>CM042850.1:23781552-33781552 GCA_023653725.1 Bungarus multicinctus
GTGTGTGTGTGTGTGTAGAAGTTTGTGCCCTTTTTCTTTTCCCTACATGGCCCTCCCCAAAACAGGGAGGTAGAATAGAAACTGGGGGGAGGGTGGTAATGAGTCCTGCAATGGAATGTCTTGAATGGAATGACTGGGATTGATCAAAAAAGGAGGCAGCTCCCACGTGAATCCAAGCCATAGACATGCAGGGGTCATTGGTCAAGGGGGACTGGATTGTGGCAAAGCATCCACTCACAAAATTAATCTGGACAGCGAGCACAAATCGATCCTGACCTTGTCCTCGGGCAATCTCCAGGTCCTGAAACTTGGCCCACCATGGGTCAACTTCATGGCTGATGGTTCTGATCTGAACACAGCACATCTTTGCACATGTGCTCTGGATCTGAGCCCCCCACCCCCCATGCATCCAGACAAGGGGGTTTGGTGGGCCAAGTTTCAGGACCTGGAGATTGCCCGAGGACAAGGTCAGGATCGATTTGTGCAGCTCCCCCCCATCCCATTGGGTAGAAGGAGGGAGGAGGAATAGAGAACAACTCTGTGCCACTAGTATGTGATTACCCAGAAGTGTGTAAGGATGTGTCTACAGAAAACTCAAGGTGGAGGACATCACCCTTGGGAAACTATGAACATATCCAGGAGCAATTGAAAATCAGAGGCTAGGTCTCTGTGCAAATAATGCAGATTTCAAGAGGCTAATATCAATTCTCTCCCTCCCCAAATCTGGTCTTTCCGACATCTCTCGTGATGAAGAGACCTGAAGAACTAAGAAGCCTGCACATTTTACCTGTCCTTTTTTTTTTTTTAATTTGCCTCAGAAAAGTACCAACCTAGATAACTCCAAAGCTCCCCTCCTCACCTTCTTCTCACCTGTGAATTCTTCCTTTGGGTCTCCCTTTGAGTGTGGCTAGAGGGCGGAGGCAAAGAGACGTTAACTCCCCCACCCCTTTTTTTTTTCGGCCCTGCCCTGTGCTTTTCCACCATTCAGCCGGGACCTGCCGTGTCAGGGGTCAGCCGATAATAAAATGTGGCATCTTTGAAACTGCTCAGCCATGTGGAAAGGGCTGTAATTGATCAGATGCGTCCCGCGAAGCACATTGAGGGGTGGGTGGGTCTGTGTCTGTGCGTGCGCACACGCGTGCAAGAGAAAGAGAAGGTGGAGGGGGGGAATGTTCTCGCACGGAAGAAAGCTTTGAAAGAAATCGCCCTTTGCAATCGGGGCGCGTCTCCTTTTCTGGGATAGGAAGGCAGCCCGCCAGCCTTCCGTATTTATTACACCCCACCCCACCCCCACCCCTGTCCCTTTTCTCCACGCCATTTCGCCACTCCGTTGCCTGCACACCCGCATTGCCTCCAGGCATTGTGAGCTTTCTGACCTGATAAACGCGCATGGCTGGCATCAAATAGCCCAGCTTTGACCGGTCTCCCATTTAAATGTGTGAATTAGTCATGAAGCTTGAGACGGCTTTGGTGAGCTTGCAAAAAGTCTTGGGTTTTCACAGAAGAAGGGAGTTGGACAAGGGAGGGAGGGGGAGGCCAGGGTGGGAGAAACAGACCAGCGTCTCCTTGCACGGGAGAATGGGGGGTGGGGGGAGAGGATCTCAGAAGTTTCCCCCAGTACTAAGCTTTTAGTAGGTCTCTTTGACTTCAACTTTGTTCATCATAATTGGGCTTGTTAAACACACAGCAATCTTCAGAGGCAGGTGATTCATAATGGCCCTCTGAAGGATTAGAGCAGGGCCCCCCCAAACTTGGCAACTTTTAAGATTTGTAGACTTCAATACCTAGAATTCTTCAGCCAGCTATGTCTTAAAGTTGCCAACTTTGGGGACCCCTGGATTTGACTGACTGAGAGACAGTGAGGGACCCAACAGAAGTGCCATGTAAAGAGGGCAGAAGGCAGAATGATGGGCCCTTCCTTGAGTTCAGACTATAACCAGGCCAGTTATTTATCTAGAGAGGAGGGTCTGGGTTTCTATGGGACCTATCTCTGCCAATCACTTTCATTTGTTAACAGGGAGAGGCAGGAGGAAATCAAATACCCAACATGGCTCATGGCTTAAAGGGACAGATACAGATTCACCAGTAGGTGCCTGATATGAACTATGGACTGGGACACAAGTTTAAGTTTGCTTAAACTGTGAAATGTTTCTGAAATGCTACCTAAAACATGTTGCTGCTTTCTCTTCAACACCACCACATCAGAATGCATACTGCAACACCAAGGTGGACCAAGCTGAACATCTCTGTTAGAAAACTTTGCAAATGCCCCACCCAGGAAATAAAAATGCAAGCAGAAGTTTATTAAATTACCTAAAACTTTCATTTCCTGTCCAATAAAAAATAACCAGCTGGTGACTATCCTTACCCTACTTTATCTAATGCAGAGCTCTCCAAACTTGGCAACTTTAAGACTTGTGGACTTCAACTCCCAGAATTCCTCAGCCAGCTATGCTGGCTGAGGAATTCTGGGAGTTCAAATCCACAAGTCTTAAAGTTGTCAAGTTTGGGGACCCCTGAACTAATGAGAAGGCTTCCCTGAATCTCTTACTGAGTGATCACTGCTTAGAAAACCAGAAGGAGCTTCACAGCTGCAACAATAAAGCCCTATTGATCTGTTTAACAAAAAGGTTGGTAAAAATAAATGTTCACACATGGGGAAGAGAATGGTGATTATTAAGAATATTTCACTCTGTTCTTGCTACAAAATCCCCTTTTGAGTATTGAAAAACCACACGGAACCATCAGCTAAACAAAAGATTTGAATCTACACCGAACCACACAAGCAACCTAAAGTTTAGCTTAAACCAAGCTAAATGTTATGCAAATATATCCCTTATATCATTAACTGATCTAATTAAGCTAACTGTGTGATCATAGTGACTTTGGACTAATCAACACCTCTCAGACTAATCTAACTTTTAATGATTAGAAAATGAGCATATACATGCCATTAAAAATAAATACTTTTTAAATGAATTATTGTATATTCATACTAGTCTATTGTGAGTATATGTGTTTAAATGAAACTTAATGTAGTGGTACCAAAATAAATTTCACTTATTTCAATGGATCTGCTTCAGTCTTTCCAAGTTGGCAGCTCTCCAGGGAATGCAAACTGGTATATTGGAGATGGCCAGCCAAGAGAAAAGTAGTTTAATTCAAAATGTTGGGAGTCTGGATCCAACCACAGTTCTTTTATAATTTATAGATGTCAATTCACACAGTTGGTTTCAAATGTGCTGACTTTTTCCAATATATTTTTATTTCACACACACAAAGTTGCAAAGATGTCATCTGAAATGCCACAATGATTTTAAGGCAACAGTTAATCCAAAATAATCCAAGGTGGGATATCCTTAAATCACATGATTATATTGATGCCTCTTCTTCAGATTTTAAAGCCTAGAGAATGTACTCTAGTACAATGATGTTGACATGGGAATCAGAGTCTGAAACCAACTTACAGTAGATGTCTGTCTTGTCCCCATTTTACACCAATGCATCATCACATATAAAATTACAGGGTTTTTTACATGCTGTTCCTCTGGTGTGATATATTGTATGCCCCCATCTGCCAGCAATGAATCTTTGAAACCTCATAGGACAAAAGAAAAACAAAATAATATCAAAACATTTCAGCCTGCTAGGACACTTCCTAGCAGAGCTGAAATTGGTTATTTTGGAAAAGCAGGACTATCAGACAAGAACTCATATATGTCAAAAGGTTTCAGGCAATCTCAGACAGTCTCAACAAATACAATGAGTTTTGAACACATTACAATTGTTAGTTGATAAAGTTACTTCTACTCAAATACAAACTGCATCTGCATAATCAGCCTTTCTTTCTCTCCCTTTCTCCACCTCACTCCAATTTCACCTCCCTCCCTCCCTTGTCACTTTTATTATTTAAACGAATAACAATATACATCTAAATCCTACATCAGTTTAGCCATCATATGCAAGAGCTGCAGCTTCAAAATTTTATGCATTTTTAGTTAAATTTATTAAATCAGGAAAGTTGCTATTAAACTCCTGATGTCTTGAGTCCCTGTACTTAGCCATTCAAATGTACAGGTGGAAGTATAGCTCTATCAATTCATAAACCTAGAGTTTCCAAGCTCTTTTTTATTTATTTCCAGAAACTTCCCAAAGGGCAACACTAAAATACAGTTGCAGTGGTTGGAAGTTTAATGATCAAATATTTTGTCTTTTCCTCCTTCATGAAACATGGGGAAAAATATGTTGATTTAATTCTTCCGTTTACAGCTCACCTTTTTGCTGAGAACTCCAGGATGTATCTGCACTTTATTCATCTTGGGGAATGACTGTCACTGGCTATTTCAATCTGGCTCTCCCCAGTGCTAGCCTCACGTTTGTGTTGTTACACTGCAGTACTGTCCATTAGATTCAACACAGCTTTTTTCTCCTTAAACTTTGCCTGTCCCTATATAAAAATCACATTTTAGGTTCTTGCCATGTATTATGTCCTTCTGCAGCCCTTGGTGGCTGAAAATAAAGACTAAAATTGTCATCTCTACCATAGAAGAACTGTCCATTCTTATTTTAAACACATTCGTTCATTTGTGCAAGTCCCATCAGAATGAATGGTGCAGTAGTGTGGAAGAACAACTGCATGGTTCCTATGGGATTCACTGCAGCTTGCTCTAGAAGGAAAGCATTTCAGTATCCTCTCTCTCTCCAGAGTGAAAAAGCTATTTTCATAGGAAGGCCTACAGTTAATTGCTTTGCAGCAAGCGCTCCTTGTAACTGAACTGGGCAGGCTGGCATCCAGTGACATCTAGTGGAGTGCTCCCTTACTGGTTGAGCTCTGCTTCTGCTGGGAAAAAAAACGTTAACAAGGATTTTATTCAATTTTGTATTCGTCCAGGTTCTGCAGGAGGTTGTTCTGATTAAGCACTTATTGTACAAGAGGAGAGAGAGAAAGAAAAACCTGTCTCCTTTTCAGCTAAGTATTCTGTTTCAGGCTAGAGTAAATAAATGTTTCTGGGAAGCAAGCTGGACCTAAAATTGAAAGCCTTGCATTATTTCTTTTTCATGAAGTAGACTGGATTGGATTAGGATGTTTCCACTTAACTATCGTAACTAACGACTATTAATTATTAGGCAACAAGAATGTGTGGCCAGCTACTCCTGATGATGTACATCAATCTGGCCAGTGGTAAAAAATTTGGGGATATTCTGAAATAAGTATCTAGCATCAGGTTAGAAACCAGGGGACTGAGTTTTAGCCCCGCCTCAGGCACAAAAAGCTATCTGAGTGACCTTGGACAAGTCACTTCCTCTCAGGCCTAGGAAGGAGGCAAGGGCAACCCACTTCTAAAAAACAGTTTCTGAAAACTTGCCAAGGAAAGTGCAGAGGAAAATGTCTTCTATTGACTCACACTACTGGACCACTTTGCCCATTGTTGGATGATAGAGTATGGCTCACATGCTTCAGAGTAAAACAATCTTATAACAGGAGTGTCAAACTTGCAACAACATGTTGTTGTCATGTGACATATCACAACTTTTTCGCCATTTGCTAAACCAGGGTTGGGCATGGCCAGCATGTGATGCATACAGCCCATGGGCCGTGAGTTTGACACCCCTGATCTATAGGATCTTTTCCAGTCTAATGAGATAAACCAAGGATTAAACTTCAGATCTGCTGCTGCATGCAAAACATGTTACCTCTAGCTGCACTTGATTCCCGGCTGTGGGGGGAAAAAAATGCCTGATTTTGGATCCAAAATATCACCATCTACTGTAGCTGGCAGGCTCTAGGAAACCCGGAAGTTTGCTGATGAATCCAAAGGAAAAAAATTGAGTGATGTCTCCTCCACTAAAGATTGAATGAGACTCAACAGAAACCAGTAAACACGAATGTGCTCAAGTGCTGTACAAAATGCTGGTTATTTGTTGGAAACAGGCTAATGAAACAGATAATTGGGAGAGGCAGAGGGACAGAATGAAGCATCCAGGAAAAGGAAAAATCTACTTTGGCCAGAATGCTGAATCCATTTTGTCAGTCTCATTGGTTCCATGATTGGTTCATATTACTGAAGGGTTGTCTATGAATTTTATAACATTTGTTACAAGATATCAGCATCTAATACATTGTACATATATTCGCTATATTGTAATGAACCATGATATGGAAAGTCACGTATTCCCCAAAGGAGATGCTCTTTCTGCCAGCTTCTTTGTTCACGATCCACTGGGATTTATGCATGTCATAGTATAGTTCCTCTTGGTTAAACTGATGAAGCAAGATCAAGGAGATCTACCTATCTCACAAATTTGTTGAAGGGGAAATGAAAAAGGCACTAGAATATAATATTTGAATTGCTCAAGGAAAGATGAGATATAAATCTAATAAACATATATGTGGTCCCTATTAGGGTGATTTTATGACTTGATACTTTATTTCTAATATTCTTAAAGTCCTAATTCTCAATGTAGTCTGAATAGAATAGAATAGAATAGAAGTTGGAAGGGACCTTGGAGGTCTTTCAACCTCTGGAGGCAAATCGTTCCACTGATTAATGTTCTAACCATTAGAAAATTCCTCCTCTAGTTCTAAGTTGCTTCTCTCCTTGATTAGTTTCCACCCATTGCTTCTTGTCCTGCCCTCAGGTGCTTTGGAGAATAGCTTGACTCCCTCTTCTTTGTGGCAGCCCCTGAGATGTTGGAAGACTGCTATCATGTCACCCCAGTCCTTTTTTTCATCAAACCAGACATACCCAATTCCAGCGACGTTCTTCATATGTTTTAGCCTCCAGTCCTCTAATCTTCTTTGTTGCTCTTCTCTGCACTCTTTCCTGAGTCTCAACATCCTTTTTACATAGTGGCGACCAAAACTGGATGCAGTATTCGTCCTTAGTCAGAGACGTCAGACAATAGCAATTTTAAGGACCTGTCACACAAAAGAAAGTGAAGGCTGCTGTCTATCATCCTGGAGTGGAGGATATGAAGCTTTTAAGTTTTTAGGCAAATAGATTCTATTGAATATTAGGAAAAAAAATTCCCAACAATAGAGAGAAGCTTGCTAGTGGAATTTCTCAGTGATATGAGGTGCTCCCTGCTCTGATAGTATTGAGGCAAATGCTGAATAGTTTGGGGATGCTTTAATTTGGATTCCTGAATTAAGGAAAGAGTTGGACTTGATGACCCAAAACATTCACCAATTATTTGATGCTGATCCTATCAGTGATTGCCCAACAAACACTGGATGTGATTGGATTATTGTGAATAATACCAATGCAACAAGAAGCACAATGCATAGTCAGAAAATTGAATCCCTTTGGTTACTTCCAGGCAAGTATATATAGGATGACACCCACGTTAGATAAACCATCAGACTTGCAAAAGGCAGGCAAATTAAGCATGTAACTTTTTCTGACATGATTCACATGAACGCCAAAGAATATTGCTAATGCTGTTGATATCTCTGACACATTACTGACATATTGGCACTCTGTACCTTGTAAATTTACCTTGCTAATCACATTTGCAAATTTTGCTGCCTGAGAAAGCACATTAACACAGGAGCATAGCAGAGGAACCCTAAAAATTGTGAAGTTACACTGCCCTCTGTCAGTTTATTTCTGTTATGGCAGCAGATGGATAATACAAGATGTACAGTTCTCATAACATTACTTTTGAAAGTAATGGGGAAGAACAGGCTTCTAATGCAAATAAACACGTATCCATGATTTGTAATGAAAACAAGTGCAATAACACCAGTCAGTGCACTATAGATGTATGGACACAATCATAATTTGTAAATTAATGAATAGTATTATTAAATAGTTGGGAGAGGGAAAAATTATATTGAGCCTCAGATTTAATATGCAACTTGTAATTTAGCCAGTCCAAATTATACTTAGTAGCATTCAAGAGCTAAAAGGGGCCTTTTAGGCCATCAATTTCATCCATGGAGTCATAGAAGCCAAATTAAAATATCCCCAACAAATGGCTGCCCATCGCCTCTGAAATTCAGCCAAAACCGTGACAAAGAGGGGAAAAAAAATCACATATGTTCCCCAACAGAAGTATATAATAATCAAATATACAAAATATTTTTTGTTTATGCAAAATAATAAAGATTATCTCTACCCATTTTTTAGTTGGCCCTCCAGAAATGAGAAACCTGCTTAGGCAGGAAATCTTGTACCATTTCAGATAAGGCTGTCCAATCTCTTCTTAAAAAACTCCAGTGTTAGAACACCCAGAACTTCTGGAGATAGATCGTTCCACTGATTGTTCTAATTGTCAGGAAATTTCTCCTTAGTTCTAGGTTGGAGCTCTTCTTGAGTTCTAGGCTGAAGTTCTCCTTGATTTAATTTCTATAGCCACCCATCTCAAGCAAATGATGCTGAGTGGCAATGTTTGTATGACCACCTTTGCAGGCTCTCCAATTTGTATTTAATTAAGAATGTATTGAGCTCCAGCTCCAGCAGTTCTCAGATAACTTGGTCACAGCGGGCAACTCTAGAATTGCAGTTTATCAATATTTGAATGGCCATGTGTCTACCATGCCTATAATACTTTTTAGCGAAGACTTGGGTTCAAAGAATAGTTGTAATTAAGATAGCAACTGAAGAACTATGTTTAATATAGTTGCTTTGTTCCTTTTGAACCTTATTTTGAACAAAAGCTTTTTTTGAACCTTTAATATAATAGAATCTACAGTATTATATTAAATCAGAACAACATTCCTTTAGAATTAAGGGAGCTCCCTGGTCTATTTGCAGAGGCAGCCAGGTGTCACCACTTGGCAAGCAATTTTTATCACAAGTGCATGCAGCATATTATCAGGATTTATCAGCCAAGATAGTGTCAGGTTTATAAATTAAAACACAGACATAATAAATCATATGGTGCCTGAGAGTTGTCATTCTTTTGATAAAAGTATTATGAATATCTTTTGGAAAATGCATGAGCTATTGGGTTTGGGTTATGCTGATTGATTAATTTGTGCATACATACATACCCAGCACTGTATTCCCTTCCAAAGTAAGTCGCATTGTTTTCTGATTATAAAAAATACTTTTAAATCGCTGAACACATGCAGGTAAAGAAGTAGAAATTGCACAGAACTTAAATGCTGATTTGCACCCAGTCTGAGCATCCTGCAATGGTAAAGCTCCCAGGCTGAAATAATTAAATAACATGTGATAAGAAAGATCGTCTTTTCTTTCTGTTAGAAACAATACACTGAAAATTTTAGTTTATTTATCAAATTTCTATAATATCCTTCACACCTGAGTGCCTCAGGGCAGTTTACAGTTAAAGAGTAAAATATAAAAGCTATAGGTAAAAAGAAGTTTAAAAAAAAAAACAGATTGAAACAAAATTAAAAGGGACAAAATTAAAAGGGGAGAGGGAGCACTTTCAGCCTCCTGCCACCAGACCCAGAGTTATCCTAGCACTCTTGGGCTCCCAGGCCACTTAATGCTACCCTGGAAGGCCTGGAGAACTGGGGCCTGCCTTGCGTCTGGAATCAAGCTGCTTCATAGAGCAGGAGTGACAAGAGAGAAGACTCTCCTCTAGATTCCATCAGAAAGTTCTTTAACCAATGGGATCCATAACATGTCTTCCCTGCCTGTCTGGGTTGATGAAATTGGGATGAGACATGTGCTGGTTAAACAGTATATAGTTAGTTTGGTGATGAGTGCTGTCCCTTTAAGGGAATGCCTCATGGGAAATGTAGTTAATGTTTCATGGGAGATGGAGTTCCTGTCATGTGGTCACATCTGTACTCCTGATTGGTCACTGAATTGACCTCTGGTTGAGTTGGGGGGAGTTTTGTTCATTCCTGCCTGGACCCCAGCATCATACTGGAGTCTTCCTTTGTTGTATCATTATGGGTTAAAGATAACTATCTTTTCACACTATGAAGACAACAATACAAAGATTGGACATTAGATGAATCTCACCATAACTATGAGTTATACTTTGAGGATGCCTGATATCATTCAATAAAGAAACTTTGTATGGAAGCCTTTGTAGTGTTTAACTACCTGTCTCTATATTCAGCCAGAAAATTAGAGACAAGATAAGACAGTTCATTAGATAATAGAAATCAACAGGATTTTCAATAACAATATATTTATAAATGACACTATTACAATAATTCTTCTAAGCAGTATTTGTTTTAAAACTCAGTCCAAAACCTAGTGTAGGTATTAACATGTTATTTGTAGGGAAAAGCACTATTAAATGATGGAGTTGGACAGAAACTTAACTTGTGGTTTCAATAACCTGACTATCCCTGGCCATACAGTATTGTTGTTTGAACCATCTTTACTGTTTGATTTGTGTTCCTTATTTACTCTAACAAGTGAATAAACTGCAAATAATCATAAACACAGTAGTCTGGGGAATGCAACAGTTAGGGGAAGGCTGTTATGGAGTCCCAGGCAACCAGGCCCATAACCTGGCCTAGAACAAAGGGCTGATTTCCAAACACACTGAGTCTGTGGTCTTGTTTTCTATGAGAACAGAAATTTATAAAAGGTTTGTTTGTCAGATGTTTGTTACTTTCCTCAAACAGCTCAAGAATACCCTGGGGAATTCTGGGAGTTGAAGTCCATACTTATTAACACTACTATAGAATCGGGGTGGGCTGCTAGGGGTTTGTAGGGGTTTGGAAGAGCCCCTAGCTAAGATTCTATACAGTTTGGAGAATCCCTAAATCCCACTCCTGGATGGCCCTGCCCATCCCTCCCCTTCCCTCCCAGGTGTCCCCACACGGCTGTTTTGGATGCAGGTAAGTGCAGGAAACACATGGTGGTTCGGGGAGGGCAAAAAATGGGCCTCCCGGAAGTTCGGAAAGGCTGGAAATGGGCCCGTTTCCGGCTTCCAGAGAGCCTAGGGAGTCCATTTTCGCCCTCCTGGAGGCTCAAGGAAAGTCTCCGGAGCCCGGAGAGAGCAAAAATGCCCCCCCCCCCCATGGTGCAAGAGGCTGACTAGGCCACGCCCACCATGACCACACTCAGCCAGCAACCGAGCAGAGAACCCTTTGCTAAAATTTTTGAAGCCCACCCCTGTATAGGAGCTCGGGCATGAAACTTACCAAATTGGAAAAAGAGAAGATTTTTTCCTTTACTGAACTTAAGACTGATATTATTTATTCTAATATCTGCATCTTCTTTAGCTAACCATGAAAATTCTTCAAAATTGCCAGCAGAAGAATTCTTTCACCATAAAGAGATTACCTTTGGATTCACCCACTTGGCTTTCTGATTACTTTTTTCAAAGGCCTAAGACCACGGATACAGTATTGTTAAGATAGCAAGACGGCGGCATCAAACTGTTATTTCAACTGTCCCAATTCCACCCATTTAATGTAAGTTTCTAGGGTCAAAAGAGTGATACTTTTCCATTGCACTATAACCATATTTACAATTTATACACAAAGTGCACTAATAATTTAATGTAACATTATGGCTCTCTCTGTTTCAAGCTTGAGAGATTTCAATGGACAGATCCTATACACACCATCAATCCTTTATTTGCTTTTCTAATGTTCTGGGTATACAAAAGTATCATAAGGCTGTTGGTTTACCTGGAACTTGCTTGCATCTGTTTCCTGTACCTCCAAGAAGTTCCATCCAGTCCCCAACTTTGTTTTGTCTCTCCTCCAATTGGTCATGATCTTCTTGGACTCTTGATTGAAAGTTCTCTTTCTGCTCATAAATGGTGTAACAAAATGTTTCTGGTAGACTCTGTACCTCCTTGTTCCTTTCCTGCTCCTTGCTCCTAGCTGGACCACTCCCCTCTGCCCTCTGACTCACTCTTTCCTCCTTCCAGAGTACTTCCTTGTAACTGAAATTGAAGGCATCACACCTGCAAGTCTGAGGAAAGAATTAGAGATGGAGTGGGCAATGTTACCATCAGATATGGAGAGAGAGGGGAGAGAGAGGAAGGGAGGGAGGGAGAGAGAGAGAGAGAGAGAGAGAGAGAGAAAACAGGGTAACAGAAGTTTTTAAAGAACAAAATGAGGATACCCCTAACAGATGAAAATATAATTAGAAAAATATTAGATTGTGCAGAGGTGGATAGATTGACATTAATAATAAAAGACAAGGAAGAAACAGAATATTTTTTAACATGGGATGTTTTATTAATGGTTGGATAAAAGAAGTAGAAATTAGAGGATGAAAGATTACTAAAATATATAAGTAAATGATGTAAGAATTTTCACTATAATAAATAAATGTTAGTATTTTAATTATGGATGTCATTATAATTATTACTTTTACTAATAGTTTATTAATACTTTGTATAAACAAATTGTTCCAGACAATACACTGGTTATTAAGCACTTATGTATTTTAAAGAAGAAAAAACATTGTATATTTTTTTTTAAAAATGCTTCAAGACTACATTTTTGCCAAAAGGAGAAAATATGAGGTTCTGTATTAGGTTCCATACATACTGTACTAAGCCGAACTTGATTTGCTTATGATTAAGCAGCAGGGTCCCATGGGGTTTTACACAGGGGTGGGGTTCTACTGCCTCGGACTGGTTCAGGTGAACCGGATGTTAAATCTACATGCATAAAGTATTGAACCGACTGCCCCCCCCCGCCCCCCCCAGCCCCATATGTCCCAGGAATCCACACGCAGCCTGTTTTGGATGCAGGTAAATACAGAGTCCTCATGGAGGCTCTGGCAGGGTGAAAAACAGGCCAAACCAGATGTTCCAGAAGTCCAGAAATGGGCCTGTTTCCAGCTTCCAGAGGCCCTCCAGAGCCTGGGGGAGGCCATTTTTGCCCTCCAAGAGGCCTGAGGGAAGCCTCAGGATTCTGGGGAAAGTAAAAAATGGCCAAACCAGAAGTTCCAGGAGTCTGGAAATGGGCCTGTTTCTGGCTTCCAGAGACCCTTTGGGGCTCCGGAGAGGCAGTTTTCACCCTCTCTGAGGCCTGAGAGAAGCCACCAGACTCTGGGGAAGTCCTCCTGGAAATTCCTGTAGGTCACGCCCACCATGCCACACCCACACAGCAACTGGGCAGAGAACCGGTTGCTGGGATTTTTTTAATCCCACCCCTCATTCTACACCAGTTCAAAACAACTCTGAACCTGTTCTATGATAATGTGATCATGATTTCATTCCCCAGGCAGATCAGTGGTGGGATTCAAAATTTTTTACTACCGGTTCTGTTGTTGTGGCTTGGTGGGCGTGGCAGGGGAAGGATACTGTAAAATCTCCATTCCCTCCCCACCCACTAGCCTGCTTTCCAGTTCTGTTCTCCTGTACAGGGCAACAAAAGGAGATCCAGCCAATCAGCTGGGACTCGAGAGGCAGACAATAGACAGGGCCGGGGCCAGACCAAGGTGGTATTCTGAATTACTCAAAATTTCCACTACCGGTTCTCCAAACTACTCAAAATTTCCACTACTGGTTCTCCAGAACTGGTCAGAACCTGCTGAATATCACCTCTGAGGCAGATGATATGAATGGTGACAACACAAGTAACTTTTATTTGATCAATGACTGGCACAGAAATGAATTATGGAATCTGTAGCATTTCTATCACGGGTTCACATCATTTGCAGAAAGCTATGATGATCAATATTTCATCATTTGCTCTTTGTCTATGCTCACCAAACTCACCCTCTCATCTGATATGCTGCAGCTCTGCAGAATATGTGGGCAGACGTTCTCAAATTGATCCCCAATGCCAGGCTTCTTCCTCATTGCTCACCATTGCTCAGGAACAAATCTTCCCTCAAAACAAATCTTCAACACTTAAAGGTGGATCAAAGTGAAGTAAATTTCTATTCAGCTCCAGATGACGTTTGAGGGACTTGGCAGTAGAAGACTGATATGGGCTGCTGGGAGGTTTGCAGGGGTTCAGGAGAGCCCCTAGCTATGATTCTGTGCAGTTCAGAGCAGGGGTGGGATTCATATTTTTTGACAATCAGTTCTGTTTAGTTGGTGGGCGTGGTGGGCGTGTGACTGGCTGGGAGTGGCCAACTCAACATCACTCACATTGAGGTACGCATCCCCTCTCCTGGCCTCTCATGACTGTGGGGATGCTGCAACAGTCATAAGAGTGAAAAATGGTCATCAGTCACTTTTTTCAGTGCCATTGTAACTTTGAATTGTCACTCCACACAAGCAAAGTACCAGCGAAGGAGGGGAAAAAAACTCCAGAGAAGTTCCTGAGACAGGAAGTTTAGTCCTGCCAAGAATGTAATAAGGGTTAACGGAGAGGCAGTTTCTGTAAGCAACACCAGAATGTTTCCTTCCTGCCTTCCTTACAGGATTAGGCCAGTAATTTCTTCTAACAACTGGTTCTCCGAACTGCTTACAATGTTAACAACCAGTTCTAGCGAATAGGCAAAAACCTGTAGAATCCCACCCCTGGTTCAGAGAACCCCTAAATCCCACTCCTGACTGCACCCCCCTTCCCTTCCAGGAATCCCCACATGGCCTGTTTGGGATGCAGGTAAGTGCAGGGCACGCATGGAGGCTCGGGGAGGGTGAAAAATGGGCTCCCAGAAGTTCGGGAAGACTGAAAATGGACCTGTTTTTGGCTTTCAGAGAGCCTCCAGAGCCCAGGGAGACCATTTTCACCATCCCAGAGGCTTGAGAAAAGGCTCCGTAGCCAGGGAGGGCAAAAACATCCACCCCCACTGTGGTGCAGGAGGTTGACTAGGCCATGCCCACCCAGCAACCAGATGGAGAACCTGTTGCTAAAATTTTTGAAGGCCAGCCCTGAAAGTGGGTAACTTGAAATAGCTGAGCAAATACAAACATACTTTTCAAATAGACGACTATTTAAAGTTACGATTGCCAAAACTTCTTAGGGAGATATTTATGCAAGCAAGATTTGAACAGCTGGAAACAATGGTGAGATATGGGAGATTCCATTCTATACCCACAATGGATGTCTCTACATTTGCGGAGCAGCAGAGGTAGAAGTCCTGGCTCACATTCTATTTGATTGTTGCCTGTATAAGAAGGTGAGAGGCAGATGCCTTGGCCTGTATACTAAACAAATGATCCATTGGGAGCCCCATATCAAAACAACTTACCTTTATGTGCGGCCATAATCTGAAAATAACATTTAACGCAGCACAGTACTCGAACAAAATGGTTTGGTTGAGATCGGCATATGTGGGACTAATTGGGGTGATTATAGATTATAGGGGTGATACTGAAATATAGTTTTATCATATTTTATTTATCTATATTTATATTTATCTATATACTACAATATCGTACTTTAGTCCAATTTCATTTTAAATCATATTTTATTACAATTTAATTTTTAAATTGTATTTTGACCAATTCCATTTTAAATTGTTTTTATCAGATTTTAGTAATAATTTGTGTCTGGAATTCTGCACTTTGCTATGGCCCAAGGGCTAATCAATAAAGTAAACTAAGGGCACTGCAATTTCTCCCCCCCCCCCCCCCCCAAAAAAAAAAAAAACCTCTGAGGATTTCCTTGAAGGGCTAAAATATTTGGTCTCTTTGTTGCTTTTGGAGTAAGCTCTTAATATTTGTTTCTTGGCTAGTAAAATTGCTGTGTTTAATTTAAAACACCTTTTTTCCTCTTGTTCAGGAAAATAACAAACCACATCTGCAAATTTCAGCATTTCAAATTAAACTTTAGGGGAGGAAATACAAATTCCATTTCATTTCACTGCAATATTCTCCTAAATCTAGCTAAACCCAACTGAATTATATAGAAAAGCAAAGTTCTGCATCTTCACACGTTTTTAAAATAAGGATTCTAGTCAAGTTGGTTGCAAATCATTTCAAATATTAATAGGTTAGAAGCCAATCCCTCAGTTGAAACAGAAGAAAATTGCTGACTACATGGAAACCAATCTCCACTATATCATGATGTGAGCACCCAAAACCACAAAGACTATGAAAGGATAAGAAAAGCTCAAAAGGAATTAGATGTGGGGGAAAGAGGAAAAGCACTGCATTTATGATAATCTGGTGTCTGTGAAGATTCTTAAGTCATCCAGGTCATAGTTGTCTCAACTGGACTGCGTTTTTCCCTGAGGAAGAAGATGTTTCACTTCTCATCAAAGAAGCTTCATCAGTTCTGGCAGGATAGTCGGGACGATGGAACAATTAGTTCTGACAGAATTGGGGGTGGTGATGGAAGGATCATATTTCTTTGCAGTCATCTGGTCATTAGCACTCTTCCTGAGAGCTCTTTAGGCCCCTTGAGGATTTATTTGTGCCCACAAGTCACCTGTAACAGAGTGCAAATCATAGAATCATAGAGTCTTCTTGGAACTTCTGCAAGAGTTGTGTTGTAGACGGGAAAGAGGTGGTAGCTTATGTCATACCACTTCCCCTCTGTTGAGAGAGGGCTGCTCATTGGTCACATAAATGGCCTCTTTTGCACTTCTTTCAAACCAATGGTCCTCTCTATCCAGAATGTGGACTTCTTCTTCCTCAGGGAAAAAAACAGAAGTACGTTTGAGATGATAATCTTGTATTTTTCAAATAAATTTTGGAACTAAATCTATGTATTTGCTCAGATTTTTGATTCCCCATGTCAGGTCTCTATTATGATTTTGGTAGTTTTCTTTACTTACATTGGAATAAAACAGTGGTCTTTTGAGATTTTGTACTGGCATTTCCTTCTTAACATTTTTTTTAATGGCAGTGTTTATTTGAGGTGACCTTAACCTCTCTCTCTCTCTCTCTCTCACTCTCTCTCTCGGTCTTGGCGTGTTCGGGTCTTTTCCCGTGTAAGATTGAGAGTATCTTGGCAACGTTTTGATGAGGTCCCACTCGCTATCTTCAGGCTGGTGCTTTTGGCTTCGTGCTTGTGCGAGCAAAGCATGATCGGAGCTGCCATCTCCCTATATATACTGGTGGGAGGTTGGCTGTGTTGTCATTTCTTGATTGGTTGATGGAGTTGATGGTTGCAGATTGGCTGGCTTTTTCATAAGAACTTGTGTGGCTGAGGTATTGGCTGTGTGTCTATCAGCCTCCGGTGTTGTACCGACCTGGGTAATGGGCTGTGTGATGACCTTCTGAGTTCTATTGCTTTGACATCCTAGGTCTTGTGCTGTAATCTCCTGGGCTGTAATGACCTGGGTCGTGGGCTGTGTGATGACCTTCTGAGTTCTATTGTTGTGACTTCCTGGATCTTGTGCTGTAATCTCCTGGGTCGTTGGCTGTGTTGTGACATCTTGAGGTTTTGTGGTATAACCTCCTGAGTTCCGTGATGTGATATCCTGAGTGAGTGGCTGTGATGTGATGTTCCAGGTTTTGGTTTGGCTCCGAGTTTGAGGCCTGGCTATGTGTGCATGGCGTGTGTCAGTTTGCTTGGTTTGGGGGTTGGGGTGTGTGGCAGCTAGTGATGCAGCCATGGTCTGGTTTCTGGACAGTGGTTGCCTTTCATCTATGGGGTGGGTTTGGGTTTGAGTCTGGTGAACGAGATTCATGGTGGCATCATGTGTTGTTTTGGGTCCAGTGTTGGTTTTTGTGGCTGGGACTCATTTGTTGATAAGGGCTAGTTTCCAGATGTCTGGTAGGTGGGAGGTATCATCCTGTTTATTCATGTTATGGGGGTGTTTCTCTATTTTGATGGCTTCCCTGATTATTCTCTTGTTGTTCAGTATTGGAGATTAATTTGGTTCCCTCAAAATTAATTTCATGTCCTGTGGCTTTAAGGTGCTGGAAAAGGGAGGAAGTATCTTCTTCTTTTCTGACTGCGTTCTTGTGTTCTGCGATGCATGCATTTATTCTCCTGTTGGTTTGTCCAATGTATATGGCTGGGCAATTGTTGAATGGTATTTCATAAACTCCTTGGTTTTCTAGCTGGATCTTGTCTTTGGGGTTTTTTAGGATGTTGGCTATTTTTTGGTCAGTGCCAAAGGGTGTCCTGATATTGTGCCTGTGGAGAATTTTACTGATTTTATCTGTGGTGCCTGTGATGTAGGGGAGGAGGGTGATACCGTTGTCCTGTTCTGTGTCTCAGTTTCTGGGGGGTGTCTCCTTTAGGATTAGGTTGGTAATTGTGTTTCTTTGGAATCTGTTGGAAATTAATGTCAGTGAAGGTGTGTAATTCTGTTATCAGGTGGTGAGGGTGAGGGTGTGTAATTCTGTTCTCAGCTAGGTGTTTGGTTCTGGAGATGAGGGTCTTGGTTACGGAGTTGATCTGTGCAGGGTGGTGATGGGATTGTGCATTTAAGTAGCGGTTGGTGTGTGTTTTCTTCCCGTGGTTTGGTTCTCCAGAATCAAATGCCTAGCTGACAAAGACTACCTGAGAAGACCCAGGAAGTCACAACAATAGAACTCAGAAGGTCATCACAAAGCCCATGACCTGGGTCATTACAACCCAGGAGATTATAGCACAAGACCCAGGATGTCAAAACAATAGAACTCAGAAGGTCATCACACAGCCCATTACCCAGGTCGTTACAACACAGGAAGCTAATAGACACACAGCCAATACCTCAGCCACACATGTTCTTACGAAAAAGCCAGCCAATCTGCAACCATCAACTCCATCAACCAATCAAGAAGTGACAACACAGCCAACCTCCCCACCATTATATATAGGGAGACGGCAGCTCCAATCACGCTTTGCGCACACAAGAACAAAGCCGAAAGCACCAGCCTGAAGAGTGAGATCTTGTTGAAACATTGCCAAGATAGTCTCAACCTTACACAGGAAAAGACCCGAACACACCAAGACCTGCATACCTGTACTCATGAAAATCTACAAAAATTTATACACACACACACACACACACACACACACACACATGTGATATTTAGGTTTCTTCGGATATTTTCCCATGTAATATTTGTGTTTCTATTATAGCGACATTTCAGCAGAATCTCATTTGCCATCTTCAGGCTTTTTAATTTTGTGTGCCAAGCCTGAAGATGGCAGATGAGATTCTCCTGAAACGTCGCTATAATAAAAACACAAATATTACGTGGGAAAATACCCGAAGAAACCTAAATATCACACATATAGATACCCGCGAAAACATAAGAAAACATATATATGTATGTATATATATGTGTGTGTGTGTGTGTGTGTGTGTGTGTGTATGTATATGTATATGATATATATATGTTTTCTTAAGTTTTCGCGGATATTTATATGTATGGTATTCAGCTTTGTTCAGGTATTTTCCCACATCATTATGGTTGTGCTTTTAAAGTTGTAGCAACGTTTCGTTAGAATCTCATCTGCCATCATCAGGCTTATGTATTGGGTTCGTCTGTGTGTCAGGCTTTCACAGCCGTTTCTGTTTTAAATTTAAGGAAATGTGTGCAGTTGAATTTAAATTTAAACAAAGCACGAGGCTAGCACCAAATTTAAAACAGAAACAGCTGTGAAAGCCTGACACACAGACAAACCCAATATACAAGCCTGATGACAGCAGATGAGATTCTGCCGAAACGCCGTTACAACAATATGTGTGTGTGTGTGTGTGTGTGTATGCCATATTTTTCAGAGTATAAGATGCATTCCCCTCCCCACAAAATGGGTGGAAATGTCTGTTGTTTTATACAGCACATATTGTAGCGGGGGGAGGGGGATTGGTGCAGTGCCGTTCAGCTGTTCCAGTATGGGCTGTGGCACTGGCAGCAAACAGGCCACGGCAAACAGTCTGTGATGGTGGCAGCAAATGGGTGACAGTGGCAGCGAACAGGCCACAGGAAACAGGCGGTAGCGACGGTGAACAGGCTGTGTTGAATGGGCTGTGATGGCAGCGGCAAACAGGTTGTGGCAAAAGGGCCGTGATGGTGGCAGTAAATGGGCAGCAGGAGCAGCAAATGGGCTGCGGCAAATGGGTCAGATGAATACTGGGTGGATGTTGGGAGGCAGAGGCAGATTTAAAAAAAAAATTAAGATAAATAGAAAGAGCATGTTCAAAATCCAGACAACACACTGTCTATATGGATTTTTAACATGTTGCTCTTTCTATTTATATTAATTTAAAAAAAAAAGATAGATTTTTTTTCCCTTGTTTTCCTCCCCAAAAGTTAGATACGCCTTATAGTTTGGAGTGTCTTATATTCCGAAAAATACAGTAGATAGTATTATGACATGAAACAGTTAGCTACCTGATAGGGTCTTTTAGCTAAAATAAAATGTGAATATGAAATGCTGTCATCATACAGGTTAGGATACATAGTCAATCAGTTTTATCTGTATCATGATGACAGAGAGCCAAATCAGAGTGGAAGCAATTCTTTCATTTTGCACGGGGGAAAATATTTAATTGAATTGCATTTTTCAGTGGAAATATATTATTCTGTCCTGTACAAAGACAGATAGATAAATTCCACAAAGCATCCATACAAAGTCTTTTTTATTGGTTCATCAGGCATCCTTATCAACTCACAGTTATGACGAGATACTTCTTAATGATCAATCCTTTGTATATCTGACTTTCTGGGTAAAAAGATGGTTATCTCTTATCCCTTTCATCCCATATTGTAGAAGCAGGGGTAGAGATGCTAGCATGAGGCTGGGTTCAGGCAAGAGAGAGGAAACCTCTCCCAACCCATCGAGGGTCAATTTAGTGACCAATCAGGATTACAGATGTAGTCATGTGACATGGACTACATTTCCCAGGATACCTTAACTACATTTACCATGATGCATTCCCTTAAGGGGATAGCTCCCAATTCCTAACAAATTATCCAATTCCCATTAATTATAACTGGCTGGACAGCACATATATTATCCACTTCCTAGACATATACGTGAAACCTCTTTGCAAAATATGTCTCTTCAGGCTCTATTCATTTTGGTTCACATCTATTTTTATTTATTTATTTTCTTGGAAATCAAGATAACAACTGTATGAAACGAAGAAGAGAAGATGCACCAATTATATTTCAAGGATTAAAGTAACTATGCCATATAATTTATTACCTACAACTTATTAAGGAGTGAGAGAGCCATTTTAATGTAGTGGTTAAGGGACCAGGCTAGAAAATGGGAGACTGTGAATTATAGTACCACTTTAGACACAAAGCGTAAAGATGACCTATGGTCTAGTAAGCCTAGGAAGGAGGCAATTGAAAACCTCTGAAATACCTTGCCAAGAAAACAGCAAGGACTTGTCCAGACAGTCTCCAAGAATTGGACCCAACTGAGCAATAGGGGAAAAAAAAGGGTTAAGTAGGAGTAAGTAACTAATAGGAGCTCTCAGAATTCCATTCTTCAAGTGATTCCTAAATGTTTCTGTTTAATGCTGAGTCATAGAACGGAGGATACAAACCTCAGATATAGAGGGGAGTGAAATTTGGATCTATAAATGTATGGTATAAGTATGTTCTTTGTTTAGGAGTTTCAAACTCACTTCATCACGGCAGCATCACGTGGTGTATCGGGACTTCCCCCCCCTTCGCTAAATCGGGCATGGGCATGGCCAGCATGTGACATATCTGGCCCATGGCCCAGGAGTTTGACAGCCCTGGTTTAGAAATATATTCTAGAAAGGGAAGGGAAAAGATCAGAACTGTCCCATTTCCATTAATTCAAAGCATAGTGAGATGGCCATTTGTTCAACCTTCCTGTTTTGTTGAGTTAAACCCCCATCTTCTGAGCCACTGAGCTGGCACAGTGGTTAGAGTGCAGTACTGCAGGCTACTTCTGCTGACTGCCAGCTTACTACAATTTGGCAGTTCAAATCTCACCAAGGTTGACTCATCCTTCCATCCTTCCGAGGTGGGTAAAATGAGGACCCAAATTGTTGCGGGAAATATGCTAACTCTGTAAACCGCTTAGAGAGGGTTGTAAAGCACTGTGAAGTACCATGTAAGTCTAAGTGCTATTGCTATTGCTATCTGTGCACCAGAGATCTTTCATGGCACTCTCACTGCAGGCATCAAGTGATGTATTTGTAAGTGAGCCCTGAATCAAACTACCTTGCCCATATGACACCATTGATGAAAACAATTCTACTTCCTCTTCTAAGCACTTATAAAAATTCGTGTTCTGTCAAAAGATACAAAGGTGAGAGTGAGCACCAGGCTTTGCTATGACTTCCAGAATGCTATGCCAAGTTTAATTTATCCAATGCCTGGATACAAATTTTAAAAGGAACATATGAATGCTTTTTCCTGAGTGTTTGTTACTGTTAACTAGCTTCACATTCTCTTATCACCTGCTCATGCAGGCAGAATTAAAGAGAATTAGCTGTAAATCATATAAAATTCATGTACTTTTAAAGGAAACTGTTTGTTCTACTTAGAAATGCTCATTAGAGAGAGTGTCTCACATTAGGGTACCAGCTAATGGTGCTCCCCTAGAGAAGAATCAATTTACTTTGCTTTTTATTGCCCTGGCTTTGTTTGCCTGGCTTTGTCTATGTGTAATAGTCACTGTTGCAGTAAATGTGTCCCCATCAGCTCTACGCAGGCCGCATTTCAGAAGAACAGCTCAACTGGATTTTTTACAGAGTAAGCTCTATTTGCAAGAACTTCTGATGGTGTCTATGTAGATACCATGGTGCTTGGTTGTCCTGAAGGGTAAAACAAATTCTACAAAGAAAATGAATTGGTTGATGATGGGAGAATACTCGAAAAGAGAGAGAGAGAGAGAATACCAATTTCATAACATTCTCTTCAGTGGTGGGATTCAAAAAAAATTACTACTGGTTCTGTGGGCATGGCTTGGTAGGCCTGGTGTGGCTTGGTAGGAGTGGCTTAGTGGGCGTGGCAGGGGAAGGATACTGCAAAATCTCCATTCCCTCCCCACCCTATTAACCTGCTTTCCAACTCCGTTCTCCTGTGCAGGGCAACAAAAGAAGACCCAGCCAATCAGCTGGGACTTGGGAGGCAGAAAAGAGATGGGGGCGGGGCCAGTCAGAGGTGGTATTTGCCAGTTCTCCGAGCTACTCAAAATTTCCACTGCCAATTCTCCAGAACTGGTCAGAATCTGCTGAATACCACCTCTGATTCCCTTTCTTTAATCTGTGATGAGCCATGTGTCATAAATATATGAGATGACCAGGCTGAGACCGAAGATGGTTAAATGCATCATCAGTCTGGAGTCACTACACTCCCACAAGAGACCTAGGTCTGGTTCCACTCCTCCCCACCTCCCCATTGACTCTTATTTAGCACCAATTTGCCTTGAACATTGCTAGATCAGATTCTTATGTAAAGGTAGTATGAAATAAACTTGTAGTACTTTTGAACCCTATTCCAGCTCACGTTTTTTTTTGCACCTGATAGGTACAATGCAATTTTGAACAGTACAATACAATTTTTGTTAGGGATGATACCTGAAAGTTACAGTAAATAAAAGACATATTTAATTACTCATGTATTAACTGCAAGAATAGTATTTGCTCAAAACTGGAAAAGTGAAAAAATTCCAATAGAAGAGAATGTGATTAGGAAAATATTAGAACGTGCAGAAATGAACAGGTTAACACTGGCAATTAAAGGAAAAGAACAAACTGAATATTATATGATATGGGAATTATTTTATTAATGGTTGGAAAAGAAAAATGGAAATTAGAAACTAACTATATGAACATAGAAGATAGATATATAAAACATATATGAATATACAAATATAGACAATAAGATATCTTATGTATACTAGTTCAAAGTAAAAATATAATGTAATTGTTGTTGTTATGGTAAGGAAATTGTATTAATCACAAATATTACTCATAAGACGTTTGTACCCAGCTGACACACTGTATAAAGAAAAGGTGGAATGTTTGTAAAATAAAATAAAAATTTTATTTAAAAAAATACAATACAGTTTTGAATTTTCTGAAGTGATTGAAGTTAGATTTATAGATTCAGGGAGCATAGGGGAAAAAAAACAAATTAAAAACAAACTATTGGAAGGTATGGATTTAAATTGGTGACTCAATTATACATACAGCTAAATGTTAAGGATAACCTAAAATTTATCTCTTTTCCTTTTCAACTGCACATATTTTTTTAAAGGAAGCAGATCTTCCCCCATCCCATTTCTTAACAAATTCTGAAAACATAATTCTGAACGTTGTTGAGATGTATCTTAGAAATTATTGATAAATGGCCTTCATTGTCTTTTAACACTGAAATCACACTAAGCAAGTAGTAAATCTATGGAAGTTTAGTTTAGTTTAGTTTATTAGATTTTTATACCGCCCCCTCTCCCAAAAAAGGGACTCGGGGCGGTGTACAGCCAGAAAAAAACAGAAACAGAGTATAAAGTTATAAAGTTAAAAACAATTTAAAATGATTAAATTAGTGGCCGAATATAAAATTAACAAGTATAAAAACTGATAAAAATGTAAAAATACCAAATTTAAAACCGCACAAATTATTACTGAGCCAGGCCAGCCTGTTGAAAAAACAGGGTCTTTACTGCGCGCCGGAAGGTCTGAATGTTGGTGATGGCCCGTATCTCCGGGGTCAAGTTGTTCCAAAGGGAGGGAGCCCCCGCAGAGAAGGCCCGCACCCTCGGGGCCGCCAACCGGCATTGCCCAGCCGGTGGAACCCTGAGGAGGCCGACCCTGTGGGAGCGCACTGGGTGATGGGAGGCCGTTGGTGGCAGCAGGCGGTCCCGTAAGTACCCAGGTCCCAAGCCATGGAGCGCTTTAAAGATGATCACTACCACCTTGAATTGGATCCGGAAGGCCACAGGAAGCCAATGCAGCATGCGCAGGAGCGGTGTAACATGGGAGCTCCTCGGAGAGATCACCTGCGCAGCCGCATTCTGGACCAGATACATACTGGTTCTTTGTCATCCAACCAAAGCATAAGCACACACATTGGTTCATATCAATGGTTAGTTGTGTTCAGAGGTGGGATTCAAATTTTTTAACAACTGGTTCTGTGGCCGTGGCCAGGTGGGCGTGGCTGATTGGGCATGGCCATGTGACTGGGAAGGTGTGGCTTCTTTTTTTTTAAAGCAACCCCACCATTTTTTTGCCACCTGGGCCTCAGGGAAGCTTCCTGGGGAGATTTTTTCTCCCAGGAAGCTTCCCTGGGGCCAAGAAAGGCCAAAAAACAGAGCATGGGGGGGATTTGCAGCACCCTCCCACCCCCCATGCCCCTTTTTGCCTCCTGGGCTTCAGGGAAGCTTCCTGGGTGAAGCAGTAAGGGGGATCCTGGCACAGCTGATCATCAGAACAACTGATCATTGGGAGGGGAAAAAAAAAAAGAAATATCTTAAGGAGTGACTGGGCAGGGGAGAACGCATTCACCAAAGAGGGGCAGAGCCAGACAGGAGCACGATTTGCCGGTTCTCCAAACTGTGCAGAATCATAACAACGGTTCTATAGAAGTAATAAAACCAATAGATCCCACCCCTGGTTGTGTTGATTTTTTTATCTTCCTCCATCATATATCTAGGTTTCACTTCTGCCATTTCCTCACTATTGCTCTAGATATCACTTTTGCCGGTTCCTCTTCAAAATTTCTGTAGTAAACTATGAAGCCCCTTGGGGCAAACTTACTTAAGGTCTTTATGGCTTTGATATTCCAGGATCAAGCAGGGCCATGGTAAAACTGCTCACCGTACTCTTAGGGCCAATTCCAGGCATGGAGGTTGACATTTCCCAGCCTGAGAAGCACAGACATGAACAAAAGTGGCACGTGAAGTTTTGCTGCTGTGTATGAGGCCGAGAGGTCGGCCCAGTCTGGGTCATATAATGCTGCTGTTATATAAATAGTTATTTATAATTCCCAGGATTCTCATAGCCACGAAGGCTGGAAAGGGTCAGTTGACACCTTGGACAGTCAGTTCAACACCTTGGACAGTTCAAGTGTGGGGGACATTGGTTTAGTCCCTTCAGAGATTTTTATATTCTACATTTTTTTTACTTTTGTTAACATCAGTGAGATTAAGAAGCCCTATGGAAATAAATAATCAAATCAGGCTCAGAATCACTAACAATCTCTATATGGATCAAATTGAATCTAAATAAGTGCTAAAGAGTGTTAATCCTATCCAGAATCTCCCACAATGTGATGCAAGAAGGATAAAACTTGAATCTAGGCACATTCTTATCTCATATTGCTTGCTAAAGACTGGAAGGTAAAAGCAGAAGAAAGATTTGAAGTCTACTTCCAGTAATGAGTACACAGACTTCCAGAACAGGGGTCACCAACCTTTTCCCTCCCTCCACCCTTTCCTCCCTTCCTTCACTACCTCGTGTTGTTTGCAGTGCAAGCGGTGCAAGCCTTGTGTTCCCACGGGCCATGTGGGTAGCGCAGCCTTGTGTTCCCATGCAGCCTGGATTAATTGCTTTGGGGGGTATTTTGGAGGTGACATTTCTCTGTGGACCACCAAAATTTTGTGGCAGACCACCAGTCGTCCCCAGCCCAGAAAATGTCTTTTCTTTTAAAAAAGGGATTTTATTATTATTGTTGTTGTGGTGGTGGTGGTTTTGCCATATGCTCAGAATAATTAGAATTTGAGTTCTAGGCCAAAAATTCTTTATGAATGCAACATGGCAGAAAGTAGCGATTTTTGTCTTGCCTCTTATCTCTCTTTCCATCCCTCCTGTAGGGGTGTCAAAATGGCGGTCCGCGGTCCAGATGCGTCTCTAGAAGACCAGGGATGTGTGCAACTTCTGACAGTTTGAAGGCTTTACCAGGCTTTCAGAGATGTTTGAAATGTCTTTGAATATTAGTAGCTCGGGCCGGTAGTTACATTGTTGGCTTGAGCTCTGAGCTTGGTGATTTGGTTGCAAAAGGTTTCATTCCAATGCAGCATTTAAAGACAGATGAACAGCAATGCTGCAAACAAAGTTGTAACTTGACAGACCACAAGAAATCGGATCACATCACATGCAGCCTCACATGTATTTAAAGGCCAGTGCTCCCCCAGACAAGCACAATCCAAAGCGCACTGAAGATGTCTTCTTGAATGGGGATGAAATGTTTGCAAATCACCAAGCTCAGAGCTCAAACCAACAAGATTTCAGAGATGTACTCCAAAAGTGGACAAATCCAAAGTTTGTTTTGAAACATTCATTTCAATTTTAAGTGTTGAAATGAGCTCAACTGTATGCATCAGGCCAAAACATGGATGTTAGAAGGTTGTAGGCTAACCCTTATTTTAGTCCCTACCAGTGGTGGGATTCAAATTCTTTTACTACTGGTTCTGTGGGCATGACTTGGTGGGTATGGCAGGGGAAGGATACTGTAAAATCTCCAGTCAGAGGTGGTATTTGCTGGTTCTCCAAATTACTCAAAATTTCTGCTATCAATTCTCTAGAACTGGTCGGAACCTGCTGAATACCACCTCTGGTCCCTACGGTGGTCTTACTACTAAGTTTGAAATTGTGGGATAATATCCTGGACCACATAGCTATTTTTACAAAATAAGTCAATGCTGGGAACTTTTTCTGCCTGTGGATCATTGAGAGTATAATTCAATTTGCCAGGAGGTACACAAATCCTGAGTGAAAATAATACATTATGCATTATAAAATCCACCACTGCATTTCTTTCAAAGGCAAGAATTCTGTAAATATGAAAAATCTGAGTGATAAACTGAGAATCCAACTCTTCAGTGTTGCTCTCTAATTTTTGAAAACTATTATCAAGCTGTAATGTTGAACTGGACAGAGAAGAGTAGTTAAATGCACAAAAAGAATTACCTGTGTTTAATTTACAGGTAGTCCTTGACTTACAACAGTTTGTTTAATGACTGTTCGATGTTACAATGGCACTGAAAAAAGTGACTTACACACTTTTTCACACTTATGATTGTTGCAGCATCCCCACAGTCATGTGATCCAAATTCAGACTCTAGGCAACTGATTCATATTTATGACAGTTGAGGTGTCATAGGGTCTTGTGATGACCTTTTCCAACATTTCTGACAAGCAAAGTTAAGGGGGAAGCTAAATTCACTTAACAACCATATTACTATCTTAACAACTGCAGTGATTAACTTAACAACTGTGGCAAGAAAGATTATAAAATGGGGCAAAAGACACTTAACAACTGTCTCATTTAGCGACAGAAATGTTGGGCTCAGTTGTGGTTGTAAGTTGAGATAAGATGAAGTTTAGTTTTTCTTTTCCAGTCCTGACCATTTTGAAGACTAAATGCAATCCTTAGCCGCAAGGAGTTTCTCCTTTTTTGCTTTCCAGTCATAGACTTGAGCCAAATTAATTTATTGGCTGAGATAATGAAAGCCCATAAGATTCCATGAAGATAAAAAATTGGTACCCCTGTGATTGGAATATCAAAATTGTTTCTGTATCCAAAACAACAGGAGAATAGAAAATGAGGTTGGAATAATTAAATAGAGATCGGTGAGGGCTGAGATTCTGATCCTACTCCTTCCCAGGACAATCTCTCTCTTTCTCTTGCTGTGCAAAGAAAAGGGTTTTTTTTTCTCAATAACCTACATGTAGCCATCTATCTCATCCTAGTAATAGAATGGATTTTCACTGTCCTTAGCCTAATTGCTTTATTACCCTTTTGTTTATTTATTCATAAGGACTGCTGTTAAATGACTTGGGAGAGCAATTGCTTAATGGATCAGTATTATACCAAATGTTTCACTGGTTTAGGGGTATTACTGAGAAGGTAAAGACCTGAACAGAAATTCCTGTCCAGAGAGGCTTAAAGTAGTGAATCTATCTTTTGGAGAAGATATCTAGTAGTCAATACCCATTTCCCACTATGTGATCATTATTATTATTATTATGGTTAGTCACAGAGTTAGCTAGATGTTTAGCATTTTTAGATTTGGCATTTTTTAGTTTAGCATGTTTAGATTTGGCATTTTTATCCACCTACCTTTCCAATGACCTGGGATAGGCAGTTGCAGACAGAGGTGGGATTCTACCAGTTTTCACCTATTCGCTAGAACCAGTTGTTAACATTCTAAGCAGTTCAGAGAACCAATTGTTAGAAGAAATTACTGGCCTAATCCTGTAAGGGAGGCAGGAAGGAAACATTCTGGTGTTGCTTACAGAAACCGCCTCTCTGTTAACCCTTATTGCATTCTTGGCAGGACTAGACTTCCTGTCTCAGGAACTCCTCTGGAGTTTTTCCCCTCCTTTGCTGGTACTTTGCTTGTGTGGAGTGACGATTCAAAGTTACAATGGCACTGAAAAAAATGACTTATGACCATTTTTCACACTTATAACTGTTGCAGCCTCCCCACAATCATGAGAGGCCAGGCGAGATGTGTGTCTCGATGTGAGTGATGTTGAGTTGGCCATGCCCAGCCAATAACATGACCACCAAGCCATGTCCACCCAGTCACATGACCACCAAGTCACACCCACCACTTAAGCCATGCTCACAGAACCTGTTGTTAAAAACTTTGAATCCCACCCCTGGTTGCAGAATGTAAGCAGTTCCAAGTAAAGCTGCCTTTTGCAATTGACTGATTTTGTCAGTGCCGATGGTGTCCAAGAAGTACTCCAAATGTTTTGGGATTGTACCCAAGGTGCCTTTTATTGTCAGCTTTGTTTCTCATTTTACATTTCTCAGTAACCCACTGAAGAGCAAAGTCCAGTTGCCTTTTGGAAAATCACTTTTCAGACAACTATGACCTGGGTGAATGAATCTTCATAGCCATTGAAGAGCAAAAATCTGATTTGTACACCTGGCCTACAACTGGTTTGCAACCACATTGTATTGCCCACATTTTATTTGCTATCATCTTTTGAACCCTTTGATCAGAATCCTACCAAATGTCTTTCAACCACACTTGGCAAACTAATCCTCCTGTAATGTTTGCATTCATTCTTCCTCCCTTTTCCCTTTATAAAATGAACAATACCAGCATTTTCCAAATGTCAGAAAGGCATGCAGCCTCCACATACATTAAGCACAGCCACTGCATAATAAACCATATCCGTATGTCAAGTTTCTCTGGTTACATCGTCTAGGCTTGCAGTGTTAGCCTTTTTCAACATTCTTATACCATTTTTTTCATGGATACATAACATTTATTTCAATTCAATTTTTCAATGTATCCCCGTGGAGATTTCTAAGTATTCCTACTGGTTTCATCTCACTCACATTTCATTCAAATCACTGTTCCTAGCTGTAATTTTTTCACCTATTTCCAAAACAATGTCCATCAGGATTGCTTGGCAAGTTTGCTACCTCTTTAATCTTAACTATCTGTTGCTGTGTTTGACTACATTCTTTGTGTTTATAGGCGGGGTGGGCCTCAAAAATATCAGCAATCATTTCTCTGCCCGGTTGCTGGGTGGGCATGGCCTAGTCGGCCTCCTGCACCATGGCGGGGGGGGGGGGGGGGGCTTTTTCGCCTTCCCGGGCTCCAGAGGCTTTCCTTGAGCCTCTGGGAGGGCGAAAACAGGCCTGTTTCTGGCCTTCCAGAACTTCTAGGAGGGCCATTTTTCACTCTCCCCAGGCTCCGGAGGCTTTCATGGAGTCTCTGGGTGAGTGAAAATGGTCTCCCCTGGGCTCCGGAGGCCCTCCAGAGGCCAGAAATAGGCCCATTTCCAGCCTTACGGAACTTCTGGCTTGTTTTTCACCTTCCCCGGGCCTCCGCACAGGCTCTGTACTTACCTGGCATCCAAAACAGGCCGCGTGGGGACTCCTGAGAGGGGTGGGGAGGAGTGGGCGGGACTAGCCAGGTGTCTGATTTGCGGGTTCACTGAACCATGCAGAATCTTAGCTAAAGGATCACCCAAACCCGTGCAAACCCTCAACAGCCCACCCCTGTTTATAACTATGTTCTAGAACAAGACTGTCAAACTCCTGGCCCATGGGTTGGATGCGTCACGCACTGGCCATACCCATGCCCAATTTAGCGAAGGGGGGGGGGGAGTCCCAATTCATCATGTGATGCTGCCATGATGACGTGAGTTTGATACCCTGTTCTAAAATATCATGGTCACCCTCATTTTTTTGCAGCAATCATTTTCTTGCATGCATTTTCTTTCTACATGGCCTATTTTCATTTATCTTTCCCAAAAACATGTTTTTTATACTTTCCATTCTCGTTACACCACACTCATCTGTAGCACTCTACAACATTACTTGTCTACAATGTTAAATCCTGCTGCAATCAAAAACAATTCCCAGCATAACTTTTAGCCTTTGTTCCAACGATTTCCACATGCCTTCTCCTTATGACCATCTTATTTCATTCTGTAGGGAGATTATCTTTGAACACTTTTTCATACAGGATACATAGCTTTACTTCCTATAGTAATTCTTTCACCACAGTTTCTTTTCACTTTTTTCCTTTTTCTTCCATATTCATTTCCCTTCAAGATCCACTTTTGATTTTTAAACAGGAATCATACTTTTTCCTCCTCTCTTCCAGTTTTCCTCTCTTCCAGATTTGTTCTTGGTTATATCTTAGCTAGTTATGATACTTTCATTTATTTTTTCTGGAATCATGCCTCTAAAATATTTTTGCTTTCAGTTCAAATTTTATATTAGGATTTTTATGTTGAATATTTTGACGTATTTTTTTCCAGTATTTTTGAGGATATAATCATGTGTGATAAAATGTTCCTTTTGCTATGACTTTCAAGTATTTATTGTTATATTATTTGTCTATCTTAATAAATATTGACAGTTGTATACCATTTATAAAGCATAATATAGAAATTTTCTCTTAATTTATTTATTTTTTCCATAACTTTTTCTTTTGTATTGTATCTCTGAAGTTTTGTATCCATTTTATCATCCAGTTTTTTATTTCTTCTATGTCTATATCTCTATCATCTATCTATCATCTATCTATCTATTTATCTATCATCTATCTCCTAATAGATGGTCTTAGTTTTATGTTGTGTTTAAAATTGTATCCCCTTCCTCAAAGTCCCTCCTTTTTGAGATCATGTTTTATTTATCCAGCAATGTGTAAATATCTCAAATTCTTACCTTTGTTGAGCAGATTTTGCTATCTTTAGACTGTTTCCTATGTCTTGATACACATCTGAGAAGTTTTCAATTAGTCCTGAGACATAAACCCTCCTTTTTTTTTTTTGACAATCTTTGACAATTTCCATTCCTCCCTGGCAAGAGAAAATTTCCTTTAGAAAATTTTAAAACAAAGAAACTTCAAAAGCAAATTTTCATGGATGGAATATAGAGTTTTGGTAGTCAAGAGATGCATGAACTTGTCCTGTTTTTCAGTGTATAATCATGTCCCCAACTCTCTGAAGCCTCCTTGGGTTTCCATACTTTCTGTCACATCACAAAGAAAGACATTTATTGAACTTTGGTGACGCTTCTATTATCTCCATTAAGGGAGAGTCATTCCATCCAAAAATTATTAGACAATTTCCTTGCTCACAATTCTCCACCATTTTTTTCCATCTATCTGGAAGTAGATAACACTGAATTCTTAACTTCTGTTCAAAGATATTAAGTTGACTTCTGGGACTGGGTAGACTTATAAAGAGTTGTTGAACAAGACGTTTCTCATGATATACCTCTCACTGGCACCAAATAATTCTTCTAGAAATTTTCCAATGCAATATTTAATGTGAGAATATTATTCTCTAAACATGCTCTGACTATGTCAACATTCAGTGAATATTTTATAATCAAAATCAATATATGGCATGAAGATATTGCAGGGAGTTAATATTCAACAGGTCTGACATGCATCAGTATTTGGCAACACTAGACAACTGCTGATGTAACTAATAATGTTTGACAGTATCCCACAGATAACCTGCTATATGAAAATTAGTTACAAATTATACCAATTCTAGTCATTTATTTTTCATCAACATTTAATGAGCACAGTTCCAGAATTTTATTTCAACTCTTGTCACATGCTGAATCTGTTGTTATCCCTGTGAACTCGGTCTAATGACTAACATGAATGGGTTCCCCTTGTTGCAATCTTATCCATTACTCTCAGTTGTTAGCAGCACCATCAAGGTTCATGCAAAATGAGCCAATGTAGATCTCACATTGCAGACAGAACTTTCCCATCATATGAAACCTACTGCTTTCCATAACATCTGCTTCTTACTTGTGAATGATTGAGAATGGGGGAGATAAGTAATATTGTTTGAGATGAGCCTTAAACCAAAGTGTTAGGGACCATCAGGAATGGCAAATTATACATCATGCATTGGAGAAGGGCTTATGGCTTGCAGTTTTTTTCTTCCCAAATATACTTACACCCACTACAAGAAACTATTGTTATTTTATTTTATTTATTTATTTATTTATTTATTTGTCAAGCAAGTATTAGATAACAAATATAAGTATAAACATGGTTATGAATACATGAAATGGATACAAATAAGAAAAAAAGAAACAATAGGATAGGGACGGTAGGCACGTTGGTGCGCATATACATGCCCCCTACAGACCTCTTAGGAAAGAGGGGAGGTCAATAATAGACAATCTAAGGTTAAAGTTTTTGGGGTTTGGGGAAGAAACCACAGAGTCAGGTAGAGTATTCCAGACATTGACCATTCTGTTGCTGAAGTCGTATTTCCTGCAATTAAGTTTGATGCGGTTTACCTTGAGTTTGTATCTATTGTTTGCTCTTGTATTGTTGTGGTTGAAGCTGGAGTATTCATTGATAGGTAAGACATTGCAATAGATAATTTTATGTACTATATTTAGATCAGACCGAAGGTGGCATAGTTCTAGGTTGTCTAGGTCTAGGTCTAAAAGTCTGGTGGCATAAGGTATTCTGCTACGAGTAGAGGAGTAAACTAGATGCTATGTGGGAACCTCATGAGATGGGTTTAGTTTTGAGAGAAGGTTACAATTAGATAACGAGTGCAGAGTCAACATGAACAGTGTCTGAGTGAGAATTGAGTGCAAACGAGCAAACCAGGTAAAGGAAATGATCTTTGTCCTTTGTGCAGCTTTCCACCCCCTTCATAGCCTCGTCGCCAAGTCAACCAGTCCCAGCTGGGAAGAAGCAGATTATTTATCTCCAGAGGTCAACCTCTTTCAGGCTCCTAACTAATCAATGCACTCAATCCAGAGGTAGTCCTACAGTATCCATTATACAAAGAGCTCATTCACAGATGAGCTTCTACAATAACAGTTCATAGAAGGGGCCTACTCACACCACACAAGGCAATCCTTCCCTGTGTTGCATTTATCTCCCTCACCTGCCTCGCTCCCTCCTATCTAAGTCCAGATGTCTTTTCCCCAGAGAAGACCACAAGTAGTCTAGAGCTCTAGCTATGCCCAAAATTGCATATATCTATTCTCTGTTTAACCACAAATCTCTTTATTAAGGATAGTAAAAGATACTCTCATGAAATAAATGGATTTAAAGTCATTATGTTTCATAACTTCATTCAGTTTAAAAGGCTCTAGGTTAGGTATGAGTTCAATCTATAAAATACACTTTTGTATTCATGTTGCAAGCAGCACAAAAGACTTTATAATTTTGATAATATATATCAGGATAGTGATGTTGAAGAAACCCTTACTATGTCCTGCAAGGGCAATATGCAACTATTATGGTGCCAAAATGATAGTAATGATCATATTGTCCCAAAGATAGCTAATTGATCATATTTAAATGTGGAATTGATGGCCACTAGATTGAATGGTTTTAAAATGGTATTGGATAGATTCATGAAGGAGAGATCTACCTCCATCTGGGACAGCATACCTTTAAATGCCTTTTATTTTATTATTTTATTTTATGCCATCCAACTCCAAAGAATGCTGGGACAACTGACAATACAGTTGTAAGGGAATAAAACTGAGAGGTATTTTCCTACGGTGCTTTTTCAAGAGGCAATTAGACTTTCTGGTTTTTCTTTAAGGATATTTTGCTTCTCATTCACAGAAGCTGGGACAACCATGACCTGGATGACTGAGAATCTCCATAGACAAACACCTCAGTGGAATATTAACAGATTAACAAAGTTGGAAGGGGCCTTGTAGGTCATCTAGCCCAACCCCCTGCCCAAGTTGGAGACCCTACACCATTTCTGACAAATAATAGTACAATCTCTTCTTGAAAGCTTCTAGTGATGAAGCTCTCACAACTTCTGATTTCAACTTCTGTTCCATTGGTTTATTGTTTTCACAATATGTTTGGCAAGTGTGGGAAGCCTGAACCACAGAGCCCTTCTTATAAGCAAGATGTGGGGAAGTGATCTGGGACAGAACATATATGTAGATCAGATATCTATACAAATGCTTGTGTACATGTATCTATCTGGTGTACCCCATGATATAAGATCTATATAAAATACAAAAAATGTGTGTAATGACACAGTTTGCTAGTGATCACAGAGTTTTATACCTTAATAATATCATAAATCAAAACTTAATTGAATCAAACTTAATTATAATATATATATATATATATATGACTACATTAATTTAATTATTCACAAAATTCAGTAACTATACTATAAATTACATCAATATACTGTATATACATCAAAATATCCATTTGAAATTAGTTTGTTATGTGACAGGTGGTTACTTTTCAGAGGTATTTAGCAGGGTCTTTTTTGTACGCTATGGAATATATTGAAAAAAAATTAACTTTTTTTGTTTTTGACTGAGTGCAGTGATTCCCATTGTGTCTTGCTTTACTTCAGCATTATTTCTGAGCATGGCGTATGTGAAAGGTTTTTGGAAATGTTTCTGTTCTGTTTGCAAGGCTGAACTTCCTTGCTTGCAGGAACTGTGAAAAGGTGATAAGCAGCCAGTGGCCTTTCTAATCTCTGCCTGATAGAATTCACGCAGGTCAACAGTTTTTCCCAGGCATGAGGTTTAAAATTCAACAATCTTGGACACTTGTTGATTGAGCCAGAAACAGTACCACCTGCCGTGTTCCATAATTTGACTCCCCTCCTGCTCTCTTCTTGGGTTTTTCTGTTGCGATCAGGAAATTGAGATTTAGATTTTGCTTTTTTTAAAAAAAAAAAACACAATTACGCAATAGATTCTTTTTCCAGCAATGCACAGTAGCATTTATAATAGCGATTAGAATCTGTGAACTTTGTTCAGATGGACAGGAGTTCAGGAAATCTTGTATCATAATGCACTTCTGAGACTTTACAATGGCAAGAGTAGAAACTTGTGCAGCAAAAATGATTGGAGTTCTTAAAACTGCACAATTATTACACCCTGCAAAATTATTCTCTCTCTTTTTCTCTCTCCCTCCCTCCCTCCCTCTTTCTGTGTGTGTGCACGCACGTGTGTGTATTTATATGTGTGTATATGTAGGTATTCCTCAACTTACAACCACAATGGAGCCAAAAAAATGTGTTGCTAAGTGAGACATTTGTTAAATGAGTTTTACCCCATTTTACAGCAAAATTGTTAAGTGTATACTGCAGTTGTTAAATTAGTAATATGGTTGTTAAGTGAATCTGGCTTCCCCATTGACTTTGCTTGTCAGAAGGTCAAAAAATGACGCCAGGATACTGCAACCCCCCAAAACATGAGTTAGTTGCCAAGCATCTAAATTTTGATCAAATGACCATGAAGATGCTGTGAAAAATGGTGAGATGTCACCTATTTCAGTGTCTTTGTAACTTTGAACTAAACGAATTGTTGTAAATTGCGGACTACCTCTGTCTCTCTGTCTCTCTCTGTCTCTCTCTCTCTGTCTCTTTCTCTCTCTGTGTGCTGTGTGTGTGTATATGTGTGTGTGTCTGTGTGTGTGGTGTGTATCTGTAATTTTTATTAAGTTTTAAAGAAGAATATAAAAACTAACAACTAATATAAAGTAAGGAAGAATAAAGAAATCAAATAAAGAACACAATGTGCAAGAATGTGCACATTCAAAGTGTTTGATGATGATGGTTTAATCTATGTCAGTGTAAGGGAGGTGTGAGAATTTAAAGATAACACAAGAAACCTATTTTTTCTAAATCTACTTACTGAATACAGGTAGTCCTTGACTTATAATAGTTCGTTTAGTGACTGTTCAAAATTAGAATGGCTCTGGAAAAAGCGACCTATGACCTTTTTTCATACTTAGAACCATTGTGGCATCCCCATGGTCATGTGATTAAAATCCAGGAGCTTGACAAGTGACTTATATTTATGACAGTTGCAGTGGGCTAGGGTCATATGGTTCCCTTTTACAACCTTCTGACAAGCAAAACTCACCGGGGAAGCCAGTTGCTAATTTAACAATTGCAGTGATTCACTTAACAAATGTGGCAAAAAAGGTTGTAAAATGGGGCAAAAATCAATGGTGGGATTCTATAGGTTTGGCCTGGTTCGAGCGAATTGGTAGTAAAAAAAAAACAGCTACCAGGTTGATCGAATCGGTATTTCTTCCTTTTTTTTCCTCCCGACATTCAGGACGTTCAGCTATTCCGATGATCAGTTGTGCCGGGATCCCCCTCACTGTCTTATTGCTTTGCCCAGGAGGCCAAAAAATGAAGTGTATGGGGATGCTGCATGCCCCCTCACCCCATGCTCTGTTTTTTGCCTTCCTGGGCCCCAGGGAAGCCTCCTGGTAGCAAAAACAGCCTCCCAAGAGGATTCCCTGAGGCCCAGGAGGCAAAAAAAATGGAGCAGGGGGGGATGCTGAACAAAAAAAGGAGCCACGCCCACCCAGTCACATGGCCATGCCCACTTAGCCACTCTCCCACCTAGCCACGCCCACAGAACCGGTAGTAAAAATATTTGCATTCCACCTGTGGGCAAAATTTACTTAAAAATTTACTTAACACTTAGCAACATAAATTTTGGGCTCCATTGTGGGCACAAGTTGAGGATTACCTGTATAGAAAGTTGGCATATTTTGATTGTTCCTGGAACTATTAATAAATCATGAACAGGGGCAATTAACTTTCTACATGCCTATGAGGGTCTGTAGCCTTAACTCTTGGAGTCCAGTTCCAAAGAGGCTTTTTCAAGAGGCAACTGGACTTTCTAGTTTTTCTTTGAAGATATTTCACTTCTCATCCAAGAAGCTTCTTCAGATGTTCTCAATGAACGTCTTCAAAGGAAAACCAGAAAGTCCAATTGTCTCCTGAAAAAGCACCTTTGGGACAACCATGAACTGGATGACTGAGAGTCTCCATGGACACTCTTGGATCCCAGGTTCCTTGCACTGATCTCTCCTGCTCAACAAGCTCAGGTGAGGTTGGAGCAGACCCACATGGTGCTGGAGCCGCAGAGTCAGAGTCGTTCTGGGGGTGGGGGGCTTTGCCACTGGAAGAGAGAGAGGGAGGGAGGGACACACACACAGAGATAGAGACAGAGAGAGAGAAAGAGAGAGAGAGGGTGGGAAGGAGAGACGGAGGGAGGGAGGAACAGAGAGAGAGACAGAGAGGGGAAAGGGAGGGAGGGAGGGAGAGACGGCGGGAGGGAGGGACAGAGAGAGAGGGTGGGAGGGAGGGAGAGAGGGAGGAACAGAGAGAGACAGAGAGAGAGGATGGGAGGGAGGGAGAGATGGAGGGAGGGAGGAACAGAGAGAGAGAGAGACAGAGAGACGATGGGAGGGAGAGAGAACAGGATAACAGAAATGCTTCAAGACTATATTTCTGAAAAATATGATTTGCTTGATTATGATTAAGGACCAATGTCACATGGGGTTTTGCCCCAGTTCAGAACAACTCTGATTCTGGTATAGGATAAAGGAAAGGAAAGGAAAAACATAGTTAGGAAGAAAACGAAAGAAACGCCAAAGATCCAAACATCAGAAGCGCTCTTTCTGATTGGGAACCGGCCGCCCAATAGAAATTCAGGTCCATTTCACGCGGACGGTCAAGCCAACCAATCAAAAAAGCCCCTTGGGATGCCCCCCCCCTTCCCTCGACCTGGGACTCCATCCGCTGCTCGGGCAGGTGAGGCAGCCTGTCAAAGGTGCGCCCCTCAACCTGCGCCCTGGGAAGGTTCTCGCGTGGGGCCCCGCTCGCCATGAACGCCGAAGAGCAGTATTACGCCTCCGGCAGCGGCGGCACCAGCCACCCGCTCTACAAGGAGCCCTGCGCCTTCCAGAGATCGCAGCCCCCGGATTACAACTCCAGTCCCCCCGCCTGCCTCTACATGGGGCGGCAGCAGCCACAGCCGTCTCCTTACGCCGGGGTTTTGGGAGGCTTGGATCAAGGCAGCCCGCCGGACATTTCCCCCTACGAGGTGCCCCCCCTCTCAGAGGACCCGGGCATTCCTCACCACCTCCACTCTCTTCCCCCTCACCATCCAGCTCAGCTCGCTCTACCACAGCAGGAGACCCTTCCCTTCGGAGAAGGGACCGAGGCCGGGCTGCTGGAGCAACCCAGAGCGCCGCTGCCCTTCCCTTGGATGAAGTCGACCAAGTCTCACGCGTGGAAGGGACAGTGGGCCGGCACGGGTAAGGCGCCCTTCCCTCTTCTTTCTGCTAGGGCCGAAGAAGAACGCCTCTCCTCGGTCCCGCTCCTTTGCCTTTTGTGGGCACAGGCCCTTTATAGCCGTCTCCAAACCGGAGGCTCCTTCGGATAGCTTGGACTACAATGTTCATCATCCCCAGTCAGTGCTGGGGCGGCTGCTGGTTGAGGATAATTGTGGTCCGGCGTACCCGGAGGGCGCCTAATTCAAAAAGGCTGGCCGATCAAAGAAAGAGGGCTTTCTCCTTGGATGGAGTTGGTGGTTCACCATTATAAAAGAACCAAAAAAAAACAACCCCAAATCCAGCCATGCTTTACCTTAAAGTGTTTCTGCAAAGCCAGTTTTAGACATTAGTTCATAGTTTAGTGTGATGTGCAAAGCTGGGGAAACGGGTTGAATAAATTATGGGTAAATGTCGCTTAAACATAAGGGTTGTGGTGTAAATACAGCATGTTCTTGTGCCTGTTCATCCTGAAAGGATTCCGGTGAGCTGGTGACAATTGCCAGAGTTGAAGCCAGGAGTAAATAGATCAGAATGCCACTGAAATTTAATGAAGGATGCCTGAATGTAGAATACTTGAGTTCCTACCAGAGAAGTCCTGGAACTCTCCTATTTCTATCAATCCCAGACAAAGTGGTTGTAGAAACTGTGAGTTTTGCTACAACTTATACAGAAGGCTGGCTAGTATGCTAATAAGCGAATATGACCAAAAGATACTTCCTCTAAATTCATTGACCAAATCATATAAAGAAAGTAACACCATATAACACTACATTTTTCTTTGTGTGGTTTGCCCTGCCATAAATCTTTTTGTTTACTTAGAAATAATTACTTATTTCTAAGCCACTTAAAATAGTATGTATTGAAACAGGGAAATGTTCTAGAAAGGTAATAAATAGAAATGTAATAAATAAATCAATGATTGACTTTCTAGAGATTGTCAAACAAAACATTGGATGCAAAATAATAATAATAACAATAATAATAGTAATAGTAATGTTGCCTCTTTCAAAGCCCCCTGCCATGCTTCCAAATGTTAAAGCAGCACCGTGTGAAGTAACCTTAGTTTCTAAACTCAATGAAAGTTTGAGAAAGTTTCATTTAGAGGCACACTCGAAAGTCTCACAGCCCTTTACATCCAGAAAACCTTGAGAATACTCCCAAGAACCTGTGTAACTTTGAGTGTACATGAAAAGAGAAACAGTTAAATGTATGACTGGAGAGTAATTGTTTTGATTATACAGTAGTGCAATTTTAATGCAAGAAACATAAGGGAGTTTTGTTCTGGTGTCCATTCACTACTCTGCAGGCCTCTCGGGAGTGAAGGGCATCACACATCCTGGTAAAAACCTGCACGCTTTTGTGTTAGTAAACTTCTCTTCAATCACATTGTGGTAAACTCAGCCTGCTGTATCTTCCTCTTCAGGGGCTGTGCGCTGCTGTACCCTGATTCAGCCTGTCCGCTTCACGCTTTTTATTTCCTGGTTGAAACTGGGAAGATACTTTACACAGACCACAGTCTGATTTCTTTGCAGGTGGGAGCAGGTGATTTTTGTATGGAATCTAGCAGAGAATGTGCACCGTCCTCAACCTCATTGTTACCACTATTGTCCATTTCGGCTCTCAAAAGTTTTATTGATGCATTCATCAAAATGGCAGCACCTTTCACTTCTCTGGTGCAATTAGAAAGCGAGGAAGAAAATCCTGCAATCTTAATGACCATTGCTGCAGAAATATCAGCCTGAATAAACACAGTGAGATTTATTTTTGAGTATCCACGCTTAAGATAAGTGGAATCCTAAACTCCAATAGCCCACCGTTTCCAGACTAAAGGCTTTTCGAAAAATACTGGACCACATTAAACCTTACTTTTGTGGATATTTTTAATTCTGCAAAGCACTACAGGAGCCCAATTAATAAATAAGGAATCAAGGTGTGTTATTTCATACACTGGCATGTTTATTACAGCATAGGTTTTGTGGGGCCCACAGTTCTCCTTCAGTGGCATCTGATGAAGGGAAGTGTAGTTCCTACATTTATTTGTTAATCCTTTAAAAAATAACTTGTGAATGTCCAGAATGTTCATTTACTGCAACATGAATTAACACTTTGGGAAGAATAAACTAAGTTGGCAAGATTATAACTGAATATATTATTATATTATATGTAATGAACAGCATAGTGGTTCTTAATGAACTGTAGAGTTTGCATTACCAGCCTGGAGTTAAGTCTCATGTTAAATTCGCCCTTGGTTAATGTTTGTTTTCATACACTTGTTTGGGTTGTGTCTGGAAAGGACCCTTTGATTGAAGTTTGCGGAGACCTGCTCCAGTTCTCTTTATTTACAATTAATTGGGGTATGACTTTAAAGTAGTTGTGTAAGATATTTGTCCTGTACCTGAGCACTTGTTCACAGTTTTAATTTTTTATTTTTAAAAAAGAAAAAGGATAATAAGAATATACTGTATATTATTATCTTGTATTTTATTACTATAGTCTACGTAATTTAATCCTTTCAAAGAGGTAAAATACTTTATACCTCTTTGAAAGGATTAAATTACATAGACTTGGAATTATTACATTTTTTCAGCTTGGGGAAATTCAATTTTAAGCTCTGTCTTTACAAGTGCTGGATGTGATACGCATGGCACTATATTTTGATTTAAAAACAATGGAACCGTTTGTAGTTAAAACCAAAATCAAAACCAGTAAATTGATGTATTTGATTCCAAGACTCAGAATGGTTTTTAGCTATCATTGACTCCAAGGAGTTTGCTTGCATTGACTTTGTGCTGATAAAAACATTGCTTCTAATTAAATCTCAGTAGAGGGTGGTGAAAGAACGATGAGGTTTTCTCATGTGGCTTTTGGGATCCGAAGGTGTGAATCTAATTTGCTATCAGCCCAGGAAAAAGGACCACGCCAAGGGATCCACTTTGGCAGCAGAAATGAAAAGAAAATAGGAACGCTGGCCGCCTTTGGATTGCAACCTACTAAAAGGCGACTTCATGAGAGGGCAGAGTTGATTCTTGCTCCAAGAGAGACAAAGGCTTTCCTCAGCTTAGTAGAACTCGGTTCCTTACAATTGCAAAAGATCTGACTGAGTTGCTTCTCCAAGCCAAGATCTTCTCAGGGCTACGTTTTAGGACCAAAACTTGAAGGTTGATGTGGAGAGATTCTGCATTGATTTTACCTGAAACAAAGGAAGGTGGTGCCTGGATTTTGTGAAGATTGGGGTAGAAATTGGGGCAGACTGATTAAGAGTCCTTGTTTGCCAAGGAATAACCCCCTTAAATACCAGGGAGCTGACTGACATTGCAAATGATCAAAGTTTGCACTGTTGACAGAAGAGTCTGCATTGTAAATCTGGTACATTTCCCTTGTTTTGTGTTAGAAACAAGTAGAGTAGAAGATCCTGTTGATACCTTTTAGGGGCAAATTCAACAGAATGCAAAATGGTAAAGCTGCAGGCACCAATTTACCATCGAATCCTACTGCAATATAGTTGTAGAAGACTTACAGCAGGCAGCTTAAAAGAAACTGATTAAAGAAACTTAATTTGAATGAAAATTGCATTGCCCTATCTCCGCTTAACTTCTAAAGATAAAAAAGTAAATATAGTTTTAATATCTGTACATGTATGCCTGTCTGCATTCAATGAGAAACAATAAAAGAAGTCCTTGCAAAGAGAACAGGATCCAGGAAATTTCATGTGCAAACATACATTGTATACTCTAGTAAGAATCCAGAAAAAGGACGGTGAGAAGCTTTAACTGGCCCTTCTAATGAACAAAAATGCCAGCCTTCTGAAGCATGTTACTAATATCTATTTAAGCAGAATTGGATAGGATAAGAGGATCTGTCAAGGCCTTGACATCTTATCCATCTAGCAATGGACCCATATATGCCCAGTGGAAATCCCTGGATTTATTTTAAGAAGCTGGCAATTTATGGGTTTTCATAAAAATTCTTGAAAGTGGAATCGCTGTTATATCTTCCACGATCTATTCTCTTTCCTAATAATCCACCTGTATGGCAGTTATTTATAAACTTCTGCGAAAATTAGAGTGAAAAACCTTAACAACTGTGCGCGTTGCTTTTTTTAAAGAAGGCCTGGTGGGATCCTCCAGGGAATCCAACCATTTCCAGACGGATAACCCAAAGGCAAAGCCGGTCGCGCGCGCTTAGCTAACGGAGGTCCCGGTCTCTATCCAATCTGAGAAGCTCCAGCAGAGGCCCCAACAATACTTTCTGTCCTCAGAAACACTCGTGGCACCGATTGTGGCAGGTGTTAGTTAACCCCACAAAGCTTTCGTGGATCCCAATTCCCTCCTTTCCAGGTCTGGACTGACCTCCAAGGAAATCGCTCCGCTTCTTTTGGAATTAAGACCCAGAGAGAGAGAGAGAGAGAGAGAGAGAGGCCAGGAGCCTCAATATCTGGCAATGGCCTCGGTGCAACAGGTTGCAAAGCCTTTTCTCTTCCCTCCGCGCTAAGCAGCAAGCGGCGGCGCCCTTTCTTATATCATCTCCAGGAAGAGTTGTCCGGAAGAAACCGGACTCTTCCAATTGACGCGGCCGAACGATCACTGCCGTCCAGCGGAACCAGCCTGACCCGGAATGAGCGTTGGCTCCGAGAACAAGCGCAAGACTCGGGAGGGGTTGCTTTTTTTCTTTCTTTTTGGCTGCCAGGGACTCACAACCTCCGAGGCAACAGGAGGAGTTGCCTTGCCTTTCCGATCCGGGGAGAGTGAGCCAAACTCCAGGAAGGGCAGTTGGGGCAAGAGCGGCTCGGTCTCCGGCAGCACAATGTTATCGCGCCCTGCGCTCAGCGGGTCACGCCTTTGGGCAAATATTGCATTAAGGGCTTTGTAAGAACAGATAGGAGAAACGGGGGTGGGAGAAGGTGGGAGAAAATGCCGGCATTTTCTTAGTTGGGACAAACCGTTCAATCAGACTTACTCTCGTTTGTGGTCAGTTCTGTTAGGAATCCAAATGGAAGGAATAGAATAGAACAGAACAGAATTCCTTATTGGCCAAGTGTGATTGGACACACGAGGAGTTTGTCTCCGGTGCATAAGCTCTCAGTGAGGGGAAAAACATTTTTGCTTTCCCCCCAAAAAGCAAAAATACTGGGAAATAACAAACAGGCGACTACATTTAAGTGTGTGGGCCCGTTTACATAGTTTTAAGTCGTAGCACAATGTGCATTTTATACGTACACTGGCGTTATCTTTAAATGCATACGCTGAAATGCATTAAACTATACAGCAGCAACATAACATTAAAAAAAAAAAAACAAATCTTTGTGGACCGAAAAGGATTGTGTGAGATGTGTTAAATTTTGTTAAATTTTCTCCGTAGAATTGGATTTGCTTGTAAGGGATAAAGTCCTAAGGACAATTAAGTAGAAATAAATTCCTAGTGAACAGAATATAATATATACTTTCAAAAGATAATTAATATAATTTCTGTTTGAATAGTGGTAGTTTGTAACTAGGTGTATATCTACAGCAAAAGTAAATCCCATTGTAAAAAAAAAAAAGTCCAACTGAGTCTCTGATTGCAATTTGCTGCTCTTCCAAGATTGCGTCCCACTGATTTCAATGGATCTTTTATTTATAAGTAATGCTAGAAAAGCAGTTTGATCTGCAGTGTGGTAGCAAGGAAGAAAAATGTAGGGAAAAAAATTAAGAGGGTAAATTGGCTTAGAATCGGAGAAGTGCTTGCATTTTCAAGTGCCTGAAGCCAATACCATTGAAACTTAACAAACACCAACTTTTCCTCCCGAAAGAAAGGTTTTCAGACCCTTCAAAGTTGGGGACATGTGAGTGCCCATCTTGCTATTTGGGTCTCCGCTGGAAGCTTTCCACCTGAGTGGAACGTTTCTGGTGTGATGGGACCGTTTCTCTCTGGGATGTATTTGTTTTATAGTTGCCCTCGGGAAATACGTTTAGCTTAGGTAGAAGATCTCCCTTTCCCCCTTTTAATGTTCTGGTGCAAATTTTCATGATAGAAAAACTAACCCAAGGAAACATTTTCTGGCAACCTCGATCTGTGAGACGTTTTCATTTGCCTTAAGGATAATACAGGGCACAATTTTGTATATATCCCTACTCAGAAATAATTTCCCTCCTTCCTAAAGAGTAATCAATTTTGCACAGGTGTGGATGAATGTTTATACTTGAGTTTTATTCTAAAACAACTTGAAGACAATTAAAACTTAAAACATTGCTGGGGACAAACCCCACTGAAAGGAATGAGAGTCCAACCAGAGCATTTTTGCTAGCTCCCCCCATTCACTTCAATGGAACCTGAGGTGGATTGTTTTCATTGGGTGATGCCTACTGCATGTAATCTGTCAACCATGCTTTAATCACTTTATTTTAGCCACTATATTTTAAAACCTACATAAATAAGACTATTTAAATCTGATTTACTGTGCCGTGCCAATTGATTGGAGAAGGCAATGGTGATGGGAAAGGCTAATGGAATGAGGAGAAGGGGCAAGCAAAGAACACAATGGCTTGATAACATCAAATTTGATGTAAAGTTGAACATCCAACAATTGAAACAAGCTGTGCTTGAGAGGGTAGCATGGAGAGTACTTGCCTATAAAGAGTCAGAGAGTAAATGGTTAAAAACAACATTTTAAAATCTTATTTCTTCCCTAAGAAAAGTGGTGATAATTAATTCTTCTTATTGAGACTTGATTTGACAGAAATCTCCAGCCAGTAAATCTGAGGACCATGGTTTAAACAACTTCATTAAATGAACTCCTGGGCTCATGTTTTGCTCAACCAGATTCCAAGTTACACTCCAGCCATTTAATAAACTAATTTTTAATCTCATCCCCTCTTTATTTCTCCAAGGGCACAATGGCACAATGTGGGATTCCAAAATCACACCAGATTTATTCTGAAAGATAAAGCAAAATTAAAGTGATTATATTTGATGATGATGATTTTAGACTAAAATTGTTTTTGCTATAACATTTTATCTTCTAAAAATGTTAACCATGAGGTACCAGCTAAATACTCAAATATCTTTGGAGTATTTACATATGACTGACCTGGGAAGAGAGGGTGTAAAAACTAATTAGTCTTAAATTTTGAAAGAATTTCAAAAGCATTTTTATTTAAAATCAAATAGGCAAACAGAGGGTGGTACCTTGAAATTGTTCTGGGTATTTCACAGGCTAGCTTCTCATTTCACGTACCTGAAAACAAAATAATTAAAATAATAATATAGATCTAATACAGTTGCTCACTCCAGTAGACAGAGTGGCTTACAAATTATATTGCTAATTAAAATAATTAAAATCAAGATGAAACAAAAGCCAGATTAAATATAATAACTAAAAATAAAAATATAACAACAAAAAACATAAATAGCAAAAAAGTGCATCATGCATCTGTGTGCATGCACACACACACCCCTCAACACATAAGCCCAAAGCCAAGATTTAAGGGTTTTTCAGAATCTTACAAAAATATCTCTGGAGGGAAATTGGCCCAGAGGATGGAGACATACACAGTGAGAAGACATGCTCCCTAGCTCCTGTAAGATGGCAATGTTTAATAGAAGAGAATGGAAGTGCACCCACTCTGCCTAAAGGTACCCAGATAGCCAAATAATGAAGGCAGATAACTGGCTTGTATGCTGTGAAAAGCTTTAAAGGAACCATCAGCACCTTGAATTGTACAAAACCAAATGGCAGCAGCCAATGTAGCTCATTTGGCAGTGGTAAATATAGGCAAGATGTGAAGTACCCATTACTGCTTATGTCACTATATTATGTCAGCCATAGCTTCCAGATAGTCTTCAAGGGTGGTCCCATGTAGAGTGCATTGCGGTAGTCCAATTGTGAGGTGAACAGGATGTGAGTAATTACCTACCAAATTCAAAATGTTTGGTGCAATCCAAGTCAAGTCTTAAATAAATAAATGCTCCTCTCTGGGTTTGTGTGTGTGTGTGTGTCTGTGTGTGTGTGTGTGTAACAATCAAATGAACAATTCATGCAAAGAATCAATCTATCTTTTTAAAAGCAAAAATCTAAACTGTACAGACCGCATTACTAAAGGTGACTAAATCCCCTTAATATATATTATGAGTATATGTGCATATGTGCATGCACCACCGTTACTTGAGAATATTTACAATAGTTAAAACTACTGTATTGAATCTATCATTAAACTACCGTTGCATATTGAAAACAGAGGCAGGTTTGGCAGCTGCAATAAAAACAATGGTAACGTTTTAAAAAATTAACATTTGAGGGAAATATGATTTGCTAATCAGTGAAGTTCACAAGAGAAGGTGTCATCGATGCCCGCCTGTTTTAATGTAAAAGCAATGTGCTTCAAACTTGGCTGCTTTAACATGTGTGGACTGCCAATGCCGTTCTCAGAATTCCCTAGAAAGCATTCCGTTAAGGATTGAAGGCTTAATAAATCCCGTTAATTCTTGAATCCCATTTACAGAAAGGGTGACTGTTCAGAGGCTTACTCAAAGGAAACTGTGTCTAGGATTTCAGCTTTAATGAACTACTTTTTGAATTCATAGGGATTTGTTTCGTTCCAAAATGTTAGGTAATTAGTGTGTTACTGCTGCAATAATTGAGCGACAAACCTACTGTATTTGCCCAGGAAAAATCTGACACTGAATTGCAGTGGAAAACTGTCAGTCAGCGAAGGTGCATGGACAGCATAGCCACTGAAGGGAGCCTTTCCCAGCTGGATGCTTTTCAAGTATTTAGAGCTGCAATGACGATCCTTATTCCCGAGTTGGTTGCCTTGTAGATTAATGGGAGTCATGCTCCAAAATATCTGAAGGATACCAGATTCTGGAAGTCAGTCCTAGGAAGTCAAAATGATAGACTAGTCTCAGAAACCTAGACGGGAGCAAAATGAAGCAAAAGACAAAAGTTTAAACACACACACAGTCACACACACACACACACAGAGTCACACGGGAGATACTGCAAATTTGGCAAATGAATCTTGATAAACAGGGTTTTTAAAATTATATTTATTTTCAAATATACAAAGTTCAAACAGTTTGTTCAATTGTATTTTGTAAAAAAAAATCAACAGATTTTAAAAAATCACTTTCAATTTATAACCAATGTTGGTCAGGCAGAGAAATCGCAGAGTATTAATGAAGTGTTTCCCATTCAGCAAAGTCAGCATATATGATACGCTTGCTATATATTTTTATCACTTTCAATTTTATTTCCTTTCTCATTTTTCCTTCTATGTTAACTTGCATTTTAATGTTTGATTCTGAAATTTAATAAAGACATTATATTAAAAAGTGATGGCATCAATTTAGTCCCGCTAAGGTCAGGCTAGCTTCATGCTGGATCATTTTCCAAGTAACAGACATTTTGTCATGTAATGAATGAGGTAGTATTCCTGTCCTATCCAAATCAATGCTTCATACGGTTTTAAAGGTTGTGGAGCAGGACAACCACATAAGGGGCAGGGTGTTTTATTTAACCACATTAATCAAAGTTACAGTGCGTTTATATCGGTATTTCCAATAGGAAGCAGTGAATTGTAAATGAGGGGTTACGTTTTCAATTGCCACATGATACACGATCATTTCAGTAACTAACCAGCCACTAATTTGCACTTAGAAATATTCGACTCTGATTTTATGAGAGGTTAAGTCATCTCAAGGAGAGACTTCATTTAGTTGTTAGATTAGAATCTAGAAGACCTGGAGTTTCTAGGTCTTCTATACTGGATAACAGAAATTTGTGGAATTACTTTGGTCAACCCTACTCTTTCAATCCAATGTAGATTGTAGTGTGGCTGTTGTGAGTGAAAAGGAGGAGATAACTCTTTGTAAGCCTCTCCAAGTTTCTGAATGAAAGATGGGGTAGAGATGTTTAGTAAACAAACCCCAACATTTTGGTGCACAATCTTGCTGTTTTATGACCAATACTTTGTCCATCAATTTACTTCCTCAAGTTCTGTGAATCTTTTTGTCTGAATTATATATCCAAGGCTAAGTTGACAATCAATTCATATTTAATTTGAAGAAGGAAAAATGTGTGCATTTTCTTTCACTAGAACATATCGTGTATTGGGATGGTTTTAACATCTTTATGGGAATGTTTTTGTAAATATTCCTGCTCTTGAATTCAGCTATGTAAATGAGAGCTCTAGGATAATGTTTTAAAAGAAAATGTGTTGGATGTCTAATTTTATAAATAAGCTTTGTTTATATGGTACAAACTTGTTCCAGCATAAATGTCAATAGATGAATTATCAATAGATATTTTCTTGAAAATTGTTGGCTGAAAAAATATGATATTTATGTTATTTTGAACTTTTGGACACATGGTTGTTTTTCACATTATTTTGGTCATTATTATGGCACATTTAAAAAAAAATCGAATCCTTTTCAATTTAATGGCTTAAATTCAAACAGACAAGCGTTTAATTTTTATGTCTCGTTATTCCAATGGAGTAGAAAACTTTAAAATGTAGACTAGTGTGTGAATTCATAGCAGCATCAAGCGCTCAAGACCAGAATAATTGCAATTTGTTTCAGTCGAATCGGAGAAGTTACTAGTCGAATCGGAGAAACAGTGTGAAGAAATTCAAGTTCCTAGTCACATTACAGAAAAAGTGTGAATTTTCTGAGGAATTATTTTCTGAATAATTTCTTTATTTACCGTTATGTGGCGACGTCTCCTATGATTCTGAACGATTTAATTAAACGGAAGTCGCATAATATAAGAACCTATTATAACGTGTTCAATCACATCATGTCGTGGCCGCATGAGATTACTGTGGTCAAATGTCTATGGCGCGATTCCTTCAAGCAAGGTCTGCGCTGCGTTTTGAAGCGATACTTGGGAAGGGGCCATTGGCGCAAAGCATGGAAGCGGCCAGGCTATTCCAAAGTGCGAGGCCACTACCGAGAAGGCCTGCGCCGCGACCCCTTTCCTTCGTCTCAATAGGATCAACCCGCCTTCCCTGCTAATTAATCAGATTCATGCTAAGAATGAAACTCATGTTCGCCGGCTGGTCCTTTTCGTTCGTTTGCGCGCACGTGTATTGCTCGTTGTTTAAACGCTGGAGAATTTTTGGGGTGATGCTGGAGAAAATCTATTGCTGCGATACATAAAATCTATTTTATTTAACTCCGACGGTTTACGTTCGCTGCGGCACTGATAACGCGCCGGTGGCAAGCAGTTTGAAGAGCCCGAAGCCAGAGCCTGTCGTCCTACCCTATGGTGTAAGTCCCATTGCATTCAGCAAGAATTACTCCTAGGCAAACGAACATAAAGATGCGTAGCGGACCGGAGAACTAAGTTCACTTTGCTCCTCGTTTGTAGGACTCAGTCTGGCAGAAAAACCTTACAGGAAAAAAATATGGAAAAATAGGTGCAGAAAAAGATCCGTTGGTCACCCCGGGAGGGTCGTTCAAGGGCCAAATATCCCCTGTTGTAATAATCCCTTGTAGCAAGGTCAACCAACCAATTACAGTTCGTAAGTTCGTTATATGCGTCCCTTGCCGCATTATAACAGCAAACGAACATTGCGCTCTATGAATGGAATGGAATAGAATAGAATAGAATAGAATAGAATAGAATAGAATAGAATAGAAGCTGGAAGGGACTTTGGAGGTCTTCTAGTCCATCCCTCTGCTCAAGCAGAACTATACCATTTCAGATAAGTGATTGTCTAGTAGTTTTCTTAAAAACCTCCAGTGATGGAGCGCCCACGATTTCTGAAGGCCAGCTGTTCCACTATTCAAAGATCCTGACATTTTTTGGTAGAATTAATCTGTTGACCTTCCTGGCCTGATAAGATTCTTAGATCCTCCACTGATCGAGAAGATGAATCCATGCAAATATATACATTCCAAACTGGAATCTTCTGTAACTTTTCCTAATACAACAGGAGGATATTGAATAACGGTGCATCAGTTTTGAAGACACAGAGAAAGTTTGAAGGGGATAGAAACAAAAAGCGCAGCAGAAAGAGGCTTTAGACATTAAAATAAGGAGCGAAATTGGAAAAATTCTTTTAATCACAAAAGGATTCCATCAATGGCCTAAATGCTTTTAAAATTATAATTATGGTTCCATTTGGCATTGTACTTGTGCAGATTTTGTCCAATATAAGCCCTTGGAATTCTTAAAATAAATATCCTCTCCCCCATCGTGTTCAACTTAGGGAAGTTTCTTTTACTCTTGCAATCTGTATTCGTTTTTTGCTTATTCCTATTCAACTGAATCCACATACGGACCATCTGAAATAAAAGTTAGCAAATGGTTTCGTTTTCCACAAGATTGTACCGTTATAAAAACTATTGCAGTCCTGGTTTGTCAACCGAGGTGGTTATATGATTCTAGTCGCCAAACCAAGGTTAAGCACAGTGCCAAAACGGTATCCAAAGGAGAATGTGAAGCACATCCTTTTATCTCAGGTGTAATAGGAAAGGACAACAAACATTGTTTTTTTTTAAAAAAAAAACCTGTTTCATAGAGTGCCTCTGATCAGCAAATAATGTAAATGAGTCGTGAGAAATGTGAGCATCTGGGCGGCTGAATCTCAGCATGTCCTCCTCTAGTGCCTGGGTCTCCAACCTTGGCAATGTTAAGCCTGGAGGACTTTAACTCCCAGAATTCCCCAGCCAGCTTTGCTTTGCTTTGCTGGCTGCTTTGCTGGCTTTGTTGGCTGGGGAATTCTGGGAGTTGATGTCCTCCAAGGCTTAAAGTTGTCAAGGTTGGAGACCCCTGGTCTAGAGTTTCCCTGCAGCCGCATGATTTGTCTCTTTGAAGAGGAACACATCTTTTCTTCATTATGTTTTAATAACATGCACGAGAGCCAGTTTGATGTAGTGGTTAAGACATCCGCTTGAAACCTGGAGACTGAGAGGTCTAGTTCCACCATTGGCACAAAACCAATTGAGTAAAACTTTGGGGCCAGTCAGTCTCTCTCGGTCCTAGAAAGGAGGAGATTTTCCACTTCTGAAAAATCTTGCCCAGAAAACTGCAGGGACTTGGTCCAGGTAGTTTCCGAGAGAAATGAAGTTGAATTTAACCGTGGGATGGGAGGAGGAACGGCATACAGGGTTTAAACCCTGGGTATAATGCAGGACGCGGTGGCTCAGTGGCTAAGATGCTGAGCTTGTCGATCAGAAAGGTCGGGTTCAGCAATTAGAGTTCAGCAGTTCGAATCCCTAGCACTGTGTAAAACACTGTGTAATGGAGTGAGTGCCTGTTGCTTGTCCCAGCTTCTGCCAACCTAGCAGTTCGAAAGCATGTAAAATTGTAAGTAGAAAAATAGGGACCACTTTGGTGGGAAGGTTACAGCGTTCCTGCGCCTTCGGCACATGATCACAGAGATGTATTCTGGACAGCGCTGGCTCTTCGGTAGAGCCTGAAATGACTAGCTTGTTTGTTTGAGGGGAACCTTATAATGCAAGCACCACCTCACTGCCTCCCATCCTTGTTGTGTTTCTTCATTAATTAACCCAGGAGACAGGCAAATGCAGAAAGATCATCCTTACAGCAATATGCCCATGTTCACGTGCCTAGAGACTAAATGCCTATTCATCTTCTCAAGTGGAGAACAAGGGAAGACTTGAAATAGGAAGAACCCTTTGTTGCTTTACCCAAACAAGAAGGGTCTCCAAGAAATCCTAAATGAGAAATATTTTGAAAACTTGAGCGGTTATAATGGATTTTGCTGTAATAAATTGAGGTGGAAAGTATTCTACTGAATGGGCAGGGCAGAAGAGGATGGAATAACAGGTGCGAAGGGAAGGTGGGTGAGTGGGAGATGGAGGGAAAAGAGAGGAAGGAGAAAAGCAGAAAGAGAGGGAGCTGGAGAAGAGGAGGAGGAGGACGTGTTTCCAGGATAAAGAGTCAAGCAGAAACTATTCAGACCAAGAGCATTTCAAGGGATAACAGTTTACGATGAAAGTCTACGATGTCCATAAACATCCAAGATAGCAAAAGTTTAATATAGAACCAGTTGCCAGCACCAGTTCACACTCTCAGAAAAACTCTGAAGTCAGAAAGGTGGAATGGGAAGGGAGATGGTTGCTGATACCATACACGGAAGCCCGATTCCATATTTTTTTGCCAGAGGGAAATGTGTTATATCTTTCATCTTCTGCTGCTGGGTGGTTGAAAGAAGTTCTATGGAGCCGCTAAGTCAGAGAATCCCATTTTTTTGAAGGGCGAGGGTACATTTTAAGCAAATAGCAATTCCCCCCTCTGTTCATTTCTCACAGCTGCCCGGGTTTTTTTCTGTTGAGAAAAACTGTGAGTGGATCCAACAAGAAGGAATTTTATTCAAGGAGCAAATTGCCTGCTTCTTACATAAATAAAATCTAATTGTAACAGATTGCCATTTTAGATGGCCTGATAGATTCATTTCTGTTTTCCCAAAGGCTAAAGACCTTCTTAAATTCAGTTTAGCTCCTGATGTTTCCATATACAGTTTTCTCAGCAATGTTACAGAAGCGGATCCACCCACTCACCCCCGTTTCCCAGTCTATTCTACCGCTTAGGTTTTCCTAATGATATCCTATCGAAATATTGACCCTAGCTAGTTTTTCATGATCAGCAGAGATTAGCTATGGGGTGCATAATAAAGCTAGGCTTAATCAGTCGGTAGAGGTAGCTGCTCCTTTTGACTACAGAGCGCTCCTCATGCAAGTGCAATTCTTTTCTTCCCACCAACTAAGGGTCTGGGCGTTTCTCATATTGTTCTCAGGTTTTTAGTCCTTCAGATGCACCTGGGCGATGTCATCACTCCTATCACCCATCCTCTCCCACTTGTGACTGTATGACTGTAACTTTGTCGTTTGTATCCTTACAATTTATATTGACCGTTTCCTATTATGATTGATTGCTTATTGTACCCTATGACTATCATTAAGTGTTGTACCTTATGATTCTTGACGAATGTATCTTTTCCTTTATGTACACTGAGAGCATTTGCATCAAGACAAATTCCTTGTGTGTCCAATCACACTTGGCCAATAAAGAATTCTATTCTATTCTATTCTATTCTATTCTATTCTATTCTATTCTATTCTATTCTATCCTACCCTACCCTATCCTATCCTATCCCATCCTATCCTTATGATTCTTGACAAATGTATCTTTTCTTTTATGTACAATGAGAGCATTTGCACCAAGACAAATTCCTTCTGTATCCAACCACACTTGGCCAATAAAGAATTCTATTCTATTCTATTCTATTCTATTCTATTCTATTCTATTCTATTCTATTCTATTCTATTCTAATGATTTTGACGAATGTATCTTTTCTTTTATGTACACTGAGAGCATTTGCACCAAAACAAATTCCTTCTGTGTCCAACCACACTTGGCCAATAAAGAATTCATTCATTCATTCATTCATTCATTCTTGTCTGACTCTCGTTCTCCCTTAGGTGGCTCCTACCTAGTGGAACCCGAGGAGAACAAGAGGACCCGGACGGCTTACACGAGGGCGCAGTTGCTGGAGCTGGAGAAGGAGTTCCTCTTCAACAAGTACATCTCCAGGCCGCGTCGGGTGGAGTTGGCCGTCATGCTGAACTTGACCGAGAGGCATATCAAGATCTGGTTCCAGAACCGGAGGATGAAGTGGAAGAAGGAGGAGGATAAGAAGCGAGGCGCAGGTGGCGGCGGGGGCAGCCAGGAGCCGGAGCAGGACTCCGCCGTGTCCTCGGGAGAATTGTCTGGGAAGGAGAAAGGGCAAGAAGGCGAGTCCCCCGTCGCCAAGCTGTTGCTCTCCGTCAGCCCCACCGTCTCCCCCTGTCGGGCCCCGGAGACGCGGTGAAGGGCGGAAAGTCACGGACAGGCCCCTCGAGCGCCCCCTGGCGGAGCCCTCGCGCCTTTGGAGCGACTGCAGAGTCCTGGGAGGAGGCGACCGTAAGGAAGAAGACTGATATATTGGACTACAATTCCCATGAGAAGTGAAGTTCATGGGGATTGTAGTCCAACGCAGCTGAGTACCAGGAGAGGAAGAGGAACAAGAGCCATGTCCCCTCCCATTTGTCTCTACTTCGTTTGTCTCCCCCTCCCCCTGTTTAAATCCAATCTTGGTTTCTTTTTTTAAAAAAAAGTTTATTTTCAAGTCTTACAAAGCTGGTTAATTAAATGATTCCTCCATGCGATACACATGTAGACACTGACTGTATTGCGGAAGTGGGAGGAGAAAGGAAAGATTTCTCTGGCATTGGATAATGTTGGAGCTATCCTATTTCCCAGGTAGCCCCTATGCCCACTGGGCTACCTAGTTAATCTTTCATGTTTTCAAATTCTTCTAATTAAAAACAAATTGGGAAACCAGCATGTTGCAAAGCAAAACTTCGAGCATAATCTTCCTTTCCAATGATGCCTGAAACTCATAGAGGCCTTCTGTTGAAAACTAAGCAGTCCGTGGTTGTTGCATCTTTGGAAACTAGGGACAGATCTTGGAGAGAAAACCTATCCCTTCCCCTTCAGTTAACTCAGGATTTTGTGATTCCACTTATCACTGAAGCCATTTTATGAGAGAGAGTGTGCGTGAGACAGAGATGCAACCAAATATGCAATTCAACAGACACTGACTTGAGAATGTGTTCCTTTCAGACAACAGAGATGCCTGCAGTATAGGGTGAAAAGTCAACATGAGGGACTGTGACTGCATTTTAAATCTCTGTTTATAACAATAGCACTTAGACTTCTATACCGCTTTATAGTGTTTCACAGCCCTCTCTAAGAAGTTTAGAGTCAGCATATCGCCCCGACAATCTGGGTCCTCATTTTACTGACCCAGGCAGGATAGAAGACTGAGGATAGAAGGCCTTGAGCCAGTGAGGATCGAAAGTCTGGCAGTTGATAGAATTAGCCTGCAATACTGCATTCTAACCACTGCGCCACCATAGCTCCGTGTGCATTTCACAAAAAAACAAAAAGGTGGCACTTCCACTGTGAGCTTGTGGCTGCTATCTGGGCTTTTTTCACCATATCATGTGGATACCCCTGAGATACATGTTCACTTACTGCACCTGTGTATCCTTTGCTAATTGCACAGTGGCAGATAGGAAAGCACTCCGGAAGATTAATGTCATTGCCCAGAAGATCATTGGTTGCCCTCTCCCCTCTTTGGAAGAGCTTTAAAGCTCCCACTGCCTTAAGAAAGTTCAAAACATTCTCAAAGATCCATCTTATCCTGGGAACTCTTTTTTTTTTTTTAACTATTACCACTGGCAGATGGTACAGGATAATAAAAACAAGGACAAATAGGCAGAAAAACAGCTTCTATCCCAGGGCAGTAGCTCTGCTGAATTCTACTGCATAGAACACTGAAGACGGTATTTAATTTCGTTGTACAATGTGCAATGACAATAAAGTAAAGTAAATAAACATAAGGTTAGATTATTTTGGAGGGTTGCTTAGGGTTACAGGAAACCTCAGGAAAATTAAAAAGGAAGCATGACAGACAATCTTCAAGATTGGAGATTCTTCAAGGTTGAAATAGGAACTTTTCAGGGTGGTGGCAACCTTAATGACCCTGCTTCCTATTCCCTAGTTGGGATGGATGAGACACCAATTTGAGCATCATCTCCTTGGAGGTTGGACCCTATTTTACAGTGATTTTCCTCCTTCCTGTCTGACAGGTTCTAGCCTGTGTTAGTGGGGTGTGAGAGGTTGAACGGTTGAATCTTTGGCCCCTGTAGAGAGGGGGTACCTCATGGCTCATGTCTTTCACTTCTCCTTTTTACCATCCATATCATCTGCATGGGATGCTGTATCATCAGCATACAACCTGCTATGCATCTCCACTCCTGGACAACCAAGTGACACTGCCCTGTCGATAGCCTAAACCCTATAAGGCATTGATGGGGAGGAATCAGTGTCCTGTCTCCTGCACAGAGGTGGATGTGTAGCTGTGCAGATGCAGATAGATAAATTCCACAAAACATCCATAACAAAGTACATTTATTGGTACATCAGGTATTTTCAAGACTCACATTTGTGATGAAGTTCTTCTATAAGGACCAATCCTTTGTATATCAGCCTTGCAGGTAAAAGATGGTTATTTTCCTAATCCATCACGTAACGGTAAGCTGCTTATCAGTTCATGAGTCCAGGCAAGAATGGAGGGAAATCTCCCCCAACCCCTCAAGGGTCAATTTAGTGACCAATTGGGATTACAGATGTGGCCACGTGACATGAACTACATTTCCCAGGACACCTTTAACAACATTTCCCATGATGCATTCTCTTAAGGGGACAGCTCACAATTCCTAAGTAACTAACCAATTCCCATAGAGTGGCTGGGACAACACACTCAGTTTCAATTCAAGCTTAGCAAGATAGAGTGGCTGGGTTTTGGTGAAGTAGCGTTTGTTATCCTTGCTGGCATGGTTACTTCTCTCAGACAGAGCTGGTAATGCAGCCTGGTGGGGGTCCTCCTGGACTCTTGGCTCCTGCTCAAGGAGCAAGTGGGGGTTAAATTTGCACAGATTCATCTTGTGTGCCAGTGGCACTCGTTCTTGAACCAGGAGGTCTTGATCATGGTGTCTGATGCCCTGGTTACTTCCTGGCTGGATTTCTGCAGAAAATGGAACAGCCTTTGAAGACCTTCTGTAAATTACAGCTGATTTAGAATGCAGTGGCGCGCACACAATTCTAGTTGTGTTGAGGTTTGCCAAAGTTATACCACTGCTGCAGTGGTGGGATTTAAAATATTTTACTATCGGTTCTGTAGGCATGGCTTGGTGGGCATGGCAGGGAAATGATACTGTAAAATCTCCATTCCACCCCACTCCAGGGGAAGGTTACTGCAAAATCCCATTCCCTCCCCACCCCACTAACCTACTTTCCAGCTCCATTCTCCTGTACAGGGCAACAAAACAAGACCCAGCCAATCAGCTGGGACTCGGGAGGTAGAGATAGGGGTGGAGCCAGTCAGAGGTGGTATTTGCTGGTTCTCCGAACTACTCAAAATTTCTGCTACTAGTTCTCCAGAACTGGTCAGAACCTGCTGAATACCACCTCTGCACTGCTGTGGGAGTTCCATTGCCTTATAGTTTCCTTCTGGGTGTATTTCAAGCTACTGGTTGGCATCAGGGGTGGAATACAACAGGGTTAACTACTGGTTCGGGATTTACGAGCTTCCCTGCATACGAGCCGCGCACCTGTAAATCATCATCAGCATGCAGAGATGCAGCCTTTGAAACAGCCCTGTTTTCCTGCTTTTTTAATTACAGCTGTGCCTTGTTCGGCAGCTGAAGTTGCAAAATCAGGAAATAAAGGTCAGGTAAGAGCCCGGGTGGGCATGTGGGCAAAAACATCAGCTGCTCTTCAGAGCTACTGGTTCTACAGAGGTGGATAGAACCGGTAGAAATCCACCCCTGGTTAGTATAATCACAGTTTCCTACTTGCTGCTTGAGGATTCCTTATTGCAGTGGTCTCCAAACTTGAGAACTTTAAGACTTGTGGACTTTAACTCCCTGGGAGTCTTAAAGTCTTAAAGTTGCCAAGTTTGGGGACCCCTGCAGCCCTGCCTGATTGCAATGCGTCCCAAACTTTTTCCTTTGTTACCCAAAATTGCTTATCAGAAAGTCTTAATCGAATTTTGAGAACTGGTTGTAAAACCCTTCCTTCAATATAACTTTGAATGGTCATAACGTTGGCCCCTAAACAAATGATCGTAATTCAAGGACTACTTGTATTATTAAAAATAAAACAATATCATTGAATGATCTTTATGTCATTTCAATACCCCTGGTAATTTCACCTATTTCATCTTTGTATAAAATACTTTAGAATACTTTGGGAGGTTATTTTAGTATATTTTAGTACTCGCGGCAATCTTTAAGTCAATTTAAATGTCCCTGTTGTAATGAGTTCATGTGTTGTTAAGAAAAAAAAAACACTTTTACACAATTTGGGGCAATTTACCCAGGTTTGGGAAGCCCTGTCTTGTGGACATGTCTCCAATGACATTGCCTTTGTCTCATCCCGACATAACTAAGGCTATTTAACCATATTTAGTTTATTTGATATTAAAATGGCCAGTCTCATATTTTTATTCTGCCACAAAACATGATTTTTCACACTTTGGCAATGGCTGTCTCAAAGGTGCTTTTTCAAGAGACAATTGGGCTTTCTGGTTTATCCAGGACAACCATGACGTGGATGATTGACAATCTCCATAGACATTTAGCTATGCATTTTGAGATGAACACCAGAGCTGAAGAAGCTTCTTGGATGAGAAGAGAAACATCTTCAAAGATAAACTAGAAAGTCCAGTTGCCTCTTGAAAAAGCACCTTTGGGACAACCGTGGATGACTGAGAATCTCCATAGGCATTTAGCAATGGCTGTAGTAATGCAGCAGAGAGGTACCCAGCTTTTACTAGATCCTATCCTTGTGCATATTCTTGTTTCGTGAAGGATTCCACCAAAAATTCTCTATTTCTAGGCCGCATATATAAACCTGAAGTAAGGCAAGCCAAGGAGACACTGGAAGCCTGATCCTTTCCTTTTTCCCTTGGATATGTCTAGTCTAGTGAAAAGAAGGACTTAAGGGTGACATGATAACAGTTGTATCAAGAGGTTGAGACTCTAGAAAGAATGAAGAGAAGAGCAATGAAGATGATTAGGGGACTGGAGGCTAAAACATATAAAGAACAGTTGATGGAACTGAGTATTGTCTAGTTTGATGAAAAGGACTAGGGGTGACATGATAACAATGTCCCAATATTTGAGGAGCTGCCACAAAGAAGAGGAAGTCAAGCTATTCTCCAAAGAACCTGAAACAATGGATGGAAACTAATCAAGGAGAGAAGCAACCTAGAACTAAGGAGAAATTTCCCTAGCAGTGAGAACAATTCATTAGTGGAACAGCTTGCCTTCAGAAGTAGTGGAGGCTTTTAAGAAGTGGCTAAACAGCTACTTGTCTGAAACTGTCTAGGGCTGTGGTCACCAACCAGTGGGCTGAGGACCACTGGTGGTCTACGAGAAAATTTCGGTAGTCCGCAGAGAAATGTCACCCCCAAAGCACCTCCCCCCAGAGCAATTAATCCAGGCTGCGCGGGAACACAAGACTGCGCAAGGCATTGAACAACATGAGGTAATGAGGAGTGGGGGGGGAGGAAAGAGTGGAGGGGGGCAACTTGCCCCACTTGCCCCAAGTGCCTCAGGCTGCTTCTTTCTGCTTCTTTCTTCTTCTGCTTTTGGCTGCATGCAAGGAAAGCAGCAAAGGTCTTTCTTTCTCTCCCCCAAACTCCACCAGAAATGAGTCTTTGGGACCCTGCAAGGCATCCTGCTCCAAGAGGCTGCACCAGCAAAGACTCATTTCTGGCAAAGTTTGGGGGAGAGAAAGAAAGACTTCTGCTGCTTTCCTTGCATGAAGCCAAAAATGTCTCTCTCTCTCTCCCCCCCCCCCCCACCTCTCCCACTGAGAATGGAGCTGGAGATGGTATCCTGCAATCCCAAATAAAGAATGATCGATTGGTAGGAAAACAGGGTGGGGAATTTTCCTGCAGACTTTTTTGAGGGATTTTCCCAGGGTCTCTGCTCCGCGGGATTTAAAATTATGAGTTTGGTGGTCCCTGAGGTTCAAAAGGTTGGTTACCCCTGGTCTAGAGTCTCCTGCTTGAACAAGGGTTGGATTAAAAGACTTCTAAGGTCCCTCCCAACTATTGTTTTTCTATTCTATTCCCTGAGGACGGAGCCTGTAAGGATGAGATCATCATGGAGGGTTTTTTTGACTGTGACCTGGTTCTAGTGTTACTCCTGATTACCACCCTCACTTTTTTGCCATGGATACCATCAGACTATCTTTGCCAACCATTCTGTTGGTGGCATAGTCAAGGGATCCCTGGAGATGGCATTTGGGCGGCTATAGAAATGGAATAGGTAAATATAAAGTAAATAAACAAATAAATTTGCTTAATTCAATTAGCTTATTGCAGGCACTCTCCTCAACCATTCTGGCTTTCAACACAGGTCAGGCTGGTTCTTTCAAGCTGTCTTCTCCCTCTATTTCAGGGGTGGGCAATTAATTTTCCCAAGGGGCCACATGTGAAACGGGGAGTGTGCTGTTTTGTCCTTACATGTTTCCCTTGTATATATTGCCAAGTGAATGAAATGAGTAAAATCATACGCAAAATGGAATCTCCCAAAGGATTTAAATCTGCCATTAATAATCAATTAGGTTTTGTTCCTTTACTTGGCCCAAGTGTTCCAGTTGAACATTTTCTCTGCTATCTTCAAACCTGAATTATTTCATAGCATTGATTGTCTGTGTAAACCTGAATCAAAACTTCAACTTTCAAAACTGAAAATGAAGATCCTTATATAGTTGGTCCCTAAAACTGTCTGTTTCTCAACCTTGGCACCTTTAAAATGTGCTGGCTGAGGAATTCGGGGAGTCAGAATTTTAAAATTTCCAAGACTGAAAAACAATTCCCTAATTATGTGGCAAGATTTAAGAGGGGCTATGCTACATGCTTATTGTCTAGGCCCAAAGAAGAAGATATTTAGAAAAGTTGTCATTGTATAAACCATACCTCTGTTTTTCATTACTCATTACATTTTCCTATCTTAAACAATCCCTTTCTGAAAACTCACTACACAAAAATACAGTGAGAATTGAGAAAAGAAACATGTAGGTGAGCTAATTTGTCCCTCACTTAAATTACAGGTACAATCATTTAACTGCCATTTATAACAACACTGAAAAAGTTGACTTACAGTCCTCTTAATTTCGACTGTAGTAGAACCTCCCTGGTCACATAATCAAAAGTTGGGTGTTTGGTAAACAGCATGCATTTATGATAGTCCTGGGATCATATGATCACCACTTGTGCATCCTGGAGTCACCTGATCACTATTTGTGACCTTTCCTGCCAGCTACTGAGCAACAAAGTCAATGGGGGAAGCTGGATTTGATTAACGACCACTTAACAACTGCAGTGACTCACTTAAAAACTGTTGCAAAAAGGTTTGTAAAATCAGGCACGACTCACTGAAGAACCGCTTTCCTTAACAATGGAAATTTTGGTCCCATTTGGGGTCATAAGCCAAGCACTACTGTATATCCTAGTTCTCATTATAGGGAAGAACAGAGATGACTTCTTTTGGCCATAGCTTATACATTCACCTGTGTGCTCACATCATGATTCTTTGATTTCGCTCTATTATGGTCAAATATATTGTATGTATATATGTCTCAAAGTAAGTGCGGCTATTCAGTCACCCATTCAAAGTGTTGCCCATTCACAGGCCACACTGTGGTACAGCAACCAAACAGGACAGGTACAGACTTCAACAGATAGTTAGGATTGCAGAAGAAAAACAATTGCAACCAGCCTGGTTTCCATTGAGGACCTGTATGCTACACGGGCCAGAAAGACGGCTGAGAAAATATCTACAGACCCCTCACATCCTGGGCATAAACTGTTGCAACTCCTCCCCTCAGGATGCCACTATAGCACATTGCAGGCAGGAGTGGGATGCCACCAGTTCTGCCCGACTCTATAGAGCCGGTAGTTCTGAAGAGCAGCAGAAACCGAACCAGTTCTGTGTTTGCTGCTGTTTGGCCCACCCGCCGGCCCGGGCTCTTACTTGTCCTTTATCTCCTGCTTTTTTAACCTCAGCTGCTTTGCGCGGTGCAGCTGAGGTTGAAAAAGCAGGAAAAAAGAGGCTTTTCAAACATTATGCACCCGCACGCAGCACTTTTCAGCTGTCCGGGTGGCACAGTTTAAGGTTTTTTACACACACACGCAGCAAAACGTAGTCACCGAACCGGTAGTAACACTGGTTGAATCCCACCCCTGATTGCAAGCCAAAACAACTAGACACAAAACAGTTTTATCCCCTCATTGCCATCTCTCTGCTGAACACCTAATTTTCACACCACTTTCTTATGTCTAAGGACACAGGAAGTCTTTGATTTACAACAGTTCATTTAGTGACCATTCAAAGTTACAACAGTACTGCAAAAAAATGACATGACCATTTCCCACACTTACAACCTTTGTATCAGCTCCATGATCATGTGATCAAAATTCAGATGCTTGGCAATTGGTTCATGCTTACGACCGTCACTATGCCCCAGTCTTATGTCTAAGGATAAAGTAGTCTTCGACTTACAACAATCTGTTGTAAGATTGTAAAATTGTCTTTGACTGTTCAAAGTTACAACAGCCCTGGAAAAAGTGACATGACCATTTTTCACACTTACAACTTATCAGGTACGTGATCATGTGAACAAAATTCAGATAGTTAGCAATTAGTTCATACTTAAGACTGTTGCTGTGCCCCAAGGTCACGTGAATACATTTTGCTAAGCAAAGCCAGATTCACTTAACAACCATGTTACTAACTTATCAGCTACAGTGATTCACTTAACAATGTTGGCAAGAAAGTTTGTAATATAGGGCAAAACTCACTTAAGAAATATCTCAGCAACAGAAATTTGAGGCTCAATTGTGGTTGTATGTTAAGGCCTACCTGCATATAGCAGGACTGTATTACTATTTCTTTCCTATTACCCTTTAATATTGGTATCTTATATTACTTTGTTGTTTGTATTTACACTGAGAGTTTATCCAACGGAGATAAATTCCTTGTGTGTCCAATCACACTTGGCCAATAAAGAATATTCTCATATTTTATTCAGAAAATCTTGTTAAAGGGAGCAGGGCTTAGAACCATGAATGAGCTCAGTCTTGCTCAGGATTAGATTGCACTATATTAGTAAAAAAAAAGTTATTTTTTCTTTTAAATAAGAATAAGCACATCTGTAATTCTTTTCACACTGAACAAGAAACTAGAAAATGTTTTCCATTTCAAAAGAAAAAGGGGACTAAAGAGATCATGGAAAGAAAGACACTGATGTAACCAGCCTCAACATGATCCTCACTTATTCCTACCCTGCATCTCTGCCTGTCACAACTTCTTCACAGAGTCTGCTGCACCTTATCAGATAAACTCTGAAGGGTGATCTGGGGCCATAGAGCTTGTGGGCTCTTGATGTGTTGCACTGCTGAATAATATGGAGATGACTGTATTCCCTCAAGTCCCTCACCTAAAATCAACAAATGAACACCTTGGACAGGTATGGAGATGAAATCTGATGTATTCTCCTATTCCAAAAATCCCCCCCCCCAGTTATTGGACTACAAAGCCCAGCCTTCATACTGATAGGTAGAGATGGCACCAATGATGTGAAAATCGTGCCTTTTCCCATCAAAATGCGTTTGAGGGATACCAGTTTGATGAAGATTGTTTTTCAAAATGAAACTAGCAAGACTTTGCATCATTATTTCTAATTCCTTTTCTTCTTCTCTAATTGACACATGGGCCACACTCCCTATACATTCTCAACTAAAGGTGTTGGAGCTGGATAGGAGAGGTGACAAATAGGCTATGCCATGATTTGAGAACATATCAACCCATGGCAACTTGTGAAAATTGCATTTCTATTGCCCAAGTCTGAGCAACTATATTTTTGCATGTGAAAAAATCACAGGCTGGGTTGGGCTGAAAGCTGTCTCCTCAGAACAATTTTTTTCCAGATGTCCTGCAAATGGTTTGGACTACAGCTCTCATCATCCCCGATCCAAAGTGATTTTGAGAAATGTGATTTATTGTACACAAGAACTAGTCCACAATATATTTATTGCTGTTAACCTTATTTTACTAGTTGGTGTTTGAAGTGTACAAACGCTTGCTTTGAATTGTTCTTTAAAAAGTCCTACTTGTATTGTTCACAAACTATATTCAGCAGGGCTGAATCTGTTTTTTAATTTGCTTGGATGTGGTTTTCACACTACACTGCTCTACGTGTATCTAAAAGAGATGGGTCTGTAGAACTCACTGAGACACACACAAAGTAAAAACTATCCCAACTGTTTACAAAGGGCAGGTGCAACCAAAGCACTTGGTTTAATAAGGGGCTGGGTGAAGGTAGTAACTGAGCTAAAATTAGCCAACCCTCATTTTAGCATGTTACAGAAAACCATATTGAATCCATGTTCTATTCTGTTCAATTATAACCAGAAAGTTAGATTAACTTTTTAAGCCATGGTTAAAGTGAACACTTTTATGAGAACAGAGCCAATGAGCTCACTGGTGCTGACTGCCAGATAAATGATTGGAGGACTGTGATCTTAGGCCCTAAAGAAGAAAGGAAATAATAATAAATAATGACCCAGATATTTCCCCTTGCAATCTGGAAGCTTATTTTTTGTCCCCACTCCCTACATATCTTCCTTCTTTTCAGGACATTGCTCCCAAAGAAAAGTACATATTGCCATCTGCTGGTGAGGTATCACAATAGCAATATCTGGATATTATTTTGCAACAAAGACAAGAAAATAAACACGAGAGACAGTTCCACTAAGACAGACTTTTTCTTCATACATCATCTTATAAAATCATATTCAGTTATCTTGGGGGTCACCCAACAAGGTTGAACAATGAAGAGTTCAATATAGATCATCATACAACGCACAGTCAAACTTTGGAACCTGTTGCTACCATCTAAGCAGTGGCGGATTAAGGCTCAATGGTGTCCTAAGCACTGACAAATCTTGGTGCCCTCCCCTCCTTCGTACATACTATACAAATGAAGCCATATTCTCAACTTTGTGGTGCCATCTTTGGGCCTGGTGCCCTAAGCACATGCTTAGTCTGCTTACTGGTTAATATACCATTGCATCTAAGATAGGGTTCCTATATCAAGGCTGCAAAAATCTGGATGACCACTGACAATAGCCAGAGGTGGGCTGCACATATTTTAACAACTGGTTTGCTGAAAATGTCAGCATGCACGTGCACGCCTCCTTCGCTTGCTCATGGCTACAAAACTAAGGGAATTTCCTGTGCGCGGCAGCCCAGGGTGAGTAGATCAGCTGAGGTGCGGAAAGCAGTGCGACCAAAAAGGTGAGATATATAGGACGGGATAGCGCATGGGCGGGTGGGCAGGTACAACCGGTGGTCATAACTACCGGTACAGGTGAGCTGATCCGAATCGCTGGCACTGGCAGAGGTGGTTTTCAGCAGGTTCTGACCAGTTCTGGAGAACCGGTAGCGGAAATTTTGAGTAGTTTGGAGAACCGGCAAATACCACCCGCTGACTGGAGATTTTACAGTATCCTTCCCCTGCCACGCCCATCAAGCCATGCCCACAGAACCACTAGTAAAAAAATTTGAACCCCACCACTAGGCAGCAGCCCACCATTGATAATAGCTGCAGTACCACTGACAATAGTAAAGTCTTTATTATGGTTATTAGATAGCAGCATTTTCTTGGGTTCCACCTAGTGGTCATCTGGATTTCTGCCACTCAGATAACTCTAGCCTGAAGGGAAGAGATTTACATGGCATTAAAAGGGGAGTAATGATAATCCATTTGTAGGCCTTTTTGGAAATCAGGAAGAAACAAAGTGATGGAGTAATCATGGATTCAGGTGGACATTTAATGTTCACATACAGAATACTTTATTTACAGAATACTTTATTTACTTTATTTATTGGACACACAAGGAATTTGTCTTGGTGTAAATACTGTCAGTATACATAAGGAAAAGATACATTAGTTAAGAATCAAGAATCATAACGTACAACACTTAATGATAGTCATAGGGTACAATCAACAATCAAATCATACTAAGAAACAGTCAATATAAATTGTAAGGATACAAGCAACAAAGTTACAGTCCTACAATCACAAGTGGGAGGGGATGGGTGATAAGGAGTGATGAGAAGATTAGCAGTAATAGTAGTGCAGACTTTGTAATAGTTGAACAGTGTTGAGGGAATTATTTGTTTAGCAGAGTGATGGCTTTTGGGAAAAAACTGTTCTTGTGTCTAGTTGTTCTGGTGTGCAGTGCTCTATAGCGTCGTTTTGAGGGTAGGAGTTGAAACAGTTTATGTCCGGGATGTGAGGGGTCTGTAAATATTTTCACAGCCCTCTTTTTGACTCGTGCAGTATACAGGTCCTCGATTGAAGGCAGGTGGGTAGTAATTGTTTTTTCTAAAATCCTAATACGATATACTATATTATATCTATATTATATATTATATTTTATATTATATCATATATTATATATTATAATACGATATACAGGTAGTCCTTGACTTATGACCATCATTGAACCCCAAATTCGTTATTAAGTGAGTTTTGCTCCATTTTACGATCTTTCTTGCCACAGTGAATCACTCTGGTCATTAAGTTAGGGGCACGTTGTTAAGTGAATCTGGTTTCCCCCTTGACTTTGCTTGTTAGAAGGGGATCACATGACCTCAGAACATGGCCACCGTCATAAATAGGAATCAGTTGCCGAAGCATCTGAATTGTGATCCCGTGACCATGAGGGTGCTGTAAAGGTCATAAGTGTGAAAAACGGTCATAAGTCACTTTTTCCAGTGCTACTGAAACTTGGAACGGTCACTAAAAGGACTGTTACACATCAAGGACTAACTTTATTCAATGTCCTGGGAAATTCAGCAGGTGGCAGCACCTGGCCCACCTTGTAAGGTTTAGTTCAGGGGTCTCCAAACTTGGCAACTTTAAGGCTTGTGGACTTCGACTCCCAGAATTCCTCAACCAGCTATGCTGAGGAATTCTGGGAGTTGAAGTCCACAAGTCTTAAAGTTGTCAAGTTTGGAGACTTCTGGTTTAGTTAGTACTGCCCTGAGAGACCATTAGGAAAAATTAGAAGGCTAGACTAGGAAATAAAAAAAATAATAATCTCATCCTAGGAGAAGAAGGCCAGGGCAAACAGTGAAGTACTGATGTCAAGAAAACTGCATGGTTGCATCCATGTAGTCACCAGGAGTTGCTCTTTTTCACTTTAGGGCCTAACTAGTAGGGTTAGGGAAGCCCATCAATATTAAAATGTCATCCTACCAGAGGATCAGAAGAAAGGTTACACAATAGGAGGGTATGCTGTTTTCCACAGAAGTGGATGGATTTAATGTAAGTACTGTAATGGTGTCACCCTGGAATGCAATTTCTGAATTAATCATGGGGCAATTTACATTAAAGGCATTTCCAGTAATAGCATGTTTGTGCATGCACATACCCTATGCACATATGCTTGTATACACACACACACACACACACACACAGCACCATGGAACTCCACAGCCCTCAATACTTAATTTACCCAATATAATGCTTTTTCATAGTTATTTTCTTTCTCCTTCCTTCCTTCCTTCCTTCCTTCCTTCCTTCCTTCCTTCCTTCCTTCCTTCCTTCCTTCCTTCCTTTCTTTCTTTCTTTCTTTCTTTCTTTCTTCCCTTTTCTTCTTTCCTTCCTTTTCCTTCCTTCTCTTCCTTCCTTCCTTCCTTCCTTCCTTCCTTCCTTCCTTCCTTTCCTTCCTTCCTTCCTTCCTTCCTTCTTCTTTCCTTCTTTCTTTCTTTCTTTCTTTCTTTCTTTCTTTCTTTCTTTCTTTCTTTCTTTCTTTCTTTCTTTCTTCTTCTTTCTTCTTTCTTTTTTGCATTATTTTTCTTCTGGATGACTCTGTGGGTGGGGGTGGGGGGGTACACCAACTCAGAATTTCAACATTTTCTTTATTTTCCTAGCAGATTATGAATTTTCTCCAATGAAAGTTCATCAGCTGCCTCTATTTTAAAACAATCATTTTTGCTGCAGACTATTGAAATCAGCTAGAGCAGGGGTATCAAACTCACAGCCTGAGGGCCGGATGCATCACGCACTAGCCATGCCCACGCCCAGTTTAGTCACCACTAAACTATCGTGGGGGGAAGCCACGATACGTCACATAGCGACATGAGTTTGACACCTCTGAGCTAGAGCCTCTCCTGGAATTGGAAACTTTCTCTGACTTAAAAAATTGGTATCAAGGGCTGGTGGAGTCTTTGAAAATATCCCTTATAAGAATCCGACACTGAATGAGATATTAACAAGGAACATTTCAAGTTTATTTATTCATCATATATATATAGTCATCCATCTAACGAAAATGGACTCGGGGCAGCAGACAATAATCAAATTTCTGTGGGTCAGCTAACTTACAAGTCTCTATCACGGTGATACATCTAATGCAAACATAGCACACAAATAAAATAGTAAACCAGAGAGAAAATTAACTAGGCCAGGGAAAAGGAATACAGTGATGGCAGGCACCAATAATGTTTCCACTTTCCATGGCACCAACCAAGCTCCCAGTCTAAAATTAAAATTAAAATAAATAAAATGAAATAAAATAAGCTGACATTTTGTGAAACAAAACAAAGCAGGTGCTGTCATTGCCTTCACTTACAAGAGTGGCCATATAAGGCTTTCTCAGAAATAAAAATTGGGGGGTGGCTGCAGCCCAGTTCTTTGTTTGGACATGGACTGCCACGAAGCTAAAGCTATAATGACAGATGATTGTTCCACTTGGCCATCTGGTGGATAGACTATTACTCCCTAGCCAGGCAACCATGGCAGAAATTCTGCGACTAGAAATGGCTTTTCAACAGCCCTGCTCTCTGAAGACCAAAAGTCAGAAAGGGCTGCCTCAGGTCTCGTCTGCTTCAAAACTGAACTGTGTGTAGATATGAATAGGGTTCTGAAACCTCAGTGAGGAAAAAGAATGTACTGCCTACAAAGAGGGACATCAAGACAAAGAATGCACCGTATCTTGCTCAATTTTGAAATGAATCAGAAACAAAGGCCAATGTGGATAGATAAGGAGCTCCTAGCATTTATCCCATAGATAGCACTAGGCGGCACTAGATCGAAGCCTAAGACTGGAATCCAAAGTCTAATTAATTGAGAGTAACTACTTTGGGTGGTCTATCTTCACCTTCAGCCTTTCATTAATCCCTGCCACTGACTGGATTCACACTTTACATTATGCAGGACATTGTAGGAATTTACCCATTGTAGCTTATAAACAATGACTTACACCTTGCACAAGGTATGAATGTAGCACTTTCACCTGAGTTGGATGAAAAACGAGTAGGGTGTTACATGATTAGTGCTAAAAATAATAAGAAAAGGATGTTTCTTTTCTCTGGTTGTTCATAGTAAATATAATGCCACCTTCTACTCTGACATCATCCTTCCAGGGAACTATGGCAGTGTCTTTAAGAGAAGAGGTTGGATTTTATACTCTTCAAAATAGAGGCATCTTTTTGAAACTATTGGAGAGGCACTAGACAACTGAGTTTTCTGAGCCATGGAGGATGTGGTAGTTAGCTCCAACTAACAATTTTCTATGACTATCATTAAAAGTGGGATGTGGCCTGTGTCAGCCCTATCGTATGTGGCCTAACATCCTGATCCATCTTCTCAACAACAGTTTAGTGATTAATCTAATTTGTTCTACAGATAGACAAAGCATCTTATAAAACCTGAAGATAGATCGACAGAAAGGATGGGAGCTTGGGTTGCTGTCTTGCCATGAGAGTTTCATAAGCCGAAGGCGAGAACTCTTCTTAAACATTAATATTGTGCTATTCTTTCTAATTTTGAAATCAACCAAAAAAGCAAGAGAAAGATGCCCACTGGAGTTTGCTTCGAGTGGGAAGCTTCACTAAAAGGACCAGAAGAGTTAACAAAAGCTTCTGACATCAAAGAGCACCTGGAAGATGACTAAAAGGGGCTAGAAATGCTTCAAGTGAACAAGACCCTGGGGACTTCGATATCTGTCGCTGTCGTGTGCTCTTCCTCTGATGGTTTGACCTTTCCCCCTTCGATGTTGTCCCTTCCCTCCCTCCTCCTCTAAGGACTGGAAGCGATTGGGTATCTCTTGTTATTTTCCCTTGTCTTTCCGCATTGGGGTAAAGGAACTTGGATAGGGTGCTAATTGTACCTGATGATATATATAGGCCATGACACTAATTGTTTCCAGTACAAGGGGTCAATAGATTGTAAACGGCCAGCTGGAGGAAGAAGGGCACTTCTAAAGAAGGGGAAGTCACTTCTGTTAATTAAAGCAGAATTGAATAGATGGACACTTCCATTGCAGATAGGATTAGAAATTATCTGTAATGGATAACCATCCAAGGCTGGGATGGAAGGGGTAAGGCGGGACTTGCATTGAACACACAGAGAGACAGGCTCTTTCCATAAAGGAGAGAGTTGAAATTTCAGATTCCACTTATTTTCTTTTTGGGTGAGCACAATTTGCTCAAAGGTAGTTGTAATTTTTTTCAGAATCAATAAATACTTTAAATTCAAAACATCAACTCATCTATTGCAATCAATCTAATCTTTATTAGAATTTTGACTTTTTGTTGCAATATATAAATAAATGCATATGTTGCTACCTTTGTCCTATTTGTTGCAAGAAATGAAGATCCAATCATAATTTATGGTTAAAAATGAATCAGATAAATCATGTTAGTACAAGATGTGAACACAATTTCAGTTTAATCTGACTCTCAGTTTTTCCAATTCCTGCTCTAGGCTAATTGATAACTTGCTTGAAAAAAGGAATATTTACAATTTGTTTTAAAATCCCACTGTTATCTGTCAGGAATTGAACATATTTCTAGAAGCTGATTCAGGATTAATTCTCCCATTAATTTTCCATGGTTTGCTTTGTTTTAGTATGGTTTGATTTGTAGCATGTAGCCCAATTTTCAATTTTTTTTGTGAGTGAGTTCCTATTTGTTATATCGAAATATATTGACTGCATTCAAACATTGGACAGTGTCATGGTTTATTTAAGAATGGCTTAATGAAAAATAGCAATGGCTAGTTGACAGAACAAACCGCAATAGCAGAGTTATCTGACCAAGGGTACAGTGTGTTTTTCTAGTCCTTCTCTTTTATAGTTCTAGATTTGATTTCCCTGTGATATTGGAAGAATTCTCATTGTTATTGCTGGACGATGAAAAATAGGTGAGCAGAAGTTATACTGGACAATGAGAAATAGATTGGCACAACGGTAAGCAAAGTTTTACCTGATGAAGATGGCATTCCCGTGGCACAATCTGCTAGGATCCCAAACCGATATAGCAAAAGCAACTAAGGTTACCCATTCTCTCACTCTCAGCCTTTAGTTCTGACTCCTCCAACCAACAAGCAGATTGCAAAGAAAGCAGTGAATGATTCTCAATTGGAGAAATGAGGCAGAAGGGTAAATAAAATTAAATCAAAGCTGTATGTGGTCTTAGGGCAACCCCCTTGACCCAAGGAACTATTTATTAAGAACTTACATGCTCGGCATCTGCTGTACATACTGAACAGTGTACAAGCTGCTGGAAATTATCTACATCTATACTGTGAGCGTCTAAAAAAAATGCTCCAAATTTATGTTTGTTGGAAAAAACCCTATATGTGCTCAATCATTCATGCAGCATGGAGATAAACGTTATCATTTTAGGACTATAGATTACTGTACACTGTGATGAAAGGCACAGAAATAATAGCTGGTAAAGAAATACTGGCTTCTGATGTTTTCTACACCATGTTGCATTTGGCATGCACCTATGCAGAAAAGGACACTTTGTTGTTTGTCTAGCCCAGAGTATACACAACTCTTGGTTTATAACTGTGAAAGGTAGCTCTAATAATAGAGTTCCTTAAGCAGTGCCTCTCTGTTCCTAGGTGACACAAAAAGTCCAGGAATGAAAATGTCTGGAGTCTGGGGATAAAAAGGCAATTACAGCCATATACCCTAAATCTGTTAGTCCTCAACATAACAGTAATGTGGCATTAACGGGAAAGAGAGAATCCTGTGACCCTAGCAACAACGGAAGAGAGTTTGTGGAAAGCAAATAGGTTCAGAGCCTCTGTAATAGATGCACCTTCTTTGTGCAATAAATTACTTCTGGAAAGATTCTTAATTCATCCTCTTTCAGGGTCTGCAGCAATTTCAGAATTGATTTTGCAGATGAACCAATCATAGCTGAAGATGCTCCCTTAAGCACGCTTGCTATATGGAATGAATTTCCATGGAATTTTCTGTGGAATAAAGATCCTGAGTCATTGTGCTTAAACTTTTAATGAAACTTCCTGCTTTGAAATCTATTAGTTTCAGCTTTGTTCTATGTGAATTTACTCCAGAAGGAAACATAACTGAGTTTGGTTGATTTTCTGTCTTGGGGAGTTTTGAGCTGCAATATTCAGTGGAGTAATTTGTCAATGAGAACTCAAAAAAAATGTTGAACTTGTTGGATTCAAACAAATATGCAATCCCAGGTTGTTAAAGAGCAATTGGTGAATTAATATAATATTCTGTGACAAATATATTGTGGATTAAAATGATGGCCTAGTTCATACAGTTTGCTAAATCCCAAGAAACAAGATATGATTGTAGCCTCGACTAACATATTGTGCAAACCCAGAATATGAATCCTGGATGAGAAAGCATAGAAATAAAAAGATCAGGAATCTTTGCACTGCCAAAGTTGATTGGTCCTGGGAAAAAAAAAGCCCTTTCACAATCCGAGTAAACTATGATTTGCTTAACTATACCCTGCTGAATGAATCAGAATATGCTCAATGTAGTTATTATGCTTATACATAAACCAGATCAAAGGATTGGTCCCAACAGAATACAAACCAAAATGGGCCTTGCCTGGTTCTGGCTTAGCCTAGCCACTGCATCTTGTGGTTTTATCTCCGACTCAAAAGGGAAGAGCCAAGAGTTTAGCTTCATTCTGTTTTACCTGTTTGTTTTTTTCTGATCTCTGCCTGCACAACCCTTCCAGCTCTTTTCTGATTAAATTAAGAATTCATCAGTGGAACGACTTGCCTCCAGAAGCTGTGAGAGGGATGCTTTATCACTGGATGTTTTAAAAAAAAGATTGGACAACCACTTGTCTGAAATGCTAGAGATTTTTCTGCTTGAGCAAGGGGTTGGACTAGAAGACCTCCAAGGTCCCTTCCAACTCGGTTCTGTTTAAAGCCCATTTGGGGTGCTGCCATTGCAGCGGCCCGCTTTGTTGATTGGCTTCATGGGTTGGTGTGAGTTCGTTCTTCCTTCCACAGACGGCGAGTTCGGCTTGCTAGTAAGACAATGATGACTTTTGAACCTCTAACCACTAAACAAACAGACCTTGCGCTCCGTTCCACAATCCAAATACGCATTATTGACTTCCCGTTCCCTAGCAACGGAGGTATCTGGGGTTTCCTCCATTGCCTGCCTGGCCGCCGCGGTTCGGGTGTGGAGGCGGCTCTTCAGTGCTTTCTGGGCAGGAGAGATCTTTCTGGGAAAGCAAGCCCCACCGCCGGACGGCTTGCCCTCCTCGTCCTTCCAGCTATTAGTTTATGGTTAATCGCTTCTTAAAGAGGTACCGGGGCTCCAGGCTGCCCAGAGTGGGGACGAGGGTGTGTGTGTGGGAGGGGGGGGACGACATGAAATGTTTGTCGATTGTTTCTTTACTGAGCCCTCCCGGATTCCATGGATTGGCCCTCCCTTTCTCCATAAGGAAGAGGCAAGAGACAAGGCGGAGAGGAGTTAGGCTATTCCAGGGGTCTCCAAACTTGGCAACTTTAAGACTTGTGGACTTCTGGGAGTTGAAGTCCACAAGTCTTAAAATTGCTAAGTTTGGGGACCCCACAAGGCTATTGGGTGGGGCAAGTTCATCTTCCTGGTTACCTAGCAAGCGCAACAGATCTCTTCATCATCAGGTACACTGAAAGGAAGAATGCCCATGGTTGCCAGACCTTTGGCCCCTTTGAATAAAAACAGGATATAAATCTACTAAGAAAATTGGTGACCTGTACCCAATACAGTTCCTCTATTAAGAGGAACAACTTCTCCAATAAAGTTTTTGTTTTCCAAACTGGAACCTCGAAGAGATCCCTTTGCAATACTGTAATGTCACAAAGGTATCTTTTACGCACTCTCTCGTGTGACCCATCTGGATAATATTGATGTAAGGAGATGTTGAGGAATAAAAGTTTGCAGAATCTGCAAGTTTATCTGCTGTGGGTCAGAATATCTGGACATCATGTTTTATTACTAGTGGTGGATAAAAGAGGGTCACGCTTCATATATTTGCCACCTATAAGAAGGTTAAGCCTAAATGATGAAGATATGGGCAGATCCTTGTAGCTTTATTTTATTTTTATTTTTTTGGATCAGCTGTGGTTGATGGAGGGCCAGTTCAAGTTTTCTGTATTTCATAATTTGACTTGGGGGAAAAAAGGAGTTGAATTGGACTTCAATTCCTAGTTTAGCTCTAGAATGGCCACTATTACCATTCGAAAGAAGTAGCTCTTTGTTCAGGCATCTCAGTACAAGTAGTCCTCTACTTATGACCACAATTGAGCCCAAGATTTCTGTTGTTAAGATACTTGTTAAATGAGTTTTGCCCCATTTTACAACCTTTCTTACCACAGTTAAGTGAATAACTGCAGTTGATAAGTTAGTAACCTGGTTCTTTCTTTTTTTCTTTTTCTTCTCTCTTCCTTCCTTCCTTCCTTCCTTCCTTCCTTCCTTCCTTCCTTGCTACTAGGCAGAGAAGACGAGGTTTGCAGGATATTGTCTCTCAGCTACTTTTGGAACACCCTATGCAGGCACAGAAACCCCCTTTGACATGTGGCTCTTCACAATCTCCTCACCAGAAGCTGAGACCACAGGACTTCAAGACTTAATTCAGATAAAGATGATGCTGCCTTGAATCTTTGTTGAAGGAAAATGTTCCTTCCATGCTTTGCACAACCCTAATTCAGTTGTTGCACTTGAGTAAATATCTCATTCCACTGGTGAAAGGAGGAAAGACACAAATAATCAGAAAATGCAATTCTAGTAGAGAAAGAGCTATCAGCATGTAAATCTTGAGGTAATTAACAATTTGAAATTTTAAAACAGCCAGGATGTATCTCTGCTTAACAAATCTAGCGACAGTGATGGATTCATCCATTAGGCTTCTGTGTGGCTTTTCCCCCTGAAAAAGTTAATCCTGAGCTAATAAAAGCTCAGCAATTTTATATTAAAGTCACCATCCTTGTTATTGTTGTTAAAAAGACTTATTCAAATAAAAACATTCTCATTTTTGTGTCAAAAAGTTTTTGATTTATGCATTGATTTGCTCATGTGCGTTTTTAATATTACCTCCATCTCCATCAGAATTCCTGTTTTTCTTCAAAGAATATAGCTATAATTACTGATGAAAATAACAAACTCTTTCAAGAATATCAACGTCATTAAGTTAGGTTACTGTCCAACTCCAAGAGAGAAAAAACATATTTGATTAGTATTTTTAAACTGCATTATTTGAACACCGTCTAAGTGATATTAAGTATTTCTATCCACTTTACACTGAGAAAGTAATAGTGTGATTTCCTTGATCGAGTTGTCACTGAATCATGCTGTTGATGTCTTCAAAAGAAAAAAAAGGTAAGCATGGATGTTTACATACTTAAACTCATTTCCAATTGTTTAAACAGCTGGGGTTTGGTGATCTCACTAGAAAGAATTTAACCAAGAGAACTTAAGATGGTTTCTCACAACATCTAGATCTCAGATTTGTGAGGAATGAGGTATTTGCAATAAACGGATACCTTAAAGCTCATTTACTAGACATGAATTCCACTGAAATCACTGAAACTGGTTTCTATTTGGGATGTACACAGGTCTTACTCTAAGGTCTTACTGTATTTTCCCTTCTACCATTCATGAAGTTTCAAAAAGTATTTCCTTTTTTCCTCCTCCACTATGGACCTTTCCTTCTAAGCTCCATCCATTTTTCTCTAAAGCAGATTTCCAGCTAGGTGTCCTCCAAGTATGTTGGGTATAATAACCATCACTACCTCCCAATATGGGCATGTCTTTCTCAGTTCTTAAGGGTGTTTTCTGAAAAGGGTATTGAAATTCCAATGTGCTATATCTCTGAAATTGCACATGTGGCCAAAAGGCTATATGTATATGGGAGCCCATATTAAGAGTCTTGACAAAAGGAAAAATGCCAAACACTTGTGATTTTTCATGGAAATCACTGAAAACATCTCACAGGATGTGTGACAGATTCCATAATGCTTTGACCATAAAGGGACAAGTTTCTATTAGTAGATCTGTCTATTTATCTATCTATTCATAAATCCAATCATATTAAGTAAACCAAGCAATACAGTGACCATGTAGTTCTGCGGTTCTCAGCTGAGGCTTCATGAGAAATTCAGAATTGGATGGAATCCAGGACTTTAGTTCCACAGTGCTCTATTTACATCCCATTGAAATGAATGGGTCCGAGCAAAAAAGGCATGGCTTCATTTCCATAAAGTTGGCTTGAGCTCAAAGAAGTTTTCCTCTGGATTGTTCCTGATTTTCACAGCTTGAATTCTACATGTTTTATCTGAAAGTCAGCTTAAGCATGTAAAATTAAAAAGAGCACATCGTTCTAGCTCTAAGGTAAGGGTGCTTGCATACGTATTCAATACATAAATCGTTTCATTTATTATTAATTTAGATGGCTCACTTTTCCTTTTTTTAAGGAAATCTATTTTCAAGTAAATGGATGACAATCAAGGGGAGTGGACCCTGCTGCACTTTCTTTGACCTCTCAGCTCCCAAATGCCTCCCCCCCCCCAAAGATGCTAGTCAGCAGATGTGGGGATGAATGGAGAAAAGAGAAATCAATACCATTGGCAGATGCCAGTTTGCCAGCATAGGTGCCCGTGGATACAAATTCACATGCCATGGATTACAGCTTTTTGAGTTCGGTTCTACCCATGCCAGATTGGACAGACTTTGGCAGAAACTGGCATTAAAAATTAGGCTGCACATTTTCTCCCCCTCCCCTGTTGAAGCCCTGTAGAATGATCAAGAATTGCCCTTATTATTATAAATGATGTTTTTCTTATCAGAATAAACAGAGTTTCATTCCAAATTCTGATTAAGGATTGGGGTGCTATATACCCCAGTCAGGATTCTCTAATGTTAAATTTTAATAACCTGCAGCCAGTATAGTACCAGATCCAAGAAAGCTAGCTTCCTCATTTGCAACTTAAATCAGTTCCAGAATGACGTGGTAGTAACCCCAGTGTTCCCCCATCTTGAGTACAAAACATTGGCTTTCTTTGCTCAAGCCCCATATGTCACAAAATCTGCTAATCGTTCAGTAAGAGAGCCAGCTTCTGCTGTGTCATCCATCACTGAAGTGTGTAGATGTTGTTTTCCTCCATATTTGGGAAGGCAAGTTGATGTAAGAGGGCTATGCTTGAACAGCTATTGGAATATTTTGGGAAGAGCTGCCTGTTATCTTAGGAGATGGCAGAAAATATATTTCAACAGCCAAATGATGTCCTCAAAATATTTACCCCAATCCCCAAATGTAGACATTATATTTTGTTAAGCAGCCCAGGCAGTAATGGGTCGGAAGGCAGTAACAGGATAACAAGGATGGCTCAGGATCACAAGTAAGGCTCAGGGTGAATCTTACTGTCCTGCTGATTCTAAAAATATTCTCTATTGAAAAAAAAAAAGTCCTCATAAAAATAGATTTTTTTTTCTCCCATAGTGTGTTGCTAACACCAGAGATAAAGAGATGGCAGGCAGCAGGCAGGAATCTGGATCGGTGATATCGTCACCGCTTGTTTATATGCTTGTTTTCAATAAATTACCATCCAATTACTTGTTTCAAAGCATCTCAGCAACTTCTTTCTCTTATGCCTTCCTGCTGGTTGGGAGGTGAATGGTTCTCCTTTTCAGTTTGTTTAGGATATCAGAAAAACAAAGTAAAATATGGTTTAATTTCTCCCCCCCCCCTTAACATTTATCATTAACCCAATACTTTGGTAATTAAAAAAACAAAACAAAACAAAAAGAACAAGTAGGCATTCCAAGCCCAATTCCCTGAGAAAAGGTGTTTTTTCATTGCAGCGTTAAATGTCAAGTGATGTAATATCTATGGCAGCATCCAGGACAAGAATTAAACAAATTAAGGAAACTCAACTCCCTTCCTTCCCCTGTTGGCCCAGAGTATATTGATTGGCCCACAGTGTATTTTGTATAAATGGGCAGAAAAATCCCAAAGTGTGACGCTGTTCAGTGCAGTCCTAGTGCAGGATATAGAGAGTCACCACCATTACTTCATCCTTTTCACTCTTGGATTAGTGTTTTTTTTTTTCTTCCTGGGCTGGCTGGTGTGTGTGTGTGTGGTTGGCGGTCTCTCCCTCTTCTGTATGAAATGCAGAAACCTTTCAGCTGCTCTGTCTTTCCTTACCACGATGGCTGTCACTGTGCAACAGTTGGGGTCAAGCCAGTAGCACCCAATACACCTCCACTGGGAACAGAGCCAGGTGTCCCCGCCTGCATGGAGGAGACGGGACTCAGGGGTTCCGATCCACTGTGCACTCCTCCAGGCTGAGATTGTTGTAACTTTTTCTTGTTGATTTTCCTTTCTTTTGCCCGCCTATTTTGAAACCAGATTTTCACCTAGGGAGGAAGATAGAGTTAGTGTCAATAATAGTGAGCTAGATATTTTCAACTTCACAGTCTAGTTTACAACCTGGGATTCCTGGGGGCCTCCCGCCCAAGTGATAACTAGACCCATCCTTACTACTTGCTATCCAGACAAGGTCAGTGAGATGGCACCATCTCTCAGGGCAGAGATTCATGGTCACCTTGGCTAAAACTGTTTTGGCTGGATTGTACTCAAGTTTGTGAGTCTGGGCACAATGATGAGTTTATCTACACAACACTCCTGTGCAAATTTAACTATAGACTACTACAGGATTTACTCTGAGTAAACATACAGAAGGGATTGGATTAGAAAAGCAAAACTCTCCCTTCTACCTCTTTTTTAGTGGAGATTTGTAGAAAGAGAGTAAACTTTTAATAAATTCCTGAGAATCTAAGCAGAAAGATCATTTATTTTTTAGAAAGAAGGAGAAGACCACCTTGTTTTCTTATGGGAAACAAATATATCCACTTTGTGTAACATTAGAATCAGAATTTTGTCTATTATATGTAAAGTATCTCCATTTCTCAATCTGGCCAGCCTTAAGACAATGTTTCTCAACCCTGGCATCTTTAAGATACATGAACTTCAATTCCCAGAATTCCCAGCCAGCATGCTGCGGGAATAAGGCTTTAATCAAATGGTCTAGGGCAGGGGCGTCAAACTCAATTTCATTGAAGACTGCAACAGGTTTGTAGTTGATCTTGCGGGGGGGGAGGGGGGGCATGGCCAACTGAGTGTGGGTAGCCAGCTTGATGCCACTCCCCAAACTGCTGACATGTTTCTTCTTCACATTGGGTAGACAGGCCGAAGCGACGCAGGTAGACCAGGCTGAAGCGATGCAGGGCGGCCTTACATTTTCCAGAATGGCCCCATGGGCCGGATGCAACCATATCATGGACTAGATCTGGCCCGCAGGTCTTGAGTTTGACATCCCTGGTCCAGACTAAGGAACACACTAGTAGAAACTCAGCACTAAATGTTAGATGATGTATGATAACATCATCTTTTTAAAAATGCTTTGGTTCCATGCAGCCTATTACCATCCCATGTATGAAACTCTAAGATTACAAACAAGAACTCAGAACCTGAGAGTTTCTCCATACAAAGCTTGCCTTTTAGCCCTGAGCTATGAACTCTCCCTGGTTAAGCATTGCTGGATATAACTCAGGATACTGAAGGTGTAAATGCAACTTCCAGGTGCATCTTTATAAGGCCCAGTGCTATCAAACCAGTGACGCTTACTTCAGAACAATTATACAACACATAACTGGCCTGCCTATGCCATCAAGATCTTAATTGTGAACTAACTGATTTACGAACCACAAACCTCACCACACAATTCACTAGAACAAATAGCACATGTGTTATCTGTGGCTGCCTAAACAGGTAACTTCAGAATATGTAGTAGTTTTCATCTACCTGTCTAAGACAGGACAAAGCATTTTGCCAAAATTTTAGCATGACCAAAAAAGGAATATGGTAACACCCTCCCTCCAGTGCTTTTATACCATTAAGGTAAAGGTTCCCCTCACACATAAGTGCTAGTCATTTCTGGCTCTAGGGGATGGCGCTCATCTCCGTTACAAAGCCAAAGAGCCAGCGTTGTTCTCCATGGTCATGTGGCTGGCGTGACTAAATGCTGAAGATGTACAGACGCTGTTACCTTCCCACCAAAGTGGTCCTCATTTTTCTACTTGCATTTTTACATGCTTTCGAACTGCTAGGTTGGCAGAAGCTGGGACAAGTAACGGGAGCTCACTCCGTTAAGCGGTGCTAGGGATTTGAACCGCCAAACTGCCGACCTTTCTGATCGACAACCTCAGTGTCTTAGCCACGGAGCCACCGTGTCCCTTCACCATTACCATTAGCATATTACAAAAAAGGGCACAATTGTTAGTCCTAAATATATTGCTTGTTACCTTCCAACCAAAGCTAGGTTTACACTACCACTCAACAGATCAAAATGCTTTCAGGATCCACTGACATATGAAATATTTTTTTGTCCAGACTTCAACTACAACAATGCCACCACATTGGGGTAGCATTGGGTAGGGAGTTTTCTTACTTGCAGGAAAAAGCTTTTGTAAGTTTAGGACTGAACGTAGTTCGCGTTGCACATTAAATTTGAATTCAGAAAGGTTTCCTTGCACTGGTGATTGTATTGAAGTAGAAAGCTGGGGCCTTTTTTTGTGTTTTTCAGAGCAAGAGGAGAAAAGGAAAGAAAAGAGAATTAAAATGAATTTTAGAGGACAGGTTGGGGGAAAGTGTATCATTGACTTATATCCAAAATTCAACAGTAGAAAGTAGCAAAATCTATGGCACATTGAGACTGATTCTTTTTTAATATTCACTAAAACACCTGCGGGTGGGAGGGAGCGGGGAGGGGGAGGAAGCGAAGCGAAGCGAAGCTACTAGTCATGTGGGAAATGAGTCAGAACAAATGCACCTCCAGGAATGCCAAGGACACCCGGAGCAGGGATGGTGCTCAGAAGTTAGAAATACAAGTCTATTGGACTTTGAAAATGAAGGTGTGTGTGTGTTTTGCAATAACAACTAAGCAAGCAAAGGGTATGCTAAGATGTCTTCACTGATAACTAAGGGGATAAACAAAATCTGGCAGTGTTGGTATATAGAGGTGGCCAATAACCGACTTTGTACAATAGATACACATGCATGCTTGGATTTAAGCCTCCTCAAATCTAAATGCAAACATTTTTAGGCATGCCTAGATTCCATGGAGATCAAAGGGATCTTAAACCCATTCCCATTCAGTAAGATCTTTCCTCATGATATTGAGCACCGGGGGGGGGGGTGGGGGGGGGTTCAGAAATACTTTGCATGCATTTTTTAACAAATGATCCTGATTCCCCTCCCCCCACACTTTTTTTTCACTTTTACTCCTATTACTGTTATGGGAAAAGTGAAAAGTGAACTAGGATTTTTCTGGCTTACTGCTTATATATTTAGCATAAACTATTATGCTATCTTGTATCATGCACTCCGTGCTCTTAACATAATATGGAAGTAAATCAGAGGTGGTATTCAGCAGGTTCTGATCAGTTCTGGAGAACTGGGAGTGGAAATTTTGAGTAGTTCGGAGAACTGGCAGATACCACCTCTGACTGGCCTTGCCACCCTCTATTCTCTGCCTCCCGAGTCCCAGCTGATTGGCTGGGTCTTCTTTTGTTGCCCTGCACAGGAGAACGGAGCTGGAAAGCAGGATTAGTGGGGTGCAGAGGGAATGGGGATTTTGCAGTATCCTTCCCCTGCCATGCCCACCAAGCCACACCATGCCTACCAAGCCACGCCTACAGAACCGGTAGTAAAAAAACTTGAATCCCACCACTGAAGTAAATGCCTTTTCTAGTAATATTCTTTTCTGACCCAACCGGGTTCCCAGAGAGCAAACACAGACAAAGGCAGCAGCCCCAACCTTTCAAGGTTTAATCACGAATGCTGTTCCTTTACAGATAAAAGGCTGCTTTCCAACAATTATCTCCAACAAGAAAGAGCCTTGCCAAGTTGTTTGTCAAGGCGGCCAAAAACTCAGAGATAAGAACTAATTTACAAGATTTATGAACTAAGATGTCCACCAATTGAACTAAGAGCTTCTTTGCTGTCTGCAAAGAATGCTTTTTCAAACCTGGTTTTTATCCTCTTGAGGGAGGGGCCATTACCTTGCAGCCTTACTCCCTAGTCGCCTGTGCTGCTGTAATTGTTCTTTCCTCCGAGTAATCCTTCATGCATGTCCACTTGGCACAGGCTCCTCATCACTGCTGCCAGCCCCCACAATCTCTGAAGGCAGCAGTCCACTCCCTGATGGTCCTGGCCCCTCATCAGAGTCATCGCTCTCCTCAGCCATCTGCACCTGCTGCTGGCTAACCACAACATATACATAGCATAACTTCATGACCCTGAATTCATAGAACCAATGTCCTCACTCTTCTGAGAAGACAGGAAAAGTAAAAATCTTTGCAAGAAATCAGAAAGAAGGACAGACACAATCTTTAAAAATTTCATGTGCTTCTAGATTGCCCATGATGTACTTAAGTTTTAATCCATGCAGTTTTTTTAAAAAAAAGTTTGTTCAAGTTCAAGTGACTAATGGCATCGATAGGAAATAAAGACTACAAGACACATATTCTCAAACACTGCGTGCAAAATGAAGAGATTTCCTAATAACTGGAATTAATTAATTCATTTATGAAATTTATATGCTGTCCTTCTTACTGATAAGATGACTCTGGAAGTCTTACAACCAGTAAAAGGGTAAATATAGAAACAATTAAAATTACAAGTATAATTATCTTATGTAAAAACTATACAAATCTTCATGTAATCACCCGGCAATGAGATAGGCGGAGCATATAAATTTAATAAAATGAAGTAAAACAATAAACTACGCAAGTCTTCAATCCATGCATTTTGATGCCTCGGGTACAAGAGACACAAGCAAGCGTGGTGCATTTTCTATACACGCATTTTCTATATTTAGTAGTTCCTATGTTTAGAAAGCAAAGATACTTATGATGGGGGAGGAACTCACAGGTTTTTCTTTGCTCACCCTTCTCAGGAATACCAATCCTGACACCATCAATATCAACACCCTGACCCAGAAAAGAATGACACAATTGGATAGGGGCTACACAATAGCACTGAAGAAAGAAGATTTAACGGAGTGTGCATCCTTATCTTTAATGTCATATTAAATATTTATTAAAATAATGTAATTTAATTAATTATTTTAATAACTATTAAAAATAATGCCTAGGATCATCCAAGAGAGCCCTACATGAAAAGAGAGAGGACAGATATTTAACCTGGCTTTAGAAAACAAAAGAAATGAGAGATGCTGTTGCTGATGCAAGCTGGGTAATTGAGAAGGCCAAACAATATAAAAAGGAAACCACTTTGGATTTTAGTAACTTTAGAAAGGCCCTTGATTGACTTGACCATGTCAAGCTGTAAAATGACTAGAAATTAGGAAATTAGGAACCCCAGAACATATCATTGTCCTCATGTTGCTAAATGAGACATTTGTTAAGTGAGTTTTGCCCCATATTATGATCTTTCTTGCACAATTGTTAAGTGAATTATCTTAGTTGTTAAGTTAGCAATGTGGTTGTTAAGTAAATCTGATTTTCTAATTGGCTTTGCTTGTCAGAAGGTTGTAAAAGTTGATCCCATGACTCCGGGATGCTGCAACGGTCATAAATATGAGTCACTTGCCAAGCATCTAAATTTTGATCATGAGATCATAGGGAGGCCACAACAGTCATAAGTGTGAAAAACAGTCATAAGTCGGTTTTTTCATTGCTGTTGCAACTTCGAAAGGTGACTAAATGAACAGTTGTAAGTTGAGGACTATCTGTATATGCTGTTCCATATATAAATATAGAAGGGCTAGAAGAAGATGAATGTGGTTTTAAATGTGGAGGAAGAAACAGTAATCTTCACTATGCAGAATCACTGAAAATGTAGATGATTTGCAAGCTCTCGTAATGAAAAGTCAAGAAGTGCAGCAAAAAATGGGACTACAATAAAATAGAATGACAGATCAAGCAAATGTACAACAACCAACTGGCAATAAAATGGTGTATAGATTCTGCATTTTAAAATCAATGATTAACAGTTATAATAACTATCCTAGCAGCCAAAAATACTTCAGAAAGTAGGATTTGGTAAAGATCCCTTGGAAAAGATATTCAGATTCCATGATGCCTACAAACACAAAATCTTGCAACATTTTTCCTTATGATGCTCTATGGCAGGGGTCTTAAAACTTTGTGACAGCTTTAAGACTTATGGACTTCAACTCCCAGAATTCCTCCTCCAGTCATGTTAACTCAGGAATTCTGGAATTTGAAGTCCACAAGTCTTAAACTTGCCAAGTTTGAAGACCCTTGCTTTATGGAAACAAAAGCTGGACTTGGAAGAAGCAAGACAGTACAATATTGGCACTTTTAAATGAAGATGTTGAAGAATACTCTTGAGAATGCCAAGAAACAAACAAGTGGGTTATAGAACAAACCATTCCAAAGTGTTCGCTCAAATAATACTTGGCAAATGACCAGTCTCTTATTAGAATTGTGGGTGCTCTCTTGAGAAGTCTAGAAGGCATGCTGGGAAAGAAGAAAGAAAGGAGAAGAAGAGGATGATCAGCAGTAAGTTGGATGAATCAATCACAGTGGTAATTGGTACAGTATTGGAAGACCTGAAGATGGGGACAGATAATCCTGGAGAAGATCCATCTATTATAGGTTAAGAGTCAATACCAGGGGTTTTCAAATTTGAGAGCTTTAAGACTTGTGGACTTCAACTCCCAGAATTCCTCCTCCAGTCATGTTAGCTCAGGAATTCTGGGGATTGAAGTCCACAAGTCTTAAACGTGCCAAGTTTGAAGACCCTTGGTCAATACCATCTTGATGACAGATTATCCATCCATCCTTCCATCCTTCCATCCTTCCATCCATCCATCCATCCTTCCATCCTTCCATCCATCCTATCCATCCATCCATCCATCCATGGATAGCAGGTTTTATTAAACTTCCTATATCTTCTTCTTGGATCATAATTCAAGTCCTTTCTTCAAGCTGAAGAAAACCTAGTTAATACAAATAAATTATTCCCTCATAAAAACAAAGTAAAAAATAAAGGCTGAGGCAATGACAATTATTATTGCTCTAAATTGCAGGGATGTCTCCACCCTCTTTTTGATGTTTTCCCCCTAAAACCATATCTGTTGAAAAGAAAGTGATAATGCCAATAACGGCTCTGAATAAATGAAGAATTAATTCTACATACATGTAAAAGGACATTTATATCAACTGTCTCCATTTGAATCAACCTGATAGTTGCAACCGATTCTGGGTAATGGCTTGTAAAGTTTTGATTAAAATATCCAAATTATTTATTGTTAAATTTCTTCAACCTGAATCTATGTAAAAGCATAAAAGTTACAAACCTTTAAGCTCTCCAAATACCTGAAAAGCACCTCTTAGCAGCCCTACAATTTGCTACAGTACCTTAAACTTTCATCCTGCTTTCATCTTAGTATTTAAATTTGATTCTCAGAGGGTTGGCCCTACCTTTAGGATTGAGCAAGAGGGAACAACTGCTGGATAGCAAGCTTTATGTAGCCCTTGGACCCCTCCATTTTTCTGTGGGTTCTAGATCTGGCCAACAACATTTAATGGCAAACCACAATCCAAATTCGCATTTTTCCACTGTCTTTCATTTGTCAACAAAAGAAATAATTGTATAAGTCACCAATACAACCTAAGACATATAAGTAAAATGTTAATCCCTCCCTCTCTCAAAACATGCAAAAACAAAAAAAGGCAAAATGCAGGACAATTCCAGTTCCCTGTAGTTGTGCAATATCATGGAATCATGATATTGCACAACTTAGATCCTTGTTCACTAAAAAAAAGTACAAAAGTGGACAAGTATAATCCCAGATATAGAAAGATCTCCATGTCCCGAAATGCCAGCAGGCTGATACCTTAGGTGAAAGATTTTTGCAATTTCTCATGACTTATGTTCATAATTAGCTTTTGGAAAACAGCATTTGCTGCTTGGATACCAATAGTCAGATGTCTGTGTACATAGCATTCTTATCCTTATGATATCGATGCAAACAAGAATATACAGCATGCAAAACTAGGAAAAGAATAGGCAAAATGCAAAAACCAGGAAAATGCTAGCTGACAATGTTGATGAAAAAATATAGTATCTGTGAGAATGTTCCAGAAATATTAGGCCTCTCAGTTTAAATTTGGTATCCGAAACTACCCTCCAAACTGTGATATTTCCATGAAGGGATAAAGAGATATCCCAATATTGTAGCTTAGAAATGAGGATCTTTTCATAGCTGGATGCCTGTATGTAATATTTTTTTTGTATCCAGGGCTAGGATGATGCAATGAGTGTAGGGACAAACATTTTGGGGCATGGAGGTATTTGAGGTATTTGGGGAGAAGATTAGAGTCCCACTCTCTTTTCATTAGATGAAGATTATGTTCTAAGTTTTTAAAGTAAGTAAGTCTTTATTGATTAGGCTTTGGGCCATTTCAGCAAAATGTTTATCATGGCAGGAACTATGCTACTAATTTCCAGCAAATGGTGATCAAAAGTGGCTTTAGGAGTTATAGCAATGGAGCTTGGGAGTCCATTGTAGCCCATTCTTCTTCCAGGTTAAGTTTAGGGGATCCAGCCAAACTTACTCTTAAAACCATTACTTTTGCCTGAATAATGACTTTGAAATGAATTACTGGACACATTGTGCTAAACTGTATTGAGCGAAGCAAGGACTGAAAAGAATCAGGTACAAATCCTTAGCTATGAAACTGGATAGATCAGTATTCCCTCCCTATTTCTTTCTTTCTTTCAACACATGAGGAAAGTGCTAAATTTAAAAGGCTGCATTAAATAAACTTGGTCTTTTTATTAACTTAGCAGAGTCCAGTTTTGGGGATTGTGACATTCACATTCTGGGCAGAGACAGAATTTGAAAGATAAAAGGCCTCTACATCACCAAATTTAAGGCTATTCTTACTAACGCTGGCTGAAATTAGAGACAAAAAGTGTTTTTCATCTATTAAAAAACCAAGCTTTTTATAATGAAGCTTTATTTGACTTTATAAGTAAGTTGACATGCTTTTCAGCACCTAGAGGCCACCAAGTTAGGAAGGCTTTTTAAATTCAAGCACTAATTCATTGTACAAGAATACGTCTAGCTTTTCCACTTAGGGCATGCTGAACAAATGCAACCAACAGTGTAATAATCCTGGGTCTCTGACAAATATTCCTATGTAATACACCTGTTTTATTTTATAGGAATGACAAAAGCTCAGTAACAGAGCACTTGCTTTGCATAGGAAATACATTTCTTGACATTTCCACCACAGGCTGGATAGAACTGGTTTCCCAAACTCTGTCTATCATCTTACAGTGACTCTGAGTAAATTAAGGGGATATTTTTCCCTTTCTTAAAACACAGTTTGTTTCGTATTGAAAGGGGCATTCATTTACATATTCTTAAAAGGCAGGGTGGCTTGTTTAATACAAACACTTTGGCGTATTATGTTTTATTAGTCATTGTGTGCATTTATCACTGTAAACAGAAGTAAGATGAGGAAGGTTTACTGGAAGAAGGGAGGGAGGTTAAATACTGCATGGGGAAGCTTGGAATCATTACACAGAGCAAAGCCTTACTTGTCTCTCTGACAATCCCAGTGTGGCTGCTAGCTCAGCTTTTCTCCGAATTGTGATGTAACGGCTATAATGAAACTCCTTCTCCAACTCAAGTCGCTGGTGATCTGTGTAAACCACACGGTACTTGTCTTTCGTCCTGGTTTTCACTGGGAAAAGAGACATTAGTGAGTTGAAAAAAAGCACACCAGCACCATCATATTTAAATGCCCACTTCTGAAATTATATATAACCAGAGCATAGGCTATACATAAAATGCGAACTACCTATAGCTTCCAGCAATCAAATGGGGCATGCATAAGTGCACCAGTGTGCCTATTGTCCCTGTCCTACTGCTTCCATTTATTCGTATTCATTTATTATGTATATACTTATTACCAATTTATACTTATGTGTATATATTATGTTCATATTTATACTTGTTTTCTCATATGTGCTTGACAAACTAAAATAAATAAATAATAAAATGAAGAGTTTCTGAACACACTGGGAAAAGGAGGAAATCTCCTTTAGAATATAATCAAATTCTAAATAAGATTTAGATCTTTCCTCCCAGTTTCCAAAATTCAGCTGTTAATTATTTTTACCACCTCCCACTCCAACAAGTTATGGAAGGATTCCCCCTTTTTTTACCAGTTTAAATTTACTAAACCCTTAAATGTCGGGCTCAAAGAGGAAGTGATTTTCAAACAATGAGTGCTTGTAAAAAACAAGCAGCTGCAGGATTTATGGCTACCAAACCAAACACATCCACACAAGCCAGTGTGTTGGAGGGTGGGTTGCACTTTGATTTGTGGGTGTATATTGTAACTGGGCCTGTTATGATCAGAGCTTAGAATTAAAAGCAATTTATCCTTGAAAATGTGCTTAGAAAATCAGCTTTCAGCATGGATGATATACACAATGCTATCCTAACAAATAAGCACTTTTAAGCAATTCTGAGTGTAAGGAAAGAGACTTAAGTGCATGTTAGTTCATTTACAAGATATCCTTGAGGCACAAGATCTACTGAAATGAGTTGCACATGGAAACTTGACAATTCATTTCAACAGGGCTTGAGCATAATTCTGCTAATTTGTGGTGTAGAATATATCAAATAGCTGGTACAATTATTCAAAATGATATAAATCTATATTAACATTTTTTTTCAAAGTAGAATGAAAACCTAAGAGATTCAGAAAGATGTTTTCCCCAGGTCCCAATAGTATTTGTATACATTTCTATTTCTTTGCATCCAAGTTACTGATTTTCCAAATAAAGAATGGCAACTTTAATTACATACATGGATAAATATGTTAGCCAAATACAATGTCTTTTGGATGAAGATGGTCATCTTAAAATCACCTTTAAACATGCAACCTGTGAGTTTGATTAGTTTAACAACTATTTGGCAGGAACTCCTGTGCAGGAACTCCAATTAGATGACAACACAGATGAGAAATTGTCAGCTTTGAACTAGGAATCTGGAAGTTTTCTAGGTTCGCCTTGGAGTCATCATTTTCTGAATTTGCTTAACTGTGCAATAATTCCTATTCTGTTTGTTTATTCTTACAGATGCTTGGATTGGTAAATCCTGCCCCAAAGATTGTTCAGGTTGCCCAGAAAAAAATACCACATGAAAGATGTTTTCTACATATAATAGTAGTAGTAATAATGATGAAATAAAATGATCGGTGGTGCTTCCCCATTCATATCAATGGTTATAAAATCTTTACTTCTTTGTAATCATTCTGGCTGGGGATATCCACACCACTCATAACAAAAGGACTCTCTTTTTTTCTTTAAAGGGCAATCTGCCTATCAGGTGGTATATCAGGTTCTTACTCCAGCTGATCTTAAAGAATATAAAATATTTCATTTCGTATTGTCACTTAGAGATGTGGCACCAAAAAGCCACTTCAGTTCACAGGAAGAAGCTAAGAAGACCAAATAAAATCAGGAATGGGGGACACTTGGAAAACCTTGTTAGAACTTTCTTTCTCAACCTGCTGATTCAGCAATTTGAACTTCGTGTGTTTTGACAACAGCAAGCGAGTTTTCCTAAGAGTTTTCTACCCTAAGAGAGTTTTCCATTAATTATATTTTTCTCTCTCTCTCTTTGCATTGGACTGTTCAGTCTAAAATCTTTCCTGGCTTTCTCTTTTAAAAAAAAAACAAAACTGACTGAGATCCTTTGGAGAGGCCAACTCAATCCGGAAGCTTTGCGGTCTTTATTTCTTTTTACTTCCCTCTAAGGCCGGTTTAAGCAGAGGTTTTCCGTGAGGAAAGAAAGGAGACTCTTCTCTTGTTTCGCGGTCCCCGGATTCTCTTGCAGTGTTTCTTTTCCCCTCTTGGTTTCTGCCTCCCCGCCCAGGCAAGATCAGAGGGCCCCGCCCGGGAGGCCCTGTCGGTTCAGGCCAACACCGGCTCGACTGGGCCAATAAAGCCAGGCCTCAAAGCGCAGCTGGTGTAACCTCGCCGAGCCGAGCGGGCGCTCCGGGGGAAACTGGCAGCCGAGCTGAGGAAGGGCCGACGCAGCGCGCCCCAAGGCCCGTCAGAGCAAAGCGCCGGGTCCCCGCATCGCCTCCCGCCTGATTTTGGGGAGGCTCGGAGCTCGGTATGCATCGCCTGAGAAGAGTTGGGGGGCGGTTTCTGCTTCTAAGAAGGTCGGAATGGAAACTGTTTTACACCCCGTTGAATTACAGAGCGGGCCCCGCGCTTTTGGAAAGGAGGGTGAAAGGCGATTGCAACCGCGTCTCGAGTGATAGTAGGCGGCCGCCTCCCTCCAGGATATAATTCAGGATTTAAACCAATTTTTCACTCAAGAAGACATTAATAAAGGTCTCTCAAAACAGAGTGACCCCCCCTCTCAAGAGTTGTGTGATTATTTTGGTTTGCTGAACTCTTGACTTATAATAAGTAATATTGTAATACATTATAATGTTGTAATAATGAATAATGCAGTGAAAAGGGTTTTTTGCAACCAGGATGAAATTGAAGTCCCGTTAGTCAAGATCCCATCCCACTTTAGCCAAATAGTCTGAAAATGAGGGATTAAGGAGATGATCCCAACATTTGATCTGCACCTTATGAGATTTAAGGGGTGGGAGTGGATAGATCCCCTGATCTATTTTTTTTTCTTTCTCTCCTTTCATACATACTGTGTACATTTTCTATTTGAGTACATTTCTTAAACACTCTAGTACCATAATTTTTATATCCATGCAATCAGTTTAAATATGGGGAAATCATATTTCCTCTTACCACAGAAAATCTTCAGCCTTGGCACACTTTTTAGATGTTATACAGTACATAACAGTGATGTAGTCATTGTAATATTAATAGTAAAACAATGGGGGAATTATAACAATACATTGATAAAATCATGAGATGCCTTTGGCACTTAATCTCTTGTAGAAGAGTTTTGGAAAACAAATGATTTCTGACTATCTAAAAAGATAGGTTGCTATTGTTGAATGGACATATTTTCTTTTTGTTATAACTAATAATGACTATTGTACGTTTTAAATAGTTGCACATAACAAGCCCCAATGGAATAGAAAGTATTATTTTTCACTGATGGTGGGAGAGATTCTTAGCTTTGGGATATTTTGCCTGGTAGGGCAGAGCATGCAAAAAGGGGAGGAAAAGTCAATATGAATTATTTGGGCTTCAAGTCTCATCTCAGGGAGTTGCTGAGGCTAGAAGCTGTTGAGGGAGATTAAAATCAGTCCATTTCTGGAAGATCAGAATTTTGCTTTAACACAATGGATAAAAAGATAGAGGAGATATAAAACCATCCAGATCAGGAGAGGAAGAAATCAACTGGATCTCAGAATGAATACAAAAGGAACTAACTTTGTTAGAATTTCTCAAACATTTCAGAGAAGACTGGAGATAAAAACAAATTCTAGGAATCTCTTCTGGAATGAATTGTGGTATGTATGTGTTTACACTTAAAAACCAACAATCCATTTTAAGGGATTCCTTTTCTTTTAGCACCATCCTATGAATGCCTACTGAGAAATACATTTCAAAGGGATCAGATGAGTTTTTATTATAAGGAAATAGATGTTGCAGTTGTTTTCTTTTGGTTTGTTTGATTATTCAAAACAGGCTGGCTAAATGCTGCTTGACTTTAAAAGATACAATATTTCAAAACTATAACAACTATTTTTAATACAAATTATGAGATGCATGCAATATACAATATTCATATATTTGATTGCAGCAAGTGTGTGTGTGTACCTTGTTTATGTATGTGGCTATATGATATGCATTTTTGCACATGCTATTCAATATGATGTGTTTGAGGTTTATGACCCTTAAGGAGAACCACTATATGTTTTATAGGGGATATAACTCCATTAAAATCAAGCTGTTTATTGGAGTAGAAATCTAAAGGGAACGGATCCCTTTCCCTGCTGATCTGCCAGGGAAAGGGATTCTGTGATCTAACCAGAACTAGTCGTCTACACTCCTAGCACCGCTCCCCACATCTTCTTTGCCCCAAACAAAGGAGAGGCAGAGCTGGAAAGGGCATGGTATATTTCAGTATTGACTGTGAAAGTCTGTCTTCTGCCTTCTTCCATTCTCCTCTTTTCCGGGGAGGGAAAAGTAGAAAACAATGGTGAGGAAAGGTGTAGATCAAAGCAAGATGAGTTTCCACCCCCCAGTAGTGAGGGATGGGGCGGAGGGGCTGCCCAGGAGAAAAGTCCGGGCTCCAAGCTGTGCCACTGTTATCATCACAAAGGGTGCTTGGACCTCCCCCCAGCCATCTTTTGTGTAGCATCTTCCAGCACTGTCCTAAGTGCACTTGCTACATAGGGTGAATCCAACCAATCCACATAAAGGGGGAACCCTTAGAGGGCCTGCAACCAGGCTACTAAATCACCTTTGCCTTCTTTCCGAGATCCAGCTGCCCTTCATCGGAGAAGAAAATCTCATGCAGTTAAACGGAAAGAACACTCGTTCTCATTTTGCCAAGGACAACTTCCTGGACTGGATGCCATAGGTTTTGGAAAGGAAGCCATCCCAGTTCAGCCTGGGTACTCCCCACACACACACCAAGATTGGGGAGAGGGAGAAAGATCAGGGGAGTTAGAGAAAGTGAATCGTAATTACAATGTTTTTTTGATTTAAGTTGAACAATGCCTTTCCAAGATGCAAAGTTGCTTGGGGAATGACAAGAGGGAAAGTGCCCAAGTCAGAGGATCACTTGCTAATGAGATCAGGTTTAGGGAAGAATCTCAAACACAGCAGGTGGGCCCAGAAACCTTTCACTTTCGGCTCTCTGCAAAAGAGACTTCCATTTCCTGGAAGGGAAATAAATCCAGAAAAAGAAACTTGGCCGAACTTAAGTGGGGAAAAGAAAGAGAGAAAGGGAGGGAGGGAAGGAAGGAAAGAAAGAAAGGAAGGAGAGAAGGAGAGAGAGAGAGAGAGATAATCCAGAAACAAGAACCAGTCCCTGAACTCAAGCAAGCTCAGGACTGCAGCCAGAGGAAACAAGATGCAGGTTAGAGGTTTCATCAAGTGTCTAGTCCAGGGGTCCCCAAACTTGGCAACTTTAAGACTTGTGGACTTCAACTCCCAGAATTCTCCAGCCAGCATAGTGTAGCCGTTCTCCTTGCGAGGCGAAAATCCTTCAGGAGTGGCCCAGCAAGGACGGAGGGCAAGACGTCCTTCCGAGGCCCGGAAGCCAGGTCCTCTGCTGGGCAGCGGATAGGCAGGAAATGCTCCTGTCCCGCCGGCTTTGGAGAATCCTCTGTGTTCCTTCTCACACAAGAATCGGTAGAGGAACAACGCCCGGCCGTTTAAAAGTAAGGAACAACCGCGGGGCTGACAGCAGGGCGCCCTGCGAGATGGGAAAAGCAGCAGCCGGAGCTGCGAAGGAGAATCCAGACTAGAGGCATGCTCGCAGCGTGTCAGAAACCAATAGAAAGCTAACCGCGCAGTCACCGATGATTTATTGGTCTGTAATTGGTTATAAAAAAAATCTTTTAAGTGGCTGTAACCAGGCCTCCAGGCTTCGCTTCACCGGAACTAGCGCTCGGACAATCGCCCTTAAGCAGCTGGTGGGTTGGGAAATAAAACTCGTTGCTTAGCTCAGAGTGCCCAGGACCCCTTTCCGTATAATCCAAGCTTTCGTTCACTTGAGCTGTACGCCAGGAATAGAAATGGAATGGAATGGAATAGAATAGAACAGAATAGAATAGAATAACAGAGTTGGAAGTGACCGTGCTTAAGACAGGAAACCCTACACCACTTCAGATAAATGGTTATCCAACATTAAAAAAAAAATCTTCCAGTGTTGGCGCATTCACGAGGCAAGTTGTTCCATTGGTTCATTGTTCTAACTGTCAGGAAATTTGTCCTTAGTTCTAAGTTGCTTCTCTCCTTGATTAGTTTCCATCCATTGCTTCTTGTCCTGCCCTCAGGTGCTTTGGGGAATAGCTTGACTCCTTCTTCTCTGTGGACCTGAGAGAGAAGTTGGCACAAACCTTCTTTTGGCCAACGGATATATTTGGGGTTGCGGGGAAGGGAAGAGGTTCCCACCCACCCCTTGCCAACTTTTATTTGCAGGTAAGGTAGAATTTGATGGAAGAATATCCCTGCAATTGCGGCTTGGACCCTCCGCCCCCCTCCCGCCATGGTGGGGTAGAACCAAAGCTTGCGGCGCTTCCCAGTTGTGCTGGATTACAACCCCCATCATTCGTAGACAGGGCTATCGGTGGCCACGGGTGACGAAGATTGCGGTCAAGCAAGAACGAGAGAAACTCCGTTTGGAAAGTTACTTCAGGGCACTTCGCCAGGCCGGGCGCTGGTTGAGACAACCAGGCTGGGAAAGTTCTCCGGCTGTTGAATCTCGGGGAAGTTCCTGCTGCGTGGAACGCCACGGGTGTTTCGTCTTCTAGGAAAAGCAGCCGAAACCCAACCGTTTTGGGGGAGTCCTTTTGGCTTCATCTCGAGATAGGCTCTGGAGGAAGGCCGGAGCTTTCCCGCCTTGGCAGCCAAAGGGGAAAAATGTCGCCAGAACCTGGGAAACTGCGGAGTTCCCTTAATCCTCGCCTCGCGCTAATTTCTACACTGCATGCCTTGAACTTTTCCGAAAGAGCAGGTTCCACATTTTATGTTTCTTTAGTTAAATGCTTAAGACGATAGGGTCAAAGTGGCGTCTTGATCGCCTGTCTGCACTCAAAACTTGTTTATTCCTCACGCCCAGAATGTATAAGAACCTTCTATTCGAGCAACTCTGCCTTTCCCTGTGTGTATGTGCGTTTGCGTATGCACGCACATACACTCATAAGTAACACATTGGAACTATATACAGTAATTGATTCTCCCAGTCTCGGCGCTTAAAAAAAAAGGCCTACATGTATTGGCAGAGCTAAATGCTGTGGATTTTTCTTCTAAAACATGGCTCGAGGTGGATTTTCAAGGAACCTTCTTCTAAAACATGGCTCGAGGTTTATGCAAAAGGATTGGATTTAAACCGGTTCCAGTCTCATTGGAATCCAGATCTTAGATAGGGATACTGTAATTAATATTAAATCTGCATTGGACTGCCGGAAAAATAATTCCTCACCTTCCAATTCTAATTTGAATTTATTTCTAAGCAAGTCGTGTTGACTTCCGACCCTAGCTTTGCAGCCAAACATTGCTTGGTTCCCTGCATGCGGGTTTAGTATCTTTTAATACCGAAAACGGAGGGCGATCTCAGAATATTTAGCCCATGATAAATATTCTGATATCGCAAGAATTTCAGAATTTAGCCCACAAGAATTCAGCTCTCGTCCTTATACCAGTTCTAGAAATCATTCAAAAGTGTCTCTAGTTACCCACACTGCGAATGACACATTCTGGAGAAGTCGGGGCGGAACAATTCAAAGGAAGCTGGGGGCTCTGAAAATGGTTTCACGCGACTTTGTGTGAAGCCCCGGGGTGGTCCTCTCGAGGTGCCCCGGGCCAGGTCCAAACATCGTAAGTGAGAAAACGTTTAGGCCCGTCCTGCTCCGGGGTTTGATCCTTGCTCCCGGAAGGATAACAGACGCTGTCTATCAAAACCTCGACAGATTGCCAGGTTCTGGGCAGCCCTTGTTGGACCCCGCACCGATCTTTCTTTCGGGCGTGTTCAGCCTGCTCCCACCCCGTCACCTCACGTCGCTTCTGGACTACAATCCTGTGAAACTGCACAGATCCCCCCCACCTTGGCCCGGATCTATGGACTCTGTAGTCCGGTGCCTTGAATGGCAAACGACCAGTGGAAGAACAGCCTCGGCGGTCTCCCTGTTTTCCGTGTGTCTAACGTTGTTCTTCCGACTCTAGTTCAGCTCCGGAGGGACCACTACCCTTTCCAGAGCAAATGGTTGCCTTTATAGCAAAATGCATTTGAAAAAGGAAAGGGGATTTCTAGGCGAGCCTGCTACGATTCCCCGGGCTTATGCTCAGGTGCTTGTGAAAGATTGGCCCGTCCAAAGCGGTGGATGAGGAATTATAATAGTTTGAGCTCTTGAAATGCTTCATTTCAATGCTTGAAATGATAAAACGCTCTGAACGCCCTTGTTGATGCCCGAGAGGTATGGGGTGAAGCTGAAAGTCACCGATTAAATGAGGCTTTCGTTCTTGGCTCTTCCGAAGCCGAAGCGCCCGGAAGAGATTCTCTTCATTGGCACGGAATAGCCTTGCTGTGAAGGACAAGTTGCCATCCCGGTTGCTTGTTCCAGTTTGGATTGGCAATTTTTTTTTTTTTTTAAAGAAGGGGCTGGAAACGGCCAACCGAATAAGCCATTTCCAGAGCCTCTGACGGAGCTGAAAGGGTGGGAGGAAGTCGGTAGATTAGGCGATGACAGCAGACTCACCCACGCTAATCCAGGATTGTTAGGCGAACTAGCGGGCAAGTTGGAGCATCAGATCCAGACAGAGTCGAAATAGCGTCTCTACCCGCTTCTCCCCCGCCCCCCTCGTCAAGTAATGCCGCATTGGGACTGGCCGAGAGAGTCCAAAAGAGTCATAAAGGGTCTCCCAGGAAGCTTTCCCCCCAATCTTTGGAGTTTAAAATATCCTGGGAAAGGCGGGTTGCAATTCTTCGTCTCTGGCCAGCGTTCTGATGTCATGGGTTCTAGTGGTGCGAGTTGCAATTCACATTCAAATTCCAAACAAACAAACAAAACTTTCCTTTGCAGATTCTTCTTCTTCTTCTTCTTCTTCTTCTTCTTCTTCTTCTTCTTCTTCTTCTTCTTCTTCTTCTTCTTCTTCTTCTTCTTCTTCTTCTTCTTCTTCTTCCTCTTCCTTCTTCCAACTTGTGGCCGATTAGACAATGTAGCCTAAAGAACAGGGCCTGCAAAAAATTGCAAAGAGAGCGAACTTTGCATTCGCCCCTCTGTGAAGCGGCGCTGCCTGTAAACTCAGCCACCTACCGGTATTTGCCCTTGAGGAATCAGTAGCAGCTCCATTTCAGTGGGAGTTATTCCCAGGCCAGTGTGAAAAACTTTGCAGGCACAATTGCCGGGCGAAGCTCCCCGACGCCTCTCAAGCAATAAATAGAAAGGGTCTTTACAGAAGAAATAAAGCACAAATCCTCTTAAGGAGAGACTTCTTCCCGATCCTCGCACTCATTTTAAGTCGCGGCATTTTCTTGTCCCCCTTCCTCTTTCGTTCCATCCCCCCCTTTTGAAATCAACGGCGACGGAGTGTACAGAAACCCAGATAATGGAAATGCAATTTATATCTTCTTCAGTGAGTGCAACTGTCTTGAATGACAAAACACAAGCGCGAATACCCACGAGTCTATCCGAAACTTTCAAACCTGAGTCGTAATTTGGATGGAGCCCCTCAAGGTATGGGAGGGTGGGAGTCGAGACCAGAACCCCTTTGCCTAACCCCGCCCGGGAAGAAAAGCTGCCCAGTAGGTGCGAGGTATTTGGACAGGGACTCTTTCTTTTAAGTAGGGAGGGGGGATGTCAAGGAAACTGGGCGCTAAAAGTCAATGCGTGCCCCACCAAACTCTCCGACCTGCCTGCGGGGACGGTGAGCCTTGCCGCATCCTCGATTCCCTGCTAAGCAGGTTGCGGAGAGTTGGCTCTTTTTCTCTTGATGGGGGAGAACCGGGTCAGCACAGATTGTGTTGGTTGGCCGGCGTTTTTCTGTTTGTCTGTTTTAAAGCGACGGACCCCGATTCTCTGATCAAACCAGGCACATTAATGGGGGAGCACCGGTCCCATAAGTGTGGAATCAGTCAGCTCAGCTCCCCCCCCTCCCCCCCCGGCTCTCTTCGCCTTCCCTTTCAACTCTGGAAGTCAGGCACATCCCTGCCAAAGAGCCTCGGAGCTGGTGCAGAGTGCCCTTGGCAAGGGGCCCCTGCGCGACCGAAGCTTGCCACTGCTTCCCTTCCCGGGTGGAGAGGCAAAGCCCAGGCGGGCTCTCGGGCACCTCTCCTCGGAATGACACACACACACACACACACACACAGTCTGCCAGCCCTTTTCGCCTTACCGGGTCCCCCCGCCGTGGGTTTCCTCATCCAGTCGCAGAAGTTCCGCCGCTGGCCGCCAGGGGAGAGAGGATCCGACCCGAGCGGCGGGTTGAGAGGCTGCATCAGCCCCGCGGAAGGGGGGACTCCGCAGGGAGGCGCCGGAGGTCCCTGGGAGGGGTGGTGCGGGTGCGGGAGGTAGTCTCCGGCGGGGCTGTAAGCCAAGGCGGCCGGGCTGGGTCCGTGCAGGGCGCCGGCCGGGGCCGTCCCGTGGCCGCCCGCCTGCCCATAGCCGTTCCACTCGTCTCGCAGGGGCGCGCCGTAGGCGGCTGTCCAGGGCGACCCTGGCGACTGAGCGTTGTCCAGTCCAATCCCAGTGGGCACATGGTAGGCGCCGTAGTCCGGGTACTGCGGAGCGCCCACGAAGTTTTGCGCGGCGCCCAAGCTCAGCCCCCCCGCGTGGCGCACCGAACCGGGGTACATGGAGGGGCTTTCTTTCTCCAGCAGGTAGCTCACGTACATGGTGGTCCGAGGGGAGCGGCGCTCCTCTGCATGCTGCTGCTGCGGGAAGAGTCTCGGCAAGTGGCGGACTGGCGATGGGGGGAACAGGCTGAGCCGAGCTGGGCTGCGGCTTCCTCCGGGCGTAAAGACGCTCCCCGCGCCGGCTTTGGAGGCAACCGGCACCACCGGGAGCTGCTGAGGATGAACGATTCTTGAGGAGGCTGTCTTGGAAATGGCCAGGCCAGGCCCACGACCCGAGGCAGGTGACGTGGAGAGAGGGAGGAGGGAGGGAGGGGAAAGGAGAGCCGAGAGAGAGAGAGAGAGAGAGAGAGGCAGGCGGGCAGGCACCGGGGCCGTCTCGCTGCTCCTCGCCCCCCAAGGAAGATTTGCATTTAAAAGGATAAGCGAGAGGGCAGCGACCCGATCACAACAACCTAGCCAAGCATTTATTGTTTTAAGAGCTTCCTTCTTCCATTGCAACCTGGTGCACTTTAACCTCCAATCGCAGGTTCAAAGGATTCAACCCGAAGGACTTGCAAAAGAGAAAGCAATTGGGAGGGGGGCGGGGGGCGGTGCGGAGTTGGGGGGGGTGGGGGCTCGGTTAAGGAAGGGTAAGGTGGGAATGGAAAGCCAGAAAAGCCGGGAAGTTTGGCAAGGATGAATGCAGGAGGCGCGCGCGTGTGTATCTGCGCGTCTGCAAAGGAGGCTCTTGAAAATAAAATAAAAAAACCGAGATATTGGGGGAGACCGAGGGATTGAGGGAGGGAGAAACACCCCTCCCCCCAAAAAAACCCCCAATAACTTCTGGAAAAGAATTTGAAGAGGGAACTCGAGAGGCTATCTATTCTAACCCACATCTCGTTGCTTTTGAGGGAAAGTTTCTCCACTTCAAAGGGGGGCGGGGGAAAATCCACCTCCCTCTCCCAAAAGCACTTTTTCAGATTTCAAAACCATTTGCTCATTAATTTGGCAGAATCATCCCAGAGAAGCGGGAAGGGAAGCGTTCTGCCCCAATTACACACACACACACACACACAAAAGAGCCGGTAAATTAATCTTGAACATTAACAGGCTTATCTTAATTTCTTTGGGGGCTTGTCATACGCCAAGAAAGCTTCCTCGCCCCTTAATTTGGCTGCCACCCAGAAGAAAGTCCTGTAAGAAAATCCTCCGGTTGCGAGAAACACTGAAGCTCGTTCTAGCGTGTGGGAAAAAAAAAGGGGGGGGAGAAATATTTCCACGTTAGAGGCAGAGCTCCTTTACCCGGCGGAGAACCGGGTGAGCTTGCTGGGCCTGGGTGCCGGTTGCCACCGTCTCCCGCTCGCGCGTCTCTTGCACGACGCCCGAGACAAGGTGAAAAGTTAACGCACGAAAGCAAACCAGTGAATCTGGCTAGGCGCTGGCCCGCAGGAGCGGGGGGCGGGGGGGCGAGGGGGTGGTGGTGAAGAGAAGAAAAGGAGGAGGGGGCTTGGCGCATCTTCAAAGGGCAAAGCCGGTCTCCTGCTCCAGGAAGCCCTGCAGGGCGAAAGAGCATTCTCATATCAAAGTCACATTTTGTATTATCTCCTTTGCCGGGACGCTGCGATTTGGATTGCGCGACCAGGTCACGGAGTTAACCAAAACCCATCAGGCTAGAGAAACACCTGGCAGTCTCGGTGCGTCCCCAGGGCGCTCCGCCACGTTGTGCTAATGGAAAGGATCACGCACACACTCGGATACACACACTTCCCCTTTTCACTTGGAGTGCAGGAAATAAAGGAGGCCTTGGGAATGGCATGGAAAGAACAGTTTCTGTTTTATGGGAAAGCGTTCCATTATTCTTTTTTTTTTCTTTTTTCTTTTTGCTTGTTTCATTAAAAAATTGAAAAATATGTTGGTCCGTGGTCTATATAAGGGGCGTGCATCAATCCACCAACGAGCCTACCGTCCCTGTCCTATTGTCCCCAATTATTCGTACCTATTTCCTGTATTCTTTCTCATGTTTATACTTATACCTGTTATCTTGTAAGCGATTGACAAATAAAATACATAAATAAAAATAAATATTTTAGCTGTAAGGCTTTTTGATATTTAGAGTTAAATGTAAAACATATTAAAACCATTTTATATTTTTATATTTTTTATATTTAAATTGTATTTCGGCTTTGATTTAATTATTTAATCTGTTTTTAATTGTATATATTGTCCGTTTTTAGTAGGCTGTGCACCGCCCCGAGTCCCTTTTTGGGGGAGGGGGCGGTATAGAAATTCAATAAATAAATAAATAAAAACCAGCCAACCTGTTGCTTTGGATAATGAGATGACCAGCATATACATTTAATAAATAAATGCATAAGTAAACCTGTATTTGCGAAACCCTTGGGATAAACTGACTATTTTTTGTTGTTTTGCTCTTTAATCTGTCTTTGTTCCCCCTTCTTACTCTTCAGTAAGAAGAGTAACTGGCAGATCAAGAATGAGTATGAATTGTATCTCATAATTTTAAGCATAGATGGATGTAGAGAAGTTTTCTAAGATGAATGGGGTGGTGTAGACATTTAATAAATAAATAAAATAGGTTTATCAGTTTTTGCTTGATGGGGAGGGGAAGTATGTAAAACAATTATATTGCTTTAGTGTGTATCAATGGCGTATATGTTTCCACTGGATACACTGGATAGGTTTCCACTGGGGAAACAACACATCCACATGCATTTTGCATAAGGGAACGAATGCATAAGGGTCAAAAGTATTAATGGGGGACAGTTTCAGCCAAAGGTTTTTTTCATGAATGAGTTTTAGATTGAAAAATGAAGTGAAAATATTTATTGTTAGATTACTTGCCTAATTTTATACACTGGGCATGGCAATCTAGATGTGTCTTTTGATTATGTAATGATAAAAATGATGATAATGATGTTTTATGGGAATGGCAGAAGAATTTTCTTTTCTCATAAATTACTTGTCAGAATATTACACTTATTGATTTTTGAAGCAATGTTTCCCTTGATTTTTGTGTGTGTGTGTGTGTGTGTGCTTCAAATGGCCCTACTGGACCAGAAAGGCGCCATCCAAATGTCTTTAAAGTATAATAAGTAATATTGAAAATCAATATTAATATTCAATCAATATTAACTACTGATTGAAAAGGGAGCATCTTCTCAGCTTTGATTTTTTTTTTTTGGAGATTTTTTTTAAATATAGATAAACTCATATTGGACATAACAATAATCTTCCTTTTGGGTCAAATAAAGGCTACCTGCAATTTTAAGCAAACTGATTGACAATATGCAGACAATAAAAGCCTTTACAGGTTTTAAGAGGGCTGCTCTGATGAATGGTTGTTTGAATGAAGAAAGCTGGGAGTTACTTTTATTTCAATGAAGAATCATGTGATGCCAGATGCCAAAGAGCTGGAGACACCGAAACACCTTGGTTCCAAGACCTGCTGGTCACAGTCCTTAGATTGCTTTTCTTTACTGTTGCTACTTTTCTGAACCTGTTTTCTTTTTAAATACTAATTAGAAGCATTACATAAGATAAACCCTAAATAGCAAAATTGGGTTGGGGAAAAACTCGCTCTAAAGAGCCGTGGTGGTTAGAGTGCAGTACTGCAGGCTACTTCTGCTGACTGCCAGCTGCCTGCAATTTGGCAGATCGAATCCCACCAGGCTCAAGGTTGACTCAGGCTTCCATCCTTCCAAGGTGGGTAAAATGAAGACCAAGATGGTTGGGGACAATAGGCTGACTCTAAAACCGCTTAGAGAGAGCCGGACAGCACTATGAAGCTGTATATAAGTCTAAATACTATTCTACTGCTATCTAGAGCACTACCTCAAGCCTAGTGTCCTGTAGTAAATATGTAGGAATTCAAGTTCTGTTATGCTTTGCCAGCCATCTGGAGGGCAATGGCTTGAGGAAGGAATTCGAGACTCTGGGGAAAGCAAGATTGGTCCATCTATACTGCCCGTATTCAGCCATGCTTGATCATGATAAATAAGGCCAGCACACACAGAAGGTGAAGTCATAACCCAGACTATATAATCTAGTGCTGTATTTCTACTGGGAGCCACTTGATGGTAATGGGAGACTTCTGGCTTCCAGATGCCTCCACTCAAAGTTTAATTTGCTACAACTTTCTTTGCTGCTCCGAGCCTGCATTCTTACAACATGCTTTGCTTCTTGATAAAGGGTGATTTTTCTGACTTTAGACAGTAATAATTAAATAATTAAGGGAGCTGGATTCACATAATGTGCTAAAGCCATTGGCGGAAACTAAACAAACATGTTGTGAGAAGAAGTATTTTCTCTCTTGCTCAAGGCTCTTATGCCAACACAGTTAAACCTTCAGGATTTTCCCTGGGGATGTTTTAGAGTGTCCACTTTGTGTCCACCTTGTGTGGGTGTCCACCTTGTGGCTTCCCCTCCCCCCCTGTAGTTTTCTAAAGAATGCTGTTGGGCAGTTTCATCAAACTACAATTCTTGGGGGAAATGGTTGAGCCTAGTCACAAAGGTACTTCAGCCTGCAGCAGAAAAGGGCACATATAGATTTAAGTCAGCTCTTCCTCTTACTTTCCAGATATCCAGGACACCCCCTATCTTCATTCTTAGTTAACTTGTCAGGATGGTGGGAGTTGAGGTCCTACACATCTGGAGAGGGAATTGAGGTAAGTTGCTTTAAGTGGAAATAGAACCTACCTGACCACATAATCAGGAAGGGAAGACAACCAGAGGAAGAAGTAGGACTAGCAATCCCAACTTTTGCTTTCTATATAACACAACAGCTGACCAACCCACCTTTTGGAGGCTGAAGTCCAAAACATCCAATGCGATGTGCGTCAAATTGCCTGTCCCTAGTGTATATAAAAGCCATCAGATTCCTAAGAATTATTATCTACCAGCCACATTTTAATGATGAAATGTCATGAGTGTCCCCACAATGCCTTCAAAATTATGAAAAGCAAAATCTCCCATGCTTGCCACAGGCAGACCAGACTGAAACACCAATTACAACTTTCATCTTTTTTCTACTTGTTTTTCCTCCTCCTTTAACTTTTTTTACAGAACGAGCAAAGGTTCTTACACATGTTTAAGTGCTGTTGGAAACTCCCCCTTCCTAAATATATTGACTTATTATCACTGGGCAGAAAGGTGCGATCTAAATCCAGCAGAGAACAACCTTCACAGCGGATTATTGGTTATGAAAGTGAAATGCTTGCAAATTGTCGTGCTTATTTAAATCAGGTTTGGAGTTCCCTACATAGTGAGACAGAGTCCACGGCCCACTGAGCAAAAGCACTTGAAAGAGAAAAGTATTGTCATTTCAAGAAGGAGTCTTGGTGGGAACCTAAAGCCCGGAGACCAAAGAAAATGCATTTGCACTGTGTCTTATTTCCTGGGTGGGAGCAAATCCAGAGCACTTCCAAACAAATACAGGTAAAGAATCAGGTTCTACATCTATCCCACCAAGGAACAAAAGTAATCTCTCATTCAGAAGCTGCCTATCGGAATGTAGTTCAGGAAGAAAGGAAAAGAAAGAGAAGAAAGCAAGACAATTTGTTTTACTTGCTGAAAGGAGTGTGTGTGTGTATGTGTGTGTGGAGACCTTAGGGCTTTCTTCTAACACCAACAGTCCCCCTCATTGCCGCCCTCAAGACCAAAGGCCAAGTCTTGCAATCGGTTTTTCCCGATAAGCTGGAGCAGAGCAGATCTTCGTGTCTGTGCGCTAGATGATGCAATAAAGGAGAAAGCAAGATAATTAGACCGACAGGGATAAATTGTATTAGAAGAGTCCCCGCATATTTTGGGCAATTGCATGTGAGGAATCTGAATGTCTCTGTGGGTACACACACACACACACACACACACACACACACACAGCGCACATCACATCACATTTTGTACTTTCCTAACTGGGGGAAGTTTGTAACAAAGAGAACATTGGCTTATGCTCTTGTGCACATAGAAGCTGATCTATCCAGAGAAAACATTATTGGATTCCTTGGCGTTTATTTTTAGCTAAGTGGGTTACAGGATGCCAGCTCACAAAAAGAGACACACACAGACCAAAAGCTAATTGTCTGACCTGAAATCTATGGTGTATGGATTAAGTAAAAGATGAGGAAGAAAATGTATCTTGGAAAAAAATTCACGCAGGACACTCAGTTAAAATGCTGCTTGCTTGGGGTGACTTAGCAATCATGGGAATTCAGATAATGTGGCACACACCAAAGTTAACCTAACCAGATATGGCTAATTCAGTAAACCAGGGTTAAAGGAGTCACTTCACACACACCCCATCCACCCCATTCCCTATAAATACAGCTGTTCAATGTTTCAGAGCTTATAAAAAGAGTTAAAAGAAACCAAACAAATAATAAGGTATGATTTCACTCAGCTAAACTTTAAAAAAACAAACTTTTTAAAAATCAAACTTTTTAAAACCTATTTTTTAAGCTGTTCAAGGTAGAATTCATGTTTTTCTCTCCCTTGCCTACCCATGTTTATCCTGATAACAACTTTCTGTAGCCCTTGTTCAGCCAAATAGTTTCTTGAGTGAGACCTTGAACTTTCATTTAACCTGACCAAGTCCCCTCTTCTAAGTGCAAAGATATCATGTTTTAGGCCTCTGGCGCTGAGCACTCATGCCTGCTCAAAAGAACCCCTTTTGAGTCAAGGAGCCCTCCTGTACTCCCTCGCACACACTGAAAATATACATACATACATGCATACAAACATATATACATATACATACACCTACACAAACACACACACACACACAGAGATATATATTTGTTTGTTTGTTTTCGTAGATTTTCACGGGTACAGGTATGCAGGTCTTGGCGTGTTCGGGTCTTTTCCCATGTAAGATTGAGACTATCTTGGCAATGTTTCGATGAGATCTCACTCGCCATCTTCAGACTGGTGCTTTCGGCTTCGTGCTTGTGCGAGCAAAGCATGATCTGAGCTGCTGTCTCCCTATATATACTGGTGGGGAGGTTGGTTGTGTTATCATTTCTTGATTGGTTGATGGAGTTGATGTTTGGAAATTACAGCACAAGACCCAGGATGTCAAAACAATAGAACTCAGAAGGTCATCACACAGCCCATTACCCAAGTCGTTACAACACAGGAGGCTGATAGACACACAGCCAATACTTCAGCCACACATGTTCTTAAAAAAAAGCCAGCCAATCTGCAAACATCAACTCCATCATCCAATCAACAAATGACAACACAGCCAACCTCCCCACCAGTATATATAGGGAGACAGCAGCTCAGATCACACTTTGCTCGCACAAGCACGAAGCCGAAAACACCAGCCTGAAGATGGCAAGTGAGATCTCGTTGAAACGTTGCCAAGATACTCTCAATCTTACACGGGAAAAGACGCCAAAACCTGCATATATATATGTATGTATGTATGCGTGTGTATGTGTGTATACTGTATATACATACATACATACATACATACATACATACATACATACATACACACACAGTATGGTCTACAAGCAACGCTAAGACTTCCAATGGACACTGACCCAGACTTAGTTGTAGAAAGGCAATGAAAAGCATAATCAGTAACCTATCACCTATTTCCCATTCCCTTGTGGCTAACTAACTTCAGGAGAGAAGGGTTGCAGTCACACATTCTCTTTACTGGATTCCCTCTTTGAATGACGCCATTGAAATCAGTGAGGCTTGTACTCTAGTCTAGAATGTGTGCTTAGTAACCTTTTTCAGTATGATCCTCACTTTCAGATGTGTTGTGTTTCAGCGCTTGTATTTAGAATAGAATAGAACAGAATTCTTTATTGGCCAAGTGTGACTGGACACACATTGGAATTTGTCTTTGGTGCATATGCTCCCAGTGTACATAAGACAATTTGAGCAACATTTTCCACATGTCACTGAATGGAAGTGGGACTCTTAAAAAACTCTGTTATTTTAATTTTCCTGCTCTCTGACATCAGATTTGCTTAATATTCTATGCTGTAGAGTTGCTTGCTTGTTTAAATTATTGGTTAGTTTGCACAAACTCACTGAACCTGGCAACTTTGTTTGATTCTGAAAACTATTCAGTAAACCATGATTGAATGGATTGTGGGCCCTGTCTCTATAATCTCTTGGGACAATGAGATGCTATGACACTGGAGAATTTACTCACACAAACTGAGAGCTGATATACATACTTCAGATAGATTCAAATTCAAATGCAATCAAAACCATGAAGTTTAGTAGTTGATCTAGGACCTAAAACCTAGGCCAATCTCTCTATTGAAAAGGGATATTCCATTAGAAAAAGCCACACACTTTGTAGGTTTAAGTTCCACGTATATCTTTCAAGCTGTAAATAAGGCAAAATAGAATAAATTTCCTAGAAGTAGAATTTTGCATATCTAAATCAGCTGCATTTACTGCTAGCTTGATTGTTTTCAGTGGTGCTTCATATAAGTGGCTTTGAGTATTTTGGATTGAAATCCTCTTTTCCTCCTCCATCCCATCTCAGTTAAAGAAATTTTCTTCTAGTTACCACCCAAAAGCCCTTCCATAACACTGAGCATTGTCAAAGTAGGAATGATCAGATCAGAGGTGGTATTCAGCAGGTTCTGACCAGTTCTGGAGAACCGGTAGAGGAAATTTTGAGTAGTTCGGAGATCCGGCTAATATCACCTCTGACTGGAGATTTTACAGTATCCTCCCCCTGCCGCGCACACCAAGCCACACCCACAGAACCGGTAGTAAAAAAAATTGAATCCCACCACTGATCCAGATGTGTGTTTACACACTTCAGGAATGTCTGCAGGGTTAAAAAAAAATTCAAGATAGCACCCATGATAGTGTAATGATCAACACACATTAAAAATGGGGGCAGCTTTGATTGTATCTTCATGACCACCTTTCTTATTTTTAGACAATACTACCTGGACTCTCTTGACACATTCCTGGGACATAACTTTGGGAACTAAGATAAGTATGTCAAGATGTGTCTGTCAATTGATCAAGTCCTAATTAGCAAGAACCCCATATTTCTTTTCAGGAAAGTTAGGAGGTGGGAAGTAAGAGAAGGGGTGATAGCAAGATCTACCTGATGTTCTTCAGAAGCATAGAATGCTAGTCATCACTATCTGAGGATTTTTGGGAATAGCCATCTTAATGACTTGTTATCTTTTCATTTCTTTGTTTTGCTTTTTTTTTGTCCAGACTTAGGTCAAGATTTCAGAAAGGATTTCTTCAGTCCATACAGGTAGTCCTCAACTTACAATCACAATGGAGCCCAAAATTTCAGTCGCTAGGTGATACATTTGGTAAATGAGTTTTGCCCCATTTTATGATCTCTCTTGCCACATTTGTTAAATGAATCACTGCAATTGTTAAGTTAATAACATGGTTGTTAAGTGAATCTGGCTTCCCCATTGACTTTGCTTGTCAGAAAACTCCGGGACATGAATATGTGTCAGTTGCCAAGCATCTGAATTTTGATCCTGTATAACCATGGGGATGCTGCAACGGTTGTAAGTGTGAAAAACAGTCATAAGTCACTTTTTTCAGTGCCATTGTAACTTCAAACGGTCACTAAATGAACTGTTGTAAGTCGAGGACTGCCTGTACTGTCTGCACTCTGGATTGTGCTATTTTTAATCTGCATATATACAAAATCTGGTTTAAAAAGAAGTCTTTCAATATTTCTCAAGAAAGACAGAAATGGGATCAAGATGGAACTGGTGGTTTAACGATCACATAAAAATGTGAGAAGTCACCCAATTGCAATTACTGAATTTCACTGAGTAAATCACATTTGCCTGCTAGTGCAGTTCAATGCCAACATTCACGCATGTATGAGACAATACAATTTACATTTTTTTAAGGAGAAGGGAACTAAGTACAATAATTGTTAATTAATTATTAAAATACCTATATAAAACCACATTTCCATAGTGGTGTCCTGCCATTTGAAATCATTAGAACAAATGTTAGCAGCTATACTGAACAGAACTAACTGCTGCTTCTATGACTGTAAAAAATAACTTTGATTTTCTCTACTGGGTATTAACATGAATAAAAATAAAAGAAAAATGTACTCTTTAATAAATAAAAGAAAAATGTACTCTTTAATTCTGAAGACCAATCGAAAACATTGCTTTTCTGAGTTTTGTGAATTAAAGTTGCCATCTTATAGATCAGGGGTCTCCAACCTTGGCAACTTTAAGACTTGTGGACTTCAACTCCCTGGCTGAGGAATTCTGGGAGTTGAAGTCCACAAGTCTTAAAGTTGCAAAGTTTGGAGACCTGTTATAGATAATTACTTGGGAATCTATCCCTCTGAACTGAAACTGTTTTCTGAATAAATATGGATTGATTATACGATTCAAAATGTTCAGCTCACTCACAAGAACAATTTCTTCAGCTGAAACTTCCACTGCAGAGGTGATATTCAGCAGGTTCTGACCAGTTCTAGAGAACCGGTAGTGGAAATTTTGAGTAGTTCAGAGAACTGGCAAATACCACTTCTGACTAGTCCCTATCTATTTTCTGCCTCCCAAGTCCCAGCTGATCGGCTGGGTCTTCTTTTGTTGCCCAGCACAGGAGAACAGAGCTGGAAAGCATGTTAGTGGGGTGGGGAGGGAATGGGGATTTTGCAGTAACCTTCCCCTGCCACATCCATCAAGCCACGTCACACCCACAGAACTGGTAGTAAAAATTTTGAATCCCACCACTGTTCCACTGCCTTTCATACTGTTTCCAAATGACAACGTGAATCATGCAGAAACAGCCTGCTCCCTATCCGCTGAGCTGCTGCTTTCATAACAAGATGGTAACATTTAGGACAGGGTTTGCAAACCTAATGCTTTTCGGGATGCGTGAAACAAATGCCTTATTCTCTTCAGGGGATGAGAAGGAGAACATCTGTAATTCAATTTCTTTGACAGGGGTACATGATTGGGAAAGATTGCTAATAATCTAAATTATTGCTATGGTTGTGGGGTGTGCTCTGTGGGGAAGTGATGAAAAAAACTAAGAGTAAATGTATCAATTTGGCAGAAGTGTATATCTTCTTTCCTTCCTCTCTCCCTCCCACCATACTTTGCAAATTACTTTAAAATCTGAAACACTCAGCTGCAGGAATAGATGTTTTCAGTTGACTTAAATTAGTTATTGATTGAATTCCATCTTTAGACTCAAGTTCCTTCCTCCCTCCCTCTCTCTCCTTCCTCTTCCTTCCTTCCTTCCTTCCTTCCTTCTTTCTTTCTTTCTTTCTTTCTTTCTTTCTTTCTTTCTTTCTTTCTTTCTTTCTTTCTTTCTTTCTTTCTTTCTTTCTTTCTTCTTTCCTTCCTTCCTTCTTTTTTCCTGTACCCAGGCAATTGTGAATAACAGCAGGAATGCTTGTCACTGTCCACTGTCTGACCCTCCTGAGCTAAGGTTGTCGGGACAACATAGGACTCCTCACTTAATACAGTGTGGAGCCAGGTTAGCTTTGCAAATGAGCCCATTTGTGCACCTTTTCTTTCCAAAATCTGGATGACAGGCAATCCCAACCTTTCACTTTAGAGTAAAACTGATACTAGTGTCTTGGAAATCCATAATGGACTTTTTGTGATGACTGTAAACCTCTTATGGACTTTTTGCATAAAAAAGAACATTACTTTGTGACACATGGTTTTGGTGATTAGAAAGAATAAGTTATATAAAGAAAGAAATTACCGTGTAATATTAGAGAACTTTAGTTAGAATTCTATGTGCACTGACGAGAGGAAGATAGAAAGTCATTTCTTTATATTTCTTTTCATGTTTTCTGTTCTGTTCTATTCTTTCTTTTATCTATCTCTTTTTTCTGTATCCTTTTCTGCCTTTCTTTTTTCTCAATCATTTATAGCATTCTCATTTATTATATCTTTTTCTCTGGATGCAGTTCTTATTATATATGCATTATCTTTATAAAATACATGAATGTTCCTACTGTGGGCTTTTAATAAAGCAGGGTTTTCTGTGTTGGGTGAATGCTGCCAGTTGTATTTCAATGGCCATTTCCAGGCATTCATGTTAGGGAGTCCTAGGGATGTAATGTTGGACTAGGAGTTGGAGAAACAAGGTTTGAATCCAACCCAGCCATGAAAGTTCACTTGATACTTTGGATTCCTTATTTTCTCTCAGTCAAATCTTCCTCCTAGGTTTATTGTTGTTATTGTTGAGATAGTTGAAGGAGTCCTGTTTACTTATAGGAAAGACAGACTTTCCTACAAATTATAATCAAAGGCAGAAGAAATATCCTTGTTCAATATATTGTTACTGGACTTTTCCTTCCTGAAAAAATAATGGTGCTGTGGAAGGAAATAATATACACCCTTGTCCTTTCTCCTACTTTTATCCATCACTCCAAATCCCTATTGTAAACAAACGAAGGCTTGAAAAATTACAAAGGCAAGGATGGCAGAGAACATTTATTTATTTATTTATTTAATTTACATTTATATGCCGCCCTTCTCCGGAGACTCAGGGCGGCTTACGGTCTATGGAGCACCATGCTAAGTGCTCAGCAATAGCCTTCATTCCATTGTACATGCCTGCTTATTATTACTAGGGCTTTTGCCCCCCCCCCCAAGCGGCATTTTACAAAGTCAGCTTATTGCCCCCAACAATCTTGGGTCCTCAATTTACCTACCCTAAGAGGATGGAAGGCTGAGTCAACCTTGAGCCTGGTGGGATTCGAACCTGCACTAATTGCAGGCAGCTTGCACTAAGTGCTAGATGATTAACAGCCTGCACCACCAAGGCTCAAAAAGCAACGAAAATGGTTATCTCTAATTCTCTATCTGGGAATTTCCTAGTGCAACATATAATTAGCTTATGGAATTCACTACCATGAGATATGGAGATGGATGCTACCTGCAACAGGCAGGATCAAACAGATTCACAAAGGATAAGAGGTTCTTACTATCCAAGTCAAAATTGAGCATCCTTGTCCAAGAATAGGATGCTAGTAGATACTGTACCAGGTATTCGGGATCAAATAAACAGGGAAAAATGTTGTACAATAATTCTCTGGATGGGTTGACTTTCAGATCTCATCTTTGGAAATGTTCAATTGTTCAATCTTCAAATGTTCAATTTCATGATGTGCCTACTAGGATTTTGGAGCTCTCCCTAGGAGGTGAGGCTGGGTTGCTATCTTGGAAGTAAAACAAAGGAATACATCTGAGTAGTGAAAATAGGGTGCTAGCAGGGAAAAATACCAAGGCCTTTCAGCCCAGAGGGCAAAATATTTGATTAATATTGATTGGTTGTTTTCTCATGACACACACTTTGAACCTCCAATGAGCCAACCACACGTGAACTTAGTTCAATGTGGGAAACCCAGTGGGAGCAAGTAGGTAGTCTATGATTCAAGCTGATGAAGTATGAGTAAGCTAATCATGGATAAGAGTCTCTTGCATATATAATTTTATTAAGCATTTTGATTATAATAGTAAAATCTAATACAAACTGAACTTAAAGAAAGAGAATAGAATAGAAAGAAGTCATTGAAAAAGAGAAGAAAGAGAAAAGTAAGAACAAGAAACAAAGTACATAAAGAAGTTACTTCCAGCATTCATTACAAATACTAACAAATTTAATGAGTCTTTATCCTTTCTAATGTTCCAAACAATTATCTCTTCATCCTATATCCCATCTTTTTTCTGTAAACTAATCCATAAAACACCATTTTTTCAGGCCTAATATCAGCAGAAAGTCGATAAAGAGTTGCCAGAAGTTATAACATATCTTCTTTTAACCTTGATCAAATAAACCAACTATATATTCCTTCTTTTTACTTCTAATAGTCTTAATCTTTAGTTCATTCACTGTTATAAGGGGATTTGATTTACTATTGCATATTGTTCTTCAAGGTTTTTAACAAGCCTGTTTTGTAAATCCAAAAGAAAAAAATTGTCCCGGTCATGGATAAGAATTTCATGTAACTAATGCGATAATTATTGTGTCTCATTGTCTTATGTTACTATTACTTTTATAGTAAATTACTATTATTGTTGTGTCTCATTGTCTTATGCGACTAATACTGAATACTATTACATGAGTGGACATGGGACCATCAGAGAGCTGGTGGCCACATAGCCAAGTTTAGATGGATTTCATCTCTGATGGTTGGATACTGGGAAATGGGTGTTGTTATCTTTTTGTCCACTGGCAGTGTGGACTCCTTTTTTTCAGAGGTTCTTCTACCACCAAGAGAAACAACCTGGGCTCACTGTAGCAGAGGTAGTATTCAGCAGGTTCTGATCAGTTCTGGAGAACCGGTAGCGGAAATTATGAGTAGTTTGGAGAACCGGAAAATACCCCCTCTGACTGGCCCTGCCCCATCTATTCTCTGCCTCCCGAGTCCCAGCTGATCGTCTGGGTCTTCTTTTGTTGCCCTGCACAAGAGAATGGAAGTGGAAAGCAGATTAGTGGGGTGGGGAGGGAATGGGATTTTGCAGTAACCTTCCCTGCCACACCCATCAATCCACACCATGCCTACTAAGCCTAACCACGCCCACTAAGTTACACCCACAGAACCGGTAGTAAAAAATTTTTAATCCCATCACTGTACTGTAGTCAATTTTAAGCCAAAAGGGTAAATTCAACATTGAGTTAAGTTGTCACCAAATCTTCAGTTAGATTGTTCACTGCTACTATTTATAAAATGCTTAATATGCAAAAGGAACACTTTCTAGATTTTTTTAAACGATTGCACCAACCCGCTTCCCAACCCTTCCCCCAACAAAACCACAATCTACTTCTCAGGACACTCAGCGAAGCTTCACTTTTACCACAGCAAATATTTTTGCCCTCAGGAAATCTCATTCAGAAGCGCTCATAGGAACACGCACACACAAGGCATTGTGAAATCTAGAAAGCCTAAACCAAAGAAGAGGCAGTAAAATGGTGGGTATGTGTGTGTGCATTTGTGTGTATTCCTTAGATCTATGTAGAGATGTAATTAGAGGTTAACATCTTTTCCCTTAAGTGTCACTAACATCATTCAGGCAAAGTTGGGGAGGAAATATCAAGAGTTTTTGAATTTAAAATGTTTCTAGCTCTCATGAAGGCAAAGAAATTTAAGAACCCTTGTTAATGCCATTACAATTTCTGTCTATTTTAACCAAAACTTTTCTACCTTTTAATTAACCTTATTTATACAAATAAAAACAAGCTGAGTTTTGGCATTTTTCTAAAAGAGATGAAATTTTAATTGTTATAGCTGCAAAGGACGGGGTATGAGGATAAGCTCTTCTGAGATGCCTTTAAATTCAACTCCCTCCCTCCCTCTCACCATACTTGGCAAATTACTTTAAAATCCGAAACACACAATTGCCAAAATAGATGTTTTCAGTTGAATTAAATTAGTTATTGATTGAATTCCATGAAATCTGAACTCAATGAAATTGTAAAATATATGACAAAGATGAGTTTAGATGGCTTTAACTATTTTGCCTGGAATACAATTTTTTGTTTGATTTTGCATCTTTGATTCAGTTTTAACTTCTGGCAATTGCCCGGGCAAGCCCCTGCAGTTTTCTTTGCAAGGTTTTGCAGAAATCGTTTGCCATTCCCTCTTTCCTAGGACGCAATAGCCCACAGCTATTCAAGGGACAACGTGCCTAAGGTGGGCTTAGAACTCACAGTCTCCTGATATCTCCTGATATCTCGATGTCTTAATTAGCAGCAAACTGATTTATACAAGCTTCTAGGCAGGATTTAAAGACTGAACTGGAAAATATTATAATACATAATATGAATATATTTACAATAGAAGAGTAGTTATAAACCAATGTGTAAATAAGGACTAGGACTTATCAAGTTCGATAACAAATGTAAAGAATTATGGTTTACTTACATGCCAATGTTTCTATGTCTTTGAATTTGTATGTTTTTAATTTTATGAATAAAATTGTTTTTAAAATTAAAAAAATAAAAAATAAAGTCTGAACTGGAGTATATGTTCAGAATTAAACTGCAAAAATAACTACCTGGGAAATATAAGCATTGGCTGTGTCCCTGAAATGCACTTTTCCTATCGAAGCAGTGATCACTTAAAGCTGGTTTGTGAGCCTGTGTATGGTGTGAGCTCAGCCTGTGTATTTAACTTTGGTTCAATAAATATTACAAACCCAGGAAATAGGGCTAATTTAATTCAATTAACCATGGATAATCGTAGTGTACAGACATATTCCTTAACATGAATCCCAAGCTCTTTAATAAAAATCATGGAAGGAATATTCCTCTCCCCTCTTTCCTATGTTTTCAACTCACATGGCTGAAGTTCTCCATGATGCCTCGATGAGGGCTTTTTGGGGGACAAATAGCAAGAAAAGATAAGGCAGAGAAGCAGCTTTTACTGCCTTGAAATCATCTTGTATACCTAAGTTTGTGACCCTTGTCCTGATATTCACCTAACTTTGCTGTTGTTTCCTCCAGCAATACAGAAAAGCGATTTCCCCATATCAGTGATTTATAGGGCCAGTGGTTTAAAGCAGTGGTCACCAACCAGTGGGCCAGGGACCACTGATGGTCCACGAGAAAATTTTGGTGGTCCGCAGAGAAATGTCACCCCGAAAGCAATTAATCCAGGCTGCGCGGGAACACAAGGCTGCACCGTCCACATGGCCCGTGGGAACACAAGGCTTGTGTCACCTACATTGTGAACAACACAAGGTAGTGAGGGGAGGGGAGAAAGGGTGGATGGGGGGAACTTGCCCCACTCGCCCCACATGCCTGGCCTGGCCTCCGGGCTGCTTCTTTCCGCCTCTTTCTTCTTCTGCTTTTGGCTGCACACAAGGAAAGCAGCAAAAGTCTCTCTTTCTCTTCCCCAAACTCCGCCAGAAATGAACCTTTGGGACCCTGCAAGCATCCTGCTCTAAGAGGCTGCGCCGGCAAAGACTAATTTCTGACAGAGTTTGCGGGAGAGAAAGAAAGACTTCTGCTGCTTTCCTTGCATGAAGCCAAAAGTCTCTCCCTCCCTCCCTCCCTCTCTCCCTCTCTCTCGCTCTCTCTCCCTGAGTATGGAACTGGAGACAGTATCCTGTGATCCCAAATAAAGAACAATCGATTGGTAGGAAAACGGGGTGGGAAATTTTCCTGCAGACTTTTTGGGGAATTTTCCCAGAGTCTCTGGTCCATGGGATTTAAAATTATGAGTTTGGTGGTCCCTGACGTCCAAAAGGTTGGTGACTCCTGATTTAAGGCACTGGAAAGACCATCCTTAGCCACAAATTTTTAGTGGGTGGCTTCAGTGAGCCCAACTTACCTCAAAGGGTTGTTAGTATGTGGAAACAGGGGAAGCAATAGTTTGATGCCTTGAACTCCTGAACAAAAAAAATTAGGGTATTAATCTAATAAGGAAATAAATGAAGCCTCAATAGATAGTGCTAAAATCTGGGAGATGAGTCAAGCCCTTAAAATAAGCCTTACTGGGACTGAATGCAATGGCTTGGTTCACACCGCATGCTAAAGGGAAGGTTCCCACGAGTCACTCCCAAACTACCCAACTCTGTTTGAGCTTATCTGGTGTGCTCTGCGAGAGAATCTGGCCAGAGTGAAACCAGGAGGAAAATACGTTGTATTCATCAGAAGAACTCTATGTGGGATTTGCATTTATCAGAGCCAGATCATCCCTTTTCATTCCCCGTGGCAGCTTGGCTCCTGCTAGAAGTGGCTCCGATCTTCCTTCCTTCGCAATGTTATTTGCAAGTCCTTGTTTTTTTTTAACCACTCTCTGCATGCCTTTGGTGGCTGGGCAGGAGGAGGAGGAGAAGCGAAGGAGGGGACCCTGTGGGAGAGCGACTTGTGGAATTTATGACTACCCTTAAGCACAGGCCTGATAAGAAGTTAAAAAGCATCTTGGACCTTTTCAAGCTAGCTACCTCCCCCCACCCCCCCGGAGGCTTTGATGTAGATTATGTTGCAGAATAAGCCAATATTGTTATCCTGGGGATGATATTGGGATTGTTGAAATACACGCCTTGAGATCCCAGGGCCAGTTTATCCAGCAGTGAACCAAAACTGGTTGGAAAAAACTACAGAACTGGCATATTTGGTCATGAATTGGTTATTTCTACGCAACTTCACTACAAAGAAACATGTATGGTTCCGATGGAAATGTCCAGAGAAGGTGAGGCTGTGTTAGAGAAGCTCGTTTCTCTTTAAGTTCTCTTCAGAGACAGAATAACTTCCCCCAGCTCACTAGAATCTACAATATATAAACAGCCTTCTTGAGGTGCAGATCAACTCGCTAAAATTTGCATACTTGGCCTATGTGATGTGATGTGAACAGAGGACATTTTTAAAAAAAAATACCTGCTTAAACTGACAAAAACAGAAACGTGGATGTCAAAGTTGATACAGGGAGACATGAAATTCACTGTCATTAGGGTGATGACCATCAATTTAAATGTTTTTAAAGTTGAGGGAGAAGTTCTAAAAAGTCGTAGTGGATTCATACATAGATTGAGGAACCAGTGGCTCTTAGTCATGGGGGCTTCACATATTCCTCTGTATGTTGCAGATAAATGCTATGTGGTGGTTCTGTTTTCAAGTCCTGCTTGCTGGAGGATTTTGATGGTCTAAAAATAAAATGGATGTTTTGTGGGATCAGGAAGAGGATATCTGCAGTGCTACAGGCATTGGACTACATATGCATATATATTTATATGTATATGTATATATACACATATGCACACATACATACATATGCACACACATACACATACAGTATACACACACACACACACCTTCTACATTATTATTTATATGAATAACTCAAGACGGCGAAAATAATCAACACTCCTCCCTCCTATTTTCCTCACAACAACAACCCTGTGAGGTGAGTTGGGTTGACAGACAGTGGCTGGCCCAAAATCTCCCAGCTGGCTTTCATGGCTGAGATGGGACTAGAACTCATTACTTTTCTCAGACTACTATCCCATTGGGAGGGTTGTGTGATCCCACTGAATAATTCTTAGCTAGATTCAGTACTCTTAACAGTACTCTTAATCAGCTTGGGTAAAGCTATAGTATTTTACTGTAAATATTACATGCAATGTTAAGTAAAGCCACAGTAGCAGCGTTTGCAGTAAAATGCTGAAGTTCTTTCATGTCAATCAAACTTGATTAGCTTTTGAACAGTGGGGTAGTAGCAGCAGTGTGTTGTATAAACCAAGCCTATTTAATCTGTCTGTTAATGCAATTGTACAAAAAGAGACTCAGATTAAACAGCTAAGTCTGCAATATGTCTGACTTCTTTTGCAGTATGTGAAATTGAAAGTGATTAATGAAAAGCATAAACATTCAAGTTCACCCTGATTCAGTGCATTGTACATTCTTTTTATAACAAATTCAGGTTCTTTATTCTAAATCAGACAAATATTTATCTTATAATTCCATAACGGCAAAACTAGCAGGCTGCAACTCTCTTAAGGTCCTGTCAGCCTTGCCATCACTGTAAAAAACAATAACAACAATGTTTGGTCTAGAAATGAATTATTTGAGGCTCATTTTGCAACATTTCAATTCCATCCGATCTTTAATGGCTGGTCAAAGATCCACAACTAACTAGAAATTAGAGTCTGGGAACTCCTTCCCCCAGGGTAAGTGCTTCCCTCCAAGGAAGATGTTCCAGGTTGTTTCCGTTGCTTTTATGACATCCTGGACCTAAACTCATTTCCCAGGAAGGAAATCCTATTGATGTCAGCTGAACTCATTTTAAACGATGGATACCCAAGGTGGGAGCACAATTCAACAGCCAAATTTTGGGAGCTAAAAGAGTAGCATCTCAACCCTGCTGTACCATAGGCAGAATATGGCGATAAGAAGTTTAATACTATCTCAATCCAATTTGGACAACTTTCCCTAAGTTATAAAGTCCCTGGAAATAGAAAGCCAGCACAGTTGGCAAATAGGAAGCAATTTATAATGATTTCCACCTCCAGGAATGGTTGCAATTTATTCTACCTTTTTGCCCTATGTACCAAGGGCTGAGAAGAATAGGCATAAATAAAAACATTACCAGAAAGGTCACAGAAACTAAAATGGACTTTAAGCCTAGGAAGAATGAATAAAAAGAAGGAAGGAGGGAAGGAGTTAGCTGAAGAGCAAGCACCTCTGGAAGAGATGATCCTTAATGCTACCGATGGAAAATGAATCAGTTTCTATTCTGTCTTTTTCTCCTTGCAGATTTTTCTGCTATTGGAAGAAGACGGCGACTATACGGGAAAATATGTATGATATTTTTACAGCTTAAACTTAAGTAAAAAATCTGTGAATGAGGCTGTCCAACGCACAGTGAAAATCAACCCTTATCTTAGATTGTCCACATAATTTTGCTAAGCCACTGGAAAGAGTCCACTGGAAAGTGTTTCAAATTTGGTGGGATGAGGAGAAAAGCTTTTTAGGGAATCTAGACAGACTATATGTAAAGCTTGCATTATATCCATCCATAATATAATCTTCTTTGTATTAGGACAGAAGCATGAAATCAAGTAAAAGAGTCAACTTGGATGGCAGTTTGCTTTTTGCTCTTGACAGTAATGCAGAGTCCTGCAATTAAGAAAATGTTGGTGGCTTTCTCTTTACCTTGAAGATATCTGGAGAAATCTCCCCCTCCCAACTTTTAAATTTTTTAATTTAACTTTAAATTATGTAAGATATCTAACTGTCATAGAGCTAAATTAATCAATACATGACTGTAATGAAAAAATGTACCTAAGGTCATAAAAATAAAAGAAAGTGTAGTTTACATTTTCTCCAAGACTAGCACATTTTCTAACTTTTGTCCCTTTTGTTTACGTCACCAGATGTCAAGCTTTTGACTAGGTTCATAACTACATTGCTTAGTCAAGGTTTGTTGAATAAATCACAGTTGCCAGAGTTAGCACAGGTTGAGTCTGAAGCTAAACAAATCACAATTATGTTATTTATTTGTGAATCCGAGCAATCTGAACCTATTCTTTCAAAAGTCCCATTGAATTTCATGAGATGAAAAGGTAAAGTCAAATTCAGTTCTTGTTGACTCTCTGGATATGACCCTTTCATGGGTCTGTTTTGGAAACAGTACAGATGAGTTTGTTGGCTCCTTCTTTTCAGAAAATAGTAGACATTGCTATCCCACACATTTGAAAGGCAGCAGGTTGGAAGAAAGCTGCTATTTGGGATCTTGGAAGATTTATAGATCATAGAGGCCATAGGGGTAAGGATGGCTCCTATTTTAAAATATTATCTATAAAATGCTGCCTAAACAGACAGACAGACAAATATTGGCCTTTCCTGTTAGAAGAGTAGCTTAAATGAATGGAAAAGGAAGAAGCATTTTCTCTTGTGTGCTTTCGAAATCTCGTTTCTATGAAATATATAATGGAATAGAAATTACGAACCCAAAGAGCACTATATCAGAATTCAGATCTCCCATCTGCTTTGCATTCAGAACATTGGATACACTGAATCCTTCCTTGGAGATGGCTGTTTTTCCAAAGCTCCCTGAGGATCCATTACCAAACAGGGGTTTAAATCTGATATATGCTATCCAAGTTACCAGGTTACTTGCGAGACCGCCTCCTGCCACCATCGGCTTCCCACCGACCGGTACGCTCCCATAGAGTGGGCCTCCTCGGGGTGCCGCCGGCTGGACGGCTGGCGACCCCGAGGGCGCGGGCCTTCTCATTGGGAGCACCCCCTCTCTGGAATGAATTACCCCCGGAGGTAAGGGCCGCCCCCGATCTCATGGCCTTCCGTCGGTTGCTCAAAACGCATTTATTTCGGCAGGCCGGACTGGCCTAGGGGTTTTTTAAATTTTAATCGGGTTTTAATCTTTTTAATACTTGCTTATATTTTATTAGAGCCATATTGTATTTCAGTTTTTAAATTTTAATATTTTATGTTGTCTCATATTTTGTACCTTGTATATGTGTTTTTATTGGCTGTTCACCGCCCCGAGTCCCTTCGGGGAGAGGGGGCGGTATATAAATCAAATAAATAAAATAAAATAATAAATAAAAGAAGAAGAAGAAAAAGCTCCGGTTTCTTTTGTGGATTAGTTGTATCATCATTTCACCAATTTGCTTCAAATAATCATTTCACATGTGTTTTTCTCTTTTGCTTCCTGAACCTTTTCCACTTATGGAAACATAACATGGCATTTTACAACTCAGCCATGGGTAATAAACACAACGGTAAACATAGGTGGAGTACTAACTACTTGGAAATCTGTGGAGGAAAAAGAGGCGTAATTTTCTGCCAAGATCCCAGAGGGATTAGCTGTCTCCTTAGGAATCTGTGTTTTTTTCCCTCCTAACTTCCTTATTGGGGACAGCTGCTCTAGAACCTTAAAATGTTTTTTTTTCTACCTTTTTGAAACCCACTAGACTACCTTCTGAATTTGAGTCTGTCCTGAACTTTGTGTTGCAATTTCTCAAAAGTTTTTTAAAAAACTATTTTTCCTTATTTCTTTTCAGCTCTGCTTGAAATGTTTCCCATTCTTCTTTTGTCTCGGTGGTGCTTCTGAGCTTTGTTGCTTGTTGAAGCTGATGGAAGGTTCTATTGATGGTGTTCCTTTTTGTTCACCTCTTTCCATAATTCTGCAGCCTTCCTGATTACTTATACTTCTAATATCAAAAGGCCAAAGGGAGGAGTTTCCATAGTACATCTAATCTTGAGATTGACATTAAGCACGGCAAAAAGTAGATGTTGCAGAGATATTTTTAAAACGACAGAATTCACTGTAGGGTTGTGCAAACTTTTAAAGGGATGCTTCACACCTACGGGGAAAGCAGCTTAACGAAGAGAAGCATCTCTCTACCTATAAGCCATGAAATGTCCATGTCACTTCACTTTGCTCAACTGAATAACAGAATTGGAAGAGATCTTCTAGGTCAGGGATGTCCAACTCATGTTGTCATGTGATATATTGCCCTTCCCCCTCTTCACTAAACCGGGCGTGGGCATGGTCAGTGTGTGATGCATCCGGCCTGCAGGCTGTGAATTTAACAGCCCTGTTCTAGATGTTCTAATCCAACCCCCTGTTCAAGCAAGAGACCCTGTATCATTTCAGACAAACAGTTATCCAATCTCTTCTTAAAAACCTCCAGTGTTGGAGCACCCACAACTTCTGGAGGGAAGGCATTCCAATGATTAATTATTCTGTCAGGAAAATTCTTAGTTTTTTAAGTTGGTTCTCTCCTTGATTAGTTTCCCTCCATTGCTTCTTGTTTTTCCTTCAGGTGCTTCAAAAAGGCAGTTTCTGTGCTTGCACAGAAATCACTTTTCTAGAAATGAGGCAGCTGGTTCAGATTGATTAGCCTTGTCTTAATACTTATAGGTATTGCTTAGGCTTCTAGAAAAGTAATTTTAGTTAAAGGTTCAGCAGATCTTCTACGCACAGCTATAATTTGTTCACCCATCTTGGCAACTTGATAGTTAAAGAAATTCAGAATTTATCATATTCCACCAATTAGAATTTCATTGAAAATTTCTTCTCTTGGGTAATATATTCCTACAGTAACCTCTCTTTGGAGAATGGTAGAAATCAATATAAAACAATGCTTCTGTAGCACAACCATGCAAATAAGAAAATATATTAAAGTACTTGTTCCAATTTTATCCTTTATTTAATATTCACTGTCTAAGCTTTTTGCAGTTGGTGGAATTAATTTTCTTCTCTATTAGTTATTTGGATTCCAGATTGTAGCAACTTGTTTAATAGAGTATCTCTTATCGAAACACAATCCATCCTCAATACTTTAAGAAAGCCTTTTGCCCAGCCATAGTTATCTGTCTCATGGGCTATTTTTTGCCCATAGGTACAACATATCTTGTACAGAATAGAATTCCAGGAAAGATTACCTCCACCTTCTTGAAATGGAGGGATCTAAACCCAGCTTTCCTAATTAATTAATTATTTTTTAGAAAAGGAAGGCTATTGTAAAGATCAAGGAGGGCAAACCTATAACTCTTCAGTAAATTGATGCTGTGATCTAACATCCCCTCAACTGAAGATGTTGGGTGATTGGGGTGTCCACCTTGGCTGGAAGATGCCATGTAAGGGAAGAGAGGTGGAAGGTTGCAGAAGGCTGCAGAAATGGATTGGACGTTTTCAAGAAGTCATTTCTTCCTTTCCCCTAATTTACTATGTTGTTTGAATCAAAAGTTGTTTCCATTTTTAGCTGATCCACCCATCCTTCCGCATGTCTTATTTATACCTGGATAACAGCATTTAGACATTCCAAAATCTGTCATCCTATATCTCTTTACTCAGCAGAAAATTCTATTATAAATGGCTTTAAAAGACAAGTGTAACGTGTTGTTTTAGAGACAAAGCAGAACTTCCATGGAATTTGGTGAACTATAAGTTACTAATATTTATAAAGCTGTTAAGAAGCCAAACATTGATAATGTTTATAAAGTGAGAACAGAATCATTTTTTTAAACAATCACTCAGAAAGAGTGTTAAGACTTAACTCTGGCAATTGGCTTGGAGATCAAAGAATGGTATGTGACTGTGAGAATGGTTGGTGTTAGGATATTCTCTACACCTTGTTAACTTTTTAACTTTTGATACTGCAATCCCACCTTTTAAATCTTGTTTTTAACTTTATTCTTACTTATTCTTTTGCACTATGACATGTTTTTACTGAACACCTCCAGAGTCACTTAGGTGAGATGGGTAGTATAGAAATGTGCTACATAAACAAACAAACAAACAAACAAACATCATATTAACATATCATTTACAATTTTGGAAGCCAATGGGGGTTATTATACTTTAAATCCACCACATTTAAATCAACTAGCTCTTTACAACTGTCTTTGGAATAGAAAGGTATATACAAAAGGTTGACTTTTCTACCAAATAACCACAACCTTAAGAAAAAAAACACACCAAAATTCCTCCTCTCAAAAGTGATCTTATAGCACCACCTTGTGTTTGAATGTGTAAAAACAAATGAAACGGGCTGTCTTTCCCCTAGTGGCAATCAAGCAGTGAAGAAAACTAATGAATTTATTCAAGTCTCCTGCTGCATGAACCTACTACATAAGAAGTATTAGGAAGAGCTGGGATTGTACAGATAGCGAATGAGGTAAAGATTGAGGGATTCATTGCTTCTTTGGTATACAACCACAATGACAAATCTTGTATGTCAATAACTAGATAGAAATACAATTCACAATTCCCTTATTATGTTTTATCTCTGAAGAAAATCCCTATCCTTTATCACTGGAATAAGGTTCAAAACAATTGCATTCAGTTTCTGAAATCTTAAAAAGTATATATTTTGCTCCATTTAGACACCCAAGATGTCAAAAAAGGGCTGAAAGTTCAATATTGCATCCCATCATGCTATAAGTGCATCATTGGCCATACCCATGTAGTCCATTTAATAATAACCTATGGGAAAAGTGAAATTCTCAGTTGTTTATTTTGACTTAACGTTTATGCCTAAGCTGTACTTAGAACTCAGGCAGTCATAACCTATGGCACAGATTTTGCAGCCAGTAGAAAAAGCATTTTCATGAAAGGACAAATCCACCAAGGTGGCAACACTGAAGTGAGCCTGGCTAAAGCCACCTTAGAGGCTTCAGGGTTGCCACCTTGGTGAACATCAGAGGTGGAATTCAGCAGGTTCTGACCAGTTCTGGAGAACCGGTAGCAGAAATTTTGAGTAGTTTGGAGAACTGGCAAATGCCACTTCTGACTGGCCCCGCCCCCATCTATTCTCTGCCTCCTGAGTCCCAACTGATCGGCTGGGTCTTCTTTTGTTGCCCTGCACAGGAGAACGGAGCTGGAAAGCGGGTTAGTGGAATGGGGAGGGAATGGGATTTTGCAGTAACTTTCCCCTGCCACGCCCACCAAGCCATATCCACCAAGTCATGCCACGCCCATCAAGTCATGCCACATCACCAAGCCACGCCCACAGAACCGGTAGTAAAAATTTTTTTGAATCCCACCACTGGTGGACATGTCATTTCATGAAAATGCTTTTTCTACTGGCTGCAAAATCTGTGCCATAGGTTATTACTGCTTAAATTCAGATTAGGCATAAACGTTAAGTCAAAATAAACAACTGAGAATTGCAGTTTTCCATAGCTTATTATTAACCAACCAGAAATGGAACTGGAGGAAGCTTTCAGAGGATTTAATGCAGAAGAGATACAAATCCTCTTTTTTCTTTTTTTTTTAAATATACTTATTAAACTTTATTACATTAAAAACATAAAAAAATATCACTCAACAACAATTTGTAGTGATTCTCTTATAACAATAATTTGTGCATTATTTACAGATATTAAATTATGCATAATTACATTCTTATTTTATCTATTACTTGTGGTTAATAACTATCTATCTTTAATCTACCTCCGTTCTATCCAGTTATCTTTAATCTACCTCCGTTCTATCCAGTTATACCATTGTTCCCACTTCTTATAAAATATCGATGTCTCTTTATCTTTTAAGCTCAATGTTAATTTGTCCATTTCTGTGCAATTCATAACTTTTTGTATAACAAGTTTCTCTGAGGGTATACATGGCTGTTTCCAACATTGAGCAAAATCAATCCTGGCAGCAGTTAATATGTGTAATAGTAAGTATTTTGCACTCTTTACATATTTTTGGGGAAGATCCCCAATAGGAAGAGTTCCAATTCTAGATCTAATTGTTCGTTAGTAATTTCCTGTAGCCATTCTTTGATTTTAAGCCAATATTTTCAAGCCTCTAAGCAGGACCACTACATATGGTAATATGTTCCCACTTTTTTTGTTACATTTCCAACATATGGGACTCATTTTAGGGTACATTTTCGCTAATCTCGAAGGGGGTAAGTGTTACCTGTAGACCATTTTATATGCATTTTCTTTATAGGCTGCTGATTTTGTTATTTTGTGATTTCTGTTCCATATGCTCTCCCAATCTAATAATTTTATACTGTGTCCAATATTTTGACCCCATGCAATCATGCATCCTTTCACAACTTCTTCCTCCAGTTCTACTTCCAGAAGATATTTGTAAATTTTAGTGATATTTTTTTTAATCTGGTCCTAATAGAATTTTGTCTAATTGTTGTGGTTTCAGGTATATTCCATGATCTTTTGTATCTTTTTTATAACAGTTTTGTAATTGGAGATAAGCCCACCAGTCAACTCATAGCCCTCGTTCTTGGAGGTCTTGCATTGTTTTTAAATTTCTAGGAATATTTAATAGGTCTTTATATTTTAACAGTTTGTTCAAGTCTAAATTGTTTGGGTGGGTCGTCGCTTCCATTACGGATAGCCAAATTGGAATTTTTATGTAATGTTTCTTTTTAACTTTAATCCAATTATTTATTAACGAATCTCTAATCAAATGTCTATGGAAGTGTTGTTTGGTGGGTCCTGTTTCCCACAGAAAAGCATCAAACTCTCTTTTTTCAATGTCTTCTTTTTAGGAAGACATTTAAATCATATCATATGTGAGCAGTACAAATATAGATGTTAGGTAGCAATAGAAAGGGTTAGGGTTAGAGTTAGGGTTAGGGGTAGGGATAGGGGTAGGATTAGGCATGGGGTAGGGATAGGGATGGGGTAGGGGTAGTGTTAATGGTAGGAGTAGGGTAGGGATAGGGGTAAGGTTAGGGTTAGGGGCAGGGGTAGGGGTAGGGTCAGAGGTAGGTCAGGGTTAGTGTTAGTGTTAGGATTAGGGGTAGGGGTAGAATTAGGATTAGGATTAGGATTAGGATTAGGATTAGGGTCGGGGTCGGGGTCGGGGTCTGGGTCTGGGTCAGGGTCAGGATCAGGGTCAGGGTCGGGGTAAGGTTAGGATTAGGGTCAGGGTCAAGGTCAGGGTCAGGGTTAGGGTTGGGGTAGGTCAGGGGCAGGGTTAGTGTTAGGGTTAGTGTTAGGGTTAGTGTTAGGGTTAGGGGTAGGAGTAGGTGTAGGATTAGGATTAGGGTCAGAGTCAGGGTCAGGGTCAGGGGTAGGTTGTGTCACTTTCTTAGCATCTAGTGGTTTCATGAAGTTTTTCAGGCTGGAAAGAATGTGCCTAATACCAGACTCTTTTTCAGTTCTCCCTAAAGATACCATGGTATGCATTTCGAAAGGAAGGAGTATTTCCTTCTAACATACACACATACACACACACACACACACACACACACACACCAAATCTTGGAGTACATGATCTACAACCAACAACTCATCAATGAGTTGTTGATGATGCATTTGCAAATTTGGATCTGCCCAACTCCTACTGCCCATTTTAGGCTGCTACAAGTATGCCACCTTTCCCCTGGGCACTGGGTACTGATACCTAGGCCATTTTGGCTTGGGCTATAGGGAAGACAAAAACATCTACCTGGAATGTGTAAGCTAAGTATGATGCAGCTGCTCACCTACCCAGGCACAGCACTTTTCTGAAAACATGGTTAGACCAGATTTTTAAACTCAGATTTAATGCATCTTTGAAAGATCTGTGTTTTAGAATCAGGAATAATGGTGTCTCAAATAAATGTGCTAAAAGTTGTTCCACTGTTTTGCTCACAAGGGGTTTTGAGTGGCCATATTGTTGCTCTTTTTATTACTTGAGGGAGCACTGTTTTTGTGTAGTCCAAGGATTACTTTCTGGTGCAATTGGCTGCAGTAACTTGGTTGCAGTGCTGCTCTTCCCTTCTTTATCGTTCCTATTCACTTTGCTCTCTGTCAGCGGCCCCACAATCCTTTGGTTACCAGGGTCCTGTTCCGCGGAGAGAGGTTTTTCTGTGGATCAGAGTGAGCATGGGGCTTTGTTTGTTGGTACAACCTGGTTTCTGGCATGCAGCAGATAGGTGCCAATCCATGGGCTGGGGACCCCTGCTCTACGTTATTCAGTGGTGCCTGTTAGTTAAATGACAGGTGGCATATGTAATGGAGCACTGAGCAGTAAAGCAATAGAGAGCAGTCTAAATGAACCTTGCAATCATCCCATCAAGCTTATGACCAGTCCTTTGGGGCGTTTCTGATCAAAGTTATAGAATAAAAAATAATGAGCAACTAAAAATGTGGGATGAATTGATTTCTGGGCAGTGGTGGTATTCAATTTTTTTTACTACCAGTTCTGTGTGCATGGCTTGGTGGGTCTGGTTTGGCTTGGTGGGTGTGGCAGGGGAAGGATACTGTGCTTTCCAGCTCCATTCTCCTGTACAGGGCAACAAAAGAAGACCCAGCCGATCAACTGAGACTCTGATCAGCTGGGACTCGGGAAGCAGAGAATGGATGGTAGCAGGGTCAACCAGAGGTGGTATTTACCGGTTCTCCAGAACTTGTCAGAATTGGCTGAATACCACCTCTGAATCTGGGTCTTGAGAACATCCTGAGAGCCTCTCTCCACCTTGGATTCACAAGATCTGATGTCAAAACTTGATCAGCTACTGCATGCTTCCGCAGGAGCCATCTAGTCCTTGATACTATGGAAATAATCTGAAACAGTCCAGTCTCAGTCCAGGGATGATGATTCCTTTTAATGAAATATTAGGGCCTAGCATGCATGTATGTATCATAATTTTCCTATGGTCATCATGGTTTTTCATTATTTCTCCAATTGTTTTTCAAAAAAAATGTGACAAATAAGCCACAATAAAAATCACTTTTATTTTCAATGTATTTTTTTTTTCATCCTAGATTTCAAAAAGTCTGTAAAAACATACTAGCTTCTTAAAAAAACTATGTACTACTTTTCTGAAAAGTGTGTACAATTGAAAAGTCAAAATATAAAAAGCATAGATAAGTAAATAATAATTAGATTAATTAGGTAAAATCAGCATAAAGCAGCAGCAATATTTGTGTAAAACTGTCAAAAAGTATAGGCAATCAGAATAAAATGACTATCTCAAAATAAAGGAAGAATGGATCTGAACTTATTTAATATAATTGTGGAAACTGACTTTAAAACGATTCTCATAATTCCTATTAAATAAAGGATCTGGAGTTAAATTATTTGATCACAATGAACATCTTTAGCTAGAAAACACAAATTAATTACAAATAGATATAGAGGCAATACAGAAATCAAAAATAGGTATTACAGAGGCAACACAGCAAGTTCCCATTCAGAAATCCACACAGTAATTTCTGCATTCTGCTATATTTAATTGGCACTTCATGAACATTTGCATTTCAGAGAGACAACAATAGCATCAGAGGAGAGCCATACATTTAATTAATTACGACTTACAAGCCGTGGTGGCGCAGTGGTTATTGCAGCCTAATTCTGCTGACTGCTGATTACCAGCAGTTCGGCAGTTCAATTCTCATTGACTCAGCCTTCCATCCTCCCAAAATCAATAAAATGAGGACCCTGATTGTTGGGGGCAGTATTCTGACTCTCTAAACTGCTTAGAGAGGGCTGTAAAGCACTATAAAGAGGTATATAAGTCTAAGTGCTAGTGCTATTGCTATTATACTGAAGCTGCAATGCGTACAATCAGTTTCCTGTTCTGTAGATAGGCCAGCGTTTCCAACAGTAACCTGTCATTCTCTCATCAAAAAGAAGACTCATATCCTTTGTTTTATGTTCCAGCCCCAATGTTTATTGTAATGAAAGTAAACTTTAAAAAATACCTTATAAATTTGCCTTAATCCCCAAACCATTTTCAAAGGTGAAGACTGAAACCTGGAATTGATATTACATTGCCATAAAAAATTTAAGGATGATAGCATCTTTTGATTTTGGCAGACGTAAAAGGTATATAAAAGCACACATTGAAATCAACTGCATGCCAACTGTAAGAGATAATTCAGTGCTACAATAATTCAGTTGCACTTTGCTGACAAATATTGCTATACATTGATTTATCAAGTATAAGCATAAACTGCTATCAAATTATACTGACTATTCAAGCAATCATTTAATACAGTCCTTAATGCTGAAGTCAAGTGTGAAGAACAAATTGATTTTAGTAGCCAGCAAATATTTTTGTATTTGATTATTCCCCCAGGGTTCTGAGTCATTACATGCCTGTTCCCTGTTTGTCTAGGATGTCCCTGATCATTTTTTTGCTGGCTCACTAGGTATTTATTTTAGAACACCAGAATATATAAAGCATTCCCTTTTCTTGCTGCTTTTGAAGAAAATCTTCCCGTTTTTTGTTAATGTGGTCAAGTATAAAATTTATAAAATTATTTCGATGCTCTAAACCTAAATTTCTACCAGGCTGCCTGTTTTCCCTGATTTGCAACTGGCATGTCAAAAACAAGGCCCTATGTTTCACCATTTGCATAATTTGTTTTTGGGTTTGATATGAGTTTACATTTCTAGAAGATAAAAATGGTGGTTGACTGAAGAAAGAAAGATATGCAAAGTATGTGGGACGTCTTAGAAAGGATGGCAAGAAGCACCCTAATTAGGTTGCCTTCAATAGGTGCTTTTGTGATGGGCCACATCTAACACATAGCAGCTGTTGTATTTTGTAATAGTGCCTGCAGTTAAAATTCTGAAAACATTTCAGCTCTCAAAATTTGGATGCTCCTTTTCCAATTTCATTTGAAATTTTCTTGCATTTCTGCCCCAAATATTGTTTTTCTGGATTCTATCAATCTCAGTAACAATATATAAAGAATTCTAGTATTTCATGCCCAATGAAACCTTTTATCTTTAACGTTGCTATGAAACAGTATTAAAAAGCCTGTGGTTTGAGGGACATTCAGGGATAATCTACCCAAATTCATTATTTCCATAAATATCCACATCTGTAAGCTTGTCCTGATAGCTGATATAACCCTTCAGTTATATATCTGGTGAGGATATAATATAAGTGCAGTTAGCTGAATTGTCTGAATTGAGCTCAGGCTGCAATACATTCATGTTTGGGAACTTCAATTACAAAATATATGGATATATTTTCACTGCTTGCATCTGCTTGAAATACAAAGATCTGGAATGTAGACCTTGACTTTAGAGATGCATATAATTTTGAAAGAAATTCCACAACAACCTGTGAGTCAGCCATGCTTTAAAATGAGGCTTGTATAAAATAGATCTTCCATCCGGTTAATGAAATTGAAGGAGACCCGTATCAAATTTCAGCCGAGAAGCAAACTGGATAGAACTGATATGAAAACTTCAATGGCAATAGCAGCAAATAAGACCCTTTAAGGAAGGCAAAGTAATCTCTCTTGATTTCCTTCAGCTTATATGGCTTAGTTTGTAAAGAAAAAAAAAAAGCCTGCTTTATTTTTCCCTTGCAATATCTTCATCCAACAGAGGAATAGTGAGCTCAGCTTCTCTCCTCACATGTGGGTTGCACTTGGGACTGGAAGTGTGCTTAGAGGTATCAGTATGATCTGTCTGGCATGCCTAAATTATAGGATGTGAACATAAATAGCAAATTAACACCATGGAACAACATTATACAACTCTAATATTTTCAATATTTTACATGTAGTTTCTCTTGCTGAGGTGTGGGCAAATTTTAAGAACAGTGTGAAGAAGTCTCAGGTCACCTAAAAACCCCTCACCCATGTGTTGGGGCAGAAGGTTTTTGTAAAGCAAAGCCCAATTTCTCTTTTGGTCCCTCATCTTTATTCTCACCTGCTGGACAGGTCACCCCCCAGTGCAGCCTTTTCTGATGCAAACATAGGCAATATATTGTCATGGATTTAAATAAGTTAACCAGTAACTCCTTGATGCAAGCATGCCCAAATCAGATAGCCCCTAACTACCAAATGTTGTGAAAGGAGAAAGAGTTCAGTAGTGAGACTTGTTAACTAAGAAAATGTTACTTTGCAGGTGATAAATGTTAGGTTTGCCTTCTGTTCCAACATCATCTCTCATTTTCTACATGGAACTATTGGAAAAGATGCTTAGATTGTATTGTCTCTCAAACCATGGAACCAGCAGTGGGATCCTATCTGTTCCACTACTGGTTTGGTGATTGTGCGATGCACACAGTACCTAACACACACGCGCATAACAGCTTTCCACACACCAGCTGAGGCCTGCAGCACCAATCCGCTAAGAGGATAAAGAAAACCGCAGGGGTGGGTGGAAGGGCTGATCCTGTGCTTTTCTCTTCTTTCTCTTCTCAGCTGATCGTCTTTTTCCCCCTCTCAGCTGATCCTCAGAGGCTTTTTTTAAACTACAGGTTCAGCTGAACCTATAGGAATTTTTGCTACTGGTTTGGGTGAACCGGACCAAACCGGTAGCATACCACCACTGCAGGGAACAGAGAAAACTTTTGAACTCCCAATGTCAACAGGAAGGAAGGAAGGAAGGAAGGAAGGAAGGAAGGAAGGAAGGAAGGAAGGAAGGAAGGAAGGAAGGAAGGAAGGAAGGAAGGAAGGAAGGAAGGAAGGTGGGAGGGCAGGCAGGCAGGCAGGTGGGCGGGAGGGAGGGAGGGAGGAAAGGAAGGAAGGGCAATTATAATTTATCTTGAGACCTTCTTAAACAACTAAGGGAAAAGATAAAATTTCTAGTATCTTTCATCCCCCCAAAAGGTTACTCTTTCTCAAAAGAATCAGCAGCAAGGATATCGTTCATAGTCCCCTGACATGTGTGCTAATAAATATGGTGCAAACCTAGAGCAGAAAAAAAATATAGCTTGTTTGCAAGGCTCACTTACTGTTCCTTCTGCCTCAGCCAGCTGGCATGCCAGAAGGGAAACCAGCTGCGAAAAGGATGGTCTTTTTCTGGAGTCCAAAGCCCAGCAGGAACATAGTAATAAGTATCTGCAAAAAAAAAAAAAGATAAAAGAAGCATTTACTAACTGATAAGACCAAGGAGACGTATATATGTCACAAATATTGTTGTACCAGTATTATGCAGAGTTAAAAGGTCCTAGGATATGAAGTACCTCTATTTCATATATATTTGTAAATATAAAGCATCAAAAAGCAGAGAATTGAAAATTAATATTATGCTTTAAATTTTACAATACGTATGATGTTAGGACCTACTGTAATCCAGCTTTTCACGTTGGATAACCATTTGTTTGAAGTGGTGTAGGGTTTCCTGCCTAAGCAGGGGGTTGGACTAGAAGACTTCTAAGGTCCCTTCCAACTCTGTTATTCTATTCTATTCTATTCTATTCTGTTCTATTCAAAGGTGGTATTCAGCAGGTTCTGACCAGTTCTGGAGAACCGGTAGCGGAAATTTTGAGTAGTTTGGAGAACCGGCAAATACCACCTCTGACTGGAGATTTTACAGTATCCTTCCCCTGCCATGCCCACCAAGCCACACCCACAGAACTGGTAGTAACAAAATTTGAATCTCACCACTGATTCTATTCTATTCTATTCTATTCTATTCTATTCTATTCTATTCTATTCTATTCTATTCTATTCTGCGTCTAAAAGTAGTCCAAGAAAGTCACAGATAACAGATAACAGTATAGTTAGAAACAAGGAAATGAGCAGGTGCTACTGTACGTGTCTTCTTACATTATACTAGGGGTCTCCAAACTTGGCAACTTTAAATCTTGTGGACTTTAAGACTTGTGGACTGCTGGCTGGAGAATTCTGGGAGTTGAAATCCACAAGTCTTAAAGTTGCCAAGTTTGGAGACTTCTGCATCATACTCTGGGCTTAACCTTTATACCCAGAACATACATGTCTTCCGTAGCATAAAATGGACGGTCCATCTTAAATCCATTTTGAATAAGCTTGTAGAATTTCTCATTAACTTGCATTCCGGGGTAAGGATTGACACCTAAAGAGAAAAAAGAGTGGCAAAGCAAAGAATTAATGTTTGAAGTAAGCTTCATTAGAGAAGCTTTCTTAATTTCCATAACTTTGTAGAGATGTCTGCAGGATGTGGTCAGAAAAGTCAAAATGGCAGGGGTGGGCTGCTGGGAGTTCATAGGGGTTCAGGAGAGCCGCTAGCTAAAATTCTGTGCAGTTTGGAGAACCCCCAAATCCCACTTCTGGCTGGTCCTGCCTACCCCTCCCCTCCCAGGAGTCTCTCCACATGGCCTGTTTTGGATGTAGGTAAGTGCAGGGCATGCACGGCGGCTCAGGGAGGGTGAACAATAGGCCTCCTGGAAGTTCAGGGAGGCCAGAAATGGGCCTGTTTCCAGCTTCCAGAGAGCCTATGGAGCCCAGGGAGCCCGTTTTCGCCCTCCCGGAGGCGCGAAGAAAGCCTCTGGAATCCAGGGTGGGCAAAAATGCTCTCCCACCATGGTGCAGGAGGCTGACTAGGCCACACCCACCATGGCCACGCCCACCCAGCAACTGCACAGAGAACCCGTTGCTAAAATTTTTGTACCCTTACAAAATGGTAACTACAGTAGTCCAACTGAAGCTTTGCCTGTCTTTTTTACATCCGTTTCATGCCATTTTGACCTTTTTGACCATTTCCTGCAAACATTCTGCAACCTGGACAGCAAGACAGGGACCCACATTGGGCACACATAAGCTGTTTAGATATTTAGAAAGATGACTATTCAATTATATATTACAAGAAAAAGAAATGGAAAACCCCAATGTACTTAACAAAAACATGGTTGCCAAGAGCGCCTGGAAAACGTTTATGGCAATTGAATAAACAATGAAAAGTGATTATTAGCTTTTTTTTCTTAAAATTGTATCTCTTTTAAAGTATTCCAGAAGAACACACAACTTGAAGTTAAATACTCATTGTGATGACCCGGGGCGTGGCACAAAGACAACACACAGTCAAATAAGCAATAAGAGTCCCTTTATTATTTCCAACTTTGCCCCCAATGTCCTTCGGCTGGAGAAACTCTCCCAGGAACAGCCTTTAACTGTAGAAAATTCACTCCAAAACAAGGTACATTACAAACTATAACTAAAAATCCAAAAAAACCAAGCTGAAGTAATTAACTTGACAGGGCAGAAGAAGGAATTTCAGACTTGAAAGCACGGCAAAACTCACACAGTTGGGAAGACACCAGGAACACAGCTAAGCCACGACGATACCAGATAAATTCACGTTTGCTCCCAACAACTTGCTGTGCACAGCTTCCTTCTTTATACACTGTGTTCCCAGCTGCAGCTAATGAAGGGAATCAGGGCTCTTTCCTTCCCCATAAGCCACGCAACTTACATTGCTCCCTTCTCCCTTCCTCCCTGCGTGCCCTAGGATGAAGAAGGATGGGCCTGGGTCTTCCTCTGAATTCCCTCTCCTTTGCTTTACCTCTTCCCTGCTCTGCCCAGATGGACTTTGCCCTTCCCCAATTTCTTCCACAGCCAACGGAGCCACACTCCCACTCCCTGTCAGCTGTTCGGCTTTCCCGCTCCAAGTCAGATTCCAACAGGGGCATGACACTCATATGCACAGATTCCTTCTATACTAATAGGACAATTTACAGAATGAAAATGTATCCATCACACCATTCTCCACTTTGGAACCCTACCAGCAAGAAACAACATTCTAAAGATATTGTTCCAGGTTGTTTAGATCTCAGAATGAAATGTAGTTCTGTTAAATCTCTGACAGGAGAACCAGATAACATAATCCAGAACCTACCAAGAGAGAATATTTCCCAGAGTAAGATTCCGTAAGACCAGACATCACTTTTAATTGTGTATATCCCTTCAAATAAACTTTCAGGGGACATCCATTTGACAGGTAAACGAGCCTGGACAAAAGAAAGCACAGAGAAGAGAGAGGTCATTTCCTTACAAAGTCTTCTCATATAGAGAGACCAACTGTGAAATCACATTGTTACCGAACAGCTTATCCCCGAGGAACTATCATCTCCCTTGTTGGCATCCCATCAGATGGTAAAAAAAAAAACCCTTTTGGTTACATGGGCATTATAACATTCCTGTTGGACTGGTTTTGGAGGTTGGGATTTCGGATTTTGAATTAGGATTTTATAATTAATTAACCTTAACCTGTGAAATGGTGCCTTGCAGACCCAACTCTATTTGCCTCCAAGAGATACTTCCTAACACCTCTAGCTTTTAAGCTTTGATCAGTGTGCAGATTAAGGCTTACTGGTGCCCTAATCACTGACAAATCTTGGTGCCCCACCTCCTTTGTATATACTGTACAAATGAAGCCAAGCTTAGGCTACATTAAAGTTTTTGTGGTGTCCCTTTTTAGGCCTGGTGCCCTAAGCACGTGCTTAGTCTGCTTAATGATCAATACACCACTGGCTTTGATTGAAACCAAATATCTCCCTTGTTTTGTACAACTCTAATTTCTCCTACTCCCCAAAAGAGCTATGGGCACAAATAATTTCACTCAGGTATATTTCACTATATACCATGAATCTAATGAAGTGGCCTGTGATCCATGAAAAATTCATAATAAATACAGTAGTCTTTAAAGTGCCATAAGACTCTTTAATAGATATGCAGTTGAATTGCCTTCTCTTCCAAAATCATCTTTCATGCCCTACATGAAGTGGTGGGATTCAAATTTTTTTACCACCGGTTCTGTGGGCATGGCTTGGTAGGCATGGTGTGACTTGGTGGGCATGGCAAGGGAAGGATGCTCCCTCTCCTCCCCACTAACCTGCTTTCCAGCTCCATTCTCCTGAGAAGACCCGGCTCATCAGCTGGGACTCGGGAGGCAGAGAACAGATGGGGGCAGGGCCAGTCAGAGGTGGTATTTGCTGATTCTCTGAATTACTCAAAATTTCCGCTACCGTTTCTTCAGAATTGCTTAGAACCTACTGAATAACACCTCTGCCTACATGGAACTATTGAAAAAGTTGAGTACCAACTTTTGGCTGATTTCTCAGGGATGGAGAATCTGTAGATCTCAGAGGTTTCTAAGCGGCAATTCCCCAACCTCTTTCACCATCAATCATGCAATGTTGAACAGCAGTTCAACCACTATTTCCTTCTCTCTGAAAGAACCTTAGCAAAACCAAGGCGGTTTTAAACTTAATAATCTTCAATTTTTTTTAAAAAACCCACACCCAATGATTTTGCCTTCTTGCTGTGCATATCTGTAGTAAAATAAATTTGTGCATATGTGTAAAGCTGATATGGTTGTAGACATACAGACTAACAATTTCTGATGTGGAAATGCTTTCCGTATTAGAAATCTCCAATTTTTATGCAAATTCCAGGGAATGAAATTACATGTACAGAAAATACTATATGGTGGTTGACAACAAACTAAGATAATATAAATCCTACTCCCACTCATATCTTGTTGATCTCTATGGGATACAGGATCTCGGAAATTATGATAACAGATAATAGATAACAGATAATCAGAGTTGGAAGGGACCTTATAGGTCATCTAGTCCAACCCCCCCGCCCAAGTGCATTTCTGGCAAATGGCAGTCCAATCTCTTCTTGAAGGTCTCAAGTGATGGCGCTCCCACAACTTCCGAGGGCAAGCTATTCCATTGGTTGATTGTTCTCATTGTCATAAAGTTTCTCCTTATTTCCAGGTTAAATCTCTCCTTGTTCAGTTTCCATCCATTATTCCTTGTCTGGCCTACAGGCACTTTAGAAAAAAGCTTGACCCCTTCCTCTTTGTGGCAGTCCCTCAAATATTGGAAGACTGCTATCATGTCTCCCCTGGTCCTTCTCTTTACTAGACTAGGCAAGCCCAGTTCCTGTAACTGTTCTTCATATGCCTTAGTCTCCAGTCCCCTAATCATCCTGGTTGCTCTTCTCTGTACTTTTTCTAGAGTCTCAACATCTTTTTTATCATCTGATAAACTGATGCAGTACTCTAGGTGTGGTCTTACTAGGGTTTTATAGAACAAGCTTTTCTTCCATGCTTACAAGATAATTAAGATTCAAGCAGCTATCTATATTTTTGTAGTGCCAGTTTGGTCTAGTGGTTAAGGCATCAGGCTAGAAATAGAAGATCATAAGTTCTAGTTCCACCAAAGGCACAAAGACCGCCAAAGAAGCTTTTTGGATGAAAAGCTAAACATCTTCAAAGAAAAACCAGAAAGTCCAGTTGTCTCTTGAAAAACCACCTTTGGGGTAACCATGACCTGGATGACTAAGAATCTCCATAGACATTTACTTCTCAATATGCTGCCAAGAAAATGCAGGGAGTGGTTCAGGAACTCACTAATAGTAAATAGCAAAAATGTGGAGATATAGAACTGCAATTTTTAGCTGAAATTGTGTGGTGATTATAAGTGTTTGGTGATTAAAGCACCAGGCTATAAATCAGGAAACTAGGAGTTCTAGTCCTGCCTTAGGCATGAAAGCTGGCTGGGTGACCCTGGGCCAGTCACTCTCTCTCAGCTCTGGAAAGAAGGGAAAGGCAAATTATTTTTGAAACCTTGCCAAGAAAACTGCAGGGACTTGCCTAGGCAGCAAAAATCGACTTGAAAGCACAAACACCACATTTCTACTCAGCAAACCAACTCAAGTTGGAAAAGAAATTTGCCATATTGTCACCCTTCCAAACCTGGATTTGGTTATGCAAGATATGAGTAATAATTTCATTTTTACTTTCAGATCGTTCACAGAAAACAGTGGGAAGCATCTACAATAAACCTAACTTACATTTCCTCTGACAACATAGTTTGAATCATTCATTATATCTCTGGCAAGTCCAAAGTCACATATTTTGGCCACTTTCCCGTAGGTGACTAGTATATTCCTGGCTGCAAGATCTCTGTGGACACACTGTCAAGAGAGAAAAGTGTTGTACAAAGGACAGAATTTAATTCTCTGATTGCTTTTTTTAAAATGTCTTTTTCCACTGAAATAATACGGTATGCTGAAAGCCATTAAATAAAGTGTAATAAGCTTTTTTTATGAAGTGTCAGAACTAATTGCCCAACAGATTATTTTTACATAAGTAAAGTAAAATAAAGAGCAATTTACTTTAAGGTGAGAACTTTAAAAATATAATAACACAGAAACCAAAATGTTAAAACAAAGCATTACAGACAAAATTTAATATGGTGTGAATACAAGCATTTCTTTCAGTGATTTTAAAAATGCTTCTTAAGATGTAAGAAAAGGCAGTTCACAATATCCTGGAATTATGCTTCAATATGAACTGTGCATCTCGTAGAAACCAACCTGATTCTTCCTTCCACTAAGCAAGGAAAGGAGCAAGACTGATGTTCAAAGCAAACAGTTATTGTCCTTTAAATACATAAACACAGAATGCCTATTGTTTGGAAGTAGGGTTTATGCATTTATTTATCAATTTAAGCACTCTATAAAGTAGCATTTTTCAACCTCAGCAACTTTAAGATGTTAGGATATCTTAAATTAATCAATTAATCCACACATTTTTAAGTTGTTGATGTTGAGAAACACTGGCATGAAATACACAGTGAATATAACATGCCCAGAAAGCATACAGAAGTGAAACATCATAAATTAAATTTGACCTTAAGCACAGTTTTAATCACATTACAAGCCTATTCCCAATTCAGATTGACAAGAACACTTTTTTCTCTACTGGAAAACCTCTCTCACCCCACATAACTTCTTTGCCTAATTTTAATTCGGATGTAATGCCTATCAGATAGCACTATGAAAACATTTTTTTAAAATTTGAAAATCAAATTGCACACTGATGTTGTTACATAGTTGGCTAATAAGATGTCTGCAAGCAAACAACCAAGCTCAGAGAATACCACATAAATATCTAACTCCAAACTACAATGCCATAAGTGAGTTTTTTCTTTCCTAGAAAAATTCTAACACTAATAATTTAACCGGATTGAGTTAGAATGTCTAATGAGTGATAAAAGAAATTTAGATAACACAGCGTATTTTTTCTAATCTTTATTATTCAGCACTATTTTTCAGAGCAATCTTACTGATTTTGATTCCAGAAACTCCATTCCTCTGGCAACTTGATATGAGAAGCAGAGAAGGTCTTCAAAAGTCAATATATTGAGGCTTTCTTCAACATCTAGTCTCTTGTTCACATATTTCATTTCATCTGCAAATGAAAAATGGTGATTGGCTGATTTCTCAAATACAAAGATGGACAACTATATTTTTAATTTTGTTATGTGGCCTCCAGAACCCTTCCTTTCCAATATATCACATTCCTTCCTATACACTAGCAACCACCATTGCAAATAAAATAGGTGATCGCGTATACTAGCAAGAGACTGAAACATAAAGCATAGAATGTAAATAGAATAGTATCTGAAGGTGTTCAGAAGCAGGCTGTGTTTGGGCAGCAGATGCCACCTTATGGAGGACTAAGACTCACAAAGCAATGACATGGTATTTCACTGGAGAGATGCAGCTCGGATTTTTACCTTGCTTGCCCTCCCTTTTTTATGAGTTGGGATTTAATCTTCACAGGAACAAATGCATTATTCTTTTAGGGAGGAAGGGCAGGAGCTTGCCTGGTAGTTTATTGTTGCATTATAGCACTTGGAGGGTTGAGGTAGAGAAACAGCATTCAGGACTTGCATGAGGTTTGTGAACTTCCTATTTCGGATAAACGCCACTCTGTTCTCTATTTCTGTTAAGATTAAAATTAGCCATACCAATACCATACTTTCTTTTTTAATTTCTTTAAGAGAGAACAAAAATGTAAGAGAAAATCATGGGATGTCCATGAACTTAAGAAAGAGCTATATCAGGATTACAGAATTGATTCTGTTGGAAGTTTCTTCTTAGACCAGGGGTGTCAAACACAAGGCCCACGGGCCAGATTTGGCCCTTGATGTGGTCCGATGTGGCCAATGGGGCCATCCTGGAAAATGTCCACGTCACTTTGGCCCGGTCTACCCAATGCGAAGAGGAAACATGCCAGCAGTTTGGGGAGTGGCATCAAGCTGACCTTAACCACCTAGTCAGCCACGCCCACCCAGTCAACCATGCCCACTCAGTGAGTGGTGTCAAGCTGGCCATACCCAGCCAGTCAGTTACACTGGCCTGGCCCGACGAGATCAACCATAGCCCTGATGCGGCCCTCAATGAAATTGAGTTTGACACCCCTGTTTTAGACCATATCTAGGCCCTTGCTCAGTGTAGAAATAAAAATTAAATGGCTGTGGCTAGGTGTTTCTGCTTGATTAAATCATCTTCAGTTTTTGTCAATGTGATATCTCTTTAGGTACTTGAAACTAATGCAGTCTTTTTGTTTTAAGGCTCTGAAATGAGATGGTCCATGCCAGCTTTTATTTATTCTATTGCTAAGTTTATTTAGAGGACGGGCACCTTATGTCAGTGCCAAACTTCTTTCTGCCCAACTCTAATTTCTACAACAATTGTTATAACCTCTTACCTTCCTCCGAAATCCGGGCATTTCCATACATTTTAGAGATCACATCTAAGTCTTGTTTTGCGTGTGAGTGATCCATTTGACCAACTGGTAGGTAAGATCCATTTGTTAGTATGATTCTATTTCTGAAGACAAGGGGTACACTTTTTTTAAAAAAAGAATTTGTTAAAGCATCTAATATAACAATAAGGACAAACACAGCTTGATTATGAAATAATAAATGTAATAAATTTGTACTGAAACTTTGATAATAATGGATTGTTTTTGTAATCAAATTTAGAGCTGTAACCATGCTTAATCAAAATGTGACCTCCTACAACATGGAATTCACTATTACTGCATTCATTTTAAGTGATCAAATCTTTTAAATGAGGATCTGTGATAATTTATAATCAGACAGTGTACCACAGAATGAAACCAACCAGTCTCATGTGGCTTCACTGGGACTTCTCTATCAAAATGCACTTTTGAAGCTGTATTAGACTATGTCACTTTAAATAAGTTGACCCTATGAACTACAGGAAAATATTGGCAGGGACTGTAAAAGGACATCTGGACTTCTAAACAGAGCCATGGGTCAGAACAAATTACAAGACTGAGAAGCTCACAGAACAGACTTCTCTTACACTGAGTAGTCAATGGACCAGCTGTACGCCTCACACAAAACATCATACCTAAAATTTAGCTTAGTTTGAGTAAAGCAGGGTGTCAAACTCTATTTTATTGAGGGACGCATCAGGGTTGGATTTGACCTCAGGGGCCAGGTGGGCAAGGCTAGGGTGGGTGTGGCCAGCTTGTCGTCACTCATGTCAGGGGCACTGTGGAGGTCCAAGTGTTCTGCCAGCAAAAACAGAGCTCAGGAGGGCTGAATTTGGCCCTGCCAAGCTCCATTTTTGCTGGCAGAGGCACCACGGGCCAGTCCTTCATTGTTTCCAAGGTGGCCCCATGGGCCAGATGTAAGCACCTCATGGGCCTAATCCAGCCCTTTGGCCTTGAATTTGACACCCCTGAAGTAAAGTGTTACTGAGGGAGATTTTTTTCAATATTTTCAACAAGTTAATATCATATTTAGTTTGTCAGTGCTTATAGTTTTCTTTGTTTTCTATCTGAATTATACTGTCACCTGTCTGGCCACATTCTTCCTGTAGCTTATGATCAAAGACCTGCCAACTATTGCAGCTTCAACAAAATTATTAAGAATAAATTGATTGTGATTCATTAAAAAAAATTCCCATCTGTTGTATTGCATTTCTTCTGATCTTGTAGGGTTATGTGGGTTTGGAAGTAAGATTCATTGTCACCAGTAATTTCTGTGTAATGCATAATGAATCTTTCTATGGAGTCCTTCGTGCTCTCTGAGCTTGATTATTTTCTTGCAGAGATTTCATTACTAAACTAGATAACATTTTCATTGCTAGAAGGGAGTACAGTTTATTCTCATTTTATATACTAATGGCTTGCCCTGTCAGCTCTACTAGTCTTTTGCCTGTTTTTCCTGCATAGTAGTTGTTATAGTGTTACAGTCCTTAACTCTATGTTGTTGATGACTCCTGTTTTCCCTTCTAGGGTTGCTGGGTATTTTGGTGTACTTAGGAAGTTTTGAAGGGCTTTAGTTGGTTTGTGTGTTATAGTGATGCCATATAGAAAACTAGCAGTACATATCTGTGAAAACCCACTAGTAGTCAGAAGACATGATGAAAACTTCCTAGTCTCACAACATATGGACAAACTGAACTGTCATTTCATCTGGGAAACTGTGAGCCTCCTAGACCAAACCAAGTTCAAAAATGTGAGAGAATTCCTGGAAGCCTGGCAGTCAGATAAATTGGACCATAGAGATAAATAATATCTGCATATCATTCAGAAGAGACAAACAAGCAGCCAAAAAGGAAACAATTCATCAGCAACATCAACATTCAGATGAGCACATCAAGATTAACACTATATTAACAATCAAGAAGTAAGCAATACCCCAATCAAGGAACCACCAACTCAGACAAACAAGCTAACAGTAAACAACAGCCTAATCAAGGAACTACCAAGAACACTCAGACCAACACGGACAGAGTAAACCACTAGTATACAAAATGAGAGTAAACTCCACTCCCTTCTAGCTCTGATCGTTATTCAGTTTGGTAACAAAATGTCTGCAAGAAAACAAGAAAGCTTAGAGAGTACTGACGATGTCACAGTTCAATCCTGAGCTCTAAATATTTATTTTTATCAGAATTTTTCTATTTTTAGTATTGTTTTGTTAAAACTTCTAAAATAGGAATTACTTAAAAAACGAAATGGTGTTACCATGATTGATTGAGCACATGATGCAAAAATGACAATTTGTCTTTAAATTTGCCCAGTTTTTTCATCTATGCATAATGTAGATAGTCATTTCTCCCTTATGCTTTCCACAATTAAACTATGGTTGATCTTTACCTGGAAATGATTGGTCCTCGAAAATTGTGATAAAAACTAAAATTGTGCTGACTGAAGACTTCAGTCAATGTTTTGTGAAAGGTGTCTCTTTTGCTTCGTAAGTAGTTCAGGAGGTCCCCGTAGCAACAATATTCAAAAATTAAGTAAACTGGTCCTAAAAATACATATTTAATATATAAGGAAGCATCTTTTACTTAATATATACTTAGCATGTATCACATTTTAAAAAATACACATTTCTTGGATGTAGAAAAAAGGAAATGAAAGTTGTTAAAAATTTTCATCTCAATCATATGAAAATGAAATCCCTGTATCTTATACTTACTCCATGATATTATAAGTCTTTGAATTCCCATTGTAAGGCATGCTAGCTGGGAATTCTAGGAACTGTATTCTTACTTGTGGCAACTCTTTTCACTTTGAAGTAATATTTGAGAAGTTCTGATCCAGCTTAAGAAAATTCTCTGTTTCTATGTCCACCTTATTTCATATAAGTTTAGTTAGTTTAGTTTAGTTTATTAGATTTGTATACTGCCCCCTCTCCCCAAAAAGGGACTCGGGGCGGTGTACAGCCAGATAAAAACAGAAACAGAGTATAAAGTTATAAAGTTAAAAACAATTTAAAATGATTAAATTAGTGGCCGAATATAAAATTAACAAGTATAAAAACTGATAAAAATTTAAAAATACCAAATTTAAAACCCCACAAATTATTACTGGGCCAGGCCGGCCTGTTGAAAAAACAAGGTCTTTACTGCACACAGGAAGGTCTGAATGTCGGTGATGGCCCGTATCTCCGGGGGCAAGTCGTTCCAAAGGGAGGGAGTCCCCCCTGCAGAGAAGGCCCGCACCCTCGGGGCCGCCAACCGGCATTGCCCAGCACCCGGAACCTTGTGGAGGCTGACCCTGTGGGAGCGCACTGGGCGGCGGGAGGCCGTTGGTGGCAGCAGGCGGTCCTGTAAGTACCCAGATCCCGAGCTATAGAGCGCTTTAAAGATGACCACTACCACCTTGAATCGGATCCAGAAGGCCACAGGAAGCCAATGCAGCACGCGCAGGAGCAGTGTAACATGGGAGCTCCGAGGAGCTCCCAAGATCATCCGCGCGGCCGCATTCTGGACCAACTGCAGCCTCCGGATACTCTTCAAGGGGAGCCCCATGTAGAGAGCATTGCAGTAGTCCAAATGGGAGATGACGAGGGCGGAAGGATAAGGGATATTCCCTGAGACTGCTTAAAACATCTAAATCCTGAAGACACAGCTCTTCAGGATATTTCAGAGAGATCGTTTATTAATCTGTTATTTAATATGCTATCTGGTATATATATCACTGGATTGTGGCAGGGATCTCAAAACTTTTCGAGCTGATGGGTAATAGCAATAGATTTATATACCACTTCATAGTGCTTTACAGCCCCCTCTAAGCAGTTTACAGAGCCAGTAACCTTTAAATGCAATGATGTTCTCTCAAATGACCATAATGGTTGGATTTCAGTGAGTTTTTTTTGCTACTGGTTCTGTGGGCGTGGCTTGGCAGGCGTGGCATGGCTTGGTGGGCATGGCATGGCTTAGTGGTAAGAAGAAGGCAGAGGAAGGACACTGTGGCAGAGGAAGGACACTGTAAAATCTCCATTCCCTCCCCACTCCAGGGGGAAGGTGACTGCAAAATCCCATTTCCTCCCAACCCCACTAATCTGCTTTCCAGCTCCTTTCCCCTGTGCAGGGCAACAAAAAAAAAAACTCAGCCAATCAGCTGGGACTCGGGAGGCACAGAATAGGTGGGGGTGGGGCCAGTCAGAAGTGGTATTTGCCAGTTCTCCAGACTACTCAAAATTTTCTATACCAGTTCTCCAGAACTGGTCAGAACCTGCTGAATACCAGCTGTGGAGGATTTCCCTAGTCCCAAGTGGCTAACACAATGAACAATGCTCACCAGAGAAGAACACATTTAACAGAAGTCCTACTGGTGTTGTTTCTTGTCATTTCTTCTAACTACTCAATATATTTTCTGCTACTCTAGTTTAAATCTGCATTTTATTTTGCTGGCCAGTTAGGCATACTAACAAGCAATTGTACATTTTATTTTCTAAAAATTCTATAAGGTTTGTGATATCTAAGACCATTCTTGGAAATAAAAGCATGCTAAAGTAGATGGCTATGAACACACAGATGCCCACCAATGTCATGCCAAGGGCCCCAAATATATGACTTAATACTCTATCTGTTAGTACATTTCAGAAATATGTGGCTCACTTGATTTGGTGCATGCTCCTAGCAGGTTCACAATGTTTTCATGACTTCCAATATGAATCATCATTTTGAGTTCAGACATCAGAGCATCCTTTTCCAAAGAGTCATATTTTTCTGTAAAGGTAATACGGCAGATAGTAACCATACAGAATTTTTACAATAAAATATATACAGACAGAAACACATTAGAAATAACTTTATTGACTTCCGGTTTGAGTTTCTTTGGTGACAGACCGAAATCTGGGATTGTGCACGGTTTCAATCCGTGCTCACCGCCGGAGTGCCCCGAGCCAGCTGGATTCAGGGCTAAGCCATCCTGTAGAGGTGGTGAAGAGGGGGATCGCCAGCAGGGTCGAGGAGAGCCACATCTCTCCTCCTCAGCTGGCCATTACTCCCTTTCCTGAAGGCGGTTGCAGCGGTGGTCAGAAATGGCCACCTCAAAGAAGAACTCGACCGGAAAAGAATGTGCAGGAGGAAGATAAGAAGAGAAAGTTTCGGTTGACCGGGTTGAACTGAAAAAGCAACAATGTAAGGTATCCTGGAATTTGAACTATAAAAAATGACATTGTTCCCAAAGAAGATTTTGAAGCAGCGAAGGAGAGAAGGAAGGGAAAGGATTTGGCTTTCTTTTTTCTTCCCTTCCTTATACTGACAGCTAAGAGATTTAAGTAAGAAATTGACAAAAATCCACTTTGACATCAATAGGCATTTAAGCTGAAAACAAAATGTCAAAGGGATAATAAAGACTTTTGGATACTCAAAAACTTTTAAAAGAAGGAAAGGAGAGAAAAGGAAAGAATAAAAGGGTGGGATCTGGAAAAATGGAGGAGACTGCCTGGAACTAAAAGGAACTTACAGTGAAACTTTAACAAGATTCCTAAAAGATACATTCTAACTGAAACTTTGTAACAAAATAATAGAACCACAGGAAGAGAAAATAGAAAAAGAAGCAAGAAGAAACAGCTTTGGATTATTTGGACTTGGTGATTTTTGGATTTTTGGCTATTGGATTTAAATGACTAAAATCAATTGGGTGGTTGTTTAAAAGTGTTTAAAATGGCATCACTTTTGGAACAATTGAAAATGGAACTTAAAAAATAGAAAGAAGATGCACAAGAAGGAAGAGATTCTTTTGGCTTCGTATTTCAATTTTTAGAAATGGAGATCTGGAACTGAGAAACAACAAGAAATACTTGCAGAACAAGAAGGTCGGGACAAAGAAGAAGCCATCTTTAATGATCAAGTAATTTTATGTGGGGGGAAAAAAGGAAAGCGGGGAAAGAGAGTGGAAAGTTTATGATTTGAAAAAACAACAACAAAAAAAAGAATAGTTTGAAAAATAATTACAATATTTGGAAGCAACAGAAGAGAGGATTACAGAAGAGAGAATTAAAAGTAGAGAGAAAAGGGGGCAAAAGGGGAGGGAGAAGAAGACGGGGAGAAGGAAAGGAAAAGAAGTTATAAAAGACAGAAACAAGATATAGAGAAACAGGGAAAATGTATAAGGATTGAAAGTATAATTAGTGAATGGGTGAAAATTTAACTGAAAAAGGTACATAAGATAGTATTGTTATATTAGAAATAGAAATAATTTTAGAAAATATGAAATAATGTATGATTAAAATGATGGATAAAATACTTATTGTAATACAATGGAATGTTTGTTAATAAATAAATGAAATAAAGGGAATGAGAGAATGAAATTAGGAAAGGATGGGAACATTTTAATTATTATTAATGATTTATAAAAATATAAGTGAAAAGAGAAATATGGAAAAAAAAAGAATTAATTATAGAAAGTTTATAAGTGTTCCCAAAGAAATATGATATTCAATTGAAAAGAAAAGTTAAAGAAGTTAAGATTGTAACTAATATTAATGATAGAATTGAATTGGAAGGGAATGAGTGTCTTATTTACTATTGTTATGTGTGTGTGTGTGTGTTAGGTTTTTGAACTGATAAATAATTAAACAAGGGAGACTAGTATAGATCTATTTCGAACTACTTAGCTCTCGTCAGCTAGCCATACCCTTACTGGGGTATATATACACAGTATTTTAAAGTACATAGTGTGTATTTTAAGAATATACCAAGCAGAATTCGATTGGAAGTTATGTATTATATTGAATGTTATAATTCTAAAGGCATAAATTGAAGTTTAAATAACAGTTGAATGGCTAAAATTAAAAGATATAAAGGTGTCATACTCCAATTAGTAACTACAGGGAAAAATTTGTTTAATGAGAAAAGATAATATGAAATTGAAACAGGACAGACAAAAGTATAAATATAATTATTAGAAAGACATTGAAACTTAGAAAAAGATATATAATTGAATTTAGATATGAGATAATTATAAATAAAGTCGAGAAAACCAAGGGAGGGGAAAATTATGGCAAAAATGTTAAAACAGTAATAAGATATGGAATAGAACACAAAGATTAATATGAAATTGAGTTTGTGTCTGTATGGAGAAGTGATAACCCGGGATCATGCTATTCTCAAAAAAAGATGTTTTATTTGTATTATGTTTTTGTGAAAACCTAAATAAAATTTATATTAAAAAAAATATATTATATTAAAAAAAAGAAATAATTTTATTAACAGAATGTCTAATTCAATCAAATATTTCTCTTGAAGCAGGAAATGAGAGTGAACAAGTAAAAGATAGCTGTAGCTCTTACAGCAGGGCCTTGCTTCCTCGTTCTGTGATATCATGGGATAGTCCATTACTACTCAAAAGTAAAAGAAACATAAAGAAGAATAAGAAAGACTCTGTTATGTACCTACTCACACTTGCAGGGATTAGGAAATACCTTTTAAGGAAAGAAGAAAAGAGAAACTCATCCTAAAATAAAATGGGAAAAATGACCCAGAAATAGTGAAGCATTCTCCATTTTTTCTTTTTATTCCCTCTCCTCTCTCCCTCCATCTCTCCCTATTATTTTAAAGGACAAAACATGCTACAGACATGGAAAGGGATGTTTCTAGTCACTCATGGACCCAACAGTTCAAGTCAGTTGTTCATTGCGCTAAGATTTGATGACAACACGTTTCTAGCAAAATACCAGGCTATATCACAAATGCAATACTAATTTATTTTTATGTTAAATAGTCTAATCCTCCCATCATATAAATTTACTTTAGGTGCATCTTTATGGCATGGAACCAGTTTGTATCATTCTCTTTAGTGGATTTTTTCCCCTTGCTTTTTTGTGCAAGAATTGCACATAAAAAGATATCCATTTGCAAAGGATATCAAAAGAATATAATCATATGAAATTGTTTAAACCAAAAATAACTCTATAATTAGAATTCTTATACAATTTTAATTCCTTTAATATAATTTTAATTATATTAAAACTAGCTTTTTAAGTAAAAAGGACTTTTAGAAAAATGATGCAAAAAGACAATGTTCACTGAGATGGATGCTTTTTTTAAAAAAAGCATCTAATAAAAGGATATTGAAGAGCACCCAGCAAAGTCACAGAGTAAAAATGATAGAATATTAGGTCAACATAGCTGGCTACCAACATGGACCAGAAATATATTTATTCACATTACTTTAGTGACTTTCATGGAGAAAATTTATGTAGTTGCTAAAAGTCAGCACTAGCTTTAAGGCATGCAATCAATAAGTCTAGTGAGTTAGAAGTTATCTACTTCAACATAAACTTCCTATTGGCTGTATGTTTGCATCGCATTTATCCAACAACCATACCACGTTTTAGTTAGTTTACATGATACATTGAATTAGGTTAACACATGATAATGTAATAAAATGGCATTGGCTAGATTGTAGTTCAATCTATGGCGCAGAGATAACTACTCTAATCTGTTCCTTACTGCTTTCAAATCTTAGAAAGAATTGATCTTCTTCTTTTAATGACCCCATAATCCCTTGTGGTGTGGAGTCTGGGCAACTGAATGGAGTTAGCAGAGGGTTTACTGCCCGGATGCCCTTCCTGTTATCAATGCAGAGTTTTGTTCAGCAGATATATTCTCACCGTGTCCAGAGAGAGAACTATCTGCCTCTACCTAGGATCAAACTCATAGTCTCCTGATTGCGAGCTGAGAGCATCACCTCTAGGCCCCTGCACCACTCTTTAGAAAGAATTGATAGCACACAAATATCAGAAAGCTAATCACCTAACCCATCTTTTAGGATGTACAATAAATGCTACAGCATGGATTCCACATCAGAAGACTCTATTGTCTCCAAGAATTCACACTTAAGAGATACATGGCATGATACCTTGTCAGAAGAGAAAGCTGTTGGTCTTCTTTAGTTGAGCTTGAGACCACCAATAGTAACTGTTTGAAAAGGGATCTGTCAAGCACAAGCAACCAGATCCATAAGTGTACAGAGTCCAAGCTTACTATTTTAGTGATGGGAGAAAACCGGGTTGATACAAAGAGATCACATTCTCCTTAAACTTTTAGCTACCTTTAAGCATTTTGACCGCAACTTGGATGGATGCTCCAGCTTCGCTAATTCCATATGCAGTAGCATTCATGACTTTCCCAAAGGCACCAGAGCCCAGTTCTTGCCCTATAAAAATATATATATATTCTCCTTATTTTACAATTTGTGTTTGCTTATTTCATGATTAGCTTCAGGAAGAGTACCATGGACAGCTCACCAAATTTCAGGTTTTCTCTAGGAAACTCCCACTGGACATCATACTCCAATTCACTGAAATTAATGGAGATGTATTCATTGTTGGAAGAACCAACCATTTGTATCATATGCAGTTGTCTTTCATATCTAAATTGCTAGAGGGAATGGGAAATTGTGAATGGTAAAAGTAACATGCAATGGGAGACAGAAATGAATAAAGAGTGTTAATTTTGCTGTTACCTTTTTATAGTTTCGGTAAGTTAATATGCACAAGGCAGCGATAATTGGAAAGCAGACTCCAAATGTTGCATATAGCAAAAAATTACCTGGAAAGCAAATGCAAAAATTCATGCAATTTGAAAAACAGTTGAATTATGAAAGAGGGAAGTAAATGTTTACTCTCCTTGAATGAATAAATTCTTTTCGACAAAATTGACCGTAGAGTACTAAAGCTTCCCAGGAAAAAGATTTGTAAATCTTTGAGGAGCTGCATGATCCTTATGAGAGTTGCAAATATATATAACACATACATTACATTGATTTCTATAGACCAAGCTTTCATGTCTTGAAGAACATACATCTGCCTATCAAATGGAAAGTTAAGAATTGTTCATAAAAAGGGCAACGAATGAAGATAAGCATACAGTGGTCATACATGAGACTGATCTGTATCTCTGGTGACTTACCTACCTCTGGAGAAGGACATACCAGTGTGTTTCCTGTGAGCAAATATGTCAGCTAAAGTGTATTCATTGGAATTTTTTTCAATTTCAGATCCCCATTGATAAAATAGCAACTGTGTTCTGTCTTACTAACTGCAAATGCAGATCACAAAATGCTTACAGTGAAAAATCAAAAATCAAAAGCCAACCATTGGAGTTTGGTGTTTCTACAGTATAGGTTTGGAAGCAAAAAAAAATTCAGATGGGTTGAATTTCTTAAATTCAATCTTTTAAGGCTTGGCCAAAATTGCTCAACATACTACTTCTAAATTCTAAAATTCAGTGATCTCCATAATATTTCACCATATCCTCAGAAGTCTAAACCATTATACACTACCTTTTGGTTCAACAAAATAAGATTCACAAGAATAGCCAACTGAATTGTTTGCACAGCATTCAATTAAACGTCCAGTTTGTATGTTCATTGTATCTAAAGTGCTGCTTGAGATCCAGGATCCAAATACTGTTCCTTGACGTCTTTCATTTGAAATTCCATCTGTGATTTCAGTACAACTGAAAGGAAGAAAAATCTATTCACATTTTCTAATGCTAATGAACGGTTAAAAAAATAAACATTACAAATAAAAAAAAAAGTGAGAACTTCTGGAGGTTCAGCAGAAGGAATTAGAAAAAATCAAGATGGCAACTGTGAGTAAAGCCCTGACCCCTCTCCCACTCCCCTTGCATGTATCACTGGATTGTGGCTGGCATCTTGATGTTTTTGGCATTTGGATTCCCTCCCCGCTGCCCGCAACAAAATGACCCCGAGAACTTCATATAATCATATACTTTAGCGTTAGGTATGAAGGAACAGTGTAAGCTGCCACCTTTTTTTTAGTTACAACTTCTTTATATTTGGCAGATCCTCTTTGGAATGCATGTTAGAGTATTGGTTCACAGAAAGGGAATTCTCAGATTCCATCTGATTATCATTTATGCTAGAAGTGATGTAATATGTATATAATATGTAATATGTATATAATGTAATAACCAATCCTAGGGCATATTCTGGCCCTCACTAATGTTGTCTTTATAGATTTTTGCTAGGGTATGCCATCTATCTGGGGGAGGACAATAAGAAAGCCATCTTATGTTCTGCAGTCCATTGTTGATTATCCATACACTAAGAAACATTTTTGACATTGCTTACATGCTTTAAAAGAAGACCAACCTTACAAGCCATTATTTGGAAGAACAGAACTAAGAAAGGAAGTGTCATCAGGGTCTTCTCTTCTCTTCTCTTCTCTTCTCTTCTCTTCTCTTCTCATCTCCTCTTACCCTACCCTACCCTACCTTACCTTATCTGTGGTGGTGCAGTGGTTAGAATGCAGCATTGCAGGCTAACTCTGCCCACAGCCAGGAGTTCGATTCTGACTGGCTCAAGGTTGACTCAGCTTTCTATCCTTCCAAGGTTGGTAAAATGAGAACCCAATTTGTTGGGAGGCAATATGCTGACTCTGTAAATCGCTTGACAGTTTCTGGAACTGGAACTACCAGAATCGTAATTGATGAGATGGCCTGGCATGGGAAGACTACAGGAATGGAACTGGCATGATGTAATCCTAATTTGCAGCAGGAAGAATATAAAATGACTGCATTCTTGGATAATAATGATAAGCTGGGGCTCCTATTCTGTTAGCAAGAACACCTATATGTGTTCACTTTCTCTGAAGTTCTCAGTTCGGGGTTTAGGACAAGATGGAAACTTTTCTGTATAATTTATTAAGAGAAATATTTTGAGCTCTGAAAGGTGCACTAGGAAAAGGTCTGTCATGGAATTGAGAATCCATTTATCTGATCCAGTGAGGCCAATCAAAGCTTTTAGTCCCGTAGCATCTTATTTACAATTTTTAAAAAATCAATTATGTCTGTGCTGTATGGTCCATAACTATATCAGGGTTAATCAATGGAGATCAACCACTCACATCAATGGAAAAATACAAAGTAATTTTTTATTTACTTGATACGTTCTCTGTAACATTCCCTCCAAATCCACAATGAAGCAGGATTGCTTTCAGCAATGCAAGATAACTGATTAAACGTTGAACTCATTTTTACTTTAGGCTTGCCTGCAAAGATAGATGATAGTTCAGTAATTCAATTTTGCAAACGTTGCCAGAACAGCTTCCCTACAACTTAAGCCTTTTCTGTTTAACTGCTTCTGATTACAAACTCATTTGTCTAAATGAATAGCTCTTTATATGAATCACAAGATAATTGACTCCAAATCAAGTATATTTAAAGCCAAACCAAGCACAAAATAAAAGATATTACACAGCAATACTATTTTTTTTTAATCTTTGAGCCGACTTCTCTGTTTTTAACCTTATATTTTCTTACTTTGTCTTCCCTTATCAGCTGTCTGTTACTGTGTTCAACTCACTAAACCCAATGGATTTGGGCTGCATTAGTCAGGTGAAACTGGATGAAGGCAGATACAGAACAAAACATCAGGGTCATAAATCTATGGCATCAATAATCAAATCAGTAATAAGCTAGTCAATCTATCAACTGATGCATTTAGCTAGATTCTATCCCTCTCTGTTATCTTTCCCAGCATTTCCCAAGTAGATTTCTCTCACATTTCCTTCATTTTGAACAAGTGACTAATGACTGAGAGTTACAGAGTTTGCCTTGAGAACATTACATTAGCAAAGGCCAGTCTGTCATTTCAAATTTCCAGGCATTTGTCTTGTAGCACAACTGCATGAGATTCCTTCACTGAAGATGCATGATTCTCTATCGTGATGTTTAGACTTTACAAAAAAAAGTAGCTTTATATCTTTCATCCCCATTACTGCACCCAGTCAGTCTATCTAAGTATTAACCCCCACATCAATCCCCACTCCTGAAGCACAGAAAAGCTACACAACATCAGTGCATGATGAATAGATTTTTTAAGTTATAAATCACAAATATATAAACATGCCATTGCTTTACCTAGCCTGCCTTTCTAGGGTCTCAGATTTAAGATTTTTCCCATCCAGTTTGAAAATGCTTTCAATCTTGCATATGCCTGCCTAGCAGCAGGCTGTTTAACCTTCAAATCATAACCCTTCTCTGTCAGAAGAAGGGCTCTGAAATTTCTATGTCCTTGAATGCTACATTTACATCCCTGTATGAAAATGTTCAGTTAATTAAAGATATCATTTAGATATGGTTAACTATTTCAAGTACAAAACTGTAGACTGTCACACACTGATAAGACAGAACAGGAAGAAGTGCATAAGAATAAGTGAGGTCATGTAAACTGATTTGCCTATATAACTTTAGCTGGATGAAAGAGACTTTTTTGTTAATTTAGGCAAATATTTCACTAATGCGAGTACACTGCACCTGGTTTTAACTTATTGTTTTGATCATTTAACTGAGGTGATACTTGAACTATTTTTAACATTGTTTTTATTATGAACAGCACTTTGTTCATTTCCTACTTAGTCCCAACACATTTTTAAGGGTGACAAGCTGGAGAAGATGGGTAAAAATTAAACTTGTTAATAAATACAGCATGGTACTGAACATTGATTGATCTTGTTTCTTAAAACATACTCACTCTTCACATAGAGTCTTAATGTCCTCTTTACAAATACATCACTATTTTCTGCGTAGAACAAATATTCGCCCGATTGATTTTTATGATCACAGAGGCTTGCAGAGATGCTGTTTCATAAAGGAAGGAAGGATCATTCAAGTGTACATTCAGGTGTAGTCTTTACTGAAAGGCTCTATGGTGAGTTTTTAAGCTACCCAGGTTGCTCTCAAAGAATAAAAACCACCAAACAACATTGCAACCAAGTAACATTGTTCTCCCATGAAGGTTTGAGAAGCAGAACCTTTGCTATGGCATCTGAAACTATGGAAATAACTCATGGGAAAAATTATTTTCTTTTCCTCTATATTGCAATAAGGAAAGGAGTTTCCTAAACTCTACAAATGGGCCAGCCAGCCAGACATTTAGGAAATCAACCACATACAATATTACATTTGCATCTGGTCATGTATTTAACCTTTCCTCCAAAACCATATATAATACAAAAAAGTAATTTATTTACTCTACAGAAACCTCCCAACCCCTCGGTTCTGCTGATTTGATCTGAAGCAGGGCACAGATGGATTTTGTGGATTTGAAGTTTACTAATATTTCCTTCCGTTATGAGGCCAGAAAAACGTTTTGCAAACAGTCTTCCTCCTCTTTTTCAGGATGAAATTCTCTCCATTAAAGATAGTGGACCATATAATCTAGCATACTGCTGAAGTGCTGATTGGTAGATAGCTGTTTTTTAAACTTTCTGGTCTGAGGGGTAGGGGATGATTGGCCCAAGCCTACCAGATCAACTTCTCTAGCTAAGACTAGGAGCTGAGATTCTCTAGTCCTACTTCATCAGCCATCACATTGGCTCTACAAATTTCCAATCAATAATCCAGTCATTTATATAAACTAAGAACAGGGTGAATAGATAATTAGATAGGTATGTAGCTAGATAGATAGGTAGATGGACAGACAGATAGATGACATAACCCCATTTCTAATCTTTTAAAAACTGTAATAACACAAAAAAGTTAAGATTTGTATCCATCAAGGACAGCTTTCATGTCCAGCTTTGATCTGGTGGGAGGGGCGAATAGGTAAGAATCTATAGCACCACTATCAGAATAAACTGAGTTTTAACATGGTAGAGGTCAAAAACTTTCAAATCTTGGGTCAAATGAAGTCTTCCAGGTGTTTCAGTCTGAATCTTCAAACTTTTTTTTTTCTTCATTTATGCTCCATAGTTACTGCTTCATAATTACTCCATGAACTACAAAGCTTATACAAATTGCAAAGAACAGAAAACACCTGGATGCATTTTTGCCGGTTTTGTGGTCACTCATTTAGTATGCTAAATAAAGATACAACCACATTTTTACCTACATTTGACTTTGACCATCCTGTGGTGGCATGTAGCAACTAAAGATTTCAGGGGAAGTAATGAAACTTCCTTAACAGGGAAAAAAAAAACTTCTTACCTCCTATTTTGCAAAAACAAGATTACAAAAAGAGGTTTGAATCCTGCATTTAGTCTGCACCAGCCATCTAGCCCTGCATAATACAGGTAAATGAACAGAGTGAAAGAGCTTGCCTTTTCTCTTTCACCTGGTCCTGGACTCAAATTTACTCCTGCTTGGGCATGACAAGTAGCTCAAATGAAATAAAGATGGGGCAGGCAGAAGACTCAGAATCAATTTACTGATAGCTGGAAATATATGAGTTGGACTCCTTCCTTACTTTCCCTGTCAGGCATCAAGATAGTCACACAGACTAAGGTATACACACCAAACAATCACTGATCTTGGAGTCTTTATTAGTTATTTACAGCATCACCGGAACAGCTTTAGAACCACAACATTACATCTTGCCATTAAGTCTTGTTGCAAAGGACAATTCACACAGCCTTATCCTGCTGTTGTTCATATTAGAAAACACCCAGCAGACAGAAAACAGGAGAGACAGGAACAAGATGTTATTATGCTAGCACAGTGACAGCTCTTTCAGTTCCCATAGCAAAGTCTGGTTTCCACTGTTGCTATTAAAGAGTCCAGATGGTTTTTAACATGTTCCTTGTGGGGTGAAAAGAAAGAGCATAAATGCAATGGGATTCTCAGCAGGGAAGGGCTACTTGCAGATTAGTAGTTTTGAAAGAAAAGGAGTATCTGTAGTGTCTCACCCCTCAAGGAACCTCTGATCATGACTGATGACAGGGAGATAATAATAATAAAAAAAAGCCACACACATTGGAGGAATCTCATCAATTTTTGTTTGTTTGTTTTAGTCCTGACCTTTTCAGGTGTAAAATTTACCTAAAATATAGATGATGAATGTATTGAAACAACAGTTGCAGTTTTATCAAAATACATGTTGGTGGGATTTCAGTGGTACTGAACAGAAATCCACAGGAGGATATTCTTGGAATCTACCAATATTTAAGCAAGGCTAAATCTATGGGTCCAGAAGCTTTCTTAACAATTATAAGAGGAAATAAGCAAATCATAAATAACTATGGTTCCACCAAATGTTTTTTTTTCCTTAAAGACATTTTTCTTTAAGAATCAAGGCATAGTATGAGTGATATGGGATATATAAGATCAACTTTTTTATTTATTTATTTATTTGTAGGATTTCTATACCGCCCTTCTCCCTAGGGACTCAGGGCGGTGTACAGCCAAATCCAAACCCCAAAAAACAATACAAAAATTAAAAAGCGATTAAATAATGGCTGATTACATTAATTAAACCCACCCCCCAACTTTAAAACCCAATTTAAATCAATAATTCGGAGACAAATTAAAACTAATTTTTTTAAAAAAGGACTAGAACATTTTTTACATGCCCCATCTCTGAAGACAAAATTGTACACATTAATTGGCTTTTTATTGCTGCATGTTTGGTAGCCATAGAAAACCAGAAATGCTTGCAGGTGAGTGAGGGACACAATTCTCCATTTTTCTTTAGTACAAAGAAACAGATGAGCTGCACACAAAAAAAGTGCACATTTCTCCATGGTGGTCATAGAAATGTGTTTATCCAATTTCTCCTAGCCTTCAGCAGAATAGCTTACAAAAACCTTCTGTGTTTATTTACAATATTGTAAGTAGAAAACAAAAACAAAATTAGTTACGCATAGATTTCAGTTTCATAAGACTGATTCAATCTGGAAAATTAAACCAACTTCTGTTGAAAAATAAAGGAAGATTTGTTGTATCAAAATCCGTAAGTTTTGCTTTATGTTTGATTGAAGAAGTGAAAGCAAATAAAGAAGGAACAGAAAACCAAAAGGTACCAAGAATGCTTTGTGGAAAACCTTAGAGGAAGTAGTAGGCGGAGTGGAATCAAAATACTAAAAGAGAAAAGAGAAAAAAAATTCTGCGAGGAATTTATTTATTTATTTTCAAATATAGAAATCCTTCTCACTGTATTATGCATTATTTGCCAAACCTTGCTCCTCTTTTCGTGTGACAAAGAATAAGAACATTTGTCCACATTTTTCTGGGATGGGCTTTTCAACTTTTTGTTTTTTTACTATAAATTTGCTATAGTCACTTCTACTCTCCAGTTTCTTAGTTTCTTTTTAGCCTGATAAGAAGTCATTGCTCTCGTTTATCCCCTGGAAATTGCTGCTAATTTTGAACAGAAAAATAGCAGGTCTCATCCCTGCCTTGTTGTGTCTCCTCTGTTCTGCAGGAAAAGAGTAAAAAAATAATACATATTTGACACCTATCCTAAAGAAAATAAGACAAAAAATAGAGAAAGATTCAAAAAGAATTTGAGAGGGACAAAAAAAGGAAACTATTATTAGTTATCATACTAATGAGCCATAAAAGAAGACATAGTTCCATCCAATTCTGTGCTAGGGATATGACTTAATCTCTTTTACTTTAGAGCGCAGGATTAAAACTAATGTAGAAACTGCAGGAAATTAAATATCAGCTCTGATTTAGGAGAATCTTCTTAAGAATTCTTTGGAATAAATGATAGGCTCTGGGATGGGCATCTATAGTATGGATCAAAATAAATGTAACGATAGTCACATCAGAAAAAATGTACTGTACATGGTAACCAAATCAAAAAAGAAGGCTGAGGAGATGAAAAATTAGTCAGTCTTAAGTAAAAAGTGCTCTGAAATAGTTCTTTAAATAAACAAAATGCTTTCAGGGTAGAGGAATCCACAAAGTTGCATTGGGGCCACTGTGTACTTTCAAGGTCTGTTGCATACAGACCTACCAGCTTCCTCCTTATGTTTGAAAAAAGCTGAAGGGGGGAAGGGGAACATTTATTTTTCAACTTTAATGTTTGCAGAGTCATAGAAGCCAAGATAGTAAACTAGCACCTTGTAGTATCCAACTTGCTATCTTAATTAAAAAAAAACAATTGGATGTTCCAAAATCAACGCAACATTCATTGTCTAGAAGTTAAAAGTACAGTAACAATCCCCCACCTCCAAAGTCTTAAGTACTTCAGCACATGACAGGACCAAACAGTTCCATAGTGGGGCCTATCATTAATAGTGTTGCTACTGCTGTACCATCAGTGCAAACTCCTGCATCACTCAGAGACCCCCTCATTCAGAGCTATGGACTTTAAAAAGTTCACCAAAAATATTGCCTTGCTGGTCCTCATTACTGCCTGATAGAAGGAAAGACAAGATAATTAATTAACTAATGCCAGAAGAGAAGAGGGAATATGCAGAACAAAGAAATGAAAATGAAAATAACTTGAAGACACACAAATGACCTTTTCTGCAGCTTTCTCTGTCCTGGTATCCCTCAGTAACACCTGTTCTATACCAGTTTTAAAGATAGCCTGATTCTCAACCAAAGTGAAGCACCTTCAAATCAGATTGATACTTAAAAATTTTACACGAAAATCTGTGCAACTTCAACATGCTGAATAACATGATGTATTCAAATCTCTTTGCTGCAACCTGGGAAAAAAAATGTTACACAGCCCCTGATTTGACAAGGCACTCATAGTACATTAAAGTTCTCTATCATGAACTTTTAATTTAATTGGAGAAAAGATAGATTGTGGCATACAAAAAATAAAAAACATATACAACAAATAAATAGCATAGTTTTAAGCATCTTATCAGAAGTGGAGAAAAATGCGTCAAAGCGCATAGCAGAAAAATAAAGGAAGTGAATTACCTGTAAGTGTCTGTGTAAGTTTGCTGACATGGAAATGACATTTGGGAAAATATCCAAATGCATCTAATTGGTGGATAGGCTTTAAGTTTAACTTCAAGGCAAGTATTTCCTTCTGTGCCAACTTCAAAATCTTCCTTTGCATTGGTTATATTGATAAACCCTTTGTCTGTTAAATGATAGATCAACATTATGTGGCACAATTCAGTATCTATTTGAAGGATTTGAACACAAGAACCTTTGGTATTCCTTGGTCTACAGCAATTAAATGATTATTGAATGAATGGATGGCAGACTTTCATTCTGACAGTGGCACAAATATGAGAATACATTGTAGGCTCTCCTAGATCCTGTTTTTTTTTAATAGTTCAACTATATGTTTACAAGTAGTAGTGGCAACTAAATTTGCTTAGGAAGACTACAGACTGATCTTTAATGTGATAACATTCCCTTATTTTACTGTACATTCCTTGGAAACGGAGAGGCAAAAGATAGAAGTTCTATTTGACTCTCAGCTAATAGTCTTTAGTTGTCATTTCTTCCTTAGAATCATTTAGCTAACTTTTTCCAATAAAGATGATGTCAAACTATGGTTTTCATAATCATCCAATGAACATGGTCACCTTTATTGGACGTATTATCTTTACAGATATCTTCTGAATACAAACTTTTGAAATTAACAGAGTTAATAAGCCTTGCAGTTAGAACATAACATATTTAAATTATTTTGACTTTTGATCAGTAGCTCCTTCTAACCTATCAAAGGTTATGTTTTTGCAAAAAGCATTTTCTTTCTGTACAGAAGAAAATAGATAAAAAATGGCTGGACAATTATAAGCATAATAATGTAATATAAATCAAACAACTCCAGTGTAGTAAAATTTCGATTCTCCTAGGGATGGACAATTAATTTTCCCAAGGAGCCATGTGAAAAACTGGGGCTATTAAAATATATAGGAACCCCATGGATTCACATATGTAAATTCAAAAAAAAGTTGCCTTCAAAATAAAAGCAATGTAATTGTTTTGCATCCCTGATATACACATATTTACATTTGATTTCTAATTTCCTATTGATATCACGTCGGCCAGACAGAGATGATACTGAAAATACCTTGCACACTTGATTGCTTATTTTTCCTCCTCTTTTAGCAAAATCAAATGTTCATTTGCATCAATAATAATGACAATTATTAGTTCAAACCTCTATTACGGTTGAAATTAAATTAACCATGTGATTATATGATAAGCCTAGAAAAGAATGGAGAGTTGTCTAAAGTAGAATGTTCTAAGTCTCTTAAATTTCAATTAGAAAATATGAAGGGTAAGCCATGAACCATAAGTAATCACAAAATCAATTTTTCAGTTGCCAATTTCTGATGGAAAAACAAGGAAAATGGTTCTTATCCCTTTGCACAGACTTAGAGCACGTTAGCTGATCAATAATTCTCTACTCCAATAATAAAAAGATGGGGGGAGGGAAGAGAGAGAGAGAGAAATTTGCCACAATCACTGGACATAAGATACAGGTTTTTTTGGGGGGGGTGGGGGGGAGAGAATGACACGTGTATAGCTTCATTATTAACATTTTATAGAAAAAAACATATATTTTCTCTTATAAATTACCTCTACTACATATATCAACATAAATAAATATGTCTTACCTAAAATTCTAACTACAGCCGTTTTCTTGGCAGCAATTTCTTCAGAAGAACAAGTATAATTACCATCATTATGGTGTTCCACGGATGACATAAATGCATACAGAGTCTTAACCCAAGTTGAACCCATTTTCCATCTTCCTTCTAGCGTCATATTCTAAATGTTTAAATAAATATTAGAATGTAAGAGCTAATAGCTTTTATTCATGGTGCATCTATATAAAGTTTTACATTGGAGTATATGTTAGTGGTGGATGTGTATGGAGATTGTCAGTCATCCAGGTCATGGTTATTCCAAAGGTGCTTTTTCAAGAGGCAACTGTTGTTTTTCTTTGAATATGTTTCGCTTCTTATCCAAGAAGATTCTTAAGCTCTGACTAGATCCTCCCATTCGCCACCACCCAATCATAGCTGAAAAGCTTCTTGGATGAGAAGTGAAATGTCAAACTGAGAGCAAACTCTCAAACCAAACAAACAAAAGGAGCCGTTTAACATTATACGGTAGGAAAGGAAATTAGCCTTTGAGAACAACTCCAATCAGAGGTGGGCTGCAAAAATTTTAGCAACGGGTTCTCTGCCCTTTTGCTGAGTGGACGTGGCCAAGTCGGCCTCCAGCACTATGGTAGCGGGTTGTTTTTGCCCTTCCCAGGTTCCAGAGGCTTTCCTTGAGCTTCCGGGAGGGCGAAACACCCTTCTCCGGCTCCGGAGGCTCTCTGGAAGGCTGGAAATAGGCCCGTTTCTGACCTTCCTGAACTTCTGGAAGGCCCGTTTTTCACCTTCCCTGAGCCTCCATGCGCACCCTGCACTTACCTGCATCCAAAATGGGTCTCTGGGAACATGGGGATTCCTGAGAGGGGCGGGATGGGGTGGGTGGGGCCATCTAGGAGTGGGATTTGGAGGTTCTCTGAACTGTGCAGAATCTTAGCTAAAGGATCTCCTGAATCCCTGTGGGCCTTGGTGGTGTAGGCTATTAATCATCTAGCACTTAGCTCAATTGCCTGCAATTAGTGCAGGCTCGAATCTTACCAGGCTCAAGGTTGACTCAGCCTTCCATTCTCCCGGGGTAGGTAAATTGAGGACCCAAGATTGTTGGGGGAAATAAGCTGACTTTGTAAAAATGCCGCTTGGGAGGGGGGCAAAAGCCCTAGTAATAAGCAGGCATATACAATGGAATGAAGGCTATTGCCGAGCACTTAGCATGGTGCTCCATAGACTGTAAGCCGCCCTGAGTCTTCGGAGAAGGGCGGCATATAAATAAAATTAAAAAAAAAAAAAAACCCAGCAGCCCACCCCTGATTCCAATGTAATGTAAGAAATGAGGCTATTGAAAGAAATCTATTAAGTTAAGAATACTGAACAACTCAAACCTTTTTGTAAAGAGAACAGTTAGTATGTTTCATAACAAATTGAATGTGGTAACTGTTCTTATTTGAATTGGAAAGTATGAGAAATGAAATATGCTGAAATCATACATTTTATTTCAGTTAATATTTAATATAACCAGTTGAAATTGTTAGTAGTGACTATCACAGGAAAAAGGACTGTTTCATTACCTTTTCTAATTGCTTGTTTCCAAAATGCCACTTATTCCCAAACTGAGAAGTGTTATATTTGGATCTGCATCTTAAGATCAGTGGATCTCGAACTCTGAGAAATAGTTCCTGCACAGGGCTTTCTGGTTTTCTATTCAGATCTGTATTTTGACCAAACATCATAAACCAACATGCTGAAATCTTTTACAACTTCTACTATTAAATAGTACAAGAGAGGCTTATTTTTCTAGGGAGAGACATTACAGTTCTTGCAATGTGAAATTGGTGGGTTAGGAGATGCCAGAGGTAAGCTGGATGTTCCATGTGACTCATAAATGGTAAACTGCCAGTCTATGATTTAAAATGTAAAAATGTATTTGTGGCCCTGAGTTTAGATGAGTGGTGTCCAATCTGGTCAACATTAAAACTTATGGACTTCAACTCCCAGAATTCTCCAGCCAGCATACCAAGCCCCTCCCTCAAATCCTTAAAATTATTTCTCCAGTTTATACAGATATATATTAGAACATTTAAAAAAATGCATTATAACATTTTGCACAAATACCAGTCTAATACATACTGGTAACATATATAGAAATGTTACTTTATGTTCAGTGTTATTTACTTCCAACAGAAGAGTTAGGGTTAAAGTCAGAGTTAAATTGCACTAGTATTGTGATTTGTAGCTCAACTTTGAGATTGTGCATTTGAATCTGATTATATACTTAACCTAAACTAAAGCAACCAATCACACTTACCAGTTTTCCCCATAGGTAATAATAAATCCAGTCTAAACATCTAGATGATGTTGGGACAAGCCATAATAATATAAATTTATATGCTTCCTGACTCCCAGTGGTTTTGGGTGGTTTATGCTTCCAATCCAGTTATATAGCTTCAAATATTGGGGGGAAAAAACCTTTTAAATTCTTTATGGAGTGAAGTAGTAAAGGCAATCCTCTGCTTATATGCCCATGAGTAGTTCTTTCTATGCTGAAGTATATTCTTGACGTTAGGAATCCGATGGCACAGTTAACATAAATTAGGGAACAATATATCCTAAAGCAGAGTCAGTTTGTACTTGAGTATTACCTATTGTATAAAGCTCTGTGCATATTTTGCTCATGTTATTAGTTGCACAGCATGATACATGTGGTTCAAATGACAAGTTGTCTTTTCTTAAGAAAAGTTGTGGTTTATGCATTTCCATCAGGTCATCAAAAACAAATCTGCACCTATAAATCAAAATAGCAATGGTTGAATATAAAATGTTGATGATAATAATACTGATTTAAATGATAATCCTGTCCATAACTTTTTAGTATAGCAAAAATATAACAGTGCAAGTAATGATATTCTATTCTTTACAGGTAACAGGTATAGAACTTTATGTTGTTTCCTAAATAAAGATTAATTAATTTATGTTCATTTAGAAATGGGGAAGAAACTTACCTGAATAGTTTAGTGACTATTTAAGTTAGGAAGTATGCTTCATCATTGAATAGCTGTAGCTGTGTTTCAAAATGCCCACAGTTACAATGTGGTAGAGTAGATGAGATTGTGATAACTGCATAAAACTGCTAAGTTTAATATAAACTGAATGAGCATCATCAAGGGACTCATATGCCAAAGATTTCAATCCATTATACCAATCCTTATTTGATTACTAAAGACTCTTAGTTATTTGATAGGTTAATTGGCAGCTCAGAACATCTACAAATTCCTGTAATCTAGTCTGAGCCACACAAACTCTAAAGCAGGTGCTGTCTGGGCATTTAAATACATAGCCAATGTTTGAACCAACTAGGGAAAGTTGGTTCAAACATTTTCTGAAACTTAATTCCTAGGTTTTTTACATTCTAGAAGCATTGAGGTTTTTGCTAAAAGAGTGATATTGCCTACTGCTCTCATAGCCATTACACATAGCAAAACATTTTAGGGCAGAAAGATCATTTTGCAATTTCAATGATTTATGGAAATTATCGGAAATAAATAAATTTCATATAAATAAATTCATAGGCATTTGCCATAGCATTCTGTCAGTTCACTACATGACATCTTCTTTTACAAAAATATCTCAGTCAAGGAACTATCTCAGACAAATATTAAATAACAGCCTAATAAAGAAACCACCAGGAACAACCATGCCAACACTGATAGAGAAAGCCACTTATATATAAATGGAAAGCAAATCCCACTCCCTTCTAGTATTGATGATGTAACCTAGTAGGGTAAAAAGCATCTGCAAGCAAACCAAGCTCAGAGAGCACCAAGGACGCCACAGTTCAACCCTGAATTACAATGTTTTCTTTTACGGGGTCTTCTCTCAGTGGGAAGATGCCCAAATATACATAAATAATGCAAAAATTGAGAGTCCCAGAAAAGAACAAGAAAAAAAGACAATAGTTTGGAGCCACATACTTGTCATCAGGAATCTGGCAAGGGAACCATTTAAGAACTGGTGTAGGATGTCCTTCTGATATGCATCTCACACTTTCATCTCCATGTTTTATAAAATATGGCTTTTCTGGGCTTCCTATTGAAAAAGATGTGTATAGTGCTTTTTTAATGCTTTTATGTATGTATTTTGTACATGAATCTGAGTTACTTTTTTATGTTGATATTACAAAAATATGCAAATATTTTGTCTCTGCTATATACATAATGAAATTACTATGTCCCCCCCTGAAAAAAGTAGTCTATATAACCATAGAAGAACATTAAAAATTAGACATGTGCATAATTTATTATTCATTAGGGCTAAAGAAACCAACCCTGACATGACTAAAACCATAGATTGAAAGCGGCATGATTCAATTTGAGTTTGCAATGTTTTACTGGATTTGATTTAGTCACTTTGAGATTTGATTTGAATAAAATGTTTGCCAGTTAGATTATAAATGTCTGTAGTATTTTTATTTTTGATAGGATGTAACACAATTAGCAAAAATATAAAACATTAATCCTGCCACAATTTAGCTGGTTATTATTAAGGGTTTTACTGCAGTAATTTTTCAAAATACCCTCCCTCCCATACCTTTCTTAAGGCATGGATAATAGAGATGAGGAAAGATCAGCATAGTCTCAAATTTCTCACAAATCAATGGATAAAACGTGTTCAGTTCAAAAACCATTTTAAAAACCTTTTTTTTCCTGGTTTTCAAGGCAGTCCAGATTATTTGGTTTAAAATGAATACAGATTTTTCATTATGATCTGATGCAGCTTGTGGTTTCAATTGTTCCAAAATTGTGGCTTGTTTTTCTTAATCTGCATTTGTTAGCAGAAATAACTTGGCACAATAAAATGACTACAATCTCTACTTTATTTTGATAATCACTTTTAATTGAGTAAATATGGATTATACTTGGATTGAGGGATGCTGTTTGTTTGTTTTTAGAAATTAATTAAAAGTAAAAAATTAATCCTATGTGTGAAGTACGGAAGAACTGAGGTGAACTTGTATTGGCAAAAGCAGCACAAAACAATAGAATATTCCACTAGTACAAGGGAGGGAATAAAGAAGATTTATGTTGGCTGTATAAAAGTCCAGAGCAGGGAAACAAGTTAAAGTCCAAAGCAATGTAGATTATACCACTCAACAGAAGTTCTGATAGGTAGAGCTTGGATTAAAATGATAAAACTAATTGGCTGCTTAATTATGTCAGTGTCAGCATGTCCACTACATTACTCAATTTCCTGTAGTATCCTTCTTATATAGATATTTGCATATTGTTTATAGCAGAGCAGAAGTGCCACTGAAACTGTAAAGCACTTAAGAACATGAGAAAAGACTGCTGGATGAGCCCTAAATTCATTTAGCCAGTATCCATCTAGGAACCCTACAAATAATGCTCAAGGAAGCTCTCTGTTCCCATTGTTATGCCCAGTCATCAAGACTAGCCCATTAATAGATGTAAATTAATAACTGGTAACTTATCTTGTTGCAAGGTAGGTTGATTACAAACCGTGTAAAGAAATACTTCCTGGTATCAATTTTAAATCTTTTATTATTTTAATTGGATGACCTTTAGTTCTCTATTTTTTCCTTTCTTTGCTATGTGCAGTTTTATAAACCTTACTCATACCTCCTTGCAATCTCTAAGCTTAACTACAATTATAGCATTCATTTCTCATATGAAAGCTCAAGCCCACCCATCCATCCATCCACCCACCCACTCAATTTGTATAGCTGCTCATCTCAGTCTAGTGACCAATTCTCTTGGTTGCCTCTCAATGTTTTTCTATCTTTGTAAAACATCTAGAAGCCATCATGGTGCAGTGATTAGAATGCAATAATTCAATTCTAAAAATAGTATGGTAGGTTAACTCTGCCCACACTCTGAAGTTCGATCCTGACTGGCTCAAGACTGACTCAGCCTTCCATCCTTCTGAGGCCCCAGATTGTTGAGGGCAATATTTGAGGGTGGACATTTGTAAACCACTCAGAGTTCTGTAAAGGACTATGAACAGTACATAAGTCTAAGTGCTACTGCTATCTTTGTTTCTATCATGTCTATATACTTCCTCATAAATTGCCTTTTGTTACTTCAACTTCTCAACTTTCATTTTTTGTGGATCTCACCAGTTCCATCCAACCATGACTTTCTGGGGCTTCCCCTTTTGTGTGTATTGTTTTGTGATTCAAATCTAATTTATTCTTTCTACTACCATTTATTCTCTCTCAAACCATCATATATTTCTTTTATGCTAGCTTCTTGCTCCTCAATTTAGTTGATATTCATTCAGCATCCATTAATCCTTGATCCTACCTTTTCTTATTTTACCATTCCCAATGCGCGCGCGCATGGGTGTGTGTGTGTGTGTTTATTTTGCTTCTCCTGTCATTTCTTTGAAACTGTCAAATTTGTTTATTAAACCTAAGATTTTTTCCCCATTCAATTTGCATTTAGCATGTACCTGCAAAGATATCTTCTGATATGTGGGTACAGATAGGTCTTTTGATATGTGTACTTACAGTTCAATTTGCCTAATCTATATTGTTTTTGCAAACCATTCCCACTAAAATAATGCATTTTTGTGCATTATTTTCATGAACCTTTTTTATGCAAGCCAGCACAATATACTTTTTTAAATAAAAAGCAAAAATTTGCACCGCTATGAAAAATTTGAAAACTGTGAACTCAAATGATAACCAAACTTTGCTTGATATTGGCTAAAAAATAACAACCTTAGGCAAATTAGTATTCAACATTAATTTCTTCCCTTCATCATTGCTAGATGTTTTCTAAATAATTATTGGCCATGCTTAGGGGTGGAATGCAGACACTTTTTCTGCATGAAGATAATTGGCTATGTTTAGTCATGCAAATACACATTTAATAAAGTATGAATACTGTATATAGGCTGCAGTATAAACTATATTTTATTAAATAACCTCCTGAGTAACTAAAGAAGCCAGGAAGCTTTTAAATAAAAAATTATAGTGCTTCATTGCAATCAGGAAAAAATCAAGATACTAAGTGATAGAGTGATGTTATCTTCCCATCCCAAACTCTTAACTAGAAGCCATGATTTCCAAATGAAATTATGAAATTATGAAAACTAATTAGCAGGGCAGTTTCCTTTATTTGCCAGCTTGTCCAAAGGTAAATCAAAGTACCTAGACGTGTTGCAAAAAATGGCATTCATCTCAGTTTATCATTTGAGTATGCGTGTGTGGAGGGAGGAATTGAACTTTGGTGTTGAACATTTAGTCCAATTAGTTCTATCAGAAACAGAACTGTGTAAGGTTGTTGCTATAGCCTAATTCTTATTTTAGCAAACTTCCTCAAACTGCACTCCCAGGTGAATTAGAGGCCAACTGCTATGCTGGGCAGGAATTGTGGAAGTTGCTGTTCCAACAGATCTGAGGGAGCCTTAGAGCACATGTTTGATTACTGAAAGTAAATTGTATGGTTTTCATGTTTATTTTGTGCATGGAGACCTGCTCAGGTATCAGTAGTTTGTGCTCCCTATATTTTTTTTCTGAATAGTGTAAAAAGCAACACTATTGTGGAAAGAAAATGTCAGTGTATGAGCAGCAATAATTTCTGATTCAAAAGCTAAAGTCTCAAGTTCAGCTCAACTCTTAGTGAATTCATGAGCTTGTAGTTTCCTTGACAATATAAAAGTACTTTGCATTGCTTTACATTCCCCACTTCCAATTTTCTAATCCAGCCTACAGTCCTGAGACTTTTTTTTGGTGATTTTCAATTCTAATAAGGCCCAAACGTGTTTAGGTTTTTGAAATCAACAAAAGTCAGCTTGATGTTGCCATTTAGGTGGGCAACTCCTCTAGAACTTCAATATTAGCCTTTTGCTCCCCGATTCTTAAATATAGTCTTAAATATAATTTCTTGCCAATTAGCTGACTCTCTATACTTTTTAAAAAGAGAAAACAATGGTAAATATTTAAAAATAGCCCTCATTTTAAAGACTTTGAAGACATTAAGGTTCCATGAGCTACTATTTTTACACAAGTTACCAATTTGTCAAGTACAAAACAGGGGTGCGGTGGGGAAAACCTATGTTTAGAATTAAGGAACAACAAGTTGTTCTTTTGTTTTCAGTACAGAATTCGCTCATAGAACAGCACCACTCTCCGTTACCTTCATGTTCTCAGCCTAATTTAAATGGCATGATAGCTTTCAGCACTGTTGCAGTCAAACCATTGGGAATCAGAAACTCTTGTTGACAGATCACAGCTCATTTAGGGAATTACCAGTCAATCCTGTTATTCCAGGAGGCTTAAAAGTATTCCCAGCATCCCTGCCATGTCAGTTGGATTCTTTAAACTTTAGGAAAACATGAATTGACTCAAAGCATTTCAGAGCTTTTTCTTAGGAAGGTTGAAACTGCTCTAGCTTTGAAGTAGGGAGCAGAGTGGAAAAATATCCCACAATAATGGAACTAAAATGGAAGTGGGTTATAAATAAAAAAGGATAAATCATTCAAGAGCACAGCATCCAAAACATTTTCAAAATTCTCATTTCTACCCATTTATCTCTCCTTTGAATGTTAGTCAGAACAACCCTTATCTGGCAGCTATTTATGTGTTATCAAGAAAAGGACATGCTTTAATACTCCCCATGCCAAAGGGGATGTACTTTATATGTAGATCAAGATGTATTGTAATTAATAGAAACATAATATATGCCATCTTTATAAAGAAGACTATGAATAAGTGACAGGTTTGTGCATGAGTACTTTTTGGTACATAGCTAGGATCTTAAATTTCCTTTACTCCTCTTGAAAGAGTCCAGTCTAAATTTCTAAGGACTATATTTTAGTATGCCCTTGAGTTTCAAATGTTTTATTAAGGAGGGAGGCAGGAATATCTTAAATTAAAACAGGTACATGAACCTGTACTTTAGCACATTGGTTGAAATTACTCTTCTTTCCCATAAGGTTTGAGTTCTTTTCTTATTGAGGACAATTACAAATCAATATGATACAGACCAATCTCACAAAAACTTCAATCTCTTGGCTTTTCCAGTGAGGTGTTCTAATCATGGGTTTTGAGTGTGCACTCTATGCATTTAATCAATCTATCAAAGACCTGGAAACCCAACAAGAATCAAGTTCCTTTTATGAACCAGTGAGATACACTAGTTTACTGTTTCTAAATGCCAAAGAGCACTTATGTTAACATGCTTCAATGCTCTTCACACATCAGTTTTGGAGAGTTGATAGAAAAGTCCCGTATGAGCTGAGATTAAGTCCCTGTGGACAAGGGACTTTTGAAATTGCGATTAATCTCTTGCTATATTGTACCCTAAATAAGAGTTCAAAGACCTACTCTATAATTATCTGTAAAACACCAGGGAAATTCTCTTTTTTGTGTTGCTGTTATTATTGTTATAAGATCAGTATTTATTTTATTTTATTTAAATTTGACCTGGAAGTGCTTTCAGGCCGATAGCACCTAAATGCTAGTAGTCCAAAGTCACTGTTTGAAGTCTGCCTTTGTCCTCAAGAAAGGAAATATGAAGAAACAGTAGAAAAAGACAGTTTGTGGTAAAATTTCATGAATTATGCAGGATTATACAATAAGAAACACCTGTGGTAGGATCCTTGGACTGGATAGCTTTTCAAAGGGGAGACAGTTCACAGACATCCTTTCAGAAGGTTAGTTATATGAATTCTATTTTTTTAAAGGAAGAATATATCTGTAACTATATAGCAATAGCAATGGTAGTTAGACTTATACACTGCTTCAGTGTGCCTTCTCTAAGCAGTTTACAGAGTCAGCATATTGTGCCCAATTTGTGTCCTCATTTTACCGACCTTAGAAGGATGGAAGGCTGAGTCAACCTTGAGCCTGGTGAGATTTGAACTGCCAAATTGCAGGCAGCTGGCAGTCAGCAGAAGTAGCCTGCAGTACTGCATTCTAACCATTGTGCCACTAGGGCTGTTATATAACAAGTTCCTATAGGAAAATGCATAATAATTTTAAAAAACTAAATAAGGATATTCATATCTATAAAGATAGTACATTTGGCTACAACCTATTCTAAAAGTCATCAATGAACAGTTGCTAAATAAATTGATAAACAAGATAGAGGAATATGACAGGATTGAAAACAAATAAAGGGAAAGTGGCAGGATTGAAAACAAATAAAGGGAAAACTAAAATGTTACACAGAGGCAAAAAGATATTGGACAAAAATCCACACATGGTTGGAAAAAATGATAAACCATCATATAGATTTTAAACCTGAAATATTTTTATTAGGAATGATACCTGAAGGTTATAGCAAAGAAAAAGTATATTTGATTATACATGTATTAACAGCAGCTAGGATTGTATTTGCTCAGAATTGAAAAAGTGATAAAATACCGGCAGAGGAAAAAGTGATAGAGAAAATATTTGAATGTGCAGAGATGAAAGATTAACAATGACAATTAAAGAAAAAGAATAAACTGAATATTACATGGTATGGGACTTATTTTATCAATGGTTGGAAGATAAAGAAGTTAAAACTGAGTAGATGAATATATAGAGGAATAAGTTAAGATTATTATAAAAGTAATAGATATAAGAAATAATGGTTTATAAAGAAAATGTGATTATTGTTATATTGGTAAGAAAATTATTAATTATAATTGTTATAATTGTATGTACAGTATATACCCAGTCGCACACTGTATGAATGAAAGGTGGAATTATTATAAATATAAAAAATATTTTTTATATAAAAAGTTGCTAAATAAATTTTATATAAACTTAATTATCATCCATTTGTTGAGCTTGAACAAAATCAAAACATTTTACAAGCCATACTAACTCCCATATTTTCTAACATTAACTATAAATTTAGTTGTTTTTTGCTTTCCATCGCTGTACTATTAGTATTTTAGCTATTCTTAGTATAATTGATATACAATATCCTATAAATCTACACATTCTGTATTTATAAATAGCAAGAAAAATAACATTAGAATACCCCAGCAACTGACAACTTGTCCTCTGTTCATTATTGCATGACATTATTCCAAAATAAAGTTTATATATGATTAAAGTAGGAGGAAAAAATCTGCTTCAAATGAAGCAATAACATAATTATGACACATTTTATTTAATATATGTAGTATTAAATAAATAGCTTTAAATATACTTCTTTAAGGTTTGCACTTAAAATATTAACTGAAGCGGTGTTCTAATTGTAAAATAAGATATGAAACCTCCATGTCTCATACTTACTCCTTATATACAACATAAATTCTATAGTGTAGTTACTGGTTTTAGTTGTAATTAACAGAGTGTGATTTCCCTCTTGAGTTTCTTTGATTCTTGGGAACTCCACTGAAACGATGTGCCTGTTGAGACAGAAAACAAGACTTCCTTTATGAAATAATTATGAAAAAAACTTCAGGTTGCGGAACTAGGCCAAGATGACAGCAAGCAAAAAGGAAACAAAACCTTGCATATGGACCAGAAAAACCATTTCATGAATCACCTACAGAATTAGGTTAGCCAGAATGACAGTTCTTTTCTACTTAACACTTCTCTGGAAATTCTTGAAATCTCTACAGCTCCAAACAATAGTGGCTTTTTGCTCATTCCAAGAAGAGGAAGAGATCATGCTTTTAGCTTCAGTACACAGCTATAATATTTCATTTAGAAAGACTGATAGACTGACATAAGCAATGTAGTTCTAACTGCATGGAACTTAATGGAAATGCAGGGTAGAACTTAATTCTGCGAATTTTAGCAGATAACTTTAGGTGATTTGTCAGAGTTTGGATACTGCATTCCTTATATCAAGTTTCTTATTTTATTTGCGGTCTATTGGTAGAGCTAATAGCAATGAAGTTGCCACTTCTCCCTCCTTTCCCTTCCTTTCCATTTTATCTAGCAACTGACCCAGGTTCAACCAATGAACATAGCTAACTGAGAAATAAATCTGATTCTCTCTATTCCTATCTAGCAACATCACTTTTAATACAGCAATAGCCTAAATGGCATAACTTTATAGTTAAAAGGTATTGCTGGTTATTTATAACATTTATATAGCTCCTATCTTCTAATTAATCTGGATGGCTCCCAATCAACTATGTATTTATAAATTGGGAAAACATCCAGAGTCATATAAATATTGGGTGGGAATTCCCCACTTGAATTCTGGAGAAGGAAATTTGACTTTCAATTTCTTTCATTAAGCTTCTGAAACCTTCTTCCAGCCATGGAGCTTTGATGTATATGAACCCTGGGAAGATTAGGCAAGGATTTGAGTTCAGGGGAATCCAAAGCTTTCCTGTTCTTCAATTCTGCCCATTCTAATAGGAATTAAGGGAGAGTCAGTTGCTTGAGCAAGCAATTGGGGACACTTCCCTCCTTCTCATTCACTGATGAAGCATAGTGCTCTGCTTTCAATTTTGCTCTGTAAGAATGAATTAGGACAAGTACAGCAAATATATTATGAAAAGTTAAGAAGAATGAATGTTAAGTTCTGAATATTAGAGCTATATATGAAAGGGAGTGATTCAAGAGAACTTTGGGAAGCAGTGCTACTTCAAAAGAGACAAGCAACCATTCAGTTATTTGCATCTTTAAAAATTCGAATTACTAAGAAGGAAATTCATGTGCACAAAAAATTGCAATGATTCATTTGAGCTTTTGCTGGAAGCTCATGTGAAGTGGAACAAATATTGCTTTTTGTTCTTGTTTTTAATGTGTTTTGTTTGTTTGCTTACCGGTTCTCCAAATCCAGAGATGAATTACATTTGGTCTGGATCTCTTTAAAAACCCAGTGGCAGACGATGTTCTCTGAAATATTTAATATTGCTTTTAACCTGACATTTTCAAGCACACCAACTTCTACAACCATTGTTGTTTTGTAGGCATTCTCAGTGTTTTGAGTATTCAAGGAACACTGGAGGTCTTCAACATTATCTTGCATCTGCTTTGTAAGAGATAGAAAATATACATTTACTCTGTTGCACCATTTAATATCTATCCTGCTTTTCAAGAAAACATTGAAAGATGATTTGCATACAGCTCTCTGTAAGATTTGGGAAGCTACTACCAATAAAGCTAGTATTTCCCTTCTATCTTTTCCAAATAAATGATGTCCTTCCCCTCTCAATTATAGAAAGGGATAGAGAAGTTACACAATTTGATTAAGAAATGAAGGTTAAGGACATCTTTTGTGGTGAATGCTGTGAGAAGAAACCCCTGGAGAAGAAATTTTGAAATAGGGTAATCTGAATTTGTAAAAAGTATGCTTAATTTATTGGAATATGCAAACAAATCAAATTACTCCAATTCTAAACTAGATATAATTTTCCATCAAAGGTATCTCTTGCATCTTTTGAATAAAACATTGCCATTACAAGGATACTTGGCCTGGAAAACAGCCAGTTCTTTAGTTTTCATGTTTTGAAAGACTGCTGTTTATCATGTTATGCCTGTTAAGTTGAAGGGTTTTTTTCTGTATGTTTGCCATAGTTTGTAAAAACACAGAAAATAAATATGAAAGGCACAACCTCACTATGTCTTGGAATAAGAATTGTGAAACTACTGAAGCTTTGGTTCCTTTCAGGTTGGGGCAGAATGGGGTTGATAGATATCAAAGTGATTTAAATGATGGAGTGAAATTGTTTCTGGCTTGGTTGATATATTGATTTGACTTTAAAAACACAAAATGTTCCTTCAGTTACTGACATACGTTTATTATTAATTTATCAACCTAATTTTGCATGAAAGGAAAACCTTGTTGTAACAGCTGCATTCAGCCACCCAAACTACTTTCTGCCTACTATTGATAGTAAATCAAAGCAATTTAAATCAGTAAGTCAGAAGGCAAAATCAGTGTTGAAGTTAAAGGTGGACTATAGGAAGCTCAAAGTCCAAACATCCCTTTAACACCCCTCTACCCTTGCAAACCTTCTCAAAGCTTCACCAAAATTTGTCACTAAATTGTAAGTTATAATGTGACAGAAAAAGGAAATCATTAAATTAATAGGGAAGAGTAAACACGTTACATGCATACAAGTTTTCTAATTTACATTTTAATTAAAGTCAGTAAAATAGAATTTTGCTTGAATTCTATTCATCTTTGGAAGCATACTAACCTCTTCAGCACCAAGTGCCCAAAGTGCATACGAGCATTCCCAAAATAAATGACCAAAAATACTGATTATGCAGTAGATATGAGAGATAATGATGAAGAAAATGGCAATGAGAAGGGAGGTATATAGAAGAGCCAAGTCAGGACATTAGAATAGACAGTTAGCAAAGTATGGCAGAAAGAAAGAACAAAATACTGAAAGTGTTTAGGAAGAGGAACACCTGAAATATGACAGAAATGTGGAAAAAGAAAAGAAAGAGAAGTTATCATTTCTATTTTAGCATAAAAAGGCAAGCAAAGTATTTCGCAAACTAAAGAATTTGAAGAGGGAAATAAAATCTTAATATAGCATAAATTTTAAGATGTAAGATTTATGATTTCCTGAACTATTGTGACTCAGTAGACCATGCAGTTTTATTTTCAGAAAACAAGAGGAAAAGAACATAAATTTATGGAGGATGAAGTCAAACGGTACTTCTGTTCTCACATGTATTTATCCATATTAGACCATATTGGATAAAGTACTGAATGGAGAAACTCCCAAAGGTGCTTTTTCCAAAAAACAACTGGACAACTTTTTCTAAAACAAAAGAAAAAAGAGAAAAAAAACCCAGTTGCCTTTAGGAATAAAGCATCTTTGGGGTGCTCAGAGAGTATAAGTCGGGGATATTCCTGGAAGACACGAACTGCTAAACAAATAATTCCCTCAACACTGTTCAACTATTTACAAAGTGTACACTACTATTACTGTTAATCTTCTCATCACTCCTTATCACCCATCCCCTCCCACTTGTGATTGTAGGACTGTAACTTTGTTGCTTGTATCCTTGCGATTTATATTGACTGTTTCCTAGTATGATTTGATTGCTTATTTTACCCTATGACTATCATTATGATTCTTGATCCTTAACAAATGTACCTTTTCTTTATGTATACTGAGAGTGTTTACACCAAGACAAATTCCTTGTGTGTCCAATCACACTTGGCCAATAAAATATTCTATTCTATTCTATTCTATTCTATTCTATTCTATTCTATTCTATTCTATTCTATTCTATTCTATTCTATTCTATTCTATACAAACATGTTAAGAGGGGATAATATCACAAATAGAAAGTGATTTATTTTAGATAATATAGAGAGACAGTTTGGTGCAGTGGTTAAGGCACCTTGTTAAAAAAAAAACCAGGAGATGATGGTTGGGAACCTGATTTCAGGAAACCTCTTTCAAAACTTTGCTAAGGAAGCTTCATTGTTTAAGTTGTTTAGGGGGTCACTAGGTGTTAATAGTGACATGAACGTGCACACATGCATACAAAAACCTCGCTTTAAAATTTTAAGCACAGGCATGGAAGTCAGGAAGCAAAAGGAGACAATAAGTATTAACAGTGGAATATCACATGTTTGAAAAAGGGAAGATGAAGATTGCTCAGAAGACCATAAGAGAGTGTGGAAACAGAAGAGCTGTCAGTGGAGAAAAGATGAAAGAATGTTAGCTTTACAGTTAAGATGAACTATTTTTGTGACTTCTTTCAATTGTTGAAAAGATGATTGAATGCATAGCTTATGATGGGACTTCATAAACCAGGGGTCTTCAAACGTGACAGCTTTAAGACATGTGGACTTCAACTCCCAGAATTCCTCCTCCAGTCATGTTAGCTCAGGGATTCTGGGAGTTGAAGTCCATAAGTCTTAAACTTGCCAAGCTTGAAGAGCCTTGTCATAAACTATGCTTTTACTTCAGAGGTCTGCATACCAGACAGCTGTCTGATTATAAAACCAGTTCAGGCTCAGAGAATTAAAGACCTGGAGGAGAATGAAATCCCTTATTATGAAGATAAAATAAAACCTTGACATCCAGTTTTATAATACTTTGACAGATAGTAGCAACATCCATCATTGCTTGAGCTCCATTCACAGAAAAAGAGCAGTGAAAAGCAATGGGTAAGGGAAAAATGCAAAACCATTATTTATAAGTTAGCAAAGAAATAATTATTTTGAAAGGAATGAGGTGGGCACTAATAGATCTTCTCAAGCCCTAGATGGCTGTTATGTAAATGTACAACTCTTCTGGCTTCAAAGCCACCAAGCATCCCACCAAGTATCAGTTCATTTGGAAGGGAAGGGAATTGTTAACATCTTGAGTATGTACATATTTCTGAAATGTTTGCATTAGCAACGGGCATTCAGCTATTGTGTATGACTTTATTCTTTCTGTAGTAAAGAACTACAGAACTACTATTCTGTCTGTAGTAAAGATTCAAATCTAATTGAGCCCTGACCAAAAGTAAGAGTAAGTTGTGAAAAGTCAGGAACCCTAGGATTTACTCCCAAACTCAGGTTGTGAAGCCTGACAATTTGAATATTTGTTCATTACACCAATTATTATGACAGGAGAGTCATTGCTTAAGAATCAAGAGTTAGCATGATGACAATTGCCTCTCTAGCAACCCATTAATCATTTGTCTCAACACCTTCTGTGTCAAAGCCATGGGCCAGCCAGAAAAGCCAGCAAATGGAATGGAATGTACTAGTGGCTAATGGTTTTTGTATGAGCTGGTATTTGTGGAATTGAAATTGCTTTGGTGGGTTTAGTCAGAAGACACAAAGAAAAGCTTGTGGCAGAAGACATCACCCAAAACATTTTAAAACAGCATTTATCTATCCAAGCCTCAAGAAGGTAGAGTCCACATCCAATGGAACAACGCAAAGAAATTCTGATTACAGGGTAGACCTTGAGTTACAACTATTTGTTTAGTGACTGATTTAAGTTACAATGGCATTTAAAAAACGACTTATTGTCTATTTATGACCACCATAGCATTCCTGTGGTCAAAGGATCAAAATTCAGGTGCTTGGCAACTGGTATGTATTTATGACATCATCATAACATGACCCTGTTGCACTGTCCTGGGGCCATGTGATCACCATTTGTAATCTTCGCAGCAGGTTTCTGACAAGCAAAGTCAATGGGAGAGGCCAGATTCACCTAACAGCGTGATTCAATTAACAGATGCAGTATGCAACTGTGGCAAAAATGAAGCAAAACCTATTTAACAACTATCTCATTTAGCAATGGAAATTTTGGGCTCAATTGTAAGTTGAGGATTGTATTTCATCTGGGAAAGGTGCAGTAACAGGCAGTGAAAATATTGAAGGACTGCATGATCCTTACAACAAAGAAAAATTGAAAGTTGAGACTCTCTAGTTTACTGAATAATTGACTGGATGCGTGAGAAAGATATGTACTTTATGGAGAAAGTGGAGAGGAAGAAGACATATCCTTTGCTCATAATATTAGAACCCAGGATCAGTTAAACTGGGTGGTGGTAAGACCAATACTCATGAAAGCAGGAAGAAATGTCTGTAATTAATGAACGGAAATCATATAAGATTTCCATTCATTAATTACAGACATTCCTTGCAATGCCCACCAGATAGTTTTAACTGGGGCTTAAACTTGTTTCACACTGTTAAAAAATAGCAGAGAATGTTATATTCCATAACAGAGACACTGTCTTCAGTATGATGTGATGGAGAACACAAACAGGATGATGTAATTCTGTGGCACAGAATTATAGAACAAACGGGACTTTGGTCCAATCCAAAATTTTTATACTCTAATTTTTCTTTACCTTGAGAGTAGGTGAAGAATCCCAATTTCTCGAAGCATTGTTGTTTTCTTTGATTAAAAAGCAAGTTATCTCAAATGTAGTTTGGCTTAGCACAACAGTGGCTGTCACCGTAAGAATCAGAGCTGCCAAAAAGGAAAACAAAAAAATGTACAATGAAATCAAAACGTAAACATACTGAATATATTGTGTGTGTGTTTTTTTTCATCCCACTGTCCCTTTTCCCATTCATTTGTACCTCTCAACTAGTAAGTTTCTCACTAAATAAAATAGGTAGTACATAAAACATAGCATAATAGGATTGGAAGAAACTTTGGGAAGTCTTCTACTCAAGCCATTTACCAAACAGGAGACCCTATACCATTCTGGATAAGAGGCTGTCTTGAAAATCTGCAATGATGAGCATCCACAACTTCAGGAGGTAAGCCATTCCACTGATTAATTCTTCTCAATGTCAGGAAATTTATCCTAAGTTCTAGGATCTGTCTCTAATTATTTTCTACCCACTACTTCTTGTTCTGCCCTCAGATACTTTGGAAAATAAGTCAACTCCCTCTTCTCTGTGACAATCCCTCAAGTGCTAGGAGACTGCTATCATATCACCCCTCGTTTTGGTAAATTAGGCATACCTAGTTCACTCAATTTTCCATCATATGGTTCAGCTTCTAGATCCCTTATCTTTTTGTTCTTCTCTGCACTCTGCACTCTTTCTAGGGCAGGGGTCCCCAAACCCTGGCAATTTTAAGACTTGCGGACTTCAACTCCCAGAATTCTCCAGCCAGCTATGATGGAGTCCACAAGTCTTAAAGTTGCCAAGTTTGGAGACATCTGTTCTATGGTCCCAATATCTTTTTTGCATTGTGATGACCAGAGCACAGTGTTCAAGTCTGTGAAGATGCTCCTGAATCTTGAGTCCATCTTCTAAATGTTAGCTATTTCCCCCAGCTTGGTGTCATCTGCAAATATGAGTTCCACTTCTATCCCCTCATCGAGATCATTTCTGAAGATGCTGAAGATTACTTGGCCAATATCTATATATCACTATCATTCTATCTCTCTAACATGACTCAGTTAATTATAGATGCCACAAATGTCAATCCTATTTTTGTGTATTGGCCACTGACTGGAGTGGAATTTAGCATTTTGGAAATGTCTCCTTGGCTGGCAGAAAGCCAGAATCAGTGGAAAACTTGGACCATTTCATAAGATAGAATATGTACATAATATGGTGTTTCAGCCTGGATGAATGAAATATAGGTATCAGTCTTCAAGCAGTATATTTGATGAAAGATCAGCCAGCTTTCCTTGTGAACACAAAACATAGAAATTAAGCTAAGAGTAAAAAAATAATCACTGCAAACACAAATCACAATGAATAGAGGAACAATTCAATTCTGAACATTCAAGTCTCTTTTCCAGCCAGTATTTTATTAATCTTTATGGTCAAAATCAAAATGTGATACAGAGGAAATAAAAGTATTGGGAAGTTAGTTTTTTAGCTGAAAGTAATTGCAAAGGCTCTTAATGAAATATAGCACCAAAACTGGAAGCCAAATTTTAGCAACTAATCAAAGAGAGAACCAGCCTAGAACTAGGAGAAATCAGAACAATTAATCAGTGTAAAACTGGCTGCCAGAAGTTGTAATTGCTACAACACTGGAGATTTTTAAAGAAGAGATTCTACAACCATTTTATCTGAAATGGTATAGTGTTTCCTGCCTGTTCAGTTATTCTGTAATTCTATTTTTGTCTCAGAAATGGAATAAAAATTGAATCACAAATAAGAATGGAAAACAGCTCATGTGATTTATCAAAGAGCAACCACAAAATGATAATATATTACTGCACTAGTCTCTCTTCCAGTATGCAAGACTGCAGGTGTGGTTGCCAATATTAGACTAGGTTGAGAAGATATACAAATAAAAATAATCCCCAAAGGATTATCTAACATAGGACTGAAACTAGACAATACTTTAAAAAATAGGGAATGCATTTGTTTAACGTGGCATAAAACAATCTTTCAACCAGAAATTGAATGGGATAAAAGAAAGACTGATAAATGTAAAAAAAAAAATGAAACCAACCTAGCAGATATTTATTAGAGTTCTGATGCTGGATAAACATTTAGTTCAGATTTTGGATTAAATTTATGTTTCAGAGATGGAGCTGTCAGCTATTTATGTGTTTGTGTGTTATTATGGAAAGTTAGATGAGATTTCACCAACAATATCCACCACTGAACAATGCATAATTGAGCATAATTAATGCGTCATTCTAATAATTGAGGCTGACTCTGAATTACAAATCTACAATGTGCAATGAACAATATAACTTTGGCCACTAATGTACTGTATACAGGTTGCCTTAGAAGGTAATATGTTTTGTATAATAGGAACTTAAGATAGGCAAACTTTACACAGATAAACAATTGAGAAACATACTCCTTTTAAAAAGCAGTGTTAATTAGTGGACCTTTCTCATATTAACTGTATTAGCTCAAGTGCATGTTAGGAAAAACTTATTAAGAAAAAAAATGCTCAGAGTAGCTCAATAACTAAACCAAGCACTAAATATGGAGAATACACAGCAATAGCAAAAAAAACAACAACAACTAATAGTACATATTCATAACAGAAGCTGAAAAAAAATCAACTAAAAATAGATCTCATATATACATACTGTATATTAGACAGCAATGCATACTTAAAATATTTCAATTCAATTTCTAAGGAAAAAATAAATAAAAGGACCAGGAAAGAAATTAGATACCTAATGTTTACAAATATATCGATTGTAATTTACTTTTGAGAGTCAATGGGAAGAAAGGATATAATTGCAAAGTGGTTTCTTAATAATGTTTTTATTGATTCTTATTCTTTTCCCCTTTTTCTTTTTTATATATTAAAAGTCATTTAAAAATAATTTATTGCACTCTATGATTTTATGATTCCCTTCTTGTTAAACTGACTATATTTTGACTATACTTTGCATTGAATTTAATAGGTTTTTTTAGGATTTTAAATGATATAGTATGATCATTTATTGGAATATTAGAAAACTGTAAAATACATTTGTAGACCTGAGTTTATTCTTTCCTTCCCTTTTTCTTTTCCTTCTGTTTATATACTATCTATATCTATCCATATACTGTATATTTGGCAGTAATAGGTTATTCTTGCTTTGTCCATTCAAAGAGAAGCTAAGAACTGGCTTGGCAGTTACGGATTATTACACTAAGCAAAAGCTATTGGCACCCAGTGAATACTGGCTGATCTCAAAAAAGCTAACCAGTACTTGACAGTTAATACTTGAATGAGACACCATCCTAAAATTCCAGCTTATAAACTAAACTGAGAAGTAAAAAACATAAAAGAAGAAGAAAGAAGGAAAAAAATCCTGGAAGAAAACAATAAATAACTACTTCTATACAGAACATTTGTGCTTCTATTCCTAGCACTTTTATACAATTGACAAAAAATATATACACCTCTGGACATATTCAGTAGTTATCAGTAATCCAGTTAAACCCGAAGAAGTCTTTCCCTTTATAAGTTAGGCCAAACTAAGACTGAGCTCAATAATGAAAAAAGACCTTTCAACTTTATGATGTTAAGATTCACATTAAGCTTTAACCATGAAACAATTAGGATTATAGTATTATGGCTGAGATTTGTACTAATTTGTTTCCTCTTGGCTTTGGACACTTTGCCATTATGGTTTATAACCCATCAACTGTACTTTGTTATAATTTATGAACCCAATAAACTTTAGCATATTTCATCAACTATGATTCAAGCAAATAATATCTTAGAATTATTATGGGGCTATGTGGAGTGGGTTTCGGGAAAGAATAATCATTATCCATCCTCAGATATATTTTATAGATTTCATTGAGCAAAATATTCCTGCAAGGTAGACTGATACAGAACCAGACTTAAAATGAGACATATATTGTATTAAGACATAGTTTGAGTATGATTTATTTAATAATTTATACTTGTTTGGAGTTATACAATATGCTAAATAAACATGATTTACAAACTATAGTGGCAAAATTCACACAAACACAAAATCCCAATGCAGTATGTACTCACAATTGTACCCTGTCATCTTTCATTCTAAAGAGAATAATTCTGTCTTAGCTTCTCAATGTTTGCATTAATGGATTGTGTTATTCTTTGCTTTAGTTATGGCCTGTTTAGATTTAGGGAAACTAATAAATGTTATAGAGGTGAGCAAAGTTACAGTATGCCATCTTACATAAATGCAGTCTATTTTCCTTGTTAATTTGTCCTTATGTAGACCTATTTAAATCCAGGACATAAAAGAAGCAAGAAATAACCCAGGAGATAATAAAGAAATCATGCATTTCTGCTTGCATTTGACATTAAATTGCAGATGTAGACTGAATTTGCATATCACACTGAAGTGTAAGGTTGGCTTAACAGTAAATGCAATTGTTTCTAATTGAAGTCTCCACCTGTAAGTGCAGCTAACAAGACTTACATGATATTTAAACCAAAAGCTCTGACTTTATCAACATGAAAGAAACCAGAAGACAAACACATAGTTTGACCTCTTCGTTCTCTGGTTTTTTTTTATGAATGAATCTAGGATCTTACATCTGCATATAATGCTAAGACTGGCTAATCAAGACACAAATAACTCATTAATCATGTACTCTTCTGGCAAGTGCAGTCTGATAGGTTTGCCAGTGTATTTGTTTTATCATTTAGTATAATATGCAGGCTGGAATGGAAACAGTAAGCCAGTGCTAAACCATAGATTCAGAAAGCTGTTCATTAAGTATTGTTTTATACATTATACCCCCAAATAAGTACCTTGGCTTTTTATAATGGATGAATCCACTTCTATTGAACAGAATTTAAAGTACAATAAATACTTGTGAAACTGAAGATCTTGATATGAAACTGTGTAAATATAACTAAGAATCAAAGGAAATTGCACAATTTATGGCATTTTAATTCTCAAACATATTTTACATTTAGTTTAAAATAAGTTGCCAAAATCAACACGGGGAGAAAAACTACTTAAATTACAAAACAAATAAGTAAAAAAGTGAGCTTGAATATTTGAATTTACAATACATATAAAAAAGAGCAACTACAAAAAGAGCTGCATTTTATTTTACAATATATTGTAGTAGGAAATGCTGCTCTGCTGCAGTTTCCCCCAACATTGTGATTGGACTTTTGGGTGTTCAAACAGAAAAACAGATTTTATTTCAATAAGATTTATTTCAGACTAGACAAATCAAAGTTCACTGGAGATTCTAAGCATGCTTGCAGATGAATATATCTCATTGAACTCCATGTACTCAGGGCTGTGATGTATGAAAAATCATAAATCAAACCTTGACAATTTTAGAATTCAGCATATAAGAGCTGATGGGAATATGCTGTTGTATTATTGTAGAATGACTGAACCACGCGAATTAAGAACCAAAAGTTCTTAACCAAAGATATAATAATGTGGATCAGCAAATAATGGTATAAAATATATATTATATTAAGATATATTATATATTAAGGCTGAGCTGTTATAAATCATGACACTTATTCTATTATTATCAAGAACACTATTTCAGCCCTAGGGGCAAGTATTTTTATCTAAATCTTGAAAAACATAATTATACCACTTTCTTGCTAATAAGATTAAATGATTTAAACAAGCAAAACTAAGTTCTTGATAGTATCAAACTAGTTCCTTTAAGAAAGATAAAAAAGACCTTAATTATGCTGTGGGTTCATTTTAAAGCTTACTGGACTTTAATTCAGGAGCCATGGTTTTCCCTTAAGTATGGATATGAATAATATTAAACATATAAGGCAAGATGCACAGAAACTGAAATATGAGCTTTGTCCTTTGTTCAATTGTATAAAAAGGTAAGATTTTAAAAAAAGTATTAAAATATGGTTTCATGGTTTTATGTATACAATTTCACCATATAACCTATTCAGTGAACAGATAGCCAAAGTTTTAGTGATAGCTAAGCAAAATATCTATCCTCAATACAATAATCATCCTTCTAATAAAGATCCACAGTCATTACTTTGGCAAGATATATTAATTGTGTCCTTGGCAAACATATACTTAAATCTATTCTAAGAAAAGATTTTGTTTATATTTGGGTCTCTGAGCTTCCCAGTAGTTTTCAAATCTCTCAGTCACAAAAAATGATCTAAAAAAAATATTTCTCCTTGCTTATTTTAAATCCATCAACAATTGTTACCCATCCTTCAGACACTTCATACAAGCAGCCTGTTCTTTTAGGAAGAAGAAACAGAAAAGGGCACAAAAAGAACACCAAAACCAAAGATGTATGGGGCAAATCAAATAGAAATGAAGAAAAATAAGGCATGAAAAAATAATCAGAGGAGACACAGAGGAGAAAAAGGTGTAGGACAAAACTATAGAAAGAGTAGGAAAATTTAGATAAGCAAGGCAAGAAGAGCTATGAATGCAGATATCAATAGGCAGACTTACCAAGCATCTGCAACTGACTTTTGGTTATTAAAATACTGAAGTGTTGCCATCTCATTGCAGCTGTTGGTGCAAGAGTTCCTTGCTTGAGTGAAATGTTATTTCAAGAGCTCACACACTGTATGTGCAGGTGGTTCTCTCGGGAATCCATTACAACCACTCAGCCTCTCAACTGTAAACCACTTCTTCTTTTGGGGGAGGAGTTTTGGGATTCTTCCTGCAACAAAACAATAATAATAATAATAATAATAACAACAACAGCAGATTTTAAAAAATCCTCTACAATAGTTGATGTTAAGCACCAGCAAAGTGAACAATATGATATATTCAATGTGTTCTTTTCCCATCATTTTTGTGAGGATGAAAAGTTTTGATTCCTGCAGAAAAGTCTTTAAAGTGTTTTTATTTTTGCAGTACCCTCCCCTTTATTTCAAGAAATATTCACTGTTTAAGAATTAACCATACAGGCCCACTTCTTTTTGGGAACAAACTTGTGCTAAATCTGTACTCCAGTAGAGGGCTCTCAGACATTAGAATCAGCAGGTTTGCTGAGCTGCATTTTAGAAACCTAATCAAATAATGAGTTTTGTTGCTTCCGATTCAGACTCAGTGTCAAACACCATGCCAATCACTACAAAAAGGAAAAAGTAATTGCAAACAAAACATGTACTATTATTTCAACATGAGATCCAAAATCAGCTTTTTTGAGGCTAATGTCTCCTTTTCCTCAGTTAGAACTGGTTCCTCTAATGATATCTTTTCTTAATGATAAACTACCATCATTAATGCACCTAAGTAACATTGAATTTTTTAAAATCCTGAAGTGTACCAGCATTATATATAAAGCAAGGATGCTAGGAAGGGAAACAGAGCATTCAAAATTCTTTGGATATACCAGAAATAGTAGATTCAAACTTACTAATCTTTAAGTGAGTAATTTGAAAGGTGTGAATATGAAATGAGTTGTGAAATGTGATCCAGCCATTTCTAGCTTATTCCATAAATCTTGCACCTTCCTGGAACTATCAATGATTCTTAAAGTACCTAAGCTTTGTGCATATGCATGTGTAATGGGGTATGTGTGTGTGAGACAGATTGGGGATGGATAGATGTTCTAACCTTTTAGAAGTTAATTCATTCATTTCGCCTTTCAGCTTCTTCAAAATCCCACCCATTGACTCTTGTTTTTCTGTTGTGGAATTTTTTAAAAAAAATGCAACCATGGCAATGTCCTGATCTTATGGGATGTTGAACCAGGTAACAATAATTTTACTTTATCTGAAACTCTTCAAGTTATTCCTATAAATTCGAAATATAATTCTTGGTACCCTCACCCAGCTTTCTGACTAAAAATTCTGGCAGGTCTCACACACATCTGGAAGTCTTCAAGTGACTAAAGAATGTATAACCATATCTATGCTGTTATCTGATAATTTTATTTGAACGTCTGTTTTCTCATGAAACAGTTTTAATTATTATTAATTATTATTTTGAGTTAGTTATTTCAAAGTGCTTTCACATTGAGCTTTCTCTTTAGTAAGTCATGGGAAAGAAGAATTTTAGGGCCACATCTGCAATATATATATATATATACGAAATAACCCTCATGCATCATCACAAAATCTCCAGAACTGTAAAGCCTACAAACTTGAAATTTGGCATGTATGTTCTTCTAGGTGCTCACTAAACATTTTTTTTAAATGACCATCACAGCGTTAGTATTTCGTATATTATTATTAACACACTCTGATGGTAAGGAGTTCTACTCCCTCTCTCCGAAAATAAATTTGTTTTAAATGCAAAACGCAAACAGAGCAGAGGAGTTTCAGTTTTAGTTTCACGGCACCAAGCAGCTTTAGTACAGAACAGTTGAGCTAAGCCACGCCCAGACTCCTTGCTGTCTCCTTCTTGTTCACACAGCAAATACAGTTTCCAAACAGTCCTCAACTCTCTCACACACTGACAGGACACTAGCCTGATGAATTCCTCTGGTAGACAAAGAAGAATTCCCGCCCCCTTATTTTCCTCCCCAAAAACTAAACCCGATCACATAGTTTTGTAGTGAAGCACAGGTACCCTGCTAGCATTTATATAAATAAATATTTTTTCTGCACTTCACAGTATGACACAGCATGGTATGACCCAACTCCCATGGGATCCCCAATATCAGGAGTCATTGCAAAAGCAGTCCTGTGTGAACTAGAACACTGTGCATTTCAGAACTACACACCTAAATTTTGGTGCTACTATATATAGATGACACTTTTGTCAAGGGCCCTGGTGGTGCAGGCTGTTAATCATCTAGCACTTAATGCAAGCTGCCTGCAATTAGTGCAGGTTCGAATCCCACCAGGCTCAAGGTTGACTCAGCCTTCCATCCTCTCGGGGTAGGTAAATTGAGGACCCAAAGATTGTTGGGGGCAATAAGCTGACTTTGTAAAAATGCCGCTTGGGGGGGACAAAAAGCCCTAGTATTAAGCAGGCATATACAATGGAATGAAGGCTATTGCCGAGCACCTAGCATGGTGCTCCATAGACTGTAAGCCGCCCTGAGTCTCCGGAGAAGGGCGGCATATAAATGTAATTAAAAAAAAAAAAAAAAGAGAAATGCACTGAAATACTTTCATACTATACTAAACTCCATCTTCCTGGACATACAGTTTACAATGGAGGAAGAAACAGCTAGACAATTACCATTTTTAGATGTACTTGTCAACAGACAAGAAAATGGAAGCCTAGAAACCACAGTTTATTGCAAGGCCACCAATACTCCATGCATTCTGAATTTCAACAGTAACCACCCACTGTCACAGTTCCATCAGAACACTAAATAGTAATACCTAGCAAACCAAACTGCTGGAGAACAGGTAATTATGTGAACAAGTCAGGCAGAATGGGTACATGCAATCATTTGTCACAAGATGTCTGTGCAATATGGTGGGGAGAGAAAGGAAGAGACAAGGTACAAGACCAACCACACAATACATCCTGCCATACATAAAAAAACATTTTGGAAGCTGTAGAATGCAGCTTCCGAGATCTGCAAGAGGGCATTGCACACCGCCCAGAGGTTACCATACAAGTGCAAATTATGCATTGTAAAGATTGCTTGGTGGTGGGAGATATTCCCAATGTAATCTACCTGATCCCCTGCATGGATTGTCCCTGTGACTAGAGTAGATGGGAGGAAGCTGACCACCAGATTGCAAGAACACAAGAAAAACAGACAAGAAGACCCGAACTCATTGGGAGCCTCACACTGCAATGAACAAGGACATACATTTAATTGGCAGTTACTGATTTGCAGCTAAGATTGTTGGACAAGCAGGCAGGGAAGTGATTAAGCCTGAGTAATGGGCCCTTCATCAGTCAACAGGAGTGCTGTTTTACCACCAGTTTATCAAATACTTAGGAGGTGAGGGCTTGGCAGCAAAAGCAAACAACAGTCAATAATTTAATAGCCAGCCATCAACACCCCTATCACATCTACAAAGTAAAATACAACCATGTAAATACCACACACGGAACAGCTCAAAGCACACGCTCTGCTAGAGAGAAGTTTCCTGAAGATGGGCTCCAGCATGAGTCCGGAAGCTTGGAAGACAAAACCTCTGGGTCTAATGACTGACCCAGATTGGATCCTGCAACATTATCTTGGGATATGTATATTCGCCTTTATTCATATTGACTGTTTCCTGTCTAAAACTGAAACACTGTTATCTTTTAGAAAATGTTAAAATATCTTAGAAGTATATTGCCTGTAAATAATCTTGCCTGGGGTATATTTTATATCTCTGGGACATATATAAAAGTGGCAGAAAGCAGCCTCTGAATCTGGGAGTTTATCATGTTGGTCTTGGACTGTAGATGTCCTATCCCAGGCAGATTTGGTATATAATTTTCTTCCTGACTCATGAGACCTGCTCCAAGGAGCAGGTGTGGCTAGAAGAGCCTTTGCTGTTGTTATATGCCAGTTATTCCCCTTCCTGGATAGGGAGGCTCTTTGTTCGGTCACTCACATCCTGGTCATCTTCTATTTGGAATATTGTAATGCTTCTCTATGGCGCTACCTTTGAAAAGTATCTGGAAGCTTCAGCTGATACAGAATGCAGATGCACAAAGAATTTTGCACATCCCAAGGATGATGTTAAGTAATGCCTTTGCTTGGGAGCCACATGACTGCTGGTTTGCTTCCTGGCCCACTGCACATTATTGGTTATTATCTTTAAAGCTCTACATGGCATGAGGCCTGATTATTTGTAGATCTGTCTGCCTCATTACATCTGCTTATCCCACCCAGTAATGCAAGGAAGATATGCTGCTCATGCCATCAGTCGCAGAATTGCAACTGGTGGGGCCGGAAAATGAGACTTTTTTACTGTTTGGAACATTGCTGCCCCAGAGGTGAGGCAGGTCCCCACTCTCCTGGCCTTTCTTGCTTGAAAATCTGGTTTGCTTGGAACCCATAGAGAAACATGTAATATGAGGCTGATTAATGCTCTAAAGGCCCTCCCTTTCCTTTTTTATTTCTGAATTTTGAATTATTTTGTTCTTATTTTATCTGTTATTATTACTGTTACTACTATTATTTAGCCTTTAGTTTTTGTCTATTTGTTGCTCTATGAAGGAGATGGGAGGTCTCTCAATGTGATGTATAAAAGTATAATCTTCATAAACCTCAAAATCTACAGAAACTCTGAGCGCCCCTTCAAACAAAGCCAGTTGTCATTCTTAACTGTGGAATTAGCTTTGCCGAGGCATCTCACCTGGCACCTATTTTATGAACATTTCAACTTCAAGACCTTTTTAAGTCAGCAGCCTTTGATTGATTGAAACATGGGAAATAATCATAGTATTGTAAACATGTACTCACCTAATCTTTATTTGGAGCCAATTTGGAGAGATAACATGTTGCATTTTAGTATCTTATTATATATCAGAGGTGATATTCAGCAGGTTCTGACCAGTTCTGGAGAACTGGTAGTGGAAATTTTGAGTAGTTCAGAGAATTGGCAAATACCACCTCTCTGACTGGAGATTTTACAGTATCTTTCCCCTGCCACGCCCACCAAGCCACACCCACAGAACTAGTAGTAAAAAAATGTGAATCCCACCACTGTTATATATGGCTTGGGACCAGGTTCTCTGAAGGGCTGTCTTCTCATGGTTACATCCACCTGTCCCACCAGAGCAGAAGGCAGGGAATGTTGTGGGTCCCTTCTCCCAAGGAGATATATTTGGTAGGACCCAGAAGACAGGCCTTCTCCATGTTGGCTTCCTCCAGAGGTGGTATTCAGTAGGTTCTGACCAGTTCTGGAGAACCGGTAGTAGAAATTTTGAGTAGTTCGGAGAACCAGCCAATACCACCTCTGACTGGAGGTTTTACAGTATCCTTCCCCTGCCACACCCACCAAACCACATCCACAGAACCGGTAGTAAAAAAATTTGAATCCCACCACTGGCTTCCTCCCTTTGAATGTCATCCCTGTAAAGATTGGCCCCTACATTGACACTCTTTCACAATGCTCTAAAGACCTGGTTTTGCCAACGGGCCTGGGGAACCGAGTTGGATGGAGTCCATCAAGTGACTTATCTGATTTATTGTTGTTGTTATTGTTTATACTGGTTGTATATTGGATTTTTATTTTTGTAAGCTGCCCAAGGTCATTGAGAGCGAGTGGGCGGCCACAAAAATTATCATAAACAAATGAACAATTAATTTTATTGTTTTGCTCAAACTTACATTGATTTTCTAAGCCTACCCAATCTGGACATCTGATGTATTCATTTAAGCTTCAATCAGGTTTCAAACAATAAATAGAAAATTGTTTCTTCATGGGACAATGTTGCTTTTCTGTTGATTTCAGTTATAATTTATAACAGTAACAGAGCAATGAAAATTGAGTTGAAACTAAGTTTAGTTTAGTTTAGTTCATTTGTCATTGCACCTCGTACAACGAAATCAAACACCATCTTCAGTGCACATCATGACCATGACAATAAACACATACATCCTTCACCCTTCACAAATTGAACTGGAAACCGCGGGACAATACAAGAAATTGAAATACAAGATATTGTATTTCAGTAACTTTCCTTTTTTTAATTCAGTATTTTGGAATATCCAAGAACTTGAGGATAACAAACATTAATGTAATTAAAGAACTAGAATATTTGATTTCTTTGTGGTTTATTGGGAGATATTTTATTTTTGAATTGGTTTTATCATTATTCTTTCCAAAGGATTTGTTTCATGTTTCTGAATTGACTAAAATAATGATAATTATTGTGTATTATTATTGTTGGTTCTCCTTAATGATATTTGAATCTACTTGGACTATTAATATATCACCTCATGAATATATTTATTATATTGAGATGCAAAGTACTACATACATGTGCTAACTTTATTCTTTTCATCCATTACACATCCAGCATGTTTTACAAAAAGATGGCCAGATGTATTATCTTTTTGAGAATCCATTCAGGAGCAGTATATTAACTTACAGTATATTAACTGATCCCTGCTGTAAGAACTGTAGTTTGAAAATCCCTATTTGTGGATGGAAAAAGTTCTCAAGGAAAATCAATGTTCAGAATGACCGAAGGTTTTTTTTTAGTACTTTTAAGTACTCATTTAATTTTGAGCAGGCTGTGCAGGGTGGCATTGCAAAGTACACATGTGCCACCAAGCCTAACTATTCGCCACCAGACTTATCTCCATATAAAACCGAAGAGATTTGCACTGTAACAGACACGGTTTTAGGTGAATGTGTTATGTATATCCACGATACAAATATGCAGGCATCTCTATTCATCTCTACATTAAAGGTTTAGGAAAGGCACTGTGTTTCTTTCCCGTCCGCGAAAGGCAAAAAGTAGACGGAGTTCGCCGCAACCAAACGCCCACTCGCTGGCTGTCCGCCGCCCCACCCGCCAGAGCCGGGCCAGGCCTCCATCAGCCCCTTCGCTTCCTCCGGGCCTGATTACCCAGAGGGCCTCACTGTGGCGCAGGCGCATTGAGGAGACAGCTCAGGAAGAGGAAAATGGAATAAACAATCCCGCCGTTGCCGCTGCCTCCGGGACCCTTCAGCGCCTGACGGAAGGCCCCGATTCCCCCCCTTCCCCGGACTCTCCTTTAGCCTCTTCTCCCCCGCCGGGCTTGCTTGACCCCTTTAAGAGAAGCACAAGCGCCCTCCCCCTTTCCTCCCTTGTTCCCGGAACTCCGGCAGTGACAGCGGCGGCCGTGGGACGGCTGCTGCGCCCGCTCCCCGCCTGCCTCCCATGGTGCGGCGGTGGCCGGCAGCGGCCGTGCCTTCTGAGGCGGCCTCGCTGCTGCTGCTGTTGCTGCTGCTGTAGCAGCCGCCGCCGCCATGAACAGTGGCGGCCTCCCCTGCTCCTCTCCGGTGGCTCCCGCCGCGGCGGTAGTAGGGCCGCCCCCCGGGCCGGGAGTTCCGGCGGCGGTGGCGGCCCCCGGCGGGCTGAAGCTCAAGTTCTGCCGCTACTACGCCAAGGACAAGACGTGCTTTTACGGCGAGGAATGCCAGTTCCTGCACGAGGAGCCCGGCGGAGCTTCCGCCGCCTGTCCCGGCCCTCCGCCGCCGGTCGCCCTCGGTGGGCTTCCGCTTGGGCTCCCCCCTGGTCCCGCTGCTCCTTCCGTCGCCGTGGCCGCCTCGCCGGGGCACGGCGGTAGCGGTGGCTATCCGGGACACGGGGTAGCGGCGCCCGGAGCGGGGCCTAAGAAACCCCCCGAGCTGCTGGGAGGCGGCGGAGGAGCAGGCGGCGGCGGGGGGCTGGACGGACCCCGGCTGGCCAGTGAGTGTGGGTTGAGGGAAAGCCGCCGATAGGCGACTTGGGGATGGAGCGGGGGCGGGGGTGGCGGAGAGAGGAGAAACGGGTTTGGGTTATGGGCCTCCGGTCTCGGGCCTGGACTGCGCGGCTTCCTTCCAGAGGAAGCTGAGCTGTTAGAAGCGTCTCTCGGAGATGATGGCTCCGGAAGAGGGTGGGCGGCGGCGGCGGTTTCATAGGCTGTTTCCTTGGGTTTTGAAGGGGGTTTTGAACCCTGCAGAGCTGAAAGTATGAACCGAGTAAGGGAACGGCTGCTAGTATTGCCCTCTCCTACTCCCTCCCTCCCTGTGGGAAATTCTGATTGGGAGATAAACGTGCGGCAGCCTGTCAAGAAATAGTAAAAAGGGGTGTGTGCATGTAGCACACTGGGTGGAAGTTGTGTGCATGTTGGTATACAGGCTTTTTTTTTAAAAAAAAATATATAGCTAGAAAGGCAATATGGGGGCTAAGGATGCTCATGCTGTGTGGCATGAATGGAGATTTAAAAGTACAACCCAAAAACCATGTTTAATCTGTACACCCTTATCTTTTACTAACTCCATTCGTTAGATTTTTTTTCTCCTTCAAGGGTCTATGTTTAGTATATTAATAGTGCTAAAACATTGCTTGAGGGAAGCCTAAATTGATTTGGCTCATCTTCCCCACCATCACCATTAGAAAATTGTAGAATTTTCTGATTATTTCAGATGAAAAATATCTGTTCAAAAAATAGAGCTAAGTGTGAAAAAAAAAATCAACAGCATTTGTTGGAGATCTTTTGAAGTGTAGCTTTTGACAACTTGTTGGGATTTTCTGTAGATTATTTTTCTTTACTCCTTACAGCTTCTAATCAAGTTCTGAGTTTTATCTGTTAAATGCTTTGATCCAGAGCAGCTTCCCACCTTAAAAGGAAGAAAGGAGTTTATTATTATTATACTACAAAGCTGCTTTTTTGAACTTCCAGATAGGTTGGTTGTAAAAACAAGCGACTTTTAATATACATTTCCCTATGTGTATTGTGCACAGAAGAAAATACTGAAATCCTTTATTTTTTTTGTCATTTTTTTCTTAAAATAATCTTAAAGAGACATGTGAAAATAATCAAATAATCAGAAAAGGGTAGATTTGTTAATTTACTGTAATAAAATTACAATTTTTGGAATATCTCAATTTGTGAAGTTTTTAGTGTTCTCTGAGATTGATTTCTTGCAGACATTTCATTACTTGACTAGGTAACATCAACAGGCCTAGTAAATATGGCTTCCTCCCTGCTTATATTTAGTAGCTTGTTCTGTCAGTATTGGTTGGAGTGGTTTTCTCTTTGGTAGTTCTTTGATTAGGGTATTGTTTGTCTGCTTGATTGTTTACTTGCTAGCAGAAAACAATACTCTAATAAAGAACCGGCACGAAAGCTTAGCAATTAAAGACAGTGAATTTGTCAGTTGGAAAACTGCCAGCTGGGGTTCGAGACCTGAACTCCCATTCTTGCCTCAGCTTCTTCTCACTTAGCAGTTTGAAAGCATTAGCAATTTGAAAGCATGCAAATGTGAGTAGATAAATAGGTACCATTTCAATGGAAAGATAACAGCATTGCCTCAGTATATAGGTCATATTGGCCACATGATCACAGAAATGTTTTTGGGCAACACTGGTTCCCTTAGCTAAGAAATAGAGATGAGCCTTTACCTTTACTTTTAATAAAGGAACTACTAAAGAGAAAACCCATACTCACTAACACTATTGATGCTAGTTAGTTGGGTAATGAAATGACTGTAAACAGGCAACCAAGAACATCTAGGATGCCATAGTTTAACCCAAGTCTACATGTATTCTATTCTATTAATTCTTCAGTTTAAAAGACCTGTTAAAATAATAGAATTATTATAGTAAATAGTTAATAGAATGAACTTTAGACTAGGGTATCCTTTAAATGTTGCTCCTGCTATGAAGTCATTAGATAACCTTAAGTGAATCATGTCTTAACTACATCTGTAATATGGGTGATAATGATTGCCTTATAGCTGGATAAATTTGAACTTGAAAGGATTGCAAAACTGGTTTGAGTTTGCTGGATATGACATTGGGGCATTTAATTGTATGCTTTTAACATACAGGATATTAATTGTTGCTTAAACATCTACAGAAATTATGAAAAAGTCTGAATCACACAATTCTTCTGTTGTTCCTTTTCCTGTTAACATCACATATTGGATTCAGCTGTATGTTTGCTGGGGGAATTTGGTATAAATAATCATTCAACGTTTTGATAACAGTATACTTGCATATTCAAAAGGAATGTTAATCTTAAATAGCACATGTAAATAATTTTTCAAGAAATTGATAAAAGTTTTTATCAGCAAAATTTTTTAACACATTAGGCTATACCTTTTTAGTCACATTTCTGAGACAATATTGAAAGCTCTCAAGGTATCAAAATGTCTTGGTGTTTATGAGTCCAAAAACATGATTGCTTGCAGTCTGTTAGATGAATTTTTTCCTGTTCAAAGTATGCAACAGGCTGGCTAAAACAATAATTAGCAATGAGACAAATCCCTTAACCTATTGCTTTTTGTAGAGCAAATTTTCCTGACTTGGTTGCTTCCAGGCATGCTAGTGTAAAAGTCCCATTGATTCCATCTGGCAACAGGTTGAAAAGGTGGTGTAGATCAGGGGTCTCCAACCTTGGCAGCTTTAAGGCTTGTGGACTTCAACTCCCAGAATTCCTCAGCCAGCTTTGTTGGCTGAGGGACTCTGGGAGTTGAAGTCCACAAGCCTTAAAGTTGCCAAGGTTGGAGATCCCTGGAGTAGATAAAGGTTTTTCCCATGATGATTTCTGTTTTAGATAGTACGGCAGCTTAACTAGTCTCATACAGTACTTTGTAGCACAATATTTCTTTACACAGTTTTTTTCAAGTCTAGCCCTGGATTGTCTTGTTCAAAAAAGATGTCTAGTCATGATAGTCATACTCCACCAGTCACATTTTGTAGGCTTGTTGCCAGAGCATGTGGGGCTTTTCTATAATTATATTCAGCAAACTGGAAGAAAGCTGTTTTTTTGAGATGGATCTATCATATCTCTTGTATTTTAAACAAGCATGTGGAAGGAGGGTGAAACATATTTTTATGACCATAATTACAATTAGTTCAATAGAATAATAGGAAGGAAAAGATTGAAACAAGCCCCCCCCCCACCTTTGGAAGAATTAATCATTAAATGCTGTTCTGATTAATTTAAATAAAAATACTGGAATAAAATTATTACATTTAATCCTACATTTAGCTTTGCTCAAATAGTCAGTGAAGCAAATTTGTGTGTTTTTTTTTGGGGGGGGGAGCCACGAATGCCATTATTTTCCTCTACTAGTCTCTTTTGCTGTGGCCTGCCTATCTATTGCTTCTTTTGCTAAGGTACAGAGAGTAATTAAGGTATAGTGTTGACAGAGTCAAGGCTGTGATAGGTAAGTCCTTTGTAGGAAGAAGAGCCAAACTTTCCAACAAGCTATGGCAACTTTTTTGACTCCCCATAAAAGGAGTAGCCAGAAGCAACAAAAGTACACCTTTCAGCAGACTATATTGCAAGGTCAGAAAAAGTTTTGTTTCATGGTCAGAACAAATCATACTGTTTGTTCCAAGTGGTATTATTTTGGAGTGTTTTGCCTATTCTAAGTTGATCTGTTTGTGGCCTACGGCTGGATTGCTTTTGTGTAACTTAGGTAACATAACAGCAGGGGATATTCATATTCCTGATGGTGTTGGCTTAGATTAAATGGGATGATGTGGCAGTTGAGTATTGAGAAGAAAGCAGTTAAGTACTTGGCTAGATGGAATATATAGATGGTTACAGATTCATGCCAGCCAGTTTGCCTGCTAAATTATCACTAATTTTCAATTTTTCTTTGCTTGGGGATGTTAGAAGTTATATGGTGGTTAACTTTGTGGCTAAACTTTATATAGGGAGGCATGGATGTTGCATGGGTGTTGTGTGGTATTTTGCTAGCAGAATATAGATGTGTGTGCATGTATTACGTTTCACAAAAGTGTTGCTAAAGCTTTTGAGGTTGCATAAATGCGCAGCAGTATTTTGTTCTCTTTGACCTTTGAAATATACCTAAAGTACATTTAAATTTGTGGAGGGGAATTTTGGTGAGTTTTGTTCTTGTCCTTCTTGGACCATGATCTATTGTTTAACTTTTTATGAATTGAAATCAGTTTGTAGTTATGACTACATGATTGTTTCTGTTATGGATGTTTCAGAAGTTAATTTTCTTGCAGGTTGTAGAATAACTTAATATTTACATTCGGCTGTGTATATTATATGCTTTGATGCAAGCATTATAAGTTTCACATTTGATTATGTTGCAGAAAGTTTTTAATATTTTTTAAAAAACAAAAAAAAATATTCCCTAGCGAAGAGTACAATGCATACTGGCTAGCTGGCTTTCTCCTTTGAACCTGCTGCGTTAAAGTGTTAAGTGCTTTTAATTTGTTAAAAGTAAGTGCTAATGAAAGAAATGTAGATAATTTCCTTTTTTTGTTCCTGAGCTCAACAAATATTTATTTAATTACTTAAAAGATGTAATTTTTTGTTATTGAAATCTCTGCAGTGGTGAGATTTGAGTCAGTCTGTTAAATATAATCTACTAGAAAACTTTAAAATATGTCTTTAAAATCCCTTTAGTTCTTCTGCAAATTGGCTGGCTGATAGCGGTTATCATGAATTGCTGCCCTATCTAATCATGGCACCCTTTGGGAAGGAACAGGGTCTGATATAAGTTTCTTGTAGCCAAGGTACTCAAAACATTTTATTTTATTCAAACTATTTGACCTGTCTGGATGTTGTCAACTTAGACCGTTCCAATAGACCTTATTTACAGCATTGTATCTTGTTTGTACAAAAACTAATTTTCTGATTATGCAGAAAATGTGATTAAGGTATCTAGTTGAAGATAATAGAAAAGTCTTAGTAACACATCTGGACTTAAAAGGGGTTAGAGCAACCTAAAGCATGTGTTTCAGGCCAGATTGCAGGGAAACTTGAATCCCAGTAGAAAAGATAGCAGGGCATCTGCTAAATTAATATGTCACTGACTAGAAAAAGCAGTGAAGGAAGTAAAGTAATACATCATTCTGCATGGACAAGCATTTGGGTCATTGTAGCTTATGTTTCTCCTATCATTGGTAAAGGTAACAGGCACATTGTTTTTAGGTATGTTTATACGTAAATGTCATCAAACACCTTACGGATGTGTACATTTTGGGGAAGAATATTTCATTTATTAATTCCTAACTTTAAAAATGACTGGAATAAGCTGTAGAAAAGACTTGAACGGAAGAATAAATAGAAAACGTGTATCATATGCCTAGTTACATGGCACAGTAAGGTCTATATTTTGCAGTACTCTAACAGTTAATTTATCTATAGTTCCAAAATTATTTTCATAAATAAAAAATAGACATATCTTGTATGAGAGATACAGATTTTCTGTGGGATATTTTTGAAATGAGTTTCCTCATAATGTGGTGACCTCCAGACATATCTTATGTTGTCTGGGGATGAGAGAAATAGTAATTTAGCACATATGGATTGCACTTAACTGTTTGGAAGATTTGTAGAGATAGTAACACCATAATCCTGTATATATCTAGTTAGACATAAATCTCACTACTGTATGTAGGTTGCATTATACAATAGAATTGCGCAGCCTAAGGCTACAGGATTGCATGTGAAAATTATTTCCCCCATAGATGTTTACTTCATCCATAAACATCATATAAGAGAATGCACCAGCTCTTTGCTTCTATGAAGTGTTTTGACCACAATATCAAATGCTGGGAGATAGATAAGGAGAAGGATTTTCACAAGCTCTCAGTTTGCTTGTTTCTTATTTATTATGGTTAGTTAAATGAATCAGTTAAAATACAAAAGAGAACATCCTATTTCACTGTCTCCCTCTCCTCCCCCAGCTTCACATTTCAAGAGTAACATAGATATAGTAGAAGTGAAGCATTTAATTTTCACGTATTGCTTTTACTTCACTAATAACAAATTGGGATAAACTCGTGTTTTGAATCCAAGAACAATATATTAATGAGTGTTTGATTTTGTTTTTTCAAATGAAACTGTGCTTAATTACTCTGGGTTCTCCTTACTTAGCACAAGCAGTGTAGCACATTCTCTTAACAAGGGCTCTGGCTAAATTCAGTAGGTTTATTTTGGCTGAAGTAGCTTCCAAGTTATGAGTTCTTGGTGAATCAGAAGTAAAGGATTATAAAAATATCCAGAGAACCCAGGATTCGGAGAGTTCACATGGAGAAACAAAATAGGATTTGTTTTTATTGCTTAGTGGATTATTATTACTGTATTATTTTACTTTTTCACCTCTGACAACAGTGATATAGTGCCAATAAAGGAGAATATTTATAGTCCAGGGCTGAAATGAGGGGTCCACGATGCTCCCTTCCTAGCATTGATGATGTTACTTAGTTTGGGTAATGAAACATCTATAAGAAAACAACCAAGCTCAGAGAACACCAACAGTGTTATGGCCTGCACAAGAATGTGTGAAAGATGTCATCTGTTCCAGGCACTTTTTATTTTCAAATAAAAATGGGGTGGGGGTGTCTATCGTATGTCAACTAGGTCAAATTTTGGAAATGCAAAGACTTTCTGAAGATAAGCAAAGAGAATTAGTAGGCCAAATTAGAAAGCTTGTGCATTTCTTAATGGGATAGAAAAATGCACTTTAGAAATAAAAGCCTCTGTTTTCAGATCTAAATAGTTTTTGTTTTATTTGCAAAGGCAAATCACTCAAGAGGCCATTTTTACCCCCAAGAGATTAAAGTCTTGGGCAGGGCTTCAGAAGTGTAAATGAAGGGAGAACTAGTGAAGATGGATGGCTAGAAAACTAAATTTCCTTCCCTCCATCCATCCATCCCAAAGGATGGTGTTTGTGTGTGTGGGAGAGAGAAATGCATTATGGGAAAAAGGAGATGTCTCAAAGATGTGTTACTGCCAGAGCTACTAAAAGGGGTGGTGATTTGAACTCTGGCCAGCGGAGCAACTATTCCAGTGTTCTGAAATAAAGATTTCTTTGTTGGTATTGATACAAGCTCAAAGAACAGATTATAGTAGCAAATAAAAAATCCCATAAGTTTGAAAGGAATTTGGAAGTTGGTGATAAAAGGAAGATTAATGATGAAGAGCCAATTGATTGGCATGTTAAAGATGCACTGAACTTTTCTAGATTTAGGCTCCATTGTATTATGTGTTACATAGTCAGGAAGAGACAGAGTTGAATGTGTTGACGAGGATTGTTAATAAATAAGAATGGAGATCTTCTGTTGGAAAGAAAATTACTGGAAACTGAACTTTTCAGAGTAGATTCCCCAGAGAGTTGTAAATTTTGTGCTAATGGAAAACCATCCCAGCTTCCAAACCTAGCAGAGCAGTATGAAGGAAAAGATTGTACTGAATCTTGGAATTGATAGATTGTAGGAGTATACTGCAAATCAGGTACAGTAGATGTAGAGGAAAACTGACTATAAATCTCAAAATTGCAAAATACAAATATGCAATCAACATAACTCTGTGTGTTGATGACACATAGCACAAAAGTAATTCCGAAAATGCAACACAATAGCAATTTTCAATGGGTAGAGAAATCTATACTGACTTCTGTTCTTCTTGGATCAAAAGATAGAAGTAGGCACTTTGTAATTTTCTTGGATGAAGGATCTTATTTTGTTTGCATCTAAAATAAAGTGACCTGCAAATTCAGATTCTTTGTGGCTTATATAGAAAATAAATTAGAAAGAAAACCACAGATTTTCTATTCTCATAATGAGACAGAATTTATGAATTGACAGATGTCTGGTTATATAAAGGAAAACTGGATTATACGTGGGAGAACTGTCCCCTTTGCATCAGAAATGGATTTACAGAAAGAACAAACATTTTTGTTGGATATGTGCAAAACTATGTTAGTTGTCTAATTCTAGATAATAAAATTATTTCAACAGCTAATAGTCATCAACAGGACTACCTACTAAAGATACTGTATGAACGGCACACCTTATGAACTGTGCTTCCACAGTAAATCATTTTACAAGTACATTTGGATCTTATAAGTGTTTATTTGTGTTTCCAAAAATAATTAAGCTGTATTGTTAGAACTGTATATCATGATTGATTAGTATCTAGCACAAAAGGGTACCGGATGACAACTGCAAGATTACAGTAGTATTGCTTTCTTTGATGAGTGAGTAAAACCTGAGAGTAAAATGTCAGGCTCTGAACTCAACAGCTATAAGCAGACAATACTATAACGTTTATTTCCAGATTCTAGTTTCAGACCTTCATATCTTCAGAACGGAATTTAGAAGAGCCAGCTGATGTGGTGCTGACTGCAGAAGGGCATTTGCTGTTATAGTACCAGCTGAACACAAGCCATAGTTAGGGCATTCATAAAGACCTAACAAAGCTGGGGTCAGGCTCTCAGACCCAGGGAGATATTTAAAAGCTGCCAGTTTATGAATTCAAGAAATTTGAAAGAAGAATAGAATACTTTATTAGCCAAGTATGATTGGACACACAAGGAATTTGTCTTGGTGTAAATACTCTCAGTATACATAAGGAAAAGATACATTAGTTAAGAATCAAGAATCATAATGTACAACACTTAATGATATTCATAGGGTACAATCAACAATCAAATCATACTAGGAAACAGTCAGTATAAATCCTAGGGATACAAGGGACAAACAGTCCTACAATCACAAGTGGGAATGGATGGTGATAAGGAGTGATGAGAAGATTAGCAGTAATAGTAGTGCAGACTTTGTAATAGTTGAACAGTATTGAAGGAATTACTTGTTTAGCAGAGTGATGGCTTTCGGGAAAAAACTGTTCTTGTGTCTAGTTGTTCTGGTGTGCAGTGCTCTATAGCGTCATTTTGAGGGAAGGAGTTGAAACAGTTTATATCTGGGATGTGAGGGGTCTGTAAATATTTTCACAGCCCTCTTTATATACAGGTCCTCGATTGAAGGCAGGTGGGTAGTAATTGTGTTTTCTGCAGTCCTATTTATCCTGTGAAGTCTGTGTCTCTCCTGTTGGGTTGCAGAACCAAACCAGACAGTTATAGAGGTGCAGATGATAGACTCAGTAATTCCTCTGTAGAACTGGATCAGCAGCTCCTGGGGCAGTTTGAGCTTTCTGAGTTGGAGCATTTGAAAGAAGCTAGCAAGGGAAGATTTAGAATCTGTTTACAAAAATTACTTTGAGACTTGTACTGAGACTCAGAGATGAGCGATAGCTCTAAACACAAATAATCAGCATATAAGAGATGTAGTTATCGGCTTATCAAATAAATTGATTCTTAGCCGGTAATACAAAGAGGCTGAGGAAAAAAAATGCAAGAGTTTCATTAAGACTGCATCTTAATGAAGAAAGAAGGTTTGAAGTGTTCCTATCTGAGTTCTGTATTCTAACGGGGGGCGGGGCTGTTGGAGGTTCCCAGGGGTTCAGGAAAAACCCTAGCTAAAATTCTATGCAGTTCGGAGAACCCCCAAATCCCACTCCTGGCTGGCCCCGCCAACCCCACCCTGCTACTCCCAGGAGTCCCCACGCAACCCGTTTTGGATGCAGGTAAGTGCAGGGCATGCACGGAGGCTCGGAGAGGGCGAAAAACAGGCCTATCAGAAGTTCTGGAAGGCCTTTGGAAGACCTCTGGAGCCTGGGGAGGGCAACCCCCTGTGGTACAGGAAGCTGAGTAGGCCACACCCACCATGGCCACGCCCACTCAGCAATCAGGCAGAGAACCCCTTGCTAAAGTTTTTGAAACCCACCTCTGATTCTAACCTCTAATTCTTAGCATTAAAACTTATTAAAGACCTCGTGAATCTTGATTTAATTGTTGTGCTCTACAGTTAAGGAGTTTGACAATAAGATTTAAGTTTGTAGAACTATTTACCATAAGAAAATCAACTGAGTGCAGGTGGATCTTTAAGACCAAATTCAGTACATATGGGCAAGTTCTGTTCTTCAGAGTAGTAGTCAAGGGATATTCTCAGAAGTATGGAGAGGACTACTATGAGATTATGAAAATACTTTAATTAGGATTTTCTTAGGCATAGTGCCAGAGACATAGAAATTGACCATCTGGATGTAAAGATTGTTTTCTGTATTGTAGAATTAGAGGAAGAAATTTACATAGAATAGGCCTTAGGGTTCATTCAAGCTGGCAAGTAGAGACTTGTGTACAAATTACATGGATTAAAACTGGCTGCAAAGACTTTCAGAGAGAAATCAAATCAAATGTTGCTTAAAAGGGAATTTAAGTAGTGCAAAGCTGACCCTTGCATATGATCAAGATTTAAAAATAAATGGACTCTATCTTGCCATATGTTGAATAATTTAATAATCTGTTATGCAGGCTGACAACATCGTAAGGGGACTGTGAAAGTACCTAAAAAAGGAATTGTAGTGAAGGATATTGGCCACATCTCTTAGCACAAATTGAAAAAGATGAGGAAAGATGTAATCTGCTTAAACCAGAAACATGATTATAGGGCATTTTAGAATGCCTAAGACTGACTGAGGTAAATCTACCCATAGAAGCTAATTTTCTAAGGGAAAGATAGAACAGTGAACAACTTGACAAAGTGGTTAGCAAGACGCTCTATATATATCAATAACTAGACCAGAAACTTCTAAACAGCTTGAATTCTTTACAGAAAATTCATTGGGCCAATCTTAAGTGACTGGACTGTAGTCAAGAGGCTGGGAAAATGCCTCAGGGATCCCACTGACTTCAGATAAAACTGACAGCAAGCAGTAGCCTTGAATTAACTGGATATATGGATGCAGATTGGGCTGAAGTTAGAGCTAACATCAAATCTGTAAACAGTTCCTCATTATCTGGAGGGGTGAAGAAATCAATTGTACTGGCAGAAGACAAGCTGCTGCAGCGTTGACCTCCACGACGGCCATGCATATTTCAGCTAGTGAAGCTTGTTCCAAAGCCATGGGGATTTACAAATTTCTAAATAGCTTTGGAATTTATGGAATTGTACGGAATTCATTTATCACAGGAAAGAAAGATTAATTCAGCAGTAAATGACATTGATATCCAATGGCTGTGGAGGATTTATGGTCTTATTTATTTATTTTAGGAAGTAGGGCTGTTCATCTTGCATATGAATTCTGGGTGGGGAACAGCAGAACCAATATAATAAAACCTCTTTAAATCAAGCAGAAACCAGAGTTAAAGTCATCATAATGCAATGGTCAATGCTAATCACACAAACAATACCTATATTGACCTCATATAGAATCCCAATACAGCAGTTGGGAGAAAAGCCAGGTCTCCACAGCCTTCTGAAAGGACAGGAAGGTCAGGTCTGTCTCAATCTTGAGGGAGGGGGTGGTATTCCTTACAGCAAATGTGCTAACAGAAGGAGGATCCCTCCTTGATTCTGTAATACGAGAGTTTTCAATACAGGGATCTGGATTACATTCGCCCTGTTGCACCTGGTGAAACAGCAAAGAGATAGGCTATCCTATAAGTCAGCTGGCACTGTGCCATGCAAAGCTTTGAAGAATGATAACCAGCACTTTGAGTTGCACATATTATCTCTCAACTGGTCTGTTTATGAAATCTGTGTTTAAAAGGTGAAATAAGCTTCCTGGCTGACCCTCTCTTCTGCTTCTTTCTTCAAGTTGCACAATAGTTTAAACAGAAGTGAGGCATATAAATTTACTTTTATTAAAATACAATGAATGTCTTCTGCATTTATTGATACCTGGGCTAAACTATGAATATTTCCTTTTTTGCCTCCCAAATTTTTTACATTCTTACATTCAAGAGCATACTCTGTAATAAGGGTTTCTGCTGAATTAAGATTTTCAAGCAGGAAGAATATTAAAAGCATAACTGCATATTAGCTACATTTAGTTCTATTAAATGCAAATTAAACCAGAATTAGTTTTATTCAGCAGTTTTTGGAATTCAGTCTTAGTTTTTGTGACTTTTCTGTCAGGGGTATCAAAGATTATAATCTAAGGTGTAACCATAATTTATATATAATACAAAATTAACTTGTATAATTTTGCTTGAAAACTTAAAATATGTATTCTTTTCTTTAATTTTTACATTTTTTTAAAAAAAAATCATCATTGAAAGGAGAAATGCTTTTGAATCAACGTAACTTGAGCCACTAACATGCTAAAAACTAAACGCAACCCAGTATACTTTCATCAGGTAGAATAATTTTGCCCTTTAATTGAAACAAATGTGAAAAGTATGTATAATCAATGAAACGTTCAAAACTGTTAATAAAATCTATATAGTTTGGAAAATAAATGTACCACTAATGGGCCTCCTTGTATTGCCTGCAATACTTTCCTCTAGCTGATGATAATTCTTTACATATGAAACTGAAACTAGATTTTGGGTTTATATTATAATTTCATTGTTGGACATGCGCCAGTTGGACACAACTGCACGGGGAAACTTTTACCTTTACTGTCCCCACCCACCAGCCCATTATCACCTGGATTTGAAGATCCTGTGTGTCTACTTGAATATAACTTTTAATTAGCGAGGATGGTAGCATCTAGTTAATCTTGTCTGGTCTTGAAACAGTTTTGTAGGCTCAGAACTGCTTAAGCATCAATTGAGAAACCTGCAAGAATTCACAGGGTTGTAGACTAGGCTGCAAAAAGTTAAAATAAATCCTAAAAGAAACAGTTACCTAAGAATTGTTGCCAAGAAAATATGTCTACGTAAGTTAACAGGAGCTGAGTTTGATTTGAAGGAGACTTTATTGGTTCTGTCCCCCACCCCACCCCTTTATTTTAAGCAAATCCAACTGCAAAGTTGCACAGGATAGAAATAAAACATCCTGACTCTTCTGCTTATACTTCCAATGCCAATTTTACTCTTATTTTCAGCTTTTTTTTAATGAGAATAGTTGTCAGAGGTCTAATCAGGAAATCTACTCCTAAAATTCACATTATTGCTGGAACACAGAGCTAATAACAGAGTTGTGAAGTCTGCAACTCTTAACCTGAATACCATTCTCTTGCTCTCATTAGTAGACAGCATTTGCCTTCAGACCTGTACATAATTGAGTCATCGTCTAATCTATAGGCTACGATATGGTAGTCCTTAATGTTTGAACAAGGCATGCTGTGGGGCAGTTCATCTGTGGACATAGAGGTGGGTGCAGGTTACTGCATCCACTACTATATTCAATAGGTCTCATTTCTTCCCTTACTTTCCATTTGTCAGAGAAGCACTACTGTGTCTTTTTTTTAACAGGTAGCCTGTGGTTTTGAAAGCATGAGTTTTTGGGGAATAATTGCTGCCTTCGTGCTATCAACTACATGTTGTTTTTACTTAACTATCTCTTAGTAATGATTAATAAGGTAATTCTCAACTTACAATGGTTTGTTTAGTGACCCATTCAGAGTTGCAGTGGTATTGAAAAAAATGGCATATGGCCTAAATTTCAGACTTGCAACCATTGCAGCATCTCCATGGTCACATGACGATTCATATTTATGATGGTTGCACTATCCCAAGGTCATATGATCACCTTTGTGACCTGACAAGCAAAATCAACGAGGAGACCAGATTCACTTAACCATGATACTAACTTGACAACTGCAGTGATCCACTTAACAACTGTGGCAAGAAAAATAGAGCAAAACTCTGTCTCACTTAACAACAGAAATTTTGAGCTCAATTATGGTTGTGAGTCAAGGACTACCTGTAATAGGAAGAAATACTTGTCTTCAGTAGATTATGAAATGTGCATTTCAACTGGCAATCTTGAAAGCATTTAAGAGTCTTTTTAATCTGATATTACATTGAGCAGTTCCTTCTCATTTCTTTTGAGTGCCAATTTTATACTGTTCTTTGTGCTCCCTCTTGAATTAAGTAGACCCCATCTACTTAAGCTCAATTGATAATTAAACAAAGACTTGTAATTTGAATGTTGGAGCAAATTGCTTTTGCTTGTTAAAGAACTACTGATTCTTTACTGTTAAGAGAGGAAGTGTGAGAAAGATGCTAATGTTTTCAGTTAACTACATTTCTGTTTACACTGTGTTTTGTATACTTTATGATATCAGTTATATTCCATTTCCATTTTCTAGTTCTCTCCACTGATTATAAATCAGAGCCCTGTTATTGTGATGAAAATATATAACTTTCTGATATATGGCCTTTTTAATTTCTCCCTCTGTATTTAGATAGAGGTTGGAATGTAAATTTGTATGCTGTTGGAGGAAAAGATCTGCAAAACTGATAGCCTTTAAAATACTTTTTTCTCCTTTTATCTCTAGTTCCGGGTATAGATGGGAGTGCCCTGGCCGAAGCTAGTCTTACAGACTCCTATTTCAGCACCAGTTTTGTTGGAGTCAATGGGTTTGGAAGTCCTGCAGAATCAAAGTATCCTATGATGCAGGTAATGAGTCATTTGATAGACTCTGTACTGTGGTTTGTTAAAATTATTTCTGCAATTTTTCTATGGAAGCAATAAATGAATTCTAACATAGATAGGAAACCCTACTTCAATGATACAAATAGAACTCTTTTGAAGAAAATATATATATTACTACCACGTTTAGGATAATGTGAGAAAGATGTTGCTTGTTTGAATTTAGTTGATATATTATAAGAATACTACTGTGTTTCTCCAACAATACGGTCTCCCTCAATAGGAAGTCCCAACATGTTTTATAGGCATAACATGAAATTAAGTCCCTCCCCCCAAATTTAGGCCTATTTTAAAACATGCAAAATGGGGGGGAAGGGCGGGAGGAGCTTGCCGTTAGGAGCGCCCTGCGGGCAGCCATGCCTCACCACCAACCTCCCTACTTTCGCCAAGTACTTTGGCTGCACATCCGGGTATGGTTCTGCCTGCGTTGACCTCGATGTTGGTGGGGCACTTCGTATCGGGAGACCTTCCACCTTTACCTTCTCCCCGTGCTGCCGTGGTGTTTGTCACAGCCACGTGGGGCTGGCCAGGACTCCTCCCTGCAACCAGAGCCCGGCGGAGACACTTGGCTTCAGGCACTCCAGTCACCGCCTTCCCGGCCATTGTTCGAAGGCAAAGCCCATTCTTTTAAAAACAACACTCTACTACGACAAGGCTCCCCTGCCCGAGAGGGCAGCCCAACCCCACGTGGGGAGATGAATCTCCTGGGGCCGCAGTGCAGGATCGGCCCACCCCCGGATAAGCATCCAGCCGCCATCCCTGCCTGGCACTGGGCAGAGCGCAAAGAGCTTCGCCTGAGGCACCCCACACAGCTGACAGGCAGGCCATCCTGCCCGGCGGCAGAGCTCCAGCCAAGGCAGCGAGCGCCTCCCTGCCGGGCCCTCCTCTCATCCTGCCAGGGCCGTGCCAGAGCTGGGTGGGCTGGGCAGAGCCGGGGAAACAAGCCATGGATGCACACCTGCCTGCCAAGTGAAAGAGCCGGGCCAACCCAAGCTTGGCTTCCCAAGTCCCTCCAGCCCGACCCTGAAGGGGCCACCGGGAGAGGCCGCCTGAGGCAGTGATAGTGCCCACCCATCCGTGGACAAGGAGGTGAGGCGACGGCCTGCACCGCATCCTCCAAGCTGAGCCCTGCTGAGTGAGCGCCTTTGCCTGATGCCCGTGCTGCTGCAGCATTTGGAGCATCACCGCCGCGTTTGGAGCTGCCGGCGCATTTGGAGATGCATGGGGATGAGGACGGCTGGGCGAGGAGTGGAAAAGACAGATGGCTTCGGGCTCTATCCGCTGGCCCCGCCGGCCAGGGGAGCAGCACTGCTGTCGCTTCACCTCCCTGTCCGCGGACGGGTGGGTGCTACCATTGCCTAGGGCGGCCTCTCCTGGTGGCCCCTTCGGGGTTGGGCTGGAGGGACTCGGGAAGCCAAGCTCGGGTCGGTGCAGCTTTTTTGCTTGATAGGCGGGTGTGCACCCGCGGCTCGCTTTCTGGCTCTGCCTGGCTCCGGCACAGCCCTGGCGGGATGAGTGAAAGGCCCAGCAGGGAGGCGACCTTGGCCAGAGCTCCGCCGCTGGGCAGGACGGCCCGCCTGTCAGCTGTGCGGGGTGCCCCAGGCAAGGCTCTTCGCGCTCTGCCTGGCGCCAGGCAGGGATGGCAGCTGGGCGCTTCTACCGGGGTGGGCCAATCCTGTGCTGCGGTCCCAAGAGATTTGCCTCCCCACGTGGGGTTGGGCTGCCTGCTCGGGTAGGGGAGGCTTTGTTGTAGTAAGGTGTTGTTTTTAAAAGAATGGGCTTTGCCTTCGAACGATGCCCAGGAAGGCAGTGACAGGAGCGCCTGAAGCCGAGTGTCACCGCCGGGCTCCGGTTGCAGAGAGGAGCCCTGGCTGGCGCCGCGTGGGTGCACTAAATGCCGCGGCGATGCTCCAAACGCCGCGGCGGCACAGGGAGAAAGAAAAGCAATGATGGCGGAAGGTCTCCCGATACGAAGTGCCCCACCAACACCGAGGTCAACATCTAAGCCGTCGTCGCCCCCCCGCCCGAGAATGCAAAGGGGGGACTCAAAAAAAATAAGACCCGGCCTTATTATTTGAGAAACATGGTATAACTATTGTAACTAAAATCCTCTTGGCAGTGAACTTTTTTGGAAATTATATAACATCTTTGGTTAGCACAAAATTTGGTTATTAGAATTTTCACTAGCATAAGTTGGTGATAATCCTGAAAGAAAATCTTTTCATTTAGTAACCTGCCTGTCTATTGAGAAGTCCATTGATATTTTTGGAAATGTTCTTTTCTGAATACTATGATATAAAAGTTATTTATTTAATAGAATATCTCAGTCCCACATACTCTAAGCCAGGGGTCGCCAACCTTTTGGACCTCAGGGACCACCAAACTCATAATTTTAAATCCCAGGGACCACTAACTGGTTCTATGGGTGTGGCCTAATTTGTGGGTGTGGCTTGGTGGTTATGTGACTGGCTGGGCATGGCTTGTATGTAAATATTATAAATATTTATATAAATATTGATTTTTTTTGTAAAAAAAGAGCAACTTTTACCCAAAACTAGGCAAAGCGGGCAGGCAGATTGAGTTGCTCACAGAATCACAGATTCATTCAGAGATCTATCTATCTGCCATCAGCTAGCTTAGTCTGTCACATAAAATTTACTAGCAAGCAAACTCACAAAATTAACTCACAACACACCATGTATGTAAATATTACATTTTTTATAAAAAAGAGCTACTTTTACTCAAAATCAGGCAAAGCAGGCAGGCAGATTGAGTTGCTCACAGAATCATTCAGTGACCTATCTATCTGCCATCAGCTATCTGAGTCTGTCTCATAAAATTTGCTTGCCGAGTCTGCACTGAATAATAGAACCTTCAGTCCTAAAGGAGGTTCGGCTGTGCTTAAAAGCAGAGCCGAAGATCTAAAGACTAGCTAGAAAGCAAAAAATCCAACCATTTCCTGCTTCCTAGCTAACCTAAATCTCCTGGCACAGTAGAACAGCTGATGGTCGGAAAAAGGAAAAATAGCAATTTAGCAGACACGTTTGCCAGGTAAGGAGTGGGTGGGTGGGGAGGGCCATGTGGATTGCGCAGCCTTGTGTTTCTTCGCAGCCTGAATTAATTGCTTTGGGGGGGGGGTGCTCTGGGGGTGAGATTTCTCTGCGGCCCACCAAAATTTTCTCACGGCCCACCAGTGGCAGCTTACAGCTAGGAACTAATATATACAAAAAACATAAAAGGTATAACAGACCAGAAGAACAAAGTAATCATAATAAATTGTAAGCACTTGCCAAGAAAAGTGTCCTTGCAGTGATAATCTGAGCCTGGAACTTGTTCTTAGACCAAGCCAAGCCATTTAAAAATATTTGCATTGTTTTTAGTTTTAACATTTTCTATTGTTGGTTCTTCTTTGTTTTTATTACCCATTTGATTACATTGTATTATGTGCTGGATACCTCCGTAGTAAGACACATAAGAATTCATCCAGACCAACGGTTTTTTTTAATTAGAGTTTTTATTCAGAATTTTAATTACAGTGGTGAAAACTAATACAAACTAAAATAGGAGAAAAGGAAGAAAAGAAAAAGAAAAGAATGTAATAAAAATATATATTTTATTCCAACCTTCATCATTACAAGTATAAACAAATTTAATAACTCTTTACCTCCTATAAGGTTAAACAGATATATTTTCATCGCATAATCCACCCCTTATATCTGAGCAAATCCATAAAAAACCCAACTCTTTTCCTAGATCGGAAAGCCATTCTCTCGGGTCACACATATCATGATTATCTCCTGTACTGACTTACTGCAATGTACTCCACATGGGGCTACCCTTGAAGAGTATTTAAAAACTCCAATTGGTGCAGAATGTGGCTGCAGGAGCAAATTTTGGGAAGACTAAGGATGGCGCATGAAACAGCTTTGCTGTTTGAGCTGCATTGGGTGCCAGTTTGCTTCCAGTTCCAATTCAAGATATTAGCTTTAAAGGCTTAAATGGCACGGCCCCAGGTTACCTGAGGAACTGTCTTAACCCCATCGCTTCATCCCATCCAATAAGGCAGGGAAAGTATGTTAAAGACCTGGTTGGTTAAAGAATTCTGATTGGCAGAATTCTTGAGAAAGAGAGCCTTTTCTGCCACCACGGCCTATGAAATGTGTCCCCCCAGAGGTGAAGCAGGACCCTACTCTCTTGGCTAGAATGTTAAAATGTGGCTCTTATGATAAGAAATTATAATATTTGGAAGCTTTAATCTTAGGAGAAGTTAAGTTAGGAAACTACGATATAGTTTCATATACCTGTGCACAGTATGAAGAAAGTGGCATGGATTCCCACTATCCATATAATCTACTTCAATAAAAGATTCTACTTCAATAAAATTGAATTATAGATAACTTAAACTGCAGAATTTGCTAACACAAAGTGTTGACTAACAATTTGGACTGCATTAAAATATTGGACAACACAAAGCTTCCTCCTGATAGAATTGTCTGAGTCAAATGCTCTGTGGGCTTGGGACATTGTTAGTACCTGAGTGTGAACTTCCAGGATGTATCATGCTAGTGGTTAGATTGAGAAGTAAAAAAAAACTCTGAAAGAAGTAGGTGGCAAAGTACTTCTGTTCTGTGTAAATGTGGACATGTCTGTGGAGGCATCATGAGTGAAACTTGAAGTCTTATATCTAAATTATGTTTGTAATACTGTCCTAAAAGTGAATATGTTCCAATATGTATAATTGCTACATTTTTTCCAGTAAACAATCTTTAGATTTTTATAATATTGTTACTGGAATTCAAGTACATACATACTCTTTTTTAGCTAGCTAAAGTTTCTGAATACTCTGGTTTGAGTGTTAGAAAGTTTAATTAGCTATTATATTCTTCTTTAATTGTAAAATAAAGGTAAAGGTTCCCCTCGCATATATGTGCTAGTTGTTTCTGGCTCTAGGGAGATCCGGCTCATCTCTGTTACAAAGTGCTGTCCAAGGATGTCTCCGTGGTCATGTGGCCAGCATGACTAAACACCAAAGGCACACAAAACGCAGTTACCTTCCCACCAAAGTGGTCCCTATTTTTCTACTTGCATTTTTACATGCTTTCGAACTGCTAGATAGGCTGAAGCTGGGACAAGTAATAGGAGCTCACTCTGTTACGCAGCGTTAGAGATTCGAACTGCCAAACTGCCAACCTTTCTCTTTCTGATCAACTGCATCTTCAATTGTAGGGGCTCTCAATCTTTGGGATGCCATGATTGCCTGATATAATCAATTTTTTGTGGATTCTCCATGAATAGCAGTATTAATGACAGTGAAAGTAGCTGAGGGAACATGTTTTTTTCTCTCTCTTCCCAAAGTGGCCACCTTGGTACTGGATGTTCTTTCCGGCTCTGTGAAGTTATCCCTTCCTGGATGCGCCCCTCTCCTCCCTTTTCATACCGTTTCCTGCAAGCAATAAGTTTTTCCTTAGAGCTGTGCAGATACTATTTTTATACTCCTGGCTTTCAGTCCACCCAGAAATTTACAGTTTCTAAAAAAATTCATCCAAAGTTTGTAGACCACAGTTTAAGAAGCTATGTTGAACTTAAAAAAAAATGTAATCACTTAAATTTGGTGTATTGTTAAAAAAAAATCTTTGGTAATGGGAGGCATCAGCAAGAATCATTCATGTCTTTATGATTTCACAGTTCAACTAGTTTAATTCACTTTCTCTTGAGGAGCTCCTGAACATGATTCAGGAGTTCAATTGATGCAAAATGATCGGGGGTGAGATAAGTCAAGACTTCTGTTGTGGAAGCTACATTGATTGTCAATTTGCTCTGGGTACATTTGAATGCTTAGGCTTGTATGTCTTCAAGACCATATACTCTAGCTAAAATTTGCCCAGCAGAGGTTATAGCAGAGAAGGTGGATGATCAATCAGGCAAGGGTTATGGTTTTCCTTTTTGGAATAGTTTATCTCCAATAACTTTTTCCCAGATGATGTTCAGGAAAGATGTTAAAGTGCAGTGCCTTCGGAGACTCTGAAGATGTAAAGTGAATTAATGATGTTTTTTCTGGGATTAAGACCACAACAAAATGGGTTTAAGTGAGACAGGAAGTACTTTCTGACTGTTCATCTGTCAGAAAGTAGAAAAGCTGCTGTGTGAAATTGTAAGTTCTTCACAAGAGGTTTTCAATCAGACTGGATGATAACTGTCAGAAATACTGCAAAGAATCCTACATTGAGCAGATTTTGGACTAGATGACTTCTAAGATCCCTTCTGACTCTATGATTCTTTGAGTGTTAATCAATGTTAATCCGTTTTGAGTTATAGACATCTGGAGGCAAATAGTCTTAATACCTGAATTCACTATACAATTCTATTTTTCCTTTTCTGCAGAGGATGACAAATAGCAGCAGTTCACCTAGCCTTCTTAATGACAGTGCCAAGCCATATGCAGGCCATGGTAAGAAAACTTTAAAATTATGTTAAAGCTGTTTTATAGAAAAAATACATATGGTTTAGAGAACCTCATTATTAAACAATACATACATTTTGTATAACTTTATTACAAATGGTTTTAGGATTAACTTGAACTGGTGGTTTGAGTTTTGTTTTTTTATATTGCTGATCTGCAATTTAAATCAGCAGATTAAGCTTTTTAAGATTTTGGGATGAAAGATGAAATATTTTAGATGAAAACATGAACTGGGATTCATTGCCACTTTTATTGCACCCGATGGGTTTGGTTAGGGAAATTGCTATATCTACATTCTTCAAATGATGCTAAAACAGACAGCAGTATATACTACACTTAAGGATATATAATTAAGTGTTCTTAGTGTATATAATTGTATTTTGGTGATTTAAATAATTTAGAAGGGAAGCTTTATGTCATGAACATTCCTTATCTTCTGTACATTATAAAGAGCTATATTGTGGGTATAATTATTTTTATTTAAAATCCTTCAAAGCAGTCATCTATAAACATAGCTAATAATAGGAGTTAAATTAAGTTCTAAAGTTGCTCTAGTTCTTTAGAAACTATCAGCTAAACTAAAAGATATCAGCCAAATAAACTACCAAAGACTGAGCAATATTTCTGATTTTTGTAAAAACAAATTTTAGAAGAGTAATTGAACATTTTCACCAATTTACCATTTTATTTACAATTCCTTGACTATCATCTAAGAAGCTATTATTCATGTAATATTTTACTTGTAATCTTTAATAATTTGCGAACATATATTTAAAAGGAATTTAACATAACAAAGAATTTCATCATCCAGAAACTTTTGAGCCTATTGTGCTTAATGGGAGGTTTACAAAAGTTATGTCTTTTTAAAAATAACTAAATTAAATGAAATAGTTATGAGTTTATTGTAGTCAAAAATACTCAGGTAAATTAACAAGGAAATAGTGAACTAGTTTTACTTGGGAGAGTGGAAACTTACACCTTTAGAATATTTGTTTAGCAATAATTTATTTTTCTATTAATAATCACATATTTAATTAGAGGCCTATCTAATTTTGCTGGAAAAAATCTTGTTTTATTTCTAGGTTTATTTTCATTATCACTATTTCATTATTTCAGTATCTGCTGTACTTAAAAATAAATACCCCCCCCCCACTAAGCCTTTATTTTTTTTTCCTGCAATATCTACACTGCTTAATTTCAAAAAGTTTCTGAGTGATACAATGAGAGGAAAGGAAGGAATTAAAAAAACAATTTCCCAATAGTAGCCAATTTCCTAGTTCTTAAAATTCTGCAGAAAATAGTAATATGTAGTTCGTTTGAGCTTACTTAGCTTGTTGTGTCAAGAAGCTATGTCTTGTAACTTAGTAATCACCATAAATTATGGCAAGAGTATGCCATATTACTATGATTATATTGTGAAGTATTCATTATTTGGAACAGCAAGAACCATAGTAAGTGAGATAATAATTCAGAATGGATGGGGGCCACCATCCATTCTGCTGATGTGATTTATGGATTTTGAAAAAAGAGAAGTTAGGATTTTTCAAATATAAAACTTTGTTTTTTGAGCTGCTTCCAGACTCAAAATGTAAGAAAATTACTCTATATTCACAATTGTGAGAAGGAGTTTTAGAAGTGAAACTCCTCTTCTATTCAATACATGCGTCCTAGTTTCCATTTGTCTGTCCTTGATTTATGAGTTAGAGAGCTCTGGTGACTTTAGCCAAATCTAACTTACTCAATAAAGCACCTTTATGAAAATCCAGTATAGTGTAAGATAGATAGATAGATAGATAGATAGATAGATAGATAGATAGATAGATAGATAGATAGATAGGTAGGTAGGTAGGTAGGTAGGTAGGTAGGTAGGTAGGTAGGTAGGTAGGTATGTATGTATGTATGTGTTAAAAGCAGGGGTGGGATTCTACCGGTTCTATCCACTTCTGTAGAACCGGTTGCTCTGAAGAGCAGCAAACAGAGAACATACATAGAACCGGTTCTATGTTTGCTGCTGTTTTGGCCCACACGCTCTCCCGGGCTCTTACCTGACCTTTATTTCCTGTGTTTTCAAATCTTGTTTTGAGCAACATAACTGCGATTGAAAAAGCAGGAAAAAAAGGCTTTTCCAACTGCTGCGCACTTGCACACAGCTCTGCTTAGCTGTCCGAGCAGCTCAGAAGGTCGTAAATTGCACTCGAGCGACTCGCGCGATGCAGAACGACAGAACCGGTAGTTATACCGGTTGGATCCCATCCCTGGTTAGAAGGTTTATCACAAGTTACTGTGAATTAAGGGATTACTGGGTCTTAAAAAGATATTTTTTTTATTGTGAAGATATAAAAATGTTATATAAGGCTCAACACTAAAGTGGAAAGTCTTTAGGTGTAAATAAACTTGCTGTTTGAAGTTTATTTAGTTCTTTTTGCAAAATTTTAATATTGAAATAAATTTATTTTGTACATCTCATGAAAGATAAAAGCCAATTTGGTCTAGTGGTTAAGGCAAAGACTTTGAATTCAAGTTCCTCCATAGCAATGAAAGCCAGCTCAGCCCAACTCACCACACATTGTTGTTATTGAAAGGTAAATGGGAAGAAAAAGATGTGTTGGCTATGTTTGTTGCCTTGAGTTATTTGTAAAATAAAGGTGGAATGTAAATAAATAAAATCTCTGGGTTTTGTTTTTTATAAAATTTGTTTTGCAGATCCTCTTGCTTCACCTAATTCATCCTTGTTTAATGATTTTGCTGCCCTCAGCTTATCTCAAAGAAGAAAAGTAAGTATCACAAACATTATAATTTCTGTATCCAAATAATAAAAATTATATATATGAATAGCATTTGAATATGAATTATTAATTATTATTAATACTAGCATATTAAGCACATTTGTGAACTTTACATTATAATACAATTATTCAATTATTTAATTAAACTAGTTTTCTTCACTTTATGTTCCATCTCTTGCAAACATTCAGTATGAATTTTAATACTGTAATATTATCGGTGGCTAGTGTTAAACAAGTATTTTAGTTAAGAAATTGTTATGTTTTAATCTAAAGCAAACTTATTCAGAGTGTCTCTTGATCTTGTTGTACCCATGCACAGTCTATTTAGCAATTTCCGTACTTTCCAACTTTCTCCAGACAAGGTGCCAGCTCCTCTGTTGGTCCTATCCAGTGTTGGTTCTTTGTAGCTTTCCACAGTCCACTTTGCTTCCAAATTGTTTGAAGTCTTCCATCGACCCAAGGAAGCTTTTCCTAGATTTTAATCTCTGATGAGCTGGTTGCAGGCCATAGAGCGTTGTCTCGATACAGATGATTTAAGCCTCTCTGTGTATGCTGCTGCTTCTCTGCAAGCAGCAGACAGGGGAACGCCGACTAGGTGGTAGATTTTATCTAGAAGGATAAGTTTAAGGCATCCAGTAATATGTCTACTGGCTTCATTCAGAGTAACATCTACTTTCCCAGTGTGTGCTGATTTATATCAGATTGGGCAAGCGTACCTGCTGAAGAGCAAAGAACAAGAACTGCTATCTTAAGGAACCTTGGTTTGGTATCCCAGTAGCTTATCTCTTTAATTAACTTTATCAGAATTATTAGGAAGTTAAATGTCCCTGAATGTTCTTCCAGCTACCTGAATTATTGAATTTTTAACATTACTTGGGACAAAATGTCTCTAACTTGTTTCCCTGGGGTGATTACTATCATTATTTACTTTTTAAAAAAATCAATTTTGTGCTGTCAAATAGCTTTCAATTCCCAGCGACTCTGTTGAACTTTTTTATTCCACTTTTATTATTATTATGAATAACTCAAAGTGACAAATATTCCTAATACCCATCTCCTATTTTCCCCACAACAGCTTTGGGAAGTAAGTTGGGCTGAGAGAGAATAACTAGCCCAAAATCATCCAATTGGCTTTTCATGTGTAAGGTGGGACTAGAACTCAGGTACCTTATTGTTAGACCAAACTGCCTCACCATGACAATTTATTCTCCATAGCGATCTATTCCTAACCTATTTTTTTTAAGTATCCCAACAGTGCATTCATTGAAATGAGTTCATCTACCTTACTGTTGGTAATGCTCTTTTCCTTCAACTTTTCCCAGTTTTGTTTTTTTCCAGAGAGTTGAGTCCAGCATAATGTGTCAAAGCAGGATAATTTGAGCTTGGTTATTTGTGCTTCAAGTCAGAATTATGGGTTGATTTGTTTCCATTGGATTGTTTTCTTTGCTTATCCATGGTATTCAGAATGGAGTTGGAATGAACCTTGGAGGTTTTCTAGTCCAACTACCTGCTCAGATAAGAGTCCCTATACCATTCCGGATAAATGGCTGTCTAATCTCTTTTTAAAAACCTCTAGTGTTTGAGCACCCACGGCCTTTGGAGGCAACCGTTCCATCGATTAATTATTTTCACTGTCAGGAAATTTCCCCTTAGTACTAGATTGGATCTCTCCTTGATACATTTCCATCTGTTATCTCTTATCCTGCCTTCAGGTGCTTTGTAAAGTTGGGTTGACCCTCTCTTTTCTATGGCAGCCCCTTAAATATTGGAAGACTGCTAGCATGTCATCCCTAGTCCTTCTTTTCTTCAATACCAAAGTTTAAAGACATCAATATTTTTCCTGTCTGCTTCTTTAAAACCCGATTTTTGCTTCCACAGAGTGCCACAGGGAATACCATGGCTTGTACTGTTCTGATCTTTGTAGATATAGACATAATAATGGCACTTGAATTTTTTTTCCAAGGTTTTTATGGTTGCTTTACCAAGGCTAGTTTGTGGCATATTTCTTGATTGCTTGTTCTTTTGCTGTTTATATCCACTGCTGAAGTAATCCACGGCTTCAGAATCTTCATTGTCAATTCTAAGGCTGGTTGTGTACTTTGCTATCATTAATTTGTGTTTAATTTTAGTCCCATTTTGGGGTCCTTTGACTTTTAGTACTTGGGCTTGCAGATCTTTTGCATTTTCGGTTATATTTTTTTAAAAAAGTATTTATGTAGTATTCTAATCTACAAAAACTCTGCTTAGTATACAAAACAGAATGTACCATTAAAATGTTTACATAGTCATAAATTAAATAGCTACTTTCATGTCTTTGCAATGGATTAAATGCCTACTAAATTAAATAGGTTTTAGCGCCTTATAAACAGTTAAGAGGGATGGGACCAGACATCAGGGAATAATGTTTTTATTTAGAGCAGATGTATTGTCAGGTTTGGAAGTCAAGTCAGATCAACAGATGTAGGATCTTCTGTTTTAACATTTACAATTGGCGCTGCTTTTTCTAAACTGATAAGTGTGCTTTTGACCCTTTTAAAGAATATTTTTGCCTCTTGGAACAAACAGTCCTCAAACCTTGTAATCAGTTGAGAATTGAAGATTCAGGAGAATGAAGTACTTCTATCTTGTTTACAACAGACGAAAATAATGAGTGGCTAAATAAAAAAAATCTCAACTTGTCAAAGTTATCATGACAGTAGTTTTACACTTTCTGTGTAGTGCATGATTGTAAATGTTAGGAAGCTACATTAAGGGACTTTTTAAGAGTATTTACATTTCTTCCTAATGATAATGATATTTAAATCCTCAATGTTAGTTTTTTTCTACCCACAGACTCAACAAATCCTGTCTATATCCTGATTTCAGAATGTGTGGGCTTCTTTGGTTAGGATCCACATTGTATGTGTTTATCCAGTTTCATTAGTTAACACAATAATGGCCAAAACAAGAACAGTGCTATTACGTCTTCTTAACATTCTGTCGACAAGCTAATCATAGTTCATCTCATTGTTTCTTCTTATCTACTCACTTTCACAAATCCCAAAACTCAGCAAAATGAGGATATCATATTCAGATCATCCAAAGTTTCATTTATTATTTGACAAGAGTGTTGCTTTGCCTTTTTTCCCTATCTCTGTTTTATTACTTTCTTTCCATAATTTTGATAATATTTAAGAACCAGCAAAAATAAGCAACATATCCTTTTGCGTCTATATTATAAGGAAGGAAGTTAATTGTAATAGATATATGGTTGCACTAGCATAGAATCCATATATGTGAATTTTCAGATGATGTCTCAATATGGTTAACCACAAGCATTCTGCTATTGTACAAGTTTATTTTGAAATTTTTCCAGTGTTTATCATATTTAAATGTAATATCAGTGTGTCTGGTCCATTTTCAACTCTAACATATCTGTAATCTGTTTGGCAAATGACTAAAATATGGATACATCTGGACATCAGTTGGGTTACTGAATTTTAACAGAAATTGAATTTCTAGTTCAGTCTGAACCTTCAGTTATAATTTAGGCAAATGACGGCTATGAAGAGACAAACATAACTCAACAGTTATTAATATAATTTTCTCAAAACTTAATAATAAGCAGCCTAGACAATTATAGTTTCATGTTAGCTTGCTCTGATGAATTGTATTCTTTTTTTATAAAAACACTGCAGGTTTGAAAAAGTGAAGAATAGCTATTTATGTCACTCAATTTTGTTTTTTTCCCTATACAGAATTGCTTGTTCAAGGTACACCTTGCTTTTTTAAGTTGATGAATGAGTGCTGGAGAATGTAATTTTGAAAGAAAGAATAGATGGGAAGGTTATATTTTTATACTTCCCTACATTTTTAGCTTCAGAAAAACATAGTATAAGATAGTTATAAGATAGGATTTTAAATTATACTTGTCTTTATGATACTAAATGAAATTTCATAAATGACTGCCTGATTGAGAATATATTTTAAGTAAAACTAATCCTGAAGAACATTTTTTTGTTTGCTTTAGCATAGGCAGATATTTCCACAAGTAAAATTGAATTTATAAATTTAATATGAATATAATTTCAATTTCTACATATAGGAAAGCAAATATGCTGCTGAACTTAAAATGCATGTCCTTTAAATCAGATGCTATTGTTGATATGCTTTCATGCGTTGTGATATAAATTGTTGTAGTTGAATTGAATTTTACACTTAATTCAGAGTATTATACTCGAACCTTTATTCATGGGCTCACAAATTAATAAAATAAAATGAAATTTTATACCATATAATATGATAATTTTTATTTATATTCTTTAAGTTAGGAGTAACTTATGCCCATTTAAGCAGCCAGATTTAAACTCTTTTCTTTCAATTAAAGTTATTATATATTTACTTGACAAGTCTTAAATATAAGCTAATGATAATGTGACTATGAGTGCTGCTCTAATATAAAGTGTTTTAATTTTTATTAGTCTTTAAAAAAAAACACCTGCTGGTCACTGCCCAGTATCAGATGTTGAGTAGGAAGTCAATGTCAATAAATAATATAGTGATATATTTTCTGAAATTCTTACTAATATTCTAAAATGAAGTCTGTGATATAAGAATTACACTAACTTGTGTGCCTAGAATGACACAACATGTTTAATTTCTGTAATAAGATTAGTATGGTATTGCTAAGTACTCTTTAATATATTTATAGTTTTTAATATAAGACTAAATTTTGTCATATATAATGTATGGGGTAATGTAAGTAAATAATTATCATTACTTAAATCATAGAACATGCACTGTTATGGGGTACAAAATAGAAAATTGCTTTGTTTTTTGCCATTCTTCTTTTTGAGAACTGGAAATTTTCCACTTTTATTCTTTATCATAAATTATTCATGCATTCCTGGCCTATTTTCCAACTATTAGCTGGTAAAAATTGTACATTTGGATTCATGAAAGCCATGGTATCCCTTTTGTTATCATCAGAGTACAGTACTGACTGCAAGGCCATAGCAGAGACAAATTCAATAAATGCCTATAGGGTTTGATATATTGCATTATGCATCATTACGTTTTGAAGCATATTGTGCATATGAGTCTGTTTGCATTTACATGGACAGATACACTGTAATGAGGGAAGGGTTTTTAAAAGGAAAAACCTTTGGGCTTTAATCCCTTTGCTTTATACATGAATAAATTTGAACACCAAAATATTTATTTTTTGTAAATAACCATAGGATGGATGTATACATCTTTACTGAGTAAAGCCGATAAAGAAGTGGATAAACTGAAGTCTTTTTGTTATCCAGAAGAATCTTAAAGAAAAAGAAGCATCATTTATTTAGGGCTTGTCTGTATTTCAAATATGAGTGGACACTCTGAAATTACATCAGAGAGTGAGGAATGATCAAAAAGCACCAGGGTCCTAGATGAATATGGAATTTTTCTTGTGCCATAAATGTTTCTGGGTATTATATGGATGGGTAATATAGACAGTTTGAAGTTCACTATTTATTGATTTATTTTAAGTTCAAGTTATCTTTCCTGGTACCAAGAATTTAGCTTCTAGGTAACTTCATCATTAATCAAGTCTACTTGTGCAATGGAATTGTTTGAGAACTTACCCTTGTCTGTTAAGAACGGAGTGCACCTGAATCTCTTCTCAAACTAATACAATAAACTAATAAACTATTACTTTTTATTATATTAGTTGCAGTGAGATGTTTGTATCTGTCCTTCTCCCTAGTATTTTTGCATATGATTGATTTTAGTTTTATGATCCTTTTTATTTTTATTCTAGCAATATGTACTAGCAATTTATTCTGTTACATTCTAGAGAGCCAGAATTAAGATTAAGGAGGTACCATGAAATTACATCCAGCCCTTTGTATTATGCCATTTTGCAATTTCTTTTCATTTAGAATAGGCTCTCCATGGTTTAATCTTCAGTTACTTTTATGTTATTATATGCTGTATAAGCCTTAGCATTACTCGACAGAAGACCTGCATTTTATTTCACAAACATCTAGATTTGGTTCTAAAGAAAGGTATGCTATAATTATATTTCTTTACTGCCTAAATTTTTGTAAAATAATGTTTATATGGCTTAGGATTGGAATTGGCTAACTGAATGTTACACATTGAAAATTCAAGCTTTATTAATCCTGGCTAATTTTTAAAAGTATGATAATTTTATGATTGACACTTTACATTTAGATTAGTTCTTACATTTTATTATTTTTGTACAGTGAATTATAATTCAATACCAAAGCATTATTTGATATTATATATGCATATTTAAAAGTATGATTCCAAATTTACCAGTGTTTGCTTACCAGAATGTTATCTGTTAGCAGAAATCAATGTAATAAGATATTGTGTGAATTTTTAGAATTGATTGAAAGCTATGTTTGCAAAATGGACAGTTTTGTATTTTTTTAAAAAAGTTTATCCATGGGGTTTCAAATTTCAAATGTCTTTAAATTGTTACAGAATGTAAATATGTTTTATTTGAATGCCTGTTTTCAATTCTGGAAACTTTCAGGATTTGTAATTTTTTAAAAATAATTGTCCTGGTTAAAAGTATATGAAAAGCAAAGCATGCTAATAATGATATTTTATTTTGTAAGAATATTATGAGAAGGAAGCTCCACTTCTTTAAATTAGGCCTTGCAAATGATACATTCTGAATATATTTTTTGGAATTCAGTGAGTCTTACATTGAGTAGACGTATATTTCGATTATGTTACAGGTTGTACAGTTTTTACTGATACTTGCCCTGTGAACTTTCTTTTATAAGTCACAGCAGTTAATATGGAAGCAAACCATCTTAGAAATTTTACTTGCAAATTGTTTCCTATTCCACCAATCAAACCAAAAATATCTATCTAAGGGATACTGGGAGTGCCCTGGTTTTTTTCCTTCTTTTCCATAGCCAAGAAAGTATCGACTGGGGATGCTGGAAGAGAGGATAGTTCCTGTGGGATCAAAGGCACGGAAATCAAAGAACACTATTGGCTGCTTGGCTGACAGGTGTAAAACAGGAGTACCCATCAATATGGTTTGGTGGAACAGAGTCACAGAAAACAATTTACAGGTAAAATTACTTTTTCCTAGTCACTTTAATTAATTTGGGGTACTCTCTTATTTTTGGAAGATGCTGAGGTCAGGAACATGCAGTGGGATTGAAATTTGATCAACATCTTCACAGATAAATGAACAAATATGAATGAGTTTCTTAATGTCTCAACTAATGTCTGTTAGTTTGGTAAGAATAATATAATTTAAAAACCCATAGAAGTCACATACCATTTTTTAAAAAAATTGATGATATTCTAGTGAAAATTAATAATCATTTAGGAAGAATGTTAATAAAACAATGTTAATATACTGTTTATTTTAGATGTCCTTGTCTGGCTTATAGTGAGGAGAAGCCAGAATTCTTGGTAGGTGCAACATGGTATAGGATATTCATTGCCACCCTTTGTTTCTCTGCTGTCTCCAATCAATAATAGCTAAACTATAATAGAACTCAGTAAATTATACAGATTACCTACTTCATAACTACTAATATAATGGCTAGTAAGTTGTAATAGTAAAAAATCTCTTTTTTTTTTAAAGCAAGCCCTTAGAAAAGAGAAATCATGCAAAATGCAAATATGTTTTTCATCAAAATCACAAGTATGGGGAAACAAATACTCTTCAAATTTAATATCCTGTTTCAGTTTTGTATTATTATAATAGATTTATAGGAATGTGCAAAACTTACTTATTCAGGACTGGTATGATTTTTCTAAAAAGTTTAGTTCCTGGGCTGGTTGGTTTTTCATGTCTGCTTTGCTTTCAGTAATTTTTACTGCACTAATAGTAGTGTTAATAAGGAAAAAAAATCTTTGAGACGTTCTGCTCTTAGCAGCCTTTCCAGATCATAGTCTCCCCAAGGTAACAGCAACAAAAAGTATAATATCATATTTGAAAGTTAATGCATGAGGGTCTAGATAAGTATTCTGCTGCTGCAGAACAGAATCATAGGAGCCATGTTGCACAGTGGTCAGAATGCAGTACTGCAGGCTAACTCACTGCTCACTTCAGGAGTTCGATTCTGACCGGCTCAAAGTTGACTCAGCCTTCCATCCTTCCGAGGTGGGTAAAATGAGGACCCAGATTGTCGAGGACAATATGCTGACACTGTAAACCATTTAGAGAGAGCTGTAAAGCACTGTGAAGTGGTATATTGTTCTAAGTGCTATTGCAGCAGAACAAAAAATGTATGAATTTGCCTCTAATGTAAAAACACAAACTATGAATATAATATACAAAATTAGCAGGTAAATAAGTTCAATGGCAGTAGTCTGCATTACTTTTGCAGTATATTATGTAGCAATTACAATCGCAAAAGGATGCATTTTGTGCCTGGAGAAGTGCTACTAACTAAGAAGTTAATGTTTCACAAAAACATATTATTTTGCATCTTAAAAAGAGAGATTTTTGAGGGATTTGGAAAGAATCTTAGTTTTAATTCGATATTTCAATATTTGCTTCAAACAGAAGGGGTGGAATAGCAGAATGTCAGAATGGTTGAGAATTCAGTGACTAAATAAATTACTCTGAATTATTTTCGTTGTAATAATTTCTTCAGTTGAGTAGGCAGATTTGTCCTCTTGAATCTAGAACATTTCATAGTCTTGGCTTTGGAAGATATAAACTATTTATATTTTATAATATAACAATATATTATATTTTTCATCATATAACAACAGTACATATCATATATCTTCTATTGTTATAGCACATAACAATATCACCATTCATTTATCACTAGAGGGAAGCAAAATAGAACTTTGGTTTTGGATAGATCTTGCAGCTTTTTTTATAGTTCAAGAGAAACTTTAATATAGATTGTTGCTTAATGAGGGTGTGGTAAATTTTGTTGTTCCTTAATGACTTGACCTATATACACACTCTTTTCAGTTCAAGAAGTTGAGGCTGTATTCAGTAGATAATGCTTATAGTTTTGGCTTGTAAATGTTAATGGGATTAGAGCTTTTGTTATTCAGTAAGCAAGAATGGCTTTCTATTTGTCTTACCACATTTCTTATTTTTCTGAGGCAGATCTCAGCCCAGAGAATCTGTTCTGCATGTGCAAGGACTAGTTGCTGTAAGACTTCAAATGATTTTACAGAAAAAAAATCAGCCCACTGCAGTACCCAAAGATGCTTTTTCCAAAAGGTAACTGGACTTGCTTGTTTTTTTTTTTTTTTAATTCACTTCTCTTCCAGAGAACTGAAGAAATTTATTGGATGAGGAGCAAACATTTTCAAAGAAAAAACGTTCAGTTGCCTTTTGGAAAAAGTATCTTTGGAACAATCATGACTAGGATGCTTGAGAATCTCCATAGACATTTAGTTCACAGAAGGTTATGTTTTTTTTCTGTCAGACAATCAAGTTATCTTTTTTATACATGGATGAGGGCTTGCAATGCTGTATTTCAGTATAATAATACTCTTTCATTCATTGCTTAATAGAATGTGAAAAAATACAATAGCCAAACTGATGTATTTGTTTTAGAAAATTAAATGTTAACATTTCTGTTTCTCACCTTTGCAGACGCTCAAAAGGCTATATACATAGCTCAGAGTGGCACACCCCCTCCTCAATAATAGCCCAGTGAGGTATATCAAGTTGAAGGGAGGTAACTGGTCCAACATAACTTGGTGATCTCACTAATGGATAGCTGTTCTTATGTGAAACTGCCCTTTATGAGGTTCAGGTTACAATTTCAAAAAATTCCGTCCACCACATATGCTTGTTAGAGGACATGAAACTGTTTGAAAAGAGTCAGGTTGTGACTCCCTGATCTTTCCTTTAAGAAGTGCTTAAATGGTTTGCTAAAATAGTGCCTTTGGTTTCTGGACCAGAGGAATACAAAAAAAAAAAGCCCATAATCTTTTTCTTTTAAACATTGTTATTTTCTTTTTCAGTCAATACAGTTGAAAGAGAGAAAAAAATGTTTAAAGGAATGAATCAATCAATAACTAATGTAATTATTTTAATATTTATTAAGAATTAGCTTATTGATCAATTGAGGTATTTCAGTATAGTTCAAGCTGAAATCATAAAATTATTGAATATAGTGCACAATTAATATGATAGCATAAACCATGTAAAATAGTTGCAAAATTAAAAAAAAAAATCCGGTTTCTGTCTGCATAAGGGCATAATAGAAAATTCAGATCCTTCAAGGCCCTTTTTTCACTCAGAATCTTTAGCTAGTGTTATAGTATTCCATATGGAAAAGGATAATTCAAAAGTCTATATGAAGAGAAAAATTATATTCTTATATTTTGTGTATAGTATTCCATATGGAAAAGGATAATTCAAAAGTCTATATGAAGAGAAAAATTATGTTCTTATATTTTGTGTATAATTAAATGCTGTTTAAGGAAATAGTGGGGTTAATGTTCTGTACTGTAAAATAAAATCTGTAATATGAAAAGGAGGAATAGATTTTGCCTGAATAACAAAAATATATAGCATGCAAATATTAGTCACCGATTAGTTAGTATTGCAGATGGGGATAACAAGGGACATGAGGAGGAGGCAACCATACCAGCACAGGAAGGGAGTTTGATTTATATGAAAGAAAAAGAATGTGTTTTCAGCTAACCAGATGAATTTTAATATTACACAAAAGCATGCTAATTTTACACATCTAGAGGCATTTTAAGGAAGGATGTTAGTGACTAGATATATATAATCTTCCCCTCTGCAAGTTTAGAATATTTAAGAATGTTTTATTGGCCAAATGTGATTGGACACACAAGGAGTTTGTCTCCTGTGTATTAGCTCTTAGTGTACATACAAACAACGAAGTATTACAATCATAGGATACCAATAGGAAAAGGTAGTAGAAAAAATGAGAAGAATAATGGTAAAACAACCTTACTACATGGGTAAATAGACATAAGACAGCACTGTAGTAATTAGGTAATCAGTAGAGTGATGGTATGAAGAAAAAAATTGTCTCTGTGTCTAGTTGTTTTGGCATGCAATGTGCTATAGTGGTGTCCTGAGAAGAGGAGTGGAAACAGTTTATGTCCAGGAAGTGAGGGGTCTGTAAATATTTTCTCAGCCCTCTTTCTGGATTGTATAGGTCCTTAATGGAAGGCAGGCTGGTTGCAGTAGTTTTTTTTCTGCAGTCCTAACTATCTGTGGAAGTATGTATGTGTCCTGTTTACTGTACCAAACCAGACAGTTATAGAAATACAAATAGACCCATTAATTCCTCTGTAGAACTGTATCAACAGCTCCTTGGGCAGTCTGAACTTTCTGAATTGACATAGGAAGAACATCCTTTGTTATGCCTTTTTAATGATGGTTTTAATGTTAGGTGTCCATTTCAAGTCCTGGATGATTATAGATCCCAGAAATTTGAAAATCTCTACTATTGATACTGTGTTATCTAATATAGTAAGAGGTGGTAGAATAGGAGGGCTCCTCTTAAAATCCACTTTCAACTCTACAGTTTTAAGTGTGTTCAGCTCTAAGTTGTTCTGACTACAGCACAGGGGCAATTGTTGTTCAACTTACCTTCTTGAATGATGCAGACTCATCACTGTGTCGAATGAGACCAGTGACTGTTGTATGTGCAAACTTCAGTACTTTAGCAGAGGAATCCTTAGAGATGCAGTAATTGGGATAGATGGAAAAGAGTAATGAAGAGAGCATACAGTTCTGGGAGAGCCCTGTACTAATTGAATGGATATTCAGTCTGATTTTACCTAGCTTCATTTGCTGCTTTCTATCTGTCAGAAAGCTTATAATCCACCTACAAGTGTGGACAGGCATAGTCAGTTTAGAGTGAAATTTTTTTGGAATGGTAGTACTGAATGCCGAGCTGAAGTCTACAAATAGGACCCTGGCATAGGTCTTTTGGGATTCAAGATGTTGTAAGATGTGCTGCAGTGCCATGACAACAGCATCAACTATGATCTATTTGCGTGGTAGACAAGCTGTAAAGAGTAGCAGCAGATCTGTGATGATTTTCAGATGGGTCAGCACTAACTTTTCAAAGGTTTTCATAACTACAGATGTCAGAGCAACTGGTCTGTAGTGGGTCTGAAATGTAAGCTTATCAAAGACTAAGGTGTACAGTGTATATTATGCAGATTGAAAGTTTATGGCACTGGAAAACAAGCCTGTCTCTGCTCATCCCATTTTTATGAAAGTGTCCCATTCAATTTTTATGATTCTTTTGATTTCTTTATATGGTAGAAAAAGAGTGGCAAGTAAACTGCACCTAATTTAATATATAAAGAAGCAAAAATGCAGTTCTGAGAGTCATAAGAGAAGCAAAAGCTGTTTTTTTGTTACTACGATATACTTGTGTCCTAGCTATTCTGGAAAATGGATGTAAAAGTTACAGGGAAATCACTATGTGAATAACTTTAATCAACCCACTTTCTCTTAATATATTCTGATCAAGACGATATTATGTTTAATATTTTGTGCATAAAGTCAGGAAAGTTTTATAAATGAGATGTAAGTTGGCTCTTGATTCCATTGTGTGTTGCTATCATATTTTATCATATTTTCCATGTTTCATGTTTGAGCTGTTTTCGTTACTGCATTTTAAAAGGTAGATTTTTGTCCATTTTACCTTTTACTTTTCACATATTTGTACAAGATTAACAATTGTTTCCAAGATTTGTTGTATTTGAAAATAACAATTGCTTGTGTCACGATATTTCATTAAAACTAAATATGATGGTTTCCAGTTTCTTGGTTGGGGAAATGTATTGTGTCATCTTATTGTGTCAAAATGTTAGGCATGAAAAATACTGGATTTGGATAAGATTTCTGTAAAAATGCTGTGTTTATTTATCAAAAGACACAAAGACAACATACCTACAAAGGTGAATGATGCATATGAAGATATAGAGTAGACCCCTGATGGCGAACCTCTGGCACGTGTGCCAGAGGTTGCACGCAGAGCGCTCTCGCTGGGCACGCGAGCTGTTGCCCCAACTCAGCTCCGCCACGCATGTGTGCGTGCCTCCCACCAGCCAGCTGATCTTCAGGTTTCTGCCGTGCATGCAGGGTGTGTGTGTGGGGAGGCAGGGTGCACGTGCAAGGGGGTCGTGTGCACATGCGTGGGGAGCAGGATGCACACATGCAGGGGTCATGCACCATTTGTGGGAGCAGGATGCATGTGCAGGGTGCGCATGTTGCATTTTGGGATGTGTGCTTTGGGCACTTGGTGCCGAAAAGGCTAGTCATCACCGGAGTAGACTATTAGTCTTGTAAAAATTTCATTAATTAATTAACTAACTAATTCAAATTATATGCTGCCCATCTCAACGATAAACTTACTCTGTAATGCTCAAGAAGTGGTAATAACTGTTGCAATTAATACTGTGTCTTGTAGTTTATGGCACAATAAAATGCATTTCAGATGTGACAAGATTTTTTAAAATATTACTAAGAAAAATAGACAGCAAAATCATTGTTTTTTAAACTAAGGTTATACCAGGAACCCTGGAGGCAGTGATTTTTCATTTATTTTTTTAAAAAATTTGGTCAGCTCTTAAGTTGTAGTACTGTGAAAACACATTGCATTTTGAGTTAGGTTTGGCTATAGAAAAAAGGGAGCAAAGCCTAGAATGAGTTTTGAGAGATAAATAAAATTGGGATACTTTGATAGTTTCTTATTGGCTAGTGACTTCAGGCAAGTATATCTACGATCTTTAGAATGTCTGAAGCAGTGTACATGTTAATTAAAGAACTTCAGTTTTATCCATTATTTTAAATGTATGGGTTTTCAAATCGAGGACAACTTGAGGTAATAAGAGAACAGCTAAAGACATGTAAGGGTAGTGTTGATGAAAAATAACCTTAATGTAATTATGATGAAATCTATATATCTTGTGAAAGATATCGTATTTATTTCCATTCCTATCTTCAGTGAAATTATTAGCTTTATTCACAAGGGCCTCACACAAATTCATGTATGTAGTTGCAATATCACAAAATTTGAGACTACCACAGTGATTCACACTCCTCCTCTCAAAGGCCTCCATTATTATAACTTTTTCTGCACTTTATTAAATTGTGTCACTTCTCAGCAGTGTGGTGACTTTTTGATTATTTTATTAGTTTGGTTTTATTTTATGAAAAGACAACATACAGTTTTTAATAGTAATAACAGCTAGACAACCCATGGCTTCTTGGCTCATCAGACCAATTTTTGTACCTAAACTGAGAAATAGAACGAGCAAGGATGGGCAAAAATGCTGTGGGAGCAGGTGTGACTTCTGGCTTTCTGCTGGCTTCCCCATTGACTTTCTGGGAGAAAGCTGGCAAGGTGCAGAGGAAATGATAATCCCTGACCGTGGCAATATGGAAACTGTAAAACAACATTGCCAATCCTATGTGATTAATGGTTTCCAGATTTTTGACACATTCTTTAAATTAGTTCATTTGAGGTACATTGATTCAAAAATTGTTGTCCTATAATGCACAGTTTTGCCCAGTTGAATGTTACAAATAGACGAACAGGAGTGTTTTAGTAGTATATAATAAAATGTCTTTAAGAAATCTTTCAAGAAAAACCTACACGTAATGGTCCATTTGGGGAGGAAAGATGAAATTCAAATTTACATTCTTTACGTCAGGGATGGGATTCAACCGGTGTTACTACCGGTTCTACATTTGCGTATACTTCGCACACATGCCTGCAGTGTACATGTGTAAAATGCACACATGCGCGCAGGTGTGCAGCGTTTTTAAAGCCTCTTTTTTCCTGTTTTTTCAATCTCAGCTGTGCCATGCAAAGCAGCTGAGGTTGAAAAAGCAGGAAATAAAGAACAGATAAGAGCCCAGGCGAGGGGGTGGGCCAAACAGCAGCAAACTCAGAACTGGTTCGGTGTCTGCTGCTCTTCAGAGCTACCGGTTCTATAGAACCGGGCAGAACCAGTAGCATCCCACTCCTGCTTTATATACTATATGTCACTTCTACTTGAATTTTTTACATAAATGTTATATCATTTTCATAATTTCATATTTGCGGCTTTTGCATAATTTGTGCAAATTTATGTCATTTGCAAAATTGCATTATTACACAAATGATATAAAATAACATTTTTTTAAAAAAATAATTTGTTAACATTGCTTCAAAAATAGTAGACATTATACTTTTTTTGTAAGCAAAGTCCAAAATAAATTTTGGCCATTACATCTGAAGTCTGCTGAGTGAAGGCTCAGAATATTGAAGTTTCACTATAATTAGATAATAGCCTGAAATGCACAATTATTTTTTTCAAAAAAGGTGGGGAAAAATCTCATTTATTGAACCTGGATAAAAAAAGCAAATGAAAAAAAATATTTAGTATTCTCCTATGTGTTAATACACCTTGCTATGATTATAATTCATTTTACATTTTTAAGTGTGATAATAATAGTTGTATTATTAAATATAGTATTTTAGCCAAGAAACTAATAACCACATTCTGAACATGCTATCCAAAAAATGTTTTGTTGAGCTATTCTAATTCGTCCAGCATTTGGTACTGAATTATATAACCACATCAAGATTCAAATTGGCATTTACAGCAAATGATGTTGTGGGGTGAATATAATTGCTTCTTTGTTATTTAATTAATATATATTGATTGCTATATTCTATTATTTTAAGTTTTATATTTTATATTGTTTTAAATTTTAGTGCTCTGTTTTTTCCTTTAGATTATGAATAAAATGTAATTGATAACTAATTTTTGACCATAAATCAAATTATAATAACTAACAAAATAAGCTTTTTGAAATAATTCTATAGTCTGGTTTTCTAAAATATCTGTTTACATGAACAGGGTACCATCAGCATAATGATAAAGTGACAATTGCTGAAATATAATTGACCCATGTGTATTGCAGATTTGCAGATCTTAAATTACAGAGTTATATGGAGATCTGTATTCCGACAGACTTCTTATGGTAAAAACGAGTACGTTGTTCCAGTTAGGATGAAAATGCCTACCTTAATTGAATGTTTTCGTTTTTTCGTTTCTTCTTCTTCTCTTCTTTGTCATGTAGTATTACAAACCAAGCAATTTTGAAAAAGTTATGCTTACAATTAAAAGGGGATAGCATAAAAATATCCACATTAACTTCACTGGAGTAATTTTAGTCTTCAGACCCTAGTATTATCTGCTGAAACTTGAAATATTAGATTTTGGGGTTTTAATTCCATTGATTTAATTAGTAAACAAATATATCTTCACATTTAACATACAATATATCCTGATTTTTAAACAGACGCCAAATCCCACTGCAAGTGAATTTATTCCTAAAGGAGGATCAAACTCCCGACTTGGTAATATGTCTCACTCCAATATATCTGCCTTCTCTCAAGCCTTGTTCTCTCATCCTTCCATGGGAAATCCTGCAAATCCTGGGTTAGCTCCAGGTAAGTTCAGAGTAATTTATTTACCTTTTTATTAAAACATAGCATATGTACGTTGTTAAGTAATAGTAACTAATTTATTGTACCTTAGGAATTGATTGAAATAATAAATCTTGGCTATGCAAATTATAACTTCATGTACTTCTAATCTCTTTGCAATCTTATATAAATTGCTTTGTTATAAGAGTAATTCTTAAAGATTTCTTGTCATTATTTGGCATTAGTAAGTTATGCATTTAAAAATTTTCTAGGCAATAAAAAACAAGTTATTAATTTTTCTTAAGGTAGTGGCTAGGGGCACAAACCTGTACAAAAGTGTATATGTGGTTGCAAAATAATACATGAGCAAAACAATGAAAAATCAGCATTCTGGGATGCTTGATTACAAAATCATTGATGTTCATATTGTTTTGTTTTTGAAAGTAAATGCTCTTCACTGTTCCTAACTTTCATATTAAAGTTAGAATAACTTGAAAATAAATTATACTCAACCAAAATCTCTATCAACTGCCCTTCCAAAATTTTGTAGATTTTATAACTAAATAAATAGGAGTTCGGAAACTTGAAATGTCTGAATCGAGATTCTGATTCAAAAGCTAAGTTGTATTCAGATTTCAAATAATTCCAAAATGAATTATTGAATTGAGGTTTGAATCAAATCTCGTGATTAGTTCCTACATCCTATATTGTGGTCAAAGGAGAGAGAGACTTTCTTTCCTTTGGTCAGATCATTTGTGCTTCTAAACACTTTTGACTATAAAATGTATAGAATCTAATTAGCTGACTTTTATTTTGGTAAGGTTGGACTTGGAATCACTTGGTGCATGAGATTAGCTGGGCTAAAACCTCTTGAAAATAGATCTTGCTTAATAAGATTCCTCTGTAGTTGTTCTATGCAGACATCTATAGCTGTAGATAAATTCAATTTTTTTGAAAGTTGGTTTCGGGACTCAGCACGCCAGTTGGGTGATTTTGAGCCAGCTATGCTTTCTCATTCCAACACTTCACAACAAGGGGAAAATAGGAAGAGAAGGAATGGATGGATGGGTTTTTATATTATGGAATTTATTGTAAGCTGCTGGAATCACTGTGCATGAGTTGGATGGTCATATAAAGGTGTTTAATAAATAATAATTATGCATGTTCATTGCCTTGAGTTAATATAAAATAATAAAATCTGGATAAAACAATCTAGAAATTAGATGAATAAATAAATGATGATATTTGGAAAGGAATTTATTTTTAAAACAATCTCCTTTAAAGGGAGTAGTTACAATGTTAGAGAAATAAAATTAAACCTGAATCTTTAATCTTGAGAAATAGTTCTGAAAACATAAAATTTCCCTGGAAGAAAGTTATCATTTAAATCAATCTAGGGATGATGATTACATTCATTGTTTTGCGTAGTCTAGGGAATCTTTACTTAGCATTCTTCATTAATTGTTCTGCAGGGTCAGAGTTTTTTTTTATGTCATAGACATTAAATATCATAGACTAAATTTCATTCATAAAAATGATTACCAAATTGTTTTTCCTTAAAGACAATACCTAATAATATTGAATACAAAATATCAGAGGTTGGTAAACTTACACTAGTTTTTATTTGTTTAACTTTGTCTTATTTCCTATAATAAAGATTTTTCATTTTCTTATGGGTTATACGGCGGATGAGAAAACTTATTGATGACAGAATAATGTACTTCAGACAATGCTGGAATGTTCTGTTCTTCCTCCAGACTATATCAAATCTAGTTGTTGTCATTTTAGAGGAGATTTAATAATATGGAGGGAGGAGAAAATAATTTTATGGAGTTGTCTGCAATGGAATGGTCCTAAATTGGTGAGTTTTGCAGATCACTAGATTTATTATAGGCTGATGCATTGATTTCAATATGCAACTTTGAGGTCATGTCAATCAACCTACATGATGTTAACAATTTTGTTTGAAGACTGAATATAGGCAGAGGTTGGGAACATTTTCAGACATCTTGTTCCAAAGTTCTTTTTTCTGATCTGTAAGAGAATTTGTAATTTTTTAAGCTTTAGAGTTCGTGCTGGAACATATTCCTGGTTTATCAGCAAGTCTTTTTTCCCTTTTTATTTGCACAAGGAATGTCACTGTCAGCAGGATCTTCACCCCTTCATTCTCCTAAAATCACTCCTCACACATCTCCTGCTCCTAGACGAAGAAGTCACACTCCAAACCCAGCAAATTATATGGTGCCTACTAGTGCCTCTACACCAGTTACTAATGCTGTCTCACAGCCCCCCACAACTGGCCAAGTGATTCAGAAAGAAACTGTGGGTGGAACAACCTATTTCTATACTGACACAACTCCAGCACCTCCAACTGGAATGGTAAGATTTAGTTTCAGTTGTGAAAATACTTCTCAGCAAAAAATTATTTATTGTTATTTTCATTATTTAGTTGCTACCTTTAAATGTCCCTTCTTCATATTTAAATTATCTCTTCTTCATATTTTATAAAGGAGATATTACATGCCCTAAGATATGATAAACTATGTTAGCGGAGTTAATTCTTGGCATGATAAGCCACTGTTATCATGGTAAACAATTATTATAGCTTCCTCCCAAAGTAGCCTTTTACCTTTTTGCATAGGCTATAATTTTTGTACAGTTCTTATCCCCAAGAACAGATGGGAAGAAGCTATAGCTCAGTGGCAGACCTCTGGTGGCAAGGGATAAGGTATCAGTGAAATTTTTAAGAGCTGTTGCCAATTGGAACAGATGTTAGTAGCTAGATGTCATCAAAGTGTATGGAAAGTATTTCTGTATTATCATTAGAAATGCTCCTTAGTAAGTGGAATTTACAGGGAGAGTTAGCTATTTCTTAGATACAGGGCTACGTGATGCTTCAAGTTTGCCTAGAAGATACTACACATTTGCCTAGAAGACTTTTGTATTTTAAGGGTAGCAAGCTTCTCAAAGAATTTGATTTGTTCTCTGGAATGAGAGGATTTGTCCAAAATAGAATTTGAACAGCTGGTAACAACAAAATTTTATGAACTGTTACGTGATTAATAAATATCCTTATATGATAAAATGTGATGCTTGCCTTAACTCGAAATAGAAAACCTTCAGTTATTAATCTCATTGTCATATGTAAAAAACGTCTCTAGTAAGAGAGTTACTTTACAATATAAAATGTTAAATACAAGCTAAAGTGGCATCAACATTTTAATTAAAATTACATTGCTGAAGGTGTGGATTTTTAATTTTTTAAAAAATTAATGTTTTTCTAAGTAATAGAGCAAAAAACCTAAGCAAATCTGTGAAATGTGAATAAAAAAATAAGATTTGTAGTCTGAAGTAGCCAAGTTAATTTAGAGAAACTATAGTGAATGAATGGTAACAGTATGATAGAATGAAGTTGCTAGAATTAGCTGGTCTGTACAGTATAAGTTCAAACCTTATAATAGGCTGTATAGTATCTAAGAAGCTCATATGTTATGGTGCTTCCTTGAATGTGTTAAGACAGTTTTTAAAGTCTATTGATTTTTCATCTTCTGAAAATTATCTATTTCGTAACTGACTTTCAATAGGTATTCCCAAATTATCACATTTACCCTCCAACCGCACCTCACGTTGCTTATATGCAACCAAAAGCTAATGCACCTTCCTTCTTCATGGCTGATGAACTCAGACAGGTAAAATCTTTTTAAAATATTAAAATAAGTAATAGATTTTATTTCTAAATGTCTGCACAATGTTTCCTTTAAATTTTGTAAAAAGCTTTATTCAGCACATTGTAAAGCTAAGTACTGCATTGTGGGAAGTGTAGTATATGCACAAGCACAGTCTATTTGAATTTGAGGTGCTTATGAGAACTAATAGCGGTATTGCATATTTATTTTACTGGCCTGGCCCAGTAACGATGTTTTTTGGTTTTAATCAATTAAATTAGGGTTTTATTAGTTTTAAATTTTTAACTTAAATTTTAATAGACAGCCGATTTGGTTATTTAATTTATTTTTAATAGTATTTATTATATTTTTATTGTATGTTTTTAGTGGGCTGTTCACCGCCCCGAGTCCCTTTTTGGGAGAGGGAGCGGTATAAAAGTATGATTAAAATAAATAAATAAAAAAATAAATAAATATTTAATCTTAATAGTGGGCTTTGGCCAGTAGTGGGATTCAATTATTTTTACTACTGGTTCTGTGGGTGTGGCTTGGTGGGCGTGGCAGGGGAAGGATACTGTAAAATCTCCATTCTCTCCCAACTCCTGGGGGAAGGTTACTGCAAAATCCCATTCCCTCCCCACCCCACTAACCTGCTTTCCAGCTCCGTTCTCAAAAGAAGACCCAGCCGATCAGCTGGGACTCGGGAGACAGAGATGAGATGGGGGCGGGCCCAGGCAGAGGTGGGATTTTCCAATTCTCCGAACTACTCAAAATTTCTGCTACCGGTTCTCCAGAACTGGTCAGAACCTTCTGAATACCACCTCTGGGTTTGGAAAGGTTTCATATTCATAGCTTTAGTCCTTTTTATGGTAAACTTCATCATGAAAAAGGCTATGAGTATGACAAATGTAAGCATCCTTGAAAAGATTACTCAAGATTTAAAGGTTTGGATTTTGCAGATGAAATTGCACTTCTGGCAGAAACCTGGAAATGTTCATAGGACATGATTGCCAGTTTGAAAATAAAGGTTGGTAAAATCACCCTGAGGATAAATAAGAACAAAGTGAAAGCCATGCAAATTGGAAGTGTCCAAGATATCATGTAGTTGGTTGTTGGACACAAACCCACTGAGGAATTAGAGAGATTCGCCTATGTAGGCAGTTGTACATGAAAGGACGGTGACATTGAAAACCAACATTAATTACAAAGAAAAGCATAACCAATCTCTGCACAAATTTGGTCTAAATAGTAATAAACATTGCAACAATATGTCTTAGTAGCAATATATGCAAGCAAAACTTGATAACACAAAAGCTCAGTATTCTACCTATATTGCTCATGAAAAATGTTTGTTACCAAAACATTCATTCTAATAATGAGATTTTAGGAAGTGACTCGTTCAGATTACATTGTGAGGCTTTGAAAGTTATATTTTGGTGGACATTTTGTATCTGCTGGATAACTATTACCTGAGGACTGCCATTTGTTGGATACCACCTGGAGAAGAGAGATAGATCCATTAAAACCTAGCAAAATATTTTAAGGAAAACTTGATAAACATTGGACTCATTTGCAAAGAAACAGAAACCATTAAAATTGACTAAAATTGTTGCAAAAACTTGTTACCCAGTATACTGAAAAATATAGGAGGACCTAAGTCTAAATTTCCAGGGAGGACTTAGTTACTCCCATGGAATAACAGCATTAATAGAATACAACCAAATTATCATACAGAACAGCATGGCATATTTAAGACTATGCCTAAACTGGCATCCCATCATAACTTTCTTAGTGCAAGTCCCACTTAATGTAATATGGTTTACTCAATAAACATGTAGGATTATAGTGTCAGTCATTAATTCTCAAACAGTGAGTACTCATTAAGAGTTACTTAGGTATGGAAATTTTATAAATAAATACAGGCCCAAAATTGGGCCCAAAATTGATGTTGCTATTTGAGACATTTGTTAAGTGAGTTTTGCTCCATTTTTTAACCTACCTTGCCATAGTTGTTGTTAAGTGAATTAATGCAGTTTGTTATGTTAGTAATATGGTTGGTAATTGAATCTGGCTTCCTACTGACTTTGCTAGTCAGAAGATTGCAAAAGGTGATTTACATGATCTCCAGGACATTGCAACCGTCATAAATATGAACCAATTTCCAAGCGCCCAAATGTTGATCACAAAATCATAGGGATGCTGCAATAGTCATAAAAAGGGCCATAAGTCACTTCTTTCAGGACCATTGTAAGTTAAAATAATCACTAAACAAATGGTTGCAAATTGAGGACTACCTGTACTTGTGAAGGTTTAAGTCTGTAATACCTTTGTATGGTTACCAATATATTTGACAAAATAACTATACATATATGACTATAGTATCAACTACAGCAGTGCATATCCCCTTCCATTGCCTGTCTTTCTCCTGATACGACATGGCACCTTTACCTTGAGATAGCCTGTTATTAGAAGACAAACCTAGTTTAGCTAACATAATTCCTTGTCTGTTGTATGAAGAATCTTGAAGTCTGCATTCAGTTCATTGGGCAATGTTTGTGTAACAATTTAGTGCTGTAGAAAAGAAACTGATCATGCCTCAAAGTTGTGGTATAATTGTAAGGAAAACAAATCCCAACCATACTAGAAAGTTTGAGCAAACTGGTTGCTAGGAAGATAAAATAGGAGATTATTCCTGTATTGTTGAAGCTTTTGGAATATCATATTTAATACATATAATGTATAGATGTTGATAAATAAATTTTTGCTAGGAAGAATTTTAAAAATCATATGTAAGGCTGTGCAGCATGTTTTTCTGGAATCTATAGTAGTGATGTTCTCCCAGGAAAAGTCTCATTTGCTTAAATAGTTGCAAACAGGTGTTATATGATCACCCCCACATGATTTGAAGCACCTTTTTGCTTTTGAATCAGAAATCATGTCATACTTATTTGAGGTCACATGCACTTTGTAAATATACCTGCAAAAATTGCTAGCATGTTTTTTATTTATGAAAAAGAAGTAATAGCCTCTTTTCCAAAATCTTATTCCCTTACAGAGATGCAAACATTTTCTTATGATGATCTGGACTGAATTAAATAGAGGAGTGGTCTAATGCCTATGCTGTGTTTAAATATGAACCTGCAGCATTGAGAAAAGAAGACAAACAATTGCCAGAGAATAGTGAGAGAAGACAGTTCTAAAAATGCTAGGACGAAATGCTACTATTAAAGTGTAGTGTGAAAAATCTGGGATGGAAGATCATTTTAATTGTAAGAATTAGTTGCTTTAATTGTAAGACATACTTGCTGAGGAACAGTCTTGAATTATCTTGGTAGGATTAGGTAGAGTCAGTTCTTAAACCAGAATAATTAATTGGCTATTGGATATCTCAACAATCATATTCAAAAGTTCATAGATCTCAAAGAAATTTACTTTATGTAAGCTTTACATTTTTGTAAAGCAGTCAGACCAGATAAAACAGAAAAATACATCAGTTTATTTTTATAGTTTCCCACAACTCCATTTAAAAAACAACATAAATTTTATACGTTATCTGTAAGAGTATAAAATGTTTCACTTATAGGAGCTGATCAACAGACATTTAATCACAATGGCTCAGATAGATCAAGCAGATATGCCTGGTAAGTAATTAAAGATCCTGAATTTTAACTTGTGTTGGTGAAGTGTATTTATGCTTGCTTTCAGCTTCATAACATTACAAAATTACACATGCACATACACCACATACATACACCATATATTGTATATATAATACTACATTACATTTGTGTGTGTGTGTGTGTGTAGGTGTACATGTACGTATGGGTTTATATCGGTGGGATTCAAATATGTTTGCCACCGGTTTGGTGGGCATGACTTGGTGTGCGCGCTTTTCAGTGTGCACACATTTTGCGTGCACGTGCGCACCAAACGTGCACTTTGCGCAGGTGCAGAAGTGTTCTAACTCACCTCCTGCAAGCCTGCACGATCCCGGTTGCTTCAGCAGCTGCCGCGTGGCACTATTATGTGTTGCGCGAAGCAACTGTATTTCAAATTCAGCAGATAAAAGTGAGTACGGGAGCCCGGGCGCGCGGACGGGTGGGCCCAACACAGAACAGCGGAGAGAACCAGTTCAGTCTCTGCTGCTCATCGCTGCTACTGACTCACCAGAACCGGGCTGAACCGGTCTAATACCACCACTGGTTTACATACATGCCGCGCGCGCACACACACACAGATATGCACATTCACACCTACCATACATTTATTAAACATTTATTAAATCTAAGTTAACCTAGACCCATTTTTCTTGTTATTTCCATGTGCTTGCAGAGTCTGCTTGTTAATATAACCAATTGCTGTATTGAATATAATCAGGCTGGCTTAGTATATGGGGTTCTCTCTCTATTGAAATTTTGTGTAGTTTTTTCCTTCATCATATTTTCTTTCTTTCCACAGATTCAAATTCATTTTTTTACTGTCAGTCTAAATCTTAATACAAATGTTTTGTTTTACTTATGAATTAATAATCCCCCACCTTATTTATAATATTTCTTTAATATTAATAGCCATAGGATGGGTTTCAAATTGGAGATGGTATTTTGTATGTGCATCTGGCTCCCAAGCCTACATAGCAAGTCCAATATATGTGTGTTTTATAAATGTTAACACAAACGGCATGTTCTTGTGGAAGAGTATGCCTTTACATCTTCTGTTTATTGCATTTGGTTTAGAATATATCAATTGTAGGATGGTGTACAAAACATCCTGATAACTTTCTAATATATTTTCAGTATGAATGGAAAATAAATATCTCTTTTAAGCATAATTTTTAATTATAACTTCTTTGGTTGCTTCTGTGGCCATTTCCACATGTGTAATAGAGTTTTGGATTGTTTCTTTTTTCAGACAAATCTCAAAAGTGATGTTGAATAGAATAGTGGGCTTTTTGAAGTAAAATAGCCAAAATGTCCGTGCAAATGTATCAAAAGAAGCTTTCTGGATTGTAGTTTTATAAAACAAAAATCAGCAAATATATGACATGGAGATTTGATCTGTTTTCTTTCCTATAGCAAATAGATCAGTAGTTGTTTAGACCTGTACAGCAGTTGGATTTCTTCAGGTATTAGTTTGAGCTTCTGTGATAAAGGAAGCTAATTACTAGATGAAGGCAAGAATCTATCTAAGTAAGAAATGCTTGCTTGTCATGGAAGTAATAGTAGTAGTACTCTACTACCTAGCAGTGAAGTATATTCTAGCTAGCAATAAAGCAGGATGGCAGTCTTTTTTTATGACATTTAACACTTTAGGGGCAGAGCTGCAGTGATGTAGATACAGTGTATGTGAGCTGGAATGGGTATTGAGGGGACTTCATGAGTCTAGCATATGCCTTTTTTGAAGCAAACACTATAGCTTTTTTCTACCTTAAAGGTAAAAAACAGATATCATAGACAGAGTTGGCACCGAAGGCTACAGGTTTCTCATTGTTAAAAAAGTTCCATTTTTGCATGCAGTGTGTTTACTGCCTTCCTTGAATCCTTGTGAAGTGCAGAAAATACTTAAAATCATGCAGATACAGGGACTGTATAGTCATGTGGCTGCTGCTGGGTTTTTTTTTAATTCAAAGAACAGAGTAGCACAGCTGTATTACCCAGAAAGGGATAGAGGATGGGGGTAAGGTAGGAGAGTGTGGAAAGAACCACAGTAGCCCATTTGTGAGGTTTATGCTGCTCTGGTTAAATACATTAGTGTTCTGCAAGTCATTAATTTGACCCTCTTAAGGTTGACTCAACCTTTCATCCTTTTGAGATTGGTAAAATGAGGACTCAAATTGTTGGGGCCAATATGCTGACTCTGTAAACTGCTTAGAATTGTGAAGCACTGTGAAGCGGTATAGCAATAGCACTTAGATTTATATACCGTTTTACAGTGCTTTACAGCCCTCTCTAAATGGTTTACAGATTTATGTCATATGTTACATATATTATGTTGCCCTCAACAATTTGGGTCCTCATTTTACCCACCTCCGAAGGATGGAAGGCTGAGTCAACTTTGAGCCTGGGGAGATTCTGACTGTCAAATTGCAGGCAGCCAGCAGTTAGTAGCCTGCAGCACTGCACTCTAACCACTGCACCACAGTGGTATATACGTCTAAGTGCTATTGCTATTAAGCAAGGTAAATTAAGCTTATTTTAAGCTTTCACAAATATTCTGTCTTAAAATTTTACTTTAAACACTGATGATTTTTGGCTATTTGTCTTAAAACTTTCCCTTTATGATTAACAATGATCACATGTATCTTTCTCTGCCTATATTAAAAGTAGCTAATCATGATCACAGTATTTGCAGTAGGACACTTGTTCTCTAATATTTGACTTCTATCCTTTCTAAGGCAAATGTCTTTATTACAAATCAAGTGTGTATGATTTGCATCAAACTGTCATTTTAACAGTTGGCCACAATCTCTAACTTTGCTACAATCCTCTAAAAAAGTGTGTGCATCTAATTGATCTTCTCTTTGCCTGTAATAACTGTTTTCTTAATAATTTTAAGTAGTGTCTAATGTATTTCTGTAAACTGGTTTAGCTGTCCCAACAGAAGTTGACAGCTACCACAGCCTTTTCCCTTTAGAACCACTGCCACCACCCAATCGGATACAGAAAACAAGCAACTTTGGGTACATAACATCATGCTACAAAGCTGTAAATAGCAAAGATGATCTGCCATATTGCCTTCGGAGGATACATGGTGAGGGAAATCCTAAGTTGTCATCTTTTAAAATTTCAATGGTACAGATAATTAAACCTAAAACATTTGTGCACTTCTATGTATAAATCACCAATTGGATATCAAATTGAATCATTCCTTTAAAAATTCCTTTGAAATAAGGAATACGAATTTGGCCCTAATGACGATCCATAGTATAGGATATGAAGAAATAAATATGTTTTGTTTTGGTGTGTCTGTTGGTGGCAGCTCAGATTTTGGGACAGATGTGAATGTTCCATTGGAAGTTAATGAGTGCTTGGTATGTGACAGGGGTTCTATTTCTTCTTTCCTCAGGTTTTCGTCTTGTTAATACAAAATGCATGGTATTAGTTGACATGTGGAAAAAAATCCAGCATTCAAATATAATAACATTGCGAGAAGTATTCACCACTAAAGCATTTGGAGAGCATTGTAAGTTTCTCGCTTTAAGATGTTAGCCAATTATATCAAAGAACATGTATGAAATGCCTACCTAACTCTCACTTTGGTCTCTCTTTGAAAAGCTCTTGTGTTTGCATATGATTTCCATGCTGGAGGAGAGACTATGATGAGCAGGCATTTCAATGATCCTAGTGCTGATGGTTACTTTACAAAACGGAAGTGGGGTAAGGCAAATACATATATATTGTAGTACAAAAATATTATAACAATGTTATTGGGGTTTCATTAAAGCATTTCATTGTAGACACACACACACACACACACACACACACACATATTCAGGAATACATCAATCAGGAATACAGAACTCTGTGGTATTGATCCATTTTTTGTTTTGAGGGCATATTGTCAGTTCTCTTCTAAAATGGCTTCAGTAAAGAAGAGTTTGTTCCATCACAAAATATATCCTGTGGTAGATGCAGCAAGTCATAACTTGCCTTATGGTAAGGTGGATGATATAAATTTTCAGTAAATTTTATAAGCAAACAAACATTGGAGTAACTAGAAGAAAGCAGGTCTAGATGCTTTCTAAAGACTCCAGGATGCTCTTTAGCTTCTCAGTTTATCGTCTGAAGAGAACATTCTTCTAAACAAGAATTGTACCACAGTCATTTCCCATGTTTATTTTCTAATGTACATGGAAGGTCCACAATACTTCTTGGAAATAAATACAGTATTATGCAAGAAACTACAACCTGCCACAGCCTCATTTTATTTTTTAATTCAAAAATATAAAAACCAGACTGTATAAGAGATCTTATAAATACCGTATGTTCCTAATACCATTTGGGAGATTTCAGACAATTAGATCCTTGAGATTCTCCAAAGGCACCACTGTTTTAGTTTTATCTATATACTGATGCTACTCTTAGTTTAATCCAAACTGGCTTTCCAGAAATGCTTGCTTTATAATGGAATGAACATTAGTTTTTTAACAACTAAAAACAAATCATTATCATGTTGTATCTAAAATCTTTTAAATTCATCTTATTTCTTTAGCATGCATAATCTTGGTCCTTCTGTTTTTTTCCATTGATCTAAATTCTACAGTGCAATTAGTTCAAATTTTACTTAATTATGACACTTTTAAAGTAATTTTTTGCATATCATTTGGCCGGAAATAAACTAGCATATTTCATATTTATAAGGTACACAGTTTATTCTAGTGTATATGAGGTAGAACATTTGGGAGGCAGAATAATGTTTCTGATAGAACTTATAATAGTAGAATACAACTTTTTTAAAAAAATACAGGAATTCTTGTGGAACTAAGGGAGAAGGTTATTACCTGAGGATATGGGGAAAAAACCATTTGTTTTAAGTGCTTCAATTTATATTTTGCAGTTTTAGGGTGTATTTATTTATAATTTTAAGAGGAGTCTTGATATAATGCATTCTGTGCTCAGTGAACTAATAATTTAAGAAACTTTTTGTTAATTTGGCTTTGGCAGTTGAAAGGACAGAACTGTGGTTACATAGCTGTTTTCACATATTAAATTCTGCTGTCATACTGTGGTTAGTCTTTTTTTATTTTGCCATGTCATTTTCTTAACACATTTCGGAATGTTATGGTTGAGGATGTGGTGTAAAGGGTTTTTTTTTTTTTTTTGACAGATGACTTAAGACATGTCACGTTGAATTTATTTCTGAACTGAACACCTGTGAGCTATTTGATTACATTCTAGCTGTTCAATAAACAAATTCCAATGTATCCCATTGTGCCTGAAGACAGTGCTTGAGTTGAACCTAATTCAAACTTTTTGTGGTCTTTTTTTAACAAAAGACAATTTTGCATATTAGCATTAAAAGGCTTGACTTAACTGAGTACATTGAAGCATTAAAAAGTGTTTTTAAACTGATTATAGTACCTAGTAATATTTGAAACCATCATGCAGTTTTCTTCACATAGTATAAATATGATTTGCCAATAACTTTTTTCTAGGCTTTTTTTTCACCTGATTTTTCCCACTAGCCTACTGCTCCGAAGGTGTTACATCTTACCTCCAAATAAATAATTTGTTTCCTTACCTGAAATTACTTACTATTGAAGTTAGGGTGGAGAAATGTTTTAAATTAAAATCATTTATCAAAATATAAAAGCTTACCCCCACACCCCTAAATTTACCCTGCTTGTGTTTCATTATATTAACAAAATATATAACACCATAAAACATAAAGCACAATATGCATACATTTTGATGCAAAATCATGAAAATAAAACCAAACACAAAGTTAAAACAGCTAATACAAACTGTTTCTCCTTAGCAATATAATTGGCAGTCGCATATTAGGAACTTCCCTTGAACATGTCTTCCCTTATTAGCTAATGCAGGAAGTTGCACGTATTTCACAAGAGCAAGCCCCTATCTCTGGTGGAAGCAAATAAAATATTAATTATGTTTCCATAAAAGCAAAACATTTTATGCTACTTTATACTATGTACCTTTTATTTCACAATACAAATTACTGGTATGTTTGGTTTTGCCTGAGTGCGTTGCAGATTAAGGAAAGCAAGCATTCCCTCATTTGTACAAAAAAACTTTTTAAAAATTGCTAGTATTTTATTTTTTGACACAAGTCTCTGGATTGCAACTTACATCATTTTGCATTTTTGATATTTTTGATATCATTTTGAGGTCTGATATTTCATGATGCAAAAGATCTTACCATCAGTTTTTTTCTTCAAAAAGCATATTGTAATGTATTACAAATATTTTGAAAAAAAGAGAAAAAATTTGAATTAGTATGATCATGTCAACCCTTTCAGGATAAGCAACATTATGCAAACTGCAGAAAAGAAATAATAAATAAAATAAAATAAAAGCATTAGATGAAAGAAAATATGGCTAAATTGAGTTTACACTAATGCCATTCAGTGTACCTATTTATACTGTTTGATTATTACAAAATATTTTTGTTTCCAGCATGTTCATGCATTGTCATACATTGCCTTTTGATCTTTAAAATACTAAGTCTCTTTTGGAATATCATGAATCCCATCCAGATATCAACCTTCCCATTCTTTTTAAATTTTGCATTCTTTGTTTTGCCAGTAAGCCGTAATTCATTCTGATTATATGATCGATCAATCAACTTTGATGAATGACTTTTGCACTTATTTCTTATTCAGCACTCATTGATTCTTGGTCCCATTCTTGGTGCTATTTATTTTAGTGCAAATGGTTTTTAAGTGTACCGTTACTATTGTATTCATCATTTTAGTTTCTGCCCAACTCTTATTCCCATTAGACAAAGAGGGAAAAAGAAAAATAATAATAGTTGTAATAAATTAACTTTAACTACGAAACAAATATTCTAAGAAAAATATGCAACATTCCAAATGCATTCAAGTCATATATTTAATGGATTTGGAAATTTTGGAATATATTTTTTCTTACACATGCCTTGTAATTAATGTTGATTAATTTGGAGTCTATTTTTTTATGGAAAAGCAGAACAAAAGCATAGCTTATCCCAATATGTCATCTGCCATAGTGTTTTATTTGTATATGTGCCATGTTTTGTTTCATTAGTATAATGTCTTTGCTGCTTTCTTCAACTTAAAAATGACACTTAAGCAAATGATAAAAGAACCGTATTGTTCATAAGCCTCTTTCATAAAGTAGACAACAGTAGCTTTTGGTAAATATATAAACAGGATATAATGGTAATAATTCTCCCTAGTAGTAACTTTTTCAGCAGTTGATATTTTTTACTCTGTCTAAACAAGTAAGCCTGTTTAGCAACATTGCTAAACATTGTTGCTAGAACAAGCCACACAGTTTTTCCCAATCTGGCAGCTTCCAGATATGTTTTCCAGAACTCTCTGTCCCAACATCTCTAGAAGGTACTGGATTGTGAAAAACTGCACCAACACATCTGAAAGGCCTATTTCACATGTCTCATAACAGAATATAAGAGTTCATTGAGTACAAACTTTAAGGAACGCGGGCGTCTTTCTACTTGAGAGTCACACCAAATTTTATGTGGCATGCCAGGAAAGGTAGGGGGTGACAGCATCCACGCTGGACCTGATTTTAGGTTGGGGGACCCTTTCGTTTCTTTTGTTTTGGGGGGGAATGAGTGCCTTACATTTCAGCAAGCTTAGGGGCACAGTCCCAAAGGTGCTTTTTCAAGAGGCAACTGGACTTTCTGATTTTTATTTTTATTTTGAAGATGTTTTGCTTCTCATCCATTCAGCTTTGAAGAAGCTGAAGAAGAAGAAACATCTTCAAAATTGTCTCTTGAAAAAGCATTTTTGGGACAACTGTGACCTGGATGACTGGGAATCTCCATAGACACTTAGAGGCAGAGGTTTTAACCCTAAGAAAAGCCTTCCTAAGCCCTTCTAAAAGGCAGAATTTGGGCTTGGCCTAAACATTTTAGCTTTATTATGAGTTAAAAATTGCCACGTGCAGTATAAATCTGAAAATCTGAAATTCATTTATATTCCCAATTCTGCCATAGGTCAGCATGATGGACCTCTGCCCCGACAACATGCAGGGTTGCTGCCTGAGTCCTTGATTTGGGCCTATATTGTGCAGCTTAGCTCGGCATTGCGGACTATTCATACAGCAGGATTGGCCTGTCGAGTAATGGATCCCACAAAGATTCTGGTGACAGGCAAAACAAGGTAAGATATTCTCCTAATATATTACAAGATCTTACAATATCCTTTCAGAATTATTTTTTCTCTCCACCACCTATTTTGCTATCCCAAAGCTTGCCTTTTGCATTCATTCTGCTAAGAATCATACAGTGCTTCATATTCATCCTGATTAATGGTTCAGCCTAGAAGATGACATAGGGCTAACATAATTTATATCTAATTATAACAGAATTTGGTACAGGCAGTGCTTAACTTACAGTACTTCATTTAGTGACCATTCAAAGTTACAGTGGCACTGAAAAAAGTGACTTATGACCATTTTTCACAGCTGTGACCGTTGTAGCTTCCCCATACTCATGTGATCAAAATTCAGATCTTTGGCAAGTAATTCATATTTATGATGGCTGCTATGTCTCAGGGTCATGTGATCACATTTTGCGGCCTTTTGACAAACAAAGTCACTGTGGAAGCCAGATTCCCTTAGCAACTGTGTTGCTAACTTAACTGCAGTGATTCTCTTAACAACCATGGCAAGAAAGGTTGTAAAATCAAAACTCACTTAACAAATCACATATCAACATAAATTTTGGGCTCAGTTATGGTGGTTAATTGAGGACCTGTATATTTAATTCCAATAGCAAATGGAATTCCAAAACTAAGTTCCTCAGTTCTGAGTACCATTTATTACCAAGTAGTTTTCCTACAATTGCAGTCTTAATCTAATTAATCTTAAATATCAAATGATAATCACATTTGAAGTATGTTGGTTTAAAAAATTCAATAATTTCTGAAGCTGTGTCAGAGGTAATATTTAGCATGACATCTTCATAAGCTTGCAAAGTATAAGGGATAGAAGAATAGACATAAACTGACAATGTATGTTTCTAATATTGATTATCTAGGACAAGGGTCTTCAAACTTGGCAAGTTTAAAACTTGTGGACTTCAATTCCCAGAATTCTGAGCTAACATGACTAGAGGAGGAATTCTGGGAGTTGAAGTCCACAAGTCTTAAATCTGTCAAGTTTGAAGACCCTTGATCTAGGACAACATACAGCATTCTGTGACACAATTTCTTCTTGAATAGCAAGAGAAAGAAAATGCACAAAACACTTTTCTGTTCCTTGCCTACCTGTTCATGCATATATTCTGTGCAGCTCACATGAATCAAAAACCATACACTTTTAGAATATGATCTTATCCTATTAATATGATAATAATAATTTACTAATGGTAGTTTCTTAACCAAATGTTTCTATGGAATTGTTGAAGAGATTGTAGAGGAGGTGAAAGGAGGAGTTAATAAACTTTCTTTATCTATAATGTTTCTATCCTGAAGGTTGAGAGTGAATTGCGTTGGAGTCTTTGATGTATTAACATTTGATAACAGCCAAAACAATCCTTTGGCTCTAATGGCCCAATATCAGGTAAGATCCCAGTATTGTATTCCTAATTTTATATTATTTACTCTCTGAATATTTGTTGGCGATTATCTTGGAGTATCTCTCATATTTTTTGTTTTTAATGTATGAAGTTTCTTTATTTCCTGTATGTAGCTGCTTTGATGCTTGCTGCTAGTAAACCTTTGGCAGTGTTAATTCACAACTATCTTAATTTACATGTTGATAATTTAAGATTTTTATTGGTTGTCATTGTAATTTTTGGCACCATTCTCACTATAATCAGATATTCAAAAACAAAAAGTCCTATCTATATAAGGAATGTATAATTCTAAAGCAGATTCTGCAAACCAGATTGGGACAAGCATGACAACGAATACGTTCTAATAGATGGTGTTAAAATTGATAAGGGCATATAATTTTTTTAAAGAGTTTATATACTGTGAAGCTGCAAAAAATAAGTTACTTGGCAATGGCAAAGATGAAAAATCATATTGAACCTAAAGACTATTTTTGTAAAAACAAAAGCCTATAGACAAGAGTAGGCAAGAAATTATTTCCTATGCTTTCTTCCCATTCCCAGTCTACCCAGAAGCCTCTCATAGGGTGTGGATCTGTTGATATGGAGGGATAACCCAGAAAATCAAGCTGTAACCCTCTCTATTAGTCCAGTGGAAAGTACCGCTGTCACAGGTACTTGAGAGGCCTTTCATGATTGAGAGGGGGCAAGGATGGAACAGGAAAGTCATCTTCATCATACCTGTCTTGGTTTTCATCATCACACTGACCATATCTAGACTGCATGGGAAAATGCTGCATTTTTTCTTTTTGTAGTAGGATGTCACCATACCTAAAACTAGGAATTGGAAATTACTAGTATGTATACATATATACATACATATATATTAGATTTGTAGAAAATCTGCATGTTTTAACCCTTCTGTTTTTTTAATTGGCTTTCAAAAATCAGCAAATATATGTGTACTTATTCCTGTGTAGTACTATTTAACTCTTTTTCAATCTTAAACAAAAAAAAAATACTTTCCAAATCTGAATGATTTCCATAATTTAAATGATGGGAATTTGTCCCAAATCTTCACCTCTGTGAAAAATGCTCATGTATTTCCTTGAATTTTTCTTGGTAAATTCTGTACTCCGCTGTTTTCAGTTAAAGGAGCAATATATAATGTGGTAAGTTTTAAAAAAATTATTACATTGAAATATGTGAACTACCTTAACCCAGAAACTATTTATACCTTTACACTTAAACAGAATAAATATGATACTAATTTTTTCTCAAATATGAGAGAAGTAGACTTCCTTTTCCAGCTCTTTGGGTTTATATAGTATACATGATATAGGTAAAAATTAAACTCAGATTTTTAGAGTCCATTTTCACTATTCGTATTGTTCTCTCTTACCGTGTATTGTAGTAGCCTCTCAGTTTGGAAGTCAGATATGTCTTCAGATATTGAAGAAAAAAAGGAACATTATCTCCTAACTGTCTTAAGAAAGACACACTGATTGAAATGTTAAGATTCAGAGTTGGTGACAAGCCTCAATCCAAACTGTGAAAGCATTACTGGAAGGGCAGTGAAATACATAAATGGCCACCTGAACCTTCTCCAGAAAATTGTACATGCCAGGCCGCAAAGGGAAATTGAGACCCAGATCTCTTGCCAGGGTTCACAAACTATTTATTAAACTGATGTCAAAAAAATCCCTGAAATTCTTTGATTGCAGGCAGCTTTTCTGAGTCCACTTCTAAAAGTTTTTTCATCACCTGGAATATTTCTGCTGCATACTACATAATGATGTTTCCTAGTTAAGCTATGTCATACAGTAAAATGGAAACAAATTTGAGAATGATTTTTTTAAAAAATTAAGAATGGATTTAAGTTGAAACTTCTCATTTCAACTTAAATCCATTCTTAATGGATCAAGGACTTCACATATTACAGGAGGTATTTGGTTAACCATCACCCGTTCAGTGGCCATTCAAACTTTTCAAAGGTACTGAATTAGTGGTACTTACATCCAGTTCTTGAAGTATTAGCTGTCACGGTGCCCCTGCGGTTTTTTTTAACCTTCGCTGCCAAGTCAGTGGGGAAGCTGGCAGGAAGTTGGAAGTCACAGTCATGTGAGATCCTCACTTAATGATCTACACAGTCTTTGCTTAATGACAGTAACCAGAAACTGCCAGAACTGTTGTTGCTAAGCAGTATGGCCATGTGAAATGCTTTATGACCAGATCATTAGTGACAGAAATTCTGGTCCCAATTAATGTTGTTAAATGAGGGCTACCTATATTTGGAGTTCACTTGGCTATATAAAGGTATTGCCTTGATAATGGACTATATGCTACTCAATATCTTAGCTTCCATTTAATTAATTTCCTGCAGGCCAAAAATACCATATATATAACTTAAGAAATACATTTTTTTCTAATGATGTTGGAATTTTTGTTTGTGCTTATTAGTGTTTAAATTTCTAAATGTCCACTTAACAGCTAGTCTTCAGAACCAGTTCAAGTTAAAAATAGCTACGTAAATATCAACTAAACAACACTATTAGAAATTTGAAGACAATTTATGCTAAGTTTCCTGAATTCGTCATCATCTATAATAAATGCTTGTAGAATTATCTTATTTTCTTATTCTCAGATTTTTTTTTTTAATGAGAAGACAAAGCTAAAAACTGAAGCTTCATTTTCAAGTTATTGAGCAACTAATATATACTTATTTCTACTGTCAGTAATATTCAGTAAAACTTTCATTTTGAAATTCATGTTGCTTATTTAATCACAATTAAAGATTACATAGCCCATAGATCCTTGAAAGTGTTTTGTCCAGAAAAGCCCCATTACACTATATTATCTTGCACATTTAATTCGGAAAGGTTAGGAGCTACAGATGAATTAGAAAGGCCATAAGAAAAGCATGCATTGTTTCTTGCAGTCTATTTTTCATAGTCTGTTTCAGCTACATGAATAAAGACTGCTGTACATTATGGACATAAATAGAATCATAGAATCAGAGGAAAAATACAAGTATTGAAAGGAAGAATCATAATTGAGGGGAAAAATAAAAGAATGCAACAAAAAGGAAAAATATGTGGAGGTAAGAAACAAGCAGTGTGAAGAAAGCTGGAACGTATTTTGCATCATCATAGACATAAACATCAAAATGGCTGACAGAATTAATTGAATGGGAGCATGTTGTATTTCTACCCTTCTGCATTTAATACTACTTAAAATTGCACAAAGACCATTTTTAATGAAGCATCAGGGAATATATGGTCACAATAAGGAATTGTTCAGTGATACTATTACATCATTTTTCATTTAATGAAAATAAATAAGACATCACATGAACTTCAAAGGATATAAGTAGAAACACTAAATTTCATATAGGATACTATATGAAAACTGGATCAAATAACTGGACTAGAAAATTGTTTGAACATTCAAGTGCATTTAGAAATGTTGGGATTCTGGTGATTATTCTTCCGTCTTTTGTAGCAAGTATTTTAGATAATTCAAACCGATTGCAGTGTGATTTCAGTGGCTTATTATACTAAGCCACAGTTCGTTTGTTTATTTATCTATCAAACACATTTATATGCTACTCATCTCATCGTGTGAGGCAACACTGAGCAGTTGGTTGGTTAGTTTGTCAATCATAGTTCCTGTGGCCTGATATAGACTAATCCATAAATGGTGGTTTATAAGCTAGAATGGCTGAATTTACACATCAGATTAAATCAGAACAAAACCAAACCCTTTTTATCATGATGTGTAAACCCAGCCGCTATATTAAGAATAAATCATTATGTTACTTTTGAGAGTTTGTCTTTATTTAAAAGAGTAATATTAGGAATACAACATGATTAATTGACACCCATGTTAATATTTGATAATCACTGTTAGTATACAAACAACCTAAAAGTAATAAACAATGGGTTATCATAATCCTAAATATTCATTCAACATTTTGTGTATCTCTGATGTTTTTGAAGGATGTAGAAAGCCTTAGAAAAAGGTGGTTTGCAATTAATGAAAGTATTTTGAATTACAAGTTTCTAACTGATGAACAATACTTGCCAAAGGTTAATGAAAAATATCTGGTAAGAAGAAAAATCAAAAACAGAGGTGGAATTTGGCTTAAGGAAAGGGAAAGAGCAGAATCCATTATTTAATAAATACCAATAGTATTTATTAAAATCACCCAGGAGATAAAGTGAATGGTGTATTATGCAATTTTGTCCATTTTGATCATTATAAATTATCATTTGTATATAATACAATGTGTACTTAGCATATTTATCTTAAAATGTTAAGAAAGCATGAGGTGCATTTCAGATCCCAGTGAATGAATATGTATGTGTGTTTTTGTTTTTGTTTATGTTGTAGCAAGCTGATTTGATCTCTCTTGGGAAGGTTGTGCTGGCTTTGGCTTGCAACTCTTTGGCAGGAATTCAGAGAGAGAATTTGCAGAAAGCAATGGAACTGGTGACAATCAACTATTCCTCTGATTTGAAGAATCTTATTTTGTAAGAAAATTTGATTACAGAATAATAGTATACTATTTGTGGAAATATGTGTGTATAATTGTTCTATTATAGATATTTTGACATCAAAAAAGCATAAGAACTCTTCATGATGATAGAGACCCTGAAGAGTTCCCTTGATGAGTTGTAGGAACAAAGTTCACGCACCCACCAATAAGGAAAAATAAAGTCCAATTTTAATTAACATAAATTAGCAGTATTGTATTTTGAAAACACGCACATTGAATATGCTCTATCTTTAACTCCAAATTTTGGCAGTCTATAGTCATTACAGTTGCTGCTGAACCTGTATATAGTATAGTGTACTACAATGATTAATGCAAGGTTTAGTTTAAAATTCCAGTTTTATCATGAAATTGACTGGGTGACTTTTGGCTTTTCTAAAACCAGCTGTTTATACATTGAATTTCAGTGAAAAGAGTTCACGTGAAATCTTTTATTTGCCCATACTACATATACTGGTTGTATTTGGCTCCGTATTTATAATTTATAGAGTAACGAATACGTTCATTGTCAAGAATTTTCCTTAGAAATCCAGTTTTAATAATTGTTAGGAATTTCCTTTGATAGATATTTGCTGACTGACCAAAACAGGCTTCGAAGTGTAAATGATATCATGCCTATGATTGGTGCAAGATTCTATACTCAGTTGGATGCTGCCCAAATGAGGAATGATGTTATAGAAGAAGATCTTGCAAAGGTAAAATACCTTACTGTATCTACACCGTACACTGCAGTCTGCAGTCATTTTTCCCCCTACATTGACTGTGTGCAAATGAATTTAGCTTGTTTCAAGGCATTTTCAGGATATCATAGATATGCAGACTTGCTTCTACTAGTTACAAAGCCAACCGACAATATATAATATTTTGCAAGGTGATCATTGGGTTTCCAATGTCTGTTCAAATAAGCTACCATGCTGGATTATGTCAGTAGACTTTCTGATACAGCATCCTGTTTGTATGGTGGCCACATAGATGGATAGGAAACTATAAACAGGATATCAGTGTGCTATTATTTTATGTTTGGAAATAATATATTCAGAAATTTGTAGTCTCAGCCAATAGAGATAATATAGAGCCATCGTTACAAACAAATAGTTGGGGTTTTTTTAAGCAAATTTAGCAAAGTAGCTAAGAATTGCTTTATCCTTGGTGAATTTGTGTTATACAAAAACCATCCACAATATGGGATGACAGTTCAGTAGTTTTAGTATACTATGTGAAAAAGTACTCCCATTTATATGGCTAATTTTGTAACGTTCTTTTCTTGCTATACACTTCATGTATACTACTATTGGTTCAGTCATTTCTCTCTCTTTTTGGTCTAAAGAGTCAATAATAGTTGTAACTTTTTCTTAGGGATAGAGATATAAGTTTAGTACTCATATTCTGTATATTAGTCAAGTCAGTTTACTCAATAAATTGTTTTAGAGCTCTTAGGGTGCTCTTGTATCCTTTTTAATTTTGTTTTCTAATGAGCCCTAGTCCTATCCCTCATTAGGAATATCGCCTCAAAGGGATCACATCTTCCTTCATTGGAATTGTGGCCTTCATCTCCATGATACTTCATGTTCTGTGACGGTGAGGGAACTATACTCTTTACAATAGGATGTAGGTGTCATGGTTCTGAAAGTCTTGCCTATATATTGCCCTGACTTACTTGACTTTAAGTGAATATTTTTTGTAGGATTCAGGAAATTACTGCATCAAGTTCCTCACCATATCCTATCTCCTATAGGTATGTGTGATTTCAGTTATAATTGGTGCTGTCATTTTATCACTGTAGCTAGTTACTAGCATTGGAGGGGTTAGAAATTACAAACTAAATGATTTTCAGCACAGGGAAGAAAGGACTTTGCTCTCTTGATAAATTTGAATAGGTACCTAACATTTTTTCCTGACACTTTGTCATTCGGTTGAAATATTTATATATTGGGTTTTCTTTTAATTTGTAGTATTTTTAATGTTTGTTGTTGCTGCTGTTATTATTTCTCAGGCAAAGTTGTGTTTTATGTCTTATATCTTGTTTTATAGGAAGTTCAGAATGGAAGATTATTTCGTCTTCTTGCAAAATTGGGAACAATCAATGAAAGACCAGAGTAAGGAATTCAGAATTTTTAATCATTACATTATTTTTAAAATGGCACTGATGGAGAGCTCAATTCATTATGTAGGGTGAAGTTTTAAAGTATATGAGGCTCTGAAAAGATTAACTAGGTTATTTTCATCAATATCCCCACCAAAATTTTATGGTATGTGATTTTTATATACATATGTATGCATACACACACCTACACAGATATTGCTCATGCTCTGGAGGGACAATCTCATCTTGATTTGAGGTTTTGTCTGAAAGCTAAAAATAGTAAGTACAAGGCAATACTTCATAGAATTTAACAATTTCCTGCATTTTCATGAGACTTGTAACTGTTTTAAACTCCAAACTGTTAGTTTCTTTTTGGGAAGGTATTTCAGTTTTTTCTCCCAACAGCAACAAACAGCCTCCAAGTGCATACAGTGGTACAGTGCCAATTCTGGAGATTGGGAACAAAAATTGATATTTATAGAGAGTGCATTCTCCTGGACACTGTAAGTCTGACCGTAGTAATGAATGATACCGAACGTGAAATTGTGTAATGGAATATTTCATGTTGAATGATGGAAATTACAGAATTATTATATAAGAGCCTGTATGATATATCTTTCAAAATATCCAGATTATTTCATTGACAGAAAAAACATGGAGCTTGGCTAATTGAAAGTGAATTTAAAATCAGCCCATTTTAGGAATCTGATCAAATTGAGGAAGTCAATAAATCCCGTAATAATAAATTTATAAATGATGCCATAAAAGTATGAGCTTTGGCTCTCTCAGATTCTGAAGACTTCTTTTTCTTAAAACTAAATATAATATTATAAACAAATATATGTAGGCTGAGCTATGTGTCCTTTTAATGAGAAACATAAACACTCTTTTTTAATTATAGGTTCCAAAAGGATCCGACATGGTCAGAAACTGGAGACAGGTATCTCCTGAAGCTTTTTAGGGATCATCTTTTCCATCAGGTGACAGAAGCGGGTACTCCTTGGATTGATCTCAGTCACATTATCTCTTGTCTTAACAAGGTGAGCTAGAAGTTCAGCATTTTTTAATTCATTCTGTCAACATCCGAAACAGCGACATCAAGACCATTCCCCTGTGTGCCATTTCAAGAGTTGCCACAAATGAGGAGGGGGAAGAGGTTGCATGGGCTGCACAGATGGGTGTGGGATGTTGGCTGTCGAGAAGGATTCACGGAAGGGTGGGAGAAAAGAACGAGGAGGAGACGAGCAGCGGCATTTGAGGCCGGTGATGATTACTTTGCTGGAGCAGGCTTTCCCGGAGGAAGGCCCGTGCTAAGCCCTTATAATCAGCCGGAAGATTGTAACGCTAACTAAGTTGTGTCACTGCCTGCAGAGTCAAGAAAAAGTAAATGAAATTTGCTCTACCCTTACACACAAGAGCGTGGTCTCTTCCCTTACTGGGTAGGCTCAAACCGTGATACATTGCAACTCAATTGAACTTTCTTTTTCCTCCCTCCCTTTGGCACCCAAGAAAATTTCTGTCAAAATGCATGTTTGTCATTGCCTTTGGCAATCACCTGACTCAATGGTGGTGCTTTAAGTTGTCGTTTAAAGGCTTTATCTGTTGGGTAATGCATGTGACAGACCTGCTTCACAAAACTGCTAAAGAATAGTTTAGCTGTAATGAAGTTCAGGCAGATAAACCTCAACATCACACATACTCCTTTGTTCAAGGAACATGGCTGCGAGCAACAGTTTTAATTTTAAAACAACTATGGTTTATTTCATTTTACAGACTTAGAATTAATTTAAATCGATAATTAAAACAAGCACAGATGAAACTGTGATTTCAGGCAACAGTTTATTCATTATTTTTAATAACACTGACAGGGAGAACAAAAGATTAACAATAGTTATACTGTGAGGAATAAAGACCACACACACACATCATACCATATCATATAAATTGAATATTTATAATGTTACGTAATGACAAAATGATAATTTGAAATAAAATTGAAGCTAATTGAACAAGATGTATAATGTATGGGTTAAAGAGTCTTCACATTTCATACAATACCAACAAGCAAAAATTCAACATCCAATTATTTTAAAACGTTTTGTAAATGTTTAGTAAACATTAAATAAAAAATTATGGTAGATTATTTTAATTTTTAAATTAAAAAATTAATTAAAATTTTACTTCTTATACGTTATGCTTTTTATCATCTAAATCATTGTTTCTTCAAAACTGAATATTTCAGTTCTTCATTCAACAATTTAGAAATATACAGTGGATATAAAAAGTCCACCCCTATTAAAGTGCCAGTTTTTTGTAATGTAAATGAAACAGGTGACGATAAATCACTTCAGATTTTTTCCCGCTTTTAATATAATATATAAGCTGTACAATTCAATTGAAAAAACAAACTGAAATATTTTGGGGAAAAATAATAAAAAACTTAATAACATGGTTGCATAAGTGTGCATTCCATTAAATTAGTACTTTGTTGAAGCACCTCTAAATCAACAACAACAACAAACAGCTTCACCAGAAGAATATCAAAGTTTTTGAATGGCCCAGCCAGAATTGGATCCGTATCCAATTGAAAATCAGTGGGGTGACCTGAAGAGGTCTATGCACAGAAGATGCCCTCACAATCTGACAGATATGGAGCGCTTTTTGCTAGGCAAAAAGCAGGCAAAGATTTCTAAGGAGCCACCCTAATAGGCTCCTACCCCAAAAAGACTGAAAGCTGTCATAAAATCAAAAGCTACTTGTGTCTTAACTGGAATGCTAAGATAATAAATGAAGGGAGTGGGGGGAATGCCAAAACTGTTAATGATTATAAAGCTCTATTAACAAATATCCCTGACGTTCTCTCCAATTTGATTTTAGTTAGATGCTGGTGTGCCAGAAAAAATAAGCCTCATTTCCAGAGATGAGAAGAGTGTCCTTGTGGTAGCATACAGCGACCTAAAACGCTGCTTTGAAAATACTTTTCAGGAACTGATTGCAGCCACGAACGGCCAGTTGTAGTATTTGCAGAAAGCATGCAGGACATTGCTGAAGAAGAGAATCAAGCGCAAATTGCACTACAACAGATTGTCATCATCTCATTTCATATTTTGGGAAACAAAACACCATCGTTATACTTCAGTCAGGTACACTGTTACTTGAAGGGAAGAATGTTTTTGCTTACCCTGGAGCTCTGGCTGCCATTGGAGGCTTTATCTGTGAAGAATTTAGTTTAAAAGGAGCACATCAAGAGCATGATGTTCCTGCTTTTATTTTTTCCACTTGTATATGCACTAATTTTAATTTTTAAAGACTTTCTGATCCCTGATGTTTTGCCACATTGGATCTTACTAAGGGAATCTCTTTGCAAAGACATTTCTGGGATTTTTTTTTTTTTGCCACTGAATATACTGCAATCTTTTGGTTTTGATATTATTTGCACTCCAAATACTATAAAGGACCAGGTAAATAATTTCATAGAAATTGTGTTCTGTAAATTACAGTGTAGCTTGTAACCTCTGTAAAACTGTATAACATGCCATCCGCTGTTTGATTAATTAATCAAACGAGAAGATGAGTATTTAAAGACAAAAAAAATCAAGTAAAATATCTCAGAAACATCATATATAAAATCCCTTTTATTTGGCTGAAGCTTTGTCAAAGCAAAACAGCACCATTTTGAGTTGTGTACTTTCTGGGGTTAAACCCAATTCGTTCTAAACACAACCAGCGCCTTTTAAATAAAATACCTGTTTCTATATTTTCCTGCTAATCAGATACATTTACATTTATGCAATTTTTAATAGACTTTTTTAAAAAAATAATTGTTGCAGTCCTGAGAGTTCAGGAATGTATTCCTTTAAGTTACCTATATAGTTACCCTTCTTTTGTATAAAGTTTTGTTCTTTGAACCACAGCTTTATTATGGTACTTTACACTGGATACAGATACAGAGACACTGTTCAGAAGATTAAGTTCACACAGCAGTTGTCTGGCATCGAAAGCTTTTGAAGTGTTATAGTCTGATTCTGGAGGAATGATGGTCTGCTGTGCCTTTGCAGTCACTGCTTAGCCCAAAGTAATGTTACCTTTGATAACATTCAACACATGAATCTTCAAGTCTGGATTCCCTCCCCTCCCCTTAATTAACTTTCCAATACTGGACTCAACTGTTGTCTGCAAGCTTGGGTATTCAAGGGAATTTATAGTAGAACATCTATACTTTGATACGGATGACTGCCAAATATATAGGACTATTTTTTTTCCTTTCTCAAAGCGGTAGTGAAGACTGTACTGTATATCGGCATCCTTTACCCAGCACTGAATATTTAATAGCACTGGGTGCTTACCATGAAGAAAATGTGGAAACTTTCTCCAAAAGGTGTCAGAACTGATTCAAAGCACTTCCAACTGATGTTACTGGCATCCATTTTATTCTTGATATTTGTAATTTCAGATAAATTTTTAATAGTTCTCTCCAGTTTTATAAGCTTTAATGATGACACTCCTACTTTAGATTTATCCACAAGAAAACAGTGCTCTTCATAATGAAGACTTTGGAAAAGAAAGGCCCACCTTTAACATCTTTACTTAAACATAATGGAGCCTGAAATTAATAGTATCAATCAATGAGCTGAAATAAATAAAAGCCAATTATTTTAATCTGGCAGAAAATTAAATCATAATGTTTATTATTTAGAAGGTAACAGTTGCCATAACATTATTTTTTAATATCATAAGGAACAGGGACTTTAAGATACGCATATGGGAAACCAGTCTTTTATCATTAGCTCATGTATTTGATGAAGAGCAGCTGTCTTTTTATATGTTTTTGAAAATCATATTGTAATTCTTTTGTACAAAAAGAAGTAGTAATTGTATTCTAGGAGAAATATTGAATGCTTTATTTATAAGCGGGCTGAGGCTTCTTTTTCCCACTATTGTATTTTGTTTTGGTCTTTTTTTTAATGAAAGGGGATCATCTCTTCAGTTGCAGCAATTGGAAAGTTTTTGACAGATTATTTTGTGGACCAATAATTCAGGAAATGCAAAGGCAGGGGTAAAGCAGGGCTTCAGGTTCCTCCTCGCTGCGTAAGCAAGGCCCACCTCATGAAGACAAGTTGCATTTTGCAAATCTTTGTCAGCACACGGTATCCATTCCTTGGCCCCAGTAATCTCAGGACTTGTTTTAAAGTAAATTTTACAAAATGAAAAGTGCAGAGAGCCAATAAATTTCCATATGTAACTGTTACCTAGAAATAATTGCTGTTGGGTGATGCATAGAACAACATGGAATTTTGTTTTGTTTTGTTTTTATGTGGTCCATGTTTTTGAATTTTCTACTTGGTGTTTTTTGGGGGGAGAATTCTTCCACTCCAGTACAATTCCAGTGAGAAGGCTGTCCAGCATGTTCCATTCAAAGGAAGAGTCATTTATGTCATCTCTAAAGCTGAATAAGAATTTTTGAAAAGCAATGCCTACTTTTTCCACACAGGGAAGCAATTCTGACCTTCCTGTTTTTATAGTATAAAGCACAGAATGGACAACCTCTGAAATCATGTAATACTAGGTTAAATTTAAATTGTTCTGTTTTAGCTTGCTTGTTTGGAGTTTTGTTTTCTGCTACACTGTAAATATTTGGGGGGGGTATATAATGTGATTTCATTTTGTTTCATTTTGCCCTTGTCCCAGTAAAATTCTAGACGTGAGCATCTTCCCCTAAAAAGCACCGGTATGTTACATTCTGATGTCATGATCCCACTCTGTGTTACCTTTTAATCCTGTTTTTCATTCTTTTCACATGTACAGCAGTATTTTTAATAAAGAATTCCAGAAATAATATGGCTTCTTTGAGCAAGCAAACATATGGGTATTGTGTTCTACTTCTTAAATTAATGGTTATTTTCTTTCAGTATTACATACACCACTGTGGAGATTGGCTACACATCACATTATTTGAAAAGACACATTGCCTATTTGAAGTACAGAAGCTCTCATTTGGAAATAAAAACATGAAATGTTTGCCCATGTTCAAGTAGTAGAATATGCTTTTATATCAACTGAGTGCAAACTTCACAGTAATCAAAGCTCTCTGAAAAATTATTTTAATTTTAACTATTGTTCAAATTCTCTTCGTCACCTTTTAAAAAAAAGTTGATAAGTTATTCAAAACAATTGAGTTTTATGATTTTTTTTTATTACTTGAAGTGTTATTTGCAAAAATAAAGATGGTGAAGGCCTCTGTACCTGCAATTTTTATGTAAGGTATAAAAACTCATAACTAATTATATGAAAATGTCAATATTGTTTCATTGTATGAATTTATCTGGATTTTTGATTCCTTAATGAAGACCTTGCCTTAGAAAATTTATTTAACAGATTAAAATAAAAGAGGCAGGAAGTTTGCTTGGTGCCTTTTACCTGACATAAAAAGGCAGGAAAAATTAATAAGCTATTTTTTTTTAAATGTACACTTGTGGTATCATATAATGACCCAGAATGCATATGTATTCCCTATTCTAAGTATGGGAAAAGATAAAAGCATGTTTTAAAGTGAAATCAGGATGCGTTGGCTATTCTTGCTGTAGACTTGGTGTAGAATTTGCAGTTCCCTGTCTAGTTAGAGTCCGAGTCGGAGACTGTAAATTCTAGTTGTTTGTTATGTATAGAAGCCTAATTCTGAATAAGGCAGCCGTAACTGCTTCAAAGGGTGGCTGTTGTAAAAAAAAATAAGATTATGAACACTTCTTTTAAGTTGTGCAAAATATAGTTGGGATATAAATTAAATAAATAATAGAACAGTTGATGTCCAGATATTCTGAAGTAGATTATTTTTATGCTTAGGATGGAAAATAAGACTTAGAGCAGGGTTTTTTAAACTGTCTTTTCAAACTGTCCAGAACTCTACTGTTCTTCTAAAACTTAAGCTCCAACAGAGACTAAGAGCAAATTGTTGTTGTTATTATCCTAGATACAACCAGTTTTATATCACTAGCCTCATGATAGAGAGTTGCAGGTTCTGTAGCCTTTAAAAATTGAAAATTGTGATTTAAGAATCAATTCCTGCCTAATGTGAATGTAATAATGTAGCAGTATACTTTCACGTTAAACGATAAATGTCTTAGGTCAGTTTCCTATATTTGTTCATGCCTTGTAAGTATATGACAAATGATATTTGAGATTTTGCAGGTAAGGAAAAGAAAAAAGGATTTTTGATGCAATTTGGTATTTTAAAGTTGGACTGTGCCAGCTGGTAGATTGTATCTCCCCCTTTTATATATATATATTTAAGACTCTATCAAACCAAGATATTCTGCAGCATGATATATTCTGGTTAATAAAAATATTGATAGTCACAAGAACTCTATCGGGGAAGTAATGTTCAACAGGTTGCCTGTTTTCCTTATCCAAGTATAGTAACAAAGATGGTGAACTGACAAATATGTTAATTTTGTAAAACTGTACAATATCACTTGCCCAGTTTGTCAGATCTGTTATCTTCTGCTCTCACAGACAAACAGTTATCGTGGCAGTTAAATGTGGCTAAGCTGTTGAATTTATTGACAAGAATTAGATCCACTAAGTTACAGTCCCCATGACAAACAGGTAAAGGTCCTAATGAAAACACTGAAAAAGACTTCCCAAATGGCCTTGCCTTTCCAAAGTATGTTCTAGGGAATACGTACGTACTGTGAGTTGTGCCTTAATGTCTTAAACTAATGATTCATAGTGATTTCAACAGCTGCAAAATAAAGTGTGGCCACTCTGAAGTTCCACAGGAGATGCCCAGAATTTGAAGTAGATGAAGACTATATTTGATTCAAAGATGGGTAAGAGTCCATATTTGGAATTACACTTATTGATTATGGCAATAAAACATTTGGATTCATGTACTAATGTTGGCTTTTTAGAGAGAGGAGGTAGTTTTTTTTCTCTTTGTAGGAGGCTTGGATCCAACAATCTTAGATAATTATCCTGTTCATTCCCTTTTAATGAAGGTTGCTCAAAAGTTGGTTAATAAGCAATTGGAGAGGATGATGGAGGAAGCTGATTATTTGAACCTGGTGTAGATTAAAATTTGATACCAAGATAGATGCTTGTATCAAACATTGAAGAGCATTAAAGTAGTTTTAAATTAAGGCATATCTCTTCTTGTTTGATTTTAGTAACATTTCTGAGCATCGAAATGTACATTTCAGGCAAAGTTTTCCAACCAGATTTCCTTATCCACCATTTTCATAGGAATATTCAAGCTCAGGTCTGAATTCAAGAACATTTTTAAAGATTAGTTAATAGATATACTGTGTATGCAATCATGCCTGGGTAAAAAGATACTTTTTCAGATCAGGGAGTTGTACAGTCCGTAATTGAAACCTTGAGAGACTTAAGGTTTATAGAGGGATCTCAGGATACAATGGCAATTGGGATGTAATTGCCATTCCTAAGCAACACAATCATAAAGTGTGATGTCACATGACCACATTGCTTAGGGATGATGATTCTGAAAGTATTGGTTGCCATAGTTAAGCAAGGACCAGGCAGGTCATTAAGTGAAGATCTCAAGTGACAGTGATTTCTGATTTCCTCTGGCTTCCTCATTGATTTTACTTGTGAAATGCCAGCAGGGAATGTCAAACATAATAATGTGATCACGGGTCACTTCATTATCATGATTGTGAGCCATGTGCTAACACCCAGATCATAATCACCTGACCACAGTAACAGAGCAGTAACCACGACTAAGTCTCCCTTGTTCAGTGCCATCACAAGTTTGAACGGTCGCTGAATTCACTGAACCCTGAGATCACCTATATTGTACCTGGGCATAAATGACAGCTTCTATAAATGGTACACAGTAAAATGTTTGTTTATATATTTGTTGCACTGAAAATTCTATTATGAATACTGTATGCAATTGATAATATGCTCTTTCCCCTAAAGATCTGAATCCTGGTGTGCTATCCGCCTGATCTTATGAAGAAAACACGCTTGTAGGTTAGAATCTTTGTGGTTTGTTGCATGGATGGAGGTTTCTGATTATTTTTTACTTTACGATATTGGTGAAAGCTGAATCTGGATGGAGCTGCATATCTTGTTAGATATAATTCAGGGAAAGGGGAGAGATTAAAGACAGTTTCAGAAACCCATCTGTGCTACTTCATAGATTGAATCATTGACTGTTGAAAGAAATTTCCATTAAAGGAAAAGATTACCAACCACAGATTACTAGGGGTAGTTACAACCTTTGAAGTGAAGGACTTGCATGTTACTACAATCAGTATAGAAGGAGATAAGAGTCAAAGTAGGATTAGTCAGAGATTACAGTAGCAATCCCTTAGATTACAGCATTGCATTGCATTATCAGTTAACAGATTTCTAAATGTTCAGATATTGGTTTTGATGCACCAAATATCATGTGAGTCAAGATAAAGATTCTCTAATGCTCTTGGTTTCAATACATGTTTGACAAAGAGTGCAACTGTCTTTTCCTTGAGCAGAAAGCAGTATTAAAGGCCTTCCACAGGAATGTAGAGAAAATATGGGAAGATAAGAAAAATATAATAGGATTTTGGGTATGGGGGATATTCTTTAAGAGAGGTAGAATTGTAATTATCAATTTACTTAAAAAACCTGAAACATAATAGGAACACTTAAAGTATTTCCCTTTAGGGATTTGGTAAGATTTAAAAATATATCTGCTACCAAAACTCATAAACTTCTATTAGTTAATAAATCTTTAACTCTTTTTAAACACTCTGCAAGGCATCAGGAATGTATATGGAAAAGTGAACAGCATATAGTGATAGAGATCTATCCTCACAATTCCTAGGAGTAAATACTTTTCTAAAACTTTGCACGCTGTTGAAGGTTGTTGTGAGGAAATTTTTAACTGCTTCAGGTCCCCTTCAAAATGCATTAATATCTTAACAGGATGTTGACATTTAGAGTTTGTGGGTGTGTCCCTGTCACATCCCTTTGTGAACTCTTCAGGAGGCATGATGGATGTGTGTAGATACTAAAAAAAGGCTAGAGGGAGAATCTTATTTTCTGACTCCTTATTGTTGCTCTCTGAATTTAGTTGTTTGCTTCCCTGACGATGCTACCTAGGTTGGTAATAAAAGGTCAGCAAGCAAACAACCAAGCTTAGAGGGCGCCAAGGATTCAACAGTTCTACCTTGAACCATCTATTTTCTTCTATTGGAATCTCATGTATTTGCCCTCCCGGGGACTATGGGCAGATGTGTAACTGTCCATTGTGACTGTCCAAAGAAGTTAGGCTTAGGATTAATACTTGTTGACAATTTTCTAGCTATGTAACATGTATTTTTAATTTTTGAGAAAAGACATATGAAAAGTTCTGACAGATTTTGGTTTCATCATTAAAATGCTTAAATTCTTTTGCTCCAAAGCATGATCAATAATAAAACAGTTCTGTAAAAGATGGCTGAATTCTTATGCTCTCTCTCTCTCTCTCCCTCCCTCTCCCTCTCCCTCTCTCCCTTCCTCTGTCTCTCTCTCCCCCCCACTCTCCCTGTCTTCCTCCCCCCCACATTCTTTTACAGATTGAAATGAATTTTATTTTGAAAACTCAAAAAAAGGAAAATTAACATAGCTTTAAAAGCTTAAGGTACAGGCATATGCTATTTACATCCAGTTTTTAAGCAAAGTCTTGTTAAAAGCATTAGAAGTGTTTTTCAAAAAAATTTTTTATATAATATACTCCATTTATACAATAGCCTAAACTAAAGATTAAATCGCAACCCAATATTTTTAGTTTCTCATGAAACGTACTTCAATATCAGGACATCCTTTTATATTTGACAAATAACACAAAGACCATAGGCGTATTGATTTTATAAAATGCCCCTAAATCCAAATACATTTAACAATATTATACTGTGCACGTATCCTCAGAAGTGAACTGCATTGGAGTTCAATGAAACTTCATTCAAAATAATTGGGATAGGACTTAAGCCAAGAACTGTTGGCTGACCCCAGTGAAGCAAATTTAGGCAGAATCTGAGCTTCATTACTGTCAATGGAACGTAAGCATGACTAACGAGTAGCTTTGACAGATTAACATCCAGTGGTTCATTAATGAACCAAAACAATGGTTCACTACAATGCTACCCAACTTTCAGTGTGAATGAAGCTTTAGCATTAGGACAGATTTAGCATTACATAAATGTTATAGTTGAAATAGCAACTTTCAGTCAGCAGTACTTAAGAAAGAGATTTCTCAGCTTCCCATTCCATATGGATCAGCTACAATAGGATACTAGTTTTATCCTTAATAGGTAATTTAAAATAATTCATCTTCCTATGTTGTCATTTGCTATTAGAATATAAAATCTGAATATAATATAAGAAATACATACAGAATTTTTTTGTTATTTTGTCAGTGCATTATGGGAAGCTAAACTCTTATTAACTTCGAAATAACTTTAAAAAAGCAATTCTATGCATATTTATTTAGCCCAATGTATACTACAGTATGTTTCTTTATATTAGACCTGTAGAAAGCATATAATAAATTACAAATTAGTCCTCAACTTATGATCACAATTGAGACCATTTCTGTTGCTAAATGAAGCATTTGTTAAGTGAATTTTGCCCCATTTTACAACATTTTTCTTGCCACAGCTGTTAAGTGAATCACTGCAGTTCTTAAGTTAGTAACACAGTTGTTAAATGAATTTGGCTTCCCCGTGGACTTGGCTTGTAAGAAGTTTGCAAAACGTGATCACATGACCCTGGGACACTGCAATTGTCATAAATATGAGTCACTTGACAAGTATCTAAATTTTAACCACACGGCCAGGGGATGCTGCAATGGTCATGTGAAAAATGGTCTTAAATCACTTTTTTCAGCGACATAACTTTGGCCACTAAATGAACTGTTGTAAGTCAAGACTACCTGTATTTCTACAGGTATGAGGGTATGCTCTGTCCTCAGATTGAAACACTCAAGAAGACATTTGGGGTGATCTACTGCTGGCCCTCAACAATTGCTAATATGAGGCAATTGCTTCCTTCTGCCTAATGATAGAGCCAGCTGAATATCTGACTGGGCCACTTTTTCAAAGTTGTTTCTTCGTGTTCAAAAAGTAGAAATTGTCCCTAAGTCAGTGTTTTTCTTTTCAGCTGGCTGGAAATGGTAGGACTGAGCTATGCCTCTTCATCCAGAAAGGTACCAGATTTACTTTAAATCAGGCTGTCAAACTCATGGCCGACGGGCCAGATATGTCACACACTGGCCCTGCCCATGTCCAGGTTAGCAAAGGGGGGGAAGTCCCATCACATGACGCCACTGTGATGACGTGTTTGACACCCCTGGTTTAAATTGTTTTAAAAGTGTCATAAACACTTAGATAAATGACTAGTAAAAGTGTGAAGTCAGCCTTATAAAAGATTAGATTGTTTTTGAAATAGTAAACATTGTTGCACAATACAATCTGAATAAAAGAAAGGGAATCCAGACCATTAATCTGATGTTAAGAACTGAGGAGATCAATGCACCAGATTTTCATTCCCTCCAGTAAATAGCTCTTCTTCTGTACTATATTTTTCTCCCACCTTTATTATTGTAATAAGTAAGACAACATGCATAATAACCCTCCTTTTTATGTTACTTTCAACTATTGGATAGGGGCTAATGTATGCTGATATGGGAAATTGCATTATAGACATGATTTTCGACACAGGTGATGATGAATTGGTAAGCAGCAAAATAATATTTGAGGCACTGAAGTGGTGGCAGAGACCTGCAGCTCAAAAAGACGGTATTTTAACATTAACAAGTAGAATGGCGCACCATTGAATTGTGACTAGAAGGAGAAAGATCCTGCACTAGTTTCTTTTCCCACATTATTTTGCTACAGGTAAGTGGCTGCATCATGTCAGTGATATGACCAAAACTTAAGCTGTAGTCATTTGGCTCAGCTGTGTCCAGAAAGACAGGTCCCTTGCTTCTGTTTCCAGAGTAGAAACTGTAAGTGAAAACAATCTCTCTTTAGCTGGGAGACAAGAGTAAACACAAGTTTTTTTTTTTACTATTACTGTATTTTGCTATTTATTTTTTAAAACATAATGATGTAACTAATGTAAAATAAAAACACGTTTAAGATATAGCATTCCATTTAAAGTATCAATAAAATTAAATAGTTAACATATATAGAGTAAGGAAGATGGAAGAAACAAGATGTTGCCTAGGTAAAAAGGACTGAAGTGTTTTAAGTTCTGAAGTTCTAAATAACTTTCAGAAGTGGTTCAGGCAGGCACTTCCCAAAGTCAGTGAACTATAATGAGGAGGAAGGGGTACAGCAAAATCAGACTTGCAGGATTCTCTCAATCTCAGTAAAAGTTTTAGCCTTCTTGTGGAGCTTTTAAGAAAGACAACAATAGTTCCTCCTGCAATCTATTCAGTAGTATCATTGTGAACAGAAGTTACTTGGGAAGTGACAGCCTTTCAATAAGCAATATCAAGAAACAGACACTTCAGAAATCCCAGAATTGCTCTTTTAGAATAGCAAGATCTTGAACACCTATCAGTTTTTCCTCTGCTCCATCTTAAACCAAACATAGAGGCAATAGGCATACTCAATTATTTTGAGTTTCTTTCTCATACCATCCTCTTCCCAGGACTTAATATTATGTTTGTATAGTTAACTTCACTGTTTTCATTCTTGTTTTATTATGATACATTTTGTTTTCTGTACTATCATATTATGATATATTTTCATAGAACTGTTTTACCTTCTAGGGCACCTGTTAAGTTGAAAATATTTTTAATAAATGAAAGAAAGAAATACCTCCCCAAAGTTTGCTTTGGTCTGAGGCCAGTCCATGTAAAACGTTTTAGCTGTTTCAAAGGCAGAACCATTCTCCCCTCAGCTTGATAATTCTGAAAGAGAATACATTCTGATTATGAAGTTTTAGACTTTCTTTATAACATTGCCAAGCCTATCTTGATACATAGAATTTCAAAATATTAAACTTTGTTTTGCAAAACAGAAAAGATGGGTTTATTGACAAGATTGACTGTCGCATTGTGGTGAGAAATTATTTATTTCGTGTCCAGATCAAACCTTAAACTGCCCAAATGAGGCAACCTTTTTCATTTTATCACTGGCCAGAAACAAATAACTTTGTTTTTTCTGATTTGTGAGGAAAATGATCAATAGTCAACGGATGCATTTTACTTGGTTGAACTTGTGTTCATTCCTCTTATTTATATCTATAATATGATGGGCCTTTGATTTTAATGCCTAATATATGGCTCAACAAATATATAAACTAAGTTCTTTGAGTTTAGATTTCAATAAGAGTTTTATGATCTCCTGAACTCTTTCCAGGCAGCCGTTAAAAGTCTTGAAACGGAAGAAAGAAAAAATAATCTGCATCACAACTAGTATCTTTTCCAGAAACTTTTAAAATTATTTTTAAAAGGGGAATTTGTAATGAGAATGGTGATAACAATGGCTTTGGTCCAGCCCCATGAATGATGGAGAAAGGGGAAGAAGGAAGCAAGAGAAATTAAAACTTCCTTTTCTGGTGTGCTGGAACCCAGCCTGGAAACCCTTTTGAGGGACAGATTTTCCAAAGAGTTAAAACAAGCCATGGTTTCCCCAAATCCTCTTTTCCTTACCACTGCTTAAGCAGTCTCTTAAAGAGGAAAGAGCAGGATTAGAGGTTTGAGAGCTAGCAGTTATATATTTGGGAGATCCAGGTGGGTTCAACTATTTCCTATTCCCAATCCAATTCAAATTGGATTGTGCAATATTAATGCAATATCGGGGGTTTTCAATTCAATGTATAGAATGTGAAGGATGTGTGTTTGTGTTTATTTTCATAGTTATAATGTACACTGAAGATGGTATTTAATTTCATTGTACGAGGTGCAATGACAATAAAGTAAACCAAACTAAACTAAACTTTATGACTTTACGACTTCAGCAACAGAGTGGTCAATGTCTGGAATACCTGACTCTGTGGTTTCTTCCCCAAACCCCAAAAACTTTAACTTTAGACTATCTACTATTGACTTCACTCCTTTCCTAAGAGGTCTGTAGGGGGTGTGCATAAGCGCACCAACGTGCCTGCTGTCCCTGTCCTATTGTTTCTTTTTTTATTCGTATCCATTTCATGTATTTATAACAATGTTTATACCTATACCTGTTATCTAATAGTTGTTTGACAAATAAAATAAACTTATTATTATCATAAACTAAACGTTATGATGACCTGTTTGTCCACTTTTAGCTCCTAGGATAAGAGAACCATTAAATAAAAAATTTAATCATTTTTCTAGTTGACAAGAAATAAACCAACCCTGATATTTATGCTATGTGTTTCAAGAAATTAAAATAATTGTACAGATAATCCTCGGGTTATGATTTGTTCAGGGATCAAAGTTATGACGGCATTGAATGAGAGGGTTTTATGACTGGACCTCAGAGTTCTGGTTGTCATAGCATCTCTGCAGTCACGTGATTGCAATCTAGGCACTCAGTTCTTGGCTTTGTGATCACATCACAGATGCTCTCAGTAGCACCTTTCCATGATAACCGTGTACTTGCCCACATTCCATAGCATATGTCATGTCACACCCATTTGTGTGATCTGTAATGCTTACCTATAACACTTCCCCACACATATATAGCTCTCATGTCTGGCTCTCACTTGCCAGCCTGCTTGCTTGGGACTCCCAACTTTTCCTGCTTAATGATTTGCATAGTCCTGGTGTTACCATAGCAACTGGGACTGCCAGGATTGTTGCTGATAAGCCCATGCAATTAGGTGATGTTGCACTTTATGACCACCTTCCTTAGCAATGGCATTTCCAATCCCAACTGCTGGCATAATAAACTGGTGATGCAGTGGTTAGAATTAGCAGATTGTTGGGGGCAAAATGCTGACTCTGTAAACCGCTTAGAGAGGGCCATTAAACAACTGTGAAGCGGTATATATAAGTTTAAGCGCTATTGCTATCTCTATAACCCAAGAACCACCTGAATGAAATTATTCTTCCACAAAACAGCTGACTGTTCTTGACGAAATTAAGTATCTCTCAACATTTCTTTGTCTTCAATTCATCAATTTAGGACTGAATCCAAAAGAATTGTTGTGCCACATATTTTAGGATTTACTCACATCAGGCTGAAACTTGTGCTTAAGTGAACTTTCTTCAAAGACTCTCTGGAATGGTTTCATCTTGAAAGCATGGACATATTTTCTTTGAAAGTGAACAGAGAAAAAAAGCTTTTTGAGATAATATCAATTCAAAACATTACTATATAGTAGCTACATGTGAATATTTGATCACGGATGATAGCGTAAATATATGTCTGATACTTTTTACTAATTATAAAAAGAATGTTCACAAATTATATTTGATACAAAGAATACCAAGTTTTTACCAATCCTGCATGGTTACTATTTTTATATGACATTTATTTCCTGCTCACCTGGAATATGTGCTGTTTTTACATTTTCTGTTTCATCATATTTTTGTACATCTCCTTTGGTGAGATTGGTGGCTGTATATTTAATATAAAAATAAAAACCACCTAAAAGCATGCAAGCCTAATTCTGAGCTGAAGCACTGGAACTCGACAAAGTTAGGGAATGGGCTGTTTTACCACTGATAGAATCTCTCAGCTCCTGAACTCTGCCTGCTATCTGCAGAGTTACTAGCCACCACATCTATCAATGCTGAACTCCACTTTTACAGGGGTTTTTTTTTAATGGTGAGCAGGAATGGTACTGTGTCAACTTTTGTGATTGCAATGAACTTTACAAATTATTAAATACAATACTTAGGGTTACAGTTCTGCTCCAGACTTTATCTCCTTCCATTTGACTGTTACTTTGGTAATGATCTTTCCTCCTGTCCATCAAGGCCATCTCTTTTGCCTTTCTACAATTATGCCCAGAAAATATTTTGTTTGTACGCTTCCCAAATACATTCATGAAGGAAATCGGATTCCTGTATGCATTTGATTTATGGTTAAAAACCAAAAGGTCATTTTGTTCTGATCCATCAAAGCTCTTCTTAAAATGGCCAACAAACTGCATTTTCTAGGTCCAATAGCCAAACCACACTGTTATTCAACTATTTTTAATATGTAAAATAACCTGACATTTTATCTTACCCCAACATTTCAGTGCTTGCATTAGTCAAGGCTGATACTGAACTGTTTTTTCTCTCATGAAGATCAGATGAACTTGGAGAGCAATTGTCAGACCCAGTATCCTCTGGTACTAGAGTATTCAAAGGTATGTAATCTTTGCCATCCTATGAAGACAGAAGGAGAAAGTGGTGAAACTAATTGCTATATAAGCAATGTAAATCACGTATATTACAAATATGTAATAGGTTTTTAAATTTCTCTACACTCATCTCACAATTAAGCTGAAATACAGTATAATATTTAGTTTAGCTCCCCTACATTCAGAATAATCGTATGGCACAATCAACATGGGGATTGATGCAATCTGAAAGCATTTTTGGATGATATGTTTTTTAAAAATGTTTCATAGAATAGAACTTCCCATAATATACTTTTCTGAACACAGGGTTAAAATGTATGAAAAGGGTCTTTAAGTATGTCACCTGTTATTTGAACTGCGAAATGATAAAACTCCATTAGAGTTGCATCTTGTGAATTGAATGTGAAACTCAAAGATGGATAAATTGACTAAACCTGCATTGAATTTTATGGACAAAGCAAGTAGCTTATTTCTGAAAAATATCATGGCACCAGCTTCCATTATGTTTGAATCTACTCAACTTCAGCCGTGCAGATTGTTTGCATGCTGCTATAGCAACACTGAAACTGACTTCTAAGAGAGAAGTATGAGGAAAGTGGATATAGTTTCCAAACTTTTTCAAAGAAAAAGTTATACAAGACACATCAGTTTTCTACATACCTGTTGTACAATAGCCTGAAGTAAGTCCCCTAATATTTCCACCAGCTCTGAGAACCATGGTCTTTCATTTGGATCTCCTTGCCAACAGCTAAGCATAATATGGTATCTGGCAAAAAACAAGCAGAAGAATTTAAAAAAGGAGCACAAGCTTTACTTCTGCAGTGCCTTATCTGAAGTATAACCCATTTCATTTTGTCAGCCATTTTTAACCCCCATCCTTAGGTATGAGCTCCATTTTTTAATTGTTAAGTTATATGGCTTTTCTTTTTTAACAATTTTAATTGAATTAATTGTCATTGTAGTTGAGTCTTTCCATCTTACTGTTGGTCATTGTCTTATCTTTCCTTCTACTTTTCTCAACATCAGAATTTTCTCCAGACAGATAGGTCTTTGCGTAATATGTAAAAGAATGATAATTTGAGCCTGGTTATTTGTACCTTGAGTAAGAACTCTAATTGGATTTGTTTGAAGAGCCATTTGTTTATTTTTTTTTATTATACATGAACTTTCCAAAAGAGATAGTGAGAAATGCATTATATAATGCATTTTTCACTATCTCTTTTGGAAAGTTCATGTATAATCAAAAATGCATTATATAATGCATTTTTGTATTTTGGCTCTGTGATAGTTTCAGGAGAAAAACATTGATTTTTGTTGTAATGATTCCATAAGGCTGTTTAAAATATAAGATGGGAACAAAATAAGGGCAAGATACAGTTAGGAACATTGGAATTAATGTGATTTTCTGTTTCCAGTAGAAATTTCAAGCAAGAGAGGACTTTAATAGGAATTTGAATCTTTCCTACCGCATCGTATTTCAATACTATAATTATCTATAAGCTTTTCTAACTTAGTGAAAGCCTTCCAAGTACTGGCTATACTTTTCTTCATATCAGTCTTTCATGTGTTCCAAATTTATCAAGTCTCTGTACTGATTTTCAAGCCAAACATCAGCAGCTACTTCAGATACTATATCTCAGTCTCTGATAATTTCTGATCTCTTTCATAAACTTCTGTTGTTCTTTTAGCATACACACAACCATTCACCAGAGCCAGGCAGAAAAATGAACTCCATAGTTTTGCCATTAGACAGCTATCCATAAATTTTATCATGTATTTGCATTGGCTAAGCATCCTTGGATGTTGGAACATACAGGAACAAGATGTTGGCAGAGTGTATGCTGCTGCATATGTGCATTGTTGGATATTTATTAAGAATCCCATCTCTCCCTTACAGCAGACTCCGGGAGGACTATAAAAATCATATTAGAAGAATATGGCCAAAGCCTAACAGGGTTCCCATAGTTGTTTGGGGAACTAATATGGTAAATAGTGACTGTTTCAGAAGTAGGTTCAATTGTATTTGTTGTTTGTTATCATGACTGGTGATTTTCTTAAATTGTCCCTAGTTATGACAGCTTTAGAATTATGACTGATTCCAGGGAGACAGGAAAAAAAATTGCAAAACAAGTAAGAAACAAGGAGGTACAATAAATCATCAACAGAAGAACATGTGCTTTATATTTGAGATACCAGCAATACTCTGCAAGCTCAGTCTCAGAATCAAAATTTAAAAATGCGAAGGAAGGGAAGTTACATTCTCTCTTCCTTTTGCAACATTTTAAAAGACTTTCCCATTTTCTTCTCTCTAGTTTGCAGAAGATGCAAAAGATTATAGCAATGGCACTTAGACTTCTATACTGCTTTACAGTGCTTTAGGTTTCTGTCATATCAGGAGACCTAAAATGGACACCTAACATCAAAAACGTCATCAAAAAAGCACAATGAAGAATGTTCTTTCTGCGCCAACTCAGAAAGCTCAAACTGCCCAAGGAGTTGCTGATCCAGTTCTACAGAGAAATTATTGAGTCTTATCATCTGCACCTCTATAACTGTCTGGTTTGGTTCTGCAACCCAATAAGACAGATACAGACTTCAGAGTAATTATGATTGCAGAAAAAAAAAACAATTACTACCAACCTGCCTTCCATTGAGGACCTATATACTGCATGAGTCACAAACAGGGCTATGAAAATATTTACAGACCCCTCACATTCTGGACATAAATTGTTTCAACTCTTACCCTCAAAATGATGCTATAGAGCACTGCACACTAGAACAACTAGACGCAAGAACAGTTTTTTCCCAAACGCCATCACTAAACAATTCCCTCAACACTGTCCAACTATTTACAAAGTCTGCATTACTATTACTATTAATACTCCCATCTTTCCTTTCACCCATCTCCTCCCACTTCTGATGTAACCTTGTTGCTTGCATCCTAATGATTTTTATTGACTGATTCCTAGTATGATTGATTGTACCCTATGACTATTATTAAGTGTTGTACCTTATGATTCTTGACTCTTAACAAATGTATCTTTTCTTTTATGTACACTGAGAGCATATACACCAAGACAAATTCCTTATGTGTCCAATCACACTTGGCCAATAAAGAATTCTATTCTATTCTATTCTTTACAGCCCTCTCTAAGTGGTTTTACAGAGTCAGCATATTGCCCTCAACAGTTTGGGTGCTCATTTTACCCACCTCAGAAGGATAAAAGGCTGAGTCAACCTTGAGCCTGGTGAGATTTGAACTGCCAAATTGCAGGCAGTCAGCAATCAGCAGAAGTAGTCTGCAGTACTGCACTCTACACTGAGCCACAGTGGCTCTATATCCTCCCTTCTTCCATTTTACTTTTAAAACAGAAAGGAAATGTTTGAATTAATCCTTCTCTGCCATTGTCCCCACCTTTTGGTACATGGCCTTTCAGAAGATTGTTAAGATTTGGCTCTGCCAATTAGCATGGAGGTCTAAGTGTTTTATGCAATCCTGAAGATGGTTGATTGGCTTGAGGATGGTCCCTCCACTTTATTAAACCCTTTTTAACCACCTTAATTTTTTAACTTTGACTTCTTACTTTTAACTTATTTTAATCTTAGTTTTTTTAAACTCTGTTTTTAACTGCTTTTTAATAACATTTTAATATTTTATGATGTTCTTTGTAAACTGCTGAAAATCACTTAGGTGAGATGGGCAGTGTAGAAATTTGATTAATAAAATAAAAATAAAAACCGTAATCATAGATATGAAGTATATTCACTTTGTCTCATTCTCAGCTCACTGTGAATAGAGACTGTATATATTCCTTTCATTGATTTGGTTTAAAAATAATGTTTCCTCTTTTTTTTTTCTTAATGCAATCACTACTGTATGAGCTAACTGGTGGATTATCCTATGGATTTCTTGGAATGTAGAAGTTAGAAACAGGGTAATTAATAAGCATTATTCCTGGACATAGCTCTGATCTTTGGTGGCCCCTTCCAAAACCCTAGGATGTTGGGTATTTTTATGTGCACCTTAGAACCAGGGTGCATATTCCAAATAAAAATGCACAGACCCACAGATACATACACATACACACATACATTTCTGGGGTTGCAAAATCCGGAGCTTTCATGCGTATGCCTTCTTTTAACTTTCTGAAGAAGACTTCATCTATTTGTATACCAAGGTATGGGGATGCACCTAAAAAAGAAGAATTAAAAATTGAAATCTTTGGAATTAAGTAATTCCCAAATTCATATTTTCATCTGACCGGTTTTTTTTCTCAGAAAGCAAGGAGTTAATTCAAAGATAAAAGCTGCCCTAGAAACATGTATTAGATGACCAGAAGATTGTTTGTCTAAGGAACTGCTAGCATTGACCGGTTTCCTCTGCTGTTGTGTCTGTCTCATCTGCCATTCTTCTTTGATGAATGAAATTGTTGCTTCCTTTGCAGGAGGATTTTGTATCCTGCATTTTTCCTTTTCCTTTTTTTTTTAAAAGAATGCAATGCCTCAGCATTCTCATCTTGAATGCCTTATACTACTTCAGTCTGGGATATTTTGGTGTTTGTCTTGCATGGTGAGTTCCATTGATCAGTACAGAAAGGAAGCAGCTGTGTGTGCCAATGGTCCAGTATTGTGTGACCCAATGGGCTAGTAACTGTGGTTGGTTATTATGATCTTCCATCTCCCCCCCCTTCATCCCCCTATCTCTATGTCTAAAAGTATCTGTTATCTGACACCATACTTTTGAGATCAATGCCTTTGGGGGGGGAAATTGTTGGGACGTGGCTTGGCAGCAGCATTTGAAGACAGCTATAGTTATTTTACTTGGTTTCTTATGTCTTTGTCTTTCAAGTTGCTAAAATGTATCACAGCTTCTCTTTTAATTAAAAAAAAATAGGAACAGCTAGCTTACAACATCTACTATGTCTTATTCAGCATGGGTTGCCAACTGGGGAAGATGTGAATTTTAGTCCAGTATATATGCAGGTTCTCATCAGTTCTGGAGAACCAGTAGTGGAAATTTTGAGTAGTTTGGAGAACCAACAAATACCACCTCTGACTGGAGATTTTATAGTATCCTTCCCCTGCCACAACTACCAATCCATGCCCACAGAACTGGTAGCAAAATTTTTTGAATCCCACCACTGTATATGATTAGTCAAAAGTGGACTAGCACTGAGAGCAAATCTGGGAACTTAGGTCAGAAGATTGTTTTCAGTTGATTATAATTCTTAAAAGATTGTGAGTGATATAATTTAATAGTAGAAGATTCCTTTTCCCAACTTAGGGCTGTCTTAAGTGTTAAGATAAAACTCATCTGAGAATTTGGAGATTGTGAATCCTAACTCATTTACAGGTGCCAGGAAAATGAAGGGGAATTTAAAATGTTGATTTGCCACTGATTACAGTGTTCTTGCAAATAATCTATTTGCATAATAATCTATTATAAAATCATGAGTAATTATATGTGTATTTATTTTATTAATGGATTTAAAATATGTTAATTTATATATATAAATTGTTATGGGTGAATTAAGACTTCTTAGATAGGCTCCAATCCTGTATTACGGTATAAAAACTTAATTGAGGATATTTATGTATGTATGTAGGTAGGTAGGTAGGTAGGTAGGTAGCAAATTGGGTGAACTTCAACATGCAGTATATAGGATTGCAGATTAGGTATTTGCTTTTAATTATTTTATCTCCAAAATCTTAAAAATGGAGTATCTTAAATCTTTTAATTTTCTTACCTAAAGAAAATATTTCCCAGAGTAATACTCCATATGACCAAACATCACTTTTGGTACTATAGACTTTATCAAATATAGATTCTGGGGCCATCCATTTGAGAGGAAGACGTGCCTGCAACAAAAGTTAGTTATGAATCCTGTAAGTGTTTTACAGAAATATATTTAAAGTTTTCTTGGATTGTAGATCATAAACCTTTTTAAAATACAGGTAGGATGCTGAGTTTTTTGCCTGGCCCAGCCTTAGGGTCTTAGTTCTAATCTAGGCAACTCCTAGTGGTGCCAGGATGTAGTATATAGATTTAGGCAGCATCTTGCCATATCTGAGGTGTGTGTGTCCAAAGAGAATATAATTTCACAGATTGAATGGGTTGACTCAGCATACTAATCCCATGTTAACAAATATAGCACGCTGTGCCCAAAACAAACCATAGTAGTAGCCTGATGTGATGGTTCAGATCACATTCAATATGCGAGGCATGTATGACTTCCCACAATCTACAGAAGCCCCCCCCCCCCCCCCCAAAAAAAAAAAAAAAAAAAAAACTGTTCTATTTTAGCCCTATCATGTTATATGAATCCAAGCCTATCAGAATTTCAATAAGATTTCAGTGGAATGACTTTGCTCAGTGCTATAAGGGAGCCATTGCCGCGTGACTTCTACAATTGCTTAATTCGTATTTGGGAACTCTGACATTGCATGGATGGAATATTGCCAACATTAATCCTTCTTCAGAACTCAGAACATACAAGTGTCCAAATTGTCTTTCTTGATGCTCCATTGCATCTTGGGAGATATAATAAGATTAGGGCAAACTTCTCTCCAGGTCTAAGCATGGTGAGATACCAAATTGAATCAGTAACGTCCTGCTTTTAGCAATTTCCTGCTCCCTTTTTTGGTCTCTGAGGGTTGTTTTTAATCTTATGCAAAAGCTAAGTATCATGTAAATTATCTTTGCTATATTTTACAAATAGAAAGCAGAATTCTGGATCTAGGGAGAAGACCTTTGCTTTCTGCTATCGTAGCAAGATGTAAGTCAAAATGTGTGCCCCTTACTCCGCTTTCTAAATTATATCTGGATAGCATGGTTCCTAAACAATCATATGTTATTATTTATATATTCCAAAGGTCAACCCCAACCAATAGGGCTAACCAATAGGTCTCGGGGCTTGTTATAAAGTCATCAGAGTCCCAATCTGGCCCATCACTGAAAAAAAGCAAGTATCTTGTTCTTTTATGCCTTGACTCTGAACCTTTTCATTGGCTGGTCTGGCAAGGTTAGTCTAGAAATAAAATATCAACATATAAACTATTTTTAAAAAAGTAAAAGAACTGATGAACATTTCCGAGCATTGTTGTGGAGGATGCAAACAAGCACAATGTATACAACTCATCTGGATTACTCACTTTGGCGCTAAAGGAAAGAGCACCGATGCTTTTAGGGGCCTTTTAGCTGCAGAGAATATAAATACTGAAAGAGCTTTTTCATGAGCTGCTCAGAATGATAAACAAAAGAGCAAATACCAAGTACAGTAGCATCCCTACTTACGTCGCCTTTTCTCACATAATCAGGATTTTTATAAGTATCTCTTGCAAGGCCAAAATCACATATCTTCACAATGTTGTTATCAGATAACAGGATGTTTCTGGCTGCTAAATCACGATGGATGCACTATAAGAAAGTAGTTGCATAAAAATAATTTATTAAAATTCCATTTCCTCTAACACAGTAAATGCTTGTATTTTATCTTTTAACATGCTGTATGATTCTTGATTTTTCAGGGATATTTCCAAACATGGCAGACTTAAGCTGACTTAATAGTAATTTCTTTTCCCACGGATAGAGTTTCTCTGTAGAGTCCAGACTTATTAAAAGTGACCTTTCTTCTCTAATTCATTCTAAAGACATTGCACTAAATAGTTCTGGATAACAGTGATGTGAGTCATCAGTTGAGATATCTTAATGACACTTGCTGGGAAAAGCCGGCTGCTCAAAGTAATTTCTATTTATACTTTTATAAAATATATTTTTAGTACATCTTTCTGCTTAAATTGGATAATAATACACAGTTAACTGAAAACATTAAAACGAATGATATGAAACAAAGGCAGGATGCAGTGGTGAGATTCAATTTTTTTTACTATTGGTTCTGTGGGTGTGGCTTTTTGGGCGTAGCAGGGGGAAGATACTGTAAAATCTCCAATCAGAAGTGGTATTTGCTGGTTCTCCAAACTACTCAAAATTTCTGGTACTGGTTCTCCAGAACTGGTCAGAACCCGCTAAATACCACCTCTGGCAGGATCGCATAACACATAAACACAAATTCTTATAGAGGGATAATTTTTGTTCACAAATTCTGCCTGGAATCAAGGAATTAAAAGAAGAATAACAAAGTTGTAAGGATCCTTGGAGGTCTTCTAGTCCAACCCCCTCCAGCGGAACAACTATAATCATTTCAGACAAATGGCTGTCCAATCTCTTCTTAAAAACTTCCATTGTTGGAGCATTCACAATTTCTGAAGGCAAGTCTTTCCATAGATTAATTGTTCTAACTATCAGGAAATTTCTCTTTAGTTCTAGGCTGGGTCTCTCTTTGATTGCCCTGCCTTGGAGAAACTAAGAGTGGTGCACAATTTCCCCTTCAAACTGTATATATATTAAAGTCAGTTAGCACCATCTCTGACAAACTTGATACATTTTATCTTCTCACAAAGGATTCTGGAAATTTTCATCCTATTCTGCCAACTGAGAGAAAAACACATTTTCTCCTATCTGTCTTTCTTCCAGTGATAGTCAGGAAGCGCATACGGATTTTTGCATAAAGGTGTGTGTTTGTGGGAGTGAAAAAGTGTGAAGGAAAATAGCTGTTTTCTAAATCCCTGAATTGAGATTTAAACAAAATTGTTTAGATCATGTTTTAACTATTACTATTTAATGTTAGTGAAAAACAATTTTAAAACTTCCATTTTATCTACAAAAATGTATACTTGTTGACATACATACACTATCTGTTACACAACAATTAGGAGCACAGAATTTCTACTTTTTTAAAAAAAGCAATGTGAGTCTTATCATCTGATGGAAAATTGCTAAAATGTGAGGAATGTTACATCATATATGCATACATATGTGCAATTGTACATACCCATCACACTATTCCCGTCTGGAGAAAGCAGTGTTAATAGAGAGTATAAAAAGAAAAATAATCACTAGAGGGACCCATACATATTGTCCTTTGCTGCTTACCATGACTTTGGTCAGTAAAAGCTTCCACTACACTAATTTTTACTACAGTAATATAATATAGAGAAGATATAAAGTAGATTACTAGCATTAACTGTACCCATGTCAAGTATAATATTTTCTGCCATCAATAATGACTATTCCTTATGGACATTGGAGTCAATATACAAGAAGAGCAACCAAAGCCCATTGTAACACAGACATGTCCTTTCTAAGCAAGCCAACCTCTTCTAGAGCCTGAAGACTACTGTGCCAACCCATCACCCTTGGCTTTTCTTCTCCTTTGGAACAGCTTATCCCAAGTAAGAATGTCTTCCACTTTTATAGCTTCTCATAGAATAGTTAAAACATGCCTTTTCCAGAAGGCGATATTAAATACATTTACTGTTAGTGTCGGTGTCATTCAATACTATTAATGCTCATGCACCCGCAGCTGAACTCAAGCAAGCTCTTAGCAAAATAGGTTGAAGGCATTTTTCGTATTGTTTTCTTCCCAACTGAGAGCACCAGTGGCATCAGTCTGTACTGGTTATGCAGCCAAAGGATGAACCACGCCAGGATTATATCTTATTTATTGGGGATTTTTAAAATTACTTGTATTGTGTTTTATACTATGCTTCATTTTGTACACCACCTGGAGTTGGTGGAATAGGGTAGTTTAGAGATCCAATAAATAGCTAAAAAAATATTCAGCCTTACAACCCACTGTAGGCATATTAGTTGACAATTCTTTTTGTTGTTGTTGCTATTCTGGAAGCCAATGAAAAAGAGGAAATCTAACCTTTTGAGATGACAAGAATTCCATGCCTCTGGCTACCTGAAAGCTGTAAGAAATAAGATCTTCCATGGTGAGGGGCCACTTGTAGAAATCACTGATATCTGAAATCAAAGTGGCATGGTGGTAGTTAATATGACCTCATTCTGACAGTAATTCATTTATTCTCCTTAGAGCATTTCAAACTTAGTTCACTAATGAGGGAGGGGAGAGGGGGGAAACTTTATGATATACCAAAGACTTCCCCTTGGATAAGGAAGAGACCACAGAAACAGTAACACGTCTTCCTGTCTGACTGAGGAATTCTGTAAATAAGCTTATTTTAAACCATCTTTTCTTGGAGCTGAGCATCTCCCACGGATGTTTACGAGGGTGATAAATGGAGCAAGAAAATGTCAAAGATGCAGAGCATGACTGTAAAGCTACACAGGCTGTATAGAAAAAGGAAGGAATTAATAATACCTACCCTCCTCTTCCTCCTCCACATCACTTAAACTTTTATCTTCCTGAAATCCAGAGCTTGCTAAGCTTTCTCGACTTGGGATATTCTCCAGTCTTTTTTTTTTATCGCTGGTGGGCTCAACATCCTTCTCCTCTGTCAAAGGGTCTCTTTGAATGGATCCATACTTGTTTATTTAAACAAAGAGAAATTATTGGCAAAAGCAATGTGGAATTTCAATTTTCCATGACCCGCTCATTTTAAAACACTTTTGAGTTCCACCTATTTCAGTTTGATAATTAAATGTGGACTTCTAATTTTTTTCTTCTTCTGCAATTAAAGGAATAAAGCCAGCGATATTCATATTTAGCAAGGAGCCATTTAAACTAGAGAGTTTTAAATCTCATTAATTGGAGTCAATTCTAAGTATGACTAACTTTGGATCCAACCCAATGTGATTTTGAAGTGCTTAACATTACTTAGGCCGAGCCGTAGGTTATTTGTGTCTTTCCATTCAAAAAAGTTTGAAACGAGCCAGTGAATTCCTTCCATAACTTAATGTTCTTCAGTGATGAGAATTAAGTCCCTTGGAAATGATTCATGCAAGTGAGTAAAACCACTTTTGTTAGAAAAAAAACATTCTCTCCATCTTCAGTTTTCTAGTTAATTTGTCAGGGGAAAACATATTTCATTTGCTTTAATGCAGCTAACTATCTATCCAATATTTAAACTCTAGCTTGATCAATTTAAGATGGTCTGGAACGAAAGCAGAGAGGGTAAGCACAATGTCCTACAGAGATTTAAAAAATATTGACAGTTTAAAGAAGCATGGAACTTATAAAATTCTTTCTACATAATGACTAATCAACTACAATATTTGTATATATGCTATACACTTTTAAGAGGGAAAAATCATAATACTAAATCTATAAATCTATAAACAATCAACAGCTTTTAGGGCATACATAAACAGCTTTTAGGGCATACCCTTGATTGATTTTTTTGGGGGGGAAGCTTGGCTATACCATATTCCAGGGTTGATACCAACTGGAGGTTGTTGATAAGAGACTTTCTGCCTACTGTGTGGGGTACTATTCTCTCCTACTTAATATCTTCTGTATATGAGGCTGCTGGGTGGGGTCAACCACTGCCATGATGTAAGGCAGAGGTGTCAAATTCAAGGCCCACAGGCTGGATCTGGCCCATGGGATACTTCCAGCCTATGGAAACAGTGAAGGACCGGCCCATACAGCCTCCGTTTTCACTGGCAGAGGGTTGCAGGAGGCCATCGCAGCCGAAAACAGAACTTGGGAACCCGTTTTCACTGGCAGAGCGCTTGGGCCACCACAGGCGCCCCCAACATGAGTGACATTAAGCTAGCCACACCCACCCTGGCCATGCCCAGCCCCCTGAGGTCAAATACAATCCTGATGAGGCCCTCAATGAAATTGAGATTGTCACCCCTGATGTATGGTGTCATCAGTATGCTGATGATATCCAATTATACATCTCTGCCCCTTCAATACTTTCTTACTTCCTAATTGCAGGGGAGCAGTGTAAATATAATGATTTATTTGATGTCCCTTCTCTGTTTATTCCTTTGATTGCTCTTTGTCTGAGATTGCTAATCTGATGTCATTTCCTACTGCTTTTCTTCTAATGAACAGAACACATATTCTTTGACTCATGCCCTAATAGGATGCAGTTAGGTACTAGGCTTTGTCTCCCTCTATAATGCGTTTCCTGCAAATAAATTGTCTTTAAGTTATAGTAATAAAATTTGTGTCACTAATCAGATTCCCACTTTCAAGAATGCTCACGTGCCTACACATCAGTTTGACCTCTAATCTAAAACTTTTTCAGAGATCCCTATTTATTTGAGTCATACCTGTAGGAATAGATTTACATAACCATTTTGATGTTGAACTGTAATTCTGTAACTTGATGAATCAAAAATCAAGATAAAGTTATAGGGAAAAACCTCTCAAGCCACCAGTGTCTTATTTCTGAATTCTTTTGAGATCACTTTGTTTTGATACAGTTATACAATGAGCTAAAATGTAAGTTTGTGATGAACTGAAAAATCCTAATTAGGCAATTGAGGCATTACCTTGTGGGTAGAAAATAAACCCCTTTTGCTCTTCAAATAACCTGACAAATTTCCATATTTGCAATATTCAACTATCACCATCAATGGTCCTGTGAGCAAAATGAATGACAAGGTGAATATAGAAAATGCATTTTTACTAAAGGTACCAGCATTGACTTAAGGTAAAAAGCTCTCTTAAAGGTAAAACAATAAAAAACAAAATTAAGATGAACTTAGCATTAATTGTCCTACTCTCTATCATAACATAAAAGCAAAACAAGTTACTTTTATCTCCACAAAAATAAAACTAACAAATAAGAGCTTCAGATTGATTTGGTTCTTTTTTTTTCTCTTTTACCTCTGCCCTTTGTACACGCTCCCAGTAGATTCACCACATTAAGATGATGGCCTATATGTGTCAAAATCTTCAATTCGGTCATCAGAGCTTTATATTCACTTGCTGTTGCTCCTTCTGCAAGGATCAGATAAATTAAGGGGGAAAAGATTGAGTCCCAGCTCCATGACTAGGTTTCTCTGGTCTAGATTGCCAGATAGTTTTATTCCTAGTCAATGTATATAAATATAAATAATAATAATAATAATGTTTCTTGCTGAACTTCAGATCACTTCATTGCTGGAGTTCTTTTAATAGTTGGAAATTCAGACTGCAGTTATGTCACCTGTTCCATAAACTTAAACTTGGGACTGCTGTGCTACTGGCTGTTCTCTCCAAGTTGGAGCAAGTTACTTCTTCGCTGTTGGATCCTTTTTAGGATCTCTAGAGCACTAAAAATGTCCACAGACTGTTCTCATCCTGGTCATTTAGATTTCGAACTGTTACCATCAGGAAGACGCTATAGGTGTCTTAAAATGAGGACTAATAGACTGAGAAACAGTTTCTTCTAATTGTCTTGAATCAAACAATGCATATGTGATTTAGCCCTATGTATATAGTGGCATTTTTAAACTAACTTACTATATGTTTTAGATAGTTTTAGACTAGGTTTTTAATTATTATTATTATTTTAATTTTTAAATACTCTAGTGTGATTGTGTTGTGGTGTTTGGTCACTGTGCTGGAGTAGCTTTCAAATTTCATTGTATTTGTAGAATGCAATGACAATAAAGGTATTCTATTCTATTTTTATATTGGAGACCTGCCTTTCTTCCTCTTCAGTTCATTCTATTTATATATATGGAATTTGTTGATGTCAAATCTGGATCTGAAGATGTGGATGATGTTCCAGGACACCCATGGAACTGGCTAAGAGTTGAGTTTTGTCTATAAATCTTTCACCAGGAGGTTGGTCATTTCAGCTTTTATAATTTAATGATTAATGTTTGGCATCAATGAGAGGGAGAGAGAGAGAAGGAGGGAGAAGAAACTATAGTGATTATAGCTCAGCCATTTTCAAAAGCTGTTGTCCATCACTATATTGTCACAAAAATGCAATATATTATGGAATAAATTGCAATGATTACAAATTTTGAACATTTGAAAATGAGGATGCATTCATTTTGATTACCCTCAACTATGAGTCAAATTTAGTGCTCCATAAATGTAAGGATTTTCTCAACTCAAGCTCATCATACCTTTCAGCATTTTCACCGCAACTACTTTGTACGTGGGTGACTTTTTAATTCCAAATGCAACTGCTTGTACTACTTTCCCAAAAGCACCTCTCCCGAGTGTCTTTCCTGTATCAAAAAGAAATCATAGTTGTTTGTGATATTATTTTTAAAAGCAAGACAGCTTTGGGTGCAATTACAATATTACACTCTCCAATATGGTTTAAATTTTTCTTGGTATGAACATGGCAGTTTTCTACCAAAAATTCATGAATATACAGAATATATGATAAATTGAACTGGTATTGTATTGACCTATGTGAAATTATTTTAAGTATAGGATTTTAAGTTATGAAAAAAATAGGAATAGAGACTGTGAACTCAATATGGTCAGTAAGGGGGAAAATTACTACTGTGTATTTTAGCCTCAACTATTGTGTTTTTGGTAACAACATGAACATCTGAAATGTTTCTGGGTTATATTAAGAAAGATTTTTACCGAATGACAAAATTGTCTCGAAATTCCAAGAACATTGCACTACAAACAAAAAACATTATCTCAGCCAATCTCTTGGGCCAATTCACTATTGTCATAATTTGGCTAGTACAGCCAAGTTTGTATTCATATTTTTTAAAAATTTGAAATAAATTCATTGATTTTCTTATTTTTTCTGGAACCTGGTCAACATGTTTTACAACTCTGCTTGTTTAATACCAAATGCCTGAGATAACAACTTTTCCCAACTATTTTTGAGATCTTCTGCTAATACCCTTTTTCTGGCCCTCCTGGTAGAGGTTTAATATAAGTCTTTATCAGCAATGGCACCCATACTGTGGAGCATCTTTTTCGTAGAATTGGCGTAGGACCTACACTGTGAACTCTTACTTGAAATAGCTTTGAAAAGAGAAGACAGAAAAGATAGTTAAAAAAAAGGTTGTGGGATCAATGAAATTCAATAGCCCCTCTTTGTGGTGAATGGACAAGTTGGAAAACCCTAGCTGATAATGGTTTCTATTGAACACTTGCACTGAGTAGGAAACTGGAATTCTAAATAGCCTCTCCTACACTATGATACTAGGATTCTATCTTACTGTTCATTTCTTCATGTATATACTGTATATAGACTGAGGATTTTGCATTTGTTTTTTTAAAGTCCATTAATACTTTATTTACACACTGAAATAAACAACTCATAAACCTCATTCTATAGTCCTTAAATACTACAAAGGTATTGCTGTATTTCAATATTGACATTTTTTTTCTAAATATGACTTCTGTCTAAAGAATCTCAGTTTCATGGAAAAATCTAATAAAACTCTCTTACTCCTACCCCATTCTTGTTTTTTTTTTGTTGTACTCTGGTTTTAGTCACATTACATTTTACTGCCAAATGTAGGCTCTTAAGGGTTTGTTGAACATACTTGAAAACTTTAAGACCTTGATGAAATTCTCCTTGTTTTATAAAATGCATAAACTCTCCCCAAGGGCATAGGGATTTAATTACACAGAAAGCAATTTTATTACTAAATGAAAAGTGAGCTACATCTCATTTGAAGCAACAGCAGAATAGACTCCAAAGTGTTTTTTCTAGCTACAATGCACGGTTAAGTTGTATGGGGCCAGAAGGCGACTATGGCTTTTCATTAAGGAAGAGGATGAAGAGCTGATGCCACTGTAAGGCAAAGTGCACCACCATTGACACTGCTGTGTGTAAAAGACCATCTTCTTCACCAGAAGGAAACCAATATGGATTTTGGAAATGATTGTGATTCTCTGTGATTAAACATTTTAGATATTTTATAATGTCTTTATTTGTCTTTATTTCATTTGTGAATGGGTTTAGGAAGGGTTGCACATTATCAAGAACTGTTCATTTCCAGTAAGGAAGCTGCCTTATACCAGGTCAGATACTTGGGACTGTGTAGCCAAGTTTTGTCTATTTTGATTAACAGGGTATATTCAAGATTTTGTAATAATCAGTTTTGAGACTCAAGTCCCCCCTACCTCTGCAGCAAATTCTCCTTTCTTCTGACCTCTGAAAAATTATGCTGTGTCTTTAGTTGGGGTCTTTTATGATATTAGGCCAAAAGTAAGATATGAGTAAGCAATTACATTTTCTTACATGGCTTATTATTAGGGCTTTTATTTATGACACGGTGTATGTAACCTCAGCATTCTTAGCAAAATATCTGAATATACTGATTGAATCTGGTGTTTACATCCTGAACATACTTTACATGGTATAGATTTAAACAGGACTACAACCAAGAATTTACAAACTCAAATGTTTTCCAATGAAGATTGCTTTAGTAGAATAGTACAAGGAAAGACTAACAGAGAGATAATATATTTTTTATGTACAATGTTCTATTAGATATAAAAATGACCCATTTATCTTACCAAGACATCAAGTATGACAGCGCTTATGCTTCAAAATTGGGAAAAATTTGGCTTCATTTCATTAAAAAAACATTTTTTTATGAAATGAAAATTCATAAATTCATAAATTTTCATTTCACCAGAATTGTTGGAAGTTGGATAGCTTGCAAATTTGATTAATAAATATAATACATAAATAAGATAAATAAATGCAGCTCTTAGACCTTAGAACACGTGGGTGGACAGAAGCAAGATTTTATCTAATGTTGACTGAACAATTACTGTACCATTTCATATTAATGCTGATAAGTTGCAGCTATTTTATAGAATTTGCACATACGCCTTTCCCACTGTAAATATACAACCAAAGCTATAGTTTGATGATGATGTACAGAGTATCTTTTATACCCAGGTAAAGATTTTCTTTGTTTTGTACCCTTTAGTGACGAACTGTATTACTATAATTTTCAAGATATGTCTGCAACTATCTTCTCTTGTAGTTTTCACTACATTGGATTTACATTGCTATACTTTTGTGAGACAGCTTGAAATACTCAATGCTGTCTTATAAAAATATCTATTTCTGGATTATTTTACTATTTGTTGGCTTTGTTGTTCCTAGGCTTTCCCAACAGAAAAAGTTTCAGATTATTATTATTATTATTATTATCATCATCATCATCATCATCATCATCATCACTATCATTATTATTATACACAAAAATGACAGTATACACAGCAAATGAGATAACCATGCTGGATTTCGTATCACAAATCACTAGTCGAACACTTCCCAAGTGTTTAGGTCTGCGTGATGTATCGGCAGATTATGCAAGCAGATCCCAGTAAGGTGGCCTTCTGCAGCTGACCAATGGTGATCTTGTCAGCGCCAATTGTTTTTAAGTCTTTGCCTAGGTCTTTAGGCACAGCACCCAGTGTGCTGATTACCACTGGAACCACCTGCACTGGTTTATGTCAGAGTCTCTGCAGTTCGATTCTCAAGTCCTGATATCTGGTGACTTTTTCAAGTTGTTTCTCATCGATTCTGCTGTTACCAGGTATGGTAATGTCGACGATCCACACTTTTTTCTTCTCCACAATCATGATATACTATATTCGGAAGTCCCACAATAGTTTTGCATGCTCAATTTCGACCACATTTTCAGGCTTACTATTATTATTATTATTATTATTATTATTATTATTATTATTATTATTATTATTATTATTATTATTATTATTATTATTTGCAGAGGAGCTTGTAAATCAATATTCCTTTAGTAGTTTGCTTGACCTCCAAGCTCTTGCTGAGCGATTGGTGTCAAGTTCATTCAGTATAAAGTCCCGCCCTTTCATCTATTTTGATGTATACCATTTTTCACATTTGCTACAAATTTGTTTTGTTCATTAGTGGTGAGGTGATTAGTGCTTTTCATAATTCTTGGCCAGAAAAAAGGTAAAAATTGACATGGTGTGAAGCAAATTGGTTGTCTTAAGGATTATTTTTATTTGCAAGAATGTCTGTAGGCCTTACATAGTTTCCATGAGCGCTTCTAAAAAATAGTAATAATGAGTAGCTGTAACTTAGTTCTTTGTTTGACATTGGCCCAGGGATGGGATCCGACCGGTATAACTATTGGTTCTGTTACTCTGTGTTGTGTGCGCTTGTGCGCGAGTTGCGTGAGTGCAATTTACAACCTGCTGAGCTGCCCGGACAGCTGAGCAGTACTGTGTGAGGGTGCTCAGCGGTCGGAAAAGCCCCTTTTTTCCTGCTTTTTCAACTGCAGCTGAGTCGCGCAAAGCAGCTGTGGTTGAAAAAGCAGGAAATAAAGGCTCGGTAAGAACCCGGGCGGGCGGGTGGGCCAAACAGCAGCACACATAGAACTGGTTCTATGTCTGCTCTCTGTCTGCTGTTCTTCAGAACTACCGGTTCTCCGGAGGTGGATGGAACCGGTAGAATCCCAGCCCTACATTGGACCCTGCCTAGAAAAAAAAAGACAAAGGTAAAATACCATACTTAGGATTGAGATTCTGGAGAGCTTGAAGACATGGATGGAGAGCAACTCAATAATTTTGCCTTCTGATAAATAGATGGATTGTTTGGTGACTGGATCTGCCACCATAGCCATAATATTATATACCTCACAGCTGCTTAGACCTCACATAATTTAGTATGGGTATAGAAAAGCCTCAGTCTTTTTAATACATTATGCTAAGCTACAGTTTATTTAACCACTTTACTGAATAAACCACAATTGGTTAGCTTTATACAATAATTATAAACATGGCTTCCAAACGGCACTTGTTTCATATAATATACCAAGCCAAAATCAAATAAGCTACGTATTTGGCACTGTGATGTGTGAGTGTCTCTCTAGAGAGACTTTTTTCTCTTATAGAGACTAGAAGGAATAAGAGCAACAAAACCATCTCTCTGGACCTGGACATATCATGTAGGCCAGGAGTGTCCAACCTTAGCAACTTTCAAGACTACCAGTGTAGTTCCAATTTCCACAAACATTTACTGAAGAACACTAAGATTCATATAGTCACTTTCTATTTATGAATTATGAGCTTTTTTTTCTACTGAAGAAGGAAAATATGTGAGAAACTAAAAATGAGAAGCTCCACAAGAACATGTCATGTATGGTGGATACATATGCTGCCAAGGTCAATATGAGGTTGGACTGACTCTCCTGTAGTTAAGATTTGGCCAAAAGATGATTTAGCAACATGTTGAACTCAGCCAATTTTTCAAAATCTGTTTTTCATTCATGATCACACAACATTCTTTCCTTGTTTATGCCATTCCCTCTCCCCTTTCCCATGTACAAACACACATCACTTACACTGTTCTTAGTTCTGATCTGAACCTTAACTCCTAACTATAAAGTTGAATTTAGGGAACTGAATTAATTCAGACTTGACCAGCGCAAATGAATGATCAACATAAGAACCATTGTGGCTTCCTAGCAAATGTGCTTTGGTGATACTTGTGCTCATTTTGGAAGACACATATTTGTTTCATTCATGCTTTATATTGTTGAGTCAATGCACTTGAAATCTATCGGTGCACTTCCTTCAACAAATGGGCCACTGTCATAACGTCAAAGGAATCAAGATTTCATAGTGCAGCTTTTTTTCATTCCAGGATTCCCTCATCTAGAAATTGGCATGGAGGATTAAAGAAAAAATATGTCTCTGATGAGTAAGGTTTTGACAGTAAAATGCATGTATCATTAGGTGAAATGAAGCAGCACTTTAAACAGAAGAGAATGACCTGAGGTGGATTCAGGCCACAATTCTACCTACACTTTTTAATCTGCCTATTCAGCAACTGCATTGAGCTTACACACAGTTCTAGAAGAAAACCTCAAGCAATGCATTGTGAAAGGCATATAGCGACCACATACATAAACATACTACCTTAAAGCAAATATCCATGTAGAGAATTTCTAGGGCTGTCCAGCTTGAACACTGTTTGGAACCCCTTAAACAAATCCCCACACAGCCCTGAGGAAATTATTCCTGTAGAAAAGCTCAGCTTTTGAGAATGAAATATCCTTGTCCATTTTTTATGGCCAAATTTCATTCAACTAGAACGTTCTTTTAGTCTGTAACCTGGACACATCTAAACTGAAATTTGTTTTGAAAGTAGAATTCCAATTTTTCAGATCAAAACAAAATATTAACATAAGCACTCAAGTACTTTCAATACACCCCATTTTCAACGTAGATAAAAATGCAACATGTAATACAGTAATGTAACAATTATATGTGTAATTGATGTGGGATATCTTTATGAAATACTGAGATCTTAAGCTGAAAAATTATATGAATTCTGTTTTCTGCATTCCAAACAAGAACCTGTTTTAACTTCCATATCCTTCTCTAAGAAACTTGAATATTTACTATAACTATCGTAAATTTAATTTTACTGTGTGCACATTCAAGACAGAAATCTTTTTTTTTTACAAGATATATCCTAATTCAAATACAACATATACCTTCAAAAGAAGCAGGAAAATGCAGGATCCACTGGAATTATTATAATTTAGATTCAGTGTAGCTGCCTGCTTCAGTGTATTTGCTTATAGATTGATATGCCTACCTCTAGGTATACAGAAACATACCTAATTAATCATTCCAATTAATACTTCCCTTGATAAACAATTCTTACCTGAGTTTTAGTCAATGAATCAGATGAAGAAAAGTACATAGATGGCCAGCATTTTTTAATTCTCATCCTACTCATTCAGAATAATATAAGTATATTTACCCAACTTAAGCCTTTCCCGGGCAAACTCCCATTTGCTGGCCTCGTAAGGAAGCAGTTCACATTGTTCATCTAAGGGGACTTCTTCAGGATTCATTATGATTGACAAATAGTCTGTCTTTATTTCGGAGGAAGAAGGCTAGAAAAGAATGTTTAAATTCCGTTATCACTTTTAGGACGTAAAACCAATTTTGACAAAGTTGTTCTGATTATGGTCAGTAATATGGTCGATTAATTATCTATGATTGCAGAAGCAACTCACATTACAGATGTATATTTTCTGTGCCAAAACACAATATTGTCAAATTTCTTCACTTTAATTTTGTTATGGCCACATTGTGGGCAGCCTCGGGGAGACCACCGGTGCCTTGGGGGAGCCTCGGGGCGGCGTTAGATCCTTTTGGCCTCCCCGGCTGGTCGACCGTTATCAGGGCCATGCCTGGAGCTGTCCTCGCGACCGGCAATGGCCCGCCACGGCAGCTGATCTCTCTTGGACGATGGTTAATCCCAGGGACAGGACCGGGATCGCTACCTCCTATCCCACCTATCCGTGGTTTGGGCCCAGACTGTTGACACCTTCAGGAACTTTGCCGGCCCCGGGACGACCGCCGGGGCCTCGGAGGGACCCTCGGGCAGCGCCGGATCCGGTTGCTCCGGTGTCTATACGACCGTTTCCGAGGCCTTGCCCGAGGTTGCCCTCGTGGCTCCCGCCGCCGCCGCCACCGCAGCGAGTGCTTTTTGATCGGCGGCGAGGCCCGGAGACAGGACTGAGATTCCCGATCGGCCATCGGCTTCCCTCATGGCCATGGCCGCCGCCGCCGCCTCCGTCGCGGCGGGCATCTTGCGGGCGGCGGCGAGGCCTGGGGGCGGAGCCGGGACCGGGTCCGGTTGCCCCGGTGACTACACGACCGTTACCGCCGCCACCGCAACGAGTGCTGTTCGATCGGCGACGAGGCCCGAAGACAGGACCGAGACTCCCGATCGGCCATCGGCTGCCCTTGTGGCCATGGCCGCCGCCGCCGCCATCGCAACAAACATCTTGCGGACGGCGGCGAGGCCTGGGGGCGGAGCCGAGACCGGGTCCGGTTGCCCCGGTGCCTACACGACCGTTACCGGGGCCATGGCCGCCGCCGCCGCCGCCATCGCGGCAAACATCTTGCAGACAGCGGCGAGGCCTGGGGGCGGAGCCGAGACCGGATCCGGTTGCCCCGATGCCTGCATGACCATTGCCGGGGCCTTGCCCGGGGCTGCCCTCATGGCTCCCACCGCCGCCGCCTCTGCGGCAATTGCTTTTCGATCGGCGGCGGGGCATGGAGACGGGGCCAAGACTCCCGATCGGCCATCGACTGCCCTCATGGCCACGGCCGCCGCCGCCGCCGCCGCGGCTGACATCTTGCGGACGGCGGCGAGGCCTGAGGGCGGAGCCGGGACCGCCGCATGGCCATATTCTTTCCTCGTGGCCTCCACCACCGCCGTTACGGCGAACATCTTACAGACGGTGGCGAGGCCTGGGGACGGAGCCGGGACCTCCGCACGGCTATATTCTATCCTCGTGGCCGCCACCTCCACCACAACGGAGGCCTTGCAGACGGGAGCCGGGACCGCCGTACGACCATACCCTGTCCTCTTGGCCGCCGCCGCCGTCATCACATCGGATGCCCCTCGGATGGCGACGAGACCTGGTGACGGAGCCGACTCCACCAACCAACCATCGACCATCTCCCCTACCGCAGCGGAGGTCTTTGGGATGGCTAAGGAGCCCGGGGGCGGGGCCGAGATTATCCCCTTCCTCAACTTCTCTATGGAGGCCAATCCCAGAGGCGGGGCCGAGATCTCCGCCCTTCTTGTCAACTATCTGGAGGCCTGACCATGAACTCTGGCTATTTTCTGAACATCCTCCAAACCCTCCTGTAAACCTCGGAATTAAATCGGATTTAACCATCCAAATTTCTGGAAAACCACTGCCGAAGCCATGCCTGGGTCTGCCCTCACATCCGCCGTCATCACAACCGCAACAGATATTTATCGAGTGGCGGCGGGACTCGAGGTCTAGGGCTTTATCACCACCTTGCTCACAACCTGCCTGGAGGTCGAGTCCTAGACCGTGGCCATCATCCGGTCCTCCTCCAGCCCCTTGTAGGGTCCTTGGACCAGCATTCGATCCACCTACACCAACACAAATGGTTCCCGGATGATATTATTTGGACTATACAGACCCACTAACTCTGACTCTAAGTCCATTACCATACAGCCCAACATCATCACCGGACTCCCCACCTCAATTACCACTACCAATTCCATCATCACAACCTGCTTTCTCTCGCCCATTTCATTCTATACCTGACTATTGGCAACTTGGGAGGCCACAACCTGAAATACTTAAATATTCCTCAACAGAACTACGGGCCTTGAGATATGTCCCCCTATCTCAAAATTGGCCCCCTTATCTCTCCAAATCCCATATCAAGGACGGATCTTGGGATCCGGAGAGATGGTGGGGTCGTCGGAAGCATGGGAGGGAGGGTTACTTAAAATTTTTAATCAAATCTTTACACAAATTAGGGTTAACCATGTGGGAACTGGGGGACAACCCACCTGGGGCTCCGACCTGGTCACAGTTAGAACACAGCCGGAGTGGTTGGGACTCTGACATGGCTCGATTGAAGATGGGGGGTTGTCCAAAAGAGGGTGTCATTGATTCTATTAAAATGGTGAGCGGGAGAGGCAGATTTGGCGTTTATAAGGGGCCACATTCTGTTTCGGGAGCGCGCCTCCGCTACCTATCTGCTGTGGCACGCTCCGACCCCATTATCACTTCCCGTTCTCCAGGTGGTCTGAGTGATCGGGCCCTGGGCCTTCGGCTGATGTTGTGTAACGCCAGGTCCGTCATGAACAAGGCCCCTCTCATTCATGATTTGATCCCTGAGGGGGGGGCGGACCTGATGGGTATCACCGAAACTTGGCTGGGCCCAGAGGGAGGTGTCCCTCTGGTTGATATGTGCCCGGCCGGGTTTCGAGTTTTTCATCGGCCGAGGACCCAGGGAAGGGGTGGAGGTGTTGCATTAGTTATGAAGGAAGATCTATGTCCGAGGGAGTCCACTGTTTCTCAGACATCCGGATGTGAATCTCTTTTCGTGAAGTTTGGTCCCAAGGTTCAGATGGGCTTATTGATTGCTTACCTGGCTCCCTACTATGCATCATCTGCCCTGCTTGAGCTTCTTGAGGTTATTGCTGGCATGACGGTTGAGACCCCTAGGCTTATAGTCATGGGGGATTTCAACCTTCCCTCCGCTGGCGGTACCTCGGGAGTTGCTCAGGAGTTCATGGCTTCCATGACAGCCATGGGCCTGACCCAGTTAATCCGGGACCCTACTCACATTGGAGGTCATACCCTGGATTTAGTTTTTGTCTCTGATCAGTGGCAAAGTGATCTGGGTATAGGGAATATAGTTATAGAACCCCTGTCATGGTCAGATCACTCACTCCTAAAGCTTGACTTCCGTTCCACACCTCTTAACTGCAGGGAGGCGGGGCCATTAAAATGGTACCGCCCCAGGCGCCTGATGGATCCAGAACGGTTCCTGATGGAGCTTGGGCCATTTCCCGAAACTCACACACACAACTCGGTTGAAAACCTAGTTGCCGCCTGGAATACGGCGGCTGCTGGAGCGCTTGACCGGGTTGTGCCCTTGCGGCCTCTGACCCGGCGCCGCTCCCAAGTAGCTCCCTGGTTCTCCGAGGAGCTTAGGGAGATGAAACGCCGGAAAAGACGCCTAGAGAGTAGTTGGAGGGCCAGCCGTTCTGAGTCTGACCGAACACTACTACGTTCTTATATTAAGACGTATTTAGTGGCGATAAGGATGGCGAGGAGAACTTACCTCTCCACCCTTATTGCGTCCGCAGAAAACCGCCCAGCCGCCCTGTTTAAGGTGACCCGCTCCCTCTTGAATGTGGAGTCGCGGGAGGACCCTTTGCAGGGTCGAGCTGAGGAATTTTCTATATTTCTCCAGGACAAAATCGCTCAGATTCGGAATGAACTGGACTCCGACTGGTCATCTCCGGGCGAGAGGGCGAGGTCAGATATCGGTGAGGTCATCTGGGCTGAGTTCGACTCTGTTACCAAAGAACACGTTGACAGAATACTGGGGGGACTGAACGCTACCACTTGTTTATTAGACCCGTGTCCCTCCTGGCTGGTCTTAGCCACTCGGAAGGTAACACGAGGCTGGCTCCAAGGCATTATTAACGCTTCCTTGAGAGAGGGGTTTCTACCCGCCGCTTTGAAAGAAGCGGTGGTTCGACCCCTCCTCAAGAAACCGTCCTTGGACCCAACATTGCTATCTAATTATCGTCCTGTCTCCAACCTTCGCTTTGTAGCGAAGGTCATAGAGACTGTGGTGGCACGTCAGTTCCCGCAGTACCTGGATGAAGCGGATTATCTCGACCCCCTCCAATCGGGCTTCAGGCCCGGGCACAGCACTGAGACGGCGTTGGTCGCGTTGATGGATGATCTCTGGAGGGCATGGGACAGAGGCTATTCCTCTGTTCTGGTCCTTCTGGATCTATCAGCGGCTTTTGATACTGTCGACCACAGTATCCTATTGCATCGGTTGGAGGGATTAAGGATTGGAGGCACCGTTCTTCGATGGTTCTCCTCCTTCCTCTCCGACCGTTCGCAATTTGTGTTGACGGGGGGACAGAGATCGACCCCAAGGCCCCTACTTTGTGGGGTACCTCAGGGGTCGGTGCTCTCTCCCCTGCTGTTCAACATTTATATGAAGCCGCTAGGTGAGATCATCCGTGGCTTTGGGGTGGAATTCCACCAGTACTCTGATGATACTCAGCTGTACATGTCCACCCCTGACCACCCCAACGAAGCCGTCATAGTGCTGACCCGGTGCCTGGAGGCCGTACGGAGTTGGATGGGTCATAACAGACTTCGTCTCAACCCGACCAAAACCGAGTGGCTGTGGTTTCCTGCCCCCAGATTCAGTCAGCTTATTCCATCGCTCACCGTGGGAGGAGAGACATTATCCCCTGTGGAAAGGGCACTCAACTTGGGTGTACTCCTGGACGTGCGGCTATCCTTGGATGATCATATTGCGGCCGCCACCAGGAGTGCTTTTTATCAAATTCGTCTTATCTACCAATTGCGACCCTTTCTGGATCTGGACGCACTTCACACAGTCACCTCTGCCCTCGTCATCTCCCGCTTGGACTACTGTAATGCTCTCTACATGGGGCTCCCCTTGAAAAGTCTCCGAAGGTTACAGTTAGTTCAGAATGCAGCCGCGCGGATGATCATGGGCGCCCCTCGGGACGCCCACATAACACCTCTTCTCCGCTGGCTGCACTGGCTTCCTGTGGCCTTCCGGATTCGTTTCAAGGTGGTACTTACAGTTTTCAAAGTGCTCCATGGCTCGGGACCTGGATACTTACGGGATCGCCTGCTGCCACCAACAACCTCCCGCCGCCCAGTACGCTCCCACAGAGTTGCCTTGCTCGGGGTACCACCACTGGATCGCTGTCGTCTAGCGGCCCCGAGACTACGCGCTTTCTCTGTGGGAGCCCCATCCCTCTGGAATTGTCTCCCCCCCGGATATACGAGCCATGTCAGACATCCTAACCTTCCGGTGCGCAGTTAAGACCTTGCTGTTCAAACAAGCCGGTCTAGCCAAATAAAATCATTGGGGTTTATATTTTGGAATTTTATAGGGGTGATTCTTGGCCATCTTGATTATTTACCTGTTTTCGCTTCTGTTTTCTATATTATCTTGTTTGTTGAATGTACACCGCCTCGAGTCCCTTTTTGGGAGAGGGAGCGGTATAGAAGTACGAATAAATAAATAAATAAATAAATTGTACCACTATCTCTCACTTATATATTGGATGCTTAATTTGTGTGTGTGTGTGTGGGTTTCTTCTTTTTATTAAACCCATATGAAAAAAATCCTCAATAATAGCCCTGCAATAGAGATTTGAATTGTATTTTCAAGCAAGGGTATTTTGAGAAAATGACTAACCTTGACCCCTAAAAATAGATTTGGCTGACAGCCATTGACAAAACAAAATTCTGGCATATGCAACAGATAAGTTCAGCTGTCAATGTTTGTTAAAAAAATGAGAAAGGGAGAGAGGGGGACCAAATGTGGTTTAAAAGTTGTGCAAGGCTTAGATGTAATCTGCAAAACATTAATCAGTAACATTTTGTGCATGCATTTTTCAAATGTTCAAGAATTTGCATTTCCCTTTGGACTTCTGCATTCACGATCTTGTTTCCCCATAATCATTGCTAAAACTAATTTAGAATCACTAGCCTGTAGGAAGGATTAAAACTGTAATCCTATATGTACTTATTTCTGAAGAAGCTTAACTGATTTCGGAAAGATTTATGCATGAATATCTATATTATATATGATCGAGCTAATTAACTTTGATTCAGAGAAAAATAGATAAATTCCAGCCTGTACTCTTGATGGCACACTCACTTTGCAGGATACTTGAATGAAATATTCATATTTATTTATCCAATAATTGTTTTCTAAATTCAATTTTAGAATGTTAAATAGCATATTTTTAAAATATAAAGGTGATAGGAACACAAAATGTTTATAACATGGGCACTTTTGAAATCATGCTTATTATCACTCAGTTTAAAAGATATGAAGATACTATTCTTTCCCTATCTGATGGAAAACCTGATGTCTTCTGGATTCCATCAAGTGTTTACTGACCTCCCAAATCTTAGTATGGTTGAGATCCCAATGATCAATCTAGGTATTCAGGGCGAGGCTGTTCTTCATTCTCTCTGGGATTACTATTTAAAGTGTTAGATGTCTAATGGAAATCACACCTTTTCATTCCACATAACCTGGTTCTCCCTCTCAGGTTAAAAATCAACCTTCTGAACCATTATGAGTCTAGCAATATTTCAAAAGATGCATGCACTGATTTGGGGTCTGCTTAATGCCTGAACAACAGTTTGTAATCTCCAGGACTGGTGGCATATATCTGCAGCAATCAGAAGTAACCAAAGAGATCTGGGTGGATCTCAAGCCCAGATTATGTCATGTTTAACTTTGTCAATGAGATATCATACAGCGGAAGAGTATTTCTACAGTAAGTCTTGTCTTGAGGGAAGAGGAGGGGAAAAGATCAATTTTAAGACAGCCAAAGATGAATATAAGCTGCCTCCATAGGAAACCTAGGGTTGAAATAAAGGCTATCTCAGGTGGATGTATTCTCTAAAACAGGGCTCTCCAACCTTGGCCACGTTAAGCCTGGAGGACTTCAACTCCCAGAATTCCCCAGCCAGCTGCTGGCTGGGGAATTCTGGGAGTTGAGGTCCTCCAGGCTTAACGTGGCCAAGGTTGGAGAGCCCTGATCTAAAAGGCATCTTTATGCTCTAATTAGAAAGTGAGGTGACCAATGAGCACTAAATCATTTATATGATATAGGGGCCTGCTTGAGAAAGTTTAAGCTGGTTAAGAGGTGAAATATGGAAAAGAAAAGACCATGTGATATATTTTAAGAGATGGCAATAAGCTATCAGAATTGTTTGTACTTGTGATAGGGGTAGTTATTTCTGTTCTGACCCAGCTCCCCAAGCACAACAAGCCCTCTGAAGTTAACTCAAAGATTCATTTATTGTTTTGTCGGCAGCCCCAACAAAAAGTTTCTCCCTCACCACAGGCTAACCAGTCCGTCCATCCGTCTGGGAGATGAATAGTTGTCTGCCACACCTATTCATCTCCTCCCCCTCCCTTTTATCCCCAGAGCTAGGGTGGGCCTTCGCTAGCAGCGGTGGCTCTTCCTTCCCAAGGATCAGCCCACGTATTTCCACTGCTCTCCTCTCCCTCTGCCTTCTGCGCATCCATGCACCAGGCACTGGACCCAGTTGTTCCTCCTCATCCTCAGTAGCCACCTCCAGACCTGGGGGCTGTTGACTGAGGGCTCATGGATGGCCCAGGCTCCATCTCTCTCTCTCTCTGTCTCTCCCTCCCTCTCTCCTTCCCTCCCTCCCTCTCCCTCCCTCTTTCTCTCTCTCTGCCAGTTCCACTCCTTCTTCCCCTCAGAGCTCTCAGATTGCCTTGATGCTCACCCTAACTCCCACATCTCCTCCTCCTCTGATTCGGGTGTTGGAAGGGCCGGTGGCCGACAAGCCACAACAAATTTTTTAATTTTTTCCCTTTTCTATTTTTTCTTATTTTTATTTTTTGTTCTCTTTTTTTGTAGTTTGCATTGGTTTTTACTTTTTAAATTAATAAAATTATTTTTAATAATTTTAATAAAAAAAAATTAAAAAAAAGAATATGTGCAACCCTGCGCCACATGGGGAAGGGGGGAACTATCCAGGCTCCCCACAGGAATAGTAAAGGGAAAGAGACTTGTATGGACTACTTATGATGGTCATTGTGGTAAAATCATTTGAGGAAGAAACAGGAAAATGTTGTGCTTTAAGCTAATAAAAGGCACACTTACAGAAATATACACACATGTGCAGAGGTGGGATTCAAATTTTTTTAACAACCGGTTCTGTGGGTATGGTTTGGTTGGTGAGCATGGCTTGGTGGTCATGTGACTGGGTGGATATGGCTTGGTGGTCATGTTATTGGCTGGGTGTGGCCAACTCAATATCACTCACATCGAGACACGCATCTCCTCACCTGGCCTCTCATGACTGTGGGGATGCTACAACAGTCGTAAGTGTGAAAACTGGTCATAAGTCACTTTTTTCAGTGCCATTGTAACTTTGAATGGTCACTCCACACAAGCAAAGTACCAGCAAAGGAGGGCGAAAAAACTCCAGAAAAGTTCCTGAGACAGGAAGTCTAGTCTTGTCAAGAATGTAATAAGGGTTAACGGAGAGGTGGTTTCTTAAGCAACACCAGAATGTTTCCTTCCTGCATTCCTTACAGGATTAGGCCAGTAATTTCTTCTAACAACTGCTTCTCTGAACTGCTTAGAATATTAACAACCGGTTCTGGCGAATAGGTGCAAACTGGTAGAATCCCACCCCTGCACACGCGTACCCACACATCCAGAATTTATGCTAAAAAAGGGAGAGGGTACCAGAACATACTAAAAATACCTATGCATGGGTTTCAAGTCTGAGATAATATAGGCATCTCCTAAATAGCTCTTTGGCAAAACTTTTGTAAAATAAGATAAGAAGAAACGAATTTGTGTTTCAGATAAAAAGAAAATGGTAAGAATCAATTATGATAGGTTGATTAAACCCAACTTTACTTACAAGTACATCCAGCTTTTAGTGTATAACTGGCCAATGTATGAAACTGGGAGTCTCTCTGATGCATAACCCTGAAATATAAACTTCTGGCTAAATGCACTAAAGCAGGCATGTCTGTCCCAGGGCCCACATAGAGCCCTGGCCAGTTAGTCATGTGGCCCCACAAGATCGTAAAAATATTTTAAAAATAAAGGTAGTTTATTAACTATTAACATTAACTCTATTACATATTTTACTAGCTCTATACTGTGCTTCCGTAGGAAACTATGTGGTCAGGCTTAGTTTTTGGGGAGGAAAATAAGGGGGGGGGGGGGAATTCTGCCTTTGCTTACCAGCATCCATCAGTATTCATCTGGTTAGCATCCTGTCAGTGTGTGAGAGAGTTGAGGGCTGTTTGGAAAGTGAAACAGTATTTGCTGAGTGAGCAAAAAGGAGACAGCAAAGAGCCTGGGTATGGCTTAGCTCAACTGTTCTGTACTAAAGCTGCTTGGTGCTGTGAAACTAAAACTGAAACTCCTCTGCTTGTGTTTTGTATTTGAAACAGTTTTCTTTTCAGTTGGGGAGGGGGAGTAGAACTCCTTAGCATCAGAGTATGTTAATACTAATGCTCTGATGATCATTTCGAAAAATCCTTTCTTAGAGAGCACCTAGAAGCCAAGAGGAACATATGTGCCAAATTTCAAGTTTGTAGACTTTACAGTTCTGGAGATTTTGTGATGATGCGTGAATGGTATTTCCCTTATATATATATATAGATAAGCCACAATTTCTCTTCATTAAATGCAACCTAGGCAAGCCAAAACATTGGACAACCACGCACTAAAATAACCTCTAAAATAGAAGTTTTGGATGGCTTTGTCTTTACCCTTTTCAGCTTTCGTATGAAGAGAGTTAACAGGAGCCAGAAGAGTGTGGCTGCCAAACAGGTGCAGGTCAATGTTATTAGCTCCAGATTTGAGTTTTCAGATGTTCCTAAAAACAAGAAAGCAAACCAACAAGTTTATTGTAAATACCAACATTAATTTCTACAAGAATAAATGCAGAGCTTAACATATATTGAAATATAATTGTAGTACACAGCTGTTTCCTTTTTCAGCGGCATCAATTGAACCAGTAAGAGTGGTAACAGATATCATCATTAGTCAATGACAACACAGTTCTCTGAATTTCTGGCTACCATATTGTTATATATACTTTACTGCTGTACTGCTATACTGAGGGTGGCTGATGGGGGTTCGCAGAGGTCCGGGAGAAGCCCTAGCTAGGATTCTGTGCAATTCGGACAACCCCCAAATCCCATTCCTGCCTCGCCTTGCCCCACCATCCCGCCCCTCTCCTCCCAGGAGTCCCCACACTAGAGGTGGTATTCATCAGGGTCTGACTAGCTCTGGAGAACCAGTAGTGGAAATTTTCAGTAGTTCGGAGAATTAGCAATTACCACCCCTGACTGGAGATTTTACAGTATCCTTCTCCTGCCATGTCGACCAAGCCACACACACAGAACCAGTAGTAAAAAAAATTGAATCCCACCGTTGCCTCACGCCGCCCATTTTGGATGCAGGTGAGTGCGGGGTGTACACAGAGGCTCAGGGAGGGTGAAAAGCAGGCCTATCGGAAGTCCGGGAAGGTCTTCGGAGGGCCTCCAGAACCTGGGGAGGCCAGTTTTGCCTTCCCGGAGGCTCAAGGAAAGCCTCCAGAGCTCAGGAGGGCAAAAACACACTTCTCACCGTGGTGCAGGAGGCCGAGGAGGCCATGGCCACCATGGCCACATCCACCCATAAACTGGGCAGAGAACCCCTTGCTAAATTTTTTGAAGCCCACCCCTGTGCTGTACTACATTATATCATAGTATTACTATATAACTATACTGTACTATATTATTGTACTATACTGTGTACCACATTATTATAGGTGCAATTTAAGTATAATAATGCCAAGCTCTTATAACCATTCTGAACCAATCATAGTTTCAAGTCCTTCTTTAAGGATATTCTCAAATTAAAATGTCGGTCTTAATTTTAAGGGCTTCAAACGAGTTAAGCTGTTGGCTGCCCTCCATAGCCCAATGCCAAGAAAATGTGTGTTTGGTTTTAAGTGAACTGCTCTGTCGGCTTCATTGGAATCTGGGTGGCTACATTAAAAGCTCCTCATCTGGCACCCTGCCTCCTTTTCAGAGATGGATAAATAAGCTGACTAACTGAAGCAGCAATGTCCCTGGTGCATGGTCAAATAATCAAGATAGAAGCTCTGATGGTATGATCCCAAGCTTCATCTATTTTTTTCCATGAGCATCACAACTTAGAGAAAATGATGCGTGGCCGCAAGAAGCGCTTGAGGGAGGGTTGTTGCAAATTTTTATCTAGATTTTTACTGGGGTTAGGGGTAGCCGGGCGGGGGTTGGGGGACAACCCGCCTGGGGCTGGGGCCAGGCTGCGGGTCGAGCGCTGCCGGGAGGTGCTGGGGTCGGGTGGGGCTGTGTTGAGGATGGGGGGCTGTTCCGGGGAGGGTGAAATAAAAGTCATTAGTACGGTGAGCGGGAGAGGCAGATTTGGTGGTTATAGGGGGCCATATTCTGTACTGGGAGCGCGCCCCCGCTGTTTGTCTGCGGTGGCGCGCTCCGACCCCCTTGTCATATCCCGTTCCCCGGGTGGTCTGAGCGATCGGGCCCTGGGCCTTCAGCTGATGTTGTGTAACGCTAGGTCTGTTATTAACAAGGCCCCTCTCATTTATGATTTGATCTGTGAGGGGGGAGCGGACCTGGTGGGTATTACCGAGACCTGGCTGGGCCAAGAGGGGGGAGTTCCTCTGGTGGAGATGTGCCCGGCCGAGTTTTGGGTTTATCATCGGCCAAGGGCCCAGGGGAAGGGAGGGGGGTTGCGGTGGTTATTAAGGAGGATCTGTGTCCGAGGGAATCCACTGTTTCTCAGACAACTGGATGTGAGTCCCTTTTTGTGAAGTTCGGTCCCAGGGTTCAGGTGGGCTTGTTGGTCACATACCTGACTCCCTGCTATGTGACATCGGCCCTTCCTGAGCTCCTTGAGGTCATAGCCGGCTTGACGGTTGAGACCCCCAGGCTTATGGTCATGGGGGATTTCAACCTGCCATCTGCCGGTGGGGCCTCGGGGATTGCTCAGGAGTTCATGGCTTCCATGACAGCCATGGGCCTGACCCAACTAATTTGGGATCCTACTCACTTGGGGGGGTCACACCCTGGATCTGGTTTTTGTCTCTGATCAGTGGCAGAATGATCTTGGTATAGGGGACGTAGTTGTGGAACCCCTGTCATGGACTGATCATTTGCTCCTGAGACTCGACTTCCGTTCCGCACCCCCTGGCTGCAGGGAGGCGGGGCTGATAAAATGGTACCGCCCCAGGCGCCTGATGGACCCAGATAGGTTCCTGATGGAGCTTGGGCCGTTTCCTGATGCTCGCACACACGACTCGGTCGGGGGCTTGGTTGCCACCTGGGATAGGGTGGCCACTGGGGCCCTTGACCGGGTTGTGCCCTTGCGGCCTCTGACCCGGTGCCGATCCCAGGTGGCTCCTTGGTTTTCTGAGGAGCTAAGGGAGATGAAGCGCCGGAAACGATGCCTAGAGAGTAGTTGGAGGGCCAGCCGCTCTGGGTCTGACCGAACACTATTACGATCTTATATTAAGATGTATTTAGTGGCGATAAGGATGGCGAGGAGGTCTTACCTCTCCACCCTTATCGGAAAACCGCCCGGCCGCCCTGTTCAGGGTGACCCGCTCCCTTCTGGAGGTGGGGGCGCGGGAGGATCCCTTGCAGAGACGGGCTGAGGACAAAATCACTCAGATCCAGGATGAGCTGGACTCTGACTGGGCATCTCCGGGCGGGGGGACGGGGGTGGATTTCGGGGAGGTCATTTGGGCTGAGTTCGATCCTGTTACTCTGGAGGACGTGGACAGGATACTGGGGGGGCTTAATGCCACCACTTGCTTATTGAACCCGTGCCCCTCCTGGCTGGTCTTGGCCACTCGGGAGGTGACACGAGGCTGGTTCCAGGGAATTATCAATGCTTCCTTGAGAGAGGGGCTTATACCCACCGCCTTGAAAGAGGCGGTGGTGCGGCCCTTCCTCAAGAAACCATCCCTGGATCCAGCATTATTATCAAATTATTGTCTGGTCTCCAACCTTCACTTTGTTGCGAAGATTGTTGAGAGCGTGGTGGCACGCCAGCTCCCTCAGTACCTGGATGAAGCGATATATCTAGACCCCCTCCAATCGGGTTTCAGGCCCGGGCACAGTGCAGAGACGGCGTTGGTCGCGTTGGTAGATGATCTCTGGAGGGCCCGGGACAGGGGTTGTTCCTCTGTCTTGGTCCTGTTAGATCTCTCAGTGGCTTTTGATACTGTCGACCACAGTATCTTGTTGCGACAGTTGGGGGGGTTGGGAGTGGGAGGCACCGTTTTATGGTGGTTCTCCTCCTTCCTCTCTGACCGTTCGCAATTTGTGTTGACGGGGGCAGAGGTTGACCCCGAGGCCCCTACTGTGTGGGGTACCTCAGGGGTCGGTGGTCTCGCCCCTGCTGTTCAACATTTATGTGAAGCCGCTGGGTGAGATCATCCGTGGCTTTGGGGTAGAGTTCCATCAGTACACTGATGACACTCAGCTGTACATCTCTACCCCGGGCCACCCCAACGAAGCCGTTGAAGTTATGACCCAGTGCCTGGAGGCCGTGCGGAGTTGGATGGGTCTTAACAGGCTTCGTCTCAACCCGACCAAAACCGAGTGGCTGTGGTTTTCTGCGCCCAGATACAGCCAGCTTGTTCCTTCGCTGGCCGTGGGGGGAGAAATCCTGACCCCCGTGGAAAGGGCTTGCAATCTGGGTATCCTCCTGGTCATACGGCTGTCTTTAGAAGACCATATCACAGCCATCGCCAGGGGGGCCTTTTGTCAGATTTGTCTGATTTACCAGTTGCGGCCCTTTCTGGATCTGGACGCACTTCGCACAGTCACCTCTGCCCTCGTCATCTCCCGCTTGGACTATTGCAACGCTCTCTACATGGGGCTCCCCTTGAAGAGTGTCCGGAGGCTGCAGTTGGTTCAGAATGCGGCCGCGCGGGTGATCTTGGGAGCCCCTCGGAGCTCCCATGTAACACCACTTCTCCGCAGGCTGCACTGGCTTCCTGTGGCCTTCCGGATCCGATTCAAGGTGGTACTAAATTATTTAAAGCGCTCCATGGCTTGGGGCCTGGGTACTTACGGGACCGCCTGCTGCCATCAACAGCCTCCCGCCGCCCAGTACGCTCACACAGGGTTGCCCTCCTCGGGGTTCTGCCACCTGACCATTGCCGGCTGGTGACTCCGAGGATGCAGGCTTTCTCTGTGGGGGCCCCCTCCCTGTGGAATGATCTGCCCCCGGAGATACGGGCCATTACCGACATCCAGACCTTCCGGCGTGCAGTAAAGACCTTGTTTTTCCAACAGGCCGGCCTGGCCCAGTAAACGGTTCATGGGGTTTTAACTTAATTCGGTTTTTTAAATTTTTAAATTTTAAATTTTTAATTACAATCCTGGAATTTTAAACTTTGGGAATTTTATATCTGAAGGGATTCGGCCGGATCTATGTTATTTAATTTGTTTTAATTGTATATACTGTCCATTTTTAGTAGGCTGTACACCGCCCCGAGTCCCTTTTTGGGAGAGGGGGTGGTATAAAAAATTAAATAAATAAATAAATGTATTTAACCTCTTACAAAGCCAATTCACAAGGCCATCACATTTTAATTCCTGTGAAAGTTCTCACTTAATCAAAAATAAACAACCTGAAACTAGATCAGGCCATCATCAGAACAAGAAACAAATGAGTACTTTTGCCTTCTCAACAGAGATTTGCTTCTAGCACAGGTAGGAGAAAGAAGTGCAAGAAAATTAATTGTTATAAATAGATTTTGATTTTGATATATCACAGTCTTTGGAAGTCTTTTAGAATGGAAAACATAGATTTTATATATCTGGGTCTTCATGTCTTTAAAAATATATTCCTGAAGTGTTGCCTTCTCACTTGAAAAAAACCTGGCATATAATAAAAGTCTATATTTTCAGATAGAAATAATGTATTCATGCTAATTTCCATTCTCAGAGATGTTCTCAGAGAATTCCCATAATCTATAGAATACTTCAGAGTCTCTTATGTATTCTTATTGGAATTGTTGTGTATATACAAAAGATGTAGTTGATATAGTGTCAGTCAGAAATTGGTGGTCTAGAAGAAGTCATCTCTGCAAAATAGTTTACACATTTTGTTGAAAATAAATGTTGTGAAGACAAAAGCTTCAGAAGAGAAAGATAATATGAATAAAATAACTGTTAGTATGGACACTCCAGATTTTGTCTTTTTATTTGTGGTCTTCAACACACCTTACTCAAGGTCTATACATGGTACTTTTCAATGTACAGAATGGCCTATCTTTCTATTTCCTCAAATTAATATTTATTTATTATTTATTTATTTAATCACACTTTTATACCGCTCCCTCTCCCAAAAAGGGACTCGGGGCGGTGTACAGCCTACTAAAAGCATACAATAAATACACAATAAATACGATTAAAAATAAATTAAATAAGTAGATCCGGCTGTCTATTCAAAATTTAAGTTAAAAATTAAAACTAATAAAACCCCAATTTAGATTAATTAAAACCAAAAAACATAGTTACTGGGTCAGGCCGACCTGTTCGAAAAGCAGGGTTTTCACTGCGCGCCGGAAGGTCAGAATATCCGTCATAGCCCGTATCTCCGGGGGGAGATCATTCCATAGGGAGGGAGCTCCCACAGAGAAAGCCTGAACTCTCGGGGCCGCCAGCCGACAACAGTCAGGCGGCGGCACCCCAAGTAGGGCCACCCTGTGGGAGCGTACTGGGCGGCGGGAGGTTGTTGATGGCAGCAGGCGGTCCCGTAAGTACCCAGGTCCCGAGCCATGGAGCACTTTAAATACCATCAGTACCACCTTGAATCGAATCCGGTAGGCCACAGGAAGCCAGTGCAGCCTGCGGAGAAGTGGTGTTACGTGTGCGCCTCGAGGGGCGCCCACGATCACCCGCGCGGCTGCATTCTGAACTAACTGCAACCTCCGGAGACTCTTCAAGGGGAGCCCCATGTAGAGAGCATTGCAATAATCCAAGCAGGAGATAACGAGGGCGGAAGTGACTGTGCGAAGTGCGCCCAGATCCAGAAAGGGCCGCAACTGGTAAATCAGACGAATCTGATGAAAAGTCCCCCTGGCGACGGCTGCAATATGTTCTTCCAAAGACAGCCGTACATCCAGGAGGACACCCAAGTTGCGCGCCCTTTCCACGGGGGTCAAAACCTCTCCCCCCACGGCCAGCGAAGGAATAAGCTGGCTGTATCTGGGCGCAGGAAACCACAGCCACTCGGTTTTGGCCGGGTTGAGACGAAGCCTGTTATGACCCATCCAACCCCGCACGGCCTCCAGGCACCGGGTCATCACTTCGACGGCTTCGTTGGGGTGGCCCGGGGTGGAGATGTACAGCTGAGTATCATCAGCGTACTGATGGAACTCCACCCCAAAGCCACGGATGATCTCACCCAGCGGCTTTACATAAATGTTAAACAGCAGGGGCGAGAGCACCGACCCCTGAGGCACCCCACAAAGCAGGGGCCTTGGGGACGATCTCTGCCCCCCCGTCAACACAAATTGCGAGCGGTCAGAGAGGAAGGAGGAGAACCACCGTAATACGATGCCTCCAACCCCCAACCCCTCCAACCGCTGCAATAAGATACTGTGGTCGACAGTATCAAAAGCCGCCGAGAGATCTAACAGGACCAGGACAGAGGAACAACCTCTGTCCCGAGCCCTCCAGAGATCATCAACCAACGCGACCAACGCCGTCTCCGTGCTATGCCCGGGCCTGAAGCCCAATTGGAGGGGGTCAAGATAACTCGCTTCATCCAGGAATCGGGGAAACTGACGGGCCACCACACTCTCTACAACCTTCGCAACAAAGCGAAGGTTGGAGACGGGACGGTAATTTAATAACAATGCTGGGTCCAGGGACGGTTTCTTGAGGAGGGGCCGCACCACCGCCTCCTTCAAGGCGGTAGGTAGAAGCCCCTCTCTCAAGGAAGCATTTATAATACCCTGGAACCAGCCTCGTGTCACCTCCCGAGTGGCCAAAACCAGCCAGGAGGGGCACGGGTCCAACAAACAGGTGGTGGCATTCAATCCCCCCAACACCCTGTCCACGTCTTCTGCAGTAACAGGGTCGAACTCAACCCAACTGGCCTCACCGATATCCACCCCCGCCCCTCCGCCCGGAGATGCCCAGTTGGAGTCCAGCTCGTCCCGAATCTGAGCGATTTTATCCTGCAGAAAACTAGAAAACTCCTCCGCCCGTCCCTGTAAGGGATCCTCCCGCGCTTCCCTCTCTAGAAGGGAGCGGGTCACCCTAAACAGGGCGGCTGGGCGGTTTTCCGCGGACGCAATAAGGGTGGAGAGGTAAGTCCTCCTCGCCACCTTCATCGCCACTAAATACGTCTTAATATAAGATCGTAGAAGTGTTCGGTCAGACTCAGAACGGCTAGCCCTCCAACTGCTCTCTAGGCGTCTTTTCCGGCGCTTCATCTCCCTTAGCTCCTCAGAAAACTAAGGAGCCATTTGGGATCGGCACCGGGTCAGAGGCCGCAAGGGCACGACCCGGTCAAGGGCCCCAGCAGCCACCCTATCCCAGGCGGCGACCAAGCCCTCAACCGAGTCGTGTGTGAGAGCTTCGGGAAATGGCCCAAGCTCCATCAGGAACCTATCAGGGTCCATCAGGCGCCTGGGGCGGTACCATTTTAATGGCCCCGCCTCCCTGCGGTCATGGGGTGCGGAACGGAAGTCGAGCTTTAGGAGCGAGTGATCCGACCATGACAGGGGTTCTACAACTATATCCCCTATACCCAGATCACTCTGCCACTGATCAGAGACGAAAACCAAATCCAAGGTGTGACCTCCCACGTGAGTATCATGTACATTTAGGATATAAGTAATGTCATGGTTATTCAAAACAGTGTATTGTTAACAAAAATCATGAAAAATATTTTGTATATCATATATGTCAATTCTGATAAAATATATTTTGAATTGATTGAAAGAATCCTCACTTTTGTGACACAGGTATGCTGCCATTTCTTTGTGCTATTATACAAAATTTCCAGTTTGCTTGTAACTCTTGCATGTACAAGATTTCCCAGGATAGTAATAAGCACAACAAACTGTTTTGAATTGTCTAGTCAGTGCTACATCATGCTGCTCAATGGTCAGTGGTTCACTTGTTGCTTTATATTTGTTAACATTCCCCATCAACAATAGATTTACTTAATTTTAAAAAGACGGCTTTTATCCCACCTTTATAAGTAACTCAAGTGCCTACTACTTTCTTCTCTTCTTATTTTCCTCACAACAACAACTCTATGAGGTGAATTGGGCTGAGAAAGAGTGTTGGCCAAAAGCCACTCAACTGGCTTTCATTCCTAAGGTAGGCCTAGAACTCACAGTCTCCTGGTTCCTAGGCCAGCACCTTAATCACTACTCCAAACTGGTTTTGATCCCAACTACATATCTCAAAAGCTATAATCCTTAGATAAGATGTTCTCTGTGATCGTGGTCTGATCGGATTCTGCATGATCAAGTGCCACAAGAACACGTACAAATGAATGATTGAAGAGGTGGGAAAAGAGAGAAGAGAGAAAGAAAAAAAGTAGGATATAAATCAAAGAAAAAATAATTATTATAACATAATTATCTTCATACATCCCCAGTAAAATATTTATTTTTTGGGATTGTATCCCAATCATATATGCAATTTCTGTAAAACCTCCTGTAACTCTGACATTCTCTTCAAATGTCCTCTTAGTTTAGGACAGAACATCTGCTGAGCAAGCTCTGGAACAGGCAGATCTGGAATATGATTTTCCAGGAATGTGTCTTGCTGTTCAGCCTTCCAGTCCACTGTCATTCTTGGCAAAAGAAAGAGGGAATGATTAATGTTTTCCTTGTGGGGTTCTTGACTAGTCCAGAGGTCTATAATGCCTATTTTAAGTGACTTTATGAAGGGGCAGTCACATTCTTGGTTTCCTTCAACTGTTTTTTCTCTAAGACAGCCTCTTCATAGTATTAACCAGATTCCTACTTATAATCATTTCTGATATACTGTAGTTCTTATCAGAATGTGTGAAAAAAGTCAGACTTGAACAAATGTTTATTAAACCTAACAATAGTCTACAGTAATTCAGAGTCACTTGAAAATGAATAGTAAAGTTTGGTCTTGTAATGCTATTCCCGTGCAGTACATTGAAAGACACAGAAAGTTATATTTAGGAAGTTCCTAGAAAGAATTAATTAAACTTTTATTATGGTTAAAAATCAACAGCCTAAGATAAAGAAGACAATACTGATACAAAAGCTCGATTGAGATGTACATAGTCAATTTCACATTTTTATGGGAATATCTCAAATGTTGATGGACTAACTCTTTCTTTCCTTCCTTCCTTCCTTCCTTCCTTCCTTCCTTCCTCCCTCCCTCCCTCCCTCCCTCCCTCCCTTCCTTCCTCCCTCCCTCCCTCCCTCCCTCCCTCCCTCCCTTCCTTCCTTCCTCCCTTCCTTCCTTCCTTCCTTCTTTATTGAATAGATATGTAAGCTGCCCATTTTAAAGCAGAACTCTGTGCTTACCTTTTAAGTTTTTTATTTAGAACTCTGTGCTCATGATCTCATATTGGGTTTTACATGCTGCTAAGAAATATTTAGTAGAAGATAGGAATATTTTCTTTTATAATCTGGCAGTAAAAATATAATGGAATCCCTATGTATGGATCCTTATTCTAGCCATCATTTATTCATTAATAATCTTATTTACCCCAGCTTTCTGATTTTGTTCTATCTCAATATTTTTTCTTCTTATCTTCCTTCCTCCCTTCTATCTCTCCCTTCCTCCCTTGTCCTTCCTTCCTTCCTTCCTTCCTTCCTTCCTTCCTTCCTTTCTTCCTTTTTCTCTTTCCCACTTGGATTCCATTCAGTAATAACATTTTTTTTGCAAAAGAGTTTTAATATTGGCAGTTTTATTTTTGATCCCTTTCTTAATGGTCCCTAACATGAAAGTGATTAAGTTAAGTTTATAAATAATTAATAGGTGGAGCATCACTTCCATGTGTTCCAATCTGGTACTCTAGAAATGTTCCAAGATTAGGACACTTAACTGTTGAAAGCACTTGCTGAATCCTGCTCAGTCATCATCCCTTTTTGATACAAAAATAGTAGTCAGTAAGGAAATAAAAAGAGCAGACAGTTTCCTTCCTCTCTGAATCACAAACTGTTTTTTCCCCACAAATCTGTCAAACATAGGGACAATTCATTGATATGATCTCATTGAAGCTCCTAGTCTTACTCCTCCTTAAAAAATATATGTACTGGCTTGGCAGTCACATAGACAGACAATTCATTAGTTTATTGTATGCTTGTTATATGACCTGATCAGACTTAAAACATCAGACTTAAAACACAGACGTAAAACACTATACTTAAATTACTGGAGCAATGAATGATTTCAGGAGCAACAGCAACACCAGGTTTTGTTTGCTTGGGCTAAGAACCCTGGAGATTATTGTATATAATGGTTTTATGGTTTTATTGTGCTATTTAAAAAGAATATAACTGGAAATAAAAGGACATCTAGATAAGTTACAGTCTACTTCTTGCAGTAGATTTTGAGAGGGGGAGAATTGATTTTCTCAAATATCAGGCACACATAGAAAAAATGATTTTTCCAAAATTATATGGTTTTATTTGGATAATTAAAATAATTAAGAGAAGGAGTTATATACATTAACATAAACATGAAATACAGTGTTACTACATTGCTTTCACCTATTCTTTTAGGAAATGTGTAAACAGTATGATGGTACATGGTATAAAAGTGAGATTATCCAGTAAACTGTTTTATTTACTATGTTCCATGTTACAGCCTACCTTTAATGTGTTTGAAAATAAGCTTAGCTAGAAAGGGAATACTAATAGATTAGATAGATGATAAATGATAGACAGAGAGACAGACAGAAGATAGATGATGAATCGATGGATGGGTGGATAGATAGATAGATAGATAGATAGATAGATAGGTAGATAGATAGATAGATAGATAGATAGATAAAGGTTTTCCTGTGTAATCATGCCCAACTTTAGGCCATGCATGGTGCTTATCACCATTTCACTGGAAGCCAGCATTGTCTGAAGACATTTCTCATAGTCATGTTGCCAAAGGCACATGGAATACTGTTACTTTCCCACCAAAGTGGTATGTATGTGTGTAGATAGATAGATAGATAGATAGATAGATAGATAGATAGATAGATAGGTAGGTAGATGGATGAGTGGATGTGGATGTGGATGTAGATGATATAGATGAAGATGATGTAGATATAAGGCTCCTAATCACTGGGTGGAAGCTCTTCCACAAGATATGACTTTGGGGTCCAAGAATTTGGCATGATTTGCTGGATGGGATTTGGAGCATGCCTGAATGGAGTTTGGAGCATGCCCTCCCTGATAGACCCAGTGTGGTACATAAAAACAAGGCCGGATAGATAGTCCCACAAATAGTCTGGTCCTGTGCCATGTAGGGTGGTAACTCAGCACCACGTGTTAGACCTTTCAGCCTACTCAGAGGCCACAATTCTCAAACAAGACTACCAGTTTTAATGAATGAAAGAAGAAAGCAGAAATAAATAACTCCAGGATGAATCAAATACTGTAGGTCAGTTTATAGTCTGGAACAGGAAGTGAAGCAAGCAATGAGGCTAAATATACATACCCCTTCTATTCTGACTCTTGTTTGTTGGAATGCAACAAAACTTATTTTCAGGTCAATATAAACACATTCTGATTAAGTGTTTCCCGTTAGCTGTCCCGTTGACCTATTGCATTTCCTTTGTTAAAGCTTTGTTCAACAGAAATAAAAGTAGCATGTCCTAGATAAGATGCCCCTTACCTGTTTTTCTATGAGGAACAAGAACTGCTTTATAAAGATCAATTAGGAATTTCAGGAAAGATCAAGCAGGAAAAATCAAGCAACAAAATCCATTGCCTAAGGGTTCATTACCTTGTATTGTAACATAGGCTGAACTTGTCACCATTCCTTTCAGATTAGTGGCTATACATTGATAGGATCCAGCATCACTCTCTTGCACTCTTTCAATCAAGAGACTCTGATTTCCTGGCCCTAATATTATACCTGTAGAATTGGAAAGATTCAAAATGAATAGCTCATAAACACAGAGCGTAACCTGTGAAAGAAAATCCTATTATGATGGATATTGGAGTTATAAACTAGTCCCGAAGTTGTGATACACCCTGCAAAACAAAGACATTGCAATGTTTTCTTGAGATATGGAAGTAATGGATGTTATCACAGCCAATTACAAGGGCTGGAAAAAGGACAATTGGGATTAGTGAGGAACAAATTCTTTAAAAAAAAGAAGAAATGAGGTTCCTCCTTTTTTTTCTACAAAAGAAATACACGGTTGACAGGTGTAAAGCTCTGAATCTAGAATATGGTTTTCCAAGGAAGGTCTTTCTGAACTAGAAAACAACCGTCAATCCTTTGTGCACGAGGATTTTGACATCATCCCTGCCAACAATATTTCTATCCATTGAATATAATTTTTGAGAAATCGTCACAAATAATTTTGCCCAGGATAAGAGGCAGGTGTCTGCTGATAAATGTTCTTGGATGCTTGGAACTGAAATGTCATAGTTTCTCCTTAGAGTAATAATGATATTGTATCCCTTGTACTGAGTTTTAATCAGATTGCGTTAGTTATTATCCTTTATCTCTGGTGGCATGTCCAAATGTGGGTCTTTATTCAGTGAAGTATAAAACCTGTTTGACAATTATGTTAAATATGTATGCAAATACTCATGTTAATTATATTATTTTGTATAATTAATGAAATATGTTTATTTCATAAATAATAATGAAGTAGTTGATGACTTTTGATGACTGATGGCTATTAAGTAGAATTTGGGCACCTGATTGAGTTCTGCATTGGAAAAGACTTTAGCCAACCAAATTATTTTGAGATGAATTCCAAGCATTTATCTATGACCTCTCTGTGAATAAAACATTTTCCGTTTATGATTGATTTGTTTCTCCTATAGGTATGTTTTTATGCAAAAACGTGTTTAACAAACATTACTGAAATGACAGAGGCTTTGGCATTCTTTACCTTCTTGGCCTATGTCCTAAAAGCTTTACCTTATATTGTAGCAAAGCATGAAAGAGTATTTATGTGACTATTCCAGCACAAGGGTACAATTTAAGAAGGTTTCAAGTTAGTAAATTGCTTGTGCTGGCATATTATCTCTATCTTTCTCTCTCTCCTTCTCCCTCTCCCTCTCTCACACTTGCACATCCCAGAAAACTAGAATCTGAAATAAAGACTAACCTAAACTTTGAGTCAAGGATAGGTTAATGAACAAGAGGTTTCTGAATTGATCTAGAAGCAGGTCAACTTTGTAATCAGTAGCTCAATATTGCAGGAGAAGTCAGTTGAACTATTTCACATGAAACAGAAAAATACAAGGAATCTTATGTAGAAACAAAAATCAATGAGTTCTGCACTCACCTGGCTCTTGATGTATCTGTTTGTTGTTTTTATACCACGATACCTGGGGCTCTGGCACACCATGTACAGAACACTGCAGGCTAAGAGAGTAGCTGGTGTTGACCACCTGATCAGTGGCATTCCGAAGGAGATAGGGGGCTTCCTGAGCTACAAAACATATTAACAAATCAATTAGCACATTCCTAATGCCATGGCATCATGTTCTGTTTCATCCCAATTGCCTGTTCTACATTGTGGTTGTTTCCAATTTGCCTTTTACATGCTTATACAAGGATCTCAGGGTTTGTTTTTTTTAATAGAAAAGCACCATTCTCATATCAGTAGAAGAAAATGACGCATACACAACTGAGAATGCAAGACTTATTGCTGCTATGTGCTTATTTTTCTTGCATATATGAAAAAGCGTAATCTAACTGTGTAAATCTTCTGCATATGTATTTAGAAATTAATCACTTACCCTCAATGCTAGATTCAATATTTTTCCGTGACCATATAATCTTGGGAATATATTCCATTGAAGAATATGAGATTAGCTCTACATACTCATCCATAAGCTAGGACTGTATTTTTAGGACAGGACAGGATGTATAGTATGGGAAGGGAAGGGATGGATAGGATAGGACAGAACAGGATGGATAGTAGGGATAGGATAGGATGGGATGGGATGGGATGGATAGGGTAGGATAGGACAGGATGGATAGGAAGGATAGGATGGGATAGGATGAGGTAGGATAGGATAGGATGCCTAAATGCATTTAATTTCACTTGTAATCACTTATTAATAGGAATAAAACGCGCTATGACAAATGAGCATCGCTGTAAGATTTGGCAAGTGTTTTTACACCAATTTAACAGTAAATTCTCCATTAAAAAATGGAAGATTAATAATGGAAGTGAAAGCAAAATGCCACAATTATCATGATTTTTTTAAAAAAAATCAAAGAAATGCATAATTGGAAATGCAACACTATACTGTTAACACTGTCAGTGCAATCATATTGCTAATTACTGTGTAACACATTTGTATCCCAAGTGAAGTGTAATGATCTTATAAAGGGTTGTGAATGATTTTATAAGTTGTGGATTGGTACAATTGATCCAATAATAATACTAATTCAGTTTACATGAACTAGCTTACAGCCTGGGATGATATCTTTAAGAGCATCAAACAACATCTGCCTGTCCCAGGTTCTTGGGAAAGACTTGATAGGTAGATTAAAAAAACCTATCATATGTGTCTTAAGTATGTATGCGTGTACATGGCATATAATTCAAGTTTTTCTTTAAAGAATACTTATATCAGCTATAACACCTGATATATGCAGAATAACAGAATTGAAAGGGACCTTGGAGATCTTCTAGTCCAACCCCCTGCTCAAGCAGGAAATCCTATAACATTTCTGATAAATGGTTGTCCACTGCTAATACAATCTTTATAAAGTTAAATTTGCTTCTTCGACTGAATTGTCATTGTTCACCATGTAGGATGTTTTAACCAGCAGTCACACTAAAGGATTCAACATTTCAAATATTACATTTATTTCTCTGATTATCGTGAAGTTTCAGGCAGCTTTGGATGTTCTCATTCTGCCACCAAACCACACAACTTGGATACCTTATTCCTGTTCATTATCTTTGTATGATCCTGTATACTCTTTGCATACAGATAGGTGATTTCTGAATAATGCAACGGAAAAATAAAAAAGAAATAGATGGCTCTGAATTGTCATTTTGGCTACATCTTTCAAATGACCCTGTTACAAAACTTTTTAGTGTAACAATGAGGAATGCTTGTTGGTAGAGTAAAATGTTTCTCAGACTGTTTTCATGTTGACAGTGTTATGTTCCAACGTGATGGGATCAAGGTCAGTATCTGAATTGTTCTTACAATGGATACTTCCTCTTTTTGTAGGAAATTCAGACTCTTACCAAGAGCCGATAGCTTATTCTGTCCCTTATTACAGCAAACCAAGTATTTATGAGAACCATATCTGTATACTCTTAAAAATTTTATTTACTACTTATTCATAAAAATATTGAAAATTAACATTGAAAATTCTTAAAAAGACCCCTGTTATTTGAACAAAATCTCTATTTCTCTACATTAAACTAAGAATTGATTGCTCCCGTGTAACCAGCCAGCAGTTTCTTTTAACATACATTATATGTTTGTTTACATAGCATATGTTTAAATGCTGAAGACCTTCTAAATTGTATAGTAAAAATACTGAATGGTATCTTCTATTTATATTTCTATGAAAGGTGATTGGTGTACAAACTATTGAATCATTTTGTTATATTAGTTAATTATAAAAAAATAAAGGATTTTTAAATTTTATCTGTTGTCTCCTAATTACCAGTGATACACTATTTTATTTTATATTTATTTCTTCAATAAGCTATATATAAAATCAAATATGTCCATGACAAAAGGATATGAATTTTGCCACATATATGAATTTTGTATTCTATAGGATTAACTATACATAACAGTGCAATTGAGGCAAGTAGAATGAGTTGGAAAAAAGAGTCACACAATCTAGATGCTTTTTTGATTAAATTTAATTTGTTTACAGCCATACACATATCAAGAAACAATTCCTTACTTTAAATTTGGTTGCATCACTCTCCATATTACTTTTAGTAAGGCTGTCACCATAACTAGCTGGTTTTGAAATAATTGGTTAAAGCAAAAATGATTCTTACATGTACATTTTCTGATTTTAAGTTTAGGGATTTTTCAAAAGATCTTTAGGTATTTTCCCTTGACGACTGTACTGTACCAATCTCTCTTTGATTTCAGTTGCAACCAGTCTGGCTATTCTGTACACAGTCAACAATGAACTACTTCTGGACTAAAGAAATTACTTGTAAATTGTAGCTTCTCTGATCCCAGAAACATGAAAGGGAACTCAGGCATGGTACAAAGTCCTCTGTTACATTAATACAGTTGGTTCCATGCCTTCAGTAGCTAGACAGAGAAAATGAATTAACCCTGAGACAGAAAAGAAATTATCTCCCCATAAACATGATCACAAATAAAATGTTATTTTATGTTTAAACACTTCTGCCCTCCTATCTTTTTTGTATTTTCAAATTTATTTTTTTAATATTGTATTATGAAGAGACATATGATCAGCTTCATTTTAAATCGGCAAAAACTCATTTGAAATGTAACATGCAGAGTTTCTCCAATCACATATGCAATGCTAAATTGTTCAGAGAAGACCAAAATGTGCATGTTCCAGTACATGTGCACAATTTAGTATTGGTCATGGGGAGTTGGGGGAGTTTAAAAGAGGCTTGTCTAAACTCTTTGCCTTCAGTGGCATCACTATGGAATACAGAGATTGCACTATATTATAAATTTCAACATAAGCAACAATGCAGGAAAAACATGTAGCTACCTTTGTAATTCATAGCTATTTTAATGAATTGTCCAGCTACAAAAAAGCCAGAAACAGTATCTCTTCTTATGTCTACGATGTCCTATGGAACATTTTTGAATTCATAGCATTAAGTCAGTATTAAGCTCTAAACTAATAGCACTTTATAAAATAAGCGTATGTGCCTCTTTTTCAATTCATCTTGTAAACTGTATAAATAATTTTTGGGGTACTCTCTACACTTAAACTCTACTCTGTTCTTTAGCTCTACTAAAGCAAAATAAGTTTTTTTTTACACAATCCCCTAAATGCCAATTTTCAGTTTTCTGCTAATTTGTCTTTGGAGAACTCCATCTATAAAATTCACAATCCTGTTAGGGCTGCGCTCTCTCTCTCTCTCTCTCTCTCTCTCTCTCTTTCTTTCTTTCTTTCTTTCTTTCTTTCTTTCTTTCTTTTCTCTCTGTCTCTCTCTCTGTTTCTCTCTCTTTCTCTCTGTCTTTCTCTCTCTTTCTTTCTCCTCCTCTAGAATACAGTGAAATAAGCTGTGCTATCACTGCAGTTACCAGGGATAAGATTGGCTTTCATCATATTAAAAATAGCTACCAAGTTCTCTTTTACAGGAACATAAATTGTTTCTGGATAATACTGGAAAAAATTGCTTTATAAAAGGTAGGATATAGGCAAAATTTCAAAAGAGGAACCATTATTCTTTCCTTTACTCTGACAACTTCCAGGTAGCTAATTGTTTTCATCCCGTTTTGGACTTTACAAAACTGGTATGATGGGGAAATGCTATTGTTTACCCCAACCGCTTGACAAAAGCAATTCCCACGTGAACGACCAGCTTGGCTGTGGGACTCAGTCCTGCTACCTTAAAGAAGGAAATGGGTGGGTGAGTTCTCAGGCACACAAAAACCATCATGTTGACACCCCCCCGCCACCCCATTTTCATAGCAAAGGCAGTTTTGTTTCCATTTTTGCTCTTGCTATTGTCATTCCCACATGTTTGACTAAAATTTCTATATAATAATTAATCATAAATGAACACCCATCCAAAATATAATAGGTACACATGGTAAAAAAATAAAGTTATCAGATCTATTCAAAATAGTAGACTCTTTTCTTCTATAGATTTTATATTACAAAGGAAATCTTGAAATAAAATCACAAAAGAGACTGACAAGAAACATTTAAAAGTAATGATAGATTGTGTTTAATTCTCTATCAGTAGTTTAGTCATTTTAGAAATCTTATTACCATTTGGAAATGAAAAAAAATGATGTGTGTTTCTGTGTGTCTGTGTGCCTGTGTCAATATGTATGTGTGTGTGTTTCATACACATACATACTGTACATACACAGATACATACATATACTTGTAGCCTTAACTTTAAATACATTAAATATTTGCTGTGATGATGGAAACCTTATTAGTAAGGGTAAATGTGGTAGTTTTCTTTATTAAGTTAGTTTTAACAGTTACATATGTCTTCATTATAATGTCAATGAAGACTTTTCCCATTCATGTCAACAAGTGTTTAACACAGTATGTGATTTATTTGAAAGGAAAGCAAAGGGAGACCCAATGGAAATCTCCCACAATCTATTTATTCAAAGAAAATGGGTCCAATTTTGATGGATTTATATAATCTAATTCATGCAAACGATGTCTAATTTCAACATGTTATTTGTCATTTTAGATCCTCAGAGCTTTCCCTGAGAAAAGTTTTTTTTAAAAAAAGATGAGTGTATTTAAGGTAGAAAAAATGAATTCAAATAAATAAGCATAAGAACTTGCTCAGCAGGCAATATTTATAAATCCACAAAGAGCAGATTAAAGTAAATAATACCATAGTCCAGTCAATCTCTCAAACTGAGCTGTGCTTATTCTGCACCAAAGTTAACTTATAAAGCGTCCAAGGTTGACCAAAGGCAGCAGTCTTTCTATTTTTTTTAAAAAAAAAATGTTTTCAGTTTATGCAGCTTTGACACTTTGGGAGGAGGCTGAATATCAAAGCCTGAAGAGGTTGGGTCCAAAGTTTTTCATTAGCACTTGGTGGGAGACTGCAAAGAACAATACAACATAACACACAAAATGCAATGCAGGGGGTGGGGAACTCTTCCAAATTCCAACTTCCACATCTTTGTCAAAGTAGAATAGGACTTTCTGAGCCAAATTGGAAGCCCAGGTTTAGGGACAAGGTTTTTTTTTTTTTTTGGTTTATTTTGGGATGGAGGCCTTTTCTTTTCTCTCTCTTTTTTTGGCATTGTTACTCCTCCTTTGTCCAAACCTCCATATTTGGAAGTGTACAGTAGTGGTCAATCAAGATTATATCTGTGAAGTGTGTCACTTTTTAGTTAGTCCTTTATTGGCTTACATTGTGTTGTGTTGTACAATCATTCCTTGCGTTCTTAAATTTGCGGATCCGTGAGAAAACAGCCTTTTTGTTACAGCGCTCACCTCTGATGGTAACGTTTTTCTGCTGAAGCACGTCTTTGCCAGTGTATATGTTTGTTGCTCGGCAGACGTAGGTGCCTGAATGTTCAAGCGAAATGTTCTTGATGATGAGAGGGAGCTCCGTGGAATATTCCTTCACAATGGCTTTTCTAATTCTTGTTTGGTTGTTAGCTGTCCTTGGTAAAAGCCAGGTGAGGTCTTTGTACAAGTATTTGTTTGCTAGACACGACAACACCAATGTTTGTCCTTCAACTGGTGCTTTCTTCAAGTTAATAGACAATCCATTTGGTATATCTGTCAAAAACCAAAGCATTCTTTTAGTTCATAGGAAATCTTTTAAAAAAGAGATAATTTCTAGGACATAGTCCAGGAAATTATATAACTGTCTGGTTTGGTTCTGCAACCCAACAGGACAGATACAGACTTCAGAGATTAACTAGGACTGCAGAAAAAACAAGTACTATCAACTTGCCTTCCATTGAGGACCTGTATACTGCATGAATCAAAAAGAGGGCTGTGAAAATATTTACAGACCCCTCACATCCTGGACATAAACTGTTTCAACTCCTACCCTCAAAATGACACTATAGAGCATTGTACACCAGAACTACTAGACACAAGAACAGTTTTTCCCCAAAAGCCATCATTCTGCTAAACAAATAATTCCCTCAACACTGTTCAACTATTTACAAAGTCTGCACTATTATTACTATTAATCTTCTCATTACTCCTTATCACCCCTCCCCTCCCACTTGTGACTGTTTGACTGTAATTTTGCCACTTGTATCTTTATGATCTATTTTGACTGTTTCCTAGTATGATTTGATTGCTTTTTGTACCCTATGACTATTATTAAGTATTGTACCTTATGATTCTTGACTCTTGATGAATGTATCTTTTCTTTTATGTATACTGAGAGAATTTGCACCAAGACAAATTCCTTGTGTGTCCAATCACACTTGGCCAATAAAGAATTCTAATCTAATTCTAATCCTTCCTGGAGTTGAAATGAAATTATGGTTGGTGGGATTATTGAGTGAATGGAGGACATAATGGGAAAACTTTTATGATGCATGGAATATTTTCACAGAAATTAACTTGATGAAACACACAGAGTGGTATTTGATGAATATTTGTTATGATCAACATGTAAAGGGCTTAAAATATATGTTTATTTTATTTCTGACAAAGCATGTGGGCTTTCCGCTTTTCTTATCACTCTTCTTGTCACTAGGTATCTAGCTCTGATTAAGGCAAAGTTTGAATACCCTGGTTTTGAAGGAGACCAATTAATGTTTTACACTGCCACTAGTCATTCTTTTCTGTTACATATAAATTTAATATCAAAAATTAAAATCTTTTTCTGGTCGCAGAAAAGTTTCTTGGAACCTGAATTGCAATGTAAAGTTGTGGGGGAAAAAAAGCTAAAGTTTCTACTACTAATTTTGTAAAATTTTACAAAAATGTGAAATTATAATGTCAAAAACCAAGTTCAGAAGTACTCCAGTGCCAGTGAGCAGCATTCCCCTGTTACTGGGAACAGCAGTAGGAAAGTGTTAATATATTTTTATACTGCCCTGCATAAATTGTATCTATTTAGCCTTTATGGAAACACACAAGAGTAAAAGAATAAATTTGTCTGTATCAGAAGTAATCCTTGATAATACTTCTGAAGATGCAATTTGAGTTCTACAGTTATAATTTAATCAATTCTTATGGTTTAATAGAGGGCCAGGCAACATATTTTTCTGTGGGGAGGTTTATGATGCTCAAATATTTTTGAACTACTTTAATATGTCAATAGGGATGTTACCTGGTTTTGAAAGCTACCAGCCTCATCCATGATGACCATTGATAGAGGGTTAAGAGCAGTATTAGCAAAACATTTTGGGAGGGTCAGTTCACTTTTCCTAAAAGAACTGTCACTTCTAATCCACCTTTGGCATATTGTGCATTTGATAATATAATTTTTGAAATTATATATTACATCATTTAAAATGGTGAATATGAAATAGGCATAATAAACAAATTAATTTTGTTAGAAAGGAGAAAAAAAGAGATACTTTCTAATATGCATTTACTAAAAAAATTACTTTTTTTAAAGCCCCTCACAGTATTAAAACCTGAGACTAGCTGAATAGTGAGTGGCTGGAGTAATGTAAAAGAGTTATATTTACTTTAGTGATTTGAAACTTCCTGTGGAAATCGCTCCCAGGTTTCCTGATGGAAGATTTTGTTTATCTTTGCCAAGCACCATCAGGAATCTCAAAATAAAATGCCTTTAGTGACACTGGTCAGCCGGGAGATAAGGCTACACTGTTCCTGTCTCACCCTCAGTAATTGCAAACCCACCCAGGGTCCTGCTGCGTGCCAGCAAAACAGCCCAACAAATAGGGGAAGGATCAGAGTAAAAGGGTGGAGTGTATGGAAGATAGAGAATGAACCACTCGACATTTGGAGATAGCTAAGGCGGCCATGGTAACTTTGATTATTATGAAGTCCCGAAAACGAAATCTACTTAAAACAAAAACTTCAGATTCATGAAGGCTAATCTGAGTAGACAACAGGGGCAGAAAAAAACCCTAATCACAGGAAAAAAAATATTAAAACAGGACTAAGCTATGATCAATTGATGTCTTTTCAACTTTGTCTGCTCCTTTGTCTTTGATTGGTTCTGCTTCCTTTTCCTTTTTAAAATCTAGAGGAGATAATTAATTATTGGAGGATTTTCCTATGTCAAACTCATAATCAAACCAATTGAAAAATAGTAGCTTAGGGATCCACAGTGATCTATAATCAACCCTCATTGGGTGAAGCATATCATCTTGGTGAGATGTCCTGCATTTTGACTAATAGATAGCAAAAAAACCCTCCACATTTTTTTCTACAACTATACTTTCTTGTTCAGTCTGAAAAAGATATACCCTGAAAGAAGAAGGGAAATTGGATAACTTCTTATGAATAGCTCATAATGTCTTTGCCTCTACTTAATTATAAGATGGCCAAAGGATTGGCTGAATATCTTGTCTTTCATACACTGCATAATATTTCTGCAGCAAATGCAAATCTCCTTGCATTTTTGCTTTCCATTAAATCTTAGGGACCCCTCTGTATTTTATTGTAACAAAACAATTGCTAACACCATGAAGAATTCCAATTCTTTTGAAAAATTAAGGGACAAAATCTCCTGGAAGAACTGATGGACAATATTCACCCAGGATTTCTCCTCACAAATGTGGCGGGAAATTGGGAAAGGCCAATTGTGCCCACCTTTGAGTTCACTAACATTTCAATCTAATTAATTGGCAGTATAGAGTAGCAAAGTCTCAAAAGAGAATGGCCTTTTTAACCGCTCCCCCATATGTTCCTGTCCCCACCTTAGCATTCTCTCTGGTTTTGCCAGACTTAAAATGAAAACAAACTTAAAAGTTGTTGAAAAGCTAACAGACCTCTAGCAATCAGTCTAGCCCCAAAGTATCTATTTTGAATACACTGAAAGGAAATCCTTTTTAGCATCCTGGCCTTTTGTTCACAGCCATCAGCATTTTGAATTGGCATTAGTTTAAAGATTTTTTGTTGTTGTTGTTCTTCTTGTTCCCTAGTAAAACAGAACATTTAGGGTTGTTTTTTTTCCCAACTGATTGGGAGAAGAAAATGCTAGCTAATTACACTAGCTTAAGCTTGAACAATTTCACACAGATGCTTTTCTCATACCACACTTTTTCTTAAGCCCATAGCAAGACCTACTTGAGTCTGAAACTGATTTAAAAAACTTTCCTTTCTTGGCCAAGACCACAGGCTTATTTTCCTTCTGTTCATGTGAACCCAGCACACATGTTATGTCAGAGTAAACCAAGCCATGACAGATAAACTAGACAAAATGTTTATAGTCATTTAGTACTCATAGTTTTCATTATATTTTAGAGTTTAAGGATCCATTTGTTAAGTCATTAAGGTGAACAAATATAGCATTGTGTAAGTTTACATGTGGAAAACTTTTACAATAATATTTTAAGATGCCATGAGATGCTTCGAAATGACAGCAACTTCTTTGATAACTGCATTCAAGAGGGATGCCTAATTATATTAGCTGTTGATTATATTTACAAGCCAAAACATTAGCTCTAATATAAAATGTTGTTGCATCTATCATAGCTAATCATTAATCACAAAATGGCAAAAAAACTAAATGTCATATGAATTAGTGGAACATGAAATCTACTTCACCTGTTACAAAATAACTGATGTCTCTTTTGTCCTTTCCCAGTTTATTGGATGCTATGCAGCTGTAGGTTCCAGATGTTCTGGATTCAGCCACAACCAAGATGCTAGCAGTCTGTGAAAGGAATAATAATTTTATGTTTATACATTTGAATTATTTTTCACAGATCCAGCTAAACAATATCTCTAATGTCATTCAGTTATATCTTTTTAAAAAATGATTTTATTAAAGCTTACAAATACTGTGCAAGGATAAAGGTAAAGAAATAGTGCACAATGTTTAAAAAAAGTAAACAAAAAATGTAAGAAGATACATAAAACATCATTCTCCCCTCTCCTCAGAACAGTATAGTATAAACAATTTCAGCAACTGGTTCAATTGCAGCATTGATTTCATTGTAGAAAAAGCCTATGGAGGTAATTGGACAATTAAGAGGAAAGCCGTTTTCCCAAATGACTTTTATATTATCATAGTAATTTCCTTTCGAATATATCAAATCAGAATGTTTGTTTTATCTCATGCTTAAGATGCTACAGCCAATGAGGTGTGATACAATAAAGGTCCTGAGTCAGAAAGAAAAACTGGCAAGGAAATTTCCAGGAAAACCTGGCTCCCATTTAGAGAATAAAGAAACAGCTAAGAAGAAGAGATTCTTGCCTTTCTTACTTACAAATCAAATACTAAATCCAATTGCAAGGCAATTATTAATAACTTTGCATGTGGCAAATTAAAAAATAACAGTAAGAAATTTGGCATTCAGATTATTTTATAAGCAAAATAGAACCTATTTTTAGCACAGATTGCCATTTCATTGTTGAAAATGATGTTCAGTGCTTATAATTAGTGAATGTTCAGAGATAAAGAAGATTCTGGAGAAGAAACACATGTCTGAAAAATGAAGCCACTGAGGATAAACAGTTCTTGGGAGAGGGAATCATTGTATGATTTTGATAATTTTCAAAGACTAAAATGCACAAAATACACTTCATACTGATGGCCTAGATTAGGGCTCTCCAACTTTGGTGATTTTAAGCCTGGTGGACTTCAACTCCCAGAATTATAGGAGTTGAAGTCCACTAGGCTTAAAGTCACCAAGGTTGAAGTTCCCTGGTCTAGATATTCTCTTACTGAGTAGTCTCACTTTTGTTCTGAAGGTCTGCTTACAAAGCAAAATTTAACTTTGCTGTGATTAATAACAGGGAAACAACCAACAATGGAAGCTGTCATTGTTTTACCCAAACATCACATTCATAAACAAACCACACTTTTGTCTGATGTTTTAGCCTTCTCCCCTACTATCCTCAACAGCAGCCTGCCAACATTTTACAATGCATCCTAAAAAATATTACATTAGTCACCAATATGTGACTAAACAAAATTGGTGTTTAGTTGCCAAAGGATGATCTCTATATAACCACTCTCTTCTGGGTTTTTTTAATAAAGAAAAGCTGATAATTAAACAAAGACAGGTTTCACTGTCATAGTATACATATGCATAATATTCCTTGACCCACAAAGACAAAGCATTCACAGCCATTCAAGAAAAAACATGTCTCTTATGGCATAAGAATAATACTGATTCTCGCCTGCACAAGTGTAATAGCAATGCAGGAAGATTTTTATAATAAAAAACAAGCACATGAGATATCATAGATATTTCTTCCTAAGATTAATGTCTTTTAATAACATATCTTGTTATAACTCACATTTAAAAAGATGCTTTAACATGCAAGGATTTATATGGCATTTCCAAATCAGCCTGTAACTCTGATATCTAATCAGAAGAGATAGGAAGGGGATACATTTAATATATTTCATATCCCACTTAAATAACTTTCAGGCAGGGACTGAGTCACAGAAGTGATTTTCTGCAACTTGCATGAAAATGTTTAAATTAGACTTGCGTCTATTTTAAGCTTTGAACAAGGAAACTTTTCTAACTCTGTTTTTCTAACCTTTTAACCCTGCGAAAGGATCTCAGAAAGTTTCAAAATTAAGAAAACAAAAATATTTCCATGGAACCACTCATGTTAATAAAGATTAATTAAGCATTCCTATTTCAATAAGTTTCTCTGTTTAGATGTAACTCAAGGATCTTCAAACTTGGGAGCTTTAATACTTGTGGACTTCAACTCCCAGAATTCCTGAGCTAACATGACTGGAGGAAGAAGTCCACAAGTCTTAAAGCTGTCAAATTTGAAGACCCTTGCTGTAACTAGATAGAACAAAACGGCACTGAAAAAATTATTAACCTGGCCAACTATAACCAGCTGAAGAGTATAAAAATATAATGGAAAATATATCTATGTGGTTGCTGAGAAGTGACAACAATTTGATGGCACATAATTAATGAACAAAATATTTTAATGTTTTTGTTTGAGCAGGACTACTTTTCAATTTATATTTCTGCAGTATTAATATATGTTTTTTTCTCATTATAATGGCAAAGGATAGGAGGAATTTGCCGTAATACTTTAGCATCTCATAGATAGAATCAGATCGATTTTCTCTAGGACTCTTTTTTTTCAGCAGAAATTTATTTTGTGGATGTTCTTATTATTTTATTTTTTTTAATTTTTAAAATTGTTTTATAATTTAAGAATTGTAAGCTGCCCACATTCACTTCACTGAGTTGGTTGGCTATAGAAATTGAATAAATAAAATAAATAAAACTGTTGTCTTATGGCAACATATGCTAAACTCAAGTTATCTCCTAGCAGCTTATTTATTTCAGCCCATGACAAATAATTTTCTCTTGTTCTCAATTAATGTGGCAAGAGGAACCTAGTTTTGACAGGATGGGATAAATTGAACTCATACTGGAGACAACTGAAAATCTCTTGGTGATTAATGATGGCTATAAATTAACTTATACAGTACATCACAATAAAACATTCAATGTACAAAATATTAAAAAAATATTAAAACACCAAACAACAGTACAACAACAAAAATGACAGGATCAGTCACTTTTCTCAAGACCTCCCCGTTGGTTTTCTATAGAAACCAATGATAAGAGGATCAGTTTCAGAGGGACATAGGAGGCTCCATTGAGGAGCATTGACTGAGAGCCTCACTCCACTAGCCATTTGTCCCAAATTGTTCAGATTCAGTTGAATTACTAAGAATTTTGGTGCAAATCTTTGTTGTTGTTGTTGTTGTTGTTGTTACTTACACCTGGAAATCAGAGGGTGAAGACTGGGGAAAGGACAACAGTCTTCAGATCAGACATGGCCATTATGTATGTAAACATAAAACACAACGTGGCTTCAAGGCCACCAGATGTAGTCTCAGTATCCTTTAATTTAAAAAGGTGAGCAAACAGAGTCTTAATCTTACACCACAAGGGTTTCTATTTATTCATTTCAGGGGTGGGTTTCTACCGGTTCTGTCTGGCTCTGTAGAACTGGTAGCTCTGAAGAGCAGCAGACATACAACCAGTTCTGTGTCTGCTGCTGTTTTGGACCATCCACCCACCCGGATTCTTACCTGTCCTTTATTTCTTGCTTTTTCAACCTCAGCTGCTTTGCGTGGCACAGCCGTAGTTGAATAAGCAGGAAAAAGGTGCTTTTTCAAATGATGCGCACCTGCGTGCAGCACTGCTCAGCTGTCAAAGGAGCAAGCTGACGATGTTTTACACACACACACGCAGCACATGTCAGCAAAACATAAATCATCAAACCGGTAATTACACCGGTTGGATCCCACCCCTGATTCATTTCCTTACCAGGTCATTCCAATCCAACCCAGTATTGGAGCAGCAAGTTCCCATATCTACAGTTTGAGTTAAAACCAATATTTAACCCCTAATAATCCAAAATTAAAATCCAGAACATGCAGTATTATTAATTATGTGCATGAGAATGGTTACTTATCCAAAGAGATAGACAAAATAGTCCTGTCTGAGGCTTGGTGAAACAACCAAATCTTCAATGACTTTCTGAAGATCAGACATGCCAGCCATTTACAGTATCTCTTTTCAATGACCATCAGCAATCACCTGTTTTGTATGGCTTTTTTTTTTGGTCAATAGTAAAGTTTCTAGACAGGTTGACAGTCCTACAAATACTCTAGGTCAAGACAGGCAAGATTTTGTATCATGGGGAATATCTTGAGCTGGTGCAGAAAGCTGTTAGTAACTAAAGGAGCTGTTCAATATGTGGTGATTTAGACTTCCTAAGAAACATTATTCACTATCTCAGTACTGCTGCATTTTCAGTTCTTTGTAATTTCCAAGCCATCTTCAAGAACTGCCTCACAAATAGCACATTTAAGTAATCCAGCACTAAGGATTATAGAATAATGGAGTGGGAAGGGACCTTGGAGGTCTTCTATATACCATTTTAGACAAATGTTATCCAATCTCTTCTCAAAAACTTCCAGTGTTGGGAGTCTTTAAAACTTCTGGAGGCAAGTTATTCCACTGATTAATTGTTCTGTCAGGAAATTTCTCCTTATTTCTAGGTTGTTTCTCTTCATGATTATGCTTCGCCCAATGTCAGACTTCTGTCCAGAGGAGAGGGCAACACATTATCATTTTCTTGCCATCGGTGTACAATATCAATGCCCCATCAAAAAGGATTCCCATGCTTTGTATAAGTGGTTTTTAAAGAGAAGTGCAATCTCTCCAGATCAGACATATGTCTTAAGTCTTGAAATCCAATTCCTAATTATCTAGGAAACCACTAGCATTAGGAGCATCACTTTTTCCTAATTAATTTGCCTGGTTGCATGCATAAACTCATTTAAAATGGACAGGGAAAAAGAGCTCATATTGATTTATATTGTTCTCTGTGCAATTTCTACAAGGACAAAATATCTGCCTGTCTCCCTTCCAGGTTTCCAGCTTCTATTCATCCAGCAAGTCACAAATACACACACATTTCTCATCTACTTGCTTGTTAATCCTCACTGCATTTCTGTCTGAAATAATTAAATATATATTTTTTCACATTTGCTTCATCCTGGCAAAGTTTTCGTATTTTGTTTACATCATTCTCCAGATCTTCTCTTTCGTTAAATGTCTTGCAAACATTTTCATTAGCTACCAGAACCAGACATTGGGTGAAGGCCACTAAAATAATACTTTATTCAGTAAACAAAGAAATTATACATTGGCTTCAGATGTTGTTGGCTTGGAATTTTTTAGAGATTACAGTGGTAAATGGATTTTTGATCATTTATTTTATTTAAGAGCCGTGGTGGTGCAGTAATTAGAATACAGTACTGCACACTAACTCACTGCTCGCTCCAGGAGTTCAATTCTGAATGGTTCAAGGTTGACTCAGACTTCCATCCATCCGAGGTTGGTAAAATGAGGACCCACATTGTTGGGGACAATATGCTAACCCTGTAAACCGCTTAGAGAGGGCTGTAAAGCACTGTGAAGCGGTATGTAAGTCTAAGGGCTATTCCTATTGCTATTATGACATAACATTTTGTCCTGCTTATTCTTAACGGTATGTTAAAATGAGAATTTAAACATTTCCATTCTTCATTGTGAATAGTCAATTAATACAAGCAAAAGTTTAGTTGTGATTGGGGTAGATTTAGTGCCATACATGTAGTCCTCAATTTACAACCATAATGGAGTCTGCCCATTACAGTCAGAAGTCATGGTGGTTGTAGAGCAGGTTATCAGAAAACCTTGTAAATTGTGGTCATGTAATCACAAGATGCTGCAAACAGATATGGGGTTGGTTGCAGAGTGAAGGGGATCACATGTGTGTGTGTGTGTGTGAATCTGTCAGAGATTTGGAATCAGATTGTAAGTTCCTTGGGTGGGTGGGGGGTGCAGGCTGTTGTAACTTCAAACTAAGCAAGCAATCATAAGTTAAGGACTACTTGTTTACCTGATGCAAGGATGTTGCATCAGTTATGTATTTTTACCACACTGCACACAGAGATACTGAGGCAGAGGTGGAATTCAGCAGGTTCTGACCAGTTCTAGAGAACCGGTAGCGGAAATTTTGAGTAGTTCAGAGAACTGGCAAATACCACCTCTGAGTGGTCTTGCCCCCATCTATTCTCTGCCTCCTGAGTCCCAGCTGATTGGCTGGGTCTTCTTTGGTTGCCCTGCACAGGAGAACAGAGCTGGAAAGCAGATTAGTGGGGTGGGGAGGGAATGGAGATTTTACATTATCATTCCTCTGCCACGCCCACTAAGCCACGCCCACTAAGCCACGTCCACCAAGCCACGCCACGTCCACCAAGCCACACCACGTCCACCAAGCCACGCCCACAAAACCGGTAGTAAAAAAAATTTGAATCCCACCACTGAACTGAAGGCCTGATTTTAAACAGGTGAGATCCATGTTCTGTACTGAGCTGGATGCTCTTGCAGCATGACAGTGTTATCAGTCAGATTCACTACATAAAGTAATTATATCATAATTATAATAAGATTAGAATTTGGCAGTGGCTTTCCCCATTATAGTCTCATAAACAACCATTCAACTTTAGCAGGAACTCATAAAAAGGATGTTCAAAGTTTAATTTCCCTCTCCAAAATGTCATACCTTGTTCTTCCCCTCTATTAAAGCTGTTCTTTGTGTAATGCTTTGGATTCTGTTTCCTGTAGCACTTTCAGATGTCAAAACTAGTGGATTTTCTGAACTGGAGCAAAAGTCATACCTGTGGCAGGATAAATAAGAATGAAGCAACCATTTTATAAAATAGAGCAACAAAAATAGTAAGGCATCCCCAACAACAAATTCTGTTTCAAATTTAAATCAAGCTTTCATTACTAAGTTTCCCATTGTAAGCCTGTACCCATTGCTTTGCAATGGAAACTTGAATATAGTTAGTTATTTCAAAATAAACTCATGGTTTTCCATTAATTATAGGTAGCAAATTAAATCAAAACATTTTATAAAGACGTGGAGGTAAAGGACAAAATGCCCTGCAGAAAACATACAGACATATTTAAAAATATAAAAAGTATAGCTTGTAATCAAGTAATTCCTAAACCTTTAAGCTGATTTGAACACAACTGAATTTTAACACAAACATAATTTTTAACCACTTAGTACAAATACCATTCCTCAGACATCTTTATATTTTTATTTTTAAAAAATTTAAACTTCAAAATCTAGGTTTCAATCTTCAAGTTTTAAGAAAGGTTTTGACTTTTCAAATGGAATCTTTCAATATGAAAGTTAAGAACTTATTTGTATGTATAAAAAGTAAATTTTGAAATATCTCTTCTATATTGTAGCCCATTACACCCACATTGCAGAAATATATAGAAAATATATTTAATCACCCACATATAATCTGATCTTTGATACTGAAATATTTGGTACTTGAAAGTACATAAGTGTCAATTTAAAGCCAATTAATAGAATGATAATGTATTTCATGCAGCTTATAAAATTTAGGAAAAATCTTCCAAATAAAAATATGTAAATTTAAATGAAGCATTCTTTTTCTTTAAGACATCTTTAAAGTATCACAGAAATCACAAATGTTTTAATGTATCAATTGAAACTCTTGAACTCCTTTTATTATATAATTAACTAACTCTTAATCAAAATATTGAAGTGTAGCTTTGATGGAAATAATTTTGCAAAACCTAATTTGATACTTATGGAAATAAATTTGGAGAAATGTTCATTACAACATACATATTGTTTCATATTCCATTTGGAAGGTATTTTTGTTTCTATTCTATATTTGTTCATTTAGTCCTTCATAGAGTGCCAGAGTTTTGAGCTCTTTTTATTTTCCATGATTAGGTTGTTAGTATTTATCAATATTAAAGCAAACAAGCAAAGTTCTTGTTAGTTTCCTTTGTAAATAATTATCTTTAGCAAAGTGGAATTTAAACTTAAATGTTTCTGTTATTTTCGTTGACAGTGATCCATGATCAGAAAGCATCAAAAAGTCCCATAATTTTCTCAAATGTTTATGTCAATGTTTTTCATGCTGGTTGGGGAAATTCTGTGATTTGAAGTCCACACAAAGTTGCCAAGCTTGAAAAACACTGGTTTGTATCATTCAAAAAAACCCAACAACTTCGCATTATAGGAAATATAAATATTATGGAAAACATGAAAAAGTTTTCTTTGTTTTACTTCTCCTTGTTTCCACCAATTTATTCCAGAAGGTCCTGAACCTTCCAGATTAAATTTGGGAAATATCAGAGGGAAAAACAGCTAAGAAAAAATGTGTGCAATAATGTGTACAACCTGATTGTGTGATTTTTTTTTATACCTCATAATACCAGATGACTGCATACAACTGTTAACAATATTGCACCTAAACTTTAGTGTTCTTAACTGTTTTCAAGATTAGTAAAAAAGATTCATAAATGGGTGGACAGACAGATAACAGATTGATCAACGATCTTGCTTTTCTTAATAAATTTAATATCTTCCTAAATCATTGTCAAAATTGAAGTGACTTGAAAGGTTTTTAAAAATAATATTGTGTTATGTTATAGTATTTCAATTTTAAAGTTGAAATCTGATAGTACTGTAGCTTTAGAAATAATGTAATAAATGCTTAAAAACCGGTATAGAGTCACAAAATACTGTATACTTAAAATGATAAATTTCAAATGATGCCATATCATATTCATAAAAGCATGGGAAATGAATTGAAATCTGGCCTATAGTTTAGTATGGGTGAACACAGTGTTGTTTAGCATAAGCTTTGATCTTCTTCTCATTTTGAATGGTCAGTGAAAAGGCATCTTAATATATATTAATAAGCCAATATTCCATACAAAGCATCCCTAGCATGTTATGCTGAAATAAAAAAACAACCAAACCTGATGTTGTTATGAAAAGCACCTGGGCATTTCATATAAAGATACAATATGTGTTCACTGAACAAAACATGGAATGATTGCTTCAACCATTTCGGACTCCTCCTCAATATCAAGGAACTGAGTATTTAGAGACTGTCACCACCCCTGGAATGCTTCAAATCAATAGAGAAAACATAAAGAAGGTGGACACTTTTCGGTATCTGGGATACAGAGGTGGTTTCAGACAGGTTCTGGAGAACCGTTAACGTAAATTTTGAGTGGTTCGGAGAACTGGTAAATACCACCTCTGGTTGGCCCCACCCCCATCTATTCGCTGCCTCCCAGGTGCCAGCTGATCAATTCCCAGCTGATTTGGCTGGGTCTTCTTTTGTTGCCCTGCACAGGAGAACAGAGCTGGAAAGCAGGTGGGGAGGGAATGGGGATTTTACAGTATCCTTCCCCTGGAGTGGGGTGGAAATAGAGATTTCACAGTATCCTTCCCCTGCCACGCCCACCAAGCCATGGCACACCCACCGCGCCTGCCAAGTCATGCTCACAGAACCGGTAGTAAAATCTTTTGAATATCACCACTGCTGGGATCCCAATGGCAACATCAATGACGAGGTGCAAGCAAGGGTGAATGCAGCCTGAAATCATTGGCGAGAAGTCACTGGTGTCTTCTGTAACAGACGAATGCCAACCCGTCTTAAATCTAAGACTTACAAGACAACCATCCAGCCTGTTGCATTCTACGGCACTGAATGCTGGGCAGCAACAATAGGGACCAAAAGCTATTTCCATGCTATGGAAATGCAAATGCTCCATTGGATATCGGGCATCTCCCTCCTTGACCACATCACAAATGACACCAACAACATTGGTGTGGCACCAATTTGACAACATTTTGGTGTGGCACCAATTATAGAGAACATGACAGAAGGCCGGCTCCACTGCTTTGGAGTGGAGAGCAGCACCTTCCACCATTGCCAAGACTGCCTACCAACTAGAAGTCAATGGCCAGTAACCTCGCAGGCGCCCAAAACAGAGATGGCAAGACACCATCAACAAAGATATGCAAGCCGCGGATGTGAGCCCTGGAGACTCAACTGACCATGCAAAGTGGTGTTCAATGATCTGAAAAGTGGACTCTGCACTTCCAGGAATATGCTTGGAAGAAGAAGAAGAAGATGTGTTCACTGAACAGCTTTTATATAATGTATTATAAATTCTGCCCATAACACAACAAGCAGGATGTTGCATTAAAAAAATAGTGCGGGTGGTATTTAGCATCTTGACTTAGAGATAATTCAACACTAGGTCCAGTTACTGAGAATTGTCCACTTTTATTTAAAAAAAAACAATTGTATGCTTTCCTTATCTATAATGTGATGGGATTGTGAATCAGGTTAAAGAAAGCTAGCCAGCTATCTCAAACTATACAGCAAACAGTATTCTAAAAATTACTTGAAATTGCCAGGAGATTAGGCACATCTGGAACTGTTGTTATTGCTTTCGTTTATTTGAGCATCAACTCTGCAAACTAATTCTGAATCTCCCTCAAGTTTTTATAACATGGAAAATCAGCATTTTAGAATGTCCAAAGCCCTGCTAGGCAGATGTTGCTAACAAGATGACATACATAAAGCAAAACAATTCCACTCCCAAACAAAAAACACCAATCAGTAACTCCATGCGGTGGCCTTGAGCACTTACTATTAAAATACTTAAATCCCTGTATATCAATCTCTGTCTGCGATGCTCAGTTGGTTTGCCAATCAGACCAGTTCCTCATCTGTAGCACGCTATGGCAGGATTTCTCAACCCTATCAACTTTTAAGATGTGTGGACTTCAACCCCCAGAATCCCCCAGCCAGCATGCTGACTTCTGACTTCTGAGAACTGAAGTCCACACATGTTAAAATTTTCAAGGCTGAGAAACATTACCATATGGAAAATTCATGGGATAGCCAAGATACTTATTATATAGCCTTAGAGAAATTATTCTACACCTGCAGTAGTCAATTGCTAATGTATTTCTTTGCCATTGTTTGAATTGATTCTTTTTCAAGACGAGGCAAGGAAGAAGATTTCAAACAGTCTGGTTGGGTGTTTATTTATTGTCCTGTCTAGGGCAATAATTCTATGTTTGTCTTTGTCTGTTTTTCAAAAAAATATTATTTATGGTGTCAGTTTCCCATCAGTTTAAAACAGCTGATTTTTTAAAAAAACATGTGCAACACAGAATCTTATATAATACATATACTAATAGTAATAATGCAACACTTCAACTACAGGTAGTCCTTGACTTACAACAGTTCATTTAGTGACCATTTGAAGTTATAACAGTCCTTTAAAAAAGTGATGACCATTTTTCACACTTACAACTGTTGCAACATCACTGTAGCCACATGATCAAAATTCAAATGCTTGGCAACTGACTCATATTTATGACGGTTGCAGTGTCCTGGGTCATGTGATCAACTTTTGTGACTTTCTGACAAGCAAAGTCAATGGGGAAGCCCGATTCACTTAACAAGTGTGTTACTAATTGTGTGTTACAACTGAAGACATGGAAAAAAAGGTCGGGGCAAAACTTACTTAACAAATGTCTCATTTTGCAATAAAAATATTGGGCTCAATTGTAGTTGTAAGTTGAGGACTACCTGTACAACCTCAGCAAGCTACCAAAGCTTTTGAGTGCTAGAATGGAATGATGCCATCAGTGAGTATTTCTTGACAAACTGCCATGGCACAGAGATCTATTGGTGTAGCATTGTCCAATCTTCTTACTCTCCTCATCCTAAAGGACAAGATGTTTTCTACAAACTGGACTCTGTGAATTTAGATACTACCTAAGGGTTGAATTTTGTTTTGCATACCTTCTTTATTCCTTCATAAATGGATGAAAAGAACTGGAAAAATTTGATGTTAACAACCCAGAGAAAGCAAAATGGCTTTCTGAAGAATTCTAGGAATTGAAGTCTACACATCTTTACATTACTGAGGTTTAGAAACAGTGGTCTAACTCCAGCTCTAAGGCTACCTATTAAAATCTAAGCAGTAGCTGCAAATTTCTCTTACTATTCTTGATGAAAGATATGGTAGGTGAATTATTGTAGATCTTTTGTTGGAAATGCAATGTTGGCACTTCATTGCAAACCTAAAACTATGCACAAAATCACCTTTCACATGTTCCAGGTATGGCATGCCAGTAAATATACTGGATACCAAGGCAACTTAGAGTAACAAGATTTTATTTACTTTAGCAATTGAGCTAAAATGAGAGCTAGTTTAGGAGGAAAGCAATAAAACCAGAAGCACAATGATTTGGCTCAATGGTTGTAATCAAGATATGCTTTTCTTCCAGAAAGTTTGAATATGTTAGCCAGTGCATGGTCAGCAAAGGGCTGGTTTCAAGTCTATAATCAGAGTCCAGCAAATTAGGATCAAAAGGGAAAAAGAAAGGACTGAGAAGAATTTGAAGCAGAGACAAAGAGATCCAACCTAGCCTAGGGTTGTGGCAAACTAAATTAGGTTTTTTTATGCTGAATTTCTTGCAAGTTGATAAGTTTGATAAGTTGATCAGTTTGGTCTGATGATTAAGGCACCAGGCTAGTAAGCAAGAGAGCATGAATTCAAGTCATGCCTTAGCCATGAAAGCCAGCTGGGTGAACTTAGTCCAATCTTTTTCAGCCTCACAGGGTTGTTGTTGTGGGGAAAATGGAAGGAGAAAAAACAGGAGGAGGAGGATATATTGGATATATTTGCTGCCTTAAGTTATTTGTAAAAATAATAAATGCGGGACATAAACAAATAAAAAATATGAATCCAGAATTTTCTTGCTCACAACCCCTAGTTGCTTATGCATGTTATTTATTCAAATTTCATCTTGTTATTTTCTTTAAAAGTTGTGTGATGTTGATGAATGGTTGGGATTTATCCATAGGAGAATAGTGATAGGAATCTATTTTTCATAATGTAAAACACTGTTATGTGAAAAAAAGACTAACATCAACAGATGTTAACAGACTACAATCCATTGTAGTCTTGACTGTATTCCAGTTTCACTATGAATCACCGAGAAACTTCAATAATGCATTCAGTGATTCATTCTTCATGTAATGTAAATGAGCTATTCTTTTTGTAATCAGAATAGCCTAGCTGATGGAGATAGCTGGTATTTGGAAAGTATCCAAGGCAATAATTATTTTAGATAGTAAATATTCAGAAGCCTTGATTTTTTTTTTCCTCCCCTGAATTTTCAGATTTATCCATCAGTGATTTTAAAAAAGGTCTTACTGTATACGCCACTCCTGTCATTAATGATCTTGAACAGCCCACATTGCCTCCTGGGCAAATAAGATTAAAACGATGATAGAAATAAAGGAAGAAAAACCCATAAAATCCATTTTATCTACCTGGAAAATGATCTTTCTGATTAGCTAAGGGGCAACATCATTCCATCCACAAGAAAGACATTTATATATAACCTCATAATGTATCTCTTCCCAAAGTCCTAAAAACCTTCCTAAAAACCAGTATGGTTTAAGTCTAAACAGATTTTGGAAGAATGCTGTTTCAGGCTGAAGTGGAAAGCCACTCCTTTATAGGCATTACTGACAGTGTTTCTGAAGAGAGGAAAGCCCTTTCTTCCTGATCTTTTTGAGTAGGCAGATGCAGCCAGGAGTGATCCTGAAGACTCTAATGTTTTCCCTTATGCAATTTGGAAATAAAACTATAGGTTTATTAGACACCCCAACTTGAGAGAATTTGGTTCAATCAATGATGAAAATCTCATTTTACCATTTCATAATTCATCTACCTCTTTACTCTACATGTCTATGACATATCCATGTTTAAAGACCCAGTTAGTATGTGTTTGGGAAAGTATCATTCAGCATTGGAAACCAGAAGTCACTAATTTTAGTTTCAATTTCCACAGAAACGAGGAAAGAGGAAGAAGCAATCAACGCTGTAAATCTAGTAATCCTACATTTGAGAACACCAGCTCTGTAAAGAAATGTGTACTTTCCCAAACAGTATCCAAGCCCCAGGAGCCACATTCTCTATGCTTTGGTTTTACAGATCATATATTGCTAAGTTTTAAAAGCCACATATGCCTAGGACATCAACCAGCAAGCGCTTGAGAAGGAATCTAGGACAGAGGGGGAGATGAGGGGGGGGGGGGGAAAGACATGACTCTTAAGGATACATCAAACTCTTAAGGAAGTAAATTGTGCCATGTTTGAAGATGCAAAGATAATCATTGTGCTGGGAACCGTCTTATATGCAGGAGGAAGCCAAACAACAAGAGGAAAGCAGCATATGCTCCTAATTTCGCACAGGAAGCTCCCAGCACCTCCTGCCTAAGTAAGATAAGAAAACTCCCATGGCCTATTCTGGACAAGGCCACTGTTATCACCCTTAGTTTCACACTATCCTCTCCCTACTCCACAGTTTGCTGTCTTAATGAGATCCTACCTCCAATTGCTTGCAGCTTGCCAAGTACAATAGAATGAAATATTTATAACTGTGGGTAGGGAAGCTTTCCAGGCTGAAAGTGTACTGCATGTCAACTTGATATTTGTCCATGGATTTAAAGTATAAATTAGTTTATTGATTACAAGGACTACTGATATAAAATCGAGTAACAGGGCTGCATTATTAGAACTCAGTTCACTCATAAAGACACAACTATGCCTTTAGTTGTGATATTGTTGTAATAAACAGAACACATTATATATATTGTATTTTACAGGTGTAGCATTTCAGATAAATAATGCTCTGATCCATAAAATAATCCTGAGTAATAAGTTTTTTAATATCACTATTGCCTAAAAAGATTAGAGTCTTAAGATTTTTTAAAAACTTGCTAGGAAAAAAACCTATTAGAATTCACAGCAAGGTAAAATATTGTGTCTTTTGAAAAGAATTTAAAGCAATGTTTTTGAAACATACACAGGACACATTTTTCAATGTGTATAGTATCCAATAAAAGGAAATGTAAAAGTTACTATTAAAAATAATAATATACAACTTTGCAAATCCTTTTTGAGATATCCGTTGTAAGAGGTATTTAGGCAAATCTGGCTTGTTTATGAGCAATCCTGAAATTATGGATGATTTTCAAAAGGGCATTCCACTGTCATTTTGGGAAAAACTATAGTGCCTTAAATACAAAGATAAATATTAGTGACTTTCAGTGTATGAAAGGCATAAAAATGATGTCATCATTTGAAAAAATAGAAGGTACAACAGCTTCTTTCAACCACACCTAGTCATTTTCATTCCAAATTGTAACAGAATTTATTTTCCTCATTGGTCTCCATTTCAATCAATATGAATTATTTCTTTCAGAGGTATCTTTCCTTGCCTCGTGATCCACAAAGCTCAGTATCTCAATTGCAATCCTCAGCATTCCAAGATTGTATCACCTTTCTTCAAGTGTTACCATTGTGAGGTCATTTCCTTTCCCTTCCCCTTCCTTTAAAAAGAATCTACCAAAGGTCTGGAAAAAAAGAGCCATCCTATTTCCCACCAATAACTTTGATTACATTCTCCACTCCCTGAAAAATTGATCACTACTTTCCTGCCTTTGATGTCCAGAATCCATACGGAAGTAGATCTACTACGATCTCAGAAACATAACTACACAGTTTGAGAGGTGTCTTCAATGATTTGTTTTAGTAATCATAACATTATATTAGCAGAATATTAAGTACAAGTTTTATGATGGGGAATCTTGTTCACAAGAAAAATGCCAGAATTACTCAATGAAAGCCATACAATATTGATTCTAAAACACTAACCCACATGGTTCATACAACAAGGACAACTAGAATCTAACCAGTGACAACTACTGTATATATTGTTGTTCTCTTTCTTTTCCATTTATTTCCTTCATAATTTGTGCTGCATTAAGACTAATTGGAAGCAGACGATAAGTTCATATATAATTAAAGCCTCAAGTTCACGTGAACAATATAACATAAGAGACATCCACAAAAGGTCACAAGGCTGCCTGATTTGATATTTATTACAGGGAATTAACTAGGCATTTATTCATGCCTATTTGTCATCTGAACCAATTTTAACACAACTGAGAATGAAAAAGAACAATCCTGGCAATATTCCAAGGAAGGAATCTTCCTTATTAAACCCACAACTTTTGTAGGCTCATTGTGGCTGTTATATGCCTTTGTTTCCTGAATGAATCAGTGACCTAATGTTTCTGAATGCAATACGATGGCATGTTCTAGGGATTACTCAACTTCCTATCTTCAATGAATTGTGTTACACCAGGCAGATAAATATTGTCTTTTATAGTTTCCAAGCAGTTTTATAGTCTCTGCATGTGTGTATTCTATGAATAGGAATGCATGCATTTACTGCACATATCAGTACTGCACATATGCAGATGGCTAAAAGCAACAATAGGTCTAACAGAAAGGAAAGGAAAGGGATCTGAGGCAGTTAGTAAGCAAGGGCTCTATATTTATGAACATGTAAAGGTAAGTTTTTCAGTTATTTGCAGCTGTTTGGCTGCAAAGGGTCCACCTTCATATGATTACTGTTTCTGTGCTATAAAGACCACGGTACCTTGACCAAAGGTACAGTTTGTAATAAATCTCATTAATTTATTAATCTACTTTTAACAAGCAGCCTCACACTCAGATCGGCACATTGTATAAAATTAAACAGTCATTGAATTACATTGTTGTGCCATCCAAGGTGCTTAAAGATGGTACCAACTTTACTTCCAGTTCTTTAGCTGTGTTGGCCTTTATTCGCAAGTAATTTAAGGAAAAAGCAAAAATTGAAGAGGTAAGGATAAGGACAAGCCTAATAAAAATATTGGTTTAGCACTAGAAAAAAAATGAAGAAACTTTAAATAAAGCAATAAATATCAAACAGCTGGGAAAATTGAATGCTATGAAACATAAATTATCCAATTTAAGCAAAATCAGCTGTTTAATCAGACCAGAGAGGATTCTTCCAAAGTATAAATGGCAATAGGAATTTTGAAAATGGAAAACCAAACAAAAAGAAAACAATCCAGCTTTGAAAAGCTCTTTGGGACATGAGAAAGAAAAAGAAAATACTGTATGAATAGAAAGAATCTGGAGATGAATTCAATAAAAATCAAATGGAAAAACTTTACTAATAACAACAGAAATAGTTAAAAATTGAGCTAAAAGAATTAAAAACAGGACATCTCCTGAAAGTGATCAACCACATGGCTTTTGATTCAAATATTTGACTAGCTTACATTGGATGATAGAGAAACATCTTAATGAAGTATTGCATAAAGGGCACATCAGCTAATAACTGGCAAAATGTAGCTGATTCAAAATGACCCAACGAAAGGGATAACACCAGGAAATGCAGGCCCTATAATAGTCATGGTGAACCTATGGCACGCATGCCGGAAATGGTCTGCAGAGCCTTCTCTCTAGGCACGCCAACTGTCACCCGTTGCTCTTCTGGTTTTTGGTACGCGCATGTGTGCTGGCTAGCTGATCTTCATGCATTCATGTGTGCCAGAAATCAGAAGACCAGAGTGCATGCAGTCACTGGAAATTGGAAGCTCAGCTTCCCGGCATGCACATCTGCACTGGGGAACTGCTTGCGTGCTCCTGTTTCAGCACTCGGTGCTGAAAAGTTTTGCCAACACTGCCCTAAACATATGTGCTTGTATGTTTAAATACTAGCTTACTCACAGGCATAATAGCAGACAACATTCAAGATTAGTTAGAAGAAAAAGAAGGAGAAAAGGAAAAACACAGGCACCAAAGATCAACTTTTGACTGATAAAATGGTTCTGGAAAATCACTGAAAAAACAATTTGAATATGGTCTGAATTGTTATAAAAAGGTGTTTTATTCATCATCATATAGCTGGATCATCAAATGTTTGGAAACACTACAGAGTAGTAGAAGACAGAACTGGTAATTGGAAATTAAAAATATGGGCTTATCAACCTTTGGAGAGGGATCTTCCAGGATGATTTATTATTTCTTTTATTATTTGTCATTGTCATGATCCTACTTTCAGTGATTTGCAAGAAAACAAATCTTGGCTGTCAAACAACAAAACAGGTTAATAAAATTGCGTGTTTACTTTTTATGGAAGATCTGAAGCTTTATGGAAAATCAGAAATCAATATCCAGTCTTTGCCAAACATATTGACAGAATTTTTAGCACAGCTATAGCAATGGAATTCAACCAAGGAATATGTTCTACAGTAGCAACAAAAACGTGTAAAACAGTAATGGAATTGAAATGTCAAATGATCAACCATACAGAGCTATTATGATGAAGGATTATGAATATCAAATATCTGCAAATATATGACCATTTTATAGTTAGATAACATCAAGTTTGGACAACTTAAAAATGTGATTATTAAACAGAACATCCACAATTGCTAAAGACAAAATTGACTGGTGTAACACCAACTAAGCTCTACCTGTGATACAATACATTGCTGGAATTATTAACTGGACCCAAGCTGAACTGGACAGTTTGGACTGAAAAACAAGAAAAGTGATGCCTATTCACTATGCATTACATCCCCATAGTGATTTTGATAACCAGTTGAACAAACTATCAAGGGATAGTTTGCCCCACGGGATGGAATCAGTTGAACAAACTATCAAGGTAAAAAAGCATGGATTGGTTGATTATCTAAAACAAACAAACAAAAGTCAAGAACTGATGAAAGTTAAAAATTGGAACTTATTAAATGAACAGGAAACAAAAAGTGAATATCAAAAAAAGATAATAAAAATACAAACAGAATGCGGCAAGCAAATGAATCACATGGTCAATGTTTACAAAACATTGAGGGGGAAGCGGATAAAGATAAAACCTGGCAATGGCAGAAACATTTAAAAAAGAAACCAAACCCTTGATTTTGTTTGTGCAAGAGCAAGCTATTTGAACTAATGCAATCAAGGCCAGTATTGAAAAATTATCAAATGATTCAAAGGGCAGATTGTGTAAAGAAACAAAAGAAACAATAGATCCTTTTCACAGCTCATACCAGAGGATTGCACAAATTGATTATAAACAGTAGCACGGCACAGAATCCATAATGATTCACTGGAACTTCTGGGGAAATTGTCATGTAATAGTCATGAAAAATCAGTAGGAACTTATAGTTGAAAAAGTAGCCAAATATGAGGAGGTTAAAATATTGTGGGATTTCTGAATACAAGATTGATAAAGGTATCGCTAACAACACATATAACTGTGGTTGAAAAGAAGAATGTGTGGATAATTGATGTGGCAATACCAGGTGGTAGTAGAATAGAAGACAAAAAAATTGGAGAAGATCACAAAATATCAACATCTAAAAATAAAAAAATCAAAGATCATGTCATAAACTAGCCATGGTTATCCGCATATGTACTATGTCAATATATTACAAAATCATAGATTCTTGGGAACGTAGATGTATAAGAGGCCCAACACTAGCTAAAGAACTGGCAACTGTGACTTCACAATATTTTGAACAGATAATCAGTATAAATATGTATGCTTATCAGACACAACTCTGGAGAATATAGATAAGCAAACAATTCAATAACTAGAAAAAAATGTACAATAAACCATAAACTGGCTGGAGTTAAAGAAGCCTAAGATTTAATGCCTGTTCACCCATTGGATTACTTTGTGAAACCAATTATCTCGCATTTTTATATCTCCTGAATAAAATATCTTGTACAAAATGCATGTATTAGTAATATATAGTGATAAATAAATATCTGAATATGGCTTATTGAAGATCCCGAAATCATCTGCTGATGAGGTCAAAGAACCACCAAGAGGTTGTGTCCTCTATGCCCCAGAAAGACCATTATGGCAAGATAGAGAGCAACCTAGTCCCTCATGTAAGCATGAGAAGGTCAGCTACAGGGAAATTGAACTCCTGAATTAAAGACAGAATTAAATACAGAACTAACAATAGATACATTTGCTTTGTGGATAGAGCATTTGACATCCTCTGCTTCATTTTCAGGAGGTTTTCAGTGAGTAATTCATTCTGGAGAATAAATTTTTAAAAAGCAAAATAAAAGGGATAATTCAACCACAAGCAATTAGATCCAGTCTACCTATCGTGCATGATGTGTGTTCGCTGAAATCAGCATTAGTTATTTTTAGTTTAGTCCCTATCTTAAGCATATTTGGATGAGCACAGATCCAGAGCTGACTCACCAAAATACACTGAATGTTTTGAATTGTTTCAGAAAGACTTAATGCTGGGATATACAGTATATTCTCCAGTTGGATGAATGCCAAAAGGCAGAATGCTCTTGGCTAATGAGCAATTATGAGCAATGGGCAATAACTCTTTCTGCAATTTGTAGGAGATGGTCTGCAGTGAGGAAACAGTTCAGATTCGTTATTTCACCTGAACTTTCACTTTATGTATATAATATATACAAATATAATACAAGATGTATTGTTGTTAAAGCAGAATTTTGGATTCATGAATTAGGGAGCCATTTCATCTGGTGAAATTTCATAAGCATTGGCTATAAAAGAAGGAAAAATAAAATAAATGCATGGAAGTATGAGAACCATGTTATCCCATACCTTTCCCTTTTCCTCTATTTTTTTGTCTTTACCTCTGAACAATCAATTAATAAATTGTTCCCTTAGCATTTTCAATTTCTTTATTTAGATTTTTTTGGGGGAGGGGGTCATTCTGCATGTTCTGATGTCTTTGTTTATTTATTTAATAAAGTGATATGCTGCCTTTGTCACATTTTGAGGTGACTGTACAGGTTCTTACGTTATATGTATGAATGGCACCATTTAGTCATCATCTCTGCACCTCAGAAATAGAGATGCTGCCATTTTTATCTTATCTGACAGCAAATGAGATCTGCTGGGTCAAATCAGGTTTGTTGTCTTTCAATAGAATAAGGATTTCCATGTGCTAACATAATTTCCAGGAGGATCACTGTACAATTGATTCTTTCACACAGACATCTTTCTCATCAACAGCAGCATCAGCCAGGAAGGCCTACATGAAAATTTACCTCAGGATACCACAATAAACATGATGGCTATTTGAGGTAATAGCTTGATTGTTAGCCTAGAAATAATACTGTCAACTGTTTTTAAAATGGCTAATTTGAATTTTGGAAACATAAGATTTTCTGAGAATGAAACAGGAAGAGTAATTTATGGACTTGCTGACTATGAGAGAATAGAAATAAAATAGAATAGAATAGAATAGAAGAACTTTATTGTCATTGTACAAGTACAACGAAACTGTGGATACACCCCAGCAAATGTTTGCAATACAATAAAACCAAAGCACTGAAAGATAAAAATAAGAAAAATAGAGTACCCACGTTTCCATTTGCAATTTGAGAGTACAATATCTACAAATATTCACAAAATATACATCCAACATTGACTGTGACACTTGCCTAGTGTAATACACAAGAGATGGATTGTACTGTAATATGTTATTATACATCTAAATGAGGTATTATATATTATATGACATGAAGGAACAATCAATCTTTCCCAGCTTAAGGGAATCAGGTCTAAGGATAGTTCCACACTCTTGGACATCTGAAGTAGCCAATTTGGACAGTTTTCTCCGTAATGGGATTACAAGTGATCTGATCAATGCGGATACATGGTGATTATGGCATTCAGAGAGTCAAGAGCCAACACATGTAGATGACATCTGATTCTGAAACAGTGCTTTAAAGAAATAACTGTTCCTAACTCCATAATAATTTTGTTGGGCAAAAAAAATGTTATTTAGGGCAAAAAAAATTCCTTCTCTTTGATTTGAAATTATCCTAGTAGATTTGTCTTTCAGTTTTTGTTCATCTGCGTCTATCTGCAGCACAAGCATATCACAGCAATCTTTCAGAACAATGTCTTTGTCTGATCTCAAGCCCATGAGTCAGCATGAAGCCATCCTTATCCAGGGGTGGGATCCCACTAGTGTAACTACTGGTTTGGTGAGTGTGTGCTTTGCGCACGCAGCACTTCAAAACGCCCTCTTTTCAGCTAAAATTTACCTTCTGCTGCAGCTACTGTGAGTAAAAACAGCTGATCCGCAGCAATCCATTGTGCCACGCAAATCAGCTGAGGTAAAAAACAAAGGAATATAGGACAGATTAGGGCAGGGGCAGGTGGGCGGGCCCAACTTATCGCCGGAACTACCAGTTCACCCAAACCGGTCTGTACTGGCTGAACCCTACCTGTCCTTATCTATTCCAGTGTTAAAGTCATGTTTCACCTTAATGCACATAATTTTGCTGTAAAAGTTATCTAAGGCATTTTGCTGACCATTCTGTTAGCTGTACAGCCAGCTTAACATCAATTGCTCACTTTAGCTGGTATAGGCCAGTCTCTTCTCTTCAGTTTCTGGCCAACATATTTTACTTTGGACAAAAAGGACAGTATTTTTCAAACCAAACTCTCATCTTTATCTGGATCAGCCTCAATAGCAGGTGCCCAGGGGTGGCAGAAGTGAGGAGAAAGCGTACATGGTGAAGTGGAAAAAAGAGTTATTTCTTTCTCTGCTACTGATATCGTGAAAGAACTTCTGAAAGCTGCTGAATGTCAACTGGATTACAGCAGCATAGAAAAATGTGAAATAAATAAACAGCTGATATAAGCTGCTCTTCCATCTCCTCAGTAGTGGGATGCTGCCGGTTCAGACAGGTTCAAACGAACCGGTAGTGCCAACAATCCGCTTGACCCACTCCTGCCCTATCCTGTCCTTTATTTTCTGCTTTGTAGCTCATCTCAATCATGCAGAACAGCTGATTTCCCCCCCCCCCACCTTGCTGTTCTACTTACTGTTGCTGATTTGAAAGGTAAGCAGCTGAGCTTCTAAATGCTCCATTTTTAGTGCTGCGCACAAGCACCTTATGCACATGCTCACCGAACCAGTTGTTCAACCAGCAGCATCCCACCACTGAATCTCCTTCTTTGAGATTAATAGTGTCAGATAATTGCACTCAAAGCAATTTACTTTATACTCTAGCTACATTAATGAATATATGTTCAGGGCGTGTTTCTCCTCTGAGTAATGTTTGATGAGAAGGCAGAGAAACAAAATCAGATGATTCTGCCAGCCCCTCTTGTTAATGCTTTGTAAGTGGTAGGCATAAGGACAGCAGCATTTACCACTATGGTACCTATCAGTGGTGGGATTCAAAATTTTTTTTACTACCAGTTCTGTGGACATGGACTAGGTGCACGTGGCCATGTGAGTGGGTGGGTGTGGCTTTTTTGCAGTACCCCCTATGCTCCATTTTGGGGCCTTCTGGGCCCCAGGGAAGCTCCTGGGGGTCATTTTTGCTCCCAGGAACCTTCCCTGGGGCCCAGGAAGGCAAAAAATGGAGTACGGGGGTGGGTCAGGGGGGGCTATGCCCCCTTCCCTCCATTTTTTGCCTTCCTGGATCTCAGGGAAGCCTCCTGGGTGAAGCAGTAAGACAGAGAGGAGAATCCTGGTACAGCTGATCATAGGAACAACTGATTGTCGGGAGGGGAAAAAAGAAATGCCTTAAGGAGCAACTGGGCAGGGAAGAATGCAGTCAGCAATGTCGGGCATGCGCATGATGTTGCGCATGCACGATAAGGACTGACTGGGCAGGGAGGGGAGAGGTGACCGGGTCAGGGGCTTGGTCAGCCACTAGTTTGGCAACCCATGCCAAATCCTTGCTATTGGTTTACCCAAACCAGTGTGAACTGTCTGAATACCACCACTGGTACCTATGCAGGATGAACAGAGGATGGCAAGGTTTACATCAATATATTTACTTGGATAGCACTTCTACTCAGCTGTTTTTTGAGTTCTCATTCAAGAGTGAAAGGAATGAGTAAGTCCATATATTAATTGAGTATCTGTGAATTCGTGTATTAAATGAAGCCATTTAAAGCATTGTTTGGCTACTTTAAAATAAAACCCAGTCAAAGGATGTCTTATCCCACTCAGAAGAATACGAGTGTGTGGATATAGAGATCTTATTGTCTCAGAGACTGCACACTGTCTTATGAATTCTTCAACTGTAGAACAAATTTCAAAGGATTAGTTGGGTTGGACTTTTTTCAGTGTCTTGCATAACCAACTTTCTTCACTTCCACAATGCAACCACATGTTTCCACCCATATGTCTGTCATTGCTCAATTCTCCTTCATTAATGTTTTTCTGCTGAAATCTGGATCATTTCCTTGGAATTCATTACTTCTACCTCTCGCATGGCCCTTCCTTTTTAAATTTCTGTTGTTCTTAGAAATTAATGCCCCCATACTTTTCTTAGTAGGAAATAAAGTGGTATATTTTAATCATAGTGGATGAGCGAATGTTTGTGGTTTTTCAAGCTAATTCTTTTTCCTCTAATCATCCCAATAGAAAGGAAGAGGAGAATAATCATAGCTCTGAGAGTTCAACTCTTTTCATGAAAAGGTCCTGGGTTCAATCTTTGAGCATGGCAAGGAACATTGCTTTTAACTGCCAATCAATATTATACTTAAGGGAGAACGGTCTGATTCACAAAGATACTCGTGTCTGGTCCATAACACTAAAAGGCTATAGTTTGTGTGTAACAAATCCAAGAGAAAAGATAGATAGGTAGATAATAGAAATAGATGGATAGAACAATCTTTTGAAAAGGCATGCAACAAAGGATTTAAATTTTAAATTATCCTGATGTCTTCTGGGAATCTAACTCTGCCAAGATTCAGAGATCCAAAATATCATTGTCCTCTCTTGCTGACAACTCTGTTTGTCAAAAGGTGAAAGAAATTACATGGACTCTCCTATCCTGTACATAATCCCTATCAACAGGCAAGAATCAGATGAAGCATTAAAGATGGCATCTTGAGGAAAAGTGATACTGTAATATTGAATATAAGCTATCTGAAAGAAGAGGAACTAAAGCTTGCATACTGAACTTCAGATAGTGATGAACTTCAAAAGTTTTTCAGATTACAGTTCTGTCAGTCTGACGTGTATGTACGGTAAGATATTCAAACCAACATATTTATAAGCATTGTATATTTATAATATACAAGCAACATATTTATAAACATTGTATAGGCATGCTGCAATTTCAGGGTAAAAAGCAGAGCTTGTTTAATTTCTTTTCATCCCAACCATGTCTTTAGATAACCTGCCTGAGGAACAAAACTAGTGACACTGATGAAGTTTATCTAATAGGTAACAAAACATCAGCAAGCAAGTAACCAGGCTCAGAGAAGCACTACTGTAAAACCAGCTTTTGCATCATCAAGGCATCCCACCTCTGTGACTCATGATACCAACATAATTAATTTAAAACATTTTTTTAATATTAAGACATCATAAATACCTTAAGTTGAGTTGACAATTGCATGGAGAAGACTTTTAATGAAAACATAGAAGGGCAATGATAGAGTATTGGAAATGAGGTTCAAAAATTATCTACCTTTTTCTGGAATAGTTCTGTTGACATGGTTGCCAGGTCCACTTTATCACAGGTTGAGGAATACCATAAACAGTGCATGTTAAAATTTGCTTAGTTCCTAGCTGATAGAGAGTAGGAGCAGGAATTGATGACACTTTTTCATAAATCTGAGGTTTCACTGTTAACAAACAAGAACAAGAGTAAACTGAAATCTTATTCTAAAATAAAATGGAAAGAATTACGGTTTCAAAAAAAAAACTAAGACTTTGGCCTCTTCCACACACAGTGTGTTGACATCATTGCTGTCTATATGTGTCCCTACAATGCAGCTTCCAACAGCCTTGGAAAATCAGAATCAGTGTGTTCTCTGCTTCAGAAATGCTGCAACAGCAGTTTTGCAATGCTTGTTCTGGAGCTACAGTTGTAGGGACTTCCAATCTGTCTTAACTACTTCCTCTAGAATTTCCTCCTTCTCTCCAGAATCCAAGTGATGGGCTCCTTCTGCCCTATCTTTCTCCAGTAAATAAAAAAAATTACACTCTTCATCTGACAATGACTAGGTTATTTCCCTCCCTTCTTTTGGTTAGACGCCAATGAAATGAGATGAAGAGGGAAGATGACAAGAGGACATTGGATGCAGGCAGAGCTGCTCGGCTCAAACAGCCCATTTGCATGGACGCATAGGACATAAGCTAATCAGCTGGTGACACAAATGTTGAGCATAGAAATGCCATTTTTTAAAAGACACTAATACCCTTGTCAAAATGATTTTAGCATAACAATGTGATCTCTGGTAATGAAAATTTTTTTTGAATATTTATGTTTAGTCAGAATTCAAGATAACTTAATTTTTAATTAAGTGTGTAGAGGATTTCAGCTTACTATCATTGATAGTAATGTGGACTCACCATTTATTCTGAGTGTTATTGTTAAATTTTTTTGTAGGTTCCACTGCCGGGTGCTCAACATTATAGTGTAGTTTCCTGCATCTTCTTCAGCAACATGTTTTATAATGAGTGAGAAACCTTTAATTTTATATCTGGCACACATTTCAGCAGCAGGTAACCCATCTTTCAACCTGTGAAAAGACAATCAAATCCATAATTGGTTATGATGTCACTACATACTTTACTTATGTAATACATAAACATTTCATAGAAAACAAGCAGAGCACATTTTTATGGATCAAGGACTACACTTAATTCTTTTAGTAGAATGCTAGAGTCACACTTTGTAGTTTAAGGCCAGTATGAAGAAATAGGAACAGCAGGTATAAAAACTGAAATTGATATCATTTAAATTACATTAATGTGGTTGATATAATTATTCTTCAATTGTGTCTTTACTAATTTCCAATTTACACCCATGAAAAATGATAATCTTTCATGACAGGCTTTGAATAATGTATAGGGGATCTATATACAAGTCATCGGAAGACCAGACTCAGGCCTGGTGTTTAACTCAGATGTGAGACATTGCGGGTTGAATGAACAAATTATATTACAAAACTTTATAACTGTTTAAAAAGCTAATTACTGGTCAATTTAATGGATTTATTCAAAATCCTTGTGGATTGAATTACATATTATATGAAGAATGTGTAGCTGCTAATGATCTTCATTTTAGTCATTTCATTCCTACTCAAATACTAATTGTTAAAAGAAATGTGAAGTATTTGAAGTGTTTGTGAAATGATATGTCAGACATTCCTTTTATTAAATATTATTAGGGAATACATGGGTACAGAAAAGTGACAGGAGTTCACCACAACCATAAGTCTCCTGGAGTGTGTGGAATTCCTCCTGTTTTAGTTCTTTATTAAAAGATATTCCAAACTTAAAATTTGTAAGGAACATCAGCACATTTGAACATATAACTCAGAAAAAATTCTCCTTATAAAATCTTAAATCTACAAAGCTAATAATTTTACCGGCAATAATTGGAAACTGAAAAAAAAACCCAAGTGTTTGAAATGTCATTTTTAAAATCAGCATGGCATTTAAATGACTCTGTGTTACATCTTTACAACTTCTCAATGATCATGAAGCTTTATTATATTGGATGTAGTCATTTTGGACTTAATGATCACCCAGAATCAATAATTGTTTCTTTTGAAAGTCAGTCTAAGTGGCTAAACCTGATGACAGATCACTCTGAAAAAGAGAGTTTCCTTGTCCTCTGGTATCATTCAATTACTATAACTACTGCTATGGTTCTCAGAGGCTGACTTAAGGAAAGAAATGGTACCCTTTAATAAAACAAAAACAAAAAAAAAGGTGTTACCCCCTCCCCATGCAAACCAGTCATAGAGGATGAGGAGGATAGAGCCAGGTGTGAGATTGGGGATCTGACACCACAAATGTGTGAACAAGGAAGCATACAATTGTAAAATGGTAATAATTGCTGATTTGGCAAAATTTCGGACAATTTTTTTTTAAAATATATGATTTAATTTTAGGTGTTATAAAAAACTAATTAAAAATAATGTTTAATATACCATGCTAATGTCTGCTCATTATTTTACTTTAATAAACATTATTTTATTGATTATTTATTTTGTGGCATTTCCTGTATTTCCATTCAATCTATTCGATTAGCTAATAAAATTGACATAAAAAGAAAAGAGAGAAAACTAAAAAATAACAGTACACAAAAAAATTGACAATTGATTATTTCAGTTGACCATAACAGTTGACATTTGACCAGGAAATTATGATCAAAGACCTGAGGCTTGGTTGCTCTCAGAAGTCTAACTGGGATGAAATGTGTCTTCTAAAAACAGAGATTCCATAGTGGGTAGGTCTTTTCCAACTGCTAGGGACACATAACTTTTCCTGGTATTTTAAAATTTGACCAGGCTAGTGACAGTGAAATAGTCACATTTTAAGTCATTTAAGATATCAAACTGCATCTGATAAACAATTGGCTGGTCTTTTAGTAGAAGAATCATAGATCCTTACATCTTCCAATACAATCAGTTATCAGCCTAGCGGCTACATTTTTCCATCAACAGCAACTTGCAAGAATTTTTTTTCTGACTGGTTCTTGGAAGAATAAATTGTGGTAGTCAAAAAGGTAAGAGGCAATTGCCAGGTTGAATTAGTCCAGGAAAAGGCACAGCAAACCACTAGCTGTGATTGAGCAAATGTACTTCTCATAATAGCTGCCTCCTTTAAATCCATTGACAAGTGAGGCCAAATAGCATTCCCAAGTAGTGGGCCTGCATCCAACTCTTTCCCAGCTTCTATTTTTTCTTTAGAAATGTGATTGTTTCAAAGGTGGAAACCCAAGCTTTAGAGCACACATTAAATTTGGCTGCAAGTATGGTGAACTAATGCCACACATGCATGTAGGGAACTGTTTTCCTAATCAGTCTTGTAGCAATGCTTTTGTGAAACGCTAATGAATTCAGGAATAGCTCCTGCCATTTAGAATGATTTGAATGAAAACAAAAGCAAAATTGAGATCAAAATTGATACCATTGTTTCACAGGCAAGTAATACAAAAACACTCCTTAAATAATATGTTCATGACCTAAGAAAATCTCAGGTCAGTTAGAAGTATAGAAGTTGTATAAAAAGTGTAGCAAAACAATGGGTTTGCAGAAAACAAGCATTTCCCTGCTTGGGCCAAATTATAAGACATCTTACTGTGATGGAGTAGGGATAGGGATGGAGGTAATTCTTCCTTTCTATGCCACTTTGTTAGAGCATATCTGTCCAAGATGTTAACCTCTAATAATACTTCAACAGTAAGGCCAACAACATGACTTAACTGTCTTGATACTCTAAGCAAACTAGATTTAGAAAAATACTGTCTTGCCCTCATGAATATGCGTACATATTTGTGTGTACTTCTAAGGTTTATGAAATTCATCTTTTATTAGATCATTAACCAATAGACCATTAGTTTCTAAAATGTTTGAGACAAACTTAATTTCTGGTAACCTCGCAGATGGCAACATGTTGTTCAAATAATAACAACATATTCATTTTTGGCTTTTTTCTACTTCCCAGATGTTTTGCAATTTCCGAACCCCATAGTTCCAGTATTTTTTTCACTAAGTGCTAAGATCATGTCATAGCCCTAATAGAGAAAAAGATGTGAAGGAAGTCTTCATTGAAATAATATGTAGATTAATAAATTGGGGAAATTCCCTTATATGCAAATACTATGGCTTTAAGTAATTGTCACATAATTTTAAAGTTGTCATTAGCAAAAGAAGCCATATATTGAGAGATCTTGAGTACAAAACACAAAAACAAAACTTTGATTTTTTTAAAAAAAATATAAAATAAGAACTTGATATTTTACAGGTGTGTGTCAGTGAGTGTGCAAGTGTTTGATATTTTGACTTTGGTTAGTTCATCAAAGCAATGAACTTGAATTTGGGCAAGTGGAAGACAAGAGGGACCAGCACTGCTATGGCCCATGGGGTCCATGGGGTCACGAAGAATCAGACATGACTTAGAGACTGAAGAACAACATAGGCAAATTTGCCTTCCTGTCTCCCTCTGTGCACTGACATATTCATTCCTCACTGCCTTATGAGTAGGGGCCCTTTAAGTACAGTAACTGATTATTTTAACACAATGATTCAGAGCAATTGCTGATCAACTGAGCAGGAAGCAAGTGAAAGCGTAGGCAGCTGGAGTCATGCAGTGCAATAAAACTCAGAAGGTTTGTGACCTCAACAAAAGGACAAAGAAAGGCAAAACATGGAAGCTTGATTCAGAACCTTTTTGAGACTGTAAATGTCCACGGGCAGAATATTCATCTGAGATTGCATTTATACTTTTTCTCATGCCGTCTATAGGTCAATGTAATTTTGCTTTCCAGAAGTCAGACAAGAAACATTGTTATAATTGTTATGTTTACATTTTAATTGAATATTTTTATTGTTCTGAATGAATTATTGTCATGTTCAGTACTTTAATTGTCTGCATGCCTAGACAACTACCTTCACTGGCACACCCTTGCCAGGAAGGAAAAAAAACCCAACTAACAGACCATAGCAGAGCTATTGCTGAAAGTTTCCCAACTTGTTAATTTTGTGTGGCTACAGTTATCCTGTTATCACTAATCCAAAACTGCAAGTTGATAAAGGACTATATTAGACCCACCTGGAAAATGTGGGAACTTCTAAATATGAACCTAAATATGTACTATGAAGCTTAAAATAAATATGGGGACCTCACTAGGTAAAGGTTCCCCTCACACATATGTTCTAGGCGTTTCTGGCTCTAAGGGGTGGTGCTCATCTCCGTTACAAAGCCAAAGAGCCAGAGCTGTCCGAAGACATCTTCATGGTCATATGGCCGGCATGACTAAATATCGAAGACACATGGAACACTGTTACCTTTCCACTAAAGTGGTCCCTATTTTTTTACTTGCATTTGACATGCTTTTGAACTAGGTTGGCAGAAGCTGGGACAAGTAATGGGAGCTCACTCCGTTACGCAGCGCTAAGGATTCGAACCGCCAAACTGCCGACCTTTCTGATCGACAAGCTCAGTGTCTTAGCCACTGAGTCACTGCATCCCTATAAGGAAACTCACTACACACACACACACACACACACACACAGAGGGAGAGACATGGGCCAATTTTCTCACTGACAGGGAAAAGGCAGGAAGTTCCTATTGTATCACAAGGGAGTAACACCCTTTTTATCTTGCTAATGAATGGATCTGAACCAAAAACCATAAGAATTTGTCATTTCAATTACTGAAAATATAATTCATATAACTTAATAAGCATCTCAGAATTAGGCCCCAGTTAAAAGAACTTCCTTTCTCACTGGACAGCACATACCCTTTAAAATATTCTCACTTTATTATGAAGAAAGAAAATATCAAAATGAAAATGTCAGTGACGAAACTTAGAACTCATTTCTATATTACATTTATGAGTGTTCATATGTCTGTTGAATTGTGAGGGCGAAAAATAAGAAGTCCTAATAAAAGAGGAGCTGACAGATCCATGAAGGATAAAGTTAACAAGGACTTTTAAGCCTTATTATAAAATGTAATGAAGTACAAGTTGTTTTCTTGTTTGAGGCAAAGCAGAAACTATGCCTCCCACTCAACCAAGTATACTATCCAAAGCCATGTTATCTTCATACATATAACAGAAAATCATCTTCCGATCTCTGGTCATTTGCTACACTTCTATTATATTCCCAACTTGCAACCCGTGCTAGCTGCTTTATATTATATAATGGTAAAATTGGCTCTGACTATCTGCAGAACCATTATATTGACTGTCAGTTGCTTGAGACAATAACAGCCGAGTGACTGCCCTTGTATATCCTCCTCATGGTCTTTGTAGGGTTATTTGAAGACCAGTAGTAGAAACTGGAAGTAAAACTTCTTAAGTGTTTGCTTTGATTTGGTTTCCTCTTCATTAAAGCTCCATCCTTTGAACCTCCCCAATCTAGCCTCATAACAGTTATTAAATGTGGATGTCCTGAAAGTTATATATTGTCCCAGAATATATCATTTTTATTTGAATCAATAAATATACACCCTGTGACTTTGGTCTTGCAATGTAACCCATAAAGGAATCAAGCATGTTCTCTTCATTTTTCCTCAGTCTGTTGTATTTCAACAACAAACCCACATACTACAGCTATCCCATTTCTTCTATATGAAAAGGTTTTTTTGTGAGTATTGTATGTGTAGGAAATAAACATTTTAATTATTAGTACTTTAAAAATTATTAATATTTATTTTTCATTCTTTCTCCATATTCTGTCCTGCTACACACATATTTAAAAATATTTTACATAGTTCCAAACTTGTATGCAATGTGACTTCCAATCACGATTCAAATGTTAGTGTAGTTCTTGACCCAATAAAAATTGTGCACAAATAACTCTCTCAAAAAAATATAGGCACTGTTCTTGGCAGTATTTTTCTTCTTCAAAATCTTCCAACAACATTTTTATTTTCATGAAGAGTTTAAATACAAGATAAAACTATCAATCCAATTTGAAAATGGATCTATTAAAAATTAATGTATAATATTTATTCCTCGAATATTAAATATGTGAGAGAATACTGCAGTATGCTTTCTAATCAAATATGCCAAAAAAAATTTACTGCAAGACATTAATCACAATAAAATGAACATAGTCATCTCACAGATTCTTAAATAGTGAAAATTAAAGCAAATATTTCAAGTCTATTTCAGGACATCTTTATTTAACATCTTTTTTTACTTAGAGGTGGGAAAATAGGTTATCTTGTCAAATAAATGGCTTCTTTCTCTAGGTAGAAGTAACTGTAATCCTACCATACAACCTCTGGTGTAGGAAATGCTTTCACTTTCATAGAAAGTCGATAGGACTTCTTGCCAGACATAACATCCAGCATGTTTTTTTGTCGATGTTGCAAAGTGATAAATGCTTTATCTTTAAAGACAAGAAAAAAAGAGGGGGAAAATCAGGTTTTAAAGATATCAAAATGTTTGAATACTTCAAGCATGACATAAGCAATATGATTTGCACACAAAAGACTATATGAGGGACTGCCAATATCAGTAGGAATATTTTTGCATGTAAAGAACAACATAACCCCTCAAAGCCCTCAAAGATGATCTCACTAGTCATCCAATAAAATCAGAATTTTCCTGAATTCCAATATTACTTTCAACATAAAAACAATGCAAACCGTAAAATACATTAATAAGTAGCCTGAACATACTTGTTCTAATGAGAACATATGAATTTTAACTCTTATGGAGTTAAAATTAAAGCTTCATTTAAAACACTAATGCCATGGGGAAGAAACTTGCCACAGTTAGTTCTTGACTTACAACCACAATCGGGCCCAAAATTTATGTCGTTTAGTGAATTTTGCCTCATTTTATGACATTTCTTGCCTCAGCTTTTAAGGGAATCACTGCAGTTGATCAGTTAGTAACCCAGCTGCTAAGTGAAACTGGCTTCCCCATTGACTTTGCTTGTCAGAAGGACACAAAAGGTGATCACATGATCTTGGGATATACCAGCTGTCATCTGAATTTTGACCACATGATCATGGGAATGCTTCAAAGGTCATAACTCATTTTTTAAATGCTGTTGTAATTTTGAACAGTCACTAAATGAACTGTTGAAAGTCAAGGACTACCTGTACATAGAAAAAAAATGTTCTGGAAATGCCCTTATTTATTTAGTCAATGTTTAGTCAAACCTATTCCACAACCGTGACTCAGTGTGATAAATAGCACAACTTAGTGGCACATGGACAAACCCTTGTAAAAAGCACAAAATTGTAATGATGGTCTCATCTAACCTCTAGACTGCAATCTTGGCTTTGGTGTCAAGCTTCAAAAGACTTTTGTTGTTGCAACTATTATCGCATCTCAGCTTGCCAACAAACTATGGGGGGAAGGAGATAGAAAATGGCCCAGGCATCAAGATGTCGGCATGAGAAAAAGGACATTTCGGCAGGTGTTTACAGAAGCCAAAAAAGACTTCCCCATAACAATATCCAGAGGCCATATTGGACAATGTGACCTGAGCTAATGGGGGAGGGTGGTGGAATTTGAACCTTAACTATAGGGGTTAGCACAAGAAAGCTCTAGATCTGGTTTTGCCTTCAAATGTGCCAAAGTAGTATAGTCAATAAAGTTTTGCATACAGAGATTGGATTGTTTCAGTCGTGCTTGCTTTGGTTGGGTTCGTCAGTCACAACCTTGACATTTGGAGTATAAATGTCTGACATTAACATACACAAATTATATCTTACCATAAATAAAAACTGTTACACTATCTGATTTGAGTGACGGCCCGCTCTTAACATTGCAGATGTATTGGCCTTTATCTATACCATGGACTTTATCAACAACAAGGATGCTATAGAACAGGTTGGGCTCATCTTTTCTTTGTTGAATGCTTCTACTAATGGTGGCTCTTTTGCTTGCCTAGATAGGAGGGAAAAAAAGAAACACAGGTCTTATTACCATCAACAATTGCTATTTGGAATTTATATAGTGGTCACAATTTACCATGTAACTCCAGATTAGACTTCATGCTTTTTTAAATGCAGTTTTTAGATACACAGTCATAAAAACACTGTATTGGAAAGTAAGAACTGAAGATCATTTAGAACCTGCTATTTTAGAATTATTTTACAGGGATCACAGACCAAGTTTTTCTATGAGTATAGAAATGCATATTATATATATATAGCACATTGTATTGTATAATTATATATATATATCCTATGAGACAAATTTCTATGCTAAAATTATTAAGCATCCCTCAACATGTAATCAGGCAAATGATTTTGAATTGTGATCTGCATTAAGACTTATGTGGTTCATTCAATGTATAGAACCAAGTGTGTAGAACCAAGAAAAACAAGACAGCTGCCAGTAATACTGTATACAGTATGTTTGCAAATGGAAAGTGGAAATTCTATCAGAAAAGGGAAATGATTAGTAGACCTTTCATAATATACTCTTGAATATTGGTTGATTAGGCCAAACCTCAAGTAGGTTTGCATTTTACCATACATTAACTTATTAAGATCCAATGGTAAAACTGACAAGCTTTTCTTGGAAATCTGGGAGATATTTGTGCATGGCTGAATATGCTAAAAATGTGGTGAAGATAAACTCAGTAACCATATTTTATCATTGATGAAGTGATTTGCTCAGAGTCCAACTGAAATTTTGAACAAATTAACTAGTTTCTTTCTGAAACTGAGTTGAAAGCCTACTTTGAGGAAGTCTATTATAAGATAAAAACCTTTGACATTGTGTAATAAATATTACTAATCACGACATCTAAGAAATTTCCAAGTTTTAAAGTTTTAAAAATAAATGTTATTATGAAATATGCACAATGAGTTTATGTAACTATATTGTGTAGTCTTGCTTATTCAATGATGCAACATGAAACGTATGTTTTCCAACACAACATGGAAAATAAAACGAATCATACTACAAAATTCAGCAGAATGACAACAAATTAGTACATTTATTTAGTTAACATTTTTATTAAGGTTGCTCATTAGTATTTGAAAAAGGAAAAAGTACACACCTCGCCAGGATAAGTCCATGTGATTTGCACTCTGGTGTTCCAGGCTGCAGTGATACTACAGTTGAGAACAAGACTTTGTCCTTTGAATAACTTCACTGATTTTGAGTCATTCACTTGGACACTAATGATTTCATTGTCTATGAAACACAAAAAAAGCAAAATGAACTGGATGATTGCTTAGTTAAACACGTAGACAGAAAAATTGAGATGTATAGAAAAGTACTCACTTAGCCTATACGTCAGGTATTTGGTGCTATATTCATGACCATCAACAGTAGTTTCACAGCTAAGAAGCCCTATGAATTTATAAGTTGCTTTTGGAATTATGAAGCCTTTTGTGTTATCCCAGATGACGGTTTTCCCATCAGGGATGATGTTTTCTCCTGGTATCTAAAACGAAATAAATGCATTATTTCCCCCACTATTTTCTTAAGTACATATTCATCCTAGAAGTAATAAATGCTTTTATTTAATAACATTTTATGACAAAGAACCTCAGGGAATTATAGAACATGCCTCATCCATTGCACATAACTGCATTTCTGCGGTTGAGTGGGGACATCTGGAACTTGTATTACCTTCCTTCAAACACTTCATGCACCCCAGCTTAGAGAGAAATCCAAAACACAAGTTTTCTGATTTGCCAGACTTGGGATTTGTTGAGGTAATACAATTAATAGATTAATTAATTAATGCAATTAATAGAGCTTGATAGAACAGTGCCAGGTAAATTGAGGGTCTTTTCTCTTTGTTTCACACACACACACACACACACACACACACGCACTTCCGGGTAGAAGCAGGTGTAAATTGGGTGACCGATTTAAAGCAGAGAGAGAGAGTGCACTGATTGGCTTGTAACACAGATGTTGACTAGCATGGCAAAGCAATGATTGACTAAAGATGGTTAATTAAAAAGCCATGATCGACCCATTTGGGGGCCATGGATGATGAGAATGACTTGGGGGCTACAGCTGGGAATGATTTGCAGTTGTGCTTTGCAAATATATTAGAATGATTGGCAGTTGGCATGGACAGTCATATTGCAATGGTCAGTAAATCATCTAAGTATGACACAGATTTCTGAAAATCTTTTGGTCTCTTAATACAGGAAAATCTTGGTTTAAAAACAGACTATTTCATGTTCCACCACACCAAATTTTGTTATTCGTCATGGTGCAAAAGCCCATGGGACTTTCCAAGCAAAATTGCCCTGTTCTTAATTTCCTATTGACAAATATGGATTGTGCTAAGTATTTAGTAAGAAGTGGTTTCCCTTTTCTTAGCAAACACATCATATACTGTATATAATGGCAAATTTGTTTCTGAGTCAGGTGTTGAGGTATTTCTTAATCAGTGGTGGGATTCTAATTTTTTTTTACTATCGGTTCTGCATGCTTAGTGGCCGTGGCAGGGAAAGGATACTGTAAAACCTCCAGTCAGAGGTGGTATTTGCCGGTTCTCCAAACTATTCAAAATTTCCACTACCAGTTCTCCAGAATTGGTCAGAACCTGCTGAATACCACCTCTGTTCTTAATACAATGGCGGACTTTTCCAAGAAAGACATTTCCAAGAATGTCTATCAACAAACCAACATGGGTGTTTGGGCCAAAAATGTTTTTTTTTTTCATTTGAAAGGCAAATTTCTAAGTGGGGTACATAGTAGACACATCTGTAAGGCTAGAGCCACGCTGGAAAAACCCAGTGAGGACTACAATTAGATTGTTGGCAATAAATAAAATAAAATAAAATATAGCAGCAGGACATATTTTAGTGGTCAAGGGCTGCCCTTAATGACCCTGTGGGAAGGGAGAGGCAATGAGGGAGTGTGATGGGACAACACCACAAATATGTCTGCAATTTTGTTTTTTATTCTTTCCAAACAAATGGAAGAAACAACTTATGTAAAGGGGTCAAGACTCTACCATCTGTGTATTAGCCTATCAACATGAATAATCTATGAAAACTGAATAAAACAGGATCACATTCAACATTGGAGACAATCTGGCAAAACAAGTCCAAAACGGTTGTGGAGAGAAAGATCCCTTCTAGAACAGAAGTGGTATTCAGCAGGTTCTGACCAGTTCTGGAGAACCAGTAGTGGAAATTTTGAGTAGTTCGGAATACCACCTCTGACTGGCCCCACCCCCATCTATTCTCTGCCTCTCAAGTTCCAGCCAATTGGCTGGGTCTTCTTTTGTTGCCCTGTACAGGAAAACGGAGCTGGAAAGCAGGTTAGTGGGGTGGGGAGGGAATGGACATTTTACAGTATCCTTCCCCTGCCATACCCACCAAGCCATGCCCACCAAGCCACACCACGCCCACAGAACCAGTAGTAAAAAAATTTGAATCCCACCACTGTTCTAGACTTCCAATACAATGCTCTAGGAAAGGTAGCTGGACAGCATCTTGCAGCACCGCAGGTTGTTTCATTAAATGAAACATTGTTTCATTTAAACCAATGTTTCTTAACTTTGGCAACTTTAAAGATGTGCGAACTAACTCCCAGAATTCCTCAGCCAATTTGCTGGCTGGAGAATTCTGGGAATTGAAGTGTACCCATCTTTGATTTGATAAGGTTGAGAAAAACTGATCAGAAACACTGTTCTGTTGACTCAGAGTAGATAATATTCAGGTTGCCCTGATCTTACAACACGAGAAGAAAGCAGGGGAATGCAACACTTTATTCTATCACACAGAAGAAAATGTAAAGGGGCTAGAAAGAATTCCAAAAGTCATACACTGCATTTTTTTTCTTGTTGCTGTTTTTTCTACCTTATCTCTGTTGGTTTCTAAATGTTCCAAAGCTACAAAACAAAATAAAATCAGTATCTTCTATCATATGCTCACATTCATGATGATCAAACTCGTGTGTGTGTGTGTGTGTGTGTGTGTGAATGTGCACGTCTATGGGTATATATATATGTGTGTGTGTATGTGTGTGGATAGATAGATAGATAGATAGATAGATAGATAGATAGATAGATAGATAGATAGATAGATAGATAGATAGATATAGATATGCCATGGATATTGTTCCACATACAAACCACAATCTATGAATGTAGCATTAGATACATTTGAAATTCAACCCATCTGTTTAGAGAACTCAATGACAAAAACTGCCAGCACCCCTTTTAATTATTGATCTTTAAAATTATAGCTGGTCCACCTTTTCCACCAAAAATGTGTTCAAAGCAATTGTGAGAAAAATTATCTCCAACAATTTCTCAAAAGCAAAACTCCCCCATAGTTGTGATAGAAGCATAGCTACTGAAAAAGAGAGGTATTTCATCTTGCTGTGGAAATCAGTGCGTAGGAAGCTAGGGAGTCTGGAGGGATAGTGTAATAAACACATGAATCCACCCTGAACTAACACTGCATGTCCAGAAATAATTTTGTTTTTCTGACGCTGAGATGCATACTTTCTAGAAAGGGTTACTAATCTTTGTCCTTTACACAATCTTCTTCCTCTTTGCTTCTGTGCATTATTGTTAAATAAGTACAAGAATACTACTCCATCTCATTAGTTTTCCCAAACATGCTTTTTCAAAAGGCAACTGGACTTTCTTGTTTTTCCTTGAAGTAGTTTCTCATCCAAGAAGCTTCTTCGGTTCTGATTGAATGGTTGGGCAAGGATTTATATTCCTTGCAGTCATCTGATCATTAGCACTCTTTTGGAGAATCATTGAGGCCACTTAAGACTTTTATCTGTGCCCTCAGGTTTCACCTGAATAGTGCAAATGTGTATGGAATAGAGGTGGTATTCAGCAGGGTCTGACCAGTTCTGGAGAATCGGTAGCAGAAATTTTGAGTAGTTCGGAGAACTGGCAAATACCACCTCTGACTGGAGATTTTACAGAATCCTTCCCCTGCCATGCCACCAAGTCACTCCCACAGAACTGGTAGTAAAAAAAAATTGAATCCCACCGCTGGTGTGGAACCATCGCAGACAAACCTCCAAGTGGCCTCAACAACTCCCCGAAAGAGTGCTAGCAACCAGATAACTGCAAGGAATATAAATCCTTCCAACTTCTCACCATTCAAGCAGAACTGAAGAAGCTTCTTGGATGAGAAATCTTCAAGGAAAAATAAAGAAAGTACAGTTGCCTTTTGAAAAAGCCCCTTTGGGACAACCATGATGTGGATGACTGAGAATCTCCGTAGACATCCCATTAAGTTTCTTCACAATTAAACTTCACAATTAAACCATTAAACCATGAAAGAGAACTGATTTGGGGAGGAACTATACCAGGAGAATCCCTTTGTCCAGCATTTTTTAAAACATTATCACAACATAACTGCAATATCAGTTATTTCCAATTCTAAAGGTCTGAGCAGGATAAAATGTAGTTTGTCTGAAAGAGGAACACTTTTTCAGCAACATGCAAAACTGAGTTAAGGAATCTAGCATTACCATGCAACATCACACTTATATGGGGCCATGAATCCTCCCCCCCGCCCAATACTGTAGGAACATATACAAATGATCATTTTTGGTGACTTTAAGATACGGAACTCCATTGAGAAATTCCTAACCCTTGGTCTTGGGAGGTTGTTTGTTTGTTTGTTGTCAAGATTAGTAGTTGGTCACATTAGCTGAAGTTTCACTGTCCTTTAGAATGAAACTTTTGGTCTTTAGAATACACTTTGATCTAGTGATTAAGGTGCTGGTAGAAACCACCCAAGGCATGAAAACCAGCTGGTAGACTTTGGGCAGCGAAGCCCAACTCTCCTCACATCTCCTTTACAGACTGACAGATGCTTCAAACTATCAGCCTGCCTTCTGTCTGTATTCTATTATCATGGATTACAGGGACTGAACTGCACAGGAAGGCCCCTCCCTTCACTTTCTGCAATTTGCTTAGACAGTGATATGTTCTAACAGAATGAACAGCAGTCACAGCTCATATCACAGTAGCATATACTCCTTTATCTTTGCAGAATCTGCTAGGAAGCCATAATAACTATTGAAATAATGGGAGGAGTGTGCCTTACAATACACACATTGCCTGTTATTTTATAACCAGCTGGCTGAGATTCTGGAGTGGCTTGAATGCTGGAGATTATATTGTTGTTCCTGCTGCCAAATAAAAACATGCCTCTTTTGTTCTTTGAACTGATTTATCATTGTATATATGCTGACAATAAGCAGTATGCCCATTGATTCAGGAGATTCTGTCAGCCATTAAGTAAGTTTATGCACAACTTACAAAAGCAAAGGAATAAAAGAGTAAGTCTTTATTTTGTTATGCCTTTGCTGGCAACATAACTGAAACCATGACAGCAAGTGGCTGAGCAAGAATTTAATTTTGACGATTTTCGTATGCAGTTAGGAGAAAGATTTAAAGTAGACAATCATACATTTGGAACTGAACAGCAGAAGATAGAATTTCATGTTGAATTATGTACAAATAATGAACATGAAATTGCTAAAATGTATCAACTCTTGCTAAAATTTGAACTAGATAAAATGATCTAAGAACTTCGATTATAACATATTGTTGGAATATAATAGTGGGAAAACATGTGGTTGAAAAAAATTGAAATTCATCCTATGTTACAATTTCAAAGAGAAATTTTATAAAATGATGTACCATTGGTATATGACTCTGGAAAAAAATATGTAGAATAAATAAAGTTTTTCACCAGATGTCATGCAAGACAAGACAGATGGCGAGATGGAAGGCACTCCAATGGCAATCAGGGAGAAATATAAAATATCATCAAAAGACAGATTTAGAATACATGATTTGTACCCAAACTAATTAACACACAGGGTTTGTGTGTGTTTCAATTATGCAAACCAAGTTACTGTACTATGCAAGACCCAACCCTTTTCTACATGCCTTGTGACAATGCACACCCACCCCAAGAGGACCAGAACTTGTTACACACAGTTGTAGTGCTATTATGTTCTTCATGAAACCAGCAATAGAGACTGCGATAAAGACTAAGCAAGTGTTCCATAATTCTGTCTCAGGTATTACTTCCTCTCTATAGCAATAAATAAATAACTAGTCTCTTAAGCACAGATGTTTTTTTATCATTCTAATGCTGTCATCGTGCCTTTTAGAAAATTTCCACCCACTCTTAGCAACGTAAGCTGAAATGCCAATGACTTTATCGAAACTGAATACTAGCACATTCAACAAAGGTTGATCTATTAATTGCATTTATTTGAATCAAATCATTTTAATTAAATAAATATTGAGCAATGCATATAGCAAACAATTAAAAAAAGTCTACCATTCTTAATTTAACATGGATATCAGGTGCTGTAACTCTGCAGGGGACGATTAGCTCCTCTCCATCAGTTGTATGTATCATTTCTGGTACATTTGTATGTAGCTTGATAAATGGGTTTTGTGTGTCTGCAATAAGAGAAGAAAGTCACAATAAATGACATAAGAAAATGCCAACAAAAACCATTACCTGATAAATTATGTTCCCCATTTAATTATGCCATATAGCAGAGGTGTCAAACTCATGCCATCTCATTGTTGTCATGTGATATATCGGGACTATTTTCGCCTTTGCTAAACCAGGCGTCGCCGTGGCCAGCACGTGACACATCCAGCCTGCGGGCCAGGAGTTTGAAAGCCTTGCCATATAGTGATTTATCTCGGTTACATGCATTAGTCACCAAAAGTAATGGAGAAAGGTTTTTGTTAGCAATGCAAACCCTTTCCCAGCTTATTGATCAGAGGTGGTATTCAGCAGGTTCTAACCAGTTCTGGAAAACTGGTAGTGGAAATTTTGAGTAGTTCAGAGAACCGGCAAATACCACCTCTGACTGGTCCTGCCCCCATCTATTCTCTGCCTCCTGAGTCCCAGCTGATTGGCTGGGTCTTCTTTTGTTGTCCTGCACTGGAAAACGGAGCTGGAAAGCAGATTGGTGGGGTGGGGAGGGATTGGGATTTTGCAGTATCCTTACCCTGCCATGACCACCAAGCCACTGCCACACCCACCAAGCCACGCCCACAGAATGGTAGTAAATTTTTTTGAATCCCACCACTGTTATTGATGTATTCATTTTGAATTTATTCATCAAAAAATGTGCAAAGACTTCAAGCAAGTCAAATATAGTGTTTCAAAAATACATTTGAATTGAAAAATATTTCATGATGAGGAGGAGAGAAAGGGAGGGGGGACCCTAACTATCAAAACAACCTAACGTTTCCTTTTTTAATATCATCCAAGGAAAAGACAGAAATTTTTTTTTTTTAAAAAAATCTTCTGTTTGTTTTGCAGGAGTTACCATTATAAAAACGGGTCAACCAAGATGTTGTACCTCCAGTGAAATGTTGCTTGTTACTACTCCCTTAAGGCTCATTTATCCTTGTCACAAAATTAAAAGCTATTTTCCAAAAACAGCAAATGTTGCAAAGCAGTTTCCTGTATGTATAACCTGCAGGCCATTTTAAGTACAAGGAAGAGCTGCCTCAAGTCTCTAGACTTCATGTCACCAGTTGTTGCTGCCCATAGTGTACTAGTGGGGGTCACTGTCATCTTCTGAAGAAATGACAGGAAAGAGATCCAGGATACAAAAAAAAAATATTTCATTCTAAGAATTATGTCCATGGTCTAGTTGCAACCAAAGGTGACAGCCGTAGATTACAAAACAGCCTTGCCTTTTCTGAGAAGAATATTAACAAATATATACCTTCCACGGTATGGTTCCCTTCTCTTTAGAATCAGAAATATGCTTTTAAACGCAAAGATCTACTTTTCAGACATTTTATGCAAATGTCTCAGTGTTATCCAAATAATCTATCAAACATAAGATAAGGACAAATCTTTAGGGATCTTGAGGCAGAGGTGTATTCATCAGGTTCTGACCAGTTCTGGAGAACCAGTAGTGGAAATTTTGAGTAGTTCGGAGAACCAACAAATACCACCTCTGGTTGGCCCTGCCCCCAGCTATTCACTGCCTCCCGAGTCCCAAGTGATTGACTGGGTCGTCTTTGGTTGCCCTGCACAAGAGAACAGAGCTGGAAAGCAGATTAGTGGGGTGGGGTGGGAATGGAGATTTTGCAGTATCCTTCCCCTGCCATGCCCACTAAGCCACGCCACACCCACCAAGTCATACCCACAGAACCAGTAGTAAAAAAATTTGAATCCCACCACTGTCTTGAGGGAGATAATTCACTCAAGATTTCCTCAGGAGGTTTCAAAAAAATCTTTTGGGAGGCGGAAACCTATCAGTGACCAAAGTATTTGTCCAATTTTCTTTTCATTCTTGTTTTTGTTTTTCTCTAAAAAAATGTTAAATCAATTTTAGGATTTTCAAAAAAGTTACTGTACATTTCTCATTTATATTTGGCAACTTCTCTGCTAAAATTAGGTGATGCAACTACAGGCAGTTCAGGAGGCTTCAAAGCTGGTATTTGGTCTAGACACAATAGTAAATCATGAACTATAATTTACAAATTGCAACGGCTCACATCACAAAAACATGTTGAGCCAAAAACCAAATTCCAGCTTACCCCGATGCAGGAATTTGGCTACTGCTACAGTTGTAAGTTCAAAACATTCAGGAGTACATTTATTCACTAGTAACTCTTTTGAATTAGATTGTCCTTCTTAATGGACAGATTTTTTAAATAAATCTTCTCTGTTTTTATTTGGTTCATTGTCTCTATTGATCAATCTACAGGAAGTGTTAATTGTTTAAGTCAAAGGAAACATTCTTGCTCTCCTGCCAGATCCTGTTTCTGCATTTGTAAACATTAGTTCTGCATTTCTAAATACTGCAACCTGCCAAAATGCTGGAAAAGCTACACAAATCGCCACCATAGGAAACAATCCAAGCTTAGTTGCAATCTTAATTTTAAATAGCTATTCTTCCAGGAAATAATAATTCCAGTATTCTTGATGGCTCTTTTTGTCTATTCCTATAATTTTTTTTCACTTACTATGGGCTGATCTGGTTATATGACAGCTGATACTGCAAACAAAGCCTGGCATAATTTTCTTTATTTGGTTATATACTGAAAATGATAATAAAATGCAAAGTTGATCCATTTGGGGAAAATTGTATCCTTTTCTCTATCACATTGATAGAAAAAAGAACTTCCTATGGTGGCATTTAAACATTTTCTACCATTAAAAGGTTTATGTATAATTCTGAATATAAATATCAACATATTTATGCTACAGTCAATATCAAGCAAATGAATATTTGGCATAGAAAATCTCTATGCCTCTATGTCTTTTTCAGAAAGTGACCATATAAAGATGTTCTTGTTACAAGCTGAAATGTAAGAAAGTAAATCCCAGGACTTGAAAACTTTCACCCATCCCATTTCCACCTGAAGCAAACTTTATACCAAGGCAAAAAAGCATCAGTATACATTCCATTTCAGAGTATTTTGAGCCATTCTTTCTAAAATAAACCCATAGACTTCACTGGGACTCTTTCTGCATCAAATCCATGTTATATAAACATCAATTGCTTAGGACTGAAATGATCTCAGAACTGGACTTACTGTAACTATCACTGACCATCAGAGGTGGTATTCAGCAGGCCCTGACCAGTTCTGGAGAACCGGTAGCGGAAATTTTGAGTAGTTTGGAGAACCGGCCAATACCATCTCTGACTGGAGATTTTACAGTATCCTTCTCCTGCCACGCCCACCAAGCGATGCCCACAGAATCGGTAGTAAAACAATTTGAATCCCATCACTGCTGACCATTCAATGAATTTCAGTTTTCAGATAAAATTGCTGCTTCTAGACTGATGTTGCAAGGCCATTCTAATATCTCCTGGTCAAAGGGTTTGTTTTTGTACTCTATTGTTCTTATAATTAATTGTTTTTCCTCGTTTACATGTCAGTTTAAAGCATGTTATTTAGTTACAAAGAATTATGTCACATGATCCATATCAGAAATTTAGCTTCAGGGAATTTGAAGCAACTGTGCTTTTGAGTTAGGTATTCATGAAGTTTCAGATGTACCTTCTATCTAAGAAAAGGTTTGATTTATATATTTTGCCTTTCAATATTACAAACTGCAACTCCCATAAACCTCAGTTGGGACTGCCCTGAGAATTTTTTTTTTCTTGCCAGCTGAACGGAGTGTCATGTATATGTGTTCTAATCCAGTGGTCTCCAACCTTGGCAATGTTAAGACTTGTGGACATCAATTCCCAGAATTCCTCAGCCAGCTTTACTGGCTGGAGAATTCTGAGAGTTGAAGTCCATAAGTCTTAATGTTGCCAAGGTTGGAGACCACTGCATCTAATCTGGGTATAGGGACTGCCTGGGAGTGAGCTAAATAAAACTAACCCAAAAATCTTCCACTGTGATTTTCCAAAATTTTCTAGTACTTTGCCTTATGAAACTAGACTCCAAAATATTTGGTGGAAAATTGATGATAGATAAAACATTAACATTGATAGAACCAAGATTTGGTATCTCGGAATAAGGATTTTGGGAATGACTAAAGCCATAACAATTAACTTAACATTACAATATTAAATGTACATATTATAATGCAATAATAGTATAACATGATTATTAAAATTTCTTTCATGTCCTTAATTAATTTCTTGTAGCCTGGCATGTGTGCACTTATACTGATCTAGAGGTAGATCAGTAGATTGCTTGGAGTGAGCTAGATACAAACTGGAAATTACAATAATTTTCCAACAATTATGACATAATCAAAATATGTCTGTGAATATCCTGTTTTCACTGTATAGTCATTTCTCAAGAAGTCTTCGGCCTTCCCACACTTTAATTAAATCTCAGTGGAAGCTACCATGAGGGAACTGGCCTTTTTCAATTAGCCAGTGGAGTGAGCAGGAGGGCTTTAGAGTAGGGGTCTCCAACCTTGACTACTTTAAAATTGGAAGACTTCAACTCCCAGAATTCTGGGAGTTGAAGTCCTCCAGCCTTAAAGTGGCCAAAGTTGGAAGCCCCTACTTTAGAGTGACAGGAAAAGGTGTAACAGAAAAACACCCTCATCTCCACCGTGAAATTGCAAAATGTCCTCAAGAGAAAATTTAAACAAATTCTCAACACCCTGAGGATAAAGGTAGAAACTTGACATTTTTAGAAGTTGCAAAATAGTATTGATCAGTCATAGAGTTGAAAACTAGAAGTGCACAGATCTTTAACAAAGTAAAATGTTCCTTTGGAGCACTTTACTAAGCAATGCAAGGACGGACAGGTGGTATAGTGGTTAAGGCACTGGGGACAACCGTATCCCAATGCATTTCATCCATGGAAACTCTCTGGATCAGTGTTTCTCAGCCTCATCAATTTGAAGCTAGCAGACTTCAACTCATAGTAAGTTCTGTATCACTTTGCTCAGACCATCAGACTTCAACACAACAATAGATTTGTTGAGTGGGGAGATGTGCTCCAGGTTAAAACCTCACTAAATTGAACCAGTTTGATTGCTTCTGAGAGGCAAAACTTTCACTAGGATCAATTGTCAGAATTCCACACACCTCCAATGCATGGAAAATTACAAGTGTGAATTTATAAGGGTTAGGGTTTACTCCCCATCAGATGGGGGTTTCACCCCCATCAGATTAGTGACAGTGTGAATGTTAGTGTCAAAGGTTTCTCTTTTTTCAGCCCAATTTCTCAAAAAACAAATAGACTTTCATATCTTATAAAAGATACAACTGTCCATATATAAACAGAGCAATTAAATTTACTAATGAGCATAGACTGAAAAAAGTTACATTTTTTAAAAAGTTGTATATGGGACATTTATGCATCAAAGGAATAAAACAGGTTCAGATGAATTAAAAAATAAATCTGGAAGAATTTAATGTTAACAATTATTCAAATTAGCAAAATATGTATTGCGCACATGGGAACTTTATACCAGGAGATGTTTCAAATATAAATGATGCAAAGTTTTACATAGTTTTTTGGAATACAAGTCATACAATACAGTTTTTTGGAATACAAAATCATACATAATATCCATATAACATTGTAAATAATATTTGGTAATCACTGTATCAATGGGAATTCTTTAAGACCAATGGAAAAAAGTATTTGTAACAATTTTGTAAACACTGTATCTTTTACTCTGCTTTGATGACAATGGAAAAGTCACATGATCAAGATTATCAAGACTGTCTTTAGAATGGAGTTGATTAATGGATGTGAGTCAAGTATCAACAACCTAAATAATAAAACATTAATTTCCTAAACATCTGTAATATTGCTTCATGACATTCTGGTGTTTTTTCTGTTGGCAATGATTTGGTATTTCACACCATTTGGTTGAGATACATGTACAGCATTATCCTAGCAAGGACATTACCAGTATATGTATTTCATACTGTGAACATGGCTTAAATAATACTTTAATCATACCCTTAAACACTTCTGGTCTGCTTCCTTTCAGATAAGGCTAATGAATAATTTTAATATTGCATTTTGATCCAACACCACAATAGTATGTCTACTGCAAGAGCACCTCCCAATCTTTATTAAAAAATCTAAAGAGAGCCAAATTGGGTTGATAAGTTAAACTATTGAGAAAAAAGACTTAACCAAGGGACAGAATGTCTGCAGGTTTAACACAATTGTCCTGGCTTAATATTTGCCGCCTTTATATATATAAGAATATGCTCCTGAAACAAGTAGTACATTAGTTTCAGCAGAATATTTTTCTTCTTCTTTTTCTTCAAAACTTCTTTTTCTTCAAAAAATTTCCAATAGGTTTAACTAACATCTTTTTCAAAAACCTGTTAAACTGCCTCCAAAATTCAAAGAAGCCCCACCCCCCAATAATCACTAATTTTGTCACTTCAGTATTGGTGGCTCACCTAGTTTAATTCTTATTCTCAGACAGTTTTAGTGCAAACAAAACTTCACACCCACATAATGACTTACTGTAGCTAGATAACAGACATCAAGTGCATTTATTGCATTGGCCGTTTAGAATTTGTGGCTGTATGGAGAAGATTTTGTTTTAAAACAAAGGATGGGGAATTGTTTTGATATCATTGTCCAAGTTCAGTTTGGAAGTGTGGGGTATCTGGTTGTATCTTTTCCTTGCAATGTCTATTTAGTTGTCAAGTGTATGTTTAATCATACATTCATTTTGGAATCGTGGAAACAAAAGTGGTTAGGAAATCCAGTTGAAGGTCTTCTACATCTACACCATACCAGTTTAGGCCCCACATCTACACCATACCAGTTTAGGCCCCAAGCAGAGTGAGTCAACATCTTCAGCTAATTTCTCTGATGTTATAGCAAATGAGTTGCAATTCATGTATAAATACAGTGGTACCTTGGAATTTGTATTTAAATTTGTATTTAAAATGACAAGTGTCAAACAAGCCATGTGACTTACCACATGACTTCATGTCTGTTCCTTTCCTATGCCAGTGACCTTCCCAGCATGGCCGACTTCCTGTCTGCCCTCTGCGGCCATCCCCTACTTTAACAAACCTTTTGCAGTGACCTTTCTGGTAGGGCCAACTTTCTGTCCGCAGCCACCCTCATTTTCCTATCGCAGGTCATAGAGTATCAAAGAAACAATGAGTACCGGGACAAGATTTTTGTATCAAAATGGATTGAATACCAAATTTGATGAGTTTTGAAGCAGTCAAGTACCGAAGTACCACCGTATCTCTTTCCCCCTTAGCTGTTGTGGAAAGGCAGCAATCTGTAAAATTCATGATAAAAATGAATAAGATCTTACCATTAATAAATACATATATTTTAGATACGGTCTTCTTTTTTACTTCACTTGAGGATGGATATTTGCAGCTGTAATATCCCGTGTCAGTTGCTTGAGCTCTGCTCAAAGTCAGGCTGCTGCAGAACTGCTTGTTGTGCCTTCCACAAGCATAAGTCATTATATTCAACCGGTTGTCATTCCTACTTAGAGTTTCAGGCAGAAACCAAGAATGGGGCACATCTCCACTGCAAATCCAGATTAAGAAAAAGATGAAATTAGAATTAATTTCTTAGCTTTCATTTTTTCATTTTTACTATTAGCTATTTGAGGTCTTCGCCATTACCTTCTGCAAAAACAAAAAATAACACAAAAGCAAAGAGCCTTGTCAATGAAGGGTCTCTCTTCCACCCAAGCTGTGCCAGATCATGGTATATGATGCCTCTGACACACTGCGTGAGGACATCACTTCCCACTGATACCAAGATTTGCATTTTTGGAATGATTTGGAAGCAGGAACAGCGTCAGCACCCCTTAAACTTTGGTGCCTCAACCAATGTCTACTTAGGCTTAGCCTAAAGTTACCCTGCATCCAGATTTAAGATTATAGCAGCCAAGGGACAAATGCAAAGGTCAGTTCAGCCAAGCTAATTACCTGCACAAGATGTTTAAAGTATCCCCTTCTTGTATGACTTGGTGCGCTCCTGTTATGTTTAATTTGGGACCTTTCCATTTGAATCCTGAACTAGATCCTGGAACAAAACAAGCATATTATTAAAATCTAATTATCTTTATATTGTTTCACAAATGCATGCCTTCAGCTAAAAAGGTTAGATTTTCCAAGTCAAAAACCTCAAGGGATTAGAACTATCCTCTGGATGAGGAAAGTTTTGTTAACTGTAGTTGATGATATTTTCTTTAAAATGTAAGAGAAAAACAGCAATCATAAAATCATCACAGGGATGAGCGAATGGTAGTTCTTGCATATTATAATCAAGATTGGCTTTAAGGTAGGTTTGCACATATTAGCTTCTTTAAATATGTTTTACTGAAGCAAATTCAATACTAAAAGTTCACATATCTTGTTAGATGATCAACTGTGTCCTGAATTCTCAGTGAATGAGTTCCCACATGGCAATAATCTCACAGCAAACTATGTTGTTAACATGATGGGTGAATTCAGTCATTATTTATCAATGGAACATTGCCAACATCTAATATAAAACCATAATCAGTTTTGTTTCCGGTGATTCAGGCTATAAAAAAAAGATACTAGTTTTCCACATAGCAGCAATTATTATTATGGTTGGTCACAAAGTCAAACAGATGTTTAGATATGGTCTAGCATTTTATTGAGTCTTTCCCAAAGGCCTGGAATACACAGATGTTGTTCGTTGATGGTGTTAAGTCAAGGTATCATTGTAGGATATAAGCTATTCCAATAAATTTATTGTTATGTGTGGGTAATCTACAGTTAAAGTCACAGTCTAAGACTGGTGGAAACTTAATAATTCAAGTTTTTACCAAGCATCTAAGAATTAGTAAGGTAGAATCTAAGAATATAAGCAGTTCAGGGCAGAGTGGAAGGTGAGTGTTGGGGTTTTTTGAAAATTGGGATGTTCAGGGCTGATAAATTCAATATTTCCAGCTATCAAGGAAGTTCTTTAGGTATTGCGACAATAGCAATAGACTCATATACATACCACTTCATAGTGCTTTGTAGCAGTCTCTAAGTGGATTACAGAGTCAGCATATTGTCCACAACAATCTTGGTTCTCATTTTACCAACCTTGGAAGGATGGAAGGATGGGTCAACCTTGAGCCTGGTGAAATTTAAACTGCCGAATTGCTGGCAGCCAGCAGGCATCAGAAGTAGCTTGCAATACTGCATTCTAACCACTGCGCTACCACAGTGTAGAACAAAGTTTCCAATCATAATTGATACAACTTATTTTTTTCCCATAAGCGTATATCTTCAATCTTCGAGTCACAATATTTTGTAACTTTTTCCAATTGTTTTTCCTCAGTCCTAGCATAAGCTAGAATAGCAACATAAATGAACCAGACATTCTCCTTTTTAATAAATGTTATATCATCCATAATATGAGCAAGATGTCTATCTGTTTGGATCTTAAAGTTCATGAGACCTTAAGCTGCTCATTTTCCAAAACCTTCTCAACTTGATGGTCCCAGTAGTTTTTACTCTATTCACATCCAAACCCTTAGCAAACTTTCCAATGATTAATTCTGGAAACTCAGTTATGATGTTGCTTGCAATCATTATCATTATTCTGAAATATTTCTGGTCCACCCATTGCACAGAGGATCTTGCAGTCAAGCATGTGGAAAACAGATTTTTTTTCCCCCTCTTTCTCCTAGTACTAAAACCAAGTTGGTTAGAAAGGAAATCAGAACAAAAGAAAGTAATTCTTCACTCAATGCAAAATTAAACTATAATTTAATATTCAAAACTAAATGTGATATCAGTGTGAAAGTAACATCATAGTATAATAAATGTTTTTTTTTTACCTCAAACTATGCTAGGAGAATTTGGGAAGTTGACATCTACTCATCTTAGAGTTGCTAAAGTTGAGAAATAAAGTCATTTGCATTCAAATTTCCTTGCATTAAAAGCAATATTTCCACAAGAAAACTCTTTTCTTGTGATAAGCCTGGATGCCCTATAAAAATAAGTCATTTTGAAGGTGATTAATGGATTAAGATAAGACCCCACCTTCTTTCAAGGTGCATCTTGCTCTCTTCCTCCCCAAATTTGTCAATTTTAATGTTTTTTATTGTTATTATGTTTTAATGTTTTATATTGGGATTTTTATTGATTGATTGTAATTCACATAGAGTCACCTTTAGAGAAATGGGCAGTATATAAATTTAATGAATAAATGAATAAGACGTTTTCCCAACATTGAAAATTTTTGTAATGACTGTGACATTATGACTACTTTTTGGCATTCTGGTTGTCTATAATATAATGGAAGTCTCTGCTTGGATGGCAAATTCACTTTTATATACATTTATATTATGTTCAAGGTGTCAAGATTATCCCTACTAGAAAAGCCAAGCTGTGTTTCAAGAACAAAGGCTATAAGTACCTTCAGCTGACCTTTAATGGATAGGATGTTAATTTTAATGTGACCATTTCTGGTGCCTTGCTAAAATTCCAGCAGTAGACTTTATTAAGCAACCCAGAAAATGGTCCATAACAGGGCACCATGGACAACATTTTACTAACTGGTCAGTCATTGCATAAACAAAATAAGGTCTCAAAAATAGACACATTTTAAATCCATGTTCTTCTGAGTTTGTGCAATCTTATATTAAACAAGCCCTGTATATGCCACCCTGAGCTCCTAAATGAAAAGTGAGATACTGTAGGAAGCTACAGCGGTGACTTTAAAGTGAGTATTCAGAGATGATTACAACAACACATGCAACAACTTGTGTTGAGCCTGGGAAACAGGGAAACCATTAGGAAGTCTGGACTCTCCCTAGGTATTAGTGGGAGGGAGGAGAATACATAGTCAGACTAACAAGACTGATATCAGACCTTTGAAGATGATAGGAAACAGACTTACAAATGACTAGAATCAAATCTTATTGAGTAGACTACTGTAAGGCAATCTTGCAAGCCGCCCTCCCCGCCCTTTAACATCCATGAAATCAGGAGGGTGTCAATCTGAATCTCTTTCTAACCCATAACATATTCTTAAGCTTTCAAATGTGCCCAGGAAATTAGTGCAGGACAAATGGTATTTATCTTGACAAGTTCTATGCAAGCAAGTTACTTCTCAGGGAACTACAAACTACAACTGAAGAAGAACTACTGCTGTAATTAGACATATTATACATATCCAGAGCACAAAAATCTAGCCAATTACTAGACAGCAGCCAGCCACAAGGACCTATCCTTACATCTAGTAGTTATCTGGATTTTTGCAGGCAAAATATTCTGTCTAGTTATACATTAATGCATGAAGATTAAGGTAGTCAGCACGAAACAGGCAACATTTTATGATCACTTTTGAGGGGATGCTTCACTTGACCCTTAATCAAAGAATATTCCATCTTGATCTTGATCAAGATCTTCACAACCTTCTTAGCTACCCGCCTAAAAGGTTTGCATACCCTTAAGCTAGAACAAAAAATAAATCAATTTCACAATGACAATGACTGTCTTCATATTTGCACTATGCCCCTACATGTGGAGCAAACCATTGTTGCTTATTCATCCATCATCCTAAATAAAACCAAACAAATCATATTATGGTTTATTGATATGAGTTCCCATTAATTTAAGCTCTCCAGCTTACTTATCAGCTTTCCTTGACATACAATGAATATCCGATTAGATTATTTTCATAAATATCCACATCTTTTTATAAGCTCCTGTGCATAAACTTAAAGCTTTATTTTTTTCCCATGATTATAATTCCAATGAATTAGCACATACAGTATGTGAGCTCCTCAAAGAAACAGAATATCTTATGTTTTATTCTAGCCCAATTTAAGTGTTTTCATATTAGTTACATGTTTGTACTTCATCACATAAGTGGCTTTTGTACTAAATATCAACCAATTAAACTTATATTACATAATTATGTCATTTGCTCATGGTATCCATAATAAACATGCTATTACTTCCACTAACCACCCCTGTGAGGGGGTGTGAGTTGTGCTTGTTAAGAAAACAGACAGATAATACTTAGTGGGCTTTTGATCTTCCACTACTACAGTATCTCAAATTGTTATTAATGGCTTTGATGGAGAGAAAGGATTCTTACCCAGTTTGCACATGCTGCAAAACCAAGTGGCATAATATGACAGTAAAAAAACCCCCATCAGGAATAGAAGGAAGGATACCTGCCTTAGTGATATTATTTGTTGAAAAAAGATCTGAAGCTAACAGTTAAGTATTTTTCTCTCTTGTTCCAGAGTGCTAACACAAACTAATCAATTTAAGCTATATATAAGCAGATTTCAAAGGAACACTAGTTTTTTTAAATAAAAAAAAACTTCATAATAAGAACAATTCAAAGTAGAAGCTGTATCCATGAAAAGTGATGGACTTCCCTTCATAACAGATGTTCAACAAACCTTTCTTTGGAAAAAGAGGCTGGGAGGAATCTGAATGTTAGCATAGGGAGAGATGAGTGTGAAGATTACAAAGGGACACAACACCACAGCCTGTTTAAGTCATTGAAATTAATGGGAAATGCAAGAGGAAACATTCCCAAATCTATTAAGATTATAATTCTACCACTATAATTCACTTTGCTTTGCTCCCTTAAGAGAAAATTGAGCATGGCTTGCTTAAATGGTAACTTTTCTGTGTTAAGTTGTGATCCGCCCATTGGTAACAGACAACAAAACCAGCATGGAATTCATCATCCTGATTCTGCCTCAATGGCCTCAGTACCCAATTAGTGATCTGACTTCCTTCCAACCTAACAGACTTGCTAACTTTGGGACTGTCCTTGGGAGAAAAACCACTGCTTCAGAGTAGCAACAACAACAACAAAATACTGTTTTGCTCCACCAACAAGACCAATGCAACACAGAAAACTTGTGGTTGTCTTTCATGGTTAGGAGCAAGTGAAGATGTGTCCTAAAATTCCAAACCTGTCTTCATACTTGTTCCATTGCAGAGTTTTCTTTCATTTCGAACTGCAACAGGTATGAAGGCCAAACAAGAGTTACTATAAAATGCATTTCCAAATCAGTGAGCTTTGTCCCATAAAGCTTTAGAAACAAATTATAATGATTATTTCAAGGGAAAAGAGGGTAAAAAAAAAAAAATCTTCTCACTCCTACACTACCCTCTCTGCCAGGCATTTTAGCCACAATGACAAAAGATCCATTGTCTTATATCACTCCCATTTCCTTTCCTTCTTTTATTTTAAGGACTAACAAACCATGCATTACACCCCAGGGACAAATGCTTCAGTCTTACTTGCTTCCTTTGCTCTCTTAGTCTCTGTGGAAAGATGTTCATTAATTCAAGGAATGCCCATAAAAGTATAAATAAAATTTGATACAGAAGATATACGGAAAGCATTTTTTTCCAAATATGAATTGGTTTTTATTTCCTTTGGTCTGTTCACACGTTTTACACCCTTGCATACTATTATGGAAAAATCACATCCTGATAATAGCCATTTCCTCCTTGGCTCTATAAAGTTGCCTTCATCTCCTCCATTTGAGCCCACCTTAAGGAGACAACCCTAAATTGGCGTAGTACTGAATATGTTTGATTTAGAGTTGGTGTATAATTTTGTTGGGAGTTTCCCAAGTTTGGAGAACTCAAAACTGTGCAACTAATTTTTATTAGTAAAATCAATACTGTAATAAAAACAGGATAGGCTCAGTGTGTAGAAGCTTTGCCTTAGTTGTGATGTCAATTGATAAGTGGGATGTGTGCCTAAAAGGTATTTTGGATATTTTATCATGATTGGAATGCACCTCCCTTGTGGCCTCCAGGAATCTTCAACACACCATTTTTCTCTCACTATGTTTTCTGAGTTCATTTTCATACCCATTAGCTTTCCCAGCTTCCAGATGTTGACTCCAGCTTCTTCCAAGACTTCCAATATGGTAAAGAAGAGAAGAACCTCTACTATTCTACTTAGGAAGGAGTTGGGAGTGTTTCTTGCGCTATTCCCATTTTGATGTATTTTGTACATATGCATTTCAGCTCTACCTTTTTGTTGATGTTGTTGTTGTTTTTGTACTGTCCAGAAAGTAATTAGGGAGGTTACAGGGGACTTTGATGCTTATTTGCCAGTTTCCTTATATTTGTTACATGCAATCACCCCATACCATGATGTTAGAGACATAAAATCACACACACCTGGGAATTCTGGGAAAGGTAGACAATAAGCCTGAAGAAGCCCCAGAAAAGTTCTGAAGTCTGAGCCTCAAATTATTACCGCAATTATTACCGCAATGCCCATTTAACAGATAGTATCCCCAGTGTCTGAAGATATATGGCAAGAAAGATGGGCAGTCTCTAAATAAATAAATAAGTCTAAAATTATTACTGTACCATATACAGTAAATTATCAATTGTTGCTACACCACATGTATACATAGGTTATTTTCAAACATTGTCAAAGGATGTTGCTCTTGTTTTGGAAAACATCTTTGGCTATCACCTTTATTTCTCCATCTCTACTTCTGTACTTCTTTTTGCCTTGAATGACTTCCTCAAAGTCCATTATGCCTGGAACTCTTTCTCAGAATAGATGACATAAACATCTCCCTTCTCCATACAACTCTCCTGCTCTTTGTTGCCTTTAGCACAACTCTATATTCCTTGGGTTGAGTTAAAACCAAGCTTAAGAATGCAGTTGATCCAACTTATGTGGAAGGAAGGGTTTCTGTATTCAAGTGGAAATTACCTTTGAGTGAAACTGTATAGAACTGCACTATAATTTAATGTATCTGAAATGGATGCTATCCTTTCCCCATGTTTCTTTATTTTCCTAATCTTCACTGTGTTCAAATGAAAGTATCTGCAATAGAGGCACTATTTTAGAAACAGAGAGTTGGCAGGAGCTTTTGACAGCATTGAGTCCAATCTCCTTCTCAAGAACAAGAACAAAGATTAAAGCAATCTTGAAAACTGTCAATCCAGTTTTTGTGGGGAAATTTCTAGCAAAATGAAGGTTAGTAATTGGTTCTACTGTCAAATAGCTTCAATCATTAGGACATTCTTTTTAACATTCCACCAGAATCTCTCTGGTTGATCCTCTCTAAAATACCATCAACATAAATCAAATATCTAAACAAAAATAATTTCAGATATACCAAGGAGATCTCGAGCAGTTCATTCTTGCATCAATGGAGGGATTCATTCAATTTAATTTTTCCCATCTGTTAAGAAGCAAATGTTTATTGCTCATTCTAGCCAGTTTCTTTTGCTTTAGAAACACACAGTTGGTGGTGATGCGCTAGCTTAGATTAGATCATTGTTTAAAAAAATGCTCAGACATTCGAGTCTTGCAGTGGGAAAAAAGATAACATACATAGATCCTTAAATAAGTCTTTTTCTGCAAGGATTCAATGATACCGTGTGGTGTTCTAATGGACAAAAAATAAAATCTAAAATTTATTCAGATCTATTTCAGTCCAAGTTATCTACCTGAATTGATTTCAGATATAGACTGTATCACTTGAAAATACATACAGTTTCATATATATCTATGCTCAATAATAATTTGATTCCTTTGATTGTTCTCAAATGTTAAGCAATCTTTTGGAGTCTGCTCAAACAACCCTAGCAGTCTGAATACAAAAAGGCATCATTGGTGGCGGTTGGTGGAAGGAAAAATACATTTTAAAAATCAATTCTCCATTCCAAAAACCAGCTGTATGTGCTTATGTATATCAGATTTTACTTATTCTGAAACAAGTGTTGCACATCAATTAAAGAAACAATATGCAACACACCAACTATTAACACTACTAACATCTTCTGGTCTCCATCATGTTGCAATATTTAATGGATTATTTATCAAATACAGTTCTCTAAAAGTTAAAATTATATATATGTACATCATATATTTACTATTGCTCACTATTTGAATAAAATACACTTACAGTCTTTGCTTATTGACCATTTATTCACTGACCATTGAAAGTTACAACACTTAGATCAGTCTTGAAGTTGCAGCCATCAGAGTATCCCCACAATCACATGATTATGTTGCAGGCACTTGGCAACTGGTGCGCTTTTACAATGGTTGCAGCCTCCTGTGGTCACATGATCGTCATTTGCAACTTCACATCTGGCTTCCGACAAGCCAATGGGGAAGCTGGCAGGACTCACAAATTGTGGTCATGTGACATTGCACTAATGACCACAACTGGAACTAACCAACTGATGTTGTAAATCAGTCACAATCATGTGACACTTCACTTTATGACTGTGCTACTTAGCAACGGAGTTGCTGCTCTCAATTGCGACCAGTAAGTGAAGACTACTTCCATTTAGTAAAATAAATGATTCTTTGTATTAATGGTTTTCTGATGTTACTTTAATTGATAGATACTATATATTAAAAGCAGTCGTGCTTATTCCAAACTTCTCATCTAGTCTTAAGTTTTGCTCAATTTAAAAAAATTAGCAAATAAAATTAAGGGAAGAGGTGGCAAAAAACTTTTTGTGCAACCATGTTTTAAAGAGCAGCAGGTGCCCTGCCTGAAATTTAAGGCGCAAATATGTTATATTTTGACTTTAACTATCATAACCTGTCTTACATTTGCACGGTGCATCAAAGTTTCTGATTTGGAAGCTTGGGTATATTGTACGTACTTGTTGCATTCAGAGAATATCTTAGAAGTCGACCCGCAACACACAGAATATAGTTCATTAGTAAAACAGGATAATAGTTCTAATACAGATTTACTCAAAAATAAATAACAATGTACTTGATGAGACTTATCTCAGTGAGATTACTGCCTAAGGATAACTTTCAGTGGCAAATCTGAATGACAAATAAACTTTAGAAATATTAGTATGAAAAGGAACAGGGTAACTCAGGTTCCCAGACATGTTTATTCTTTATGAGTTTGTCAATTGACAACTACTACTATATCTTGCCAATTATTTTGGAAGTAAAAATGTATATCCTAACTTACCTATTTCATTCAATGCTGAAATATGTGTCTTTGACTAGGCCATACCCCCAAATGCAGTAGATGTTATTTATCTCAATTCCTTCCCCATCCTAGAGATATCATTTTCCCATCTAATAGCTATATCTGATACCCGAGTTCTCAGTTTGATATCAATTATATATTTTCAGTTTGGCTTTTATGAACTTAAGACTTAAATTATTGACTCTACTATGAATTTTATCAACTTTCACACACAAATCTATACAGTAAATTACTATAATCTGCTTCTTTTAGGAGAAAAAAAATCACTTAGCAGAATGCCAAGAATAAGAATAACCAAAATTAACTTTGATTATTTCTCTAAAGAGAAATTTAAAGGGCTGCTAGCATTCCCAGTGTGTTGTTTTAAAATATAAAACAGTAGGCTGACCATAGAGCTTCTTCAACCCTGTGTATCTCCATTAGTAACACTTTCAAAGGATTACACATCCTTGAGAAATGATATATAATTTTTTATGTGCAAGTACTAATTGGAAAGGAATATTTTTACATTCAGAACCCATTCTGACCAAAATAGGTGTTATCCAATAGACAAATAACTTCAATGCCTTTAAACAACACTGTCAAAAAATGTTTCCTTATCATCAAACTATTTTTACTGCACAAGCACTATGCAATATTGGCATTCTTTAAAAGTGAATTATATTTAACTCAAGAAATATTCCTCGTCCTGGAATATTTCTTCAAAGATAAACCCTTATCGTTCCATTCATGTATTGCACTAAGGCAAAATTTGGTTTTGGTTTAGTGTGTCAGGTGAACCCATCTGCTTGTGGCTTATTCAATTTAATTATTGCATAATTAAGCAAACCATGAGATGTGAATGAGTTCCCAAAGAATACTAGTGAATTGAATACTGCTGCCTTTTCTTTTTCAGCCAAGGTTATATACAGAAGGAAAGTATTTTATGGAATAGAACAACTAGGAACACTTAAGCTGAATGGCTCAGAGGACTGGGGAAGGAGGGAAGTTACTCTGGTCATAAGTACTGATATGTTTAAGAGATTCTGAAGGGTCAAGCCACAGGCACATCAGATGGGCAGTGTGTGTCCAGCCATGGCTAACCAAACTCATTCAGGGAGCACCTTAGAGCAGAGGGGACAGTTGCAGAGGTCTCCTTTTGTTTTGTTTCCCAGCAGCCATCGATTAAAGTGTGCTGCCTAAGGCCTGAAAGCTTCTCCTGCTTTAGTCCTTAGCCACTTTCTTCCCTTTCCAAAGCATCCCATCATCTGGCTTTTACAGATTAAATACGACAGCATAAAGATGTATTTCCTCTCATTGCTCCGAAATCTCCCAGTATTTATTTTGGCACTGTGGGGAATCAGTGGCGGATGAAAGCTCACTGGTGCCCTAAGCACTGACATATCTTGGTGCCCTGCTCCTTTGTACATACAAGAGTTTTTTTTACAAATCTTCATATTTTTTTTTTCCTTTCTCAACTTTGTGGTGCCCCCTTTGGGCCTGGTGCCCTAGGCACGTGCTTAGTCTGCTTCATAGTTAACTGGTGGGGAATTATCTTTCGTCCCCATTGCTCACTTCTCCAGCTTTTGCAGGGTTGTAAGCCAGCCCCACTGAAGATGCCCCACCCTTCCCGAAGGCTCTCCAGGGAATATATTTCTCCAGTAGGAGAGCACAGCCAACCCAACCGCAGGTCACGGTCGATGGTTGCTGTCCCCCCTCCACGCCCTCGTGTGTGGTTCCAGCAGGTGTCTCCTGGCCCCCCTCCTCTCTCTCCCGGTATCCTCGCCAGGAGAACTATAGTGAACTCCGGCCTCTTTCCAGGCACCGGTTGCTTCTCCTTCCATGGTTCAGCACACTGGGGAGCTGAGCGTTTGGTCTGCCCCCACCAAACACCCACACACAATCCCTCAGGATATTTGAAGCTCAGGTATTTGAAGCTCACCAAGGTATTTGAAGCTCAGGTATTTGAAGTTCACCAAGAAAAACACTGAAGTAAGTTGCCATATAAATCCCTGCCTGTCTGGACCATTTAGCACAGGGGTCCCCAAACTTGGCAGCTTTAAGACTTGTGGACTTCAACTCCACAGGTCTTAAAGTTGCCATCTTAACAGCAGCTAGAATTGTATTTGCTCTGAATTGGAAAAGCGATAAGATACCAATAGAAGGAAAAGCAATCAAAAAATATCTGAATATGCAGAAATGAATAGACTAACATTAGAAATCAAAGAAAAGGAAGAATCTGAATATTACATGGTATGGGATTTGTTTTATCAATGGTTATAAAATAAAATAAATTAAAATGGATTAGATGTAGTTATGAAGCAATAAGAGAAGCTGGTGATATAAAATATATTGGATAGTACTTATATCATTCATATGGGAATGTGATTATTGTTATATTGTTATATTGATAAGAAGAATATTATTATTAATTGTAAGCACACAAAATATGTACCTAATCAACACACGATTGAAATGGAATGGATTTATTGTATGTAAAAATAAAAATAAAAAATTGGGAGGAAAACATGTCTTAAAGTTGCCAAGTTTGGAGACCTCTGATTTAGCAGTTCTCTTTCCTGGAGGCTGACTGACTCTGTCTTGCGGCCAGGTCGGGAGAAGAAGCCGGCAACTTCACGGCATCCTCTTTCTTTCCAAAAGAAAAATCAAGCCTCAGATTCTTCCCAAGACTTTCCCGTCTTTGGGGTGTTGTTCTGCAGAGCCGCTTGGGTTCCCATCCCAGAGCCAGATTTACGGAGGAGGAAGGGGATTAGCCTTAGCCGCCCATTTTTTTTTTACCCCATCTTGGTTTGTTGAATAAGCCACCATGCCTAGGTTTTTGCACCGCACCAAAGCACGAGAACTCTGTTTCGCTCCATACAAAACTTAATGCTCGGATTAGATGACACCCCCCCACCCTTCGTGAAGCCAGGCGTACAAAGTTATCTAATTTTCTATTGCACCAAGCCGAGGTATCCGTGGTTTCATCACCTGTCGCGGTAGATAACAAAAACCAGGACACTTTTTTCTGCTCTGCTTTAGACAATTCGCGTAGACCGGGGCTCTTCCAACTTGACAACTTTTAAGACTTTGTGGACTTCAACTCGCAGAATTCCCTAGCCAGCATGGGGAATTGGCTGGCTGGGGAATTCTGGGAGTTGAAGTCCACAAAGTCTTAAAACTTCCAAGTTTGAAGATCCCTGGCATAGACAGACATGGTTGTCTTTCACCCGTCTGAGTGAAAGTGCCAAGGGCATCCTGAAATAATACTATGCACGTCCCACGTCTATATGCATTTGGGGCATCTCAAGACCCCCTTTCCTAAAACTGGACAATCCCTTCGCCCCGATGGTCCAGATCGTCAGAAGTACCAGCTCGTTGGGGGGGGGGGGGGAGAGGGATGGTTTTCCTTTGCCACCTGGGAGAAAAAGCCAGGATCGGCTCAGCAAAATAGCAAGGAAGCACCAGCCCATCTGGATCCCCGGGTCCATCTATGCCGCGGATTACAAGCGGTGGACAAGCGTTCCTCTAACAAGGGAAGCCTTTTCAACGTGCTCCGCCTCGCGGCCCTTTCTACGCCCGCAGGTGCCTTCGCGGAAAAACCCAGAGGGGGATAGGAGAGATCCAGGAACGTTTAGGATTAGATTCTCCCGCGCCCGTCCGGAAGCGAGCCCGTGCACGAGTGGCCAAGCCAAAGCTGGGTTCGCATCGCCATAGAGGAGCGTTTGGTCCTCCGACTGGGACCAAGACTCGCCCAATCCGGGCGCAAGACCCGACAGCACCGCCGCTTGAGCTTTTGGCTACGGTGGCTAAAAACCAGAGGTTACGGTGCGCGCCGCCGGACGCCCCCCACCCCACCCTTCAATCCCCCGTCCCGTCCTGGAACCATTCTAGTCCTGCTCCGAGTCGGCACCGGGTCCAGAGGAAGCGGTGGGCGACGGCTGACGGGGGTGGGTGGGTGAGGGACTCGCACTTACCTGCTAGAAGAAGGCAGCAACCCAGCAGCCCGCTCAGCACGGTTCCAGGGAGCCTCCAGCTCAACATGCCGCCACAGGGAAAACGCCGCCGGGAAGGGAGAGAAACGGCCGCCTCTGCCCGAGATCCGCTTCGCCCTATCGAGCCCAAGCGCTCGCTCGCTCGCTTGCTCGCCCGGCGGCCGCAGAGGAAAGCTTCTTCTAAGCCGGCGAGATCTTCAAGCGCGCCGGGCTCTGCAGGTAGCTGGGGAGGTGGGATCCACACCTCGCGGCAGTATCCGAAGGGTGCTGAACTCACCGGGCTCAGCTCCTTTATAACTTCCCAGCCCGTATCCTCCTTTCCATCACGCCCCCCCCGCCCCTCACGTCACTTGGTCTGTTTCTCTCTCTCTCTCTCTCTCCCCCCCACCTCCTTCCCATTTCCAGCGATGCTTCCTGGTGGGGCGAAGAAAGCGAATGCTCTCTCGGGCACGTTTCCATCTGGGAACCGGGAGCACGACTCTTCCCCTCTGGCACGCTCGGGATCGCCTTGGATCACGTTGGGGAGGGGGAAGCGGAGCGATCTTGGGGACCTGGGGCTGGGGGCGCTGCTATGCCAGGCTTGCTATTAAGGATGGCTTTTTGCCAATGGACAAATTGTGAAATACATAAGAGAAATCCACGAGGTTCTTGGCACCTTCGGATCTTCAGTCTCGGGCCCAAACATTTTTCCTCTTTGCGTTTCATGCATACTTTTCAACTACTCTCCCGAAGGGCCACTACTTGCCGCCTTAGTCGAGATGCTCAGATTTTGACTGCACGTTTTAGTAACTCGGCTCGCCCAGGGAGAGAATTGGCTTTGCTGACGGTCGCCACTCCAAACGGCATCTTTTTTCCAAATAGGCTTTTCCAGTTTGAGGGAGAGCCGGGTGGGGCAGAGTTTTCCTGGATTTTTGGGAAGTGACCAACATTTCAGCCCCCTTCCTCGCAGCTTTTTTTTTTTTTTCCCCGTCCCGGCGTTTTATGTTGCCTGCCCTCCCGCTACTTTTTTGTCCATTAAACTTATTTTCGAAATGTTCCTTGGGATGTTTTTTTTTTTTTAACTGATCCTTCTATCCCTTGGTTAGAAAGCACTGATTCATCTCAACCTTTAAGGTTCTCCGCATCCAAGGTATGGGGCTCCGGGCCAGTGACTCCATGGGTTTCTCCTCCTTTATCCACCAGATCGGGGGACACTTAAGGCAGAGGTCCCCAAACTTGACAACTTTAAGACTTGTGGACTTCAACTCCGGGAATTCTGGGATTTCAATTCTGGGAGTTGAAGCCCACAAGTCTTAATTTGCCAAGTTTGGGGACCTTTGCCCTAAGGAGACAGGACAAAGACCTCTCTTAGGCCGAGCACTTGTTTGCCATAACGCCAATGCTGTATTAACCGTTAAGCAGACTAAGCACGTGCTTAGGGCACCAGGCCCAAAGGGGGACACCACAAAAACTTTTATATATCCTAAGCTTGGCTTCGTTTGTACAGTGTATACAAAGGAGGTGGGGCACCAAGATTTGTCAATGCTTAGGGCACCAAGTGAGCCTTAATCCGCCACTGCACAACGTGCATTCGCAACCCGGAGACTTGCAAAAAGCAGGGTTGAACTACGGATACATTGATTCACGTTACACTCCCGGAAAAGCAAATGTTTCTGCAATGCTGCAGCCTAGCTTTGTCTTTGCGAGCTGAGACCTTCTCGGCAAGCATGACACCAAAGGCGTGACACCCTTTTGGGGAAAGGAAACGGGAAGGCACCCATCTCAGGAGCTCCGCCGCCTTCTATCTATCAAGAGCTTAAACGTCCCGGTGACACGCGCACATTGCACCACCCGCTGGTTATCTCCGAAGGTTCCGTCAAGCCCCATAGGACATCAACGTCGGAGGAAATTCCCCCCTCGAGGATGTTACTCCAGCCCGGAGCTTTCGCTGGCTTCGTTGTCGAGGCGGGGCTTCTCACTTCTGTGATGGAAGCTCACGACTTCTCTTCTCCCGCCCCCGTCCCCTGCTGATAGCGCAATCTCCAGATCTGTCCTGACTTCGGCTTGAAGGTCCACCAACGGAGCCCGACCGCCTGATCCGTGGCTGATTCGGGAACAAACAAACAAACAGAAACCGGGGGGGAGGGGGGGGGGCGGAATTTGGCAGCCCCATTTCCGATTAATACATTTCATTAAAGGACGGAAAATGTAATGTGGCTTTTAATCCAATTTGCTAATCCGAGAAGGTGAGACTCCCCCGGATGTTTTACTACCCTCAATTAAGGGTGGTAAATAATAAGCCTTAGCAAGTCTACAATAAGCACTAGCAAGTTACTCTTCCAATCAGGTTATGCCCTGCCTTGCTGCCCCGAAGTGTAATTTTTCTTAGTTTGCTCCCTTTGGTACTTTGCTGAAAGGAAATGTTTAAAATCTCTTCCTGGTGCACTTACTTAGGTACCATAGGGACAAAGTGTGCATAAAACCATATAAATATAATTCGTAGAAAAGCTCAGTGCACATATTGTGGAGAGAAAGAGAGAGAGAGAAGTTCCCTTCACGATCCAAAAGCTTGGAAGAATAAACCTTTGGTTCCAGCGACTGATTCACATTGGATTCTTCAGCATTATCCTGGGGTGTGTATGCCAGTCTTTTGAGAACGTCCTTGGGTTCTCACACTTGGCTTCAATCTACCTTGTCAACTTTAAGACTTCTGGGAGTTGAAGTCCATAGGTCTTAAAGTTGACATGGTTGGAGACCCGTGATCTACATACAAGAAGACACCAAAACACCACAGGGACCTTTTCAGGCGGAGCTACGGCTGCTGCCCTAGACATTTGGGACTAAAGGAAAGCTGTCCATGATTGTGTGCCCGCTGACCATACAGGAAGCTGAAAATCAGTACCTAGAAATTTTTTTAAAAGAGGCTAGGAACCTTGTGAATGAAACAAATTGCAGGAAACCTGATTTGGTATAGTGTTAACCTGAATTTGCAAATGGTAAAATAGATTTAGCGACATAGTTAAAAGAAACCCTCTCTTTATTTTTATTCCTGCCTTTGCTTATTATTTAACTGCAGCTTAGGAAGCTTCATTAAAGCTCTATCTATCTATGCCTAGAGACTTTACTGGAGAAATCCATAAATATTTCTAACTGATACTACACTGGCAGGTATAATTAAATGAAATGCACTTCTAAGATGGGAAATAATGAAATGCATTTGCAAGGCTGCATAATATAATTTATAAAAACTGCATAATATAATTTATAACAGAAATAATAGTATAGTATTGCCAGAAACATATAAAGTTGCCTTTGGAATTAGATGAACCAAGTTTTTACTTGCCTTGAATATGCAACAATGTAGATCATCTTCACCATCAGGGTAAAATCTAAGCAGAAAGGAAAGCTATAAATATAATAAAAAAAAACCACAAAAACACAAAAACAAATACTTTCCATTTTGAATTGTATTCCATAACATTCTGCACAGCTCCCATTCATTTCAAGTGATATTCCATATGAGATTTTTTTGCTGGGCTGCCTGTTCTTGTTCAACTGAATGCTTGCCAGGCAGTAAAACAAACAAACAAAAATAATCTTTTATAAATTTTTCCGCGTTCCTTGAGGTGGGCTATACTTCAATAGGAGCTCATAAGTCAATTCCATCATACTAAAGAATCAAAGCAAGCTGCAAATGAATGATTCTCCACTTTTGGAAGCTAGATGAGTTCAATTAATCAGCAGCACATTAAAACAATAAATCATTCATTTTAAAAAAAAAAATCACACTCAATATAATAGCTCAGATTCTCTTAAAGACATTTCAAGAATGTCAGGTTTATTACTTTGCCTGAAGAGTCTATTGTCATAATAGATGGATAATAATGACTAATTAATTTCAAAACTTTTGCTAATAAGACACACCCATATTTATTCCAGGGCCAGAGTATCTGTCCACTCACATATAGGCAACTTTACTTATCTATTCCTCTTACAGCACCAAGTAGTGAGTGATGTTCAGGCCTATGAAATATTTTCCATCTTCAAAATAGTGGAAAGTTGTTACCGTGATATGACTGTATTTTTGAGAGGCACATAAATGTCCACATCCTCACTGACAGTTGATGCCAAATTGGCACTAATGTGAAAATCTAATGTTTTACCCATGCCTTACAAGAATTGCACCATGTGGAGGTGTTTGAATAAGCCAAGCCACAGGAGGTTCTGGAACTCTTTCATTTTGTTTTGTCCACAAAAGCCAAAAATATGATTTTTGTGCCTGGCTGTGGTGTAAAAAGCACAAAAGCTCTACAAAAGGATGGATACCATGTTTAAAACTGAAGAATTGTCTCCAGCACCATCCTAACAGTAGAAAGAAGGGAAGTATAATTTTGCCCTAAGTATCTAACATACACTTTGTGTAATTATCCAAATACTGGTCTTCCCAAAAAAATCCCTGTTTGATCTACCCTTGTAAAGTAATATTTGAACCTTTAGCCTTAAATTATAATACACTTGGTCTAATGCTTATCATAAACAACATATTTAAAAACATTTAATGAAACTAATTTCATTAAAAACAATTAATGAAACTAATTAATTCTATTAATTAACATGAATAAAGGCTCATTATGGTAAATTACATTCAATGTATTTGGTAGATAAGCAAAGATCATAATCCTTAATTTGAAAAAAAAAAGTGAAAACACATGGAAACTAAAGCAATCAATCCAATATCATAGGAAGCTAATGAAGGAGCTAAGAACATGACCTACATTTCTTGAGTCCCACAAACCAACTTGTATGTGAACCAGGATGACAACTTTTTAAAAAAAGCTTCCCAATTTTAAAATATTTCCAGAATGTAGTGGAAAGAGTGTAAAATTCTATCCCACATGTTAAAAGATAAAAAGCAGCAGCTTTCATAGAACAAAACTGACCAATGGACCATATTATTTTACATGCAGGTTTTATGGGAAGAATAAAATATTTTTTAAAATCACATCCTCTTAAGCTATAGAAATCTCAACTGACTCCTGTCACTTAAGAATATAAAATCATTTTCCTATTCTGTAGGAAATGATTTCATTTCGCTAAACTCTGTTCCCAACTTTGGCAACTTCTAGATGTGAGGACTTTAATTTCCAGAAAGCCCCAAATGTCATGGCCTTGACTGAGAGTCCACATATCTGGATGCACTATCCTGATGTTAAATCTCTTTACCAATGCTCCTTGGCAGCACACAATTACGAGGACACGATTTTTAAAAAATCATTCTTTGGGGGAATACAACATTTATTACGTAAGTGCCTCAAAATATCAAAATCAACTGTTGGGACTAATTGAAGCAAGCCTAACGCTGAGACAATGAAAAACCAATTCAAACCCAGATGGGCAGATTATATTATGTATTCTTCATGACAGCCCACATTAGCCAGAAATAAGTAGACTAGAAGACTTTCTGGGCAAAGACATACCAGCTGATTCACAGTTTGATTTTAATAGATGTAGAGGAACTGGGTTGTATGTCATTTTTTCTGTTTAAGAATCCACAACACTTGCTTGAATTAAAGCATATGATGAAGAAAATGGCCAATTTTTCAACCAGTTCTTCTAGGCATTTGGATGTGAACCCTGTTGATTGCCTGGTTTGTGACTCCTGTTTTTTTTTTTAATTTATTGATTGATTGTGAGATGTCTGGTCTATGTCCTTTCACACATGAGTCATTGATTCATTGTGGTTGTAATTTCTTTTTTCATTCATTTGAATTGTTTTCTGATTTCTTATTTGCTGCCCAAAGTCCCATCAGTCAAATGGGCAGCTATATAAATTGTATAAATAAGTAGATTAAAAAAATACACAAAACTCATCACAGCTTATTTAAGCAAACATTTAAGATGTTTGCTAAAGATTAGCTTTAAGGATGCTTTTATGTTAAAGAGCCAAGTAATTCATTAACTTGATTTTATATTTAAAACCAAAGTAGTTATTTTAAACTTGCTTTTCCTTCCCTACCTAACATTTCACTTCCTTTGATAAAAAAAATGGAGTAGAAAATTATGATGACAGGAAAAGTTAATTTGATTCAGAGTGGGAAATGGAATCTTACTCTACTGATGCAATCAAGATATTTCCTCCCACTGAGTCAGAAGGTTCCTTTGTAAATTTCAACCTAAGAAAACTACAGCCCAAAGAACTAAGGTTCAAGGCAGAAAGGAGGTGGGTTACAATACTGGCCTGTTTACTTTTTGTTCTACAAGATACTTTATGGTTGAAGAAAAAAATCTGTCACCACCTCTCTGAATATATTTATACATGCATTTTAATATTGTGCCTATAAACTGATTTTGCTCATCCGGTGGGCTGTTGAAAAGAAACAGGAATCCACAATCTTAAAACAGTATTGAAAAAAAGAAAAGGTTGCAATTGCTTCTTTGGGCTAATGTTGCTAAAGTTGGAGTTCCTATCTTGTTTTTCTTAATGTAATAGGGCGATTTGAATAATTATAAGCAAAGTTAGGAGCAAGAAAATCACACCCACCCTGCTGATCAAGGATGATTTTTCTGTCTTCAACTCTAGGGTTCTTTCTCTAAATTACATCACATTGGTATAGTAGAAGTCATCTACCAAATGTGTGCGTGTGTGTGTGCATGCGTGCAAAATTAATACATGTACCAACACACACACCTCTGATAATGCAGAAACACACTTAAGAAGCAATAGAATATACTCCAAGTTGAAGTGTGCAACTTCTGTTGGTTTCAGGATGCTTTCAACATGTTTAAACAAAAGTCATTGTGGCCAGAATTTCAGTTTTGGATATTTTCAGAGTTTGGAATGTGCATGAAGTGCCTGCAGATAGAATATGGACATCAGTTGTCTGTTATTATAATCTGCAAGGCTTGTAGAATATGTGTTACGCTTAATTCCCCCACTCCCCCCATTTATGTGTGTCTGTCTGGCTATATTGGGGATCACAAAAAGCATAATGGAGCTTACTGAAAATTCCAGAGTGTACTTTTTGCACCCTGTTTTAAGATTACACTAAGGCACGCCAGGAACTCTTGACAACAGTGGTGAGATTCAAATTTTTTTACTATCAGTTCTGTGGGCGTGGCTTGGTGGGTGTGGTGTGGCTTGGTGGGCATGTCAGGGGAAGGATACTGCAAAATCCCCATTCCCTTCCCACTCCTGGGGGAAGGTTAAAGCAAAATCCCCATTCTATCCCCACACCGCTAACCTGCTTTCCAGCTCCATTCTCCTGTGCAGGGCAACCAAAGAACACCCAGCTGATCAGCTGGGACTCAGGAGGCAGACAATAGATGGGGGCGGAGCCAGTCAGAAGTGGTACTTGCCGGTTCTCCAAACTACGCAAAATTTCCGCTACAGGTTCTCCTGAACTGGTCAGAACCTGCTGAATACCACCTCTGCTTGACAATCTGATAAAGTTTCTATAAAACAGATTGGAAAGCTAAGGTGACGGTGGTTTAATACATCTATTTTGTAGTTCCAGGGAAGCAAATCAGAACATTTATTAATTACTCCTACTCACAAGCACCAGTATACTCCATTGGCTTATTGGATTGCTTGTCTGTCTCAATAAGTCACAAAATGTCAGAGTACAGAATAGCAATATCACCTAGACTTATATACCACTTCACAGTGCTTTACAGCCTTCTCTAAGCAGTTTACAGAGTCAGCATATTGCCCCCAACAATCTGGGCCCTCATTTTAGCGACCTCGGAAGGATGGAAGGCTGTGTCAACCTTGAGCTTGGTGAGATTTGAACTGTCAAATTGCCATCAGTCAGCAGAAGTAGCCTGTAGGATTGCACTCTAACCACTGTGCCACCACAGCTCAGAATCAACGCTTGATCATTACATTCATATTTTTTTTTTCTAGGCTTATAGAATATAAGAAGTATTTTCTTCTTCTTCTTGATCTATGTGGTTGCTAGGAATGAAAAATGACTTGATGGCACACAATCAATCGAAAAAGAGTTAAATGGGGAAAAGAAGGAATAGTGCTGTTTACCATCTTCTCCTTCTGTGTCAATATTTCTTTGAGTAGGTGAATTCTGGAATGTTGTCCTATGTCAAAACGAAGGTGCCTTGTATCTTAAACCCTGATAAATGAGCAAAGATGCTCACATGATTTTGATCACATGATCACAGGGATGTTATAAAGGTTGCAACTGTGAAAAATGGTCATAAGTCACTTTTTTCAATACCATTGCAACTTTGAATGGCTACTAAATGAACTGTTATAAGTCGAGGACTACCTGTATATGGCCAATATGTTGGGTTTAGTTTCTTCAAATAACCTTTCATTGCTGTTAAAAAGGTAGAGTTTCAGGGAAAATAATTCAGAATGGATTCAGATGCTGCTTCCCTTCCTTTTTCCAGAACCACAAAGCCAGGTTTCCCGGGGTGTGTCCTGATTAGCAATAAAAAGGGGAAAGCATGATCCAAGTTAATTTTCCAGTACTAAAAGGAAATGGTGTTTCCTGTATTATACAAAACTGGTGCCAATAAGACTGACACAAGAATCTATTGTCTTTTTTAACAAAGACATGGTAAGAAAGGATGCCTGTGAAAATAGACCACTGCAACAGGGAACTTTTGATCTTGAGAATAACAGTGCATGCACATTGGGAGACAAAACTGGAGGATACACCCATCCAGTTTGTAGAGCAAGAAGTCACCAACAGTTACTCCCCTAATGCATCACAAGAATGATTAACAGTGTAACTCTATGGTGTAGCTACAACACTCAGAAATAAACTATTAAATTCACTGGGTTCCCTTCTAATTTCTAATTTCATCTGATTTTACATTTTAGAATATTTTCCCATATTCTATCTGATATTTCCATTAAAAGAAAAAACAGATAAAAGAAAAAAAATTCTAAGATTTCTCATACAAGTCACTGCTGGTATAATTTTCTTGGTTAAATGAACAGAATTTTAACAGATTTCCTGCTTCTGCCATATATACAATGTTAAATGTATGTCTAAAAAACTGCCTAAAAATATTTTTGGTTCTTTAAATATTCTTTAAGATTCTTCCAAGATGCTCTTATTGCAATATAATGTTGACTCGGGATAAATACATAAAGATTTTAAATAAAATCACATATTTTGCTCTGGAGAGATTCTGTGAAGTAATAGGTAGAAAAAGATGCCATAAAGATGTTACTTTGACACCTAAAATCCCCATTTGGCTCTCTTTTGGATTCTTAGTTGATGAATTAATTGGTGGCACATCACCTTTTATCTATTTTATCTATTATCCATTGTGATAACAAGAAATAGGAAATACAAACTTCAAAATGGTCCCACCTATTAAATTCTATATTATCTTTTGCAGATCCACAAAATCTACCTAAACGGATTGCCTAATGCATTAATCATATTATTTAAAGAACTGATTCAAGCAGTTATTTCACTGATTGGACCCAGGTAGTGTAAAAGCTTAAACCGAAAATCATAACATAAATAATATAACTATTATGTTAAAAAACTTTATATTATTGGACCATAATAACTGTCCCAAAATATTTAATGAAAACATAGTCAACTCTGCACAAAATTATTTGTTTGTTGGTCTACTACATCTTCAAAAACAGGGACTATATTCTGACTCAGGACTCTGAGAAGTATTTAAGAAGAGAAAAGAAATTGAAGAGAGTGAATTCATGACAGGAAAGAAGAATGTCTCCTAAACTGCCTTTTGAAACACCGCGGCTCTTCTTCTGATGTTACTTATCTTTTCCTGTTAAGAAATGTCTAATGCTTGTGTCTGTTAGAGTGTAATGCATCCTGTGGTGTGATTACCAATCCAGGCCATATTTCTTCACAGATGCACTGGAATTCCACTCATTCTTTTAAACTGCACAGATAATATAGGAAAATATGAGTGTGTAAGTGCAAGACATATACGGTAGTACCTATAGAGATAATTGGCCTTTCCATGATAGATCCAGATGGCATAAACTCTAAGCTTACTACGCTGATTCTAGGATTCAGTGAAATCTTATGGATGTCACAATTAATTGCAAAAGGAATAAAAAATGTAGAGTGCATATTAGCATGTACTATTATTTCATTTAAGTGAAGAAAGATTTTCCTAGAATGCATGTTCTCTGGTACTAATAAATATTAAATTACTGTAGGTAAAAATAGGATGTTTTCAGACCCAGGTATATGATTAGAAGGGAAATAAAAAGTGTTAAAGTAAAATAATAGTTAATAGGTAATATAAAGAAAAAAATCAATATGTAAGAAACTCTTAGAAAACTTGAGGGGTTTGAGTGAGAACAGGTTATCCTGGATATACATCTATGTCAGGAATGATAAACTCGCAACGACACATCATCACGTGACGTATCACAACTCCCCCCCTTCACTAAACCGGGGGTGGGTGTGGCCAGCATGTGCTGCATTCAGCCCACAAGTTTGACACCCCTGATCTATGTGGTCACTAAGAGTCAATACCAGCTTGATGGCATATAATCAAATCAAACCTTTTTTTTAATTACTGCTGTTGTATTAAATAGACAGCTAGTTTTGTGTAGTGGTTAATGTACTGGACTAGACGTTTTAGTCCCCTCTTATGCATGGAAAGAATCATGGGTAATGTGGAACGAGTCATTCACCTTCAGCCCTCAGAAGAAAACAATAGGAAACCATTTCCCAAAGTGCTGCCAAGAAAAATGCAGATGCCACGAAGATACTTGAAAGCATGTACCCATCTCTCTATATAATAATTTTATAAGTTTATCTTCTTTGCTATCACATATGCAACAAAAACAATTATTCTTAACTTCTGTTTTATAGATTTGTTCAGAATGATAAATTCTGGGAAATCAATAGAAATTCTTGTATATTTAAGGAAATACGTTATCTGATACACTGATAACAAACAATAAGTAATGTAAATTAAATTTCAAAAAGAAATATATTAGGAGCAGCAAAATTTAACAACTTTATTAAATTGAAACTTTGGTTGTTTATAACTAATAGGATGTGTGAAGATCTATGAAATTTACAAAAATCTGGAAAATCTGAAATAGAGATATGGAAAGATCTGATTTATTTATTTATTTTATTTATTTATTTATTTTGTCAATTGCTTACAAGATAATAGGTATAAGTAAAAACATAGTTATGAATACATGATACATATAAGAAAAATAAAAAATAAAAGAAACAATAGGACAGGGATGGTAGGCACGTTGGTGCGCTTATGCACGTCCCTTACAGACCTCTTAGGAAAGAGGTGAGGTCAATAGTAGACAGTCTAAGATTAAAGTTTTTGGGGATTGGGGAAGAAATCACAGAGTCAGGTAGAGTATTCCAGACGTTGACCACTCTGTTGCTGAAGTCGTATTTCCTGCAATCAAGTTTGGTGCAATTAACCTTGAGTTTGTATCTATTGTTTGCTCTTGTGTTGTTATGGTTGAAGCTGAAGTATTCATTGACTGGTAGGACATTGCAATGTATGATTTTATATACTATACTTAGATTGGACCGAAGGCAGCGTAGTTCTAGGTTTTCTAGGTCTAGAATTTTGAGTCTAGTGGCATAAGATATTCTGCAATGAGTAGAGGAGTGGAGAACTCTTCTTGTGAAATATTTCTGGACTTTCCCAACTTTGTTAATATCAGATATGTAATGTGGGTTCCAGACTGATGAGCTGTATTCGAGTATTGGTCTAGCAAATGTTTGTATGCTCTAGTTATTAGTGTAATATTACCAGAGAAAAGGCTACGTAAAATTAGGTTAACAACTCTTAACACCTTTTTGGCTATGTAGTTATATAGCTATGTAGTGGGCTCTAGGACTTAGATCATTAGAGATGAGTATTCCAAGATCCTTGACAGAGTTTGGATCATCAACAAGGTCTTGACTATTCAGCCTGTATTTTATTTTCTGATTTTTTTTGCCAATATGTAGGACAGAGCATTTATTTGTTGAGATTTGAAGTTGCCATTTGTTTGACCATTCTGATACATAGTCAAGGTCTTTTTGAAGGATAGCAATATTATCTGTGGTATTGAATAGCTTTACATCATCAGCGAAGAGAATGCAGTTGCTCTTAATATGATCACAGAGGTCATTCATGTAGACTATGAAAAGAGTTGGTCCTAGAACACTCCTTTGGGAGACACCACTGTTGACAGGTACAGAATTTGATAGGACGCTCCCAATTTTGACCATTTGTTGTCTGTTTGACAGGAATGCTTCTATCCAGTTATGCAAGTGTCCAGAGATACCGTAAGATTTTAGTTTTAGGAGTAGTTTGTCGTGTACCACTGAATCAAAGGCTTTACAGAAGTCTATTTAGATTGCATCTATTGCATCTATTGCCCTGATTGAGTTGTGTAGTCCATGTGTTTTTGCAGTGTAAGAGTTGCAGATTACATGATAATTTTTTCCTGAAACCAAATTGTTTATTAGAGAGTAGGTTGGTTGTTTCTAAGTGGAGGATGATGGATTGGTTAATAATTGATTCCATGACTCTACAGGTGACGCAGCATAAAGAGATTGGTCTGTAATTTTCAACTAGGCTCTCCCTTTTTGAAGATGGGGATGACTGTGGCTTGTGTTTTGGTAAGGAGCTGATCCTGAAAGATTTTTCAAACATTATGCTTAGAGGTTCAGCTATGACAGTGGATAGTTTTTTTAAGAAGTAGACACATATTCTGTCTGATCCAATATATAGAGATGGTTTTAGATTGCATAGTGCTTTTTCAACATTGTCTTCTGTAAAATTGATATGTATTAGATCATTGTAGTTGTCTGTGATTTGACTAGGAAATACTGGGAATTATCCATTCCTATTTACAAATACTGAGCCAAAGAATGTGTTAAGGAGGTTGGCTTTAATAGTGTCGTCATTGCAGTCTTTACCATTAGGTCCTGAGATGGACCTTGAGTTTTTTAGTTTGTTGTTTATAAAATTGTAGAAAGCACGGGTGGAATTGGTGCATAGATCATCTGATCTATCTTTCACCTCCCCCCGCCCAATATTTCAGATTTCTTCTATTTCTGGACTTTCAGATTTAGAGTAACATCAGCAAAAAAAACCCCTCTCAACTAGGCAGATCATTAGAGGAATCTGGTCTGTCTATGCATAGAAAAAAAATTTCAGCTTGCTGCTATTCTATCTCACTCACTGAATTCAAGGTCTCTGAGTTGGAGATAATTTTGATTAGTTATAGCCATTTGACTCATGTAAATAGTAACTGGTATGAAGCCTCCAACTAGAAAAGTAGGGCAAAATATTGAAAACTTACTGATGCAAATCAAAATTAATAACTAAAAGAAGTCATGTCTATTGAAGTAAACCCAAGTCTAAAAAAATTGTGTCCTTCAAAAGATGCAATTCAGTGTAGAACTATTTCAGATAACTTTGGGGGGATGAACAGCCATCCTCAGGCAAAATAACAGGGGTTTTTTCCATATTAGAAGAGACATCCATAAATATACAAGTATTTACTTAATAGGAAGCTGCATGTTACTTATATAGAGGAGTAAGGTGGTAGCTAGATCCATGAAGCTATTCTTTCTGAAGCAGAGTCCTAATAGTAGATGACAATTTTACAAGCTTATAGAACGAAGTACCATTAAATTATTGCACACTGTGAAAGTTGCATTTAAAAGTTGGTCCATTCAGTGGGTAGGGTTTAAAAAAGGATGGTGCCAAGATGGCTGATAAGAAATATTTTTTCACTCATTTGTTTTTATGTGTGTGTGTATGTGCACGCATATTCTTTCTTTTATGTACACTGAGAGCATTTGCACCAAGACAAATTCCTTATATGTTCAATCACACTTGGCCAATAACGAATTCTATTTCAACTAGAAGAGGCAAACAAAGTAACAGCATAGATTTCTCTGGTAAGAAAAATGGAATGGAAAGTTTGCCATTTAGCATTTAACCTTCCATTACAGAAAACAAACACTGTTAGATAACCATTCACTAGCTCTTGTCTCTCTTTTACACCCCCCCCCCAAATATTTCAATATGCAGTATTTTAAACTATTTAAATAGCTGGTTTGAGCTTCAGAAAGACTCTTCTCTTTCTTACCAATTTCTTAAATCCCTGCCTGTTTAAATCCATGTTCCTCTATCAGATATATGCAAATATTGCAGAGCTGTGTTAAGCTGTTATTATTCCATTACTCAAAACACCCTTAGAGGATTTTTGAATAGTTATCAAATTGATGACCCCGCCCAAATAAAATAAAATTCCAGCTACCTGAAGTATTGCTGAAGCTATATACAAATATGGAGCTGGGCAATTGGAAACATCAGGGTTCTGCAAGTCCTCCATTTAGCATATTGAGATTTCTAAAGAAGATGGAGAATATAAATAACATCCACATCCCATTATTGTTTTTTAAATGTATATATCTTACTCTTCAGCCTAAAAGTCACCTGCATCATCTTGCATTTCAGACTGGGTATAATTCCAGTACCAGGATGACTATTTCTACCATTATGAAACCCCAATTCTTGTTTGCCATTGCTTCTTCCAAAGGATGCAGTAGATGGCTGCATCCAGCCTCTTTTCTTATAAAAGTAGTATCACAGCATAGAGCTCCAGTTACCAGCATAGAGTTTTTTTGACAGTTGGTGGATAGGATGTCTCTTTCTGGGTAGCCTATATCCCTTGTTTGTTCTCTGACCTTCACATTCTTATAGCCAGGATATTCCCACATATGTTGCCCACATAGCTGAAACCCAAGGAATGGTTATTGGAATTTGAGATCCTATCTTGGTATTTCCTGAAAGAAGATACAAGAGTTTAAAAACTAAGGAACTCGAAATGATCAGTCTTGGTAGATGAAACAAATAGCAATGGATGGAGATGCTATCAGGCCAATCAAAACGAAAGACTATTATAGAAGCAATCTTCTGCAATTTCTATGAACAACTCTAAGCTATGGAGCATTTCAAATAAGGATCTGTAGAAGCAGAGAAGTGCTATGTGTGAATTACAAAGATTGTAATGAAGAACTCCCTTTTAAAATTTTTTTAAATTGAAAATAAACATTAAAAATATTGAACGTGGTGGTCTTCTTTGACATGCATTTCAGTCAAAACATTTATGAAGAACTCCCTTTTGGTGACTTAGCAGATAGTCTCTTTCTAAGCCAGACTTTGTAGTTTGCAAACCAGCCTTTTTATTCTTATAGCCAATTATATTCTAGAGCAACAATCTCTGTTCATTAGATTCAGTTTACTGGTTTTATTATTTTAACAAGATATAAAATGTTATTAGGCAATTTGCAGTCTGTGTCACTATCATTTGTTCAAAAAGTTGAAAATTATTCTGCATCTACTTGACATGGAATCATGCCACTGATACCAGGGGGACAGGATACATCTAATATTGTACTATACTCTTAGAAAATGGCTGCCATGGTGAAATAAGCAGTTACATTAATTTAGCAATACATTGCTTTCTATTCCTTCTAGACCCCTATTCTGTATTCTTCTTCTTTGCTGCAGCAGCTACCCATTAAGTGACACCTAGAGTCTGGCAACACCAATGGACGTATTACAGGAATAGACTGGCACCACCAGGTACCATGTTGGACCTACAACAATGAAGAGATGTCCACCATAACTCCTCTTATACATGGAACAAATATAGCAATACACTTTAATGTAGAAAGTAGACATAGACATAGAATAACAGAGTTGGAAGGGACCTTGGAGTTCATCTAGTCCAACCCCCTGCTAGAGCAGGAGAGTCTATTCCAAATATTAGCCTCTACCTAGGATCGAACTCACAGCCTCCTAATTGTGAAGCAGAGCTCCAGTGGAAATAATTATAAAAATACCAGATAGGATACAATGGATTCAGTTATTTCATTGCAAATTTATACTGTTTACATAGCATTTGAGAAGATATCAATCTTTTTTTGTAAAATAGATGAGGCACCAAATTAAGATATTTACTTTGAACAAAAGGCACTTTTTTTTCAAGCGGCAATTGGACTTTTTTTTTCTTTGAAGACGTTTTGCTTCTCATCCAAACAGATTCTTTAAAAAGTGCATGATAGGAAGAGAAGCAGTGTACAAGTGAGAACAGAAATTTCATTTCATTTATTTATTTGTCAAGCATGTATTAGATAACAGATATAAGTCAAAACATGATTATGAATAAAAGGGAACATTAGGACTGGAATGGTAGGAACACTGGTATACTTCTGCATGCCCCTTATAGACAGGAATGTGATGACGTCAACAGTAGACAATGTAAGGTTAAAGTTTTTGGGACTTGGGAAAGAAACCACAGAGTCAAGTAATGTATTCCAGACACTGACCATTCTGTTGCTGAAGTTGTATTTCCTACAATCGAGTTTGGTGCAGTTTACCTTGAGTTTGTATCTATTGGGTGCTTGTGTATTGTTGTGGTTGAAGCTGAAGTAGTCATTGACGGGTAGGACATTGAAATAGATAATTTTATGCTTAGGTCAGACCAAAGGCAGCGTAGTTCTAAGTTGTTTAAGCCTAAAATTTCAAGTCTGGTTGCATAAGGTATTCTATTGCAAGTAGAGGAGTGGAAGACTCTTCTTGTGAAATATCTCTGGAGTCTCTTGATTGTATTAATGTCTGATATGCAATGCAGGTTCCAGACAGATGAGCTGTTTTCTAGAATTGGTCTAGCAAATGTTTTGTATGCTCTAGTTAGTAGTACAATATTATCGGAAAAGAAGCTATGCAGGATTAGGTTAACAACTCTTAATGCCTTTTTGGTAATGTTGTTACAGTGGCTCTAGCACTCATTAGAGATGAGTACTCCAAGTCCTTGACAGAGTGGGGGTTCCTTTCTTGTTTTTTCATGGGTTTTGGTTCCCAGATGGTCTGTCAGAGGCAGATCCAAAGAGTAGATGTTTCACTCACATGACAGAAATAGCCAACTTTTCTCCTGGTTACTGCTCTGTCATTCTGTCACCATTATATAAATTACCTTCATTTGCAGTGAAAAAGCAACATCTAATTTTCCAGGTTGCTTCATTCTTTCCTCTGGGCCTTCATCTTTTCCTTTAGTTGTTAACAAACATTCTCTGGCCACTCTGTCTTCACTGAATTCTCTGTGACGTGTTCCCTCATTCCACAAGTGGTCTTTCCCTCAAGAAGCTTTTTTTTGAGGGGAAATTTCATAAGTTTTGGAATTCCCCCAATCCTGCTCACATCTTCCCTCGTTCACAGAAGGAAACATAATACTGGCTTCTCAGATTCAGAATTTTTGTATGTAAATTTAAAACAGGGATGTCCAACATTGGCCACTTTAAGACTTGTGAATTTCCACTCCCAGAATTCTCTGGGGAACTTTGGGAGTTGAAGTCTTAAAAGTTGGCAAGGTTGGATGCCCCCTGGTCTAAAATCTACAAAGTAAAGTATAGAAAAAAAAGGCCCTGATTTGGAAAAAAAAGTTGGGGTAAATTTGATTTGTTTTACCTCAGGTTAGACCAACATTAATTTGAATGCAGAGAGGGGCATTTTTACTTACTCAAAATTTCAAGAAGGAACAGTCCTTATTTATCAGCCAATTCCATATGTGTGGTTGAGGGATGAACTTGTCTGCCAGCCTTCCAGTTAATCTGAGGCTTATTTTGAGTGCAATGTCAAATTGCTTAACAAGGCAAGGAACAGTTGTGTCATGCATAAGAATCCTCTGTAACTGAAACATAAAGAGAAAAGCAGGATAAATGAATTTTGAAAAAGAAAGAAAAGTTAACAGTACATAAATGCTAATGGGGACTTGAAACCACCATGTTGATTTTCCTTATAGGGTTTTTGATCACACGGTTAGGAAAAGAGATAGATGTATGAGGAAAACTTTTTTAACTTCTCCCATTGCCCACCAAGGGCGCATTTGAAGTCCTGGGTCTTGTTAGCGGCCCTTCAAGGAGACATAACAGACAAGGTTCAATTGATTCATTGCTAAAAAGCTCATGCGCAGGAATCTACTTGAAGTTGTGGGTGCTTCATCACTGGAGGTTTTTAAGAAGAGACTTAGACAGTCACTTGTCTGAAATAGTATAGGACAAGGGTGTCAAACACAAGGCCTGCAGGCCAGATCCAGCCAGCAATCTGCTCAGATCTGGCCCGTGGGGCTGTCCTGGAAAATGTAAGGGGCTATTCTGCGTTGCTTCAGCTCAGTCTACCCAATGCGAAGAGGAAACATCAGGTCTGCATTGCTTTGGTCCAGTCTACCCAATGCAAAGAGGAAACATGCCAGCAGTTTGGGGAGTGGTGTCAAGCTGGCCATGCCCACCCAGTCACCACACCCAGTGTGTTGCTTCAAACTGGCCACACCCATCCAGTCAACCACGCCCACCCAGGCCCCTGAGATCAACCACATCCCTGATGTGGCCCTCAATAAAATTGAGTTGGACACCCCTGCCTTAGACATTTACTACTTTGAAGTATTTAAATACTAATATAAATGGCACTACTCTTGAAGATAAAACAGTGTTCTTTAAAAGCATTGTCAGTGTCATGGAACTGCTCAGCCGGTTTCCAAATGAAGTTATGAACTACTGGCATGAACTTGTAGTTTTATATAAATAAATATATTTATATCAAACAAGATAGTCAGGAAAACAGGAGCATTGTGAGGTGTGCGCTGTGAGCACACACAGGAAAAAAAGGGGGGGAACTCCTTCTCCACACCACAGCAACCAATCACAGCACAGATTTCCTCACACAGGAGCTAGCAATGTACAATCAATTAACCACCACTGTGTATTCTGGCTCATTGCACAATCCCACTGCCTCAGCTGCTAAATTTAAATATCTTAACAGTGAACATATTTATAAAGTATATGAATTCTCTTCTGGCTAAGTCAGTGAATTTTTGTATCAACAATGTTACTGTTAAAATACAGTGCATTCAGAAAGAATTTAGACCCCCTTCACTTTTGTCAATTTTGTTATGCTGCAGCCTGATTCTAAAGTTGTTGAAATTCATTTCCCCCTGCCCTCATCAATCTACACTCTATACCCCACAATGGCAAAGTGAAAACAGAATTTTAGAAATGTCTCTAAGCTGGGGAACCCTGTTCTACACTAAATATTTTGATGTATTTTACTCCAAAATCACAGGTGTTACTATTAACAGAACAACAGAGTTTGAAGGGGCCTTGGATATGGCTTTTAAAAATAGGAATGGCTACTTTGTATGGTTTAAAAAAAGTCAAGATGGCTGCTATGACAATATAATCAAGTCTACCACACTATACATAAAAAAGAACTTTATTTGCAGTAATGTGGCTGCCATCTTGACTCTCCTGATCATATGTTGTAGATGCCCTCTCCAAACACCAGCCGTATATTTACTTCACAGAGCATGCCAAATGTATTTTGTAACAAGAAATCAGGTTGATCAGAAAAGTATTTAAAAATGCTAATCATCTTTCATGTAAACATGCTCAATAAATAAAAATTAAGTGCAAAAACATAGGCAGGCATTCAATATCACATCACAATATCAATGCCTTCAAGCACCTTCAAACAAACGTATTTATGAGCATGGAGGCAAAACACAGATATAAATCCAGTGTTATATGTCTTGCTAAAACAAAAACAAGGAAAACATCCCATTTCCCAGATCCTGTAAAACACACATCCTATTAAAAATATACACCTGGAATAAGCATTCTGGATGAAGAAACAACAAATACAGGAAAGCATACCCCCACACAATAAACAAAAGATACATTCCCATAAAAAATAGGCAAGACCATTTTTTTTAAATGCTTCCAGGCCCTAGTAGAAAACAAGCAGGACTTGTCAATACAAACTATCCTTATTCATTTGCAAGATGAACTCTGGCTTATTTGGCAAACTATGGTTAAAATAAATTTTAGTGTAAAATAGCCAATTCCTTATCCAAGATAATTTTGGAACAATTCCTTATCCAAGATAATTTTGGAACAATTCCTTATCCAAGATAATTTTGGAAATCTTGGACGAAAACTTTAAAAAATATCAGCTGTGGTGGGCACAAATCTGAAAAGAAAAATAAACAGTGGAACTTCATAACATAATTCTATTTTAATATGCAAATAAGATGAAGAAAAACTAAAAATGTGAAATTAAACCTACAAAATAAATATATAATTTTACTAAATCACAAATATATCCAGATAAAATGTAAGAAAAGTTAAAGGCATTTAACTTTATTCATCTTTTATATTTTTCACAGTGGTCTCCAACTAATGAAGAATAACTGTCTACAATGAACAATGGAGCCCACAACCATCATGTAGCTGTCAGCATGCTTTGAAGGTGATCCAACAAAGAAAGCCACTATTGGCAATGCATTTGGATTATGGAGCACTGGCAAAGTTGAATGGAAAAGATACACGATAAGAGTGCACTTCATGTATTCTATTTAGAACAGTATCACATGTTTAGAATTTATACAACATTATATCTCAGAGCATTGTGGTAAAATTTTGAGCAATACTGCCAGATAACAGTGAATTCAGCCTTCATGAATTACATTATCTCAAGTCTATATGGGTATCAGAAAGAACTGATGCAGCAGAAGCAAATTAGTATTAATTTCTGCTAGATATTCTTTTCTCATATCATTGTCAGAAACAAATTATTTTTATTTATTTATTTCTTTTTATTTGTCAATTGCTTACAAGATAATAGGTATAAGTAAAAATATAGTTATGAATACATGGATACATATAAGAAAAATAAATAAGAAAAATCCGAAAACAAATAAGAAAAATAATATATCTATATAAAAGAAACATTAGGACAGGGACGGTAGGCACGTTGGTGCGCTTACGCACGCCCCCTACAGACCTCTTAGGAAAGGGGTGGGGTCAATAGTAGACAGTCTAAGGTTAAAGTTTTGGGGGTTTGGGAAAAAAACCACAGAGTCAGGTAAAGTATTCCAGACATTGACCACTCTGTTGCTGAAGTCATATTTCCTGCAATCAAGTTTGGTGCAATTAACCTTGAGTTGGTATCTATTGTTTGCTCTAGTGTTGTTATGGTTGAAGCTGAAGTATTCATTGACAGTTAGGACATTGCAATGTATGATTTTATATCCTATACTTAGATCGGACTGAAGGTGGTGTAGTTCTAGATTTTCTAGGTCTAGAATTTTGAGTCTGGTGGCATAAGGTATTCTGCAACGAATAGAAGAGTGGAGAACTCTTCTTGTGAAATATTTCTGGACTTTCTCAACTGTGTTAATATCAGATACATAATGTGGGTTCCAGACTGATGAGCTGTATTTGAGTACAGTGGTACCTCTACTTACGAAAGGCTCTACTTACGAAAGTTTCAGGTTACGAAACGCGTCTTCGAGAAAATATCGTCTCTATCTACGAATATGTTTCAAGATACGAAAGGCTTTCTTGGAAAATGGCGCGTCCGAGCTGCGCTGCCATTGGTTATCTTCCTGGCATCCCATTGGCTAGGAGGGATCTGTGCGTACGCACCGCGCCGCGTTCTAAGTCTCGCGCTAGCAATCCAGCAAAGCAGGAAGTAATAACAAAGAATTACAGTCTGGATTTTGGGGGCTTGGAACGGATTAGGACATTTACAGGTAAAATGTGCCTCTACTTACGAAATTTTCAGGTTACGAAACGGCTTCCGGAACAAATTAATTTCGTAAGTAGAGGTACCACTGTATTGGTCTAGCAAATGTTTTGTATGCTCTAATTATTAGTGTAATATTACCAGAGAAAAAGCTACGTAAGATTAGATTAACAACTCTTAACACTTTTTGACTATGTAATTACAGTGGGCAATTACAGAATCAGATGAATGGCACTTAGTCTCTTAAGGAAACTAGCTGATGGCCTGATGGAATCTGTACATTATTTGGTATTTTCAAGAAACCACACAGAAATGGTAATATACCAGATGAATAGTAGAAAGCAAATATTAGCCTATTTTGGAAGGAATAAGTATTTCCAGCATAGTATGACCATTTACTCTGATGATATCTAGAAGATTCTAGAAGAGATTATAAATCTCTCTTGAACACTGCAGTAGTGATCAGAAGTCAACATGAATTTGCCAATAACAAAACTTTTCAGACTAATTTTAACACATTTTTATGGTGGTTAATAAAGATTTGATTATCTGATTTCCTGATCACATAACTTCCTTTATAGAGTGTTGATTTCATTTTACTGAAAATAGTATTTATCTATGCTCCTAGTGCTCCTATAGACAAACTCTATAGTACTTATTTATGGCTCCTAATTAAATTGAAATCTTGTATCACACAGAGTACCACAAGGAGCAGTCCTAAACCTTTTTAAACTATTTTTATTAATGATTTGGAATAAGAAATAGTATTCTTATAAAATTTACAGATGGTATACAATTGGATGGATTGACTAATACTCTATAGCAGGGGTGTCAAACTCACGTCACATGAAGTATTGGGACTTTTCCCCCCTTCGCTAAACCAGGTATGGGCATAGCCAGTGCATGACGTATCTGGCCCGTGGGCTGGGAGTTTGACAGCCCTGCACTATAGAATGGAAATAAAATTACAAACTATCTTGACAGAACACATAATGGGATGCAAGTAACAGAATGAAATTTAATAAATATATGCACTTAGGAATAAAATATTAAATGTGCAAATATGAGATGAGGAATACCTGACATAATAATAATACTTGCAAAAGATCTTTGAATAATTGATTACATACTAAAGAGCAAGTATTTTGATACAGTTACAAATAAGGCAAATGTAATTTTGGGGTATATTAAATGGAAATTTAATTCCAAATCACAGGAAATAATTGCTCCACTTTATTTATTTATTTTTTGTAGTCTGATCCCACCTGGAACACTGATTTTTAATCTATTTCATAAGATTCTTAAAATAAATATAAAATTAAAACCAGTTTTCCTTTTTACATTTGATGGCAAAAAAACTTGGAAGAAAAAATGGAACTTTGTTATTATATTTGTTGACAGCAGCAAGAATCTTATATACTGAAAGATGGAAAGATACATTAATTTTCAAAATGGAAAAGTAGATGGTAAATGTGACAGAGTTAGTAGAGCAAAACTACTGTTTTTTATTGAAGAGAATATCTAGTTGCTTCTACTTGGAACAGTTCTAGTTTGGAAACTGCTTCTGGACTTTTTGCTTGAAACGGAACAAACTGATTTTAGATCATTAGAACGATTTTGTTATAGAAATGGCTTAAAATGATGTGAAATGTAAAGCAAAAGGTTGAGGTTGTTTTTTGTTTCTGTATTTTCTACACTGAAAAAAGGTAGAAAAAAGTGTTCTTCTCTTGCATTTTTCTCCTCTTAATTGCTAACTTTTGTTTTTTTTATAATGAAAATTAATAACATTTATAAAAGGAAACCAAACAGACCAAAATCCTTTGTATCTATCTTCTGTAATGGTCCAGGACTCAGGCTCTGATACTGACTCTGAGGAAATTGCTGCAGTTGAACTATTGGAACATGAGCCTCAGGGCAGGAATCCCTGACAAAGGTACCATGAGAAAAACTGGAGCAATCAGATAATGACATACAGCTTCCAAGCTGTCAGGCTCAGCAAGTAGAGCAGAGAATGGGGCAAAATTCCTCAGTGAGGCTCCTTGCCAAGCAAGGAAATAACTTTTAATTAAAGAGAACTGGCTGCAGCCTGATTTAAGTGGCAATCCTGATACTCTCCATGTTTCACGTTAAACAGCAATCTGACTGCCTGTTCTGGTGCGTTGTTCCTGTGTATTCTGCTCATTTGGAAAATCCTGAACTTCCAACCTTTGGATTGGCTAATGAATCTTGGCTCGCTAAATTTTGGATTGGATTTTGTCTTTGCTTCTGTGCATTCCTGCTGGAAGCAAATTACCCAGGCAAGCTTTTATTCCAAGATACTGTTTTGATATACATTCCATTCCTCCTCTGTCTTTCATCTTCTCAGCTCTCAATAAATTACTATTATCAGCTGGCAAATATACCTGATTGAAACAGGACACCTTCTACGTATATTTTGAGGAAACAGCTAGTATTATCAGGTAGACTTTTACAACCCAGGCAAAGATGTAGAGAGTATTTAGCTTTGGAGCAACCTCTAGTGATCATTTGCAAATATGACACCCAAAATATTTTGCTTTCACTGTAATAGGTACTTTGTATATTTCTGCTTCTCTATGATGTGTTGACTCTATTTATGTGAATTTGTGTTATATACAAAATTCTACTTGTATTGGCAATCTTTCACTATAATTGAATTAAAAGGATATTTTGATTAAGTAAAGACAATATGGCAGTAAGTATAATATATAATATCAACATACCTCAAAAAGGCAAAAGTAACAGGATTCTGAGTCAAGCAAGCAAATGGTTGTGGGGTGGGATTTTTTTTGGGCTATAATCAAAAGTTGTGGCTATTATAAAATAAATGTAAACTTTTTGCTTCTATTCTCAGGTTTATAGTAATCTTAACAATTGAGGTAGCAAACAGTAAACAAAGTTAGTATATAATATCTTATTTGGGACTGATTCCATAATGGCCACACCTTTCTTTTTAAACACCTAGTCTTAGGAAAGTCTTAGAAAAATTAAAACTATTTTATTTTCCTTTAACATCCAGGTTGGTCTTAAGAGAATTTCTGTCCTCACCCACTTTCAATTTTATATTTAAAGTTTTATTTTAAAAACAGTAGCATTATCAATATGTTGGTCACAAACTGAAATAACTGGTAACAGCAACCGAACAAAGCAATCTGATCTGGTAAAGTTAGCAGACACTTTTTTCACTGCAATATTTTTAAAAATACTTTCACCATTTTCAGGAAAGGGTGGGTTCAAGTAGGGGTTTCCTGAGGCATTCAGAACACGATTTTAACGTAGCAGTGTGTTAAAAGAGGCCCCCAGAGAGTTTTGTTTTGGAACACACTGACGCCTACACATTATTTTCTTTGCTACGTTTTGCAGTGTTGTGTGAAAATTATTTTTAATCTTTAGCAAAACATGCCTGTGTTTATCTAATATGTAGAAAAAGCTAAATAATTTAAAACAAAATCATTTTTCAAATAACTACATCTACAATCAGCCCTGAAACATAAAAGTCTAGCACAGATTAACAAGAAAGGGTTGGTTAGGGATCAAAGAACAAGTGTTTATTTTATTTCATGAATGCTAATAAAGACTTTCACTTTTTTAATTTATTTTTTTTAGAAAAAGAACAAAACACAAAGAAAATTACTATGCAAATACAAAGTTTTGAAGAAAATAATGCATAAAAACTTCTGAAAAAAATGAGATAGAAACAAGAAACAAAGTATAATATACTGTTATAACATATTTCAGTTCCAATTCTATATATACTTATATAATGTAAATATTATTTAAGTATGTATATTTATTTCTAATACATTTATTAAGATATTCATTTAAACAAGCTCATGAATCACTCTTGACAAAGTTTTCTTAGTAAAAATTTTCCTGAACAGAATTATTTTTCTATAGAAATTAATATATATATAATAGGTTGTTTAATGACATTGCAAAAATAGGTTAATACTTTCATTACCCTTGTACTATTAAAGTTGCATTACAACATAATTTTGAAGTTTTTTTTTTGTCCTCAATTCTGTTTATTCCAAGGCTGAAAATTTAAAGCTACTTGATCATATATTGGTCAACACAATATAAATCACCAGATAGAATTATACACTTATTGAAATCAATGTCCATGCTTGAATTTGTGTATTTTCATGCAGAGAAGCATAAGCTACTTGCTTAAAACAAGTCATAAATTTTGAAAGTTATCAGTCTTTATAATTAACTAAGTATATTGACAATTATCAATCCTGGAGAATTTTCCCTGGCTGCCATTATTGTTTTTATGAACATAAGGATTATGATAAATAAAAGTTAAAAGAGACCGAGAATATCTATTTTTTATTACAGGTAACTATTGTAAAAATTTCAAAAATATACAGATTTTACTCACATGAGCAATTCCTGACGTAGTGAAGTGTGTCCATTACAGTTGCAAGATGTGATAGCTGTTAAGCAAGGCATCTATGATTGCCTCGTTTAAGAACCCCTGTCCCTGTTTACCCCAATGCAATTGTTAAGTGGGAGACCTGGGGCAGTCCACACTCCACTTCTTGTCCTTTAGGGTCCCTATAGGCCTTGGGATCTGCTTCCAACACCGTTAAGTCCCTTGCCCTGCTCCCCACCTTCTGTCATTGATTGCACATTTGTCTTCTGTAAATCTCTGAAGCTCCAGAGCTCATGTTGCAGGTCACTCCCAATCTTGGCACACCTGCAGGCCATTCCAGAAGTTGGCACCATGTCTGGAGCATCCACAATTCACTGCAGCCTCTCCAAAAATGGTGCTGCTTTCTGGGTGGAACACATCATTCTAGGGATGCCAAATGGTGGAGCTTTCTGCTCTCCTTCACCAATGTACATTCTGAAACTCTGCAGCTCACATTGAGCAAGGACAGTGGGCCATTTCACCCGTGGAATATCCCTGGAGGCTCCATGGTTCCGTCTTGGAAGTTGATGCCATTTTTGAAACCAACACAATTCATTGTGATCCCTCCAAAAATGGTGCCTGCTTCCTGCAGGGATTGTTCTATATTCTGAACAGATGCAGATACATAAACTCAACATGGGAGAAAAATGATAGGAAATAACCATCTTTTTACTGTTCTGTATTCTGTACAGATGCAGATAGATAACCTCAACAAAACATCCATACAAATTTTTTATTATTGGTTCATCAAGTATCCTCATAACTCACATTTGTGATGAAGTTCTTCTTTAATGACCAATCCTTTGCATATCTGTCTTGTAGGTAAAAAGATGGTTATCTCCTATCCTTTTTCTCCCATCTCATAGCGATAGAAGTAGAACAGTTACCACGAGTCCGTGAGTTCAGCCAAGAGTGAGGAAACCTCCTCCAACCCATCAAAGGTCAATTTAGTGATCAATCAGGATTACAGATGTGGTCACGTGATATGGACTACATTTCCCAGGATACCTTAATTACATTTACCATGATGCATTCCCCTAAGGGGACAGCTCACAATTGCTATCTAACTATACTATACATTGGCTGGACAGCACAGGGATGCTGAGGGGTAAAACAGCCTGCTGCCCTTCCCCAAATTAGATTAGATGGTGGCCATACAAACTGAATAAATAAATAAGTGCCAGCTACCAAAAGACTAGCATACGATTCAAGTCATTTCCAACAGAATGTATTCAATACAGTAGGAGTTTGTTTTTTAAACATAATGAACTGAAACAATTAGTTGTTAGAATAGACCAGGTTTGATTCAATACAAATTTACAGAATGTAAATTCAGTCTTATCTGCTAAAAGTAGGTGGTCCGAACTATTTTAACTTTTCTGAATTAAAGTTATATAGGTTAATGTCATTTTGTATTTTTTAATGGAAGGGTTATATATACTGCTTAAATTAGCTTCTGGAAGAAATGCAGGAGATAAAGCTAATGAATAAATGAACAAACAAACAAACAAACAAACAAACTCTGAGGTAACAACTTTCTCAGTTAGATTTACTCTGTTAACTTGGACAAGATTATCACCTATGGTATCTTATAAACTTCAAAGATTAATTAAAAGGCAAACCCAGGAAGGCGGGGGAGGGGGGCAGGGAAACAAGCCTGTTGGCAAAACTTTCTCATTATTTATATTTAGCTTGTTACCCTTTTGTGGAAGTCCTTCTTTTAAGGGAAATCAAATTATTACTGCAACAATACATTCTTTTGTTATATAGCCTAAACATATGTCAATTATGTACGTGTAATGAGGGTGTCGTGTCTATATCCTACAAGGACAACTTTGAAATGTAAATGTTTCACATCCTGATCAACAAACACAAATATAAGAGAGAAACATGAAAGATTTACTTCTTTTCTAGGAAAATAGCTAAGCAGAAACTTAAGAACATTCCATACTTTTTAATAAAAAAAAATCCCTTACGTTAATTAAGCTAATATTTACTTTGCAACTTATAAATGTGTAGAAAAAATATAGTTAAATATCAGGTATTAAGTTGTTCCACTATACTATTTGGCAAAGATCAACCTTTATTATAATATGACTAAGCGTTTTAAGGTATGATGGCATGCAGATCATGCTTAGCTAAACAATAGAACAAAATTCTGTTAATTAAGGCTGTGTTTGAGTACAGAAAAGAAGCATAACAGCTGATGCACTAAAAAAATATTTTGCTAAAAATGATGTTTCATACTGATGACTATTCCTACGAATTAAAAAAAACAAACCTAATCATTTGATTAGTAGGTATCTACAGATAATCCTCGACTTATGACAATAATGGAGCCCATAATTCTGTTACTAAGAATGACAATTGTTAAATTAGTTTTGCCCCATATTACAACCATTCTTGCCACAGTTGTTAAGTGAATCGTTGCAGTTATTAAGTTAGTAATACAGTGGTAGAATGAAACTGGCTTCCCCATTGACTTTGCTTGTCAGCAGGTTGCAAAAGGTGATCACATGGTCCCAGGATTCCGAAACCATCCTAAATCTGAACCAGTTGCCAAGCATTGAATATTGATGGAAATCAAAATCACTCATAAGTCACTTTTTCCAGTACCATTATAACTCTGAATGGTCACTAAACAAATGGTTTTGTAAGTTGAGGCAAGAAATTATTCACTCATTATTTTATTATGCTCCAGCAATATGATCCCATGATAAATGAGGCATTTTATTTTCTTTCATAATTTTTACCCCCTGCCCTTCAAAAAAAGGCATTTGTTGAGTGAAGTCAAGATTGGTTTTAAGCTCCTTCTATGCTGTTCTACCTCTGCTATTTCTTCTTTTGGATTAGTTTAGATAATGAAACCTCAAGGAAATGAGGCATTTTTTTTACTGTGGTGACCCTTTTGAAGGTAACTTCAGAAATATATCTCACATGAAGGATTAAAGCAATAGTATTAAGCTACACCATATTGCACTGTATATTAATAAAAACCATCCATTCACATGCTAATTTTGACTAAGTATCAGATGTAAATATGTCAATCTTTTCATAGCTCAGAAATGTCGCTGAAAGGACATTGACAAGCCTGGTGAATATCCAAAGAATAACCAATTATGGTAAAGGAAGGCACTAGAATAAGAAAGGTATGAGAAAGAGCTGCCTAAATGTTTAGGCTGGAAAAGAGAAGACTGTAGTGCAGACATGATAGTTGTCTTCAAAAACCCTTAGGATCATAACGTTTAACATGAAGCAAGCTTGTTTTACAGTTGCTGCAAAATATAGCTTAAGAAACAATGGATTTAAACTATAAGGAAGATGATTTTGGTTTAACGTCAGGAAACATTTTACAACAATAAGAGTTTTTTAGTAATGGAACAGATGGTGGCCACAAATAAATGATGGTAGTTCTCACAACTATTATAAAACCAAGCATTTAATACCCATCTTAGAAGAGTTCAAGAAACGTTGATTGATTTGTGTTTTGGGTCTCCTATATTTTGCACGCCGTAACATTAAAAAAAGATAATGCAACTCTTTAATCTATTTTTTTCTGCCCACTTTTATTTTGACCTCCCAGAGGCAGCAACTGTGGGAAAACATCCCAGCAGGACTATCAGAAATAGAAAGCAGCTAATAATAACTGCAATAATTTGTAAAGTCGAGACGCTTAACTTCCCACCCCGTAAACAAAGTAGCACACAATACAGAAGGAAACAATTTTCTGCCCGCAAGCGGCCGCCTCCTATTGGCAGGTGGAGGACCCTTCCAAGCCCCGCCCCCTCCCGCGCCCTGAGCTCGTTCTCAAACCTATTTTCTTCTCCCGTCGCGCGAGAATTTCGTACACGTCGGGGCGGGTGTATTTGACGTCACCGCGCTCTCCTCGTCACCTGGAGCCCGCGGAAGGAAGCAGCCGCTGGTGACTGTGCAAAGATGGTGAGTGGCTCGTTGCGGGGTTGAAGGGAGGCGAAGAAGACGTGCGGGGCGGGCGGGCGAAAGGAGGGGACGCGAAGCGCGAGAAAGGGAGAAGATCCACCGCGACGAACCGAGGGCCGTTGGCTCTCGCGTGCTGCGGAGCGATGACCGGACAGAACCGGGTTTTTTTTTTTTTTTTACCGGGGGTTACTTTAATGTTCAGTGCTGGCTTATTCCTGGCTTTCCGCGTTATCAGAAGCAGGCCTGCCGGTGGTATTTGGGTTCCGAGAGTCCAGATGGGCGGCTACATTGTCACGTGGGGTCTTTCCCCAAATCTGGGATTCTGCATCTCCTTTACTTTCTTAAGCAGCCTGAGGGTTTTCTTGGCCAGTTAACTGGGGCTCAACTTCTAGATTTCTGCAGGATATCAATGGGTAAAGGATCACGATTTAATATTTTATTTATTTCAGCAGTTTGTTCAGGCTTAGCGGCGGCTAGCAAAGATATTTTACTGCATCTTCAGGTTTTATGATCTTCAGTTTCGTTTTTTAATGTGCTGCTATACTGGTGCAACTGCAGCCGAATGCTTCCCCCCCCCAAAAAAGAGCTGTGTTACTTGTCAGTTTGCTTTTTTTCTATACTGCTTAAGGGAGGCTGATCTTTCGTCAACGTGGGTTTGACAAAAAAAATTACATGGACTTCACCATACTACTTGGATTAAGACAGTAGATTTGATTGCAGGGTTTCTATTTAACTGATTTCCATTTCAAATGCATTCTGTAGCCTAGAAATATGATTGCTTGCATGCTTGAAAAAGCACCAGTAATGGAGAAATGATAAGCTTCCAAAGATATTAAACTAAGATTGGGAAAACCCAAGTTCAAGTAGACATTTATCTTTGGAAATTCATGTGCTGATTTTTGGCCAGCCACTGTCTTTCAGCCCACTTTATATGGCTATGGGATAAAATTAGAAGAGGGAATGTTGTATACACTACCTTTGGTGCTGGAAAAAAGGTCGGATATAAATTAGGAAATAACATGTGTGCAAATACTCTTCTGCCTTTGTTAATCCAGCTGAATCTGTATAGTTTAGAAGAAGAAAAATCTATTTTCTGTTGACTGATACAGATGAACATTATTTGCAATGGCTGTAAGGAAGATACAGAAACATATGTTGAAGATAGTGTTAGTATTAGAGGAGATGTATTGAACTAATGTGGATATTTGTAATTTTATATGGATTTTGCTTAAAAAAACAGTTGCAAATACACCACAGTTAAGAAATGGTATCTTTGCAAATATTAAAACTATGGTGACAAGATCCAATACATAAATACTTGAATTATTTATGGAGAAAAATAAATAGTGGTACAATCATCACACTGGGATGGACAACTAAACATAAGAATGAAATGAATACTTTATTTAAAAAAAATAAATAAAGCAGTGGCTAGATATTGGGAAGATGATTTATTTCTAAGCAGCCATGTATAAAAAGACATTTCACTTATTAAATATGGTAGCATCACTCTTGGTGTTAATGGAAATGCAGTTTTGAACAATGGCAACCATTCACTTTCCCCTTGGACCAAACTCTTCTTGGTTACTTTTGTTGGATTGCTGTTGGCTGGCAAGATTTTTGCAGGATTTAGTTTGCAAATATTTCACTTCCACAGGGAAGCAATAGTACATTAGTTTCAGTGTCATTGTTGGAGGATTTCCTGCAGTTCAGCCTCTTATTTACTTAATCTATCCAGTGTCAAGCCTTGTGCTTTAATAAGTCAGCTCATTTTAAATTTATACACTCTAAATATTTGTAAAATAGAGGTGTGTTTTTTGGCAAAGGAAATGCCTGGAAATTCATGTCAGGATTATGTGGTGCAATAACCCATGCAGACTGGTTGAAAGAGACACAAATAAGGTACAGTTAAAATAAACAAGAAAAACTGATGGTGGGAAAGGAAACAAGTGTTGCTAGTATTTGTGGGAATCTTGGCTATATAATATAACATCAGCTTGTGTCTCAGGTCATAAATAATCTGTTCTATGTTCCCTGGCTGTTCGTGATATGGTCTTAATATTATTTCATTGTATTGCTATTTATAGTGAACCATTCCTTAGAATTATGTACAACCTTATGGGAATATTTAATATATTTTGGGGTGGGAAACCCTGGCACTAAATAGATAAAGTAGGGGAGTCTTGTTCTACAATTTATGGTAAGTGTTTTCCCTCTTTATATACTCTGCTTGTTTTACAATGGATTTTTGTTGTAAATAATGGATTTTTGTTATAAATAAACCATTTTCCATATCCCTGAGTTTTCATCGTTCTCTCACCACCACCACCCACCCCCTCTCCGTTATTTATCAGATAGATATAGTGCTTGGCTGATAGAAGCACAAATATAATTTTGTCAAACTTTTTAGTAACTAACCCAAATGTATGGTTCCTTTGCTCCTTTCATCTTCCTGGAAATGAGAATGTTTAGAGATACTTTAAACGTAGAAAGAATTGTTGCCATTGTGGCAAGTCCCATGGTCGAACTCTCTTTGATTTTTACAGTTTGATACAAGTATGTTTACTCGGATTTCAGGAACAAAGGTTTAAATTGTATTGTTGTATGGAGTACTATGTTTGCTGTATTGAGTTGATCAATTATGTGTATGGATAAAAATATAATAAAAATGTTTCTGTATTGTTTTATAAAAATATTTTAGTAATTCCAATAAGCCTTGACATATATTAAGTGTTGTAGAAATTGTAGTCATAAGAACAGTTTTAAGAACAGCCTGCATGCCAAAGTAATTGATTTAGCATGTCAGAGAAGAGCTAGTCATGTGATGAATTGCACTGGGTATAAATTTAGTAATTATCAAAGTATCTAATCTATATTAGTAGGTTCAAACAATTTATACATTGTTTTAACTTTGTTTGCTACTTTGACAGGACAGAATAGATCAAAACTGTTAGAGCTTTAGTGTTATAGCCAGATTTACCTACAAGATAATATGCTTCTGTGTTAAATGTGTAATAAACAGGGGAAATGATTTTAAAATGCTTTTCATTAATGCTAACTTTGAATGCTATGTCATCTATAGATAGTCCTCCATTTGTGACCAAAACTGATCCCAAAACTTCTGCTATTAAGCCATACAGTTAAGAATTTTGCCTCATTTTATGACCTTTCTTGCCACTGCTGTTAAGGGAATCACTTCAGTTAGTAACTTGGTTGTTAAGTGAAATTGGCTTTCTCGTTGACTTCGCTGGTTGAAAGTTTGCAAATGGTGATCACATGATCCGGGACTTTGCAACAGTCATAAGTATGAACCAGTTGCCAAACATCCAAATTTTGATCACATGACCCTGGGGATGCTGCAAAGGTAGAAAGTGTGAAAAATGGTCATATCACTTTCTTCAGTGCCATTGTAACATTGAATGGTCGCTAAATGAAAGGTTGTAAGTCAAGGACTACTTGTATTTAACAAATAGTTATTGCAAAATTTGAAGTCTCAATTGCACAGAATTAATTGAACAATGTTACCTGTCTACAATAATAGCTTTCTTCTGTTTAAGAATACCAGGGGGCTTGCATCTCAGCTGAAGGACACCATTTCAGTTCCTGATTTTTCAGCTAGTGGAACATTTGAAAGTCATGATGTGATACACAGAGGGTAAGTAGCAGATGTTTATATAAATATCAGGTTGAATTTCTTGTGTAATCAGAGATCAAGATGATAAAAAATGCTTCTGCCTGATCTATGTATGCTTTTGTGAAAATAGTGTGGAAATAGTTTATTTTCAAGTTCCAGTCAATTTCTAGACTAGTATCTATTTGCAGGCTGATCTTTTCTTGTAATAAACTGAAACATAAATATATTTTGATGTGCCAAATCTTCAGCCATTTAGTATAACTATAACTTCAACTTCTTAATAGAAGTGTTCAAGATCAAGATAGCAATAAATAAATACTTAATATAGAAAACATTCTCCAGAATGCTTCCACTTTGTTTAGGTAAAGGAACCAATTCATCCTTTTGAATCAGGTGAAAAGTTCCTTCTATTAGTAATGGATAGCTACCATTTTCAATCAGCTTGATGTCTGGGATAAAGGATCTGCGCAAGTGTGTTCTGTCTCTTTGGAATTCTTTTACCTATGAGTAAGCAAATCATTGTGGAAAATGTGGCTGCAAAGGGTTGCAATTTTAGTGGTAAAATAAGTGAATGATTAGGCTACTGAATATTTGGAGTCACACACCATGCTAAGATATATATTTATAAAATAACATTGGCTGGGTTCATATAGTACTGTAACTACATGTCACAAAAAACTCTGGAGTGATCAGCTTCGTTTTAAGGCATATTATCTACTGTGGAAATACTCATGCTTCATTTTTCTTTCACATTAGATACACCATAATGCTAACTGAGAACAGCCTGATAACTGATAGAGAGTGTCACTTAAGAGTAACCTAAACAAGACTGAAATCTTAAATGTTATTAGTCGAGGGGGGGTGGGAGTTCCTTTCCTTCAGGCATGTCCCTTAGTTTTCTTGGCAAGGTTTTCAGAACTGGCTTGCCTTTGCCAGCTTCCTAGGGCTGAGAGACAGTGAGTAGTCCAAAGTCACCCAGATGTCTTTGTGTCTAAGGCAGGAAAAGAACCTATAGTCTCCTGGTTTCTAGCCTGATACTTTAACCACTACACCAAACTAGTTGGTTAAGGGAAAAATAAATAGTGCTTGACTTATGACTACAATTGAGACCAGAATCTCTGTTGCTAATCATTGTTTTAAATGGTTGTTAAGCAAGTTGTGCCCGATTTTACAACCTTTTTTGCCACAGTCAAAGCAAATCACTGAAGTTGTTAAATGAATCCAGGTGGTTAAGCAAATCCAGCCTCCTCCATTTACTTTGTTTATTAGAAGCTGGCTAAGAACATTGTAAATGGCAATCACATGTCTCTAGTACACTGCAACCAACATAAATACCAAGCACCCATGTTTTTGCTTAGATGACCATGGAGATGCTGCAATTGTTGTAAGTGTGTGAACTGATCATATGTCACTTTGTTTCAGTGCTGTTGTAACTTTGAACAGTCGCTAAACAAATGGTTTTAAGTCAAGGATTACCTGTATTCAAGAGCTATTTATCTCACAATTGATACACTTCAAGGCCACTGGTAAATAATGCAATATTGGGTTTTCAATTCAATTGTGTAGAATGTGAAGGATGTGTGTGTTTTATTTTTATAGTTATAATGTACACTGAAGGTGGCATTTAATTTTGTTGTACAAGGTGCAGTGACAATAAAGTAAACTAAATTACTGGAATAGAATTACAATGTTTTCAGTAGTATATAAGTGTGCTAAGGGAAATATACTATATAATGAACATTGCAGTGGTAAAAATGAAGAAAAAATTATTTAAAATAATTAAGTGGTTTCTGTCAGATTTTCAAGCTTTTTAGAATTAAAGTCTGTATTTGGAATGGTTTATAAAGTTGGTGAAAGAAACAAGACTGACATGTATATTTGCCTTCATTCATAAGACTTTATTTTGACATAAGATTTTATGCAGTATCCCTGTTTACTTGTGTTTGCAGCTTTCCACATGTGAAGAGTGAACTTTTTCCTGTTCATCCTTTGGAACTTTCAGAGAAGAATGTAAGTGGAAGGGAATATTATAGATAGGTATAGATGTAGTTATAGATATTAAAAATACATATCCATAGTAAAATGTATCTTTTCAGATATCTGAACTAAAATCAGAATTAATTGAGACAACCAGTAATTTACAGAATAGATATTTTTGAATAATTAGTACAAGCTGCAAAAAGAGTACAGAACACTTTGGTAGGGTTATTTTATGAGTATGAATAGAAATGTTGAAAATTCCATTGGAATATAAAATTCCTGTTGTCAATCATATCACGTTAGAGAAGACTAAATGGATAACAAGCAGAAGACAGGAGTGGCTAGATTGATGGTTTTGAAAAGAAATTGAATGAAGAACAAATTTTTGCCCAGTGGGACCCAGGATCGATTGAAGAAGGAAGAAAATGAAATAGGTTAGAGGAAAGTAGGAGGAGCTTGGCTTCGTATAGCTCATATCTTGGATTTATTTACTATTTCAATTTTCCATTCACTAAAAGAAAATTAATTCAACTGAGAGAATGAAGATTTTTTTTAAAAAATTATTTATTTAAGAATTCCATCCAACAGTAAAAAATGATACAAATTTAAATAAGAGTAAAGAAAAGTGGTCAATAAATAAAAGAAAAGAAAAATAAAGGTGCTGCTTTTAATATTTTGCAGCGGTTACAAATTTATCATCTTTCCTCCATCTTTAAGGTTATATCACGATTACCTTCTTCTGATGTTTTACACTTTCTAATAACCAAATCCATAAGTCACCAGTTCATTTTTTCCCCATTTTCAGCAAATAGTCCACAAAGGGTTTCCTTCATTAATAAATGTACTGGTGGGGTTGGAAATCTCCGCTGTAGGGGTTGGCCGCTTCAGCACTTTGACTCCCAAGGACAGGAGTTCGGCCAAGCTATTTGCAAAATCCTCTGTCTCTTGAGGAGTGCTCACGGAGAGAAGAAGCTGGAGTCATTCTCTCTCAAGAGCCCAGCCAGTTTCCTGTGCTGCTTCTCGAATGCTCCTTGAGAGGGGGAGAGAGAGAGAGAGGATTTCGCAGGTAGCTTGGCCAAACTCCTTCCTTGGGAGTCAAAGCGCTGAAGTGTGAGTGGCTCGGGAAACTTTGGCCAGGCTCCTCGAGCAAAGGCGGAATGCTGATGCCGTGCAAATACAAGTAACGCGGCGCTCCCGCACCTTCCAGCCATATCCCTCGCCGCTTCGGCCTGCCTGTGCTACTGTCCCCCTCTAGCCCCAACAGCACCATTACCTTGTCCTGGCCGACGAGTGCTGCGCTGCTTTTTGCATGTTGCACCACCTGCAAATTTGCACATTACATGTGCCATCCCCGAAGGTGGAGATTTCCAACCCCACCACGGGCTGGTCCCATATTCCAGAGCTGCAGTAGTCACAAGACTGGCCCTTTGGTCATCCCGGAGCAGCTCATCCATGGCAGGCCGGTGCACAGGCCAGTCCTGTAACTACTGCAGCTCTGGAATATGGGACCAACTTTCCCACCAACATCAGCAAGCCGCCATCAGTCAAAATTCATATTAGTGATCCGCGGGATTTAAAATTATGAGTATGGTGGTCCCTGAGGTCCAAATGATTGGCGACCCCTATTCTATGAAATAGTTACGTTTAATAGGATATTATTTCTACAGAAAAGAGAAATATGCAAATATAGTGGTGGTGGGTGATTTGTGTAGGATTTGGATCATTCATCTATTCATTACATGTGGGTTACATGAATTCCGTTTGTGTAAAACAGCAAAGCTGTATGTTAATGGAAAGGAATGCTTGAGCTTATTCTGGACAAGAGATTTTCTTTTTTGTTCTGTGAGAAAAAAATGAACAATAGCATTCTCTGCATAGTTCTTACTAAATTATTCACATCTCACTGCCTGGAGTGTAAAATAATGTTTTTACCATTTCTTTTGGTAGTTTTCCTTAACTCAAGATAAAATGAATTTTTCAACTCTGAGAAATATTCAAGGGCTACATGCGCCATTAAAGCTGCAAATGGAATTCAAAGCAGTGAAACAGGTATGCTTATTTTTTAAAAAAAATTCTCCAGAATATAGTTTATTTTTAAAAATCTAAAACTTAAAATGTACAGAATTAAAATGGCGAATAATTATTATCAATCCCATTTTAAAAATATCTTGGACAGTTAACAGCATAACACAACATTAAAATGTAGGGCAAAATCATAAAGCAAAAAACCCCAACACAATAATATCTAAGGTAGCTTTTAACAGTGCATCTTATACTTAAATAATCAGAGTAACTTGCAAACTAGCATTCGTGGATTTCCCAGATAATGGGCAAAAATATTCATGTTCAAAAATATTCAAATGTTCATGGGCAAAATAGTTAATTTTCGTAGGATTTCATATGAGCTTGTTTTGTTCTATCCAGAGCCTCAGGGTACAAACTTAGGGTTTCCACAATACAGGTGGTCCTCGACTTACATTTGGTCACTCGGTGACCATTCAAAGTTGTGACAGCCCCCTCCCCCCCCCCAGAAAAAAATTACTTATGACCTGAGTTCTGAGGGCTGCATATACTCCCTCACAGCCACATGATCAGAGTTAGGGTGCTTGGCAACTAGCTCATTTTTGTGGCTGAGTGCACTGTTCCACATTCAGGGCATTATTCCACAGCAATTTGAAAAGCCATGGTGGCGCAGTAATTAGAATGCAGTACTGCAGGCTACTTCTGCTAACTGCCAGCTGCCGGCAGTTTGGCACTTCGATTTTCACCAGTTCAAGGTTGATTCAGCCTTCCATCCTTCTGAGGTCGGTAACAGGTTGTTGGGGACCTTATGCTGACTCTGTAAACTGCTTAGATAGGGCTGTAAAGCACTGTGAAGCGGTGTATAAGTGCTATTGTTATTTACAGTGGTTTTTGCTATTATGCCTCTTCGGCTAGCAAAAAACTCCCATTGGAATACATAGATTAGCTTAATGATTGTACTGTTCACTTAACAACCATCACAAAAATGGAAATCAATTCGGGTCCAGTAATGTGGGTGCCATGATGGCCATCATGATTTACAATGGAAATTCTGGTTCTATTATGTAAGTCAAGGACCTATAAGTTTGACCTGGCCCAAGATGATGATTTATACTTGTGGGACTGTATACTTGAGCATCCATAGTATAAATTAGATTTAGTTGGACTTGATATCTCATTTCTACATTCTTTTAATTTACTATTTCTGTGTCCTCTGAGTTTTGCCTAACTTTGCTTTATCCAAAAGGAAACGGGTAGCTACATAATGTAAGCGATTGATAAATAAATAAATAAATATAATGTGTTTTGTCAGGGTTATTAATTGAATATAAATTAGTGCTCTGGATTTATCTGGAATCTCACAATCTGCACTGAGATTTACTTTTTGATAAGTTTCACCCTTTGCAAAGCCATTATTTCAAATTCTTCAGAGAATCCTACTAGGCATTATGTGTTGTGGTATTACCCCTTCACAGAACTTGCCATTTGAATTTTTGATATTAAATACAATGTAAAATATTGTTAATTAACACTGATATCTTTATTGCCTGAAAAGTTGTGCCCCTCCCAAGTAATTTATTTTTCAAATGGAAAATTAAGTATGTAAAAAAAACCAGGATAGAAATATTATTTTGAAGAACAACTATTTCTTCTTGCTGACATTTCAGAAGAAGAGGTGAGATATTGTTTAACTGCAGTATTCCTGTATGGCGGCAAAAGTAATGGTAAAGCTCATATTTTTAAATATATATTTTTTTTCAATATATTGAATGCTACATTTGCATCCTTCTTCAAACATTACATGGGTGGAATATAAAAAGTGCAGCCTAAGTGAGCCACTTGATATTGATTTATTTGTTCCTTTAATACGGTATATCTCATTAATAAACATGGATGACTAACTTGTAAAATCTTTTGTAGATCCAGCGCCTGCCTTTCCTTCACAGCTCTAATCTGGCACTGGATGTCTTAAAAGGCAATGATGAGTGCATTGCTTTTGAAGACATTCTTGGCGGTAAGAATCTTTCTGAAGTTTGGACAAATTTTAAGCTCTGGGAAGAGATGGGTCATATTCCCATGAGGGCATAGTTATATGCATGGCCGTATATTGCTGAGGGCTAGTAATAGAAACAACCTAAGCTCATATTTATTATCCCCTTCCCTTGGGCTTCTTAAACATTTTAATAGGCCTCTACAGATAGTCCTTGACTTATGACCACAATTGAGCCCAACATTTCTGTTGTTCAGTGAGGCATTTGTTAAGTGAGTTTTGCGCCATTTTACAACCTTTCTTGCCGCAGCTGTTAAGTGAATTACTGCTATTGGTAAGTTAGTAGCCTGGTTGTTAAGTGAATCTGGCTTCCCCATTGATTTTGCTTGTCAGAAGGTTGCAAAAGGTGATCACATCACCCTGGGACACAGCAACCGGTGTGATGATTCAGGGAGATGTTGCAATGGTCACTAAGTGGAAAGAACAGCTATAAGTCACTTTTTTCAGTGCTGTTGTAGCTTTGGTCAGTAAAAGAACTGTTGTAAGTCAAGTTTACTATGTTATAGTTGTTTGCTATCAGGAAATGCTGGATCAGAATAAGTCTTCAGTCCAATCCAGCGGAATTCCTTTTCATATGTGAAACCGTCCATTTAGACATTTTGTAGAGTCTGCAGGGAAGAGGGGACATATTCATGTGTAGGATGTCTGGACTGGAGTAAACACTGTAAAAAATCATCTCTCATATAAGAAACAAATACTAGATTTTATTCAGGCCACTCTTCACCTGAATAAATTAAATTTGTTCAATATAGGTTAAATGAAGAAACAAAATATAATGCATAAGTGACATGTTTTCTGTGGCACATGCCTTCAATTGTCCTTAATTAACATTTTACTAAACCTCTTTTCCAGATCCTGCACAAAGTGAACGAATGGCAGAGCCTCATATGATGGTTGAACATAAACTTGGTTTATTATAATACTTACATATTACAGCTTTTTCTGTTCATCAGAACATTCCTTATCCTGTGTCCGTGCGGGTTGAAATAAACTATATTAAATGAAATACTTGTTTTGATAGGCAGTTTCTCACCAACTCAGTGAAAGAAGCACAATAAACGTTACAAACATCCTGTTCTGTGTTTACTGCCTAATGTCTTACGAATTGGGTTTTTAAAAAAGGATCCAACATTATAATGCTTGTATTTATAGCTAGGAGGCCATACATAAAAATATATTCAGAAACAGGAAAAATATGAAACTGTTAGGATTGGAAAATCTTTGCAAAGCAACTTTTTGCAATTTTAAAGCAAGAGATTTGCTGTTAATTTTTCTTTGCTCCTGATGGTTAGTGTCTTTTAAACAATAAATAACATTTTCAAAGAAGCATTGGAACTTTTTCTGAGTGTTTAATAGCATCTTCAAAATTGTTCACCCCAAGCAGGACTTGTTTTTTGTTTGGAGGCTATTGAGTTGCAGGTAAGGATAGCCTATTTGTCACTAAAGCCATTTTAAGACAGAAGCTGGGTCTGGTAATAACCAATCATAAGAGCAGGTACTAGCCTCTAATAACATTCTTTTGTCTCCCTGATATAATACCTCCCTATTGAGCCTCATTTCCTTGGCAGGCACTCGTTTTCACGATAACCTCTTTTAGATAAGTTGGAGTTAAAAGTTGGTTTATAGTTCTCTTTTTTGTCAGGACACTTCTGATATTTGATAGCAATATTGTCTGTTAGCCAGTTATTAATCTTCAATTATTTGGCGGCCTTCACCCACTTCAAAGACTCTGCCATATGTCTCTTCTTTCTTCTTGGTATGGGGAATACAGGTTCCCATTTAAAAATTGAATTAGCTAGGTAGTGAGATGTGTTACTGACAAGACTTCTGGTTATACTGGAGGGTGAAGGAGAGAAATAAAACTTAAAATAGGTTTTTGAGTCTTCATGGCCTGTCAGTGTCATCCTGATTTTCAGTAACTACATCTGTGTTCTTTAAATTCATGATTATGACACCAGGAATAATATCTGTTGGCTTTTTTCTATTGTTACCAAGTTTCAAGCATTCTATTTACTTTGTTTCTTAAACATTTAAACTTCTACCTTCAATAAATATAAAGAATCGCATATTAAAAATTACCATTGTAATTTGTTTTCCATTATCTACTTACAACCTGTCCCTTTTTGATTTTTATTGTATTGGACACATTAGAGAGAAACTGGCCTAAAGTCATCCAGTGAGTTTCCATAACTAAGGCTGGATTTCAGCTTGGGTTTCTCTATTCCTGGAATGGAGCACACTGACTGTTAACAAGCATTTTGGGGCTACTTGTAAATTAAGAAAGGACAGTGAGCATTTAAATCAGGGGTCGCCAACCTTTTGGACCTCAGGGACCATCAAACTCATAATTTTAAATCCCGTGGACCAGAGACTCTGGGAAAATCCCCCCAAAAGTCTGCAGGAAAATTCATCCCGTTTTCCTACCAATCAATCATTCTTTATTTGAGATCGCAGGATACTGTCTCCAACTCCATTCTCAGGGGGAGACAGAGACTTTTGGCTTCATGCAAGGAAAGCAGCAGAAATCTTTCTCTCCCCCATGTCAGAAATGAGTCTTTGTGAGACTTGTTGCACTGGCACAGTCTCTTGAAGCAGGATGCCTTGCAGGGTCCCAAAGACTCGATTCTGGCAGAGTTTGGGGGAGAAAGAAAGACTTGCTGCTTTCCTTGTGTGCAGAAAAGTGGAAAGAAGTAGCCCGGTGGCCGGGCCGGGTGCATGGGGCGAGTGGAGCAAGTTCCCTCCCTCCTCCCTTTCCCCCCGCCCTCAGTACCTTGTATTCACAATGCAAGGGACGCAAGCCTTGTGTTCCCGTGGGCATGTGGGCAGCTCAGCCTTGTGTTCCCACAGCCTGGATTAATTGCTTTGTGGGGTGCTTTGTGGGTGACATTTCTCTGCATACCACCAAAATTTTCTCACGGACCACCAGTGGTCCCAGCCCGTTGGTTGGGGACCACTGATTTAAATGATGGGGAAATGTGTAACCAATTATCTATTCCCTAAAATCACCAACGGCTACGTGAAACATTCTCAATTACGAACAGAATCTACAGGAATCTACTGGAACAGAATCTTCAGGAATCTACTGGAAACAAAAAAAACAGCTGAATTTAATTTGCCAGGCTTTATTGCTTCCAGCATCTAGTTCTGCATATGGAATAAAAGACCCTCAACATTTTGAGCAAATGGCAGAGTGAAGGTTTTCCTCACTTTTGGTTCCATGCATAAAATCCATCTGTAGATAGATCATGTATTTGACTTCCACAGTTTAAATCTCGGTGCTGCTCATTGGGCCAGGCTACCTGCAGGACCGCGTTCTGCCGGTGATCTCCAATAGACCTGTGCGTTCCCACAGGGAAGGCCTTCTCCGGGTGCCGTCGGCTTCTATGTGTCGTCTGGCGGCCCCCAGGAGTAGGGCCTTCTCTGTGGGGGCCCCTGCCCTCTGGAATAGTCTGCCCCCAGAGATATGCACCAGCACGGACCTGAGAGCCTTCAGATGGGTGTTAAAAACCTGGCTCTTTGAGCAGGCTGGCCTAGGCTGATATAAGATTTTAACTGTCTCCCGTTTTAAATTGGGTTTTAAATATTTGGGGTTTTTAATTAGTTATGGGGGAGGGTAAACTTTTAATTATAACAGCCTAAATTATTTAATTCATTTTAATTTTTGTATAATGTATTGGGGTAGGATCGGCTGTGCACCGCCCTGAGTCCTTCGGGAGAAGGGCGGTATATAAGTACTTAAAATAATAATAATAAAATAATAATGTGACAAACTTCCAAGATGCAGCAGCAGAACACTGCAAAATAATGTAAAAAAATAATATGCACAGGGATTTAAAAGTTGCAAGAAATTCACTAAGCCATCAGCAATACTTTTCATATAGGCACTGAATGGGATTTCTTGAACTGCAGAGCACAGTGCTAGGAATTGCTTTTATCTCATTGCCTTGAATGCTCTATGACATTGGGATGAGTTAGCCCTTTTAGACTACTCGCACATAGGAATAGAAATAGATTCATGTCTCACAGTAGCACTAAGCAAGTACAATGACTTACACACTTGCAACATCTTGGAAGAGAAGCCCAATTGTATAGTTATATGGCAGTTTAAAACAGTAACAGCATAAAAATACAAAAGGTTTCTGAAGCAGAAGGAAAATGTATATAAGAATTATATTAACACGTGTAAAAGATTACAAAATATGCATAATTGCAATGGTGGGCAACAGACCACAGGACTGCTTCTCTAATTGTAGCTTTTAAACTTTATTAACAACAATAGTATGTACTTACAAAAATACAAAAGCTTCAATCCACTAAAGGTTGTGAAGTAAAACCCTATATGGAATTACCCAGAAACCATACAGTGTTCAATGGACCCAATACATTACCAAGTGCACTTTGCTACTACTAATGCTTTTAGGCTACCCCTTCTTGCTCATTTAATCTCAGTTTAAACATTTTCAATGGCAGCCTGAAGGCATAATAAATAACCTGCTCTGCAGGCAGATGTATTGCAATACAAGCACTGCGGACCCTGTGTATTTCACTTCCATTATTCATAGTAAAATTCTAAAATCACTGATGAATGCTACTTGTGGCCTGCTACTTGCCACTTCTCTAGCAAAATAAAAATACCATTAAAATCCTATTTCTTATGTCAAATTACATAGTGCATTTCAAAACAAATGAACAGACAACAAATATTGCAGATTAATGCCTTTTTGGCACGTGTGATTTAATAAGTCATGTGACTAGCATGTCTAAAATTGTGCATTTATACATCAGGGCAGAAGTGCAGTGAGTATATTAAAGGATTTAACAAGGCGACAAACATCAGATAGTTGCAACATATGTTTCTGTTAATATTCTAATATTTATTTATATACCTCTTTTATTATTTTTATAAACAGCACAAGGCGAACATACCTAATACTCCTCAGTTTTTCTCACAGCAACAATCTTGTGAGATGGGCTGGGCTAAAAGAAAGTGACTGCCCCAGTTGGCTTTCATGCCTATTGTAGGACTAGAACTCACAATCTCCTGGTTTTTAGCCTGGTGCCTTAGGCATGAGACCAAACTGGCTCTATTGAGAAGAATATTTTGTTTCATAAAACTAAGAGGCAGAGGCTTTCAGAGACCATGTGGAATAAGAAGTAAGGTTTTCGGTGGAGTTTACTCTTTCACAAGATTAAAGGGAATGATTCCTAAAAATAGTAATGCCACTTTGTTGAATCATAATATATACATTAGATGACTGTTGTACATGCCTAGAAAAATCCCCTCATTCCCACATCCCTTTGTTCAAAATGCATACAAACTACTAATGTGGCCCTTTGGATTCCAAGTCTTTACCTGATTTCAGTGCAAAGTGGAAAGCGGTTGTATTGCTATAATTTTCTGCTCATGATTACTAAGAAAAAATTGAGGTAGAGGCAAGTATCCAAGCAAGGTTTCTCAACTGCATAAGAGAAATTCATTAAACAATCCTGTTGGATCAGGGAATGCCTGTCCCTTCCTTCCTTCCTTCCTTCCTTCCCTTTCCTTTCTTCACTCACTCACTCATCACTCACTCACTCACTCACACTTTTTCTGCCAGAACTTGTAACTCTATTTTTTTCTCAAAAAAGCTATGCTTTTTATTCTCTGAAGGAAATTTCTAGTTTACAGGTTCTTGAACCTTTCTAGAAAGCTATGTTCGCCTATTGGCTGACCCTTTTTTTCCTTCCTACAGTGCAAATGTATGATTTTTGCTGTATCTTCTACATCAGGGGTGTCAAACTGGTGGCCCGCGGGCCAGATGCATCATGCACAGACCACATCCACCCCAATTCTGCAAATGGGAAAATGTCACATGATGGCACCGTGATGCCACGAATTCGACACCCGTGTTCTACATAATACCCTATTTACAAAAAGTAAATAAGTTAGGAGAATGGAGGGTTATGATTTTCAGAGTGGCTCATCATTGCTTCTCTTTGCTTTTCAATTCCTGTAGAATAGAATAGAATACTTTATTGGCCAAGTGTGATTGGACACACAAGGAATTTGTCTTGATGTAAATACTCTCAGTATATATAAGGAAAAGATACATTCGTTAAGAATCAAGAATCATAACGTACAACACTTAATGATAGTCATAGGGTACAATCAACAATCAAATCATACTAGGAAACAGTCAGTATAAATCGTAAGGATACAAGGGACAAAGTTACAGGAATGTAACCTGTAAGGAATATGAATCACTGAACTTTACTGTTATTACATTCCATTCTTAGCCTTTAAGTCAGTATACATCGTGGCCTTTCTTGTTCTCTCCACAATAACCAGTGAAGTTAGTTTGGTTGATTTTTGTCCTAGATCCGGATGCTCTATGGCGGACAGCAAACTTTATCTAGTTCTCCCTAGTTCCAGCCCAATCTCTTACTATCTACTTCATACTTCTCTCTTAAGCCTATGCATTTGTTAAAAGAGGAACCAATGAATGCAATACGGGTTAAAGAATTCTGATAGAGACCCAAAAGAAGAAATATTTCATAGGATGATGGTGAAGGATTATCCCTAGTGATCTAAATAAATAAATCTTTGAGAATTTTTAATTCAGGACACAAATTAGTGGAGGGATTAGAAAATACATATAACCCAATCAATATTTTAAGCATAACTTGCCTATTTATCATAATTTTATAATCTGATCTGACGAAGCAAATACATTTTTTTAGTTGACCTATGTTTTGACCTAGTTTGGATCAAAGGGCAATTTGTGACAGGCCAGCAATGGGAAGAAATCTAAGACAGGAAATCTCCACAATCAACATTTGAGGAATATAGAGCAGTTAAATTTACTTTGCATCCCTTGCATGGCACTCTATAGCAATCCAAAATAAAAGCAAACTTAAGCCAATCAATTATTGTGGAACGCTCAAAATGGAGCCATTGAAAGCAGTGAAACTCTGGCAACCCCATTCACAGGTTAATATTATTATAGAATTTGAGAGCAGTAACTGCTAGATGTATTCTCTGCTCAGCTGTCATTGTTCTGGCCAGGACAGTCCTCTTCATTTATGAGTTGCACATAGTTCTCTTCCCGTCGAGTAACATACATAAACCAACTGAAAGAAAAAGGAGGAACATACTAATTCAATTGAAAAGAAATGTAAGCCATAAAGTTATCATAAATTGTAATGTAAAATGCCTAGAATTCTCCTTCTTGTCTTTGAAGTTAATTTAGGAAGAAAATGTCCATTGCGCCATTTTTATATTAATTATATTAATTAAATTAAATTTTGTATATTAATTATATTAAATAATTAAAGGTGGCTTTAAATTTTTAAGAGCATTTCAGACACTTTAATATGCTTTCCCCAGGACAATTGAATATTGTAGGGAGTTGGGGGACCCAAATAGACAACAGCAAATTTCAGCAGCTATTTACAATATTTTAGCTTATAGCTATTTTATTTTTGTTGTATATGTTTTAATTAAAATTGTATTTTTAACATTTTATCATAAATTGTCCCAAGACCTTTAGTTATTGGGTAGTTTCAAAGTGTAAAATAAATACATAATTGAAAAAAAAATCCTAAAATAATATGCCTGTAATACTATCTCCTCTTCCCCATCTTCTTTAAACAAAGCCATTTTCAGGACTATTTTGTCCATATAAAATACTAAACAAGCCAAATGATAATTTCAATTTATCTATTATATATTTTATGAAATATATAAACAAATAGGCTCAAGTATGTCATCTGATCACAAAAAGGCTATCTATTATTACATTAATAGATGTTTGTCTTAATCCTCCTGCTCCAGGGTAATTGAAACTCAGATTCAAAGATGTCCACACTCCAGATTTTCAGAATCAATAGCAAATTTGATATATTGTCATTGCGTTCTATTTTATTGTTCTATTATTTTAGTTCTGTTTACACTCTTCATTTCTTCTTGTTGCAAACCATCTACTCTAGCTCCATGGTGAGATGGGTGGCAAATAAATTTTAAAAATCCTAACCAGATATAAAGATAGATATTTGCAATTTAAATAGATACCACATTTATACTAAAACTCTCATTCCCACAACATTTAACTGGTAGAAACAATACATCATAGGGCAATGGTTTTTGAATCAAACTACCTCAAATGTACTAACCTACATTTGAATGTGTTCAAAATCCATGACCTACTAGTTCCGTGGGATAGATCTTTGGCAAATTTTATAAAACATTTTATCACATAAAATTTATCATAAAACAGTTTATGATTTAATACAAAATGTCATAAAACATTTCTAGTATTGATGTTCATGCTACACAGTTCAACATGGGCTATTTTCATGGCAGGTGTATCAATGAATGTATCCCAATTTTTCCAATGAAGGCAGTACATTAAAAGTTCTGTCACTGTTGTAGGCACTGAGAAATTTGGTTAAGGAAACATCTCTAAAATGATGATTCAAAGGATCATGGTAGTAGTATAGTAGTAGTATTCCATTTAGAAAAACAAATAGTGGTATGGTCAACGTCATGCAGATAAATTTCTCATGGTTCTATTATTAGTTTCAATTCAAACTGATATCAGAGAATCTTGTTTCTAAAATTTTATTTTTAAAAAAGGGCTTAAATAAAATATTGCAAGGGGCTGGACTAGAAGACCTCTAAGGTCCCTTCCAACTCTGTTATTCTATCTTCTTCCATTTAATTAAGAAGTTATCCATAGCTGGTGTGTGATAGTCCTATTCTTCAGGGAATAGCCATCCTTCCTTCCTAGCTTCCTGTGCTTCAATTAAATCATGAAGGAATTCCTCCCATATATCTTTTTCTGACTGAGAAGTATGGGCAGTCAGGTTGGTACAGAGTAAATGGAAAGGAGTATCATAGAAAACAATAAGAGTAGCATTTTAATTTAATTTATTTGCAGTTCATCTTCTTTCAAAGTGACCCTGGGTGGCTTACATCATAAAAAAACAATCAAGGATAAAATGACAATACAAACAAAATCAAATCAAAATGAAATGACAATACATTTTCTGTCATTTTCTATAATAAACTGAAAAATACGACTCTATGTGAACGAAGAGAATTGGATACAAAAACTAACATCCCTTTTGTATGGAGATCAACATTTCTTGGAAATTACAAAAGAGATTCCAACATTACAAAATGGATGATCCTTGCTTACCTCATTAAACTCAGTGGAAGTATGCAGAAGCCAGCTGATAACAGAAAACTGAAGCCAGGAAACCATGCTACAGTCATTGCATAGATAGTATTAAAAACAGCAGTTGAAATGGTCCCAGTCACAACCTCTAAGCAGGCAATGCAAGCAAATAAAGCTCCTGTCAAAAAGGAAAATAAAAGAAAAACTAGATTACAGAAATCCAGACATTTGTGTGTGTATGTGTGTAACTACGCTACACTACTAGAAAGATGACAATGGAATGGAACGAATGATTGATTCAGCTGTCTGCACATACCATCCAAAGCATTTCTCTGACAGTCAGGCAAATGTCTGAACCACAGAAGCTAGACCATAACAGTCAGTCATAAGCCGCTCTATTTGGCTGTCCTTCCTTATAACACAAGTTCTGTAACCTTGCAAAAACAATTGCTACTGTAACTTTCCCCCAACCAACACTTTACAAATAGGATGATACTACTATCCCTACAATTATTGGCCACACTGACTAGAATTGTTTTCTATGATTTCTGTAATGTGCTTGGTTACACAATGGAATGAGCAAGACTGGTTCTCATACGCATTTTTAACAATATTAGATCTGGAGCTATCAGTGCAAGTGTGGGCAAACCTCTTCAGTTGGAGATTTGCCTGGCTGGGATCTGAAAAAGTATGGTTGACATCATAACATCACTGAAGCAAGGGTAGAATTTTGTGAATGTATTGTTTTTAAATTGCTGGCTGAATATAAAAATAGTTAAATAAATCCTACAAAGGCTTCCATGCAAAGTTTCTTTATTGGATCATAAGGCATCGTCAAGGTATAACTCACAGTTATGTCAAGTGCGATTCTTGTCCCTCCCTGCAATTCAAACTGAGGCACAGAGCTTAGCATTCCACATTCACTCCTGGCTTCAACATTACTTTGCTTTACCACAAATCCAAATTAACTGTCTTTATACTGATGGGCTTCAGGACTTCAAATTAAATCATCTTTTTACTGTTCTTTATTCTGTACAGTGATGGATTTGTAAGCTGTACAGATGCAGATAGATAAACTCAACAAGATGTCCATAACAAAGTACATTTATTGGTTCATCAGATATCCTCATAACTCACATTTATGACAAAGTTCTTCTTTAATGACCAATCCTTTGCATATCTGCCTTGTAGGTAGAAATATTATTATGTTCTATCCTTTTTCCCTCATTTCGTAGCGGTAGAAATAGGACAGTTACCATGAGTCTGTGAGTTCAGCCAAGAATGAGGAAAACCTCCCCCAACCCTTTGAGGGTCAATTTAGTGACCAATCAGGATTACAGATGTGGTCACGTGACATGGACTACATTTCCCAGCATACCTTTACTACATTTACCATGATGCATTCCCTTAAGGGGACAGCTCACAATTGCTATCTAACTATCCAATTCCCATACACTGGCTAGACAGCACAGTTGACTTCATAGTGTGAAAATACAGTTATCTTCATCCCATAATGATGGAGCAAAGGGATCCAGCATGCTGCTGGGTCCAGGCAAGGAAAAGAACAAAGGCTTCCCCCAACCCAACTAGAGGTCAATTCAGTGACCAATCAGGATTATAGATGTGATCACATGACATGGACTACATTTCCCATGAGGCATTAACTACATTTACCATGAGGCATTCCCTTAAGGGGACAGCTCCCAATTCCTAATTAACCATATACTGTCTGGACAGCACAATGAATGTTAAAAAAAAGTTGGAAGAGGCAGTCAAAGAAAGAAAACAGTGTCTTTAAGTCTTAAGGACTCAATTTTGTCTCCTAATCCCCACCTACAGGGAAAATAAGTCATTCTGATTTTGGACGGGAAATCCAGATTTTAAAGAGGCGGTATGTTTAAGTTTCTGCAAGATGTCCATTTTGCTCTATAAATCTTCCCTTCTCAACCCCATATTTAATTCTGCTCACACAAATTCTGGAGCAGCATGCACTATTCAGAGGGGGTGCATTCCCTATCCTGCTGCTGTTGTGATTAGTGTGTCAGGCTAGTTCAAATCCCCACAGTCAGGAGTTTTACTAACTAATAAACCAATTAGCTTTCGAGCAAATTATAGTTGCAACTTATGGTAGGCGACTTAATATTTATAACCTGGAAACTGACTTTACCCTCCCAGACAATGATTAAACCCTCAGGTCACCCTTGTTACACCTTGGCAGATGAATACCATAAAGTTAAGCACAATAAAAACCTTGTGAATTGTGTTTAGATACAGAATATGCTTAAGTATACATTCCAAGATTGATATCTGCTACTAAAGCTAGCAGTAACTTTTCCTACATTCTAAGTTACTCTTACAAGTTTAGTAGGTAAGAATGCTGGTCTATGATTGAATAGATTGACTGATTGATTGATAAAAGTCTAGTATGCAGGATACTTCATTTTCCTAAGACTCACCACAACATTTCAAAGATGGCCACCAAACTAAGCTGATGAGGATACTCAATGCCATGAATCTGGGTATCCAGTGGCAAAATGGGACTTACGTTCCCCAAATGGAAATGGTTCATTAACTGGAACTAATTAAGATAACAGTACAATATAGAGCTGTTGCTTCAGGGCAAAAATACAAACTGACGGACCCAAGGAACTTCACTGGATTCCTTCAACATCTACAACTAATTCTTTATCAGCACTGACTCACCTTGTTCATTAGGAAGAACTGTTTTCGACAACATGGCTCGAATAACTGGAATGGGTATGAAAAGGAGCAACGATGGTATTCTCACTGCAAAAAAGGAGTCACGAAAGTCAAGGGTCTTTAACATGATTACCCCAAATAGCCAATCAATTTATACTGTGACAAATAACAGTAAATGTTTATCTGGGTAAAAAGCATGGTAGCATCTTTTAGAAATCCTCATGGATTTAAAAAGATGCCCTCCACCAAGTACATTTTTCACTACAGCTATTCCTGAACTTACGACCACAATTAAGACCCAAATTTCTGTTGCTAAGCAAGACAACTGTTAAGTGAGTTGTGCCCTATTTTATGACCTTTTTGCTATAGTTGTTAAGAGAATTGCTGCAGTTGTTAAATGATTCATGCAGTTGTTAAGCGAATCTGGCTTCCCCCATTGACTTTGCTTGTCAGAAGCCAGGTCACAAATTGTGATCACATGACCCCAGGACACAGCAACTGTCATAAGTACATGCCCGTTGCCAAGTGCCCAAATTCTGAACATGTGATTATGGGGATGCTGAAATGGTCATAAGTGTGAAAACCAGTTATAAGTCATTTTTTTACAGTGCCATTGTAACTTTGAATAAATATCACTAACTGAATGACTGTAAGTTGAGGACTACCTGTGTCATAAGCAATATGTTTGTCCACTTAGGAATTTTGTATGAGTATTAAAAATAATAGCCAAAATATTTGATGTATATCTCTTTCAGAAGATACTGGATATTGCTTTGTATGCACATTTTCAGCTTTGGTATGTGGATGAACCTGAAGTTGCAAGATATTATTCATAAACAGCAGTTGAAAGAAGGAATTCATTACATTCAGATTTTAAATTCAATATAGATCTGGCAGGTATTGGTTTCCTCCAATTTAGCACCAGTCATGGTGTAGATGGGGTACAGCATGGTAGAAAGTTGACAAAAGCCATGAAATATATTATTAAATTAATTATGTTATCTTATTCAAAAGCATTGTAGGGACAGTAGACAATGGAAAGTTATAACATTCCCCAAGATGACAAACTAACAAAATGAAATCTCCGTAGCTATAGAAAATGACTAAAAGACAAGAAAATAATAAACATAACCAAGTGTCTGTTATGGGCCTCTTTTGCAAATTGGAAGATTCAGTTCTATATTTTCCAATAAAAATGTAGCAAGTAGTTACATTTTACCTTTACTGCTAGCTTTCAACAGGTAAGTTATAATATTGCTATTTCAAGAGGGTCTTTTGGTATAATTTATATATTATACCAATAATATAAATTGTTGCCTCTTAGTAGTTTTGCTGTTTGCTGTTTTATTGTAGTTTCTATTTTACGCTGCTATTATGTTGCCTTACAGATCCTAAAGCAGGGGTCCCCAACTCCTGGGCCACGACCCATTACTGGCCTGCAGCCCATTCGGAACTGGGCCATGTAAGGGGCAGATGAGCTCATAGCTCCACTTACATAAGCAGCAGGCGCATATGCTTGCGTGTGCCTGCTACCCACAGAGAACCATTCTCTCTCCCTCTCCCCCGGTCTGCCAAGCTGGAAAGCTTGGGAATCGCTGTCCTGAAGGCAGAGGTGGGCTTCAAACATTTTAGCAATGGGTTTTCTGCCCAGTTGCTGTGTGGGCATGGTGGGGATGGCCTAGATGGCTTTCTGCACCATCGGGTGGAGAGCGTTTTTGCCCTCCCCGGGCTCCGGAGGTTTTCCTCGAGCTTGTGGGAGGGCGAAAACGGCCTCTGCGGGTTCAGGAAGCTCTCAGAAATGGGCCTATTTCTGTCCTTTCCAAACTTCCAGGAGGCCCATTTTTTGCCCTCCCCGAGCGTCTGTGCGTGTCCTGCACCTACCTGCAAAATGGGCCACATGGGGACTCCTGGGAAGGGAAGGGGTGGTTGGGGCCAGCCAGGAGTAGGATTTTGGGGGTTCTCCGAACTGCAGAGAATTTTAGCTAGGGGCTCTCCCAAACCCCTGCAAATCCCCAGCAGCCCACCCCTGCCTAAGGGCATGGAAATTATAATTTGAAGCACAACATTTCTAAAAGATTACAAACTTCATTCACTCGAATATTACAAAGTTGGCATGTAGAGGTTGAAACTTGTATTCAGAAAGTCCTGGTTAAACCCCTTGGCATTTCCAACTAAAAGTCTGGGCAGCTTTTCATGAAAAAACCTGAGTTTTTGACCAGTGCCATAAATAATGTAGAAAGTAACAAGCACCACCAATTTTCTAATCACTTACATCAATATTTGTCAATTTGGGCACCTTTGAGATATTTTGACATCAGCTCACAGAATTCCCCAACTTGGAGAAATCTAGGAGTTCAGATCCGCATATCTTAAAAGTGGCCAGGATTGAAAAACAACTATGTTATTAAAATGTTTACCATCATCTTTGAACTTAACCAAGTGAAACTTACCCAACATCATCAACAACGTAGTGTTGGCAAAGGCGGCCATGATACTTCCTCCCATATAAGAGAAGATTCCAATAAAAACAAGGTAGCTATCTCTCAGATACTGAGAAAGAAAAAGAATCCCTAGGAATCCAGTCACAGAGACTGAGGTGGACACAGCCGAGCCATATCCTATGTAAATGGCATTCCAACAGAGGGGAGCATTCAGTTCGTATAGCACATAGAGACTAAGCCCTCCATAGACTGTGAAAAGATAAGTCATGAATATGCAAAGCAGCAAGATGATTAAAATTCGCTTCTTGAAGGAGGAGGATTTAAAGAGCATATACACTCCAGAAAGAGTGTCTTTAAGACCTTCCCGCCAAGATTGTGTCTGCATGGCAGAGACTTTCACTGTTTCGTCCAAGCAAAATATGACATAGAAAATATTGACCATGTGAAATAGAGAAATCATGGCAAATGTCCACATAAAGTCTATTTCTTTTAGAATGTAACCTGAGACCAATCCTGCCAATCCAGATGTGAATCCAAAGATTAAGTCAATCAAAGCTATTCGGATGGTCTTGTTTTTCTGAGTCTCACAGCAATCAACTACAAAGGAAAAGGCTCCTCCAAGAAAAGTAGCCAAGTCTCCAAAGAGGCCCGAAACCAAAGAGAAAACAAAGAAAAGATAGAGGGGCAAAGACAAATCTGACATAACAAAGAAGAAGATGCTGCTGGTAAGGCTCCCCACCAGGGGAAGAACCAATGATATTTTGCGTCCGTATCGATCTCCATTTGCTACGAGGACAAAGGCCACCAAAATGCTGAAAATTGCCCCACATAAGTCCGTTTTCATAGCAAAGAGAGAGGCTTTTTCTTGGACTTCCTGAAAGAAGAAAATAAAATAAGAATAGAGACAAATCAATCAATGTATAATTCAACTTCTGGTCTCATCTATAAATAGCAATTCTGTTTTACTACAGAATTAGTAAAGAATAGAATAGTGTATAGAAACCAGCAATCAAAGATACTATGAATCGTATTCTAAAGTCATTGTTATGATAGCTAAATAAGCGAACACATTAAAAAGAACTTTTTAATGGTATAATGGATTTATTAGGCAAAACCTTTTATATATTGTACTCCAACTTATTCAGGGCATAAAATATTAGTTGATAGTAATTTGCTATCTAATATATCTATCCTGGATATATTTTGTATGTAGTATAAACAAATTAGGAGATTAGTACACTCTGAAATGTAACATTATCCAAAGTGTCCAAGTGATTAGTGTTCAATTTGGTAGCATGTGAATATGTTTGAATCAAGTATGTCTAGTTCAGGGGTAGGGAACCTTGGCTCTTTTATCACTGATGGACTTCAACTCCCAGAATTCCTGAGTGAGCCATAAAAGTTTCCCCATCCCTGGCCTTGTGGTTTTTCAGTTGTGAGGGAAATCAATTTTTGACTTGAATGGGACTGTTTAATATACAAATGTAGGACATATAAAGAATATTGATCATTCAAGTCAAAAATTAGGACATTTGTATATTGAACAATCCCATTCAAATCAAAAATTGATTTCCCTCACAACTGAAAAACCAGTAGGCCAGGGATGGGGAACTTTTTATAGCTCATTCAGGAATTCTGGGAGTTGAAGTCCATAAGTGATAAAAGAGCCAAGGTTCCCTACCACTGTTATAGTCTATTATCAACTTTATCCAGCTGAAATACTATGAAATCCCTGAAATATTCCATTTTCCCTTAAGATAATGAGGTGAGGGTTTTTAGTGTTCACTATGCCTCAAGCAATTTGAATTAAACAGCCAAAGTAATTGGAATATATGTTTTTTAATGTCAGCAAATTGTTCCAAATTCAAATTAAATACAAAAAAAAATGCCTTATACCAAGGGATTGCCATAGCCCAAAACAGCCTGAATTGACTAGAAGAGACTTCCAAGAGTTTAAAATGTAGTCTTTCCCCATCTTTATTCAGAGATGACAGGGATTGTAGTTTGGATGTTCTGGATGCAAAATCCAGCCCTGGAGCTACAGTTGTGCTTGCAATGCAAACTACAGCTAAAAAGCATAAGCCAAATAAGAAAAATATTAACAAGGCCACAAAAATGATGATCTGTGAATTGGAGGAGGATGAAAACGTAAGAACAAAGATTGAAAGTTATCTATCACTGTTATTTTTAGCATGTTATTTTCTATTCATATATTTAATCATTTCACTATGGCCTCCATCCTTTCTCTGGATATGTTCATTGCTGATTGTGTGTGGGGAAGACACATTAGACCAGGGGTGTCAAACCCACGGGATCACATTGTTGTCACATGACATATATCGTGATTTTTCCTGCCTGCGCTAAAACGGGGGTGGGCGTGGACACCGCGTGACACATCTGGCTCATGGGCCACAAGTTTGACACCCCTGCATTAGACAAACGATCTCCAGAAACTCAGCTAATATAAATTGAGGTGGCTTAATTTAGTATGACGTATGAAGGAAAATCAATGTGGTTTGAAACATAGTTATGGAAATCAGATGGATTTAGGCACTACTAACTTTGTCTGGGACTACATTCAATGAAATCTTTATATCTGCATATCAACCTTCACCAATTAACAGGTTGGTACAACAACTGCTTCCTGGCAGCATGGTTAGAAATCCTGAGAACTGAAATGTGGACACATGCGGAAATACTGGGTTTGGAAGCTGTGTTGTAAAAATTCCTTGAAACATTTTGACTCCCTGGACATAGTTCTATAGTTTATTTGGCAGCAGTATGGCAGTAGGCTTCTGAAGTAATGAAAAAAGGTATGTAAAACTCTGAAATGTTCTTGAGAATTCTGAAAGGAGCTAGTTGAAAAAGGAGAAAAGACACATTCACGTCTGAATCAAATACAGTTAATATTTTAAATTTGTGCATTTCTCCAAACTTAGCTCAAAAATAATTTCTGCATATTATTTTGCAATGCTGATGAAGACATTTCCTTAGGAATTGCATGTGTGTGACATTGACTGCATTCAGGAAAATTGTGCTCTTGTTTTTAATTTTTATTTCTGGACAAACGATTTGCTGGGGACTTCCCATCTAAGTAATTGCAGCTAAGTGAAGAGATGTTTTGCCAGGTGTGAAACCTCTTCTCTGAACATATTAAATTCAACATATTTTGCTATTATGCATCATTAACTCTGCTTAACTTTGTCTGGGGCACGCCCAGTGCGTAATCTAATCTTACCTTTTGCTTCACATAGGTTGGGTTGCTTTGATTCAGTTCACAATGAGAAATATTATCTTGAACTATGAAGGTGGAGTTGGTGGTTTCTTCCCAGATCCTTTTGTATACATATTGCTGCTTCAGAGGAGACGTCAAAGAATATGCAAAAACATATAAGAAAATGGCAGGCTCTAGTAACAAGGTTTTCTTCATCCTTGAGGTTTTGCTTTAATTATAATTCAGGAAGAAAACAATAGGTTAGCCTTTTTCAGAGGAAGCAAATCCATGCATGCCTTACAATTCTCTAACTGATCATTAACCAAATGATGAAAACAGATGATTGGCAGATGATTCTATTTTGTGTTCCTCAATTTAAAGGGGACACTGGGAAACCTTGATGAACTATATGTCCTGAGCATGCTGTTTTTCACCTGGCTTACCTGTTACGTTATACATAATACATTCTACTAAATACATGATTTGAGACACATTTAGCATGCTGTACTTCAAGCTAATTTTACTTTCTACTGAAGTATTTTCTGCTTTTCAATTTCTTTTTCTGCCATTAGAAGCTCGTTAGCTATAATGAGACTCAAAGGAAAACAATAACTCTTTATTGTAAGCAAAGCAATGAAATTATTCAATGGGCTCTAATGAACATATTCTACAATCTTGTCTTAAAGATCTTTTGGACACTCTCTGGAGAAGAGTTTGTTGCTTTCTAATTTTTAATCCTGGGCAATGCCAGTGAATTGACAAGGTTGTTTTTAAAAAATATTGGACTTGGGGGAAAAGGGGCAGTATACAGTGGTGATAGTGATGAGGACATAGAATGAAAAGGTTTCAATCCTTCTCTCTCAGAAGCGTTAGTTCCACTCCTATTTCTTTAACCAGCTAACTTTTAGAGCAGTGGTCCCCAACCTTTCTGGCACCAGGGATCGGTTTCAGAAGAAAAATTGTTTTCCACAGACCAGAGAAGATTTCACATGTCCTTAGATCCTGAGCATGTGCAGAGGGTGTGAAAATGTAGCTTTGCTCACTTGCTTGCCTTTTGCAGGGGTCTCCCTTGTTTTAGAGAGCATTCCAATGAGCAATTTCTCACTAGTCCTAGTGAGAAATGTATAGGGTTCTTACACCAAGTTAATACTCTAAATTTTAATAAACTGATTATGCTATCAAGTTGATGTTGCTTCCTACTTTCTCCATGATTATATGTCTCTAACCTGATCTTTCAGGTCTTCCAACAATTAGAGAGGGAGAGAGAAAAAAATAAGTACTGCAATTCTACAGCACCCCTAAAAACAATGTGACACCTCATGAATAAAGCTAATAATTTCACTGGGCTTAGGCTTTGGGAAGAAAGGTAAACTACTTTATTTACATTTCATTTATCTAACACGTGTAACTACATGCTTTGCAGTCCTACATCACAGGCCAAGTCTCACAATAAGTACTGCAATTCTACAGCACCCCTAAAAACAATGTGACACCTCATGAATAAAGCTAATAATTTCACTGGGCTTAGGCTTTGGGAAGAAAGGTACACTACTTTATTTAGATTTCATTTGTCTAACATGTGTAACTACATGCTTTGCAGTCCTACATCACAGGCCAAGTCTCACAATTGAGACTTGTGCAATGCTCTCACATTTTCTGTGCAAGGCGGACCAGGTTTTTTAAAAAATGTAACACATCCCTCTAAATCAGTGATGGTGAACCATTTTGGCACCGAATGCCCAAACCTGAATGCACGCATGCGCGTCAGAGTGCCGGAAACCCGAAAAGCAGCTGGTGATGGCGCACATGCTCACAGAGAGGGCTCTGCGTACCACCTCTGTTATGCATGCCATAAATTCGCCATCGCAACTCTAAATAGTCACCTCGAGGCCTAGATCCATCATTTCAGAAGTTCTAGTTAAGATAAAGAGCTAAAATATGCCTACACACAGTATGTAGCCAAAAGCTAATACATTTGTCTTAATCCCACCCCAAATCATCACTTCCCCTAGAGATGAAGTTTTGTTCTTCTTGTTTATACCTACAAAGTGGTAGGGATTACAGATCTAAAAATAATTCTTTATTGCTCCTATCTTGTAAAATGTGCAGATTTTGTTTGATAAATTAAGGAATGTGCTGCACAGATGTGATCTACTGACAGTCAAACTGTTAACAAACTTTTAAGACAAAGTTTGTTCAGTTTGTGATTGCACAGAGCAATTGTAGCTGGTATGTTTTCATTACAAAAACACAGTGCTCCAAGTTAAAATATAAAATCTGGTTTACAATCAAGTTAACACAATCGTTTTTAGAATTATAAAGTGTAGAATTTGAAGTCTGGCATACAGCAGAGATAAAAATACTAGTGGTTTTCAGTTTCACCTTCAGTTTTACACAAACAGCAACTCAGTAAGTGCAAACTCATCTTGCCTCCTATACCCTGTAAAATTTAAGAGAAGTAGTAAAAATATCCCTTGGCGAAGCATATTTTAATGGCTGGCAGCTACCTATATAGATATTGCAGTAGCAATTGTATTCTGCTAAGTTCTCAGTTATAATACTGTGATCCGAAAAAAATGTATAAGTCATTGAAATATATTAGTGAATTAAGTCCACATCACAGCACACAGGGTTTTCTGGTATGCTTTAGTAGAAGTTGGTTTTAATGGTGTAATGTTGGTTTTAATGGTGTAATGTGAATAGCTCTGATGACTGGCATGATTCCCACAATATATTGACAATGTCGTGAAGTGTTTGTGAGAAATTCAAAAATGGATTTTCAACACCAGGCATGATATTTGGCCTTCCAAAGATAGTGTGTTACATACTGATCAATGGATAAGAAACATCCACAATTATTAGCTCAGTGACATTTTCTTCAGAGCATATTCACAATGAAACTTGGGGCCCAAAACCACCATACCTTGTTAGGCAAAGTAGAAAATATGGCAAGGTATAACAGACAGGCAAGGATTTTGAATCTTGATTATTTAATAAAAGCAGCAGTAATTTATATCACGGAAATTGGAAGTAACCAGGATTGGGATTCTCAGTAGCATGCCTTGGGATTTTGATAGTGACACATTCCTAAACCCTGAATTTTTAAATCCTAAGTATATTTTGATTGCTTGTCTTCAATTAATAGATTTAGAGATCTTAACAAACTTGTGAAATTCTACTCTATTTGAAGATTTCTCTGTGCAATGCTTTTGATGTCTATTGAAGTATTTTTCTTTCCTTAAGCCTGCACTTGATATTTAATATTGTATTGTTTTCTATACTCCATAGGAATAATTGTATTAATGAGCAACCTAAATTATTTTAAAACAATAAACTGATTTATTAATACAAATCTGATTTTTGTCTACCTTAGCTGTAGAGGGTTGTTGCTGTTTTTGGAATAGAAGCATCACGTGATAGCAGAAGTCAATGTAAACACTGGCTCTTTAGTAATCTATCAATGTCAAGATGTTTTGCACAGAAATTCTATCTAAAGCAGTTTATTCCAGGAAGTATATAGGTATAAAAGACTTGGTTATTTTTATAGCTTTATCCAAGCAGGATTTTTCTCAATAAACAGGTACAGTACTGTAAAAGGGAATTTGAGCATCTTTACATATTCTGTATCTTCACAAGACATACAGCTGTTACACAACAATTTCAAGAAATATAAAATGAGTCAGTCAGTGAAGGGAGAGCCTTAAGCTACCTCTGAGCCTGAAATAACCTTTACAGAAATCCCTTGCAAACGCCAGCGATTTGGGTTGTCAGATCCCAAAACTTTCCTGTGTTAGACACAGCAGCCTAACGCGATTGACTTATTATTCAGTTCCAGTTTATTCAATTCCCACACAATCTAATAGCTGGTCTGGTTGGGGATGATGGCTGCTATAATAACGGGTCGGCTCTGAGAAAACAAAGCGGAGACACCCCTCCCCACTCGAACAACAAACCCACAACTTTAAAACACTTCGGAATGTCAAATTAAAATCCAAATCCACGCATAAGCGCAGCCATACTGACTTAAATGAGGTGAAAAAAATGGAGAAATGTGGCTAATTCTCTGTTTCATGCATTTTCCCGGAGCGTACATAACAAACATTTCCCAGTGTTTTTAGCATGCATGCGTTGCCAATAAACCCTTATCTTGACCAGGCGCTCAGAACTTAGCACAAGTATAGCCAGCAAGCAAATCCTCACTATTGTCCGGCGGTCCTTTCCAACCCCAGCCGCTCACCTCCGAAAAGGCGATCCCCCAAGCGCTTGGGCGCTTTCGTGCAGTTCGAAGAAGTCCGAGCGGTCGCGAACCGAGAGACGATGCACCTCGGTTGCGAAAGAGACCTATTGTAGCCGGCGAAATTCGTTGCCGGCTCTTCTTCCAAAGCTCTGGTTCATCGGGTCACCACTAGGGGAGCTGGAGAGCGAGGAGCACAGCGATTGCTCCATCCGGATAGCACTCCAACCCGTGGGCGGGGCCTCCCTTTCGGGTCGAGCGACTGACTTTCCTTCGGCGCGTGACGCGGCTTCTCGAGCTGCTGCGGCTGCGCTCTTCGCTCTCTTCGCTGTGGGGGGGGGGAGAGGAAAGAGGGTTGGGGTGGGGGGCGTAGACCGCGCGGGTCCTAAACGCCGCCCTCCCCCAACCTGCATCCCGAGAGGCGATCCTGGGTGGGGATTATGTGATTTGTAGTCCAGGGATTCGGCGTGGGGATGGGTGGGGGAACTCCTGCAGACGAGCGCAGCTTCTCAGTGAAGTCTATGGGGATTCACAGTCATCCAAGTTCTGGTTTAAGGTGCTTTTTTTTCAAGGGGGAACCACGCTTTCTGGTTTTTCTTTGGAAGACGTTTCGCTTCTCACCCAAGAAGCTTAGATGAGAAGTGGAAGCTTGGATGAGAAGCGAAACATCTTCCAAGAAAAACCAGAAAGTCCGGTTTCCCCCTTGAAAAAAAAGCACCTTTAGGACTTGGCATGGAAAGTTGCTGGTGTCAGATTTCCCCCTGGCAATCTCAGACGTTAAGCTGACACCTTGCACTAAGATTTTATTTATTGCTGTACTTATTTCCCACCAGTTCCATAAAACAGTAGATTTAGTACCAGCGATTTGGGGTGATGGGTGATGGGTGTCTCCAACGACAATAAATCCTGGATGCTGAGATCATGTGTTGGGAAAACCCCGAACGTTGTGGTTTGTAAACTGTGCTTTATAGTTAAAGCATTATGTGTGAATAAGTTATAATTTATTCAACAATAGGCATGGATTGGCTTGCTAGTCACTGGATTGGCACATCACCTGTCAAGAGCAGATTACTTTATGCTAAAACATGATGTCTGCAGACAATTTTTGAAATAAATATCCTTCTGGGTTCAGTTCCAAGTGGGGAAGAAAGACACTGGAAACATGGTGACTGCTTGGAAAGACGGTTTAATGGTTCCATGGCTTGGAGCTCCAAAGTGAAAAGGATGATCACATAATTGAAGATATTGGGCGTACAAAAAGAGAAGGGGCAAGATGCTGAGAGTCCCTGGGTTTTATGTCCTCTGTTGGGATTTGAGCTTGTATTCTGATTGGTTGTCAGACTTCCATGGGGCCATGCAGGGGCAACTCCTATAGGCTGTCCTGAGTTCCAGGCTTGGTTGAACCTTGCTAGATGATAATGTAATGAAAGGGCTTTGGGCAATTCCTATTATAGCTCTACTTGGAGTAGATCTTTGTTATGTAAAATAGACCAGGCCAGAGTAATGGTCCATTAGCAAAAGTGGGGGGCTGAGTTTCTGCCTCTGAGTTTCTACTTTTCTTTTTAGGGGAAATATTCTGTCTTTTTAGTATATCCTAAAATATTTCATTTTCCTAGGAGAGGGATAGATTTTAACTTCCAACACAATATTCATTTAAAGGTGATTTCTTCACTTAGGAATCCAGCAACAGTTTCTGCACCAGATCATTTTCTATTTTTTCCACATGGAAGTCGTCAAGAAATAACCGGAATATTGTTAGGGCTGCCTCTTGCTGTTTTTTGTTGAAAAGGTTTGCAGCTGGCTTAGCACTAGACAATTGATCAGAGTTCTGCTGACCAAATTTGAAAGACTTACAGCACAAAACTTCAGAACTCGGGGCGTTCTTATAAGTGAAATATAGTCCAGAATTTGCACAAGTCAAATAATTGTGTAATTAAAAAAATGAAGTATCTTGTGCACAGTAATTAATGGAAGTGTAGCAGCTCAAGATCCACCAGATTCAAAGTGGCTCCAACCTGTTTTAGAATCACTCATTAATAGACAAATGTAGAAACAGAGCTAATAATAAGTGGCAGATAATGTGAAAGCTAAATGCCCAGCATTAATAATAATGAAGATTAAAAGCCTGTTGCTTTATTATTTCTACTATGGTGCCAAAATTATGGGAGCCTTAAGATGTTGAACTTAATGTAGGCCTAGATTCAAAATCCTGTAGGAGTTAATTATGTGATTTTGGAGAGTTCTTCTCTGCCAGAGATTTCACATCGTTGGTAGCCGGTGTTTTAAGGCTTCCCTTAGGCATGAAAGCCAGCTGGGTGACTTTGGGCTAATCACTTAGCTCAACCTACTTGGCAGGGTTGTTGGGAAAAGAGGAGCAGGAAAAAGTACAGATAGTCCTTGACTTAACAACAGTTCATTTAGTGATGGTTCAAAGTTACAACAGCACTGAAAAGTGTGACTTATGATCATTTTTCGCAGCATCCCTATGATCATTGATCAAAATGCAGATGCTTGGCGGCTGGTTCATATTTATGAATATTGATGTGTCACAAGGTCATGTGATCACCTTTTGCAACCTTCTGACAAGCAATGGAGAAGCCTGATTCACTTAACTGGGTTATTAATTTATCAACTGCACTGTTTCACTTAACTCTGGCAAGAAAGATCATAAAATGGGGCAAAACTCATTTAACGTCTCATTTAACAACAAATTTGGGGCTCAGTTGTGGTTGTAAGTGGGGACCACCTGTATTAAGCTGCCCCCTTGAGATAGATGAATAGAAGTGGAATAAACATTATTGTTATTATTAATCAAGAGCAATTTTGGTGCAGTGGTTAGAATGCAATACTGCAGGCTACTTCTTCTGACTGTCGGCTGCCTGCAATTTAACAGTTCAAATCTCACCAGGCTCAAGGTTGACTCAGCCTTCCATCCTTCCGAGGTGGGTAAAATGAGGACCCAGATTATTGGGGAGTAATATGCTGACTCTGTAAACCAGTTAGAGGGAGCTGTAAAAGCACCGTTAAGCAGTATATAAGTCTAGGTGCTATTGCTATTAGTATTAGTTTGGGAAGTAATTGGAAGAAAGCACCCCATGTTTTGTTCTAGAGTAGGGGTTGCCAACCTTTTGGACCTCAGGGACCACCAAACTCAATCAGTCAAATAGAATTTTGACTGACGGTGGCTTGCTCACGTTTTCCCAGGGTCTCTGCAGAAAGCAGCAGAGACCCTGAGAAAATTCCAAAAAAAGTCTGAGAGAGAAAGAGAGAGAGAGAGAGACAGATTTGATTTCATGCAAGGAAAGCAGCAGAAGTCTTTCTCTCCCCCAAACTCCACCAGAAATGAGTCTTTGTGAGACTTGTCATGCCAGCGCAGCCTCTTGGAGCAGAATGCCTTGCAAGGCCCAAAGACTTATTTCTGGCGGAGTTTGGGGGAGAGAAAGACTTTTGCTGCTTTCCTTGTGTGCAGCTACAAGCAGAAGAAAGAAGCGGAAAGAAACAGCTCAGCAGCCAGGCCAGGCGCGTAGGGCGCATGGGGCAACTCCCCCCTCCGCCCTTTCCTGCCTCCCCTCACTATCTTGTGTTGTTCACATTGCAAGCAACGCAAGCCTTGCGTTCCTGTGGGGCATGTGGGTGGCGTAGCCTTGTGTTCCCGCGCAGCCTGAATTAATTGCTTTAGGGGGTGCTTTGGGAGGTGACATTTCTCTATGGACCACCAAAATTTTCTTGCAGACCACCAGTGGTCCCTGGTCGGCAACCACTGTTCTAGAGGAAAGGTGGGATATAAATCTAGCAGCAGCAACAACAGTGTTATCATTTGAAAGGTTGTTCCAGGTTAATGAAACTTTAATTTGTCACTGGAATGTATTTTAATAGCTAAAATAATGTTATCTTTCAGAAGAAAGGGAATTGCTTCATCTTTAGGGAAGCAGGCAGAGCTCTTGTATTTTTAACATATTGTAGTTTACAATTATGAATGTTTTTTAATAGAAAAGTGAATTGTATAAAAAGATCTGTGTGAAAACTTGTCCTGAAAATAATCCAAACATTTTCCAGAGGATTTACAGAACGAATAGTTTTACACAGATAAGGCACTGAGTTCATTTAGATTAATACTTGGGTAACAAAACACAGAATTGCGAACTAAGTTCCTTTTTAAAACTGTGCAAAGTTCAATTTATTTTTGTACGCATTATACAAAACAAGATGTCTCTTTGAGTGTTCTTGTTTTTTAAGTGGGCAAAATATATTACAACAAACTGTGAATGGTGTTGAAGCTAGTTTTATTATCTTTGGAGATTATTTTTTTTCTCATGTTCTCTACATGCTCAGTAGATTATTCTGGGTGCAACTTGAAAGTTCCTCTAAATTAGGGACAAATCAACATTATCTTCTGTCAGCCAACAGTTGCTGTTGTCTTTTACAGTTTATAGTTTTGGATAAGATACCTTTTTAAATGGCTCTATGATTTTAGGAGCACTAGATTTTCCTTTCCTTTGTTACTGGATTTTTTTTCCTATGACTTTTTTATACATCCAATTTATATCATCACATATTGTTAAGGTAAAATGTCGAACTGGTTAAGCATACAAGTCCCATAATGCATCACTGCATATTCCCCTCCCACCAGTTATAAAGGATGCTCAGTTTTGGTTTTGAACTCTCTCTTGTTTACCTCCTGGAGGAGTGGTATCTGGGGGAGAGCATGGACGTGAATTGGTTTGCTTTTTCTACAATAAAAGAATGATTCTGACTGCAAATAGTTTGGAAGTTGATTTTGGCTAAGATCCATTATAAGTTATCAACACATATCTCACAAGAAGTGACAGTGGGAGGCATACAACAAAGACAAAACAAAAAGCCCATCACAAGAGATGAGATTAGCAAGGGAGCCACTGGTCTACTGAGACCTCGGGCCTGATGACAAAGCCAGGGATCGAGGGACTTTAGGAAAATAAATAGAGATGATCCATGTGTTTCCTTTTTTAAAAAAAATAAAAAGTACTTACTGCTTTTAAGATTGATTTCTTTCCAAGGGGTAGAGGGCTATTTTTCCCTATTCACTTACTTCAGAGTTGTAAGGCCTAAAAGTATCACTATATTCTGATCTGATTTAAAAGATCTTTTTCTTGCTATTTGTCAGTAGTCCAAAAAGGCTGCGGAATCTCTTTCTGTCCCACATGTCAGCCTCAGCAAAGAGGACACTAGGTAAATATTTATTCAATCGAAGTTATATGGTTGCTGATCTTACAAATGTGATTCTGGGCAGCTAACAGTGTGTTAGCTGTGTGTGTGTGTGTGCGCATGTGTGTTTTGTCAAAAACAAACCAAGAAACACAACAGTAAGAATAATATATGGGTCATAACTTCTGACCTCAAGCCATGGAGCACATCCCTAATTTTATCACTTTGGCTCTGATACTGCTAGCCTTTTACAATCTAATGTCTGGGATATGGTGATCCAGAGAGCAGGCAGTGCAACAGAAATAGCCCAGTTTCTAGCTCCCATTAGATCAGTGGTCACTAACCGGTGGGCCGTAGCCCATTAGTGGGCTGTGGAAAAAATTGGGTGGGCCGCAGAAGAAATGGTCCCCTAAAGCAATTAATCTGGACTGCGCAGGTAAAGCTGGCACCGCAGTAGCACCTGAGTTACTTTAGCATTCTCAGATAGTTAAGAATTGCCCTACCCAGAGAAGGAGGTGCTGGAGGAGGAGGAGGAGGCAGTAGTGGAGAAGCAAGCAACTCAGGGTTCTACCACTGTGGTGGCTTTGCCTGCATCTCCGAGGCTTCGATGTTGGGAGAGGCAGCGAGGGCTGGAAGAGCCAAGAGCTGCACATGGCTCCATCTCCCTTTCCTTGCCTGCCTGCATGTGGGCACAGGGCAGGGGGGAGAGGGAAGGAAAGAGAGAGAGACGGCAGCAATTCAAAGCTAGAGAACTAATGAGGAGAGCTAACAGCGGGTGCTGGGAGAGGGGACTGTTGTTGCCGCCGCCATATATGGGAGCTGGTTAGTGCATGCATCTCAGGGACCTGTCTCCGGGGTCCCTCAAAGAGCCGGAAGGCATGAGAACTGTGAGTGGGAGTGTTTGGTGGTTTTGAAGAACTCCTAGAATGCAGTAAATTGGCATTTTGTAGGCCTCGGTGAAAGAGTGAGCTTGTTTCACCTCCTTTCCTCCCTTGGTAATGCGAGAGATTATATATATCCCTGAGGTCCAAAAGGTTGGTGACCCCTGCATTAGATTATAAACTTTACTTAACTGAGAGAACCAGAGTGTGCCTCTCCTGGCAGAACCAAATGGGTAGAAAAAGCTGGGGAGAGAGGTGTTCTTGCAAATAACTCAGCCTATGCCATGAAGGGCCTTATAGAAAATAGTCAGCATCTCCATTTCAGTTTAGAAGCAGACTAGAGCCAGCGCAGCGCAGAGCGCAGAAGTAACATACACCTACTGAGGTGTGTCCATACATCGCTCCGTTGCTGATTCTGGACTTCTCATAGCTTCTAAGTGGTCTTCAAGACCACACAGAGCGTGTTGCAGTAATCTTTGTAGGAATTGACTATGATACGAGCGATCATGAACAATGCATCCTAGTCCAGGAAAAGGTGCAACTGGCACACCAAACAATGTTGTGCAGTAGCTGCAACTGTTGCTGCTCTTTGAACAGGAGCTATAAGTCCAACAAGTCCCCACCACCACCCCAGACTGTACACCAGTTCTATTTGGCTTAGTGCAAACCCAATGCATAATGAAAGATAGAAAAATACTGGATGTAGGGGACCCTAAAATTCAAAGCCATTCAGTCCTGTCAGTGTTGAGTTGAAGTCCTTCTCATCCAAACTTCCATAGCCTCCAGACCAGTGGTAGGATTCAAAATTTTTACACCGGTTCTGTGGGTGTGGTTTGGTGGGCGTGTTGTGGCTTGGTGGGCATGTCTTGGTGGGCATGGCAGGGGAAAGATACTGCAAAATCTCCATTCCCTCCCCACCCCACTAACCAGCTCTGTTCTCCTGTGCAGGGCACCAGAAGAAGACCCAGCTGATCAGCTGGGACTCAGGAGGCAGGGAATAGATGGGGGTAGGGCCAGTCAGAGGTGGTATTTGCCGGTTCTCCAAACTACTCAAAATTTCCACTCTCGGTCCAGAACTGGTCAGAACCTACTGAATACCACTTCTGCTCCAGGCACAGGCCAAACCACCTGGATGACCCTGAAGGAGATGTAGAACATGTTTCATACTGATTAATGACCTCACACAATAGCTTCATGTAGACATTAAATAGTGGAGAGAATATCAAGCTCTGAAGAAGCCCAAAGAAAGGGCCACCTATCCCACTGAAGATTAGTGGTAGTCACAAAAAATACCAATTGGCTTCCCAAGGCAAGACGGTAAGCTAAAAACCTGGATATTTTTAGAAGAGGAGACATTTAATCTTTGACCCTATGGACTCAGGCCAACTGCCACACAATGACAACTAATAAACTTTCTCTTTTCTTTGACTCATGTCTGTTTGTTTACTGGTTAACTATTACATTCGTGTCTAGCTATTATAATATTTAATACCCATAATTTACAAAGTTAGTTATCACTGACATTTACAAAACCAATAATAGAGTCTGGTTCTGTTAAAGTATTTTTTTTTACACAAGTTTCACAAAAGATAAAGTGAAAAACAACTAGACATTGCATATGCGTAGAATCATTTGATCATCAAATTTAAGAATGCCAAGGTATCATCCTGGAGAAAACATTTTTTGCCTTTCTGCCTGGCTCTTCCTGAGATTATTCTGCTTGAAAGGAACTCATATTATCCTTATATCTTATAAAGTTCTGGTAGTTCAGATCATGTGTCAGCAATTCAAGTCTAGGATTTTAGAGACATTAACTTCCTTGAAGCTATTTGGCCTTAGTTCCTTATGATTTTCCTTCATGCAGTGCCAACATGCAGTAATACTTTATTGCAGATGGGTTTACTCCCTCTGAAAGCTAGAACTTGGTATCATCATTTTAACTTTTGGTTTCAGTGATCTTTTCCCTCAATCAGTCTGTTCTTAAAGATTCCTTTCAGTCAAGCTGGATTTATTTTTTTTTAAGTTTCTGGCAAGCGTTTACTTCTTAGGAGCATCATTGGAGAAGCTTTGTATACTAGGCTTTAAAAATGCCAGAAGGATCCTTAAGTACCATATTTGGGATGTGAGTCTTCAAAACAGTCTGTTTCCCAGCCTTGCAGCATGTGGGAATTTTAGATGTATGTGCCAAGATGCTTACCTCATCCATCACAATCCTGAAAGTCTGCCACACTTCACTCGAATCAGGTTGGATATGTTGCTTTCTGCTATCTTTTGGAGGCATCAGAAAAATATTCCCTTTCCTCAGCATATATTCCTGGAGATGGGCAGAGTCAGTATAGCACTTAAACCATATGTTCCCTTTACAGAAAATCCTGATCATTTTATATATTCTATCCTCTATCTATCCAGAAAGACAGTGCTGTCCAGAATTCGCCAGCTGGCCACCATTTACCATTGCAATGCCATCCTTCAGCAATGTCTATTGTGCCATATATTTAATTGTTCTTAAATAAATTCCTATTAGAATTTGCATATGAGAAAAGAGTATTCTTTTTAGTGAGAAATTAAAATAGAAAAAGATTCCCATTTCAATGGGATAAATTGGGAGGTGTGAGTTTTATTTTTAGGCAGCAGAGGTAAGTGCGCGTGTGTATACACACACATGCATATATATATGTGTATGTGTATATAGGTTGTATATACCTACAGGTACAGAGTTTTCTAAATGTTTTGTTTGATTATGATTTTGCTTGATTATGATTACGAACGCTTACTATGAAATATAAATGGAGCAAATGCTACCCAAAAGAGAAAAACAGTAATTATTTGAAAAAAATAATACAAGATATTGTTTGCCTACAAGAGACGCATATTAATAAAGGGACATAAAATATTTGGGTTTTTTTATTTGTTTGTTGCAGACAATATCTCTATTGGAAACTGAAATACATTTAAACAGTGGCAAAAGGTAATCTAAATTAATAAATGAATATAAGATGTTAAAATGCAAAGGAAAGAGTGAGATTAGGTTTACTTGGGTTGAATTTGCATTTTGCAGCTTGCTCTTTGGTTTGGATGAAAGAGTATGCATTGTTGAGAAATAGAAGGCTTTTGGAGTTAAAAGAACGTGACCTGAAATTTGGGTAGCATCAGTATCTGTGATACAAACAAAGCTAAGGTTAATATGGAATTTGAAATCATGTTAGAAGTATCATATTGAGCATTTGGAATAGATACAAAATTACATTATACTTGAAAACCTAGACCCTTTAAAAAAAAAAACCAAACAGCTCTATGGCTCTCAGAAGAACAAGAATAAGAAGCACAAGAAGCATTGTATAGTTTATAAATGACAGGTACTGTAAATACAAATGCTAATTTATCATAAGATGCTAGAATTTTGTCAAGGGAAATACAAAATAAAATCAAGAGAAGAACTGGAGGCAGAAGAATATAATTTAACAATACCTTTCTTATTTACAGCTATTAGAAAGATTTTAAAAAGACAAAGTTTAAAGTTTTGAACATTGTATGATTAAATCTGAAATAGAATTATGCACAATTCTTGCACATTTTGCTTTTTCTTTTTCTTTCTTACTTTATATTAGTTTTTATCTTCCTTTTAAAAATTATATATATAATTTATTGTATCCTGAAGAAATTCCCTGACAGCAAGCATTACTCCCATTGCCCCATCTCTTGTCTATCCATTTTTCTGATATATCTTTCTGGGTTGTCCAGTTTGATGCTTCATGGACTATCACACCATGTAGATAAGTGGGGACTTTATAAGCTCCATCCCTCTTTCTGCCATTTTTTCAAATCCATGTGGAAGAGAAAAAAGGACTTTCACTGTTCTTAAGAAAGCTCCATGTTTGTTGGACTTCTCCAAAACTTTACTCTAGATCTGGGAAGGGACGATTAATCCGTGTCTCTTTAGTTCTGAAATGAACACATCTGGGGTTAGAGTATTAACTAGGTTACAGCGCTCCCTTAGCAAACTCTTGTCTGAACTCAGTTGATTTTATTGTCAGAACAGGGTTACGGTGTGTATTAAGAATTACTCTCTAAGTGAAACCCTATTTTTTAAAAGAAACTCTTCCAGATTTTAATTTCTTTACTTACATTATTAAATTCTTCACCCAAGGGAAGAAGTCAGCAGAAGCAAGAAAAATCATACAAATTGTTTAACCAAATATATAATAGTCATCTGATTGCAGGGATCTGGTTATAACTGCTGGATCTGATGATATTTGAAGTGTGCTAGGTGATTTTTTTAAAAAAGGCATTTTATCATAATGCTTCCTATCATTTTCTCCTTTCAATGCTATTAAAGCGTTCTTCAGTAATCTTCAGCTAAATTTGAACAGGGAGGAAGAAATTGTGAAATTCTCCAGAACCACTCACTAGTCTGCCTTTGAAGTTTTTGCCCGTGGTATCTCTGCTTTTATCCAAGCTGCTCTTGTTGCAGTTGTCAACTATCATTTGCACACTAGAACTTGACAGAATGATGGGAAGAGATCACAGCTTTTTTCTTTGCAACTGGAATTTATAAATAAGATTGCAGCTGTCTTTTTGACAATAAGCTCTGATTGGCATATCAGTATCCAAGGAAACCTTTTTCTTCTTCTAATCCATGCTTTTTTTTTTTCTTAAATTGATCCCTTCATTCCAAAGGAAAAGTAGCTGCCACACTGAGATCAGTTCTATAAATTGTTTAAACGAACAAAATATCACAGTCATCTGATTGCATTGATCCAAATGTAAGTGATAGATGTGGCGCTTTGAATTAAATGTATGTTAAATGATTCCTCTTTAGTTTCCATTCAAGCACAGACTACAAGTCCTATGTCATACAACATGTGCAACTGTCATCTAGGATGCATCAGTTATTCTTAAATGACATTGTTAAATTCTACCCAGCGTCATCTTAGTGAGATAACAGCTGTTTAAGATGAATGAATGGAGGAATAAAACTAAGATGTTTTTTTCTTACAGTGTTTTCTATATCACATATTTCTAAAGAGGAGAAATAAAAGCATTTCAGAGCGATTAAACTACAATTGACAATTTGTAATTTTAAATCAGTTGCAATGTTGACGTGATTGGAAAAGGTGCTTTATGGGTCAGATGGATCCTTAAGATCCCAAAGAAATTTATTAGGAATTTGGGAATAAACTCAAACTCTCTCAACCATTTCAATAAAGAAACCTCCTCACAAAGTTTCTCAGTTCTCTGGCAATGACACCCTATCCTTTGGGACAACATTTGTAGCAAGATTAGACACATTAAGAGTATGGGGGTGATCACTCATGAGGGTTTGCATGGAAGATGTCAAAAAAGTCAAAATAGCAAATATAATTGAGCAATCAATCACAACCCTCCTTTTTTAAAAAAAACCCTCTCTTCATTAAATTTCAGAGTCTAATGCTAATATACAAACCAACATAAAAAAGGGAAAGGCAATAACAAAACAAATTAAAAGTGACAAAACGTACATCAAATAATTTTGTAGCAAAAATGACCTCTGACTTTCTTTTTTTATTCCAGAGATAATAAAAATCAACAATCTTTCTCTAAGTTTAAACAAATAACACCTATTTTTTAAATATCTTAAAATATTAGTAATCAACATTCTAAAATACCAATATTCACATGTTCAATATTAATCGAATGTATCATAAATTGTCAAATGTAAATAACCTTATATTTAAAAAGCTGGAATGTTTGTCTAATCCAATCCAATCTAATCCTCAAATCTCAACATCAAAAGTTGATTTTTCTCGTTGTCTTGAAAGAAATCTAACAGTACCCTCTCAAAGTCACAAGAAACTTAGTCAAGTTATTGTCTCTAAGCAGAGCAATCAATTTAGCTATTTCAGCTAGTTCCAATGGATTTCAAGATCCATTTTTCCATTTTGGGTATACCGTATATTCTTCTTTCTATCACACATAAAAAAGGTAAAACTTCAACCTTGCAGTTGCATCCACTATCTTGACTTTTTGGATCCCTAATTACTAATACTTTCTCTCCCTTTTGAGATAGCATAATGCCTAAACAATATTTTTTTAAAAAATCCTGTTCAAACCAAAAAAACCCAAAAATCTTACCCAGCCTTGCTGCATCATTACGTAGAAGGTGTGTCTTTCTATCACACATAAAAAAGGTAAAACTTCAACCTTGCAGTTGCATCCACTATCTTGACTTTTTGGATCCCTAATTACTAATACTTTCTCTCCCTTTTGAGATAGCATAATGCCTAAACAATATTTTTTAAAAAATCCTGTTCAAACCAAAAAAAACCAAAAATCTTACCCAGCCTTGCTGCATCATTACGTAGAAGGTGTGTCCCATCTGGCTAAATTATATTAATATTAATAAAAAGGGGATCCAAGCTTTCTTGTAAAACAGGAAGCTTCATTACACAGAATTATTTATCATAGCCACCCTAATATCGGCCTTGCAAAATATGTAAATTATTCATAGATCTTATCCCTCTGCAGCTTCATAAATATTTTATAGCTCAAGCACTTTTGCATTTGCATAAAATATTTTCTTGGAGAAAATAGGGATCTGGGGTTATAAAGTCATTAACAGTATATTGTAAAATATGTTGTCTGGAGGGTCTGGCCAGCTTCTTAAATGCTTTTAATCTGCTGGGGTAGTGAAAACAATGCCAGATGTGATACTGAGAACGGTGACAAACATGGGAATTATGAGATGCAATTGGAACCCTTGATTCTCAATAAATTGAAAATCTTGAGAGAAAAAAGAAAATGTAATCACCAGCCGTATTCAGAAGAACCTTTTAAAAATATGTTTTGGATTCCGTGCTTAGCACAAAAAGACATGAATCACCACAGCAGGATGCAAGAACTGGGGAAGTAGCTCTAACTAGATTGCTTCCGTAATTTGAGTTTCTTAATGAAGCACATCAGCGTCCAAAGAATCTGTAGGAAACTGATAATGGCTTCTTTAATTTTAGGCATGTTTTTTTTTTTTAAAAAAAAAGGCCAAACAAAGCTGGAGCATTTCACATCATTTCTTTGGCTCAGCTTTCTCCTGGTATCTTTCATGGATTGGAGCTTGAGCTGCTAGAATCCACCAGATTGCTTGGGAATTTGGGGGATTTTAACTCCAACCCATATAAAAGGGTCTAAAGACAAGAAATATATTGTGATTATTCAAGGCACATCTGAATCTTATGGTTCCATAGCCCTTAAAAGCCTTGTATAACAAAGTCAAACAGTTGGCAATGCCTTTGTTTACTGGTGTAATGGTCAGCTCAAGAACACAAAAAGCAGCATTTTTGCAAACAACTTTATACTCATAAAGTTATCCATTTTTATCCATTTATATAGTTTATAAACAACTTTGGAAAGTAGAAGGAAGGATAGGGCTTGCCATCGAAAAAAAATTACAATACAAATAAAAATATTGCAAAATAACCTTCTGATTGAAGCTACCATGCATGTGATATATTCCTCAGACCAAATATGGCTTACAGATAAGCTAGAAAAATACTGGTTTTTAATTCCCACCTCCCTATAGAATAAAACTGTGGACTAGCTGTCCTTATGTTGGTTATCAATGGTAGGAGCTCTCAATCTTATTCCAGATTTATGCCCCTCAATATCTCTCAATTTTGGATATCTTGTCCAGGTCTATATAGACATAAATCAACTACATCTGGAGAGTCAAAATTTTTCCAGCCCTGGTCTTGAAGTATTTTTCTTACCATTTCATTCACTTTCATAATCCAGAGCAGGGGTGTCAAACTCGTGGTGTCACATTATTGTCACATGACATATCGCGACTCCCCTCCTTTGCTAAACCGGGGGTGGGCATGGCCATCATGTGATACATCTGGCCCGCAGGCTGTGAGTTTGACAACCCTGGTCCAGAGGAACCATCAATCCTGGCAAATATTTCTTCATTCATGCATTGAAAAAGCTTCCGAGCCATGGTCCCTGGATCTTCAGCCCAAGGTACCATTGTTGACTTTAATGTTAGCTCTGGCTTTGCTTTTAAGGAGATCAAATTGCAGATGTCAGATAGAGATGTTAGATCATCAAATACGTTTACTTTTATGCTATGGAAAGCTTTTTCATCTGCTTTTTGCATGGACAATCTTAAGAGCTAGGTTGTCTGGTTTTATTGGCCTGATGGATTATTGGACATTCAGACTTACCTAGTTATTTTCTATCTTTTCTTCAAAACAGCTTTACTGCTCACCAACTTTCTGAACATCTGGAAGTTTCATATATAGAAAACATAACATGGAAAACTGAACTCGACATTAATATATTTGTGTCCAACCCTTTGAGCCATAAACGTACAAATGTTTATCCTGGGATTATCTTGGAGGTGTATTTCATTTTCCTCTGCATTTCAAAGTGAACATGCACCAACAGAAAAGACTGATTCCCTTGTGCATCTATTTCCTTTAGTGATGCAATTTCTTTGATTTTGTGAGGTGCATTGTTTTTCCTGGACATTAAATACGTAATGTCCTGGCATTCGTTCCAAAAAGGCTCCAGTTGAATTTCCGAGAAGTTACTCCACAAACAAATGTTAAATACAAAATGTATCTGACAGCTAGTTTGTCCTTCTCAAACTCCCCTCACCCCTCTTTTTCTAACCCATACCTGGATATCCTTACTTTTTCCTTTGCTCCCACCCAAATTTACAAATACGTCTTCTCTCTACTTCCTATACATTAAAGAATTCAGAATTGCTTGGCTAATGCTTCTGCAATTTAAAAAACAAACAAACTTTGTGTGACTTATGGGATGTATCAAAACCTGTTCGGCCGAGCTGCCTTCCGTTCTGCACGTTACATGCCTGTTGTGCCGAAGCAAGAAAAAAAAATATTGGACGTACTTCCTCCTGGCTGAGAGCAAGCAGGACGCTGTGGGATTCTGTTACAGTATTCCTCTGGATATGTCTCTGCTTGCTTGCACATATGACAGTACAGTCACAGTGGTGGGCAGCACGTATCCCCTGCACAGGAACTTTTGGTTTTTGTCAAGGAAAAACTTTTGTTGTGTAAACAGGAAGGAAGGGAGAGAAAAACGGCTATTTGTTTCTACATAGATCCAGGATGAGATGTATGTCTCCAAACAGGGACATTGTTAGCGCTGTATGACCGTGGGATTCCAATTTTTTTACTACCGGTTCTGTGGGCATGGCTTGGTGAGAGTAGCAGGGGAAGGATACTGTAAAATCTCCATTCCCATCCCACTCCAGGGGGGAGGTTACTGCAAAATCCCATTCCCTCCCCACCCCACTAACCTGCTTTCCAGCTCTGTTCTCCTATGCAGGGCAAAAAAGGAAGACCCAGTCGATCAGCTGGGACTCAGAAGGCAGAGAATAGATGGGCTGGGGCCAATCAGAGGTGGTATCTGCCAGTTCTCCAAATTATTCAAAATTTCCACTACCGGTTCTCCAGAGCTGGTCATAACCTACTGAATACTACCACTGGGCACCAACTCTATGATCTTGTGTTCCAGATACACAAATAGAAATATCAGCAAGGAAGAGAAGGAGTTTTTAAGTCACTCCCTGGCAGGTAAAGCCAAGATGGTGGTAGAAGGATAATGATGGCCTCCAGGGAAGGGGACAGGTAGACAATTCAAGACCCCCACCCCACCCTGGCGATATTAAAGCCTCAGTTTCATAGCTGTATGGAGAAGTTTAAAACTTTATTCAGGTAGTACTTGACTTACGACCACAACTGAGCCCAAGTGAGACAGTTGTTAAAGGAGTTTTGCCCGATTTTATGACCTTTCTTACCATTCTTGTTAAGTGAATCACTGCAATTGTTAAGGTAGTAACCTGGTTGTTAAGTGAAACTAGTTTCCCCACTGACTTTGCTTATCAGAAGGGGCAAAAGTTTATCACATGACTCCAGAATACAGCAACTGTCATAAATATGAGTCAGTTGCCAAGCATCTGAATTTTGATCACATGACCTGCAATGGTCGTAAGAGCAAAAAATGGTTGTGTCACTTTTTCCAGTGCTGCTGTAACTTGGAATGTAACTTCAAATTGCCATAAGTTGAGGGCTATCTGTAGCTTGTTTGAAGATCAGTTCTAGAGGGATGGGATTGCTTCCAAACTACTTAGTGCTTTATCAGACTGTAAGTCTGTCTTCAGATAACAGGGATTATGGTTCCAAGAGTTAGTAATCACCTGATTAAGTCAAGATTTTTACTTGGCTCATCATATTCAAACTCATCTTTCCTGGCTTGGGCTTTTCCCTTTGTTTATAAATGCCATAAATAAATTACAATATAGCAAAAAAATACATTTTCTGGACTCCCTGTATTAAACCAGTTTTTTAGATTGAAATATTTAGCTGAAATCACAAGAAACAAAGAATAAAGCAAGAGATTAAAACAATCTTATAAGTTAGTACTGCTTTTAAAGGCAATAAAATTAAAAAGAACTTTAGTGGATATCCAAACAAATATCAACTACTATTGTAGGTAGATGGTTTCTAAGAGGGAATTCTGTGGCCAGGTTTCCCAAACCAACATGATCATATCAGACACAGCTGTCCATGGCTGCGGGAAAACCTGTTTTATACAAATTTAGGATTGTGGGGGAAAATGTGTTGGCTTTTTCAATGCATGATTTGGGAATCGTACATTGAAAATGGCATTTCAGCAAGATTTTTTTTTTAAAAAAAAAGACAACTGAAAAAAAGGTATATTTCCTTTCTTTCTTTTTCCCGCCATCTAAATTCTTTTTGGAATTCTTTCAACAGAAAATTGATAAGATAGAAAAATATGGATTAGACAACTTCACCACCAGATGCATTCGTAACGGGCTGACTAACTGCACTCAACATCTAATCCTTAATGGAACCACAACTACATAGAGAGAAGTATGCAGTGGGGTACCCTAAGGGTCTATCTTAGGCCCACTACTCATCAGCATCTTCACCAATGATTTGGACAAGAAAATAAAAGGGGAACTGTTCAAATTTGCAGATGACACAAAGCTGGCAGGAATAGCCCAAATTCCAGAAGATAGGTTTAAGATACAAAAGGATCTTGACAGACTAGAACACAGGGCCCTGTCTAACAAAATAAAATTCAATGATGAGAAAAGTAAGGTTCTACATTTAGGCAAGTAAATCAAATGTACAGGTATAGAATAGATGGCACATGGTTCAATAGTAATAGCAAGAAGGATCCTAGTGGACAATCACTTACAGTAAATATGAGCCAACAGTGTGCTGCAGCTGCCAACAAAGCCAATGCAGTCCTAGGCTGCATTAACAAAGGTTTAGAATCAAGATCATATGTTGTGTTAATACAATTTTATAATTCTTTGGAAAGACCACACATGGAATATTGCATTCAGTTTTGGTCGCCATAGTATAAAAAAGATGTCGAGACTCTAGAAAGAGTGCAATGAAGAGCAACAAAGATGATTAGGGGACTAGAAGCTAAAACATATGAAGAATGGTTGCAGGAACTGGGTATGTTTGGCTTAATGAAAAGAAGGTCTAGGGGTGACATGATAGCAGTGTTCCAATATCTAAGGGGCTGCCAAGAAGAAGAGGAGGTCAACCTATTCTCCAAAGCACCTGAAAGCAGGTTAAGGTGCAATGGATGGAAACTAATCAAAGAAAGAACCAATTTAGAAATAAGGAGAACTTTCCTGACAGTTAGAATAATTAATCAGTGGAACGACTTGTTTCCAGAAATTATGGCTGTTCCATCACTGGAAGTTTTTAAGAAGAGATTGGATAACGACTTGTCTGAAGTGTTATAGGGTTTCCGACTTGAGCAGAGAGTTGGACTAGAAAACTAGAAGACATCTAACTTTGTCATTTTGGTTATATTTTTTTTATCAGGACCTAATAAGATTTTATCTAGTTGTTGTAGCTTACCGTAAATTCCGAAGTTTTTTTTTATCTTTTCTGTATCTATTTTGAATTTGCAGGTAAGCCCAGTCTACTCTTACCCTTGTTCTTGGAGGACTTGCCGTGATTTTAAAGTTCCTTGCGCATCTAGGAGGTCCTTGTATTTTATCATCTTATTAAGATCCAAATTGTTTGGGTGTATCATCGCCTCCATCGTTGAGATCCAGATTGGGATTTTTAAATAATGTTTTTTTTCTTATTTATTCCAAGTAGCCAATAAAGAGTCTCTAATTATATGTCTGTGGAAATAATTCTGTTTAGTTTTTCCGATATCCCATAAAAATGCATGCCACCCTCTCTGTAAATCGTGGCCTTCTAGGGATAAGATTCTTTTATTCGACAGATTTACCCACTCTTTCAGCCAAAGTAAGGAGGCTGCACTATATTTCCCAATTTGGGAGTGCCATACCCCCTCTGCTCTTCATATCTTGCATCGCCTTTAATTTTATCCTCGGTTTCTTCCCTTGTCAAATAAATTTATTTATTTATTTATTTATTTATTTATTTATTTATTTATTGTACTTATATACCGCCCTATTTTCCTGACAGGACTCAGGGCGGTGCACAGCCAAATTAAAATGCAGAGAACAATACAAAATTAAGAACAGTTAAAAGACCAAACATGAAAGGCTGAAATTTATAAGAAGTTTAAAAGCCAAACTAGATAAAAACCAAATTAAAATCCTAAAAACCCCTAAAAACCCCTAGGCCAGACTGGCTTGATGAAATAGATAGGTTTTCAACGCACGCCGGAAGGTCAGGAGATCAGGAATGATCCTCATTTCCGGGGGTAATTCGTTCCAGAGAGAGGGTGCCCCCAATGAGAAGGCCCACACCCTCGGGGTTGCCAGCTGTCCAGCTGGCAGCACCCCAAAGAGGCCGACTCTATGGGACCATACTGGCCGACGGGAAGCCGATAATGGCAGGAGGCGGTCCCACAAATATCCTGGTCCCAAGCCATGGAGCGCTTTAAAGATGGTAACCAGGACCTTGAAGTGCACCCGGAGGACCATCGAGAGCCAATGCAACTCACGCAAGAACGGTGTAACATGGGAGCCCTGAGGAGCCCCCAACACTACCCGCGCGGCCACATTCTGCACCAGCTGGAGCCTCCGGGTGCACTTCAAGGGAAGCCCCATGTAGAGAGCATTGGCATAGTCTAGGCGGGAGATCATGAGGGCGAAGTGACCATGAGACGCGCATCCCGATCCAGAAAGGGCCGCAACTGGTAGATCCTACGGACCTGCCAAAAGCCCTATTAAGTTCCACAAAGTAATTTTTATGTATTTTTATTGGTATTGTTTGGAATAAATAAATAAATTTAGGCAGAATGTTCCTTTTAATAGTAGCAATCTTCCCTAATAGGGAGATTTGCAATTTGTCCCATATCTCTAAGTCTTTTTTTACTTGTAACAATTTACTATAGTTATTTTCCATTAGAGTTTTACAGTGGGCCATCAGCCAAATTCCTAAGTATTTAGTTTTTTTTACCACTTGTAGTCCCATTGTCTTTTCCAATTTTAATTTATGTTTTTCATATTGTAGATTTGTTGAATTAGGAATTGCCAATTTAGGTTATCAAAGGCCTTCTGTGCATCCAAGAAGACAAGGGCTATTTGTTTTTCCGGATGGGCTTCATAGTACTCCAAAACATTTAACACTATTCTAAAATTGTTCCTGGTTTGTCTATTAGGGAGGAATCCGTTTTAATCTTCATGTATATATTCATTCAGTATTTTTTTTAGTCTGTTTGCTATAATTGTAGTAAATATTTTGTAATCAGTATTTAACAGAGAAATTGGTCTATAATTTTGTATAAATCTTAAATCTGAATCCTCTTTCGGGATCAACGAAATTAATGTCTCCTTCCATGAATCTGGCATTCTAGCTGCCAATAGGACCTCATTGTATACTTCTACCGTAAGAGGCCCTATTTGCTCTCCTATTTTCTTATAAAGCTCCCCTGGGATCCCATCAGGTCCTGGAGTTTCATTGTTCTTTTGATTTTCTATTGCTGTTTTTAACTTGGGCCACGTAATATCTCTAGTTAACATTTCTTTCATCTCATCCTCAATTATTTTATCTTTTGTTGCACCTAAGTAGTTTCTTATCATATCTTCATTTACCTCTTTCTTTTTATAAGGGTCTTCAAAGAATTTACATGCAATTTCTTTTTTCTGTTCTATTCCCTGCTGGACATCCCCATTTTCGTCTATTAATTGATAAATCCATCTTTTCTGTTTTTCTTTTTTGAGTCTATAAGACAACCATCTTCCTGGTTCATTAGCCTGTTCAAAAAATATTTGTCTAGCTATATTCAACTTTGTGACCATTCCTTCCTGTTCAATTAAATTTAATTTATGTTTGATTATTATCATCTGATTTTGCAGTTTGGAGTCTTTTGGGGAGTTTTGTAATTGAATTTCTAATTCTTTATTTTTTTGTTTTAGTTTGTTTTGTTGGGCGTATTTTTCTTTATTTTTCCTAGCAGTGTATGATATCGTTGTGCCCCTTATTATTGCCTTCATTGTATCCCAAATATTCTGCTTCGTAGTTATTTCATTATTATTTTCTTTTTAAAAAAAATCTAATTCCTCCTTAAGTCTATTCATAAACTCTTTCTCTTTAGTTAGCTGTATATTTAGAGTCCACCTTTTCCTTGGCTTTTCCCTACCTTTCCACACTATCTGAATCGAATTATGATCTGCCGATTCGTTAGGTAAAATTTGGATCTCTTTTAGTTCATCTGCTAGTTCACCATTCATCCACACCATATCAATTCGCGTCCATGACTGATGTGGATTAGAATAAAATGTAAATTTCTTTTTCTCCGGATTTAATTTTCTCCACATATCTATCAAATTTAGTTCAATCATCATTTTTCCACATGTTTTCAGTAATTCTCTCTTTTTCCTCTTTTTTCCCCCACTACTGTGATCTTTCTGGTGGTCCTCAATGGCATTAAAGTCCCCCAAGATACAAATATTCTTTTTTTCTAATTCCACTATTTTTTCATGTAATTGTTTAAAAAATTCTTTTTGATTATCATTAGGGGTGTAAATCACTACTAGTAAAATTGGAATTGATTTAATCCAAATTTGTAACATCAGAATTCTTCCATTAGAATCTGTCCAAATTAACTCTGCTATCATATCTTCTTTCATGTATACTGCTATTCCTTTCTTTCTCCCAGGGTCTGCTGGTGACGTATACAAATTCCCTAGTTTGGGGCATTCTAAATATTTTTCATCTTCCTTCCTTATATGAATTTCTTGTAAACATATTATATCTGCATTTTGTTTAATTAGTTTAGTTAGTATTCTTTTCCTTTTTATCCTAGAGTTCAGACCATTTATGTTAATTGATAATATTTTATTTTCCTCGTCCATTACCTAATTAATTCTTGCTCTTTGTCTTGTAGTTACTCCTGTCTCTCCTTGTAGCTGATTTTGTGTTTTCTGTTCCTCTCTCTCTCTTGTTTCCTATCTCTATTCTTTTGGTAATCTTGATTGTCTTGTGAGTTTGATTCTAATTCATCTTTGCTACTTGTTTCTTCTGAATCTACCAATCGTTCATAGAATTCTTGAGCTTTTTCCATGGAATCTACTCTGACTTTTCTTTCTTCCCATGAAATTAATGTCCCCTCTGGGATTAACCATCTGAATATAATGCCTTTTCAGTTCAATTGATTAGCCAAGAATTTATAGTCTCTCCTTTGCTCTCTCACTCTTCTTGGGATTTGTTTAAGCATCAGAACTTCTTTCCCTTTATATGTAATTGTCTCTTCTCTAGATATTTTATATATAACACCCCGAACCTTTCTTCTGGCAAATCTTACTTGGACCTCTTTTGGATATTTATGGCATCTTGCATAGGTTGTATTCACTCTGTAGACTTCATCCAGCTCTTTCAGAATATCATCCTTATCTTTTTCCAACAGTTCTGCTAATATTCCTGCCATTACTTGTTCCAAATCCTCTTCTTTAGATTCCAATATGTTCTGGAATCTTAAATATGCTGTGGCCTTATCCATTTCTAGGTAGACCAGAGAATCGTCCATTTCTTTGCTCGTGTTTCTTAATTGTTCACTGACCATTTCCAACTTCTTTTCAGTTTGTTCGGTCCTTTTCTCAACCTCCTTTATTGTTGATTCATTTCTCTCTAGTGCTTGCTGTATTATTCCAATTTTTTGATCCAGCTTTGAGATATCTAATTTCATTTCTGCTTTTAAATTCCCCATCTCTGTTTTTAATTCATTTGTGTCAGCTCTTGACTCAGCATGGTTTTTTGTCATTATTTCCTGAAGTTTCAACATAGATTCTTGTAAGATAAGAAGAGTTGATTGAATATTAGCATTCGTGAGGGTAGGTTGTTTCTCTCCAGATAATGTTTCCTCAATTGTCTTTTGTGCCATCACTGAGGGCGATGCCGCTGCAGTAGTTTGTACTGAGGTAATCTTCTTCCCAGATTTAAGCATTGTATTAGCTGTAGAAGTCATCTCTTGTAAAATTTGTTTCTGTTTTTGTATTATATTAAATACGTTATCCCAAATTAACATTCGCAATTGAAAAGTATCCACTAGTAGTAGCCACTACTCTAATTAATTTAGTATGTTAATAAATTAATCACTCCTATCAATATAAATATTCCCCAACACAGTTTTTAAGTTAATTTCTAAATCAAATACCTGGATTTATAATTCCTAATATTATCTCAGATTTTTCTGTTTAAGTTTTAAATATTACTAAACTCTATATCTATAAATGCTATGAAATTCTCAATATTATAAAATAGTATTTCAAATATTTACAAATCTAATTGAAGGTATATTAATCTTGCTATACAACAATTGGTTATTTAATCTATAGTAATCACAATTAATTATTTAGTTACTATAATCAATGCCTATAATCAAATATCAATACTTAAATAGTTAATTATCATGTCCTTTTTTTTCTATGTATTAACCAGATGTAAATTCCAATATTTACTAATATATCAATTAAATCATATATAAATCCCATTTACCACATTCAAAAATCAGTTGAGTTGGTGTCAGGGGATAATTACAATCAGCAGGAGTTATAGGCACAAAGTGTCTTAGTATAGCTGTTCAGTTCGTCCTCTCTGAATCAGAAATTTCCTTCACCAAACAAACCAGAAGTGCAATCTTGCTGAGTAATGTCTCTGGCTTTACAGTTTCACCGTACTTTCTGTTATCACTGTTCCACCTTTCATTTAAGAATCTTACAAGTCAATTTCTAAATTTCATATAGTCTCTTTCTTTGGTAAATCTCCTCCACTTATTACGGCTCCAAGTCAATAGTCCAAAAAAAAAGTCAATAGGTTAATCAGGCTTCGTCTGTGGAATCTTTAAAGTTATAATAAAGCTATTTGTTTCCTCCCTTCCGATCTCCCTCCGGTCTCAAATTCATCCTTCTAATCTTCCCGAAATCCCCAAATCAAATATCTCCCACTTTCCAGATAATATAATAAATAAATAAATAAATATTTATTTATTTATATACCACTCCTCTCCTGAAGGACTCGGAGCGGTGCACAGCCATGCAATTAAAACAATAAATATGTGAAAAGTTAAAACTAAATTAAACTAAGGCCCTGGCTGTAATCAATTAAAACCCCTTCCTAAAACCCTAAAATTTAATATAAAAGTAAACACCCAAATCTAAAATCAGCCCGAGCCAGCCTGGTCAAAAAGCCAGGTTTTCAAGGCACGCCTGAAGGTCCCCAGGTCCATGGCTATATGTAACTCCGGGGGCAACCCATTCCAGAGGGCAGACGCCCCCACAGAGAAGGCCTTATTCCTCGGGGTCACCAGCTGGCACATAGATGCCGACAGGACCAGTAGGAGACCCTCCCTGTGGGAGCGCACCGGACGGTGAGAGGAAAATGGCAGAATGCGGTCTTGTAAATATCCTGGTCCAATGCCATGGAGCGCTTTAAAAGTTAACACTAAAATCTTAAAGCCAAGAGGCCACTGGCAACCAATGCAGCTCGCATAGGAGGGGCGTCACATGAGAGAACCTTGACGCCCCCATAACCACTCGCGTGGCCACATTCTGTACCAGTTGAAGCCTCCGGATGCTCCCATTCGGGAGCCCCATGTAGAGGGTATTACAGTAGTCCAGTCGGGAGGTGACCAGGGCATGAGGGACCGTGCGTAAGGATCCCGATCCAGAAAGGGCTGCATCTAGCAGATCAGGCGAACCTGATGAAACGCCCCCTTGGAGACGGCCATAATATGGTCTTCCAAAGACAGCCGTACATCCAGGAGGACACCCAGATTGCGAGCCCTCTCTGAAGGGGGCAAAATCTCACCCCCAATAGCCAGCGATGGAACTACCTGGCTATATCGGGACGCCGGAAACCACAGCCACTCAGTCTTGGAAGGGTTGAGCCTGTTACCGCCCATCCAGTTCCGCACGGCCTCCAGACAACGGGACATGACCTCCATGGCATCGTTGGGGTGGCTTGGGGTGGAGATGTACTGCTGAGTATCATCAGCATACAAATGACACCTCACCCCAAAGCCACGGATGATCTCCCCCAGCGGCTTCACATAAATGTTGAACAGGAGAGGAGAGAAGACCGACCCACAATTGAGGGGCCTAGAGGTGGATCTCTCCTCCCTGCCAACACAAATTGCAGACGGTCAGAGAGGAAGGAAGCGAACCACCGCAACACGGTGCCCAACCCCCCCAACCGCCGCAATAGGATACTATGGTCGATAGTATCAAAAGCCACTGATAGGTCTAATAGGACCAGGACAGAGGAATAACCCCTGTCACGGGCCCTCCAAAGATCATCAACCAACGCGACCAAAGCCCAATTGGAAGGGATCCAGGTACGGTTTCTTCATCCAGGTACTGGGGAAGCTGACCTGCCACCACACTCTCAACAACCTTTGCCACGAAGGGAAGGTTGGAGACAGGACGATAATTGTTCAAGAGAGTTGGGTCCAGGGAGGGCTTCTTAAGGAGGGGTCGCACCACTGCCGTTTTCAAGGCAGTGGGCAGCAAGCCCTCCATCAAAGAAGCGTTAACAATTCCCTGGAGCCTCTCTGGTGGTAGAGACCAGCCAGGAGGGGCAAGGGTCCAATAAACATGTGGTGGCATTCAGCCACTCCAGCAACCTGTCTATACCCTCAGTGGTCACAGGGTCGAACTCGTCCCAGATAACCGTCTCAAGACTCGCCACGGTTACCCCCCCCAGGACCTCCCAACTAAAGTCCAACCCGGCCTGAATCTGAGCGTTTTATCGTGCAGAAATCATGAAAACTCCTCCGCCCTTCCCTGCAAGAGATCCTCCCGCACTCCTGGCCCAAGCAGGGAGCGGGTCACTCTAAACAGGGCGGCAGGTCGATTTTCTGCCGATGCAATAAGGGCGGAGAAGTGAGAACGCTTCGCTGCCTCTATCGCCACTAGGTAGGTCCTAATATAGGACCTAACCTGTGTTCGGTTGGACTGGGCATGACCTCCAGACGCCCTCCAGACATCTTTCCTGGCATATAATAATAAAGTCGTTATTCTCCCCCCCCAATTATTATTAGTCACTCAGTTCTCTCCGCTTTTCTTATCTTCTCTGTGTGATCACTCACATTCTTACCCTCTTCCATCTCACGAGCCCTTTCACTTTCACTGCCACTCATATCTGCTTTGGCCGCTGCTTTAGGGCTTCGCTCCGACAAATTTTCTCCAGTGCTTGACGCTCAATCAAGATCACAAATTCCTTCACTCACACTCCAAATTCACCACAGCCTGTCACTCACTCACTTCCTCTTGTATGTAACAATCCGGACTTCAGGACCGCGATGTCGGTCTCTATGGGGTCTCTCTGCGTCGCGATGGGGATCGCCTTCTCTGCACCGCAACTCGAGTCTCCCCACAATGGCATGTTTCTCTACAGGTTATGTGCACCCCTAAGGGTCGCTCCAACAGCAAGGAAAGGTAACTTGAAGCTCAGAGCGAGCTTCAGCACCTCCACTTGTCCGTACCTCGTCACCGGAAGTCCTAAAACTAATCAAGGAAAGAACCAATCTAGAAATAAGGAGAAATTTCATGACAGTTAGAATAATTAATCAGTGGAACGACTTGTTTCCAGAAATTATGGCTGTTCCATCACTGGAAGTTTTAAAGAAGAGATTGGATAACCACTTGTCTGAAATGTTATAGGGTTTCCAACTTGAGCAGGGAGTTGGACTAGAAAACTAGAAGACATCTAACTTTGTCATTCTGTTATTCTGACTTGAAAAAGAATGCATCAAATGCCAATTCTATCTATCTTTAGATTTTATTTGTGATCATTTCAGGCAGGGTTCTTCTGCAGTTCTGCCTGCTATCAGATCTTTTCAAGTAGAGATTCCAAGATTTGAATCTGCAGACTCTCAATGCCCAGAGCAGATGCAGAGGGATACAATCAAGATCTAGAGAGGTACTAATATCACCCTATAAAGCCTTAGTAAGACCACACCGAGAATATTGCATCTAGTTTTGTTCACCACATTACAAAAAAAGACTCTATAAAAAGTATAGAGAAGAGCAACCAGGATGATTAGGGGACTGGAGACTAAAACATATGAAGAACGGTTGCAGAAAATGGGCTTGGCTAGTCTAGTAAAGAGAAGGGCCAGGGGAGACATGATAGCAGTCTTCCAATATTTGCCATAGAGAGGAGGGGGTCAAGCTATTTTCTAAAGCACCTGAAGGCCAGACAAGGAATAATGGATGGAAACTGAACAAGGAGAGATTTAACCTGGAAATAAGGAGAAACTTTCTGACAGTGAGAACAATCAACCAATGGAACAGCTTGCCCTCGGAAGTTGTGGGAATGCTATCACTTGAGACTTTCAAGAAGTGATTGGACTGCCATTTGTCAGTAATGGTGTAGGGTCTCCCGCTTGGGCGGAGGGTTGGATTAGATGACCTAGAAGGTCCCTTCCAACTTTGATTATCTGTTATCTGCTTTGAAACTATGATCCCTCTCTACTTCTTTAACCATGATTTCTCCCATTTAAACCATAATGCCTTCCTCCCTGATTTTAATCCAGAAACACATTATACTCTAATCCTTTTAAGTATATACTGTATTTTCAGACAAATTCATCATTTGCTGATTGTTTAACTAGATTTTTTTTTGCTATTATGAATACTTAAGACTCAGAAACTCTTATTGATCCACATTGAGTGTTCAAATTCTCCAAAAACTCTTTATTGAAAAAATATTTTACTATGCACATTCTTTGTATGTTTTATGGTGTATAGTTTTGAATAATTGAACACTGCCTCAGTGGCATTTTCAAAATAGTGGCTTTGACTTGTTTAGAATGGGAATACAAATAATAGTTACCCTCCATTGTCAAAGTTATACATAGATATGAGATAAACATTAAAGTGTAGGATTAAAGAGCATGGTAATATAAATTGGGCATATTGTAGCATTCCCATTTATATGACAAGCAGACTGAATTAATGCCTGAAATAGATCATGATATTTGTGCTATTTTATTCTTGGTCTTCCTTGTACTCTATGTTTAATTGTAGGGCTATGTACCATTTTCCTGTGGAGGTAACACTGACACATTCAATAATTTGTATTTATATGTGAAAAGCTTATTTTGTAGCACAATCAGTATCTCAAAGTTGTTGTAAAATTCCCTTTTCTTTGTAACCATGTAGCTTACATTAAGTGCCATCTATTGAAAACTAAATGGAAGTGCAATTTTACAATTTTGAAAATTGGTTTGTCATAAATGCTGAAATATAGAGACATTTTATTTATGTATATTTTAAGAATTTTTTTTAAAAAAAGATCTCTGCCTGTAAAACGTTCTACAGAATGCTGGCAAACTATACCTTCTTTTAAGAAATCAAGTATAGAAATTGGATAGCCTGCAAATATGTAGTTGAAGCCCTCCCCCTTTAACATTAATTGCACACATAACATACCTACAAAGTGACCTAGTTTAAATTCAGTAATTGTGGTTCTTTTTTTAATACCATCCTTAGCTGAAGCGACCAATATAATACTTTTCATATTTAATAATTTGTAATTTCAGATGCACTTGGAGAATATTATTGTTACATTGGCTAATGCTTCTTTGCCTTTGGCAAAACCAAATATCATTCTCTGACCTTTATCTGCATGTTCTTATGAAAGATAACAGGATTCATAGGATACCGTTTTAGCGATCTGGCTAACGGTTCATTATTTTTGTTTTCTTTCACAATGTACTTTTCCCATAATTTTTGTATTTCACTTTATTTTTTTTATCTCTCAGTTTTATACCTGCCACAATCAACTAGATTCTCAGCAGTTTAACATAATGAAGAGCATAACACCCACCCACAACCCCAGAAATTCAATTAAAACAATTTCAATAAGTCTAAAACGGTATTTTCCAAATTTGGTAAGTTTAGAAAAATGCAGGCATCAACTGTGGCAAATGTCAAGTATGAAAAATAAACCCATAAACCTCACTCAGTCCTGGAAATTTCATCACCCCTCATAAACTACCTAAAACTTTGTTTTATATAATTTCCAGAAGGTTAAAGCTGTGTGGGCTAGCCTGATTTCAAAGCAGAAATTAATCTGTACTACACTCATTATCACTGAGAATGGCAGCTTCCATCTGTCTTCATACCACATGCTTTATGAAAATAGGGGGTCACCACAATTCTTCCCAGTTGTGTGAGCTGAAAAAGTCAATTCTGGTTGGAGGACACAGCTTGCAAATACCACAGTGCCAAGGCATTTTGGACTTTTAGGCATTACCTATAAATTTGAATTGCCCCAAAAGTTAATAGTAAGCCAGTATAGGGCCTATCTGTCAGGCCTCAAGAACCAAAAACAACATACGGAGTTACCTCTGAGTAGTTTCTTTGCTGTTGTTTGCTTGCAAATTAAAGCAACCTTCTTCATAACCATAGATATCCTCTGAATTGCTGTGGAAGGCTGTCTTTGTTCTGTTCCTGATTATTAGACATTCCAAGTTTCTTTTTTCTTGTATACATTCATTACCCAAACTAGGTAACTTCAGCAGTGCAAATAAGCTGAGAGAGCACCAAGGACCCCTCATTTCAACCCTGAGCTACAAATATTCTCCTTTATTGATTCCAAGCTCTGCTGTTTCTTTGCCCTCTAGGAAGGAAATCCTGCCTCCTATGACTCCATATTACATCCTATCATACTGTCACACAGATGTACAATAATATGTTCCTAGTGTTCTTGGTTGGTATTCATGTACCAATCAAGACCTGGCCATTATATTCTGGATGGACCGATGCTTTGAGAGGTCTTCAGTGCTGTGTAGAGATTTTGCTGAAGTCCAAATAAGCAGTGGTGAAGCAGACATTACTGTGTGAGGTCTTGATCCAGTTAAGTCTACAACTGGCACAGCAATTGCAGTTGGGTGATTGTGAGATTGTTCATTTAATGGGCTTACCTTTACATCAGAGGTGGTTTTCAGCAGGTTCTGACCAGTTCTGGAGAATCGGTAGTAGACATTTCGAGTAGTTTGAAGAACCGGCAAATACCACCCCTGACTGGCCCCTCCCCCATCTATTCCCTGCCTCCCAAATCCCAGCTGATCGGCTGAGTCTTTTTTTGTTGCCCTGCGCAACAAAAGCTGGAAAGCAGGTTAGTGGGGTGGGGGAGGGAATGGGATTTTGCAGTAACCTTCCCCCAGGAGTGGGGAGGGAATGGAGATTTTACAGTATCCTTCCCCAGCCATGCCCACCAAGCCACACCACACCTACCAAGCCACGCCCACAGAACCGGTAGTACATTTTTTTGAATCCCACCACTGCTCTACATATAATCTCTACAAAGATAATAAACCAATCTTGACCCTTACAGATATATTTGAATCAAATCTATAGGAAGCAATAATAAGCATTGTAGCCACTTATCCTCTCTTGTGGCTATTAATTGCAAAAAGGAACCCCCAACCATGGTAATTACTGTACTTCTGAAGGCACAGTATTATTAGAATCAATATTTTATCTCTACTGTGAGTGCATGCTCTGGAAATGTGATAAAATCTCCCTTGTGCAGATGAAAATCACAATTCCTATTCTATTGATGGGATAATCAGATTTTAAATTTCAGTTAAATTATATTCCCTTTCATCTCTTTTACCATGATGGAGGGTGTTTATCAACTATACCAAGAGATATAAGTCTCTATCAGGAACATAAAACAACTTTCATTTTAAACTTTATTACAAAAAAAACCCAATTAAATATAAGGTCTAGTTGGTATTTGACTGCCAAATTAATATTCAGAATAGAATATCTCCTTGCCTGAATATGACTAATGCTAATTAAATCAATGAAGCAGGAAACACTCGTATCATTACATCTGCACTATAAAGCTTGAGAGCACACATATTATTATGACCATTTGTCATGTATGGAGCAGGTGTCACTAATTGCAAATCCTTATTTGGTTAATACAACCTACAACAGTGATTGTCCTTTGTTACAGATTGCTTGGAGATTTCTTAAAAATCTCAAGGGGATGTCTGATGTAGAGCTAGCTGCATAGCATCCTTGGATCTTTTTGATGTTGAAGTAGGAGAAAAAAATGTTTTCTTCTCTCTGATCCCCATGATGGTAAATGCAACATATTATAAGTAAATAATTGACAATTTTGTGCCATTTAATGCAATCAAAATCTACCAATAATATGGTAAAATGAATCTTCCCTGAATTTGTTTATATATTACAAAATAAATGTTAATTACCTACGTCATCTGTGATTTGTTCTCTATCTGAGATTATGTTTTAATAAACTAATATTATACTGCTGTTCTGTTCTGAATGTTTTGCTTTATGAAGATTGCTATATTGGCTTTAAGAGCTCGTGCAGACCATAATATTGTTGGGTTCCTATGTTCTAGCCACAAAATGTATATCAGGTTTTGGCTCATATTGTTCACGCAAAACTAGAAGTATTGAAATTCAAACAATGTTATATTACTCAAAGATATTTTTATAAGACAGATTATCTTGAGAAGAAGACAATCTATAAATTAATGTGTGGACGAGGAGGACCCCATAGATGGTTTGTAAATATAGGAGATGTTTGCAAAGCAAAATTCAATTTGGTATATTAGACTACCTCTGAGAATGATTTGTTCTGTTATTGCTGCATTTGGGGAAATTTTAGACTGAATTGTGCTGGCTAAGAATACACAACTACTTGGCTATATTCCTAACACTTGGAATTTATCAGCACATCAAGGACTGAGAACTTTTTCTACATGAGAGACATCCAAAATCAGTAATATTAGAGAGGAAAACCTACACCTGGCTTGTGACAATATATTGTTACTATATATGGCTTGCCTATGTTTGCAGTAGGAGTTTTGTTTTTGTTTTTATGTAGTTATTTATTGGGGCAATGAGGAGGACTTTCATGTAATCTAAGCAGGGGTGGGATTCAAATTTTTTAACAACCGGTTCTGTGGGCATGGCTAAGTTGGTGGGCATGGCTTAGTGGTCATGTTATTGGCTGGGGGTTGTCAACTCAATATCACTCACATCTAGGCACACATCTCCTCGCCTGGCCTCTCATAACTGTGGGAATGCTGCAACAGTCGTAAATATGAAAAATGGTCATAAGTCACTTTTTTCAGTGCCATTTGAATGTACCAGCAAAGGAGGGAAAAATAACTCCAGAGAAGTTCCTGAGACAGGAAGTCTAGTCGTGCCAAGAATGTAATAAGGATTAACGGAGAGGCAGTTTCTGTAAGCAACACTAGAATGTTTCCTTCCTGCTTTCCTTATAGGATTAGGCCAGTAATTTATTCTAACAACCGGTTCTCTGAACTGCTTAGAATGTTAACAACCGGTTCTAGCAATAGATGCTAACTGGTAGAATCCCACCCCTGAATCTAAGTAACACTTTTGAAACTGTTTTGTTAATGAGATAAATTTCCAGGTCCTGCCTCACTTTCCTCTTTACTTACTTAATGTGAATTAACTAACTCTCTTTGTGTACAATTTTTCTTTTTCTGTTGATTAGTTTTATCTGGAAAATAAAAAGGAAGCCCTTTCAGAACACTACAAGAAGATATCATTACTCAAAAGGTCTTTTCTCTTGTGATCATCCTTTTGGTTCATTTAATGTGGAAACTTGGTAATGTATCTTAAATGAAAAAGAAATATAGGCTGAGATATCATTTCAGGTCATCTAATATGGCCTGTATCTGTATCGTGTGTATATATACAGTATATCTGCATCGTGTGTGTGTGTGTGTGTGTAGGAGAAAAAGCCAAGTCCACAAACATAATGGGGGGAATGGCAAATATTTTATAAGGGATCCTCATTAATTTCTTGGACTGTAAATGTGACAGAGGAGATATTTTATGTTCAGACTTGCAAAAATCTGTTAACATAACCTTACAGTCAAGAGAGAGCTAATACCCCTGAGTATGCTTCTTGTCTGGACTACCTTGTAAGGCTGACATGAAGGTGGAATTACACAGTCTATGTTAGCATATTTGTTAGATGGGAGGTGAGAGCCAATTTAGAGTTTTGCTTGGTTTGCAGTTTATTGACCAGGCTACATCTGTTCACCAAGGTTGAACTATTTTAGCCACCTAAGCTTTTCCATTGCGTCCCAGCTAAAAACAAGAAGTTCAGTTTAGCTTTGTTCGGTGATACTCAATGTACTACTGTGGGTAATAAAAAAGGACCAGAGTAGGAAAATAAAATTAAAATCTGTGTTCACTGAAATATGATATAAATAAGCATCCTTAGTAATACAGCAAGAGAATCATTAGGAAAAGTAGAAAATGAAAAATGTTAATTATAAAACTACTAGAATGTTAAACAAAGAGATAATAGTATAATGGGAGATAAAAATAAGATCAACTGAAAGGAATATAATTTTAAACAGCAAGTGTGCATATCAATAAACAGTAAATTGCATTCTTCAAAAATTTCAGACTAACTTTATAAAAGTTTAGCATTTTTTGCATTTCTAAAGACTAAAGAGGAAAAGAGGGCAAAGGAAAATTGGAAGTAGAGGAAGATACAATAAAAGCGCAGGATAAATGAGCATGTTCTGGAAGAAAACTGTAGACTAATTTTATTTCATATACTCTTTTCCAACGTTGTGCTTCTCCAACCTGGTAGTCATGCCCTGCGACTACAACTCCTAGAATCCAGGATGAAGGGAACCAGACTGAGAAAGGCTGATTCGAGCAAAGCAATGTATGTTATGATGACCCTGTATCATTGTTACTGCTGGTTTACCTTCCATTATAGGCACTTGCATGCCAGCTCAGCACAAGACACAGGAGTGGGCCATTAAATTTCCATTTGCCCAACAGCCTATGCTCTCCACTTCAGTACTTTTCTGAAGTGAACGAACAAAAGGAACAACCACCAAAATGTTCACTCTGAATAGTATCCAGTCTCTGAACAAAAGGGGAAAAATATAGGCATTTTATCTTGGTTGACAATGGATCATTCTTGTAGCACAATATAATGAATTAATTGTTCACATGAACAGTGGTTTAGGTTCCTGCAGGATTATCAAGCAACAAAAGATGGATGTCAGAGCTGGCAATTGTACATATTCATGTACTTCCCACTTATGATAATACATGCTGAATATGCCCCATCTCTTAAGTCTCTCCCAGTTGATTTTTCTTTTTAATCTGTCTTTGCCTCTCAATATTATTTGACTTTTTATCTATTTTGTTATTTGGCAATTTAATAATTGCTTGAGTAGGCAAAGGAAACAGCTTCATGATCAACCTTGAGGCTCACAAACCCACCAATACAATCACAAGAATGGTCATTTAGAAGGGTTGGCCAATCAGCACTATACAAATCTATCCTTTGTTTGAAATGCGGAACAAATTTCCCTTGGGCTCAGGCTGGGGAAAGAGAATATATGCAGGTCCCAGCTCTTACATGGAAGGCTTACTGCTGAAATTAGGCGATGTTTGCTTCAGTGGAAAGAGAGTGATACAAGGAGGGGCAACTTTCACCGGTTATTCAGATGTGGATCGGAGCTGCAATAGCGCCATGTGCATAAACATTAATCCCATTACTGCCCACAATTTTTATCTCTATATTTGGATTTTATTTTGCCTTTCCTCCCAGGAGGTCAAGATGGCTATCTAGTGCTCCTGTCAGCTTTGTGAGGTATTCCAGACAGAACCACACCCAGATAAACTAATTTTGCTTTGTTGTAAGATTACATTAACAGATACTTGCGAGCCTGAAAGTATGTTTCTCCTGTCACATTTACAGTTCAAGAAGCAGAGTGGGAGCGTGTTTCCTTCTGATGCAGCCCCATTTCTTCTGTGGGCTCATCTGCCTTTTAACTGACTGTTTCCCTGGCTGTGGCTCTTCCTCCTGTCTCCCAAGATAATCCCCACAATTAATTAATTCTTTCCTCCATTATTTTCAACCCAAGAACTTTGGGTCTGAGAGGAACAGGCCCAAAGTCACCCCATGAGTTCCATTTCACCTGAATACATGTACTCTTAATCTCCCTTCTCTAAAAACCGAAATGCAAATTAGCAAGTACTATGAGCAGAGTGGGATATAGCTTACTCCTTCTTTGTAAAAGAAGCCTTTTTTTAAAAAAAAGCAACCCAGCAATCTGAGCTGTACAGACTGCTTCCTACCATTTACTAATTGCCTCCCTGGCAAACTTCTGGAAAAGAAGAAAGCAGGTAGAATCCAACATAGGCTGCAAAAATAGCTTCTAGGCGACATGCAGATTATGTACATCTGAAATCAACTCTGTGTGATCTGGAATCTCATCTGAGGAATGCGCACTGCACTGGCTGAGGGGCATTTCCACAGTCTGTCCCTGCTTTCCAATTTCTCTGGAACTGAGTTCCCAGCAAGACATCACGTTGCAGGAATCAGCATTGGTACAGATTAATTTATATTCTAATCAGGAGGATGAAAAGACTCATTGCCACTTACCTGTGATGTGCATCTCATCTATGTTACATTTTACATTCATTTGTTATGGCACCTCACTGAGATAAATAAGAAATCTTAGCTAGGAATTTTCAGTAATTATGATGAATCAGAAGTTAAATTTACACCTTTATCCCACATGCTCTTTGTTCTCCTTCATTGGCTTTCATCCTGACTTCACATTCTTCCCAAATCCTGGGCTTAGTGCAATCAGCATCTGAAAAATATCAGCAACTGTTTAAAGGGAAGATTTGTGCTTTGAAATTAATTCCCAACCCCAATTCCTTTTGAACTGCTCCATCAGTAAAGGTTTTTGGGTCTGGCACCTCTATTCTTTTCCTCTAGTACATTCTCTTGTCTCTTGCTGTTCATCTTCAATTATCATGGATGGGAAGTAGATTCAGACAAAGCCTGCAAGTAAGTCCAAAAAGTGATTTGGAGCAGATGTTTATTTACCTGGGATGGAATGGGGGTAGATGCCAATTTATTCTGATCACATGATCTGGTACTGATTAATTTTTGATAACTGAATCTGGCCTGCTAGGCAGAATGATGCTGTTGCCCCATTCCAAAAAGGCAGCAAAGATATTTCATTCTTCTCCCACTCAGTCTAAATTTTGGCATGGATTTTCCCATGATAGGGTTTGCTATTCATACAAACTACATCAAATTCTGTCCCAATAAATAATAGGCAAAAACTTAAAAGTGCTTTAAAAATGCATGCATTTTAAGAGCAGCTTCAGATTTAGCATTCCCACAGATTTCAGACTCACAGAAAATTGCAACAATTTTTAATCCCCCCCTTCCCCCCCCCCATGTAGACAGAAAAAGGGAATTTTGTTTTTCTGTTTCCAGGCCAGATTCATCTATTTCTGGAGCCCTGAGTCAGTTTCCCTGCCTTTCTACCAGCTATAAGTTTTAATTCAATGTTCCACAATGAATATGTTTTGAGTACATTCTTGAAATAAAACATCTGAATCATCCTTGGCTTTGGGTGGTAATAGGGAGCTGTTGCCTTCATGCACTCCCCTGCATTTGCACTGTGTTTGATCAAGTGTGAACAGAGCACTAATTGTTCTTCAAAGTGGAAAGCAGCATTAGGTGATCCAAACTCTCCACCATGAAAATGCAGTGAGGAAGAAACGACTCTAATCAAAGGTGAGAAGGGCTGCTTCGAGAAATCTTAGATTTGGTATTTGGGGATGTGTTTTGGCAATCACCACTCTCTGAGTTCAGATCCAGAGAAGGGAGTGATTGTGATAGAGATCCCATTTAGCAAGAAGGTGGGCAAAACTCATTAAAAAATTGCCACATTAAAAATTCATTGCTGTTTGCAGGGCGTGTTAATGCTCCTGCCACAGGCTAAAGATTAATGACTTGGTTGCTGGGTGGCTTAAACAGATGCTTTTGTTACCTAGACAATATCCCAGCTGGACAGAACATATCTGCTGGGACACATTTGAGAGCCACAGCTTGCCCCGAGACAAGATCCCTGCCCAGCGATCCTGCTGAAACTTGCCAAAGGTGGGACAGTTCCAAGAAACCAAAAAGCAATTCTTCAAGTTCCTTGCAAATGATAAGGAAATTAGTACTTGTGACCAAACCCAAAACTTCTTAAATATACAGTGTCAGTAAAAGGATAAAGGGGCTTAGCTTTCAGCATTTATTTCCTGGAGTTTCATAAAACAAAAGCAAATGCCCCTTCTGCAGTTCAACTGAATTTTACAAGAAAAAAAAAGTACAGTATACAGCAAGTACTATGAGTAGCAATAGTTGGTGAGATCCTCAGTTTTCTTCCTTTTCAGAAACAAATTCCAAGCCCCCTTTAAATGCTCCTTGAAGTATCAGAAGGCACTTTTCACTTGCACAGAATTCGCTTTGTATCTCAACTGGTAGTGTTGCCGCCAGGTTCACATTTTGCCTAGAGCATCCCACAGCTAGACTGTTAATGCTTTTGTGGTGACAGGGCTGTAGAAGAGGAGGAGATCAAAGGAAGGACTTCAGCACATGGCTGAGGCATTGCCACGACTGACCTCCAAGCTCACTTTCCTTGTGTGCTGTGAGCCTTCTTTGCATTGCTGTGAGCGCAGCTTGGCCACATGAGATAAGTATGATAATTTTGCTTTCTTCCTAGATATGGGTTCCTTCCTTTGTTCACTGCAATTTTTGTGGCAAACATTGTTTGTGTTATTTGCATACAGACATTTATAAGATAAATATTATGCAACGAAATACAACAACATAGAAACCATCAGCATAGATCAGCAATGTGGAGAATACACTGGAATGCCCCGCATGGTACTATTTTTTAAAATGAATTCTAAATCCCGAAGTGCTTGAGACAGAAGGGAGGTAACCGAAGCAGGATATGTGGGATTGGATTTTCCCATAGGGCAGGAGTAGGCACTGCCAAGTGTCCCTTGGCCCTTGTCGATTCCTTGAGGCATCTGAGTTTACTCTTTAGTGTTATATGATTCTTTTAATTAAAAAAAATAAAACAAAGGATCTCTGTTCATCTTTAGGTAGAAGAAAGCTTCTGATTCCCGTGGGGAGAAACAGGGGAGAGTTGCAGGCTTTGTTTTGATGCATTTCCTACTTCACAGAAATAATTCACAGAAGGGCTGCTGGAGAAAAACTAGAAAAGAGAGCTAGGAAGCAACAATCAATTTGCTTCTGGAAAATGGATCTACCCTGCAAGCCTCCAAAAATCAGATCAAAATCTTTTGTGACAATCATATAATCAGAAACATAAAATATAAACTATTTTTATGCTTTATATAAACAAAATTCAAACTAGTTGAGCTGATGTCATGTCTTCACTGCCACCCATCAGTAGGTGGCAATTCTTTTGTTATGTTTTGTTATGGACTGGGGAATTCTGGGAGCTGAAATCCACCAGGCTTCAAGTTGCCAAGGTTGGAGACCCCTGTGACCTAAAGTATGTCAGGAATTCCATTTTCAAAATGCCTTGAAATATTTCCTAGGACTGAAATATTTTGAGAAACCCCAACGTTTTTGCTGCTATAGCAACTAATCAAGCACCCCAAAAGACAGTAAGTGGTTCAATCGGAGTATTGGACTCCCCCACCCATCCTTTAAAAAAAAAAAATTAAGAAAAAACATTTTCTTGGTCTCTGGGCCCCCAGAGGACAGCCATCCTTTTCTCTCTTTCCGAGGCTCAAACTTGCAAGAGCGGCGGGCGGGCTGCACCCTACCTCTCGGAGGAAAAACCCTCGGCGTTTTCTTGCGGTTTCTATCGCGGCGGCCACGATCTCCCTGAGCGCCGGCAGAGGGCACCAGAGCTCACTTTTTTCCCCCCTTTTCTTTTTTTTAAAGCCCGCCGCAGTGGGGAAACAGTAGAATAGGTCGAGCCGAGGCGCTTGGCGGGAGCGGAGGACGCCGTTGGGTGGGCGCTCCCCGCGCCGCGCACATATTACCTCTTCTTCCCATTGCGCGCGGCTTCCCTTTTCTTACCGGCGCTGCCATCCATCCATCTATCCATCCAGAGGCGGATATTTGAAGAGGCGCCGCGACTCGGCACAAGAGGACTGGAGTGGTGGGGGAAGGGGGGGGGCAGGCGCGAGGGGAGCTGCCCTTTGTCCTGCCGAGGGGCAGGCCCAGGACTGGACGGGGGGACTCCATCGCGCCGAGCCAGGTAGGTGCCCTCCTGCGCGTTGGGTACCAAGCCGGATCCTCCCCTCCCCTCCCCTCCCCCCGGCAGCATCCTTCTGGGACAGGGAGAGACTTCGCAGACGGGCGACGGACCCGACTTGGAAGGAAAGAGGGGATTCACTTGGGAGGGCGAGGAAGGAAGGTTGGGGGGCGGCGGGTCAGCGGCTTCGGAGCAGCTGGGCAGCCCAAGGTGCGAGGATCGCCTTCCCCCGCCCCTGCTCGAAGCCAATTTCCTCCTGCGCAAGTTTTTAAGCCCGCGGGGCATGTTTTCCCTTCCCTTCCCTTCCCGGTCACCTGCTCCCCGAGAACTCCGAAGCGCGCCTTTGGTTTATTCCGAGGGTAACCCGAGAATTGAACCCACGAGGCAGGCAGGCAGGCAGGCGTCTTAACCACGGAACCCAAACAATGTCATGCCTGGCTTTTGCGGGAGGATTGTGCTTCCCGCGAGAATCAACCGCACTTTTCCTTCCCCAAGATGGTCCCTCTCCGAGGCTTTCATCGCCGGCTGTTGTGGTGGGATAGAAAGGATGAGCGGGTTCCCCCCCCACACGCCGGCGGCGGATTGTCCCCTCTCCCACCTCTTCCCTCTTGTCTTGCGAAGGTTGGATCCGCGCCTCTCTCTCTCTCTCTCCCTCCCTCCCCCCCCCATTTTTACTTCTAGACAATGCAAGGCTGCTCAGCTTTTGACAGTTATCAATATTGTCACGAGGTGCGATTGATGGGAAAGGGAAGATAAGGGCTGACCCTGCTTTATTGAGTGGCATCTTTCTAAGGGGTGGGGTGGGGTGGGGTGGAGAGTGGGAAACAGGTTGAGACCTCGTGGTCCGGTCCGCGTTGATCAAGAGGAGACGTTAATGAACGGTTCAGGATGAGGGTAGGTAGAGTCTCCACAGGATGGGAACTTGAGGAGGTTGCGCGGCTAAGAGTGTTCCCTGCAAGTTTTAGGACTCCGGCGTGCCCCTCCCAATTGGGATCCCTTCAAAAGGGTTGGCGATTTATTTTTTTAAGTTTCCTGTTAGGGATGATGAAAATTATAGTCTGGCCGGTCCAGAGGATGGGTGGTGGTTGGGAAAGCCTCTTTTGTTTGCAGACAATAAGTGCCACAAGCACATTGGTTGGCGATCTTGGACAACCCTGTCTTTTGTTAAAGATGGGTTTCACTTTTTTTTTCTTAATGGAGAACTGAGGCTGCTTGTATTAGGGACTTATCCAAAGGCATGTTTTCAAATAATTCATGACTTTATGTACACAGAGAGGTTTCCTTAGATGAGGAAATGTGTGTCATCTGAAAGATTATGGAGCACAAGGAGGGTGACTGTGGGCTGTGATGCATGGCTAACCCTCTAGAGATTTTAGCAGAGCACAAAAGGATGGTGGCTCCCAGGAGCAGCAATAATTCTCTCTTAGCAGTTTCCATCTTCTATTTTTTATTTATTTATTTGTTTGTTTGTTTGTTTATTTATTTGCTTTGTCAATCGCTTACAAGATAATAGGTTTAAATATAAACATGAGTAAGAATACAGGAAATAGGTACGAATAAATGGGGACAATAGGACAGGGATGGGAGGCACGATGGTGCACTTATGCAAGCCCCTTACAGACATCTTAGGAATGGAGTGAAGTCAATAGTGGATAGTTTGAAGTTAAAGGAGTGGGGGTTAGAGGATGTAACAATAGAGTCAGGTAGTGCATTCCAGGCATTGACCACTCTGTTGCTTGAAGTCGTACTTTCTGCAATCAAGTTTGGAGCATTTACACTGAGTTTGTATGTGTTGTGTGCTCTTGTATTGTTGCGGTTGAAGCTGAAGTAGTCATTGACTGGAAGGACATTGAAGCAAATAATTTTGTGTACTATGTTTAAGTCCAACCATAGGCGGTTCTTTCATCATCAACATCTAAACTGGGATATTCATGATGAAAGAAAGGAAACATTGAATGTGAAGCTAAGACTGAATTCTTGGCAAGTGAGTTAGCTCTCTGATGTTAAAAAGTTGCATGCTGCTTAATTCATTGGTTCTCAGAGTATACTCTCTTTTCCCCAATTGCTGTTTTTGCCCTTGGCTTCAGCTGGGATTCAGATAAGATTGTAGTCCACAGCTAAATTCCATAAGGAGGGGATGAGTGCAAACGCCCCTTTCACAGTGAGGATATGAAGCTGGAGCTGATATGTCAAGTCTCCAGTTTAGCTAAGTAACCTTAGGGAAACTACAGCTGTCAGTTGAGATACCTACCACCATCTGTTGAATGAAGATAATAATATATTCTGATCTAAAAGGAAGAGTAATATAGAAACATTGTTGTTATTATTCTGCTTCCTACTGCTACTAATGCTGTAATAATTTATATCCCTGGACAACCTAAGTGTCTGAAAAAAGCTCTCAAGTTTCGGAGCAGTTCTGTATGCACCAACTCCTCATCTCAGTAATAAGACAATTGTGCTGTACTTCTCATTTTCTACAGTGTTGGCTAAGTGCACACATGTATAACACAGTTATCAGATTAAATTATCTTCTAGATTTGAAAAAAACCAAATACATTAAAGCATAACCCAATTACACTGAGGTCAAACAACACATTGAACAATATGCATAATAAGCTAATATAAAACTAATCAACTTAGCATGCTGTATGAGCCACTAATCTTTAACTGATCTGCTTAAGCAAATTGCTTGAATTCAGTTGTTTATGTGAATAATTTCTATGTTAACAGCGTTAAGAATACAGAAGACCAGCTCTCAACTAGGAACAAATTGAAGGTTTCCAACTTATAAATGCATAACAAACTATGAATACATTTCATTGAAATTAATTGGATTTTCCTTGACACAGCTGCATATAGCTATATCATTGTCTTATGCATTACAGTACATTACTTTTACAAGTGCCTATCTCATTCTTAAAATAGAGTCTAAGAACTGAGTCTGAGAAATAGTAATTTGCTCAGGTTTGAAATATGCTTTCACATAGGTCTCCTAATTTCAGTATAAGGGAGAATCCCATCGTCGTCATCATCATCATCATCATCATCATCATCATCATCATCATCATCATCTATTTTTCTGAGTTCAGAATGATCCAAATTAACTAAACAAATCAACCTAGGGCTCTCACCTGAGGCATCCATATCAATACTTAAATTATTCTATTTTGAACACATTATATAAAGACTCAGTTCACTGGAAACGAGTCCAATGCCATTGGAAGGGCTGAAGGACTAGGTTAGGGGTACATTATCATGGAGAAAACATAGGCGGTCCCAAGGGTTGACAGCAACTTGATGACACATGTCAAGTTCTGGATGGGGTTGCACTACCCTAATCAAGGTGCAATTTGGAGGTTCTCCTGAACTCACAACTCCTGTTTGTAGAACAGGTGGCAGCCATGGGAAGGAGGGCCTTTGTATAGGTTTGTTTTGACCTCCTATTGTGCCCTTTTCTGGACTGTGAGGCCCTACTCATGTCTTGGTCACCTCCAAATGGATTGTTGCAATTTGCTATCCATGAGGAAACCTGTAAAGAACATCCGGAAACTGCAGCTGGCACAGAATGCACTGGAACTGATGCTCTTGCATTAGTGCAGGTTATACTTCTGTTCTATAAGCTTTTTTGGCTGTCAATCAAAAAACTTCAGGGTTTAATTTAAGGTATTGATTGTAACCTACAAAGCTCTTCATGGAGCCAGGTTATTTGAGGGGTTGTCTCTCCCCATTAAGTTGGGAGTAAGAGGCCTTCTTCGAGTCTCCTCTATTTGAGTGTGTTGTTTGATGGAGTCCAAGAAAGAGCCTTTTCTGTCACGGTGCCAGACCTTTGGAATATCCTTCTCCAGAAATTAGACTGGTCCTGATGCTAATAGCCTTTTATAAGGCCTTCAAGACATGGTTCTATCATGGGGCCTGAGGATCAGGAAGTGTGACTGAGAAGCCCATACGATGGTTGTGTTGATTTGGTACTGGTGAGTTCACTTTTACTCCAGCTGCAGTTTGTTTGTGTGTTGCTGTTTTTGTGTTTCATAGCTTTATATGCTGTTTTAAACTTTGTTAGCCCTCAGATCTCAGATAAATGTGACATATAAGCCATATAAATTTAAATAATAAATAAATATTATGACCATGTTATAAATAATGCATATATTGTAACTTGGTCCTTACACCCATGACTAGATTCCTTTAATTAACTTTTTATGAGTGTATGTGATTAATTCATATTTTAATCTGCACATTGGAAAGAATGGGAAGACATAAGATTACCATTGACAACATGTAACTGAGTTAAGTAATCTAATTCAAGAAATGTGGTTTCCTCTGTTTTCAGTTTATGGTTCTATACTGTTTATATTACCAAGTCATCATGCTTTTGTTTCTTTTTAGTTTGATTAGAGTCACATAGCAAGCAGCTGAAGATGCTTAATAGATAAAGAAAAAAATTGGAATTTTGGTGTTATATGTGTTGGTGGCAGCAATAATACTTTATGAACAAAAATGGAAAGATACTTTGATTCCCACAGTGGACAAATGGCTGCAGAAGTTGATGGAATTAGAAAAGATGTCAAAATTGACTTCTTTGACTAAATAAAAAAACACAATTTAGTTCCTACTTGGAAACTGCTTTTGGACATTGTGCTTGAGGTAGAAAAAAGTAAAACTTTGATTCGGGGCTTTGCTGACTAGATTGGTTTGTTGTTATAGAAATGGCTGGTATATACGACTATATAAAATTAAAATTGAGGTTTTATGTTACTACTTTATTCTACTGCATCAAAAGGAGTCGGAAGTCAATGTTTTTCTTTTTCTTCCCCCCTTATCCTGAACTTTTTTTTCTCTTTCCCTTTTTCTCCCTTATTTTCCTCTTATTTTCATTTTTCTTTGTACATTTTTATTTTATATTTTGCTAAATTAATAAATATTTGAAACAGCAACAGCAATGACACTCATTATACAAAACCATACTATTATTCCAATCCATATTCAAGTAAAATGGAATTCTTAGCAGAATTGTATCTTGGATCTGACGTGACTTTCGCAGCTTGAAGGATGCCAGGTGTTGGGCTGTCACAGAAAATTATTCTAGCATTATAGTGCAGCAAAGCAAAATTCTAAAGGACAGGAAGCTCCCATCCTCAATCTGATTGCAGCTAACATTCATTCATTCATTTGTCAATTGCTTACAAGATAATAGGTATAAGTAAAACATAGTTATGAATACCTGGATACATATAAGAAAAATAAAAGAAATAAAAGAAACAATAGAACAGGGACGGTAGGCACGTTGGTGCGCTTATGCACGCCCCCTACAGACCTCTTAGGAAAGGGGTGAGGTCAATAGTAGACAGTCTAAGGTTAAAGTTTTTGGGGTTTGGAGAAGAAACCACAGAGTCAGGTAGAATATTCCAGACATTGACCACTCTGTTGCTGAAGTTGTATTTCCTGCAATCAAGTTTGGTGCGATTAACCTTGAGTTTGTATCTATTGTTTGCTCTTGTGTTGTTATGGTTGAAGCTGAAGTATTCATTGACAGGTAGGACATTGCAATGTATGATTTTATATACTATACTTAGTTTGGACCGAAGGCGGCGTAGTTCTAGGTTTTCAAGGTCTAGAATTTTGAGTCTGGTTGCTCAATATCAAGTTATTTGAGACACCAGCCTGCTGTTCAGGAGATTGCCTTATGCAAGGTATTTGCTCACACAACAGCACAATTCTCTGTTTCTCTGTGTGTTCAATTCCCCAGATAACATGTATTGATAAGATGTTGAGCAAATGATGCAGAAGTGATAGGATTCATGATGCTGAGAGATCAGAACTGAGATTCTGTGTCTATGTTTCTAGAAACATAATTAGTCACATTAAGATATCATTCTGCTTTGCTGCTATTGTTGGCGCCTGGAGGTCCACATCTAATTGAATTAATGCCCTGTTTTATTTGTCCTTCTCATCCAAGAGTGCTTTATGGGGCATTAGCATGACACTATGATATTGGGACTTTGGAAAGGATTTATTCATCATAATAATAGAACTACAGTTATCTAAACCAAACAAACTATGGCATGACTAAACAATGTCTGAATTATCTAAATCAGGGGTGTCAAACTGGCAGCCTGTGTCCTGGATGTGTCACGCATAGGTCACACCCACCCCAACTCTGCAAATGGGGAAAATGTCATGGAACGTCACGTGACAGCAACATGACATGGCAAGTTTGACACCCATGATCTAAATGAACTCTTGGTCATGGCATTCATTCTTCCTGTCTAAATTGATTGTAGTTATATCAACCAATCTTGAGGTGTCAGTTATTCTAATTTCTTTCTTTTTTGTCAGGGTAGAATTTGGTTGAGTGTCATCTTGACCATAAATCTCCCTCAATAAATTTTCATCAATCACATTCAGTCCAATTTATCTCATAAGGTTGTGTTGAGAAGATAAGCTTCACAGATGACTCTCATGTGCTCTGACTTGAGATGTTTAGAAGAAAGGCAGGATATAAACGTTAGTAAAATTAATCTACTATTTTAGCAGGTATCATTTTTCAAGAAGCACTATCTAGGGATAGAACAGATACAATTATAACTGGAAGAAAATATTATTCAAATTAGTGAATGAATAGTTTCTTTAGAATCTAGGATAATTGTAGTTGAATTCTGAGACTACAAGTGCTGTACGCATGGCAGACTATAATAGTATGTATATTATACAACATTGATTTAGATGATGTACATAAGATTGGTATAGAGAGCAAGTAGTGGAAGCATGAAGGATGAAAGGACTTTGTTTAATTAATAGGGAGAGGAAACCAAAGAAGGAGTAATGGAAGCCAATGTGATAATTGGAGATCTTGGTGTGTGGAATTCTGAGGAACAGCCATTATATATTGTATAATTTTATGTTGTGTTTTATTGGGCATATTTATGTTGTAACCCAGCGTAAAGTTATCTAATACATGGATTATTCTGGCACAGAGATCTGGAAAGTATGAAAGTATGGTTAAAAATGAAGTCTTTGCATTATTAAGCAAAGATAAAAATATTTACATCATCTGTGCAAGTGCATGTTAAGAATTAGGGACCAATTAAAATTCAAATCCTAAAAGCTATACATGCAGAATTGAGAATTAAATATACAGTGGTTTGTATATAATGTACAAGACAACCCATTTGGTGTTGTGGTTAAGGCATAAGGCTAGAAACTAAGAAACCATGAGTTCTGGTCCTGGCTTAGGCATGAAGTCAGCTGGCTGACCTTAGGCCAGTCACTCTTTCTCAGCCCTCAGAAGGGGGCAATAGCAAATCATTTCTGAAATCTTGCCAAGAAAACTGCAGGGATTTGTTCAAGCAATCTCCAGGAATCTGTTTATGTGTTCCAATCTATGCTTGGAAATTTCTATCATAGACAACACAAACTCCAGAAAAGTTTAGCAAAATAGTAAGTTAATTGATAAAAGAATAGTAGGAACATTCCTTATCCACTCCTCCCTGCTGGAGTCATTTGCTTGCCTTAGCCATTAATTTGCTTGCTTTAATTGACTTATCCAAGCTTATGATCAAAACATACATTTTTAAGATGCAGATTCACTTGCAATCAGTGGCATCTTGTGATAATGGTATCAGGATCAAAATAATTGCATGCTTTGTGTGTAACAAACAAACAAAGATCCAGAATCAATTGTGTATGAAATTTTATAAGTCATATCCTTCATCTCCAATGATTTACTGTTACAGTAATCATTTGTTTCATTATATATTATATCCCTAGCATCATGCTGTTTTTGTTTCTCTCTGTAGCTTTTAATATGGGAGCTAAACATTACTTTTTATTTCAGCTGTATGTTATAGGTAACAGTTATGTTCGGGGAGGGGGAACCTATTGATTTCTAAGCTCTGTATGTAACGTTATAAGATAACTGAAATGAGATTACTGAGAAAGAGTAGTGGGTGCAGTAAATGTGAATTCAGTAAAGGCCAAAGCCAGTTTGGTGTAATAGTGGTTAAGGCATCAGCCTAGAAACTAGGGAGACTGTGAATTCGAGTCCTGCCTTAGACACAAAGCCAGTTGGATGACCTTAGGCCAGTCACTCTCTCTCTCAGCCCTGGGAGAGAGGAACTTCTGAACAACCCTGCCAAGAAAATTGTAGGGACTTGTCTCCAAAATCTGATATGATTGAATGGAAGAAAAAAAAAAAATCTTATATCAGATACCTTTACTCATGACATAGTTATCTCCTCCTGACAGAATTATATGTATAAACTTTGCATCTGAACGGACATTCATATTATGTGGAAAATGTGATTAATAAGTCCGTCTCTGTGTATGCTATGTGTGTGTATTATAAATTCTCTGTTCTCTTAGCACCCCAGAATAGATCAAAAAGAATTCTAGCTCTCTTAGCACATACAGTAGTTGCCCCATGATGTGATATGTAGAGATTCAGAGTGCTAATTAGATAATTATGGGTGAGGGAGATCTCCAGCCCAATGAAATAAGCCTCAGAATGCTCGATGTGATCAACTTTCTGTAGATTGGCAGAGACTTTGGGGCAGGGCATCTTTTTTTTTTATTGGAAAAAAAGTGGTCGGAGGTGGTTTCAATTTTCCCTTGTAATGATAAACTGGACAGTTAGCCATCTAAACCAGAATTTGTGCCAAGGCTCTAATATTCACAAGGACCTCTGTTATCTCTGTTATGGGATGACACAGCCTTCAGATCTAGACTAACAGCATCTGCAGGGAAAGCAAAATTGGTAAGTTAGCAGATGGAACATCGCAAAGCAAACCCGGTCTTTTTAAAGAATGTGTGTATAATGTTGAAGCTTGCTCAAAAGGGGTGGGGCTTGCACGGTGATGCTCCATCTGCCATCTTGCTGTGGTTTTGATTTTTTCTTGCAGATGCCATTACTCCAGACACCCATCCCAGTTTTTTGTGTGTGTGACACGATGCAAACTTCTCTCTCCCAACTGTTTAAAAAATAGACAAAAATGTGCAAATCTATCCAGCTCATTGAAATTGAAGATGCCATCTGGGATGCATTAGATAATACATTTCTCAGAGATGCTGAATTTATGTTTCTTTTCTGCTGTTTAAAAAACATTCTTACCTCATCTAAGAGTATTTAAGGCCCCTCTGGAAGGATCTTCACCTTGCCTAGCCTAGCCCCCTACTCCCTTTAGTACCTCAAATGAGGAGGACACAATCATGCATTCCTTTAAACGTTTCCAAACAGGTGTTAGAATCTGATATGAATTGTTTTTCACAGAGATTTATTTAAACACATTCAGACATTAGAGGAAATGTCTAATAATGAGCTTAATATTCACAAAGGATAGCATAGTTATACATACATACATACATACATACATACATACATACAGAGAAATAGAGAGAGAGAGAGAGAGAGAGAAAGAAAGAAAGAAAGAAAGAAAGAAAGAAAGAAAGAAAGAAAGAAAGAAAGAAAGAAAAAAAGAAAGAAAGAAAGAAAGAAAGAAAGAAAGAAAGCAGGTAGGCAGGCAGGCAGGCAGGCGAGTCTTGGGTCTTTAACTGTGTTTTTTTTTCAAACTTTCGATACAGCACCCGGAACATTTCCAAATGTTGACACTAATGTCAATTGTTATGAAGGTCTAAAAGAAAAATTCTCATGACAAATCAACTACGATGATTTGAATTTTGAATTAAATTTTTGAATTAAAATTAAACAAGATCCGATTTGTTTTTTGCCTTGATCCCAATTACTTTTTTTTTTTTAGTCTCATCCCAGTAACTTGCTCAAAAATATACCTGTGACCTTTGGTTCTGCAAAAGTTGGACATTCCGGCAATATTTCAAAGATCCAAATTTAGAGATCCAGTCTATCAAGTTAAAGCTGTATACAAATAACCTTACCTAATCTGTGGCCACCCATAGACTGGGTGGGCGAATGATTCTACCAACAATATTTGAAAGGCGGGGTTCAGTGAAAGTAGCATATTCTGGGAAAGGCTCCATAAATGGAAGTCTTTTGGGTTTGAAAAAGAGAAATTCAGAAATTATTCTGGAGCCTTGCTGGATGCCCACACTTTCCCATTTGAAGTCCAAGGGAAGAAGTTTCTTCAGGATGCCTTGGCTTGAGATTTCATTGAAGCTTGGCAAGTCAGAGAGCTGTAGTCCGCCAGGGAGGGGATTATTCAGTGAAAGACAGAATATTAACATGCACCCCTTGACTATTTCTTAATTTATACTATAGCCAAGAGACTTTCTGTGTAATTCTCTTCCTTTGAAAGGGAATTTGGAAGCTTTATCATGTTGAATGAGAAATGCAGGTGGATTTCTCTATGTTGAAGTTGCTATCACCACCTTGTGACTGGAGAGTAAGAAATGCAAATCACCTGCAATTATATCTACTATGTTGAAATTTCTGTTTAAAAATAAACATCTGATTAATTGAAGCCATTTCTTGGTGACTATCCATGTAATTTTCTTGGCAATAATATGAACACTGTTTGCCATGTCTTCTTTTCCCACTTCCCAATTTAGTCAGGAATTTTCTAGTAGTTTACTATCTAAGTATAATCAAGTCAGGCTCTGCTTTTAAGATCTGATGTAACCTGCTACGTGCTTTATTCCTGTGGAGGGATGAAATTGGGGTCATAAAGGTGTCTTAGAATCTATTTGCATCTTCCATCTTAGGAAATGTGCAAATAAGAGAACTTTCAAAGTATTTGAAGAGTTTAAATCCATCCCCGTGGATTAAGAAATACTAAACATCTCCACATTTGGATGTGCTCAATTTCTTAGGTGGCTCGAAACTCAGCAGCTAGATAACTCTTGGTTATCTAGCGCCTACTTGATTTAAACATGTTTCCCTTTATAGAGAAGGTATTGCTATCTAAGAAAACAAAGAGGTTCATGTTTTCATGAGCGTGGAATAACCTTTTATTTTGCACAGAGTACTGGTAATTTTTTGCTTGGTATAATCTCACAGAAAATAATTAAGAAGGCAAACCCCAAAGGAGCTTTTTCAAATGGCAACTGGATTTTCTTTGTTTTTCCTTGAAGACGTTTTGTTTCTCATCCAAGAAGTTTCTTCAGCTCTGACTGAATGGTGGAGAATGGAAGGATTTATATTCCTTGCAGTCATCTGCCATAAGAAGACAAATGTTATAGGCGGAATCTCAAATCAGGGCTGTTCACACACTACAGGTAGTCTTCAACTTATGACCGGAATTGAGACCAAAATTTATGTTGTTAAGTGAGAAATTCGTTCTGCCCCATTTTATGACTTTTCTTGCAACATTTGTTAAGTGAACCAGTGCAGTTGATAAATTAATAACATGGTTGTGAAGTGAATCTGATTTCCCCATTGACTTTGCTTGTCAGAAGGTCACAAAAGGCAATCATATGACTTCTGGGCACTGCAACCGTCATAAATGTGAGCATCCAAATGTAAATCACGTGACCATGGGGAGGCTACAATGACTGTAAGTTTGAAAAACGGTCATAAGCTCTAAAGACTGTAAGCCGCCTTGAGTCTCTGGAGAAGGGTGGCATATAAATGGTTCGCCTCCTTCCTCTCCGACCGCTCGCAATTTGTGTTGGCAGGGGGGCAGAGATTGACCCCGAGGCCCCTGTTCTGTGGGGTACCTCAGGGGTCTGTGCTCTTGCCCCTGCTGTTCAACATTTATGTGAAGCTGCTGGGTGAGATCATCCGTGGTTTTGGGGTAGAGTTCCATCAGTACGCTGATGACACTCAGCTGTACATCTCTACCCCGGGCCACCCCAACGAAGCCGTTGAAGTGATGACATCACTGACCTGCGAACCTTTCGGTGCGCGCTGAAGACCCACCTTTTCTAGCAGACCAGTCTGGCCTAGTGTCATTAGAAGTGTTTTAAATTTTTATCGGGTTTTTATTGGTTTCCTGTATTCTTAATTCAGCCATTAATTTAATAATTTTTTAATTTATTTTACATTTTCATGGATTGTACTATTTTATTAAGGCTGTTCACCGCCCCGAGTCCCTATTTGGGAGAGGGAGCGGTGTAAAAGTTTAATAAATGAATGAATAAATGAATAAATAAATATAAATGTAAATAAAATAAAAAAATAAGTCACTTTTTTCAGTGATGTAACTTTGAACGGTCACCAAATGAACTTTTAGTAAGTCAAGAACTACCTTTGTTAGTTCTCATTGAAATCAGGGAGGGAAGGCTAATGTTGATGCAACAGACACTGAACTCTTCTGAGATGGATTGGTGGGACAGGAGAAACCTTTGAGGTCATCCTTACCCAACCTGTTGTCTTCAATGAGTTCAGATTCCAATATCCTTTACTTACACATTAGAAAAAAAGGTTCTTTTTTCATTTTTTCTGAAAAAAAATGTTCTTTCTGCTTTCATTATAAGCTGAAGAATTGATTCATTACCAGCACAAATTAGAGCACTCTTATATTTTCCACATGAGTTCTTTTAATGGAAAATTTCTGCAAAACTGGAAAGAATAAATTTTGAATGTACAATGTACACCTGTACCTACCCCATTCTGTTAGCTTACCTGAAAATATAGATTTTGTCTCTCCCCATTTGCCTTCCTGCCCCACTTCCTGTGATCACTTATGCTAGAGGTCTCCAAACTTGGCAACTTCCAGACTTATGGACTTCAACGGTTGAAGTCCACAAGTCTTAAAATTGCCAAGTTTGGAGACCTCTGACTTATGCAGTTGCCCTTAGTGTTACAATTTTAGGCAACCCTGAGCTGAGTAGTTTATCAGAACTCAAGCCAGCCTTCTCTGGCCCCAGGCTGTTTTGGAAACATAGTGATGGCTTAACTACAGTCTCTTGGCTGAGCTGGAGACTGTCAAGGAGAAAAGTCCTCAGGGACAGCTGCTGCAGAAACAAACTCAGCAAATCAGCACTGCATTAAAAAAAATTACAATCTGCTAGTTGATTGCTGCCTGTCTTTGGAAGCTGAAAAATGATCTTTTGAAGGCCTCTGCTGCAGTCAAAGGCTACACCAGTAGAGTCCAAAAGGGTTGGGACTAGTTGTATTCCAGTAGGGCATCACCAGAGCCTGAAGGTGGAAGAACAAAAAGGAAATCGAACAGAATTTACAAAGTAGGCAGAGTAGAATTCTGGAATCCTTCATGGATCAGACGTTTAAAATAAACTTAATTTTAGGGGTTGGATGGAATGTGATACTTCTGTATCCTAGATATCGCAAGAATGCAGGTAGTCTTCACTAACTAAAGTTTATTTAGCAACTGTTTGAAGTTATGATGGCACTGAAAAATTGACTTATGACCATTTTTTGCACTTACAACCATTGAATTATCCCCTTGGCCACCTGATCAACATTCAGATGCTTGACAATTGGTTCATATTTATGATGGTTGCAGTACTCCGTGGTCATGCGATCACCTTTTCCTATTTTTTGCCCAGCAAAGTCAATAGGGGAGCCATATTCACGTAACAACCTTGTTACTAACTTAACAATTGCAGTGAATCACTTAACAACTGTGATGAGAAAAATCATAAAAAATCATATTATTGCTTAATAATAGAAATTTTGGGTTCAATTATGATCGTAAGTCGAGACTATCTGTGTAGGTAGGTTTGAACCAGGGGTGGGATTCAACTGATGTTACTACCAGTTCGGTGACTACGTTTTGTGTGTAGGTGTGTAAAAAAACCTTAAGCTGTGCCGCCCGGAGAGCTGAAAAGCGCAGCACGCATTTGAAAAGCCATTTCCCCCCCTGCTTTTTCAACCTCAGCTGTGCTACGCAAGATTGAAAAAGCAGGAGATAAAGGACAGGCAATCAATGCTATGGTTGGTAAGAGCCTTGACAGGTGGGCGGGCCAAACAGCAGCAAACACAGAACCGGTTCGGTGTCTGCTGCTCTTCAGAGCTACAGGTTCTATAGAGCCGTGCACAGAGGTGGTATTCAGAAGGTTCTGATCAGTTCTGGAGAACCAGTAGAGGAAATTTTGAGTAGTTTGGAGAACCGGTAGCAGAAATTTTGAGTAGTTCAAAATACCACTTCTGACTGGCCCTGCCCCCATCTATTCTCTGCCTTCTGGTTGGCTGGGTCTTCTTTTGTTGCCCTGCACAGGAGAACAGAGCTGGAAAGCAGGTTAATGGGGTGGGGAGGGAATGGAAATTTTACAGTATCCTTCCCTTGCCATGCCCACCAAGCCATGCCCACCAAGCCACACCACACCATGCCCACCAAGCCACGCCCACCAAGCCACGCCCACAGAACTGGTAGTAAAAAAATTAGAATCCCACCACTGGCTGGGCAGAACCGGTAGCATCCCACCCCTGGTTTGAACCAACCCCAGTTTTCTTCCAGGTTTCTTTTTTTTCTCATTTCAGTGTACTGCTTTTGATTTATAAGAGCTCAGAGGAAAGACATCTTGGTGTGTGTCTGTAATTTCCAATCTTTGCCCCTGGTTGGAGATGTTGGCTTCTTTCAAAATCCTCCAAAATCTGAGGGAAGAGAATTATTTGCATAACATCTCCAATTCATTTTCAGAGGAAGGAAAAATTTCGCAACAATTTATGAAGCCCATAGGCTTGTCATGGTGGAGGAAGTAACACCGCTATTGAAAAAGTCTAATGGAAGGAGCGCCATGCTAAAAATCCTCCTTTGTGATTAATTGAAACAGGGAAAACCAAAACTCTTTCCCTCTGTCATTTCTTATTCAATTTGATGAAAGAGAAATGACTTCTCTTCAAAGGAAAGAGAAATTCAGGGGAACTCTCATGGATGGAATAGAGCAGGGCTCTCAAACTCCCGGCTGGCGGGCCAGATGCACTGGCCACGCCCACACCTGGTTTAGCAAAGGGGAAAAAAGTCCTGATACATCATGTGATGTTGCTGTGACGACTGAATTTGACAGCCCTGGAATAGAGTTTCTTGCACTTTTTTTTAACGTGATGACAAAAAGGGTTGCTTGAATGTCTTCTAGTTCATTATGAAGTTTGTAATGTTTCCAGAACAATATTTTTTCCCCATTTCTATTTATTTTTCTAATGTTATGTTATGGTGCCCACTGATTTGCATGACACAAAGAGGCTGACATTACAGCATCTAATGAGAACTCTCTCGTTATATTATCAATAAAGATAATAGGAGAATTATAACACTTTTTAATGTTTTAAGTTGTTGTACTCTCTACATACAAGGTTTTGGGCCAAGAGGTTAATTCTAATTCTATATGTATATATTTAGGTAATTACTGATAAATGAATCACAGATTAATGAGGTTTGATGTTCTTGTAGCTAACAGCAATACTACAAAGAGGTAGGTGATAATAAACCTGTAACCATCGATCCAGCTAATTATTACTAAATCTTGTCAATGGGCCAATGACAATGATATAAAGTCTGGCAAATACATCATGACCAAAATCATGCAAAGATTACTGAAATAAAATAGCCAGGATCTAATTCTGCAAAATAGCCAAAATATAAATCTTGCTTGATTTCCCATACTGTCATTCTTGTATGTTCTCACCTATGGATGTTTGTCAGCTATTAGTGGTAGCTATTCTAAAAATATCAGATATTTTAAATAGTCCAGCAATACTTTCTATCTTCAAATCAAAGCAAATTCATTTTAATTTCTTTCTCATGTTTTTTACTTTCTTATATCTATCATTTCTCCTCCCTCCCTCCCTTCTTTCCCTCTCATTAATTGCTCCTTCATTCTTTCCACAGGCACATCCTTTACATGTTTGAGCCTGATCAAAGCAGAATAGACTGGAATGATTTCTTCTTGTAATTGAGAAATTATTCTTTTGAAGAATTGCCCACGCATGGCACCCATAAACTGCCTATGCTATGTAGTACCTATCTATGGCACCTACATACCTACCTGACCACAACCATAGCATCTGTCTGTAGCACCACACATCCATTTATTCTCCGTAGTGCCTAGCCATGGCACCAGTAGATCTCACTGACAGATCTCACCCACTGGTGCACTGGTCTGGGATTCCCATCTTTTTCCATATCATAGATATGTGAGCTCCTCAGTTAAATGACTTATATGGATGGTCCTGGGATTACACATTGGGACAGCTGTAATTATTGTTTGCAAGGCAATGTGGCCATATGATATTGTGCCTTATCACTAAGTGATAGAAATTCTGTAATCCAAGGACTATGTGTTCCTATATATTTGATTTTTGTTTTCTAATTGAGAACTTCACACTTATCAGTGTTAAATTTCATTATATTACTTGCAGCTAATGTCTTCCAGTTATAAAGATGTCTTGAATTTTGTTTCTGTTTTCAAGGTTATTAGCTCTCTGTCTTCCAATTTTGTAACATCTGAAAATTCGATAAGCTTTCCTTCTATCTCTTCATCCAATTCATTCATGAAAACATTGAAGAATAGAGGACTCAGAACTGTTCCTTGGAGCATCCCGTATGATATCTATCTTGATTTAAATAAGAACTGCTGATAAATATTCGTTCAGTTTGAACTTTGTAATAGCTATACATCCCTTTGATTATCATGCTGTTCCTTCATATCTAACTGGGTTGCTGATCAGTATGTCATGAAGTATTTTGCTAAAATCAAGGCATGCTATTATTTCTGTTCAATTTTCATGATGTTCAGACCAGTTTTGTTTGCAAACTTGTGACCACTGTCGTTTCCCGCCATCATGTGACCATGATTTCTAAAACTCCCTGCTAGCTTCCCACAAGTTAAGTCAACGGAGAACCCAGCAGGAAGTCAAAAGGTGTTCTTGCTCCCACTGCTTTTTTACCTGGTCTTCCAATTTATCTGTTTAGGGTAGGGAAACATTGACTTATTAGTGAGGTTTCCATGTCACTACAATTACTTTTCTATTTATGACATATTCTCTTCTGAAATGATCACAGGACCATCCATCATTTGAATAAAAAAAAATGTAGCCAGCCAAAAAGTTTAATCTGTTCATGTGAGACTGCAGTACCTTTCTGCCAAAAGAAGACCCAATGGGTCACAGGTTGCTTAGTGATAGATAACTCTGTTTTATTATGATCTTGCTTTAGAATTTCCGTAGGTAGTGTTGTCAGAGTAATTGGTCTGTAGTTTGTTAAAACTTGCTGTCCCCGACTTTTTTTTAAAGATATGCACAATATGTCCTTCTCTTTAGTTATTTAGCACTTGGTCAGCTCTTCAGGGTTTCTTAAAGACATTACATAAGGGTTTGGTGAAATCATCAAGTAGTTCTTTCAATATGCTAGGCTACATCTGGTCCTGAAGGTTTAAACTCAAAGTAAAGAGGTATTCATTCCCTCACCATATTTCTATCCCTCTCCAGCTTCAGTTTTCTCTCCTTTTCTAGCCTTTAGAATTTCCAGATGGAACACATAATTGGTTTTTTTAAGAAGACAGAACCAAAAAGAACTGAATAGCTCTGCCTTTTCTTTGTTATTCCCTACCTTTTTACCATTTTGCTGAACAGATGGCATACTGATTCTTTTTTTTACCTCCCTTTTGCTTTGAATACATGTAAAGAAGCCTTTTTAAAATTATTCTTTTACTAATTTCAGCTCCTGCTGAGATTTTGCTTTCCTGATAAAAAATGTACCAAATCTAAAAATGGTTCACAGATATTTCTTTGTATAGCATTCCAAAGTGAAATATTCTCAGAACCGTGACCCCAGTTTAGACATTTTATCGTAACACAACCTATGTGAACATATTTTCTGTCCCTTTTCCTCTCTACCTAATATTTACAATATCACCAGGGGTGGGATTCAGGTTTTTTTAACAACCAGTTCTGTGGGTGTGGCTTGGTGGTGATGTGACTGGGTGGGCGTGCCCAACTCAACATCACTCATGTCAAGGGGCGCTTCTCCTCACCTGGCCTCTCATGACAGTGGGGATGCTGCAACGTTGTAAGTGTGAAAAACAGTCATAAGTCACTTTTTTCAGTGCCATTGTAACTTTGAATGTTCACTCGTCACAAGCAAAGTACCAGCAAAGGAGGAAAAAAAACCCTCCAGAGAAGTTCCAGAGACAAGAAGTCTAGTCCTGCCAAGAATGTAATAAGGGTTAACGGAGAGGCAGTTTCTGTAAGCAACACCAGAATGTTTCCTTCCTGCCTTCCTTACAAGATTAGGCCAGTAATTTCTTCTAACAATCAGTTCTCCAAACTGCTTAGAATGTTAACAACCGGTTCTAGGGAATAGGTGTGAACTGGTAAAATCCCACCACTGAATATCACAGACCATAGTTTTCTCCAACTCCAAATGTGACTGTCAACAACTTTCATAATGACGTTAGAATCTGTATGCAAATTTCACTGGGAATAGAGTAGCATAGATAAATAAATCAGTTGATTGAGGAATGTCAATCAATCCCAGCCAGATTTCAGCCAAGGAGATTTGGAACTATATTTTTGTCATTCAACAAATCCAGAGATATGACATTGAGAATCAGAAAGAATCTTCCACAACTTAATGAAAACCTTCCTTTTGAAAATGACGCTTTTTGTTTGCATGCAGCCAGAATTTTGCAATTACTTGAGTTTTTGAATCCTAGAAGTTCCCTATGAGTAGTATGTGTCTTCCTCAATTTCAGGTCCTCTATCAGAGATATTATTCCTGGGATCTGTTGGATCCATTCTCCCAGCTGAGGCTCCTATACCACTAGGACTATTTTGGCCTTTACTGTTCACAATCTCATTAGTTCCTCCTTCAGGCCTACCTGGCACTGCTACATCCTACAGAATACTGCTGTATTCTGGTCCTTGTCTACCACTGTGATATCTGATTGGAAGGCCAATACCTGTTTGTCTGTATGGTTTTGGAAGTCCCACAGGATCTTACCCCTGCTATTCTCCACAACCTTCTGAGGAATCTCCCATTTAGACTTGGGAAGTAGCCCATACACTGTGTAGATGTTGCTTTTCACAATGCCAACTACTTGATTGTGCCATTCTGTGTATGCTGTTCATGCCAGCATCTTATATCCTGCCACTGTATGTTGGACTGTCCCTAGGACTTCTCTGCATAGTCTGCACTGCACTTCAGGTCCTGTCTGGTGTGGTAGACTCCTGGTGTTTAGTGGCTTCTTGTGCTGCTATGATAAGTGCTTCAGTGCTGTCCTTTAATCCATCTCTTTCCGGCCCCTGGAAGGACAGAAAAACACTTTTCCTTCTCGCTCTCTGTCTCTCTGTCTCTGTCTCTTTCTATCTCTTTCTGTCTCTGTCTCTCTCTCTGTCTCTGTCTCTCTCACATACACACACACTGTTTCCCTTGGATCAGAAGTTCTGGTAATAATATTATCAACTCCATCATTTCCCTAATTTTCTGCATGGAATAATCTTCAGATATCACTATCTTTTCCAATTGCAAAGGGGGCAAAAATCAAAACACACTTTCCCTAGGATTGTATGATTATCTCAACAAACAACCCAGCAGTCTTTTATTCATACTTCAAAGAAGAGAGAGGATTTATACAGTACAATCTGAATTCTCTGTTTGACTTAGAAAACCCTCAACCTACTCAGGTTAATACTTTTAGAAGCGGCTGTAATTTCCCTTGGACATCAGCAGCTTGGCTTTTCAAGCCTAATTGGCTCTATAAATTACTGTTGTTTTTACTCAGGTATTAACCTCTGTAGATGCTAAGCATCTCTTTCATATAGCTTTATTCCGAACTCTTTCATTTATTTATTAGCAGTAGGATAAGAAATTAAATAAATATGACAGATACTGATAATCAACTTTTTAAAATGATGTTAGTACTGGTAAGTTAAGCTGCTGCCAGTACTTTCATCATCAATGACTTTCTCTTAATGGGATTTTCTTTCTTCAGCCAAAACTCATTAAATAATATTTTAAAAATTCCTTAATAGCAAGCTTGGCATCACTTATTTTTTTACCCTTTGGAATAAACAGAAATATATTACACTTTTGTTTACCATAATCTTCAAAGTGGACTTGAATGTAGGTATATAAGAAGAGAGAATTTACATTGTTTATTATATGTTTGTTGTTTTTTCCCTAATCTCTAAGGAACCTTCCTGAGATCCAGCTTGCTTAAAATTTCTGAAATTTTGTATTGTAGATCTTAGTACAAAATCATAAAAGGAATCCAGATTAGAAATAGACCAATTTATGTTTTATTTCTATTGAAATTGAAGTAGTCATGACTAACTTTCCCTGATCATTTCAATGGAATTACAGTTGACTGAAGCTGTACCAATCTAGGACAATATTGTGTTTTCCTCAAAATTTTAAAATATTCTGCAGCACACCTGTGAATTCATTGCTATACCATGAGATACTCAGTGCCCAGTTTTGGAATTGTGGACATAGAAGTTCTTTCACTAGCAATCACTATATTTTTGTATCCTCTTGTTACGGAATCATAAAACTTTGTTTAACTACAAACATAAATTATAATTAATTATTCTTTGTCTCTGTAGAACTTTTAATCACAAAATTGGAATATTAGTAGAAAATTATAGAATGAAGTAAGATATTGACAGATCCAAGAGCACATACGTGCATTTTCTCTCTGGATTATAGGTTTAAAGAAATAACATTGTTGGTTTCATTGCATAGAAAAATGCTTTCTTACCACTTGTTTTATCTGATTATAGAACCAGTTTATTTGTCACTATTGTAATAGCTCCTGATTCTAGTTGTTTTTTTCTGTTCGAAAGATAACCTAGCTTTATATTTGCTAAATTATGTACTCCCAGATTGAAATTTCTATTGTTTGTTTGTCATGTAAAAGAGATAACATAAATGTTTTTGTAAATCTTGACTTTACCAGTAAAATGTGTTTAGAATTTAATGACATTAAATCAAAGTGCGGTGAATATTAAACAAAACAATTTACAATTACTTTGCCTTTTAAAGCTCTACTGCTTTTCTGAAATCTTTCAAAGTGTCAGTCTTTATAGATGAACACACAGCACAGACTAAAAAGGAATAGCAATGGCATCCAACTGCAACAGCCCTATCCCCTCTAAGCCTTTTTAATATAGGAGGCTAAAAAGACTGGCCTGGAAAATCAAGTTCAAGTACCTGAAAAACTAGGAGGAGAATCTAAACAGGTAGCTAAGGTACTGGTGAATGTAGTATAAAGGATAATGAGAAACAACAAGCACGGGGTATATGGTCAGCCAACCACTTCAGTCATTCGGTGCTAAGTAGTAAAAGCATGATACTGGAGGAAAGAACGGTGGCATTTTCTTTCTTTCTTTCTTTCTTTCTTTCTTTCTTTCTTTCTTTCTTTCTTTCTTTCTTTCTTTCTTTCTTTCTTTCTTTCTTTCTTTTGTCAAACAATTATTAGATAACAGGTATAAGTATAAACATGGTTATAAATACATGAAATGGATACGAATAAGAAAAAAAAGAAATAATAGGACAGAGATGGTGGGCAATTTTGGTGCGCTTATGCATGCCCCCTACAGACCTCTTAGGAAAGGGGTGAAGTCAATAGTAGATAGATTAAATGTTGAAGATTTTGAGGTTTGGGGAAGAAACCACAGAGTCAGGTAGAGTATTCCAGACATTGATCATTCTGTTGCTGAAGACGTATTTCCTGCAATCAAGTTTGGTGCGGTTTACCTTGAGTTTGTATCTATTTTGTGGTCTTGTATTGTTTTGGTTGAAACTGAAGTATTCATTGATAGGTAGGACATTGCAATGTATAATTTTATGTACTATACTTAGATCAAACGGAAGGTGGTGTAGTTCTAGGTTGTCTAGGTCTAAAATTTCAAGTCTGGTGGCATAAGGTATTCTGCTACGGGTAGAGGAGTGGAGGATTTGCTTTGGTTCGGTTGGATTGTTGCCCTTAGCATGGTAGATATCCCACTGTAAGGATGGAACAAAGACTGAATTTCAGCACCGTTAGATTTTGTGCAGTAGAATAAGGGTGCAATTTAGTTATTGGAGAATACCTGTCAAAATATGAGAAAGAGGCCATGATCAGGAAAATCTTTCCAGCCAGCAACTTTTTATTTCATTTATATATGAAAATGGCAAAGTGTTTCAATTAAGATGGCAAGGTGGTTCAGTTAAATTTATTTAATTCAATTTAGACACCACCCTGTTCCAACTGACTCTAGGCAGTTCACAGATAATAACATTACTGTAGGTAGGTTCATAAAGTAGGTGATTCTCTTGGCTGCAAAGTGATACGTTGTGTTAGCCAATCAGTTCCTCTTTCAACAAAATGGTTGTCCACCAGAAAGAAGATTAGCAGCTACAAATATTTAGTCTGCCATTTCTGTGTTGAGCATCACTACCAAGTCACCATCTATTTCCCCTCCCACTGAACAAGTGGCAGGAACGAAGGGCAAGTGCAAGATAGGGGTTTTACCAGCAAAAGTTTTGTGGCCCCAAAATGCACTTGGGCTCTAATATAATGTTTAGTGCCTGAGGCAGTCTGCAATAATATAGATGATGGTGAGGCAACGTCTCTTGTTTTTAAGACAACCAGTTCCTAGTTTTAAATCATGCTAAATTAATTGCATGAACTCTGGCATTTTCTCCGCCATGTCAGATGTGGATGCCAGTTCTGCTAAAGATATGAGAAAAATCAAGGATGGATAAGGAGTTCAGTACATTTGAAAGAGAAGAATCAGATGGTAATGGAAATAAAAGTATATTTGTAGTAAAGGTACAAATAAGAAACGTTGAATTAAGGTGACACTGTAAAGGGAAGACGATGTGAGGATTATGACTGGAGAAGAAATCAAGATAAAGTTAGTCAAGTGGAGATTATGGTCACTATATATAGAAACCTGTACAGACCAAAAATAAACTTTGCATACCTATTTGCATTTCATTTTGGCATAAGCATCCCCTGGAAACATCTTTCTGTTGTGTCCCTGTGATGTTTTAAAAACTCATCCTTAGCCCATGTCCTTAGTTACACCTATGTAACTAGTTTGTATTTTCTTCCTTCAACACCATCCCAGGCAGCCTCAAGATGTGTAGCGTTGTTTACATTTTGTCACCTATTCCCTTGGGGAAAAGTCAGATGATAGCAGTGCCTTGAAATAGAAGCGGCAGTTTAATAATTGGCAATGGAGACAGCAAATTTAATATTGATATAATATTCTGCTGATTCAAGAGTAGTATTCAATTTACTAGGGAGGCCAGAAAAGCTGATGGGGTTTTCTATTTTTTTTTCACGTGTGTCTGAAAAAAGAAATAGAAAAGGTATTGCATGCCTTTTTAATGCCTTCTACCATTCCTTTTCTTCTCCTGATTTTTGCATACAAATGTCTTATCATAACAGGTGGAAGCTGATTCTTGTTCTTTTCTTTTATTTATTAACTTCCAACTTGAATACCTATAGTATTAACTGTTCTGACATATAAAAGCTCAATTATTGATAAACATTCCCAGAAGGAACTTAGATCGTTAGGCTAGACTTGAGAATGAATTAGTATAGTATGCCAACCCTATTGACCTATCAGTGGAATGCATATTTAGTGCCTTGATTTCCAATATATTCAAAGAATAAATGTGACTTAACCTCTTCTGTATTCATCTTTGACTGCATAAACATAATCCATTTAGCTTGTACAACAATGGTAAGTTCTTATTTTTTTTCTCAGGGCCATGAATAGAAAACTTGAACAGGAAACAAAATGGCAGTTCATATATTTAATAAAGTCCTCTCATATTCATATAGTAGTAAGTTCAGCAATATATACAGAGGATGGAAGAAGCCCAAGCAATAAAACTGTTGAATAATACCTGAGGAACTTAACAAACCAGTAAAGATGTAAGTGCATCAAAGCATTCTACTTCTGTCAACAGCACCCCATTACAGGATTGTAAATATGGTTGCCTGTTAAATTTATTTGTCTATCTATACCCCAATAGTCTAGTTATTTACTAAGCTATTTCAAAGCTCAGAATTCTACCCAAAATCAGAGCGTTATTTGAGCTTCACAATACTACAAAAGGTATTTAAACATGGCTTTGCTGTTCCACAATAAGGTTAGATCCACAGCAGGAATATTTGTCATAACACCTTTCCTCATAAATTTCAGACATTTTGTGGATTCCATGTCATTGGAGACAGAACTTTCTACCACCTTAGGACCTTCATCATTCTGGAATAAAATAACAGCTGACAGTTCAACCATCAGAAATTTGTTAGTCCATGACAGTATTATTTTTGATCCATCCCAAACTGTCAACCCAATGAAAGGCAGGTTTTTCTTGCAAGGTCAGAGAAATTATTTTATTGAGACAACCCAATGATTCTTATGGGTCCATGAAGTCCTGAGCCAGCTCAACCAAGATGACCTATAATGAATATATCCTCAGAATTTGCTCCCTTTCCAATTCTGTTTTTATAATGTTCCAACAACTGAGGTTATATAACACTAAAAATATAGCTAGTTCTCGACTTAAAACTTCAAGTGAGCCCAGACTTCTGTTGCTAAGTGAGACTCTTGTGAAGTGAATTTTGTCCCATTTTAAGACCTTTCTTCCCACAGTTGCTAAATGAATCACCGCAGTTGTTAAGTTAGTAAGTAACATGGTTGCTAAGTGAATAGAATAGAATACTTTATTGGCCAAGTGTGATTGGACACACAAGGAATTTGTCTTGGTGTAAATACTCTCAGTATACATAAAGAAAAGGAACATTCATTAAGAATCAAGAATCATAACGTACAACACTTAATGATAGTCATAGGGTACAATCAACATCAAATCATACTAGGAAACAGTCAATATAAATCGTGAGGATACAAGCAACAAAGTTACAGTCACAAGTGGGAGGGGATGGGTGATAAGGAGTGATGAGAAGATTAACAGTAATAGTAGTATAAATTTTGTAAATAGTTGAACAGTGTTGAGGGAATTATTTGTTTAGCAGAGTGATGGCTTTCGGGAAAAAACTGTTCTTGTGTCTAGTTGTTCTGGTGTGCAGTGCTCTATAGCGTCGTTTTGAGGGAAGGAGTTGAAACAGTTTATGTCCAGGATGTGAGGGGTCTGTAAATAGCCCTCTTTTTGACTTGTGCAGTATACAGGTCCTCGATTGAAGGCAGGTGGGTGGTAATTGTTTTTTCTGCAGTCCTAATTATCCTCTGAAGTCTGTGTCTGTCCTGTTGGGTTGCAGAACCAAACCAGACAGTTATAGAGGTGCAGATGATAGACTCAATAATTGGGCTTCTCCATTGATTTTGCTTGTCTGAAGCAAAAGGTGATCATATGACCTCAGGACACTGCAACAGTCACAAATATGAATCAGTTGCCAAGCATTTGAATTTTGATCATGTAATCATGGGGATGCTGCAACGATCATAAGTATGAAAACTGGTAATAACTCACTTTTTTTAGTGGTATTGTCTCTTTGAACGGTTCCTAAATGATTCATTGTAAATCAAAAACTACCTGTGTCTCATTATTTACTCTCTACAAAGTAAATTGCTCCCTCATGAGCAAAGTGTTGCTGTCCAATTGGGAAACTGTCAGGGACTTGAGACAATGCCATTGTCTAGAGCCATGATGGCGAACCTATGGCATGCATGGTGCCATAGGTGGTACTCAAAGCCATTTGTGCCGGCACGCGAGCTGCAGGCAAACTTACCTCACTGCACATGCATACTCCTCAAAGCTGATTTATGTCCAGTTTGAGGCCTTTTTTGGCCTCCCAGAGGCTTCAGGAAGGCTTCTGCATGCTTTTGCAGGCTTTTCAGGATGAAAACTAGGCCCGTTTTGTCACTTCCTGTTTTTCCAGAAATACTGGAAGTGATGAAATGGGTCTAGTTTTCAGCCTGAAAAACCTGCAGGAGCCTTCTTGAAGCCTCTGGGAGGCCAAAAAAAGCCTCAAGCCGGCCGAAAATCAGCTGTGAGGCACAGTGCAGGTAAGGGGCGACAGGGGTGTGTGGTTGGGTGTGTGGGGTTTGTGTGTGCATGCGTAGGAGGCGTGGGGGCACGCACATTGCCTTCTGTGTACTGGTGTGCAAGCGCAAACATGCAAGTGCGCACACAATTTTTGGCACAGGAGCCCAAAAAGGTTAGCCACCACTGGTCTAGAGTAATAGCCAATAATCTTGAGTCTCTGGACATTGCTTCCAGCTGATAACCATTAATAAAAATGTGATATAGCCCAGTATTATTTAGGATTGAGTAAAAACTGGTGGAAGAGAATATATTTAGCTCAGAGTTGGACTGTGAGAATCTTAGCACTCTCTGAGCTTGGTTGTTTTCTTGCAGTTGTTTTATTACCAAACTAGGAAACATCATCTGTGCTAGAAGGGAATTGTAAGGAAAAACTACTAAGGAAGAACTTTCATGTGAGGAAAAATAAAAATTGTCATTTAGAGAACCAGCAGATAATGGTCAGTGTGTCCACTTCAAAATCCTATCTTTATAACCCTGCCATGGACAAAGATGCTGGCCATGAAAATTCTCACTGACCTACCAGTAGATTTTTCCTGCTCATGTGGTCCATCTGTTGCTATATCCTCAGCCTTCTCTCCTGGCATATAGCTGCCAAAACTAAGCCTGAAGTGACCCATTGTCCCTGTCACAACTATATTCCACAAATTCTGAGATAACGTGTGCATTTAATATAGTAATTTAATCCTGTTTGTGCAAAGCACAAAACAAATCTGCAACTTTATGTACTTGAATACCAAGCAGTGGTGGGATTCAAAATGTTTTTACTACCGGTTCTATGGGCGTGGCTTGGTGGATGTGGCAGGGGAAGGATAGTGTAAAATCTCCAGTCAGAGGTGGTATTTGCCGGTTCTCTGAACTACTCAAAATTTCCGCTACCGGTTCTCCAGAATTGGTCAGAACCTGCTGAATACCACCTCTGATACCAAGATGTTTAGGCCCAGGAAAGTTATGCACATCTTCTGCTCCTCGTGCCCCATTGTTGATAATACAGTCTTCTTCATTTAGATGGGGAGCAGCAGACAATCCAAAAGGGAAATGCTTTTATCACTTCAGAGGTGTCCATTGGAAGGTGGATTACTATATACATGTTATTAAGCATTTATTCAGTGTAATGATGGATAGCTCAAGCCCCATCAGCTTGTTAATGAAACGAATCAGAACAGACTCTTTCAATTTACTATTTGGGGATAGCGGAAATCCCTCTGGAAACCCACTCTGCTAGGGACACGTTTCATGAGGATGGGCTCCAGGATGAGTCCTAAAGCTCAGAAGATTAAACCTCTGGTCCCGGCGATCTATCAGATTGGATCCTGCAAAATCCCTCTACTCTGTATGCAGAGGTATTAGTGAAATCTGCATAATTGCTTGCGTTAGGTATGGAATCTGAAAGTGATACTTCATATAAAAAATTGTTGACCAAAATCTAGAAGTCTGAAAACGCAAAAAAAAAAGGGGAACATACATATTTTAGCAGAGGAGAAGGAAAAGAATGCCACAGCAGACTTATGACCAATCTTTACACATTAATTGGCCGTTTCGAGTGAAACCAGCTTGCGCATAGCTGGCACAGGTACACACTCTGTCATTATCCTCTCCTTGGATAAGTCCACCACCTTATTCGTATATTCTTTATCCCTTCTTGATTGTGTGAATAAGTGTGTGTTCTTTTCTCAGAGATAAGCGATATTAAGAACAGCCTTGGATCTCTAACTATTGTATAGGCAAGAATGCTATCGTAATTGAAATAAAAATCATGATTAATGGGAGAAAACCAACCTTACGGGGCATTATTTGCATGACTTGCCTGACCTGATTATCCTCTTGTCCTATCAGTTGACTCACTGCCAGATGCTGGGAGTACACAATGCAAGATGAATTGACCTACTATGCATTGGCTATTTTCCCAGTCCTGACACCACTGAGGAGTGAAAGGCTGCCTTTCCTGTCTTTTGAAAGGGGGATAGGAAGGAAAAAAGAAAAAAACACCGTGAACATCCTGATGACATTAGGCTAGAACTACTTTAAGTAGAGCTGGAGAGAGGTTCACTGTTCCTCATGCTTTCGCCTTTCATATCCCAGAGTGACCACTGGAGGGTGAGAAATAGAAAGGAGAGTGAGATGGGATTTCTAAAGAAGTCAGAATCTTTTTGCACATCTCAGAACTCAGCAACATCAACCTTGAAGTTAATCATGTCGTAGTTAATTATGGAGAGATAATTAATGGGTTAGGGTGTTTTCAAAACATATTAACTTACCTTTTGAAAAAAAGAGAGGCATGGAGAATATTTTTTTTTCTCAGTTGAAGCTGAATTCCTCTAGGCTTATGCAGAAACCATTTCACTTTGCAAAAATTAATCTTGCATGTCTAAAAGGTAAATAGGTTGGGGGTGCAGGGTGCAGCCTCTGAGGATTAAAAAAAAAAAAAACCAATAGAAGAAAATAGAGAAGCATTGGGCATGCAGTTCATTATTCCACATGGCAATTTTGAATTATTTCCTGTACTTAAACATTCAGATTGTAAATCGAAATGTTTCTGTGATTTTGGAGAATTTGTTTGCCCCTTGTGGCTAATAGCTTGGGCTATTATATACATATACAGTGAGCAACTTCACTGGCAATGGGAAAACCTTGACAGATAAATCTTATGCTTATTAAATTCTTATCAGTTCCCACATGATTATAAGGTTGCAGCTTTTAAACTTTTTAAAGAACTTGCCACAAATGAGTATTGCTTAAATCTTTGCCTATCGTTCTATGAATGATTGAACAGCATATAGCATCCTTTCTGGTTCTTGTACATGTTGTTGTACATGATACAGGCTGTTGTGTTATTTCAGTCTTGCTGATGTCATTTCCCATGTCAGTAGGCAATAAAAGTGTTAACTAACTAATTTTATAATTGCTTTGCAGGCAGAAGCCCTCATTAAGGCCAACAGTGGAATTTGATTTTGCATTAACAGAACAATCAAATATCCCAAAACTCTAGAGACTAGTTTTGCACACACACATAGCAAAGTTTTGTGCTTTCACTCTCTCTCTATGCCAATCATTTAAATTGCCAAAGGAGATAAAGAATGCTCTAGCTGGCTCTGAATAAATATGGCATGATATTATTTGCTTTATAGAACACCATGGCAACAACTGTTTTAAAAGTTGGTATATATTTAAATACATAAATGGTTCTGTTCAATTGTTTAACAAATCTGCATATTGAGGCAAAAGAGAGATATTTACTCTTTGAATCCCAACTTTTCCGAGGTTGTTAGATTGCAGAAATATTGTAAGCTGTATACTTAATGTAGATCTTCCTACCTTGGGGAGCACTGACTGTGTGGAGTTTCCCATTGTGTGTAGCAGTTGTTACTATGTTTTGTTTCCCTAAAGATCTTCCTTGTCAACATGGAGAGTCTGGGAATACAGTAGGCAGGACTCCAGCACATACAGTATCTTTTCCTTTTCCTATTAAAGAAAGAGAAAACTATTATTTAATCTGGTGATGATGGCAACTTAAATGGTCACATGTGTTGTAATCAGTGCATAAATGATTGAGATAGCTCCCTATTGGTCCTGATAGAACTTTGGTAATGTGAAATATAGGGACATGAATTAAAAGATAACCAACCAATTATGGCCTTAGGATCTAGAATGATGTCAGCGGGTAGTTGTTCTTTAAAATGGTCACAGTGAGAACTGAATGAGATCAAGAAAGAAAAGAATAAACATTTACTCTAAGAATTCAGACTGCTGCTGATGGATAGCATTGCTGAAGGGAGCTGGCCAGCAGAGCTCAGTCACTGAATCGATGTGTAATAAATGATAAAATGTGACTTGTGTTTCTTGGCAAAAAATACCAAACAGCGTTGCTTACATTCGATTCATATGGATTTGTTTACTTAGGAATTGTGCCATTATATAGATAACCTCTAAATGTAACTGAAGAGTATTTGGAGTTGGAAATGTCCATCTAACAATGTCTGTGAATATAAATATTATTTAAGGAACACCCTAGGTAGTTCTAGATTAATAGAAGAAGATATATGTAAGGGGGGTTGATCTGTGTGTTCTCTGAGTTTGATTGTTTACTTACTGATGTTTCATTACCCAACTAGGTAACTTTAATGAGTGAACAATACAATAGCTTAGTTTACAATAGCTGCCCTATTATCTTTTGTGCAGGTGTGGTTTCCTTTGTGTTAGTTTCTTTATCAGAAATCAATATTATATTTGATGTCTGCTTGATTGTTTGTCTAATTTGAGTGTTGGCTGCTGGAGAGGATGTGTTCTGGGGTTCTTTTTTTATCCCCTTCTGGTTTCTTTTATTCTGTCTTTTGAGTGGTCTGTAAATGTGGTTTATCTCTATTGATGGTTGACTTTTCTGAATGCCAAGCTTATTGATGTATGGCAGTGTTATCCTTTTCATAACTTGTGTTAGTTGTCCTGTGGTGCAATTGAGTGGTCAGGCACTTTCTGATAAAGTTGCATGTATATCAATTTTGTTGGAAAATGTTGCATATGCAGTTGGTTTCCTTTTTCTGGAGCTCTGAATTGCTGCTGTGTGTTTGCACTCATCTGAATAATGTTCCTTCATGCTTCCTTTTGTGGGAGATTGGGATTTTAGTTGGTAATGAACTACTTAGTGTGGATTGTTTTTCAATAGATTTTCTACCATTTCCTCTGCTGATGAAGATAACCCGGGAAGGGTAGTGTGTTCTTATTTTCTTCTTTCCTTGTGAATTTTATTCCTTTGAAGAAGTTGATTGCTTCATGTGTCTTCCCTCACTGTTCCTTTTTTATTATGACAAAAGTGTTGTCTACACAGTAGACACATACTTTTGGTTGTATCTGTGGGAATGCTATAGTTTCTAGATAATGCATTACAGTCTCTGTTATGAGTCTTGAGAATGGTGATCCCATGAGTGTTCTTCTGATTTGTTGATATATTTGTCCAACAAACTGAAAATAGGTAGTGAGGCAGAGGTTGCCGAGATCCATAATTGGAGTAATTTGGGGTAATTCAATCTTAGTGTATCTGGCTAGGTTGGGGGTGTCGTGCATCATTTGTGGTATACATGGTTATAAGTCACAAGATGGAGATGGTGAGAAGAAGATCTCCCTTTGTAAAATATTTGAAGTCTGCTGTGACCAGTATTGCTAAATATTGGGCAATTAGTTTCTGCCATTTTGAGCAAGGTACACTAAATCTAGAATGCCAACTCTAAAATTTTCTTGAAGTTATTTGAAATACAATGATCCACCCCTGGAAGATAAATTTCTTCCAGAAACCCAAGAAAAAAATATTGAAAATCCAAGGTGTTCCCACATATATTACATGATCCCATCAACTTTGCATTATTGACCATAATCATCTCAAAATGTAGCGTAGCCCATGGTCTCCTGACCACTTCCGAGGTAATTTCATGATATACCTATAAAAAGAACTGAATGAATAAATTTGGAGATGGATAGTATCAAATACAAAATAAATTCTGAACAGAAGCGTTCATGCTAAAGGAAAATATGTGTCACAGCTGCAGCCTATGAATAGGATCAAAGCCCTCTCCTCGCAAGTAGACCACATCTCTCCCTTATCCTCTCCTCCCTGCATGCCCTAGGATAGATAGGGGATGGGCCTAGGTCCTCCTCTGACTGCTCAACGGGCCTCTGCCCTTCCTCAGCCTCCTCCACAACCTCCAGAGCCACACTTCCACTCCCTGTCCACTGTTCCTCCTCTCCCTCAGAGTCAGTCTCCACTAGGGGCATGACAAAGGATAGTGTTTCATTATGATCCTTTCCACTCAAGAACCAGACCTCAAAGACTTAAATAATTTTCAGTAAATAATTCTCTTTTAAAATTTAATGATTTTTGTTATTGTTGTGGCCCAGAAGTCCTTTCTGCCCGAATAACTGATGAAATAGATGGGCCACTGCTTCACTTTTCTTCCATGCAGAATCTCAGAAGAACCTTGCACTGGCTCAAAGAACTGCCACATTAGAAGATTTGCTCAGCCTAATAATGCTGAATATACAATAGTTGGTAACTGAGAGTCATTACCCTCAATAATTCATCTGATCTCTTTTCAAGGCCTTCTAATTGGCCCTCCATCAATACTGTCATTTGTAGCAGCAAATGTCATGCTTAAGCTATACACTCTGCAATAAAGTCCTTTCTGTTTATTTTATTTATTTATTACATTTGCTTGCTGCCCATCCCACTACAAGGTGACTCTGTTGTACTCTACTGATATCTCAATTGCTGATTTTGGCTTCAGGAATTATGTGAAATTAAGATGAAGAGGGAAATACATTTGTATTCATTTTGGATATAATTTTACATACATGTATCAGACACCTTTTACTTACCATTATTCCTAAACCAAAACATTTATTTCACTTTTGTCCCACTGCGATCCAAGGTGATTATTAATGGCTTACACTATATATTATGTGCATGTGTGCATCTATGTATGATGTATCTTTTTGTCATGGGCAAGCTGCTCTGGTCTTTTTGATAATTTCAACTGCTTCTCGTGCCCTTTTTCCAACTGTTTTTTTTCCCCAAATGCAACAACAAGAACCTTACATCATATTTCAGGAATTGAGTGAGTGTTAATGTGATGCAGCCCTCAAGAATGGAATTAAAGCTGCACCACCCTTAAGAATTATGAAATTAACAGCACAGCTAAAAATAAACATACCATTTCAAAGACCCTCTTTGAAGTTTCAGGATACATGTGGGGATCTTTTTCTTTTCTTTGGTGACTGGAGTTCCAATCTGGAAAAGCTCTTGCTGACCATAGTGTCTCAGTGGATAAAAACAAACAAAATTTGATTGTTACGTGCATGGCCTTTCTTCTTTCCTGTGCAAATACTGTATTTATACATCACCCAATTGATGTGCTTCAGATGAATTACAAAATTAAAAATGAAAATATTCAGAGCCTTGGAACTGCAGCACAGTAATCATATGCTGCAAAAGATTATTTATGATTATTTATTTATTTATTTTATTTATTTTGTCAAACAATTATTAGATAACAGGTATAAGTATAAACATGGTTATAAATACATGAAATGGATATGAATAAGAAAAAAAAAAGAAACAATAGGACAGGGAAGGTAGGCACGTTTTGGTGCACTTATGCACGCCCCCTACAGACCTCTTAGGAAAGGGGTGAGGTCAATAGTAGACAGTCTAATGTTGAAGATTTTGGGGTTTGGGGAAGAAACCACAGAGTCAGGTAGAGTATTCCGGACATTGATTACTCTGTTGCTGAAGTTGTATTTCCTGCAATCAAGTTTGGTGCAGTTTATCTTTAGTTTATATCTATTTTGTGCTCTTGTATTGTTTTGGTTAAAGCTGAAGTATTCATTGATAGGATATTGCAATATATAATTTTATGTACTATACTTAAGATCAGACCGAAGGCGGCGTAGTTCTAATTTAGTTGATTCTTTAAAGACGTCTAATTTCCTAAAGGGCCTAAGTCAGTTTGTCATAGTATGTAACCCAAAACCAGCAATTTATAATCCATTCACAACGGAGCTACCAAATTCAGGCACTGAAACCCTTCCTAAAACCAGGCAACCGGGGACATTTCTGTTTTGGGGCGATGGAATGTTCCGAAGGCTGGGACAGTCAATAGAGTAGGTCCATTGTGGAGCTCCCATGGAACAAACTGAGTCTAGAAGGGGTTGACAGACCTGTGATCGCCCAGGTGCTGAATCCCATAGGACTTCAGGATAATATAATCAGTCCTTTTGATTGGACCTGGAAGGAAATCAGCAGCCAATGCAGTGATCACAGCATAGATATTACATTATTAAATCTACTGCCTCTGGTTAGCACATACATCATCATATTTTGAACTGAAACTTCCAAGTCGTTTTCAGAGACAGTCCCATTACAGGGTGTTACAGTAATTTATTTGTGATATGATGAGTCACTTGTCAGGATTCCAGCAATCACCCTAATTAAATCATGATTCTTGAGGTTGAAAAGCAGGAAATAAAGGTCAGTATGGAGTTGGAGCAGGCAGGTGGGCCCAGCAGCTGATCATTGGAGCAAACCGGTTTGCTCCCAAATGTTCTTTGGAGCTACTGGTTTGGCTGAACCAGTAGAACCCCACCCCTGGTCTTAATACAAAAATATCCAACATTGGATGATAATCCAAGATTGGCAAAACCTCCTGGCCTCAACCACTGTCTGTAGCAAGAGCTGTGAATGCAGAAATATTCCCCAATGGCAGACCTACCTCTTTAAGGCAGGGTACAAATAAAAAATGATGCTGAAATCAGTTACCAACTAGCAATAGTTCTTTGTACAAGGCATTATTACTTATTTATGCATTTATTTATCTGATTTATATGCCACCCATCTCACCAAAAATGTTTCTGGGTGCTGTACAACAATCAATTTTTAAAAATCTGATCTTACTGTAGTTTCACTTATCCAGGTCCTCAGAATCTCCAAACGTCAGGCTTGGTCACTAAAAATATTTTAAAATATTCAAAATCATTCACCCAAACACTAATTAAATAGCAGAGTTTTTGCTATCATTTAATTTACCAAAGAGGAAAGTATGAGCAGTGTTTTCCTTAGCATGGGGATCATCACAGAGAAAGAGTCTTGTCAGTCTTGTCTTCTGGTTGTAATTTGTTTTAAATAATATTGACACTTTTCTGTTTATGGCCTGATTTACTCTTCCAGACAACCTTATTGATTAGTTCTATAGGATATTACTCCCTCTCCACATTCTATCATGAGCTCTAGAGTGAGTATGCTTGTATACTATGTTTGCAACAACCATTTCAATCTGTAATCCATTAATCTGCCTTCTGTCTGGCTCTTGACATGAAATATTTTGAGAAGAATAGCTCATAATCCTAAACTGAGATGCAATTCTAAATGTATAGTTTCAGTTTAATTAAAATTCTTTATCTTTTATATGAAGTTTGTAGATGTGCAGAATTGTCTCATTCTCACATCTTGCCTTCAATTCAGTGTGGTTTTGCAGTGCCAGAAGCTGCTGTTGAAGTTCTTTTGCTGCATTGCTCATTCAGTGTCCTGCACTTCTAGCAAAAATGCAAAATACATCTATCACAGGTTTCTTTTCAAATAAAAATGGAGTAATCCACTAGAATGGTATGAACAGGTAACAGTTTATAAAACCTGTGAATGTTCAATTTAAAATACTTCTTGGCTCAGAAGTTGCCAACAATAAAATATACATGTGAAGACACTGCATACAGAAAGAAGCACTGATGATCTAAAATGTGGATCTTATGATGATCAGTTAATAGTTGAACTGATGCCCTAATGGAATCAGCAGAGCTGTACTTTTGTACTTTGAATTTTTGGTAATGTTGTCGAACTACTGGTAGTTTGCAGGTTGGTTGCACACTCTGCCTCTACTCAGGTTTCTGTTCCTGAAAATTTGGAAGAAATATTACATTGTCCTTTGCCAACTGCATTTGCCATCCTTCATTTTGTTGTGCCTCAGCAGGTGGCAGCATTTACCTGAACTTGACTGATCTTAGAAGCTAAGAAGGATTGTGCTTGGTTAGTACTTGGATGGGAGATTGCTTAAGAGTTTCAGGACTTTTGGTAGGGTTGGGAAATTAACAGAAACAAAAATTCTAGGAAGAAGGCCACTTCAACAAGGCTACTAAGAAACTGAACAAAGTAATTTCATCTTTACTTTTACATTATTTTTAATGACTGAACAAAGTGAAGAAAGCATCTGGTTTCAGCCTTGCAATTTGAGACTGAATTCTTAGCGTTTATTGAAGGTTAAGTCACAGAACTCCAGACTTTGTAACTTTCGTAATAAGAAAGAGGAGAAAGAATGGACAGAATCTCCTTTAGATTCTTTGAAAAGTATGTGCAATGTTGCATTTGTGGACCTTGTAGTCAAACACCCTAGTCTTATGTCCGATTATCCATCCGGAACAGTGCCATTGGGATAGCATGTACCATGCCCATATTTATTCTTCAAACCTATATAGCTACTCATGAGTCTGGGTAATTCACAGTTAAAACAAGGTAAAAATGGGAAAAGAATACAACAATTTAAAAGAATAAAAATGTAAAGTTATATTGAAAAACAAATCAGAAAATTTATAGCTGAGGTGAAACATCTATACATAACAGTCCAGCCATTAAACAGGTTCTATCACATTCCTTTGGTCTCCAATGTTTGCCAAAAACATCGCAATACTCCTATATTCCTAAACCATGTTCCCATGCAAGAAGGAGAGATATAAACTTTCAAAAAGGATCAAACATAAGGGATAATATGAGGAGAGAAAAAGGACACTCATGAATGTGGTAGTCAGGATCAGAAAGCCTGGGAAATTGATTTGAGGGATACATCAGAGGCATTTTTCATTTGCATATTAAATTATTATTCCAAAGGAAATGTACCTGAAAATGCACCTGCATTTGAATAAACCAGGGGTCCCCAAACTAGGCAACTTTAAGACTTGTGGACTTCAACTCCCAGAATTCTCCAGCCAGCTATTCTTTTTAAGTCTTAAAATTTGGAGACTTCTGGAATATACAAATGAACAGTAACATTTTTCTGCTGTAGGCTGCGGAATGATCTCGCATCTTTTTCTAAAGACATAAATACAGTGGAATTGATCATCTTTTGCACTTACCGGCTTCTGGCGGAGCAATTGTTCCTTGACAGACAGGCCTGCTTGGATTTTTCACATTCCATCTACTATTATACATAAATATAGAGCAGATTTAATCACAATTGAAAGGGCAGTGATGTCCATAGTAGTTGTCAGTGTTTTCCATTGTAGTACTAGTTAGAGGGTGGGACACTTCAGTTTGAAATGGTTTAATGGCTTAATTACTCAAAGTCCTTGAAATTACTAGTCTCTCAAGATGTCCCAAAAATACTTTTTCAAAAGGCAATTGAACTTTCTTTGTTTTTCCTTGAAGACATTTCACTTTTTTTCCAAGAGGCTTTTTCAGACTTATCTAAAGAAACTTCAGGAACCAGGTGACCCTGAGGACACAGATAAACCTCCAAGTACTTAAACCTTTAAAAGGATGCAAACGACCAGCTGTCTGCAAGGTATATAAATCCTTCCATTCCCCACTATCCTCTCAGAACTGAAGAAGCTTCTTGGATGAGAAGTGAAACGGCTTAAAAGAAAAAAGAAAGAAAATCCAGTTGCCTCCTCGAAATCACCTTTTGGACAATCATGACTTTGATGACTGAGAACCTCTAAAGACTTTAAAACCAGTGCATGAGATATAATGTGTGATATAAAAAAGGAATTAGTGATTGGTATTATTTCAATGCAGCAAAAAAGAATCAATTAATGATTCTTATAAATATTAAATGTTTTAGTGAATTAGTTTTTTACCTACCTATCTGATGATGACAGTAACAATACTAATAAAAATTCCAATAATAGCTTATTCTGTAATACATCAGTCTTCCTCAGTTGAGGGCTTTCCAATAAACTGGAAATTGTTGTGCACATTTGAGTAGCACCAGACTGGGAAAGGATGGGATACAGACAATGATGTTTTAGGAGTATCTTCTAAAACAATAATTCAGTATTCAAACCCACAGTGCAATTACTCGGGAAGCAATAGCTACTTCATAAATTTCCAGTGTGCACACACACAAACACACATGAATTCATTAGGGCAGAATTAATGACTTAAGGAAAATGTGCTGATGTTCTAAAGGAAAAACAGTTATCACCTAAGACTGTTTTTAATTCTTTTCTTCCATTTATTGACTGAAGGCAGTACTAAGCAGAATATATAGCAATGAGGACAATTAGATTCCAAGTGACTGATGTGAAACATTTTGGATATTACCGTAGTCAATATTTTGTCATGTTCAAGGATTATTTTTCAACTTATTTTTCTGGCAACGGGTAACGGCATTTTTGCCTACCAGTGTGCATGAATACTGTCAAATAAATTTATCTTGCTTTTGTTACAAAAATTGATTTCTTTGATTTCTAGAAATTAGAAGGTAGAAGGGACATAGACCATAAAAAGAACCATTAATTATTAATAGAAACTGGCATTCTATATATAAATGGCAACTACTGTACTTTCCCAAAAGTAAGACTGGTCTTATAATTTTTGTGGCTCCAAAATAAGCATTAGGGCTTATTTTTGAGGAAACAGGATATCAGGGTGATCAGCCTGGCTGGCCGCCCCAGCCCCCAGTGTGCGCACAAGAGACAGGGAGTGTGTGGGAGCTGAAGGTGTCCAGCAGCAGCTACAGCCCACAGGTCAGTGCACTCTGGGGGTATGCAGCCTGTGCAGCGCAGGTGCATTGATTACCTGTCCAAGCAACAGACAGAGGCAGTGGTGTGGGAGAGAGGCATGCGGTCTGGACATGCCGCGTGGGCCACAGGAAAGCTGAGAGTTGATAGGCGGGTGGCTATGGGAGGCTTATCTTTGTGTGGTGGCTCTGGCAGCAGAGAGAGGCAGGGGCATGAGTGGGGGGAAGGCAGGTGATCCCAATATGCCGTGTGGGCCACAGGCACAAAGATGAGCCTCCCACAGCTACCCGCCCACTCTGGCTCACTGACTCTTGGCTATCCCGTGCTCTCCCCTCCCTGACCTGCTCTCCTCTCCCTGACTCTGCCTTTGCTTGCTGCTTGGACAGGTAATCAACTCCCTGTGCTGTGTGGGCTGTGGCTGCTGCCAGACACCATCAGCCTCCATGCCCTCTTTGCCTCCAGTGCTGGCCACACCAACCTACCCATACATCCCAGCTGATGACGACCTTAACTGGGGCTTATTTTTGAGATAGGGATTATATTTCTGGCGAGGTCTTATTTTCAGGGAAACACAGTAGTGAAATGGTGAACAATCCTATCCTATTACTAGAATCTACTTTTTTAAAACATCCATCTACTTTTCCATGTTGGTATTCTCACAAGAGCAGGACACATGGCCTTTCAAAGTTCTCTAAGTTAATGGCGAAAGAAATTGCTTGATTTTTTAAAAATTTGTCCAGGGGAAGAAGAAGGTCTCTAAGAATTTTTAAAATTTCTCCTTGTGATAATAAGTTTTTTTTTTTTTTTACTTTTAAAAAAACAGGTCAGTTGAAGCATTTCTTTGATGTTACGATTTCTTTGACGCACGAGAACCAGGGCAGTCACAAACCTGGAGAGAATATTGTACAATGAATGGCGGGACATTCATCCCTTACCGAAGTGCAACTAAATAAATGCAACAGCCCCACATGCTTCCCATGAGAATTTTTCTGAATTCTTTTCTTTGCAAGAAAAGGGAAGAAGAATTTTCTTTCATGAAATTGAATTGTAACTGACAGAGAAAAAGTTCAAGACAACTCCTCTGCCTTAAGATCTATCAACCAGCATATTTCTGGAACTAGCAAGAAAAAATAACAAATTGACAATTCCTTCTTTCCATAAAGACTTTATTGACCATGTGCTAAACCTAAGAGCCTCATAGTGGTGAGAGACATTGCAACATCTGCCTGTTAAAGAACAGATTTTTCCAAGGATGAGGAGAGAAATTGAGCTGTAACATTTTCGCTTGAACTGTCTAGAGTACCAGGTTTCAGTCTTTGCCCTACTGTGCTCTTAGTTGGACTAAACATTGTGTTAAAGATGGAATAATATGAAAAGAACTTCTGTAGGGCACCAGATAGACAAAACATAAGAGCCAATTGTAATGGATTTTTGAAAGCTTTAAGGGATGCAAAAGAGACATTTTGATAAATGGTATAAGAAGGATGTATTATCTTGTCCGAACAAGACGGAATAGAAATTAATTATGTGAGATCTCCAGTAAGAACACAAAACGAAGAAAAACTACACATGGGTTATGCAGAGTTTTCTGGAAGTCAGTCTATAAATTGTTTAAATACCACAGAGGAGCATTATGGCTTTCTGGTTTCTGAATGCCCATGTGATTATGACTTTGTAGAGGCAAGAAGTCGACATTTGGCAGGCAAATAAGGGCAACTTCAGAGAGTCTACAATATGACCCAGAATTGAAGAAAATGCCACAGAGGTACAACACACACAATTTATTTTCCATGGCAACTTACAGGAAAAATATTGAGAAAGCATAGTGATAAAATTGGAGCAGGATGGGTGAGAGGGTCTGTTTATCCTTACATTTTATTGCCAGAAGGCGATTCAGATCTCTTGTCAATGTTCAGCAGCAAGGAGAAATCTTAACTTCTGAGGCTACATCATTCCATATTGATCCTCAACAGTGCATTGCCCAGTTTTGTAACTGGAATAGTAACAATATCCAATACATTTTAAGTGAGGAAGCAGGGTGCCTCATGTCAGACATTAGTTACAGCAATAAAGAGGGCAATTTTATTTTGGGGCCACTAAAAACTCCAATGTTTTTTTTTAAATATGAAAATATTTGAGTTGGGAACAGGTTCACCCAATCATTACATAACTGCTTTGCTTTCTAACTCTACCCTACTCCCTTCCCTATCTAATCCTTTGTTAACATAAGGCAGAACAAAGTGAAAATGGAGATACCTTTGCATCTTTTGTTTGTTTCTGGGAATTTATTTTTAAACAGCCTGTATCACTGTTCAGAATGGAAGGCTGCTTAATTAGGTTATGTTTCAAGCTTGTCTGAATATTTCCTCAATCTGCAGGGAGGAGACAGAGAGAGAGAGAGAGTTCTGCAAATCATCATTTCGTTCTTTAGGCTAACTTGCTTAATATTAAAATTCCTGATGCTTGTGAGGAAATGGGAATACACAAGTCACCTACCTTCTATCAAAGTAGAGAAAATTCAGTATAAGTTACAACTGCATCCTATTCTCTTCCAGCAGCCATAGGATTTCAGTCTGAGATTTTAATATAAGATATGGAAGGATATCTCAAGGAAGGAAACAAAAAGTTAACAGTTTGAATAGAGAGCTTATTGAACTATAAAAGATCCCTCTGCACAATAGCAAGTGGATTTAAAGAAACATTTGTTATCCATTTCCTTCCAAAGCAGAGTTAAAAAGCATAGTTAAACCAGTCAAGATATTCTTAACTGGGGAATGTGCACTGTCTTCACTGTGACAGCCTTTCAGTATAGGTAGTCCTTGACTTACTACAGTAGTGACCATTTGAAGTTACAACGGTACCAAAAAAGTGACTTATGACCATTTATGAGGCAAAACATACCTAACAAATATCTCACTTAGCAACATAAATTTTAGGCTCAATTGTGGTCGTAAGTCAAGACTGCTATCATTTTTCCCTTTAGCATTCTCTTCTTTAAGTTAAACAAACCCAGTCCCTTAAATCAATCACCACAGGATTTAGCATCTAAACTCCTTCTCATCTTTGTCACTCTTCTGGGTCAGGTATCCCACAAAAACTGTTTCAGAAATAGTTCTCAGATGGATATTTGTTTGGTTTACTCAATTTATTTGGCTGCCCATCACACCATGGTGATTAGAGGTTACTAACAGCAATTAAAACACACACGACAGCAAAATAAAATACATAATTGGCAATCAAACATAATTAACATAGTCATATCATGGGTTCTCATTGACAATCTCAACAGAGGTGGTATTCAGCAGGCTCTGACCAGTTCTGGAGAACCAGTAGCGGAAATTTTGAGTAGTTTGGAGAACCGGCAAGTACCACCTCTGACTGGAGATTTTACAGTATCTTTCCCCTGCCACGCCCACCAAGCCACACCCACAGAACTGGTAGTAAAAAAATGTGAATCCCACCACTGTTATATATATTATATATATGTTATATATATATGGCTTGGGACCAGGTTCTCTGAAAGGCTGTCTTCTCACCATTACATCCACTTGTCCCACCAGAGCGGAAGGTAGGGAATGTTGTGGGTCCCTTCTCCCAAGGAGATATATCTGGTAGGACCCAGAAGACAGGCCTTTTCCATGGTGGCTTCCTCCAGAGGTGGTATTCAGCAGGCTCTGACCAGTTCTGGAGAACCGATAGTGGAAATTTTGAGTAGTTCAAAGAACCAGCAAATATCACCTCTGACTGGAGATTTTACAGTATCCTTCCCCTGCCATGCCCACCAAGCCACGCTACCAACCGGTAGTAAAAAAAAATTAATCCCACCACTGAATCTCAGCCTAGGAACACAAGCATACCTGTGGGGCCTTAAATACAGCCAGAAAGTTAAAGTCCAATCTAATTCAGAAGAATAATGTTCCTCAAGGGAGGGCCATCAGAGAAGAGGCTTCCTGGGTTCCAGCAGATTGTATAATATGCTGCTTCTGCTGGACCTGTGGGAATTAGTAGAAACAATAGGGAAAGGACGCTATTCATTCATTCACTTATTTATTTATTCAATTTGTACAACCATCCATCTTGGCAAGTGATTCTGGGCAGCTGTACAAATTAAATAAATAAATAGGTAGGTAGGTAGATAAATAAATAGATAATAGATAGATAGATAGATAGATAGATAGATAGATAGATAGATAGATAGATAGATAGATAAATGCTATGTAATGAGAAGGGAAGAACACACACACCCTGAAAATCTAAACTCAAAGATGTCTTGCAGAGATTCTTCTGTCAAGAATTGTATTACTGTGCAGTAAAGAAGGTTATTTCCATAGCAACATTATCAGTTCAGCAGCAGAACACTGAAATTTTGAGTGCACAAGAGTAGCAATGCCTTTCTAATTTTAGGTCATTTATCACTGCCCATCCCCATTCAGTGAGAAATTTGCATCTTCATACACCTGTTAGATAACTTGGTTTCTTATGGTTGTTCTTAGACTGAAGCAGTTAAAAGCAAAACCACACGATGCTTTTTCATCCTCCTGTGTAAAATTCCTCCGGTTATTATATTATGTTAAGGGTATTTTAGGGCAACACAGCAAGAAGTTCTGTGTCTAAAGCTGGTCACAGTGCTCATAATAAAATTGCTTTGTGATGTCTACTTGGAAGAGATTAGAGTCAGGAGACCGTAGTTCTCATGTTGCTTCAGGATAAGCCATTGATGAGAAACAGTTTGGTGTTTTGTTTAAGGACTAAGGAGACCGAGGATTCAAATTCATCCTTAGCCAGAGAAGCTTGGTGACTTTGGGCCAATTTCTCTGTCAATTCTACCTCATAGGGTTTTTCTCACCTCCAAAAATTGTACATAATCGAGAGCTCTTGAGGGGAAAATATGGAACAAGGAAACAGACAAAAAATACTATACTTGACATTTTATATGTTGTTGCAATTATATATTTGCCTTTTCTGCTTTCAACTAATATGACAATTTTAGGTAAGTGTACATTAATCTTATTAGTTGGGAATGCTGGGGAAATTCTCCCATTGATATCTCCTACTAATATAAAAAAGAGGAAATATAGGTGACACTTTTATATTAAATACCATGTATAATGAGTCACTTGTTCCTTAAAACTGTATAGAACATATGGCTCAGAATTGGGGAACAGATTTGTGCTGAATGATATCATTGGAATAATATTAATTTCCAAACCTTAATCCTCAAGATGCTTTTTCAAGGAATCAGGAGTACTTTACACGGCTCTCTCATGGAAGTTGACATTACATGAACCCTCAAGTGATGGGTTTTGGAGTCCTGGACTTAGCTATTCTGGGCCTTTTCTATATGACAAGTGAAGGCCATGTTTAGTAGAAGAATATTCAAATGTTGGTTCTCTCAGGGAGGTTTTAATGTATGCCTTTGCCTTATATTAGCTTTCTATTTAGTTAGCAACCTTACATTGTTCTTTTGCTACTCTCTCCCCTCACTTTTAAAACAAAAATAATTGTGGGAAAAATCCTAATAATTCCTTTTTAACATCTAAGATTGGTAGTTTACAGACACACACACACACACAGACAATCTTTTCTGTATGAAAACTCTTTGTGTGCATATGGGTGGATTAAATGAAAGGGAAAATTGAGGCTTATGGAAACTTTTCAATATGCTAGTGAACAGGAAAAGAAGGAATCTAAATCAAGTCACGCAGTAGTTATTCCATTAATAGGAATGAAGAATCCAAATAGTTAATCAAGATAGAACTGAAAGGACAAGTTTTCAGTTGTGGTTAACTAAAGAGGGAAGAACTATGTATATGAACCTAAGATGACTGATGTATAATAGGCCATAAGTGACTTGATGAAATGGTGTAATGAAATGGAAATTTCATTAGAAAATAGTGTTAGAAAAGACTGAAGTATAAAGGGAGTATAAAGTATAAACGCAAGGACGTGAGGCCAGAATGGCTGAGAGAAGTTTGTCATTTAGCAGTGATTATTCTGGAAAAACAGTGTCAGTTAATGCAGCCCCAGGCTAAAACAATACAATAATATATATCAAAACTAAGAAAGGTCTGTGATAGAAAATCCTGCTCAAAATTATTAAGCAAGCATCAGAAGGCACTTCAGTTTCATAAGCAGGCTTCTGAAAATCAATAATTATGCTCTGTCAATAAAGTAAAATGGCACACCTCTCTTGATGAAACCATCACCTGTAGCTTTCTGTGGGATTCAGAAGTTCAAAGTTTGTTCTCAAAATAGATTTATGGTAGACACGATATTTCTAATTCTTATAACTTTTTGGAAAGTCAAAAGCTTCTTCCCTAATAGAGGGAAGGCTCCTCCCAGGCTGCTGCTCGTGCAAGATGAGGATGCCGTTTATTCATGCAAGATGAAGATGATATGGATTTTAAAAGAGAAAATATAACAAACTTGAACATTGGACAAGGCCTGCTCACAGCACAAATGGTGATAATGATCTTCGAACTAACAGAATTGGAAGGGACCTTGGAGATTTCCTAGTCCAACCATCTGTTTAGGCAGGAAACTCTATACCAGTGATGGCGAACCTTTTTGGCGTGGTATGTCAAAAGCGCGTTTCGTCACTTCCGGTATTTCTGGAAATATCGGAAGTGATGAAATGAGCCCAGTTTTTGGCCTCCAAAGGCTGCAGAGGCTTCCCTCAAGCTCCCGAGAGGGCAAAAGGACCTCCCCCAGGCTCCAGCAGCCCTTCGGAGGCTGAAAACGGGCACTTCCGGTATTTCCAGAAGGCCTGGTTTTTGGCCTCCCGAGGCAGCAGAAGCTTCCCTTGAGCCTCAGGGAGGCAGAAAAAGAACTTAAATGGGTTGAAAATCAGCTGGGAGGCATGTGCATGCGCAGTGCAGGTAAGTTTGGCTGGGGCTCACGTGCCCACACAAATGGCTCTGCGTGCCACCTGTGGCACACGTGCCATAAGTTCGCCATCACGGCCCTATACCATTTCAGACAAATGGTTGTCCAAACTCTTCTTTAAAACCTCCATGCTGGAGCACCCACAATTTCTGGAGGCAAATCGTTCCACTGATCAATGTTCTAACCATTAGGAAATCCCCTCTTCTAGTTCTAGGTAGCTTCTCTCTTGATTAGTTTCCACCCATTGCTTCTTGCCCTGCCTTCAGATGCTTTGGAGAATAGCTTGACTCCCTCTTCTTTGGGGCAGCCCCTGAGATATTGGAACACTGCTATCATGTCACCCCTAGCCCTTCTTTTCACTAAACTAAACAAATCCAGTTCCTGCACTTATTCCTTGTATGTTTTAGTCTTTTGACTTCAGTAAAAAAAATAATCTTGACCTACTAAAGGAAACCTTTGTAAAGTATACTGAGAGTCATCCAAACAAAACAGCACAAGATGTAAAGACACCTGCTGTTCACTCCAATAAGCAAAGAGCAGCTAACAGGGAATTTAGGCTGCTGAAACAGCTAAGAAAGAAGGAAATAACTGTGGTGGGCTTAACTCTCAAGTAGAAAAGAGGAGAAAAGCACAATTATTACTTACAAACCAATCAAAATTCTAACAATAGAGTGAACAGAGGGAGATGCAACTTGAAAAAGGCCGTTGTTTTGTCCTTGAGCAAACTGCTCCATTGTGAAAGCTCTTTGATAGATCTGCTACATGCTGAGTGGCTGTCATATGGAAGTGGCTGCATGTGAATTCTGCTAGCAATCTGTACAGCCCCTGTCATGTTCTTTTTTTAAAATGATAACAGGTGATCAGAGTTGGAAGGGACTTTATAGATCATCTAGTCCAACCCCCTGCCCAAGCGGGAGACCCTATAGCATTTCTGACAAATGACAGTCCAATCTCTTCTTGAAGGTCTCAAGTGATGGCGCTCCCACAACTTCTGAGGACAAGCTGTTCCATTGGTTGATTGTTCTCACTGTCAGAAAGTTTCTCCTTATTTCCAGGTTGAATCTCTCTTTGTTCCATTTCCATCCATTACTCCTTGTCTGGCCTATAGGTGCTTTAGAAAATAGCTTGATCCCTTCCTCCCTGTGGCAGCCCCTCAAATATTGGGACACTGCTATCATGTCTCCCCTGGTCCTTCTCTTTACTAGACTAGCCAAGCCCAGTTCCTGTAACCGTTCATTGTATGTTTTAGCCTGCAGTCCCCTCATCATCCTGGTTGCTCTTCTCTGCACTTTTTCTAGAGTCTCAACCTCTTTTTTGTAATGTGGTGACCAAAACTGGATGCAGTACTCTAGGTGTGGTCTTACTAAGGCTTTATAGAGTGGTATTAGTACTTCCCTTGATCTTGATTGTATCCTTCTGTTAATACAACTTAGGATTGCATTAGCTTTTTTGGCTGCTGCTGCACACTGCTGGCTCACATTTAGCTGGTTGCCCGCTAAGACTCCAAGATCCCTCTCACAGTTACTGCTGTTGAGCCTGGTTTCACACAGTCTATATGTGTACTTTTGGTTTTTCTTGCCTAAGTGTAGGACTTTACTTTTCTCTACATTGAATTTCATTTTGTTAGATATGGCCCAGTGTTCTAGTCTGTCAAGATCCATCTGGATTTTGAGCCTATCATCTTGGGTGTTAGCTATTCCTGCCAGCTTAGTATCATCTGCAAATTTGGTAAGTTTCCCTTGCCCCTTGCCCATCCTGAGCATGTTCTCAGTATTCCTGGTCCATGTCTTTTCTTCAGAGGAAGCTACCCCACTTTTGGACCAATTTTCTCATGAAGGTACTACCGCTTTAAACTCTTAAGTTTAACAATTTGAATTAGATAGCCTCAGGGGAATGACCTTGAGAAAGAAGAGCTCTAATCAACAAACTACATTATCTACAGCTTAGAGAGTCTGCTGGAAGTAAAGTTGATTGACTCATTTGGATCATTGCCAGGTTCAGAGCAAGCAGACACCATACAGGGATTGGATGAATTAAGGGAAACATTGGTGATAATGGCTCCCCAGCAAAACTATTAATTAACCTGACATACTCCTACCTCAAGAAATTTGGCCAGAGAATAGCTTGTTTATAAGTAGGTATATGACTTTGTTTTTATTTGCAGCAGCTCCTGGAGCAAAACAAGATAGATTGTGTGGTGGCTTAATTATTTCAGTTCAGCTTCATTCAAACATTATAAATTTAGACCCAATGGAGCACTGTGCAATGCCTGTTCTCCTAAAATTTAATAATGCTCTGTTACTGTTGGTTAATGTCTAATTTTTGCCTTCTCAAAATAGGTCTCAATTTGACAGCTTATGGACCAAATTCGAACAGTACATAAGTACCTTAAGCTGAGCACTCTATCCAGGACTTTATGCTCCTGAAGAATCAATACAAACATCTACAGTATTACAAAACTGGATTCTCTAGAGATTCCTGACAGCCATTAATAACAGCATCTCAAGTCAAAAATCCCATTCTATTTGATACCTGACAGCTTCTCACTGAAATGGCAGGCCCTTTTCAATACCCCATCTCTTACCTGCATCTGTGTGGGAATCACTTTAGAGCAGGGGTCACCAAGCTTTCGGACCTCAGAGACCACTAAATGTATAATTTTAAATCCCACGGACCACTAATATGATCTGCCTAATGACCGGCTGGGTGGGTATGGCTAGGTGGTCATGTGACTGGGTGGGCCTGGCCAACTTAATGTTACTCACATCGAGGGGCATCTTGCTGGCCTCTACTCGCCCCTCCCCTCCCAGCCACTTCTCACCTGCCTCTGTGCTCCTTAAGGCCCCAACAGGAAGCAGTTGTTGGAGCTAAGCAGCCACCATGAGAAGATGTTGGCAAAACAGCTGTCTCAGTTCAAATTGGATCTGACCAAGAAGGAGGCTCAGCAGAAGCACCTCTCTGAGGACTACGAGCATAGGCTTTCCAAGCAGAGGGAAGACCTGCAGGAGTGCAAAGCCAGGTACCGGCGCTTGGAGGCTCGGCGGCTGAGATGGTCAGCCAATTTCAAGCCATGATGCACTGGAACAAGGCCTTCCAGCTCTTCACCACCACCAGCACTTCTCTCCAGCCTTTGCCCAAAACCCTGCACCAGGAGGCTGAAGCAGACCCCAAGTTGGAATTTATGCCCCCCTCCAACCCACACAAAAAGACTCCAAGTCGGAAGACTCTCTACAGCAACACAAATGTTCATTGCACTTATCCGCCCAAGGGGCCACAGTTGGAGTATACTTGATTTAGTGCAATGCAATGCAATGCAAAAAAAAATCTGCAGACCACCAAAAAATTTTTGTGGGCCACCAGTGATCCACAGACCACCAGTTGGTGACCATTGCTTTAGAGCATTTTATTTGCAAGAAATGTCTCCTAAATTAGATTTAAATCTTAATGTTGCCATGCTCCCTAACTGGATGCCTGAAATGAAGGTACTTAACATATCAGCTAAAATGTGGTAAAACTCCAGGCAACGAGTTTATTACTCCTGAGATATTATATAATAATTTAGAATGGTGGACCCCAGTTCATTTTTCTCTGTTTACTTATTGCACTGTGCATATCCCAGAAGACTGGGCCTTAGCCACTATGTGCCCATTAATAAAAAGGGCACCCAAGATCTGCCTGATAATTGTTGGCATATTAGCCATTTAAGAATAAATAAGGTCTCTGAACAAAATCTTTTACAGCAAATTAGTTGGCTTAATTGATATTTTTCAAGTGCTACTTTAACTTAAAATGGTCATTAAATGAACTGTTGTAAATCGAGGACTACCTGTACAAGGTCTTAATCATGGTAAAACCCACAGGAACTTATGATCTTTTTTATGTACAGCCATCATATAGTTGAACGTGGCTAAATTTTGTGACTCGGCTTTTAAACTTGGGCAGACTATCAACCAACAAACCCACCACTAGTTGTAATATTTTAGCTCGTTTTTACTTTATTTTTCTTTTTAATGTGTTTTTCTTTGCAATTCTGTCTGGTGACCATAATTTTTTTTTTTACAAAAAAGATATATAAACTCTATAATCTCTGTTGTGTAAAATGATTAATGTGACAAAATATGTATTTGTACTCTGGGGGAAAGGGGCTCATTTCTATAGCTCATATACTTAGTGTAATTAATTTGTCTGTCTAGGGAAGATTAATATATGCATCTCACAGTGCTTTTTGCCTGACAGAGAGCCAAATTAAGTCCAGGAAAACAAGTTTCCCTATTGATTCTCTTGATGGTTTACATTTTTGTTTTGCAACAGGATACATAGAGAATTTGGTATGAAGTGCCTTGGTGTTTTTCGTACGCAAACTTCATGCCTGTCTCCAGTGTTTAAATTTGTAGATTTTATTTTTCCTAATGTAATGGAAACTTTAGTGTGCCTTAGTGGCTGGGTTTGACTGAATAAGCTAATTTTCTGGGTTCCATTCTTGAGTTTGACACCCCTGGCCTAGAGGGTAGATTTTGGAGGACATTACTACCAGTCCATTGCCATGGTCAGATAACATTGATCGTTTTTTTCTTACTTTTTGAGTCCTCCTTGCTTGCAGAGGGAGTGGGACCTGCTAGATCAATCTATCCCAGCAACTGATGAAGCTGAATGGGTTCAAGAAGGAACACGAAGTTTTCCTTGGTGGCGTTTTCTTTTCATATACACTAATGTAGTATTTTATTTGAGTCAGCTTGCAGATTTTCACACATATATAAGAGGAATCTCATGGCCACATCTAACCTTTATGGGATTTGTATCATCTCCTGAAGATTAAAGAGGACACAGAGAAGCTAAATAAGCAAAGTGCTAACTTTTACTAGATGCATTGGGCAGCAACTGCTGCAAATGGCAAACAAATGGAATAATACTTGGCAGCTGAAAAGTTGGGGAATGATATTTTTGCCACATGTATGAATAGAGACAATAATCTTGATTCTCTTTAGCTCTTTATAGCAAATGCAATTTATTTGGTATCAGACTGAATAGATGTCGGAATCTGTAACCAGTGGCAGAAAAGAATCTTCTTAAATATGTTCCTGTTTTATCTCACTGTGTATAAAAAAAAAAAACCCTTCATTGGTTGACAATAATAAGAGGCTTTTTCTTTCTACATTTTTTTTTAATCTCAGAGATTTAGTACTTACAATGAAGTGAAAAGGAAATATTTTCCCACCTAAACGTAACAGATTTGATCCTGAATGATTGTTCAGTACTTTACAAAGAATGAAAGCAATCTTTACTTCTGGAAATACTGCTTTGATTTTAGTAATGGAACTTGTCAAATGATATGGCATATGGTTCAAACATCTCAGCACTATTTAAAACAGAAAACGATGGTTACAGTTTGCTTTACAGCAGTTAGGACCCTTTGGTTAATTCAGTTTTGGACAACGTCTTACTCTACACCATATTTTTTAAAAAATGAAAGAATAACCTTTTCAACAAGGCTAAAAAACTGATAGAAGTTTTGAATGAACTATTTTTTTGTCCTTTGTATCATTCTCTATATCTCCTCTTACATTTAACACATTGTCAACTGGGAGAATGAGCATACATAAGGCCATACATCTCATCAATGTTCAACTTGGAATTGTTAAATAAAGTCTTAAAACCACCACATTTGTTTTCAGTTTTAGTAAAAGCTGAATATTTAGTTCATAAAAATCTGTTCACTAGAGAGGGAGGCAATACCTTTTTCACTTCAAAGCCCATACTCTGTGAACTTTCATCTAAAAATGTTCCAGTGAATATTTTTGGTACTAGTTGCTTCAGTGTACTTGAGGAGAAATATGCTACCATCTCACTTTGATTCATGGATAGGGTATTTGTTGGCCCATGAATGACCTTAGATTTAACAAAAACCATCACTTGGATCTGCTTTAAAAAACACTTACACAACATAATTTAAGAAATACTGTTCTAAAAAATGGATTGGCAAGCTTACATATGGTTCATTAAAATCTCTCTCTCTCTCTCTCTCTCTCCCCGTCCCTCTTTCTCTCATTAGTATCCTGACATTCCTTCTGAATCAACAATTTAATTTGGGTTTCTTACCATTTTGAAGCAGACAACATATTTGTCATGCAAATCTAAAGTAGGCTTAATATATTTTTAAAAAGAAAAGAAAAAAAATGCTGCTGTATCCCCCAAAAGAAAATCTTGGATCTATTCACCCTTTTCAGTTTATTCTCGGCTTTCCACAGTCCTCAACAATTTCTATTGTTCTTCATGATAACCCACCATGTTTTTATCTATCATATAAATATATAGCCTGTCATATAGCCTCTAGTCCAAAGATTTAGAATGTGAATTCACAGCCTAAGATCTGTCTTACATTTTGTTATCTTGTATGGCAGAACGTGTTTGAAACAGTTGAAGCAGCTGGCAGCACCTCAGAACAGCAGGTAGCTGCTGACCAGCAGTAAGAAGCTGAATATAGGATATTGCTGACTCTACGCATTAAAAGCCTGGTGGGCTTTTCAGGTTGACTGGTCAGGAAGATTCTGAAAAGAAAAAAAAGCAGGTCATTTTGGCTTGGAGCCATGTTTCTTCTGCCACCTAAGACTGAGGCTAAAAAAAAACCTGCAGGATGCTCTTAGAAGTTCATAATTACAACACTTGAGACTTGGTGAGTGCATATTTCCATCATGACTTTATGGCCTTAAAAAGTCTGTAAATGTTTGTATTGATTTTTTATGATCATCTGTTTTCTGGGCTTCAAGCAGAAAGGTGAGAATATATATGCTTTCTCTAAAAAGGTCCACTTCAAGCTGATGTCTTCCAAGTGTACTGGACATCAGCACCCAATGATTCTTCTAGAATTGCTGGTAGTTCAAATCCTGCTAGAGGTCATCAAGCTGGAAATGCTGAAATAAATAAGTGAATAGATGTGAATGGAGCTGGTGTTGTGGAACATACAGTAAATACCTATCCCAGACATGGGGTGTTCTTTCAAACATAGGTCAATAATCAGCTTTCAAGTATTCCCTTCCCCTTAGCAAGAGAAAATGCTAGCAGCTGAGTTTGTAACAGAAATGTTGCATGTCATTAACTGGTTAAAATAAGGAAGAGTGGAACTTAGAAAATAGGCATGGTTCTTTGCAGTCTACAGATCTCTTGAAAATATTGATACAGTTCACACTCAATGCTAACACAATAAATATAGTGAATTGTTATGGACTTAAAATCATGTAATTGCAAGGTACAAAATAATGCTAAGCCATAGACCATAGTTTGTAATCATGTGTGACAGGTACATGTGTTATGCTAAAGCCAAAATGCTAAAGAAAAAAAACCCACATTATGTCATAATATGATCTGCCAATAATGGCTCTTCCCCTGCCCCCCCCCCCCCCCCCCAAAGTGGAAAGAAAAATGGCAAGTCTCTATCATGTTTTCTCTCAGAAAGTAGTTTGCAGTGATAAGAAATAGTATTTTTCAATCATAATAACATTGTGATATTTGAAACTATTGTTTTAACTTCCCTTCCCACTCCATAATACTTTGACATAGGGAGATGCAAAAACAATGCAAAAGTCATATACTGAGTATTATAATAGGAGCATATCAGTGACATAACACATTGCATAAATGGCTGGTTCAGAGTAATTAGAAAATCAGTTGAGACCCAAGTTCTAATCCATGAAGTGCTAAAGCTCAAAAGGTGATCTTGGACTAATCCTTATTCCCCAGCTTAATCCAGATAATCGTATTTTTTATAACAATAACTAACTGGGAAGAGAATCAAATATGTTCCTAAAGGAAAAGTGTGGCATAAAAATTGATAAAAACACAACGAATAATACTATGGAAAAGAAAATATTATTTATCTTTTTAAAGAATCATTTGTTCCTTACAAATTGTTCACCTAATAATAAATATTTTTAAAAGCAAAAGCCTTTCATATTGATTTTCCAAACCATGAAACAATGTTTGCTTTAAATCATGAATGGATAGATGGATGGATGGATGGATGGATAGATAGATAGATGGATAGATAGATAGATAGATAGATAGATAGATAGATAGATAGATAGATAGATAGATAGATAGATAGATAGATAGATAGATAGATAGATAGATAGATAGAAAACTTCCTAACAGTGAGGACAATTAACTAGTGGAATAACTTGCCATCAGAAGTTTGGATGCTTCATCACTGGAGGTTTTAAAGAAGAGTGTGCACAGCCATTTGTCTGGAATGGTTTAGGATCTCCTGCTATAACACCTCCAAGATCCCTTCCAGCTCTATTCTGATTAATTATTAATAGTGTTTAGAAAGCATTTCCTAAAAATTAGCTAAAATAATTTAAGGTAATATATGTGCTGATACATTAATAGCTTACAGTGTAATTTAGCATTGATAATTAGATGAGAATTTCCCAAAACTATTGAAGTGACAACTTTGTAGACTGAAATGACAGCTTTCTAGACTGAAAGACATTCAAATACTCAGATACATTTTATCACAGCAGCCAGTCAGAAATGAACTGAATCCTGTAAATCCTGTAAAGTTAAGATCTTTTATTTTCTTTGCCATCATATGGCTTCAGGCAGAGGTATTATAGGTTGTATTTATCTCAGCTAGTGCTACTCTAAGCCCTCAGCAGTTGTTCAGATTGTACAAGTTTCTTTTCCTCCGGCTTTATTCATTTTACTCCTTAATTTTCTTTAAAAAATGATAATCTTTTAATGTATCTATCCTAATGGGAACAGAAAAAGTACAGAGATACAAAGGGCAACTACGGGAACAACAGAAAGATCGGCTATAGGAGCATCTGTGTGTGTGTGTGTATATATGTGTGAAAGAGAGAGAGAGAGAAAGAGGGAGAGAGAGAGAGAGAGAGAGAGACAGACAGACAGACACACACAGACAGACAGAGTCTGTGAAAGGCAAAAAAGTAACAATGGCATTCACAATTGGTAATTGCAACTTGGTCCTTTTGGTCTGTTGGTTCATAGGTGCCATCTTGATTTTTTTCTCTCTCCCTGCACAGTGTTCAAAGTCCCTTTTTACCTTTGAATATGAAGTATTCACTCACTCACGCACTTGCAATATATATTAAAGGAACCAACATGTTCCTATCTTAGTGCTATCTCAGTGAAGATTCTTTCTTCAGCAGTTGTATATCATATCCTCTATTCTGCTGCCAGGCATTTTATAATGTTTGTAATCAGCTTTGATTTTAAATGCTCCTTTGACCTTGTGATCAAGGATTTTAAATTCTATATCTTTCCTCTTTTGCTCTTAGCAATTAGTTGAACTGTTTTAATTTGTTAATTACAGGTAGTCCTCGACTTAGAACAGTTTATTTAGTGACCGTTCAAATTACAATGGCACTGAGAAAAAGTGACTTGTGGCTGTTTGTCACACTTATGACCATTGCAGCATCCCCATAATCACATGATCAAAATTAAGATGCTTGGTAACTGGCTCATATATATGATGGTTACAGCATTCCAGGGTCGTGTGATCCCACCTTCTGACAAGGAAAGTCAATGGAAAAGCCAAATTTTCTTAATAATCGTGCTACTAACTTAACAACTGCAATGGTTTATTTAACAAAGAAACATTGTAAAATGGGGCAAACTCACTTAACAAATGTTTCACTTGGCAACATAAATTTTGGGCTCGATTGTGGTCATAAGTTGAGAATTACCTGTATTTTCTAAATTAAAATGTGCATTGTTGTTGTTAGTTGAAAAGTTGTGTCCGACCCATCGCGACCCCATGGACAACATTCCTCCAGGCCTTCCTCTTCTCCAGGCCTTCCTCTCTATCTTCTGGAGACCATTTAAGCTCACACCTACTGCTTCAGTTACTCCATCCATCCACCTCATTCTCTGTCATCCCCTTCGTCTACTTTTGCCCTCAATCTTTCCCAGCATGAGGCTCTTCTTCAGTGAGTCCTTTCTTCTTGTTAGGTGGCCAAAGTATTTTGAGTTTCATCTTCAGGATCTGGCCTTCTAAAGAGCGGTCAGGGTTGATCTCCTCTAGGACTGACCAATTGGATTGCCTTGCAGTCCAAGGGACTTGCAAGAGTCTTCTCCAGCACCATAGTTCAAAGGCCTCAATTCTTTTGGCACTCAGCCTTTCTTCTGGTCCAACTTTCACAGCCATACATTGCAAAATGTGCACTTAAATGTATTTAATGACGTTGAAATGATAGAGACGTTATGTGGAATATTGGTGCTCTCTGAGCTTGTTTGTTTGCTTTCAGACATTTTATTATCAACTGGATACCATCATCAATGCGAGTGAGTGTGCTCCTTGTTTATATGCAGTAGCTTGCCCTGCCAGTATTGGCAAGGTATAGTATCTCTTTAGTAGTTCCTTGGGTAGGGTATTGTTTTCTGCTTGATTGTTTGGTGTTAATCCCTGCTTATCTGTGTGTTGGTTGCTGGAGAGGATGTATTTTGTTCTTTCCCCATCCTCTTCTCAGCATTTTAAAATTATCTCTATTGAATTGTGCGTAAATGTGATCTAATGGTTAAGGCACCAGGCAAGAAATCAGAGACTGTAAGTTCTAGTCCTATGCAAGAAAGGAGTTGGGTGACTTCGGACCATTGATTCTCTCTCAGCCCAACTCACCTACAAGGTTGCTGTTATGGGGAAATAGAAGGTGAAATATATCCGATCCACATGTTAGTATATCTACAACCTTGCCTTTATTTATAAAAATAATAGGGGCAAAATTAAAAATAAAAACCCCAACCCTGGCAGCCAGTGGAGTATTTTCAGAGTGAGATTAATATGTCTGTGGTAGACTGCCCAGTGGGGTGATATAGCTGTTGTGCCTCCTATATTTGCATTAGATCCATCTTCCAAGAATAGCCTTATGGACAGTGCATGCAAGTGATTGAATTTTCTAGCTAAATGAACTCTGACCAGGAAAGCTATAGTCAATAAACCACTAGGAGCTGGGAAAATGCACAGCTTGCTACAGTATTTGTGTCTCCAGTGGCTGTGATGACGATAGGAAGAACTGCAAATTTTAAATCTGGAAGGGGAATTGCAAGCCCGTCCACTTGTCATAATTCATAGATAAGAGGCGATCTGTTAACAATGCTTCCAAATGAATGGCATTGAGCCTCAGCTGGTTTGCCTTCATCTAGCTCACCTGCACATCCTCCTATCATCCTCTCCTGACTCAAGTGCTAATACAAAATATTGAGGTTGCTGAGGGTTACTGGAATAAATGATGAAACGTCACTTCAGATTTCCAAATGACCACCTTTAACAGCTTGAATACCAAAAATGTCATGGAACTTTATGGAGCTTAACATTCAATTGTAATGAGGCTCTGATATAAATTTCCATACATGTTACTCATTATGCTGGGCAAGGGGGGAAAGATAGATCTTTTTGTGTCTATTTGCAGAAATAATAGTAATAACACAGACTGTGATTTGGATTTTCTGCCAGAGAGAAAAAACATCTCAGTGAAACAGAACATTCAAAGCTTGTTTATTTGTTTGTGGCTAAGAATATGATAGTTCATTGGCTCATGGTTATCAATTTGTCATTCATAGCACATGGAAAGTTTACGTCTACCAAGTAAGCATACCGTGTGTGTATGTGTGTAATATTTCTATATATGGATGAATATGGAAAATTCTCCATTTGATTACATCAGATGTCAAGCCATTCATTCCCAAGTGATATCGTCAAGGTTATTGAGGTTATGATGGATGGTAGAAAATGCCCAGAATCTTAAAATTCCAGATATCTGATGCCAACAAAATATTGAAGAGGAAATTTAATTTCTTTCAGCAAATCCATAAGGCAAATGTCAACTCAGTTAAAATTACCTTTAAATAGGATTTGTTTTTAGCTCAGGAGATAGGAAGAGTTGTTATCTAAGTCTGCTGAAGGACATCTCGAAAAAATTGCACAGCATTTTCACAATTCCCAGTGTTTTGTTCAGGTAATATTAGCTAGCTTTCCCAGTTTAAAAAAAAGAAAGTGAGATAAAGGGACAAAGAAGTCATTTGCAATCTATCCAAACTAAATTCAATTTAAATGCAATTAAATATTAAACAAATTATGATTATTACTCCCCATGCATATAATAATTTTCTCTTCCTATTAAGGTCTAGTACGCCCTCTGATAATTAGAATGCTATAGTAAAACCATGATCTCCTGATTTAGGAGTATCATCTCTAAGTAGAATGGAGGTTAGATCTAATTCTGTAATTTTCAGCTTAATTAGGAAACAGTCTGATGTTACCAAACCCCCCATTCATACAAATATGCATATTACACACATACATGACAAACCCAGTATGCAATATATATTGCATAAGGAATTAATGGAAATTTTGTTTTCCTGCATCTTAATTTTGTTCATTGAACAAAATTTTGTTTTCCTGCATCTTAATTTTGTTCATGAACAATCTGTTCATTTTATTCTTGCTATTGTAGTTTTAAGTAAAATGTCTTCTTGTTTCATGTATGTATGTATGTACGTATGTATGCATGTATGTATGTGTGTATGTATCAGTGGTGGGATTCAATTTTTTTTACTACCAGTTCTGTGGGCGTGGCTTGGTGGGCGTGGCAGGGGAAGGATACTGTAAAATCTCCAGTCAGAGGTGGTATTTGCCAGTTCTTTGAACTACTCAAAATTTCCACTACTGGTTCAGACCAGAACTGGTCAGAACCTGCTGAATACCACCTCTGGTTATATATGTATGTATGTATGTAGGTAGGTAGGTAGGTATGTATATCTCATGCTTCTTAACTGCCCCTCTCCCTTAAATATGGGCTCTGGCCGGTGTACAATTTAATCAATAAAATTAAGCATTAAAAACAGAAAAAATTAAATTAAAACTTTTAAAAAATATAAAACAACATTATAATATTATAAAAGATGGAAAAATTCCAACATGGGGAGGCAAAGGGGGATCTCCTCATGGGGCCAACCAACCCCAATGGTTGTGTGGAGCCCCTGCATCCTCCATGCAAGGCTACACAGCCATTTTTTGATCCCGTTGCAGAAGGTCAAGAGATTGGGGTTTTCTTCACCTCTGAGGAATGCAAAGGCAATGGCAGAAAAGGCTCTCTTCCTAAACTCTACCAGTCACTCGAAATTGTGACTGATAGAGTCTGAAGCATGCCTTCCCTGCCTGACTGAGAGGGATTATATTGACTGTTTCCTAGTATGATTTGATTGCTGATTGTACCCTATGACTATCAATAAGTGTTGTACCTTATGATTCTTGATTCTTAATGAATGTATCTTTTCTTTATGTATACTGAGAGTATTTACACCAAGACAAATTCCTTGTGTGTCCAATCAGACTTGGCCAATAAAGTATTCTATTCTATTCTATTCTATTCTATTCTATTCTATTCTATTCTATTCTATTCTATTCTATTCTATTGGCTCTGTGATGTGGTGAAGCTGGTTCCATAAGCAACCTGGCCCTATGCCATGTTGGACTTCATAGATGATGGCCAACACCTTGAACCGGCCCTGGAAGCAAAGTGGCACTCAGTGTAGTTTGTGGAGCAAAAGTGTTATATTGTTTGGGCACTCAGTATGGCTCATAAGGCCACATTCTGACCAGTTGAAGATTCCTATTCAAGGGTAGCCCCATGTAGAGCGTGTTGCAGTAGTCCAATTGGGAGATGACCAGAGTATGAATGACCTGTTTTGCTCACTGTTCTGCTGAGTTTTAGAAAAGGGCTAGACAACAATCCTATTGGATCATTGTTACAAAGGTATTTCCTTACCTAAACAGAATGACCATAGGCACACAAAAATATTTGAAGGAAGAGTGAATGGGGTTGATAGGAAGGGATTATCAAGAAAATAATGGTTAAAATGGATGAAGATTCTGGAAAAAGGAGAGAGAGAGAGAGATGGGAAATTTAAAAGTAAAAGACAATGTATGAAGTATAATATACATGTGGTGGAAGCTAGAGTGCTTATGGAAAGATATAATAAACAGAGTTTTTGCAAACTAGATTTAGTTTCTTTAAAAAAAATAAATGTTTTTTTATTCCCTTGCCTTTCTTAGTTCCTGTGTTTTATCCAGCATTCTTATGCCCAGTGGTGGGATTCAAAATTGTTTATTACTGGTTCTGTGGGCATGGCTTGGTGGACGTGGCATGGCTTGGTGGGCATGGCAGGAGAAGGATACTGTAAAATTCCATTGCCTTCTCCACCCCATTAACCTGCTTTGCAGCTCCGTTCTCCTGTGTAGGACAACAAAAGAAGACCCAGTCGATCAGTTGGGACTTGGGAGGCAGAGAATAAATGGGGGCGTGACAGTCAGTGGTGGTATTTACCAGTTCTCTGAACTACTCAAAATTTCCGCTACCGGTTTTCCAGAACTGGTCCAGAACCTGCTGAATACCCCTTCTGCTTATGCCTAAAAGGAATAGAATGAGAGAGGTGTATATATGCTCTGTCCTACATATTGGCAAAAAAAAACAAAAACCAGAAAATAAAATACAGGCTGAATAGTCAAGACCTTGTTGATGATGCAAACCCTGTCAAGGACCTTGGAGTATTCATCTCTAATGATCTAAGTGCTAGAGCCCACTGTAACTACATAGTCAAAAAGGTGTTAAAAGTTGTTAACCTAATCTTACATAGCTTTTTCTCTGGTAATATTACACTAATAACTAGAGCATACAAAACATTTGCTAGACTGATACTTGAATACAGCTGATCAGTCTGGAACCCACATTACGTATCTGATATTAACACAGTTGAGAAAGTCTAGAAATATTTCACAAGAAGAGTTCTCCACTCCTCTACTTGTTGCAGAATACCTTATGCCACCAGACTCGAAATTCTAGACCTAGAAAACCTAGAACTATGCCGCCTTCGGTCCGATCTAACTATAGTATATAAAATCGTACATTGCAATGTCCTAACTGTCAATGAATACTTCAGCTTCAGCCATAACAATACTAGAGCAAACAATCGATAGAAACTCAAAGTTAATCGCACCAAACTTGATTGCAGGAAATACGACTTCAGCAACAGAGTGGTCAATGTCTGGAATACTCTACCTGACTCTGTGATTTTTTTCCCCAAACCCCCAAAACTTTAACCTTAGACTGTCTACTATTGACCCCACCCCTTTCCTAAGAGATCTGTAGGGGGTGTGCATAAGCGCACCAACGTGTTTACCATCCCTGTCCTAATGTTTCTTTTCTTATATGTATCCATGTATTCATAACTATATTTTTACTTATACCTATTATCTTGTAAGTGATTGTAAGCAATTGACAAATAAAGTAAATAAATAAATCTGCATATGTTATGCATGTTTGTTTGTTTTTATAGAGAAGACAAAGAAAAAATGGTAGGCTAGAATGGTCTGATACGACACCTTACTTGGAATGGTGTCATGTGCTGTATCTACATCTGTTTAAAAGGACTATTTCAATGAACAAAGAATAATGGAATAAAAGAAGAGCATAGAAGGGAGTTAGGTTGTCAGGTGTGTTATTGGCAATGGAAGATAGAAGCCAAGGAAATGAATACCTTGAGTTGAGAAGCGAGACCCTGCTGTCTTACTTATTTTGGACAATCATCATTTCCTGCAGGGAGCATCTGTGCTGTGAAAACTATTTTAAAGGATAGGCAGGAAGAACGTGTTGTGATTGCTTGAGGATATAACTTTTACCTGGACTAAATTTAATTGGTTTTCTATTATAATTTCTACCAGCATTGAATTGTTGTTATCTTCCCAGCTTATCCCGTTGCAAACTTAAGAGTTGTTGGAAATGTTGCATTTCATATTCTCTGGATATGCAAAGTTTCATTTAAACTGCAGTTCTCTGGGATCAGCTGAATGAAACAGTTTTATGGGACAGTAGTTCATTGGACAAGAATGTCTCTCAAGAGTTTGGCTCAAGTAAAAATGCTGTACTATAGTAACAAGGGTGAATGAGATGCTTAAGTACAACAGGAAACAATAGGTAGTATTGCTGGGTGCTGCAAATGTGCAGATACACACACATGTATACACAGACACCAATAAATATATCTTCACGTCACCAGGGAGGAAGTTTTGGAAGAGGAGAATATATCAGCCAGCATGGACTGGTGATCATTAACATTTTCTAGCTCACCACAGATAGTTCTTGACATATGGCCGTCATGGAGCCTGCTTATAATGGTTGTAAAGCAGGTCACCCTTATGACCAACCTGATCTTATGACCTTTTTTGCAGAGGTTGTGATTGCCACAGTCGTAAAACATACTTACTGTTTGCTATGGGCCAGTTTTGCCAAAAACCAAAAATAAATGCTGATTTTCAGCAAAAAGTAGTAAAATATGATCACAGTACAACAGGATGCTGTTGTAAAATATGGCTACAGTACAACAGGATGCTGTGAATAGCCATAAATGTGGGCTGACTATCTGATACCCAACATGCAGTCACATGTCTTTGGAGGAGGGGGGACAACCATCAGAATTGTCAACCCTGAAGCTGACCTGGCCGAAGCCATCTTTGAGCTTCAGTGTTGCTACATTGGAGTGAGGGATAGGGAGGGGGGATTAGAGATAGCTAGGGTTGTGTAGTCAAAATAAAATACTTCCTCTTGGGAACAAAGGATGTTCTCACACCTGGCCGGGAGAAAGAGGTGTGATGTCACGAGACCACTACACAGCCCCTTGATTGGGCCATGTGACTGATTATTTGGGATTGAGGGGAAAACTTTTACTTTTATGTGCCAATATGATATTTTTAATAAAGCTATTATTTGAGGAATTCACCTACCTCGGAGTTCTTGTTTGAAATGGATCTATTGCATGGAACTTTGGAACTGTACCCAAAGAAATGGGTCCATTATAACTTTGAATAGTTGTTAAATGATTGGCATAAGTCAAGGACTATCAATAGAACCGTTCTGTATTCTTGCTCTTATTAGTAATAGGAAAACAAAAAACATCAAGCCTGCATATGGGGGTGGGGGGGAATGATCAAGTTTTGGAAATGATGTCCTATTTCCACTATCAACACACAAGAGGAGGAACAGAGAAAGTGTTACTGTGGTTCTGCAGCAGTGGTGGGATTCAAAATTCTTTACTACTGGTTCTGTAGGCATGGCTTGGTAGGTGTGGCTTGGTGGGTGTGGCAGGGGAAGGATACTGTAAAATCTCAATTCCCACCCCACTCCAGGGGAAGGATACTGCAAAATCTCAATGTCACCTTATAAAATATTTCTCTGTCTTTTAGAGTTGCCAACAGAAACGGAGGAGGGAGTAGTGTAGCAGCTTGCAAAACAGAAACTGCATTCCATAAATGTTTTCATAGATAGTTTCCAGGCGTCCAATGTTTCTGCCACGCAAAATTCTAACTGGAGAGTATGATTGATGAGTCTTGGTTATGGATGTGTCCATTGGAGAATATGAATTATGATACATCCAGGAGGTGGGGAAAAACCAGGGTCAAGGGTGACAATGAATGATATATCTCAGAGTCAGCTACACTCAAGCAGCACTGGCATGTCTTCTCCTAATAAATCTTTAAGCAATGAAAATCTGGCTAAAGATTCATGATTTAAATGGGGGTAACTACCAGAGCCCTCACATTCCCACCCCATTCCAAAAAGAATACTGCAAAATCTCCATTCCCACCCCACTCCTGGGGAAAGGTTACTGCAAAATCCCCAATCCCTCCCCATCCCACTAACCTGCTTTCCAGCTCTGTTCTCCTGTGCAGGGCAACAAAAGAAGATCCAGCCGCTCAGCTGGGACTCGGAAGGCAGAGAATAGATGGGGGTGGAGCCAGTCAGAGGTGATATTTGTCGGTTCTCCAAACTACTCAAAATTTTCACTACCGGTTTTCCTGAACTGGTCAGAACCTGCTGAATACCACCTCTGTTCTGCAGGCCACAGGGCGAGTGGCTAGTTTGTATGTGGCCTGTAAGTTATCAAAATGAATATACTACTAGTAAATGAATTAATGAAATAATGTATATGTACCATGTTCAGACTTTCCTAAATTTAGAAAAATGAAATCAGTTTTGTAATGTTTCTGAAAATTGTTCCAGGTGATGATCATTGCATTAGCTCCAATTAATGGCCAAAGGAATTGTTATATCATATATAACATATGCTCCCACCTTTTGCTCTTCACTGTTTAGCATCCTGCAAGATTAGGGAGGCATATGAAAATTATGACTAAAGAAACCAATAACCTGAGCAAGGGATGGTGTTCCACATGTGAGACACTATTACTTATGATTTGTTGATTCAGTGGATTTGTGCAAAGGGAAAGCTGAGGATGAGTTGTGAAAAGCTTTCTTTGCTGGTGGAAAATAAAATTAGCATGAAATCTTAAACATCTGGGCCAACTAATAATAAAATAGAAATTCATCCTTAAAATGCTAACTTAGGGTTAACTTCCACTTGTCTCAAAAGGCTTCTGAATAAACAGGCACCGGACTGTGCTACAAATTATATGTGCCGTATTTACAATAAAACAGAGGCCAAGAAACCAATTAAGCAATGTTTTAGTAACTAGTAATAACTGTTGTGAATAAACTGGAATGAATTATTCAGGAAAAGCAAATCTTCCTGTAAGTCAAATAGATAAGCAGGATTAAGATGCTGCATTCAGTTACACAGGTAAAGCCGTGGATCTAATGATAGCAGTTAAGTTGTTCTTGATATTCCCTGATATAAATGAGATTCCAGTCAAAGCTGACTGTTTCTAATTAAGCCTAATATTTCCCTGGTGAGCCTTTATAATGTCTTAAATTCTACAGTGCTTTGGGGAATCACTATCTTACCAAAACTGCAAAAGCTGCTAGGTCTACGAATACAGTAGTGCCTAATAATTGCTATCTAAACAAAATACTGAAGGGCCACTATTCTACTTAACTGAATGCAAGCCACCTGTCATTCAGGAGGAAAGAAAACGAAAAATATGTTGCATATAAAAATTCTTATTTAAGAATGAGCACACATACAGTATGTGTTTCTTCCTTGCATAGACTTGTGTGTGCAGCTGTATAGATAATCCTGAAATATGTATAACAATACCAGGAATAAAAAATTTGGAAGTTAAGCTATTTTTTCTTACAGATCATTCAGTATATAACTCCTAACCAATCTCTTAAATTGAAATTTGTTTGCTTATGTTCTGGGCACATGACTATTTGAAGGAAACAACAATGTCTAATATGCATTTTAATGTGAATAGGGATACATTTGTAGCTTCATCCTTTAAAGGACAATTGTACATGAATGGCCTATTTACATACATGATATTGACGTAAAACAATCTCACAGCTGTTATATGGTGCTATGTATTATTTTCTAAAATGGAAGCTGAAACTCCACCAACAGCAGATTAAATTTTATGCCTGTATATAATTAGGAAACTGAGACAACTATTCCACATTAAAAGATAATTTGTTTTGTGGAAAATGCTCCTCTTTTTCTCTGTGAATGAAAGTCTTGCCTGCATTTGGGTAGGATGAAATGACTCCCCAGACCAAGATATTTTGAAGTCCTTTTGCAAAATAAGATCTTGGTTTAGAATTTAGAATTTATTTAATTTGTCAATCGCTTACAAGACAATAGGTATAAGTATATACATAGTTATGAATACATGAAATGGGTACATATACAAAAAATAAAAGAAACAATAGGACAGGGATGGTAGGCACGTTGGTGCGCTTATGCATGCCCCCTACAGACCTCTTAGGAAAGGGGTGAGGTCAATAGTAGACAGTCTAAGGTTAAAGTTTTTGGGGTTTGGGGAAGAAACCACAGAGTCAGGTAGAGTATTCCAGACATTGACCGCTCTGTTGCTGAAGTCATATTTCCTGTAATCAAGTTTGGTGCGATTAACCTTGAGTTTGTATCTATTGTGTGCTCTTGTATTGTTATGGTTGAAGCTGAAGTATTTGTTGACAGGTAAGTCATTGCAATGTATGATTTTATATACCATACTTAGATCAGACCGAAGACGATGTTAATTCAACGTTTTCTAGGTCTAGAATTTCAAGAATATATCCATATGCTAATTAATTGGGCTGTGCAGCTCTTTGGATTTGAAGGGGCGGAAGTACATTAGAGCTTATGGAAGCACAACCTGTGATTAACATCTTAAAACAACTGCATTTTATCCTGGGACTATTTGATTGAAAGAATTGCTGACAGATATCATGCATGTGCCCAAGTCTACTCCAAAACATCTGTCCTCCTGCTATCTAATTGGCATCCTCCTCCCCCTACCCCAGTTGACTGTCATGTCTGCCTCAATAATGAAACAGTGATTCCCTGAAAATCTTTTTTATTTGCAGAGCTAAAGGTTGGAGTGGAATTTAGTTCAGGCTTATTGTGATCCTAACTGATACTAGAATGGAGGTCCATGCACAACAATCTAAGTAGGCCTTCATCTCAGCAGATCAATTTCGTATTATAATTATATCTTCAGAGGTCCACTCTTACCCTCATAGCAAAATCCAGGCTTTTGATAACCTGTGTTTATGTAGAAAAATTAAGCTACAGAGGAAATGTGAGCAACAATGCCTTCCCATTTCAACCACATTTCACTCATATCTTTGTTGATTTAGGAGAGAAATTGTTAGTAGGGTCCAAATTCCATGCTTCATACTTGACCTACTAGCTATCTAAAACAGAGGTCTCCAAACTTGGCAACTTTATGACTTGTAGACTTCAACTCTCAGAATTCTCCAGCCAGCTGGCTGGAGAATTCTGAGAGTTGAAGTCCACAAGTCTTAAAGTTGCCAAGTTTGGAGACCTCTGATCTAAAACTAGAGAAGACAGACCAACATAAAGTATGCAGTCTTAAAAATATCTTTATTGATTGCTAGGTCAGAAGTCCATGGCTTGGATTTAGTGCATTCTTTCCACTCAGAGAAAGATTTCTTCAATCCATGCAGCTTTTCTGTTGGCAGAATAAGGTTTCTTCCTTCACTAATTTCCTCCTAAATCCCTATTTTTCCAATAACTGCTTTGGGAGTTTGTGGGATCCTCTAAAGAATGATGGAGAAATATTGCCTTCTCTGCTCTCTGCCAACAGAGGCATTCTGAATGGAATGCTTTTGTCAGAGAAAAACATCAACAACTGTATTTAGGTATTAGTATCTTTTCCTGTATTTATGTCTTCTTTTACTTGCAACCCTAGTTTTCCAGATAGTAGGGAGAGATACTTGAGTTTAATAAGATATCAAATGACCTCTTTTGTACTTGTTCTTTTTATCTTAGACAGCTGAGCTGTTAAAGGTCTTCGTAACATTACAAGGTTCTGCAAAGGAGTGTCTTTGGATCTCAGATTGGAGAGCAATTTTTTTCTTCAAGGAAGTATTGACTCCTGGCAACAACAATTTTTATTTTTGGAGGTGGTTTGCCATTGTCTTCTTCCTAAGGCTGGGAGAGAATGACTGCCAAAACTCACCCAATTGGCTTTGTGCCTAAGGCAGGACTAGAATTCATGGTCTCCTGGTTTTATAGCCCAGCGCTTTAACTACTACATAAATCAGCTCTTGAGGGCAATAATAGTAGGTAGTAGTAATCTATCTGTAATGAGTGGAATAAGTTTCTGCTCTGTTTCCTTGTCAAACTGAGCTTCAGTTTTCATTTCAAACCAAAACATGTACACAAGAATCTATCAAACTAACAATGCATTCTTAGTTTTCTCTTGCTTCTAAATGTACCAAATATATTGATAGGGACTACTGATATACTCAAGTCACTCAAGATGATTTGAGTCTGTCTGCATCTCTATAACTGTCTGGTTTGGTTCTGCAACCCAACAGGACAGCACAGACTTCAGAGGATAATTAGGACTGCAGAAAAAACAATTACTACCAACTTCTACTCTCTACTCTACTCTACTCTATATAAAATAAATTATAATCATATTAGTGTTATCAATTATGCATGGGCAAACCTGTGACTCAAAGAGGAAATAGACTTAGATACCATTTGCATATGCCAAATTGTATGTATTGAGAAATAGCTATTATTTAAATGGAAATCTGGGAAGATATATTATGTCCAAGTGACCTCTATGTCAATTCAGTCTTTGTCCTGTTGAATGTTGAAGGAGGTCTTCTATAAAAGTTCTACCAGTAGATGAGAAATGGAAGGACAAGCGCTAGCTCTTTCCTATATGAACAATTGGGTTATGCAGTTATGCCATTGTGCAGTGTTAATTTACTTTAGAGAGTACATTTTCAAAAGTATGTATTTGGGCAAAGATAACCTCCAAGTTCAAACAGGGTTTAACAATCTGAAAGATCAGCTCTAATTTAACGATCTCTGTATATAATACTTATTTCAAAGTTCAGTTCTTAAAGTAATAACCAAAGGACAGACAATATATCAGTGAGCAAATTTGGAAGATGAAAATTGATTCTCACTGGTAGATCATTTTTACATTCATTTTTGGCCAATCATTTCTGTGGATATTTACATAATGCACACTTGGCTTTAAAATAAAATATTTTTTTCTGCTGGATAGTTAATTGCTTTACTCAAATACAAATGAAAGAAATTATTTTCAAACTGCAATTTTCAATTCAAGGCAATACTGCCTAATAAATGGGGTTTGGGTTTTCTTTTGTTTGAAAGATTATGGTGGGATTTCAATCAATTACTGAAGTCTGTCTCAGCTAGTGATAAATGGTAGGACTTCAGTTCAAGAATGAAGAAACTCAATTTTTCTGTTTTCAAGTTTTCTGTCAGCTTGGGTGTCCAGAAATGCAAACGAATTATCCAATAAGTAAGGTTTGTTTTAGTGTATTTTTGAACATTGGCAGTTACAACAAGGGATGGGATTCTACAGGTTTTCACCTATTCTCTAGAACCAGTTGTTAACATACTAAGCAGTTCGGAGAACCGGTTGTTAGAAGAAATAACTGGCCTAATCCTATAAGGAAGGCAGGAAGGAAACATTCTGGTGTTGCTTATAGAAACTGCCTCTCCATTAACCCTTATTACATTCTTGGCAGGACTAGACTTCCTGTCTCAGGAATTTCTCTGGAGTTTTCCCCCCTCCTTTGCTGGTACTTTGCTTGTGTGGAGTGACCATTCAAAGTTACAATGGCACTGAAAAAAGTGACTTATCACCATTTTTCACACTTATGACTGTTGCAGCATCCCCACAGTCATGAGAGGCCAGGTGAAGAGATGCGTACCTCGATGTAAGTGACATTGAGTTGGCCACACCCAGCCAATAAAATGACCACCAAGCCATTTCCACCCAGTCACATGACCATCAAGCCACACCCACCACCTAAGCCACGACCAAAGAACCGGTTGTTTAAAAATTTGAATCCCACCCCTGGTTACAACCTTAGCAAATTCATCTCTCACATCAATCTGACATTCATTGTGCAATTACCAGGTAATTCTGAGAATGACATACAAGAGTTTTTCCAGATTATTCATTTGTTATTGCTTTGCAACTGAATTTGAAACTAAACAACCTAGATCATAGTTTACTATAATAGCAGTTAATCTCGGAAGACAAAAAAAGTGTCCAAAGGAAGTACCAGAAGACTAGACAAGAGCCAATGCTGTTCCAATATTTTTAAAAATATGAAAAGTAGCTCCAGGAAACTACTAGCTAATGTGACATCAATACCAAGTAAATCCAATGAGTTTGCAAGCCCTTAGAAACAAACAGTGATTACCAGAAGCCAACATGGAGTTGTTAAAACAGGTCATGCCAGACAAGTCTTAATTGGGTTTTTTTGACGTGACTAGATTAGTGGACCAAAACTCCTCTTAATAAACTGGGACCATGTGAGATGGATGGTTCCACTATCAGAAGTATTCATGATTAATTGTATAACTGTAGCCAGAATTAGGTCCTTAGTAGATCTAAATCCATATAGAGGGAGTACGTAGTGGGATACCTCAGGATTTGGTCCTGAAACCAGTACTTTCTAACATGGCCTAAATGATAAGAAATAGAAGAGGTCATACATTTGTGGATGAGAAAACAGGCTGAAGATTCAAAATGATCATGACAGAGTTGAACACTGGGCCTCTCACACAGAATGTGATTCAATGGTGAGAAATATAAACTTCTGCCCTTAGACAGGTTATTCAAGAAGCACAAGAACAAGATAAGCAGTACCAGGTTTAGCATTTGTACTTGCAAACTATCTTGGAGGCCACAGATGAAGTAAGACCCAACAATGTGTTGTACCTACAAAGAGCCAATGCATTTTTCACCTGCATCAATAGAGGTACAATGTCAAGATCCCAAAGAGTTATAGTACCGAATGAGGGTGAATATATGTGTCACAGGATAGTGTTACAGGATCCAATCTGAGTTGGTTACTGGGCTCAGGGGTTTAGTCTTCCAAGCTTTTGGACTCATGCTGGAGCCCAGGATTATTCTTCTTCTTATCCAAGAAGCTTCTTCTTTTCAGAACTGAAGAAACTTCTTGGATGAGAAGCAAAATGTCTTCAAGGAAAAACAAAGTCCAGTTGCCTTTTGAAAAAATACCTTTGGGACAATTAAGGAAGTCAGAAACTGAGTGAAAAAGAAAGAAACAGTAAGAGAGCGTTGACAGTGAAACCCATTTCCCCTCAATGTCGAGGGCTCTTCTGTTTTAGATGTTTTGAAGTTAGAAGCCTTCTCTAATGAAGGCTTTAATTAGATTTCTTCGCTTAGCACACAATTAGATTTATTGGCCTAAATGGACTTTTTGTATGCTTCAGTTCAAAGATTCTAGGTGTTATTAGGGCAGATATGGAATAGCAAGTAATGAATGAATCATTGTTTATATATAAGCAGGTTGAGATTTGGTGCTGATAGAAGACATACTTCATTATTTTAAATGATAGAAGGCTGCGCAACTGAATTGAGGTACCTATCTGATTGACTGGTATGAACTCTTCTTGAGTTGACAGTCATAATACTTTCAAAATCTTTCTATTTTAATTCACAGAAATTAATTAGTGGAAAATATCATTGCCACAATAATCCTGACTGTCAGCTGTAACCTGCTAATTTCCATAATTTCCACAGGGGTCACTCAGAATAGTAATATACCTAGAAAGCTATTTAAGATTTTTAATGTGTGAAACCAATTGACCAGAGTGGTGTTTTTTTTCCACTGCTTTTCCAAGTTAGGAGTGATAAACGACAAGTGTAAAAATTTACCAACTGTTTGCAAAAAAAAAAGTATGCATATTTAAAGTAGGACTGATTTTTCCCCCCTCTTTTTTTACTAGGCTAATCAAAAGGGTTGATTTTTGGTTTTTGGCTAATATAGGTATCTTTTGTGAGGTATTGTTATACCCAGCAATTGTTTTTTTTTTTAAAATAAGAATGTAGATGTATTTCCTAGTTGATTGCATTCTGCCTAGGGTGGAATTTGTATGTAGTTCCATTATGCTTGATTATATGTGGTAGTAAAATATGCATGTTTTATTAAAATCATATTTTGTATTGATTAATACAGTTATACAATTCTTGCAAAAATATTAATAACTTACCCTTGTTGAACCTGAATACAGCCAACATTGTTAGTTATTTTAATTTATAATCTTTGTAGGAGGAGTATGAGCTTGCTAAAAAGAGTACAACAATTTGAGTGTCCAGACAGAGTTGTTTATTAAGGTTATGCATACTTAGAAAATGGTTCAGAATATGTCTTTAGAATGTGTTTATGTTCAAATTAATCTTAAAGGAGCTATACTTTTTAAAAAAGAGTTCCATGGAAACCTAAAAAAAGGTGGGCTATTTTAATGAACAGCAAAAGGGTGTTGTGCCTTAAATCTGAAACATTTTTTTTCCAATCTTCCATCTTTGAAGCATGCACCACCATATTGTTTACTATATTGTTTATCATTTGTTCATCACCACAGTATAGATAATCTGGAAGATTTACCTCATAGGCACCTCATGGTTCAGGTTTCTCTGCTCTGCTTAGCGTAAGTCATGGGATATGACAACAACAACATTGTGAGTTTGTTTGATTTTGCTTTATTATTGTTTATTCATTAAGTGTATATTCCATTTTTGCTCCACAAGCTGGGAATCTCTCTTCATTTCTATTCACACAGCAGCAACTCTGTGAGAAACATTGAATTAAAAGGAAGAGTGACTCCTCAGTCATAAACCAAAATAGACCAGATGTAGACCAACCAAGTAAAGATCTACATACATTCTATACCAGAGATCTTCAAACTTGGCAACTTTAAGACTTGTGGACTGAAGATCACAAGTCTTAAAGTTGCCAAGTTTGGAGACCTCTGTTCTATACAGTATGTAAGAAATGGATGTTAAATCATAACGGGGAATGAAATTTTGGTGTGATGGTGAAGATTTGTCAGAGATCACATTGCTTAATAACCATGGATATGTAAAGAATTCGTTCATTCAGCCTTGAGTTTGCTGTATTCCATTTTCTTAGTTGTGTTCTTTCTTCATAAGTTATGGAACATGAAGACACCACTGGACATCTGAATGTCATGGGCCACCAATTTTATATATTGCCTGATGTGGAAAAAGGACCGCATGAGTTAAAACTGAGATGGAAAACAAAAGTAACATAGTTAGGGATCTTGTTATCTGGGAGCCAATGCAGCACATTTAAGATTCATGTTACTTGTCTTACATAGGACAGCACAAATTGTAACTATTTGACATTTCTTTAGATGCTGAACCAGCTTGATTTCAGCTGACTGCCTTCCCTGGCCATCTGGTAAAATGCCATGAAAAGACTTCATAGGGGCTAATTATTTCCTAAATTAATAACATTGACAGGTTTGCTGTGGTCTAGTGTTTCTGTGGGCTGTGATGCAGTTACAAGCCATTCAATGTGAGAGTTGTAGCAGTTGTGAGATTTCAAGATTTCACCGTTTATGTACGGCATTTCTAAATCACAAAATATGTATAGTGCAAATCTATTTTTGCTCATCCAGAACTTGGATTGTAGAAGTTGTGCTACATACTGCCAACATTATTGGCTTCTCCCACAGTGTCTAACAACCATCATGGATGTTACTGGTGTCTTTAAATATATAGCAATCTTCTCCAAGCAGGTGTTTTTCAAATATGTTGGCCTACAACTTTCTTTATTCTTAGTGCCAATTATCATGCAGGCCTCGAGTGACAGGCACTGTATTCCAAAATTGCCTTTGCATGCCAATTGGGAAAGGCTGGTCAGAACAATATAGCTTTTCTTACAATTAGAATACCTTTTTCTGTAATTATGCTACTTCTGAAGAATACAGTCTCCAGAACTCTTTGCTAGCATTAATATTGGCTCATGTTTAAAAGCGAGTATAAATGCTCACTGAATTCAACAAGACTTACTTTTAAATAGATATAGGTTGTGCTGCAAAACATTTGTTATTACTATTGTATATCACCTTAAGTTTCCTTGTGTTCTGTTTAGTTTATTGTTACTAGTGTTATTAAGCCAATTTGAAAAATAAATAGCGTGAATAAGCCTAACTTTTAACTTAGCTGTCCCACATGACTTTGCCTTCAATAATGATTATCACGTTGCATGTCTATGGTTATATTCTTTTTTACCAAAAGAACAAATCTAAACTAAATAAAAAACACAAGGTTTTAGCTTTGTTGTTTTATCTCTGGATAGAAGTTGTGAACAATTGATACTATAGTAGTTTAAATTTTAAACTAGTTAGCAGCTGCAGACTGCTAACACAAGAAGTGTTAAATCTGCATGAATAATTAGAGACACATGCACGATAGTAGAGAGGAATTAATATTCACATTATATGTAAATAATGCTAGTCATGTTATCCAAAACAAAATGTTAAATATTTTAGATATATTCCAGGTGTAAAGGTAAGAACATCCTCAAGCTGAATTCAACCTCTGGTGATTTTTATGGACCTGTTCATGTAATTTCTTTGTAGTAAGATGAAAATAGTTTGTTATTGTCTTGTGACATCATTTTTTTCAATATCATTTTTTGCTCTACAGTTCTAATATTTCCTGGCTCTTCTATCAGTTTTTTGAAAATCAGTCAGTATAAATTGACTGCCACTGTTGGATGTAGCCTTGTAAACAGTATTTATACAAATTTATGTTGTAGATCTTCAACTACTTCTAGTCATTTATAGATGTCAAGACGGAGGTTTTTATTAGATATTTTCAAATCAGATGTAATTTTATTCAAATGGGAGATTTAAAGAGGTGTGTTCTTGTGCTAGTATGCAATTTGATATTTGAGATTTCATATAAGGAAAGATTTTCTATAAGCCATGATTGAAAAGCATCAAAATACTTGCAGCTGCTTCATTGTTTGCTAGAAAAGAATGAAAAGAGCTGGAACGGTTAGAGGACTTTGGGGGGAGGTAAATAATGCCACATGCATACTGACTTCATCACACAAATCATGCAACTTATATAGACATTATAAACAATGACATAGTAATACATGTCATTTTGATATTGTGGGATTTTTTGGGTGCTGCTGGGGACAGTAAATAGTTTTGAAGTTATTCTGCCAGTTTTCAATTGAAAATATTTGGAAAATTTCAGTACAATGCATTTTTAAATAGTTTCCTGTAATGCTTCTCTTTCAAGGCAGAGATAATAAGAATTAAACAAGGGTAACACAACAGCCTCCAAACTGTTCAGCAGCCAGAGAATATGCTGAACCATTGAAGACATCCCCTTACACTAATTTAAAAACAAAACTTCAAAAACATCAGCAATTTTTTTTGCCCACATTTTCTTCTCTGGGATATCAGGGTTGATGTGACATTGAAGAAACAATTACTGGTTTGCTCTTGTGTGGTGTAGCCTTGCTGTCTCTGATCATTGAGTTGTCCAGGGTACCAAGAGCTCAATGGCCATAGAGCTTAGAACTTAGTGATATCCAGATTTTGGCTTCCTGGCAATATTATGACACCATTAATTATTTAATTAATTAGCAGAGACAGCAGAATAGCTGTGACAAGAGATGCAATATTACACCGATAAGAAAAACTGGCAGAGAAAAAGGTACTACTCATAAACTTACACCTGCTATAGTAAACATTTGGAGCCATCCCTGTAAATGTTAGTCTGGCACTCATTCTCCAATTTATCAAGAGATAAATAAACTATCCTAATTTTGCAGATTGGATTTTGCAGGATATTCAGAATACTGAAAACAGAGCTGATTACTGGTTGGTTGATTGATTGGACTATCTGTTTGCAAATTCAGCACAGAAATATAGTAAACCATTAGCACAAAACAGAACAAATCTAAAGCCTGTGGCTGAACCTGTGAAAGAATTTGAGATCTGAGGACCTGAATAAAGCCTCAGCTTGATAAAATATTTAATAAGGTAGCAAACTCTATTGGCTGATTACTCATGTCAAAGACAGAGTGCTCATCCTACCACTCAGCTCTGCTTTAGCATTCTTTCTAAATGGGAGTGAAGGTGCAACTTGTAGATTGTGTGTAAAAACCCCAGAAGGGACAGAAAAATCACTGAATTTGCGCGGCACTTCAAAGGACGTACAAAATACTTTGAAAGCACAAAGTTTCAATGTATTTCTTTGAAGTAAATCCCTGCTTCATATTATGAATCTACTTGGACGGGATGGTTTCAAGTGAATGTTCTCAAATCAAAACACCCCTTTGAAGCTATATGCAGTTGACGGTCGATATTTTTGTTTGGCAAAGTGTAATACAATCGACCAATGTTAGAAAGCTGGGTCAACATTTTGCAAAAGCAGTAGTTAATTTTTAATAGAGATTTAGATTTATGAATAGAATAGAATAGAATAGAATAGAATTGTTTATTGGCCAATGTGATTGGACACACAAGTTGTATCCAATCACATCTTGTCTTGGTGCATATGCTCTCAGTGTACATAAAAGAAAAGATACATTCATTAAGAGTCAAGAATCAGAATAGAATAGAATAAAATACTTTATTGGCCAAGTGTGATTGGACACACAAGGAATTTGTCTTGGTGTAAATACTCTCAGTATACATAAGGAAAAGATATATTAGTTAAGAATCAAGAATCATAATGTATAACACTTAATGATAGTCATAGGGTACAATCAACAATCAAATCATACTAGGAAACAGTCAACATAAATCGTAAGGATACAAGGGACAAAGTTACGGTCCTACAATCACAAGTGGGAGGCGATGGGTGATAAGGAGTGATGAGAAGATTAGCAGTAATTAGCATCGGCCTTCCACCGGCCAGTGTGCTCCCACAGGGTGGGTCTCCTCAGGGTGCCGCCGGCTGGGCGATGCCAGCTGGTGGCTCTGAGGGTATGGGCCTTTTCTGCGGGTGCACCCTCCCTCTGGAATGAGCTTCTTACGGAGATACGGGCCATCACTGACCTATGGGCCTTCCGGCGCGCACTGAAGACCCACCTTTTTCAGCAGGCTGGTCTGGCCTAGTCCCATTAGTAGGGTTTTAATTTTTAAATCTTCATTTTTAACGGGGTTTTATTGGTTTTACTTTTAATTACAGCCGTACATTTAATTCTTTTTTAATTTATTTTAAAATTTATATCGATTGTATTTTATTGTGGCTGTACACTGCACCGAGTCCCTATTTGGGAGAGGGGGCGGTATAAAAGTTTTAATAATAAATAAATTTAATAATAATAGTAGTGCAGACTTTGTAATAGTTGAAAGTGTTGAGGGAATTATTTGTTCAGCAGAGTGATGGCTTTTGGGAAAAAACTGTTCTTGTGTCTAGTTGTTTTGGTATGCAGTGCTCTATAGCGTTGTTTTGAGGGAAGGAGTTGAAACAGTTTATGTCTGGGATGTGAGGGGTTTGTAAATATTTTCACAGCCCTCTTTTTGACTTGTGCAGTATACAGGTCCTCAATTGATGGCAGGTGGGTAGTAATTGTTTTTTCTGCAGTCCTAATTATCCTCTGAAGTCTGTCTGTCCTGTTGCAGAACCAAACCAGACAGTTATAGAGGTGCAGATGATAGACTCAATAATTCCTCTGTAGAATTGTATCAGCAGCTCCTTGGGCAGTTTGAGCTCTCTGAGTTGGCGCAGAAAGAACATTCTTTGTTGTGCTTTTTTGATGACGTTTTTGATGTTAGGTGTCCATTTTAGGTCATGTGATATAGTAGAACCTAGAAATTTGAAGGTCTCTATTGCTGATACTGTGTTGTCTAGTATTGTAAGAGGTGGTAGTATGGGAGAGTTTCTTCTAAAATCTACCACCATTTCTACGGTTTTGCGTGTGTTCAGTTCCAGATTGTTCCGATTACACCACAAGGCAAGTTGTATAACCTCCTATCTGTATGCAGATTCATCGTTGTCTCGAATGAGACCAATCACTGTTGTGTCATCAGCAAACTTCAGTATTTTAACAGATAGATCATTTGAGATGCAGTCATTGATATATAGAGAGAAGACAAGTGGAGATAACACACAGCCCTGGGGGGGCCCTGTGCTGATTGTACAGATATCGGATGTGATTCTGCCTAGCTTCACCTGCTGCTTCCTGTCTGTTAGGAAGCTTATGATCCACTTACAAGTGTGTTCAGGTACCGCTAGTGGGTTTAATTTACTTAGAAGAGTGTCTGGAATGATGGTATTGAGTGTTGAACTGAAGTCTACAAAGAGGACCCTTGCATAGGTATTTGGAGATTCAAGGTTTGTAGGATGTAATGCAGAGCCATATTAACAGCATCATCTGTCGATCTATTTGCTAGATATGCAAACTGCATAGGATCTAACAGTGGATCCGTGATGGTTTTCAGGTGGGTCAGCACAAGCCTTTCAAAGATTTTCATAACTACAGATGTTAGAGCAACTGGTCTGTAGTCATTCAGTTCCTTGATGGAGGGCTTCTTTGGCACTGGGATGATGCTAGAACATTTGAAGCAGGAAGGAAGATAGCACATCTGTAGATACAACACTTAATAATAGTCAGACGGTACAATAAGCAATCAAATCATACTAGGAAACAGTCAATATACTGTTAATCGTAAGGATACCACTGACAAAGTTACAGTCATACAGTCACAAGTGGGAAGGGAGGGGTGATAAGGAGTGATGAGAAGATTAATAGTAATATTAGTGAAGACTTTGTAAATAGTTGGACAGTGTTGAAGGAATTATTTGTTTACAAAGTGATGGCATTTGGGAAAAAATTGTTCTTGTATCTAATTGTTTTGGTATACAGTGCTCTATGGCATTGTTTTGAGAGTAGGAGTTGAAACAGTTTATGTCCAGGATATGAGGGGTCGGTAAATATTTTCACAGCCCTCTTTTTGAGTTGTGCAGTATACAGGTCCTTAATTGAAGGGAGGTTGGTAGGAATTGTTTTTTCTGTAGTCCTAATTACTCTCTTAAGTCTGTGTCTGTCTTGTTGGGTTGCTGACAATTATAGAGGTACAGATGACATACTATGATGAACCATACTATGTAAGCTTTTAAAACAGAATTCAGGGAGTGGTATGTTGATTTATTGCTACAAATTCAGATTTTGTTTACTTCCAATTACTTTCAGTAAATACATTATTCTGCTCTTCGTTGAAATAGCACACATCTGGAATATAAATTTGCTCATTCATAAACTGGATGGGGATTGTAAATGACTATAAATGATACTGGGAATTACATCTTTATCCTTTTTTCCTTTGACCTCCATTGGTATTTTTTACTTCAAGGTCTTTTAACACCTGAGGTGTATAAAAAGTGGTTGGGCAAATTCCTGCTGTTTTTTAGGTTATTGAAACAGATGCCATCTTATCTACTAAAAAAATGGAACATTCACGCAGAGAGGCAACACATATTTTAAATGACCCATATTCATTTGATAAAATAAAAATATAGCCTAATGGTAGAGCTGGAAAGATTGCTACTTTGGGTGAGAAAAAAATCCACAAAGCACCCATAAAGCCTTAGCTGTACACAGACTTCGGCCAAAGTGCAAACTCAGTGATTCTTTCACAAGTGGGATTAGGAATGTTTAACCTTCAGTGGCTTTCCAGCTAGCTGGGGAATTGTGGGAGGTGATGTTCACACAACTTAACATTGCCAAGTTGAGAAACTCGGGTCTAAACATTCAAGAAAAGTGGAGATTTACAAAAGGAATACACTTATTAATTGACCATGTCAAACATATTTCCTGCATGAATATAATTTGTCCTAGCCATGTTAAGGCAAATAAGTAATTTTTAATAGTATATTCCTATTGTCCAAATAGCCCTAAGGTGTTTTTTAATTATTTACTTGTATGTTGTTACTTGTATTTTGTTAGTTCTAGGCTGCATAAACAGAAGGATAGAATCAAGATCACGTGAAGTGTTAATACCCCTTTATAATGCCTTGGTAATGCCACACTTGCAATACTGCATCCAGTTTTGGTCGCCACAATGTAAAAAAGATGTTGAGACTCTAGAAAGAGTGCAGAGAAGAGCAACAAGATGATTAGGGACTTGAGGCTAAAACATATAAGGAACGGTTGCTGAAACTGGGTGTGTCTAGTTTGATGAAAAGAAGGACTGGAGGTGACATGATAGCAGTGTTCCAATATCTCAGGGGTTGCCACAAAGAAGAGGGAGTCAAGCTATTCTCCAAAGCACCTGAAGGCAGGACAAGAAGCAATGGATGGAAACTAATCAAGGAGGGAAGCAACTTAAAACTAAGGAGAAATTTCCTGATAGTTAGAACAACTAATCAGTGGAACAACTTGCTTCCAGAACTTGTAAACGCTCCAACACTGGAAGTTTATAAGAAGAGATTGGATAAGTCTGAAATGGTATAGGGTAGCGGTTGCCAACTGGTGGGCCACAGCCCACTGGTGGGCCGTGAGAAAATTTTGGTGGGCCACAGAGAAATCTGACCCCCAGAGCACCCCCCCCAAAGCAATTAATCCAGGCTGTGCAGAAGCGCAAGGCTGTGCCGCCCACATGGCCCGCAGGAACCCTCCCTGCCCACTCACTCCTTACCCGGCAAACTTGTCTGCTAAATTGCTATTTTTCCTTTTTCCGACCATCATCTGTTCTGCTGTGCCAGGAGATTTAGATTAGCTAGGAAGCAGGAAATGGTTGGATTTCTTGCTTTCTAGCTAGTCTTTAGATCTTTAGCACTGCTTGTAAGTATAGCCGAACCTCCCTTAGGACTAAAGGTTTGCTTGCAAGCAAATTTAGTACAGACTTCACCCTGTTAAGCCCCAATTAAGGGAGGAAGCATACTGCTAACACAAAGTATATACTTATTCCCCTGCCTCAGCTGAACAGGATAGAACCAATGGTCTAGTGGCAATTACAGCTGCCTCACATGTAATGCTTCCCTGATTCGAATCCCAGTTAAGGGTATGGCTAGCTGAAGAGAGCTAACTAGCTCAAAATAGATCTTTCTAGTCTCCCTTATTTAATTATTTATCAGCTCAAAACCTAACACACATGTAAACAAAAGACAACGAAACAAATAGCTTTCTGTCGGTATGGTCTCTGGTGATGAGTCGAAAGACAGAAAAGAAAGCAGTATGCTTCCTCCCTTAATTGGGGCTTAACAGGGTGTTGTAACACAAAGTATATACTTATTCCCCTGCCTCAGCTGAACAGGATAGAACCAGTGGTCTAGTAGCAATTACAACTCCCTCACATGTAATACTTCCCTGGTTCGAATCCCAGTAAGGGTATGGCTAGCTGAAGAGAGTTAACTAGCTCAAAATAGGTCTATCCTAGTCTTCCTTATTTAATTATTTATCACACATGTAAACAAAAGACAACGAAACAAATAGCTTTCTGTCGGTATGGTGATGAGCCGAAAGACAGAAAAGAAAGCAGTATGCTTCCTCCCTTAATTGGGGCTTAACAGGGTGTTGTGTATATATATATTTGATAATATGAGAATTTATACAAATTGTAAGTGAGGACTATGGAGAGGATGCACAAAAGATTTGTAACCAACCGACACACTGTATGTATGTAATTGTATGTAAGATGGTTTTATGTTTTGTTTGTGTATTTTCAGAACAGTTGACCAGCTAATGAGCAAATATTTTCTTTGACCCACTTGTCAAAGATACATGTCTTCTGGAAGGGTTTTCAAGACTATGATTGACACGTCTGTCTCAGCACAAGGAGGTTGTAATGCTTAATGTTTCATAATTAGACCATTACGTTTCAATAGCTAAACTAATCAGGCATGTTTCAATCCCCCCCTCTCCCTCCCTCCCTCTGTAAAAGCAATTTTACTATTGCAGAGATTGACACTTGTAGAAAATTCCTTGATGACACCAAGGTCAGAAGGAGAATCTGCTGTCATGAGACATATGATGAGCAGAAAAACAAGCAAAACAAAAGTTTGTCCAGGTTCCGACAGGCTCCTCTGCTAGCAGCTTGCCTGATGATTTACCATTGCCAAATGATAGATAATGAGTAGAAAAGAGACAGAATAGATGGCAGAGAACTAGCTGGAGTCTTAACTGATATTGTGAATGGGAAGTCATCACCAGTTCCAATTTTGCAGTCTCTCTGGACTCTTTCTGCTCCTAATTGCAACATACATAGGCAGAATCAGTGTAGATGTAAAATACACGTAAAGGGTGAAATACCCCATCCTTCCTCAATATGGTGCCTTGTAAATGTATTGAGCGATACATTTCAATGCTATAAAGGTACTATGATATTATTATTGAAAAGCCAGGAGAAAGAGGATATAAATCAGAGGAAGTATGGTACCTTGTAAATGTATCGAGCTGTATTGTAGCAGTCAATGCTTTAAAGCACTATGATATTATTATTGAAACAAGCCAGGACAAAGAGGAAGTAAAACAGAGTGAAATGGAATAAAAAATTATTTAACTTTTTCGTAAAAGCTACCTAACTACTGAATCTCACTGGGAAATCAAGAGACCAAAAAGCCAAAAATGGGGCGCTATGGTCACATGAGCAATGTGGCATTTTAATCAAATAGATGGGCCTAGAGAAGGCACCACATGGATCTTCAAGCATGGGTGTAACCTTCTGTGACCAGTCTAACAAGGGCAGAAGGCATAGAAGCCTTTTGGAAATTCAGCAAACAAAAGAGAAGGGAAAAGAATCTTCGATAAAGGAATATTAATGACTGGCAGTCTGTGATGGATGTAGACAGTGAAAACTTATGACTCTATGAAAAGCAGTGTCATAGTGACGAAGGAGTGTTAGTTTGAGGGGAGCTTGAAGATTCGAGAGCTCCTCCTGGACTTTTAAGACTCCATCTACTTTTGTCAGCTCAACAGATTCCCCCCCCCCCCCCCGCCCCAGTCTCTTTCTCCTATGAGAGTATCTTCCTATGGAAATCCAAGCCAATGTCAGCTTCTACTTATCAGTCCTTTAGAGTGAACTATTGAGGTGTCATGGCTGCCTTCATGACAGATTCATAAAGAGCTATCACTTTCGATAGGCTTTCACAAAGTCTCTTAAAGATTGACTTTGATGTTCTTATATAATCGCCCTGATTTTAATACTTTCTATTGTGCTATAAAGCTATTGTTGGTTTCAGAAAGAAAAAAGGGAGTATCAAACTTTTTTTTTCCCTTTGGAGCAATTTTTCTTTTACAGAATCTATTTCAGAGGAATAATTTAAGAAGAAATTGGGTAGTCCTAATCCAAATTTGGTCCCTTGAGATACTTTTAAGCAAAAAAACCCCCAAAACCCTGACCTATTTTTCTACCATCATATCTAGTAATGTACCTCTTAGTTTAGCAGATAGAACAGGCTTATTTAGTTCTAGAAAATTTATGGATCAATAAATGCACCTGCGTTACTCATATATACTTTAGAAGTTCTATAAAGATACTTTGAATGGTTTTTAAACTTATCTCTGCATATCATTATTGTATATACAGTATATAAGTTTTTGATTGCGTTGTATGAAGGTTTTTATTGAAAGTTCCCTGGAATCATTTATTGTGAAATGAGAAAGTTATATAAATATGATGAATAAATAAATAAACAAGGTCTAAGTGTTGTGGGAGAATGAACTTTTGAGTAAATGGATAATATAAATTCAATAATATAAACTCCCTTTTTGGGAGATGGGGCAGTATAAAAATTTAATAAATAAATAAATAGGTATATTTATGCGCAAAAATGCTTTCTAAATAGGTTAACTTTATGCTCTGAGACTTCTACAAGTTTCAACATTTGCTGTACTTTCCTTCACTGTTTTACTCTATTCTGCAATCAAACCTGGATTATAGCTTCCGGTTAGTTATGAAACTTACTTTTCCTACAGGCTAAGATAAAAGACTTCTGCTATGTTTGTCCTGGGAATAGAGAACCACAGAATAAAGTAGAAAAAGTAGATGAAAGCTCATATATGATTAGCTCAAGCACTGAAGTTCAAAAAATGTATTGTAGAAAAAGCAGTTAAAACGCTAATTAGGACTACAAAAACAACTACCCACCCATACACAATTAAAACAACTGCATATTTCATCTTGTTACAGCAAAGGATCCTTACCTATATTTATTTAAAATATTCATATCCCATCATATCCTACATCTGGAACAATTAATATTCATGTACTGAACATTGCATTGTTTAAAAAATATTCTATAGGAAATATAAATGTACAAGTTTCTAGCTGTGAATACAAGATTTAACACATACTTTTGTGCTTTTGGGTCACATTCATTGCAGTGTTCAGCAAGGCTGCATACACAAAGAGGATGCTGCTTCTCTGTGCCCTTGAAGTGTTAGAGTCAAATGCACACACATACAGTCTAATGCACATAGAGGTATGCTTGTACATATGGATGCATTAGAGTTTCCACAGACCATTTTCAGACTATGGGTCATTCATGGGCAAGAGAAATAAAGGAGGCAATGAAACTGAAATGTTTTCTTCCCCGTCAGTTTCCTTTCTGTTATGATTTGTTGGGGGGGGGGTGGGGGGGGGAAGTACTAAATAATACTGAAGAAGTTTCCCCTCTTATTGCTTAATATTTTCTCAAAATAAGAAACCTGAAAGAGTGGACAATTGATAGAACATTATTTAACTTGTTGCCAAATCTTGCTGTGATGATCATGATGACTCTTCCACCCAGTATGCAGTCATGATATGTTAAATGCCTTTGGATTTGTTTTTTCCAGGTAATTGATGTTCTTTTATGTGATACGGTACTAATTTTGCTATTTTTTTTTCAATAATAAAGCCAGCCAAGGTTATTCTGCAGTTGGGTTTCCCAGAAATTTGATGGCTTGATGATTGAACTCTAAAATTAAGAAGTAGATAGGATTAGAAATAGATTTGTGTAAATTTAAGTTCTTGTTGTAATCTGCAAATATACCCTGTCCACTGCATTTTGCCGGTCCAGTAATTTAGTCACTTTGTCAATGAATGAAAGAAGATGTGGTTGGCATGATCTGTTTTTGACAAAGCCATGTTGGCTTCTGGTTAGAACTTTGCTTGCTTCTAGATCAGGGGTCTCCAAACTTGGCAACTTTAAGACTTGTGAACTTCAATTCCCAGAATTCTCCAACTGGGAGTTCTGGGAGTTGAAGTCCACAAGTCTTAAAGTTGCCAAATTTGGAGACCCCTGATCTAGATGCTTGCAGATTTGTTGCTTTTCCAGGCTCTATTGATGTCAGGCTGATTGGTCTATGGTTTCTTGGATCTGTTTTTAATCCCCACCTTTTTTTTGACAATGGGAATCTCATCAGTTTTTTTCCAGTCCTCTAATAATTCCCCAGTCTTAAAGGTGATTTAGACTGAAGTCAGAATAGAAAAAGTTGAAGATAGAATATTAAAAGTTATCACCTTGCAATCTAAAAGTGAATAACTTACCTATGTTATCAAGGCTTGGAGGGAGGCATTCTTAGTGGAATGTAGGGCAATTACTTTGCCTGTTAAGGAAAGGTAAGAAAATAAAACTATTCATGCTTCTCCTTTTAATGTATTTCTTATTAAAATGATTTTTTTAAAAAATCTGAGGTGGTACCTCGCACTGAACTTCTAAAAAGTCCTTAAAATCCCCAGGCTGCTTCAATCACAGTAGTATTAGGTAGCTTTCCCTAACCTGGGTGTTTTCAAATATTTTTTACTATGCTTTTACAATCTGTGGGTCTTCCAAGCTGAAGTCCAGCAACCATGTAGAACATCATAGTCATGAAGAGTAATATTTGGAGTCAATATGATTTAAATTGATTACTAGTTGATGTTTCATTGAATTTTCTTCATTACATATGACTACATCTGAATCAAACTGATTGGATTTTTGTAAGTATATCCTATTGGATGATTGACAGGAAAATGTTCTTCTTTCCATCATTATTGTCATAAATTATACTGAAGTTTCCATTTTCCAGACTGGATGCAGTGCCCTCAACAATCCTTTTTGGAGGTTTTAAGAGATATTTATGTTCATGTGGTGATGGCTCAACAGAAACTCTAAGCCATTTGCTAAAATGTTGCTCCTTATATAAGGATCTTAGGCAGACTTTCATTTATCTCATCTTAGGGCAAAAATTCAAACAGGGAGCGTGATTTCTACTTACAAGGAGCCAAAATATACTCCTAAATTGTCAGTTTTGTGCTACAATCTGAACATCATTAATTAAGATCCTACATTACTTATTGTTTTACATTTTCTATTACATCTGGCCTTATGATTGTAATAAAATGATTTGTTCTGATCTAAAATTCCATATGATTCCAGAGTCAAGCGACAACTATAATTTGAAGCCATTTGAAACCATGCAAATGATGTTAAATTGGACTATTCTGTGTCTAAGTCATCTGTTACAAGCTGCATCTGTTCCATGTTCTGGAACACCATCATGATCCATGATACAATGAGTTGTACCATAAATGAAAAATGTATGGCTAACTGGAAGTTAACAATCTGCAAACTATTCACCACTAAAAGTGTAAACTTCACTAGATAGTAATTTTAAAATGACGGTTGTGGCATGTCTTATCCAGAATATGTGTATTTGCACAATAGATAATTTCATCATATTTTTCTGAATATGTATTTACATATATAAATGTATTCACATATGTACTTACATTTTTATAATACTCTGACTATGTATTTAGAGCAGAATATTTTAAACATAAAATAAATGTACCACATTAGTAATTTTCAGAACCTCTGAGATAATTTAACTCTCAAAGTTAAATTATTCAGGAAAAATCTAATGTTATATTCAGGTAAATAGAGTGTCAATTACAGGTTTAGTCAGGGCAAAACAGCATAGTACAATGCAGAAAAAGCAGGCGACAAGTTGGACTGTATTGGTGAATCTCTGACTGATTTATGTTAGATTAACAAGCATCTCCAAATTTGCTAAAAAAGTCTTCTCTTTGACAAAGATGCCTACATGGTGAATTCATTTTTATGTAAGAAAGCTTCAGGTAATAACACAACTTCCTTGGCTTAAAGTGAATTCAAAGTCATAGGCAATTTGTCATTTTTAGTGTATTGCCCAAGGCTGAAGTAACTCTGAAAAGAAGAATTAACATGAATGCAGTGCCTAAATCACAGCAATTTACTTTGTCCAGAAATATGTTATATCTTAAACAAGTTATCCTTGGGCAACAATGCTATTAAAAAACAGGGACTGGGAGACAAGAGTAAGTGTGAACTATTTCATTCTATTGTGTACGAGTTTCTCATAACTATCTAGCAGAAGACAGTAAATAGCAGGATGGTAGGCTAGAAGTACTTTTGATGTGTCTCTTCATGTATGATGTTTGCCTTTTTAATCTGGGTACATCCCCCTTCCAGTTTTCTTTTATAGCCATTGTGTAGTAAAAGTTGTCTACGGAGGCCATCCCTTAGAGCAGGGCTGTCTAACTCCATTTCATTAAGGGCCACACACCAGCGTTATGTTTGACCTTGGGGAGAAGGAAGTGGGTATGGCCAGGTTGGGTGTGGCCAGCTCGATGTGACTCGTGTCAGGAACGCCTGTGATGGCCCAAGCACTCTGCCAACAAAAATAGACTCCCAAGCTCAGTTTCCAGCTGTGATGGCCTCCTATAACCCTCTGCCAATGAAAACGGAGCTTGAGAGGGCCCACGTCTGGCCCTCCCAAGCTCCATTTCTAGCTGTGACAGCCTCTTGCAACCCTCCTGTGGCCCTCCTGAGCTCTGTATTCACTGGCAGAGGCACCAAGGGCCAGTTCTTCGCTGTTTCCAGGGTGGCCCCACAGGCCTGATTTAAACACTCCCCCACAGCCCCCTGGGCCTTGAGTTTGACACTCCTGCCTTAGAGGGAAATTTAGGACAGAGTTCTATTTAATGCCATCAGTCTTCCTTCTCATGTACAAAACATGCCTTCAGAGAAAAGGTTCAAAATCAGGGGTGGGATTCTACCGGTTCGCATCTATTTGCTAGAACCGGTTGTTAACATTTTAAGCAGTTTAGAGAACTGGTTGTTAGAAGAAATTACTGGCCTAATCCTGTAAGGAAGGCAGGAAGGAAACATTTTGGTGTTGCTTACAGAAACTGCCTCTGAGTTAACCCTTATTACATGTTTGGCAGGACTAGACTTCCTGTCTCTGGAACTTCTCTGGGTTTTTTTTTTCCTCCTTTGCTGGTACTTTGCTTATGTGGAGTGACCATTCAAAGTTACAATGGCACTGAAAAAAGTGACTTATGACCATTTTTCACACAGCATCCCCACAGTCATGAGAGGCTAGGCAAGGAGATGTGTGCCTCAATGTGAGTAATGTTGAATTGGCCATGCCCAGCCAGTCACAGGACCACCAAGCCACACGCACCAACTATGCCATGCCCATAGAACTGGTTGTTAAAAAATTTGAATCCCACCCCTGTTCAAATTCATAGGGTTGGATTTGGGAAACAGGATGCTGGCCTCTCAATTAGGCAGAATAAGGAGGTCTACAAAGGGAGGCAGAATGAAAAAAAAACAGGGTTTACACCTTTATGATACAAACTTCGCTCTTTTTGCATCATCACATTTCACACCCATTTAAAAGGGGAACAGTATGGTGTTGTGATTCCAACTGTCAATTTAATGAAAGGAACAAGCTCTCTGCATCCCTTGGCAGTTATCATAGAAAAGCAGAAAATTACTAATGGTTTATTGTTAGTGAATTCTTATTTCGGATTCATTTGCCGAAATAATATGCCAGTCTTTAACTATTATATAATTCTTTCCTTCCCTCCATTATTCAATGAAACCAGCCTCGCATGAACCTAAGAGGTGTTGTCCGTTGAATTGAGCAGATAATTTATAAGTAAAGTTTGGGCTGCATTAGGCCTAAGGATATGAAAAGATGCAAGGTGTTACCAAAAGGATAGTCCAATCAATTGAAGTAAAAGTATGCAAGGCTAGTAAGACATAGAACATTTGAGTCTCAAAAACAATGTGAAAAGTTGCTTGTTCTCAGGGTGGTATTCATAAGAAACAAAGCAAGTTGCAACTGCAATATAACAAAAGTATGGTACATGAAAAATGTAATTAAGACTTTAGAATATGAAGAACAAATGTTAAAGTGAAATTTAAACAATGATGAGACTTTCTCTATCTTGAGCACCACCACTAAAAAGATTTAGAACTAGGAGCTACACTTTACTTGAGAGTGACCAAGAGAAGGACTGTAATCATACCCCAAGAGCACAACAGCACAAGGCAGAAAGAAAGGGCTTTCTGAATTAAAAAAAAACATTAGTGGGCTTATTTTTAGGGACTAAAGTTGAGTAAACGAAGATGGTTAAATATGGTTCAAGACTAGAACAGATTCAATATTCTGGACAACAGTGAAATCTATGGCTTTTTGAAGTCCATTGCATTTGCATCATTTATGATGCATTGCCCTAATCCAGATGGGAATGTTTGGAATATAAGTAACCCACCCTATCTAAGATAAAAAGACTATATATGGCATAAGAGATACGTACCAGCACGGACTTGAGAACCTTTAGGCGTGTGTTAAAAACCTGGCTCTTCGAGCAGGCTGGCCTGGGCTGTCATGAGATTTTAATCTGTCTCCTATTTTAATTTGGATTTTAAATTTGGGGTTTTTAATATATCAGGGGGAGGGTTGATTTTTTAATATTAACAGCCCAAACTATTTAATCTCATTTTAACTTTTGTATATGTGTTGGGGTAGATCTGGCTGTGCACCGCCCTGAGTCCTTCGGGAGAAGGGCGGTATATAAATGTTAAAATAAATAAATAAATAAAATAAAAGATTTTAAAAATCCACATCATAGAACCCAACCATGCATCTAATATCAATAAGCACAGTCACTTCCGCCCTCGTCATCTCCCGCTTGGACTATTGCAACGCTCTCTAGATGGGGCTTCCCTTGAAGAGTGTCCAGAGGCTGCAGTTGGTCCAGAATGCGGCCGCGCGGGTGATCTTGGGAGCCCCTCGGAGGTCCCATGTAACACTGCTTCTCCGCGGGCTGCATTGGCTTCCTGTGGCCTTCCGGATCCGATTCAAGGTGGTATTGATCGTTTTCAAAGCGCTCCATGGCTTGGGATCTGGGTACTTACGGGACCGCCTGCTGCCATCAACAGCTTCCCGCCGCCCAGTGCGCTCCCACAGGGTTGGCCTCCTCGGGGTTCCGCTGCCTGATCGTTGCCGGTTGGCGGCCTCGACGGTGCGGGTCTTCTCTGTGGGGGCCCCCTTCCTGTGGAATGATTTGCCCCCGGAGATACGGGCCATTACCGACATTCAGACCTTCCAGCGCGCAGTAAAGACCCTGTTCTTTCAACAGGCCGGCCTGGCCCAGTAACGGGGTTTTAATTAACTAGGTTTTTAAATTTTTAAAAATTTCTAAATTTTAAATCTATTAGTTTTATATTTTAAATTGTATTTCGGCCTTGATTTAATTGTTTAATCTGTTTTTAATTGTATATATTGTCTGTTTTTAGTTGGCTGTGCACCGCCCCGAGTCCCTTTTTGGGAGAGGGGGCGGTATAGAAAATAAATAAATAAATAAATAATATACTTTCACAGGCATTAAATGATTAGGTTGGTTCTTCCAGTTTGTTATTGTGGTAAATGGAACATAGTTAGGAGAGTCCAAGAAAATTGACTGGTTAGATTGGAGGCTGTTATCCTCTTTAGGTCCAATTGACCCTACAAAGCAATTGTTATATAAATAAAGAGCATCCCATATAAGCCATCTTAAGCAACTAGGGTGGGGAGAGGAGACAGGATATAAATCTGACGAAAGAATAAAGTAATATCATATACCTACATTTGAAAAGGCATTGTTTTTGTGTGTGGAAAAAAAACTGCTTATACCAAATAAAAATATCTCTACTACTAAAGGGAAAGATATACTTAGAATGTCACCCTGAAATTAATTATCCTATTTTAAATGTTCAATTGCTTGAAATCCAAATGACAGGATGAGAAGAAAAGAAGGGAAAAGCTATAATTGGAATACATTGTTGTGATTTGAATCAAACCATCTGTTGTCTAGTACTTTTTCTTTAGCCTTCTTCGACTGTTGCCTTTGGCACTTCCATGACACCCAGTTAAAAGTCTATTTGCATCTTTAGTGGTTGCTTGTGTATTGGATTGGTCTGCTGTCCCCTAAGAAAAATTCCAATAAAAATAATTAATATAATCCCTTTAATTAATAGTTTTAGAATAAACAACAGAGGATAAAATGCTCCAACTAAAACTAGTATCAAAGATTTCATTCACCTTACAATTCTGAAAAAGACATCCAATTGATAGGTTGCTAAAAGAATTGAGACTTTTTTTATTTTCAAGGAGTGGAAAAATGAAAGGTACCTCTGAGTACCAAGAAAAAAGTGTAAAAATTCAACACTTTCCTTTGAAAAGGAGTGTGTCCCTTAGCTTTGATGCTCATAGTTTCCCTTGCTACTAATATTGTGTTGAAGGTCTGCAACTGTAAGAAAGTGTGCATTTTTTTTTTAAAGAGATGAGAATGGCTTTGTAACAGATGGTGTAAGTGATCCATAGAGAGAAGCTCAGAATCCTTCTCTTTTTCAGATTAAAATCTGAACAACAACACAGCAACAACTATTGGCACAGATGGGTAAATTTATCAACTATGATTTTTTTTGTTTCTCTCCCTCTTTTTCAATCATGCATACATATCATACTAATTCTACTTCTATCTATTTGAAAATTCTCACCTCTGTAGTCATTTCTTCTATTGTATGTAATTTTATCTGATTTCTTACATCTAATTCTGTTACTATTGTGTGTTTGTACGTCAATATACAACACTACTCAAAAGTAAGATGTTCTCCTCTAATTTACACATTTGTTCATGCTGTTTTGAAAGGATAAATTACAATAAAAATTGCAGATATGTAACTTAAGATTACACATTGGTTCATGAAATAATGATTTGGTAAATTTATATTTAAATTTAAAAAAATATATTAAGTTTTGCGCTAATACAATTTATCTTGGTTTTGATATATAAAGGTCCTGAGATTTATTTCCTAGTGTAGATTGATCACATTTTGCTGCTATTATTGTTATACCTTCCTCCTCCTATTTTCCCCATAACAGCAATGCGAGGTAAGTTGGGCTAAGAGAGAGTGACTGGCCCAAGGCCACCCAGTTGGCTTTTATAGCTAAGGTGGGACTTGAACTCACGGTTATCTGCTGTTCTGACCCAGGCTTCGTCAAACGTAATGAAACACAAACTTGTTTTAAAAGCAAAACCTAATTTAATGAAATGCTGGGAATTACTTTCATTTCCAGCCAGAACTAATCTTAAACAGTCCCCAAGATAACCACATGCCTTTCAGTGCTGTGGAATGCTGCCAAAAACAGAAGTATCCAAATTAATTACAACAGAAACCAACCAAAGTACCAGGAAAAACCAACAGAGTACACAGAGCTTCAAGGAAGACTCGGAATCTATCGAACTATTTTGCTTCCTGCAAAGAGTTCATCATTGAGGTCTGACTTTTATCCCTTATGGGAGGGGTAATCACCTACCAGCCTTACTCCTGAGTTGCCCCTTCTGTTTCAGCTGCTCTCACCTTCTAGGGACTCTTGTGCACATGCGCACTGGGAACAGGCTCCCCTGGGTCCTCTGTTTCGCTGCTACCAGACTCCAAGGCTCTGAAGGCAGCACCCCACTCCCAGACGGTCCTGACCCAATCCCTACATCAGACGCAGGACCCTCATCCAAGTCCTTTCCAGACTCCCTGACTGGACACAAACTGGAATAACCCCACAATATTACAAGTTAGAAACAACCCCCAAAAGTCACATTCTCCAATCGAAGTAATTCAACATTGCTTGATGTCATAAATCTCCACCTCAAGGGGCCCAACCACAGACAGCTCGTTACCCATGGGAAGAAAGATCACCTAGCCAAAACAATTCTCTTTATCTCCTCTCCTCCCCCCTTAGGATTGTGGCAAGCCCAGAACCCTTCCCCCCATGACTGCCACAGAGAAAGTAAGAAAAAGAATATATATACTAAGACTAACTAAAATGGCTACACTTATATCAATTTTGGGCTTGACAACTTTTCTTCCTCACTGCCCGACTCTGCTGCCGGCTGCACTGGCTGCGGCCAAACCAAAACATCTGCTTTCTAGCCAAAGTGATTCAGTTCATGCCACAAATGAAGGTGTTTGGTTAAACAACAGAAGTGGGATACATTGATTTAGCACTGGAAAAATAGTTCTTTTGATACTTTGTAAATCAGGGGTAAATATCCCTGGGGGTGCAAGACAATATTCCAGAGGGTGCGAAAACTTGAGATTAGAAGTTTCAAAATTATAGATTTCAAAATTTATTTTTGTAAGGGATGCAAAAATATATCAAAAGCAATCTAGGGGTGCCGGGTATAGAAAAGGTTGGGACACTCTGTTGTAAACAAAACAAAACAAAAAATTATTTAAAAAAGGAAGTTGGCAAAAAAAAAAAAGCATACAAGAAAAAGGCAATATTATTTTCCTCGTTTTATTTAGCCAGAAGTAGTTCTTGTTCCTTTTAAAGAACGAGTAATAATGTAGTTTCCCCTAGGAGCTCTATACTACTAGTTCAGTTATTATTATTAACATTTAAGACAGGTCACAACATTTATTTAAAATTAATATCCTAAAGAACATTTAGAGGAAAAATATTTTTAAAAACTTTAAATGAAATCCCTATTTTGGGTTCATTTTTCTTAATTTAATTAATTAAGCATTATAGGAATGAAATGTTCACTAATCTTCATAAGTACTAGATGCATGTGTAATGCATCTCAGCCCATATACTCGCTAAGAACCATACCTTAATTATGCACTCTGGTAGGATTATCTGTGGATTGTGGGATCAAAATCTATACAAAAATGCTTAGCATTTATGGGCTTTTTAAAAAATGGTTAATGTGCTTTACATAGATTTAATAAATCCTTACAACAGCAGCATCCTATTAAATGTCGTGTTACTATCCTCATGTCATTAAAAGAAACCCAAGGAAGACTCATAATGAATCAGACCAAAGTCCAATATTTTATTTATTATTATTTATGAAGAAAATTTATATTGCTGCCCAACTTACTCTTGGTGACTCTGGGCAACTTACAAGGATAAAACCCCAGTATAAAAACAAATATATAATTGTACAGTAATAAATAATTGATTCATGCACTAATCAATTTTATGTCTCTGGGAAATCCACAAAAAAAATCTATGAGGGCAATTGTTTATCTCCACTGTTGTTCCAGCTTCCTATTGGAAGGAACATTTCTATTTTATAAACAGGGACTAAAACAAATATTGAAACAATCTTGTCTAAAATTATTTGGTGAATTGAGTATTAGATTAAGACTTTCATGGAGTCTCCCTTGCTTGCAATACACATTCTTAGTTACCACAGTTTATTGCTCTTTTAGTAATTTTGCTTTGCATTGCTAAAGAAAGTGAAATTTTCCAGATGTATCGGTGTGTTTTAAAATAATGAGAGAGTTAGTTAATAGCAACTTTGTTCTGGTGCAGACTTCTAATTCTCAGATGGTATAAACTGAAATAATTCTGATTTTTTTTCTGTTACAGATTCTGTGGATTATTGCATTTTTAGAGTTGCTCCAGTGGATGTTTTTTGCACTTATTGAATCTTTATTTATGGAAAATTCTTTGCTTTACATTCTGATCTAATAATGACTGAGTCATGTTATTGACAATGGACTTGACTGGTCTAAAAAAGAATTTTTTTGGTTGACAAGTTTATGACTGGAGTCCCCTTAAGAAAAGCATGCTTGGATAGTGGCTGGCACAGATACCATTTCGTTTCAGTAAGACTGTGGAAGACGTGGCCACTTGAAATCTGAAAATGAGTGCACCGTTAGTTCCCAACAAGTCATGTTACAATCTATTACAGACCAACAGAAATGAAATAAAAAACAACAATGAACACATGGTGTCTGTAGGAGACACAAATGCCAATCAAATCATTTCGGATGTCAGAACCTCTGGAACAGCAATAAAGACAAGCAATATTTCAGGAGAATCTGCTTGCTTACACACCAGTAAGCAAGAAACCAACAGACAGTTAGACTGTCAGAGGAACAATCTTCAGGGCACCACTGGTGAATCAGAGTTTATATTGTCTTCTACCATCAGCAAGAAATTGCATGCCGATGGTAGGCCTGAAGGGCTTAAGGACACTTCAAAGCTAGTCACCATTAGCCGAGGACACAGTTTGTCCAATCTGAGGATCAATACAAGTGATAACTTTTCAGTAGTACTTTCAAAAAGCGATGCCGATCTTATTCAGCATGTTTCCAAGGAAAAAACACTTCGAAGTATTGAGCCAGAAGGAATAAAACGCCTTTCTTTGGGGAGATCAAGAAAACTTATGGCTAAAACAGAAAAAGAATTTGTTGGCCGTGTATCAGGTAAACGCTTGCTTTCTGTATCCCTGGATTCCATCAACACTTCACATCATTTGAGTGGGGACATAGAAAAATCTCCGAAAACATCAAGAGACCATTTTTTAGGTATGGTGTTTTGTCCAACTGATGGTGTATCAGAAGAAAGCACTGTACCTTATCTTAAATATTCGTCTACCTCAGAAATGGAAAGAGCAAGTGCCCCAGCCATACAATCAGGTGTGGATAATATACCAAATGCCAACAAGCAAGGCCCTCCACATCATGCTGCTGTTGACCTCCATTTAACTGTTAAATCCAATGAACTTCAGAAACCAGAAGCACATATTGATCATCAAAGTGGTAAGAGAGGGAAAGGGGAGGCAAAGTGTCCTCTGTCTTCACAGTCTAAGCGTGTGGGTGAGCAAAAGACAAACAAGGTTATGTTATTTGAATTTCTTGGAAGTCCAGCAGAAGAAAATAATGTGGTGGTACAGCATCAAAAGGATATAGAGACAGAAATACACAAGACCAAATTACATCAGTTGCCAAAAGAGGATCTGTTTTTAAATGAAGGATTTGATTCTATTAATGAAAGTCTGATAAGGGAGAATGGCTCTCCAGATTTAAGAAAAGGAAATAATTACAGTAACAGCAAAGCCGCAAGCAAAGCAAATGGGGAATGTAGAGCTGTAAAAGAGGTAGACTCTATTTCAGCTCCTGATGATGATACTATACATGTTGATAAATTGATGTCAACAAGGAATGAAAACCTACACGTTGGTAGCACAAGTTGTATTCCAACAGTTAATGGGCACATGTCTTTTATGGATAGCGTTAATGTGATAGACAGCAAACACCTGAATAACTATGAAAATAAACAGATTCTACTCAAAGGACCTGGTGAAGATGTTATAATTGTCCAGTCTGATTTGGAAGCTCCCAAACCACAAAATGCAGAAAATATCTCAGTAAATGTTAGCCTTGTGGACAGTGATTTAGAAACCACAAATTTTTCAGCTCAGAGCAAGAAGACAGTTAATGAAAAGAAAGAGCATTCAAACAATGCACCAGAAAGCTGTAAAATAACAGCACAAAGTGAAACCTTCTTATATCCCCCAACTCCTTTGCGCCTTTCTGCAACTGTGAATGCCAGTAGCCACAGCACAGTGTCAAACAGCAGCTTGAAGGAACTTTGTGCGCTTCATGTTGACAAGCTGCCATCTTCTGCAACCCTACCTGCCACTGAGAGCACCCAGTTATTTAGCCTATCCCCTAAAGTGCCTAATAAAACTACATCTAACAGTGGGATCCCTAAGCCAATCCTTATAAATTCCAAGGGGCCCCTACCAGCCAGTTATAATGGTGAGAACGAGGATATGGAGAAACCTGAAGATAAAGTTGAAATTCCGGCCATTCCCAAGCCCAAACATGTGAGACCTAAAATAATAACTTACATTAGAAGGAACCCTCAGGCAATCAGCCAGCTGGATCAGTCTGGATTGTCTTGCATGCCCCCTGCTTGTGGGTTGGCAAATGAACAGAAAATGTTAAATGATGGAGACATTAAACCAGGCAATGTTTTCTACGAAAAGTTTAAAACTGACTTTCAGAAGCCTCAGATTTATAGTTCTGGATTTGTAGTATCTGGCATTAAATCTTCAGACCATCAGTTTGGCCCAATGGGTGAAAAGTTTTTCCAGGAGGTAAGTCTTTTTAATAAATAAATAAATACCCTGACTATTGAAGTAAATAAATGTATATCTGTTGAGATCTGTGGTAATATTTCAAATATTCAAATTTAATATCTGTAGATTTTTTTCTTGAAAAAGTACATAGAATCATAATGACATGGAAAACTCAAGATACTGGGTAAGTATGGTGAAACAAATGTTCTTTATGAGCTACGGTGGCACAGTGTCTAGAGTGCAGTACTGCAGGCTACTTCTGCTGCTTGCCAGCTGCCTGCAATTTGGCAGTTCAAATCCCACCAGGCTCAAGGTTGACTCAACCTTCCATCCTTCTGAGGTGGGTAAAATGAGGACCCAGATTGTTGGGGGCAATAGGCTGACTCTGTAAACCGCTTAGAGAGGGTTGTAAAGCACTGTGAAGCGGTATATAAATCTAAGTGCTATTGCTATGAATCTGTTTCCTTTTAGGAAAATTGTCACAAAATTCGAGGCTGATATATTTGATTTCACAGTACAAAAACAACATAGTACAAAAACCACACCTACCTTTGATTTCACAGTACAAAAACAACACTGATGTAAATATGGCTGGAAAATTCTCATGCTTTGAAATGCAAGTTCTAAAATTGTCCAAATTTTTTTTTAAAAAAAAAGAGTGAAATGACTCTATATTCAGAAATTACTTACAGAAATTCACCAGCAGGCTTGCTCCACTGACTGGTTCAATCTGTATCGTTTTCTCCAACTGCCAACTGTTTTTGAACTTAAATCAAAGCTTTGACATTAGCTTTGAAAACTAATGGTCTCAAGCTGCCATCGAAAACAGTTTGCTAAATCCCCTGTCTACTATTTCTCATGTTGATTTAACTTACCTAACATAGTGCCCAGGATATTGAAAGGTCCCAACAATGCGGAATATACATGAATAGAAAAAGAGGGTTGTTTCACATTTGATACAAAATACTGTATTGATGAAAGTTTGATTAACCTGTTTTAGGTCAGCTGTAATTCAGCTGAAAGAAACTCAAAACTATTTGAATGAAATCAAACACAAAAAGGTTTTGGATATTCGGACAGGAAATAATGGAATTCAGGACAAGTGTATTTAACTCAAACATCTGTATAAGCATTAGTTGACAGCAGAGGAACAAAGTGTATTCTCATTGTTAGGGGGTGTTCATATTTTGCAGTCTAGACCTTGTAGCCCTTGGCTGTATTATCAGATATATTATATCCCAGAAAAATTATTTATATATTCTTCAGTGGCCTCTGTAAGGGGAAGAACAAGGAGAGTGGAAATTATATTATTTCCATTCTTCTTGTTCTTTATCAACTGTGGATGTTACTCAGGAGTGGGGTTCAATTTTTTTAACAACAGGTCCTGTGGGCATGACTTAGTTGGTGGGTGTGGTTTGGTGGTCATGTGACTGGGTGGGCGTGGCCAACTCAACATCACTCATCTCAAGGGGCGCTTCTCCTCGTCTGGCCTCTCATGACAGTAGGGATGCTGCAATAGTTATAAGTGTGAAAAATGGTCATAAGTCACTTTTTTTCAGTGTCATTGTAACTTTGAATGGTCACTAAATGAACGGTTGTAAGTCAAGGATTACCTGTATAAAAATACAAAAAACTTTTTTGCTTGCAAAAAGCTGCCCTAAATATCAATCATTACATTAAAAATACCTGCAAGCCGGAGTTACAAATCAGGCAGGGTGCCAGAGCATCTTGAGGAATTAAAATAGTTAAAATGCAGTGATAATTATCAGCAGCCAAGTCTTGCTCATAAAGTGAAACCCTTTAGCAGGGAAGTCATTTAAGCTCTCCAGAAAAAGCACACTCAGGAAAGCAATCCTTAGATCCATTTGAACCACTTAAAGATACCAGCTGGTCTCACTCACCTCACAAGATATCCTAAGGAAATCATCCAGATTTAAGGAAAGGTCACATGCCCCCCCAGAAAGACAGTAAAAAAATCAGTGCCAAGCTTGCATCCTGCCTCTTGTAAGTACACTCTAAAAGGACAGTGCCAGATACCACTAAAGCAGTGAAGGAAGACCCCCTCCCCAGATAGAAAAAGAAACCATGAGGTACGAAAAAATTGAAACACAATACAAATAATTAAATCACAACAGCAGCTGTTGCTTTTTGAAACTGAATAGGGAAAATTATCCATCAATAAACACAGGATTAAACATCACCAAGCACAGAACTTCACCAAAAACCAGTTTTAGACCAAAACTCAGAAAGGATTTGTAAACTCACGTTTGAATGTCAATCTTTCTAGCTAGCCAAGAAGCCTTGCTGAATGTCACTCATCTTGGTTCCCTGTCATTAAAAGCTTCATTCTGACAGCTCTGTTTCATTATTCAATTACTTCTTCGAAGTGTTGATTGTCCAGGGAATATTTCCTGCCAACAGCAGTGTAAAAAACTTAAAACAACCCTTCCCCTTTAAGAAAGTCAAGCCCCAGAAGCTCCGGAGACAGGAAGACTAGGCGTACTGGTTAGAATATAATAAGGGTGAAAAAAAAACAAAAAGAGGTTTCTTCTAACTACCAGTTCTCCGAACTGCTTAGAAAGTTAACAAGGGGTTCTATGGAACCGGTCAGAACCAGTAGAATCCCATCCCTGATGTTACTGATTTTCTAAGAAGTGCCCAGTAGTCATGAAAGAAAATATTTTGTCTTAATCTCATCTTAATATTCTAAGAAATATTCTTAACAGTCTTTAAAACTCTTAATTGTTGAATTGTTACTCCAGTATCTGCAAATAAGTAATATTCAACTTCAATATTTTCTAACGCATTTTAGTGTTAATAATAATTCAGAAGTTGTGGATACTGTTAATACCACTGGAGCAAATTATGATATCAAGATATACTTTAATGGAGTGTACTGCTATTCCACAGTTTTAGGCAAGTGGCATTTTTCTTGCAATAATTTAAATGATTTTTGAAAACTTGATTAGCAGTTAGCTGTCAAAATGAATGCCTTTATTATTCTGTAATTTTTTAAAGACAAGGATTTACCTGAAATTTGCAAAACTAGGTTTACCCAGAAGTATAAATTATATGTGAATAAGGGCCAAAATCACACTTCCGTCCCAACATTTTCCTTGCAGTATTAAGTAGAACCTCTGTTCACAAATGCTTCTGACCACGACCAAATCGGGTTCTGATCAAAAAAATTCACAAACTTTTTGAATTCGGTCATGAACACATACTCGGGTGGCGATCAAACACAACACCTGACCCAGAAATTTCTGAAGACGAAACATAAGAAAATGAAGAAATCGCCAAAGTTATGGAATGAATTATGGTCATGACCAGAGGTTCTACTGTGCTTCCATCAACTTTTCTTGAAGTTAACCAAGAACTTAATGAAAATAATTAAGGGCAAAACCTGGCTCAAAATGACCATTTCTGTACTTAGGTTTGCTGCATGAAGGATGATACAAGTGTAGAAGTTACCTCAGCTGTAAATATCTACCGTATATGGGGTCATATAGTAAAATATCTTGTTATTCTGTGTGTGGCTGCCTATCATTCACAACAGATAGGTTTAGTTTCACTGGACATCCTGACATATCAAGTAGATGAAGGACAGCCAGTTTCTTATCTAGCATCCAAACTGATGCAAAACAATGTGTTCCTTCAGTCCATACAAAGAACATGAGTTGTGATGTGCTCATGTCATCTACCATCTGAAACACATGGCACAGGTGAGCATCTGCCTTTATCTGTGTTCAGAATAATGGAAAGTGATGAGGACTTCAATAGCCCACTCCCTCATTTTCACTTGCCCCCACAAGTACCTAGGGAGGAAGAGTAAGAAGCCTGGATCAACTGCTTAAGAAGAAGCACATAGAACTGCTGTCAGTTACAAGTACAGTGCCAGCTTCTGATAACAAACTTAAGTAGTTATTGCAGTTATAAATCTTTCACCATAGTAACACAAAGTGCAGAACAAACTGAAAGCCCTCTGCATAGAAAACAGGCAAGAGACCTTACTTTCAGCAAATGAGGCCAGAGAGACCAATTCAAGATTAGGAAGATCTAAGAATAGTCCACAACCAATCCCATGTCCCAAGTAACCCAATCACAGACGAGTCACAGATAGGAATTAATATATTCATTTGCCACAAAGATCCCATTCTAAAACTCATCTTTTTTATATAGCCCTATTTGATTTATCACTTACAGCTTTTATGTACACTGAGAGCTTATGTACTGAAGACAAATTCCTTGTGTGTCCAATCACACTTGACTAATAAAGAATTCTATTCTATTCTATTCTTGACTAATTGGCTGTGTCAAACTTCTTGCTTTCAAGTACAAGCCTTGAATTCATTTGCTCTTAATTGTTAATGGACTTGGGCTCAAGAATCGAATCAGCTGAATCATCAGTACCTGTGACTCCTCAGGTTGCTGTGACTGAATCTCTGTTTAGTTAGCTCCTGGGATGTGAGCCAAGGCTCAGGTTAATCAATTCTTCAGAAATTCTTCAATTTCTGGATCCTAGGCTTCCATAACATTGTCTCCCACTAAAGCCCTCTCCTATCGCTCTACAGGTTTAGCCTTTACAGGAAACATTAGGCGAAACTGCTAGACTAATCTCAGGACAGAAACATGATTTTCTATTTTTTCTGCTCTTTAGGTCTATATTCTTTTTATTGGAGCTTCTGCCAATGTTTCCAAGATTCTAGAGTGCAGATTACTCTGAACTATGTCAGGAAGTAGAAGTAAAACAGATGAGTGGTGTGTTTAGGGAATGGAACAGGAATTAACAATAATCTGTGGAATATCAATGAGGCTTTCAAAGATAAAAGAGTTTCCTGAATGAGTCAAACAACAATTGTCCAGCTTTTTGATTGCAATTAATGTGATGATATCTAGACTAAGCCATCAATTGAAAGAGCAGGAACTGTAGAGAAAGAATTAGAATAGACCAGATTTTTTTATTGGCCAAATGTGATTGGACACCCAAGGAATGGTTCACAAGCTCTCACTGTACATATAAATAACAAAATGATAGGGCATATATCATAGATCATAGTTACAGTCATTAATCATAAGATACTACAGGTGAAAAACCATAGATACCAATAGGAGAAGGTGTTAGGGAAGATGAGAAAGATGAGGAAGGGCCCATAATGTTAGTCACTAAAGTATGTATATGTTTCTTTGGCCTTTTGGATACCTGATGTATGACTTGAAATTCCTGCAGATCTGAAGCTGACATTGCCTCACAAGTTTAAGGAGTGAAGACAATTTAGTCTCCACCATGAAGAATTCTGCCTCCAAACAGCCATTGAATGATACTACATGTAGCTTTTATCATGTTCAGTTAGATGCCATCATTTAATTCTTGTCTTGTTAGTAAATATCTACGGTAGTATTTCATTATCCAAAAGTTTTACATAAAATGCTGTTTTACCTATCTAAAGAATAGAGAGGCCTTATTAATGAACATGTTTAAAAATGTCAGGCTTAACAGTATAGTCTAATATGTGTTTCAGTGGCCTGGCATAATCCCATGCTTCTTTATTTAGGTGTAAGCTTTCATGTGTGCTTTAGATTCATTCTCAATATTGATCTACTAACGGAAGTTCTTATTCTCCAGAAGACCTATTATTAAAGACACTTCAAGGATAAATTGGGGAAGATTTTGGATTCACATCTTCCTTGTTTTTCAATCAGCCCAAAGAGGAGCTGGCACATTTTTCCCACAGTGGAGGAGATAGTAGGATGGTGAAGGAAAACGTACATAAATGAGCTCTTCTTATCATTTTCACTTTCATAGCAATGAATCTACGGGGATTTATTGTCATAGAAACTTCAATGGCTCCTGAATTGATCATAGAATCTCTCTGACATAAACCCAGGGTACATATGAGACAAATTTTTGTTTTCTTCCTAAGCAAATATATTTAAGTATTTTGATATTCTGTTATGAATGTACTTTATTATTTATTCAATTTATAATATATTAGTGTGTCATTTTTTTCATTTCTGCTCCGATACCACAGCAACAATCATGCTGAGAAATATTAAATGCCATCCTTGTAAAGAGCTGAGTGAATGCATATTATGATTTCTGCTGTATTTTTCTTGAATTTCTTTTTATGAAGGTAATAATTTAAAAGTCTATAATTGATAAAATTATAAACATGCATTTTTATTTCTGTAGGTTGGAGAAAGGCCCGTGAAAGACAATTTTTGTCCTCCGCCATATGCTCACTATGAGGTGCCTCCAAGTTTTTATCGCTCAACAATGGTTCTTAAACCCCAGTTAGGACTTGGTGCTGTTTCCAGGTTGCCATCTGCGAAAAGCAGGATTTTGATTTCCAGTCAAAGGTCTTCAGCAAGCTGCATCCATCCTCAAGCACCAGTACCCAGTTCAACGCTATTCCATCCTGATACTTCAGGTGATCAGTTAATCTATTTGGCTGAGCTAGTAAATCATAAATCATAATGATAGACTGAACTTAATCACAATGTAAAGGAAATTTAGAATATTGTACCTAAAGGATATTAGATCACTAAGTTGTCTGATTAAGTCTGTCTTAAGTAAACCCAGTTTATGTTTTAATTATAATAGCAAATCACCAATATAGGTCTTTGAGTTTGATTGTAGTTTGGTTTGGTTGTCTGGTTTGATTTAGGCAGGATTGAAACATGATCAGAAGTTTGCCTTCTTAGTATATCAGTCTAACTATATTAGTTAGTGCTGCAGTCTTACACTACAGTTTTGCCTGCCTGATACTGTCTAGAAGTGTTGAACCACAATTTTCATCATCTCCCATAATCTCCAAACAGTATATTTTGTGTTTTGTAATATGGTTTGGGGAAGTCTGCTTAATCAACTGATCTGACAGCCCCACTGAATACAATAGCTATATTAAGAATATTTACAGAACATTTTGACTATGTTGATCAATCAATTTTTTGGATGTGCACAATAACGTAAAGTATCCAAGCATATTGATTCATAACATAAGCTAACCATGTGATCTTGTTGTGCATGTTGTGTGAACACAATTATAGGGTTCTTTGTATACTAAGTTAAAATCTGTAGGATTGTTGGTCAAATGTTGCAAAAATGTGAAGGGATCTGCTTTCTCCCCCATGCTATTCTCTGCCAACAAGACTTTTAACTATGAATACATTTACATCTTACAATTTAAGATGTAAATCCATTTAACAGTCGATTGTTAGTTTGTTCATATGTTTATTTTGTTGCCTTCAAGTCAATGTTGATTCATGATGACTGCCTGGGCAAGTCTCTGCAGTTTTCTTGGAAAATTTTCAGAAATGGTTTGCCATTGCCTTCTTTCAAGGGCTGAGGTCACCAAGCTGGCTTTATGCCTAAAGTGGGACTAGAACTAGAGGTGGTGTTCAGCAGGTTCTGACCAGTTCTGGAGAACCGGTAGCGGAAATTTTGAGTATTTCGGAGAATTGGCAAATACCACCTCTGACTGGAGATTTTATAGTATCATTTTCCTGCCACACCCACCAAGCCATGCCCATAGAACCGGTAGTAAAAGAATTGAATCCCACCACTGACTAGGACTCATGGTTTCCTGGTATCTGGACTGATGTCTCAACCACTACACCATACTATGTTATATATTAGGAAAATGTTTATTTTTTTATGTGAGCTATTGGATCTACTTGCAGTAGAAAATGCAACTGAACAGTTACAGGTTATATTTCTGGAGAATTCAGATGGCTTTGTATTGGAGTGAATTTTAAAGCACCTCCATAAAAATGAGCAATGCTTGTAATCAGATATGATCTAGTAGGATTTGTCTGTCTGAATATTAAACGAATGCAAGTTAAATGGAGATTGCTTTCACTCATCAATTGCTGGCATCACTTTGATCCTTACCACAAATCATATGAATTTTAATGCAAATGTAGGGCTCTGCTCATCCATTTTACACCATTTTTTCCCCTATCCCTGAGAACATTATCTCTGTTTGCACATGTTTAGAAAACTAAGAGCTGTAATCTGCTAGTGCCTCAGCTTTATTTTTCCCTGGGGTAAAACTACTATGATTCCATCAAATTAGGGATTATGTTGGGGACATGATGACATCATAAGACTCCATAATTCATAATTCCCTGGAAAATGATATGTAGGGTTTAAAATGTTTGTGATACCAAAATAAATATGTTTAAAGATTAAATACATGTTTCAATTCTCCAAAAGTAATTTAAGCCCGTATTGGGTCATAAAATCACTTTGTATAAGATAAAAAATACACTCTACTATAAAATAATTATTAAATTGTTATTGCACACAATAAAAAGTATTGTACGCATTATAATCATAAAGCTGTATATGTTGTTCCTATTTGTTTCAAAATTGCAAGGGAGAAACATCGACCTCAGTTTTGTTGCTTTTGAGTTCACACAATGACTTCTGCATTCATTTTTTCATTGTTTTAAAAGAGAAATTTTACTTTCATTTTTTTTTTGTCTAATATCTATTATCCCATGTGAACATTGGGACAAACATGTTTCTTAAAATGTGTTTTATTTTGGCTTTCCTGCTTTTCTGAAAATGTTCTCACTTTGCTTTTCAAACCTTCTAATACAAATATAAAAGCAGAATATGAAATTGCACATTGATATGCAATGTTTAGTTTACTATGTCTACTTAGAAATACACCCCCTTGAGTTTAATGGAGCTTACTCTCAAGGTAGTGAATATAGAATTGCAGCTGCAATGCAATGACAGGATTTTCTGGCTCCAGGCATATAAGCAACCAGTTGGCAATTAGATCCCTGCTGATTTAGACTAATGAAAAATAGGACTTGATTAACTTATCTTTTTCAGGAGAATAGTGAATGTAAACTTGCTAGAGTAAACTAAAGTGAAGTTGATTAGCTTAGGGTTCAGCATTTTGTGGGAAACCCAGCTGTTTTCTAAACTCCCAAGAGTTAGCATGTTGTGTGAGCTAGGTCATCATGTTTAGCCATAGAATAATTTATTCAACTGGGCCTAGTATGTTATGTGAACACTGCAATTGTGCTTGAAATAGCATGGGGTTAGGGTTAAGTGTTCTGTGAACCAACCATCTGCCTAGGTAGATCCTCCAGGAAAAAAAAAAACCCCTGAGCTTGGATAACCTTCATGGAATTCTCTCTTTTCAATGGATTTTTTTTTGTAACACAAAACTGTAAAGAATGCAAGAGAAACTATTTTAAATATTCATCTTACAAATATCAGCTTATCCAATTTTATTGCACTATTGTAATCATGATATAGGATTAGATTTAATGGAAAACCACACAAACAAACCTGTTAAATAAAGCAATCTTATACTTTAAATATGTAAAAATTATTCACAGATAATAATAATAATAATACATGATATTTTGTTTCACTGAATTTTATATGCAGCAGAGTTGGACAATCTACAACCTGCAGGACACCTGTAATATCTGATATTTTTTCTGCAACCTTCTTGACTCTATGGCAGCATGGCTTGCTACCAATTATTTAATATTTTTCAAAATGTGGTTTCTTCTGGGTATAATCTAGAACCCATGTCTGATATATATGCTTACTACTAAAGATACAAGCAAGAGACCATCGAATTGGTATGGATAGGGTTTTTTTAATTGTTGTCTAGTTTTTGCTATAATTTCTCCTGCCTTTCTGCTTTATTGTTTTACTGTTATTTTTCTATTCTTTTACTTTGTGAATCTCCCAGAGTCACTGAAAATTGGAGGGTGTATAAATTAAATAAATAACATAAAATAGTTTTGGATTTGCAATCTAACACAAACTTCTCCTGGTATAGGTAAGCAAAGCTTTTAAGTGAACATTTATATAATTATTTTGCCAGAAATGAACAATATGTTCCAATAATCCACTGCATTATATATTGCATTTCCACCTGAACTTTGTTTTTTTCACTTCCATCATCCATATTTAACAAGAGACCTATGAGTTGAGAAAATACCTAAATCTGTAGCTATATAATATTTTTATTAAGTTCAACTAACAATAACACAAATAGATGTACAGGTTTGGTAGTTCTCCAGAAGTTTTCATGAGGGAAAATGTTACTAACAAAACAAAATGAAGGACACAATGGAAACAAGAAAGTTTCAAAATTAGACTAAATACTTTTAGATTGTAAGTTGTACAAGGAAATTGGTCTTCAAATGGAGTAACTGATTGAAGTTGAATTCCAAATTACAGTTAATTTTTGGACAAAAGAAATAATTGTCACTCCATTGTGAAGACTCAAGATCATTGCCCTTCGAAGGGTTTGTTAGTTCATGCTATAAGTTCCCTTAGCTTAGTACTAAGGAGGAACAAAGAAACATTGGTCTTTATTCTGAAGATGGTTCAAGGACCGTCAAGCTGACTACAGATGTGAACATAGGCCTCTTCAAACTTTGTCAAACATTTATAGTGTCTTACATCCTCTATGATACTGATACTGATGCTCTAGTCTAGTCTAGTACATCAAATTCACAGGTTCTGACTCATCCTGTCTGTTTATGATAATCAGAAGAGTACCCAAAACCCCAACTAATATATTAAAAAGTGACTTTTTAAATCTCTGCCAATACATTTTTCTTTAGTTTGACATGCTGCTGCGCAGTTTCTTATTTCTTTTTATCTGCCATAGTGTTTTTATGTGCTGTTAGGAGCAATGAAAGCAAGTTAACTGTCCTACAGAGAAGACAGATGACGAGCTGCAAACCGTAGACAGAGCCTCAACATTCATTATCTCTCAGGAATTTGAAAGGAAGGCTATTTTGCATGGCATCAAGAAGAGAATAATAGAGAATTGATGAGTATCTCTGGATTATGCAAAGAGTCAGCTACTGCAGAGTAGAGATGTGTTGTAGGGGGGCGCCATATGTTATTACCCTGACCTTGAGAGACAGCCAAAGCAATAGTGTGTTAGTTAAGTGTAGACTGCATGGCATGACAATTAAGTGAATACGTAGCTTACTCCAAAGTCAAAGAATCATCAAAGTAGAGAGGTATTGAGTTTGCCCTGGGCTCTGCACCTTTTCATATGTGTATTAATAACATCGATGAAGTGATGGGAAGAAATGCTTAGGACATTTGCAGAGGATATCAAATTGGATGAGAGACTTAGAAGATGAAAATAATCTTTAGACTTAGTCTTAAAACATTAAACATATTAGCAGAAAACAACAGGTAAAATTTGATAGAGACAAGTGTGAAATTCTTCCACTTGGAAACAAAAACCCAATGTATAGAATAGGATAGAGACACTTGGTTTATTCAGTTAGATATAAGGGTGAGTGGTCGGTAATCCATGGCAGTGGTTTGTCTCCATACTGCTGAATATTCACGTAGGCAGGGTACAGTGATTGCCATAGGGATGAGGGTCAGTGCCTCGGTAGCAGAGGTGATATTCAGCAGGTTCTAACCTATTCTGGAGAACCGGTAGCAGAAATTTGGAGTAGTTTGGAGAACCAACAAATACTGCTTCTGACTGGAGATTTTACAGTATCCTTCCCCTGCCATGCCTACTAAGCCACGCCCACAGAACCGGTAGTAAAAAAAAATTTGAATCCCACCACTGTGGTAGGTAAGTTTGAATATCTATCATGGCCAGGGAAAGTTTTTTGAGGCTGAGGTGGAGAAAGAATTGAGAGAGAAAGTAGTTCCATCAAGGTTGTAATGTGCAGACTTCAGAGGAAGGTACAGTGGTAAGATGAGAGGGAGTCACTTGCAGCTGCTTGCTTGTTTCTCATGATCAGATAAGTCATCTGATAAGTTGCCAGATAACACTGGGCTCTAGTTATTCTTATGAAATACCAGGTCTGTACGTAATAAGACCATACTCACCCAGGATTTAACTGTGGATTAAACAGCCAACCAAGTATGTATAAAAACAATCTGGTTGGACTGAGAGAAAAAAATTCCCTCATCAAGTTGTTGGTAGAACATAACACCCAGGGTTGTCATGGACAAGCCACAGTATGCTTGTGTAATATCTCTGCTTCATGAGCTCAGAGGTGGTAATCAGCCAGTTCTGACAGGTTCTGGAGAACTGGTATGAGAAATTTTGAGTAGTTCGGAGAACTGGCAAATACCACCTCTGACTGGCTCTGCCCCTATCTGTTCTCTCCCTACTGAGTCCCAGGTGATCGGCTGGGTCTTCTTTTGTTGCCCTGCGCAAGACAACGGAGCTGGAAAACAGGTTAGTGGGATGGGGAGAGAATGGGGATATTACAGAATCCTTTCGCTGCCACGCCCACCAAGCCATGCCCTGCCCACAAGCCACACCACGCCCACCAAGCCACGCCCACAGAACCAGTAGTAAAAAAAATTGAATACCACCACTGCATGAGCTGTACTGGTCATCTAAAATATATAAAGAAGAAGATGGATGACTGTAGTAGACCTCTGATTGAAAGTAGTAATGTTAGACATAGAAAATCAATTTGACTAGGAAAGCAGATTATAGACTGAATCTGCAATATGCACAACACTTGCAAATGCCACTCTTCCATCTAAACTATCACAAACTTTTGAATCAAAGTTTAACAACTTTATACTAGGGTTGCTTCCTGAAAAATGTTCAGAACCAGAAGAAACTATTGGGAACAGCCAGAACAAGATTTCTTTAGTTTTAATTGATTCCAATGGAATGAATATTATGTTAATAAAACACAGCTAATTTAATTGTTTCCCATGTAATCTCTACCTTAAGGCACAACAAACTATAGAAAGAAGCTCTGGAGCTACATCCAGAACTTTAATTAGTAGCCCAAAGATAGGAATTGTTCTTCTTTTCTGCATTATTTTTTGCACATAGAGAATGCTTCTGGAGTTTGTATTAGAAAATTTTCAAAGTACAGGGTTACATTAGATTTAAAAGACAAAAGATAAACAGGTTTTTATGAACTTTGATTTTTAGCTCAACTGGAAACCTCTCATATGAGCTTTAAAAAAAATCAATAAATGCCAGCAGAACCAAACACTTCCTTAAAGGTTTGGGGCGGGGAAGAGAGAAATGCTTGGTTGCCCTTTAGCCTAATAGAGCTACCAGTATTGCTATGACTATTCTAAATTAAGAGAAATGAAGAATTAAAGTGCTGCAGGGATTTAGGAACAAGATAAGTAAAAATGGCTAATAATCTTTATTCTTAAACCTAATGTGAGTAATGTTGAGCCAGAAACTAGACTTCCTAAGGAAGGCAGCTTCAGCAAGAATGATCTAAGTATTGCAGTATATGCTAGAACCACTAAATATTTCTTTAAATAATGAATGTGTCCTGCCACAGATTCAAATGCAGTAATAAAGGTTTTTATCTTCATACAGGGGGCACTGAAGTCTTGCATAGTGTGGAATGTAATGGCTCTTAAGCAAAGCTAATGGTGTTTATCTATAAAATAGCTGAAACTGAAGTACCTTTATACCTCAGAGAATCGTTCAATGTGGACATTAATATGTTATTTAATTTCACATTGTGTTAGCCCTTGTTGCTTATCTGAGTTTTTGATAGTGTTTGTTTATTATTTATTTATTTATTTATTAAATTTATTTGTCCTACATATCAAAATGGCTCTGGGTAGCTTACAGTATTAAAACATTAACAGATAAATATTTCTAAAATGATAAAATAGAAATTTTAAATTATATTTAAAAGATGGGGATGGAGGTGGGATTGCCTCTTAAATCATCAACCCCATCAAGTTCTGACCAGTTCTGGAGAACCAGTAGTGGAAATTTTGAGTGGTTTAGAGAACCAGCAAATACCACCTCTGACTGGCCCCGACCCTATCTATTCTCTGCCTCCCGAGTCCCAGCTGATCGTCTGGGTCTTCTTTTGCTGCCCTGCACAGAATAATGGAGCTGGAAAGCAGGTTAGTGGGGTGGGGAGAGAATGGGGATTTTATAGTATCCTTTCTCTGCCATGCTCACCAAGCCATGCCCACAGAACCGGTAGTAAAAAAATTTGAATCCCACCACTGATCAACCCCTTCCAGTGTGATGGTCCCCCATTGGAGCCCCAAACCATCTGGCAGAGCCACGTCTTCAGGCCCATGCCTCCCACGACAGCCAACCTGACCCGGTTGTTAAATTGTTTGAATCTCACCACTGGAAATGTGGTTATGGTTCCAGAGGCTCTGAAAATATCTTCTAAATCAGCCACAAAGTTTGCATATAGTTACTGTCAGAAACAAAACGAATCACATTAAGGGTTCCTTTAACAAGGGTGAGTCATACACTAAGTCTTATCCAAATAAGTCAAACAATTAAAATCAGAGAAAGCAGCATCTTGGTTAGCACCGATACAAGCATCATTTATCCTGGGCTCATAGATACTGCATTGTGTGATCCTTAATGTGCAGTGTACATCAATTATATAAAACATTGAATCCTATATGATTTTATTTATTTATTCAATTTCTATAATTACCCTTCTTAATTCAATTGACTTGGGTGTCAAATAATATCACAATAATTAATGTTATAAAAACACATAAAAACAATAATACTCACAAATTATACATATACACAATAGAAGATTACCATAATAATTACCTAAAAAATAACAGTGCAACCAGGTAACAGGGCCCCTAACACTTTCAAAACTCCATGCTTGGGTACATAGCCACATCTTTAAAGCTTTATCAAAGGCTGACAAAGTCAGGGCCACTCTAAGTTCTGAAGGAAGAATATACTGTACATAAAATGTTGAACGTTATATGCAAATTTTGTCAGTGTACAGATCAATTATTTGTGTGCACCTAATATAATATGTGAGCACTTGATATTGCTGAAAAGATGGTTGGGGAATTCTAACGAACAAAGTTATTTGCTGTAACTCTTTGTTAGAAGCTTCTATTAAATTTTACTGAACTGTCACTGAAAAATATCATTCCATTAATTTTCTTCAGTAACAGGAACAACAGCCTAGTCATAATGGTCCTGTAATTCATTTAATGTAATCTAGTGTATTTAGCCTTGCTGGACCAGATCAAGACCCATTTTAGTCCAGCCTTTTCTTTCCCCCAACTAGATTCATCTGTGATGTTCCCCTACAACTCGAATGTTGAAGGTTACCTTTGATTCATATCCCCTATGAATTTAATCTCCCCTTAAAAGTACGCAAATTGTTCACCATTACCACATTTTTGGATGATCCCTGGTTTTTTTTTTAGAGAGGGAGAATATTTCTCTTTGTCAGACCATACAGGGTTTTACACATTACCCTTTGTACAAGCTGAAGAGTCACAGATATTGTGACTAAGATATTTTCTCATGAAGATGTTTGAGATTTGTTTATCACTTTGGGTGCCCTTTTCTGCCCTTTTTATAGCTGCATCATGTGCCTTTTTCAAATAGGATAAAAGTCTGGTAGAATGTACTCAGGGTTGAACTGTGGAGTTCTTGATATTCCCTTGATTTGTTCCCTGTTTATATATAGTAGCTTGGTGGGGATGCCATTTTCTTGGCAGAAATAAACCAAGAACTACCGAGGAGAAAACCACATCCTTACCAACAAGGCAGGGCAAGTTGATGTATATAAACAGGGAAAAAATTCCATGCTTAATAGCACTGATTACCTAATTGGATAATCCATTATCCTCCACTTAGAGACAAACAACTTACTCTCTAACAAACAGTTTGGCTTCAGAAGGAAACTATCCTGTAATCTGCAACTCTTGCACAGTAAAAACATACATACTACACAACTTGATCAGGGCAAAGCAATTGATGCAATTTACATAGACTTCTGTAAAGCCTTTGATTCAGTGGTACACGACAAACTACTCCTAAAATTAAAGTCTTATGGTATCTCTGGATACCTGCATAACTGGATAGAAGCATTCCTGTCAAACAGGCAACAAATGGTCAAAATTGGGAGCATCCTATCAAATCCTGTGTTGGTCAACAGTGGTGTCCCCCAAGGCAGTGTTCTAGGACCAACTCTCTTCATACTCTATATTAATGACTTCTGTGATTATATTAAGAGCAACTGCGTTCTTTTCACTGATGATGTAAAGCTATTCAACACCACTGACAATGCTGCTACCCTTCAAAAAGACCTCAACTATATGCCAGAGTGGTCAAACAAATGGCAACTTTAGATCTCAACAAGTAAATGCTCTGTCTTGCATATTGGCAAAAAATAAAATAAAATAAAATACAAGCTGAATAGTCAAGATCTTGTTGATGACACAAACTTTATCAAGGACCTTGGAATACTCATCTCAAAGGATCTAAGTACTAGAGCCCACTGTAACTACATAGCCAAAAAGGCATTAAGAATTGTTAACCTAATTCTGCGTAGCTTTTTCTCCGGTAATATCACTCTACTAACTAGAGCATATAAAACATTTGCTAGACCAATACTTAAATACAGCTCATCAGTCTGGAACCTGCATTACATATCTGATATTAATACAATTGAGAAAGTCCAGAAATATTTTACGAGAAGAGTCCTCCACTCCTCTACTCATAGCAGAATACCTTATGCCACCAGACTTGAAATTTTAGACCTAGACAACCTAGAACTACGCCGCCTTCGGTTTGATCTAAGTATAGTACATAAAATTATAAATTGCAATGTCCTATTAATGAATACTTCAGCTTTAACCAAAACAATACAAGAGCACAAAATAGATATAAACTAAAGATAAACCACACCAAATTTGATTGCAGGAAATATGACTTCAGCAACAGAGTAGTCAATGTCTGGAATACTCTATCTGACTCTCTGGTTTCTTCCCCAAACCCCAAAATCTTCAACATTAGACTGTCTACTATTAACCTCACCCCTTTCCTAAGAGGTCTGCAGGGGGCGTGCATAAGCACATAAAAATGTGCCTACCGTCCCTGTCTTATTGTTTCTTTTTTTTTCTTATTCGTATCCATTTCATGTATTTATAACCATGTTTATACTTATACCTGTTATCTAATAATTGTTTGACAAAACAAATGATGATGATGATGATGATGATGATGATGATGATGATGAAGAAATTGGGTAATGACGTTTGCCTTCAAGCAAATAACCAACCTCAGAGAACATCAAGATCGACACAACAAATACTGTATTCCAGATGTAGCATGCATTAGGATGCTACAGAATTGACAATTTTAATTTCAAATCTATTCCTACACTGGAATTCTTGTTTTCCACATACTGTTACTAAGTCAGTATTCTCCCTCCCCACCACCCCGTTAAATTATTTAGCTCAGAGATTTAAAAAGACCTTTAAAATCTCTTTTCCTTTTGTTAAAAATAACTCAAGATATTCTGCTTTTTATAGCTAATCCTTCATCACCTATCTACTGAGCATCAACTCCACAACTTTTGCAATTTCCTTGTCTACATTCATATTATATCTGGGAATTAATTAAAAAATCTGAGTAAATTAACAGGTTTAGTATCTTATTAGCAAAGAGCACTAAAACATTAAAACTAGTACTTGAGAGACTGAAGCAATAGTCAGCTAGAGCAAAGTCATTAACTTGGATTGGAAGAAATAGTAAAATAACAAAATAATAAATTGGGATTAAAAAAAGGAAATCAGATCAATCTGGGTTGGTCACTAGGACTAGAGGTTTAGACTTCCAAGCTTTTGGACTCATGTGGTGGCCCATCCTCGGGGAACTTCTCTCTAACACACTGTGTGCTTTGGGCTATTCTGTGTGTGGATTTATATAGTGCTTGTTGTATGTGGCTTTTTAGATGTTGATTGGGGTGTTGATGGATGGCCATTAAGTTGTTGGTTGTTGTTTTCTTGTACTGCCAAGCCTTTGCTTCCTAAGTACTTGATAAGCTGGTGGTAAATCAGTATTTGTAAAGAGCTGCGATGTCACAATGGTTAGAATGCAGTACTGCAGGCTACTTCTGCTGCCTGCCGGCTGCCTGTAACCTGGCAGATCGAATCTTACCAGACTCAAGATTGACTCAGCTTTCAGTCTTTCTGAGGTGGGTAAAACAAGGACCCAAATTGTTGGGGGCAATATGCTGACTCTGTAAACTGCTTACAAAGGGCTATAAAGTGAAATGGTATATAAGACTAAGTGCTATTGCTATTCCTTTTGATGGATAAGGGGTCCATTTCCCAGGCTTCAACCACTTCCCTGCTGTTTTTATGCCTGCTCATCCAACCATTTTAGCAGGTGCAAAATTGAATGTATGCCTTTGTTCATTGCAATGTGAGTCTACCAATGTTGTGCAGACATCTTGTAATAAATGATTGAGGGTATCCTGAATTGTTCATGTAAGTTCTCTAGCTGTTTGGTTTTCTGGATACTACAGTGGGTTTTCACTCTGCCATAGAGTCTTCTGAAGCAACACTTTTTGCGTGATGGTGGGTGGTTGCTGTTGAAATTCAGAACACATGGAGATAAATTGTGGTTTCTAGGGTTCCATCTTCTTGTCTATTGACAAGCACATGTAAAAATGGTAATTGTCTAGCTGTTTCTTCCTCCGTTGTAAACTGTATATCCAGGAAGATGGAGTTCAGTACAGTATGAAAGTCTTCCAGTGCATTTCTTTTGATGATGACAAACACATCATCCATGTAGCGGCACCAAAAATTAAGTGTGCAGTTCTGAAATGCATGGTGTTCTAGTTATGCAAGACTGTTTCTGCAGTGATTTCTGATATTGAGGATCTCATGGATGTCCCTTTTATATGTTTACACATTTCCCTCTTGAATGTGAAGATGGTTCATTGACAGTATTAGACTAGCCTCATCATTTATGTCCTGGTTAGGTTGTTCTGATCTGTGTTGTACTATGAGAGCCAGATAGTTGAACTAGATGTTTTGAGGTTCTTAAAAAATTCTGAACCAGGCTAGAAACTAGGAGATGGAATTCTAGTCCCACCTTAATTCATAAACATGAAAAATAATAAGAATTGTATGGATTAGATGCACTAAAAGTAAAATTCTATATGGATTTGCATACTTACTTATCAAAGTGTATTTGATATTTCCATCTCTAGAATCATGTAAATATTGTCATTTGAAAGTCTGAAATGGCATAAGAAAAAAACCACGCTGAATCAAATTATATGTTGATCGCTTACAGCTTCTGTACATGTTGCTTTCTTTTGATCCATTTTAATTTTTTGCATTAAAAACATAATTGATTGTGGATCAATTTAGATTTGATTCCAAATATTTTGTCACAAACATGGATGTGACTGCAATTCTTTGAAGCAGCTGCAGAAACCTAAGAAAAGAAATGTAAGCACATTAAAGAGGAGTAGAGGGGGGCCATTGGAATCAAAATGGTGGCATCACTCGACCCAAGTCAAGGATAACAAAAACAAAAATCCCTCCCTTCTGGGAGTCCCTCAGACCCAGCTTTGTCATCAGCCTGGGGATCTCTGGGGATGGGTGAGATCTTGAGGTAGATCCATTGCTGATCGAATCTCTTTTGTGTACGTCTTTTTTAGTATGATTGTGTTTGGCATATATCTTGTTTTTTCTACTTTCCTTTTTTGCTATATGCTGCTCAGATTCACTTCTTGTGAGATGGGTGGCCAAATAACATTTATAACTAAATAAACCATCCAAGGAATGGTTTTCTTTTCAATGCCATTCTTGTTTGTTCTGACAAGATCCAACAATATATCTCCACTTTTTTTAAAAAAATGCATGCAATAATTTTATTTATTTTTTCCAGTTGATCTTAAAAAAGGCCCAGGTCCAAATGCTACAAAATCGAATCTTCCAAAGCCCTGTCAGTCCGGACTTCGCCATCCTGGTTATTCAAGGTTGCCGCCAGCTAAACTCGCCGCGTTTGGTTTTGTCAGGAGCTCCAGTGTCTCCTCAATCTCAAGCAAATCAAGTGACAGAATCCAGAGCGATCAAAGCAAGATAGCCAATCGTAAGTCTGACAGCTTGATTTTCACTCCCAATATATCTGTTGCAGAGAAACAAAGAGAAAAGAAGAATACTTAATCCCCTTGTTGTGTGTTAACAGCATATTTCTGTTTGTTGTTGAATTTTATGACATATATATAATGTTTGATAAATATTTTCTAATAATAAATTACTTGTATAGGATTTTCTCCTAAAAGTTGCTGAAGAACACATCTCATAACCATTTTTATATGCAAATATTCTATGTATGTGCATGCATGTACGCACACACAGATAAATGAACTACTTTCAAAACAGATTCAAGTACAATAGACTTCTTCCTTCAACATACTATGGTTAAGGGAAAAAAGTCTGTTATCTCTCTACATATAACACTTACCTGAACTTTCATCTTGGTAGTAAATTTGTTTATTTGATTAAGTACAGAATAACCATATGACACTGAATATTCTCATTATGGAATCTATATTTTCCATGAACTCAGAGCACAAGGAAGGATTGTTGGGGTTTTTAAATGTCAGCTTCTCTCTTTGAAGACCAGAGTCTATGTGAACCATCTCAATTTCAAAGCAACTGTTATCACTCTTCAAGTGGTTCAAATTCAGGATGCTAGCTTGTATAAAAGCTAGAGGCTTTTGACTGATGTAGAGTCCTAAATCTTTCAGTGTTTATGTTAATTTCAAATGAATTTGCAAGAAATAAAACATGAAGTAGGCCACAATCAATCCCAAGGGCTTTCTTTCACTTGCATAATAGATTTAATCATTGGTGGAATCATCCAGATCCTTTGAGCTTAGCATCTTACTAAAATACAAATAGCTAAAGTACAAATACATGCAAATGCTTCTTGGTGCCATCACACTTCTCTGATGCACACAGCAGACTGTGCAGAGAAAGTTCAAGGAGTTAAGAGATCTTACACAAATTAAATGAGATTTAAATTTGTCAGGGTGGGAAACCTACAGTAGTTCTTGCTGGAGTTTTGAGAAGTTGTAGTTCAGTAATATGTCAAATACTGTGTATAGTTAGCCCACTCAGAAATATTAATTGCTGTTTTCTAATTTAGCCTGTATTGGTTCTTCATTAGGAGAGTGGCTGCTAGGTGCAAATTTTCTCAGTTGCTTTTTTGTTTTCTAACCTGTTTGTCACTATTAATTAATTGTGTTAGGGAAAGAGTCAAAACGATATTATTCAGGAAAGGAAAATGGAAAAAGCTCCCAGACGGAGTTTTTTTTTAAATGTAGTATCAAAGATTCTAATCCAGAATGTGCTTCTAATCTAAACCACAGGGAGAAATGATATGGGGCATGAAAATCAGAAATATATTCTGCAGTATCATTCTTGTTTTTCTTTTCAGAATAAAGATGTTCAGTTCAAGTACATTTTTAAAAAGCCTGAATAACCTGTGCATGAGATTATTAGAAAAATATTATTGAATGAGCCCAAGGAATTAGTTTATCTTTAAATTGTGTCTTCCTGTGGTACAAGGGAGAGTTAGAATGAGATCCCATTGCAGAAGATAATTAGAGAACTTGGTAAATTACACGCAGTTGGTTTAGAACATTGCATGAATCAAAACATTACAGGTAATCCTCAATTTACAACTGGTTGTTTAATGACTATTCAAAGTTATAACAGCCTTGGAAAAAGTTACTTGCAACTTGTCGAACTACCTCCCCTCAGTCACATAATTGCATTTTGGGTCACTTGGTTGCAAGTTTCAACTTCCCACAATAACTTGATATCATTTTGTGATATCTTTTGCAGTTTTCTGCAAAAAAAAATCCAAAAAAATGACCCTTTCCTCTAAAAAAAGTCATGGTACATGAAGTCCTTTGATTAATGTTATAACATGGCCTGTTATATGGTCTTTTGGAAGTAATCCATTTATACTTCCTGTAAGAGCTTTCCCTGTTTGAGGAGAAGAGATATGACCTTACTCCATTTTGACTTTGGCTCCTACGCACTGCTTTTTCAGTTGCTATCATCACTGGCATGTGGTCTTCACAAGATATGTGTATGGTAATGCAGCCCTTGAGAAACAAAAAAAAATTGCTTACTTCACATTACTTTAATTCTTTCCTCCTCTCAACAGCTCATCTGTTTATCTGAAATGGCCTAAATGTTCTATTCATCAAGATCTTGGCCACCATCTTGATTTTTTTGACTCCTTTGCAGATGACCCTGGATGCCAGGTCATCAAGGACTTTTCCTTCAATGTGTCTGAGTAGCACTATCATAGTAATATACAGTATAATTCCATAGGAGCTTTATGGCTCACTTGCCAATATTTGGCAGAGCCTAAAAGAAATCTTGATGTGTTATTTGTAATTTTATCTAACCATCCCACTATGCTAATTGTCCAGACTTCATTATGACAGAAAACCATAAATAAATATGTGGCTATTCTAAAGCGGGCTAGTCGCTGTTGTTATATGTTGTGATTAGTATGCAGCTTTATAGTCACATACATGATAAATATGACAATACTGCTGTGATAAACAAACACTTTTTAAAGAACAGTTTCTATTTACTAAGAATGAAAGGGAATAAAATAACTCTGCGACACAAAGTGTATTTATTGCATTTTAGTAAATTGAGTTTTCAGGGAGGTTATCATTCAGTTTGATTGCTGTTCTTCTTGCTCACATAAAAATCAACTGTGGATTTAACTTGTACCAATTAGTCAGAGAAATGGCTAGTGTTAAAACTTCTTATTGCATTCGTAGTATAACGCTGGTGAAGAACTAACCAAAATACATTCACATAAGTATGGAATGCAAGAATATTACCACATTTGAATACATACTTTTTTTTTATTAAATATTGGATTCTTCACAACCAGGTATAGTCAGATACATATATTTTCCCCATTCTAAGAGGAGGACATAAGGAATAACATTAAATCAGTGCATTTTTCTGCTTGATGTGCAGTTCTCCAATGTAGTTTTAAAAAAGCCTCTTGTTGGGCTAAGTATGCTGCTGCTTCTTTTTACAGGACCATTAATCACCTATGAAAATGATGACTTTGGGAAGTGGAGAAATGAAAAAAATGTTTTTGCTTCCTTAAAATGTCAGGTGCACTTTTTCTTTTCTTTTTTCTCCCCCTTCTTCAGAGAAAAATAAATTTTGAAAGTTTATGGCACGAATGGCAAAATTTCCTGAATCATTCTAGAGCAACAGAAGCTGTAGGGAAGTTTTCTGGTTGCTTAAAACATATGAAACAAAGAAAAAGAAAATCTTCAGCAAGAACTTTTTATTTTTATGACAGGACAACATTTCTTAAAACAAGAAAACGCTATATGTGGACTTGAGTACACATAGTTTAAAAATGAACGTACCCCACTGAGTAGCAATTGAAGACAGAAAGCAGGAAACTTCCCTACTTCCTTTTCTCAGCCATAGGTTTTTATTTCTCAGGCTCTAAAGATGTCAACATTGCCAGTGTGGTTGGGTTTCACCCAAACCATTATTCAAACAGAAGGGTAACAGCCAGAGATTCAAGAAAACAGTTCTTAGATAAGCTGGTTTCTTACAGACATTAGAAAAGCCAGTACAGGTAGTCCTTGACTTACAGTAGTTCATTTAATGACCGTTCAAAGTTACAGTAGCACTGGAAAAAGTGACTTATGACCGTTTTTCACACTTACAACCATTGCAGTGTCTCCATGGTCACATGATCAAAATTTGGATGCTTGGCAACTGATTCACATTTATGACTGTTGCAGTGTCCCATGGTCTGTGATCAAATCAACATCTTTAGAGTTCTCCTAAAAACCTAATTGGAGGTATGGGGGTGGGGGAAAGTGGGGGGAAAATGCAGTTTGGGATGTTAATGCTGTTAATGTTGTCAGCCTCCATATTTGATCAGTCCATCTACCTGTAAAATGAAAGCATATACAGGTAATCCTTGGCCTGCGACCACAATTGGGATCACATTTTCTATCACTAAGTGGTGCCGTCATAAAGCAAGATGCTATGCAACCACATTGCTAACGGCAACAAAAACTTTGGGCTCAATCATAACTCGAAGACTACCTGTAGCTTAACTGGTTATAGGTGAAACTAATGCATCCTGGGAAGAACACCTGGCAAAAGAATTATGAAATAGAGAGCAGCTGCCTTCACTTTTGAGAATAACATATTGCTTGCTTGTGGATAGGTTTTCTTCATACAATAATAAAGAACTACAGCAACAGTTGTGATATATTAATCACTCCCCAGGCATAAGCAGATATTGGATCTCGTCTGCTGAGCACAATCTGTGCTGTTTGGCTTATTATATTGGAGACACCTTTGAGAAGAGAATCAATATAACTGAATATTGAATGCATTGGTTCCAGCTGGTAGGAATCTCCATTTTTTATTATTGTTTTCAGTAATTTTATTAAGAATTATGATAAAGAGATAAAACTAACAAAGAAATCTAATACCTATGCAGCAGGGGTGTCAAACTCACGGCATGGCGGCGTCACATGACGTATTGGGACTTCCCTCCCTTTGCTAAACTGGGTGTGGGCGTGGCCAGCACGTGACCCATCTGGCCCACAGGCTGGGAGATTGACAGTCCTGCTATACAGTATATATAGAGAGAGGGCAGAGGGGAGAAGGAAAGAACAAATGAGCGGGAGGGGGGGGGGAAGTAAGAACAAACCCCCACACAAATCAAATATTTCAATTAAAGCAGTCTTCGGCTTTAGTAATTGATTTTCAAAGTCTTGTTTTGCATTGAAATGTAAACAAAACAAGTTTTTCTCCCATGATGGTCTTTCTAATTAATTTCAAAGACTTCCTTTAAAGCAGTTTCACAAGGCCTTAGCATTTGATCTCTTTAAAAACAACTTTAAAACCACTCCTTTGCTGTATATTGCTAAAAATTTCAAAATAAATACTCTTATGAACCTGAAAATACATAGTTTCCATTCTTTTTAAATGGATTCGAGGAAAACTCATCTAGCAATTTGCAGGCTTGCAGTTCTGAAGATTCTCATTCTTAAAGTGGCAGTACAAAAAATAACTCCGAAGTGATTAAAAGGATGAGATTTGATCAAACCATGAGTCCATGAAAGTCTGCGTTTACAGGTCAGACCGTGATATAATTCACAACTTTCAGCTGATCACAAGCAGCTGCAAAAATGTCAATTTATTCTATCTGTTCACAAAAACCAGCTGTAAAAAAAGTGTATATGGGCAATGTCTACTTCTCTTTTTTCCTAAGAAAACTTTAGCAGTCTGGACTTCACACCCCTGCAAAATGTGCAGAGTGGAGAAAAATGAGGCCATTGACTTACTTTTCCTCACTGGAAGCCAGAATCTGCGAATCTCCAGTTTTAGAATGGAAGATGTATAGAATCTAGGTTCTCTGTTTGCCATTATCTCTGACGATAAACAATATGAATCTTCAGCATTATTTCATTCCATCTTGAAGAAATAATATAGAGCTTTTGATGTTTTTCAGACTACTGATTGTACTGTTGTTGAAGACCCAACAATTTGGCCTGCATTAAAAGTTCTTGCTTCAAAAAGCAATCAAAAGGATATAAAGCTGGAAAAAAAATTGTTGTCTTCTCCACTCTATAGTTCATATAACTACAAATTTGCATTCTAATTGTAAACTTCAGTAACTTGTGCAAGGAACACATTTCTCGTGGGACTTTAGTCTGTACTCCAGTGAATTAATACAGAAGTCTGTTCTGTTTTGTTGCACATTTCTACTAAGGATACGAATTATCATTTTTCTTAGATTCAGAAACATACCTGAATTTTTCCTGTTTTGAGTAAAAATGACTTTGAAGGGAGGAAACTCTTATTTTCCCCACTAGTTTATCTGAGTGAGCTTTCTTAAGAAATCACATGGCTTTTTGATTTCCCAGAAATGACCAAAATAAAAAGGCTGTACCAGAGATATGCAAATATTGTATTAATATTGGAGGCCTCTAGGCATGCTTTATGCTGCAACATCTCATATTCTGTCAACATATAAAGAAGTACAAAAGCAGAACCTAAAGAAATGATTTGAAGAACATTCAGTATGATAGCATGTGTTGAAAAAGAAGAAAAGAAGAAGAAAAGACTAATTCGATCAAAAGGAGATGGGTAAATTCTTAACTAAAAACTAGGCTAGAAAGGGGAAATTGAAAAACAGCACTGTTTTTTGACTACATACTGGTTTTATGTTCAGAAAATTAAGGAATTGAATGCAGTAATCCAACAATAACACAATGGTTCCTAGATTATGGGGTGAAGCTGGAATCTCACCCATGACCATTGTGCATTCTGGCCTGAGAGAGATAAAATTTAGGTGGTCTGGAGGTGACTGGCATAAAAATGAAAAACAGACTGTCACAAAACAATAAACTGTGAATTGAAAACTCAGTGATAACAGCTTAAACAATTACTTTTTCAGGCTTGCTGATTGATAGTCTCTGGAGACTCACCCCAGGCTATAAGATGTCATAAAAGCTAGCTATTTGGTAGCCTTTTGCTCTGCGCACAAAGCAAAGGAACATTTGATTTTTTTCCCCATTTAATTTGGGTCTTAATCTCACCATGGTAGGAAAATAACATTTCGAGGTCTACTGTCAAATACATAACAAGCTACTGGGGTGGGGTTGGGGAATTTGCATATAAACTTCCTCCCGGGGTAGCAATTATCAGAAAACATTGGGAATTGACACACGAGGAACCCATGGTAGTACTACCATTGCTCGCTCATAATCTTTTATTCTGCTCCCTTGGAGGCCATGGAAGGGGGGGAGAGGCAAAATTGCCTTTCATACAAATCGCCATAAAGTATACCTGTGGTGACAATATCATTAGAGGAAAATGTTGTGGTGGTTAGGCTTGTTTGCAAATCACAATCAAAACACGAGCCCATTTTGTTTAAATGCAAGAGTGAGATTATTAACCTCGACTGCCTAGTGTGAATCATCTTAAAGCTTTTCAATTTGCTCCGTGTGATTCTTGACACGTGACTTTTTAAAAAAGATAGCTTCTTAACTTTCAGTTGTAACAAAAAGAGACAAGAGTGCAGCAGTATGCAAATTTTTCCATCTTATTATTGGCTCCCCAGTGTGTGAGAGCAAGTTTGGTTCCAGTTCTCCTGTGTTCAATTTATTAACTTACAGGAGGGTTTTAAATTTGTGCTGTTTTGCCTCATGTTGAAGAATTTAAATCAACTGTAACAGTGAAAAGAGACAGTTTGGGTAGCTACAGCAAACCTTTCCACCCTGATGCTCTTAGATTATTGAGCACTCCAGTCGGCATCATTAGTGGACGTTTTGTCCTGCTGGTAGACGTGATGGAAAGATGTAGCCAGATATAGTCGAAGGGCAGTAAGTTAAAGTTTTCTACAGTCTAGTGTGTATGTGTGTACTATGTGTTCAGAAATATTGAGCAATCTGGTTTCCATAGGATAAATCTATGAAATCCAAACCTCTAAAATTGGCCAGCTGAACCACACAAAGACAACCAATCAATAGCCATATTTTCCACACCTCTGATGAGGACAGAGGTTGAGAGACAAGTAAACAGCATGAAAATAACTGAATAGTTTTACTGTTTAAAGAACAATGAACCAAGCCTGAAATTTTAATCTCTTAAATTTTTGTTTTCCTTGTGTTATTCTGATATTTATCTAATTTTTCACTTTCTTGTCTTTGATTGCCACATTTATTTTTATTTATTTATTAATCAGATTTCTATACCACTCCCACTCCCAAAAAGGGACTCGGGGCGGTGTACAGCCTACTAAAAAACACACAGAGTAAATACAATTTAAAACTAGATTAAATATGGAAATCCGGCTGAATCCCATCCAACTACAAATTCGGACATTTAAAATCTGGGATTAATTAAAAATTTAAAAATTATAAAATTTAACAATTAAAACCCAAGTTAAATTTAAAACCCATAGACCATTTACTGGGCCAGGCCGGCTTGCTCGAAAAATAAAGTCTTAACTGTGCGCCGGAAGGTCAGGATGTCCGTCATGGCCCGTATCTCCGGGGGGAGATCATTCCACAGGGAGGGGGCTCCCACAGAGAAAGCCCGCACCTTTGGGGCCGCCAGCCAACAACGATCAGGCGGCGGCACCCCAAGGAGGGCAACCCTGTGAGAGCGTACTGGGCGGCGGGAGGTTGTTGATGGCAGCAGGCGGTCCCGTAAGTACCCAGGTCCCGAGCCATGGAGCACTTTAAATACCATCAGTACCACCTTGAATCGAATCCGGAAGGCCACAGGTGGCCAGTGCAGCCTGTGGAGAAGCAGTGTTACGTGGGAGCCCCGAGGGGCACCCACGATCACCCGCGCGGCTGCATTCTGAACCAGCTGCAGCCTCCGGAGACTCTTCAAGGAGAGCCCCATGTAGAGAGCATTGCAATAGTCCAAGCGGGAGATGACGAGGGCGGAAGTGACTGTGCGAAGTGCGCCCAGATCCAGAAAGGGCCACAACTGGTGAATCAGACGAATCTGACAAAAAGCCCCCCTGGCGACGGCTGCGATATGGTCTTCTAAAGACAGCCGTATGACCAGGAGGATACCCAGATTGCAAGCCCTTTCCACGGGGGTCAGAATTTCTCCCCCCACGGCCAGCGAAGGAACAAGCTGGCTGTATCTGGGCGCAGAAAACCACAGCCACACGGTTTTGGTCGGGTTGAGATGAAGCCTGTTACGACCCATCCAACTCCGCACGGCCTCCAGGCACCGGGTCATCACTTCGACGGCTTCGTTGGGGTGACCGGGGTGGAGATGTACAGCTGAGTATCATCAGCGTACTGATGGAACTCCACCCCGAAGCCACGGATGATCTCACCCAGCGGCTTCACATAAATGTTGAACAGCAGGGGCGAGAGCACCGACCCCTGGGGCACCCCACACAGTAGGGCCTCAGGGCCGATCTCTGCCCCCCTGTCAACACAAATTGCAAACGGTCGGAGAGGAAGGAAGCGAACCACCGTAACACGGTGCCTCCCACCCCCAACCCCTCCAACCGCCACAATAAGATACTGTGGTCGACAGTATCAAAAGCCGCTGAGAGATCTAACAGGACCAGGACAGAGGAACAACCCCTGTCCCGAGCCCTCCAGAGATCATCCACCAACGCGACCAACGCCGTCTCCGTGCTGTGCCCGGGCCTGAAACCCGATTGGAGGGGGTCAAGATAACTCGCTTCATCCAGGTACTGCGGGAGCTGACGTGCCACCACACTCTCGACAACCTTCGTGACAAAGCAAAGGTTGGAGACTGGACGATAATTTGATAGTAATGCTGGGTCCAGGGACGGTTTCTTGAGGAGGGGGCGAACCACCGCCTCTTTCAAGGCAGCGGGTAACAGCCCCTCTCTCAAAGACGCGTTTATAATACCCTGGAACCAGCCTCGTGTCACCTCCCGAGTGGCCAAGACCAGCCAGGAGGGGCATGGGTCCAACAAACAAGTGATGGCATTAAGCCCCCCCAGTATTCTGTCCACGTCCTCCAGAGTAACAGGATCAAACTCAACCCAAATGACCTCACCGATATCCACCCCCGCCCCCCCGCCGGAGATGCCCAGTCAGAGTCCAGCTCATCCCGGATCTGAGCGATTTTGTCCTGCAGAAACCTAGAAAACTCCTCAGCCCGTCCCTGCAAGGGATCCTCCCGCGCTCCCACCTCCAGGAGGGAGCGGGTCACCCTAAACAGGGCGGCTGGGCAGTTTTCCGCGGACGCATTAAGGGTGGAGAGGTAAGACCTCCTTGCCATCCTTATTGCCACTAAATACGTCTTAATATGAGATCGTAGTAGTGTTCAGTCAGACCCAGAGCGGCTAGCCCTCCAACTACTCTCTAGGCGTCTTTTCCGGCGCTTCATCTCCCTTAGCTCCTCAGAAAACCAAGGAGCCACCTGGGATCGGCACCGGGTCAGAGGCCGCAAGGGCATGACCCGGTCAAGGGCCCCAGCAGCCACCCTATCCCAGGTGGCGACCAAGCCCTCAACCGAGTCGTGTGTGTGAGCTTCGGGAAATGGCCCAAGCTCCATCAGGAACCTATCTGGGTCCATCAGGCACCTGGGGCAGTACCATTTTAGCGGTCCCGCCTCCCTGCGGCCGGGGGGTGCGGAACGGAAGTCGAGCTTCAGGAGCGAGTGATCAGTCCATAACAGGGTTCTACAACTATATCCCCTACACCCAGATCACTCTGCCACTGATCAGAGACAAAAACCAGATCCAGGGTGTGACCTCCCAAGTGAGTAGGGTCCCGAATTAACTGGGTCAGGCCCATGGCTGTCATGGAAGCCATGAACTCCTGAGCAGTCCCAGAGGCACCTCCGGCAGAAGGCAGGTTGAAATCCCCCATGACCATAAGCCTGGGGGTCTCAACCGCCAAGCCGGCTATGACCTCAAGGAGCTCAAGCAGGGCCGATGCCACATAGCAGGGAGCCAGGTATGCGACCAACAAGCCCACCTGTACCCTGGGACCGAACTTCACGAAAAGAGACTCACATCCGGTCCTCTGAGAAACAGTGGATTCCCTCGGACACAGATCCTCCTTAATAACCACCGCAACCCCCCCTCCCCTCCCCTGGGCCCTCGGCCGATGAAAAACCCGAAACCCGGCTGGGCACATCTCCACCAGAGGGACTCCCCCCTCTTGGCCCAGCCAGGTTCTCGGTAACACCCACCAGGTCCGCTCCCCCCTCACAAATCAAATCATGGATGAGAGGGGCCTTATTGATAACGGACCTGGCATTACATAACATCAGCCGAAGGCCCAGGGCCCGATCGCTCAGACCACCCAGGGAACGGGACATAACAAGGGGGTCGGAGCGCGCCACAGCAGACAAACAGCGGGGGCACGCTCCCGATACAAAATATGGCCCCCTATAACCGCCAGATCTGCCTCTCCCTCTCACCGTACTAATAGCTTTAATTTCACCCTCCCCGGAACAGCCCCCCATCCCCCCATACTGATAGTCTTCTAATATCTAGGTTTTATGTGAATGATATATTTGTATTATATGTAATCATCCTAAGTATTTTGGTAGAACAACAAATAAACTAAAAATACAAGTTCTAGAGAGAGTAATTTTCTGTTGTTATTGTCCACAAGGAGATTATGATTAAGAGAAGTGTGACTTGATTTATGTAGTCCATGAACTGATCTTCTAATTTATACTGCATTTCTGTTGGATTCAGCTCCCAGATGATTTATAGTTGGGCTCATTAGTTGACTAATTCATAGAATTGAAGGATCATAAAATTATAAAGTTAGAAGCAGCCAATTACAGTAGGTCACTGGGGTCAACCAGCCTCTCAATGCAAGAATCCATATTAAAATATCCAGGTATATGGCTGTCTAGCCTCTACTCCTTAAAAAAATCTTCAAATTAAATTAAAAATGAATAATACAAAAACTAATAGAATCACTTATTTCCCTGTTGATCTAGAAACATTCATTACAATAAGTGCATGGTGGAAATTAGAAATTCTATTCCTAATAGCCATTGCTGACTGATGATGATCAGTAGTCTAATACAGATTGAAGGCAATAAATTAGGAATACTGTTGTGATGAATGTATGTAGATGATAGATAAGAGTCTATTACAAAGATGTCAAATATACTATAATGTACATATATTTGTTTAATTCTTGACAAAGGCCCCTTATATGATTACAAATATGTTCCTCATTTACACACTACATTTTCTCATGTAACTCTAAACAATTTTATTGATAACCCTGAAAAATGTTAGGAAACAGTCAACATTGTATTATAGAGTGCTTGCTGTAGAATTTTAGAAAAATGTATGGAAATTCTTGGAGACTCTGTAGAGATTCTCGGTCATCCAGGTCATTCAGGGGGAACTGGACTTTTTTGTTTTTTTCTTTGAAGACATTTCACTTCTCCTCCAAGAAGCTTGAGAAAGAAAGAAAAAAGAGCATCTTTGGGGCAACCATGATCAGAGCAAAAAATTACAAACTACAGGAACCAGGAGCACTACTCAGGTGACCCTGAGGTCACAGATAGATCTCCAAGTGCTTCAACCACCCTCTGAAAGGATGCAAATGACAAGCTTTCTGCAAGGAATATAAATCCTTCCATTCCCCACTATTCTGTGAAAGCTGAAGAAGCTTCTTGAATAAGAAGTGAAACGTCTTCAAAGAAAAACAAGGAAGTCCAGTTGCCTCCTGAAAAAAAGCACCTTTAGGACAGTTCTTGGAGATATTAACAGTTTTCCTTTTGGAATGTATTGGAGAAGAAAGGTAGGCTTTATGTACTTTTAGAATATTGGCTTATACTAAAAATGTTTATGGTGTGTTTTTTTCTAGCGCTAAGAAATCAGCCTCATATTGACTTACACGTTGTATTCTTCAGGGAAGACTAATAACAATATACTTCAAGCACTTGAAATATATGTCTTACAGTGGACATCCAATTGCTCAGTTTTCTTAACAACAAGGACAAAGCCTTCTTTCGTTAGCCAGTGTAATTACTTTCCTTCTTTTTATTTTTCTGTGGAAAAATTGTAGGTATTTTAGCTGTTGCTCTTTTTACAACAAGTGGTATTTATATAAGCAGCTTTTCTCTCACTTAAAGCCTTGTATTGTGTCAACACAATTCAAACATAACATTAGCAAAAAGGTGGACTATACTCTTGATGTTTTCATTGAAACTCTCCCTTGTGTACAATTCTGAAAATTATTTTTCAGTGGGTGAAGTATTTGGAGGAGTTTTATTCCCCATTGCTGCTTCCAAAGTTGATTGAATGCACTATATAATTAAAGGACAAAAACATATGGAATTTTAAGGGCCTCAACTCTAAGGGAATGACACCTAAGTTCCAGATCTGTGATCTTTCTTGAATCTTCATTTGTACTCAATAAAAAACCAGGTATCTGTAGCCTCATATACATCCTGTACTTAACACCAAAATGAATGGAAATAGGACTACTGCTGTTTTCAATTCCCTTGAATGTTCCTTCATTGCAGCCCAGCTTTTGTTATATATTCAGAATTAATAGATTCCATTCAGAATTGATGCCAACTCCTCTCTTTGTGTTGAGTGTCTAATTTGACTGGCAGTGGAAAAATGCCTTATTCAACACAGAAAAATTAGAATTATTATATTACATTATATTTTTTTAAATGACATTGCTATTTTTTTAAAAAAAGATTTTTACTTTTTAAATAAAATAATACTGACCCTAATCCAAGCTGAGAAAACCATTGAAAACTCTAATTACAGTAACCCCCACTGGACATTTTATGGAAAAAAGGAAGACAAAATGGATTATTGTTGAGTAGATCTGCCACTTACATGTGGATGCCATATTTTTTTTAATAGAAAATTTAGGCAAACACTAGATTTTCTGTCAATGGGATCACTTTTTGACATATAACTGATTGACTCCAGATTCAGAAAGAATTTCAGAATAGAGTTTGCTTCGGAGCTACCTTTTTTCTTATTTATTCTTGGTATTTATGCCTGTTGGACCTGAAGAGCAGAGATGGGAGCTGCCAATCAGAACGGAAGATGATGGGAACAGTGGCAATTATAGAAGTAGTCACCCATGTAACCACTTCTGAAATAATAACCAATGCACAGAATTGAGATTGCATAGTTCAAGGCACGGGTGTCAATAACAGGAGCAACTTGGCAACTTTCTGGCATTCAGTGGAGCTCTAGAAAAAGGGACATAGGCTATACTAGTAACCATAATGGTTATTCATTATTTCTAATTAATCCTAGAGCATAGAGATGGTGGCTTTTTTAAATTGTCAAATATAATCATTCCCATTGCAAATTTATTAGGAGCAAATGCATGCATGTGGAAAGTATAATTCCAGTCTGGTATTACCATGTAGAGTTGGAAAAATTATACATGAATCCAGCACTGTGCTATGTTTCGATGAGAGAGTGTGCTGGTTCAGTGGCTGAGTAACAGAGCAGGGATCTTACTAGATGTTTTTCTATACTTGATCTTTTGATTGGCAGAATAAAGCTGATCATGCTTATATTACAAAGCTGTCACGTGGATTAAAACAAAATGCACATGTTCATTAAACTAGTCTTCAGTGGAGCAACCAGACTGGTGATAGAGCAATCCGAACATTGCAGGCAGTGGTGGGATTCAAATATCCCATCGCCATCTTCCAGCTCTGGCAGACATGCAGGACGAGCCTCCTGTGATGACCAACCAGACCCTGGGCAAACACCCCCCCCCCCTTGCTATCAAAGTGCTGTACTGCAATGGAGAAATGGGCAACAGAGAGGCCAGCACAAAGGAAGGATGAGGATCAGGGAGAAGAAAGAGAGAAAGCGGCCTTCTCCTTCCCTTGTGCCGGCTGCTCCACTGCCCATTTTTCCATTGCAGTGTAACTTTGATAGCGGGGAAGATGTAATTTTACAACCACTTCACGTGAACCTGTATGAACCCACTGATTACAGGATAAAATTGGTTTTGAAGCCATTGCACTAGTTGCTCATAGTTTATAGGTTCATTACGGATGATGACCATCTATACAGTCCAGTGGTATAACTTTAGCTTGAAGCAGGTATTACATTGCCAAAATTGATGCTCCCTGTCTCATCCAAACATCTTAAGCATGTCTGTTAAGAGTCTCACTTCCACAGGAAGTACATGGGATTTAGATTAAAATTTGATTTAAGATTAAGGATTAAGGCAGGATTTTCTCTACTGGTAGTGACTCCCATGCTCCAGGGCATGTTTGAATTTGGTACCCTAGTGTATATAATCTAGAATTCCACAATTGGGACTGTCTACAAATATTACAAATAAATAAATATCCTAAATATTACATTTTATAATCGTATCCCAAGTTTTTCTGATTACTTCAAGAAAAGCAGCAGAGTGAGTTTGAGGATATATTTTACGACATTTTTTCTATTGATGTACTCTTCTGATAAGTAATATTCAAAATAGCCAAGGCCTAGTCCTTACATTTCAAGAATGACATCTTTCTCCCACATCCTATACATGATGGAAAGCAGATAAAAGTTAAAATTGAAGAGCTGTTTTAATTTTACTGTTCTGTTCTACCTCAACCACTGGCCTGTTTTTCCTATGTTGCCATATACCCATCTTAGTACACAGTAACATACATATTACTCTCTTTAAGAGTATGCCGTGTTATGCAAAGGGAGGAAAAAGAATAACATGTAACCAACAAAAAGACTGGGCAGACATAATTTTTTAGTTCATCCAAGATCTGGAAAACTGGTGGCTGCCTTGTCAGATCTTGCAAAATGCTGCATTATGAGTGGTTTTGTGAAGGAAAATCAGCAATCAAAGCACAAGCTGGAAGCAGGCAATGTTTTATTTTTATACGTCTTGATTTCACACTGTTACTTACAGATGAAAATACAAAGAATTGGTTGTAAAGGTCAGTTCTCTAGAGACATACATGTCTTGAATTGGAAATCGTGCTTGCTATTTTTTTAAATATGTATAAGTTTAAGATTTTAATTAGATAAAGACAAATGTAGGAGAACTGTTTAAAGCATTTAAACAGTTGTTTTTCTTGACATTATCAGCACCAGAAATCCAAATCTGGATTTATACTTCAGTGCAGGAGGAACAGAGTTTTGCATTTGTTTTATAGCTTTCTTCCTGAGATTTGCCCTTTCTCTCTCTCTCTCTCTCTCTCACACACACACACACACACATATGCATATGCATATACATATATGAGAATCTTGAGGCAGTAAGATTTTCACCACCATGGCAATGCTCCTGCTATGTGATTCTGCTGACTGAAGATTAGCCAATGAAGCCATGTTTGAGGGATCTCTTCAAAACCACTACCTCTACATTAACCAGTGAAATTTTTTTCATTCATTCATTCATTCTTGCATGCACACACATCCCGGAACAGTTCAAACTTCAAAGTCACAGAAACCTATAAAAATCCATCCACTCATTCAACCATTTGTTCAGCTGAACCAGAGCCACAAACCCTGGTGGTTCTGTTCATCAACAGACTTTCTTTCCAATCAGCCTCCATGTGCCTTTCAGTGTCATACCATATTTATTCAACCCAACGTTCAACCCATATTTATTGTAAACTTGCAATGCTACCTCAAAAATTACAAAGTTCAAAGTATAATAGAGTGCCTTAATCTATCCACAGTGCTTTCTGTCATTGTTCTTGATCTGCTCTGAAGTACCAAACACATCTAGTGATGCCCTTCCTCACTTATCTGTATAAGTCAATTTCAAATTCAATTAATAAATACATAAATAAATAATGGTCTTAACTGGGAAGCCAGTTAAAACGGATGAACAGGAAAGAAAGGAGTGTGATGTTACCCTAATTATGTGCAGTCCCCATCTCCTGCCAGTTTCCCCTCCAAATAGGCTTACCATCAGATACAAATGTATGCTGGGCTGTGTGGCAGTTGCAAAGCCTTGGGTAAAGTCTGAATATTATTTCTATGTTTTGACATATTATATTTGCCTGTTAAAGGAGGACCGCCTCTGTACTTGCTTGGTAGTCACTCCAGATATTTTAACAAAGGTGTGATATGTATGCAGAAGCATACTCAGCAATCTGACTATTGTATCCTATACCACCACAGCTTCCAGATCAAGTAACCAAGGTAGTCCTACATAGAGTAAACTGTGTGATGGGATCTGGCGCTAGTTCGTAGAAAGGAGGGGCTCTTTTTCAAATGACAAATCAGCCTTGAATTGTTGGTATGCAGAAGCAGACACAGGAGGAATCTTCCCTCAAACTTTCACAGGATTTATCTGTTAGTTATGTAGAGTGTAACTTAATTGGGCAAGATTCCTGCCTAAAGGCGAACAGCAATAAAGAAACTACTCTAAGCAACTTTTCATGTCATTCTTACACCTAAAGGATCCTCCATTTTTCAGAGCAGGCTATCTTAAACTGGGTTTCATGGAACTGTAAAGTTGTACAAAAACTCTCTTTCCATGAGAGACTAAAGGAAAATAAATAAATAAATAAAAACAATAAATAAATATCATGATCCCTAACCATTTTCTAAGACAGTGAAAAGGCAGGGGGTATAATGGCCTTTGAGAATGTCCTTGAGGGATAGAAGCAGCAGCAGACTAGGCAATGGTCAGTAAAAATGGACAGCTTACCCCACAAAAGCAATGGGTGTATGGCAAATATTTTAGAAGGGACGCTCTCTGGTTTCTTGGACTGTGAAGACAGAGATGGAGAGGTATGTACTTTCAGACTTGCAAGATTGTTTTTAGTGTAAGTTTACAATTAAAGTAGCATTAACCCTCATGATTGGTGTTTTTTGTCTGTCCTACCTGAGAGGGGGATTTGTTCTCACAAGTGAACATCACAGCTGCTGTTTTGTAAATAAGGGGTTCTGGGAATTTTTTTTAAATTAATAAGTTTTGTGGCCTGAAAAACCATGCTCTAGCAAAATGGGAAAGATTATCTAAGAATTATGCTAATTTTAATGCTTTTCCTAAATGTATTATTTAAATATGTCTATTGCTTCTTAAGTTAAGCCCTTATGTATTTTTTGCAAACTGGCACTGTTTGCATCAGAGCAATCATAACTACGAGCAAATCAGCACCATCTTATCTTAAAGCTTATTATTGTTATTCCTTTTTATTGTTAAGTTCTACCAAGATACTGTCTGTGATTTGAGCAACCCGGTGCTTTTTTGCTTTATGCCATAGTTTTTCACGCAACTGTTTAAAGTTTAAAAAAGTTTTTTTTACATTCCCTCTTTTCCTTCTTTTGTAATAAAGTCTAATTCTATTTATTTACCTTGATATTAGTTTCCCTAAAAAGGAGGAGGATGCTCACTTCCCTAACCAAACACCTCAGTCTGCAGTGCTAGGGAATTGCATCATTTATTTTCTTTTCATTTTTCCCCTTTTAACTAGACAGGAAAGTGCACAAGTGGTGGAAGCCTTATTTTTGTTGAACTCACCACTGGAAGGGGGAGAACACCAGGTAAATATAATAATGACAACCATGACTACTAAGCCATGAGACCAAGGCAGGGGTATACTGAGATGATTTATGGGAGAATGAGACCCCCCAACCTTTTACTCTATGGGCTCAAATGGGCAGTCGCCATGTTTTCTGATTTAACATGCACTTAATGAATAACATAACAATGAGAAGAAGCATCATGGTGGTGCAGTAGTTAGAATGCAATATTGCAGGCTAACTCTGCCCACTGCCAGGAGTTTGATCCTGACCAGCTCAAGTTGACTCAGCCTTCCAGCCTTCTGAGGTCAGTAGAATGAGGATCCAGATTGATGAGGGCAATATGCTGACTCTGTAAACAACTTAGAGAGGACTGCAAAGTACTATGAAGTGGTATATAAGTCTCAGTGCTATTGCTATTCTTTGGCCTAGTTACCATGGTGAATATATGCCAAAATTAGGGTAACTATACTATATATATACTAAAGCTTTCAGACGTGCATTAAAAACCTGGCTCTTTGAGCAGGCCGGCCTAGGCTGAAATGGGATTTTTCGTGTAATTTAGTATTCGAGTTTTAAATTGGGATTTTAAAAATTTGGGGTTTTATTAATTTATTGGGGGAGGGTATAATTTTAGGCAGCCTTAAGATATTTAATTCTCTTTTAACTTTTATAATTGTAAAAAGTTTCATGGTTGGCTGTACACCGCCCTGAGTCCTTCGGGAGAAGGGCGGTACATAACTATGTTAAATAAATAAATAAATAAATAAATAATAAATAAATAAATAAATAAATAAATAAAACTGTTGTTACTGCCCCTTGCCTGTTACACAATTTGTGTGCTTTCAGAGCTTCAGGCTATTCAGGAGTTGCATTGACATTGACACTATTTGGTTGCACATAACATATCTTAAATGTTTTCATGCAGAAGAATGCACAAAAATATTAAAGTATCGTTGCAAAGAAGCATTCTTGTTGTATCATGATCTGCCTTTTAGATAATGTATTTTCCTTTTACACATTTTGCTTTCAGATAGCACAAAAGGAGACAAATAGAAGCTTCTTAAATTATTATCTTTATCTTAAACTAAATAAAAAATTACAAAATAGAGGTAATTTGTTCATCATTTATTTGGAGAAGCTTACTAGGATTGGATGACCCCATTTGATTGACCCAGTTAGATTTTTATTTCTGAGTTATTTCTGACAATTACCTCAATGGAAGTGAAGATTAAGGAAAGCTGATTGCCTTAAATGCTTGCCCTCTGTGCTTGTCTTTGATGTGAAATTGTTCTTTTTTCTAATGCTCTCAGAATAGCAGTAGTGATAAATTCTCCAGTGTCAAAGCTAGATATTTAATTAATTTTTATTTTTATTGACTGTGATTTGGGGTGTTTCCTACATCTTTGTTGCTTTCCTCAGCAATTTGTCAAAGAAATCAGATCATCTCTTTGTATTCAGATACTTATTGCTTTAGTTCAAGTGATAAAACAACAACAAAATAAATTACATACTGAAGTGATATTTGCATGTTTCCAGAGCTTCAGCAGTTTCACAGTTTCATGCCTTGGAAAAGCTGCTTTTTATTTGTGCAGGTTCCTTAGTAAAATCTGAATAGGTTTTATTGTATTCTTTTTATGACTCCTCTCCAACTGAGATTTGTACTATTTCTGATTTTTTTTATCTCTGTTCTTGTGATCTGTGGACCTGACTGCAGTCAAGAAATGGCTGTGAAAGACGTTATATTATAAAAGACTTCATCCCTCTCGTTTATAATTTGAACTGGACATGTGATATAGATTGCACTGCCTAACGGAAGCTTAGATTATTAGCAATAATTAAGTTCAACAAACTCATTGTTTATTCAATAATAACTGTTTATAATGCATTCATATATATAAAATGGAAATGGGCTGGTCATACAGCAAGAAGAACTGATGGTAGATGGACCAAGACAATCATAGCATGATCCCACTTGATAAAAAGCATCCATGAAAGAGACCTAAAACAAGATGGATCGACAACATCAGCAGTGGTTAGAATGCAGTACTGCAGGGTATTTCTGCTGACTGCTGATTGCTTGCAATTTGGCAGTTCGAATCCCACCAAACTCAAGGTTGACTGAGCCTTCTATCCTTCCGTGGGTAAAATGAGGACCCAGACTGTTGGGGGCAATATGCTGACATTGTAAACTGCTTAGATTGGGCTGTAAAGCACTGTGAAGTCTAAATACTATTGCTACTGTGGGTCCATTTGGCAGAAGAAAGCTCAGGATCACATTGGTTGGAAACATGTGCAAGAGGCCTTCATTGTGTAGTGCTTAGACAATGGCTAAAATGATGATGATGATATATATTTCTGTATGTGTGTGTATGTGCTTGTCTATATATATATATGCATAAATATAGAGATATAGACAAGGGAAAGAACTGCATTCCATTAAAATGCTCTACCAAGTGGTCCGGCATTCCTAAAGACTGAATTAATTGAAATGCTCATTTGAAAGCTTTATTGCAAATGAACTTTCTTTTCAGGCAGGAGTTTAGTTTTCTTCTGTAACATATATGTACTATTTAGCTCCGGTTCACTGATATTGATCATTTTATAGCAATGTGTTTAATGATCTCAGGCTTGAAATGAGCAAAGAGAGAATCTACTGAATGAGTTCAAATTGCTTGAAAGCTTCTTATGGCCAAGTCAGTCAGTCAAACTGGCAAAAGGAAAAAAAAAACACAAATTACAGTGTATCGTGCATAATAAAACAGACTGTGGTCCTGCCTAACCTACTATGCCATCAACAGCAAGTGCACTTCTACAGACTGCAAGCATAAACTTTGGAATAGCAAGAATTCTCTTGGGATCTTATCTGCTAAAAGACGTTGCACTTAGAATCCTTCTATCCAGTATGGAAATGGGCTAAGAGGTGTTAGTAATATATTGTGAGTGTAACAGTCAGTTATTAAACTTCAGTACCATAAACGATCTTCAGAATTTGTTGTTTGGGCCAGATATAATGCTGACTTAAAATAAAATCTGCTGTGTGTCCAGATTGAGTGATTTCTCGGTATCGTCTGTTGGTAAATCTGGATTCAGAATTCTTTATTTAAAAGTTACCATTGCCTCATCTGCTGTCAGGTGCATCAACATCTGACTGGAAAACCACAATGTATATAATGTGTCATTTATTTGGCATTTCCAAGAAGAAGAAGAATTATTAGTTTACAAACCTGGGGGCTGAGGGTGAGATTTAAACCCTGCCCCCAAATGTAGACCAGTGATAGACATACATTTAGCTATTTGAAATATCTTTTTCAGGGATCCAGTCTGAACTCTTTCCAGTTTCTCCTAGCTGACACCTGGATTTAACTGCACTCCATAGAGGAGCTGAGCCAGCTTTTTGGCTTCAAAAAGTTTTGAAGCAGCTGATATGTACTGGACTCCCCTAGAGAAAAAGAAAGGATTGATGCTTCTGAACTACTCAGAGCATTCAAAGCAACCTGACAGATACCAGTTAGGGAGAGATTTTTCCCCCTTGCTTAAGATGTATACATTGATCCAGTTATTAAAAAGTAACAGGGCTAAAAGGTACCGTTGTTCAGCTGTTTTGCTACTTGGCATTATATATGAGACATGCATGGCTATAAGGCATCTCACTCTCAACTAGTAACAGAATAACAGAGTTGGAAGGGGCATTGGAGTTCTTCTAATCCAACCCTCTACTCAAGCAGGAAACTTTATATCGTTTCAGACAAATGGTTGTCTATTCTCTTCTTTAAAACCTCCAGTGTCAGAGCTCCCACAACTTCTGGAGGCAGGTTGTTCCACTGATTAATTGTTCTGTCAGGAAATGTCTCCTTAGTTCTAAGTTGCTTCTCTTCTTGATTAGTTTCCATCCATTGCTTCTTGTCCTCCCTCAAGTGCTTTGGAGAATAGCTTGACTCCCTCTTCTTTGTGGCAGCCCCTGAGATATTGGAACACTGCTATCATGTCACCCTTAGTCACCTTACGAAATGCAAATAATGAGAGTCCTCCGCCCCCCTGTCTGTTAAGATTCTTCCAAAAAGCTTTCTAGAGATGGAGTAAAAAAATCTACAAAGCAAAAAGAGGTTGATTTTAATGGATGAGCATACCTTTTCAATCAAAAGGAGGAGTATCAATGCTTTATATAACACAGTGCAGCCTGCTCCACTGCCCACCACTCAGAGTGGGTTTGTATCAATTCAACTGGAATTAAATCCAGGCCTGGGGCTTTTCCAGTTTTAATCGGCTAATTAGTTTATGTATTTCAGCAGCTGAAACTGAAGGCCATTCCAGCGGAAGCTCTTCCCTTAAATCAGTGTCAGCACCTTGTAAATAGTCCTCTTTATATAAAGCCTGAAAATGGGTTTCTCAGATTATTGTTGTGACATAAGGTATAAGCTTAACTAAATTCTAAAATCTTGGTGCATGTTTCTATTATCAGATGTAGCCACCTCTTGCTCTTTTTAGTAGCAACTAAAGTTCTGAAGCAAATAGTGCTTCTGTTGAAAGAGAAACCTCAGATAGGGTCTATGTAAGTAATCTTATCTATAGTTCCTAAAAGTGGTTTTCATTCATTTTTGTTTGCTTCCTTACTGGCAGTACTTATCAAACCACTGCTTTGACATGTGCTGGTTTTGTTGTGTGTGTATGTGTGTGTTTTTTTTTTTTTAAATTGAGGTTGACCTCTTGAGCACTGATCAAGCACTGGATCAAGAGTTTATATAGCCGAAGTGCAGTTTCATGTGGTGGATGTAAAGCTGTTTTGAGTGGAATTCCAAAGCTTTCTAAGGTTATGCTCACCTTAATCAATCATCTATTGTGGCCTGAGCATGGACCTATCTCTGAATCTGTAAAACAATGGATCAGGCTCCAGTTCAGAGCTGACAGTGCTCCAGACAGTAATGACCTAAAGACAGAAGTAGATCACTGTCTGGATAAACCACTATTGTAAAATCTTTTAGAAAATCTAAAGTGCCAGGTCTAATTTTAAGCAGAGTAAATGAACCATCATAAGGGGCATATGCATAGCAATTGCACTTAGGTATCTTTTCCTGCTGATCCTCTAACCATCCCTTTTTGTTCCTGTAGACTTTGTCTGTTTTGTCATTTATTTTGGTACCATGGACTACAGTGGCAATTTCAATACCGTCACTTGGATTGGAGTGGAAATCCTGTCACCATTAGAAAGCAGAAAATTAGGGCTTTCCTATACTGACAAATGAAGTCATACTCCTTTGAAAGAAAAAAAAATGGCTATGTTCAGGGATGGGATTCTACCGGTACAGACCAGTTCTATAGAACTGGTTGTTCGGAGAACTGGAAATTGTGCCACTGGCTGGCTCCTCCCCTCCCCATCCACCCCTCCCTGCCCAGTCACTCCTTACCTGGCATGCACACCATTCAACTTGCCTGCGTTGTGCCTTTGCCTAATTTTTGGTAAGTTGCTATTTTTCCTTCCCCCTGACAATCAGCTGTTCCAACTATCAGCTGTGCCTGGTGATTTAGATTAGCTAGAAAGCAGGAAATCATTGGATTTCTTGCTTTCTAGCTAATCTAAATCACTGTTGTATTGCTTTGCCTTCACCCAGAAGGTTTCCCTGAGAAGCCCAGTCAGAGGGTTGGGGGGGGGGGGGAGAAGTGGCCTGAGAGCAGAGCTGAACCTTCCTGAGGACTGAAGCTCCTATGTTTCAGTGCAGACACAGGCAGCAGAAAGGTAGATCTGTGAGTGAATCTGTGATTCTGCAAGCAACTCAATCTGCCTGCCTGCTTTGCCTGATTTTGGGTAAAAGTTGCTCTTTTTTTATAAAAAGTTCAATATTTACGTACATGTGTTGTGAGTTAATTTTGTGAGTTTCCTTTCTAGCAAATTTTATGAGTTTGCTTGCAAGCAAATTTTATGTGACAGACTCAGGCAGCAAATTGCAGAAAGGTAGATCTGTGAGTGAAACTGTGATTCTGTGAGCAACTCAATCTGCCTGCCTGCTTTGCCTAATTTTGGGGTAAAAGTTGCTCTTTTTTAAATAAAAAATTCAATATTTACATAAATATTTACATATAAGCCACGCCCAGCCAGTCACGTGACTACCAAGCCACATCCAGTCAGCAAGCCATGACCACCCAGTCACATTACCACCAAGCCACACCTACAAATTAGGCCACGCCGACAGAACTGGTTGTTAAGAAATTTGAATCCCACTTCTGGCTATGTTGGTTGAAGTCACTGAGAGATTATTAACAGTTGCAGTATAGATGGTCTATGACAATTCATCACAGCCAACTTGCCATGACCAGCTCACCATGGCCTACTCACTGTGACCAACTCTCTGCAGAACAACTTTCCGTGGCTAATCCCTTGTGGGACAACTCAAAGAAATGGTGGAATAGGGCCAATAAAGAAAGGTTAAAAAAGGAGGGACAGAATGAAATGTGAATGACAAAAATTTAAATATTTTTTTATTTCTTTCAAATTATTAAATTGTCCCATGGTGAGTTGGCCGGGTAAGTTGTCCCACAGCAAGTTGGCTGCAGTGGGTTGGCCATGATGAGTTGTCCCATTCTGATGTAGATGAGACCCATCGCCACATTAAATGTCTTGAACAAGTACTATCCATTTTACAAGAAGTGGAAATCCATTAGGAATAATCCATATGTATGTGACTAATTTATGTATATTCTGAAAATTGAAAATTGCAGCCCCATTCATTTACTTTAGTAGGTGATAGTGTCCAGACTTTAGCTGATTTCTACGTTGGTCCTTGTTAGTACTTGAATGGAGAGCTGCCTGGGAATAGGATAGATGGAGAAGTAGAACATTCTGGAAGAACAGAGTGGAAGTTCACAATACTGTCAAGAAAACTCCAGCAGTGTTGTCAGAAAAAGTCAAGCTTGCCTTGGAGGCATTTTTATTTCATTTGCTTTTGATTGGTATGTGCATTTTTATTCATTTATTATTTTATTTATTAAATTTATATGCCACCCACCTCACTGTTATTTATTTGATTTGTCAATCGCTTACAAGATAATAGGTATAAGTATAAACATGAGTAAGAAAACAGGAAATAGGTACGAATAAATGGGGATAAATGACTGTGGGTGGCTTACAATATCATAAAAAAGCAATATAAAATGAGAATATTGAAAATATTAGATGTTAAAAGTTAATAAAAAAACTAGATAAGAAAGGAATTAGAACATAAACAGGGTGAAGATGGGATGTTCTTCTTAGCCTATTCTTACCTTGCCTTACCCCAGATGTCCATATCTCATATATTCCATTGAGCCCTGATCCCTAGGGTTCATATTAAATGCTAAACCCAAACTAAAGAATTACGACTTAGTGTAATGTAAAGCATTGCTGATAACATGTATATCAGGAAATAAATACAAAGATATCCAAATGCAGTTTAAATCAGAATATCTACCACCAAATTCTGAGTCTGGCAAGATGTTTCTTGATTGTTCTTATGCTGTTTTCTTCCTAAACTTATGTTTGTAGATGTTTTTTTTTTTTTTACTGGCTGGCAACCAAATGTGCTTGCTGAACAATATTTTCCTTTCTCTTGTGTTGTATGTTTATAAGTAGGTTGTTAGGAAAATTACTGCCTAGTTACATATTTAACTAGGAAGAAAACGCTTGCTAAGGATAATGACTTTCTGTGTAGCAGTACTGTGCTACGTTTATGAGCTAGTATTAAGAGTTTAAAATAATGATACTGGAAAGTATTTTGGAAGGCTTTTTTATGCATAAGATACTTGGGGTGCTAATATACACTCTATTTTATGTTGTACCTTTATTTTCATTAATATTTGAACATCCTTCTGCAGACAGCAGGGAAAAAAATCAGCCAAAGAAATGTAAGTTCATACATACATATATATTCATTAAACAGTAAATTTTTTCAAGCCACTCTAATCTTTAATCTCTAATGTTCTAATTAAAATTAAAGATTAAACATAATCTAGTCTTACTTGAGCTTTGGAAAACTTGCACTTTCAATTATTTTTGTCTGTCTGTCTGTCTGTCTGTCTGTCTCTCTCTCTCTCTCTCAGTGTGTGTGTCTGTGGGAGAGAGCAAGAAAATTATATAATGTGTTGACTGATATTTAAATAGTGAACAGTTAGAGAAAATGATTTGGATGGATGAATGCAAAATTGTTTTAAGTTAAGATGGTAAAACTTCAAAATCAATGCAGTACATTCATATATACTCAGTCTTGTTTTACATATATGGCTGTAATTCTGCCTTACATCATGTAGCTTCTACTATAGAAATCTTTGCAAGCTGTGCCTGTTTATTAAGGCTCAATATTTGCCGAGTTTCCTCTGGAGTTACAGGGTGGTTTTTCCTGGTGGCAATAACACCTGTCTTGTCTCATCTCCCGCTTTTGGAAGTTCTCTTACCTTCCTTGAACCAAGGTATCTTAGTGTTTTGCCACTCTCCATTTTCTAGGAATGATAAAACAGACAGATTTATTCCTTCCCTAGACAGGTCATATTTCTCCTCTTTTTATAAAACCACAAAAACAAGGAAGATGGGGGAGGACTGGATGCTGATTGTTCCCCCTTTGGCAGCTGGGTGGCATCCCTTCCCCTTCTTCATTGCCTGGCCCAAAAAATTTAGCAAAGGGTTCTCTGCCCGATTGCTGGGTGGGTGTGCCGTGGTGGGCGTGGCCTAGTCGGCCCTCTGCACCATGGCCCAGGGGGCAGTTTTGCCTTCCTCCTCCTGCCTCCAGGAGGGCAAAAACAGCCTCCCTGGGCTCTGGAGGCTCCCTGGAAGCTGGAAACGGGCCCATTTCTGGCCTTTCCAAATTTCCGGGAGGCCCATTTTTCGGCCTCCATGCACACCTTGCACTTACTTGCATACAAAACAGGCCACCTGGGGACTCCTGGGAGGGGCAGTGTGGGATTCCGCCAGTTCATAGCACTTCGGGAGAAATGGTTGTTAACTTTCTGAGCAGTTTGGTGAACTGGTTGTTGGAAGAAATCATTAGGGCAGAGAACCAGTTGTTAAATTATTTGAATCTCACCACTAGGGAGGGGCAGGAAGGGATGAGGTGGGGTGGGCCAGCCAGGAGTGGGATTTGGGGGTTCTCTGAACTGCAAAGAATCTTAGCTAGGGGCTCTCCCGAACCCCTGAAAACCCCATGCTCTGGCCCTAAGGAGCAGCCCTTAAGAACATCACACATAAGAAGAATCTAACATTTGTACAGAAGAGTTGATGCCAAAGACTGTGCAGAAGCGCCCTTACAGTAGATTTAAGCCACCTTAATTGTGATGGAATTAATTTGAGGGCTAATTATCTGGAAATAGGAGCATCCACCCCATTTTCCCACTAAAGTCACTTCAGTGATGTCTGTGTCAGGTAATTTCACTGACTTCCAGATGAGCTGAAGTCATGGCCTAAAAAGGAAGCCAATGTACATGTAGTCATTTTATGAAAACTTTTTTTTTCTAGTGCAGATATTCCTGATGGTTCCAGGGTGCAGCAGGGGTATTATTACACTGTAGGGTTGGTGGGGAAAATAAATGTCCATTTCACTTTCTCTGCTCCTTTGCTGTTAATGGACATGGAAATCTCCCACATCTATCCCTTTGTTCACTTTTGTTCCAAGCTAAAAAGTGATATGCTTTAGTGATTTATTTTGCCTTTTTTTCCATGTTCAGAAGACTAGGTGGTCAGTTCTCATACAATATCTGCAAAAACAGCATGTCGTGATTTTTTTAAAAAAAACCAAGTACTGTATAATGAACAATGCAAATCTTTAACAAAGAAAATTTGTGATTAAAAAAAAACCTTTTAATTATTTCTGAACTTTGTACAGTAACAGATGTCAGTTCTTTTTGAATTTCTGCTGTGCATTTGACCACAGGGCAGATGACCCTGAAGTCATTTCTCCTAGTAAGGTATCTTCAAATCAACATTTTTCATTGCTTTCATGTTGCAGTTTGACTAGATCCTTTTGCAAATTCTCAGTACTATCACTAGCCCAAAAGTGCTTTTTTCAAGAGGCAACTGGAATCTCTGGTTTTTCTTTGAAGATGTTTCACTTCTTGTCCATGAAGCTTCTTCAGAGATCAAGTGAGGTACTAAAACTACTCTATAAAGCCTTAGTAAGACCACACCTAGAGTACTGCATGATGCATCCAGTTTTGGTCACCACATTATAAAAAAGATGTTGAGCTCTGCTGCCGGGCATGAGGGCCCACCTGTCAGCTGTGCGGAGTGCCCCAGGCGAAGCTCTTTGCGCTCTGCTTGACGCCAGGTAGGGATGGTGGCTGGGCGCTTCTCCCAGGGTGGGCCGATCCTGCGCTGGGGCCCCGGGAGATTCACCTCCCCACTTGGGGTTGGGCTGCTCTCTCGGGCAGCGGAGGCTTTGTCATAGTAGGGCGTTGTTTTTAAAAGAATGGGCTTTGCCTTCGAACGATGCCCAGGAAGGCAGCGACAGGAGCGCCTGAAGCCGAGTGTCTCCGGTGAGACTCTGTTTGCAGGGAGGAGCCCTGACTGGCTCCGCATGGCTACGCCAAATGCCGCAGCAATGTTCCAAACGCCGCAGCTGTGCTCCAAATACCACCCTTCCCCCATTTTGCATGTTTTAAAATAGGCCTAAATTTTGGGGGAGGAACTTAATTTCATTTTAAGCCTATAAAACATGCTGGGACTTCCTATTGGGGGAGGCCGTATTGTTGGAGAAACACGATAGTAAAGAGAAGGACCAGGGGAGACATGATAGCAGTGTCCCAATATTTGGGGGGCTGCCACAGAGAGGAGTGGGTCAAGCTATTTTCTAAAGTGCCTGTAGGCCAGACATAAATGGAAACTGAACAAGGAGAGATTTAACCTGGAAATAAAGAGAAAACTTCTGACAGTGAGAACAATCAACCAATAAAACAGCTTGTCCTCGGAAGTTGTGGAGCGCCACCACTTGAGACCTTCAAGAAGAGATTGGACTGCCATCTGTCAGAAATGGTGTAGGATTTCCCGCTTGGGTGGGGGGTTGGACTAGATGACCTATAAGGTGCCTTCCAACTCATTATCTGTATCAGTTGAAGAAGTTGAAGAAGCTTCTTGGATGAGAAGCAAAACATCTTCAAAGAAAAACCAGAAAGTCTAGTTGCCTCTTGAAAAAAGGCACCTTTGGAATAGCCAGGACCTGGTTAGCTGAGAATTTCCATAGACATTTACTATTACTAGCCTTACCTTAATTATTTCTTTGTCATCAGTGTATTTTAGTCCATTCTTTCCAGTTGTATATTATATTATTGAGGAAACCATAAACTAACCCTAATATTCAGATTATTCACATCTTTTATCACATTTTTATCACAGCAAAAGACGATTAGTCCCCCAGAGTGTCTTCTCTTGGTTTTTAATCCACAAGAGTCTTTTCCATTAAAGTTTAAAATTACTGTTTCTATTAATACTCCCTTATGTGTGACTTCTCAATAGCGTTATGCAAATCCAAGTAAATTACATGTTTTTGTAATCCATTTCTTGATTTCTGCTATGTGTGATACAGTATGTCTAAACTCTGACATTTTCTGCTGTTTAGGTTTTCCATATAAGTTTATTAATTGAAGTTCTTTGTTCGATTTTCATAAGCATCTTCCCTCACTATTGTGAATGATATTGTTTATCTAACTCTTAATAATTTAAATGAACACTTTTTTTAATTGAAGAAGAAAAATCACCTTACTTTATTTACCATTTAATTTATGAAAAGTTACACATTATAGAGTTGAACTTTTTTTCCTAAGAAGATGAATGCCGATCATATTGCATTCCAACTATAAATTTTAGGTTAAAATTGTACTCTAGTACCATGATGACAAACTTATGGCACGCGTGCTGGAAGTGGCACTCAGAGCCCTCTCTGCTGGCATGTGAGCCTTTGCCCCAGAGCAGGTCCACTGTGTAGGCGCACTCGCCACCCGGCCACCAGCTGATCATTAGGTAGCTGCTGCACATGTGCAGGGAGCAGGGCGCATGCAGGAGATGCACGCACATGCGCAGAAATACACGGCATGTGTGAGGGTCATACGTGCATGCACAGAGATGCGCAATGCACATGGGGGTCATATGTGCATGCACAGAGATGCGGATTGTGCGCAGGGGTCATGCGTGCAGACACAAAGGGCATGGCCCCCCACGTGCATTGCCTTATGGGTGCTGGCACATGTGTGCAGGTGCATGTGTGCGTACGTACTTTTGGCATGTGAGGACAGAAAGGTTCCCCCTCACTGCTCTAGTAGATAAAGCTGATCTAGCAATAAGAATGACCCACTAAAGTATAACTGAAAAAATCTAAGCAGTGGATTGCAGTGCTTAGTATACAGATGATAGAGAAACAACAGTGGCAACTAATCAACTCTTTTCTTGCTTGAGGCTTATGATTGAATGTTTTCTAATATGGTTTCATGTCAAGCTCTGGATTGAAATGTTCTAGGTTAATTTAGTGAATGAAATGGCTAGGATATTATAGAAAATATCCTATAATATTGAGAAGTAATTAATTCATACTGGTTCTGCTGGTACTACCTAGGATAATATTCTAGAAGCATTATACTGATTCCATAATGTCTGTGTGGAGTATAATGACTTTTGTGGAAATCACTATAGATTGTTGCTAAAGTATGAAACAAAGTTTCATGTTTTATAGAATTTCCAGTGTTGTATGCCCCACAGAATCTATTGGCATTCGAAGACTAATATAGTTTAAATAAACAAACAAACAAAAAATAGAGACAGCTTGGATCTGAATGGTGAAAACATCAAAATGCAAACACTAATAAATATAAATGTACTTTAATTGTTAAATAACACAGTTGCATGAAAATAGTGGAGATTCTTATACTAGCTTCGACTGCATGTGAATTTCACACTTAACTTTGCTATCAGCTTATTTGCAGAAGAAAGGGAACAGTTACACTTATGATTAAAAGTCAAAATAACATTACTCTTATTTATTAATCAAATCCACAGAACATTTTAATATCCTCTGTTTTGAAGTGAAAACTAGATGAATAACGTCAAAAACTGCTTTCCATAACAAGCCCTTCCTGATGTTACAATTTTATTTTACATCTTCAGAAAGGTAAATTTGAAAATTCTCTGCTATTTTATCTTAGATGAAAAATGGAACCACTTGTTTCTTCAGTTAATAACTTTCAGTTCAGACTTACTAAGCATTACACCTTCTGATTTATGCTCCTTTACAGAGCATAACTTCACTGCACTCCTTCACAGACTCTGACTAGTGTCTGACTACACTAGTCAGATTTCACCTCAAGTATGTGTCCAATTCCGACAGAAGATTTCAGACCAATTGGGACAAGTTCAAGGAAAGATAACAAAGATGACCAAGAGACTGGAAATCAATTCCTCTGAAGAAAGATTAAAGAAACCGGATACCTTTATCCTAGGAAAATAGAAGGGAAAATGTGATGGCATTCTTCAGTTGCCAAGATTGTTACATAGAAAGCAGTTATGAATTGTTTTCAGGAAAACCAGAGCAGAACATAGATTGAAGGGTTAAACTAAACAAAGTCATATTTTGATTGAATGTTTGAGAAGACTTCTTAATGTTAAGATACATTCAGCAGGAAAACTAATTATAAACTGATTGGGTGTATTCCAGCAGAGTTTTGTGATCAGTCATCTATTAAAATCACAATTGAACTGAATTCAGAGCCTGACAACTTCATAGACCAATCCATGTAGTTTTCTTGGGAACAGTGTCAAAATGCACAGCATTTTGCAGGAAATTGTCATTTTCTTCTGAAGCGGCCAAATGTATTTTGCTTTTTCTTGCTTTTGAAACTTTTGTATTTGAACCTTTCCATGAGGAAATAAGGCTTTCTCAGAGTATGCACTTTCTGGAATGGCTTGGGGTGAGTGACTCTTTGTCATACCCCATAGGATGGCACTTCAATTCTCTCCTGACTTTTCAGGATACATGCATTGCAAGGACTGGCCTAAGATTTCTCCTGAGTTCCAACCTTTACAATTCTTGGAATGTTATGAAAGCAATGTAATTGCAAAGTGCAGACCCTTTTGCTTTAAAATGTGTTTAAAAGCAAGGGGGGAAATGGAAACCTTCCAAACTGTCCCATAAAATTGAGATATATTGTATAGCAGGCTTTTCCTTGAAAATGCTAGTAAAATCCCTCTCTTCCATTAAATCAATAGAAATGTAGCTATACACAGAGAGAATATTTGGGGGTGTGTGGAGTTGGAACAGTAAAGGGAAGCTTTTTAGTCCAACCTTAAAAATGAAGGGACAATAGTCACCTAAAAGAAGTATTGCATTTTTCTTCTTATTTTTCCATGGAGCAGCGCAACCAATTTCCAACTAAAAGAACTTTCAAACCTCAACCCAACTTGATCTGCTTAGTACAGTTAGAAATATTATTTAAATTGTATATTTTCCTGGTTCACTGGTAACAGACCATAACCTTGAGCAGTGTCCTTCTTCAGTAGCCATAACTGGATTTAGGCTCAATTATGGTTTGCCTCCAAGCTTATGAATTTTTTAGGAGATGACTTTGATTAATGTTATTTTTTTCCCTGTGTTATTCTGAGGACAGTCACACTGATGCTGTATCCTGCCTAAGGACTTGTCACCTTGCATCTGTTTTCTAACTGGCTCAAAGAAAATAGTGTAATAGATCTGTCACTCTTATTCCATTCCCTAGGCTCCTCATTACTAGTAAAATGCCAGCAACTTGGAAATAATTCAAAGAAGAACTTCAGAATTGATTAAGAAATTGGAAGGATTTCTCATATACTAATTTCTAGTATACTGAGATATGAATATGGTCGGAGCTGAATATGGTTGAGTAAGAAAAAGGTGAGAAGGTGGGAAGGAAAACACAATGACTGCATATTTATGTTTGAAGGCTATAAATATCACAGAAAGACAGATGCCCAGAGGTATCAAGTATCTTTACTAGTTTTAAAACCAACATGTAAAAATAGAAATTGACTGTCAAGGACAGAAAATAATTCTTTTTAAATCAATATTTCTCTGTATATTAAATTCGAGAAAGCCTACTATGTTTTGTGAACTTGAAATAGGTGGAGGCAACAATGAATCTTGGCACTTTTTCTTCCTAGAAATCCATGTCCCATTCCCTGAAAGATTTCTTGAGGCAATCATGGGAATCTGTCAAATATAGAAGGCTGAGATTTTTAGGATATGTGGGAAATCACCCAAAGTGATTCAAGTTTTCTCATGCAGTTTCAATAATTCTTCCTTTACCTGCAAAATTCTGAGCTTGCTGGCTGACTGTGTTCTGATCCCTCCCACTTTCAGTTCAGCTTTGCTTATTTCCACAATATTTTAGATTCTTCAATGAAGTTTACTTGGTGGCTTTTTTATTCATTTGGTTATTCTTCAAATCCTGTATGCAGCTGCTCAGACACATTACTAAGCATAATGGGACTTATTTTCTATATACAGATTGCAGATTAAGGCATTGTTTGATTTTAAAAGGTACACAGATGTGAATGGATTCCCCTTCTCTACTCTTCTGAATCTTAGGCAGGGGTGGGCTGCAACTGGTTTAATAACCGGTTCTGTGAGCGCGCACGCAGCATTCAATAAACACCTATGTGAATCCCTCCAGCTCACCTTCTAGCCTTTCCCGGTAAGTAGAACAGCTGAGGTGCAATAATCCACTTTGTCGTGCGAATCAACTCAGCTGCAAATGAAGGAAATGTAAGATAGGATACTGCAGGGGTGGGAGGTCAGGGCCAACTGATTGTTATTCATATGGGTTTGCTAAAACCAGTCCAAACCTGGAGCAACCCATCACTGATCATAGGATGTAGAGGAAGAAGGGAAATAACCCTTGTATGGAAAGAAGTTCATTCTCTATTGCTCAATGAATGTGTCAACTCAACTAGTCTTTTAGAGTTGCCAACAGAAAGGGAGGGGAGCAGTGCAGCAGCTTGCAAAACAGAAACTGCATTCCATAAATGTTTTCATAGATAGTTTCTAGGCGACCGAAGTTTCTGCCCCACAAAATTCTAACTGAAGAGTATGATTGATGACTCTTGGCTATGGATGTGTCCCATTGGAGAATATGATACACCCAGGGAGTGGGGGAAAATCAGGGTCAAGGGTGACAATGAATGATGTATCTCAGAGTTGGCTACGCCCAGGTAACACCGACATATTTACTCCTAATAAATCTTCTTTAAGCTTTGAAAACCCAGCTACAGACTCATGATTTAAATGGGGGTAAGTATCAGAGCCCTGACAGAATGATTTTGGAATAGCTGTGGGACCCCAGCCCCTGAGAAGCCATACTCTGCAGCCCCATCCTTAAAGAGTCAGTTGAAAGGAAAATAAGTTTTTGCATCACAGAGAACAATGCAGAATTCTTCAACCCTGTATAGTTCCTATGCTCCTAATAGAGTGGGGTAACCCTGCCCAATCATATGTTCTTTTCACATATTGGGCAAGGTCCCCACCATTTAGGAATTATGGAACTTGTAATCCAACAGATATGGCTACATTAATGGTATACTTGGTATTATAATCCCTTGGTAAGACCACACTTGGAATACTGCATCCAATTTTGGTCACCACGATATAGAAAAGATGTTGAGACTCTGGAAAGAGTGCCAAGAAAAGCAGCAAAGATGAATGGGGGGCTGGAGGATAAAACGTTACAAAGAACGGTTACAAGAATTGGGTATGTCTACTTAATGAAAAGAAAGACTAGGATGATATGCTAGAAGTGTTCCCATATTTGAAGGGCTGCCACAAAGAAGAGGGGGGGTTCTCCAAAGTACCTGAAAGCAGAACAAGAAGCAAGGGGTAGAAACTAATCAAGGACAGAACCCAATTAGAACTAAGGAGAAATTTCCTGGCAGTTATTAATTAATCTATGGAAAGACTTATTTCCAGAAGTTGTGAATTCTCCAACGCTGGAGGTTGAACGAGAAGGATCTCCAAGGTCTCTTCCAACTCTGGCATTCTGTTATTACTAGTAAATTATCCCTCCATATAATTTCTCATTAGCTGTCTGCACCATGGCTCAGCCTTAAGAGGCTGTGCATTGATGACTTTCAGGCTCATATTTTCCTCTCTTTTCTTTCTTTCCATCCTGCCGTTTCTCATTCGGTGCAATGCTTTCATATTTGAACAACATGGCCAAGGTGTGGGAGATTATTTGGAGTTAAAAAATAATTCTTGTGTGCTGTTAAATGTGTGTTTTGTAGGACCCTGATCTTCCTTTAATTCAGTTGAGACCATTGTGTGGACAAAACCTGATTTTTTCGATGCAATAAATTATATATATATATATAAATTATATGTGTGTGCAATAAATTATATATATACAAATTATATGTGTGTGTGTATGTGTGTGTGTGTGTGTACACACACACAGACACGCACACAATCTGACTTTAAAAAGTTTAGTGAGTTACTTTCGTCAACCCTGCAATTTTTATTGTAGATAATAGAACTGTGAGTCTCATAATCAAAAATCAAAAGGAGTGTAGCAGCAACTCATGCCTTTTATCAAAATTATGCTTATGCCTTTAAATAAAGTGTGTTGATCAGAAAATGTGCTACCACATTCCTTCTGATTACTGTATATGATTATTTTTGCAAAATATATCAAGCATTTTTAATAACGAAACCCCAAAATGAACACTTGGCACTCCTCTTCTGTAAAAGAAAACTCTTGGAAGACTTGTATTTTAATCTCTATAAATCCTTGATATCATCTTCATTTTTATGGATTTTGGTTGTAGTTTCTTTATTCATGCCTCATCAAAATAGATTCTAATTTTTGTTGTTGCATGTCTTTTTTTAAAAAATGTTTTCCTTCAGACAGTAGACTGACATGTTCTAGTGGATTCTTTCTTGAATTTTATCTGCATTTATATTAATATCACCTGAACAGCAAGCATCCATCTCAATCTTGTCTCTCTAGTTTTCTTAAATCAGCATTGCCTTTGAATTTTTGTTAGTTGTGCCTCAGTGATTCCAGATGTTACATGCATTCTATGAATCACATAACAATAGTCATGTATCATTTAATTTGCATTGGCGTGGCAGCTCTTTAGAATAGGTGCTTGATGCATTTATTCTCTTCACTCTTGAAACTCAGGGAAACCAATTTCCTGACAACAAAGAGAAAAGGGACTCATTTTACTTTGCACATTTCTGTTTACCAAGTTACCCTGGAGAAATCATTCACATGTTTTAAACGACGTGTTAGGAAAAAAAAGTTCAGCTCTCAAAAAAAATATAGAGAACAGCATCAGGCTTGTACACTGTTGATTAGTGTGAGTCATAGTTTTCTGTGAGGTAGAAATAGACTTTAAATATTTTCCATAGTGAATAGAAAACTTAAACAGTAGTTTATATTTTGATACTATAAAGTAAAAATGTTTGGGGATATCTAAATATAGATACTTATTTTTAAAAGGTATCAGCTTTCAATATTGAAAACAAAATGTTCTTGTTTTCCATTTATCTATAAGCCAAAGCTATAAATACCTTACATAGCTGTAAATACTTTGCATGCATCCTAGGATAAGTAAATTAAAGCTGCATCTGGTAGGATCTACCAGGGACAGCTGACTTGCTGAGGCCATTCTGGGCACTCATCTGCTATTTGCTCTACTCACATGGATACACTAGTCCTGTGATAGCAAATCCATGGCACGCATGCCAGGGGTGTCACATGGAGTCCTCTCTGTGGGCACGTGAGTCGTCACCCCAGATCAGCTCTGGCACACATGTGCATGCGCCAGAGGTTGTATTCAGCAGGTTCTGACCAATTCTGGAGAACCAGTAGCGGAAATTTTGGCTAGTTCAGAGAACCGGCAAATGCCACCTCTGACTGGAGATTTTACAGTATCCTTCCCCTGCCACGCCCACCAAGCCACGCCCACAGAACCGGTATTAAAAAGATATGAATCCCACCACTGGCGTGCATGCTTCCCGCCAGCCAGCTGATCTTTGGATCTCTTATTTCATTCAAATGATTACAGGTATTGTTTTTAAAAATAACAGAAAACCTGACAAAATTTTCACAATGAGGTTTAACAATCTTGCAGACATTCTCATAAAGCTTTACATAGGACATATAAAATGGCTGGTATAAGATATCATAAGAAATAGAAGTATTCATCAAAATCTTGCAAGATAAGGTACAGGTAATTCTCTATAATATTTATGACTACAATGGAGTCCAAAATTGAGCCTAAGTGAGACAGTTATTGAGTGACTTTTATCCCATTTTATGACTTTTCTTGCCACAATTGTTAAGTGAACAGTTGTTAAGTTAGTAATAAGGTTGTTAAGTGAATCTGGCTTCCCCATTAAGCCATGAACCCGGGACACTGCACCGTCATAAATGTGACCCAGTTGCCAAGCATTCAAATTTTTATCATGCAACCATGAGGATGTTGCAACCGTCTTAAGTGTGAAAAATGGTTATAAGTTCAGGGGTGCTGTAACTTCAAATGGATGCTAAAGAAACAGTTCTAAATCAAGAATTAGCTGTAGCCCTAAAAAATTAGAGTTCGGGGGAAATTGGGGAAAAGTCCAATATAAATTGGTTGTACTATCTTGGATTGTTTTTAACCTAGTTTCAAAATATTTTCACTTATGAATTTTGAAGAATTCCAGTCATGAATTTTAAAAGGCTTATTATCTTCCATAATTCATCAAATCGAAAGCTGCGGAGTATATGTTTAATATACAATAGATCTTTTTTTCCTCTCATGTTGTAAAGTTTCTTTCATGCCCAGAGCAGTTTTGAATAAGTTACAGTGACTAATGAAAGATCTGAAAAGATCTCAGGTATTTTTTTCCATAAGCTTCTATTTAAATTTGGCAAAAAGGCTGTTTATCAAATTCAGATCACAGGCAACAATTTAACTGTAGCATCCAGCATCGTTGCTATTATTTTACAACCCAGTGACAGACAGGCAGACAGACAGACAGTGTGTGTGTGAGAGAGAGACAGACAGACAGACAGACAGTGTGTGTGTGTGAGAGAGAGACAGACAGACAGACAGAGAGAAAGAGACAGAGGCAGAGTAGATAGATAGATAGATAGATAGATAGATAGATAGATAGATAGATAGATAGATAGATAATGTGCCATCAAGTTTTTTATTCTTACAAAATATGCTTTGATTTTTTACCATAGCAATCTATTCCTAATCTGTTCTTTCATGTCTCCTAATAGTGCACCCATTCCAATTGTAACCGAGTTCATCCACTTTGCTCCTGGTTGTTCTCTTTTTTCCTTTCCTTCCACCTTTCTCTCCAAGAAAATCTTTTCTACAGATTATCTATTATCTTCACATAATAGGATGACTTGACCCTGAAATAGGATGACTTGACCCTGTTCATTTTTGTCTTGAGAGAGGAGTCTGCATTGATTTGTTTAATAATCTATTGGTTTGTCTTCTTGAAGGTCCACAGTATTCTCAAGAGTCATCTCCAACACCAAAGTTTAAAGGCACCAATACTTTTTCTCTTCTGCTTCTTTAAAGTCCAACTTTCACTTCCCTAGAGTATAACAGGGCTTGCATGATTCTGATCTTTGTAGATATATACACATCACACCATTTGAATATCTTTTCCAAGGTTTTCATGGCACTCTATCAAGTGCAAGTCTATGGCATGTCTCCTGACTGCTCTTCCTTTATTGTGGATGGTGGATCCTAAGAGACAGAAACTATCCACCTAGCAGAAGATTAAATCTAATAGACATACCTGAAAATAAGAACTGGAATCAGTGGTAGTATTGAATATAATAGAATAGAATTCTTTATTGGCCAAGTGTGATTGATTGGACACACAAGGAATTTGTCTTTGGTGCATATACTCTCATAAGAAAAAATAAAATACATTCATCAAGAATCATAAGATACAACACTTAGTAATAGTCATAAGTAACTGTAAGCAATCAAATCATACATAGGTTACTAATATGCAATCAAAACATACTAGGAAAACAAAACAATATAAATTTTAAAGATACAAGTAATATGGTTATAGTCATAAGTGGGAAGAGATAAGTAATAGGAAGGATGAGAAGAAGAATAGTTATACAGTCTTACTAAGTAATTTGACAGTGTTGTGGGAGTTAGTTAGCACTAACTAACTGTGTTTAGCAGATGGCATTCGGGAGGAAACTGTCCTTATGTCTAGTTGTTCTGGTGTGCAGTGCCCTATAGCATCGTTTTGAGGGTAGCAGTTGATCAGGAGATAGGCATATTTTCTATTTCCTTTCTCAGCCTTGTCATCTTGATAACTAACATACCAGAGGTGGTATTCAGCAGGTTCTGACCAGTTTTGGAGAAGCAGTAGCGGAAATTTTGAGTAGTTCAGAGAACCGGAAAATACCACCTCTGACTGGAGATTTTACAGTATCTTTCCCCTGCCACGCCCACCAAGCCACGCCCACAGAACTGGTAGTAAAAAAATTTGAATCTCACCACTGTAACATACATTTCAAAAATTTTACCAATAATTTTAAAGGCCATTTAAGGCCAATTGAATGGTTATGCAATGTTCATGTGGTTATGTACAACCATATAAGAAAGCACTTAGGTCTCACAGAATATTATAAATAGAATCGCTATGTTTCCAAGTGGAAGAATATGAATCAAAACACATCAAATAAGTTTTCTGCTTTTTCTTTTTAATGGACATTTGCTTGTTCCTTTTGCTGTGGGTCAAAAAAAAAAATCAAAAGAAATGGTAAGGAATTTTTTTTTGGAAGGGTTACAAATGGGAATGAAACTAGAGGTTTTATCATCTTCTTTGGATAAATAAATGGGATTCCACAGTTAGAACATTGTCCTAAAGTATTCAAGGTTAAATATGCCTAGGATTCCCTATTAGTATAATTAACATCTTATTTAAAAATAAGTATATTATATTTTGAAAAGGTCAGTTCTAAATATGTTTATTCAGAAATAAATCCCACTACGTGCAATAGATTGTGTCCCTGCAATAATCCTGAGAAGTGCCTTGTTTAAAATTTACATGAACTGAATTGTTAAGTTAAAGCCATGATGAAAGCTTTATATATACTGCATATGAAGGGGAACAGTAGATATGCATTTCTATTTTTTTTGTTCAGCCCACTATTGGTGTTTGGTTTCTTCGTTGCGTATTGTCTTGCTTACAAAGAGGGACGTAGGTTATCAGTGGCATGGGAACTTTGATTCATTCTTTGGGTTCTTTGTTCATTTAGATTATGACAGATCTCTGAGATCCCTTCAATTGCAATAAAGAATACACCTACTAAGGTTTTCAGGAGCTTTACAGAAAGGTGGCAGTCTGTGTTGTTCTAATTTTGATGGGTCTGATTAAAAGAGACTTTTAAAATCCAGCTCTTTATTTTAATGCCAAGACTCTGAACTGTGTGTAAAGATTTCATAGTGGCAGCTGGTTTAGCTGTTATTGTCTGTGTTAAATCCATGAACAATTTCTGCCTTTAAGACTTTCATCCAGAATTCTTTTGTAATGGTATTATCCTTTCTTTAGAATCCCTTCAGATGGTTCCCCTTTCAAATTACTGTGGGTGACCTTAGCGTTAACATCTCTCCCACCTAAGCTATGTCAAATTGGGCCATCAAACCCATATTAACTCCATCCAGCTCCAACATGAAATAGCCATTAGTTTTGTTCTTACTGGCCTTACGTGCATACATGCGTGCACCCCAACCCACGCACACAGGTAGAATGTTTGTCTAGGATACATTTATTTCTATCCATATTATAGTGTTTAAAAATACTATCTGTGTGCCAAGTAGCCTTGTTATATCTTCTTTTGTATTTTTTTTTTAAAGTTAATAGTTTTGTAAAGAAAGCTGCTTTGAAAAGTCCATCCAACTCTTTTAAACAACTCCATCACAATTAGATTTTTTTAAAATCAGTATAAAGTTGGATTTGCAAGATTCAGCAAAGCAGATGCCAGGCTGAACAAAAAATATTGTCATACATCTTTAACCTACACACAGAGAGAGAGAGGGAGGGGGAGAGGGAGAGGGAGAGAGAGAGAGAGGGAGAGAGAGAGAGATGCAAATTCCATGGGGAAAAGAGAACCCTTCACATGCATTTCCTTTGTGTAGCTTCTCCAAAGCAAGGTTTTTAAATGTGAAATTTAAAGGATCTTTGTCTCCAAAAATATGCCTTGTTCCATACTTTTGCAAAAGCTAAATAGCAGTGGATGCTTAAAAGCATAGCCATGATTGAGCCTTTTCACCCCATGATTGGTCATTCCACCTTTTTTTATTTCCCCTCCTTGATCTTTTCCCACACAGTCAGCATTTGCTAGTCCCATACTTTCCTCTCTCCTGCTTTTCTTTTCACAGCATCAGCAAAGTGAGAAACAGGTTTCTTGGAAAACAGCATACAAAAATTATATACATTAGGTTAAGCAAAGCTGTGTAAAGAAACTCTATCTGCTATGAATGGTTGCAAATGTTTCTGAACCCTGTTTGTGTGGAGAAAACCCTCAGTACCTAGAAATGTTATAGATAAGATTTGGGCAATAATTTGCTAAGTGAACTTTTATTTTCCTATTGAGCGGGTGGGAAAAAGAATATAGTTCAGCCGTCAAATATTGGTTCAGTTATAATTTTTTTTTATTAAATCTGGTTTGGTTAAAGAAAAGAAACTGTTCCCAGACTCCTTTGCTTTTAGTTATATTCAATCCTCAGAGTTCTCATCAGAAAGAATCTTTTTCTTTATTCCATGTACTTGTTGCACGTTATAGAACATGCAGTACATGACACATATGCATGTGCGTGTACATATACAGTTGGAGCATTTAGATTTTTAAAACACGGAATTTATATGCTCTGTGTATTTAGGATTATAAGCCAGAAGAAAGATAGGCACATTAGAAACAGTGAGTAAAGATAGAGAGTAGAGAACAAGGAGTAACTCATAATGAATGCTATAAGTGAAGAAGTGTTTTTTAAAGGGAGTATTTGGATAGCTAAAGAAGCCATGGGGAATATAATAAAATCAAGTCTCAAGGACAGGGAGAAACAGCCTTGTGAAGGAATAGAGAAGACAATCATCATGCAGATCTATCTTCTTGCCCGTTGATTAGTATTATTAGTATTATCTAGAATTAGTTTTGAATCAAAATTATGCTCCCTCCCTCTTAATGCTTCTTTAATTATTTTTCTCTTACTTACATTTGTCCATATATATGTATTTGAGGATATGTTTAAGAAAATCCTTTCCCCCTTTTTTCTTTTCTTTTAAATATTTAACAATAGTGATCATAATAATGTACTCAGTAACAATGCCTACAGCAAATACACTGCAATGTATAGTATTACAACTACACTATAAATAGCCCTGGACTTACAACTATTCATTTAGCAACTGTTTGAAGTTACTACATCACTGAAAAGAATGAGATACTTACGATATATGATACACCATTCCTCACAGTCATTGGCCACTGGCATATATTTTCGATGATTGCAGTGTCACAGGGTCATAGTGTTACCTACTTTGGATAATGAAATGTCTGCAAGAAAACAACCAAGCTCAGAGAATACAAAGGACCCCTCAATCCCCATTGCCACTGATACTGAATTCCATCAGTCCATCTCTGATCCAAGCCATTCCTGGCTTGGTCCCTCCCAGTTCCAGCTTCTCTTCATCTTTGCCTTTTGGGTGCTGCCTACCTGGTAGCATCAGCTGCCCCCATACCTGCCCCCACTGCTACACCTGCTTTACTGTGTGCCACTACTGTGCTTTTATCTTTTGCTCTGACTTTTCTCGTGGTCCATTCAGAGTTTTCATTTCTGTTCCATCCAGTGTCCCCATTTGCCCGGGGTCATTTGCCTTATTTTGTGAAAGAACATTGGAGTATACAATAAGGCCCCAGCTGTTCTATCATGGAAGAAGGATTCAGCTAGATAGAAGAAGGTGCCTGACCCAAAAGAAGGCAGCACAAAAGAAGTCTCTAGCCAGGTACCATACACTATAGGCAGAGCTAAATGCCAGTGGCAACTGGCAGCAGCTGAAAAGTGGGGAGCCCAAAAGGTTGTCAAAATGTGGATTGGCCTGAGTGAGCCCAAATTTTGTTCACGGGACTTCAGGAGCACTGCAACAACCAGAACTTCAAGGCCTGGTCTTAAGTCCCTTTGTTCAGCACCGTTGTAAGTAGCTAAACTAGTAACTAAACCTAGTAGTTAATGTAGGTTTTCTATATACAAGAAATGCATTCATTTCCCAATTGACCTACATTTTAAATACATTTTTTAGTTGCTCTGAAAGTCCTGGAGGTAGCATCACATGAATGTTTAGAAAATCTGCTTTCATATGTATATTCTCTAGTTAGACTACATTTCAGCCATCAATCTCTATATATTTGCCAAAACAAGAGCAACAAATAGTACTATATTTTGTAAACAATGGACTGAGTTTATGTATATGTTGAGTAAAAATTGTATGGCATCATAAACAATTTTAATGTGAAAAAAAAGCTGCTTTTTGCAGACAATTAAATGCTAATAATAGTAACTTGTTAACAGTGTCCTATAATTCAGGGTTTGATATTTAAGTAAAAAAGATGAATGTGAAAGCAGGAAATAAATGAAAAGAGAGGGAATATGGAATACTTCTTTTTTAAAATGGAAGAAGCAATTATTTCTCTTTAGTGGCTCACTCTTAAAATGACATTTTAACTCCAGGCTCATTATTTTTAAGAAAAATGTAAGTGCAGGAATTTAATGACACAAATATAGACTTAGTAAGATTTAAAGAAATCCATTTAAGATGAAGGTTTAAAGGGAATTTAGTACATTTATATCTTATACAAAGAAATTGCAAATGGATAACGTATACATGTCCAAGATAATACCTAAAAGAGAGAACACATTAGAATGCTATTTTTTAAAAAGTCTGATGTTTAGTCTTTGAAATAGTATTTTCTGGAAAACCACTTTATCAAAAAAAAAAATAATCTGGGTTAGTGGTGTGCAGGGGTGGGATTCTATAGGTTCTCACTATTCGCTAGAACCGGTTGTTAACCTTCTAAACAGTTCGGAGAACCGGTTGTTGGAAGAAATCTCCTTTTGTTTGTTTCTACCCTTCTTACATTCTTGGCAGTATGCCTAGACACTGTCTCCAAAGGAGATTTTTTTTCCTGTGCTGGTACTTTCTTAAAAGGGAAGGGTTGTTTTAAGCTTTTTACACTGCTGTTGGGAGGAAATACTCCTGTTGGAGCTAGCACTTTGAAGAAATAATAGAATAATGAAGCAGAGCTGACAGAAAGAAGCTTTTAATGACAAGGAACCAAGATGAGTGACATTCAGCAAGGCTTCTTGGCTAGCTAGAAAGACTGACATTCAAACGTGAATTTACATACTCTTTTTGGTCTAAAACTGGTGACCATTCAAAGTTACAATGGCACTGAAAAAGTGACTTATGACCACTTTTCACACTTACGACCATTGCAGCATCCCCACTGTCATGAGAGGCCAGGCGAGGAGAAGCATCGCTTGATGTGAGTGATGTTGAGTTGGCCATGCCCACTGTCACATGACCAGCAAGCCACACTCACCAACTAAGTCATGCCCACAGAACCGGTTGTTAAAAAAATTGAATCCCATCCCTGGTGGTGTGTACACACAGACACAGAGATACACACAAATAAGAATCAGCTGATTGAAGTACAAAAAAGGGATTTATATGACCTAAAGATGCCATCTGATTAATTATGCTTATAAATCTTAATCATCAATCTTAACCTGAAGTCATCTTCAGATAACAGATAACAGATAATCAGAGTTGGAAGGGACCTTATGGGTCATCTAATCCAACCCCCCACCCAAGCAGGAGACCCTACACCATTTCTGACAAATGGCAGTCCAATCTCTTCTTGAAGGTCTCAAGTGATGGTGCTGCCACAACTTCTGAGGGCAAGCTGTTCCATTGGTTGATTGTTCTCACTGTCAGAAAGTTTCTCCTTATTTCCGGCTTAAATCTCTCCTTGTTCAGTTTCCATCCATTATTCCTTGTCTGGCCTTCAGGCACTTTAGAAAATAGCTTGACCCTTTCCTCTCTGTGGCAGCCCCTTAAATATTGGAAGATTGCTATCATGTCTCCCCTGGTCCTTCTCTTCACTAGACTAGCCAAGCCCAGTTCCTGTAACTGTTCTTCGTATGCCTTAGTCTCCAATCCCCTAATCATCCCGGTTGCTCTTCTCTGTACTTTTTCTAGAGTCTCAACATCTTTTTTGTAATGTGAACAAAACTGGGTGCAATACTCTAGGTGTGGTGTGAATGCATTTGTATAATTTCTTTAGCAACAGTATACTTTTTTATAAATCTTTCTAGTTTATCCTGATATTAGTGATTTAGTGAATTTCTTAACTTCTGAATTCAGGCATAGCCTAGCAGGTACTGAGACAATGAATCTTTCTTCAAAATTAGCAACATAACATACGTTGGCCTGGTGTCTATTCTTGTGGTCTATCATGGCCCCCTTGGAGCCTGGTTCGGACGAGGAGTTGGAACTGGGACTGTCCGACAGGGAAGGCATGTCAAGGGTAGAGGACAATGCTGTCCCGGGACCCTCAGGCATTGTGGGAGGCAATCCACCGAACAGAGGGCTGCCTGCCTGCTGAAGAACATGGGAGGATTGATTGCCGATTGGCAGTTGATCTCCTGTGAGAAGGAACAGCTGTCTACTCCACTCGATCGAAGGACCGGGAGAATGAAACATAGGCAAGGCCAGAGAAAGGCTATAAGGTTACTCGGAGAAGGTTGCACCCGGAGGGGAGTAACTTAAGGAGAAGCTGTGGAGGTTAGTGTTTTCCAGGAACTATTGTTTGCTTTGACTTACACTCTTCAGGTCTGTTTGCTGTTTGCCTTGCCTTATTAGGAAGTTTGTTTGTTGCATTTTGGTTTGGACCTCGCCCTTCTCTTGTGGCCTGTGTTTGGCCTCTGCTCCACTGGGGCTTTGGAACTGCTTCTTTTCTTTGACCTGTTTCTTGCCCCGAGGACTGTCTTTGTATTGTGCCTGGACTCTGCCTGGTGGATTGGACTTGGAAACCTAGACCTTACCCTGTAAGCGTGCTCCTATTCTGTGGGCTTTCTTTGTACTATTGTGTTTGGGAGTTGGAGAGTGGCTGCCTGCATGATAGCATGAGGTGGAACCTTACTGTTTGTTGGAGCGCCTTTGGCTGGAACATTTCTTAAGAGAAATAAAGAACTCTTCAGAAGCCTGCCTTGCCTTGGTCATAACATGGTCATCCAATTGTTCTTCACCACGTTTGTTGTAACTAGTTGTTAGCACATATTCAGAATCACAATGACCTTCTATACAATTCTGATGAGAACTTGATAGTCTTTTAATGCCCATGGTGCTAGCTTACATTAACTGTCAAGGTTCCAACTAATGAACCCAAATGAATCAGCACTTTCTGCTTCTTCAAAAAACTGCACGGATGATCCTAAAACCAGCTCTAATTATTTCCCAGTTTCTCTATAATTAAACATTAGAGATTCCCCCCTCCACTAGTGTCACAGGTCACATTGTCCAATTGGGTGTTCTGGTATCTCCTTGGCTCAGTCTCAGTCTCTGGCTGGCACCTGTTGGGAACAACCTTGGTTCCCACGAGATAGTAGGGTGTTTTGGCTAGTTTGCATGCCATTCCTCTCCCCGCTTCCCAAGCTGTGTGATAACTTGAGAAACGGAAGATGGCTGCTATGGGCTCAATCAATTTCAGAGTTCACATACACACTGTGTCAAGTGCTGATTCCTATATGTCAGAAAACTAGAATTAAGAACAAATGGCAAAGAAGAAGAATCAGAGACTAGGCTGTTTTTTAAAGAAATATTTCAGTGGTCAGAATTTTGTATTGTAGAAAAAAATAAGACAAGGAAAAGGAAACATGACATAAAATTACAGGGTGCACTGAAAGTGGATAGAGTGCCTTGGTTTATTTCGTTTAAATACCTAGGGTAGGTCTGATAAAGTTATATAGGAAGAGATTTAGGATGGAAGAAAGGAAGTAAATATTTACCCAGCATCTTTCAACTAAACCATTCATACTACAAGTTGCAGTGACACCTGCTGACTTTGAAAGCTTTATAGAGAATTGGACAAATTATAGAGATTTAGGCTCCTGCCTCCTATTCTGGTTTAGCATTTTAGTTTTTGAGATTCAAAGCATACTTCATGGTAATATACTGTCACATATTTATTTAGCTAAACTACATTTTAGCTTAAAGAGGCTTAGCCTATGTGGTTTCAGAAATCTAAGATATACAGGCATTCTAATCATAACTTCTGTCAGTGGGAGATGGCTGGTTCCTATATGTGCAGTTTAAGGCCACTCCAGGATTATCCAAAACAAAATGGTGGATTAGGTGGCCTTTTGGGCTAATCCAATAGGTTTTCATTTGCTTTATTAATGCATATCAACAATATGCAATATATTGTTATGGAAAAATTGAAGATTGTGACCATCTCCCAATTAATCATAGTATGACAAAATTCTTCCAAATGTGCAAATGTAAGTTTGTTTGGTATTTATCTATTATACTATTTCACTTAAGCTGAAACTAAAACTCTGCAAATGAAACCTAAATAATTTATAAATCTTGAATATTGAAGTGACAAACTATTCCTTAAAGCCCTGCATTTCATAGCATCTTTTTCATGCCCGAGTTGATTTGTATTATACACCAAGGGATTTCTACAAAGCACGCAACTCATCCAGTATTTAGAACATTTTAAAGTAGTATGGCAGCTACCTAGCAGTGCTGTTCCTGGATCATGAGATTTGGTTCAAAATCCAATTTGATAAATTAAAAAACACTTTATTTTGACTAAGTTGGAGGCTCACCAAATTGACTTGGGTCAAATCTGATTTGTAAATTATAATAGGAAATACAAAATAGTTCTATATTTTATGTATATAAAAATATTGTATGAACTAATATTTTCCTTGTTTCTCTTTCTTTTTTCTTTTTTTGAGGAGCACTGTGAGGCCAGCCACATTTCTATGATATATGTGCCAGTTCTTTCTAAAGGTCTAGAACTTCGTAGCTCAAATGCAAAGCTTTTCTGAGCCTGCTATTCCTCTGGGATATATACTGAAACCTATCCTGTTAGAAAGACATAAAGCAGTGATATAGCATTTGTTATAGTTTTAGAACAATGAGAATAACACCATCCCTACTGTCATGCCTACAAGATGAGATCAGTTATCATTGTATTCTTCAAATCTAAAGTGAAATCACATCAATTAACACAGCTAAGGCCCCCAAATTTGGAGAAATCCAAATAACCAGAGAATAGCAAACAATGAGGCAATACAAACATGCTAACCTGTGAATCATAGGGAGAAGTTTTTTAAAAATATTTCATATTTATGAGTTGGTTTGTTGTTTACAGAAGCTCATTTTGCGGGTGCTCTCTGAGCTTTCTTGCTTTCTTGCAGATATTTCATTACCCTAACTAAGTAACATCATCAGGGCTAGTAGCAAGTGCTTCTTTGCTGTCAGTTTATATTCTGGTGACTTGCCGGTCTGTGTGGGTGGAGAGGTGGTCTTATAAATTCTTTGGTTGGGCTGTTTACTCATGGCTCTTTGGCAGTGTCTTGATTGGGATGTTGCTTACTTGATTATTGGTCTACATTAACCTTGGAAGTTAAACTATGGTGATCTGATTGCTGATAACTGGTGGAAAAAATGCTGGAATCTTTTTCTCTTTGGGGCTGATTGATTGTCACTTTTGCATAGTCTATAGATGTTGTTAATGTCTGTATGTCTGTTAATGGCTGATTTGTCAGAGTGCCAAGCTTCTAGAAATTCCCTGGCATTTTTGGACTTGGCCTGATCTAGAATTGTCATATTTTCCCAATTGAAACTATGGTTAAATCTGTCTACATATAGTGAAATTAAAGAATTTTTGCCATGTCTTCTGACTGCCTGTTGGTGTTCATGGATGCATTCTGCCAGTCTTCTGCCTGCTTGTCCTACATAGTGGTTGTTGCAGTTCTTACATTATATGTTGCATGAACTCATTTTGTCTAATCTATCTTCAGAAAAATTTATCCTTTCCCACAGAAAATGATGCTGATTGCCAAATTAGCTAAATGCTTCACAATTGATACAAAATATAAGACTGCCTATAAGAGCAGCCCACTTGGGATCTAAAATTACCTAGTTCGTTATTTGACCATGTTAAGAATACCGCATGCAGGTGTGATCCCTGACATATAAAAGAAATACTGCAGAACTGGAAAAGGTGCAGAGAAGAAAAGGGAAACGAATTTACAGGTAGAAGGTAAAATAAAAGACGCTAATTGAAGTTGCATTACAAAGAAGTCAGACAAATATATGGAGCAATAGTAATTATTAAATTTATTTTATTTATTTATTGTTCGTATTTCTATACTGCTCCCTCTCCCAAAAGGGACTCGGGGCGGTGTACAGCCTAATAAATACATAAAATACAAAGTTACAAAATTAAATAGAATTTAAAACCAGATTAAACATAGATGTGGCTGCATCCCATAAAATTTTAAAATGAGATTAAAATTTAAAAAACCCTGTTAAATTAAAACCCCATAGACCCTTACTGGGCCAGGCCAGCTAGTTTAAAAAATAGGGTCTTGACTGCGCGCCGGAAGGAGAGGATATCTGTCATGGTACATTCTGTGTCTTCAGGTTATTGCTGATTCTTATCAATTGCCTGGACAAGTCCCTGCAGGATTTTTTATAAGATTTTGTGCCTGTTTCCAAAACAGTGGCAAGATCCTAGAGCAGGGGTGTCAAACTTGTGGCATCACATTGTTGTCATGTGAAGTACCGTGACTTTTTTCCCCTTCACAAATCTGGGGATGGGTGAGGCCAATACGTAATGCATCTGGCCCGCGGGTGTGAGTTTGACACCCCTGTCCTAGAGAGCCTCCACAAAATACGACATCCCATCTGTCTGTAACGTTATATGAGAATGACCTTGGGAGACAGAAGGAAGTGCTGCAGACTGGGCAACATTGTGTAAAGAGCCAGGGTAGTGCAGTGGTTAGAATGCAGTACTTTAGGCTAATTCTTCTAATTCTGCTGACTGCCAGCTCAAGTTTGACTCCTTCTGAGGTTGGTAAAATGAGGACCCAGATTGTTGGGGGCAGTATGCTGACTCTGTAAACCACTTAGAGTGGGCTATGAAATGGTATATAAGTCCAAGTGCTATTGCTAAAGAATATCTCAGCTCACAGAAGTGGGGGGACGACACATGGGAAGCATTTCAAAGGAGACCCTCCCTAGTTTTCCAGAGAGTAAAAGGAGAGGAGACAAGAAACACTTTTAAGCTTGCAAGATTCTTTTAATATAGCCTATAAAAAAGGATAGAGCTAGTATTCATTGTTTCGACTTCCTAGAATGGCTAACACTGTCTCCTCCTTATAGACCATCACATGGTCATCCTTGTTCATTTGCAAAACAAAAAGAGGAGAGGTAAAAGTCAGAAAGTGAGGGCCTTCCAGTGTTTTTGCAAAATGGTTTTTAAAATGCCCACCTCTTGATTGATGCATGATTTGCTACTACACAGTCCTGAGTTAATCACCCTGGGCAATGCTGCATTAATTATAGTATATTGCCTGAATAAAGTGATCTTAGAAAATAAGTCACCTCAGTAACAAAGGGAAGTACTTCAATAATAGCTGTTGGAGCTATTGAGAGCCCATCTTATGCCCTACATCTGCTTGCCCTTCATATAAAACAGCTATTTTTGTTGTCAATTCCTTGACTACTGGGGGCTGACTGAACCTTTGTTGAACCACTTATTATTTGCCTTCAAGCTGGAACTCCTGACAGTGTGAAATATTTTAAATTAGCAGGAGGAAAGACTGGCGAGAAAATGCAGGCTTGTTGCAGTTACTTGTTAATACTTGCATTTTATTTCCGTCAAAATAATTTTTTTATCAGCCTCTGATGGAAAATATTGGATTTTCCTGGAACAGCAATACCAAGCAGAAGATTGTGATATTTATGGGTGAATTCTGGGAAACGTTAGAAAAGCTTTGCGATTGGAAAATCATGAAAGCCTTAAGGGACCATGTTCAAAGAGGGATGCTACTTTGATGTTACTTTTCAGATATGCTGGAAGCAGAAATAATGTACAGATTTATTTTAGGCATTTTGGGGTACTAGCGATAGGTAGAACTGTGAGTGCAGTAATAAATATTTAACAAGAGATGGGTGGGGATAGTAACGTGGGAATGGGTTTAGCTGAAGAAAGTGAGCTCTTTCAAAGAAATAGGCAGCCCTTGGCATTCAGATTCTCATGGTAAAACTAGGAAACCCTTAGTGAAATGAGATTAAGAGTATGCCAAATACAACCTTGAGACTAGAAACAGGACTGTCAAGCATCAGGTCTCAACCCTGATCTAGAAATATGTTAATCCAGATTAAAATCCTAATAAACCCCAGTGGTTGGCTACCGCTACTATTTTGGGGAACAAAAATAAAATACCCTTAATAAAATACCCTTAATAAAATACCCTTATTTGTGGGGAAAAAAATTAATACACATGGAGTCTAACTGATTCTCAAATCTCATGAGCCATGAGGAGGCTGTGAATGTAGTTAAATCAAGAATAGCCAATATGGAATTTCAGAAAGATTTGTCACAAACCCCAGATTTTTTTATTGTATATCAATACAAGACCCATGCTAGAGATCCAGCTTAACACACCTGTATAGTTCAACCTATAACAACATAGGGGCTTTTTTCTAAAGCTTGTTCAATAATGTATTTTTTGCAATACAGAGGGACTCACATTCCAGGTGTTACATACATATTGTAACCCTAATATTTTACTTTGGCGAATTAAGAAGTGTGGCAAGGCCACACTTGGAATATTGCACCCAGTTTTGGTCACCACAATATAAAAAAGATGTTGAGACTCTGGAAAGAATGCAGAGAAGAGCAACAAAGATGATTGGTGGATTGGAGGCTAAACCATATAAAGAACGGTTGCTGGAATTGGTTATGTCTAGTGTTTAATCATGTGTTTAATGAAAAGAAGGACTAGGGGAGACATGATAGCAGTCTTCCAATATCTCAGGGGCTGCCACAAAGAAGAGAGAGTCAAGTTATTCTCCAAAGCACCTAAGGGCAGGACAAGAAGCAATGGGTGGAAACTAATCAAGGAGAGAAGAAATTTAGAACTAAGGAGAAATTTCCTGACAGTTAGAACAATTAATCAGTGGAACAACTTGCCTCCAGAAGTTGTAAATGCTCCAACACTGGAAGATTTTATGAAGATATTGGATAACATTTGTCTGAAATAGTACAGGGTTTCCTGCCTAAGGAGGAGGTCGGACTAGAAGACCTCCAAGGTCCCTTCCAACTCTGTTATTCTATTCTATTCTATTCTATTCTATTCTATTCTATTCTATTCTATTCTATTCTATTCTATTCTATTCTATTCTTCTATTCTATTCTGAAAAGTACAATGTGGACATGATATAAGTGCACTTGTTCTCAATTTCAATTTCAATTATTCATTCAAAAATAAGGGTAGGTAGTCCTCGACTTATAACAATTCATTTAGTGACCATTCAAAGTTACAACACCACTGAAAAAAGTGACTTGTGGCTGCTTTTCACATGCTTTGCAGCATCCCAATGGTCACATGATCAAAATTCAGATACCTGGCAACTGACTCAAATTTATGATGGTTGCAGTGTCCTGGGGTCATGTGTTCACCTTTTGCAACCTTCTGATGAGCAAATTCACTTAACAACCATGTTACTGAGTTAGCAACTGCAGTGATTCGCTTAACAGTTGTGATGAGAATGGTCGTAAAACAGGGCAAAATTCACTTAATAAATGTCTCATTTAGCAACAGACATTTTGGGCTCAATTGTGGTCATAAATCAAGGACTATATACCTGGCTTTAATATCTAAATATTCATCTCCAACTGTGCTGAAGTCTAAGGCTGTAATTTGTAAAAGATTTGTTTGGAAGTTAGGTGCTCATTCTAAGAAATAATGCTAGCACTATGATGCATAGAAACATAGCAGGTGTTTGCTCACAAGCATTTCCTGCTGTTCTCACTGTTTTCTTCCTTCTTTGTTCTTTTTTCCTATCTATTGACATTCAGTTTGCAAGCTTAAAAGGCGTGGCATTTGCTCACCACACGTTACAGAGCCTATGTATGTAAATGATGTATCCTTGTTCTTACTTACTATAGTAATGAGTACCAAAGCCAAAACTATGCCATTGGTTTTTTTTTTAAATGAGAATAAATTTTCAGTAGTACATTTATAGTCTTCATAATTTTTTATGAATTCTGATGTGAATGAGCCTTATCCATTTCATACTACTTGAATTATTGTAATTAGAGTAGCTTTTTTTCATAGTTCACACTTTCTTGAATTTTGTGCCGCTGTTTTTGGCTGGAAAAAGAAAAGAACACATTAAAAGCAAAAAAATCCTCATTTAGGAAAAGGATTTAATTGGAATTGTGCACATGCTTTTATTTTTAGAATATACATAAATGGTGATTTAAACGTTTGAAGCGGAAAAAGGTTAAGGCAGAAATGAGACACAATGAATATATGAATTAATACATTTTATACTTCCAGTTCCAACATTTTTGATATGAAGTTCTTTTCTGAACTCCTTTGAATACGATGTGGGGAGGATTCTGTAACAAAGAGAATGCATCTCAGAGGAAATACTGGTAGTTCTCAACTTACAACATTTCATTTAGTGACTATTTGAAGTTACAAAGGCACTGAAAAAAGTGACTTATGACTATTTTTCACACTTACAACCATTGCAGCCTCACTGGTCATGTGATCAAAATTCAGATGCTTGGCAACTGATTCATATTTATGAAAGTTGCAGTGTCCCAGAATCATGTGTTCAACTTTTGCCACCTTCTGACAAGCAAAGTCAATGGGGAAGCCAGATACACTGAACAACCATGTTACTAATTTAATACCTCCAAAGGTTCACTTAACAACCTGTGGCAAGAAAGGTCACAAAATGGAACAAAACTCATTTAACAAGTGTCAATTAGCAACATAAATTTTAGACTCAATTGTGGTCGTAAATCAAGGACAGAATCTAATGAGTGAGTTTCTGTGTCAGTTAGAAAATATGTACATTTATATGGATCTTAACGATTTCCCTTGGAATTGAAAAATGTAACTGTAGCTTAGAGTTCCAGGCCACCATTCAAGTCTTTGTAGATCATGGTTGGCGCTTTCAATTATACCCAGGAACAAATATATGCCCAGTGGTATAAAATATATTACATTAATTTGATCTAGAGTTTAATTAGACAAAGAGGCCAGCATCCTTGTCACTTTTGTGACTTCTAATGTTGTTCTTTGTACTCAATTTAGCACCTGTCTTTTTACCTCACTCTTTCCACATCTGCATTCCAGATATGTTGGCATAGAATTCTCAGAATATCCTGCCAGTGTAATGCCATTAAAAAAAAACAGCTAAAATTCTGATTTTAAAGTTCCATTCAAAGAATCCTGATGAATTCAAGTCAAGTTATTTCTGAGAACGTATATATTGGACTGAATTATAAACTAGACAGGAAAATCTAATTTAAAATCTATACTATCTAATTTATAGTATACATAAATTACAATTTTGATCTTAATATTAGATATGTGGAGAGTGTTCATGTTTTTAGTTTAAAAAAATGATTCATTTTGTCACTTTTTAAAAAGTTTGAAAATTTGCTAGTTCTAGAGATAACCATCTGCTAAGTCTTGATATAAGAATCCCAGAGCAGCTTTTTAAAGCAAAACTAATCCAAACTGTTCAATAATGACCCAAGATTTGTATTTGTTATACAGAGTTTCTACAAAGGTCAGAGTGCTTATCTGTTTTACCTGTTTTGATGTATTAAAAACAAACTTCACTCAGCCAAACTGTGTAAAAAATAAAGACCAGACTGCTTTAATTTCTATTGTTTAGTCCAATCTCATTATCAACATCTACAGAAATTCTGGAAGGATTTATGATCTGAAGGGCAGAAACCAAAATATTAGAACGGAAGTGTAATAGTTTTATGAATTTCCTACCTTTCACTTCAATTTTAAAAATTACAAGTTATTTAAATATAAATACTGTAGTCCATTTCAAAAGCAACTTGAAACCCTTTATGTTTGCAATTTTTATTCACAGATAGTTAGCTCACATTTTTTTGTTTTATACATCTTTCAAACTATCTTAGGATTCAAATATTGGATGATGAGCCTAGTACTAATGGGTCAGCACTATATAAAGGTAGAGGAGATGCATCTTTTGCTCACCTTCACAATAGGAGACTGGATGGAAAGGTCAAGATGGATTATAAAATCCAACCCACTATTGATAGTTTCTAGCATTTTGATAGCAGAGAGTCCCTCTTTAATTTGCCACCTACAGTTTCCCACATTCCCTCTAGTTTTCTCTTCAAACTCCTATGGAATATTTTTAGGTAGGAAACTTAATTGCTGCTCCCCACCCTCACTCTTGTTTCCACTGATGGAAGCAATTTTATCAGTGAAAACATTTCATAAGATCTCCCTCTAAATTCTGTACATTCTGATTTATCTGGAGTTAGTTGCAGAACAGCGTCCATTGTTCTGATATCGTCTCCTTTCCTTTACGATGAGTCCTCTCAGTTAATATTTAGGAGCACCCAGGAGGCTGAAGGAGTTGTATTCAGGGATCTCTCCAGCATGACTTTGTGGCCAGAGACTAGCATAATAATAAGGCAAATTGGTCCCTAACACCTTCATTTTGTTTCCGTATGCATTAATATACTAAACAAGAGAAAGGTGAGAATAAAAGAAAAGAACAGGCAGAAATTGGAATGAAGGGCAAAACTAGTTCTAAGCCAAACATCTGGTTTTGGTCTGGTTGTTTCCAGAACAACTTTTCCCAGCCTGGCATCCTTCAGATGTATTAAGCCTTGTTGCCTGAAAATTTGAGAAGTATACTTCAACATTTTAGAGAATACCAAATCCTGAAATAACAGTTTGCTGATTTATGCTGGACAGCTCCTGTTTATTCAACCATCCCAATCCTTGCTGGTCAGCTCCTCAGTTAGAAATTGCCCATTTTGCAGGATTGGATTGTTGCAGTCAAAATAAAGTATCCTTCAGAAGGCACAAATCACAAAGTGGTTTTCATTGCTAAAAATTCATTGCTAAAAAATTGGACTCAAATCTCTATAGATCTTAGATGGCCCTTAGGGCTACTCTCATTCTCATTTAAAGGAGCCTCTTTCCTGTTTTAATCATGTGGACCAGAGTTACTGTCAATCTTGTAGCTGCTATAGCCCAGTGATTCTTATGGAATTTAGGCAAGGAGAAGTCATTCAGAGGTATAGCTCTCCATACCAGTTCAGTCTATTAATAGGCTTTATGGAATAATGTCTCAGTTAGTGAAAGATTGGAATTTTTCAAGCTTTGTTTGAGTTTTATTTCAAAAGTTTACCTTCTAGAAATAGCAGAGTTCCCTATAGTCTGATATAAATCAGTTTAAAATGCTACATTAAAAAGATAATAGCAATAGCAGACTTATAGTATGCTTCACAGTGCTTTTTCAGCCCTCTCTGGTTTACAGAGTCAGCATATTGCCCCCAACAATCTGGGTCCTCATTTTACCAACCTCAGAAGGGCAGAAGGCTGAGTCAACCTTGAGCCTGGTGAGATTCGATCTACTAAACTGCAGGAAGCTGGTAGGCGCAGAAGTAGCCTGCAGTACTGCACTCTAACTATTGCACCACCGTGGAAGCTCAAAAACATTCTTCTTAGAAAATCTTTATAGGCACGCTTGTAAAAATAGAAAGCGAGAAGTTCAGCCTCTTTCTGAATATCAAAAAGCTCCTGACCACTACTAGAAATGTAAATGTCAAAGTAACAACTGACAGTGAAGAGATCAAATGTGTGCAAGAATTCAGTTTCTTTGGGTTGCAGATTGATCAAAGCAGGAAATGCATCCAGAAATAAAGTTGGATTGCAGAGCAATGATGAACATGAATCAAATACAGAAAAGCAAGGGCATCAGTCTGGATAATGCAGATTAATCCTCACAATTGTCTTTCCCACAGCCATTTATGGTTGTGAAAGTTGGACCATTAAAAAAAACGAGACAGAAGGAAAATCAGCTTTTTGAGCTGTGGTGTTGGAGAAAGCTTCTGCACATTCCTTGGACAGCAAAGGTGACAAGCAAGTGTAATGACAAATGGCACAAAGGCAACACAGTCAGATAATCAATAAGAGTCCCTTTATTAGCTCATTTGCCCCCAATGTCCAGGTTACCTTCTGCCTGGAGATAAACTCTCTCAGGAACAGTCTTTGACTACAGAGAATTCCAAAACATTGTAAACACAAACTGTAACTTTAAGTCCAATCAAGCCAAACTGAGGTAATTAGTTTGGCAGGGCAGGAGCAAGAATTCCAGACGTGAAGGCACGGCAAAACTCATTGGGAAGACGCCAGGAACACAGATAAGCAATGACAACACAGGATAAAGGCAGCTGCTGCAGTCAGCATTCTTATAAACTTTCATCCCAGGGAATCAGGGCCCTTCCTCCCCCATAAGCCACGCAACTCACATTGTTCTTTTTTCTGTTCCTCCCTGCATGCCCTAGGATGAAGTGGGGATGGGCCTGGGTCTTCCTCTCTACTCCCTCTCCCTTGTTCTATCTCTTCCCTGCTCTGCCCAGGCAGACTTTGCCCTTCCCCAGCTTCCTCCTCAGCCAATGGATCCACACTCCCATTCCCTGTCAGCTATTCATCTTTTTCCTCAGATTCAGACTCTGACAGGGGCATGACAAGCAAGTATTGGAGCATGTAGAACCAGTTATATCGCTGGAAGGCAAAATAAGAAGCCAGATTGGGAACCAGTATGATCTAGTGATTAAGGCACCAGGCTACAAACCAGGAGAACTCTACTCCCACCTTAAGCATGAAAGTTGGCTTGGTGACATAGAGCCAGTTTCTCTCTCTCAGACCAACTCTTCTCAAGGGTTGTTTTTGTGGGAAATAGAAGGAGGGGGAGGAGTATTAGGTATGTTCACTGGCTTGAATTATTTATTATGTCATTTATAAAAATAATAAAGGTGGCCAGAGTGGCTGACATCAACCAGCATATAAAATAACTGAAAGAAGCCATATAAGATTGAAAAATGTAGAGAGAGTTGATCCATAGAATCACTGAGAATCAGACATAAAACAAATGGATATGTCGGAAAATAAACATCCCAGTTGGGGGAAGAGGTCAAGTGAGGAATTAGTTTGAACTCGTTATGTTAACACAAGAGGGCAAAATCTGACCTCCCTTCCCCAGAGCGCCCTTCAGCCTTATTTCGTCTTTCCCAGGTGAAAGCTGCAAGTCTGGGGAGGTTTGTGTGGAATTGGCGTGGAACAATAAAGTAGCCAGTTGAATACTACAGATGTGGGTCTGGTTATTCACCCCTGACCTTCGTCATCATCATGTAAATACTTTCCACCTAAGGTTTTTAAACCTGGATATCAAATATCAGCATATTAACAATCTGAGAGAAGCAGGAAGATTTAAAACCCAAATGTGTTCTTTAGAAATCATTTTAGTTTTCATTAGTAACAAAGGAATGAGGCATTGTCTTTGCCAAGATTATATGATAACAGTCATTCCCATTTGAAATTATTGCTCCTGGTTTATTTATACTATTAAATGCCATAATTCACAACAACGTGCTTTTTATTTCAAGTCAAACGTGCCTTGTATTATACTGAGGCATTTTGCAAAGCAAGATGATGAAAAGATATTTGATGACAGTGGAAGGCTTTGGCAGATGATTCCTATATCTGCTTTACATATCTTTCTCATCATTAATTATGTCCACTGATATTGAGGTATAGAACTTTGCTCAGTTTTGGGACCTTCAAATTCTTTTTTGACTAACCACAAAAATGTCTGGTTTATTGATTTTTAGTACTAAGTGCCCCAACTCATCCTTAAAAGCTACATTCTTGCTTACTACACTAAAAAAGAAAGGGGAACTCCAGCTGGTTAACAGCATTTAAGTAGAAAAGGGAGAATCTGAAAAATAGTTGGAGATTGGGAGTAAAAAATGGCACATTTTGTCATTTGTCCCTCCAGTACAATTGGCCATGTCAAATACAAAATACAAACTTCATTAAAGTTCATATCCTGTGTTAGCTGACAGTCACTTTTTCATATCATTTGGGCATAATCAAAAGAAAGTTCAAAGGCTCTAGTAGACCTTTTAGTCCTGATTACATTAAGTTCGTTCTTGCATTTTTGTAGGTAGGAAAGGCTTTCTAATGAATTCCAGGCTCTGCAAGATTGAACCAGGGATCTGCTTTCTTTAATTTCTCTGTACCAGCCCCCTAAAAAGCACTTTGTACATTTTGCTTGTCTACCAAGGATAAAAATAGAGTTCAACTGAACATTGGTCTAGAGGATGTCTGGCACAAAAACTACTGATGCTTATATAATGAAGGTGACAATTTCACAGCGCACAGGAGCAGAGGGAACCGACACCTGAAATGTCATAACTCGGAGGGCCTCCATTTCCAGGCTACTATTTAATTTTTCTTCATTTTGTTTTAACGGTGTGCTTTCTTTCTCTTCCACAATCTCTTGTCTGACCTTTAGGCTAAGAAATGTGTTATCCCCTTAATTTAACATTTCCTAAGTCACACTTCAGCAAAGATCCTTGCTCCATATTTTCTCCTCAGTTTTTAAGATGACAGTTTAGGTACATTCGATGGAATTTCAAAACAATTTATTTCTGATTTTGCATGTTTTAAGGAAAAGGCAGCCTCTGTTTTTAAAAAAACAGGGTAACTTTTATCTGTATTCTTTCCCACAATGCTTTTTGAATGGGGATGAGGGAAGATCAGAGAGAACATTCATGTTATCATCCTCAGTTGGGACTTTTGAGATCTTCAAAAAGATATAGGCAAAGCTTAATGCAATATTGAATTTTAAAATAATTGAAAACCTGCCTCATTCATAATTATTTTCTCAATCATGTATATCTCTATCATACACATTAAACTTATGTTCACCAATCTGCTTGGAAAGATGTGGGCATTAAAAAGAATATTTCTTACGTTGCAGAAACTGTATATACAGATGTCTATGAAGATTCCCAGTCATCCAGGTCATGGTGGTCCCAGATGTGCTTTTTCATAATCCAGCAACTGGACTATGTTTTTTTTTTTCCTTGAGGAAGAAGACATTTCACTTCTAATCCCAAAAGCTGAAGAGAACTGATGAAGCTTCGTCGATGAGAAGTGAAATGTCTTCAAGAAAAAACTAAGAAAGTCCAATTGTTTTTCTTGAAAAAACACTTCTGAGATATACTACACTACAGTAAAACTGGACAAAATAATAACATTTTTCACTGATAACTTCAAGAATTATGAAAATAATTAGCCTAAAAGGAACCTCAATTTATGGTGCTGCAGAAATTGTTGATCGAGTTGTAAGCATTGAAGAGCATTTAGAGAAAGTTGTTTGTGCTATTCCTGCCTAAGAAAATTATGTTAACATTTATCCCACTTCTAAAAATATTTTTCTATATTCTGAAAATGTATAGAACCAAAGTAATATCATACTTTTGACTAATATCATATCCCAAAGCAATCACAAAACCACAAAATGTATTTCTAAGTTCTGTAAATGTAGAGAACAAAAGTAATATCCTACTTTTGAATAATATCATAGCTTAAAGCAATCACAAAGCCAGATTTCTATGATCTATAAATGTATAGAACTAAAGTAACATATTTTTGAATACTATAATATCATAGCTCAAGGCAATCACAAAATCACGAAGCAAACTCAAATGCTATGTATCCATAGCCAAGTGGGCAATCACAAAATAACAATCATTCATACACTTCTCAAGCATCTCCACCAGCTCTTGTTGTTGCAATTTTTTATTAATTATTTTTTTAACCTGTTCATTTCAAACCAGTGACTCATTAATATGAAATTTTATTCATAAGCTGCACAGGTGTGATAGAATCCCCTGCTATAGTAAAAGGGAGATTAAAAAGGTTCTGTGATGACTGTTGTGGCCTGCCAGCGGAGCTGGTGGCAGAATCGGACAGTGAGGAGGTTGGGGAGGAACATGGCCCAGTCCTGGAGTTTGGGGAAGGCTCTGATGAGTGTTGCATTGGAGGCAGAGATAGAGCCAGGGCTGTCCGACAGTTATCATCTTGCCTTTGGAGTCAGACATCAGGGGGTAGAAGAACATCTGGAGTCTGTTCCTGATGTACATATGTGCAGAACTGCCAGGAGAAGAGAGCAGTTAAGGAACAAGGGTCGACTCAGGAGTAAAGGCACAGGTGGATGGCAAATGGTCCCTCCCATAGGGAATAAAGAGGAGCAAAAGGGGAGTGGGATTTTGCAGGAAACAATTAGTTTGTTTAATTAGTGTGAAGATTTGTTCGTGTCTCTCAGAGACTCTTTTGCCAAGTATTTTCTTATACAGCGTTGCACTTGGAAGCTATTGGCCTGGCAGCTCTCCAAGCCTGGTAAAGTCTGTGCTTGTAAATTCACCCTTGAAAGACTGATTGCTGGGACTTTGCTGGATGTGAATGATAGGAAATTCACATTAGCTTAAGAAAAGGGGGTTTTGTCGGGACAAGGAGTCTGCTGCATGATTTTGTGAAGCCTAGGTCAGAACAATGAGCTGGGACAAGGCACAAAGGTCACACAGCCAGCTGAGAGTTCAAACTCCCCTTTAATACTCGAAATTTCCTCCCAAATGCTTCCATATTCTTGGCAAGTCCCAGAGCCAAGCGTGCAAGCACACACACATGGCAGCCTCTGGCTGTGCCCAGTCCAGCAAAACAAAGAAACAGGGAAATGAAGCCATGAAACAAGGAACAATGAGTCCAAAAAACAAGGAACACTGAGTCCACAAAGTCAGGAAGAAGGCACTTCCTTCCATAAGTATGAAAGAAGCAAGCAGTTCTGTAAACTCCAAATGTCTGTACTGGCACACCAAACTCTATCAATTCAGCATTTGTTTCTGACAAATGCCCCTCTCCACAATGTCTCCTTAAATCTCAGTCCCCAAGTGTGCCTTATGAAGGTGGGCATGGTGCTCTCCTCCCAAGTCATCAGGTCGTCCTGCGATGTTCCTGTCTTCTCTCCACTCTCCACTCAGGGATCAGGAGGGGGCAATCCTTGCTCATCGCCTGAGCTCCATCGCTACTCATGTCCACTGCTTGCCTTCTCTTGGTAATCCTGCCCCCGTTCCTCTCTGCTAACAAGCCATCCAATCCTGAGGGGCCCTGGGCTGCCTCAACCTCTTCCTCCCCACATTCCTCCGAAGCCAACAAAGCCGCCCCCTCGATCTCAATCGGCTCCAGCTCCGGCTCATCTTCCTCCATAGATTCAGGCTCTGATGGGGGCATGACAGATTCTGTAGCTTGGAGACACTCTGTGGAAGGAAGCAGCAGAAGCCAGAGTAATAAAGCCTTTATCTGCGTCTTCCCAAGACAATGCGTTCAGCGTGGTGAGATTTTTGTAAATAGGTGATCAACAATCAGAAACTATTTTAGCCTTCTCATGTAATTTGTCAACTCGTAAATCATTCCTATGCCTGTTTCCGAGTTGCCATAAGAAGGAAGGGAAAAGCCCTGAGGGAGCAGTGTGGCAGATGAAGACCAGAAGCACATTCCACGCTCGTGGAGATTGTAGCCTAGGCTATTGGATCTTCTGCCCATGAAAACCCTTCATTGGAGAGTGTGGTTGATGACACCCACCGTGTTTTGGTGGAGAATCTGAATTATGACACACCCCGGGGAGATGGGAGGAAGCATGGTTATAGGTGATAGTAAATTACGTGTCTCAGAGTTGGCTTCATACTAGTGCCAGACATGTTGCTCCTAATAAATCTTTTTTATTCTTTTGAAGCTTGGCTCGAGACTCATGATTTAATTAGGGCAATTGTCAGAACCCTGACAAAATTGTTCTGGCTCCTTGCATTGAACAGTAGGCAGGCTAGATAGTCCTTGACTTATAAACAGTTCATTTAGTGACTGTTTAACGTTATAACAGCACTGAAAAAACGTGATTTGGGAGTTTTTCACATTTGCAACTGTCACAGCATCTTCTTTGTTACATTAATCAAAATTTAGATACTTGGAAACTGGCCTGTATTTATGATGGTTGCAGTGTCCCGGAATCATGTGATGATCTTCTGACAAGCAAAGTCAATGGGAAAGCCAGGTTGACAAACTGCAGTGATCCACTTAACAATTATGGCAAGAAAGGTCACAAAATGGGACAAAACTCACTTAACTGTCTCGCTTAGCAATGGAAATTTTGGGCTCAATTGTGGTCAGAAGTCAAGAACTACATCCAAAGTTTAATCCTTTGCTATCCTGCTAAACAGTCAATGTTTCTTACTCAAAAATACATGAACACAAGCTTAGAATAAGCTCTGACTCACGCTTTGCTGTTTCTCTTCAACTCCTTCCCACTGATGTATTTTCTTTATACTTGTTCTAAGTACAATTGTTTTGTTCAAACATGTCCTTCAGCCCTTTGGGGGGAGTGGGGGGATAGGAAAAGTTGATAAAGAAAGGAAAAATGAATGGAATTCACTAAGTAAAGGTTGAAAATCATGGGAATTAAACCCTGGCTAATATTTTCCTGCTACATTCTAATGAACCCTTGCGTTTAATCATGTACAATAAAGTTGTCTGAACCTGAGAATGAAAATTGACATTTCTAAAACATGGCAAAACAAGAATAGATGGATGTTTTTGTTCTATCAAATAAGTAACTAACTCCATAAAGTTGGCCTCCTTGGGTGCCGCCGGCTGGAGGGCTGGTGACCCCAAGGATGCGGGCCTTCTCATTGGGGGCACCCTCTCTCTGGAACGAATTACCCCCGGAGATGAGGACCATCCCTGATCTCCTGACCTTCCGCCGTGTCTCATTTATTTCAGCAAGCCGATCTGGCCTAGGGGTTTTTAAATCTTTTAATCTGGTTTTAACTTTCTTAATTCCCTTATTTTTAATCTTTTGAAAGGGCCAATGTATTTAATTCTTTTAATTTTTAAATATTGTATATGTATTTTTATATGTGTATTTTATCTTGGCTGTTCACCGCCCCGAGTCCCTTTGGGAGAGGGGGGCGGTATATAAATTTAAATAAATAAATAAAGGCAGCATTTCCAATGCCCCTCCACTTCTCTCTCTGTGTGCATCAATGTACACAGACAATCTCAGTCAAACCATTAACTTGCAGAATCTCCTATTCTTTGTGCCTCTTGCTGCAGTCACATTCACTGATTTTAATGATGTAATCTTCAGAGTGTAAAATGTTTTTTCTAGTGTTGAAAATAGCTATTAGGATTAAAACTATTTGTTACCATTTTGATCTGAAAATCAACATACCACAAAAGAATTACTCCTATGATAATATAGTATTTTCTTTGCAATTAAAAAATAAATATCTTTTTAGACAGAAACCTAATCCCACTTAAGACCAATAGGTAGCCCATGACTGGATAATATGGGGGACTAAAATTCTAGTGTATTCAATGACCAGCTCTCTTACATAGCCATCATCTGGTTCTCAGGAAGACTGACTTCAAAATATCAGGAGTTTTCTGAAGTGGTTCCTTCCAAAATGCTAGATATTGGTTGTGAAATAACTAGTTCATCTCCTCCTTACTATTCTCAAAAGGAGGGTGAGGGATAGGTAAAGTACCAGATAATCTAGAAGTATCTTCAACCAACAACTAGGAACTGATAGCTCTGGATGATGTTATGTCTTCTATTCAGTGAAACACTTAGACAGAACTCTCTCTCTCTCTCTCTCTCTCCCCCTCTCTCTCTCTCTCTCTCTGTGTGTGTGTGTGTGTGTGTGTGTATGTAACTGCAAAAATATGCCCCATATTTTTATTTTATCCTTTCCCTTTTTATTTTATTTTATTTTGAAATTTTCTGTGCTGTTTATATCCTAAATTCAAGTAATAAAAGCAACAAAAGGAGAAGAAATTAAAGGAGAAAATGAAGGGAAGAATAAAAAGTAAAATGTACTATAAATTAGTACAGTAATTTATAGTAATTTACAGTAATAAATTCATCTCCTGTTCAATTACTAGATTAGAAATGCAGCTTAATTATCTATAGGTTTGCAGTTCCAAGCAATTATCTCAAAATAAATACCTTTATGTCATGCTAGTACACATTTGGCCATGGTCATTAGGGATTTCTTCCTTTCCTGAAACATCAAAGGCTGCTTATTATTAGAGTCACGTCACATGCTTTGAAGCCCCATTGATTTGGTCCCATATGGCAACCTTATATTTTTCCATTTGAATGCAGATGCTTTGGTCTCTAATCCCTCCTAGCAATAAGCAAAGAAGTGAACTGTTGGCTTTAATATATCTTTTCATGCGCTTAAAACTCCATGCTCGCTTCCTTGCCCTACCAGGTCAAATGCACTTAATCTTAAGAACAATTCTGACTTTTGGCCTATAATGCCGAATGCTTATGATCTTCACCTCTTAGCTCCTTGCCCTTTAAGCAAGCTGCCAAAAGACATAGTCTGGAATGACAATGGAGCAATATTTGTTTCAAAATTGCAGCACGTATACAAACATAATGTGTGGATTAAATCCTCAAGAGAACACTTGCATTTCTGGTTAATGCCAATTATAAAAATAAAAAGTACTGTAATAAATAGTTTTTAAAGTTTGGTTTGTTTTGATTTCCAGTGCTAGGCACAATGCAGGGTGATTCAGAGGTTAATTTGCATTGTAACACAGTTTAATCAATTAGCCAGATGTTTTCTATTTTAAACAATAGGTATGAAGTACTGATTATCTGGATACAGTAGACTCTGATGTTTTCTATGTTTTTTCCTCTCTTGGACCTCTTCAAATCTATTCCCTTCCTGTCTATTGATATCTAATATGCTTCATCCACACGTTTTCTAAATCCATAACATATCCTAGTTTTGTTTAGCCTCTTTTTCTCTTCCATTTAATAATATGATACAAAACTAAGGATTATATTGTATATAAAATCCCCATTCGGTGAAAACTAGGATCCCAAGTCTTTTTCTTCCTTCCTTTCTATACTGATTTGATCTGTTTTGTGGATGAAATGACAGAGCTCTTATACATAGCTAGATTTGGAAAAGTTCGCAGGACAATGTCTGACCTCTAGTGGTAAGAAAAGAAAATGAATACTTCAATTGACAAAATCCAATGGAGGTAATTTATATCCCCTCATGTTCTGTTATGTTGCCTCCTCCTGAGGAGTGTGTGTTCTTGGGCAGGATGAATGAAGGCTGCTGAGAGTGTACATCAAGAGCATATACTCCCAACAAGGTCATCCAACTTGTGAAAAATCACCCTACCTGTCCTGTCAAACAGGCACCTACAGTACATTGGGTAGCAGTGGTATAGGATGCTGGAGGCAGATGACCATTTTAATAGTAATAGTAAATGTATTTTATACTACAAAGGAGAAGAAGGTGATACAGTTTCCAAGAAAATCACTTGGGTTGACAATATGTACAGGTGGTCCTCAACTTACAATAGTTCATTTAGTGACCGTTCAAATTTACAACAGCACTGAAGAAAGTAACTTATGGCCATTTTTCGCACCAACCTTTCCAGCCTCCCCATGGTCACATGGTCAAAATTCAGATGCTTGGCAAATGATTCTTACTTATGACAATTGTGTCCTAAGATCAGCCTTCTGACAAGCAAAGTCAATGGAGAATCCAGTTTCATTTAACAACGATGTTACTAACTAACAACCGCAATGTATCACTTAAGGACTGTGGAAAGAAAGGTTGTAAAATGGGGAAAAACTCATTTAATGGATGTTTCCTTAGCAACAGAAATTTTGGATTCAAATGTGGTCATAAGTCAAGGACTGTTTGTCCTTGACTTTACTTTGAATCATAACCTTGTTAGACTATTGGGTTCAAAGTCCTGTTCGATTCAGGAAATATATTTAAAAGAATCCTAATAAGTGACTTATCTTCCGCTATATGAAAGTGTTTCTCTATACAAAGTTTCGCCTGATACCTACCTTCTTTTAATTTAAAATATTGCACAATGATTGATCAATTTTTACCAATCCAGCTATTTGTTCATTTCTAACATAAATTACAGCTGTATGCATCCTAACACCAGGTGGAGTGCATAGAAATCAAAGTGTCTGCATTGTTGGTATAAGGAAGTGAAAGTTATAACAGAAAATCAAGGCCAGAGAATGACTTGGAACATTTCATAAACGTCTTATGTGCAAATTCCAAGTCAAGCTAAAACAGAAGAACAAGGCCAACCAGTTTCCATATTATTATCTAGAGCATTTGTTCACAATTTTCAAGAATATTGGAGATCGTTTTGGGGTCAAGAACCTCATTGATCAGGAACCGGAGGAACTATAAAATGAAATCAAAGAAGTTAAGGATGTGAGATAAGACTACTGAAGATCAAGAAAGAAAAGAAAAAAACAACTGACTAACAAAGATTACCAAAAGGTGACAAGTAGCAATTGAGAAATTGGGTTAGGGACTTCTGTCCTCACTGTGTGTTGTGTTGGGGGGGTGCATGAAGGGAGGTTCAGCTAATCTCATTGTACACATGTTGTACTCTAACAATAAAGGTAATAATAATAAAGAAAGAAGCTGCAGGCTACCATTTGGTACATTAGCATAGGAAGCCCCGAAAAGGATATTTAAGATTTTATGGTATCTCAATTCCTACTAATAGATCAGAATCACACTGAATGGCTTTTTCCCATGATACTTTATAAATGTGAAGGACTTTGAAGAAGCAGAATAGAAGTATTAACACTTTTGAACTTTGCTGCTGGAGAATATTTGTTAAATACTATGGATAGTAAAAAAGGAGGAGTCATAAAACAAGTCAATCTAGAGTTCCCATTCAAAGTACAAATGATCCAGCTCATATTCTGGACACCTTATGTGAAAAACTAGAAGTCAAAAGAAAAAGAGAAGGAAAATGACCACTGCAAGGTAGATTAACTCTTCTACAAAGGTGGTAGATGCACCATTGGGAGGCATGAAGGAGCAGGTTGAGGATAAGTCATAATTAAAATGTCTATATATGTAGTGTCTAAAAGTTGACACTGACTTAATGGCTCATAATGTATAACTGAGCTAGCAGGTATGCAGCATTATACTTGAGTTTTAGTAAACAAATAATTTAATAGATTTAATTAAATGAATTTCAATACAGTTCCTACTTTCTGAAAATTGATTAAGCATACTACTTAATGCGTCAGAAAATGAAAATCAATAATACAGCAGCTCTAGTAATACTGTGCTAATAAAACAGACTTAGTAGTAAATGTTTTCAATTCTTGAAATCAAATTTAATTATATCAGGCCACAACCTGAGAGCAGAGTCTTCTTTTGAGAGACATAAGACGGGACAAAACCCAGCAGATTTGGGCTGATTTCATGTCAGAACCTGATGAACTTCAACACTGAGGAAACTCTGGTATATAGATTGGAAATGCTCTAGGGAAGTTAAATGAATATGGAACTCATATATTTTCTTTCTTGAATCAAAACCTGTGACTATCAGTGACAAAGGTCTCTGCTTTCTTTTAAAGAGACACAGCAGCTATTTTGCTTAATTGCCCACAATAGTTTAGAAGTCAGTAAATTGCTTGTGTTTAACTGAAAAGAACAGTTGGAGAAACAAATATTGTAAACATCTGTTTTGAGGCCTCCCAGGACTCAGGAAAGAATGTGTGTGAACTATTTTTCATGAACTTCAATGGCTTTTTGCTAAAAATTTAGACTTTCCCAGATGCTCCAGAAGGTATTGCAGTAACCAAACTTTTATCCCACTATTTTTATGTTCCTCAAGCTAGCTATATATAAAAATAAAAATGTTGAAAATGTGAAGTATTTGACAGGCAAGTGGAATGTCCCCATAATTGCGATGGTCTTTGAAGCAGAGCTATTGTTTTACCTTTGCTCATGGAAATAAACTTACTTGATAGTTAGGATCTATGGGTGGGGGGGGGGGAGGTGGATTCAAAATGACCACTTTGGTCCTCATCATTTGAGTTCAAATGTCCAAGAGACTCCGTCTTTGTTTGTGTTCATGGGCAAACTAAGCTCTTCAGACTTTTTCAAAACTGCTTTATTAAGTTGGTAATTGATTTTGTTTTTGATATAGTTGTAAGATGCATTGGAAATCTGTTTGAAAATGGAGACAGGAATCCCAACAGTTGTCAGCTTCACTCAGTAGACTAGACCAGAAAATGAGTTCCATGGGAAGGCAAAGCAATAGGTCTCAAAGAAACTGTCCTTCCTTCCCTCAGTCATATGGCGATATTAACATTAATATCCTATGCAAGGCTATTGCGAGCATTACAGAAGCAACACCCTGATGCTATGACTGTAATATGTTAAGTATTAATAAAAAGACTACTTCCTGGATGGAATGGATATTCTACAAACTCAAATTAAATTCATCAAGCGTCTAAAATAGCAAAGGAATGTACTTCTTTTAAAGGATAGATCATAAATATGTAGTAGCACTTGATAAATGTTTTGAAAAATAATTTATTGCTTCCCCGTATAAAGTACTCTGCTTATCACACTGGTTAACTGTGAGCTTGATGTAATGATCATTAGGTGGCTACATGATTAGGTGGCTACATGATTAGGTGGCTACATTAGTGGTTGAAAAATTAGTTTAAAATGTTTGTCAATGCTGCCTCATTAGCCGATGGGGGAAGGATCAATTGATGTGTTGCTAGGTACAGCTCTGGCTGTTGTGTTCTTTGGAAGGAGATGGTTGAGAACCAGTCACATCAGAAAGGTTTTTCTACAAAAATGTGCTTCTGTCTCTTTTGTTTTGCATTGTAAAAATTATCCCCAGGAATTATTTTTAATTTTTACCCGTAGCTTGTATAGTTACTCTCAATCCAAGTAGTTACTGTTCTAGAGTATATACACTTATAAATACAATATACTCCAGGATATCTTCAATATTATCCCCAGTTTTTCCAGAGATGCTGTCCCAGAGTCACTTGCCTGGCCTCAGTAGAAGACTGACCAAGTGGAGACTGGTGTCATTGCCTGTGTCTTCCTTGCTTCTTGAAGGCTCTAGCTGCTGTCAGGAATTAAGTTTTCTTGACCATTGGTGGCTGTGATTTCCCCAAGACTTTTTTCTGTCCATTTCTCTCCTCCTAACCCTTGCCATCATTTGGCTTGTGGAGTTTATCTAATCCTTTTCTGCCTTTCACCAGCCCCCTGGGATTTTTTTACTACACTACATGGTTCCTGTCTGGTTACCTACTATGGTGGCTGTTTGTTTACCTACACCTGCTAGCTCCTACTAGTCAATAGTACTTGTCAAGAACATTCTTCTTTCTTAAGGGAGGAGGGAGAGGAATAGTTAAAACTCCAGTTTTCCCAAATGCTGTCATCCCACACTGTCTTTTCTAGGCAGTGTGGCTTCAGCTCTTAGGTGCTTTTTTTAAAAAAATCTCGATTTAATGCTGATCTTCAAACTCTTAAGATGGAGAAAAGCCCTTCACCCACCAACTGTTCAACTCTGCTTCTGGATTTCTATCAACCTAAACTTTCTTCCTTCCTTGTGAGCCTTCCAGTGTTCAGCGTTTTTATTAATGACTTAGATTTACAGATAGAGGAAATGCAGATCAGATTTGTGAATAAAACAAAATTGGCACAGCAAATATCCTTCAATGGATTTGTTTAAGCAGAAGCTAAACATCCATCTCTTCTGGATGTTGTAAATTGGATTCTAGTACTGAGAAATGTAGGTTTGATGGATTAAATGGCCCTTTACCACCCTATCATTTTAAGATTCTATAAATTCAGGAGTTACTCATTGCATAGCACGTTTCATTTCCTCGAGCCAAATAGCAATCATTGCTACAATGTTTTAAAATTGAAACATTCAAACTTTCTTTAATTAATTTCTACAGACTCGTGCAAAAGGAGTGTAGCTGGAAATAGGTTTCCTAGGATTGATTAGAATGGAGTAGGCGTCTCTTATCTCAATTCTTCAGGTGATGATTTATTTTTAAAAATCCCTTTGGCTGTCAAATCATTTCTCAGTGACTACGCAATATATTGCAAACTGGATTGGTTTTCTCAATTTTCACATTAAAAAGACAGAAGAGGCCAAACTGTAGTGGATTTCCATTATAGTCTGTGTGTTTGTGGAATAATCTGTGTGTGTAATACGTAGGAATGAAAACAGTGAAAGGTGATGGGCTTTGAAACTGGTACACTTGGACTCAGTTTGACATTTGGATATAAAATTGTCAAGCAGAACTACTACCCAGTTGTTGTAGCTGTAAAAGGAGATGAGTTCCTGCCTAGTACTTTGAAGGAAGGGTTGAAGTAAAATTAAACATAACAAATGGGAAAGCTTCTAAACTAGACAGATAAGTTTAGATCACAAACATTTATCTCCATCTTTTTTCAAGGATTGTAAGAAGTGAACTTGGGATCTGTTAAATCCCAAACAGCTAGGCAAAATCAAGGAAGCAATTTCAATTTCATATGATATCATTCTTGCTAATCTGGAGGCAAATTCAGAATCTGGAAGTGTAAGAGGAATTACCTGGTTTTGTTTGCATGTTTATCATGAGTTAATTAAGAAAAAGTCTCTTTGGATGATTGTAATTTTTCACCACCTGGACTAAATTGCCATTTATGAAATAAGCTTACCTGCTAGTTCTCAATTGTTTACACTATATGTGTCTGCTCTTTCATTCATCTCCCATCTTCCCTCAATCTCAAAGAGTCTTTTTTTTCATTTGTATTTTCTGAATAAAGAGAAATTAACTGGTTTTAGAACGTAGCCACTCTAGGACATATATCTGACATGAATCTTTTTCAAAGATTGATCTTTTGAAAAGAAAAAAAATCAGGATCTCATCTAAGTTCACAATCACAACAAAATATCAGAAAATATTTTATTCATGATTCTGGAGAAGACCACAGGACAATTAATCAAAGTGATGCTCAAATTTGTCATACCTGTTATCAAAAGCTATTAAAAACTGATTTTTATCAATTTGTAATTACTTCTCAGGCCCAAGGTAATGAAAATGTGTGTCTTCTGAAATAAGAGGAAATAGTTAATACTTCATGGTCATCAGATGCTTATAATGATGACCAGACCTCCCTCCCTCCCTCCCTCCCCCCCCACCCTCTCTCTCTCTCTATATATATATATATATATACACACACACACACACACATACTGAAAATGCAGATGAGAATAAAAAGCAAAAGCATCCTTTATTCAAGTAGTCATCCGAAAACTTATTTAAATTGCTTAACATCTTGAGCAAGCATGGAATATTTTATCTGAAATCTGGCTCCAGGCTTCCAGTTGGTGACATAATCTCACAACTAATGAGGCAAGATAATTGTTTATTCTTTTCCGCCCAAATTAGCAAAATCTGTAGCCTTTGAGGGAAGAGATTCAGACAATGGTGCAAGAGGAAAAGAAGGAAAAATATGCCTGCAAATAATGCTGTTGGTGCCAATACATCACTTCCTACTCCCTTATTCCTAGTGGCCATTAGAATTAGGAGTTTGCAGCTAATCTATGCTTGATATTATGGGAACATAAAGAAGTTGTGATAGAGATTAGCATGATTTTAGTATTTTATTGTATTTTATTTCTTTTCAGTTGCAACGGAGTTGTATGTTGCAAAAATAGGTTGTTTTGAAAGTGACTGTGCATCCATCATTTCAACTAGTGTAGTTTTAAAGTACTTTGTTGGCAATTGAATGGTGTACTGTGGTCTCCTCTATGAAGTTGGCTATTGAGCCAGGGTCTAAAAGAGGTGCATTTCTATGCTTGGGTTGGGGCAAAGAGTAACCAGGTTAACAATATATACTTGCCTATCTCCAGAAGTTTAAGCTCTTCTTATTTGTCTTAGGTCCAAGTTTTGGGGATGGCAACTTTTGAAGTTTAGTGAATATGAGGCTTCAGGCATATTCTCATGAGATGACCCATGGTTGCACAAGTGCAGCACTTTCCAGCAAGATTCAGAGGAATTAACAGGTGGGATTCTACTGGTTCGGACCGGTTCTGTAGAACCGGTTGTTATGATTCTGCACAGTTCGGAGAACCAGCAAATCATGTCCCCAGCTGGCTCCTCCCCTCCCTGCCCAGTCAGTCCTTATCGCGCATTTTTCCCCTCTCAACGATCAGCTGTTCTGATGATTAGCTGTACCAGGATCCCCTTTGCTGTCATACTGCTTTATCCAGGAGGCTTCCCTGGGGCCCAGGAAGGCGAAAAGGGGAGTGGGGTGAGAAAGTGATCCATTTTTTGCCTTCCTGGGCCCCAGGGAAGCCTTCTGGGAGCAAAAACACCCCCCCAGGAAGCTTCCCTGAGGCTCAGAAGGCCCAAAAAATTGGGGTGGGGGGTTGGCTGCAAAAAAACCCATGCACACCCAGTCACATGGTCATGTTCACCTAGCCACACCCACCTAACCACACCCACAGAACTGGTTGTTAAAAATTTTGAATCCCACCCCTGGGGATTAACCTGAACAGGGCAAGCCATGGTTAGGAGTCGTTAAGGTACACAAAAAGAGTAGAAGCCAAAGTCTAAGTTTCTCTGATACTGACAAGGATCTCTTTACTGCTGCTATTTGAAGGGCTCCTACAGTGCTGGAATCTGAGGGCCCACAAAATGGGTTCGTAGGAGCAGTGGTGGTATTCTACCAGTTGAGCCCGGTTGTGCCAGGCTGGTAGTGGCAATGAGCAGTGGAGACCGAACTGGTTCTCTCCAATGCTCTGTGTTGGGTCCACCCACCCGCCCGAGCTCCCATACTAATCTTCATGTCCTGTTTTTGAAGCGCAGCTGCTTTGCACGGCACAGCAATTGTCATGCGGCAGCTGCTGAAGCAACAGAGAGAGTGCAGGATTGCAGGAGGTGAGTCAAAATGCCTCTGCCCTTGTGCAAAGGGCACACGTGGCGCAGCACCAAGCCACGCCCACCGAACCAGTGGTAACAATTTTTGAAACAAACCACTGGGGAGGAGCCACAAAAGGCAGTAAAATTGCCTCCCATTATGATTTTCCCCGTACCTCATTTTCTTCAGTCACTCATTAATAGCACAGAATACTGAAAGATTTCTTCCAAACTCTCCTTTCTCTTCTTAATTCATTGTTCAGTACATTAAAAAGTCCTTGAGACTAATCAGTCAAAACAAAGATTTTTCCATTTCTGGCACACGACTGGAAATCAGTCACCTACTCACAAACTCAGCAATTTCTTTATTTCTGTTTGCAAACATCCTGTGTTCTCCTGGCCATACTGTAAGAAGCAGAGAGCCATCTTCTGGGTGAATCATATGCATAAATATGGGATCCCTGGAACTCTTTCTGTCCACCTTTAAACTATTTTATGTTCTGAGATCGTTATTTTTCATTAATGTATTACAATTAAAATGTTAATATTTCATTTTTCACATTGTGTTTTCACTATTCTGTCTTCGCTATTCAACATTATTGCCATGAAAACAATATAGAATTCCCAAAATAAAATTGCATGCAATGCATCTCTCTTGCCAGTTTGCCAGATTCTGTTTCTCCACGATTGTAATTTATGATTATAAGGCATGGAGAGGGAAAGATCTTGACTATTTTTCAACAGTTTGCTTTCACTCCGGAGAGCCAGTTTGGTGCAATGATTAAGGCACCAGGCTAGAAACTAAGAGACAGTGAGTTCTAGTCCTGCCTTACGCATGAATCCAGCTGAGTGATTTTGGACCAGTGACTCTTTCTCAGCCCAACCCACCTATCAAGATTGTTTTGGAGAAAATAGGAGAATAGAAGAGCATTAGGTATATTTACCACCTTGAATTATTTATAACAATAACAAAGGCAGGATGCAAAAAACCATAGAAAGTCCATATTATCCTTATCTTTCCTGTCACATATCTCCTTTTCTACCTATGATCATAATTTTGCTGCTTGTATCTTTACGATTTATATTATTTTATTTAATTTCCTAGTACTATTTATGTTGATTGCTTATTTAATATCCTATGACTATCACTAAGTGTTGTATCTTATGATTTATGATGAATGTATTTTTATTATGACTATGATCATGATTTATCACGTATAGCTTTTATGTACGCTGAGAGCTTATTTATTTATTTATTTAATAAAATTTCTATACTGCCCTTCTCCCTAGGGACTCAGGGCGGTGTACAGCCAATCTAGACCCCAACAATACAAAATGCACTGAAGACAAATTCCTTGTGGGTCCAATCACACTTGGCCAATAAAGAATTCTACTCTATGCTATGCTATGCTATGCTACGCTACGCTACACTACGCTACGCTATTCTATTCATATTCAATTTGTCAATTGCACTGTACTCTAAGGGTAAAGGTGTCACTGAGGACCTGTTTGATAACTGGTGTCCCATTTATCTTTGCCTCTTTTCTTGCTCCCAATTGCTTGACCCCCACCTGATTTACAACCACACTTTCTTCGCACCAGAAATATCAGCTTCGGGGATTGCAGGTTTCATTGCTTATGATATTTCAGCTTTTTTTTTTTTAGCCAGCAAAATGTTACTGTAACCTTTCTGGATTTCTCCTCTCTGCATAGCTGATTAAGCACAGCTCTGATATAAAAAGAAAAATGGTTGAAGAGTAAAAATGGACTATATCACACTTCTTTAGTAGTTCTTTAATGTTTTATTAAAGCTATCTATTCCTTGATAGCCTCCACTATTTCTTGTATTGTAGTGTAAGACATTGTTAAAACTGTATGAAATGAGAGCCTTTTCTGCTTGAACAGACTTGTGCTTTTAATTAATATCTTTTTCATTGCATTTAAATGCTGAAAATTCAATAGTCTTCTAAACTTTTTAGCTATTCAAATTCATGTCGAGTTGAAATTAATAGGCTAGTTCTATTTAATACTGAATTACAATTTGAACAAGCAATATATGGGTATGTGCCTTTTGTCAACCAATGTCTTAATTAAGAAAAATAATTTGAATATGGAACCATGTAATTATACAGATGGTTTTTCATAATTTTAGCACCTTGTTTTTCAAGGTTGTATAGTAAGAAACTAAATTACTTGGTATTACTTTGAATTGCTCCTAAACTAATAAATGCAGAACAAAAAATTATAACTGAATTCCAGCCCTCAAAACTCAGCAGATTTATGCTTCAAGAGAGAAGTGTTAATACTGTTAATGAACATATTAATGTATCATTTTTGTTCTTTCTATTATGCAGCGTTAACATGAAAAGGCAGAATCAACAAGTCAATTCTTGTCAACAAAAAGTTGGATATTCAAAGTTACCTTTACTATGGTCAGAAAAGTCATTTTAAAAAGGAATGATCAGGTCCTAAGTGAGGTCAGGTTTCTTTTTTTCAAGGCAGATGATTTCTGAAGGTTGCAATTGAAGGTGTTCTAAACTGTAGCACATTTTTCTTTCTGCATCAACCACATCGGGATGAAAATCATGACTCCAATGCTAATTGTTGCTTGGATTAGATTTAGTTTCACTAAGAGGAAAGTTGTTGAATTCAACCTTTTTTATTATGTCTTTATCAAATGCATGGTGTTTGTTTATTTGATAAAAAATGTAATAAAAAAGCCACCAGTTCAGTGTTGGATTGGGTACTAGGTAGTTTTGATTAGTTCAAATAATGCATCAGAGCTCATGTTCAAAAAGCTCCCTAATAAGTAGATTAAAATAATCCTAAATCTTGTATTTGGATTTTGAGAAACTACTTCACATTATGAACAGATCTCTTCCTCGTCTTAATCCATTGGTTACTTGTTTGGTACATTGGCTTCAGGGGAATGTAAAATCAGCTCAACCAAGCAGATGTAGCATCTCAGTCTGGCCTTCATTTAGCAAAAGCTTCAGTGATAGTTAGCTTGCCATCTGTTTATCTAATAATTCATCCCACAAGAATTGCAATTGCTTTATAGCTGCTAGATAACAAGCAGCAAAGTTTGCTTGCTTTTCTTGACTTGCAATCCTGAGGAAAGCTAGGCTGAAGATGTGACATATGGGTAGACCAGGTATGTGAATGAACAACAGCCGCCAAGAACCTAAATAATTAGGCAGTGTAGCTGCCTAAGAGCCAGGGTGTTTCAGATATTCATAGAGATGTAGCAAGTAATTATGGGACATGGCCTTAAGGTGCATCAAAGTCAAAGGGCTGCCTATGGAACAGAATCTTCCCTTGGAAGGGATTTTGTTGCACAGAACAGGTGTAAGAATATTATTAAAACTGTAGAAGCATTTTAAGAAGTAAGACAAAAAACATCCCTTAGAAATATAGGTACCTTTGCAATCTGAAAACAGACGGAATGTATTAATGCTAAGTCACCCTTGTTAATTCTGAAAGCAAGCAGGTAACTAGAATGGAGTGAAAGTTTCTCCAGTGATGATGGTAAAATTTGGGTATTTTTTTTCTTTTTAATTACAGCTGTGCCTGCATGCCTTAGGGTAAATGCCCATCTTTAATTGTAAGAAAAAGTATCAGTAATACAGTTCAGTGGATGCCTTTCTTTGCAATAATTATGTAGCTCTAATTGAAGGTTTCTTGCCAACAGGAGGACCTCTTCAAGATATAGAATAGGCTTCTAATCTTTGCATTGGTGTGTTTGTCCTAATAAAATTGGAATGATAGCTTAGCAGTAGGCGTCTTGCCATGCTGACAGATGGTAGTTAATGTATAGTATATTAGAGAACTGACAGATGCAGAAATTTGGAATTTGCCCAGGACTGTCAAATGCCAACCAAATTTACTTCTACCCTTTGTCTGCTTTTATATATCAGTTTGTACATTTGATTTTTAATTTAAAATTTGGTTTGTCCAAGAATATGAAAAGTTCCAGTTGAGGGGGTTGGATATGATATTTATGCGACTGCTCTTTACCAAATACTTGGGCTGTTTGTGACAACTCACAAACTTTTGTTCTTTTGCCAGCAAACCCATTTCTTAGAGAACTGGAACAAAAATGTATACTGAGTGCCAACAAACAGATTTCATAAATCTTTATCATATGATTTGTTTCTGTGCCTTGGCTGTAAGGAAAAAATCTCTGGGATTTAGGAGAAACTGACTTCTTCTCCCAGCAGTGCTAAATGCTAAAATATTACCTATAGCTTCATGTAAAACATTTACAAATATAATCCAAACATTTTAGTGGAACTCTATTTTAATAGAGCAAAAGTTTGGAATTACTGTGTTACTTATTTGACATGTCCACGTCTGCTTTTAATTGCTTTAAATCTTATAGGACATTCTTTTGCTGGAAACAGAAGTATCTTCTCTTTCCTGTCTACCTTATACAGATCTGACAGATTTCTGGGCAGGTAAATCCAAAAGAGGGTGATTAAAGGCAGGGATCTGGAAATAAACGTGAAACATATAAGAGTACATTTGGGCTAAAATTATAATTGGAATTGTATGTTTCCTCCTTAAAAAAAATGAAAGGAACTTTCTCGAACAGCTTTCCGAACTCTGTCATTATATTGATATAATACAATCTTCCAAATCATGTTTTCACTAAAGTTTTGGGTTTCAATCCCCTTGTTCCTACAACCTAGACAAGGCCATGAACGTTACTGACTGTGGAAGATGAAATGCAGTACAGGTAGTCCTCCACTTACAGCCTTTAATTTAGTGATCATTTAAAGTTACAACAGCAGTGAAAAAAGTGACTTATGACCATTTTTCACATGACCATAGCAGCATCCCCATGGTTACATTATCAAAATTCAGAACCTGGCAATTGATTTCATATTTATGATGGTTGCAGTATCCTGAGGTCATGTGATCACCTTTTGTAACCTTTTGACAAGCAAGGTCAATGGGGAAGCCAGATTCAATTAACAACTGTGTTACGGATGTAACAACTGCAGTGATTCACTTAACAACAGTGGCAATAAAGGTCATAAAATGAGACAAAAACTCATTTAACAAATGTTTCACTTAGCAGCAGAAATTTTGGGCTCAAATGTGGTCATAAGTCAAGAACTACTTGACCTTGATTTACTTTGAATCATAACCTGAAAAGGAACTTATTAGACTATTGGATCCAAAGCCCTGCTCGATTCAGGAAACCTATTTAAAAGAATCCTAATAAGTGTCTTATCTTCTTCTATCTGAAAGTGTTTCTCTGTTCAAAGTTTTGCTTAACATTCAGTTGACATCTACCTTCTTTCAAATTTAAAATAATTTTTCTATTCTAAACTTTGAGACAACACGGAATGGCTTGCAGCCTTCTGTGCAATAATTATTTCAGTTATTTGAAGAGTTCTGTTATCTTACTCAGGCCTCCTTTTTCATGGCTAAGCATACTTAGATCCTTAATTCCTTCCTCATAGACTTTGCTTCCCAACTTGTGTTTATTCCACATGGCTTCCATGTTTTGTGAAATGGAATGTTGATAAGAAATTATATAAAGGTATTTAGGTCCTTCTTCACTTGTCTCTTTGTAGGTTTCTTAAAAAGTTGCCTTTCATCTTGAAGCACCAGTTTATGTAGGAAGTTTTAGAAAAATGGACAAAACATTCCTATTCTGTCATATGTTATCAGAATGCTATTTTTAAAAAGTATAATAAAAAATTAAAGAACATTATAACTGCAAAAAATAAATACTTTTCATAAATTTTATATTTTTTACCCTGAAAACCATGACTACAAGGATAGAAACATTATTTATGCTTTATTTCTTAAATGTATATCCAACTATTCCTAGAAGAGCTCAGGGTAGCCTACTTTATCATTCTGTTTCATTTGAACCTTAAACAGCAAAACTGTGGTAGATTGTGCTGAGAGAGAATGATTCGGCCAAAGTCACACATATCCAAAGGAGGGTGCGGATATACAGCTTATAGGCATACAATGTTAAATGTGCTGTTTATACACATATGCACACACTCTCACACATGCACACACACAGAACTATACATATACATACATATAAACCCATGCGTATATACATGACACATGGGTATTTATACATACATACATACACACCCATTGTACAGTACATGCACATACCCATGCATATACCTGTTTTGTCATGCTGGGATATGAACTCAATGAATTTAGTAGGTATAGTCTTATTAATGAAACAGAATGCATTTATTTGTTACTACATCAGATTGAGTACATTTTAGTGATGGATTAAGTCAATGGTTAGAGAATTAATTTATAAAATGAAGTACATATTTGCTTAATTATAATAGAAAATGTTGCAGAGTTCTCCATTAGGGTAATAGTTTTAATGCGGGTATTTCATTTATTTAATTCCTATGTTCATTCCTATATTGGGATGAATGGATTCCATAAAATAAATAAATAAATAAATAAACTGGAAGATATTCTTATTTTTGTAGGCAGCAAATATCATTTACAGAGGATTCATTTGTATGCTTCGCAGAACTCCTGGATATTGGGCAGGTGTTTGCTTGTAAATGCATGTCTCTTTGCAATAATCACACAATTTGACCTCTGACTCAGAGAAATCGGTCATTTATATGAACTGCGTGCAGAATGAAATGATCCGTGTGCTTTCTCTACCCCCATCCCCTTTGTCCATGGCTGCCAAAAGAAACCCCAAGCTTTTCTGACTACTCTTTGGGTGGAGGAAAATTCTGTGACTTCCTTTTTTCTCTCTAACTTCAAAATAACATTATGAAATTTCTTTTTCATCAGCTACAAAAAGTTGAGTACCACCCCTGCTGATTTTGGAGGAACATTTTACTATGCTTATAAGTACAAATTTAATAAAGAAATCTGGTAAATAAATTTAATAAATAAATGCTGCTTCTTTGAGGAAGTTTTGAGTTCTGCCAACATCCCTGGATTTTTTTTAGCAACATTTTTTCAGAAGTGGCTTTTCTTCCTTCCTAAACCTGAGAAAGAGTGATTGGTCCAAGCTCACCCTGTTGGTTCCTTGCCTAAAGTGAGACTCACGGACTCCTGGTTTCTATCCCAGTACCTTTAGCCATAATGCCAAAATGCTCACGCATATTTGTCTCCATATTTGAACATCTGGATAGTCAGCCACAAACACTGCTGTCCTGACTGAATTGTGCTCAGTACCCTTATGGAGCTCTTGGTCATAGCCAGATTTTTTTTAAGTTCAGTTATGAAATAATTTTGGGCACATAGGTTACTTTCACCCTGCAAAGGTGAAAAGTGTTTCAGGCATTAGATTTCTCTGTAGACATCAGAATACCCATGTACAGAAAAGCCATTTATTAAAACCTGTGTCAGTAGACACATCTTGGTTTGGAGCAGTTCAGATTTTCAGAAACTGCAAGTTTCATTCTTTTGCAAAACTAGTATGGTGGAATGTTTTATTTACAATTTTGGCTTTGCCAATTTTATGTTTGTGGGTAAAGATATGGAGTTTGTGAATCTTTTTCAATTGCTTATTAGATGATTAAATTGTCTACATGAATAGTTATCAGATGGGTCTGAAAATGTATTCTGATCCTGTTGGAATGAAGAATAAGTTCATTTCTCTGTCTGTTAAAATATAATTCATATTTTTCCATAAAGCAGGACAGAATATCTTTTAGTGTCTGTGCTTCTTCAAAGCTCAAAACTCATGTACGAAAGGGAAAACATGTTGCTGGCAGATTTGGTGATTATCACTGATTTGCATATTAAGTGTTGAAGAAAGGGCTGTTAATGGGATCTTGATGTAAATGGTGGCAATGACAGCATGCTTGGCTATTAGTTGCTAGGGTCCAATAATGAAAGAAGCTGTCACATACCCTTAATACTAGTAAGCTTCTTGAATAGAAGTTAACTAACTCTGTAAAATCAAATCTTGAATCTTGGACTAATCCATGAGGGCTATTCTTATCTCTAATCTTTGAAAGAGGTGGGCAGTTCCAAAATGTGAAAAATAAATAAATACAAATAAATAAACTTCCTCAGTATAGTGGAATAGATATCATCAGAAAGGAAGAGGTTTTTTCCCCTTGATTCAACATTTATTCCTTGCTGAATCTTTTACATTTAAAAAAAATTTTTTTTCTTCAAATTGTAAATGGTCAGTTTGTTCTTATGATCTGAGGTAACACAAGAAGGTTGTTTTAAAAAATTGCATGATTGACCTCCAGTAATACTGGGTAAAAGAGCTTGATATATGCCTTGTAACACCCAGAAACATCCAGACTAGATTTATTTATTTGTTGTTTCTTGGCAAAATAAAGGTTCACTAAATAAATAACTTGATAATGGAAACTGTATTACTTAAAAATTGGTCAGCTTTATTTGGGTTACATTTAGCTCAGTAAGTATCTCCCCAAGACTATTTTTATATACATAAACATTTAGTCAAGAATTAAAATTGAAAAATAAACATTATTGATTCAGAATCATTATGAACTAATGATCTCAGTATCCTTAGTGGTATTAGTAACATTAGATTGCAGCAGCTGTTTTGCCAAGAGACTAGCAATTAACCAGGTTTTCATTTTTGGTCTCAATATTTCACCTTTCTGAAATTTAATTAATTACAAGTGTAGAGCAACAGCAATAGTACTTAGACTTATATTCCACTTCATAATGCTTTACAGCCCTCTCAAAGCAGTTTACACGGTCATCATATTGTCCCTAAAAATCTGGAATTAAGTGCCCGGTTAGCAGTTATAAATGCTTTGTATAATTTTGGTGAAAAATGTGTAAAATATATGTTCAAAGGTTATTTTTTCAAGTTTTCTTGTTTAGCTTTTTAGTTTTCAGTTTTACAAACAATACTATGACGCATGCTTCCGTTAAATGCATATCAATCAATCAATCAATTCATAAAATAGCTATAAGAAGAAATATGTTTTATAAAAATGGATTTTTTAATAATGCTTATATTTACAGACCATCTGGCTAAAATTGAATTATTCCATTTTGTAAAAAGTGATATTACAAGGGGTTGTCCAAATTTAGCAAAAACACTTATGTTATATTTATTAATCCATTCAGTTACAGATTGAGATACAAGAAAATAATCTAGAGAAAAACAGTTATGCTATAGAAATGGGGAAAAAATAAGTATATTATTTCTGCAAAGAACTTAAAAATTGCCTTAGAGGGAAAGTTTTCTTATAATCACCAAAACAAATTCTAATATATAAGCAATACTTTCCAACTATTGCTTAAGTGAGATAGAATTGCAATCTAATGTGGAATAGAAACATTAAATATTAAAGTCTCAAGCCACAATTAAATGATCTATAAACAAAGTGAAAGATATACAAAACCTCCAGGTAATATAACTGAGAAATTCTTGGTAGGATCATAACACAGCATTCATTAAACTTTTAATCACCAATATTGAAAATATCCTATTGAATTATTGCTTGTTCCCTCACAAATTTGTTAATAAGAATTATTGCACCTCTAGCAGATCTTAAACTTCCACAAATAGATTATTCTTGCCCAAATATACATTACTCAGGAAGACAGGAGAGGAAATATTGGGTATTAACAACCAACCCCACACAAAGAAAATTCATAACCTGCCACCATTTGTGGTATTGTGACATAATTACTCCACTCAGCAGTAATAATATTAACTGGAAAGCGGACTTTTCAGCAATAAAACAAATAGGTAGCAGTATTCCAAATGAAAACTTTTTCCAATCATAATTTCTCCAGTCAAATACTCTTTCCCCACTCACATATAATTCAGATTAAGAAGAAATTTTGCTAAAATGTTGATGAGATGTAAACAGTTGCAATATTAGACACCGATGCTCAAATTCTGTGTTTCCATGCATTCAAAATAAGAAGACAGAGAACAAGGCAAGGGTAGAAGTTTGAACACCTTTCAGTCCATTCTTTGTAACTGCTACAAAGTAATGCACCAATTACAAATACTGAGTAATGTATATTTGGGCAAGAATAATATATTTGTATAAGTTTAATATCTGACCGATCTCTTGCTTTGAATCTGTAAACAAATGCAGGTAGCATGTAACTCAAGATGTGTTTAACTTTGAACTATGCAGAAACTGGGTCCATTTCTGGTCACTTGGGCATTTATTAAATATATGACTTAACCAGAGTTGCCTATAATTTACATGCAACTTTAGATATCTGCATTTGGTGAGAGCAGTTCTTAAACCTGTTGTATCTATTCAGCATATGTGGCAGAGGTGATTTTCAACCGGTTTACACTGGTTCTGGAGGACTTGTAGCGGTGGGTTCTGGAACCATTAGTAACTTCTGGCTGGCCACGACCCCCAACCGGTTCTCCAGTCGCTAGTGGCTCAGTTGCCCCACACATTTGATGCTCACGCCGCTCGCCCACCCGCCACTCGCCCCGCCCAGTCACTTCTCCCTTCCTATGTGGCACGCTGGGCCCTCGTGGCTTGCCTAACCTGACTTCCCCACGTGGTGCCTGCGCCCCAACTGAGCAGCCCTGATCTGCTTGCCCTGCTCACAGGTAAGCCTGCGAGTTGCACTAGGCCTTCGCCCACTGCATGGGACCTTTCCATGCCTCCCCCTCCCACTGCCCAGGACCTTTCCAGGCAGGAGGAGGCCAAGGTGGGGCACCGGACCAGTACGGGGGGACAGCGGTGGTGGCAGCGCAGCTATGGGAAGCAGCCCCAGGCATTTCTGGTCTCCCTTTCGGGGCGCATCCACCGCTTTTCCCGCCCAGCAGAGCAGAGAAAGCGGAGGAAAAGCGAAGGAAAGCCTTTGCTTTCCCCTCCCTTTCGGGGCGCGTCCTCCGCCCTCCCAGCCCAGCAGAGCAGAGAAAGCAGAGGAAAAGCGAAAGGAAAGGTTTTGCTTTCCCCCTCCCTTTTGGGGCGCGCCCACTTGCCACAGCCACCGCCCATGTTCTTCTAAAGGGAGGGTGGATGGATGTTCCAGGGCTGCTGCTTTCTTCATTGTTCTGCCGTTCGCTCTCATAAGTTCTTCCCAAAAAAGAGATGTATGTGTGAGATAGAGACAAGGAAGAAAGGGAAGAAGAGAAGAAGGGCAAGAAGGAAAGAGCAAGAAAGGAAGAAAGAGCAAGGAAGAAAGAGGAAGTAAGAGAAAGAAATAAAGAGAAAAAAGAAAGAGAAAGAAAGAAAAATAGGAAGAAAAAAAAAGAGGAAGGGAGGAAGGGCAAGAAGGAAAGAGCAAGAAAGAAAGAAAGAAAGAAAGAAAGAAAGAAAGAAAGAAAGAAAGAAAGAAAGAAAGAAAGAAAGAAAGAAAGAAAGAAAGAAAGAAAGAGGAAGGAGGAGAAAGAAAGAGAGAGTGAGAAAGAAAATAAGAAGGAAGTAGGGAGAGAGAATACTCTGTGCTATTATTTTTAATTGTTTCATTATTTATCATATATTAATATTTTGCACCGTCCCTACACCTAAAGTGATTTTACTGCCTTTCTTTTGCCCAGGTATTTTTCAGGGTTTACATGTCAATAGTCCAGAGCATAAATACAGATGCATTTAACAGAGTTGAAAGGGACTATGGAGGTCTTCTAGTCCAAACCCCTGCTCAAGCAGGAAAACTCTGAGGATGCCAAAATCTGAATAGAGGTCCTGGGAAAGGTGTCAGAATAACAGAATAACACTTAGAAAGGGACCTTGGGGGGAACTCTATACCATTTCAGAGAAATGGCTGTCCAGTCTTTTGTTAAAAACTTCCAATGTTGGAGCACCCAGAACCTCTGGTGGCAAGCAATTCCACTAGTTAATTGTTCTCACTGTCAGGAAGTTTCTCCTTACTTTTAGGTTGCTTCTCTCTCTATTCAGTTTCCATCCTTCTGGTGCTTTGGAAAATACATTGCCCCCCCCCCTTCTTTCTCGCAGCCCCCTAAAAGCCTGTTGCCTATCATCCTCTTGGCAAAGCATGTGAGCCATTTCCTCCTTTCAGTGGTCCATGAAAGTACATCTATAGATAGATAATAAAGTCAAAAACAGGTGAACAACATTTTACAGAACTATAGATACATTGAGGCTGGGTGTGACAAGGAATGGCTGGGAGGGGAGGGGCTAGGTGAGGCACCCCTTGATGTGACAGTGAGTTGGCCACACCCACCCAGTCACATGACCACCCAATCACACCCATCAAATAAGCCACGCCCATAGAACCGGTAGTAAAAAAAATTGAATCCCACCACTGATACATGGTATGTTAAAACTTCAAAAGGGGTAAACAGAAAATTGGGATTAAGGGATGTTCATTAACATTCTTCCATGAGGGGGAAATGGTTTTGTATCCAATATGTTCTCCTTTAGTATTCATAGATTGGGTCAACTTGCTGTAAATTTATTTTGTATTATTGAAACCTCTCACCAATATCCAACTCACCTTTTGCTGGCTGCATGTATCATTTCATTCTTGTTCCTTGGAAGAAGTTAAGTTCTGGAACAGAAATGGTGTTCCCTGGTTGACCTGATGTAGGTTATCATCATCATCACCATTTGACTGATGATTTTGGTCATCAGAGGATGACTGATGTCTAAACATCCTGAATATTCTGCCCACTGAATGACTTTGAATCATGAACCCAAAAGCATAGTGGTCTGATCAGTAAGGTACAGAAGTTACAAAGGGCAAAGTGAATCCCCTGTCACAGATACAGAAAACTGGTGGCTAGATTTGACTGGAAAACAGCTTCCGCCACTGAATCTGATGTCAGCAGGCTAGCTTAGAACAGATTTTCTCACCTGGCCATCCTCCATATGTGTGGAGTTGAAATCTGCACATCTGGATGTTTGTTCTGTCTTTAAATTACTGACTGAATATAAAGACAGACAGACAAACTCTACAAAGGCTTCTATACAAAGTTTCTTTATTGGATCACAAGGCATTCTCAAGGTGTAACTCAGTTATCTCAAGATTCATCTAATGTCCAAATCTTTGCATAGCTGATTTCATAGGGTGAAAGTATAGTGATCTTCATCCCATAACGATGGATCAAAGGGTGAAACACCAGCACGATGCTGGGGTCCAAGCAAGAGTAAAGGAAACTCCTCCAACCAAACCAAGGGTCAATTCAGTGACCAATCAGGATTACAGATGTGACCACATGACATGAATTACATTTTCCATGATCCATTCCCTTAAGGGGACAGCTCCCAATTCCTATTTAACTATCCCAATTCCCAATTAACTATATACTGGACAGCACAATGTTGTTCAAATTGAGGGTGGGGGAAACTGGGTTGAAATATGGGGATACAAAAATGTGTCTTTACCAGCTTGGACAGTATTTTGCCTTGCATCTGTTTGTTGCCTCTTCAAGCAAACTGATGCCACAAAGATACTGCTACCATGTACGTGCTTTGCAAGTCGAGTCACATGTGCAGTTCAGGGATGGGATTCACTTTTTTTTAGCTACCAATTCTGTGAATGTGGCTTGGTGGGCATGGCAGGGGAAGGATACTGTAAAATCTCCAGTCAGAGATGGTATTTGCCGGTTTTCCGAACTACTCAAAATTTCTGCTACTGATTCTCCAAAACTGGTCAGAACCTGCTGAATACCACCTCTGGTGCAGTTCCTTTTAGGATGAAAGGATTTGTTTCCTCTGTCTGCTCAATGATCACTGAAAGCTCTCTTTTTTTATTTAACAGTATGTTGTCTTGCTCAGGGTCCATAGGGAAAAGATTCTAAATAAATGAAATGTCTAGGATTGGAGTCAACATAAATTATTAATTATTCTGGAAAAGATAAAAAGCCGCCCCACCCAGAGCCAGATTTGCTCAGTGGTAATACTCCTGCTTTGTAAGGAGAGGCTTCAGCTTTAGCCCCTAAAGATTGTTTCTCTAAAACAATCTTATAAGAATATTCTGTGCCCAAAGCATTGGGAAGTTCCTACTGGGCAGAATAAACAGTACCAGGATTGATCAGCCATTAATGTAACCTGACATGATGTAAAGTAACTTGCTATATTCACTGAGTCTATTTCTACTTTTCTACTTTAGGACTAGATTCAGTATCCCAAGTTTTTTTCCCCCTTTATAATCTCCTTTTTTTTTTTTAACAATCCTCATTGCAATCCTTTAATTTATTCAATTCAACATTTCCCTCAACAGTTCAACATTGCATTCTTCAGTTAAAGAATAAAATATTTTTAAATTATTTGGGTTTTTTTTTACCCAGAGTCTCACTATAAAAAGACCTAAGTGCATACATTAATAGTCTCATTCGGTTACATTAAATGGGCATCTTTTAATATATTCTTTCTTGATAAATAAGTAGGTCATATTTCAGCCAGCCTTCTTTGTCTTCTCACGATTAATATTAATTATTCAAACTTGTGTTGTTTATCAAAGGTTCCTATTTTTTTCTCTCTTTTGTATGCAATAGTTTGAAAAGATTCTCTTCTTTTAAGTAGTCTTGTCAGAAGACTCGGAGAAGATGACGTGAGTTCCCCTGACATCCCATACTTCAAATAGAATGACTTCTGATTTGAAAGGAAGCCAGATTTGTAAATTGAAATGTTCTCTGTATAATAAATTCGCAGAGCCAAGAGTTAGGAGATTTCTGACACATTCTACTTGGCAAATAATCACAGAACATTTTATTCTTAAAAGCAACTTCTACTGTAATTGAATATTTAAAAATATTGGACAGGGAAAAACAAGCAAAAAAAAAAAAAGCACCCTGTAGATAAAACTGTCCAAACAAACTTAGTGTGTTCAAGCAATGCCTTAAAATAGTCTAAGATTTCTATGGGGAACCTATCTAAGATGAAACAGGTGATGACATATAGAAATTGTCATGCAGAGACAGACGTTGTTGAGTGTCGTCCCTCAGCTGGCAGAAGGACAAAATTCTATTATCTTCTTTGTCTCATTTCTCTTACTGTTTGTTGTGGTTCGCTGGCAGCCTGTGCAGACGGCAGTGGAATCAGCCAGTGGGGAAGAACGAGGACCAGTCAGGGAGTCTGGAGAGGACTCGGACTAGGGTCCTGCATCCAATGCAGAGATGGGGACAGGACCATCTGGTAGTGGGGTGCTGCCTCCGGAGCCTTTGGAGTCTGGCAGCAGCGAGGTAGAGGAATCAGGGAAGCCTGTTCCCAGTGTGCGTGTGCACAGAGCTGCTAGAAGGCAAGAGCATCTGAAACAAAAGGAGCAGCTCAGGAGTAAGGCTGGGAAGTGATTGTCCTTCCCGTAAAGGATAAAAGTCAGGCCAAGATGATGGAACCTTTGCAGGAAACAAAGTAGTTCGATCGATTCCGAGTCATCATTGAAGCTATTTTTTTGTACTTTGGTTGGTTTCTTTTCTAGTTAATTTGTTACTTCTGTTTTTGGCCGCACTTCACAGAACTGAACGGTGTATGCTTATCTTGGGGGGTTGTTTGAGATTAATTCTGGCTGGGAATGAAAACAATTCCCAGTGTTGCAATAAAATAGGTTTTGTTTTTAAAACAAGTTTGTGAATAATTACAGTTTATGTAGCCTGGGTCAGAACACTTTTCTGCCCACTGCTTTTGTCTCTTGCCTTTATATAAGGAGTATCACCTATCAAAGCAACAGTCTGAAAGGTCTTCAGAGAGAGAAATATTATAATATTATTTCCTGCACAATTACACAAGAGCAATTTCCATTACTGGTGGTGTCCACCTCTATTTTATATACAGTACTTGTACTAGGCACACTATCGGTTTTACTGCAGCAAGAAAGGCACTAGTCAGGGATATGGACTACTATAGCTTTGAAGGCCCTCAGAAAAAAGCATGTAATCTGTCATTTGCTCTGCAGAATCCTAACTGTCAATCACAAAAGGAAAGCAACCAACCAAATTTTCAAGGGTGGCTGCCAATACGTCATTAAGGAACTTCAAGTGATGTAGATTTTAGATGGGTGGTAAAAACCATCACCAAAGCTAACCGTGGAAACATTTTGGTTGTAGAAATTGAGGTATAGATGCAAGTTGCTCATTTGACCATCAGAACAGGTTGGTCTGGTAAAGATAATTCATAGCCTGGATTTTTAAAAAAATCATCCTTCAGAAGCCAGTACTGATATATTCATGCACAGTAAATTAAATCACCTACTATTATCTAGGACTAGATAAGAAACCTGGAGCCAAATTATTTGAAGAGCTGTCAGGGAACTGTATGTAATTTGTTCCAAGAAACCTATTTGGAACCTGAAAATACAACACAACCTGTCTATTTGAGGCCTGAGCTGCAAAACAGAGAGAGACAGAAAGAGAAATGCCCAGTTTCCTGGGATAAATTACTGTTGTGCTGTTAAAATCTAAGTGGGGGTAGGTAAATAACAAGACTGTTATTATAACTTAAGAAGACCAGGTTTAATTACTGGCTGTTAATTCATGGTGCATGATTATTATCCTGCAATAAAATATCATAGTTAAACATTAAAAAGAATTATTCTTGTTCCTGATTACTCATTAGCTTGTGATTTTGCTTCCCCTTTGAACATAGTTGGATTCCTTTTGTTTTCAATTTTTAATGTTATTGGTTAAAGGTCAAATGTGTTTTCAAAATGTACATAGATTTTAGATGCTCTATTTTCAATTAAGATTCCTTTTAAAGGAAGCTGTAAACTTTGTGAAATACACAGACAAGCAACATTGTACCTTCCCTAGTGGAGCTGCCCAGGCAGCATGACCATCGATCAAAGGAGGACTAGTACAAATTTTTGGAGACCACTAAGTTGTCACCTTCCCTCTGTGATTAAAGACCCTTTCTGGGTAATGTAGTTTTTTTAATTTCTCCTTAGTTCTAGGTTGTTTCCATCCATGGCTTCTTAACCTGCCTTCATGTGCTCTGGAGAAACTCCTTAGACATTGGAACACTGCTGTCATATGTCATCCCTAGTCCTTCTTTTCACTAAGTTAAACATATCCAATTCCATCAACCGTTCCCTATATGTTTTAGCCTCCAGTCCCCTAATCATCTTTGTTGCTCTTCTCTGCACTCTTTCTAGAGTCTCAACATCTTTTTTATATCATGGCTACCAAATCTGGATGCAGTATTCCAAGCACCGTCTTTCCAAGGCAGTGTAAAGTGGTATGAACACTTCACATGATCTTGATCCTATTCCTCTATTAATTCAGCCTAAGACTGTGTTAGCTTTTTTTGGCAGCAGCAACAACTTACAGCCTGTTTCAGAGTTAGGATGACGGTCACATGGCTATCTTTGGGGCACTTGGCAACCAATTCACTTTTATGGCAGTTTGTAGCATCCTGTGATTGCAATTTGCAATGTTTGCTTGTTTATTTATTTATTTGTCAATTGCTTACAAGATAATAGGTATAAGTAAAAACATAGCTATGAATACATGAATACATATAAGAAAAATAAAAGAAACAATAGGACAGGGACGATAGGCATGTTGGTGCGCTTATGCATGCCCCCTACAGACCTCTTAGGAAAGGGGTGAGGTCAATAGTAGACAGTCTAAAGTTAAAGTTTTTGGGGTTTGGGGAAGAAACCACAGAGTCCGGTAGAGTATTCCAGACATTGACCACTCTGTTGCTGAAGTTGTATTTCCTGCAATCAAGTTTGATGCAGTTAACCTTGAGTTTGTATCTATTGTTTGCTTTTGTGTTGTTATGGTTGAAGCTGAAGTATTCATTGACAGGTAGGACATTGCAATGTATGATTTTATATACTATATTTAGATCGGACCGAAGACGGCGTAGTTCTAGGTTCTTTGCTGGTGTTTTGATTTCTGGCAAAAAAAAAAAAACCACTCCTTGGGGAGAATGGATTTGATTAATGCAAGTGACAATCACTTAAATAACCATGATATCCACTTAAAAAATGGTCATAACTTAATTCATTCATAATTGGCTTCCAATTTATGACTGTAATTCTGAGCTCAGTTATGGTTTTAAGCAGGAGTGGCTTTCAAAATTTTTAGCAACGGGTTTTCTCTCCAGTTGCTGGGTAGGCGTGCCCATGGTGGGCGTGGCCTAGTTGGCCTCCTGCACCACGGCAAGCAGGGGGGCATTTTTGCCCTCCCTGAGCTCCAGAGGCTTTCCTTGAGCCTCCGGGAGGGTAAAAATGACCTCCCCGGGCTTCGGAGATTCTCCGGAAGCTGGAAACAGACCCTTTTCCGGCCCTCCTGAACTCCCAGGAGGCCCATTTTTCACTCTCCTTGAGCCTTCACATGCTGCCTACACTTACCTGCCTCCAAAATAGGCCGCATGGGTACTCCTGGGAGGGGCAGAGTGGGCGGGGCCAGCCAGGAGTGGGATTTGGGGGTTCTCCGAATGGCACAGAAACTTAGCTAGGGGCGCTCCTGAACCCCTGCGAACCCCCAGCAGCCCAGCCCTGGTTTTAAGTCAACGATTCCCTCTATTTTATTGTTCTCTGTTTTTGGTGAACTACACAAAGTCCCTGGGAGTCCGGTGGTATACAAATTTTAATAAAACATTCAAATTTCCCAATTTACTCTCATCTGGATGATTTGAATTTTCATTCTTTGCTTGCAATGCTCTGGGAAGATGATAGAATGGAACAGGTTAGGAAAGGCTGACACATCGTTACCGACAGTTTCTATTTTCTTCTTTTTATGCAAGCAGCATTTTTCCTTTTAAAATGGTACCTTTAAAAAAAAAAAAACAATGTAAAATTTACAGAGCTCAACTGAGTCCATCTTCTCACCACATATGCATAGGACAAGAATAATTTAAAATACCAGAAGGCTTTTTGATTTGCCTATGGCATTAATAATGTTATTATTTCTCTGCACAAGGCATGCATCTATTTTTAATGCAGTTCTAATTGGGATGCTTTTGGTTTCCTGCAGGTTCAAGCCTGGGAAATGAAGAGCAAATCATTCTCAAGGCAACTGAACCATCTAAAGAAGCACTTAAGGGGGCTAATAGAACTTCCCTGCAGGCGTCAAATAGCACACCAATTGCCCGCAGGAGCCTACTTCCAGCACCAAAGACAGGAACAGTACTGGCTGGTAAGTTTTTCCATGCGGTCAGAGTTCATGCGACATGTCCATAAATGTTCCGTATTTTTGCATGTGCAATAAGTATCTATTTTAGAATTTTGTAGTATATCACGTGTAATAGCAATAGCACTTAGACTTATATACCGCTTTATAGTGCTTTCCAGCCCTCTCTAAGTGGTTTACAGAATCAGCATTATTGCCCGCAACAGTCTGGGTCCTCATTTTATCCACCTTGGAAGGATGGAAGGCTGAGTCAACATGGAGCCTGGTGGGATTCGATCTGCCAAATTGTAGGCAACTGGGCTGCAGAAGTAGTTTGCAGTACTGCACTCTAACCACTGCGCCACAGAGGCTCCATGTAATGCACAGTAGGTTACCTACAAAGCATCCAAACATGTTTTGAAATTTGTGCTCAAGTCTGTTTAATATTTTAAAATTAATGAGCTGGTTATTGCTGTTTAATTGATCCAGTATTTTTAAATACATTCTTATCAGTGGTGGGATTTATTTATTTTTTACTACTGGTTCTGTAGGCGTGGCTTTGTGGGCGTGGTGTGGCTTAGTGGGCGTTGCAGGGGAAGGTTACTGCAAAATCCCATTTCCTCCCCCACCCCACTAACCTGCTTTCCAGCTCCATTCTCCTGTGCAGGGCAACAAAAGAAGACCCAGCCAATCATCAGAGACTCAGTAGGCAGAGAATAGGTGGGGGCGGAGTCAGCCAGAGGTGGTATTTGCCGGTTCTCCGAACTACTCAAAAGTTCTGCTACTGGTTCTCCAGAACTGATCAGAACCTGCTGAATACCACCTCTGATTCTGGAGCATTCAACAATGGATGTTCAACCTGAGCATACAAGGTATGAAAATCAGGGATCCTCAGTAGATCTGCACATTGAGCACAGAAGTTTAAAGCAGTTTTGTAAGAATATGTAAGTTTTACAAACTTCCCCAGAATCAAGAATCTTGATAAATCCCTGCCCACAGGTTATTATTGCAAGCACTGAGCCAAACATGTCTGCTGTGAATGGCATTCCCTCATCAATTGGCAGCCCTTCATGCAGGCTGTAGAGGAAGCATTCCCAATACATTTCTTATGAGGGGAGAGCTTGTATACCATCCCTCTGCCAGAGATATAAAAACCCTAATCAAAAAACTGAGCAGAACTCTGAAAAACCTGGAAAAGATATTATATGAGGAACCAGGGGATGAGAGATGGCTTCCATTTTCCCTACAACTTCTAAAGCAAGCTTGGTACCCGGAGAATCTGGAGAAATGCAAAAACTGTGAAGCAGAGGGTAGTTCAATTTGCTTCAAGAAGTCTTCTATTTGAATAGAAATAAGTAAGCCAGCCAACAAAGAATATCATGCTTAGTTTGATAGGTGTGTGATGATAAGTCACATTTTCCATATGTTTCTCTGCAGGCAGGGAACTAATTGTATTGGTATTTCAGACTGGGTTCCAGAAGCTATATTTTTCTCTGCAGGATCTTCTTGTAATCAATAATATTAATGGGAAACTATCTCTTGATGTTAGAGAGCAGATTAACACCATCTTCTGATTTGTTTGGAGCATTGGATTTTCTTTGAGATCATTTTACTCAAGTTGCTATCAGCTGTGTAGTTCATTTATTTGTTTATTTCTGGGATTGAATGCTAGCATTTTTTGCATTTGATGTTAAAATTGTGTTATTTTGTTATTCTTTTTAGATAAAATTGTATGTTATTTATCTCTACTGAGGATGGAAGAAAGAGCTAAATCATATTCTCAATATTTCTTAGCCAGGAGTTTGCATTATTGAGATAATTGGGTTTCTTTTGTAGAATTATCCTGTAATCACCATAAAGACTAAAGGTAGTGAAAATGCTGTCTTTCATATATACCGGGTTTAGGAAATGGATACCAACTGAGGATAAATGATAGCAGCTGAAACTACCAAGTCATTACCCTAAATCAGGAATAGACTCTGGATTTGAATGCCCAGAGACCTTCTATCTGCTTTCCAAGTCTATGAGTTTGGATGTTTGTTTACAATATTATAAATCTTCAGAACTTAGTTCTAAATGTGTGAACATCTGCAAAAGTACCCCTACATGACAGGGATGAGCTGAGAAAGACTTGTATATATGCTGTTCATCCATCATCATTTTTGTCCAACATCCATTGTCCTGTGCAGTTTAACTACCTTCATATAATTAGAGACCCATTCATTTGGGTTATTTGTATGGATATATTCGTATTGCGCCTTCTTTTCAAACAAAACTGTGAAGTAGCAAGGCAGAAATCTGCTCAGCTCTTTAAATTATCTGATGCTTCAGAAGAAGAGACAGCCATTAAATGTTTCCATCCATTTATCATCTGGTCTTCCTGTATCTAATTCATGCTCCTGCTACAAGGTATAAACCTCAAATAAATCACAGTAATCAGGAAGAGCAATTGAAGGCATCAGGGTTGGAATTATAGAAATATACCAAAATTACCCTCTGTAATAGTGACTCCAGGTTTCAGGGGCTTCACAAATTGGTCCCTGGAGAGAATCCAAAGGATGGATGGTTGTTCATAATTGCTAAAAACATGAGTCCAGCGAGTTTCACAGCTTAATGTTGTAGGGTTAGAATGAATGGATCTTGGATACTTGGATCATTTGTGCTTCAGAAGAAAGACAGGTTGTCAATGCAGTAAATTTAAATAAATTAGTACTTAGGGATTCCTGTTCAGGTTGGTTTCAGGGGCTCTAGTTCCTGGTGGTTTTGCTGATGAAATGTGGGCTTCAAGAAAGAGAAGACAGCTTTATCTGCAAAAGACCAGATTAGACCTTCTGTAAGCTGATTTTTAAATATTAAAACTGGTAAATCTTGTTTATAAGAAGCTCTCAATGGAGAAGAGTCATAACTGCTCAAAGAAAAGGATATCTCTTTACTTATTTACTCTATAAATAATATATAGGGTGTGAAAATCTTAATAGCTTTATACCTGACTAATAAAGCATGGCCTGATTTGTGTCACCCTTTCAATCAATACATTTTTATTTTGTGGAAATGTTGTAGATATTCATTTGATGCATTCATGGTAATGCTACATAATTTTTAGTAGGATTTGCTTTTGAGGGGAACAGATAACAGATAATCAGAGTTGGAAGGGACCTTGTAGTCATCTAGTCCAACCCCCCACTCAAGTGGGAGACCCTACACCATTTCTGACAAATGGCAGTCCAATCTCTTCTTGAAAGTCTCAAGTGATGACACTCCTACAACTTCCGAGGGCAAGCTGTTCCATTGGTTGATTGTTTTCACTATCAGAAAGTTTCTCCTTATTTCCAGGTTGAATCTCTCCTTGTTCATTATTCCTTGTCTGGCCTACAGGCACTTTAGAAAATAGCTTGACTCCTTCCTCTCTGTGGCAGCCCCTCAAATATTGGAAGACTGCTATCATGTCTCCCCTGGTCCTTCTCTTCACTAGACTAGCCATGCCCAGTTACTGTAACCGTTCTTCATATGTTTTAATCTCCAGTCCCCTAATCACCCTGGTTGCTCTTCTCTGTACTTTTTCTAGAGTCTCAACATCTTTTTTATAGTGTGGTGACCAAAACTGGATGCAGTTCTCTAGATGTGGTCTTACTAAGGTTTTATAGAGTGGTATTAGTACCTCACTTGATCTAGATTGTATCCCTCTGTTAATGCAACTTAAGATTGCATGAGCTTTTTTGGCTGCTGCTGCACGCTGCTGGCTCATATTTAGCTAATTGTCCACTAAGACTCCAAGATCCCTCACACAGTTACTGCTATTGAGCCTGGGAAGTATGAGTTGTAACCCACAAGGGAAATATTCAGTGTAAACATATAGAAAGGTTAGTTCCTCTAATATACATGAGTACTTTGACTATTTCTACTTGATCTAAGTAACTATTGGCAAGGAAATGACTTCAGTGAAGTTTTAAATTGGAGCTTTTCAAATGGATAACTTTTTTCAACTGAATATCTGAAACTTTATCTGAGTTGTATTTTTTCCCCATGTCTTTAAAATAGAAACCAATATTCATCCATTTAATAATAGTTTCATTACATTTGTATATGAAAAAGTGGAACACCATACAAGGAAGCATGGAAATGAAAGATTGCTTCTGCTTGAAGTGGGTGGTCCTGGTATATAAGGATTGATAATGGTTTTCAAGTTATAAGGGTGATGAAAAAGTAACTTTGTAACCAATACTTGCATCTACACCTTTTGCTGATTTGTAAAGCAAAGGTAAGTTGAGGCAAAATCTTATGCACAGTTAAGCACAGTTGTGGTTTCACTTAGCAGTTGCTTCACTTAATGACCAAGTTGTGAGTCCCAATTATACTTCTTAATGCTACCCATATTGTCCAAGTCTGTGAGGATGGCATGCAGGGAAAGCAAGAATCACCTGGATTTCTAAAATGATCTTTATTGCCAGTAGGATAATGTAACGTAACCTTGAAAGTCTGCCAAAGTAATTGTTTCACACAACTTACACCTAGAGTTATTAAGTCAAGTTTCTCTGAGGCTTTTTCTCACACTTCCCCCTTGTCTTCCCCTCCCATGGACTCAAAAACCTTTTTTTTAATGTCCCTGTTTCCTGCCTTCAGTATCTTGCTGCCTGTTTTATATTAAGCATTCCATCATATTTATGGACTCAGGTTATGCCGTGAAATTCATTGGAAGTCAGGGCAGGGTCTACAATATTGGTGTAATAAGGCAACAGCAGTACATGCATGCTAACAAGCTGGTTATCACTTTTTTGCATCCATTCCAGTTTCTGGATAGTTTTCAGAGGCCGACTCATGTGAAGCTCATTATAGTAGTCCAGTCAAGGGCATGGTTTGCAATCAAAAATTCTGCTACTCCAGATATGGCCACAGTTGGTCATTTTTAAATTATGGCATAATTAACTGCTAATACTGAATGTAACTTTGTGGGTTCTATTTAAAAAAAACAGCCTGAATTGTTTTTATATAAACGTTAGACTAACTGTAATACACTTTACATGGGGCTGCTTTGAAGACCATTTAGAAACTCCAGCTGGGGTAGAATGTGGCCGTATGGCTAGTAATTGGTGCCAGATATACAGCACACACAACACCACTGCTCCATGAGCTGCACTGATTACAGGTACTATATGTTTCCAGGTGCAATTCAGGGGTGAGATTCAAATTTTTAACAACTGGTTCTGCGGGCGTGGCCTAGGTGGTGGGCGTGACTTGGTAGTCATGTGACTGGGTGGACATGGCTTGGTGATCATGTTATTGGCTGGGCGTGGCCAACTCAATATCACTCACATCGAGGCACGCATCTCCTCACCTGGCCTCTCATGACTGTGGGGATGCTGCAACAGTTGTAAATGTGAAAAATGGCCATAAGTCACTTTTTTCAGTGCCATTGTAACTTTGAATGGTCACTCCACACAAGCAAAGTACCAGCAAAGGAGGGAAAAAAACTCCAGAGAAGTTCTGAGACAGGAAGTCTAGTCCTGCCAAGAATGTAATAAGGGTTAATGGAGAGGCAGTTTCTGTAAGCAACACCAGAATGTTTCCTTCCTGCCTTCCTTACAGGATTAAGCCAGTATTTCTTCTAACAATCGGTTCTCTGAACTGCTTAGAATGTTAACAACCAGTTCTAGAGAATAGGCGCGAACTGGTAGAATCCCATCCCTGGTGCAATTCAAAATGCTGGAAGTTACCTTTAAAGCTCTACATGCTTTGTGACCAAGGTATCTGAGTGATCACCTTTTCCCAACAAGGCCAAGTTGAATGGGCATGGTGCAGATGCTGTCAGCCAAAGAATGTAGGCTGGCAGGGACCAGAAAACAAGCTTATTCTGCAGTGGCTCCTATTCTATGGAATATCTTCTCTTCAGAAATCAGAATGGCCCCAACTCTGGTTAGCCTTTTGTAAGGCCCTGAAAACTTGAGCTATGTTCCCAAGGCTAGAATTCTGAATGTGCCATGGATTTCATTTTCTGCCTATATTGCTCACTGACCAAGTATCTTGCTCATATGTACAGTATATTTAATTTGGATATGTTTAGTGTTTTTATTGGTTTTACTATTTTTATTGTTTTAAAATGTTTTTAATGTTTTTAATTGTAATATTTAAAAAAAAAAAAATTAAGCAGCCCAGCGTCACTGACTGAGATGGACAGGAACTTTCCACACCATGTATTTTCACTAGGTAGATCTCTGTATGTGCAGTGCGTACTCTCAGACTCAGAACAAATAACTTTTCAGGTAGTTCTGCTTATTGTTATCTGCTTCTTTCATGAATGTGTGTATCATTGTGAGCACCTTCCCTAATATCCACCCTTTTTTCATTCCAAAAGCGTACAGCCGAATTCAGAAAAGTGCAACTGCCAAAAGATAATTGGGCTTCCATTCTCTAATTGGTTCAGAAAGTGCAAATTTAGGACAATTTTATCGAAATGCAAGCAATAAATTGTCTGGTATCTGTTCTGCAGTGCCATATATGGAGAGTAGATTGTGAAGGCCTTTGTTGCAGGATAGCTCCAGCTGTCTCTGCTGTCAGCAAGCAGTACAGATATTCATTTCCTTGATGCCCTCCCACGTCTCACAATCAAATGTAGTGATAACCAATGTTTTGTGGTTTCAGCTTCCATGCTGTCTTTGTCATCCATGCTGTTCTGATTTCTACCAAGAACCAGGTTGATGCTGAAATCCATAGGCCAAATGTTCCAATCTGAAGGCAAGAAGTTTGTTTATTTGGTTTGCAATGCTGAACTGTGCTATTAGGTATCAGTGAGTGCATCATAGTGTTTTGCCAAGTGTCAGGACAGTGATCAGGTTCCAGGCAATTCTTTTGGATTCAGAGACAATTAATTAGTGCACCTGTCAATAAAGAGATTTTAAGCTATATTATTAGCTTAAGCAACCATCTAAAGCATACATACCAAGCAAGATAATATCCAAATCTCTTACAGGTTGCCGGAAGCTCCTGAATAATGACAGCAGAGATGCCCCCAAGGGCAACCAGAATCCACAGCATGTAATGCTAGGTTCCACGTAGGAGCACCCAACTCGTAACAACCACTTTACAGTTGTTATCAAAACCTGGAACCATGACTCCTGGCCCTGCTATGGTCAAGAAACTACAAGACCTGGCCTTGGCTGGCTGGTGTAGGATTCTGGAATGGGAATCAAATGTCTGAGACTTTCACAGTGGAAAAAGCTTTGAAGTTAAATGAAGATTTCCCCTTCTCCTTTATTTAGCAAGCAGGATGGAAAAACAAGCAGGCTAGCTTAGAATGAGCTCTAGACTTTTCTTAATATGAGGGAGAAATCAAAATATGTCACTAAACTCCTTGAAATAACAATGGTCTTCCACATTGCCACTACGTATGGGAAGAGATTTTAGTAGTCCTTTACTTATGCTTGAGAGAGAGAGAGAGAGAGCGCAATATACTTGGCGTTTCACCAAGAATCTAGGATTGTTTCTTTGGAAATACTGAGATTGTGATTAGCTATTGCATTGCAAATACAAACCTTGTATTAGCTCAGAAGAGACCAGATGCAGAACATATAATTTTTAGATGCTGGAGCTTGCTAATTATAAGGTTATTTTTAAGCTTGTTACGCTGCATGATGTTTCATGGAATGCAGATAACAAATGCAAACTTTGTAATGGATAACTCAGTACAACATACCTTGTGTCTGCAGATCCTTTCCATGAAGGATAATCAAAAGCAGCTCTGAAGCAGCCACATGAGCCTGGAAAAAGACACACTTGTTGTAATGTTCTGAAGAAGTTCTTTGCTTGCACAACCTTTGTTATCAAACACAACCTTTGAAGTACTTCTTCAGAACATTACAGCAAGTGTGTCTTTTTCCAGGCTGCTTCAGAGCTGCTTTTGATTATCTCAACATATACTGTATATGTATATACAACCATTTTACATTTATGTATATCTATGTATATGTGTTACATGCATTGCATGTGTGCATTATGAAGCACTATTTTGGAAAGACTGGCACAACCCTACTTTTCCTACTTCAAATGGCTCTTACGGAAAGACATAAACATAACATGTTTCCTTTCATTATAAGTGCTATTATTTTCCTATATATCTAGGATACATTGTATGCATCTAGGAAGACTTTGAAACTGTTGTGATGACAGATTTTAACTACATCTGTTAGCAGACTAACTCTGCCAAATGCAAAATGTCAAATAAATTCCTGATTATTGATGATAATAATTTTCTCTTTCAAGAGGTTGAGGTGCACATTTTGGACTTCTACCTTCTTACTAATAGGAGAGAAAAGGAGGGGAAAGGTGGATCCCAAGTACTACTAATTAATTTACCTAACATCAGTACTTAGATGTTGAAGAAGATAATAAAGCAGCCCATTGTAAGCATTGTGCTTTTTAAAGTCAGTTGCCTTTATCAAAAATAGATCATGTAAGACAAATCCTTTTTTTTTCTTTCCTTTAAAAAAAATAAGGGAAGATTCTTTCTTAAAGGAATGGAATAATGAATGATCATGGGCAGTTATGGGGAAGGCAAGAGGGCGAGGAAATATAGGGAATAGGGAATCAAAAAAGATAAGAACATTGAAGAACATTGAGTTCTTAGTATTCCCTGAAGTTGGTTGTTTGCTTGCCAACATTTTGTTACCAGACTAACTGGTCTGAAAATGTTGTCTAATCTGGTAATGAAACACTGGTAAGCAAACAATCAAGCATTGAGATCACCAAGGTTTCCACAGTGAGCCACATACATTATCTTCTATTAAAGAACTTGAATTCTGAATAGTAGTACTCCAACATGCACAATATTTTTGCACATCTTATTGTCAAAATGGACAAAAAGTTAAGATCAGCAGTTCACTGCCTACAGATTCTGTTGTTGATCCTTGATCTTATTAATAAATCTTGATCATATTAATACATTTTGATTTTTCTACAGATTCTGATAGATGAACCCAGGAAACTACAATCTATGTTTCAATGAGGTGTAGCAAATAATTTTCAAAACCTGGATCCGTTTTTTGAAAAATTCTCTGTTCCCATACATTTAAAATAGTGTATAGAAGGTATTCAGGTCAGTTCATAGATGGGTGTGTATTTTAGCTCCAACTTCTTCAAGAAAGGAACTTTGTCTCTCTATATATATTTATTTATTATTTTTGATAAATTTATAAGCCACCCATCTCATTGTCAACTGACTTTATGCAGCTTACAATATCTTAAAAACAAAAATAGAAAGGATTAAATACTAGAATCAATATAGATTAGATAAACAGTAGAATACAATGGGTGGGAATGGGAACTTCTTCCTAATCCATTAACCACATTCAGTTGGAACAGAACAAATTTATGAACATTTGAGTAAGTTAAATCATTGTGATAAGAAATAAATAAGGTATCATTTCTTAAAGAAACATCAAGTATACTAATAAGTTTTTTAAAATTTACCTGTGCATTCTTATTTAAAACAAGTGGGGCAAACAATGATATTTTATAGAATATGCTTGTCATCCAAATGATATCCAAATCTTTAATTAACCCCACACAAATCTCATCGTTTTACATCACACCACAAATTTGAGCCATCCAAAACCAAAGCAACAGAAAATAAGCGCCTTACATGGTATGACACAGTATTAGAAAATAATTGCTATGCAAATTGTTTTGATGACATGAGCTGATTGGTTTTCTTCTGTCCTCTGAAATGAGCAGCTTTAATTGGATTCACTGCATTAAATCATCCTTCTGTGCAAATTTAGGACATCACTAGGATGTCAAAGAAATAGATTAGAAGGAGATGGTTAGAATAGAAGCACCAGATGATTTGGAACTTGTTCTTTAATTCTATTGAAATGAAATATACTTGCAGAGCCACTAGAGATAATGCAGTGAGAGACATTTGGTCCATACAACCAATAATTTTAAAGAAAGCACAAGCTTTAAAAAAGAGCTTGGCTTGCCAATCAATTAGCAGATGAAAAGCTATCTCTGATGGTTCCTTTCCCAATGATGGCAGGCAGGAGGACCTTTAGCAGTAAGTTTTGGAGGTGGAACATGAGAGGTTTGGAGTTCACTGGAGCTGTCGATGTGAATTAAGAGTACCATCAGTTAAAATATGTACGCAAATAGGTGGCAGAGTATACACACCATTGTCTCATTAATAATAACTTGTAGAAGTATGAAAAGCTAAAAGGTACATATGAAGAACATATCCTAACTCTAAAAGGACATTAAAATTGCTCTTGGGAATCTTCTCTTCAAAGACTTTCCAACAGCTTTGGAGACATGAAGGATCTTCATCTTTCAGAAGTAGTACTGCCTCAGTTGAAAAGGTGGACTTTCCTTCAGGAGGCCCTCTCCAAGTTACAACAATTCCTCCAGGTTTTCAGATCCAGTGCCATAAAATCTGTTAAAGTTCAAATCTGACACTTTGAACTGGAGCCAAAAGTTGACCACTTTGATTGGCATAGCATTGGTGTAGTAGAATAATAAAAGCAGTTGCTTTAATTCATGGCATAGCACTTTTTGTTACCTAATTGTACTGTATTATTACTAAATTTTCCTATATCCAACCTTTAACAATTATGTCTGCATAACACAATTTGAAAGTGTCTTTATCTACACACACACACACACACACAGAGGTGATTTGAGTTTGACCTAGGGGAGAAGGAGTCAACTTTTGTTTTATTATTATTGCCATTCAAAAGAATGAAAAATAATGCTTCTGTCCTGTGACTTGCTTATCCTGATCAGGACTATGGTGTAGTGAGAGAATCAGAAGAGACAACTCTTCAGGTTTTCCTCCTTAAAATAATCAATATCTTTTTCTTTGTTTTTTGTTTTTTTAAATTTTAATAATAGTAAGTAGTGGTGCAGGCAGTAACATGGATTATCAGCAGGAAAAGGGTTAGTTTTATTGCATGCAGATTGGTTCTATCTAGATGAGGAGTTCATGTTTCTATGCAGTGATTGAAAAAATGTGTTTTAAAATTTACATATAGTTCCCAAGAATAAAAAAGAACATTATTTTTGGCAAGAAAAGGAATAAAACCCTATCATTTTTACAGAATGGGGGAAACTCATGAAGATCAAAAAACAAAAGGGAAAGTATAAGAACTGATTTCCAAGCTAACAATCATCTTGTGTCTGTATTTGCTTATTTGTTCTCATTTCCTCTATTCCCGGTTGCTTGTTCATTTTCTAGTGAGAACAGAACTGAATTATTTTTTTACCCAAATAATATTTCCCATGTCTTCTTTTTCTCATTTTGTTTCCAATAAGGCATGCTGCAGTGCTTCATTATTCATTATTACTTGTGGTTATCAGACTAGAAGGAAGAGATAAAATGACAACCTCTTTGCAGAATACCACACCATCCCTCCAACTCACCCTACCCCACCCCAAGTGGTTTGGTATTCAGTTTTGAAATTCCACTAGTTAATTGTTAACATTTAAAAACGTTTCCGGTGGATAGGTTGCTCCAAACATAGACTACTTATTGGATTGTCAAAGATTTTGGCTTGTTTATTTGGCTTGTCAGGAGGAGCTGGTAAACTCTAAACTTCTTTCAGCTTCTCCTCCATCACATTTTTCCTGTTTTTCCCCTGAGTTCTCTTCCTTCCCTCTTTGAAGTCTGGATTTTTAAGACAAGCATTGTTTTTCCTCGAGAGAAGGAGAGGACTAGATTATTCTCTTTTGCTTTATATGGCTATTGTCTCCCTTGTCTGCTAGCTTATTCCCACCATTGTTTACATGCTTGGAAGATCTTGATTCTATGTCTTGGAATCTGTTATCAGCGGGATGAATGAAATAATCAAAATATGGACAACCTTCTGTAGGGAATTTAGATACTAAAGATATCTGCATATACTACATTAGGTTTAGGAGCTATCTAGATCCTAGTGTTCATTAATACATTACGTTCATACATTAATAGCATATTAGTACTAAAATAAAAGGTGTATTATAGGGACTAATCCCTTTGATATATACTTTTATGTTCTTCACAGATAATACTTCACATTGATATTTTCAACTAGCCACATGATATTTTCAACTATATACATTCTCATGTATATAGCAGTTTCTCATATATCTAGTTGATATTTTCAACTACCGGTAGATACGGGAGAAACTGCTTTAGAGTGATTTTGATTGTGTAAAAAAACAAGATAAATTAGCTGGGAGAAGTAGCCTGGTTAAATATGGTTTTCAAAACTTTTTAATTTGTGCTATAGGCTCAAGGCTGATTCAGCCTTCTATCCTTCCAGGGTTGATAAAATGAGGACCCAAATTTTGGGGCGGCAATACACTGACTTTGTAAGCCATTCAGGGAGTGCTGTAAAGCACTATGGAGGGATATATAAATCTAAGTGCTATTGCTATTGCTGTAGTTCCAGTATAATAAGGACTATTATTGTGAAAAATAAATAAATAAATAAATAAATCGCTGCAAATTTCTTGTAGGGTTTAGCACAGCCACAGTTGTGATTCTAGTTCCATTGTTATTATACTCTGTAGATTTCCCAACAACACTGTTGAATTCTGGGAATTACAGAGTCAAGATTCCTTCCTTCCTTCCTTCCTTCCTTCCTTCCTTCCTTCCTTCCTTCCTTCCTTCCTTCCTTCCTTCCTTCCTTCCTTCCTTCCTTCCTTCCAGTAACTCAAGGCATCAACACCACATAATATTCTTTCCTCATCTTATTTCTCATTGTATTCTCATTTTCCCTTCATAGTACTAATCCTGTGAGTAGGATTGAGCTTGGGATAATGATTCACCCAAGGTCATGGAATCAATAGCCAGGAGTAATGGAGAACTTGAACCTGAGACATCTGGCTCTGATCCCACCAGATTTGGCCCTATTAAGGTAGATTGGTGGATTTTCAGATTTTTTTTTTCTGAAAGAAAATAAATGAAATTTGGGGAAACTGATAGTTTCAAAGTATAAAGCACAGAAAAACAAATTTTCTCAAATACTGTACATCATAAAATTTAAAAAGACTGGAAAGCAAAAAGATTGCATGGGAATCCATGCATGTGATGTTTTTTAGTTCCAAATTAATACAGTTTAGAAATTTGCTGGTACTGTGTTTCTCACTTTTTTTTAATTCTACAGAGCAATATACAGTAAAGCTGCTAACCTACAAGCTACTTTAAGTGCACTTTCAACCAATTTAGTCAGTTAACAATGTGCCACTTGGCTGAGCATTTTCTTTTACATTCAAATGGATTATAAATAATTCTGTAGGTTTTCTATGCATTCCAGATGGAACAATCTCTTTGTACTTTCTTACTCTGAGTTCTTCACAGTCAGTTTATTAAAATCTTACTGACTCTAATGGACTTTAAGAATTTAACCTGGTGGATCCTTTTCTCTTTTATTGCACTTATCCAAAGCTCTCTTTTTGGCACGCATACTAGAAGTTCCCTTTTACATCTTTAAATAATTTTCCAGACTTTATGAAGTTTTTGCAAATAAATGTTAATAAAGGGTTTAATCCTCCTAATACAGAAAAATAGAACAAAAACTTTCTTAGTTTTTAGTCATGTTCTTGGTGCCTGAACTGCAAAGCATTAGAAATAAAAGTTTTAGTATACAGGTAGTCCTCAACTTACAATAGTAAGCTGTATATCTCCTGTTCCTTGTTTTCATAGAAAACAATTCTGCGGTGGGTTGTATTAAATAAGAAGGACTGGCCCAAAGTCATCTTTAGTCATGACTGGCCCAAAGTCATGAGCCACAGTGACGCAGTGGTTAGAGTGCAATACTGCAGGCTACTTCTGCTGACTGCCAGCTGCCTGCAATTTGGCAGTTCAAATCTCATCAGGCTCAAGGTTGACTCAGCCTTCCATCCTTCCGAGGAGGGTAAAATGAGGACCCAGATTGTTGGGGGCAATATGCTGACTCTGTAAACCGTTTAGAGAGGGCTATAAAGCACTGTGTCAGATTTATATACCGCTTCACAGTGCTTTATAGCCCTCTCTAAGTGGTTTACAGAGTAAGCATATTGCTTCACATTGCTATTTAGTTACGGCTGAGAATGGACTAGAGCTGAGTCTCCTCTGGTACCAGTCTAGCCTCTTGTCCTGTCTCCTGCACAGAGGTGGATTTGTAGCTGTGCAGATGCAGATAGATAATTCCACAAAACATTCATAACGAAGTACATTTATTGGTACATCAGGTATCTTCATAACTCACATTTGTGATGAAGTTCTTCTATAATGATCAATCCTTTGTATATCAGCATTGCAGGTAAAAGATGGTTATTTTCCTAACCCATCACGTAGCGATAAGCTGCTTATCAGTTCATGAGTCCAGGCAAGAATGGAGGGAAATCTCCCCCATCCCTCAAGGGTCAATTTAGTGACTAATCAGGATTACAGATGTGGCCATGTGACATGAACTACATTTCCCATGATACCTTTAGCTACATTTTCCATGATACCTTTAACTACATTTCCCATGATGCATTCCCTTAGGAGGACAGCTCACAATTCCTAAGTAACTATCCAATTCCCATAGACTGACTGGGACAGCACACCTCTTATTTAGTACACCAGTGAGATTATAAACAAAAATCTTACTCTGTTTCTTCAAAAGCATCTATGTTTGGCTCAAATTGTGGTTTAATAATTTATAATGCCAGCAGTGCTTTATAGGGCAGTAAATGTTATCAAACAACTTTTCTTCCATTCTCAATTCTAAAATAGTAAAAAAAAATAGACTTGTGGTTTTTTTGACTAACAAATTGATTTCAAACACATAAGGGAAATCTGGCCTATGTGATCCCAATTACTCTGTTATGGTGGTTCACAAACCAACCTACCTAAAGTCTGTGGTGTATTTTGACTCGTTTCCCAATCCTGTTCCAATACTCTTTCTTTCTCCTAATGATCAAAGAGGCTCTTGAAATAAGCTTTATTCAGTGATTTAGCAATAAGAAAGAAAGCTAAACTTTATTCTGTCCAGGGGAAATCTCCATCAACTGATGGAGCAACTGAGGAATTGAGTTATGGGGGAAGTGCTGGGATATGTATATGTATCTTTGTAATTGAAATGTGTGTATAAGTTCTCCATACATAGTGGATTGAATATGAATATTATATGTTATGATTTGTTTTATTATTTAATTTTACTGCATTATGAAGTATTATGAGTGCCTAGAAATACAGTGCCTAGAAATGTGCAGCATGGTATTTCTGAAGACAGAATATTCTTCACGCATTTAATGTACTTACCTATGGTATATGAAGTCAAATTTCTGGAGTGCCTACCGGTAACTGTGAAGTTATTCACATGAAATATTTATACCACTTTACCACACTTGGAATACTGCATCCAGTTTTGGTTGCCATAATATAAAAAAGATGTTAAGACTCTAGAAAGAATACAGAGAAGAACAACAAAGATGATTAGGGGACTGGAGGCTAAAACGTATGAAGAATGGTTGCAGGAACTGGGTATGTCTAATCTAATGAAAAGAAGGACTAGGGGAGACATGATAGCAGTGTTCCAGAATCAAGGGGGCTGCCACAAGGAAGAGGGGATCCACCTACTCTCTAAAGCATCTGAAGACAGGATAAGAAGCAATGGATGGAAATTAATCAAGGAGAGAACCAAGCTAGAATTAAGGAGGAATTTCCTGACAGAACAATTATTCAGTGGAACAACTTGCTTTCAGAAGTTTTGGGTACTCCAACATTGGAAGTGTTTAGGAAGAGATTGGACAACCATTTGTCTGAAATAGTATAGGGTTTCCTATCTGGATGGGGGGGTGGGACTAAAAGTCCTCCAAGGATCCTTCCTATTCTGTTATTCTTTTCTGTTTCGTTTTCAGTTATATACATATATCTTTTTCTTACAGGGCCAAAAAAAGAAGGACAGAAAGATCAGGAAAGCAGCAGGCCTACCATCTCATCTCCCAAGAGACTGGTAGTAGCAGCCACCAAGCTGCATTCACCAGGTATTTGTAATCTGGGAACACTTTATTTAAATAAAGAAGGTTTTAAATTTGTAGGTGGTAAATGATTAAAGTACGGCTTTCCGGAATAACATCTAGACCAACGTAAATCTGTACAATGCTGAACAAGAGGTGTGTACCTGTTTTTAAATGGTTAAAGCAGCTGTGCTTTTTTCTATTGTGTGACCATTTCAAAAGCTACTTGCAGCATTCCTTACAAAGCTTCTTATATTAAAGTTATACATTTATTCCGGTTGATTAGGGGAAATGATGGAGAAGAAAGCAAAAAGTGTTATTTATTTGTTAGATTGCCCAGCATGAACACAAACTCTATAAACATTAAATCTCAGACCGTCAAGCATCAGTAAGCAAGTTTATTATATAAGCAGACAAAGCAAATTTTATCAGATTATCTCTGGATGGAACAAACAATGTATTTTTCCCCTATAAATGAAGACCTTGTTGTTAAAAGTTTAAAATATGGAACTTATTTCATTTAATTCGCCAAGAAATGCTATCATGTGATGCATAGTGTGCAAACATTTCTAGCCATAGTTATTTTTTTTAACATGCTACATCATCAAGTAGAAGGCATCATATTTTCTATGGGTAGTATAAGAAGAAGAATAAATCCTGAATTGTTGGCTCATGTACAAGCCTGTGTTCTGCTTTTCCTTTACTCCTCTGTCAGCAATCCCTGCATTTAACTGCAGTATTCTTTTCTATATCAGTCTACATAATTAAAATGCCACAGGTGGAGACAAGTGGTTGGTAACTGTGAACAATAAATGAAAAGGTCAGATAAATACACTCATGTGTATTTAAAACTACAGTATTGATTTGGCTGACTAGTTAGAGTTCTCAATAAAAACATTTTAATGAGCTAAAATTATTCTTCAATTAGTGAGATAATTGGAGGTTTAAATGTTTAATGTTTAAATGTTTCCACAAAACAACTTGTAAATAAAAACAGCATGGAAAGGCATTTTCAAATTGTTTCTCCTCCTTCCCCTTATAATGAAAATTTGTACAATTAATAGCAATAGTACCTAGAATTATATACCCAGGGGTGGGATTCAAATTTTTTAACAACTGGTTCTGTGGGCCTGGCTTATTTGGTGGGTGTGGCTTGGTGGTCATGTGACTGGGTGGACATGGCTTGGTGGTCATGTTATTGGCTGGGCGTGGCCAACTCAATATCACTCACATCGAGGCGCACATCTCCTCGCTTGGCCTCTCATGACTGTGGGGATGCTGCAACAGTCATAAGTGTGAAAAATGGCCATAAGTCATTTTTTTCAGTGCCATTGTAACTTTGAATGGTCACTCCACACAAGCAAAGTACCAGCAAAGGAGGGGAAAAAAACTCCAGAGAAATTCCTGAGACAGGAAGTCTAGTCCTGCCAAGAATGTAATAAGGGTTAATAGAGAGGCAATTTCTGTAAGCAACACCAGAATGTTTCCTTCCTGCCTTCCTTAGAGGATTAGGCCAGTAATTTCTTCTAACAACCGGTTCTCTGAACTGCTTAGAATGTTAACCACCAGTTCTAGCGAATATGTGCGAACTGGTAGAATCCCACCCCTGTATATACCACTTCATGGTGCTTTGCACTCCTCTCTAAATGGTTTACATCATCAACTACATTACTCTAATTGTGAAACTACTTAATTTAATTCAGAATATCATGAAGGGTCCTTGTCAATGTTCAATAGCATAAATACAGTTTTTGCATTCTATTCTTGTATGTTCAACAAGAGATTCCTTAAGTCTTTCTTGCTTTCAACCTCAACATATGTCATCTACGTATTTAAGTTTATTTATGTTTCTTCAAGCAATTTTAATTCCAATTTCTGTTTCTTCTATTCCCACATTTATCATATATTCTGCATATAAATAAATCAGGTGATGATTTATAACCTTGGTGTATCTCTTTTCCGGTTATGAACCATTTAAGTGGTCAAATTTCATTATAAATTTCATTATAACTCTACACCCTTTTCCTGTGATTTGATATATCCTGTTTTTTACAAGTTATTCATGTTTGATGTGGAATATCCAGTCACCACTGTTTATAATATGTAAAGAGGAAATAGGTATATTTTTAAAACTTCCTTGTCTTTCAATTATCCATTGGATACTATCAATGTCTGTAGGTACCCAGCGTTTTCTGAATTCCAATTTTATATTTGGCAATTTTAATTCCATGTACTGTTGAACTCTAGATTACAGAATTTTAAGCATTATCTTTCTAGCATGTAAGTTAAGTAAGCTAAGTGGTTTATATGCAAATATATATATATACAATGTAAATGGCAACAATAATAGTAGCGTATGTTTGCCAGGGAGCGTATCTACTGTTTCAGATCACTTGCGCACTAAGGTACTTAAATTTAACTACCGTATTTTCCGGCGTATAAGACGACTTTTGAAAGGAAAAAAAGTCAACCGAAAATCGGGGGTCGTCTTATACGCCCGGTCGTCTTATACGCCGGAAAATACGGGTACATCAGGAGTGAAGCTTGAGCGCTTCGAGGGGCTGGTTAACAAGCAGGAGCGAAACCAAAACTGAGCCACTTCCCCACCACACCGGCGGCGTCGCCGGGAGACGCTCCTCCCCTTCCCGAACAGAACAAGATGGCGGCCGCTCTGCCGGCCCATCATGCTCCGTGGGAGGCCGGGTTGTCTTCCGTGTGTGGGGGAGAGAGACCGAGAGAGCCGCCCTGGGGCCGGAGGAGGAAGGTTGTACGGTCGGCTGATGCGAGCGCGAAGGAAGGAGAAGCATCTTAGTTTACAAATCCTTGCAGCTTAATTTTGAATACCCGTATTTTCTGGTGTATAACATGACTTTGAAAAAAGTCAACCAAAAATCGGGGGTCGTCTTATACGCCCGGTCGTCTTATACGCCGGAAAATACGGTACCGGTAGTAGGAAATCTAAATCATTCCCTCTTCTGAAAACTATATCTAATCATCTAGGTCATCTCCCTAGGCTTTCCATGATATTGTTTTTCATTCATACTACCACCGTCCTGTTAAAAGCACGTACCATTGTTACAATAGTTCTAAATGACAGGTTGGATTTAGTGCAGCTGATTTCCCAAATGATCTTGAAAGCCATTTTGAAGGTTTAATGTTGCTTCTCAGCATGACCTGGGCTACTTTTGGGGAAACTCTCAGAGAACCAAAAGAAATGAACCAATCTGAATATATTCTATACCCAACTTTGGGCAAAGATCCTGTCACTAAATATATAATTACAGAAGAAATTAATTATTTAAGTGGAGTGTGGTTATATTTCAAAATGCCAGAGATGAAATTACTTAAATTGCTGCTCTGTTTTTTTTTTTAAATTATGACAGCAAAAGAGGAGAGACAGCTGTATTGCATAATAGCAGGACAATACATGCCAGTATTTTAAAGCAGATGCTCATTTTTTGTAGAGCTGTTTAGAAAATGTTGCTGGAATGCACACTTTAAAAATAATCCTAACATTTCTTTTTAAGGCCAAAAAACCCCCTCAGCTTGGATTAGACAAGTTTCTATTTCAAGGAAAACATTGCAGCTCAAAACTGATATATTGATTTGGACATGCAAAGTATTACAAATACAAATTTATTACCACACAGAAACACACTAGCAATAGAAGTCTGGGTCTGATAGGTAACATTCTACAGACACTTGAGAAACAGGTGGTTTTCAGTTTATCAAGCTTATTTAATCAACTAAAAGCATATTACATTTTGTTACACCCATTTCTCAATCAGCAAGCTATGGACCATGCTGCTATGGGCTACCTATGGTCTGGAGTGAGTCAATATTCATCTACCAGTATGTATATTAGGATGGAAATCAAAATATTATGGCGTCTGTACTAAAGTATTTTCTTTATGCTTAAGAGAGATTAATGGAAATTGTGCTGTGGGATCAGAAGAATAAGGAAGACAGATGAAGAAAATACTAAGAAGCTGTTTCTAGCCAACTACTATATAGGAGAATTCTTATACTTTTGTTTTTATGATTAAGGTACTTTCAGTGGAGGCACTTATTCTGCAATTGTTTGACAACTTTCATGGAATTTTAATCTCTGCAAAACTACTGAAGGATTATGCTATTGGTCCTGGTGAGCTAAGTAGCACCTAGAATAATAGGGTTGAAAGGGACCTTGGAGGCTTCTAATCCAATCCTCTGCTCAAGCAGGAGATCCTATACTGTTATGGACAAATGGCTGTCCAGTCTCTTCTTGAAAACCTCCAATGATGGAAAATCAACAACTTCCAAAGATAAGTTGTTCCACTGATTAATCGTTTTCATTGTCAGGAATTTCTCCTCAGTCCTAGTTGGATCTCTCTTTAAAAATCTTCCACTACTTATTTCTTAACCTGCCCTCAGGTGCTTTGGATAATAATAGGTGAATCCCCTCTTCTTTGTGACAGACCCTCAAGTACTAGAAGACTGCTATCATATCATCCTTAGACCTTCTCTTTGTTAGATTAAACATACCTAATTCCCTCTATTGTTCATTGTATGATACATTCAGCCTGCCTGTGTTTCCAAATACCACAATATCACTGGATTCTTGAATATTTTTAAGAAACTGCTGTGTACTAAAAGAACATTCACCCAATCTTTCATGACTGAAAAAAAACAAGACATTTCCACAAAATCCCCATTTAATGTCTGTCTTGGATTATTCTAAATGCACTCCCAATAGGGGCATGGCATCTTGGAGGTAGATAATGGATTTATTTATTTATTTATTTTATTTATTTATTTATTTATTCAATTTATATACCGCCCTTCTCCCGAAGGACTCAGGGCGGTGCACAGCCAACTAAAACAATAAAACAATACATATTAAAAAAGTTAAAACAAGAATAAATATGGGCTGCTTCTAGATCTAAAACCCCAATACCAAAACCCTGATTAAAACCCAATTTAAAATCAGCCCAGGCCAGCCTGCTCAAAGAGCCAGGTCTTCAAATCACGCCTGAACATCCTCAGGTCAGTGGTCGTTCTCAACTCTGGGAGGAGCCCGTTCCAGAGAGCAGGTGCCCCCACAGAGAAGGCCCTATTCCTCGGGGTCACCAGGCGGCACATGGAGGCAGTCGGGATCCGGAGGAGGCCCTCCCTGTGGGAGTGCACCGGACAGTGGGAGACTACTGGCAGAACGCGGTCTTGCAAATAACCTGGTCCAATGCCATGGAGCGCTTTAAAGATCAAAACCAGAACCTTAAAGCGCACCCAGAAGGCCACCGGCAACCAATGCAGCTCGTGCAGGAGAGGCGTCACATGAGAGCTTCTAGACGCCCCCATAACCACCCGTGCGGCTGCATTTTGTACCAGTTGCAACCTCCGGGTGCTTCCCATAGAGAGCCCCATGTAAAGGGCATTACAGTAATCCAGGCAGGAGGTGACCAGGGCATGAGTGACCGTGCGTAAGGTGTCCCAATCGAGAAAGGGCCGCAACTGGCGCATCAGGCGAACCTGATGAAAAGCCCCCCTGGAGACGGCCATAATGTGATCTTCCAATGACAGCCGTGCATCCAGGAGGATGCCTAGATTGCGAGCCCCCTCTGTGGGGGCTAAGATCTCACCCCCAATAGCCAGCGACGGAATCAGCTGACTATATCGGGACACCGGAAACCACAGCCACTCGGTCTTGTACGGGTTGAGTCGAAGCTTGTTCCCGCCCATCCAATTCCGCACGGCCTCCAGGCACCGGGACATAACCACCACAGCATCGTTGGGGTGGTTTGGGGTAGAGATGTAAAGCTGAGTGTCATCCACATAAAGATGACATTTTACCCCAAAACCACGGATGATGTCCCCCAGCGGCTTCACATAAATGTTGAACAAGAGAGGGGAAAGGACCGACCCCTGAGGCATCCCACAAATGAGGGGCCTAGGGGAGGACCTCTCCCCCTCCATCAATACAAATTGCAAGCAGTCAGAGAGGAAGGAGGAGAACCACCGCAAGATGGTACCTCCAATTCCCAACCCCTCCAACCACTGCAATAAGATACTATGGTCGATAGTATCAAAAGCCGCCGAGAGATCTAATAGGACCAGGACAGAGGAGTAACCTCTCTCACGGGCCCTCCAGAGATCATCAACCAATGAGACCAATGCTGTTTCAGTACTGTGCCCGAGTCTGAAGCCTGATTGGAAGGGATCTAAATACGTCGCTTCCTCCAGGTACTGAGGGAGCTGAAATGCCACCACACTCTCCACAACCTTCGCCACAAAGGGAAGGTTGGAGCCTGGACGATAGTTATTCAAAAGTGCTGGGTCCAGCACAAAAGTGCTCTTCTTGAGGAGAGGCTGCACCACCGCCGTTTTCAGGGCGATAGGGAGCGACTCCTCCCTCAACGAAGCATTGACAATCCCTTGGAGCCAGCCTCGTGTCACCTCACCAGAGGCAGAAACCAACCAGGAGGGGCACGGGTCCAACAAATGTGGTGGTGTTCAGCCGCCCCAGCAACCTGTCCACACCCTCAACGGTCACAGGATCGAACTCCTCCCAGATAACCATCTCAAGACTTGCCCCAGCCACCCCACCTGGGACCACCCAACTGGAGTCCAGCTCGTCCCGAATCGGAGCGATTTTATCATGCAGAAATCGGGAAAACTCCTCTGCCCTGCCCTGCAAGAGGTCTTCCCGTGCTCTTGGCTCCAGCAGGGAGCGGGTCACTCTAAACAGGGCGGCAGGCTGATTTTCTGCTAACGCAATAAGGGCGAAGAAGTGCGAACGCTTCGCCGCCTCCATCGCTACTAGGTAGGTCCTAATATAGGACCTCACCTGTGTCCGGTCAGATTCGGTGTGACTGGCCTTCCAGGTGCCCTCCAGACGTCTTTTCCAGATTAGGCAAACCCCACCTCTTCCCCATGCACACTTGGTCCCTTCCTCCCATCTTGATTAATTTAATTTTAATTGAGTTTTAAAGGTAAAGTTTTTACTTTTATTTTATCACATAGTTATGTTAAATACATTTTATATTGTATTTTAATGAATAGAATAGAATAGAGTAGAATAGAACAGAACAGAATTCTTTATTGGGCAAGTGTGATTGGACACACAAGGAATATGACTGTAAGCTGCGTAGAGTCACCATGGTGAGATGGACAACAATGAAGTTCAATTATGAAAGAATGAAATAATAATATAATACAATACAATACAATACATTAATATCTGGACAGGAGAAATGTTTGAGGTGCTATCAGTGAAGTTTTAGAAATCAAGTGTGAGAGACATTTGGCTATTATCAATATAGGTATCATATCTAGACCTCCCTCATAATATGGGGGGAGAAGAAGGAGAAGGATATTATACTTACAGATACTTAATATTGTTTTACTTTTTTAAATAATTCATTATAATTAATGATTGGATAAGTAAATCAGTATTAGCCTAACTATTAGAATGAAATGGAGAATGATTTGGAAAGGATGGTGAAAGAGGAGACTAGTACCCCGTGCCAAACACATAGAAAAACACTGTTAAAATACAAATGCTTTATCATTTTCCCCATCTGCCCACTGTAAAATGTCCAGGAAATCATTGTTCTGACTGCCTGATATTTGGAGCTTCTAACCTGCTTCCAGCAAAAATGTGTCTGTCTATGCTTGAGTGGTCTTATCTTCTAACATCCATGTGGGGTATAATTTAAAGCATTTCAAAGGCAATTATCATGCCCATGCCCTAAATAATATCCTTCCTCATAACTTCACTACTACATAAAAAGATTCAGAATCATTCTACACGCGTTGTATTTTGTAGATTCTCCATATGAAGCAGAAAAATGGCAAGACAATATGCATTTTAAGTTGTTCTGTTAGCGCTAGATGAATGGAGAAGCTCAAGATTATCCACAAGGACAAGACTCACAAAACTTAAATTACAAAGACATTTGGAAAGACAGTTTAAAGGCATTCAGTTCAAATATTGTAAGGCTGCAGGGATTTGGAAGACTTGGGCAAAGTTTCAGTGAATTTTCTTTAATTAAATCTGAAACAATTTAGCTGCAGAGTCCCCAAGGAAGTCATTTTGAAATAGACTCACTGACCTCATTATTGAATAGCTTTGAAGTTTCTTAGTTTCCCGGTGTTTTAAATACAAAGCATATTTCATTATTTTTCTTAAAAAATGGATGTTCTGCTTTATTATTTCTTTCTATCCATATCATCATAACATTAACAATAAAAGATATTGCAAAACGCTCAAACAGTTTTAACTGAATCCAAAGTATAGCAAAAGCAACAGAATTAATTATAAAGTTGTTTGTCTTCCACTATTGCCAGAACATATTGTTAAACTTGCAAGATAGTTTAGACAATAAGCAGGCCCAATTGAACTAATTTTACTTTACATTAACACATTCTTGCAAGTCTGGAAGTACATTTCTCTCCTGCCACTTTTAATGTTCAAAAAGCTAAGGAAGATGCCACCTGGAATGTTTGCTACTGCAGGCTAAACTCCTTCTTATCCAACCATTGCTCTGGCTGTGGCTCTTCCTCCATCTCCCAAGATCATTGCCACATATCATTACACATTAATAAGTGCTTATTAGAGCATAGAAAATACAGGCTTAAGTTTTAACATTTTAACTGATTATTTATCAAGTTGTTAGGTATTTTGAATCACTCTCTCACATATCTCTGGGCCATTTGATATCATAAATTAATTATTTTTTATTAAAAGTCCTTTCTAGTAAAAAAGAGATCCGGTTTGTGGTAGTGGTTAAAGCAGCAGGCTAGACAACTGGAGACTACTTGCATCTTTCGGCATCAAGGGTGGGCCAGTCTCTCTGTGTCCTGTCTCTGTTCTTCCCTCCCTCCCTCCCTCCTCAGCAGGAAGGGGAAAATGGCAAATGACTTCCAAAAATCTTGCAAAGAAAACTCAGTTGTTATGAGTCAACACTGCCTTGAAAACATGCTCTGTTGATAAAAGTTGGATGTTTCAGACAAGAATAGAATACTATTTTGCATTGGTCTTCAAATGACGGAAGCAAAATTAGTATTCAGACCTTCTTGCCTGAATAAGTAGAGAGAGAAATGAAGATGTACACATCAGCTTTGCTCTTGTAATTTCAGGCATTGCTACTCTTCCTTCACTGGATAAACCTAGAGTTTTCTATAAGTAGCATTCAAAATTCTTCATCACAGAAAGACTATATGCAACCAAAAACAATGCACAAAAATTGTGAGTAGAGTTGGTGCATTGCAAATACTAAAAGTAAAACTAAGAGTGTGCTTCTTCTTTCCAGGCTCCTACAGGTCTAGCAATACCTGAATTTTGTTTTTATTAAGAACCAGGTTATATGTTATGCACTCATTGAATAGATAGAGCAGCATATCTAACATTTGTCTCAAAACAACCATACGTTTCAAAGTATTGTCCTACAACAAAATCCTATTTTCATACATCTTGGTTCCCAAATCACCAACATCCTATAAAACACTTCATACTACTTTTAGTCAACTGTTAGTCTAATGTAAATATACATTTCAGAAAATGTCATTGGACAGAATTTCCAGGCTTTCAGAATGTTTTCTCATCTTCCCTTTCTAGATAAATTCACCACAAGTGCTATTTGGCACCTGCAGTTCATCAAAAGCCCATGGAAATCATTGAGTCCCATGACACTCTTTGAACACTGACATCAGGTTCTAGAAAACATCTGTGAGCGCTTCAGATTATTGTGAGGAGGACAAAATAGCCACAGAAGCTTTGATGTGGCCACCAGCATTCAGTTCTGCAATAATGATATTTTAGGCCTGTTAGGACTCAGGCTGCATATTATGACTTGCATATATAACTTAAAAAATAAAATAAAATTAAAGTAGCTTGCTGTGTTAGTAGAAACAAAGCCAGTTAATTCCTTGAAATGTGAAACTCTGTGATATAATTTTATTACTGACAGCGGTGTGCAACATAAACTCATTTATTTGCAACCTCAGTGGTCTTCTGCACCACTGTAATGTTTGGAAAAATGAAAGTACAGATTCTTTCAGGAACAGATACATTTTTCCTCCACATTTCTCTCTTTCCTCCCCCTCCCCCTTTTCTTTACAGGTAAGTATAACTGCATGCCTAGGCAATTACTCTTCTGCTATGCTAGTCAGGTTTTTTTCAGACAGTTGTTCACTCTTCTCTGCATGCAGACGAAAAATATGGGATGTGTTTGTTAGTCTCACTGCCACCTCCGCCCCATTCCCAGTGGCTTGTGGCTCATGTCCCTCACACATTGAAAATTAATTTCTTTCCTAAGGAGCTTTTGTAATTATGGAAGATCCCTATGTAATTTAAAACACAGCTAGGTAACATTTTTTGAGCCAGTGAGCACCTGGGAAATTTTGAGAACCTGCTGTGGACATTCCCACAAAATGGCTGCAATGAGTAAGGTTTACTTGTTCATCAAGGCCAAAAGGAAAACATTCATTTAACTGAAAAGAAGATATTAAGATGGGTTCTTTGCTCTACTTCATTTCTCTCCCAGATGATCTCTACCATTGCAACTTCCTTTGTCTTTTTTCAGGTTGGATAGATGGACATTCAAAGATTTTATTTTCTAAGGTTACCCATACGAAGCCGAGAAACCTTTTTAAAGAAGAAATAATGCTGCTTTGCCTTCTAACATGTCGGCTGCAATTTCATTTCTTTTATAGGTAGTCCTTGACTTATGACCACAATTGAGCCCAAAATTTCTGTTGTTAAGTGATAAGAGAGTTTTGCCCCATTTTATGGCCTCTCTTGCTACAATTATTAAGTGAATCACTTAATTGTTAAGTGAGTCGCTAAGTTAGTAACCTGGTTGTTAAGTGAATCCGGCTTCCCCGTTGACTTTGCTTGTTAGAAGGTCACAAAAGGTGATCCCGTACGTAACACTGGATACAGCAACGGTCGTAAGGATGAACCAGTTGCCAAGCACCTGAATTTTGATCACAACATCATGGAAATGCTGCAATGGTCATAACTGTAAAAACGGTCATGTCACTTTTTTCAGTGCCATTGTAACTTTGGTCACTAAATAAACTGTGTTGAGTCGAAGCTGTTGTACATGTGTTGGAAGAAATGTCCATCTGGATTTAGTTAAATGAGGAAGAAAGACACTGGAAACATGGAGGCTGTTTGGAAAGATGGTTTAATGGTGGATCACATGCCCTTGATGAAGAAAGAAAGAAAGTGGGCTGAGATGCTGAGAAACCCTTAGTTTTATAACCTCTGTTGGGCTCCACCTTAGTGTTTCCTGTTCCTGTGTAAGAAATGTATCCCATTGGCTGTCAAGAGTCCCAGGGGTTGGGGTCTTAATTAACTTTGTAGGCTTTGTCTGGACCACATGGCTTCACCTGAATGTTGGCTGATACAATCTCCCTAGACCAGTTGATGAGATGGGTAGAGGCCTTTATTATGTAGAATATGCTGGCCTAGGTCTTAATGGCCCATTAGCAAAGAGAGTGGGGCTGAGTTTCTGCCTCTCTGAGGTGAGTTTCTGCTTCTGAGTTTCTACTCTTTTTAGGGGAAATATTCTGCCTTTTTAATATTTCCTAGAATAGTTCAATTTTCTAGGAGAGGGATGGGTGCTAACTTCCTACACCTGTACTAAAAAAAAAAATCTAAAAGTTTGCAATTACCATCAGGGGGCTTAAATGTTTGCAAAGAAATATTGGTAATGGGTAATTTTTAGACACACAAATACGAATCAACTTCCCTTCCCTTTTATGAATTAGATATCATTAATCTTCAAACTGTGCTGATGATTAACTGGGCAGCAAAATGATTATTGTAATACTGTTTCACACAAAGCTTTTCAGGAAGATGCTGCAGAATAAGGAGTTATATGGCATTTATCTGAATCCACTCTGCATGGTTTCATGCAAATAGCTAATTGTAGAGAGATAAGCTAGGTGACGTGATTTTCCAGCATTTGGAAAATCTTTGAAGCAGCCTTTGATTTTCTGGAAGAAAGGCCAATTCTAAACCCCTGCATCAGCTCTACCACCAATATTTATATTCTTAATATGACAGATAAACACATTTTCTAAAATGCCTGTATCCAAATCTATAGATTTCTTTCTGTGTTTACTCCTGATCTCTTTATTTCTGGTGTTCAGAAATGAGTTCCCTGATTTAGGTAATCATACTAGCACCATCTGCACACAAGAAGAAAGCAACAACAGATTGGGGAAAACATCACGATTTAGCAAAGTAAAGATAGAAAGATATTTAAAGAAAAAAGCCCAAACTGAAACTGTGAAGCAGATAAATTAGGACTGAGCATGCTCAGTGGTAAATGGAACACGGACCGACAGCAGGTGTGGGGGCAGGGAAATGGGAAGGAACAGAGAAATCCAGCCTGCAGCAACATTGAATTCTGGTTAAACTTTATTTTTAGGAATGCTAAATTCACAGTGAACCACCAGCTAAAAAACAGGGCACATGTGGTGAAGGAACCTAGAAAGTTCCCTGATTAACAAGATGTGTGAAATGAATCAGTATAAACAAAGCTAAACATAAGTGCTCCGTTAAGATTTTAACTTAAATAGCTGCATATACACTTTGATCAAATACATTTCATTCATGCATTTGTATGTACATCTTTGCCTAAGTTGCTGTCAGGTATCTCTGTCTCCTGGTATTCGTGGAGGAGGAGAAAAATATATATTTTTTCTTTTGCAATGCAAACTGTGTATCTAAAATATGAAGTCTCCTCTGAGTGAGAAGAGAGCCCAAGGGTTGTAAAAAAGCTTTTAACGTGGAAGTTTATGAAGATTCTCAGTCATCCAGGTCATGGTGGTCCCAAAGGTGTGTTATTCCCCACCAAAAGACGACTGGACCTTTTTTTGTTTCTGCTTGAAGACATTTCACTTCTCATCCAAAATGTTCTGGCTGAATGTTGGGGGGAAATGGAATGATTTCTTCCATTCCACTCCCTCATCATTCCTTCATTCCCACCACATCCTTCTATTTCCCCCTTCCCACCATTCAGTTAGAACTGAAGAAGCTTCTTGGATGAGAAGTGAAATGTCTTCAAAAGAAAAAAAAAAGGCAAAGAAAGTCCAGAAAAAAACCAAAGAAAAAAAGCACCTTTGAGAGTTCTAGTGTAGAGTTTTGCATGAGTGTTCTTGTAGAAAGTTGGTACAAGAGTTATGGAAAAGATTGAAAACTATACTTGAATCCTAGATATTTGCAAGACAATGATGATGAGCTATCCAAGTCTTTGCCTTATTGGCTGCTACAGGTGGTCCTTGACTTATAACCACAGTTGATCCCAAAATTTCTGTTGCTAACTGAGACAATTGATAAGTGAGTTTTGCCCCGTTTTACCACCTTTCTTGCCACAGTTATTAAGTGAACCACTGCAGTTGTTAAGTTAGTAACGTGGTTGTTAAGTGAAGCTGGCTTCCTCATTGACTTTGCTTGTCAGAAGGTCACAAAAGGTGATTACATGACCCCTGGACTCTGCAACAGTTCATAAATGTGAGTCAGTTGCCAAGCACCTGAATTTTGACAATGTGATGGTGGAGATTCTGCAATGGTTGCAAGTATGAAAAACGGTCGTGTTAGTTTTTTCAGTGCACTTTGAATGGGCACTAAATGAACTGTTTTAAGTAGAGGATTACTTGTACTGTCCAAGGCTGTTGCTACTACAGCACCTCTTTCTCTTTCTTGGCAAGTTTTGTGACAGCAGCCTCAGAGACTGCCACCAATGCACGGGTAATAATTATTTCTTTTTTAAAAAAGAAAATGCAAAGCATGTCAACATAAAACTTTTTCATCATGACATTTTTCTTGTTTAAAAAAGAAATATATCAGATAGAACAGCTTAATGGCTGCATATTAAAGACATTGCAGGTTTGCAGGTGTTTAAATTATGTCTTTTAATAAAATTATGTATTTTCTATTCTATTTTCTATTCTACTTTCTATTATGTAGAAAGGTGCTACCAGTCTCCTCTTAATTTGTGGCTGCCGTAAAAGATAAGTTTATTTTCAATTCAGCCACCTCCTGACTGTGAATAGCTATGTTCTTACATATAAAACAACACATTGCGTGGATGTTACATGGATATTGATTGCTTCTTGCAGGACATCCTAAACAAAAGTCTTCTGTTCCAAGAAATGGATTTTCTGCAAAGCCAGAGTTGCAGACACGAGAGCCAGAACGGCAGTTCATCCAGCAGATGAAGGACAGGTGTGATGAGCTAGTCAGAAAATTCAATTGTGTCCAAGAAGAACTCAAGAGAACCAGATGTGGCTTTGATGTCTTTGTTATAACAACACAGTTTTTCTTTCAGAAGGTAAGTAGCAACCAGTTGCTTCTCTACATTACCAACCAGCTTTTTGAGAAATCACAATTATTTTGTTATGGCAAAGGCAGAAGAATGGTAATATCAATATGATTTGGTCTGTATCAGTAGTTATTAGGAGAATTGAAAAGGTATGGAGTTTAGAAGGAATAATTTTGAATATGATAAGAAGACCTCTGTCATTAGTGTTTAGAAAAGAACGTGTGCATAACCCAGTGTATATTGGATGCATACCTAAACTGTACAGATCTGAACAGAATTTCTCTGGAAAATAAAAGGACCATGACAGAAGTCCTCAGCAGTGTCTCAATAGCTGTGTCTTTAATTTGTATTTCCATCAGTTGCTATAACAATATTAGGATATCAGAATTGAGTATCATTGAAGATAGGTATGTATTAGCTGCCTAACCTGCTTTGTCAGTGTGAAAATAATGTTAATGGCAGAATATTCTATTAGTACATGGACATTCTAAATAATACTGAACTTCATTTGTCTGGATACACACAAAACTGTGTTTATTTGGATGATGTGTACATTCTTCTCAATATTAGATGAATGTGTACTGTTGTGCATCTTCTTAATTAATCTAACAATGTATTTCAACCTTCTGATGAAAAAGAGAGTCAAGGTTTAAAATATTACTGAAAATACTATTTAATATTAGGTACAATAGAATTCATCCCGGAAGAATGGATTTCAAGATTTTTTAAATGAATTACTGAAGTGTACATGTGTGTCTATTCTCTGTCTCTGTCTCTGTCTCTGTCTCTCTCTCTCTCTCTCTCTCTCTCACACACACACACCATGTCTCTCTATTGGGAGAGAATGAAAATACAAAACTTCCTGGGTGCGCTGGCCTTGGTGCTGGAGATGCTACACATAACATTAAGCAGAATAATATGAATGATGACCTTTCTAAACATTATTACAATACACTCATGTTGAGTGGCAGAGAATGTTTTCATCAAAATATTATTGTCAGAATCAGTGAAGAAAATATTGTGGTCCTGTTGTTAAACAGCACAATTAAACTTATTGGTGAAATCTATATGTTAGATGTGATAACACTGACATCTATTGGCAATGGACTTAAAATTACATGGTAAGTAAGCAAAGGATGGCTTCCTGGTACTAAGTGAGCCTTTAACTTGTCCTTTTCACTGGGGTAAATTAGGCAATAATATTTAAGCTTTACGAAGTTTTTACCTGCAATTCCTGATTTATGATTGTTTTTGATGTTATTGATATTTTAACATGAAGATCTTTACAACGGGTCCTGCAGATATCAGTGCCACCACCTGTTAGGAAAGTAGTTATTATGAAAGATGTGTCAGGCAGAATTTACTTCATATCAGTGTTACACATTGGAATCAGATATTTTGTGTTCTTTATTTTAAAGTCTCATAATTATAATTTACAATTTCTGTATATGGGTACCATAAGGTATTATTTAAAATTCACATCCAGCACTTGCTTTCTAAAATTACAAGAGCCGCAGTATATTTTTCATATGCAACTTTATATTTATATGTAGAGATTATTTTTAATGTCAGATACTTTATGCCTTGTGTCATGATGTAGTATGCTGTGAATAGTCAAACTGTTTAAATCACATTTAAATGTTGAATAGATTTTTTTATATCTGCAGTAATGGTAGGAATGTTGGGAGGCAATAGATGTGAGATCAATCTTTGATTCGATTGGATCACCAATTTGAAATAAGGGTCACTGGAACACTGCTCGGCCTCTTGTCTCAACAATAGTTTCTTCCTAGAAAAGGAAGATTGGAGAGTAGAATTGCAGCTGCTTAAAATACTTGGATCCAGGAAAGACTTCTTCAAAAGGGGGTATACTTGATCCCCTGCAAAAATTGCATTTGCATTTTTGTAGCCATTTCACATTGCTGACTCATCTTTATCTTGTAATCAAAAACTGGTGCACAATCTTTCACAAATTTCCTATTGCCATCCCAAATTATAGCTATGCCCTTGACTTTTGTTGCCAAACTTTGCATTTTCTTTCATTAAATTTCATTCTGTTATTCAGTCAATTTCTGAGACCTCTCAAGACTGTTTTCAATGCTGTTTCTATCTTCTTGGACATTAACTATGCTATCTACTATCTACATCTAAAAAGTTGATATGCATTTCTGCCATCTCTCATCCACACTATTAATAAAACTGTAGACGTCTAGAGGAGCCAGGACTGGATTTCCTGATATACCAATTTGTTGACGAATCGTCTCTAGCTTTGAATATGATTTTCAAGCCAGTTTTCAAGCCAGTTATGTGTATTCATTTAACTAATAAGTCATCTGGGCATTATTTTGTTAACCACACTATTAAGAATGTCATGAGTATTTTGTCAAAGTATTTTATTAAAAAGTATTCTGTTAGTGAACTCAAGCAAAAAATTTATTCAGCTGCCAGGCCAGGCCTAGTTATAAATCTCTACTCTTCCAAGAAAAATAATCTCTTCATTTAGGAACTACATATAGTAGCAAAAAGTTGATTCATTATAAAGTAACAAGTCATATACATCACATCTGCTTGCTACATGTATATATGTATATATAGATTTGTGTGTTTGTATATCATGTATATATGCATGTGAGTGTGTGTATATGTGTGTGTGTGTGTGTGTGTGTGCATGCACATGTGCTTGCATGTATGTATGGGTGTAGTGATTAAGATGCCAGATAAGAAGCAGGCAAACCCAAGTTCTACTTCCCCTTTAGACACAGAAACCAGATGAGTGAGATTCTTTCTCAGACTAGACTGGGACCTGAAAAAAATAAGTGCTGTCTACCACAGTGATCGTTACAGTCCATACTCATCAATGAAAAGACCTTCATCATGCAATGGATAAACTTGCACTGATTCTAAACTTAAGGCTCTTTCTTTCCTCTTTTTGAATCAATTGATTTTTGGTCACTTTATTTTATTTTTCTTCAGCCTTGAGATTAGAGTTTCATATTGTTTAGACAATGGTTCTGTCTGGTCTGGGAAGCTCTAGTTCTCATTTCACAGCTTCAAACATTACAACATTGCAATTACCTTTAAAGGAAGTTACGGTACCTGACCAAAAGTGAAATAAAACAAGATCATTGAGCTGGCAACATCTAATCTTAACAATTCCATGTTGAGTTCTGGTACTTATTGCAGTATTTTCAAGATTGCTTCATGCCCTGTTCAACTATTGATGTCAAGACCAATTCATCAGTAATTCCCTGGATTCTCCATATTTCTCTTTTTGAAGATAGGGCTAACGCTTGCATTCCTCCTGCCATTACCATTTCACTAATTTCTCCAGAATTTCTTAATGCCTTTGCTAATTTTGATTGGTGTAGGGTACATTTGCTTGTTTCACTCTTCTGGATCCATTTTTAAAAATTATTCTTAGTTTATTTTTAGTTATTTTCCAAAGTACCAGACAGCAGAACAAGAAATGGTGGATGGAAACTAATCAAGGAGAGAACCCAGCTAGAAATAAGGACAAATTTGCTGACAGACCCATTCACTGGTAGAATGGCGTGCCTTCAGAATTTGTGGGAGCTCCCTCACTGGAAATTTTTTAAAAGAAACTGGGCAGCCACTTGTCTGAAATGGTATAGGGTTCTCCTGTTTCATTGTGGGGATTGGACTACAAGACCTTCCAGTTCTCTTTATTCCGTTATTCTTCCATGTCTATATTGCAAAGCTGTTCACAATCAACTCAGAGTCAGGCACGGTCCACATTGATTAAATAAATAATATAAGAATATTCAGAACAGCAATCAGCAAGTTCCTTTAGTTCCCTAGGATGTAATTGATCTGTCCCATGCTCCAAAAATAAGTACTGTGCTTCTGCCAGTCTCAAGCTTCAACACAGGCCCTTAAATTTGCTCATGACACTTACTTGATGGAACTCATATCTTCTTGAGATTCAGCCAAAATAGGAGCAGAATTGCTCTGTCTTTTCTTCATTACATTATCATTTTCCCATCTTACTGAGTGGCTGATATACTTACTATTGCCTGTTTCTTTTATTTTGAACATGCCTAAAAAGCATATTTTGATATTAATAACATTCTGTGCTTTGGCTGCTGTAACAAACATCTTGGCGATGCACTGACAACAATTAATTGTATTATGTCTTTCTTACTTGCCATTGTGACTGTTTTAAATGGTTGCCAGAACCTAGTATTGAAAGTACAACATATTATGGGTTAAGTTGCCCTTATTCATCAGATGTATATAAGCACCCATATCACAAGTGTAATTCTACACAGGATACAATAAAACATTTGCTCAAAAAGAGATGTAATTCACTATATGATGTTGCCCCTTGATTCCTAGGCAAAGAATATTCTAGCCCAATTTTGGCTGGTGGACCAGCTCTGCTCTTTCCTGAGAAAGTTGGAAGTGGTTCAAAGCTTAATTAGTACTTGTTGCTAGTGCAATAGCATCTTCCAAAAATATTTAGAGATTTCAACTGATACAAAATATAATGGTATATGCTTGTTTGAAATATTCAACAGAGGACATATTCATCTTGAATTAAGTCCACTGGGTTGCTATTCATTTCCAAGATATTTCAAGGTTCTCAGTTTGGCCCATAAGGCCCAAATAAACTTGCATAAACACCCAAATTATTCGATTGAGTTTGTTTCTAGCACTATGAATAAATTCACTTAATATTATGGGAAACATCATTACTTACTATTTTCAAATAGTAAGTAATGATTTTCAAATTCAATTTATTCTACAGAGTAACAAAAAGAATTGCTTAATTTAATTATGGGAGACAGGAACTGGAGGTTGCCTGCTTTACAATTTGATTCTAATGTGATGTTATATATTTAGTCATGTTAATCATGGTAGAGCAGCTGTCTGAAGGATGTAGCATATAAATAGGCAAGCCCCTAGTAGAATACTCGCTTTGCTCCTAGGGATTCAATTTCACTTCAGCTTAAGGTGCCTCTCTTCTGAAACTAGTCAGGATAAGATGTGTCCATGAGATGGCACCTGATTATTGGAATTCTCTCCAATTTCTTCATTTCAACTCATTTCACATTGCAGGAAAATGATAATGCAGCTGTTTTTATTGCCTATGTTCTCTAGCCAGAAATCTCAATTTCAAAACATAGGTATCTATATTATATACATTTGTCTTTAATTGTTCCCAATAATGTATACAGCTACAAATATTTGTCCCCTTCACTTTTAGAGACTCAATTGTTCATTAAAGCAATCTTGTTAAGTACAGAATGCTGACAGGTGATGATTGCCATCTAGTGGCTGTTTGTAAAAAATACATTCTCTCTCATGGGGTCCACCTTTTTAGAATAGAATGAATAGCATGAATGAATAGAATGACTTTATTGGCCAAGTGTGATTGGACACACAAGGCATTTATCTTAGTGCAAATACTCTCGGTATACATAAAAGAAAAGAGCCAGCTCATCCAGTTCTCCTCCTAGAATAAATATTGGAAGAATATTTCCAAAACCTACAAGCTTTTCAGTGGGTATGTTTTAGCTTCTTACCGTATATTGTCTTATGCTAGTTTAAAGGATGTTTTACTTAGGATTTTAATATTGTTTTATTGTAAACTGCTATGAGATGCTTGGGCATAGGAAGCAAATATAAATATATCAAATAAATAATATTAGTATAAATATATGAAATATTATTTATTTATTGTTTATTTCAAAATTATATGCTGTCCATCTCCCAATAACGTGACTCTGAGGGATATAAATACATCAAATAAATACATGTAGTATACATCAAGTTTATTATTTACTGATGAAACGTTAAAATTTAAGGTATGCTCTTAGACCCAAGGGAGTGCGCATCAGTAAAAAAAAACCTTCTGGGTGAAGTCCCCAGAGTAGAAGAGAGGAGCGGTATATAAATAAATATTTTATTATTATTATTATTATTATTATTATTATTATTATTATTATTATTATAAATCCAGGGGTGGGATTCTGCCAGTTCTGTCCACTTCTGTAGAACCGGTTGCTATGAAAAGCAGCAAACATAGAGCATACATAGAACCGGTTCTATGTCTGCTGCTGTTTTAGCCCACCTGCCTGCCCGGGCTCTTACCTGACCTTTATTTCTTGTGTTTTCAACTGCCGCTGCTTTGCTGCAGGAAATCAGGAAAAAAGTGCTTTTTCAACTGCTGTGCACCCGCACGCAGTTCTGCTCAGCTGTTCAGGCAGCTAGATGACGACAATATACACATGCGAACAGCAATATGTAAAATCAACAAACCGGTAGTTGCACCGGTCTGATCCCACCCCTGGATAAATCCCACCCATATGTGAACCTGTACAGTAGCCCCAAGTCTAAAACTATTCTACCACAAAATAAATAAAATTGTGCTAGTGGGGACATTCTGAAACAGCAGATGCCAGCCAAGGGAATTCAAGAAAAGCCTGCAGTGATTATTGCAGCCAGCAAGCCATTAGAATGAATGCAAGAAATATAAAGTTGAAATGCAAGAAGGGAGAAGTTGAAATGATGCAAGCCGCTAAAATATGCATGCCTGACTTAAGATAGGAAAAGAACTGACAAGGAAAGTTATTCTAACTGGTCCTGAACCTCAGAAATCAAATCAAAAGGTCATGTTTGTTTTGCAGGAATACATATTTTATTATGCTCCCAGTGACTTTGTTTAAATGCTTCTTGGGCCTTCTACTTAGATTTGCCTCTTCCTTGGTACTTTTAAATATTTTTATACACTTCAAAGGGACCCTGGTATTTTTGGACTCAATATATCATATTGGTCTCTAAATTCCTTAAGACTAGTTCCAGCATGGTGTACAGTATGAATTAAATGAATGGCCTTTTTGAGGTAATTTTGTTTGCTATAGAGTTACTTCTACCTCTGATTTTGATTCCTTCATACCAGTGATTATAGTAGCTCCCATTCATCCAGTCCTTGCTTCAATTGTCTTTTGGTTCAGTCAGCTTCAATACCAATCATCATTTAATTTTCTCTTCTGAGCGTTGCACAGTCTTAATTCACCTTCTCTGCTAGAGGATGATGGGGAATGTCAGTCAGACTAAGATGGTTTCTCCTTTTGATCAGTTATATTTTTCTCTCTCAGGATCTGATGATGAGTAACCAGGAGGAAAGTTCCACAAAGAAACCAATTTCAGGCTTGTGCTCTGGGTTTTCGGTTCACCCAACTTTTTCAAAATTATAGGTTATTGCTTTAGTTCAGATCAACAAAGGAAAAAAAATGGCAGAAAGTGGTTGCAGCAACCCTGACTTTCAATAGGCAGGCAACTTATAAAAGGTCAAGGAGGACAATTTATATTTTTGTTTCATCGTCCTTCTCCTAATTTGTTTGGTAATGGAGATGGTATGGGTCACTATAGAGGACTTGGCTGTATTTGGTACAAGGAAGCCAGGAAACTGGACTTGGTGAACTTTGATAGATAACAGGCCATATAGATCTATAGTCATTAGATCTATATGGCCTGTTTAGCAGCAATTTTTCTGGGAGAAGACAAGACTGTTTACTTGCCAGAAGGAAAAACACACTGAAGCATAGCATAATTGCCAAAAAACACGTCATAAAAGTTAGATTCAGGTCACAAACTTGCTTTGCCTCCAGCTTTGGATCAACCCATCTTCCCACCAGTGGTGGGATTCAATTTTTTTTTACTACCGGTTCTGTGGGCATGGCTTGGTGGGCCTGGCAGGGGAAAGATACTGTAAAAACTCCGGTCAGAGGTGGTATTTGCTGGTTCTCCGAACTACTCAAAATTTCCACTACCGATTCTCCAGAACTGGTCAGAACCTGCTGAATACCACCTCTGATTCCCACCAAGATTTGGATACTTGGGAGGCTATTATTACCAAGTTGTCATACCAAAGCTAGAGTATACAATTTTGGAAATCTTTAGTATTCCATTGCAGTCTTGCTCCACTATATCGTTGGAAACTTAAATATGCTATCTATGTAGTAAGGTAAAGGTAAAGGTTTCCCTCGCATATATGTGCTAGTTGTTCCTGACTCTAGGGGTCAGTGCTTATCTCCGTTACAAAGCTGAAGAGCCAGCACTGTCCAAAAAGGTCTCTGTGGTCATGTGGCCGGCATGACTAAACACCGAAGGCACACAGAACGCTGTTATCTTCCCATCAAAGGTGGTCCCTATTTTTCTACTTGCATTTTTATGTGCTTTCAAACTGCTAGGTTGATAGAAACTGGGACAACATGAGTGCACAAAGGAAGTTTTCCCATCACATGTTTTACTCACTATTTATCCATAGCCTTCTCCAAGGAGGAGGACAGTAGCCAAATTAGAAGGTTCAGCTTACAGTAATGTTTGTGCCATCATTCTCAAAACGTTGATATTGATAAGGCCCTGACTGAGTATGAGATTGCTTCAATTGATATAATAAAACACATACTTATTTTGAAAACATGCTTATTTTTCTATTGAAAGATCATGCTACAATGGACATGGAATTATTAAGCCACGGGGATAAATAGATATGTTGAGCTTTTACACACATCTAATGTTAAAAAGGATTCCTTTGTTGTTGGAAAGGAAATTGAAGTCACCTTTGAAATTCATCTGAATAGCTTTTTACAAATGATTTTTGCCTTTGCAAATCTTATTGTTTCTATTTAGAAATCTAAACTATTGTGTGTTCTCTCTATAGACACATTGTACATAAACTGGATGAAAGATAGATAGATATAGTGCATCACCATGAAGTATGGCTGATATGGTGTCCACAATAGCACTTTTGTGTGTTTGATATTAAAGCTACTATGATTTCATGATTTTGGTTCATGTGATACGGATTTATCTTTAAAACTTCAGGGTTAACAGCAAATTTCATTATTTCATTAAATGAATGTTTTTAATCTTATTAATCAAATGCCTACCTCATTTGAAATTTTTTTTATTTCTAGTGTGGTCACTTGAATAATGTTTTGAGAAACGAAATCCAGTAGGCATTCTTTTTGAACACATTAATTTTAGTAAAGTTTACTCAAAGGATTTCTATTGTGTAGTTCATTAACAACCTAATCTTTTTCTTGGAAGTAAATTCCATTGAGCTTTCATTTAGAAAAATGAATATTTATGATATTTAGAGACAAGTTATCTAATACATTTCATTCCTCATATATTTCTACTTTCTGTTATAAAATAGCAATAATTTAATGCTACCTGAATTCTAACTCTGTTTCATGACCAAAATTTCTAACAACTACAATGCCTCACTTTTATCTAGAGTCTATGGTTGCCCATAGACAGAAATGTTGATCTGATATATTTTCAGCTATTGCAAAGCTATTAATGACCTTGAAAAACATTTCTATCAATAACAAAATTCCACAGTTGCAGGGTACAAAGAATTATTTTATTTTAAATGGTTAATATTAGATAATGCCATTTGTTTTGTGCATATCAGCATTTTCGTATGACAGCAGAACCCAAGGGACACATAGTAATGGATTGGAGAGAGGAAACAGCAGGAAACGCAGTATATTTTATATTATTTAGTTATACTAGTGGCTAATCAAGCAGCATGTAATTAAGAAACACAGATACTTAATTGAAAGAAACTGGATATTAACCCTGAATATCTGTTCTCACCAAGACTTCCTGAGACAGTAACAATCACACACTGTTCCCAAAACCCTTTTTTTTTTATTTCAACGGCTGTGAATTATATGCATTCACAGCCTGTAATGAGTCCCAAACAGTTTATGAATAATCCAACAGAAGTCTGCCACAGTCTTTCAGGATAAGGCTGATAAGCACCCACCTTGATCTCCCTTGAAATGCTGCCAATGACTAAATTGCCAATTAACTGTACAAGGCCAAACAGAGCACAAAGTCAACACGGAGCTTAAACTAACCAGAATGAACAAAATTGCTTCCTGCAAAGGCTCGTGTCCCTTTGCTCCTCCTTTATGTCTTATGGGAGGAGCCAATCATCCCCAAGCCTTACTTCCGAGTCACCCTTTTGTCTTAACTGTTCTTGCTTCTGGCAGCTCTGTACAAGCACGCACTGGGAACAGGCTCCCCCTGTTCCTCTGCCTCACCGATGTCAGATACTGGAGGCTCCGGAGTCAGCACATAACTCTCAGATGGCCCTGGCCGCATCTCTGTGTCAGATGCAAATCCCTCATCCGAGCCCTCCCCAGACTCCAGGACTGTCCCATGTTCCTCCCCACTGTCTGACTCTGCTGCCGGCTCTGCTGGCCACCGACGGACCACAATACTATGCATGGATATTAACATCCAATAATTATTATACATATTGCAGAATAATACACCAACAATATCCAAGAATTGATAAGCCAATGGTGTGAAAATGAAAATGATTAGTATAAATAGAAAAAAAAATCTACAAACAAAATTCCAGTTAGGAACATTCACATTGTTTTCACACATTTAAGCATCCATCAAATGATGCTGCCTGACAGAGCTGTCCAGCTAATAATAAGAGAGAGAAGAGAAGGGAAGAGAAGGGAAAGGGAGGAGAGAGAGGAGAGGAAGGAGACGAGGGGGGAGAAGAGAAGAGAAGAGAAGAGAAGAGAAGAGAAGAAGAGAAATCTTGGAATACTGTTATTATTATAGGCTCCTTCTCCAATTCCTAAAGTGATATCAGCATTAGAGAGACAGAGAATTCTGGAGCCACAGAATGTCTATGTATTTGTGGTTAGCCGGCAGCAGGTGCAGATGGCTGAGGAGAACGAAGACTCAGATGAGGGGCCAGGACCATTAGTAAGTGGACTGCTGCCTTCAGAGATTGTGGGGGCTGGCAGCAGTGATGAGGAGGTTCCCAAGGAGCCTGTGCCACGTGCATGTGCGTGCAGGATTGATCGTAAGAGAAAGCAGTTACAACAGCACGGGAGACTCAGGAGTAAGGCTGCAAGGTAATGGCCCCTCCTTCAAGAAGATAAAAGCCAGCTGTGAAACTAACCTTCTTTGCAGAAGGCAAAGATGTTTTGAACTCAGCCTCGTGGACATTACAGTTGGTATTTGAAGACTCTTGTGTTGTTGTAAACTATTTCTTATCTGTTGTTGTTTTTGCCAGCCTTGAAAAAACTTGGCAAGGCTCTTTCTTGTCGGAGCTAACTAGTTGGAAGCAGCCTTTTATCTGTGAAGAAACAGGATTCTTAGCTTAAACATAAAAAAGTTATACTGCTGCCTTTGTCTTGTGTTTGCTCTCTTGGAGCCAGGTTTGGGTCAGAACAATGTAATATTAAAATCTTGTACACATAACTGAAAGAGCCAACTAAAAGCAAATTGTTGTCCTATAAAGAGACTTCAGAGTGTTGTGGTTTGCCAGCAGCAGGTACGGACGACAGAGTCCTCTGACAGCGAGAACGAAAGGGAACCAGTCAGGGAGCCAAGTGAGGACTTGGACGAGGGTCGTGCATCTGATGCAGGGATGGGTCCAGGACTATCAGAGAATAGGGTGCTGTCTTTGGAGCTCTTGGAGTCTGGCAGCAGTGAAGCAGAGGACCCCAGGGAGCCTGTGCCCAGTGCGTGTGTGCACAGGGCTGCTCAAAGGAGAGAGCAGCTGAAGCTCCTGAAGGGCCTTGGTGGTGCAGGCTGTTAATCATCTAGCACTTAGCTCAATTGCCTGCAATTAGTGCAGGTTCGAATCCCACCAGGCTCAAGGTTGACTCAGCCTTCCATCCTCTCGGGGTAGGTAAATTGAGGACCCAAGATTGTTGGGGGCAATAAGCTGACTTTGTAAAAAATGCCGCTTGGGGGGGCCAAAAAGCCCTAGTAATAAGCAGGCATATACAATGGAATGAAGGCTATTGCCGAGCACTTAGCATGGTGCTCTAAAGACTGTAAGCCGCCCTGAGTCTCCAGAGAAGGGCGGCATATAAATGTAAATTAAAAAAAAAAAAGCAAGGGTGACTCAGGAGTAAGGCTAGAAGATGACTGCCCCTCCCATAAGGGATAAAAACCAGCCCTTGGGGATGTGCTCTTTGCAGGAAACAAAGATGTTCTTTAGACTCTGAGTCCTCATTGAAGCTCTGCAAACTCTGGTTTGTTTTTGAAACTTCTGTCGGTTGATATTTATCAGTAATTAGACTTCTGTTTTTGGCAGCCTTTTACAACCTTGAAAGGTCTTGCTTTTATCTCGGACAATTAGGTTTAAATGTCTCTTGGCTGGGAATGCACAGTTTGTGTTTGTTTAATTTGAGCAAGGTTTGGGTCGGAACAAAGAGCCACTGGAGCTGATTCACTTATTTTCACATAAAATTATGAAAAGCTACCACTCACTTTGTATTTTTGATAAATTCTGCTGATGTGTTAGCTGTCTGCTTCTTCCTATGTTGAAGTACTAAACTGCCTCCACATTTTGCTTTGTCCTCACCCAAGATGAGGGTTTATCTCATAAAGATTGGAAGGATACCTGAAGATGTTAAGAAAATCTTCCCAACAATTATTAAGAGTTTTTTGTTGTTGTTGTTGTTAAAATCCCTAGATAGCCACTAGTTGTTCATTCACTGCCATTAGGAGAACCAAAAGTATTGATTCTATTCTTTCTGAAGGATATTACAGGTTTGTTGTTTTTTAAAAAGTTCATTTTATGGCCAGCATTATGATCATAAATCTTTCATAATTTTAAATTAGAATCTGAGGTCATATTATCTAGCCGAAAGAATGGCATTTGTAGTAATGTCAGTTATGACATTTAATTTCTAAAGATTGTTCTCATGGTCCATATTTCAATATCATATTTCAATATAATAGCTTTTCACTCTAGAATTTAAAAAAAACAAGGAAAAAAGGTTGTAGAGGTAACAAAATGCAATTTAAAAACAACAGGATGTTTTGACAATAGTAAGAATTTTTTTAAAAAACCAGTCACTTCAGAATTGTTAGTAATTTAATTCTATAAATTAAAGAAATCTAGTATTGTCTTGCAGCAAACTGAGGTGGGAAATATTTCATTACAATTTGAATATTATAACACTGTTGACACACATTTTATACAGTTTTCAACCAAGATCACTCTGGAGGGGTTAGTTTTAATCTTTATGAAAGAGAACATTGAATAGTTGGCATTAAAATGATCTAGTTTGAATTATATCTGTGGAGCAGAAATGAAAAGTTTGGATGTTTCCTAAAATTCTATTTTTGTACTTTGTATTCATAATCCCGGAAATCATAACTCTTCTTGCAAACTATCTACAAACACCAAAAAACTTCTTGGTTGTTGTTTTTTAATTTTTCAGCACATTAATAGCATTTTCTTCACCCACTATGATTGTTTTGCAGAATTCATTATAAAAAAGGAACAATTAGCAAAGAAGTCAGTCAAATTCTCAACCCAAAAGGAGATCTAAAAGCTTAGCAGGAAAAGTAACAAAGAAGCCCTGCAATCATTAAAACAAAACAAAATACAACACCTTCCCATCCTTCATAAACAGCAACCAGCTGAAACCTTCATCACTGGAGGCTTTCAAGAAGAGATTGGACTGCCATTTGTCAGAAATGGTGTAGGGTCTCCTGCTTGGGTGGTCCCTTTGAACTCTATATCTGAGAATTTTCTTGTTCAGGGTGGCAGATCATGCACCATCACACAGAAATCACAGACATATGAGCTGGTCAAATCTTGCCTAGAACCTTCTGATAATGAAAGGAAGGCATGGTGCCACAGTTTCCAACCCCTAGAAAACCTTTATATCTTATGAGTGATTGTAGGTAATACTTGTTTGATAGAATAAAGGTTGGTGCACAAAAGGTGATGGTAAAATCATAGAAAGGATAGGTCAAGCATGTGGGATGCACAGGGGTGATAGGCGAATTGTGTTGGGAAGACTTTTTATTTTTTAGAAGACTCGACGTTGCCTTGATGGTGTGTCGATGTGTGTGTATATATGTGTGAATTTCCCACCTCCAGTTATGGTGGAATTGTGTTGCTAATTTTCTAGTAACTGGGACTGCAAGTAGCTCTGAGGGACACAGGAGGAAAGGAAAGGAAAGGAAAGGAAAGGAACAGTAATCACTTCTTGTGATGACATCAATCCTATGATTGTTTCATTTACAATTATCCTTGAACAATGTGGACTATACAATAGAAAAGATGTTTGTGTTTCTGAATAGGCCAGTGGAACAAGTGGCATCCAAATAATGTATTTGTGTGTGTGTGTGTGTTTGTATGTGTGTGTGTACAAACTACTCAGAGATTATTGAGTTCACTAGTTGCATTTATGCAAATGTGTGATCGGAAAACCAAAGCTGATTATGCATATTTCTGTTGGTTAAGAAAGGATTGACCCAGCTACAGCTGTGTCATTTAAGTGGTTAAGAATTATCCTGAACAGAAAGGGGTTTTCTGGTTTGCATACTGCTATACTGTAAATGCACATGGAATTAAATAAATAATAGTGTAAGGCTAAGTCTTTATATATTTCTTTAGAAATAATTTTCACTTCATTCAATAGCATACACTTCACCTTCTTAATCTGAATGAGTCAGTTCTATTGGACATTTTAGAATATTCATATTATGTAATGTTATGTCCTCAAAGAGGAGGCTACAACATACCCAATATACTCAAAACAGTTTTTCTAAAGCTTAGCTATTTTAAGATGTATGGACCAATTCCCAGAATACTTGTAATATGCTGGTAGAAAAATTTTTGGAATTGAAGTTGACAGAGTTTAAAGTGGCTAAGGTTCAGAAACACGGACCTAAACCATCAAGTGTTTCAGGTCAGATTGGAAAAAAAAAGATTTCTCAGGTCATTGCTAATATGCCCTACACCAGGAATGGGCATACTATTGCTCTAGGTCTGCCTAAGGCCCTCTTGTTAATTTCATGCTTCCCTTTCAAAACTGTTCTGCAAGAGACCAGTTCAAATTTCAAGTGACAGCTTCCCTTGCAGCCTGAGGAATGGGGGGAGGGAGGGAGGAAGGTGAAGAGAGAGTGGGAGGGAGGGAGGAGGGAGGGAAGGGAGGGAAGGAAGGAAGGGTTGTTTCACTCATACCTGCTTTTGTCTCTTTCATGAACACACAGGGTTTCAACCTATTTTCCACCACCTCTGTATTAAATTCATGCTCATTATCAGATCATATTATTGCTCTGTCATAAGAGACCAGAATTGTTTGTTTTGAATAGCTTTTTTGCACACTGATCTTCCACTGAATAATCAGATGTGATTGACCAGGTCTAGGTCAACTCACCACAGCCAACATGCCACAGGACAACTCATCGTAGGACAGCTCTCCACAGGACAACTTGTCACGGGACAATTCAACACTGTATTGATCATTTCATTGAGTTATTTTTATCATTGATGACCACATTTTCGTCTAAATTATTGTAACTCTTATATTTCTGGATTGAATTTGTTTTATTATTATTGTTTCCTCAAAATTAATTCAACTTTTATATTTGTATTTTTTGAATTGTCCCATGATGACCTTCCTCATGGCAAGTTGGCCACAGTGAGTTGGCCAGGATGAGTTGACTCATTCTGTGATTGAGATGTTTTGAACAAATCTTGTACTCCTAAACCAAAATGGCTTTGACCAGAATGATTGATAATCATTGTAGTTAAGGTCAAGAACAATAGAAGCACATTAGACTGAGGAAAGTTACTGAAGAGAAAATGAATGTTGTACAATTAAGGTTTGCTAAAGTACAACTTTCTTATCAGCATCCATCTTTGAGAATAGGCACTCATTCTTCTTCCTCACTCTTTGTTATAAAAATCTCCTTGTAGGTTAAGAGTCACTAAGCTAACCATGAATAGAGATAGCATATTCTTTCTTAATTAGAATTGGCCTTATCAATAATCCTTGATTGTCACAACAGGTGGCAGTAAACAGAATCTGGGAAGTTCAATATGCTGATAAACCAGACATGGAGTGGGCAGACCAGACTTTGATTTTTCAATGGATCTTTAAGAAAACTCTCATGATAAGAAACAAGGCTTGCTGCATTATTTGCTGATTTAAAGAAAGCATATAATAAAGTAAAGCAGTCTGAATTGTGGAATAATTTGCATGTGTATGGAGTTAAGTTACGAGAATCAATGGAGTCTGCAACAAATACTTTAGAAAAAGACAAGCTATCTATTTCTTTTGGTTAATCAATTTATTTATGACTAAATAAGGAATGCTTTTGGTGATTCTAGAGATGATGTTAAAAGATACAGTCATGATGTTAAAGTTCATGTGAGCTATGTTTGTAATTTTGTATTTATATGATACCATGTTGAAGACTGAGAGTCCAAAAGATTTGCAACAAACGTTAGATAGATTATATAATGCAACAAGAAATGTGGATATAAAAATTAATTCCCTGGAGGCAAGGAGAACTGAATCCTGTAGCCATGTGCTTATATGCTATACCTCCAAAAGTGATACTAGGGAGCTTATCCCATCATATATATTTTGATTCTTTAATTATCAGAATGGCAATAAAGGTTTGCAGAGTTCTGTCTGTCATGTATACTAAGGTTAAGGGTTCTGGCAAAGACGATAGTAACAGCAACAGAAGCTATCCAGCAGGAAATGGAGAAGGTTTCTTGACTGGTACATTTAAGAGTGCCAGCTTTCTACCCTATTGGTTCAGTACACCATCCTTGCTGCAATGGAATATGATTAGACAGATTGTGATATTTTAAGTTTCAGAGGTATTGATGATTTATGTTATGTACCTCCAATAATAATATTCCGTTATTATTAAGTTTGACCAAAAGAAGAAAGAACAGAGAGAATGGCTTCCAGAAGATGGCTCTGCTTTACTGTGTTTCTTTTATTTGTTTGTTTATTTCTTTATTTAATCAATTTCTATGGCTGCCTATCTCAACAGGTGATTGGGTGATGAAGAATATTAAAACAAAATATGAGCTGTGGGAAATCAAAATCATGCAGAAAGCAACCTTAAGTAAGAAAGATAAGTTGAAGCTAATGGAGAAGAGCATAGTAGAAGGACTAAATCAATATGTTCATTAATAGCATGAGGGAATACAGTGAAAAAGAGGTATAGCCAACTTGATTATTATGAAGAGTAGCAATAAAGACTTGAGGTTCATCATGCTTGTGAAAAACTACAGGGGGTCTATGAAAAAATGACACCATTAAAATACAGTCCTGAACATTTGCATTGTAATGCCAGATGATATGACCACAAAGTCAAGACTTTAAACTGAAGCTTTAATTATGGTGACACAATAATGGGTTTCACAACCTTGTTGTAAGCTGTAATGGTCTCAGTTATGTAGTTAACACAGTTATAAAAATAAAACATGTCAAGCTTTGTAACTTAAAAAGAAAATTAAAATTAAAAAAAACTGGGGAGGATAATTGGGAAGGGAATCATGGGAATGAATAATATCAAGTAATTCCCTCATTCCTATGCAGATTTTTTTTCTTATTGCCCTGCTACCTATAAAACTTGGATCTTTTCTAGCAATGAAAATATTTAATTTTACAGATCCCTTCACAAGAGAAGCTCCATTTTTATTTTTTTTTTAAAAATGTTATTGATATTTTTATATGGATAACAGAAACACTAAAAAAAGCGAAGAAAAAAGATGAAAAAATGCAGAAAAGAAAAAAGATATTAGAAAAAAGAAGCAAATTCTGGTCTTTCTTTACAGCAATTACAAACAAGCTTATTTTTCTCTTCTCCACCCCCCTGTAAAACTTGATACATATTTCCCTTCTCCCCATATGCAACCCTTTTATATTAACTAAATCAAAACTGTCATTTTTAACCATTTTTATCCAAAAATCCATACAAGGTTTTTAGACTTTTGTGAAATTCCTTATTAATTTACCTGGTCAGAAAATTTTATTTTTCCCCTATAGGAAAACTTTGTTTGGACAGAATTAACTGGGTGTGGAAGAATTGTTGAATAACTTGTCTTTTTGTCATCTTCCTGACAAAGTATGCAGGTACATCTCTTGAGAAATTTTTTATCTTTTGATATTTTGCATTGGTTCTGTGCATCCTGTCTGCTTCTGAAAACATCCATGTTTTCCTCTCTCATTCCCTAGTTTCTGTTAGAGCTTCTCCTTAATGGCTCCCTCACATGGTTCCAAAATTTCTCTCAGTCTCAGACTAATTTCTTCTTCTCTTTGTTCCAATAACACCACATTCAGGTCTTCATTCATTTCTCTAGTTGTTATATCCATCTTATTTTCCGATATCTCCATTTCTCCTTATTTTCTGGTATCTCCATTTCTCCTTGATTTGTTTGACTTCTCCAATCAGTCCAGAGGTGATATTCAGCAGGTTCTGACCAGTTCTGGAGAATCAGTAGCAGAAATTTTGAATAGTTTAGAGAACCGGCAAATACCACCTCTGACTGGAGATTTTATAGTATCCTTCCCTTGCCACGCCCACCAAACCACGCCCACAGAACCAGTAGTAAAAAAATTTGAATCTCACCACTGAATTACTCATATTGCAGATTCTTCTAATATTTATTTTCTCTTTCATATTTGCAAATCTTTCAGCCAGGTTCTTCTTAACAAATTCAGTCAGTGAAATTATCTCTGGCCTAATAATATCAAATCCTCAAGCATCTTTTGTAACATTTCTGGTATAATCACTTTTTCTGACATTTGCTGTGTTAGTAATCCTTTCCTCCTTTCTTTTGGGGCTTTCTTGATAATAGCCTCTTCTCTTCCTCCCCCCACCCCTCCATTTCCTTCTACCTTTCCCCCCCTCTCTTATCCAAAAAGGGAAAAAAACAACCAAAATTGAATCTTTTTTTTCTTTTCTTTATTCATAACTTTTTAGTCCCATTCAATCTATACACTTTAATGAAGATTTTTTTCTTTTTGTATAGAAAAATCTACAAATCATTTATCTTGGAAAACCTAAACCTAAATAACACAGAAATACCTGTTATTAATTTATTTCATTTAATTTGAAACTCCATTAAAATAAACAAAATCCAAATTTGGCTAAACCTATTATCCATTTTAAATTTTCATACTCCAAACTTGTAGCAAGATTTTTTTTTGCTATAGTTTATAGAATAGAATAAAATAGAATAGAGTAGGAGTAGAATAGAATAGAATACTTTATTGGCCAAGTGTGATTGGACACACAAGGAATTTGTCCTGGTGTAAATACTCTCAGTAAACATAAAGTAAAGATACTTGAACCCCTTGTATTTATTTCTTTCCATTTCTCTTTATTCATGTTCTGGGTCATAAGGACATTCACCAGGAGGTCTAATTACTCTACTTCCCTGAAGATCTCTATAGCTTTTAAATAATTATAATCCAAATGTGCAGATTCAGTGTACTTTACAGTCTCTGAGACTGTGAGCTTAATCTTTCTTATAGAAATATTAAACTGATCCTAGTGCCTTCAGGTTTCCTCATGAGGAGCTGCCTTCCAGTGCAAATGTGGACAAACTTTTCAGCTTCTCCTTGTCTGAAGAAACTCTGATGGTCTAGGCAAGCCATTTATCTGCTTCAGCATCAGTCTGCCATTTTCCTCAATCCAAAGGATGGTCAATTCCTTTAAAAAAAAAATTATTTGGATATCTCACTATTTTAGTAATACTCCTCCTTACCACATAGTTTAATGACTGGATTTGTGGCCTGAAACTATCCCTACTGCTTTCAGTAACCTTGTTATGGAAGCATAAATCTGGCAATCAAAAGCAAGAGAGTTGTTCCCACAATCATTTGATCATTTCTTATACCCACTCTAACTGAAGTTTGGATTAGGGAGGGGTGAATCTGTTATAGTGTTATCTTTATAGTTCATTTTCAGGCACCATGATGGTGATGAGATGATGAGATTATTAATCCGTCCTTCCCATAGTGAAAGTACGTATCCAATGATCTCATGAGAGGGAAAATTACCAAAGCTAAGAGATCAACATTCAGCTATCTTTTATTTGGGTAAGACCCAAAGGACTTCCTTGTTCTTGCATAAATAAGGAATAATTGACAGATATAACAAATGAGTTTTACCATCATTTCATGGCCTACCAACATCCATAATCATTTGGGATGGAACATCCCTTGGGAATGATGATATACCTTAAATAGCATTGTAATTTTAATTTTTGATCTATAGTACTACTTCTCTTTGAAGAAAAGCACATAATTGGACACAAGAGTCAGTAAAATTATAATAAAGTCAGAGTTTGAGAACATAGAAATTGCTTTGTGTTAAATCAGGTTATTTTCTTACAGTTAGATGTTCAAAGTTGCCAATTGTTTCAAGGGAGTCGTTGCCGTTTAATTAGTGCAAAGCTAGTAGATTAATTCTTCTTGAAATTCATGAAAGTCTTAATTTGTTTCCAATCCATAATTTAAAGGCATTTATCCTTTTTCCTTCACTCCTTCTCAGCATCTAGCTTTACTGTTATTGCCAGAAAGACCATTACTTTAACTATTCTGATCTTTTGCTACTGAAATGTCCTTATCCTTCATTGGTTGTCTTTATGATTTCTTTGTCTCTATACTGCTTATCTAGGCCAAAAAAGCAAAACTACTGTATCTGCCATCTTTCTTTGTCTTCTACTGGAAGTTCACTAAATTTAATATTGATCTGGATATCATTTTTTTTACTTTCATAATGACAATCTCTTCTACATCTTCCTTATTTTCATCTGTCAGCCATCTCTGCCTCTCAAATCATTAATATTTCAGCCTCTGATTTTGACTGCAGCTGTCACTGAACCTTACCATTATAATAAAATAAATACTATATAAAGTAAATAGATATGGGGACATTGATTCTTTGAGTCATTTCTATCCATCTACAAAACTACTCTATTTCTTCTAATATAGCTTTTATGGTAGCTTTATATTCAAAAGGATAATCTGTATCCTTAATAAAGTCCACGTTCTGGATGATTTGCATAAAGATGTTATAATGAGTGAATCAATAATAAATATCTTTTTGGTATACTTTGTATATTTAATGTGTGTTGTTTGAACTTATGTTCCCCTGCCTTTCCTGAAATCTGCCTATTAATACGACAGTTTTTTTCCCATGTATAGGTCAATTCTCCTCTATGAAAAATATTGCTAGCTAGACCAGTAGTGGGATTCAATTTTTTTTACCATCGCTTCTCTGGGCACAGCTTGGTGGGCGTGGTGTAGCTTGGTGGGCATGGCAGGGAAAGGATACTGTAAAATCTCCATTCCCTCCCCACTCCAGGGGAAAGGTTACTGCTGGTTCTCGAACTACTCAAAATTTCCACTACTGGTTCTCCAGAACTGGTCAGAATCTGCTGAATACCACCTCTGAGCTAGACTTTGCTTGCAAAAACCAAAGTTACCTTTTCAAAAGGTAACTGAATCTTCAAAGTCAATTGCTTTTTGAATAAAAAGCTTTTGGACAACCATGACCTAGCTACTTGAGCATCTCTGTAGACATTTTGCTTGCATGAGAAATTTATAGAATAGTTCATTCTCCTGAATGTTTACATGCATTCCCTTCCATTAATATAAGTATATACACCAGTCAATTTGTCTTGTTCCATATTTCTTGATCTACAAATATTACCTGCAAATTTCCCTGTGATGTCTCTGGTCATCTTAACAAGATATCTCCTTTTATTTGTTTTGTTAATTTCCTCTATTTGTTAATATTCTGATTGAGATTCTTATAATCCTTATTATTTCTTGCTTAATATTGAAAGCCTCCATGCCTCCTTTTTAAACAAAGAATCTAACAATTTTTAGGTATCATAATAGTTTGTGCTGTAGCCATTTAAACTTGTCCTTTAGAAAATTTTGATTTTTTTTTCTGCTTGTTTTTACGATTTCTCTCAACTCTTTCTAGTTCCTCAAATTCTTTCACTATGCTTTATTTCCTGATCCTTTCATGACTCTTACGTTGTAGGGTCTCCAACTCATATCTCACTGGCTTAGCTTTCTCTTTAATTTGATTTTAATTTTAATCCACATATATGACACAATAATTCATTGTCAATTCCACAATCTTTATTTGGAAATGTCTTGAATGATTCAGCTGTAATTTCACAACTTCTGTTTCCTATTTTATAATCCATTTGATTCAAATAGTAGCCAATCCATCCTTGATGCCCTTGTATAGGATCTATAATCTTGCTTGAGCCACATGTTGGCAATAGCTAAATATTTCTCTTTACAAGACTGAATTATTTTCTCTTTTATATTTATCGAGTCCAAATTTCAAAATTGAGATTCTCTAATTTCTCCAACTTTTACATTTTAGTCACCTGTTAGTACTATTAAATCCTGTTTTGCTTTTGCTTTTAGGATCTCTTACAATGTCCATTGAATTATTCCTCCAGGTTATATACATGTTATAAACATTTGTCTAACACTGATTTTCAATGGATAACTACTAATGTCAATGGATACATTCATTATTTATTCATGCAACAGCTGCCACTCCATTTCTTTATTTGGACTTTGATTGACCATCTTAATTAATTAATTATCACTGATTTGCATACACTGATTTGCCAAAGCAGAATCAAGGCCATCATAGAAGATCCCTCATACCCTGGCAATTATCTTCTTGACCTGCTGCCGTCTGGATGGCGCTTTTGGTCAATAAAATCCCACACCACTAGACTAACAAATAGTTTCTTTCCCTGGGCCATCCGTACTGCAAATAAATATAAGTTACTACCTTATTAAGATGTGTAAAGATGTGAAACCGCAATACCTCATTCAGATGTATAATAACATATTACAGTACAATCCATCTCTGTGTATTACACTTGGCAAGTGTCACAGTCAATGTTGGATGTATATTTTGTGTATATTCGTAGATATTGTACTCTCAAATTGCAAATGGAGACGAGGGTATTCTATTTTTCTTATTTTCATCTTTAAGTGCTTTTTATTGTATTGCAAACAGTTGCTGGGGTGCATTCACAGTTTTGTTGTACTTGTACATTGACAATAAAGTTCTTCTCTTCTCTTCTATTCTACATAGTTTTTGTATGATAATACCAAAGTAGTTTGCCACTGCCTTCTTTTCTTTATATTTTAGAGGTCCTTCTCCTAAGTAGGATGGCTTCTCTCATGCTACAAAGCTTCACCTGATGTCATTCTTATTGCAGATTGCTTTTAGTATCACCACTTCCCTTTTGAACTTACCAGCAAGGATGATTCTGCCAAGACATCATTCTCATAACAATGCCACGCCCAGTTTGGAGCTACTGAGCCATTCTACTTTGTCAAACGGGTAATCCTTCTTGCCACCAAAACTGAAGCATAAAGAACAGTGTTTCCCAACTTTGGCAACTTTAAGATCTGTGGACTTCAACTTTTGGAATTGCCCAGCCAACCCACTGGCTAGGGACTTTTGGGAGTTGAAGTTCATACATCTTAAAGTTGATAAGGCTGAGAAAACTGATATATAGATGATGGGGGAGGTAACTAAATACAATTTTCCAGAAAGAGCAGTCTATTGAAATGATTGGCCATTGGCCAAGGGTTACTATTTGAATCAAATAGATTATAAAATAGGAAACAGAAGATGGGGAATTACAGTTGACTCTTTTAAGGCATTTCCAAATAAAAACTGTGGAACCGACAATGAATTATTGTGCCAAATTGGTGGCTTAAAATCAAACTAAAGAGAATAGTTATGCCAATGAGTTATGACTTGGAGAACCTAAAGCTAAAACATAAACATGGATTTATACAGACATGAGAATGCCTGTTCACTCTCTCAGCATCATTGTCATTGCTACCCTTCCCCTATGTCACTTGCTAATGAGAAATCTCTCCTTGCCTATCAACTATACCATAGGATATATAACTGAGATGATGATAATGCAAGATGTTTCTAATGAAGAAGTCCTATGCATTTGTTTGGTTGTGGTAGAAAGATAACACGTTTGACATTCTTGAATGGTTCAGAAAATTAATCCATCTGAGGCCACTTTATACAAGCAATTGCTATTGTGTTTTACTGTGTAGGGTCCCTTCTGGTACTCCAGCAGGGATCTTCCCCAGGAGTTTGCCTGAAATGATATAGGGGTTCCTGCTTGAGCCGAAGGTTGCACTAGAAGACATCCAAGATCCCTTCCAACTCTGTTATTCTGTTCTGTTAATAGCAGTTCAACTTGGGGGTTCTGTCGCTTGAGGTATATGCACTCATAACTTAGACAATCTGCTGTATGCGCCTGCTTTCTTTACTGCTTTTAATATTTTGTATTCCATTCACAACCATCACGCAGAGATAGGTGGATAGATAGATAGATAGATAGATAGATAGATAGATAGATAGATAGATAGATAGATAGATAGATAGATAGATAGATAGATAGATAGATAGATGATAGAGAAATAGAGATAGATAGATAGATAGATAGATAGATAGATAGATAGATAGATAGATAGATAGATAGATAGATAGATAGATAGATAGATAGATAGATGATAGATAGATAGAGAAATAGAGATAGATAGATAGATAGATAGATAGATAGATAGATAGATAGATAGATAGATAGATAGATAGATAGATAGATAGACAGATAGAGATACATAGAGATAGATAACAGATAGAGAGAGAGACAGATTGAGAGAGAGAGAGAGAGATTCTACCTTTGCAGGCAACTGTGAATACAATAAAGTGCACAGTGATGCCAAAGATGCTGGGTTGGGCATTCTGTGTTGACTATTTGGCTTTTTGGGAGGAGCATCTGGGTGCTTTCAGAGAATGACTGCTCATATATTACGTTGGTTTCTCTCTATTGATCTGCCTTGTTCTGTGGGAAGGCATCCAGTAGCCCATTGTCCCTCCTCCGCTCTGCCTTTCCTCTGACAGAATCTAGACCTGCTTTGCTTTGCCCCACCTCCTTTTCATCCTCCGGCGTGCCTGAAGTTAAATGAGCAGAGAACCCGGTAGCTGCAGAGAAATCACAGAAACAAGTTGGTGTCAGTGGCCAACAGTCCATCTTTTCCTTTCCGGGTTTTTTCGTTTTTTGTTTTAAAGGCATTCCTGGGGTTTAGCAATTAAACAATCTGAATGAAGCTGGTTGTTTTTTCAGCCAGCCTGCCAGAATGGGCCAGTGCTGCTGCAAGCTTTATTACTGCCTCCAGTGCCTGGACAAAACGGTACTTTCCATCTTTTACATCTTCTTTTCCTGACTTAATTCAGACAACAGACTGCTAGCCTGTTATCTCTGATCCTTCCTCTAGCTACGGTAGGTAAGGTTGCCTTGCAAGCTCTGATTGTCTAGAAGGGAGGTGGAGGCAGTGGGAAAGATCGGGAATGAGGGTGTTAATCCCTGCCTTAATGTGCTGACTTCTCATTTGCTGCGAAGCAAACAAAACCGTCCGATTCACCCTCCACACTGCAGTGTGTCTTCCTTGCATCAGTTGTACTCTGCGGTCCGAAATTTTGTGGTTGTGGATTTTTGCGGGAGAGTCATAGCAAACCAGTGACACAATGAACAGAGAACTGACTTGATTTGTTGTTTTAATTTGCATCAGTGGAGGCTACCTGTGGAATGCAGATTTAAAGATGATGCTGCCGTGTCGCTCCACATGTAGGTTTCTGTGTCCTTTTACTTCTCTGTCTGTCTGTTTCTCTTTATTTGACTTGCATGAGAATTGCATCCTTTCTCCTTGGCAATCTCTGTTTTCCCATTGTATTTGCTTGTCACCTAATTTTTAACAAAGATTCTGGAGCTGCATTATGATTGGATAAAAGGAATATGGGTGGGGTGGAATTGTGCATGTCAAAGTGAAATGTATTTTAAATGTAACAGTATTTGCTGGTAGCTGTAAAATAAGGTATTGACCAAAAAATATGCTTGTTTCTAACATACAATGTGTGATTATTTGCCTCTGGAACTTAGGCATCAACTTTTAATTTGCTTATCATAAAATGTCTTGGCAGAAATGGTCAATAAATTATATTATATTACCAATTGGAGTCATCTTGATACCTATTCAAGTACATATTGGAGCATCTTCTTAGTGGTCTTGATATTAAACTATAGCTTTAGATATATTGTGATTTATGTTAAGAAAATTATTTCACATAGAACTCATCAAACTGTGGGTGTTAGGGAGAAAGTCTGGTGATAATCTGGGCTTGTAAAGTTTAATTGAAGATATTAAGAGAAGGGTGGTGCCTATCTTCCTTCTATTGAAGTGAGAGTATTTCAAATGCTTTATGGAAAGATAAATGACAGATAATTTTGAAACACAATAACATTAAAAGCTGTTGACTGTGTCCCAGAAAAGTCAGATGAAATGTTTATTGAAAGAAGAATAAGAACAGACATGTCTTCCCCTCCCAAGCTGAACTCTTACATTTGGAGTAAGAGCAACAGTGACTAAGCATGATGTCCACACCCACCAAATGTGACTAGGCTTTGTCCAAGATAGTGAGAAAGGCAGAAAAACAATCTTGGTGCCATAACAAAGAAGGTTGCATTTGTGTTAGGAAGACCTAAGTTCAGCCATGTATTCTGTGGAAGAACCCATCAGCTGTTACATGTGCATGTTAATGACAATAGAGAGTTGTGATGAAAGGAGGAGTAATTATTGTGAAGTACTGCTAAATGCCTGCAAGTTAATATTGATAAATATAGAGAATTTAAAATTGCAGGAGGAAGAAGTACTTTGAGATATATTCCAGGTATGCTTCTCATTTAAGCACAGGATAACAGAGTTGAGGATGCATCCAGCTATATTCAGATGAATGAAAGTGTAATTTAAATAAATTCATTTACATAAAGCAATCCCACTCATTATATAGAGCACACTTGTCTCACAAGGCCTCTTACAAGGTACTACAACGAACAGAAACAGCTACAGATATATGGCATAGAACAAAGATAGAACTCCAGAACAAAGAACTTTATAGAACAAATAACAAATATAACTTGAGGGTTGCTGACATTGTTATTATTGAAAGGATAATTATACAGTGCTTGTTATCTATTTGCAGAATGAGGGCCAAAATTGGGAGCCACTTCTGAGAAAGCTTTATTGTAGTATCTACCATCTTAAGGGCTTCTAATGTGGTTTGAATTTTTTTGAAGATTACAGAGAAAAGTTGAGAGGCCTTCTGCACTGGTAAACTGGATTAATTTTTATTCAGATCTTTATGAATAGGAAATACGTTTGTTCCAGATAGCTCACTGTCAGTTTTGGATGTGTCCAATCAGATGCAACCAAGTGGACAAATAAATCACAACAAAGACTGCCATCTTCAGTAGCTTGTCCCCAACATAGTGCTACTGTCCTTGGTGATATCAATGGGCACCTCTTCCATGATTTATCTGATCTTTTTATGAAGGCTTTAAATTAGTTGCTACAACTTGAAATTTCCAACAAACTGAGTCCAGTAGCAGAAATAAAAATCTGGTTGAATACAGGGCTAACATTAGTACCATATCAGGGCCATTTATCAGATCTGCCCCAAAGCTGAGCAACTATGCATTTCACTTATTGTTGATACCTAACTATTGGATTCTTGTAACTTTCTGTAAAGCTGACATTCTTTATTAACAGTAAGAAAACAAAGGTAGCAATATAAGGAAGGGACACAATTGGCGGTTTGCTGAAAAATATTTATAACCTCTTTTGTTTTGACAGATTGATACATTGAAATTGTAAGATAAGGTTCATTTTATCATGCCTTTATCAGCCTGCCCTGAATGTTAAAATGTATATATTAAAACTAATTCATTTGCATCAAAAGTCTGAGACCACACCATCATAATAAATCCATAAATGCAAGAGACTTAGGAGTTCCAAGTCTTAGAACAAAAATATTTCCCATGGAATTAATAAAATGTAAATGGAGGTTAGCTTTTACCAAGGGGGCAGGGGGGTTGGGACATAGTTGCTTTAACTATTTCAGGCCTTTGCAAATTTTCTAACATCTGTCAGGATTAGATTAACAGGAATAGACATCATTTCTCTATTTTTAATTAGCAATCAAATCTCCAAGGTGCTGATATTATTAACTGGGATGCTTTTGAGAATGAAGCTGAGGTAGAGTTTGTTTTATTTCATATCAGCATAATAGTTTATTATGTCACCAGCTATCTTTGCAGTCCATGTTTGCAAGATAATGAAATATGTCATTTGTAAAGATTTTTATTCCAACATATCCTAAGTATGCTTAGAATACATGCCTATCTACCTTGTCAGGGAGAAAAAAGGGTCAAGGTCAAATTTCTCATCTCATTCATCATCAAATGTGATTTGTCAAAATGCATTATAATAATGGGAGTACATGATTTGTGGCAAAAAAATAAAAATAAATAAAAACAGGCCTACTGATGACTGTGAAGAGTATTTAAAATACCCCTATAGAATTAAAGTGTCAAATATTTTGATAATGTTTTCCAACATTTAATTCAATATTTTACATGGTTTGTAATTTTCCACCATTTAACATAATTGAATGGATCTAATATTACGACACAGGGAGGAGAATGTTTCCCTAATATTTTGTTAAGCCTGCATAGTTTTATTTGCCTTCATAATGAACCAGTGTTTTAATTTAGCAGTCAGTCTACTTGAGCTATCCATTTCTTTGAAATCCAAATGAAAATAAGAACATTGTTTCTCTCTGTTTCTCCTTTAAAATGTTATTGCTTAAATATCTAGGGCACGTGCAACAATTTTGAATGTGGTCTAAGTATTTGGCAGCATCACCACATTGTTGTAAGAATCAGCTTTGGAAAGGAGGAATATATTTTAAAAAAAATCAGAGATGTTGATCCAGTCCTGATATAATTAAAGTTTGAGTTTAATCATTCTTTTTCATAACCCTATTCAACAATAGTAGCTATAATAGTTCCTGACCTGCACAGCTAAGCATAACTCATAATTTGCTTTGTGTGGTGATCTGGTAAAAGAAGCTAATATTATAAGGAATGCTAAAAGAGTCTAAGAGTCCTTGGCTCTAATACAGGATAATATCATTGAACCAGAAATCCTAGGTAAGCAATATGAAGCCCAACCATGTGACTCATAGGATGAACTACGATAATCTTTTGGCTGAGCTTCAACCTTCATCTTTGAGTTGGGCTAAAACTCTATTTAAAAAGTGATTATGATTAGTGATTGAGAATTATGGTAGATATAGTCCAACAGATCTAGAATGCACCAGGGTGGAAGAGACAGAACAAATGTATCCTTTGTTTTCTTTTATTTGTATCAGAGGTGTATTCACCTTCTGCAGCAAAAACAACAAAAAGCTTAAAGCTTAATGCATTTATTTTGCTTAGTTTTTGATCCACAAAACTATGAAAATAACTTGGTTAGTCTAAAATTTCTGTAAGACTGTTGTCTTTTAAGTTTACTGCTTAGTAATGTTACCAAGGAAGATGAAATTGTAGTCAAGGACAACTGTAGGGTATCAAATTGGGGAGGGATGTGCCATTTGGATCTTTGTAGTATTTGTTTAGAAAACAAATCTTATTATGGAAACTTTGGATAATCTAAAATGGATACAGCCAATTTAATAAGCCTCAAACTTCACCCACCTCTAAATTACATTCATTTCTGGATCAAAATTGGTACAACATTGCATCTCTTTGATTAAATGGATGCGGAATCATTCTTGGCCACAGACCACAATCAGGTTCCTGATGTCAGCTTCATACATTGTATTTCTAATTCGGCATCCAAAATTACATCATGATATTAGTAGTGACTGGAGCAGTGACATTTCAATTTTCAGAGATGCAGGAAAATCTTTATTACTGTTCAATACAGTAACTGTGATTCCCCTTTTTTAAAAATTGTGCTTCTTCTGGAAATATCTTGAAAAGACATTTTTGTACTGCTGTTAAGTTCCTATTTAACATTTTCTGATCTATTTTTTTAAACCATGATGTTCCTGCCCATGTGTGTCCTTTTATTAAGCTTTACAAGGCATACAATATTAGCGTGCTAGTCAGTTATTCCTGTTCTGTTGTAGAATTAAGGATATCTAATATACTGAATCCTATTCTCTTCTTTGGAGAGCTACCTTTTGTTGAGTCTTGAATAGGTTTCCATTTGAGTGTTTTTCTACATACTTCATAAATTGAAGTCCTGCAGAGCAAATCCTTCTACTCTTAGAACCTACTTAGAATGGGTCTTATTTTTTCAAACATGACCAATCATACCCTAACTCAAACATATAAATAAACAAACAAATAAATAAATAAATAAATGCCTGGCACTATGCAGAGTTAACAGGACATTAAAGATCTTTTTCAAGAACTCAATAGGACTGTAGAAGACAATACTGGAAGTCAATTCAAGACAGCTCACACAAGTGGCATATAAAATGTGACATATATCAACTGATTCACTATCTCTACTGCTGCTGGAACTTGTCAGAGTATATTCATGAACTGGAATAAAGCATGGTAACGAGGTCAGCCAATGAATAGGCATAGCAACTAAGTCAGCCAATGAGGACTGTTTTGGAAACTGAAACTAGAAGTAGCTTAGGCATGGCTCAATGTTAAGCTCTGCAATTCTGCAACTATGTTAAGCTGTCTATTGAAAATGAAACTGCTTCTCTCCTCTGCTGTGTATAATGCTTGCTACTGAAGTTACTTGCAACATGTTTCTGTCTGAGTTTGCTTCATGTTGAAGAAATCTACAACTGGTTTGTAAAATCTACTTATTGTGTTTATAAAGAAGTTAAATGAAGCATCAGCCATCTGTGTTTATTTTTCTGTCACTGAATTAATGCTGCAAAACTCTGAATAGAACTCCTTCAGCCAGATAATCACAATGACTGGATCTGGATACAAACTCAGTGACAGAACTGTCATCAGTCACCTTCTCTACATGGATGACATTAAGTTGTATACTAAGAGTGAACAAGATTTCAAACTGCTGATACCCCTGACATGGATCTACAGTAAGGACATTGAGATGATATTTGGACTGGATGGTAATCAAGAGAGGGAAAGTAATTAAAATTGAAGGGGTGGAACCATGGGTGGGCCATACAGCAGACATATTGACCAGTTACAAGTACTTTGGTATTACACAGTCATATGAGAACCATGAAGAGGAGGCAAGTAAACAGCAACATCCAAGTACCAGCAAAGGGTAATGCAGGCCTTGAAAAGCCAGCTTAAGGGGAAGAACAAGTTCCACACCATCAATATTTATTCCTACCAGTCATCAGAAACCCTGCTGGTATAGTGAGTTGGCCAAAGAGGAACATGGAAGTTGCCAATGTGAAGATCTGTGATGTGATCACAATGTACAGACATTTTCAGCCCAAGTCCAACACCCAGAGACTGTACACCCTTCAAAAACAGAGCAGGTGATGGGTCTGGTATGCATCAAAGCCACTGTCCTGGACAAAGTCTAAAGCATCCAGGGATGTATCAATAAGATGACATCCAAGAATGAGCTACTGAGAGAATGCCTCAGCTGCCTCAGAAGGCAGCAGCAGACATAGGAGGAAGGTAGAGCAGAAGAAGTGCCATGGCAAAACAAGATCCTCTGTATCAAATGTATCATCGGCAGATAGTTGAGATGGCTGATGTTGAAATGATTCTTCATAGATTGTCTAAATGTTGAAAAATGGGGGAGATGCCATTTCAGAGGAGTGCATTCCACAAATCTAGGGACAAGTTCTTTCGACCATTCCTGAGAGATGGGTATCTGACAATGGAGCACCTTCAAAAATGTTTTTCCTGTAGATCTGAGCAGCTGGATGGACATGTACATAATGGTAGAGGAATTCCATTAGTCAGGTCTTAAAGCCATTTGAGCTTTAAAGTCAGTGGCAGCACCTCATTTATTTACCACTATGAGCAATATACATCACACTGGTTTATTTAAAAAAACCTCAGTAGAAGTATCATTATGAGAGCTGTGGTGGCGCAGTGGTTAGAATGCAGCACTGCAGGCTACTTCTGATGTCTGCTGGCCAGCTAACTGCAAATTGGCAGATCGAATCCCACCAAGCTCAAGGTTGACTCAGCCTGCCATCCTTCAGAGGTGGATAAAATGAGGACCCAAATTTTTGGGGGCAATAGGCTGACTCTGTAAACCACTTAGAGAGGGCTGTAAAGCACTGTAAAGTGATGTCTAAGGCTAAGTGCTATTGCTATTATGATCCCTCAAAGGATCATTAGGATGCTTACTAGGATTGCTTTATTCTTATTTTTCCCATATTTTGTTTGAGCATTCTTTCAATATTTGGCTTTTTAAAATTTACGGTTAACTCACTTTTATCCCGTTTCTTTTGATGATCTGAAAATTTAAAATAAAGATGCATGTGGTTAGAATACTCACTATTTTTCTGTATATCAGTTACATTCCGATACAGGAGTCTTTCAAATATTAAAACAATGAGGTTATTTTTTGTATTCCTCTTTTGATCTTTACTAAGAGATGTAACTCATTCTATTTCAATATCTTGTATAGTATAGTATAAATACTTTATTTATTTGGGAAAATGAATAAAAAAAATCCATCCCAATCTTCTGTTATTTGTCTTTTCTTATATTATCTTTTATTTTGCCACTGGGATAATTTTTTTGTGGTTTAAAGTTGGAAGAAGGAAAGTATTAGGTTACTTAGAGATAACTGGTATTTCCATTGATGAAAGTGAATTTAAAGGCTATTTCAAATCCAGTTAAGTCATATTTACAAAAAGGCTAAATGCAAAGGTTTATCTAAGCATTGTCATTTAAGCAATAATCCAAGTCTTTTAGCATTTATCCCTCTCAAAACAAAATATCAACCAAAGGTGAGAATTCATAAATGCATACGTTCCTCCAGAGAATCTAGAAAGATATAAAATTCTGATTACCATCCCCAAAACAGAATTGAATACAGTATTTTGGAGATGTGATATGCACTGAGACATGTTTCAGTTAATTATACAGTGAAACTTTGATTTGGCAAACCTTGATGCAAGAGCCTTTGGTTGAAACAGGTGATGTAATAAACTATAAACAAACTACACATCTTTGTGAATATAACTACTAAGACTTAATCAGTTTATTCAACTGCATGTTGACAGCAAATTAGGGAAAGTACTTTGTGGAAATAAATGAACTGATTGCCTGTTTTTGATTGTTTTTAAACAGAATGAAAGTGCCTTTGTGAAAGAAAAGGAGATCTCAGCTGAGCTTGCAAATGTCAAGGATGAAGTTGGTAAGTAGAGGCTAAACAAGCATGTTAAATATATTCTTTGCTGGTTACAGTTTTTTTTTTTTTTAAAGCAACAGGGTTCTTGTTTCTTGTTCTGTGAGATGAGATGAGATGATCTGAATATATCAAGGCAGGTTTTTATAGTTGTCAGGGGACAATAATTTATTCTTAGTGGTTGCAAAGACAGGTTCATAACCATGCACAGCAGAACTTATCGTGCATTATCTTTAGTGTTCTCAGATGATTACCTGGAAAGCTATATTGCTTGCTTTTCAACCACATACTGCATACATAATATTTAAATAAATATAAAAATCCAGACTAAAGCATTCACCAGTTCTGTAGCATATTGACATAATTAGTCAGCAATCAATAACTAAAATCAATCTGCATCACTAATGCAGTGGGAGCTGTAGCTAATATGATCACCCCACCCTCACTTTTTTAAATAATAGGAACAACAATAGATACTCTGATTTGAAGTAGTTGTTGACATCTTTACTACCATTCAATTTAACATATTTAGGAGTGAAGGGGAATCCTAAGGTAAAAATGGTTGATGATAGAGCTACATTGCTGAGTCTGCTTCATAAGCTTACAAATAAGAGATAGAAAGCAGCAGAAGTATTATGGACAACAGTGCTCATGTTAGCAGAGAAATAGTACCACTATTTTAATTTTCTGGACAAGAAAACTATCATTGTGAGGCTAGAAGGAGAAAATAATTTTAAATCAAGCTTCAGGACTTAATAATTTTCACTGAGATATAAAATGTAGGAGAAAAATACCATATGTAAAGCATTACAGTCTTTGCTGAATGTAATATCTAAGCTGCCCTTATTCCTGATTTGCAATTATGATACATAAACAGAAGTGTAGAACCCAGTCCCGTGCACCAATCTAAAAAAGATTCATACAGTTGGGAACAAATGCAAAGAAGATTTAAGAAAAGGACAGTCATCAAGGGACTGGAAACCTGTTCTTGTGAAAATGACTAGGATATGTTAGCCAAGAGAAATGGCTATTGATAGCACTAAACCAGGCTCAATTAATCCCTCTTTGGACATATTACGCAAAGATCCAATTCCTGGAAAAGGCTCTAATGCTAGGAAAGTTGGAAGGAAAAAGAAGAAAAGAATGACCAGCAGTAAAATGGATGGACCCAATTACTATGGTAATGAAGGCATCTTTGAAAGACCTGAGAGATTAGATTAGGGATACATCATCATGGAGAAAATTTATCTGTGGAGTCATTTGGAATTGAAAATGTCTTGATGACAACAAAATCAAGGGGAGTTATCAGAACTATGAAATACAGAGTATGTTGGTTATGGAGCTTGACTGGTAGCAAATTCTAATTTATTCTCAGTCAAAGAAGCTTTCTGAGTAACTTTGAGCCAGTCTCTTTCTCTTAGCCCAACCTATCTCACAGAGTTGTTATAGATAACAGTGCAAGAAAGAAGTCCTATATATGCCGTCTTCAGCTCCTGAATATAACAAACTATTGAGTACAGGCATGAAATAATAAGGTACACAGAGGCAGCTTCTGGTAGAACGTTGAGAAAAGTGACTATTTTAAAAAACATATATGGTAAGGACAATTTGGCAATGAGATCAGTGTTTTTTTCAGTTTGGAAAATCAATATTGTTCACTCATATTTACTTTTCTTACTCAAAATATGTTTGTCAGATACTTAATTCGGTCCTCAGACTGAATTTATAGTATGCAACATAGTGTTTCACAGAAGTCATATACGTTGGAGCAGCCACTTTGAATTGATTCTCCTCTTTTAATTGTAGGACTGGTGATCAGTTTGATTGGAGACTTACAGACTGTGTAAGCATAAGGAGTTGATTTTTGCAGCAAAAAGGGGCACAGATACATGAGATAGAATACAAGAATTAGACCAAGCCCTTAGATCACTCTCTACCAAGTGCAGAAACCCAAACTAAAGCATCTTTGACAAATGTTTATTTAGCTTCTGTCTGAACAAACCAGAGGTGGTATTCAGCAGGTTCTGACCAGTTTTAGAGAACCGGTAGCGGAAATTTTGAGTAGTTCAGAGAACAGCAAATACCACCTCTGAATGGAGATTTTATAGTATTCTTCCCCTGCCATGCCCACCAAGGCATGCCCACAGAACCGGTAGTAAAAAAAAAATTGAATCCCACCACTGGAACAAACCCAGTGGAGATACATTCAACATCACCCTTGATAACTGTTTTCAATGATTTGTCAATGAGCAAACTTTGGGGATCTAGAGATGTGAATGCTAAAACAAAATATTATCATGAATGCACATATGTTCTTGTTTCCTTTTGGATGCAAAATATAAAATACATAAATCAGTAATTCCTGAGGTTTTGTTTTGGCCAAAATCCATGAAAGAAATGGTTGCGCCATTGCCATTCAGCTAATACTTCAACTTACAATGTTACAAGCCTTGTAACACAGAAATGCATAACATTATTGGTCTTAACTATTGCCCTGTCCTATCTAGTACAGACATGAGTGATATAATTCTTTTGACATTTCACTTTTCTTCCCATTATAAACAATACTGCATTTGGATTGATCTTTGCCAGTAGGTCAGATGCTCAGGGGAATCACATCAGCTCAATGCGAAGAAAACATTTGAGGGCAAGTGCTGTGATTTAACTTTCAATCATCTGTCAGACCAGTAAATGTCATTTTCCATGGAACTTACATGTAGCCTTTAGGTCACAGAGGAATTGGCCAAAGAAACAAAATTATATCTTGGCATTCCCTTAGTAGGATGTACTCTCTGTTTTCTTATGGTGATAGCTGTACCTAGTCATAGGCGGGGTTTCCTGCAGCCGTTTTGGCATGAAGAATAGATGTGTGATTTAAAAGTTGTAGACTTGTTCTTGGCTGAGATTTTAACTCACCCTGTTATATAATCCTTTGAGTAATGGTTAGGTAAAGCTTTATTGTGGCATTTGACCAACATATGTACACATACATATATATGATCATACACATAAAATTCAAACAAGTTTAAAAGCTTAATTTTTCTTTGCAGCAAAAACATCAAAGGGATACTGCAAAAAAGTTCTGATCAGTACTGATGTGTCTTAGAATCTGCAAGTATCTCAAACCTTTTTGCTGCCATCTCTAAAAGCCCAATAACAGCGTACCAGATATATAATGTAGCAGAAATCTCTAAAAGTTTTTTGCAGACACTTATCCTGCTCATTCCTCCAAATTGTTTTAACTGCAACCTGAATTTTGTAGTGCCAAAGTCTCCTAAGCAAAGTTCTGATTATTAATTATTGCCATAGCCAGCAACTTTCTGTTTTTCCAAGTTGTTTTCTTTTTATACACCAAGTTCCTGAAGTTCCTTCCTGTGGATCAGAAGTGGTATTCAGCAGGTTCTGACCAGTTCTGGAGAATTGGTATTGGAAATTTGGAGTAGTTTGGAGAACCAGTGGTGGAAATTTGGAGTAATTTGCAATACTACCTCTGACTGGCCCCACCCCCATCTATTCTCTGCCTCCTGAGTCCCAGCTGGGTCTTCTTTTGTTGCCTGCATAGGAGAACAGAACTGGAAAGCAGGTTAATGGAGTGGGGAGAGAATGGGGATTTTACAGTATTCTTCCCCTGCCACGCCTGCCAAGCCACACCATGCCCACAGAACCAGTAGTAAAAAAAATTGAATCCACCATTGCTGTGGATGGATGGAAATTTTGGTCTGGTTAAGGAGTTGTTGGAAAAATTCAATACCTATTAATACCTTTACAAGTTCAAGCACTAGCTAAGATGTCCCAATAGTTAGTCAGTGGTGGGATTCAAAAATTTTTACTACCGGTTCGGTGGACATGTCTTGATGGGTGTGGCAGGGGAAGGATACTGTAAAATCTCCAGTCAGAGGTGGGATTTGCTGGTTCTCCAGAACTGATCAAAACCTGCTGAATACCACTTCTGATTTTAGTGCTGGAAGCTGGAAGTTAATGGTTTATCAAGAGGAAGGGAATGAAGTATACAGTAGGAAAGAAGGAAACATCTTTCTTTACAACATTAAAGTTTTCTTTGGAAATCTGATATAGAGCACAACTTTGTTATATTGCTAATGATGTGAACCCGCATTTTATGCTCTGCTTGTGTCTGTTTTATTAAACCTTTTTATTACAGAAAAGTCATGAAGAAATTGAATCTTGGCTCTTTTAACATTTTTCTCAGTTTGAAAATAAAGTGCATATGTGTAATGGTGTATAAACTGACAGGGTTTGTTATGGCAATTGGTGTTGCAGAGAACTAATACCAAGTTACTAGTGTGTATATAATCTCACTATATGGCTTCATCCCTATCATAAGTGTTGTATTTTATAAAACTGTGTCTCAAAATCTACATTTTTCTACCTGCTTCTTATTTGGTTTTAGGTTAATATACACATTGCATGATTTGGCAGGTCTTCTTCTATTGGTGCATCCTATACTATGCCAGTCTCATTAAACAGATGTTTGAATGGCAAGGTTCAATTTAAAGCTTGAATGGGTTTCAATTATACTGGATTCCCAGTTCTGCCTTTAATGTATTTTTATTTGATTCTTAATAGTTTTTATGCCACAATGACAGGTTAAAAAAAAAAAACACTAAAAGGTCACTGACAAAATGATGGAATTATTTAAAGCAGTTAAGAAAACTAGGGAAGAAATAAACAGGCAAACAAGTTGTCAGTTGAAACATTGTGTGCTCTCGTGGTTATAGAGTTGTGCTAAGATTGAGAAGCCTTAAGTTAAAATTCCAACTCAATTATAAAATATATTGGGAGATCTTGGACTATTTCCTGGGCTGATTAAAATATATCATTAAGTTCAGCATCATGTGAATTAGATGCAAGCAAGCTTGAGACTCAAGTGCTCCCTTTTTCTTCCCTAGCATGGTCATTGTTATCTGTAAACAAGTCAGGCTAATAAACCATGATTTGAGCCTAATTCTCCTAAAACAAGTCAGAATTTCCTAACTCTGGATTTAATAGGAAGGTTTGGTTATTTAAACACCCAAAGAAAATACATATATCACAAATATATGCCACCATTTTCACTTCCAAATCTATCAGATTTGGTTGTCCCAAAGGTGCTTTCTCCAGAAGACAACTGGACTTCCTTGTTTGTTTTTTCCTTTGAAAACATTTCACTTCTCATACAAAAAATGTTTTCAGTTTACTTTCCTATCTATGCTCATACTGACCTTTATCTAGGAACTTCTGAAAGACTTTTCTCTTGCTTTACACAAAGGAACCAGGGCAAGATTCTTCATGATGTCTTTTCTATCTGCTTATCTGTTTTTATTGTTTTGTTAGTAACATAATCCAAGTTATCTGATCCTCTCTTTCCATTGAGCTACATATTTTCCATTACTGCCAAAGTGTATATTGTTGAATTTTGAATCATTGAATCTACCACCAGACTCACTCTATTGATTTTTATTGATCTTTATTGATTATTATTGGCCATCCCGCAGTTGCCTTGGAAAGTCTGTCTTCTTTAACACATGTGGAATAATACCAGTTTCTATCTGAGATACTTCACTGGATGTTGATCTTCAGTCAATATTGAATGTTCATGATAATAATTATTTCCTGAAGTGATCTTCTGTTTGAAAGTTCTTTGCTGTTGCCATCTGATTTCTTCTGCACCAAGACATAGCTTGCATGTATAAGTGGGACCGACAAATTGGTCATTAAGTAAAATGGTCACTAAGTAAAACCTGTATTAACTTGCTGGATGTCTGTTTTCACAGCTCAACAATTTCCCACTATCTCCACTTTTTTAAAAAAATTAATAAAGAATTTTATAGAATAAGAAAAGCAAATATTCAGATTTAAAGAAAATAAAAAACAGAACAAGTGAATAAGCAGAAAAGGTAAATCTCCCACATTTTCACTGCAGGTGAAATTCTGCCTTGCTAGTTGATAGGTTAGTAAGTCTGATAATTGCATCTTAAATATCCAATTATGCATGAAGTAATATTTAGAATATTGTTGAAAAAAATGATAGCTCTAAATTATGCTACTCACTAAAAGGGTTATATTGCAACATTAATGAATTTGTCACAGCAATATCTAGAATTGCTGCAGGTCAGATATTCACTCAATATTAGAAAAAGTGTTTGATATTCAGTACATCAAGTGAAAATAAGATTTTAAAGATATTGTGTCTATAGGTAGAGGCAGGGTTGCTGGTTTTGGCAATGTTCAGTATGTAGAAGTGTCCGAAAGAAACTTTACCTGAAGGAATTGATGTAATTTACAAATCGGTCTCTATAAATATATTAATAGATGTGCTTTGCAACCATTTAGAAAGCAAAATGAGCCTCCCATCCATCAATTGACTATGTTTTTCTTGAAGCAGGACCAATTTATTCCATTTGTGATAATGAGCATGATCCATTTCAGCACATTTTCACTATTTTGCTGAATGGGATTTCCTGCCTCTGGTCAAACAAATGGCAACTTCAAATCTCAACAAACAAATGCTCTCTCTTACATATTGGCAAAAAGAATCAGAAAATAAAATACAAGCTGAATAGTCAAGACATTGCTGATGATCCAAACTCTGTCAAGGACCTTGGAGTACTCATCTCTAATGTTCTAAGTGCTAGAGCCCACTGTAACTACATAACCAAAAAGGCGTTAAGAGTTGTTAACCTAATCCTACGTAGCTTTTTCTCTGATAATATTACACTAATAACTAGAGCATACAAAACATTTGCTAGACCAATATTCGAATACAGCTCATCAGTCTGGAACCCACATTATGTATCTGATATTAACACAGTTGAGAAAGTCCAGAAATATTTCACAAGAAGAGTTCTCCACTACTCGTTGCACAGTACCTTATGCCACCAGACTTGAAATTCTAGACCTAGAAAACCTAGAACTATGCTGCCTTCGGTTCGATCTAAGTATAGTATATAAAATCATACATTGCAGTGTCCTACCTGTCAATGCTTCAACTTCAGCCACAACAATATAAGAGCAAACAATAGATACAATCTCAAGGTTAATCACATCAAACTTGATTGCAGGAAATACGACTTCAGCAACAGAGTGATCAATGTCTGGAATACTCTACCTGACTCTGTGGTTTCTTCCCCAAACCCCAAAAACTTTAATCTTAGACTGTCTACTATTGACCTCACCTCTTTCCTAGGAGATCTGTAGGAGGCGTGCATAAGCGCACCAACATGCCTACCGTCCCTATCCTATTGTTTCTTTTATTTTTTTATTTTTCTTATATTTTTCCATGTATTCATAACTATGTTTTTACTTATACCTATTATCTTATAAGCAATTGACAAACCAAATAAAATAAATAAAAATAAATATTGTCCAAAGGAGTCTGTTCAATCCCGACTTTTCTGCAGATCCTTAATGTGTGGTTCTTCTGTCCTCAGCCCTCAATACAGGGAAATACGAGACATTACAAAAAGAGAAGGAGGAGATGGAAAAGAAGTTTGAAGGTACTGTGCAGAAACTCACTTGGCAGCATCAGGAGGAGCTCCTGGTACTTGAAGAACGTTTGCAGTTACAGTACAGTGCTGAACTAGAACATTTGCGGGAGAACCATCAGGTCAAGCTTGAGAGAATCAAGAGTCAGCATCAGGAACAGGTTGGTCATGTTCACTCAGTGTAAGCTCACGTGAGAGTGACTATGCTCCATGAGTTGACAAGTAGACTTTATTTCTGTACATTGCAGCTAAAACACTTTTTAAAAAAAATCATATATATGTGTTTGAAGTAGGTACTGTTGGTTGGAAGATTTTAGTGTGTTGTGGATGATAGGAGTTTACTGTTTTAAACTGGATGGTAGCAGAGCCCCATGGTAATATGACCATGATTTATGATATTTTGGCCAGAAACCAGAATCTACTTCCAGTTTCCAGAGAAAAACACCCCATAGTGAACCACAGTGTTCGCTTTATGGTATTCGCTTAACAATCACCACAAAACAGGTCATAAAGTTTGATGCCATCATGTAGTAGCCTATGTTACAATTGTCTGATAACCAAGGACTACTTGTACATAAGAAATGCTTTTATGGGAAAAGTTCCAGTAGATTGCAAAAATATATTACATTGTTCTGTCCAACCATGGCTTCAGAATGATTTCAACCTGATGCAAGAAATTATATAAAGTATATAACAGAGTTTTGGACATGAAGCACCATAGATGATAGGTATACAAAATATCTCAGATTAAATCTCTGGGGTCCCTAGAGAAACCCTTAACTGCCAAACCAAAGAGATAGAGCATATGCAATGCATCCATAAAAATAAAAATACTAATCATCTTTGCAAGTCAACCGTAGGAACTCATGCCATAGTTCAAGGCAGCTTGCTGTGCAACAAAAGATTTACAAATATAATCAGTCAAAAGATTCATAGATGTCATCCATGAACAGGTTAGTTGAAAGGTGGGTTGGAAGAAAATCTATTAGTCAAGTTTTGCTCCTCAAGCAGTTACTTTTCTCACTGTTAGGAGGAACTTGCTAAAAAAAATGTGTTTCAGATGTAAAAACTCTATTGGATTAGCTCTATCAAGGGTAATCCCTTGTTTTCATAAGATCTAACTGTTCATTTTCTTTAAAGTTCTTTAAAGCCACCATACCTAGTTTACTTCTTATACTTGTGCATTGTTATTTGAAAAGGTGGATGACATTGCAGCAACTCAGGAAGTGGCAGTATTAGAGATGGAAAATAGCCACGCGATTGCCATTGCAGAACTTCAAGAAGAATATGAGCACAAAATTCAAGGTAACTCTGTAATCCCAGCAAGCACTTATTCTACTATTTTAGATGGTGAGCTCTGAGCAATCTATTTGAGTTTGTGGGACGACTTCCTCAGAATAGTCTAGGAAATTATACTATACTATATTATTTTATATTATATCATTATATTACAATCATTTCTTACCTTGTCCCTCTAAATATTTTGTTTGTAATTCCCAAAAATCTTGATCATTGATCATGCTGATAGGGTTTTATTCATCCAAAACGTATGAAGAGTACTAAACTGTCTCTTCCTACCATCATAAATCCATATTAAACAACTCACAGTCAAATTCCTTTTTTGCACATATTAGTACTGGGCTATTGTCTCAGCAAAGCTTGCTAAGGGAATCATAAAAATTGCTCTGGTATCTTTTTGACTAGCAGTTTTATTATGACATAGTTTCCCTAGCAACAGTTTCTACCTGGGGACTTATAATCTATCAAAGTTGGGCAGGATAAAGTTAAAGGCAATGCAAATGGCCCACAAAAATTGGAGAAGCTTTGTCTACCCAAGAGGGCACTGCTTTAGAAATAAATATTTAGCAACAATCTAAGATAGAATGTTATAAAAAGCAGTATTGACTTTCCTAAAGAATAGAATCCTGATCATTAAATATCAATACTGCTTCTCAATTATGCCATATTCTAACATCATTATTAATATTTTTCAAAATATTTTGGTGTATATTAAATATATTTTACATCTCTGTTATGAACGTATTTCTCACCATTCTTTAATAAATAAAATTCCACTTCTTGTCTAAACTATTATGCTTTTTTGAAATAATTGTAAGAATTAACACAGATGTTGCTCCTTTCCAATCATGTACTGTTTATGCAATAAGATTGCCCTCTTGTGAGTGAATTTAGCATTGAAACAGGTTTTATTATTTATGAAGTCATGGGCTTATAGCAATTAGTTGGTCTATTAAATTTTAACACATGGGTTATTAAACCACAACAAAATGTCATCAATATTTAAGAGGAGGGGCATCTTTCTTTCTTTCCACACTGTCAGCTGAATTCACAGCAGGAAACTTCTAAATTCACTAGATCACAGTAACTGGATCATCAACTATTCATTCAACAGTTCCAATTTTTTAAAAAAATTAACAATTACAGTTTTCATTGAAATCATATTAAAACTGCAAAAATTGGGCATGCTCATGAAATATGTGTGATTTCTTTTTTTAAAAAAAAATCCCATCTAGAAATGAAGTCTGCTCATGAGCAAGAAAAAAGAGAACTTGAAGAAAATTTTGAAAAGTTGCGCTTGTCACTCCAGGTTAGTATTTTATTCATATGCTGGTAAAAAAAATGTTGCTTGTTATATTATGTGAGTCTCTTGGAAGAGCAAAATTCTTCCAGCAGTTCAAAAGCAACAGCAATGAAACAGACTCTAATGTATCTTGAGGAAGACTCTAAGGAGCAGTGTGTCTGTTATGATACCTGCTAGTTTTCCTTTCCACCAGCTGTACTTGTCTACTATTTCCCTGAATAGTGCTATGAGATTGCACACAGATGATAATCTCTCCTCTCCCAAGGATTAAGATTTCTGGGGTAATATTTTTGTTGTTTGTTTATTCCCCTGCTTCAAATTATGTTTGAAGTTCAAACAACATAATGTATAAAGGCAGCAAGTGAGGAATATGCTGGAAACATGAAAGCATTGTTTTTCTATCCTGATTCATTTTTATTAATAACCTGGATTAAGAAATTGAGGCATTGAAAGCATTTGCATAAAACCAGGTCTGGCTAATGTTTTTAGAAGAGAAAAGGGGGATCCAAAAAAGATCTAGACTGTTTGAACAGAAAGAAACTTTAGCAGGAAGAAATAGAAAGTCCTGATAAAAGAAACGATGTCATTCTGGGATGAATTCAAAGGATACAATCGTACTCTATTCTGCTTCATCAATCCCAATTTGGACTACAGTGCCCTGTTCTGGGCACTACAGTCTAAAACAGACTTAATTGGAGCAAGTTCAGAGAAAGGGCTAACAAGATTACAGAAAGAGTGGAAGCCAAGCTCTATGCAGTATATTTAAAGGTACTTGGAATGTTAAACCTGCAGAAGTAAAGTCTTCAGATCTCTAAAGAGTTATCATTGTAAAGGAAGAACTGGACTTGTTCTCTGTCAGAATCAACAGCTTGAAATTATAGAGAAGGGGTTTCAGGTCAACCAATAGGTGTCTCAGGAAATGGTATGTAGGTCTTCAAAGAAGAGGTTAGGTAACCATCTGTCCAGAATGCTTTGGTGAAAGGGGAGGTAGGATTAGATGACCTCTGAAGTCATTTCCAGCTCTGTGACTTTGACAGAACCTGTTAAGGGTGCTTTGTCTATATATTCATGATATCTGAGCTGGCAATGACTGGCTTGGAGCCATAATGCACAGCTTGATGAAAATGTCAGTCCCTTTGTGAAACAGGCCAATTTCATGCTTGGAAGAAGTAAAAATGAAATTGAAAAGGGAACTGCTAATATAATACTGCCCTTATTCTGTGATAAGACCACACTTGCGCTATTTGCTCAGTAATGATTTATAATGGCTTCCAGCTATCACCGGGTTGATAAAACTGTAACAAAGGCAGACTTTGGCTGTAGTGATGCTGGCAGACACTATAAATTACTAGTGAGGAAATGTCCTTGGAGTATTGTGTACCGTTTTTTGTTATCATGACTGAAAAAGGATATTGCAGAACTAGAAAACGGCTGGCAAAATGATCAGAAGGCTGGAGCAGCTTCCTTGCAAGCAAAGATTATAGGATTCCTCCACTAGCCTGATCTAGTCAGGCTCTTCTGAGTTTCTGATGAATATTGGAATCAAGCACATCTAAAGGTAAAGATGTCACCTGTTCAATCTTGTCCGACTCTAAGGAACAGTGCTCACCTCCATTTCTTAACCAAGGGAGCCAGTGTTGTCCAAAAACATTGCCATGCTCATGTGGCCAGCATGACTATACATTGAGGTGCACTAAATGCTGTTATTTTCCCACCGAAATGGTACCTATTTATCTACTCGCATTAGCTTAATCTTGAGCTGCTAGATGGGCAGGAGCTGAGGTGAGTAACGGGACCTCACTTCTTCATGCCGTGCTCAGGGCTCAAACCTTTCCAGCTGACAAGCTCTGAGTTTTTATCCACTCAGCCATCATGCTTCCTTAAGTACATATACCAAAGTCATATATGTAAATTATAGATTATTGATTTATGCATTACCTTTGTTCAATGGGTTACAAAGTCAGATTTCAAAAGGTTCCATTAAAACCAAATTGAAATCATCATAAATACCACAATATAAAAGAGGTAAAGGAAAGGACAAATGACTAAACTTAAGTTGTGACACAATTTTAAAACCTTTCATATTTGTTCTTGCTGTTGCAAAACAAATAAGATGCTTGCAACATTATGTCACAATACACATTTTGACATTACTGTATCACAGTTAGGAACAGAGGCATGGCTATCACTACTAAGAAACTAGCATTTTCAAATACTGTATTCAGTGTAAAAGAAATGAAGATGATGCTTGGCTATATTCACAAGCCCCCATGGACTAAACTACATTAACATACTAAAACCTATTCTCCTTTATTGGTAAACCCTAAACATTATGATTTGCCTTAAAAGTAACCAAAGGGGTACACTATGCTGGATGGGAAGCATTTTCTGTGTTTTTGAAGAGTGAAATTGGTACCTTGACACTTGTTGCAACTCTGGCTTAGAATAATGTGGCAACATAGACAATAGGCATTTCTTAAACCAGGGGTTTGCAACCTGCAGCTCTGGAGCCACATGCAGCCCTTTCGGCTCTCTGCTGCGGCTCCCTGTTGACTGATCCCACTACTGGCTGACCCCTGCCTTCCCCATCACTCCTTGCCTGGCCTGAGAAGGTAAGGGTGATGGCAGGAGGATGGAGACTCGGTCCATATTTCAGAGCAGGAAGTGACTGGGTGGGAGGGAGTGATGTCAAGTTGACCAAACCCACCCAGTCACACCAGTTGTTAAATTATTGGCCCCCAGTGTTTTCTGTGGGAAATGGGTCCAAGTGGCTTTTTGATTGTTTAAAAATGGCAGACCCCTATCTTAAGCTAATATAACCCAGACTTGCAGAAAGATTAAAACTGCCAACTTCATGACAAGGACAAAGAATCATTGGTGGGCTCAACTGCTATAAATTCTCAAAAAGCAAAGCAAAAAATCTTTTAACTCTTGAATGGACAGGAGGAAAATAAGACGCTTGCTTAAGGCTTATGCATATGACATTCCCACACACATCCATGCACACATCGTATCTTGTTTGCTGTGTATTCATTCTAGTTGTATAAAAAAAATATCAGAGCTGTTTCTGTGTTTGGGATCTTAAAGACTATCAGGCTTAAATACTTTCTCCTTAAAAGACAGGCTGCACTAGAACATCTAAAAGCTCTGAGGCAGGAGGCAGAATGCATCTCAAGTTCTTGCAAGCTTGGAAGTGGACAACTGCCAGCTCCAGCAAGCTGCAACATTTCAAAGACAAGGATAGTTTTACTATAGCTCCAAATGCCCTGCCCCTGAGCTCAAAATAAGTTGACTTAGTTACTAACACGATAACAATTTAAGCTGGCATAGAGACCATGTTTGGAAGTGTGCAAAGGCCTACAAAGAGGGAAAGCATGAAAGCCATTATCCCGTGCCCATACCTTCTATCTAAGATGGAACTTGATCATGCAGGCCACAAGAAGAGTTATACCACAGGAGTAAGGTTTACAGACGGAAGAATGTAGAAATGAGGGAGGAAGCGCCTGGGCTGTTTCTACAGCTCAGTCCCATCCTTCTTCAGTTGGCCCCTCCATGTCAAACCACCAACTCTCCTTTTCAGTTAAGGAAGGGATATTTTATGTAATCAAAACAGTGAGGGAAAACGGCCATAAAGCTCAGGCTCATTGCTGCAGGGGAGAAGATCCTCCTTTTGTCCTCTTTCTCCTCTCCCATTAATTGCAGGAGCCAGTACGGCGCTTTCTCAACTTTAATTAGTAGCTCGTGTCTGACAGATTTGCCTTGAGGCTCTATGCTACCAATCTTGGGTTTTACTTAAAACAATTACCATTTTTTCCTCCAGAATAACTCTCTAAAATGTTTGCCCAGAAGTGAATTAGATCATCATTGAGAAGTGGTTGTGTTTAATATCATTTACAGGACCAGGTAGATACTCTTACTTTTCAAAGCCAGTCTCTAAAGGACAAGGCAAAACGATTTGAAGAGGCATTGAAGAAAAACACTGAAGAACAATTAGAGGTAATCAATATGTGTTTGTAACATTATTCACTCTAACTGAAAAATATAGGTACTCTTCTTACTCAGTGACATTACAAGAGGAATACTGATCCAGACTGAAGGGCCTACTGATGGAAGCCTAGCCTCAATGTCAATGAATAAAGTTATAGAAATCTATGTTTTGAAGAAGTTTTGAATACTCTGTCGTAACAATTCAAGATGTTTTAAAGCATCTTCACGCTTTATGGTAAAAAGGAGGAGATAAGCCTACACTAGATCACTTAGCAAGCCCAGCTCTAAACGAAGAAATGCTGTTTTCCTCTTCAAAATGCCTTTAGCCATAGCATCTACATGCAAGACCAAAAAAACCTTCCACTTTCAAATGAAAATATTTGTAGCTCAGGACTGACATGAGGTGTCCTTGCTGCTCTCTGAGCTCAGTTGATTTCTTGCAGATGTTTCATTACCCAAACTTGGTATCATCATTGACACCATCAGCAAGTCTGTAAGAAACATCAACAACAAGTGTGTCAAACTCACAGCTTGTGGGCTGGATGCGTCACATACTGGCCATGTCCACGCCTGGTTTAGCAAAGGGTGAAAAAGTTGCGATACATCATGTGATGACATGGCGACGGTGAGAGTTTGACACCCCTGATCTACAAGAAGACAACCAAGCTCAGAAAACACCAAGGACATTTCACTTCTACTTGTCTTTACTTTCCTTCCTTAAAAAATAAATCTTCTCTTTCAGTGCCTAAGTCATTTACTTTAATTTATTGCAGCTATCAAGGAGGCAGATAAGCCATTAGTAAGGCTTTATCTTTGTGCCTTGCTTCTGTTCCTCATAGAACATGGAGGGTGGTATAACATCATTTGTATGGCCAGGGTGGAAATAAATGCTCACTCAAGTTCTTGGGTTTTGCCTTAAACCTGAAGGGCTTGCAGATGTTTTAAGCATTCATTTGCCTCTTAAGCCAAATATTGGGGAAAAGAAGCTATTAAAAGACGTAACAATTGATCCTTGATAACTCTCTTTTCCCTATAAAATAGAAAAACCCCAAAGGCTAAAGATGTGACCGCCTTCTCTGAGATTGAGTTCAGAGGGGTATGTTCTGACCCAACCAGGTTTCCAAAGAGCAAACATGGACAAAAGGCAGCAGCCTCCACCTTTTAAAGTTTAATAACAAATTCTGTCCTGAAGGCTGCTTTCCACTAATTAGTTTCGACAAGAAAGAGCCTTGCCAAGTTATTTGTCAGGGCTACCAAAAACCCAGAGATAAGAACTAATTTACAAAATTCTCCAAACTCGAACTAAGATGTCTACCAGTTGAGTTTAAGAGTTTCTTTGCTCTCTGCAAAGAACACTTTTCTAAACCTGGTTTTTATCTTCTTTAATTGTTCTTTCCTCCAAGTAATCTTCTGTGCTCGTGCACTTGGCACAGACTCCTCGGAAACCTCCTCATCACTGCCAGCCTCCACAATCTCTGAAGGCAACAGTCCACTTCCTGATGGTCCTGGCCCTTCATCAGAATCCTCGCTCTCCTCAGTCCTCTGCACTTGCTGCCGGCTAATCACAACAGGCTAGGAAGCTGCAAATAGAATTAGAGTACTTTCGGAGTCAATGGCCCTTCAATGACTTTATTTAGTGTTGTAGTGGAGCATGTGGTGAGATGTTATTGGTCCAGTGGGCTGTCTGATATTGACATAAACTGGCTATATAATTGTATCATTTCAATCTGGCTTTTGGATCATTTTCGCGATTGGGTGACAAAGCTTAGATTGCTTTGTCCTTCAATCACTTTCTCGGCTTTCCACTTCCTTCTGTTGAGCAGACTCAAAACCTTCACTTTCTTCTGTCTTATGCTGGTGGAAACCTATGCTTCTTTGCTGGTTCCGTCAACACGAATGGGAGTTGCACTCAGCTCCTAGCACTCAATCTGGATTTAAAGCTGAGCAGTAACATACATTTTATAAATTCTGCATGAAAGAGTCAGCTTTAAGTCTATCAACAGTGAGTAGCTGGTGGCCAGATTAATATTTATGAAAGCTGGCCCAAATATTTTCTAGTTTTAAATAACTATGGAAGTTATTTTTATATGGTCTGCAAATCACTATGGCACTGTATCTCACGGTATTTCAGCTAAGTAGAATATAGAGTATTGCCAACAAGACATAATCTTGACATAATTAAGTCTGTCCAGAATTATCCAGGTGTTACAAATGTCCTCTAGCTATCTGGCATCTCACTGAAATTATGGATAAAGCCAAGCCTGCCATCTAGTTATCCTCCGGCACCCCACATATCCCAATCATAAAAAGCAGCAAATCTGCATAACCCTATGCAGATAAAGTTCAGAGACGCATCCATGGGCATTCTGAATTGTCATGCCAAACCTAGACCACCTGAGAGGCAAGTTGAAAAATAAGGACTTAGTTTTTAAACAGTGTTTCAATATTTTGAGGTTGACATAGGACATTTTTGTATTAGTTCAACAAACTTCTTTAAATGTTTTTTTGCTACACAAATTGAAGACTGCTGTGCTGTGCTGTCCTCATCCCCAATTCCACCTTAAAAGGGAAAATATTTCAGAAAATTACATTATGCTGAAATCTTTGAAGCTGTAAGACTGCAACTTTCTGGATTAATGTCTACAAATAAGCCTACCATCCCTGCTGTTTTCATTCCATCTTGTCAAAATATGAAGCAGGTGCAAGCATTCTGAATCTTCCCTTCATAGCTTCTAAATGATTTTTCCCCCTGATTAAACCTCAGAGAAGCTTCAGTCAGTTCAGCTGCATCAAACAACATTTTGCTGTTTACTTTAATCAATTTGTACTCAAATTGCCAATTTAATTAAATCAGGAGCGAATAGTACTAGTTCAGTTTGCATTATTTTTATAGAACTGAGCAAAGGAGCTCCTGTCCCGGGTGATCCAGCAGTGCTGCTTCTCATATTATTCTTCATTCTTTTAGATTGCCCTGGCTCCATATCAGCACTTAGAAGAAGATATGAAGAGCCTAAAGCAGATACTGGAAATGAAGAATGTACTCATTCATCAACAAGAAAAGAGGATCATGGAGCTAGAAAAGCTGGTGAGGTCTCATTTGCTGCTATTTCTGACTGTTTATGAAAAACTTGAAGAGGGATTAAAAAGCACAGATTAGTATGTTGTTACTTATCTATCAGAACAATCTTGCCCAATTAGATACCCGCAGATGCAATGGCATATAGCTCTCACCATTTCCAATCAGTGTGTTTTACATTTTTTATAACTTCACTCACATTCTCTTTGGCTAGCTCAAAATTGTTTCCAGTGATAACATTTGATCAGCAACTAATACAGAATTGCTAGTGACAAGTTCTTAGAAATTTTTGTCTGTCTCAGTTGCATCTTACATATGGTTGCAGTAATCCTAATTTTCAAATTATTGGATTCCAGAGATGAATGTATGTGTGGTTTAATTCAGATCTGGGTGGAAATGATCTGTAGGATAATTTTTATATCATAATCTTTTGGAGAAAGTCTCCAGTACAAGTTGCTTGGATTCAGAGGAATCCATAGAATTTCTCAGAATAACAAAACTCTACGCAGGATTTCCCCCTTATGGACATGTGTGCTTTGTTACAATACTATTGTAGAAAAGCTCGGAGTTGCATCATATTGTCAAAATACTTTCATCATTCCTCCAGTCCCATCCCTCACAGACACCCATGCTTGTGGTAAATATAACAGTCTGCCTATCTCTTTAGGCAGAAAAAAACTTAATTCTAGAAGAAAAAATTCAAGTACTACAACAACAAAATGAAGACCTCAAAGTCAGGATTGATCACAACACTGTGATGACAAGGTCAGTTGAAATATTTTCTATAGAGCAAGAGGATAAAGGCAACTATCAGTGGATTTAATTCTGTCTTTTTTATGTTCATTTTTCTGCTATTGCTCAAGAGAATCAGAGTATTGGAAGAATATGAACATTATTCTATAGATTGAGAGTTCATGCCATGCTGGTTAGGGCTGCTATTGTATATGCATTCAGCAGGAATTATTTACAAATGGGTATGAAGGTATCAATCTCACATGTGTTTGGTCATAGTTTTTTGCCCATTGATAAATGCGTTGAAAATTTAAACTTAGCTTGCATATTTTCTGTAAAATGTGCATTTGGCGTACCTCCATGGTTTACAATTTATAAAATATAGGAGCCTCAGTGGTTAGAATGCAGTACTGCAAGCTACTTCTGCTGCCTGCCAGCTGCCTGTAATTTGGCAGATTGAATCTCACCAGGCTCAAGGTTGACTCAGCCTTCCATCCTTCCGAGGTGGGTAAAATGAGGAGCCAAATTGTTAGGGGCAGTATGCTAACTCTGTAAAGTGCTTAGAGAGGAGTGTAAAAGCACTATAAAGCAGTATATAAGTCTAAGTGCTATTGCTATCTATGTATATGTCTTACTATAAGTGTACAGTATTCCGATCCATGGAAGGGTGCAAGAAATGTGAATGGAAAACATTCATTAAAAAAAAATGAAGACAATATTTACTTCCCAAGTAAATATTTACAGGATTGTACTCTTCAAGACTGAACTGTGAATTAAAGATTGCTTGATTCAAATTACAACATCCATGAATTCTTTGAGTGCTTATTTGACCATAGTGACATTTCTTAATTTCACTTCCCAGTTGTGAGTGATAATACATGAGTCAGAAATGCCTTGCTGAAGTGGGGTTGTTGACCTTTGCTTATTTTTATGTATCCATATGATTTTAAACTTCATTGTCCATTGTTGCACCAATGTTAAGGAAGCTTTTCGAACCACGTTGTTCCTTGAATCTTTGGCAGAAAATTTCATCAACTCTTTCCTTTGAAGGAGTAGAAGCAAAAAAAGTTGCAAAATAAGCAAGACTTTAAAAAAAATAATGAATAACCTTAGTTATGAAACAAAATGCAGTTTGTTGTAAGAAACAAACATTTTCAAGACTCATGTATATATTTATTGGGTCACAAACTTCCTTATTTATCAGCTATCATAGGGGTCGCCAACCTTTTGGACCTCAGGGACCACCAAACTCATACTTTTAAATCCCAAGGACCACTAATACGTTTTTTTTTAAAAAAGATAATATATTTAATATAAAATATTATATTAAATATAAATTTAATATACAATTAATTTTAATATATAAATATATGTAAATATATTTTTTAAAAAAATATAAAAATGCTTATTTGATTATAACAAAATCGTAAATGCATAATCATAACTGTGGGGCAGAACGAAGGGAAAGGAGGGGCCTCTCTCATCCAGCTGGGAAGATCTGGATGGGGAGGAACTGACTCTCCCTCAAATGGAAGAAAAGCAGAGCCCTCCCCCAATCTGGTCTCCTGTCATTTCATATCTCCCCCAAGTCAGAGGAAACCTCTGCCAGGTGTGGCTGCCTGGAATTGGGGGAGGGAAGGAGGGCTGGACTGGAAGCACCGAGGAAGACGGGCTCCTAATAACCAGGCAACACCCTCCCTTCATCCTCCACATAAGAAGAGGATTCCCTGAGGCTAAGCTCCAAGTTTCTCCCGCCACTTCCAAGCAGAGAAGGAGGCCGAAGGGGGGTGGTGTCAAGCCCAGAAAAGCTCAAGCTCTCGCCTGCACAAAGAGGCTGGATATTAGGAGCCCGTCTTCCTCGGCGCTCTTTTGGTCTGGGCATTTGATCTTTCCTCCCACCCCCATGCCAAAGGAAAGCCAACTGGGCTTCTCCTACCCTTCCCCCTGCTCCCTTCCCCCCACCCCATGCCAAAGGAAAGTCAGTGGGCTTCTCCTTCCCTCCTACCCTTCCCCCTCCTCCCTTCTCCGCACTCAATCCTACTTCAGGACAGAGGAGACATTTGTCCGGCGCTCGCCCGCAATTCTTTGTGTTCCTCCAGGCCTGGCTTCCTGAGGAGGGAGAGCAGCCCTGACATCTCTGCTGCCCTCTCCCCATGTTTCCAGCCATTGCTACCTGGGGAAAGCACAGGAAAAGAAAGTGAGCAGAAACATAACTGTTACTGGGGCGAAAGAGCGAAGATCGGGGAAGGCACAGACAACAGAAAGCAGCGCTTTTCAAAGGCAGCAGCTTCCGTCTTCTCTTACCTCTGCCTTCCTCAAGCTCAGCTCTTTCACTCCAGTGAGAGCTATGTTTCTGCTCACTTTTCCTGTGTCTTCCCCGGGCAGTGATGGGGGGCAGCAGAGCAGAGTGCCGAGAGGGATGAGAAAACGATGCCAATGCCCCATTCCGGACCTCTGAACTGGATGGTGAGCACAGACTTGCCCACTCTGCCCCCTTCCACCACCACCAGCCAGTACTTTTCCTGCCCCGGGGCCATCCCTACAGCCTACAGCCATCGAGGAAGAGCCCAGGCCAGGAGAGGTGAGCTGGAAGGTGCGGGAGTGCTGTGAAAATGCAAGTCTCGTGGTGCTCCTGCACCTCCCAGCCATCTCCATCACCACTTCAGCCCACCTGTGCCGCCAGTCCCCTCTTGCTGCAACAGCACCATTACCTCATCCTGGCCGGTGAGGGCTGCGCTGCTTTTTGCAGGTTTGCGCTCTGCCAAAGGGTTGGGGGCCAGTGGGTGGGCGGGCCATGTGGGCGGCACAACCTCATGTTCCTGCGCAGCCTGGATTAATTGTTGGGGGGGGGTCATTTCTCTGCAATCCACCAAAATTTTCTCATGGACCACCAGTGGGCTGTGGCCCACCAGTTGGTGACCATTGAGCTAGACAACTATAGCTGTGCTATTTGAAAGAGGTGTTTCCTGTATACTGGAGTACATCTAAGCTCCTCTCTTCATCTGCTTAATGTAGATACATATTTGTAGGTGTCAGCCACACAGCTGCTTTAAAAGCTGTTTCCCAATTTTCTGTATATTCTGTACAATTTTCTGTGTAGATCTGGCAATAGCCAGCATAAATCAACATCTGTAAGTTGAGGTGGCATTATTTTTTCTGGCTGTTCGGCATTATGAAATGATGATGCTATGTTCTGCTGAGTCAAATCACTTAGTCATCTTTCATAGCAATGTACATTCAGTTGACACTAATAGTGTCAGACTAATCTACCACCTAAGGTCTTTATAACTAGGAGCCTTATCCAGATACTTTTTACATTCAAAGTCACATACTTTGGAGCTGACTATAGTGTGTCTCTATAAATGTCTCCACAGTTGCTTCTAAATGCATAGTATAAAATTGTTCAGGTCTAATTTATATGTAGGCCTGTTGCTGAACTTCTCTACACTTGAAAATGATTATGATGATTTTTTTTTCTCAATGGAGAAAAAAAAAACTCTTTAGGAAAAATATTGCATTTGTTGAAGGGCGGGTAGATGACAACAGTGTTCCTCCTGACCTGTTTGTGATGACTTGTTCATACCTGGAAGTCACTGAGTGGAACAGTAATCAAGAATCCAGGATGCATAAGTCAACCGAATGTGAAGTGTAGGATGAGGGATTGATCTACTTTATATCAAACCATGAAAGCACTGTGATATGAACTGTTGTCAATTTGAAATGGTCTGTGGTTACTTTTCTTGGATGAAAGCAATGGCAGGAAGGCAGAGTTAGAAAGGGGATGGGTTGATTAGAACACAAACGTGTAAGGTGAGCATCTGATCATTATGAAAGTAAAGTTTGATGTTGTCTTGTCACCTTCTCAGACAGTTATCTGAAGAAAATGCTAACCTCCAAGAATATGTTGAGAAAGAAAGCAAGGAAAAAAAGAGGCTGAGCAGGACAAACGAAGAGTTGATGTGGAAACTGCAGACCTCAGAACCCATGAGTCCTGTTAAACTATCTCCAACTTCTCCAACGCGCATTTATCGCTCTTCATCAGGACCACCAACTCCAGCTAAAGTCAGCACAGTACCAAGATGACAGACCAATGCAGCTACTTATATAGACTTGGCCCAGAATATGGAAAATTGCAGTCCAAGCAAGTTGTTAGGAACTGCAGTGAAAGATTTGCTGCTGTTCCCACATGTGCTCTAGTTCCTTATGATTAGGCAATGTACTTTTGTCATTTCAGCATCAGCAAGTGAAAACTAGCATATGAGATCAAAAAATAGCAATGTAGTCTGAAGCATGGAAACATCTTCTGGGATTAGAGGCAAAAACACTGGAAAACTTACTTATCATTCACTCTGAATGATTTCTTTTTCCACAATACTATTTCAGGTTAGTTGCAAATAGCTCTGCTTACATCTATGGCTTTGGTGAGGTATGGATTGTATTGAAATCCAGGGCACAAAATGTACTCAATACCCAAAAGGCCTACATATACAGCTCTGCATGTATAACCGAAGCTGTTCTGAATTGCAATTTTTCATGAACTAATTCTGCAAAAAGTGCTGATATTTTCAAGACAGCAATTTTCTAAAATGTGCCTAAAATTTATTCTGAAAGGAATTTCTTTTTTGGGGGGAGGGGTGGCTGGGGTCAAAGCTTCCCAGGAACATTTCTACCCAGATTAGAAAAAAATTAGAAAAAAGGAGAAGCATCTTCTAAATGACCACCGAGTGGTACATTTTCTAAAGCAGAGCACCAGCGACTTTTGAATTCTTAAGTAGTTACTGACTTCAAAAATGATAATTGGTTTTCTACTCAATGCCTACCATGGTCACTCATCTTCCAGGCTCAGTATTAGATCTTGCAACTGTAATCAGTCAGTTACTTTTTTTCTTTAGCTCATTAGAGTGACTGACTTTTTTTAAAGTTTCTAAATTGTTAGCAAGTTAATATATATAAAAACATGAACATAAATATCCGCCACCCCCAAAATCCATAAAACCTTTCTTTGTATAGTGACCATCAAATTTAGGCTAAAATCCTAACTTACAGTCAACGTACTAATACATTTGGTTGAAGACATGAAGTAGTTTGTATGTTCTTTGACATATTTTGCTCTTTTGCATATAAAAACCCCAACTCTACTGACAGAAACTGCTTCTCATTCACAGAAATGGCCTAAAGGCATAGTCATCCCAGGCACCTGCTTGTAGCAGGTTATTTAATGCCAGTGAAGCAATTGGCAAGCTGAGAAGGTTATCTTTGATCATTGATTAGTCAATTATGTTGTGGTTGTATGCAGTATTGGCATATTGAGCAATTTTGTCAGGGATACCAGGTACGGCTCTAAAAGCAGGGGCCTAAACTTGACCATTAACATTGTGCACTTCCACTTACTCCACGTTCACAGAATTTTGTCTCTGTTTATGGCCAACCCACTGGGTTCAGTGTTTCTGCTTTTCTTAATTTCCATCTGAACACTAGTACCCAAATATGTAGTTAGTAGTAGCATTGAATAGGGTATCCTGGTTGCTCAAATGTAGACTGGCTTCCGAAAGTGTATTGTGGAAGACAGGATAGTAATATATTTTGAGATAATTCTTGATCTTAATGAAAGTATGAAAAGTATGCAACCAATACCCTTTATTGTCTTTGATGTTAGAAGGTGAGTTCTAGCATGTTGTCAAATATGTTAGACTAGACTGTGAAAGCATTGATCCTAGCACTTGAATGCTTGTGGAGCATAAATTGTCTAAGTCAGCCTTCCCCAGTTAAATGCCTTCAGATATATTGGACTGCAGGCTCACATGGCTCTTATCCTACTTTTTTGGGAATTAAATCTTATTAATGCTGTGTTGGGCAAGGCTGACTTAAGCAAATGTAGGTCTTGTTATTTGATATCCATGTGGCACTTTGATTCTCAAGTAGTGGCTGTGGCTTTGTGTATATTTTGCACAGCTGTGGCTGAGTCCATCAAATGAAGAACTGTTCAAAGGGCCACGTTATGTGAGAAAGTAAGAAGTATAGTGAAAAACACGCTGTGACAAATACTTTGCTGAAATTTGCACAAACACTTAGTCCAGAAAGTCTGCTTAGTGTTTGGAAATTGCTGGTAAAGTCTAAACTGCACCTCAAGAGCTAGTCAACTTTGTCTGACCAACACAGATTTGGGGCCTAATTCCATTGTGTACAAAATAACAAGATTGATTTCCCCCCCTTATGAATTTATTTTAGTAGCTACCTTGCATGATATTATGATATTAAGAACATCTTTAGATTAGCTCATGTCATGTTTGTAAGTAACACTGACTGCAGAATTAGATTTTACATAAGGGCAAAATGAATTGAGAACAGGAAAGTAGACTTAATGACTTACTAATGCAATTTTATCCACTTTTTATATTTTAATGCCTGAAGACAGAGAATGCCACAGTACGCTTGTCTACTTGTTATGTTATCATTGTGAACAGTGTTGGCTCATCTAATCCATGTTACCATGATGATGATCTATTTGTTCTTCTATTTCCCTATAAGTTATGCATCATTCTTTGCTTACAGGCTATGGAGCTAGTCATTGACAGATGAGTGATTTGTCCATTGGCACCTCTGTTAAAGTTGTTTCATTCCCCCTCTCCCATACACAATAATGCTTCCAGTTATGAAGAGGATTTTAGCTGATGATGGTCAGAGCCAGCCTACAAAAGCTCAGCCCTAACCATTATTTCTATGCAAAAGTCATACCAGAAGATAATCAACACTCATGTATGCTATACTGATTATTTTCTGCATTTTTAAGAGCAGGGCAACTTTTTCCTTCTGCATCATAATTCACTGTTTTTAATCTCAAGCAGAAAATTATCATTTGCATGATGTTACATTGCTAAGCAATGCCAAAACACAGAAGGCCCAACTCACCCCTGCAAACCACTTGTGAAACATGTTAAACTCATTTTTGAGATGGCACAAAGGATTGAAACAGAACTGCTATGGAACTGCCAAATTGCTTTGGCTCGCCTAATGTAACATGCTTGAGGACTTTCTATGTGACCAGCTTCCCTGCAACTTATAAAACTAATAAAGTTACATAATGAATATAGCCCAACAATATTAGTTATGTGTGTAACAAGAGTTCTGCACAAAGTTAAAAGAAAGTTGTTTTATGCAGCTTCCATCTCACAACATTTAAAACATTTAAAGCAGGCTGAACCATAGTTCTGGTGAGCATTTAAATCTCAATGCCGGGTGTGTATCCCTTTTCCTAATTAAATTTAAACCACAATCGACATGTGTGAAAGGAAGTTCAAGAACTAGTTTGGAAAAGTGATTCCTAACTTTCACTCCTGCTTCTATCATTTCAAACTGAAGGTTGGAGACAATTGCTCCAAACTGTATGGGGCAAAGGGAGCTGCAAAGTATTCGTTTGAATCATATATTCTAGTAATTGCAGTACTGGGAAGAAAAATGAGAGAACGTTGCCCAATGAATAAGTGGTGCTCCTGGAAAGATCTAGGAAGTAAGAAATCAGCCTTGACAGAATTCTCCCAAAGAATAGCTATATTATACTATATTATACTGATATATTAGGTAACTCTCCCTCTCTGCCCCTCTCCGCCCACAATAATTTATCTTTAAACTAGAAACCTTGCCCTAGGTTAATAGTATTTTAATGTAAGCAGGGGTGGGATTCTACCGGTTCAGACCGGTTCTATAGAACTGGTTGTTACGATTCTGCAGTTTGGAGAACTGCCAAATCGTGCCCCTGGCTGGCCCCGCCCCTCTCCACCTGCCCCTCCCCTCCCCGCCTAGTCAGTCCTTATTGTGCATGCATGACATTGCTGACTGATTCTCCCCCGCCCAATCACTCCTCATGGTATTTTTTTTTCTCCCGATGATCAGCTGTTCCGATGATTAGCTGTGCCAGGATCCCTCTCACTGTCTTACTGCTTCTCCCAGGAGGCTGCCCCGAGGCCCAGGAGGCAAAAAGGGTGCTCTGTTTTTTGCCTTCCCGGACCTCAGAGAAGCCTCCTGGGAGCAAAAACAGCCCCCAGGAGGCTTCCTTGACATTCAGGAGGCCAAAAAATGGAGTGGGGGTGCTGCGCAGCCTCCCACCCGCTCCATTTTTTGCCTTCCTGGGCACCAGGGAAGCTTCCTGGGAGTAAAAACAACTCCCAGGAGGCTTCCCTGAGGCCCAGGAGGCCAAAAAAACAGAGTGTGGGGGTTGCTGAAAAAAAAGAAGCCATGCTCACCCAGTCACATGGCCATGCCTACCTAGCCACACCCACCTAGCCTCGTCCACACAACTGGTTGTTAAAAAATTTGAATCCCATCCCTGAATGTAAGCTTTCGAAAAACACTGGAGGTAGTTTCAGAATTAAAAACTTGTAGGTTTGGTAAATAAACTATTTGAAGATTCTAGTAGAAATTGGTCAGGAACAAGATGTGTACTTATACCCTCCTACTACATCTAACACACTATAGTAAAACAGTTGCCCTGAAAAGTGCATCACAGATGGCCTTTGACATGACTTGCCAGCAGACAGTTTAGGGAGCAATGCAATGCTGGAAGCATAGCACACTTGCCATTCTTTTCACCAACCTGTTCTGTCTTACCTCAAAACCAAGAATGCACTCTCATTTCCACTGTAATCCTTCTTTTAGGGACAAGTGTGGCAATGCAGTACTACAGTACATATCTCTGAACTTCAAACAAGATGTGGCAGTTACAAAAATTATGTGTTGTGTTTCCCTGTATCCACTATTTGTCTTTCCTGGAAGTCATCAAAATTCATTCTGGCCACCAAATAATCCCAGAAAAATCTTCCGTAGATTGCCTAAAGGTTCTTCAAAGTAATTCATGAAGGAAATAAGCAGGTAGAAAAGTAGAGTGAAATGATGACCTTAGAAAGAGCTTTGGAGAGATAGCTATAAGTCATATTTATCATCAATAAATCAGCCAGAAATGAACCCAAAGATATATTTTGGATTAAAGAACCCAAATCAGGTATTTTAGGGTCTGCACTAATTGCATTTATGTCCCATGGACATATGGTAGACCTTCATATAAAGTGTCTCCTGCCCACCCACCACCCCACCATTGTTGCAGGGGTTTATGGTCTGATAATAGATGGCTCTTTGAATTAGAAGAAAAAGTTTGTATTATTTCAGTTACTGTGTAAAGTGTGTGCAATATATTCATGGTAATAAAAAACACATTCCAGCATTATGCTATGGTGTCCTTCTGTATTTCTTTCTATAGCTTCACAACATCTACCGAAATTTGTGCATTTACTTTATAAAAATCCATCATCTAATGTTAATGAATAAAGGAAACCCTAAAGCGATTTCAGCATCGCAACTTTTTTTTTTTTTTTATTAAAGCTAACTGGGTTGAAAACTCACAAGCTTGCTGTCTTTTCAAAGACATTAGCACATGAGAGCCCTATGTATAAAATCAATATATATCATAAACTGGCCTTAGGAGAAATATTTAGTCTGCAATGCCCTTCCCAGTACTTCTGTCATTCCAATAATTCCTTACGGATCAGAAATGTTATGTATTTGCTTTGTAGTTTAATATAATGCAGATTATAAATGCAACTGAAAATATGGTAATTTTGCAATATGCTGTGCAATTGCCAACAAGGGTGATGCATATGTATTTCCTTTCTTTCCCATAACACATTTGACATTTGCTGCATTACCTCAATGGTGTTCTACATTTTACAGTCCTCTTATCTTTGACCGCTGCTATTTTGGGATTTTGACATTGTGTTCCGAAGGACATGACATTGTGCATTAAATTCAGTGGAGGAAATCCCTCTTTCCTATTGTGCTATTTTCCCAGGGGAGGTGTGTACTTTTTTTCTTTAGTTGGGGCAAAAACAAATGGCAAAGAGGGCTATTCTTTGGCACTCATTCTCTCCCCATCTTTCTACCTTCTCTGAGTTGCTGCAGGAGAACCACTTACTGTCTCCAGATAAATCTGTTGGAGATAACATTTGAAATCTAGTCTCGACTCTCTCCACCAAAGCCAATTGGGGAGTGGAGGGAGGAATAGAAAAATGAGCTAGAGGGCACATCCCATGCTAAGAAACTTATATAATTAAATGGTTTAAAAATTAAGACCACAGCAGTCTTAAGCAGGAGAGCTATTTAGGATTACTAAGAAATTGAAAACAAAAAGGCAAAATCCAGAAGTTGGATTCCTGCACAGAATAGCAATTACACGCAACTTATTTGTTTAAACAAACATTTATTAGAACAGGCAAGACAAAATTAACATAATTTATTTAAATTTTAAAGTACAAATTAATGTTGTTCACCTATTTACAAATTGATCTCTAAAGTAAAAAAAAAAAAACACCTCATTCTCCAAAGGGAGAGCATTTACAGCATTCCTCAACAGAGGTTTGTTATTGAAGCAGAGGCCTTGCTCTAAAATGAAGTTTCACATATAAAATAAAAAACAAAGTTTTGTATTTGAAGGGAGAAGCCAAAATCCAAACAAACCCAGAAGCTCCAGTGAAGAGGCAGAAGCATCCGACAGGATCAAGGTTTAAGTAACTATATCCTGAACCCATTATATATTCTGAGGAAATCATTAGAAAAATAGAAGAAAAACTTATATACATTTTACTCAGTAAAAATATGAACAAATTATTTCATGGCTTCTTGGTTATCAAAAGGTGGGTATTCCCAAAGAAACCACCATATTCTCCAACAGATTGTAACATACAACTCCAAGAGTGCCACACTGATTCTTTGTACCCCTGGAAGCAGAAGTACATTGAAAGGCACAACAGAAAGAGAGGAACCCAGTCATTTTATCACTCACCACCCTTGCAGCATTTGCAAAACAAAGCATGAGTGTGATCTGGTTAAGATCCCAAATAGTTGACAGGATTTTTCTTAGGATATGCGCCAAGAAGAATGAGAAAATATACCCTGAGGATTTCTAGGTTTGAATTTTTTAAAAAAACAGGCATGGTTTTCATAAGGTTTGGCCTCTGCTTCAGAAATAAGGAGCTTACAGGATGTAATTATTCCTTATCATGAATCTCTGTAACAATCAGAATTGTGCGGAACATTTGGAAGAGATAATTTACAAAGTACATTACTATTGGGGGGGGGGGGGGAGGGAGAGAGAGAGACAGAGCCCTCTTCAAGGCTACCAGCTGGTTATCTGCACATGGACATAAATTCACAGCTTTCAAATGGTCCCTCTGTGTCATCTCTACACACAAATGCACATGAGCCTTCAAAATACTCACACAAACCTTATGAAGGTTGTGGCTGTGTTAATACTTTAAAGAAAGGTCTGCAAATCACCTCCCACAAATGCCTTGCACAAATGTATTACCAAATGTTAACCATTTTTGCAATGAGGAACTATCTACTATGAATTTATTATCAGAGTTAAAACATCTTCCTCAACCTAATGCCCACTGGCCATATTATGTAGTCCAATATATATAATGGGCAGCAGACTGTGGAACACTGCAATAAGAGGTTGGAGGGGGGAAGCCTACTCATTTTATACTATTTCCATGTTAAATTTTTCTAAAGCTCTCACACTTCCTTCAGTATCACAAGAAGGCACCAATGATATATATAATTTCAGTAGTATACAAAATTTAAATGAGTAGCACTATCCTATGTACAATTTCTCAGGAGCAAAGCTTGCTGATTTCAATAGTGCATTCAACATTCTTTCTTAAGAGGGTGTTTTTAGTGTCAACCAACTAAAAAGTTCTAATTACAGTGAAGATAAACATCAATGGAACTTTCTCATATTCCCTTCCTCTCTGGGAAAAAAACCCCTCTACCACATGCATATTTAACTCTACAACAATCCAAGCTACATGCATGAATTTAGAATTCAAACTTAGAATTCAAATTTAGAACCCAAACGTAGCATCTGTACAACATGTTTGAATTTTGGTAAATGCAGAAGAGGTCCGTCACATAGGTTGAAAACTTCTTTTGTACAACTTAAATAAGATTGTTTCATTTTGATACCCTGTAAATACACCACATAGTAAAATAATGATACACACTGAAAGGCAACAAGATTGCAACCAGCAATTAAATGAGACAGCATCATATATACAAAGCACTTTCACCTTGCCAAATATGGCATTCATCCAGGAAAGCAGGCTTTAATACACACATTCCTTATTAGAAATCTAGTACATGTGGATACAGAGAACAAACAGTTCCTTCCACAACCACTTGTTCACGCTGTGCAGGCTCTCTGTGTGTGTGTGTGTGTGTGCAGATATATGTGAAGGATCAGAAAGTGACAAAAAGTGATGATGAGCTGTTTAACAGGGAAGTCAGACACACAGTTTTTTTTCTCTTCTACTCCCAATAAAATAATGGGCTTAAAAAGTTTCACATATGCATTCAAGCTGTGGCATAGAAAGGATGTGCAACCAGCCTGCAGTACTGTTACAACAATGAAGGTAATAGGGAAACTAGTCCTACTGAAGTGAGTGATAATACAGATTCTGTTAATGCTTATGTCTGAATATGCCTTCTACTTAATCACCCTTGAAAGCATATTGATTCTACATTTAAGGCAAGCCACTTGTAGTTGGCTTCCTCCTGTTAATAACTATCTAATCACTAACTGATAAAAACATATTTAATAAAGTATTTCTTTTTTTAAAAAATGGCTTAAAGAAAAGGAATTAAAAATCCTCACCTTTTATCAGAATATTCTATGATCCAGTGTTTGTAGCATGATTCCATTAAGTAGATGAGGATTAACAGAATTGATGAACATCAAAATAGAAACCTGAAAATTGTTGTTGCAAGTTTTTACTGACTAGGTTAAATTTTTTACTGTCTGATGAACACTGGTGAGACATCTCTCATTTATCAATACACTGAGTAAAAGTAGATATGGAGATGAAAAAGTGGCAATCAAACATAAAAGGCAGAAAAAATGTACAAAATATAAACATTTAAATAAAATATTTTGAAGGCAATTGTAACATTTTAACAATTGAAAATATCAACAAAATAGATTGCATTTTAGTTCACAATACAAGGCTTTCAAATGCACAAGAATAGAGTATTTACATAAATGGCATTGTATGAGAATAGCCATGCGACTCTATAGCAGAAAAAAAAAATGTCTGGCAGCACTTTTTCTAACACATTTGAAAGCTTCTACCTTATAATAAAATGTGGTAATTGAAAAAGGTACTAACAGATTACTGATAACTGTCCTTGGTCTTGGAAGGAACTGATGAGCAAAAAATGTGTTGCTCTTGAAAAGCTGGAGTTGTAACTGGAATTAATTTGGGGATTAATTTGCATAAACCTGACTTACTAAAACTGACTTCTATGGTAATGGTTTGATCAAGTAGGTCAACTTTGTTTCTCCCCTCACCCCATGCATTAAGCAAGCAAAGTTTATTCCCAATTAGATATCCTCCAGGTATGGAGAATTAAAAATTGCTGAAATTGCTGAATTGCCAGTTTTAAAACATGTAATTCAAATACATGTGAAGAATATCAAGTTATCGAAAGTCACTTTTTAAAAAAAATTTCTGCACACACCGAGTTTGCAAATTTAGCTTTAGGCTAATAAAAACCTAGTAAGATTTTAAAGTAGGCAATTCCTGAAAGTACTAGCGACTTCTTTAGATTCAAAACCACAATTATTGATAAGCCCTTCCCTAAGAAAAACTGCACATTTTCTTTGAGGAAGCCGTGTGTTTTGAGAAACACTATAGAATAGGATTTTATACAAAGTGTCCAGCAGCTATACAAAACAATCCTAATATTAAAATAATAAGAGTTACTCATTTAATTACAAAGATGAGCTCAAATAAATGGCAGTCTTATTCTTCACTCTAGCAAACTTACAGCAGCAGCATTTAGGTTTTCACCATTAGACCTCAACCTTTTGCATGTTTCTCCATTGAGGTTTCAATACTAGAAGCAAGGGGGCTCCCTGTTTGGGAGCTTTATATTTACTGGTCCAGGGTTGCTCCCTGCCTTAGTCTCTGAATACCACCAGGAACTATAAACATCTCCATGGAGAAAAAAGCAGCTTGTCATAATAAGAATATCCCACAAGAAGTTCTCGGCAAGTCTTTCTCCAAGAAAACTTTTTCCCAGGCCTAACATCTGTTGTTGAATCTCAAGTGAGAGGAAAAGCAAAATGCATTCAAGTCTTGGATATGTTATCAACCTTACTTAGAACAATGTCTCTCATCTTGGTGTCATTTGGATGTAGCGGACTTCAGCTTCCAAAATTATAACAGCTGAAGGTGAGACTTGAGAACCATGATCGTTAATCTGTGATCTTTTCCACTAGTGATGTGTGTGTGAAAAACTTTTTAAAAAGTTCCTTCGCATGTGACAGAATTTCCTTCCAAAATCATTTCCTTAAATGCCACATCTGAAAAGGAACATCTTTTTACTGCATGCATGTATCTACCATACAGAACCAAACATGATGCCCTGTGTTTAAGGCTTTTTCTAATACTATTTTCCCTAGTACAGGTAGCCCTTAACTTGCAACGATTCATTTAATGACTGTTCAAATTCATGGCACTGAAAAAGGTAATTTATGACTGACTTGTCCTCGAAGTCACAACTGTTGCCCAGTCATGTGACCACGACTGAAGACAGTTGCAGCATTCTGTGGTCACATGATCACAATTTTCAACCTTCCCAACCAGCTTCCGACAAGTGAAATCAATAGAAGACAAATTTGCTTAATGACTGCATAATTCATTTAACAACCAGGTAAAAATGGTTATAAAATCAGATCCGGTCACATGCTGACTTTTTAAATGATCACATCCCTTGATGGCTGAAATTCCAGTCCCAATTGTGGTCATTAAGTCAAGGTCTACCTATAAGTTTAAAAATTCGACTAAACACTGAAATTCAACCATACTAAATTATAATATATGGATTTACTGTCCTTTGGAAATGCAATTGCCAAATTGAAAATCACATTCTTCGGGCTGCTTTCAATTTCATCAACTGCCTACACACACAGTATGGATTTATCTACTTAAGAAGAACAAAAGTGGGGGGGGAATAAGTCACTTCTAAAAATTATCTAGGGACCCTTCTCAAATTGAATTTTAATGAATGAGTAATTTGACTTTTATAGAAAATTTAACAGCATCTTTCTAGGCCATTTTCAAAGGCAGTGATGTATTAGGGCAGCCACATGTGGCCCTGAACAGTTAGTAATGTGACCCCACAAGATCATAAACTTTTAACATTATTATGGGATTTGTATATTCTAACTATTATATATTTTATATGCAGTCCAAGGCAAATCATCTTCATTCAATGCGGCCTGGCAAGCCAAAAGGTTGGACGCCCATGTAATAGGGTGTATTTTAATAATAAGTAAAAGATTGAAATCAGCATGGATGATATGAAATGTGACCATACAGAAGAGATTTCTGCAAAGGACTTTTGTCATGAATGAAACAATCTGCAAAGGTGGAGTCAGCTAAGAATGAAGAGTTCAAAGCAAGCTCCACCTCACTCCTCACAGACTCTAAAACAAGGATTTCATCCAGAAGAACCCAAAAACAAAGTTTTAGATATTATCAAGTCACATATACATTTTCATATGAAAGGAACATTTTCTAGCCAGCCCTGAGAGCTTCCCAAATCACCTTGAATTGAGCAGCTTGGCCAGTTTACTTAGGGAAGGTCTGGTTGATTCAAACTAAGTTGTGCATTTCTCAACTGTTCAACGCTGAAGCTCTTTAAAAAGAACACCCTCATCAGTATAAATGTGGCCTTCACAGACTTTTGTGATGGCAAAAGGAAGTTGCAGAAGTATCAAATACAATAAACTGCTTTGTATCAAGTTATTGGTCCAGCTGGGTGAACACTGTCTGCAGAAGCTGTCTAATCTTCCAGACAGGTAGATGTCACCACTAAAATTCTCAGCAATCACCAAGGTGATGAGAAAACCTTGAGTCAAAACTCATATTTAATAACTTTATCACTAGAATACAACTTGGACAAAACATAGGGAGTGCCATAAATAAATAACCCCCCTTCTAAATTTCCTCACGCAAAAAGAAGCACAGTCTCTCTACAAAATGATTTCCCTTTCTTCTAAGTGCTATTCTTTCCCATATAACTTGCTCAAATACAACACATCAAGGGGCTAGACATAAATACCACAAACAAGTAATAATAAATTCAAGCCTCTGAGATTAACAGTGTAAAAGAAAAAAGTACAATAATAATCTACACTATTTACTAGAACACCAAAATAGTAAGCATCAATATTACTTGACGGGTGTATAGATTTTTACCCTCCCTTTGGAAAAACCACATTTTTAGAAGGAGGTGATTCTCCCTCTGATAGATACTTTTATGATCTCCCCTGTCCCATCCATGCCTAACAGATGAAATAATCCAAATCTGAATTTTAAACCTGGTGGCCTATTTGGAAACATCAGCGTTAACAGGATAAGAGGAGAAACTTATATTTTATAGTCCCAAATATTCCCCAGGCAAAATATAAGGGTGGCTCCTACTCTGTACCAGAAAAGCTGCATTTGTCACAACCCTCCTTCAATAAAATATTAACTTTAAATATATTATTTCAAACTTAACAGTAAAGACAATGCTGGAGTTTGACTCAAGAACCCTGTGTTCAATTTCATCTTAGAGGGGTCCTTGGTGCTCTCTGAGCTTGCTTGTTTCCTTGAGGAAGTTTCATTGCCCAAACTAAGTAACACAGACTAGATTAGCATTAGTAATGTTACCTAATTTGGGTAATGAAAGAAAACAAGCAAGCTCAAAGACCACCAAGGACCCCTCGTGTCAACCCTGAGCTACAAATATTCTCCTTTATTAATTCCATCTTTATTACAGGAAACTGTTGCCTTTTCTCAGCCACAGGGTGTATCAATGAGTTACCGCACAATATTGTGTTGAAATACAAGCCTGAGCAAGGCTGCCTTTGACCAGGACTGTCTGAGCTGAAATGTGAATAGCGTCCCAAGCAAGCAGTTGCCCTTGATTTGGCAGATCTGCATACCTGAAAGTCATACTTTCTACACAGCAGTTCTATCATAAGCAACAGACTCTGCTTCATATCTACACAACTGTTTGAAGGAGAAGAACAACAGGAGAAGAATTCAGCTAGCAGGTTGCACAGAAGCCTCCGAGGGTTGCAGGAAGCCTGGTTGGTCCAACTTTGCTAAAGGAGATTGTTGTAACATTGGATGCTAAAACTCAGGCATCACCCCTCTTTAAATATGTAAAGCACAATACTTAAATAGCACCACTCCTTTTTTTTTTCATTCCAGTCTTGGGAAGTGGGTACAGTTTATAAACACGTAAGAGAGTGTATGTATGGTTCGGTTTGGGTTTGCTTTAGTTTAGTTCTGGTGCTGCAATATAGGTGATTTTGGAGAAACAGTATAAAGTGTGCTCCATTCCAGTAGCCAGGAATTAATTTGCAAGCTAGAGAATCTTATTCTCACAGTAACATTGGAAGTAAACTGGCACCCTGAAAGGCAGTTTCTATTCGAAGAGTCGAGAAGAGAAAGGTCTGTTGTCAAGAAGTAACAGTATTGTTGGGAGTACATCAGAGGCTAAGTGTTTTTTTTCCTTGTGATCTCTCCCAGCTGCATCCCCATGTTAAAAGGGGACATGAGAGCCTGCCTGATATTCTATCCAAAAAAAAAAAAAGTTCTTTCAGAATTCGGGAAAGAAAAATATCCTGCTGTGCAGTAGTAGTGATCTCAATAACCTCTTGAGCAAGAAGGCTGTCATTTACAAGTATCCATATTGTTATCCGTACTTCTTTCTTGATCTATTGGTGCTGAATAAGATGCCTCTACGCTGTGCCATATGCCATAGCCAAAATATATCACCAGGCCTGGGGAAAAGAGAAAAGTGGAGTAGCATTAGGTAACATGTGAGGCAGCACACAGGATATCAGTTTCTGTTGTCAGGAATACAATACAACATGAGATGATGCTCTTGTGGAACATCCAAGGAATATATACTTCTAAAGCACAGTGCGGTACGGCTGAAGGGAACTGATACCTTTTTCTAGTGAGTGGTCTATCTGAGTTGAGAAACAAGTCAGATATTCTGCAGAGTGCTTTCTACCAAAAAATAGGGAACTCCGTTTTAATTCTACATAGATCTGTTCTTGCCATGTTTCTCACTTGCTTTCAATATTTACGAGCTTAATTGTCATAACATACCTTGCATGGGCCTATTCCTGGAGATTTTTTAAAAGATTTAATCAAAGTAATTAAAGGCTACTCCGAACTCTTCATGTGTGTTAACCTGTGTTTGTTTTGTTTTACACAAAACCTAAAACACTGTCAACGGTTTCATAACAGCTGCCTGGGTTGACATGCTGATTAAAATCTTTGGTTTTAATCTTTTTTCAATGCCTGGGACTCTCATACTATATTAAAGATAGCTCAGTTGTAGTTTTATGGCTTCTGACCACAAGAGTAAAGAATCTGAACTCCGCTTCAACCTTCAAAACTGTCTCATATTCACTAATCTGCCTATCTGAATGAAGAGAATGTCATCATATCACGTAGTTGAAATTTACCTATGACCATCCAGATGGCAAATCTTATCCAGGTGCCGCAATCCAGCTGCATCATGAGATAAACATTGACAAAGATGCTCAAGATTGGAAGGACAGGGAGAAAAGGGACCTGCAAAACAAAGGCAAAATTGTGCTTCTTGGATGACGTTAAGGAGTATGGGATACACCAGTTCACATATCTACCTTCTCCTGAGATCAATAATTTGATTCTATTTGTAAGGAATTGTTTTCTCACATCAATATTAGCAAGCACGTAATATTGTGAATGTATGCAAGGCAGCAAATTCTTGCAGGTTCTTCTGAGTATAGCTCTAATTGGATAAGTCAATAAGATGCCACAAGGATTCTCTGGAATGATTATTGATAATACATTTTAAAAGATGTCATGCTTATTGGCTTTCATCTAGGTCAGGGGTGTCAAACACGCATTGTCACGACAGCTTCGCGTAATGTATTGCAACTTCTTTCCCCTTTGCAAAACCAGGCATGGGTGTGGCCAGTGCATGATGCCTCTGGCCCATGGGCTGCGAGTTTAACAGCCCTGATTTAACAGCCCTGATTTAGGTGTTTAAAATTATAGAATCAAATAAACATTGGAGATGCAATTATCTAACTGTAGATTTGTATATACACACAAGTTTTGCCACTGCAACATTTTGGACACATATTTTTTTAAGAATTAAATCCTTTCTATTCTACACATTATGATCACATTTCAGAGATGGTGTTTTAGGGGATATTCTTGATAGTGGTTCAATGTGGTAAACAGGAAGGTACCTAGACAAACTGTATGAAAACAACATAAATTTTCCTTTGTTATCATACAATGAAGTGAGTAAGGATCTTCCTCAGGAGATTTAGCATGAAAGCATATTTTGTTAGGATTGAAAATCTATTAGGGTAATATGATAAAGAGTTTCCATGATAAGGTCAACTTTAAATATTGTTACTGAATGTTATCCTGTTGTGTGTACATTTTCTGATATTTATGTTGTAGTAATAAATTCTACAGAAGCTGGTCCTACCACATTCCTTTCAATGTGTATTGTATTCACCATTGTGAACCTGCTTACGCTCTTGTAATCCCTTTCTCACCAAAAATGTAGATACAAACACTAATTCCTTTCTTGCTAATCATCCCAGGATTGGAATGAGTATTTGAAAGGGTGGGGGAGTGAGAAAAATAAAAGCACAGTCACGTTCATATGATTTCCCACTTAGCAATCAGTTCCCTTAATGACAGCTGTCAGTCCCAATTGTGGTCACTAAATGAGGTCTACCTTAATTCACAACTCTAAATTTATTAGAATGAGTTGATACACAGAAACAGAACTATATAATGCCTCTGCTCCAATTCAGATGTTATAATACATAATTAAGACTTGCATATCACATAGGCATGCTAAATTCAAACCCCCTTTTTATCTTAAGTTTGTGCATACAATGTAAACATTTGGGGATACACACAATTGGGGAATGTGCGCTCACGAGTTATTGCGTAACTACAACTCCCAGCAAACCTAGTTCTCAGATTTTCATACTGAATGCTGAAAGTTGCAACATCTGAAACGCCACCAACCGCTTGCCCAACTTTAACAATTGGCATGCCTTCCTTCCTCTATTTTATGTATGTATATATTTACTCACTCACTCACTCGTTCTGTGAAAAGACTTAAGACTTTATTTCTAGCAGCCACCCCCATAATGTAATGAAGTTGATTTATTAGGAAGATTTTATTAGGAATACCAAAACAAAAACAGTAGCCTTGCATGTCACCAATTATCTACCAGTACGTTCAAATAGTACAGAGAACCCTCCTTCCTACAAAAAAAGCATCCAGAATGCTGAAGGTCATATGTTCAATCTGCATGAGAAAGTGTCTTTTGCTATCTCCTCTCACTGCTGCTTTTTTGGCAAAAGCAGGTTGATCTCCACTAATCTCTCTTTCCAATCAGAAAGCCAGCAAGAGCTCCAGTTCTCCTTTTATGCATGTATGCTTTACACATCACTTGCCTTAAATGAGAGTTTGGTTTTGCTTTCAGGTTGCCTCCAAATGATGACCACAAAAACAAAGCAGATGAGGAAGATGACAACAAGCATGCTAATGGCCCACGGTGCTCCTCTGATCAAGACTTCCTTGGCAAGGACAGCCAAGCTACAGAAGCTGACAATAAGAAAACCTGAGAACAAGAAACATTGAGGTGTTGGATGCATTGTTAAACATGGTGGGGAGGAATACAAAAAACAGCTGTAGTCAGCTAAGGGAAGAATCATACGATCTGTGACATATGCAGATAGACAACCCAGGATCCATGGCTTCCAACATCCATTTTTCTGAGTGACGGTTTTGCTCACTGAAACCTGTAGAGCAGCGATTCTCAACCTTTATGGCTTGGAAGCCCGGGGAGGGGGGGAATGGCCCATGCAAATGGTGGGCTGGTATATATGTATGTGTGCATGCACCAGCCTGCCACTCATGTGAGTTGAGCTGCGTTCGTGTTGCCCCATAGTTTGTGTGAATCTATCTATGTGCATACGTGTGCACTGGCCAGCAGCTCGCTAGTTCAATTCTGAGCCAGCCACGGGCCACTAGAGGGCCGATGTCCCAAGGGTTGGGGACCCCTGTGCCAAAAAATCTCATCGACAGGTAATTCTTGCTTGACAACCATTTGTTCAGCAACGGCTTTGAAATTATGAGGGCACTGAAAAAATAGTAGCTATGGTTGCTTCTGAAAAGAACAGCTATTGAAACACCCTCCCCCAGTCACGCGATTAAAATCTGGATGCTTGGCAGCCCACTCTCATTTACAACCACAGGCTGGGCTTCAATTCGCCTCACCCACCTATCTCCCCCTCTCCCAATCTCTGCCGCTTTGGCTGATCAACACTCTGCTCCCTACCCCTGCCACCTCCTCCCCAACCTTTGCCTTCTTTCTCCCAATGCTGACAAGGCACATGGGGGGGGAGGGGGGAGAGAGTTGAAGTGGTACAGGCAGCGATGGGATCCGACTGGCATAACTGCCAGTTCTGTCTATTAGCATCGCGCGCATGCAATTTACGACCTCCTGAGCTGCCCGGACAGCTGAGCAGCGCTGCGTGCAAGTGCGCAGCAGCTGGAAAAGCCTTTTTTCCTGCTTTTTCAACCGCAGCTGTGCTGCACAAAGCAGCTGCAGTTGAAAAGCAGGAAATAAAGGTCAGGTAAGAGCCCATAGAACCGGTTCTATGTCTGCTGCTCTTCGGAGCAACCAGTTCTACAAAGGTGGAAAGAACCAGTAGAAATCCACCCCGGTACTGAAGGTACAGGAGGATAGCAGAAGCATGAGATCCTTAGTCAACGACAGGGTAGCCCTGGCTTAACAACCAGAACCAGGGCTACTACTGGAATTGCCATCACTAAGTGGCGCAGTCATATGTTTCACATAACCACCATTTTGCTTAGCCACGGAAATTCCAGTCCCAATTAGAGCTGTTAAGTGGGGAACTGCTTGAATTAGGATTGTTGTGTATTCTATGCTTCTTTGATGGGCTTCCTTCAACTTTTCACTTGCCAATTCTTTGCCTGTTTTTTTCAGGGGTTTTCTCACCATTATCTCTTTCTACTATGATTTTATTCTAAAGACAGCTAAATCAAAAGACAAACTGCAAGGAGGACATTCTCAGTTCGTCAGCAAACTCTCTAGCCAACTTTTCAGATATGAAACTCCACAGTCAGAGCCACAATGGTTGAGAATAATACTGGTTTTTGGAATCAGCTGCTTACCTATGACACAAGTAGAGACATTCACTATAAACCCAGAAAGTTTGGAAGGAACTGTATTTTGGGGGAGGAGGATAACTTTTAAGGATAATTTCTCTCCCTCTTCTGGCAGAAAGGCAGTTTGTGATTCACTTGTGCTCACAGACTCATTTGTGTCTGTCTCCTCTGTAGTACTAGCCATCTGATATGCCAAGTTAGGTTGCTGAGGTTGGTATCTGTAAGGAAAACAAACAAACATAACATACATATTAGCAGAATAGTACTGGAAATTATAAAGATGCCATTGGAAGGTTTTATTTGAATATTAGAAGAACATATCACAAGCAGAATAGTGGAATAAAATCAATTGAAACTATAAGTATTAGTACTCCTATGTACTCCTATGAAATCCATAAAATGAAATGTAAATTACAGAACTGCCAAGGCTAAATATAGACAGAAATGTTCAGATTGAAGGTGTTATGTTCTTCTTGGAGCTTTATTGTTCTGGTAAATGCCCCACCAGTCTCAAAACTGTATTTCCAGGAATAAGACTAAAACTGCTGTCTTCTTTAGCTAATCTGATTCTGATATCTTGATTAGAGTGTTACTCAGGTATTATAATACTACTATGTTTGTCCTCAAGGAGAAAATACTCTTGAAAAAAATGTGCTATGTTTTATTGCAATCTGTAGTTTACACTTAATGTTCAACTATCAAGGGAACAACAAAAATCACTGAGAAAAATAGTGGCTCAAGTAACTTCCATGATTTAAAAAATTGAGGATCAACTGCATAGTTATTTATTTATTTCATCTGACATGCATGTCAGGGAGATCTACATTTTACAGAGTAGTTCTGATAGACTAATTGCTAGTACGTTCGGTTTTGTGCTTGCACACTTATTCATGGTGCATCACGGGGTGCAAACTAGCTTGCACCATCTGGCTAGTGGTATTTGGGTTGATGACAAATTTTGGGGCTCCTCAGTCACTCTTGCCTCGTGTCTGGGCAGGTCCAGTACTGACTCCCTTTCTCCCTTGCAGCTAGCTTTTCCCACCAGAAAGATACCCATTTATCTACTCGCAATAGTGCTTTCGAACTGCTAGGTGGCCAAGGCAGGAGTTAGAGGCGAATGATGGGAGCTCACACTGTCCTGCGGTGCTATTTTAAACAGGGGAACAGCAGGGGAACAGGATCCATTGCTGTTCGTCTACTTAATTCTGCTGTTGTTTTATGTAATGGTAGAGCAAACTTTCTACACTTAATATTGGGCTTTTCATCTTCATATAAACATGAGATCCTTTCTCATGCTATCCAACGGCTTCTCTAATTTAGTAAATGAAACTGCAAAAAGTCCTAACTCTTGAAAATGAAAGTGGATGGGAAAAACAGTATTGCAAGGGAAATCTTATGTGAAGCAGTTTGCCAAAAATAAACAAAGATAAAAGTCCAAACATCTGTTTTGCATTTCCATGGAAAGGGCAAGATAACCTATCCCAAAGGCAGCAGAGCAGATGGGACACAAAGCCATCTGCACCAATAATGAAGCAGACGGGATCTTGGGAGTGTAGACGAATGATGCTCCTAAAATCATTTGCCCTGACTAGCATATCAGATTCTTCCCAATGTCGCCTCGGATCTGCTGCCAGTTGAGCAAGAGTTCAGTTCACATTTTGAACTTAGTAGGTAATGAAATCTAAAAAGAAATACCTTTCAAGAAACCAAATGTGGGCTATCTTTGAGGCTAATTTGTCAGTGATGCTATGGTTTCTTACCTTAGTACCAAGACACAGGCAGCCACCAAGGAGTAAGCTAGAAGTGTCCCAATAGACATCAGGTCTACAAGATCCTTGAGGTCTAAGAGAAAGGCCATGACAGCTAATGGTGCAGAGAAGAGGAGGGAGAGGCAGAGGCAGAGAGAGAGAAGACACAAATTAAGTGGCAGGATATTTTTTATTTCATTTACAAGCCTGATGAATCATGACAATTTAATCCTTATCCATACTTCTGGGCCAACAAGCTCTTCTATTTCCCAGGAGATGATGTAAAATTCATGAGAAAGAAGCAAGAAAACCAGAGTTCAAAAAAAGGCAAACTGTATATCAAGTTGTGTGTGACTAACATAACACCGTGAGTAAAGAGTAATAATATTATTTCTGAATGAGCAAGTCTTGCGACCTTAAAAATATTTGCATCTTAATGTGCAGTAAAATATGTGACGTTAGTTTTGAACTGCTTTATAGATGCAAAATGTTCTCCTTCTGGAGTTATGAAATGCATATGTTTACAATATGCACACCCATACGCATAGAGTAGTGGGGGACCTAGGAATTACTTGAGTCATTCTTAAGGAATCTTTCTTACCTGCAACAGCTCCTGAGGTTATTGTAGCTAACATTGGGGTTTTTGTCCGCTCATTGACACGAGACAAAAATCTGAATAGTAATCCATCTTCTGCCATCGCATAAATAACCCGAGGCATTGGAAACATGGATCCAAGCAGGCTAGAAAAAGACAAGAGACATTAATGTTGATTTATTTCTTGTGTAAAAAATAAAAATTGTTTAACCTATTCCAACAACGCAGTTCCAAAAACAAGAAATTCATTTTTTAAGGAATAAGTGTCTTCCCCCCAAATTGGGAGAGTAATTATAACAGATAATGGGAAAATGTTGTTCTTTTGCAGCAGTGAATCCTACATCTTCACTGTAATGAAAATGGGATTTAAAAAATTAGTCAGATACTTACATTTGCTCAGAAGAAACTGAAAACTTCTATTTCTTTTTATATTTTCTCACTGCACTTTTTTCCTTGGTTCTCCCATGTTGTCATAGTTTATGTTAGTTTTAATGTTCTCTTAAAACCTTTTAATAAGGTTTATTCCCAAAATAATTAGTGAGACAGGTAATCCTCAACTTACAACCACAATTAGGACAAGAACTTCCATATTAAGCAAAGCACTTGTTAAGTGAGTCATGCCCAGTTTTACTGCAGTTGTTAAGTGGATCAGCATGGTCATTAAGTAAATCACTGTTGTTAAGTGAATCTGGATTCCCCCATTAACTTTGCTTGTTGTAAGCCAGCTGGGAAAGTCGCAAATGATGATCACACAATGCTGGGACATGCAATCATTATAAATACATGCCAACTGCAAAGTGCCCAAATTTTGATCATGTGACTGTGGAGATGCTGCAACAGTTATAAGTGCGAAGATTCGTTGTAGGTCACTTTTGTCAGCACAGTTATAATTTTGAACAATCACTAATAAATGGTCACCAGTTGAGAACTACCTGTACATAAAAGTGGGCTTAAAAAAAATTTGTACTCGTTTTAACGATGTATCCTGAGCAAATGCATGCAATATCTGAAGTGAATATGCATGGTTTTTTTTAAATGTTTAGAACCTTTTCTGGCCTATGAGTGAGAGCTAGGATTCAAATTCCTAAAAGTAGATATGGCAAGATAAAGGAATGAGTGAGGCTGGATTAAAAGCTAAACCTTTTTCCTTTAAATAAATGATTATATTTATTTCTTCTTTTTCACATTAAAAATGACGAATTAGTGATAACTGCTGTAAGTGATAACTCTGAATAACGAAAGTTTCCTGGGAGGATATAACCAAAGAATTTTACCTCAAAGAGACACAGCTAGTTTCTATCAAGTCCAATTACATTGTTCCAATTATGGACCAATTAACCCTATCAGTCTTCCCTCCCCCCCATCTCATATGTGTGATTAAAAATTTCCAGAATTCCTACACAGCATGGTTTCTGGAGACACAGATTAGGAACTCTGAAAATCTTAAATTCTATCTATCAGCAGCAAATTGGAAGGCTTTGTCTCCAGTGACTGATAGTTAACTCCCCTTCCTCTAGAGTTTTAGATTCACTAGAGGTCGAGTCAATGACCTCTTCTGCAAGCTTTACCACAGACCTTTAGCTAATATGGGGGAAAAATTGTAAACTATTACCGTCTAAATAACCCACCTTTCCAAATATATCAAACCTGAACTGTGGAGCATAGCAATAGCACTTAGACTTATATACTGCTTCAGAATGCTTTACAGTTCTAAGTGGTTTACAGAGTCAGCATATTTCCCCCAACAATCTGGGTCCTCATTTTACCGACTTCGGAAGGATGGAAGGCTGAGTCAACATTGAGCTGCTCAGAATCAAATTCCTAGAATGAGTAGTGAGTTAGCCTGCAGTGCTGCATGTTAACCACTGTGCCACTACGGCTCTTAAAAATCTGTCAAGTTAAAAAAAGCCAACTCCTAAATCAACTATGAACATTTTTATTTAAAGATAAATACAGTCATCAGTGAGTACACTCTTACCGCACACATTAAAAAAAAAGAGTTGTAGCCCTTACCTTGTAGAAAGAGCACATAGGGACCCAACAGCAACTGCATAGTTTGCTCCGTCCCATTTCACATACTTAAAAGCAACTGGCAGTGGGCTATTTTTATCGAGCAGATAGTAAGGCATCATGAGAGTAAGAGCAGCCGACACCCCAAAATATGCAACGAAGCAGATCAGAAGTGAGGCCACAATGCCTATTGGAATAGCTTTCTGGGGATTTTTTACTTCTTCACCTAAAAAAGAGATACAACCCAAAGATTACAAAAGATGAATTTAATTATTTCCTTTTAGTGAAGAAACTGCATTTGACATGTTTTCCTCTAGTGAAAGCAAAAATCCTTCCCCAAATTAAAACTTGTCAATAGCATATTAAATATATTGTAAGGCATGCATTTTACAAATCCTTTTAAAATTATTAGGAGTTATTTCCCTGAATTGCCTAATTGTTTCCAATAAGGAAAACCTACAGCTATTTATGAAACGTATAATATTTCATTACATTTGCATATCGTGCTAAGAGGTAAAATATTTGCTTAGATAAATAACTTACATGTTTGAGAATCAAGCTATACAATTTGATTCAACACCATAATTTAAAATTATACAATGCAACATAAAACTTCAGTGTTCCTTCTTGCTGTTGTCCAAATACTAAGAATATATTACTATAGCTTCATTTTCAAGCTTACCTATGAGATAATGAAAACTAAGAGTAAAAAGTAGTGATATACAAAATTACATCCAAAATTGGCATAAAGAAGTGATCTACTATTTAAATTTTACGGCTTGATTTATTTCTGAGTAGAAATCCATCGCATCACATTGCATGGTATAATTAATCACTCAATCAAATACCGCTGAAATTAACATTATGATGCACGTTCAGGTTCCGGAAGTACCTTCTACTGTTTATGTGTTAAAACACATAATCCCTTCTCCAAGAATATAATTAGATTCTGATCTGCATGTAAATATAATAGTATATTTCATGCTGAAAAGAAGAAGCACCATTGATGCAGAGCAGCAGGAACTATTTTCAGAGAGGGATCTGCAGCAGAATGGAAAAAATGGCTGCAGAATGGAAAAAAAGTCTCTTAATGAGTGGTACACAGTGAAGGCCTAGCTAAGAGTAGAAATTATTATTTTTAAAAAGTAGTTTGTTTGTTTTTTGTTATCTTACCTGTAGTGGCAATACAGTCAAATCCCACAAATGCATAAAAGCACGTAGCTGCCCCTGAAAGAACTCCAGAAAAACCATATGGCATAAACCCACCAACACCATGCGATAGATCCTGTGTGGAACTAGAAGAAGCAGCAAGAAATCAGAAGTGATTCTGATTACCCAATTCCAAGAGTATCTTGCAACTATAAAAATTCAACAGGGCAAATTCTTTTTACCAAGATACAGAATACAGCTGACTCATCAAGATTTACCAGTACTAAATGGATACTATATTATTAATTTATGTACCATTCCCAGGACTCATTTGCAGCTCTATTAAACAACTGCACCAATAAATGGATGTCTAGTTTTGAGCATATTAATATCAATCTGTAATAATCCAAGACTATATAAAAACACTCATCAAAATCAATAGGATCTATTTTTGTGCACTGTAAATATGAACAGGACTGGGCAGGATGAGTCATTTTTAAAGTTTGGTTTCAAAAATATTTTTAAATTTTGGAACAAGTTGAATGATCATTTTTAAAAATTAATTATTTGAATTAAATAACAATAAGAAGCCCTGTGAATGCTATCATTAGCTTCTGGGTAGACAGGGAAGGGGAGGGGAGAGGAGAGGAGGGGAGGTTCAGCTTTGTAAGTCAAAGAAATCTGTAATTGCTATCTGCATTTTCAGAGATACAGGCCTCTGTTTAGATGCAGTTATTTAGTTCAATTTAAAATTCATACAGAGGTTCACTAAAATCTTAATTATTTTAGTTTGTGTTTTTAATCTGTATAAAAGGTACTAAAAAGTTTAGCCAGGCAATTCTTCTATGGCTGTGCCCACAGAACAGTATAAACTTGCTGGTCCATTTGGTTCCAAGGTTTTATTACTTCTCTTTTTAAATTTCTTTTTATTGTTTCCAAGTAGAGTTTAGGTTTTATTATGTCTTGTATTATATAAAGTGTCTTAGGTCCATGCAAATTGTTCTATCCTGCAAAAACAGCAAGGTCTTGAAGCATTTTCAAGATTAGGTTGATTAAAAGGGCAAAAAGACTTGCTGCTTTCTCCCTTTTTTGGAGTCAACCAACATATTCCAATTCTTATGAACAAGAGGAGAAGGCAAGGAGGAAAATGGGTATGGTCAAAGAAGAAAATAGGCATAACTCAAATGCATTTCTCAAGTTATGTGTACTTTTTTTCTCTTAACTTGACTCCTCCCAGGTCTTAAATCTGCCAATTATAATTTGCTTGCTAAATATTGGCAACAGCCTAAGGACTGAGATCTAAAAAGTCCAGGGAAAGAGGCAATGTACCCATGGCACAGAGAATTATAGCTTTTCTCTTAGATCAACCGCAAAAGGAGGCAGCCTTCCTGGCTGTCAAACTTCAATATATTAAACCAGGACTAACAAAAGGCCCTCTGTGTGGTGAAAAACTCTCACTGTGTTGCTTAGGAGGTAATTAAGGGAGGAACTCAATGTGGCAAAGCAGCAGTGACATTTCAAATATTTTATTCTTCTTAGTACAGAAACTTCTTTCTATGGGGGAAGTTTCTGCAAGATGAACATTAAGTGAAACAAATGGGCAGCCCCCAGTGTAGTCTTTAACTTTAAGTGTAATTTGAACATACACATAAAGTCTGAATAACCACAATTTTACTAATTCACACATGAGGCTGCATCTACAGCAGCATTAATTTTAGATGGAATGGTGAAAGTTATAATCCCAAATATCTGGCTACAGTAAGTTGAGTAAGGCTGTCCACTCTGGAGCAGCTGCTATTTCTTATCTTATTTGCAACAGAAGCACTACGCATGTAAATAAAAGGATGCCTTCAAGTATACAATTAATTTCTATCTATAGCAACAGATCATGGTGAAAGCTTATTGCAACTATCTGAGCTTTGAACCACTTATGATTCAAAGAGTCGCATATGAACAAACCATAGGCAGCATGGCACCAGTCATGAGACTGATTTTTGTTAATTGAACTATTTGTATAGTATTGAATTTCAGTCTCAATCAACCACCTGATGTGTTACAAACTGCCCATTTTTCTTATTTTCATACCTGATACACAGTCAGTGTGCACTAAACAAAAGCCGTAAATGTACATATTATTTCAGATATATATATATAAAAATAAGAGCCAACATACTTATCCAGAAGTGAAATATTTTCTGGGATCTGCCAGTTTTTTATTGAGCCTTTCACGAAACCTGACACCATCACAAAGCCCAAGACAAGGACATTGATACAAGTGAACACTTTGTTAACCATTGCAGATTCTTTCACACCGAAAGTCAGAAGCCCTTAAAAAAATTACAGAGGATAATTGTATTATAACTGTTTAATCAACACCAACAAGAAAAAATATATTCTTGGAAAGAATTGCTTCAACATTTCCCAATTTATTTCTAGAAAGACTTTTACCAACATATTTCTCGGCTGCTAGCTTCTTACATATATTTTTTTGAAACAGAGGCCAAGAAAGGAAATTATCCAAAACTTCCATTCAGATTCCACACAGTAATACACAGTAAGTGCCTCAAATATGGCCCATTTCCTACTAATTTTATATTTTAGATTATGCATATCCAAAATATTTTCATAACAACAAGGCTATTGTTTGGCTGTGTTGTGAATCTAGCCACTTTGATGAACTTTGTAATAACTTAAAAATTTCCTGTTGCCAATTATTTCAGTCACTTGATTTAAGTATTTATAAAATGCACCTCTTACATGATCACAATACCAATACATGGTCCTGATCCAAGCTATCAGTCTATGAAATTATATTCAGGGATATTTTTAAGAAGCAAACATAATTTTTAAGAAGGTGCCTAGACATGTTCTGGTCAGTCATGGAAATCTCCATTGCTAGCTGTTGAGTGATGTCTCAGGCAGGAATGAGACTCAACAAGCTTTCAAGTTGTTTTACAAAGGAATGTAACAGATATGGGGAGAAAGAATTAGGAAAAACCTTTCAGATCTGAAAGATTTGGCAACTGCAGAAATAAGACTGCACAACTTTCTTATTGGTTTTCAGAAAACAGAGACTTATGCTATATTGCCAGAGTTGCCAAGCAACTGGAGAGTATCTTGCCTGACATCTGAGAAGCATATGTAATCAGAAAACGTGTACCGAGCATTTACGTAGGAGCCTTTGAGGTAAACATCAAAAGTAAATCTGGATTTTAAATCTAATTCCCTTTAACGTTGTGAATAACATATACAGTTGCTTTTTAGGTCACAAGTGGAAAAAAATGGGAAGTTTCAACGCCTTTTCTAAAGTTCATTAAAGCTAATCTTTAATCACTGTTTTTATTACAAAAAAAAAAGTACAGCTACAATGTTCAACGATTTCCAGCCTGTACCTACATGCACACATAAATAATTTTAAACAAACGGTAGCAAAAAGTAATCCTATCTCTGCAACCGCTCAGAAGGGCAACTTGAACCAGCAAACAAAAAAAGCTTTTTACAAATGGCAAAATAAATAAGAATGTTCATTTTCTCTGCAAAATAAAATTTCAAAAGCACTACAAAATGCTCGTTCCAAATAGTATTTATTTCTCTCACCTGTTAAGATTAGGATAATGAAAACAGAAAAGACATCTGGATATTTTGCTAGCACACCAGGAAGATTCATAGACATGTAGCGACCAAAGAATTTCTCAATATGCTCGCCTATAAGCTCATCAAATGTTGCACTCCAAGCTCTGGCTACACTTGATGTTCCTGCATGAGAATAAAAATGAAAGCTACCTTTTTATAACATTATATCCATTAACATACACATGGCATAATTTCATCTAGAGTGAACAAGGTTATACAAAGCAAAAAAAATTGCCAAGGAATTTATAAAGCATGTAAAAATACATATAGAAGAGGTGACCAGTTTGAAATTGGAATCTCATCATAAAGGGGTAGATATCATAAACAGACTAATACAATTTTGGCCACATTTCATTTTTATTTTTTTTTTATTTTGAAGGTGCTGTGTTTTTGTTCTACAACCCAATGAACAAGACATGCTTTGGCTTCTGGCAGAATTGCGCAACTGCTGTTGAAGAGTTTTGTTAACAACAAATTCACTTAATCTTCTAGAGCAAGGGTGTCAAACTCAATTTCATTAAGGGCTAGATCAGCATTATGATTTCCCTCAAAATCATAATTGGGCATGGATGGGTAGGAATGAATGGGTGGTCACGTGACCAGGTGGGTGTGGGCGGCTCGATGTCGCTCATGTCAAGGGGCCAGACAAAGCTGGGAGGAGGTATCTAGAGGCTTCCAACGGAGGAAGGAAACACCAGGGCAAGCACCAAAACCTCATCCATCAGAGGAGCCTTGCCATGTGGGGATGAGGGAGTCATCTAGGCGAGTGGCAAGGCCGGCGCAGCTTCTGGCATTGTAGGCGGGGTGCCTGGGGTGGCTACACAGGCAGGTAAATGGAGATGGTGTGCGGCTTGGCCATTCCAGCCTGACACTTCTGTATCCTCCCCTCAGTACTCCAGCATTTGCAGAAGCTGTGCCAGCCTTACTGCTCACTAGCGCGACCCAGCCCCCGCTCCAAAATGCCAGAAGCTGCACTGACCTTGCCGTTTGCCTGTGTGATGGGATGGGGTGGGCTGAGGCAATGTGGACTGGCCCCTTAAAGTTTTCAGGGCAGCCCCGCAGGCCAGATCTGGTCACATCGAGGGCCAAATCCAGCCCCCAGGCCTTGAGTTTGACACCCGTTCTAGAGGTTTTAAAATCTTCCTCTAAAATATGTGTTGTTTGTTTCCTACTACTCCCCAGCTTCCTAGCCTATGTCATAAGAACAGGAGTTATTCACACAAATTCACAGGACTGTTGTATCCAAGAATTCAGAAGTGACCATGAGGAGGTTGTTCTCTGTTGGGAATTTTAGAGGCCGGTGGTTCTGCAAATTTTTGCAACTGAACATTTAAATCACCAAAATCCATTTATCTACATCAGAGTACAAAACCTGGCAAGTCATAATGCTCTTTCCAAAACAAGATGATCAATTCTGTATTACCCTATACAACCCTTTTTTTTTTTACAAGCATTTAGGTATCTAATTTTTTTATTGTTTTTCCATTTTAACTGAATATCTACCAATATAAATGCATCTACTACTTCTAGTTTTTATCATTTATGTATAACATGTAATTTGTTCATTCTATTTCCTCTATCAGATTGGACGACCTTGATTTCGATATATTACTGTTAATTATTATTATTATGTAATAAATTTTTGGGCTTCCATCTCACCCAGAGGTGATTAAACTCCATCTCAAACTTTAGTCAAATCATTACAAAATCATTCAAATCCCATTCATTTATTGTATGATGGGTAAAACTCAGAATTTTAGTCAAAATGAAAATAAGTTATTTCAATTGCATTTTGAATAAAGGATAAGAGAGGAAATTTACAAGCTAAGCCTAGAGAGGCAATGGTAACTGGTAACAATTGGAGCTAAAGTTTAGTCTACATCTGAAGGGTACAAGACTGCGAAGGGACTCTTTGTGTACAGTGTAAAAATCATTTTCTCTAACTGATATTCTTTGAAAGCATTGGACCTCAAGAAGAATTCTCCATAACTGATTTTGTACCTGGAACAGCTGCCTAACAGAGTGGGGTTTTTTTTTTCTGGAAAGCAATATAAAAAGATTCACGGGGGCCATGTTCTGATCAACAAGATCAGGGGATGCTAATTCTATAAAAGCATACAAAGCAAGGAAATTCTTTATGTGAACACCAAGTAGTTGTAAATAAATACAGAGCTTTTGAAGTTCAACCTACATTCCCTTCCAAACCCTTCCTATTCAACCACTCCTACTTATTTTGGAACAAATTCCATCTTTAAACAAATTCATGCTGTGCTTCTCCCAAGTATTTTCTTTTATCACAGAAAAACATGAATCACTATTTCTTTACCCTTCTACAAAAAAAAAAAAATTAAATACTTGCTACAGGAACTGCCTGTTGAAAAATTATTCTATAAAATGTGAATTCCACCAAAGATAAATATTGTCCAGCTATTATTTCACTGATAGCCAATAAAAATTGTTTTTAGTAGTTTTCTCCGCAGTTAGTTGCTAAAATGATTAATGTATTATTAATGTGTTTCATTTTTTAAAAAATTATAAACTAAGAAAAACACATAAAACATACATTTCCTAAAAGGCACTAATTTTTATTAAAAAAAAAAAACAATTTGCCAACTTTCAACAAGATTTTTCTCAATATATTTATCTGTCATGCTTCTTGCATATAAGAGCTCTTAATACCCAATTAATTTAAATAATTCTACATTTTAATTAATTTTATTATCCCTTCACTGATTTTTGCACTTAAAAATATTATGATGTATGAGTCTCAGTGGTGCAATAATTAGAATGCTGTACTGCAGGCCACTTCTGCTGAAAACCGACTTGCAATTTGGCAGTTCAAATCCTACCAGGCTCAAGGTTGACTCAGCCTTCCATCCTTCCGAGGTGGGTAAAATGAGGGCCCAGATTGTTGGGGACAATAGGCTAACTCTGTAAACCGCTTAGAGAGGGCTGTAAAGCACTATAAAGCAGTATATAAGTTTAAGTGCTATTGCTATTGCTATGTAACTCTGGCTGAAACAGTAATGTCCTGTTTCATTATTCAAGAAATGTATGTGCCTTTTGCTTGAATATGTACTATATCACTTTTGGTCAAGTCTTATTAAATCATCTTCCAATTCAGAGTCCAAACTTATATTTATCCCAAATTTTAATCAGAGGCTCGGGCACAGATCTGAAAGAAAGTTTAACATTTCTAGATCTTATAAGAGTTTACATAAGACTGCCAATAGTCTCATGGAATTTCAGTAATTAGAAAATTAAGAGCTGTTGTGTGGCCAGGTAGCCATTATGTTTCAATCTGTAATTTACCGTATTTTTTGGATTATAAGACGCTTCGAAATATAAGACGCCCCTAGTTTTGGGGTAGGAAAACAAGAAATAAAATCCCACATCCCGTTTTCGGCCACCACGTGCCCCATTTTCGGCCCATTCCAGGTGGCGGGGATTGGAATGAGTCAAAAATGGCACACGCAGAGGCCGAAAATGGGATGCGGAGGCCGAAAATGGGGCACACGAAGGCATCAATAGACAATGGCGATCCCTGCAGCCTGAAACAGCTGATTGTCAGGTAGAGATCCAACCGACAATCAGCTGCTTGTGTTAATAAGATTGCGCTGAAGCTGATTAGGCTGTTTGCTGCAAGGAGGCAAATTGCTGGGAGGCAGAGGCCGAAGAGTGGGGCTGGTGGGTGGGCAGGGTTTTGGCAATATTCACTGTATAAGACTCACAGACATTTTCACCCAGTTTTTGGGGGGAGGGCAAAGTGCGTCTTATACACAGAAAAATACGTTAATTAATTGGAGTTTGCCATTTCATACACATAAAAGAAACCAGAGTTATCAGATACTGGAGTTACTAGAAGCCACACAATGCTTTAGTTGTTTGTTTTTATTTATTAAATGTATTTGTTACCTGATGCTAACATGGCAAGTTATTACACGTACTCTGAGATTCTGCATTTAATCATGTGTTAAAAGGAGAAGAGTATAGAACTACACATAGCACATGGTCTGATTTCCAAATCTATACCTAAATTGTATTTCTTTTCCTTTTTTATACACTACTTCTGCAATTGAGAAAAACACAAAATAAATTTGCAATGTTCTCCTATAATCAATCTTATAAGAAGATTGAGTTTTGCTTTCATATGAGTCAAGCTGCACACGTGCACTCCAGCCCGCCGCTCACACGGCCAATTTCCCTCTCCCACTCACAGACAGGCTGCCAAGCTGCAAAGGTTGGGACGCACCTGTTGAGTTGTAATTTCTCCTTTAAACATTTGTTTGTGGCCCAAAGGGATTCTTAACATTCATCAGCATTTGTCAGACTTATGCAATCAAATTAACTCCTAATGCATAGCATTCTATCATATGCATCGGGGTAGATTTAAACAATAGGTTTTCCCTTCTTCATGTTTATCATACAATCAGTACACTTATTCAAAAGAAGAAGTCCCTAAGAGTTCTGACTGGTAGCATTTACTGGAAGGAAAGTGAAGGTCACTACACAAAAATTCCAGCAAGAATTTCACTTTCTAATTAGATACTTATATATAGACATTCCAAGGTAGCAAAATTTGCGTCCTCTTTTTTGATGCAGAAGTGAAGTTTGTGTCTTTTGAAAGGCGGGACCTGCATCTCCCCACTGTTTCAGTATAAGAAATAGCCTTGACACCTAATTCTTCTGGTTAACAGTTCCCCTCATGCACTACCCCAGGAATCAATTACTTTCAGCCCTATTTTGTTAATGCTGGAAAAAAGGCAAAGGTTTCCCTTTCAGTCATGTCCGACTCTAGGGCACAGTGGTCCTCTCCGTTTCTTGGCCGAGGAAGCCAGCAATGTCTAAAGACAATTTCCATGGTCATGTGGCCAACATGGCTATACCTAACAGCATATGGAGTGCCGTTATCTTCCCACTGAAGTGGTACTTATTAATCCATTCGCATTTGCATGCTTTTGAATTGCTAAGTGGGCAGGAGCTGAGGCAAGTAATGGGAGCTTACCCCGTTGCACAGACCTCTCCCTAAAATTGCTCCATTAAAATATGGCAAATCAACACATTTTTAAAGGTATTTCTAAAATAATGCCCAAAATAAGATCATATTGTAATAATAACGAACATATATTAATCTCCACAACTCACCCCTTCAGAAAGCCCACACATTTTGCCTCCATTTTTTTTAGTTATATCACTCTATTCTCACTTTCAGAGGCTGGAACTTTAAAAGAACCATTCCTTTCAAAGTACTGCTCTTGTTAACCAGTATTGTCTACTCAAATAATATGCTTTTGGGATGATCGTATTAAGCTATTCTAAAGTTTAAAAGGAAGCTATTATTATGACAGAGCACAATGCAATATTTCACAGATCTAAATCTGTTCTTAATTCAATGGACCAATAATACAAAGGAATACCCACCAATGACATAAGAAAGAATCAGATTCCAGCCAGTAATGAATGCCCACAGCTCACCGACAGTCACATAACTATAGAGATATGCTGATCCAGTCTTTGGAACTCTAGCACCAAATTCTCCATAGCAAAGTCCAGCCAACACAGAAGCCAGAGCTGCAATCAGAAAGGAAATGACAATGGCAGGTCCTGCATTTTCTTGTGCCACTGCTCCAGCCAGAACATAAACCCCTGCTCCAAGAGTGCTGCCTACTCCAAGGGCAACCAAGTCAAATGTGTTGAGGCACCGCGAGAGCCGGCTGTCGTTGCTTGTACAGTCTACCACTTTCCGACGAAACAACTGCTGCCCAAAATGGATAACTTTCTGGCAAGACATCTTCTCAACTGAACCTGTAAAATAAGAAAATATATCTGAATCAGTATCATTGAACAGGCAAAGCTAAGCTACTTCTGCAAATAGTTCTGTTACATGGTAGGAACTCCCCTAGCATAAAACCCTCCAAACCTGTTGGGACCATTATTTTACCATTATTTTAAGGGATAAGAAAATAGTCAATTATTTCCTGCCACAGTTTCTGAATTTAGGAGTACAAACCTATGAGTTTCTACTTAGAACTCAGTTCACTTGACTTCAGCTAATTGATCCCAAGTGAGAGTTCGTGGTGGAAGCCTATTTTACAAAGTAAAACACTGAAATGAAAGAGACTGAAACATTTCACTTCTTTATTATACATATGAAACAATTTGTTATATATTTATTTTCATGAATACCTCTATCAGCAGTAATATTTATTTTCCATTACATAGAGAAAGTGGTTCTTTTTCCAAGCAATTGCCAGCCTGAAATCTGAATATTTCACCACCAATGTAATGTACTTCATTCTCAGTCTTTTGTGTTCAAGTATAGTCCCTAGTTTGGAATAAACAACACCTGATCTTCCACTTTTAAAAGTGCCAACATATAATCATTCAAAAGAATTTTGAAAGATTGAGTGGAAAGAACAAATGGGAATTTTACCTGTCACGTACATATTACATCCTATTCACGTAATTCACAATATTCACATTCTAATGTTTCCTTGTTTTCAGAGAGCAATGGCACCAAAGAGAAATGGCACTATTAATATGGTGATTCCATTATCTGCCTAGCCTTTTGATCCACAAACTGAACAAAAAGGTGGTTAATATGGAAGCATATGTGTGTTTAATTAATAATTCAGAACTTCTCCCAGTAGCCTTAAAAATAGACATAAATAGTAATATAGGGAAGGATCAGACTAGACTTTCAATTTTGAGTGTCAGTACTTCCTTTAGGAAGTACAATTTGTGGTTTATGAGCTCAATATTGCTACATCTGGAGCAATAAAAATAAACAGCAACTTTTCAGCTTTTATTCTAGCAACAGCAGACAAAGGAGAAGGGGAAATTTATCCTTCAACAAAGGCCAATGTTTGTGTGATAAGAATTCCACAATTCATAAAAAAAGAAAACCCCTTCTTATAAACCCCAAATTCTCAGAATTTTAAGAAGGAAGTAGATGAGGAAAAGTAAAATCCTTTGAAGTTTTTTTAAGAAATTGGTTCTTTTGAAATGCTTATTTAAATAAGCTGTTCCTATGGTTAGGAAACATAGGAAATAGTAGAGCAGGTTTTTTTCATTATTCAAAGCATACATTGCATGCCCATTTATTAAAGCCCAAAGCACTTCCTGTAGGCTCCTTCATTTCCTCCCAATACTAAGACTCAGCTCTAGACTTAGCATGTAGCATAGTTTTTCCCCATACATTTCTTAAAGTCCTAGATCTGCTGAAAATGTTATCATTAGAACTAGGCAGCAACATTAATTTTATAGCCAGAATAGATAGGGATGAACCTGAGTAAAACAATTGTTCCACTCAATGAATCATGGTTATCATTCACCACGGCTCTTACAGCATTGGAAGCAGAAAATAATTATTAAAAGTACGGCCCTTAGCCAAATATCTTATTATGTAATCAGAATATAATTCTAAATTTTAAAAAGAGAGAGGGTAGATTCAGGAAATTAGAAGCCAGTTTCAAATCCAATCTGAATAAAATGGAGAGAAGAAAAATAGAAAACTATATGTGCACTATGTATGTAAACAAGCATGAAAACAAGAATGATTTGGTATGTGCTAGTAGCTGAATATATCCAACAAACTCCTTATTCAAGTTTTCAGGAAAAATATAGAAGCAATGTCATAAGAGGACAAGTTATCTCATGGATTTGTGATCATCAAATAGGAAGCAGAGATTAGGAATACAGTTTTCACAAAGGAGGGTTGTATAAAAGGGGTATCACATGGATCAGTCTTTTAAGCTCATTTATAAACACCTTTCGAATAAGAGATGGGCAACGAGGTGGCAAGTTTGCTGATTATTTCAAATTGCTCCCGTTGATTAGATCAAAAAAGGGATTTTAGGGAGATCCAAAATGAAATGGGTGAATGGTAAAATAGCAAAGGCAATCAGGGTAAGCTTTGGCTTGAAGTGCAAGCTCTGTATTCTTTAGCGGAGTTGGAATCACTGGTCAGGAAAGCAATCTTGAGAGACCTAAAGAAAGCATATCAGTAAAAATGTCAGTCTAGTGTGCAGTGGCTATAAAAAATGGGAAATTCTATCTTGGGAATTATTTGGAAGAAAACAGAAGCAAAAATTGACAAAAGCAAAATTGTAATGTAAATGTGCATGGAATGATTTGCATATTATTATTATAGAAACTAGAAAAGAACAATCATAATGATTAGGGGATAGCCAGAACTATTCTCTAGCAAGGAAATTACTGCAGGCAAATTTGAATAGAATTGTATCAGTAACATTTACAAATAAATCATAATCAAAGTGATACATTATTTTATAGTTTAAGGTTATTTTTTAATCTTCCTTGCTATGATTGCTGTTTTTACATAGATAGTTCAAAGATTTAGTATCTGCATGATGCATGAATGCTGTAACAGGAATTAGGTCTCTCTCCCATATGTTGTTTGGTTAAAGTCATCTGAATGTTAATTTACTATAGACTACAGACATCATTCTTCCACTGTTCTTATTTTCAGATCTTCTGAAGTACATCTAAAACCATCTAAGCCTTTCCAGAACATAACACTATCAAGAAACCTATGGCAACTTTTGTTTTCCTTTCTCTAACCAGGTTTCTCCCTTCACCTACCTCGCAATAAACTTTTAGTTTTAACAAGCTTTCAGTTTTGAGATAACATATTTTCTTCCAAAGCTCTTTTATTACTATAGAACATGCAACAAACCACTCATATTGCATCATTGCTTAAACATAATAGCTTCCTTCTGCAATACTATCACAAACAATTTAGTACCATGTATTTTAATACAACTACTGCAAGCTACAATTTAAGAATTCAAGTTTGTTGATCAAGCACATTTACTATGGTAATATCACCTATACACAGATTTGCATATACAAATCTGCAATTACTTAATAAATGCAAGAAAGGCATTTCTTTTGTCATTGTTAAACACACCTTTGGTTCCACCCATTTTAACAAAAGTTCAACAATATGCTTTATGTCTAAGGAAAATGAAAAGCAACTTGCACCTGATCATAACTTTAATTAAAAAAATAAAACAAGGAGCAAGAAAGTTTTTTTTTTCCACAAAATGTTAAATAATACTTACATGCACATCAACAAGCATATTTACATTCTGTAAAAGTGGTATGCATACTGCAATATTTACAAATTTAGATACAATAGAATATAACTTTGAAAAGATTGAAAGTTTCTACATTATCATCTATACCCTTTAAATAAAAAATGTTTATCCAGTGAAGATCACAAATTCTTAAAAGCTGATCTTTGAAAGGATCACTATTTTTAACCAAAAACAAACAAAAATAAAAGCAAAATTAATCTGTATACAAGTAAACAAATAAAATATTTATTGAAAGCTGCCATTAGTACAGAATTAATATATGCTTATCTTTGAGTTAGTTAATTCAAATGAAGTGGAACTGCTATCAATGCTACAATTCAAAAACTAACCCTCTCAACTGCCTATGCTGCTCTATTGCTCAAGCACTGTAGGAGATACTTCAGATGAATGAGGTATCCTACCCAGCAGCTGACCAAAACAATCAAGCACAGAATCTATGTGCCAATAATAGCAATTATGAGTATGAATTCATAAAGAACAAGAGTACATGCTTCCCAGAAGATAAATTTGGCTAGTACCACCAATACTGACCAGACACAATTTTATCCCATTTCATAAATTTCATTTTCTGGAGATGGGAATATAGGCTAGAAGGTAAGCTTACTTTGGGGTGAACATTCTTAGTTCTTCATTCATTTCAATCTATTTTGGATGAGTTATTTCACTAACCTAGTTAGGTCTTTCAATTTTCAATATCCTGTTCCTTATATTAATGGGACTACTATCTTTAACTTACATAATTTTGCACTTTAAAATAAATTTTCTTTTTTTTCCTACTCTATATTCTGAGGCAGAGAATGACTATAAAGTCACAGTAATCTAAAACCATTAAAACTGACTTAAAAGAAGCAAAAAGATTATGGTTGTAACCCCAAACAAGAATCCAGAGCTCTGAGAGTAAATGGAATTAATAACTTCTGTGTGATCCTTTCACAGTCCCTGGTCTTTCAGCTGACATCTTTTGAACAAAGTGTACTTTTAATAACACCCCTACCACATTCAGAGTCCAAAGCAGCATACATAAAGTAAATAAGCCAAAAGGGAGGGGAGGCTGAATAAAGTTGTTGTTTCTGAAGAAGAGATGGTTTCACTTTCTATGTGGAATGCAGGGTACTAAGGCATAATTTGTGGAGTTTGATTTAAAAACTCTGAAGTAGTAGAAAGATTGAAATGGAACTTTTTAGATTTCTTTTTAGCAGATAAGTTTCCTCTATAATTATACGTTTCTGAGTATACTAACATGCTAGAGAATAATTTAATTTATCTACATGAGTTATTAAACATCCATTTTATTTGAATAATCAAAAATTGAAGTAAAAATCTATTTATTACTAACAGTGACTCAGAACTGCATGGGCACATGTTCTAAATAACATAACCTTGGGAGAACAAATGGCTAGCTCAATTAGGTTTGTACCCAGATCAGAAGGAATGGAGCAGAGTGGATAGAGGAGAGGTTGTGAGACATTTGGCAAGATGCTGTTCCATCCGCTGAAATCTCTTAATTACCAATTGCCCAGGCATGAAAAGATACACTAGTGGATGGACTCGACTTCCTGTGTTCCAAGTTATATTGTTGGGTAAATACTCTAAAGTAAGTATATTACAGTGTCATCCTTGTTCATCAATTTGTTCATATGATATGAGAGAGAGCAAGATGGCGACCGGAGGAGGTCGACCAGAAGAGCTCTGCCAGCCAGAAGAGCTCGCCGCGACGGCCGCCCGGCGTGGTGAGTTCCCCCCCCCGGGTCCTCCTCACCTGTGGCAGGGGTGGCGAGGGGACCTGTGGGGGGATGGGCGACCCCCGAGGCCGTGGCGCGGCGTCGTATCTGGCGCTGGGCCCGGTGGCGGGCGACTGGCGGCTGGCGGCTGGCGGCGGGGCCGCGCTGCTGTGAGGCGAGCGTTTGCCGACTGGTGGTGCGGCCGTGTGAGGCCGAGGTCTCCGGATGCTTGGAGTCGGCGGAGATCGGAGGCTGGAGCAGCTGGAGGCCGTGGCGCTTTGCCCGGCGGCTGGCGGCGGGTCCGCGCAACTTCACGGCTGGCGGCAGGTCCGCGCGACTTCGCGGCTGGTGGCGTGGCCGTGCGAGGCCGAAGTTCCTGGGACAGCTGGAGCGGCTAGAGGCTGGCGGCTGGAGGCTGGAGCGGCTGGAGGCTGGCGGCGTGGCTATGGGACCGCCGCCGGGGCCGAGACCGGGGCTGGGGCCATCGTGAGGGCCCCAGCCGAAGTTGGAGGGGCGGCTCGAGCGGCCGAGGGTCGGCCGCCGTGGGCGGAGCCAGGGCGGCCTGGCTGTGGGACTATCGCCAGGGCCGGGGCTGGGGCCTTTGCAGGGGCCCCAGCCGAAGTTGGTGTACGTGCCGCGGCTCGAGTGGCTAGAGGATGGACGCTGCGGGCAGAACCGAGGCGGCTGGAAGATCGTCGACCTCCAGGGCCATGGTGTGGTTCTGGGCCTGGTGTTGGTCCCGGTAGCCCATGGCGTGATCGGCAGGCGGCCGTTGGAGTTATCGCTGTGGGGCCGTGGTGTGGCGGCGGGCCTGGTGCTGGACCCGGTGGTGTGCGGCGTGGCTGGAGGACGACCACCGGAACTGTTGCTGCGGTCGGAGCTGGGACTGGAGGGCCGCTGCTGCGGTTGAAGTTATTCTCCTCCTTTTCGTCCAGTCGGCGGTGCGCTGAACGGCCTCGACCTGGACTCGGGCCCCGGCTGGCTAGTTTTCAGCTTGGTCGGGGTCATTTTCATCATTTCCATCATCTTCATCAGAGGACTCAGGCCGGGACGCTATTTTATACCAGAAACGATCTTTGGGCCCTGAGATATGTCCCCCTATCTCAGAAATGGCCCTCTGCTCTCTTGGAGGCCCATCTCAAGGACGGATTGTGGGATCCGGAGAGATGGTGGGGTTTTAGGAAGTGCGGGAGGGAGGGGTGTCTTAAAAAATTTTTAGCCAGGTTTTTAAGGGGGTTAGGAAGGTCCGGGCGGGAGTTGGGGGACAACTCGCCGGAGGCTGGGTCCAGGCCGGGGGTTGGGCATGGCCGGGAGAGTCAGAGTCCGGACAGGACCGTATTGAGGATGGGGGGAGTCACCGGGGAGGCTGGAATTAAATCTATTGTTACGGTGAGCGGGAGGGGCAGATTTGGCGGTTATAGGGGGCCATATTCTGTGCTGGGAGCGCGCCCTCGCTGTTTGCTTGCTGTGGCGCGCTCCGACCCCCTTGTCATCTCCCGTTCCCCGGGGGGTCTGAGCAATCGGGCCCTGGGCCTTAGGCTGATGTTATGTAACGCCAGGTCCGTTGTTAATAAAGCCCCTCTCATCCATGATTTGATTTGTGAGGGGGGTGCGGACCTGGTGGGAGTTACCGAAACCTGGCTGGGCCAGGAGGGGGGAGTCCCTCTGGTGGAGATGTGCCCAGCCGGGTTTCGGGTCTTTCATCGGCCGAGGGCCCAGGGGAGGGGAGGGGGGTTGCGGTAGTTATTAAGGAGGATCTGTGTCCGAGGGAGGCCACTGTATCTCAGACGACCGGGTGTGAGCTCCTTTTCGTGAAGTTCGGTCCCAAGGTTCAGGTGGGCTTGCTGGTCACATACCTGGCTCCCTGCTATGCGGCAGCAACCCTGCTTGAGCTCCTTGAGGTCATAGCTGGCGTGGCGGTTGGGACCCCCAGGCTTATGGTCATGGGGGATTTCAACCTGCCATCTGCTGGCGGTACCTCGGGGATTGCTCAAGAGTTCATGGCTTCCATGACGGCCATGGGCCTGACCCAGTTAATTCGGGACTCTACTCACGTGGGAGGTCATACCTTGGATCTGGTTTTCGTCTCTGATCAGTGGCTGAGTGATCTGGGTATGGGGGATATAGTTGTAGAACCCCTGTCATGGTCAGATCACTCGCTCCTGAAGCTCGACTTCCGTTCCGCACCCCCTGACCGCAGGGAGGCGGGACCATTAAAATGGTACCGCCCCAGGCGCCTGATGGATCCTGATAGGTTCCTGACGGAGCTTGGGCCATTTCCCGAAGCTCACACACACGACTCGGTTGAGGGCTTGGTCGACCGAGTCGTGCCCTTGCGGCCTCTGACCCGGTGCCGATCCCAAGTGGCTCCCTGGTTCTCTGAGGAGTTAAGGGAGATGAAGCGCCGGAAAAGACGCCTAGAGAGCAGTTGGAGGGCCAGCCGTTCTGGGTCCAACCGAACACTATTACGATCTTATATTAAGACGTATTTAGTGGCGATAAGGATGGCGAGGAGATCTTACCTCTCCACCCTTATTGCGTCCGCAGAAAACCGCCCAGCCGCCCTGTTTAGGGTGACCCGCTCCCTACTGGAGGTGGGAGCGCGGGAGGACCCCTTGCAGGGACGGGCTGAGGAGTTTTCTAGGTTTCTGCAGGACAAAATCGCTCAGATCCGGGACGAGCTGGACTCCGACTGGGCATCTCCGGGCGGGGGGGCGGGGGTGGATATCGGTGCGGTCAATTGGGTTGAGTTCGATCCTGTTACTGTGGAGGACGTGGACAGGATACTGGGGGGACTGAATGCCACCACCTGTTTGCTGGACCCGTGCCCCTCCTGGCTGGTCTTGGCCACTCGGGAGGTGACACGAGGCTGGTTCCAGGGTATTATAAACGCTTCCTTGAGAGAGGGGCTGTTACCTGCCGCCTTGAAAGAGGCGGTGGTGCGGCCCCTCCTCAAGAAACCGTCCCTGGACCCAGCATTGTTATCTAACTATCGTCCTGTCTCCAACCTTCGCTTTGTTGCGAAGGTTGTCGAGAGTGTGGTGGCACGTCAGTTCCCGCAGTACCTGGATGAAGCGAGTTATCTCGACCCCCTCCAATCGGGCTTCAGGCCCGGGCACAGCACGGAGATGGCGTTGGTCGCGTTGGTGGATGACCTCTGGAGGGCCCGGGACAGGGGTTGTTCCTCTGTCCTGGTCCTGTTAGATCTCTCAGCGGCTTTTGATACTGTCGACCACAGTATCCTATTGCAGCGGTTGGAGGGGTTGGGGGTGGGGGGCACCGTGTTGCGGTGGTTCACCTCCTTCCTCTCCGACCGCTCGCAATTTGTGTTGATGGGGGGGCAGAGATCGGCCCCGAGGCCCCTACGATGTGGGGTTCCTCAGGGGTCGGTGCTCTCGCCCCTGCTGTTCAACATTTATGTAAAGCCGCTGGGTGAGGTCATCCGTGGCTTCGGGGTGGAGTTCCATCAGTACGCTGACGACACTCAGCTGTACATCTCCACCCCGGGCCACCCCAACGAAGCCGTCAAAGTGATGTCCCGATGCCTGGAGGCCGTGCGGAGTTGGATGGGTCGTAACAGGCTTCGTCTCAACCCGACCAAAACCGAGTGGCTGTGGTTTCCTGTGCCCAGATACAGCCAGCTGGTTCCTTCGCTGGCCGTGGGGGGAGAGGTCTTGACCCCCGTGGAAAGGGCGCGCAACTTGGGTGTCCTCCTGGACGTACGGCTGTCTTTAGAAGAACACATTGCAGCCGTCACCAGGGGGGCTTTTTATCAGATTCGTCTGATTTACCAGTTGCGGCCCTTTCTGGATCTGGGCGCACTTCGCACAGTCACTTCCGCCCTCGTCATTTCCCGCCTGGATTATTGCAATGCTCTCTACATGGGGCTCTCCTTGAAGAGTCTCCGGAGGCTGCAGTTAGTCCAGAATGCAGCCGCGCGGGTGATTGTGGGTGCTCCTCGGAGCTCCCACGTTACATCGCTTCTCCGCAGGCTGCACTGGCTTCCTGTGGCCTTCCGGATTCGATTCAAGGTGGTACTGACAGTATTTAAAGTGCTCCATGGCTCGGGACCTGGGTACTTACGGGACCGCCTGCTGCCATCATCAACCTCCCGCCGCCCAGTACGCTCTCACAGGGTTGCCCTCCTTGGGGTACCGCCGCCCGGCCGTTGTCGGTTGACGGCCCCGAGGGTTCGGGCTTTCTCTGTGGGAGCCCCCTCCCTATGGAATGATCTCCCCCCGGAGATACGGGCTATGACGGATATTCTGACCTTCCGACGCGCAGTGAAAACCCTATTTTTTAAACAGGCTGGCCTGGCCCAGTAACTGTATTTTGGTTTTAACTTAATTTTAATTGGGGTTTTATTAGCTTTTAACTTTTAACTGAATTTTTGGGATAGACAGCCGGATCAATTTGGTTTAATTTATTTTAATTGTATTTATTGGGTATTTATTGTATGTTTTTAGTAGGCTGTACACCGCCCCGAGTCCCTTTTTGGGAGAGGGAGCGGTATAAAAGTTTAATTAAAATAAATAAAATAAAAATTGTAATCTTTCTTAAGCCTTGTAATGCTTCAGAGTACAAGTAGTCCTCAATTTATAATCATTCACTGGGCAACTGTTTGAAATTGCGACACTGTTGGGGAAAAAAGTGTCTTATGATCAGTCTCCACACAACTATTGCAGTTCTCATAATCACATGATTAGGGTCTTGACAATTGGCATATATTTCTCATGGCTGCAATGTCACAGAGTCATGTGATGACTATCTGCAACCTTCCCAGCCAATTAACAACAAGCAAAGTCAATGGTGGAAGTAGGATTCGCTTATCAAATGTGTAAGTCACTTAATGACTGCAAAGAAAAAAGGTCATAAAATTGGGCAAAACTGCATGAGGCCACACTTAATTATCACATCATTTAGGAATGAAGTGGTTTCACTTAAGTTGAGGACTACTTGTACAAGGGTTTTTTGTCCATATTGTTGGACCAATGATACAGAGGAATACCCACCAATGACATGAGAATTAAGTTCCAGCCAGTAATGCATGCCCATAGCATACCAAAGTCAAATAGCTATAGAGATACGCTGGTCCAGTCTTTGGAACTCTAGCACCAAATTCTCCATAGCAAAATCCAGCCACCACATATTGTTTTCTTTGTATTTTAATAGACTGAAATTTGAGAGAGGGGTTATTACAGGTAGAGCCAGATTCACTTTTTAAACATGTTATTGACTTAACAATTCTGGCAGTGGTACACTTAACAACTCTGGCAAGAAAGGTTGTAAAATGGGACAAAACTCATTAGACAACTGTCTCACTTAGCATCAGAAATTTTGGGTTGAACTATGGCCATAAGTCGAGGACTACATGTACACATGTACACAGATACATATGCTGTAAAGAGATCCCTTAGCAAAATCAAACATTATCTCTGCACCCCTTTGCGTGTTTACTGAGATTTAAGGCCCATTATGCACAGAATTAGTGTAGGAACTCCAATCACTAAAATTGGAAATTGTGATTATAAGAGTAAGATGTCTATTCATTCCACATATTGCTCCGTTTTTTTAATGCAAGTATCACATCAGCATACTCTACTATGCAATTCTAAATTACCCTGGAATTAAGAATCATCTGCCAATATAATCTCATGTTAGAAGAAGAGAGGGAAGACATTCAACTAGTCAGTACAGAAGCAGCATTAAAATTAAACATGACTTCTACAGCGAAGCAATGCTTTGGATTTGATTGGAAGAGAGTTCCAATAATACAAACACAGCATCTGCCTGGGACTCATTAATGGATACAAATCACCACCCCATCTTTTCTTCTGCATTTGCCTTCAATGAATAAGATAACATATATATTCTTAAAATAAAGTGAGATGTAAAAACAGGTTAGAACAATGTAGCATAACTTAAAATACAATAAAACAAGCAGCAATAAAATAAACTAATAAAACGAGTGTAATTTTAAAGAGGTCCAAATACAATAAAGCCAGGCATACAATTAAGAACTTAAATATGTATTTCTAAGTTTAAAGAAAAAAAATAACCTGACTGATAACAATTGGAAACACATCTGCAAGAAGAGAATTCAATCATTCAAGTCCAAATACTTGAATTTATATATTAATAATTTGCCTCAATCTCATTATAAAAGGCCAGTAGAAAATATATTGAATAACATCCAACAGCATAAGGACTGAGACACTTAAAAATCTCCCTTCAAAATCTAAAATCTGAAGGCATGCTCTGTGAACGAAGAGTTGTAAAAGCATTTCTTGGGGACAGGGGACACTCATTGCATTATCTAAGTGAAACAGTTTTTACCCATTCCAAATGCACTTGAAATATTACCAATTTTGCAATCATTTCTGTTAAAAATGCAATCATTTCTGTTAAAAAGATTAGAAAGTTTACAAATCATCATATGATGAAATGTACATAAATACATATTCACAGATCTCACATCAACAGCTTTTATAACAAGCAGAAAGAGTATATCTTCTGAGGATGATTTCATTTTTTTGTTTTATTTTCTTTTGCAATGGATATTTTGTTCAGCTTTCTTTATACTAAATGGCAGAAGTACTTAAATGTTGGCAAAAACTGTTCTAGCATTTGACAAGCTTTTTTTATGCAGCAAACATCAAAAATAGTAACCGTGAGGGACTCCTTTCTGACAAACTTGAACATTATATATTAATGCATTTTTCAGGGGGAGGGGAAACCAACCCTGCAACTTTTCAGAATTTCTGTCTTCTTCACATCACATGGTATCATGCTACTGAGAGATACTGAGATTAGTAGCAAGCCAGAACTGAAGGATATAAAACCAGAAACATACATTGCAAACTCATACACAATGTGCCAGCATGAACATATACATTATAGAAAAACTATATGCCAATATACCAAGAAAAACTATTTCTTTATTCTAAGAAAAACTCCTATTTTTTATAATTTTAAATTAGCTCCTATTTTTAATTTTAAATTAGCTATCCCAGCTGCACTTAGCTGAACAATAATAGCTTTAAATCAATGGACTGTATTACACCACAAAGAAAAATTCTATTTTGAAGCTATGATTAGTTAACAACTTATTGATTACAGTGACAAGCATTACTGCTGAAATTTGAATGAAAAAAACGGGAAAAGTATACAGTATATAAACCTAAAGGATTAAGGGTTTTTATTACTGATGACAGGCTTCTCAATTGTAGTGTCCAAATATGCAGACCAACTCTCAGAATTGATGGAAAACTTTGTTGGCTAGAGAACTTTCGGAATTAATGTCCAAATATCAGGCAGGCATCCAGTTAGAGGACACTGGCTTACGAGAACACAGGAAGCTGTGCAGTCATTCATTCAGCTCAAGAATGTTTATCCCAATTGATGACAGCTCTCTGGGATTTTAATCATTCCAGAAAATGACTAGGATGAAATCTGAAACCTTTTGCATGCAAATGAAAACTTTAATGAAGTGTGGAATCAAACAAATTTAATAATTATAGTACAACCATCTATCATGAAAAGGGAAACCAATTAAATTATCCTTGAGATGTAGTCACCTAACATTTTCATAAAAGCCTTCAGAGATGGAAAACAATTGTAATGAGCAATCTATACATAGTTCAACAGCTGTACAGCTCTTACGATAATGCAGTTTTTCCTTGCATTTAACAAGATTCAAGTAGTTGTGTTTTGTACTTTTTCTGGTCCTAGATTTGATGGCATTAGTTCCTGATCATCTTTTTATGCATCTGAGCACTGATACCATATCTTCCCTCAATCTTCTTGTCTCCATACTGAACTGTAACCTTTATATGAGCGCTGCAAGACTCAATTACTTGTCATTATTATATTCTCAGAATGTACCCATTAGTCATTATTTCTTTTACTCCACTCTTCCTGAGATAAAACTGTTCTTTGGCACAACTAAACAGAAACAGCTTAGGCTATTTGAGTAACCCTTATCTTGAAAACTGTATAGCCTGAACACAACTGTTGATGTTGGCACATCAGTTGTCAATGTTGAAAAGCCACGGGGTGATAGGTATCTCTCCTGAAACGGAATACTATCAGAATTGCTACAATTCATGGGCCCAAACATCTTCCATATCCTTAGTCTTGATATTTATTCTAAGTACAAATCAATAACCATCATACTTGAATCATCTTCCTGATGCTTTGAGATAATTAATAAGTCTACAAATGTTAAGTTACCACCCCTTTATAGATTTTAAAGTATTAACATGACACCATCTCTACTATTATTGCTTCTTGAAATACATTAGAGAATTCTCAGGAGTTCTGGAAGCTCCAAGCATATCTGGAAGACACGAGATTAGAGAAGACTGCTGACTGCTGTTTCTCTCTACAGCTACAAACACTGAAAGTTCAAATCAAAGTTTATTGTCCCGGAATAGAGCATCAGAGTACAAGCTTGATTAGGATCAAATTAGACTAGGCTAAAACCGCACAAACTTTAGGTGGTCTATTCACGAACGAGTATGGTTCTGATATGACACCTTCTTTGATGCTCACCAGGCTTCATGCCTGGTACTTTTTCTATATTTTTTTAAAATGGGGCGGTAGCATGTTTTAGAGGTTATTGGGAGTTCTTTATATTCCTATTGGAAAATAATTTTCTTAAGGCCAATGGCTGAGGCCCGTAGCTTTGTTTGAAAGTATGCCCATCTGCCTAGTAAAAAGACAAAAGCAATCTGAACTGGTAAGACAGCTTCAGTTAAGGAAACAAGAAGGTGTTAAGAACTGTTTTAATATTTTGTGCTTGAGCACATTATCCATGCTAGTCATTTTGAGAGAATGCCCAATACAAGCTGTTAAACTTCCAAATCTGGTCTACAATAAAAAAAAAACCACAGAATAAAAGGGAATTATCGATTTTCTTCCGTGAAACTGGTGTTTTGTTGGTTAAATTAAACATTATTTCTATGGAAAAGTTGATAACTATAAATACCTACCTGACAACTTATCACATCATCTGTTAATGTGAAAGGATATCTTCAAACTGGCATATATAAAAGATATGGGGGAATCTTAAAGCCGCTCACAAAGACAGGCCAAGCATGAGCTTGGCACCCATTTTTAATATGCTGTACTTTGCATACCATTATAGGTTAAAACTAGCACTTAAAAATGGATGTGGAAATGGACTGGAAGCTACTACAGTTGATGACATATAGACCTGATATAGTAGAAACCGCTCAGTTCAGTTGGTAATCTAAATAACCTATTTTGGTCCATGTCTTGTAATGTAATAGTCTAAATCAAAAAATGTCACTATCGATATCTGTGCTAAAGCTAATAAAGGGCACGAAGTCACTATACAGCCAGGAAATCACGTGGCTGGGATCATTTCCACACATGAGCATAAGGATACAGATTTGTAACAATTCCATATGCTGTAAAACAAGTTCACTAGATAGAGGAGCATTAATGCTACAAATTATAGCAAGTGATAAGAAGATAGATCTTTTCTATTTTAATTTTGTACTTATTAAGAAGGCATGCAAGTGATTTCTATAAAGAAAGGAAGAAAGCAGTTGTCAAGGGAATTAAGGCATAATGAAAAATAGATAAGTAGAATAGGATAGCAAATTGCAATAGGATGCATTCATGCAGCTTTATACAGCAAGAATCATTGCGGGTCGCTAATTATGTATTGAAAAAGTCACCCACCCACCCCCCAAAAAATACTAGGAAGCTAATTACAAAGAAAATGAAAACTAAATTTTCAGTTTATCTTCTCACAGTTCATTCTGTCCAAACAGAAGGGGGAAATTTTATGCTGGAATATTAAAAGTGTGACCGTATGCTATTACAGTTGTTCAGAACCAACTTTAGACAAAGGCTGAATGTGCCCTGCCTAGGCGAGGGCATCAAAGCTTAGGAAGCAGCAATGCTGTTTCTCCTACCAAATTACTCTAAGAATTCTAATGTAGCTGCATGCTTGTGTGTGCATACTGTCATATCACTCAATTTTCTCTTTTATTTTACTTTTATTCTCCGATACCTTCTACCTTGGGAGCAGATCCTTACTAACACCAAATAAATGAAAGTTTGATTATTCCTGTTGAGTCCATATATTTCTCAATAATAACAGGAAGCTCAATATAACTCAACAGGTGACAGTTGCAGCAATTTTGCATCATAGTCTATGCTCTATATATGAACCTTGGAGATCAATGAAATTGCAGCGAGAACTACAATGCACTTCTGTACATTAATTCCATAAATGACAAAAAGCATGACTTAGTCCTAACAATAGACAAAATGCTTCAAAAGGCAAGCATAAACAAAGCTGAGAGCTTGTTTTCAGATAATTACACTATAATTATAAAATCATAATTGCAGAAATAATAAGAGCATCAAAGTCTCCATTCATTTGTACCAGTTCACACATGTGTAAATTTCACTCTTTATTTATTTAACCTTAGTTTTCCTCCATTAAGTTTCAGAATTAAATAGTCAATCAAAGAATGACAAAACTTTAATGTCAATTCATTTCACTGGCAGGATTCAAACATAGTAAGACAATATGCATAACCTGTTGTTATCTGTTTGGGTTGCACATTTCTATCTTCCTATCATACATTAAAAATACTTTAAAGTCCTAACAAAAGATTGCAGGCTGTTATGTGCAACTCAAATGATGACTACTTAAGGAACCATAAGAGCAAACCAAACTACTTTGAACTAGCATTATGTGTAATGTTTGGATTTGTGCAAAATAAATGGTTCAGGGCAAACCAGAAAAGCTTGCAACCAGTTTGCTATTGAGTAACCTACTTGATTTTATTATACATAGCTTACAGATTGTTCCAATCATAAACTGACATTGAATGGCATACAGTTTCCTCACCATAACTCGGGTAAATTCTAGTTCCTTGGGTCATCTACACCCAAGGAAGAGGATTACTTAGAAATTAATACTCTCTACCAATTTTCAAAAATACAGGAGTCGGGATGCTAGTTTCAACATGGGACTCCTCTGGCATACCCCCTCTTCTCCTTTTTTTAATTTCCTCTACACCCCATCCAAGGGAACAGAAAGTGAGTGAAACAAAATCTTTCATCTCCTGTAACTTTAATAGCTCCAACCTTCAGAGAATTTTAATTTCCTCTCATTATTAAAAAAATGAATTATTAGCCAGCCATCCAGCCATGACAAACTCTAGAAAGACTGGACAGTCTACAGCAAGCTGAGTCATTTGAAACCTAAGTACTCGCAAGTGGTTCATGTAGCCAGAATCAGTGGAGGGTTACCAGCACGATGATAGCTGTTGAAATTTTTGGTTGCAGACACCTAATATCTCCTGTTTAGTGACAGTGGCCTTCTAGGTTTTTTTTCAAAACGGATGAAGTTTACTTTAGGACTTACCTGAAGGTTTCAATCTATTGCATGCCACAAAATGGCAAGCAACCACCATATTAAACACAGCAGCATGAAAAGTCTCATGGTTGATTGTTTTGTACATGCTATATGCACAAAGATGGAAATATTCTGAAATATCCACCATGAAGGAACAGTTAATAAAGATGATTTTATTTGCCAAAATGCAAAATTAACTTCTTGATTGAGAAGATAACAAGTACATTTATTAGTGACTGGCAAATCCTTTATGGAATTTATGTTGAAAATGGGGAAAAATGAACTGGTGGCTTATAGATTTGATGAGTCAAAAGGATAAAATATTGGAATTATAATGTAATCTTAAAAGAGAGAGGATAGATGATAATCTTATTTGTAATTGCTATAAAAATCAGAAAGATTCTTTATATATTTTTTCTTTTATTTATTTACTTTTTCTGTTTATTCATTTGTTCTGTATTTTTATTTATGTTTTCTTTAAATCTGCATGGCTTTATTACTGTATTTGTATTTGATTTTCATCCTTTAATAAAAATTAAACTCAACTCAGCAGTATTGTCAGGGAACAGAAAAGATGGGGGCGTAGGCTATTCACCCTTGTATTAAGAAAGAGACAGGATAGTATATTTCATGATACTGTAGTTACTACATCTGTTTATGTTGACAGCTGCTATGATGAGAAGTCGATCTCTTGATACTCTTTAACAATATAATAATGTAACCTCCTGGGCAAACTTAAAGCAAAGAAGTCATCATTCCTTTCAAAGTTAAAATTTTCATTGCAGGAGGCAGGGCACCAGAGAAAGAAACCAGTTTTGGAACTTTGTGTGTAATTTGCCTAGGAAATACATACTGTTTAGAGCAATTGTTTGTGTCCCCTTCATAGATCACCCCCCAAAAAAACCCGATTCATAAAACAACCATTAACGATACACTGAGCAACCTCCCTATACTCTTTCCACTGAATAGTAAGGCAAACACGAGTTTCTTTACAGAAATAAACGCAGAACATATTTAATTCGTAGGTTACAGCTGCATCAGGGGGAAATAATATCTCGAATCGAAACCAACCCGAGTTAAATTAAGGGTGAAAGGGTGCAGTTGGACTTTTAAGTGATGAGTCACTATAAAGAACCGTCGGCCCCCCACCCAACCCGGCCACTGCACGATCCGAAAAAAGGACCATTTAAGGAAGGACTTCTGTCATCCCTTAAACCCTGTCAGCTTAAGCCGCTCAGCGCCTAGGATCTGATGCTGGAAGGGATCTCCTGGAAAGCCGCCTGGGAAGGTCGGGAGGAGAGGAAAAACGGAAAGCCGATCCAGCCCCGCTTCGCCAGCCCGCGTGCTCGATCCACCTAGGCAGGGCGCACGCTTCCGCCCTCCTCCACATCGCCCATCGCTATAAACATTGCATCATGCACCACGCTACTCGCAAAATGGATTCCAGCCTGGCATGTTGCTGGGCGGCCGAAGTACACGTCGATCGGTCCCAACCGCTCACGGGGGAAATCGTCCGGAGCCACGGCTTGAAGAGTATCCCTGTCTTACGACCGCGGCTCACGGAGAAAGCGGGGCGGTCCCCACCATTGGCCGCGCGGCTTTCTCTTCAACGCGGTCTGGGCTCTTCTCCGCCACCCCCAAACCCGCGATCTCTCATTTCAGGGCATTTCGGCAAGGCTGGAAAAGCCACCCGACTCGGGAGATGGTAGAGGAGAAAGGAAGGGCAGAGCAAGGAGGAACCTTGCCAGAGCGCCATCGGCTACTCACCTAGCTCGTCTGCCGGGGATATTTTACTACAGCCGGTTTAGAAAAGAAGAGAGAGGAAAGAGAAAAAAAAAGGGACGCTGAAGAGGACCCGGAGTTGGAAGCGAAGCGGGACCTGCCGCGAGGATGGCAGCGCCGTGGGGGGAAAAAAAGGCTCACAGCGGGCGACCTCGCATTGCTCTCTCTTACAACCGCTCCCGCCGCTACTTATAGTGACTCCTCCCTCTCGACTGTCGTGAATGAAAGAAGGGGAGGGAAAGTGTAATGACACACATACACACAAAAAAAGCAGCAGCCTAGGGGTTGAGGAGGGCGAGGGGGGAGGCACAGAGGGAGCGGTTGCTCGTAACAACCGTTTCAGTTCCGTCCTCCCTCTTTCTCCACCTCCGGCTGGCTCGTCGCGGGGAAAGACAAAAGCGTCAAGCGGTAGTGGAAAAACAGAAGGAGGCGCGCGTGCCGGGGAACCCCAACGGCCGATTGGTGGCTCTGTGAGCGCGTCCACGCGGCTACAAACCCCGGGTGGGGCGCCGCCACGCGCGACGGACTCTCCGCCACCATTCCCGCCTAAAGGTGTGGCTGTGGGCAAGGCCAGGAGACCGCCCAGCTGTCCTTGGGCCTCCTTCCCTCACACGCGCTAGCAATTGCTCCTCGTTAGGCGGGGCGGAAGCCACTTCAAAGCCGAGCGCTTTTTTCTTATTCTCGAACGTCGTAATTTGGAGAGAGCTTCCGATGAGGCCGGCTTTCTCCGGGGTGAGAAAGAACAGCTGGAGGGCGCAGCTTTCCCAGTCCGGAGTGTTTTGGACTTCAACTCCCATGATCCCCGCCGAGCAAAAGGCAGGATTCCGTGACGCCGGCATCTCTTCTGTCACCCAAACCTTGCATCTTTTGTCCATTCGTTTGTGCAAGGGAAAATTCTTTAAAATATATTCCGATGTGCTCTGTTTAATGTCCCCAAACGGGAGGTCACTCCTAATTTTTTTTATTTTTTTTATTAATCTTTTGCACGGCTCTCCTGTAACTGAGTGTGTATTTCACTAATCTATGTCTATAACTGAATTAGGGTTTACTAAATGACTCAGTTACCAGGGATCACGTACCCCGCAAATTGCGTAGAGTCCGCCTCCCCCCCAAATCTTCTACTAGAGACCTTTTTGCGAATCCGGACAAGGGGTAAAACACAAGTATGCAGTCATAAGATTAAAAATCGAGGAAAAATGGCAAATTAATAAAGGGCAACAATTGAATGCCATAATCTATAATAATCACTTTTTGGGGAAAATCCCTTTTAAGTTCAATATTTCCAGATGCACAGGTAAAACAGGAACAAGAACATGTTAAAACAGGAACAAAACTCTTTTTAATATAAAAGTTGAATTTCAACTTTTGAAAGGTGCTCTGTAAAAGTGCAAAACATTTCTATCAATGTCTGGATCTGACATAACAAAGGTTCAGGACAGGTGGCACTTGAAAGATATAACAAACGTTTTGGGTGCTGCATGTTTTTGTGCTTTTCTCTGTATTCTGCTGTTGTGTTTTTCCTGGTAGCTAGAATACCCAGAGACAAAGCTTCAGTCCAAAGAGTTATTTCAAACTAGAATTGTCTTGCATTCAGAATCTAAACATGGTTAAATTACAGACACTGTAAATTGGAAAAAAATTCTTAGCTTCTTTTAAATGCCATTTTCTTTTTCTCCTTTTCTTTTTAAACCTGACATATTGCTTCATTGCAGCCAGGCCAGCAAGGAAATGCATGGTAATCCTCTGCTTGGATTGCATCATTTACTGAGCAGTGTTTCCTGAATGCAGTGAGGGCTTTCACAGTTAAGTATGGTCGTTTAGCACCAACTCTGTTAATGTAAATAGCATTCATTATAACTGCCTGTGCAGAATAATCCCAAAAGGATACCACATGTACCACTATCTACAAAGAATATTATTTAATTTGGAATCATTGTCACAATTCTATAATTATAATTATCATAAGTTTATCAGTCACCCAACCCCAATGGAATTTTTTTTGAGGGGGTGGGGGAAGATGTTGAAGATTTTTAAAAACATCAGTTGAAGTAAGTATGAAGATGTTTGGAAGATAATAAGATTTTTGTGCTAAAATATTGAGTTAACATTTAGCAGAATCTTTTTAGCAAAGGCAACCTTCTATTCCATGTATTTTGGGAAAATAAGAAACTCAGTCGGTAAAATAGTGCAAAATGGATAAGGCTAAACAGACAAAATGTTTTCTGGGTTTTGATGGCAGAATTTATTTTTAGCCACATCAAGCCTATTTAATGGCACGTGTCCCATTTTGGGGTGTTTCTTATTTATTGGTAGAAAATCATGCCACCAATTATTAACAACAGATCAGAGAGGAACAATTTCTTGGTGAGACAAGCAGCTATATAAACATTATAGCAAAATAAATTTGCAAGTCTGTAGACCTCAGGTGATCCACATACACGTCTGTTTTGTTTACGATTCAAGGAGAATATTTTGTCCTTACAAAGCTGTTACTGTATGAATTTGCTATTCAGCTTAAGCTTGGCTAGAAGAGCTTTGAAAAAGAAGAGAATGTCACAGAGCTTCAGTCTCACCTATATACCAATTTCATAATTTATCGTTTATAAATTTACTTAATATAATTTATCCTTCAAAAGAATCCTGGATAACGAGCTACTAAGAATACTTTTGGTCATCTTTTCCACATTTTTCAGATCAGAAATGTGGACAGTAACAACAAGAGGGAAAGATGGCTTAGTACCGTAATATCCAGATCTCCAGGCATGGAAAATTATTTTTGTGTAGTTCTATATGGTACCCATATTAAAATATTTTTGTTGTCAGAATAAAATGATTCTGAAATTTTAAAAGATGTCATCTTCCTGTGGTTTGTATATTTCAATTCCACTGGACTTTGAATGACATGTTTATATTTTTAGGTGCTAAAATTACAAAACATGTAGTCTGGTGTGTGTGTGTGTGTGTGTGTTGCATTTAATTGTAGATTCATGTTTTTGTAGAAACATAGTCAAAGGACTGAGTGCTTCTAGAGAAGAATCTTTCTAGTCAGCAGTCTTCTCTATATAAAGCAACTTCTTATATAATGGGCAAAAAGCTGGGGGCTACCTACATTTTTAGGGATCTTATTGGCTGACAAATTTGGGGAAAACTGGGCAGGTCCTTAATGGTATATTGGGGTGTGTGTGTGTGTGTGTGTGTGTGTGTGTACATAACAGATATGCCTATTGTTAGGCAAAATGGGCCTTTCCTGAAAATATCAAAGTAGGGGAAGTTTCTTATTAAAGGAGATGGAATGGTGAGGTCATCAGGCTGATTGAGGTTGGAATGTGAGGTTTTTCTAGGTTGCCATTCTCTTGTTAGAGCTGTCCTTAAATTTTACTATTTACTGGTGAAGAGGCTTCTACTCTTTGTCTTAGATGAGATTTAGAGGGACTTTCTTGGTGGGAAGCAGGAGGGTAAATTTGGGTCCAATAGGATTAGGCAAATATATGAAGATTTGAGCTTGAGGTCAAAGATTTTAGCATGATCATATCGAAAAGATGGGAGGAGAAGAGGAAGGAGTACCATCTCCATTCTAGTTTTATTTTCTCCAACTCTCAACCACTCTGGACAGCCAGTAAGCAGATAGACATCAAAATTATGCAGCAGAGATAAAATAAAAGATTAACATAATTGTATCAAAAAAAATTCCTAACCAATAAAATTAGAACCAGGTTATTACAGTCATTTTTCTTTGAGAAGTAAAGAAAAATAAGAGATTAGCACCGGTCACCCTTGGAAAATTTGAATCTGTTTTTTTCCACAAACACTATAGAACTTCCACACTTCATTAAACAATAACTTCAAGCTAAGTCCAAACTTCGTAGTCCTTAATGCCCCAAGGACACCACAGTTCAATCCTGAGCTATGTATATTCTCTTCTATTGTAACTTCAAACTTAATGGCTACAATTTGAGCATTGTTTTCATTGTTGTTTATACCTACATCAGATAGAGATTATAAAGAGATTGTCTGGCATGTTTGGAGGGGAAGCAGAACAGCTACAATAGCAACTGCCTGAACATCTGCATTAAAAAGAAGCGGTGACAAATATTTTATCAAATATTGTTTATCTTCACTTCTGCAGATACAACCTCTTTGATGTACAAAATACTTATTTCTAACTGATATAGCTGTCCCACAATGCAGCTAAACTTCCGTTTGTTTTCCTTTCTCAACATGCTCTTTCATGCGTCAGTAACAACCTTGACCCTGGCTTTACCAAAACACCAAGTATTTAAAATGTTTAAGCAATGAAATAAATGACTAAGAAAAAAAGGAAAATGAGAAAGGATATTGTGGATAGAAAATAAAATATCAGCGAATAACAGAGAATTTTAAATTGTAAAATTTAGCATTTATTATTTCATTGATAATTTAATATATAAAAATTAAAACCCTTGTATCATCTTGAAAAACAGTACCACTACAGAACTCTTAAGCTGTAACATTTATAACAATTTCATGCTTAAATGCACACAATCTTTTGAAAAGAAGAATACAAAAAAATACTAAAAACAATAACTGAAAGCAATATTAAATTCTAAAATTCTCTTCCACCATAACCAAATGGTGATTATTCAAATTATTTATAAACATTGAAATTGCTTCTGATTATTACCGTAACATGAAATATTTCATCCTTAATGCTATAAGCCAATGTTTCTCAACCTTGGACATTTTAAGATGTGTGGGTTTAAACTTTCAGAACTTTCTGGCCAGTAAACTGGAGAATAATAGATTAGCCAGTCGGGGATAGTGGTTAAGATGCTGGCTTAAAACCAAGAGATTCTGAGTTCTTGTCCCACCTCAGGCATGAGAGCCAGCTGGTGACTGTGTGCTGGTGATTCTCTCAGTGTGATCCACCTGACTGGCTTGTTGTTGTGGCAAAAGTAGGAGGAAGAATTAAGTATGTTCATTGCCTTGACTTATTTAAAAATAATAATAAAGGTAGAAACAAAACACGTAATTAAATAAAATAAAGCTTCATGAACCTAGTCTTCTGTGGTCAGAGTTCATTCATATGTATTTCAAATAATACTCATGCACTATAAAAAGCAATTGATATGAAAGACAATATTACTTAATAATTCCATTATGGATATCTACTATTGAAGCTTTTTCTTATTCAGTAATATATAAAAAGGAACAGCTAGATATGGTGAGATATTGAATGAAAAGAGTGAACTTAAATCTATGCAAGCGTTGGAAGAACAAGGTGTAAAAATGAATTGGTTTTCATATCTGCAAATACAATCTAGATTTGATAAAGATTTTAAAACAAGATATTTATGATAAGTTGACTGATTTAGACAAAATTTTGATGGGTACTGATGAAAAGGTAATTTAAAAACTTTATGGACATTTATTAGAATTTAAATTGGAGGAAGAACAAGTTAAACGATTGCTTGGGGGGGAAATTTTGGATACAGGATTGACTTAGAGAAATGGCAAAAATTGTGGTCTCAAAATTATAAAATGACAATGTCAACTGCATATAAAGAAAATTTGTATAAAATGTTTTACAGGTGGCATCTACCCCCGACGAGACTCGCAAGAATGTTTAAGAACAAATCGGATAAATGTTGGAAATGTCATCAGATACCTGGTTCATATTACCATATGTGGTGGACATGCTCGGATGCAAAAAAAATATTGGACTAAAATGGTTGGAAAAATGATAAAACAACACATAGACTTTAAACCAGAGATCTTATATACAATAAAGAGCTGAAATATTTGATTGTAAATGTTTTAACAGCGGCTAGAATTGTATTTGTTAAGAATTGGAAAAATGATAAAATACCTATGCAGGAGGATGTTATTAAAAAATTATGGACTGTGCTGAAATGAGTAAATTGACATTTGAAATTAGAGAACAAGAAGATAAACAATTTTATATGATATGGGATTTATTTTATCAATGGTTGGACAAAAAGACTGGCAATGTAATAGAATAGATAATTTTGTAATAGAAGTTTAATAGATTGATATAAAATGTAATATAGACATATATAACCATTGGATGAAAGTACAATATAAATTTCAAAACAAAATTTGGAATATCTCGTACAAAATGATGGAATAAATAGTTTAATCATGAATTATTAATAACTGATAAATATATAAGCATATGTTAGTTTGACAATGTGAAAATTTATATAAACTGATGACTACGAAAGGAATAGCACAAAAGATTTGTAACCAACTGACACACTGTATGTATATAAAATGGAAGATGGTTTTATGTTTTGTTTGTATATGTTTGTCTTAAAAAATAAAAACTTTTTTTAAAAAGCAATTGATATGAAGAGATTATCATTTCTGAATTATGCATACTATATTAGCAACTCAGGGATATAAAAATGTAAGCTGTGTAGATAAAGTGAAATATCACAGGACTAATAAAATTAGTGCTAAAATAAGCAATTTATTTTGAGTGAAATCGATGTGTGTTCAGTGTTTAGGAGTGTTGTTTTAACTGTTCACAAATCTGGAATAGATGCTATAGCATTAGAATATTCCAATCCTCACCTCTACATAATATCCTATATATTGTCCATTATGGAAATGTCTCCAAGAGGTTAGTATCAGAAGTAAGTCTTCCAAGGGTCAGTGTTTCAGCATCTAGTTGTCATTTCAATTGGGTCAATGGTTCAGGAGCAAGTAGAGTAGTCCTGAAACAGGATGAGTTATGGTCTGTGAGCAATACCAAAATTTAGCAGGGCCAGTAGCAACAAGTGGCATCATTCAAATCCTACAAATTGAAAGAAAGCAGATTAATCTGTCAGTTTCTTCTCTTAGTCATTCACGCAAACCAAGTTCCAGGGCAGAATGTGAAATGGATAGGGCCCTAACAGAGTGCATGTTAATTCAGTACATCTAATTAAAAGAATTAGGGAAAGCAAGTTCAGACTTAGTTACAAAAAATAATGAATTTGTCCTAGCTATAAAATCAGAACAAAAAAGTCTTCAAGAAAACTCTGGGGAGAAAATGTGTTGCATGCACCACCCAAATCCACTATACATACGTTGACCTGAGATCCCAACATCTCTATTTCTGCAATAAGAATATCACAGTGCCATCATGATGTTGACCGTATTAGCTGAGATGTTAAAAGTTGTTATACAGCATATTTGGAAGGAATCCGGTTGAAGCAGGCTGTTTTATACACAAGGTTAAATCAAGTCTTAAAAGTGTTCAGCCAGATCTATAGTATTTCCTAATACTGTAGAGACTGCTTCCTTCTATTACTTACTTAGTTGTTGAGAGAGATTCCTGGGTGACCTTCAACTTAGCATTAAAAGAAAGTTCATGTATCCACTCCAGTTCTGTAAACTTTCTCTTTTATTGTGGTCTTACATAATACACAGCCATGGATTCTCAAATTAACTGAATGATTTGGGCTTCCACAGCACAGTGAATCATATGCTAAATGAGAATACTTGACATACTGACCTACAAAATTAACCAACCACATTTTAGACTGGTATATTATGCAAACACAATTTTTTTGCTGTTCCCTAAGCCCCACATTCTTTGCGTGATTAACTGAGTGAACATATACACCTGGCACATACTTGTGCTGTTGTTTTGAGAATAAGCCCTAATAATTCATATTTTGCATACAATTCTTTTTTTCTTACACAAATCCTAGCTGGAATCTGCTGTGTGATCTTTTGGCCCTCATGAACAGATAAGACCATCCAGAGTTATCTGCCCTTGTGTTTGCACTCCTACTATGTCATGTAAGCCCTTAACTTTGTTAGGACCATGCCCTCAATCCATTCTTAGGCACCATATGAAAAAAAAACTCTACTATTTAGAAGAAATCCCTAAGCTTCTCTAAACCATGCTTCTAGATGTATGGATTGACACGTTCTAAACCATGGTTTGCTTATCCATGATTTCATACATACGGCATGGTTGGCTGATTCATATAACATGCATATAGTAAAGTCAGAAGATCTCAAATTCACTCAATGTGCCATGGTTGCTAAGCAAGTTATCCAACATCCAGAAAGAAGCTGATTTATCAAGCAGTTATTGCTCAACCATGCAAAGTACAAGGAGGTGCAGTTTAGGGCTACCAAAAAGGGGAAAAATCCTGTTTATTTAACTATCATCTTGTGACCATCATTTCCCCCCCAATCCTGATATAGTGGTCTTATTGCACTTGGCTCAGAAGCCAGAACAAGAGAAGACACATATTCTCAGAATAGCATATTCTGAAGCCCCAACAGCATTGCCAATATAGGGGGTGCCACTGGGTGCTGATAAACTTAGCTTGGGAAGTTCTGAAAGATCTGCCACTGGCAAGCATATTTGCTACCACATATAAGGCAGCTCCAGTTTTTCCTTGGACAAGATACTCATCGAACACCTGTGTTACAACAGAGTGTCACCTGGTGGACTCCAGAAGAAGAGCCTTTTTTTTGCCATGGCACCCACCTTTCCCTAAGATTAGATTGGTCCTGTCCCTGCTAGCCTTTTACAAGGTCTTGAAAACTTAATTTAATGCCTGAGCTCAGGGCACTGAGTATGCAATCAACCCATTTTCCTCACTGTGCAGATAGTTGTTTGGACGATGCCTGGCTGCTATGTCTTTTGATTTTTATATTCCATGTTTTCTGTATATGTATTTATTTTATCGTAAGCTGCCTAGAATCATGTAAAAGGGAGAAGGGCCGCTACATAAATCAAATAAATAAATAAATAAACCTCTGCACTTCAGAATTAAACCCATAGTGAAATAAATTTTAAGTAAAGCTGAAATGTTCTGGTAGAAACACCCTAATATCTTGGCTCTGTTTGTTATTTAAGACAGATTGGAAATCAGAATGACTGCCTGGTACCCCGGTAGAAAGATCCGCTACTTGAGAGAAACAATTTGCTGAGAGGCAATAATGCATAAACATACATTGTACAGCAACAAAGAATAATTAGTTGGTATCTGGTGATCCTTCTTCTGAGTTATTAACCTTAAGTCGGTGTAATTTGTATAATTAATCGGTGTAATTGGTGTATTTTCATATTTGCATCTTTTATCACTTTCAGAGAAAGGTTATCTTTCATGTCTCAAAAATAATAATCAAAATCCCCTCCTGTACACATTTTTCTCCAATTGAACTGTAAGCATTTAATTAGTTAATGCATCCTAGCTATCTTTTTAACTTGTAGCACAGATGCATACATAACATTGTGATCTGCAAAGCTGATAGGCCTTTGGTTTTTTTCCTCCCCTCTAAAGCCTGTAGTTTTGTTTCAAAATTTCTAAAGGTACAGTCTAACAGGTTACCATAGTCAGTTTATCAGAACTGGAAAATTTCAGGCTTTTTTAATTTATTTACCTTGCTTCACACAGGAAATTTGACAGAGTGGTTTTCCGCTGTCTTCCATTTCTATTGCCTTGTTTTTTCCTATTACTGTGAAATCAGAGGTTAATGGAAATTGTAAAACAAATGCTTTGTTGTATGAGAGAGTTTTTCAACACAGTATTCTAGAATTGTGGCTGTCAAGACTGCCGTGATGGACTGGATTTTAAAAGTCACAATTACATTACTATCAATACAGGTAGTCAGAGGTGGTATTCAGCAGGTTCTGACCAGTTCTGGAGAACCGATGGCAGACATTTTGAGTAGTTCGGAGAACCGGAAAATACCACTTCTGACTGGCCCCGCCCCCATCTATATTCTGCCTCCCAGGTCCCAGCTGATCGGCTGGGTCTTCTTTTGTTGCCCTGCACAGAAGAACAGAGCTGAAAAGCGGGTTAGTGGGGTGCAGAGGCGGTATTCAGCAGGTTCTGATCAGTTTTGGAGAACTGGTAGTGGAAATTTTGAATAGTTTGGAGAACCGGCAAATACCATCTCTGACTGGAGATTTTACAGTATCCTTCTCGAGCCACGCCCACCAAACTACGTCCACAGAACCAGTAGTAAAAAAAAATTGAGTAAGTTGAATCCCTCAACTTACGATCGCAAATGAGCCCAGCATGTTGTTAAGTGAGACATGTGTTAAGTGAGTTTTGCCCCATTTTACAAGACTTTTCTTGCCACATTTGTTAAGTGAATCACTGCAGTTGTTAAATTAATAACACATTAAGTGAATCTGGTTTCCCCACTGATTTGTCAGAAGGTCACAGAAGGCGATGACATGACTCCTGAGATTGTCATAAATGTGAGTCAGTTGTCAAGCATCTAAATGTAAATCATGTGACTATGGGGATACTACAACAGTTGTAAGTGTGAAAAACAGTCATACCGGTTCTCCAGAACTGGTCAGAACCTATTGAATTCCACCTCTGTTTCAGGCCCTCAGCAAACATGGCGTTTCTCATGGGTGTCTGCAGGAGAGGGGAGGGGGGAAGTTATGAATGTACATCACAAATCATGTTCTTGTGTGCAACAATTTCTATGTTTCTATTCTTGATGCAAGGGGACCTAAAATGCTTCCACCTACACTCAATTTCACATAATTTAAAACATGTATGGATTTGTTTTTAAATAAAAGTCCCGTTTGAAATACCTTCAATTATTTTCTCTGGATCTCCACCCTTCTTAGGAAAGTGAAAAGACATAATAAGAAGAACAATGACCTGGTCATGTGATTTAGTTTTTGTTGAAAACTAATGATGCCTCTTTGTCTGGAGTATTTTACTGACAAAGGTAACATATACAGACACAGAAATTCTCACTTGACAACAACCAGCACATCAAGCTTCCCATACCTGCCTCCTGGGCTTCTTACTCACAACATTCCATCCTTTGTTCTTACCTGCATCTACACAGTGATGTCAACACAGGAAATAATGACTATACCAAACATTATAAATGACATGCTTCGGTTGAAAGGTTTGAAGGCCTATTGCACAGGTGTCAAACTCGATTGCATCACGTGACATATCATTACATTTTTTTGCCTTTGCGGAGCCGGGATGGGTATGGCCTGCATGTGACATATCTGGCTGGTGGGCTACCAGTTTGACACCCATGGCCTATTGTGTAGTGGAATCTGGTCCAGATGACTTCCTAGTTCAGACCAGCAAGTCACCTGGGAAATTGATTGTGACATTTATCCCTTCTTTCTTCCTGTGTTCAGATTATAAGTAACCTTGTTTAGAGAGTCAAGATTTCTTCTTTGTTCTTTATAAACTACTCCGAGATTTTTATTTATTAATAACTTAATTTATTCACAATAGCTGTGGATAAAACTGCTTACAGTCTTTCAATGTCCTTTCTCTGGTGGAACCCTAATTACTTACAATAGTTAATTCCTGCTTCTGTTCTTTCTAAGCTTTTATTATCTAAGGTATTAAATATTCTGTTTTCACTGTTTAGAAGCCATGTCATGGCATTTCCCATTCTGAGAATGATCAAGTATTTGTAATTCACAATACCAGTAAGCATCACTAAAATTTTAACTTAACTTATTCTACTCTCTGTGTAATTCTGTCCAGTGCCCCACCCTCAATAAACTTCTGTTATGTGCAGGCTTTCCTCTATACTTTATGGAAGGAAGCAGGGGTGGGTTTCTACCGGTTCTGTCCACCTCTGTAGAACCATTAGCTCTGAAGAGCAGCAGCCATAGAACCAGTTCTATGTCTGCTGATGTTTTTGCCCACCTGTCCACCCGAGCTCTTACCTGATCCTTATTTCCTGATTTTTCAACTTCAGCTGCCGAACGAGGCACAGCTGCAGTTAAAAAAGCAGGAAAAGAGGGCCGTTTCAAAGGCCGCTTCTCTGTACGCAGCACATCATTAATCACCGACCCTCGTAAATCCCGAACCGGTGGTTTATTTATTTATTTTCAAAATTTATATACCGCCCCCTCTCCCTGCGGGACTCAGGGCAGTGTACAGTCATTAAAAATATAATAATAATACAATAATTAAAAATAATTAAAAGATTAAATTTGGTGGTTGAATAATAGAAACGAGACAAGGTTTTAAAAGTAAGGATGAAAACCAATTAAAACCGAATTTAAAATCATAAAACCCTAGGCCAGACCGGCTTGATGAAATAAATAAGTTTTCAACGCGCGCCAGAAGGTCAGAAGGTCAGGGATGATCCTCATCTCTGGAGGCAATTCATTCCAGAGGGAGGGTGCCCCCAAAGAGAAGGCCTGAACCCTCGGGGTCACCAGCCGTCCAGCCAGCGGCAACCCAAGGAAACCCACTTTATGGCAGCGCACTGGCCGACGGGAGATTGATGGTGGCAGTAGGCGGTCCCGAAAATACCCAGGTCCCAAGCTATGGAGCGCTTTAAAGATGGTAACTAACACCTTGAAACGCACCCGAAAGACCACTGGGAGCCAATGCAGCTTGCGTAAGAGTGGTGTAACATGAGAGCTTCGAGAAGCCCCCAAAACCACCCGTGCAGCCGCATTCTGCACCAGTTGGAGCTTTCGGGTGCTCTTCAAGGGGAGCCCCATGTAGAGAGCATTGGCATAGTCTAGCCGGGAGATAATAATAACATCATCAATCACTGACCCTTGTAAATCCCGAACCGATAGTTAATCCTGTCATATCCCACCCCTAGAGGGAAGTATGCAGAGGGTTACCTCATAGCTCTGTTTTGGTCCTACTACTCTTCAACATCAATGATTTGGACAAAGGGATAGATGGGAAACTCATCAAAATTGCAGATGATACCAAGCTAGCAGGAATAGCCAACATTCCAGAAGATAGGCTTAAGATACAGAAGGATCTTGACAGACTTGAACATTAGGTGCTCTCTAACAAAATGAAATTCAATGGTGAAAAAAGTAACGTTCTACATTTAGGTAAGAAAAACAAAATGCACAGGTGCAGTATATGTGGTACCTTGCTCAATAGTAGTAACTGTGATAGGGATCTTGGAGTTCTAGTGGACAATCATTTAAATATGAGCCAGCAGCTGCCAAAAAAGCCAACACAGTTTTGACTGCATAAACAGAGGGATAGAATCAAGATCATGTGTAGTGTTAATACCCCTTCATAATGCCTTGGTAAGGCCACACTTGGAATACTGCATCCAGTTTTGGGTCACCACGATGTAAAAATATGTTGAGACTCTGGAAAGAGTGCAGAGAAGAGCAACAAAGATGATTAGGGGACTGGAGGTTAAAACATATAAAGAATGGTTGCTGGGACTGGGTATGTCTAGTCTGATGAAAAGAAGGACTAGGGGTGACATGATAGCAGTGTCACAAAGAAGAGGGAGTCAAGCTACTCTCCAAAGCACCCGAGGGCAGGAGAAGAAGCAATGGGTGGAAATTAATGAAGAAGAGAAGCAACTTAGAACTAAGGAGAAATTTCCTGACAGTTGGAACAATTAATCAGTGGAACAATTTGCCTCCAGAGGTTGTGGATGCTCCAACACTGGAAGTTTTTAAGAAGAGATTTTTTGAAGTGGTATAGAGTTTCCTGCCTAAGTAGGGGGGTTGGATTAGAAGACCTCCAGGGTCCCTTCCAACTCTGTTATTCTATTTCTTTCCAATTACTGTACCTCTAGAAATCAGAGGTGCTGTTCTTAAAGAGCTTTGTGTTGGTAGTTGTGGTTTTTCTTGGGTAAGACTAACTAAATCTTGGAGGTTGGTCTTGGTCTTGACTCTGTTTTTGACAGTTCCTATGTGAAGACTGCCACTTCTCTGGACTTAACTGCCATGAACTCATTTTCCTTCAAATAGAATAGAATAGAATAGAATAGAATAGAATAGAATAGAATAGAATAGAATAGAATAGAATAGAATACCTTTATTGTCATTGCATTCTACAAATACAATGAAATTTGAAAGCTACTCCAGCACAGTGTCCCAAACACCACATCACAATCACATTACAGAGTATTTAAAAATTAAAATAATTAAAATAATAATAATAATTAAAAACCTAGTCTAAAACCTATCTAAAATATATAGATAAGTTAGATAGTTTTAAAATGCCACTATCTACGTAGGACTAAATCACAAATGCACTGTTTGATTCAAGACAATTATTACCTTGGAAAAGAAACTGCTTCTCAGTCTATTAGTTCTCATTTTAAGACGCCTATAAAGTCTCCCTGATGGTAACAGTTCGAAATATGAATGACTAGGATGAGAACGGTCTGTGGAGATTTTTAGCGCTCTAGAGAGGAGTCTGATCTTCACAATCTCTTCCAAAGAAGGAAGAGAGCAACCGATGATTTTTTTTTGTGCTGTGTTTATAACTCTCTGGAGCATCTTTTTATCCCTGCAGAGCATCCATCATTACACAGTATGCCAAAATGCTCTTGATGGTAGAACAGTAAAAAGTAACCAGCAACTTCTCACCCAGACCATTTTTTTTCAGCAGCCTCAGAAAGTGCAGGAGCTGTTGGGCCTTCTTTGCAGTGGCCATTGTGTGGACCGACCAAGTAAGGTTGTCAGAAATATGAGTTCCTAGAAATTTAAAACTATGAACTCTTTCCACACAGTCTCCATTGATATATAGTGGAAGAGGCTCTGCTTTGCATCGTCTGAAGTCTATAATCAGTTCTTTGGTCTTTTAATGTTTAGGGCGAGGTTATGACTCTTGCACCACAATGTGCTACTGTCAGTCTTGACAATATAGGATCAAGGTATCTGAGGTTGTCCTTGCACAGTTGCTATTACTAACTGTCCATACTGATATAATGTAATACAAATTGGAGAGGAGGGACTGGATTTAATAGCAATCCAGAAAGATGCAGGAGGGTTGGGAAGTAAATGAATTGATTACAAACTGGCAGAAGGTTTGCCATGAGAAATAGTTAGATAAGAATCTAGAGGCATACAGGCATCTACTGTCGTTTGAAGGAATCAGAAATGTTAAAACATGATCCTCAGAAATGCTAAAGTAAATAAGGGCAAGTAGAATTAGAAAGCTTAGGGGGAAATTAAGGCGGCAGGCAGAATTAGAATTGGAAATTCCAGAAAAGAGAGAGTAGAGAAATGACCTTGAGAGATGAAAGAAGAAATAAAATACGAGAGAAAGACTTCTCATGCATAAGAGGTAAAAAGAGCATGTGGAAGACTTCTTTCTTCAGCATGATGCACTCAGCCAGTGATTCAAATCAATTGGCATACTTGGCAATATGGATAAAGAATCTGAAAATTTTACCCATGAGGGGATTACCATGTGGATTTGGCTGAGACAAAGGGAGGAGGAGCAGATGGATTCAGAGAGATTATGAAGAAGGAGACCTGAGAAGGATCAAGGTGCAGGAAGAGAGAGGTGGGAGGGGAGCTGCTGCTTGAGACAATGCAGTGACCTGGGCATTTGGCAAGAGAAGAGGAAGAGCTGATGTGTGGGAATAAGTACAGTGAATGTTAAAATGTACTGTATATTTAAGGAGACTATTATTTCTGAGTAAGCCTTTAGAAAATGCAGAAAGATTCATTTAGTGACTGTTTGAAATTACAACAACACTGAAAAATGTGACTTATGACTGTTTTTCATAATTACGACCTTTGCAATACTCCCAAGATCAAAATTCAAACGCTTGGCAATTAGTTCATATTTATGACCATCGCTATGTCCCAAAGTCATGTGATTGCTTTTTCCAACCTTCTGATAAGCAAAGTCAATAGGGAAGCCAGATTCACGTTACAACTAGGTTACTAGCCTATCAACTACAGTGATTCACTTAACAACTGTAGTTGTAAAATGGGGCAAAACTCACTTAACAAATGTGTCACTTAACAACAAAGATTTTTGAAATAGTGCATATTTATATAATGTCTGATTTCCAGAGGTAAAAATAAGAAAAGTGAAATTCTCTTTTAAAACCAATGTCACATCTCTGGGGAAAAGTGGGAATGGACACCACCTGACATGCACACATATACTTACTCAACTTCAGTCCAAGATAATGATTCTCTTGTTTTAAATCAAAAGACAAAAGACAGGGAGTAAGTTTTGTGCAGTGCAAATAGTAATAATTTAATAAATTTATATTTTATTTATTTTATTAAATGTGTTGGCCACCCATCTCACTGCAACACAACTCTGGGTGGCAAACATCTAAATAAATGTGTATGCTGTCTGACACCCAGGAACAAATGAGTGTTGCCATTGTTTTCCTTCCACAGGTTGCAGTACTGAGTCACTAACTGCAATATAAATATTTTTATCCCAAGTTTCTATATTTCTGAAGCTTTGAAAGAATTTCAAAAATGGCAAAATTTAACCAGAAATAGTAATGGAACAAAATAAACGAGTTTATCTGCAAGGGCTGTCATACGAATTAGATCTATTCTTTTCCCAGTATGAATCTGTGTAATTTCTGTGACAGGTTCTTTGTGCCCCATAACTTTTCAGCAATTGTTTGAGTCTTGGCTCTTTCAGATGCAAAGTTGGAAATGAATGACAGGTTTCATGGAATAAAAATCAGGGTTCACTGTATCATTTTTAAAATGAAGGACAACAGTGCATCCTGTGCAGAAGCAGGAAATTCCAGTTTATTTATTTGTTTCTCTGTTTGCATGCCACTTGTGCATACATCTCTACATAACTTATGTAACAGAGCCTTGGTGGTGCAATGGTTAGAATGCAGTATTGCAGGCTAACTCATTGCTCACTCCAGGAGTTCGATTCTGAGCGGCTCAAGGTTGGCTCAAGCCTTCCATCCCTCCAAGGTGGGTCAAATGAGGACCCAGATTATTGGGGGTAATATACTGACTCTGTAAACCACTTAGAGAGGGCTGTAAAAGCACTGTGAAGCCGTATATAAATCTAAGTGCTATTGCTAAATGTACAAAATTTAAAAATCTACAAAATCACAATAAAACAAGTCACAGTACATAAAAGGTGAGATCTTCATAGCCTCAGTGCCCTTCAGAATATCAGAATATCTTTTCCACTGTTCTAAAAATCATAATGATGGAGGCGAATGTGAACTTGGGACATGTTGCAGTGAGAGGAAGCTGCTGCTGAGAATGTTCTCTGAATGCTAAAATAGAACGTGCATTCTATCTGTTAGATTGTAGGAAGGTCCTATCTGAAGGGGATGGTCCCCAAATAAGATGTTGAACCACAACTTCTAACTGTCTGACCAAGGGTAGTCCAATTCAAGGATATTGAGAGCCATAATACAATGACAGCTCAAAAAATGGGAATTCCCCATATTTTCCCTCCAGAATAGCCAACAGTCTTAGACCATCTGTAATATCATGGTTGGTTGGGTAGGGGATGTAGTGGAGGGAGAGTCAACTCTATAAAGTGTGTGATTGTTGACTGCTAATTGTATCTAGTTGTTCTCAGTCATGGCAGAGGAAGCACATCAGTTAGCATTTATATATTTGCATGATGCTAGCTTTAAAACTAATATGTAGTTGAAAATTCCATAATTTCCAGGTTGCCTGGCCAACAATAATTCTAAACATTACATATTTGAAAGGTCACAAGTCAGGAATATTGAGGTAAACCTAATGGACAGAAATAACTGCATCCAAGACATCCAGATGGAAAGTCTAATGAGAAGTCTGATAGTCAACAGCTGTGTTCCATAATTCCCAGTTTTTTAATTGAACACCTATTAGCAAAGAGTTACAGAAAAATCTAACATTTTGCTGCCATCTTGTAGCTGTCCGTATTTTTGTGGCCAAAATAGCATATGTAACATCTCCAGAATTTATGACTGTAGCTCAAAGGAATTCTTGTATCTGAAAAAAAAAAAAGTGCTCTAGGAACATGTTTCCAAAACTTAGCCTGTTTTCCGATTTGGCAAGTTGGGAAATGAACCGGCAAAGCAATGTTTTTGATGCCACAAGCATAATTAAATGCCCTTTTTTTCTCTTTGATCAGTTAAATGCATCACAGGTAATTGTAACCAAAGGCAAGGATGATGCAAGAGATAATAGAAGTTATTTAGAGTATTTCTTTAATTGCCTTCCATGTTGCTAGTGAAAGTTTTTGAGGGTGTGATGCCCTGAGAAGACATAGCAACCTTCCACTCCTTAATCTAAAATCATTACTAAGGCGTGGCATCATGTGCAAATAGCATATGGTTTTAAAAAAGATGCAATGTATGTTTCGGAAGAAATCTGACTGGATTTCTTCCCTGGCATCAGTCTAACTTTAATTTCACAGTGCATTCCAGTTTGTTATAACTGTAAACAGATTTCCAGCAGACAGTAATTCCATAAAGTATGGCTCACAATGTTTAGCATTCCCTTTCTGCATTTAACTATGAATGTTGGCAGCTGAAAATAGTTTCTCATCAGTTTGTGGATGAAAATAGGTATATCACATTAAAAATAAAAATAAAGATGCCCTCCCTTCCAACTCTTTTCCCAAAGCTAAGCCCACCTACCGTATATGTGTGATATACAGTATTTCTGGTCTGTTCAGAAGGCTTCACCATTTTGAACAGACCAGCAATAAATGAATGTAGCATTTCCTGTGACAAAATGTAAAGCAATTATGCAGATGGGACACAGGTATTTGGGGGATAACAAAATGGAACATTACCCATTCTATACCTCCCTTGCCTAAATCAGGGGACACTTTTTTCATTCTGTTATTTATTGTGGTATAAGTACCAGAATGGTGATTAAAATAATTCTGCCATTTATCCAGCTGGGAGCTCAAATGCAAACCAAAACAAATTCTAGTCCTCTTTCTTGGACAGTTATACAAAATGGAGGTTCAGAAATCATCCCGCGTGAGGACAACAAGGAGGAACATTTGGTAAAGCAGGGGTCCCAACCCCAGGGCCACAGCTCACTACCGAGCCTTCAGCCATTCGGAATCGGTTAGGGGTGGGATTCAAATTTCTTAACAACCAGTTCTGCGGGCTATGTTAGGTTTTCTTTAAGAACCTATATTGGTTTACTTATATGGCTGCAAGTCATAATGACTAAGCACTTTAACTGAAGCCAGGATATTGATTGGCTACAGGAAGCAGGATTACTATATAGCAAGAAGCCAGTGAGCACATTGCTGCTGCTGCTGCTGCTGCTGTTGCTTGTTGTTGCTCGTGGTTACTGTGGCTGCTACTGGATGCTTCTCTGCTACTATGCTGCTTCTTCTACTAGGCTACTTAGCAAGTATCTTCATCACTCTGCAACTATATTTCTCCATTGCTGCATTGATGTATTGAAGTTGATGTATTGCCTGCTGACTATGATGGTTAGTTATATATTCTATCAAATGATGAACTGTATATGAACATTGGACTGAATCTTGTGCTTATACCCCTGTATATAAAACCTTTACCCTTCAACTTCTGTGCCTGTGTGACTCTATACTCACTGCTACAATTTTGCACACTATTTCCGTTTGCTGTATACTCCTTGATAGACAAGGAAACTCTGCTAAATACTTATCAGGCATGGCCTAATTTGTAGGTGTGGCTTGGTGGTCATGTGACTGGGTGGGTGTGGCTTGCTGACTGGACATGGCTTGGTGGTCACGTGACTGGCTGAGCATGGCTTGTATGTAAATATTGTAAATATTTATGTAAATATTGAATATATATATATCAGGCAAATCAGATTGAGTTGCTTGCAGAATCACAGATTCACTCACAGATCTACCTTTCTGCAATCTGCTGCCTGAGTCTGCACTGAAAAATAGAAGCTTCAGTCCTAAAGATAGGTTCAGCTCTGCTCTCAGGCCATTTCTCCCCCACCCCCCAATCCCTTGAATACCACTCCTTACTGGGCCTCAGGAAAGCCTCTGGGGCAAAGGCAAAGCAGTACAACAGCCATTTAGATTAGCTAGAAAGCAGAAATCCGATAAAAGGGGAGGGGAGGGGTCAGTGGTGCAATTTGCCGGTTCTCCGAATCATAACAACTAGTTTTATAGAACTGTCCGAACTGGTAGAATCCTACCCCTGGAACCGGGCCTCAGAAGTGATGGATGAGTGGATACACCAGTATATCCCCACTTGTATGAGCAGTGGATGAATGTGTGTGTATGCTCCATTTGCACGCAACTGCAACTGCACTGCACATGCATGTGCTCTTGCCTGCCGCTTACACGAAACCATCCCCTCTTTCCCCCTCACCCCCTCTGATCCACAAAACCGGAAATGTTGGGGATTTCTCTGATAAAGCAAAGAAAGGTCCAGCTCCAGTGGAAAGTCAGAATTATCCTCCATTGCCTTTTAGGGATCTTTCCTTGACAACCCCAGCTCTGACCCAAAGTTTACCACTCCCACCTTCCCGACAGGAAGCAAAAAAATAGAGGAATGTGCAGTTGCACGACATAGGGTGATTTGGAAGTAGACTGGAACCCCAGGGGTCTATTTCTTGCATCAAGACTGATTGATGGTGGTATGCTCAAGGGGTGGCAGGATCCTTACTATTTAAGGATCCCACCCATGTAAAATCATGGCTTGGAATAGATACCCAATGTAGGCCAATTTTATATACAGCGTCCTGCACAACTACTTTGGACTTAGAATTGATAATATTTTGCCGTGAGCGTGTCTTTCTGAGAAAACATCAAAACCTATATTCCATATGCATTTACAATCCCCTCATCCTATTGAAACAATCCTATTGAAACCATAGGCTCTTTCACCCAAGCAAACCTTTTCAAAACCATGCTGCTCATCTGATAAACTAGTCCTCAGCTATGTTCAGATCTGCCTGTTGCTGACCTACATTACAGAATTATCATTAGGACAAAGCAGGATTATCCCCTCATATTGTTAATAGCTCTGGCTGTGGAAGTTAACGTTGTGATGCAATTATTTTATTGACTGCAGAAAATTGATGGCAGAAGTTAACTTTATGCAATTATTTTATGACATATAAAAACACAATTCCTTTCCTGTAATTTATGCTCCTAGATGAAAACAGCTCTTGCAAATCCAGTTCAAACGAGATTTCAAAAATTGCTTGTTATCTGGATTGTCATTCTGTAGTTTGCCAAAATGGTTGCCTGCCCTTAACTAGCTGTGACTTACTCATATTTGCTTTTGTATCAGCTCTGAGAAATTATAGTTATGTAGTTATAGAAGTCCACCAGAATCTAAAAATAAGGTAGTGGTCACAACAAGGAGACTGAAGTCATACCTCAATCTTAGATGTATACATCATTGGTTGCTATACCATGTCTGCCCTTTTGTCTTTTTTTAATGCTCCCTTCTCTGCCTGGATTCTAGTGCTGAGGTTAAAATCTAAGTGAAAAGCTTGGGGTCACATATGGGACAAAAGTTAGAAGCTTTGAAACAACTAAGTCCATAATCCCATTTCTTCATTCCCTGGAAAATTAGTTTGATATAACATAAATTGCCAACTAAATTTGAGTTGCAGTGCTAAGATGGAAATCCCAAATGATCACAATAGAACTTACTTCTGAGTAAATAGACCAAAGATAGTGCTATAGGCAATCAACATAGGAACTTCTTTTTATTTGAGCTGTGCAAATGCCACTACTATTTTTTCCAAGCTGTAAAAAGAATGAAATTTGTCTTGACAAGTATATTCAAAGCTATGAGAGTATTTAGGTTAAGGAGATTTAACTTTGCATAGAAGTTAAAATTCCATTTAGGTGGGTTTGGAGAATTAAGTGTAGTTGCTGGCCACAAAATAAGAAAGAAACTAGAATTTTCAAGCCTGCAGGTAATTTTCAAGTACAAAGAAAACAGTTGCCTCAAATTTATCTCAGGCATTTGGCTTCCTCATTGAAGAAGGAATTTCAAAGCCCAAGCCAAGAAAAGTGATACACCAGCCTGGTTTTGAGGTTTCTAAGCTGTATTAATGGCAGCTTTGTTATTGTATTTTATTTTTATTTATTTATTTATTTTTGTCAATTGCTTACAAGCTAATAGGTATAAGTAAAAACATAGTTATGAATACATGGAGACATATAAGAAAAATAAAAAATAAAAGAAACAATAATAAATGATATAAATTACAGTTTTCTATTGTAGAAAAATAATGTTTCAACATTAATGAATGACACGCCAATTTTCAAAGAACCAAGTTCTCAGTTTGGATCATCTGGCCTGGCATTTTGTGTGCTGAGTGACTGTGAAGATCATGAAGAACATTGCTTTTACTGAAGATTCCAGAATTCCATTTCTCTCCACTGCTGTAGGAACATTTGAAGAAATACATTTTTTACCAAGTACAATGATATACAAATTCAATTCCTGGTAGTGGGTTTAAATCCCATAGTGTAACACAGTGTTTCTCAATCTTTGTGAGTTTAAGATGGGTGGACTTCAATCCCAGAATTCCCTCAGTCAGCATGTCTCCTGGAGGTCAGTGTAATTTGTTTCACTAATGACCACACCATCGTGGTAGACGTTTATTGAGGTGGTGCAGATTACTGACATACACTTTAGTGGTGGGATTCAAATATTTTTACTACCGGTTCTGTGGGCATGGCCTGGAGGGCATGGCAGAGGAAGGATACTGTAAAATCTCCAGTCAGAGGTGATATTTGCCAGTTCTCTGAAGTATTCAAAATTTCCGCTACCGGTTCTCCAGAACTAGTCAGAACCTGCTCAATACCACCTCTGATACACTTGTTTTATTATACAAATATAACAAAAATACAATTTTAGATTGTTTGTTATACAAAAAATAAAATTGGTGAGATGACTTTGTATAATCTTAATGCCCTGTTCTTTAATAATCCTTGTTCTTATGTTTATCTCACTTTCTTACTATATATGATTTTTCTATTGCCAGTAGCTTCATAAAACCTTTTTCTTATTTAATCTCTATGTTTAATCTCTAATCTCTTCTCTTTTAGTTTCATATCTGCGTTTTTCTATTTCACATTTCTTATCTCTATATTTTTCTCATCTTGACTATTTCCTAGGTCTTCGAGTCTTTCTTATTTCCTATGTTGTCAGCTGTTGTTGCCAAATTGTCCTTGTACCTGTGAACATCCCTTTTAATCCTTCTCTAAGGACTTGTGGTGTCAGGGCTGTTTCCTCTCTTCCTCTTCCTCCTACTACCGAGTCCTCTTGGTTTATCAAACTCTGCACCTGCGTTGTTGCATCCTGTGGCCTTGTTCTGCTTACTTCTTTACAGATGCTAGATGAGATCTTTTCCATACCCTGACTATCGTTGTGCTTCAGCATGTCTTGGTGTTTGGAGTCTGCTCCAAAACTGGCTGTTCCTTATGTGATCCATGGAGTCTCCCCACTTTTAAAGGGTCATGTTGTCCCATTAAGGAGAAGGTGGGGGCTGTTTTAAACATCATTCCCTGCAACGCTGAAATTCTGGATCTCAGGAGGGAAGCAGAAAGGTCCATCCAAGGTCCACATCTTCAGCAGCTTCCCAAATTCAAATTCAGACTTCCAGGAATTATTTATTCTTACTTTTGTGATGTGTATCTTCCGTTTCAGACTGCATAGCTGAGAGGAAACAAAATTCACCGCTCTCCCCGATACACACTTCCATCCTCCAAGTGTCTCCAGGATCATATCCCCAGAGTGTGATAGCAAATAGCAGATTTTGTGCAGCATAATGTTTGCTCCATATTAGATATTGAGGAGAGGAAATGGAAGTGCAATGGCTCTGTAGTCCTCATAGGGGACTTTGGAGGTACATAGAGAATGGATCAGTGGCAAAAATGTTTCCCTTAATTATTATTATTATTTTTTTGGGGGGGGGGGTGGAGTTCCAAAAGTTTAACAGTGAGAATACTAGACTGTTATGAAGCTAAAGGTTTCCACTACCATTCTTGCAATTCCCAAATCAAGCAAACTCTACACAAATAGAGCAACACAGAGGTGGTATTCAGCAGGTTCTGACCAGTTCTGGAGAACTGGTAGTGGAAATTTTGAGTAGTTTGAAGAACTGATGGTAACCTTCCCCCAGGACTGAGGAGGGAATGGAGATTTTACAGTATCCTTCTCCTGCCACGACCACCAAGCCATGCCACACCCATCAAGCCACACCCACAGAATTAGTAGTAAAAAAAAAATTAATCCCACCACTAGAGCAACAGTGAATAAAATATGCTTGTTCTTCCCTCTGTGATAGCAATAGCACTTAGAATTATATACTGTCGACCACAGTATCTTATTGCGGCATCTGGGGGGGTTAGGAGTGGGAGGCACTATTATGCGGTGGTTCTCCTCCTTCCTCTCTGACCGTTCGCAATTCGTGTAGGCAGGGGGCAGAGGTCAGCCCCGAGGCCCCTGGTTTGTGGGGTGCCTCAGGGGTCGGTGCTCTCACCACTTCTGTTCAACATTTATATGAAGCCACTGGGTGAGATCATCCATGGCTTTGGGGTAGAGTTCCATCAGTATGCTGATGATACTCAGCTATACATCTCTACCCCGGGCCACCCCGATGAAGCCGTCGAAGTGATGACCCAGTGCCTGGAGGCCGTGTGGTGTTGGATGAGGTGGAACAGGCTTCAGCTCAACCCATCTAAGACTGAGTGGCTGTGCTTCCCGGCACCCTGGTACAGCCAGCTGGTTCCATCGCTGGCTGTGGGGGGGGGGAATTCTTGCCCCCACAGAGAGGGCCCGCAATCTGGGTGTCCTCCTGGATGTGTGGCTGTCATTGGAAAACCATGTGGCGGCCGTCGCCATGGGGGCTTTTGGCCAGGTCTGTAGGATCTACCAATTGCGGACCTTTCTGGATTGGGATGCGCTTCACACGGTAACTTCCGCCCTGGTAACCTCCCGCCTAGACTATGCCAATGCTCTCTACATGGGGCTGCCTTTGAAGAGCATCCGGAGGCTCCAGCTGGTGCAGAATGCGGCTGCGTGGGTGGTGTTGGGGGCTCCTCGGGGCTCCCATGTTAATCCGCTTCTGCGCAAGCTACATTGGCTCCCGATGGCCCTCCGGGTGCGCTTCAAGGTCTTAGTTATCATCTTTAAAGCGCTCCATGGCTCGGGATCAGGATATTTGCGAGACCGCCTCCTGCCATTATCGGCCTCCCGCCGACCAATACACTCCCATAGAGTCGGTCTCCTCGGGGTGCCGCCGGCTGGATGGCTGGCAACCCCGAGGATACGGGACTTCTCATTGGGGGCACCTTCTCTCTGGAACGAATTACCTCCGGAGATGAGGACCATTCCTGATCTCCTGACCTTCCGCCGTGCGTTGAAAACTCATTTATTTCAGCAAGCTGGTCTGGCCTAGGGGTTTTTAAATTTTTTAATCTGGTTTTAATTTTCTTAATTCCCTTATTTTTAAACTTTGTAAGGGCCAATGTATTTAATTCTTTTAATTTTTAAATATTGTATATTTGTTTTATATGTGTATTTTATTCTGGCTGTTCACCGCCCCGAGTCCCTTTGGGAGAGGGGGGCGGTATATAAATTTAAATAAATAAATAAATAAATGCTTTTGCAGCCCTGTCTAAGTGATTTATAGAATCAGCATATTGCCCCCAACAATCTGGGTCCTCATTTTACCCACCTTGGAAGGATGGAAGCCTGAATCAACCTTGAGATTTGAACTGCCAAATTGCAGTCAGCTGCAGTCAGCAGAAGTAGCCTGCAGTACTGTATTCTAACCACTGCGCCACCGCGGCTCTTGATAACACGTGATAACAGTTCACCAGAAGTTCTTCTCCAGGATGAGAAAACTGATAGCCATCATTATGAAATATACAAGAATTTATTCATCCCTTGTATGGTTCACAGTTTACCCACAATGTGTACCCATGCAGATTCAGTATGTGATGAACCACAGATTACCACAATTAGGAGGAAAACTTCATCACATCTTCAGTGGCTTCCCATCTTTTCTGTAAACTTTCCATATTTTCTACAGTTTCCTAGACACAGGCTTTAGATCGGAGGAAGATTATCATATGACTCTTGTCACGATCAGATCACTTAGTGGTTAATTTGTAGCTTTCCACCAATACTCCCCCCTCCAGCCTCCAGGGAAGTGGGTCATGTTAGTTTGATCCTACCCTAAATGCCTGAAACTTGGTTTCAAGAAAGTCCACTTGGGGAGTTTTCTGAGTCTTTACTGAGCTGTTCTTTAGAAGTCTTCGTCACTTCCTGAAACAAGACAGTGTTGCTGGTCTTGGATAAGATTACACCTGGGTATCTTGTCTCTTCACATTGACCTTAGTGGTCTATTTGGTTTTCTGACAAAACTCCAAGAAATGTAGCATCAGAAAAAATGCCTAGAATGTTACTGTGGAAAGATGAATGATGAGTCCCATCAAATATTTGTGTGAACCTCTATTGGGAATTAAAAACTATATTTTAATGATAATAAGGTTAGCAAAACATGAGTTTTCTGCCCATGTTGCATGTGTAGAATGCCACCCTACAGCCCTTTTTAAAGCAACCCTTATGGGGGTCAATAAAAAGTGAAATATTTTGAGGGCTGCAATCTGGAATATTTCAAACATCTGGCAGATAAAGTTGTTTGAATTTTTTTGGAGTCAGACTCTGGCTTGGCAGGTCCTATGGAGCTGATTGGGGAGGGTACTTGCTCCATTGTCTGGGAAGAGTTTGAGCCTGTGAATCTCAAGAAAGTGGAGAGGATTTTGCAAGAAGTTAGAGCTGCCACCTGGATATATATCCTTATCTCTCCTGCTCATCAAGGCTTGATGAGGTATAATGGTTTGTTCAAACAGTGATTAATCCTACTTTGTGGCTATTCAAGTGGCAAAGCTGAAATATTCCTCTGCATAAATTGCATCTGCCGATAATTGCTCAGCGGTCTTTTTCAGGGTGACCTAGGTCTTTCTGGGGAAAGTAGGCTCAGGGATTTATCTGCAGGAGTATGCTTAGGAATTTGCTGATTTTCTGACAAATAAAGTTACTGAGATCAGAGTTAGCTGTTGGAATGGATACTGGAGGAAGGAGATTATCTGAACCACTGATGGGATTCAAATTTTTTTACAACATTTTTCTGTGGGCTTGGCTTGGTGGGCGTGGCAGCGGAAGGATACTGTAAAATCTCCAGTCAGGGGCGGTATTTGCCGGTTCTCCGAACTACTCAAAATTTCCGCTACCGGTTCTCCAGAACTGGTCAGAACCTGCTGAATACCACCTCTGATCTGAACCTCTTTCAGACAGATTTAGGTCTGGGTACAACAACGAGGAAGCATTGACTGCCCTTGTAGATGACTTCTGCTGTGGTTGGGAGTGGGATGGTACGATCCTCCTGGTCCTGATTGTTCTTTCATCAGCATTTGATATCATCGATTAGGGTATCATTTTGAACAACCTTTGAGGTTTGGGTGGGGGGCACTGTACTGTAATGATTTTCTTCCTTTCTCAGGGGTCAGTTTCAGTTGATGTAAGAAGGCAAGGAAATTTTAGCCTGGAGTACCTGCTATGTAGGGTCCCACATGGCTTGAACCTCTTCCCACTTCTTTTTACATGGAGCCATTGGACGAGGTCATCCATTACAAAGTCAGTTGTAGAATAGAATAACAGAGTTGAAAAGGACCTTGGAGGTCTTCTAGTCCAACCCCCTGCTTAGGCAGGAAACCCTACACCTCTTCAGACAAATGGTTGTCCAATCTCTTCTTAAACACTTCCAGTGTTGGAGCATCCACAGCCTCTAGAGGCAAATTGTTCCACTGATTAATTGTTCTGTCAGGAAATTTCTCCTTAGTTGTAAGTTGCTTCTCTCCTTGATTAGTTTCCATCCATTGCTTCTTGTCCTGCCCTCAGGTGCTTTGGAGAATAGCTTGACTCCCTCTTCTTTGTGGCAGCCCCTGAGATATTGGAACACTGCTATCATGTCACCCCTCGTCCTTCTTTTCATCAGACTAGACACACCCAGTTCCAGCAACCATTCTTTATATGTTTTAACGTCCAGTCCCCTAATCATCTTTGTTGCTCTTCTTTGCACTCTTTCCAGAGTCTCAACATCTTTTTTACATCGTGGCGACCCAATACTGGATGCAGTATTCCAAGTGTGGCCTTACCAAGGCATTATGAAGGGGTATTAACACTTCACGTGATCTTGATTCTATCCCTCTGTTTATTCAGCCTAGAACTGTGTTAGCTTTTTTGGCAGCTGCTGGCTCATATTTAAATGATTGTCCACTAGAACTCCAAGATCCCTCTCACAGTTACTACTATTGAGTGAGGTATCACATATACTATACCTGTGCATTTTGTTTTTCTTGCGTAAATGTAGAACATTACTTTTTTCACCATTGAATTTCATTTCGTTAGATAGCACCCAATGTATCATCAGTACATAGATAAAACTAGTTCTATATCTAAACCTAAGTCAGATATACGATGCTATGGAGATCCTGTCCCAGTGCCTGGCAAATTTAAAGATCAGGACTTGAGGAACAGGCTGATAGTCAACTCTGGCAAGATATGAGGGATTTTAATGACCTTCCAATCACATGGATTTATCATTTTTACTTCTGGAAAGGATTGCACTTTCTGGATAGAACTTATACGTAATTTGGGTTTCTTAATAAGGAGGTTATAGTCATGGGTAAGAAGACCTTTGCACAAATCCAATTTCATCTTTTCTTGGGCTGGGAGGCCTGCTTCCCAGTCATTCATGTTTTGGTCTCATCCTACTTTAAAGCACTCTATGTCTCAATAAAGACCATCCAGAAACTACAACCAATCCAGAATATGGCCATATGAGCAATTATAAGTGTTCCTTGATTTATCCAAATAACATTTCTGCTCTGTGAGATGCCAGTGGGATTCTGAGTATGATTTATGGCATTGGCTATCATCTGAAAATCTCTACAAAGACTTAGGATCTAATTATCTGCAAAACCATTTTTCTCCTATCATTTCCATCTGCTCAAAAGATCTAGTAGAGTTGGATTGCAACATTCTCATGGTCACGTGATCAAAATTCAGATGTTTGACAACTGGTTCGTATTTATGATGGTTGCAGGGTTCTGGGGTCACATAATCCCCTTTTGAGATCTTCTGACAGGTAAAGTCAAAGGTGAAGCCAGATTCACTTAACAACCGTGTCACTAACATAACAATTGCGATGATTCACTCAAAAACTGTGGCAAGAAAGGTCATAAAATGGGACAAAACTCACTTAACAAATGTTTCACTTAGCAACTTAGATTTTGGACTCAATTGTGACTGTAAGTTGAGGTCTACCTGTATTGAGAGCTTAAACTAGCTTGCAGCTTTCTGTACTGCTCTCAAAGGTTCTGATAGAGCATTTTTCCCCCACTGGAATAAAAAAAATTTCCCTCCTGCTTATTCTGAATATGAATTTTTATGTTCTTGAAATATTTTGCTAGGTCAAGATAACCTGTCTGAGATGTTATTAATAACCGCAAAAATAATGTTTTTATAGTGAGCATTAATTTTGGAACCTCAATTAAAGCAGCATTTTAATAGAGAGTGCTTTCATCGGACACACTGGAATGTGTATCCTGGAAATTACCACATAATACTTTCTATAGGAGAATATCTGAGGCTGAAATGATACAATTATTATATTAAAGAATTAGTCATAAAGCCCAGGTGTGGTGCCATGACACTTGTGAATTGTTTGTTCTTGCATTAAAAATACCCTGACAATTACCATATAAAAGTTCAGTCTTCTACATCAGGAAGGATTTTGGAACCGAGGAGCAGTACATAAATGACGACTTCGTGGATTTTGCTCCACTTGCATAATTGATCTGTGGAATTCACTGCTATGTGTTGAATTCTAATTTGGATAAGTTAAGACTTGATAGGTTTATGATGCAACATTATCAATTATTTCTCCTCATCATGGCTATATAATGTCCTCATAACTATCACATCTCTGAAAACCTGCATCTCTTGTCCTGCTAAGGGCTTTACGTTAATCATGTAGCTGGCAACTTAATAGGACAATAGACTAGATAAATTATTAATATGATCCAAGATTTTTCTTAAGTTCTGGGAATATCTGATATATAATAATCTGTTATCTGAAGCTCCTTATCTATAAAAAGAGGGAGAGGCAGCATCCATCTCACAGTCTCATGAAGACTGTCAGAAAGATCTAATGCTGGAATTATTTTAAAAAGATCTCAATGGGCTCTCACATGCTAGTGATAATGGACCCCATCATTAACATCTCTGTTAGAAAAAATTAGGCAAGCACAATGCACAAACCTATCTTTTGTTGCTTTGTGTTGGCTTCCCCTCTTCCTTTGCCTTACCCTTTCTTAATAATCAGCCAAATATTACAAGTGGGAGAAGTGGTACAGCCCCCATTTATAGTTTGTGATGCAATTCAGACTATCCTAGTTTAGCTATTACTAATCCACTTTACCAGGCAAGTAAATGCCCATCCCTCAATCTGGTCCTAGTTTGGCTGGGAACTCGGTACCAGTTTCTCTCTTTCTGAGATTTTAGGGTATTTATTAAGCCAATGGCAAATTGAACCATTATATTACCAAGCCTTTCAAATATCATGTTCTTTTAGTAATTCTCATAGATTATTAGAAGTAAATGGCCATAGTTTAATTAAAAAGCATATGCTTGGCATGCATAAGGGTTTAAGTCTCCAGGTCCATGAAAGAATAAGTGGTGCTGTTTGTATGACACAAGTAAATGTATCAGCTGGAGGCTGAACTAATATTTCATTATCCCTTTGTATTTTTAGCCCTTCCTTTTTCCTTAAGTGTTGTTTTTGTCCCTATTTTTTCTTTCTCTTGTTAAGCTAAATCCAGTGATGGCCAACCTATGACACACATCAAAGGTGACATGCTTTGTTTTAGGTGACACACTGATATTCACCAACACCCCACAATAACTTTTCTTGAAACCCTGCTCCACTCTCATGCGGGTTTCAGAAGCTGTGGATGCCATGTGAGAATAGAGTATGCTGTTGTGTAGCCTCCAGATCTTTTGGAACTTGTGCAAGAAGGCCATGCTCTCACACTTGGCAGCCTCCAAAAATTGTGCGGGTATGCGGTGTGCTTTCACACAATTTTCTGAGGCTGTAAAAAAAGCAGTTTCTGAAGCTGCTTCAACAATGAAGGCCTCGTGTGATCCAGAGCAGCCTTGAGGGCCTATCAACAGAGAGAGAACACTGTCTGAAGTGGTGTGCAGCAGATTCTGGGAAGTGCTGGGCTGTGGGAGCAAGTGTGCCATTCCCCAAGGCTCACCCAGGCCACCACTTTAGAACCAGCCTTGACACCGCCAAGTGCCACTATTCAGACTGCGCCACCACAGCTTTTGTCTCTGTAAGAAGATAAAATAAAGGACATCACAGAATTCCTTGAGGCAAGGGCCATGACATGACATTATGCAAACAATGCAACTTGTGTCGGATATAATAGGACAAGTACGCCATTACATTATTTGCACAATGATGTGATGATAGATATCAGTTTGAGGTCACAGTGGCTTGTTACAGAAACCAAAGGGAGAAGAAATACTAAATGTGCATCATTTTCAGCTTCCATAGAAAAGGCTGGCAAAACTGAAACAAATACAATCAATTCAAACTAAATTGTAAACTTCACATCACTCCTGGTATTCCAAACCGAGTAATTTAAAGATTAAAAAGAGAGAGAACTAGGTGAATTCTGTTACAATAGAATTAATTTAAAAATGATGCAGGCCAGATCAAGCTCCCCAAATCACAACCAGGTGCATTACAATATTCTTCTTTTATTTAGTTTACAGAAGAATCTATCAGTACAGGTTGCAGAAGGAAAATGTTTAGTGCTATTTACAATTTGTTTAAAACTCTGCTCTATACAAATTTAATTTTGATCATTATGAACAATATCTTTGTAGGCCTACTGCATATAAAGCATTTTCTCAAAGCAGTAACATTGAATAAAGTAACCTGATTACATTTTAATGAAGATCATTCAAAACACGGAACATTTGTAATGGCTATGGACTCAAATACAGAACACAATGTCAGTCTGCATCTTTAAAAGCCTAGATCTATTTATATAGTTTATTGTTGTATTATTTTACCCGCCAATCTATACTTAAGTTCTATAGCCATGTTTTTATAAGTTTTTTTTAATTAAATATATTCTACATATTTTTACTTTCAACTAGGAAGATTTCTCCCTAGTAGAAAAAATATAAAATCTTTATATAATTTTTACAAGTTTAGATGAAACTACCTCATGCTTTAGTGCTGTGCAAATTTTTTAGCGTATCTTTTTTTTAAATTACATGAAATAAAAGAATGGCATCCTTTGTAACTATGTATGCTTTTAAAAAACAGCTTTTGATTTCCAATACAATTGCAAGCACTAATATCAAATGCAAATAACAAACAAATGAACTCATCATTTAGCATTTTTTTTCTATTTTATCCTCTTTTTCTTTTAATTATCTCTTTGACGTCACTGTTGAGTAAGCATGACACTGGACACTAAGATCAGATGAATAAGGATGACTGAAAAACATCAATTGTAGATATTCAAAGACATAAATTGATTAGTAAATGAGGTCTTTAATATTTATGCACAATAATAAAAGCCTATGAACTACAGGAAATTACCCCTCCCATATTAAGGCTAGGAAATGCACTCTCTTCACTTATTTGTGCTGTCTAAACAAGCACTCAACAAATGTACGAAAGAAGAGTGCACATCAATTAAAAAAAAAGTTGCAAGAGCCCTCTACAGAGTGCTTTAAAATTACAGGCACGTAGTTTGTTGCAGTGAGATTTTTTTTAATATAGAGACAATTTTAATAGTTAGTGTTTTGTGCCACTTGGTCATCAAGGGTGACTTAGGTAGAATTTACTTAGTAGTTACTCTTTCCCGCCCATCTATCTCCCTGCTTTCTATTGGCCATGACTGAACTTAAGAAAAAAACTATGGATTTTTTTCAGTGCTGATTCATTTCTCGGTGTTGGAAATACTTAGATAATAATAAGAACATTTGTTGATGAGGTCTATATATTGTCAACCATTTTAGTGCAAATTGCCTCTAGTATTCGTGATTGGTTAAAGTTCCGGTTAAGAATGATTTTAAGGTAGCAAAATGATTTCTGCTGAAGAGTAGTTAATTTTTTTCTTGGAGAGAAAATTCATTGGCGAAATGATGCATTAATAAGCTTGTTCAACAACATAAAGAGTAGAAATAAAAAAGTATTCATTGTTCTAGAAAAAAAGTGTGACCAGGTTCATGTAATATTTCAGTTCAGTGGATTCACAGATAGGCAGAAAGGATTTTTGAAACAATGTTGGTCTCCTCTAATCCTGCAGCATGAGAGACAAAAACTATTCTACATCACAAGTAGCAGATACAGTGGCGCTTCTACAGGATCACACAGCAATTGCTCTCTCCAGTTTTTTCACGATTTCTCTGCCCTACAGGAAAATAAACAAAATGTTTTCAAGATAATTAATGCAAAACACCACATATGCATTATAAAAGCTTTGCAGTATTATTATAGTGTTGAATAGTCTAGTAACAGGGTTTTATATGGGATGAAAACAATTGCTATCCTATTTTCTCAAAAGATTCACTGGAATATTTTGAATTGGCTATGTTCTGTTGGAATAAGGGCCATCAAAATAATCAATGGAAAAAGCCACAGGTCTTGTTTTTTATTCTTGGAATACAAAAATAGATTAGATGGTAGATCAAACTGATTATTACCTACCATCCAATGTACTGATAATTTGGCCAACAGATTATATGGATGTCTGTGTGTGTGTTTCTATAAATATAAGCAATAGTTAAGTGCTTTTGTAGCCTGTGTGAAGAAAAAAACTGTCTCTCTCTTCACTTTAATTTAACAGTTGGGTTGAGCATTCTCCCTAATGCACGTACAAGATATGGATTTTTTACAATTGAAAACCTGCTTTCAAAACTCAGAAAGAAAATGCAGGTTTATGAGCACATAAAGTAATGCAGGTTTATGAGCACTAGTTTTCCTCTTATTATTGGAAAACTATTATTCGTTTTCCAATAATAAACAAAAATAATATATCAGATAGGTAGCAATAAATGCTTAACAGATAACCCGTATCTCTCACCTCTCCCCCTTTCTCATCACACTATTCCAACCAAATTCTGCAGGGACAGAACAAATGTGTACAGCTAATATTATTCAAGTCTCCATGGCCTAGCCCAACCACAGGGGTTTTGGTCGCAGATTAATCCAGCAAATTAAATGTCCAATTCTGGAACTCAAGAAAACACTAGATTGATCATAAATGTAGCATATTTACTACAAAAAAAAGTTGTTTTCTTCCCAACTTTCATCTACAATATCCAATTTCAAAATCTATTGCAATTTGCTAAGCCTACCTTGAGAGTTTGGCTCTGGCAATGTCTCTCTAGCCACCAAATGCATCACTGTTGTTTTGCCAAAGGGCAATTTTAATGCTGCAAAAAAGAAAAAAAACCTGTTTTGTAATGCTCCTCTATAATGCACAATATTGTTCCATAATTTCAACTGCATTACAATTGTTTCCTGACTGTGCTAGTATTCATTTTATTTATATTTATATAAATATGTGTGTGTGTCTAACAGACACACACACAAACACACAAAAGTAGCATTTCTTTAACTGAATCTCTCAAGCCACTTACAGAATATAAATTGTAAAAGCAGAGGGTAAAATATTGTATTAACTTCTGCAAATCTATTGATGTAGAAGGATAAATTAAAAGTCAATCTAGCCATAATTGATTGAATTAAAACAACAGATAATGAAACACTTCTATGCCCATGAGGTGGCTATGGAATTGAACAGCTGTTTTATATCACTTCATACTCACTGAACCTTCACATTAGTTGCTCTGTATTACCCATTATTATGCTACTGATCAAATATGAATAGAAGAAACTATAATACAATATACTGCATAATATAATCTATATACATAGATTGAATAATACACTGATGATTGTGTTTGTATTTAAACTCTTTTGTAATTGTGCTTGATTCCTGTTGATTTTATAGACCTGATCATTTAATATTCTTGTCAGTAATATAAAAGTGAGTTGCTATGGCCTTCTGAGGCTCTTAAATTTTCAAGCATAACCTACAGCTTTGCTCTTTCCTAGAGGTTTTGTCATCACAGTCCTAATCATAACTAACCCTATTTAACTTTTAAAATTGAAGTAAGTTTGACCACTGGCTGCTACCATGCAGATGTATGGATTCAAATAAGAAAATGCACTTTCTGTTTGGTGTGGACACATTCAGCGCACACAGGATCTGAACCACCTTTCTAACTTTGAATCCAAATACCAGCAGAACCCAGATATACTGTAAATATAACAGGTTTATTTTGCTCTGTCTTAACTTCTTCAATATCTGCCAGTCCGAGATGTCTCTGGAAACAAGGTTGATCGTTTCAAAACTCCATGATGTTTATTTTTCAGATTAATGTTACAAACTGAGAAATTGGGATTTCATGATTTCCCAGTACATGATTATACTGGCTGGGAGAAAAAGGAAAGTCAACGCAACTAGAAAAGTGAAAAGAAATGAAAAACAAATGGAACATGTTGTAATGCCTGTAGCTAGACTGATTCATATTGCTACCTAGCAAGTTTTTTTACTTCCTGCTGTGACATAAATAGAAAGGAAATAGCCAATTTCCTCATGTGCTCTTTTAATACTAGTTTTTCAATGGACAGCTCTGATGACTTTCTTGAAAGATACTTAATGTTAGTCCTTCTCAAACCTGAACCACAAGGCCTTTAGTGAGGCATCATTATAAAGAAGCCATTAAAAGTATAAAAACATGCCCGATTTAAATATAGAGGCAAGAGTACATTAACAATGCTCCAAGAAAAAGCATTCAATGTACTGCAGAAAATTTCCAAAAGAATGCAAACTATTCATAGAAAATTAATAAGTGATAAAACCTATCATCTGGGAAAAGCCTACATCAAGAATTCCAATGCTTCCAACATTCCAAGAAATATTTTTCTTCATGTTTCAAAATGTCTTAATGCTGCATATTGCATTGTGACAGAGAAAGTGGTACCATGTTTTCCCGAAAACATGACCTACCCCCAAATAAGTCCTATATTGATTTTTGGGAGTGGGCCTAATATAATCCCTACCCCCAAAATAAGCCCTAGTGAAAAACACAGGTGGTTGTGGCCCACAAGGGAGGCAGCTCTTCCCTTCCCTGGTCACCTCATGGCCGCTTGGCCCCTTAATCGCAGCCCGCGGATCAGCTGAGCCAACGAAGGCCTGGAGCTGCCTCTCATTTTATCTCTCTAGGTGCATGGAGATGTTTCCTGCAAACACCTCCGCGATTAAGGGGTCACTCGGTCCCTTAATTGCGGTCCGTGGATCAGCTGAGCCAGCGAAGGCTGGGAGCTGCCTCTCGTTCTGTCTCTTTGGGTGCCTGGAGGTGTTGCCAGTCCTAGCCCTGCCCGCAGCGTGTTGGAATTGCCTGCTCCTCCACCCCTTCTGTCTGGCTGCGCCTACTGCTGCTGACCTTGCGAGGGCTCTTGATTGGATCGCTGCTTTTGCCTGCTGTTGATGTTGTCCAGGCATGTTTTGGAAGGGAGAAGACATAGCTGCTGTTGTTCATGCTTTGTGTGTGTGTGTGTGTGTGTGTGTGTGTGTGTGAGAGAGAGAGAGAGAGAGAGAGAGAGAGAGAGAGAGAGAGAGAGAGAGAGAGAGAGAGAGAGAGAGAGAGAGAGAGAGAGAGAGAGAGAGAGAGAGAGAGAGAGAGATCCGATCCAACTTCAGAGAGTTATCTGCTGGCGGCAGTGTGCTCTCTGTCTCTCTCACTCTCTGTCTCTCTCTCTCACACACACACACACAGTTTTGATTGGATCGCTGCTTCTGCCTGTTGCCGGTGCTGTCCCAGCATGTTTTGGAAGGGAGAAAATGCAGCTGCTGTTGTCCATGTTGGGGTTTGCCCAGTGCCAGCGAGACACTGCAGGATTTTTAAAAATCTCCCTTCCAAAACATGCCGGAAATGGTGCTCTTCAGGCCTTGACCCTGGTGGGCACTAGCTCTCATCCTGGCTGTGCACTTGTGCAGGCTGCTGCTACAAGGCAGAAAGCCATGTGGTGCATTGGGATTGCCTGCTCCCTCCCCCGCTTCTGTCCGGCTGCACCTGCTGCTGTTGGCCTTGCGAGGGCGCTTCGCCATACTGGCAGTACTGCTCTTGGCTATCCGGCAGCTTCGGCGGGCAGGAGCTCAGTGGTAGTCCTGCAGCGGGATTTAGAAGGGAAGGGAAATCGCCCCTTCCTCCATTTGCTCCTGTGTGATGTGGGGCAATTTTTGGAGCACAAAGAAGGAAGGGGTAATCTTCCCTCCCTCCTTCATCTATCCCACTGCAGGGCTGCCTGCCGAAACAGTAGCTCATCCAAACCAATTCTGCCTCCCTACTCATCTAAACCAGATCCCCTCCCGCCAGTGTTCATCAGCCCTGCACACAAGCACATCCATGGTTTCGGCAGAAATCATTCCCAAGGAAAGGAGGACCAGAAGGAAAATGGGGGAGGGAGGGCGGATTTTCCTGGGGTGTTTTCGCAAATGTCTTGAAAATGGGGAGGGGGAATTTTCCTACCTCTCATTTTGTTCAGTCTGTGCTGAGCTTCAGAACAGAGTGAGGGACAGGGAAATTCCCCCTTCCCATTTTCAAGCCGTTTGCAAAAACGCCCTATTCTGAGCCTTCAATGGTTTAATCCTGGAATATGCTGAAAGTTCAGAATGGGGCGTTTTTGCAAATGGCTTGAAAATGGGAAGGGGGAATTTTCCTGCCTGTCACCCTGTTCTGAAGCTCAGCACAGACAAAGAACAGGATAAGAGGCAAAATCTCCTCCCTCCTCAGATTACTTTTCTTGTCCTGCATGTGCAAGAGAGAATAGAGTTGGAAAGCAGGTTAGTGGAGGGATGTGGCTGCCTTGGGAGGGGTAGGGGGTGGTTAGGGAGCTCTGTGTGTGAGAGAGTGAATGATAGAGTAAGAGAGAGCCGCCAGCCATAGATAACTCTCTGAGGTTGGATCAGCGCTCTCTCTCTCTCTCTCTCTCTCTCTCTCACACACACACACACATACACACACACACATCTCCCCTCCCACAAGGCAGCCACAATGCACCATGTTTAGGGTTGGGGAGAAGGCGGGCAAAGTTTGACAAAGAACAAAAGAGGAGGCTCCTAATTTAGTGCTCATACCGTCCATCCTCCCCCACCCACAGCTGTGTTGAGTTACAATAGATGAAGGGCAGGATCCAAGGGAAGAAGGGTGCCTGCAGATTGAAACTGCAAAAGGGCCACGCAGCTATCTCCAAGAGCGCACACATCAGCTGTTTTGCGGAGGCACATGGGGGCTCCAACTGTTTTTGCAACCACAATCGCTGCACTTCTTGGAGACGGCAGAAGGAATGCACCCGCAGATCAGCTGTTTCATGGACTAAGCTGCTGGTAATACTGTTAGGCAAGGAGGCAAAAGGCGCCGGTCACCCCACCCCCTGAAAATAAGACTTAGCTGTTTTTTGGTGGGGTCAAAAGAAAAAAAGACCAGGTCTTATTTTTGGGAAAACACAGTACAGTAAAAGGAAACAAGTTTATCTAAAGACAGAGTAGGAATCTTTGGCTTCTTATTTGAACTAGTTCTATTCAACATTCGTAAGAATTTTTGCTGCACTCATTCACACCTGAAGAAACTAGAAGCATTTGAAATGTGGATTTACAAGTTGTTGGGTTGATAAAATCAGAAATCAGGACATGATAAGCTGCCTGGGAAAACCAAGGGAAATCATCAAAACCATAAAAAAGCGAAAGTTAGAATATTTTAGAAATGTGATGCAACACCTGGAAAAATACAGCATACTTCATTTAATCCTCCAAGGAAAAATTGAAGGCAAATGAGGTCCAGGCAGAAGAAGATCATGGCTTCAAAATCTAAGGAACTGGTTTGGACAAAACTCAACAGCACTTTTTCATGTGGCTGTTGATAAAAATAGGATCACCAATATGATCGCCAACATCCGATGACGGATATGGCACAAGAAGAAGACTTATTCATTACATTTTGTATTCCCTTTCCCTAGTATGTCTTGCTAACAAGATAAGCCTAAACGCAGGATTCTTCTGTTGTTCAATTTTGTTCATTTTCTGGAAGCTTGGTTTTTTAAGATTTTTATTTCATTTTTTTATATACAACTCAAAGCAACGAATATACCAATAGTTCTTCCTCCTCCTATTTTCTCCACCACAATAACCCTGAGAGAGTTGGGTTGAGAGAGTAGTTGGTCCAAAGTCACCCAATTTTTCATGCCTAAGGGGGGACTAGAATTACTATATCCTAATTTCTAGGTCAGTACTTTTAGCTAAAGAGTGAGATAAAAACATCTTCACGTTTAAGTGCTGTGGTAGAAATTAGAGGTAAATTGTCCATATCCAGATACATTTATACTCCATCTGAGATGTCATTAGCAATCTAAGAATAACCTGGCAGGTACTAGATACCGTAGATGTTATTCAGTTAAAAAGAATCAGTGAGGCACACCACAAGGGGGCACAACTAAACAGTTTTTCTACTCCAAAGTGAAATAAAAACATTCTTGTATAACTAAGTAGTAGTGTATATCTGAAAAGCAATGCTAGATGTGAGAAAATTTATTTTGAATCAGCCATCAACATTTTTTACTCATAATTATAGGATCTAGGACACTTCCTTAATCTTAGTTTCATTTTGATTATGTTTTCTAACATTCCCATGCAATATAAAAATTAAAACTATAATACTATAACCTCAATTTTAAAAAATCATATTAAAAGTATTCTGATTCAATTTCAACTATACCATTTGCTGAACTTTCCAAAAAGTGTATTTTAACTTTCGATTGTTCTCAAATCAGTGAAATTATATCATTTTTTAAAATTTTTAGTTCACTCAGAAGATCTTTATAAGCCAATTTCTTTCATTACCTCCTAGTGTCACATTGCCATGAAGAAATCTTCCTTGATAAATAAGTCTCAGAATATTTGGACTGCTCACTTGTTCTTCTTCCCAATCTGGAAAAGCAACAAGAAAAATAACACAATTCAATTATCTAATTTTGAAATTATATATTACTTCTTATAAACTTCCAGCAAGGCTAATCACACACCAGTTTATAAATATTCTTTTGAATATGTTTCTTTTCTTGTCATAAGGATAGGTCTTTAATTTCAGCCTTAAAGAGACAAGTCAAAGGGAATTGAACTAGAAAATAACTCCAGAAATTATTTCTAAAAATACTCAATAAATATGATAACTGTTTATATTGAAGTTATTTTGTAATTCATATTAACATCTGGGTGCAAATGAGATGAGAATATAGAAAAAGTAGGTCGTTTAGGGAGAATAATAACTTTAGAAATATCTGCTTAGAAAAAGATCTATTTCAACTATATGGGTTAAGTATCAGTCTATTTATCTACATGTATGAATCACAATGGGATGATTCAAAAAGCACACACTTGATTTGCTTTTTTGTGATGAAACATTGAGATAATTCACTAAGGACGCAAAGGTTTCAGATAAGGACCAAATCATTATTTGGCTGAGTCAAGAGTAGAAATGGAAATGGACTGGAAAGAAAATAAAAGAAACTAATAAAAGTATAATTACTGTAGATAAAATATACGTCCTGTATGTACACAAACAATTAGAAAACAGATTTATCTCCCATAAAAAGGGGCAGGGGCACGACCTAGTGGCTCAGCGGTTAAGATAGCGATAGCACTTATACTTATATACCACTTCACAGTGCTTTACAGCCCTCTCTAAGCGGTTTACAGAGTCAGCATATTGTCCCCAGCAATCTGGGCCCGCATTTTACCGACCTCGGAAGGATGGAAGGCTGAATCAGCCTTGAGCCAGACAGCTGGCAGTCAGCAGAAGTAGCCTGCAGTATGCATTGCTGGGCTTGTCAGCTGGACAGCCAGCAGCCTAGGTTTGGAACCTGAGCGCCATGCAATGTGGGAGCTCTTGTCCTCACCCCAGCTCCTGTCAACCTAGAAGCACCCATTAGTAATATTAACATAAACCCCCTACAACCTATTATACATGGGCAGTTTTTGAAAGACATTAATAAACATTAATAAACATATAGCAATTAAATAACTATCCATAATTAGTTGCTTGAAATTTTATCTTCTTAAAAGGCAATTCTATTAGTTTTCAAAATGAATAGGCAGAAGTTATGATAACTTTAAGTCGTACATGACTTGGTGTCTAGATATATTAAGGACTGCATAATCTTAGAATTGCTCAATCATTAAATTACAAAGATAAGAGCAATTAAGCAAAGTGTCTTTACTGAGATGTACTTTGCCAATAGAACTCTCCTCCAAAATTTGATGAACTTGGTACCACACTAAAATTTTCATTATTTTCTTTGTTACTACTGCAGCTACTGTATTTTTCTTTTTACCATTTCTACAACCTCAGACATTTTAACTTTACTGATTTTTGTAAAAAAAGGTTGCCATTATTGTTTGAAGGTTTTTTTCCCCAAGCCTCTTTGTAAATGTTTAATTATAATGTTAGTAGGATATATTGATATATATGATTTAATGGTAGTGTCCCTACATTCCTAATTATACTTAAGTGCAGCAGAGAGAAATATTAATCTAATTCCAATCACACGGTTAGTTACTTACATGCATTTAGGTTTCATCAACTTTAAAGGCTTATCCATGTAAGAGAGGACTCAGGTTTAAAAGTTTTAACATTATAAACATTATCTTTGATAAATATGCACATGAATATATATTTATAGGGGAACACAGGATCGATTCTACATTCAGAAATTATAATGCCTAGCAGACAACTTATCTCTAGAGGCCTGGTTCCTACTTTTCTACTTCCAAGTAGCACATGGAGAATATAATTTCATAAAAGTTACAATGGTTTTACAGATGTATAATTATTATTAATATGCAAGCTGTTGTGAATGTAAGCCATATCACATTTAAAACTGTTTTTTGTACTCTTTCAAAATAACTAAGGTTGTCTATTTGGATTGTGAAACAATTTAAAATGAGGTGGTTTGAATTTGAAATATTTTGCATTCCATTAGCCCTTCCCTTCTTGACATTTTTCCTGCTAGATAAGAATTCAAAATGTCAGTTTATGAACAATACAATTCTAGTGTTCTAGTGTACAATTTTGGCTCTACTGGTATTTGCATTCAAAGTTATTCAACACTCATTGATTTTAGATGGGGGGAATAATAAAATTGGACAAAGCATATAAAGAACTGATAACAAAATATATTCATATATTTTGAAATGAATATATTAGCATTTCAAAGTTTTATTTTTGATGAGGATATACTCTCTCCCCATTCCATGGAATAGACTGGAATACTGACCAAATAATAAACATTAACATTCTAATACTTACCCATTGGCCAGTTGTCATATACATGTTTTGCAATGTCTGCTGCTGAATCATTTGGTGAGAACAAGAACTCTTTCGTTTTTCCACTTACCAAAATGAGGCGCAAATTTATCTGCAGAAAAAAGTAAAAAATCAGGAAGATCTGTTCTAAATTATATAAGTAATTTTTTGCTATAAGTGTCTAAAGCGTTAATTGAAGATAAAAAAATTACATAAGAATACAGAAAAAAAGAATTCAGAAAAAAAGAAAAAAAGAGGCCTGTGCTTTATGATAATGTAACAGGATTTCAGGTACTACATAAAATTGATGTCCCTACTTTTTTTCTTTTTCTTCTGTCTCTGATACATAATGCAATAATATGTTTACAATATTGGCTGAAAGAAGGAGACAATTCTAACAAAAGCTATCTGGGTGATTAGAAAGTATTAACTATTTTTAGAAAACAAAATCAGAAGAATTGTAACAAAAATCTAAAATACTGAGACTTACTGATTTTTGAGCACACAACAGATAACATCAAAACATCAAATATAATTTTGCAATACAGAAAACCCATTATATTATGTTAGATTATTCATTAACACCAATTATTGGTGGTTTAAATGACTAGTTATTTAACATATCAAATGCGCCCTTTATACTCAATTTGATTGAATTGATGTTTATAGGCAAAGAAAATCCAATTTAATCCCACGGTTAGTCATGTAGAAAAAGATACATATGAAAAGACTGATGGCATGAGGTCATAGCTCCCATTTGGTCATTGTGTTTGACCAAAGCATCATGATCTTACTTAGCACAATTTAAATCAAATTCTATAAGTGGAAAAGAAAAACTTGAAGTAAGAGCACAAAGACATATGGAAACTAAAATGTGGATGAAAAAAAATGAAACCACTCAAGAAATATCAGGAAAAATGAAAATTGAGTCATAAAATGCATGTCTTTTGTTTTTATTCTAATGGTTGAAGTAGAGGAAATAAATAAAATGAGGCCAATATGATTTAATAGCAGAAACAGGGTGACAGTTATAACATTATAGTAATTAAAGAATATATTTGTTCAAAGGAAACAAAAACAAAAGAAAGGAAAAAGTTATACCGAGGGTTAAAAATATCCATTCGTGCTCAGAAATTCAAATGAATAAATCTGACAACACTGTATAGAACATTCAGATTAAAACAAGAGAAAGAGGAAAAAGAAGTTCAATATTGTTTTTGATGTCTACTATTATTTGCATAACCAAGTAGAGGAAGTGGATGAGTCCTTGCAAAAGCAAATTTCACATCTTTCAAAGATGCATGAAGTTGCAGTGAGGGAAAACTTTAATTACCCTGACATCTAGTGGAGAACAACCACTGTGAAGCATAGACTTTCCAGGAAATTCCAGACTTATCTTGCTGACAGTATTCTCCTTCACAGGCACCAGACGATCAGTTATTTTATGCTTGACTTAATACTAATCAATAAAGAACACTTAGTTGAGGAAGCAGGAGGAACAATAGGGTAACTCTGTAATGATGGAGTTCTTGATATAAAGATAAACTAAAACTGAAGATTGTCATTTTACATTTTAGACTAAACTGTAGATTTTAATAAACTCAGAGGTTTGCTAAATAAGACCCGTGGCAGGAAAAAAAACTTATTGGAAAATGAGCTCAAGATGAGCTCAAAATAAATTATCAAAGACTGCAAAAAATTCAGTAAGGATTAAAAAATGAACAGCAGAAGCTGCTAATACTTCTATAAAAATCTTAGGGAGAATCTGAAAACAAAAAAATATACAGGGCCAGGTCACAAAAGAAGTACAGACAGGTAGTTCACAACAGGGGTGGGATTCAACCGGTGTTACTACTGGTTCAGTGAGAGTGTGTTTTGTGCCCGCGCTATGCGAGTATGTACAAGATTTGCAAAATGTGGCCTGGACAGCTGTCAAGCACTGTGTGCGGGTGTGCAGCATTTGAAAATCCTCTTCTTTCCTGCTTTTTCAACCTTAGCTGTGCCGCGCAGAGCAACTAGGTTGAAAAAGCAGGAAATAAAGAACAGCCAAGAGCCCAGGCAGGCGGGTGGGCCAAACAGATGACCAAAAGGTCGTCACAGCGAACCGGTTCTGTGTCTGCTGCTCTATAGAACTACTGGTTCTATAGAACCGGGCCAAACCAGTAGCATCAAAACAAAAGGGAAAGAAGTAATATAGGGCTTCATCCAAGTTTCAATAATAACAGAACATTGAATATGCCCCATTAAACTATGCCTCCCCAAAGAAATAATTCTTCTGGAATTCAGAATACCTACACTTCTTTATGGGTAGAATAGAATAACTAGTTTCTCATTGAAACACAGTGGAAGTAAAAGGCAAGCTAAAACAAAAGGATACTTTCCAGAAATAACCTTGAGAGGAATAAGATAGGACATGGAAGGAATTCTTTTCACCAAAGATAATAGGAAAAGCAATAGTACTATTGTCTACAAATGTGTTCAAAAGATGTTTGTTCTTAATTGTAAAATATATTAAATGCCTTTGATGGGATTAACAAATAAAATGATATAACAATTAACAACTAAAGTTCCAGAGACAAACTAACTAGCATAATTTTTTCCTAATATAATTACTTCAGTCGAATATCATGCATATTTAAATATTCATCTATTTAAAATATATTTAGGTAGTCTATAAAAGGCAAAACTCTTCCCCAGGGAGGTTATATAGTACTATAATAATAAAATAAAACTTTAATAAAATCTACAAACAGCTCGCACTGTAGGCAAAAGGTTGAAAAAACACAGATATTTAAGGAATTTTTGACATAACAAACATTATAGAAGATTGATTTTTTTTGTTAATCAATTTAACAGGCATAAAAATGAACAAATGAAAAAATATTTCATTTTTAAATGCAGGCATATTGAGGTGAATAAAAATGATATTTAAAATCACTTGGTTCCAGGACACCTGATCTAGTCTTGTTAACTACAACTATTTCCTCCAAAATCCTGAGGAAGCCCTCCATCAATCTGCTACTTAGTCCTGAAGGCACTGAGAATTAAATCTAAAGCTGTAAATGTATAGCTAACATATTTACAGATGTTTATATCCAAATTATTCAGTAACTTTCCTTGTCTTTACAGTTAAATGGCAATTTCATAGGTTTTGTCCAAGTGGAAAACTTAAGTTATAAATTGTCATTAGAAGCACAATATCTTTGTTGAAATATATAAGCTTGTAAAACTAAAAAATGATGAAAGCACCTAATACAATATTCCATGCAGGGGTGGGATGCTACCAGCTCTGCCCGGCTCTATAGAACCGGTAGCTCTTAAGAGCAGCAGACACCGAACTGGTTTTGTGTCTGCTGCTGTTTTTGCCCAAACACTTTTGATTATTATTATTAGGATTATTAGGAATTTGTCACAGTAAAATATACATTTTTACATTCATCAATTATTTTCCTAAAATGATTCTGTGTCATTAAACATACATAATATTCTTCTATGAAATTATTGCTAAGCTAAGAAATGGGTCTGGAATGCTGATATACAATTGAGTATCATGTGCAGGGAGATAATACTCTTTCTCCTCCACACAGCTGTGAGAGTCCAGGTCAAAGAAAGACTCCTCCTCCTACATCATTGAACTGAGTCTGCCAAGCTGATAAAGCCAACCCTTGTTGCTAGGCACCCAGCTTTTGACTCAGCTCCTTGTCAAAGAACAGACATGTCTTTTAGAGCAGGGGTTGCCAACCTTTTGGACCTCAGGGACCATCAAACTCATAATTTTAAATCCCACAGACCACTAATATGAATTTTGACTGACGGTGGCTTGCTGATGTTTTCCCAGGGTCTGTAGAAAGCAGCAGAGACCCTGGGAAAATCCCCAAAAAAGTCTGCAGGAAAATTCCCCACCCTGTTTTCCTACCGATCAATCATTCTTTATTTAGGATTGCAGGATACCGTCTAGCTCTGTTCTCGGGGGGGAGAGACTTTTGGTTTCATGCAAGGAAAGCAGCAGAAGCAGCAAAAGTCTTTATTTCTCTTCCCCAAACTCCGCCAGAAATGAGTCTTTGTGAGACTTGTCATCCCTCTTAGGGCTGGATGCCTTGTGGAGTCCCAAAGACTCATTTCTGGCAGAGTTTGGGGGAAGGAAAGAAAGACTTTTGCTGCTTTCCTTCCATGCCGCCAAAAGCAAAAGAAAGAAGTGGAAAGAAGCATCCCAGTGGCCAGGCCAGGCACGTGGGGTGAGTGGGGCAAGTTCTCCCCCTCTGCCCTTTCCCCCTCCCCTCACTACCTCGTGTTGTTCGCAATGCAAGTGACGCAAGCCTTGTGTTCCTGTAGGCCATGTGGGCAATGCAGCCTTGTGTTCCCGCGCAGCCTGGATTAATTGCTTTGGGATGTGCTTTGGGGGTAACATTTCTCTGCAGACCACCAAACTTTTCTCGCTGACCACCAGTGGTCCCCGGCCCACTGGTTGGCGACCACTGTTTTAGAGCTCTGTCTACAGTTAGCAATGAACAGCAAAAAAGCGCTAAAAAGTCACCGCAGTGGCTCCCAGGGATTCAGTAGAGGCTGGACCATCGCAGAGAATGGGGAGCTGCTCTCCTTCTGCCCCGGGGCTTCTGTGCCGGGGCTTTGTCCCCCAGATTACTGAGAGTACTGGTGTAAGACAGTGGTGGGATTCAAATTTTTTACTACTGATTCTGTGGCCATGGCTTGGTGGGCGTGTCAGGGGAAGGAACATCGACAGAACCGGAAGATGTCCTAAAAGCTGACAATAAGAGGTTGGAACAGACTCTTAAACGGACTCATCAGGCTGCAGCCTGGGCAGTCTAAGCCTCCACCACAGCATCATTCTTTACAAGGGCATCTCTGTGTTGGCTACATCAGCTACAGGACTGTTTGCAGCCTGGTGATACCCGATTCCATCAGGATATAAATAAAATCATCACAGCAGCGGAGTTCACAGCTGACACGACCTTGAACTCCACAAAATTTGCTTCAAAAGCGATGGCGTCTTTGGTGGCCACGCAACACCTTCTGTGGCTACGGAATTGGCAGACAGACTCGCAATGGAAATGGAAGCTTGCCTTCTCCCTGTGCTTGGGCACAAGCTTCTTTGGAGATGCCTAGAACCATTTCTCGTGGAATCAAGGGACAAAAGGAAGATTCTGCCATCATCTTTCAAGAGGTCAGAATTTCGACAGACACCTTACTTCCAACCATCTTCCTTTCAGCTGGAGTCCAACACCCATTTTCCTCACTGACAGAGGACGTTCCCTCCTCGTCAGGAGCAACAACCTGACCATCCAGGCAGGCAACATTAATTTTCCAATAAACGGCCCTTTCATGGAGGCCATTCTTTCCGGCATTCCAAGTGACTGCTTTCTTTCTCCTCCCATTGGAGGTTGTCTGGCCTTCTTTGCTTCACGATGGGAGGAGTCAACTTCAGACACCGTGGTTCTCTGAACTGTGAAGTTGGGCCTTCATGTCGAATTCTTCTCCCCTCCTCCGAAGTTCTTTGTCTGTGTCCCATCTTGTGGGAAAGACCCAAACAGGCCCTCATGGAATCCATCATCCAACATCTGATATCAAAGCCATCCATACGGTTCCAGAGGACCAATGGGGGCTGGGATTCTATTCCCAGCTCTTCGTAATATCAAAGGCCTCGGGGTGGGAGATGGAGGGTGATTCTCGATCAAATCTCTGAATCGATTCATTCTCTACAGGTGCTTCAAGATGCAGTCCCTCCATACTATTCTGTAAGACAAGACTTATGCATCTTCCACCAAAATAGAGTGGTGCTGTGCTTAGACCCCACCTTTATTCCAAAAATCAATTTATGGTTCCACGGGGCATAAGAACTAGTCCTAAAAGACTTCTGTCCTAATCCCCACCATGAGTTGGAATGGAAGTGGTATACACTGGATGTATGGAGGGCTCTCTGTATATTAAATAGACTGCAATCTTTCATAAAATGGAAGCTATGTTTGTGTCCTTCCAGCCTGGTTCCTTAGGAACCTAGGCTTCCCCATCCATGATGGGAAGATGGATAAAGGCTTGTATTATTACAGCCTATGAGACTCGATCTCTTCCAGTGCCCAGACTACTGACGGCTCACTCAACCAGGAGTGTGGCCACATCAGCTGCCTGGGCTACCTAGGCCACCATAGAGGAAATCTATAGAGTGGAAACCTGGGCGTCGCCCTCTCCATTTATCTGGCACTATAGACTGGAAACCTTCGCCACTGTAGAGGTAGCATTTGGCAGAAGAGTGCTCCAAAAATTACTTCCAAAATCGGAGAACGTGGACCAAACTTAGATTTACTCTAAGACACGCCAACTTTGGTATGTCCCTGAGTCTCGCAGCAGCGTGGAGGAGAATGAGTGTTGATCTAACCTGAGATGCCCCTTCTATACACGCTGCAAGAGAGTCCAGCCCCACCCTGGTTCTATCTGGTCATGGTTGGGGAGGGTTCTTCTCATTTTTTTATTTTTCAGAGACAGGCCACATCTGTCAAGTTACATTGCCGAAAGCTGGGTGCCTAGCAACAAGGGCAGCTTGGTAGACTCAGCTTGATGACATAGGAGTCTTTCCCTGACCTGGACTCTCTTGCAACATGTATAGAACTAAAACCAACGCCCAACTTTGAAATAACGGATTACCTCTTCCAGTACTTTCATCATATAGATCAGGACTGTCAAGCTCATTGCTCGCAGGCTGGATGCATCACATGCTGGGCATATCCCTGCCCGGTTTAGCAAAGGGGGAAAATCCTGATATATTACGTGAAGATGCCATGACGACGCGAGTTTGACACCCCTGATATAAAAAACAGGAGGGAGAGGACTGAGAGGACTGGTTGTCAAGCTAAACTCTCTTTCCTCACTATGGCTATGGGAAGTTATTCCTAAAAGGGAGTGAGAGCACCATAATCCCCAACCCAGCAGATCATCCAAAAGGATATTATCCTAGTTAAACCATTCCTTTGCTATTGCCATATCTCTTTTTATTAACCCGCCCCCCCGAAATAATAGGATATATCTTTTTACAAATGTACTGTATTGCATCATTATTATTTTTAGCCAGTTCATTTTAATCTATACATCCTGGCAAAATATACTAGCTGAGCCTTTGTAAGTAGACAATTACTGTCATAGGTACAATATATTCATGGAGGAATAATGAAATTAAGAAAAACACAGGAAAGACATGATCACAGGTTAGGTTTAATGAGTTACTGTCTAAATCAAAATTGGCTAGGTCTGAGCAACATACTAAAGTATATAACAAAACTACAATGACAGGGTCAAACAATGCATTAAACCAAAACCAAAGATTTTTTTCACACACTTCAGTCTTGCCATTTATACTAATTACTGCTTATAGTAATTTTTTAAAATAATGTAAACTTATATTGTAACAAAAAAATATAATAGAAAGATCCATTTGGATTTTTGTGGTTTCATAATGTAGACTTTTACCTTATAACCTCATTTTAAATGACATCCTCCCCCACTTTTCTGGTTTGCTCACTTTATCTATGAAAATAATTTTGGAAGAAAAGCCCAAGAATTGGGGAAAATATTGCACTAAACAGAAGGTAAATACTGTAAATTGGGATATAGTAAAGCGCTGTGTTTGAATGAGTTCAGGTTTAAGCCCCTCCTCATTTACAGAGTTCACTTTGAACCAGTTATTATCTCTCAGCCCAACCAACCAAATGGAACTGTTTTTATGATTATAAAATATGCCATTTTGAAGTCTTCAGAATAAAGAACAGGTATAAACATATGATATAAACAAAAATAACAGCACCATGTTATGACTTGACACAAATTTTAAGTGACACGAGCCTATATTGCCAACCACCAATAAAGGTAGTCTCCTCATGAAACCATTCTGGCTGTTCGCAGATTACAAATAATTACATTCCTATGGAATTTTTTTACTGACATCACATATATAACACCCTCCAACATAAACATAGTAATAGTTTTTGTAAGAAAAGTAGCCAAGAATAATCATAGGATTAAAAAGATGAATTTTTACCACAATAAAGCAGACATTTCCAGCTCCAGATATGTTAAATGTAAACTGAGTTCAAATGTATGATGTTGAGAAGGAGTGAGAGAAAGATAAAGGGAACCTGCAGGCCACATTATAGAAAATGTGCTTTTGCATAGCAGACACATTTCTAATTTTCTTTGAAAGATTTAGAATGCCCAAATCTCATGAGCTATCTGATTCTAACCACTCTAAATGATACTGATTATATTCCAAAATGATGTAGCCACAGTATTATACTAAAAATGCAAATATTTTCAGTAGTGAAATCAGAATTACATTTTACTATAGTCAAAATATTAACTAATTACTTATGTTGTCTGGGAAGCAATCTGAACAATTCTCAAACTAGGAGCAGTATGTTCCAGACAGTTGGCTACATGTTAGGGTTAGGGTTTACAACTTATTTACTTAAATTCATAATCCTATATGTACTTTACTATACTTAATCAATAGTTGTTCTCATGCAAGTATGTAAACTACTAAAGGCGTAAACATGATAATTCAAATCAAACTCGAATTGCCAATTCAAAGTCCTGGTTAAAAAAAACCTCCTAATTGTAAAGCATTCTTATCTGTAGTTAAATGTATAGTGTGTTACCTAGATATTAAGAATATTTGTTTATTCTTCAACATAAAATTGAATGTTTCTATTAATTACACAAGCATGTTGTATATTTGTTTAATTCCAACCAAAGTCAGCAGAAAATTTTTTCTACTTATATTCTATGCCTAATCTTGAGTTCAGCCATTTAGTAAGATTTGAAAGGTATAGGGGCAGAATGTCTATGGAGATTCTCAGTTATCAAGATCATGATTGTCCCAAAGGTCCTTTTTCAAAATGCAACAGGGCTTTGTTTTTTCTTGAAGATGTTTCACTTCTCATCCAGGAAGCATTCTCAGTTCTGACTGAATGCTGGGGAATAGAAGAATTTACATTCTTTGCAGTCATCTGGTTGTTAGCAGGTGGCTCAATAGGTCTCTAAGTCTGAGAATCATTGAGGCCCTTTGGAGTTTTTCTGTGCCCTCAGGGTCACCTGAATCAGAGTGCAAATGGGTGTGGAATCTTCCTGAAACTGCTGAAAGGACTGTGTTATAAACTGGAGATAGGTGATGCTGTACCCTTCCCACTCTGTTGATAAAAGGCTGTTCAGTTTTAACATAGAGTCTTTTATCCCTTTCAAACCAGTGACCCTCTCTGCCTTGTGAAAAATAATCTTTGTGATATCAGGGGTAAGCAACTTTTAACAATCAGTGCTACCATTTTTTTTTTGAAGTGTTTAAGGAAGTGATACAAGTGATATATCATACTGAACATGTGGGAGGATGTGATACTTTGAAAAAGTGGTTCATTTTTTCATTTTTAAAATTAGTTTTTAAAAATATATTACACCAATCTGCACAGATGTCCCAAAGGTGCATTTTTTTCAAGAGGCAACTGGACTTACGTTTTTTCTTTGAAGATGTTTTGCTTCTCATCCAAGAAGCTTCTTCAGCTCTGACTGGACAGTGGAGAATGGAAGGATTTATACTCTTTGCAGACAGACTGCAAGGAGTATAAATCCTTCCATTCCCCACTACAAATCCTTCCATTCCCCACCATCCAGTCAGAGCTGAAGAAGCTTCTTGGATGAAAAGGAAAACGTCTTCAAAGAAAAACTAGAAAGTCTAGTTGCCTCTTGAAAAAAAGCACCTTTGGGACAACCATGAACTGGGTGACAGAATTTCCATCTCCAATCTGCATAGACTTTTTGAGTTTTTTTTATCATTGAAAATCAATAGGAAATCTCAACTCTTTTATTCATAGATCACCCACCAAATTGGAACAGAACAATTTCTGGAGGTTCTAAGAAGCACAAAACACAGGATGTAGAGAACCACATGTAGGCTTCAGGCTTTTGCAAAGATATTTTTGCCATACAGCTCATTCTGTGTTTCTCCCATACTGCCAATATTTTGTGATTCATTCCTGGAAATACAATATCTACACCAGGGCTAGATGCACACTTTTAGATCCAAAGTGATTTGGCTGTAACAAGGAGAGATGTTAATATCCCTTACCTTCAGATCATGTCTCATTTGCCTCTTTAAAAAAAACCAGAATATTTAATCACCTGTGTCTGTTAGCTCTTCAACAACCCAGCCAGAATTATGGTAGTGTTGGAAGAAATGTCCATCTGGCTTCAGTTCCAAGTGGCAAGAAAGACACAGGAAACATGGAAGGTATTTATACAGATGGTTTAATGGTGGACAGGATCAGAGGTGGTATTCAGCAGGTTCTGGCCAGTTCTGGAGAACCACTAGTGGAAATTTTGAGTAGTTTGGAGAACCAGCAAATCCCACCTCTGATTGGCCCCGCCACCATCTATTCTCTGCCTCCTGAGTCCCATCTGATTGGCTGGATTTTCTTTTGTTGCCCTGCACAGGAGAACGGAGCTGGAAAACAGGTTAGTGGGGTGGGGAGGGAATGGGATTTTGCAGTAACCTTCCCCTGCCATGCCCACCAAGCCATGCCCCACTCACCAAGCCACACCCAGAGAACCGATAGTAAAAAATATTGGAATTCCACCACTGGACAGGACCACATGGTTTGAGGTCCTGGGCAATTGAGCCCATGGGTGAGAGAGAGATTTATACCCTCTCTTGGGCTTTGAACTTGCTTGCTGTTCCTATGAAAGAAATATATTCTGATTGGTTGTCAGACTCCCATGGGGCCATGCAGGGGTAACTTTGTAAGTTGTCTTGAGTCCCAGGCTTGGTTGAATCTTGCTGGGTGATGTAATCTTCCCAGGTGCCATGTGGTGAGATGGGTAGAGAGCTAATCCTATTATGTCCTGAGGGTGAAGGTCTTTTGTGTGGTATATAAACTGGCCCAGCCTTTTGTCTTGTAGATAGGATGGCTCAGTCTTTCTGTGGCTATTAACAAAGATGCGAGCTGCTTTCCAAGAGCATGTGTCTCCTTTTTTCATCCAGAGAGGTATAATATTCTGCCTTTTTAATATTCCCTACAATATTTCATTCTTCTAGGAAAAGGATGGGTGCTAACTTTCTACAGTGGTTATGAGATAAATTCCCAAGCTGCTTCAGCCCTACTCTAAGTGAAGGTGGATTGATATTTCTCGGAACTAGGATATTCCAGAGCAATACAATAGCAGTAGCAAGCAATCATACCTATATCCCAAATGGGCACTATTTTGAGTGCAGGACCCCCCAGATATCTCATCCATGAGTTGTGCATGAAAGATGATTTCTTATAGGCAACAGTCAGCCCTCCCAGGTAAACTACACAGGAAATATGACTAGATGAACAAATTGTATTTTATTCTAAGTACAATAAACATTAACAAGTCAGAAAGTACAAATGTGCTAGTTCAGTTAGAGCAAATCCTTCCTAAGTTTTTTCTCTGACTGTTAGACCACTGGGGGCTCCTGTTTCTCTTGAAGATTGTTGCTAGGCGTCTCTTTCCCTCGTTCCCAAAATTCAACCACACATTCCATTACACCAACAAACAACGATTGGAAACCAGGTCCACTGAGACTGGTGACTTAGTACCAGAATGAGCATCAAGGAACTTGTTGTAAGAGACCAAACCCTGTTTTCCAAAAAGCAACCGGTGTTCTACTGTCGTCGTATCTCTCTCTGCTTGTCACCATCAGACTATTTTTTTTTTTACTAATTCTCAGGCCCCTATCAATCTATTCTTCTCCAATCTCTAAAGGCCCACTCTTAGGTATTGCTTGAATTCACATGAACATGTATGCACAATGCAAGCCATTGGTGAGTAACATTTGTAACAAGCAGTAACTTGTTACTAAAATTTTATTACTTTCAAATACTGTTATCACAAGAATAGAATCTGAGTGAAAATACAGTTTGTCTCTACTGTGCATGTCTGAAGGAGCTGGTTCTACTTTAGCAGAAATAGTAGCCCAGACATGAATGAAACACAAAAACGAAGAAGTTCTCTCTCAATAGTTTTGTAAACATTCAAACATATGTATGTTTAAGATAAAAGACAGAGCTGCCCAATTCCCTGGAACAATACTGTAATAATGATTTTTGACACAACTTTTTCACAGCTGTGCATAGAGCACTGTAACCTTCTTGCCTCCCGTACATGATTCATTAACCATTGCATCACAAAAACAAACACCTTTAAACATAGTTAATTCACTGGGCCAATCAATCTCTGTTTTACAACAAACATGCAGAATTGTTTTGCTAATTAGCAAATATCGAAGCTTTAAATGAACACAATATAATTTAGTCAGTTAGTTACAAGGCCAATGATGTCATTCAGGAACCTCTATCCTGGGCATCCATATTGAGACTGAATATTCCATCTTCTACACCAAACTGTTTCTTTCTCAAACAGAATAGGGAGTGAAGTATTTGGAACCAATCATTATAAAGCAGTTACTGAACAAGCACTTCTGGACAGAAAAAACAAAATTAATCCTTGAGGGATGCTAATTTTGAAATTAGCATTTAAAGATAACTATATAACTGAGCAAAGCCAACTAAATTATGATAATAATTATGATAATAAACATATATTAAGACTGCAATTACACCTTATAAAGGATAAAACTAAGATCAGACAACTAAGAGTTGTTATAATAGAACTGCAAACACTGCTAAAGTTATTTTCTCTAAATTGCTATTTGAAACAACTATCCAAAATAAAAAAGAGGAAACTTAAGAACAAGGTTTTTCTAAGAAAAATCAACACTTTTTACTCTGTGGAATTAGTTACTAATGTCCCCTTATGGAAAAGGGAGAAAGAACTAAAAGTGTTATCAAAGACAAAAAAGGAGTACTATCAAAACTCACTCCATGCTTTTCTATATAAGCTCATAGCAAAGCTTGAGAAGCAAGTTTATTTACTTCTTCGCCACTAATCCACTCTGAAAGAATTACTTTTCTTCAGGATAGGTTATTACAAGTTCATGTATCATTTTCACAGTCAAAGTTCTTTAAGTTCAGCATTCCTAGAGTCACTTCTAGACTAGATGGGTGACATATAAGTTTAATAAACTAATTCTTATATTGAATAACATTATTAAATAGATATAGGAAAACTGTGGAACTGTTTTCTTTGAAATATGTATTAGACAAGAACTATTTTTTTGAGACTAAGAGGCATTTTTCTTTATGTTGTATAATATAAACCTTACCCCATAAATAAATTGGGATTAGAATAAAGAAGTTAGGGAGGGCCAGAGTTTAATATGATTGTTCCTAATGCATTTCTCCTTCTAAATACAACTCAATGGCAATGTTGGAAGTCTTTTGGTATCAGAACTAAGGCTTTCTGGGGACATATGCAGGCATGAGGCCTTTATGATCTATGCATAGTTTTTCCAATTGGACACATTAATAGGATGATTAATTCAGAACAAACATATTATTCACTCTAATCCTGAATATATAAAATAAAATAGTATTTGGGGATATACTTTCAACTGTTGAGGAAAGGAACATAGAGCAGATATTCTCTTGAAATCCCTTTGTCTCCAGTTTCTCCATTCTGTATGGGGGTGCAGAGCTGTTCCATATACAATCTTTCCTTTGTCCGATTCTTTCCCACTGCCAGCAAGAAAGAGCCAGGCAAAGGAGAGATTGCCTATAGAAATCGCTTACTTTTTTTCTTCTCCTAGCCGCAGAGTAGAGAGAAACTGCAGAGAAAGACATTTCAAGAGAGTAAGCAGTTTGCTTTTTTACACATGAAGAGCAATGTGACTTCACCACTAGCAGGAAAAGGTCAGGGCAGAATAAGGAAGATTGGAGAGAATGTTAAATTTGTATTCATTTTTGAAAAAGTGTTTTAAATAAAAGGAAAATTGGAAAATGTAATATTTTTAGTATCTTTTACAGATACATGATAAATAAAAATAACTTACAATCATGCTAATCCATAAGCAAACAGTCTTTGATTATTTATTTAAATACATTGTTCAAACATAGTAAGCAAGTTACAAACATTCAAATATAACCAGAGTATGCAACAGTGGCTTATTTCAGATTTTATTTTGGCCACCTATGGAACAAAAATGCTTAACTTTAACCAAACTGAATGGATGTTTGGCTAGTCGTATCACCCAGGTGACATTCAAAGCAATTACAACCTGCTGCATTTTTGCTAATTAAGCTTTATGGTTTCGTATGGTAACTTGCGCATAGATTCAAAATGTTTTTATATAACTTATTACACTTTTGTATATAATTATATGCTTGAAGATTAAATTTAAAAGTTTGGTTGACTCAAACATTTAAAACTGTGATTTAATTAGTAATTTTGTCACAAACTGTAAGATTGAATCCTTATCTATCATAGTTTACATAGATTAATCAGTTTCCTTAGTTAAATAGAGATTTAATACCATTAATTCAAAAACGCAATTTTCCATGAAGTAGTTTACAGTGCTCTCTCTCTGCTGCTCTGGCCTTTTACTCACAAGACCAAGTGGGGTTCAGATAACAGATAATCAGAGTTGGAAGGGACCTTATAAGTCATCTAGTCCAACCCCCCTGCCCAAGCGGGAGACCCTACACCATTTCTGATAAATGGCAGTCCAATCTCTTCTTGAAGGTCTTAAGTGATGGAGCTCCCACAACTTCTGAGGGCAAGCTGTTCCATTGGTTGATTGTTCTCACTGTCAGAAAGTTTCTCCTTATTTCCGGGTTAAATCTCTCCTTGTTCAGTTTTCATCTATTATTCCTTGTCTGGCCTACAGGCACTTTAGAAAATATATTGACCCCTTCCTCTCTGTGGCAGCCCCTTAAATATTGGAAGACTGCTATCATGTCTTCCCTGGTCTTTCCCTTCACCAGACTAGCCAAGCCCAGTTCCTGTAACCGTTCTTCATATGCCTTAGTCTCCAGTCCCCTAATCATCCTGGTTGCTCTTCTTTGCACTTTTTCTAGAGTCTCAACATCTTTTTTATAATGTGGTGATCAAAACTGGATGCAGTACTCTAGGTGTGGTCTTACTAAGGCTTTATAGAGTGGTATTAGTACCTCATTGATCTTGATTGTATCCTTCTGTTAATGCAATTTAGGATTGCATTAGCTTTTTTGGCTGCTGCTGCACACTGCTGGCTCATATTTAGCTGGTTGTCCACTAAAACTCCAAAATCCCTCTCAGTTACTGGTATTGAGCCTGGCTTCACCCAGTCTATATGTGTATTTTTGGTTTCTCTTGCCTAAGTGTAGGACTTTTACTTTTTCTACACTGGATTTCATTTTGTTAGATACAGCCCAGTGTTCTAGTCTATCAAGATCCATCTGGATCTTGAGCCTGTCTTCTTGGGTGTTAGCTATTCCTGCCAGTTTTGTATCATATGCAAATTTGGTAAGTTCCCCTTCTATTCCCTCATCTAAGTCGTTAATGAAGATATTAAAGAGTACTGGGCCTGAGACGGAACCTTGTGGCACCCCACTTCTTACTTCCCTCCATGTAGACTTAGACCCATTAAGGACTACTCGTTGAGCACGGTTTGTCAGCCAGTTACAAATCCATCTGATGGTGGTGCTATCTATTCCACTTTTTTCTAGCTTACTAAGAAGTAGGTTGTAGTCTACTTTGTCGAATGCCTTGCTGAAATCTATATTATGTCCACAGTATTTTGCTGATCTACTAATTTAGTCACTATGTTGAAGAATGAAATAAGATTGGTTTGGCATGATCTGTTTTTAACAAACCCGTGCTGACTGCTAGTTATTACTTTACTTGTTTCTAGATGTTGGCAGATCTATTTTTTTATTATCTTTTCCAGTATCTTTCCCAGGTATTGATGTTAGGCTGATTGGTCTATAGTTTCCTGGATCTGTTTTTTTTTTTTTCCTTTTTTGATGATGGGAAGCACATCAGCTCTTTTCCAGTCCTCTGGTAGTTCCCCGGTGCTCCAAGATTTTTGAAAGATATGGTGCAGTGGTTCTAAGATGACTTCTGCCAGCTCCTTTAAAACTCTGGGATGTAATCCATCAGGCCCTGGTGATTTGTGTTCATCAAGATCAGACAGGTGTTCTCTTACTATTTTTTTTGCTTATTTTAACTTTTATTTCTGGTCTGTCTTTTACAGTTATGTTTTTGGTGGGTTGAGCTATAGTTTCTTTTTGTGTGAAGACCGATGCAAAGAATGAGTTAAACAGTTCTTCTTTCTCTCTGTCTCAAGGTGACTTCCTTGCTGTCTTCTCTTTTTAGTGGACCGACTGTTTCCTTGATTTTTTCTTGTTATTTATATGTTGGAAGAAGCTTCTTTATTATCTTTGACTTTTGTTGCAAGTCTTTATTTGTTCTGAGCCTTTGCTTTTCTGACTTCATCTTTGCAGATTTTGGCTATCTGCTGATATTTTGCCTTAGTTGTATGTCCTTCTTTCCATTTTTTGTACTTGTCCTTTTTTTCTTTCAATTTGCCAGAGAGATCTTTGTGCAGCCATGCTGGTTTCTTCTTGGATTTCTTGTTTTTCTTTCTCAGTGGTATTGTGCTGGTCTGGGCTTCTATGATCATATTTTTCAGAGTTTCCCAAGATTCTTGAGTTGTTTTCCCCTTTAGATTTTCACCCATGGAATCTTTCCCAAGTTCTCTCTTATTTTATTAAAATCAGCTCTTTTAAAATCCAAGACTCTGGTGTCATTACATTCTATTGCTTGTGTTTGTGTTATGTTAAATTCTAGTATGAGATAGTCACTCTCACCCAAGGTTCCTGCAGCTCCAAAATTTGTAGCCAGCAGATCAATCAGTTCTGTTTCCAATTTAGTTTCTATAGCAATATATGAAATGCTGCCCAGACTATCTATTTATCACAATAAACAAGCTAAGGAAGCATCCATGATATTTCCTTGTATTGTGAAAATGGGGAAGACTTTCTCTCCAACCCCATGTTTAAGGCAATAATAAATGCTGCTCTTATAAAATACTTTCTTTAGTTTAGAAGTCATAGCAATCTCATTAAGAAAAATCTTTCTCTTGCATAGTTTCATAGATTATTTTGAAGGAGTAAATTATTAAAATTTATATCGTATATTATTTAAAGTAACTATATGTAGTATATTATTACCATGCCATGAGCATTATTAATTCATGTATTCCATAACCTTTAGTATTTTTCCAAATTCTTTGGTGTAAAAAACATAATAATTCTAAGAAGAAAACAAGGAAAAAATAACAAAAATATCCCTCATGCTCTTCCTAGATTTTTCTTGTGTTGTCTTCTACTTATAAAACCAATATTATCTAGAAAATCATATTTAATATAATGCTAGACAAGATGACTCATTGGGTCATTTTTTCAGAGATATTTCCTCATCAGATCTCTCAATAGCAGAGTTTCTAGTAAACTGCCTTCATTGGAACAGATCTTAAAAATTTGGGGTGATATTTAGAGGTATGTCTGCCTTAAAAGTAGACCTTGTTGAATTATATGGTACAAAGATCACCAGCTGATCACAAGAATTGTTTTATGACACTTTATATATATTATACCATAAATGTCTTTATAATAATTTTATGTCATAAAATATTTTATACAATTTGCAAAATTTCAATTCTACAAGGACTGATTTTGGATGCATTCTGTAAGTTAGCCCATTTGAGGTACCTTGGTTCAAAACATTGTGCACTACAATGCATCTTTTCACCCAGTTAATGGTTATACACAAACAGGAGAGTTTTAATGGTACATACCGGTAGAACACCATATTTAGCAACTGTGGATTAAACATCAATCTTTTCAATGAACAACATTCTTTTCAACTGGTACCTAAATTGAATTCACTACACATCATGATCAAAGTAATTTCTACCTTATTGAATTACCAAAGCCATCTTTATTTCTGGCATCACATACATTTGAATATTTAAGTTAGAAAAAATGCTTCATTATCTATAGTAAATAGCTACCAAATTCTACTTTTATGAAAAAATAGGCTACTTCCAGTAAGTAAAAAGGAAATAAAACAAGTCTGTGTAAAATAATTTTTTAAAGGTAGCTACTCTCCCAATATTACCAATAACTCAAAATGCAAGATAGTGCCATTGATTATTTTTAAAGTTAATATTTTAATTCAACATTACAAGTAGTAATAGAAGTAGTTAACAATTTAACTATTTCTTTAAGATCTACTCCTTCTATACTGACTGTAATAAAGTAGCTTACGCTATTTCAATAACATTAATAAGAAGTCATTGTGAGATGATACGCTGATGATACCCAGCTTTTTTACATCCGTCCCACCCTCTGGTGAAATAAGCAACACAACTGAAGTCCGATAACTGGAAGGTGTAGGGCAGTGGTCGCCAACTGGTGGGCCGCGACCCACTGATGGTCCACGAGAAAATTTTGGTGGTCTGCAGAGAAATGTAGGGAAGGGCCTTGGTGGTGCAGGCTGTTAATCATCTAGCACTTAGCTCAGTTGCCTGCAATTAGTGCAGGTTCGAATCCCACCAGGCTCAAGGTTGACTCAGCCTTCCATCCTCTCGGGGTAGGTAAATTGAGGACCCAAGATTGTTGGGGGCAATAAGCTGACTTTGTAAAAATGCCACTTGGGGGGGCCAAAAGCCCTAGTAATAAGCAGGCATATATAATGGAATGAAGGCTATTGCCGAACACTTAGCATGGTGCTCTATAGACTGTCAGCTGCCCTGAGTCTCCAGAGAAGGGCGGCATATAAATGTAATAAATAAATAAATAAATAAATAAATAAATAAATAAATAAATAAATAAATAAATGTCACCCCGAGAGCACCCCACAAAACAATTAATCCAGGCTGCGCGGAAACACAAGGCTGCACCACTCAATGGCCCCTGGGAACCCTCCCCGCTGACTCACTCTTTACCTGGTAAACTTGCCTGCTACGTTGCTATTTTTCCTCCCCCACAACCATCAGCTGTTCTGCAGTGCCGGGAGATTTAGATTAGCTAGAAAGCAGGAAATCGTTGGATTTCTTGCTTTCTAGATAATCTTTAGATCTTTGGCTCTGCTTTTAAGATAGCCGATGGCAGAAAGATAGATTTCTGAATCTGTGATTCTGTGAGCAACTCAATCTGCCTTCCTGCTTTGCCTGATTTTGGGTAAAAGTTGCTCTTTTTTTATAAAAAAAATCAATATTTACATAAATATTTATAATATTTACGTACAAGCCATGCCCAGCCAATCACACCCACAAATTAGACCATGCTCAAGAACCGGTTAAGAAATTTAAATCCCACCCTGCCTCTGCCTGTTTGTGTCTCTGTGTGCACGTGTGTGTGTGTGAGAGAGAGAGGGGGGGAGGGAGGGAGGGAGGGAGAAGGAGAGAGAGAAAGAGAGGGAGGGAGAGGATAGATCAGATCTCTCTCTCTCTCTCTCTCTCTCCCACCATCAGCAAGCTACCGTCAGTCAAAATTCTTATTATTGGTCCCTGGGATTTAAAATTGAGTTTGGTGGTCCCTGAGTCCCAAAAGGTTGGCGACACCTGGTGTAGGGGTTTGGATGGGAAACAACAGGCTTCAACTGAACTTTAACACAACTAAGTAGTTCTGGATTTGGGGGCCTGCAAGTTCCAGGCATTTATTCTTTCATTCCTGATGGGGTGGCACTGGCCCCAAATAGTTTGGATGGGAAACAACAGGCTTCAGTGTACAAACTGGGATTTTCCTGGACTTATAACTCCTGTTTAAACAGAAGGCAGCAGCTGTGGCCAGGTGGGCCTTTGCAAAATTGTACTGTACATAGGTTGCACCCATTCCTAGACCAGAAAGCTCTGCTTTTAGTTACTCCTGCCTTGGTTGCCTCTCAAATGTATTAAAGTAATGCACTCTACATGGATCTGCCATTGAAGAGCTTTCAGAAATTATAGTTGATGCAAAATGTGGCAATTATGTGTGCTCATTGATCACTGAATGTTACCTCTCTGTGATCTGCACTGGTTGCTAGTATCCTTTCAGGTTCAATTCAAGATCCAAGAAACGACCTATAAAACACTACATGGCACAAGACCAGGTAAGCTGAGGTACTACCTTTTTTCAATTACATCTTCCCATCTCATCTGGTGTAGCAGGACAGCCATGTTAAAGATCACACTCAAAGAAAGACCCTAGTGGCTTTAGGAAGGCCCTGCAGACATAGCTTTGCCATTGTGCTCTCCTCTAGAGGTAAAGGAGTTTTTATTATATTTTATAATGAAAATATTAAATATGATGTAGTCATGGGCTTTGTTGCTGATTATGGTTAGTTATTACAATATGGTATATTAATGGATTTATGTCTATATGTTTAATTTAGTTAACTGTAAACCAGCCAGAGTCACTCAAGAGTGAGATGGTTATAGAAATCAAATTAATAAATAATGGTTCTAGTATACTAGTATTTTAACACAGTACTGTAATATTTATTCAAAAATATGTATATATTCACCTATCTCATTCTGCTAAAACTATGTCTTACATTTTCTATTCCTAATTTCTCTTCCCAAATTACTCTTGATATTGGGAAGCAGGGAGGGAGAGTAGTGACACAAGAAGATTGTGTTTTCTGTCAACTACTAAGCTATATATTCCAGTCCCACAACAATGTAACTCTTCTCAGACACAGTAGAACTTGTTTTACAACATTTTTCCCTACCCTTTCCTTGACCTTATTTTTTACTTGCATTCCTAGTGAACTGAAAAGGTATGTGTGCAGTCACCAGACGTCTTTAAAAATATAACTTGAACAGCAGCAACACTTCACTTCTGTAATGGCAATACTCACCTGTTTACATATAAAATACATAGAACTCTTCAAGCATCATTTTCTTGTTAGCATTCTATAATGTACTAACCCGTAGCACTTCATTTTGTTCTAACACAGCAGACATTATGCTGCATTCAATGACAAGTGTCATATAACGATTTTTAGAGTGCTAATATCACAGGGTTTAGATGGCATAAACATTAACATTAAAAAATTCTACCATGGCAAATGACCTACCCCACCAATAAATGACCAACTAACATAATACATGAAAAAGATTGTCATTCAACACCTCAGCTAGGTATCATGCCTCAAAAACCTACTTACAAAGGAATGTTTAAGTGTCTCTCTGAATGCCAAGAGTAAAGAGGCAAAGAATATTTTTGGAGGCAGCAGAATGTCGAGGCAGTAATGTCCTCTGGCTTAAATGTGCTTTACTTCTTGCTGGGTTGGAACTTTGAACAAGTCCTTTGCAGGTGACTAGAGAGGATGAACAAATTCATCCTGAACAAGTCAGGTCTAATGTAGTCTCTCACCATGCCAAGTAAAATCTCAGAGATGCTTTTTCATTTCATTTTCAAATAATGCTTCATAAGTGAAAGCCAGCAATTTGTACCCAGAAATCTACTGGTAACAGCAATCCTAAAACTAGCATTATTCTACACTAGAGGTTATTGTCTGCTAGTTACTCTATACTAGTGGTTCCCAAACTTTTTCAATCCCCCGCCCCCTTGGTGCTACAAACTCATCCTCGGTGCCCTCCACCCAGGGGTGGGATTCAAATATCTGTGGGCCTGGCCTAATTTAAGGGTGTGGCTTGCTGGTCATGTGACTGGGTAGACGTGGCTTGCTGGTCACGTGACTGGCTGGGCATGGCTTGCTGGTCACGTGACTGGCTGGCATGGCTTGCTGGACACATGACCGGGTAGGTGTGGTTTGGTGGTCATGTGACTGGGTGGGCATGACCAGGTAACTGGCAAAAAAGTGGTCCTCACTTAATGGATGGTTGTTTAGCAAGTGTTCTAATTTATGACTGGCTTCCCCAGATACTTGACCTGTTTTTGGAGTTTTGACAGTCATGCACACACATACACATACTTCCTTCTAACCCTGCTGGAGAGGTCATTAGTCTAGAATCAGCAAAGTATCTCTGATTAGATTCTAGTAGTGAATAAAATCTAATCAGAGATGCTTTGCCGATTCTTGTTGATTTGTTTTATTTGTATCTCTTTATTTTATGTTGCTGAATTGCACTGACATGTGTGTCCCTTCTTGTGCACAATCCAAAAGCTTTTGTGATTCTTTGTAGCAAAAATTACCAACCTTTGGCTTTGCTCTACTTTTCAAACATGCCGCCACTGCCACGTTCTAGGTGCCGACCCCGCAGGTCCACCCCATTGAACCCACTGCACTGGAGGGACCTGCCCAACCAAGTCAAGTCAATGGGATGAGCCTGAGAGAGGGAAAGAGAGAGAAAAGAAAGAGAAAAGGAAGAAAAGAAAGAGAAAAGGGAAAGAAATAGGGACAAAAAAAGAAGGGGGATGGAAGGGACAGAAAGAAAAAGAAATAAAGGAATGAGGGAGGAGAAAGATAATTAGATATCTATTCTAGTCCAATCACCTGCTCCAGCAGGGTTAGAAGGGAGTATGTGTGTGTGTGTGTGTGTGTGTGTGTGTGTGTGTGTGTGTATCCTCCTTGTAATTTACCAATACATTTTGGTTTTGCCTTCTTCAGAATTGGTACTGTAATACATTGGGGAAAAGTAATTTTTAGGGTGGAGATCTGGTCCAATGGATCCTGTTTAAAGCCTCAACAAAATGCGAGAGCTTCCTGATATTCTTGACCATGTTTCATCCACAAAATCTTTAATAGAAGCCAAAGATGTTTCAATGTGCTGGCAAAGATGTTTCAATGTGGAAAAGGGCCTCAGTCTAAACTAGGCCTCACTTCAATCTGATGCATCAGGTCTCTCTCTCCCTCCCTTCCTCCCTCTCTCTCTCCCCCTCCCTCCTTCCCTCCCTCCCTCCCAGATTGGCTTTGCTCTACTTTCCCGATGTGCCTGCGGGGAGGGATGGAAGGATGGAGGGAAGGAGAGAGGGAGAGGGAAAGAGAGAGAGAGGTAGGCAGGTAGGGAGATAAGTAGGCAGGAAGGCAGACAGACAGACCTTTTGGATGGATGGATAGATGGATGGATGGATGGACGGACAGACAGACAGAATGCGACAACAGTGGCACTTCAGGAAAGTAGAGCAAAGCCAGAGTGGGAATTGAAGTCCACACAAGTTGCCAAGGTTGAGAAACATGGGCTGAATACATCAACTCGGGCATTCTGGTTAGAGTTTAGCATGCTGTTTGATTCCGGCTTAGTCAATAAACCATAGCTAAGATTTTCCTGCTCCTTAATGCAGCTGCCCCTCTGCCCTTCTCCAGCCCCCTGCCCCAGTTCTTTCTTTGGCATCCAATTTTGCAATGCTCCGCCCGGGAGGAGGAAGGCGTGTAGAAGCAGCCCAGACCGGCGGTAGAGGGTAGAGGCGGCTCCAATGACACAGACCTGCTCTTTTGGGGAGCATGACACCACCTAGAGCAGCAGTCTCCAACCTTTGCGGCTTGGCGGTCTGGCTGGAGAGAGAGGGGGGAACTGGATTGTGTGAGCAGCAGGCTGGTGTGCATACACATCGCAGCTCAACTTGCATTAGCAGCAGGTTGGCACTGCATGTGGGTGCAGCTCAAGTCAAGCTGTGCACATGTGCATGCGCACCAGTCCATCAGTCACACTGCCCAATTCCAAATAGGCCACAGCCAGGGTAGTGGGACGTGGGCCAGGAGTTGGGGACTCATGATCTAGAGCTAATATACCAAAACTGATGATTCTGGGAAACCAATAGGAACAGCAACTTTGTCTTCCTTGGATTTAATCCAAGAGCTCAGCTTGTTTTCGACTAACCCACCCATTTAAAAATCAGGCATAGCTATGCCTTTACAAAGTTAGAAGCTTCAGTATAGCTACTACCAAAAAGCTAGAAGAATTTAAATGCAAAGCAACAAGACTCCAGAAAGTTAAATTTGTTTGAAAGGTATCCTGAACTGCTTGTTGATAATTGTTTTATACAGATACGTCTCAGTGAAATTACTTGCAGAAATAACATTTGAATGTGAATTCAATACAGTTTAGAAGTCACAATGGTATTTAGTAGCTTCTTCATTATTAACACACATCAGGAAGGAACTAGCAAAGATGGGACACAGTTATACGTTTCCCATTGGTGAACCCAAAAAAACACAAACATGTCTATTTAAAGATTATGTTCATGCAGCAGTATATTTGACATCATTTGCTAAATCATTAGCAGAACATCTCTCAATAGTACACTGTTAACAGAAACTCCCTCTAGCTGACGCAAATTCTCAAAGAGCCTAAGGCAATATCTGATTATGTCACTGTTGATATTTTCTTCTTCTTCCAATACCAACTTGCACTGTTCAAACTGAGGCCTGCATACAATAAATAAAATAACTAAAGCATTACTGTCTTTTTTTAAAAGTCAATCCTCTTATTTATATTGCCAATTATTTTCTTAATCATGGTATTTCTACTTAGGAAACAGCAGTTCTGCAACTACAGTGGCTTAATCACATTTTGACAGTAGCATATTTGTACATTTAGCGGCTGACCAACAAAAACAGGAACAGAAATATGTATCTGAGAGTTTATAGCAATAGCAATTATGACAGAAATGGGAAATTAGGACAGATCTTGAATGAGTATGGCAGAAATGGTCAGAAGGATATTTTCTTAATTGGGGAACAATTCAAATTGATAAACAAGAAATTCACATATCAATCAACAGAATGTAGTGTCATAAAGGTGATACTAGATGAAGTACTAAAGTAAAGGCTCTCACAGGTCAAATTCATCTTGTGACTTTGCTGACATTCAGCTGGTCTAGAATGCAGATGTGTAGGCAAAGATGGGCATGCCTCAATATGCCCATGTAATAACTCTGTTTCACAAGCTGAACTAGTTGCCAGTTTGCATCTGGGTGCTATTCAAGGTGTTGGACACTACCTCTAAACGTCTACATGGCATAAGTCCTAGTTATTTGAGAGACCACCTCTCTTCCATACTATCCGCCCAACTGGTTCAATCAGGCAGGATTGGCATACTCCAGGTTCCATTGATTAAGCAATTCCACCTACTGGGACCCTGGAAATGTGCCTTATCTGTAGTAGTACCTGCCTTATGGATTGACATGCTTTTCTGAGATTTGAACATCTTCCAACCTACTGGGATTTCAAAGGGCCTTAAAGACTTTTCCAGTCCTCTGGAGGGGTGATTGATGTCCTTTTCTTCCTTTTTGGTCCCCTCTGCCATTTTGTTCCTTTGCCTTATGCTTTCGGTATTGTTTTATTAAATGTTTTAACAATTGTAAACAGCCCAGAATATCTTGGAGTTGGACTGCATATACATTTAATAAATTACTATTTATGCTATTACTATTATTATATTGTTATGATTATAGCTAAAATTGTTTGGTACTGTTTCTTCCAAGTTGCTTTTTTAACTTCTCACCTAGCCTATAGCTGTGGAATGAAGTCCACAGAATCACTTATCCAGGAATTAATCAAATTCAGTCATGCTGTTTTTCTCACTATTATCCACAGTAACCTAGACGTTTCAACTATAGGCTTAAAAGGAGTTAAAAATATTAAAAACATGTTCTGGGTTATATCACTGTGTAACAGATGCTTCCAATCTGCAATAAGCGTATCTTTGGTCATCACAAAATGTGTTGTGAAATTAAATGGATTTTTGGTTTGAATTCATAGTTTCTTAACTTTCAGATAAATTCCCTTACACTTTAGCTATAGCATCACTTCAACTATTCCAATTAATTATTTCAATTTATATAGCCATCCATCTCAAATATATATTTTATAACAATTAAAAATTATATAAAAGACCAGAAAGCAAAATTGTAGAAAACACATTAAAAACATAAAGCCAAGATACGTTTTCAATCAACAGCCAAGATATAAGAAATCAATAGCAATGCATTAACACTCTACAAACTCCCACACACATCTGCAGAATCATATCTTATGAAAAGCCTGTAGCATCTGATCCAATCTAATCTCTGGGGAGATAATGTTTCAAAGGAAAGTGCCATGACAGAAAAGACTCTCATCCTGGGCTCCATTGGGTGATATTTCCTTACAAGTATGCTTTTTTTGTCAGACCTAATGGGACAGGTAGATATAATCAGAGATGAGGTCCCTCAAATAGACCAACCCCATGCCTAAATTTGCTCTGGTACAATAGCAGTTACCAAGAAAATAGCATGGAACATATCTATTTAGTCACCCGAAATGGAATTCAAATTAAGAAAGACTTGATTTTACTTAAGCTTTTATTACTTAATATATTTCTATCTCCTTAGATAATCTCAAAAGAGTAATTCATATGAAAAAATAGCAAAAATAGTTGTTAAAGTGCTTTTCAGGCTCATCCATAAGTGGAGTAACAACTGTTACAAATATTTCATATGAGTGTCTCTTAACTAAAAGAAACTTCCCTCACTGCTTCTTCTCCAGTATTGATTTTATAAAATTAAGGTGTGTACTATAAAGTAAATCTAAATATATCTTTAGTAATGTATTTCTAGCTGAAATTGTTTAATGTACAATTTATGTTTATTTTCAAATATTTATATTCTAGAGACTAAATTCCATGCTCATGGGTTTCATTCATCAGACAATATGAGAAAAAAATTAATATGCCATATATCCATGTACAGTAGCAATTGATTATGTTCTCATTCAGTTATGAAGATGCCAGAATTTCTATTCACAAAATACCCAAATGTTACAACAGTAGTTTTACAGAGAATATGAGTTCAACATAGAGAAAGAGAAGAATATTTCATTCTATTGTATTACTAATCTTCTCAATTTATACATCACTAAATTAAAACATGTTCTTTAGTTCCAATATTTTTAAATTTTAAGAAAATGATTATTTTTGATGGAATATTGACAATATTATTTTAATGTCTGGAAATCTATCTAGGCAAAGAAATTGCACATATGTACTACAATGAAGATCCCTTAACACAAAACTGAAACAATCCAATAGACTTATTAGGCCTTAGTCATTAACAATTTTCCTTCATCAGCTATGGCATTTCTGGAATGTGTAGAAATATTAATCAGGAAATGATGGAGAACAATTTTGGTAATACCTTTAAATAAAATATTTAGCAGATAAATTATGCAGTTGAAGTATTCATGTGTTTTCAAACACATGAAAACATCGAACATTAAACATAATGGAGGTATTTTAAACATATTAGTACAAAATCAATTACTGTAATTTCATAATACAGAAAAAATATTTACTGGTGGTCCACATTTAATGACTGTTCAGCAATCATTACAATTTACAATGGCATTGAACAAGTGATAGTTAAAACTGGTCCTTTGGAATTATAGCCATTATAGTGTCCGCGTGTTCACAATCTGGATATTTGGTTTATGATTACAACATCACAGTGAGCCATGGTCACATTATCATAATTTCAGTTGTTCCCTGCTGGCTTCCCATAGTCAACAGCAAAGCTGCTGGCAGGAAATCAGAGGTAGCAAATTTGTGAGGACCTTGCATAATGATAGCAATCAGGACTGCCAGAACTGTCATCAGAAAGCAATGCAACATGACACATTTTACTACCAAATAGCTCTGGTCCCAACTGCTGTCATAAACTAAGGACTACCTGTAATCCCCCCATCCCTATTTATTGCACTTTGAATGCAATGGACACAATTTTCATCCAGTCACCATTACAACATACAATTTAAAAAAAATCCACTGCATCTGAAAAAAATTAAGTATAACAAAATACTTAATTTTTATGTATTATGTGTCAACTTACGTTATCATTTACACAATGGCATTGTTAAATATTAAATGACTGGAAATGCTTTACTTGCTGATTTAATTGACATTTGTGAGTAGCGATACCCCCTCCTCTCACTATTTTATTAAGACAAAATGTTACTCTAATTAAGAAATAACATTAGGAGTAGGTAGAATCAACTGCTGGTTTTTTTAAAAATACCACACACACATAACAACCCTATAAGGTGGGTTGGGCTACTGCCCTGGTTCTAAGTTCTTCAATAGCTTCCAGTTCCATATCATGGTTATTAATGTTGGCATTAACATACCACACTTTACTCCAATGCTCCTAACAAGATTCATATTCACGTCTCATATACAGAACTGGAAAACTAAAAAAGTACAACTGCCGTTTTGCAAAATGTATATTGTAAGCAAACTTCATTAATATAAGAAAAAGTAATATTTTATAGAACTGGTTTTTTAATATAAGAATATACATTTTTGAGTATAAGTCCCACAGAATAAAATATAGAAACAAGGCCCAAATAAATGCAATTACTGGAAGCAATTGGCTTAAGAACCAATTGTTTCAGTAAGAACTTCTATTAAGGTTTTTTAATAATTTAAATTACAATGGGCAATCAATATTAATTCCAAATCATGTCTGGACAATTCCTAAGCATCTGGTAATTTTAAGAATCAGTTATGTGTACTGCTGCATAGTTGCAAATATATATGGCCACTTATTTATTTTATATAAAGCCCATCCTAGATGCTCAGATATAACAGAGCAAAAGATAGTGAAACAGAATAAATTTCTAATATCATTTGAATTTGAAACATTTCAATTATAACACTTAGGATTAATGGAATTTCATATACAGAACAGCTGGTTTTGGCTGGCTTATACCCAATGTAAAACATGTGTTTTTGGTCTGGATATGGAATGAAGCAGAGTCATTTTGTTCCAGACTGAAGAGTTTCAGTGAAGAAATGTGGAGGAAAATGCCAAAGCTGAAGGTTTTATTTAGTGATGGCAACTGAGAGAGGGCAGGAGAGGAAAAGATACCAGAAAGGATAAGAGTGAGCAGGCAGGCCTATGGGAACTGAGACCATTTGGAAGTGGGTGCATAGACCATCTGGAGAAAATAAGAGAGGCACAAGGTATCCTTGTTTCTGGAGGAGGAGAGAAATAAACAAGTGGACACCAACTTTGCTCTATCCACCCTACAAAAATCACTCTGGGATTGCTGTAGGACTGGTTTCAACTGAAGCACAAAATAAAAACATTCAGAGTTGTTTCCACCAACAGCAACCAATCCATCCATAATGGTTCATCAAAATATCCAGAATATGAGGGCTGTGCTTTAGGTTTGAAACAAAACACATTTTACATTCTATGCACACTCCTAAGACATTATATAGAAGGATATGATTTAATTATCCTACTAAAATGGTGCTTCTCGTACCATAATTGACATCCATTCAGAATTAAATTCCAGCAAAATACAATGTCAAAAATACTAAATGGATAACATTGAGTTTTCTGCGGTATATAAATATAATAAATAATAATAATAATTTTAATATAGGGGGCATTTTTTCAAAACCATCACACACTTTCAAGAAGCATTGTTAGAAAAAATGTATAATATAATGAAAGAGAAATTGCCACAGTGTGGCAAAGAAAATCAAATTAAAACAATTTGAAGTTGAAACCAACATTATTTTCTGCCCTTTTTCTCTAATACTTTGCTCAGTTACTTTAAGCAAAAGTTTGAAGCTGTGGTACAATCTTTATTATAATAGTGACTTGATCACAAATTACTGTTTCCTGTTACGGAAAGCCAAAAACAATCTCCTACCAAGCATGAACTGAAGTTTTGAAAGCTGAGATTTATATGCATATGCATACCGCATATAGAATACTAATGCTCCAAAGCAATTGCCATTTATTATTTTAACAGAATCACATAAGTAGTAAAAAAACATTACTGAATGTTTTAAATATGAAAACCAAAAATATTTCTTTAGTGCCAAAAAGGAATCAAGTGAATTATATATCAAAGTTTAGATTCAGACATGTTTATTCATAAGAATACTGTAGATGGTACTCTCTAAAGTATATAATTTTGCTTCCTTTTATCCAGACTTTAAAATATACTCTGATCACTAATTCAGCACTTTATCAGCATAACATCTAATATTACATCAGAAAGATATGGCTCAAGAGAAGAGTTTCTAGAATGTTTTCTTGCAACCAATACACTGTATTAAATTATAGCCTTCTAGACCATTTGAGGTTATTAAATACTGTAATTGGATTCAAATAAAACTATACCAAAAAAAAAAAAATAAGCTTAATGAACATTTTATTAATGAAAAATAAAATAAGCTTAACGAAAGTATAATTTTGTTTCATTTATACTTGTGCTCAAGTTAAATCGCAAATGTTTATAAAAAGTTAAACAATAAAACAAAGCAGATGATTAATTCTAAAACACTGAGAAAAGTAGGATGCTTCTTCTTTTCAGATCTGTTAGGAAGAACCAGTGTAGTACAGGGGAGATTCAGATTGAAGTTCACCCTCATCAAAGGAAATTGGGTAACTTTGGGCCAATTACTCATTCACAACTCAATCTATATCACAGGATCATTTATTTGTTCTAAAAATAAATGAAAATAAAATGAAAGGAAACCTCCGTGTAAAAAATATTGAATTCCTGGAGAAAAAGCATTGAATAAACTTAATACTCAGTGGATTCTACCCACAAAAGCTTGTACTATAGTAATCTGGCCTTCAATATACAAAAATACAAATCAGTGGACACCCCCTTTTTTCTAGAAATAATTTCTTTGAATTTCTGGAAATGAAGTCAAATCCAAACTTACCATATCAGATGGAACACTGCTAGACATCTTGATCACTACGCTGTCGATTTCAAGAAACAAAAGGGAAAAAATTTAAAAGCCAGCCAAAACAACACAGGTACAGTAAAAGATCTTCCAGCTAACCAATCTTTGGGTTTGTTCCTGGTAAGTTGTGTGCGTTTGCTTCCTTCAATAAAAGCAGCTCACCCGCAGCAAGGAAATTGACAAAAAGAATCCAATTGGTATTGAAAGGCTGGGATCAGAGAGGAAACCAGAGACAGCAACCGAGTCTTGTCAACAGCAGCACGAACACCAGTTGTGCCAGATAGACCAGGCAAAAACATACAGCAACAACAACATGAATTGTGTAGGAGCGCTTTTTCTTCCTCTCTTCCTCTTCCTCTCCAGCCTAGACCAATAATGAATGACGAAGATGATTCAGAGGATAGTTCTGTATCCGAGTCACCTTCTCATTAAAAAGGAAAGAAAAAATAATAAGCGACAGGCACTCAATGAAGTACAGCAGCGACCGTCCTTCTTTCCCTGAGGCCAAAGTTCTTGGGGGAGGATGCGGGGGGGATGCTCTCGTCCGAGCCTCAGTAAGTGAAAGTAGGGTGAGGGGGCAACTTCTCTTCCTTGGAAAGGCTGCTTCCTACAGCATTTACGAGGCTGAGTTAAAGATATACGTATTAAAATAAGCCGGGGAAGAGGGAAGGGAAGGGACAAAGAAATGTTACCCTCCCCCCTCAAACCGCAGCAGCAGCAGCTCAAGGGGGGATTTAAACTGCAGTTGCCTTTCGCAGCAGGAGCAGCAGCCCTCGCCGCCCCCTCCGCTTCAGGTCTCGGCTTTCATCGCCCCCGCCGGTTCGTTTCTCCACAGTCCCTTCTCCACCTCTTCTTCCTCCTCCTCCTCCTTCTCCGGGGGTCCCCCTCAGCAGCAGACGGTTAACGGAAGCCCCCCGCAGCCAAGGCGGAGGAGCGGCTCCTTCTCTTCTCGCCAGCCAGAGAGCCCGCTGAACGAAGAAGGGCCGGGCTACGTCTTTCTTCGCCGCACTTTCTGCCCCTCGATATACCCTTCACCGCCTGCTGCCGCCGCCGCTACTCCCGCAGCCGCCTCTTGTCATCTTCCCTTCCAGCCAACATGGCGTCTACGCCGAGCGGAGAAAAGGGGACACAGCAGGGAAAGACGGACCCGACACCCCCATCCCCCACTCCGCTTTGGCTCCGCCTCCAGATCGCTATTCGGTGATCGCGTCAAGTGCGGCCCCGCCCACTCATTATGGACGTGAGCGGCAGACGCCGCTCGCGCAGCATCCTAGGAAGTGTAGTTTTGAAGCTTCGAAAGTGTAAGAAACCTCGGCCGCCTTCTCATCGTGATGCAACTTTGGCTTTGACCGCTGTTTGCTATTGTGGCAGCTCTGCCTTCGACAGCCGTCGCTAAAGGCTTGGAAATTCCCTGCTAGAGTCAAAAGTCGGGGTGTGGTGCGATTTGACTGGTTTCAGTCATAGGACTAAACACAACAATCTAAACTATCTGACACATACTTGCAAAAAAAAACCCCTGAGATTAAGTTGAAAGGGACCTTGTACGAGGTCATCTAGTCCAGGGGTCGCCAACCTTTTGGCCTCAGGAACCACCAAACTCATAATTTTAGATCCCAGGGACCACTAACTGGTTCTGTGGGCGTGGCCTAATTTGTGGGCGTGGCCTGGCGGTCATGTGACTGGCTTGTATGTAAATATTATAAATATTTATATAAATATTGAATTTTTTATAAAAAAAGAGCAACTTTTACCCAAAATCAGGCAAAGCAGGCAGGCAGATTGAGTTGCTCACAGAATCACAGATTCATTCAAAAATCCATCTATCTGCCATTGGCTAGCTCAGTCTGCCACATAAAATTTGCTTGCAAGCAAACTCATACAATTTGCTAGCTAGCAAACTCACAAAATTAACTCACAACACCCATGTATGTAAATATTGAATTTTTTATTTAAAAAAAGCAACTTATCCAAAATCAGGCAAAGCAGGCAGATTGAGTTGCTCACAGAGTCATTCAGTGATCTATCTATCTACCATTGGCTAGCTCAATCTCTCAAATTTGCTTGCCGTGAGTCTGCACTGAATTTGCTTGCAAACAAACCTTCAATCCTAAGGGAGGTTTGGCTGTGCTTAGCTAGAAAGCAAGAAATCCAACCATTTCCTGATTCCTAGCTAATCTAAATCTCCCTGTGCAGCAGAACAGATGATGGTCGGAAAAAGGAAAAATAGCAGACAAGTTTGCCGGGTAAGGAGTGAGTGGGCGGAGTGGGCGGGGAGGGTTCCCGCAGGCCATTTGAGCTGAGCAGCCTTGTGTTTCTGTGAAGCCTGGATTAATTGCTTTGGGGGTGAGTGCTCTGGGGTGAGATTTCTCTGTGGCCCACCAAAATTTTCTCATGGCCCACCAGTGGGCTGCAGCCCACAGGTTGGCGACCGCTGTTCTAGTCCAACCCCCCCTCCCCAAGCAGAAAAAGAAAAATTTCATTGACGCCTAGGATAAAAAGTTATAAACCGAGGCGATAACCGTTTCAGGCAACCGGAAAAATCAAAACATTCGGGATTGATACCCGAATTCAGTGTCCATACAAAGGGGACGACTCCCAAACTTTGTAGGTAGAAGGTCATAAAAGTGAGAGATTCATAATTTTGGATATGGGATAGAGCTGCATAAATAGCAGAAACTATGGACTAGAAATTATAAACTAACCATGTCAACAACTGCCTATAAAGAGAATTTGTATAAGATGTGTTACAGGTGGCATTTACTCCCAGCAAGTATAGCAAAGATGTTCAGAGATAAATTGGTGGAGTGTTGGAAATGTCACCAGATGCCTGGATTTTATTACCATATGTGATAGACATGTATTGATGTTAAAAGATATTGGACTAGAATACACACGTAGTTGGAAAAATGATAAAACAACATATAGATTTAAAACCAGAGATATTTTTATTGCCTGAAAGTTATAACAGAGAGATAACATATTTGATTATTAATCTATTAACAGCAGCTAGAATTGTATTTGCACAAAATTGGAAAAATGAGAAAATTCTGACAGAGGAGGAAACAATTGAAAAAATAATGGAATCTGCGGAAATGAGTAGATTAACAATGGCAATCAAAGAACAGGAAGAAAAAGAGTATTACAAGATTTGGAATTTATTTTATGAATGGTTAGATAGAAGAATAAGAAACTGAAATATGTGGTAATAGCAATAACATTATAACTGATTGGTTTTGAATGAATAAGAGAATGAATATAACTTAGTAAGGATGGAATGTATTTTTGAAAGATAACAACTATAATGTTAATGATACTATAATAATTAAATAATATGATATAAAATGTTGATTAGAATGGTTATAAATATAATTAAATAAGAAATGTATAATATCATTATGCGAACAAGTTAGATGTACCCAACCAACACGCTGTAGATTGTTTTATTATTTTTGTTTTAAAAATAAAAAGAAATATTTTTAAAAAGTGAGAGATTCATGATTACCCAACCCAATCTGCCCTATAAGAAGGTTGAGTTGATTGTTGAATCCCAATTAGTTGCCTGAAGTATGTGGTGAGAGTAAATAGCCATGAAAATATAGATAGCTTATCTTCCTTTGTTAGATTTTGGGAAAGGACTTTAGAAGGCATTTCAAACTTCAGTAAGTCTGCCGATGGACCAGATTCAAGCATTCAGTCTGATTCTAGTTTTTGACAAGAAAGCCCTACAATTGTCTCTGTGAGTGTATGTTCCTGCTTTGGTTGTGAAATATTGTATATGCACTCAACATGACATGGCTGAAGAAACCTTAACCTTCAAGAAATAGATGCCAAAATCTAAAAAAAAAATGTACAGACCTTAATTAAAAATACTTTATTATTAACAATGTTAATAATCTGAACCCTCAGTGCATTATATTATTTTTGCTTGTGGAAGGTCTTGTAAAATATCGTAATATCTGTGAAGAACAATTAAGTGAGGCACAATAAAACAAGATATGCCTGTAGATGTCTACCGGTAATTGCCTATCTATAACTGGAGCTGATTTCCCATATTTCCCATAAGCACTTCCTAAATGAAGACAATCCTGTTGTTTAATTGGCCCAAGGGATCATATGATACATGGTTTCCATTTTCTGTTGTCAGAGAAAGATTCTTTCCAACTGTTTAGCCTACATGTAGCAGAACAATTGTTTAGTGTTCTCCGGGAAATAGGAACACTAGAGTTTTCATTCTTTTTACATTTATTACGATAGATACCAGGCACAAATAACAAAGACTTCCCAAAGATGAATGATGTTACTATATAAAATAATGAATATGCCCTTTTTTACTTTTTTTGAATGCTCTTTTTTTAAAAAAAAAGAAGGGACAAAAGTGAAGAATAGAAAAATTCTATAATGATATATAAAGAAAAGCCACATCAATATACATTAGTTTGTGAAAAGTATTAATGTTATATTGTATAGTGGTAGATTACTGTTTAAGATATAAATCATAACTGTTTAAGATGTAAATAATAAAGTATGTGTTTTGTAACTGCATATATAGCTTTAATTGTATAAGCTAATGCATGTATATAAAATAAACAAAAGAGAAACATCATCTGGTAGCTTTAAAATCAGCAGGCAGTTCCTAGAGAATTATCTTTCTGGGTTTGTTTTAGTTTTTTAATTACACTATTTAACTTCCTATGAAATCTAGTAGAGCTTTTAATAAAAGCAGCCAGTTTAATTTATTTTTAAAGTTTAATTAGGGGCTATGTTGATTCAAACTTGAAAGAAAAATATTGTCTGCAGAAACACAGCATGCTGGCTGATGAATTCTGGGAGTTGAAGTCCATATAACGTTGCCAAGTTTGAAAAACTGCCAACAGCAAACACCTGGGTTGGATTCTCTTTTATTATTAGCCTGCACATATCTTCTTCAATGAAAGCAAGATGTCATGTGTTTTAAGTTTGCAGCCTTATATGTATGGTTCCTTCGATTTACAATATATTGCCACCCAGCGTCATATTTTATGAGGTGGGGAGCTATGTACAGTAAATATGATTTATTCAATCAATATTGTTTACCTCTATCAGTACAGCTCTGTCACACAAGTGCACACAATGTGAGAAAAATCTTCCAAATGAGAACTGCTACAAGTGACAAACTAAGTAAAAGTTTTATAATGTTCACAAATATTCACTAAACTGATACAATTAAGTGTGAGCCAAGATATACTTTGATACCTTCTGTGAGATCTCCATATAGGAGGGGTGTCAAACTGGCGGCTCATGGGCAGGATGCATCACATACAGGCCCCGCCCATCCCAGCTCCGCGAGTGGAGAAAACATCACAAAACATGACGGCAACGTGATGCCGTGAGTTTGACACCCGTGCCATATAGGGCTCAAAAGGGCATTTGATGAAATGAGTGCCGTATCATAAAAATGAAAACTCTGCTCCTTTTGTACATACTTTGCGACATTGCACAGGTGGGGAAGGGGGTGGAGAAACAACCTTTCCTTCTTCCTTTGTACCACACAACCTATAGGCTTTTGGAAAGTGTAATCGAAAACTATGGGGGCACTGAAGCAACCACAACTTTTCCAAATTTCATATCCAAATGTGTCATGGATCCTGGCATCCTCTAGATTAACTCGTTTGAGTTACCTTGGTTCAATAATTGTTGCCTTTCCAATTTCACTCAATTGAACAAACAATCAAATAGACATGAGAGTTCTATATTAACATTTTATACATATTTATATATACTCCCTTTTTATGACCCTATAATCCCTTCATTCGGGGTAGAATTGGGGTAACTTTGTAGAGCTGAATATTTACCGGCTGGATGTCCTTCCTGTTGCCATGCAGAGTTTGTAGCAGATATTTTTTTTCTTTGCACCCTAGGAGAGAAACATTTGCCACTACTTAGGACTGAACTCTCAACTTTGTGAATGGGAGGCAAGCAACTTCATTACTGGGCCACAATGCTGCTCAATACTGGTATAAAATATTAATATAAATTATACATTTCTTTAAACAGCTTGAGTGTGAATAGAATTTGGAGCATAAATTGAATGAATTAATGAATTCATAGACCTAATTTAATATTTTTCTATCTAGTGCTTTTCTTATATAGGATCCCTATCCTATCCTATCCCTATGCCCAGAATTCACAGATAGCAGCTGAAGAATGTCAGTTACAGGTATAGCAATCCTAGAAATCCAGAATAGAAGAGGTGTGGGAAATTGCTGTTCTCTGTATATTCATATATGTAGTACATTTAGAGTAGCTGAACATGATAAATCATGCAGGATGTATCAGTATCGGCATAGACCTTTTTTGTATGTGGGCATCTTTTTACAGGTAGTCCTCGACTTATGACTGCAATTGAGCCCAAAATTGATGTTGTTAAGTGGATATATTTGTTAAGTGAGTTTTGCCCTATTTTACGACATTTATTTCCATTGTTGTTAAGTGAATCGCTGCAGTTGATAAGTTACTACCATGGCTGTTAGGTGAATCTGGCTTCCCTGTTGATTTTGCTCATCAAAAGGTTGCAAAAGGGGAATTACATGACCTTGGGACACAGCAGCGGTCATAAGTATGAACCAGTTGCCAATCATCTGAATTTTGATCCCGGGGCTGCTACGAAGGTCCTAAGTGTGAAAAATTGTCATAAGCCACTTTTTTTCAGTGCCGTTGTAATTTCGAACAGCCGCTAAATCAACTGTTGTAAGTTGAAGACTACTTGTATTAAAAAGAATACTTATTCTTTTATTAGTCTTTCTCAACAGTTATTCTCCAGTCATCTGGCATTTCACCGGTACTCCAAAACACGTCAGAAATAATGGTTTGGACCAGTGGTGGGCTTCAATTTTTTTTTACTACCAGTTCTGTGGGCGTGGCTTGGTGGGCATGGCAGGGAAAAGATACTGTAAAATCTCCATTTGCTGGTTCTCTGAACTACTTGAAATTTCCGCTACCAAATACCTATGCAGCAGGGAGTTATTAAGAAAATTATGGATTGTGCTGAAATGAGTAAATTGACATTTGAAATTAGATTAACAAGAAGATAAACAATTTTATAAGATATGGGATTTATTTTATCAATGGTTAGACAAAAAAAATATGGTAATGAAATATATTAGGAAATTTCATAATATAAGACTAGTAGAATGATACAGAATATAATATAAAAATATATATAACCATTGGATGAATGCATATAAAATGCATATACATATAAAATGTAGAATATTCTGTATAAAACGATGGAATAATAGTTTAGTCAAATGAATGATTAATAATTGATAATGTATAAATATATGTTGGATTGATAATGTGAAAATCTATACAAATTGTAAGTGAGAAACTCTGAAAGGATAGCACAAAAGATTAGTAACCAACTGACACACTGTACGTATATAACTGGAAGATAGTTTTATGTTTTTTATGTTTTGTTTGTGTTTTGTTTTAAAAATTAAAAAAAAATATATAAAAAAAATTCCGCTACCAGTCCTCCAGAACTGGTCAGAACCTGCTGAATACCACCTCTGGTTTGGACAGACCATCAAGTAGTTCAGCACTCTAGGATTCACTTCCTTTGGCTGGCCTGATATTTCACTTAATTAAAAGTAAAGAAGTATACTCTGACTATGTTTATATTACAGTGTTCAGCCCTGCCCCTTTTCATAATTACCTGGTGAGAAACATATTTTTTTTATGGTTAGAAAAAACTGAAGAGGAATTTAAAGGTTTGTATTCCCTTTGTTACCTGTTACCATGTCTTTACTGAGCAACTAATATACTTCTTCCCTTTTGATTTGAGCACATTAAAAGAGGCCCCTTTATTTTATTAGTATCCTTCACTAATTAGCTTATTCTGAGATTTCATTTAATGTCATGCTTATATTTCTGGGCTACCTAGCTATCTTTGTGACCTGGTCTTCATTCCATTTCCTGTTTATCTTTTGCTTTCAGAACTACGGTAAGTTTTTGGGTAGCCATATTAGCTTTTTCTGTTGCTCCAATTTTTTTCTCCTCATAGAAATTGTTTGCAATTATGATTTTAATAGCTTTTTATAGCTTCTTCTTTCTTCTGATTTATTTTGAACTCATTATCTCATTAGTTTTCCTGACATGGGATCTTATTTAAACTTCCCCTGCATTAATTAAAATCCAAATGTTTTAACTCTAAAAATGTGTGTCCTTGCATTTAGTTTCCCTTAAAAATCAGAATCCCAGCATTATATAGTTATTCTCCCCAACAAACTTGCTACTTGCACTTGTATTTTTTGAACTTCCTGTTGGACCTTCCTCCATCTTCTGAAAGAGAAAGCGGTATTCTTATCAGATATGGGTTAATTTTGCTTTGCCAGACTGAAAATTACATTCAGAGGGTGAATTACAATAGCCATGCCTTTTCTATTGATAAAGATCATGAATTATTGTTTGATTCTTCTAGAAATTGCTTTTAAACAAGTACAGTACCTAGTAACGATTTCTTTCTTCCATAAAAGATACCTGCTTACTTTAGCTTTTCCGTTTGCAATTACCGAGCAATCTATAAAATCAACTAAACATATGGGTATGCTTCTCATTTTCTAGACTAAACTGTGAATGTTTAAATACACTACAGGCTAAATATTTGTTTTTTAACACCTAACTGCTCTTGTTCTCTCTTTTCAAATGTTGTGCTTGGATTTGAGAACAACAATCTGGAAGTTTAGATAAGCTATTTATTGTAGGAGGTAAATCTTTTGAATTTATCATCTCCATCAATGGATCAAGACTTTATTTTTCTCTTATGATAGAGGGGTTAATTCTAATTTGCTTCATTTTAAGAAATGACAATGACATGCTTCATCTTTTCATTTTGTAACTTCAACACAACATAATGTAAAATAAATGATGCTTTTTTTCTACACTCCCTCCACATTTGTACCATCATCAACAAACTCATCTTTCTTCCCACCCACATTTCTTCCTCCTCCAGCATCTGCCCCCTTTATCTGCAACAGCCATGCTCTTCATTCTTTTCCTTATTCTTCCTTTTGCTTTCTGAAAACCTCCCATGGCACCCCAAAGTTTACAGTTCAACTGTCACAGATTCCTTCCCGGGATCAATAACCTACCTTCTTCCTCTGGCACACAAGCTCTCTCCTTTTCTCAACTACTGCACAGTTTATTAAAGTCTCATCATGGATTGCCAAACAACAAATGTTTAAAGGAAGGGGCACAGATAAAATAGCCCCTTACACAAGCCAATCCAAGGAAAACCCTGACAATAAATAGATAGAATGAAACTGATCATGAAAAACTTAATAACACAAAATTGACTTAATGCCTATAAATATAAAAGCTTTAAAGGATGTTCGGATTTAAAACTTTCCTCTTCCCCTCATCATTATCTTTAGTTTTATTGTAACATTTATGATGAGGAATTATAAGAAATACTCTCACATATAGAGCGGCAGGCAGGCACACACACAAACACACACACACACTTCTCCTTCCTCTTTTGCTTAGATTTTATTGGTCACTGTATTCAAGCATTATTGATGATACTTTTCTTTTCCTAAAAACCCATTAGCAGATGTTTATTTCATTGCCTGGGGTTTTAGACAATCATTTAAACAGAATCCACATTATAGCTTGAACTTCCTCCTCTTATCAAGAAGATTAATGCTCTCACAGTTCAGATTAAGCAACTAAACTTCAGCTAGCTTCATAATTCATGCACATATTTTGGAAGTTACTTCCAAGGTTCCCAACAAGCAGGGCTTTGTCTCAGATAATATTTTATGTATCCATGCTAATATATAGGCAAGGAGGATAATAAGAGCCAATTTTTAAAAAGGGTTCTGTGGAATAAGAAAGGAAACTATAGGCAAATTTGCTTGACATCTGTTCTGTGGAAAATGGTTAAAAATATTATGATGTGAAAATAAGAAAATACCTAGAAGAATGGGCCTCACTGAAAAGAAACAAAATCTTGCCTCAATGTCTAGACCAGGGGTCTTCAAACTTGGCAAGTTTAAGACTTGTGGACTTCAACTCCCAGAATTCCTGAGCTAACATGAACTAACATGGAGGAGAAATTCTGGGAATTGAAGTCCACAAGTCTTAAAGCTGTCAAGTTTGAAGACCTCTGGTCTAGACTTTTGAGGGTCATTAATAAACATGTAGACTATGGCGACCCCAAAAAATGATAAAGTCCCTCCTAAAGGCTTCTAAGTTAATTACCATGGATAAGAGGACAAGTACTCTCATACAACTGATTAAAAACAGGAAACTCATATTGACAAGTAGGAGAAAGTCAGCTCCTCTTGAACACGAATCAGTTTGGGGATAGATCAGTGGTGGGATTAAAAAAAAATCATTACCAGTTCTGTGGGTGTGGCAGGGGAAGGATACTGTAAAATCTCCATTCCAGGGAAAGGATACTGCAAAATCTCCATGCTCTCCCCACCCAATAACCTGCTTTCCAGCTCTGTTCTCCTGTGCAGGGCAACAAAAGAAGACTCAGTCAATCAGCTGGAACTCCGATCAGCTGGGACTCTGGAAGCAGAGAATAGATTGGGGTGGGGCCAGTCAGTGGTGGCATTTGCCTGTTCTCCGAACTACTCAAAATGTCTGTTACGGGTTCTCCAGAACTGATCAGAACCTGCTGAATACCACCTCTGGGATAGATGCTTCATTACCCAACTAGCATCACCAGAGCTAGTGAGTGTGGGGTTGGCTTCCTGTTTTGCCCAGCCAGTGTTAGTGTGGGGTTGGCTTTCTTCTTAGTAACTCCTTAATTAGGATATTGTTTTCTGCTTCATTGTTTGTCTGGTGTTAATTCCTGCTTATCTGGATATTGGCTATTGGAGGGCATGTGTTCTGGTTTTTTGTTTCCTTCTTAGCTTTTTCTTGTCTCTTTTAGATGGTGTGTAAATATGATTTATTTCTCTGTGTCTATTGTCTATGTATGTGTGTGTCAACCTGAGCTACATATATTTTCTTTTATTGTAATCTTTATATAAATTATTTAGAGTTACGACAGACCAGTAGGTTGTCATAGTTGCAGATGATACCAAACTGTTGATGTTGGTAAAATTAAAAAAATACATTGCAAAAAGCTCCACATGGATTTCTCCAAACCAGATAAAATGGCTTCAAAGTGGCAAATAGACTTCACTGGAAATAAATTTTACTTCCCAAAAATCTCAGCGTCACTTTTACTTGATAAGATCTGAACCAGCAGCAACTGATAAGGAAAAAGATCTTGGAGTCAGAATGAACAGCAAACTAAAAGTGTCAGCTCAATATGCAGCTGTTGTCAGAAAAAAGGAAAAAAAGGTTCATTCCCTCTTTGGAATCTTTAGGAACATGAACTTAGAACAGAACTGCTGATGTGAAAATGTCCTTAAACAAATATATAATGGGACAATGTTCGGAATATTGGATAGCCTTAAAGAAGGTATACACACACATACACACACAATATCCTTAAGAAGGATATTACAAAAGTAGAAAAGATGCAAAAAGGGGGTGGGAACCAAAATTGCAATGTAGTAGTTCCTTGTGTTGAAAGCTATAGCAGCTGAACTCTTTAGTTTGGAGCAAAAGAGAGCAAAGGAGAGTCGTCATGCATAATACAGATAACATGCAAAGAGAAGAATCTTCTTCCTCTCTGACAGTGTTAGGTCAATCATTGAACTACTACATTGAAGGACAAGATTTAACCAAATAATTATTTCCTCCGTATTGTATGGAATTTACTGGCAACCAATTTAGCTACTTTTTTTTTTCTTTAAAAAAGGACAAGATCATGGAAGATCAAGTTGTCAGGGGTTACTATTATTTATGGATGTGTTCTGCCAATTGAATTGTAGGCTACTTGCTTTGACTACTGGTTGCAGCAAGATGACACAGAGACTATCCTCGGATCCATTGTTATGGGTTTCCCAAATGCAGCCAACGAACAGTGGGTGAGAAACAGTGCTGGCTGAGATGGACTTATGGCTTGATCCAAGAGAACAATCCTCATGACCTTTTTTAAGAAAGTCACTTGGACAAGATGCCCTAGATAGACTTCATCCATGGAGCAAGGTCCATGCAAAGACTGTTTTGTTATGACTGGCAATATCAACATTTATAAATTAGGTCAGTAAAATGAATCACCAGTTATGTCACATAATTTATTATTATTTCATCCATTTCTATTTGGGAGGTATTAAATTTAATGGACAACAACAATTAATAAAAATTGGCATTGCCATAGAATTCAGTGAGAGGGACGTTTTGCTGCTGTTCACTTGAAATGTCTGAATATCCATAGTGGATTTCAATTCCTTAGTAGAAAAGGAGTTTGACTATAGTTTGTTTATTTTATCTTGGTTTTTGACAACGTTGCCTCACCCACTGCCATGCAATGCCATTGTTTTCTACAATAAACATTTTTTGAGAACAAATCATATATGCAATTAATTGCTAATTACCTGTATTGTTATTTTACCTGCTACTCACCGTTAAACCTGTATTGTTTATGTCACTCATAATTTGATATATCAATTGGTCTGTCAGCTGTTCCTTATAGATCAATGTGCTGTTCCTGGATTAACTTTGATAAAATTTCCATTATACAGTCAGATAACCTGAAGTTACACCACCTAAATAATTAGGCAATAAATCTTAAAAGTAAACTGTTTTCCTTATTATGTGCCACTTTTCCACTATACATGTATGCAAAAATCATTCAGCCATGAAACCGATCAGCATATAGCTACAAGGAAGGAGATTGGCTGCATATATGCTGTACCAAAGTCTTCACTTACTCAGAGAGTAATGTGCTTAGCCAGCACAAAGAATAATGGAATATGAGGTTCACTGAAGATTCACTCATGCTCTCTGCAACCTTGTCGCCTGATTTGAAATGCACAGAAAAACATTAGTTCTCTGCCTTCTATTATTAATTTTTTCATTTATGATGGTTTCTGTGATACTTAATTCCACCAGGCTCTAAGCAGCTCATCCCAGCCCCCTTACAAGCACTAACAAAAGTCAGACAAAATTAGTATTGTCTCAAAGACTGCCCCTGCCCTCAGTTTTATAAGTGTAATTCTTGTTGAAGACAAGATAAAAGCAGTACAAATATTAAAAAGGAAAGGAAAGAAGAAATGTGAATATTTATGAAAGAAAATAGAAGAAGAAACAAAAAAAGATTATAAAAAAGCGGCTTCCAATTTTTTTGGCAGTGGTTATAAATGCATTTATATGTAACTGTAGGGAAAGGAGTGGTAGAACCTGGAGCAGAGTTAAAAGAGGGATCAGCCTAGGATCTGTACATGGCCACAAACGGGTGGGATTCAAAATTTTTAACAACCGGTTCTGTGGCCGTGGCTTAGGTAGTGGGTGTGGCTTGGTGGTCATGTGACTTGGTGGACATGGCTTGGTGGTCATATTATTGGCTGGGTATGGCCAACTCAATATCACATCAAGGCACGCATCTCCTTGCCTGGCCTTTCATGACTGTGGGGATGCTGCAACAGTCGTAAGTGTGAAAAATGGTCATAAGTCACTTTTTTCAGTGCCATTGTAACTTTGAATGGTCACTCCACACAAGCAAAGTACCAGCAAAGAAGAGGAGAAAAACTCCAGAGACGTTCCTGAGACAGGAAGTCTAGTCCTGCCAAGAATGTAATAATTTATTTATTTATTTATTTATTTATTTGATCATATTTCTATACCGCTCCCTCTCCGAAAAGGGACTCGGGGCGGTGTACAGCCTAGTAAATACATTAAAATACAAAAATACAAGATTAAATAGAGTTTAAAACCAAATTAAATATAAATATAGCTGTATCCCGAAAGTTTAAAAATAGTTAAAATTTTAAAAACCCTATTAACTTAAAACCCCTTTAACCCTTACTGGGCCAGGCCAGCCTGTTTAAAAAATAGGGTCTTAACTGCGCGCCGGAAGGAGAGGATATCTGTCATGGCTCGTATCTCCGGGGGGAGATCATTCCACAGGGAGGGGGCTCCCACAGAGAAAGCACGCACCCTCGGGGCCGCCAGCCGACAGCGATCAGGTGGCGGAACCCCAAGTAGGGCAACCCTGTGGGAGCGTACTGGGCGGCGGGAGGTAGTTGATGGCAGCAGGCGGTCCCGTAAGTACCCAGGTCCCGAGCCATGGAGCACTTTAAATACCGTCAGTACCACCTTGAATCGAATCCGGAAGGCCACAGGAAGCCAGTGCAGCTGCGGAAGAAGTGGTGTAACGTGCGCCGCCCCGCGGGGCGCCCACGATCACCCACGCGGGCTGCATTCTGAACTCACCTGCAGCCTCGGAGACTCTTCAAGGGGGAGCCCCCATGTAGAGAGCATGCAATATCCAAGCGGAGATAACGAGGGCAGAAAGTGACTGGTGCGAGTGCGCCCAGATCCAGAAAGGGCCGGCAAATGGTAAATCAGACGAAATCTGATGAAAAGCCCCCCTGGTGACGGCTGCAATATGTCTTCCCAAGAACAGCCGCACATTCCAGGAGGGACCACCCAGTTGCGTGCCCTTTCCACGGGGTGGTCAAAACCTCTCCCCCCCACCGGCCAGCGAAGGAATAAGCTGGCTGTCTCTGGCGCAGGGAAACCACACGCCACATCGGTTTTGGCCGGGTTGAGACGAAGCCTGTTACCACCCTCCAACTACCCATTAATAATGGTTAATGGAGAGGCAGTTTCTGTAAGCAACCCCAGAATGTTTCCTTCCTGCCTTCCTTACAGGATTAGGCCAGTAATTTCTTCTAACAACTGGTTCTCCAAACTGCTTAGAATGTTAACAACTGGTTCTAGCCAATAGGTACAAACTGGTAGAATCCCACCCCTGGCCACAAGCAGCCTAAGTCCATACAGACCCTTGAGTTCCATTGTCCCTTATCTAACTCTAGCAGGTGTTAACCAGTAGTTCAGAGTATTCATGTGCATAGGAATGAGTAGCAACACATCAGTTTAAAGGAACCTTCATATGTGGACCTGGTCTGTCACACCTGATATTAACCTTCTCACCTGCCCTTATCCTCTGAATGACCCCACCCTCATATATGATAGATCTAACTCTGCTTGCCATTAGAAAAACAAGACCTAGTTTTCCTTCCAAGTATTTAATCTTGGTTAAGTCCCCATTTGGTTGTTCAACTATCGTGTTCAATTACTTTATATTTTATATATTGGATAGCTTTGTTAATGTTGGCTATGGGCTTAGACAATTTATGACTTATTTTGTTTATTTACTGGTTTCTTGCTTGTGTTGGGTAACCCTATAAACCCATTAAATAAATAGCTGTACCATCATCCAGGACAAGGTGGTTCCTCTTCTTCTCAAGCCCATCTCATTAAAGAAGCCACACCTTGAGTACGATATACAAATCAAATTGGTTCTTAAATTAGAAGTGCTTTATAACAAGTTATAACAAGTTGACCAATCAGTAGCTTTTTTTAAATACATGCACACGTGACATTTTTATCTTCCTAAAGGATATGCAAGAATTTGTAATTTTCCATCTAAAAATTTAATATTAATACTGTATTAAAATAGCATTTTTTTTAGAAAGACACAAGAAAATCAAGAAGCAGCTAATCTGCAAAGGCCTCACACTTCAACGTAATGTCACTTCCTTCTCCTGTTTATGGGTTTAAGCAATGCATGACTTTCATCAGAATAGTGCCCTATTCTGATTCTGACAGCAAAAAGGGGAAAACTGTAACTTAGCAGGCGGCATGTCTCATCTGATTTCTATTTTATTTTAAATAGGGAAGTAGCACAATTCAAAACAAAGTGCCTTCTTCAAGCGTAGCCTTTTATTTTTGAGAATGCACCTAAGCAACATATACTATATCCTAGAGCTCTTTTGGGGGGCAGGGGAGATAGGGGATTGCTTTTTTTTTTTAAATTTACTCTTCTTAGAACTATTACTTGATCTCTTTTAGAATTAAAATTAGAATTCTTTTATTGGCCAAGTGTGATTCAACACACAAGGAATTTGTCTTGGTGCAAATGCTCTCAGTGTACATAAAAGATACATTCATCAAGAGTCAAGAATCATAAGGTACCACAATGATAATCATAGGGTGCAATAAGCAATCAAATCATACCAGGAAACAGTCAATATAAATTTTTCTGGTTTTTCACAATAGGCTAAGATTCTTTTAAGGGCAAAGGGAGACAACCCTTTGAATATTTTTCTTTTTTTAGTTGCTCGTCTAAAATATTTTTCTTATTAAGTTGTACTAGCAATTGGTCAAAGTTCTGGTGGCGGAAATATATGCAGCATCATTTTTAACTTTCCATGTTTCAGACTTATCCACCCATTTGCACTCAAGATAAACACCATCTTAGATTCCTTTAACTGAATGTTGCGACAAATAACACATTTCAGGAATGTCATCCTCTTAAAGAGATTCAAGATTATGTTCGCTATGAAAAAGAACAACACCAAGAATCTGAAAACTTGGGACTTCTGGGAGAGATAGGGTTAGCTGAACCAAAAGTGATGAATACAACAAAGATTGAAGAACCAGTTAATTGACTTTTGGAACCTCTCCAGATAAGGAAATCACTCACATGTGCTTTAGTCAGCTGTACCTCACAAGGAGGCTGTGAGATAGAAGGCTTCCACAGGTTTGAGCGCAAAGAGATTGGCCATCTTGTTCATAACTTCAGCTTATTTTAAAGCTGAAGGACACTTAGTGTTTAAAGGACACTAAGTTTGCAAGCCTCATTTTCTAATAATCCCATTCAGAAATTGCCCATTAATCATAATAAACCTACTAGGGACTTGGAAACAAGTTTGAAAAGTCACTAAATGAATTTACCTTCACTTTTGAACAACAGAAAATGTAATTATAAGCATAAAAACTTAAATAATTTGAAAAAGACAGCAAAAAGCTAAATACAGTAATATTTTGATCTAAGAAAATTATAAACAGATTAAGGTCCAGTTAAATTTGGAATATTGATTTTTATTATATTGGAATGAACTATAAAAAATCGCTTCTTTATTTTGGCTATCTTAGGTTATTGTAAGTCATAAGAAAGATAAATGACTTTAGTACCTTCTAATATTCAGTTTTTATATCATAAAGATTCTAAGTAGAAGGGAAAAAATGCAATATTGCTTTTGATGTCAGTTAAAACTGGGATTTAGAAAAATTTTAAAGGAGAGCTTTGAAGAATAGAGCCAGAAATTTGTGGTTATAATATCAATATGTCTGACTACAATATCAAAAATGATGTCTGACTCTATGGATAGATTCTATTCAAAATATGTTAATGAGAGAATGACGAATGTGGGGGCAATTTTTGTCTTTGTCAGACAGAGAAATACTGAAAACTGAACTACAAATGCAGACCTGTCTGCAAATGTTTGACAGAATAACCATGGAGACCTCAGGAAGAGCAAGGCAAAGCTGCTCAAAATAATTTGTGATCTGCAGTCCAATAATAGTATGAGGGAATGGCCTTGGGAGACAGGAGGAAGAACAACAGACTGGACAACTGTCATATAAAAGATATCTAAGTCCACAGAGGTAGAGGGTGAGGTATGGGAAACATTTCAGAAGGAGTCCTCCTTAGTTTCCAGAGAGTAAAAATAGAGAAGGAAAGAGATACTTTCAATCTTTCAAGAGTCTTTTAAAGTAACCTTACAATAGAATTGATAGCCACAGATATGCTTTTGGTCATTGTATTTAAGGGACTGACAAACAAAAATACAAGTAGTCCATTGCAGCATTAATGCAGACATTGTAGTGAAACACTTGAAACCAAACCTTAAGTTTATGTTGTGATCCTTACAACTGTGAGAGGGATACTGTAACTGTGAGAGGGATCTTGGAGTCTTTCTGGATAACCAGCTAAATATGAGCCAGCAGTGTGCAGCAGCAGCCAAAACAGCTAACACAATCCTAAGTTGTCTTAACAGAGGGATACAATCAAGATCAAAGGAAGTACTAATACCACTCTATAAAGCCTTAGTAAGACCACACCTAGAGTACTGCATCCAGTTTTGTTCACCACATTATAAAAAATATGTTGAGACTCTAGAAAAAGTACAGAGAAGAGCAACCAGGAGACTAAAATCAGGGGTGGGATTCAAATTTTTTAATAATCGTGGCTTAGTTGGTGGCTGTGGCTTGATGGTCATGTTATCGGTTGGGCGTGGCCAACTCAATATCACTCACATTGAGGTACGCATCTCATCGCCTGGCCTCTCATGACTGTGGGGATGCTGCAACAGTCATAAGTCACTTTTTTCAAAATTTGAATTGTAACTTTGAATGATCATTCCGCACAAGCAAAGTACCAGCAGAGGAGGGAAAAAACCCTCCAGAGACGTTCCTGAGACAGGAAGTCTAGTCCTGCCAAGAATGTAATAATGGTTAATGGAGAGGCAGTTTCTGTAAGCAACCCCAGAATGTTTCCTTCCTGCCTTCCTTACAGGATTAGGCCAGTAATTTCTTCTAACAACTGGTTCTCCAAACTTGCTTAGACTGTTAACAACCGGTTCTAGCCAATAGGTGCGAACTGGTAGAATCCCACCTCTGACTAAAATATATGAAGAACGGTTACAGGAACTGGGCTTGGCTAGTCTGGTGAAGAGAAGGACCAGGGGAGACATTATAGCAGTCTTCCAATATTTGAGGGGCTGCCACAGAGAGGAAGGGGTCAAGCTATTTTCTAAAGCACCTGTAGGCCAGACAAGGAATAATGGATGGAAACTGAACAAGGAGAGATTTAACCTGGAAATAAGGAGAAACTTTCTGACAGTGAGAACAATCAACCAATGGAACAGCTTGCCCTCGGAATTTGTTAGGAGCGCCATCACTTGAGATTTTCAAGAAGAGATTGGACTGCCATTTGTCAGAAATGGTGTAAGGTCTCCCACTTGGACAGGGAGTTGGACTAGATGACCTACAAGGTCCCTTCCAACTCTGATTATCTGTTATCTGTTAACTATATGACTGAAACAGCCCCCGAACGTAACAATAGATGGGTCTGAAGCTATAACTCTGTCATGACTTGGGCTGCATGAACATGCCAAAGACTGCAAGGAGTATTTCTGTTGCTAAAGCATCCTTTCTTAATTTTTAAAATATGCTCTAGTCAGAGAGGTTACTATAGAGATTCCCACATGAAATATGGGATGTGCAGAGATTCAGACTCATAGGGGAAGAGGTGATATGCAGGTAGGCAAATACATAACACCAGATGGCACATCCTTAAATCAAATGCATTTCCCCCCTGAGAATTTCAATCAACGGCTTCACAAGGCCAGAAGAGATACAACTTCTTTTTGAAAGAGGTGTCAAGAGATGCCATGTGCATATCCATAAATTCTCTGAATCACATTTCCCTTCAGATCCAGATCTCTGGCTTTTGCTTTCCTACTGCACAATTGTGCTTCTTTCAGATAACTGAGTTTAACATCAAAGAAGCGTGATGATTGTCACTGTAGCTTTAGGGCTTTTTCAGACTATCATCCTTTCAAAAGCAATCAATCTTCTGGTTTCTTTGGACATTTCAGAATCCAGTTTAGAAACAGAGTGGGAGAAAACTTATTGAAAATAATGAAAATAAACCTCGATAAATAATGATCTGTAGAATGTAGAATAGAGCTGGAAAGGATCTTGGAGGTTTTGTAGTCCACTGTTCTGATTCCTGAGACCGTAATTAAGCTCATGCTTAGTCCAAACAAGGACTAAGCGTGCTTTATTTCAACACTAGGAATTATGTTCATTCCCAGCCCGTAATGAGTCCCAAACAGTCCCTTGAGATAAGCACCCACCTTTATCTTCTTTGAATTGCTGCCAACAACTAAAGTGCCAAATTAACTGTAAAAAAACCCACCAAAGTTCAAAGTCCACACAGAGCTTCAAGGTTTAGTCCGAACAGAGCAAATGACTTTGCTTCCTGCAAAGGATTCTCTACCTTTGCACTTCCTTTATACCTTAGAGGAGGGGCAATCACCTCGAAGCCTTACTCCCAAGTCGCCCCTTTTGTCTTAGCTGCTCTTGCCTTCTAACACCTCTGTGCACATGCGCACTGGGAACAGGCTCCCCTTGTTCCTCTGTCTCACTGCTGCCAGACTCTGGAGGCTCCGGAGTCAGCACATAACTCCCAGATGATCCTGGCCCCATCTCTGCATCAGATGGGGATCAGTCTGGGAGTTTGGGGAGGACTCAAATAAGGGTCCTGTGATCAGTCCTCCCCAGACTCCCGGACTGGTCCCCATTCTTCCCCACTGTCCGATTCTGCTGCCATCTACACAGGCTGCTGGTGAACCACAACATCCAGCCCCCTGTTCAAACAGGAGACCCTATACCATTTCAGACAAGTGGTTGTCCAGTCTCTTCTGTGAACATGGGTAGATTCATGTTTGGGCATCTAGGATGAAAGAAAACCAACAGCCAATCAGCATTTGCACTTTGTGGCCAGCAGCCGATAGCATAAAACTGTCAGCCAACCAGGCTTTGCTTTTTGACTAGTCACAGTGCCTCATCCTACTCTTTTAGTCAGGACATAACCACCTAACTCCTCCCCTTCTTCACAACAGTACAAATAAATACATTGCTAGAGTTTGTCCAGGTTTCCAAATTTGATAAATAAAATGTTTCTCCATTCAGTGCAGTGGCAAAGCTTTGTGGCATTTCAAATTCTACATTTAGACCTCCTTTGCTAATCATGCAGTCTGCTACTATAATGGAATCCCAGGAGGTAGGATGTTAGCAAGCTAAAAATTCCTTCCCGTGAAAGCACAGAGTGTGCCTTCAAGCACAAAATAACAATATGTTGCCATTTCTGAAACAGCATGTCAGTCATAAAACATGTTTCCCAGTCCAGGGATAAAATGCACTTTACTCCGGGCTATCGAAGTCCCTCACAATTGCAAGCCCGTAGTTGTGACATCACGTGTTCACAACTCCCAAAATTCCTAGGCAGCATAAATTTGGGGAATCTTTGGAAGAACACCTGGTTGAGGAATATAATCTTAGACTTGAAGTTGTTTAATTTAAATGTTTCCTAGGCTAAAATATCTGGGCTGTAGAAATCCATATCCTTACCGGAGGGCAGCAAAGAGATAAGAAAAATCTCTAACTTTTGCGGTTTTGCAGTCCAGAACTTTGCAACAGATATACAGATATAGATTAAAAGTAATAATAAGGGGTTGGGTGGGTTTAAGCCCTGCAATAAATCACAGGGATCCTTTAACGTTAGAAGCATTTCATTAAATCAGGGCTGTCAAATTCCCAGTCCATGGGCCAGATGCATCATATGCTGGCCATGCCCACGCCCGGTTTAGCAAAGGGGAAAAAAGTCCCAATACGTCATGTGATGCCGCTGTGACACCTGGATTAAATCATGTTGCTGAACCAGAGGTGGTATTCAGCAGGTTCTGACCAGTTCTGCAGAACCGATAGCGGAAATTTTGAATACTTCGGAGAACCGGCAAATACCACCTCTGACTGGAGATTTTACAATACCCTTCCCCTGCCACACCTACCAAGCCATGTCCACAGAACCGGTAGCAAAAAAAATTGAATCCCACCATCTTACAGTTCAAAAATATTACGTCAGTGAACTTCAACCTCCCCAAAGTAGTTGGGACCTAGTTCCCTAAATTCATGCTGGTCAGGAATTCTGGAAGTTGTGATTTCAACATATTTGAACCCCTCCCACCCAACCTTTTCCAACAAAATTACTTTAGAAGTTACAATCCCAGTAAATCTGGAAGCACTACATTGAGGAACGTTGCCTTAGACAAAATGATCCTGTTGAGACAGATAATGAGGAGTTAATCCGTTTCATGCTCCCTCCCCCCCCCCCCCCCCATCTATTGAGGCATAGAACAAACTGCCTTCGTAAGCTACTCAGCAACAGCTGCCTGCGTTGAGCTGTTCCCTCAGGAGTAACTCCAAGCTTACCATAGATTTTGTTTTGCCTTCAAGTCAGGTTCTACCTAGGGAATTCTTGTGACTTCCACCAGCAACATGCCATGATCCAGCCTGACAGCGCTTCTGATAAACAAATCTCAGGGCCAGTCTTTCAGTGAAAACTCTGAGTGTGCATCTTGAAGCTTAACCAGGATACTTAGCATAACAAGCAACTTAAAGGTATGGATGAAGCCATCTAGGAGATGGAGGGTTGAAATTAATTAGCTCTTCAATTGTCAGCCTGATTATTTCCAGCTGGCACTGACATTTCTAGGATTAATTAAGAAGTAAGCTGTCATGTTTCCTAGAGACCATCAATATATAAGCAACATCTACCTACTTGCCTCAAAATTCATCCCGAAAATAATTATGGATCCACAGAAAGAAAAATACCAATATTGGGCTGCTTACTGAAGAAAGTGCCACATTTACCTCTCCCCATATACACACATAATTCTATACATATTTATCCTGTCTGGCTTCCAGATAAGTACAGAAAGATGTGCAGCCTTATACACTGAGCCTTGACCTTTGAAGTGTCCTGCAGCTTCAAAAATGGTTGATGGGCTTCATTTCAACTCCCTTGTTAACAGCAACTATTCATTCTGATGGCTGAAGTTTTATAAAGGGAAACAATATGAATAGAACATTTCGCTGCAGGTTGAGTTAGTTCAATGAATGCAGTCAGAGAAAGATCAGAAGAAAGGAGCTTGAGAAAAAAAAGAATTAATAATACAGCAGCCTTCCCCAAGCTGGAACTCTTTGAATTTGTTGAGATGATAATTCCCATGAATTCTCTAGTTATCTCAAGGATGCCAAACCCCAAAAGACTGATTGAAGCTTTTCAGTTATTACACTCAGTAAAAGGAATTGCACCCAAGTTTCTAGCAGAATAGTATATAATATTTCATTATTTCATGATGCAGCTGGAGTGAACATTCAGTTACCCTTAATATTTTGCAAATCTGCAGGAAGCACGTTTGACTAATTTCAATCTTTTTCATTTTGGGAATCATTGTTCCAACACATCTGGAGTGTGCCATTGTGATAGAACTGCAATAGGCCATCAAAATAGATTAGTATAATCCACAAGTATAGCCGGGGTAATTGGAATTGTAGTCCAATCCAACCAGAGTGGGAAAGGCTGGCCTGCAAAGCCTTCTCACTGTCTGAAAAAGTGAATAGATATGAGCTGCACAGTCTATTCTCACCAAGGAATGGCTGAGAAAATAGTCTAATAATTATGTGTTCTTGAGAAATACCTGTTTTTCAGCTGTTGTGAACAGAAAATAAACTTTTGGTGAATAAAATGTGTGCTGTCTGTACTTGGAAATTACACATATAGCTCATCTTTGTAAGCCTCTTAAATGGACAAAGGAATGCCTGATTAATGAATGCTAGACATTGTTTAGTTGACTGCATGGTGGTATCAGTCTAAAAGGAAAAAATAAATGCGGTACATCAATATTGTCTACCTCCTACAGATTTATTCCAACACTGATTAACTAATATACCTGCGTTTTATTTCTTTTCCATGCTTCAATATCACTCCCAGTTATCCAAATGTTTTAATTATCCTACATGTTTCACTGGAGAGAGGGAGGTTATATTCAGCAGCTCAGAAGCATTTCTGAGGTAGATATATTAGCTCATAACCTCATTAAGTTACCATCAAGGTTCTTCAGCAACATTAAAACCCATTCAATGAGACGAACAGTCCAAAAATAGTATTTTAGCCTGGAAAAGTTTTCACTCCTCCCTCCTAATCATCTCTTTATTTTATGCCTCAGAGCAGGGGTGGGATTCAAAATTTTTAACAACTGGTTCTGTGGGCGTGGCTTAGTTGGTGGGTGTGGCTTGGTGGTCATGTGACTGGGTGAACGTGGCTTGGTGGTCATATTATTGGCTGGGTGTGGCCAACTCAATATCACTCACATCGAAGCATGCATCTCCTTGCCTGGCCTTTCATGACTGTGGGGATGCTGCAACAGTCGTAAGTGTGAAAAATAGTCATAACTCACTTTTTTCAGTGCCATTGTAATTTTGAATGGACACTCCACACAAGCAAAGTACCAGCAAAGGAAGGATAAAAAACTCCAGAGAAGTTCCTGAGACAGGAAGTCTAGTCCTGCCAAGAATGTAATAAGGGTTAACGGAGAGGCAGTTTCTGTAAGCAACACCAGAATGTTTCCTTCCTGCCTTCCTTACAGGATTAGGCCAGTAATTTCTTCTAACAACTGGTTCTTCAAACTGCTTAGAATGTTAACAACTGGTTCTAGCCAATAGGTGCGAATTGGTAGAATCCCACCCCTGCCTCAGAGTGATACATTTGCATACCTGTTCCAGGTATAAGAGAATTCTTTTGCTTTGTTCTCAAAATCAGCAACATTTTTGGATGCACACTATTCTTTTCCAGGCTAGTAGCAAATCAGATTTATATTTGCTCAGCTTTGGTGCATTCTAATTGAAGCATAATACAATTTTGCCAACAGTGTTTATATCAGGAATATAGTTGGTCAGATATAGAGCAGAAATACAGCCTCCAGGATTGCTCTGCCCTTTTCCATTAAATTTTGCCCAGATAGTCACAAGGGACTCAGAGGATTAGATTGTGGTTAATGCTGATTTGCATATTTTCCTAAAAATTTAGCAATTGGTCTGAAAGTCTTCCAGCTTCTATCTTGTCTATAACATATGGTTTAAGCATTTTGGGTGAAGCTAAAAATGTATGTAAACATATTAACAGACATTTTTCTTTCCTATTAACAATCTGTGTTTTGTAAATAAGGAAGGGAAAAATCTGTTTCTTTACTAAACCATCATTAACTGGGTTTTCAAAGTAGTCAAATAAATTGGAAATGTATCTATATAACATATTAAAATTACATAGAAAATTGTCATCTCTCTTTTGTTTTTGTTTTACTAAAAGATTTATAAATGTATAAAGCATTCTAATATGAAAGCAAACATTAAAAATCAATACACTACAAATAGATACATTCCAACAAATGCACTAAATTAATTATAGAATAGGTTTTCAATATTTAAACTTAAGTGGCATTTCATTGGGACCTGAATCACTATCTTCCCTTTTTAAAGTACAGTATGCACAATATCTGTAAGTTTGAAAATACAATTACAAAATATTCTTTTGAGTGTTTAATGAATAAACTTACCATTTGCTTCAAGAAAGAAAATGTAGAATTAGTTTTTACCTAAAATATAGGTGTAGAAATAAGGACACAAAGTAGTTATCTGAGATCTCCAGTAGATTTTGAAATTCAACAAGTTGCTAAACTGTCATGCCAGTGATGTATATTGTAAGAGGGGGTGGACTTCACACATTGTGTGTTTCATTTTGACTTCTGTTAGAGCATGGAAATAAACTAGTTTGAGCCAGTTAAACCAGAATCAAGTTCAAAATATCTTTCACAAAAATTTCTATTTTTTCCCCGAAACAATTTTTAAAATATAAAATTAAATTAAGAAGGAAGCATTTTCATTGCTGTAATTTTAAGACAAATGAAAATTGTGTAATGTAATTTATTCAAAAGATCACAAGAAATCTTACTACTTTATGTCTACTAAGATGTATTAAGTGAAATGCAACACAAAATGGCTGATAGAAAAATAAGTCTTATCTAAATTATTATTTTATTGACATTTTTATATTAGTTGTAATATACAACTAATGTTGTAGTGTAATGTAACACATTACAAAAATTTCACTCAATTTGATAAGATTTGATGGCTAAATTCTAAGAGCTGATATTTCGCAATACACATAATAAACTATCAGCAGTACACATATAATAAACTATGTAATTATCAATTACTTTAATATAAATGGTTATGATTGTGTCTTTCCTTGTATACTTGGTGTGCTGTTTGTATATTTGCATAAATGTGTGTTAAATTTAACTCAGCTATGTGACTGATGATTCAGAAGCTTATAGGACAATGTTTATTAATTCATAATGTAAAATTTGCTAGCAACTTCTTCCTTTTTAAAAGATCTCTTTACAATCTTCATTTCTTAATGTGTGTAAATTAAACTCCTCTTTGAGAAGAATGCAATTTTAGCATTCAAAAAGTCCTCAATTATAGAATTAAGAAAACTCTATTGCTAAACCTCTGGTTAAATCTTCCTCTGCTCACAAAGTGCATCAATCAAAATCTGTCTGTTCCTATCTGCCCACATAAATTAAGAAGAATTGGGATGAGATCAAATATGGGATGTGTACATTATGTGGACATTCTGGGTTATCAGTTCTGCTTGGTGAGTGAATAATTAACTTGAGGATATCATTGCACCTTACCTTATTGTAATATATTAAGCCTGCCCCTCTGAGGTTGAGTTCACAAACATCCTAGCTCAAAAATGAGCAAGCATATTCCAGTCATTAACTGTTCATTCAGTAAGTTGTGGTTTAAACTAATATATGAAGCTAAGCTGAAATTCTCCATCTGTTTTGCCCAACTTTCAATATATTAGATCACAATTCCATCATTTTTTGCTAACCAAAGCTGATTAGGGAATTTAGGAATTGTAAAGCTATAAATCTAGAAGATACCAAATCAGAGAAGTATCTTTAGAATCTATACAAATATTTGCTTCATAGGAATCAGGATCTAATTAAAAAATAAAAAAATAAAAATTGTCATATACCCAGCTTTGGTTTAACAATACTGTATACAATTCACTTTTAAAGACAGCTTAATCATTGGGGTGGGAATGGTATTACGATTCTGGAACATTTCAACTGTTTGCATCAAAAATTAATTATATATTGTTTGTTTTATATATGCCTTTTTATTCCCTTTAATTAACATAAAATCTCCAAGGTCAAAACAAAATGAAAGCAAATTCTTATATTCAGAAGCAATATGCCTAGACTGGTTATTATTCTATACAGTTCTACAAATTTTCATTATGCTATAATTTTAACTTCTGAGTAACATTAGAAGCCCCTTTCATTTCAGTTAATTAGAATTAGTATTGAACTACAAATTATACTTTTAAGAAAAATAGCCTCATAAGAGATTGCTTTTAGAATATTATTAGTACATCAGCATCTGGATTCCTTTGTAATGTAATAAGTAATAAAATAATAGTTTCGCTCAATGACATATGTTACAAGGAATGATTGGTAGACTATTTGTACTTAAAAGTCTATCTAACACCTTGTTCTGATGTGTGTTTGTTCATTGATAGGATCAGTGAGTAAGTATTATTGCCCTTAATGGCAAAGTTAAATACCTATTCAACATTGTGCTACTAAAATCTAGAAGACTTGTATTGGCTCAAAGGCAAAGTGATCTTTAGTTACTGAAAATAACAATACATAGCTAGAAGCAAACATTAATTTTTAAAATATAATGAACTGACTTTTCTACTGAAAAATGTCATAAATATAGTAGTTACAAGTCTAACCATCAAAACGCTCCTCTCTTCACTGATATCTGTAGAATTCTGCTACATTGACCTACCATGCCCCAATTGTATCACTTTCATATATGGATGTGACATCATGATAGATAGACAGACAGACAGACAGACAGACAGAAAGCAATGGCACTTAGATGCATGTACCACTTCACAGTGCTTTACAGCCCTCTGTATAGAGTTAGCATATTGCCACCAATGATCTGGGTCCTCATTTTATCCACCTCGGAAGGATGGAAACAGTGGTGGGATTCAAATTTTTTTACTAATGGTTTTATGGGTGTGGCTTGGTGGGTGTGGCAGGGGAAGGTTACTGCAAAATCTCATTCCATCCCCCCCATTAACCTGCTTTCCAGCTCCACTGTCCTATGCAGGGCAACCAAAGAAAACCCAGCCAATCAGCTGCAACTCGGGAAGCAGAGAATAGATGGGGGCAGGGCCAGTCAGAGGTAGTATTTGCCAGTTCTCCAAACTATTCAAAATTTCCGCTACCGGTTCTCCAGAACTGGTCAGAACCTGCTGAATACCACCTCTGGATGGAAGGCTGAGTCAACCTTGAACCACTGAGACTCGAACTGCCAAACTGTCAACAGTTAGCAGAATTAGCCTGCAATATTGCATGCTAACTGCTGCACCACCATGGCTCTTAAAGGGCAGGGTTTAATGATATAACACTGCTCCTTTCTTGATTCTTCCTGTGGACAATTTTGTCTTTGTATACATAACACAGAATAACAGAGATGGAAGGGACCTTGGATGTCTTGCAGTCCAACACCTTGGTCAGGCAGGAAACCCTATACCATTTCAGATAAATAGCTGTCAAATTTCTTCTTAAAAACTTCCAGTGTTGGAGAATTCACAACTTTTGCAGGCAAGTCGTTCCACTGATTAATTGTTCCAACTGTCAGGAAATTTCTCCTTAGTTCTAGATTGGTTCTCTCCTTGATTAGTTTTCACCCATTTGTCTCTTGTCCTGCCTTCAGGTGCTTTGGAGAACAGACTGACTCCCTCTGCTTTATGGCCAAAGATCATGCAATCATCATTCCAGCAATTTGCAGCCTCCTTAGATTCCTACATTTCAGTGAAATCCCAGGGGAAACATCTTTTTTTTTTCACTTGAGAAATATGTGTAATGTGGAAGTTCTCCAAGTAAAGTTGAATAGAGAATAACAATACCAGCAGCAGCAACCTTCCCACACAGACATTACCGAGATAAACAGAGGAATTCTCAAGCAATCTGAATACAGTTATTGTTTCTCAGTCCAATATCAGGTACATATTAGATAGTTTTCAACCTTTTAAAAGGTTGTATCCATTGTAGTGGATGTAGTTTGGTCATTTGTTAGATGGTTTGCTGTATTTTTGCTGCTTTTTGTATTTTTTCCCCCTTTGTTTTTTTATTGCTTCCTGTAGAGTTTGTTAAGACAATTTTTTTAAAAAACCCTTCTTTAATTTTTTTTTATCTAGCTATGCAAAGACTACTTTTGTATTTGCTCATCAGTCTTCTCCATGTTAAAACTATGTACTTTCCCCCATTTCTGTTAATCTCATTTAATTTCTAGTCTTTGACCATTCTAGTGCAAGAATTTTATGTATTTATTTATGTTATATTAAACTGTCACAGTCCCAGTATATAGAAAGTCTGTACTCAAAAAATTAGTTTCCAAGGTTCTCTATGATCGCAGCCCAATCTTATGGAATCCATGATTCAAGGGCTAAAATCATTATCAATTAAATTTTAAATTTTGACTGTGAAGTTTCATTTTAAACAACTGTGATGGGCTTTTGAAACTCAGCCATGTACTGAAAATTAGATACTATAGATCAGAGGTGTCAAACTCAAATCATCACGGAGGCATCACGTGACGTATTGGGACTTTTTTCCCCTTTGCTAAACTGGCCGTGGGAGTGGCCAGCATGTGACGCATCTGGATTGAGGCACATCTTTACTTCAAAGCTTGTACCAATTGAATCTGTAAATCATTGGCAGACATATTCATATATTCTGAATAAAACAGTTTTATCAAAGTAAATTTGGTGAAAGCAGAATCACTTCATTAGTCGGGAACAAAGGAGAATTAATAAAAAAGATATGGATAAGTAAATTTCTCAGAACCTTAGAGAAGTAACTAAATTCATGTCTTGTCCTATGCCAACCATCATTGGCTGGGTTCACATATTATCCTAGCTAGCAACAAAACTTTGGGAATAAATAAATACTTGACCTTTGAATGACAGACAGGATCATTATTATAAATAGGGGATTGTAGGGACAGGAGAAAGAAATGTGTTGGTTCATATCAAAAATTAAATTCAATTTTAATGATATTAATTAAATACTGTTGATGTTGCTACATGTGTAATTCAAGTTTTTAATCTATGTCCTATTAAAAATTACAATTTAGTGGAAGCTTTTACAAAATCCTGGAAAGCTGTAGAGCCAGTGCTGGGCGAAGACATCTCCGTGGTCATGTGGCCGGCACGACCATGTGATTGTAGGGTATGTCAATTTTTTCAACTTTCAATTTCCAAACAATAAGGGTACTCAAAAGTTGTGACATGCCTTGGGGATTGTAAAGATGTTTTAGTGGCTTTAATATAATTTAGGTATGCTTGATAAGCAACTATATAAATATCATAACTTTTTAATGTTTCGTTTGTTTCAGATGACCTTGCAGATTACAGATCAATAGAGTTGGAAGGGACCTTGTAGGTCATCTAGTCCAACTCCATGCCAAAGCAGGAGACCCTACACCATTTTTGACAAATGGCAGTCCAATCTCTTCTTGAAAGGCTCCAGTGATGAAACTCCCACAACTTCCGAGGGCAAGCTGTTCCATTGTTTGATTGTTCTCACTGTCAGAAAATTTTTCCTTATTTCCAGGTTGAATCTCTCCTTGTTCAGTTTCCATTATTCCTTATCTGGCCTTAAGATGCCTTGAAAAATAGCTTGACCCCTTCTTCTCTGTGGCAGCCCCTCAAATATTGGAAGACTGCTATCATGTCTCCCTGGCCCTTTTCTTCAGTAGACTAGCCATGTTCCTGTAACCGTTATTCTTATGTTTTACTCTCCAGCCCCCTAATCATCTTGGTTGCTCTTCTCTTAACTTTTTCTAGAGTCTCAACATCTTTTTTTTACAGTGTGATGACCAAAACTGGATGCAGTATTCTAGGTGTGGTCTTACTAAGGCTTTATAGAGTGGTATTAGAACCTCTTTTGATCTTGATTATATCCCTCTGTTAGGATTGTGTTGGCCTTTTTGGCTGCCATGCTGCTGGCTCATATTTAGCTGGTTGTCCACTTAGACTCCAAGATTCTCCTCACATTTATGGCTTTAAGCCCCCTTCACCCAGTCTATATGTGTACTTTTGGTTTTTCTTGCTTAATGTAAGACTTTACATTTCTCTACATTGAATTTCATTTTGTTAGATAGGATGCTTCCAGATGCTTCTCTGGATGCCATCTCAGAGAAGGATGAGCCAGTCCCAGGCATATCAGGGGAGGAGTGATCAGACAAGCAGCCCAGCTGAGCATGGGTCAGTTGAGGTACAGCTACAGCAGGACATGAAATTGCTGGTCCCATTTTGTGGTTGTTAATCAAGGACTATCTATACTCTAATTAGGTAATGAAAGCCTGAATCATCATGTATGAAACCTCCTATTGGAAGCTTTTACAAAATCCTGGAAAACTGCATCCAGGGCTTTGGGAACAAGATGTGCATGTTATGATTTATAAATCCAAATTAGCTGGATTCATAGGATGCACTAAACCAAAACTAAATACCACACATTCCATCTCAGTCCAATGTATTAATTAACCCAGGCAATGTACTACATTTTAACTTTAGCATAGCTGGGGAATAATTAACATGGCCCAAAATTGGGTAGAGAAGACAACTGTGAAATGGACCATTAACTTTACATATCCTCTATAGCTGATTTCAGTTTGTTTGCTTTAAAGTAGCAAAAAAACCCACCTGCATTTACACCTTAGATAGGATTAATTCAACTTCTCTTTGAAGATCCCAGAGAGTTTACTAATAAATGGCCTAAACTTTATGCCAACCAACCTGAAAACTTCCAATGCATAGGAAATACATTGAGAGCACCTGGTGAATGGTACTTTTTAATGAAACAATTTGGATGAGATTTCAGGACTAATGACTAAAAGCTCAATGGACAATTAAATTAGCAATTAAGTTACTACAAGTGGCCTGATTCCAAATAATTTCAACTTTCCTCTACAACAGGGATGTCAAACTCACAGCATCACAGCAGCATCACATGATGTATCGCACTGGTGGGATTCACATTTTTTTCTACCAGTTCTGTGGGCGTGGCTTGGTGTGTGTGGCAGGGGAAGAATACTGTAAAATCTCCAGTCAGAGGTGGCATTTGCTGGTTCTCTGAACTACTCAAAATTTCTACTACAGGTTCTCCAGAACTGATCAGAACCTGTTGAATACCACCTCTGATGTACTGGGATTTTTTTCCCCTTTGCTAAACTGGGCATGGGCGTGGTCAGTGCGTGACGCATCCGGCCTGCGGGCCGTGAGATTGACAACTTTGCTCTACAACCAATTCCACAGTTAGCCTTTTATTGCCACATATCATATTTGTGAGCTGTTGTTTGACATGTAAACTATTTTGTGTTACTTAAGGTAACAATGAGCAGGCTTTCCAAATTTTAAATATGACTTTAGAGTATTGTTGTTATTGTCCAAAAAAAAATGGAAAGGAAAAGCTAAGAAAATAGCCCTATGTTCAGGACTAGGTGCAGAAATTACAAAGCTGTTCTTCCATTTAATTGGCTGTGTGTTTTTCCTTTGATATGTTTGTCAAATAAAAACTTGCTTTGTCTTGAATTCCTCACCATGAGCTGATATTTAAATCTATTACAGCCTGAGAACTCAGACTGTATTTCAAAATACAGCCAACCATTGCCTTTTCTGTCCCACTTTCAGATCTCTAAACACAAAGTTTTTTCTTACCCAAGAATCAGAAAACACAAATCAAACTTTGCATCTTGGTCTAATCTTGAGAGGAACCTCATTATGATTTGTTGATTTGCTAGTGTCAGCTACATCAGTTTTTCCAAGGGTTACTTAGAAAATAATAGGAAGGAAACGGTTGAAAACTGAGTGCTTCCCCTTTTTCACTATAAAAATCCAAATTATACATCTTTGTCAAATAACTGTCCAGCCTTTACTTCAACATCTAGTAAAGAAATATCCTTAGATAATTGGTTCCACTGTTAAAATGCCTTTATGACTAGAATGGTTTTTTTAAAAAAAATTCAACTGGAAATGTTATTTCTGTACTTTGGGATTAATTAGTTAGGAGTTTAATAATTTATGTAGCTGACCACCTCACAACAATAACACTGGGAGGAGTGCAAAGATTAAAATCCAACAGTTATAAACAAGATTCCCAGATAAGCAATCATAAAACTATATCAACAATAATGCTCACCTAGCTTCCTGGTCCAAATGCTGTAAGAAATAGCCAGGTCTTCAGAGCCTTGCAAAAGGTTAACAAGGTTGGAACCATCTACCATCTACTTCCACAAGGCAGGGCTATGACTCCGGGATCCAACAAGATAACATTTTTTAATACAGAGGACTAAGAACATGCCCTCTTTGCTACATCGAATACGGCAAATAGGAACAGTGGGAGAGGAACAATCCTGTAGCCCAGCTATACAGCAATCCTGTAGCTCATCAATGACAACCAGCACTTCCAAGTGCACCTACTGGTAACCAGCGCAAGTTGTAGTGGGGTAGTGATATAATCAGAAATTTAGAAAAATGCCTGAAATCCTGCATTTTGGATTAGCTGCAGCTTCCAAATGATCTTCAAGGATATGTAGAGTGGGAAGTCATTTGTGACTTTCCTGTTCAATAATTGTTGGAAGTTACTGTGATTGTAAAGTAAAAGTAAAGGCTCCCTTCACACACACATGCTAGTCGTTTACGGCTCCACAGGGCAGTGCTCCTCTCTGTTAGAGCCAGTGCTGGGCGAAGACATCTCCATGGTCATGTGGCTGGCATGACCATGTGATTGTAGGGTGTGTCAATTTTTTTCAACTTTTAATTTCCAAAGAATAAGGGTACTCAAAGGTTGTGACATGCCTTGGGGATTGTAAAGATGTCTTGGTGGCTTTAATATAATTTAGGTATGCTTGGTAAGCAACTACATAAATATCATAACTTTTTAACATTTTGTTTGTTTCAGATGGCCTTGCAGATTACAGATCAACAGAGTTGGAAAGGACCTTGTAGGTCATCTAGAACACCTTATACCACCAGACTTGAAATTCTAGACCTAGAAAACCTTGAATTACGCCGTCTTCGGTCTGATCTAAGCATGGTATATGAAATCATACATTGCAATGACTTACCTCTCAATGAATACTTCAGCTTCAACCATAACACAAGAGCAAACAATAGATACAAACTCAAGGTTAATTGCACCAAATTTGATTGCAGGAAATACGATTTCAGCAACAGAGTGGTCAATGTCTGAAATACTCTACCTGACTCTGTGGTTTCTTCCCCAAACCCCTAAAACTTTAACCTTAGACTGTCTACTATTGACCTCACCCCTTTCCTAAGAGGTCTGTAGGGGGCATGCATAAGCATACCAACGTGCCTACCATTCCTGTCCTATTGTTTCTTTTATTTTTCTTATATGTACCCATTTCATGTATTCATAACTATGTACCTGTATATACTTATACTTATTATCTTGTAAGTGATTGACAAATCAAATAAATAAATAAAAATAAATAAACTCCCTGCCCGACCCTACACCATTTTTGACAAATGGCAGTCCAATCTCTTCTTGAAAGGCTCCATGATGAAGTTCCCACAACTTCCAAGGGCAAACTGTTCCATTGTTTGATTGTTCTCACTTTCAGAAAATTTTTCCTTATTTCCAGGTTGAATCTCTCCTTGTTCAGTTTCCATCCATGATTCCTTATCTGGCCTTCAGGTGCTTTGAAAAATAGCTTGACCCCTTCCTCTCTGTGGCAGCCCCTCAAATATTGGAAGACTGCTATAATGTCTCCCCTGGCCCTTTTCTTCACTAGACTAGCCAAGCCCAGTTCCTGTAACTTATGTTTAGTCTCCAGCCCCCTAATCATCTTAGTTGCTCTTCTCTGCACTTTTTCTACAGTCTCAACATCTTTTTTTACGGTGTGGTGACCAAAACTGGATGCGATATTCTAGGTGTGGTCTTACTAAGGCTTTATAGAGTGACATTAGAACTTCACTTGATCTTGATTATATCCCTCTGTTAGGATTGCGTTGACTTTTTTGGCTGCTACGCTGTGGCTCATATTTAGCTGGTTGTCCACTAAGACTCCAAGATCCTTCTCACAGTTACTGCTATTGAGCCTGGTTTCACCAAGTCTATATGTGTCCTTTTTTTTTTCTTGTGTAAGACTTTACTTTTCTCTACGTTGAATTTCATTTTGTTAGACAGGATGCTTCTCCGTATGCCTCTCTGGATGCCATCTCAGAGAAGGATGAGCCAGTCCCAGGCATACCAGGAGGGGAGTGATCAGACAAGCAGCCCAGCTGAGCATGGGTCAGTTGAGCACAGCTACAGCAGGACATGAAATTGCTGGTCCCATTTTGTGGTTGTTAATCAAGGACTATCTATACTCTAATTAGGTGATGAAAGCATGAATCATCATGTATGAAACCTCCTAGCCCAGAAATGGACATGATTGCTGCACAGGATGAACCTCTGCAAAGGTCCTACTAACCACAACTGCCATTTGCTTTTTGAGGAGCGATCAGTCCAAAAATCATGCAGCAACTTTGATTAGAGAAGTGTACCCCCAGGTATCCCCACGTGACCCTAATTTCCAACAGCTTCTCACAAGCAAAGTCAATGAGGAAGCTGGTTAGTTGATGCTAACCATGCATTTGTTCTATCTACAAAATCTTTATTTTGCCTTATATGTAAACTTCATTTTAAAGTTGATGGTCTTTCAAATTTCTCCATCCAATTTATAAGCAGAGGAATACTCCTGCAATTTCTGAAGGAAAATCCTCCTAAAATAGAAACAAGTTTTCTCAAGATGTCTTCCTTTGCAATTTAATAGTTATATGCCTGAAGCCTGAAAGGCTGTAGACCTTTGAAAGGATGATTGTAGAAAAAAAAAGATGGGACATTCACACCTTTTCCTTAGCCGGAAAGGTAAGGGAACTAAATTCTCTGTCATTAAAATAAATGGGAACAGGTAAGGAAAGGAGTAGAATATCTCTGCCCAAGTCTATTTCATTTTAACATAGCATCCTGCTTCACATCAGCAAAACTTTCATCTCTGCATGAATAGTGCAAACAGATTCTAAGGCCTTTATTCAGGTGTCAAAAAATAGTTCTCTCTTGCTATCTAAAACTTTTCTCAGATGTATTATATGTAAACTCAAATACTGTATATTAAAATACATATCTGAATAATAATTACAATAACAATAATTGGTAATGATGTGATCTTCTGGAGGAAAGAATGATGGTGCTTATAGAATGCATAGTGAACAAAGTAAACTCTGAGAATAGCTTCAGGGGATAATATAAGATGCCTGGCTGGGCTTATAACACCTTTTTAACAGCACAGCAATCTGGGACCCAATTCTGACTTCCAGAAAAGCTGTTCATGTCTAAAATTCTTAGAAAAGGATTCCAGACCATAAGATAAATATGTATTTATTGTTAGAACTATCACACAAATTACTTGTTTTAAAAGTTTATTCCATTTAATTTAACCTTGAGGTTAAAGGATAATTTGAAATATAGGTACATGTTTGCATAGAGTATACTGCACGAGTCAAAAAGAGGGCTGTGAAAATATTTACAGACCCCTCACATCTGGGATATAAACTGTTTCAACTCCTTCCCTCAAAACGACGCTACAGAGCTCTGCACACCAAAACCATTAGACAAAAGGACAGTTTTCCCCCAAACGCCATCACTCTGCTAAACAAATAATTCCCTCAACACTGTCCAACTATTTACTATTTCTGCATTACTATTACTATTAATCTTCTCATCATTCCTTATCACCCCTCCCCTCCCACATGTGACTGTATGACTGTAACTTTGTTGCTTGTATACTAACTATTTATATGGACTGTTTCCTAGTATGATTTGATTGCTTATTGTATGCTATGACTATTATTAAATGTTGTACCTTTTGATTCTTGACTCTTGATGAATATACCTTTTCATTTATGTATAGTGAGAGCATATGAACCAAGACAAATTCTTTGTGTGTACAATCACACTTGGCCAATAAAGAATTCTATTCTGTTCTATTCTATTCTATTCTATTCTATTCTATTCTATTCTATTGGAAGATGTACATGTGTTCTAAATACCATATGCCTTCACAGATTATATTGGTTAATGGATGGGAAGTTAGAAAAGGCCACTGATATGTAAGGACCAATGAAGATCATCTAACTTTGCTTGAGTCTTTGCACTGAAATTCTGAACTGCAAATCCCTATTCTATTTATAAAGGCTGCTGCTCAGTTTGATGAAAGAGCAAGATTTAGCTTGTTTAGATATTGGTGAATTCCCACCTCATTTGTAGCTAAGAAAGAAGGAGATTCCTTAGTTAGTTAGCTGAGCCATAATTCTGAATAATATTCTTCCATTCCTAGAAATGCAAGTATTATGGCTTCCTACAGCATGGCTATTTGTCAAATGAAATAAAGTCATACTGCCTACCCATATCCTTGTTAAATTAAGGTATTACCCAATATTTCCTTCTACAGTACTATTGTAATGCATGCTGGTGGCCAAGTACCCAATTTTTGATCATATGATTGCGGGGATTCTGCAACCATCATAAGTGTAAGGACTGGGCATAAGTCACTTTTTTCACTTGTAACTTTGAATGGCCATTAAACAAATGGTTGTACATCAGTAACTATTCGTAATCTATATACTTTTTAGCAGTTAGAACCAGTTTCCCAAGAACAGAAAGTAAGTCTTTTAAAAAAACAAACAAGGCATTTTTTAAAAGTTTTGCTATTTGTTATAGTACCCAGTTGCTTATTCTGGACAGTTCATTTTAACACCAAAGTATTAATAATAACAAAAACAAAAACAAGACCAAACTAAAAAAACTTGAAAAAGATACAATAATTACATTAAACAATGACATCCTGTTGTATATTACAGGATAAAAATCCCTGCTATAGTAGCTGAGCCATGCAAAACTTTTTTTAAAAAATATTAATTTTTCAGTATGCCAGAAGCCAACCAAGATAGATACCAAATAAAAGCCCTAGAGATGTAATTCAAGAAGATAGGTGTCACCACACAGAAAGACTTGTTCCCTATAATCAATACTCTGCAGGGAATAATATTTAGGGCACTATTGTGTACAGAGAAGAGACTTGTAACAGAAGTTAGTTCCTGTGGAATCCTGTCCAAGTTATTTAGAGTTTCAAGCAAAAGAACTGGAACTGAACTTTTGTATTCAACAGCGTATTAACAGCTCACAGAGTTCTTTTAGAATGTATCCTGGAAGATACAATGAAGAGACATAAATTCAGATTGCTGAACACAGTGGTTAGCCATTGAATGATACGGATTGCTAGACTAAGTGTATTTGGCCTGTTGTAGCAGAACTTTTCAAAGAAGCATATAATAGCAGTGATGGAGAGTTTAATTACTTTTATATTATTTGAGAGACAAACTCTGTCATGTATGAGCCTTTCAGGAAATTCCAAACTTGTCTTTGCTGACAATATTCTCCTTTAAAGGTCGAAGCTTCTCAACCTGTTGCTAATCATTAGAGAAGACTTAGTCAATTGAATAGGAGAAATGTTGGGGGAAAGTGATGCTGCAGTTCTTGATACTTGGTACTAAAAAAAGTTGCTGATGGTGGGGATTTTTTTTTAATGTATAATGTTTAAGAATGAAGTTTCAGATTATTGGAGAAGGTGAATATTGTCCTTCAAAAAGGGAGGAAAAGAGCAACCAGGGAACTAAAAACAATTCTTGTCGTAATAATCTTGCCTCAATTGTTAATTGGTTAGCTTCCTTAATGAATTGTGGAAGTACTGCAGATGCAGAATATCTTGATTTCAGCCAAGCTTTTGACAAAGTACTTAAGATATTCTGATTAGCACACAAGTGAACTGAAGGCTGGAGGGAATGATAATTAAGTGGATACATAGCTAGCTCAAAGTTATACTGAATGACTGGTTTTCAGTAGTTCCTTGAACTGAGGATTTCAGTGAGGAAAATTTAGGGTTCCAGACTGGTTCTATGCTCAGGGGCTAGGATGATCAGGGACTGGAAACAAAGTCCTATGTTGCAGCTGGGAAAGTTTAGTCTGGAAAAAAGAAGATTTGCATGTTCTAGCTCTACTAAAAAGAGACTACGCAAAGGTCAAGATCTCTTCTGTAATCTCAAAGGGTAAAACATAAAATAAGGTAAAATTACATCACAGTATCTAAATTTTAAGTAGAATATCTGATTAAATTCTGTATAAATATTAGAAAGAACATCCTAATAGTTTGATACTAGAACCAGTAACCCAGGAATATGGTGGGCTTTCATTTACTGGATGAGTTAAAATGAGCACTAGACATTTATCTGTTAGAAATGCTTTAATTCTGATCCCTTCATTGAGGAAAGGATTAAAGTATGCTCTCTTCCCTTTATGATTCAAACAGAAGGGGACAGATTATTATGCAAATACAATAAGTTGGGTGTGCATTTCTTTGTTCATAGGATGAGATTCTCTACTAGTTAGTACAGTAGTCTCCTCCAGCCAATTCATAATTAAGAACGGTTGCAGGAATTTGGTTTGTCTAGTCTAGTGAAAAGAAGGACTAGGGGTGACATGATAACAGTGTTCCAATATTTGAGGGGCTGCCACAAAGAAGAGGAGAGCAACCTATTTTCCAAAACACCAGAAGGCAAGGCAAGGAGTAATGAATGGGAACTAATCAAGGAGAGAAGCAACCTACAACTAAGGAGAAATTCCTTAACAGTGATAACAATTAACTAGTGGAACAGTTTGCCTTCAGAAGCTGTGGGTTCTCCATCACTAGAGGCTTAAAGAAAATATTAGATAGTCACTTGTCTGGAATGGTATAGGGTCTCCTGCTTGAGCCAGGGGTTGGACTACAAGACCTCCAAGGTCCCTTCCAACTAGGGGTAGGATTCTACCAGTTTGCACCTATTGGCTAGAACTGGTTATTAACATTCTAAGCAGTTCGGAGAACCGGTTATTAGAAGAAATTACTGGCCTAATCCTGTAAGGAAGACAGGAAGGAAACGTTCTGGGGTTGCTTACAGAAACTGCCTCTCCGTTAACCCTTATTACATTCTTGGCAGGACTAGACTTCCTGTCTCAGGAACTTCTCTGGAGTTTTTTCCCCCCTCCTTTGCTGGTACTTTGCTCATGTGGAGTGACCATTCAAAGTTACAATGGCACTGAAAAAAGTGACTTATGACCATTTTTCACACTTACGACTGTTGCAGCATCTCCACAGTCATGAGAGGCCAGGCGAGGGGATGCGTGTCTCTATGTGAATGATATTGAGTTGGCCATGCCCAGCCAATAACATGACCACCAAGCCACATCCAACCGGTCACATGACCACCAAGCCACGCCCTCCAACTAAGCCATACTCACAGAACCGGTTGTTAAAAATTTGAATCCCACCCCTGCTTCCAACTCTGTTATTTTAAAATGGTAATGCTGCTTTTTAAGATATTGTGTGTTATCCTGTTTTTACAAGTCCATTCTAAAGTTCCAAATTATGGGCCAGTTTCTTTTGATTACTTCCTCATCAAAATGAAAAATAGCAAGATGTTCAGAGCAGCTTTTCCTAGGCAAGTTAAAACAAATACTAATTTACTGTGGCTTAATTTTTTTTTTAGTTACCATCATCTAAGGCACAGGAAATGTTTCTTTAGTAGCCAGATTACTGATGTGATGAGTGGTGACAGAACTAGGGTACCCTGCATCACTCCGTAACTATTGGATCTATCCAGTGAAGCCGGAGAGCCTGTCCTGCCTTAGCAGAATGCCTCTGCTACTCATGAACCATTAGCAAGTTCAGCACCTGATCTGCAGTATTGAAGGCTGCCAGTAAAATCAGGAGTGACTCTTCTGCCTATCACCCTATGCCTGACATATCCTTCATAGCCATTGTTTTGGTAGCCTCCACCCTAGCCTTACCCCATTTTCAATATTTCATTTTTATACCTTTCTTAGTTTCGATTAGTTTATTTCATCCTTATTTTTGTAAACTCTAATAAAATCATAGCAGAAAAATAATAATACCATGGATGGTTTTCCTCAAGTGGATGATATTTTGTAGAAAGAAAGGGAAGAAAGCTGAGGGAATCCACTTCCCTCAGAGGAGCTGTTAAATCAAGATTCTATTGAAATCTGCAAAGGGAGAAAGACATCTACTAAATCTGAATTTAAGGACTCTTCGTGGCAGGTTTCAGATCTCATCAAGTAAAGAAAATAATCCTGCAGGTCGGATTCAAAATTTTTTACTACCGGTTCTGTGGGCATGGCTTAGTGGGCGTAGCATGGCTTGGTGGGCGTGACGGGAAGGATACTGTAAAATCTCCATTCCTACCCCACTCCAGGAGAAAGATACTGCAAAATCCCATTCCCTCCCCACCCCACTAATCTGCTTTCCAGCTCCGTTCTCCTGTGCAGGGCAACAAAAGAAGACCCAGCCAATCAGCTGGGACTCGGGAGGCAGAGAATAGATGGGGGTGGGGCCAGTCAGAGGTAGTATTTGCCAGTTCTCTGAACTACTCAAAATTTCCGCTACTGGTTCTCCAGAACTGGTCAGAACCTGCTGAATACCACCTCTGCTGCAGGACCCAAGAAACAGACCTTTTTGTGTAGAACCAGCCCTCTGGTATACCTGATTACCTGAGATAAGATTGATCCTGATCCTGCTTGCCTTCCAGAAAGTCCTTTTGTTTCCCTGGCAAGGTAGTCGTCAAGTTTAGTAAAGATTAGTATTTTATTATAATATATTGCTTTTTATTCTTAGCAGACATTTTAGTTTTGAATTTTATATTTAGCATTGTATGTTCTGATCTATTGTAGTTTCCATTTAAAATTTGTTGGCTACTCAGACTTGTAGTGAGGGAGTGGCCATTTAAAATATAAATAAATAAATATATTATATGCTCAGATTCCCAGCATAATAACACACCTGGCATCATTTATGATATACTCTCAATGGAAGAAACCCACCTTGGTTTTAATGGTCAGTGTGGCCTATTAAAAGGAGTTGGGTTTGGAATAAGATGTCTAAAATATCTAAAATCCATTAAATTAAACTTCCTCTGTAACGTAACTTCCTACTTATAATTTCAGAGGCATTCTAGGAGTTTTATTCAAAGTGTTTGATGACTAGATGCAAACCTGGAGCAATGAATTGTGTTTCATTGGGGATGGGCTCAGTGATATGTGAGGATAAGCCTTAATGGTTGAGTTCAAGAACCAAGATTAAAGATAGCCATGGCTAGTGCAATGTTTGAGTGTCTGTGTGGAAGAGACGGCACAACAATGGTAAGAAAAGATAATTAATAATATACGATGTCCCTCTAAAGTGAGCTTTTGTTAGGAAATCATGCAGCAAAAAGTCTGTTCAAATGTTGCATGACTTTGGTTAAAATAATAATTACATTTTTAGAAAAATGAATCAACCAAGATTTTTGAAGGTTAGATTTAAATATCAATTAGTCTGTATGCTGCCCCAGTGCATAATTTCACACTTGCCTCAATCTTACAAGAGTAGGCTTGGGGGTTATTATTTCCCTTAGCATAAAACTTGCATCTACTGTATCTAAACTCATTCAGCTAAACACTTGTATTTACTGAAAGGCAAATGAGCAAAGCTGAATGGTGCACAAAGCTGTGAAGAAGCTGGTTTAGTTTAAATACAGCAGAAATGGACAGACCATTCGTGATACAAGATATGGAGAAAGGTGGGACAATATCCACAGGCAGTCACACAGAATGTTGTACTATTCTGAGGAAAGAAATGTTTTCAAATAATTGTTTTAAGTGAAAGTAGGACAAATTATTTGGCTTCCTCTCAGTTGCCACCCAAATATGTTTTTCCCCCTGCAAGTATCAATATTGTTACATGTATTATCTCTTATTTTTAAAAAAGCAAGCACAACAGATACTGAATTCATCACCTTTAAATCCCTGCATAGTATGGGTCCAGTCTATTTGAGGAACCATCTCACACAGATGGGACTGATCTGCCCCACCTACCCTGGCAGAGGAGGCATACTGCGAATCCCATCAGCCAAGGAATTTCAGCTGGTGGGATCCAGGAGAAAGGCCTTTTCTGCTGTTGGTGCCTGCTCTCTGGAACATCTTATCTCCTCAGGTGAGATTGCCTCCCACCCTCTGGACATTTTGAAAGAGCCGTAAGATCTGGCTCTATCAAATGTCTTGGTGACTCAACAGGGGAGCATCATACTGGAGGTGATGGACTAATTAAAATCTAATCCCATCTTCTGCCCTCATTCTCACCGTATATGACTGGTTTCTTTCTTTGCCATCTTGTCTCCATGATTTTATCTGTTAATGTTTGTCATCTCACAACGGATGATTTTAATGTTTTTCAATGTTTTTAATGTTATAAATTGCCCAGGATCATTGGATACGAGAAGGCTGGATAAATGAATGAATGAATATTTAAATAAATAAATACCGTGTTTCCGTCAAAATAAGACCCAACCAGAAATTAATCCCTAGCATGATTTTTCAGGATGCTCTCGTAATATAAGCCTTATCCCCCCCCAATAAGCCCCAGTTAAGGTTGTCAACCAGATGGAAGCAGTTAGTACCATATTTCCTTGAAAATAAGACCTAATTGGGAAATAAGCCCTTATGTATCTTTTGTAGCAAAAAATTAATATAAGACCTGGTCATATTTTTGGGAAAACACAGGTAAATATTCTTAAAGCATTTGTTTACGTATTGGAATTTATCCTGGATTATAAACAAGGACAGGCTTTTCAACATAGTGGTCAATCTTACTCTCTAATCATCTATCTATAGGAGCATACTATGCTACTCTACCCCTGGGTCTTTTTAAGTGCAGCACAAAAGTATAATTTAGGTGCTAAGCAGGAATGAAAGGTAACCAGTTACAAAAGGCATTGAAGACTTTGTATGGTTTTGCTTGTGTGGTGAATGAATACAATGTCTCTCTCCTCATGCCTCCTCAATCCAAACTTACTGTACTCTTAAATTAACAGGTCATTATCTTTGATGAATGGTGAAAAGCAAATAAAATAAATGTTTTATGTTTAAATGACTATCATTCCTGTCCCTCCAGCCAGCATATTCACGTAGTCAAAAGTTTTCATTCAATGTATTTAGCAGCTATAGATGGGAATGCTGTTTTTAAACTCACATACAGTATATCAAATCAGGTTTTCCTGTGCCACTCCAATAGTTCTTCAAAAATTCAATTTAGCTGGAAAGCTACATTCATCAGTCTGGTTAGAACTGGCTCGGGGACAAAGAAAGCGTCAAAAGCTAGAAAGAAATCTCTCTTCTTTGTTAACTATTTCTAGGACATTTTTAATTACACAAAAGTGTTGAGAGTTTTGAGTATTTATTATCCCAACATACCTGCTGGTTAAAGTCAGACTTACACATCATATCAAAATGCACAGTTGATCACTGAGTTATTGTGCTATTTTTGTAAGACATAAAATAAAAAGAATGGCAGCAATTCCATGGAGATCAACGTTATACTCCTAGAGAAAATATAATTTTTTAAAAGTGTTCATTCCAAAGTTGCTATTTGATACTTAAGAGAAACTGTCAGAAGGCTGAGTTAGTGTGACTTGCCTAAAACAGTTTCCTCTGAAAACACACAATGAGGCAAATATCTGCCAAATTAAGAAAAGGAAGGATGTCCCATGCATATGAATGCTCTTGGCCAAAAAGCCACAGTGATGCAATCATGTCCTATTCCAAGGGACCAAAACAGAGCAATAATTATAATATACAGATAGTTCTTAACTTACAACCACAACCAGATCCAGAATGTGTTAAATATGTTAAATGTGTCATGCCCAATTTTATGACATTTTGGCCACAACTCTTAACCAAATCCCTGCTCTTGTTAAGTGAAACATAAAGTCATTTGGCAGTTTAATCCTCACCGGCTCAAGGTTGACTCAGCCTTCCATTCTTCTGAGGTCAATAAAATGAGATCCAGATCGTTGGGGGCAATAGGCTGACTCTGTAAACCACTCAGAGAGGGCTGTAAAGCACTGTGAAGTTGTATATAAGTTTAAGTGCTGTTGCTATTAAGAGAATCTGGCTTCCTCCATTGAATTTGCTTGTCAGAAGCTAGCTGGTGTCAACATTTTGAATAATGTACCCACCAAAAGCAGAACTTTGAGGCAGGTAGATTCCTCAAGGAACATGTTTATCGGATACATCATATCAGCACAGCTAATGAAAACCAACTCTAAAAGTTTCCATGGTTTCCCCCCTAATTAAAAGAGCAAAAGTTCCCTCTCCTCAATGTCATTGGTCACATTGTCCAATGAAAGAAGCTGGCAGGCTGCTTGGTCACGCCTCTCCTCCAACTGCCACCTGTTGGGATGACCTTGGTTCCCACAAGAAAACTTTTTGTTTTGACTGTTAGCCAGTCTATTTACTTCCCCCTTCCCTTCACCCTCTCAGGGTTCATGGCAACTGTGAGGCAGAAAAAGATGGCTTCAGCCAGGTTTGCTTCAGAGTTGACAGTTGGAAGGTTGCAAATGACAATCACATGGCCCTGGGACACTACAACCCTTGTAAACACAGGCCAATTTCCAAGCGCCTAAATGTTGAATACATAACCCTGGGGATGGTGCAACAGTCAAAAGTGTGAGGTCTTAAGTCACTTTTTTCAGTACCGCTCTAAATTAGAACAGTTGCTAAACAAATGGTTAAAAGTTGATAACCTAAATATATATATATATAACACTTTACTGAATCAGACCATCTAGTTCAAGATCCAGTTTCTCTTAGTGGCCAGGCAAAGGCTGAGAGAACTCTCCAAGTTGGTGGTCAAAATAAAGCTCTCCCTATAGTATTCTGTATTATTTATTTATGCATTTATTTGTTTGTTTGTTTATGGAACTTATATTGCCGCCTATTTGCACTTGGCAATGCAAAGCAGCTCACAGAATATATAGTATTGGTAGATATTCATTAATGTCATCTCTGAATAACAACATGTAAATTTATTTCTGAAATAAGATATTTTCTTATGTCTTTCTTCTGTAAGACTGAGAAACAAAACTCTTTGAAGAATTTATACCTAATAATTTCAAAAGAGAAATTGAACAGCTAAAACAGGAATGGAGCATCTCTGGCTGATTATGAGTTCCACAGACAGGTTCCTCTCTTCACCAACCATAACCCATTTCTCTAGTCCAAATTCCTCAAATTTCCCCCTGCCTTGCTTTTTTTTCCAAACATAGAAAGATTGACAGGAATCCTCTGTGGCCTCTGGATTTGGAAAAAGGAACATTAAAGGACTAAGTTTTAAGAAAGGGAGTAAGGTTTGGGTGATGGAGGCTCTCTGGACAAAGACATTCTATAGCCCTGGGAAATGCTCTATAGCAAGGGTGTCAAACTCAAGGCCCAGGGTCTAATACGGCCCACAGAGTACTTAAATATGGCCCGCCAGGCAGTCCTGAAAACAGCAAAGGACCAGCCCGTGGTGTCTTTGCCAGAGAAAATGGAACTCAGGAGGGCTGTGCACAGCCCTCCTGAGCTCCATTTTCTCCGGCAGAGAGTTGCAGGAAGCCAGCTCAGCCAAAAACAGAGCTCGCAAGGGACATGCACACACCCCAAAGCTCTGTTTTTACTGCCAGAGGGATGCAGTAGGCTGGCCCAACTAAAAACAGAGTTTGTGATGGTCGCACGCAGCCCCCCTGAACTCCATTTTCACTCACAGAGTGTTGCAGGAGGCCGATGCAGCCGAAAATAGAGCTCAGGAGCCCATTTCCACTGATAGAGTGTTCAGGTCACCACAGGTGCCCCCCCAACGTGAGTGACGTCAAGCAGGCCCACCCAAGGTCAAATACAACCCTGATGCGGCCCTCAATGAAATTGAATTTGACACCCCTGCTCTATAGGGTGTTCTGAGTGATACCCACTTAAAGGTTCCCTATTCTTGAGATATAATTTAATATTCAAAACCATCTTCTGATTTGGCAAAGAAAGAGGCTGCCAGGATAGGAAAGTTTTTGATCATGAGAGGAAAAGAGCTAGAGAAGGGGCATTTTAAGTCTTTGCTGTCAGAATCATGGGGTACAGCTTTGACACAACCACCAAAAAGGATCCATTGCTTTTATCACCATGGCTTCAAGCATTATACAATGAGATAGAACCTGATATGAAGAAAGGTGAGGGTTCAGGAATCTTAGTTACTTCCTTTTTCTCAGGTGTGTAATCCTTTAAACAGCTAGAGAACTTGGCAACCTTTTGACTGGCAGAAAGTATTCAGGAACCACAGAGGGAATAATGGTAATGTTATGATAGAAATGTCTAGAATCCAATTTTTCAGTATTTAAAAAAAATTTTTTTTCTAATTTTCTGTGATTTATAGAAGTTGGGGATTATACATGGTCCTAAAATAGAATGGATTGAAAATAGTCTCCTACTTTGTACAAAAGAATAGCATGAATGGTTAGACAGACATTTCATGTAATGTCCTTTCTAAATAGGGCAATCTAGGATATTAGACATATTACAAAATGTACAATATTTAGTCATGTACATACACTAAGTCCTGGCCGATGCACAATAGATGGTACATTTCTCTTAACTTCTATTGAGAAAAACCTGAGAAAACCTTCATTTTTGCCACAGCTTTTGCATTGAGCACAATGCAGCAGAGTGAATGCCTCAGCATTTCTCTCTAGACTAAATATAACTCTAATCTTCTAGGGAAGCCTTTGGTGCTACATATTTTTCCTCCTGGCACATGCATTGACCATCAACCAAACACAGGTCAAATTAAAGGCCAAGAGCAGAAAGTAAATACAGTTAAATTGCAGCTTGCTGAACTGGCTTCATTAGACTTGAGAATAACAGGAGAAGGAAATGAGTCAAAGCAAGAAATTGTCAGTGGTCAGAAGCAAAAAGCCAAGATCATATGGTGGTTCATTGTTTATAAGCAATTGCTTGAAGTGGCCTTCTCTTCCATTAAATATTCCTGCTATTTATGAATGCATTTTTCTAGGATTAGATGACACATCATTGTTTGATCCTCTTCTTCCAGATGCAGTAAGAAGCTACACAGCCACTTTTCACATCCAGCCTTATCTAGAAAAGAGGGCAAGCAAGCTGGTCCAGCAATTTCCTGTAGCATTACCCCCTGCATGAAATTATACAATATTTGCAAAGATATGGGATCCTCCACAAGGCTCTTGTTATCTCCCTGTTTCTCTTGTTATCTCCTGTGTAAAAAAAAAACCCTCTCAGGTCTGCTTGCTATTAAAACAATATAAACAGGCATAAAAGTAACGTATACTTTTATATGTAAAATTCTATATCTAAATTTTTATTTGTTATAAAACTAGTATCTATCATTTTAATACATAAAATTGTATCTGTAAAGTATACTACTTTGTATGCAGTAGTGGTTAGAACCATGGCCTAGAAATAAGAAGTTTCTAATTCCCTCTTAAGCAGAGGTGGTATTCAGCAGGTTCTGACCAGTTCTGGAGAACTGGTAGTGGAAATTTTGAGTAGTTCGGGGAACTGGCAAATGCCACTTTTGACTGGCCCCGCTCCCATCTATTCTCTGCCTCCTGAGTCCCAGCTGATTGGCTGGGTCTTCTTTTGTTGCCCTACACTGGAAAACGGAGCTGGAAAGCAGGTTAGTGGGGTGGAAAGGGAATGGGATTTTGCAGTAACCTTCCCCCAGGAATGGGGAGGGAATGGAGATTTTACAGAATCCTTCCCCTGCCATGCCCACTAAGCCACGGCCACCAAGCCACACCACGGCCACCAAGCCATACCACACCCACCAAGCCATGCCCACAGAACCAGTAGTAAAGAAATTGGAATCCCATTACTGCCCCTTAGGCATGAAATCTAGCTGGGAGACTTTGGGCCAGTCATTCTCTCTCAGCCCAACTCACCTCACAGGGTGGTTGTTGTGGGGAAAATAGGAGGAGTAGGAATATTAGGTTATTTCACCACCTTACGTTATTTATAAAGTAACAAAGGCAGAATAAAATCTGCAAATAAATAAATACAGAGTTAAAGATATAAAAAGAAGGTAGAGTTTGGTGCTTCTCTATTTGCAATTATTTGTATCCTATTTTTCAGAATAATCATTTTCCCAAAGTGAATTTCAATTAATTAAGCAATTGAAAATGAAAATAATATAGTATAAACAGGAGTGGGATTCTACCAGTTCGTACCTATTCACTAGAACCGGTTGTTAACATTCTAAGCATTTCAGAGAACCGGTTATTAGAAGAAATTACTGGCCTAATCCTGTAAGGAAGGCAAGAAGGAAACATTCTGGTGTTGCTTACAGAAATTGCCTCTCCATTAACCCTTATTGCATTCTTGGCAGGACTAGACTTCCTGTCTCTGGAACTTCTCTGGAGTTTTTTTCCCCTCCTTTGCTGGTACTTTGCTTGTGTGGAGTGACCATTCAAAGTTACAATGGCACTAAAAAAGTGACTTATTACCATTTTTCACACTTACAACTGTTGAAGCATCCCCACAGTCTTGAGAGGCCAGGCGGGGAGATGCATGCCTCGATGTGAGTGATATTAAGTTGGCCACATCCAGCCAATAATATGACCACCAAGCCACGCCCACCCAGTCACATGACCACCAAGCCACGCCTACCACTTAAGCCACATCCACAGAACCGGTTGTTTAAAAATTTGAATCCCACCCCTGAGTATAAATATTACATAAAAACAGTCTAGGACACGGGTGTCAAATTTGCCGCATCATGTTGACGTTCACGTGACATATCACAACATTTTTTCCCTTTGTGGAGCTGGGATGGGTGTGGTCTCTATGTCACGCATTCGGCCCACGTGCCACCAGTTTGACACCCCTGTCCTAGGATCTCTGTTGAGGGAAGACAGGTTCAGATGGAACAGAGTTTTGGAACTTCCGTTTGTGGAAAAACAAGAATCATAAATCAAATCATGGGTTCTATATAGAAGAGGTGGACAATGTTCGTCCAGAGGCAGAATACAGTCTTTCCCCAATTGTTTGCTCCTCCCCTCCAAGCCTTCACCTTGCTGTAATCCAGTGGAAAAATTGCCCTTTGTGTGTATATGCATTTTCACCATGCATCCAAATAGCCAGCTTTCCAAGAGAAATAAAATGGAAATGTAACCTCCTTGACATGCCCTTTATAGTCTTGGGAGTATTTTATTTTTAGGAAAACTTGGGCCCTTGACTACAAAAACTGACCTTGGTATTGGCAATAGGAAAAGTGCTGGGAATCCTGGGAATTGAAGTCCACACACCTTAAGGTTGCCAAGTTCGAAAAATACTGTTGTAAATAGTCTGAAAATTCTCTGACAGGCTCCATTTCAACAATAGCCCATTAACTAACTGTTCTGGATTATGCCAGAGCCTTGCCTAACATTCTTAACCTAGGTTAAGTTCCTGATTCCTTCTCTGGGTAGGCATTTATCTTGTTTTTGCTCTGTGGAATTCAAAGATGCAGCATTTTTAAATGCGTCACATATTGACTTCACATTTTACAGTGTGTAAAGTTATTCAGGGCTTTATGCCAATCAGTAAAAATGCCTGCAAGATTTTATCTTTAAAAAATAACAGCACCTGGTTCCTACCATTTCTGTTTCATAGGTGAGAATTGAGGCACAGAGCAGAAAGATATTCACTTCATAGAACTCTAATACAGAATATGTAACATCCAACGTTATCTTTTAAATCATGCTGACTTGCTGTATATAAAAACAGTGGAGTACCTTAATCAATGTTTGGTATTTGGTGTGCCAAGATGAAGCTGGAAGTCAAGGAAGCAAAGCTTGAACTTCACTTGATCCAAAAACCTTCCAGTGAATTAGTTGTGATGGGCTGCCATATGAAACATACAAGGGAGGCACTATTGTAAAAAATAGAAAATTATAAAGAAAGAACTTCCAGATTAACCACCAAGTTCCTAACTGTTTTTTAATGACACCACATAAAAATGCAACTTTGCAGACTTTTAGAGCTGGGAAGAAATACATTGGTTTTGCACCTAAATATTTTACATTGTATACAGCATTTCCAATGCCCTTTAAATTCATCAGTTTTGATAGTTTGAACAGTTTTGGGGTCGAACCATGAATTCCATTAAGTAATGGGCGTGAAGCATGGCAATCATCACTCTCAGTAACCAGGCAGCCCTCTTTTTAGGAAATGATACTCACATGGTGCCTCCAATCTTTATCCAAATGATTAGCAAAACATCCTATTTCAAATTATCATTCACAGTTATGACAGTGATGGAAAATAATTTTATAACCAGTCCTTGCTTTTACAACCTTCACATGTCTGTAAAACAAAGGAAAGTTGAAGTAAACACAGTCAGAATTTCACTTAACCACTTCACTTAACAACCACTTTGCCAATCCTAATTGTCGTCACTAAATAAGGACTACCTATATTGACATCTGCTGAAACGTTTTCTTAAAGATAGCTGGATGTGCTCCTATAGTTTTCCCCAAGTCTCCTCCAGACTGGGATTCTGTTACAATCTCTCAGGATGCTTAGCATTTACTTCACTGTGTTTTTGAGCTTACTTTATTGTTTCAAACTGACAGAGTATGACATTGTGTATTAATATAATCTCCATCATTCTTCAGCTTCTAGGCTGCCCCTGCTTTCCAGTCTGATTCCATGGAGCTCCCACACAGAATTTCTCTCTGAGATGGAACTCAATCATAACAAATCTGAGAAACTGCAGAGCAGTGCAGAAATGTTTGCGTAGTGAATGATATGACATGAATGTGCAGCCTATGGAAATCTTAACCTATACCCTTCCCATCAGAATTATATTTAAATCTTCCTTTTGATGGGGAAAATAAAAACCCTTCCTTATCAGGCTAAATCAGTGAGAAAGAGAAAAAAATGCGGATAATATTCAGGACACCAGTAGCATCAGGATGCGATGTCATTTGATCACTGTTCTCAACGTTGCAACTTGCAGGAATAAATAACTATCAAGTAAAATCATTTTCATCAGTTCATGAACTGGCCCTGACTGGAATTCAGAGCATGTTCCAGATCTGTGTCCTATGCAATTCTTTTGATTTTTAAAATATTGCTATCATATGTTCTGTTTCAAGATACACAAATAACATTAACCCAGAGCAGTGTTTCTCAACCTGAGTGTGTCCAGGAGGCTGTCTGGAGAATTGTGAGAATTGGAATCTACTCATCTGAAAGCTGCCAAATTTGAGAAATAAGGACTTAAAGTTTAGCTTTTAGACAGCCAGTCTAGCCAGATGCCACTATTCTGTAATCTCCGAAGCTGCTGAGAGATATAGAAGAATTATCAGGGTTTTATTCACCTATCTTCCTTCTAAATTCATCCATCATGGTAAACAGTGTCATTCAGTGCCAAATCTAGGCTGGAATCCTGCTTAAGAAAGATTAAGAAAATCAGCATGATCTAAAAGAATAAATGTAATGCAAAAAAGGACGAACACCACACACTTCCTTCCCCAGCATGAAAGGAAGAATTTTTTTTTGGTATATGGTTAATTTAGTCAGGAGTGTGGCTACACTGCTGTTAAAATATCATGCTATTCTTAACCACAGTGGATTAAGACATACAAGTTCAGATGTTCAAGTGTGTGGAATGACACATGCCCTTGGTGGTTTGAGTATCATATTAAGACACACCTCCTTCAAGCATACCAATGGCGTAAGCAAGATAAACCTGTGACACCTAATTGTAGTTCAAGTGTTTTCCAAAGAGGATGTTTGCCGAAATGTAATTAGCTGGTGGCTGTGTGATTAGGCTGATGGCTCACATGTTTTTGTTCCTTTAGCACCTGCTGGTTTGCGTACATCATATAAATTGGCTAGGTTCCATCCATCTAAAAGCAACTTCCTCACAAGAAGCTATTTTTGAAGGTTACCATGATCTTCCTTTGTTACTGTGTACAGAAACAGAGCCAAAAGAATGCTAACAGAATGGAAATGGTCCAATTTTCTTGAGCGAAGAAGCTGGATAGTATTAACTGCTGATGTAATATAAGAGGCTCAAAACAACTGAGTTCCTAGATTGAACAAAATGCTAATGGTTTCATTTACTGAACACATCTTGGGTAAGTTAGAACAAGGGTCATATGAAGAGTGGAGTTAGAGCAGGGCTGTCAAACTCCCAGCTGACAGGCTAGATGCGTCACGTGCTGGCCACGCCCACGCCCAGTTTCGTGAAGGCAAACAAAGTCCTGATACATCACGTGATGCCATGACAACGTGAGTTTGACACCCCTGAGTTAGAGTAACCTAAAGACCCAAGCACTGCAACCTTTCCCCACCCTTCCAGATGTGTTAAACTTTTGCTCCTTTGGTAGTATTCTACTGGTTTGTCCTGGTTCTACCGAGCCGGTAGCAGCGATGAGCAGTGGAGACTGAACTGATTCTCTCCGCCGCTATGCTTTTGGGCCCACCCACATGCCCGGGCTCCCATACTCACCTTTATCCTCTGAATTTGAAGTGCAGCTGCTTTGCGTGGCACAGAAGAGTGCTGCGTGGCAGCTGCTGAAGCAACCAGGATTGTGCAGGCTTGCAGGAGGTGAGTTAGAACGCCTCTGCACTTGCGCCCACCAAGCACATCCATCGAACTGGTGGTAAAAGTATTTGAATCCCACCACAGTTCTGCTCCCATAATTCAGAAATTCAGACTCTTTGCCATTCTGCCCATTTAGAGCAGATGCTTTGTGAGGCACGTATAAGTGGATAGGGAAAGTAGTGACAAAGATAGGAGAAAGAAAAGGAGGGTTATGTGCACTGACCACGCAGCAAGAGAAGAGAGAGGAAAGACAGAATAAGGATGGGCTGCAACTGTCCTTTTCCAGGTTTCACACTTTGATCCAAGAGCCATACTCGCACTTCTCTGGATCAAAAGCAGTAGAGTAGACAGAGATGGGATCAAGATTCAGTCCATGATTCAAGAAAAAGTTTTCCCACAGGCAAAGCAAGTTCAGAGATCTATAGAAACTGAGTCATCCAAGTAGTCAAAATAAGAATTAGATTTAAGGAACCGAAAAGTCTTGGTCAATTGTTACATACAGTATTACAGTATTTGAATGATTCTGGGCAAAAACTTTTATTGCAAAAGTTCCTGCTTTCCTCCCAAGGCTAGCTAAATATTTACACAATAGTAGTGCATTGCAATTGCTGGGTTACTTGGTAACAACATTCTAGTTCTAGGCAGAGACAGTATTTAGCAGGTTCTGACCAGTTCTGGAGAACCAGTAGCGGAAATTTTGAGTAGTTTGGAGAATCGGCAAATGCCACCTCTGACTGGCCCCACCCCCATCTATCCTCCACCTCCCTGCTGATCAGCTGGGTCTTCTTTTGTTGCCCTGAGAACAGAGCTGGAAAGCAGGTTAGTGGGGTGGGGATGGAATGGGATTTTGCAGTAACCTTCCCCTGCCATGCCCACCAAACCATGCCATGCCCACCAAGCCACGTCCACAGAACCAGCAGTAAAATTTTGAATCCCACCACTGGTTCTAGGTAGACTATTACTTCTAATATACACTTCCTAGTAATGTAGTATTTATCTTTCTGCTTACTAGCTCTTGCCTGAAAGTATTATTACAACTTTGATAACTCTGAATTTTCCTACATCTAAATGCTTTAGAATCAGAAAGTGAAAGGCAACTTTGCCAAGGACACCACAATGACTAAGCAATCAGTATCTGTAGTAATGGCCAGGTAAAAGCAAGCTTTCGGAGATAGTGGTATTCGAATCATAGAGCTGGAGGTGGTCTTCTAGTCTACTGCCTAAGACAGGAGTCCTTATTCCACCCAGGCAAATGGTTGTCCAACCTTTTCTAGGAAACGATGGAGACCCTGCATCTCCAGGAGGCAAGCTGTTCCATTGATTAATTGTTCTCACAGGCAGGCACTATTGACAGACAGGAAAGAAAAAGAGAAGGATGGGCATAAGAAAGATATGCAAACAATCATGACAGTGGTGGGATTCAAATTTTTTTACTACCAGTTCTGTGGGCGTGGCTTGTTGGGCGTGGCAGGGGAAGGATACTGTAAAATCTCCAGTCAGAGGTGGTATTGGCCGCTTCTCCGAACTACTCAAAATTTTTGCTACCGGTTCTCCAGAACTGGTCAGAACCTGCTGAATACCACTTCTGAATCATGAGGCAATCCGGAAGGAAAGAGGAAGTAGGAAAAAGATGCAACTAACCTGGAGAAGGACCCAGGAAAGAAGAAGAATGGAGTGGACAAACATGAGAAGGTAGCAGAAGATGAAAAGCAGAGGTTTTTGTATTTGTCTTAAGATGGGAAGCAGATCTTGGGGGGTGCAAGTGAGCAGATCTTGGGGGGAGAAAGTAAGCATCGCACAGTGGTTCACAGACTTTAGAGGGAGTGGAAATAGATATGAAGGATAAGAGATGGCAAGAGAAAAAAATGTGAAGGATTAAGGAAGAAGAAGCTGGAAAAAATGTGGAAATAGATGGATTTTTATCTAGAAGACCAATTTTATGAGACAAGGTATTTGTGGATGTGATTGGGATGCTGAAGGCAACACAGACTTCAGGATTGGAGTGGTAAAAGGGACTTTCCTGTTGGCTGAATTGGTGACAGCTGGGATATTGGATGAGCCACATGACAATCATCATAAGAGCTGATGCCTGGAAAGTGAAAGTAGAGTTCGGCAACTATAAGTGCAGCCCTGATCTGTCTACTGTGAGATATCCCTGAAAGACTGTTGGGCCAGAGCTCTGTCAGTCCCTGGACCAGGAGGCTAGTAGCAAACATACTAGAAGAGTAGACATAGTGAGAGGACAGCCTTGGTGTCTATTGGATTGCTACTTGGAGGAAGTCAAAACTCAGGTTATAGAGAAGGCTGGAGTGGAGTTGCTGGGGCAGAATTGCAGTGTCTGATCAATGTTAGGTAATGAGAGTTATGGGGGGAATTGATTTACAATCTGAGCCTTTGGAGGGGTGGCCCAGGGGGAAGGTATTTAGCAAATTTGTTCTATGGGTTGGGGATGTGCACCATGAAAAACAGTGGAGATGGTCTTGTCCCCAATTCTTCAGTTCTCTTAAAAGGGGGGAAGCAGATTCAGCAGGTTCTGACCAGTTCTGGAGAACCGGTAGTGGAAATTTTGAGTAGTTCGGAGAACCAGCAAATACCACTTCTTACTGGAGATTTTACTGTATCCTTCCCCTGACACGCCCACCAAGCCATGCCCACAGAACCGGTAGTAAAAAAAAATTGAATCCCACCACTGGGGAGAAGGACCCCTATCTTTAATTGAGTCTGGTTTAATTTGTATTGAGGTATTATGCAAATTGTAATTAATGTACTGTGGTTTTTATACACTCCCTGCAGTTGAAATGCATGGTACAGAAATTTAATAAATAAACAAGGAATACCTGATATGCCACCAAAGACAGCAGCAAGTCTTTGGAGGAACGTGTGGGCTACACTTTGTGAAGGTCATCTAGTTCATGGGCTGTAGTTTTGAAGACCTCTTTTTTAAGCAGATGCATCTGTTCCCATCAACAGATCTATATTTGGGAGGGAAATCATCTCTCTTTGAATTGCCTGCCATGTTAATCACAGAGTGTTAATGAAGAAGAGAAAATATAAATGTAAATAGAACTGGTTAAATTTTATCAAAGGAATTTTAAGAGAAGTATGAAAAACATCTATCACAATACACTGCAAAACGAGGACAATCATTCATTGTGTAACAAATCTGCTAGAATCTTAGTTAGGGTTGCGGCAAATTAGGAAATAATCATAGCAGAAAATCCATCATAACAAAACTGTACTAGATTACTTTCCAGCTTCTTAATTACCTGGTGATGTCATTGGCTAAGACTGTAATAGCCTGAAATATTAAAGACATTCCATGTAATTATGAGAGCTTTTGAGGCTCAAATATAACATTCGGCCCATTTTGCAATTATGCTATTTTTATGGTGGAGTTTGGTTAACAGTGAAGTGAAATAATTAAGAATTGGTTTGCCCTGATGAATAAATAATTAGTAAAATCTTGATTGATATGATTGATAATGCCTTGTAAACACTGAGTCAGGATCTAAACAATCCACAGTTGTGTGTGGTTTAGATCCACAAAATAAAATGTGTCATCAATATCTTAAAATGATTAATAGCAAGATATTGTCCTTTCTGATTCTATTATTGCCATCTAATAAAGTATTATTGCCATTTGTTCTGTTATCTTTTAGAAGGTCATCCATAAAGGGTCTCCAATCACCCCTAAGTTACTAGGGATAATTAAAATTGTTATAATTTTTTGAGTGGATTTCATTCACACACCCAAACTAATGTGCAGAATATGATACAACCATCCTTCAGAATACACACTTTTCCTAAATTTTGCACTGCTGTTGTCAGCTATAAAAATGTTTGTCTCAAGGGCAAAGGCACATAAAAATTTAATAGTGGAAGAAAATGTATACAAAAGTGCAGGTCTAGGTGGAAACGCATGCAATATAAATGCAAAGTTTTGTTGCTTGACTGAGCTTATGAAAATTAACATGGACTGCATAGAGATAGATCTTCCATATCTAGTAAATTCTTTGATGAATGAGGCACCACACATTTGTATTTATTAAATATATTCCCTCTGGGCTGCAAAATCCCAAAATTGGAAGCAAAACAATATAGAGAAATTATCTCCTTGCAAACAACTAGCAGCCATCTGGATTCCAGTAGGCCAGATCTGTTAGTCACAGTATGTACTGATTTAAAATAGAGAGAATGTCTTCAACTACTCCCTATCTCCCGTTTACCAATTTGTCCCAGCCCAGCCTTTCTTCTTGAAGACCAATGGTTTCCTTTAATACTATTTTTAAAGACAGATTATACTCATTTCAAATATTAGGTAAAAGTAAAGGTTCCCCTTGCATATATGTGCTAGTCATTTCTGGCTCTAGGGAGCGGTGCTCATCTCCGTTACAAAGCCAAAGAGCCAGCACTGTCCAAAGACGTCTCTGTGGTCATGTGGCCGGCATGACTAAACAGCCAAAGGCGCACGAAACGCTGCTACTTTCCCACCAAAGTGGTCCCTATTTTTCTACTTGCATTCTTACATGCTTTCCAAGTGCTAGGTTGGAAGAAGCTGGGACAAGGAGCTCACTCCATTGCGTGGCTCTAGGGATTCGAACCACTGAACTGTTGACCTTTTCAGGGGGCGTCTGCCCTCTGGAATGGGTTGCCTCCGGAGTTACGTACAGTCACGGACCTGGGGACCTTCAGGCGTGCCTTGAAAACCTGGCTCTTTGACCAGGCTGGCTTGGGCTGATTTTAGATTTGGGTATTTTAATTTTTATATCAAATTTTAGGGTTTAAGGGAGGGGTTTTAATTGTTTTCAGCCAGGATCTTTAATTTAATTTAGTTTTAACTTTTATATATTTAATGTTTTAATTGTATGGCTGTGCACCGCTCCGAGTCCTTCGGGAGAGGAACGGTATATAAATAATAATAATAATAATTATTATTATTATTATTATTATTATTATTATTATTATTATTATTATTTCTGATTGACAAGCTCAACTTCTTAGCCACTGAGCCACCGCGTCCTTTATAAATATTTTATATTTAAATATTTTAAATATTACACTTTTAAAACATCGATAGCGCAGCAGAGAAAACAAACCAAAAAAGAAAATCAAGATTTTTACCTGTTTTCCTTCCTGTCCTTTGGCCATCGCCAGGGTCAAGCCCAGTTTATCTCTTTGCCTAAGCTCCCCAGATCCAAATTAACCCTTCCTGCTCCAATCAAAGCCCTCTCCCATCCTACCTAAATCAGAGCATACTGTAGAACAGATGTTTCCAAACTTGGCAACTTTAAGACTTGTGGACTTCAACTCCCAGAATTCCTCAGTCAGCATGGGAGTTGAAGTCCACAAGTCTAAAAGTTGCCAAGTTTGTGGACCCCTGCTGTAGAATCTTCCCAGTAAATAGTACAACCCAAGGGCAGCTCTTACAGGGGAATTGCAACCAACCTTCCATCCTCCTCCATCAGCTGATCATCTCAACATTCCCTTTTTTAAAAAACAAATGGATTTCCCCAGCTTTGCTACCCTCCCAAAGGACCTTTTTGCCCAACATAAAATAACCCCTTTGTTCAGGTACACCGACAAAGATGTGCCCAGCCTCCTGAAACTGTCCAGGAAATCTGGGATTTTCTATCTTGTAGCCTTCAGTTTCTTTCCTTTTCCACTGTTCATGGTACATCTTTCCTGTAAAGCAGACACCCAACAAACATGTTTCTTCTACTCAGTATTGTACTGTTCACTCACTTCGGACACTCCTGTTCATTCAGTGCCCATTCATTTTAAGCCTATCTCTTCTTCTTTTACTGTACACACTCAGGGGTCCCAGTCTCATTGCACTCAGCTTAAAAATTTCAACAGATGTTGGTTTTTCAAACAGTGTGAGCAACTTAAATCTGCCAAAAAAAAAAAAAATCTATGCCGAAGAATACATCAATACAGGAATGACATTTTTCAAGGCTACAAGGCACTCATGTTTAAAAAAATTGTCCTTGCAAAATTGTCAAACAATAAAGCTTTTCATGAAATATATCTTCCCATGAATGTGTGTAATTCTTTAAGCTAGAATTATTTTTTAAATTATTTGCTCCTCCATGTATCATTTGAGAAGAGAGAAGCAACACATAGTATCCAACAGTGAGCAGAATACTTTTCTTTATAAACATATAAACTCAATAAAATTAGAAAAGAAGTAATGGGTGGAAATCAAGGAGAGAAGCAGCCTAGAACTAATATTTCCTGACAGAACAATAAATCAATGGAATGATTTGCCTCCAGAAGTTGTAAATGCTCCCACACTGGAGGTTTTTAAAAAGATTTTGGAGATCCATTTGTTTGAAATCGTATAGGGTTTCCTGTTTGAGCAGGCAGTTGGACTGGAAGATACCCAAGGTCCCTCCCAACTCTATTATTCTGTTAGTTATTGATTAGTTTCAAGAAATTTGGGGGATCAAGTGCAGATGATGGCTATTGATTTAATGAACTTTGAACACGTCTGAAAAAACATAGACTGCTTTAGTCAATAGCAAAGAGGTATTGTACTTATGTGAGGTCCAAAGCACTTCTCCTAAATTCTTTTCAAAATGTATACAAGTGTAATATTTAATTTAGAATGGTCTGTTTCCTGCGTGAAGGTGTTATGGTTAGCCGGTAGCAGGTGCGGACGGCTGAGGAGAGCGAGGACTCAGATGAGGGGCCAGGACCATTAGGGAGTGGACTGCTGCCTTCAGAGATTGTGGGGGCTGGCAGCAGTGATGAGGAGATTCCCGAGGAGCCTGTGCCAAGTGTGCGTGCATGCAGGATTGCTCGTAGGAAAGAGCTATTACAACAGCACGGGTGACTCGGGAGTAAGGCTGCAAAGTAATGGCCCCTCCTTCAAGAAGATAAAAACCAGCTGTGAAACTAACCTTCTTTGCAGAAGGCAAAGACGTTTTGAACTCAGCCTCGTGGACATTACAGTTGGTATTTGAAGACTTTTGTATTGTAAACTATTTCTTATCTGTTGTGTTTTGGCAGACTTGCAAAAAGTTGGCAAGGTTCTTTCTTGTCGGAGCTAATTAGTTGAAAGTAGCCTTTTATCTATGAAGAAACAGGATTCTTAGCTTAAACATAAAAAGGTTATACTGCTGCCTTTGTCTTGTGATTGCTCTCTTGGAACCAGGTTTGGGTCAGAACAGAAGGAGGATAGCTATGTGGGTTAAAATAAGTCATTTAATGTAGGTGAAATGAAGTAATGACCAACTACTGCTGTAGCTTGAGGTGTAGAATGTCCTAGATTGGCTTAAAATTAGGAATGATCCCATCTCCTCCAGAAATATAAAATAGGGATAGGATCAGATTGTAGGTTATCAATTGCTCTGTATATATTTGGACAATTAATTCTTTCCTGCCTGAAATGTTTTAGCATGTGGATGGTTGAAGGATATTTGCCAAGTAGAGTTGTCATATTTAAGGACCTAAGAAGGGCAAGAACAGCCGTGCCATCTTTTATTAGCAAAATTAGCTTTAATAATCAAGCCAGACAGTAAATGAGGCTCTGTTCTCCCTCTGTTTGGAATCTGGAAAGTGAACAAAGTTTATATGTTCTGTAATGAAATTGTATCTAGTAAAAGCACGAGAGAGCAGTTCAAGGGCCGGATGAGCATATGGCACAGCTCTGCAGATGGGAAAAATCATTGCTGGAAAGAGACATAAATGCCTCTTTCATTAAGAGATCATTCATTGTGGAATAGGAAATACACAGCAAGTAGCAATCATTTATAAAATAGGTCTGGCTAGCTTCACACACACACACACACACACACACACACACACAAACACAAACACAAACACAGAGAGAGAGAGAGAGAGAGAGAGAGAGAGAGAGAGAGAGATGTCTAACCTTAGGTGATCTGATTTAATAGTCTGCAGATTAGTGTTTTGGATAGAAAGTTCAGCTATGAAATCCAGTCAGTTTATGTAATCAGATTGATTTAAATGGAAGAGAACTGGATGAAAAAGTGTACCTGATTCATACTTACATTATTCACATTTACCAAATCCTAGTTGTGAACTGGGCTGCATTTAGCTGTTCAACTTTGCACTTGGCAGGATAAAAATGAATAGGAGGAGTACATAATTAGTGGAAAATATTCAGAAAAATGCCTGCATTCACCTGCCATGCTAAAATATATAAAAGACAATGTAAATGAGGAAAATGGCTTTCTTTCCACACCACCAGCCCCACCAAAATCTGTCTGGTATTAAAAAATGCCTAAGTAAAGGTTTGAGGAACAAGTGGCAGCGGTAGATAAGAAGGCCTTTGCATAAGTCCATATTGAGCACCAATTGTGCCCTTACTGGACCAGAACTCCCTTCAGTTGCTTACTCATGCTCTGGTTTCCTGGAGTATTGCAATGCCCTGTACATAGGGCTGCCCTTGAAAACTATTTGGAAGCTCCAGCTGAGCAGAATGAGGCATGTTGCCCTATGAGCTCTGCTGGTTACCAGTCAGCTCCTGGACATAATTCAAGGCCTTAGTTATAATCTATAAAGCCCTTCATGCATAAAGACTGGTAGTCTAAAGAACTATCACAGCTCTCAGGATCTTTGACTATTGGCTATGTGGATTGGAAATTGTTGTCACATTTGAGGGAATCAATCACTTCTGAATTAAAATCAAAGTTCAAAAACACTGTGTAATTCTTATTGAACATATATTGAAGGAATAACTCTGTTTTTAATAGAAAACCATGCCAGACCATTAAGGAACCCACGGATCATTATATTCTGATTTGCATGTCAGTGCTGTGAACATAAATTAGTTCTGTTCAAAATGGATTATACTGAACAGAACATTTTTTCCCCCTCTTCTATAGAAACAAATTGTGGAGGCTTTTTTTCAACCTGACAAGGTTCATTTTTTTTTGAGCTTTATAAATTTAATTCAGGAAAGTTATAGTATAAAAAGATTTTACTGCAACCAGTGGTGGGATTCAAATTTTTTTTTACTACCAGTTCTGTGGGTGTGGTTTGGTGGGTGTGGCAGGGGAAGGATACTGCAAAATCTCCATTCCCACCCCACTCCAGGGGAAGGATACTGCAAAATCCCATTCCCTCCCCACCCCACTAACCTGCTTTCCAGCTCTGTTCTCCTGTGCAGGGCAAGAAAAGAAGACCCGCCAATCAGCTGGGACTCGGGAGGCAGAGAATAGATGGGGGCGGGGCCAGACAGAGATGATATTTGCCAGTTCTCCGAATTACTCAAAATTTCCGCTACCTGTTCTCCAGAGCTGGTCAGAACCTGCTGAATACCACCTCTGACTGCAACCTACTCCTTTCTCTACCTCTTCCCCTAATTTCCACCTGCTTTAAATATCATATAGATACAGTATGTTGGTAGTCTTCTTATATCTCCTATCCTCCACTGAACAGAGGTTCAATAGAAAGCAGCAACAGAATATAAATAAAGGCATTCTGGCATAGATACTGATCAGGAAAAGGACCTAGAATTAATGTAAACAGCACTTGAAGTAACTGGGTTACTGGCTAAAAAAATCTACTTTCTTTTATATCAAATCCCAGGAGAAATCATTGGGTGGTACTCTATCCCCAAATTTCCTTACGGGAAACTATGGAAAAGGTCTTAAAATCTATAGTTAAAAATAAGTTGTGTAGGAAATGGATGTAAAGGTCCAAAGGCAAACCCAAAGAATGACAATATAATACAGCATAAGCTAGAGTTTCAAAATGGAGTTAGTGATGATGATCATCAGATGAACTTTGTCAAGACTATGGTAATCTTATATAAGAACCCAGAAATGCTCACTGAATGCCTATAAGGTCTCACTAGGTTCTGGAAATCTTGCAGCAGATTGAGAGATCATTAAATCTTTGTGAACTTTGGTGACAGTGTCATTATTTGAGCTAATTTGATGACAAGAGTAACCACATTACTGTGTGAGGTTCCATGCTATTCTCTGGCCGCCTGAAAATATTGCTGAACGTTTACGTAAAAACATGAAGAAGTGTTATCAGGCAGTTTTTTTTACATTCTTAGGGGAGAAAAAAAATGATACCAAGTAAGATCTGAATGAACATATCATTCACTCTGCGCGCATATTTTCAGTTTTCAATGTGTAGACTGCCATTTGTCAGAAATGGTGTAGGGTCTCCTGCGTGGGCAGGGGGTTGGACTAGATGATCTACAAGGTCCCTTCCAAATCTGATTATCTGTTATCTGTTATTTATCTACTTTAAATATGTATTTTAAGCTCCTGAAAAATTACAAAACTGGGTTTTTGCTCTTAACAATCCTCACTTTGGTTTTGCTTAACACATGCTTTTAAGGTAAAAATCACACAATTTCCTGACCAACTGTATGTTTTATATTTAATCACTGATAGTTTTACATTCAACAACCTCCATTATCTCATAATCCTCATGACCCATGTCCAGTTCTTGTCTGGATCCAAAGGAAGGGAAAGAGCGGCATAGGTTATTTGCTTTCCCTTATCGATCTTGTTTTCATAAAATGGAAACTAATTGTAGGTTCCTAATGATATACATGAGAAGTCTCTCTCATCTTCTTCCACAGCAAAAGAAATGGCTTTGCCACAAAGGTTCTCCGTTAATGCACACTTTAAAAGACTGACAACTACCAGATTTGTGTGTCACAGATTTCCATGGTAACTCTACATCGTTAAAGAAGGACATCTGCAAAGACACTTCCCTGAAGCTTTGTTGTCAGCAGGCTAACCCATACTGGTGGTTCTCATATTTCAAGCTTATTCTGCACAGGAAACCAAAAAAAAAAAAAAAAAATCCATATTCTGGAACACAAAGAACAATTTGCCTCTTTTCTTTTGGAAACATCATGTTGATAAACTGTAAATACACAGTAGCATTGTGTTATTACTACAGGCTTTGTGATTGTGAATCACAGAGTCCACAGAGTCACACAGACCCTAATTAAGCAAGGGAACACAATGCATCCGAAGGTGATTAACGAACAGCACCATGGAAATAAGACCTTAATGCCTCTAGTTTACAGTTGGGATGAAAAGTAAAGAAACTTGAAGGCAAAAGAACCAGAAGTTATTCTCAATGCAGTCTTGCATGCCCCTTAAAAAGAAATGGAATTATTTTCTTCTCTCTTCATAGCATTCTGACAGTTGTATCTCTATAATAGCATATGCTTTCTCTCCCGAGGATCCCTATTATTGGCTTCTGCAGCTCCTTCTGACAGCAAGCCAGGAATTCAACCCAGAGCTGATGTTAATGCTTAATATCAGTTCTAAGGCTGCACATGCCATCAACAGTATTATAAGAGTCACTCTGTCCCAGCTACTTCCTGTAGTATCTGCATAAAGTGAGAAGCTTCAGGCAATGGGAAAGGAGTGTGACCTGTGACCTCTACGGCAGGTCAAGAGGTCCAGCTACTTGAGGAAGAAGAAGGACCTCTCACATGAGGTAGGATATAGACCAGCCTTTGATGATTGTCATCTCACAATGTATAGCTATCTCCTAGGCAGATCTGTGGGATACTACTAGGGACTAAAAGTCCATACATTTGGAGGATGTCCAGATTGGGGAAGACTACTATATTGCATAGGATTATATAGGATTGCAAGGTACTTCAGATTGGGAAGAGAGTGGGTGGATGCTTGACCTTAATTCACCCCTTGTGCACCAGTAGGCCTAATATGACTCCCTTCAGATGAATATGTCCCATGCATATATTCAGTAAAGGTGTGGTTGATTGATCCTTGGATAGGATTAGGTTTACTCTAATTCAGAAACACACAGGGACAGAGTATTCCAATGATTTCTACATCAGTAAAATACTATAACATATGGAGGCTCCAGGTTTAGCAAACTTGTTCTGCAAGATGTGTAATCTAGTATTGTATCAGCATTAATGAATAGCTTACTACGCGTACAACCTTCTGCAGCTTGGCTCCCTGCCTTTGATCTCATCTTTCTGGTTGCAGAACAGAACCATAATGTTCTGCATTATACCATGAAATTTTAATCACAAATACTATATTTTGACACCCTTTTAAAGGGTGAAGTTTTGAAGTTTTATTCCTTCATTTCTGTAATAGGTAAATATGTTCTTCCAGGACCCCTTAGCATTTTTTTTCCTAATTGGACAGGCTGCTCTTCATAGGTTTTCTTTTGGCCTCCCAGTTCAAGCTTTTCCCAACCAGGCTTGAATATAAACTGTTGAACAAAGCTGTGCTAGCAACCATCCAATATTCACAAAATGCATAATACTTCACTAGCAAACAGATTGTCTTTCATGAAGCAAGAAAATTATGTTGTTGTTTTTTAGTATTTCTTATAAACCTCCAAACAGTCCACGATAGTATCTTTCCAGGTACTATGTCAACAGTGTCTCCCTATGCTTTGCAAACCCACAAGAAATGCAACAAATACATGGATACAACAAGTGGAATAGAATAGAATAGAATAGAATAGAATAGAATAGAATAGAATAGAACAGAACAGAATAGAACAGAATAGAATATTTTATTGGCCAAGTGTGATTGGACACACAAGGAATTTGTCTTGGTGCAAATATTCTCAGTATACATAAGAAAAAGATACATTCATTAAGAATCAAGAATCATAACATACAACACTTAATGATAGTCATGGGGTACAATCAACAATCAAATTATACTAGGAAACAGTCAATATAGATCATAAAGATACAAGTGACAAAGTTACAGTCCTACAATCACAAGTGGGAGGGGATGGGTGATAAGGAGTGATGAGAAAATTAGCAGTAATAATAGTGCAGACTTTGTAAATAGTTGAACAGTGTTGAGGGAATTATTTGTTTAGCAGAGTGATGGCTTTTGGGGAAAAAACTATTCTTGTGTCTAGTTGTTCTGGTGTGCAGTGCTCTATAACATCATTTTGAGGGAAGGAGTTGAAACAGTTTATGTCCAGGATGTGAGGGGTCTGTGAATATTTTCACAGCCCTCTTTTTGACTCATGCAGTATACAGGTCCTCAATTGAAGGGAGGTGGGTAGTAATTATAAGTGCATGAATTATGGAGCAGAGAGAGATGCTTGAAATCTTTTTACCGCTATAATTTTTTGCTTCTCTTTTTTCTCTTTTATAAATATATGGCGCAATGGAACCAATGGGCTCCAGGAATGCCATATCTGGATTGAAAAAGTTTGGATGTCTACTAGATGGCAGCCATGAAATATTGCAAGAAAGCTAAGTATAATAAAACCTAGGATTAGGAAATGGCATATTTGACTAGGGGAAAGGAGCCTTGATTACCCAATATTCATAGGGAGATTGGTATTCTTTGCACTCAACTACTACGATTGGCTGAAGGCACTTTCAAGCTTCGGATTTGACAAAAATACTAAATATGCGGTGCAATGGCTCAGCAGTTAAGAGTTTGTCAGCTGGAAAACCCACAACACAAGTTCAAGATCTGAGCATCGACAAGGTGAACTCCCATTACTTGCCACAGCTCCTGCAAACCTGGCAGTTTGAAAGCATGCAAATGCAAATAGATAAATAGGTACAGTTTGAAAGTATGCAAATTGATAAAAAGGTACCACTTTGATGGGAAGTTTAGCGCATTCCATAGTTTCATGCTGGCCACATGAACAACGCAGGCTCCCTTGGCTGAGAATCGAAGATGAGCACCACCCCTTGAGTCAGCACGACTGGACAGGGGAAACCTTTCCTTTAACTACATTAGACAGAGACAACAATGGGTATAGTTTTCAGGAGCTCAGAGGAAAAAAGGAGCAGCAAGAGGAAAAGCGAAATGATGACACACAGAAAGATGAAAGTACTGGGGGCAGACAAAAAGAAATAAACAAAAGGAAAGGAAGCAAACAGAGCAATCGTGAATGGGGGGCGGCTAGAAAAGTGAAGAGGATGTTGGGGGTAGAGATATACAGCAAGCAGGGTGGTCCCAAATTACTTCTGATTCTGCACACAGCCAAATTTAAGGGTCATTGCAAAATGTAACCCCTGTCACTTTTTAAAAAATGCACCCTTGTTTTAAAAGTGCAGCCTTAACTTAGTGGGGAAATTCCATTTCGGGTCCAGTAGTTAATGATATGATTGTGATCTTGCTGCACCATGTCTGGGAGATGAAGAATTTCCAGGATTTTACACACCTACCTAAACCAGAGCATTGATATTCTCCACATCCAGTTCTGGGACCTTTCCTGTTATTCTACCTATGTTAGGAGCTACCGCAGTGGAGGACTGTAAAACTAGGGCAACAAAAAAAGTGAGTTGAAGCAAAAGAAGTGGGAAGAGATGGAGGGGAAAGCACAGGCCGGATACTGCGCTATATCCCTGTCCCATATATGTAAGTACACACTTTAATTGATTCATGTTTAGAATTTAGATGGTGTGTGAATAGTTTTCCAGATATGATTCTCAATTCCTATATAGGGAAAACTTAGCCAGATTTGGCTAGATCAGAGTTGAGTGGACCACACACAGAGCCAGAAGATCTTAACCAACGGAAGAGGAATTCCCTTCTGAAACAAAAGTTTAAAGATTAATGCAAGGAATATCAGAGTTAGCAAATCATAACACAGGAACATTTGGAGGCGTATTTGAGGTGATTTCTTGGGACTGTAAAGATGCTATCTGAATACCAGGGAGATTTTAGCTGTACTATAAGTATGCTTTGCATACCCACAAACATGCACACACTACATAGCATTGTGGATATAGCTATGTTTCTTGCCATTTTAATTTGTTTACTAAAATATGGGCATGAAAATTACAAAAAGGCAGATTCTGATTCAGTGGTGGGGAAGAAAAGAATTAGAATAAAAGCAGTTCAGCAGCAGAAACCATGAGTTTCCCCTTTGAGACAGACATCATGGATGCTAATTTGGATACCAATATGTTTCACAGTGAGCTAAATGGCTTTTTCCAACTTTGAGAACCTAAACTAGATATAATCAATTAGATATTTAAACCATTTAAACTGTGTACATGCTTTTATGGTTATGCCTTTTTAATGCTCTTGGACCAGTTAAATATTAACATTTAGACATTAGGAATCTTGAGTTTATAGCCATGGGAACAGTAACAGAAGTCATGTGTTCTTCTGTTTATTATAATGTTGTATTTGAGATCATCTTAAGACCTAAAAAGAGCTTAGTAGATATAGCATGTGGAAAGATTCACTAAATAAATGAATAAGATTGGCAAATAAGCAGACTATACGAAAATCTTTAGCTGTCTTATACTTCAAGTGCTCCCTACTGCATCACAGAGAGAGAAAGAGAGAGAGAGAGAGAGAGATAAAAGCCAAGGTCAATTTTCCAATCCATTGAATAAATGCCACTAAAGGTTCTTCTTGTTCAACAGTCTAAAACCCAATGCTTTCAAAAGCTTCCCTGAAAATTAATCATATTTTTATGATTCAGCAATGATGAGCAAATAAACCCTTTAAGGGGGTCCAATATCCATATGATAATCTGTCTTTCATTCTTGAGCTCTTATTTCACATCCTCCTGAGTCTGGAGTCATAATTTTTTAATCAACTTCTCTGCTTCCTGTTGACTTGCTTGTTATTGCTCAAGGATCAATTCAGGAAGTTTATTATGACAGGTATAACAAGTTCCTGAACTGAGAGCTACCTGCCGATTAGCAGCAGTGCTTCAGTGGCTCATTATTATAATGAATACACATGAAAGCTTAAAAATGAAACTGCGGAAGGAGCCCAGAAATTAACAAGTACCCAATTCCCATAAAATAGTTATTTTTATTTGCTTAGTTCAATCCACAGGCTAACAAATCACCCTGCTATGGTTATAACATTGCCAACATAATTATACAGCCTGAGTGCATATATTTAAAGAGAAGCTGCTCTTTTATTTTCATGACTTGAATGCTTAACTTGTCATCAACATGATTCTTTTCCTATCAGATATATAGCATGGTGCACTCATCATGTTTTATTGAGGGGAAATCTCACTAGAGAATTTCACCATCTTTTAAAAAAAAAAAAATCACAGTGGACCACAGATTTAATGACTGGAAAAAAACATGTATAGATGTTTAAAAAATTAAGGCATGAATTATGAAGTTAAAAAAAAAAAACCATGATAAGCCATTCTGTCTTCTTTCAACCATGATGAAAGAGAAAGAGAACACAATTTGAGTCACTATTGTATTGCCTGCTGGTACATCATATCAGTTTTGCTTCAGTTCATCATATTATCTATTCTCCTTGATCTGAAGGATGTGATGTGTTCTCTACTACATAAATAATGGCATTTGCTTTGTGTGAGTTCTGGCAAACTTATTAGATTTCAGAGTACACCATAGAAAAGAAAACCTCATTCAAAGGCACTAGATTTGTCTGATACTTCTAATATATTTCCTTATTTAAGAGGGAAGATGCAGACAGAAAGTCTTCTCCATCACTAACTGTTTCTACTTACAAGTCAGGAGGAAGATGGCCTTTAGACAGATTGATTGATTGATTGATTGATTGACTGATTGATTGATTGATTGATTGACTGACTGACTGACTGAATTTATATAGCCACCCACCCATCTCATTTTCCTGTGACTCTGGGTGGTGTACACAATTTTTTAAAAAACTCTTTTAAAAAACAATCAATATAATCTATCCATTAAAACAGCTAAAAAATTTTTAAAAGTCTAATAACAAAAGAAGGGAAAATGCAATCAAACTTTTATCATCTATTTAATGGGCTCCACACTTTCATGGGATTTCCAGGCCCATTAACAAAACTATGATTTTTTAAAAAAATAAAAACAACTGTAGGACCAGGATTGTTCTCTCCTGAATATGACTGCAGTGCCCACTAAATAAGGAAGAAATATAGAATGATGTCCGGGGTAAGGTAAAAGTAGCTGAAGTGCCAAATTTAGATCAAGAAGAGCCAGACCTGTGGTCTTCCTTCACCCTGGATCACAGTGATAATTTACAGCCAGTTACTCTCATTCTTAGTCCAACTTGCCTCACAGGATTGTTTATTCATTTGTTAATCCAATTTCTATAGCCACCTACCTCATGAAAAGTGACTCTGTGGGATATTCGATAATCACAATAATGTTGTTATGGGAATCATATTACAATAGTATACACTCCCATATGTGCAATTTTAAACTATCAAAGGAAAAGGTGAGACGTACTGTCAGTAAAAGATATAAGTTATAATTTACTCTATCATTTTTATTTCTTATTTTTGCAATGCAAAAATAATGCTTGTGGGTAGTCCTCAGCATGCTTGTATCTTTAGGTGAAGAGAAATGGCTGCATGAGGCAATTATTTGTGGTGTTGTGGAAGATCAGCAGATTCCTATTTAATTTATTATTGTTATAGTTCCCTTCTTGGGGAAAAATGCCTGCTGCTGCTTTTTTGCAAAGCTGCATAATGGACAGGTCTGCAACCAAACGCTTATATAAACCAATGTTTAAAAATGTACATATTGGTTTTTGAGGAGGTGAAGTAGCGTTTTAGTTAGTGCTGCAGCTTGGCCCTGTTGAAGGCAAGGCTAAATTCCAATGCAAATAGCTTGGTTTGGTTTTACTAAACTGTGCCAACTCAGCAAATTATAGCTTACTGCAGTGTATGAAGCTGGTCACTCTCGGTGGCCCACCTGCATTTCAGTCTTCATCCATTCAGATATGAACTTGCTTTCCCGAAATAGTTTTCACACTGTTGTGGAAGCCTTGCTCCAACCTGATCAGGGTTAGCTTGAGAATGGGAAAATGAATATTGCTTCTGTGAGCAGAGAGGACCCCAATGTGGGATAAAGTTTCTGAAAAAGCTGCTCTCTGTATCGGTCCTTTAGGTAGTGACAGAATATACTTATCGGCTGTGCCTGTAATTGGAAATAAAATCTCTAGAAAGAAACAGTGGAGAGAGAGTAAGGAGGATGAAGGCAAAGAAATGCTTCAGAAGCTCTCCTGTTCTCACTCTGTCTCCTTAAAGCAGCTTCCCTCACATTTTTTATCCTCTGAAGGGCCAATTAAAGCATCATCTACAGTAAGCTGTCAACTCACTAGAAGGAATGGCCTACTTATGAAATAATGGACTGAATGTGGGTGTCCCAGCAAGCAGAATTGTAGAATGTCTAGCAAGGAAATCTGCACAGTGAGTAATCTCTCCAGCTCTGCTCCTAAAAACAATACCTCAAGAAAAACCTGAGCATTCTCTTATTACCATACAGGATACCAATCATATTGCCATGCATTTCCCCCAGTAAGATATTCTGGGATCATTTTTTTTTTTACAAAGTTGTCTTTTGGGGAACAATTGCTTTTAGGATCAAGCTAAAATTCTTGGAACCGATGCAAGGCAGCTCCAAAGTTATGAATGCTAATGCTACTTTCATTATAAGGTCAGAGTAACACAGTCTTGCAAATCTGAAAGCACCTCTCCTGTCCCTGCCTTTACATTCAAGAGAATTAAGGAGGGCCAAGTTTGAAATGCTTTCCTGAATTACATTCCTGCTTTGGACTCAGTTTTCTCTTCTCTGACTGTTGCCTTAATTCAGGGGTGTCAAACTCGATTTTATTGAGGGCCGCATCAGAGTTGTGTTTGATCTCGGTGGCTGGGATGAGTGAGGCCAGGGTGAGCATGGTCAGTTCAACGTCATTCAGGGGTACATTTGTGGTGGCCCGAGCACTCTGCTAGTGAAAATGGAGCTCGGGAGGGTCAAGTGTGGCCCACCCGAGCTTCGTTTTTGCTGGTAGAGTGTTGCAGGAGGCTGTCGCAGCTGAAAACGGAGAGCCGTGTGTTTTTGTTGACAGAGGCACCATGGGCCGGTCCTTTGCTGTTTCCAGGATGGCCCCGCGGGCCAGATCTAAGCAACTCTTGGGCTGGATCTAGCTTGCAGGCCTTGAGTTTCATACCCCTGCCTTACCTGTAGCATTTCTTGGTGTTTCTCAAGGTGATTCTCACAGCCCTTTACACAGGGGTGGGATTCAAATTTTTTAACAACCAGTTCTGTGGGCGTGGCTTAGGTGGTGGGCGTGTGACTGGGTGGTCATGTTATTGGCTGGGTGTGGCCAACTCAATATCACTCTCATCGAGGCACACATCTCCTCGCCTCGCCTATCATGACTGTGGGGATGCTGCAACAGTCGTAAGAGTGAAAAATGGTCATAAGTCACTTTTTTCAGTGCCACTGTAACTTTGAATGGTCATTCCACACAAGCAAAGTACCAGCAAAGGAGGGAAAAAAACTCCAGAGACGTTCCTGAGACAGGAAGTCTAGTCCTGCCAAGAATGTAATAAGGGTTAACGGAGAGGCAGTTTCTGTAAGCAACACCATAATGTTTCCTTTCTGCCTTCCTTACAGGATTAGGTCAGTAATTTCTTCTAACAACTGGTTCTTCGAACTGCTTAGAATGTTAACAACCGGTTCTAGCGAATAGGTGTGAACTGGTAGAATCCCACCTCTGCCTTTACTGATGTGAACTTGTATGCCATCCAGATTCATGATGAGCTGGGTGGCTTATAAATATGTTAAATATAAACACCCTTTATTGAGCAGGGATGACAAATCTAAGTTTAGTTTAAAAATACTCCCACCTCCGTAGACAAGTTGCTTCATCTTTCAGAGGATCATTGATGAGGAAGGAGGACTTCAGAAAATGAAGACACTTCAAAGTAAGACCACATTTGCACAGGATTTTTTTAAAAAAGGATTCCTAGTGAACAAATGGAGTCCCGGCGGGCAATTGCTTAAATATGAGCTAGCAGCGTGCTGCAGCTATCAAAAAAGCCAACACAATCCTAGGCTACATTAACACTTGGACTAATGTATCCAGTTTTGGTCGCCATGATGTAAAAAAGTGGTTGAGACTCTAGAAAGAGTGCAGAGAAGAGCAACAAAGATGATTAGATGACTGGAGGCTAAAACATATGAAGAACAGTTGCTGGAACTGGGTGTGCCTAGACTGATGAAAAGGGATGACATTGATAGCAGTGTTCCAATATCTCCACAAAGAACAGGGAGTCAAGCTACTATCCAAGCACCCGAGGGCAGGACAAGAAGCAATGGATGGAAACTAATCAAGGAGAGAAGCAACCTAGAACTAAGGAGAAATTTCCTGACAGTTAGAGCAATTAATCAGTGGAACAACTTGCCTCCAGAAGTTGTGAATGTTCCAGCACTAACATTTTAAAGAAGAGATTGAACACTTGTTTGTCTGAAATAGTATAGAGTTTCCTGCCTGAGCAGGGGGTTATTTTTATTTATTTATTTTATTTGGTTTCTCAATTGCTTACAAGATAATAGGTATAAGTAAAAACATAGTTATGAATACATGGATACATATATATAAGAAAAATTGTATATATATATATATGAAACAATAGGACAGGGACGGTAGGCATGTTGGTGCGCTTATGCATGCCCCCTACAGACCTCTTAGGAAAGGGGTGAGGTCAATAGTAGACAGTCTAAGATTAAAGTTTTTGGGGTTTGGGGAAGAAACCACAGAGTCAGGTAGAGTATTCCAGACATTGATCACTCTGTTGCTGAAGTCGTATTTCCTGCAATCAAGTTTGATGTGATTAACCTTGAATTTGTATCTATTGTTTGCTCTTGTGCTGTTATGGTTGAAACTGAAGTATTCATTGACAGGTAGGACATTGCAATGTATGATTTTATATACTATACTAAGATCGGACCGAAGGCGGCGTAGTTCTAGGTTTTCTAGGTCTAGAATTTCAAGTCTGGTGGCATAAGGTATTCTGCAACGAGTAGAGGAGTGGAGAATTCTTCTTGTGAAATATTTCTGGACTTTCTCAACTGTGTTAATATCAGATACGTAATGTGGGTTCCAGACTGTATTCGAGTACTACTACTCTAGTTAGTACTGTAATATTACCAAAAAAAAAGCTATGTAGGGTTAGGGTTAGACTAGAAGACTTCCAAGGTCTCTTCCAACTCTGTTATTCTGTTTCTCTGTTAAATGTTTACGCAACTGCTTGTTGGTTACCCTATGGCAAAGACACAGAGCAAGCTTTATCTGTAACGGAAATTGTCCTTGCAATGCTTTTGCCTGAGATCCCACACTAATATATTGTATGTGGGTGTTTTTAATGATGTTCTTCCATAGCTGTTAACTCTTCCTCCCATACTTGTCTCTTTTATTACATTTTTTAAAAAATTCTGTTTTGGCTGTCTTTTTAACTTAAACATTTGCAATAGCTGTCCTCACACAGGAAGAAAACCCCCACAACGTTATGGATCGATATTTGAAATGCATATGTGGATCAATACTTTTAATTTATTCAAGGCATTCAGACACATCAATTGCCATGAAATTATTTCAATATTTATTCTCTAAAAGACTCTAAGTGGAGTAATTGATGTCAGTGGACCGTCCCCCCCCCAAAAAAAAATTGAAGGAAAAAAAGATTCCTTGATACAGGATCCAGTGGAAGATTGTATGAGAGGCAAAGGGACTCAAATGTATATTGCTGAGTCTTTAAAATAACCCTAGTTAATAGTGTTAATGCTAGAAGTATTTATGAGCCACATCTTCAAAAGACCCATGCGAGCTCAAGCATGATGCAGAAGAAATGTTTCAGATCTTCGTGCCACTAATGAAGATGCCTAATTTTTAATCAAATTTCCCTGGGAAACTGAAAAAAGTGCCCCTGTACTATGAAATCTACTTATTAAAGGCAATATATCTTTTAAATTGGCAATGCACTAGTTCGCACACCCTTGCTGGTGGGCTGGAAAGTCTTTTTCCTCCCCTTCTCATCCATTGAAGCTTTAGAGAAGACCTTTGAATCATGAAAGTGCAGCAGAAGTTAAAGGAACTAAGTCGTATGAGGCAGATACAAAAGAAACTGAATTTGAGACCGTTTGGACCTGCAGAGTGGCAAGGACTACATGTGGTCGGTCGTGTACTCAGGAAAGAATTGAGACAAAACATCTGCTAGGATCAAGTTCACAGCAGTCATTGCTGCCCTGGGGATATTTACACCAGGGGGGTGGAAAAATCAGACATTTTAAATTGCCTTTTAACTCCATCTGAAGTGTCTCCTGATCCAATCTTCCCAATCTGAATATTCTTTTTTGAATATGTGGACTTCAACCTTTATTATTTCCAGGTTGTGTGTGCAGGGATTATAGAAAATCCAACACATCAAGAGGACATCAAGTTGGGAAAATCTATTTTAACTACTTAAACTTTGTTGAAATAATTAGTCTTCTATGGATTTGTCACAGAGGGAGATATGTAAGTAAATGGCAGATCTGGTTCCAACCTTGTGCTTCTAATAAAGATGAGAACTATCTGATAGACAGTCCTGGCAGACTATATAATAGACCCATGATGGCAAACCTATGGCATGCGTGCCATAAGTGGCACGCAGAGCCATTTGTGTGGGCACGCAAGCCCCAGGCAAACTTACCTGCACTGCACATGCACGTGCCTCCCAGCTGATTTTTGGAAGTATTTCCAGAAATGCTGAAACAGGCCCCTTTTTCGGCCCCCTGAGGCTGCAGAGGCTTCCCTTGAGCACCTGGGAGGGCGAAAACGGGATCCCTCGGGCTCCAGGTGCCCTCAGGAAGCTGAAAATGGGCACTTCTGGTATTTCTGGAAGGCCCATTTTTCAGCCTCCCGAGGCTGCAGAGGTTTTCCTCGAGCCTCCGGGAGGGCGAAAAAGGCCTCAAACGGGCTGAAAATCAGCTGGGAGGCACGCGCATGCGCAGTGCAGGTAAGGGACATTGCATGCACAGTGGGGGTGGGGCACATTGCATTGTGGTGCTGGCACACGCGCAGCTATTGGCACACCACAACAAAAAGATTCGCCATCACTGTAATAGACTGTGAATTAGAACTAAAGTACTAATTACTAACTAGGCTACAAAAAATGGGGTTCACCACTAGAGGACAACAAAGAGACTTCACTATCCCCTTCTGCCATCTAGTGGCCATATGGAATTTTGTAACCCAATCACATAAGTAGTTATTTTCTACATTTCTACACTTAGTTTCTACTAATCCTGTTAATTTCCACAAAATGCTCATGACTGCTGAGTCTAGATGAAACAAAGATTACTAGTACAAAATTTGCTATCTAATAAAATGAATGTTGTCCCAAATAGTTTTGATATTTGAGAAATATTTAATATCCTTTATATTTGGAAAGAAAATCAGTGGTATATCGTGGAGACGCAAACCATGGGTGTCAAACTTGCCACATCGCGTTGCCATCAGGTGACGTTTTGTGATGTTTTTCCCATTCTCAGAGCTCAGGTGGCCGTGGTCTATGTGTGACGCATTCGGCCTCTGTCATAGACAATTGCAAAATTAAACCAGCCTGGTACTATAAGATATATATCTTATAGTGTTCCAAATCTGCCCTTACACTTTCACATAATTATTTTTTTCCATGCCAGAAATGCAAAATACAGTTGTCTTCATATCCGGACAAATCATTCTGTGTCAACCTAACTCATCTTGGAAGATCTTGGTGGAATTTTTTGTGATATTTCTAGGCAGAAATGAGAACCTGGGCAATATAGAGAGGATTAGAAGAAGGCTTGTGGATAAAGGCAAGAGAGCAAATTACCACAGAACATGGGGAATGGTGTATGGTGTGGTAGAGAGGAGGATGGGGAGAAAGAGAGAGCACAAGAGCAAGGAATTAAAGGATATAGTAATAATGATATATAGTAATTGACTATTTTGGATAAGTCATGATATGAATGTAATTTAGTCAGAGTTGAGATTTGCTATCAAAGACAGATGGTATGAAATAAAAAAACTAAAGATATTATAATAATGCTAATAATGTAAAATATGATATATAATGTTGATTAGAATATAAGATGAATGTAAACTTAATGAGAAATGTATACAACTATTATTATGTGCACAAGATATATGTACTCAGATGACACACTTTATAACTGAAAGATGGTTTTTATTTGTTTTTGTTGTAAAAATAAAAAATTAAGAGAGAGAGAGAGAGAATTTTTCCATTTGCATTCACCAGAGCTAATATTTCCAGATATAGTCCTTCTAAATAAGTTTAGTGATTAAAGTCACAGCAGCAAGCCATTTCAGCAATTCTGCATTTGTGTGATTATTATTGCAGTTACCAATAGGACCTGCAGTTTCCAGGCCCAATTTAGAATATGAATTTTTCCCTATATAAAAGCACAGGCATAGTCCTCATTTAGTGACCGCTTTATTTAGAAATCATTCACAGTTATGATGGTGATAAAAAAGTAACTTTATAATAAATCCTCACAGTTATGATTTTTTGCAGATCTGTAAAGGAAAACTGTAGAAAGATCATACATGCAATTGCAGTTTCACTTAGTGATTGCTTTTCTTAATGACCAAGTTGGTGGTCGGGATAGCATATTCAATAGTTTAACTATATGCTGTGCAAAGAAGTCTTATCTAGCTTCACTGGAGAAGAAGGTTTAGGGGTTGGATCCGGCCCATGGCATACTTATTGGTAGATTTGGTCCACGGGCCCGCCCTGGAAACAGTGAAGAACTGGCTCACGGTCAATGGTGGGTTTCAATTTTTTTTACTACCAGTTCTGTGGTCATGGCTTGGTGAGCGTGGCAGGGGAAGGATATTGTAAAATCTCCACTCAGAGGTGGCATTTGCCGGTTCTCCAAACTACTCAAAATTTCCGCTACCGGTTCTCCAGAACTGGTCAGAACCTGCTGAATACCACCTCTGCTCAAGGTGTTTCTGCCAGAAAAAAATGGGCTCCCGAGTTCCGTTTTCGGCTGCCACAGTCTCCTGCAATCTTCTGCCAGTGAAAACAGCACTCGGGAGGGCAGCCCTCCTGAGCTCCATTTTCACTGGCAGAGGACTGCAGTAGCAGCTAAAAATGGAGCTCAGGAGCCCGTTTTTGCTGGCAGAGCACTCAAGCCACCACAGGTGCCCCCGACATGATGCTGTCAAGCTGGCCAGGCCCACCCAACCCCCGCAGGTCAAACACAAGCCTGATGTGGCCCTCAATACCATCGAGTTTGACATCCCTGAGCTAGAGCATAGAAAAACTTGAAGAAGAAGTAGTGCAAAATCGAAAGATATGGAGAGACCTGGCCCACAGAATTGCCAAGGGTCAGACACAACTGAATGGATTATCATTATCATCATCTTCATCAATATCATCATCTGAAGAACTGTCTATCTACAGTTGTTTCTCTCTCCTTAAGAAGAATGGATGTGCACCATTGCCTGTCAGTTATACTTTGATATCTTGATATTGTGCCTTCCCTGTCACTGCCCCCACCCTCTGGAACTGTATCCCTCCAGAGTTATGGATGGTGCCCCATTTCCTGGGGTTCTGGAAAGTCTTTATGATTTGATTTTAGGCCCAGGCCTGGGGTATTTCTGTGGGGCTCTGCTATGTTTTTATTGTTATGGTTCTTTTTAGTCTGGGTTATCATGTTCTGCTTTATGTATTTAATGGTTAGGAAGGAAGGAAGGGTGGGAAGGAGGGAGGGAAAGGAGGGAAGGAAGAGAGGGAAGGAGGGAAGGAAGGAGGAAATCTAGATAATATTTGAATGGGATATATCTTAGAGCTGTGTTCTAGACCAGCGGTCTCCAACCTTGGTAACTTTAAGCCTGGAGGACTTCAACTCCCAGAATTCCCCAGCCAGCTGGCTGGGGAATTCTGGGAGTTGAAGTTCTCCAGGCTTAAAGTTACCAAGGTTGGAGACCCCTGGTCTAGACTGAAATTCAAAAATACATCTTGGAAGAAGACAGTAGCAAATCACTTCCACCTTTTTGTCAAGGTAAAAGAAAAATCAACTTGAGGGAGTCTTTACTTTTTAACTGCAAGCACAGGCATGTCGGGCTTTGGGTAAAAGTGGCAAACTCACTGCTTTTCTAATACCATTTTGAAATCTTGTGTTATACCAATTGAACCTTAATCAGTCTTCAGTGGATGGTTTATTGGTAAGTGAAAGGAGTAAATAAATATGTTTCTTCTTTCACAAGATGGGCAATGAGAGGTAGCCTGAAGGTTACCATAGGCATGAGAGAGTCTGTTTCAAGAATCCCAGCAAGTATTTGAGGCACTTCAAGAGTTAAGGTTGTGTTAAGAAAAGCAGGATGAGTCACTCCTTATCAGCCAATGGCACATCCTCTTTGCTATCTGAATATATACTTTGCTTAACCGGGAGAGATAATATCTCTACAGCTAATCAGTCCAAGTTATTTACATAGATAGATGAAAGAGGGCTATACCAGCTTGCTGGCTTTGAAGTTCAATATCTTTTTAAGACTGGCTCAGAGATGGAATGCAGATGGATTTACCACCCAAAACCAAGCAAACCTAGATCACATTGTTTGCGCATGGACAGGTTGCTCCCTCCCCCTGGGAGCTTTAGTACTCTTTTTATAATGGTTTAACAGCCACAATGCTTTCTGAGAGCTGAAAGGATGCACAGATTCAAGATGTATGTCATTGTAAAAGTCTTCTGGAAAATAACTTTGGCAGAAATGATGAAGGGAACCTGAGAATTCCTAGTCCCTCTCGAGCCACCAAATATATTCCACAGAGATGTTTGGAACATTAATTAACAAAGCAAGTATTATTCTGCGTCAGCACTGCCGCAATAGGGGATTGCCTTCACTCCATGTAAGTGAAATGTATCCAAGGGTTTTGTGTGCAAATGCATCATCAGTGGCAGCTTGCTAAATTTGAGTTGGGTTATAGACCATGAAAAAGTCCAGATGGCAGCTAACTCACTAAAAACCTCCAGGGTAAGAAGTAGGTCTTGAACCATCTGTTTACTAAACAGAACTCCACATCTAAGCAATACTTCCCCAACCTCTTCCTGCTGCTCCTCAAACTCCTCCCTTTAACTCTACCCCATTCCTCAAATTTAGCCTGCTTCCATTCTTGTATTTTTAATATCTATGTCTCAAGAGCTGCACACATGTCATTTAGATGTAGGAGGTGGATAAAGAGTTACTACATCTGTCAATGTTTGTTTGTATTTTTGAAGGTTTAATGCTAGGAAAACTTGCTATCTATAACTTTGGCTGCCATTCAAAGTGCTGGTTGTCAGCTTTACGGCCCTTCATGGTTCAAGAGTGAAGAGAAGGACCAGGGGAGACATGATAGCAGCGTTCCAATATTTGAGGGGCTGCCACAGAGAGGTAGGGGTCAAGCTATTTTCCAAGGCACCTGAAGGCCAGACAAGGAATGATGGATACAAACTAATCAAGGAGAGATTCAACCTAGAAATAAGGAGAAATTTTCTGACAGTGAGAACAATCAACCAGTGGAACAGCTTGCTTTCAGAAGCCGTGGCAGCTTCTTCCCTCCCATACTACCACCTCTTACAATACTAGATAACACAGTATCAACAGTAGAGACCTTCAAATTTATAGGTTCTACTATATCACATGACCTAAAATGGACACCTAACATCAAAAACATCATAAAAAAGCACAACAAAGAATGTTATTTCTGCGCCAACTCAGAAAGCTCAAAGTGCCCAAGGAGCTGCTGATACAGTTCTACAGAGGAATTATTGAGCCTATCATCTGCACCTCTGTAACTGTCTGGTTTGGTTCAGCAACCCAACAGGACAGACAAGACTTCAGAGGATAATTAGGACTGCAGAAAAAACAATTACTACCCACCTGCCTTCAATTCAATTGAGGACCTGTATACTGCACGAGTCAAAAGGAGGGTTGTGAAAATATTTACAGACCCCTCACATCCTGGACATAAACTGTTTCAACTCCTTCCCTCAAGACAACGCTATAGAGCACTGCATACCAGAACAACTAGACACAAGAACAGTTTTTCCCCAAAAGCCATCATTCTGCTAAACAAATAATTCCCTCAACACTGTTCAAATATTTACAAAGTGTACACTACTATTACTGTTAATCTTCTCATCACTCCTTATCACCCATCCCCTCCCACTTGTGAGTGTAGGACTGTAACTTTGTTGATTGTATCCTTACGATTTATACTGACTTTTTCCTAGTGTGATTTGATTGTTGACTGTACCCTATGACTATCATTAAGTGTTGTACGTTATGATTCTTGATTGTTAATGAATGCACCTTTTCTTTATGTATACTGAGAGTATTTACACCAAGACAAATTCCTTGTGTGTCCAATCACACTTGGCCAATAAAGTATTCTAGTTATTTTAATTCTAATTCTTACTGGAGGCTTTCAAGAAGATATTGGACTGCCATTTGTAAGAAATGGTGTAGGGCCTCCTGCTTGGGCTGGGGGTTGGACTAGATCAGGGGTCTGCAACCTTAAACACTCAAAGAGTCATTTGGACCCATTTCCCACAGAAAACAAAACACCGGGAGTCAATAATTTAACAATCGGTGTGACTGGGTGGGCATGGCCAACTCAAGGTCACTCACTCCCACTCAATCACCTCCTGCTCTGGAATATGGAGTGAGTTTCCACCCCCGCCATCACCTTTACCTTCTCAAGCCAGGTGAGGAGTGACGGGGAGGGAGGGGAGGGATCAGCCTGTGGTGGGATCAGCCAACAGGGAGCCGCAGTAGAGGGCCAAAAGAGCCACACGTGGCTCCAGAATCGCAGGTTGCAGACCCCTGGACTAAATGATCTATAAGGTACCTTTATTTATTTATTTATTTATTTATTTATTATTTATTTATTTATTTAAATTTATATACCGCCCCCTCTCCCAAAGGGACTCGGGGCAGTGAACAGCCAGAATAAAATGCACATATAAACACATATACAATATTTAAAAATTAAAAGAATTAAATATATTGGCTCTTACAAAGATTAAAAATAAGGGGATTAAGAAAGATTAAAACCAGATTAAAAAATTTAAAAACCCCTAGGCCAGACCGGCTTGGTGAAATAAATAAGTTTTCAACGCACGGCGGAAGGTCATGAGATCAGGGATGGTCCTCATCTCCGGGGGTAATTCGTTCCAGAGATGGGGTGTCCCCAACGAAAAGGCCCGCATCCTCGGGGTCGCCAGCCATCCAGCCAGTGGCACCCTGAGGAGGCTGACTCTATGGGAGCGTATCGGTCGGCGGGAGGTCGATAATGGCAGGAGGCGGTCTCACAGATATCCTGGTCCCGAGCCATGGAGCGCTTTAAAGGTAATAACTAAGACCTTGAAGCGCACTCGGAGGGCCACCGGGAGCCAATGCAGCTCGTGCAGAAGCGGCGTAACATGGGAGCCCCGAGGAGCCCCCAACACCACCCGTGCGGCCGCACTCTGCACCAGCTGGAGCCTCCGGATGCTCTTCAAAGGCAGCCCCATGTAGAGAGCATTGGCATAGTCTAGGCAGGAGGTCATCAGGGCAGAGGTGACCGTGCAAAGCGCATCCCGATCCAGAAAGGGCCGCAACTGGTAGATCCTATGCACCTGACCAAAAGTCCCCCTGGCGATGGCCACCACATGGTCTTCCAATGAAAGCCGCACATCCAGGAGGACACCCAGATTGCGGGCCCTCTCTGTGGGGGCAAGAGTTCCCCCCCCCCACAGCCAGCGATGGAACCAGCTGGCTGTACCGGGGTGCCAGGAAGCACAGCCACTCAGTCTTAGATGGGTTGAGCTGAAGCCTGTTCCGCCCCATCCAACACCGTACGGCCTCCAGTACTTTCCAACTCTTTTAATCTGCCCACCCGTCCTGGTACTATCCCATGTTGCTTTCCATGCCTTGCCCGCTCTACTCACCACAGCTGCCATACGCAGTAAATCTCCGTGTTTTTGCAGCACACGAAGGGGGTGTGCGCATGCATGCTCACATTTTTGGTTCTGCATTAGGCGAGCGAGTTGTTACAGTATGTGCAGCCCACCTCTGCTTGAAGGGTGGGATGCTGTGAAATTCTGCCTTCTGTTTTTTTCTTGGGTTTGGCCAAGTATTTAAATGTTCCTATTGTTTCCATTGTAGCTGCATGTTGTTTTGTCATTTTTCTGTCTTTTATGTTCTAGCGAGATTTACTTCAGAGTTATTTTAGTTTTTAAAGGACTTACATGCCTACATATCTCATATAACAATTCATAAGGCAGCTCATAAGAATCCAGAAACATGGCTAAAAACTTTCTCCCAAGCATCAGACCAAACATCCTCCCAACTAAACCTCCATCTAACCCAATGCCTGGGGAAAGAGCCAGGTTTTCATGGTCGTCTGGAAGGCTAAATCGGTATAAATCCCTTGCATCTTAGGTGGGAATCTGTTCCAATGGGTTGGAGTAGCCACCAAGAAAGCACATCTTCAGGGTCCTATTAGGTGGCAATATTTAAGGGAGGAGATCTGGATCTGGTCCCATTAGAACTGGATTGGCCTATGAGCCTCGGAAGTAAACAAGTGAGTAAATAAGTAAATAAGTAAATCTAAATAATCTTTATCCACCGGGTTGGACTGAGGATCAAAAAATCATGTAATTGGAGCCCTCCTTTTTTCACATTAATTGCATGAGTGATGCATATAATATAATGCAACAAAGATAATTAGGGGACTGGAGGCTAAAACATATAAAGAACGGTTGCTGGAATTGGGAATGTCTAGTTTAATGAAAAGAAGGACTAAGGGTGACATTGATAGCAGTGTTCCAAGAGGTTGCCACAAAGAAGAAGGAGTTAAGCTATTCTCCAAAACACTTGAAGGCAGGAGAAGAAGCAATGGGTGGAAACTAATCAAGGAGAGAAGCAAGCTAGAACTAAGGAGGACTTTCCTGACAGTTAGAACAATTAATCAGTGGAACAACTTGCCTCCAGAAGTTATGGATGTTCGAGCAGTAGAAGTTTTTAAGAAGAGATTAGACAACTGTTTGTCTGGAATGATATAGGGTTTCCTGCCTGAGTAGGTGGTTGGACTAGAAGACCTCCAAGGTTCCTTCCAACTCTGTTGTTCTCTATTCTAATAAAGAGGTGAGATTTTGATCCCATAGAAGTGACTGCAATCTTGTTTTTTTTTTTTTTTTTACTGCCCCATCTCCCAAAGGCTCCTTTATCAGTAACAACGAAAATCTCTTGAGGGCAAAATTACAAATCAAAGTTCTACGAAACAGAAAGTGCGTATTTACTTACATTGTATTTGGCACACCTTGAAGTCTTAGTACATTTCCCAATTTTCCACTGGATTCTCTTCCTGGGTTTCTCTTCCCCCGTTGTATTACATACCAATTTAAAAAATGATTGTGTCAGTGTAATGTTTACTTCATTTGTTTTGCAACCTATCTCCTGGAAAGTGGTAAGTATATGGCCAACACCCACAAAACCTAATTTACAGCCTCAGAGGATGGTACTAACAAGAATAGTAACAGAATTGAGATTTTGTGTGTGGTTAGTAGCATTTTCCTTTATAAGTCGTGTGTACAGGTTTAGGACCAAGGAAGGCCTGATAGTGTTTACTACAGAGGTGGTATTAGAATAGAATAGAATAGAATAGAATAGAATAGAATAGAATAGAATAGAATAGAATAGAATAGAATAGAATACTTTATTGGCCAAGTGTGATTGGACACACAAGGAATTTGTCTTGGTGTAAATACTCTCAGTATACATAAAGAAAAGGTACATTCATTAACAATTAAGAATCATAACGTACAACACTTAATGATAGTCATAGGGTACAGTCAACAATCAAATCATACTAGGAAAAAGTCAATATAAATCGTAAGGATATAATCAACAAAGTTACAGTCCTACAATCACAAGTGTGGAGGGATGGGTGATAAGGAGTGATGAGAAGATTAACAGTAATAGTGGTGTACACTTTGTAAATAGTTGGACAGTGTTGAGGGAATTACTTGTTTAGCAGAGTGATGGCTTTCGGGAAAAAACTGTTCTTGTGTCTAGTTGTTCTGGTGTGCAGTGCTCTATAGCGTCATTTTGAGGGAAGGAGTTGAAACAGTTTATATCTGGGATGTGAGGGGTCTGTAAATATTTTCACAGCCCTCTTTATATACAGGTCCTCGATTGAAGGCAGGTGGGTAGTAATTGTGTTTTCTGCAGTCCTAATTATCCTCTGAAGTCTGTGTCTGTCCTGTTGGGTTGCAGAACCAAACCAGACAGTTATAGAGGTGCAGATGATAGACTCAATAATTCCTCCGTAGAACTGTATCAGCAGCTCCTTGGGCAGTTTGAGCTTTCTGAGTTAGTGCAGAAAGAACATTCTTTGCTGTGTTTCTGGAGAACCGGTAGCGGAAATTTTGAGTAGTTCAGAGAATCCGCAAATACCCCCTCTGATTGGCCCCACCCCCATCTCTTCTTTGCCTCCTGAGTCCCAGCTGATTGGCTGGGTCACCTTTTGTTTCCCTGCACAGGAGAACAGAGCTGGAAAGCAGGTTAGTGGGGTGGGGAGAGAATGGGGATTTTGTAGTAACCTTCCCCTGCCTCGTCCACCAAGCCACACCCAAAGAACCAGTAGTAAAAAAAATTGAATCCCACCCTGGTTTACTCAATTAGATAAAACATTCCTGGGTTTGAAAAATAAGTAGAATTGGTGAGACCTCCTAGATAGGATTGGGGTTGCAGGAGAGGCAGAGGCTTAAAATCCTTTATTCTTCTCAGAACAATTTTAGGCCAGATTTAGATTCTTTATGGCTGCTCTTTACTTTTAAAAAAGCAGAAGCAAGTTATACAATATGTCACCAACTGCTGGGCAGAAGGACCTGGATAGCTCCTGAAGCTAATCCTAAGCAAAGAGGTAAAGGTTTCCCTTGTTCAGTTGTTTCCCATTCTAGGGCACGATGCTCATCTCCTTGTCTTGGCCAAGAGAGCCAGCGTTGTCTGTAGACAATTTCCATGGTCATGCGGCAAGCATGGTTATACACCAAAGGCTCAAGGAACACTGTTAACTTCCCATTATTTATCTATACCTATTTATCTACTTGCACTTGTATGCTTTTGAACTGCTAGGAGGACAAGACTGGGGCAGTAACAGGAGCTCATTCTGTTGCATGGAGCTCGAGTCTTGAACCCAGGCTGTCAGCTCTCCATCTGACAAGCTCAGCAGTGGTGGGATTCAAAAAAAATTACTACCTTTTCTGTGGGCGTGGCTTTGTAGCAGTGGTGTGGCTTTGTGGGCATGGCTTTGTGGGCATGGCAGGGGATGGATACTGTAAAATCCAGTTGTGGTATTTAGCAGGTTCTGACCAGTTCTGGAGAACCGGTAGCAGAAATTTTGAGTAGTTCAGAGAACTGGCAAATACCACCTCTGTTGTTAGCTGGCAGCAATGAGGAGGAGGTTCCCGAGAAGCCTGTGCTAAGTGCAAGTGAGTGCAGGATGATTCATAGAAGAACAGCACAGGCGACTTGGGAGTAAGAATGCTAATTAATGGCCCCTCCTTCCAGGGAATATAAGCCTGGTTTCAAAGGGTTTTTGCTCTGTAGAAGGCAAAAACATTCTAAGAAGCTTTAAGGACCCAGCATTGTGTGTAGAGATACTGGCTTATCTGAAGAATTCTGTCAAGGCTTTTCTGATTGGACTAATTGGCTACAAGCCATCTTTTATCTACAAAGAAGTTTATTTGTAGATTAGAGCTGTGAAGGTTTGAGTTACTGAGTTTGTCTGTGTTTGCTCTCTGGGAACCCGGCTAAGACAGAACAACCTCTGACTGGAGATTTTACAGTATCCTTCCCCTGCCATGCCCACCAAGCTACACCCACAGAACTGGTAATAAAAAAATTTGAATCTCACCACTGGTAAAATCTCCATTCCCTCCCCACTCCTGGGGAAAGGATACTGTAAAATCCCATTCCCTTCCCACCCCACTAACCTGATTTTCAGCTCCGTTCTTCTGTGCAGGGCAACAAAAGAAGACCCAGCCAATCAGCTGGGACTCAGGAGGCAGAGAATAGATGGGGGCGTGGCCAGTCAGAGGTGGTATTTGCCAGTTCTCCGAACTACTCAAAATTTCCTCTACTGGTTCTCCAGAACTGGTCAGAACCTGCTGAATACCACCTCTGAAGCTCAGCATCTTTAACTGCTGAGCCATCATGTGCCCCTCCCCAGACCAGATTAAAGTACGGCTGAATTTTGTTTTGTAGTGTTGACCCCCCCTCAACACTATCCTTTCTAAAGCATCTGCCTGAGTCTAAATCACACTGTATCTTTCAAATGTCATGCTGTAGCTTTTATCTTCTGTCATGATAGCCTGGCCTTTTGGGGAGTTTTTATTTCTTAGCGTTACTAAATGCTGCTCCCACATTCCTGGCCCATGGAATTGTATAGTCTCCCATGGCAACTAAAGTACGATGGAGTTTGTTTTTTAAACGAATAGACATTTGAAAAATTAATATTCAGTAGAAATCTAATGTGTGCAGGACAAGAAATGCAGCTGTCTGACATACGTAGTGACATAGTTTTCTGACCAGGATAGCAATAGCAATGGGGGTGGTATTCTACCAGTTCAGACCGGTTTTATAGAACCGGTTGTTATGATTCTGCACAGTTTAGAGAACCGGCAAATCGAGCCCATGGCTGGCCCCGCCCCTCTCCACCCACCCCTCCCCTCCCAGTTAGTCCTTATTGCGCATGCGTGACATCATGCGCATGCCCAACATCGCTGACTGCATTCTCCCCCGCCCAGTCACTCAAGGTATTTCTTTTTTTTCCTTCTGACGATCAGCTGTTCCGATGATCAGTTGTGCCAGGATTCCCCCTCGCTGTCTTACTGCTTCACCCAGGAGGCTTCCCTGAGGCCCAGGAGGCAAAGGGGGGCATGTGGGGGGGGCTGCACACCCCTCCCCGTGCTCTGTTTTTTGCCTTCCTGAGCCTTAGGGAAGTTTCCTGGGAGCAAAAATGCACCCCTAAGAAGCTTCTCTGAGGCCCAAGAGGCCCACCGAGCCAGACCCACCTAGCCATGCCCACAGAACTGGTTGTTAAAAAATGTGAATCCCACCCCTGAATAGGAACTGAGTGTGGACTGAAACAATTGAGTTTTCTGACACAAAGGCATTTTGAAGAAATTGACTGTTGTAGCTTTTCTCTCAACGTTCCTTCTAAATGACACGGGCCCCTGCCAGTTATTAAGAAATGAAAATAAATTAGATTTAAAAGAAAGTAGATTAGCAAATAGATTAGGTTGAAAGCCAGCTGGATGTGTTTGCCACCTTGAGTTACTTATAAAATAATAAAGGTGACATAAAAATAAATCAAATAAATAAAATATTATATTTTGAAAAACAATGGTACAATCTGGTTGATCTCAAGTCTTACTGTCTTTAAAACAGAAGTATGGAACCCTAGGGCTTCTGAGTATTGCTGAACTACAATTCCCCAAATCCCTCACCACTGCCTATTCTAGATGCTTAGCCATTGCTTGAGGTACAGTTCAGCAACATCTGGAGGACCTTAAATTCTAAATCCCTATTCTAACATTTCTGAAACAACAGGAAAAGGTGTAACTCTTGTATCTCTTTTCTGTTGCTTCACCAGTTACTGATGATAATTCCTCAATTCTGAGCCACAGTAGCTCAGTGGTTAGAGTGCAGTACTGCAGGCTACTTCTGCTGACTGATGGCTGCCTACAATTTGGCAGTTCGATTTGTACCAGGCTCAAGGTTGACTCAGGCTTCCGTCCTTCTGAGGTGGGTAAAATGAGGACCCAGATTGTTGGGGGCAACATGCTGACTTTCTAAACCACTTAAGAGAGGGCTGTAAAGCACTGTAAAGCAGTATATAAGTCTAAGTGCCAATGCTATTGCTAATTTCATCAAAGCAGTTTGAAATTAATTTAGAACATATGAAGAACTGGGAATGGCTAGTCTAGTAAAGAGAAGGACCAGGGAAGACATGATAGCAGTCTTCCAATATTTGAGGGGCTGCCATAGAGAGAAAGGGGTCAAGCTATTTTCTAAAGTGCCTGTAGGCCAGACAAGGAATAATGGATGGAAACTGAACAAGGAGAGATTTAACCTGAAAATAAGGAGAAACTGACAGTGAGAACAATCAACCAATGGAACACCTTGCCCTCAGAAGTTGTGGGACCGCCATCACTTGAGACTTTCAAGAAGAGATTGTACTGCCCTTCGTCAGAAATGGTGTAAGGTTTCCTGCTTGGGCGTGGGGTTGGAATAGATGATCTATAAGGACCCTTCCAACTCTGATTATCTGAAGTCTGTTATCTTAGAATTGTCTTCATGCCTCATAGCTGAGGCCACCATTGGTGCTCTCTCCAACTGATGGATATTGTGAGTGCATTCAGTACTCATCAATCATTTGCCACAAGTCTTAGAGAAATACATATCCTTTTTCCTCTCCTTCCCCTTATGTCCATCCACTTTGTTTTAATGATGAGCAATACAATGAACTATATAATGAAGGGGACATGGTGGCTCAGTGGTTAAGACGTTGAGCTTGTCAATTGGAAAGGTCGGCAGTTCAAATTCCTAGCACTGCGTAACAGGATGATCTCCCGTTACTTGTCTCAGCTTCTGTCAACCTAGCAGTTCAAAAGCATGTAAAAGTGCAATTAGAAAAATAGGGACCACTTTGGTGGGAAGGTAACAGGGTTCCGTGCGCTTTCGGTGTTTAGTCATGCCGACCACATGACCATGGAGATGTCTTCGGACAGCACTGGCTCTTCAACTTTTTAATAGAGAAAAGAGTCAGAAACGACTAGCATGTTTGCACAAGGGGAACCTTTATCTTTTATACAAATTTCCTACCCAACTTGGCACCATCACTATACAGAGTATAAAGCCATCAGCAATTGTGATGGTTCTATAATGACAGTTCTGTTTTCCAATATCTCAGTCAAAGAGATACAATTCTTCAGTAGTATCTAGAGAAAGGAGAGGGAGAGGTAAGTATAAGTGATGCAAGCAGAATTCGAAATGCAACCAGTTTGACACAGACTATTTTGATTGTTTTCAAATTCTTGCAGCATATCCAGAAGTGCAGTAGGGCAAGGATGAAATTGACAAGACTGCTGCACCTTGCTTTGGGGGTGGGGGGTGTGGACTGTCATGAACTATACTATAGTATTATTTGAATTCATGAGATATGAGAATTCCCCCTAATAAGCAAATGGACTGGGACCATGCACATCTTCCAAGAAGTACTTCACGGAGACTTCAATCAAGCACACCTTTGAAGTGAAGGCATTAAACTAAGGATTTTTCTTCAAGTGAAGTAGCATCACCACTTGGGTGGAAGAAGTGGCTTCTACAGTTGCTGTTGAGTTTTTGTTGAGTAGACATTTCATGGCATCAAGGAGAATGAAGCAATGTAACTTCATTAGGCAAGGAACCTCACTCCAGAGATCACAAGTGACTTTTCACACTTTGCAAACAAACTACTCAAAGCACCTGAGTTTCCAACGAAAAATCTGGCTTTTCTTTCATTTCAAATAAAGCTGTGCAGAACCAAGTTATCATCATCCCCATCACTGTCATCCTTGATTCTTGAAATGAGCCAATGTCATATGATCAGAAGGGGCATAAGATCCTTGTCTAAAGATATTATTGAACAAGGAAAAGGCTGGCAGAAAAGATGGTTTAAGGGGTTGAGCAATACATGAAACTAGCAAAACCTAAAAGCACTTAGCATAGCAGGAGTAGAAGAGTATTTGTTTTTATAGCTCCTCCTGGAACAATAACTGACATCTGGCAACATATTTTTTTTTTGTCATTTGAAACATACAATTATTTAAATTATTTGCAGGCAATTCCATCATATTGAGTCTGTGGGAGGTAGAAGGTAAAGCGGGATATGACAGTTCTCCAAAATCCCCTCTTCAGTGTATCTCCTAGCATGCTATGCTCCTACTCAGACCTGATATAAAAGAAGTTTTCAAGAATGTTTATCAATATAACAGGCTTTTGTTCTTATTGGCTGTTTTTGGAGGTTTGTTCATTTTTGTTTTAAATTTCTCACCCCATATACTTCCTTTTTTTAAAAAGTCCGGTAAAATTTAAGGATTATTCGGATTATTCGTATGTAGCCAACATTGCCACAACACAGTCAGCTAGCTAGTTAGCATACTTTTATTTCTTCATATCAGGACATGACACAAGACTCCAGTTAGCTCATCTAAAATAAGGAGAAATTATTTTGGGAAGGGTCTAATCTTCTCAACTTTCTGAATATTGTGGGGAATGGAATGTTGCTTAATAGTTATGTTTAAATAATATGCATAATCCCTTGTGTTGCATGGAAAATAACAAACTGCAAGTCCCTCTGTTAAGATTTTCTTCAATCTGTGGCTGTGATACATCCTCCACTAAGCCAAAATGTGACTTGCTTGCATATGACTTAGCTTTGTTGTGTGAATTTGGTAGGTAGTTGGAACCATGGCTTATAGCTTAGCATGCTGTATGAACCCAGCCAATTGTGATTTATTGCATAAATGTGGTTTATATGTGCTTTTAATTCTAGAATAAAGATCTAAACCAGGGATGTCAAACTCAAGGCCCGGGGGTCAGACCTTCATTTTCACTGGCAGAGGGTTGCAGGAGGCTGTCCGAGCCAATAACTTAGCTTGGGAGCCTGTTTTCACTGGCAGAGTGCTGAGACCACACCCAGCGCCTCGCCCGATACAAGTTATGTCATGCTGGCCAAACCCACCCTGGCCGTGCCCCCATGCTCCCCCCCGCACCGAGGTCAAACACAACCCTGATGCAGCTCTCAATGAAATCAAGTTTGTTGAAATTTAGACCAAGAAGGCCATTTAAGGAAATGAGCCCCTTCAGGTATCAGGTTACCCACTTGACCTTAATTGAACCCTTAAAAGATCAAAATGATTTGCTTTATTTCTAATATAAAGGAGAAGGAAAGCTAAACATTGCTTAGCTTCTCTAAGGTTTCTGACTGCAGCTCCCTTCCAGATTGTGTTTTAGTCTCTTAATCCCTCATTCACATTCAGTTCTGTCCTTGATAGAAGAGGCAGACGTCATTCAACATGTGGTACAGCTTTGGAGCATACAATCTACCATTTTTAAAGCAAGCCTTTGATCCTATTATTCACTGAATTCCAAGTTATCTCTACTATTAAGAGCTGAGGAAATATTCATGACTTGTCTATTAACCCTTGGCCCTTTTTTACAAGTAGGTCCTGAGATTATAATGAGGCTCATCCTCTAAAACCACAAGTTAAGAAATCTAGAGCTTTTTTTTTTTTTATACCAAATGCAATTTATTTTATAAACATTGCTTTATACTTGCTGTTCTGGAAAGTGAATTTTCCATTTAACATCCATCAGAATCTTTTTATAGTACCCATCAGAAAACTGTTGTTACAGCTGTAGAAAAAATTGAATATAATGAAATCCATATAAATGCTCGTGCAGCTGCTATGAACAAAGCAAATATTTTCTTTTGTAATGCCATCTGATAAGAACAAAATTTGCAACTGAGCTTTGCTGATAGATGTTTGTTTCTGGTTATCTCAGGAAAAGAAAAACTGTATGTAAGTATATGTAACCTCAGCTAAATTTGATGGCAGTTTCACAGAACTTCCTCAATATTACTGTAAATTGCAACATTCATTAATTAAAATAAAAGATATTTAGAAGTGAAAGTATCTTGGAGGAAGAAATCCAGTTCAGGGTAGACATCCTGAGCAAGTCTCTTGTCCTCTGTCTTCCTTCTACAAAAGAGCTAATAAAAGTCTTTTCTGCTTTCATTATCTTGGCAATTCCATTATTTTCTCATAAGATCCTCCTTTTACATTGGAAGAACTGGCGTAACATTTCCTTCTTTTCTACTGAGTTTTAATGCTTTAGAATAGCTTGATCTATACATCATTTAGCCTAGCATTATCTCATCTCTAACATACTTCAACCAATCTGGTACTGCCAAGAGGCACTGAACCACAATTCTAATCTCTGATCTGCACCTCTATAACTGTCTGGTTCAGTTCTGCAACCCAACAGGACAGACACAGACTTCAGAGAATAATTAGGACTGCAGAAAAAATAGTTGCTACCAACCTGCCTTCAATCAAGGACCTGTACACTGCACGAGTCAAAAAGAGGGCTATGAAAATATTTACAGACCCCTCACATCCTGGACATAAACTGTTTCAACTCCTTCCCTCAAAATGACGCTATAGAGCACTGCACACCAGAACAACTAGACACAAAGAGAATTTTTTCCCCGAAAGCCATCACTTTGCTAAATAAATAATTCCCTCAACACTGTCCAACTATTTACAATTTACTGTTTATCTGCACTACTATTACTGTTAATCTTCTCATCACTCCTTATCACCCATCCACCCCCACTTGTGACTGTATGACTGTAGCTTTGTCGCTTGTATCCTTACAATTTATATTGACTGTTTCCTAGTATGATTTGATTGCTTAGTGTACCCTATGACTATCATTAAGTGTTGTACCTTATGATTCTTGACTCTTGATGAATGTATCTTTTCTTTTATGTATACTGAGAGAATTTGCACCAAGACAAATTCCTTGTGTGTCCAATCACACTTGGCCAATTAAGAATTCTATTCTATTCTATTCTATTCTATTTTGATAGACAGTATGGCCATTGGCCATTGAGGAAGTTCCTCTTGCTGACAGCAGCTGAAATCCAGGATCTCAGGCAAATCTCTTCACCTTCTCCTGCCATTAGATGCCTCTGATTGGAGAAATAAGAGCCCTGCTTGAATCAAGCCAGGACTAAGGACAAATCAATCCCAGAGCAAACAATATTGAGCAAACAGGACACATGAATACAGAGGGGTGGAGGAGAGGAGTGATCACACCTTTCTTTTCCTATAAGCAGATATTAAAACAATACAGTGGAACTTTGTGTCGTGAATGCTCCTATTCGCGACCGAATTGGGTTCCGACCAAAAAAATCCATCTGATTTTTGAACCAGGTCATGATTCAAAAATCGCGTGGCGAACAAATCTGGCCGTGGCAATTTTCCCTTCCTTGCATGCATAGTCGGTCGTGCTTCCGGTCCCGACCAAATTGGGTTGCGACAGTAGTCCTGGAATGGATTACAGTCATGATCCGAGGTTCTACTGTACTATTTGTGAACAAGTATTCAACAGCAATAGCAATAGCACTTGGACTTATATACAGCTTTACAGTGCTTTACAGCACTCTCTAAGCAGTCAGCCTATTGCCCCCAACAATCTGGATCCTCATTTTATCCACCTCAGAAGGATGGAAGGCTGAGACAACCTTGAGCCTGGTGAAATTCGAACTGCCAAATTGCAGGCAGCCAGCAGTCAGCAGAAGTAGCCTGCAGGATTGCACTCTAACCCCTGTGCCACCACAGCTCAATACTGTAAAGAGCTGTTAGAACTAATAGCTAGTATCTCAATCTCCCATGAATTTATCTAATCCTCTTTTGAAGTCACACTTAAATCTAGTGTTTAAAACAATGGACTAGGAAGGGAGAGACCGGAGTTCAAGCTACTCTCAGCTTTGAAAGCTCACTGAGTGGTTTTGCCTATTCTCTTTCTGCCCAACCTCTTTTCCAAGTTTATTATTTATTGGGGAACAAATTGGAGAAAGAAATGGTTAGATAGTTATTGACTCCTGGTTTCAGTAGTAAAGCAGATCACCATGTCATTCTGCCCAATTTTAGCTTTTTGTGGCAGTCGTTAAGCAAACACTGCAGTGTAATGCAAACACCAGGGTTGTTAAGTGAAGTTTAAATAAACTCATTGTTTACTATGGAATTTATTTATTTATTTATTTATTTTGCAAGAAACTGGAAATATGCAAAACCAGCAAAATGTTCTAAATCACAGTCATGTGACTTCAGGATGCTACAAATGGCCATCAGTGCAGGCTGGTTGTTGAGCACCTAAAATGTGATCACGTGACATGGGGTGCGGATGGCAGAATGTCAAATCCAAGTCAGAAGTAGCTTTTTCGGGGTCCATCATACTAAGCGACTTGTCCTGAGTCTAGGATTACCTATACTACCTACCACACCTGGTAGAAAGCTGTGCATAACTCAAATAAGCTCATTAAGTAACCTTATCTACTTGATAGGCATTATTAAATTTGATGGCAGCAAATTTGACAGTTTAATAGTGCATTAGCTGCACTTGGCATCTCCTACGTACAATTAGGTAGCTTAAAACTGAGCTGTAGTTCTTCCCCACAGTGTTATGGTAAATCAACATAGTTGTAACAACTTTTCTTAACTGGATTTAATCAATCCTTTAGGGTATCTCAGAAAAAAGGTAGCAAAATACGTTTTAAAAACTTCCGGGCTGTGTTTACCCAATGTGTTTATATCCTGATTACTGAATTAACATGTTTTCCAGCTGGCAAAATTTACTGGTTCACACAACATGCTGAGCCACAGGAAAATCTAACAAGGTTGACTTTAGTTCAGCTTTAAAGCTGTCCAAATGCAACTGCAAGGGTTTTAACTAGTGGTGGGATTCAAAACTTTTTACTACCGGTTCTGTGGGCGTGGCTTGGTGGGCATGGCAGGGGAAGGATACTATAAAATCTCCAGTCAGAGGTAGAATTTGCTGGTTCTCTGAACTACTCAAAATTTCCACTACTGGTTCTCCAGAACTGGTTAGAACCTGCTGAATACCACCTCTGGTTTTAACTAACCTGGTAGAGCCTATTAATGTGAATGCAGTCTCTTGCATTCTTGTCCATGTCTTTTTGAAAAGCAAACTGAAGAAAGAATTTGAAACCCTTCAAAAGTAAGGGAGAATTGAATTATCATAGACATGTAACACTGTAAGAACGTAATGGAGAAATCTTTCAAGTTGTGGTTACCTTTTTACCAATTAGGATATTTAAAAACTGAAGTGGCCACAAATGTGGTTCCCCAGTTCCTTACCTATTTGTCACTCAGTTCAGCATGATGGCTGAAAGTTCCCCACGAATGTATGAACGTCTTCTAGTCCAATCTTTGCAATGTGATTAATTTTTATCTTGCTGAATTGCTGCCTGCATTGAAAGCAATGTGTCTATAACATAAGTATCTATCAGAAAGCCAGTGGGGAATCAATCTTAAGTACCAGGCTGTCACCAAGTTGAGGAGGAGGCAGGAAACAGTGGTGCAGTGGTGCTGTGATTTTCAAGCTATTTGGGCTGGTTTATCACAGCAGGAAGGGCTATTTATAAATTATGGACAATAATTCTTTGAGCAGGTCTCTCTCTTGCCCAGGCTAATCAGAGATAAATCACTGCTCCTCTTTTTCATAATAGGTACGCTCTCTGCAAACAATAATGTACAACAGCAGAGACTTGGTATTGAGTTTCCAGCTCTGCTGACAAGAGGGAGAAGTAAAGAGAAGCTGAGCCAAGTCAACAGGGAATATCTGTTTTCCAGGCCAAATTAATCACAGCAATAAGCCTATCAACTGATCTATGCTTTGCTGTGAACATTCTTCTGAAACTCCTTCCAAGGTTGTAGTTTTGCTGAAGTAACAGTATACAGACAGCTGCTGAGAGGGGGGGGGGAGGGAGAGAGAGAGAGAGAGAAGAGGAAGGAGGAGGAGGAGGAAGAGGAGGAGAGGGAGGGAGAGAGATGGTTTCAAGCTGCTATGTAAATGAATGTTAATAGTGACAGTAGGGCTGTCTGAGAGAGAGATGGCCAGTTATTACTAATTAATGTATATATTGAAAAGTTTGTTACATGTTCCAAGTCATTTTATCTACATCAGAAAAAAATTATTTTCAGCACTGTATCAACAGGGAAAGAATGGAGACAGAAATATTCCTTACCTGTAATGTGAACCTGGCTTTGCAAAAGGATGGATGGATGGATGGATGGATGGATGGATGGACGGACAAATGGAATGTATTCAGGGTTCTGTCTTGCTTGTGTTTCTAATGGCTGCTGCACTTCCCCAATGTTTATGCAATTTAGATTTCTTCTTTATCTTGCCAACACTTTGCAAAATTAATTTTGAAGATCTCTCAGATTCATACCTTTAATAGAGATAGGAAGCTACATTCCATTTAATAATTGCACTCTTCTCCTTTAATACCAAATTATTTATTTAATAAAATGTGTAATTCATTAAATTCCAGTGGGGCATTAGAAGACCTGGTCACATGACTGAAATGGACGAAGGATTAAATGTAACAGAAATATTTGGTTACTGCTGGATAGTATACAGTATAGTAGCTGAGGTGTCAACAACATTCTCTCTTGAAGAAGGAATACTTGGCTATTTTAGTCACATGGGACTGAACTGCTCCAATGCCCTTTATAATAGGGGTCTCCAACCTTGGCAACTTTAAGACTTGTGGACTTTATAAGAGACAATTTTTGAAGTCAAAAATTACAACTGGCATAAATAACTTCACATTTATTTGTTTGACTTCCCAGGCCCTCAAATTCTATGTTCTACCATTGTCAGAAGCTCCATTGTTGGGCTCACAAAGTAGAATATTTGTCATAGCACCCTGACCCTGAAATGTCTTGAGCTGAAAAATTCAGGTGGTACCAGCGTTGATGATATTTTGCTGGTTCCATTTTTTATTCAGTCTCAACATGCTGGGTTTCAATCATGCTCTATCTCATGTGTATTATTTTTTATGCAGGATCCAATCTGGGTTGGCCATCAGGACAAGAAGTTTTACCTTCAGAGCTTTCAGACTAGCATTGGAGCCCATCTTCAGGGATCTTCTCTCAAGGAACTTCTGTCTAATTATTCTTTATTCTATTTTCTTAGAACTTGTAAGTTGCTGCAATGGTTCCATATATGGGAAAGAAAGTTCACCTTACATATGATTTAATGAGCTGTGGTGGCACAGTGATTAGAATGCAGTATTGCAGGCTGAATCTGCCCACTGCCAGGAGTGGCTCAAGGTTGACTCAACTTCTGTCCTTCCAAGGTTAGTAAACTGAGGACTCAGATTGTTGGGGGCAATATGCTGACTCTGTAAATCGCTTAGATGGGGCTGTAAAGCACTAAATAAGAGATATATAAGTCTACGTGCTGTTGCTATTAATCTATAAAAACTAAAGATTTAGCAATCACAATAGAATTTACTTTAAAAACAGGCATACTATACAGTAAATAGAATCAAAAATTACTGTATGTCTCTTGGTAGAAAAAAGTTTGGTCAGGATAGGAGTCTATGTACTTTATTCAAGACTCATGGATTAGGGACTAAGAGTTTTCGTGTCTTCCGGGCATTTTTCCTAAATGTTCAGTAGAACCTGACAATAATTAACACTTAGCATTGTATGCTACATGCCATCTATATAATCCATTCTGAAATGGATTTTAAAATGCAGAAATTACGACTGAAAATCTTGGTCTGCATTTGGATTATTATGATTCTTCTCACTTTCTACTTTTCAAAAATGCCTTTTAAAAGTTTTGAAATCTTGCTTACATTTTATGCCATTTTGGTTGATCTTCTAATAATGACATTACCCAATTCTGATTTTTTTTTCCTGTGATCAACATGTGTATGATAGCATTATATGTCTTTTGGTAGAAAGTTATGCTTTTCTTATATGCACGTCTACTAAGCCTTCTTAAGGACAATATCATTTTGGTGTGTGTAAGTCACAATGGAAAAATATTGAATAGGATATTTTCTTGCAATATGTGCTTGCGGTTAACCATTTATTAGTTCTATTAGTCTTGATGTTCTTGAGTTATTACAGCATGTTCCACCCTTCTTTAATATATTTTCTGCAGTAAGAAAAAGACAGAAGAAATAATGGAGAAATAGACAATATACACCAAGAAGGACAAAAAGAGTAAACTCTCAGGTACCCCATATAAGTCTTGTTTGGAAGTACGATGAAACATATTGTTCTAGAACTTGCTGATCATATGAAATATATGCAATCAAATCCTCTCCCTTTTAAAATAAATAGCCCCATTACAGAGGAAGTATTTGATCGCTGGGCTAGTCTTATTATGGGAACACAAAGTATCATTTATACAACCTATAATTTCCTGGTTTAATTTATTGTTTACTGAAATGTATAATGTAATCCCATCCATAAAAGGCAAAAGAATGTGGGAATAAAGGGAAGCAGATCCCGTCACCTTTTTGATATCTTCAACCTCAACCACAGTTTTGATTCATTTAAACTTTTATAAATTGGTAATTTTTACTCCATTCTTGAAGAAACATAGAAACATAGAATCATGGGGCTGGAAGGGATCTTGCAGATCTTCAGGTCCAGCTCCCTGCCCATGGTAGGTGGCCTTATACCATTGCGGACAAATCTTTTCTTGAAAACTGATTTTACCTTGAATTAGACTCTAACTCAAGATTAGGTCCTCTTTCAAGAGAGCTTGGCTCCATTTCTTCCAGACAGTGTAGTTCTGCATTATCACTGGTCTCTTTTAAATGAGCTGGACAGGGGCGCAAGTTTTGCAGTTCCCTCCATGTGTGGTCATTTGTTTTTCTTCAAGAAAAGTGAAAACACAATGCTTAATTCAGATGAGTTGACTACTAATTGTTTTCACTTGGTTGATTAGTTGGTGAGAAGCACAAGACTAGTTCATAGACTGTGAGGTGCTATGAATCAGTTTTGGATGGTTTGGGAGTAAAAACTGTGTGGATGTGACTTTGTTTACTCAGGCACAATGGTACAGTCAGGTTCTTCTGCTGGCAAAGTGCCACTATGACTGGGGTAATTAAATGTTTAAGGCACAAGGTATTTGGGTCAACTTGCCAGCAAATCATAATGTCTTCTCAGAAACAGAACACGGTGAGACAAATTTCCAAGTGTTGATCTGCCTCCTAATATTGTAATACAGCCCTATTTATAACCTAATTACCTACAAAGATGAAAGTTCAGTAAATTCAATGGAACTTACTTTCTATATTACAGCCCTCATCCCCAAATTAGGCATAATACTGACTTGAAAATGACTTTGTTGTTGATTTGCTTGTTTACTGAAACTGAAGCTATTCTTTTCACCCAAAGTTCTACTTTCATTGCAAAAGGACCCATTGACATGTTTGCAAACTGGATTAAAAAGACAAACTTCTAAGAATATTCTGATTAAATATTTAATTAGGGAAGGGTGGATGGTCTCTCAGGGCCTTCAGACTGAAATGCAAATAAGCAGTTCAAATGGCACTTTTCTCTTTGTGGAAGTGAATATGAAATAGGATATGGAGAAAAGAGGAAGACCATGAATGTGATTTACAGATTTGGTTTTCGTTCTTCTCCTTATTGATACCTAGCTTTGACCTTAGACCTTAGATACCTTAGAATAGGGTTGTCAAACTCGATTTCATTGAGGGCCACATCAGGGTTGTGTTTGACCTCGAGAAGGTGGGGGGGATGTGGCCAGGGTGGGTGTGGCCATTTGACGTCACTCGTGTCAGAGCGCCTGTGGCCCATGCACTCCCAATCTCTTTTTTAGCTGGGACAGCCTCCTGCAACCCTCTGCCGATGAAAATGGAGTTTGGAAGGGCCATGCACTGCTCTCACAAGTTTTCAGGTGCGATGGCCTTCTGCTGCAACCTTCTGCCAGCAAAAACAGTTTGTTTTTGCTGACAGAGATACCATGGCCGATCATTTCCTGTTTCCAGGGTGCCCCCCGGGCCAGATCTAAGCACCCTGCAGGTTGGATCAGGCCCACGGGCCTTGAGTTTGAGACCCCTGGCTTAGAAGGAATGGAGCCCAAAGTATAAGAGGATTCCTTGTCCCTGATTAAAGAGTAAATGACAATGTCAAAAAAAAGTTCAGCCTAAAGAACTTTGGTCACTCCATCCAGAGAGGCTCTTTCTGTTTAAATGATCACTGAACAAATCCTACATTTAATATACTTTATCAAAATAATAAAGACATTGGGGGAAAAAAAGAACCACTCACCCTCTCCTTCTCAAATTATCTTTGGCAACTATATGGTCTCAATAATAGAGAGTTGTGATTAAAAATGCATAGACTTTTTCAGAAGTAAATATTTCATTGGGAAATAGATGCCCTAGACAATATGATAGTGGTGAAAGAAAACAGATAAATATAGGTGGCGGCAGCATCCTGTATGTTTTATATTTATCTTGTACAATGGCAACTGCACTGCTAAATTGATCTAAAGATGGAGCATGTCCAGTGATATCTATTCTGATAGCTAGCAGAGACTTAGGGTTTCAGGTAAGGTCTTTGGTGAATTGTCCTAGATTCTTCCCCTTGTAAATGCCCAGGCTGAGCTGAGGTCATCCCAGATACAAAACATCTGGTTTACAACTCACTTTGAATCTTTTCTTGTGTAGCTTGGGATCAAATTGAAAGTTCACAAATGGAACAATATGGAAGGGGTCCTTTCCTGTTGCTCATTGCAGCATTTGATTATAGGTTTGTTCTTCTGGTGAAGAAAACAAGGCTAGAAAATTATGGAGAAATGATAAAAATATAGAGCAACATAATTTACCTCATCAGAGTCTCGGCATCAATACCAAAACAGGGATGATAGAAATTTGAAAGAAATTCAAAGGCATCTTGAGAAGGAGTTTGAAAAGCAGAAGCCCTCTTTTCAGTGATAGCAAACATTTGGAACGTGAGGGCAGATTTAAAAGCAGTATGCAGTATCAACAAATCTGTTTTTAAAAGCAAAAGATCAAAAAGAGACTACAGACTGTTATAACTCTGTAGATACTTTCTTTCATGGAACATATAAAGAGATTAGATAGAAGTTTTTTGCTTTTTCTCATAAAGTCAGAATGAGAAAATACTAAATCCAGACCAAGGGCCTTTATTAGGTCAGCTGAAAGTATATAAAATAATTGCAAGCTTTTGAGTTTCCATAATGCTGTATCAGGCAAAATATTTCATGAGACTAATACAACAGTGTTGTGCGGGGGCAGTGGAAGCAAAATAGCAAGTGATGAGGTTATATCTTCAGCCATTTACAATTCTAGATGAATTGTGGAATTAATTTGGAAACAGGCAGATCTGTATCATCTAGCAAAGATAGTTCCCTCCATTTTTGAAAATATAAATCTAGTTGTTAAAGTCAACATTATTTCTGTTATTTAATTGCAACGTTGGAGAGATTACAATGTATTTTGATATATTTTTACTTCTTCTCTATGATCCAATCATTATAGTAATAATTTTCTGGATATGCATATATTTGTTACATTCTTTTATAGTAAGATAGACTTGTGTACAAGTCTTATTTGTGCACAAGTAGTCTTTGGCTTAATAATCATTTGTTTAGCAATCTTGGAAAGGAAAAAAATATTTGTTTAGCAATCTTGGAAAGGAAAAAAATAACAACCAGTTTCATACTTATGACCATCATAGCATTCTGTGGTGGTGCAGTGGTTAAAATGCAGTACTGCAGGCTACTTCTGCTGACTGCCGGCTGCCTGCAATTTGGCAGTTCAAATCTCACAGGCACAAAGTTGACTCAGCCCTCCATCCTTTCAAGGTCAGTAAAAATGAGGACCCAGATTGTTGGATACAATAGGCTGACTCTGTAAACCACTTAGAGAGGGTTGTAAAAGTACTGTGAAGCCATATATAAGTCTAAGTGCTATTGCTATTCCTATGGTCACATTATCAAAATTTGGGCCCTTGGCAACCAGCATGTATTTGCAATAGTTGCAGTGTCCCAGGGTCATGTGGTCGCCAGTGGGCTTCTGGGAAACAAAGTCAATGGGGGAAGTCAGATTTGCTTAATGACCACATGATTCACCTAACTACTACAGTGAGTCACCTAACAATCAGGGCAAAAAGATTGTAAAATTGGACGTGGGTCGCCTAACAACTGCTTTGTTTAGCAATGGAAATTCTACTCCCAACTGTAAGTCAAGATGTAGGTGAGTTGTCTTACAGTGGAAAGACCAGAAAAATAAAAGTCTTCTGGTGATATATTTTTGAAGGGAAGGGAGAAGGGCTGCTGTGAGTAATGTGTGATGTAAAGTGGGTGAGGTTGTAACACACGTATAAGTAATTGGTTTTCAGTTTGGGGGAGGGCAGCTTTTAATTCTTTTTAAGTCTCTTTTGGAGCTTCAGTTTTCATGTGTTTTCACCTCAAAATGATATGAAACTTTCAGAAATTGTCATCACATAACTTGCTCAGAAAGCTCTGGGATCCTAAAGGGGACAGCTCTAAAACTAAAGTACCCTTCTTTGGTTTAAGTGAGTGAGTCTGTTTGCAAAATGTTTATAAAACTTAAACTTTTAAAAAGTTAGATTAGTCCTCCATTCTGCAATAGTCCTCCAAATCCTAGCGATTGATCAAAAATATAAGAAAATGAAATTACATAGAAGGCACTGGTTGCTCTGATACAACAACACTAAAAATAAAATGCAAGCAAAATGCTTCAGCAAACTCTTCAGCTCAAGATGAAATTGATTCAATAGCAAAAACAAAAAAGCCAGGAAGCAAGGAAATTGGATAAATGAGAAAGTAATGTTGGTTTGCTTACCTGTTCTAAAAAGCTACTTTCAGTTTTCTAAAAATAACACTAAATCTGATTCTCCAAAAATAGCTAGATTTTGTTTACCGTTTCATTTTACATGTATTTTCCCAAGAAGCCCAGAGCAGTATTTTAGCACACAAGAGCCCTATGTAGGTGGGTTACCAAGCCAATGTTATACTCAACTTCAATACAAATTTCCCCATGGCAAAGTGCCCACCTACACTGCCAGGGCTCCGTGGAAGCTACAGTAACAGAATGGTGGGGTCTGGAGAGAACAGCAGGCATGAAGAAATTGTAAACAGTCACCCATCAACAACAAATGAGACTTGAGGGCAGCAGAAGAGGAAGGTTTCTATGCGTAGGACACAAGAAAACTATGTACAGGGTTTGTATTGTCTTCCTACCCATTCACAGATTGTCAGCTGTTTAATATTGCTAATATTCCAGAATCAGAACAGTGATTTGGTTCAATATCTACAGAGATTCTCAATCATCCAAATCATGGTTGTTCCAAAAGTGCTTTTTGTAAAAGGCAACTGGACTTTGATTTTTTTTTTCCTTGAAGACATTTCGCTTCTCATCCCAGAAGCTTCTTGGATGAGAAGCGACATATCTTCAAGGAGGAGAAATCAAGTCCAGTTGCCTTTTGAAAATGCACAATGATTTGGTTCATACTTACATAAATCCAAATCTTTAGGTAGTTACATCCTAAGGTCAGGGAAATCTCTGCAATTTACAGAGTTATTCTGCTTTGTCTCTTTGAGAAACAAGAGTGCCAATGCCCACAACAGTCACATCTGTGTCTGGGCCATTTAAGAACAGTCAGCTTTGCACTGGGAGCAACTCATTGATGCCATATCTGTGTTTCTGTGTCTTTGCTTCCTGTTCTGCTTCCTGACTTTCAGCTCTTGACTTGGAGCAGCTGATTAATCTGCTTGTCATTTGACTCTAGGACTGTCACTGACTAAATTGCTTCATGGAACCTATGCTCCATCTGACTGTCTGAACTCTCAGCCAAGATTTTGCTCTTTTCCAGAGCGTGTATGCTCATGCACAGTGACTCTGCCAGCCTGTTAGACTACTTCTTATTCACCAGTAAACCTTTCAAAAATCTGTCTGGATCTATGTGTACTAACATCAGTACAAACAGTGCTGGGGGAGGGGTGTTTTTGTAAAATTGAGGTGGTGCCTGTCTGTTCAAGCCCTGACATATTTTTAAGTGCATGTATTTATTCATCAAATTTAGATCCCACTCATCTCGCTCCTTGTGACATCCTTGTAGATGCTCCTGGCTCATTTTATTTTGTGTTTTTCTCCAACAAAAATAATATCAATGTTATGTGGCCATGGAGATGGAATATGGAATATTGGAGGTTATTGTTATTATTTTTATCATTAGGGCAGCAGCCCCATCCTTTATGGCTTGGTTGCCTGGCAGGGTAAGGAGAGGGGAACAGGCACAAGTGGTGTGCATTTGCCAGCCATCCACTTTGCATGGCCTGGTCCAGAACAGGGTCATGGCCCAAGAGTAGACCACGGGCGGCTTTGGGGGGGTATTTTATATGCTCCATAATCATGAGGTTACCTTTAGTCTGCATATAATTGCTCTTGAATGTTTCTAGTACTGATTTGACTACATACGAAACAGACATTGCATCACGCATTACTAGAAAAGGAATGAATAAAGCTTCTAATAATATATTATTCTGGTTCAGAATCATAATTTAACTAGCAATGTCCTCATATAATTACTCCTATCCTTCCTGGAGCTTAAATGCTACTGTAATCCAGCAGAACTTTGAGTGGCTTACTTTCTCTTCTTACAATATTAGGGTTAAAATAAAAAACATTATGTAACATAAAGTAATCAAATCACCAGAATGGTGTAATTGTAATGATGTGACAAGGTACAGTGTAGTAATTTAGTATAGAGCCAGATTGAACAAGTAGATATATGTCTAGTCATTGATTCTTATTTACTTTATTTTTTTTAATTACTTCATTAGGTATATGAGCCATCTAATTCTACTGCACCAATGAAATGTAGGAAATATTGGAAGGATTTTCTTTTGCTATATCCATTTGTCATTGTGATATACACAATCTTGTAGCATCGTTGTGTCATCACTTTACTGATAGATCAGTTACAAAAACAAGATTTATATATTCACAGGGATGACTGGATAATGCTGTAGAACAGTATAAACTACACTTTGGGGTTGGCCCAAGTCTTTGGACACTGGTTTATTAGATGGCCTGTTCTTTGTACTTGCCAGCAGGTTTTCATAAAATAAGTACCAATACGGTATATGAGGAAGAAATGAACGATTTAAATAAAGTTTAATTTAAACTCTTCAGCCTTGAAGAGTTTCCTTTTCTCTAAATGGGCAATCCAGATATTTTAAGATGTGAGAGTATTTTAAAGAAAAGTACTTTCTCTCGCATACATCCAAATCCACACACAAACCCAAAGATTCATGCAATCTGTATATTTAGATTCACATATTTATAAAGAAGGGTTTATTTACTTACTTACTTCCTAGAGATGCAGTGGCTCAGTGGCTAAGATGCTACGCTTGTCGATCAGAAAAGTCAGCAGGTTGGCAGTTCGAATCCCTAGCACCGCATAATGGAGTGAGTTTCCGTTACTTGTCCCAGCTTCTGCCAACCTAGCAGTTCGAAAGCATGTAGAAATGCAAGTAGAAAAATAGGGACACTTTGGTGGGAAGGTAACAGCATTCCTTGCACCTTTGGCTGTTTAGTCATGCCGGCCACATGACCACGGAGATGTCTTCGGACAGCGCTGGCTCTTTGGCTTTGTAACGGAGATGAGCACCGCCCCCTAGAGCCGGAAATGACTAGCACATATGTATGAGGGATACCTTTACCTTACTTACTTCCAGGTAATCCTTGACTTATAACTAATCACTGCACATATCACCGCACATTCTGTATGCTTGGCAACTGGCCTGCATATATAGCCATTTGCAGCGTCCTGTGGTCACAGAAACACAATTTACAACACTTTTTCTTGGAAACTGGTCTTTTTTTCCAGTTTTTTGCAAAAATGCCCATTGCAGACAATGGGTTTGTTTAATGATCTCCACAAGAAAAAGCCGTAAAATAGGTCATAGTCGCATAATCACCCGCTTAACAATCGACACAGTTTACTAACTGTAATTCTGAGCTCAGTTACGATTTTAAGTGGAGGGTTACCTGTACTTATTTAACTATTCACTTATTTAGGCCTCTCTAAAAGAACAGAATCTGGATGGCTTAGAATACCTAAACATAATATCAACACAACAATCTCTCTTTTAAATTTACAATTTATTTTTATTTTATTTATACCCTTCCGCTGTGAATCTGCTTTAATGAATCATATTAAATGCAATGTTGGTACCTTATTAATAATGCATGTGAATAACTATTAATCAAAGTAACACGCTAGGATTTTTTAAAATTAGTCTTATGATAATGAAGGTTAATATAGCCATTAACTGGGTTTCTGTAAAATGTTCTCCAGTAAGTTAAATTTAGTTCTACACATTTCCCAAAACAGTAATGACTGCTGTCTTTAGGAAATGAGTTGGGAATTAGCCCTCAAATGTTTTATACGTCTGTTTTCTCCTTTGAGCAACACTGGATGATTTGGCAGACAGGGATAATAGAAAATTCCTGTGTTTCTCCAAAATTATAGCAAGCTCTTAACACAAATTGCTGACAGCCCATACAATTATCATCAACTGAGGAAAAATTAAACAAGTGAAGCCAAACCTCCAATGCCACCCTGATGGCGTTAGATCACCCGTGCTTTGAGTTATTTCTATTTCCAGCTGAGCAATAAAGAAAGATCTTGATCTTTCCCCTCTGGCTCACCCAGATTGTGACCAGACCACCTCTAATTAGGGATAGAAGCTTCAAAGTGTGTGTCTCCTTTTGCCAAATTTAGGGTAGTGTAAACAATCTGCAAGATGGGAGACCGGGCCTGAACTTTGTGTAAGAACAAATCCATCATGTTATGTAAACGGAAATGAATCTGGTAATTGGCTCTGGGTAGGTATTTTGCATAGATATTCAATGGGGTTAATCAGAAGGATATGCAGAGGGCATCTGAAGACAATCCCAAACCAAAGCACTCCTGGGGCAGATATAAAGGTAAGTGGGGCTGGAACAATCGATTTGGTTTTCTTCAGTTTTGTTCAAAGCTGTGGCAGCTTTGATAAATAAAAGGTGCTTTTAGGTGGCCAGATAAGAAAGTGCAATATAATGGAAAAGTGTGGGTTCAAAAACATATTTCAGACCACCAATTCATTGCAATTAAATGACTAATCTCCCACTTATAACCATCCTACATCCTCGAACAGACCAAAAAAAATTAGCATCTAATTTTTCTTTGTTTAGACAGTCCTAGAGACATGTGGAATGGAGTGGTTTTAGAATAAAATTTCCTCAAATTTTGTAGTCTCAATGTGCCATTCCTAAAAGACAGATAGAGAAGCATATTATTCACATATAATCTCCTATCAAACCACAAAAAAAACAAGAAAAAAGATGCCTAAAGAGTTAATTATTATTCCAATAATTCTTCTCGAAAGGACCTCCATAAAAACTTTTCCAGCTATGAGGATTCCAAACAAAGATTCTGCTTTTCCCTGTCTTTCAAGGAAAGCCAACCTTTCCCTAGAGGTGGGATTCAAAATTTTAAAAACCGGTTCTGTGGGCATGGCTTAGGTGGTGAGTGTGGCTTGGTGGTCATGTGACTGGGTGGACGTGGCTTGGTAGTCATATTATTGGCTGGGTGTGGCCAACTCAATATCATTCACATCGAAGCATGCATTTCCTTGCCTGGCCTTTCATGACTGTGGGGATGCTGCAACAGTCGTAAGTGTGAAAAATAGTCATAACTCACTTTTTTCAGTGCCATTGTAACTTTGAATGGACACTCCACACAAGCAAAGTACCAGCAAAGGAAGGATAAAAAACTCCAGAGAAGTTCCTGAGACAGGAAATCTAGTCCTGCCAAGAATGTAATAAGGGTTAACGGAGAGGCAGTTTCTGTAAGCAACACCAGAATGTTTCCTTCCTGCCTTCCTTACAGGATTAGGCCAGTAATTTCTTCTAACAACTGGTTCTCCGAACTGCTTAGAATGTTAACAACTGGTTTAGTGAATAGGTGCGAACTGGTAGAATCCCACCCCTCCCTTTCCCCCAGTGTGACATTCAAGCTTCTAAATGTTCAAAGTCCTGTCTGTTCATTGTCTTATTATTGCCTTTTTAGTTTCTCTTTTCATACATACTTTTAGTTTCTCTTTTCATACATACATACAATAAACATACTGAAGGTTCCTAGTGGGTATTAGGTAAGTTATCAGGAATTCAGTTATAGTTTATTAATCATATCTGAAGCAAGTTTGTCTCCAGTATCAGGGGCAGAATACCTACCAACTATGGAAGAATAAGAATGCAAAAGTGTACTTTAGTTCTTGTCTTCTTGTTGATTTTAGTTTATAGATATTTTTTGCCTACTTTAAGAATTGAACTCTATATGTTAGACCCGTGATGGCAAACCTATGGCACATGTGCCAAAAGTGGCATGCAGAGCCATTTCTGCCAGCATGCAAGCCGTCGCCTGGAACAGATCTACTGTGCATGTGTGTGCCCCCTGCCAGCCAGCTGATTGTCAGATATATGCCACGCATGTACGGGGGTTGCACAGGGGTGCATGTGCAGGGGGGTGGGGTGCACATGGGGGAGCATGCACAGAGGTACAGGGGGTGGGGGTTGTGCATGCATTGCATTATGGGCGCAGGGATACGTGCACACATGCACGCCCTTTGAGCACACGATGACGAAATGGTTAGCCATCACTGTGCTAGACAGTTCTTACATGTATTCCAGCATAGCCTTTATTATACACTCATAAACATTTTTTAAATACCAATTCTTGTTTCTTTTAAACATATGATGGTCTCTTTACTGTCTATACTTATCCCCAGAACCATCATTTGTTCCATCTACATCAAATTTTATCAGAGTGTTGTTGTTTCATCATTTAGAGAAAAACAGTATTTACCTTGGATGGTGATTTCTTTTTCGTGCTATGAAAATGGAAATTGTTTTTAAAATTCATGGTTTTCATTTTATCCAGAAAGTGCTCCTTACTATGCTAGCATGTTTAAAGCTTTAGTTTCATTGAATTAAAATCAAATAAATAAATGTTATCTCAAAGTAAACGAAATTGTAAAGCTATTTACTCATGATAATTCTGGGTTAAGGTTGTTTCACGATGAGGTATGTGATAGCTGGATAGTCTTGCTTTATTCACACACTTTTACAGGATCTGATTCCAACTGATATTGTCTTCTAGTTCTAATTCTTTTACATTTTCTTGGGGGGGGGGGAATTAAACATCTTTGGTAGCAGTTTCTCACTTATCCTTGTTAGGCTAACTTAAATGACATTTTTGAACAAAGATATATACATAGCTAAAAGATATGCTATTGGCACAAACTGTCTTTCATAGGAGCACTTCCATTTAAAACCTACATTTTAAAGATTTATCTTGGAAAATAATTTATTGATCAATTTCTATGTGTTTTTATTTTTACTTTTATCTTTCAGCCCCATTTTTCCAAGGATAATAGCTGCAGGCGTCTTTATAAATTGTCTTAACAGAAATCTCTTATTTTCTCATTTCATTTCCTATAAATCTGTTTCTAGCACCTTCTCTCTCTGGAGAGACTTTATACCTTTTTTCTCACGTTATGAAAATAATGAAACTTTTGGGGGGGAATTAAGAACATAAATAAATCTTACAGTTCTATATTAAATTCTCCCTCCTAACATTCACCTTTAAAGGCAAACCCAAAAAACTTTTGATAGGCATAATACATCATTCTCCCCCCCAAAGACACAAATCATTGATGTCTTAACACAATTTTAGAATTGAAGGGTCTTTGTTCTTCCCTGCACCAGAAATTACATATGTGTTAAAGTGCCAAAATTCAATTTAACAATATTGAATATCTAATATTGCTACAGTTGGAAGACTAGTGCACATCACTAACTGGGCTTTAAGTAATATATACGTGGGAAAAACTATCCAAGGGCCACAGATAATTGCAGTCTCATTTTTGTGGCCTCACAACTTCTCCAGAATTGATATTGATATTCACTGATGAATTAATCATGAAACCTTATTTGTTTGTTTATTGTCCTTGTCCTGACTCTTGAACAACTGAAAACCTTTTGTCATTATCACATTTTTTGTAGAGGCTGAAAATTAAAATTTTAAAAGAAGAACATCTCTTTTTCTAGGAAAGCAACTTACTTATGATACAAACTGATTATAGTAGCTCTGTTAAATGATAGAGGCCATTTCCTTTAAAACAAAATAAACCCCCCCAAAAACACAATTGCACCATTTTACATAGCCAAACCAGTAGAGGGCAGCTCCACCATATTTTAAAAACATAAAGAATAATTGTTTATGGAGCAACAGCTATTTACAGCAGGTTCCAAATCAGGTTAAACCTCTTTTAATAGGATTAAATGGAAGTAGTTATTCCAATGAAGGAGATGCTTTCTTACAAACATGACCTGTGTTGCCGGTCAGATCAACAGTTGTTCTATTCTTCTCACCTTAAAAGAGTTTATTATGAAAAGGTGGGGAAATACAGATACAGCTATAGAAAAACTTAGGTGTGTTCCATCTGAAAGTCAACACTGTCTGAGCTTCTCATGCCATTCTGTGAATGAGGCAGGACATTGTATCATTAAAGCTTCGCTTAGAAATAGCTGCAAACTTGTAAGCTTCAGCAGCTCACATTTTATGTTCCCCTTTTGCATACACTAAGCTAAATGCAGATATACACATGCATTATGTCAGAGTCATGGTTTTCAGGTGCAGATTTCTAATTTTCCTGTTTCTGAATGCTTTCCTATGTAAAATTACCTGAATATTATAAATTGACATGTTATGGAAGAATCTGTAGGGCTTCCATTTCTCTGTGCTGTGTTAAATAGCTCCTACCACAGGTAACGTATGTTGTGGTTTGTTCTGGAAGTTTTGAGTTTGCAATAGAATTTAATATCTGTGGGAGAATAACTACTGAAGTGAGTAGATAAGATTTATAAGACTTGGAGAACAGACAAAGAGCCTAGAGGCTGGAACCAAAATGTGAAAGAAAAAAATTGAGAAGCAGAAAAATACACGACTATGTTGGAGAAAAAGAAGGAACAGAAAGTAGCACTGGAATGATAAGATAATAGAATGTTTAGGAATGTAGCTGAAATCTTCTGAAGAAGGAACTAAAGAGACAATATAAAAATGTGAGAAGACAAAAATGAATATTGCTAAAAATATGGAAAGAAATACTTGTAAAATAAAAGATGAAAAGAAGGATGTATAAGATTATTGTTAGAAGTGGAAGGAGTGGTTTGCTAGAAGTAAGTTGGAAAGAATTTAATCGTTTGAGTATGATCCTATTCTCCTTGAAGGAAAGGGGAATACTTCTTGAAGAAGCATAGAGTACTTTGTAACGCTATACTATTCTGAAGTGCTCAGCCAAGAACTGTTTTCTTTCAACTAAGTTTGATTTACCAACTTCTTTTCTTCCTCCATTAGTTATTTACTGGCTACTTCCTGAATATATTACTGCAGTAAGTTTTACATAAGAGTGTACTTACAGGAAATTCCGAAACTCCACTGGATCTAGAATGTAATAGTTTGGCTTCTGATCAATGTGATGTTTCTCATCAGGAATATACTTTGCCTCATTTTCTATGGTTTTCCAAGTCAAAGTGTTTGTTGTACTATATAAATCCTTTTATTGCTTGAGTCTGTATTCCTCAAAGAATATCTTCCCTAGTGTCTTACCAATCAGAAGCTCTGTTTACCTTCAATGGCAGGGATCTCCAAACTTGGTAACTTTGAGACTTGTGGACTTCAACTCCCAGAATTCCCCAGCCAGCATGCCTGGCTGAAGAATTCTGGGAGTTGAAGTCCACAAGTCTTAAAGTTGCCAAGTTTGGAGACCTCTGCTCTATAGCTTTGGTAATGGTGCCAGCTAGAAATAATTAGGGTCAAGACTTTTTCAGTTGTGCCCTTGTATCTATGGAACATCCCCCTTGAGGTGCAGACATGATCCTCCTTAGCCAATTTTAAGAGAAATCTGAAGACTCCTCAATTGCTTTTTATTATTGATTAATATTAGTTTAGTATTGGATTCCATACAATTTTCTAGTTCATTTGCCAGGGAATTCACAAGTGGGACATCTTTCCTCAAAACCCAGAATGGAAGTCCAGTTAGTAGCAGCAGATGTTATTTTGTAAACTTGGCTTATAATATACAGGAGAATAGCTGGTTGAAAGGATTGAAATTTACACTATGTTATAATCTTAAAGAGAATTTTAATGTAACCAGTATCATTGGGGGTCAGTCATCCTCTAAACTGGAAGGATAGATGGATGGATAGAAGAAAGAGAAGAACAGGTAGCCCTCCTTATCCACAATTTTTTTTTCTATTGTTGTAAATGTCTGTAGCTAATATGGATGACACCTCAATTTCTGTGCTAAAGGATTTTGCATATCTGCAGTTAGGAACACATGTTTTGATATAGCTGCCATTTGTGTCTGCATAAAAGTGTAAATCAAACATGCAACCTATTTTCTCAATGATCTGCTTCCAATCTGTCCATCCGCCCACTCAGCCTTGCTCTTCCTACTGTTTACCCAGCAATCCTTAAGCACTTCTCTCCTTCCTTCCCTTCAGCTCATCTATCCTTATAGTCTTCACACTATAAGTCCATTTTTCTTCACAGTGCCTTTTTCCAGGGCTCTGGAGGCTAATTCCTCGTAGACTCTAAGTCTCATAATCTATGGTTTCATTATTCACAACAGTAGATTGGACTGGAATGCACAGAAAGAATGAAGGCCACTTGTTTATTTTACGTATATGATCCGCTTGAGGTAGGGAGCAAGTCCATTCCTGATTTTTTGGCTTTCTGCACCTAATATAAAACCTATTACCAGAACCAAAGTAAACAATGTCTATGTATTTGTTTATCCCAGTATGATTTATAAAAGTATAAATCCTTTTATAAACCTACTGAGAATTAAGATAAGTGAAAGGACTTCCAAATAGGTTTCTCTAGGATTGTGATATGTTCCTGAGTTTTTAAATGGAATTTAGAAATAATCACATAGTGTGAAAAACTTTCTCAGCTTAATTTAAACAAATAAATATGGTAAAGCAGAGCATTTGGAGTAATTTTATTTTTTTATTTTATTTTGTCAAGCGATTATAAGATAACTGGCATAAGTGTAAGCATGGTTATGAATACATGAAATGGATACATATAAGAAAAATAATAAAGAAACAATAGCACAGGGATGGTAGGCACGTTGGTGCTCTTATGCACAACCTCTACAGACTTCTTAGGAAAAGGGTGAGGTCAATAGTAGACAGTCTAAGGTTAAAGTTTTTGGGGTTTGGGGAAGAAACCAGAGTCAGGTAGAGTATTCCAGACATTGATCACTCTGTTGCTAACGTCGTATTTCCTGCAATCAAGTTTGGTGCGATTATTTGTATCTATTGTTTGCTCTTGTATTGTTATGGCTGAAGCTGAAGTATTCATTGACAGGTAGGACATCGCAATGTATTTATTTTATATACTATACTTAGATCGGACCGAAGGCGGCATAGTTCTAGGTTTTTCTAGGTCTAGAATTTCAAGCCTGGTGGCATAAGGTATTCTGCAACAAGTAGAGGAGTGGAGAATTCTTCTTGTGAAATATTTCTGGACTTTCTCAACTGTGTTAATATCAGATACGTAATGCAGGTTCCAGACTGATGAGCTGTGTTCAAGTATTGGTCTAGCAAATGTTTTGTATGCTCTAGTTAGTAGTGTGATATTACCGGAGAAAAAGCTATGTAGGATTAGATTAACAACTCTTAATACCTTTTTGGCTATGAAGTTACAGTGGGCTCTAGCACTTAGATCATTAGAGATGAGTATTCCAAGGTCCTTGACAGAGTTTGGATCATCAACAAGGTCTTGACTATTCAGCTTGTATTTTATTTTCTGATTTTTTTTTGCCAATATCTAAGACAGAGCATTTATTTGTTGAGATTTGAAGTTGCCATTTGTTTGACCATTCTAATACATAGTTGAGGTCTTTTTGAAGTGTAGCAGTATTGTTGGTGGTGTTGAATAGCTTTATATCATCAGTGAAAAGAATGCAGTTGCTCTTAATATGATCACAGAGGTCATTTATGTAGAGTATGAAAAGATTTGGTCCTAGAACACTGCCTTGGGGAACACCACTGTTGACAGCTCCAGAATTTGATAGAACGCTACCAATTTTTACCATTTGTTCTCTGTTTGACAGCAATGCTTCTATCCAGTTATGCAGGCGTCCAGAGATACCATAAGATTTTAGTTTTAGGAATAGTTCATCATGTACTATTGAATCAAAGGCTTTACAGAAGTCTATGTAAATTGCATCTATTGTTTTGCCCTGATCGAGTTGTGTAGTCCATATGTTTTTGTAAGAGTTGCAGATTACAAGATAGTTTTTTTCTGAAGCCAAATTATTTATTAAAGAATAGGTTGTTTATCTCTAAGTGGAGGATGTGAAAAGAAAATCTATCCTTATAGAAACTTCCTTTTGTTCTTCTCTGATCCAGCATTAGATAAGAAGGATCATATTGAACAGTGTGTCTGCGCCCCTTAAGTATACTTGCATGTACTAAAATAAGATTAAATTGGACTTATGTATATGGAATAGCAATAGTACTTAGACTTATATACCACTTCACAGTGTTTTACAGCCCCCTCTAAGTGGTTTACAGAGTCAGCCTCTTGCCCCCAACAATTTGGCTCCTCCTTTTATCGACCTCGGAAGGATAGAAGGCTGAGTCAACCTTGAGCCTGGTGGGATTCAAACTATGATCAGCAAAAGTAACCTGCAGTACTGCAGTCTAACCACTGAGCCACTATGGCTGGAACCACCAAATAGGTTGAAATGCTGTCTTTATTTTGTCTGGGGCAACAAATATTGAGTCAGAACTATTAACGTGTTATAATTTCTTTGTTTTCTTTTTTTCCTAAGCTAATTATAATTGTGTCATTGTGCTTAGTCACACAGTCAGAAATTTAGAATGGATTTGGCATTTTGCCACTTATTGACTGTTTCCCAAAGACCTGAGATGGGTAGGTGTTATTCTTGTTGTTGATGATGATGTTATTAGTTTGAAATGTTATACTTTAGATTCTAAAGTACTGTTGCAAAATAATTCAACAATAACCGAGGAACATCTGAGCACAACAGAGATAAATCCAACAATTTACTTCTGCAGGTGACAAGGATCTTTTGCACTTCAGATCCAAAGACAAAAAGGTGTTTTGGAGTGGCCCATGCCACACATGTCAGTACCTGCTTTAAAGAAACAGAATTTTCCCCTGGGCTCAAATGGTCCTACAAAAATACCTATTTCAAAGAGGTGCCAGCAGTGGACCCATACTCTCCAGAAAGCACCTTATTGCTTGCTATCAGCACCTTCACATAACTGAATGTAATACTCTATATAAACCACTTGTGCTCTCTTGAGTTTTATGATGCTTTTTTTTATGACCTTTTCCCAGAAAAACATCTTCAATTGTCATGACAACCTACAAGAGAGAAAGTAAATAGCAGAAACCAGTACATTAGTTCGGATAGGAAAAACTGTACAGAGGAAGAAGGACATTTTATATTTTTAGATTTCATCTTTGTGGATTTAAAACCCATATTAAAATTCAACTGGATCAGTTTTCTATTGTGAATGAAGATATAAATGAAATGCTACCTTGCCACTATGCCATTGTTACATTATTCCTATTGATACAGGAACTTTGTTCTCTTGCAGGGAGGTGACCAAACTGTATTATATGGGTGCTCAGTGAAGCACTTTTAAATATTTTTACATAAAATTGACAAACCACTTCACATTAGGAGAATTCTGAAGATAACACATGTGCCCCCTTTAACAACTAGTTTCAACTGTAGCCACATTTTGAACTGAATCAAATTGGTTCCAACCATCAACTTTCTGTCATGCCGGCAAATAGCCAAGTGATTTAATTTTTGCCCCTTCAGTGCCCCAATAGCAACAATAGTAGTTTAGAAAAGCTCTCACCAACTCCCAATTTTGATAACTTCCATTTGTCTGTTCTTGATTCAGGAATTATAGTGATCAGCCAACGTGTCATGCCCATCGGAATCTGATTCTGAGGGGGAGGCCGAGCAGCTGACAGGGAGTGGGAGTGTGGCTTGGTTGGCTGTGGAAGAAACTGGGGAAGGGCAAAGTCTGGCTGGGCAGAGCAGGGGAGAGGTAGAGCAAGGCAGAGGGAATTCGGAGGAAGACCCAGGCACACCCCTTCTTCATCCTAGGGCAGGCAGGGAGGAATGGAGAAGGGAGCAATGTGAGTTGCATGGCTTACAGGGGAGGAAAGGGCCCTGATTCCCTTCATTAGCTGCAGCTCAGAACAAAGTGTTTAAAAAGGGAAGTTGCGCACAGCCAACTGTTGAGAGCAAATTGTGAATTATTTGTATTGTCAAAGCTTATCTGAGTTCCTGGCATCTTCCTAACTGTGTGTTGTGCTGGCCTTTCAAGTCTGCAATTCCTTCTCCTGCTCTGTCAAGTTAATGACTGCGTGGTTTGTGTGGATTTTTATTTACAGTTTGTATGTACTTTGTTTTCAGACTGAATTTCCTTCACTTAACGATTGTTCTTGGGAGAGTTTTTTCTCCAGCCGAAGGTAACCTAGACATTGGGAGCAAAATTGGAGGTACTAAACTTACGTGATTGTGTTGCCTTTGTGCCACGGCCCAGGTCATCACACAACATATCAAAGATTGCTTCCATACTTCATTTATCCTTTGAGGCTACAAATGTCAGCAATGGCAAGCCCACCAAATACAATCCTTTAAAGTAAGGACGAGCAATTAATTTTCCCAAGGAGACATATAAGAAACTAGGACCATCACCATAAGCTGAGCAGGGACAATCAAAGGGACAGATGTGGCCTGTGGGCTGTAAAATGTCCAGGTCCACCTTAAAGCCTGCAACCGCCCTCAAATTAGCCAGTCAAAGGAAATATTGTGCAGCTAGCCTAGTCCTGGTCTCCTGGATATTACCTGATCCCTCTTCTAAAATTTGAGACTGGAAGCAATTGTTTCAAGAATTGGAGAATATGAATTATGAAGGGTGGGGGGAAACCAGGGTCGAGGGTGACAGTGAATTATGTGTCTCTGAATTAGCTTGCTGTCAGGATTCCAGCAGTTGCCCTAATTAAACCATGAGCCTCGAGCCAAGCTTCAAAAACTTCGAAGAATTAATTAGGAGCGAACATGTCGGTGTGATCTGTATGAAGCCGATTCTGAGACACCTAATTCACTGTCACCCTTGGTCCTGGTTTTCCCCCCACCTCTCTGGGTGTATCATAATTCATGTTCTCCAACAAAGCACATTCATAGCCAAGAGTCATCAGTCACGTTCTCCAATTAGAGATTTGTGCGGCAGAGATTCCGGTAGCTTAGTTATAATCTCTGCAAGCTAAGAATGGAATGCACTTTCGGTTCCAAACTGCTGCACTGCTTTTTCAAATTTCTCCCCTCCCCTGATAATCTCCCTTGAAGATAGCTTGTGTTCATAAGCCATGGAAACCTGACTAATGTACCATGCTGTCAATGACCAAAATGATGAAACAAATTGTACTGATTGATATTCTATATCTTTTCCTCATAAGCACTCAAGATAAATAATAATGTGAAGAAATACATCCAATATCTATGCAAACTCTTTTGAGTGCTTTCTTAAAAGCAGAAAAAGTGATGGCAAAGCATAACTGGGTCTGTGTAACATAAATTGAGAGCAGTGGAGAAGTCCCAATTAATAGATTTTAATTATTGCTCCCTAGAAAGCAAGAATCAGTAGAGCTGGATTAAAGGCTCCAGTCATTTTGATACAATAAAGAATCAATACGTTCAATCTCGAAAGAGTTAGTTAATTCTATTCTGCTGCATTCGTGAACTTACGCACAGCAAAATATTCATACCAGGTCCTACCATGAAGCAGAGTGAAGTAGTTACCTTCGGTCCGATCTAAGTATAGTACAGTATATAAAAATCATACATTGCAATGTCCTACCTGTCAATGAATACTTCAGCTTCAACCACAACAATACAAGAGCACATAATAGATACAAACTCAAAAGTTAACCACACCAAACTTGATTGCAGGAAATACAACTTCAGCAACAGAGTAGTCAATGTCTGGAATACTCTACCTGACTCTATGGTTTCTTCCCCAAACCCCAAAAACTTTAACCTTAGACTGTCTACTATTGACCTCACCCCTTTCTTAAGAGGTCTGTAGGGGGTGTGCATAAGTGCACCAACGTGCTTACCGTCCCTGTCCTATTGTTTCTTTTATTTTTTTATTTTTCCTATATGTATCCATGTATTCATAACTATGTTTTTACTCATACCTATTATCTTGTAAGCAATTGACAAAAATAAATAAATAAAAAATAAAATAAATTTCAATGGCAGGATGGAAGGAGCACAGGCAAGGGATTGTATGTTCCATGCAGAATCTCTTCCATCCCTCACATGTTGCCTCTACCGCCTTGGCTGTCCCCTTCCAATTATATTGAGAAGCAATTGTTGACATTTGCAACTGAACATTTTCCAAGGAGATAGCTTTGGGAAAATATGAGATATAAAAATATGAGACATTGCAAGATCCTGGCTGCTTCTGAAAAGGACCAACCGATTCATTTAGAGCCAACAGATATTCAAACATCTGTTTGTATCATTTGCTGTAGAAGAGTATTATCCGAAAATACAAGATTCTGGTGCTTTACATTTTAATTGTCATAGCATTTCATCTTCACAATATGAAGATTCCTCAACACTTAAGACTTGCATGTGTTCAATGGAACAGAATGAATCAGAGTTAATTAATTGGACAAGGTAAGAAATTTTGTGGCTTAAAAAAACAATAATCAAATGACAGACATACTTTGAAGGTTAGATTCCCTTCCATGTGCACTTGGAAATATCTTACATATAACTGGTTTACACATCACATGAATCAGTGGTGGGATTCAAATTTTTTTACTACTGGTTCTGTGAGCGTGGCTTGGTGGGCATGGCAGGGGAAGGATACTGTAAAATCTGCATTCAGAGGTGGTATTTTCCCGTTCTCCGAACTACTCAAAATTTCCGCTACCGATTCTCCAAGACTGGTTAGAACCTGCTGAATACCACCTCTGACATGAATTGAGGACCTTAAGTCTGTAGGCCTAATCTGGTCTATTGGGTTGAGCTGTGATTATATTACTAGACGATAGAGAAATGATTTAAGTGCATCAATGCATTTAATACAATTTTATTAAACATGCAAACAGTAGGAATTCTAAGTTTACTGCTCAGCAGAAATGCTTCCAGTTATTCAACCCAAGTCTGCTAAAGTATATACTGCTATGTTAATTCTGAATAATACTAATAGGAAAACAACTATTTCAAGAAAGCCCCTGGGATATGATATGGAAAACATGAATGAACACAGCCAGAAATCAGCATGTGGTTTCTGCCTTCACAATAGAGACATATTCATTATGAAGAGTGTTTGGCGGCAAACATCGTATTTACTCAAGTAATAGTTTTAAATATTGCTCTGAAAATACATATTTCACAACATAATACCGTGTGTGTGTGTATATGTGTGTGTGTGTGTGCGTGTGTAGTCATAATGTATGCCTCAACAACAAAGAGCTGTTTCTATGCTGTTGCGTCTATTCTGGAAAATCCCTAGATGATTTATATGTCACTATCATTACAATCTTTTCAAACTTTTCCACAGTGCATGTATTTTGCTGCAGTGTTTCAGCATCCAGTCATTTTATTGTATTGTTCCCAGCATAAATATTGAGATGATGGTTATCTTTAGATCCCAACAGGTTTACAGACATTTACAACATGTGGGATCCATAAAATATTAAAGAAAAAAAATCAAACTAAAATCTGAACACAAGTTTTCCACAGCAAAAGTTCCTCAGGATTTTGGTTCTGACTGTCATCCCAAAACGTAATAGAGGAGGACATCCTTTGGATCTCCAAAAGTGAGGGTTCCAGAATGGCCGTGATGAATAAAGAGTGAAAGCAGAAAACGCTGGGCTCTGTGCTTTTTTAGCCATTGTATTAGATTTGTTTAAAAAAAAAAAAAATTAAATAAAATTAGTAGATCATTCTGGACTTTTTGCATGAAACTGGGGGAAAACAAATGTATGACATATGGATTTGATGATTCTGAAAAATTAGTATATAATAGAAAAAAAGAAAGTTGTAGTGTAACAGCTTAATGTCAATTTTTACTTATATCTGTGGTAAGAGAAAAAGTCAGAAGTCATTTCTTTATATTTCTTTCTGTCTCTGCATTTTTGGCTTTCCTTTTTATTCTTTCTTTTCTTCTCTTTTTTATCTTAATTATTAGTTTTGTTAGGGCTTTTTATCTTTATATTTGAAAATAGGAATAGGAATTCTTCATATGCCCCGCTTGACTTAACCTTCCAGATGATTCTCCCTTAAAAAAAGACAGTCATGCAGATACTACATGCCAAGCCATTAAAGGCTTTATAGCATAAAACCTGCTTATGTTTGATTTTTAGAGTCGTTTTGTTGCAACTGGAGTGGGGGAGGGGATTCATTTGAATTCAAATGTTTCTGGGGAAAATAAAAAAACAGAATAGTTCAGTGGTGGGATTCAAATTTTTTTTTTACTACCAGTTCTGTGGGCGTGGCTTGGTGGGCGTGGCAGGGGAAAGATACTGTAAAATCTCCAGTCAGAGATGGTATTTGCCGGTTCTCCGAACTACTCAAAAATTCCGCTACCAGTTCTCCAGAACTGGTCAGAACCTGCTGAATACCACCTCTGGAAGAGTTCCAAGGTAGAATATGTACTTTAAAATGTACTAACTTCAGTCCTTCACAACTACAACTACTCCTGTTCAACATTTATGTGAACCCGCTGGGGGAGATCATCCGTGGCTTTGGGGTGAAGTGTCATCTGTACGCTGATGATACTCAGCTGTACATCTCCATCCCAAGCCACCCCAACGATGCCATGGAGGTCATGTCCCATTGTCTGGAGGCCATGCGGAACTGGATGGGCGGGAACAGGCTCCGACTCAAACCTTCCAAGACTGAGTGGCTGTGGTTTCCGGCGTCCCGATATAGCCAGGTAGTTCCATCGCTGGCTATTGGGGGTGAGATTTTGCCCCCTTCAGAGAGGGTTCGCAATCTGAGTGTCCTCCTGGATGTACAGCTGTCTTTGGAAGACCACATTACGACCGTCTCCAGGGGGGCGTTTCATTAGGTCCGCCTGATCCGCTAGATGCGGCCCTTTCTGGATTGGGATGCCTTACACACGGTCACTCATGCCCTGGTCACCTCCCGACTGGACTACTGTAACGCCCTCTACATGGGGCTCCCGAATGGGAGCATCTGGAGGCTTCAACTGGTACAGAATGCGGCCACATGGGTGATTATGGGGGCGTCAAGGTTCTCTCATGTGACACCTCTCCTGCGCGAGCTGCCTTGGTTGCCAGTGGCCTCTCGGGTGCGCTTTAAGATTTTAGTGTTAACTTTTAAAGTGCTCTATGGCATCGGACCAGATATTTACAAGACCGCATTCTGCCATTTTCCTTTCACCGTCCAGTGCGCTCCCACAGGGAGGGTCTCTTGCGGGTCCCGTCGGCATCTATGTGCCGGCTGGTGACCCTGAGGAATAGGGCCTTCTCTGTGGGGGCGTCTGCCCTCTGGAATGGGTTGCCTCCGGAGTTACGTACAGCCACGGACCTGGGGACCTTCAGGCGTGCCTTGAAAACCTGGCTCTTTGACCAGGCCGGCTTGGGCTGATTTTAGATTTGGGTATTTTAATTTTTACATCAAATTTTAGGGTTTTAGGGAGGGGTTTTAATTGTTTTCAGCCAGGGCCTTTAGTTTAATTTAGTTTTAACTTTTATACATTTAATGTTTTAATTGTATGGTTGTGCTCCGAGTCCTTCGGGAGAGGAGCGGTATATAAATAAATATTATTATTATTATTACAGACTTAAAAGGTAGGGAAATTATGCAGATACTGGCTTCTGAGGTTTTTTTTCTAATGCCTTCACAGGTAGTCCATGACTTACAACAGTTCATTTAGTGACTGTTCAAAGTTACAACACTGAAAAAAAGTGACTTATAAACTGTTTTTCACACTTACAATCCTTGCGAACATCCCCCTAGTTACAAGATCAAAATTTGGATTGTATTTATGATGGTTGCGGTGTCCTGGGGTCATGTGCTCCCCTTTCGCGACCTTCTGACAAGCAAAGTCAATGAGGAAGCCAGAAACACTCAACAAGTAATTTAACAATTGGTAAACAATTTTACGTAACAACTGTGGCAGGAAAGGTCGTAAAATGGGGCAAAACTCACTTAACAAATGTTTCACTTAGCAACATAAATGTTGGGCTCAATTATAATCATAACTCGAGAACTACTTGAAACGGCCATGAGGCTTCTGTATTTTTTTCCCCCTGCATAACAAGTAACATTTGTGTGTATGTTTCGGTCCTTTTCTACCCAGGAACTAATCGGGATGTGGGTATATAAACACATTGTATATGCTGTATGTATGAGAGCAAGAGACTCTAATCTGAGCAGGTGCATATACTGATGCATTTCTGCTGTCCTGTCATGGGGCACCTAAGCTTACCTGTATAGGGGCCCACTAGGAAACACAGCACAGGTTACATACATCTGCTCTGGATCACAGGACCAGAATTGGGAGGGGGGAAGCTTAGAATAGCACAGCTCACAACATTCAAGCTGCTATCTCTCCCAGAATATTTTGAGGATTTGTTTTCTGAAATATTTTTCTCTAAAACTCCCATCAGACCTGGTTTATCTAAAAATATGATGGGTTCTTCTACTCAATTTCCCTACCCCAAAACCAAATTCATTCAGTTTTCCTTCTTATAGATCAGGGGTGTCAAACTCATGGCCCGTGGGCCGGATGCATCACATGCTGGCCCCGCCCTCGCCCGGTTTAGCAAAGGGGGGGGGGAGTCCCAATACATCACGTTTGAACACCCTGTTATAGATGAATAGACAGGGTCTCCATCCCCGTAATTTCTTTCCATCATTTCATTGGGTTAGAAAGAATAAAGAGAAACTTGGGAAACAAGAGAGGTTCCTAACCTGATATTCTGAACCGGGGTCAGATACCATTTGGTCCCCAGAGATTGCTGGATTAAAACTGTCAGCATCCTTACCTTTGTGATCCTTCCAGAAATTTTCATTCAGCAACTTCCTGAGACTTCATCTCTAGATTTGACAACCTCTCTCAAGGAGAAAATATGCCAGTCTAAAGGAAGAAATTGCCTGATTTTTGGCAATTTTCTTTGAGCAGAAAATCTGTCTCTAACTCTTCAGTATCTAATGTTGGCAAACCTTAGCAAGATACAAGAGAGTTTCTGCCTGTTTTTCTGGAAAGCACCTTGGGGATGTATTATGACTTAGCTCTCATAATTTTCAATCAATATTCCAATGGGAATTGTGAGAATTGATGAACGTCCAAAATTCTAGGGAGTATCAGATTGATTGAAACAAAAGACATATTTTTTTAAACACAAGATAGGACTATTCATGTGCATACTATTGTGTGATTTCTTAGCTTGGATACTGCAGTGTTGCCCAGAAGTCCTTTGCGTAATTTATTTAGTTCAAATTACTTATATTTATAACTCTTTCTTAGGGTTGCTATGGTTTCCGTTACATTCATCCCCAGCTAATTTCCCTTTATCTCCATCACTACAATCTTAGTGTGATTTCTTTTTAATTATAATTTGTGTCATTCCAGACCAGTATGGACTAAAAATCCCCATTAAGCCAAGGATAGCAGAAAGCATTAGAACAGAAAAGCAGTAAAACCATTAAAATAGTAATTTCAGGCACCCATAATGAGAAAGGGCAACATTCTTGCCTGTTCATTGACCAAACCTAGTAAAGTTAAAGGGATTGATTTCTTCTAATTAAAACAATGTCACTAGAGATTTATGTATCATTATAAGCTGCAGCAAAGTAATACACTGCAATTGCATCTCCTTTCTTAGGTAATTGAAAAGCTTAAGTAATTCCTAAACTTTTTGTAAAATATTATTGAAAATGTATTTGAGAATATCTATGTTAAGAGAAAGTTAAAGAAAAAGAAGTATTAGCTGAAAGAAAAATCTAGAACAGATGCTCACCTCCCCTGGGAATGCCAGACGATATTCCAGGTGGTGCGAAAACTTGGGTTTAGAAGTTTCAAAATTATAGAATATATGTATAATTATATGCATATAATTATTTATTTTTTAAGGGGTGCAATATCAGAAGCATTCCAGGGATGTGGGGTATAGAAAAGGTTGGGAACCCCTGATCTAGAGCTTTAAAAAGGATGTATGCAAGAAGAAAAAGGATTTTGAGGGTAACTTGGAGGGAGTGATCCAAATTTAATGAGTTAATTGGAGTTAGCTGGAATTGTATGTATGCTAAGAGAAAGTTTAAAAAAAGATGCATTCAAATATTTTAATTTTAGAAATGTTTTTAAAGAAAAGCTTAGTGTTTTAAAATGGATAAAATATTTTTCCTTTTAAGGTTAAAGAAGTACATTTTGTTAATATAAATGGTGATTGTAAACATCATTAAGTACAAATAGAAATATGTATTATTTCAATAGCAAGGAAGATAAAGCAGTAATGGTTAAATTGATAGAAATGGCTAGTTATATACTAATGTGTACAAGTAAAAGGTTGAGATGAGTTGTACTGTGCTAAAAAGAGTCAGAATCAGCACCTTTTTCTTTCTTCCCTTGTACTACATATTTTTTCCTTTTCTTTTTTGTCTTCCCATAATTTCCTATTTTTCTTTGTATTTTACTCATTTGCTCAGCAATTTACTCATTAGTAATTTTAGGCATATTATTTCTCAGCTGAACTTCATTATCTGTATAAAATAGAATTAATTGTAAACTAAGAAGAAAGGGGAGAACAGGAGTGAACAATTCTAAACATATTGAATAAATGTTTAGTAATTCTAAATGATACCATATGTTTTAAAAAATTAGGTATGTTTTATAAAAATCTTGAAAGTGCAGATAAGGAAATATTGTTCTTGGCAGTTAATAATATTAAACATTGTTCTATAATGTTTCACAATAAAAAAAAACCCTAGTACTATGGTAATATTTAAATTATTCTTTCCATTCCACACTGATGCATTTTGAAATTGTCCTCAAATCTGGGTTGAAAATGCAAATAAATAAAAAATAAGTAAAACAATTTAACAAGAAAGCAAAGATTAGTTCTGTTGGTACTAATAGGTGACTTGGGTGCAATCCCAAAACTGGAGCACCTCTTAAACTCCATCAGAATTGACAAAAGCACCAATCATCAATTGCAAAAGATAGCTTTATTTGGAACATCTTACATCCTTGGTCATCTTTAACACTAGATCAAGCATCAACATCTGCTTATCCAGATCCTTGGGAAATATTTCATGGATAAAAATGCCAAATCCAGTCCAAATATCTGGCTGATTGTGCAACCAACCATAATAATAAGGCCCAGATTCTAGATGGTTCAGCACTCCTCCAGATGAGTTGATGTGCAATTCAACGAGTCCTCCTAACACTCATAGGTAGCAACTATGGCTAGGAGCGGCCTTTGGTTTCCTTCCAGGTGCAAAATGCCGGTTCAAGATGACATTTAAAGGACAGAGTTAACTGTGGGACCAGCTTTCCCTAAAGACATATACTTGTCTTACCAGGTTATATGAGCCAGCAGTGTGCAGCAGCAGCCAAAAAAGCTAATGCAATCCTAAGTTGTATTAACAGAGGAATACAATCAAGATCAAGGGAGATACTAATACCACTCTATAAAGCCTTAGTAAGACCACACCAATAATACTGCATCCAGTTTTGGTTACCACATTATGAAAAAGATGTTGAGACTCAAGAAAAAGTACAGAGAAGAGCAACCAGGATGATTAGGGGACTAGAGGCTAAAACATACAACGAACGGTTGCAGGAACTGGCCTTGGCTAGTCTAGTAAAGAGAAGGACCAGGGGAGACATGATAGCAGTGTCCCAATATTTGAGGGGCTGCCACAGGGAGGAAGGGGTCAAGCAATTTTCTAAAGCGCCTGTAGGCCAGACAAGGAATAATGGATGGAAGCTGAACAAGGAGAGATTTAACCTGGAAATAAGGAGAAACTTTCTGACAGTGAGAACAATCAACCAATGGAACAGCTTTCCCTCGGAATTTGTTAGGAGCGCCATCACTTGAGATTTTCAAGAAGAGATTGGACTGCCATCTGTCAGAAATGGTGTAGGGTCTCTCGCTTGGGCAGGGGGTTGGACTAGATGACCTATAAGGTTTATTTTATATATTTATTTGTCAATTGCTTACAAGATAATAGGTGTAAGTAAAAACATAATTATGAATACATGGATACATACAAGATGTATGTGTGTGTGTGTATGTATGTATATAAATATATATAAAAAATAAACAATAGGACAGGGACGGTAGGCCCGTTGGTGCGCTTATGCACGCCCCCTAAAGGTCCCTTCCAACTCTGATCATGTTATCTGTTACACGTTAGATAAGGTGGGCATGGTTCAAGTGCCTTCCCTTAAAGATTGCCACTTTATGGGACCTAGGAAGCATGCCTTTTCCGTGGCAGGCCCTGCACGAGGGAACATTCTTCCCCCTGAAGTTCAACAGGCCTCTCTACCTTCTTAGCCTTCCAAAAAACACTGAAAACATGGCTCCCGTGCCCCCCATAAGCGCTGGAATGAGGTGACTGCATGTTGGAAACAAAACTTGGTGCCAAGTTTTTATGTTGATGATTTTATTGCCAATATTTTAATTCTTGATTAGGAGCTATATACAAGTAGTCCGTGACTTATACAGTTCATTTAGTGACTGTTTGAAGTTACGACGACATTGAAGAAGGTGACTTGCAACCGTTTTTCACACTTCCTACCACTGCAGCATCCCCATGGTCACGAGATCAAAATTCAGGCGTTTGGCAACTGACTCATATTTATGACGGTTGCAGTGTTGCGGAGTCATTTGATCCCATTTTGCGACTCTGCAAGTAAACTCAATGGGGAAGCCAGATTCACTTAACAACTGTGTTATTAATTTAAGAACTGCAGGGATTCACTTAGCAACTTGTAGCAAGGAAAGTTGTAAAATGGGGCAAAACTCAACAAATTTCTCAACTTAGCAACATAAATTCCAGAGACAATTGTAGTCGTAAGTCGAAGACTACCTATATAAATGTTTTAAATATATAAATAAAAGTAATAATAATATGAGGTTTGATTAGATGTTCCCCACTACAGGATCAGAGAAAAAATTGTCTAGTTTTCAGATTGCAGTATCTTCAGAATTAGAATCAGAATTAGAATAGTTGCAATGATCCCTGCAAAGAAACGTTTACATCTGTGTTAAATCAGTATTTAGTGTTCCTGTTCCAGTCTTCGGTCCGATCTAAGTGTAGTATATAAAATCGTACATTGCAATGTCCTACCTGTCAATGAATACTTCAACCTCAGCCATAACAATACATGAGCACACAATAGATACAAACTCAAGGTTAATCGCACCAAACTTGATTGCAGGAAATATGACTTTAGCAACAGAGTGGTCAATGTCTGGAATACTCTACCTGACTCTATGGTTTCTTCCCCAAACCCCAAAAATTTTAACCTTAGACTGTTTACTAGTGACCTTACCCCTTTCCTAAGAGGTTGTAGGGGGCATGCATAAGCGCACCAACGTGCCTACCGTCCCTGTCCTATAATTTCTTTCATTCTTCTTATATGTATCCATTTATTCATAACTGCTTTTATTTATACCTATTATCTTTTAAGCAATTGACAAACCAAATAAAATAAATAAATAAAGTATTTCCATCAAAGAAATACTGATAGCTAACTCCTGCTATCATTCCTTTAGCAAGGGACTAAAGTGGTAATCCAGAACATCTAGAGCACACAATTGATTTTCCAGAAGATGAAAGAAAATAGAGCAATCCAAATCAACTGGGAGAAACTAGCAAAGATGCCAAATCCAGGAAATAGGTAGGCAGGTAAAATTTTAAGTATTATTTTTACTTTTAACGTACAAGGTCTTTATTTTCAACTTATTTATTGTACTATGTAGTTTTCCAAAAAAATTATGTGCACATATTCTCAATAAATTGTCATGCTGATATTTTAGAAAGATTTCAAAGATTTCCTCTATCTGTTTTTTTCTCCTTCTAAGTATAAAAAACGTGAGCGCAAAAAAGCAATGCAAATTCTTTTAAGAAAACAGCAGAGAGTCCTAAATGAATTTTATGTTTTTTATGAGAGTCCTTAGTTTCCTTGCAAATTACAATGCCAGGCCAAAGGAAAACAGTGAATGGATCTAAAAGATATGTTGTTAAAACTGGAAAAATTATGAGTTACTGATTTCCTCATATGTTTTCAGAGCATCACTGGTAATTCATCTACAGCAGGAGTGCAAAATCTGTCCACAGAACAAAAACTGCCACATGAAGTGAGTCATCATTAGGACATTTATTACAACTTCTGTTCAAGGTAAAAACTGTCTTTTGTTGGAAATGAACACAATGCACTATTCACAGTCCTAATACCAGATGACTTCAACTGCATTTAAATTGAAAAAAAAATCTGGCTTGAACTGATCCATCCTGTAAAATGCTTATGCTGCTTGATCACTCCTACTTGGCTCCTCCCCCAAATGGGTGTGGCTAAACAAAACAAGAAATCCATGTTGGGTGGCTTAGCATTATGTTTGTTTAGCATTGATTGGATTCTTTCTTCTAACAAGCCAAAGAAATAAGTTTGAAAATGTTTGGGTTATGCTAATGAATTTTAAGAGAGAGAGAAAACGACAATTCTCGTGTACAGATAGGACATTCTGATTTGTTTACCTGCTTCTATTGGTAGAAGGAGCGAACACCAACAAACATTCTAGATTACTTACATTTAATATTAGGTGGGAATTGGTGCAACATCTTGTAAACACAACCTGCATAATTTGTCACATATAATGTAACAGGTCTCTGCTATTGGAGCACTGGTCTTTCTCTTCCCTACTGAGCCAAACCAAATTTGTCTCAGCTATTTTATTATCTCTTTTCTGGGTGGAATAGCACTGTACAAATAAAATTATTAATACTGATCTATAACTGTAGACATGACCAAAGATTCTGCCAAAGAATTGGTTATATAAGCAATGATACATGACATCATTGTAAAGCAAATAAAGGCTAAGGGTTAACTGAAATTAAACTAAAACTGAACCTAAAGTACATCAATAAAGAAGAGATATCAGCTAATTCTTAATATACGCTAAAGATGGCAGAAAGGATGCCAAGGATCTATTTCCATTTTGTTGCTGGTATAAAAATGACAAAAAAGAGCAGCTTTGGTGTGCTTTACCTCCAAATGAAAGAAATACCCAGAGAATCAGAACAGAGTATCTAAATAGTGCTTTGACAACAAAATCTTAAGTTTGGATTTTCATAACATCTGAAACAAACAGGATCCCTTGACATGTAGACAGTTTGGTTTGGAAATTTCAATCCATGTTAACCATTTTAGAGCCACATTCAAAATCAGAATCTGCCAGGAATTTTTATCACACATCTTTCTTCAACAATAAATAAATAAATAAACCAGAACCACTCATTCAGAGGATCACTTCAAGATCTCAACTGTACTTCATGTCTACATAGACCTCACAGATGATGACATTGATTTGTAACATTTCCCATGTACACCATTAAAAAAAACTTTAGGCATGAATATACATTGCTACATCTGGGAACAGCATAATGTTATACAAAACCAATGACAAATATTAAAATATTTTTTTTCCTAAAAAAGGAGAAGGAACAGAGTACTTCTGGATTTCAAGAACAACAGTTCTATAGCTTCAAGTTTGGAGCGTCACTGTGTTCCAGTTCAATATTGTATATTGTAAACACAAAACTAGTATAAAATATAAATTAAAGTAAGTTAAATCGGTAGCCATTGGAATATAAAAACATACAGTCTTAGAACGACTAAGATAGTTGAAGAATTAATATCTTCCTCGCTCACAGTGGTATGCAAAAATTGCTATAGTTTTATATCAGTGTAATGCAGAAACAAGAGCAACAGTAGTTCTTAAATTTCAAATAACAAAAGTATAAAGCAAAGTATCAAATCGCAGTGCTTCCAATTTTGATGCAACAATTGAGCTAACTGAATTTAATCTGCTGCTGGCTACAGTAAACATGCACAGATCAAAATTGGTTTTCAAATTTCCACAAGTGATGGGTACGATGTCAAGAGCTGTCTTTGGAGACATATATCTTCTTTCCCTTATAACTTAACTCTTCCTGAATTGCGTATCCTCCTGATGCGCTTGGAATGCTATTACCAGAATTCCCAGCCTTCCCAAACATTTCTGGAAATTCTGGGAGCTATAGTCCTGATATATCAAGAGGACAGCAGATCGGGGAAACTAAAACAGTTTTGCTTTATTACTGAATTCTAGCAAATATCATTGTAACCATAGCAACCTGAATGCAGCATAAAATGATCCCCAATATTTTTAGTCTAGATCATACTGATAATCGCTGCATAAAGGAGGAAAAGACAAAATAAAAATCTTCCACCCACATTCAAGTTAGTCAGGTTCTGATGTTAATCTGACAAATATAGCCTAATATTAAAGGATGCAGTATTATTTATTTTAAGTTCTTCTCATCCAATCTCATGTCTGATTAGCAGATGAAACTATGTCAACAAAAATAGGACACAGGCATTCACTGTTAAAAGTGCAGAACACCAAAACTAGACAAGAATTTCTCAGTTTCAACATTCTTCTATGGAATACTATGATCTCATTACATTACAGTTTCATATGTTCCCCTAAAAGTGCAAAAAAGAAAAAAAAAAAGGAGGTGGGGTGGAGAATATTGTCCATAAGAAAACTGCAAGCCTAAAAGGTTTCAAAATCCTTCCAACATTTTATAATTAAAAATCTAAAATCCTTCATAAAGAGATGTATCCAGGATTAAGCAGAGCCAAACTCCGACATCCACTTCTCGTACTTCTCCAGATCTGCGGCTGAAACCGATTTGGAGATTTTCTTCAGAGCCAAGTCAAAGTCCCCCTTGGTGACGGGCATCTGAAGCTCTTCTTTAGAGAGGGCCCGGATCTCTTCTGGTGACAAGCCGTTAATGCGTCGCCTCATCGCCATCAGTGAGGCATCTCTAAAAATAAAATCCATAAGCACTACATATTAGTTATGATGCATAACAGCAAGGCTGAAATACCATTTTATTTATTTATAACCTCCACAAAACAGGAAATGTTGTTTAATGATATGTGTGTGTGTGTGTGTGTGTGTGTGTCTGTTTGTAATCATTTCCAAACCTGGAGGGAGGATGAGACCCTCTAATAATAGTACACAAAAAGTTATTTAGAAAATGGAGCTTGTTGGCTTGTGAAGAAGTTCCCTGACATAATTATAATGCTTGGTTTGCATGGAGAAAGCATGAGATGGAATTTTTGTAAGTGAAATTGTTTACACAAGCAGTCCGACTGCAGTATAAATGTGTAAGAATGTTGATGGTAAAAAGTTGGTGTGAATGCCTGTGTGTTTACCCCCACCACCAGACTGAAACAGTAAGTTGCAATGTTGTTGTTGTGAAGTAAGTGGAAAGGCAGTAGCAAGTGTGTAAGTGGCAGTAGCAAATTTGCTTAAATCTATAAAGAGAGACGATAATGCCATCTCTATACAGACTGTTTTTTTGCTTCCACGCTATCAATAATCCAATTTGTGTTCCAATGTAGTACATCTAGATCTCCAGTTTAAATGAAGTAGTCAAGGGAAACTATTTTTTACTGCATTGCGAGCAGGCAGACATCATACTGCCCAGCTAGTAAATAAGCATAGTAAGTGGAAATACAATTAACATAAATGCAAGAAATATATAGATGACTATCTTTAGCAGAAAATAATATTTTTTCACTAGGTGCATATTAAGAAATTTTATCTTGGAACAAATGATAGAAGTAGACTAAAATTAATGATTTCGATGGGAACAATCTTTTTTCTAATCCTTACTCAGTAATTTACTTATCACTCTGACAAAAATATGCCAAATCTTCATTCATTAGTTCTAAAACATACCACTTTGCAAAATGTCAATCTCAACAGTTTCAATGACTTTCAGAAGCCATTTTATAATTAAAAACATAAAAACAAATTTATGTTACCAAGATCAAACCATTTGACTTTAGTCATAAAATACTGTTAATCTGATTATTCTTTCATTTTCAACCTTGAAAAGTAGTATGAATAGTAAAACCTATTTAATCTATTACTCTTCCACAGTTTTTGCAAATATTGAATTTTACAGAATTCAACATTTCACTAAATAAATCTGCACATTTATTAAAGATATATTATTTTTAATTGAATCCAACCAATATGTCGGTGAGTTCTGTTTCCTCACAAATATCTTAGAGAGCCCTTAATTAGAAGAGAAATACAGAGAAATATGAATATATTTCACTAACTGTTCATAATAAGCAAGAATAGCACTTGGTAAGCTTGTTCGATTTCCTTTCTGTAGAAAGTGAATATCCTAAAAAAATCCCAAAGATTTTCTGTACAACTATCCCAAAGATTATCTGTTTTATATTATATAATATTATATTATATAAAAAACATACTTGTTCAAAAAGTGAGAGGCAGGAATTACCAGAAAAGTATGAAAAATGTAAATTCTGAAAAATTCAGAGTTTAGCAATATTCTTGGAAAAGGTGTATCGAGATTGGTCTAAACAGGAAAACAGGGTACCTGCAGACATTAGTGATATCAGCACCAGAGTAGCCTTCAATCTTCTCAGCAATTTCTTCCAGACTAATGTCAGGATCCAGTTCAACTTCCCGGAGATTAATCTTAAGCAGCTCCACTCTGCCTTTTGCTGTAAAAATAAATGTCATATGATTAGAGGCAAGTGACAAATAAGTCAATATTTCTACCACATCTAAAGTTATAATTTGGTTTTCTTTGCAGGGAAAGAGTCTCTTGATTAAAGGAGTTCTGAAAGCAATTTTGTTAATAATGGCTCTAGAATTCTCTTCCCTAAATTGGTGCTCTTGAGATACAGGGTTGCTTTGGAGGCCACAATGGTTGCATGCAAGAGTAAGCCCCAAATCCAAAGTGAGGAGATTGGATGGGAGGTTCTAACTCTCTTTAAACTGTGAGGTATGTTTAACAGGTTTTTTTTTTCAGAAAGAAATAACAAGTAGATTTGTGGAATAACCTGGAGTTCTCTGTAAGTTCTTTTTTTTCTTTTTAAAAAATTATTAAAATTTATTATTAATTAACATTACAGAAATGTAATGTTACATACATACAACTTTATTTCATTAGAAACAAAAGACATAATCTTATTTCATTAGATTATCTAGGAACCTAAAAAAACCAGATGAAGTAAAAACCATCTTCTATGTTACTATGTGATTTAGTTTTTGGGGTCTCAGCTTTTCCATCAAAACTATTTTCCAGCATATTTGCCACCAAATTGAATAATTCAAATTTTCCAGGATGTTGCTACTACCTTTCTGACTTCAACCATTAAGAAAACTATCAACTTTTATTTTGTGTTTCAAGGTAATGTTGGAATTATTAAAAAAAATTAATAAGACCAATTTAGGATTTAATATAATGGCCTGTGGACTGATCTATCCTATTTGAGTAAGATTTTGGACAAATTTACAAGATCCAATGTACAACGTATGATAATATTGCTTTACACTTTCTTCAAACATGGGACTTTTACTAGAATTTATTATGTTAAATTTTCTTGGTGTTAAGTAAAATTCTTTTATTATGGTTTCCTCAATTTTGGCTGAAAGCAATGTCAATAGTTTTCTGTGTCAGTTGGTTCACCATAAAGTCAATGGTAAATGTGGCTTTTATATTTTATTCTCATATGGAAGTTTTTCTTCTCTTCTAATACACTACTGTAACTTTTTGAAAGTTGTTTTCTTGTTAGGTGATGAATTTAGCTTAACTTCAGCTTCTGCAATTGTTGTTGTATTAGTTTCTGGAACTGCAGTGAAATGTATTTGACATCATGAATGAGTAAAAACATTTATAATTACTCTCTAATTTTTGAATTGTCCCCATCATATACATCTTTTAAATAATAAAGTTCCTTACCAACAGTCTTTGTCTAAAAGCATAATGAAATATAAAAGGTTGAAACAGTAAAAAATTCCAAGTTTTGAAAATATTCATAACAAATGATTTCAATTCTTAATAAATATTTCTGAGAAAAAGAAGTGCCCTAATTTTCACTGATGTTATATTTATATATTCCATTTCTAGTCATGATGTTAATTTGTCTAAATTTTCAGCCTACAAATGTTTGTGATTAGCATTCTAAAATTATTTAATATTTGGAATTCCAAGGCTACCTTCACTGACATATTTATAGAGAATATTTGAATTCTTGTTTTTTTGCCCAGCTTATTATCTATTTTCTGTCATATTTTTCAGGGATATATACATCAGGGAGGAAGGTGTTTAAGAAAGAAGTACAAATTTTAAAAGTAATGACATTTTACTGCTTTTATTTAACCAAGCATTGTAATTTTAATTTTGACCACTCTTTCAAGTAATGGTTTCAAGTTTAATTTGAAGTTCATATTTTTAGAAATGTGGACCTCTAAATATGTAAAAGAGCATTTGCAGTATTTAATTCCTAAATTATATAATTTTTGCACTGTCACAGGTGTTTTTATACACATACGTTCTTAGAAAAATTAATAAAGTTGCTAATTTGCAAAAATAGCAAAATATTCTAGAAATTACCTTAAGGAGATTTGAAACGATCAATGTAAATCAGTGCAGTAACATACAAATGAATGAATTTATGAATATATAAGAATAATTTATCATCTATCAAGATGGGTACAGAATTCTTCACTCTATCAACAGTAACAAATGTGAAATGGAGTAGGGAAATTCACTTCAAAATCCTTCTGTGGAAAATGATGGATTTTTGTTCTTTTGTGCTTTATAGCTAGTGAAATTGCAGAGCCAAGACCAGGTGATAAGAGAAAAAATGGTAAGGAGGAAAAAAGGCAACAATTATTTTAGCAATAATGTTCAGAGATACTTGTGCTGGCCTTGTAATGGACCCATCTAGGTCAAACTGGGTTTTATTGACATTCAGAAGCAATTCAGGATGACCAATCCCAAACTGACAGACTCATTATCCACTTGCTGCTTGTCCTTTGTTGTGTTTACTTCTAATTGCACAAGGGCTATCTGTCTCTCTGAATTTGACCAGGACTTTGACATATTTTCTAGGTTGCCCAATTCTGTAGTCTTAAGGTAAAAAAAATAAGGGAACAATGCACTTGTTTTAGCTTCTCACTGTTCCCTATTTGAAACACTGTTAGGTGCATTTTTTTTCATTAGAACCAAATGAGAACATTTCAATGGAATGTAAGGCTTTTTGTTCAAACCTTGAAACAAACTGATTTTTTTTTTCATTAAATGCACACCCTTAACAAGCAGGAAAAATAACGCATCAAGGTTAAGACAGTCCTCCTTTTCACCAAATTTCATTAAAACCACTGTCACACTGTGTTCTTATTTAGAGTCAAGTGGTAAAAAGCAGGTAGTATACTACCCTAAATCAAGAGAAGAGGCAGCTTAAAAGCAAACCTAAGATGATACAGAATCTTGAAGTTAATAGCAGTTCTGACTGACAACCTGGAGAGTCTGCAATGAGGTTTCCTCAAGCAGGGAACAAATCAGCCAACCGCTCTATGAAGAGCTCAAAATCTAGTCATAAAGTTCAGGCAGGAGCTGATTTACAACATGGCAAGCTTGAAAGTTAAAATTAATGGTCTCACTTTTCTGTATTCAGCATTAGGCACGTAGGAAAATGCACTGGCAATAATTCTTTAAAGATGTCTACAAGGCTCAATCTATGCTCATTTAAGGAATGCCTTTTAAACATTCAAAAAAGTTTACAAGTTCATTAAAAAGCTTGATCCCCCTCATTGAGTCTACATTGAAAGACTGCTACAGCTCTTTCATTCTGCAATCGCCAGCAACTTTTTTACTTTCTTCCCCAATGATCAAGATAATTATTAAAGACTGAAAATCCAATGTTGTTGCATAAATTTCAATGTGTTCTTTAACAGCTCCCTGAGGAAGTGTCAAATAACAAGTGCCAGACAAGCACATTTAAAAAGAAAGCCTACCTGTTGGCAAAGGTATATAAATTCTTTTTTCCAGTCTCCTTCTCAAAGCTTCATCAATATCCCAGGGAAAATTTGTAGCAGCAAGCACCATCACCATTCTTGAAGGGTCATCGTTCTCCAGAGCTCCACCTACACCTAAAGGAACAATAATAAAGCTACAGTACATGGTGCTTTTCTATTGTTGTTCACTTTAATTTGGGGTTTTACATGTACTATACTTTTACTCTGAATCTTGGAAGCAAAAAAAAGTAACATCTTAATTTCAGCAACACCGCATATTTTAGTGGTGGAAATGGATAATGAGAGACACCACATGTTTAGAAAGGACAAAGAAATCTCAGAGGCCAATCCTAAATACAGTAGGAAAGAAGAGACTTCCTGTAATATCTATTACTGTCAATGCTTTATTATCTCCTATGCTGTGTATGAGATCCCTACATTTTTCCTGCCTTTTCAAGCTGCTTTCTGGTTCTAGACATAGCTGGCTGGGTGACTTTGAACTAGTGTCTCTGTCTCTGTCTGTCTCCTTCTCTTCCTCCCTCTCTTTCTCTCTCTTATATATGTTCAATGACCCAAGTTACTTATAAATAATAAAGGTGGGATAAAAACCTAAATAAAGAAAACAATAGGGAAAACAATACAATAGTCTGAAGATCATGTACTTAAAATGCCCTGGAGAAAGATGGAGCAAAACCCACCTTCATTTGAAAACACCCCTACCAACTGCAAGAACTGGCCAAACATCTTCCATTGAAGAATTATCTGTTGTCCTTATTCTCTAATTGCCAGAAGGGTGTTGTTTTATATGATTAACCTATTGGTATCCTTTTACAGTCTAACTTAAGTTCAAAAAGCCACTGTAACTGCCATTATCTATTGGATTCAGACGCTGAGTTTTGGAACAAAAAAGTCATCATGAATTATTATACGGTGTTAAAATATAAATCAAAAAATAGTATGTGGCAAATATCAGAATTTGTCTCAAAAACACATTAAGAACTGTGATATTAGCTTTTGACAAAATGCAAGTAATTATGATTGAAAATATGCGGCTAAACATTTGTGATTTCTAAAAAAAAATATCATATAAGCCTCAGAGCTCACTGAGCAATTCTAGCAGCTTTGGGAAATATCACAAGAGAAGCTAAACCTGATTATTATCCTTCCCCTTCTCTCCAATCTGATCTTCAGAGCAACCTCTTGAGCTTCTTAATTATAGAACAAGCACAGGAAAACTTAACCATATACTTTCTGCATCATGTTCACTGCAGTCTTGATTATGATTTTCATGCATACTTTAGATATCATTTTTCAAATTTCTCTAAAACCGTATGGGTCTTCATTTTTCCAACTTCTACATTTATTGACATTATTCTTACACCATTCAAGACTGTAACTCCGGGTGTTAAGTACTACCCAAATCTCAGCCACTATGCCTCTCTGCCACTGTCCAGTAAACTTAAAAGAACAATGGGCAACCTGAGAGAGACATGTGAGTTTTCTGGAACTCCTGAGGGCCCTTCACATGATGTCCTCAACTTTGTATCTGTTGGGATGGACATACACTCCTGATATCTGATTGTATTCCTAATATCGGAAAATGGATATATAATTCAAAACTGAAATAACAATATTGTAAGAGCTAAATTAAATATAGGTAGTCCTCGGGTTACAAACAGTCACTTAACAAATATCCAAACGGCGCTGAAAGAGGGGGACTTACATCAGGGCCCTGAAGTTCTGCCCATTGCCGTAACTCTGTGATCACATGCTTGTTATTTGGATGCTTGGCAACCAGCTTGCAATTGAGATTGCAGCATCCCACAGTCATGATTGCCTTTTTCAACCTTTCCCACAAAACAACAGGGAAGCCAGCAGGAACTTGCATGTCACTCAGATTTCTGCTGGTTTTACGCCCGCCTACCCAGCCACTCACACTTCGTACCACTTGCCCGTGCTACCCATTCACCTGCTCACAGTTCTCACCCATAGTTCTCACTTACTGATCTGCTAACCTGAGACTCCCTCCTCTTCCCACGTCAGTCACATGAAGTGTTTGCTTAATGTCAGCATGGTCCTGGGATTACGACAGCTTAATGGCTGCATGGTTTATCAACAGAAATCCCAGTCCCAATTGCCATCATAACCCAATGACTATCTGCATGTTAAACATTTTGAAAATTATGCCACCAGAAGGGCGACATTTTCAGCCCATTCCTTCAGGGAACTCCACAATTCCTGCGGTTCTCAGAATCCCCAAAGGGCAGTTTTTAAAAAGTGGCCTCTGGATACACAGGTTGCCTGAACCAAGTTTAAAGAATGAACATATGGAGCATTTTCTCTCAAGTCCTTCCCTCCTTCACTGAGTCCATTCTACAACAATGTATGAAAGAGGAAAAAGACTCCCCAATACAGGCAGGACAAACCCTATTTACCATCCATCTGAACCAGCAGCTCTGACTTGACTCGGCGGCTTGCCTCGTGTTCATCCACAGTGCCTCTGCGACTACAGATAGAGTCTATTTCATCAATGAAAATGGTCGTAGGTGCATAAAACTTGGCCTTAAAATGAAGACAAGCATTTCTTATGTGACTTAAGGATTCATAAGGGTTTTTTTTAAATCATATACAACATCCCTCAGCATTATAGTCATATTTGACAAAGATAGATACCAATACATTTTCTTAAAGACCCTGTATGTTTCTTGCTAAATCAGGGTGATTGTGAATTTAAGGAATTTCCTATGGATGCACAAAAACAAATAGTGTATCAAGTTAAGACATAGATACACAGGAAATTGGTGACGTCCATTTAAACCATCAGCTCCAAACCAATTCAGTATGGACATTTGTAGTATAATACACTCACTGTAATGTATATTGATTGCCCTGAAATCATTTTACAAGGAAAAGGAACCAGGAAGAAATTATGCAAATAAGAGTTTAATATCTGAGGGCATCAACAATACCTACCATTTCAAACAGCAAACGAACTAATTTTTCCGACTCGCCTCGATATTTTGATGTGAGAGTGGAGGAAGACACATTGAAAAATGTAGTTCCACATTCGGTAGCGACGGCTTTTGCTAGCATGGTTTTACCAGTCCCAGGAGGGCCAACCATAAGCACTCCCTGAAATTAAAATCCAAACAACTGAAGAAACCACAAGCCTGATGCAAGCATATAACAACCTAGTGCAATTAAATTCATCTAAACATAACTTAGATTGTGGATCTTCAGACTTAGACTTTCTCAAACAAGGATATGATGAGGCTTGATTATCTACAAATTCTGTATATCTTGGATCTATTGGCAACTTTCGTTACCATCAGCCATGGTATCTGGCTGCAGGGATTGGAAGGAAGAAGCAGTTTTGCAGTGGTTCTTTTCCTTCCTATGTAGCCCGTTGGTGTTGGTGGGAAGGGAGAGGTCCAACCCTAAGCCCCTATAATGTTGAGCACCTCTACCCAAAACCTGTGGGTGGAGCCATCCAATGGAATGGAGCTCAACATTCAACAGCAAATTATACCCAGTAATGATATCCACGTGATGTCATCACAGTGCTGACCCAGTGTCCAGAGGCTGTGAGGGTCTGGAGGCTGAGCTTCTTTTTGGGTACAATATAAGGTGCCGATAATCTTTTAAAGCCCTTTATGACACGGGGCCAGGAGATTTGAGGAACTGCTTCTTTTTGAGGGTATCTGCCTGCCTCACTAAATTGGATAAAGTGGGCGTACTCCAGGTCCCTTCCCTTAAATGTTGCTCTTTACTGCAGCTTTCCAGTTTGGTGGACTGGTGGGGGTGGTGAGAGGATGATTCAATGTGAGCAGCCATTTGAGTAAGCACTGGGCATGCGCACCTTCCGCTCACACAAAAATGGAGCCTTGCACATGAGCTCACCTACTGCTTGTGTGGCCCAGTGCCGAACAGACCGCAGCTCAGTAGCGGCCATGGCCCAGGGGTTGTGGGACTCCTACCTTAGTGGACCTAGGATGCCTGAATTTGTCATAGCGTTCTCTACCCAGTGAACACCCTTCCCTTTAAGATCTAGTAGGATCCCCACCTTTTTAACCTTCCAGAAAGCAATTTAGAGGTGGCTTTAATCCCAGGTATTCAGATAGCAAGGATAGAGCCTGGAAGACTATACTGCGAGAGGTGTATAATTATTGGACCAGGTGTATGATTTTTCTTCTTTATGTTGTCTTGTTTTTAATGTATTTTCATTACTTTGTTAGCAACTCAGAGTTGTGTCTCACAAAATGGGCAGCTATATAAATCTTTTTAAAAGTTACTCATTCACACTCCTGTATCCTGAGGTTTCCATTTGCCTTGTCAATAATTAAAGATAATTAAACACTGGGCCAAATTGTATTTCTTTGATTATTACTGCTCACAAATACAATTATTTTCAATAATTTATTTCATTTATAAAACATCTTTCTGTAAAAATTGAATGTTTCAACTAAGCGTCTCTAGCACTGAAAGCATTTTATATTTAATTTATATTTATTTATTTTTATCCCATCATTATTTTTTTTATAAATAACTCAAAGTGGCAAACAAATTAATATTCCTTCCTCTTCATATTTTTTCTTCAACAGCCTTGTGAGATGGAGAGTGACTGGTCCAAAATCATTCAGATGGCTTTCATGTCTAAGGCATGGCTAGAATTCAGAGTCTCCTGGTTTCTAGCCTGGTGTCTTAACCACCAGACCAATTGGATTAAACCTTTAGACAAAGCACAATATTTTATCTATTTATTAATATAAGAACTAGATGTGCTGAACAACAATGAGAATCTGAAGCCTTGAAACGGGACAGAAAGCTACATCAGTTTTTAAGAAGGGATTGGACAACCAATTTTCTGGAATGGTATCGGGCAGAGGTCCCCAACTTGGGAGTTGAAGTCCACAAGTCTTAAAGATGCCAAGTTTGGAGACCTCTGGTATAGGGTCTCCTGCTGAGCCAGGGGTTGGACTAGAAGACCTCCAAAGTCCCTTCCAACTCTGTTATTCCATTAAAAATCATTTGACCTGGCAGTTTCTAAATTTTACAGAGCTCTTTCTTCAGATGTCGAACTATATGAACCTTATAATTTTAAAAGAAATGTCAACTAAAATCCTATTTATGCACTGGCTGCCCTCCTATCAGACAGGATCCCTACTCAGGCTCCTGGATTTAATCCCAAATCTAGTGTTGAAGTTCCTTCATCTTTGAGGGTTGGGTGACTTTAATCTCCATGCACAGGCTAGAATCAGGACAACTGGGATTTCATAGCCTCCCTCTATGACGATCAAGTAACCATGAGTAATCTTTGGCACAGCATACTCAGGCTGTTATATTTTTAACCTCATTTTGCCTCAAAGCACTTGTTACATCATCTTGATATGGTTAGCATTTGTTTTATCCCACTGGTATGCTTAAATAGTCTAAATAAAATTCTCATCAGGGATGTCAAACTCAAGGCCTGCGGACTGTATCCGGTCTGCGGGGGCTCTGCCAGCAAAAATAGAGCTTGGGAGGGCCACACACGGCCACCCCGAGCTCCATTTTTGCTGGCAGAGGGTCGCAGGGGGCCATAACAGCCAAAAATGGAGCCTGGGAGCCCGTTTTCGCTGGCAGAGCACTCAGGCCACCACAGGAACCCCCAACATGAATAATGTCAAGCTGGCCATGCCCTCCAGCACCCCTAAGGTCAAACACAACCCTGATGCAGTCCTCAATGAAATCGAGTTTGACAACCCTGATCCACGTGATCAGGCAAATTAAGATAAACCACATCATGCATATTATGGAAAAGAATGTATTCCAGCAAAGTCTCAGGAAAGTTCCCAGCAACCAGGGCCTATTCTGTTCAATGCCTGATGAATTGAAAGCAACAGGAGGTGACATAGGCTCTTGACATTGATCACTCCCAACCAGCTTTGACTCTTGGTATGTCTTTTCATGGGCATGGTCTGTTGTAGAGGCAGGAGAACATTTTGCAACATTAGCTAGATTCTTTTGAGGTTATGGATTCTGACAAAATGTAGAGGATGTAATCTTCCAGGCCCTCTGCCATTTACAGGCTAGATATATGCCTTAACTGAGTCCTCCTGGGGAAGTATAAATACCAGCAGCTGATGTAATAGTTTCCACTCCTGGTTTACAATAAATGGGCAGATCCTAAGTGTATTTAGGTTTTTGGGACAATTCTATCTGGTCCATGCCTGTCTTGGGAAGCTTCACAATTATATATCTTAAATGATAAGTCCACAACACAGCACCAGTGTGCCTTAATTCTCTCCAGACCCCACAGATCATCTGATTTTATTGTTTTATTTAGACTTTTTTTAAATAGCTGGTGGTTGCCAAAAAAGGAATAGAGAATATATTGAGAGAAAGATTTATCTTTTGCTAAATGTTTTGCTAAACCCACCACGCTAACCATTTTGTGAGGTGCCCACAAAAGATTCTGAAAAATTCCAAATAAACCCAATGGTTCCAAAAGTTAAAACTCATGATTTAAACTTCTCTTCTTCTTTTGCACCCAACTTGTAAAGAATTTATAATTTACTCTGGAGAAAGTATGAAAGAGCCATTGATGGGGAAAGAAAGGACAAAGCCATTAAGGAAGGACTTGAAAAAGAGACTGCACACTCTAGAGACTGAAATAAGTGTGAGAAAGAAACTCAAAACAATCCCATTTTGATTTTGTTCATATAAAATGAGACAGAGAAAAACTTGGATATATTCCTTAAATCCCTGAGGTATCTATTCCTTGATCTCGTCAATCTCAAAGAGCTAATTCTATTTGTCCTTCTGCCTAGCGCTCTAACCATAATCATTAAAGTTTTGCTGTCCTGACTGTGCAAAGGTAAATTTTCCATCTTGGTCTGTTGTGAAATGTGACTCATGAATGCTTAGAATGAGCATTTCATGATTTTTTATCTTTTTTTCATTCACGCTATTCATCAATGCATATTCAGAGCTGTTGAAAAGTCACATATAATTCATGAAGCAAAGATTAACTGCATCTGTATAAAGCCAGGTTCTTAATTACAGACATTATATTATTTCATAAAAGGAAAGCAATGAATAAAGACAATACACACTTATCAATTTTGCTACTGTTACTGAATATCTTTTATCCAGCTGAAAATTACTATCAAAAGATTTCTAAAGAAAAATGGTACTTTTAGGATAATCACATTAACACCAGACATCAAAATGAACTTTACACCATTAACATCTTAAATATTTTCATAATAAAAGAGCTAATAAAAACTAAAACAAACAAATTTTGCAAAATGTGTACTTTTTAAGGGTGAAAATTATTCAAAATTATATTTTGAATTACAAAAATAAATATAACAAAATCAATTATTAAAAAAGCCCATGTTCCTTCATAATATGTTGTATTCTCCTCAAGAAACTCCTAAACCAGTATCCTTCCAAACTAGTAAAAGTTAACCACCAATGCTATCTCTATCCTGGAACCCTATCTACATCAGGACTTTGCAAATCAAGGCAACAAATCCATACCACAGGGGGGATTTCTAGGCATCTCTAAACAACCACTATCATGGGAACGTTCCACAGACCTACCAGAACATCAGTCCAGTCATATGCTCAGCCAAGCTGAAGAATTCATGCTAAATTCTTGCATGAGGCTTAAGAACTCACAGAAAATATACTTTTCTGTGCAAACACTGAAGATTTTTTTTCTCCATTTCAGACTTATGAAATACTCTCAAAGCAAGAAACAAGACAAGCTGTTTTAGCGTATTTACCACATCCTGGGAAAGCATACAAAACCATATTGATATGTGATTACATCATACTATGTCAACACAGCACAAAACACAACATACTTTGCTATTGGACTCTGTGTCCGTGTACTCACTCATAATAACTTCACCATTGGCATAACATATAACTGCAGATTAGTGGCAAAACTGTAGACACATGCATGGCTCCCAGATATTCAAACATCTTCAAAGCTACCTAGAACAATACTTTCTCAATTATTAACCCTCAAAGTAATCCTTTATTTGAGATTCCTTGATGACATTTAATCTTCTGGATCTATGAAAATGAATACCTTGTTAAAATCCTTCATTATTTCAACAACTTCTACCCCACAATAGTCTTCAGCCTCAATCTAGCTACAGATCTAGCCCACTTCCATGGTATCATGTCAAAACTAGAAATTGAGCACATAAACACCATGTTATACAGGAAGCCTACAGATTCGATGAACATTTTGTGCTTCAGTTTCCATTCAAAATACATCAAATATATAATCTATAACTACATCCTTACAACCTCATTTGTTTTTAATCAAAACAGGAAAAAGCCTTAGCAAATGCCTACCTTACTATTTAAGCTTAAGTGGAGGTAAGATACATTTGCTTAGATTTAGCTAAATGTTCCTCATAGGCTTATCCAACTAGAGGTAGAATAGATTAGTTTATAGGTCAGCTGTGTGTTCACTCAGATACATTAGGGATATCTAGAAGCTTGGCCTGCTGGAGGTGTCCATTACAGAATCAGACAATAAAGCAGTAATTTAAAAAGACTGAAAATTAAAGTGGCAGGTGTCTGGGAAATGAATGATAGCTACATCTAAAACAGGATTGGTTAGCTAACATTGTATAAAAAGAAAGATATTCAGTGACACAATAATTCAATCTAAAATGAAAATATAGGGGTGGGGGGAGGAATATGCAGCCATAGAATTAAAGCTTTAAAAATAATTTTCCTAAGAAAATTACTAATTGATAATAACCATATTTTCAACCATATTCTTCATTTCAACACAAGATAAATAGTGAACTTGTTTCAAATAAAAACATTTGACCCATAACATGTCCCATAATTTCAATCACCCCTACAAACTTGTACTCCCCAAATAAAATCAAACATGAGTAATTTTATCAGTAAAAATCTTGCAAATTCATCTGCAATAAAGATACCTCATATTTTAGAAATGGTTTGGAAGAAGGCTATAGTACGTTTTACTTGGAATATATCCACTGAATGAGATTTGCTAGATAAATGGCAATGGAGAAGCTATTAATACTATTACAACAACAAGATAATCTGATGCTATCTTAGAAATAGCCATTCTGGTGACCTTATCATATGACTTCTGCCCGGGCCATCACACAGCTCAGCTCTATTACGTGTAGTAATCACGACTTCTTCACTCATGGTTAATCATCTCTTGCTTGGATCTATACAAGCATTTTAAATGGGCTATTCTTAAAGAACATTAGGAAGTTACAGATGATTCAGAATGCAGCAACTTGAGTAGTCATGGGCACACCTTAACTCAGTCATATAAATCCATTACTTTGGGATTCGATTTTAGATGCAATTTCAGGTTCTGGTTGGACCTTTAAAGCCTTGTATAGCTCAGGACCAGGTATCTTTGGGACCATCTGTGTATCTACCCATCCAATAATATCTCTCTATGTCTGCATTCTGGGAATGTCACCAAAAGACATCATAGAAGTGAGGTCAATTACTACCCCCCTCATACAACTCCATACCCCCTGAAATCCAAAATGAAAAAAGAGAAAAGAGAAAACAGGAAAAGACAAGACAGACAGAAAAGAAAAGAAAAAAAATAGTTTTAGAGTTTTAGGAAGGCCATTAAAATGTGGCTTTTCCGGAAGACCTTGGGAGTTGGGATATCCTACCTCTGGTTTTGGAATATTTGTTCAGTGTAATTGACATTTCCACAGTGCATATTTATAGACATATTCTAATTTTTGTATTGGAATTTTGTTAGTTTGAACCTGATTTACAGAGGACATGCATGATGCTCAGAGTCACCAGTAATTAGAATGAAATAAGCACAGTAAATAATAAATGAACAAAATTCTAGCCTTATGTCCTATACAGGAAGAACAGGAGCCTCAAACAGATTTTCTACGATGGTTTAGCATCATCTGATCATATCTAATAAGTAGATTCAATTCTTTATATCAAAAGACATACTCCTCGACTTATAACCACAATCCAGCTCGGAATTACGGTTGTAAGTCATGTAGGTCATTAATTTTACAAACATTTTTTCCAGTGGTCCTTTAGTGAATCACCAGTCGCTAAGCAAATATGTGACCGTTAAGCAAACTCATTGTCCGCAATAGGTGTTTTGCTTTTTTTTTGTTGGAAACTAGTAGCAAACACCATTTTCCAGCAAAAAAAATCATAAATCAAGGTCATTTGATGACAGGACACTGCAAACAGCCATAAATGTGAGCCAGTTGTCTAGTGCTCAAAATAGGAATACACGACTGTGGGGAGGGAAGAATCAGAACTTCAGATCCAGATCATAACTCCCTTTTTTGGATCCATGGTAACTAAGAGCTCAAGGACTCTATACAGAATATTTCATTTCCATTTTTTAAAGTAATACAAAAGATTACATTTAACATACACCCCCAAATTGGTAGATGCATTGCAAGAGAAAATGTTTGAATATATACTACAACGTTACACATGAGTATATCTTCATAGGGACAGCACACGCATATAATAGCTAGAGGGCTCTTACTTTCCAAGGTCTTCTGATTCCTTTGAAAAAATCTGGCATCCATAGTGGGAGAACAACGGCTTCTCTTAATAGTTTTTTGGCTTCTTCTAAATCTGCAATATCATCCCTACGGAAAATAAAACTCAATTTTGGAAGGATAATATACTTTTTTTTTCAACAACAAATATATAATTAAATGTTAAATGCTTGCACTTCATTGATAAAATATATAATGACAAGTTCTTGCACAGGATGCTAGCACAGTTCAGTGTTCTGAAAAATGACCTTCCATTTAAAAGACATGCGGAAAATGACTTGCAGCTAATCGCGGAACAAAATGTTCAGTTTAAAAATAGGTTTCTTGAAAACATGATTATCAAGGCAACACCTAAAAAGCTTTTCAGCATTGTTGCACATTTTAATGAGTGTCTGTAATGAGCCTTTTGTTCGTGGTACTATTTAGACATGAAGTGTGCTTCGTAAGCAAAATAGCACTCACAATTAGCTCAAGAAGTTTTTCTGTTGTAACAGAACTGGAACTAACAATTCTAGTCTGATATGGATCTGCCTTATGGACTTGCTTCATGTCTGCTTTCAACCGTCTAGATTTGGCTACCATCTCCAAACTCTAGGGTGACACTCAAAGCTGGCCCACCTACTGAGCACTTGAAAAATCTATATCTCCTTAGTCTTTCAATAATTCCCTGTTCCCTGTTGTAATCATAATAGCTATTTTAGTCAAGGACAGGAAATCTGCATAGCTCTGCAACCCAGGACCCAATGTATGAGTAAAGTAAACCGACAATGGTTTTGCAGAATAAAGATAATTAAGATGATATTATTTTAGAGACAGGCAGAATGAATAGGAGGAAACCCTATTCAAATGGCAGAATTGCTACTTTTCAGGAAGCTCCTTAAAACATTACAAAGTCCAGTTCTCTGTGATTCACAGAGAAAATGAATAATATGGGAAATGATAATGAAAGATTAAGTTCTTAGGTGCTCACATAGCTCATCTGCTAACTTAGATAGAAACACAATGGCTACTAAAATAACTTGAGAATTAAAATTATTTCTGGAAATCTTTTTTGAGCTATTTTCAACCCTTTTTCAGTTTCACATGTTTATGATCCCATCTAAACTTAACAGTAATTATTGTACTATTATGGGTGCCTTGTGAAGAGCTATAATGCTTTAAGGCTAAAGTATCTCCGTATGGTGTCTGTAACTTGCAGATTTCTCCAAGTAGATATTTATAGCTGTATAAACAGCTTCTAACAGCACAATCTTTCATAAAACAATATGCAATAATATATTTAAAATGTAACATCATCACACTTTTATATAATGATGTAGAAAATTATTGGTAATTATCCATTTTTCAAATCTCAAAATTCTATTATGCATGCTTCTCTCAGAAGGCAAGATTTTCAGAACATACTCAATATACAAACTGCCCAAAGGATTTTAGCTGATAAAAGACTATTCCTATTTGATCTTCTCTTGACAATAATTTGCTATTTTAAATATCATGCATCTATGAAAGATTATTCTATCCTTTTAAAACATAAAAATATTACAAAGATATCCAAAGTGTTGTCCAAAATAACCCCAGATACGTAAGAAATAATTATTATGTATTATACTCTCAATTTATTGTTTTGCATTTGAACTAATCCATCAAGCCTTACAAAATCACTAATCTTTAATGTGCAACAATTCTCGAGTTTTTCCTAATATCAGCAGTTTCTACAAAATAAACACAATTGTTGCCCAAATGTTAACATCTTCTGGATATGTATCCACAATAAATGTTAATATATCTCATTTTACAGAAGAATTACTATACCAATGAATACTTAGATTTCTTGACACAATATCTCTCTCAAGAGCTTCAACCAGATCTTTATCATATCCTGTTCCATCAAATTTCTGAATTTCACTGTCACCACCACCATCCTGAGGGATCTTCTTTCCCTGGATAAAAGAGTTAGAAGCACATAAGTATTCATCTATATTTCTTTTTCTTCTCTTAAACAATTATGTGAGTTCTACTCGGATAAATTTTATGAATTGTAGTTCTGGGATGAAGGAACCAAAACCAGTAACCAGGCATCATAAATACCAGGGATTTCCAATATTAATCTTTCATAAAAAATGGAAATTTGAAAGATGGCCAGATGACCATTGTGGGAGGGACAGAATAAGTAGCACTCAGTTGTTTAGATATTCCCAGTTTAATCAGAACAGAACAGAATTATTTTCAGAGTAACACTCTTTTCTTCTTCTTCTGAGGACTGTATTTCCTTTGAGTTACTTTCAAAACATAAATGCCTACTATATACAAGACCGAATCCACCCAATGTTGACAAATACATTATTAGGGGAAGGAAGGAAGGAAGGAAGGAAGGAAGGAAGGAAGGAAGGAAGGAAGGAAGGAAGGAAGGAAGGAAGGAAGGAAGGAAGGAAGGAAGGAAGGAAGGAAGGAAGGAAGGAAGGAAGTCCATTTCACATGTTTCTGGACTATTTATAAATTAAATATAGCATACTGGGATGATGATAGGATAGTAGCTATAAAGAGCTGACTCTACCTCTTGCCCTGTCTGTGACACTACCTAAATGCAGGACTAAGAGTGCAGACATTTCTTGGCTTACCCATTCTGAGACCCCCAGTCACAATTTCTTCTGTCTAGAGCCAATGGTCTTAGTATCTATGATGAACCAATGAACATCAGTTTTACAATCTGTGCCAATGTCTGGCTGAACTTGGTAAATAGCTGCCCTAATTCCAGCAGTTTCTCTCTTGGTGTGTGTGTATAGTGATTGTGGTATTTTCTATTGTTCTGGACTACAGTCAAGGTGGCACCCTTTCTTGTCTGTTGCCCATCTGTTTAGTCTGTTTTCCCCTCATGTCATTTTCACAAAAAATGGGCAGAGAGCAATGCCACCTTCTGTTGACCTTGATCTCACCAGTGAATAAACATAAGCCTGTATGGCTTATTCTTTCCTTTATAAAGTATTTTTGTAAGTTACAGAAAATGCCTTCAGGGTGCCGTAGGATATAAGTTGGAAACCTCTGCTCTAGACCCTTACCTTATCATCTTTCCCTTTTCCTTTAGATTCCCTCTCTCGACTACTAGCAGGTTTTTCATTTTTTGATATTGGTTGAGCTCTGCCCACAGGTCCCCGTTGTAATCCTGGCAATTCTCTCCGCAGAGGTTTCACTTCTCGATTGGGTCGTTTTATCTGAGGTGGGACTCTGTGTCACATAAGGAAGCACACAAGAAACTGCTAAGATGAGTAAAATTATTTCCATCTTGTACTGCTATACAATTTTAATCTTCTCAACAGTGTCCTCCAGATGCATATATACTATATCCAGAATTTCAAAACAGCATAGCCACTACTGAAAACTCTTTATGAATTCAGTTTTGCAACTGAGGAAAGTTGCTCAACTCTGGGGGAAAGCTAATGTTCAAATTGCATTGATAATGCATATCTTGATCTCTAAGGAGCCAGGGTACAGCTAAGCTTTGGGACAGAGGATATATTACCTCACAGCTACACAGTTCTTTGTATCCACATAATCCCTTTCATCCCTTTCACTGCTGTGCAGATGATGATGATAGAAATTAAGTGAAGACATTGAAAACTACATACACATCTCACAAATGGAGCAGGAACTAGGAAATTGGAGAGATTGTAGAGACAGAGAAAGGTGCTAGGGAAAAAAAGTGGAAAGATGAAAAAAAAATAAGGCTGAAGAGTTAGCAATACAGTCTGATGACAACAGGTACAAAAAAAAATTGGACCAGAAGTCAATTCAGCTATTGCACCAAATTGCAATTTAGGAAACTTAGCTATAATTCTGTGTGAACTCCAAACAAATTAAGGTTTTCAACAGACCAGCATACTGGAATCTAGGAATTGTGGTTAGAAGTGGTTTTGAAAAGAATGGTATTTTGGCAAAGTCTTCTATGAAAATCTATAATTATAATTGAAGTTCCATTTTTAGCAACCATCATACTAACAACAATAGTCAACAGAAAAAAACAGACCATAACATTATATTTGTGATGCAAACTAGCATATTACGCTATGAATAATAGTTCAACTGTTTGATGTAATTTTATAGTCAATGCTCACATTTTAAAAGGGAGAAAGGAGGAATAAGGTAAAACAGCTCTTTTCTCAATCTTTATACTACTTTCTCTCTCAAAAATGTAGTTGCTATTGCCTGCAGGTAAACCTGCCATCCTATTTAAACCCAATTACCTGTGCTCAGCTGGAACCGGAGGTGGCCACACAATTGGATCTCTAAAATGTTCATCTTGATAAGATACAGGAAAATCTGTAGGCTTGTCTATTTTAAAACTCTCTAAGGTGTTGACAATGCTCTTGACTTGTTCAAATTCTTCTAATAATTCTTGCCGAACCTGAAAAACAAATAAATGTGAAGCCGTTCAAAAATTAAATTGCAAGATATTATAGCGAGCAGTTTAAAATAGAGCAGATAAAACTGCTGTTGATATAAACAAAAGCCAGTTTGGAGGGGAACTGTTGATTTCTGGTATTCTTTGCACAAGGCAAACTAAACTGGATAAAACTCAAGTCAGTCTAATACAAGGGCTGGGCCACTCTAAAATCTGCATCATACCTGTGTTTCATACACCTTATATGAGCAACTGGATAGGACTTCCTGTTTGCTTATTATTTTGTTCTAACCAGCAGAGCTGGAAGGTTTAAAACATAAAGTGAATTTTATAATTCTGCTAGATAAAACATTTCCCTTAATTTTCAATTAGAAACACAACTCCCCAGGCCCTTGTAAGTACCCCAAAAACCCCACCTCCCTCAGTTTTGCTTTTTTGCCAGCAGATCAAAATTGTCACAGCACTGCTGCCAATCACAGTAAAATAATGAGCTTCTCCCACTTCCCAAGAAGAAGAAAAAAATGAGCCCATAACTTTATTCTTATTTTAGAGCAGAGGTTGTAGAAATGTCTTGCTTTACTGCCAATGGTACAAAGAGTCGCAGAAAAGAAGATTCGTATCAAGTTATCACATAAATTTCCTTGCAAATTTTTTGCAAGGAAAAAGATTCAGTTACAAAGATCTCAAGATTCATTTCATGTAGCCCCTATTGCAGGGGTGTCGCATTCAAGGCCTGTGGACCGATGCGAAGATCTGACCCACGGGGCCACCCTGGAAACAGCGAAGGACTGGTCCACAGTGCCTCTCCCAGTGAAAACGGAGCTTGGGAGGGCCACGTATAGCCTTCCCAAGCTCCATTTTCACTGGCAGAGGGTTTTAGGAGGCTGTTGCATCTGAAGACAGAGCTCAGGAGCCTGTTTTCGCTGGCAGAGCACTTGTGCCATCACAACCCCTACCTTGGCCATGCCCACTCTGACCCCCCCCAAAGTCAGACATCACCCTGATTGCGGGCTCAATGAAATTGAGTTTGACACACCTGCCCTGTTGTTAAAGTGCTGTAGACCTTAGTTCTCTTGCTTCTAACTATTTGAGATATGGAAAGGTATTTTCCTGAATATTCAGATGTTTTAACTGAATATTGGAAAGCATTACTTGCTTTTTCAGGCTTCAAGAAGTCTGTAAAATGAGCTCTTTGTGTAAAAACCTGGGTGTATAAATATATGACTATATATCTGCAGCATATACATTTTTGTATTTCCATGTATATTAACATGTAGGGAAGTTACACATTTTAGGTTATACTTTTTAAATGTGTACACATTTTAAATATACAAGCATATGCATTCATTTGTTGAGCTCAGTGGCAGGTGTGCCTATTCTCTGTACCCCATAGGTTCATAAGCATGATTTGATGTCAATTCCTTGAAAAGACTGCCTTAAATCTTTAATTCTCACTTCTAATCAAAGCAATTTTAATCAAAGCAATCAATTGCATTTTCTCTTAACTAATGTTCATCCCTGCATTGCTATTTCTTTCCGGCATTTAACTTTTGACTTTATTGAATTTATATTTAGAAGTTTGATTTCAAATGAACACAATTGTTAAGGAGGTTGAAATAAAAAGAATTCTGGTTTTCCCATGAGGATTTAAAAAAAGGGGGGGGGGGACTTGTCTCTTTTGTGAAGGAGAGGCAGCCCGCACTTACTGGCTTGGAGAACCATTTTTACAGCAAGTAGGCTGATGTACATCTTCACCTCTCTCTCTTCTCTTTAAGCAGCTCCCAGAGCAGCAAATCCCACCTGTCTGTCAAACTCCTTAGACTTCCCAATACATTCCCTTCCCTCCCATCAGCTGCTGCCAATGTCTCAGATAACATTGCTCCCAATATCCCAAGTGCCTTCTTTTTTCTCTGGTCCTTCAGCCTTTTACCCACTGCAACCACTGATGTCAGAGCACAGTTGCCAGATCTTTGCTAGCCGCCTGAACTGAGGGTTTTTCTTCCCCAAACACAAATTATTGTGGGTTGTTCTTTTTCAAGCTTTATTCAAATGAAAGCAGCACTGATACATGAATTCTAATAAGTGAATTAATTATCTTCAATTTAGAATCAATAACTCTGTGTATATGTGGACAAAAGATTTCCTGGGTCATTTTTTCTTTACTCTCTGTACAAAGGGAGGAGACAAGTCTCTTCTGCAGCCATTCTTGCCAGTCAAGAGAAGCAATAATTTTAGTTTATTCTGCCTTGATCAGACCCCACTTCAAATACTGTATCCTTCTGGCACTTCAGTTTAAGAAGGATTCAGAGAAGGACAATGGGGATGAAAAGAGGATGAGACATAAATCCTATGAAGAGAAATTGAATGAATTGTGATAGTTTAGTTTTAAGAAAAGTGAGCGGAGATATTACAATACATGAAGAACCTGAAAGCAGAACACACAAAATATTGCAATGTTAACTTGCAAGTAAGAGGACTCTAGTGGAATTGTTAGAAAAAAATTGTAACAATAGGAGGTTTTAATTATCCAGACAGATGCTGGATCCCTTTCCCGTGTTGTATTTAAGCAGAAGTTAGACAGTATTCTATTTTACTGTATATGCCTTTTGGATTTTTGCAACAAGCAAGGGCTTGGACTCCGTGGCTTTGAAACTCTTTACTGTAAGTATATTACTCCATGATGGCGTCTCAATGGGAGCATTCCATGCTTGAGATGGCTAGTGAATTAGGAGACAATTCTGCTTCCACCATTTTGTATATCACTTGCTTCTTTAGCCATCTTTATTAATTTTAATTTCAACATTTATAATTGTAATATTTTGATCTTTTATACTGTCATTTTTATGTTGCTGTAAGCTGCCTTGAAGAGATGGGCAGCGTATAAATGTAACAAACAAATAAAGTTATCACGATTCTAGAACATATATTTATTAAGAAGCATGATTGGTCTACTGTTTAGGGCACCAGATTAGAAACTAGGAGACTGTGAGTTCTATTCCTGCCTCAGGCATGAAAGACAGCAGGGTGAGTTTAGGCCAGCCACTCATCCGTAGACAGGGTTGATATTATTGTAAAAACAGAAGGAATGTGTTTTAGTATGCTTTCCACTTTCAGTTATTTTCAATTAGTAGCTATGATACCAAGCAAGTAGTCATTTTAAAACATTTGTACAGGAATCTAGATGCAGTCTAGATTCCTGAACAGAACATAAAATTGGACTCAGCCTCATAAAATTCAGGTGGGAATTCAGTCACCAAATGCCTTAGAAAGTCCTGAATAGCTTTCAATTGTGGTTCAGGTATGGCAAGGAACAGGAACAGAACTGATAATATTGGGGGATGAACCCTAGGAGGACTTGTACTGTAAAGCTTTTGGCTATATTAGATTTCTCGGTAGCCTTCAATTCCATCAATCACTGTGTGTCACTCTTTCCTTCGTATGCAGTTTCAGTTGGCTTAGAAAACCCTAGGGAGGTACTACAGGATTACATTAGTTCACCACCACCCCAGCTATTTTTTAACATCTGCATAAAGCCACTGTCAGTTCATGATGAGGTCATCAATGTGCTGATGATGGTCATGCTGCTATGGAAATCTTGTCCTAGTATCAAGAGGGCATAAGGGTCCAATTGGGGCAAAAAAGGCTGAATATAACCCAAATAAGATGGAGTTACATTTCATTCATCAAGGTTCTTGGTCGGCTCCAATACTGCCTCTTGAGGAGAAGCACTACACCAAAAGCTCTGGTTTGCCACTGGGGGATTCTCCTGGACTCATGTCTACAACTGAAGGAAAGGTAAAAAATGTTGTCAGAAGGACCTTTTTCCAGCTTTGGCTATTACGCCATTTGCAAGCCCATGGATCACAAGGATCTCATAACTATGACTCATGCCCTCATTACAAACCAGTTGGACTACCACAATGCACTCTACTTGGGGCTGTCTTTGCAAACCGCTTGGAAATTGGTTCAAAGTGTGACAGTCCATTTATTGGTAGATATCAATCTCCAACTGCCAACAAATATTTCAAAGTACTGGCACCGACCTATATGGCTTGGTGCCCTCCTGCAGGATGGCTTGGTGCCCACCTGCTTGGTGCCCACCTGCAGGATGCCTTCTCCAACCAAAATCGGTGTGCATTGTAAGTTCAGCTTAGGAGAAGCACTTGGTTGGTTGCTTCTCATAGGTTCTGTTCTCCAGTTGGAATTGTCTGTCTTACGGAAGAGAGTCTCCTTGAAAATTAAGTATGGCCCTGCTGTTACAAGTTCCAGAAGTTATTTCAGATGGATGGCATTCAGCAATTAGCATTTTGTTGCCATATTTGGTATCTTTATTATGTGTTATTTTTTAATAATATTATACAAAATAACAAGCATGGTCATTATTTCATGATCATTCTGATTTTTACTGGTTATTGATTATCGTAGATGTGTCAATTGCTTTTATTGATATTTACCATGATATATTAATTACTTATTTATTTATGATTAACTTCTGAATTCTGTGGCAACACATAAATGGGATAAATAAATGAATCCTTCCAACCCTACATTTCCATAATTTGCATAATTCTTGAAGAGATCAACAGCAATACTATCAAATAATGTTAGAAAATAAAACAACATTATTTATAAGAAAAAGAAGTTGGAGAAGAAACAACATAAACAGATAAAAGTGCCTAGAACAAACTGGTGTTGGATCCTGGCATATCATAGAGATGTCATTCTGCACAGAGCAGGCATCACTATGGAAAAAGTCCAACTCTACATCATTGCTAAATGAAAGCCTGCTTTCTAATTTTGGATGCAGAACAGCTGAAAGGGCACCTTCTACAAATGTCCTCCTCAGCTTATGTAATATATAAGGACCTGTATATTCCAAGTAGGACTTCCTGTTCAGAGAGATTCCTTATTAGGCAAGGCAAATCTAGCGAGTTCAGATAAGAAATAAAATCTATTTTTTCTGTTAAGAAAAATCTTAATTTGACTAATGGTCAAGGACATTTAATAACTGAAGTGACATGTTCTGCTCTTAGTTTGTTAACATTATATAGGGTCATGTTTTATTTCAGTGAGTTCCATTTTCATATTGTTATTCTGCTACATAAAAAACATTAGCAGCAATTAAACATTTGCATTTAAACCTTTTGTTATTATACCTGCTGCCATTTGCCTTTTAACGTTGGGTCTCTGATCGATTGACAATGCCGTTGAATTTGCTGGATGACACCCTGGTAATAAACCATGGAGGAGTCATAATTTCCAAGAAGGGCATATTCTCTTCCTTTTTTAGCATTATCACAAATTTCAGCCAAATTCATCTTCTTTGAAAAACCTACAATACAATGTGAAACAACACAGTAAAAATTAAATTACCCTTTGGCACAAAAAAAACTTTCTTTCACTTAGAACCATAACTGAATATTTTTATTAAATTGAGTGTTATTGTTTTGTTATACTAGTTATGAAACCTATCAATCATTCTGGAGAAGCTATGCAATCATTTTTTTCTACTTTTGAAATTTCTGTAAGAACTCTCCATATTTCTGCTACTACTAACTACTGTATATTCAGAACTAGAAATCTGATATTCTGAAATAAAAATGACAGCTAAGTTCTTAGCACTATATATTATACTTTTTCTTCACTTTCCCACTTCCAAATTACAATGCACACAATACATCCTTAAGAAATGGGGTTTTCAGCTCAGTGCAGAAAAATCATGGGTTTATAACTAAGAAATCTGACAAATAGCCATAGTGAGTTCTAGCTCTCTGATTCCCCTATTTCTTTTCATTCACTATTAGCTTTGGTTTTTTATATTTTTGTACTAGTTGTAAAAGGTTAATATTTCTAGAGAATCACTTTGAATTTTTTTTATGAAAATGCTAAATACTAGCAACATAGTTTCTGATGGGGGATAGATAACGTTCATAAATAAAATATGTGAATGACCTACATATATAAACAATGTATTACATCACCAGGAAATGCAGCTGTAGCATTCATAAATGGAGCTGAATGACAAAGCCTATTAGCTTCCTTCCGAAATTTAACTGCTCCATAAAAACAATCTTCATCTCCTCTAATCCCAGATGTTTTTAAAAAAAAACCCTCACAATCTCAAAAGCCAACAAGTTTGTCCTATTTTGTTTGCATATGCTTTAGTCTTCCAAAAAAAAGTCTCAAAACATGAGCTACATGATATTGCAAACAAAGCTGTTTCATTTGAATGTACTAAACTATTAATTGCTGGTAGCTGGCGTCTGTTCAGAACATAATCCAAACAAATTAATTCACTTGAGATACAGCAAATCCATATAGATAATTTCTCAGTGCATGGCTGAAGAACTGCTGATGTCACCCAATTATATTTGGTATTTGGCGACGCAATTCAACATTACAACTGATGTGACACAAAAGGAAACATGTCCTTAAATTTTTGTACAGTTCAAGAACCATCAACCAATACATTCCAGCAAAATAAAAATATTCTCTGTCTCAGAAAGAATATTATCCATATCAAGAAATGTTCTACGTCAGGCTGGGGACCCCATTAACCTTTGAGGAATGTGTCAGGGCTGCCCTTCAACAAACAGCGCTAAGACAAAATTAAATTGGGGTTATTTTATTTATTTACTGGATTACTTTATTTACTGCCAAGAGGGTTTACAATAATAAATACAAAAAAATAAAGCAACTACAGCAAATAAATACATTTACAAAATTGTAACATCATAAAACCATAATTACATCCTAGGGATCAGACCCAACAGAGTGCAGACAGTTACAGTACAGGTAGTCCTCGACCTACAACAGATCATTTAGTGACCAGTCAAAGTTACAACAGTATTGGGAACAAATGATTTATAGCCACTTTTCACTCTTACAACCACTGTAATAAGTTTTGATCATGGTCACATGATCAAAATTAAAATGCTTCGCAACTGACTCATATTTATGACAGTTGCAAATGTCTTGTGATCACCTCTTTTGTGACCTTCTGACAAACAAAGTCAATGGGAAAACCAGATTCACTTAACAACTGTATCACTAATTACTAACTGCAGTGATTCACTTAACAACTGTGGCAAGAAATTTTGGGCTCAATTGTGGTCGTAAGTCAAGGACTACCTGTAATATGATTCTTCTCTCTATATTTTCTAGGCTTCTTTCCTATGACAATAAATGCATTTTAGTTGATATGGGGTTTATTCCCTAGAGCCCCCAGGAACTAGGGGAGAATGTATGCTTGGAATCTCAAAATGTAGTTGCCTAAAATCTCAAACCACAGGAAGCAAACTATTTCCTTGCACAATGGCTACTTTGTCCCGTGTTTGCTAATACTGATGTTAGGTTTATTTCTATCAGTCGTTACATCTTTTCAAATTGGCGTAACAGAATTTAAAAGTAGATAGTTCTCAGTTTGTTAGTGGATAAATTGCATGCATATTCCATGTTGGTACCTTAAATCAACCAACTTAAATCAAAGACTTGACAAATCACACATTGCAATAAAATCCATGTCAAAAGTCCCTTTATCAGCGGAGTTGCATTAAGAGAGTTGTACCAGTTAATTGCATTCCCTGTCACTAGTTCCCATCTGTTTCTGTTTCTTACCTTACATACAATTAAGTCCCTGTTAACACCTTTTTCAATCATTAAATTATGCAAATCAAAACACCAAAATCCTTGTTTGAAAATGAAACTTTTAAGTTTTTGAGATTATGGATCTAAACTGCAGAATATTACGCCACCCGTTTTTAGCACACACCATGACAGTGTGATTTGTGAAAAAAGACCTGAGATGGCTCCCTCGGTTGTCAGTTCAGATGATGAGAAAGAGCCAGCTCCTCCTTATGGGGAGCACCAGGGGGATTTCAGGAAGATTCATCATAACTTCAAACTGTCACTAAGTGACTACTGTGATTTTCCAACAATACGCCCCCCCCATAGGAAGACTCAGCATGTTTTCTAGGCATGAAATTAAATGAAATGAAATTAAGCCCCTCCTCTAAAATTAGACCTAGTTTAAAACATTCGAAATTGGGGGGAGGGCGGGGGGGAACTTGCCTTTAACACTGCCCCGCAGGCAGCCACGCCTCGTCACCAGCCGCTCCTAATCGCCGATCAAGGCCGAGTGCGAAATGCTTCTTACCCCTGCCAAGCGCCTTTGCTGCAGACCCGGGTATGGTGCTGGTTGCAGGCCGGGTCAGCAGGCGGATGGCGGCGCGTGGATGTCGGCCTTGGCAGGGCACTTTAAATCGTGAGACCTTCGGTGCCTGCCGCTGCTGCTTCCTCCGCTGCTCTTGCTTTTCCTTCGCATTCCTCCACCAACAGCGTTTCAACCACTTCTCAGGTGGGGGAGCTGCCTCCATAGCTTCCACAATTCCCGCCAGCGCTGGCGCGAGAACAGCAGCAGCGCTGGCGGAAACAAGGAAGCATTTCTGCTGCTTCTCGGGTGGGGGAGCCGCCTCTGTGGCTTCCATGTTTCCGCTGGCACGAGAACAGCGAAATTGGCGGAAATGTGGAAGCCACACAGGTGGCTTCCCTGCCTGAGAAGCAGCAGAAACCCTTCCACGTTTCAGCTGGTGCTGCCACTGTTCTCGCGCCAGCGGGAACTGTGGAAGCCACACAGGCGGTTTCCCCGCATGGGAAGCGGTTGAAACGCTGCCATTGGAGGAATGCGAAGGAAAAGCAAGAGCGGCGGAGGAAGCAGCAGCGGCGGATGCCGAAGGTCTTGCGATTAAAGTGCCCTGCCAAGTTATATTAAATATACACAGCTCATAGAAGAATTTCAAATGCATTAAGATTGAAGTTAAGGCCACATCCATACCGTTGCTGCCCACCCGCTGACCCGGCGGGGGGAGAAATTAATTCACCCCTGAAAAGACGTCCTAGCCGTTTTTTCAGGGCTCAAAAAAAAAATAAGACCCGGCCTTATTTTATGAGAAACACGGTAGTCACAAGTCGAAGATTATCTGTATCAGAAAGAACACACAACCAGATGAGCTAATTCTACTTTATTATAAGGCTATATTAACAAAATCTAGCAAGTCTGATAGTACAAACCTACCATCATCTCTTTTTCAGTCTAAGAAGTCATGGAGGTTCCAAAGTTTCTTTCTCTGCCCATTATGCAGCTGTGGGCTATGCCCTCTCTTATCTATTCCCTACTGTGAAGTTTCTAAACTGGTACAACAGTAGTTTACACTGTTTTCTCTAAATATAAGGTACAGTGAATCACTGATTTACAACCACAAATGAGCCCAAAATTTCTATTGCTAAACAAGGCAGTTGTTAAGTGAGTCATACCCCATTTTACAACCTTTTTGCCATACTTGTTAAGCAAGTTGCTCGTTTTTAAGTGAATCATGCACTTGCTAAGTGAATCTGGCTTCCCCCATTGATTTTGCCTGTCAGAGGTTCCTTAGGAAGGTTGCAAGCAACAACCCTAGGAACCCAGATTATAGCATCAAAAGACTATGTAAATATGATTTGGAATCTTGTTAGGACTCAGGATGAGAAAAGGAATACTGGCAAATTTTGTTTTAGGGCATCACAGTATTGGGCACAACAAAAGAGAAAATTCACATAAACATCAAATTAAGATTCAAATTCAATTGTGGGATATAAATCCAAAATTTCTGTGATAATTTCAGTGGAACAGCAAGATCATACAATAAGAAATGACTCTTCATAACCAGGTCACAAGCTATGTAGAATTTTAAATTTCAAAAGAAAAGAAAGAAAATATTTTGAGGAACTCCACATTCATTGATCATGACTATAAGATTTGTTTACTTTGAATGTATAAAAAGATACTAATCCAATCTGATTTTATAAAAAACAGCACTAAACCATCCATGGAGAACAAAACTTACCTATCTTCATTGTTTATGAAATACATGAAGATCCCCTTTAATTAAGCTGGAAAGAAACTGGTATCTCCTGATTGTAAACAATACTAATAAATGTTAAGGAGCACTAACACTACTAATCTAAAATAGAAAAGAATTTCCTTCTTTGCACTATCTTCTCAAGTCTCTTATATTTTAGAAACTTTCAAAAACATTGTATTATGTACACTATCTCAATTCCTGTTTCTACTCATCTAGTTTCCATTATCAGATTTTCTAATACGAACACAAATATACATGCTAATGAGGATCTTATTCAGCCTACATAACTAGTTCATTTTACTTAGTTTTCCATTCTTTTTTCTTCTACGCACATAAAAACATATTAGTTACAATTTGCCATACATTAATAATTAAACTATTAAGAAATAAAACATAGCAGTTCTCCTCAAGACATGCTGATTTGACATATTTTTTTCTTAAAGCAGTAATGCATCAATATCCTGATGATGCCCACAAGCCCCAACCCATCCATTGTCTAATTGGTTGGTGTTACTGTGGGGCCGGTCATTTCATGAGGAAGAGAACTGTTTATCAAGGAACAGATTATAGAGATGATAGTAAAGTTGCATCAAGAAATAAGCTAGAATTGTGTAAAACATGGCTAAATAATTTGGAGGGGAAGTTCTAAGAAAATAACATACTTTATGGATGATTTAGTGTAAGAATCTCTGGTTTTTAAAGCAAAAAAATAAAAATTGTGTATTTTAGGATAATCCTGCCATACAGGATTTCTCAGAGGTTTTGTGATAGAAGGATACCTTGAAATATAGGAAATATGAATTTATTACTTGTATATGAAAGACCAACACTATAGATTTAACTTAGTTATTTGTCTTTATTACTATTTACGGGCCTAATATCTATTAAGGTCAATTCTACAATACTGTTATCAAAAATAACCTCACACTAATAATTGTATACATTAAAATACAAGTCTACATATCTCATCAAATAATGCATATATAAATTCCTACTAAATTATCGTCAAGGAAAACCCCTATCCAGATATTGCACAGAATAGTTAAGTTAATGGAGTTAAATTAATAGTAGCTGATTCACATATCATATAGCAATCATCATTTAACACCGCATACATGTAGTGTATGTATGTGGTCCCTAAAACATACAAAAGAACTTTGAAAAAAATACACTGAGGGACTGCTATGACTTTCATTCTTTTTACTACAAAATCCTTAAACCCTACATGAATCTAGAGATCTTTTAAATATTTACATTAGATGTTACAGAAAAAGAAACACAAAGTGAATTACCATATACAATTATATTATTAACTATCAAGTTTTTTTAAGATGATATCTGAGAAATAATAATTTTAAGATACAGTTTTTAGAAAGTCATGAATAATGAGCTCTAACAATGTACTTAAATTGTATGTTTGATTGTAATGTCTTCTGTCCCATGACATTTAGCAAGTTTTATCTGAGAAAGAAATTATATGGTACTGTACAATATATACATACCCATCAGGCTTTCTTTTTGGGAATAAATCATAATATAAGTATAGAAATGAATAAAAAATAAGCCAAAGAAATTAATGACAGCAGATAAATGAAAGAGTTCTAGCTAAAGAAAAATGAAAGGATTTAACTATACCGCTCCTTATCTTTCTACCACTACAAACCATCTTTGCATCCATTCCACCACATCTGTTTATACAGTCTTGAGTCTCTTTATGAGCTCATTAATTTCTTTTAACTACAATTTTCTTCTCTTTCCTAGAACACATGAGCTACTTGGGGTAAAACTAGGATGGGCTGCACTTGTGGCATACTAGCCAGAATGCACCAAAACTGACCAGTATAGTATTTTTTTTAGTTCTGGCAGAGATTGCTGCTGAGTGGGAAGGTATACAAGTAAAAATGATAGTATATATTTTCTCTATCTTCCTAAAATGCATTATGTGAAAAATATTTTGTTTGTTGACTTAGATATTAAGAAAGTAAATAGGTTCAAATTATGAAGTGTTGTCAAAATAGCGAATTGAAATTTGAATGCCAAATACAAAATAAACAGTATTTGATAAACATCAAACACTTCTGTTAATATATACACACACCTATATACATACATACACACACACACATATATATATAGTATATACACACACATATACAAATGAGGCAAGAAACTAGAACAAGTAAAATGCTGTTGATCTGTTGTGTGTTGTTGAAAAAGACAAGTTCTTGTGTGCAAGAAGGTGCTTTTGTCCACTGTGCAACACAGAACTTCTGCCCACTCTGTTCCATGGAAGTTGGATATATCAAGTTGGATATATCAAGAGAAACATGAAAGAAAATTGAGTGCAATGGGAATAAAATATTTAAGATATAGTAAAACAATAAAACATAGGCTCAATAATGAATGGGGGATGAATGGACACAATAGTGAGCAAGCAAGCATGAAAGAAATGTATTGAAGTACAGTCCAAATTGTAAACTTAAGAAGTAGTAAACATGTCAAGGGAAAGACAGAAAATAACAAGATGGCGTTCATAATATACTCAAAGAGATAAAGAGTTTTACAGAACAAAAGGCGGTGTATAAAGTTGTATAGATATGGTAAAATTAACTGATTGTTGGATTACCTGGCATCAAATCATTTCAGACACTTAGCAACCCATGAGGTGAAATAAAGGATGGCTGCAAAGGCAGAAAAACATAGAGCCTATGTTTTCGTGAGATGAGTCACCATATAAATAGGATACATACATTAATAAAAGTGAAAAACCAGAATTTCTTTCCTTATCTCATGCCTGTAATTTCTTTTGCTCGTTATTTTTACTCCTTTACTTATTGCCTTGTTTTATCATGAAAGTGAGCATGATGACTGGTATATAATTCCTCTTGTCCCCACTATTCCTTTCGATGTGCAGCCATTGCAGTATTTCTCATTAACTTTCTGTCTCCTCACTATCACTGTATATCATATTTATGCTGAGACCTCTGATCCTGCAGCCTCCCTGAAAGATGCTGCATTGGCAGCCCCATCACCCTATGTATACTGTGCCACTAGCTGAGAATGGAGGGAACTGAGCTCCATAGATGTATAGGACGTCAGACTGGAGAAGGAAATCCCAAACTTAAAACTGACAACCTTCCCCACCCACCCACCATCATTAAAGAGGAACTTCTCTGCGCCGTTATACTTGGGATTCAATCCTAGTTACAACTGACCCGCGCCGACCTCCATCCGTTGCACAGGTTTTAAAAAAAAAAAAAAGCATCCCTTTCTTCCCTTAGAATAAGCAACTGAGCATCCCAAACCTAATTCCCCCCAACCCCTTCCCCAAAGGCACATGGGAATCGCCGGCATCTGTAGTCCTTGGAAGCCCGCTCTCTTCCAGCAGCCAGACAAATCGACCGCCAGCGAGACTACAACTCCCATCATGCTTCTCGAAAAGAAAAATCTTTTTCTTTCCAAGCTCCCCCCCCACCCCCGACTTGCTCACCTGGGGAGGAAAACGCCTGTTACGAATTCCGGGGGCTCGCGATTCCGAGCGGGGAGGGCGGGTATTGCATCCTCCGTCTTCGAAGCTAATCTTTGGGTCTAAAAACGAAAAAAAAAAAAAAGGATGCAGCTGATGGGCCTACAGCAGGGAGGGGCCACCGACTTCGCGTGCTCGTGTGCGCAGGGCGCGGAAAGAGAGGAGTGGGGGGGGGACAGCCTTCTGGGTCCCTCGGCCCGTTGGCGCGCGTGCGGGACAGTTAGCGGCGGCGATTGGTTACCATGGTGGCAGAGAGAAGGCGGGTTGAAACCTCCTGACGCTCCTCCCCCTATTGGCGGGAGGGAGACCCGAATCTTTGCGGTGGAGGCGCTTCCCAGCACCGTCGTTCCCAGGTTTTTGTTTTTCTTCCCCCTCGTCAGGGCTGTCAATTTTCTCAAGCCACCACCACGTTTTTCCGCGTGTATAGAGAAAATTGCTCCTTTTTTATTGGTGTGTGAATACCAATTTTTGTGTGTGGACCTAGTCAGTTGGAACTCCTTCATATTAAAATAAACTATAACTAAGCGCAATAAGGGGATGACATTAGTGGGGCCAAGTTTTCCCTCATGGTTTCTTGAAAATAATTCCGAGTTGGCTGAGTTCATATGGTACCTCAAACTAGGAAGAAATATGAACCTGGAGCCCCATTCAGATCAATAGCTTGGAAAGCATAAAAGCCTTCTCAGTCGGTCCATGGGGTGGCATCTGCAGCAAAACAGAATGAGCCAAATCCATAAACCCTGCAACAGTTAAATTCATCTTGACACCTAACACAAGTACGCCCATTCTTTCAGCATTTGAAGATGACCGTACACATAAATCCTCTTAATACACTGAGGCATACATTCACTGCTGGTTCTGTTCTGCAGTATTGGGCTTCAGGGTTTAGTGAACAGATTTCCTGATGTTTTGCTGACAGCGATGACTGGTATCTTCAAAGGAATGATCCCAGCCACAGTTGTTGGCGAAACATCAAGAGATCTGTTTTTTAAATCAAGGTCACTAAACCCTGAAATACAACAGGGCCCAAACTCCTTAATTTTCTTTACCGGTTCACTGCTTCTACTATCTGTTGACTGGAACAGTAGGTGACCAATAAAATAAATACAAAGTAAATATGTAAAACCAAAAGTGGGATTTTCTCTTTTTGGCTAGTAGCTACCCCAACCTTTGAACAGATGGTCACAAAATGCCCAGTATGTAACAGAAGTTTCACACTTTGCATCAGATGTTAATAATCCCACAATCACACAGGGATCACACAGGATGCAAAACAAAACTCAAATTCAAACAAACCACATGATGATTAGTATACCTATTTAACTTCAACATCCAATCTGTCTCCTAATAAGATCCTCAGAATGTTGTTAAATTTTCCATGTGATTATTGTATAAACATAGTAAAAACATTGTTTCTTTATAGAACTAAGTCAATTCTGTACATTAATCATTAATTCATTAAACATTATTACTTAAATTTCCCCTGAAGCAGAGAATGGATTCCTGCATTTAATAATTTTAAATGTCTTTACAAATTATAATAATGCACTTTTTAATACAATTTTAATTGATTTTTAAATAATAAAAGTATACTCATGCACTTAATAATTACAAATATACCCACTAATTGAAAATAAAATAATAAAATTCTAGACATGTTTACCCCAAAATAAGTCCCACTGATTTCAGAAAAGTCTACACAGCTCTCATTCACATATCATGCAAGCCTAAGTTTTTACCCTAAGTTTTTCAATAAAATACAATTCTTGAATAATAATTTAGTCAAATGAATGATTAATAACTGATAGATATATAAGCATTTGTTAGATTGACAATTTGAGAACCTTTACAACTTGTGAGTAAGGACTATGAAAGGATAGTACAAGATTTGTAACCAACCGACACACTGTATGTATATAATCGAAAGATGGTTTAATGTTTTTATGTTTTGGTCTGTATATGTTTGTCTTAAAAAAAAATTACAAAAAAAATAAAATACAATTGCCTAGATTGAAATACAGTGCCAAGCCACAGATCAGATGCAGGCATTTTTTTCAGCTTCAGGCTGTGCTGTGCTTCCTCTTCCTTCCTTGTCTAGGAACCTCAGGGAATATGACTGGTAATGTTATCATATTATGAAACTGGAAGAAATATTAAATGGTTTCCATACTGGGAGAAATGAAAAGGGTGAAATTGTTTCTCCCTTTGGTCTTTAAAATCTCTCCAGAACAGAAAACCATTCCAATTTAGGGCAGAGTAATTCGTAAAACATCTGTGATCTGGGACTTAATCCTAGATACTTGTGTTGTAGTGCATATCATAGATCTGGCTGGCAGAAGTGGAAGAATTTAACTTTTCACAGATCTGTCCTTTAAGTTTCTACCTGGTTCAGCAAGTTAGGACTGGAGGAGAGAGAGGTATGCCACTTGAGAATCAGCCAGTTTTGAGTAAATAGAGCTATGTATAGGTTGCCAAGACAATTTAAGCTGTTACAGTGCTATCTGCTCTATTACCTAATGGCCGGTTACTGTTCCTGAATTGCCTGAGCTTTGGCATTACCAGACAATTCTTGTCTGAGGGACAATTCAATGTCTATGCTGAGCTTGTTCAGAGAGGAAGGGCCAAGGACTTTTTGTACTCTGTGAAGACCACAAACTTATCCTAATTAGTTGCTGATCCCCTCCCCACACCCTGTAGCGGGGCCCAGGCAATGGACACATTAGTCCCTTGTCAGTTTTAGCCCAACAACTGTTAAGACACCTTTGCAAAAGAGATGTCCCATTAAAGTCATCTCAACCCATTAATGGCTTCCTGACTCATGTCCCCCTGCCTCCACTGGAATCTCAGTGACACCCCACATCTGAGACAGCTTAAAATACCATACTCTGAAGTGGTATGTTCCCTAATAACTCACCTTAAAAACATTATATGCTAGTAATTGATGAATGTGTATCAGAGAAGCAGTCAGACCTAAAATGGTGTGGTTTGTGCATGAAATGTTGAGATTCTGGGTGGTTCTGCTAATTTACTTCAGTCTGGTCCCCCACAAATTCACTTACCACTGTAGAACCAGCTTCCACAGTCACTTTTATAATAATCAGGGTGATGATGATGATGATGATCTGTGAAGCCTTGAAATTGAGCAATCCCTGCCTGCCTTAATGCACGTAATTGAAAGTGTGATTTAAAAAAATCAGTTTTTATATTTCTGTAGCTTGTCTGCCTATATGCAATTCTATTTCCACTGGCTAGAAAAGCCCTGGATCCTCCTGTTGTCTCTTCACATTGTATTCTTAGGGGAACCTTTAGCTGTGACCCCAATCCCCACTGAGATTTCTCATTGAAGCAGTTATGCACTAAATTATAACTTAGATATATAAATCCAGACAATCTCTAGATAACAATAGCACTTATACTTATATAACGCTTCATAGTGCTTTAGAGTCCTGTCTAGGCAGTTCACAAATGGCAGCCAAAAGTCATAATTTTTGCAGTCTCGTAATCCTTCACTTATACTGTAATTAAGCCCAGAATTATAGTCATAAGTTCTTCGTTTGTTAAGTGGGTCATCATGTAACTGGACCCAATTTTATAACATTTTTGCAGTGATCCTTGAGCCAACACCATGGTTGTTAAACTAATGCATTGGTCTTTAAGTAAATCCATTATACCGATGTTTTTTTTTTGTCAAAAATCAGATGCGAGAAACTGGCAACAAACATCAAAAATCATGGTTATGTAATGCGGGTCACTGCAATTACTGTAAAAGCGCCAAAATGCAATCATGTGACTGCTAGTGTGTGTGTGCAGCTGTTGTAACTTCAAAATCAGGCCATTAAGTAACGTAACAATTGCTAAGAAACAGTCATAAAGTTGAGGACTAGCGTAATTTCATGAAATATTTTTTAAAAAATTCCATCAACTGATGATACAATGAGAAATAAGAGGGAAAGTTACAGTAATCAGACCATTGATCATTCCATTGGAATAGGGTTTATATATTGAATAATGTTGGCTGGAGTTGTAATTTCAACAAAGAGAACTCCAAAGCACAGATGCTACATGTTAAAGCTATAGAGCCATATGTTCTGGCTATGTGTAAAGCTACACTGAGGGGGTAGCAAAAACTAGGGTGGCATTTTCTTTTGCGGTCTAGCATGAAAAAAATAGTCAAAGCAGCTGTGTGTGTGGTGTGTGTGTGTGGCCTAAATCCTTAGTGTGTGTTTATGTGCTTTTAAATCAGTGCTAACACCTGGAGATTGGATCAATCCCTGCAGTTTTCTTGGCAAGGTTTCAGAAGTGGCTTGCCATTACTTATTTCCTAGGGCTATAAGAAATTGACTGACCCAAGGTCACTTAACTGGTTTTGTGGTTAAGGCAGGGTTAGAACTCATGGTTTCCAAGTTATTAGCCTGATGCCTTAACCACTACATCATACTGGCTTTCTGAGTTTCCTTACTGCACTTGAGGAATTTCTCACACTGCCTGTCAGCAATGCTGTCAGCACCCTGACTGAACTGTAAAATAGAGACATCTGAGCAGTTTTCATAATGTATTGGCCTCTCACTAAAACAAGGAAGATCACAGCTAAAAACAATTTCTTTATTATATTCCAGAAAACAAGAAATAAGGACAACAATTTCTGTATGAAGAGAATGATAGTTCTGAAGTTGGACAGGTCTCAAATTTTCATTGCCCTGTAGCAGCATCCCACAGAATGAGAAACTTGGATTTCCTATTTCTAATCTTCATGGTGTTCATTTATCAACCTCAGAAAAATGGGGAATCTGATGCAAGGATTTCTTCTCGCTTTCCACACCTTTCCCACCATGCAGTCTCTGCACCATAATAGTCCTCTGCCTGCTAGCACTACTATCCCTGGATCCAAATTTGCTTGCCTTTCCTGGATAAGCTGACAATCACCCTCATTCCTGCCTCCTTCCCTGCATAGTCTGGATGTACAAGGTCAGGCTAACAGGACATTGAGCTATGATGGCAGTTGTTACTATAAAGATAGGGCAGCCAGAGAAAAGCACTCCACTCTGGAAGCAATTGCTGTGAATCTGTGGAAGCATAGTGTCCTGCCTGTCTGCCAAAGTGTGTGACCAGAGCTGACTCTCCTTCTCAAGGCCTATTGCAATTCAGAGCTGCCGCAGCCAAGCCACTACCCAGCCATTCCACTCCTGCCATTCATTCTACTATCATCATACATTGCTCCAGACTGAATCCTTCCTTAGCACCTATTATGATTGAAGAAATAATGCAAGAAGGAAGGATGGAACATGCTATCATGCCTTCCTGGGCTGCCAACAAATGCCATCCAGGCCAAGCAAGACCCTTGTCTTTTCTCATTTGCTGTCTGATACCTGAAGAGTGAGAGGAGAATTAGAGAATGTAAATACCTGTTAGTCTTGATTTAGCAACCACAGTTAGGACCAGAAACTCAAGTCACCAAACACCAAGGTTGCTAATCACATGACTGCAATGGGCTTTTGACTTTATTTTCTCCTTGGTTCTTAAGCAAAGTGCCACACTCACTGAGCAAAAACTCACTTGACTGTAACTTATTATTTTACTTCTGCCTGTTTCATTAACTCTGCCTGTTACAAGCTAGTTGCAAAGCAAGCAAATAGTGGTCACTTGACTGGGATACTGCAACTGTTGTCAATGCATGGATTGGTCACAAAGATATTTTTCAGCACTATAGTAACTTGAAATGGTAGCTGCACCATGCAGTTGGTAAACGAGGACTACCTATAGATGTACAGATAGAAGTAATCAGGTTGTTGGTTATAAATAAATGAACACAAATATAGCACAAACAAAACATATAGACAAGGAGAAGTTGAAGAGTGACTGCAAAATACTGAAGACAAAAATATCAGAGGGAGATGTAAATTAATTAGAGGAAGAAATTATAGAATTGTCATGCATGATGCTCAAAGAAGTAAATAACTGTCTTTTTATACTCTAGATAAAATTGCTCATTTACATTTGAAACTGTAGTCACTATAGTCAGAATTTTCTTGTGCATTTCTGTTTCAGTTGCTGTGACAAATCAAGGTTTTTCAAAACTGAAACAAAATAAAAAAAATTGTCTGAAATCTACAATGAGTCAAGAATCTCTTTTCGTGAAGTTCGGTTCCAAGGTACAGATGGGCTTGTTGGTCGCATACCTGGCTCCCTGCTATGCGTCATCTACCCTGCTTGAGCTCCTTGAGGTAATAGCCGGCGTGGTGGTTGGAACCCCCAGGCTTATGGTCATGGGGGACTTCAACCTGCCCTCTGCCGGCGGTACCTCGGGGATTGCTCAGGAGTTCATGGCTTCCATGACAGCCATGGCCTGACCCAATTAATTCGGGACCCTACTCATGTGGGAGGTCACACCCTGGATTTAGTTTTTGTCTCTGATCAGTGGCAGAGTGATCTGGGTATAGGGGATATAACTATAGAACACCTGTCATGGTCGGATCACTTGCTCCTAAGGCTTGACTTCCGTTCCGCACCACCTGACCACAGGGAGGCGGGGCCATTAAAATGGTACCGCCCCAGGCGCCTGATGGACCCAGATAGGTTCCTGATGGAGCTTGGGCCACTTCCCGAAGCTCACACACACAATTCAGTTGAGGGCTTGGTTGCCACCTGGGATAGGGTGGTTGCTGGGGCCCTTGACCGGATCGTGCCCCTGCGGCCTCTGACCCGGCACCAATCCCAAGTGGCTCCTTGGTTTTCTGAGGAGCTAAGGGAGATGAAGCGCCGGAAAAGACACCTAGAGAGTAGTTAGAAGGCCAGCCGCTCTGAGTCTGACCGAACACTATTACGTTCTTATATTAAGACGTACTTAGTGGTGATAAGGACCTACCTCTCCACCCTTATTGCATCCGCAGAAAACCGCCCAGCCGCCCTGTTTAGGGTGACCCGCTCCCTCTTGGAGGTAGAGGCACGGGAAGATCCCTTACAGGGAAGAGCTGAGGAGTTTTCTAAGTTTCTGCAGGACAAAATCGCTCAGATTCGGAATGAGCTGGACTCTGACTGGGCATTTCCGGGTGGGAGAGCGGGGGTGGATATCGGTGAGGTCAACTGGGTTGAGTTCGATCCTGTTACCATGGAGGACGTGGACAGAATACTGAGGGGACTGAATGCTACCACCTGTTTGTTAGACCCATGTCCCTCCTGGCTGGTCTTGGCCACCCGAGAGGTGACTCGAGGCTGGTTCCAGGGCATTATAAACGCTTCCTTGAGAGAGGGGTTTTTACCCGCCTCCTTGAAGGAGGCGGTGGTACGACCTCTCCTCAAGAAACCGTCCCTAGACCAAGCGCTGTTATCAAATTATCGTCCTGTCTCCAACCTTCGCTTTGTTGCGAAGGTTGTAGAGACTGTGGTGGCACGTCAGTTCCCGCAGTACCTGGATGAAGCGAGTTATCTCGACCCAATCCAATCGGGCTTCAGGCCCGGGCACAGCACAGAGACGGCGTTGGTCGCGTTGACGGATGATCTCTGGAGGGCGCGACACAGAGGTTGTTCCTCTGTCCTGGTCCTGTTAGATCTATCAGCGGCTTTTGATACTGTCGACCACAGTATCTTGTTGCAGCGATTGGAGGGGTTGGGGGTTGGAGGCACCGTGTTGCGGTGGTTCTCCTCCTTCCTCTCCGACCGTTCGCAATTTGTGTTGACAGGGGGACAGAGATCGACCCCAAGGCCCCTGCTTTGTGGGGTGCCTCAGGGGTCGGTACTCTTGCCCCTATTGTTCAACATTTATGTGAAACTGCTGGGTGAGATCATCCGTGGCTTTGGGGTGGAGTTCCATCAGTACGCTGATGATACTCAGCTGTACATCTCCACCCCAGGCCACCCCAACGAAGCCGTCAAAGTGATGACCCGGTGCCTGGAGGCCGTGCGGGGTTGGATGGGTCGTAACAGGCTTCGTCTCAACCCAACCAAAACCGAGTGGCTGTGGTTTCCTGCTCCCAGATACAGTCAGCTTGTTCCTTCGCTGACCGTGGGGGAAGAGGTATTGACCCCTGTGGAAAGGGCGCGCAATTTGGGTGTCCTCCTGGATGTGCGGCTGTCTTTGGAAGAACATATTGCAGCCGTCGCCAGGGGGGCTTTTTATAAGATTCGTTTGATCTACCAGTTGCGGCCCTTTCTGGATCTGGACGCACTTCGCACCGTCACTTCCACCCTCGTCATCTCCCGCTTGGATTATTGCAATGCTCTCTACATGGGGCTCCCCTTGAAGAGTCTCCGGAGGTTGCAGTTAGTCCAGAATGCGGCCGCGCAGATGATTGTGGGCGCCCCCCGGAACGCCCACGTAACGCCACTTCTCCGCAGACTCCACTGGCTTCCTGTGGCCTTCCGGATTCGATTCAAGGTGGTACTGTTAGTATTTAAAGTGCTCCATGGCTCAGGACCTGGCTACTTACGGGACCGCCTGCTGCCACCAACAACCTCCCGCCGCCCAGTACGCTCCCAAAGGGTCGCCCTACTTGGGGTACCGCCACCTGATCGTTGTCGGCTGGCGGCCCCGAGGTTACGTGCTTTCTCTGTGGGAGCCCCCTCCCTTTGGAATTATCTCCCCCGGGAGATATGAGCCATGTCAGACATCCTAACCTTCCGGCGTGCAGTTAAGACCTTATTTTTTAAACAGGCTGGCCTAGCCAATTAAGGTTTTTTTGGTTTTTTTTTTAAATTTTAATAAGGGTTTAATTTTTATCTGATGGGACTCAATCATATATTTATTTTAATTCTGATTTTAATTTCTGTTTAACTGTATCTATTTTATATGTTTAGTCTGTACACCGCCCCGAGTCCCTTTTTGGGAGAGGGAGCGGTATAGAAATACAAAAATAAATAAATAAATAAATAAGAAAAGTGATTGATCTGCCAGGAATTGCTATTGAAAATGACATCACTTATACTATAAAACTGATAGTCTTTCTGAGACAGACAGCAAGGAAAATAGGTTTTTAAAAATAATAGCAATGTATCTCTCATTGCCAAAGTCAATACTTCTCTAAAAGGAATTTAAATTTTAAATTAAAGGCATGTTTGAAGTTTGGTTTAGGTTCTATTCTTTAGGACTATTTTCAATTTGTGGATTCAAGGATGTGGGCAGAAGGTATGGAGGGAACCCTCTGCTGTCAACCAGTGTGGGGATCCAACAATAGGATGCAACCCTGGGGTTGGCTGGTGACTTGAGGATTCTCTCTCCATCTTTTTAAACATTGTCTATCTTTGTACAGATTTTTGTGTGGATTTTAATGTTTTTTAGGTGTAAACCATCCAGAGTCACTTAACTAGTGAGATGGGTGATATATACATTTGAATTAATGAGTGAGTTAATTAATTAATGATGTATATTCTTGCTTATTGCCATGTCCTTCCTGCCTATTTAAATTAGCTGGCATAAGGTTAGCTCCATGTGAAGAGAAATGGCATGTTAAGCGTTCCCTAATGACCTAAGGATATAGTTACAAGATTGTTTATTTTAAAAAGATTTCTCTACCCTACGAGAACTATACAATTATAGACATATCTTCAATTCTGCATTTTGGGAAAATATAATTGGAAAGATACTAGCCTTACAGTTTCTGGGATATCTGAATTATACTAATTATCTGGACCTTTGTCAATTAAGCTTTCAGACAGAATATAGTACTAAAACTGATTTGATTGCCTTAGTAGATAACCTATTCCAGAAAGTGGAGGAGAAGAGTTCAGCACTGTTAGTTCTCCTGCTCTCTTGGCAGTTTTCAGTACCATCCACATCTGCACTTATGTCAGAATTGTGCCTTAAGGGTGCAATTCTACAGTGACTCCAGTCCTTCCTGTTTAGATTTGTTCAGAAAGTGATGCCATTTCAGTTTTGCTGGAAGCTGAAGCTTTTTATATGCGTATGTGAATGTTCTTTAGAGCATGAGTCTAACCTGAAGAAGGATCAGTGAAGCGGGTTTTAAGAGAAAGTAGATGTATTGACAGACAATGTATTATAGAAATAGGGAAACTCTAGCTAACAACATCCTACAAGATAAAAGTTTCTATGTGCTCTGTGCATGCATGCGTAAATAAAAAGGCAGAAGAAAGTGACCTCAAATTAATTATCCATCTTTTAGATAAAGAGCAAGTATAGAGTAGAACAAGAGGGGACCCAGAGTAAATCCTTAATCTCTAACTACATCTTTATGTACCATAATGGTCACGAGACCCTAAAGTGCTGAAAAGTCAGTGCTGTTCGCTTTGTAACCTCTAACGTGTTTGACAGGGCTCTGTCAACATCTAGATAAAATTGCTGGGTTTTGGAATGGAATCTTTTCAATAGCAGCTCTATTGCTTCTTATCTCCAGGGATGTACCATATTTTTCACACTATATGATGCACTTCCCCCCCCCCAAAAAAAAAGTGGGTGGAAATGTCTGTGTGTCTTATTGGCTGAATGTTGCCAAAGCCCCACCCACCCACCAGCTCCCACACTTTGGCCTCTCTCCCAGCAATTTCCTTCATGAAGCAAATAGCAAACAGGCTGATCAGCTTCAGCACAGCCTGATTTAGCACAAGCAGTTGATTGACAGTTGGATCGGCCTCCTGGAATACCGCCAATCAACTGTTCCAGGATGTGGGGATCGCCATCACCCATTGCCACCATCACTTTCCATCACCACTGCCACCTATCATTGCCTCTGCGTGTCCCATTTCCTGCCTCCATGCACCACATTTTCAGCCTCTGCGCATCCCATTTTCTGCCTGTTCCAGGCAGGGATCTCCGCTACCACCTATTGCCACTGAACAGTGGTGGTGGCAATTGGCGGCGGCGATCCCCACTGCCTGGAATGGGCCAAAAATGGGGTGCGCGGAGGCCAAAAATGAGACGCATGGAGGCCAAAAAGAGGGCACTTGGAGGCTGAAAATGGGGCAGTGTAGAGGCAGCAATAGGCGGCAGTGGCGATGGAAGGCAATGGCAGTGATGGGTGGCGGTGATCCCCGCGGCCTGGAAGAGCTGATCGGCGGTATTCCAGGAAGCCGATCCAACCACCAATCAGCTGCTGATGCTAAATCAGGCTGTGCTGAAGCTGACCAGGCTGTTTGCTGTTTGCTGCAAAGAGGCAAATTGCTGGGAGGCAGAGGCAGATTTTTTTTCTTGTTTTCCTCCCCTAAAGTTAGGTGCGTCTTATGGTCTGGAGCGTCTTATAGTGCAAAAAATACTGTAGTATGTAGGTACCCTCGAAGATTAGTGATGTTTGATAATGACCTAGATGAGAGAGAATAAACTGATATTAAATCCAAATAAGATGGAGATTCTGTTAATAAATAAGAAACTGGGCCCAGAGAATGAGATTCATGTTTTGGATAAAGCTCCATTTGTCCTAAGGAACAGGGCTCAGTGGAAACCTCCTTGATACATGGCAGATGTGGCAAGGCATCTTTTTCCATAATTATATATGTTGTGCCAGCTAATCATTTAGCAATAATTATTCACACATTGCTTTTATACCCCTGCCTTAACACAGGGGTCCCCAACCAACCAGGCCACAGCCCAATGTTGGGCCATGGCCTACTTGGAACCAGCCCATGTGAGAGGTGGACCAGTGTGCATGCCCACTCACGTGAGCAGCAGGGCAGCACGTGCACACATGCATGCACAGTTCCACTTGCATGAGCAGGGGGTCGGCATGCACATGCATGCACACACAGCTCCACTCGCACAACATAGCCTGCTGCTCATGGAGCTGCATCCATGGACAAGCGTGCTGGCCCACCACTCCCACGGCCCAGTTCCCCTCTCCCCCCCCCAGTTGGGCTACCAAGCTGCAAACAAAGGTTGGGAATTGCTGCTGTAACAATATGTTCTGCGTGAAAAGTATTTGAAAGCGGCACTTCGTATAAAATACAAGACTAGGGTGGTAACCCATGTAAGTAACAGCAGCCACATGATGTCTCTACTTAAAGTTCTTTATTGGTTGCCAGTTCTTACCATGCACAACTTAATGGACTAAATTTTTCAACCCTTAGCAGTTTAGATCCTGACTATCTAAAAGTGAGTCTCTCCTGTTACCAATCCATCCATCTGGCTGTCCTGATGTGCAGGAGGAGCCATTCTATACATGCTTAGTGGCTTGTTCTTCTGGCACAAGGGAAGGAATCTAAATTAGCAATTGACTTCCATTTTCGTTCAGATATCTGTAAAGACAGTTTAGTAAAACATGCCAAAGACATACATCTTTGGCTAAAACTTTAACTATTAATTAGTGTTATTATCCATATTGTGTTTTTATCTTCGCATATTCTGTTGTAGTCTTTATTGGACGACACAATGAGACAAATACTATCAGGACCAACTCTCTGCAAAGGCCGTTATTCATCAACATTTTATCAAGCTCTAGAAAATACAAGGAAAACACTATCAGACTAAATTCAAGAACTGAGACATAAAACTGGTTTCTTAGAGAGGCAAAATAGAAAATCTAGCAACCAGCAAATATTTAAGGGCTAAAGGTTCCTTGAAGGAAAAGAGAAATGACCCAAAAAGATATGCTGAGAGTAGAGTTCTCCCAGCAGAGTCAGACAAGGTGTGAAGGTCATTCCATATGCCCAACTAAAGCAAGCTGGCATTTATATAAGGCAGCAGCAATAGAGGAAGATGCTAGAGGCAGATTATCACATTAATGTCAACTGCAAACTATCATTTCATATTGTGCAAGAAAATACACTGGAAAACCATGCCTGTATTTTACCAAGAAAACCGCATGACTAGAGACAAGATAAAGTGGTTGTTGATGTAATGCCAAGTTATTGGCCTCTCAGGTCAGTTGTTCCTTAACATCCTTAAAAGCCATGGTGGCACAGTGGTTAGAATGCAGCTTTCAGGCTAATTCTGCTGATTGCCAGGGGTTCAATCCTCACTGGCTCAAGATTGACTCAGCCTTCTATCCTTCCAAGGTTGGTAAAATGAGGACCCAGATTGTTGGGGGCAATAGGCTGACTCTGTAAAATGCTTAGAGAGGGCTGTGAAGCTCTGTGAAGTGATCTATAAGCCTAAGTGCTACTGCTATTGCTATCCTGTTAAGAAACAACTGAAGAACAGTCTTTCACAATACTCTTGGTGATAATGGCACAGTTATATTAAAGCCTCTGGATGGATGCAAGGATGGATGGATTATATGATGTAGAAAAAGAAAAGCTAAAAAGAGACAGCTTTTTTGGAAGAATGGAATCCAAGGAGTATGAGCATGGGAAAGCTCAACACAGTGAAACACGAAATCAATCAATTATGTATTGTCTTAGGCACCAGAAAATTGAAATGGGCTAGAATTCAACATTGTCAGATCTTTGTGATAGAGCAGATCACAAACAACTACTATCAAAACTACTGGAACTTTATTGTTACAGAGTATAATAGCAGAATTATACCACAGAGATTCAAGCTGGAGTTTTCATGAGTGTCTTCCTTGCCCACTCTTGTCTTTCCTGATTAAGTTGATATTTTTTGTAACAGCTGCCACATAACCTTCTACAGACACTTTCAGTCAGAACATCCTACACAGGACATGAAAAACAAAAAGGATAGTCAGAAAAAACACTGCAGTAAAATATAGTCAATGACCAAATAATATTAATTATATTTTGTGAACAATTATTTAATATGATAGTTATCCAAGTCAATTCTCCAACCATTGATGCAGAAGAAGAAAACATTGATGAGTTCATTCTGAAATTGACAGAACATGTAAAAGGATGTTGATGGCTTTGTTTTTCTGTATTTTTTTAGAATAGAAAAAATGTTATTTTTGTTACTTACAGGTCTCCTCAGAACTGAAAATAGTATTATATTTTTTAATATTCCAAGTCAGTAAACTGCGTATATGCTGATATGCAGAAAGAAATCAAAGTTAAGCCTTAATAAGTTCAAGTGCCATTTTTTTCATTAAGAAAATTAAAGTGTGATTTAAGAGAAAATACAGGAAAAGCCTGAGATTTATGTAGTTTCAGAAAGCAGTAGGAGAAAATGATCTGATCAGTAAATGCCTGAGGGATACACAAGTGTGCTGTAACTTAATAAAAAATAAGCAGACCATCTTCCTACATCAGGGATTGGCAACTTAAGGTACATATTCTACTTTTGACTATGTTGACTGGGATTGAAGGAAGCTAAGACCCCCAAAATAAGAAGAGCAGGATGCCTATCCAAAGCCTATATTTGTACATTTTTCACAGAAAAAGTGAGCAGTCTCAGAAACAGAGGGAAGACTTGGGAAGAGGTAATGTTTGACAAATTAACTTCCAGCCAAAGTCAGAAGCTCCTATATATGCATTTTGCAGGAAGTTCCCACTGGTTTCTAACACTTCCTCCCTTCCCCACTAATGGTACTGATTTGCACTTTTGATAATGCACCTTAATGGCATTCAGTCAAACTGGTCTTTTTTGGCTCTGACTTCCATACAGAAGAATATAGGATTGGGTATCCCTGTCATCTTTCAATTACATTGCAAAGTTGTGTACCACCTAGTGGTGTGAACAAGAAATGCAGTTTGAGAAGAATGCTTATCCTACAATATATTTTTTAAAAGTGCCTTTCAGACAATCTTGACTTCTGGCAACTGCTTGGATAAGACTTTGCAGTTTTATTTGCAACGATTTAGAAAATGGCTTGCTATTGCCATCTTCCTAGGCTGAGATGGGGGTAGTGACCCAAAGATACTTTAGCCTTGTGCCTAAGGCATATTTAGAATTCATGGTGTCCTGCCTGATGCCTTAACTAACCACTACAACAAACTGGCTTATACACTATACTACAAATTGCTTTATTTATTTACTTATTCATTTACTTACTTATCAAGTTATTAAATGTATAGATCATCTCAATCTATTTCATCACACAGGACAACCAGTCTGAATGGTTCTTTTTTAAAATTTTAATTTTATTCAGAAAATTAAAATAAAAATCCTTTTGTATTAAGCTTGTATTAACAAACAAAACTAGACAAGAATATTACAAATATAAATTAAAAAGAACAAAACACATATTATCCCTCCTAATTGAACACTGACAAATTTATTACAACAATAATAGCTCACCACCTTGCAAAGGAAGTTCAAAATTATTTTATTTGTAACCTAATTGATATGTTATTAAGAGCCAAAGGAGGGTATTTGATTCTGGACAGATCATTAGAGATAATGATTGGGACAATTTTTGGTAAATAAAAAACCATGTAGACTTTCAATAAAAGTAAATTACATAACAGACTATTAACGAATGCCTTGAATTTTAACTTGACTGTTTAACCTGTTAACTATATTTCTTTCATATATGCAATGTATGGATGACTTTTCATTGCCATGTATTTCACTTATATGTTTCATTAAATTCTATACTTTTGCAATGACCAACATTTCTGTTCTATGAAAAAGTAATTAGATATATTTATCTGACTTTAAGACAGGATTCGATATTTTCAGATATCCATATTATTTTACATGAAAAATGATGCTGAACAACATCTGCCCCATTCAGATTGCTAAGAGACTAGTCTTTCAATATAAATTTATGGCCCAGTTACTTAGTGGATTAAAGGCCTGATATAGCATGCAACATATACATGAATTGTATAGATTTAGGTTATGTATGGATACTTACAATGAAATATGCTGATCCTTTGTTAGAATGATATGTAAATATTGAGACCCCTTTATATTTTTACAAACTTATTGTTACTCCTTGCTTTTTTTTTCTTTTTCAATATTTTCCTGTTTTATTTTCTTAAATAAAAGTCAACAATATCTAAGATTTGTTTCATGTTGATTGTTCTCTCTCCTTTTTTTTACTCTATCTTCACATCTTTGCAGTACACAAATACACATAAAGGAATGATAAAAAGCAAGATAGGTCTGCACTGCAGTGGATGACATCAGACAGCATCTTCTCACATATAACAGAGATATGGTGTGCATGTTTGAGTGGGGGAAAGTTTGTTAAATAATTACCTCACATCAGAGGTGGTATTCAGCAGGTTCTGACCAGTTCTGGAGAGCCGGTAGTGGGAATTTTGAGTAGTTTGGAGAACCGGCAAATACCAACTCTGACTGGAGATTTTACAGTATCCTTCCCCTGCCACACCCATCAAGCCATGCCCACAGAACCGGTAGTAAAAATATTTGAATCCCACCACTGAGTGTGGCAGGGAAGGAATGGGATTTTGCAATAACCTTCCCCTGCCAGGCCCACCAAGTCATGCCCACCAAGCCACTCCACATCCACCAAGCCATGCCCACAGAACCGGTAGTAAAAACAATTTGAATCCCACCACTGCCTCACATGTAGCCTTGCCAGCTTGCTGAAGCCAGGATGACAGAAACATGAGACATTTTCTATTTCTTCAACTGAGTCTCCAATCAAGCCAATGATCAAAATGGAGAGGATTGATCAAACTAACTGTGCTTAGGGACTTACTTGGGCAAGAAAGTCTGAGAGTCCTGTCAACACATGGCACCCCTTGCTGGGCAGAACATCAAGTTTTAGCCACAGACAGCTATCACTACTGGAGAAACACCAGCCACAGTATGTCCAGACCTCTGATAGCACTTAAGCTGCACCCTTGCAGCCCCCCCCCCTCATTTTAAGTCCAGTGAACACAGAACTGCGTCCCACATTCAGATATTATTTATTTCATTTCATTCATTTAACTCTAGACAATCGGTTTCATCCAGAAAGAGCCTGGAACTGATCATTCTCCATCTGCTCAAGCTTCTTGCCTAGAAAGGGAATATCTGTCACCAACCTAGAGCTGTTTTTATCCAGGTGAACTTTCTCCCGAAGCAGCCTGATCACGGACTTTTTTTAAAAAGACTGAAACAGCCCCTCTCTCAATGAGGCGTTTATGAGTTGTTGGATCCCTGCACAGCTTCTCCCAACTGAATTTAATAAGCCAAGACTAACAATGGTTGAATACACAAGCAGCACACAAAGTGGTAAATCAAGCATTCTTCAGGCCTCAACTACTAAAATTCATGATCCAACAAAATAGGACAAGACAGTTTTTGCCAGTTCTCCGAACTATTCAAAATTTTTGCTACCGGTTCTCCAGAACTAGTCAGAACCTGCTGAATACCACCTCTAGTACAACAGCATCTTTCTCTGGGCCAGGTTGCAACAAGCCCTTTACCACTTGACAAAGCTCCACTAGACTAAACAACCCTGAGAAGATGCAATGGAGGTAGAGAAGAAAAGTTGTTTCCACAGCTGTTGCACCACCATCACATACACATGATAATGGGCTCTAAGCTGTATTCAGCATCAATATACCCCCACTTGTGTTCTCGCTGGCATTCTACTTCCTTCACAGCCCGCAATCAGACATATGCCTGTAATGCTCAGCCTTTGCAGGCAGGGACAGAGTCAGGGGTGGGATTCTACCTGGTTCTATAAAACCACTTGCTATTATTCTGCCCAGTTTGGAGAACCAGCAAATCACGCCACTGGCTGGCCCCTCCCTTCCCATCCCCACCACTCACTCCTTACTTGGCATGCACATCATCAAACTTGCCTGCTAAGTTACTATTTTTCCTTCCCCCCCACCCCCCACTATCAGCTGTTTTGCTGTGCCAGGAGATTTATATTAGCTAGAAAGCAGGAAATCATTGTATTTCTTGCTTTCTAGCTGATCTAAAAGCAGAGCTGAACCTTCCTTAGGACTGAAGCTCCTATTTTTCAGTGAAGACTAAGGTTGCAGATTGCAGATAGATAAATCTTTGAATGAATCTGTGATTCTGTGAGCAACTCAATCTGCCTGCCTGCTTTGCCTGATTTTGGGTAAAAGTTGCTTTTTTTTATAAAAATTTTATAAAAAATTTTATAAAAATTTTTTTATAAAAAATTTACATAAATATCTATAATATTTACATACAAGCCATGCCCAACCAATCACATGACCACAAAGCCACACCCATAAATTAGGCCATGACCACAGAACCGGTTGTTAAGAAATTTGAATCCCACCCCTGGACAGAGTATTTATGAGGGATCATGACTAGGAAATCTTTGTATCTGTGTTCCACAGAGCAACCAGGGCTTTAAAAGAAGCACCCAACTATACCAGTAGAAAACTCTCCCAGATCCCTAGGGAATTTAGAAAAATCTATGAGACTCCAGGGTCAGATAATCTTAATAGATTCCCTTCTCCCCCTCCCCAACTTGCAGAGAGGATTAGTTGCTAACAGTCTAAAGATCTGACCATGATATCCAGGTAATTATTAGTTTCCCCCACATTCAGATCACCTTCTTTCTGACTGGTCAAAAAAAACCCACACGCAAACTGTAACCTTAATCTGTGTTGGACTAATACTGGTAACATGTTATTGGACTGAACTTGATTCAGCTTCAACACCAGCAAACCCAAGGACAAGCTGGTATGGCAACCAGTTGGATGAGGGGAGGAGGGAACCTGAAGAAAAAGAATAAGCAAAAATGTCAAATCCTATTTCTCCGCACCACTTCTCCTCACCTGGCTAGTTGTCCCTTCAAGTTATAACTTCCTCTACCATTGCTATAGAGGAATCCATGTCTTCCTCAGGTTCTCCTACATATTTCTGATAGAATAGAATAGAATAGAATAGAATAGAATAGAATAGAATAGAATATTCTTAGAAAAACATGTTTCCAAATCCTTAGATATCAAATTAATCTTAATCTAATGTATCAGCAAACCAAATTGTCTAAACCAGGGGTGCTAAACTCAAGGCCCATGGGTAGGATCTAGCCCGCTGGCCAAAGGGGCTGCCCTGGAAACAGTCGACCAGCCTGTGGTGCCTCTGCCAGCACCCACCTGAGCTCTGTTTTCACTGGCAGAGAGTTGCAGGAGGCCGTTGCAGCCAAAAATGGAGCTCAGGACCCTGTTTTCGCTGGCAGAGCACTTGAGCCACCATAGGCACCCATGACACGAGTGACGTCAAGCTGGCCATGCCCACCCCAGCTCCCCGAGGTCAACCCTGATGCGGCCCTCAATGAAATCAAGTTTGACACCCCTGGAACTGGACAGCTGACACTGTAAATTATTATTCATAATATAAAGTTATATGTGAAAAGAACTGTGAAAAGAGCGAAATAACTGTATAAATAGGATAGGTATACCACAAATAAAACAATTCATAAAAATGCAATCAGATTGCTCAAAAATCTTTTTCTTTGCTTTCTGTCAGAAAAAAAATACACATAGACCTCTTGTCCACATACAATTCAGAGGGATATTTCTCCTTTCAGAGCTATATAATAATATTTAATCAAATAATAAATCATGAAAAATCCATTACTTGTTAATTCCTTATATACTTTCAAATTATTTAGGATATAATTAAGAAGAATACTGCCTTTGATATGTAAGAATTGCCCTAAAGACACATTGGCCATTCTGTTTTTAAAAAAGTGATAATAGTAGGGATGTCCTGCTCATATTTTTGATATTCCATTTTTTCCTAAATTTATATATGATAAAGTGTGATTCCTTCTGCTAAGAATAATCTGGTGTGTACTGAATTTGTACTTATTTATTTATTAAATTTGCCACATCTTGACAAGAGGAGATTCTGGGTAGCTTACAACTTACTAAACAGATATACAGTAGCTTATGAAAACTAGTCTTCAGAAATACATGCATCTTTTCAGAGGTTATACAAAAGGCTGCCATGATTAATAGATAATTAATTACTTTGATTATTAATAGATTAAAATTTTAATCATTTGAACATTGTTAATTTAAAAGTACATTATTAATAGAGTAATAATTAATTTAAAAATTAAAAATTAATTTCCATGTCTGTCAATCTTTGTTACTTTTTGCACAAAGTAGAGACTCTTTGAAAATGTGAAGTTATTTCAACATAGAGCAGAAATCTTTGACAAATTTCACATTCACATGGTTTCGTTTTTACCGAACAAAAACCAAGTTTGCCTTTTCACATAGAGCCTAATAAGCATAGCAAACTCCCCCCTCTCCAGTGTTCAGAGATTATTTTTGATAATCATCTATCTGTAAACCTAAAGAATTAAAAAAAAAACAGGATTTCAACAGTGTAGTTTACTACACTATACCCCGTTGAATCTAGAGTCTTACAAATAAGTTTCACAAACAAGTTTCTTGGGTTGGTTTTTTTTTTTTTTTAACAGTTTCCTGACTATACAAACAGTAGCCAAAGTGTATTGTGTAGTGTGGAAAAGCTGCGTGAAACAGTTACCAGCCCAACAGGAAAGAATCTTCACCCTTGGTAACCTCACTGTACAAATATAACAGTGCAAAGTCTGAGCAGGCGAGCTTCAATGAGCCTGGGTGCTTCCCTACCACAAAGGGCCCGATGTCGTAAAACAACATTTAAAAAAAGAAATAGCAGAGGGGGGAAAGACTGGCTTTCTGATTTCATGCCTGGCTTCAGAACTACCACCAAACCAGATGTTTGCTTGAAAAAAACCTTTGCACCTGCCAAAGCAACAGCGTGGAGCTTCCTGCTTTGTCTTTTCTTTCCCTCCCTTTTAAAGTCTCAAACGAGAAGCGGAAGTTTTGAGCAACGGCAAAGTGCTTTGTGGTGGTTGTTTTATTTCCCTTAAGACACACAATCCAATCTCCTTGGAGCAAAATAAATAAATAAATCAGACAACTAAGTTTTCTGAGGCAAAGCAGCAGGACTTTGCTCAGAGGCTTCTATTTCATAACAGAAAAGAATTTAGGAAAAGAGAAAAGTGGGTGTTACTGAGTATAGAACTAATTTTACAGTCCAAATAGGGCTTTCTCGTTCTTCTTTCTTTTCCAGAGGGATGGTGTGGATCCCTGTTACTGGATCAGAACATTTATTTGTTCAAGATTTTGAATTCAGTAACAAAGTCTCTGGTCCTGATAATAAATAGTTAATCATATTACTCAAGGGTATTAGGTAAATCTAATTCAATTTCAGATAGGGAACGCCTCAACTTTGAATATGTGTAATTAGCAGCTGGACAACAATTACAATAGTACAAAAACAGGACTCTTATTTAACTGATAGGCGTTTACAAATTCTTCAGGAGTCCTGAAGCTTTCCTTTTCACCTCCAACAGACCCAATGTCTTTCACAATTCTCTGACCCCACCAAAAGAACTTTTGGAAGAGTAGGGCCGACATATGTATGACTTAATCTAATAATAATATGTTTTGCTGAGTTCTGATGGTCATCCAGGCAATTACAGCCTAGAATAGATAACCCTACAAGAAAAAAAAATTACAAGAAATAACAATTGGAATGCAAAGTACTGTTACAATGGGCTCTTCCAGCCAGCCACATCAGTGTGATCACTCCTTGAAATGCAAGAAAAGAAGGGTAACACAAATGATGCTGCCCCTATTTTCTCATACCAATGAGGCCAATCGCTACAGATTTAATGCAGCCCAATTTCAGGAAAGTCCTTGACTTACAATAGTTCGTGTAGCGATTGTTCAAAGTTACAACATCATTGAAAAAAGGGACATGACCATTTTTCATACTTACAACTATTGCAGCATCCCCGTGGCCACATGATCAAAATTGGGATGCTGAGCAACTGGTTCATATTTATGACAGCTTGCAGTGTTCCGGGGTCACATGAACCCCTTTTGCGACTTTCTGTCAAGAAAGTCAATGGGGAAGCCAGATTCACTTAACAACTGGGTTACTACAGTAAATTAACAACTGCAGCACTTCACTTAACAACTGTGGCAAGAAAGGTCATAAAATGGGGCAAAACTTAACAAGTGTCTCACTTAGCAACAGAAATATTGGGCTCAATTCTGGACATGGCTAGTCTAGTGAAGAGAAGGTCTAGGGGAAACATGATAGCAGTCTTCCAATATTTGAGGGGCTGCCACAAAGAGGAAGGGATCAAGCTATTTTCTAAAGCACCTGTAGGCCAGACAAAGAATAATGGATGGAAACTGAACAAGGAGAGATTTAACCTAGAAATAAGGAGTTCTGTTCTCATTTCTGACAGTGAGAACTATCAACCCATGGAACAGCTTGCCCTCGGAAGTTGTGGGAGAACCATCACTTGAGACCTTCAAGAAGAGATTGAACTGCCATCTGTCAGAAATGGTGTAGGGTCTCCTGCTTGGGCCGGGGGTTGGACTAGATGACCTACAAAGTCCCTTCCAATTCTGATTATCTGTTATCTGTAGTTGTAAATTGAGAACTACTTGTAATGGATTGCATTGGTTTTGTTTTCCTACCCATCAAACATCATAACAAATAACAGATACCATCTGCCAGTGAGGGATAGGAGTACATCAGTACTGTACCAATTGTTCTGTCCACTTGGTAGTGGGTAATGCTGGACAAGTGTAGTGACAGGTTCAATTACCTGTCAAGTGTCTGGTTAATAACTAGCTGGCACAAGGAGGAACATGGGGTAAAGTGAGGGAGAGGTCTCCCAGCATTCTTGCTCAAATCTTCTCTGTTCCTGTTATCTGTCTATTGGGCTATTTTTGGTTAGCACTTTTCTGAAAGAGCACCAAATTCTTGTTATAAAGAAACCCGTTTAACAGGTTGCAGGCACAGAAGAATAACATGGCTAAGATGGGAGAGAGCTCACTTGATGTTCCTGCTTGGTGCAACCCTTGCCCTGCACAGGAGAAAGCAAGAGTATGATTGACTCCAGCAAGAAAAAAAAATGCACCAGAATGCCGATTCGGTTAGTGGGTTATCAAGAGGTCTAGTTCAGGCCACATAAGCAGCAATTGTGACTGTATTTTGTGTCACAACAAAAGTTATCAAGTCATCACCATGGAGCCTCATGCAGCTCAAACCAGAGCAGAGTATACAAATGCTGCTGTTTTGCCATGGTGCATTGCACAGCTAGGAACTATGACTGCACGCTGCTAGTCTGAGCAGCATTGATCAATCTGTGAAGCAGTTGCAGCACCTGGTTGAGAGATCTCAGAAATAATAGAAGTAATTTTTTTTCAAAAACCACCCTTCCTGGCAGAAGCCGTGGAAAATCTGTAATGCATTCAACGATGACAGAGCTACAACAAATACATAGCAAGCAGAATCTGACTCACTTTCCTGGTTTAAGTCAACCTTCCGTACAGCACAGGTCTAGGGCTCATTCAAAGAGCACCAAAATCTGTGTTTGAAAAGCACGCTTAGTACTCTTTCCTGCCAAACTCTTGGTAATAGAAAACAGTTTTCACAAAGGCCTCTATAATTAGATTTAGTAAAAGAGAAAAAGGGATTAAATAATAGAAATCCTGAGGAGTACTTACTTTCATTTTTAGAACTTAATTTATCTCAGAGTTGCTGGGTGAAGCTTTCTTCATTCTCTTGCTCACTTCCTCTGTACTGTATTGGTTCAGCTGCCACAGCCTCATGCAAAAACATCATGCCATCTTTTAAATCAACTTTTGCACACACTCCCTTCATAGCAACCAGATTTTTTTTCAAAGCCACCTGACGCTGTTCTTCACATGAACCAAAGATACAGAATGATGGAGTTATATAACTGGAAGTAGCTTTTTAGGCTGAGTTCAACTCATGCTGGCTGTCAGCATTCCAAGTAATGCACCCATAGAAAACAAAACTCTGAGGCATTCCTCAAAGAACAGTTTACTGGATACATCATATTGGCACAACTGGTGAAAGCCTACCCTGAAATTTCCTATGGCTTTCACCTGATTAAAAGTAAATGTTTTTCTCCCTCCTCCAAATCACTGGTCACGCTGTCCAATCCAAGTTCTGGCCAGTCACTGAGCTACTGGCTCCTCTGACCAGCTACCTGTGGGAATGTCTTTGGTTCCCACAGGAAAACTTTATTGTTTTGTCTACAAAATCCCATCTAACTATTTCCCACCATTGTGTGGCAACCCTAAAGTCTCCAAGATGGCTTCAGACAGGCTCACTTCAGGGTTGACACCGGCTGGAGAATTCTGAAGTTGAAAGGCGACTTAATGTTGCCAAGTTTGAAAAACATTGAATTAAATATATCCTTAATTACTTATTCAATATATAGGTTTACAATCACTGCAGTTCACAATAAAACTAATTAGGAATATACCTTTTTAGGTTTCAGTGTCAGTTGAGAGTGATGTGATTTAACTGCAGAGTTAATATGAAAAATGATAATGAATTAAGGTTAGGGTTAAGGTTACTGAAGTGAGCAAGGATTTCACATTGTAGAGAGTGTATTTTTCTTCCAATATTTTTTAAAAAACAAAAATGTTCTGCAGTAGTAAAATCACCTGCAAAATAAAACAAACAAGCCCACAGGGAAATTATAATTGAGTGGCATACTGCAGATTAATTATAAAACAAGGAAGCAACTTTTGCTTGAATTGCGCTGTTACCGTTTTTCATTGCTGCTTGTGCCATTGTGGCTTGATCAAGCTGTTCCTACTTGCTTTCAGACAGAATGATGAAATCTATAGCATCTGGAACATATCTAGGTAACATGTAGACACAATTCACTGCCCTAGCATGCTTGATGTTGCCTGCAGGAAGCTTTACATGTCTGTGTTTCATTTTACAAAACCATTCTAAGAAAGGGTTGCTTTAGAAAATCTCCCAACTCCAACAACCTTTGCAGCTGTTAAATTAACTTCTCTCTTTTCATTTTTTTTTTCCTATTTTAAAATTCTTCATTTTGAAAAGGGGTGGATTTAAACTTTTTAAAAATCTGGTTGGCTAGGTATAATAAAAGAGATGTTTAATACTTTACGTTTGTATCCAATGTACTTAATAGGATCTGGATTTAAGGCTTGTTGTTAAGGCATCCCTCCTCCTAATCCCATCCAAAGCACTCTGGTGTAGATAGGCACATTTTTTTACCAGTACATTCATAAACTGTACCAAAATATTCTGTAATAGTTTCTAGAAAGAGTTGGTTATCGGTTAAGAAACTGAGATCAAATTATGGCTGAAGAAGTTCACTAAGTATTGAATAACAACATGAGAGTCAATTTCTGTGAGATAGTTTATTTCATCACTATCACATCATTAATTTATTGTTACAAAGGTATTTGGGCCACCAGCTGGGGGTGGATTATAAGCAGTGGAGCATATCGTACCCTACCAAAATATTAGAATGATGTTGAGAAATCTCTGCACTGATAAGAATCAGAAAGGGCGGGAGAAAAAGCATTTCATCCTGCCAAACTTCTGTGCAACTATTGTGGAGTCATGATGGCGCAGTGTTTAGAATGCAGTATTGCAGGCTCTCGATCAGGGGGGTCAAAATGCTGGGGTGGGGGGGCGGAGGGGTGCTTAGATCTGGCCCGTGAGGCTGCCCTGGAAACAGCAAAGGCCTGTGGGGCCGTGAAAACAGAGTTCAGAAGGGCCACACACAGCCCACCCGAGCTCTGTTTTTGCTGGCAGAGGGTTGCAGGAGGCCGTCATAGCTGAAAACGAACCTTGGGAGTCTGTTTTCACTGGCAGAGCACTCGAGCCTCCACAGGTGCCCCCAACATGAGTGATGTTGAGCTGGCCACACCCACCCTGACCACGCCCACCAGAGCCCCCCCGAAGTCAGACAAAACCCTGATGTAGCCCTCAATGAATTAGAGTTTGACACTCCTGTTCTAGATAGTAGGCTGACTCTGCCTACTTCCAGGAATTCGATCCTGACTGGCTCAAAGTTGATTCAGCCTTCTATATTTCCAAGATTGGTAAAATGAGGACCAGATTACTGGGTACAATTTGCTGGCGCTGTACATTGCTTAGAGATGCTATTGTTATTCCCAGACTACCCTGTGTTGGATTATGTGATCTTATATTATAAAGAGGGTTTTTTAAAAATGGGATCAAGGAATTGTGGGTTGGGTTGTGGAGAGTGTGGTGGGTGGGATCAGATCTTCTCTGGCTGAGAGCCAGGTGGGAAGGTTGATGGAGTGAGTCCCTACTGGGTGGTGAGAGTGATCAGGTAGAGAGATCCTCTGGCTGGCTGGAGTTGTGGGGGGGATTGACTCAATGGCCCTGAGAGCTGTTACTGTACTATAGTGCCTGTTAGGAGTTACCTCTATCCTGTTATATGTTGTTGGAATGGGATTTCTTGAGAGTAAGAGGGGAAGTTGAAGATGGGGAATGTAGAGATTGATGGGTGAATAAGGTAGAGCATTGCATATCAGTAATAATGTGTATGAGGAGATATAATGGTGGGAAACGGCCAGGGTGTTTCAGAGTTTATGGAAGCCATGACTTCTATGGGCCCATCCCAATTATTCATGATGACCCAACAAGGAATAGTGGTCACAAACCCAATTTCATGTTCTTGTCAGAGTAGTGCCTTTAAAATCAGGAATTGATGGGTCTATTTTTGGTTCCTTTGTTATAATCACATCACAGTCTGCTGGCTATGAGCTTCTCTGTAGCTACAACTCTTTGCAGGGAGGTGAACCTATTAGATGATCAGTTCACTCCTGGGAACTGATGGATAGATAGATTAGATAGATAGATAGATAGATAGATAGATAGATAGATAGATAGATAGATAGATAGATAGATAGATAGATATTAGAGTTTTAGATAGGATTGTATCCAAGTGATCTCTCCTGCCATGTAGATCTAATGATATACGTTCCCTCCAGTGGTGGGATTAAAAAAAAAAATATTACCGGTTCTGTGGGCATGGCTTGGTGGGCGTGGCTTAGTGGGCATGACAGGGGAAGGATACTGCAAAATCCCATTCCTTCCCCACTCCTGAGGGAAGGTTACTGCAAAATCTAATTCCCTCCCCACCCCGTTAACGTGCTTTCCAGCTACGTTCTCCTGTACAGGGCAACAAAAGAAGACCCAGCCAATCTGCTGGGAACGAGAGGCAGAGAATAGATGGGGGTGGGGCCAGTCAGAGATGGTATTTGCCGGTTCTCTGAACTACTCAAAATTTCTGCTACCGGTTCTCCAGAACTGGTCACAACCTGCTGAGTTCCACCTCTGATTCCTTCTGTAGGGAATGGGATGGGGATAGCGTCAATATTGATCAGGAATGAGTCTGACCCTCATCCCCTGCTTTGGAGGCACAGTGGTTAAAGGTTCTCTTTGCTTCTATTTAACATCTACATAAAGCCACTAGCTTTACCATGATTATTTTATTTATTTATTTATTTACTTAAGCACTTATACACCGCCCTTCTCCCGAAGGACTCAGGGCGGTGCACAGCCGATCCTACCCCAAAACACTATACAAAAATTAAAATGAATTAAATAATCACCACTGCATGAGGTATCATCAGTATGTTGATGTCACTCATTGTATATCTCTGCCTGTGTTGAGTTAAGCAATGTTGTGGCTTCTCTTTTATAGTGCCTGGAGGCTGTGGAAATAAGGAACAACAGGCTAAAGCTGAACCCTGGCAACATAGAGTGATTTTGGGTTTGAGGCTCCTTGGTTCTTGAAGAATGACCATTGTTGGTTGTGGATGGGCTTGTACTGCCCCAAATCAATTCAATATGTAATCTGGGAGTTCTTCTGGACTCTCAACTCCTGTTCAAAAAAAGTAATTACACCCTAGTCACCTGCCATTTAGGCTACTGGAATGTGCTCTATGTGGGACTGCCTTTGAAACATTTGTTGGTTCAAACTGCAGTGATCTGCATAGTTCTATGCAAGTAGAAATTTGTGCATGTGACACCACTTTTCTTGAAGCTGCATTGATTACCAATCTGCTTCAGGATACAATTAAATGTGCTAGTTATCACCTTTAAAGGCCTACATGGCTTTGGGTTAGGTCAGTGATGGCTAACCTTTTTGAGTTCACATGCCCATAATTGCATGTGCGCTTGCCTGCTCGTGCTCACGTGCCACCCAGAAGGCAATGTGCGAGGGGCCCCCCATGCCTCCAGCGCATGCGCACTGACCCATGCGATTCGCACAACCCACGCTTCTGTGCATGCATGCGCGACCCCCCTGTGTGCCATGCACTTCTACACATGTGTGAATGTCTCCTGGGTGGTAGCACCGCCCCCACACATGCACACCAGATACCCAACAATTATCTGTTGGGTGGGCGGTGTGCGAGCATACACAGTAGACCTTTCCTGGGCGAGTGCTCACATGCCGGCAGTAATTGCTCTGCGTACCACTTCCAGCACGCATGCCATAGGTTCGCCACCACAGGGTTACATTATTTAAGATACTGTCTACTTGGTCTGTCAGAATAGAAAGATGAGGTACATTATAGATCCTCTCCATGAAGAAGATATATCTTCTAGGATCAAGGAAAAGGGTTTTTCCTGTGGTGACTCCCTCCGTTTGGAATATCATTCCCCAAGAGAGAAGATTTTATCCTACCTTGTTACTTTTCCAGAGGTCCTAAAGACATGATTATGTCAGCAGGCCTAGTAACCCCTTACTGATATGGAGCCAATCAAATGGCTGAAATGAGTATGTGGTCCCCGGGACAAGTAGTGAGTTGGTGGATTTTATACTGTGATATGTTGTAAGCCACCCAGAGTCACTGTGTATGAACAGGGTCATCATGCATGAATTGGGTAGCTACAAAAATTTGCTTAGTAGTAAAGAAGATTCCATTAGAACAGGGGTGTCAAATTTGATTTCATTGAGGGCCGCATCAAGACTGTGTCAGACCTTGGAGCGCCAAAGTAGGTGTGGCCAGAGTGAGAGTTCCCAGCTTTACGTCATTTGTGTTGGAGTGCCTGAGAGCTCTGCCAGTGAAAACAGGCTCCTGAGCTCTATTTTTGGCTGCAACAGCCTCTTGCAACCCTCTGCCAGTGAAAACAGCTTGGGAGCAGGGGTGGGATTCTATCAGTTCGCACCTATTTGCTAGAACCGGTTGTTAACATTCTAAGCACTTCGGAGAACCGGTTGTTAGAAGAAATTACTGGCCTAATCCTGTAAGGAAGGCAGGAAAGAAACATTCTGGTGTTGCTTACAGAAACTGCCTCTCCGTTAACCCTTATTACATTCTTGGCAGGACTAGACTTCCTGTCTCAGGAACTTCTCTGGAGTTTTTTTCCCTCTTTTATTGGTACTTTGCTTATGTGGAGTGACCATTCAAAGTTACAATGGCACTGAAAAAAGTGACTTATGATCATTTTTCACACTTACAACTGTTGTAGCATCCCCACAGTCATGAGAGGCCAGGCGAGGAGATGCGTGCCTCGATGTGAGTGATATTGAGTTGGCCACCACCAGCCAATAATATGACCACCAAGCCATGTCCACTCAGTCACATGACCACCAAGCCACACCCACTACCTAAGCCACGCCCACAGAACCGGTTGTTAAAATTTTTGAATCCCACCCCTGCAAGGGAGAGCCACCTGTGGCGCTTGCATGCTCCATTTTTGGCTGCGATTGGCCCCTACAGCCCTCTGCCAGCGAAAACGGAGCTCAGGAGGACCGCCCGTGACCCTCCCGAGCTCTGTTTTCTCTGGCAGAGGCACCGCAGGCCAGTCCTTCTCTATTTCCTGGGCAGCCCCATGGGCCATATCTAAGCACCCCACAGGCCGGATCAGGCCTCGAGTTTGACACCGCTGCACTAGAACAAAAGTTTGTTGACTAATAGCTGTTTATCCCTGGGATGGCCTTGATGAGACAGGGCTGCAGATAGAAGACCACATAAAATTCAAAGAAAGTGGGGTGGCAACCTAAACTTTTAATGGCTTCAGGGTTTTTTTTTTAGATGAATTGCTGTCCTTAGAAAACATGCTTTAAAGAGTCCAAAGTCACTTTAGAAACATGTTGATTGAATCAATCTCAAAATGCTCTTTGATTTATCATTTGAAATGGAAAATCAAAATCCTTATCTTTTAGGAGAAATATTCATTTCCTGAGGTGGCTTTGCTGACAATTTATACAATTAAGTCTCCAACATTTATACTTAAATATGGTAGATATACTTTTAGAACCAATTCTGTGTTAGCATTTTGTGCTGGATAGAAACACTGTATAGAAGAAGAGAAAACAGTGTACTTTGGATTACAATAGCTTCAAAGACTCGTGCATTATGACTCAGCTACATTCCAACTGAAAGGTCTTAAATGTGTTTTCTCTCTCTCTCTCTCCTACAGTAATGTTTGCCAATAGTTGATTTTATCTGATATATATTCTGCAATCTGGCACAAAATCTAGCAATGCATTTAGTTATATTAGTAATTAAACTAAACCGTTGGCAAGCTATAAACATGACTTTTTTGATCAAGTCCAACTTCAAAAGTCCTCAAACAAATAGTTTCAAAGAAAGATAAAATGCAAATTAACAAAAATAAAAAAGATTAAAAGAAAGGGTGAGAGGATCAATGGGGGGAATTAAAATGTGACAAGAAAAGAAAAACAAAAAGAATGGCTTCTGACTTTCTTCAATGACATGCAATCAAGTAACCTCTTTAAATTAAAGCAAGTGTTTGTCTTTCTTTCATGATGCTCAGTTCTCAAAGTATGATCCAAAGTCAGTGGAGGAAACACAAATATGTCACAATATTTCTTGTATCTTGGAAGACAGAAAAAAAGCATTTATTTCTACAAGCAAACAATTAGCAACAACTTCCCAACAACTTCCCTAAGAAAAGTTTCAAGAAGTTAGGCATTTGGATTTTATTCCTGCTATGGGAAATTAGTAATTTTTCTTGCAAAATTCTAGCCAAAACTAAAGAAAGTTCCAGTTCTTCGTGGATCACACAAGGGGAAAATTGGTATATGAATGTAACGATATACCGTGTCATAATCTCAAAATGGATTTTAACATAGTTTTCATAATAATCCAATGCTAGCTGGTGGTTTGTTTGGGTTTTTTTTTTTTTTTGCCATCTTAACATTTTAGAAATTTTAATTCTCCATTGTCCATTCAGACAATCTTTTAGAGCCCTTTCAATCATGAGATAAAATAAAATTATTATAATCTAGAGCAGGGGTGTCGAACTTGCATCATCATGGTGGCGTCATGTGATGTATCACGACTTTTTCCCCCTCACTAAACCAGGCATGGGCGTGGCCAGCATGTGAACCATCCCGTCCGCGGGCCGTGAGTTTGACAGCCCTGATCTAGAGGTTAACTAAGTTATCAGTATCAATGGGTTTGTTCCAGCTCATGCCACCCCAGAAGTCTCATATTCAATTTATCAATGTGTGCCACCTCACTAGTTCTGTGAGGTGCTCGATACCTTATACAGTGAAAAAAAAAATCTAGAAGCATTGGACCTGTTGGCTCTGCCACAAGAAACTCAAGGAACTCTGTGGTAATGTGGAAGCTCCAGATTAAGATGCTTTCCTGTTTCTACTTCATCAAGTTCTTTCCTGGAAGGGCAAAGGAATAAAGCCATCTCAGCCAGAACAAGGGCTGAGTGTGGCTTTCAGGCCTGAACAGGCTAGGACCTTCTGTGGTACTTCAATGCAGAGCTAAAAAGGCAGATACTCTCAGTTGCCCTGCCCAGTGCAAAGTCATCCTTTCTTCTCCATCTAAAGCAGTGGTGATATTCTACCGGTTCGGCCCTGTTCTACCTAGCCGGTAGTGGTGATGAGCAGCAGAGATCGAACCGGTTCTCTCCACCCTGCTGGGTCCACCCACACGGGCTTCCATATTCACCTTTATCCTCTGCTTTTGAAGGGCAGCTGCTTTGCGCAGCACAGCAGAGTGGTGCGCGGCAGCTGCTGAAGCCACCGGGAGAGTGCAGGCTTGAAGGAGGTGAATTTGGCATGTGTGGGCATGAAAAGTGTGTGCACGCGTGCAAAGCGCACCCCACCAAGCCACACCCACTGAACCGGTGGTAAAACTTTTTGAATCCCACCACTGATCTAAAGCCATGCCAAGGACCAGCCATAATTTTGGCAGGGAAAACTGGCCTGACTTGTCTCTAATGCTATCTCTATGTAGGCTTAGGAGTGCAACTATCCCTCTGGGCACTGTTCGTTATCAGCCTAAGAGATGTACTATAGTGTCTAGCCAAAGACAACCATTTTCACATTTGCTCTCCTGTTATGGTATTCTAGGCCCTCTTGCTTTCTATTATTCTAGGCCCTCTTGCTTTCTTCTCCCTCCTATGTTTAATATGCTTTGCCTCGCTTGTTACATCAATTAAAATGGGCAGGGAGCAATCCTGTCTTCTTTTGAGGTAACCTCAGCAACTGAGAGACTGACACCCAGTAGGCCTTACTTCCTCTTAATATTATTGTAGCCTGAAGAAAATGAGTCAGAAAGCCATAGAGGGCAGGGCCTGCATTGAGGCCCTGCATTAAATCATGGTGCAGTTTGGTTTTGATTTGGCATATGCATTTTAGTATTAAAAGTGAACCAGACAGCTATAGATTTTTCAAGGACTATAGTTTGAAAGTCCTGTATTGGCATTAAGTGTGACTCTTACCTAATGTCTAAATCATTCAGAAAGGCTTTGACCTGCAGGAGAAAAGATTTGGGAAATCCATCAGTAAACTCTACTTTCTATCCTTTTCACTCCACAGTTGTGCTACGGTCTTTCAATATAAATAAATGCATCAAATCAATCTATATTTGATAAATCAATAAAAAGTAAATATAATTACTTATATGTACTACCACTTAGCCGAATTGTTTCAGGAATGTCATAGCCTATCCAAGAAATATATATATAAGAAATAAATCGGCATTGTACAGAGAACATTAACGAGGACTGAAGATGTAGATAGCTTTGTATGATGCCTAAGAAGGCATTGAATCTATTGTTAAAAATTCTGGACACTGAATTCCTGGTATACCTCCAAAGAGGGTAAAAAATTGAGGAAGACAAGAAATAACGAGAGCACCTTAAGGAATTAGATGGCCGGTTTTACGGTCTGTCTAATGCCTGCAAACGCAAATGGAAAGGTGATTCTCCTGCTGCTGAAAATAGCAATTTCCCTTTTTCTCACACTAAAAGGTATCTGCATTTTCCCAGAGGAATGACAATTTTCACTTGGGGTTGCAGATATTAACACAGGAGATAATCGTTATGACGTGCCCTTGGTGTGTTCCAGGCAGATAATAATTTCTTCTATTACCTGAATGTACCTTCAAAAGATAGAGGAATCTGTATTTCCCCGGAAGTAGTATATACAACTGCTGATGCAAATATTAGAAACTTGCTTTACAAAATAAACTTCAGCTTCTTCCCAACACTTATCATGTATAAACATATTCAGAAATAGAAGACTTTATTATCATATATGTACAGAGTTAATTATGCTCCAGGAAACATGTTTGGTCAATAAACAAAGCCACATAAGAGATTTTTTTATAATCTTTATAGGCTTTGAAGAGAGGCAGAAGAGGGCTGATGCATAGAGGGTTAAAAATCTAGTTTAAATATTTCAATTGAGTTCAGGTGTACTACTGAAAGAAGTCCACATAATTGCTGGTTAAGAAATGTAGCTGGTCTGAAAAGTTTGGAATGCTTTCTCCTAGGTTACTTACCACACCGAAATCACTAAATCAAATAGCAGTGTTTACTCTTGTTTTTAATAATAATCATTGGCTGTGCGGACAGGCAGAAGATCCAATGTCTGTTGTATATATTTGATGTTCCTATTCGGTTCCTATGTCACTGATAATTAAGTGGCCACTGATCGTTACACCCAAAGTAATACTTTTGGGTCAAAAGGGAATGAAACAATGAAGGAGAAAATGGTACAGGAACGAATCCAAATTAGCAGCCTGAAGATTAAGATCCTGAGGTTTCTTTCCTTCATGTCAAAAAAACAAACCAACCCACAACACTTTAATCACATATACATTTAAAGTAATAAATATATAAGGGAGCAGACTATGAAATATCCATCATAGATGCAAATGTCCATTATTGATGAAGAAATGACTTTGGAGCTTTTACAGAGTGTTTTTCAAATTTGGCAACTTTAAAATGGATGGACTTCAATTCCCAGAATTCCCCAGCATGCTAGCTGCAGGATTCTGGGAGTTGAAATCCACACAATTTAAAGTTGCCAAGTTTGAAAATATTGTTTTGAAACATACTTGTCAATTAGTACCCCAAATATTTTGCCACATTCTCAGAATATTCAGTAACAACTCAAATGTGCAACCTGGGATTTCTGGAACTTTATTCCAAATATAATATAAGGTTGGGAAGAATTGTGGGAGGGGGACAAGAGAGGCCATGGTTAAAGCAAAACATTAAGCAAGGGAGGAATTATATAAACACAGGTGACACTTTATAATGTTGAAGCCTGAAACCAATCTCTAAATCAGTCCTCTTGTACTGATGTATTAGCACTTTTGGAATTCCTTAGTTCTGAATTCTGGGAGATCTAACATTGATGAGCGCCAGTTAGAGAAGACAGCTCAAAATCATGTTTTTAAAAAGTAAGGAATATTTTACAGAGAAGCAGTTGCATTCTGATGTCCAACAGAAAGTCAGCTATCTGTCTTTCCATATTTCTCACTCACAGACCTAATTCAACCACAAAGATAAACATTGGAATAACCATTGCTTACATTCAGCTCAGATTTCTGGAAACGGAACAAACTTCTCTGAAATCCCAATTGCTTGCCAAATGATCAAGCATCTGGGAATATTTTCTGATACTGCCTCAAATAGAACATTGCTCTCCCAAGAGAAAGTGAAGTTTCTCATTGCCCTTCAGGATAGGAAAGCTATTTAAACCAGCGTAATCCCTGGAGATAGTAATTCCCCGCCCTCCACTTCCTATTTCTGCAATATCATAAACACATTTGTGGTATAAAGATAGACTGCTAAAACATACAATTTTCTACTTTGCTAATAACTCTTTTATCCCCAAGTCAAGGCAATTTTTACTTGTGCAATGTAATCAATAATTTATTTGCCCTCCCAGGGTAAGTTGCCCCCCAAAATTAGAGAAAAAAATCTTCCTTTTTTTTTTTCAATGGAATGCTTTTCTTAAACTTAATTGCTATAGGGAAGAGCCGCACAGAGGGCATGTAAGGAGAGAATTAATGCTCACTTCACTAACTTGTTAAACCCGCCCCCTTATATAGCAATTCCACTTCCGAGGAAAAGTAAACTTTCAAATGAAACCAGATGACACTTACAGCACTTACTGGTTATAGATGTGAGACCTTGAAAAATAAATTCCTGGGTTCATGCCCGCAGTGCAGGACAAGCAATACCTCTGCTTGTGATTTTCTGTTCCCAATCTGTATAAAAAGCAGCAGTGAAGGCAGAGGGAAAAAAAGTGAATGGAAACTATGAAGCTTGCCATACCATAAGCCATTCCCAATGCTCTGGAAATGCCTCCTGCTTTTTGTTTGCTTTGTCATCACCACCATCAGATCACAGATGTTTTCAGGAGTTGACTCCACTGGATGAATGGATGTGAAATCTGAGCCGGGATTGGGGGGACGGGCGGGGGGGGGGCATAGCAAGCAGGCAGTCTTCCAATGAAAAAAAACAACAACAAAGCACAGTTGCTGCTGGCAAGGGGCCAACACCGCCGATTGACTGCCAGCTCCATGCAGTTGCCCAGCAGCAAACACAAGGAAAATCCTTGGTGGCAAGTCTCATTTATACTGCATTACGAGTTGGATTAGCCATGCATTCAAACCCATATTGTGGGTCACATTATAGATAGCTTAATGATCTTCAATCATGAGTTGTTTTTTGGGATATCATTGCATGTCCTTGTGTCAGTCTTGACTCCTGGACAGTTTTGATATCATTGCATGTCCTCGTGTCAGTCTTGACTCCCTACAGTTTTCTTGGCAAGGTTTTCAGAAGTGGTTTGTCATTGCCTGCTAACTAGGGCTGAGAGAGAGTGACTGGTCCCAGGTGGCTTTGTACCTAAGACAGGACTAGAACTCACTGTTTCCCAGTTTCTAAACTGGTGCCTTAATTGCTATGCAAAACTAGCTCTCTTCGATGTCATGAATCCAGATTGAAGGCCAATCTACGGTTAATTTTTAATGCAGAAAAAAAAACCCCTGAGGTGATTCTCCATATTTTTTTTTTCCCATGGGGATGTGTACATCAGGCACATAAAGGAGATGAAGGGGGAAACTAGCTTCTTCCTCTCCTGTACGTGGTGCCACTCATTCTGATCCAGCCTGCTGCAGGGGCTTTATGTTTAAACAAGAAATAAAATGTCAATTGACAAGTCACCATAATGCTGCTTTAAAATGGATATGGGGAATGGCAAACCACAACAAGCTCTGGTTTGCCATCTGGTACAGCATGCATTTGTTGTAGCTCCTTGATCAGTGATGGGATTCAATTTTTTTTACTACTGGTTCTGTGGGCGTGGCTTGGTAGGGCGTGGCAGGGGAAGGATACTGTAAAATCTCCAGTCAAAGGTGGTATTTGCTGGTTCTCCGAACTACTCAAAATTTCCGCTACCGGTTTTCCAGAACTGGTCAGAACTTGCTGAATATCACCTCTGTTCCTTGATCCATGATTAACATTAAATCATGGTCTGAGTAGGAAAGTGAAAGAATTGTACCTGTTCTGTTATTCTGTGGTTCAAATGTCAGGCTGTGGAAAGAAAAGTAGAAAAGAAACGTTCATTCTTCATTCTTTCTCCAACTGCGCTAATTACTAGTTTACTTCTGATTAAATTTCAAGATGCTGGTTATGACCATTAAAGGCTTAAGGAGCTTGGAATTAAAATATTTAAGCAGGATTGCAAAGTAAAGAAATGGTGAACTGACTTCCTCGGAGACATTACAGGTTGTTCTTGACTAATGAATACAGTTGAGCCCAAAATTTCCATTGCTAAGCAAGACCTTTGCCCCATTTTACAACTTTGCTTGTCACAGTTAAGGGAATCACAGCAGTTAAGTTAGTAACCCAGTTGTTAAATGAATCGGGCTTCCAAATTGACTTGGCTTGTGAGTAGATCACAAAAGCTGATCACATGATCCCGGAACTCTGAACTGACATAAATACATGCCAGTTGCCAAGCACATGAATGTCAGTGTTCCAAGTAAACCCTCAATACAATTCAGAACTCCGAGACAAAGTCCATCAAAGTAAGAATTTATTAAGGGAAGCCATGTTGGCACATCTGGGGAAAACCCGAATCTGAATTCCTGCGTTTTCCCCCTCCACACTAAAACTCACACCCTGCCCCATTTAGTGACCTTCACATCACATGGCCCAATCAATCTCCTGTCGCAGCTGCCGCCAAACTTTGGTCACTCCCCTCCAGGTGCCAGCAGCTTGTCCTTGCTCTCTTGCAAAAGAATGTTGCTATGGCTGTACTCCCTTCACTACTCTTCCCATTCCCACAGCTTGCCCATCCCCCACTGTGGCAGCCCTGAAAATCTGTCCCAAGATGGATCCAAGGGGTGATGCTGAGTTTTGATCACATGATCATGGAGATGCTGCAATGGTTGTAATTGTGAAAAACAATCATAAGTCACTTTTTTCAAGATTGTTGTAACCTTGAACGGTCACTAAATGAATTGTTGCAAGTCGAGAATGACTTGTACAACTGAAATTGGCAAAAGGATGTTGGATCCAGACCTTCCAGCTTTTGGAAATCTCTCTGGAAAAGGAAGAGATTTTGAGGTGACCCAAATATATTGGTTTTTTTTGTGAGCTGTTGGCAGGAACTGAGGTTTTTGCAGTCAGTTTGCAGACATGAAGTCATGGTATACCATTTACCTGCAAATAAGTACTGGAGGGATCACTATTAATGAAGTAATAGAACATGAAGAAACTAAACTCTTCTGGGACTTTAGAATTCAAGCAGACAATCATCTGCCACACAACACCACCATACTTAACAATTGTTGATAAGAAAGATTAAAAAAAGTCTGGATGGTAGACATTGGAGACAGCAGAATGGAAGAGAAAGGAGAAAATTACAAAATACAAATATGTGTAAATAGAAGTAGAATAATTGTGGCAAAAAACAAAGATAGCACCAATAATAATAGACACCTTGGGTGCAATTTCGGGACTCCTGGAGCACCACTTGAACACTATTGGCATAGACAAAATCACCATCAATCAATTGTAAAAGGAAGCTTTACTTGAAACGGCTTACGTTTTGTAATGATACTTTAACACCGTCAAACAACAATTTTTACCCATCCCAGGTCCTTAGGATATCCTCAATAGGAGGATAAAATGCCAAATCTAGTCTAAATATATGGCTTATTGTGCAACCACCACCAACAACAACAATACCTACACATAATAATAAATCAAGGCAGGTTGATGGCTCAGCTGTTGCCCTTTTGTTGCAACCATTCAGGTTTATAAAGTATGTTTGACCAGACAAATAAAAAGTATTTTTTATTTTATTTATTTTAGAAAATATACAGTATATTGCTGCCTACTCACACATGGCGCCTCGAGGCGGCTTTCACAGATATAAAAACCATATAAAAGAAATAAAAATAATAATAAAATAATAAATTAGTATAATAATAATAATCCCACATCCACCCTGGCATCAACACACTTTCATACAAACCATTTAATGGGCTCTATTCCATTCTGGGTTCCCCAGGCCCACTGACTAGAACCACGTCTTGTTCAACTATATGAACAAGCAACATTGTGATGCATGCTTTTCCTTTTTGTGGGGTAAAGGGATTTTATTACTCTAGCGATGGTGGAGGGAAGATGGTTGATTCTTTGCAGTCTGATTGACTCCTTTGTGGTAGACCTGAAGACATTTAAAACTGCTTTTGAGAGAGGGGAAAGCAAAAATTGTGGTGGTTAGGGTTAGAGTTAGGGTTAGGGTTAGGTGGTATGATAACAGTCCAAACTGAAGTTCCAATCTGAACCATGACTAAAGAGAGCAAGTTTTGCTTTCAATATAATTCCCTGTTTTGTTTTGCTGTCTAGTTTTATAAACTCACCGTACTGTTTAATGGCTTTTTAAAACAACAATTTCATTTTTGCTTTGAAGCTGCAGGCAAGAATACGTTGCTTTTCGCTAAATACTTGTGCAATAAGTACAAGCAGATGTATGAGATATGCTTTAAGGCAACATTTTGCCCTGATTCTAGGTAAAAACCGCCCAAAGAGAATATACAGAGGTTGGATGTTTAGGCAGGGATCCAAAGTACAGATATGCAGCAGAGCTGTGTACTGACATGCAATTCATATACTTTACTATTATACTGCTGACTAAATGATTCTCCTCCCAGCCAGGGCCATTGGCCATTTTTACAGCTAGAAAAGAAGAAAATATTAGTCTTCCTCTTGTGGGGAAGGAATGACATCCTGTCCTCAACAACGCAAGTGCCTGGACTCACAAACATAATCTAGCAGTAAAGGATAAATATTTTCAGCTATTTGGCTGCCATACTGCACAGGAAGGGCAGGGTAGCATAAATTTATCAAATATAGGAGTTGATCAAAGACACTGTTACCTTCTGATTCATCAGTGGTACTGGATGGTCATATCTTAAGAAACACAGTGGCCTAAAAGAAGCACTCAAGGAGAACTGGCTAGCTTATGAAATGCAAGACAGGCTGGAAACTCAAACCATTTTTATTCTTGTAGTATGCTGGCTTCTTTCAATAACTGCTACATCACGCCGCCACTCACTTTGAATAATGGTAGGTCACCTCTGGAAGAAAATATGGATCTCTGTGTGCATTTTGAATTAAAAATAAAAATGGAGAAGGAGAAATAAATTTAGATTTTAGGCTACATGGAGCGAAACATCTCAAGATGGTCAGTGTGGGTGGATGATTGATTGGTTTTTATTATTGTTGTGAGCCACAACAGAATTGTGTTTCATGGGGTGGTGGCCCTATAAGTCTTTTAATTAAATAAGTCAATAATATGGCCTACAAGAATTTTTTATTTTATCATTTTCTAAAATACAGTACTGTAGATGCCACACCCAGGGAGGCGGACATGTTGTTTTTAGTGTATCTGAAATCTCTGAAAGGCTTGAGGCATATAATTTGCTACTTAAATCTGCCCTAAAGCCCTCAAAACACAAGTGAATATGTAATCTGGCTAGTCATGAAGACTCTAAGGTCCAGTGAACTTTATGTAGCCCAAAAGTGGCTTTTATTTTTTTGATCCCTGCGCTGATTTGCATTGTGGTATATTTGTTTTTACTGTAGGTGATGGAAAATTGCAAGCCACATGTGTCTTTTAAGTTAATTTCATGAGGAATGTCAAGATATCAGTAAGATGTCTGGGAAAAGGGATCTACAGCTTGGATTAGAATGAAGAGACTATCAAAAAGAGGTGTCAGAAAAAGTATGTTGTCTCCCACACTTTTGATTGTAATCTGGCCGCAGTCAGAGGTTATTTTTTTTCACCAGCCTTGAAGTAATTGTGGCCATTGTAAACTCAATGCATTAATGGTGGTAGTAAGAAAATCCTTCCATAGAGATTACTATCTTGAACTATATTTTGGGCAAGGTGGATTTTAATAGTATTTTGGGGCTGGGCTTGCACCTCAAAGTAAGACAAATTGTGATCAGGCATTGGTTTAGCGTGTAGGGCAATGGTGGGATTCAATTTCTTTTACTACTGGTTCTATGGGTGTGGTTTTGTGGGTGCGGTTTGGTGGTCGTGGCAGGGGAGAGATACTGTAAACTCTCCATTCCCTCCCCACCCCACTAACCTGCTTTCCAGCTCCGTTCTCCTGTGCAGGGCAACAAAAGAAGACCCAGCTGGGATTCGGGAGGCAGAGAATAGGTGGGGGCAGGGCCAGTCAGAGGTGGTATTTGCTGGTTCTACGAACTACCCAAAATTTCTGCTACTGGTTCTCCAGAACTCATCAGAACCTGCTGAATACCACCTCTGGTGTAGGGTGAACTGAGCCAGTGTGGCTTATTACATAATTCCTTGCTAAGAAACCAAGCTATAGTATTATATGTGAATTCAGCATTTGTGTTAAAATATTGGCTCCTTATCCATAAGAGAAGAATAAAGCCAGGACATACTGTGAAAACAGATGGTTTTGAAGGCCACATAGATTCTGTTTTCTAAAATAAAATGACCACAAATATTTTTAAAATGATTTCTTTTTAAAATAATTAATACAAGCCTTAAGATAAATGCTGACTTCCTGCTTTGTCTTTTAATCCCCCAATGGGGATAGTTCATTTAATTAGAATTAGAATTGCATTATTTAATATACAATTGGTATGATTATAGTATTTTCAAATATTGCTTCTAGCCAAGACATACTTTCCACAAATTATTTTGTGATTAAAATCTGAACTCCAAAAAACTGCTACATCTATTCATATACCAAAAATGGATTCAGCAAATATTTAGAAGTATCTGAAACAGAGGTGGTATTCAGCAGGTTCTGACCAGTTCTGGAGAACCGGTAGTAGAAATTTTGAGTAGTTCAGAGAACCAGCAAATATCACCTCTGACTGAAGATTTTACAGTATCCTTCCCCTGCCACGCCCATCAAGCCACACCCACAGAACCAGTAGTAAAAAAATGTGAATTCCACCACTGATCTGGATATAGACTTGTGGAATGTAAGAGTTGGGAAACGATAGATGGAGGTCAATTAATTCAATCTCCTGTCTGATGTTGGATTCCATTACTACTGTAGAAAGTTAGCACGCACCCCTCTCCTAGAAGAATAAAATATTTTTTTTATAATAAAATATTCTAGGAAATATTAAAAAGGCAGAATATTATACCTCCCTGGATGACAAAAGGAGAAACATTTCTCTTGAAAAACAGACCATCCTATCTAGAAGACAAAAGGCTTTCAGTTCCAGGGTGATAGGATTAGCTCAAAATCCAAACCAGGACAAAGCCATTAAGCCATAATAGGAATTGCCCAACACCCTTTCAGAACACAGCCCTCTTCATTACATCATCACCCAGCAAGATTCAATCAAGCCTGGGACACAGACAGCCTATAAGGTTAGTTCGGCCCCCACATAGCCCCCTGGGAGTCTGACAACCAATAGGATACATTTCTTGCAAGGCCCAAGAGAGGGTATAAATATATCTCACTCTCTACTCCATGTGGTCATCTACCAAGAATCACATGTGCTTGGTGGTTCTACTTCACCATTAAACCATCCTTCCAAGCAGCCTCCATGTTTCCAGTGTCTTTCTTCCCACGTGGAACTGAACCCAGGTGGACATTTCTTCCAACACTACATTGTCTTGTGGAAAAAAACCTCTAATTTCTGCATAGATGCCCATCAGATATTTGATATACCTGCAGTAATGGCTCATAGCTTAGGATCCATCAGTACATCTAGAAGTGTTTTTTTCTTGTACTATTTTTTTGTACTATTGTCCTGCATAGCTGTCTTCCCCACCTATGCAGTACTTATGCCTTTTCCACTTGTAAGACAATAGCTGGTATCACTAAATGGAAATTTGCCAATCATAGTAAAGATGTAAGCATAAGGTCTCCTGCAAGCCTCCTTACTGGGACAATTTGGAGTCTAGCTTTAATATTAGCACAAATTATGCTGTCATAATTTAATCTGTTGACTCAAAGACTACATACTAGCACAGTTATAAGGAGAACTAAAATTATATTTATCTTCCTACTTGAAGAGCATATTAAGAATCTCTGATTCAGAAGTAAACACAGGTATGATCTGGTCCCCCACTGCAGATTTTCTCCTCCTTCAAATAATTAGTAGAAAGGAATGTGCTATATTCCCATCAATGTTCTCCTGGCATTGTTAAAACTTAAGGTTTCCTTCCTTCTAAATACACCAAGGATGTATTTAGTCATTCAAATAATAAATATTTGATGGATGACTCTTGTTTCCAAAAAATATAATAGACACCATCTTGGAGGAAAATTTAAAAACTCAAATTCATGGAAGACATATTTATTAGCAACAATTAGTTGTGATGTCAAAAGAGATCTTCTATCTTCAGAAACTATATACATCTTTGAATACTTGCTTAGCTATCTTTGAATACTTGCTTAGCTATTCTGCTAGTGAAGACTGGTCGTCAGATTAAGGATTTCCTGAAAGCTTTTTTCTGGTTTCTCTGCTTGTGCTGATCTGGCAAGCGTCTTTTAACATTAAGTTTTTATCAACACCTCACCAATTCCCGGAGCTACACCATACGATCTGGTTGTCCCTTACTTTCATTTGGAATGCCATACACCTACCTTTCCCCAATCTGGAATCTTCTAAAAGTACCCAGTCATCACACCATGGCTGCTGTAATCTGTAATCTTGACCTCTGAAAGCTGGAGAAAGTGGTCACAGGCAATATTATGGTATAATTCTTATGCATTGTTTCACTTGAGTCATTAAAATTCCATTAGCTTAAGTAACAAACGAGATTCGTTTTTTTCCCTTTCCATTCAATTGTGTCTGACTCTCAGAGGTTGCCTGGATAAGTCCCTGCAGTTTTCTTGGCAAGGTTTTTCAGAAGTGATTTGCCATTGCCTCCTTCCTAGGACTGAGAGGGTTACGGTTGCTGAGTTGGCTTTGTGCCAAAGGTGGGACTCGAATAGATTCCTTGATTCAAGCTTGTGCCTTAACCACTACACTATACTGGGTCTTGACAGATAAGACTATAGTAATTCAAGTCAAATAACAATAAAATTTAGAATAAGGACTATGCTAAGTAAATATATGCTTAGACTTCTCATGATTGAATTATGCTCAAAGACAAATGCTCATAGACAATATTTTTAAGGTTATTATTTGAAAATGTAATATATGTTATGCTTTTTTCAATTGATGTCAATGTTCATGGATTAATATATATTATTTTTTAACTGAAATTAATCTAATTATGTAATTTGGATCCCATCTTTACGGCATTTTGAGTAAAAGATGGGTTATAAAGGGTATAGTAAAATTCCCAACAAAATTCCCAACCAAGTGCAAATTAATATTGTATAGTCTTTTAAAAGCACATTTTACAAAACCATTGTTATTATGTTACTGTCTTCCCTTTGTAGATATAATTAAACAAAAACAGTATAATTTAACAGAAGACTTGTAAAAGTACTTGCTTGAAAACAAGATCTTCATATTTTTTGAGAAGCTTAAAGGTAAAAAAAATCAAAAAGTATGCAGAAGTTAAAAGAAGGTCGAAAAGCACTAATAAAAGTTATTTATTTTGGGTGAAGGAGAGAGAAAGAAGTTGCAAGAAGTTCTGTTTCTTAAACCATTTTCAAAAGTGTGAAGAAAATTCTTGACTCTAACAATCTCATAGCTGCTTGCACAATAAAAACAGATCATTCAAAGAGCCATTCTTGTTTCTCCACAGCCTGACGTAAGGCAAAATGAACTCCCTGCATTCAAAACAAATTAAAATACTTGGAAATGTCTTTTAAAAGCCACAAAAGCAAAACAAAACTTAGTAACTCAAAGCAACAGCATCTTGTGTATGTACTGCTTGTCCTTGCCCTGCTTACAGCTGGATAACTTTTACAACAAAATAAAAGCAAAAAAACCAACACCATCACTGACAGAGGAGCATGGTTTTTTAAAATATTCTCTTCCTCCCCAATTCCCCCCCCTCCACTGCAGTGCTTATTATTAATCTCTGTTACCTTCCTTATTCAAGCTGCTGAATTAGGGTGGCACAAACTTGCCCTACCTGACATGGGCAGATCAATTTTGAATCTGTGAAACACCAGAAAAACTTGGTTCAGGCCTGCCCTGAGGATAAACATTTTTTCCCTTTGAGACAGCTTCATTGTATGCCTGCTGCGGAAGAAACATCCTCTCTAATGACATATTTTGCAATATCCTTATTGGCATACATGTGGGTGTTACCAGCACTCTTGTTTTTCCAGCACTGCTACTGCTTTTGTTTTGCTATTTGGCTGGGGCCCGAGCTTTACAGGGAAAAATCAAGCCTCCAAAGTGAACATGAGCCTTTCCACGCTTGCATTTAACCTGTGACACAAATATGACCCACCAACCTATTTTTTCCTGTCCTCCCGTGGCCTCGTGACATTGCCAGCCCATTTCTGTGATATCCTTAAGTCAGCCAAAGTTGTTCTTATGTGGAAGGACTGTTCTTCTTATTCTACGGTACTTACTGCTGTGAATATAATCAAATATGTTTCACCTCATGCCACCTCTGTAACATAATACCGCGGCCCCTTTGGTTGAGATTAGCCCAACAAGGACAAATAGGCTGAAAAACAGCTTCTATCCCTAACTCTATTGAATTCTACTATATAGTGCAATACTAATGCAATATCAGGGGTTTTCAATTCAATGCATAGAATGTGAAGGATGTGTATTTGTGTTTATTTTCATAGTCATAATGTTCACTGAAGATGGCATTTAATTTCATTATACGAAGTGCAATGACAATAAACTAAACTAAACTTCTACGGGCTCCTTCTCATCATTGGATAATGTGCTTGAGGCCACTGTGGCTTTGGTGGCAAGATAGTATGAATCTTCCAGCCAGCTCTCTTCCTGCTCCCTCTGGATTAGGACAATGTTTCTCAACCTCAACAACTTTAAGATATGTAGACTTCAACTCCCAGAATTTCCCAGCCAGCACTGGCTGGAGAATTGAAGGAGTTGATTGAAGTTCACACATATTGTGTTGCTGTTAAGTTCTGGGCGAAGAATGGAGACGGTGTCAGACTGATTTCTAACGGCTCTTTATTCAATACCACCTATGAGGCAACTGAACTTCTTGGCTGACACAGCTCCTTTTATAGGAAACTGATCAGCCAAACAACCAATCAGGAGAAAGTATTTTCCCACTCCAATAAAGGACCAGAATGAGAACTTCAACTGACAACTATATACTATATACAATACATAACAGTTGCCAGAGTTGAGAAGCACTTCTGTAGAAGGCAATGGCAAGATATATCTGAGTGCTTCCCTAGAAAATCACAGGAATACTTCTACATGGTCAGCAGGAGATTGGTTTGGGAGTGTTTGCATAATCTTTTTCCTTGGATGAGGCAAACGAATAAATACTCTTTAAAAAGAAGCAGCAGGATGAAATGACTTCTGAGTTAGGAGCAAACTCTTGGTAGAATATGACCCTCTACAGTTAACCAAAATGTTAAATACTGAATCTATATCAGTGTTTTCAGCCTTGGCAATTTTCACACAGGTGGACTTCAACTCCCCAAATTCTAGGAGTTGAAGTCTTCCCTTCTTAAAGTTGCCAAGGCTGAGAAACATTGCACTAGACTAAATCCTGTTCTTTAAGGGTATGGTACTTTTGCTTTTCAATGAAACTGCCCACAATAATATACATTGGATAAAGTGAGGATGAGCTAAGTTCAGGAAACATTGCTTTAGACCATTGAACAGCAAGTAATCCTCAACTTAAATCCACAACTGAGCCCAAAATTTCCGCTGCTGAGCAAGACTATTGTTAACTGAGTTTTGCCCCGTTTTACTATCTTTCTTGCCACTGGAATTGTTATGTTAGTAAGATGGCTGTTAAGTAAATCTGGTTTTGCCATTGACTTTGCTTGTAGGAAGTCACAATAGATGATAACATGGCCCTGGGACATTGCAACCATCATAAATGCATGACACTTGCCAAGCACTCAAATTTTGATCACGTGACCATAGAGATGCTGCAACAATCATAAGCGTGAAAAATGATCGTAGGTCAGTGTCGTAACTTCAAATAGTCACTAAACAATAAGTTGTTAAATTTTTATGCTTGCTGGGAAGCAAGGGCAATACTTGGTTTTTTCTTTTTCTTTTTGTTTTACTTTTACTTTTTTCTCTTTTGTAGTTTTGCATTTGTTTTACCTGTACAATGTAATTTTTAATAAAAAGTGCACATTTTTTGCTGGACTATATCACATAAGAGCACCAAATACGTTTGATGAGCTCATCCTACAATGGTGGACATTAAATATTGCACATGACCAGTGCCCAGGAGTAATTATCAGCCAGTGAGACATATTCCTACAGGGTTTGTAGGATTTACCCGGATTTGTGAGGATACCTCACAACAATTGCAGGCCCTATCAGGATTTTTGAGGGGGGACCTTTGAGGCTTGATAAAATTCTTTCTCTCAATTTTAAAATAGGAACAGCAAAGAGGAGAAAGCCTGAAAAAAGTGAAGTCATCTTTGAAAAGCTGAACAGTTTCTTACAGGCTGTTTCCTCCTACAGCTCTCTAGGAAATACTTTTGAAGAGCAGCTGCTTCTTTCAATCAGATGTGAGAATATTAAAATCACACAGATATTTCCCTAACTTTACAGATGCTTTGATTTGATTTTAATTGCAGTATTTCATTAATTTTGCAACATAGAACAAAATAAGTTGAAGCAAAACATGCTGGAAGCTCTTCAGTCTTTTAAGCCAGGCTTGAAATTCACCATTAATAGTTAGCATCTGGTTAGAAGGTCAAGCAAGCTCCTGAGATTGTAACTTTTTTTTCTTCTCATTACAGAGAGGTGTATTTTAATTCTATTTCAATAAAAATAATGATTTCTACATTTTAATGTTTATACACACATGTTGTAGTCTTTTTTCCAAAGTAATGGCTACTTTGCTTCTGGACCAACACTCAGGACATTTAAAAGAAAAAGATGTAGATTTATTTGCTTATTAAAGGAAATCTTATTTGCTTACCTAAGGAAATATTTAGATATTATTTATCTTCATTATTACTGTTAGTTCATATACATGGTAAAAATGATTAAGTAAAATTTCAGTTATCACGCAAATACTGTAGTTTTAATCACTTAAACCCACTTTGGCTTTGATGTATTGTAATGGAGACTGAAACTGGAAATATTTGAAAAATGACCGTTGCTTTCCAAAGCAACTATTGATTATTCAATTATTTTTTAAGCAGTTTTACAATATTGGTATTTTGGTTACGTACAAACATGTACTGTACATTCTCTTAATAATAAACTCAAATCATGAATGACAAAGGATATGGAGTCAATATATAACCACTAAACATTATACTTGAAGGATGATAGTTTTTATTTGCAGAAGTGTCATAAATAAAGCAGAAACCTAAAAAGCAATATAATGATGGTGAGGAATGCAATACAGCAATATAATACAAACAAATAGAGAAGAGTTTAATGAAGTAGTTATTTTAAATAGTTAAGGCCAGCACACTATCCGAAGTATTTTATAATCTCAGAGAAGGTTTGACTGACCATAACACCGAACAGAAGTTCTCCTATTAAAAAAAAAGAAAATAAAATGTAAAACTACAAAACAACACTTGGTTGCAATTGCTTCATTATTAATTAAATCTATTATTGTAGTTCAAAATGAACTGATATAAGTATTAATATGTTCTCAGTTCTAATTCAGAGCAACATGACTGCTCTTGATTTAGCTACCTTACTTTTACATTACAAGAATAATGTGATAAAAATAAATACAATCTGATTTTCAACCTTCCTAACAGCCTGGTTAAGATTGCAGCTGTTTTTTTCACAAGTAATTAAAGTAAACAACTGAAGCATATGCTAAAAGTATTAATAATTTCCTTTTACAGAGCATGCAGGAAAGCCAATTTAATAATATCCCTCTTTCACATTGACTTTAAGCCTATTCACTGGAAGGTTAAAAACAAACTGGACTATTTATATTATTTTACTCTCTTTTTTAATTCAATCTAAAAAATTAAAAAGTACATTTATAGAATACTATGCATGTCTTCTATCTTCACAATAGAAGAAGAAAAAAAATGACACATCAAAAAGCATATTCAGATAGACTGATAAATAGTATAGATATAGGTCTTAGTCAAAATTTTAAAAAATCATTAATGATTTTTACATATACTTATAAGTGAAATAATTTTCATCAATGTTTGCAATGATGGAGTGTCAGTTTCTAACTGGAAAATGAACATGTATATATAATCCAAGGTTTTAAAGTTTGGAATAGTTCTGACTTTCAAATGTTGTATGATTGTTTTTATTCTTGCAAATAATTAAAAAAAATATTCCTCACACACCACAGATATTTATGTGGGCTTTGATGTATGGAATTCTTTACTGAGATATTCTTAAGCATATATAACTTTTGCTAATTTCAAGTCATTAGCAGCAGCCAATGTCAGCTAAAGTATATATAAGCAGGAAACATGCTTACTTTTCTTTCACAAAGTTCACACACTCTGCATCATTTTACAAACTAGATAGCAACCAGTACAATTTGTTAGTGATGTTTCCTCAGGAAGGAGAACTGAGCCCAAACCAATTCCCTGATTACAGTAGTATATTTGCAGAACACGTTATCAAATATTTGCTAGGACTTAACACTTTAGAGTGTTAGGAATACATTTTACATTTGAAGCAGTCTATATATAAGGAGATTGATGCTGTAATGTACATTGCTTGGAGGGGGCTTTTTTTAACACAAATCTGACAAATCATTAATCTCATCATAAAATTTCTTGACTTGTTCCTTTTGACCTTCATTAGTCACCTCCTTTTGTTATACCTTTATATTCCTCTGTCTCCCATATACTGTTTTCTCTTCACCTTCTGTGTGCTTCTTACAATTTGGGTGTCCTGGGCAGATACTGTTGTGCATCTCCTGTGATTTACTACCTTGCAAAAAGCTCTATTCCTATCCTGGGAATGTTCTTATACTCTTTCCTCCATCTTGCTACAACTTCCTGCTCTTCTCAGAAAATGAATAGTGAAAGTAGCAACTTCATTTTACTTTATACGCTCTCCTTTTGTCTACACAAACCTCCAGAGCCCTCCTGGAACAGGAGTGTCCAAAATTATAGGAGGTTTTTAAAGAAAATGTCAAGCATCCATTTCATCTTTAGCACCCCTGAATCTGTCTACCATAAGAGACTGTGACTGCACCTACTTTTGAAGCCTTCAATATGTGCAATTTTTGAGATAAAGAAAATTTCATACCCCTGCCTTATGTTGTCACTCTAAGTGGCTGCATAGTTAGAGTCCAAAGGAGAAAAGCAATAGGAAAGCCAGAGAGGCAAGTCTGCTTAACAAGGTTCCACTATCAGCATCTTAGCTATGATTTTCTCAATACATTTCCTCCGTCTCTCTTATCTTCCAGGATCCTCATTATTAAATTTTTCAATCTACCTGCTTTTCTACTATAATTGATTCCCAAATAGGTGAGCAAATGTTACATTCCATACTCCTTTATTTGAAAGTATCCTCTCCGAAGGAACGTTCAAAATCTGCCTTAAGAAGGGATTCTGAATTTATCAATCAGCAATCTGAATCTTGGCAGGGGAATGAATAAACTACCTGGCCACAGTGAGATACATTATATTTTTATTTCCACTATAATCATCTCATCCATATCTGCAATCCATATATAAAACCGCTAAGTATATTTTTATTTTTTGAGATAATGATTGTTTAGTTTTGGGAGGAGTTGTTTTTGCTCTCCTAATTTTGCCAATTCTTTTGGTATTCTCTGATTACTGTTCCACATTTGTTCATATAAACAGTGAGGTAAATCTTCAAGAGAAGGATAAATTCAGGTTACTTTGATTTATTTATACTTCATCTGTAATTATGTATATTACTATTCACTGAATAGTAGTTTAAAGCACCTCAAATGAATTTGTTGAATTCTAAAACATATGTATTTGAGTTCTCTCTCTCTTATTATTTAGATATTTTATTTCTTGAATTGAATTTGGAAAAGATTGCTCCCACAAATACTATTTCAATTACCACTGGCTTTCTCATTATTTGGATATCCTTTTTTTGGTTAGGACCAAGAGATAGACAATTTTTTTTTAAATTTATTTTATTTAAAAGAGTTATAGGGATGCCTATCTTAAGCACTTCTGGGGGGGCTCACAATAACCATGTTATGATTATATAAATGTTACATTGTTGCAATTATACAAATTATTGTATGCTTATTTGTTGCTATTTAATAGAGAATTCTGGAATTCCAAATATGTAGGTCCAAATAACAAAAGGATCAACATGGATCATCTCATCCAACCTTCTGCTCATCACAACAATTGACTAAATCATTAGAAATGGTGGAAAAAGCAGTCCCAACGTATGGCCGTTTAGTTCACATTCAAAAACCTTCACTAAAGAAGAATCCATAAAGAAGTCTCATGCAGGTTATTCCACTATTCAACAACTCTTACCATCAGGAAACTACTCCTAATATCTAACCTTTTTCTTTAATTCAATGCTTCTGACTTGCCCTTAATTTTTAAGTCAGAACTCGTACTTTCAAATGGATTGCCTATTACTAAAAATGGCAGACACTATCCTCCTTCCTTTCTTAAATTGCTGAAAACTGCTGAAAACAGGCTGTATATTTAAAATGTGCAACTTCAGAAGTACATGAAAACATGGGATGGCTTCAGCAGTTTGTCTTCTCAAAGAAGGAGTATGCTGTCCATCATTTTTAGTAACAGCAATAGTTAGTCTGTTAGTAAGTACAAGTTGTTCTTAAATTCTTAACTCAGGGACTGCCTGTAGCAATTAGTTAAGAATACAGTATAGGACTGTTCTTTCCTGCAATCTGGGCACAGTTCTTCTCTCAATTTATCCCAAACTAGCCGATAGCCCGGCATTGCCCGGCTATTTATTTATCCCAATCCTGTATTAGACAGGAAAATCCTGTAGTCAGGACTTACACTATTGTACTGTCTCTCGCATAGCGTCACAAGTCTTCTATTCCTCTCGGAAGTTTTTTGTCTATGCTGATGTTTCATTTTTTTTTATTGCACTTGGTCAATCGCCTGACGTTTCCTTGGAGAGCTGAGAGGGAGCCCCTGGTGGAGTACTGATGTATTGTGAAGCCGTTACCATGGCAAGTCCACTGTGCTGTACAGTAGAAGCCATTTTAAGGCACACACACACACACACACACACACACACACACCCTGAGGGGTGTCAGGGGCATCTTACCCCCACAGTATTTGTTTTCAGAGGGTAAGTCATCTGTGTGCCAAGTTTGGTTGAAATTGCTCAATGTGTTCCAGAGTTATGCTGGAACATACACACACAACCATTTTTATATAAATATGAATATAAATATAAATATAAATGATTTGCATTGGACTTTTAAACAACTACATCATATCACTCTATAGTCCCCTAGAATGCCCATTTTCATCTCACATGCACTTTTGCAAGCCAAATCAATATTTATTTTTCTTTCCAATGAAAACTTGATGATTATTATACTTGTCACCCATTCATCCTATTGAAGTTGGCCCTTTACTCAAACTTATAGTGGAAAGAAGCACTTCAAATAAGTTAAATCCAGATTTTAATTATACAAAAGTGTTATGAATGATTTTAACTGAATTAAATAGAATTTAGTTTGGCTTCTTCTGTTTAGACATTTAGGAATAAATTGACCAAAACTATAATTATGACCTTAAAGATTAGGCAGTATGAGAAATCTAGAAAAAATATTGTGTATTTCATTTTCTATTCTTTTTTTCATTGTGAATTTTCTCTGCTCGATTAGCAGCTGTCCTTTTTTGTAAAGATGTGGCAGGAAATCCAATCATGAGTAAGAGATTTTTTTAAGTTCTTTAGTTGCATTAAACAGTGCAAGGTCATTCTGCTCTTTTGCTATTTCCTTCTGCATTTCCTGCAAGCTTCCTGCAGTTCTTCTATGTATTTGAAAACTTATTTTTCATGTGTGATACAGCAAACTATATAACAAATAGTAACCTCCCTTCTATAATCTCCATAAAATAAATGTGTTTTATCCATTAGCTATGGATTTCCAGCTGTTAAAAGTTCTGGAATTTACTATTACAGAGTTCTTATTTATTTATTATATTAGTCACATTTCAAATGCAAAATACATTTATAAAAACAGGCCCTGTTACCAGGAGGCTGGTAGGTATGTGAGTGAATAGAAAGATAGATAACAAATTATAATGTAGATAAAATATATTGTGATACCCTGGAAAATTCATCCTGTTTTTTCCCTAATATTCTTTCATAAAAACTTGCTATAGAACTCCAAATTCAGCACTTTATGTAAGCAAATTCAATATAAATGTTATATTTGCTCCAAGTTGGACCAAGCTATTTGAAATTTTATGAGTCAATCCATTTAATAGGCAGCTTCTGATACTCAGAAAAAATGTTTTAAGAGACAAGGCAGTATTTTCATATGTTAGGGATTAGCAACATGTTGTCCAAAGTCATTTAGAAGTCATGAAACCCTTAACTGTGCTCAAAATAAAACAACATTATTAATAATAATAATCTGAGAGGTCAAGAGAACTAAATCTTTAAACCACCCATGAAATGTTATAAGATGAAGGTCCTTTCAATTAAAACAAATATATTTTATTTATTTGTATATATGTTGGTATTCCCATCTTTACTAAATATATTTAATTGTAAAGTATAATTTATACAGTATATGGTTGCCTGCAGCAATGATGAAATTGCAAAATGATTGCTGTTCCTATCATAAATTTGGATATAGTATCTGAAATGATATAATTTGAAAGCTGTGGATGAACATTTCATCTTAGATGTTAGTTCAATGCAGTGATGGGATTCAAACATTTTTACTACCAGTTCTGTGGGTGTGGCTTGATGGGCATGGCATTGCTTGGTGGGCATGGCTTAGTGGGCAAGGCAGGGGAAGATTACTGCAAAATCCCATTTTCTCCCCACCCCACTAACCTGCTTTCCAGCTCCATTCTCCTATGCAGGGCAACAAAAGAAGACCCAGCCGATCAGCTGGGACTCGGGAGGCAGAGAATAGCTGGGGACGGGGCCAGTCAGAGGTGGTATTTGCCGGTTCTCCGAACTACTCAAAATTTCCAGCAATAGTTCTCCAGGATTGGTCAGAATACCTGCTGAATACCACCTCTGATTTAATACATGACTTATTGGCTTTTATTCTGAAAGTCTTTAACGTTTATCAGAGCAGTAAACACAGCAGAGAAGACTTTGACACTTAGAAAAAACACAGATTATTGTTATATGCCAGTGTCTCTGGTTCTAACGATCAAACTATGGGTTGCAATACATACTACAGATTCCTTATGCATAAGCTCTTACTTTTTATACACAGTATATTACTCAGGCTAATTTGTCACTATAATCATGTCACTATAATCATAAATGGATTTGTAGGCTTTTGATGACTGAAGTCTACAGAGAAGATTGTTTAGGGTGCTGTATTTCGCCCCTCCCAAAGTTTTTATTCAGAAAGATTAAACAGCTACCTTTCTGCAAATTACTTGGCACTTTGCCTGCTTTATACACAAAACAGAAAGAAATGGCTTGAGGTGAGCTAGACAAGACCAGACCATTTCAGGCAGCCATTTCTAAATTCTTCCATACATGAAAAACTTTATACCAATAGAAAAGTAAGACAGCCAAGGTTAGAATCTTTTTCTTTACTTCTCAATCTTTATTTGTGGGGAAATAGCCACTTCAAGATTTCTCTCGATGCCTAGACATAAATACTTCTGATCAACAGAGAGTGAACCCCTGAGTATATATGAGCAAGCTGAGATGGTATAAATTGAAAGTGTAAATTCAGATACAGATGTGGGATTTTATTTTTGAATGCTCCACGTGAACAAAAAGCACAGTCAACAAAGAAGCGGAAAGGATTTTTACTGGGATTTTGTTGCATTCTATAAGTATGGTGTTTCTTTAGAAAACTGGCATCTACCACTTATATATTATGCAGCAATTGTATTCTGTTGGCATGCTGTTTTTCAGCCATTCTTCTGAATAGGCAGCCAAATGCTTACATCTATTAATCTTTTAAACTTTATACCTCTCTTGTAAGTCAACTAGTTCCTATAGGTCTGTGGTGGCGAACCTATGGCACATGTGTCGGAAGTGGCATGCAGAGCCATTACTGCTGGCTTGCAAGCACTCACCCAGAAAAGATGTACTGTGCATGCGTGCGCACCATCCCACCTGCCAGCTGATTGTCAGGTATCTGGCGTGCATGTGCAGGGGGTGGCGGTGCACAGGAGACACTCGCGCATGCACAGAAGCATGCGGCAAGTGTGGGGGGTCATGCGCACATGCGCAGAAGCGTGAGTCGTGCGGGTTGTGCGCATGCACTGGAGGCATGGGGAGCCCTGCGCGCATTTCCTTCTGGGTGATGGCACGCGAGCACAAGCAGGCAAACAATTATCGGCATAGGAGCCCAAAAAGATTAGCCACCTCTGCTATAGGTTTCCCTGTCCAGTTGTGTCCAAAGACATTTTACATGGTGCTCATCTCCACTTCTTGGCTGAAAGAGCCAGCATTGTCTGAAGACATTTTACGTGGCCATGTGGCCAGAATACCTACATGCATAGTTCCTGTGCATATTTCTTATAATGGACATTTTCAAAGGATGGTTCATTTTATTGAAGTTGGGCAAAATCAAATCAAAAGGAAGGAAGGAAGGAAGGAAGGAATGATTCTATATTTAACATTTAACTAGGAGACAAATCTTTATATTGTGAACGTAAATATATGACAACTGCCTCTTCTGTAAGTAACTTACCATGTTTCCCCAAAAATAAGCCACTGTCTTATTTATTTATTTTTTGCCACAAAAAAAAGGCACCAGGTCTTATTTTGGGGAGATGTCATCCACTGACTAACTTCACTTGCAGGCATCATCCCTGGCCTCCTTTTTGCTTTCAGAGGCGTTCAGGAGCTTCTTCTGTGACTGGCAAGGCTTTCCTGAAGGCCTTTGCAGCCAATAACAGAGTTCCAGATCAATCTGGAGCTCTGTTATCAGCTACAGAGGCCTTTAGGAAAGCCTTGCTGGCTTCAAAACAAATGGGCCGGCAAGACAGGTGTTGGGGTATGCGAGGCCTGGCTACAACTGTCCAAAGGTAAGCAGTAGGGTGGCTTCACCACCACCACCCTTCCCACCCTAGCTTAATTTTTACCCATGCACTCTGGAGTGGGCAGGATTTTAATTAGGGCTTATATTGGGTTCATGTGTAAAAATCAAGCTAGGATTTACTTTCAGGGTACATTGTATTTTTGGGGAAACAGGGTATATATGCATGGACATATTAAGTTTACAAAGAAATCAATATACCTACTTTTAACCACCAACTTTTCCTGCAAGCAGGCCCAGTTAAAAAGCAGGCCATATTTTATAGAGATTACTTAAGAGTGCCTTAATGTTGTAATGTGATTTTTCCAGACAGAAAATCACAAGAAGCAAACAAAAACAAATCATAGCTTTATTTTATTGCTTTATTAAATATGGCACACGAATACAAGGTGGAAATCTTTATTTGGAAGAATGTGTTATCTTTCTCTTGCTTTGTGTTTCCTAAGAATTTTCTGAACTAAGCCTCAACTTGAATTGGCACCTGCACTCAGAATGTGTTACAGTTCATATGTGTGCATTAGACAAAGACAAAAAGAACACTGTTGCCACGATATCAAGAATAAGAGTTAGGAGTGGAGTTTTTAACATACAGCCTTTAGGTGGTATGCAGCCCTCCAAATAGGTTGCTACTACTCACAACAATACTTAGGAAACAATATTTAGGAAACTTTGCAAAATTCAATGTCTTTAATGGTAAGGAGTACACAAAAGGAGAGCAGCAGTGTTCCTGCCCATTGCCATGAGTGTAACCAATGAGGTGAGAGCAAGCCAGACTGAATGAGTCAAGAAGGAGCAGCTTAGAAGTAACAGCAACACTGTGGAGTTTTCCAAACTTGGCCAGACACTATAGATCCTTCTTTAGACTGAGAAGATGCATCTCCACATCTGCACAGGACAAACCAAGGAATTTTTAAGGCTGGGGCCTAATCATCCCCACTTGACTACTACTCCTTCCACCATCATGGGTTTTCCTTGCTCTAATTTTAGGCTGCAGAGAAGTCTGAAGCCTGCATCCAAATGGGTTAGGCCGAAAAATGTTTGCCCTTAGCCCTGTATCAAGGCACTCAATTAAGACTGTAGGAGTGACTAAAGTGACTAAATTAGTAGACCAGCAAAATACTGTGGACATAATATAGATTTCAGCAAGGCATTCTTAGTAAGCTAGAAAAAAGTGGAATAGATAGCACCACCACTAGATGGACTAGTAACTGGCTGACAAACAGTATTCAACCAATAGTCCTTAATGAGTCTAAGTCTACATGGAGGGAAGTAAGCAGTGGGGTGCCACAAGGTTCCTTCTTAGGCCAAGTATTCTTCAATATCTTCATTAACGACTTAGATGAGGGAATAAAAGGGGAACTTACCAAATTTGCAGATGATACTAAGCTGGCAGGAATAGCTAATACCCAAGAAGATAGGCTCAAGATCCAGATGGATCTTGACAGACTAGAATACTGGGCCGTATCTAACAAAATGAAATTCAATGTAGAGAAAAGTAAAGTCCTACACTTAGGCAAGAAAAAAAAAAAGTACACATACAGACTGGGTGAAACCAGGCTCAACAGCAATAACTGTGAGAGGGATCTTGGAGTCTTAGTGGACAACCAGCTAAATATGAGCCAGCAGTGTGCAGCAGCCGCCAAAAAAGATAATGCAATCCTAAATTGCATTAATAGAGGGATACAATCAAGATCAAGGGAAGTACTAATACCACTCTATAAAGCCTTAGTAAGACCACGCCTAGAGTACTGCAGCCAGTTTTGTTCACCACATTATAAAAAAGATGTTGAGACTCTAGAAAAAGTACAGAGAAGAACAATCAGGATGAGGAGACTGGAGACTAAGGCATACGAAAAACAGTTACAGGAACTGGGCTTGGCTAGTCTAATAAAGAGAAAGACCAGGGAGACATGATAGCAGTCTTCCAATATTTGAGGGGCTGCCACAGGGGGGAAGGGGTCAAGCTATTTTCTAAAGCACCTGTAGGCCAGACAAGGAATAATGGATGGAAACTGAATGAGAGATTTAACCTAAGGAAATAAGGAGACACTTTCTGACAGTGAGAACAATCAACCCATGGAACAGTTTGCCCTCAGAAGTTGTAGGAGCGCCACCACTTAAGACTTTCAAGAGATTGGACTGCCATTTGTCAGAAATGGTGTAGTGTCCCGCTTGGGCGGGGTGTTGAACTAGATGACCTTCAAGGTCCCTCCCAACTCTGATGATCTGTTATCTGAGTTCTTGATCTGGTTTATGGACACAAAGATCCATTTTCTTCAGTCTAAATCCCTAACAGTTATGGGAGAGCATGCAAATAGGAAAAAGCACCTTAGCTCTTGCCCAGTCTGGGATGGTCTTTCATGCCCCTGGTACCTCAGGTAAAGGCGATACTGCATGTTGGAATCTATATGCCCAGTGCAAAGTGGCTGTCCAGGGCCAGTTACTAATATATCAAAGGTGTTATATCTCTTGAGCTAATAAACTGATTCTCGTGCACTGTTTGTGACCAATTGAGAGACATCTGGTCTGGGAGATTAAACGGCAATGTTGTAACACAAGCTAATTCTTGAAACTAGCAAATTGATTCAAAATATGCAGAAAGTATTGAAAAATCCACTGGATTCCCTCATCTCCATTTGTAATCATGGAACAGCTGAAACTCATCCCTAGTTTCCTCAGTTTCAAGTTTTAGTACTAAAAAGTATATTTTAACAGGACTAAATTACTAGGTTTAAAATCACAACTACAAGAGCTCTGTGATAATAAGACAAGTGCAGTTCAGTATCAGTGTGAAGGGAGACACCCTGGAATACAAACTCAAGCCCAGTCGGTGTCCAATATGTGGTTAAAAAGTCCAAGATGGTGCAGATCAAAGCTCCACCTGGTTACTTTGTGTGTGCATGTATATGTATGTGTGCATTTCAAGACATGAAAGTTATCAGGTCACATTGTAGAACTGAGGAAAAATGGCAGGAAATGGTAACAAGAGATAATTAATATTTGGAACTATTCAGACAGAAAAGGAACTTTTTCAGACCAAAAAGAAAATACTGTTTTTTTCCCAATGAATACTACAATTTATGATCATGCAATGAATTCAGATTTGGGACAGAAAAATAATTGTGTACTTATTAAGTCTGAATTATGGCCTCACAAGTGATTAAACAAAATTATGTAAGATAATGGCATTACTAATATCATAATGGCAAAACTTTTCATGTTGGGAGACAAAATGTCTCTCAAAACTTCTTTCCAAGGATATACAGGCAGAAGGTGCTTTTGTCACAAGTATTCAGCTGCTGCCTGAGAAAGGTGTAGTTTTTACCGCTTACATGATTAAAGATGGCTAAAATATTACTGTAAATTTGAAATCTTTACAAAAATATTTTGAACCTTTAATTTAAAAATCAATTTTAGATTTTGAAATTGCCGGACTACATAGTGAAGACTTGACATTTGTTCATTAAGACACTAAGAGCATACATTTCTATAAACCTAATCTGACCAAAGGTATTTTAAAAATGCCTGGTGCTACATTGTCAGAAAATAGCACTTTGAAAAGACTGGATTCTCATCCTAGAGGTATTTGCAAGATATGCTTAGAATAATGGTTTATTCTGTACCATTTTGGGGGAACAGTAAAATCCAGATAGGATTCTCACTTTAGACTATTATGCAAATACAGCTGGCCTTACAAGGTGCCTTATCTCCCAACATTTTATAACTAAAAACCTGTTATAGGCCTCTTAATCCTTTAAACAATTTATCCTTTCACTTCAGTATGAAATAGTTTTCTATACTTTGTCTGCATAATTGGGATAATTACATTACAAAATCTTGGAAATAAAAGTATTTCATTTCACAATATTCTTAAGTGGGTTACTTATTTACATTACTTGATTAGCAAGTACCACTATTACAGTATTACTTGTGCCAGTATTTATAAGGGCTGGTGGCTCTCCTAAATGTGCAATAAACAAACTGCTAGGGCAAAGGGAAATTACACAGAATCAAGCTTGGTTTTAAAAGTTAACAGAGAATGAAATTTGTAGCTATCTGGAGAAATGTTATTTCTTATCCGATATTCATAGGCTTACATTGTCTAGAAATTACGTAAAAATATTTTTTGTCCCTTCCACAACAGACTTAGTATAAACTGCAGATCCACTGAAACAATTTTATGGAATCATGAAACGCTTTCCCTGAACATTTGTTTTGTATTTTTGAAGGTTAATAATACTATTGCATGTTAAGTGACAAATATTGCTGCTTATGAAATTTCAATAGTGTAGGTGTATGTATGTATGTATATATATATAAAAAAATATGGAGTGGTTTAAATCAGTGAAAACTATTTTAAGTAAAATAACTTAACTAAATATATAAAACCTCTGTAATTATTATTTTATTAGTATCAACCAGGAAATCAGATGTTCAATATTCTCCTGAGGTTATACATAAACAAATGCAAAATTGAAGTAAGAATTTTAAAAGTCAAAATTGTATAACAAAACAATACTCCATCAAAAAAGTGTGTAAAATTACAAGAATGCTATTTTTTAAACACTGGCACCATTATTTCATAACTACAGAATTCTCAATCAATCCCCAGATTATTCCGCCGAGTTTATAACTGCCAGCATTTTTATTGAAAATGCAAAAAATTTAACTTTGGTTTTCAAAGCAATCTATATTTTATCAAATCAGAGGCTGGAATACCATGTTATATTTCACAGCTAAATGGAAAAAAATGTACTTTCCCTCTACTGCTATTTTAACTTACAAAATGGGCAGACATCAAAAATGTTATAAAAGGTAACAGAAAAAGATACATCTCATTTTAATCTGAGACAATACAAAATTTTGAAAATGGGCTAAAACTAGTAGTGGATTGAAAACATGAATTTATACAAATCAATCAATGGTATCACTTATAAAAAACATTAGCAAAGTAAAGTATTTTATTGTGGGATGTTTACTACCAGGAGTATCCATGGCATAAAGCCCACAATCATCACTTGACATGGTATCCTAAAAGGATTACAGTAATTTAGTATTTAACTTTACCTGCTTAGATAAGAGTACTCTTCTCTGTATCAAAGTATTTGCAAATTCAACTTATTACTAGCCAATGAAGTCATACATGTAAATTCCTTGCAGATCAAAGTGAGTATACTTAGTGGCCTCAGAAGCATCCTAAATTATTTTTCACCTAGATGTACTTCATGCCACAGAAATGGTATTTTAATTCTCATCCTTCCAAAACTGGCAAATTTATACAACCCAGTAGAATATTGTACATAGCAAAAGCTGAGCAAATACAAATTGGTTAAGAACATTTTTTATTGTGACCAGTTACATGGGGAAAAGCATGTTTTGCATATTCCGGTATATATTTATTTCTTACCCTATCATGATTATATAGGGCATGTTGCTCAAAGCTCTTGTTATCATTCTATCAACTTATTACATGAAGAGACAAAATTCTGACGTGATCCCAAAAGGGCAAAATCATAAAAAGTTAAGGGTTCCAGAGGGGAAAAAGGGAAATGTTGACTTTACAAGGGCACCTATTAAAAGGACAACAATACTAAATTTTTTAAAAATGTATTTACTTAGAAGCAATCAGAATGTCAACAGCTACAACTTTTTTTTCTTTTTTTCTTTTGCAATTACAGAGTGGTATTTAGTTAACAGAACAACTATTATTTTATGAGGCAGACAACTCAAGATGAATAATAAACTACATCTGCATGTATAACTAATTTGTGCTGTGCACCAACAAGAACCTGCTTTAAACTTCCATGCCAATTTACAACCCCCATTCTGTACTAGGCAACATTAGTGGCCACTGAGATACCACTAAAGGACAAGTCTACCAAAAGACATATTTGGTAGTTTTGAACTATACAAAAAAAGAAAAAGGAAAAAAGACACTGTACAGTTTAAAAACAAATCTTACACAGCCTTATGCTTAATTTTTTTTCCTTTCTTTAAAAGGAGTGAGTTGTGTACAGGGGGGTTAAATGCTTTTATAGACAAGAAAATCTGATCTAAAAGACTTATTCATCATCTTCTTCTTCCTCCTCTTCCTCTTCTTCTTCCTCCTCTTCCTCGTCCTCCTCTTCATCATCCTCATCCTCATCTTCCTCTTCTTTCTTTTTCTTGCTTTTCTCAGGCTTAGGAGCTACCTTTTTGGCTGCATCAGGCTTTCCCTTAGCTCGGTATGCAGCAATATCCTTGGTTTGAAAAGAAAAAAGAATTTTGTTTACACAACATAAACTCTTGTTTATAATGGTATCAATAGTTATTCAGTTTAAATGCAAATCAGTCAAAATTGTAATTCTGAATGTAAAATATGTTTGGATGTCACAGAAGGCTGGTTGTGATTACACTTAATAGTTTAAATGAAAGAATTCAACTTTTCACACACTTCATTTAGAGTAGATGGTGCCACCTTCAGCATGTATAAACTATATTCCTTTGAACTGCATAGTAAAACCCAGTAAACCAATCCTCAAGTAATTAATTTTTACTTCGTGTTTTTAAAAACTTTTTTCTACTGCCAAGTCTGTGTTTTCATATTCTAAATTGTGTTTTATATTGAAAAATATTCAGAGTGCTCTAAAGTGTTGATGTTCAACTCAAATTCATCATGCTAATACAAAGCCATCATTCATATTATTCAGTCCTTCCCTAGTCCCTATCCCCAGTTGAAACAAAAGGGATAAACGATGTGTTATAATCCCACAACTAAAAGTGGTCTTATATAGTATATTTTGGCAGTAACACAATTTACATTCCAAATTTATAAAATTCCTATTATGGTTGTGACAATTCCATAAATACTTCTTTCACATTTTCTAATATAGGATCCTAATATTTTATATTAATCCACATGCAGTAAAGCCATAATATTATGAATTTATTAAAGTTGTTTACAAGATGCAATTATTAATCCAAATTACTTTTAAAAATTATCACTAGTCTTCCTAATACTCCAGCTTCCGCATTTAAAAATATTTTTTATTTAAATTCTGCCTTCATATATTTTTACAAATAACTCAAAATGGCAAGCATCCTTCCTCATATTTTCTGCACAACAATCCTGAGGTGAGTTAGGTTGAGAGAGAAGAACTGACCCAAGGTTACCCAGCTGGCTTTCATGACTTAAGATGGGATTTGAACTCATATGCCACTAAAAGCAAACAAGACTACATGCACTGATTTCATTTTTTATCCAAATTGGAATTTTAGTATGAAAAGAGAAAATAAGTATTCAATACTCCAGGGGAAAATGCATAAACATATGGCTATACTGCTGATAATAAATGTCTGGAATTTATTATTCCAATCTTATTATGTTAAAATGGACTTGTAATTTACCTTTTCATATTTCTCCTTCAGTTTAGCAGCCTTCTTTTCAAAGGGCAATTTATCCTCTCCAGATGTATTATTCCACATCTCTCCAAGTTTCTTTGCAACATCCCCAATGGAAAGACCAGGATGTTCTCCTTTGATTTTTGGACGATACTCAGAACAAAATAAGAAAAATGCTGAACTGAAAATAGATTTACAGAACAATTAAGGTTTAACAAATGGATTTTGCATAGCAGCTTCAAAATAATTAGTATTATTCACAAATAGTACATTATAACAGGACACAAAATAAACGTAGCATTATTTTCCAATTGTTAAATTTTCTGTGTGTGCATAAGTGTAATACCACTACATATATACAAACTATAAAAATCTACTTACGGAGGCCTCTTTGGTGCATTTGGATCCTTGAATTTCTTTTTTGACTCTCCTTTTGGGGGTACATAACTTTTCATTTCTCTTTCATAACGAACCTTGTCAGCTCGTGCCATATCTTCAAATTTCCCCTTTTCCTTAGCAGGACATTGTCTATGTATAAAAAACATGATCAGAAAGCATCCTTAATGAAAGTTTATCCCCTTCTAGTTTGGATAAAAATATTTTAAAATGACATTTAAATGATCAAAAATGATATATGCGTGCTTTGTATTATTTTAGCAAACAGTACCTTCCACCTTTCTGAACATTTCTTTGAGAATTCTGAGAAATTCACTGAAGCTTCTGGGTGTTTCTTCTTGTGCTCTTCCCGGCAGGTTTGCACAAAATAGGCATATGAGGACATTTTACCTCTTGGCTTTTTAGGATCACCTTTGCCCATTTTTGAAGATTTCTAAAAGACAAATTGAAATTCCTGACAAACTATTCTGGATTTCATAGTAAGCAATTTGATTAAGAATGCTAAAATTTACATTCTGAGATAAAGCTGCACTCTTATCTTTGGGGACAACTATTTATTTTAAAAGTTATAATTAAACCTTATCTGATTATTATCTAGTCTAGAATTGCATTAACTCCTTAAGTATGTGCAAAACTCCAAAACCCTTTCCTTCCGACAGAAGGGAAAAATACTAGAACACAAGACCAGAGAATATACATATATAAAATTTATGTCTTTGCTGCCCACTCTTTTGAAATGTGGCCCTGGATAACAAAGGTCAACTATAGCCCTTAGCCTAGGAAACGTTTTCTAATAGAATATAATACCATATTGGCCAAGTGTGATTGGACACACAAGGAACCCAAAAGTTATAGCAATATATGCAAATCTGTAACAAATATTGGGAAATCCTCAGGAGGCATAAGGAAAGCAGAATCTCAGAAGTCTGCATATGCTGTTCAATGCAGTAGAACCTCTGGTCATCACCATAATTTGTTCCATAACTTTGGTTGCAACCTGATTTGGTCGTGACCCGAACCTAATTTTGGCGCTTACAAAAAAAAATGGTGTGGAAGGGGAAATCGGCTATGAAAAAAAACATTGTGAATTTTTTGGTTGGAACTTGATTTGGTCATGGTCAGAGGCACTCATGACCAGAGGTTCTGCTGTATTAGGTTCCTAGTGCTGTAGTTGCCAGCACATTTGGAGATGAATAGTGACAAATGCTCCATTTACAAAAAATATGTTACAGATGAATGTTTTAGTGATAAGAATTCGAACAGTCTGGGCTTATACAAATTATCACAAAATGTTACACTGGAGTTTCAAAGTGTATTTTTCTTAACTGCAAGGAATGTGAATACATAACATATATCTATAAATTTTATGACACATAACATAAATTGATACTAAATCCTACAAGAAAAACATTTACTTATTTGGCCAGAAGTCAAAAAGTCTGTAACTTTTGAATCTTTTGTTCTTTCAAATTAAATTCAAGCACACCTTGTTTATTGTATAATGACCCAAAACTACCCTCCACGCACAGGTATGTATATACATTTACCTGAAATCTGCCCAGCTATTTTCTGTATTTCATATCAAGTACATTTTTCATTTTCTTCTTCCATGTATAAAATTAAATCAAAGATTTTCTTTGCCATGTTACTTTGCAACTTTTCATGAGACCTATCCAGATGATATTCATGCAGGATTGTCCTTTACTCAACCTTCTTATGGTGTGGTATTTAATCACAAATACTAAATTGGTACTAAATTATCCAATTTCATGTGCAACAACCAATTTCACCAACAGATGGAAACAGGTCACAGCCTGTGAAGGGGCATGCCACATTTTAGAATGCCAGAACATTTTTGGCAGATTAAGGCCAGCCACATTTCTGAAGATGTTTTCAAACCAGATTGACATGCTAATTCTTCGCCAATTCACTGGATTATGTGAATATAATTTTTCTGAGTTCTACAATATTGTGACAGAGAGGAATGCATGCTTCATGGACTTTTCCAGGTACATAAGCACACAGTGAGCATATTCATAGACAGGAATTTCCAGACTTCAAAACAAGTTTATAAGGAATATTAAATCTGGTTAAGAAAACTGTGGATTTAAAATAAAGGTTTGTGAAGAGTTCTATCATTATTTTTACATAATAGGCAATAAAATGAAACTGTAGTTCTGAGGCTTTTATAACTGAATCAAAGAGAAGTCCTGCTTCTTAAAAGCAATTGAATTCTCAGCTGCCACCAACAGACAGAAAAAGATGTTGGTAAAGCAATAAAAAACTGCCCCAGTGTGAATTAGATAAAGGCTTTAAAATATAACTACAGTAGTTTCCTACTAGAAACTTAAATTTGATCCAGCAATATTCAAGTTAATGTCTCTATCTTGAATTCAATATTTTGTTTTTTCAATTGTTTAAATGGTTTTCCTTATTTGTATTAAACTTTTTTTTAAGAAACAAAAATACTGTTTCTGACTTTTCTTAGGTATTCAGGAAGCGTTTCTGCCTTGACACAATTTAAATATGGAAATGTGTTACAGTTTTGGCCAGTGTTGCCATAAAAGCAATTTCCTACCAGTTGGCCTGTGGACACAAAAATATTTTTCCCCCTCACTAAACATGTCTAGTTTGAAGTTTCTGTCAAGTAAACAAGACTCAAAAATCAAGTACTCGTGTCTATATGGAAACAGAGGTCAGAAAAACTCCCTGGAATAAATAAGGATATCCGAGTAATTGGACTCAATAATAATAAAAAAAAACCTAAGGAAAAGGAGAAACCTATAAGGAACATGTTACTGTATTTAATTTGCCTTACCCTAAGAAAATGTTATTTTAAATAAATTTCCAAACATACAATATGAAAAGTGTAATACATCTTAAACTTTTACTTGTTAATTTACATTCTATAATACAGAGCATTTTTAAAAGTACAATATAAGAATAACCACACCGTAGTAAAAATTTTTAACGTGCTTTATTAAGTGTTTCCAACGTAGGCAGGTATGTAATTTTAGAAAAGCTGTGGGATAAAGTAACTCGAAGTCCTCATTATGGGTAAGTGAAGTTATCACGTGCGAGTTTTTTTTTTTTTTAAAAAAAAAAGGTTGAAAAATTTGCCTAATAACTAACAAACATTCTTTTACAAGGACGCAGACACTATAGCTAAAACCGTCCAACTGAGGGAATCCTTCTAATTCCATGTGCTTCAGTATTACATGAAGCGGGGCGGATTTTTTTTTTTTTTTACAATGGCGCAGGCTTCTGCTTAAGAAGGTCACCACCGGCAGCAGCGATTCTCCTTCCATTTTGTGCGAACGCCTTGTTGATGAGAGAAAGTCCCCTTGAAATGCGATTCGCTGAAGCTCCGCTACGGCGGAAAGGCTCGGCTGGCAGCCGGTGCGCGGGACCCGAGCCCTGCCCGCTGCGTGGCGGCGCCTCTATAGCGAGAGCGCTGCCCGTCCATTGCCTTTGCAGCAAGCCGTTCAGCAGGAATAGAGGCCGCTTCTCGGAATGGCCGCTGCTTCATAGAGAATATGGCTCCTTCCTTCCCTTTGTGTGTGTGTGTGTGTGTCGGTGCGCTCTGTACTCTGGCGCACACACTCAGCCATTGCAAGCAATGCGAACGCGGGGGGGCGGGGGGAGAGAAGTGTCTCGTTTCTCCTAAAGCCCGCCAGAACATTTCCTTTCAGTTTTATCATTTTTTTTAAAGCCCCGATTAAGTCCCTTGGCGGGGGAAGGGGGGCGGTTGCGGGGAGGGAAAAAAAAAAAAGACAAAAATTCACCTGCGGCCGATCTGGACTTTTAAACGGTCGCCGGCGCTCTTTCTCGCCCAGGGAGAAAAGGCGCCTTGAAAAAGTTCCCCTGAACTGCGCCCCCGCCCGCCCGTCCGCGCCTCCCCCTTCTGCCTTGCGCGCAAGCCAGCCCTCCTCTCGCCTTGTTTTCTCTTGCTCTACACACGGCTCTCGTCAGCCATGTTACAGCAGGCGCAGTTCCCGAGGTGATTTATCGCCCCGAGGCCAGCAACGCCCAGAAATGCTCCTGCAATTCAGCATCGCGGGGCTTCCTGCGGGCGAGGCGACCCCCCCACACAAACACCGCGCCCACTCCCCATTTTTCCTCGTTTTCCCCTCTCCTCGTTCGACCGACCACGGCGTCCGTGTTGAGAGTCCGCCGCTTTCTCCTCCTCTCTCCCCCCCCCCCAACCCTTCACAGACGCTGCAGTAATGGCTAGATGGCTCTGTATCGCCGTGCTATGTAAGCAGCTTATTCACACTTGGACCGCTTCCCGCCGCCCCGCTTGCCGGGCTAAAACGGATCGAGTCTTCGTCCTCCTCCATTTACACGGATCGTGACTGGAGATCTTGGGGCACGACGGGGAGGGGGGGGTCCCAGGATTTATGGTCTCTTTTCCCCCACTTCTCGAAACTCCCCAGGCGGCTTTATTTTTTTTTTAACGACTTAACCGCCTTCCCGCCACCCTCCTCCGCCTCCGAGGTGACGAGGGAAAGTGTTTGCTCGGTCCCAGCCCGATTTCCCCCCTTTGTGTGTGTGGCTGTGAGGAACGAATCCTGCCCCTCGCACCCCAAAGCCTCACCGTTGCCAGGCTGGGAGCGTCGGCCTCCTCAACTCCGCCTGGCTTCTTAGCCGAGGATCCCGCAATATACTTACCCTGTGCCACACTCTCGTACACTCAAGAACCGCAGTTCAAACAAGTCGCAAACACGCTCACACTGGCCACCAAGGCTGCCTGGATCTAGTATGTAGTCCAATGCACTGCAATGGCTGTGAGCTGGATCGATACGCAGCCTCCTCACTCTTCTCGGCACTGGTAACATTACTCTCAACACAGGCTTCTCGTTATTGGCTGCCGCCGAGGCAGGAACTAAGCGGGTTGGAGGAACACCTTCCATTGTCCTGACCAGAAGAGACTGCTGATTGGTCACGGCGGGAGATACGTCACTTGGGATTGAAAGGGCGCGCAAATGTAAAAATGAGTGGAAGAGAGATGGCTGAGGCGGGATGTACAGCTCTGAGGCTGAAACTGCTGCTCTAGTACAGTGTATGAAGAGAGCGGTTCATAGGCAATGGCATAACTTTCAGTGCAGGCAAAAGGAGCCTTACTGCTTTAGCCGCACCGTCACCCGCACCGCCAAATAAACCTTTTTGCAGCCTGAGTAAAGGGTTCTAAAAACACTCCTAACACCAATCCAGTCCTTGTTATTAAATACAGAAAACAACAATAAGGGAATATTTAGTGTGATGCCCTTGTACTAACTTTAACCAAGCGGCTCATGGATCTTAAGTATACATAACTTGCCAGCTAAATACATTTGGTAATTTACCTCATTAGATCCAAAAGAATTGATCCAATCTTACAAAATAATCCCATTTTCTATATGAATAAACTGAGGTCTAGTTATAAACCTTGGTGGAACACATCTACACACTAAATGCATATTGTTACTATAAAACCCTGATCTTAATACTTTTTGAAAACTACTTTTTATACAAATATCCTCTGATTTACATAAGCTTTATTCAGGTAGACAGCACATAATATGACCTAAATAGGAAATCTCTGAAATCCTTACATTTTACAGTCATTCAAATTCTCTCTGTGGACCTGCAGCTCAGCTGTGGATTTAAAGAACTGTCTTATTCACATAGGGTATACTGAGATTCCACTGCAAGTCTTATTTTAAAGTGATTAAAACTTGCTATATAAGGGTACTTGCTTTTTTTCATAAACACAATGAAAATGAAGTTATATCCTGATTTTATACTATAAAGACTTCCAGTTTTCAAAATTTGGGCTCAAAATGCAAAATGCAGTAGTTGTAGCATGACTTATTGACGGATTTGGCTTTCCACATTTCCCACTTGCTTATAATAGCTAACATATTTCCATATGCAGAACCCAAGATCCTTGTAGTAGTTTGGATAGGTAATCCAAAGCACTACATCTCAATTCATCCATGTCCATGGCATTATAACTGAACAGATACGATATCTTAAATATGGGAGATGGGGGAGTTTTCAATGCCCCAAGCAAGACAGTCCAAGTTCAAATGGAGATAACACAGAAATGTGCTTCAAGTATTTTGCATTTCTTCCAGATAAAAAGGGAAAGATTTGTACTTGCTGCTATCTAATTATTTGAAGCTAAATCCTACAGTATATGAAAAAATGTTAGATCTAAATCCTTAATATTATCCTTGGAAAGACTCAATGTAAATTTGTGAGGACAGTGCTCCAAATCTCCAAGTATGTCCCAAATGCCATCCCCTAGGTGAAGGCTGGTTTACTTAAAGAATCTAGTGATTGTTGGAAATTTTAATTTTTTTAAGTAAAATTAAACGTTATCCAATGTCTATGGTTCCCTTAATAATTTCTGGCTAATTCCTATTAATCTGGAACCAGAACTTATTGGATAAACTGTCTCCCAACACCATATTGCTAAAGATTTTCCTGTCCATGGATTCTGATCAAACCTCTTAAACTAGAAATCATAGATATGGAAAGGCAAAATAAGCTTAATTTAGCTCCTAATACTACTAGGCCTTGGAGTTAGAATCTGAAGCAAAGTCTGCAGCCATCCATATATTTTATCATTTTGGAATTACCTAACCCTGGAAGAACAGACTCTCAGGCCTAAATTAACATCTTTTCATCTGCATTCTTGCCCAGGAAGCTTAGGGATAGTCCAAATGGTTGAGCAAAATAGATAAATACAGTATAGTACAGTATATAGAGATCTATATAGTAAACTGTTATACTCCTGTTGGTAAACTTCCCTGACTACCAAGATGAATTCTTCTTTATTTGTGGATAGGCAACCTACTAAGAAGTACTAAATTCAAGCACAACAGTCACAGCTAAGAGAAGGAAGACTGGGGAGACAGACATATGTGAGGCTGCTACAGGGAAGAAAGATGAGAAAGACAAATGGACTGGCAGGCATATGGCAACTAAAGGAAATGAACAGTAGTGGTATGCTGCACTTGAATTCAGGTACAATGGCATCAAATGGGAGGTAAGGGAAAGCAGGCTGACACTCTGGAAATGTGAAAGAAGGAGCTAGGAACAGTACTACTTGCATCAGCCTTGTCCTCATCATCTTGCACTACTCTTCCAGATTCTTTCTCAGACAAAAGCTGGAATCAAAATGATACAGGTTTTGTTTTGGCTGAACAGCAACTAATTCAGAAAAGTTTTCAGAATTCCAAGATAAATATTATTTAATGCACCATTTTTTTAAGAAAAATTCATAGACACCTATATCTAAATGCTAACAATATTTGGGTCACATGTAGCAATAATAAGTCACCAGCAAAACTGCTGTGCTCTCTTCATTTGTGGAGTTTTTATGTTACTATTGGGTATGATAATTCATTAATACGTTTTATTTACTATAACTTCTATGACACAGCAATCAAACCAAGTTACAAGATAGAGGAAATTTCAGCAAAACAATAATATTATATTTAATCATAATAAAAACTTTTCCAAAAATCTTGCACTATTTCATATTTTACTAGATATTTTCTATTATTATATCATCTTTTCCAGAAGGCTCTCTGAAATAGCCAACTGTTTACAAGTATCTTATCAGGGAAGGGGTTTAAATTACTATTGGGCAAATTATTCTACAGGAGGAAGAGGGGCTTCATAAAGAATGCTTATTTTTGAGCACCCATCCCACCAGAATTCCTAATGATTGGGATTACCAAACATACCTGATTAGTGCAGATTGTTCAGGTAGTCTTTGACATATGGTTGGTCACTTAGTCATCATATAAAGTTATGACAGACCCCAAAAGGGATTTATGACCCAAATTTGAAGTTCTGACATCTACCCTCTAGTCAGGGTATTTAGGACATTTGGCAACCAGCCTGCATTACAGCCATTTGCAGTGTTCCATGATCATATCACCACAATTTACAATGTTTTGCTGGAAATTGGTGTTTCCATCAAAACCCACCACATAGCGAATAATGTGTTCACTTAATGACTGCGGCTTTCGCTTAATGACAAATGCAAAAAAAGGTAATAAAATCAGGAGTGGTCATGTGTGGCCAACTATATGACCATAACTATTGGCAAAAATTATGGGCTCAAGTATGGTCATAATTTGGGGGCTACCTGTATTTGGAGTGTACAGCATCAAAGATACCCAAGTTCCAAGCCATACAGAACTATATAAACAATAACCAGTACCTTTAATTGTATCCAGAAATAAACTGGTAGACAAGTACAGCTTACATTAAATAGGGATTAAAAGGTTGTACATGGTTTAATCCATTAGTTACAGGCAATCATATTCTGTACTATCTGAAATTTCTAGGTGGGCCTCACATGCAATATGCCGCAGTAGACCAATTAAGAAATGTCAAAAACATGAGTGACTGTCACCAGAATCCCCACTCCAGGAAAGATTCTTTTGTACAATCATTGACTGACATTCCTAGGAAAGAAGAAATGGAACATAACTGAACAGAAACACAGCAATTTGGAAGGTTGATAACATTGAAAACTGAAAGATTCAATAATATGGAGGGAATCATGTTCCCACCACCCAATCATAAGACTAAACAATATGATTTTATCACATGCCTAGGCTTCCTGGCTCAAAAGTCTTTATGTAATCCATTTCTTTCAGAATTGTTTGTAGCTACCATAACACAACTTTCTCTAGAAAAGAAAATTTGCAGACTGGACAACAATAATCTAACATAGCTAAGTGCAAAGATGTCCTCTTAAAGATGGGCAAATAAATTCTTCTTTTAAAATTAATACTTGATTTCCTTCCCACATTCCATGAGGAAAAGTGGAAAGCAGTACAAGCAATGATAGAAAGAGGGTAAAACCAATGTGATACCTAATTATCTGCATACTAAGTTGAGATTAGGAAGCTAGAAATGGGAAATGATCATACATGCCAATCTCTTTTTTCCTGTAACAGCTCATCCTTCCATACCCCCCTCGGTAATAATCTATTACTGCTTTTCATACTTTTGTACATTCATCTAATACATTTCCCTCAATTTTACTTTTTTTATAGCATACAACTCTAATCCCTTCTTTTCCAATGAATTTTAATCTCATTCCAAAATTGGGAGCCCTCCCTGTTCTCTCCCTTTGAGTGGGAGCCTTTCTTCTCTATTCCCCATCTTCCACCAAAGAAATGAAACTGTCCTTTTCATAACTTTCTCTACCATTCCTCCAATGTTCCCTTTAGTAAGTCCTCACACCAAGCTATAATCCTTGAGTAAAATCAAACTGAATGGAGTTTTCAATTATCTCCACATTTAGTACCCAGTTAATTCCCAGTCACAATTTTTCACACTTTGTTCCTTCTATCTATCTTTGCTCCTTTGTCAGCATTTTATTTATTAAATTTATATGCCGCCCATCGTTGTCAAGATGTGCTGCTTGTCATTTCCACTACTGCTCATGCTGGCTTCCACTCCCTCATGATGGATGCCAACTAACCTCCACCCATGAATACACTTATCTTTGGACACAGCAGTCACTGCCACTGAAAGCCCAATTTCTGGCCTCTCCAATCAGTGCTACCAGCCCACAGTTTGCAAAACTGATAAAAATTTCCAGGGCATGTACCTGCTTTCTTCCTGTCAGCTTGACAGAACAGGTATACATGTTATTGATTATTCACTCTCTGGACTTTTAAATACTTGTTGCTGGCCCTACTCTTATGTCTGCAGAAATTCCTAATGCTAATAGAAACACTTTATATCCAAACATTAAAGATCTGTAAATATTTAACATAAAATGTTATATTGGACAGCAAAAAAAAATACAATAAATATCCATTGCTGGCATTCACAAAAAGCAGGCTTGAATGAAACAATAGATTTTCATGAACATATGTAGAATATCAGAGGAAAACCAGAAGAGAACACAAAACTTAAACCATGAAATATTTGATAACCCATCCAAATCTCAAATTCAGTAATGTTTTAGAAATATATCTAAAACTTATCCTGTGTATACATTGTTTTTCAAAACAGGATGTCCACATTGTGGCCATCTGTTGCCTGAGGATGTAAAGCTGTTTTCATCTTAAATTATTTCTCTAAACATGCATATTAAAAATCATGTCCCACTGTAGCCAATGGTACACATATCACTAAGTCACCGTATCAGTGTCTGAGATTACTATATACTGTAAAAATTCACAAGAATTTTGTGTTGCATTAATCCTAAAAGGCTTGGGCAATTTGTTTATAACTTTTAACTTATTACCAAAGACAAAGTAATTTGTTTTATAATTTTTGGGCTATAAAACAAGCTCTTTCAAATTATACTTAAAAGGACTTGCTGGGAATCATAGGTAAGTTTTCAAAAATAGTCAAACTGAACATATTTATTACAACATTAATAAATTATAAACACTGCCATATTATTTCCATATATTGTGTTTCTTTTTCAAATTATGTTTTGTCATTAAATGAAAACCCAGGCTATCATAATTTTGTTACTTTTAAAATATTTAGTTTTATTAGATTTTTATCTCATCTTTATTACTTTATAAGGAACTCATGCTGATGTACATACATAATAGTTCTTCCACTTCCTCTTTTTTCCAGTAACAACAACCCTGTGAGAAGGGCTGGTTTGAGAGTGTGTGACTGGTCCAAAGTCATCCAGCTGCTTTTTCATGCCTACAGTGGGACTACAGCTCCAGCGTCTTATTGCTTCTAGGCCAGCACCTTAACCACCACCCAAAATTGGCACATGTGCATTCAGTTAATTTGATTTTGTTAAAATCCATATGCAAAAGCAAACATCAATGTCAGAATAGTAACAGGGAAATGTATTTTGTCAACATGTTTGCTGAAAAATCTTTACATTGGCAAATTGTTTTTGATTGTAATCATTAAATTTTTCAGTAGTTTAAAGCTTGGCTATCTGAAGGACAAAAAAATAGAGAGGTTTATCACAGATCTATTACAGATGCTTATTTTTTTGGCACATAGGATGAAGTGTCTAGCAGAATTTCTCCCGGATGGAAATGAATTCCTTTAGAGTTACTGTAACTCTCCATTCAGCCTTCATTCAAGAAGATTATCAAGATACATTTTTATTTACTTTTTGAACAATTTTAATGTGTTACTATAGGTATTGTTTTTATGTTTTTGTTGTTGCTTTGATTAAGTGCAGTTAAACATAGTTGTTTTGTTATGTTTCTTGAGTTTTGGTTCTAAGGTAAAAAGACAGAATACAAATTTAATAATAGTTTACACCTACACACATGTATGTCTGAAGGAACCTATACTTTGCTTTCTAACAAACACAGCCCTCAGTTAATAGCAATAGCACTTAAGAGTTATATACCACTTCACAGTGTTTTTCAGCTCTCTGAAAAGTGGTTTACAGAGTCAGCATATTGCCTCCAACAATCTGGATCCTCAGTTTACCGACCTTGGAAGGATGGGAATTGGGGCTGGAATTTGCTAATAGATGTCATTTATGACCTCTTGCCAGCTGTTTCACTGACTGCTTATAAGGAGTCAGCAAAGAAGGTTGCAAATGATGCTTACATAACCTCAGGACACTGTGAAGAGCAGAAGTGGTTGTAGGTACCACTCATTCAGTGCTGTTGCAAGTTTGAATACACACTGAAAAAGTGTTCATTAAGCAAAGACCACCTGCACTGATATTTATAAAAATATTCAAAGCAGCCTTCTAAACACAGGAACTAATATGAGTTGTGCATTAATTTATGTTTCTTTTACATGGATTATTGAAAAAGCTATGGGCACTAGAGTCATAAATTACATTAAGTCTACAGACCAGATTTTATAAATGATAGTATCTAGATTCATACATTTGGACAAATCCAAAGAAGCTACATTATGATTTAACACAATTTGTGAAACTGATCAGTATTACAATATACTGTGGCAAGTAGTATTATAACAAAGGAGACAAAAACATTTCACATTACATACATATCAATAAGCAAAAGTGGATTTAGAAGTACAACCATCTTTCTAATAGATTTATTTACTTTTATATGTATTTATTTTTGGGGCTCTTAAGCTGCTTTAACCATAGTAGACTGCGACCACATACATATCTGATACAGCAATCAAATTAAAATAATGCATATAATAAAAAAAATCTCTGTACTATTACCAAATATCTCACATATAGATATTCCTTTGGAGAGAAGAATAAGTTAACATATCAAGTCCCAAGTGCCAGGCATATACAACTTCTCAAAAACTCTGGACCATGGGGACATCAAATTGCATATCCAGTACAAATCAAGTATTACATACATGATCCTATAAGCTTATTCCTAGATCTTCTGTTTTATCTATGTTATTGTTTAGCGTATTAGCTTTATCCAGTCCATTATTACCGTTCTAAAGACTTTGTTACTATTTTTAGCATCAACTGCATAAAATTATGAAACAATGTATTAAATATTCATGAATTTTATGTAATTCATGTGGCTATTTCATAATTTATTTTATGCAATACCTGTACTGGAAATATCACAAAATTCAAGAAGACTAATAGCAGTAATTGAAGAAAAAATTCTCCAATTAGGAAGAGAAAATGCTCCAAATTATATGAGAAGTCTGAACTGCTTTTGGTGACCTAAACTTCTGTTAGAGCAGGGGTCTCCAAACTTGACAGCTTTAAGACTTGTGGACTTCAACTCCCAGAATTCCTCCTCCAGTCATGTTAGCTCAAGAATTTTGGTAGTTGAAGCCCACAAATCTTAAACTTGCCAAGTTTCAAGAGCCTTGTGTTAAAGAGTTTTATTCTGTTCAACTTTCAAGTTTTCAGTCAAATGTATGTTTAAATTTTCCCAGTTTTCTGATGACATAAAATCTACAAATACACTAGACCACTAGTTATTTATTTATCCAATTTATTGGCCACCCATCTTACCCCAAGGTAACTTTGGGTGGTTTATATTATTTTAATATTATTGTATGGTAATGTTAACAGTAAGAAAAGTTGGTATTTCAAATAGTTCTTTTTGCAAAATTTCTTAAAACCATCTTTCCATGTAGGAATAATTCGATATTGTCACCATGAAAACATCAAAGTGAGTAATTTTAGGTATTTTTTGTCCCTAATCAAATTTTAATTTTATAAAATATTATTTTTAAGTGACTAATGCCACACTTTCATAGCCTGTGATTTTAATTGTTCCTGCTCCTAAATTATTTTGGTCATTCTTTTTGGCATTTTCTCCAGTTCTATAATACCCGTGTTTCCTTGAAAATAAGACCCTGTCTTATATTTTTTTTGCCACTAAAAAAGGCACCAGGTCTTATTTTGGGGGGGGGGGGGTGAAGATGTCGTCCACTGACTCACCTCACTTGTATGTGTCGCCCCCCCGGCCTCCTTTTTGTTGTCAGAGGCTTTACGGAACTTCTTCAGCTTTGGATAGTTGTAACCAGGCCTCACACCTGGGCCCATTTCTTTTGCAGCCAGCAAGGCTTTATTGAAGGCCTCTGTAGCCAATAACAGAGCTCCAGATCGATCCAGGAAATCAAGCTAGGATTTACTTTCTGAGTAGGCCATATTTTCAAGGAAATACAGTATTATTTCTGAGGTTAGTGAACTGATCTGTACATATTATTCCAAGGACAGCTGCATAATAAATTTGTACACAGGCTCTACATTATCAGCAGCTTCCTTTTTTTAACCTTTTTCTTAACAAGCCAAATATTAAATGTACTGCTGAACAGCAGTTATAGTTTTTAATCAAACTATGTACCAGAACTTCATTACTTGTTTTCTAGTCAGTCATTGACAAATCAGATCCTATCTGTACATATTTAAATTAGGGAAAGTTGTGCGTGTGCTTAAAATACGCATTCCCTAAATTTTGAAAGAGCCTTTTGAGGCTGCTTGAACTATCCTTCATTTTTAGCTATTTTAAATAATATATCATATTGCCAGAAAACCCAGAAAAAAAATATTCATTCATGAATTTGAAAAGGACTGCTTCCAAAACAGTTCCTTGGAGAGATATGTGGGAAGGGGTTACTTTTTTTGTCAACTGGCAGAACCTTCCATTATTACTATTCGTTGCTTTCTATTATTAATCAGGTATTAATCTGCATGTATTTTATTATACCCAATTCTATCACCACTATGTATTTGTACTACGGTATCTTCTTTTTCATGTAAAAATAACTACGGTAAAATTGCAAAAAACTTTTACTTCAAACTTAAATTTTTCTTTCTGTTTTTCAGAAGAAAATAAACATTTATAATACAAATTGAAAATTATAAAAAATGTACAGGAGATAAACATGATTCAATGATATTGTATTGTATAAATTAAATTTGATTATGTTTTCTAGACACTGAAATTGTGTTATTTCAGTGTGTATGTGGGTATGGGTGCTTAAAACACCCATTCCTATTAATCTCTCATGAAGAAATAGATTCTAGAATGTAAAAATTCTAATTAGGTATGTTTACTACTGCTGTTTGTTTTAGCAGGCCATTGTGTGATTTTGGTTAAAAAACATCATTGACTAGCTTCTGTTAATCCTTATTCAAGAGTCAATACTATCCATCCAAAAATGGAAAACAGAAATTGGCAATCTACAATCCATATTTGGTCCTTGACATAAAAATAATTCAACTATTTACCGTGGTTTCTGTAGCCATACACCTCAACAAGTGATTCTAAGCATCCTACATCATAGATATATATCTCATCTGTTTTGGTTTTCTATTTTACTTTTAAAAAAACATTGAAGACAACTGTATAATCAGTTTGCACAGCAGAATTATTGAAGAAGAAAGCAAGAAGTAACTCAAGAGAATTTAGAAGATATTACCACCCAAGTTCTACCTATGGCTCCTAATCCTCCCCTAGAAATTTATTTAATACATTAGGTGCATTACTTATTTCAGAATAATTGTTAAGGATTACAAAAGAAAGGAAAACAATTTTGTTTGAAAGATCAAGTTTTTTAAAGCAACATTTGTAAATTGGAAAGTTATAAATAATCATTAAGTAAGTAAATAAATAGAGGATTACTTTTAAAGTTATCTTCCTAGATCCATTTAGATTCCCTATTGATAAATCTGCAAAACTATAAAAAATTCTTATCAATCCTTTTTGTCTTCTTAGTAAGAATGGCATAAATCCCTCAGGAGGAATGGAACGTGTCATCTAACTTTTTCAGGACAAATTGACCTATTTGATTCTATTTTGGAATAAGAAGTAGTTAATAAATGAATACATATAAAAGTGAAGACACAAAATACCAACATATAATGTCTGCCTGTCTGTCTGCCTGCCTGCCTGTCTGTCTGTCTATCTATCTAGAGTTTTTTTTCCCCAAAACAGTGAATTTGGAGGGGTGGAAATGTCATGTTAAATTTACTAAGAATAACAGAGGGTAATGTTGAAAACAAGGGACTGGCCTGAGGTATAAATGGCTACCTGCTAAAAAGCATGGATACCTTTGAAAGTGAACTGGAAGATCAGCTGTTTCTTGAAACAGGTATTTGTCTGGTTAATGTAACCTTTTTGTTATACTTTTGTTTTTGTTATTTGAGCAATATTTTGTTAAATGAGCAATTTATTTGTACATATCCCAATGGAAACAAAGACATTTCAAGATATTACTTTCAAGTAGAGAGTCTTGTGACATCTTATTGATTTTATTACATCAAATACCTTCATGGATTACAGTCCACCTCACCAAACACTTGTTATAATCAACTTATTAAAGAAATATGAATCTTTAAAATAAAACAACTGATTTACATATTAACCATTTATATTTGTTTACTGAACTTCGTTGCAGCACTTTGTATCTGTATAAATTAGTTTATATTCAGTAGTCATATTAATTCCAAATTTCTCTCTAAGAAGCAAGTAGACTATTTTAGTAGACTATTTTGGAGAAATGTTTACATTTACCTAGTAGGGGAAAATCCCACTGAAGTTATTAGAAGCTGTCAGTAATCTCATATTTATTTTATTTATTTTATTTTTTTATGGGATTGTATTGATATTTTATAATAATTAGCTTATTGTAATTTAAAATCTTATGATCTTCTGGTTTCTAACCTGATACCTTAGCTACTATATCATACTGGGTTTTACATACAACTCTTCATTTAGTGACCATTCAATGTTACAACAGTACTGGAAAAAATGGCTTACAACTGGTCTTTATACTTACAACAATCACAGCATGCCTATGGCTGTGATCAAAATTTGGACACTTGACAACTGGCATATATTTACAACAGTTGCAGCATCCTAGGGTTACGACCTGCATTTGAAACCTTCCCAGAAACTTCCAGCAAGCAAAGTCAATGGGGAATTGGATGCATTTAACAACTGCATGATTCGCTTAACAACCCAGTGGTTTGCTTAACAACTATGACAAAAAAGTTGTGAAATTGCTTAAGACTCACTTAACAACTGCCTTAGGAATGGAAATTCTGGTCCCAAATATGGATGTAAGTCAAGGACTAACTGTAATAATAAAATAATTGCAGATAAATAACAACATTATTACTCTGTCCTATTTTAGTTGGATAGATCCAAACTAAGACTACAACTGTATATTTATGCTGAACTCAGTGGCACTTCTAAATAAAACGGTGTCAGCAAATCTGGGAAGATCAGAATCCACTAAATTAGAGACTGATTACTTAATGTCTTTTCTAGATGAACTAGTAAATTACTATTGAAATAGATGAATAAAGGTAAATTATGATGAATAAATTATCAAGCACAAAAAGGAAATTTTCCTGATAATCAATATTTATTTTATTTATTTATTTATTTTCAAATTTTATTTACTGCTCCCATCTCCCAATGGGACTCGGGGCGGTTTACAGCCAAATAAAATATAATCCAATACAATATTTAAAATACAATTAAAAAGATTAAATGAGTGGCTGAGGCTAAAACAAACTATGACGTTAAAAGGTTAAAAAGTCAAAACCAGTTAAAATCAATTAAAAACCCTACCCATAACTCTAGGCCAGACTGGCTTGCTGAAATAGATGGGTTTTCAATATGATTTTTGTATACATACAGATAGCCCTCAACTTACAGTCACAATCGGGCCAGAATGTCTATTGCTAAATAGTTGTTAAGTGAGTCAGATCCAATTTTACAACTTTTTGCAGTAGTTAAGTAAATCATTGTAGTTACGTGAATCATGTCATTGTTAAATTAATCAGGTTTCCCCATTGACTTTGCTCTTCAGAAGCAACGTGACTCCTGGAGGATGCAATTGTTGTAAATACACATCAAGTTTCCAAGTATCCAAATTTTGATCACATGACCACTGACCATCGTAAATGCAAAGACTAGTTGTAAAAAGTCTTTTTTTCATTGTAATCTTGAACAGTTGTTAAACAAATGGATGTAAATTGAGGGCAAATAGAAGTCCTTTCACAATTCACAACTTTAAAAATTGCTTTATTATATATTTATTTACCCAAAAAAGTATAAATTGGCTGATTTCATACCTCCTAATGGATCAATGTTATCAAACTACTGTGGCCAGATACATAGATACACAAAGCCATGACTCATATAATTCCATATGAATACTGGAGTTGGGTAGCCAATACATTTAAATAAATAACTTATTGAATAAAGCACTATTAATGGGATTCATATGATACTCTTAAGACATTGACCATGGTTTATAAAACATAATCTCTGTAATTACCCAATATATAAAATCAAAAACCAAACAAATTACATTTTGGCTTAACACAACACTTGAATTGGGATACAGAAATAAGCAATGAGATGACTAAGTTTGCAGACAATATCAGCTTATTAAGAATAACTAAAGAAAAAGAATGAGTGAAAAAAAAAGAAAACATAAAATGAGGTTATTAGAGCAAAATTCTGACTTCACATACATATTGAAATAAGAATAACTGACCACAAAAAGGATTTTGAGTTTATGGCAGATAGATCAACAAAAAAAATGTTGCTTCACTTGTGCTCCTGATATGAAAAAGACATAATACAAGTGCTTGGAAGCCATTGTGAATTAAAACTGAACCTGTCAATATCATAATGCTTTTTTACAAATCTATGATACATCCACACTTGGACTATATCTACAAGTTTGCTCGAAGTAGCACAAAAAGGATACCATATAACTGGAGAAGTTGCAAGTTGTCCAAGAAACTGGAACTACTACTCTGTGACAATATGACAATTAAGTGTCCTCACAATCCTTTAAATATTTTCTTCTCACAATTCAAACTCTAAATCTTAGAAGTTGAACGCCCAATAGCTTAGACACTGTAAACTTGATAAACAGTTTAGCCTATCTTGATATGAACAATAGCAAGAGAGTTCCTCATGCCTTCACTTTGTCCACTTCTTGTACAAATAAGCCTTCTTTATGCCTGTCCCAATGTAAAGTAACTCTTTTTCAGTCTGTTTTTCTAATTTCAGAAAAAGCACCTGGATCATTTTCATCAGTCAGAGCCTTAGAGTTTCAATTCAGTTTGATAATGACAATTTTGTAGTGTATATTTTAAGTGCTAGTGCCTTCACTTTTGAGCATTTAAAAAAAAGGGATATGTATATTGTAAAAATAAGTAACAGAATCAAAGATGATTTAGTGAAGCTGAACGTAGAAGATTCAGCAATAAAAACGGGAAATGTTTCATGGAGATCTTAACTACAATGTGAAATTTTGTGTTTTCATGAGGCAAACAACTTTAAAGAAAGTACAGAGAAATTCATGGAGGATAAAGATTCCCAGTTGCAAAACAGTACTCATGCTATACAGTCTTGTGTGCTGCATGCCTATTTCCCCAAACAACTAATTTTAACAGTTTACTGTTCTTAAGAATGACTGACTACTAGACCTAGCATATTTAAAGTCTCCTAACTCTGTCTCTTCCAAATAGCTTTTTATCTGAGCAGCCAACTTTTTAATTCCTGCACACAAGTCTTAAACACAGGCTATACATAAAGCCTAGCCACAAAGAGATTAAGGGGGGGAGGGTCAATTTTAAATCGTTATTTAAAATTCATTTGTTGTTTACAATTAGTTTGCTTGTCTAGTTCTTAACAAAACCACATAAAATACAGAGCAAATAAACTATATTTAGGAATGCAGAATACCTCCGTTTCCTCTCGGCAAACATATGGAATGAACCAGTTTTGATACCATAAAATGGCAATGAAAGAAAGCCAACCACCAAGCAAAAGTTTAGAGGAAAAATACCTCGGGAGTTACTTTGCAGTAGATCATCCCCTCGGAAGCTCAACGGGATTTATTTTTAAAGAATTGCATCTAGGACTCATGCATGCCTCAAAGAAGCATACAGTATTTAGTAAGGGAAATCCTCCTGTGGAGGAATGAATCTGGAACCACGGCTTAAATCGGGACTCTTAAATTCCCCACGCCCCAAAACTAAGAGGGGGAAAATCCGGCAGAATAACTTTCGCATTAGCAGACTCAACTTCCCCGCACCCTCAGTGGGCGTTTCCCAAGGAAAAAGAAAATTCAAACCGCCGCTATCTTCAAGAGGGCCTTTTTTTCCTCTCCTTCGCTCCCTCCCACCACTCGCCCCGCGCATATGCTCGGAAGAGAAGGCGGGGCAGTTCGGGGCAAGGACTCTTTTTTCGCGGGGGACGGTTTCAAGAGGACTCGCCGGAAGTTGCACCAGGCCCGAGCCGGCCTGAACGCGCTGCGAACGTCGTCAGGGAAGCGCAACGGAGGTTTGACCCGGCGTGGCTTTCGAGGGCTAAACGCGTGGAGACCCAAGAAGGTGAGCTGAGGCCTTAAATCGTGCCCGAATTACAGGTTTCCTTAAGGGGGTAGGGGAGCCCGTACTCCGGTTTTGCTAGTCCCAGTTTTCGCCTGCGTGGTCTGGCATCACCACAACTAACAGCGTGTTATATATGGTGTAAGTAATTCCCTTGCCTGCGATCCTCCGCGGGTAGAGAAACTGGGCTTGGGGCATGCTTGAACACGAGTCTCACTGTTTTCCTGCACTCTCGTCTATGCATGTATACATACGGGGAAGGCGTTTTCACGTGCATCAGTGTTCAAGATAATGCCCTTCAGAACTGTCCGACTGCAACTTCAAGATGTTTCTAAGATCAGCTGGGTCTCGGAGTTGTAATTCCGTGCAGCTGGACTTCATCAGATGGGTGAAAACTCACCTGTCTTCTTTTCCTCATGGAAACCAGGTGTTGAGTTGAACCTTAAGGGAGAGCCTGGAATTCCCCCAAAGAAAACTCGATTGAACTCCATAGGATTGACTTCTGCACACCTGCTTTATACATGAGGCAGAATTCCACCGTTTTGCCAATTCCACCGTTGATCTGCAGTGTATTTTTAAAACAGCAACACTATCCCAGTTAAATGTCTAAGGAGATTCTCAATCATCCAGGTCATGGTTGACTTAAAGGTGCTTTTTCAAAAGGCAACTGGACTTTCTTTGTTTTTCCTTGAACACCTTTTTTGCTTCTCATACAAGAAGCTTCATCAGTTCTAAGTGGATGGTGGGGGGGATGGGAAGGATTAATTCTGTCGACAGATCTGACAGCATCTATTAGAACTAATACTTCCATCCTCCCACCACCATCCATTTAGAACTGATGAAGTTTCTTGAATGAGTAGCAAAACATCTTGAAAAATAAAGTTCAGTTGCCTTTTTAAAAAACAAAACAAAAAACACCTTTGAGATATCCTGAGTAAATTATTTGTCATTTTTAAGCAACTATTTCTATCCCAGAATGCAGATTTTAGCTAAACATTGGGTTTAAAGATTTTACTTTTTTCAACTCCTAACAATTATAGGTATAATAAGACAACTAAAATTCCCTTTTAAAAGTGTATCATCAATTTATAGTAAAGTACCATTTTTATGTGGGGAGCATTCCAGTCATCTAGATTATATAAACATGATTATAATGACCTTGCATCAGATACTTCCAGAAGAATGTCTAGTTTCACTTATATAGGGGACTTCAATAAAAAAATGATTATTATAGACTTCCACTCCATGGCACATAGACATGTTGAAGAATATCTTCCCCCCTTGTTTTGTTTTTAGCATATGAATGGTATGCACTGTATTTACCAAATCATGATATTAATACTTACTGCTATTTTTATTCAGTACTTTAGTTTGGAACGCTTTACTAAGGGTATAAAATCTATATATATAAAAGCAAAATGCCACTTATGCATCATCACAAAATCTCCAGAACCCTAAAGCCTACAAACTTGAATTTTGGCATGTATGGTCCTCTTGGCTTTTAGGTGCTCGCTAAGAAAGGATTTTTCAAAATGACCATCAGAGTATTAGTATTTCATATATTATTATTAACACACTCTGGTGCTAAGGAGTTCTACTCCCACTCCCCCCCTGAAAAGAAATCTGTTCCAAATGCAAAACACAAGCAGAGGAGAGGAGTTTCAGTTTTAGTTTCACAGCAGCAACCAGCTTTAGTACAGAACAGTTGATCTAAGCCACTCCCAGGCTCCTTGCTGTATCCTCCTTGCCCCCACAGCAAATACTGTTTCAGTTTCAATGTTTCAGTTTCCAAACAGCCGTCAACTCGCTCATACACTGACAGAACGCTAGTCAGATGAATACCGATGGATGCTGGTAGGCAGAGGCAGAATTTTTTCCCCTTATTTTCCTCCCCCAAAACTAAGACTGACCACATAGTTTCATAGCGAAGCACAGGTATCGAGCTAGTATTTTCCAAAGGCAATTTCACCATTGTGTATTTATGCATGTTTCTTGGTTATCATTGTGCTAATATAACTGTAATGAGGACAGACATCATATTGCTTCAGTGATGGTTAGACAATGCTTTTAAGTGATTAAAATGGTAAATGCACAAAGTAGCACAAAGGAGGCTGGAAACAGGTACAAATAGTGTTTTGTGTTATACAATTTTAATGGTATGAAATTGAATTTTTTGAATGCTGATTTATTCAATATGCAGGATGTCCTCAACTTACAACCACAATTGAATCTAAAATTTCTGTTGCTAAGTGAGATAGTTAAATTTGCCCCATTTTGAGACCTTTCTTGCAACATTTAGTGAATCACTGCAGTTGCTAACTTAGTAGCATGATTGTTAAATTAATCTGGCTTTCCCATTGATTGCTTGTCAAGTTCGCAAAAGGGGGTCACATGTCCCTGGGACATAAATATGAACCAGTTGCCAAGTATCCAAATTTTGATCATGTCATCATGAGGATGTCATAAGTGTAAAAAATGTTCATAAGTACCATTATAACTTTGGTCACTAAACAAATGGTTATAAATTGAGGAATACCTGTAATTGCTATTTATTGTTTATGGATTACATTCCTTTTCAGTTGCATAGTACTAATTAATCTGAACTTTAGGAAACTTTCAAGGAAATGTGATACCTTTCAGTATGTTTTCTACCAATGTACATACAGAATAATTATACTTAATCTGTGAAAATTTATAGCACCATGTAACCATATTCATTAATCCATAATACTTTCATATTGTTTAGCACTGAATAGGATTAATGGTAAAGTTGTGATTCTTTGTCATCAGGGACATAGACAGACAAACATATTTGCTGTTTTATGTCATGTATATGCTCTCATGGTATTTATTTGTATAAATGCTTTATGTGGTACTAAAGTACATTATTATTATTTTAAACTGAGTGGAACCATTTCAGATGGCAACTAATACTGAAATTGATTAAATATATCTGAAAATGGCATTTTTTAACATGCATCCCAAACATTTTAACTCATATTTGTGTATAGTTAATACTAAATTCTGTTATCCTTTCCATGCCAGAAAGTGCATTAAAAATAATTAGACTTTTAATATTTCATAGCATTCTTCATGAAACTATTGTGCAAAAATTGTGCTTGCTTTTCATATCCAACATCACAGTTTTTCACTTCCTTTAATTGTTCATTGTTTTCCACTGTGATAGGCTGCCAACATAGTATTAAGAAGATCCAATATAGCCATGTTGTCTAACTTATTGTCAACTCCCCCTCCCCACACACAATATACTATGATATAATAGAAATTGCTATGGTTCAATATCTACAAGATAAATATTTGTCATTGTGTTTCAGACAGGTATTTTGTTTAATCTACAGTGATGATGATATTAGTAGTATTTTCCATCAGAAATTCACAAAGAAAGATAAATAGTGCTAATTGTAATCAGTTTTTTCCCAAACTGTAGCTTTATATTTCAACCTTCCAGCTTCCACGACTAGCACTGATGGTGTTACCTAGTTAGAATAAAACCTCTGCAAGAAAACAAGCAAGCTCAGAGAACACCAAGGACCCCTCATTTCAACCCTCAGCTTACACATATTCTCCTTTATCTTCCAGTTTTGCCCAGTTTCTATAATAAAGTGTAGAGACAATACTCTTATACATACTTAGTGCATACATAGTGATAGAGTGGTAACATTGGAACATAAAAAGTATAGCTCCTCTTTTTGAATTCTTAAGTCAACATGGCACAGAATAATCTTTGATGAAGATCAAAAGAATCAGAATCTTCTCAATAGACTTATCGTTTAAAGAGTTTTACCTTGTCCATTCGTTTGGATTTCTTGGAGCTGTAACCATTCCTCAGGAGAAATGAACGCTGATCTTTCACACAGACATAATTCAAGGTCATGCTTGCCCATTATATGCCATTATACCCTAACCCTAACCCTGCCTTCCATTGAGGACCTGTATACTGCACGAGTCAAAGAGGGCTGTGAAAATATTTACAGACCCCTCACATCCTGGACATAAACTGTTTCAACTCCTTCCCTCAGAACGACGCTATAGAGCACTGCACACCAGAACAACTAGACACAAGAACAGTTTTTTCCCGAAAGCCATCACTCTGCTAAACAAATAATTCCCTCAACATTGTTCAACTATTTACAAAGTGTACACTACTATTACTGTTAATCTTCTCATCACTCCTTATCACCCATCCCCTCCCACTTGTGACTATAACTTTGTTGCTTGTATCCTCTGTTTCCTAGTATGATTTGATGTTGATTGTACCCTATGACTATCATTAAGTGTTGTACATTATGATTCTTGATTCTTAACGAATGTTCCTTCTTTATGTATACTGAGAGTATTTACACCAAGACAAATTCCATGTGTGTCCAATCACACTTGGCCAATAAAGTATTCTATTCTATTCTATTCTATTCTATATTGTGTTATGAATTATGGTATCCTTGCGTAGAGCACCTTAGTGTTACGTTTTTATTTGCTCTGCATTGTGTGTACTTTTTGTATTAAGGATATGTAAACATCTTGCAACAAAGTTATTGCAAATGCACCAGTAGATGAAAGAACCATCGTGAGTATTAATTTACTTATAGTAGCCATATAGGAATGATTGATAAGTTTTATATATTTGTTCAATTTATATTTTTTTATTTCATTGAACACCAATCCCCAGTTTCTTGAATAACTTTCATTTTTTATCCAGTTGACTATATCTAATGATGTCATTTGTTTTGATCATGATAATTTTATATTTATACACTTTTCACTTCCTGTGCGATTTTTTTTTTTGCAAAATATATACATATGAGGGTTTTTTTAGAACAATTGTTCCTTCCCACATTCCTCATTTATGATGAACCTTTCATAAGTTCCATGAATATGGAACCAATTGAAATAAGAAATAATGCACATAGATTTAGTATCCTGCTGCAGAATAGGGCAACATTGCCTCTATATATAAGACAGTTAAGAGTTTCACATTTTTCACATAACAAAAATGAGTACCGTATAATAAAGTAATGATAATAAAGCAGCAGTAGACAGAATTTCTATTTATGGTCAGCCAATCTATATTAGGGCGATTGTTGGCGTTCTCTATCTCAAAGATAAAGTTATTTATTTCCATATTATACTGCCTGGCATTGTGTATACATATACTCCATTTCTGAGTGCCATAGCACCAAGAACTTCAAAACCTCAACTGCATATTTCAAGTTCATCTAGATCTGATGCTTACGTGAATGTATATATTAATACACATCCTCTGTCTTCTTTATCTTTTCAAATGTGCACAGAATTTGGAAGTTAATTTGGATAAGCCCAATATACCTTCATATGTATATGAATGTTCCTATTTGCATTTTTCTCCTATATAATTATTTTTAAGTTTAATGTTTTCTTTTCAAATAGTGTATTGAAATCTGTAAAATTTCCTGGGAAATAAAAATAAGAAAAGAAGTGTGTGTGTATGCTTGTATATCACCATATAAAGACAAGCACTAGTTCACCCTCAATCATGGAAGCTCATTTGATAAAGCCAAGCTGTTTGAGGAAACATTAGAGGAAGGAATGCTATGCATGCCATTTTGAACTTCTGAAAGAAAGCTTGCTGCTTCAGGGATAGCCTACTAGATATTTTGTTTTAGAACTTCAGCGTTTTTCATTGACCATGTTTATTGGAATAGAGTCCAAAATAGGTGGAGGAATCCTGTTAATTATCTCTAGATCATCTGAACTAAATAGTTCTTAGTTCCAGTTATTATTTGTTTCTTAAACACGTAATTTTTATGTGAAACAGGCAATAGATAGAGCTGGTTAAGGATTCTGTGTACATTCTTTCATATTTACATGCACAATCTAAGTATAAATTTTATTCAAAATTGTTGAATAAACAAATGTGGCAGTGGCATTTAGACACATTAATGTGGCATTAATTGCAGTATATGATAGTTCTGCACGCAGTTAGTGTGTTTCACCAAAGACAGGTTGATTTATATAAGTAAACATGTCTCATGAGAAGAACACTTACAGAATAGAGTTTTAGTAGTAATAATAAAATAATGAGCTAAAGCTTCCAAATTAATTTAGATATTTTAAGTAGTTCTCTCAGTTTTACAGGACTGGGGGAAATATTACCTCGATGTGAATGTACTGTCTTGGGTTCCTAGTCCCTCTTACGTTTAATTTTCGAGATACATTTGCTGTTCTCTTGATTATTTTATAGTCCTGCAGCCTCCCTATGATTATTTGTGTCCCTTTCTCTTTCACATTATTTGTACTTGTATTGCATTATATAATTCTTACAGTTACCTTCTAAATCAGATGTTGAAATCATAATCATATTGGAGTTCTTGTAATGCTACACCATAATTAACATTCATTAAAGCTAACAAGAAAAGGATATGAAAGCTAAAAATGTGACCACTAACATAGTTCTAAAAAGCAGATTGTATTGTGTGCCATCATGCATAATTATATCACATATTCCTGGGATAAGCAGCTAGAACTGGATCAGGATCAGCTGTCACTTGATTATTAGGAGTCTTAAGGAATGAAGATGTCATCCTGATGTAATTAAGTTTCTTACCGAGAGAAAAACATCACTCTCCTAGAGACAAGAGCTCTGCACTGAACAAAGAACTGAGGCCAATTCTTCCTGTGATACCCTGTCTGATGTTTTCTGATTTACACAGAAAGATTTATGCCATCTCCACCTTCCCTAGTTGGTGGAAGTGCAGGACAGCAGGTTCTCCCCAGACCCTTCTTGATCATTGGGGACCTTTTTCTTAAATAGCAGAATGCTCTGCCTGCTGGTATTTAGCTGGAGTTTGCCTTCTTGTATCTTGCTGGGGCTCTTGCAAACAGGATTGATTATAGGAGGGATGGGTCTCCAAAAAAAGGGAGAGGAGTTATTACTCAAATGCCTGTGAGTTAGAGGAACAGGGCTATTGGGTCACATGAAGTCTAGCATAAAACGTAGGTTATTCTTTCTGCCTAAACCTAGTGGCATTGCACAAACAAAATGTGAAGTTGTCATCTGTCATGCGTTGGCTCTGATAAAGAGCATAAGTAGTGATTGAAATATTTGCTTGTAAACACAGACCAAATGCAGCAATATTTTAAAGAGCGTTGAGGTGATTAATTCACCTGTTTTGTAAGAGATGTACGTTTCTAAATTTAGTTAGGTGGCTTAATTTCTCCATTGTAGTGTATATCACATTTCCTACCGTATTCTTTGTTTTTATTTTGATATACAGTAATTAAGCACTGTCCTCTTATCCCATTTCTACACATTTCTTCTGAACTATACTTTCTAAGAAATGAGAAAAATGCTTACATAACTTTTTTTCTGTCCACTTTTTATTTTTCAGGATATGTGGAAAAAAATCCTTAGGACTTGAAAATGTTACAAGTGACATGGTAATTTAGCCAGTGCCTGAGAATGATGGATTCCCAGAAGATTGGAAATGGTTTGCAAGTGACTGGTGTAGGGACATCTGCACTCCACATGGTGGGGTATTTGGGAAAAGTCAGTTCAGTTCCTTTTCACATTGTGCAAAATTCCTTTTTATTCCTTCTCAATTTTGAGAATTGAAAAAAAAAAGATTTTACAGGTCTAATTTTAATATATGACCTCTTAATTTCTTATAAAATTATTTTTTCCACGGAAATCTTATTGAAATGGCGAAAGATTTACTATTTTCAGATCTTAGTACAAATATGTACATGAAAATATTTGTTCTAGTTCATGAAATATACATGGAGTTCAGAACTATAGTAATGTGTTATGCTTTATATAAATACAAGTGAACACTCTGTAAAGGTCAAACAATCAATGATATAACTTGTTCTAATTATTTGTTTTAATGTTATTGATGTCAAATTCAACTTTGCATTTTATAAAAATTATTTTGCAGTGTTTTGATCTTTCAGCTCAATACATTTGTTGTCTGGTATTAATCTTTTTAGAATTGTAATTCTGCTGAAGAAACTCCAGATGGATGCTGCCCAGTCTGCAAAAGGATGGGTTTGACGCGACACATAAGAAAATACCACATCAATTTTGAAGAATCTCTTTTTCTGTGTGAAAATCCACAGGTATTTCAGAAGTTTGGGAAGTTATTGACTTAAAGTTTGTCTAACATTTCTATATTCTGTCCTCCTTAATCTGGATAACTTTTGTGATACACCAGTTATTGTTCTACTTCATCATTTAGTAGTTCTTTAACACAGAAAATAATATCAACTATCTAGGGTCTATTAAGGTCAAGGATAATATCTTTCAGCAAAATGGTTTTCAAGAAAATCTACATATTTGAGTTATAATGTACAATATAAAAGGAAACGGATTAGAAAGCAAAATACCCATTCCACTCCCATTATCTGTAGCATTCTTAAACTTCATAGATAATTTATACAGCAGTCTGTTTTAGGATACCTAAAGTTATAACATCGCTATTGATTTTTAAATGTAAAATAGTGTAACTAATTTCTAGACATATTTTTATATTATAATTAGCGTTGGTAAATCTCTTGATTTGTGCAGTTCCCCAACACATTTTGTAAGTCCCAGAATCACTTTCCCCAATTTATATAGATGGTATATAAAATAAAAACTAAAACTGATGTTTAAACCTAAGATAAATTTAATGTGCTTATGTTTAGTTTAATTTCCCTGTATTAGACCACTCAATACAAAAAAGTTGGCCCTTTTCCTTAAGTGAAGGAATCCCCAGCTTCCCTCCCTCCACAGATTTAAGCCCCTCGTGTAGTTAAACATCACTTCAATTATGGATATTAAGTGTCTGCTTCAGTCACTGCTTACCTCAGGTATATCTGTGATCATGAATCCTGCCTTTTAGTACTCACACCCTAGTGTTTTATACATTCAAAAAAGTTTACTAGAGAAAGAAGAATCCTTTATGGAGCCTTCACAGTGTTCTGAATTGTAGAGATAAAAAATAAATTGCAGGAAGAAGAAGGAAAAACCTGTAAAGAAGGAAGTGTTTGCTCTTGTAATATTAAACCCATTCTCATCTTTTACTTGTCAGAGTAAAAGGCTGGAACACTCAGTGAGAAAGAAGCAACAGGTACCACTTTGGCTGTGGATAAAGACATGAAAAAAGATTGTAGCAATGAAAGGGAAGGCAGGTTAATCAGTAGAAAAATAAAAATAAAAAAGAGAGCAGCTAGAGCCTGCAGTCAGTAAAGTTTAACCTTCATTCAAGGAAATTAGAAATACCCTTCATTTATGTGGAGCACAGGAAGGAACCAGTAGCAGAATTGTATTTCTAAGCACACAAATGTCTAGAAAAGAAACACTTAAAAATAACCTTCAAAAACATGTTACCCCCACCATCTCATAAATAATTTTAAACAGACACTCCATGCAAAGGAAATACTTTTATAGATTTGTTGCTGTGCAGTATTTTCTTTTTGAAAAAAATATTGTATCAGAGAACAGTACTGTTTAAAATAGACTGGGATTTTAATAGTTTTTAATTGGATGCCTAATTTCTGTACAGGAAATTCTCTACTTTTAGTAACTCTTTGAAGTTACAGTGGCACTGAAAAAAGTGACTTATGACCGGTCCTCACACTTACAACCATTGCAGAATCTCTCTGATCACATGATTAAAATTTGGGCACTTGGCAACCATATCTTTATGATAGTTGCAGTGCCCCAGGGTCAATGTGATCGCCATTTGTAGTCTTCTCAGCTTCTGACAAGCAAATCAATGCAGCGAACCTGGATTCATTTACTGACCATGTGATTCACTTAACAACTTCAGCAATTTGCTTAAAAAGTGTGGCAGAAAAGGTCATAAAATCGGATGTAACTCACTTAACAACTATCTTGCTTAGCAAAAGAAATTCTAGTGCAAATTGTGGTAGCAAGTTGATGACTATGGCTGTAGTTAATATTTCTGTGACTGTTTCTCCATTTCATTTGTGAAATGTGCATCATATGTTGTTAATTACTCAGACTAAATGTAAGTGTAATGTCTTTGTTTTGTTTTTATTTCAGTGCATTTACCCTCTAGGGTCTGCACCACTAAGCAGTATTATAATTCCCAGTGATGCAAAAGGTTATTCATCTCAGAGTACTTGGGGGAAAAGAAAGTTATCTGGCTCAAACCTATTGACCTCTTCTATTGAACCATGCATAAAATTGATTAGGACTGATGACTTGATGGACACTGAGGAGACATTCGGATCTGATCTTATTCCCAACTGCAGTGCAAATAATCTAATTAGGACTCGGTCAGGGCAGTCTGATTTTTCAGAAGCCAAGCAGCCAACTTTTTCTGATGAAGCTGAATCCATCAATCAGAAAATGGGCTTGGGAGCTCAAGAAAACTCAGCAGAAGTGCTCAGTGTGCAAACCCAGCTGTTGTCAGCCCCTGAGATGGTTCCATCAGTGTCTCAGGATCTGCAACAAAGCAAATCGTCTCTGCGAGAGCCTTTGTGTCTTCAGTGGAGAAATGCACATGCTCTCTGCTGGTTAGATTGCATTCTGTCAATACTGGTACATTTGGAAACATTAAGAATTCTGACTGGACTCTCTAAAAACACGTCGGTAATCCAGAGTCTGCTCACAAAATATAATGAAGCTGCTGTACTTGTGAACACTTGCCAAAGGGGTAAGCCCAATCTGCGTGTGTGTGTGTGTGTGTGTGTGTTTGTTTATTTTGGAGACATGTTACTTATATATTGTGGTATATGTAAAAAGTACATATAAAAAGTAAAAATCATCGTAGTAGGGCTTAGGGTATCCTTGTTTCCCTCTGGAATCAGATTTGTTTCTAGAATGTACAGCAACCTTTAATACTGGAAATGAAAACATAGGGTTCTTAAAAACCTTAGAATAATCAAATCAGCTCTAATGAAAGCTAGTCAATTAAAAAGCTGTCAAGCTTTACTTTTTTTTGTGGGTCTCATTTCCATTTTCACATGCTATTCATACCATCTCTATCCTCCTCCCTATATAAACATTTACTCTTAAAGCTACATGTTTGCTGATCACTTCCCATCCAGTAGCAGCATCCAGATGTGACCAGATAAAATACAGATATAATGGTAGTTTGACATTGAAGATAATTTTCATTGAATGTTGTCATGACCTTGAATTAGTCCAGTGTAGCTAATATGATGCTTGGCATATAATTAATTTTCAGGTTGGTCTTTTGGAAATCCTTCCTACATCTGTTTATCTGCTAAAGAGCCCCTAAATGTTTGATAAGAAAATCCAGGCACATTAGAATGGATTCTGGGATATGTTTCAGGTATCTTTGAACAAGAGTGAGGACAAAACATAGCAACTCTGTCTGGCTTCCTCATCTTATAGAGCCATGATGGTGAACCTATGGTACGCATGACACAGGTGGCACACAGAGCCATTTGTGTCAGCACGTAAGCTGCAGGCAAACTTACCTCACTGGGCATGTGCACGCCTCACAGCTGATTTTCAGCTGGTTTGAGGCCTTTTTCGGCCTCCCAAAGGCTTGAGGAAGGCTTCTGCAGGCTTTGCGGGCCAAAAACTAGCCCCGTTTCATCACTTCCTGTTTTTCCAAAAATACTGGAAATGACGAAATGGGGCTAGTTTTCGGCCTGCAGAAGCCTTCCTGAAGCCTTTGGGAGACTGAAAAAGGCCTCAAACTGGCCGAAAATCAGCTTTGAGGCGCAGTGCAGGTAAGGGAGCGGTGGGGGTGAGTGGGTGGGAATTACGTGCGCGTGCATAGGGGATGTGGGGGGGGGGGCACACTGCCTTCTGGGTGCTGGCATGCGAGTGCAAGCATGTAAGTGCACGCACAATTTTTGGCATAGGAGCCCAAAAAGGTTAGCCACCACTGTTACTGAGTGATTATTAGTATTTGTAAACATTTTTCAAGAATGTTAATATTTTTATTTATTTATTTAATATATCAGTAATTCTGTTTTTCTAGTGGGTAACTAGGGAAATATTGGATCAATTTTTGAAGGATCCTAAGTTTCCTCAGAGTACTGTTTAAAAAGCATTTCATAAGAGCAGAATACAAATTTGGCTTTGGCAAGCACTATTAACTAATAGTTCTTACGCAGCTTCCAGTCAGCATATTTTCTGATAGCTGCGGGAACCGAATTAAATAACAAACTATTTTGCTTTTTATATATATATATATATATATATATATATATATATATATATATATATATATATATATATATATATATATATATATATATATATATATATATATATATATATATATATATATAGCTGAATTGTATCTAGTTCATTGCTGAAATGAGATGTTTTTGGGGAAAAAGAGGTTATTGATTAGTAAACTGTTTCCTACAGATGAACTTGCTTCAGAACTTCCTGTGGATGTTTTGTCAAGAGCTGAATCCCATTTAAATGAAATCAGGAATACTATATTTCTCCAACTTCAGCCATTGCTTGGGTGTAAATTTGGTAAGTAATTACTAAATGTGTATGTCTGTGTGGGGTTTTAATTTGTTTTTGCAAATTAGAACAATTAAACAATGAGCTGCATTTTTAACCACTGCAGTTTGCTTTCTTACATGTTCCTTTTCCCCCAATTCTTTTGGAAGAGCAGCAGAAGAAACATTCTGAGACATACATACATACGTAATACATACATACATTTCCTGGCTCTGTATAAAAATGGTAGGGATTAATTCTGAAACGTTTTTGAAAACCAATCTTGTGTTTTTACAAGACTGAATGGCGGGAAATCCTGGATAATGAAAAGAAAGTAATGAACTATGGCATTTGCCACCAGTCATCACACTGCTATCTTAGACTAAATGACTATTGACAGGTTTATGAAAAATAAAGGTGCTAGTCATGATAGCTGTATATTACCTCCACTTTCAGAAGCACTGTTCCTCTGGATATCAGTTGCTAGGGAACCTGAAGAGAAAGGTGCAAAAGCACTAAGGTTTCTGGGCTTCTTGAAGGGAATAGACTGTTTTTTCACTCAATGCAGCATAGTTGTTTTAAGCATTGATGAAAAGGAGGAGAAATCATTTGAATGTTGAAATAGTAAACAGGAACTGATAGTACTATCTTGCCTGGCTAAATAGTTTTGCACTTTAAGAGCTCAAAATACTTCATTCTTCCCAGACATAAGACAGACTGTAAGCAGCATTGTTTGAGATAGCAAAGTATGGTTTCTGCTGCTTCTACAAAACAATGTCAAATGTAACAGAGATTAGTTTGCTACTGTGTTCAACCTGACAAAGAAAGAAAAGGAAGAAGGAACTGTTCAGTGCAAGGAAAGAAAGAAAAATTATCGAACATGAGCCCCAAGAGCCCTTTATATTTAATTCTTGTAGCACCCTATAACTTCGGCATTAGTTGTACCAGCATTGTATTAATATAAAATAAAGTATGTAGTTCACGAATTCCCAGAATGTTGGTTAACATTAGCAAGTAATTTTCTGTTTAGTAAGCTAGTCAGTTTTGTATTTTTTATTTTGCATCAGCAATAGTGTGTATATGAACAGTAGAATGAGATCTTTTAAGTATCTGGGCGGTTTTTTTGTTCTCTTTTTATCAGAATTTCCTGCACCCTTCTATAAAGCAAGATTCACATTTCTTACATACGGAGGTCTCCAATTCATACTTAAATCAGTATTCCTGGATAACTAAGGATAGGATTGGAGCCTCAAATGCATACACATACACACACACACATTACTATTACTATTACTACGGTATTACTATTACTATACATCTGTAAAGCAGTGTGAAGCTCCAACTTTGTAAGAATTTGGCAGGATTTCTTCAACTCAAGAGGTTTGTTTAATTTCTTGCCATGGGGCTACTCTGGGCAGCTTACAACAATAAAACGGGGGAGGGGAGGAGAGATGATAACAAAATGTAAACATTTTGACAATAGCAAAGGAATAAAACAATAAAAATAATGGAAGTACAATAATATGAAATTAAAAAGATGGATTGAGAGAGAGCAGGAAACACGGGGGAGGTGGGGTCAGTTAATTAGTCCAGTAGCCACTACCACCCCATAATGACTCCCCTATTTACATAATTTAAAGTTTCTAATGTTAGTTTCTGAAAAATATTAAATGTATTAGTTTTTCAACACTAGGAAACAATGTATAATCTGTAGTCCGAAAATATACTTGCAGATCTTCCTAACTAGAGAGATTTATATTAAGTATAGATGTATCAACGCCTTTGATCCTTTCAACTCTTATCCTTTCATTATATGAATGATCAGCAATATATTCTATGCATGTTACAGCAATACAAACTGGTACACAAATACTTGTTAAGAAAAGAATTGGCTTTTACAATTTCTTAATATTTAAAATACATTTTTAGAGAATAGAGTATAAGTATATTTAGAATTATATACTTCACATCTCATTTCTTTGAAATAATCAACATTACATGTATTAATTCGCAGCCACATTTTTGTTGTGTTTTTCTTCAAAGGGCAGGAAGAAAGTCCAGTTTTTGCTTTTCCTTTACTTCTGCGGAAAGATCGTCCGATAGAGAATCTCTTTCTCCATTCGTTCTCCTGGAAGTTTGAATGTTTGCACTGTGGCTACCACATCAACAATAGGTTGGTTTCTTTAAGTTCTGAGCTTCCTTCCTCCTTGGTATAACCATGCATTTCAATCAGGGTTTTGCAAATAATACATTATACAGGCAGGAGGGGGCAGTTGTGAGCCTGTGATTTGCTTACTGGGTGTCTTGAGTCACAGCTCTGAAACAGCACAGCCCTCTGCTGTAATATTTGAGAGAGGTTGAGGTTTTTATTCTTGCCATTCAGGATTTATCCTACCTGTTGTAATTGTATGCATTGAGACATAAAGATAATTTTTTAAAGTGTCTTAGTATATGTTTTCTCTGAGCATAAAATAGGAAGCTAATTGCAGACTTCCCTTCAGTATTAGCCTAAATTTACATCTTGGTTCAAACATTTTATTTATGATGTCAAATCAATTCTTACTACCCCAAATTAGCATTCATATTTAGCTCTGCTCTTTAAACTAAAACAAAACATTAAGGATGAAGGAAAAATAAGGTATAAAATAGCAGGGGAGGAAACAAAAATATGACAAATAAGTTGAGACTACATATACATAAAAATACAGTACTTTTCAGGAAAATCAAATGTCTTAAACACCCATATTCAGTATTTTGAAAAGCCCATTTGGAAGAAGGCATCTATTAAAAACTTAAATTTTCAAATAACCCATCTAAAATCTAAAGTAGTCCTTATCGATATGAGAGTTATACAGTATTGTATCTTGATAGTTAAATTTTTATGCGTTTCTGAAATAGAAATAAAATATCTTTCTTTTACAAAAATTTTCAGGTGGGTTTAGTGAGTTCAATCTCAAATTATTCCTCCAGAGTTTAAAATTTCCAGAAGATACAACTTTTATAATATTCAATACTATCTTATAATTTAAGTGAAGTAAATGGGCATTATTCTTAAAATATTAATTGTCCCAACTGATGATATCCTGTAAATATAGGAATAAATTATTAAACTTGTTTCACTTGAATATATATTCATTTTATTTTTAGTTGTCAGCAGACAATGACAACGTTTACAAATATAATCCCAGAGTGGCATCCACTGAATGCTGTTCATGTTGCTCCCTGTAATAAGTGTAATCACACATCTCAAAGAAGAAAAATGGTTTTAGAAAAGTAAGTGAGAATTTTATTATAATCCCCAAATGAGATAAAACTACATCTGTAGTTGGTAAGCAATAATAAGTGAGAGCTAATATAAATCTTAAAGATCTGTATTTATGGCTTCTTGATTTCATAATTGGCAGCATTGTTGTTTATATTCATCCATCAAGCCAAGCCATAACATATTTTTCACAGATCATGCTATATTACGTGAACTTGTAGTTTATTTGGTAAATCATGGTTAACTAACTAGCTTAACATAATGTGTGAATTCAGTCCTTGAATGACATTATATAAATACGAAGAAGTCTGTTAGGAAATATATCTTAAGGGACTGCTCTTTAACAATTCTGAGTTACAATAACATCCCAAATAAGATTATATAAATGGTATTCATTTATATAATCTCACTTGGGATGTGATTGCCAAATGTTTTGCATTTCTTGAGGTCTTTGTGAAAACTCATAGATTGGTTACTCATATTTAGCTTTTTATCCCATGCATGTTTTCAGTTTTGGTGAGGTAATTAACACTAATATCAGGGATGTGTTTTACTTCTAAAATCACAATTTTTTAATCTTTATTTGGTAGGATCTCCTCAGTTCTGATGGTGCATTTTGTTGAAGGCTTGCCGCATAACAATTTGTTGGCCTACTCATTCCAATTTCAAGAATATTCATATCAAGTAACAGCTGTGGTTCAATATCAGAAGGCAAAGCACTTCATAACCTGGATCTTGGCATCAGATGGTAAGTACACTATTCACTGTATCAGCTTTATCCTTTTTAAATATCCATTTATCTGTATCTGCTAGTAATACTAACAGTCCCAGTATAAATAATAATACAGTGGTATCTGAGCCACATTTGGAGGAGACCAAGGATTACAGAAATACAAAAGACATTTTAGGAGCCTAAAAATTGGTGGTGGGGGGGGGAGAAGGAGGGAATCGAAAGTGATAATGTAGGAGGGGTGTGAATTAGCCTGAGAACATTACCCCAAAATAGTGTGTGTGATGATGAAGAAAGGAAAGAGCATTCTTGAAAGGCTGGTTTGAAATGAAAATATTCTGGAAGTCTCTCTTGCTAGCCTCCCCCACTACACACAGAGAGAGACAGAGAGAGTCCTTGGCTTACAACAGTTCATTTAGTAGCCATTCGAAGTTACAGTGACACTGAATAAGTGATTTATGACCGCTTTTCGCATTTACAACTGTTGCAGCATCCCGGGGTCGTGTGATCACTTTTTGCAACCTTCTTATAAGCAAAGTCAATGGAGATGCCAGATTCACTTAACAACCTTGTTACTAGCTTAACGATTGCAGTGATTCACAACTGTGGCAAGAAAGGTAATAAAATGGGGCAAAGCTCAATTAACAAATGCCTTGCTTAGCAATGGAAATTTTGAGCTCAATTGTGATCATAAGTCAAGAACTACCGGTCATGTCTCTTCAGATGTCAGTTCACAATTTCCTTACTGGCATTTTGGGTCATAAATTGAGGACTACCTGTATGTTATCTCTTTCATGTGGTAATACTACCTGTATGTAATATGGGACTACCTGTATATATCGGCTTATCCTTTTCATATGGTAATACGATACTTCAGAGTACATGGGAAAGAACCTTCCAAATAATTCCTGCATCAACATGTCTTTACATGGTTTCTAGTTGGAGTCAACCTTGTGGAACTTCAAGTCCAAAGAAAAGTTTGTAGGTGTCTAGAGACTAGTTTAGTATTTGCTTCTTGGTTTAATTGTATACAATACATAAAGACCTTTAGGGTAAATCTTCAGAGCAAGCCAAATCTAATTAGATTTTAGCTTGCTATTTCTGATTTTTGCATTCACAGAAATAGCTACCTATCTCAAAGAAGCAGAAAGTTCACCCTTACGTGAAGAAAATTAAAAGTAATAAAGAAAGTTAAAGGCACATCTTTTTGTGTGAATTACCTGATAGCCATCTGTGCTTAATGGAGACTTACAGGAGACTTTAAATAAATTATAAGCAACAATTTTCTTGATCTCCCTTGGTGAGCACACACAAGCCTCCAAGCAGTCAAGCAGAGATGGCCTTGCAAAATATCAAATAATGATGCTTTTTTTTTTGAGACTCTCCATGGAATATTTGTGACTCACGTAAATGTTTGGGGAGGGGGAAAACATTTGAAAGTGACTCAAAACTTTCGTAGATTAAAAATGCTGATTTATATGAGATATATATATTGCATAAGGTATAATGCAATGTCAATGAATGAGCCACAGACTTTTATTGTGAGAATCCAATAAACAAACTTTTGAAATCTTGGGAGTATTATGGTTGGCTAACTGATTTTCAGTTAAATCATGGCAACATGGTTAGTGGTTGACTGGCTATTCCTAGTTCTCTACCGAATTCCTAAAGCTGCAAGGCAATAGGTATAGAGGAAGAATGAAAAAACAAACCAGATATATTTCAGTACGCACATTTCAAAATTATCTGTTTTCAACAAATCATACATAAATTATAGTTGAATATACACATTCGGTGAGGATTAAAGGTTAGTTTATCTGAAATGTATGATAAGAACTGTACCTAATGTTCTGAATTGTTCATATTTTATTTTTAGGAATATGGCTTGAGTGTGATGACTTAAAAGGGTCATTCTCCAGAAGGCATGATACCTTTGGGGTTCCTTCTACAGAAATACATATTGTCGTTTGGGAAAGAAAGCCACCACAAATGAACAATTACTTGGATTTACAAGTTGAAAAAACAATGACATCACAATTAAAAACTCCAGTTAAACATGCTAATGATGAAACTGCAGAGAGAGTACCTTTAACTTGTCACAAGACAGTTGGCATGCTGAACACGCATATAGAGGAAATAGAAAACGTAGCAAGCAATCAGAAGAACAATTTGCTTCCTGGTTTGGACAACCAGTCTGATGATGATGTTGTAACCCTGAATCTTGACTCAGGTGGACAGCTGCTAGAAGATAGACTTATAGAAAATAAGCAGATAATCAAAACAGGTCCATTGCAGTTGCAAGAGTTGGGTCAGAAAGATGTGTGCCCACTTACCCCTGAAGGAGATATTCAAAAGAAAAGGATAGTGTTAGGAAATAACAGTGCTCCCATGCATGAAGGACAGCCATCTAACGCAAGTAATCTAGTTACTATACCATCAGTTACTTTAAGTAATGGCAAAATAAATTTCTCATCCGAAATTCTATTACCACTGGGGACAGAAACTGCAGTCACCTTAGTTCCAGTAGAAGAGAGCAGCAATTGCCATCTAAAGAATGCTCAGAAAAAAACCAGCAAAACAAAATTGGGAAACACTGTGTTGGGAATGGCTAATGTTGTAGAGTCCGGTCAAGAAATAAAAATAAATTCCCACATTTCTGCTCCATCTCCCCAAAGTCCTACCTTTCACTCATCCAATACAAATGGAATTAAACCATCTGTAGCCAGTTGGGTAAATGGCTTACTTGGAAAATATTCTTCTTTTATGCCTAAAAGTGTGGTGATTCCTAATAAATCAAAAAACTGTAAAAAATCAATGCAAAAAGAAACAAATTCCAGTTCACTTGTTAGGCAAGCAGTCCACTTCTGTGGTTTCCAAACTAAATCTTCACAGAAAAGTAAAGTGGCAACATTGCATTCTTCAGGTAGAACATTTCCAACATCACCTTTGACTACTTTTTCTCTTGCAAGCATCCCTGTCAAAAATCTTGCCCCAGATAGAAAAGGTGAAGCTGTAACTAAAAGATTAGATTCATTGGATGCTTTTACTAAGCAAGATTTGTTGAAAAATACCCACCATGAAAATCTGAATTTTACATCTGTTGAAAATACTGGGTCATTTATTGATAAAACTCATCAACTACGCTTAACACTTTTACAACAGCTTAAGGCTAAAAAAGAGAAATTAGCTTCCCTAGATAAACTGGTAAAAGCTAAAACAAGGCACAAAAACTCTTGCAAAAAAACTATCAAGAACCAGACGCAAAAACAGATGGAACCCTTGCAGACAAGCGTGTTATACACCCAAGAAATGCAGACTGATGTTTGGGATAGTAAATCTGTTAATTCTCAAAGCACTGACAAATCCCAATGCAGCAGTTCAAATTATGAAGACATTTTATCTGAGCTGCTGTTGTCTCCAACTACAACTGCTGGTTCTTTAGAATTTCCACAGGAAGAGGAATGTAGATACCTGGAAATGGGAGACAGCAATTCAAACATGCCAATATCTACTGACCACAATACCAATTTACAGACCATAGATGATGACCTTAATTACTTGAGTCCTCTAAAGGAAAATGGACTTGAAGACCACAGAAACCCATCAATCAAACCTCTGAAGAAATTCGATTTTGAAAGTTCTGCAAAACAGGATTTTCTGGATGATCTGTTTTCATGTTCATTGAATTCAGTAATAACTAACACTGAAGACTTGCATCACTTTGATGAATCGTTGTTAGCTTGGTGAATTGTGTTCTAACAATTTCAGTATTTTCCATTGGTTGTTTTTATAGGAGAGTATAATTTAAAATTCAATCTAATTTGCACTTTATTTAAAATGATTGTTTTTTATATATTTTTATTCTTAATAAATTGGGTTTGTTTTTCTGCCTCAAAACCACTATTTGCTGGAAGAGATGAGACTGATTCTTGTACAAAGTAACAGTGATAAAGTTTTGACACTTCAAAAGCCATTGTAATAAAGTAGTATTCACCTAAGATCTCTCATCTATGGCTGAGTTAAAAAGTGTTCTTGCAAACATCTCTAAAAATGTAGAATACCATGGTGATCTTGGTATGGTAATTTCATTTCTGATAAACCTCCCTTTTCAAAAGTAGGCCTGCAGGCTAAACTAAAATTTTCTAAAGAAGCCATTTTATTGTAATTCTGTTCCAATGAAATGCCTGTCTAAATTATGGTCTACATAACAGTGTGAATGAATGTTAACATATAATCTGTCCTGCCTGGTGGTTTGGGTGGGTGGGTGGGTGGTTTGTTTTGCTAAACATTAGGCCATAATGCAGATGAATTAGGTTAAGATTCAACTCAGAGATTTCTACTTAAAACCCAGGGATCTATGAATCCTGTTAATCCCCAATCCTTTGAAATATTAAAGCAATTTTTGAAGTTAAAACCATATTTCTTTTTCTTCTGCAGCTCTTTGGGTCTAGAGTGTTAAATATTCTACCTTATCACCTGGAATACAAGATGGCAATTCACTGCAGTTCACACAGACCTGATATAAATACAGACTAAATATTTTTTTTTAAAAAGTGGCTAAGTTTAATTACATATTCATTACAAATCGTATTGCTTAGTAGATTGTGTGCAATAGGATAGTCATTGTTAATCCAGGTTGGAAAAGTCCACTTTTAAATGTGCCAGACTATTTGCAGGTTACTAGCTTTAGTTTTTATTATTTAGATTGCTCCAAACGACGGCAGCATCTAGCAATTTGGTTAATTCTGAAAAGTAAATAAACACAAACAAACACACCTCTAGAAGTCAGTCAGTTAGCCAATCTATTTTCTCTAAAAGATGGGAATTTTGTTGCTAAATAAATACATTTAGTTATGAGCAATCAAGCTTGACCCACTTTCAAGCTTGGCCTTACTTTCATTAGTCTAACTTGATGTTTTAAAAGCACTGTTACCTAATTTTAGTATTTTCTTGTGAAAATATTATACTGGATTTTGTCACTGGCCTCTTGGGCAATTGTGTTTTAGTTTGGTTTAATGATTAAGGCAACAGGCTATAAACCAGGAGTATTAATCCTACAATTTCTAAAGGCAAGGCATTCCATTGGTTAACTCTTTTGTTGGGAAATTTCTCTTTAGTTCTCAGTTCTTGTCTTGATTAGTTTCCATCCATTGTTTTTTGTCCTGCCTTCTTGTGCTCTGGAAAATAGATTGACACACACACCCCTCTTCGTTGTGGCAGTCCCTCAAATATTGGAACACTGCTATCATGTCACCCCAGTCCTTTTCACTAGATTAGACATACCCAATTTCTGCCACCGTTCTTTATAAGTTTTAGCCTCCAGTCCTATAATCTTGTTTGTGACTCTTCTCTGCACTTTTTCCCGAGACTCAACATATTTATGTTGTGACAACCAAAATTGGATGGGATATTCCAAGTGTGGTCTTACCAAGGCATTATAAAGCAGTATTAACACTTCATGTGATCTATCCCTCTATTAATGCAGCCTTAGGACTGCATTGGATTTTTTGGCAGCTGCAGCACACTTCTGACTCATACTTATATATTTATTACTTATTTATTTATTTATTCAATTTATATACCGCCCTTCTCCCGAAGGACTCAGGGCGGTGCACAGCCAACTAAATACATATAAAAAAGTTAAAACAGAATTAAATATGGGCTGCTACCAAATCTAAAACCCCCAATACTAAAACCATGATTAAAACCCAATTTAAAATCAGCCCAGGCCGGCCTGCTCAAAGAGCCAGGTCTTCAAATCACGCCTGAACACCCTCAGGTCGGTGGTCGTTCTCAACTCTGGGGGGAGCCCATTCCAGAGAGCAGGTGCCCCCACAGAGAAGGCCCTATTCCTCGGGGTCACCAAGCGGCACATGGAGGCCGTCGGGATCCGGAGGAGGCCCTCCCTGTGGGAGCGCACCAGATGGTGGGAGACTACTGGCAGAACGCGGTCTTGCAAATAACCTGGTCTGATGCCATGGAGCGCTTTAAAGGACAAAACCAGAACCTTAAAGCACACCCGGAAGGCCACTGGCAACCAATGCAGCTCGTGCAGGAGAGGCGTCACATGAGAATTTCTAGATGCCCCCATAACCACCCGCGCGGCCGCATTTTGTACCAGTTGCAACCTCCAGGTGCTCCCCACAGGGAGCCCATGTAGAGGGCATTACAGTAATCCAGGTGGGAGGTGACCAGGGCATGAGTGACCGTGCGTAAGGCATCCCGATCGAGAAAGGGCCGCAACTGGCGCATCAGGTGAACCTGATGAAAAGCCCCCCTGGAGACAGCCGTAATATGATCTTCCAATGACAGCCGTACATCCAGGAGGACGCCTAGATTGCGAGCCCTCTCTGTGGGGGCTAAGATCTCACCCCCAATAGCCAACGACGGAGTCAGCTGACTATATCGGGATGCTGGAAACCACAGCCACTCAGTCTTGGAAGGGTTGAGTTGAAGCCTGTTCCCGCCCATCCAATTCCGCACGGCCTCCAGGCACGGGACATAACCTCCACAGCATCGTTGGGGTGGTTTAGCGTAGAGATGTAGAGCTGAGTGTCATCCGCATAAAGATGACATTTTACCCCAAAACCACGGATGATCTCCCCCAGCGGCTTCACATAAATGTTGAACAAGAGAGGGGAGAGGACCGACCCCTGAGGCACCCCACAAATGAGGGGCCTAAGGGTGGACCTCTCCTCCCCCATCAACACAAATTGCAAGCGGTCAGAGAGGAAGGAGGAGAACCACCGCAAGACGGTACCTCCAATTCCCAACCGCTGCAATAAGATACTATGGTCGATAGTATCAAAAGCCGCCAAGAAATCTAATAGGACCAGGACAGAGGAATAACCTCTGTCACGGGCCCTCCAGAGATCATCAACCAACACGACCAATGCTGTTTCAGTACTGTGCCAGGGCCTGAAGCCCGATTGAAAGGGATCTAAATACGTCGCTTCCTCCAGGTACTGAGGGAGCTGAGACGCCACCACACTCCACAACCTTCGCTACAAAGGGGAGGTTGGAGACTGGATGATAGTTATTCAAAAGCGCTGGATCCAGGGTAGGCTTCTTGAGGAGAGGCCGCACTACCGCCGTTTTCAGGGCGGTAGGGAGCGACCCCTCCCTCAACGAAGCGTTGACAATCCCCTGGAGCCAGCCTTGTGTCACCTCACCAGAGGTAGAAACCAACCAGGAGGGCACGGGTCCAACAAATATGTGGTGGTGTTCAGCCGCCCCAGCAACCTGTTCACGCCCTCGGTGGTCACAGGATCAAACTTCTCCCAGGTAACCATTTCAAGACTTGCCCCGGCCACCTCCCCCAGGGCCCCCCAACTGGAGTCCAGCTCGTCCTGAATCTGAGTGATTTTATCATGCAGAAATTGGGAAAACTCCTCTGCCCTGCCTTGCAAGAGGTTCTCCCGCGCTCTCGGCTCAAGCAGGGAGCAGGTCACTCTAAACAGGACAGCAGGCTGATTTTCTGCCGATGCAATAAGGGCGGAGAAGTGCGAACGCTTCGCCGCCTCTATCGCCACTAGGTAGGTCCTAATATAGGACCTCATCTATGTCCGGTCGGATTCGGTGCGACTGGCCCTCCAGGCGCCCTCCAGACGTCTTTTCTGGCACTTCATCTCTCTCAGCTCCTCCGTAAACCACGGAGCTGGATGGGATCTCTACCGAGTCAGAGGTCGCAAAGGCACAACTCGGTCGAGAGCCTCAACGGCCAACCTATCCCAGGTGGCCACTAAGTCTTCAGCCGAGCTGTGAGCCAGAGTCTCAGGAAATGGCCCAAGCTCCATCTGGAACCGTTCAGGATCCATCAGGCGCCTGGGGCGGAACCATCTCGGTTCCGCCTCCCTGCAGTGGGGGGTGGCGGCACAGAAGTCAAGCCTAAGAAGAGAATGATCGGACCATGACAAGGGTTTTATAACTAGATCCCCAAAGCTACGATCATTCAACCACTGAGCAGAGACAAAAATCAGGTCCAGCGTGTGTCCCCCCGTGTGAGTGGAGCCAGAAACTAATTGGGTCAGGTCCATGGCCGCCATGGAAGCCATGAACTCCCGAGCCACCCCAGTAGTTTCACCGAGCGAAGGCAGGTTGAAATCTCCCATGACTAAAAGCTTAGGGGTCTCAACCACCAGCCCGGCTATCACCTCAAGGAGCCCGGGCAGGGCCGATGATACGTGGCAGGGAGCCAGGTACGTTATCAAAAGGCCCATCTGAACCCCCTGACCCCACTTCACAAAGAGGGACTCACAGCCAGCTGTCTGAGGAACAGTGGCCTCCCTAGGACAAAGAACTTCTTTAATAATGGCCGCCACCCCCCCACCCCTGCCCTGGGACCTTGGCTGATGAAATGCATGGAAACCTGGTGGGCACATCTGACCCAGAGGAACACCCCCCTCCAGGCCCAACCAGGTTTCGGTAATACCTGCCAGGTCCGCACCATCCTCCTGAATAAGATCGTAAATCAGGGAGGGCTTATTAACGGCGGACCTGGCATTGCACAACACCAGCCTGGTATTCGGGCTGAGACTACACAACCAGGCCCGCAAGACAGGTCAAGAGGGTCGGAACGTGCTACCGATTGGAGACATCGGGTGCGCGGTCCCATATTCTGATATGGCCCTCTACCCCCACCATACCTGCCTCTCCCACTTATAGTGTTGATGGACCTCACCTCTGGCTGCCCATTCTCTGGCCCCCTCCCCAACCCCCAACCCTCTGGACCCTCCCAAATGTGTATGCCAGCCTGGTCAATTCCAAACTCCCCTGGGCTGTCCCCCAAGCCTGGTTTGGATCCTTTACCCAACCCCAATAAAAATTCAGATAAAAAATTTAACAAGCGGGAACCCTCCTCCAAGTGTTTCCTGTGGCCGTGCCATCTCTCAGGGTCCCAGGACCCATCATTGAGGAAAGTCCTAGAGAGTCAAGAGGGTCATTTCTGAGAAAGGGGGACGTTCCTCAGGGCCCAAAGGTCTTCAACAGAATATCGCAATGGCTCCAAGGGATGCGTCCCCACTGCTCGACGACGTAAGGACTTCACCGGTAGAGACCGAGGCCGTGCCCAAAGACGCCCGGCCTACGTCCATGTCCCATCCGACCGTCCTCGTCTCCACTGGCGGTGGTGAGACGGCCGCGAGCCAGGCACCGCCGACACTTCCAACGCCGGGACCACCGCCACCGCAGCCGGCATCCCCGCCAAACCAGGGGACGATACCAAAGCCTGGCACTGCCATCGCCGGCATCGGCACCTCCGCAGCCACCCATTCTCCGCCGCCCCCATCACCGCCGGGGTCAACAAGATCTCCACCACCGCCGTTGGTCCAGGGGACCGCATCCGTCGGAGCCATCGCTGTTCGGGAAACGCCCCGGCGGCTCTGATCTCTCCAATGACTCCAATGTCTCTCCGCAAATTGTCCAAGGTCACCAATCCTCACCCAGGCCCTTTAACCACCTCTGCTACCGGTTGGGACCTGGGGGGGGGGAAAGGGACTCCATCCACAGCTCCGTCGCCTCTCCAGAATCGCCGCCTAATGTCAACCACGGCGGCATTGAGGCCTCGCCACTTCTTCGGGGTCACCAACCCCCCCCCAGTCCTTGAACCAACTCTGCCACCAGTGGGGACCCAGGGGGGAAGAAAGGTCCATCCGCGGCTCCGTCTCTTCCCCAGAACCACTGCCGCCAACCAACGCCAACCGCTGAAAGATCTTCCGAGCTGCTCCGGCACCCCCCGCGGCTCCAACATCACCCCCCGCGGCTTTACCAGGGGCCTGCCAACCCCTTCGGTCTTCCCCCCACCTCTGCCACCGGTGGGTCGTCTACTACAGTAGAACTCCTAGATCCCTCTCACAGTTGTTGCTATTGAGCATGGGTCCACTTATTCTATATCTGCACACATTTAGTTTTTCTTGCCTAAAAGTATCCATTTCTCACCATTGAATTTCATTTTGTTAGATAGGGCCCAGTGTTCAAGTCTATTGAGATCCTTCTGGGTCTTGCGCCTACCTTCTGGGGTATTGCCTATTTCTGCCAGCTTGGTGTCTGGAAATTTGATGAGCTCCCATTCTATTTCCTCATCTAAATCATTTATAAAGATATTGAAAAGAACTGGGCTAAGACAGAACCTTGTTTTAGGGGTTATCCCTATCCAATCCTCTTATCCAAAGCAAAAGGCAGAATCTGGGGTATACAAGACCCCAACTAACAATGGAAAATGTGGCATGTGGTATGTATGGTATAAATTGTATGTGGTACTATCATTTCCACCATAAATTGTAGTTACGAGTTGAGTTACCATGGTCAGATTTGTGAATCCAGATAAACCAATAGCATTTAATGGTGAAAAAAAATATAAATCACAGTTGCATGATCATGAGATGCTGCAAGCTGATTGCAAAGTACCTGAATTGCAATACCACGAACATATTTTTTTTCCAGAGGCCGTTATGCATTCCTATTGTCAATAAGCAAGCAGTTGTAAGTTGAGAACTAGTATTAAACTGGCTGTTCTGAAATTGGGTTGAAGAAAAAAGTGCATTTATAGAGCTCAAATTACTACAATGAAGATTAAAAGTAGGGCAATGGGTGTAATAGTTCAAAAATAAAGATCTAGCACTAAAATCACAAGTCACTGCTGCACCTTAAAAACAGCGGTATCCCTAGAATCATGGTTTCAGTTGGGCAAATGCACCGTTAGTGGAAAAGATGGATCAAGAAGAATTTGGATTCTAAGATGACAAAGAAATCACAATTCCGGGAGTTAATGGGGCTGTTTCAAACACTACATTGTATAATAATTCTAGTTGCAAATACTTTTATTTTGACCATCTGGCTACGTATAAATTATCATAGAATGTGAGAGTCACAAGAAACTTTGAAGATTGTGTAGTCTAAATTATCAATGCAGGAATCCACTAAAGATGACAGGTGGCCATCAATCTGTTTAAACATTGCCAAAGAGACAGTACATCAGCTTCTGACTCCTAATTCTTTTCTTTCTTGACCAGGTCTTATAATTAAGACTTTTTTTTTAAACACCACTGTTTCTTGTCCTGTCTTCTGGAACAACTGAACAATTCTGCTCCATCTCCCTCTGAAATATAGAATTAAATTTATTTAAGCTTTACAAAAAGAATATAGCAAATAGGGGAAGGAGTAACAACAACAACAATAATCCTAGCAAGGGAAGACTATACCTGGTATTTGTCAAATATCAAACAACTGAAATATTTCTAAAATAATGAATTCTGTAATGTTCACAAAGTCATAAAATCTAAATCACAGGTGAGCATAATTGCTTCATTTTTTTTATTGTTCCATCTACATAATAACCTTTCAGGTACTAAAGATAGCCCTGGGTTTCTTCCCCAATATGTTCTCCAAAGTTAGCATACCATTTCTCATATTTTTTCCTCCTTTAATCTTGGTAGATTTTGGAACCTCTTTCAAAAATCATAGGAGAGGGCTGTAACTGAACAGTAAGAGGGAAGGAAGATTGAAGAAACCATACAATGAAATAATGCCCATGCCAGTCAGGTTGTCTCTGACTTCACGTCTACAGTGTGATTTCTAAAGCAACTTCCTTTTCACCAACTTGAATGAGAAATGGTTGGGGAAACATCCAGGAGAATTTAAATTTAGCCTAGTTTAATTTTAAAAGTTTAATTTGAAAGGTCCTTCATGGGCCATAGGGGTGATGGTAACAATAATTCAACATGTTTATGGCAATAAGTAGAAATAGCGTCACTAAGAGCATTTTAGCAATCTCAGAATTATTTAAACAAAATGGGAGCTCAGGTCTTATTGTGGAATATAAGAAAAGAACAAGAGAATTAGTACAGGGTGTAATTTTAGCAACTAAAATGTGAAACTGTTACTTCGGCAACTACAAAATGTGAAGTGTTGATGTTGATAATCTAGCTGGGATTAAAATCAGTATACTTGATTATAAAGACGTGATCAGCTGCTCTTTAGTTTAGCAAAACTAAACTAGTTTGTTTAGTTAGTCTAGTTTGACGTACTTGGGTGTAGGATGATGGGATTTGCTCTCCACCCTGTAAAGTTGGAGACGTCCCGTTTTCAACACTAAGTATCTGTTCATTCAAAGTCTGTGCAAGGCTTATGGGGAAACACGGGCAGACAGACATAAATCTCTGTCGGTCTCTTTATGAAGCAACGCAGGATTTCATTAGCAAGGAAGGCGCAGGAGCCTACTTGGCTTCCGATATACAAGTTTCCTGTAATGTAAGATTTCAAAATGAGAGGAGACAAAAAGAAATGTTTCCGCCCGGTTTCGAACCGGGGACCTTTCGCGTGTTAGGCGAACGTGATAACCACTACACTACGGAAACTTCGGTGCTGCAAGCCTTACTTGAAATAGCATTTAGAAAACATACTGAAAACAATTTACCGAACATTTTCTCAGTAATCTTTTTTTTTTCGCGTTTTAAAAATATCCTACTCGTTTTCACAAATAGAACACAGAGGAGTCCCAGCTATCGACCCATCCAGCCTACAAATCTTCAATTAAATTTTGCCTGGCATTTTGTTTGTTCTGCTGGGCGCTTTTATTGGAGCAAAACAAGGGCATTTTCAGCAATCAAGCCTAAGTAAAAGTACTAGAAATCGAAGACCAGGATATAATCCTCAGTGGCTTCCCTCCTAATCACGTGCTTTTAGGCTCAAAGCAGATAAAAGAGACCCGTCCCTGGGTGGGCTCGAACCACCAACCTTTCGGTTAACAGCCGAACGCGCTAACCGATTGCGCCACAGAGACTCGCTGGCTTTTACTGCTTGCCGCAGACATACTAATACTTTCAATCCTCTAGAATTACTTTGCGTTTCTTCGGACAGATTGAACGATCTATTTCCAAAATCAATGCCACGTTAGGATTGCAATGTATGTATATTTCTTCCCGAACAACTAAAGGAAGACTGATGCATTCCCTGCATGAAAGCCTGTAAAGTTCTGAACAAAGAGAACTGACTGAGAACATAAAACGGTCCAAGATTTCTAAGGCCTCCTTTGTGATTACAAATTAAAACCGGGCTGCATAGATTTGCTGCCATCCAGTGATAATCCGGATTTTTGCAGCCTTGAATTAACTGTCCCTCCAGTCCACCCCACCTATGAGAGGGAGAAATAAAATTAAGCCAGGATTATAGGTCTTTCTGCAGGGGCAACAGTACCCGGGGTATCCTGGACACGGCAAAACAAAGACAGGGCTTGAATTGCAGGGTCACAGATGGAGGATTCATTTTTTTTAACTCTTCCTCCTCCCAAATATTATTCCATCAGGTGGAAGTAGCACAAACTAGGTTGAATTGTAAATCTTCTAGGTGCTCAACTCCCAGTCCGTGGACCGGCACCGGGCCATAGCAGCATGCTAGGGGTCTCCAACCTTGGCAACTTTAAGACTTTGTGGACTTCAATCCCAGAATTCCTCAGAAAGTAGCAAAGCAAAGCCAAGCAAAGCAAAGCATTGCATTCTGGTAGCTGAAGTCCACAAGTCTTGAAGTTGCCAAGATTGGAGACCCCTGTTAGAAACCAGGCGGTGCAAATTGAAGCCCCATCTGCAGGATGCAGGAAGCACACAAAACCACTTGCCCTTTCTCTCCACGGAACCAGTCCCTGGCACCCAAAAGGTTGGGGGCCGCTGGCATGGATGACTTCTGTCTCCCAATCTTGCCTTAATGGAACCCCTGGTTCTTTTGGAGATTGTTTTTTTTTTTCTTTTGAAAAGCATGTCTAAGGAATCGTATTCAAAGCAACCAACCCTTGTAGGGCCAGAGGGAATGGCCATAAAGAGCGAGAAGGAACATTTGCTGCCAAGATAACAGACTGAGTTTTAGTCTCAGCTCTGAAAGCCAGTTGAGTGACTGTAGACCAATCATCTCTCTTAGCTCCACACACCTCACAGAGCTGTTATAGGGCAAATAGGAATAGGAAGGGGTATTAGGTATGTTCACAACCTTGGCTGAGCAGAACCCAAGGAAATGATGATATGGATACCTTTCTGCGCCAGAGATTCATTTTAGCCTGTGGATTCTACTCAGTGGTGGGACTCAAAATTTTTTACTACTGGTTCTGGGTGTGGCTTGGTGAGTGCGGCATGGCTTGGTGGGAGTGGCAGGGGAAAGATACTATAAGTCTCCATTTCTACCCCACTCCAGGGGAAGGATACTGCAAAATCCCCATTCTCTCCCCACTCCACTAATCTGCTTTCCAGCTCCGTTCTCCTGTGCAGGGCAACAAAAGAAGACCCAGCTAATCAACTGGGACTCGGAAGGTGAAGAATAGATGGGAGTGGGACCAGTCAGTTGTGGTATTCCGAACTACTCAAAATTTCCGCTATCAGTTCTCCAGAACTGGTCAGAATCTGCTGAATACCACTTCTGGTTCTACTCATTGGGATTAAAAAATTTTTACTACTGGTTCTGTGGGCGTGGCTTGATGGGTGTGGCAGAGGGAGGATACTGTAAAATCTCCAGTCAGAGGTGGGAGTTGCTGGTTCTCCGAACTACTCAAATTTCCCGCTATTGGTTCTCCAGAACTGGTCAGAACCTGCTGAATACCCCATCTGGTTCTACTGATTTCAGTGAGATGCTCTGTGAGATGAGAGCCACCTGGATCTTTACCTCTCCTACCTTATTTTTTTGGCCAGAGAGAGGGAAGAAGGACCAGATTCATGAATGTGGATGACTCTTTGAAAAAGGAAGTGGTAGCAATTGCCTTGTGGGGGCAAGGGTAGTCTCCCTTCACAAGAGGCTGCCCTTAATGTGCAATTATGGACAAATTCCATTTAAAGAAAACAACAACACTTAAGAGAGCGAGTGCACTCACTATGCTTTCAGTAGATCCTGTGCCTTTCCTCCTGAACTCAAGCATGAGATAGGACAGAACAGAATGACAGTGTTGGAAGAGACCTTGGAGGTCTTCTAGTCCAACCCCCTGTTCAGGCAGGAAACCATATAATATTTCAGACAAACATCAGACAAAGATCATAGACCCAAGACAGCAAAATCCATGCATGCGCAATATTTTAAAAGGAGAGCAAATGAAGAGGATTTTTTTGTACTGAATATAAATAGTCAGAATGAAGTAAGGATTCTCATGGGTTTCAGTTTTTCACCTCCAACTAGATGACTTCTTGGAGCATTACAGCTCGTTGGTATTCCAGGCTTCAGTCCAATTGGACAGTAGATGCAGATTCAACCTGCTCTCATTAGGAGGGTAAGGAGGAGTCCCCATCAGAGTATGGACTGCAAGTACACTGATGTAAGGACTGGTGCTTTCCCATTTGTCCTGGCCCTTTGCTGCCCTCAGTCTCAAAGGTGGTTTCCTGCTTCCTCTTTGGGTCCTCTGTAGAGACCCTAGGAATAAGGCCGTTGCAAGCTTTTGACAACTGCCAGCTACTCTCCCTGGGAATTAGACTTCATTCCCCCAAATTGGCATCACCAGCTTTGGGAAATGTGCTGGCAGTGGTGAGGACAAAATGGGGGAAACACAAGTCACAGCTACTGTGAGATTGAGCTACTTGATAGACAGCTAAGTAGCTTGATTGACAGCTAAATAGAGTAAATGATTAGAGGAAAGATGATAGATGATGACAGATTAGATGATAGATACCTAGACAGACAGACACCCAGACAGACCTATGCAAGTTTATGAGGGAAAACTGAAGTGTTAAACCCTTTTTTTCCAACAAAGCCTGCTAAATTTAGGTTCCACAAAAACAAGTGGGATGTATTTCTGCCGATGGACTAACCACAGCTTCTAAAGAACTACAGCATTTCAAGTGAAGTGGCAAAAAGCAGTACTAACCATAAAAAACTTTGCTCATGGCCCGGCCTGTAAATACTACAACATGCCCGCACTCACGAGCTCCTCTCAGAACTTAAAAGAGACCAGGACCAAGGTGAGACAGACCTATGCATCAACTACCGCACTGACTGTATCAAACGCAAGACCTACTTCACACGTCCCAACAACCACCACTCCCAACAACCAAAACTAGGCACAAACGCCCCCAACTTCCTCCAGGTCCACCACAACAGACTGTAAATGCAAGCTACTGAACGCAAGAAGCCTCGCAAATAAAATGCCTGAATTTCTTCTCCTCCTGAATGCGGCCCTTTTTAATCTAATCTTTGTCTGCGAGACATAGTTGAATGTATCCTTTCCAGACTCCATTACCACAATACATGCCTATCACGTTTTGTGATCTGACCGTGAAAACCGTAGAGGGGGTGGGTGTTGCCATTTTCTATAAAAAGTCCCTAATTTTGAAAAAGATTCAAGTTACACAGGAGATTGATCTTCCTAAGACCATCATCTGTGATCTGCCCATTAACTTCACCTCTTACTATTACAGAGCCCCTGATTATGACCTCGATCATATTAAAAGCAACTGCGTCCTCTTCGCTGATGACGTAAAGCTATTTAACACCACTGACAATACTTCTGCCCTACAAAGCGACGTTGACTATATGTCGTGTATAAGCGCACCAGCGTGCCTATCATCCCTGTCCTACTGTTCCCATTTATTTGTACTCATTTATTATATATATACTTATACCTATTTATATTTACATGTGTATATGTTATGTTCATACTTAAACTAAATAAAAATAAAATAAAGAAGTCTTGCAACTGAAGGTTGCAACTGAACCAGAAATAATTAGTTCAACTTTCAAATGCATTTGAAAGCAAAACAATTTCAGGAATCCAGATATATTTTCAAAATTGTACAGAGTTTTCAAAAAGACTCACCCTGATATATAAAAATGTTAAGTGAATACAGTATACATGTTTTCTGAATTGGGAACCCTGCATTACCATTCAATAGTTTTTTGCTAGTTACACCCTCATAAATCATCTTAAATAATTATTTAAGATCCCAGATGCCTATTTGTGATTGGTGCTTTGAAAAATTAACATATCCAATGCTCCAACTTAATTTTTTATGGATGACATAAAAAGATTGCTCCCTACTAAATTATGTTGCTATCTTTTATTCCTGAAACTCCATTGAAGTTAGAGATAGGATTCTGCTATAATGCAAAAAGCCTTTTGAACCATCACATAGTGAAAACTCAATTATCTTTTTTGTACCTCTGAATCTTTCAAAGCACTTTATCATTCAGCAGTAATAATGCATACTCTATTAGTAAAAACCTGCATAAAATTCATACATTTAGGAAAACTATATAAAATTATTCCTATTTAATCAAAATATTAAACCAGTGTACATGCCATATTACAGATAATTGCACATATTTTGAAAAGGTATGTATTACACCAACCAGAGATAAACTGAAATGGACAAGTTGAAAAAAAGCTACAAAGAATGACAGGTTTTGAACACAGCAAGATTGATTTAAATTTATTTCAATTGTACATGTCAGGATATATTATGATTAGTATATTCTTAAAAATGGTAACAATGGACTCTCAGTTGAAAAATGCCAAATAGAATGAGAGCTCTTTAACATGCAGCTGATCAATTTATTGTATTCATAAATGAAGACAGTTGTACTGAATATATTACACACTACCAAATTGCAGACTGTGAAGCCATAAAAAATTTCCATTATGCAAGATAAGGGAGACAATAACTTCCTCTTTGTGTGGTTTGTATAGCTAAGTTGCCAAAGAGAACTTACACAGAAAACCTTCACAAGACAAGCTGTCAGCATGGACCAAGACATGGTTGGATACATTGTTCTTCTGGTGATTGTCACCCTCATAAGTGTCATCCAAAATGGTAAGGCTGAAGGTTTTATACAAAACCAGGATTTGTATACAAACCCAAGAAAGAAAGATATATTTTGCTTTGGGTGGGTGGATTGATGTGTTTTCATGGATTTGTTTGTGAATGCCTTCATGCCTGTTGAAGTCATTTGAAAATTTCCAGCTATTTGCTCTTCGTTTCCTTCAGGGTTGGAGGTTTCCTGGATCAGACAGATTTAATTAACAGATAATCAGAGGTGGAAGGGACCTTGTAGGTCATCTAATCCAAGCGGGAGACCCAACACCATTTCTGACAGATGGCAATCCAATCTCTTCTTGAAAGTCTCAAGTGATGGCACTCCCACAACTTCAGAGGGCAAGCTGTTCCATTGGTTGATTGTTCTCACTGTCAGAAAGTTTCTCCTTATTTCCAGGTTAAATCTCTCCTTGTTCAGTTTCCATCCATTATTCCCTGTCTGGCCTACAGATGCTTTAGAAAATAGCTTGACCCCTTCCTCTCTGTGGCAGCCCCTCAAATATTGGAAGACTGCTGTCATGTCTCCCCTGGTCCTTCTCTTTACTAGACTAGCCAAGCCCAGTCCTTGTAACCGTTCTTCATATGTTTTAGTCTCAAGTCCCCTAATCATCTTGGTTGCTCTTCTCTGTACTTTTTCTTGAGTCTCAACATCTTTTTTGTAATGTGGTGAACAGAACTGGATGCAGTACTCTAGGTTTGGTCTTACTAAGGCTTTATAGAGTGATATTAGTACCTCCCTTAATCTTGATTGTATCCCTCTTTTAATACAATTTAGGATTGCATTAGCTTTTTTGGCTGCTGCTGCACACTGCTGGCTCATATTTAGCTGGTTGCACACTAAGACTCCAAGATCCCTCTCACAGTTATTGCTATTGAGCCTGGTTTCACCCAGTCTATATCTGTCCTTTTGGTTTTTCTTGCCTAAGTGTAGGACTTTACTTTTCTCTACATTGAATTTCACTTTGTTAGATAAGGCCCAGTGTTCTACTCTGTCAAGAACCATCTGGATCTTGAGCCTATCTTCTTGGGTGTTAGCTATTCCTGCCAGCTTAGTATCATCTGCAAATTTGGTAAGTTCCCCTTTTATTCCCTCATCTAAGTCGTTAATGAAGATATTGAAGAATACTGGGCCTAAGAAGGAACCTTGTGGCACCCCACTGCTTACTTCCCTCCGTGTAGACGTAGACCCATTAAGGACTACTCGTTGAGTATGGTTTGTCAGCCAGTTGTGAGTCCATGTAGTGGTGGTGCTATCTATTCCACTTTTTTCTAGCTTACTAAGAAGTAGGTTGTGGTCTACTTTGTCGAATGCCTTGCTGAAGTCTAAATATATTATGTCCACAATATTTTGCTGATCTACTAATTTAGTCACTGTGTTGAAGAATAAAATAAGATTGGTTTGGCATGATCTGTTCTTAACAAACACGTGCTGATTGCTAGTTATTACTTTACTTGTTTCTAGATGTTGACAGATCTGTTTTTTTATTATCTTTCCAGTATCTTCCCGGGTATTGATATTAGACTGATTGGTCTATAGTTTCCTGGGTCTGAGTGGGCACTTAGCTAGTTTTGGAGTAGTGCTTTCCCCCTTATTCCAAATACATCCAAAGCCAGCCTTGGTTGTATAAAATCTCATAGTTCTATCAACCAATGCCAGGAAACAAAGGCAATAGAATCAGAATAAGATCAGCACATTACATACTAGTAGAATTTCCAACTGATTCAAGAACCAGTGGAGGAGAGAGACATGAGCTCAGCCATGGGAAAAGACAGCTAAGGAGGATCTTCCTAGGGCAATGTTTTCTAGTGCTAGATTGGAACCATTGACTTTACCTGACTTTTTTTTTCTTAAGCCTTATTGAAGAATCACATTTCCACTATTTTACAGGCCAGTATAATATTTTGAAGTTCCCAAATCATTTAATAAGAACAGAAAGAAAATGAAAGTGACAGGACCTTGGTGCTCTCTGAGCTCGGTCATTACCCAGACTAGGGTCATTACCCAGACTAGGTAACAAGCACTGATGATATTACGTGGTTTGGGTGATGAAACATCTGCAAGAAAACAACCCAGCTCAGAGAGCACCAAGGTCCCCTCATTTCAATCCTGAGCTACAAATATTCTTCTTTTTAAAGAGTATATAGAAGTGAAATTTAAAGCAGAGAAGAGAGATACCAGTCTTCCTCTGTTTATTGATTCAGTTCAATATTTTATTATTATTTCATGGACCAGAATAAAAATTAAAACATTCAAATAAAATAAAATAGAATAGAAGATGATGTAATACAGTGGTGGTATTCAGCAGGTTCTGACTAGTTCTGGAGAACCGGTAGCGGAAATTTTGAGTAGTTTGGAGAACCAGCAAATACCACCTCTGACTGGAGATTTTACAGTATCCTTCGCCTGCCACACCCATCAAGCCAGGCCCTCAGAACCGGTAGTAAAAAAATTTGAATTCCACTACTAATGTAATAATATTTTGCAGTTAATGGTGGAATCATCAAAAGGTGACCAATGTGCTAAACTTAGTCCTCCTAAAATTTAGAGACAATTATATGATATAAATATGTTTCTGGTTTGTGAAAAGAGGTCTGACTGTTAAAGAAAACATTCTAGGGTAGAGCAGATGGATCCTGTTGGACTTTCTAATTTTTAATACATTGTCTAAGTACACTAAGGCCACGCTCATAGCCCACCAATAGGAATTCCTACTTACAGAAGCTGATATATTGGATTTTCAGTAAAACAGTCCTAATCCGTGTTGACTTAAATTATCCTCCATAAGAAGAGGGCTGGGACCTGTGGAAAGAACAGTAATTTCAGACAGCATGCTGTAATGCAAATCCATGCATCTGTTTCAACCTTGTACAATCTGCCTCTCTTCTTATTACTGGGTTAGAAACATAGGGTGCTATAGCCCTTAGAAATTTGGATTGCACTTTTTTTCCTGTTAATTTTTGTATGTTTTCTCTCATTATCCTCTCACTTTTTCATATATCTCCTTCCTGCAATGTTCAGAAATAACCAGTATTTTAAACTAAATGGATGAAATATGGAAAATTATTTCCAGCATTGAAAGAAAGTTTGTGTGTGGAAAGAGTTAAATTCCATCATGATAGTGCGTCTTCCCTGAAATGCTCTCCAAAACTGCTTTTAATTTTTAAAAAATAGAATCCCAGGCTTTGTAGATATGTGCAAATAAGGTCCAGATGAGCTCAGAAGGACAAGCTGCAGGCAGAAACAGCTGAATTTTCTGTTAGCTTAAAGGCATGTCAATGCACAGGGAGAGTGACACTTAAGTCCACCACTGCTCTGGTTTTGTGAATCAATCTGAACTGGATGCAGACATGAGTGCAAAGCACAAACGAAGGAAGTATAACATTGGGAAACAAAGTTGAGGTTTCTTTTCAGGAAGTTGTGATGCAACTGTGTAAATGGGCTTTGGTTGTTTAGAGGGAAAAAAGAAAAAAAATCTTTAAGGTGGGCCTTTCAGTTAATTGAATTAAAGTGCTTTTTGATCTGGCAGGAAAGCATGTCCAATTTCAATTATGCTGTTCCCGTAGTTATCCTTTAGTGTCACAGAAATCAGGCCAACTTTCCTTTCTCTGGGCCAAGTCATAGAAAGCAACTGAGGATTCCTCTGGTTCCATTTTCCCACCCATCCCATTTAAAATGTGATGATCCTGGTTTGGATACCGTTAAGCCCCTTGCTTAAGGAGGGGATGAAGTAGAATTCATGCTCAGGGTGACTTTTCCTCCATATGTTTCTTTCTGAGCATAGATTTATCACCATAGCACACTAGAAGCTTATGTTCAAAAATAGCCTGGGTTACAGGTCAGATATGCAGACTAGAATGTGGAGTGAAGCGAAATAAGATGATAAAAATGAACACAAACTAATATTAAGTAAAGACAAAAAAAAAGCAAGAGATCAAAGAAAAAGCAAAAAGTGCAAGAAAAGAAATGACTAGTCCTGTTTTGACCTCATGACCGACAATGTTCTGGAAGTATCTGAGAAATACCCATTTAGATAATCATAGTAATTGTGATTCATCAAAGCATAATAACAACAGTAATGACAAATGGCATCTTAGTATGTCAAAATTGGAACAGTATTGAACATACAACACTCCCCACCCAACACTAGGTTAGCAATAGATTGTCAGGGAGAAAATGTGGTCACTAGGAATAAAAAAATGATTTAATGGCACATAATCAATCCATCAAGGAAGGAAGCAAAAAAATTAAAGAAATGTCTTGCCAAATTCAATGTTGGCAGAAGCAATAGAAAAATACTTAATGATGGCAGAATTAAAAACATGCTTCTGGCAAACCAGGTTCTCTTTCCTAGTTTAAATTCACTTTCTGGGTGTCATAGGATTAGTGCCCTCTCTTTAAATACAGGACTAGTGCTTTCTAAGCCTACCTTTAGGTGGAGCCCCAATTAGACTGACAATACCAGTGAGGCATTACAAGGACAGATGCTTCTGAAGAAGCCAAGGGTGCAACCTATCCTATAGCCTCAGGTAAAATGGCCCCGAAAGGCAGATTCTAGCCGTTGGAAGGGAACAGATATGTCATTCTGAGCTGGATAGATCCTATCCCATGGCTGTACCAGCAATTATATCATCAGTAAAGCAGGCTAAACATGGCAAGAGAAGAGGGAAAATGTTATTTTAACAGGAGCACAGCTAAGGGGATGCCTCAGCACTTCGTGCTGGGGATAACACAAAGACTATTTGATGTGGACATGAAGAAATTGGCCCCTGGATCATTGTCATGCATCAGTTAAGAGGAAGTGACAAAATTCCTTAGTAATCATTGCCTTTTCTCAATAGAGCAAATTAGTATCTCTCTTCCTTCCTTCTTCTGTTCAGTATTGTTCTTTGCATGCAGATGGCTATATAATTGTGAGCTAGCAGCTTGACAGTAGTGGTTTTCAAACTTCCCTTTCTGCAGAAATGTCAGCCTGGAAACTTCTCAATACAGGTAGTCCTTGATTTACGACCACAGTTGAGCCCAAAATTTCAATTGCTAAGCAAGACAGTTGTTAAGTGAATTTTGACCCATTTTACATGTAATGTATTCAACAAGTCAGTTCATTTCATCTTTCGTTGTTCTGAACTTTCCCATATTCAAGCTTCTTGTATTCCATCTTCACATTGTAATTCCATCTTTCAACTTTTGGATTTTATTTTTCTTCATGGCAACCTGGACAACTAGGTATCTCAAAGGCTTTACTCTAGCTACCCCATAAACACTCTTTGTTTCTTTATGATCTTCATTTCTTCCTTGTTCCATGTTAAGTGCTACCCAACCCAATAGGTTTATTATCCAGTACTATATTACTAATCATTTTATGTTTTCTATCCATGTGATTTTCTTGATAAAATAAAGGAGTGTTTTACTATTACCTTCTCCCACACAGTATGAAATTATGTCTTTGCCATTGTCCCATAAATTATAATCTGCTTCCAGCATCTTCCTATATCGTTGTTGACAGAGGTAGTATTCAGCAGGTTCTGACCAGTTCTGAAGAACCGGTAGCTGAAATTTTGAGTAGTTCAGAGAACCGGCAAATACCACCCTTGACTGGAGATTTTACAGTATCCTTTCCCTGCCATGCCTACCAGGCCATGGCCACAGAACCAGTAGTAAAAAAATTTGAATCCCACTACTGGTTGTTGACCTTATAATGCTTACTTGCTTTAGCTGGGCAGCTAGGATGAACTTGCTGAGATTATATACTCCTGGCATATCCTCCTCCAATAAACAGCCCACTACTACCATAATGAAATGGCACAACAGGACTTTGAGGGGATGGGAAGAAAGCTTTTAATAGGTTGGGTTGAGTAGGTTTATTATATTTCTAACCATACTATTTTGAATTTTTTAAAAAAACTTATCTGTTGCAATGCAATATTTCTGTTTCATACTGACATTTTGCTAGCTAGCTATTATATTGTCATAGAAATATTTTCATGTATTTTAACACATTGCTGTTTTAATAGAAAAACTAATAATTTTAACTGTGTGCTTAATACAAATGTTTCACATTGCTGTTTTTGATATTATAATTATATTCATGTCTCTTAGTAACTTTGGTATTCTACATGAAGAAAAAGCAAATCCTACAATAAAAATTCATTGTGCTTTTTTTAAAAAAAACAAACCCTCAGCTTTTTTTGCAAGCAAAGTCGAACAAGAAAGCAAAAGCAACACAGGCAAAACAAATCAGAAGTGTTGTCCATCGGCTTTTGACCGTGTCTTTACTGCCAAGTGAGTATTCCTTTTCATATTAATGTTCAAAGAGAGAAAAATTTCCATACACCTTATTTACTCTAAGTGTTGCAGATGTGGCTGCAAGAATGGCAAAATCTAAAGAGGTGTTCTGGAACTCAAATCCGCTAAGGGTGTTAAATATCCTTGTTACAGAAGGGGCTTCCTTGAGAATTACTTGGAGCCAAGCTATACAGAATTTTGATTTTAAACACAATTGCTATCAGCCTCATCAGCCTTAGAAGGCTGGCCTTCAATTATGAAGGTATTTCTTGGTTGAGTCAATGGAGATAACAGGGTATCTCGCTTATATATTTTGGCTGCAAGACTCCAGACAATCTTTAGTGGATAGTAGAAGGTTAATGTTTTCTATTTCTCTTTGCTGTCCTTTAGTGGTCATGCAGACTTTTGCAACCTAAATCTGGTAGCCTCAGCACCCAGTGGTACTGTGTGCGAACTGTGTCCACACAATCTAATTTTAAAAAATTAAGATGGTGGCAACAACAGTGCTATCAACACTCCACTTGGTTTCCATGTGTGTGCATGTGTTTATCTCAATCACATAGAGTAGAGTAGAGTAGAGTAGAGTAGAGTAGAGTAGAGTAGAGTAGAGTAGAGTAGAGTAGAATACTTTATTGGCCAAGTGTGATTGGACACACAAGGAATTTGTCTTGGTGTAAATGCTCTCAGTATACATAAAAAAAGATACATTCATCAAGAGGTAATCATAAGGTACAACACTTAATGATAGTCATAGGGCACAATAAGCAATCAAATACTAGGAAACAGTCAATATAAATCGTAAGGATACAAGCGACAAAGTCATACAGTCACAAGTGGGAGGGGATGGGTGATAAGGAATGATGAGAAGATTAACAGTAATAGTAGTGCAGTAGTCTCAATCACATTTGTCTAATATATATATTACAAACTAATAAAAGAAGACAAGAAAAGAGATGCAACAAAAAGAAAACAAAAGCACAGGAAGAAAAAATAAAGAAGAAACTTCTGGTTCTTAACAACTTTTGGTTTTTTTGCTTTGCCTCCTAACAAATAAACCATATTCTGTTTGTTAAACTTGAGAATAATTTTACTTTCAAATATTTCAGTTGAACTTTTATTTTGAAATATGTAGTTATACATACACACATAAACACACACCATACACACACATTTCTTCAAAAGCATAGTTTTAATAAATTTCCCTAACATGTTACATTTCATACATTATTTTCTTAATATATGCACGTTTTATATTTCAGTTTTTAAATTCATGTAGTTACTGACTGTTTCATTGCAAAATACAGACAAATGTAAATCATGAAAACAAGATAAATGCAAAATAAGCAAATCTCTTATGCATCCTTAGCAATGATCACACCGTTTGGTATATAAAGCAGAGCACTGAGTCAGACCTACGTTAAACTAAACTTTGTATAAATATTATTTATGCTGACCAATTTTATTTAAGATACTTAACAGATTAAGAGGTAAGACAGGATTTATTTTAGTTTATACACTACTTGTTAACTACTTTTTAAAATTTCCTGGCTATGGATACATTCTCTTAATCTCATGGCTCTTCCTAACTTTTCTCTAGCCAAAATTGCAGAGATGCGTATCCTACCTTTCTTGCTGTCCTTTGGTGTGCTGGCCTGCTGTGCAGCCAAGGTGGGTAATCAATCCACTCTTCAGAGCCTGCTCTTCAAGGGTGGGCTACAACTAGTTTAACAACTGGTTCTGTGAGCGCGCATGCAGCATTCAATAAACATCCATTTGAACCTCTCCAGCTCACTTTCTAGCCTTCCCTGGTAAGTAGAACAGCTGAGGTGCGACAACAATGTGACATTGCAAGTTTGACACCCATGACCCAGATCTTTTTAATTATTGAGCCAGGTTCTGCCTATTCTGTACCTATGCATTTGATTTTTCCTGCCTAAGTGCAAGATCTTACTTCTCTCACCACTGAACTGCATTTTGTTGGCTAGGGTCCAATGTTCAAGTCTGTCAAGATCCTTCTGAATCTTGAGTCTATATTGCAAAGTGCTAGCTGTTTCCCCCGGGTTGATGTGATTTGCCTTTGAAACTGCAGTTTGATACTTCAACCATTCACTAAAATGTTTTTGATAAACAGCAATCTTCTGTTAACCATGGTTCATGGTTTAGCAGAGTACATGAAATCAACCAGCTGTGATCTAAGCAATAAGCTATCATCAGCATCTGCAGAAGGACATGTGATATAATGCGCATTATGACATCATTGCGGCTTCTATCAGATGTAAACCATAGCATATTTGACTTATAATGATGTGTGAAGCCAGTCTATCTAAAAATAGTTTTCTCCTTTCTTAATTTCAGCTCCGGCTGCCTTTGCTGGGTTGATGTATTTGTTTGTGAGACAAAAATACTTCGTTGGCTACATGGGAGAAAGGACCCAGAGGTAAATTCATCATTTATCTTGTTTCCAGAACTGTCAGATGAGCATTTATGAGCTATTTCTCCTTTCTACCAGTGCTATAATTACTAAACTCATATTCTGTAATTCTAACTTGTCTCTCTCCAGATGTTTTAAACTACATCTCCCATAATCAGCTGGAATTGCAAGAGTTGTAGGGTAAAACATCTGGAAAAACTAAGCCAGGAAACACTGTTTCGGATTTGCTTTCTCAAGCTAATTCTGTCTGACAAATAAAAGGAGAAAAGCCTGCAATTCTAAATAGGATTGGGGGATTGCCAGGCAGAGGAGGAAATAAACAGAATCAAGGAAATAGATCTACCTTCTTTTGTTCTCTGCGGTTCCTTGTGCTTTAAATCCATATGCAAAAACCTTCATATATTCATTTGTTTTATTAAGTTTATTTGCTGCCCATCTTGCAGTTCTAGGAAACTCTGAGCATCTTATATGCATGAGTTACATATGTAACTCATGCATATAAGATGCTCAGAGATATATGCATATAAGTTATATATGCATATAAAATGACTATTTATAGCACATCCAGGTGAACAGTTTTCTCTTTCACAAACTCTCCAACATTGTTCCTCACTATTCAGACAATTCCACACCCTTTCTGAGATCAGGATGCTAAAAATAAATTGGAACTATGCTGAGATCAGTAACTTATTTCTAAAGGCCACCATGTGCATGGTGGTTAATGGGATCTTACAAAGGCGGAATGATGGAACAGAATGGATGATTATATCATGAAACTAAGTCTTAACTCAAAATCACTTAACACCGAACAGTTGTGCCTTAAATATTTAAGATCCTGAGCGTGCACTTCTGCAGAATGCATATGAAGAACATAATGTTAGATTACAAGGAAGTTGGATTCAAAACATAACCTAGAATTAGAAGACAACAAAAAGTTCATCAACCTTCCTTGGGACTAGAACATCTCTTTCATCCAGTTTGCCTTTCCCAATATCAAGCACCACAGATTTCATAGTCAGTGCAGTGTTTTGTACACAGGCCACAATCTTTAACAAGAGGCTATGATATTAGCAGGAAGGGTGATGTTGGAATTTTCAGCCCCCTATTGGGTGGGAGTGGGTACTGTTATTTGGATTCCTAAAATAGGCATTTTATAAAACTGTTTTCACAGGTTTATTGTATTCTAGAGATGAATTTTTTAAAAAAATCACACTGCCAAAACTGTCAATGTCATCTTAAGTTAGCATAAATTAAGAGGTATATGAAATCAATCCCCATATATTTTAAAATGTGTTTCATGGAATTTATGTGCTAATTTTACAACTCTGCTGTAGAGATGTGGGTTCATGCAAAATTTTACTTCCAAAATGTCTAAGCTATACTGTATTCAAATGGATTGTGCTTTGATAATAGTTGGAGAGATTTTGGTATTTCCCAATGAACTAATAACATTGTTCCATTCTCGTTTAAGCACTCCTGGTTACATCTTTGGAAAACGCATCATATCTTTTCTGTTCCTGATGTCTGTTGCTGGAGTCCTCAATTATTACCTGGGTGTTCTTTTTGGAAGTGACTTTCAAATGCATATAAAAGCTGTAACCAATACTATCTCTCCACTATTGCTCATCCCTTAAAATCCTTGTAGAATTGAAGGTGAGATGGGACAGAAGAGATGTCTGTACTTAGCCAATCAATATCTGGAGGAAAAAGGTTGAAATGGATGCATAAATCTCCTCTTAGGTTGCCATAAATCTAATGCTCCTTGACTCTTGTGGTTTTGATTTAACACAGCTTATTTTCATCCTACAAGAAAGTGATTTATTGTACCCAACCAGCAGATTTGTGGTAGGAGAAGAATAATTTCCTACAAGTTATAGAAGCCACCATGAGTTAAGTCCCTGTAGTTTTCTATTATTTTTGGGTTTATTTACTTTGCTTTTAATATAAGATAAAAAGCAATGTGTCTGATTTTATATCAAAATGTCCATTGATTTTATATATCTATCACTGTCAATCAAATTCAGGTTTTTCTTCAGAGTGTAGATTCAATCATGTGGTCCTTATCCTCAGCCCAGAGAGTTTAATTTAATAATAAAACAGAAAATATCTCTTTAGCTGAATTGTTTTGTATCATATTGGCATTTAAAATAAAGTTGTTCACAGTGATGAAATCAGTTCTTTAGTATGTATAATATGTTCTCATGCAGTGGTGGGATTCAACTTTTTTAAACTACCGGTTCTGTGGGCGTGGCTTGGTGGGCGTGGCGGGGAAAAGATACTGTAAAATCTCCGGTCAGAGGTGGTATTTGCCGGTTCTCCAAAGTACTCAAAATTTCCCTTACCGGTTCTCCAGAACTGGTCAGAACCTGCTGAATACCGCCTCTGTTCCTTTGTATTTCTCAAAACATAGTACCGGATGTAATATTATACACAAACACACAAAACAGGCAAATCATTCACCTTGGCATTGTTTTTTCAAATGCCCTACTGTATACTTTGAGATAAACTGATGCCATTATGTTTTCCACTATACAAGCTGTTCTCACATTTGCATGCCTTGCAAAATATGTCTTTGTATTTGCCTTTTCAAATGTGGTCCGTGTATGAAACAATGAGAGTTGAAGAAGGAATCCACAAAGTGCCAGCTGTAAAATAAATTCCATTTTCCCAAGATTCTGTGATTTTGGTTCTTTTTTTTAATTTGAAGCAAGCAAGATCTGCATCAATTTGCAGTGCAGAATACTTTTTCCCAGGGATGAAATTAAATGAGCAGCCATGCTTCTTTTGGGAAGATTTGAGATTTTTAAATTTTTATTTACCATAATAGAACTGGTGAGAAAGTAGGAGGTTGTAATAACCAACAGTGATGCCATTTTGCAGGAGAGTGAATGCAGTCTTCTGTTGATCAGTTACTCTTCCTGACCTTTGATTTAAATGAAAGATAGTTGTTGTCTTCTCTAGTAAGAGTCACAGCTGCAGGCAGATTTCATTTCATCCAAAGAGCCAGACAAGAAAGAATATTTTGGAACTGCAGATAAAAAAAAATCTAATTGTTGTGCTAATGAGACACTGGGATATATGGGCAAAGCAAGTTATGACATCCCCTTTGCTGAGAGAATCACAAACATCAGCACAATACATCAGTGGCTATAACACAATTAATTCTGCCTCATGTCAGATGGCCTTTAAAGGTCACTGTAGAGATCTGAAGGCCTCTGTTAGTGTGAAGGTTATGCAGCATCACAATAAGGCCAAAATCTCAAATACATTTCAGGACCTGTGCAATTCTGAGTTATTTAAAATTGTTACAATCTGGATTAATCCAATGAAAACTGTACTTTTTTCTTTCAGCACATGTTTACTTAGTTACTGTTTTAAGTAATGTTTTAAGTACAATATCGTTAGCAATTCAAACTTTAACCCAACTGTACTCTACAGTCATATCAATTTCTCCCAAGATTTATTTTGTGTAACAAGTAAACACAATCTGGAAAAGAGAGGTATTATATTAACCAATAGTTTGAGTCAATTTTAATTAGATGTAAATTAAATCAAACCTGGCTTTTAATTTTAAATTACATCCTTCTTTATCCAGGTCTTCCTGTTTTGAAGCACAATCCCTGATGTGCTACTTGGAGACCAAATGTGATTCCCCCATCTCCTGTTCCTCTAAGTCAGGGATGTCAAACTTGTGGCCTGTAGGCCGGATGTGTCACATGCTGGCCACGCCCAGCCACAGTTTAGCGAATAGGGGAAAAGTCGTGATACGTCACATGATAATGTGACGCTACAAGTTTGACATCCCTGCTCTAAGTCAATGTTTTGCAATTCTGTCAACTTTAAGCTGTGTGGGCTTCAACTCCCAGAGTTCCCCAGTGAGCATGTCAGCTGGGAAGTTCTGGGAGTTGAAGTCCACACAACTTAAAGTTGTGGGTAGCTATGGTAACAATCTTTAACTAACTCTTAAGTTGTCAGATGGAAGATGGAGTGATCGTCGTTCTCTGTTGTTCCAGGGATGGGGCCAAAACCAAACCAAAGGGGAGGAATTACCTGACTAGATGAATTATCAGCCAGAGGAAGAGGCTGCAACATGAAGTGGTTAGTTCTCCTTCATGAGAGATCTTCAAGCAGATTGATAGTGATGCTAGTGATGCTCTGATTCAGTGTTTCTCAACCTTGGCAACTCCCAGAAGAGCTGGCTGGGGAATTCTGGGAATTAGAGTTCACATATTTAAAGTTGCCAAGATTAAGAAATACTGCTCTGGTCAATCCTTTACTGAGGATTGCAACCTAAGCTCCCTCCCAACCCTACAGTTTTCTGATTGGCCTCTATTCTGTGCTCAAGCATTTATGTTTTTGTTGGAAAGCCAGCAGCTTTATATTTGAATTTTTTAAAAATATTTATCATCCTTTAACATCCTTCTCATTTGTGTGAACTCTTCTTGTAAATGTCAGTTCAAGTATAGGATGTGCCTGCCATTTTCCCAGTAAATCTGCAATCGTGTTATATTCCTTAGCACCGCGATGGCAAACCTATGGCACATGTGTCGGAAATGGCATGCAGAGCCATCTCTGCGGGCACATGAGCCGTTGCCACAGCTTAGTTCCACTGTGCATGGTGCGCGCCTCCCACCAGCCAGCTGATTTTCAGGTATCTAGCATGCATGCACGGGGGTTGGGGCGCATGCGGGAGATGTGTGCGTATGCGCAGGGGGACAGGGGGAGTGGGGGGACGTGTGTGTATTGCATTATGGGTGCAGACATGTGGGCGCACGCATGCGCGCTCACAAACTTTTGGCACACGACGATAAAAAAGTTAGCCATCACTGCCTTGGCATCTCTATTAATTCTAACTTTCAACTTTCAGACTTGTTGACTTCAGCTTTCAAAATTTGCCAGTCACATGGCTGGCTGGGGAAATTGAAGTCCATAGTTGTTGACTTACGATTTGCCAAGGTTGGATACACCTGATCTGCAAGATACATTCTAGTTAAACTTCTACCATTTTTGGTTTGAAAAGCCCAAGATATCCTGGACACATGTGTGCTCAGACCTGAATCTTTAGTTCTCTTCTTCAGCTATCTAAAGGAAACTTTTGCAGATACTGCCTTTTAAAAGACTGTTAATAACACAGATCCTCAAAAGTAATTTTACCAAAGTTAGAAAGTGCCATCTAGAGGACATCTTGACATAGTAATTTCCAGACAGGAATTTAATCTGAATATTCATCTGCAATTATGCCACATTCAGATTTGTTAATTTACCAAATGCATCTCACCTAGCTCTAATTCACAGAAGAAAAATCCAAAATATTTCAATAGCAAGAATCATATTCTGCCACTAGAGAGGAAATAAAGAGAGCAGCAAATCTTGTAGTTTTTTTTTTTTTACATAGTTTGATTGTTTTCAACTTTAGAAAGTAACTTGTTTACTACATTCACACAGAATCAATACTCAGTGACCAACACTCAATTACAATCCATTATCAAAAAATATTTGTCTGTCCTCCCCCATTTTTCTATTATATCTATACATCCTGCTCACCTATAGTTCAATCCATGATGTGTACTAAATAGGACTAAAATTTTGAGCAAGCAAGAGAGGCACAACAAAACAAATCTCAATCACACTATATCCTGGATTAGTATGTAAACTAGGCCTTATGGGTTTGTTGTTCATCTGCCAAAAAAGTCTTGAGATTTTTTTAAAGTTAGAAAAATGTTTGATTTTATCAATTTGCAACTGATAAAACTCCTTGCAATTTAGTTCCACATTCCAATTGAGTGTATCGTTGATGCTGAAATGGCAAATTTGACTTCTTTGATAAGAGAAAAGACAACATGTTTATTGTTGACTAGAAATCCCTTATGGACTTTTGCATAAAATGCAACAAAATAATGAATTTAAGATGTGCAATTTTGATGGCTATATAGACAGGAAGAACAGAATTATCTTGTAAATACAGAGAGAAAGCTAAATTCATTCTTATATTTATAATGGTTGTAAAGATAATCAGAAGTTACTTCTAAGTATTTTTTTCCCTTTTCTTTTTTTTTTTTACTTTTTTCCCTTTCTTGTACCTTTAGCTTCCTTTTTGATTTATTTTTCCCTTTTTATTTATTTTATATTAATTTGTATTTTATAGTTCCTTTAAAAATATATTTAATAAAAATGTCTATGGAGATTCTCAGTCATCCAAGTTATGGTTGTCCCAAAGATGCTTTTTCTTTTCTTTTTTGCAGAAAAGTTTTTATTTTTTTAATTATTTAAATACATCTTTGAGAGAACAGTGTGGTTCCAGGTGTTTTACATTTTAAATCAGTCATATCCATTGTCACAAATACAGCTTTCTAACATTACATCATTATCTATAACCAAGTTTTCTTCTTTATATTCTCATAAGTTAGTTTATATCAGTCTCTTTATTTTTAATCAATCTCTATCTTCCTTGATCATATATTCTTATATTCAACATGTTCATAATTTAATCTATTCAAATCATTTCATTGATCATTCAAAATTTCATCTTAATTTATATTATCTCCTATTGAATCCCTTTTCCAATATTACATTACCATCTCATTTTCTTTTTAGTCAATAATATCAATATATAACAATATATCCTCATTACCTTATACAAATGAGTAACAAAATATATAATTCATTAGAGATATTATCCTATACTATATAATTATATCCATAGTCACAAATACAACTTTCTAATATCATATCATTATCTATTACCAAATTTTCTTCTTTTACCATTTCATTGACTATTCAAAGGTTCATCTTAATTTATATTATCCCCTATTATATCCTCCCAACATTACATTTGCCACTGTTTTATTTTATATATATCCCCTTCCCTCTAACTTCTCATTTTTACATAAATATTTTTTCTTTTAGCCAATAATATCAAACTTAATACTTTTTATCCTCATTACCTTATACAAATGAATAACAAAATATATAATTCATTAAAAATATATTCCTACTATACTTTACATAGTATATTATATATACTCTTTATATTTCTTCTCTGTTATAGTCTTTTGACGTAGACAAAAATAAAGTAAATTCTTCTCACCCTTCTTCAGACACTGTTCCCAGTCTCCGCTCCAGCACTGCATTTAGATGGTTCTCGGCTGTCCCAACTTTGAAGCGACATCTTGGCCCAATCTTCTCTCCATTGTAGCATAGAGAGCAAGCTCGGGATTTCCTATTGGGAAGTTGCGTTCTCCCCCGGAGCCTCACCGGGCGCCTCTCCTTTGCTTCACCACCCCTACAAGACAGCTTTTGGACTCCATCTGGAGCCCACAAGGGGCGAGAAGCCAGGGTAGGAATGGAGATCTCCGTTCGCTGCTCCTGGCCTCATCACAACGTCAGCCAGAAGTCCCAAAGGTGCTTTTTCAAGAGGCAACTGGATTTTCTGGTTTTTCTTTTGAAGATGTTTTGCTTCTCATGCAAGAAGCTTCTTCAGCCTTGATAGGATGGTGGGGAATGGTTTATACTTCATATTTAATAAAAATTATGTAAAAAGAGTTAGCACTGATGAACTCATGAACTGAGTTTTCCCTCCAACTGGGTTTTCTTCTTTTAGCCATCTTATCCAATAAATGTTATTTCCATATGGAAATATGGAAACCAGGCTGTGCTCGCTTCTGAATTCCAATGAAAAATAAGGTATTCTTAAACTTTAGCCTCTTGTGGAGATCTTTAATCATTGATTGCTCTACACGGCTAAGCAATATGTGATTTGATGGAGTTTGCCGATTTGTTGCTTATATGCTGCTCATATTCTTGAAAATTCCCTTTTTTAATCAGCCAACAGAGTGGTCAGGAGAAAATATAGCATATGTCTACTGTGCATTTTCCTAAGATGTTCTGCCTTGTAATTAATGCAAACATATATCACAGGAGAAACAGTCATGTGTCTATCAGAACATCATAAAATATAATCTATGAGTAGCAAACTGAAGAGTATATGTAGGAATCAAATGTTATATCTATTTTTTACACTCTATCAATCAATCAGGCTGGCCAGCTCTGAGAAATCATGGGTCTGTTCTGATTGGCCAGCTGATCCCTTAATCAAAAGACAGATGGAAAATGAAGGAACTGAGAAGGGATTAGATTTCTGTCAGTCCTCTCAAAAAAGCTGGATCAAATGGACATTAAAAAAATAATGACCTTTCAAGTTGAGCATAACTCCACGTAAGTCTATTGGAATGTCTGTGCATGGTTTTGCAGAAGTACCAAAGATGTAGTTCCATTAGTGTCCCATGGATATTTTTTTAATTTCCCAGTCCAGTTTCAAACCTTGGAATAAATTAGTGCAGTCTTGATTTGGACTTGATTTGAAGAAGTATTAACTAAGCTCAATTCTATTTTGCTTCTAAGCTTACATTCAGCCAATGATGAGATAGAATGTAGTTTGATTTAATTATGCATCCTTCATATTCTTTCCCTCCAATTCTATTTCCTGTTTGCTCATTTCTGTCACAAGTACAGACAGCAAAGTACATTTTCATAAAATCTCTAAAATAACTTTCCTTCTTCCTCTTTTTCATTTAATTGCCAGCAGTAGCTTTTAACCAGCAGATGGTAGTACTTACAAAATTTCTCTCCATTTAAAATGTAAAACATCCAGGCTGGGTAATTTATTTTCAAAAGATACACAAGGGCAACAAGAAACAAACCACAGTAAACAATACAAGAGGGCAATTTTTTCCCCACACAGAATACTATGCAGCTACACAATGCAGAAATATTTCATGTGAATGCCAAGTTCTATTAATTCTAGATTGATATTGTGCAATTACTAAGCCTAAAGGAACAAAACGTATCTTAAGCTGCCATCTGAAACCAGGAAGTATCAACAGATCGATTCTGAACCTTGTGGTGGTTTAGGGACTGAAGTATTGCACCAGGAAATTCAATGGGTGAGTTTGTGACAGTCCTTCTGTATGTCAGCAACTTACCTCAGACAACTGTTGTTGTGGTGAGAAAGATAGGTCTTGAGTTGAGGTATAAACACAAACCAAATACAAATGCTGTATTTAATGTTACAAGAGGCCCAGAGTTGCCTTGTGGCAAGATGGATGGCAAACCAATTTAATAAATAAATATATAAAAATAAACTACTACTAATACAGATAGTCCTCAGCTTACAACCATTTGTGACCATTTGAAGTCATAATGGCAATGAAAAAAAAATGACTTATGACTGTTTTTCACACTTACTATTGTTTTCAGCATCCCCATGGACACATGACCAACATTCGGACACTAGCATGTATTTAGGATAGCTGATGTATTTATGATGGCTGCAGTGTCCTGGAATCATGTGATCACCTTTTATGGCAGAGCTGGTATTCAGCAGGTTCTGACCACTTCTGGAGAACCAGTAGCGGAAATTTTGAGTAGTTCAGAGAACTGGCAAATATCACCTCTGACTGGCCCTGCCCCCATCTGTTCTCTGCCTCCCGAGTCCCAGCTGATCGGCTGCGTCTTCTTCTGTTGCCCTGCACAGGAGAACAGAGCTGGAAAGCAGGTTAGTGGGATGGGGAGGGAATGGGGATTTTGCAGTATCTTTCCCCTGCCATGCCCATCAAGCCATGCCTACCAAGCCACATCACACCCACCAAGCCACGCCCACAGAACCGGTACTAAAAATTGTTGAATCCCACCATTGTTTTGTAGGCCTTCTGACAAACAGAGTCAATGGGAAGCCATATTCATTTAACACTTCCTGGCAGCACAACCTTTTATAAGATTGTGCTGTCTCATCTGTGGTCACATGACTGTATATCGGTCATCTGGCAACTGGACACCTTTACAACCGATTGTGGCATTCCCCAGTCACATGACCATGATTTGTGATGGTTTTTTTCCCCCTGGTTTCTGGCAAATCACATCAATGAAGGTATTTGCATTTTCTGCTGAGATTAAGGACAGATACAGACTGAAATAGATTTCCAGATCCCTTGCTTCTACCCTGGATCTGCTAGTTGGATCTTTTGATCTGAAAAGTCAAAGAACCAAACCAAAAAGGGGAAAGTATAATGCATTTGCCTAGCACAAAGAAGATAGTATTCCAAAAGACAGGTGTTCTAACCCAGGCTTCATCAAATGGAATTAATATCAAACTTGTTTTAAAAGCAAAATCTATTTTATTGCAATGCTGGGAATTATGTACATTCCCAGCCAGAACTAATTATAAACAGTTCCTCAAGATAAGTACATGCCTTTCAGTGCTATGGAATGTTGCCAAAAACAGAAGTATCCAATTTAATTATAACAGAAATCAACCAAAGTACCAGAAAAAATCAACCATAGTACACAGAGTACACTTCAAGGAGCACTCAGAATCTATTGAACTACTTTGCTTCCTGCAAAGCTTTTGTCATTGAGGTCTAACTTTTATTGCTTATGGGAGGGACAATCACCTTCCAGCCTTACTCCTGAGTTACTCTTCTGTTTTGGCTGCTCTCTCCTTCTAGCAGCTCTGCACACATGCGCACTGGGAGCAGGCTCCCCTTGTTCCTCTGCCTCGCTGCTGCCAGACTCCAAAGGCTCCGAAGGCAGCACCCCACTCCCAGATGGTCCTGGCCCCATCCCTGCATCGGACGCAAGACCCTCATCCAAGTTCTCTCCAGACTCCCTGACCGGTTCCCTTTCTTCCTCACTGTCCGATTCCGCTGCTGTCTGCACCGGCTGCTGGTGAACCCCAACAAGAGGACAAAAGATGTATAGATGTAGTACAGTGAAGAAAAGGAACCATTCAAAAGTTAGCACATTATTGATGCTGACTTCATACTTTTAACAATTTAAGAGTCCCTGATTCATACTCTAGCACATTCATCAAACCTTTCTTAAAGCATCCCTTGAGTTTTTCCTTATGGCTTTTATTCAGAACATCCTTTCACATTCTTCCCTATTATGACCTCCCTGACCTTTTTCTCAACTCACTTTCCCCATGAACAACTCATATATGCTCACTACCAGGGTCAGGCATAGTAACATCATGGCAGCTGTCTTGGTTCCTTATTCCATACATCCCTTGGAGACACCTCATTCTATCTAATAGCTACGTTATAAGAAGGCTGTTCATTATGGTATCAACTAAGAGTATTATTTTGGAAGGTATACTGCTAAATATCAGGATATGGAGAACTACTAAGAACTGGGAAGACAGACTGTTAATTTCATGCCCTCCCATTAGGATATTGGTAGAAACAGCATAGGATAGAAGGGTGGTTGGTTTGACCTAGCAAAATAGAGATATTGTTTATTTCTAAATAACTTTGTGTGTATCCGTAAGATTACTTCATCTAGCACTGCTTTTTAAATTCAGCAGGAATCCCCAATTCTATAGGTTGGAGGACTAACATTGACCTGGTCGCTTATAATCAATTCTGTTTTTTACCCAAATAAAAACATACATGCTTTTCCATGTCTTCTTTCCAGTTTTTGTTTTCATAAATGCATGATCCTTAAGTTTGTAATTTCTTAAAGAAATCTAAAGTGCCAAGAATATTCCACAAAAGAGAAATAAATTTGTAGCCTATTAAACCTTATCATGCAAACTATAATAGTTGTTTTCAGAACTGCCTGAGATCTTCTCACTTATTTCTTATCTTTTTGATTCACATTTTTGATAACGAAACTGAGGACATTTGGCAAATAGTCTAAGAGAACTAGACTATTAGAACTATTTTTAGACTATAATAGTGTAAAAAAAAATTAGCAATTTTATATCATGACATCACCATTCACACAAAAGAAGTTGTAGGCAGGAAGCAAAGGATCTTTTAGTAAGATTTGTTTCTAAGATCAACTAAGATTTGTGTGGTAAACAGGTCACACTAACTTTTACTCTTTTGTAGTACTCTTTTGTACTCCATTATATTTAATGTTATCTTAAACTTGGCTAAGTCAGAGTCAAACAATGGAAAAGCAAGGCTTATTACTTGGTTAAGCATTCATATATCCTAGTCAAATGAACTTCCTCAATGCCAAATCACCATTCCCAGCTAATCTTATATAAAAAAAACCTTCCACAGAACACCAGACAGAAAGCAAGCTTTGGATTTAAAAAGAGCCACTTCAAAACTTTCACCAGCCTATTTTTAAATCCCATAAACAGGCATCCTCCCGCATTTTGTGTCACAGCTCCTTGGGACACAAAATGCAGATCCATCTTTTTTGTGAGCTTTTTCCCCATAAAGAGGCATCATTCTTGCTGAGACCCTTTTCCTGATTTGTCTTTTATGTTCCCATTTTAGCAATTTTAATGTTGTTGTCTTCCATGCTTTAAAACTTAATAATATCTCTATCAGGTAAAAGTTTTTTTCCCCAAAGCTCCTGATTTCTGTCAAACCATTTAATCTTTTCTAAATGCTCAAAAACTCATAGCTTTGTTTTGCCAGTATTAACATCAAGCTGACTGATCTCTGTAGATATTTGGATCTTCTTTGTTTATTTTTTTTGAGGACACAAATAATTTTCTCTTTCCCAATCCTCTGATCTCAAAAGATCTTAGAGAGGGATTTGAGATGTCCTTCACAATCTCCTTCAAAACTCATAAATGTAATCCATCTGATTCTGGAGACATATTTGTTATAAGTCTGGTAATCAACAACTGCATAAATATCTCTACTTATGTGCCTTGTGGCAACTTTTCTGCTTAGAAACACTGAAGCAGAGGTCCCCTTTTGGGAAAAGCAAAGCAGTGAGAGAGCATTGAGTTGTCTGCCCTCTTCTTGCCATCTCTTGTTATTCTGTCATTTCTTCTGTTATTCTATCACCACTTCTTCTTTTCTTCTTTTTCTTCTCCAGCGTTGAAATAAGAATCACATGTCAATTTGGCCATTTCCCATTCCTCTCTGCAGCAAAACATTTTGGCTCGACTCAGCAAAGCAGAGCTATTTCTTGGCCTACTCTAGAAACAACAACTACTTTATTATCGTAATGCAGAGTCTATAGCTCATGTGCAGATAAGAACACCACCTTGACTTGACATCATGGTTGATCTCTGGGTGCAACAGAGAATTTTTCTGAATGGTGGGCCCCAATTTAGCCCTAAGTTGGTATCCAGCCAGAGCCTTGCCTCCAGGGGTCAGATTCTACCAGTTCTATCCACTTCTGTAGAAACCGGTTGCTATGAAAAGCAGCAAACAAGAGAGCATACATAGAACCAGTTCTATGTCTGCTGCTGTTTTGGCCCACCCATCCACCCAGGCTCTTACCTGACCTTTATTTCCTGCTTTTTCAACCGCAGCTACTTTGCGTGACACAACTGAGGTTGAAAAAGCGGGAAAAAAGGACTTTTCCTACCGCTGCGCACTTGCACGCAGCACTGCTCAGCTGTGCAGGCAGCTCAGGTTGTAAATTGCACTTGTGCGACTCGCGCACATGCATGCATGCGTGCACAATGCAGAGCAACAGAACTGGTAGTTATACCGGTCGGATCCCATCCCTGCTTGCCTCTCATGCCCATCTGTACTTTAGGTAAAGGTAAAGGCTCCCCTCGCACATACGTGCTAGTTGTTTCTGGCTCTAGGGGGTGGTGCTCATCTACAAAGCTGAAGAGCCAGCACTGTCCGAAGTTGTCTCCGTGGTCATGTGGCCGGCATGACTGAACGGCCGAAGGCGCACGAAACGCTGCTACTTTCCCACCAAAGTGGTCTCTTATTTTTCTACTTGCATTTTTACATACTTTTGCTAGTTGGCAGAAGCTGGGACAAGTAACGGGAGCTCACTCCTTTACACAGCGCTAAGGATTTGAACCACCAAACTGCCGGCCTTTCTGATCAACAAGCTCAGTGTCTTAGCCACTGGGCCACTACGTCCCCAATAAAGTCTGTACTTTATGATCCACTTATTCCCTCTCTGACTTTGTGCACATGTGATTATTGTTGCAAGGGAAATTTCTAAACCATCCCTGCTCATTAGAAAAACTGGTGACCTAACCAGGCAGAAAAGCTCAGGGTTGAAAGAGGTTTCTCATATTGCTAAAAGGGCTGCCAAAACAAGAGCCATGAAATCCATGTTTTTGCAAAAGAGGCAATTCCCCCGCTCCCCCTGTGCGGAACAAGTGGAACAAAACAAAGTTTTGCTGGTCTGGATTGCCCACCTAAAGCTGCCTCATCTGAAAATAGGAAGCTGTAATCTTAACTTTTTCTGATAAATACCAGTAAGCAGAGCTCCTTGACACTTCTTTGGATTAATTGTTTCCAGCCTAAATTGATCTAATATCAAGAGACCAGGTGGTGGAGTTCTTGCCCATAGAGAACTGTCCTCTCCCAAACTTCCAGTCTCCCTGTTGCAAATCTGCATTTACAGCTATTCTGTTTCCACAACAGTCAAAATGCTTGTTAATTAGATCAGTTGCCAAGGTAGGTTATGATATGCCCTGGCATCAATCCTTGGGACATCACAAAGTGGCAACTTGGAAATGCCCATGAAGTATTTCTTTGCTGCCTCTTCCTGCAGGGAAGATACTTAATGGCTCTCTTCTAAACAGATCCATCCTTGCAATCCTACTCATAAAGGTTGAAAGACTGCAATCAGCCCCAGAACCAGATTCAGTTCCTTACTGCTGCTCGGAGAAAATGTATCCCTCCTCCCGTACACGTGGAAAGTCATGCCTGAACACAGCCTTTACCTGTCCAGTAAGGTAAAGAAGAGGGTGAGCAGTCAAAGCGGCTCTGCTCTGACTAAATGTGGAATTTGTTTTTCATATACAGCAGCATACCTTAAGATGGTTGACTTAATTATGCGTTTCCCCATAGTGGATTGCATTGCCTTGAAAGAGGGAAGTAGTAGCAGTGATCTGGCTCTTTAAGTTAAGCACTCAGGTATCTATGGGTGTTTCTTGAATAGGAGGTGCAGAATGGCAGTTTAGTCTTTACTGCCTTGGTGGGAATTTTTTTTGGGGGGTAGACATTTTTAAGCAAGAATTGGATTGCCAAGTTTTAAAAAATGCCGCAATAAAGAATTTCCTTTCATTAGCAGGAAGAATCTGTTTCTAAATCTTAGCTGCTTTAAGATGTAGGGACTTCACCTCTAAGAATTCCCCAGCCAACCAATTTTTAAAGTTAGATTGCTGAGATTGAAAAAAACACTGAACTGGATCTTATCTTTTGTACATCAAATTCTATGATTCTAGGCTGGATTCACACATTCTGCCAAGCGATGGAACTGGGAGTGTTTGTTTTAAAGGCTAAATTGATTTTACAACTTAGTTTCACCTGCAGACCTCTCAGCTATGACTATTCAACAAACATGTCAAAAAATGAAGTGAGCTCATTGTCCACCTTCATAGTTGCAATTTTTTCTAATGTGGTTTGTTTAGTTTATTTTGCCTTGTTTTGTGGTTGGTAAACTAGTTTATGGCCCAACTTAGTGTAACAAGCCTAAGATCAATTTTTAAAATGTTGGCTTCCTATCTGAAAGGATTTCATGAAAGACGGCTGAAGAATATTCAGGGCTGTAGAAAAAGAAAATAACAGAAACAAGAGGCAGCTGAATAACAAACAAGACGTTCTAAAACATAAAAGAGCTCTTTTTCTATTTTCTTTGTGATGTTGCAAGTCTGTGAGTCATTCTTGAAGGAAAAAAAATACTACCCTGATGACTAATTCCTGGGCAGTGGATAAGGGATTGAGTAAAATCAAGCTATTCTTCTTTCCAACTAGCTAGCCTCACCTCCTGCTTTGATAAAGCTGACTTAGAGAACTTGTGAGCAGTTTCTCAATCCCTGTGGTTAACTATTCAGTTGCAGATAAACTAACTTCCTATGCCAAATATATCCTCTGACTCCACTTTGGTCAAAAGCCACAAGCAAGGATTTGCTTGCTATGTCTCCCTTTAATAAAAGATCCCCAAATAGGTTAAACCAACATGCACTCCAACAGACTCACCCTTCAGAAGAATTTCTGTGGTGGAAACTGCCTTTATTGTTGTCTTAAAATTCTTCTCCACAAAAATATGTTCTGAAACTCTTTCATGGAATTGACAAACTTAAAGCAGAAGAGCAGATGGAATCAAATGGTTGAAGTATGCCAGGCTTTATGCTGAATTATAGAAAAACTATAGAATAGGCATAATACTGTTTGGTTTAATGCTGCATTTGCAGTTTATCAGCTTAGCTGGTTTAGACTCTCAGTAAAATGTCAAACTGATCATTCACACTTCAGATTTAGAATACTGTGCTGTCCAGCCAGTGTATGGGAATTGGATAGTTAGGTAGCAATTGTGAGCTATCCCCTTAAGGGAATGCATCATGGTAAATGTAGTTAAATGTATCCTGGGAAATGTAGTCCATGTCATGTGACCACATCTGTAATCCTGATTGGTCACTAAATTGACCCTCGATGGGTTGGGGGAGGTTTTCCTTACTCTTGGCTGAACTCAGGGACTTGTGGTAAGTGTTCTACTTCTATCGCTACGAGATGAGGGAAAAAGGATAGAAGATAACCATCTTTTTACTGTTCTATATTCTGTACAGTGGTAGATTTATCTTCTGTACAGGTGCAGATAGATAAACTCAACAAAACGTCCATAACAAAGTACTTTTATTGGTTCATCAGGTATCCTCATAACTCACATTTGTGACAAAGTTCTTCTTTAATGACCAATCCTTTGCATATCTGTCTTGTAGGTAAAAAGATAACTATCTCCTATCCTTTTTCTCCCATCTCATAATGATAGAAGTAGAACAGTTACGAGTCCGTGAGTTCAGCCAAGAGTGAGGAAAAACTCACCCAACCCATTGAGGGTCAATTTAATGACCAATTAGGATTACAGATGTGGTCACGGAACATGGACTATATTTCCCAGGATACTTTTAACTACATTTACCATGATGCATTCCCTTAAGGGGACAGCTCACAATTGCTACCTAACTATCCAGTTCCCATACACTGGCTGGACAGCACAAATACCATTAGGGATAGACAAGCAAAATGGTGAGCTACCCCTCATGCATTGCCAAAAAAGAGAAAATGCATGAAATGATTTGGATATGCTCAAGTATAATATATTGTATATGAGATGCGCTCTAAAGAAATGACATGGCTAGTTTCAAACACATTGCATACTAGACCATAAAGTGATTTGTTTGACCACATTGTGTTAGGAAAGCTGTTCTGGTTTTTAAACCAAGGTTTATGGCTTAGAATGTAATGCGAATGTTGCTTTCAAAACATGCTTACACTAAATATGACTTGGTGAATAAGTAATCCAGTCTCTATTTAAAATGTAATTCAATATATATGACTATAATTGGGAAAACCCGAATTAGATCCTGCTTTGGGGGTTTCTTTTAATGAACTACAAGTCAATGGATATAAATATTTAGAAGTAGATAGACTTTCAAACAGAACCAAAGAACAGTTAGTCTTTTGAAAATCCTCCAAATAGAGTATTGTCTTGTCTGTGTAGTCCATTGGTACAATCCTAAAGGTGTTTTCCAAGGGGGCAACGGGACTTTTTTGTTTTTTCTGCTGAACACGTTTTGCTTCTCAGTCAAGAAGCTTCTTCAGCTTTGAGTAGATGGTGGGAAATGGAAGGATTTATATTCCTTGCAGATAGCTGGTCATTTGCATTCTTTTTAGAGAGTCCTTGAGGCCGCTTGGAGGTTTATCTATGTCCTCAGAGTCACCTGAGTAGTGTAAATGGGTGTGGAGCATTCTTGGTTGCAGGATGTTTTCTGCCCTGTGTCCAGGGGTGGGATTCTACCGGTTCTGTCCCGGTTGCTATGAAAAGCAGCCAACAGAGAGCATACATAGAATTGGTTCTATGTCTGATGCTGTTTTGTCCCACCCGCCTGCCTGACCTTTATTTCCTGTGTTTTCAAACGCAGCTACTTTGCGCAACACAGCTGCGGTTGAAAAAGCAGGGGAAAAGGGCTTTTCCAACCGCTGCGCACTTGCACGCAGCGCTGCTCAGCTGTCCGGGCAGCTCAGGTCGTAAATTGCACTCGAGCGACTCGCGCATGCGCACGCGACACAGAACCACAGAACAAGTAGTTATACTGGTCGGATCCCATCCCTGCCTGTGTCCCTTCCTTCACTGTTGAAGACAGGCAGAGGCTGTTGGGGATGTGTTTGTGTTGTTTATATTTCAAAGTGAAGTGCAAATGGTTCCTGTATCTGCAATTTTTCTGGAGATCCATTCATGCTCCCATACAATTCGAAGGTGTTCATCCCAAAATGCATAGGTAAAAGTCTATGGAGATTCTCAGTCATTCAGGTCATGGTTGTCCCAAAGATTCCAGTCAGAACTGAAGAAGCTTCTTGGATGAGAAGCAAAACCTCTTCAAAAGAAAAAACAAGAAAGTCCAGTTGCCTCCTTTGAACCAGCCATGACCTTGATGATTGAGAATCATCTTGCCATTTTCATTGAGTACTTGGCATATGGATTTTCCTCTTTTATTTTGAATATATCTGATGCCCCTTTGATTATTCTTGGTATCCTTTGCTAACCTTTTTTTTTCTTTTTCTTTTCCTGAGATCAGCTTTACAATTTCTAACTTTCTTTACTCTACTTGTATGACTGAATCCTCTTTTCATTCAAAGTTCTGCAACCCAAACAGAACAACTATATTTGTTGGGTGGACAACTTAGCCATTGTGGCTTATTCAACAAACAAGAATCTAAAAGCTTCATGGCTCAGTCTCATAAATGACCGCAATTATAATTTGCTTGTAACAATGCTGGATTATAGATAAACAAGACAGATCCATTGCTAAGAAAACTGCAGGAACTTGTCCAGGCAACACAAGGAATAAAAGAAGAAAAAAAGCTCCATCCTCTATCCAACCCCTTTTTTTCCCATACTAAGATGTAGAACTGTAGCACATACTGTACATTTCCAGCTGAACTAGACTATTCAGAAGAACACTATGTTAGTTCAGTGCTTTATACTGCTTTCCTAATTAAAATAGTGCAACTGTATTTTAAAAGCATGGATGTGTCTTATTAAACACAACACTGATCTAGGATTTCATGGGTACAAATTGTAGCTCTAAAATACTTCATTAAGGTTAATCGCACCAAACTTGATTGCAGAAATACGACTTCAGCACAGAGTGGTCAATGTCTGGAATACTCTACCTGACTCTGTGGTCTCTTCCCCAAACCCCAAAAACTTTAACCTTAGTCTATTGACCTCACCCCTTTCCTAAGAGGTCTGTAGGGGGCGTGCATAAACGCACCAATGTGCCTACCGTCCCTGTCCTATTGTTTCTTTTATATTTTATTTTTCTTATATGTATCCATGTATTCATAACTATGTTTTACTTATACCTATTATCTTGTAAGCAATTGACAAATAAATAAATAAAATAAAACCTCAAATGAAAATGTTTCGTTGTCTTCATGTCATATTCTATCCCATCACACACATTTGATTTGCAGAATTTGTTCATCTTTGAATATGTTTCATCCATTAATAGAACACAATCAAAAGAAGTTCAACTATAAAATCGTAAGTTAAATAAAAACTGAGGCATGTGTTTCTTTTTAGAAAGCTCCAAATGCTTTATTACAATTAAAATAAACATTTGTTTCATTTTCGTCTATTATGACTGAAATTTAGCTGAGATCACCCAAAAACATTTCCTGTTTTTCCTGTGTATAATTTTGCAATGGAATTTATATGAATTGTTTAAAGCAAATCTGCTAGCTCTGTAATAAGCCCACATGTTGACAAATCAAATTTCTCGCAAAAGTTTATGTTTATTCTATTTTTATTCCTCCCTTAGTCTGAGAAGTTCAAGGCAGAACATATGGTTCCTCCCTTTTATTTTCAAACCTTTAATAATCTTTAAATCAGACTATAGCAATGTGGCTAATAAAGGAACTGAATCTTCTTCTAACATTCCACCTGGCTGAAAAGTGCTTTGGGGTCCAAAGCTGAAAAATTAGCACCTCTCTGCAATTTAAATTAAACCCATCTTTTCCCAGGATTGCATAGAAGTTGCAAAAGGCAGCTGTGGCATTCTAGAGAAGAAAATCTCACTTCAAAGCAATGCAAACAAATGGACTGTTTTGTGTCCCTGAAGCATCTTTTTCACATGTTTTCAGTCAACTCCGATATAGATTGCATGTCTTGTTATAATGAAATTGTTTTCTTATTAAAAAAAAAGATTAAGAAAAGAAAGCACAAATGTTTTCTCCATAAGGTGAACAGGACTAACTAGTTATTGAACAGTTCTTTAGAAATTCACCATCTTGAATATACACTAAGAAGTTGAAGTATAAAGTGATAAATGGGACGGCAAAAGTATAAATATTAATGATAGTAGGCCAATGCTGACCAGGAAGCAACTGAATGAAACTTTTTAATAAATGAGGCACATTGCTGATTGGTATCAGTAATGCTTAGTTAATTTTTTCCAACTCAAAAACTATGCCAAGGGTTGAAGAGGCATAGATAACAGAGGCAACGTCAGACTACTGTACTGTGGCACTGTTCTTATTGATTATACTTATTATGAATCTAATAAAATGACTGAATATTTTTGAACGGGATAGGAATGATTTTCTAAAGTAATAAAATATTTTTAAAACATAAGTGAAGAAATAAGTAAATTACTAAATATGATTATTCATAGATATGAGAACTGCAGATTAATGATACTGATGAAATTTTATCAATCTAGATAAATACAAAGTTCATTTATATTAGAGATTCTTCTCTGTATGATTCTTATGGACTACATAAACAGGTTCCATAATGTTGTTATAGAAACAATTTTCTATTCTAGAAATGACAAATTTAACAATAAAGAGATGTCTTGGGAAAAAAATGAATGTGATATATCATATGACCTTGGTTTTCTCTTTTTTAAAAATACCATTTTATTAAATTTCAAATACCAGAATAAAAATACACAGTAGAAACAAAGTTAAAAAGAAAGAAATGTCAGACAGAAATAAAAATTAAAGTGCAATAAGAAAAAGTAAAGGAAAAAAAAGAAAAAGAACAGTTTCCAACTTTCTTTGATACAGATACATATAAGATACCATAATTATATCACTTCTATAATCCCATATAATTCCAATAACCTTGTTTTTCTTAATACAATACCTTTCTCTCTGGAATAGTTGCCCCATCTATAGAAACTAGTTGCACAGTTATTTGTAGAACTTGTATAAAGTTTTCATTTTGATAAACATTAGTTAACATCACATCCCATTTCTTTCCTGTTAATATTGCTTCAAGGTTTGCACCAGCCTTTATGTGACATGGCCAATGGCAAGGTAGTTATGGCAATTGTAAATTAATGCATATGGAGGTTCCCTACAGTTGCTGTATTGGCCACTGCTGTGTGCTTGTTAATATGAAAAGCCAAGGGTGACTCTCCTGTGCATTTCAGACCCAGGACAGTGAGCTGTTTGGTAATGTAAACCACATGCCACTGGAATCCCTTAGTCGTGCAATGGGAGTGATCCATGCATTCCATTCAGATCCCCTAATCCTAAAGAAAACAATGAATAGCTCATGTTTTTACTCATGGCATCCATCCCTTTCTTGACTCCCATACATCAAATGGAAGCCATGCATTCTGAAGAAAATGACCCTAAATATGCATAGTTGGCTTACATGTTTCTTGATCTCCTTGTTTATATACATATATCCAAGGACTCTTATTCTAAATTCTCCTCTCCAGCAACCTATAAATCTAAAGGAGTCTTGATGCGTCAGGAATGGATGAAAAGGGCTAGCATTGCGGTGGTCTTCACTATATGCTCTGGGTACACTGAGATTTTATTCCCACAACTGAATGAAGTCATCAGTTTTCCATTTAATATTCCCTGGAGACCATGATAGAACTTACTATACTCTTTCCTAGGAACTTGTGTAAGTTGATGCTGCTTTATAACTTCACATTTCACAGTCAAATCTCAGCATCAAGAGCACTTGTGCAGGTCGTTCTCTACGTATGACTACAACTGAATCCAAAATTTTCATTGCTAAGCAAGACAGTTGTTGAGTTTGGACTCATTTTACATTTCTGACACAGTTGTTTAGTGAATCAGTGCAATTGTTAAATTAGTAACACAGTTGTTAAGTGAATCTGGCTTCCTCATTGACTTTGCTTGTTAGGTGATCACATGATCTCAGGGCACTGCAACAGTCATAAATACCTGCCAGTTGCCAAGCATCCAAATTCTGACCACATGACCATTGGGATTCTGTAACGGTTATAAGTGTGAAAACTAGCAGTGTGTCACTTTTTTCAGTGCTGTCGTAACTTCAAATAGTCACTAAACGGAATGGTTGTAATTCGAGGACTTCCTGCAGTCTTGAGCATACTATGTAGCCTCTGAATGAGGATATGTGAAAAATCAGCACAGTTAATTTCCAAGCTAACTAATAACATTTCACAGGGCGGTCACAAACATACTATTTAAATATTTTTTAAAAAATAAAAGCAACAATCATACCTTATAGATTTAAACTGCATTAGTAATCCTCAGTGAAGAATAATTTCAGCATAATTTAAAGCACTTTACTTTAAATACCAACTTTTTCCTTGATGCCAACTAAGCAGGCACAAGAAGCTTGTAACACAATTGATCTTATGTAGGTGTAGATCTGTAAAACATATCAACAACTTGTTTGGGGGAGAGACAAGGAACACTTAGTTCTCTTAAAGACCACCTACTATTATGAGGAAGGGACGTGGTGGCTCAGTGATGGACACTGAGTTTGTCGATCAGAAAGGTCGGCAGTTCGGCAGTTCTAATCCCTAGCGCTGTGTAATGGAGTGAGCTCCCATTACTTGTCCCAGCTTCTGCCAACCTACAGTTCGAAAGCGTGTAAAAACTCAAGTAGAAAAATAGGGACCATTTTGCTGGGAAGGTAACAGCGTTCCGTGCGCCTTTGGCATTTAGTCATGCCGACCACATGACCACAGAGACATCTTCGGAAAGCGCTGACTCTTTCGAGATGAGCATCGCCCCCTAGAGCCTAGAAACGACTACTACATATGTGCGAGGGGAACCTTTACCTTTACTATCAGAAAGTTTCCCAAGGAGCCTGGCACTGGCAGAAGGTGGAAGTGAAGGATCCAATCAGGATTGGTCACCAGCCCGAGTCCGAAAGCTCGGAAGACAAAACCTCCAGTCCCAGTGACCAACACAGATTGGATCCTGGAACATCATTCTGGGACACATATTTTCGCCTTCATTCAATGGAAGTGAAATTGCTGGTAAATGCAATGATCAACATTTATCTCAAAAGTGCATTTTTTTCTTCAAAAGGCAACTGGACTATTTTTTCCTTGAGGAAAAAGAAGAAAACATTTTGTTTCTCATCCAAGAATTTCATCAGTTTTGATGAGGGGGGACAGGGGAGTATGAAAAGACTCACAGACATCAAAATGTATCCTTTTCCACTAGTCAGTCTTTTCTTTCTGTTACCCCATCCTCTCACTTTCCCTCTGCATTAAAGAGGTTGTCAAAAAGGGCCAGAAGGATGAGAATTAGGTTAGTCCAATGCATGATGTTGCCCAGTTGTTGAGGTTGGCAGACTATTTCTTTAAGTTCATCATGCACATTCCTCATTTCACGGGTGGAGTTTGTGCCTCGCTTTTTGGAACAGCATCAACCAGCCTGAGCAAAATCATTCCTCATGGGTCAAATAATGCCTGATTGTAGAAGCAAGCTGTTTGTGGGTAAAAAATTCCACTGAGCTTAAAAGAAGCACAAAGCCAAAAAGGAAATAATTCCATTAGACAGTACAGTAACCAATGTTGTGCAAAGAAATGATTATTTTCTTATTAAACTGGATATGCATCACAAATTTTTAAAAAGCCATGTACTAGAAAAACCATCTATTCAGTAAAATGAGAAGTCCTGGATGCTCTCCAGGCTTGTTTTCCTGCAGACTTTTCATTACTCAAACTAGGCAACATCATCTGAAATATACTGTAGTTTTTAAGTAAGGTAAATTTACACAGCAGCCTGCAGCACCGTGTAATGGTTGACAACGGGTACAGAAAGTAGTATGCAACCAAGAGAGCAACACAGTAGACATGGCCCTATCAGAAATCAAACTAACAACCATCAATTTATTTTTTAATGTCTTTTTCACATTTCTGAACTGCTCAAAGAGAATAGCTTTTCCCCAACATATTGCTCTCAATAATTTTTCATGTTCTTTCTATTCTATGTTTACCTTCCTGTAATAATCAAGCCAGCACCAGGTTTGATATTGCCAGCAGGTATTGGAGGATAATGATGGGGTACCATTAACAGTGCCGTCCCCCCCCCCTTCAGTTGACTTGCATAAGGAAAGTTAAGACTTTTTAAATAGCTCTGCCCTCAGCCAGATATTCCGCAAGCACGTGATAGGATACTTGGTGCATAATAATACAGGTATGAAGAGTTTCCCTACCTGAAGGGGAATTCGAGGCTGAAATAGATTTCTCTTAAATGCAAAAAAACCTTTCAGATGGTTGTCAAATGCACCCTTAGAAAAGGGGAGAGCGGGTTTATAGTTCTTCAGCGCAACTTCACAGCGCCGCAAAGCTTTCCCCGTAGCCGTTTAACACGTGATTAGAGTTGAGCATGGGCCAGTTTCCCCGTTTTGCCTAAAACACTCTAAAATTCTCAAGTTATTTTAACCTCTTAGTCTACCGTCCTCCGGTTAGTGAAAGGAAAGGGACGCGTGACGGGGGGGAGGCGATAGCACGTGTGAACGAGCCAGTCTCCTTCGCGAATACACTTAAGCGCGTAGTAAGGCCACAAAGCCGCCCCACCAAGGGTGCGAGTGGCAGGGGCAAGTCTTCAGATAGGGGGATAAGAAGTCAACAGCCCTTTGAAGGCTACGTCGCCATGCCGCCCTCGCCAGTCCGCCGGACTTTCCTGCCCCGCAGCTGCGTTTTTCCGCGAGGCTGCGCAGGGTGACAAATTGAGGGTGAAAGCGGTTTGCTCCTCCGCCCTTACTCCCCGGCGGTTCAGAGGCGGAGCTATAATAGTGGGTTTTTTTTTTTTTTTTAATTTCTTCCCTGAGGCCGGCAGCCAATTTCTAACAGCGCCTTCAGTCTTGGCGCGCAAGCTGTTGATTCTCGTCCCCTTCCCGCAACTCTTCTTCTCTCTCTCTGCTGCTCCCAGCGCAGAATTGACATGGCTGTCTGGAGTGGGTCCGGTTCCGTCCCGGCAACCATGGTCAGGCCCAGCTTGACCTCCGTCTCTTCGGGAGAGCTGCAGAGCCTTCGGACGTGCAACTGCGAGATGGCGGTGTTACCGCTGCGGCAGTTGCTCTCCCTACAGCCAGACTCCTTCCTACTGCAAGGGGACACACTGGCAGTGCTGAGTCCGCTCGACCGCCGGTCCGGGGGTGGCTTCACGGTGATAAGCGATGGGTTTTTCCAGCTGGATGGCCGGCAGCAGTGCAGGCTCACCGGCTACTTCAAGAGGTAAGCAGACGCTTTTCTAATTTTCCTTCCCCCTCTTGATGCCTTCTTAAGACACCTAGTGCGGGGACAGGAATCTCATCCTACAGGTCGCCGGAAAAGTGGGGTCTAGCAATTACCATTTTTTTTATTTATTTATTTTGGAAACAAAATCTACCTGCTGCTTTGCTACCTGCCGGGTGTTTGGCTAATGCTATTAGAATTAAAAGGTAATTCTACAAAACGGCTCCTTATTTGTGGGCCTACACCACAACGACTAATCACGATCTAAAAACTGAATTGGTATTTTGGTATCTCTCCTTTGCAGGCTATTAAATGCCAGAGCGGGTGAGTAGGTTACTATTGCTTGACTCGGAAAAATGGAGAGGGATTTTATTAGGGAAAGTAGGCTTGGAGGAGAGAAGCTAATGTAGCCTTTTTCTTCTCAAAAATAACTGCCCTGCATTAAGTTTAATAGCAAAAGAACACTTTCTAACCATAGTCCTAAACTAGAAGCCAGATTGAATAGATGTACAGGATCTAGTGAGAAATCAGACAAATATACAGTATTGCAAAAATTAATAATTAATAAACGTTCATAGGATTGGGGGGGGGGAAGCTTGCCAGTTGATGCTCATTAAATGTAGGACACCTCACATTCTGCAGTTTATTTTAAAAACTAAAAGCAGTCCAGATCCAGTAGTAAATTGGAGCATTCTGAAGGACCTTCAGCCAGCGTTCTCTGACAGAGTACTTACTTACCATGACTTGTATCAGGCTTGCATTTCACTATGTGGTTGCTGCTTAAAAAACCTGATAGCAAAAGAAAAAGAACCCAGTAGATAGAAGAAATATTGAATATAGCAATAATCTCATATTACAATAGAGTAATTATTGTATTACTGTAATACAATAGTAATACAATAGTAATACAGTAGTAATTATTTGTATTTCCAGTTGGATCAATCAAGACTGCCCCTGAGATAGAAACAAACAGATTAATTTTCCAAAGAAGGACATTTGTGAGTGCTTAAAGACTACTAGTACCACCTAACTAGTTCTTAGTCTTATCTGTGTTATGCATACCACTCATTCACAACTTAGATGATTGCTCCAGGGCCTGCTTTGAAGGGAAAAACCAAAAGAGTAGACCTAACTGAACAGGAGGAAGCCTTGATAGAAAGGTCTTGTCTCATCTAGATAGTGTAGCCTAGAGGCATGTCTACCAACAGAAGACACAAAGTTTGGTGGGTTGAATGGGACAGACATTGGATGAGTGAGTAGATGGAAATTCCAGTTGCTGAGAGAGAAAAATGCAATACCATAGATTATCAGAGACGGTGCTATATACCACCACCAGGTTGTTGGTTAATGTTTGCTCAATGTGGTTCTCCAAGGTTGGTTAGATTTTACTAGAAATGTTGTGGATTCTGTTTGTTAGTATGAAATGAACTGTACTAATTAAAATATGCTTTTATTAATAAACTTACTTTCCCTCCTACCAGAGTGTAGAGTACCAAAACAATGAGGCTTTGTTATTATTGTATAGCTTCTTCTGACATTCTAAAAATTTCTGCCTAAGGGTTTGTATGTAAAACAAGGAGCCTATGGCTTCTTTGTTAATTAATCCTGATGTGTTTGACAGAATTGTGTAACAGGTTATTCTTGCATACTTTTGTTTTTTTTGTTGTCTGATAAGGCTCACAATATAAAAACTTAGCCTTTCAAAGATAAGTAAACAGATGTGACTTTTCCTCTGCTTTATGAAGGTATCTCTGCAAAGTACACTATTATGGCACCTATCTTTGAAAACTTGCTGTAGTGGAGGAAGCGTTTGAAAAGTACCTTTTTATTAAAGCAAATGAGTCATTGGTTCTCATCCAACAGTATCAAGCGGAGACACCCTTCAGCTTATTCTTGGCATGACACCTACCAGTTAGCTTTCTTCACAAGGCAATGTAATTTAATATTGTATTAACAATCCAAAACCAACAGACATTAAACAATGTTTAAAATTTTAAATGCATATATTAAAAATTATGTGAAAACCAGTCAGAATTGTGAAGGAGACACTTATTTTCTATAAGTTAAACCAGAAATTTCACCAGTGCTAAGAATGCCACTGAATAAGACATTTGAATAGGACACAGTAGTAGTAGACACTTGAATAGGACATGAGATAGGGATTCAACCTCTATTTTAGGGGTGTCAACTCCCAGCCCGTGGGCTGGATACGTCACGCACTGGCCACAACCCTGCCCTAGTTTAGCGAAGGGGGGGTGGGGAGTCCCGATATATCACATAACACCACTGTGATGACGTGAGTTTGGCACCCCTGCACTGTCTGAACAAAATCATAGAAATGTGATTTTCTAATAGGAAGCTGAATAAGAATTTGGTCTATAGAGGGAGAAAAAGCATTGGATGTGTCTGAAATGTTGCCTAAAAATTTGTATTGCAAAATGGTTGAAGGTTTACATCTTTTAAGAGATAACAGATAATCAGAGTTGGAAGGGACCTTGTAGGTCATCTAGTCCAACCCCCGGCCCAAGCAGGAGACCCTACACCATTTCTGACAGATGGCAGTCCAATCTCTTCTTGAAAGGCTCCAGTGATGAAGCTCCCACAACTTCCAAGGGCAAGCTATTCCGTTGGTTGATTGTTTCACTGTCAGAAAGTTTCTCCTTATTTCCAGGTTAAACCTCTCCTTGTTCAGTTTCCATCCATTATTCCTTGTCTGGCCTACAGGTGCTTTAGAAAATAGCTTGACCCCTTCCTCTCTGTGGCAGCCCCTCAAATATTGGAAGACTGCTATCCCCTGGTCCTTCTCTTTACTAGACTAGCCAAGCCCAGTTCCTGTAACTGTTCTTCGTATATCTTAGTCTCCAGTCCCCTCATCATCCTGGTTGCTCTTCTCTGTACTTTTTCTAGAGTCTCAACATCTTTTTTATAATGTGGTGAACAAAACTGTATGCAGTACTCTAGGTGTGGTCTTACTAAGGCTTTATAGAGTGGTATTAGTACCTCACTTGATCTTGATTGTATCCCTCTGTTAATGCAACTTAGGATTGCATTAGCTTTTTTGGCTGCTGCTGCACACTGCTGGCTCATATTTAGCTGGTTGTCCAATAAGATTCCAAGATCCCTCTCACAGTTACTGCTATTGAACCTGGTTTCATCCAGTCTACATGTGTCCTTTTGGTTTTTCTTGCCTAAGTGTAGGACTTTACTTTTCTCTACAGTAAGTAAGCAAGTAAGAAAGACAAAAAAGCTATAACATAAGCTCTAAAGTTGATTTGGTATTTGTTTTTTGACTGAGGACAACTTACTTTTTTTGTGATCTTATGTACACTATTGCAATCTTGTGTGACATATGTTGTCATTTACTTCCATGCAGAGACCCATGAGATGAAGTCATTATGAACAAGAGCCTGTTATGGGAGCACTTTGTTGGGATCTAACATTGTAGGCAGGCTTAGGTATTCCAGAAGTTTAAAAAGGTACAATAAGTGTTTTTGGCTTGTTGGCCTGACCATAATAATAAATAAATAGAGATGCAGTTTATGTAGGGAGAAGTAAACTAGGTAACAGGATATAGGCATATGCTTACATAAAAGCGAACAGGGAAGGAAGGGCAGTCATAAACAAAACAATGATTAAAAACAAATTCTTAACTTTTGTCACTAATGGCTTTTCTTAGTTCTGAGAAATTGGAGCTTGCAAATGGTGATCTCAATTTTCCATTACTTTTTCCTTTTAGAAAGCTGTACCATTTTAACTTGTTCGTCACATTTTATGAACTGCAAATGAATCATTTTCAATGGATAACCAGCATGTCTGGGTTAGCTGACTCATGGATGCCTGTTATTGCTTCTAGCTCCTTTCCAACTTTTCTTAGATCAAGCTGGCAGTATTTTATTCCATCAAACCCATTAGCCCTGGTATGAAACATTCAGTTTTGCTGCAATATCCCTATAAAATAACTAGTTCTATTTCTAAACAATAGAATTTTCCATAACTGAACTTTTTCTGGAGAGGAGAAAATATATACTGTAGTGTTGCCAGCCATTACAGGGAACATGTTATTCAATCTAGATTAACACGTACTGTAATATGCAATTAATAAATAACTGTCCATTTGGTTGTTTGAGCAAACAAAACTACTTGGCTAGTCCACAGAAATATCTAAAATTGCTCCCTAAGTAAGATCAGGATCTCTTGGTTAAAATATACCTAGCTAATTAGGAAGTTTTTAAAGTTATGTATTGTGAGCTATTCACATTTAATTTTTCTGCTTCTTTGGCCTAGACATAGCATGCTGCACTGATTATTTTGTAGGAAGTTAGCACTCACTCCTCCCCTAGAAAATTGAAATAGCCTAGGAAATATTAAAAAGGCAGAATATTTCTCCTAAAAAGAGTAGAAACCCAAGAAGCAGAAACTCAAGAAGCAGAAACTCACTCCCACCTTTGTTAATGGGTGGGCCATTAAGGCCTGGGCCAGAATACTTTACATAACAAGGAACTCCAGGTAAAACTATAGAAATTGCCAAAAGCCCTTTTAAGGGCATAATCATCCAGCAAGGCTAGACCAAGCCTGGAACTCAGGACAGCCTACAGAGTTGCCCCTGGGAGTCTGATAACCAATTAGAATACAAGCTCCAATTCAAATCCCAACAGAGAGTATAAAACCCAGCACTCTCAGTAACTTAGCCCCTTTCTTCTTGACATTCTCACCTTGAAGTATGTGAACATCCTTCTCTGAAGCTCCAGGCCATGTGGTCCTGTACACCATTAAACCTTCCAAGCAGCCTCCACGTTTCCAGTGTCTTTTTCTCCACTTGGAACTGAACCCAGAAGGATACTTTTTTCAACAATTTGAATCTGTGTAAACTGAAAACTAAGCGGAGTTAAGGGATGCTGATTTTTCTGCATTATCTTGACTACAGCTTTTAGAAGTATCCATGGATCTGAGCCATAGTTTATATGAAAAGGAATTGCATATTAAAGTTGAAACAGAAGTTTTTAGTGTTACACTAGTCTGGATGTCTTACACTAGGAATAAAGTTTTTTCTTTTAAGATGAAGTATATTTATATCATTCATCCAGTTCACAAACAAATATTGTTCAACCAAATAGTTTAGTTTAATAACTGTACTGCTTAATTGCGTAGATGCTCAGAAAGTTAAACAACTGCAGGGATCATTAAGTGGACAGAGCAAAACAGTTGCCTGCCAAAAAGAAGTCAGCTCAACTCCATGCATGGAAGGGAATACCTACACTGGGCTAGAGAAATGAGCCTCAGATCTTCAGTTGCAAACTTCATTTCTAGCCCAGTGCAGGAATTATTGTTCCCTCTTTGAATGGAAGGGACTCCTATGGTGGGCTGCAGACATTCATCTTGGATTCCAAATGTGAGCTTAATTTCTGCCACCAGCACCCCCATAGAGGGGAGGGGAAATCATTAATTGGCAGCAGCTGTTTGCAGCCTGCCCTGCCGGCTTCCCCATTGACGTTCTGAGGAAGCCAGCAGAGAATATTTCAAATGGCAATCACATTAACCAAACACCCAGCTCATGATCACGTGACTGCAGGGAATGGATGCCAAAGACATTTTATATGAGCCAGAAGTATATGACAGACTACAAAGCATCCTTTCTAAGCTGTTGTAACTTCAAACAGTCATTAAACAAGCATTTATAAGTTGAGGATTACCTGTATCCAGAATTAGGCTAACAGCTATTTGGAATTTTCTGCTAACATGCCTTTATCTCTTAGGCTAACAGCTATTTGGAATATTCTGCTAACATGCCTTTATCTCTGCCTCCCAACTGAAGAAGCTTGTAAATAGTTGTTGCTAATAAATTTAGTATAAGGATGGAAAACCTGTGGCCCTTCAGATACTGCTGGACTTTGATTCCCAGCATCCTTGAACATCAGGCAGATAATCTTGGAGTATAAATTTGTAAGTTAACAGTATTCCCTCCCTTGTTTTGAGGCTGGTATCATCTGAACCTGAGTTGCATGCATCCTGTCTTCAGCTAATCAAATGATAAATGATTTTCAACTGTTAAACTTTTATGCCTACATTCTCCAGATAGGTGTGAACAGAATCAGTGTACATCCTGTTTTTATATATTAAGGTATAAATTATCCAAATTGGCATTTCCAAGCCACCCTGGTTGGAGCGCAACAGAGACTGCAATTTCCTATGGGCATGTTTCACGTTAAGTCATTAGGTTGAATTACTATATTCACTAGAACTATTCAGTGCATAGAGTTTCATTCAAATGTGCTTTGGAGCACATCAAAGTGCAGGCAAATCCTTAAAGCTGCTGTATCTTTTCCTGGGATCATGCAGTTGTCATAACAATCCTAGGAAAAGGGTAGTTGCTTCAAGTAATTGCAGGTAGATGCTAAATTTGTATCCCAATGTGTTTCAAGGCACTTCTTGGGGAGAATTTGAAGCTTTGCATAGACCTTCTATTTGTATAATAGTGAGTCTGCATTGCTACCAGGACAGGAAGTCCTGGAGGAATGTGGACATGGACAAGACTTCCCAACTAACAACTGCTACAATTTCCTTTTTCCAATTATTTTTCTGGAGAAAGAGGAAGACTTGTGGTCAGGACTAATGTCATCTCAGTTGTGACCAAAATGCTGCTTTTCCTAGTTGTCCTGCAATCCTCCAAAATTACCTTTTCCATTTTTTGCTCCTCCTGTAATTTTGACACATTTATTAACTCATTTTCCTACATAGGATGGGCCATACAATCTATAGTGGGACAGACTGAGATTTGAAAGAAACTAAATGAATGCTCTAATTGAGTTCCTTCAAGAACTTATCATAAGTTCACACAATATGGTATTTTTAAAATCTACATTTCACCAATGGCTGAATATTTACACTTTATTTTCTTGAACAGGCATGTTGAGTTGAATAGCCATCATGATTACAAAAACTACAGAGAGGCTATATTGGGTCAGCCACTGGTGTTTATCATTAACGTCAGAACAAAATATAATTCTTCAAAAGGTATGTACCATAAGGCTATTGTAAAATATACAGACTGACTGCCTTGCTTATAAAAAGATAATTGGATTCTTTCTTTAAAATGGCATGATTGAATTTGGATAAAAGAGCAAGTTGTGATGTCTCTGTGAAACTGGTAAGATTAGATTGCAAGGGTATGAAATATTTAATTTTATAACATGGTGTCTCTTGCTGTAATAGAGTTACGTTTAAAAAATGCTAACTTGCTAAGGAGCATGTTGCTTACATACCTTGAGTCCTTACATATGGTTAAGTAGGTTGCTTTTCTGTAAGGGATTCTTAGTAGAACAATAGCACTTTCAATTGAATCCAAGCCATTCTCTAGCCAGCTGCAAGAAAATGGAGTAGTCTGTATAACTTTCAGCAATTGAGCTTGTTATATCAACAAAGGTGCTATTCATAAGATTCACTAAAGTGAAACAGGATGATAGTCATTGCATCTTAAAAAGTCAGAGGAGAAGAATTCTGTTCAGTATTAACTCTAGACTGGAAATATGTAGCATAAAAGCAATGAAGTATAAAATAGACTTTAAATAAGAATTCTCTGATGTGACTTATTTGTTTTGAAAATTTATAATTTTGACTCTCTTAAGATTAAAATCATGTATAGTAGAAGGCAATAAAACAATTTAGCTGACCAAGATCTTTGAAATGTCACTAATAGACCTGTTAATTAAACAAAAGAGAAAAACAAACCTAGTGGGTTTATTTTTACATATATTCCATATTCTTGTTTTAATAAAAATACTAGCAATATTAATTGTAAAGATATTTACAATTATAACCCTTTATAGAATAATTACAATTAAAAATTGATAATTGTAGTTTTATTAGAAAGCTCTATTTAGTGTATTTCCAGTGCAACAGTCCCGATTTTCATCAGGATGCACCCCAAACAACAGGCAGATTGGTTAATCCTAAACAGACCAGAAGCATTGTCATAAATTGAGATATATAATGTGATTTGCCTCATTTATCTTACGGCATCATTACACAAATCACAATTACTTTCATATGTGTTATGTAGTTAAGTGATGGACATCCCCTCCCCCTAGGAATCTGTTAAAAATAGTTTCACTGTAATTCAGTATAAACTTAAAATGAAACACAAGAAACCACAATTTTTTTTGAAAAGTTGTGAAATGAAGTCTATCCTGCTCAAATGCATAGTTGTCCAATTAAAAGTTTTGGAGAACTGTCTTGGGGTTATCATAATTGTATAGGAGGGAATTCAGACATGCTCCCCTGTACTATATAAAATTGTTTCTAAACAATACCAAAATAAAAATATATTTTAGAAAGCGATAAAGAAGTCTGAAGATGACTGAGTTCTTTTCTATAAGAATGCCTTCTTAGGAATGTACAGGTTCAGAAAAGATATAAAACAAAAAGCTTGCTTTGTAGTGAATAGAACCACCCAGGGACAAAATTATATGATGTATAAGTAAGAAAATATTTGAGATCTGCAAATGTTTATATTGTCTACATTACCAATGTCAAATCCCATTAGAAAAAACGTATGCTTTGCTTGTGAATACTCGACACCCAAAGATGAGAAGGCAAATCGAGAACAGCATGAACAATATAATATCATCTGTGATTGGGGAAAGCTATAAGCTTCAGGTAATTTGAGCAGATTTTTTTGTTTAATGTAAGCTTGCTATCTTCAAGTTGGTATTTTGGATGAGTTTTAAGGAGCAAAGGATATTGCTCTTTGGATAAATTAGAAAAGCAAAGCCTTTCCCCTGGAGGGACAGCCATAAATCCACCCAAAGACAGTTTAAAGTGAATGTAAATTCAAGTTTTCTAATATTTTAGTACGTGGCAGCTCAGGCCTATTATCCAACATTTACTAAAACCATTTGTTCCTGGAGCTGGGGCTCAAACTTGCTCCAAAAACAGCTTTTAATTAAGCTGTATGATTCTTTAGAATAGAACATGTCCACATGTATGTTGCTATATGCATAAAATTCAATGGATGGCAAGATTTCTGATGATCTGTATGGAGATAATGTGCTTTACTCTCCACCCCCCAGTTTTTTAAAATACAAGTGTTACTGTATGGTACTTTCTGGTGACCATTTTAAATAATAGTAACAGACAAATTGCATGTCTACAATATTTCCAGCAACTTGTCCTTAATTCTACTGTCATCTCTACATTGCTAAGCGCCTCCCAAAATTCTGGAAGACTATATAATATTTGACAATATGTATAGAGCAGAAGAGGCGAAAGCAAAACAGTCCAAGAATGAGTTCAGGCATTATAATAGCCACAAGGCCTGTTGTTTAAAATCAGATTTCAAGCTGAAAAATGTGACAAATTGCATTAGTCACCTGTTAATATTACTGGTATCAGATTTTATCTTATTCTGGAACACAAGAGTAAACGCCAATCTTCAGTTCTAAAGATACAAAGGCTAGTTGAATCTCAAATGTTTAAGCCACTGGGATTTAATATTACTATAGTCATCCATGGTAAATACCTGTTTATTTATATACCTGAACAATTGGGGGGGTGTCATTTAAAATTTTGGGGAAATGGGATATACTATGTCATGGATAGATACGGCTGGAATTTTGCAAGTTCTTTTCTAAGTTTCAGAACAGTGGTGGGATTCAAAAAAAATTTACCAGTTCTGTGGGCATGGCTTGGTGGATGTGGTGTAGTTTGGTGGGCATGGCAGGGGAAGGATACGGTAAAATCTCCATTCTCATCCCATTCCAGGGGAAGGATACTGCAAAATCTCCATTCCCTCCCCACCCCACTAACCTGCTTTCTAGCTCCATTCCTGTACAGGACAACAAAAGAAGACCGAGAATAGATGAGGACGGGGCCAGTCAGAGGTGGTATTTGCCTGTTCTCTATACCTTTATGATTTATATTGACTGCTTCCTAGTATGATTTGATTGCTTATTGTACCCTGTGACTATTATTAAGTGTTGTACCTGATGATTCTTGACTCTTCATGAATGTATCTTTTCTTTTATGTATACTGAGAGTATTTGCACCAAGACAAATTCCTTGTATATCCAATCACACTTGGCCAATAAAGAATTCTATTCTATCCTATTCTCTGAACTATTCAAAATTTCCACTACCGGTTCTCCAGAACTGGTCAGAATATGCTAAATACCACCTCTGTTTCAGAAGCATAAAAGTTTTAGAAGTTAAATGTCGAGTTGCAATTTTAATGCATTTCCTATTTCAAAACCATGGAGTTTTGAGAGGAAACTATGAAATTAGTTTTCAGAAATGGTAGCTGTAAGGGGCTGCAATGAGAAGGGGAGGAATAGGCTTTAAGGGCTGCATCCATTCCTGGAGCATTAGATTAATCAAGCAATAACAATAATTTTTCTTTGTACAGTTTAACTTCCAAGATGTTGTAAAGAAGTTTTTTCCTTCAGAAGCCTACCTGGTTCATGAAGAAAATTTAAGTTTCTCCTATGAGTTCAAAACTGATGCCTTATTTGATTTCCTTTATTGGTTTGGGATCAGCAAGAGAACTGTTTCAATGAATGGGAAAGTTCTTAATTTATCAAGTACCAATCCAGAGAAGAAAGAAATTATAATTAAGTTTCTGGATAAAATGAGTGAACCAAATTTGCGTTCAAACAGCTTTTCAGACAGGAAGTTCAGCATTATCTCCAGAGGTGAGTTGGTAATACATTATCACATTTTAAATATTACATTCTTCATAGGCAGAACAGGTTTATTCTGTATACATTGCTGTAAGGCATTGTTGTTTGTTGACACAATGGATTGTGTTTCTGCAAAGTGGTAAGACTGGAGCTTACAAACCACTAGGTTTACACACTTCATTTTTAAAAAAATAAATGTGTTAAGTTCAGCCACCAAACTGGAATGTCTGGAAATTATGAGTCTTTTGGATCGTGAATGTTTTAGTCAGGATGAGGAAGTTTACTATTTCTTTAGACATTAATATGTATTTGTATTATCTTGCAGTTTCAATAGATGATGTGTTTAATGGCAATTTGACATCACAATCAACTTGGATGGAGTCTCCTTTAGCTCTTTGGACAGTTTCAGGGTCTCAGAAGTCTGGAGACAGGTCAAATATCGAAGGCTGATTTTCTTAACATTGAGAAAGATATATTGAAAACAGAAAGAAGATAACCACATTGGGATTATTTTATTGCAGGAGGCAAGGAATTTCTGCCTTTTGTTACAAATAATAGGATGTATCTGCATTCTATGTTGTTTTCATTGGTTTCAGGGTAAGATTCCTGATTACTAAAGTGATATTTACAGATCTGGTTCTACATTCAACATTAAAGGCTGTTGAAGCCTAGAGTTTTTGGTATTGCAGTTATCCATATAGTTAGAATGATTTTAAATCCTGGATTATTTCATCAGTTTCTAAATAACTGCCAGGTTTTCAGAATCATGGAAAACTAAATTATTTTTGTGATTGCTCCAACATTTATCATACCCCGGCAAGTTGATAATTCCAAACAGCTTTGAATTATAAGTACTATGACAGATAGTACTATGGCTTTGTTTTTGGATTTTTTTTGGTAAAATGGATGGTAGTATAGAACTGACAGAAGGAATACTCAAACCCATGTCTTTTGATCCAGAGGTCAGCTGCTATCAGTTTGGCTGTATTCTGCGTGGCCTAACTTTTCACTCATTGGGCATTATTTTCACAGGGGTTGTGCAGCCCTTCAGATTTAATCCAAAACGAAAATTCAAGAAAGTCAAAAGAGCATCTGTCCAGTTCTTTAAAGCAGCTACATCTTTTCCAGGATTATGTGGCTTCAAGCTGTCATGCCATCCTAAGGAAAATATAGACTGCTTTAAATAGCAGCACACAGGGGTTACATTATGCATTGCATATTTTGTTGTAATTGAATCCAAAGAGGTGTGTGCAGTGCATGCATTTATTTTGTCCCTCTCAAATACAGAATAAACATTCTTTTCAGATACTACTATAATATGTAAACATAACACATAGAGGTGCTTTGCATCAGAGCTTAATATCTTGGAAGGTTATAGACAATGTCAGTGTTACGTAGTCCACAGTAAATGGGAGGCGCAAGGGCTGAATGGTTGTAATTTGAAGACTCACTTTGGGGCTACCTTATGAATATTTTACTTTTTCTTTATGACATAACATTAAAACACTGTTTTGATAGATGAAGCATAATTTTTACATCATGCAAAACTGATCTTGTTAAATTTGAATTGCATGGTATATTTTGGGCTTATAGCAGCCTTTCTCACCAATGTCTTCTAGAGCTGCAGCTTCTAAATTTCCCACTGAATGGCTGCCTGGTTGTAGGCAGGAGAGTGCCAGCAGGTTTAAAGAATGACTGGAATGAATATGCCATAAAAGTATCTCTTTTTTTCCTCAGTAGGCTTTTTTCATTATCAAGTTAAATGTCTATATGTTAAGAAATGCAATATTCAATCTCTTTATATTGAAGAGACCTCATGTATAAACGATTGCCTAATCAGTGCCTTCTATATATCGTTTTATAATAAACAGAGGTGATATGGATCTCTTTTTCTTTTCTCAAGTTAAATTTCCATGTTGCACAATGTCAAAACCACAGTTCATCTATAAACATTAAGCCAGATTACACAGCAGGAATTTGAATAAGGGTTGAAAATAAGGGGGAAAAATAGCACTAAAAAGCACTAAATATGTAAAATCCTGAGGTATAAAAAAGCTGAAATTAGCCCTAAAACTAGAGGAGGCATAACTAATAAATGCTAAGAGCTATCTTATTTGAAAATGGAGAATAACATTGAGAGAAAAATTAGAATTAAAAGATTGAAGCAGAGGAAGGTTTATAAACATGATTGGAATTGTAATCCTCTATTTATGTGAAACTTAATGGCTATTTGGGCATTGAATCTGGCTGTAAGAAAGGCCACTAAGAAAAAGCTTACAGGTAGTCATTTAAAGACTGGCCACTTAGCAACTGTTCAAAGTTACAATGCCTCCCCCCAACACAGGTGATTACAGGATTCTGTGGTCACATGACTCTGATTTATTATGTCTTTGCCGGTTTCCAACCTTTTCAGCCCATGATAATACATTGATTTGCTTAATGACCACTGCAAACAAAAGTAAGTTAAATTAGATCTGATCATGTGGGTGGAACTCCATCAAGGTCCTAAGTCAAGGATTTCATGTATTACAATACATTTATTCAAAAGGAAATTAATAACTGTAAACCACCATCATTACAGGGCTGTGCAAAATTCACTTGATTGGGCATGGAGTGTTCTGTATGTCTTTGGAACTTCCCACTCTTCCAGCTGATGACATCAAACCTTTCTCCAGTCACACAGTTCTGGAGGCAGTTTGGGAGTTCCCAGAAGTAAATCCTGCAAACCGGAAGCAGATCAATGACATGTAATTCTGGACAAAACAAATGCTGTATCTAGGATATTTCAAACTGATTCCAGCTTGGAGGGTTTATTTCTGGAAATGATACACCACCCTAGAAGAGCAGGATATGGTGAGGGAATGGAATCTTCCAGATTCTCCAGAATGTTCTCATCCCAAATTGGTGTATTTTTTTGTAACCCCACTTGATTGCTTTTACAAACAAAAACGGGGCTAATTCAGTAGTAAATTAAAAACCCAAATTTAAGAGAATCCCTCCAGAAATGGAAATAAGCAAAAAAGTATAAACACACAAATATTGTGCAATGCATTTTCCCTAACCATATTGAAAACCAATCCTGGATATTTCTTTCCATAACATATTTGTTGACAGAGGAGGAGAGTCTGATAGATATCAGATTAGAAAAAAAGAACAGGGTCAGAACCATAATACTGTAATTATAGCAATAATAATAATAATGCCAGTAATACTATCTACATAACAAGGTATTCCATTTAAAAGCTGTCTTGTCTCTCATATGCAAATACCAGCTGCTGAAAACCATTCTCACACCCTACATAGATATGTATACATTCTCCCACCCCTCCTTCCAGCAGAAATAACAAAAAAGGAGAAACTAGGATGAAGATAAGAGCAAAGAGTAACTGCACTGGAAAGCAAAGAAAATAGAAAACTGGACAGAGATAAGAATAATTGAAAAGGAAAGACAAGGAAAGCAAATTAAAAGATGCTTTCAAAAGGACAAAATTCATCAAACACAAAAGTCCCTCACAAAAAACAAGAACACTTAATATCCAGATCAGTCTTCAAAATTCATTGCCGCTTGCATCTCAGTTCTTCCTTTGTTTTGAACATCATCTATTGTCCCCAACAATTTGCCAAATTCACAGGAGGAATTAATATTCCTCAAGCTAGCAATGGGAATCCCTTGATATTTTTAACAAATGCATTATAAAATGCAAATATGCCATGCAGATACCGTAATTGTCATGTCATATTCCTATTCACTGTTTCAGCCCAGTGACATTGTTTCAGTGGTACTCCATTCCATGTTTAGTATACTATATTTTCTTCTAAACACAAGCATGTTCTGGCTATTGTATGCTATCTTTCTTTGGTTTTTCTATGTAATTTAAAACAAATCTTTATTTCAGACCATTTTGAGGTTTCTTTAAGCATACAGCTAACCCTTTATTTCTCAATGCCCTTATTGAGGCTAATAAAGTTCTTTTCCAAATTTATTATTAGAAAGAATTCTGGTTGATGCATGTTTCCCTCCACACCACATTATATGAATTTTCCAATGTGGATTTCTAGCGACTCCTCTATTTAAAAGTGCTCTGAGTAAGAAAAATCTAGGACTGGGCTACCAGCCAACATCTGGTAATTCCCACAAGTAAAATCTTGAAAGAGTGAACTCGTATAGTAAATCTGAAAACAATTTGGCAGGATAAATTGTATGAATTTATGTATGTATGAATGTTAATAGTTTTGAATTCAGCTCAACAGATCTTGCAATTAGACAGCTATGCTGCATATGAATAACTGAAAAAAGATTTTAATTACAACTTCATTTTCTAATAGAACACTATGTTGTTTTTTTTAAATCAGTTTTTAGTTTAAACCTTTCACTATAGCATAAGCCATTTTAAGGATTCCAGACAGAGATGGACACAAAGGACCTCCACTTAGAGGCCTTGAAATAAAACAAATTCTGACTGAGTTACTCATAGTATAAATCTGGGCTGTATCATCAGACTAGAGATAATTTGCAGCAGAGAATTTCTATGTGCTTCTTAGTATCTGCCACTATTATGGTAGGCCAGGTGCTTGTACACCCTCACATAGCACTATCTGTACAAAAATATCTCAAAGCAGTTTACAAAAAAAGCTGCAAAATCGTAATTTAAAAAAATCAATCTATCCTTGTAAAATAAAAGATGGAGATAAAAAATATCATCCAACATATAGGAGACTTGAATGTAGGTTTTTAATGGGTATCTACAAATGTCAAAATTTTAAGAGAAGTTTTGGAGATTCTAATTCATCCAGGTCATAGTTGTCTTAAAAGGTGCTTTTTCAAAAGGCAACTGGACATTTTTTTTTCAAGAAGCAAAATTCATGGGTCACTCACCCCAAGCCTACCATCCTGCCAGAATCAATGAAGCTTCTTGGATGACAGCAAAAATATCTTCCTCAAAGAAAAAAATCCAATTGCCTTTTAAAGGAGCACCTTTAAGATTCAGGAACTTTCCAGGCCCCCTCAGGTGGTCTGCCTATGACAACCACAAGATGGCAATCTAGATTGGATGCAGATAGGAAACAGAAAAAGGAACATGCACCATTATCTTCTGCATCTTACAGTGCACCGTCTTTTTCTAAAACCTAGACTGGTTCTATAAACGCTGGTTGCTGTCATAGCTAGAGAAGCTAGTGACTACACAGCTATCCTATAAAAAGGGCAGGAGCCTGCACTGCGTGCTCACTGAAAACTTCGCTTTGATATAACGGAACCCTTAAAAAAAAAGTCTGCACAAATAAACAGCCCATTGTAGACACCTTTAAAGAGGGACTTGTTTTTAATGGCATTCACAATTAGGAGCTTGATGGGTTGATTAAGTCAAAGTATTCCTCTCTTTGAGGCAGGTGGATGGTTTAAAAATATGAAATATACTTATGTGTAGGACACGACAGGGGAAACCTTTATTACTCCCTAATGCAACTCTGCTACTAAATTTCATATACTGTAATATATGTGAAAGGAAATTTCAAATGATACATGTAATGATTGAAAGTGCAGAATAAACATTTGTGATCATATATTTCATCCATATTTGTATCTTCTGATGCATCTGATGAAGTAAGGGGCAGTTTAGGAAAGCTTATACCTGTTAATAAAATTTGATTGGGAAAAAAATTATCAGATTCCTGATTTTTATTTTTGCACCACAGACCAACACTGTCTCCTACATCTTTATCTTCAATCTGTCATAAGTTAAAAGCTCATATATTAAATTCATTGCCATAAAATAAGTTCAAGCTAGTCATGGCTATTTCACTACTTCCCCAAAACTTTTAATCAGAAACATCGTTTGTAAATGAACTTTTCTATTAATGTGTTTGCATGCCAAGAAAATCTGCATTACCTATTTTTCCCAACATGAAGTTATTAAAGAATAAGGATTTTACTTTTAAAAGGTGACAACCTTAGCTTGCAAACCATACTATTACTGTATTAGATTCAATGAAGGACTACACTCCTTATAATTACTGTTTTCTTAAGAGAAGGAGGAATTTTGGCACCATGTGTCCCACTGGCTTCTATTCTAAATTCCTTCACTTCACTCACCACCTAAAGGCTCAAATTCCAGAAAAGTCAGCATGTTCTTCTTTTAAAGTTATCACTGAACAATTACAAAAGAAATAAAAAAAGAATCTAGTGGAATCTCACATAACTAAGGCATTGCAAACTTAAAACATTCTCTATATAAAGTGCTGCTCCTTGCCCCTTTCCAAGATTAAATAATCCCTTTTTCCCAGACAACACTCCGTTTTATTTTAAGATGCCACAAGAGTCTTTGTACTTTTATCAGATTGCTCAGACTAGGTCATATTATGTTTGGCTACTTTTGTTGTGCGGGTCTATATAAAGATAAACTCCAAAGAGAATTTATCTGATCATAAGAGGACAATTGTTAACTACTTATTGTGGTGCTTGGGGTCAGGCCTCTGACTATTCACTACTGCTTCTGACTATAAGTGGTTGAAAACCTGGAAGCTGAATTTTGTGCCACTTTCATTAGACAGACAGTTGAAAACAAGAGCATAACATTGAAACTGGAAAAAATACCAGCACACATCTGTGCTATAAAAATCCCCCCTCTTTAGAAGAGAAATGCAGAAAACTCTTTGAAGCTATGGGATTGACAGACATTGCAGCTTATAAAAACCAGGTAAGAAAAAACTCATCTTCCCTCAAAACCACGTTTGAGGGGTGCCTCCTTTTCTGTCCCCAATTTTAAAGGAGGCCCTTTGTCACGAATAGGTTGCCAATCCTTCAAAGATCCATGCATTAGTGTCTATTACATTTCTTTCAGCACACATCCCATGCCTTTGTTTTTATTTCTCCCCATCCTCTCTGGAGACCGCCTGAAACTTTCCAAAAGTCAGACAGGGAGCACACACGACTGGGGAAAAAGGTGCCCACATCCTCTTCGTTCTTGGTTGGAATCCAGAAACCCAGTGATGCTGGCCTAAAATGCACAACCCAGTTTTCTTGCCATTCCGGTCAATCTCCGACGCCTTGCCCAAGGCGGCGGGAGAGAGGTGCAGCCTGCACGCCCCCTGGGTCATAATCGCAAAACTGGTGCCTGGGCAACAGGCAGGTCTGGGCGCAGGCAAGCAGGGGCGTTTATTGCGTCTGCCACTTGCCAGCGGCTTGGTGACAGGGCAGGCGCCCCGCGTCTCCCTTCCCAATTCTTTCTTGCTCCAGAGCTATCGCTTTGCAGTCGGAGATCCAGGAAAAACTGAGTTGGACTAGCCCACCCGCATGCAGTTGCCGGAGCGCGACAAGAGCGCCCTCCTTCCCCCGATTAACGGGGCCGCCCCAGCGCCTCCCGCGTCCCTCCCTGGCGCACCACCATGGAGACCCAGGTCTGCGCGAACGGCGCCGCCGCCGCCTGCTGGTGAGAATCCTCCTCTGGCCGGTTTAGAGGGAGGGAAGAAACGGGGCCTACGGAGATCCGAGCGCTGCTAGTTGCAGGGGTCTGCGCCTTGGGGAGCTGGAAGGCGCGTTCTTAAACTCTTGAGGCGAGAAAACATTGCGAAGGCTGGAGGCGATGGTCGGAATGGAAGGGGCCAAGCTCCCCTACCCCCCCAAAAAACCCACAGTTTTTGTTTAAGTTCTGCTTGGGTATAGTCTTTTGTAACATAGTTAAGAGTACTTGGATTTTAAGACAACAACGACACAATGAAATCCACAATATTCCAATGTTCAGATATTTGGGGGCAGAAAGAGCCCTGGCCTATCTCTCAGGGCAGCATTTCTCCAGCTTGACAATGTTAAGTCCCCAAATCCTCCAAATTCTGAAAGATGGTCCACCCATCTTAAAATTGTCAAGTTGGAAAAACACAGTCCCAGTGAAAGCAAAATGATTCCACTCAACCGCGTGTTTCACAACATGTTGTGCAGAGGTTCTGACCAGTTCTGGAGAACCGGTAGCAGACATTTTGAGTAGTCCAGAGAACTAGCAAATACCACCTCTGACTGGAGATTTTACAGTATTCTTTCCCTGCCACGCCCAGCAAGCCACGCTCACAGAACTGGTAGTAAAAATTTTTGAATCCCACCACTAATGTGTCATAATAAGGCTGAGGTATTTGGGGTTATTATGTTGCTTCCATCAAGCTAATTGGGATTTCATTCAATAAGTCATGATTAAACCAAGGCCCATAACAATGTGTGACACCTCAGTGTCTCAGTGGTCTTTGATTTGTGACCACAATTGGGCCCAAAATTTCTGTTGGTCAGCGAGACAGTTGTTAAGTGGATTTTGTCCCCTTCTTGCCACCATAGTTAAATTAGTAACATAGTTGTAAAGTGAATCTGGCTTTCCCATTGACTTTGCTTGTCAGAAGGTAGCAAAAGGGGATGACATGACCCCATGGCAACTCTCATAAATACAAGCCAGTTGCCAAGCACCCAAATTTTGATCGCATGACTGGGGATGTTGCAATGGTCATAAATGTGAAAAACGATCATAAGTCACTTTTTTTCAGTGCCATTGTAACTTTGAACAAATGATTGTAAGTTGAGGACTGCCTGTAGTGCAGGGGTGTCAAACTCGTGGCTTGAAGACCAGATGCGTCACATGCTGGCCACCCCCATCCCCAGTATAGTGAAGGGCAAAAAAGTTGTAATACATCACATGATGACAACGTGGCGTCGCGAGTTTGACATCCCTACTGTACTGTAACACGCAAGAACTAGTTCAATATTGCCCAGCTCTCCTGTGAAGGTCACCAGGCGACTTTGGGGCTATTGTTTCTCAGAGAAGCCTGATAGGGAATGCCTCTTTCTATGGTCTTCTGAAAGGAAAGATGGAATAGATTCTTCAGTGATTTAAAACAGATATTTTAGGTGCTATTCAAAACAGCAAGAAAAAGCTGCATATTGCTTTCCATGATTGAAGAAGAGAAGAACTCCAGAAGTTTTTTTAGCAGAAGATCCTTTTAAAAATAAAAAGCTAGGGAAATGGGCTTTTTAAGATCCGTACACTGGTTGTTCAGTATGGACTACAGTTGAATACAATACCGTGGTTGTATTTATTGCATTGCATCTTGAAGGAGCAGCTATGTAGGTCTTCCTCAATTCCTCTTGTTAGAAATGACTATAAGTCTGGACAGCTCCTTCAGCATTTGATCATTTGTGCATTTATGGGGTTTGTTTTTGTCTTCTTATAACTCAGGTTTATGAAGACAGGAAAAATTTTTTTGCTCTGTTGCGCTGACCGGATTCATACATTGCACTAAGTTAATAGTGTTTAACTTTTTCCAGAGATTTGGGCTTCAGAAGCATGCTGAGTAGTGGGCCAAGAAAAAAAATAATTTCATTTAATTTTATTTAAGAATAATTAAGTAATATGGTTGCTCCTGTGTCATGTATTTAATAATTTTCTCCTTGTGTCACATGAACACTTACAATTTTATAAGAATTGTTAAGGGTCTTTGGGCACTATTTTGAAGGCTTTGAGGATTCCAATTTATGTAAGCTCTATGAATTCAGATTGTGCACCTTTGTATAAAGTTAAAATGTGATTTGTTGCATCGAACTTAAATTATTGGGGAAATCCACCCAGGCATTGGAAGTATCCAAATCTTGTTCATGGTTTAGAATACAATTATATTCTAACCAGGTGTGGCTCCACAAACAATAGCATAGTGCAATATTTGAACTAAAATATATTTTCTCGCAGTGGAGTTGAGATAGTCAACTATGAGGCCAGCATTTTAACAGGAACCTCTGGGCCCAAGTAATGCTTACAGTGGAACAAAAGACGCAAAATCTGCATTTGCCTTATGTTTGCCTTTGGCCTGAAGTGCCAGGTGAGTGCGGGGGAAGAGAATAAGCCAAACAGAGCAAAAAGAGCTTATTCCGAATTGGGATCCTAAGAGTGTTCTGGAATTAGGATAGGTTACTGGTTTAAGGAAGTTTGGTCACTGCAATTCCACTGGAAGATCCCAGGCTAGAGAAGGAAAACTTAGAGGTCTGCCTTTTTTAGATTACTCATACAAAAGCAACCATAATATGTGTGGCACTTTAAAGAGGAACATATTTATTGTTGCCTCCTATGAGCCACTTTCTCCCCCCTCTATTTCTGGGCACAGTTAGGAGATACAGTTAGGCATGAAAATCAGCTGGGTGACTTTGGATCAATCATTCTCTCTAAGTCCATAATGTCAAGGCTCATTTCTGATGCAACCAATGAGTCAATACTCAGTTGATCCTCTCCAAAAAGTGGATCCTGCATGTGTGAAAAAATGCTACACAGAAATATATATGAATGAATGAGTTTCTGTCACTTTGATGAAGAGAAGAAAGCCTCTGTGATGCTGTTACTTTAAAATAAGTCAGGTGAGAAGCCTGAACATTGTGTGGTAAAGGTTCTATAATTGCCAGTTGGCTATGAGAAACAGAAAAAGAAATGCAGAAAAGAGATTTTCTTCAATTTGTTAAATAGTAAGTATTTTCTTTTTTTCTTTAGAGGTGATAGATCTTACTATTATAAGAAGTTGTTGAATTATTATTAATAGTATGATAAAAGTAAATAGTATTACTTTGGGTGGGAGAGAAATGAACTGGATGAAAACGATAATATGGAGACAGATAGTGTATCTTTGTCTATCAGAGACCTAATCCAGATTCTCCACCCAATCTGCCATTTACTTTTATAAATAATTCCCATCGATGACAAGACTCTTTTGAAAGATCTGTTGCCTAACCATCATTTTGTTCATTCTTGGTTAGTAAGACAAGAAACCGTAGGGAGTATGTAAAATGTCTAGCACTTAACACGTACTGTTTTTAGTAGGTAGACTAAAGTGGGATCCTTATGAATCGACAATGAAACATGATTTTGTCTTTAAATCTACAACAGACCCTGAAGCAGATTGGTAAGAATATACTAATTTAACTGAATTAAACTTTTTAATCATATTTGGTTAATTGACTTCATTTGAAACATTCTCATTTTCTTTTATTAATCTGTTTCTTAAAGCCTTTGTGGTTTGCTTTTCTGGTAGAATATGATGCATATATGGAAAAGGAGACTAGCTTTAAAATTGGTTATGTTTTATATGTTCTGGAGACTATTTAGACTGAGAATAATTCTAATTTCTTCTATGTTATCTATATTTTCTCACCAAACTAGTGTGTAATTGCAATTTCCCTCCATCTTTAAGCTTTTAAAGTAGGTTAAATTAATATTTTCAGAATCCAACTGATACATCCCTTATGTTTTTTTCAAGTGGATTTAAGCCACATCTCTGCTGAAGAAAAATAAGCCACATAAATTCCTATTCTAAAACTGGTTCTGAACAGTTTCAGATTGCCATGCTCATTTCTTGCCAAATATTACCCTCTCACACCTGCTGTTTGTCATGATAAATATAGCTTATTTCAACCAAAAGTCCATATAAAATGTAATTTCTCCCTTGTAAATTCAGGGTGGTTTTTTTCAAACCTTAAGTATATTTTCAATCAGAATTATTTTTAAGGAATAGAAGCAGCTAGTTTAAGCATGTAAATTACATCATGGAGGGAATATCAAAAACTCATAATGCTCTTCTAGATCTTTATGACTCAGATATGACTGGAAATGAAGTCCTTACTCCTTAGTGTATATTTTTAATATATTTTGTTTAGGGTTGAAATTTTTTTAATCAGGAATGCTGATTCTGAAGCAGAAACATTCTCAATTTATGAATTTTTCCATAATACACATTTCCAGAGTCTGGACCATCTTATTTTCATATAATATGCTATTGCAAATAGCATTAGCTAGATTTTTAACATTCAGTCCAAAGAGCTTTTGATTACTGTGAATTGGTATTAAATATCTATAATATTTCATATCATTTATTGCAAATATATACAGGTATAAGAAACGTTGTAATGTGTCCTACAAACTTTCCAGTATATTCACAGGTTTACCAATTTCCCAAGTGGTCAAAAGTTCAAAATATGGGCTACATGGATTTATTTCCTTTGGAACAGAGAGATATTTATACATATAAATACACCATAAATAAATCAAGTAGGATAACCAGTCCTAAATTAGTTTTCTAGAAGATATATATTCCATGAAAATATGCTTTTAGCCTTCAACTAATTCACTGCCTGTTTGATATAATATATATCAGGTGTTATTGATAGAAAGACAGAAGGCTATTTTATTGCCAATTTTTTGGTCTCATAGATCAGATGTCCTTGAATCCTAATGGCTATTCACACCCCAGAGAATACTGTTTTAGTAAATTATTACCAAGTAGAAACCATAGAATAAATCTATTACTGTACTGGCCATTCTCTGCCTTTAAGAAATCCACAAGACAAAATCCATTGTTGTAATAAGCTTTTTCTATTAAAATTCTGTATCAACAAAATTACATTTTTTAAATTTCAGGGCTGGCTAGAAAAAATTAAAGTCATAGCTACATATTTATGTATAGATCACTAAATCAAGATTTTCTAATCTAGGGTTTGCTAAACATGACCAGTTCAACACAATGCTGAGCTAGATGGAAACAGCCTGTATAGTGACTTAGCATTATATACAGTCCAAGTATTATGTATCCTTTGATGTCTTATGATTCATACATGATATGGATCTGCTATAGAAGAAAAAGAAAGAATGGTTCACCAATAGCTCTATCCTGCCAATCACTTGTTTTCCTAAAGAATGTATCAAGAGACCTGTGAATGGGCCAGAGATTCATTTAGTCTAGCACTCTGTTCCACTCAATTCCACCCTTTGCATTGTATAAATCATAGGTGTCAAGCTCACAGCGTCATGTTGCCATCATGTGACATTTTTTCCTTTGCAAAGCTGAGATGGGTGTGGCCTGCAGCTCCACTTTTTTATAGCATATAATTTTATAGGCTAAAATCTTACTTGCCTTTACCTCAAGTTAAAAAGCCCCAGTTATTGTCATCCTTTCATAGTCTGTATTCAATAATTCCCACAGAATTTGATTCCAACTTGATGTCAGGATAGTTGTCATGGTGTTATATTTCCTGGATCACGGTCATCTGCTTTGCCAATATTTATTCTTTAGTCCAGTTGCCCATGGCCAAGCTGAATGGAAAACCCCAGCATACCAGGAGAGTTAGATTGGGGAATGCTAATAAGGACAATAACAAACTATGGTATCATTCAATGGGCCTATTTATTTAATAAGAGCTCCTATGATATATAAATATACTTTATTGAAAAGAGACGTCTAGTAGAATTAGAGATAGAATAGAATAGAACAGAACAGAATAGAACAGAATAGCTTTATTGGCCAGGTGTGATTGGACACACAAGGAATTTGTCTTGATGTAAATACTCTCAGTATACATAAAGAAAAGATACATTCATTAAGAATCAAGAATCATAACGCACAACACTTAATGATAGTCATAGGGTACAATCAACTATCAAATCATATTAGGAAACAGTCAATATAGATCATAAAGATACTAAGTGACAAAGTTACAGTCCTACAATCACAAATGGGAGGGGATGGGTGATAAGGAGTGATGAGAAGATTAGTAGTAATAGTAGTGCAGACTTTGTAATAGTTGAACAGTGTTGAGGGAATTTTTTGTTTAGCAGTGATGGCATTCAGGGAAAAACCTGTCCTTGTGTCTAGTTGTTCTGGTGTGCAGTGCTCTATAGAGTCGTTTTGAGGGAAGGAGTTGAAACAGTTTATGTCCAGGATGTGAGGGGTCTGTAAATATTTTCACAGCCCTCTTTTTGACTCGTGTAGTATACTGGTCCTCGATTGAAGGCAGGTGGGTAGTAATTGTTTTTTCTGCAATCCTAATTATCCTCTGAAGTCTGTGTCTGTCCTGTTGGGTTGCAGAACCAAACCAGACAGTTATACAGGTGCAGATGATACAGGTTCAGGTAGTTCAGAGATAATAAGTGTGTGATTGCTTTGTCAATGCCATTGCCTTGTTTCTTGCAGTGCCAGAGCCGGGACAGGACACGTCATTCCCTTTCAAATAGATGAGCCAACTGCAAAAAGCATCTACAAAGATGAATTCTGCTGGAAGCCATATTCCAAGGCAGAGCCTATAACGAATGGTTTTGTGACAGTAAAGGACAGGAACAATCCTCAACCTGGAGAAGTAGGGTTCAAGTTATTGTTATTTCAATAACATGTCTTTCTTATGCTTCATATTTTAATTTTTGATGATTCTGGATATAGGATAACGGTTTTGAAATCATTGTTCAAAGATGGTGTCATGGGAAAGGAAAGCCTTGGTTATAAGAAATACTTAACAGAGTTGTGAAAAGCATATGAAATGCAAAGCATCTTTCTTTGATGTATTAAAACAGCCGGATCTGCTTACAGGACAAGCTTGTATGCTTCAAAGAATTTTTTGTTTTCTGCACTTAAATTTGCACCTACAGACAACATTTCCACTGAACTGAAAAATGCCAGTAGAGTGAAGTGGCTGCATACACACATCCACCCACACCTAGAGATGTGAACAATGTGTAAAACAGTCATGTGAGGCTTGCAAGCTTTGTAAAGGATGCAGCTATTTTAATAACGTAATATCTCTTGCTATTATGCTTTGCATAGAATTTGTTTCTATTGCTTTGCATTGCCTGAATTTTGTCTCCAAATTTATATGTATTTATTTATCACTGAGTTTTATGGTGTCTAATGATATTTCCATCAAGTGTGAAGCCTTCAGTCCTGATTAGAATTACACTCAAGGCAAAAAAATTAAAAACCTTTCTCCATTTAAACTTTACTGATTTTTAACAAAAAAAATATAGGCACAGAGCCAGCGAAGTGCTTAGCATCATTTATGGCAAATCTATTAACAACCATTCATTCAGCAACCACTTGAAGTTTTGATGATGCTGAACAAAGGGATTTATGACCACTCCCTAAATGTGATGGCTGTTGCAACATCCCCACAGTCATGTGATTGCAATCTGGATGCTTGGCAACCTATTTGCATTTACAGCTGGTTGACAAGTACTCTGCGGTCATGTGGTTCCTATTTGCAACCTTCCCTGCTGGCTTCCCTTGAAAATCAATGGGGAAGCTGATAGGGAAGGTCATTGGGTTAAGCATCCCTCCCCAGCCTTTATTCACTTGCATCCACTGCATCACCCTTCACTTGCACACCCCCGTGTCCTCTTTCCACAGCCCTCCTGTACTTGCATACACATATGCCTGCACTCTACATCTTTTTTCCACAGCCTCACTACAATTCTACGTCCTGCACTCCCTGCAATTGCACACATGAACACGCGTAACCCACATTCTGTTTCCACATCCTCCCTGCAATTGCATGCCACCCTAATCCCTCATTTCCTGGCATTTCTGAGCTCATATCACACCAGGCACCCGTTCCCTGCCTCGTATGTGGCCTCTTCTGGGCCTTCCCCCGCCCCCTAGTCCTTCCTGGGCAATTCCTCCACTTTCTACTTAATGACCCACATGTCTTGGATTATGACATAAACCGGGACAGCCTGGATTGCTGAGTGATGTAGTTATCTGACACATAGATAACAGGCACATCGCTTAGCTAGGGCAATTCCAGTCCAATTGCTGATGTAACTCAAGGACTTATAATGCTGAATATGTACCCAGGCAATTGTTCACTAATTATTTTATTGGCATACAAAATTTTATTTCTGGTTTCATGGCATACAGGTATACACGGTGTATGAAAATTTTTCCCCCAAAACATAGGAGCAGTTGTAGAGATTAAGTAGGGCAGGAAAGAAGCTAGGAAAGCTTTTTAGAAACAAGATTCTTTGCCTAAACAAATTTCAGTGGTCTGAAATTGCTATTCTAATACATATGTGTTCAATTGATGATGATCATGATGATGATGATATGCATTCAATCGCGTCTGACTCCTGGTGATTCTATGGGCCAGGTCTCTCCACGGCTCCCAATCAATGCACTACTTCTTTGAGTTGCTCTTTGCTCTTGCTGCTGTCAGCCTCGATGGTGTCCAGCCACCATGTTCTGTGGTTGCTTTTTTCCTTTTGCTGACAAAAATTTAAAATAAGCACTTTCAGATGTATGGAAGATATAAATAATATTTATGATCAGAGACATCTTTTAGAAAGATAGCAAAAAATTATATTGCTTTAAAAAAATAATTGAAAGCACATTTGGATGGATTATTTTAAAAGAAATCAAAGATTTTGTTCTTTATCATTTTTTCTTTCTATTTTTTTAGCGTTTTCTAATATGGCAACTGCCTCGAGAAGAAACAGCACTACCTACAGATAGCTTTTCACCATGGACAAAACCTTTTAGTAAACAAGATTTGGAGGAGGTACTAAAGAAGCAGTACAAAACAGTATACACGAGAGATTATTTAGGAATACAACCAGGTGAACATTGTGATTTTCCTTCCTTCTCTTGAAATATGTAATGAAGTACACATGAAATTTTTTTTTTAAGAAAACTTTATTGAATTTTATTACAAAAAGAAAAGAAAAAAAAATTAAAAAAATTAAAAAATATATAATTCAATAACAACACACCCGTAGAAAAACTGGTTATACAAAAAGTTATGAATTGTGCTGAAATGGATAAATTAACATCGAGTTTAAAACACATGAAATTTTTTAATTCAAAGCTGAAAACATCCCCAGAAAATATTCTGATTAAGTAGGAGATTATAAAAAGTAACCACACAGAGAACTCCAGCCTTGGAAAATATGGAAAACAGAATTCTTTGGATGAAAGTAATGCACTGAACATTTATATGGTGAATTTGTGGTGAACTACATGTGAGGTATTTGGTAAAGTACCATCCTTCAATTTGAGCCCTGATGAGATTAATAGGATTCACTCTCAAGTATATTTAAGACTACAATTAAAATAATGTTCTGCTATTTGCTTTTCACTTAATACCCCTTTCCCATTCCTTTCACAATAATTCTATTATTAAAACTTTTCAGGTGCTCCAAGGGACGATGTTGTTCTCCCTCCAGATTGGAAAGCATTACTCCCAAAGCCACCAGATACTGAAGTCAGACGCCATTATCAGCCACAAGTCCGTGCACCCGAATTAATGGATTTCACATGGAAATATGGGTGTAATGCAAAACGTAAAATTCCAATCAAAGGTGCTGGTAAGCAGTGTTTTTCTACAACTGAACTATAGAGTTCCATAAATTAACTATGCAGGTGGCTTTTCTTCCATGGTTAGATTTTTCTTTCCAGCTTCCAATGATCACAAATGCAGTGAAAAATGATCTTCACCAGAATGGACAAGGGTCAGATTTTTAGGCCAATGTTCAGCATCTATAACCTAGGCACTTATGCATTAAATTCCATTTTGTCCCTTATTGTAACAAAAAGAAAGAAAGAGAGAAATAAGGTTGTAATCAGATTTGTCACCAAATTTCAGAAGAATATGTGCTGTGGTTAGAGGCATATGTGCTCCAGCTCTGAGCTAAAGAATGCTAGTCACCATCATGGTGCAAGTATTTCTACTTTCCTAGTGAAGATCACCAGTCCACCATGTTGCTCCTCATGCTCCCAGGCATCTTCTCTGTGCTGTCCATACAGTTTAGACTTAATGGGAGTTGGATAGTTAGGTAGCAATTGTGAGCTGTCCCTTAAGGGAATGCATCATGGTAAATGCAGTTAAGGTATCCTGGGAAATGTAGTCCATATCACGTGACCACATCTATAATCCTGATTGGTCACTAAATTAACCCTTGATGGGTTGGGGGAGGTTTTCCTCACTCTTGGCTGAACTCACGGACTCGTGGTAACTGTTCTATTTCTACTGCTACGAAATGAGGGAAAAAGGATAGAAGATAATCATCTTTTTACCTACAGGGCAGTTATACAAAGGATTGGTCATTAAAGAAGAACTTTGTCACAAATGTGAATTATGAGGATACCTGATGAACTAATAAATGTACTTTGTTAAGGACATCTTGTTGAGTTTATCTATCTGCATCTGTACAGCTTACAAATCCATCACTGTACAGAATACAGAACATTCTCCTTGGATTACTCTAAGAGTATCAATCTTAAGGGATCTGCTTAGTATTAGTTTTAAGCACTTTGCTCAGTTTCTCATTGCACAAGTACAGATTTAGATTCCCACAGATTCAAGGGCTATAATTGTAAGAGAACAGAGAGTGTATGGGCAACAACATGCTACTTCTTATGAAGGAGGGACATAAGATTTTGTGATATGGAAAAACAGAAAGATTTAAAAATGTGGACAACACTCAGTTGTGTTGAATTTTAATTTGACATGATTATTATTGCTTTGCCTGCACAGTGCCTTCAATGACAATTGCTCAGATCTGGAATCACGAACATAGCAAACATCTGTCCACCTATCAGAAGGATTTCGGAAACGATTATCTTGATATCCTATCAGTTCTGAATTCTGTTGATCCAGAAGAAATTAAAGAATATGTGGAAAGAGCTCCTAAGCCAGGTAGATGATTTGGGGGGGGGGGGATTTTGTATAGGACTTCATAATGTTGAATGTGATAAGACTTTGTGATTGTCCTTTCTATCTACATGATAAGTTTTTTAATTGTTTCATTTGCAAAGTTTCTTTTAAGAAGTTTCTGGATCTGTTGCCTACCTAAATAAACCTAAAACATACAAAGTAGGTCAACAGTTTTTTAATATGGCAGACACCATGACCCAACAAATGAATATTAAGAGTGTTATAAAAGGTAATGTGTTTATATTAAAAACTGTTCACCATTTTCATATAAAGACATCAAAATTAAGATTTTGAAAGCCATTGATTTTTTAAAAAATGTTTTAGATTGGGCTTCACTGATGTCACATGGGTTGTTTTGGAATGGTTTAACTATCTTCAGGCATAGAATTATTAACTCCTCATATACTTGAGCAACAACCTCTATTCATATCAATTCATCTCTAAGATCTTAGAGATATTTGGGGGAAATGAAAAACAATATTAGCATCTGGGTCACTTGATACATGTAAATCAGTAGAATCATCTGACCTTAGAGGAGACCTTGATAACCAACTGAACAGATAGAGAGAAACAGAAGTGGAAATCCTGTTTGGAAGTATGGATGACTCCATGCCTAACAGTCAGAAGCCCTTTGGTGTATATGAAAACAAAATGAATTAATATGAAAAGTATTACTGTATTATAGCTCTCCACTAGACCTTATTTAGATTATTACAGAAATTAGTGTAGCTAGTGTGTGTCGGGGGAAGGCAGGGAATAATGGGCAATGTAATAAATAGGGGAATACAATTTTACAATAATTTTAACCCTTTCCTACTTTGGTTTAAATGGAAACTGTCCAACTGAAATAATTTGCTTTTAATAACCTGACATTATGAGAAATACCATGATTTGAGGAATAATTTGTATAGATACCACAACAAGAAAAAATGTTAATCCCTTTCTAATCATTAATTCTTGTCATCACTTCCTTAGTCATTTGCATTAAGAAATATTAATATGGATTAAATACAGAGAGTTATTTTAGTAGGACATCTAGGCAAAGCGCTCTAACAACCAATCCATATTCTGAATTAGAAATAATTAATGGAATTTATTTTGTCTGGCTCTTCAGGTGTAAGCAATAACCTTCTTTCCATTTTTCTCCAGAAAAAATAATCCTTCAGAATTTCCTTGATAGAGTCAGTGGAGACAAAATATTGCAAAGGCCTTCCTCATCAAAGAAATCAGATGAAAATCCAATCAGATGTGTCTGATACTTTTCAGCAGGAAATTCATCAATATTGAAGGATGGCTGTTTCAAAATACAATATCTTAATAGTAAACCATTTGAATACTACATTTATTTTTCTTATACTTGAGAGTTTCTTTAGAAAAAGACTGCAGTGGCACTACTAGTTTCCTAGCACTGACAATCTAATATGAATTGAAGCAGTTTTCAGTTACTATTATCTAAGATGTGGTATGCTTGATATATTGCAGATCAAATTTCTTAATCCATTCCAGTTGCACTGGAGATTGATTTTCATCCTGCTTGTCAGATTACATTAATTAATTATATTAATTACATACCTTTGTTTGACTTGTTTCAATTTTGAGAAATTTTTAAAGATTTTATTAATACGCACACAAACACACAAAAACATTTATTTTGGCTTAAATGTATTGATAAAATGATCAGACATTTTAATTGGGACTCCTTATAGATTTAATAAACACATGCGTTTTATTTGATAAATTGCTGCTTCTTTTTTGGCTTCCAATTTTGTTAAGATTGCATCTCCTAGGACCTAGAACACTCTGCCATAATAATGATGCCAAAACAGTTAAAAATCTCCAAAAGACAAAATTAAACAATTGCATTTGCATAGGTAGAATATAAACGTACATTTATAAACAATTACATTTGCACAAGTAAAAGCAGGAGGTATCATCTTAAAAGAACCATCTCAGAGTATGAAAAAAAATGAATGCCATAAGAGTTTTTGTAATTGCAAAACTATTTTTATCTGGCATTAGGTATTTACATATTTTCTGAAAACATTTCTCTGGTTAAACATTAACTTTTGGCCAGCTAGACCAGTGGTTCCCAAAGTGGGCGGTACTGCACCCTGGGGGGGGGGGTGGAATGCCTTAGGGGGTGCTAAGAGGCGGCAGAGGAGCGCTGGAGATGGGGCCCTCACAGGGCGCAATTCAGGGGTGGGATTCTACCAGTTCTCTCTCTCTCTTTCCCTCTCTCAGGCTCACCCCATTGACCTGGTGCACCGTTCCGCTAAGACTTGCTTGGGCAGGTCCCTCTGGTGGAGCGGGATCAATGGGGTGGACCTGCGGGGCCGGCACCTAGAACGCAACAGTGGCGGCACGTTTGAAAAGTAGAGCAAAGCCAGAGGTCGGTAATTTTTGCTGCAAAGAATTACAAAAGCTTCTGGGCTGTGCACAAGAAGGGACACTCATGTCAATGCAATTCAGCAACATAAAATAAAGAAATACAAATAAAAAAATAAACAAGAATCGGCAAAGCATCTCTAGATTCTATTCACTTACTAGAATCTAATCAGAGATGCTTTGCTGATTCTAGTCCAATGATCTGCTCCAGCAGGGTTAGAAGGGAGTGTGTGGGTGTGGGTGTGCATGACTGTCAAAACTCCAAAAACAAGTCAAGTAGCTCTGGGGAGGTCAGTCATAAATTAGAACACTTGCTAAGCAACCGGCCATTAAGTGAGGACCACTTGTATTTGGTTTGCCAGTCAGCCGGCCACGCCCACCCAATCACATGACCACCAAACCATACCTACCCGGTCATGTGACCACCAAGCCATGCCCAGCCGGCAAGCCACGCCCACCCAGTCACGTGACCAGCAAGCCACACTTACCCAGTCACATGACCAGCAAGCCATACTCTCAAATTAGGCTATGCTCACAGAAATTTGAATTCCACCCCTGGATGGGGGGCACCGAGAATGAGTTTGTAGCATCAAGGGGGTGGTAAACTGAAAAAGTTTGGGAACTACTGAGCTAGACACTCCATTTTAATTAATCAACTTTAGTTGCAAGATTTTCATTCTTCAATAAACCTCTTTATTTCTTTGAAGCCATATTTTTTACATGTTGATAAATAAATATCTATTTTTACATATTAATTATGTTCATTGCTTTATAAATTAATCTGGTCAGAAACAAAAAAAAAACCAACACAATCTCATTAGAAAGTATTTCTGTTGTATATGTTTATTTTATATTATTTTCAATCAGTTCAGTATTCAGCTTTATTGAAAACAATAAATACATCCAAGGCCATGGAACAAAGTTAGAGGGGGAAGTTAAATCTCACAATCACTTGCATATTTACCGTATTTGAAAATAAACCTGCTATTAGAAATCTAAGACCCTTGACATTATGATAGAATATGTAATATCCCTGCTGTGCTTCATAACAGCCTAATCAAAACATATGCAAATTAGAATGTTTATGAAAACACTTCTTTTCAGATACAGCTGAATGTGTATAAGGATAGGGAAGGATAAAAATAAAACGCTGTGCTCTTCAGTGAAATCAAATAGAAGGACAAGGAATTAAAAACAAGGACGAAGCTAATACAGCTGCTTTGCTGCAATGCAAGAGGGACAATACTGAGTTGTTTTAATACATCTAGGGAAGCTGGCTTGGTGCAACATGCTTCCCTTCAAATGTTTTACATAACTCTAGAATTAGTGCAATCCTAGCATAATATAGTCCAAGCCTGTAAAAATGATGGCCCCATGGACCAGATGTGTCACTTGCAGGCCACACCCATCCTGGCTCCGCAAAGGCAAAAAATATCACGATATAGCATGATGATACAACATGACACGATCGAGTTTGACACCTGTGATATAGCCTGTCTGATTTTGGCATCAGATTGCGAGAACCAGATGGGTTGAGTTGCAAAATTCTGGTTTATGATTTAATGTGTAGATGCGGTTTGACAATCCTAGATTAGAATTATGTGTGGACCCAACCAGTAGTGTCTGTAGTAAATTTTCAAGGCATCTGATACAGGTACATAGGTTGTGGTGTTTATGTGATTATATCATCATGTATCATAAAAATTTGTCTGCACAGTTTCTTGCAGGCATCACTAGCTGTATTCACACCCTTAACCACTTAGTCAAAAATCTCTAGAGTGTTGGCCAGCAAAGAAGATATCTAGAAGATTCTTGAATTTGACTTGACTTTAATACAGTATATTTTTCCTGTAAATAAAGCCCTACAGATTTGTATCTGTATTTGTACTTCTTTCACATCATTGGTAACAAATATTTAATATTTTATAGGTACAGTATGCAAAACTGAAGAAGTATCTAATAAATGTTCGACATTAGAAATGAGAGAAATTTATTAGAAATGTATTATTAGGCCCAGTACTCTTCAACATCTTCATAAACAATTTAGATGAGGGGATAGAGGAGAAACTCATCAATTTTGCAGATGACATAAGCTAGGAGGAATAACCAACATTTCAGAATATAGGCTCAAGATCTAGAAAGATCTTTTTTTTTTTTGTAAAAATTTTATTTGGGTTTTCAAAAAAACATTAAAAAATAAAACATCTTTTTTTTAGAGAACAGCATGTTTCCAGGTTGTCACATCTCCATATAGATATAATCTTAATTATATAGTCATCTTTCTATATTCAATTTCATATCTTATCACTACTTTATAGATTTCATTAATTTTTTCTTCATTTACTTTTATCCACTTTATTTTACAACTTTTCATTCTTTTCTAATTTTATTACATATCCTTTTCCAAATTTCCATATCTTCATAGTAATTATACTTTTATCTGTCCGGTTTATCATTTCATTGTATATTCTTTTTTCCATCATCATCCCGAAAAGAGAAAGAAAAAAAATTCCCACCCCTTCCAGGCATTACAAAGCAGGTTTCCCCTACAATTACCCAACAGGGTGTCACCTTTATATCTTATAATTATTACCCTTTCAAATTCCATTAAACATGTGATTTACACAGTATTCCCTTAATCAATTATAACATTCAACTTCTAATAACTATTTTGTATCATATGTCTCTTTCCAAACAGATTCCACCTGGTACTTTCCCTTTAAATTCCCCCCAATACACTTTAGATTTCAAAAAGAAGAAAGAAAGAAAAAAAAACAATAGGTAACATACTTTAATCTATTCAGATTCGTCCTAGAAACTGATATTGATTTCATTACAGATCTTTCACAATTCAATTATATTATGTAGATCATTAAACATAATTAATATAGTCTTCTACAATAATCCTCATTTATTTCAATAAAATACTCTTAATTGCTATTTTCCTCTTGTTTTCCCTTCTTTCACTTTTATTCCATTTATCTCTTTATTTAATTTAAATATTACTAGACATTCCATTCCTTAACAATACCAGTTTCACTTTTTACTTTGATTACCTATATTTTCTATTTTCTACTTTTAATATTGTTTCTGATATTACTACACTATCTCTTATACCCTTGCAGAATCCTCTCCTTTAGTTTATCTTATTAACCATTATCTCTGAGATCTAGAAAGATCTTGACAGATTTGAATGCTGGGCCCTATCCAAAAAAATGCAGTTCAGTGGTGGAAAAAGGAAGGTTTTTCACTTAGGCAAGAAAACCCTAATCTAAGCAATGAGAAGGGCCAAGGTTGTCATGAAGAAGGGGAAACCTATTCTCCAAAGTGCCTTAGGACAAGATGAGTAACACATGGAAACTTATCAAAAAGAGATCCAACCTAGAATTAAGGAGAAATTTCTTGATAGAATAGTTATGTAATCGGTGGAATGACTCACCTACAGAAGTTGTGAGTGATCACTGGAGATTTTTAAGAACAAATTGGACAGACAAAATGATGTAGGGTTTTCTGCTTGGGCTCCCAGATCACTTCCAACTGTGTTATTCTGTTCTGTTGATTGATTGATTGATTGATTGATTGATTGATTGATTGATTGATTTTTGTGAATTGCTTACAAGATAATAGGTATAAGTAAAAAACATAGTTATGAATACATGGATACATATAAGAGAAATAAAAAATATATAAAAGAAACAATAGGACAGGGACGGTAGGCACGTTGGTGCGCTTATGCACGCCCCCAGAGACCTCTTAGGAAAGGGGTGAGGTCAGTAGTAGACAGTCTAAGGTTAAAGTTTTTGGGGTTTGTTTTTGTTATTCTATTAAAATTATTTTTCAGAGTATGTTCTGAGCAAATGCCTTTCAACTCAACAATGTACTCAATGTACTCAACCGTTGACTACATTTTTCACTGCAATTGTAATACAGATTTATAAAACTATTTAAACATGTACAAGAATCTTTAAATGATTGTCTGCTCTCTTACACTTCTGAAATATTCTGTCTAAGAAGTCTTTCATGAATCATTGTGGAATTTCTCCACATATTTTTGTTTAATCAGAAATACAGGAAACAATACTTGAGAAAAGTAGGAAAGGCTTCAAAGCCACATTCCTATGTCTTGTGTAACCCAAAAGAGAAAAGGACATTCTGGAATCAGAGTTATTTTCATATTTGTGTTCCAATCAAAAGATTCTGAGTTCACCAGATGTTTGATTTCTGTACATGTGGTTTGTATAAATGACCATCTGATTTGTAGGTTTATTTTTACACAAGTATTTTTTCATTTGCATAAAAATTATTTTTCTCCTTCATTGGAGGGGGAGAAGTCCAAAAAGTCACAATGGAAGTCACAGATATTGACTGAAGTCCTGCCTCTTTTTACATAGATCACAATGCCTATAAAAGGGCTGGGCTTTGATTGTATCCTTGTGGCCACCATTTTTCTGTTTTTGACCTTTCATTTTTCTGGTTTTGGCCCCTTTTTTCAACTCACTTTTTTGGTGAAACTGTTTAAATAATGCAAACCTGTCAGATCTAATCAGACAGGCAGAAACCATTGGGGGAGAGGTGGTCCCACAAGTATCCAGTCCTCAGCTCAGACTGTGAAGGAGTTTATAAATGACCATCAACACTTTTAATTGCAACAAGAAACATACTGGTAATCTTTTCAGTTTGTGAACTAGCATCGTTACATCAGTGTACCGAGACACATCCATTGGTCCAATGCTGCATTCTGGATCTCTTATGCAGACCACGTCTAAAGTTCAACTTCAATCCGTGTCAACTTTAGCCAACAGAGGGAAGTGCAGCACAACACAGCAAACTGTTGCAAAACTAGATCAAGAGACCATTTTGATCCATACCAAACGCAGTGGGAGACCTGAGGAAAAAATCCCAAAAATAATATGTCATATATCTGACTATTTGTTATTTGTAATTCTTCTTGAAAGTTGTCATAACTTGGAGAAACATGTTCTGAAATACATGTGACAACTCCACCAGTAGCTAGGACTATTCCCAGGCTTTGCCTCCTTTGATATTTGGGGACTTAAGGGAGGTGCAAAGATTGCAGTAACTTGAGCATTGCAGACAGACCTAACAGCAGGTTCCAGGCTCCTGAATAGAAGTAAGCACAAGCTGTTGCCTTATAAACGAAAAACAAATGCAAGATTTCAGCCACTGGAATTAGGAAGACAATGATTCAGATTCCATAATGCCTCTGAGGAAAAAAGTGCGACCAAGTTCTGCTTCTGGGAAGTTAGAGACCTCCACGCTGACCAGGTAAGGGGCAATAATGGAAAGGAAGGTATTATGTTTCTATACATTAAACAGAAACACATTGCTGCCTTTATTTTTATTTTTTCAACACAAAACAAGATTTAGTTGCAGCTGCCAAAGGCAGTCATGTTTGGAATGCTTGTGTGGTTGTCAAGGAACCCAAGCTGTTCGAGTTTAGTGTTTGTTTTTCTCCTTGTGTAGGAATTATAATTGTCTCTGTCTGGTACTATGGCTTCTTTACTTAGCAATGATTCCTCCACAATTCTATCTCGTCAGGAGTTCAGTATGCACAGTTGACCTGTGGATTTAGCTTCAGTGAAAAGTGTGAACATTTCTTAGGTAGGATGGTCTGCTAGCTCTTTTTTTTAGAAGATGCAGTGCATTATAATCACCTTCAGTCCCCCAAGGATTGTCTGATGGCATAACCTAAGACTTACTCTCATAGGAGAAACTTAAGAATAACGCCACTGTGTTCCTGCAAAGAAAGCATGTTAGATTTCTGGCCTGCTGGTGATTAAATTCACAGAGCAGATGGAATATTTTTAATATCATTTAACAAATTTTTTGCAGGATTCCTGCTAAGAGTGCGCATCTCAGCAAAAGCATTTTTTGTAAGGAAGGCAAATCTTGTTCCGTTGCATATTTTATCACAATCAGGAGTGGCATTCTGACTCAGGAATAAGCAGAACCCTTTAAAGAGGTGAGCCACTCACCCCTGATCTATCACAATTTTCTAGGACGGGGTGGTGGTGGAGCCAGTTATTCAGTAACACAATCTTATCCATTGACAACTTGCAATACATGCAACATACTACTAAAACAATACCACTTAGTCTTATATACCAGGGGTTGCCAACCTTTTGGACCTCAGGGATCACCAAACTCATAATTTTAAATCCCAGGGACCACTAACCAGTTCTGTGGGCGTGACCTAATTTGTGGGTGTGGCTTGGTGGTCATGTGACTTGCTGGGCATGGCTTGTATGTAAATATTATAAATATTTATATAAATATTGATTTTTTTATAAAAAAGAGCAACTTTTACCCAAAATCAGGCAAAGCAGGCAAGCAGATTGAGTTGCTCACAGAATCACAGATTCATTCAGAGGTCTATCTATCTGCCATTGGCTAGCTCAGTCTATCACATAAAATTTGCTTGCAAGCAAACTCATAATATTTGCTAGCAAGCAAACTCACAAATTAACTCACAACACACCATGTATGTAAATATTGAATTTTTTATTTAAAAAAGAGCAACTTTTACCCCAAATCAGGCAAAGCAGGCAGGCAGATTGAGTTGCCCACAGAATCAATCTATCTATCTGCCATCGGCTAGCTCAGTCTCTCAAATTTGCTTGCCCTGAGTCTGCACTGAATAATAAAACCTTCAGTTCTAAGGGAGATTCAGCTGTGCTTAAAAGCAGAGCCGAAGATCTAAAGACTAGCCAGAAAGCAAGAAATCCAACCATTTTCTAATTCCTAGCTATTCTAAATCTCCCAGCACAGCAGAACAGATGATGGTTGAAAAATAGTAATTTAGCAGGCAAGTTTGTCAGGTAAGGAGTGAGTGGGCGGGGAGCGTTCCTGCGAGCCATGTGGGCAGTGCAGCCTTGTGTTTCTGTACAATTAATCTGGATTGTTTTTGGGGGGTACTCTGGGGGTGAGATTTCTCAAGGCCCACCAAAATTTTCTCAAGGCCCACCAGTGGCCCACTGGTTGGCGACTGCTGTTATATACCACTTCACAGTGCTTTACAGCCCTCTCTAAGTGGTTTACAGAGTCAGCCTCTTACCCCCAACAATCTGGATCCTCATTTTACCAACCTCAGAAGGATGGAAGGCTGAGTCAACCTTGAGGTGGTCAGGATCAAACTCTAGGCAATGAGCTGAATTAGCCTACAATATTGCATTCTAACCACTGTGCCACCACTAGTCTATGTTGTTGAATTTTATTTAATCATTCTTTATTTGAAAAGCCTCAGAGTCTCAGACTCACAAAATTATTCAGAAAATAGGCAAATTTAATGGCTACCTTTAAAAACTGTGAACCTTCACATTTTATTGATGGAAAAGTTCAGTAATTTTCTCAAATTCTTTTAACTAACCCAACGGCTAAATAAACATCCTCTAATATTTAAATTCTCTGCCTTTCAAAAAGGATAAGCATTTCTCCTTCAAAAACCACCTTGATATGGTTATATTACTAATATAATATTTTGTAAAATTTGGCTAACTAATCAGTTTTGATGTATACATCTCAAGAGTTGGACCCATACAATGTGCTTAGTTCCAAGGTTACACTGATTTCCTTTACTCTTTTGAATATAAATACATTACACATTACTCTTTTCACAGAATTGCACACCCCATGGTTTGTTCAATAAGTTATTCTCAGCCAGAGATACTCAACAATCAATAGAGGACAATATATGTAGGTTATATCATGCTCAATTATGTTAAGTCCAAATATCCAATGGAGTTCATTGGAGGACTTTGAGCCAGTCAGGCCTGACAAAGTTGCTTTGATATGGATAAAATAAGAAAATTACCTTCCCATTCCCAGCCCATCCCAGTTAAGTACTGTATCTGCAGGAATAAACAAAACTATATAGAATGATTATGTCACATATATGTGAATCGCACCTTAGGGTTTTATATTCTTACTAGTGCTGTGACCAGATGTGCTTTAGTTAATTACAGTGAATGAGAATTTTACTATATGGGCCTTTAAAAAAAAGTAAATGACAAGCCCTTTGATAGTATTAATAAGAAAAATATACAGATCTGTCTATGACTCTCAACTCAAAGGAGATTTTTGCCATTTTAAAATCATTTCTATAAAGTCTGGTTTAATGTATTTTCCAGGATATTTGAATAATTAATCTCCAGTAGAGAAATACCACAGAGATATTTTAGCAAAGATCATGTCTTGAGCTTTTCAATTAGCTTAAGTGTAACCAAGCAACATTACAGAGTAAACAAAACATGAGAGCAGTGTTTAAAACTATCACTCACCACAAAGCTGAAGTGTATGTTTATTTTTAGTTTGGCTTTCAGCCAGGTTTGTGCATTTAAAAAGGTTCATCTAAGGAAACCACAATCAAAACTAAAGAGAATTCAACCCATTCCTCTATACATCATTTTATTTGTTATCATATGTTTAGCCATTAAGAAATGCACATGATCTGGGAAGCCAGGAAATATATACTCCATCCATTGTGGTCCATTTTTTTCTAGTGGAGGTGGATGTTCTGGAGATGTAGGTTTGCCACATCATTTGAGATCCAAAGCCTTTGGAGAAATCCTAAGGAGCCAAATTACTGACAAATTATAATCTTCAATTGTAATAGAAGGGGAAAAATATTAAATTCCCAAGTAGTAGGAGTTCTGACATCCAGTGGCCAGCTGGATACCAGTAGATTTATTTAGGATTCAAAACAATAAACATATTCATAGAGCAAAGGGGCCAGTAATTTATTAAAGTAATATAAATTGCAGAAGAATGTATATTTAAATATCCTTTCTATAGATAAAACTGAAAAAGATTTTAGGTGAACCCCTTCTTGGGCCAGCTGGAATATAGGCCCTTCCCAGTCATGTCTACATCAAGTGCTCATCCTATTCTGATTTATCTTGGCTTAAGTACTTTTACATAAATGTAGGAGGGTGATCAGTTTTTAGCTCCTGAAGATGCTTGCTCAGGGATGTCTCTTCTTGGAATTCAACAACTGAACTTTTCTTTTGAAAAGTTACTCCTCTATTCAGTAGGATGATAAGATTGAGATAAATAGCATAGGTTTAGGACAGAAGGTGCACATGCATCAAGATCAATACAGTAAAGATATTTTTATAAAGAAAAAGTAACACACAGTGCAGAAGCAATTGAGTGAGCCGAGTAGTTTAATAGTGGGTGATAAATAATAATGTGGGATTTATATAAACCAGGAGAAAAGTGGATCGTGTCGCTATGTCTCTTCACCATTTCATTTGCATGAAAATTACTATTATTAAAATTAGTTAAAATGTAGATTAATTATTAAACTATAGCCTAATTAACTCTATATGAGCCCCGGTGGCGCAATGGTTAGAGTGCAGTACTGCAGGCTACTTCTGCTGCAGCCAGTTGCCTGCAATTTGGCAGATCGAATCTCGCCAAGGCTCAAGGTTGACTCAGCCTTCCATCCTTCCAAGGTGGGTAAAATGAGAACCCAGATTGTTGGGGGCAATATGCTAACTCTGTAAACTGCTTAGAGAGGGCTGTAAAGCACTGTGAAGTGGTATGTAAGTCTAAATATTATTGCTATATAACAAAATAATATCTTATTCCAAATTCTAAACATATACAAGAATAGAATAGAATAGAATAGAATAGAATAGAATAGAATAGAATAGAATAGAATAGAATAGAATAGAATAGAATAGAATAGAATAGAATAGAATAGAACAGAATAGAATAAATAGAGTTGGAAGGGACCTTGAAGTTCTTCTAGTCCAACCTCCTTCTTTGGCAGGAAACCCTACACCATTTCAGACAAATGGTTGTCCAATCTCTTCTTAAAAACTTCAAGTGTTGGAGAATTCACAACTTCTGTAGGGAAATTGTTCCACTGGTTAATTGTTCTAACTATCAGAAAATTTCTCCTTAGTTCTAGTTGTTTCTCTCCTTGATTAGTTTCCACCTATTGCTCCTTGCCCTGCCCTCAGGTGCTTTGGAGTATAGCTTGTCTCCTTTTTTGTGGCAGCCCCTGAGATATTGGAACACTGCTATCATGTCACCGCTTGTCCTTCTTTTCATTAAAAGAAAATATATGATTAACTCAATTTTATTTCACTTAAATCACCATCATTCCATTCCTAGTTGTGATCCTATCTGGAAACATAACTGTCAGAACGTCACTTAAAGATCAAGTGTGATCCCTTGACATAAAACATTTCTATTTACCACGCTACCCTGCATATACCCTGCATCATGGCCTTGCAAGCTGAAGATATTTTGGCATATGAGCAGAAGACTCCAGTGTCAGGCAAAAGCCATTACAGAGTAGATAAATCCCTTGTCTCTGATCTAAATGCACAAGTTTCTGGAGAAGATTTCACGTTAATCCTGCAACAAGACACCAAAAGCTTTGAAGTACCATAAAAACTAAGAAACATATAACTGCTTTGTTATTCTAGCTTAGAATGAAAGAATGATAGAGCTGAAAAAGAGAGCTTAGGTTATCAAGTCCAATCTCTGTCAAGTTCAAGTGGTTGGAGAGTTTGTGGGCAGATGCACTTCAGTTGGGATGGGTTGGGGGACACAACAGAAGAAATTGGGGTCAGCCATTTCAGGAAAAGGAAATACTCATGGCTTTGCAGCTATATTCTTCAGATAGAATTGGGTCACCTGAGTCAATCTCAGGTTAGAGTGTTAAGAGTACATACACCTAATCATCATGCTCTGCTCAGCTCTGCAAGATCAGGGACATGGATCATAAAAAAACATGTGGTTGTGTTTTCCGTCTATGGAATATTCTATCTTTTCTATCTCATTTCCTCCGTTAAAATTCAGGTAGTCAGCCAAACTGGAGCTCTTTTGTAGAATTGTTAATGCATACTCGTATGGTTTTGGGCAGTGGTGGATTCAAATTTTTTTACTACCGGTTCTATGGGCGCGGCTTGGTGGGCATGGCAGGGGAAGGATACTGTAAAATCTCCAGTCAGAAGTGATATTTACCAGTTTTCTGAACTACTCAAAATTTTCGCTACCGGTTCTCCAGAACTGGTCAGAACCTACTGAATACCACCTCTGGTTTTGGGATGCTGTATTGGTTTTTAGGTTATGCATTTGATTTGATTTTTATGAGTATTCTTATAAACCATTAAGAATCCATACAAATTAAGTAATTTCCAAAACTGTGCAGAGTATAAACAGAAACTCTTAGAAATTGCTGACATAGAAAGTGTCCATAATGAATGCACCTTTCTTCCTTCTTCCTCTGTCATTCTTTCTGGCTTTGTTATCTGCAGCTTTAGTCCAAATTTTAGAACATCACTTCACCTTTTAATACCTCAGGCATCTTTAATTGTTAGTAGAATAATCGTAATTTGTGCATGAAAAAAAACACTGTCTCATTGTATCAAAGAGAATTAACTCTAACCCCAGTCTGGAACTTTACTCCTTTTGTTACTATTATTCCTAAAACTGGTTAATAATGAATGAACAATAGTACCATTTCCCACATGGTCATCTTCTGTTTTTGTGCTTGGACAGCATTCTGAATGAGCTAACAGAGCCGACATTGACAAAAGACTGTCTGTTTGGAAGGGCGCAGACTTCATTAGCAGGCCCCAGATTGCAAACTGCCTCTCCAGTTTCTATTGGCAGCTTCTCAGAAGGTCAAAAGAATATTCCCAGACCTCCAGAATGGCTGCTGAGGGAATTACTGAAACGGCAGCAAAGGAGTCACTCCATTGGACCCATGGAAAACATCTCAGAGAGCGAAAGTATTCATCACCGTGCTGATTCCTCCAGAAGCCACTGGAAAGGCAAAGTATAACACATTTTCTTTGTTGGCTTAGTAAGGATTTTCCATAGTTAAAGGTTATGAAGAGTTATATAAAAGATTATTCAAATGTCCTTTGTACAGAAAACATCTGCTTATAAGTCAGGTGAAAACTGAGGCACATATTTTATGTCATGCTATATGTTTTTATCAGGTTATTTAGGACTGCAGCACACATTTCAGTCACCATGGAGATGCCACAGAATTGCACTGCAGTCTGTTCAAAACCAACCACTGAAATACAAAGCAATGATATGGGGACCTGTATCTATTTTTCTACTTTAAAATATTATCAGTTTGGGGGTTGGGATGGATACACTGGGCCTACCATTCAAGGGTATGAAATATGTTTTGTTGCCTATGTTGCTCAATGATGATCTGTATATATCCAGCTGAAGGCATGTACATTTTATTTTATTTTATTTGTTTGTCAAACATGTACAAAATAACAAGTACAGGTATGAACATAAACATGAACAAAGGAAGTAAATACAGATAAATGGGGACAGTAAGACAATAAGACACACCCTCTTTACGGACCTATTAGAAATGGGATGAGGTCCACGGTAGACAGGTTGAGGTTGAAGCTGTGAGGGATTGAGGCTGTAACAATGGAGTCAGGTAGAGCATTCCAGGCGTTGACCACTCTGTTGCTGAAGTCGTATTTTAATAAATAAAACTGTTATAATGAAGGAAAACTTAATTCACTCTCTGCTAAATCATTTTCTCATATTCTACTTCCTTTTGGATATATTCAGTATTAATGGTGCTTTATATTTCTCTAAAACATCTAAAACCTTAGCTCAGAGGGGCAGAGTTGAACATTTGGGGGTTTATTTATTTTGCATTTATATACTGTTTTCCTGTATTAATTCTATGTTGTTACTTGCCTTCTAAGAGTGTATATTCTTCCTGATGCTGCGAGAGAGGACTAAATGCATTTGTGGCAGATATTAGATATTGATTCTAGACATCAAACTAGAAACTTCTCTCAGAAATTCAGTTGTGTACCATACAATGTTTGCATTAATCCATCTTGCTCTTTGTCTTGGCAAGATTGAACAGCAGATTACACTTGATCAGCTGCAGAAACTATACACAGCCTTTCAGGTACAGTCATCCTATTAAATGGTTGGTGTCAAACTAATTATAATATTTGCGTGGAAATTTTTGATGTTGCAGTTGCAACATATCTGGGAGGATCTAAGTTGAGAAAGTTTGTAGACGTTATCCCATTGGAAAACATAGATTAAAGACATTTATTGATTAAAAATGTTGGTCTGATATAAAATACTTATGCTTTGGAATTGATTTGATTTTAATATAAGGTGATGATGAAAGAAAGTATTCATTCTTGAAAATGTCATTGTCAAAAGATGTATTTCAAGCAAGAAAGTAACATAATCATTGCAGTATGTGATTGCCTATACCGGCAAGTGTTTTCTTGGCCTAATATGATGAATGATGATTAAGAATTGCTATTTTATTGTTTTTGTATTTGCTATAGATGGAGCATACATTACTTAGGTTAATTGGGATTGAAGTGTTTGTAAATTTGTAAGTTGCCAAGGATCTGAATTTTTATTACGTTATCATGGGGATGCTGCAACGTGTCAAAAATGGTCATAAGTCACTTTTTTCAGTGCCATTGTAACTTTGAATGGTCACTAAATGAACTGTTGTAAGTTGAGGACTACCTGTATTCACTTTGGATGACATAGAAATTGAATAAATAAATATAAAATATTACTCAAAATTGAACTGAGCAAATTGTGGAGTCTAAGACATGACTAATTTAATAAATTTTGCTTTCAGTCTTGCTCAAATATCAGAGTGCATTTGCGATAACTCTTTGATCTATAGCTCGATCAAATCTCAAAAGGACTTGAGCTACCCAGAAAAGCCCAATTGGGTAACACAGAGAAAACAAAATGAAAGAGAAGAAAAATGGCTTTCCCCTTCCTTTACCACAAAATAGGCTGAAAAAGTTCAAACAAATTTAGGACAACTTTTCCTCTACTCAGTCCAGTCACCTCCCAACTTTTTCCACTGCTCTCAGCTGAGACTTATTGCTGCCCATCTTATAACAGTGACTCAATATAACATGATTGAACGAGTTCCTCTTCTTGAAAAATGTTCAGGAGTTAATATGTCAATTAATGTTGAAATTGTAGAAAGAATGCAGAGAAGAGCAGCAAATATGTCCATGGAGATTCTCACTCGTCTAGTTCATCGTTCTCTCAAAGATGCTTTTTCAAGAGGCAACTGGACTGTCTGGATTTTCTTTGAAGAGAATCATAGAGGCCATCTATGTCAAAATTGAACAGAGGGGGAGGGATACGACATCTCCACACCCATTTGCACCACTCAGATGACCCTGATGACACAGATAAACCTCCAGTTGGCCTTAATGACTTGCTAAAAGAATGCAAATGACTTGCTATGTGCGAGGAATATAAATCCTTCCATTCCCCACCATCCAGTCAGAGCTGAAGAAGTTTCTTGGATGAGAAGTGAAACATCTTCAAAGAAAAACCAGAAAGTCCAGTTGCCTCTTTAAAAAGCACCTTTGGGAGCAGCAAAGATGGCAAAGCTGATTAAGGGGATGGAGGCTAAAACATACAAGGAAAAGTTACAGGGATTGGGGTATAGGTCTAGTTTAATGAAAAGAAGGACTAGGGAATGATATGATAGTGGTGTTCCAATATCTAAGAGGCTGCCACAAAGAAGGCAGGGTTCAATCTATTGCCCAAAGGACCTGACGGCAGGGCATGAAACAGTGAATGGAAAACTAATCAAAGCGAGAAAGAACCTAACATTAAGGAGAAATTTCCTGACAGTGAAAACAATTGATCAGTGGAACAACTTGCCTCTAGAAGTTGTGAGTGCTCCAACACTGGAGGTTTTCAAAAAGAGATTGGATAACCATTTGTCTGAAATGGTATAGGGCCTCCTGCTTGAGCAGGGTTGGACTGGAACAGAGGTCTCCAATCTTGGCAACTTTAAGACTTGTGGATTTCAGCCAGTAAAACTAGCTGAGGAATTCTGAGAGTTAAAGTCCACAAGTCTTAAAGTTGCTAAGGTTGAAGATCCGTGGACTAGAAGACTCCAAGCTCCCTTCCAACTCTATTATTCTGTTATTAAAACATGTAATATTACAAAAACCAGAGCAAAATTTAACATAACCATTAATCTGTCACTGGAGTCTTCCTCTCTGCTTTGACATTGGCTGTAAAAGGGACAGCTCAATATTTGCCGCAGGCCTGAACAAAATGTTCCACCTACTTACTGAAGGCCTCTACAGTCAGGTGGAAAGAAGGTCCAAGTGAGTGGGTGTCTTTTTATCCAGGACCAGAAACAATAAAGATCACAAGAGTTGTTCTCATCAGGTGGCATGATTTATTGAGTGAGCTGTTGAGGCAGGTAAAAGTATCGATAGAGATAGAAACAAAGATATTTAACTTTGATAAAGAAACAGAATCATCTTACTTATAGTGAAAGTAGATCAGAATCCCTCTTGAATTCCTGGACACTCTGTAGCTGTCAGGCCTCAGCCCAAAGACGACATTGTGAATCCAGTTCTTTATTTGCTTATATTTAATAGACAGAATCTTGCCAGACTAAAACTATAAACGTCTAACCTAATTGATATACTTGGGAGATTCTAGGGTGTGGCTACCCTGAATCTTCTCCTTCCTCCTCCATCTAGTTCAGAAGTATACAGACTCTTGCCTTGATCCCTTGTTTGGAATGCACTGTCTTCTCCATGGGAAGCCGCAGTACTACTGCTAACATTCCCCCACTCCTTTTTCAGCTGCACTTTTCTTCACAGTATCTGATTTCTGATGAAGAAAATATAGACATTATGGTACTTTAGTTTTACATTTAATGTTGCTCTCACGTTTGAATTATTCAGAAAGAAAGAAAGAAGTGACAGAAGAACGAAACTATGATTTGAAAAGCTAAAAGCTAACATTTTGCCATATCTACTGCTCTATACTAATGCTAAATAATGTTTTGCTGCTTTATTTGCCTCCAGGGATTGGAAACAAGTGGACATAAATCTGTGGATGCAGAAAGCTTCAAGCACATATTAAAGACATGTGTGGGATCACATAACACAGTAAGCAAGTAGTTTGAAATTAGTTGGGATATTTTTACATGTAGCAAAAGTTATAAGTAAAAAGGGGCTGGGGATGGAAAAGTATATGCCTTTCTTCCTGCCCTGTTTTAAGGTGCTGCATTAAATTGGGGGAATGGAATAGTGACCTTCAAGAAAACGTATCTCATGAAATTTCAATGCCTTGTTAATGTAAAGACCTTTTGCACATTTTTTCTTTTTATAGACTGATGAAGAAGTGGAAAAACTGTTCATGAAAATAGACTATTTGGCAACAGGCAACATTCAGTGGGTACATACATATTTTGCTTAATGGAAAAGCAGATGAGATGTAGTCAAGCATTTGGCCTCAACAAAACAAGAAATCGGTTTTTAAAAAAATGTGAATTAGCAGAAATATCCTTGATTGTGTCTATATTAGAAAAGGGTTAAATAAATAAACACAAAGTGGCAGATGTTTCTGATTTGAAACACAAGTAGCTTAAACACTTGATTGAAAGTGTTGGAAATAAATGGCACTACAGTGTATGTGGAGGTACTGAAATTAGTACAAGGACAAAGGTTTTGTTCTTTCTGTAAATATGTATAGCACCATGCTCCATAAGTTAGTAACATTACTTGTCAAATGTTACATATCTTTTATGTGGCATGATTTTAGGATAGAAAATTTAGCTCAATGTTTGCTTAGGAATAAGCTTATTGGATACTGAAGGATTCAGTTCTGAATAACCACGCATGGCATTTGCATGCACAGACACCAGGATAATAACTGTCTCTTTTTCTCGATGCAGCATGATTTCTGTACCTACTTGCAGATAGAATATGCTGAACTGGACAGCTCATCTATGCGCTTGAAGGAGGTCGCCTTTTCGCTTCCTGCTACAATGCAAGACATCTCACATGGGGAGCCTGTGCTGCGTATTTGCTCCCTGGTGGATAGCACATTAATAACAGCACAAGAAGATGGGCAAATTTCCTTCTGGTCACCAGAATTTAAGCTCAAACGAAGCAAAATGGTGTTTGTATGTCACGTATTTTTATTTTGCAGTATTTAGGAATATAGTTCTATTTGTTTCCATTTGTACTGCATTCTATCTCGATGAGGTTGCATTTTAAAAGATCTTCCTGCTTAAGCAGAATCCCCACCTCTCTTGGCTCTTCATACAATCTTTTCCAATATGACCTTCCAGATGTTTGCTGGTGCTGAAGGAAATGGCATTGCATTACATCTGATATCCATTGGATTAGGAAGGACTATTATCTCATTTCTTTGGAATGGTTTTTACGTGACTTTTTGCACCACAGCCTTTCCCCATTTGAGTCCCAAGCAAATTTCTTCATATCTGTGGCTAGAAATGAAAATGGCTTATGAAATACCTTTATGAATTCTTTCTTCACTTTAGCATCACAGTGATTGCCACATATCCCAATAGAAAACTAGTTGCCGCTACCACCACCAATGGATCCTCTTCTTCCTTACTCCTCCCACTAATTACTTTCTTTTCCTTGAATATTTTTTTGGGTGGACTGCAAGAAAAAATAAAATAAAAACACCAATGTTGGCATTCTTCCTATACTTTTGGCTTCTAAGGAAAAATGGAAGAACTCTTTCTATTTTCATCAAGATTATACTATGTATGTGTTAAAGAAAATACTCCAGCCCTTCAAAAATTTATTGGCTAACACATTAGCCAATAGAAGTGGAAGCATTGCATGTAACAGAAGGAAGTATTGTAGCTCAACTACTTGGATTGCTGGTGCCAGCATAAGTCAGAAAATGTTATTTTTGATGCAGAGCAAGAAAAGCCAAAAATGAACTTCACCATAGATTGGGGTAGAATTGGGGGGTGATGTTGTATGCTCTGGTCCTTAGAAAGGAGTTAATGAGCCAATGAAACTTTATGGCTTTTCATGGCCAGCTATCACATTGTGGGCAGTACCTAATGTTAAACCACAGTCCATTGATTTAGAGTTCCAAGCAGATTTACCAGCTCTACTTTAAAAAAATCTTCTTAAGCATGCCTTCTTCAGACAGCCAGATATTTTAGTTTCATGACAATTCTAGAATTTGCCAGGGCTTTATGTTTGGCCAGATTTAATGCCCTCCCAACAGCTGTTACCGGAGGAAGATAGCAAAAGATCCCCTTTGAAAAGTGACTGTGTCCATATGGAGGAAGAATAATTAAAGCAATGGAACATATTATCTATCTATCTATCTATCTATCTATCTATCTATCTATCTATCTATCTATCTATCTATCTATCTATTATCTATCTATCAAACCTTTTAACCACCAATCTCCCTTGAAGAGGGACTCTTATTTTGTAATATCCCCTCTTAGCAGATATTCTCCAGGAATTATTATCTCCATTCCTTACTAAACATCTGGTTATTCCATCTTGTTTTATCTTAAATTTGAATTATCCTGTTAATTTAATTTTACTCCTTTGACCATAGCTACAGTAAGTATTGTTTTGTACTTTGCGCAATACATCATAATATTTCTTCTAATGTTTTTTTAGATATTTTAGAACAATGTTTTTTCTTTTTTTAATCCTAAATAATTGTGCTTCTCTTATTCTGTTTATTGACCAATGACCAAATTCTTCAAAAATGTTGATTGACTGATTGATTAATGAGCCACCTCTGCACCAGAAGAAGCAGAGGGTGTGGATCAGGCCAGTGGTGGGATTCAAATTTTTTTACTACCGGTTCTGTGGGCTTGGCTTGGTGGGTATGGCAGGAAAAGGATACCGTAATATCTCCAGTCAGTGGTGATATTTGCCAGTTCTCTGAATTACTCAAAATTTCCGCTACCGGTTCTCCAGAACTGGTCAGAACCTGCTGAATACCACCTCTGGATCAGACCTAAATCTTAGCATGTGGGAGAGAAATGTACATGTCAGATGGTGCTGAACAACTATTCCCAAGGTCCATCAAAATTGCCTATGGTAATTGGACAGCTAGAAATTGTAGTTTAGCAATATTTGGAGAACTGTGGGTTTCCCACTTCACTCTAATAGCATTCTTTAGATAATTCAAACACCAAAGAAATCTCTTTTCCTATATTAGTATATTGGCAAGAATTTCGTCTTAAAATTATTTTCCTTATTATTCTCTCTGTACAGCCATGCCCTCTCTGCTTTTTCTTGTATCCAAGTGATTTTTTAAATTTATTTTGATTTTGAAAGAAGAGTTGCTAATTAATGATTCAGAAATGCCAGCTGAATTTTAACTGTTTCTCGTCTTTGTAGGAGAAAATTCACAGAAAATCTAAGTGGCTGATGGATTTTACTGTCATGACACCCTACAATAAACTAATTTTGGGAACTGGGTAAGTATCTTATATATACACCCATTAACCTGATTGAACATTTCCTTTTACTGCAGAACATTGGGAGGGACATTTACTGGAACACAGCAATGGCTACAGGACATGCTAAAGAACTTCAAGTTGGGTACAGGTTGTGAGTAAAGCTTGTACCATTATGTTTTAATGTCAGTCAATGGATGTTGCAACAGGAAAGGAAAATGAAAAAAAAAAATAGCAGTGCATGAGTAACCAGAATATTGTTCATACCAGCTGGAGGAGATTCCTCTTGAGTGGATGTTGCTGGGTGAGGCTGGAATTTTAGCCAAGGAAACCAATAACCACAACTCTTTGAATGTAGAACATTAAAAGCCATCTAGATAGCAACACAGCATAGACTCACTCTGAGTATGCAGTACAACCTGTTTGTGAAGGCAACAACATTTGGATAGCATGATTTCTTGCCTCTATGGCAGGGGTCTCCAACCTCAGCAACTTTAAGACTTGTGGATTTCAACTCCCAGAATTCCTCAGCCAACAAAGCTGGCTGAGGGATTCTGGGAATTGAAGTCCACAAATCTTAAACTGCTAAGGTTGGAGACCCCTGCTCTATGGGACAAGGACAAAGCAGTCAAAACAGCTATGTGGATGTGACCTAGGGTTCATTTCTTAAATGGATGCACCCAGAAGTGGTATTCAGCAGGTTCTGACCAGTTCTGGAGAACCGGTAGCAGAAATTTTGAGTAGTTCGGAGAACCGGCAAATCCCACCTCTGACTGGATTTTATAGTCTCCTTCCCCTGCCACGCCCACCAAGCCACTCCCACAGAACCGGTAGTAAAAAAAATTGAATCCCACCACTGGATGCACCTCTTGCTGCTGTAAAGGAAATGCTGCCATCTAGGCTTTGCATCTAGGCCCTCAGTAACCCAGACAAAGGAGAAGAGCTGAAATCAACAAGGGTTTTGTTGCTGCAGAGATTTTTATTCTCTCCCCCCTCCCCCCCCCAGGATTTTTAGAGTTAGCAGAAACCTAAATAATCATGCATCATTTTCCAACTTCTCCTGAATGCAGAGAGTAGGTGTGGTGGTGAGGGGACACTAAATCATAATTAACAATTTAACTAAATGAAACAATAACTTTTATAATTATAGAAGTCTTCTATTTCCATGTAATCCAGAATAAGTGGATACACACAACACTAAATCAAAATGAAACAAACCATGCAATATCTTAGGTTTGTGTCTATTTAATCCCCCCTTTAAAACTGAATTCTGAAACTTTGGAAGAAGATGGAATCAAATATCCAATTTTACACTAAAACCACTTACATTTTTCTCATAGCAAAACTGCTAGGAGGAGTGTGTGGAAAGAGCCACAGCAAAAACAAAATTACAATATGCGCTTCCTAATATCATCACATGAATGATTAATAATGTATTATTAATATCATGGCCTCTGGTGCAAGTACATAAATTGCATCATTTGCATGATTATATGATGACACAAATGTCAGAATATCATCCATCTGAACATAAATAGAACCATACAGTATGTTCCAATTATGCTGTCACAAATATCTAATGACGTTACGAAATTGGTTTTATTTCCAATTCATTTTGAAATTAACCCTAACTAATCCTTGTCTACAGCTATTGTTTACCACTGTTTGTCTTACTTATGGGAAAAGTATGTCTGTAAAGTCTGTGATGTTAACATCTGATCATATTTTAACTTGTGACAGGGATCGTGAACTCCAGTTTTATGAAAGCTCCAACTTTGAACCCTATCTTCAAATTAGTGGTTTGGAAGCTATACCTTTGAATCTAGATTACTGGTAAGCCAATACAAATCCCTATCATATACCATTTATCATCACATAATGATTCTGTATTATTACATATGATACTAGATCAGAGGTGGTATTCAGCAGGTTTTGACGGTTCTGGAGAACCGGTAGCGGAAATTTTGAATAGTTCGGAGAACTGGCAAATACCACCTCTGACTGGCCACGCCCTCATCTATTCTCTGTCTCCCAAGTCCCAGCTGATCGTCTGGGTCTTCTTTTGTTGCCCTGCATAGGAGAATGGAGCTGGAAAGCAGGTTAGTATGGTGGGGAGGGAATGGGGATTTTGCAGTATCCTTCCACTGCCATGCCCACCAAGCCACGCCCACAGAACCGGTAGTAAAAACAGTTGAATCCCACCACTGCACTAGATCTATTACTATGCTCTGTTTTGGCATTTGGTACTTTTATGTAGTTGTGGAAGGTCAGTGGTGCAATACATTTCTCTGGTTATGATTCTTTTTTTCTTTTTTCTTTTGCTTTCCTTAAGTTGCTCAGCAACCATCAGAAGACATTCTTTTAATTTTCCCATAATGTCCCAAAATGTTGCTGCATCAACTGTTTGGGTGCACAGAGGGCTCCAATAGTCATGAAGGTTAGGGAAACAGATTTCCTGTGGCTGTTCTGACATTCTGGCCACACTAACTAGCATTAATTGAAATGATAGTTCAGTAGTGTCCTGAGAACCACAGGACTTGCACTTATGAGATAAAGATCAACATCATTATAGCATTAACTATCTTTTCATAATTAGGCTTCAGAAAATTATGGGAACCTGTAAGCATGAGAACCATTATAACAGGCCAGGATCTTAGAGTGTTAGAACAGAACAGAACAGAATAAAATTCTTTATTGGCCATGTGTGATTAGACACACAAGGAATTTGTCTTTGGTGCAAATGCTCTCAGTGTTCATAAAAAGAAAAAAGAAATACATTTGTCAAGAATCATAGGTATAACACTTAATAATAGGCAAAAGTTACAAATAAGCAATCAAATCATACTAGGAAACATAATAATAAGTGATCAAATCAAATCAAATTATACTAGTAAACCGTCAATTAAAAATCATAAGGATACAAGCAACAAAGTTACATTCATGCAGTCCTAAGTGGGAAGAGATGGGTGAAAGGAAGGGTGAGAAGATGAATAGTAATGGTAATGCAGACTTCGTAAATAGTTTGACAGCGTTAAGGAAATTAGTTGTTTAGCAGAGTGATGGCATTCAGGAAAAAACTATTCTTGTGTCTGGTTGTTCTGATGTGTAGTGCTCTATAGCATCGTTTTGAGGGTAGTTAAAATGCCAATATTCCAAAAGTCTTGTTCAAAATTTCTGTGCATGATTATGCACATTTAGAAAATAATTCAGAGGACATTCTGTGAATTTTTCATGAGCATAACAGTTCCCTGCTGGTTATAAAATCAACCTAGCCTTTCTTAGATTTCTTGCTCAAACTGAAAAAAAAAGATAGTGGTTACTTTAAGAATTGTTTTAATGAGGCAGTTCTTAAAGCATTTTTTAAGCTTATACAGAAGCCTGAAGAAAAGTAGGTCACTTTAATAAGCAGCAGAGGGGGGTGCTAGCCTTTCATGTGGTTCAAAGCACCCCTTCTGAATCATTTTCAAAGCACATTAGCCTTACCCTGTTGTGAGGAGAAGTATACAATGTTGGTTCATTCTAATTCATCTCTGACTTTCTCCATTGGCAGAAAGATATGCAACCAAAGACTTTTGTTCAGTTCAATGTAGATTTGCAGAATTGAAAGTCTTGATTGCACATTGCTACCCTTTGTGCAAAGCATATTCAGATGTAACTGATTACAATTTGTTTACAGATCTTCAGATGTACGGATGTCATAAGCATCAGAATGCATATCTGCATTCCAGGCTCCTCTCTATGTCTAGCTGTTTTTAAAGGTTTGGAGAATTGCCATCTTGTTTAGATTTCATTTATATGCTTGTAGGATTCAGATTCCCTTGAAAACTTGTATGAAATTTGTTTACGAGGGACAAGAAATTCTTCATTTTCTCCTTTACCTCATTTTCAGCTACACAGATCATGATGAATGCATGATTCTTTATGGTGATGACCAGGTATGTATTCTAAAAACGCTCGGAGAAAAGAAAACAAACAGAAGTGTGATATTTACTTCTAAAGCTATAACCACAGAATTATGTAGTAGAGTGTGAAGAGGGAAGTTAGATTAGATCCAAAGTGCTGCTTATTGCATCAATCTAAATGAAAGAATCCTGAACAAATGGTTGATGAGATTTGTATTTAAATACATCCAAAGAATGGCAGCTTATCTTTTTATAGGAAGCTTTTCCTAACATTCAGGAGATTCTTCCTCTTCCTGTAATTTAAATACATTATTCTGCATTCTAAAAAAAAGAACAAATTTTTACTTTCTTCCATCCTTTCAGGCATTTGAAAAAGACTATCATACAATATCTCTGCTGAGTTGGTTTTTCTTTTTTCTCTTATGGTTAAATATACCCAACTTCCTCAATCTCTTTTCATATAGCTTAGTTTTTATTTCCATTTTTATTACCCTTCTCTAAACTTTGTTGGCCTGCTGCCAACATCAGTCTCCCGTTGACCAGTGCATTCTCACAGGGTGGGCTTCCTCGGGATACCGCCGGCTGAGTGATGCTGGCTGGCGGCCCCGAGGGTGTGGGCCTTCTCTGTGGGAGCACCCTCCCTTTGGAACGAACTACCCCTGGAGATGAGGACCATCCCTGACCTCCAGACCTTCTGGCGTGCGCTAAGAACCCATCTGTTTCATCAAGCGGGTCTGGCCTAGGTTTTTACTGTGGAGTTTTAATTGGCTTTTAATTGGGTTTTCCTTTTTAATACATATCTTTTTGTCTTATTAGCATTTCAGCCATTAATTTAATTCCTTTTAATTCCTTTTTAATATTGTATATCTGTGTATGTGGTTTTTATCTGGCTATACACCGCCCCGAGTCCCAATTGGGAGAGGGGGCAGTATATAAATTGAATAAATAAATAAATAAACTTTGCTCCAAGTTTTCTGAAATTTGATGCCCAGAACTGAATACAGTATTCCAGGTCAAGGGTCTGACCAAAGCAGAATATAGTGAACTGATTACTTCTTGTGATTTGGACATTATATTTTAGTAAATGCAACCACTAACTGAATAATTCACAAGTTATGCAGGTAGTCCTTGAGTTATGTCCATAATGAAGCCTGCCTATTATGGTCATAACATGGTTGTGTAGTGGGTTAGTCATGTAGCCAGCCCAATTTGACAATCTTTTTATAGCGGTCATTAAGTGAGTGTTGCAGTCATTAAGTAAACTAATGGTTTGCTACAGATGCAGTTTTGTCAAAAACCAGAACTTAATGCTGGTTTTCAGCAATTTGTGGTAAAACCTTATTGTGTGACTGTGGGATGCTCCAAACAGCCATAAATGTGGCTCAGTTGCTGAGCGCCAGAAGTACAGTCATGTGACCATGGAGGGGGACAGCCATTGAAACTTCAAATCCTAAGTTGAAAGTATTCTTCAGATGGTCTCTAAGCGACCAGTCATAAGTTGAGTACTACCTGTATATGGAAAAAAACATTCCTCCTTGTAATATTCTGGTCTCGAGTCAGAAATCACTTTCAAAACTTTGAATTACAAAATGCCTCACGTCCTAAAGATGCATAATTGTGGCCTTTCAATTTGCTTTCAGCACCTCACCAGAATTTTATAACTTATAATTTTGTAATCTTATAAGATAACCTGAATATATCTTTGTGTTTTTTTTTCTTTTTTTGTTTTTGTTTTTCTTGCTTTGTTGTAGGGATGTGTCAATATCTTGCAGTTATATTCTGTGGGTGAAACCCTGAGGTAAGTGCTTACAAAACCCCAAATATCAATTGAGGTAACAGGAAGCATTCAGTTGGCAATTTGTAATTCCTGCCTAGTAGAGATATTTCAGATGAAATGATACAATTATATTTTCTTGATGTGTTTCAGGACATGGAAGAAGCTGCCCAAAGTGGAAAATCTCCCTAATATAAGGCTTGAGAGTGCTATACTTTCTCCAAATGTCACCTACATCCGTTGGAAAGTTCACGGAGACTGGGTGACTCAGGTAAAAAGAGAAGGATCTTCCACAGAAGTGGTATTCAGCAGGTTCTGACCAGTTCTGGAGAACCAGTAGTGGAAACTTTGAGTAGTTCAGAGAACCAGCAAATACCACTTCTGGCTGGCCTCGCCCGCAGCTATTCTCTGCCTCCGGAGTCCCAGCTGATCAGCTGGGTCTGCTTTTGTTGCCCTTCACAGGAGAACGGAGCTGGAAAGCAGGTTAGTAGGGTGTGGAGGAAATTGGATTTTGCAGTAATCTTCCTCTGCCATGCCCATCAAGCCACGCCCATCAAGCCAAGCCACGTCCACCAGGCCACACCCACAGAACCAGTAGTAAAAAAATTGAATCCCAGCACTGGTCTTCCACCTTCTGATCTAGAGAGAGTATGGGGCATTATTCAGTTTTTTTATGTTTAAGCTTCTTACAGCAATAAAAAAAAGATTATTTTTTTCCAGAAAGGCAGAAAAAGTTCATTGTTGAGAAACAGTTAAACTTTGATTCTGTGTCCCATGATCATTTTGGACAATTGATGGGTGTATTTTTCCAGGATTTTGTAATGATTAGACAGTTATGGTATGTTCTTTTTCTTTGTAAGTTAATCCTTTTCATTAAGAAAAAAAATTAAAACAATAATAATGTGATCATCTCACCAGTATTTGGTTGGATAATATTTTTTTCTCTGTCTTTTTAGCTGAATTACTATGATTCTATTAAGGCAATAATTTCTGCATCAAGCCATGAGCCTACAGCATTAGTTATAGGTAATTATATAATTGCTTATATGTTGTTTGTAAAGTCTCTCCTTAAAAGTACTTCATGATTGATTATACGCCATCAAGTTGGTGTTGTTTCTTAGTAACCATATAAATAGATTTTCTCTGTCAATATCTTTCTATCCAAAAGATTTTTCCATAAACATCTGATCCTTCAAGTCTTCCACCAATGCATCCATCATCACTGTTACCAAGTCAATACACCTTCCTGCTGTTCAACCCAGGGGTGGGATTCAAATTTTTTAACAACCGGTTCTGTGGGCGTGGCTTAGGTGGTGGGCATGTCTTGGTAGTCATGTGACTGGGTGAACATGGCTTGGTGGTCATGTTATTGGCTGGGTGTGGCCAACTCAATATGACTCACATCGAGGCATGCATCTCCTTGCCTGGCCTCTCATGACTGTGGGGATGTTGCAACAGTTGTAAGTGTGAAAAATGGTCATAAGTCACTTTTTTCAGTGCCATTGTAACTTTGAATGGTCACTCCACACAAGCAAAGTACCATCAAAGGAGGGGAAAAAAACCTCCAGAGACGTTCCTTAGACAGTTTAGTTTAGTTAATTTAGTTTATTAGATTTTTATACCGCCCCCTCTCCCAAAAAAGGGAAGTCTAGTCCTGCCACAAATGTAATAAGGGTTAACAGAGAGGCAGTTTCTGTAAGCAACACCAGAATGTTTCCTTCCTGCCTTCCTTAGAGGATTAGGCCAGTAATTTCTTCTAACAACCGGTTCTCGAACTGCTTAGAATGTTAACAACCGGTTCTAGCCAATAGGTGCAAACTGGTAGAATCCCACCCCTGGTTTAACCTCTTCTTCTCTTTCTTTTCACTTTCCCAGCATTAGAACCTTCTCTAGCGAGAGAGGTCTCTGAGTAATGGGTCCAAAATAGGACAATTTGAGCCTGCCTTTGGTTAATCAAGGGCTTTATGTAATACTGTATAAGATGGGAAAGGTGTAGATTAAGCTTTCAGTCTTAGTTAGTATATTGAGACATACTTCCAATTTTCTTTGTTTAATTAATTCATTTATTTGTATCCCGCCTTTATTTTTACAAATAACACAACAAACATATCCAACATGCCTTCATCCTCCTATTTTTCTCCTAACAATCCTGTGGGGTGAGTTGGGCTAAGAGAGAGTGGTTGACCCAAGGTCACCCAGCTGATTTGCATGTCTAAGTGTTCTGACCCAAACCTGGTTCCAAGAGAGCAAACACAAGACAAAGGCAGCAGCACAACCTTTTAATGTTTCATCTATCAATCCTGTTTCTTCACAGATAAAAAGCTGCTTCCAACTAATTAGCTCTGACAAGAAAGAGCCTTGCCAAGTTTTTGCAAGGCTGCCAAAAAACAACAGATAAGAAATATTTTACAACACAAGAGTCTTCAAATACCAACTGTAATGTCCACGAGGCTGAGTTTCAAAACATCTTTGCTTCCTGCAAAGAACATTCTCTTCACAGCTGGCTTTTATCTTCTTGAAGGAGAACCCATTACCTTGCAGCCTTACTCCTGAGTCGCATGTGCTGTTGCAGCTGCTCTTTCCTGTGAGCAATCCTGCACATGCGCACACTTGGCACAGGCTTCTCGGGAACCTCCTCATTGCTGCTGCCATCCCCCACAATCTCTGAAGGCAGCAGTCCACTCCCTAATGGTCCTGGCCTCTCATCTGAATCCTCGCTCTCCTCAGCCGTCCGCATCTGCTGATGACTAACCACAATACTAAGGCAGGACTAGAACTCATGGTTTCCTGATTTCCTAGCCTGGTGCCTTAACCACTAGATCAAACTAATTCTCATAATTTTTTAAAAAAATCAATGAATATTCACTCTGTATAAGAATGTTGGAGTCTAAATTCTGTGTAGGAATCTTTTACTGAATTCTCATATCCTTCTACAGGTTGCATTGTGGGAGCTACCAATGTTGAGCAACAAATGAGAGAAATAAAAGAAAATAAGAAAGATTCAAAGATGAAGAAAGCACAGGAAATGCTAGGAACTCCCTCCCAGAGAGCTGAAGGGGATCAGATTATTTTTCGGGTTCATAAAGGAGTTAAAACATTTGCATTTAGTAAAAAAAATAATGCCATAGTAACCGGTGGAATGGATCGAATTATTCGAATATGGAATCCATACATGCCTGGGTAATTATTATATTGCAATTATACTTCTACAGCTCTATTATAATCCTTTGCCAACTATTAGTTATTTTAAATGCATGTGCTACTTTTATTTAGGATGCATGAATTAGTATGATTTGTAAAGAAAAATGTAAAACAGATGAATTTCTAATTCGCAGTTAGTTTAACTCCTTAAGAGATCTTACTATAGTTATGGAAGGAGGAGATAATATTTTTCTAGTCATTATCAATGATGAAAATAAATCTTAGGTTTTTATTATTTACTCATTATTCTTTAGATTTTCATTAGATTTCTAAAGGAGCCCATGGCAAAATAGGATTTGTTATAGAGAAGAAATTCAGTTCTCCATTACCTTTTCCATTCTCACTCATGACACTCTCCTACTAAGAATTTATTAGCTTCATTTTCCCCTCCCTTGACTGTGAAAATATGTCACTATCATCCAACACTGATTTGTCTTTTGGGACCATTGAAATATAGCTGCCCCTTCATGAAATCTTTAAAAGTATTGCCTTAAGGCAGTTTTTCTAGTAATACATTTTAGAGACCTCTTGCTCTTTGAAGAGTGAATTAATAATATTTTTGCAGATACAATTCAAAATTGAGTCAGGTGAAATTATTTTTGTTGTATGTATTTGTAAATCTAGCATGTTTCCCTGAAAATACAACCTGTCCCCAAAATAAATCCTAGCTTGATTTTTACATGTGCGCCCATTATAATCCCTACCCGCAAAATAAGCCCTAGTTAAGACCCCACCCACTCTGGGGTGCATGGGGTGGTGCGATTACAATTAAAATGAAGCTGTGGGGATGGGGGGGTGGAGCTGCCCTATTTACCAGGCTTTGCATACCCTGATACCTGCCTCGCCTTGCAGGCCTACTTCTTCTGCATCTGCTTGCTGCCAGTCATGTGCATTACCCACAGCTTCCGTTTCGCTGTCAGAGGCCTTCTGGAAAGGCCTCTGCAGCCAAGAAACATAATCCAGATTGACATGTGCAATCCAGAGCTCTGTTATTGGCTGCAGGGGGGTTTCCAAAAGGCCTCTGATGGTGAAATGGAGGCTGGGGGCGATGCATGTGAGTGGTGGCAAGCAGCTGCAGAAGAAGTGGACTGACAGTGGGCTCCTGTTGGGTGGGGCTGTCGGTGCCACAGCCATGAGGTGAGTCAGTAATTAGACATCCCTAAAAATAAGACCTGGTGCCTTTTTTATGGCAAAAATGATATAAGACTGGATCTTATTTTCGGGGAAATACACGTATATTTATAGGCATAGTGTCCAATTAGTTGCCAGGAGTTGAGAATGACTTGAAAGACCAAATAAATAAATTACCATTATTACTGGCTCATTATAGTATATAGTTCATTATGTGTTCCTGATTGGTCAAGATTTAATGTTCTCACTGAATTTTAGAAGACCCACAGGCATGCTCAAAAGTCACATGGCTCCCATTTTCTATGTCTACGTATCTGAGGAAGATAAAATATTTTCCATATCAACAGACAACACAGTTAAGGTCTGTCTTTTTCATATTTCAAATTATATTTTCTTTACCCTAGTTCTTTCTCTTTAGTGTAACACAATTCTTTCCTTGCAGATATGGGATATGGAGGATCAGACTTGCTTATTCACTGCTTGTTCAAAAAACAATGGAATTAAAGGAGAGATTACTACTTCTCATTATGTCACAGGCACTCGATCACTCTGTGTTGCCACAGATACATTGGCCATTCTTCATCTAAGATTACGGTAAAGTACAAAGCAACATAACCAGAGTTCCTGGTAGTTAGATAGATCCAAGAATTGCATTTATGGAAAACCCCAAATGTAAGAAATCGTTGATAAAAATTCTAGGGTTTTTTTTTAATAGTGTGATTCTTATGTGGGGACACTTCAAGAGAATACTTGAAATGTTGTGGCATTTATTAGGATTGCACTCATAAGCAAAATATTACAAGATTTTTCTAAAATCTAGATGAACATTTAATTTCAAATAATTATTACTAATGTGATTTTTGGATTAGCTTGCTGGAATCTATTAAAGCCTATAACTTAAGCCTTTGCTGATTAATGCTAGGGAAAGTATTACTGCAGTTCTCCCAATATACAAGTGTTAACAAGTAGAAGTACTTTCCAATATTTATCAGTCTTTCAATGAATTATAAAGCATCATATAAAATCCTGAGACACAGGCATTTTCATTATTAGAGCATGTCATTATGCTGTTACTTTCTCTTTCGGGATAAGCAATCCCTAAATTTCCAATATTGTATTGCAATGCTAAATCAGGCTTAGAGGAACTGCCATTCATAAGCTTTAATTAACATATGTGCGCATATTTAACTAATACATATCAGGAGGGTTAGGAACCACAGAGGAAAAGTGATGCCCAAATATATGCAGGCACCTTTGGGGATACCAAATTGTTTATCTAATGCAGTTTTATATTTAGATACAGAGTGACATTCATTAAACCTGAAATACAGCATTTAGTTACTATATTAACTAAAGTTACAATATACTATATTGGGGCATGCATAAGTGCACCAACGTGCCTACCGTCCCTCTCCTATTGTTTCTTTTTTATTTTTCTTATATGTATCCATGTATTCATAACTATGTTTTTACTTATACCTATTATCTTGTAAGCAATTGACAAAATAAAATAAAAAACAAATAAGACATAACATATTTACTTTAAAAGACTTTGTGTAAAGATTTTATTTCCTTTATAATTTCAGATTCATTTGGAGAAAAACGTAATTTCAATTCAATTCTACTGAATGAAGAATTAGCCTCAATTAATGGAAGTAAACTACAATAAGACTAAAAGATACACATTCAAATATGTGTTATTATAGACTTAAATCAAAATACAACCAAAAATACAATAAGTAGAAATGAATAAAGCAAGTCAAAATTAAGACTTCAGCAATGTGATACAGTTTATTCAGGTTTGATGAATGCATGTTGGCCAAAGAATAGCCAACAAACTATATAAATGTTTGTTTTAGGGTTCTGTTAATCAGTTTATGTCAGAATAAAACTTATGACGTAAGAGAATATGATCAGTCAATTTGCTCTCCTCTGTTTCACACAGGGATAAATTTGGGGAACTAGAGTATTATTCCATTTACTCTGTAAAATTGCCAGTGGGAATGAAAAGGATATTGGTGGATGCCCAGTGATATCTGGCATGAGTTAATTTAGATAATCTGCAGGTGACTGTCATTGTTTGAAAGAAATCAAATTACATTTCTACATGTTCAATTCACTACTTTGTAACACCTACAGTTTTTAAAAGCCAGAGAATAATAACAGTTCTGGAAAAAAAATCATGGGGTAGCACTTTCTTGTGATATTTTCCCAACCTAGTACATCTGTATGTATCAAAAGTGACTAATGAAAGCAGCCTTAGCCAAACAAAGAGAATAGTGTATTATCTAAAGCTATTATATAAAGAATACTACACATCGACACAAAAGGGGGCACATGGCTTAGTGGTCAAAGACATTGAGCTTGTCAGCTAGAAAGATGTGAGTCTATCTTTGATACCTGAGTGCTGTGCAACTCCTGTTCCTTGCTCCAGCTCCTGCCCCACTTAGTAATTAGAAAATATGAAAATGCGAGTAGATTAAAAGGTACCATTTCAGTGGGAAGATAATTCCATATGCATTGGTGTATAATCACGCTGACCACATGACCACGGAAATTGTCTTCGGACAATGCTAGCTCCCTCAGCTAAGAAATGGAGATGAGCACCAACCCCTAGTGTCAGACACAACTGATCAGGGAGACTTTTACCTTTTTACATATTGATTATAAAAATAATTTTACAATGGATATTTATGTTTGGTTCCTGAAATTAAAAAAACAAAACAAATTATCTATGTGATTTGATAATTCTTAAATAGAGGAAAGTTTTAATGTGTCCTATTTTCATCTACAGTTTTAGATTGATACAGAAGGCAAGACAGGGACATGTGTCTATTCTAGTGTATATGGAGAAATGGAGACTTCACTTCCTACTATTTTGTAATTTTATAGGGATATAAAGGAACAGTTTATCTTGCTACTAAGACTGAAGAACAGAACAGAATAGAATAGAATAGAATAGAATAGAATAGAATAGAATAGAATAGAATAGAATAGAATAGAATTTTTTACTGACCAAATGTGATTGGATGCACAAGGAATTTTTCTTTGGTGCATAAGTTCCAAGTATACACACATATGACAACTGTATTTAGAGATACTAAATTTAACAAAACATACTTATTAAGATTAGTATATTAATAAACTTGTTTGGACAGTTATTCAAAAAATGATTATTAAAAATTGGGCTTTAGAGGATAGATTCATTTTTGAATAGCTGGACTGCTATTGATTTGTACAGGTTTGATGTACTGTAATGGTCGCTTTTCCCTTTAATTATAGAATAGTGCATTTATGTATATTTTGCTAATTAAGTATTAGCAGCCAGCCAAATAACATTTTAATTTATTGATAGTTTGATTTTGTTGTTGTCTCTAAAGTAGATCAGCTCCAGATCTTTATATCATAACTTCTCATAAAAAACCAGTTTTGTGCTGCAAATTCAACAAAGTATTCAGGCATGTTGTGAGCTGCTCTGAAGATTCTGTAAGTGAAATGATAATTATAAAATTCTGTTGATCATAGTTACCTAATCAATATATTTAGAATCTTCAGAATTCTGAGTTTCTTTGTTTTAGATATGAAGTAAGTTGTGATTTGAGATTGAGCCTTCTCAAAACTGGAATTCCTTGCCAAAAGGCATGGTAAAAATATATATTTTAAAAAGATTTTACATATTAAAGGAGAATGCAGTTATCTCTAGTTGCTCTTAGCATCTCTATATGCAGAGGTGGGATTCTACCAGTTCACACCTATTAGTTAGAACCATTGTTAACATTCTAAGCAGTTCGGAGAACTGGTTGTTAGAAGAAATTACTGGCCTAATCCTGTAAGGAAGGCAGGAAGGAAACATTCTAGGGTTGCTTACAAAAACTGCCTCTCTGTTAACCCTTATTACATTCTTGGCAGGACTAGACTTCCTGTCTCAGGAACTTCTCTGGAGTTTTTTTTCCCCTCCTTTGCTGGTACTTTGCTTGTGTGGAGTGACCATTCAAAGTTACAATGGCACTGAAAAAAGTGACTTATGACCATTTTCACACTTACAACTGTTGCAGCATCCCCACAGTCATGAGAGGCCAGGCAAGGAGATGCATGCCTCGATGTGAGTGATATTGAGTTGGCCACACCCAGCCAATAACATTATCACTAAGCCATGCCCACCAACTAAGCCACACCCACAGAAACGGTTGTTAAAAAAATTGAATCCTACCTGTCTATATGCCTTTCAGGATCAGAAGCAAATGCTTCTAAATAAGTACTTAAATCAAGACAAAATATCATACATCTGCTTCCAAAAGCATTCACTTTTTGTGTATGATAGATCAGTGTTTCTGAACCTTAGCAACTGCAAGAGTCACTTTGTGAGAGATGTGCAGTTGTATAAACGTGACAAATAAATAGTGTGGAACAACCAGTGTGTTGAAGTCCACTTTTATTAAAGTCCTGTAGAAGTTGAGAGAAACACTGCTTTAAATACACTGTATGTTATTATGAAATGGCCTCCCATAAAACATTTGTTTTAGTATTTGTTTTAGATTGCAGAGTTTTATAGCCAATCATATATACTTCTCCTTCTTCTTCTTCTTCTTCTTCTTCTTCTTCTTCTTCTTCTTCTTCTTCTTCTTCTTCTTCTTCTTCTTCTTCTTCTTCTTCTTCTTCTTCTTCTTCTTCTTCTTCTTCTTCTTCTTCTTCTTCTTCTTCTTCATCATCAATAAAACTTAATCATCAATAAATTAGCCTCAAATCACAGTCTCAATAAACGTATTTGTTTATTAAATTTGTTTGCATCCCATCTTGCTGCAAGGCGACTCTTGTTACTAGTATATTTTGACAACTGCTTGGTACAGTTTAATTTCTGAACAAAGTTTCTATACTGTCTGCTTCATCTCTTTGACGACATTCTAAAACAGAAAGAAAACAAATAAGTTGTGTTGTAAATGAGGGAGGGGAATGCCTGACAAAAACCAAGGGATAAAATAGAAATCACATGGCCATGAGCTGTAATGCTTATAAATGCAAGTAATATTACTGTACAAAAGTATGGCCGCTTTATGTGCGGAAGGTCAATTTCAACATCCACCACCTCCTGGCTAGGAAATAAGACTTCTCTGGAACCCTGGATGTAATGTTAACTATAGTGGCCTAATAGACCATCAATAGTATGATTTGTATAAGGCAACTATACATGTTTTTACATACATTCTACCTTGGTTGTTGCCAAAGAAAAAGGATCTGTTTGTTGGAGCTGTATGACCTTCAAACTTAATTCAGAAGAAAATCATGTGTAAGCAGAAATATCTTGTCCCTCTGCTCTTCATTAAAGAAGCTCCACTTGGGACTTGGAGCATGCCTATTCTATTAGATTGTGTGGGGTGGAAAGAAAAGATGAGGGATAGGCTATTCTTAGATGGCTAGAGTGTATGTCATGAGGTGACAACCAGCACTTTAAATTGCATCCAAAAATCTATTGGCAGAGCAGCTTGTAGAATAGATTTCTTTGTAAGATACATGTTTTAGGATCAAAGCGCACCAACGTGCCTACTGTCCCCTGTCCTATTGTTTCTTTTATATTTTATTTTTCTTATATGTACCGATGTATTCATAACTATGTCTTACTTATACCTATTACCTTGTAAGCAATTGATAAATAAATAAATAAATAAATAGTGTTTATATATATGTCCCTTTTTTTCTTCTTCTTCTTTTAAGGTGGTCAAGGTATGGGATTTCGAAAGCGGAAAGCCTGTTTTTGAATTTGGTAATGCTCATGGTGACTCTGCCATTACATGCCTCACATTTGATTTTAGTGGAAGAAGGTACATTTGGAGAGTTTTAGGGTGTGAGAAGGGCTGTGATATTTTTAACACATCGCTGAATAAATAATTAGGCATTTCAATCATGTTTCAGACTCATTACTGGAGGAAAAGATGGCTGCCTGAAAATATGGAATTATAATAATGGACAGTGTCTTCACACTTTGAAAAAGGGTAAGTAGAAGATTGATTGAATTATCTAAACATTTGTTTCAAGAAGGAGGAAAATCTGCAAGTCCAGCATTATGGCTTTTTTTTCTATACAGAAGACAGATATGATGAAGTTCGCGACTGCGCTTATGTGGAGATCAACAAAAATGAGTAAGTTATCCACATTTATCATAACATGTGATGTTTTAGTGTAGGAAAGGCTAATAAAAACCATGTGGGGTTTTTTTTTGTGTTTGGGGCAGGTTCATATCAACAGGCTTCTTCTTGAAAAAACAAATTTCAATCCATGAGGTTGTTTTGGCAGATGATTTAGGAAAAGTCTCATATATTTCCCTCATGTTAGGGATCTATCTGAGTCTTCAGGTTCAGAAACTGAAGAGCCTGACCTGTCTAAGCCCCAGCCTGGACCAGAGCAATTAAAAGAAAAGAGCGCACCTGAGAAGACATAGGTGCATGATAGCAGATATCCAGTGTCTGAGTTCTGGGAAGGTCATGAGCCTTGCTGTATTCAACAGAGAAAATCCAGGGATTAAACCTATGGACTTTGGCATACAATCTTATGCTCTGCCACTGAGTTATGGGGATCCCCTTAATTGTTGAGCTACTGTATGTTATTACCATACATTCAAGTATTACAGATTACAGATTAACAGAGTTGGAAGGGACCTTGTAGGTCATATAGCCCAACCCCTGCCCAAGCGGGAGACCCTACAGCATTTCTGACAAATGGCATTCCAATCTCTTCTTAAAAGTCTCAAGTGATGGCGCTCCCACAACGTCCGAGGGCAAGCTGTTCCATTGGTTGATTCTTCTCACTGTCAGAAAGTTTCTCCTTATTTCCAGGTTAAACCTCTCCTTGTTCAGTTTCCATCCATTATTCCTCGTCTGGCCTTCAGGTGCTTTGGAAAATAGCTTGACCCCCTCCTCTCTGTGGCAGCCCCTCAAATATTGGAACATTGCTATCACGTCTCCCCTGGTCCTTCTCTTCACTAGACTAGCGATGTCCAATTCCTATAACTGTTCTTCATATGTTTTAGTCTCCAGTCCCCTAATCATCCTGGTTGCTCTCCTCTGCACTCTTTCTAGAATCTCAACATTTTTTAATAGTGTGGTGACCAAAACTGGATGCAGTATTCTTGGTGTGGTCTTACTAAGGCTTTATAGAGTGGTATTAGTACCTCACTTGATTTTGATTGTATCCCTCTGTGAATGCAATTTAGGATTGCATTAGCTTTTTTGGCTGTCGTTACATACTCCTGGCTCATATTTAATTGGTTGTCCACTAAGACTCCAAGATCCCTCTCATAGTTACTGCTATTAAGCCTGGCTTCACCCAGTCTATATGTGTACTTTTGGTTTTTCTTGCCTTAGTATAGGACTTTTAGTTTCTGAACATTGAATTTCATTTTGTTAGATAGAACCAAGTGTTCAAAGCCTAACAAGATCCATGGGGATCTTGAGCCTATCTTCTAGGGTGTTAGCTATTCCTGCCAGCTTAGTATCATCTGCAAATTTGGTAAGTTTCCCTTCTATTCCCTCATCTAAATTGAACTAAGTAGTGCTGGAGAGGGGAATAAATAGTTTGGCTTGCTCTTGTCTTTAGTAGTTAACTATGCAGAAATAAGTATATAAAACTTACTTTTGAAGATACTGTTTCATACATACAAAATCCTGTTAAAAGAATTCAATGGTCATTCAGAAGCTGATATATATTGAAGACAGAGTTACAGAATTAAGATGATTGTTAAAACTTGTGGGGAGAGGAATCTAAAAAACAAAACCTCTTACAATAATGAAGAACAAATGAAAATTTTGAGAGTGTACTGCTCAAAATACAAACTCCATTCTGCAGAGCGACAACTGTAGTCTAAACTGGAGAAAAAACCCTTTTTGGTCCAGCTCAGCTGAAAGTAAATGAACTCCTTGAAAAATTTGGCACAGTTGAAGCACAGTTGATTTGGCACCTATGTTTAAAAATGAATAATAGATAATTCAACTCACTGATTGCTTAATAGAATAATTTATATAAGAGAGATAGTGGAATATAGCTGGCCCTAGCAGCTAGATTATTAACTGCTGCTGCATAGCAGAAAGACTATAATAATTCAAATTTTGGTAAACATTAATTGCTTTTGCAGGTATGTCATAGGCGTGGGATGGGACAGAAGAATAAATTTGTTTTATGTAAGTAAAAAATTTCTATACAAAAAATGGCATCACTGTTAATTGATTGTTGAAATTGTTGTGACAAAATACCCTTGTACATAAATAATGGCCTTGTAGTGAGAACACTTTCCATTTTAGTGTAGGACTTGGCTCTATTCGCCTATGATTTTAAGTGGCCAAAATTGCATTACTTAGTTAATTGTGGTCCCTAAAAGCTGGTGTTCTGCTTTCAATGTAGCACCTCTGCACTGCCAGTAGCAAATTCAAGAACAGATCAGCAAGAACATTCGAGAATTCTATTAGCTACTACCTGAATCTATGGGCAAATATCACTTATTATTCACAGTGGTCAATCTACATGCAGCAATGAGAAGCTCTTTCACAAGTGGATGCACACTATTCCACTTTATACACAAGATGTAACCAGATGGATAGATGGATTGATATGTATATGTGTGTGTATACACATTTCCCAACATTTGAACTTGATTCCTAGTGATTATATGGGTATATAAATGAGGGCAACAGTATGTTATGCTTTCTTTTAGATACTTTAGATATTAACAATCACCGTGGTATAGTGTGTAAAATGTGGTTTCTAGGCCAGTTAAGTTTCAAGAGTATTAATAAACAGTTGCAAACTTCCCCTTTATCAGTAGGAGGATAAAGAAAACCTGTGAGAAAGAGAATCAGAAAGCTTCCATTATAATACATTCTAAATATATGTTGTCTCTAAATTGAAAAGACTCCCTTTAAACCAGATAGTTGCCAAACAGCCTGACAATTCCATGCAAACAAATTTCAAATTCTTTTAAAAGCTGTTAGCTGCTATCACTTATCAGGCCCCTGTTAGTGGCAAGAGAATCACAGCTGAAATGGACAGAAGAGTATGAATACGGAAGATGTAAGGATGGACTTACATTCAACAGATGGGATTGTGAGGCATGAGAAGATGAAAGTCAAGACTTATCTCAGTATGTGGAGGAGCAAGAAACAAAGATTGCAATTTATTTATTTATTATTTATTTATTTAAATTTGTATACCGCCCCCCTCTCCCGGAGGGACTCGGGGTGGTGAACAGCCAAGATAAAATATACATATAAGAATACATATACAATATTTAAAAGTTAAAAGAATTAAATAAGTTGGCCATATCAAAAGATTAAAATAAGAGATTAAGAAAGTTAAAACCAAATTAAAAGCTCTAAAAACCCCTAGGCCAGACCGGCTTGCTGAAATAAATAGGTTTTCAGCACATGGCGGAAGGTCAGGAGATCAGGGATGGTCCTCATCTCCAGGGGTAATTTATTCCAGAAGGAGGGTGCCAATGAGAAGGCCCGCATCCTCGGGGTCACCAGCCATCCAGCGGGCGGCACCCCGAGGAGGCCGACTCTATGGGAGCATATTGGTCGGTAAGAGGCCGATAATGGCAGGAGGCGGTCTCGCAAATATCCTGGTCCCGAGCCATGGAGCACTTTAAAGATAATAACTAAGACCTTGAAGCGCACCCGGACGGCCATCGGGAGCCAATGCAGCTTGCGCAGAAGTGGTGTAACATGGGAGCCCCGAAGAGCCTCCAACACCACCCGCGCAGCCGCATTCTGCACCAGCTGGAGCCTCCGGATGCTCTTCAAAGGAAGCCCCATGTAGAGAGCATTGGCATAGTCTAGGTGGGAGGTTACAAGGGCGGAAGTGACCATGCAAAGCACATCCCGATCCAGAAAGGGCCGCAACTGGTAGATCCTACGGACCTGACCAAAAGCCCCCCTGGTGATGGCCGCCACATGGTCCTCCAATGACAGCCGCACATCCAGGAGGACACCCAGGTTGTGAGCCCTCTCTGTGGGGCAAGAATTTCCCCCCCCCCCCACAGCCAGCGATGGAACCAGCTGGCTGTATCAGGGTGTCGGGAAGCACAGCCACTCAGTCTTAGATGGGTTGAGCTGAAGCCTGTTCCGCGCCATCCAACACCGCACGGCCTCCAGGCACCGGGTCATCACTTTGACGGCTCCATCAGGGTGGCCCGGGGTAGAGATGTACAGCTGAGTATCATCAGCGTACTGATGGAACTCTACCCCAAAGCCACGGATGATCTCACCCAGCGGCTTCATATAAACAGAAGGGGCGAGAGCACTGATCCCTGAGGCACCCCGCAAACCAGGGGCCTCAGGGCCGACCTCTGCCCCCCTGCCAACACGAATTGCGAACGGCCAGAGAGGAAGGAGGAGAACCACCGCATAACAGTGCCCCCCACTCCCAACCCCTCCAGCCATCGCAATAAGATATTGTGGTCGACAGAATCAAAAGCCGCTGAGAGATCTAACAGGACCAGGACAGAGGAACAACCTCTGTCACGGGTCCTCCAGAGATCATCCACCAATGCGACCAATGCCATCTCTGTGCTGTGCCCGGGCCTGAAGCCCAATTGGCATGGATCCAAATAGACAGCTTCATCCAGGTGCTGGGGGAGCTGTCATGCCACCACACTCTCAACAACCTTCGCCACAAAGCGAAGGTTGGAGACGGGACAATAATTAGATAACAAAGTTGGGTCCAGGGACGGTTTCTTGAGGAGAGATCTCACCACCCAGTCAGCAATGGGACTGGGTATACATTCTAGACTGATTTCTTACACCCAGAGACTGTTCTGTTATGGCTACTCTTTTAAAACCGCAATAAAGTTTTAGTTGTAGCTGTGTTTGTCCAAGTTTCTGGAGCTTTATACTCAGGGGTGGGATTCTACCAGTTCTCACCTATTCGCTAGAACCGGTTGTTAACATTCTAAGCAGTTCGGAGAACCGGTTGTTAGAAGAAATTACTGGCCTAATCCTGTAAGAAAGGCAGGAAGGAAACACTCTGGTGTTGCTTACAGAAACTGCCTCTCCATTAACCTTTATTACATCCTTGGCAGGACTAGACTTCATGTCTCAGGAACTTCTCTGGAATTTTTTTTCCCTCCTTTGTTGGTACTTTGCTTGTGTGGAGTTACCATTCAAAGTTACCATTCAAAGTTACTGAAAAAAGTGACTTATGACCATTTTTCACACTTATGACTGTTGCAGCATCCCCACAGTCATGAGAAGCCAGACGAGGAGATGTGTGCCTCGATGTGAGTGATATTGAATTGGCCACACCCAGCCAATAACATGACCACCAAACCATGTCCACCCAGTCACATGACACCAAGCCATGCCCACCACCTAAGCCACGCCCACAGAACCGGTTGTTAAAAAATTTGAATCCCACCCCTGTTTATACCTAATGTGTAACTGTGCTTTGAATGACTGACACACTTTAAATTCAGTTTAATGTCAGAAATGGATAACCATTTAGGAAAAATGTAAAATAAAATGGTAGCAGTGTAAGGCTTCAAAGGAAGAATGGATTGCAATGTAAGTGTCAAGAAAAGCCACAATCTACTCATAGGAACACATGATGGTAACTTATTGAATGAACAACTCAGATGAGAAATGGGCAAGTCAGATTTGGGTACCTTCAAGAGAATAACTGAATTAGAGCTGGATTTTATTTTTGTATGTCTGGAAATGCCAAGTTCATTTTGGAGATTATAAATGATTATCTTAGATATCATTTTATTTGGATATTTTTTGTTATAGGATTCCACAGATGATTTCTATCATATCAAGAAACCTCAGCCCCACTGGCAGGATGACATAGTAAGAAACGTTTGGCATATGAAGTGCTTTACAAGCAGTTTGGAATAAGCGGTTTGATAACATTTGGGGAGCTGGATAATGTAAGAGTGGAGATAAATCTTTGATCCGATTCATCTTTGTGAATTGGCACTGTTGGCACTGCTGGATAAATGTGAAGGACCTACTTACTTTATACTTTCCTTAGGAATACATCACATGAGCTACCTCCGGATAAATTCACACCACCTTTTTGCCTAAAAGAAGGACAAATAAATAAAGAAGCATAAATAAATCAGAGATAGAGAGGGAGGGACTCTCATCCATACTTTGTGGACTAGAAGCATTATACTGGTGGATCAGATGAGGCCTACAACAAATTGAAGCTTTCCACCTCCAAATAGATGATCTGTAAATCCTGGAAATACCACATAACCAATTTGTTTTCTTGACTCATCAGATGTGGATAATCAGATCATGGAGTTAAAACCCTCTTTTTCTGATGTACCAATAGGATAAAATTAGTCACATGGAACTTCCTTATGGTCAGTCTGACTGAGACCATCCATAATTAAATGAACATGGCAGTATCCAAAAGTATAGGCTTATTTTTTTCATAAAAGTCAGCATATTAACTTTATTCTATAAAGAAGATTTATTTCCAGGGTATATGTAGAAATTGTAGAGTTTGCAACTCATGAGAACTTATACTTATGCTTATGAAGTTATACTGAATTGTATAATTTCATCTGCCGGTTGGTTTGCATATTGTGTAAAATACAATCTAAACCAAAACACAAAGAACTCGAAGCAGTTTTATTCACTTTTTTCTTACTTTTTTTTTCTTATCCAGAACTGGGGACACAAAGAAGACATTCTCTGTATTGCTCAGTGTCCCCCTAATCTTCTTGCAACATCCAGTTATGATGGTGAAATTATTGTTTGGAATATGGTCTCTGGTCACATAGACCATAGATTCTACATTCCAATGACCACAGCTACCTCTGTTCATTCTCAGAGTAAGTTCACTAATCAGAAAAAGACTGTAAAATATAATTCTCATATTGCCATAAATAATTCTTAATGAATCCTTGCATATGGAATTGCATAGAAATGGAAAATATGGCATAAATTCACACTTGAAGCCTAGCCCATGTTGACTAGCTTTGGGATAGTTAAAACAACTCCATGTTTTACCACACTAGGAATAGTTCAGTCAGTCCACTAATTTTGTTGATGTTATTTTAATATATATGTCACCACCTGGTTTCCAGATGGGTGGGCAGGAAATGATCTTTATTTGGCATGAGCCCTAAAAATGTTTAATTAATGTATCTCAGTCATGTGTTCAATTCAGTTCTTTTGAGTAACGTTAGAAACTGCTGGAACTTGATCTACAGCTCACATCTTTGAAATAAGAATTTGAAAATAAGATCTCTATACCTTTATTTCATTTAAATGTAGTTTTATCTGTTGTAGCACGATATTAGGACATGGCTTACACAATTAAGAAGGATAAGTCACATTCATAAGCAAAAACAAAACAAATAGTAGCCAATAAATTAGGGTGGGGGAGGTTTAGCAGATTAAAGCAACAAACCTGCCTAAAAAGTTTAATCCCAAAAGTCTCCTCCAAATATACAATTCAGATAAAATTAAATTAAGTATATTTGTAACATATGCATACATTTACAGTTGTAGTCTTAAAAAGTATATAACATCCTGTGAGCAGAGGGCCTCTTATTTACTTATGGTAAAATTTAGTCATAGAAATTAAAATTTAACTTTAATAATATGGATATTTGACTGCATTCACATATTATGCCAAGTCTTGGTTAATTATGCATAAGCGCACAATCATGCCTATCATCCCTAATTATTAGTCCTATTTCTTGTATTTAAACATGTTTATTCTTGTTTCTGTTATAATATAAGCTTTTGACAAATAAAATAAATAATAAAATAATTTAATTATGACTTAATTGGCAAGCTATAAATGTCTGGATGCAAAGCCAAGCCAAACAAATTTCGTAATAATATATTAGGATGAATGCAGTTGGGCTATGCCTTTTGTACAGTATATTGAAAAACTCACATTTCCTTATAGTGATTATATATTTTTCCCTTCCCTACTAGTTGATGTGACACGGATAATTTTTCTAAAGACTCGTGCTGTGAAATTTGATTCAACTACTGCATCTCTGGTTTCTAATGGCCCACAAGGTAGGATTAATGGACGATATAAATCATGAACAAAACAACCATGGTGATAACTTAATTAATTGATGATCCCAATTTGAAGATAAATTCAATTTCAATTAATTTTGCTTATGTTTTTACAGACTAGATAAGGAAATGATACTTAGGCGTCAGGAACCTTGTTTCCTGTAACCACAGCATTATCAATCATGCTAAAAACATGGAAAGATAAAGTAATGAGATTAGAAGTTTAGGGTCCTAGCAATCTTAAACTTTATATCGTCAAGTCTACACTCACTGTGGTTTTATAAATTTGCCTTAAGGTCATTTAGTTACAGTTAGTACAAAAGTATGCTTGTTTAAATGCTACCAAATATTTCATCTTGCGTCTTTATGATATCCCCCCCACCAAGGTTATCTACATTTCTGGAGCCTGTTTTCAGAGGATCCACTCATAGCAAGTTTTCAACCAGTAAGTTTAATTGGTAAAATTAATGGCTGTAAAAGTTATAAAGAAAACCAGCTTGCTGTAGAGATTAAAGCTAGAAAGTGGGAGACTCTGAGTTCTACATTAGCTGACGTTAGGCCAGTCACTTTCTCTTAGCCCTAGGAAGAAAGCAATGGTTTTCCAAAAACCTTTTGAGAAAATTACAAAGACTTGTTCAGACAGCTGCCAGGAGTCAAGATTGACTTGTAAGCAATCATCATAAATCCAGTTTCAATATCTGGCTGATTGTCTGATGAATTATAAACAGATCTTCAGCATGAATACTGGTAACATCTGAAATATGTCAAAAATATACTCTAATTTGCAGTCCTTTGTTTTACTAATTGCAATTTAAGATCATTATTGCTTAGAATGAGTTTAAGACTCATTCTTTACATTGCATTCTGTTAAACCATTATGAATGCAAGATTTTACATTGCCTTGTGGTATAAACCAAAGATGGCCACTACAATCTGGATGTTATTGGAATTCAGTCTTCCTGAAATTTAATGTGAGCAGATGATAGCTAATGAGAAATTCCTGAACTAACATGCAAATCAGAATCTCATTCTTTGGAATGTATACCTCTCCTTATGCTGTATAGTTATGCAGTTTTCAAAATAGTTTGTAAAGAATCTTTTACGGTGCACCGCTTTATACTCCAGTCTAGGGGGAAATCCCTGATCAGCAGCATTGCTGTGACTGCAGATGATCTGTATATGTATGCAGCTGATGAAGACGGTTATGTGTATGTCCATGACATCCAAAATTATGCCCTTCAGGATACAAAAGAAGAAGCACCCAAATGTATGTGTATATTACTATGTGTATATTACAGCTTTGTATCTCGAACTGGAAAAATGAATTTTTAAAAATTAATCTACAGTACATTATTTTAAAAAGTTGAATTGGTCCAGATGTTACTCACTGAATGGTATTCCACATTGTATGGTTTAATTTTGTAAACAGGTAATATTCTTCAATAAGGCTGGTGAAATAATCACTTAAAATGTAAAATTGAGAGCTGTTTTGATTATATTTCAAATATGCAGTACTCCTATTTAATGATTGCAGTAGACAAGAAACAACAGAGAAAATATATTTATAAAAGCTGTAAGAGGCAAGTTTGGATGGAGTATTTAAGTGATCCTTTTGTAATCTTTCTTTTAAGGACTGGGTCTATATATTACTCTCGCTCTGCATGCCACCCTCCTATAATCATTATTCAACTCAGTTGTTTCTTAATAGGGCATATTTGTTGCTCAAATCATGCTTTGTGTAAATTATGGATGTTCCCATAGAAAAGAGACCTAATCTTTATTTTAGAGGATAAAGACACTCCTACCTGTATTCTGAGGGGTATGAACTTGAAATCTTCCGGAAAGCTAAAATACAGGGGAGGGGACTTTGTATGGCGGCAAGAGAAAGCGGATGTTATATAGACTGGAAAATATTGGCGCTTACAAAATTTCCATTGCTTTTTTTCCTGTTCTGAATGCTAATGAGTATATACTATGGAAGTTTTAACAGGGCCAGAATGAGGCTCCAAAATTGCATTCCCCCTAAAATACTGCTACTCTTCAATACTGCTACCCTTCAAAAAGACCTTGACTATGTATCAGAATGGTCAAACGAATGGCAACTTCAAATCTCAACAAATAAATGTTCTGTCTTACATATTGGCCAAAAAAATCAGAAAATAAAAAATAAGCTGAAAAGTCAAGACCTTGTTGATGATCCAAACTCTGTCAAGGACCTTGGAGTACTCATCTCTAATGATCTAAGTGCTAGAGCCCACTGTAACTATGTAGCCAAAAAGGCATTAAGAGTTGTTATCCTAATCTTACATAGCTTTTTCTCTGGTAATATCACACTACTAATAAGAGCATATAAAACATTTGCTAGACCAATACTTGAACACAGCTCATCAGTCTAGAACCCCGCATTACGTATCTGATATTAACACAGTTGAGAAAGTCCAGAAATATTTCACAAGAAGAGTTCTCCACTCCTCTACTTGTTGCAGAATACCTTATGCCACCAGACTTCAAATTCTAGACCTTGAAAACCTAGAACTACGCCACCTTCGGTCCAAACTAAGTATAGTATATAAAATTATACATTGCAATGTCCTACCTGTCAGTGAATACTTCAGCTTCAACCATAACAATACAAGAGCACACAATAGATACAAACTCAAGGTAAATCGCACCAGACTTGATTGCAGGAAATACGACTTCAGCAACAGAGTGGTCAATGTCTGGAATACTCTACCTGACTCTGTGGTTTCTTCCCCAAACCCCTTAACCTTAGACTGTCTACTATTGACCTCACCCCTTTCCTAAGAGGTCTGTAGGGGGCGTGCATAAGCACACCAACGTGCTACCATCCCTGTCCTATTGTTTCTTTTTTATTTTTCTTATTTGTATCCATTTCATGTATCCATAATTATGTTTATACTTATACCTGTTACCTTATAATTGCTTGACAAAATAAATAAAAGTAAAAAATAAAACCACATGCTCCAATCCTGGATTCAGGTATTTTCAGAGACTAAAGTTCTAAGGTCTCACATATTTTATGTTTAAATATAAGATCTTAATATATATACTGTAGTGTTTTTCTCTCGTAATATCATTCTGAACAGTCCATGAATAAACTCATATTTTTCTTTTTTGTTGTTTCAGATTTGAACCATTGGCGAGCTCATTTAGATCTGGTTCTAATGTAAGTATGATCTTAACCATTACAAAAGAATAATTTGTGCTTATACAGTAGGTCTGATTATTTTCTTTCAATCCACAGGTTAGAAATTATAGATGAAGATAATATCCTTTTATCCTGTTCTATTGATTGTACAATTCGTTTGTGGAGTCTGAATGGAGAATACATTGGTAAATCAATATGTTTGTAAAGCATGAGGATAATGAGATACCTTAAATTTTAGTAAACATTTAGAAGAAGGGAAATTGGATAATTGTAGTAACAGAGTTGACTTAAATATATATCTTTCTGTTTATAATTATTAATGCAATGGAAAACCATGACATAATTTTATTGCCTGACTTTATGACGCTTTAGATAAGTCATCATGTAAGGGTTTATCAGATAAATGAAAATGGTTTACATTACAATATAAGATGATATAATTTAGTATAATTTAAGGTGTAGTGGAGAAGGTTTTTTTTTTGCAGTAGCAGAATAACACTGCTTTCTTCTTTTGTACAATCTTTTGGAGAATGAAAGAGGAAGGAAAGAAAAAGAGAAAAGTTTAAAGCATATAAAAATAAAAAAATAGATACTATTTTGTTGCAACTCAGTGTGATGAATTATTTTATTTTGAACCCAGTGAACTGTCTGCTGTTTATTTTTATCAGTGGACCAGTAGTGGGATTCAAATTTTTTTGCTACTGGTTCTGTGGGCATGGCTTGGTGGGCATGGCTTGGTGAGTGTGGCTTGGTGGGCGTGGCAAGGTAAGGATACTGTAAAATATCCATTCCCTCCCCAGTCCCCACCCCATTAACCTGCTTTCCAGCTCCATTCTCCTGTGCAGGGCAACAAAAGAAAACCCAGATGATCAGCTGGGACTTGGGAGGCAGAGAATAGATGAAGACAAGGTCAGTCAGAGGTGGTATTTTCTGGTTCTCCAAATTACTCAAAATTTTTGCTACCAGTTGTCCAGAACTGGTCAGAACCTGCTGAATACCACCTCTACAGCGGACATAATATATTGGACTTGATCCAGATTTAGTTGTACTAATAACATGATTGCTCATAATAAAGCAAGTTAATCAGTTGGTCTCAGTCCTATTAATATCAACGAGATCTATATGCAATTAGGCTTAAATTTTTGCTATGTGAAAAAGAAAATCCTTCTGCAAGAAAAAGTTTCCTTCTATGAAAGATCACATCTTGTTTAGAGCTACCAGCTCTAGATTTGGCTTTAGACTTGGATTACAAAAGGATAGCAAAGAGTTACAGTTCTCTGTATCTGTTTGCTGCCATCTAATGGTTATTTGGATTTTGGCAATCCAGCTACAGTAGCCCTAACATTATTCAGTTTAAAGTTATCATTTTTACAATACCTTCCATGCATATTTTCGCTGTAATCCTGTATGCTTTGTCAACCTTAAATTCCACTGATTTAAGGTTCTAAAGTGTGGTACCATGTGAGTAGCCTTACATGAACCCCTAGAACACTATTACTTCAATTCTAATAGACTCCAGTTTGAAGAAATATCTATGCGCAATGTATTCCTATATGCACTGATGATGTTGCTTAGTTGACTAATTATGAGACACCTATAAATAAGTGACCAAGCTCAAAGACTCCATAATTAAATCCTGAGCTTCATATATTCTCTTCTTATTGAATTATACTTACCCATCAAATTTGCATATGTTAACAAAAGCAGGAATTCAGTGGCCTCATGGCAATATTAGTTATGCACATACTGAATATAATTGGCAACATCCAATCTACATCTAAATTTGACTGGGCTCACACAATTTATTTCATTGTTTAACATGGCTTTATATAATATAATAGCTTATATAATAATATGTTTGTTCTTCAAAGCTACTTTCACAGAATGGTCCTCCTTTAATAAGTCTGTTTAGGAGTTTCTGTCACTGCTTTGCCCTGGGCATAGCAATACATTATTCTCTGGGAGTGCAAAAATAGATTCTTGAGTTAACATTAGAAATGAAGCTAAGATTATAAAGAAATTCTTACAATGGCAAAGTATCTGTGAATCTAACTGTATTTACTATTTGTATATTAGTTCCCTGATTTTTTTTTAATCCCACATCTCTTTCTCCCAATAATGGATAATTAACATTTTTTGGGGGGGGAGGGGTTTCAGGAATGGGATTCTACCAGTTCGCATCTATTCACTAGAATCGGTTGTTAACATTCTAAGCAGTTCGGAGAACCGGTTGTTAGAAGAAATTACTGGCCTAATCCTGTAAGGAAGGCAGGAAGGAAACATTCTGGTGTTGCTTACAGAAACTGCCTCTCCGTTAACCCTTTCTTGGCAGGACTAGACTTGTTTCAGGAACTTCTCTGGAGTTTTTTTCCCCTCCTTTGCTGGTACTTTGCTTGTGTGGAGTGACCATTCAAAGTAACAATGGCACTGAAAAAAGTGATTTATGACCATTTTTCATACTTACGACTATTGCAGCATCCCCACAGTCATGAGAGGCCAGGCGAGGAGATGCGTGCCTCGATGTGAGTGATATTGAGTTGGCCATACCCAGCTAATAACATGACCATCAAGCCATGCCCACCACCTAGGCCACGCCCACAGAACCGGTTGTTAAAAATTTTGAATCCCACCCCTGGGGGGTTTCCTTTCTCAGCATTGAACTTTGAAGGCACCTACACTCTGTTTTACTAAATCTTGTCTAGTCTCAGATTCTTCATATTTGCTAGTTTCAGCATTGCAGTATATTTCCTTCTTCCCTTCATAGGAACTTTTGGTCAGGAAGAACCTTGGGAAATTTTTAACACATCCTCCTGGAAACATCCCATGGTCCCTTATGAGATTTTGATAGATCCACAGAGTATGCCCATTCATCCTATGCTGGAAGACACTTCCTCTGACATGCCGATCATCAGTCAAGATGAGAATAAAAGTCCTTCCAAGGTTTTATTATGTTAACTATAAGCTTACACAGACTGTGCTTCGGGACAGCTTGCAGGAAGAATTTAAACTATACTGGGATGTAGTATGGGCAGTGTGGGCAGGCTTTCTGTCACAGAATAACCAGATCAATTTGTGATTTATTTGGTTCTTAAATTCAGTCCTTTGTATCCTTCCTACCACTATTCTGACCCACGCCCTTTTCTAACAAATCAAACACAATCCAAAAGGAACAGAAACCTTGTAATGCTTTTACAAAATAATTAGCTGTGATAAGCACAAGTCTTGCCAAACTGTGCAAGACTTGCCAAAAGATAATAGACAAGAAATAGTTTGCAAACTAAGAATCTTCAAACACAAACTCAGGATATTGAAATGTCCACGAGGCTGAAGTTTCAAAATGTCTTTGCCTTCTGCAAAGTATGTTTATTTCACAGCTGGCTTTTATCTTCTTGAAGGAGGGGCCATTATCTTGCAGCCTTACTCCCAAGTCGTCCCTGTTGTAACTGCTCTTTCCTCCGAGCAATACTGCATGTATGCGCACTTAGCACAGGCTCCTCGGGAACCTCATCACTGCTGCCAGCCCCCACAATCTCTGAAATAATGGTCCTGGTCCCTCACCTGAGTCCTAGCTCTCCTCAGCCATCCGTACCTGCTGCCAGCTAACCACAACAACCACTATGCCTCTTACTCTAGTGTCTACTTCACTCTTATAGAGCTGGGATACCAATATTTCTCCCTCAATATGAAGCCTACTTGTTTAAATAGACCTATAGGATTTTATTATAAGGCTGAGTTTCAGCTTCAACTTTAACTTTCAATTTCTAGTAAATCTTTATAGTGTATATTGAAAGAAGTCACTCTGGGAATAATAGCAATGTTTCTTTCAGTTCTTAATAAGATAAATGGTTAGCAAAGTTATAGGTTGTAAATCATGCTTGAAACCAATAATAGCACTCACTATCATAAGACCGTGAATCATCTACATATAGTCCTTGACTTACAACAATTCATTAGATGACAATTTAAAATTACAATGGCACTGAAAAAAAGTGGCCCTTGCAGCATCCACATGGTCACATGATCAAAATTCAGATGCTTGGCAACTGGTTCATATTTATGATGGTTGCAGTGTCCCAGGATCATGTGATCAACGTTTGCAACCTGGCAAGCAAAGTCAATGGGGAAAGCAGATTCACTTAACAACTGTGTTACTAAACAATCACAGTGATTCACTGGCAAGAAAGGTCATAAAATGGGGCTAAATTCACTTAACTGTCTTATTTAGCAAAAGAAATGTTGGGTTCAATTGTGGTAGCAATTTGAAGATTATCTATATAGTTAACAGGTGTTAAATAATCTTTTAGCAGCATATGAGAAATAATTCACAAATTCTTCTGTGAGGGCAAGAAAGTAATCTTGATAAGATACCATGTGTATCCTGCTGAAACAACTACCTGTGTCTGTATTTGCAACAACTATGTATATAAATAAAACCTAAGGATCAGTATAACTATATAGCAATTAGAAAATTAGAATGTTTTCTATCCTTGTTTTGGTCTTTTGCCATCTGACACAGATAATTCACTGAACAGCGTTTCAAGAATTATGTAATGTACATTGTGATAGCAGCAATTCTGATTGCTGTGATAATGCTAACATTAACTGTCTTTATGCTTTCATCAGAAGGCTACTTGTATCCTACCCTCGTCACAAATTACTGTTACTGATGAGGATATTGAAGAAGAAATTAACAAGTGGCTTTACTCACAAGCTTCAAGCAGGCGGTAAGAAGTTGAGGTTAATGAATGAATGCATTTTCAAAGTGTTCCTTTTCTACCTACAATTTCCTTTTTTTTAATTTTTTTTTAGGATGAAGTATGAGAGATCCAAGCTTTCAAATAGATGGATTAAACAAAGGGGACCAAGTATTTATCATGCCATCGACTATTATGAAATCAACAATGTCCCAGGAAACTGTGAGAAACCTGACTTGTCTGTCCTTGGGGTAGACATATTCAGTGCTAATTATCAAGGAAAAACGGAGCAGTAATACGCTTACAGTAATGTTAATCTCATAACTGACATTTACACAATTAATAGAGAATTTTCTTCATGTTAAACCTAATAATTGGTACTGTTTTTGCAGACTTGTTTCATACATGCTAAGCCATGGTTGCTTAATTGTGTTTTACTGAATTAGGCACTGTTGAGTTCACATTTAATGAAAGATAACCATGGTTTTCTAAACCATTGACACAGGTTGTAACATACTGTATTAGGCTAGAGTGTAGAGACTAAAACTAAACAAATTTTATGTGACAGTACTTGGCTGCATGAGGTAGAAGGACAACACAATGTGCTAAACTGTATTTCTTTGGTGGGTACATTTTTAAAAGTTGTGTTAAACCTATTCCACAAATACACTGATGTTTGGGTTGCTCATCTCAAAATGATGTAAACTGAAATTCAGCAATGGGGAAAGCAAAATAAAGTTTTAGAAGGCTACATATGATGACCAAGCTACCCACTGACTATAAATCATGGCATACATACTATTCTGACTAGATTATCAGAAATCAAAGTAAGATAAATCATATTAAGGTTTAGAGGACAGTGTGAACCCATCCATAGGTGCCCATTCTCTCGTCAAAATATTTCAAACTGCAGGAATGAAGAACCAAGATTTTCCAAATGTTGTTGGACTCCAATCGAGGACCTGTATACTACATGAGTCAAAAAGAGAGCTGTGAAAATATTTAGACCTCTCACATCCCAGACATAAACTGTTTCAACTCCTTCCCTCAAAATGACGCTATAGAGCACTGCACATCAGAACTAGACACAAGAACATTTTTTCCCGAAAGCCATCACTCTGCTAAACAAATAATTCCCTCAACACTGTTCAACTATTACAAAGTCTGCATTATTACTGTTAAATCTTCTCATCACTCCTTATCACCCATCCCTCCCACTTGTGACTGTATGACTGTAACTTTGTCGCTTGTACCCTATTTTTATTGACTGTCCTAGTATGATTTGACTGCTTATTGTACCCTATGACTATCATTAAATGTTGTACCTTGGTTCTTGACTCTTGATGAATGTACCTTTTCTTTTATATATACTGAGAGTATTTGCACCAAAACAGATTCCTTGTGTGTCCAGTCACACTTGGCCAATAAAGAATTCTATAAAGTGTCAACTTCACCAGGATGGTAATTGTGAGGAATGGGGGAGGTTGTAGTTCAATTCAGCTGTTTCTTTAATGTAACACTTTGATCCAGGAGATTGCACGTTTCTTCCTGGGAGACTGAGCTTCCAGCAACCGTGGTATACTCTTTTATGAGGAAACTATCTTTCAATTCAGGGATTTTAAAGAATTACCATCCAGAGGTGGGTTTCTACCAGTTCTGTCCACCTCTGTAGAACCGATTGCTCTGAAGAGCAGCAGACATAGAACTGGTTCTATGTCTGCTGATGTTTTTGCCCACCCACTCACCTGGGCTCTTACCTGATCTTTATTTCCTGCTTTTTCAACTTCAGCTGCCGAACGAGGCACAGCTGCAATTAAAAAAGCAGGAAAAGAGGGCTGTTTCAAAAGCTGCTTCTCTGCACGCAGTGTGCTGATGATGATTTACAGGCGCCCGCTCGCAGCATGCAGGAAACCACATCATAAATCACCGAACCTCGTAAATCCCGAACCGGTAGTTAACCCTGTCGTATCCCACCCCTGCTACCATCCTATGTAGATACCCCTTTGTGTGTATAGTGGTGGTGGGGAGATTGTTGATATGGTAGTGGCTGACAGTTTCACAGCATCCTGCACAAAGCAAATTATCTGGATCCTTTTCAGACACAGTTCAGGCCTGGGGACGGAATGGAGATAGCATTGGTCACCTTTGGATAACCTGTGTCAGGGCATAAAGTGTATCTCCTTTGACCCTGTTGGACCTTTTGATGGTTTTTTTGGATACCACCGATCATATCCTCTTGGACCATCTCAATTGGTTGGGAATGGGGGGCATTGTTTTGTAATGTTTCTATTCCTTTCTCAATGGGTCCTTTTAGAGTGTGATGTGGGGAGCAAAAATCAACTCAGTGGCCCAATACATGGGATGCAAGGGGTCCATTCCTTCCTCCATTTGTTAAATATAAGTAGTAGCTAGCTGAGACCATGTGACAGCTCAGGATATCTTACTCCTTGTAGGTTGATGGTACCCAATCTATACATCACTATCTCGGTGATATCTCAAGAGAGATACTATCAATGTCCTTTCCCAATGCCTGTAGTCTGGAAGCGTCTGGATGGGAGAGAATAGGCTGAAGTTGGAAGCCTAGTAAAATTACAGTAGCAGTTTGGACATCAATTGCCATCATTTTTTGATAGGCAGGCACTACTCATGAGAGAGCATGTCTGCAATATGTGAGTCATTCTGCATACACACCTTCTGCTTAAATGGTAGAAACCATGGCCACTGGGATCTATGCCCAGCTTTGGCAGGTGCACCAATTACAGCAATACACTAACTGGAGCAGCAAAACCTGGCTAAAGTAACTCATGCTCTCATTACCGTTTGAAGACTGCAAAATGTGCTTCACATGGGCTTTAGAGGCTACCTGGAAACTGCAAATTAACCATAAAGCAGCAGCCTGCATGTTTCCTTGCTCTCACTGCTGAGAGCAGGTAACGCTAGTTCTGCTGGCCCTGCATTGGCTATCAGTTGATTTTTAGATATAATTTATAGTGCTGGTTTTGACTTATAAAGCTACTGTCTTGGCGTTTAAATACTTCCAGCACCACTTACTTCAATCAGCATCAGACTAATGTATTAGAACATCCCAGGAGAAATAGCACGCCACGTTTCTGAAAAGACATGATGTGTGTAGAATCTAGAAAGTGTTGCTTTTTTGTTATAGCACAAGCAGAATAGCCTCCTGATGGAGATCAGATTAAGCCGGCTTAACTTGCTGGCTTTTCCACAAAATGTTAAAAACCATATTTTGGAGATCAGTTTATTGATTTTACACTTAATGCTATCTGGTTCTTGGTTTTTGTTTTATTTTTGTATCCTTTTTTAATTGTCATATGTCAGAAACATATTATGGTTATTGAGATTGGTTTTAACCTAAACTTGGAAGTTTTAATCCTTGTTTTTTATTTACTGTAAGCTACCAAGAGACACTTTGATTGTGATAGGGTAAGGCTTTTTAAAATAAACTCTACCCAAGTCAGAGGTAGTATTCCGCAGGTTCTGACCAGTTCTGGAGAACCGGTAGTGGAAATTTTGAGTAGTTTGGAGAATCGGCAAATACCAACTCTGACTGGCGATTTTACAGTATCCTTTCCATGCCACAGCCACCAAGCCACGCCCACAGAACCGGTAGTAAAATAAATTGAATCCCACCACTGAACCATGTGTGATACAAATAAAGAAATAAAAAAAATATTGCAGTTATCTGGATGTTTGAAGATTACCTTCACAACTCCTAATGTGGCATTGGCCTCTTGTTCCAGTGGTTGCATTTTTCTTCTATTAGCTTTTATCAATGAAATGTTACATGGAAATATTCTGAATCTTAAACAGCTGAAATTATCATCTGAACTACCCACAAAATGTGGAATTCTACAATACTCATGTGCAATGCTCATTCGCCTCTATTCTATTCCCCTGATTCAAACTACAGTCCTTGCCTGTCTACTCAGCTTCTTATTCTTAATTCTTTTTTCCTCAAACTACCACAGTAAAATACTTAATGGACCTTTAATATTTTGGATTTAGTAGACAAAATTTATGTGCTACTGCACATAGATACAATCCTACTTCCATTTATCACATATAAAATGCATACAAGGTCACATGCAAAATCCCAAATTTAAGACCGCTGCTTTAATGCACACCTTTTCCCACTAGCTCATTTAAAGCAAAGGTCTTGTTTTGTCACTATCATAATTTTTAAACCAATTCTTTACTAATGACCTGCTCACACTACCAATTCTAGCACTTTCTGCTGTGTTTTCATAAAGTTCTTTTGAAAGCTTTTTACCTTTCAAAAATTCCCAGTTTGTTTCTAAGCTTTTGTTTTAGCTGAAATGAAGCTACCAACATCTGCTTATATTTTTTTTGTCCACCATTTACTATGGTTGAAATTTGAAGATTAGCAGATTTATTCAAGAATAGTTTGAGATGACAGTTCAGTCTTGAAGAGTATCTCTTTGCTTTGGTCAATTTATAAGAATAGAGTTTTCTTTTCACACTGCGCTTAAATATGGCAATAATGTTAGTTTGACCTGGCTAAATGCATTTTTCAGCATACATAGAGTATGCGGAAAAGAGTTGAAAAACAAGATGGAGACTACCTATGATCCATAGGAATTTATATAAATCTTATTAAGAACCTTTTCTGCCTTGATAGGACAGTCTAAGGATCAGCATTTGAGAATTGGGTCATAAGAACAGAATGGGTGCTGCTTGTATACTTCCCCTCTCACTATACCGCAAACTCTCAGTGTGAAGTGATAAAGCCAATCTTGCTGGAGAGTCCAGAAATTGAGATCAAAGCTCAAGCTGGAGTTTGTTGTGTGCCTATTGATGGAATCAGTTCAGCAAAAAATACTCAATTTTGGTTTAATTTTAAGTGAGACTTTTAAAAATATTATTCCTACTCAACTCTTTTCCAAGACAAAGGTAGGAAACTGAATAGGACAAACAAACAAAGCCAATGTTTTAAGAATCATAACCATTTTCATGAACTTTATTAAAGCTCACTAAAGGCATCACAGGAACCAACAACAAAACCCATGTATTACCTTCATCTGGTTTTCCATACACTAAAGTGAAATGTAAGCAATTGTGCATGCTGCTTCACATACTTGTTCTCATCTCCTAGCAAATATTTCCGACAATGATAGAAATAACTTTTTAAAGCTTGACTTTCATTTTGTTTTTGACTGAATGTTTTTTCAATGGAAGAAACATAACAAAATTGGAAACAAAAGAAAAACTACCTTGGCATCTACAAAAGGTCTAAGTGCACTCATTTCAAAGGAGCAGTGCCTTTTGCAACAATTTCAAGACACTTTAGCCTTAATTGATACAAAGGGTTAAATTCCTGCACAAAAGATTTTAGTCAGTGTTCACAATTCCACAGGAATCTGAAAGTTACCAAGGCAATTTTCCTTTTAAAATTATCATGATTTCAACTTCTAGCTTGTCAATATATTCATTCCTCACATAATATAACAGAATTCCAAAATATAAATAACTCCCCAAACGTATTTTCCCTAATATCACATAATACATTTTACCACAATGAAATTCCTCACTGAAATGCAATAGGCTAGTCTAAGTCCATGCTAACTGGGCTTTCATTCATGTGGCAATCACCATTTTGTTGTGTGGTCTCAATGTTTTTGATTTCTTCTTCTAATTCTTCAGTTTTGTTGATAGATGTATCAGGTGGTTCTTCCTGTTTAGGAGACTCTATTTGTGGCTTTGGTTGGTTAACAATGGGCTCACATAAACTGTGTATTTCCTACAAGAGAAAAAACATTACAAGAGTGAAACAATGCAACTCCCGTTGTGAATCCAAAAAGCAAACATTTTGCTTTTATTTAGACCCGAGTGAGATGTGATGACTCTGAAAGTAAGGCTAAAATTATTTTGCAGTACATTTACGAAGAAATGCAGGAGCCCTATTAATTATCAATAACCGAAGAAATTACAATACATATATGTAGAAATTAAATAAATAAATAAATAAATACCAGACATCACTCATTTTTATCTTGCTCAATTTCCCCCTTACCTCATTTTGGCATACAAGATATGAGGAGAGACAGTGGAACTATTTAATTTTATGCTAATACCATTACATTTGTTATGCTCTGTCCTTTTTTTATTCAGATTTTTATTTTAAATTGGACGTTACCAGAAAAATGAATCATAAGATGTGATACAAGAATTTTAGCTTTTTCTTTGACATTTAGATCTGCATCTTAATTAATACTTACCCTCAGCTTTCTTCTGATTTCATTTACACGAACAACAGGATCCTGATCAAGACTTTGTTTAGCTTGGATGTTTATAATGTTGTTTAGCCATTCTTTTGTGTCACTGATACACTTCTCTACTTTATTCATTTCACTTTCATCAATATGAATGTATTTCTCATCCTGAAACAAAAATGCAGTATGTTAGTTTTCGCTATAAGCATTTTTTCTTCAAAGCTATCTCAAACTTTAGTATCAGCACTAATATTCTTGTTCACCAATTAAGGGCTATTTTATTTGTCAATAATATTTATTTATAAAACAAATTTATATTGCTCCCCAACTCAGATACAATGACTCCAGGGTATCTCCCATTACACCCCATAGCATTAACGGAATCAGACAAGTCACTTGATCAGCTCTGAGTGAGGCTCCCAAACACAAACCCACTGACATGCCTTCAAGGCATTGCGGAAAAATAAGATAGGCACCAGTCTTATCCCTGAAAGAATGATGCTTCAATGACGGGAACCATACCAAAAAAGGCCCTTTTTTGAGATCACATCGGATGTACTTCCTTGATAGGACCTGCAATATATCCTGCCTTCTTTTCTGTTGGGCCAGGTATTGGGGAAAGGTGGTCCATCAAATAACCGGAACACAGGCCATTTAGGGCTTTAAAGGTAAACAGTACTTTGAATTGCACCCAGAAGCAAACTGGTAACAAGTGCAGCTTTCACTATGTGGCTACTGCATTTTGAGCCAACTGAAGCACCTGAATGCCCTTAAAGACAGATCCATGAGGAAAGAGGTGACCAACGCATGGGTGAGTGTAAAATATAAATAAATTAATCATAATTAACTTAAAATCAAAATATAAGTTAATCATGTATATTTTTCCTGTTCCTTCCACTCAGTCTCAGCAAAGCCAATTATTACAAGGCTACACTTCCATATATCCACATTTCTGACTTTTCATAAAAGAAATAAGAGTGTTTATGATGTTGGCTCACTGCTTAAGTGGAAGGTAAGCAGTCACTAAATTATGGAGATTTTTTTTAGGACTGTAACTTACTGAGTCTTTAGATTGTTACACTTTAGATCAGGAGTTCTCTGCCCCTGGGCCGAGAACCGGACTGTGCAACCAGTGGGCGAGCATACATGCACACACAGGTCCATCTGCATGAGTGGCTGGCACACATGCATGTTTGTGTGCAAAGTTCCATGGAGTTGTGCCCTCACACAGAACCATCCTCTCCTCCCCCCTCCCCCCCCCTTTGTGCTGGTCCACCAAGCCAGAAAGTTTAGATTAGAAATCAGATTTATGAAGTTCACATAAATTTACATTTTCTGGTATGGCATTAGGAGCCTTAAATAACCTGCTCATGTTCCTTGCTCTGACAAAAACTGTTCCCTCTCCGCTAAAAAAAAAAATGTATCAATTTTCTCATATAATGTTTAGTTCATCAAGATTTCAACTTGACTAACACAAATTTTATGCAGATTATAAGTGAAAACAAGTATTCACACAAATATAAAGATAATGGAAAATGTAAATAAAAACAGTTCTAAAACTTGACAAATGGTTGCAATGACCAAAATATGTTATGTACATTAATGTAAAAAGTAACTTTTATAAAATCTGCATTCTGTGCTTGGCTGGCAATTCACGTTATGAGTGCTTTTTAGGGATATTCAAAATAGTTCATGCATGAAATAGCCAGGTTTAAGTTATCTCTACACAGATCAAAACAGGCAGGTTTGATCTGGAGACAAATGTTTCCTAGCAGAAGACTATGAGAAAAATACCATTGGGAGGACACAACTAATGGATGCTAAGGGGAAAAAACACATTAGGAGGTTTGGAGAGAAAGGATAGCTGGACTGGCTGATTCTGCTGCATTTGATTCAAGAAAATGGGTGAGCAATGTGAGAGTACATTCTCACATAGTCACAAATAGATACCAAATCAACCTATTGCCAAATAATGGGCAAGTAAAAATCATTTCCTGCTCATAATAGAGTGGAAATGAACAACCATACTACTTCACCTACAACATCCTTCTGAAATGTGTCTTGGACAAATCAGAAACAAGCAAAAATTCCAGGTTTCAATTCAGACAAACAATTCAGCCTAATTAATAAAACTCAATATTCTATTTTGTGTCCACCTATTGGAAAAGCCCCATTGCTTTGCACTATAACGATTATCATGGTATTTCAGGATAATCTTCTAAAATCTGGGATTTTTTTTACAATTTATTGTTTTGGTAGCAGTGGAGTCCATATAACCATAAATAAAATTTTTTATCAATGGTTAAGTAATGTCATGCACCACTGATCAGAATACATTTTACAAAGAGAATTCAGAGCACTTCATAGTTCAAGTGTGTATTATAACTATAATTACGTACTTTGTTCTTATATTCCTCTGTAATCCCAGCATATATGTGAAGCTTATGTCCTAGTTCCTCTAGCAGCTTTGGCCGCTCCTCTGCTTCTTGATATCTGATTTCAATTGGAGTCCCAAATTTCTAAAAGAGATCAGAATAGTAACAGGCCATTTCAGCAATCACTAGCACTTTTAAAATCCAACATATAAAATGAAAGTTAGCTATACCTTTAACTCAGTCAATTTGTCCATGTAGACTTGTTTAGCTTGGTCTTCTCCTTCTTCATATAGCCAATCTTCTATTTCTGACAGCAGCATAGAAAAATTCTGGCGATTCTAAGCAAGAGTTAATAACAAGTTTATTTTTTTTAACAGCACCACTCACCAGCTAATAGCTGGATTAGTTGCATTCATAAAACTGCTCTTAATCATATGTAAAATAATAATCACAATTAATACATTTTTAGGAAGAAAATGAGTAAACAAGCAGAAGAGAGGTAGGTACATATGCTTAATAGAATTGAACAATGGAATCTTAAATGCTATTGCAAACTTAAGAATTTGCCACTGAAAGCTGTGACAATAAAAATTAAAGCCGGTTTAAATGGCTTTAAATGAGGATTAAATGATCTACCCTTTTTCAATCTGATACCGAACAATCTGATGCATGTTGCACCTCTACCCAGAGAATTCCTAGCCAGCACATGCAATGATTGTGCTATCAATGAGTGACTATAATATTTAATTTTTGCACTGTAAATATCCTAAACTGGTTTTCTGGATGAACTATTTTAAATAAATAATTTTTAAATAAATAAAACAACTACCTGCTCACACACAAATTTTTCATAGGGTCCAGACAGCTTGTCTCTAAAATCATAAACATATTCTTCAACTGCATTCTTTGCATCATTTCTTTCCTTCTCCAATTTGTCCTGCATGATCATCTTGCCCTGTTTACAAAAAACAGTAATAAGAACAGTCTTAAGTACTTAAGGTTTTGAATAGTACAGTATAATTGCCTCTTCAATTAAATCTCTTCAAAGGCTTTGTTTACAACTTTCAGTGAATGATTAGCAACATGCATCCTGTGTTATAAAGCTGTGGTTTTCTCTTTAAACACTAACTTTGATAGATAATTATGCAGTAAAGAGCATTCTATCACACATAAGGAATTTATGACAATAATGGGAGTATCTAAAAACATGCACAGAAATATTGACCAGGTTTACAGCATCAAGTGTCAACTGCACCTATTGTGGGCTTTGAGTACTTGTAAAATATTTTTATACAATATAGATTAAGAGATAAAATTTGGCAACTAACTAAATGTAAGTCTAAAGGTTGAACATCTATTGCAGTCCATGCCCCTCCTATTCATGGAACTGACTCAACTAAGTCAGTTGCCACTCATGAAGGAGCAAGAAATTAAATTACACTCAAATACCTAATCAGCCAGGTTTCTAGATTGCATAATTTCCCATGGTATCAGGGAAAAATGAGTAAAATTGTATCAACAATTAGATCTAATAAATATGGAAATGACCCCATCGTTGATATAAAAATCAGCATATTCTCATCTCCAACTGTTTAACTGATCAGTAAAATGTTCAATTATTTTTTCAGCTACTAATTAGCCTCAATACATTTCCTAGAACCAAATTTGCAACTAAAAGGAAAAAAACAGAATATAGATATTGAAGGTCATTTAACATACCTCTGTTTCAATGTACATATTCAACAGATCCTTCCCAAGTTGCCATACTAAGTTAGCTTCAATAGGCAACTCAACATTTTTCACTTTTATTTTGGGTTTCTTAGCATCTGGAGGTTGATCACTTTTCTTTTCATTTCCCTAGAGTGAACAATACAATACCACAATTACATCAAGGCCTAACAGAAAAAAACCCTGTATAACAGAATCCAGTTTGTCCCAGTATTGTACTTTTCTCTTGGGTGCAATTTCAAAATTACAGCTCCATGAGATCTAGCTAATACAGATTTACCAGAGCACCAGTAGATCATCATTTATATAAGATTACTTCTACATACTGGTACATTTTCCCCCTAACAGAACACATTTAAAAGACACTCACTTTTTCACCACTAGGGATTTTATTTTCTTCAGAGGGAACCTCAGGAGAAGGGGGAGACTGTGATGTTTGCTGACCATCTGTTTGTACCTGGGACTGAGGTCCAGCCTCAGTGTTGTCTTGCTGGACATTTTTCTGAAATGGGAGCCCAAGCGCAAAAGATGTGAAAATGTAAAACAAAAAACCATTAAGGAACCAAAATAAACTTTAACATTTGATACCTCTGAAATATAAGATAAAGCATTTGTGCACGTATAAGCATCATAAAATGGATGAAAATTTATCTCTTGACAGCAAAGCACCATTAAGCATCTGTAGATAATTTGCTAGATAATCTTGTGCGCTCAGATATTGTAGATTCAAGTTTCAAAATCCCATACCGAGGAAAATAAAAATAAAAATTACAGTCTGTAATAACTGTACTGCTCCAATAATTGTTCCCTGTTGAGAGTTTGCAAACATTTGTTTGGTTACACTAGAATAAAGCCCATTCAGGTTAAACTCAGTTTTAAACAGTTTATTGCACTTGGAATTTTCATCCATCCATTTTGAAGAGTTCAAAAAGCAAAAAATGTTCTTACTGCCCCACCCTTAACGCATTTTGATTATTATGTTTTGAAATGCTACCATTGCTAGTTTTAATAAAGCAGATTCTAAATTTTCTATGTGAGGACACCAACTTACATTACAGTTCTCAGGTTTTTGACTCTGAGGTTCTATTTCAGCCTCAATATTGGGAGTTTCATTTTCTTCCATTTTCATCTGCTCCACCATTGATGCAGTAGAGACACTAAAAATGCCATGGCTATTGATGCGAACTTTAACTTTAACTTTATTTTTTTCTCCATCATTCTGAGCTGCAATGTTCTGGATAACGTATTTGCCTGAATACAAGAAAACAATTACAAATATGGAAGATTAGATTTCCGAAAGAATGAAGATTTTAAAGTTTCCTACAGCAAATTGTTTTCTAGGAGATAGAAAATCCACATCACCCATGATTTGTTATACAATCTTGTTATTAATTTTGTGCTGTATGTTGCAAAGTGGCAGATTACCAGAACATATTTTGTACTCTTAGGGGGAATGTTCCAAATGAATTTCTGTACTGATCATGAATGCTAAGATAGGTTAAACATAAATATGCTAAGTAACAGTAATGAAATTCACGTCCTGATGGAAATTTATAATATTACTACTATGCTTATTAGCAGCAAATCAATTTTCTCCCAAACATACTGGTGCATAATTTTATGAAAAAAGCTATTTTCATTTTATGAAAAGGGCCTGTAGTGTCAAAAGATTATCAGCCAGCACTTGACTGTCTTATTTATTTTAAATATTCAATTTCTACATAGATTTCTTTAAGGAGCATCAGTGACTACATTAAAAGCATACGGCACAATAGTTTTCACTTATATTATTGCAAGTTTTGGAGACCTTTTATAAATACTCGTGTTACAAATAAAATATATAACTCTACTATTCCATTATTCAGAATTCACTTAGTTACATAGACAAAACAGTAAAATAAACACAAACAGGTAGTCCTCGACTTACAATTATTCATTTAGTGACCACCCAAAGTTACAATGGCACTGAAAAAAGTGACTTATGACTGTTTTTCACACTTATGACCATTGAGCATTCCCATGGTCACATGATCAAATTTCAGGTGCTTGGCAAATGATTCATGACGGTTGAAGTGTCCTGAGGTCATGTGTTTCCCTTTTGCTACCTTCCGCCAAGCAAAGTCAGTTGGAAAGCCAAATTCACATAACAACCACTTTACTAACTTAACAACTGCAGTGATTCACTAAACAACCGTGGTAATAAAGTTCATAAAATGGGGCAAAGCTCTCTTAAGAATTGTCTCACTTAGCAGCAGAAATTTTGGGCTCAATTGCAGTCGTAAGTTAAGGAGTACCCGTATTATCTATGAACATAGTTAAAGTCCTTTCCTACAGAAGTTATTTTTGTTGCTGTTAATTTGTTCAGCTTTTATATTAAGGATAGGAAAATTTCATGATTGAGGAACAGATCATTCCTGGAAACTCCAGAATGTTCTGCTTCATTCTCTGGCCTGTGCCATTTTAAGACGATATGCAGATTCTGGAAGTAAATCAAACTGAACATGTCAAACTACTTTCAGATCAGGGTATTTTCTCTCACAAACAAGTCACCCCTGGCATGGCATGGAGACACGATGTTCTGTTCCTGAATTGCCAAATATTGCAAATATCCTTCCTATACCCAATAATATTAAAAACGTTCAGAGATTCTTCTTACACACACAACCACTTACCTATCTTTTTTTCAGGGTAGGGGACATTACTGAGATCAGAATAAAATGCTTGGAGTTCAAATGGTCCTTTTCTGTAAAATGTCAAGACTTTGGAAAAAGGAGCTGCATGATGCCTGCTGAAAACTTCATGAATCCTAGTTAGATTAAGGAGGAAAAGAATTTGGAGGTAGCTATGTGAAAACAGTCTTACTGTATTATTATTGCTTTGCCAGATCCTAACTGCTTAATTATCTATTTATTCACGAGTCTTATATGACTGCCTATCTTAATCAAATTAGATGCATACTAAATAAAAATACAGAAGCGAATACATATGTTTTATCCTCAATCTCAAAACTCACTTTAGGCTCTGGGATGGTATTGAACTGTACTGTGGTCAGGGCTTTAAAGGTGTGGCTGTGTGAGTGGGTGTGAGAGGGGCACCTTCAAATCGTTTTTTAACTCCTTCCAACAGTGTGTATTAGTCTCTACCTTGTACAGACTGGATACAGTGAGAGAATAATCTAACATTTCAATTCTTGTGCATAAGTACAATATTTCAGTATATAACTCTTTCCCCAATTGTTAATAATTTGGAATTTGCTTTTAGGAGGTTCTACTATCAAGCATGAACCAAATAGGAAGCTAATAAAGCATGTATGCATAGTTCCCACCATTTCAAGAGCTCTTGCAATGAGAAATCCTTTTGTAAATATATATTCCAGATAATCCAATGCAAATGAGCTGAAGCCTCAGGCAATAAGATAATTAAGATCTGAATCTGGCAATGTATTCACACCTGCCAATTTGTCATATGAAAGATTTAGTACAATTGCAACATACAACTGACAAATTTATATTGTCTAAAAGATTGAATATTAAAATCAATGTCACAGATGATGGTGACAATGAGTTCAAATACATTTTGAAAGGCATGTATACAAGCATGAAAAACCTGTTCCAGTTCACATATCACTATTGCAACTACTATTTAGTTGGATTACAGGTCTTGGTGATACAGATTGTTCTATAAATTAAATGAATGAATGAAATTATTACAGAAACTATTATAAGAGATCAAGAGATTTCTGAATTTGTCTTCACCTCAAGTGGCTACCACTGAACTGGGATCACTAACTACTCAATAATATACTGTTATTTATGACTTAATATCTTTGGTTAACTCTTCTGTAAGAATTCAGTCAAATGTGATAGCTTCAATTTAAGAGGCAGTATTTACATTACAGGACAATTGCAGAGAAATATGAAATTTGATGTTATGACTCACCCATCCCCATCTTCAGTCTCTGTACTCCACATCAATGATATTGGGAATGTAACTGCATCTGTGATGGAGATTTCTCTAACTTTAAAAGCTGGAGACAAAATTGCGCACTGGGAAATGAAAATGCAATACAAGACATTTTGTTATTGCTTTTCTAAAAAGTCAGATTAAAATAAGTTTATAAAAGAAAGTGAGAACTGATAATTTTATTGATTTGAAAAAGAGAGTTCTGGCTAACTATTTATTACAAAGTTTAATCTCACAAAGGAGATTTATAAAACAGAATATTTTTAATTTCAACATAGTTTCAGCAGAGTAATAAGTTATATTTTCTCCAATAAATACTATTAATTATTTTTTCTTTAAGCTTTAATATCCACAAAGCAAAATTTTCCAGATAATCCCATTATCCTGAAACTGCAATTATGAAAGGTTTTTGCAAAACCTTAAAGAAAGAATAGTATAAAATTGAGTAAGATTATATGGATTCACAAACTGGCATCTGAAATCCAGTTTAAGGGAGGAACTAATAGCCTTAATAGGGTTTTATGTGTCAAAAGATTCTTGCTTGTTTTTGTTTTTCTGCTTATTTTTGAATTAAAGCTATTTTAGGAAAAAAAACACAGAAGTGGATCAGGAGAACATGTTCAATGCTTTTACACCAACAATCCCTACAGAAACAAGACATTTTTTCCTATTGGATTCTAGGTATATCTTTATCAAGTCCCATTATTAACTTGAGAGAAAGATTACAGAATTTATGAGGCACCATTATTTAAACACCATTAGTCATGTCTAATTACATTCGTTCCAAAGTCTCTTCTTTTAAAAACTGTCTACTTCATGAAAATTAATCAGTACTGATTAAGCCTTTTTATTACTTCAGTCTTACTTTAAAACAAACTGTTTTTCCATGGAGAAATTTTTCCACAATAAACCATTGTTCAGTATCCAAACAAGGTCCATAAATACCTAGTGATATAAATACACACTTCAAATAAGCAATGACAACAAGGTAAACTTAGTTCTTGTTCTTGTCATCTGCTTTCTGTTAAATTTGCATGCAAGAAACCCATAAAAAGATTTGGATGAGTTTGGGAAGTGAAAATTCTGTAGAATTAAATTGAGAACTAAACATATTTCTCCATCTAATCCTACTTCTGATTTAAAAAATTATTTTCCTGAAAATACCTGCAAAGCACAGCCTCTTGCAACAGCTTCATCTGCATTCAGGGTTGTACTGACATCTTTGCCAAAAAACTTCCCTATCTTCTCTTTAACAGCTGGCATACGTGTGGCTCCACCCACAATTTCAACAGCATTCACATCTTCTACTTTAAGTTGGATTTGCTCCATCAAGAAACGAAGGGGAACCTCTATTCTTTGCAGAGGCTCACTACATAATTCTTCAAATTGGGATCTAAAATAGAAACATGTAAATCGGTATGAAAAATGTGCCAAATTTTCAATTCACTGAAGAATGGGCCTTTCCAACTTCAAAAACAGCCACTTAAGTAGTCCAACTTGAACCTGAACCATGTTCTAAAATGAGACTAAACCATTTCTGAAAACTGAGCAGCAATGCTTCTTTGCTTTTGGCAAATTGTCACAACAAATGTTCAACATTCCAAATATCCCAGTTAACCTTGAAAGGTTGTTTTATTTGGTCCTACAGTTTTATGAAAATAGCAAGGAAGTATTAAGAATAATATATTCTAAAATGCCTGTTGGGAAGACTAAGGAAATTGCTAGCTTTGTCATTTGTGTTTTGAATGTAGATTGCCTGGCATGTTTATGTATGCTATAGACAATAACACGTGTGAACAAAGGAATGAGTAGTAAGTTTCTGAATGGCTGGATCAAAGCAAAACATGAAAAGTAGTGGAGATTAATAAAATCCACTGTAGCAATGACAAAAAAAAGATGCCCATAACCAAGACAGTGTTCTCAAAACAAAGCTTATCTACATCTACATTAGTTTATAAATTTGATGAGCTTCTAGTACAAAGGGAAGTTGTAAGTAACAGGGTCTCTATGGATTTAGCATGACAGCAACATCTTCCCAACTATAATTTATATATGAGGCAGCCTCCATATTTATGAACTGAACAGAAATTATGAGCAAGAGACAGAGGGTTCTATTGCATTCAGTGTTCTTCTGGTTGGTCACTGTGGAGGAAGACAGAATAGCTAGATCGCAGCCTGAACTAGCAACATGATTTTTAAAAAAGATACTTTAGCCACATTCATCTCTTACCTATTCATCTTTGAAGAGATATCTGTATCATTCATAAAACATTCAATATTAAGTGGAATATCTGTGCTGTTAGAGCTCATTAATTTTTTCAGCTTCTCACATTCTTGATATAAACGAAGGAGAGCTCGTATTTTTGATTTGGGGTCTAGTTTGTATTTGGATTTTATTTCAGCACAGAAGTAATCCACTAGTTTTTCATCAAAGTTTTTTCCTCCCAAAAAGGGATCAAAAGCTGTGCCAAGAACCTAATTTGAAGAAAAAGAATGGAATGTGAATTATTCAATCTGTTATCATTCATGTATGAAACATTTTCAGTACAAATGTAAAGCCAGAGATGATTCTACCACCTAACATTCTTTAAGAATAATGTTGATGCTTAAGTATGGATTTATTAGTGTTTCCAAGGCATGGCAAACAGCACTGCCAGGAATCAAAAGTTTCCACCCGCCCAATCAAGTTATGTATTTCTCCAACAGACATTATAAAGAAACCTGACAGATATTAATTCCAATGTAACATTTTGTAACCATGCATAATTTTTTTTCATTTTTTCTACTTCTACTTTTCTACTCTAGAATGCCTAGACAAATTTTATCTTTAAAAGTCATTTTTACTTCATCAGAGATATATTTTTCTTCACTTATCTATGTTTGCTGCCCACTATTTACTGTCTCTTCTATGTTCAAAAATAACCTAGGAGAATATATAACATTCTGTTCATTTTTATTTTGATATTTATTTACTGTATTTATGTTCTGCCTTTTCTATTGAGAACTGAAAGCAGGATATATTGGAATATTCTCTCATTATATCCTAATTAAAAAAATCCTGTGAGGAAGATGAGGCTGAGAAGGAATAACTGGCAAAAAGTCATCAACTGATCCCTGTGGCTGAATGGTACCTTCAACCTACATTACAGATCTAATCCAACATCTTCACAATTGCCCTTCATTGACCATGCATAAAACTGGATTTCATATAAAGGCAACCTTGCACTGCTTTCTAAACTCTGTTTACCTTGAGTTTTCCTTTGTTAAAAGCACAGGCTGATACTTGAAATGCTGAATGGCCCATATCTATGAACACCACTATTCGTGGCTTCTCTTCTGCAATGGGAAGATCCTGCTTATAAATCCCATAGTTCAGGGCAACTGTAAACAAAATGAAACAATTCAGTGTTAACTTGCGTGTGCCCAGTAAAATCCAAGTGAGGGATGATGCAGCTGTAAACTAACATATCTGAAGAACATCAGGCTGAGAAGTGCTGTTTTATTTACAGTCAGAATTAGAATATCAATTAGATTAGCGTAGGAGAGAAACAATGGAGAATTTGAACGTCTTGATTTGGAAATGTACACCACCAATCCAAATCGTGCAGTGCAAGTATTACATAGCTGTAGCAACTGATCTTTGCTGGTCAGCAGATAGCTGTATTTTGTACCAATTGCAGCTTAGATGGTCTTCAAGAACAGTCCCAGTAAAGTACAGTGAGTATGTTAATTTGGCACATAAATGGAAGCCAAACTGAACAAGTCAAGGGTTTCAAATATTGAGATGCTTTACAGATAGTCCTTGACTTACAACAGTTCATTTAGTGACTGTTCAAAGTTACAACAGCACTGAAAAAAGTGACTTATGACCATTTTTCAGTTACCACCTTTGTAGCATCTCCATGATCATGCGATCAGAATTCAGATGCTTGGCAACTGGTTCATACTTATGACCACTGCAGTGTCCCAAAGTCATGTGATTATCTTTTGAAACCCTTTTTAATATAGTTTTTTTTATTAATTTATAATATGACATAGAGAATACAAAAATAAATATTAGGAAAATTAGGAAAGGAAAAATGGAAGTGGAAGCAAGGGGGAAAAAAAGGCATTGACTTCCGACTCATTTGGTGCAGTAAAATAAGGCACTAACGCCTACCCTCAACTTTTTACTTTTTCATATGAATAGAAACTAGCCATGCTTATAACAAATCTATTTAATTGATAAACCCCAAAATCAATTCACCTCAAGCACAAGTTTAGAAGTGGTTTCCAAGTAGAAATAAAGGTATTTGTGTTTTTTTTTCCTTTAATCAAAACAGTCAATTTAGCTATCTCTGCTAACTCCCATCAGTTTTTGTAGCCATTCATCCCTTGTGGAGATCGAGGGGACCTTCCATTTCTGTGCGTAAAGTAGTCTTGCTGCCATTAACAAATATAACATGCAACCTTCTGACAAGCAATGTCAATGGAGAAGCCAGATTCACTTAACAGCCGAGTTGCTAACTTATCAGTTGCAGTGATTTACTTAACAATTGTGGTAAGAAAGGTTGTAAGAGGGGTAAAATTCACGTAACAAATGTTTCACTTAACAACAGAAATTTTGGGCTCAATTGTGGTCGTAAATCGAGAACTACCTATATTCCCATCCACTAAATGTGGAATTCAACTTGCTGGGGTTTTTTTATCTATAAAAGCCTCTTTAGTCTGGCTCCTAGGTAACTTCTGGACCACTTTCGTGTGGAATCAACTCATCCAGTCCATGTTCCCAGACAAAATTTGTAAACAGTTCCATATTACTAAGAGATTAAGGGGGCTGGAACAGCAGTGTCTTTTTCTTGAGGCCCCATACCACCAAAATCAGATCAATGCCCATCATAAAGGCCTTTGGAAAACTAATAATGTTGCTGAGTATGCAGCATTATTCTATCATTATCTTGGTTTCAACATTGTTTTATTATTGAAAACTATTAAGCGCACATGTAGATTATGCTAGAAATAAATGTGAAATGATCTTAAATTACTTACCTGCAGTCATATCATTCATTAGTCTGAGACAATTTAGCCCAACAACCTGAGCTGCATCAAGCAGTGATCTTCTTTCAGCATCAGTAAAAAATGATGGCACCTGAAGAAGGTAATTATACCCACGTAAATCAGATATCCATGAGGGAAATATTCTGTTTTAAAACTCAATTCCTCTGAAATAAAAGTCACATGATTTTAACTATGAAGTCATCCACAAGTACATTCACTTCTTGTGAGTGAAATAATTTTCCTTTAGGAATGTACTAAGCACTGTTTAAAATAAAAATTAAAACAAATTATATTTTTCATTTTATAAGCAATTTTTTTGGAAAAGTAACCTATTTCAATAAGACAAACTAACTTATGGAAGAAAAAGTGGATTCAAGATATTTTTTGTTTGAGTTAATGGAAAGGAAAATAATTTTGGAGGTATCATTAACATATTTGTTTAGTAAGAATGCTTCTTTCTCTTCCAGATCCGATTAGGAGAAAATAAGCTCTAAGACAGGGGTGTCAAACTGGATTTCTTCAAGGGTCGGATCAGCACTGTAGTTCCTGCTGGGTGACTTTGGGCCAGTTACTGTGTTCAGCCCAACTCACCACACAAGGTAGGTTGTGTGGAAAATAGGAGAAGGAAGAAGTATTAGGAATGTTTGCCGCCTTGAGTTATTTATAAACTAATAAAGATGAGATAATAAATGAATAAATTGAAATCATTAGATATTACTTTTTACTTGTTTTTTATTTTAAAGGATTTGTATCCTACATAATCATGGGAGAGGGGCACTGTTTCATTCAGATGTTAAAAGTTTTGTATCAATTTTCTTTCATCATGAGCACAACTGCAAGCATCCCATATAGCCGCAGTCCCCAAGCTTTCTGGCTCCATGGACAGGCAGCAATAGCAACACAGGGTGGTGGTGGTGATGATTTTGTACACGCAACCTAGCTCCTGCACACATACAAATGAAGTTTCACATGCTCGCCTACTACTTGCGTGACCCAATTCCCAGAAGGCTGCAGACTGGACCATAGACCGAGGATTGGGGACCCGTTCTACCCTGCCTTCAGATTCAAGTGATATTCAAAGTTGCTTACATTGTTTGAGAAACTGTTAGACAAACAAAAAGCTTCAAATTAAAATTCAGTCATTTTACTTACTGAAATAACACAATCTGTTACAGGTTTTTTGAGGTTATTTTCAGCTGTTTCCTTCAGCTTAGTCAGCAGCATAGCTGTTATCTGCTCCACACTAAATAAATGTTCTTCATCCATATATGTTACCTGCAGAAAGAGGGAATTAAACTATGTACCATTTCAAATACTTCACTTACTTTTTAGATACTGAATTTCCAAAACTCCTCCCAAATCTTGTTTTGAAATAGAAAGCAAGTCAATGCTTCTTTTGTTTCATCTCCACAACTTTTTCACAACTAGTTTTTGCTTAGGCAATTGTAAATATAATAGTGACATTTTTACCTTTATTCCAACACTCCCATTTTTCATTGGAACTACATAGTAGCTCAAATTATCTTTTTCCTTCTGAATAAAAGGATCATTATATGCACGACCATGGAATCTCTTGAAATTATATACTGTGTTGTCAGCATGTGTAATTAGCTGTAAAAAGGAGACAATAGTATCATTGGTTAAAAAAAATTCACACTTCATTTTCTTTTGCTAATTAAAAATATAATAGTAAATTTATGGATGAAAGAAGAAATATTTCTGATTTCTTGCCCTAATTATGTTTTATATTGAAACAAATGTGGATTTGATCAAATTGCTGTAATTATGCTACCTCATAAGAATTGGGCTGTTATTTCCTTACATTTGGAGAAGTATCGTAAGGACCCACTGCAGTGGCCACTATTTTCATTTTGATCTCACCAGTATTAAATGCCAAGAAAACACAAACACACACCTTGTTGTGTTACGGTTCGGTTCTTGATCATGACTAAACATCTAGTGCCCTTCATATGAAGGCAGGATACTGGAAATATAACATATTTGGAAGACAGATTAAAGAAGGCTATTTTTATTATATGACATCTTGGATTTCTGATTTAGTTCTTGGATTTAAACAGTACAGAAGAACCAAGTATTTACTTTATCTTTGGTCCAAAAATATCACTATTATGTTATTAATTACACCTTTGTGTAATTTGTATACCAAAGATACAAATACCATTTATCTTGCTCTTTTCAGAAAGCAACTTACCTGATTTTTAGCAGACACTCCAATTGCCCTGTTTTTGGACCCAAATGACACTACAGAACTGAAAAGTGATATAAAGACAACATCACTGAAAAGTTTATTCATATGATATACAAAGATATAAAGACACCAAGTCATTATACTTAGTATTTCCTTGAAAATTTTGAATAAATTACTAATAAGCCAACAGTGCAGATACCTTAACAGGAACAATTGCTAACATTATAGTTATTTTATGCAAAGATTTACATTTGATGTGTTAAAATTACTGAAGAATCTTAACAGTAATGCAATTAGAAACAAATATGAATCTGACAACACTGACAATTTAAACTGTTTTAAGAGCTAGAATTCTGATCATGATTTAGAGCAGGTGTGTCAAACTCGCATGCCACGCCCAATCCAGCTCCGTGAAGGGGAAAAGCATTGCAAAACATCATGTGACAGCAATGTGACCATGCGGGTTTGATACCCGTGATTTAGAGAAACAAGGAAGGATTTGTGGGCAACTCTCAACTAATTGATTTTTTTAAAAAAAACTTAAAATCAAAAGACACCTGTGTTCCATGTATGCAAACAGTCCACTAGATTATAGAAAGCACAATCTGGGAATGAAATTTGGGTTGAATTTGTCTCCTTCATAATACACAGTGCTTATTCTTGTACAGAACTGATAACACCATGCTGTGTAATAATCTTCATTTAACTGATGATATGAAATAGTTTTTAGAAGCAAACTAGATAATGTCATAAAGAATAAATGAATGTTGTAATACTGTTTTCAAAATAGCTTTGTTAAAATTAAGCAATAAAAATAGTTTAGTCTCTTAAAATTTATTCTAAATTCAGTGAAGGTTTCTTATTTTTTAAATTAGAGTTTCCAATGACTTCTTAAACAGTTAGCTTAAAAGTTCCTGAAGGCCACATGTGACTCCTGAAATATAACTCCTTTAATCTCTACAAGTTTCAAAGCCTTATTTTAATATGACAAAAATGGGAAATTGTTAAATACATTACTGCCAAATAAGTATATTAAAATATATGAATGTTATATTAATTTCATTTTATTAAGTAAACAAAATAAAGAGTAGTTCTTCTCCAGGCCCCATCATAAATTTTGAGAAGGACTCAGTACAAGCTTCACAAAGCCAAGTGGGTTCTTTATCCCGGAAAAAGTTATATACCTCTATTTATACCTTGGTACAAAGAAGAATAAAAATATATCATATATATGACTCCAATAAACTATGGTTTATCAGGGCTAAGTGTTAAGATTAGAATATCTGAACAATCATACTAAAGTTAAAAACTAACAATGGGGAATCATATCCTGAGATTGAAATTATAAAGTATGTTAATTACATATTGAAATTTTGCATGCAAGGGAAGCAGCTTGCATATCATAGATCCTCTAAGAAATGTCACTGTATACCTATTTCTTTGAATTAGCAGTGTCCAATCACCCCCTTTACAAACTATGACACCTCTTTTCATCTTGTTTGTAAACATTACCTATTCCACTCTAAAATGCAATCCATTAAATTCACAACCTTGGATTTTATAGTGTTAAATACCTAACAGAGGATCGTGAATTTAATTTTAATTTAATTCCTGCTGGTGTCAAGGAAAACACCTCAACAATCTCTGAATATGCAAAGAAGTGGGCATCCCTATATAATGGATATGTCAGTCTGATTTTTCTCCTCCCCAGAAGACCCTCTAATACTCTGGGCAAAGAAAAACCCAACCTTTGGGGGTGCGGGGGAAGGGTGTTCCCGTCTTTTACCTCGTATCTTAATCTAGTAATAGAAAACTCCAGAAGCTTCCAGATTCTAGTTGAAGTTGGCCTACTAATCCTACTGTAATCATGCCTCCTTAGAAACCAGCAGGCTCCTCCTTCAACCTCCCACATCACCCCTCTACTCCCACCTCCTTCACAGCATCACAAGTAGAAGCTCATTATCCAAGGGAATATGCCTAGGCAACAAAATTGTGAAAAGGTACTGCAGCAGCATCCCACTGGTTAACTAACACCCAAAAGACAAAAATCCAAATACTCCAGTCATCCTACCATAACTGATCCAGCAAACTGTACTCGCTGCTATTTTTGGACGGTGAATTATTATTATTATTATTATTAGTTCATTTCATTTCCCCTGCATGAACTATAGAAAGGCTGCAATAAGTCTCACTGAGGAGGTGTAAAATAATCCCCGCGGGGGGGGGGGGGGGGGCATCAAGACGGTGCAGCCATTACTCGGAGCCGCGATCTTTTCCTAAAGAGGGAAACGGCCTTCTGCTTCGCGCAAAAGACAAGGGAGGATTGCTCGTAGGCACAACTACTCCAGGGAAAGCTCTACGGCTTTACAAAGGGAAAGGCTTTACAAACCTGCCAAAGCATCCTTACAACAGAACTTTGAACGAAAAGCAATGTGGAGGGGATAAAGGCTCTTAAAAGGGAGGGGCAGCCTGATTAAGGAAATAACAAGACCCCAATAACCCCCACTTCTCCCCCCCCTCGCTATAAAAAAGGGAGGGCTGCTAATCTAGCCAGGTCCAATTCTTCGCGAACAAGCTCTACATAAACCTCGAATGCCAGCCACGCTCCCTGCAGCGTTAAACCCCATCCACATAAATACGCCCAACGTATATTTCCACGTTTCTGAGTTGACAAGCCCCGTTATTGATGACGGGTTGCCTCCCCTTCCCATTTTGCTGGCAATTCGCTACCCCCACCCCTGCAGCCCACCCTCAGCTGCCGGCTACGTACGGAGTGCATCGGTCGCTGAACTCGTTGGCCACAGTCTCTATTCCGCCTGCTCTCGCCACCGCGATGTAGCAGCTCTGCGAGCCTAGATCAAAGCCCACCACAGCCATGACTGGGCAGCTCTACCGGCCGCTCCTGGAAGGAAACACCCGCTCGCTGCCTTCAACTCCCAAGTCAGTCCGAGACGCGAGAGGGGGGAGGAAAGGAGCCTCTCATCCACTGCGGGAAGATGCCACGCTCACGCGCCCCACCCGCGCGCGAAACTCGCCACCTCCAGCGAAAAAGTCTTCGAGATGACAATAGGCAGAAGTTTCCAGAATCTGCGGCGACTACTCGCCGGCTCCACGTGCGGCTTCCGTTTCCGCCTTCTCGGGTATTCTCGAACTCTCCCGGCCAATGGCAACGCCCGGAATCGGGTGACGCTGCTGTTGCCAGGACGACCTCGGACGCCGAGCATCTCCCAATCTTTCGCCGCTTGACGCAGGTAAGAGGCGTGCGCGGCGGGAGGTCCTGCGAGGACATGCGCGCGCTGATTTTGCTCGCGGGAAGGAATGCAGCTGCTGTCTTTGGCTTCTCGTAGGAAAAAGTTATCGGTGTGATTTGGCACCTTTTGAGTGGAATGTCGGTTAATAGGTGCTTGCAGTGTCTTGGTTTTCACTTTTAAAAAGTATTTAACTTAATTTCGATAACAGTTTGCCCCTTAGGTTGGTGAGTCTGTCACGGTCTAAGTTCACTGTTGTATATTTTTGTACGCTACATTTGCAACATATGGGGAAAAATAGCTCTTTCCAGTGTGGTGTTGATAGGTAGGTAGTTAACGCACACGTCATGTAAAAAAAATAAATATTTCCTTAGCTCTAATCAGTTTTACTCAATTTCTGCAACTTTTAAAACCTGGAAACTTTAGTGTCTAGAATTCCCCACCAAGAATTATGTGAATTGAAGTCCACAAGTCTTAAAATTTGCCAAGTTTGAGAAACACTTGTCTAAATCTTCCATAGCACTGACATCCATGTATACTATATATGGTATTTGAATAAAAATGAGTAACATTGCATAAATAATGGAAGGTAAGAATTGCACTAATTTGTTCCTTCACTATTTCGTAGGGAACTGAAAGCTATTTCAACTCATCTTACTGTATTTTAATAAGACATTAAAAATAAATTGCATTTTTGAACATTGTATGATTTATGTTGATTGCCATTTATTTAGTATTCTATGACTATCACTAAATATCTTATGATTTATGATGAATGTATTTTTAACATGACTGATCATGATTTATATAGCTTTTATGTACACTGAGAGCTTATGCACTGAGGACGAATTCCTTGTGTGTCCAATCACACTTGGCCATTAAAGAATTCTATTCTATTCCTATTCTATTCTTTCTCTGTTCTGTTCTTTTTCTGTTCTCTATCAAACTTCAGAACATGGCTGGCTGTAAAGCTATTTGCAGTTGATGGGTTGCAAGCAGTCCATCTTTGCTTTGCTTTTTCTTTCTTTTTTGCTGGTGTATTTTGGCCAGAATGTGGCAAAGGAGTAGTGGATGTCACATTGGCCATCTTCTGTGCTTAATGGATGATTTGCTAAAATCTCCATGTATCAAAATGTTTGTTTCTCCTGCACCTGAAACTATTGAAACACACGGCATACATGCTGCCCTTAATGCCCTTGCTATCAAGCAGTTACCATATTCTCATATCTCTTCTGCTACCATGCCATCTAGATCAAAATAGAGGCCTGCTTGTGGATTTTCTTTGGTTTGACAGTTGTCACATGTAATGTAGGCTCCTGGCTTTTTCTTTGCACATTGGAGCCAGTTCCTATTACCAGAGGGTAATAAATTGTGAGTTCTTGATTGCCTATTAAGGGTTATATAGTGATTTAAATTAGAATTGCTTATCCTGTTTCTGTCTTTTTGGTTTATTGGAAGCTCTTGCAGTGTTAAAGTTGAGCTATGATATAAATTTTCCAAATAAATAAATATTTGTATCTATACTTTCACGATGATGAACCTATGCCATGCATGCCGGAAGTGGCACACAGAGCCATCTCTCCGGGCATGCCCATTGATCTTCTGGACGTTGTGTGTGTGGAAGTGCCAGAAACTGAAAGAGCAGCTCCCTGGAACGCATGCATGCGCCAGCCAGCTGGTGTTCGCAGGAGCTCTGGAAACTAGAAGAGCAGATCCCTAGAGCACATGCGCGCACCGGCCAGCTGATCTTCACACATGCATGCATGTTAGAAACAGGAAAGCCAGATGCTGGCGTGCATGTGCTCTCTGGGAAGCTAAGCTTCTGATTTCCGGCGCTCCTGCATGCGTGCATTGGGGAACTGCTCTTCCAGTTTCTGGTGCGCATGCATGCACACTCCCATTTCAGCACTAGGTGTTGAAAAGGTTAGTCACCATTCCTATACTTCCTTTGTACGTTCTTTCCTGTTCAAGTTACATGTTTTGAATCTTGACCAAATTCTGTCATTTTCTGTACCTCGGTCAACTTATAGGGCTATATTTAATGGCTACTTAATCCAACAACAGCATAGAAAAGTAGGCAAATCAAAACTCTAAAAAATACATTTGAGAGTGTCTAACAAAAACATGTCTGTACCAGAGGTGGTATTCAGCAGGTTCTGACCAGTTCTGAAGAACCGGTAGTGGAAATTTTGAGTAGTTCAGAGAACCGGCAAATATAACTTCTGACTGGAGATTTTACAGTATTCTTCCTCTGCCATTCCCATTAAGCCACGCCCACAGAACCGGTAGTAAAAAAATTTGAATCCCACCATTGGTCTGTACCTATCATTTCCATAACTTGGCATGTTTTAGTATTTCATAGAAAATGTCCATTGAACATTTTGAAATGCTGCTTAAAAAATTATAAACCATAAAGACTATTCTTGCAGAACAGACTGTCCACCTACTGTATCTTTTTGAAATTTGCTAATAGAAAGGGCAACGATACTTATAAAAGTTGCATCAAAAAAAGCAAATCCCCTCAACAGCATTTTTTAATAAAAATATATTGTTTTACATCAAATAATGCTATGTTTCTTAAGTGTTAATAAATGAGTAGACTTTAGAAAATTCGTGCAAATTCCATCCAAATCTTATTTATTTTTTAACAATAACATTGCTTTATAGACTTGATTGGAACCGAATTTTGCAACAGTTCTATTTTGGATGGTTTTTTTTTAATATGTCATATCTTCAGTGTTAGTGTTCGGTATTTTTAATATACATTGTAAACTCATAATAGGTTCATATTAAAGATTCCTAGAATGATTATAGCAAAAGTTATATAATATTGCTAAGGGCCACATACATGAGGTTATACTTCTAATAGGTAAATTTATAGTAGTCTTAATGACACATTTTGACAACGTTATAAAATTTTATTTATCAAATTTTAAAACTGCCCGTCTTCACAGAGGCATCTGGATATCATTTTTCCTATGCAACTTGTTACTTTTTAAAATTGTTTTATAGATTCCTTCAAGGAGCTCAGGGTGCAAAAGTGTACATATCTCTTCCCCCCAATAATTTGTTAGGCATGGATACTTGTGACTTTATTACTATTATAAAACCACCTAGAATGCTTTATGGCTGTAGGAATGTATATTTCCTTAGCTCTAATCAGTGTTACTCAATTTCTGCAACTTTTAAGACCTGGAAACTTTAATGTCTAAAATTCCCCACCAAGAATTATGTGAATTAAAGCCCACAAGTCTTAAAATTTGCCAAGTTTGAGAAACACTTGTCTAAATCTTCCATAGCACTGACATCCATGTATACTATATATGGTATTTGAATAAAAATGAGTAACATTGCATAAATAATGGAAGGTAAGAATTGCACTAATTTGTTCCTTCACTATTTCATAGGGAACTGAAAGCTATTTCAACTCATCTTACTGTATTTATTTTAATAAGACATACTTTGAAGTAGGTTATCTGTTAATATATTCAAATTTTTAGCCTAAGAGTCTCTTTGTTACTTTGACATGTATGTATCTTTTCCCACTAAATACAAGTATTTCCATATAAATAAGACTAACATCTCTGAAAACAATGCCTTCTAGAAAAAAAACACCCCAGAATCAAATATTTCAGAATTTTCTATCAATAAGGAGAGTTGTAGATTACTTGTCTTATAATTCTAATTAGAGATTGTAATGAACACTTCCCCATTTGTGGTCTTTTAGAAAACAGAACTTATTCTGCAAGTTATCTCATATGGTTTTAATAAAATGGAGGCTTGCTGTGATAAGTAGCATAGCATTAAAATAAATGCACTCAGAATCCTTAAGCCTAATTAGAATACTAGGGGGAGCTCTTGTCCCACAGAAAATATTAGCATTATTCACTTTTTGCTGAGATTCAACAGTATTAAAATTATTGGAGATGGTCATTATTTCCTCAGAACTTTAGATAATCAGGTTTTCTCCCTGAGATGACTGACAGTGTCTCCTAAGTGATAAGCAATAGCACCTGTTTTTAGCCTAAAAGTTTAAGAAATTTTAATGAATACCACTGAACATGTATACAGCCTTTCTTTGATATTATATAATTGCTGCAGGTGCTCAGATACCTTTGTTTTTCAGCCTTAAGGAATTTTATATAATGTCATAGGTAATCTGAAGTATAATGTTATGGCATGTTTTATTACTATACAGTTATCTGCTAGGTTTGAGAGGACCTGGAGCAATACATCCTTTAAAGTGTCATCTTGTGCACCAGCAAGCTATTCCAAGCTGGTATCTTGCTTTACCTCCCTCATATTTTACTACTGACAGCCCCTCTTCTCCAAAATGCTCCTTCTACTGATGTTTCAATTATCTTGCTTTCTTTTGCATCCTTATCATATTCTTTCAAGGCTTGTACTTGGCTTTGCAAAATACCAGCTTCCTGAATTAAATTTAAATTAAAATAAAATAAAGGAAAAGTGGTGGAGTATGTTGTTACTCGGTTACTAAGTCATGTCCAATCCCATAGATTATAGTATGTCAGGCTCCCCCGTGTCCCAGAGTTTGCTCAAATTCATGGTCATCGACATAATGAACATGAATTGGGGCAAACTCCAAGAGATAGTGGAGGACAGGAGAGCCTGACATGGTATAGTCTATGGGATCACGAAGTGTCAGACATAATTTAGCAATGGAACAATAACAGCATGTGTAATCTTATAACGTAGTCCAGACAAAAAGCATGACTAGCTCTATCCCTATTGTAAGGTCACGTTAACAGAATCTTGCAATTCTGAAAGTACCCTGCCATCCCTTATTATTACACTCCTGGAAAGTAGGGAGGGTTCCTTCTGAGGTGCTTTCTCTCTCCTCCTTTGAACTTAAAATTCAGTTATCAGACTGTTGTTTAGGCTGTGGACCTATCTCCTCTCATTCTCATATACCAATCTAATCCAGGCAATCTTAAACACTCAAAGAGCCATTTGAACCCATTTCCCACAGAAAAGAAAACATTGGGAACCAATAATTTAACAGCCAGTGTGACTGGGTGGGAATGGCCAACTCGATGTCACTCATTCCCACCCAGTCACATGACACCCTCCCCCAGCCATACCTACCCAGCTGTCATTATTGCAGAAGCAGGTTGTTATTTGTCCCGCCCAGTCCCACCTTACTCCTCCCCTTCCAGCCATCTCTTGCCACACTTGGCCTCAGGTTTGTTTTTCACATTTCTCCTCCTCCTCCCTCCCTCTCTCTCTACATATATCTATGCAAGTCTTGCCGTGTTCGGGTCTTTTCCCGTGTAAGATTGAGAGTATCTTGGCAACATTTCAATGAGGTCCCACTCGCTTCTTCAGGCTGGTGCTTTTGGCTTTGTGCTTGTGCAAGCAAAGCGTGATTGGAGCTGCCATCTCCCTATATATACTGGTGGGGAGGTTGGCTGTGTTGTCATTTCTTGATTGATTGATGGAGTTGATGTTTGCAGATTGGCTGGCTTTTTCGTATGAACATGTGTGGCTGAGGTATTGGCTGTGTGTCTTATCAGCCTCCTGTGTTGTAACGACCTGGGTAATGGGCTATGTGATGACCTTCTGAGTTCTATTGTTTTGACATCCTGGGTCTTATGCTGTAATCTCCTGGGTCGTAATGACCTGGGTCATGGGCTGTGTGATGTGTGATAACTAAAATATAACTAAAAGAATTATTATTTTCTCAAAACCCTGTTTGATCCATCTCTCAATTGCATATTGCATAGTGTACCCAGGAAATGGCATGATTAAATGCTGACAAGATACTTCAATAAAACAGAGCTGTGATTAGGAAAGGATTATAAGGAATAGTCTGGGAGATCAAGTGAATTCTGGGTTAATTGAGACAGAGCTAAAACTTTGAATATGGTAGGAGACAAGACAGAACAACTAGATGCTCAAATCTAACTTCCATTGGAGGCTTCAGAATGAGCTGAAAGGTATTGATGGGATTGTGATGGAGCAGAACAACAGGATCAATGCTACTACTTCACTGTGTTAAAGTCAGCTAACTAAATCTGGGCCTGGTTCCTGTTCTGGAATTGAGTCTTTAGAGAGATACAGTAAAAATATAAGACACAAATTATATCTGAGCGGAGATCTAGAATCTTTGAACTCATTAATTGTTGCAGACTTTCATTGATGAGCCTTCAAACATTATAGAACTTACTTGTTAAAGGGAAACATCCATAGTCTGTCTTTAAAAAAACTTGAACCATTTTGGTCAGAGCCAAGTAAATAACTTGCTTGATTCCAAATCTAATTTCAGTGCAAATTGGACTCCGATGTATCCTTGGTATCACCAGGAAAAGAACAGAGCCTAATTCTTTGCTGATCAACTTTCTAACCTCTCTCTTCCCACTCCCTTTCCTACCCATTGGTTTGCTGGTTTCTTTTCTTCCAATTTATCATCTCATTTATCTCCTTGTTATACTGAGAGGACTTAGAAGAGAAAAAGAAACAATTTCTTAGCAGTGCTGGAAATTTGTATTCCCCAGTGGCCTTGGTTCTCATTTGTAAGCCGGTGCCGGATATTAGGCATTTTTGAGGGGTAGAGTAGATTTCTATTGCTCTTCCCTCCGCTCCTGAATAGGTTGCAAGGATAGTGGGAGTAGGGATGGCAGAAAGAAAGAAGTGATTCTGGAAGCAGATGAGAGATGAAGAACTTTGTTAAAACTTAGATTTAGACTTAGAGTAAATTTATTGTCACTTTGAATGTAGACTAATCGGCATACATTAAAATGAAATTCCATTGCATATAGCTCTTAAAGTGTCATCACCTCCAATATACACTACATAACCATGACAAAATAAATAAATAAATAAACAAATACATACAAAGTTATGCATATACCCACATATATTATATGACACGGAGAAACAACACAGTCTAGTTCAAATGTATACAGGTACATAGCAAGTAACACGAATCTTGCAAGTTTACCAGATGGATGGCATAGGGAACAAAACTGTTACAGAATCTGGTAGTCCTGCTAGAAATACTTGGAAACTCCTCCCAGTGGGGAGCAACAGAAAGAGATTGTGAAGTGGGTATAGGAATCTCTAACAATGGTTTGAGCTCTAAGCACACAGCACTTATAAGAAGTATCTTGAATGACAGGAAGCGAGTGTCCTATAATCCTGTCCTTATCACTCTCTGAATGGACTTTCATTCTGAGGCATTGTAGTCACCAAACCAAACAGTGATGCAATTTGTTAAAACACTTTCAATCGTGCCTCTGTAAAAAAAAGTGGCCAGGACAGGAGGAGAAAGATGTGCCTCTCCTCCTAGTGGGTCTCAAAGCAAAAACGAGATGAATTTTGGAGCATGCTTTATATTTAAAATGAGATTATTATCTACTAAAGTTTGCATTCCAAAAGCAGGGAAAATGAGCATTTGTGGTATTATAACGTTGTTAACTGAATGTGAAAACATAGCAATTGGTTTTTTAAAATAATGTTTAGATTAGCAAACTAATATGATTTTTGTTTAATCTGCTTACTTGTAGTATTAACTTTTAATTCTAACAATATTTATAACATGATTTCCAGCTGAACACATTTATAAAAACTCCCCTACATCTGGAATCTTTTTTCCCCTGTATTTCATTATTCTGAGAGCTAGAAAAAAATCTTAAATATCTCCATTGCCATTTTTTTTTTTTGCAGATGCTGGGTGCAGGCAGTTTGGTGCCCAGATATATGTTTTTGTCCTTGCAGGTTAAGATCAGTCATAGACTGCCAGGGCTGCACTTTGCAGAAAGATCTTCATGTTCCAAAGTAATATATTGTCATTATCTCGTTTAGGTAGAAGTGAACACTGAAGGTACTTGAAGCATGAGAGACAGCCTGATTATTGCAGAAAGAAGGCACGGTGGTATTTCATGCTCAGAGTATCTATGTGTTTGGCAAAAAAGAGAGCCGACTTCTGTTGCACCAGTTTACTTGGGGGAACATGAATTTTAGATAAATCCTGTGCCTATTCTCTAACTGTGTAATGCATTATTGATTTAAAAATAGGGACATGGGCTATCAGCCATCTGTCAGCCAGTATTTATGTCGTAATTATAATTTAGGTAACAAACCTTTGGGCAAAACAGTTAGAAGTCTATTAAAATCTATTCAAGCAGAAAATTCACTTTTCCTGCTTATAAAAGGTCGTCTTTGAAAATAGTTTGACTCCTGGGAACTTCATGGATCTATCTATGTATTTTTTGTCATGTAATATGGATATGGTCTGCCATTCCCTTTGCCTGGCATGTCTTTCAACTTCCCTGTCCAGCCTACAGTCTGCACATTTCTTGATTTCCTATCCATGTTTGTAATAGTGTAAAGCACGAGTGTCAAACTCAATTTCATTCAATGCTGTGGTTGACCACCGAGAGAGGGCATGGCCGACTGGGTGGACATGGTCATCTTGATGCCACTCACTGGGCGGAGCCAACTGGGTAGGCGTGGCCAGCTTGATGCCACTCCCCAAACTTCTGGCATGTTTCCTCTTCTCATTGAGTAGACTGGGCCGAAGCGACACTGGCTGGCCCCTTACATTTTCCACGCCGGCCCCGCAGGCCTTGTGTTTGACACCCCTGGTGTAAAGTATAAAAAGGATTCTATTGAGCATAACCAGACAAAACGTAGGTGTATTTTGCACAAAAAGCCAATATATTATTTTATTTAAAAATATATTTAAAAGTTTATTAAACTTTTTAAACTAATGTACTAATATGAATAATATTAATCATATGAGATAAAACTAGTTGGGTTGGCACTAGACTTCAGGATATCTTTGGGTATAATATACCAGGAATTGACCAGTTACCAAATACCTTAACTACTCAGCTATCATTACTACCACCAAAATAATTGTAATCCCCCACCTTCCAGATACCAAGCTATTCCCAGGTCAAAAAAAAGGAGACTATTTCAGCCACTCCTGCATTACATACTGATCAAGAAAACACCCAGCTTAGATCCCCATTAGGTGATGATGCAATTTTTGACTCCAATAATTTTTTGCTTGTGGATGCCATATGGTACTTATTCTCATAGTCAGCTATATAACACAGCTGAAGAGAAATATTTGGCTTTCAGACTTGAACAGATCTGTTGGATGCAAGGAAGGACAGTAAAACTATCTCATTCATTCCAAGAATCCAATATAGATTACTGAGTTCCCTGTGGCAGGAAGTGAGCAATCTGTTCCTAGAAGGCCAGGAACCATGGTAATTATTTGGCTGCAAGCAAAGTGGGTAGAACATGTTTGATATAACTGGTACCACTTTTTGCTGCCAAAAGTTGCATGTGATTTGTGGATTACAGGTTTTCCATTTTAATTTGTGAATTTAAAAGATAGAAATACCATTGGAGTCAACGTCTCAGCAGAAATTCAGAACCTGCACACTACGGAACTTGAGTGCAGTTGTTATTCAGTCCTGTGTTCTTCTCCCATCCTCTGCCCACCCCAGCAGTAAATAATAAGCAACAAATACATTTTTTTTAAAAAAAAGACAAAATTGCTGGGAATGAGAAAAAAAAGAAACTTTCAAGAACAGAAAGGGCAACACAGAATAGAATAGAATAGAATAGAATAGAATAGAATAGTTTATTGACCAAGTGCGATTGGGCACATAAGGAATTTGTCTTGGTGTAAATACTCTCAGTATACATAAAAGATACGTTTGTCAAGAGTTGAGAATCATCAGGTGCGACACTTAATGATAGTCAGAGGGTACAATAAGCAACAAAATCATACTAAGGAAACAGTCATTATAAATAGTAAGGATACAAGCGACAAAGTTACAGTCATACAGTCACAAGTGGGAGGGGAGGGGTGATAAGGAGTGATGAGAAGATTAACAGTAATAGTAATGCAGTCTTTGTAATAGTTGAACAGTGTTGAGGGAATTTTTTGTTTAGCAGTGATGGCTTTCAGGGAAAAACCTGTTCTTGTGCCTAGTTATTCTGGTGTGCAGTGCTCTATAGTGTTGTTTTGAGGGAAGGAGTTGAAACAGTTTATGTCCAGGATGTGAGGAGTCTGTAAATATTTTCACAGCCCTCTTTGACTCGTGCAATATACAGGTCCTCGACTGAAGGCAGGTTGGTAGTAATTGTTTTTTCTGCAGTCCTAATTATCCTCTGAAGTCTGTGTCTGTCCTGTTGGGTTGCAGAACCAAACCAGACAGTTATAGAGTTGCAGATGATAGACTCAATAATTCCTCTATAGAACTGGACCAACAGCTTCTTGGGCAGTTTGAGCTTTTTGAGTTGCTGCAGTTGGAGGTAGAATATATAGAGTTCATTTGGGAGGGGTTCCCTCAACCTTGGCAGTGTGGCTGCTAAAATAATGCTATATTTATCTGTTTTAGAAGTATAATGCAGAGATGCCGTGGCATTTACAAAAATAAGTGATTTCCTTTATTTGCAAACAGGCAAAACAAATTTAATTAACTAAATTTGCCAGATCTGCTTTTAGCCTCCTTGTGTTTCACAGCCAACTTGTAAGCTCAGCTACTTAACATACATTAGCCATAGGTACTTCTAATTGATTTGTAGATGAAACAATGGGAACAGGGTCAAAAGTGACTAAGAAAAATGCTGATATCCTGGAAACAGTTCTGATCATCCATTCTTCTGTGCCATTGTGTTGCCTGTTAATGTATTCCTAAAGAGCGATCCTTTTGTAACAAGTATTATAATAGGGAAGCATTGATGAAGGATTTTAGGATTTAAATGTAAATTATTCTAAAGTTATATTTTAATGATAAAAATAGACAGTCCTTAAGATGAAAACCGTAGTCGACACAAAAACAAAGTTTTGGCTCAAAGTTTTCCTACTGAAGTCTTTCCTATTCGACATCCATAATGGCTGGGAATCCTAGGTGTGGCAGGCCTCATACAACTTACAGGGGTCAGCAACCTTAAATACTCTAAGAGCCATTTGGACCCGTTTCCCACAGAAAAAAACCATTGGGAGCCACAAAACCTGGGTGGGCGTGGCCAACTCCCACCCAGTAATATGACACCCACAGCCACACCTATTCAGGTTTTGTGGCTCCTGGTGTTTTCTGTGGGAAATGGGTCTTTCTCTTCCTCCCTCCCATTTCTGTTTTTCTCTTTTTCCTCTCCCTTTCCCTCTCCCTCTTTCTCTCTCCCCCCCAGGCCTAATAGATCTACTTGATATACCATGTTCAATACTTCAAGAAGCAAGTGCTACATGCCTTTACTTTGCCTTTTGAATCCTTACTAGGACTTGAACTGTTTGGTTTTTCAGCCAGATTATTAACTCTTAATATCTTCTCGTTATGAGTAATTCATTTTAAATTAAGCTGCATAACTACTACTTTCCTTCTCCTAATCTCTGACTGAGAATGGCACATTAGTTATAAGTAATTGAATGTGGTTACAGCCTAGTTCCCAAACTTTGATGGTTCACAGCAACCTTAATGGCTCAGTATTTTTTTCACAGTGCTCTAGTGGCTCTCAAGATATGAGCATGCTGCAGTGAATTCACTAACATTTTCATTCATTAACAGATTACAGATTAAGAGTTGGAAAGGATCTTGTAGGTCATCTAGTCCAACCCCCCACCCAAGCAGGAGACCCTACACCATTTCTAATAAATGGCAGTCCAATCTCTTCTTGAAAGTCTCAAGTGATGACGCTCCCACAACTTCTGAGGGCATGGTGTTCCATTGGCTGATTATTCTGTCAGAAAGTTTCTCCTTATTTCCAGGTTAAATCTCTCCTTGTTCAGTTTCCATCCATTATTCCTTGTCTGGCCTACAGGTGCTTTAGAAAATAGCTTGACCCCTTCCTCCCTGTGGCAGTCCCTCAAATATTGGAAGACGGCTATCATGTCTCCTCTGGTCCTTCTCTTCACTAGACTAGCCATGCCCAGTTCCTGTAACTAAAACAGTTCATGGTTTAGTCTCCAGTCCCTAATCATCCTGGTTGCTCAAGTAAAATATCCTGTGGTGTGTCTGAGTTTGCTACAATGACCCGAGGTACCGTGGTTAGTTTGGGAACCATGAGTCTAGTGAATAATTGGGCATCCTGGAAGATTTATTGTTCCCTGTATTAAAGAGGACATATTGCATTCAGCTGAATAGGGCAACATTTTCTTTACATTATTTTTATTCACCATAGGAAGTTTGTGGAAAGAAAGGGGGTACATGCATTGAATAGATTTGGTACTCTTGAATAAGGACTTCTGGATGTTATCATCTCTGGTTTTCTCAAACTTGACTTTTTTGTTGCAGTATTTGTCTGCTGCTATGTATTCTAGAGAGGTATCTTGTTTTCTTTGTTCTATTTTCAAAGAAGGCACGTGAATCAGTTACAAATGGAAATGTCTGCAATATAATATATAGCTATATAATAGCAGTTACACATTTATTGCTAGTTCCTAAATGTTTATGACAGCATTTCACATAGGCAATGCCCCAAAATTCAAAATAAAAACGCAACATGCTGCTTCCTAAATTATCCAAGATTAATGGCCCTGTATACAAGAAGTCACTCATAAGAAAGCCATTGCTAGCTAGTAATTGGTTAGGATGGGATGTCTGAACCACAAAACTAGGAAGTGTTTTGTATTATTCCATTTTGTATATTACTGAACTGGGGAATGTATATTTCTAAACAAAAGGCTTATATGTTCAAGTAAGTTAATTATTGTATTTTTGTATTATTGCCAAGCACGTCACATACTATTTGGCCTTGCTGGATAAAGCAGATAGGAATCATGACCAGATGAGCTAATTCCACTTTATTGTAAAGCTACATTGATGGAGAGGAATTACAATTCTACTCCGCTTCTCCTTTATAGCCCAAAAGACTAGGAAAGGTCTTTCCTAAGCCTCCCACTATTCAGCTACACGTTTGACTGTCTCTATCTGATTGTTTCCTTGGTAATGTCCATTCACTTAATCTCCCAAGGTCTTTCCCATTACACCTGCCATTCCAACCATAGTTTAATTTCTTGATTGTTCATTTGACTTCAAAATGCCTCGACTAGAAAATGAATATGTACGAATACCTACATTATATATAATTTTCATTAAGAGACAGATGTTCAGCAATTCTGTAGTTGGGTGAAGGGTGATGTCAAATTACCAAATAGGGAGAACATTCAGTATATTTTAAAAATGATATTTCAGTACTAGTATACATTTTCACCACCAACGTAATTCATAATGACCTTTAGTTTTCCCAAAATGGACAAGCAAAATAACATATTGGGTGTAGTACATCATTCTGTCATTATGAGAGTCAGTTTCATATAGTGATTAAAGGCACTCCATTAGAAACTGGAAGACTCTTGAGTTCTAGTCCTACCTTAGTCATGAAGCCAGCTGGTTGACTTTGGGCCAATCACTCTCAGCTTTAGAAGGAAGACAATGGCAAATTATAGTACTTCCAAAAATGTTATGAAGATAACTGCAGGGATTAGTCCAGATAGTCACCATATATTAATCGTAAAAGTGTACGTTTGCATAGAAATAGTCCTCACTTAGTGATAGTTGGGATTGATAAGTGCCATGATTGTTAAGCGAAGTATCATGTGACTGCAATTTATAATTTTACATCTGAATTCTCTATTAACTCTGCTAGTTGCAAGTGTTTGGGAAGCATGCAAATGACAATCATCTGACTACAAGATGCTGCAACAGTAGTAAATGGGAGGATTGGTTGCAAAACTGCTTCTTTTACACTGTTGTAACTACAAAATGAGACAGTTTGTAAGCAAGCACCTGTACAAACTTTCTGAAATTCATTATTTTTCCCGACTACACACTTAAAGTTTGAAGGTAAGTATAATCTTACTTTCACCTAAATCAGTGCAGCTTAACAATCTAATCCTTAATATAATTACTTAAAGAATCCCGTTTTCTCAGTGCATCTGCTAGAAATATTGAAATCTTAGACTGCAGAAATTTGTATTTGCCTGGGTCCTGTCTCTGAGATTGCCTTTGGTGCTTAATTTTATTTTAAACATTACAAAAGATTGATTAAGTGTCATCAACTCATTTTCAACTCCTAGTGATTAAGTGAGAGATAGATTTTCTCCATATTGATCTTTCCCTAACCTGTTCTTTCAAATTTCCCAATAGTGCATTAATTGCCACTGTAACTGAGGCCATCCAATTGCTGTTGGTTGTCTTCTTTTTCTCTTTCTAGAAATATAACTTTTTCAAGAACTCAATCTTCATATAAAATATCCAAAATTGGATAATTTGAATCTACTTTGTGTATTCATTATTAAAACAATACCAAATACAATTTAAAAAAAAATAGAAATGCACATATCATTAGAATTTGCTTTAAATGCTATTAATGTATTACTTAATCTTGTAAAATTTATACTGCTCAAATCCTTTTAAAGACTATTTGTATTGATATTTATCATATATTGTTTCTGTACATAAACTAATTCATTTTAGTCCATAAGATTATCTTAAACCAATGAAAAATCTTTTTGTTGCACATAATTGATTCTCTTCAAGAAATCATATACAGTCTCTTCAAGAAATTATATACTAAAACTCTGAATGTTTTAGTAAATGGCCTTAAATCTCATAAAATTTAGAACACAAGGCATATCTACTTAGTAATAAATGTCCTTGTTCCTTTTTTGTTGTTACTGTTTGCTTAGTGTTAAAATTTTATGTCCAAAATCTTTTTGAATTCCACAAACATAATTAGTGCAAAATCTTGTTATCATTATGACATGGGTATAAAGGAGTAGCTATCAACCTTTAATTAATAAACTTAAACTATTTGGAGGGGGGAAACTGCCAGACAGCTGCAAGAAATGGATTTAATTGATTGGTGCACAAAATTAATTGGCCAAACACTTTTTGGCAGGAAAAAAAAGGAACAAGAGCTGAAACAAATTTGACTGAATTGAATTCAGTGAGATATACTTCCAAATACAGTATTTATATATTACATTAAAATTGCAGAATGCAGTAGAATGTACTACTGTGTTGTTTTTTTCTCCCAGATGAGTTTGTATACATTACAATCCTAATTTCATTTCAAATAGATCAGCATTTCTACTGCATTTTTTAATATGTTGCTTTAAAGGGCAGAATAGACTTTACTTTTATTAACTTTTCTAAAATGCCCTTACTGAAGTGTCATGGTTCAATTCAGTTGATGTTAAATATAATTGTTTTCTCTTAAATTTTCTGAACATTTGGTGATATTATAATAGAACTCACAAATAATTTTCTCTAGAGTTTAAACCTTTAACCTGTTCTTTGTTTCCCTTTAAGCTGAGGATGAGAAACTTGAAGCCATTGCATCACTTCCGTGCCTTGCTTGTATTTAAAAACCATACATAATATTTTAATTAGCAAAAATGTTGAATGTCCAGGCACTTACGATCATCACACCACCCCTGCCTACATCATGTGATCATAATTTGGGCCCAGGCAACCAGTTTACATACGCAGTGTTCTGCAGTCATGCTATTGTGATTTGCAACCTTCCCAGCCAATTTCTGACAAAAAGTCAATTGAGGAAGCTGTATCCACTTAATGTCCATGTGGTTTGCTTAATGACTGTAGTAAAAAATTGGGCCTGGTCATGTGATTGCTTGCTTTATGAACTCCTTGCTTTATGATGGAAACTTTAGTCTCAGTTGAGGTTCCTAACTATCGGTATTGAAATCTTTTCTTACTATATTACTTAATCATATTGAACACTCATATAGTTATGTTCACACATTAGTCATATATTAGCTTTCCAGCCTGAAATTCCTATTACCCTCTTGCGTATTCTGCACACATCCAGACTCAGATGACTTACCATCCCATTTGTCCAAATCTGCTCTGACACTGAAAACAAAGCGGAATCTGAGTGTGAGTGATGTTCACTCTATATACTTGCCAGGATACAACTGTAACTGACAGGTTAACTGCTTTGTGAAGCCATAGTGCTTGCAAAGAACTGACAGCAAAACATAACGTGGCCTCCCTAGCCAATAGGTAAGTACAAAGATGGCTCAATCAGTTAATGTTTATCTGATGGCCAGCCTGGAATCCCTCATTCTTCCTCTACTCTTTTCTCATCAAAAGTAACCATGTAAAAACAGACAATTGCAGGTGCTTTTCTTTATTTATTAAACATATTTATATGGCTTCCCAACTCACATATGATGACTTTTCATAGAGGCAATCTGCCAAGCCACCTATTCTGCCCTGAATTTGGAACCTTTTCAGTACTGATTTCACTCACAGCAATAGGATAGGGTGAGAGGTAAGTTACTGGACATCAAAATCATCCAATAGTGAAATTCTGTTGTTTTGGAGGCAGTGGGCGCAATTGTTGCAGCCTCAACCAAAAATCCAGACTGCAGCAGTGCAGGATAGCAAAGAGATCAGTTTTTACCTGTTGCTGAGTTACATTATTTCAAAGGTTACTTAATACAGGTTAGGCTCTAACAGCTAAGAGGTGCTGTGTCAGCTCTTTTGCTTTATACATTAAAATCAATCTGTGGACTTCAGGGACCCTAGTTCAGAAAAGAGTGTTACCAAGACCAAAGAAAAGCTACATCAAGATATTTTTCCCTGTGATCTGTACCACAATACTGAACTTCACGTTGTATATTGAAGTGAAGTAGAGGCACAGCTGAACTGGGGGGGAGGAGTGTTGCTCCCCAGCCTGCAGCGGACAGTGCAACAGCACATAATTATAACCTGCAAGTGCAACCCTAATGCAGCAGTACCAGGGCAAGCTGCCTCTGCTGCTAAGGTTTTACCAGCGCTAGAAACGGCCAAAAAACGAACCGCAAGGAGAGGGTAAGAAACCAGGAAGCCCCGCCAGTGAAGGGAGACGGGTCTGGAGGGGTGTGTGAAAAGCTACTCCCGAAGGTTGGGGTCGACCCCCTTCGCTTCTCCACGCCGACCGGCGAGTGGCCATTTCTCTCGCTAGGTGGCGCAGCCACCTCCAACACGGCTCTTATTTTCTTTCCACAGAGCTGCCCGGCACCGAGACCATCCCGAAGCCGCTGGAAATCGGCTCCTGCTGCAGCAAGACGCGGAGGCCAGCACAGGCTAGCGCTTCCCTTCCCGGGGAGCTACGAACTCGAGGAAAGAGACGCGGTTGTTGCCGCCGTCGCCGAAATGCAGCGCGGGGAGGAGCGCGGTTGGCTCGGGACTCCCTCCGCCTCGGCTGCTTTTTTCCTCCTTTCGTGCTTCGCCTGGGGTGAGTGAGTTGCCGAGTTGCGGGGAACCCGAGCGAGAGCAACTGCTGTCGCCGCCTCTTTCCCTCTTCGGGGCGGGAAAGGAAAAGGCGGCAGCAGGCGCCGCACGAGAGCTGCTTTCCAGCCGCTAGCCCTGCCCGGTCCGCTTTCTTCCCCTCCTCCCGTCCGAGAAGGGAAGCGGATGCGGCGGGAGCTTTCACCCCCGCCTTGAAGTTTGTTCGCGGGATAGGCTGGCGGGGAACCGAGGGAAGTCACCTGCCCTTCGCCCCTCGGCGTTGCCGCTGTTTCCTGTCTCTCTTCAGTATAGCGTTGCAGCCTGTCCGGCGGGGGAAAAGTCCGGAGCCCAAACCGTTGTTTTTCCTGAGGCTGAGGAACGAGGGAGGGGGAGAACTAACCCCGGAAACGAGTTGAAAAAACTCCGGAGAGGCAGGGCGCTTTTACGCTCTCTTCAAGTGCTTTTCTCCTCAGTCCTTAAACCAGAAAGCGGGCATGGCGTGAAATTTGCCGTCCCCACTGGGTGATCCTTATGCCGCCGATGCGACGACGGGAAACGCGCTGGCCTTATGTATGGTGTGCAGGACATATTAAAGGCAATGAACGGTGGATTCCCCAGGCTTTGTGTCTCCCACCACATCAGTCAGGCGGGAAACGTCTTTCAACCATTCAGCCTTATAATTGGGGCAAAGGCAAGTTTTGATAAATGGCTAGCGGGGCATATTTAGCCGTCTGTTAGCAAATTTTGCCATCGGAGTTCGGTTTTTGTGCCAAAGAAGCAGCCTACAAACACCCGCCCTGCCTCTCTGAGCTGCCACAGAGCCTGCTGCTTCTCTGAGGCAGGGCAGGGTGTCGTGGTGTTCCCTGCAAGTGTGTATCATAACCTTACTGCAACGTCTCCTTTCCCCGTTCAGATAGGTTTTTGCAGGTCGAAAAGCAGTGATAGGATATAGTTGTAAAGGCAGATTACTGAACAAGTGATGCATGAAGTTTAAATATAACAAAGGAAGGAGAAACAGGCATCTGAGTCATCTTGGCAGTACTGGCTTGGAATTTACACTGATCATGTGTTAAATGTAAAGAAAAAAGCAGATATGTGGGAAAACACTATGTTCCCACAAGTACATGAATGGGCCATGTGATTCACTAGCCAATTTTCCAATGCCTACGTCTGGGTTATGGGCTTGGAATGAATGTCATGTCTAGTTAACATTCCCCTTTATTTGCGGCATGGTTTTTCATTACTTTAAATTTCTAGTTAAAAATGGCAGCTGCTGTAAGTTTGGGCTACACTGCAGGAAAGCCACTGGGGAGCTTCCTGAGATAGCTAAAAAAAGCTGGTCGACATGCACCTTGATGAGTTGGAGTGATTTGATGTTTCTGTAGCCTCTCTTGCCATACTATAGCTATACTGTTAAAGGATTTAAGTGGCTTTAGCATCTACAATGCCATGAGGAAAATGCTTTGGAACTAGTAAAATATATTTGAATATTATTTACAGTACCAAACCATACATTAATAAGACATGAGTACTTATATAGGGCAACATTTTTAAAAGCTAAAAATGTTAGTTATGTTAGAAAAACTTATTTTAATATTGGATGTCTCCAGGTTTAACTGATTCCTGGCAGTTGATAGATGGCATTTTAATGTTGAATGTTGAAAAGGGATTATCATTTATCTTCCTGTCTTTTAGTAATCATTTCCTACCCAGATTTGCATGGTGATATTCTCTTAAGAGTAAAAATGGAGAAACTAGAAATGTATTAGCATAAAGTATTATCAGGTAGTAGATAAAAATTGGCTAATTGGATCTCTTCTTTTGATTTTCACTTCTGTTATCTGGTGGATATATATATATATATACAAGAAAGCTAAGTTGCAGTATAAATATAAGAAGTACTTCTGTTCATCTGGATGTTCTACAGCAGGTGTTATTATTTTGCACCTACAAACATGAGATTTTTCTCTCTAGGAACAGACATTTACTTTCTCTATGAAGTGCAATCTATAACCAACTAAGATTATAAGTCAGATAAAATCTATGTTACATTACAGAGCTATGAGTAAAAGATAAATAAAAGAAACCACCCAACACATGTTGATTTCAAAAAAGACTAAAACGTGTCCCAGGAAAGAACAAAAATGAAAGATAAATGTGTGTTTGTGTGTGTGTGTTTTGAACAGGCTTTAATGGTAGCATTCACAAACATTCTAATTGCTATTAAAATATAATGTATGTAGACATACAAAACATAATACATAAGTAAAAATAATGAAGATAAAAAAGGAAAAAGAATATATTAAGTTCCAAGTTATATAATCTCAGTTATATCACTTGGTATACAGAGTTAGAAAAAAGCAGTTTTTGAGATCTGTCACTGCCTTTTGTGTATTTGTCAGTTACATAATAAAACCTAAGAGGAAGCCCAATAAACTTCTGTGATTCATTTTAATGGTCTTCTTTCATCTGTAGAAAAGCTTCGGATCCAGCATAGGCTTGTACTATTCATAGAGGAAGGGAGGCTGTTGATTCCCCATTTCCCCTGAAGATGCTGCCTGCTGAAAATGTGCTACCAGTAGCAATACAGAATTTCAGATCAGGAAGAAAGATAGTGTTGAGAGGCAGGAGAAGAAACTGATGAAAATCCTCTCTGTTATAAGAAGCCTCTGCTAGTTCACATGAAAAAGTAACAGTGCAGACACTGTTAAAATCATACCATCGAAATGTTAGCAATTACAAATGTGTAGAAACATATATTATTGTTTCTTTTTTTTCCCGTGAGGTTTGGCTTATCTTATTTAATGTGGCCAGATAAGATCACCCATACATTGACAGGCTTACAGAACCCAAGATTTAAATAATGGTTCAAAAAATCTGCAGTCCCATGTTCACACTTATCTTTGCCAAAATCCCAAGAAACTCAAGGGAATTATTTCTGAATAATACATAAGCCAACACTCTTAGTTAAATAATTAAATCATTTTCTCTGGAACTTTTCAGTTGTAGAAATCTAAAAGTAAGCTTGTATGACTGCTGGGCTGAAGCTTCATCCCCATTATTCATTAAGTGATTATCTGGGAGTATGTTTTATTTATTTACTTATTTTTGACACCTAACTGTATTGTATAATTTACCAAACCAAAGGAGAAAAGGATTGGAGAAGAGGAAAAGGAAATAAAAATATGATCCACATTTACATGCAAAAGTATGTACAAAAGTATTATGTACATGCACATAATACCCATATGGATTCAACTTTGGGACATGAGGCAGTGGAGCAGTAAGTAAACAAATGAAAAAGAAGTAGTGACTCAATGTAAAAAAGAAATGTTCTGACTGTAAACATGACTAAAATGAATTTTATATTCCCATCAGCGTTAGTGAGTCTCCTTGAACTCAACCAGTCTAATTTGCATTGGATTGCATTAGGAAACACAAGATTTATTTACAGTTTCTTTCATAGAGTTAAGATTATAAAAATAGTTTTGACAGAATTGGGGTCCTTGGTGCCTCTCTGAGCATGGTTGTTTTCTTGCAGACATTTCATTACTCAACTAGGTAACATCGTTAATACTAGAAGAGAGTGGAGTTAACTTTCTTTTTGTATGCTGGTGCAGCAGCCCCTCAACCTTTTGGGCCTCAGGGACCGGTTCCATGCAGAGGTTTTTCCACAGATTGAAGGGGGCGTGGTTTCACATGCTGCTTGCATCCCACGGATGGGGCTTTGCTTGTTGGCACAGCCCGGTTTCTGGCATGCCATACCACTGCCGATCTAGGGACCGTGATTTGGGAACCCTTATACTAGTGGCTTGCTCTGTCATTGTTGATGGGAAAGTTTATCTGTTAATTAAAAAATGGGTTATCTATTTTAATTGTGGATGGATTTAAGGTATTTAAAGTATTCAAATGTAAGTAGATACCATTTGACAGAATATGGAGGTTTCCAGAGGTGGTATTCAGCAGGTCCTGACCAGTTCTGGAGAACCGGTAGCAGAAATTTTGAGTAGTTCGGAGAACCGGCAAATACCACCTCTGACTGGAGATTTTACAGTATTCTTCCCCTGCCACACCCACCAAGCCACACCCACAGAGCCAATAGTAAAAAATTTTGAATCTCACCACTGGAGGTTTTCTACGTGATTCCACAAGTTGATTGCTGTTTTCTTATCTAAATATTTTTTTCTACATGGCATTTATCACCATAATCTTCATTACTCCTGAAGGTGTACAATAAAACTCACTAGGACAGATGGTGCACTCTCATTATCTCCTAAATGCTCTCCAACAAAGTAATTTTTATTAACTAATAATATTTTTGATTATCCTGTCATAATCTAAATAAAATTAAGATTGCAATAAATGCCCTTACTTAAGTTTGCTAATAGGCTGAGTAAAAAAAGCCAGTCTGAAATTAAATCTGGACAGTATTGTGGGTCAATAGGAGAGAGCACTTGGGAATTCACATTCAGCATGTTGTGAAAGGGATTGCATTCCTCCTGAAAGAGCAGACTCACAGTTTAAGATGTCATTGCTGGACTGAAAGATAGTGGTTGCATAGAATACGTTTGCTCTGTAGTCTTTTATTACTCTCATATGCAGAAAGCAAGGAATACAAAACAGGAAATAGTTTTCCTTACAATGCAAATAAAAACATCAGCATCAGCAATAAACTTTGAACATCCAAAATAATACTGGCCAACCTTTCCAGGATGTAAATAGAAAGCCACTTCATAGGCACAGATTCTAAAACAGGTCTTCAAGACTGCAAACTGGAGGTAGTAGCTTTCCCTCATAAAATAATAACTTGTTTTGCTAACCCCCTTGCTCAGTTAATCCATGTCTGCCTTTGTGAGTTATTGGGGATGTACAAGGCACCACTGGATGAAAAAGAAGAGTAAAAGAAGAAAAAGCAGAAAAAGTGGAAGACGTAAACATGATTGATGTAGTTGATGTGGTTGTCTGACTAGGTCTACAGAAGAAGTGGTCAGAGAAAACTGGCAGCAAGAAAAAAAAATGGAAAATCAGAGGAGAACCTGAAAGGCTACAGGCTCTATGCAACATTTGGCAGTTGTTTCATCTGTCCCCTGTTGTAATTTGCCAGTGTAGAATTACACAGTGACTTGTGTGAAAATGGTGGCCATATAATTAGAACTTGTGTGAGATGGGTGGCCATATGAGACCATTATGAGATAGTGGGGAGAGATACTGAGGCTGTAAAAAGCAATATTCATCCATCTCTTTAACTTCCAGAACAGCATTGATTGAAGTGCCTTGAACAGGGAGATTTAACCAGGGCAGATGGTCCCAAAAGTAATCTGATCCAAATCATGCAACGCTTGAATTGCACTTGGAAGAAAAGGGAGATACCTAATACAGCATCTAAATCAATGGTTTAATCATCCCAAAGTATTTATCAGTTGTGCTGCTACACACTTGAAACGTGTTGCTTGAAATAGGTTACTGAGCAGATTAAAAGATTTCAGACTTAAAAATATTAATTCCTGAAAAATGCATTGTCCAAAATGAATCCATACTTTATTGTACAATGCTCTTAAGCAACAGGCTCACTGGTAAGTTATCATTATATATATGTACAAAGTTATCATTGCTGAGAAAAATTAGGCACCATAACAACTAGTAATATTGTTTCGCACCATACAATCACACTTGACAGGTATAACCCCTATAAAATCTTGCTGCAAGTCTTTTAATGATGTATCCAACTGCTTCTTATATATCACATTGCTTTAGAAATTAAATGCATTTTTAATATTCATATTTTACAGTATTACTTGCCTGTGTGTATTTAGGTAAACTATTCTGGCCAAACATGAAGATGGTATCAAATTATTCAGGATAATGGATTTTAAAGCAGAATAAGAAAAAAAAACTGATGAGAGTTAGACTCACAAGAAGAAATAAGGTTCTGTGTAAGCAATTCAAAATAATGTATATGAAATATATTAAAATTATTTTAAAAACTAATTGAGGTTGTGGCAGACAGTTCATTGAACTAACTAAACTGCATTGGGAACTACTGTACTATGCATTATTCCATTATTTATCAAATAAATTTGAACTCAAAACAGGTCTGCTGATCATATATATATAAAGTATGCTCTTAAGAAGAACACACATACCAAACTACTGCAATACAAAACTGAAGTGTATGTCTGTTGTAATTTTCTGAAGCTGTTCAATATTACCTCTCCCCATCTCAAATCTCCATGCTGTTGTATGGCAAACTTCTTTTCAAATTATGCCAGATAATGTTAGTTTTGTCTGTCTTATGACTTGTAGGCCTTCAACTGCAAATGTTTGGGGAGCATATTATGGTGCTTCTGCTACTGTTCAGATTGCGCCCAGATTCTAATTGTGGCTATTTCTTAGACTTGTTATCTTGGCATTATGAACTATGAACAATTTCAGCCTTTAAAGAAGTCCTCTTTCATAAATATAAACGTTAAGCTTAACCTAAAGGTAAAGGGAATATATGCGCATTTAGAAAAGTGAATGCTGGGTGACAAAGCTATATGTGTATTTATATAAGGCCGTATAGGTTTTATTTTGACTTGAAACTATCTAAATTGGCTTCAGATCAGATCACTATTTTTGTTATTCCAGGAAGAATGGGAATAACATTTTCACACTACAGCAAGCAATGTAGTACTAATTTCAAACATAATTATCATATGCTTGAAACTAATTCTATAATAATGACTATTCTAGACATTCTACACATTTAAGAAATGTTATTATCTAAATTGCTTTTTAATATCTATGTAAACATAATTTCTCATATTAAAAAAACAAGATACAACTTGAGAGGAGGATAACTTTGTTCTCCTTTTTTCTAGCTTTAATTCTACGTGTTGCTGCTGAAAATGGAAAAGATTGGATTGAACTTCTGTCAGAGGTACTTGAAAAGATTTACCTGTAAAAATATGTCAAGTTTTGATATAAATAGGTTTGAAATGCAAAATAAGTTTTTCACAGCTCTGATTGTAAACAGCCCTGTAATCTCATATATTAAAGTTCTGTTTTTATACCCATCATGTTTACTGTCCATTGGAGCTGAGCGGCTTATAAATTCAAAATTAAAGAATACTGTTCATTTATGGTTCAATATCTAGGTAATCTTGTATTTTCAACTGTAATTGAGCCTGACTGTTTAGGGGGTATTCATGTGCCTGCACCTGATTTTATAGATTTATTTCTTGGTCCGATCTGTGTTTTTGCTGGAAACAGGCAAAAAGTGCTGAAAATCTCAATCACATAACAGTGGGATATTGCAAATGGCCATAAATGCAAGCTGGTTGTCAATGCCCCAATCATAGGGCTTTAATCAGTGGTGGGATTCAAAAATTTTTTTACTATCAGTTCTATGGACATGACAGTGGGCATGGCAAGGGAAGGATACTATAAAATCTCCAGTCAGAGATGGTATTTATCGGTTCTCTGAACTACTCAAAATTTCTGCTACCAGTTCTCCAGAACTGGTCAGAACCTGCTGAATACCACCTCTGGCTTTAATTTATTACATTAGAGATGCAGAATGATTTTTATCACTGACTGTGATAGTTTAATTCTTTTTAAAGCTTACTTTTTGCAAAAGAAAATGTCCCCAGTTACACAAACTATCTTTTAAAAGTGTATAAATGTATAAACGAACTTCCAAAATGAGTATTAGCAGTAACAATTTAATATGCACAACAGATTCAATTTTTCAAAGTGTAAAATGGCTCTCTAAAGCAGGGGTGTCAAACTCAAGGCCCAGGGACCAGATCCAGCCCGCAGGGTCACCCTGGAAATAGTGATGGACAGGCTTGCAGTGCCTCTGCCAGAGAAAACAGAGCTCCGTTTTTGTTGGCAGAGGGTTGCAGGAGGCTGTCTCAGCCCAAAATGGAGCTTGGGAACTTGTTTTCATTGGCAGAGTGCTTAGACCACCACAGGCGCCCCCACCCAGACACAAATGATGTCATGCTAGCCACGCCCATCCTGACCATGCCCCCCTTCCCCAAGGTCAAACACAACCCTGATGCGGCCCTCAATGAAATCGAGTTTGACTCCCTTGCTCTAAAGGAATTCTACAGAAGTTGTCATAAAAGCACATAAAATGATATAAACAAAGCTTTTCTAAATGACATTTGTAAAATCATTACCGGACTGCATGGACACTGGGACAGGTGGAATTTGGAGAATCAGTCTCACCTATTCAGCATCGTTGCAAGTTTGAACAGTCATTGAACGAGTGGCCGTGAGTGAGGGCCACCTGTAAAGTGTTCACATTTCAAAACAAACTCTTCCCAAAACAGCAAGCAAAATGTAATATCTGCAAATGCAAGCAGCTTGCATAAACTTAATATCTAGAAATACACATTTTTCTTTCTACATGAACATTTCTGGTGTTTGCATTTTTGAAAAAGGCTCCATGAAATAATACTGTGTAAATTTACATCAAGTATCTTTTTGTATTCCTATATGCAATGCCATTACTGCAGAAGATGGAGGTACAGACTCTATATAAAGCTGCTGTCGGTAATCTTTTGGTACCAAAGCATCATACAGAATTTGGAAATTTTTGAGGGTTTTTTTTTAATGCTGATGTGTATGCTTTAATCTTTTAGTGTTATTTTCCTCCATATTTTACTCTCAAAATGTCAGGAAAGTTTCTTATCTCAAAATGAGAACCATCAGTAGTTAACAGCCAGAGGATGCCCTGAATGCTATAAAAGGGACCTTGTGGGCTGTAGACTACTAATATCTGATGGAAGGAAGAGAAAGGAAAAGCAAAGTGATTACAGGGCTGCAGGAGAAATTCAGTAAGCACTACTTTTAAAGTTAGATCAAAGTGAGCAAGGATTTGGAATAAGTTAAAGAGGTTATATATTGCAGATTGTTGAAAAATACTTTAAACAAATAATTCCCGTGTGCCTCTTTATGCTGCTGCTGTATTTCATTGGTTAGGAAATGCTTTCTCTTGAGTAGTGAGATTGCCACATGATGTATAGGCGATTTCAGCACGTATCTGCTATCAGTTGCTTAGTCACTACGGAATAATAGTCAAGATATTTTTAGAACTTGGTTTCCAGGGTGATGCTATGGTGAACTTTTTGCTCCAAAGCACAGTGCTAAGTTCTGACATCTCTGTATATAACACTGAATTATTAGATTTTATTTTGGCCTTTTCAGCTGTATTTAGATTGTAATATAATTTGGATTTGAGCTTTCCTGGGATATATGTTCCCATCAATATTTGGCCATATGGATTTACTTGAAAAAGTAGTTTCTTTTAAATATCTATATAAGTTCCAGTCGATTATAACACAGAGAAATTTAAAATGGCAAATTTGATCAAAGGAGCTAATTTTTTATACTACAATTTCTAATAAAGTGGTATAAAATAATGTTCTGCCAGGGGCCCGTTTAATAACCCAACTTAAGCTAGGGATGGTATAGTGTGGTAACTAAGAATGTGAACAGGGAATTAAAGACTTAGCTACCAATGCATTTGGCAGCTTCAGGCAAAGTCCTGTTTTCTGCTATAGGAAAAATAATAAGATTAGCCTAACTTTTGCTGGGCTTCTATAAGAATTATTGAGTTGGTAAGTGTGAAGCTCATTAGATACTTGAAACTTGTAATATAAATGGTGCTGATATACTAAGATTTTTGTTAAAGGTTGTGAATATTTTTAATCACTTGTAACTTTCTTAAAGAGTTATTTTTTTCCCTCTTCAATTGCATTGTCAATGTAGATTTTGGTTTCTTAATACAGATGCCAGGAAAAAATGAGCATTCAAGCCAAATAAGCAAAGGTAAGCCAATCTATTTGATATTAACATTTATAGTAAGTCTAATAATCATGATGAATATAAGTTGCATTCATTGTCACATTATGCCTAGTAGTACCTTCTTAGACTTTAATCCTTGTAACTGCTACCATAGTATTGTGATTGGATCACAAGTTTACGTTATTTTCTTTATCCTCACAAGAACAATTTGTAAAAATATAGGAAGACTCCAAGTGTATGCTTTATGCAACTGTTTTCTATGCTTTATGCAACTGTTTTCCCTCAGACACCAATCAGATATCTTTAAGAAGTTCACTTGTATAATGAAAGAACAGCAACCACACTTTTGTTCCTGTTCTATTCTAGTTGATATTAACTGTAAGCTGTTCTGGGAGGCTGTAAAGTCCAGAATAATGAATGCCCTCTGCTCTATATTAATTTCTCCTTTCAGTAAAAATATGTTGATTTAACTAGGACAGATTGTCCATCTAGCCTAATGCTATCTATTCCAGGAATAAAACATACAATATCTACTTGCACTGCAGTTATTTGCTATCAACTGTTAGCTAATGGGAGCTGGAGTTGGGGTGGGACTTGCAGTTAGGTCTTGATGGATAAGGACGGAGTTCTTTTTCCTCTTCTGCCACTGCAATGTGAGTAATTTTAATGAAGATCCAAGGGGATTATGCATTGACTGCTGCATTATGGACTCTTCCTCTTCCTTCTTCTGTTTCTGATGAAGTACTTCTGATAAAAGATGTTCCTATATTTCATGTTGGCAAGGTTCTATTAGTCTCTACTACTTTTATATGCTTGATACCATTCTTTCTGTGATTATGTTTATAAATGGTTTGAAACAAGATGGTAAGAAATTATGTTATTGCAAAAAGCATTAGAAGCTGAAGACTAAACAACATGATGACAGTACAGTTGGATCTCCATAGTCATGGAACACGGATCCTATGTGTTAGTGAGTGATGAAGAGGCATACACATGTTTTTAGTCTTTCAGTACGTTCATCAGAGTAGGATAGTTTGTGACCTTTGTGTGCATTTGCGTTTGCTTACTCTGACTTCAGGCATCTCTTAGGGAATTTGAAAGAAGTTATGCATCTGAATACTATAGAAGTTGTACAGTCTATATTCCTGAGACTGCATTATTAATGTGAACATTAATATAAACTTGCTCTTCTTTGCTGACTTTTGATAAATGATTTAGTCTTCTATTTTTATATTGTGAACTGCTTTGTGTATTTTGAAATATGGTACAGTATAAATGCAGTAAAGTTAACTTTTGTATCAACAGCCCATATTAGCAGAGATGGTTCCTGATGTTTTTGTCTTCGAGCAAAACACAAGCATTGTTTTTCCCTTCATTATTTGATGAAAGATTGAATATTTTTAAGAGAAAGTTGCAGGCAGAATTGGAGAAGCAAAGCCTCTGAAATTCTTTCTGGGTGGCACTGAAGCTTTAAACATCTCATTGATTAATGTGAAAGCTGTTTTAAAATGTTGATATGGATATTAATCAGCTTGGTTTATCAGTAAGAGTCCCTTTCTCTTGATCTTAATAATAGTTGAAACAAGGGCCTAGGTATCAGGTATGGCCTGGGAAATGAATAGGTGGATAAGACGAATAATTCTTTTGAGCAGCTGTCTTTGGACCATTGAGACATTCATCATGTTTGGATCAAAATTTAGAATGCCATAATTAGCATGGATGGTTTAATGTAATCGTATCTACAGTATAGCAATATTGACATTAAGTCCCCTTTTAAGGAAGATGGGTGGTTAAGAATTATGATAGATAGATAGAAAGATGGATGGATGGATGGATGGACAGGTTAGATAGATAGATAGATAGATAGATAGAGAGAGAGAGAGAGAGAGAGAGAGAGAGAGAGAGATAAGATAGATGAAGACAGACCGGGTGCAGTATACAGTTCTTTAGGTAGAAGAAATCAATACCTTTTAATCATTATACATACAATTATCTTCAGGATCTGATGATTAACTGGTAGTTGAAACAAGTGAAGAGATCATTAAAATTCCAATAGATTCTATTATATATATTAAGGAAATCATCATTCTTATAAGTACCATGGTGTGAATTATTTTTGCACCTGTGATGCAAGTTTAGATTAGTTTTTATAGGGGCATAATGTATCTGAGAAAATGAGTAGCATTTAAAACTGTTTACTCTAAATGAAATAGTACAAATACTTTAAAAATCCAATTCGCTATACAAATTCATGTAAAATTACATTAGTATTTTTATTGTCTCTTATTTTCCACATTATGGTTTGTGAATTGGATTTTCAGTGGTTAATAAGGTTCTGGCACTATTCTTTTATTTAAATTTAAAACTTTTTCTTGCTTTTTCAGCCAGTTTATTAGAATTCAGGAGATACTCATGTAAGCGTACATTACTTGAAAACCAAGGTGTTTTTCAGTGGGCTATTTACAATAATATTGAATTCACTTAACTATTGTTGACATCATTTATTTATTTATTTCTATTTATAGAGCTAAGGGAGATAGTGTTTGTCATCCAGAGTCAGAAGAATTCTTATCATTTGAAGAAAGCAGATGATCTTAAACGAAGTATTTTAAAACAGGCTGCCTCTTTGGGAAAGGTACGCTATTATGCTAAATATATTTATCTTTCTCCTTTTAATTTGAAATTTGAATTATAATTCCAGGATACATTTTTTATTTAAAGCTACAAAGATTCACCTGTACAATTGTGTAACAGTTGATTTCTAAGCTTCCATTCATATATTTTTAAATTATTTTTTAACATGGTGCTTATGCTATTTGACTTTTCCTTTGTTTTGTATGATTTTTTTCTCCTCATTTAGACACACCATGCAGATTAAAATGCATACCTGAGTTTTGTTTAATAATTGATCCTAACAAGATCCTAACTTATTAATACGTATTTCTTATACTTTGGCTTTTATTGACAAAATAGATGATAAGTTCTTAATTTAAAGTCAAATAGAACTTTATTTGCATTGTTGCCTTTTAAATAAAATCAAGATTATTTGGAGTTCATGGGAGTTAGAGGAGCTAACTGCAAATTAACAAGGTTAGCTCTGTCACAGTAGTTAATTGATTGCAGGTAGTCCTTGCTTAGCAATCCATTTGGATTGGCAACTTAGTCACTAAGTGTCAGTCACTAAGTAGAAAAATCACACAATCACAACAGGTTTAGAAACTTATTGCTCCTTTGGTTGTTAAGTAAAAGGCTATAGTCACTAAGTGAAACATCACCTGATCACGGCTTATGATTTTACTTCCGCCTTCTCTGTTGCTTTTAAACACACAAATGGTGATCACATGACCACAGGATACTGCAATGTTTGGAACTTCCAGTGGCACTTCCATCAAGGATGGATGGAGACCACGATCGTGCGCGGCTTCGATCCGTGCTTACCTTGTTGGAGGGGTCCCTATGGGACCGGAACCATCAGACCCACCTCGGAGGGGTGGGGAAAGAGGGGAGACTGCCAGCCGGGTTGAGATGCGGCTCCCCTCCCTGGCTTGGTACTACTCCCCTGGAAGACAGGGAGAAGCGGCAGTTTTAATGGCTGCTCTGAAGACAGGAAGCTAAGTGTGTGCTGGAACGGTGAAGCGGTGAGCGCGTATAACCAGATAAGATAAGCTGAACTTTTTGTTTTAATAACCCCGAAAAGCAGAAAGAAAGATTCCTCACTTGAGAGTATAACAGCAGTGAATGGAAAACAAGAGGACAGTATAAGGTAAATAAAAAACTGGACTACAAAAGAGCTATAACGAAATTAAGGACGGAATTGGGAATAATATACAGAACCTGGCATTAATTAGGCATTGGATAAAAGGCTGAATTTGCTTGGAATTGATTATACTAAAAAAAAAAAAAAGCCAATGATTGAAATGGTTGAAAATTAATGTTAATATAATTGAAAAAGGGGGGGGGGAAGAACTTTGAAAAGCGGAAGCGATATAGAGCACCACCTAATGGTACAAGACATTTTTTCCTGGATGACTTTATGGAAAATTACTGGCCTTTTAAATGTGTGAATGAGAAAAGATGAAATAAAAGACTTTAACATAACAAGAACCCCAGAAGTTTAAAAGAAAAAAGGGGAGATTGCAGCAAGAGGATAAACGAAGGCAATATCTTTGGACTGTTGGGGGTTGATTGTGCAAAGGAAATAGAAGGACCAATAAGAAAAAGAGAAATAAATGGAGTCTCTTGGCAAGGATTATAATTAACTTTAATAAAATAAAAATAATGCAACTGATTAAAAAAATGGAAGAAGCAAGCAACAAATTTAAGTTGGAACTGCAAAATGTGAAAGAAATGTTAAAAGAAAGAAGGGGACTATTGGACATATTGGAAGAAAAAGTAATGCAATTTATAGCAGAGCAAAGGAACTCTAGAGAGGAGGAGCCAAAGGAAGAGGAAAACAGCCAAGATGGATATGAAGATTCAGAGACATTGCCAAAAGACATAAAAGGAACTAAAACTAAGACATTGATGACAGAGATAATAAATAAAAGAGAAAAGGCTCCCAAGAGTAAGCAGAAGAAGAAGAAGCTGTACAAGAAGAAATTTCAAAAAAGAGAAAAGGAAAGGTAGGAGGAAAGATTGGCAGAAAGAAATAAAAATAATATTAGAGGAAAAAAGAGGAATAAAGAGGAAAGGCCAGGAAAACTTAGTAAAGGGAAAGTTGGCTAAGACTAAGAGAAATGACAAGGCCAAGAGATTTAGAGATAAGGGTTAGATATAGCACAAAAGGGGGATACCACATGGGAATGTTTCTTTATAATTTTATTAGAAATGTAAATTGGGGAGATTTGAAGTTTATAACTTACAGGGAATTACTTTAAGATTATTAGATAATTATAGATGAGAAAAATGAAGAAGGAATGAGCAATATTAAGAGGGTTCTATTGTTATCAATCCTTCCTTTTTGCATATATATATATATATATATATATACATACATACACATTCTAAAATATGCTAATGATTATTTAAACGATATTAGGAAAACAGAGAATATGATGACTTGGGTGAAAATCTGGTATGTTCAAAAAGTGTGAATTAGGGTTATATAAATGCTATAGGTTGAAATTGGTCAAAGAGAAGCAAAAAGGGAAATTAACTCTGTTTTTATTTTTATTTTTCTTTCTTTGTAGTATATATGAAATAGAAAATGCAATTGATTATATAAAGAACATGAGAAAATAGAAAATATAATGAACTAGAAGGGATTATGTGGGAATGTAAAATATTTATAATGAATATATCATAATCAAAAGCAGGGGAAATTTATTAAAACTACAGTGGGGCAAAAAAGTATTTAGTCAGCCACCAATTGTGCAAGTTCTCCCACTTAAAAAGATGAGAGAGGCCTGTAATTGTCATCATAGGTATACCTCACGTATGAGAGACAAAATGTATGAGAGACAAAATGAGACAAAACAAATCCAGACAATCACATTGTCTGATTGGGAAAGAATTTATTTTCAAATTATGGTGGAAAATAAGTATTTGGTCAATATCAAAAGTTCATCTCAATACTTTGTTATATATCTTTTGTTGGCAATGACAGAGGTCAAACGTTTTCTGTAAGTCTTCACAAGGTTGTCACACACTGTTGCTAGTATGTTGGCTCATTTTTCCATGCAGATCTCCTCTAAAGCAATGATGTTTTGGGGCTGTTGCTGGGCAACACGGACTTTCAACTCCCTCCAAAGGTTTTCTATGGGGTTGAGATCTGGAGACTGGCTAGGCCACTCCAGGACCTTGAAATGCTTCTTACGAAGCCACTCCTTTGTTGCCCGGGCGGTGTGTTTGGGATCATTGGCATGCTGAAAGACCCAGCCACATTTCATCTTCAATGTCCTTGCTGATGGAAGGAGGTTTGCACTCAAAATCTCATGATACATGGCCCCATTCATTCTTTCCTGTACACGGATCAGTCGTCCTGTCCCCTTTGCAGAGAAACATCCCCAAAGCATGATGTTGCCACCCCCATGCTTCACAGTAAGTATGGTGTTCTTTGGTTGCAATTCAGCATTCTCTCTCCTCCAAACACGACGAGTTGTGTTTCTACCAAACAGTTCTACTTTGGTTTCATCTGACCATATGACATTCTCCTAATCCTCTTCTGGATCATCCAAATGCTCTCTAGCAAACTTCAGACGGGCCCGGACATGTACTGGCTTAAGCAGGGGGACACGTCTGGCACTGCAGGACCTGAGACCCTGGCGATGTAGTGTGTTATTGATGGTAGCCTTTGTTACGTTGGTCCCAGCTCTCTGCAGGTCATTCACTAGGTCCCCCCGTGTAGTTCTGGGATTTTTGCTCACCGTTCTTGTGATCATTTTGACCCCACGGGGTGAGATCTTGCATGGAGCCCCAGATCGAGGGAGATTATCAGTGGTCTTGTATGTCTTCCATTTTCTAATTATTGCTCCCACAGTTGATTTCCTCACACCAAGCTGCTTGCCTATTGCAGATTCAATCTTCCCAGCCTGGTGCAGGTCTACAATTTTGTTTCTGGTGTCCTTCGACAGCTCTTTGGTCTTCACCATATTGGAGTTTGGAGTGTGACTGTTTGAGGTTGTGGACAGATGTCTTTTATACTGATAACAAGTTCAAACAGGTGCCGTTAATACAGGTAATGAATGGAGGACAGAGAAGCCTCTTAAAGAAGAAGTTACAGGTCTGTGAGAGCCAGCAATCTTGCTTGTTTGTAGGTGACCAAATACTTATTTTCCACCATAATTTTATCCAAATCAGACAATGTGATTGTCTGGATTTGTTTTCACGTTTTGTCTCTCATAGGTGAGGTATACCTATGATGACAATTACAGGCCTCTCTCATCTTTTTGAGTGGGACAACTCGCACAATTGGTTGCTGATTAAATACTTTTTTGCCCCACTGTATATAGGTATATTTTGGAAAAAAAGAAAAAATATGGAATGATTATATGAATATCTCGGGAATATATATAAGATATATTGTAGATGGGGGATATATCATGTGGATCCTAAATGTATTAATCTTACTTTACTTTTACTCACTTTTTCTTTCATTGACTGTCTAATTATATATTAGTCTTGAGAAAGTTATAGATGATAACAATACATAATGTAACATAAAAGAGGTGGTAAGCTGAAAATGAAAATAATAGGGGATAAAGAATTAAAAATATATGTGAGGATGAAATGATTTTGCTATTGAATCAATGAAATGAAATATGAAAGGGAAATTTATCTAAAGATTAGTCGAATTGATAATAATTTGAGGTGATATTAATTAAGAAAGTTAAAAGTGCAAGTATGACTATGTATAAATATTGTAAAGTGGAATCACATTGCCCACGTGAAGAGATATGTAAAAAATAAAAAAAACTTTGAGGGGGAAAAAAAGGATACTGCAATGTTTGTAAACATACGCTGGTTGCAAAGCACATGAATGGTGATTATATGATTGAAGGGCACTGCAACAGTCATAAATGTGAGGATTGGTCACAAAGCTATTTTGTTTATATTAACGTAGAACACTAATTAAACAAGACAATCTATAAGCAAGGACTTCCTGTAGAATCCTCTGGCAGGCTCCAGCTACTGCCTGAAACTGACCAGATTTTAATCAGTTTCACACTGAATGCTTTTGTTATTCTAAATGTTGGCATTGAGCCAAAGTTACTTTTTCATAATCCTAATTGCAAAAGGTTGCTATCGAAGGAAATTACTATCTGTAATTATTTATCAATAGGCATATTTTGAAATTATAAGCAAGGTGATAGATAACTAACAGCAGTTTCTCTTTTATCAACAAAACAAGGAAAATTAATATTGCAACCAAGGGAAATTATCCCTGCCTGTGTAATTTTTTAAAAAATGAATAAAATTCATGAAATGTCAGAAAAGTGGTAATACGTCTAATATGATTTTACATTATTGTACTTTTATTTTTTATGTGCCTGATAGGAAATCATACATTTTCTTTTTTCTACCTGGATGTTTGTAGTTTCTATCTGCTTTGCTATTGGATTGTTAATTTTCCTGCACTTCATGTTACTGCAGTATCCTTGCATTTGTTGACTTCAATATATTTTCACAAACTAATGAGTAAACAGTAATAAAACAGAATGAGACATTTTTTCTATTACATTTATTTAGAATTATTAAATGTACTGTTATAAATAGTATATCTAAGAAGAAAAAAATGAGCTGCATTATTGTTATATACATTGCCTAAAACTTCTTAATTAAAATATAGAATATGTTTCCATATTATTTCATCCATGTGTATTCTTTTACTATTGGGTGGGCAGGTAGGTGGAGAATAAACCTACATGTGCTCTATTATGTAGTATTTAAAATGTGTGATACTGGGAAAAATATATAGGTGGGAAGTGGATTACCATTTTGCCCTAGAATAATTTCATGTAAACATCAGGAAATGGACTGAAATGAAACCTTTGTAATATGTAGTACATTACAGTACAATACAGGGTACCGCCCCAGGTGCTTGATGAACCCAGATAGGTTCCTGATGGAGCTTGGGCCGTTTCCCGAGACTCACACACATGACTCGGTCGAGGGCTTGGTGGCCACCTGGGATAGGGTGGCCGCTGGGGCCCTTGACCGGGTCGTGCCCTTGCGGCCTCTGACCCGGTGCTGATCCCAAGTGGCTCCTTGGTTTTCCGAGGAGCTAAGGGAGATGAAATGCCAGAAAAGATGCCTAGAGAGTAGTTGGAGGGCCAGCCGCTCTGGATCTGACCGAACACTATTACGATCCTATATTAAGGCGTACATAGTGGCGATAAGGACGGCGAGGTGGTCCTACCTCTCCGCCCTTATTGCGTCCACGGAAAATTGCCCAGCCGCCCTGTTTAGGGTGACCCGTTCCCTTTTGGAAGTGGGGACACGGGAGGATCCCTTACAGGGACGGGCTGAGGATTTTTCTAGGTTTCTGCAGGACAAAATCACTCAGATCCGGGATGAGTTGGACTCTGACTGGGCATCTCCGGGCGGGGGGGGCGGAGGTGGATTTTGGGGAGGTCATTTGGGATGAGTTCGATCCTGTTACTCTGGAGGACGTGTACAGAATACTGGGGGGGCTTAATGCCACCACTTGTTTATTGGACCCGTGCCCCTCCTGGCTGGTCTTGGCCACTCAGGAGGTGACACGAGGCTGGTTCCAAGGGATTATTAACGCTTCCTTGAGAGAGGGGCTTTTACCCGCCACCTTGAAAGAGGCGGTGGTGCGGCCCCTTCTCAAGAAACCGTCCCTGGATCCAGCATTATTGTCGAATTATCGTCCGGTCTCCAACCTCCGCTTTGTTGCGAAGGTTGTTGAGAGTGTGGTGGCACGTCAGCTCCCTCAGTACCTGGGTGAAGCTGTATATCTAGACCCCCTCCAATCGGGTTTCAGGACCGGGCACAGCACAGAGATGGCATTGGTTGCGTTGGAGGATGATCTCTGGAGGGCCCGGGACAGGGGTTGTTCCTATGTCCTGGTCCTGTTAGATCTCTCAGCGGCTTTTGATACTGTCGACCACAGTATCCTATTGCAAGGGTTGGGGGGGTTTGGAGTGGGAGGCACCGTTTTACGGTGGTTCTCCTTCCTCTCTGACTGTTCGCAATTTGTGTTGACAGGGGGGCAGAGGTCGACCCCGAGGCCCCTATTATGTGGGGTGCCTCAGGGATCTGTGCTCTCACCCCTGCTGTTCAACATTTATGTGAAGCCGCTGGGTGAGATCATCCGTGGTTTCAGGGTAGAGTTCCATCAGTACGCTAATGACACTCAGCTGTACATCTCTACCCTGGGCCACCCCAACGAAGCCCTCGAAGTGATGACCTGGTGCCTGGAGGCCGTGCGGAGTTGGATGGGTCTTAACAGGCTTCGTCTCAACACGACCAAAACCGAGTGGCTGTGGTTTCCTGCGCCCAGATACAGCCAGCTTGTTCCGTCGCTGGCCGTGGGGGGAGAAATTTTGACCCCCATGGAAAGGGCTCGCAATCTAGGTGTCCTCCTGGACGTACGGCTGTCTTTAGAAGATCACATTACGGCCGTCGCCAGGGGGGTCTTTTGTCAGATTCGTCTGATTTACCAGTTGCAGCCCTTTCTGGATCTGGACGCACTTAGCACAGTCACTTCCGCCCTCGTCATCTCCCGCTTGGACTATTGCAATGCTCTCTACATGGGGCTCCCCTTGAAGAGTGTCCAGAGGCTGCAGTTGGTCCAGAATGCGGCCGTGCGGGTGATCTTGGGAGCCCCTCGGAGTTCCCATGTAACACCGCTTCTCCGCGGGCTGCATTGGCTTCCTGTGGCCTTCCGGATCCGATTCAAGGTGGTATTGATCGTTTTCAAAGCGTTTCATGGCTTGGGACCTGGGTACTTACGGGACCGCCTGCTGCCATCAAAAGCCTCCCGCCGCCCAGTGCGCTCCCACAGGGTTGGCCTCCTCGGGGTTCCGCCGCCTGATCATTGCTGGTTGGCGGCCCCGAAGGTGCTGGCCTTCTCTGTGGGGGCCCCCTCCCTGTGGAATGATTTGCCCCCGGAGATATGGGCCATTACCAACATTCAGACCTTCCGGCGCGCAGTAAAGACCCTGTTCTTTCAACAGGCCGGCCTGGCCCAGTAACGGTTTTCTGGGGTTTTAATTAACTAGGTTTTTAAATTTTAAAAAATTTCTAAATTTTAAATCTATTAGTTTTATATTTTAAATTGTATTTCGGCCTTGATTTAATTGTTTAATCTGTTTTTAATTGTATATATTGTCTGTTTTTAGTTGGCTGTGCACCGCCCCGAGTCCCTTTTTGGGAGAGGGGGCGGTATAGAAATTCAATAAATAAATAAATATTTATTTTAGTTCATATTTATTTTATATATAGATTATATATAATCCCCAACCTTTGCAACTTGATGGCCCAGCTGGGAGGGGAGAGGGGAACCAAGCTGTGCAAGTGGTGGGCCAGCATGCACGTGTGTCCTCGCGCAGCTAAACAAATACAAGTGGTGGCCTGTGCATGCCGCTCAGCTGTAAATTGAGCTGAGTTGCAAGTTGTGCATGCGTGTGCGTGCCAGCCCACCATTCATGTGAATTAAGCTTTGCATGCACACCAGTCTGCTTCTTGCATGGCCCAGTTCCAAATAGGCCATGCCTAGTAGTGGGCCCCAGCGCAGGGGTTGGGAACCCCTGCTATAATGTATTTGGAGAACAACAAGTAAAAATACTGTGAATGATAATGAATTCTAGCTAAATGCAGATCAGTACTTCTTCATCAATACTGGAAAAGACAGGTGGGACAAGGGGCAGAGAAGGGCACAAGGCCTTAATGTTTGTCCACAATACATAATAAAACATGGTTTATGACATCATGATAAATTTTAAAACATGATCTGCAGCATATTTTTTATTACATTTGTATGCAAGATCTCTTGGTATATGAATTTGCATTACTATTAAAGCATGAGTCACAATCTGGTTGATTCTGTAACTCACAATAGTTTGATGAGCAAGTGGCAGTTAGCTAAGAGGGCACAACTCCATTTTGTGCACCAAAGACAACCCCTCTTACAAGCCACAATTGGTCTAGAATAGAATTGTTATAGGGGTCACAGGAACTTATCAATTTGTTCATTTCATCCCACTATTTTGACAGCTGCACTGGTTTCCTATTAGCTTTGGATTTAGTTCAAGGTCTAGTTGTCATCTTTAGAGTTTTACATGACTGGAAGTCTTGGTATCTTTTGGACATCTTCACATCCAATACAATTTGGAAGTGCAGGCTCTCTCCTATTTTCTACTGTTGGGGAATGTCATAATCAAAACTGAAAGGAGAAATCCTTTTCAATTCTTGTCTCTACTGTGAAATAGCATCCTGGAAATATGATTGCATTTTCTGGCCAATGTTGATTTGGGAAGATCATTAAAACTTGCCAATTTCTAAAGGCCTTTGAGCTGGGACTTTTTACTGCTGTTCCCTGTTATTGTGAAGTGTTTGTCTAGTGTAATTATGTTTGAAGTATTATATGTTGTTGCTTGATTTTCATATTATAATTGTGTTATTTTAAAGCTTTTTTCATAATCTTTCTAACAATACTTAACCTTAAGGAAAAAAGAAAATTTAAAAGTTCAAATTAAAAATTTAAACAAAGAAAAAAAGGGTGGAAATGTATCTTTATCTTATGCTAAACATTGGTAAAGAGTGAAGTTTACCAATGAATTCACTACTGTAACATGAAAACAGAAGATATTACTGTAAGATATCACAAAATCTCTGCCATATTGCAGTATTATTAGTAGAGAACTTTGCCTTTTCCAAAACTAATAAATCATATATCCCCAGCAATCATAACTTATCATCTCAAATATATAACTTTTACCTTTTCTTAATATAATTATTTTTGCCCATACCCCTCAAGGCAAAATGCAACCGCAATTCATAAGTCAAATTCCAAAGGTTGGTATATATGTGTTGCATTAATATTTTTTAAGATTTAAGCATTTTTTTCTCATCTATTTCCTTATATACATTAATGTTCTATTTCCTCCCATATACTAAATGATCACATGCCCATAACATATGGATCAGTGAGCCCTTAATTTACACCTCCAGCACAAGACATCCTTTAGATACATTATTTGGGAATGCTGGTACACCCTCAATACAATTTTTCATCATCTTTACAATGTACCTATAAAGATGCCATTTTAATTTTTTAAGTATCTGAAGTCATTGATGTAGCTTTATCAGAAATTCCAGGACTTTAGTCCTTGTTGGTAATATCCCAGAAATATCCACTTTAAAAATATTCTTGAGCTTTTGATAGAGATTTTATAGATTTTATTTTTGTCATGAATTTCAAGTAAGAAAGAAATTCAGATGCCTTTGAGAGCATCTGGTCCATACAATGGAATACAATGGAATATTAGAACATTGTTAAACTGAATGTACCTCCACTCTTATGTATTGTGAAGATGAAATAGGAATTGAAGTCAGGAAAAAAACCCTTAAAATAGTGATTACACAGTAGTTGATTTAAAGTATTGATTCCAGCTTCTACCCAAGTTTTCCAATAAGCCAATGAATTTTGCCACAGTAGAATTTTTCTAAAGAGTGATATATTCATAAAGCATATTATCAAAATTTAATTTATTTCCCAACATGGCCTAAAGATTTCTTGCCACTGATATTCCTGGAAATAAAACACCTTTTTTGCTATATATTTTTCCAAGCACTTGCCAAGATCACTAAGAAAATAGACCATAACCTTCAAGTTCTCTGATAAAAAATAATATTCCATTATATTTTCATTTCACCAACAGGTGGCTGATAAAATATTAGACCAATGGCATTTTTGCAAATGAGATAAATTAAAACAACCTTCCTGAAATGATCACATTTTTGACAACTCTATCTAAGAAAAAAGGTTGAAATCAGTATCTTTCAAACTTGGCAACTTTAAGATGAGCAGACTTCATCCCAGAATTCTCCAAACAGCATGACTGAAGAAGTCTGAGAGTTGAAGGTATTGAAGGCAACATCTTAAAATTGCCAAGTTTGAAAAACACTGGCTTAGATATATGGCTTCCTAGAATGAACAGTTTTATGCAGACACATCTCAAAATAACCAGATACCTTCATCAAAGAGGAGAAAAAGCTGTTCAGCTGAGGGCTTTTAGTGGTTAAATGGCTGTCATTGGGAAGTACCTACATAGGCATAATTCTTGTAATTTCAGTATTATACTGCAAAATTCCAGGAATCTATTTGGAGTATGCCAACTTTGTAACTCATACTGATGTAAAATAGTTGATGGTATAACTGCTTGCAGTTAAGCTACTCTCCTATTTGATTAGTCAAAAGGATTGTAATTTGGCATTTGTGCAAAATTAGAAATATTATGAACTTGGAAAATTCTACAGTATCTAAAATTGATTTTTCAGTTTGAATATCTAGAGGTGGTTTTTATTCATTACAATCTGTTCTATACTGGAGTCTCTTCTGACAGATCTCACAAATCTACCCTTATAAAAATATATCATAGATTTCTTTTATATCTCTATTTAGAACTCTCTACTAAAAAAAGGACTCACAAAATATATATGTAATGAAGAAGTAAACCCTAGCTAATCGCTGGTTTAAAAATTGTTTTTAAAAATATGAATAAAAGCTATAGGAGAAATGTATAAAATGTGCACATTTTTATACAGCCTTCCCTGCTTTTCGGGGGAGAGGGGGAAGGAGCAAACTCATAAATCACTGGAGAAATTGGCTGGAATAAACTTATAAAAATGATGAATGGGTGGATATAAAATTGATAAGAGTCAGCCATTTGCAATATACTCTCATAGTTGATTCTTGTATGGTCATGAATGTGAAAGGGAAAACAAGAAAAAACTGTCATTTATTTAAAAACCTGTTCAGCCACTTATCTGCATGTTCTCTATCATGCAAATATAAAATAAGCAGTAAAGATATTTTTACTAAAAGTAGTAATATACAAGATACCATTCTGAAAATAGCACTTCATTTTATTAAAAATAATCATGGCTCTCAGTAATGTATATCTGCATGGACATACATATAATTAGGCTCACAAAATAACTTTTATGCTATTACTTAAAAAATACTCGACTAAAAAATGGGTATCAAAAATCAATATGTTGATTTTTTTAAAACAAACCAAAACAGTGTATTTAAAATATGATTCACACTCTCAGTGTCAGATCAGAATTTAACTCCTAGGCTGACTATTGCAACTGCCTGATGTTTTTAGTGCCAATCAAATATATTCAAATTAATCAAACCTTGAGATGCATCTCATGCTAAAAAAATATGCATGTCTTAGGTAGGTAGGGTTGCCCGCAGTAGGTTTTTTAAACTAAATAAATGTTCTAATGCATTTATAGTGGGATTGGGATATATATACTCCTAATAATACCTGCACATTCAATTTTTGCAAAACAATAAAATACAAAAGTATTCTTCCTTTCAGATTTATGGTAAAATGCCTTTCACTTAATTTGTATTGTTTTTGAGCCTTCCAAATTCACTAGGTGTTCAAAAACAGCATTTTGCCTGTGCATTCCATTGTAGTTTAAGAGAATAATCAAGTTTAAGGAATTTAATAAAGGTAGAATTGCAGCTCAGTTGCTTTTTCACAGAACTCAGAAATGCTGAGTTATATCCTTTGGGATTAGCAGCTGAAATCTTGCACAACTTTTATACCTGATATTTGCATTTCATTTACCTTCAGGATTCTATGTATACTCTTATCAATGCCAATATTCTAAATATCAGTTGATCAGAATGTAATGTTTATTTTCAACAAGATTCTTGTGTGAATCTACTTGCTTGAATAGCCAATCTTATACTAATTATTATTACTGCTCCTAAGAAAATGCTCTTAGTTTAAAATAATTTTGGTATTTATGAATAGGAATGTTTAATTTATGGAAAACATGAAACAAAGTATTCAATTTTTAACTCTGTTTAAGGTGTTCATTGCTCTGTGGTTCATGAAATATGTTTTCTTAAAAGGAAATGCCTACCGTTCTTCTTACGCATCAGATGGACAGACATGAAGGGACATGGACTATTTTACCATTAATGCATGAGTAAGTGTAAAAACAAGGTATGACATTGTGAACTACAGTTGGAAGGGATCATTTAGCCCATTAATTTTCATTCCACTGCTGAATTTATGAATCAGTTTAAATCATACAAATAGATGGCTTCTGGCCTCCACTTGAAAACATCAAGCAAAGAAAAGCTCACTCCCTTGATAATTGGTTCCATATAAAATTTACAATTAAGATTTTTTTAGAAACTGCTTTATACTGTAAGAAGAGCATTATTCTTTGCCCTACACCTATGATGATAAAAAACAGATCTTGGCTTTTCATGTGACAATTTTTCAGACACTCAGAATGCTGTCACAGTCCCCTTTCAGTTTTCTTTTTTCAGTGGTGAATATGCCCACTTCCCTTAGTCTCTGCTGGTAAGACTTAATTCCATAACTTTGATCATCCTTGCAGACCTTCTTTCTTTCTTTTTCAATTTTTTTATTTTTATTTTTTGCAATCATGGCAATGCATGACCAGTGTGGCATCTGAGTGTCATACATTTTGATACAAATAAAGTAGTATTAATCATATTTGTTTCATTAAACAAGCTTGTATAATTCTAATACTGTAATACACACACATATGTTAAATTACAATCTTTCACTATTTAGTTATTTAATATTTCAATGTATTATTTTATGTCAATCACCCTATTCTAAATATCATCTTTTAATACAAATGAAATATTAATCATATTTATTACATTTAACAAGCTTATATAATTATAATAATACAGACATCTATGTTAAATTATAATCTTCCATTGTTTGCTTATTCAAATTATAGTCCTTCATTATTTGGTTATTCAATATTTCAATATGTTATTTTTATGTCAATCACCATATTCTGCATGTTGTACATTTTAATACAAATAGAATATTATTAATCATATTTATTACATTTAGCAAACACATATTCATGTTAAATTATAATCTTTCATTATTTGTTTAATCAATAGTTCAATATATTTTATGCCAATTGCCATATTTAAAAATACCGTCAAATTCTGATTTCCCCTTTTATTATTATTTCTCCTTATTATATAAAAATGTGTATTTTATTCCTTATTCCATCCCTATTCTAGCTTTTGATAATGCCACTACTATATTTAAACATTCCCTTTCTAACCATCATCACTTACTTAAAAGCTTTCATTGTTCATTTCTTGGTTTGCCTCCCATATTCCTCTCTTGGATCTTCATTTCTATCTACTTCCATATCTTGACTATTCATTTTAAACATTTCTCCCTTCTCTGCCCTTTTCCATTGTCTAGTTTTTAAAATATCTACTCTTGCCCCTATCTCTGTTCCAGAAAAATCTTCCTGGTTCTCTGCTTCCTTTTTTAATTTGCTTAGACTATTCTTCCCTTGGCTTATATCATCAATCCTTATTATTTTTGTTATTATCTCCTTTTTATCATCTTGTTTTATTTGCTTTGTCTGTTCCATTTTTCATCTACTCTTCAATTGGCTCCTCCTCTTCCTGGGTGTCTTGATCACTCATTGTCCTTTGTGTTTCCCAGCATTCCACCTATGCTCTCCATTCCCAGCATTCCACCTATGCTCTCCATTCGGCTATAATTTCCTTATCATGTCTTGTCAGTTCATAATTTCCTTATAATTGTCAGTTTCTCCCTTGTACTTGTACTTTGAATTTACAACACCATCTCTTCCCAGATTCCACTCATTTCTTCTTGATGAACCATCTTGTTAAATTGTATTATATCCTTCTTCAAAGTCCATGTATTCAAACCTAAAGTCACTTCTCAAAAATTCAGGATGTTTAATTCTTTGTATCCCAAAATTGATCAACCTATTCCTTTGCATAGTCCCATAAGTTTTCCAGAACCTCCTTAAGTCCCTCTATAATTTCAGTCTTGTATTGTAATCTTCAGGGGTCATTTTACTGATAAGTATAAATATTACAAATAAATAAATTATTCTTACATTTAAATCTCCAATAGTCAAATATATCCAAGATTTTGGGAACGTGTTATTCTTCCTTTCGTCAGCAGGTAGCACTCTTAGATTAAATTTTGATGTTAATCAATTTTTTTTCAATTTCCCACAATGTAAAAAGAATGTTGTTGTTTTTTTAATGGATAATTCCAGCATTTCAAAATGCTGCCTGTCCAATTTAAAAGTCCAATTTTCTATATTTTTAATAATTTTTCTGCCTTTTCCCCTTAAATTCTTTTTCCTTCAGTTTTGAAATTTTGCTCAAAGTGTTAAGTCGCTACTACTTTTAAAAATAGTTGTGAGCCTCTCTTTTCTTGGATATTCTTTTGGGGTTGAAATTTGAATAAAAAGGATTCTTCTCACCCAGTTCACATACTATTCACCAAAGTCTGCTCCTGCACTGTGCTTTGATGGTCGTCGGTTGTCCCAGCTTCGTGGCAGCCATTTTTAGACTGTCTCTTCTCCTCACCGTGGCATAAAGGGAAAAATCCCCCAGGGTTCAGCAGGAGAGTTGCAATCTCTCCTGCAACCTCACAGAGCGCCTATTCTTAGCTTCACCACTCCTACAAGGTGGCTTTGGCTCCTTTCGGAGTCCACAAACAGAGAGAAGCCAGCACCGGATGGAGAGCTCCATTCCCTGTGACTGGTAGCACAGCAGTGTCAGCTGGAAACCTCAGGCTTTCTTTTCATGTTCTATAATTTTTCTGCATCTTTTTCAAATGTGTTGCTCAGTAATGAATATGGCTCTGAAAATGCAGCTTGGCCAATGTAGAAGAGAACAGAATTGTTTCTTCTGGTAATGTCAAACTTTGTTTCTTTTAATGTAAATTATACTTCCATCGTATTAACTTTCCATTTTTGGTAGCTGCACTGTTTTACTGATTTTTATCAACTACAGTAATACCTCACTCTATTTTAATGGAAGACTGTCAGTGAGCAATCTTTGTACAGTCTTTGTCAGTGAGCATTCTTTCAAGCCAATTATGGCTCCTTCCAGTGAACTTCATCCCACCTTTATAGAATGTTACAAGATACTTTATCGAATGCTTCGCTGAAAGTCTAATTATATCCATATTATTCCCATGATCTACTAAACTAAAGAAATTACCTAATTGAAAGGGGAAATAACATTAGTGTGATTACTTCTTGATAAATCCATATATACTTCTGGCAACTAATGGTGTTTTGAGGTGTTTACAAATTATCACTTTGTCATCTGCTCTATAATTTTCCCAGGTATCCATTACTGTATTTCAACCTTAGAAAAAAAAAGAAAACAGTTTACCTCATCTAGCTATCTGGTTCTTTCTACTTTCTCAAAGGTAATAGATAGAAATTCCTTCAGTCACCTAAGATGCAGTCCTTCAGGCTCTGGAGATTTAAACATATTCAGGGTTAGTTGTTCTATGCCTTGCTTTCTGTCAGCTTTCAGGTAAATCCTGCCCTTCAGTCAACTCTTCACGCTTTCCTGACAGAATGCACTTCAGAGGACACTGAACCAAAATAGTAGTTATGCTTGTTCTTTGCTACACCTTTTACCATTTTCACTCTGAACAATTTTAACTATTCCATTAAAATTTAGAATGTAACTGAAAAGTCCCTTAATGGTCTTAGTAACCTTCATTAATCTCATTCTTGTTCTGAACTTTAGCTTTCCTGATACAGTCTGTACAATACCAGACTATCTGTATATGTTTTTTTTGTGATGATTTTTCCACTGCCTATGTATACTATTTTTTATATTCAGGTCCTTGCTAAGTTTTTGTGTAGCTTCTTCTAGTGTAGTTTCTTTTTTGCCTCATTGAAATTATTTTCAGTAGTACTTTTGGTATTTCATTTTAGACTTTCTTACCAATCATGAATTTATTTCCCTATTTGCATCTTCTAATATCTGCACTTAATGATCATTACTCTGAATTTTTAAAAATCCACCTCTTGAAGACTAAGACTATTTGCTTACATTTAGTTTTAGTTTCCCTTAATCTCCAGAATTCTTCCAATGTCCCTACTGCTTTCAATTCATCAACCAAATCTCTCCTATTTGGTAGGATCAAGTCAAGAATAGCAGATCCTATTATACCTTTCTTCATCTTTTGAGGGAAAAAGCAATGATCAAGACAGATCCTACATTACCTGGAAGAACCATCCTTGGCAGTATCTCTCAGTGGATGTCAGGTAATTCTAAATTCTCTTGGTTCTTTGAAAAATTGGTAGTTTGGTGTAGAGTACATCATCGTTTTTCTTGGTTTTGTGATTGGCTGGAAACATCAGCAACATCTATTGTTATTATTATTCTACTTATTTTGGTCTAGATTCTTTAAGTAAGGCCAAGTTCATTCCCTTGGATCTCCATGCAGTGTTTTTGATATTTAGTGGAATTTTGCCTTCTTTCATTTTGAACAAGCTGCATTTGTATGTTCCTGTGCTCTAACCATGAAAATCATCCTAGTGTTCTCATACCATATTGCATCATATGTACTAAGCTTATCTTGTTTATTAGTTATAGTCTGAGCAATAGTATATACTTTTGAAAATGAAGAACATGCACTTTGTAAGATGTTGTCTTTGAGTTTTCATTGAGTCATCGAACATAACAAGTTTAATAGTTATTTATTTCTACAGTATACAGAATATTAAGGAACATTAAGTTCTTTGTCCACATATATCCTAGATTACTTTAAAGTTGTCCTAATCAGATATGCTTGCATCAAAAGGTATTCTAAAGCTTAGTATATGTAGATAAAATCAAAGAATCAGAGTAAGATACCAGCCTATACTAGTGTACACCAAAATTTATTAAACTATAAAGATTCATATGACCAATAAATAAACCATCATGATATACTATTGTAAGAAGAGGGGAAAGTTAAATTTACAAATGCATTTATAATTTTGAAGGGCTTTAAAATAGTTCATTAATAGTCCATATAAACGGACATAAAATCTAATTTGTAAACTTCTGGTCTATAGTACATGAGTTGAAACAGAATGGAATGCTGGAACTGCTGTATAAATTATAAGGAATTCCAGCTAAACCTAAGATGTTTATTTCATCAATGGACACACAGAAAGTTGGTATCCCATTACACTATTTCTATAACTAGTTATTGTGCTGGAATATTAAGCTTCCCTTTTCTATTCATCTTCTGTGGACTATGAAAGTTTTGGCAGCTTCTCCATTATTTGCCTAAGCCATGCTCCCAGATATTAACACACAAATCACTCAATCAGTCAGGTCCTAGAGTAACCAATTATTATGACTTTCTTATCCTTTTACTGATAGCAACACATCCCCTCTGATTGTCAGGACTGTTGTCCTCCAGAGATTGAGAGGCTGTTTCTTCTGTAGGATACTCGAGGGCATTTCTGTATTCCTTTGCTGTTGAATATCTCCAATACCTCTTTGTTTCTCATTTCTCTCTCATTCATGGACTAGCTGTTCTAATTGCTTATTCTATCAGTTCTTATTGTAACATTCAGTATTTTAGATTAAAAACTGAAGTCCACTACTCTATGTGATTCTGATAATTGAAAACTACTGTCATATTTTGGGGGCTAATCATATACTTTAACCCTTTCTCATAGGATTCATTTTCAAACTCCCTTCCCCCACCATCTAGGAATCACTGGGAATCCTCTGAACTCATTCTAATTTTTGTCTTTTTTAAAACTGATGCTTGGAACTGGGCAAAATACTCCAAATGGGGATGGAACACTTACTTCTAGTGGTCTGGGCTTTTTGCTTCTCTTAATGCATTCAAAATAACATTTGTCTTTGTAGCAGCTGAATCACATTACTGGCTCACATTTCATGTTTGTTCAATAAAGATGCGAAGATTGGCTATATGTTTCACATGTGCTACTGGCAAGTTTTTGCTCCAAAACGTATAACTTTGCCTTAGATTTTTCTAACTCAGGTGCAGTTTTACATTTTTCCCTGTTAAATCGCATTCTATTCAGTTTTGCCAAGCCCTCAAGCCCATTTAAATCCTTCCAAATCTTTCCTGTTTCATCTAAACTGGTAGGCCAGCCCTTGGAGGTTTGTATCATCTGTAGATCTTATAAATTTCCCTCATCCAACTTAACTGATAAAAATGTTGAACAGTTGATTCCATGGAAACTGGCTGCCACATATAACTTTTAACATCTCTGCAGTACATTCTATTTATTTTCAAGGAAATAATTGGTCATTTGGACAACAGTTAGCAGCACAATGCATTCTTTGCAGGAGGTGGCATTTGAGCTGTTCAGATAGATATGTCAAACAATCAGTATAATTTGCCATAAAATGGGTGAAAATAGTAGCAGCAATAGCAATATTTTTTCTTTAGAATGGGCTTATATATCCAAGTGTAGTTCAGACAAAGCAGCAATCTCTTTAACCATCCCTGAAGCTACTGAAGATGAACTTTTCCAAAGAGCATTTGGGGAATTCTTCATTATTGCCATTTTACTCTATTTCACTTTGCGTTGTTCATATTGATTTGTTACTATTATTTCATTTGACTTTAATGACCATTTTATGTATTTCTCAATGTCACTTTTATATTTTGTCCTTGCATTTCTGTAAGTTTGATTCGTTATCCATTACTTTAAATTACTTACCTTTACCATAGCCATTTTAACATTGCAGACAGTGGTGGCCCTTTTTTTTACTGTTTTGTAAATCACCAAGACTCAATATTGATTTGGTTTTAATAAATAATATGTCCACAATAGAGCAAAATTATTAATATAAATATTTCCCAATATCAGCAAAAACACTTGAGTTATAGAATTCTTTCTAAACCATGTTTGCAATAAATTAAATTATTTTTTTCTTTCAGGTTTTCTGTTTCATACAGCAAAAACTCCTCATGGATTTTTTTCTGTGAAGAGGATACAAGAATACAGATTGTAAAACTACTGAAAACACTTAGAAGATATGACAAATCTAAGGTGATATTTTTTAAAAATGATTTTTTTAAATGTTTGACTCCAAAATGTACTACAAACTGTGAAAAAGAATAAAAAAATAAATTAATTTGCACTTTGATAAAGCAATGACTATAATAGATGAGAAAGAACAGTTTTCTTCTTATTTAACATGCATCATGCCTAAAACTTAGAGCAGTGTAATTAATGATAATAAATTATATACTGACACTTGCATTATATTGCAATTACAGTTTTATATCAACATTGTAAGAATTAAATCTCAATTATCAAGCTCTATTCAGTATAAAACATCAAAACTAATATTGCATAGAAAACTTTTTTTAAATAAGTGTTTACGAAGAACTGAAATACAGAAAGTTACAATTTATTTTACATCTACTAGAAAAAAATAGTACAAGACATTCTAAAATTATTATACATGTACATATATCAACAATATAGTGATAGGAATAATACTAAGAACACTGGTTAAGGTTCTCACCTTAGTTCATTTACTATTAATAAGAAACAGATGTTGGGAGATCTTACATTCATGTGTGAAAGTATTCTGAGTGGTTTCTTATCTATGGCTAAAATTACATTTGGTCATGGAAATATTCTTTCATAAAATTAATACCTATTAATTAGCAGTCTAGATCACAGTTATAGTGTTACTTAGTTTGCAAGTTAGCTGAAGGCTAGGAATTTGCATAGCATAGTAAACATATTTCATTTGGAAACAAATGAGCCCTAAAACCAATACAAATGGAAAAAACACACAATAGAATTTGTGTCTGTTACTCTATGTTGACATTTTCTGTCCTCATGAAGAATATTGTTGAGTGAAATTAGTTTTTCTTTGGGGGAGGGGGATAATGTAATAAGCATTCAGAGGATGTATTTAAAGAAAGAGAAAAGTACTCTGAGAAATTCAGCAATTGGATTGAGGAAAATCTTTTAACAGATTTTTATTCTTACCTGATTTTTTTGTTCCTGTTTTTCCCTATCCCAAAACAGGCATTTTTAGGGTCGTGGTGGTGGGGAATGTGCTTTGTTTTTTTTTTTAAAAAATCTTTGACTAGCTTTTTGTAAATTAGATAGCAGTTAGCATGTACTGTAAACCTATTCTTGCACCGTGGTCTGACTTGCATAAAAGCTGCAAAGCTTGTCCTTTGTTTTGGGTTTAGAATGATGTTGGAACCATCAGTTTTGCACAAGTCCATATGATATTCATCAAAATGTGCTTTTAAAAATTGATTTGATATTATATATGAATATATCAAGTAAGCAAAAGACTTATTTGTTATTTCTCTTATGTCTTGGTTAAAAGTTAGTTTTGTCTGCTAGTCAATTTTGCCAGTGGAAATCTAGACTTTAATTTTGCTGAAATGCCACCACTAATAGAACTTCCAATCAACATAACGAATGGTGAAAGATGCAATGAACTGTGGTTCCTTCATATCTGGAAGGTCACAAGTTTCCAAACCTTCACAATTGGTTTACATATTTAAATTTGATAGATGAAGCATTAGTATGATTTATTATACAATTAAGGATGCCTTTACTCGCTGTGCATTCATGCACCCGAATAAGCATATAAAGAAAGCTACAGTCTTACAAGGTTCTGTGGACCATGTAATAGATATTCAGGATCTTAGTGAAGTTAAATTCACTAAGCACATTCAATAATATTTCTGTTCTCCCATAGGAATTTTTTTTAGGCAAAGCATTACATGATGATGAATCTACAATTATCCACCATTATGCCTTTGCAGAAAACCCTACAGTTTTTAAATTTCCAGATTTTGCTGCTGGCTGGGCACTTAGTATTCCACTTGTAAAAAAGTAAGATTGCATGATGCAATTTATTATAAATTCTTTTATAGTTGGTGTTTTTAGAATGCTTTGGAGAAGTGATGCTGTTAAACATTAAAAGTCTTTCCACCTTGTGTATGTATATAAAATGTACAGAGAATCTCTAATCACATAACAGCTTTTATCTCATTTAAAACATTTAAAATCCAGCTTCATATACTGTATAAGCTACTATTCCACAAATATGTGATGTTATATATATATATATATATACACACACACACACACACACACACCACACTCTTTTACATCTTTTACAAGTTTATGGAGGTGATCAGCAACTGGTAAATTTAAACAGTGAACTGGTAAAATTGTGTAATAGGTGTTACACGACTTGCACAGCAAAACTGTAAGTGCTTTGACCTTGTGGCCTAATTTAGCAGAAAGCTGAAAGAACATAAAACTGAAAAGATAGGATCAATACCCTGTTCCATTGGATCCTGAAAAGAAAACAAGAAAATGCAGCTTAGTTTTTGTTCTTTATACAAAAAAAGTAAAGGAAAAAAGCAATATTAAATAAAAACGTTGCCTGTGAATTGGCTCTCTTTAGGACTGGCCCATCATTTGTTTTTATTTCATTTAACTTGGGTTACAGTAAAATGGAACATTAGACATAGGATGGAACCCAAAGATGATGGGTAGGATCATACAATCAGGCCTTCCTCTTCCCTGCTGCGGTATCGTGGTTTGGTGGATATCTTTCCTATTGGCTGGTGATGTGCTAAAGAAAAAGGGAAGGCAGCAAAGCTGAAACAATCAGCAAATTACTTAGGTTACTATTATACATTGCCCAGGAGAAAACTATTTGGCATGACTCAGAACAAAGTCAATAGAGGCAAGTTAAGATTAGGCAGCGGAAACAGAACATTTTGTGCCAGTGTAGTTTTATGTGAATCAATGAAAGATGGCTACACTTCAACTCAGCGTTGGAAAATGGTCCAAAGAGAATTAAGAGACTGATGTTATCACAATATTGACAAGATCACAGCATGTAAATGTTGAAAAACAGTACAATACAGTAGCACAGGTTGAAGGCAAATTCAGAATTTCTGTAGCAGTGTTCCTCTGATGCCCAATCAACATAGCAAGATTGCTATACTCATGTTACAGTCTATATTCAATAGAGGCATTCTGTCAGGCAACCAGAGGCATCTCCATATCAAATCTCAGGATTCTAGCTGGATTGAGAACCTGCTTACATTACACCAGGGATGTTTCAATACAAAATCCAGGATGGAAGATGATTCAAATAATCTGATACATAATAAAATGCAAAGCAATGGAAGTGAAGAACTAAATCAAACACTCTAATAAGAAATGCTCACAGATAAATAAAACATATTGAGTAGAATGTATTCCAATTTATATGGCCGCTCATCTCACAAACAAGTGATTCTGGTTGGTTATTACAATATATGCAACATCATCATCATCATCGTCATCATTATTATTATTAAAAATTAAAACTATAAAAAATACAAAAAAAAGAAATATTGGATGAAGAATGCATATCAAAGTGATAGATATATAATTTTATGTAAATATAAATTCTATAAAATGAAATATATAAATATATTTTCATATTAAATTTAATATTACCAATATTAGTTAATATATTACTATTTTAATAATAGGAGGAAAAAGAACTGTTGTAAAAGAGACAGCTCAGGCCAGGTATTTGGGGAATATGAGAAGGAACAATCCTGCTTTATGTTAGACATAAACTGAGTAGGACAATTGTTTAGACAGGTTTTCAAGATAGGTTATACGCTACTAGCAATAACCAGAGGTCCAGGTGGTCCACCTCTGCCTGCCTCAGAGGTTTGAAAGATTAAATATTTGCAGTGAAATACACAAAACTGAGCTTTTTTATAAAATATGTTTCATAATCTCCAACTCTGGTGCTTTGGCAGTTGTGATTATTTGGGAAGATTGTTCTCATCTGTTTTTCTGAATAACCTGCTTGCAGATTATCTTCAGTTATGTTGGGACTGCAACTGTCAAAATTCCTAGTGGGCATGAGGAAATGGGAATTCTAGGAGTTAGAGTCCAAGAATTAAATAGTGCCAGGTTGGGAAGGCTGACTTACAGAAAAGGTATTTACCTGAGGTTTTGAATATTCCCTGCCTACCTGAAAAAGAAATATTATTAACAACTAAGAATCTTAGGCCCTGAATTTCTTATGGATTAAACATATTTTTCAAGTTCATTGACAACACTGTTTTTCAGAAAGACAAACTATCTCTGCCATCATATAATCTATTTTTTAATGGCAAGAATCAAAAACTTGGCCAGGTGTGTGTGTGTGTGTATGTGAGTGAGAGAGAGAGAGAGAGAAACTCCCTTTGTGTTAGTTGACACTTGGCAAATGTTTACACCAGTCCCTGCTGTTTTCTTGGCAAGAGGGTTTGCCATTGCCTCTGCTTGGGCTGAGAGAGAGTGACTAGTCCAAGGTCACCTGGCTGGCTTTGTGCTTAAACAAGACTAACACTCACAGGCTTCTGATTTGTAGCCTGATCTTATAACCACTACACCAAACTGGCTGTCTTGGTCAGCTGTAGTGCCCATATACTGTAATTAAAGCTGAAAACAGTTGCACTCAACAACTGAACAAAGTAATATATCAAGTTTAAAGAGATATAGCTGTCTTCATCTTCAAAGTGCCATGCAGTGTCTGTTTTTGACCTCCAAGGAAGGTTCATCTTGGTAGTTACTTTGGCTGCCATGAGGGCAAAGAAATAGAACTTCTCCACTATTATTGGAACAGCGTAGGCATTCTCTATATTCTAAGCATTGTATTCTCTGTTTCATGAATCACAGATTGTTTTTTTAACCATGGCCAGATTCTATCAAATAGTCATTGATATTTCATCAGTTTTAAAATTGGAAATTATACACTATATGTCATAATCTAAGATAGGGTTACAGAATTACTATGTAATGGTTGATAACTTTGTTTAAAAAGTTCAATGTTTTTCCACATATCGGTATTATGTTTTTATTCTTATTGCTTAGGCTTGCAAAAAGACTGAAGAATGAGCCTTTAAAGTCAGATTTTACAATAGATTTAAAACATGAGGTAAGCCCTTTCTGATTCACTTGAACATGATTTACTTCATATAATCAGGTCCAATCAATACAAAGAAGTTATATTAGTATTTTTGTTCATTATGTACAGTAATAAAATTCAGATAACATAGAATATTAGTAATCTCATCTCTGGTAGCAATCTTATGTAGCCAAAATCACATTATTGTAAGAGAATAGCTGATTTTTTTTCACCTGGAGACCCACACATCTTTGCTGTAGTATAAATTGGTTTATTGATCAATGCCAGAGGCAAAAGCAAGTCTAAAAGTAGGTGAGGTTTACAACCCCACTTTATAGAATTTTGTATTAAAAATACATTAACTAAGAATAATTGCAAGTAGCAAGTAAAGGGATTATGAATGCTGTGTATTCATAGTCTCTGTCCTCTGCAGGGTGCCATTCAGTAACTCTTATCGACATACTGTTTTATTCATGAGTTTCTTAAAGGTGAAACCATGTCATATCATCCGCAAGAAGACAAATGAATGACTGTAATTGACAACTCACTGCTGCAGGTGAGAAACTAACAAGATCCGTGGACTCATGAAGTGTGCTGTCTGCCAGAAGCGCAGATTATTGATGGGACAGAACAACTTTCAATTATCTCTCCCTGCTTATCCATGTGGGGACAAATGATATTGCCAGGAGTATCTAAAATATCTAATGAGGAAGAAAGATCAAGAACCAGGAGCCTAAGGTAGTATTCCCATCCATCTTTCAACTTCACGCAAAAAGGTTGGGAAAGGAAAGAAGAATGCTGTTGATGAACAATTTATGAATTGGTTTAGATATAGGAGATACAGTTTTAAGGACTAGGAGTGTGAAGAAATTTGGATTTGAAGAGCAAAGAGTGATTTGGTATATAAACGGATATACAGTACATGTTGCTCCCATCAGGAACACTATAAACAGTTGCATCTTTTCCCAGGATTGAATGGCTGCTTATGCATGTAATAAATCACGTTTTGCCCTTTGAATGTGGCATTAGATGATAAAAGTCTAATAAAACTATGTTTTCTGAAACCATGATGAGCTTCAACAGTAAGGCTGAAGATGGAATCCTAAGCAATTTATGCAGTGCAGAAGAAAATGGGAGTGTTAATGTAATGGAGGCCCTATTAAAGAACTCAACCTTAAAATTAAAAAAGCTTATAAAATTCATGATCTTCATTGTCTATTGTTTTCAACTTATGAGAAATAAAAAAGATGGTTTTGAGATGTTAGTACAGGAAGATGTATCTGATTTAGTAAAAGTACGAAAGACTCAGTGGGATGTCTCTGAGGATTACAGTTCAGCAGCTGAAGGATATAATTTGTTCAAAAAAAACAGAAGCAAATGAAAGGGAGGAGGAGGAGATGAACTAAATATTAAAAGCATTCACACCTGTTCAGAAGTTCAAGGAAATGAACCTGTCAAGAACATCTAATTAAAACAAGTAGAAGAATGTATAAAAATTGCATTGTTTATGTCTGCTATTACTTGCCCAAGTAAAAAGACAATGTGGATTAAACTTTCCACAAACAAACTTAAATCTTTCAAACAGGTTTCAAGTAGTGATGCCAAGAACAATTAATTGCTGACATATAATTGTGAGGCAAACTCTGCCAAGCATTGTTATTTCAGGAAATTTCCAGCTTACTTTTCTATATTCTCCTTGTATGGGTAGTGGAAGAGGCAAAGTGTAATCTTCTTGATTTTATATAAATCAATAGAGAATATATAATAGATGAAATTGTGTTGGAAAGCATCTACCCTGGCAGGGAGGAGGGATCAAATGTGGAGCTACCAGTAGCCTGGAGTCAGTGTGCAACAGCCCCCAAGTTCTTTGGGGCCTTAGCTAATTGTTCGCAGGAGCAAGCTATCCAACTGGGAAGTATTCTGTTCTATAGGCAGAATATAATAAAGTAGTTAGCTCAAACTCTGCATGTGTAAATCTGGTTGTTTGTACCTGACAAAAGAAAATAGCATGAATACTGGACAAAAGTAATTGTATAAGGCTAATTTTTTTATTTTAATAGAATTAAAGGCTGAGGGTAATTGAAGACTTATCTTGGACCAGTAAGGTGGATTTTAACAAATTCAGAGCAATGATAAGTAGAATACCATGGCAGAAGATGGGGAAAGGAAGCCATGATCATGTAGTTGCTAATACCGGTAGTTCCAATGAGGTTAAAAAATACAAGACATGTTGCTGTACAAAATATCCATGAGGATTTAATGGGGGGAAAGGATCTCTGTATAGGGCATATCATGAAGAGAATTGTAGAGGTGATTCCAGAAAAAACTGCTAAGAATAACAAAAAATTCTTATAATAAGATTTTTATAAGAGTTAGCATACCCAGATGCTAACAGATGACAAAGTGATACTTTGTCAGTTTTCTCTGAAGAGATGATATATATTTAAGCAGTTGTGAAGATGGAAATAAAGATGTGGGATTTATCTTTTTGGGTGTGATGAAACATGGCTACAGTATATTTTCTTCCTTTAAATGAGTTTAAATTTTCAGGGCCAGATTAATTGATCTGAATATTATGTGGATGAATTATATCTATGAGAAAACTTGAAGAGATGAAGTTCCAGGTGGTTGAAGAGAGCAAAAGTTACTTCTGTCTTGAAGAATCAGGGGAAAACAGGATCCAGGGAACTACAAACATTCTGTTATAAAAAAACACTCAATCTGACAGATATTTGGGAAGTTTATAGAACAAATTATGTAGCAATTCATTTTAAGCACCTTGAAAAATATGGTAATTACCAGAAAATTATTTTTCAGAAATAGTTGCCCAACCAACTTTTTTGATTAGATAATTTCTTTAGCAGTTTGCAGGAATACCACCTTAATTTCAGCAAAATATTTGACAAAAACAGTGAAATTTCAAATAACAAACCAGCTAAGGATGTTCTAGATACATGAGAATTTACTAAGTAGATACCAGAGTCAAAAATTGGATTCGAAGAGTAATGATTTGTTACAAAAACTTGCAATTTTAAACATATTGAACTAGTATAATTTCCTAAGCAAAAAAGGCAATAATCTCATTATCTTTTGTGTTTGCCAAACTCTACCTTGTTCACAGTTATATACATCATAGTTTAAGAGGATTCAGACAAACTGAAATAAGTTCAGGGAAGGGCAACGAAGATGATCTGTGTTCTAGACAGAATAATTGAAGGAATAAGGCAGGGTCAGACTTTTTATTAAAAGACAGGAGGACAAGGGTGAGATTCTACAGGTTTGCACCTATTTGCTAGAACTGGTTGTTAACATTCTAAGCAGTTGGGAGAACCGGTGGTTAGAAGAAATTACTGGCCTAATCCTGTAAGGAAGGCAGGAAGGAAACATTCTGGTGTTGCTTACAGAAATTGTCTCTCCATTAACTCTTATTACATTCTTGGCAGGACTAGACTTCCTGTCTCAGAAACTTCTCTGGAGTTTTTTTCCTCTCCTTTGCTGGTACTTTGCTTGTGTGGAGTGACCATTCAAAGTTACAATGGCACTGAAAAAAGTGACTTATGACCATTTTTCACACTTACGACTATTGCAGCATCCCCACAGTCACGAGAGGCCAGGCGAGGAGATGCATGCCTCGATGTGAGTGATGTTTAGTTGGCCACAACCAGCCAGTCATATTACCACCAAGCCACGCCCACAGAACCGGTTGTTAAAAAAATTGAATCCCACCCCTGCAGGAGGATGATATAAAATCTTCAAATATTTGAAGGAATGTGACCTAGAAGAAAGCCAAGATCTGTTCTTCATTTCAGATAACAGGATAAGGAATAATGAATTTAAATTATACGAAGGGAGATTCCACCTGAATACTTGGCAAAAGTCCACATTAGATCTACAGTGAATTAATTTACAAAGAGATGGTAGTCTTTATATATAACTACAAATTTTCAGGCAGATAGAAAGTAGATATGAATGCTGGAGGTTTGATTTTTCTGTTGAGCAAAGTGACTGTCATAGCCTCAAGAACTCTTTCATTTTATGATTCTTTGATTTTCGTCAGAAACTTCCTCAAAGGGCCTTGGTGGTGCAGGATGTTAATCATCTAGCACTTAGTGCAAGCTGCCTGCAATTAGTGCAGGCTCGAATCCCACCAGGCTCAAGGTTGACTCGGCCTTCCATACTCTCGGGGTAGGTAAATTGAGAACCCAAGATTGTTGTGGGCAATAAGCTGACCTTGTAAAAATGCTGCTTGGGGGGGCCAAAAGCCCTAGTAATAAGCAGGCATATACAATGGAATGAAGGCTATTGCCGAGCATTTAGCATGGTGCTCTAAAGACTAAGCCGCCCTGAGTCTCCGGAGAAGGGCGGCATATAAATGCAAATAAAAATAAAATAAAAAAATAAAAACTCAACCTCATCCACTTCAGCATAGAAATATTCAGTGTTCAACAATGGTAATTCCAATGTCAGCAGTCTCTACAACTGCCTCTTATGCAGTGAGAATTCCATCCTTAAGGGAAGGAGACAATCTTTGAAAATAAGAAATATTTCTGAAAAACAACCTACCAGCATTTAGATCTTTCTTTTTCTTATACATTCTGTTTTATATCCTTAACAATGTAGAGATTGTAGAAGTTTGTGAGAGCCGTTGAAAATTTTTTTTTTTTTCAAGAAAGTAAGTTGAATGTATTCATGAGATATATGTTCAAACATTACTACCTGTTCTATTTTATTGTTCTGTTTTATTGTAGCATTTTATGGTAATAATAGTGTTATTCAGTGGGTGGGATTCTAATTTTTTTACTACCGGTTCTGTGGGTGTGGCTTGGTGGACGCAGCGTGGCGGGCATGACTTGGTGGGCATGGCAGAGAAAAGATACTGTAAAATCTCCATTCCCACCCCACTCCAGGGGAAGGATACTGTAAAATCCCCATTCTTTCCTCACCCCATTAACCTGCTTTCCACCTCCCTTCTGTGAAAGGCAACAGAAGAAGACCCAGCTGATCAGCTGGGACTTTGGGAGGCAGAGAATAGATGGGGGCAGGGCTATTCAGAGGTGGTATTCCAAACTACTCAAAATTTCCGCTACTGGTTCTCCAAACTACTCAAAATTTCCGCTACTGGTTCTCCAAACTACTCAAAATTTCGCTACCAGTTCTCCAGAATTGATCAGAACCTGCTGAATACCACCTCTGCTGTTATTAAAGTAAAAAGAATTGTGACTCAATGCAAAGCATTAAAAAGTATTTGATGCCTCAAGTCATATTTTCCTTATTTATGTTCAGTACTCTATAGCCTTAGATATAATTATTTTTAAAGTATTTTAATTAAAAAATACATTAATACATTAATCTATATTTTTATTATATTCATATTTTCCTGGTACACATTGAACTGTATTATGGATGTCTTTAAAGTTATTCTTTTCAAAATTTATTTTTTAAAGAAAAAGAAAAAGTGTTTCTGAAAATAATCTGAAATGGCAGGCTCCTACTGCGTCATAACCTAATCCAATTCTTCACGAATGTAAAGTTGCATCTGGATTGTTGATTATTTTTCAAAATGCTGCATGTTTTATATTACATTAAGAAATAGTAAATCATTCTACTTTCAGTATAAACATGATCTTAAAGTAAGTCTTTTACTTTTATTATTTGATTGTTTGCCAAATGTATTTGAATGTTAAAAGTAGCTACAAAGAAACAAACACAATTGTCCCCTTTGTAACCCTCCCTGCCATCTGTTCTTGTCAGTCCTGACTAAACTTATTTTTAATTTGTGTTGTCGTCTTCTCCACTTGGGAATAAACAATATTCACTGAGTGTATGTGCTGTTTTATGAGGTAACTTTGTAATATGTGTAGTAAAATTAGTAAAAGGGCAAATTTGCAAATAAAGGAAAATGAAATATAGACTCCCTAGTTTTAAAACACTCTTTCTTTCTTTCTTTCTTTCTTTCTTTCTTTCTTTCTTTCTTTCTTTCTTTCTTTCTTTCTTTCTTTCTTTCTTTCTTTCTTTCTTTCTTCCTTCCTTCCTTCCTTCCTTCCTTCCTTCCTTCCTTCCTTCCTTCCTTCCTTCCTTCCTTCCTTCCTTCCTTTCTTTCTTTCTTTCTTTCTTTCTTTCTCTTCATTTCTTTTTCTTTTTTCCTTCCTTTCCTTTCTTCCTCTACCCATCTTACATATGTGACTCTGGGTGGTCTTCAAGATTAAAACCAAACAATAGCGGGGGGGGGGGGGAAGCATGCAAACATTACAACAAATAAAACCATATCATATAGTCAACTAGAGAGCACAGTTAATTCATGTACAATATAACTATTTTAGATTATATATATTGTATATGTTTCTGGAAGACTAGCAAGGTGGGGGCCAGTCTGACCTCTATTGGAATGATGTTTTATAGGGCAGGAGAAGCATTATGTACTCAGTCTTGTTGATTTGCTCTTACTCTAAGCTTGGCTCTCCTCAACCCTCCTAGTTTTCTCTTTCCACATCTCAGAGAAACAAACAATTGTCAGGGAAAGAGGTCCAAAGAAAATATTGTTTCTGGGCATGCTCAGTAGCAACATCTAAGGAACATGTCATACATTGTTTCTTCTAATTCCAATTTGTGTCTGAGATTATTATAAATGTTATGTTCTCATCTGTATTTTTCTTAATCACTTCTTGCTGAAGTCTCTTGTGAGGAATATAAGTTGCCTTATTGTAGTTCGGACCATTGCTCTGCCTATCCTATTGAAATGTCTAAAGCAGTGTTTTTCAAACTTGATAATTTTTAAGTTGTGTGGACTTCAACTCCCAGAATTCCCCAGCCACCATGTTGCAAGTTTGGAAATGTTGTTCTAGAGCCACTAGAATGGTTCATTAACCATAGCATGTATTTCCAGGCCTTATTGGAGATGCCAGGATTGCCTGCAGGATTATGTGCTTGAACTTTTCATCTTTGTGATGGAAATGTATCATTTTCATTTGATTGATTTTGATTTTTATTAAGAAGAAAACTGCACCTTTATTCTGCTTTGCATTTTTTAAGGTTTTTTTTAGAAAATCTCCAAGGAACATCAAAGGTTTATATAACATTTCTTGGAAAGTTGATAAAGTAATAACTTCAAGTGTAATTCCCTGATAATGTATATAGATAATGCATATCTATTTATATATGTGATTATATTTTGAAAGATTGCATTATACATCTGGGAGAAAGGGAATGGACCACAACTCACGCCGGTGCCTGAATTCTGTACAGAAGACTTCAACTCTCCTAATGGTGTTACCTGTGCCACTACATTCACTAATTTCCTCCCACAGTGTGTAAGTACGTCCTGATTGCTTCTCCTGATAGAGAATATAGAGAAAGTATAGAATAGAATACTTTATTGGCCAAGTGTGATTGGACACACAAGGAATTTGTCTTGGTGTCCAATCACACTTGGCCAATAAAGTATTCTATTCTATTCTATCCCATATGTATCTTTTTAGAACTTTCCAAATTGAGAACTTTGCAAGTATAAACATTTTGATAAAATTGAAGGAAAAAGAAATGAAGAAAAAGAAATATGCCTATTTATAATGAAATGTGTCACTGGTTATGTGCAAATAGAGGGCATGAGCAACTTTTTACTCTTCTGCTGTAAAGTAAAGGGACCTTAGTTTTATGGACAGTAAAAGGGACATTTCCATAGACTTTCCACACTTTGGATGAATCTGTTTTCAGCATTTAACTTGCAACTTCTATCCATGCAGCAATTGTAACTTAACTAAATAGGTAATGTTACTGCTTCCTTTTGCTCATGCCTGAAGCTGGGAAAGTGGGTGCTTTTCACTGCCTTTTCAGCATATCTCTCTCTATCTCTCTCTGTCTTTGTCTTTCTCTCTCCCTCTCTTTCTCTATTATTGGCTTTGGTACAAAAAAAATGCCTGATAACAAAGGTAAATTCAGAAAACGTAATTAAAATGGGAGTGGGAAACATTATCAATCTGGTTTTTATAGTCAGTTTCATCATTTCTTGATTTCCCTTGTAATCGTACAAGGAAATCTGACTTATTTTTTCAATCCATTCCAAAGTTGACATTTGCTTTTAAGGGGAGTCATTTTCCCAAATAGACTAGAAAACTGCAGAATTTGTTTTCTTAGATTCTCAGTACTTTTCTTCACATATACAAATAGATTGGGTTTTTTTTTCCCCCTCAAGACATTTGAAAGGTTTCCTTGATTCACTAAATCTAAATGCCATTTTATGCAAAGAGGAAGAGAAAGAAGTTTGAACCCTGCACTGTTTGTTAATACTGTGACTGTAAACTTATATTTTGTATTAAAAAAAACTCTGGTATGTCCTTTATAATCCTAGCATTTTGAGTTAAATAATGATAAAGCAAACTTAGAGCCAGATCCTATATGTGCTTATTTACAATGTCATCTACTCCTGTTTTGCATGGAGAAAGAAGAAAAGGACATTGCAGAGTAGAAAATGGTTCTTCAAGTTGAAATTGAGAAAGGGAGAGGGGGCCAGTTCCAAGATGTCACCCATCTCAGGGATTGGTTGATTTGTTGGCGCATTCGGGTCAGTTTTTCATTCCTGGTATTTGCCTGGTCTAGTCCTTGCAGTTTTCTTGCAAGGGTTTTCCCTTCTACCCAAGGTTGAGAGAGTGGCCCTCACAAGGTCACCTAGCTGGCTTTCTACCGAATGTGGGACTAGAATTCACAGTTTCTGGGTTTCTAGTCTGATACTTTAACCACTACATCAAACTGACTCGCCTCGGGTTTAACATCTCCCATTGTACTGAACCACATTTTTTGTTCGCAAATTCAGAAAAGAATGGTTATTGCTAGATTTCACCTAGATTGTTGTGGGCAATATGCTGATGCTGTAAACCGCTGAGAAAGGGCAGTAAGGCACTATGAAGTGGTATATAAATGCAAGCGCTATTGCTATTTGAAAATGGGAAAATGTAGGAATGGGAAACAACAAGCAGACAATCCATTTTCTTTGACCTTCATCCATAATCCCTTTGTTGTGATTTGCTACATAGGGCTAATATTGCTGGGATCTGCAATATGGTAATAGCTAACACTGTCACATAGCTGAAAGAATTACAAAATAATTTATGTAAAACATTTAGAATGCTCAAAGCTGGTATTATAGTAATCACCAGTGAGCTTAGATATTTTTATTTTTATTTCAATCTATTTTTCAATTGCTTCTGACTCTTGGTGATCATCACTGTACAGGACTATGGGTCAGTAACTGCTTCTTTGTGTTCTTGTAAGGTCATATTTGTGTCATGTAACCACCTTATTGTCAGTTGGCTTCTTTTCCAGTGCTTTTGATATGTTCCAAACAGTAGCATCTTTTCCAATGACTCTTGCTATTGCATTATGTGTCCAAAAATCTTTAATGGTTAGGTGCATTATTAATGCTTGCTTTTAGCAGCCTGGTTTCACTTCATCTAATTCTGAGTGATTTGTTCTTATTCCAGTCCAAATTATTGCAATTTTCTCCAGCACCACAACTCAAAGGAATCATTATCTTTGTTAAGCCTTTTCAGCAGTCATCTGTAATAACTAATAGCAACAACTTTGACAACCTGTAACTTGGATGTCAGTGGCAAGTGTTTCATTTTGATATGTCGTATAGGCTTGTGATAGTTTTTCACCAAATATTAGTTACCTCCTGTTTCATGACTAAAATGACTAATCTTATGAATTTTTCAGCTTGGGAAGAAAAGGTCTTCCTTTTTTTGTACATTATGGTAGTTCAATTTTTCTCTCTGCTGATTTACAGAGAAATAAAGACTGCTGTTATCTATTGACTTACTGTAATTTTAGGCGTACTAGGAGAGCTGTGATTAAGGAATTTGATTAAAAAACATATGATGAAGTAAGCTGTAGTTCAAGAAAGCTTTTAAATAAAATGCATTAGTGAGAAAAAGTACCATCAGACCCCAGAATTTCTGATATAATTTCAGTTCTTGTTAAGGTTGAGCAGCAGTCAGATAGGATTTTTCCCTTTCTTCATCTTCAACAAGGGATTCCTTAAGTTTACCCTTCTTCTACCATCATAATATATCACGAACATATCTGAGGAAACTTGCTCCAAACAAATTTATAATAATTCCAAATATTACTTCTTTTATTCCTGCATTTCTCATGATGATGATGTTGTTGTTAGTTGCAAAGTCGTGTCCGACCCACTGCAACCCCATAGACAACCTTCCTCCAGGCCTTCCTGTCCTCCCCTTCCTGTATATTTGTGGGTTTTAGATGGGCTGTACACCGCCCTGAGTCCCCTGGGAGAAGGGCGGTATATAAATTTAAATAAACTAAACTAAACTCTAACATTGCCTGGAGTCCATTTAAACTCACGCTGACTTCTTCAGTGACTCTATCCAGCCACCCCATTCTCTGCTGTCCCTTTCTTCTTTTGCCCTCAGCTGTTCCCAGAATTAGGCTCTTCTCCAGTGAGTCCTTCCTTCTCATTAGGTGGCCAAAGTATTTGAGTTTAATTTCTCATGATACATTCTGCATATATGTTAAAGAAAGTGACAATAGATAATCCTGATGCACTTTGTGCCAATGTTGAATTACTTAGTCCCTTCATACTCCCTTCTATTATTTATCGTACAAATTCTTCAAAAGGAAGATGAGATGTTTTTAAGAGATACCCATAACTTGCTATGTGGCCTACTAGTCAAAACCAAATTAGACATTTTTAGAATTCCCTTTCCTTTTCCATTATTTATTAGATGCTTGTAAAATGATCTCAAGGGCTCCTGACCCTTCTAAATCCAGCTGGTACATCAGGCAGTTCTCTTTCCATGGGTTGTTGAAGTTGGGTTGTGAAATTCTGTGCACTATTTTATTTGTGTGTGAGATAACTGCAGTTACTGGGTAGTCTGAGCTTTGTTTGCTTATTTTGCAAACTTCTTAACTTTCATTTGATTTTCACAACAGAGCCATACAGGTAGTCCTTGCTTATTGACCATTTACAATCTTTTCAGCATCTCTCAGTCAGTGATCACCTTTACTGTCCATAGCGTTTTCTTCTGTTTGACCTGTGTTTTTTTCTCCCCCCTCTTTGCAGGGCAGATTTATTGAAGAGAAAGGGATTGCAAGAAAATAAGCTATTTGCTCTTCTGCGCATTGAGAGCAATGCGATTGCATTGACAGCAAGAAAGGGTCAGGTGAAGGAGAGGCTGCCTACAGAAATTCCTTGCTGTTTTTTAACCCATCTCCTCTCAGATAGAGGAGAGATTAGAGAGAAATCGACTTCAAGAAACTACTGTAAACTGTATGCATAGCATGAATTTGGTTCCAGCCCCAGGCTACAAAGCAATCACATGGCTTTTGGTGTGTATAAGAGACAGTAAGCAGGCAGTGGAGTATTCCAAAGGGGAATGAGGTAAATGATTAGGAGGCAAACCAAAGCCAGACCTGTGAAACTGGCTAGTCTTGTCTTTTTCCAGCCAGAAAGCACAGTCAGAGTCACATGATTTCCCCCTTAGTAACAGCTTAGCTTAGCAGCAGAGTCGCACATCCCAATTAGGGATGTTAAATGAGGACTATCTGTATTCCTTTGAAAATGGTGCGTTAACTTTTTGATTTTGAAAGTGTATTCATTTTCTTAAGCTTAATATTAAAATTTAAGGAAACTATGATTGTTCAGTTAATACACATTCATTCTACTCTCCTTCCAATTTGGTTTTCTGATTTTATCTTAGCAGATATTTTGTGCAGCTACTGTTTTATATTTTTTAAGGTGTTTCTCCATTCATGGTGTCTCCCCCCCCCCAAGTTAGTTTCTAGCTTTTCTACATTTATGGTTTTACCAAGTATCTGATACTTGCATGAAGAAGAAAAAAAACATTTGACCAAATGCTTGTAAAAACTTGACTGCCATTTCTAGAAGTTACCAGGAATCCTTATATGTTGCTTAGATCCTGAAATTAACTATTTATGGCCATAAAAACATAGCTCATGTTGCAAATATGTTTGCGTATGTTTGTATTTGTATATGTTTATAAATATTTGACTTGATTACAGGAAAAAGGTTAAAGTCATAGCAGAATCTGAAGAAAATGTGATCTAGCCAAAATTAATGAGATATGCATGACCTGCTTAACTCCCTTATATTAAAATCAATAGGATTAAATCAAACTTATCTTATTAGTATAGTACTCATTCACTGCTGTAGTTAGACTGTTCCTTTTATTTATCACATCATGACTGCAATCTGAATTTCTATTATAGTTTAATAGGCAACATTTGATTATTTAAATTGTTTACATTTTCAGATATAGAAATGTATTTTTAATAGGTTGTGGAGAATGGAATTGTGCTTTTCTATAGTTCTTTTCTTTAAAATGAATTCATAATTATAAATATAAATTGAAAAATGTTTAAATTGAAAAATATATAGAGATGGTATTTTATTTTTAGGGTGATCCCGTGAAGAAAACGGATATCTTTATTGCTGTAAAAACTTGCAGGAAATTCCATGGAGACAGAAGTAAGTTCTGGAATTAAGAATAAATTTACATTTTTTTCTGAAGCTATTTTTATTAATTTATATAACATCTTGAAAAGTATAGCTAGCCTTTTTGGTTAGCAAATTTCCTTTTTGAACTTTTCACATATAGTAAAAAAGCACTTGGGAGAAAATTAGTCAGAAGAGAGGTAAGGAAGGAAATGAAATTTCCTTGAAATTTGCATTGAAGGTACAAATCCACAGTTTTCAAAACAAAACATATCTGGTGCGTCTCAAAAAAAATGGGGTATAAATCTAACAAATCAATGAAATATTTATTTATTAAATATGTGCATACAAGATTTTATTTATTTATTTATTAAATTTATTTTCCATCCATCTTGCTATCACATGATTCTGGGCAGCTTACAATCTATTGGAGAGTTTTCTTTTTTTAGATGCTTTGGATACGACTGAGAATCTAAGTGTATTCCTAAAAATGAAAGCCATGAATTGACCCATATTTCACTCAAATAATTTTTGTAATTATGTGATTCTTATTGACATTCTGATGAAAGCAATAGCAGCCTATCTCTAATGGTGGGTGATAGGATAAATTATTAACCAGTGATGGTGTATTTTAGTTGAAGTATATTTTAATGTATGTGTTGACGTAAATTTTGCATCCTAAAAGTGCTTTTCAAAAGGCAATGGGACTTTATTGATTTTTTCCTTGAAAATGTTTTGCTTCTCATTCAAGAAGCTTCTTTACTTCAGAACTGAAGAAGCTGTTTGGATAAGAAGTGAAATGTTTTCAAAGAAAAAACAAATGAAGTCCAGTTACCTTTTGAAAAGCACTTTTGGGACAATCATGACATGAATGATTGAGAATCTCCATAAACACCTTTGCATACAGTATTGTGTTTTATAAACATATACATGTTATATAAATGTTAAATATTTAATTTTAACCAGAGTTTTGTTGGAAGTGAAGATTTTGGCCCACATGAAGCATCCATGGCTGCTTCTTTCTCTTCTAACCACAGCTCTTTGAAGCATGAAGAATTTTCCTTTCATCATAACTGTCCTCTATTTTTTACATCCCTTCTATGTCAAACAGTGACTAGTTTGGTAGGCTATATTGTAAATTAATCTGATGTCCTTGTTTGAAGGAAATTGCCTTTAGCATTTTTCTCTGCCTTCAAATCACAACAAAGATGTATTGATCCTATTGTCTCTGTAAACTGTTCTATCAGTGTGATATACACAAATGATAAATGAGTGTTAGACATTACTTTTATTCTTTGATAGTCTTTTTAGGGTGATGAGAGAATTTATTTTATTGGTACCCAACTATTTCATTCATCACTTGTTTTAATTATAGCAAAGTCTTTTTTTTTTCCAGATTACACTTTCTAAGATTATTTCTTAAGGCTGTCTTGAATTTTCTACTACAAAGCTCCAAAGCTATGCTAGATCAACAGCATTGAGAATGATGAAGAATGGTGACCAGAATATTACTAACTGCTGCAGCCACTTAAGAAGAACAAAAATGTTATGCTGTTGCAAATATTTAATGCTCATTTCTGCAATTTGCAGTTTCAAAAAAGGATCTATTAAAATGAATCCGTATACCATTTCGTATATTACTGCTGCTTTTTAAACTCCTTACCTCTTTCTGAAGAAATTCAACCACAGTTTTACACTCTTTGCAAACCTTACAATCTTTCACTTTTCCTTCGTGTATTCTAACTCCTGCTTTACCTCCATCAGATGCAGCAGCAAATTCTCAGCTGCACAATCATGCAAACATAATTCACTTCTACTCGTTGTGTCATATGCTTTCTCTAGCTCAACACACAACAAATTTTTTGAAGTAATTTTTGAAAAGCAAAAATACAGCATACACATTCCCTACCCTAACATAAGAGCTTGTTGAATCTCCCAGTTCATGAGCAACCACATCCATGGTTTGATATTTCTACAGCCACCAGCATTTTCATCATAGTGTTTATGCCTTCCTTTTCATCCTTTTTTTTCTTTTGGTGCTAACATTTAAAGCATTAATTACACACTGTTCTGTGCAAACAAGGATTTCTAATCTCAGGATTACTTTGCAAGTCAATATGCTGTGGCTGTCGTATCCCACCAACTAGGACAGCGGTTTCAAATTCATGTCATTTCGGTGCTGCATAAGAACTACTTCATTAACCTAAGTACTGCAAACACATAAGCGATCTAGGACTAGGATACCATCTAAAAGGATATACTAAGTTGAACTTGGCATGAAGACATGGCAATGTATTCTAAATGAGTATTATTATTTCCGAATGGTCATTTTGCTTCTTATGCCTGTGTCTTCATTTTTTTTTTTTAAATTCAGTACCTATTGTGAAGCAAACCTGGGAAGGAGAAGCCACTTTCATTGAATACTACAGTGATTATGCGGAAAGTTCAATACCTACTGTTGACATAGGAATACCAAATACAGAAAGAGGTGGGTTTTAATATGATATTCCTTTCACAAGTTGTAACAAGTATTTCATGTGAATGTCTGTAACAATGAAATGCTTATTGCTAATATGGCTCCAAGTTGCGGCCTGAAAAATGATACTTAAGATGCAAAAGGTGGCCTCAGTTCCTCTACCTTCTGTCATGTGGGATTGGATTGAGCAGAAATGATCAAATATCTGAGCAGAGCCCCATTATAGACTAAGTGTTTGCCTACGTTACAGCAAGGAAAGGCAGTCATATTGAAGCTTTCACATTAGTTTTCATTTATTTTTCTGACTGTGAAAGCCAGCATAGATAGGCATGGCAATGAGGTTAATATATTCAGCCTATTTTTGAGAATTTGGACGCTGGGCTTGTTTAAAAAGAGCTTTGCTCTAATTGCATCAAACAGACGAAAACACTGTCCCAAGTCAGCATTTTTATGGATGAATTATAGCAGAATGATCTGTGCTGCAGACTAGATGGCCAAGGATTGCTCCCTTTTTAAATTGCTGTGTTACACTAAGGGCAGCCAGCCAAGCATATTCTGTCTCCAGATCCTAGTCCTGTTTTAGATGTTCTAATTGTTACTAAGCTGATGGACCCATAATGCAACAGGACATACCTTATTTAGATATATATCTGAGCTTTTACTTAATACCCGCTTCCCAGTTTCTTTCTTCCTTTTGTTACATTCTAGGTCATTGTGGAAAGACTTTTGCCATTTTGGAAAGATTTTTAAATCATAGTCCTGCTAAGATGCCTTGGTTAGTCATTGTGGATGATGATACCTTGATAAGGTGAGAACTTCAGAATAAAATTGAACTGAATTATACTAGTGTCTGTTATTGTTATTATTATTGTTTTGCTGGTATAACTTGCAGGATTATAGACTCCAGATGAAACGTGAAACATGGAAGATTCATGATGCAATAAAAAATTTTTGGGGGGAGTCAGACAACAAATCCAAACAGAATTTATTTCTGGATATTTGAGCACATTTGTGGCATAAAATTGAATAAGTGTCTAAAAAAATGGCAATTGTGAAATATTGCTCTGGCATTGGGATTTATGAGGATATATTGGGGGGGGGGGAGGAGAAATGTACAAATAATAAGATGGCATTGGTTGCCTAAACCAAGAAGCTCACTTAAGTAGTGCAGAATGGAGAATTATGATGTCCAAGCCAACAGTATTTTTCTTCTGTCTTGGTCATGCACTAAGCACTCAGCATATCTGAGCCCATCACTGGAATTGGGGAACTGGCAGCTGCTGTTCTTCACTGAATGGCTATTTCCTCCTGTATGCAGTTTAACCTCCTTGCCACATCATGCTTTGTTTCCACGGGGGAGGGAAGATTGACATAGTTGATTATCGACTATGGCTCATCTTTGGATCACACAGGCTGCCAAGCATGAATGTTTACTTGTCACTTAAGGGCTTTAGGAGATTTTAAAGAAGAGGCTGGACAATGATTTATCTGAAATGATATAGAATTATAGGGGGTTGGACTAGAACAGGGGTCTCCAACCTTGGCCGCTTTAAGACCTGTGGACTTCAACTCCCAGAATTCCTCAGCCAGCTGGCTGAGGAATTCTGGGAGTTGAAGTCCACAGATCTTAAAGTGGCCAAGGTTGGAGACCCCTGCACTAGAAGACCTCCAAAGTCCCTTCCGTCTCTGTTATTCTGTTATCATGAGGTGTGTTACCAGGTTCTGACATTCTCAAAGTCTAGTTTTCAGGACACTTTTTGTTTTTTGGAGGGGGGGGGGAAGGATGAATTGAACCTGGTACACATATCACTTTGCTTAAGAAGTTTATTGCAAAAACACTCTTCTCCATTAGCCCAACAGGAAGACGTATTTTAATATATTTCATTTTTCACTGGAAAGGAATACGATTTTCAAGAGAATTAAATCTTTATGAAGGGATGATGCATGACAAATTTTACGCAAAATGATGGTGGAGCTTTCAAGCTATGTTCCTTTAAAATCTGACCGTTACTATTTGTGCGCAGAAAGCAATGAAGTCTTTTTATGCTAGGAAGCCATATGATGGGGAGAAAGCATGCCAGATTTCAAACAGATGGGTTAACAGAGATTATGCAGAGAAAGAAATGTTCATAAGGAATGATGGTGTGTATTTCTGGATGCAGTAGAGATGATTTATAGTTTTGAAAGTATGTAGCTGGCTGGTCTTTATTTTAAAATAACTAAGTTTTTAGGAGAGGTCAAGTAGCTCCCAAAGCATTTTCATACAACCATGTAGAAAAAAAGATGAAAGGCTACAAATGATAGAGCTCTTTTTCAATCCCAAAGATTTTTCCAGCTCCCACAGTTCTATGATTGCAGCAACCAAAGGTGGCCATTGTGATTTAATCACACACTTACAGTATCTTCCCTCCATCACCTACACTGTCATTATGTCTTATCAAAGTAATAAAGACATTTTGTCCTTTTGGCATACCCTTCATCAAATTTTCTAAGATGTCAGCAGTCTGGTGAAACTAATCAAGACTATTCATGTAAGCCCAGAACAGATTCTATTCAGATCTATTTACTATTGTCTGGGTGAAAAGAACTCCTGTTCCAAATTATTCTACTCCAGCTTGTCATCTGGGCTTGGATCAAATCTAATATACAATCATAGTAACTGTACAAATACTTTTGAAAGTTGAATTCAAAGTTTTGCAAGCAGATTTTTGAAACAATTTTATCCTTCATGCCCCCAAACCTTTCCAAATATTTGGAGGTTTTCCTGAACAGTCGTAACTTTGGTACTGGAGCTTGATGGGCAGAGTCAATGACTTCTATGTTTTTTATTCAAATTGTTTTTCCCCTGTATGGATGTTGCTTATTTTGATTCTAGCAAACTGCCTTGAAAAATGTTGGCAAATACCAAGTTTGTAGTTTCCTCAGATGTCCTGATTGTGAGGTTCTTGGGGCTCTCTGAGTTTGGTTGTTTCCTTGCAGAAGTTTCATTACCAAATTAGGTAATATCATCAGTGCAATCTCAGAGAACACCAAGGACTTCATAGTTCAATTCAGAGCTACAAAATATTCTCTTCCATTGGTAATGTCTTGATTATAATATTAAAAATTAAAATCATGCAACATGAGGAATTTAAAACATGGCACATTGCTTTAAAATTATGTTTTCCAATTAATACAATGGGGGAAAAATATGTTTCCTATGTTTTTACATGCTGAAGTAACCAAACAGTGTAAGGAAATCTGATATGTTTTAAATCCCATTACATGTTAAATTGAAGATTCAGTGCTGCATACAATAATTGTATCTTATACAAAATAAGCATGACTTAAAAATGAAAAATTTACCTGAAAGTATGCCTAATTTTCCATGAAATTGTACAGTGGCTGTAGATGTAAAATGTAATTCATTTTCAGTACTAAGAATTATTTTTACATAGTCTACACAGTATAATTTTTATTTATTTGTTCGTTTGTTTATTTAATATATATGATGCCCATCTCACTATCTAAAGTAAATATGGAAAGCATAATTGTACATTGTACCACATTTTAAAAATTAATGTTCATAATGTTTAAAGAAAAAAAATCTCCACATAATGTGATTATATTCTTTTTGAATAGCTACATTTGGAAAAGTACTAAAAGTACGTTTCCAAGATGGCAGCCGGAGGGCGTCCCCAGGTTGAGCTCCACCGGGATAACCAGGTTTAGGGGTAAGCCCCTTCCCCCCTGAGTCCTCCACCGGTGGCAGAGGTGGCAAAAGGACCAGGAGGGGTGTTGGTGAAGCCGCGGGGTGATGGAGGAACCACTGGCAGAGCTGGAGTTGCCCGGGCGGTTCTCGGGCGGCGGAGGTTCTGCCGCAGTCGGATTCCGGCGGCCGCGTTCGGCATTTGGCGGCGGCAGCAATCCCAGATGGCAGTGGGGTCACGGATGATGCCTCCTTTCCCCTTAGTCCCCACCAGTGGCAGAGGTGGTTGGACCGGGGGGGGGGAGGTTGGTGGCCCTGAAGAAGCTGGAAGGTGTCGGCACCGCCGGAAGCTCCAGAGGCGCCTGGGTGGTTCTCGGGTGGCGGAGGCCCTGCCGCGGCCAGGTTTTGCGTTCGGCGTTCTACGGTGGCAATCCCAGATGAGCAGTGGGGCTGCGGATGATGCCTCCTTCCCCCCTAGATCCCCACCAGTGGCAGAGGTGGTTGGACCGGGGGAGGACTGGTGACCCCGAAGAACCTGGAAGGCATCGGCGCCGCCGGAAGCTCCGGAGCCGTCCGGGTGGAGCCGCGGTTGGAGTTTCCTTCCCCCCTAGACCCCCACCGGTGGCAGAGGTGGTTAAAGGGCCAGAGGGGGTAGAGGCCCCGGAGGAGCCGCGGAGTGACAGAGGAGCTGCAGATGATATCAAAGCCGCCAGAGCGTTTTTTGGGTGGCGATGGCTTTGGCGGATGTGGTCTCCTGATCTGACGGCAGCGGCGGTGGCTCCGGCGGGGGAAGTTACAGCTTCGCTGATCGCGGCGGAAGCAGCGGTGACTGGGTGGCCGTGAGGACGACGTCGGTGGCGGCAGAGTCGAGGTTTGGTGCCGTCGCCTGGTTTGGCAGGGGCGCTGGCCTCGGCGATGGTGGTCGAGGCGTCGGTATTGCCGGTGTCGTGGCCGCCTTGACGCCGCCAGTGGAGATGGAGATGGTGGCCGGATGAGTCGCGGATGGGGCTGGCCGTTTTTGGGCCCGGCCCTGGTTTCGATCGGAGGGGCCCCCGCATCGTCGGACAGCAGAGACATATCCCTCGGAGCCTTTAAAATAGTCTGCTAGACCTCTGGGCCTTGAGGAATGTCCCTTTTTCTCTCAAGTGGCCCTCAAACTTTCAAAAACTTATCTTAATGACGGATCCTGGGATCCTAAGAGATGGCACAGCCGCAGGAAACGTTCTGGGGAGGGTTCCCGGGTGTTTTAAGTTTTTAGACAGGTTTTTATTGGGGTTAGGGAAATCCAAACCGGGTTTGGGGGACAGCCCGTAGGGTTTTTGGAGGCAGCCAGGCTGGCAGGCATGTCTGGGAGGGCTCAGAGGGTCGTGGGTTGAGGAGGCGGACGGAGATTAGGCAACCAGGGGGGGGTTCCATCGGCACTGTAAGTGGGAGGGGCAGATATGGCGGGGGTAGAGGGCCATATCAGGTTATGGGATCACGCAGCCGCTGTCTGTAAGCGGTAGCGCGCTCCGACCCTCTTCAACCATCTTGCAGGCCTGGTTGTGCAGAGTCTCAGGCCCTGAGTACCCGGCTGATGTTGTGCAATGCCAGGTCCGTTGTCAACAAGGCCCCCCTGATTTATGACCTTATTCAAGAGGAGGGCGTGGACCTGGCAGGTATCACTGAAACCTGGTTGGGCCCAGAGGGTGGTATTCCTCTGAAGGAGATGTGCCCACCAGGTTTTCAAGCATTTCATCAGCCAAGGTCTCAGGGAAGGGGTGGTGGGGTGGCTGGCGATTATTAGAGAAGTCCTTTGTCCTAGGGAAGTCACTGTTACTCAGACGGCTGGTTGTGAGTCTCTCTTTGTGAAGTGGGGTCAGGGGGTTCAGATGGGCCTTTTGATAACGTACCTGGCTCCCTGCCACGTATCATCAGCCTGCCCGGGCTCCTCGAGGTGATAGCCGGGCTGGTGGTTGAGACCCCTAGGCTTTTAGTCATGGGGGGTTTCAACCTGCCTTCACTCGGAGAAACCTCTGGGATGGCTCGGTAGTTCATGGCTTCCATGACTGCCATGGACCTGACCCAATTAGCTTCTGGCCCCACTCACATGGGGGGATACACGCTGGACCTGATTTTTGTCTCTGGTCAGTGGTTGAATGACTGTAGTTTTGGGAACTTAGTTATAAAACCCTTGTCATGGTCGAATCATTCTCTTCTTAGGCTTGACTTCTGTGCCGCCACCCCCCACTGCAGGGAGGTGGAGCCATGCAGATGGTTCCACCCCAGGCGCCTGATGGACCCTGAGCGGTTCCAGATGGAGCTTGGGCCATTTCCTGAGACGCTGGGTCATAACTCGGCTGGAGTCTTGGTAGCCACCTGGGACAGGTTGGCCGCCAAGGCTCTGGACCAAGTTGTGCCTTTGCGACCTCTGACCCGGCACAGATCCCATCCAGCTCCGTGGTTTACGGAGGAGCTGAGGGAGATGAAGTGCCGGAAAAGACGTCTGGAGAGTGTTTGGAGGGCTAGTCGCGCCGAGTCCGACTGGACACAGGTGAGATCCCATATTAGGACCTACCTTATGGCGATAAAGGCGGCGAAGCGTTCGCATTTCTCCGCCCTTATTGCGTCAGCAGAAAATCGGCCTGCCGCTCTGTTTAGAGTGACCCATCCCTGCTTGAGCTGAGAACTCGGGAGGATCTCTTGCAGGGCAGGGCAGAGGAGTTTTCCCGATTTCTGTAGGATAAAATCGCTCAGATTCGGGGCGGGCTGGACTCCAGTTGGATGATCCTGGGGGAGGTGTCCGGGGCAAGTCTTGAGTCTGTTATCTGGGAAGAGTTTGACCCTGTGACCGCTGAGGGGGTGGACAGGTTGCCGGGGAGGCTGAATACTACCACGTTTGTTGGACCCGTGTCCCTCCTGGCTGGTTTCGACCTCCAGGGAGATAACATGAGGGGATTGTCCAGGGGATTGTCAACGCTTCGTTGAGAGAGGGATCGCTTCCTACTGCCTTGAAAACGGCAGTGGTGCGACCCCTCCTCAAGAAGCCTGCCCTGGACCTGGCTGTTTTAAATAACTATCATCCAGTCTCCAACCTTCCTTTTGTGGTGAAGGTTGTTGAGAGTGTGGTGGCGCGTCAGCTCCCTCAGTACCTGGAGGAAGCAACTTACCTTGATCCTTTCCAATCGGGCTTCAGGTCCGGGCATAGTACCAAAACAGCATTGGTCATATTGGTCGATGATCTCTGGAGGGCCCGTGACAAGGGTTATTCCTCTGTCCTGGTCCTGTTAGATCTCTCGGAGGCTTTTGATACTATACACCATAGTATCCTATTGCGGCAGTTGGAGGGGTTAGGAATTGGAGGAACCGTCTTACAGTGGTTCTCCTCCTTCCTCTCTAACCACTTGCAATTTGTGTTGATGGGGGGGGGAGAGGTCCACCCCTAGGCCTCTCATTTGTGGGGTGCCTCGGGTCGGTCCTCTCCCCTCTTTTGTTCAACATTTATGTGAAGCCACTGGGGGAGATCATCCGTGGTTTTGGGATGCAGTGTCATCTTTATGCTGATGATACTCAGCTTTACATCTCCACTCCAAACCACCCCAATGATGCTGTGGAGGCTATGTCCTGGTGCCTGGAGGCCGTGCGGATTTGGATGGACAGAAACAGGTTCCAGCTCAACCCTTCCAAGACTGAGTGGCTGTGGTTTCCGGCGCCCTGATATAGTCAGCTGACTCTGTCGCTGGCTATTGGGGGAGAGATCTTAACCCCCACAGAGAGGGCTCGCAATTTGGGCGTCTTCCTGGTTGTCTTTAGAAGATCACATTACGTCCGTCTCCAGGGGGGCTTTTTATCAGGTTCGCCTGATCCGCCAGTTGCGGTCCTTTCTGGATAGGGACGCCTTACGCACGGTCACTCATGCCCTCGTCGCCTCCCGCCTGGACTATTGTAACGCTCTCTACATGGGGATCCCTGTGGGGAGCACCCGGAGGCTTCAACTGGTGCAAAATGCGGCCGCGCGGGTGGTTATGGGGGCATCAAGAAACTCCCATGTGATGCCTCTCCTGCGCGAGCTGCATTGGTTGCCGGTGGCCTTCTGGTTCGCTTCAAGGTTCTGGTTTTGACCTTCAACACGATCCATGGCATTGCACCAGGCTATCTGCAATACCGCGTTCTGCCGGTAGTCTCCCACCGACCTGTGCGCTCCCACAGGGAGGGCCTCCTTCGGGTCCCGACGACATCTATGTGCCGCTTGGTGACCCCGAGGAACAGGGCCTTCTCTTTGGGGGCACCCACCCTCTGGAATGGGTTGCCTCCTGAGCTGTGTAAGACCACCGACCTGAGAGCATTCAGACGTGCGCTGAAAACTTGGCTCTTTGAGCAGGCCGGCCTGGGCTGATTTTAAATGGGAGTTTTAAAGTGTAATTTTAGATATTGGGGTTTTAAATTTTGGGGTTTTAAATTCGGGGTTTTTATTGTAATTTATTGGGGTTGGGTATAAATTTTAGTGGCAGCCTTAAGATATTTAATTTTCTTTTAACTTTTGTAAAGTGTAATGTGTTATAGTTGGCTGTACACCGCCCTGAGTCCTTTGGGAGAAGGGCGGTATATAAATGTGTTATAAATAAATAAATAAAAAGTACTAAGGAGCAATTCTTGCATTGAGAACATAGGAAAGAGTATACATATAGCATTTTTGGCAACAAAAGTGGTCATATGATGTGAAAAGTTTTCATTTTCAGATGTCAGTTGTTAGTTTTTTGGAACTAGTGATGAGAGTGGCATGCTTCTCAAAAAACTTTTCCAACATCCAGGTCTTGAAGCAATATTCTAATATTTACTGATGTGTAAATGAATTAACTGATGCCAAACAGACAGAACATTAGAAGAAATCCATTTAGGCGTGCTTTTTGGGTATTTGGAATATACAGCTTTTGCTGATCTATGATAGCTTATATTTCAAGTTCCATATTGGCAACAGAATCACTGAAAGTTAATCACACAGCCAGCACTTCTGCAGAAATAATTAAAATGTCACCGTTTGATGCCAAATATACATCACACTTGAATATAAATGTAATTATATCATATAAATTCACCCAGACCTCTTTTCTGCATAATTTAAAAGCTAGTCTATATTACTCGCAAAGTGATTAAATTAAAAATAAAACTATGCACTTGGTATTTATCTTGGAACATATATTGTACCTATTGAAAAATGCAATATAGTATATATTCCCAAAATTAATATCCCACCAACTTCGAAAGACTCATAAAAATTATCATCCTAAATAATAATTCAAACCAATAATTAAACATTGCAGATTTGACATCAAATGCTAAATTTAAAGAGCAATGTTGAAAATGACCTTATGCAATAAGATATTCAGCCCCCAAATGCCTTAGGGAACAGCAATGCACTCTCCAAAGTACAGGCAATATGAATTTTTGGTAACAGCCATAAATTAAAAAGGGTTGCTTCTGTGTCTGTGTCATCAAGGTCATAGTTGTCTCAAAGGTGCTTTTTCAAAAGGCAACTGGACTCTTTTTTCCTTGAGGAAGCAGAAGAAAAAAAAATTGCTTCTCATTCAAGAAGCTTTATCAATTCTGATTGTGGGGAGGGAATGGAAGGATAAGTACTGACAATTGAGCCTGGATGATGGGAGGATAGAAGGATAGGTTCTGACTGGATGATGGGGAGGGGAGGGGAGAATGGAAGGATTATGTTTCTTTGCAGTCATCTGGAGATAGGTGGTATTTATGTATGTATGTATGTATTAATTTGTCAAGCAAGTATTAGATAACAGGTATAAGCATGGTTATGAATACATGAAATGGATAGAAATAAAAAAGAAACAATAGGACAGGGACAGTAGGCATGTTGGTGCACTTATGCACGCCCCCTACAGACCTCTTAGGAAAGGGGTGAGGTCAATAGTAGACAGTTTAAGGTTAAAGTTTTTGAGGTTTGGGGAAGAAACCACAGAGTCAGGTAGAGTATTCCAGACATTGACCACTCTGTTGCTGAAGTCGTATTTCCTGCAATCAAGTTTGGTGCGGTTTACCTTGAGTTTGTATCTATTGTGTGCTCTTGTATTGTTGTGGTTGAAGCTGAAGTATTCATTGATAGATGGGACATTGCAGTACTATACTTAGATTGGACCGAAGGCGGCGTAGTTCTAGGTTATCTAGATCTAAAATTTCAAGTCTGATGGCATAAGGTATTCTGCTACAAGTAGAGGAGTGGAGAACTCTTCTTGTGAAATATTTCTGGATTTTCTCAACTGTATTAATATCAGATCAAGATTGTTGGGGGCAATAAGCTGACTTTGTAAAAAATGCCGCTTTTTTGGGGGGGGGGCAGGGGGGAGCAAAAAAAGCCCTAGTAATAAGCAGGCATATACAGACTGTAAGCCGCCCTGAGTCTCCGGAGAAGGGTGGCATATAAATGCAATTAAAAAAAAAAATCACAATAATAAATAAAAACAAAGATTTTAATCATGGGCGAAGCAGGACAAAAATGCTCTCCATTATAAATTAATATCAGCACCTTGAAACTTGAATTGAACCCGGAAACAAAACTGCTGAAATGTGTCAATTTGGCCCATGGCATTTCATAGTAACAAGAGTGTCCAGGTTGTTTTTATAGACAGCCGTAGGTGGCACTCATCACAATACTCCCACCCTGAAATAATAAAAGCAGGAGTAACAGTCACTAAAGCCTTCTGCTTTAAGAAGTGTTGCATTTGGCAGACCAACCAAAACTGATAAGTGACTCCAACCATTGCTCCAGACGAGTTATATGTTCAGGAGGAACCCGGGGTCCATAGACCTGCCTCTCAGGAGGAGAATGACCACATCCAGAAGTGAATGAAAGCTGCCAATAAAGCCAAAGATTATTGTAAAATACCATATGGGAAGCTCCCTAATTTTCTGATTATAACTTGTAAATATGGGTGATCAGTGCTGAAAAATCGTTATTCTGTAATTAGATAATCAAGATTTTGATGTAGTCCTCTGTGAAAAGGGACAATGTTGAAATGTGTATCATGAATTTACAATGGAAATATTACAATTTAAGTACTTGCCTCTGGTGACAGGCCACATAAGGATTGTGATTGTGAAATCATCAGTAAACAGTGCTTTATTACAATCACAGTTCAGCACACAGTATCATCATCATCATAATTTGCTGGAGACATCAACCCTGAGTTTAGTCATTTTTCTTGGTGGGGGGTATAATTGTAGAAATAAGTTAAATGATGCAGCCTGATACAAAAGTTTTATAAAAATAACTTTTGTTTTAAAATATTAAAATTAGGAGGGAACGAGGTTATAGGCCTTTACATTGAAGAAAAGACTCAAAAAGTATGATAGAAAAGCTTATTCTTTTTATAGTAATATTTGATGATTATATAGATTTTTTAGAAGCAAAGAGGTTTTTTAAAAGTAACTACTGAAAATGTTTTAAATATTCAAAAGACATTCTCTTAAATATTCCGTTTCAGCAATGTACATGTGCTTGCTTAAGCTGATAGTTTCAGGGTTTGGAATTTTTAAAAAGTAATTAAATATATTAGATCAGAAGTCTCCAAACCTGGCAACTTTAAGACTTGTAGACTTCAACTCCGCAAGTTGAAGTCCACAAGTCTTAAAAGTTGCCAAGTTTGGGGACCCCTGTATTAGATGATATTTCACTATGTGATTTTTGTTCTAGCATCTCTAGGCTCCAGAAATTACTCAGTTGCTATGACTCAAGTGAGCCAGTGGTTCTCGGGGAACGCTATGGCTATGGTTTAGGAACCGGAGGCTACAGTTACATTACTGGTGGAGGAGGGTAAGTCATTTAAATTATTCAAAGGAGTAAAGATACATAACAGCAATAACTTAGTTTTCAGTATTTTTCATGAAGGATAGATTTCTTCTCAAGTCAGGTTCTGCCACTATGAATGATACCTTTATAGACTTGTCATAAAAGTTTTACAAGAATGTGAAAATATAGAAGTGTCATAACTTTGTAAATAGCAATATGGTACAGTAGCATTTCAACAGACAAATAAACATAGCAAAAAGAAATTCAAAGCACCAAGAGTACAGTTTGAAATCATTTCTGATTTATCAAAGCTATATATTTGAAGGGCCTCTTCCCTGATACAATAGAAGATTGTAGCTGAAGAATACTTTCTGTGAAAGGCATGTGGGGGTGAGGCTATTACATGATTCTTCTAAAATATCCATGGCTTAGTCCAAATAAGAAAGCTGATAGACTTTTTAAAATACTGGCTTAATGTCAGTGACCTATATATAATAAAACAAGAGTTACTGACTACTCTTTTTAACCTTGTTGTATTGTGAAGGGTATTGTTTTTTTCAGTTGACTTATATTTGGAAAAGATATATGATTGAGCATCTAATTTATCAATAATCCTAAAACAGATTCTACTATCAATAACAACTAATGGTAAAGTTAAATGATACCCATTAAGTTATGTTGATATTACTAGAGACATGGAAAAACATTATGATTTCATTAGGAGACCAGAGCAGTAGTAATCTGTTTGCAATGACTGTTACAAGCTCATAATTGCTGTTGGTAAATAAAACTTTATTCAATAATAATGTTTAATGTTTATCTCTTGATTATTAATTTCTTTTTGGATTTGTCTTAAAAGGATGGTCTTCAACAGAGAAGCAATCCAAAAATTGTTTGCTAGTAAATGCCGGTGCTACAGCAATGATGCCCCTGATGATATGGTAATTGGAATGTGTTTCAGTGGTTTAGGAATTCCTGTTACACACAGCCCTCTCTTCCATCAGGTGAGTGTTGTTACATGTAACTAAGTATCTCGTGGTTAATATTAGGTCAATTTCCTTAAAACCTAATTAAAATGATACAACAACTGGGAAATGTTACAAAACATTCCTGCTTTTTCCTAGAGTCTTTACTACATAGAACCAAGAACAGGGGTACAAGAACATTTCAAAACTATAAGTGAAAGGCTGGAACTTTGGCGATGAAGTACAGAACACACAATTAGTAATAGGACAGTAAAAGATTTATCAATATCATGCTTATTTCCATAAATATTATCAATATTTATCAATATGGCTTTGGTACAAATAACCAATTAGAGTATCTTCTCACAACCCAGCTGTCAAAACATTACAAGACATGTTTAGATCATTTTTAAAAAATCTTGGAGAAATTAAATATGTAGTTTTAACCATAGATTTTGTGCTCTTCAATTTCTACATGTAGCTGCACAATTTTTTCCCCTAAGTTGTGTTTTATTATTATTCATACAAATGTAATTTTCAAAATATAATGTCTAATTTTTTAACATGTACTGATTATCACCAAATTTATCTAGAACCCTTTTGTAATGGTAACGTGAAAGCAATAGAAAATGCTAAGGGGGATTAAATGAAAAATTGATTCCTAAAGTTTCAGTGAAACATGGATATCATTTAAAAACTCATGTAACTAGTATAACTTTTGAAAAATAAGTTGAAGCATGAGGAAGTGATCATATTGATATCAGTATTTAATGGCTGGGGAAACCTTTTCTGTTTCAAATAAACATTAATTTATTTAAAATATTTATATTCTGCTTTTTTTCACAAGTATACAAACTACAATTTATAAGTTAACAATTTATATGTCAGGGTTCCAGAATAAGCCAACCCCAATTAAAAACTCCAAGACAGGCATTTTCTCAAAGTTTCCCTTTATTAGAGTAGTTATAGTGGCACATCTGGGAAAACCCAAATCGGAGAGTTACGGGTTTTCCTTACTAATTCAAAAGTCAAAACCCAACCCCTGCACCCATCAGTCCATCACATGGCCCAATCACCAACCGTCCCCACTTGAGACATCCTTTCAATCACTCCTCCTCTAGGTGTAGGAATAACATGACCTTGACCGAAAAGAAGAATGCTATTATGTCTAATTACCAACATTCTAAAAATACCCCCCTCCTACTTTCCAGCCACAGGAATGTGACAGCATGGAAGCTTCTGGTGCTAATATAGCTTCCAAAGCTGACATTATACATATTACCATATTAACATTCTCATATCAACAATTAGCAGCCACTTTGTGTTTGAACTATAGAGTTGGTTTCTATTAGTAAATGGTCCAATACTATTTCACTTTATCTTTCTAGAAGATACAATCTAATTTTTGATAAGTATATAATTAATGTCCTGGGATGATCTTATTACTGCAACTGTTTGCTGAACAATTCAGATTGTGAAATTAAAACATTGTTACCTCTTAAGCTTTTATTTCAATCTGTCCACTAATTATGCAGCAGGTAAAACAACTTATTATGCCAAAATGCTTAACTTCAGATAAAGAAATGCTTTGATGCTATCCAAAGTCATCCAGTTTTTTATCTATCAAGCCTTCTGGTACAATATAGCCTCAAGGAAGTATAAATTCCCACAGTAATTTTAACATTCTGCAGAGTCATAAGGCAAAATATATGAATCTTAATATGAAAGCAGAATCAAAATTGATTAAATAATAAATTAAAATATAAAACAAATCAGGAAATTCTATAATTCCAGGTCACAACCATCCATTTTGCATATTGATGTTTGATTTTTTTTGATGTTGTATTTGACTCTTGAAAAAAGAAGTACCTAGAGATGCCACACAATGAATTGCAAAATAATTTCATTATAAAATAAATATGAACGTGTAAAGACAGAGCATAAATAACATTTGCTATGTTGAAAATTAAGAAGATAGATTCTCAACATTTTTCCAGTGCAAGCACAATACTTAAAGTATAGTCCATTCATTTATTTATTATTCTCATTTCTTGGGATTTAGTTTAACATTTAAATTTCAAATGGAGAAAGCAAAACAGATGAGGAAGAAGGAAGTTACCTTCTTGTGTTCTTTAAAAATTCTCTTTATTGTGGAAGCAAAAGGCAACTATCATGTATAAACTTGTTTGCTTCTGTTTAAATATTTCACTAATATGCATTGTTACATTATAAGAAAACAAATGCTGTTGTGGTTCTGAGAATGTATTCATGAACAAATTGTTTTGAACTGCCATATTCAATCAGCCAGATCCTTAACAGATTTTCTATATTCCCAAGATCTCAATATATTTATTTGGTATAAAGTACAATGTATCTTATGGACTATCCAGTGCCATATTCAGTTTTCATGGCAGACAAATTGTAGAATTTGGAGAAAAAAAGAGCATTTTATATCCTTTTACATCAGGGTTGTCAAACTCACCTTGTCACAGCATCATCACATGATGTATCGGGACTTATTTCTCCTTCGCTAAACCAGGTGCGGGCGTGGCTAGAATATGACTTATCCGGCCCACGGGCCAGGAGTTTCACAGCCCTGTTTTACATCATCTAATCAAGGAGATAATAATATTCTTAAGTGCATAATTTAAATCCATACTTTAATAAGGAGGACGAATAAAAGGCTCCTTTTTTAATTTATATTCCTTCAAAGACCAGAAGCTATGTTCTTCCCTTAATTTCACTATCCTACTTTCTCAGGTCTAAACTACCTTTTTCTTAAATAACACAATATTTTAAACTTACTGGAAAAAATACCCTTAGCTTTTCTATTTTCTTTCAGAATGTAATCTTTTGTTGACAGTAGAACAATTTGCTTTATCCATTATTGGTTATCAGATAATGGGATTTAGTAATGCTTCTCCTAAAAAGAATAAATACAGCTTTATTTACCATATATGCAGCAGTTACACTAGCTATTTGCAGGCATTCAAATTGTATATGCAAAGTTTCATTGGAATAATAATAGCCCTGTCTCACTGCCATATTAGCTTCATCTTGTCACAAAGACCTACATTTGTAAAGGTCAGCGTGAACAGATTTTCTACAAAGACACCGTACATTCCTGCTGTGCTTATCATGTCATCTACTTCACAGGGCTGTATCTGTATCTAATTTAAGAATACGTAATCTTTGCTTCATTTTTATAATTGAAGAAAATATTTTATAAATATGCAACCCATTCTCTCTTTTACTTCAATTCTAGGCTCGCCCAATGGATTACCCGAAGGACTTCCTATCCCATCAAGTTCCAATATCGTTTCATAAACACTGGAACGTTGATCCAGTAAAGATTTATTTCACATGGTTGGCTCCAAATGTACAAGATTTGGAATATGGAAGCAAACATATCAGAGAAGATTTATAATCTCTGAAAGTATTTAAATATTGCTATGGTCTTAATATTTAGAATGCAGATAAAATTTTATTGCTCTATTTATAATTATTTGTTGCCCATATTGTACAAGACAATATGGACACAATCCAATACCACTTTTTGGCACAGTATGCTGCTTTCTTCCTTTTGGACCACTATAATTTGTATCCCATAATTAGAACCACTGTTTAGGGATATAGTGTCTGCGCAAGGCATTTAACCTCTCTACTGCCACATTGTGCATTACTTTGTGTAGGTACTAATGAAGGATGGATCAGAAACCAATTTATATTAAATCTTGTGAGTGTACACTGCACAGGATCCAAAGTGATTACTCGACCATGCTCTGAATATTGCTGCTCTAAATCAAATGAATGTGAACTTTTATTTGTGCACTTATTCCTCCTTTTTATTGGCCTTAAAGTTTTAAAATTAATACTTCTGGTCCTAGAATTTTGTAATCATTACCACCTATAAGATGCTAAGATCTTTTGCCAGTTTATCAATAACAAGTTTTTCTTTATTCTAATTCTTTTGCTTCCCAAAGAAAAGGATAAATTTTGAAGGGGGAAAAATATAATACCATTTCCACATACACATTTTATCTCATGTAATCATTTTGCAATTATTTCAAATAGGAACAGCAAAATAGGATAAAATGTTTGCCCAGGATCAGAGTAAAAAGTATTGCCCTCATTTTGTTTCTTCATCTAGCAAGGTTTCACTGCCGTGTGACAATAACACGGCATTCCATTTCCCATAAGAACTTTAATTGCTTGGAATCAATTCAAGAAGCAGCAGTTCCTGGCAAGGTTTGCACATGCTTCAAAAATGGTTAGGAAGAAATGTTTCACCTTCACAGCAGCTCAGCATTTTTTATTTTTTGATACTCATTAAAACAGCCCCTTTTTTCAAGTTTCTGTGCAAGTATGCATCTGCTTTAAGAGCCTTTGTAGTGCTTGCCCAACCATCCAAAGCACTTCTGTTGAATCGTTTTTTAAATGCATACAGCACTACTGTTACTTCATTTTTTTCCTTTGCTAATGGCATTGAAATAGTAATGGAACAAACAAAGAGAATACGGTGAATCAAAAGGTAAATTAGGATCGTTTTGTGAAACATCTACCATCATCTCAGACTTTCTTTCTTCTTAAAAAACATGCAAGCAAAATTCATTGTAGCCTTAATTTAAAAAATTGTATTCAGTACACTCTCCCATTCTAACTTTTCTAATAAAATTTCTTCCATCAGGCACCTAAAGATATAAATCAATCTTGCTTGCTATATTGTAGCCTAAAAAAAATTCTTAAAAGTGGTATTATAGGTTTTTTTTTTTTTTAATAGCACAAAGCGTTGTGGTCCAAAGCGCTGTCATTCTGAGACTATTGGCCAATTTGGAAAATTAATTATTTAGCCAAAATCAATAAAGCGGTATACATTTTCTATTAATGTAGCCTGGATTTTTTTTTAAGTGTACTCAATGGTCCTACTCAAGATGGCTTGAATTGAAGTGTTTGAATTAAAGGAGTCACTGTCTTCTGTAGTTTCTGTATTTCCTTCTCTCAGTGCCTTAAACAATGGATACATCTGCTGATTCAGATCTACGATGCTTTTTGTACTGAATGGGTTGGATTATTATTTATGTTTACCATGTGAAATAAAACAAAATGGTTTAAAATAGAATAATATATTGTACTGTCACTTTTTGTCAACACAGCAGGAGCTGAGAATTCAAGAAGACCCCCAAATTGCTAGGAGGAACGCTCTCCCATTCATAACTGAACATCAAAAGTCAGCAAATCCACGCTATTGTTAAATCAATAGCTACTCAGTCTTCTCGGGAATAAGCTGAAGTCCGTTCTTCCCCAGACTCACCCAGTCTCCAGGGAAAGAATCATGAAACAAGCACTTGGTTTGACATGGAGCATGGGGTTTTTTTATGGCTTCCTCCCCTCCTCTTCTTAATTACTGTCACTGGAATATCTGTTTCTTCCAGTTGTCTTGCGGACAAAAAATCATTAATTCTGCTACAAACAAGTATTCCTGTCAACAGGCAGTTGCCAATTCTAGCATGATCCCAACCAATTTTATCATGAATTTTCTTGAACGATGGAGAGTTATGTTCCCTTTTGGGGTTTCAAAAATGAAAGGATTTTTGCAAAGGTTCTGCAGTGTAACATATTGTTGTTCGGGATTTATGCTTTTGACTCTGTCAAACATTAAGGCTTGGATTGCAAATGGAAATCAACTTTTGAGATGCAAGCTAACGCTTACTACAAATCACTTGATTTCTCAGCCAGCACCAGGGCATTGTCTGCATATAAAAGTACATATAGATTCATGTCCCCAGCCAACATACCTTTTCATCCCAAGCGTTCCTGTTAACATTTATCTGTAAATAAAATTAGACAATCAAAGAGGCACTATACAGCTTGTCCCTGCATAGTGTTAAATAATTTGCTAAGCCCATAATTTATTCTCATGCATGCTTTTGTCATGTACTGTTCTTATTACATTCAGCAACTAACCACGATATCCTATTCATAGAAAGCACTTCTTAATTCAAACCGTTCATTTTCTCATATTTTCTCTAATCAGTGAATGTATGATAGAGTATCTTTCTTATATTCATACATTTCTTAATGACTTGGTGCAATGGTGGGATTCAAATTTTTTTACTACCAGTTCTGTGGGTGTGGCTAGGTGGCGTGGCCAGGTGTCATGTGACTGGCTGGACATGGCTATGTGGTGTTTTTCCCCCTTTTGTAGCACCCCCCCCTCTGCATCCCGTTTTTTGCCTACTGGACTTCAGGGAAGCTTCCTGGAGCAAAAACGGGGCATGGGGGGGTGCAGCACCCCTCTGTGTCCCGTTTTTTGCCTACTGGGCCTCAGGGAAGCCTCCTGGCAAGGTAAGTACAACAGCAAGGAGGGGGGATCAGCTGTGCTGCACAATTTAGATTAGCTAGAAAGCAAGAAATCTGATGATTTCCTTTCTAGCTAATCTAAATTGTTCAGCACAGCTGATCATCAGGCTGAACTGGTAGCATTTTTTTACTACCAGTTCACTTCAACCAGCCCAAATCTATAAAATACCATGATTGACTTGGTGAAGAATAAAAATATGATCCATTACTTGATATAAAAAAACATATTGCACATTCTTTCATATTGCACATGGATTTTGCTTAAATGTTTCCTTTTGTATACTTTCAATCAAATTTTGAATGTGCCATATTTCATTGAAATGTTGATTCAAATAGCCATGAAGTTTCTGAAATTTGGACAGTACCACAGACATCTTCGGGGCGTGTCAACAGTATCAAGATAATGGGATGCAACAAGGTCAATTGAAGCCCCACCCCTTTTTACACCATTGCAATGCATATAAGGCATGTCCATTGCCCCCAGTATTTTGATGAATGAATGCATGATAAAACTTCAGGTAGTCCTTGACTTACCACCACAATTGAGCCCCAGATTTCTGTTGCTAAATAAAACATTTGTTAAATGAATTTACCCCCACTTACTGAACATTCTCATCACAGTTGTTAAGTGAATCACTGCAGTTAACTTAGTAACACGGTTGTTAAGTGAATCTGGCTTCCCCATTGACTTTGCTTGTCAGAAGGAGATTACATGAACCCAGGACACTGCAACCATCATATATATGAGTCAGTTGCCAAGCATCTGAATTTTGATCACATGACCATGGGAATGCTGTAAGAGTTATAAGTGTGAAAAACGGTCATAAGTGAACTGTTGTAAGTCGAGGACTATTTCTATTTCTTCTTTTTTTCATTACCCTAATATTACAATGTCAAAGCAGACGAAGAAGTGACAAAACCTAAGGGCAGTTTGTGCAACAGGCATATCTTTAAAAACAATATGAATTGCTCTAGAAGAACGAGGTCCCTAACCCCTGGACCACGGACCAGAGGTGGTATTCAGCAGGTTCTGACCAGTTCTGGAGATCCGATAGCGGAAATTTTGAGTGGTTCAGAGAACTGGCAAATACCACCTCTGACTGGAGTTGTTACAGTATCCTTCCCTTGCCACGCCCACCAAGCCATGCCCACAGAACCGGTAGTAAAAAAATTTGAATCCCACCACTGCCACGGGTCACTACCAGGCCATGGCCTATTCAGAATTGGGTTGTGCAAGTGGGTGGCTGGAATCTGCACACAGCTTGACTTTTATGAGTGTCAGGCCACCAAGCATGTGCATATCAGCCCACTGCTTGCACAAGTTGAGCTGCGTTCGTGCGGCCCAGTTCCCCTCTCCCCCTTCCCAGCCGAGGTCCCAAGCTGCAAAGGTTGAGGACTGCTGGCCTATGAGGGATTCTTATTAGTCTGCTAGATTTGTAGTTTACTAGATCTATCTTTCTACCCTTTTTGAAGACTGGGACCATATTATCTCTCATCATTTAGCATTTCATCTGGTCTTCGGGATTTCTTAAATATAGTTTTTGCTCATGTACTAGCTAATTCCTTCACTAATCTAGAATGTTGATCCTAGACATAAACTTATTCAAAGTAAATTAAAAAAGTAATCCCTGACAGTAGTGCATTTCAAAATAAATCAGTTCGGTGGGCGTGGCTTGGTGGGCGCGCTTTGCATGCGTGTACGCCAAACATGCACTTTGCGCAGGGGCAGAGATTTTCTGACTCACCTCCTGCAATCCTGCACTCTCCCTGTCGCTTCAGCAGCTGACATGCAGCAATCTGCTGTGCCGTGCAAAGCAGCTGTGCTTTAAAATCAGAGAATAAAGGTCAATATGGTAGCCTGGACGGGCGGGTAGGCCCAACAGCAGCTCCTCAGAGAGAACCGGATCGGTCTCTGCTGATCTTCGGTGCTACTGGTATGCCAGAACTGGGCCAAACTGGTAGAATACCATCACTGCTCCCTGACATGTTTTTATCAGTCTCATACTTCAATCCTGCTCTTTTATTTTACTCTTCACATTTCTTGGTAGAACAGATACTTTTGATGGAAAAGACAGAATCTAAATACTGGCTGTTTGCTCTTTAGTAGCACTTTGCCTCCTTCATGGAGCAGCTTGTACACTAATGCCTTTCTTTTTATTTTGAACATGGCTTTAAAAAAAGCCCTAATTGCTATTCTTACCATCCTTCACCAATCTCAGCTCATTCCAAGCTTTCATTTTCTGATATCAGGTCTAGAGTTCCAGGCTATCTGTCTATACTCTGCATTTATGAACTGACCCATATTCCATTTTCTGCATGCATCTTTTTTTTTTTAATTTTCAGAACATTACTAAACTTTTTCTGTAGTCACAAGCACATTTCTACTGTTTTTTTCTCACTCTTTCTTTGCCTGTCTTTTCCTCATTAGAATTGTTTGCCATTGTCCTTTTACATTTCTTTTTCTAGGAATTCCTAGCCACCATAAATACCTTTTCCCATTTTCTTGTACTGTGGGATCCTATTGACAATTGGTGTGAATATATTAAAATCTGCTTTAAAAAATTCAGGATACTCAGCTACATTTGGAGTTAATTTCCTTTAAATTCACCTTGCTTTTAAAATCGCATAAAAGATGGTTTTCATGGTGATGATGACCTGTTTATAAAAGTTCTTTCTTTGAGATTTTTTAAGTTCATATTTTCCAAAGTTGTCCTCCTCATAGATGTTTATGATGCTTCTATTACTAGTTCAACATTTTAAAGCTAGTTTTGAGACCATATGGGCAGGGGTGGGATTCTACTAGTTTGGACCGGTTCGGGCAAATTGGGTATTAAATTTGCATCTGGTTTGCTGAACCGGTATTAGAACCAACCGGCTGGCGCCACCCACCCCTCCCCTCCCAGGAGTCTCCATGCCCATTTTCGATTCAGGTAAGTGCACAGTCTGCGTGGAGTTTCTGGGAGGGGGAAAAACGGACCTTTCCAGGAATTCCAGAAATGGGCCTGTTTACAACTTCCAGAGGGACTCCAGAGCCCAGAAGAAACCTCTGGACTCTTGGGAAGGCGAAAAACAGCCTTCCCAAAAGTTCCAGTAGGCCAGGCCCAACATGGCCATGCCCATCCAGCAACTGGGCAGCGAACTGGTTGCTGGGATTTTTTAACCCCACCCCCAAAAAAGCATCTTATGTGTATTTTCCTTTAAGCCAGCCATTATAATAATTTTATATATTTGACTGGTGTTTCAATTTTTTGGGTATTTCCTTTTTTCATCTCTTTTTTCCCATTTGTGTTGTAAACCTAGAGGCAGGAGCTATCTTGTTTTTATTGATCTTATATAAAGAACTCTGAAAGCCTTTTTCAGCTTGTGCAAATGGAGGGGGTATATCCACGCATGCAAAAAAACAAAAACAAAAAAACCCCACACAATAGCTAACAACAAATCAAATTTTAGTACCGTATGCACATATGGACATGCACAGAAAGTGAAAAGATATTACACCGTACATCATTTCTGAGGCTTGGAAATGATTGTTAACAATAGCAAGTGGAACTAAAAAGCTACAATGGCCTATGGGAGACAAAGGATGTGTTTGGCTGCAAAAAACAAGCTTGTAAAAGTGATGTTTCAGTTAGCACTAGGTGCCTACAGGTAATATACAGGTAATTATAAGCCAAGTGAGGTGTGAGTAAGAATAGTAGATTCATAATGATAATAACAAGTGGATGCCAAAGGAAACTATAGTATAGGAATCTCAATTACAGAGTGTCCTGGTTGGGAATTCTTTGTTATTAGCCTCAAGACATCTGGAGGACACCATGTTGTAGAAGGCATCTCCAAATGATAGAATTGTCTCTACAAGTTGGGGTTTCCCAATGAGTTTAAGAGAGAGCCCTTTATGTATCAACCCCTTAGCATATGATCAGATCAGTCCCTCGTCTATTGAAAAAAGCAAGTCTTAAGAGATGGTTTTTCACAATATATTAATCTTCTTTAGTTCCAATAATGTTAATAAACTTAGATCGATTTTTCATAATGATAGACTTCTGATTTATGTCTCTCTCCCCACTATCATCCGTTTTTAAGGGCCTTCCTATCTTATTCATTTCATAATAAAACAATGGCATAAATTTAGTCAAGGCCTCTGTTCTGTGCTTGCAGGCCTTAAGATGGCTGACATCCATTTCTTGACTAAATTTATGCCATTGTTATATATATATCTGTTGGAGAGAACCAGAGTATTTCATAATATATATGGAAACAAGGGGCAACAAGTGATAAAAAAAATGCCTGACATCACAATACAAACTGCATAACTTAAGTTCTAATGTCAAGATGAACATTCAAAAGGATAGGATTTGCAGTGTGACATTATTGTACATATGTCTCATCATTTTTCCATCACCATGGTTACTTGTAGACATCTATGTAATATTTAATATTGGCAAGAGAGAACAAAATTAAGAGGTGTGCAAAAGAATTCAGAAAGCTCCATTTAAGTGATCACTTGCAGTTAATGAATGCCATACAACTGTTTAATTCTATACTTAAGCTTAAATATTCTGGGATATATCACAATGGAAAAAAACATAAGTTAATGCTACTTTCTCTTCAAGATCTTAGATCAAAATTAGTTTTAATAAATGGCATCTAGGATTCTTTAAAAAACATTTTGTAATAATAAATCCAGTCAACTAATATTTAGTGATTGTTTTTTTTACAATATTTATAAACAATCTTTTCATTACTGCACTCAAGGTAATTTAAAATTTACAATTACAATAAATAATATACGGTAATAGACATGACATAAGCGGGATAGGGAGCATCAGACAAATGAGCAAATTCAAATAAGTTCTCTTCACAACATAAAATTAAAATCTGACATGGTTTTCTTTATAAACCTGCTTGTTCAATAATTTTTATATTAATTCTGGCGAATGACTTTCCAGAATGAAATTAACTCTCATTTAAAAATCCTAATATAGCCTCAACAACTCAAGAAATGTAAAATAAGTAATTTATTATGTAAAATAAGCAATTATGAATACAATCCAAGCTTACATCACTATTTGGAATATTTACACAATGGTGTACATTACAAGTCCCTCTTTATCTCCATCCCTTCATTACAACATCTATGAAGATTTCAAAATTAAATCACCGATAAGCTTTTGTATCTGACTGCAATAAGAATTGTAACAACAAAAAATAAAACCATAATGAGAGCATAAATATATTTTCCCTCTTGGACAATGGGCCTGATCATATACTCATTTTTAATGTGTATGGTACAGTAGGTTAATGAGCATCCATGTTAGGAAAAGCATGGGTTGGCTATTACTTATAATTATGTAGGAGCACAGAAAGATCAATCCTCTAAAATATAAAAGAGACATCCTAATATAATAGCAAAAGGAAGAACAGTTAACATGGAATTTGGAGGATCGCATGCAGTTTTCCAGGTCTACTTAAAACTCATCAGAAAAATATACTGGATTTTGGTGATGCTATTTTTTTGTTTGTAAATAAAATAAGCAATAGTATAGATACACAAGCTCCTTTCCCAAGACTGAACATTTCAGCATTTTCCCATCACTTCATTTTCATGTCTACTCAGCCCTCAGCAATTAAAACATAACCGCACATACAATGGTTAAAATATAGACCTGCAAACATAGCAAATATGTTTTTAAAAAGTAATGAGTATATATTATTGCAGTAATGGCTCTGAGTTTTTGAAAACATGCAGACTATGTCAGAGTTTGCAGCAATTCAACCAGCACACAAATAAATAATTCAGCAGGATTCATTTATAGAAGAAACTTTATATACAATAATATAAAACATGATGCATGTATACAATATCCATGCAGCTCTTGCAACGTGGTAGCAAGTACAAGAAGTAGAAGCCAGAACCATCATAACTCAGAATCACAAAAGCTCTATATTTATATATACCAGCTGTCTGACATGGCTCACAACAGGTGCTATTTCTTAGTCACCAAAGAATTCCCATTAGCTGACTTGTCAGCCAACTTATAATTTCTTATATACTGACAGACTAGATACACTTTTGCCAACCATAGATTGCTGTATTATTGCCAATATAGGATATCTTGGATTCCTGACTACAGGAAAGGAACTCCACATTAATTTAGACAACCCATGGAATTCTAAATGTTACTGAACAACTCCCAGAATCTCTCATAATTCATTATGTTTCCTATTGCAGTTCCACAAACATCTGGAATGCTACCGATTACCCATCATGACCTACATATCAAAAGTATTATATGAGCACTGTACTCTTAGTGTTTGTGTTTCCATTAATGCATTTGTCCTTCTCCTGTTCTATTCATGTACTTAAGCTGTGCATTCAAAAATCGTTATGCAGCATTTATATCATCACGCCCATGTTTCTGAGGTTTGGAGACCTGAGTCCTGTTAAATTTATTCTGATTTATTACTAGAGTGCAAAACTGGATAAACTTAAATCCCTCTTACATTTTATTTGACTGATGCATCAATTGATTTTTTTCCACAAAGTGTAGGATGGTTGTTGGATGTTAATTCTACAGTGTTAAGAATGCATTCTCAGAAAAAAAACCCACTATTTTCATTATGCCTTTCTCTCAGATAAGTATGCTTAGATTCTCAAACTTAGTGGGCCATTGATTTGCATTAGAAATAAGGATGAATAGTTAATTAATCAGAAGCAGATTGACATGTGCAAGAGCCATTAAAGGAATTTATAAAGCTGATTGATCTGCTATGAAATCTGATCATCTTGGAAACCATTGATGTGGATCTGAAGCTGCAAAGAAAGTGATTCCTTTTGGTTGATGCCTTGATGAAGAATGGATGATCAAGAAAATGCATATCTCAACACATCTATAAGCAGCATGGAATGGATATAATGGAGTCATGATAAGATTAGACTGACCTCACCTTATCCTTATCTGCCATTCTGTTAATAACTTTTAATAGATTTAGCCAAAATTAACTTTCTAAAAATGTTTATGGTCAGAGTAATTATTTTATTGTAGAAATATAAACTTACAATATGTCTATATTCTCCCATAGGTACATCATTCTTCCAGGAGGGAAACGAGAGTGAGTTCAAAACCAAAAGTAAGTATCTTTTATATCTGGTGGGAGGGGAATATGCAGTGATACATCATGGAACTTGTATGCTTAACATGAAGGACGGCAATATCAATGTTTTTTTATATACTAAAGCAGTTTGACATTTTACCTTAACAATTCCCCTTCTAAGGTCGAACTGATTTATCATTGAGGGAACATTAACATAGATATTATCATATACCATTTATATATTTATACACAGTTTCTTTGTCAGATATGAATGTTGTTTTGAGGGAAGAGGTTTGGTCAAAATATCTGCAGTTGGTTCCTTAGTCTCACAATGTATAGCTTTTATGAATCCAATTTCTGACAACTGTCTCACATGCTTGTACGTAATGTCGATGTGCCTTGATCTGTGGCCTACAGCATCTGCCTTGGATATACAGTATCTATTGCTGTTTTATTATCCTCCTGAATGATTATGGGATATGAAGGTTCTTTCCAAATGTCCATCAATAAATCGTCAAACCAAATTAAGTTATTTGCGGCCTTTGATAAACAAACAAATTCGGCTTCTGTAGTTAAAGTTGATACAAGTTTTTGTTTTCCGGTATACCAGTGGATAGGACTATCATCTCTGTCCCTTGGGAGTGGGATAGGTGGATAAATACTGATTATAAGAGAAGTGTTATAAGGATTGGCCACAAAAGTATTCAGTCTGATGATGTGATTTAATTTCTGATATGATTGCAAAATACAACAGTGTGAACAAAAATAATAGTCACAATGTCCCATTAGATTTTAAATCAACAAATTATATTTGTATTGCCAACACAAATACAGTAAGATGGAAACCTATCATTTGATTTTAGCCACAGATAATGCATATTTTCAGCTATTATTTTTATTTGTATGTTTGAAGAGCTTGTCTATTAGAAGGATGATCTGTACACACCTACTCTACTGGCTATTAACTCAATAGAATCCAAAGCTCCTATCTTAAAGAGAATGTAACCCATTTATCTAACGCATGCTGGAGAAGCATTTTTTGCATACCCATCCCAATGCTCTTGTTTTCATTTAACCTTTGAAAGCCCTGAATACTACAAGATAAATGTTAATTTAATGGAATACACGAAGTGATGGCCCTGCTTGCTTTCTTGCTTTCTTGCTTTGTTTATTTATTTATTGCTTGAAGCTAGCCAGACTTTAGCACTTTACCAAGTTTACTATAAGACTATCTTTCACATTTCAAAATTTTATACATTACGTTCTTATTGAACAAGTGCCTTGGACAAGGACTGTTCCCAGGGACAACAGCGATGAAAACATAACTTTTCACCCCATCCTTGCATTTACAACGTTGCGAATTTGCAAAACAAAGAAAATAACATTATAAGCACACTTAGCACTTTCACTTAGCAACTACTTCATTTAGCGGCCGAGTTGCCAGTCCCAATTATGATTATTAAACCAGAACTATCTGTATGTGTATGTACAAATAACAGGAAGGAATTTCAAATGAAAGATACAATCCCTAGATATAATAAAATCTGACATTCAAAAAGTATTTTTGGAATTTTTTCCACTTTGCTTGCATTTAGGACATGATTTTTTTTTCCAGTAGTGAGTGACATGTGGAGTATGAAGATCAATTGCTTCAGTAACAGCAGCTATACGTTTTTGCTTGTTTTTCTGCAAAGTGACCTCCTTACTTAAAATCATGAAGAACAAAGTCATGTTGATGTTACTCACTAGAGGGAATAAAAGAAACTGCTAGCATTCATGTGACAGATATTTAGAAATGGAGCATAACAGAACATGTCAGAATGCATGAATAAGATACAAAATCTTTATATTTTTTTCTCTCTGAAGTATTTCTTTTGACATTCCAGTGTAATATATTGGGGTGTCCCACAACATTTATTGAACTGGCTTATGTTTTCTGAAAGCTCAAAAATGAATCTAGAATTCATAACCAGTTAATACAATTGGTTAAAGAATATTTGAAGTGAATATCAAATATGACAATCAATTAATCACGTAATATCCAACAGATTATACATAACAGTTTGTGGGATAACAGAGATGTAAAACAGGTATCCATCCCTGGGAAATACACTGCATTCAGTTCAATGAGAAAAGGAGTAAACAGCATTCTAAGAAATACCCAGGAATCAGGGAATTTCAAAAAGAATAGAGATATGGTCCAGCCACAAATGAAGCAAGCAGAGTAATAAAAATGGAAATGATACACACCATAAGAGTTTTTCCCAAAGCAAGAATGTCAGGCTTCTTCTCAAGCGAACTCGGAAACATTGCACAAGTATAGCTTGGCTTGGGAATAGAGAACAAAGGAAGGGAAGATTGCATGTTTTGGAAGGAAGGCAGAAAAGGGATTTCTGGCTTGAGCAGGAGGAGGAAAATAATAGACTTTCTTCACAATGTTGCCCTGCACTGCTGGGTTGGTTATGATGGGAAGTGGCTTTTTTATATAAAGTGAGAGGGAGGGAGGGGGAGGGAGAGAGAGAGAGAGAGAGAGACTGGTTTTTTTTTTTTGATTGAACAGAATTTTTGGTTTTGCACTGACTCAATGGATAGATGAGGAATGTTTTTATTCTTTCTTTAAGGAATTTAATGATTTTTTTTTAAAAAAGGAATAGATTAATATTCTTGATGGCAAATTGTGTTATTTACTGCTTAGGTAACCCTCAAAAAGATTTGTGATTTGTCTGGCCAAGTTCCAAAAGTAACAATTCAAATAGGTAAAGGATATTTTACCTTTTAGTTGTCACAACTTTGCTTGGGAAGATCAAGCTCAGACTGTTTTAATATATTTTTTGCCTTTTCCTGAGGAAATTAGTGAGCAAAGTGAAATATGGAAGGAAGGATGCCTAGAGGGGATGGTCCTAAAAGTGAGAATGACAGCTCTGGTTGATCAAGGCATGTAAAAAACAGATGGAACTTCAATCACACCATTGGACTGCCATTTTTATCTTTTTTGATCCATCTTAAGACATCCCTGCATGTCAAGGTTCTCTGAAAGCATTTCTCTGTCAAGTGAGAATACCTTTCTCTGCAAGTCAATTTCTGTCATTTTCCTTCTCAAAATCAAGCATGCCAGCTTTTTACAGTATGAATGAAATACTTTGTGCAATCAGCATTTTGGGTTTAATGATCCAACTGGAGTATTGAAAATACACAACAATGAGCCAATTGCGAATACAACTTAGGGAGCAGAGTGGAAAATCAGATAACACCTATAATGATAGCATTCCATGGACACCAGATATGCTGTACTTTTAGTGGTAAAGTTATTTATGTTCTTCATTATTCTAACTTACATCCAGTCTACAAATAACAGTAAAAGCACCTTACAACAATTAAAAATTAAGACATAGAAAGTAACATTTTTAATTTTGAAAGTTGCCTGCAGATAACAATTAAAAATTAAGACATAAAAAGTAATGTTGACATAACACAACCAGAAGGCCCTAATATGCCACCAATCAGGCAACAGAATGTTGGTATTTATACATTTACTTCTAGACAATTTTAAAGAGTGTTATAAATTTTATTGTCTCTTAGCGCATGTATTCTGTCTCCCCTCTGATATATATTATTGGATGGATCATTGAAACTTTCTCCACCCTTCAGTCCTCCAGACATTTGAAATGAAATCCTAGGAATTATTGTCATAACAGGGCATCTCATTTTGGAAAGCAATCATTGCACATTATAAAATTCAACATTCCAAACAGATGGCAATATGAAATGCCATAGAGTTTGTGGTTGGCAACAACTGCCCATTCCGGATTTCAACAGAACCCATACTGAAGGAACACATCATCAAAGCAATGTGAACATCAAATTAGACATGTTATTGATGGATCTAAGTCCCATAATGAGCTCCCACCTCATCTATCCTACAGAAACTAGCAGAGATAAAACTTATTTTAGGTTGCACATAAATTTTATTTCTACATTTATTTTATTACCCTCTGTCATTGAGACCTCTGTCCACTAAACCATATTGGGTTGGTTTTTTTTTTTTTTTAATTTTGATACATCACTAATTCAGAGAGCATTGTTACGTTGTACAGAAAAAAACAAAAGGCATCCCCCCCCCCCCCCCAACCATTCCATTAAATGCTCAGATGGTTGCACTTTACATTATTTTATTACTGGTCTGTTTTGTTTTGGTTTCTCTCAGCAAAGCATAAAAAAATGCATACTTTCTGTAAATGGTACCCCCAAAAAGTAGCTGTCTAATTACTCTTGGCATAATGTATTAAGAATATCTTTCAAGTATGTTGACCCATTGAACACAAGAGCTACCAAAAGTAAGCATTTGGTCTCTGTGGGCCTATAAAGGCACTGACCCAATTTTAAAAAATGACTAGAATAGTGAAGTCATATATGCTAATTGACCACAAATGTCCCTGTTTCATTCTCATTATCCCAAGTACTATTGATTACTTTTATGTACATGCAGACGCATGCACACACACACACACACACACACACACACACACACACACACACACAGAGGTGTTATTTGGCATTCCATTCATTTGATATGAATATAAAAATGATGGCAAATATTAGCGCGCAGGTGGAAGTAGCTTCCAGAAGAATACCTTGTAGCAGCAACAGTGTTCATTAGTTTTTGCAATTGTCAAGCATCTTCAGGCAAATTATGGCCGTAAAAATGTTTATTATTTTCTAGCACTTGCTAAGAGGTTGACTTCGTGAATAACTTCAAGTATGTTTCTCTCCTCCTCAGCCTAATATAATTTTATCAAACCAGACTAAATATGTCATGTATTTTCTAAATGCAGTATATAAGATTTTCTTTCTGGATTATTAACATTAATATCACGTTTAATGAACATGGCCCTTACTTTCTAAGACTCAAAGTAAAAAATAAACAAATGTTAAGCTGAAAACAGAGGAGGTATTCAGCAGGTTCTGGCCAGTTCTGGAGAATTGGTAGTGGAAATTTTGACTGGCCCTGCCCCCATCTATTTTCTGCCTCCCGAGTCCCAGCTGATTGGCTGGGTCTTCTTTTGTTGCCCTGCACAGGAGAACAGAGCTGGAAAGCAGGCTAGCGGGGTGGGGAGGGAATGGAATTTTGCAGTATGCTTCCCCTGGAGTGGGTGGGAATGGAGATTTTACAATATCCTTCCCCTGCCATACCTGCCACGCCCACCATGCCACGCCACGCCACGCCATGACCACCACGCCACACCATGCCCATAGAACCGGTAGTAAAAAAATTTGGCTGAAAAATATTATAACTATATTGAAAAATCAACCCTTGTTTCCAGTTGCTTTTTATTTGGAACTAGCTCTATACCCATGTTTTGCTACGAAACTATGTGATTGGGCTTAGTTTTGTGGGAGGAAAATAAGAGGAAAAAATTGAGCCTCTGCCTATCAGCATCCATCAGTATTCACCTGGGTAGCGTCCTGTCAGTGTATGAGAGAGTTGAGGGTTGTTTGGAAACTGAAACAGTATTTGCTGTGTGAGCAAGAACCCTGGGCGTGGCTTAGCTCAACTGTTCTGTACTAAAGCTGGTTGCTGCTGTGAAACTAAAACTGAAACTCCTCTCCTCTGCTTGTGTTTTGCATTTGGAACAGATTTCTTTTCAAGTGGGGAGGGGAAGTAGAACTCCTTAGCATCAGAGCGTGTTAATAGTAATATGTTCTGACGGTCATTTCGAAAAACCCTTTCTTAGTGAGCATCTAGAAGCCAAGAGGAAGACACATGCCAAAATTCAAGTTTGTAGGCTTTATGGTTCTGGAGATTTTGTGATGTGGCGTGAGAAGTATTTTGCTTATATATATATATATATATTGGATGGATTTTAGGGATTTAAAACCATAAAAATGTTGAGGTCTCCCTGTTGCTTAATTATTTGAGCAGTTGCTGGGAGGCTATTCACCAGAGTTGCTATAACTACATTCTTCATTGAACTATTTCTTTATTATCCAACTTCACCTTCTCAAAATACAATATACCGCTAGTCCTCGACAGTTCATTTAGTGACCGTTACAACAATTCATTTAGTGACTATTCAAAGTTACAACAGCACTGAAAAATGTGACTTATGACCATTTTTCACACTTATGATCGTTGCAGCACCCCCATGGTCACATGATCAAAACTGAGATGCTTGGCAACTGACTCATATTTATGACAGTTGCAGGGTCCCCGTGTCACGTGATTTCCCCTTTTGCAACCTTCTAACAAGCAAAGTCAATAGGGAAGCCAAACTCACTCACTCAACAACCGGGTTACTAACTGAACAATTGCAGTGATTTATTAACTAGTGTGGAAAAAAAAAGTTAAACTCACTTAACAAATGTCTCATTTGGTAACATACATTTTGGACTCAATTGGGGGTCGTAAGTCGAGGACTACTTCTTTAAATTTCAGCAATACCAATGGTTATACTGATCAAAGGGAGTCAGCCTGTTGCAGCTGCAAAGTGATGCACTGTCTAAAAAAAGGTATTTTCAAAATATTTTCCAATATCAAACTGAAGTCAGTACTGATCAGCCTTTTCAATTTTGTACTGGGTTAAGACTTTTTGTCTTAGAACTGCCTATAGAGTGTGAATCAACATATGCTCTTCAGGCTGCAGACCATGGATTATCAACCCCCAGATTAGCATATTTACATCTATACATAATACCACTTGTTATAAAAATTGTTTGGGGAACAAAGTCTTTGTGTGCATGGGTTGATGGAATTTAGAAGTGAGCTCACAGAATGAAAAATCAGCTTTCACAAGCCAGAAACCATTTATGCTCTAGTAGGAGTAGTTCTGAAAAATGACAAGTAGTAACTTTCCCTCCCCCCACAACATTGCTATCTATCTTACATTTCATGGTCTATTTCGCAGCACATAATTTCCACACAATTGCCCATCAAATTACAAATCAGTCTCTCCCGCTCTGTCTCAGAACATGAGCTCTGTTTAGTACAAAGCAAACTGATGAGGGAACCAATGCATTTTTAGACTAGTTTTTCTGTTGTTGTTTTAAGCAACAAATGATCCAAGGGTAAGATATTGACATTATATTTCTCAGAGCCAGCCTTGGCAGTGTGCAAATTCAGCTTTCTAATAATAGATGAATCAATACATAAAGCAGATTAAAAAAAAAAAGTTTATTGGAAGTAAGTTTGTGGCAATGTTTAAGGCACCGAGCTAGAAACCGGAGGCTTTAAGCTCTTTTCTGCACCACAGACGAAACGATTTGGTGGATGTGAATGATGTAACTAATATGGATACTCTCTGCCTATCATTATCGGCTTATTGATTGGCAGGGGGATCAATGTTCTTCTACGTGGAAGCTGGTCTTTTCTTTCTCTTATATCCAAGCAGATAACATTGAGTCCCACAGTTCCTGTTGAAAATTTCTTCCCCTGCATGCTATTATTATTTGTTAATGATATAAGCCCAAGTGATTCACTTTAGTACCTTCACGTTTAGTTTTGCCCTAAGGATCTTTTGCAGAGACAGCTCTGGAAAGACAAAGGCTCTGCCAGACACTCCTGCAGGATTCCTTCCCCCAATTAACATAGTGGAATCACCTAACTTTAACAAAGGAGGGTCTGGGAGAATATGAAACCTCACTTACATTCAACTATGTATGATTCTTCCCAGTGTGAGACATATTTAAAACTCGATAAATGTGGATGTTTGTATAGGGGGCATGCATAAGTGCACCAACGTGCCTACTGTCCCTGTCCTATTGTTTCTTTTATATTTTATTTTTCTTATATGTATCCATGTATTCATAACTATGTTTTACTTATACCTATTATCTTGTAAGCAACTGGCAAATAAAATAAAATAAGATAATAAATAAATAAATAAATAAATAAAATAAAAATAAAATAAAATAAAATAAAATAAAATAAAATAAAATAAAATAAAATAAAATAAAATAAAATAAAATAAAATAAAATAAAATAAAATAAAATAAAATAAAATAAAATAAAATAAAATAAAATATTTTTCAGGCTCATCTATCTGAGCCATTGTCCTAACTAAACTTAAATTTTTTTCAAATGTATTTATGGAGCTCATATACATCCATAGAGCAGGAGCATCTTCTAGTTTATTTGTTACCCAAAATATTGTTAGGCACAAACAACCAAATCCACATATGCTTTATTGTATCCCGTGTATAATACAAGAATCTCTCCGGTCTGTTTATCTTCCTTTGGGAACAGATAGATAAGGTTCCATGGAGTTGGGGGTTGGGAGGGGTCAGTTCAGAATCTCTTGTGGCTATGTAACAATTCAAGGTTAATTCCCCGCTTGATCCCTCTGTTGGCATTTACCAACAGTTATAAACAAAGTGTACATATTAAAATCTCTGTGTGTGTATGTTTATTTCCTTATGAAAGTGATTTATATTATATTATATTCCTTCACATTCAGATACTTCAGAATTTATTTGCATAATGTTTCTAAGCTTGCCCTTTTGTTATAGTATCATTTTTTTTCCCTTTAGGCCAGGGCTGTCAAACTCCGGGCTCACGGACCAGATGCTTCATGTGCTGATCATGCCCACACACCCGATTTAGCAAAGGGGAAAAACACCCCAATATGTCACATGATGCTACCATAATGACATGAGTTTTACAACACTGCTTTAGAAAATCACTCTCAGTCCAACCCAACTCATAGGAAGGGTACATACGCATTTAACAAAGAAACTAATAAATAAGTAAATCAGCCCTTTCAATACACACAGCCCATTTCCTTGCAAGTTTCTTTGGAAGCAGTTCATCTCAGAACACAAACCCAGAGTGACAGCAATCTAGAAATGGGTGTGGGGAAATAATACTGTGTGTCCCAGTGGCCTTCTCCAAGGTTCACATATATTCATTTTAACAGAAACCATTGGGAACTGCCAAGAACAACCCTAATCTCAAACTGTAGGGGGTTGTCAATGCCAGTCCACATTTATCATAGTTACTTTTATTTCTAAGTGTTTAAGTCGTAGAGACACTGAGTTTCAGCATTCACATTTATCGTATGCTATGAGAATCACTGATTGGCTAGAACTAGCAAATTGGTTGGATTTATCATTTCCCTCAGATTGATATTTATGATAGCCATATCTGGCACATGTGTGAAGGATCCTATATGCATTCTTCTTTGTGTACAAAAGTTCAAAAGAAGTCACAATTCCCCTGGCGTTGGTCAGACAGACCTTTCCCCCTTCTCATTTGTAATTTGCACACTGAAAAGAATCAGAGAGGGAGCTGCTTCATCATTCGGATGATATAGGATACCAGAGCTCCTAGCTTCAGGCAGGAGTTCACTTTCTTGTGCCTAAGTTTGGCTTAGGCACAGCTGTGTTCTGAAAGGAAACACAGCATGTGGTTTTAATGAGACTTTTGCTAACGAACTCACGTATGTTTCTGTAGCTCTTAATTCCATTTTTCCATGAAGTCTTAAAATCTATAAAGCTCTAATTCTCCTCTGCAAACCATTAGCCTGTATGTGTGGTTTTAACTCAAGCTTGGCAGGCTTTCATAAAGCACCATGCCTAAGGCATTGCTGCCATTCATTTGTGGACAAAAAGCATTTTGGACTTCAATTCATTGCTAAAATTATGAACCATCAAGCTGTGGCAACAGATGTGGATACTGCATAGTTGACGGAACAATTAATTGACAACTATTTCAGCAGGGCTGATTCTCTACCAAATATTGGTGGTGATTGAGAGAATTTAGTGTCAACTTTGGGTCTTGTTCTTTTCTCTTTATAGAACCATAAACCTGGAAGGACCATTGAATCTTGCTTTCTGCTCAGTGCAGGAATCCTATGTAATGTACCCCTGACTGTTGCTATTATAAAAAACATAAGGAATGGCCTTGAAGGACAGAAGGAAGAAATGCTATAGTTTGGCAATGGTCAGATAAGAGGGACTAGGGCTCCTTGCAAAACAATAACTTGAGAAAATATTTCAGACAGTCCCCTTCCTAGTTCATGCAAAAGGATCAAGTGAGGGAGCGGGAAGCACATTCACAGTTGCAAGTTTCTATTAGTAGAGCCGTTACAATAAAGATCTATTATACTATACTATTGGTTTATTTTATTTATTTATTTATTTATTAATCAAAATTATATACCGCCCTTCTCCCAGGGGACTCAGGGCGGTGTACAGCCTATCTAAAAACCCACAAATATACAAAAATTAATAAAGTATTAAACCAATTTGGCTGATAAATAAAACTAAACAGGTCCCACCCCCCCACCTTAAAACCCCAATTTAAAATTTAAATACCATGGAGACCAAAATTAAAACCATTATCTCAGCCCAGGCCGGCCTGCTCAAAGAGCCAGGTCTTCAACGCGCGCCTGAAGGCCCTCAGGTCCGTGTCAGTACGAAGCTCCGGTGGCAGAGTATTCCAGAGGGCGGGGGCACCCACAGAGAAGGCCCTACCCCTCGGCGCCGCTAGACGACACATAGCGGCCAACGGCACCCGGAGCAGACCCTCTCTGTGGGAACGCACTGGCCTGTTGGAGATCACCGGCAGAATGCGGTCCTGAAGATAACCTGGTCCCATGCCATGGGTCGCCCTAAAGGTCAAAACTAGAACCTTAAAGCGAACCTGGAGAGCCACCGGCAACCAATGCAGCTCGTGCAGAAGTGGCGTCACATGGGCGCTACGCGACGCCCCCATAATCATCCGCGCGGCTGCATTTTGCACCAGCTGGAGTCTCCGGATGCTCCCCGCGGGGAGCCCCATGTAGAGGGCATTACAATAGTCCAGGCGAGAGGTGACAAGGGCCTGAGTGACCGTGCGCAAGGCGTCCCGATCCAGGAAGGGCCGCAACCGGTAGATCCGACGGATCTGATGAAACGCCCCCCTGGAGACGGCCGCGATATGATGTTCAAGCGATAGCCGTACATCCAGGAGGACACCCAGGTTGCGAGCCCTCTCTGCGGGGGGCAAAACTTCCCCCCCGATAGCCAGCAAAGGTGTCAGCTGGCTATATCGGGGCGCCGGAAACCACAGCCACTCGGTCTTGGATGGGTTGAGCCGAAGCCTGTTCCCGCCCATCCAATCCCGCACGGCCTCCAAGCACCTGGACATAGCCCCCACAGCATCGTTGGGGTGGTCTGGAGTAGAGATGTATAACTGGGTGTCATCTGCATATAGATGACACCTTACTCCAAGACCACGGATGATCTCGCCCAGCGGCTTCATATAAATGTTGAACAAGAGGGGAGAGAGGACCGACCCCTGAGGCACCCCACAAAGCAGGGGCCTAGAGGTGGATCTCTCCCCCCCGCCAACACAAATTGCGAACGGTCGGAGAGGAAGGAGGAGAACCATCGAAGGACGGTTCCACCCATCCCCAACCCCTCCAACCGTCGCAACAAGATACTATGGTCGATAGTATCGAAAGCCGCCGAGAGGTCTAATAGGACCAGGACAGAGGAGAACCTTCTGTCACGAGCCCTCCAGAGATCATCGACCAACGCGACCAATGCCGTCTCAGTGCTATGTCCAGGCCTGAAGCCCGATTGGGACGGATCGAGGTAAGTAGCTTCCTCCAGGTACCGGGGGAGCTGACGTGCCACCACACTCTCAACAACCTTCACCACAAAGGGAAGGTTGGAGACCGGACGATAGTTGTTTAAAATAGCCGGGTCCAGGGAAGGCTTCTTGAGGAGGGGGCGCACCACTGCCGCCTTCAGGGCGGCCGGGAGCACCCCCTCTCTCAAAGAAGCATTGACAATCCCCTGGAGCCAGCCTCGTGTCGTCTCCCTGGCGGCCGAAACCAGCCAGGAAGGGCACGGGTCCAATAAACAGGTGGTGGCATTCAGACCCCCCGAGCAACCTGTCCACACCCTCGGCGGTCACAGGATCGAACTCCCCCCAGATCACACTCACAAGACCTGCCCCGGACACCTCCCCCGGGACCACCCAATTGGAGTTGAGCCCCTCCCGAATCTGAGCGATTTTATCATGCAGAAATCGGGAAAACTCCTCTGCCCTACCCTGGTTTCTTAGTCTTATAGGGCTGAAAGCTACCTTCTACTCAAATTGCTCTTACCATTAGGAAGTTTCATCTATATTCCTATATTTAGACCATTATTCTATCTACCGCATTCTAAGATGAATGAAAAGGGTTCAAGACATTCTTCAGTATGGAAATCCCTCATTTACTTAAAGCATGCTATTCAGTCAATTTTTCTGGAGGCTAAACATATCTACAGTAATTTCTTCTGATTTCACAAGGGACTGAACATTTTGGCTACCATTCTTTCTACTGGTTCTGGTTTGTCTGAATCTTTCTAAAACTATACCAGACAGCAATTGCTGTAGTTCTAACCAATATAATTCACAAAGGAACTGAATCCTTTATGTGATTTGGAACCTATAACTCTGTTGATGCAAGCTAAAATGATATTTCCCTTTTTACAAGCAGATAACTATGCTGGTTCATATTTATCATGTGATTAATACATTTTGTATCCCTCATTCTACACCCCTGGATTTCAGTTTTTTCATTTAGATATGAGAAGATATGAGAAGATATTAGATATGAGAAGACACAGGAGAGGTGAATTGACTGTTTGTTAGGACTAGATTGGACTCAGCTCTGGAGCCAGAAGAACTTTGTATACTACAAATAACTACTATGCCCTTCTGCTTATAACATGAGTATGTTTAATTCCCCACATTAGGCATATTTTGCATTTATCTCTGATAAATTCCCTTCTGTTACTTTCAGCTACCTCTCTAACCTATTAAATTTAATTTTTTCTAGAATTTGAGCAGGAAAGCAGGTTAGCAATCAAATACAGGACTTAACTCCATAACCTACCTCTTACTTAAAATCTTTTTCTAGTTTGGTGAGGAACAGTTGAGGATTGTTTAAGTTTAGGTTTCAAGCCAGCTATGAATACATTTAATAAATACATCATTCAAATAAAACAATTTAGAGTATCATGCTGCACTCCATCAAACATTTTGCTGAAATCAAGATATGTTGCTTCCACTGCATTCCCTGAATCTATTAAGAAGAATTAAAAAAAATGAAATAGATACCTTTGACCAAACGTGTCCTTTACAAGATTAATGACAACTAGTAATTACTGCGTTTCTTTCAAAGTAACTGTTCATTTTATGATAAATTTTTTCTGGTATTAATTTTAGATTGAGTGGTCTAAACCTCTATTTCTTCTTTTTCTTTTATTGAAAACAAGTCCACAAGTTACTGAACTTTTAATAAGTTTGTATAACTTTATGTTAACAGCTCCACATGTAATTGACTTTAAGAATGTCTGGACATGAGATAATCGATTTTTCAAACATGATATATGAGGAGAAAGAAGATACTTTCAAAGTTTTAATGGAGCATTATGTACTTTCCAGGCATTCTCCGAGAATTGGACATGATTGGAACAAAGTAAAAAATGGACGTATATTCTCTGCACTGAGGTTTCATATTTTTCTTTTCAATATCTATATCTTGCTTTATATGAATGTCATGCTCAACTACTCTTTAAGTTTATTACTTGATGAAATGGACTACATGCTATAACATGTGTTAGCTTTTGAGGTACTACAATGGTTTTTGTGGCAGCAGATTAGCGCAGTTACTTTTCTGAGAATGGATTTTGCTAACTTTCTGCATCTATAAAATATCAATTAAGCATTTAACGCATAATAACCTTAATAACACAAGTGAAATGCTGAGTAGCGGGTTCTTTTCTGTTTAGTGGATTATAGATATTTCTTAATTTGCATATAATAAGTTTTGGTTGATGTCAGGATAGCAATGAAGGATAGAATCAAGAACCATAGAATGTAGAGGGATAGACCATAAATGTGTAAACATAGAAAAATAGAATATAGAATAAGAAATGATAAAAAAATAGAAACAAGAGCTTTAAAGCATGAGGGTTGCTACAATGAAAATTTATTTGCTTTTAATTTTTTGTAATCAAATCCCATTCAAATGGAATTGGTTGTCTCTTAACTGCTTTTGTCTCTGCCAGACCTGCAACAACTGATCTCCAATTTTGGCAAGTATGACAACTACAAAGTCCAAGGAGAAGGATAATCTTTCAAGGATTGATACCCCAAAATGGGGGTGCTGTTGACAACACAGAGCAATTTGGAGGTTGCAGTTACTGTGAGCTGATATGGCATCTTTACTCAGCGATATTCTTGAATCCACAAATGGAAGCAATATATAACTGAATAACAGAGTTGGAAGGGTCCTTCTAGTCCAGCAGGAAACTCTATACTATTTCAGACAAACGATTTCCCCATCATATCTTAAAAAACTCCAGTGTTGGACAGGGATGGGATTCAAATTTTGTAATAATTGGTTCTGTGGGCGTGGCTAGGTGGACATGGCCATGTGACTGGGTGGGCATGGCTTCTTCTTCTTCTTTTTGGCAGCAACCCCCCCTTGTTTTTTGCGCCTTCTGGGCCTCAGGGGAGCCTCCTGGAAGGGTGTTTTTGCTCCCAAAAGATTTCCCTGGGACTCAGGAAGGAAAAAACAGAGCATGGGGGGGGGCATGTGTGATAAGGACTGACTGGGTGAGGAGGGGAGGGGCTGGAGGAGAGCGGCGGGGCCAGCCAGGGGAATGATTTGCTAGTTCTCCGAACTGCACAGAATCATAACAACAGGTTCTATAGAACCGGTCCAACCCAGTAGAATCCCACCCCTGGTGTTGGATCACCCACAACTTCTGGAAGCAAGTTGTTCCATTATTTGTTCTGCCAGGAAATTTTTCCTTAATTCTAAGTTGCTTCCCTCCTTGATTAGTTTCCATCCATTGCTTCTTGCCTGTCTTCAGGAGCTTTGGAGAATAGGTTCAACCCCTCTTCTTTGTAGCAGCCCTTTAGATATTGGAACACTGCTAACCATGTTATCTCTATTCCCTTTTTTCATTAAACTAGACATGCTCAATTCCTGCAAACATTCTTCATATATTTTAGCTTCCAGTCCCTTAATCATCTTTGTTGCTCTTCTCTCAACATCTTTTTCATATCATGATCAAAAATGGATGCAATATTCAAAGTCTTACCAAACCTTGAAGCAACATAAGATCTTACCAAGGCATCATAAAGTGATATTAACACTGTAATCTTGATTCCATCTCTCTGTTAATGCAGCCTAGGACTGTGTTGGCTTTTTTAGCAGTTGCAGCACGCTGCTGGCTCATATTTAAGTGATTGTCCACTAGACTCCATGATCCCTCTGAAAGATACTGAAGTTACTGATTAGTTTTCCACTTTTTTTCACAGTAGTGTTTTTGGTCTGTATCATACTAAACTGTTCAAGGAAAATTGTGCTCCCATATAAGCCTGCCTGTTCTTTGTTTTTAGGCATGTCCTATTAATTATGCCATAGCCTGGTGGTATTAATTTTACTATGTTATGGATTCAGGCTTTCTTTTAATGCTACCAACATAAAAAGGCGGAGCCACCAGCAATTGAAAGCTTCTTTTCCTTTGATTATTCCAGCTGCCCTATTATTTAATTATTGTAAAATAAAACTAAAATAGTTAATCAAAGTAATTTTACCATTTTTATTATTTTTGCTGTAGCTTTGATTATATTTATGAGCTTTTATTATATTTATTAAATGAGAAAATATGTAAATGTTTGTACATAAAATTAAAATGATACCTTTAGGTGACGGTACAATAAACAAACATGCTTAGAAGAGAAATTGTACACTTTTCAGAATTTTCTGAAGCATTTCAGTTATCAAAAATGTATTTGTTACAGATTTATATATGAAAAGTATATTTGCAAAAACTGTTTATGTACAAAAAGGTGTCCAGTGAGTTAAAAAAAATGGGCATGAAAGATGTGTGTTTTTGTATGTGTGTGTGTGTGTTTGTGATGATAATTTACAGGCAGATGCAGAAATTAGCTAATGCAAGCATACAGTACATATTCTCCTGTATGTTAGCTCACTGTAATCAGCAGAGGTTATTTCTGAATTAAACAGGTATAACATTACACTGTTAATGTTTAAGAAAGTCCAACTAATAAATTTGCCCACCCTTAATTTCAGTTTTAGATTTTAAAACAATATGCAATTTTGCCTACATCACTTCTATGGCAATTCTTAGGAAGTACTGAGTAATGAACCTTCTGAAATGCCCAGAAGTGCTTGTATGAGTAAAAAATATAATGTTGCTTTAGAAGAAAGTCTCAGCCAAGGGAACTTCTGAACATGATAGATCAGTAGAAGAGAAATTGAAACATATATTTGTGAAGGCTAAATAATACATTGCGCACTATGTATATTTGCAAAATGAATGCTTTTATGGGGTAATATCCCCATAGATTATCAACCGATTAAGGCAAAGATTTGTGCCTGTTTTATTCATCTGGTACATTGTATATATTAATGCTAATATGGGATTCAAAATTTTTTACTACTGGTTCTGTGGGCGTGGCTTGGTGACCTTGGTGTGGCTTGGTGGGCGTGGATTGATGAACATGGCAGGGGAATGATACTTGCAAAATCTCCATTCCCATTCACTCCAGGGGAAGGACACTGTAAAATCTCCATTCCCTCCCTCACCCCACTAACTTGCTTTCCAGCTCCATTCTCCTGTTCAGGGCAACAAAAGAAGAGGCAGAGAATAGATGGGGGCGGGGCAAGTCAAAGGTGGTATTTGCCAGTTCTCCGAACTACTCAGAATTTCTGCTACCGATTCTCCAGAACTGGTCAGAACCTGCTGAATACCACCTCTGTTAAGTATAACATATTCTTTCAGTTGTATAAAATCTGCTAGAACACTGGAATATAGATTCCCCCCCCCTTTTTTTTTTCAATACCAACTTGATCCTCTGCATCATTTCAAATAATTACAGAATTGGCCCAAATACAGTAATGATGGGCATTAAATATGATGACACAAATGGGATTAGTACCAATACAATGTTGCATTGTTGCAAGATTTCCCCTTTTCCATTGTTCTCCTTCCATTCTCTTTTACTTCTCTTATTATTCATTTTCCTTCCCAAACTGCTTTGTGCTTATTGAGTGAATTTAGTCAGTAAGGTTTTAAAAGATCCCCCCTTCCCCCCCTTCTGAGTTGCTTAAGGCTTCTCTTTCTTCTTAGTGGCTCATTTTGGCAAGAACAAACAATTACCATTCCTTTTATTTTCTTTTTTTTTCTGTTGTTCTGTTTTCTTGTCGCAAGAACATTTATTTAGTTGATGTAGCTGTGGTAGTGGAGCAAGAAATAATTAAGAATTCTGTAGGTTGGCAAAGGGTTTTCTTGCAATAACATTTGTTTGACAGCTCTCTGACCCACAACCAGCAAAACAGATTGATATACATCTCATCTGTTAAGCCCTGATGTTTTCAAATTGTTACCCAACATAAATCCTAGATCTCCATCTGGCATCTAGGTTTATAATAAACTCCTCTAAGGATTCCTGTGTTAGAGTCTCAATTAAATTGATTTTTTTCCTACCCCTATAGTATATAGCTCATACAAGTGAGAGAACAATGTTTGCCTGGCACTAAAAAACAAAAAACAAAAACTGAAAAACCTAGGAGGAACAAGAAATGTATTCTGCATAATTTTACTTGGCAAAAAATGTTTTACTTTAAATTCTAAGCAACAGTGAATGTTTCGCTGTAACAAATATCTGAATGTTTTTTATCCAGCATGTGAGTGGAGAGTAGGAATAAATGAATGTATGGAAACAGTGGGTTCCCCTGGAGACACTATAATGGGGCCAACTGTTATTTATTTATTGGATATTTAATGATACAATCAAAAAGGAAAAACAGGGGAAATGGTAAAATAAGACCAAAGGTAAGAACACATGAAATTTACAAGCCCAGCAAGACTGAGTAGATTTTTTCAAGTTGACATTAGTTAAATTCTACCTAATGAAGTGTCCAAAACTAAGAATTTCAGCTTATTTTTAAGATGAAGTTAATGTGCTACAATTATCAACAGTGTTTAATATCATATGGTATATAAACCAAAGATATTGGGATAACTATTGTTTAATCTAAGAGATCTATCCTTATTCAGTGCATTATATCCAAATGAACTACTACAGTGAGCTGTGGTGTCACAATGGATAGACTGCAGTATTGCAGGCTGACTCTGCCCACAGCCAGAAGTTCGGTTCTGATTAGCTCAAAGTTGACTCAGACTTCCATCCTTACGAGGTCGGTAAATTGAGGACTCAGATTGTTGGGGGCAATATGCTGACTCTGTTGCGGGTAATATGCTGACTCTTCAAACCGCTTAGAGAGTGCTGTTAAGCACTATAGGGTGCTATAGCTATTTTCGCAAGGTTGCCCTTGAAGACTATCTAAAAGCAACAACTGGTGCAGAATGCAGCAGTGCGTGCAATAATTTGTGCTCCTTGATCAGTGCATTTGCTACTGATTATCAAACAAAATAAAATTATTTACAATTTCCAGAGTGATAGTGAAGTACATTAGAAGCAGAAAGAGGTTTATGATACCTTAACCCATATATATTACATGAACCAAAGAGGCCTCAATAGTTTTTAGGTATTATACATAAATACCTACGGAACTACATACATATGTAACTACATTGCATACTTTAAATACCCTTGAGACGTAACACATATATGATGATATAAGCTTTTGTTTCAGCAAAAAAATGAATTCCAGTTCTTAAAACAACATGTAGGTGATAACCAATGTCTTTGTCATTAAGGTGCCAAAACATTTTCTGTTGTCACATCTAAAGCATTTTAAATGTCCACAACTTTTAATTGCTTTATCTGGGTACCCCATACACATTCATTGTAAGGCTGTTGGCTTCATATTCTATTATTACTATTATTTTTATTGTCTCTTTTATTCATTAAACATGAAACTCAAGTCAACTAAACATTTATTTATTTATTTATTTATTTATTATTAGGATTTCTATACCGCCCTTCTCCCTAGGGACTCAGGGCGGTTTACAGCCAAATCCAAACCCCAAAAACAGTACAAAAATTAAAAAGACATTAAATAAAGGCTGATTATATAATAGGACCCACCCCCCCAACTTTAAAACCCAATTAAAACCAAAAATTGGGAGACAATTTAAAAATACCTCAGCCCAGGCCAGCCAGCTCAAAGAGCCAGGTCTTCAACGCGCGCCTGAAGGCCCTCAGGTCCGTGCTGGTGCGTAGTTCAGGTGGCAGAGTATTCCAGAGGGCAGGGGCCCCCACAGAGAAGGCTCTATTCCTTGGGGCCGCCAGACGACACATGGCGGCTGACGGCACCCGGAGAAGGCCCTCCCTGTGAGAATGCACCGGCCTGTTGGAGATCACCGGCAGAATGCGGTCCTGCAGATAACCCGGCCCAATGCCATGGATCACCCTAAAGGTCAGAACTAGAACCTTAAAGCTAATGGTTGATCTGGGTTGCTGCCAGCATTCTAGGAATCAACCAAGTATCTTCTTAAAATATATGATGTTCCAAATAGCGCAGTTTTTTGCAATTCCGCTGGTGTTATTGCAGAAAGCTGCAATTTCTTGATGTGTTTTGTAAAATTCTTGGACATGGTACTAAGTGCCCCAAAGACAATGGTTATCACTGTTACATGTTACATCCATAACTGTGTAGTTTCGATAGTCAGGTTGCAATATTTAGTGATTTTTTCTAGGTTTTTTTTTTCGACTCTGGTGTCTCCTGGTACAGCAATTTTATTATTATATTATATATTATTATACTATCATTATCATCATCATCAGTAGTTGTAGTAGTAGTAGCAGCAATAGTAGTAGCAGTAGTAGAATACTAATATTCTAATACCAATATTCAAACACATTTCAATATTCCTCTAAGGTAAACTGATATTATATTTCCATGTTTGACTGATGGGTTAAGTCCAAAAGGAACAATGGCTTACCTACAGCAATTTACTGAATTTGTGGCTGATAAATGAATCCAGGATTTCTTGGTTCATACTGCTAGCTACCCTGTCACATTTGCTCTTAAAGTAAGATGAATGTCAATGTCTTAATAGAGGACATGTCTGGATGCCTTTTGAAATGCATCTTTCATGTAACTCCTTATTTACTGAATGATTAATAAAAACCGATTTTGATTTGCTTTTCTATCATCATGAGATTACAGCACGATTAGACAATATTTGGGGAGGTTATTTTTCCAGGTTTTCGTTGAGCATACTTCATACATGAAAGATTCTAAGTAAGTAAAAACTGTAGCGAGAATAGTTCTTTGATGTAGTAGCTGTCAATGTTTGCTTGACAGTTAACCCTCTGGAGATTGTCTTAGCATTTAGAATAAAGGCGTGCCTTTTTATGAGATGTAACGTGACCTTGACACTGTACATGTAACATGCATGATTCCAAAATCCACATTAAAATAATAATTTGACCAACCCAACTTAATAATCCAATGATAAAGATATTTGCTATTTTTAGATGGCATCACTATTGTTTGCCTTTGAATAGGCTTTTGTTCTGATATAGATTTTGGATATTTTTGGATGAGCCAGCTTGCTATTTTGTATGCAGATGACTGACCTTATTATGGGTTAGACACCTCTTCACACCTGAATTTATAATATTGATGGAGAAAATTCTTTAGTTTTCAAACATGTTATCGTTGGCATTTCACAAAGCTATCTTGTCTTCTGAAATAAATACAGGTAGTCCTCAATTTGCAATCATTCATTTAGTGACAGTTCTAAGTTACAACAGCACTGGAAAAAGTGACTTATGACTGGTTTTTACACCTACATTATAGCATCCCCATGTCACGTGATCAAAATTCGGGTGCTTGAAAACTGGCATGTCTTTATGACAGTTGCACTTGATGGTGTCAGATGATCATCATCTGTAACCTTCCCAGCCATCTTCCAACAAGCAAAGTCAATGGGGGAAGCCAGATTTGCTTCATGGCTGAATGGTTCATTTAATAGCTGCAATGATTCATATAACAACCGTAGTTTTTTTAAAAAGAGGTCATAAATGGGGGCACAACTCATTTAATAACTGGCTAGCTTAGCAAAGGAAACTTTGAGTTCAATTGTGGCTATCAGTTTAGGACTACAGTACTTGTAACTTTTTTGCTATATTACCATAATGGAGGAAATACATTTTAAAGGTTATGGCTTGGGAGATATGTGTATTTTCTATCAGTGTATAGTTGTTTAGATGAAAGTTTATAGTAAACTGGGTTTGATTGATTGAATAAACATGTCACTTCCACATAGCTCAGTAGCTAACTTCTTTTAGAGTACCAATATATATTTTAAAATATATTGTATTTTTATCATTATAGCAAATGTGGGTGGCATTTTTAATATTTTATAATTAGAAAGATATGGACATATCAAAAGAATATGTAGGATGGAAAACCTTTCCAAATTGTCAAAGATAACAGGATTTTTATATTTTTTTAAAGAAAAAACCTCTAAGCCCTAATCTTTCTAGCTCCACAGAACAGCAGCAGTGGCGGGGGAGGAGGATGGTTTTGCGTGAGCGCCCACCACTTGCACAATTGGAGCTTGGGTACTCACCCACAGCTTGCATGCACCTATTCCCAATGGGCTGAGGACCAGTACAGGTTTGCAGACCAGGGGTTAGGTTGGGGACCCCTGTTCTAGGGTACAAAAAGTTCATTCCCTGTGCCTCTCCGTTGTTTCATAGCCACGACAAGCTTCCTTATAACCCTCCATTGTTTCCTCTATTGCCTTTTGTTCCTTAAGTTACTCACCTCGTTCTTTTTTTTAATCATATCATCAATTCCATCTAATCACATCTTGTTTATCTACTTTTATTCATTAAACAAATTTATATAGCTGGCCAACTCACACACACCATGACTGCGATTTCTATTCTTCTCCTTCTTCCTGACCCATTCATTTTACTTTCTTTTATTTGTTTTGCAATTCAGTTATCGTTCATTCTCTTTACAGGGCCAAACCACTAGATCTACTTCACTTTAACATTTCTTTAATTCAAGTATACAGTAAAGTTTCTTTCATACATTTATACAATTCTCAATCTTTGAATGATTAACAAAATTCTGTGCATCCTCTGTTCTGCATACCTATACTTCTCAATTTTGGTAGTTTTCACTTCTTGTAAGCTTTTAAAAAGAGTTCTACCAAACATATTTGAACGCACCTTTGGAGTTTGACGCAACAATGGATCCAATCATAATTTGTGAATATCACCACCTGTTTTGTATTTGCTAATATAGTGGTATCAGTGCAGTCATGTATAATGTTTAGGCACAGGCATGCATTCCTACAAGAGGAATGGTTACTCCATTCCCTGGGCCCATATTTTGCAACAAAAAAGGATATTTAGGGTACAATATTGTTTTTGTCTATATTCTATTTATATGATTTGTTTGTTTCTGCATTGGAAAGAGAAAATACTGAAGGCACTTATACCTAAGATGGCTCCCTCTTCCACAAACTCGCAATCGCTACTACCTGATATTATATGTCTCATCAAACAACTATCTTCTCATCTATTCTTGGGTCTTTACATGGCCCATCACATTTCACTCATTTTGGCCAATATGCAGAGCCAAAGAACAAACCTCATCTGCAAGTCAGATGAAGAAATTAAGCAATACTGACCCAAACATGTTGTACTTCAATTGAATGGAAAATCCACAATTCACTATTCACAACCCAAAATAAGATACAGAAAAAGATAACAATGCAACAGTTTAACAATATACAGTGTCTAGATTCTGGAGGGGAAGGGAGAGAAGCAAATGTTGTCCATAACAGGGGGAAAAGTCTGCCGTAGAAGCACATCAGTTTTAAAAAATGAATTCAACATGTTTCTCATTTTTCTGAGTTGGAGCTGATTATACTCCAAGGTAACCAAACACGTTCTTTACTTATAAAGATCATTGCTTTTCTAACTAAATTTGAACATTATTTTAAACTTCATATTTATATGCAGATTTCACACAATGTGTGTTGATTTTTCTCCTGACATGATCATTGTTCTAAATAACTATAGAAGTTTTATTCAGCTGGGATTCATTGACTACATTGTACCACAGTTCCCAAAGCTTTAATTTGTGCTATCGTATCTTGACTGCAAAAATCGGATGACCACTAGATGATAGCAAATAGTTACAGTTTTATGGATCTTTTTGTTGCCATATAGTAGAAATTTGTTTTTTCTCCCAGCCCAGATGTGTTAATCATATTTTGAAAGTGTAATCAGTATTCGGGAAACATCAGGTCATAGAAGGTTGGTGTACAAACTGTAGCCAAAATTACACTGAAATATTCATTTAAAATACTGTTTGTTCAATAGAAAACATTTTGAATGTGTAAAATGATTTTAATTAAAAATGACGTACTTATTTTATAGGTTTTTATTATTAACTGAAGATATTTCAGTGAGCAATGTAAGTCAAAAAGTCTGTTTGCCATATGAGCATTTCATAAAATATTTACATCAAACCTTTGAGACGATATAGTGCAAAATCTAATATTACTGATATAACATGGCCATAACAATATAAACTGGCTATTGGGTTTTGGTTCAAGTTATAGAGCATACTCAGGTACTGTGGTTTGTAAACTATAATTTATAACTTATTTTATATAACTATAAATTATAAGTTATTCAGTGAAGCATAATTTATAACTTAGCGTATTATGTGAGACAGTCAAATACTATGCTTCATCCCAAACATGATTAAACAAATTATAACATAGCAAATGTTTGAAGCCAATGATGAAAGCTCTGACAATACACAATAATCTAAAAAAAATACTAGTGACAATTTATGTTATATTCCAGATAATTGGTTTACTTGTGAGCCTGAAAAAGCATGAAATTGTTTGTTAGCTAACTAATAATTATAGCCGGCTCTATCTTTTATATATAGGATGAGGTACTAACAGAAAAGCATATATAGTATGTAGCTCAGGATCAAACTGTAGAGTCCTTCATGCTTCCTGAGCTGGGTTTTTATTTGCAAATGTTTCATTACCCAACTAGGTAACATCATCTGTGCAAGTTAAGTTTAAGGCTTGCTCCTTAATCATATACAGTAGCTGCGGATATATGTAGATTGGAAGAGGTCAATGAATATTTAATAATGATATTTTTATGCATGCATCAATCTTTCCTCATGATAAATTCTGGAATTCAGGAATGGTACCTTACTGAAGTTTCACCAAATACACAAACAGGGATGAGATTTAGTACTGTGCTGTTTATCTCAGCTACGATAATCTGAAGGAAACTAGAATATATCATGATAAAAGACATAATAATCCCAAATTATCAAATAAAGTAACATTAGCTACCATAAAAAGAGATCTAATAAATAAGTGGCTGTACTTAATGTATTTTCTTGCTCAAATATTTTCTTGGGCTCAGTTGAAAAATACTGTATCAGTCTCCTTTTCTAGAATTTATGTGCTTGTTTATAACATCATCATAATACAGAAAAAATGTTTTATAGCAACTTGATTTATTCAAATCATTTATTTGCAGAAATTATTTACATATAATGCTGAATAAATATCTTATCTCTTTAAGATGGTCTTTTACAAGTCCATCTGTTAATGTGGCCAATATAATTTGAATAGAAGAAATTACTCAGTTTGATCTTTGGTGATTAGCAGACATTCAATTTCCTGTTTCCGTAAACAGATATGCTCTTATAACACTTTCATAACAGAAATTGCAAAATTCCAATTTTGTAATAGCAAACTTATTTACAGGAAAGGCCAGAGCTCAATGATAGGAATATATCTTGCAAAGAATTTAAGTTTTTGGCACCTCCAAATAAGTGGATCCAGGAAGCTATAGCTAATCAGAGTATTAGTCTGATTTCTGATTGACATGTCCTACTGCTGTCAGTCAAATGTTATTGTATCATCAGTCTTCTTCCACTAGGAAAAAAGAAACACTGAGAAAATGAAATCTCAATACAATTTTATGAAAGCAGCTTCATTTATCTTTGTAAGCTGCCCAGGGTCACTGAAAATGAACTGGGCAACTGCATTTTAAAAATAAATAAATTAAATATGTTTGAAAAAAATAGAAAAATGTCTAAGAATGTACTGTATTATTTGTGGTCGATGACTATACTATATGTTCAAATACTAATCCAAGGATTCTCTCTTCTCACAAACAGAAGCCACCACCTATGAATAATGTGGTAGTAACATCCATTCAGATATTTTAAAATTTTAATTGCATGTTGCTTCTATAAAATGTCAAAGAAATATAAAATGTAAGACATTACAAGATCCTTTACTTGATGTTTTTTTTTAATTGCTTAGAAAATATGATAGGCTACTTAAAAGCAACAAAGCTGGTTATTTTTATAAGAGTATAAAAAGAATGATCGTATTTTTAAATAATGATTGTATAAATATCTTTGAAAGAATCCATAGCCTACTCAAATGGAAAGACAGAAACTATTATGTGGCACAAAGAAGTCAGGGAACACTGAGTACAAAGTAATTGATACTATAACTAAATCCAAGTATGATTTTTGTGGATATGAATTTTATTTTAACAGCACTAAATAAATTTATGACAAAGTTACGATGGCTTTCAGGCTTAACTTACCATCTGCTAAGTGCAATTAATTGGCATGAACATTTTCATTTTACCAACATTACTTCATCCCTCTTTAAATGTATGCAAATTTTTTTTAACCAACTTTTGAGGCTTATCATTTTGTCCATTCTAGCCTGTAAATTATGTCTGTCTGGACTCAAAAATCCAATGTCCAATAAACAAAGAGCAAAAATATATAAAAATACTTTCTTGCCATCTGATGGAAAAACCCAGCTCAGTCAGGGTAGCTCTATGTATTTATAACAGATGTTGATTTGATTATGTTATGCATCTGTTGGAAAGGAGCTACACACAGTTAATTTACAATGTCGTCTGAATGCATTTTGTGAATGTCCACAGTCCCTAATAATACCTAGATATTTACAGTGTTTTCTTACGCAGTTTAATTCAGGAGGATATACTTCCATATGAATAAGCATAATACTGCTGTCATTAAATGGAATTCAAAAATTACTTAGGCCAGGGGTGCCCAACTCCAGGCCACAGTCCACTATGGGGCCATGGCCTGTTCAGAACCGGGTTGTGCAAGTGGCTGGTTGGAAAAACAGGCACACGCAACTCAACTTGCACAAGGGGCAGGCCGACATGTACATGCACAGCTCAACTTGCACAAGCAGCTGGCCGTATGCTTGTGTATGTCCAGTTGCGTGCGCCTGTTCGTCAACCAGCCACTCACACAACCCAGTTCTGAAGCCCTGTAGTGGACATATGCATATGCGCATAACTCGACTTGTATGAGTGATGGGTTGGCGCTCACACACTTGCGTGCGCTGACCATGAATGCAGTGGGACATATTTCAAAATAGATTATGCTGTAAGGAGGCAGGAGGACCTGACTGAGACATGCAAATGTTATAATTCATTAAAAAAGGGAACACCAGAGGGAACACCTTCCCACTTCCTTATGACATTAGAATTCTACATTATCTGATGAAACAGAGGCTTTAAATAGGTTTAACATGTATTTTATGAAAATACATCATAACACATGTAATTAATTTGAAAGACCTATCAAACATACAGTGCTCTGTATTGATTTAAATATCTAGAATTAGACAAATTCATAAATACCCCTCTGGCATATAGATGGAAGAACCAGGGTCAGGGAAAGTGAAGAGGTTTTGTAAAGAGTCAACACTGTCTTCATCCTTTATGAACTTCAGAGGAACTTTTTAGCCATTTTGGAGATGCTGGATTAGATGACATTTGGTCTGTTCAGTAATTTATAATAAATACATCTTTGTTTATTGACTAAGGAGTCAGCAGTATAATATCCATCACCATCAAGTTAGATTCCCTGTTCAGCATTTGGCTGATATAATTTCTTAACATTCTACTTTGTGGAAACATAATCTTTTCACAGCAAAGCAACTTAGGGAAATTTATATGTACCAAGGCAATGAAGAAAGTTTATGGAGTACAACTCTCAACATTTTTCACCTTCTGTCTCATTAAACATTATTTTAATGATAGAGGGCTCAGGATGTATAATCCTGCTTTCCCATATCTGAAGAAATTGCTGAGTATTAGTATCACGTCATCTTTTCAGATGTTTCATTTCTAAAGGCATACAATAAAATCATATAAACCTGTGTGGAAATATTGACTTCTATAAGTCTATTGCTCTCAAGCCAATACTACCAGGTATTTGATTAATTCACTGTTTTTACCTACAATTGAGCTGACTAATTTGCTGGTTTTTCTTGCAATTGATTTGAGCACAGATTTCAATCAGATAACAGATAACAGATAATCAGAGTTGGAAGGACCTTGTAGGTCATCTAGTCCAACCTCCCGCCCAAGCAGGAGACCCTACACCATTTCTGAAAAATGGCAGTCAAATCTCTTCTTGAAAGTTTCAAGTGATGGTGCTCCCACAACTTCCGAGGGCAAGCTGTTCCATTGGTTGATTGTTCTCACTGTCAGAAAGTTTCTCCTTATTTCCTTAAATCTCTCATTCAGTTTCCATCCATTATTCCTTGTCTGGCCTACAGGCACTTTAGAAAATAGCTTGACCCCTTCCTCTCTGTGGCAGCCCCTCAAATATTGGAAGACTGCTATCATGTCTCCCCTGGTCCTTCTCTTCACCAGACTAGCCAAGCCCAGTTCCTGCAACCGTTTGTTGTATGTTTTAGCCTCCAGTCCCCTAATCATCCTGAAAGCTCTTCTTTGTACTTTTTCTAGAGTCTCAACATCTTTTTTATAATGTGGTGACCAAAACTGGATGCAATACTCTAGGTGTGGTCTTACTAAGGCTTTATAGAGTGGAATTAGCACTTCCCTTGATCTTGATTGTATCCCTCTGTTAATACAATTTAGGATTGCATTAATCAAAGGTTAGATGCTTCAAAGCTTGAAGGTTGGACCCAGCTTGTTCAGAAAGTGAGCTATTTGTGAACTTCTGGTCTATATTTGCTTGCAGGGAAAATAGATGGAGTATATATGCTTGGCTTTGCTCTGCAGCCTCCATCTCAAGTTAGCAAAGATATCTATCCATATAAGGGGAGATTTGATATGGTATCAATTGGATTCTTGGCAAATGTTTTGAAATCTCTCAAGAGCTTCTAGGGCCATTCTGGGTAACATATAGCTGACTACAAATTCCTACAAATTCCACTCTGATCACAAAGGGAAGAAAAAAATACAGCTTAGATGACATCAGGCACGAAGTCAGATGACTAATAAACTAGACTTAAAAATGTATTTATTTATAACACATAAATTGCAGTTGACTCTATGAGGTCTACATAAAAGTATACACTTAATAATATTGATATTCTAAAGCATAATAATATTCCTTGTACACAATACTTATACATAATGCCATTAGCACATCCATCAACTTTTATTTGTGTTTTGTAGTTTTTAAACAGTATGACCCCCAAGGACTATGGGAACTATCAGGTTTTTGTAAGCCTTCAGAATACCAAAAGGGAAAAATTGTTTTTTGCTTCCAAGAAAAAGCTGTTTCATAGGAATGGAGATGCCCTCACCCCACACAAATGCCTGCTTCTGAATCTCCTCTTGACACACCTCAATAGGCATTCTTTGTTTTTATCACTTGGCAGATTCTACCTGGAATAGACAATCTCAAAAATACAGATATTCCAAGTGTTCTAGGGCTTTGTATGTAACAAGCAATATCTTTAATTGCACTCAGAAACAAATTCAGTTCCCAAAGCAGTGGTCTCAAGGCAGTCAAGTATATGGCCAATAGGCATACAAACAGCCATGTATTGTGCCAGCTGAAGCCTCCAGGCAGCTGTAAAGAGCAAAGTAATGTGAAGCAAATTACAATAACCTATCAAGAGATGATAAGGTCATGAGTGACTATCATCAGGCCTATATTCCAGAAAAGGCCTCAATTGAAGCACCAGCTGAAGCTGAACAAGGCTTTCCTGGCTGTGCTCTTCAACTGAACAACTGGGACCCCAGAATTTCAAATTTGCTATTTCAGGGGAAGCACAACCCCATCCAGACTCAATGTTGATAAAATCCTGGAGTTGATGGGTTTTGAATAGCCACTCTATCTTGCTTGGTCTGTGTGCTCTTGCTGTTCCTGATCCAGACATGACATTCTCGGGGCACTGAGAATTTCCATTATATCTCTTACTTGCCCAGGGTGGAGAGATATAACTGAGTATCATCTACTTATTGATACCTTGTCCCAGACTTATCCTGAGACTTCATGTTAAATAAAATGCAAGAAAAACACAAGCCCCAGGTTATCATGTACTAGAGTGCTTAAGGGCTCAACCTCTCCTGATACAATTGTTCCTCATTTTCTACCAAAATCACTCTAGACATCTCTTTACTCATTTCATCTCTTGGAATGTCTTAATAGAACTGGCTGGTTGGCAAGGAACGGCTGCACTGCAACAGTCCTTTAAAGCAGCCTTGTCACCGTCATATTCTAGGAGGAAGCTCCCTTGTCATGTCCTAGCAGTAGTTAGTGGTTCAGGTCAATCCTGTAAGTGATCTGTCATTGACAAAGAAGAACTGGAAATAATAGGCATCAGCAGATCACAATTCATCTGCTCTTAGATAGACAGCTTATAGGTCTGACCCTGTGAATCAGATTTGACTCCTGGCAACTGCATTGACTAATCCCTTGGCAAGCTTTTTCAGAAGTGGTTTGCCATTGCTTCCTTCCTAGAACTGAAAGAGAATGATTAGCCCAAGGTCACTCAACTGATTTTGTGCCCAAAGTGAACTTGTGATCTCCTGGTTTCCAATCTGATGCCTTAAGCATTGTACCAATCTGGTTCTTGATATGAGAGCCTTTATACCAGGGCTGTCAAACTCGTGGCCCACAGGCAGGATGCGTCATATACTGGCCACACCCAAGCCCAGTTTAGTGAAGCGGGAGTCATGATATGTCACTTGATGTGCCATGACAATGCGAGTTTGACACCCCTGCTTTATACTTACGATTCTTGACGAATGTATCTTTTCTTTTTATGTACACTGAGAGCATGTGCACCAAGACAAATTCCTTGAGTGTCTAATCACACTTGGCCAATAAAAATTTCATTCATTCATTCATTCATTCATTCATTCATTCATTCATTCATTCATGACTTACAAGGATGATTATTTGAAAATTCCTGTTCAATCCCCTTTAGTTGCATGCCAGAGCCTTGAAGAGCAAACTCTCTTCTTGTCTTGACTAGAACTTTTCCTTCCATTGGATTCTATATTAAAAAAATGCCACATATTTTCTATATTTTGGTTAAAAGTATTTTTGGCACAGAAAAAGGGATTTCTTGAAAATTCAATTTTGGACATTTTTCCTTTGCTAGCTTGTTTACGCTAGCTTCTGTTTCTTCAAGAGAAAAAGTATTGTTTGTGCATTATGCATAGATGCTTGAGTATATATATTGACGTATGAGAAAAAGGGGCGATCATCCTTCTCAATTTAGTGTTGGCCCTATTCACTTCTGCCACATATTTTCTGGGGCGGGGGAAATCCATAGGTGATGGCTAAAAAAGCTTCCCAACCCTAGAAAAACAGAAGGTGGGAGTTTGACCCCTCCAGAATAGATAATTATCATCATAGCCATAATCATTATCATCATCTCTGGGCAGCATATAAAGAATAATTATTATTAGTTAAATTTATTTGCTGCCTATCTCGCTGTGGGGCTGCTCTAGGTGGTTTACGACAATAAAATGGAAGAAATAAAAAGAGTGTGAACAGAAGAAAGATAACAGAACAATAAAATACTTACGGGATCGCCTGCTGCCACCAACAACCTCCCGCCGCCCAGTACGCTCCCACAGAGTTGCCTTGCTCGGGGTACCACCACTGGATCGCTGTCGTCTAGCAGCCCCGAGACTAAGCGCTTTCTCTGTGGGAGTCCCATCCCTCTGGAATTGTCTTCCCCCGGATATACGAGCCATGTCAGACATCCTAACCTTCCGGCGCGCAGTTAAGACCTTGCTGTTCAAACAAGCCGGTCTAGCCAAATAAGATCATTGGGGTTTATATTTTGGAAATTTATAGGGGTGATTCTTGGCCATCTTGATTATTTACCTGTTTTCGCTTCTGTTTTCTGTATTATCTTGTTTGTTGAGTGTACACCGCCTTGAGTCCCTTTTTGGGAGAGGGAGCGGTAAAGAAGTACGAATAAATAAATAAATAAATAAATAAAATAAACAATGAAAAGAACACAACAAGAATTCATCAACATGATTACCAAAAAAGATGGGTGGGTAGAGAGCAAAGAACAGGGAAGTAGGGAGAGAAGGCTGCAATATAATATAAATAAAGAGCAACAAGGCTGCACTTGTCCTTTGGATGCTTCCAAAGAATAATGTTGGGAAGTCAGATGACTAGATATCAGCTCTATATGTACAAATAAAGGGCACTTGTGTGATACATACAAAGTAGATACAATTCTAAATTACAGTTCTAAAATAAGAAAGATGACAGTTCTATATGCCTAGGATATCTGAATCACCTGACATAGGAGTGATGCACAGATCAACAGCCTGACGTATGTGTGTGTGGGGGGGAAACCCATGTGTATCTGGTCTTCACCATAAACTTATCTGATCAATCCATAGGTATTTTGATAGGTGGTTCTGTTATGCCAATTCATCATAGAGTGAATTGGCTCATAAAGCATGCTAAGCTATGGCTTGTTTGTCATGTTTTGTAACTAAGCTAAAATTGGCTGGGGTCATATATAATGCAAAGTGTATTTGAGAAGCACTCCATATACAATCCCAACTAAAAATGCCATAGAGCTTTGTAAAATGAAAGCTCCATATTATGGGTTAGAATAATATCTAAACCCAGTTGAGCATATTTGTTTAACCATGATTTACTGAATAAACTATAATTTATTGAGCTCATTAAAAAGTAGTTCATAAATTATTATTAGCTATGTTTACTCAGGCCACATTATAACTAATGCAAAATATATCCAATCATAGCATTGTGTAATGGTCAGCAGCTAACACATGTATTTCATTTACAAAGAAATAGGGGAAATTATACCATCTAAGGGCACAGTATACATTTCAATGGGCCAACGCATGCATGTACTTCTCCATATATTTTTGCTGTGATCCTACATCATATGTTCCTAAATCTAGTATAGTTTGCATATGGTGGACTGCCAAATGCTTCAATACAATATCAGTTGGATAGATGGAACCATTCAAGTATAAGATGGCTTTGCAACCTTTTACCTTATTTTCTTTCTATTAAATAACAGTTCCGTCCAGCTGAAATCAATTCCAGATGAGTATATGCACACATCAACATAGTTACCTTGGCAACAGTAAAAAAAAATGGCTTGAAATGGCTTTCTTCCTGGATGTCTTTTTGATTTCCCAATTGAGTCTACAATCCTTTGGTGTTTCTGACTTGGGCTTCCCATTTACTTACTAAATATAAGTTGCTATATACCAACTCTGCTTAGTTTTGGAGCCCAGATAAGTGTTAACCAAGAAATATTAATCCACAACTTTATCAAACATTAATAAGGAATATGACAGATAGCCACAGGAATCAGCATTCAGTAGTTGAATTTACAGAACAGGTTAAACTGTAATGTGGTTGCCTAGTTTGCAACTCAGTCTGTTGTGTAATTCAACCTGTATAATTATAATTCAGCATGTTTTCCAAACCTGGGGAAGTAGGTTTATCTAGTAAACCAGAGCTCAAGTAATCATGGATGGATATGTTGTGTGAATATAGTTAGTACCATGTTGAAAAGGAAAAGTAGATGTTTCATGATTCAACTTTAACTTAGAAATGTAAAATTCAATTTATAGGGTAGCATCTGTGTTAATCTATCTGTTTAGACCTGTAGGGATTCTTTAACAACACAGTAGATATTAGCAAAAAGGCACTTTGAATCCATTATCCCCAGATTTCTCATTAAACAGCAGTAAAGAATGAGAATGAGAAAAAGTAGCATGTATGAGAACTTTTATTTCTGGCAATGAGTTCTTCAAAAATATAACGCTGACAGATAGGTAGAATTGTGCTAATTGGAGCATTAATGACTGTTTATTTTGTCATTGACACTATAAATGTCCACAAACTGATCCTAATTTCCACCGTAGGGGAAAACTTCTAGAGGAAGGAGCTGCAATAATTTCCTTCTCTTCCATCCTACAACGTGTACAGAATTTGTAATCAATTGTAACATCAGAAATACCCTCATTTAAATCAATAGACTTAACAACACATAATTTGAATGAGATTGAAATATTCCCGTGTAATAAAGCATTACAGATGATGAATATGTTTCCCTTTAGATCACCTCAAGGAAAAGGCCACTGCTTATATACTTTATTGTAATCAGATCTGCTTAAACATCACATCAAGTTATGGATTGTTGAATTATAATGTACTGAAAAAAAATATAGTTGTTTGAATTTGTATAACCTACCAAGCCTTAAATCATGACTTAAATATCATACTGGCTACCAACCACAAACATCTAAGGGTTAGGAAAATGTGTAAACCATGTTACTATTTTTACCATTCGTACATTACAGGCCTGTCCATTAAAGCACATTTTAAAAATTAAAAAGAGGTAAAAGTAAAATTAAGAATTAAAGAATCCTTTGAGTTCCTTTGAGTAAAGAATATAGTAATGGGAAACTTTGCCTGTTTAATAAAAATAAAATAGTTGTTTAATTCCATCAAACAGATGAGGATACTATTGAAAACATGGACTTTAAAGCAATTGAGAAGATGCTTTTCAGATGTTGTTATAGCCCTTCAGAGTTATGTCATTCATAAATAATCCTCACTTGGTTAAATGTGTGGGCAAAGATAAGAGGCACTTCTAATCCTCTATTTGCTACACCAGAAGGAATTACAAAGAAAGAGGAATTAATGTCTAAGATTGGCAAAAATTCTTGGCAGTTAACATTGCCATCTTGTGGATGCTGCTTACATTCTTATCAACTCTCTTAAGGCCTATTAAACTGATAAAATGAGTCAAACTATGGTAGACTGCAGATATAATCTTAGCTGGCAAAGGAATAATTTAAAAACAACAACCACATGAAATAGAAGGGATTACACCACAAACAGAAGAGATATTCAAGCAAAAAAATATTATTTGAAATATTAGTTGGTGGAAGAGCAAAAACAAGATAAGACTATTGCTTTCATTGGTTGGATCATTGATAGATTAGTTGGATTGCTTCATCTTTTGTTTTGATGCATCTTTTATGTTATTATCATATGATTTTATCCTTGTGAAATTATTCTTCTCATAGTGGATTTTACAGGTGAAACTTGGAAAATTAGAATATCATGCAAAAGTTCATTTATTTCAGTAATGCAACTTAAAAGGTGAAACTAATATATGAGATAGACTCATTACATCCAAAGCAAGATAGTTCAAGCCATGATTTGTCATAATTGAGATGATTATGGCTTACAGCTCATAAAAACCCCAAATCCACAATCTCAGAAAATTAGAATATTGTGAAAAGGTTTAATATTCTAGGCTCAAAGTGTCCCACTATAATCAGCTAGTTAAGCCATAACACCTGCAAAGGATTCCTGAGCCTTTAAATGGTCTCTCAGTCTGGTTCAGTAGGAATCACAATCATGGGAAAGACTGCTGACCTGACAGTTGTGCAGAAAACCATCATTGACACCCTCCATAAGAAGGGAAAGCTTCAAAAGGTAATTGCAAAAGAAGTTGGATGTTCCCAAAGTGCTGTATCAAAGCACATTAATAGAAAGTTACGTGGAAGGGAAAAGTGTGGAAGAAAAAGGTGCACAAGCAGCAGGGATGACCACAACCTGGAGAGGATTGTCAGGAAAAGGCCATTCAAAAGTGTTGAGGACTTTCACAAGGAGTGGACTGAGGCTGGAGTCAGTGCATCAAGAACCACCACTCACAGATAGATCCTTCAAATGTATTCCTTTTGTCAAGCTGCTCCTGAACAACATCAGAAGCGTCTTACCTGGGCTAAAGAAAAACAGAACTGGTCTGTTGCTCAGTGGTCCGAAGTCCTCTTTTCTGATGAGAGCAATTTTTGCATCTCATTTGGAAACCAAGGACACAGAGTCTGGAGGAAGAATGGAGAGGCACACACTGCAAGATGCTTGAAGTCCAAATCGCGTGAGTACAATTTATGGCCTGCTGAGCTGCCCGGACAGCTGAGCATGAGGGTGCGCAGTGGTTGGAAAAGCCCTTTTTTCCTGCTTTTTCAACCGCAGCTGTGCCACGCAAAGCAGCTGAAATTGAAAAAGCAGGAAATAAAAGACAGGCAAGAGCCCGGGTGGGCAGGCGGGTGGGCCAAAATAGCAGCAGATATAGAATCGGTTCTATGTCTGCTGCTCTTCAGAGCAACCGGTTCTACAGAGGTGGACAGAACCGGTAGAATCCCACCCCTGAATGTAACACTTCTACTCAATTCAGAGAGGATTTCTAAACTCTCTGCTTTAGTTTCCAAGCCATGCAGAAGTTCAGGAGATACAGCATTTACTAAGATAGTTTGAACAAAAGGTTAAACCTTAACTGCCACCCAACAATGAATCCAAGCTTCTGTGTGCAATGTACATAAAGGGGAGGGGCAGGATTTTTTTTGCATGATTGAAGCCATCATGACTTTTTTGACCTTCCAAAGACCCCATATGAGCTGATGTCTTTAGCTTTTTTCTTTATCCCGAGTTGATTAGAGGCAGCAGAGAAAAATTAAGCTGAAAAACAAAGGGGCTCACAGATGGTATATTAAGCATCTAGTATGTGGCACAAAGACAATATTTAAGAAGCTCCTTCACCAGTATGACAATACTTTTTGTATTTCTATTTTAACTGAATTCACTTGAGCTTTAAATAAAGGCAGGGCAGATGTATTTAGCTCTTTGCATTATGTGTAAAAGGTTAGACTAGACAATTATTAAGAGCCTTCTCTGCAGTGGTGGGATTCAATTTTTTTTAGTACCGGTTCTGTGGGAGTGGCTTGGTGGGCGTGGCAGGGGAAGGATACTGTAAAATCTCCAGTCAGAGGTAGTATTTGCCGGTTCTCCGACTACTCAAAATTTCCGCTACTGGTTCTCGAGAACTGGTCAGAACCTGCTGAATACCACCTCTGCTTCTCTGGTGTTAAAATCCATAGATCAATAATGATGGTTAGAGGAAAGTGCTCTGTATTTATCAAAATAATAATAAGAAAAAGGTTTAAAGCCAAACCCATTATATGAATAGTCCATTATAGTTTGAATCTGATTGTCAAAAATTTTCACCTCCTGCCAAGTAATTTCATTTATTATATATATTGTTTATTCTCCATTCCTATATTTGCTTAAATGAAATCAAGTTGCATGAGTAGATTGATTTAGGAGGATTACTATCTTAATTTTCAGATTGTTTCCCCAGTTTTTGTCTTCATTTTTGTTTTGATTGTTCTTGCATTTTGTTCTTCAGTGGTTATGCAGGCAAGGAAATCTGGGAATTGCAGTTGCAAAAAATATATTTATGTAAAAACCTGCACTGTATTTTTTTTAGTTTATCAAAAACTAAATGTTATCAAAGATTTAGATGAATATGTTTTTGCATGTTGCTTTACATGCCAATTGCTTTTATTATCTGTCTTAAAATGTTTTCAATCTTAGAAATACCACATATAACCATTTAAATTGCTCTTGTTCAGCAAATTCAATTTTTTAGTAATTTGTTTTTATGCCAATGTCTTGATTTTTATCCTGTATCATTCTATTTAACATGACAAATCAAAAGATATTTAGTAGAATTATCCTCTCCCCCAAAAGGAAGATGTTTCTTTGGTACAAGACCCTAACTACCTCTATTCCAACTACAACTGGCCTTAAATGCAAGCTACTCAATGCAAGAAGCCTTGTAAATAAAATACCTGAATTTCTCCTCTTACTAAATACGGCTAAATTCGATATTATATCTGTCTGTGAAACATGACTCAACGCATCTCTCCCTGACTCCATTACCACAGTAAGAGACTATCATGTTTACCGATCAGATCGTGAAATCCATAGAGGAGGTGGTATTGCTATTTTCTATAAAAAGTCCCTACATCTAAAAAGGAACCAAGTTACCCAGGAGCTTGCTATTCCTGAGACCATCGTCTGTGAACTGTCCTTAAATATCACATTTTGGTTCTTACTATGTTACAGAGCCCCTGATTATGACATAGACGTGCAAACAAGCTAAATACACTACTAACATGGGCAGCATCCTGCCCACACGCTTTTATCTTTCTTGGTGACTTCAATCTATCTCATATTAACTGGACCCTTAATGAATGTACAACTGAACCCACACATGCAATCTTTTACAATGCTGTAACAAATCTGGGACTAGAACAACTAGTAACCAACAACACTAGACTTAACTACTGCCTCGATCTCATCTGCAATAGTTTGAATTCAATTTATGGAATACAAATTAAAGAACCCTTTTCCAACAGTGACCACAACATGATTGACTTTTGTCTCAACATACGTCCACACAAAAATCATCACAATGACGGAATCCCCAATTATAACTTCAAAAAAGGCAACTATGATCTTATAAACAATGATCCCTCATCCCTTGATTGGCAATTTCTATTCTCTGGATGCAATATTGTAGAAGACCATTACAACGTATTTTTACTTGAAGTCAAAAGAGTCATCAAACTATATGTACCATTAACAACTCCCAAAACCAGAAAAAACAAACTACCCAAAACAATAAGGAAGCTTCAATCCTAAAAGAAATCACTTTGGCAGAAAAACAAATCTGGTCATGTTGCCAACTTCAAAAGCCGATACAAAAATGTATGCCACCAGATAAAAACTGAACGCACCAATTATCACATTAAACAAGAAGAAAATCTTCTATGCACCAATTCCACCCATGCTTTCTACAATTTTGTAAACAACAAACTAAAAGACTCAAGGTCCATCCCACCCCTGAAAGGACCTAATGGTAAAGACTGCAACGACGACACTACTAAAGCCAACCTCTTTAACACATTCTTTGGCTCAGTATTTGTAAACAGCAATGGATCATGCCCAGTATTTCCTAGTCGAACCACAGACAACTATAATGATCTAATACATATTGATTTTACAGAAGACAATGTTGAAAAAGCACTATGCAATCTAAAACCATCTCTATCTATTGGACCGGATGGAATATGTGCCTACTTCTTAAAAAAACTATCCACTGCCATAGCAGAACCTCTAAGCATAATCTTTGAAAAATCTTTCAGGACCAGCTCCTTGCCAAAACTATGGTCACAAGCCACGGTCATCCCCATCTTCAAAAAGGGAGACCCCAGCCTAGTTGAAAATTACAGACCAATCTTTTTATGCTGCGTCACCTGTAAAGTCATGGAATCAATTATTAACCAATCCATCATCCTCCACTTAGAAACAAACAACCTACTCTCTAATAAACAATTTGGTTTTAGGGAAAAAATATCATATAATCTGCAACTCTTACATTGCAAAAATATATGGACTACACAACTCAATCAGGGCAAAGCAATAGATGCAATCTACCTAGACTTCTGTAAAGCCTTTGATTCAGTGGTACATGACAAACTACTCCTAAAACTAAAATCTTTTGGTATCTCTGGACACCTGCATAACTGGATAGAAGCATTCCTGTCAAACAGACAACAAATGGTCAAAATTGGGAGCGTCCTATCAAATTCTGTACCTGTCAACAGTGGTGTCCCCCAAGGTTGTGTTCTAGGACCAACTCTTTTCATACTCTACATAAATGACCTCTGTGATCATATCAAGAGCAACTGCGTTCTCTTCGCTGATGATGTAAAGCTATTCAACACCACAGACAATACTGCTACCCTTCAAAAAGACCTTGACTATGTATCAGAATGGTCAAACAAATGGCAACTTCAAATCTCAACCAATAAATGCTCTGTCCTACATATTGGCAAAAAAAATCAGAAAATAAAATACAGGCTGAATAGTCAAGATCTTGTTGATGATCCAAACTCTGTCAAGGATCTTGGAGTACTCATCTCAAATGACCTAAGTGCTAGAGCCAACTATAACAGCCAAAAAGGCGTTAAGAGCTGTTAACCTAATCTTACATAGCTTTTTCTCTGGTAATATTACACTAATAACTAGAGCATACAAAACATTTGCTAGACCAATACTCAAATACAGCTCATCAGTCTGGAACCCACATTATGTATCTGATATTAACACAGTTGAGAAAGTCCAGAAATATTTTACAAGAAGAGTTCCTCACTCCTCTACTCGTTGCAGAATACCTTATGCCACCAGACTCGAAATTCTAGACCTTGAAAACCTAGAAATACGCCGCCTTCGGTCCGATCTAAGTATAGTATATAAAATCATACATTGCAATGTCCTACCTGTCAATGAATACTTCAACTTCAACCATAACAAGAGCAAACAATAGATACAAACTCAAGGTTAATTGCACCAAACTTGATTGCAGGAAATACTTCAACAACAGAGTGGTCAATGTCTGGAATACTCTACCTGACTCTATGGTTTCTTCCCCAAACCCCAAAAACTTTAACCTTAGACTGTCTACTATTGACCTCACCCCTTTCCTAAGAGGTCTGTAGGGGGCATGCATTAGCACACCAACGTGCCTACCGTCCCTGTCCTATTGTTTCTTTTATATTTTATTTTTCTTATATGTATCCATGTATTCATAACTATGTTTTACTTATACCTATTATCTTGTAAGCAATTGACAAATAAATAAAATAAAAATAAATAAGACGGAAGCCACAAGAAAAGTTTGTTTGGTTTTTATTGCAACATTACACAGGTCTATAAAAGATAAAGGTGTTTTATCTTTATGAAGAGAGTATCAGAAACACTATGCACATGTGTTTAGCGGTAAGTCTATGTGCAGTAAGGCTTTCTCTTAGGTAAGTATATAGAAAGTTGCAATTTAAAAATGTCTCCTGTGGATTACAGTGGAAGTTACAGAATAGAATCAAAATGGTAAAATGAGAAATGAGATGTACAAATTATAATTTAGTTTTCTGTTCCTCAGGAGGTGTGATAATCAACATAATCATTTATTTTTTATGGGTATACATTTTGCTCTATTCAAAACCCTATTCCAGACATTGCAAAAGGATCAATATTTTAGAAAATATTGCATTTGCCAATCTATTTTTCCCTACAGTAGTCACTGCTGCCATCTGCTGAATTCTTGTCTCCATGACAAAAAAAAAATCACTATTTCAAGTGGAAAGTCTAACAAAAATTAAATTAACATCAAAGTATGCAATTTTGAAATGCTTTTATTTGCTTGTGTGCAGTGATGCATTTCAAAATAGTTTACCACCAGTTCAGAGGGCGTGGCTTGTTGAGCGCGCTTTATGTGCATACTTTCCGCACACACGTGTGCCAAACACATACTTTGCAGAGGCGCAGAGGCATTCCGACTAGGGGTGGGATTCAAATTTTTTAACAACTGGTTCTGTGGGTGTGGCTCAGTTGGTGGATGTGGCTTGGTGGTCATGTGACCGGATGGACGTGGTTTGGTGGTCATGTTATTGGCCAACTCAACATCACTCACATCAAGGCACGCATCTCCTCACCTGGCCTCTCATGACTGTGGGGATGCTGCAACAGTCGTAAGTGTGAAAAAGGATCATAAATCACTTTTTCAGTGCCATTGTTCAGTACCATTTGAATGGTCACTCCACACAAGCAAAGTACCAGCAAAGGAGGGGAAAGAAAACTCCAGAGAAGTTCTTGAGACAGGACATCTAGTCCTGCCAAGAATGTAATAAGGGTTAACGGAGAGGCAATTTCTGCAAGCAACACCAGAATGTTTCCTTCCTGCCTTCCTTACAGGATTAGGCCAGTAATTTCTTCTAACAATCGGTTCTCCGAACTGCTTAGAATGTTAACAACCGGTTCTAGCGAATAGGTGCAAACTGGTAGAAACCCACTCCTGATTCTGACTTACCTCCTGCAATCCTGCACTCTCCCTGTCACTTCAGCATCTGACGTGTGGCAATCTGCTGTGCCATGCAAAGCAACTGCGCTTCAAAAGCAGGGAATAAAAATCAGTATGGGAGCCCAGGCGGGCGGGTGGGCCCAACAGCAGCTCCAGCAACTCCTCAGAGAGAACCGGTTCAGTCTTCGCCAATCTTCAGTGCTACTGGTATGCCAGAACCGGGTAGAATACCACCACGGCTAGTGTGTAAATTATTCTACTTCTTCTCATTTCAATTTAAAATTTGTTTCAGGATAAAATATAGGGGTGCAGATTTTGGATTAGAAAGCCTGGCTCATTCCTATACTCCCCCCTCAGTCAAGCAAGCTTACAGGGAAAAGTTGGGAGCACTCCAGACACCTTGCGATCCTGAAGAAAAAGCATGATATACTGTATATTTAACACATAGCTATATAAATTCATATTCAATGCTCCACACGTAGAGGTGTGGAGATATATTATTAGCTCTAGAAATTAATTAAGCAGAATTGTCTAATTCCTTCTTTGTATTTGTAAAAGAAAAAATTGTCCAACCTACCAAAAGCATTGGCAAGGAAGATGGAGCAGGAATGTGTGCCAAAATATGCAAGAAATTAATAAGAGAATACCTATCCACACTAGATGAGTTCAAATTGCCAGAACCAGATGGATTGCATCCCAGGGTTCTGAAGAAGCTGGTAAATGAGAGCTTGGAATCACCAAACAGAATCTTTCAGAACTTATGGAGCTATAGACCAACTATAGACCAATCGGTTTGATATCAATAGCCAGGAGAATCCTGGAAAAGATAATCAAGCAGTGGATTTGTGAATACCTAGGCAAGGCAATTGCTAGAAACCAGCATGTGTTTGTTAAGAACAGATCATGCCAGACCAATCCCATTGCCATCTTTGATAACGTGATTATGGATCAGGTAAATGCTGCGGACGTTGTATATTTAGACTTCACTAAGGAGAGCATCATGAAACGATAGTATTGCTTTGCCGCACTTGGAATACAGTATCCACTTCTGGTCATCAAGATTAAAAAGGTGCTGAGACCCTAGAAAAGGTGCAGAGAAGAACAACAGAAATGATAAAGGGTCTGGAAGCAAAACTGTATGATGAACAGTTAGAAATAGGCATTCTAGCCTAATGAAGACAAGGTTTAGGGGTGACCTGATAGTTGTCTTCCAGTATTTGAGGGGCTGTCACAGAAAAGAGAGGGTTAACTTATTCTCCAAAGCAACTGAGAGTAGGACAGGAAGCAAATGGGGGAAGTTTGTTAAAGAGAGGTCCAACCTGGAACTAAGGACAAATTCCTGACAGTGAAAATGAAACATCCAAAGTGCGTGCTCCATTCCTGGAGGTTTTCAAGAACAGATTGGACAACCATTTGTCCAAGATGATATAAGATGTCATGCCCCTGGTGGAGACTGACTCTGAGCAGTCAGAGGAGGACCCAGGCCCATCCCCTATCCATCCTAGGGCATGCTGGAAGGAGGATCAGGGTAAAACCTGGTCTACTCGGGAGGAGAGGGCCATGATCCTCTTCATAGGTTGCAGGTGTGATATATGAACAAAAGGTTGGACCTGCGTGCTAACAGATGCTGGAGACAAATTAGTGTTTTATTCCTAAAGAAGGTTTATCTTGGTTGGCATTCTTCCAATGGACTGTCCCTGGTTATCTTCCTGAAGTTAGCAATTATCTATCCTGGTCTGTCGTGGAACTTTATTCAGTGTGCTTTGTTTTTGTTTTTTTGCTTCATTATCGGCTCTTTGAATTTGAACTGTGTTTCTTGCCTTTGAAATGTTATGTTGATTCCTCCACTGTGAACAATTAAACAGTGAAGCCAAGGTGAAGGCATTAAAGGACTTTTAGTTATGTTTTGGGTTTTGTTATATTTCTGAGATACTCTGGGTCATCACATTAGGTCTCCTGCAGGAGATTAGACTTGAAGACCTCCAAGCTCCCTTCCAGCTCAATGATTCTAGCTAGTCTAGTCTTCGTTTTAAGTAGTAATTGGGATGGAGCAATTTATGATTCCTTCAGACCATGGGTAGGGAAACTTGGCTTTTATCACTTATGCACTTCAACTTCCAGAATTCATGAGTGAGCCATAAAAGGTTCCCCATCCCTGGCCTACTGGTTTTTCAGTTGTGGGGGGAATCAATTTTTGACTTGAATGGGGCTGTTTTAATATACAAATGTAGGACATATTCTTTATACGTATTATATGTGTATTATTTATATTCATAAATAATATGTCCTACATTTGTATATTAAACAGTCCCATTCAAGTCAAAAATTGATTTCCTTTACAACTGAAAAACCAGTAGGCCAGGGATGGGGAACCTTTTATGGCTCACTCAGGAATTCTGGGAGTTGAAGTCCATAAGTGATAAAGGAGCCAAGTTTCCTTACTCCTGCTTTAAACAAAAAGAAATAGTTTGCCTGACTAATTAAAGGTGTTCTCATAAATACTTCTCAAGTTATTCCATGTATGCTTACCTGGAATATACATTACTCTTCCTTCCACATATGGATGCATAAAAATAATTATGTCCCCCTCCTTTTTTTAAAAAAAATGTTCTACTCTGGAACATTCAAAGGCACCAAAAATTAGCAAAGAAACTATTTAAAAAATTATAAGCTGCCCAGTCACTTCAAAGTGAGATGGCAAACAAATTTAATAATTTAAAAAAAAAATTAGAAAGGGTGCACATTCTTTCTGATTTTCATGGGTAGGTTCATAAATCATAGTAAGCCAAAAGTAAATTAAACATATGCTGACTTTTAGAATAATGTTAGATTTTAGCTAGTATGTCAGCAGGAGAGCACACCAGAAATACTTTTCCCAGCATATGAATCAGTCAGATAGTTAAGTGAAAGACAATGTAGTAGTTGCTCTATTCTTAAAAACGTCAGGGAACAGAAAAAGTTCCATTTATGCTAAGGCTATGCTTTTTAACATGTATTAATGCTTCACAATTTTTGTATCTGTACAAAGAAAAAAAGATGTTTGCTTTAACTATTTCACCCATTTTTTTCTCTAGGTATTATTACCCTATCCCGTATAAAAAAGTTTTATAATGCTGATCGTTCTTATCTTCTACAAAACTTGAAACAATTACAGAGACCAGAGGTTGGTTGTAAGAAATAACAAAGTTTGAACTACTTTAGTAATTACTAATACAGGCAAATATAGCATTAAATTTCATTGCTGCATTTTGAAACATGGGAGTTTCAGATCAGAAGGGATTGTTGAGCTAAGTTTAGTTTTGAATGAAAGACAATTTTACAACAAAGCCATAATTTGGTTAAATCCAAAATGGAAATTGCTACTGCCATTTCCTTATTTCTTTACCTATCAAGTTGATAGCTACCACTGTTACCATCTCAACTTTGTTTCAGTTACAGCACATTGGTCATGCTGAAACAATGGTGCTTCTCCATTATTTATCTCATTGCTCTGAAGTTCAAAAGTATTAACATATAGACAACCCATGCTTTCTCTTTAATGATATTGGAAGTTGTCTCAGGCACTTTTTTGGGCTGGAAAAGAGAAAGAACCAAACAGAATACATCAACCCTCCCTTATGTGGCCATAATTTAACATAGCACTTGTAAATGTGACGATGTTCTCTCCAGATTGTTGGTTACCATTTCACAGCATTTCAGGCAGCAATTATGATATGTACGGTATGTTTTCCCTTGATATTCCCTTCTTTTAAATATCATTCAGGTTTAATCATTTAATATGTTAATATTGCTGCCCTTTCCAGTTTCCCAGTTAATCTTTATTTCTTTTGAAAAAACAATTCATAATGTTCTCATTGTACAATCATGAGTAAAAGAACTGATTACATTTCTGGTATTTAAAACACATGTCTTTCCTGTAAGACTTCAGCATTTCTGAAAATCTGGATAGTCTTGATCTAGCAGCTAATGTCTTTTGACGGACTGGAAAGGTTGGTACAGGTTAAGGCTCAACCATCAAATAGAACTGCTCTTTGGTTCCGATTCACAGATAATTCCATCCCTAGTTCTATGTAGCATTAAGCCTGAATGAGCAATTGCACAGTAGACGGGTTTTCTTGATTCATCCAATTCTACATCAGCAGGTGGAAATCATGACCAGCAGAGGCTTTGCCCAGCATTGTCTGGGACACTAGAGGCAGCCTTTCCTGGATCAGTAGCAATGGTGGGATTCAATATTTTTTTTACTACCAGTTCTGTGGGCATGGCTTGTAGGCGTGGCATAGCTTGGTGGGCATGGTAGGGGAAGGATACTGTAAAATCTCCAATCCCTTCCCACCCCACTAACCTGCTTTCCAGCTCCGTTCTCCTGTGCAGGGCAACAAAAGAAGACCCAGCCAATCAGCTGGAACTCGGGAGGCAAAGAATAGATAAGAGTTGAGCCAGTTGGAGCTGGTATTTACCGGTTCTCTGAACTACTCAAAATTTCCGCTACCGGTTCTCCAGAACTGGTCAGAACCTGCTGAATACCACCTCTGATAAGTAGGCACTCATTCAGTGATAGCTCACCACTGTTTTGTCTCCTGTTTAGATTACATGGACTGCCTTTTAAAAGAATTTGGAAGTGAGAAGACTACAACCAAAAATCATCTTAGTTAGAGCCTCCTGACTCTAAAATAATCTGTTTCCTAAAGTCAGATTGGCCCTTTCTCTCGTTATTCAAAAAGAGCATAAAATGTTGCTTTTCCAAAATGTTTCAGTGCAAAGGGACATGACATAACGTCTGTGAACTGTCCTCAAATACCACAGTCTGCTTCTTACTATGCTATAGAGCCCCTGATTATGAGATAGTTCATGCAAACAAGCTAACTTCATTGCTAACGTGGGCTGCCTTTTGCCCACACCCTCTTATTTTTCTTGGTGACCTCAACCTACTCTTACAAATTGGACCCTAAATGAACGTACATCTGAACCCATACATGCAACTCTGTACAATGCCGTTACTACACTGGGCCTGGATCAATTAGTATCTAACAACATTCGACTCAACAACCTCATCTTCTGCAATAGCTCAGACTCAGTAGTGACCACAGTATAATTGACTTTGGTCTCAATTTACGCTCTCACAATGAGGATCATAATGATGGATACCCAAAATACAACTTCAAAAAAGCCAACTATGATCTCATAGATGCCGACCTATCATCTCTTGATTGGCACATTCTGTTCTTTAGTTGTAATAGTATAGAAGACCATTATAATACATTCTTTCTTGAACTTGAAAGAGTTATTAAACTATATGTACCATTAGTATCCCTCAAAAACAATAACAGAAACCAATTTACCCATAACAATAAGGAAACTTCAATTAAAAAAAATGCTATGACATAAAAACAAATCTAGCTACGTAGCAAACTTTAAAAACCGATACAACACCTTATGCCAACAGATAAAGGCAGAATGCACAAATTACCACTGCAAACCAGAGGAAAATCTCTTAAATACAAAATCCACCAGCGCCTTCTACAATTTTGTAAACACTAAACAAAGACTCAAGAACCATCCCACCCCTAAAAGGACCAAATGGGAAAGACTGCCGTGATGAAGCGAAGCCGTTAAGGCCAACCTCCAACACATTCTTCAGTTCAGTCTTTATAAACAGCAATGACTCATGCCCCATTTTTCCTACTCATACCACAACTAACTGTAATGATCACTACATATTGACTTTATAGAAGATAACGTAGAAAAGGTACTACGTAATCTAAAACCATCCCTATCGATTGGCCCCAATGGATTATGTGCATACTTCTTAAAAAAGCTCTCCTCTGCCATAGCGGAACCATTAAGCATTATATATGAGATATCATTCAGAACCAGCTCTTTACCGAATCTATGGTCCTTAGCTACGGTCATCCCTATCTTCAAAAAATTGACAAATCAAATAAATAAAAACCTCACAGGCAGCAGCCAATAAGGAAAGCTGGTTGTCTAGGGTTAAATAAAATTATTGTGACTGTTTTATTCTGTGATTTGTAAGTCATCTAGAATCTATTGTATAGGTAGTGATAGGTAGAATCTATTGTATAAGTATTGTATAGGTAGTGACGATAGCAGTGTTCCATTATCTAAAGGGCTGCAACAAGGAAGAGTCAACCTATTTTCCACATTACCAGAAGGGACAACATGAAACAATGGATGGAAACTAATCAAGGAGGGAAGCAACGCAGAACTCAGGAGAAATTTCCTAACAGTGAGAACAATTAATCAGTGGAACAACTTGCCTCCAGAAGTTATAGGTGCTCCAACACTGGGGTTTTTCAGAAGATATTGGACAACCATTTGTCTGAAATGGTATAGGCAGTGGTGGGATTCAAATATTTTTACTACTGGTTCTGTGGACATGGCATGGCATGGCTTGGCGGACGTGGCTTAGTGGGCATGGCAGGAGGATACTGTAAAATCTCCATTCCCTCCCCACTCCACCCCACTAACCTGCTTTCCAGCTCCATTCTCTTGTGCAGGGCAACAAAAGAAGACCCAGCCGATTAGCTGGGACTTGACAGGCAGAGAGAAATGGGGGCAGGGCCAGTCAGAGGTGGTATTTGCCAGTTCCCCGAACTACTCAAAATTTCTGCTACTGGTTCTCCAGAACTGGTCACAATCTGCTGAATACCACCTCTGGGTATAGGGTTTCCTGCCTGAGCAGGGAGTTGGACTAGAAGATCTCCAGAGTCCCTTCCAACTTGGCTATTCCGTTATTCCTCACTTAAGCTATGATGGATCTCCCCAAAGGTAATTATGTGAATGCATTTAAGTGCTTGACAAGTGGCTCATCCATATGGCTGGTTGCAGTGTTCCACAGTCACATCATGTGATTTACAATATTTTTTGCTTTTTCAGCTGGTTTCCAGCAAAACATGCCCATTAGAATGTACTGGCTTGCTTAATGACTGCAACATTCACTTAACAACTGCAGCATTGCCTTAAGACTATGGCATTTCGTTAACTACCATGGCATTCATGTAACAATTGCTGCAAAAATGGTCATAAAATAGGGTTGGTCATGTGGGTGCTTTGATTTATGACCATCATGACTTATGATAAACATTCTGGACTCCATTATAATCACAAGTTGAGGATTACCTATTTATAAATTGAATATCAACCTATGTAATGTCTGACTTTGTGGGTAATTGCACTTCTGCAAACATTATTCACCAAAGGATCCATGGTTTACATTTTTCCATATAAAACTGCAAGCATAAAAAACACTTTATGATGAAAAGCGATGAAATCATTATCGTTTATGATTAATCTTGTTCAGTTTTTTAATCGCACACTAGCACGTTTCCTTCCTTTCCTACTGTTCCCTATTGTAGGATATTGGTGTATTTACACTAATACAAAGCTGTGACATTTACATTATTGTTGATTGTTATTGTTAGATTATTTAAAAAAACCTTAACATACAATATATATGATATATATTTTTACAATATATATTTTTACAGTGTAAAATTGGATGAAAGCATTGCTCTAAACATTGGACAGCTCCTCTTGATAGATATTGAACACAGCCAGTTCTGTATAATGCCATGTCTTGAGGTAACAGCCTACAGGCATACATTTATGCTTTCTTTTAAACTATGAATGCTTACTTTTACTTGACAGTGATGGGAGATGTTACTGCAACACTTCACTTCTTCTAAGCAGCACTAAAGGAAAGAGCACCAGCCAAAGAGTTACCATGACACTATAAAACCAGGAAAATACTTCTGGCAAATAATGAAATCATCTTTCTAGAGGAAGAAAGAGAGGAAGTTAATATACTGGGCATTGCATATGCTGGCAAAACCCAAAGGTTGTGGGTGGTGGGAGAGAAAGAGAGTGAGATTGAGAGAGAGAGAGAGCGGCGCACATACACAAACAGACATATCCCACCTACAGAGAGATAAAATGATTCCTAAGAATTCTCTTAGAAATATAATGTTCTGAAGACCAGAGTAAACTAAGCTTCTTCTAAACCATAATAAGAATAGGCATTACTCAATATAAAGTTTCACTTTTTCAGGGCATTTAGGTGTATGCTTTTCCAACTTCATTTCCAGTTCTCACTTTCCAGAATTTCATAAACAATGTCCGAGATGTCTAATAAGAACTCAATCCACATCAATGGAAATAATTTTCTGTATGCCTTGCAAACTGAAAACTCAGCAAATGCAGCTCACAGGGAAGTTGATGTTTTTAAAATAAAAAGAGCACATTGAGATACTAGCCTTTATCTTTTGAAAATTCCAGTGAGTCACTTGGCATAATGGAGAAACTGTGTGTGACCAGATAAGCACAGAAATATTTGTACAAAATGCTAAACTTGATAATTATTAAGTTTGAGTAGGTATTTTATTGCTTAATAATTTGGGCAGTGGTTCCATGTTAAACCATTTACTAGGTTAAGCATGTTGTATGAATTCAATAGATATATCTATGCAGAGTTTTGTCTGTATATGAGAGATAAAGTGAAGGGATATAATCCTGTTTGGGACTCTGCTGATGGGCTTTTGGTGAGGGAAAGCAAAATCCTCCTTTTATTCAGTGTGTTTGTAAACATTTTAATTATATTTTATCATGATTTTCTCTCTTCTCCTTTGCTTTTGTCCTTGAAATATATTGAATTAGGTTCTTCTCTTCAAACCAAACCAGATGAGGTATGACTACAGTTTTTGGAACTTCTCAACCAACACCATCATTAGGAATTCTGAAAGTTGGAAGTTCAATGTATCTGGAAAAAGGATAAATTAAAATTTATTAATCCTTTATGATTAATGATGTTAAGAAATTAATAATTATTATATACCTTATGGCTATCATTTAAATAATAATTTGTTCAGAACTACTTAGCCTGTTTTTTTTAAAAAAATTATAATTCTATTATAATCCTGTTATAAAAAATAGTAGAAAATGAATTCAGACCAAGGAGATCCATACAAATAATGAAAAGATATCTAGTAATGAATAGAAGAGAAAGGCTAGTTATCTTCTGTTCATAATATTATATCTTTGAAAATATTTCAGTGAAATATTCAGTCTAAAATATTGCTTTTAAAATATTCATTCATGGCTCAGGTTCTGTTAAATACAGTATATATTTTAAGAGAATACAAATACATCTTCTTCTCCCTGTTTGCTCAAAAAAAGCTGTCAAACACACATTTGTGCACAGAGTAGTAGCAGCAGGAGCTAACGAAAGCTTCAATACATTTTTTTTTCTGAAGTGCAGATGTTGAGTCTGTCTAATTTTGCTTGCAGAGTGGCTTACAATTATCTTCTGAATTTACATGTTTGTGCATGTCTGCTTGGGTGTATGGCTTAAAAGATGGACATCGATTAACCAAATCCTTAGCCTTCTTTCTAAAGCCATCTAAGTTCTAATTGCTGTCAAAGGCAAATAATTTCTTCCTGGGAAGCCTCAGCATGATGCGGAAGAAAGAGATAATGAGGACAAGAAAGAGAGAGAGAGGGGGGGAGAGGGAGAGAGCGCAATGACAGTCAGAAAAGGAGGAAAAGAGCATGATCCCACATACTATTAGTCAGGAATGCATCTGGATTTATGGGCAAAAAGATAAAGAACTACACCACAGATGGCAATGAAGGACGGGGCAAAGGTCTCTCATTGGTTCTGGGAATGGATAAGAAGGCAGTAGGAAGATTTAAGGATGATAATCACATGATCAGAGCCATTGCAAATATTAATGATTTTTGCAGCAGAATACTATATAAAGAGACCATAGGGAAATAACTAAAAGCAAAAAAAGTACAATAATCTATTTGGGAAATGAATGGAGCGGGTCATCATGTTTGTTCAGGAGATAGAGATTAAGAATAATAATTTAGTATGACGGAGGGAATTAACTTGGTGGCAGAATGTGGGACCAAAGGGTAGAGCAAGAAGTCAAAGAGAACTACATTTTAATTTAGCAGGATTATACGATAATCCAATGTCAATGCATATCCACTCTTCAATGCCCAAATCAAAGTCCCTTTTGGGTTTTCTTTCAAGTAACAATATGTTGTTTTTATCTTATTTCAAGTGACAAAGAAACCAAATGCATTTTTTTTTCTGAAAGTGGCTATTTGCTTTTTAATTTCCATTTGTTATTTATGGCCACTTTTCTCTAGCTCTCATGTTTTATACTCTTCTTTGGAACTTGCTAAGCATGGAGAGGTGGAACATTGAATGAAACATTGATCCTTGAGTCATGTAGTAGCTGCTTCTATTGTGCTGTGACTAACAGACAAAGAATGGAATGATGGGAAAACAATGGAGGAACCGAAGGATAAGAAATGTTGTTTGTGAAGGTTCAGTAAGCAAGAGATCACAGAGGATTTAATAGGAGAGCTCATGTCAAAGCTTCTGACTCTACCATAGCAGATAATTCTGTTCTGTTACAACATATAAAGAAATGAGTTTTTGTGAAGGAGTTTTTCTCTTCAATAATGGCTCCTTTGGTATTCACAAGAACATTGCAAAAATGCAGAACATTTGTCTATTATACCTGCTGTGATGCAAGCTGGTCTGTGTGCTGTTGAAGCTAAATCCAACAATATAAGCCAAAAAGTCATAAATCAGAAGGTGGTTTTTGCAGACTGACTCTTAAGAACGCAGTATTTTTAGTTTAAGGGAATAATTGACATTTTTCAAAATAAAACTTTAGCCAGTTTAGAACAATATGTCTATAAATATTTAAAGAGCAAGGCTTATTGATAACAAATATAGTTTCCGTAACTTCCATAGAATGTTAAGAGTGCTGTCTGAAGAATGCCAAATGGAATGTAATATTTTTTAGAATATGGAAATGATTCATGGTTATTGTCAACATGGCAGAAGAAATGTGAGCTAAATTTAAACTAAATGCTTGGGGAAGGGCCAAGATGGTGACAATCTAGCTGCACTATTAAAATGGGCCTTTTCTAACTTGGGTAAATTTCCCAAGCAGAAATCACACAAATTTTGTTTAACATTTGTTTAGTAGTAAGCAAAAGCTGGAAAATAAATAGAAAAACTGAAACCACTATTTAGCTATGCTAGAGAAATAGGTAAGACATGACTGTTTCCTCTCCATTATGAATCACAAGGAACCAGTACATTAAATTAATCTCTAATAGAAACACATTTGTGGCACTAGGCATGGAGAATTGAACTACATACATGATTTTTTTCTGTGTTGGAGAAACCTAAACCTGGAGCAAAGAGACAGAAGATCAAAAGAGACAGATAGAGTTTCTTATCATTTCTGTGAATCTCTATCAAAATATCTGGCCATATTATTTCTAAACACAGAAACCATTATGCATGTCACAGAATGTTTCAGCATTACATTGGCATAAGCAGATAAGCCTTGGAATGCCTTTGATTTGTTGCATGAGGCAATTGAAAAGAGATAACGTCAAAACGTCATATGTGTGTATGCTTCAAATTACTCAGGCAATACTACAAATTGCAATGAACCAAAACAATGCAGAGATGAACATTTGGCAACTCAATATAAACTCTCTTGAGTTTACTTTTAAACAACCACCCCAGATTTACAAGCCTGGATTCAGTCCAGTGCCTGCCCAGTCACCAGTGACAAGAGAATTCTGCACACTATTAATAATTCTACCTTTCCATTTAAGCTCATTTGGATTCAGGGAGAGAGGAGAAGAATCTTCTCCACAACTACAAGAATTGCACAATACAGCTTTTATTATCAGGAAAATTGGAGTAAAACGGTACCTTCTCTAAACAATCTTACAGGTAACACTGCCAAAATAACTTGCAATTGCCAAATTTCAAAAATCTCAGGAGACTAAAATTTTCTGGCTAGGAAACAGTGATTATTGTAAACCAGTTCTTTCAACTAAATGCAAAAAGTAATCCAGTTTTCACACTTTACACAGATTTATTGTTGATCTATTGCATAATAAATAAAATAATAATGGATAAGCATATAAAGGAAGGAAACATAATTCTTTATTAGACTATTTCTTTGTTATATGTGATATACTTAATCATGCAAAAAGTTGTCTGTGCATGCTAGCACAATCTTGTGCATGTGGGTTGAGCAAATCACCACATTCTGAAAATCTCTAATGAGCAAGAACATGGCATTCTTCAATATTTCATAATGTTCTGGAAAGAAAGTCCCAGAAATCAATATTCTTAACAGCCTGTGCCTGCTTTTACCTTTTAACTCATCCTTGAGTGTTCCTCTGCCTTAATTAAATGGTATTTTAAAACACAGATTTATATTTGTTGTATTGTGCAAAGCCTACGTAAGGTTCTCGCTTTTCCCCTTCTTGCTGAACAGTGTTTTACTATAGGTCCAGTGGCATTAATAATTACTTATACAGAACACTAGGCTAAACCCTCAAAAGAATGCTACCATCTTACCATCATGGGCTATTAGCTCCATTTAAAACATATAAAGGTCTACTAGGAAAGCTGCAGAAACCCTGCCAGATGTAGCACCAGCCTTGTCCTGATACGCTAGGATTTTTTAAATATTTGGTGTATCATGTGGCAGACAAATTCAAAATAGGCATTATTCCTCCATCTGTAGTTTTAAGACGAAAATCTTATTCTTCAACTTAAGACTCTTTCAGGTTGCCTTCATTTCCAGTTTCTTAATTAAGTAGTACAGGCTGGACAATGTGTGTTTGAATTCATATACTTAGCCCAAAACCCTCCAGTTTTACCAAGTCATTCCTCTTCCACAACATATTTTCTAATACTATGTTTACAATAATATTACATGTATTAAAGGCAAGACAATTCTTCTCTGGGTTCTATAATCTTAATATCATCAGAGGTTGATAATTACTGTATTTAACAGCATTTATCACCTTGTAATGTACTAATATTTCTAAATTTAAATTTGTTTTAAGAAACGAAGAAGTGAAATTCTGTCCAACCTGTGACATGACATTGACATATCTTTTATTGTTTTTGTCAATTTTTGTGGTTGTTAAAAAACATTGTATTAAACACTCTTTCTTTCAACTTGATTAGCAATGTATTTTCTCCCTGATGTTCTTGTTACAAATGTCTGGGATTTGTTACAGCTGTCTTGAATTGCATCTTATATTGCATGTTGTATTTTCAACAAGATAAAAGAAGGTATGCAGAACATATATGCCAAAATTTTCTTTGCCTCCTTTTATCAGCAAGCCAAAAAGGTTTTTTGTATTGCCCCTAGATAACAAAGACATGTGTTGAGAGGGGGAGGGGCAACGTGTACAAACTTTCTCTCCAAGGACTACACAGAGTTAGTGCATACATGTTGTCTCTTTTATATGCTTCTGGGGATTTTTGCCTTTCAAACAGTGCATCTATATCTGTATATATGCATACCTGGAAAGCATAGAGCAGAACACATACAATATAGAGTGCTGTGGGTCATGTGACCAGGAGAAAGACTGGGGAAGAGAGAGGAGGAAGGTGGAGGGAGAAGGAAGGAGGGGGAATTAGCAGAGCATCAGTATTGCAAGCTGCTGCTAAATTCCTTTTCCAGAAGGATGTAATGGCAAATATGGAGATTTTCTACTCAGCTCCTGGCCTGGCCATTTTTTTTAGTCCTGATCTATCTTGGTTTCTTTCCACACACCAAACTTGGTCCTGTTCTGTTCGGTTTTTGGAGTGGTACAGGTTGAGGGACGCAGGCAAATCTTGAGTCCTTTTACATATTTATTTCCATTGTTCTGTTTGGCTGGAAAAAATGAAAATGCCCAAATAAGGAACTTGTGGTTGGTAAATGCACACTGACAGCTTAGTTTCAAGTGGGAAAACGCAAGCACAGCTGAAAGAGCACACTTCCCTATTTGCCACTTCCTTCAGGTTGTTAGGCAACCATCCAACCGACTGTTATAGGCCATGAAATAGATGCAACATGAGCTTTTATGGTGGGTAGTAAAGTTTCTCCCTGCAGGAAGTTCTGTCCTTTGTAGCATCCTCTATTCTGCATTCTTTGAAATCTATAGAACTTTATAGCCTGACTGAGTTCATGTAGCACTGAGGGCAAACAGAGCAAAAAGAAATTGGAAATAAATAAACAAAATACAGTGTATCTCAGGAACAACAGTGCTAGTCATACTGCCAACTCTTACATTCTTCTTTATATTCAGAACGAAAAAGAAGGTATTATGATGCCTTCTCCTGAGACTTTTGTCCTTGACTCATAGTCTTTCTTTTGTATTAGCAAGAATAAAGAGGTTAAAGTTGAAGGATTCAGGAATCCCAATATAATCATTTGAAAATAAACCAGAGAATAATTTATGGTGGCATTGTAAAATCCGAATTATCTAACCTTAAATTCAGGAAGTACATAGCCAACTTCAGAAGTGCCCGATGTTTCATTGGTCCTGTTTAATTTACTTTCTGACATAATCTGGGAAGAGAAATTAGGCAGATTAATTTACCCTCTTCACGAAATTGCTGGAATTATGGAATTTGGTGCAAGGGATTAGAATGCTACCACCAGCAGTTCAAAGACAGAGTGAAATAAAAATATAAGAACTGGTCCTCTTCTCCAACCCTACCTCCCCTCCCCCCGGGCATCATCGAATCGCATTTTCGCCTCCAAGCCGGTCGTGGGAAGCGCGGTTGCTGCTTGTATTCCGGCACAGGGCGCCACGTGCAACGATGGCGCAAGTGCAATAAACCGCGTTCTCTAACAGGAATGGCACAGCCTCCTTTGTTCTTTCGTTTCAACTTTAAAGCGGGCGGGCGGGCAGGAGCGCGAAGTGGAAGACAAAAGGGGCAGAGTAAAAGGGCGCGCGCGTGCGGGCGGACGGACGCGACCGTAAGCCGGGGTTATCTCGGGCCGAGCAAAGACGCGCCACTTTCCCCGTTTCCCGCGCCCGCCCGCCCGTCTTCCCGCGCCCTCGTTACGAAAGGGGCAGAAGGACCCAGGTGAGAGGAGGGAGCCGGTGCCCGGCTCTATCTTATGATGGGCGGATCCAGTCCACACGACGTCAAGAGGGTGGGGAGCGGGCGCCACTTGACAGGAGGGAGGGAGGAGGGAAGGAAGACGAGCCGGCTGTTGCCTCCTCCTTCTCCTCCATCTCCATCCCCACCGCCGTCAACAGCTCCGGCAGCCACGGGGTGAGGGTGAGTGGAGGGAAGCGGCCGGGCAGGGATTCGACGAAACTCCACTCGAGCGCGCGGCTCTTTCCAAGGGTGAGGGAAGATGTGGGGGGGCGGGGGGGGGGGAAAGAGCCGCGCCTAGGAAGCGGGGACCGAGGGGGGGGGGGGAGGCTGCCGGCGGTCCTCCGCTTCTCCCTTCCTCCGCTCGCAAGGCGGGGCCTCCTTGGGAGCTCTTTGGGGGAAAAGTTCCCCGATTGTCCACCCGGAATGGGGCAGGGGAGCCCGTGGGCATCAAGCAGGTGCCCTCCGTTTTCCTTTTTCCCTCCGCTCCCTTGTGGAGTTTAAAAGGCGCCGCTCTCCTCTTTGACTTGGCTTTTCAGTAGCACCACCTGTCGTGCCCTCTTCCGTGATAAGCCTGCGCCTCTTCTCTGGTCCCAACTCCCCGTTGAATGACTTGCCCCACGTGTCGCCCATCTCTCCTGCTTTCCCTTTTTGCCTTTGCTTTTTCTGCCCCATCTGGGATACCCAGAATAACAAAAGCCCGTTTCTCTTTCTTCCGTAAGGGGTGCTTCTTTCCTTTCCTTTTTATTTATTTTTAATTATTTTGGCGGAGAGGGGGGGTTGCTTTGAAAATCGCTATTTACTTATAGCATTCCCGTCAAGGTGGTTTGTTTGTTTATTTAAAGGAGGGCCGATTGGATGTTTGTGGGGGACCAGTGCTGCCCTCTCTTGGTTTGAAGCAAAGCCTGAGAAAAGACTGCCATATGTGTGCCAGTTAACTTATTTTGGGACATACTTTATACTTATGTGCCTTTATAAATAGTTTATATTTAAATAGTGAGAAGGAAGTGACTTCACCAGCCATTTCTAATAATATTTTAATGCATTTTCCTAAATAGGGTAATCTTAAAGTGTTCTGTCTAGACTGGAACAGTCTGATTTTGGTCATATTTGGAAGCAAGTGATGCTGAATGTGGCAAAGTATTTATAGACAGTACAAAAATAAATGCATATAAAGTATAAAGTTGATATCATTTAGGTCAGGGTCTGCATTTGTTAATTTTTCCAAATTATTGTGTTGGTTGGCTTTTAAAAATATTAGATTTATAATATTGCAGACTTTGGCAAAGTTAACATCCATAGTTCTGTAGCCCTATGTTTCAATTAATTTTTTTTACTCAACAACTCAATGTAGCCGTTAAGATGATAAAAGAAGTAATTGATTACACTTAACATCAATAGTTCTTCCTACCATTTCATGAATGAATAATGTTATTCTTTGATTTCATTAAAAGCAATAAGTAGGTGCACAAAAGTACCTTTAAAGATTGTAGTAGCTTTCACTTGTTTAATAACATTTATTATTGTATGTAAAAAATCAAATGCATTTTATTGTACATCCTTTTATATTGTAAAGTCTGGCTGTATGGGAAAACAGATGGATTCAGATTGATTTAGATGGGATAGTCATGTATCTTTAATAGGAGAGGGATGTAACTGATTGCAAGCATGTGTTGTAATTGTTTGACAACTAGTGAAAGGTTAAATAAATATTTTCTACAACAACAAGATAAGAAATGCCTATAGAGTGGTAAATACTTCTACATTTTTTATTTATTATTACTATTCCCTTCAATATAATTGGACTAAAATTGTATTTATATATATCCACTTCAAAACATAGTGGATGTCATAAGCAATGTTTCATCAGTATTTTATGTAATTGTGTTGAAGAATTAGAATTCATCTTTTGAATTTGCTGAGTTTTTACATCTTTGCCACTGCATGTTTTCAAAATTTCATATGTGATGTAGTATACATCAAAGAAGCTAGAAGGAACAAATAACATCAGTGTTCATACATGTTTCTTTTAGCTCATAAACCAAACCATCTAGCCGATTTACCAGTGTGAAGTACTATAATTCCCCCATTTCAGTTTAATTAATAAGATAAATAGGACCAGATGTAGTGGCACATGGTGTGGAATGACTTTGAGAGACAGGGAGAAGAACTGCAACCAGGAGACCAGTCAGATAAGAGGTAACTTAGTATGCAGCAGGAATGTGGGCATGGCAAATATCAAGATTCTGTTAAGGTAACGTTACAATAAAGCAGAATTAGTTCATCTGGGAGTGCTTTCTGTCAGGACTACCTCACAGAGCTGACATTTTGGGTGTACCCTGCCCTATACAAATGACATGAAGATTCCTCTCAACACAATAATGTTATTACCAGATTGTAGAGCCAACTCATGTCTCCCTTAAAAGGAACTTCCAAAGATCCTGTAGAAAAGTAATTGATTCAATTCTAAATTTAGATTATTAAAATTATGGATCTCTACCACTCCACAACCAGAGAGTTTATCTTAAAATGAGGAAGCTTTATAACAATAATGAATCTTCCCAAAGTGGCTATTTTGTTAGTCACTTCAGGAGTACAACTTAACATTGGCAGTGTAAACACAAAGTCTAACATTGGCAGTCTAAACACCATAGAAACCTTTTGCCTTGTCTAAAGACAGAATGACTCTAGCATCAGAAAAACACTGGGTAAAAATGGGATTCTTAGGTTAGTAGCAATGCAAAAGCCATAACTCACTAAGAACAATGGTTTTGTCTCAAAGTTGGTCAGAATGATTCTCCATATTTCTGGAAAAACACATGAGCCAAAAATGAATCTTTTCAGGCTTTACTGATATTGTTTTGTATTATTTACTAATATTGTTTTGTATTAGTTACTGTATTCCACAGTAACAACATCACACTATTAAACATGAAAGTAAGGGTGCCTTAATTTGTTTTGTTGCCATGGCACCTAGATAATATGCCCCCATTGGCTATAAAGTGAAGCCCAAGTAGGTCACACAGCCATGACCCCAAAGATAACAACAGGAAACTGACACATACAATAATTTGGAATGATCAACTCAAGGTCTAGAACAAAATTCCATAGAAAGATTATAGCAAGATCTAAAATGAATGGTTTTAAAAAAAATGAAAAAGTGTCAGATGTTACAATTAAAACAGTTTGTCAGGAAGGAATGGACCATAATTCTTATTTAGCAAGGTTGGCAATTGATTGCCAAATACCATTGGTTATAGTTATTGCAGCTAAAAATCGTTGAACCTGCTACTAAATCCAAGAGAGTGGTTAATTTTTTCATATTGGCATATGACATTTGAGTGATGAAACTAATGAAATAAGCACAAAACTTTGATGTTATTAATGCACTTATTCTCCTATATATATTAGAAAGATTCACACAAAAATCTACCGTAATGTTCAGATAGGCAAAAATTTAGAAAATCATCAAGATGGAGAGAACCTTTTAAAAAAGTACATTTCTTTTTCAATGTAACTTTTGTTTTTGTTAAGCCATAGAAAATAATTGTTTAGCAAAATTATATTTCTTTTTTTGCAAATAAATATGGGTACTTAAGACTGTAAAATAATATTTTAACACAAAGAATAAGGCAGGTGTTTTTGATTCCAGCTGCACTGTAAGTATAATTGGATTATCACTATGTATTGTATTAACTTTATTTAAGATACTTGAAATTATTGATTTAAGGGAGCATATATTTAACAGATGAAAAATATCACCATTAGTGCCTTGAGCATTTCATTTGCGGCATATGACAATGCAGGACTGTGACAACTTTGTAGTTCTGTTGGATAGGAAAGAGCCAATATAAGAGAGCTGAAAAAACTTTGGGTAAGAATTAGAATTTGTGTATCAGTTTCAGCGTGCTTATGTCATCTTCTGAGTAATCACAACATTTGAATGCATGTATTTCTACAAAGTAATTTATATTTATTTGCTCTTATTTTTCAGAAGGAACAGATAAATAGCTTGTTTATGGTTACTGAGTAATATAGTGCAAATGTGAACTTTGATAAATACCTGTATTACACTGTAGCCAGAAATCTACAATTACCTCAATCAGCTGCATTTCTCCTTGATATCTAATCTTTAACACATGCTCCTAGAATTGAGGCGGGATTATATAAATGAAAATGAAAAAGAAGTACCACATTTAAAGCTAAATAGTAAAAGATTATGCTGTTGGAAGATGAAAAAAGGATAAGAATAAATTAATCTGAGGACAATCTATTCTTATATATTTTATTTGAGAATTTTAAATGCTACTTCTAATGACATTACATCATACTGAATCAATGACAGTTTTGCATAGTATAACTGACTGCTTTCTTTTATGGATTGTCACAGTTATTATGTTAATCAGGCATGGTCATAACTCTGAATGCTTGTATATATGTCAGTTGTACTAATGACATCTTGTAATGTTTTTATTAAATAATTAATGGATGAAATGTCTAATCCAAGAATGACATCATTTTTCATTGCATGCAATTTGAAAACCTGAAGACTTTTATCAGAAGAAAAGAGAGCTTTCAATTCTGGGGTGCCTTGAAATTTGCTTCAGAAAGCTAGGATCTTCTTTGAATTATGGCAAAGAATGAACTGAAAGAGGACAAGTTGGAAAGGAAATTGCCAAATTCTCTTTCCAACTTACTGGCATCCAAATTGATAGAAGTTTCACTAAATCAAATATCTTCCCCTTGACTTCTTAGTTTCAACCTCTTTGCAGGCTGGAAAATTCTGGGAATTTTAAGACCACAGCTCAGAAAGCTGCCAAGGTTAAGAAACAACAACTATAATATAGATAATAATAACAAGTTCTATATAAATGCTATTGGTAACCACAACGTGTTGTAGAGATCATTGTTTTTATTTTCAGATTCATTTGAGACAAAAATAACATGTCTGGTTGAAACTGATGAAAACTTTGATTTTTTTCTTTCTTTTAAAGCGGTGCATACAGAAAAATCTATTTTGTGCCATAATACTCATTGCAAGAGCATGATTAAAATTAAAAATAGAAAAACAAAAACACAATAATAATAAAAATATTTGAAACAGTATAAAAATAAAGTTAAAAATTAACAATACAAAATACTTTTTAAATTAAAAGACCAGTGAAAGATAGCAGACACAGAGTTAAATGAACTCCTCTAAGGGAATAGTATCCACAGACAGATTGGCACCGTAGGGAAGCTCATAGCTCCTCTCTTCACTTCTTACCTTCCATTTATAAAATTTATGGAATGCAACGACATTATCATCAGAGCTATTATCAGATAAATGTTAGACAGAAATAAAACTAAAAATTGAGACAGAGTATTACACAATTGCTTGAATCTGTGTGGATATGAAGAAGTTTGGTGATTGTTCAGCACCAAATGATGAGCCAATATTGTAAGTTATTTAATGTAAGCCTGCAATTAATTTCCTGAGATGTTATAAATTTATTTAGGAAATCTAGGTGCTAATTCTTTTACCAAAAAATGATATTTTTGATTGTGATTTAAAATGTTAAATTGTGATTTTAAGTGACAGCCTAACAGATATCTGGTATTAATTGTTGTGATTTTAAATGGAAGCTAACGAATATTTATTGATATCAGTTTCTAAATCAAGAATCAATTAAGTATCATTCATATATTATTACTTATGTTTTAATTAGCTTTTTATATACCTGTCAAAAATATTAAAATAGTTTTAAACAAAAACTTTTGCTTTAAGTATAAAGCAATGATGTGATAAAAAATAAGCACAGAAAACAGTATGCATTATTAATACCTTTTAAATTTTTCAAAGAACATTAAACAGCTTTTGAGGTCTCATAATCAATTCTGTTTATACTCAAAACAATGTAAAATACCCTAAAAGAAATTTATGTAATGTAGTAAACATTTCAAGATAATTTATGAACAAATGCATGATGTAATCAAGTACACAATATGTAACATTCACTGAAATATCAAGATATACAATTAAAACATTCAATTGCCAATAATAAACAATGCATTAATGATTCATATTAATCCACAAGAAGGTAATGCAAGTAGCATAAAAAAAGATATAATCTAAAAGGTAATGTTTTAGATTATATCTTTTTTGCCACTATGTGCAGCAAAACTAGAAAACTAGATTCTTAATCTGCCTGCTATCTGTCTCTGATGACAAGAACAGCTTTTCTTATCAAATCAAATAGAAATAAACTAATAAGAGGGAAGGTCCAGGTTTCATTGGATTATACTAGGTAAGATTATTTTGACATTGTTATGTGACATACTAAAGCTACTGAACTCATCCCCATTTATATCTTTTCCTTCAGAACTGGGCTTAAATAATAACCATAACATTTCTTAATTGCAGTGGATAAAAATAATGCTGCTTGACAGACCATACATATTCTTTTATACTTCTCTTTCTGCCTTGATTTTTGGATATATCTTGGAACTGGAATGAGATCCCCTTCTTCAAAACTGTATTTTTAGTGGAATTGAATTTTCTGTAATTTTTTTGGTAAAAGATTTTCTAAAACTAACATTTTTAGAAGCATTGTATTTGTTTGGTTCTCATGTAGTTAATTTCATTGTTGGAAAGCTGTAGAAAAATTAGTGGAAACCTAGCAGAAATTGAATGAGACAAAAATTTTGAGGATTGTTCAATTCCTGTAAAAACAGCAATTAAGTATGTTGAGTATGGAAAAAAATGAAGTCTGGTCTAAGTAAAAACAAAGCTGGTAATGCTGTTTTGCATTTATGGTGCAATCATATTAGAATTCTGTATTATTCTGGTTACTGCATCTCAAAAAAGAAATAAAACACATAGTGAAACCACAAAATTAATTAGGGATCTGGAGCAATTTACTTTCATAAGATATGGATGTTTAAATCATTGGAATATTTAGTATCATTTTAACATGTTTGTGCATCTGTTTTAATATTTTCTCTTGATTTTTTCTGTAATAGTGTACTTTTATGATACATCAGTTGCCTAACTTCTACATACAATATAGATTGGGTACAAAGAAAAATTAATTTGAATTCCAAGAAGAAAGGTAATGTTTGGATTTTTTAGCTTAGAAAAAGAAGAAATAATAAGAGATACCCCAAATGGCTGTAATTTACCAATAGAGCATATAGTTTACATATAGGTCTCTGGTTAAATTCCTTGCAAGTAAAATCGTGGAAGTGTTGCCAGGTAGTGTTGACAACATGCTAAAACAGATGAATCAATAATTTGGTTTACTGTGTGATTTTGAAACTGACATTGACGATTGTACTCCTTGGACATTTTCTCGTACCAAGAAATCTTTTGTGAAACAAATCTCAAGACCATTTCCACCTTATCTCACCTGGGATTAGAATTAAGGAAAAATAATTTAATCACTGTAAAGTAATACTCAATAAGACAAAAATTGTGAATGTAGTTAATAAATCATTGAAATCAATTTAGTGTTAAAGTTACATTATTTTATATTAATATAAGGGTTAATTTATTATGGCTGCAGAAATCTGGATGACCAATGGAAGGAAGCAAAAAATGCAGAAAACCTGAACCTAGTAATTGTAAAACTTAGTAGTAGATTTTATTGCCTAGACATGGTAGTTTTCACTAGAGCCTAAAGTAAATTACATGTATTTATGAAATTATTTTGTTTCCTTAAATTTAAAAATTGTAGATTTGATAGTTGTCCTATTTAAGATGTGAGAATATTGATTTATTGCTGAATTTTATTTGTTTTAACTTTATTGATTTTTGGTAAATCATTTTTGTTAGGTCAAAACAGTCACATTTAAGCAGCAAATCTAATAAAATTTATTTTATTTAAGGAAGACTTTACACAATATAATAACTGAGTTATTTATGAGAACTTGCTATATTACCTCATGAAGGAAACAGGAATATATATTTTAAATTTTAAAATTTAATCGATTAGAATTTATAGTTACTACATTATTAAATCATATAAACATATTTTATATAGAAATAAATATATATAGAAATAAATATAAGTATATTTATATAAATGTAAGTGAAATGATGTGTTGTCTGGAAGCAATGTTCCCTTTGTTCATGTTTCATCTTTGAAAACTGAGTCCTTGATAACAGTCATGAAAAGTTCCATGGCTGGTTGTGGAGTTGCTTTGTTTTTTGCTAACAGCAGGTGGCAGCATATAGCCAACCTTGGATAATAGGAAAAAATATTAATCAAAGTAATTTAATTAAACTACTATATGGACAGAAGACCACTGGAAAATTCCAGGGTTGTAAACGAGATTGTGATGTTTAAAAACATTCACAAAAGGCAGTGGTAAACCATTTCCAAATTGTTGTCCAAAAGCCAAGGGACATTTCATGGGAATTCAACACAATTCATGCGAAATTATTTTGCCTTTTTACTGTTTTGTAAAAACTTTTTTGGGACTGAAAATTAAATTGGTTTCTGGTATACACTTAGTAGTTGATGATCTAAAGGAGAGACCTCTATTTTTATTTATCTTATACTTTTGGAATTACAATACAATCCTCCTGGTTTGCTGTTCTATGCATTGTTTTTAAAACATAAATTGTTTCCAAGATTAAACTTTCTATTGTTTGAACTTCTTTGTACCTAGATGGTTCAACATTCTTGCTACCTATAACATTTTAAAATGGGAGCCTTATATTTCCTGGATGCTAAATAATACTTGCTGGGGTATATAAAAAATAATGGTGAAGAATTAGTTTAGGTCAGGGGAGTCAAATTCACAGCATCACGGCGGCGTTATGTGATGTATTGGGACTTTTTCCCCCTTTGCTAAACTGGGTGGGGGCGGTTTAGGTGGTCTTTTAGAAGTCAAATGCTCTATACCTTCTCTGTTAATCCATTCACTTGCCTAAGGCTTAAATGCCAGGCTGACTATATGACTTATCAACCTGTCTGCTTAAAGAATACCTGTGCAGTTTTGAGAGGACTGCACCCAATTAGATTGCAGCTAAATACTGAACTTTGTGTAGGGATCATGATGCAACAGTGTCACATCAAATAATTCATCAGTTGAAAGTAAAATTGGTTACAGAGTTAATTATTTAAGATAAGGAAGTGAAGGTGATGTTGTCATGGTGACCTATCTATAAGAACATAAAAAGAACTGAGATTTTGAATAATGGATGGCCTGTTAAGATTAGGAATTATTTACATGTTTTTGTCTTTAATGGTCATGCATATGCCAAACACTCATAAACAGCAGTGCAACAAACAGTATCTTCTGACTAGCTCCACAAAATCATTTTGATCAACTGTTCATGATGTATTTATATGTGCAAAATTAAAGAATATTAATATACAATGACATTGATCAAAAACTACTTTTAAAGGCTTTAATTAGCTTTCTATTAGAGAATAAAAGCTATGATTTAAATATTAAAGACATATAACTCAAAAAGCCAAATAAAACCTTTAAATATATCTGTTTTAAAAAGAACCCTTGCTCCTTTCCCATGCTCCTTTCCTTCAATAAGATATGCTTATAATTGTTTAATTGAGAAATCATAGCAGTTTAAACTTATTTATTACCTGTGCAATTCTGGATATACGTAACTCCTGGTTTGATTAGAATGACTATGTTATGGATATGTATTTGCACACATTTTAAAAGTAAGCAGAAATAATTTCTGATTTTAGCTTAATTTTAAGAAATAAGTTATTATTGCATATATATTATGCTCACATATTATGCTCATTAGTAGGGAACGTTAAGGTCTTGGGTTAAGAAATATTCAGACATATGGGATAGAGCCGTCATGGCGAACCTATGCCACGCATGCCGGAAGTGGCATACAGAGCCATCTCTCCAGACATGCCAGCTGTCGCCTGTTGCTCTTCCAGATTCCAGCTGGTTTTCGTGCACACAGAAACTGGAAGAGCAGCTCCCTGGCATGCGTGTGCGCACTGGCCAGCTGGCCTTTGTGTGCGCGTGCACGTTAGAAATGGGAAGATCAGGTGGCCAGTGCACATGCGCGTGCCAGGAAGTAAACTTCCAGTTTCCAGTGCTCCTGTGTGCACATGCAGGGGAGCTGCTCTTTTGATTTCTGGTGTGCGCAAGCTCCCATTTCAGCACTCGGTGCCAAAAAGGTTTGCCACCACTGGGATAGAACATTCACCTCTTTGTGCTGTGAATTAGGAATGGAAGAGATTCAAAAATTAAAATGAGAATTGTGCACCTCCTGGCCCTTTATGTGAGATGTTTGTATTCCAAAAGTTTGTGGTCAGCTCAAACCTTAAAAGATAATTCCTTTCAGTAAGATGGAAACAAAGCTGAAAGTTTTTCTTTGATGAAAGCTTGTTGTTAAAAACATTACAGATGCCATATGATTTCACCCCAAATAGAATAAATTACATTTGCTTGGATCCATTTGAATTCCATCTGAGGAAGTATAATAACCAAATATCCCTAATAGAGACTGTTCAAACATAGAGATTGTGGTCACAAAGGCATTTAAAGACTGAGGAATAGAATCCTTGGAATAAATGCAAATTTTCCAAATAAATGACCAAAAAATGTTCAAAAGGTCATGAAAAATAGGACTTAAAAATCTCATAAACACTGATTAGCTGACTAGCTAATAGATATACCCATTCTCAAATTTCTTATTAGAAGTACCAAAGGCAGTTAAATATTTTGTACCCTTGTTTAATGTGAATCAGATGGCAAAATATTTGTGTTTTAATTTTGTCGTTTTGGTTCCTACTTTGCCAGTTGTAGTCTTTATAGCATAAGGAAAACAAAGATAACTTTGCTATTTATTTTTAATTTTAGAATCTTTACATTTTTATATTCAGTATGAGATTGTATTTATAATGGCCAGGGATTACATTTTCCCCCTTCCCCCTCTAATTACAATAAAGAAAGAAAGAAAGAGTTTAAAAGGAGAAATAAAGATACCAGACAGATATGAGCCATGTGTTTGCTTGCTTCTTTTTTGGATTAATATCTTTTGTTCAGGAGTTATAAGAAATAATACAGAGAAGGTAACATGCTTGGGGAAAAGCATATGTAAATCTTTAGATTTGTACATTCTGGTAAATCATTATATGATTGTTTGCTTTTACCTTAGCATAGTATGCAAACATAGTAACCATGACTTGTAAATCATTGCTTAGGATTCAGAGCTGTGTTTGTCAAAGAGGCCCATTTGTTGGCTTATTAAACAGTATAATTAAAAAGAATCGTGGCTCACAATAAAATAAAATGGAAATTCTTCAGGGATTTTTCATTATCTACTGCGTATCTACTGTATTTTTGGAAATTTATCCATAGGAATATGACTGCAGAAACATATCTAGCTATTGTATTATACTGTATTATATAGGTGCATAAAATAGAAGGATTTAATTTTTTCTCTAATGTAGCATTTTTTCTACATTGCCTATTTTCTTCAGTCAAGCAAATTAAATTTGATGCTAAATAGCATTATAGAGAAATATGAGCTCAAGAAGAATTTTTCCAGTGACTATAGTGTAGAGGAGATAAAGTCTAAAACGAATCACATAAACATCTAAAATTGCATTTAACAATCATTAATTAAAACAATAGTAAATGGGGAATTCAAATAAAAGTGTTTCAACTCTTCAAATAGCAATTGCAATAGCACTTAGACTTATATACCGCTTTATAGTGCTATCCAGCCCTCTCTAAGCGGTTTACAGAATCAGCATTATTGCCCGCAACAATCTGGGTCCTCATTTTATCCACCTTGGAAGGATGGAAGGCTGAGTCAACCTGGAACCTGGTGGGATTTGAAGTGCCAAATTGTAGGCAGCTGGCTGCAGAAGTAGCTTGCAGTACTGCACTCTAACTACTGTGCTACAGAGGCTCCCTGTTCAGTGCTGACTGAAATAACAAAATATTTAGGTCTTAAAAGCCCCCCCAAAAGGACCAATATTTATTTCTTCAACCGAATATTTTAAAAATATGGGCTAGCACAGCTTCAGCATATAAATATAAATGTAGGTGATTCTTTACATAGTTTCAATGTTGGTAGAGCCTTCTTTAATTGCATTCGAAAGGGAGAGGCAAATCATATAATTGGTATAAAAAGATTTAATTTCTTTTGCTGATGCAAAATCCATTACATTAGATGCAAGGATGCATTTAATTATTGATGCTTAAGCTGGGCTTACAACCAACAATCAAAGATAAAGTGTACCTTAAATATATGTGCCTTATTTGAAAAAGATTTCCTCTGAAACTATAATTGAAATGTTTGATAGTGTATATAGATTGCTTTTGATCTGTTTTTACAACTTTTAAAATGTACATAAAAATAAATATTTCATATACATGACAGAAACCCCTTTATAAGCAGGAAGAAATCATTACACTTCTTTAAAATCTGGTAGATTTATAGGTATGTTTTGTCAACTGGAGTAACTGCTATTGAACGGTTGTGAAAAAAAGAATTGCTAAATATACATTGACATTGAATAATATAATAGGATGTTTATATATAGTGTATGTATGCCTGTGTCTATATTTATATCTATTAGGTATAAATATATAGTACATTTATACCTAATGTTCAAATGGTTAAGGAAGTTAGCACATAGTCACCTATATTTGTATAATTCATTTGATACATTTTTCTTTAAATGAGAGAAGAATGCAAAAAACACTTTCACACCTTTAAATAATGTATTATTATTTATTTCAGCTACAATAAATCCCAATGAATATTTGCCACTCAGGGATCTGAAGTCAGATATATTTGGATGCAGAGGTTTGAAAGCATTGATATATAATGAAAAGTTATCTCTTCTCTCATCAAATTAATAATGTCTTGTTCATTTAGGCTAAATAAAAAGATCTTATCATGCTTTGCTGATAATACAGAGTAGAGGCTACATAGTTATCTCAAATTGATTTTTAGAAATATCAGTTCTGAAACACACATATACACAGTTCTGTTTTTTGCACCTCCCAGGTGAGAATGAGCTCAAGTTAATTAGCCCCTGGTGCATAGTCATTCATAGAGGAGGCTGAAACATGAGCTGTGACATCATGGCGCAAACCTCATGACTTACATACTTGATATTAAGATCCAACTATAAAAAGATGGTTTGCATGCTGATGTCACAATGCACAAATCACCTTTCTTTTGTACCATTAATGCCTATGTTCTGGAATTGATCCTTGGAATACATGATCTATTAATGCATATGCTCCGAAAGAACGTTCTGATATATTAAAACTGAATATATTCCAATAATATTTTCCATTGTGCCAGATGGCTTTCTTTTGAAATTAAATCTAATGAATGCAGTTTGGTTTGCACAAGCTGAATTTAGCAGTGGGTAATGGAAGAATGTAACAGAATCCTTGTGAAACTGGCCATATGGGATATTGTTTCAGTAATCTATTGTGGAGAATTATAAAAAGGAGCAAAAAGTTAATTAAAAAATAAGATAATAAACTGGATTGCATTTTTATTTATTTTAATACAGCATAAGAATAAAGGAAGTTTCCTTATACTGTGTCAGACAACAGCCCATCCATCTAGTATTGTTGACATTGACTGATGAATGGAAATACTGGGGATTGAATTTTCACTGGACTACTTTATTCCCAAGAAATATGATCCTGGTTTTCTTCTTTAGTTTGCTCTCTATATATACAAGTTTATTACATTTCTACAGAGTTGCAAAAGGAATTCAAGGATGAATAGATAGGAAATGATACTCACAATACCCGTCAGCATTTAAATGTTAACATTATAAATTATTGAGAAACTGATTTGGTTAAGCTATAGGGACAGTAATAACTTTATAGATAACTTGAAGGAAAATATATGCAGCATTAGAAAAGTGTGTACAATTGAAATCAGTTTGCTGCTGCTGTGTGTAAACTCCAGTTGAATAACTTTTTTATATTTAAAAACTCTCCATATTAACTAGGGAAAATGTGAGGAATTTAGCTATTAAAAGCCCTGCTGTAAAATAATTATATTAGAGCAGGGCTTAATTATTCCTTTTGCAATTATAACCTGTATATATGTTTCTACTATTTCTATATATGTGACTATCAGAATTTACTGAATATAAGGAATCAAAATCTGAATAAGATTCAGGTGTATAAAATTCATATGCAGCATTTGTCTGGAAGTAGCAATATATTGTGGGTGCTTTATCATTGGATACTTTTAAGAAGAGAGTAAACATCTATTTGTCTAAAATGGTATAGAGACTCCTGTTTGTGCAGAGGGTTGGACTAGAAGACCTCAAGGTTCCTTCCAATTCTGTGGCCGCTGCTAATCCTGATGATGATTAGCTAGAAAAAAAGTTAGTGGCTCTCCACCCTTGAAAGTGTATTCAATAAAATGAAATGTCCTACAAAACTTGTAATTCATTCACCCTAAGACAGGACATATCTAGATTTGGTAATATAATTTATTTTCTTTCTGATTTAGCATTGAGGGATTGTATGAGAATTAAAATTGTAATGGTGCTATACAGGCCATTTGTTTCAGTGAGCTAGATTCATTAAACTACTTAATCACTCCGCCTTGCAATTTTTCAATAGAGACCAGAAGATGATGCCGCAATTATGAGTACAGTGTGTTCAGTTGATTCAATCAGAAATCAGTTGTCTCCCATCAGAATTAACAAAATTGAGACCGATGGTTTAATTGTCACATATGATTTAATCCTATATTCTCCATAGAAGTCTTTATTAAAGGAAAGTACTTAAATAGTTCCACTATTTTCTGAAGTGGGAAAAAGTTACGTTTTCCTAAACCAGGCATGTCCAAAGTCCGGCCCGGGGGCCAATTGTGGCCCATTTTCAAATTCTAAGCGGCCTGCAGCCTCTTCTCTCCGTTGGCTCAGCCTGTCACTCATCCCCACCTGCCGGCATAGCGGTTCCTGTGAATGGCTGAATGGTCGGCCCCCACACATTTTCATCTCACCAAATCTGGTCCTCCTTGCAAAAATTTTGGACACCCCTGTCCTAAATACTAGGCTTCTTTAATCTGATTCATTAGCATTATGATGAAGTCCTTTGTTCATATGAGATTTCATTCTTTTTTTATAGTTTTTTTCCCTTTAGTGTATTGCTCCTAAAAAGAGCACTTACTGTATAGAAAAGTAGTGCACAAGATTTAATCAGGAAAATAGTTTGAACTTGAAGAACTGGTTTCACAACCTTTCCTTTCCACCTTCTACCCTAGGTGGTGGGAGAGGTGTGTTAATAGAACTCTGCAGCTTCAGTTAACTCTGCTTGTTAATTAATCCACAAAAAGAAATCTATAGGATTCCACAGAGAGATCACTTTATCATTCTACAACTAAAAGAAAAGAGTTATTATTTTCAACCAATTTATATGGTTACCCTACTCATAATTGTAACTTTGAGCAGCTAACATAAGATTGAAACAGAAAAACAAAAAAATAACCAACAAAATAAAAACAACTCTTTTTCTGAAGGAAGAGCTGGGTTTTCAAGAAGGCCAGCCACAATGGGGCTATCTTTCAAGTTAAAGTGAAGATTGAAGCGTTCAAGAGAACACCAAATCACATATCAGATGGAGTACAGTGCCTTCATATCCAAGTACATGCCAACTCCTGAGAAGCCTTAATTATCCAGGAGACACATGAATCTAACACACAATTGGCTGTACTATAAGGACAAACAGGTTTGAATTCTTCCCAGATAACCAAGCTATACCATGCCTCAATTATTTCCAATAAACCCAAATCTGCTGTCAGCTGTTCTTCAGATATTGCGGGGATGAACGATAAAATAAGACTCCACACTTAGCTGTTCAGTGAAGTTCTGTTTTATTCATCTTAATCCACCACAATCACAGGCAACAGCGATCAACAATTAACAATGTGGTTAAAGTCAGCTCTGGGCTTCGCTACAAATGCCAGCTGTATTTATACACATAATGGTTATAATAATCTCCCGGTTAGTTACTGTGACTAACATCCTTCATTGTTAACTAACCTGTTAAGGTCTAAACTTAACTTTGTTAAACTCTATGAAACTCTACATTTTGTTAAAGCTAAACATCAGATTATATTACACCACAATATGACTATTTATTTTAACTCCTATGTGTCTTCCACCATTCTTATCCCTCCACCTGTGTGATATTCTGTAATACAGTCTCAGTATGGTATCATTTTTTGAGGGAAATTGATGTCCATCATTTGTTGTCACAGTTCCAACCTAGTCTTTGTTGGAGTCATGACAGGCGGCCCCCTCTACCATGATTCTTCCTAGAAGAATATAACATATAAACAGATATTTAGACTCATTGTTTACCGAAGGGTTTTGGGTTTCTCAGGATGAAGATTATGAAATTTCTTCTTCAATCTATCAGCGTTTATATGTGCCTCATTTACCCATGATGCCTCCGATTCGGGATATCCTTTCCACCTTACCAAATACTGTATAGTTTGCTTATGTATGCGGGAATCTAATATTTATCTATTTCGAATTGTTCCTCTTCTCTATGCACTAATTTTATAGGTATCTCATCAGGTCTATTGATCTTGACCTTGAGTAAACTTGTATGAAATACAGGATGAATCTGACCTAACCAGGATGGTAATTTAAGTTTAACTATTACAGGATTTATCACTCTTATGATCTGGAAAGGACCTAGATATTTTGGTCCTAGTTTTCGACTATTTAATTTTAATTTAATATATTTGGTTGATAAATAAACTTTGCCTCCTTCCTGAAAAGGATTTATGTCTTGTCGTTTTTTGGTTGCTTGACTCTTATACACTTATGAAGATTTTTCCAAAGCTTCTTGTACCCTACCCCAACAGTCGTTGACTTTATTTGACCATTCTTTAATACTAGAGGGGTCTCCTTGTTGGGAGGTAAACTCTGGAGTTGGACCGAAATCTCTACCATGTACAATATAAAATGGGCTATACCCAGTACTGCTATGCAGGGCATTATTGTAGGCAATTTCAGCAAAAGGCAACCAATCCACCCACTCCCGTTGTTGATGGGATATGTATGATCTCAAATATCATTCTATCATAGCATTTGTTCTTGCTGCTGCTCCGTTCGTGCTCGGATGATATGCTGAGCTGAGTCCTTGAGAAGATCCCAGTAGTATAAGAAACGCCCTCCAGAATCGTGCTGTGAATTGCACCCCCCCTATCAGATATTCTTCTTCTGGGAACACCATGTAATCTATATATATGTTTTACAAACATATCTGCTAAACGTGTCGCTGATGGTAAACCTTTACAGGGGACAAAATTGGCTTGCTTTGAAAATAAATCAATTATAGTCCATATAACTGTGTATCCCTTGCTGTTTGGTAGTTCTACAATAAAATACATAGCTATATCTTGCCACGGCTGTGTTGGTTCCGAGACTTTTGTAATAGACCCATTGGCTTGCCCATTAGAGGTTTAGCGGTTGCACATATGTGGCAAGTTTTCACATAGTTTTTTATGTCCATTCTCATTTTAGGCCACCAAAACTGATGACATGCCAAATGTAGTGTTTTCAAAAACCCAAAATGTCCCGCCTGTTTTACATCATGACATTTTGTAAGTATTTCGTTCCTACATACAACTGGTACATATACTTGATTTCCTCTCCAAGCTATTCCCTCCACAATTGAACACAAATGAGCATTGTTTTTAAGCCATTCATCTTGTGCAGTAGCATTTCGTATTGTCTTATGGATTGTTTCCTTTAACTGAATCACGGAATTAATGTTATTGCAGGATTTATCCACAATAAGAGGCTGGAAAATAATATCTCGTGTTGATTGATATTGTGGTAATCGGGATAATGCATCAGCCATGAAATTTCATCCTGCCGGGACATACTTTAATTTAAAATTGAATCGCTTAAAATACAAGGCCCATTTAACCTGTTTAGGAGACAAGCGTCTCGGCTTTTGTAATGCTTCTAGATTGCGGTGATCGGTCCATACTTCAAATATTTCCTGAGTCCCTTCTAGGAAATGTCTCCAAGTACTTAACGCCCACTTCACAGCAAAAGCCTCCTTCTCCCATATTGCCCATCCTCTTTCCACCATGGTAAATTTCCGTGAGATGTAGGCACATGGTTGAAGTTCTCCATTTACATTCTCCTGTAATAGCACAGCCCCTAGTGTTATGTCACTGGCATCTGCCTACACAATATACTTTTTTGTTGGGTCAGGATGTTGTAAAATAGGTGCCTTAGAGAGTAACAATTTTAATGTTTCAAAGGTGTTCTGACATCTTTCAGACCATGCGATTGGTTGAGTGGGCTTTAGTTTTTCTTTTTGTTGTTTGGTTTTTAGTAATTCAGTTATTGGTAATGCAATTTGGGCAAAATTAGGTATAAACTGTCGATAAAAATTTGCAAAACCTACAAAACTTTGAACTTGTTTTCTAGTCTGGGGAACTTCCCATTACATTACAGCTTGTACTTTTACTGGATCCATTTCTAATCCTGTATTAGTTATCCGATACCCCAAGTAATCCAATTTACTGCAATGGAATTCGCACTTAGATAATTTTATATACAGCTTGGCCTTTAACAATTTCATCAATACACTTCTCACTAATTGGATGTGTTCTTCCATTGTTTGTGTATAAATTAAAATATCCTCCAAATATACTAATACCCCATGATATAAATGTTCATGTAGTATATCATTAATGAGTTGCATAAAGACAGCCGGTGCTCCTTGTAACCCAAAAGGCATTACTTGGAATTGGTAGCTGCCGAGAGGGCAGTTGAATGTGATCTTCCACTCATCTTCCGGCCGTACTCTTACTCGATAATATGCCTCTCTTAAGTCTAATTTAAATAACGGCCAGTAGATAGCTAATAACTATCCCAATTAACGGTAGGGGATACAGATTGTTGACACAGACTGCATTGAGGCCCCTAAAATTAACACAAAGATGTAAACCACCATCTTTCTTTTCTCTAAACAATACAGGGGCGGCTATTGGTGCCTGTCCAACTTTAATGAATCCCCAAGCCAGATCTTTGTCTAAAAATCCACATTTCAGTCATTTCTTTAGATGTCATTGCATACATTTTGGAGTTTGGGAAGTTTTGCTCCTGGTATCAGTTCGATGGCGCAGTCTGTGGGACAGTATGGTGGCAGAATTTCACATTTTGTTCACAAAAAACTTCAGCCAAATCCCTATATACCGACGGAAAAGAAGTATTACCTTTTCCTCTAGCAAATTGACCGACTCTACTCCTGAATGTTGGTTTTGTATTTCTGGGTCTTGTGTGGGTGGCTCAGGGCCTATCTCTAACCTTTATCGTCTAAACCCAGCTTACCACCAAATTGTAGGTTTCCAGCGATCCAACCATACCAAACCCAAAATCATTGATTCCCTCATGTCCGATACTACAATGAATCTCAGTTTTTCCCAATGGGCCCCAATTTCCAATAGGAGAGGGATAGTCATCATTGTAGCTGGTATCCCTCCTAACAATGATCCATTAACCTGTTCAAACCTCATGGGAGTCAGAAGAGGTTCTAATGGTATTTTGAGTTCATTTACCACTTTTTGGCTAATTAGACACTTGGTACATCCAGTATCTATTAATGCTCCATATCGCGCCCTCATTCCATTATTAACTAATACGATTGGTATAATAAATGGTCAGACTGGAGAGCTTACCATTGGGTTCCTCTGGGCTGTCATCATCACTGTTATCTAACCCAGACACAACTCTTGGTGGCTGTTGTTCATTGAGTTGCTTCATGTCACGTTTGTCAGTGGATGGTTCTTTTTGTGTTACACTCTGTGATTTTTCGGTACGACCAGCTCCTCTACCTCTATATGCAATTTGTGAAATATTCCAGAAGGCCCTCTTGCGGTTGCTTTACATGCACCGTATCAATGGAGGGACATTCAAATGCCCTATGGCCCATGATATTGCAATGAAAACATCGGAATTGTACACGTCCCCTGGTAAAGTTAGGTTGAGCTCCTGGTGGTCTTCTCCTCATTCTCACATCTGTTTCATTCGAACTTACTTGGCGCTGAACTTCAGATTTCTTTCTGAACTCCTTTAAACCAATGTCTAACTCAACAACAGTTTTATACCAGTCCGTTAGTCGTTGGGGTATACCCCTATAGAGGCAAGCCTGCTTTAATCCTTTATCCAATCCTGCCCTGAACTTTCTGATTAACAGACGCTCCAGTTACGTTCTTAATTTTCCGGCCAGACATCTGAAGTCCTTTAAATATTCAACAGCTGGCCTCCCATTTTGTTTCAAGGCCATTATGGCCTCTTCAGTTTGATGTATTCTGGACTTATCTTCGAATTGAGCCCAAAGTGAATCCAAGACTAACTCAGCATTGATTAATTCCGGAGTCCGGGCACTATGCAATTCGGCACTATCCCAATGTGTGGCATCACCGGTTAAAACCCCAGTTATTGCCACTGTCATTGACCATTGTGAAGGATAACATGTGGCATATAATTCCAAACGATTGAGATTCCCATCAAAAGAAGTTTGTAATGGAGGTGGACCCCAAACCATATGTTGTTCCCACTGACTAGCCCTTCTGGAGTCCAGCCAACCCCTTTCCCGGGATTCTCGCTGGGATAAAGAGTCTGAACCTCCACCAGTAGAAACCCTATGTGCAGTTCCTCTCTGTCTAGGCTCTGATGCCCCCACCATTTCAGCAAGTGAGAAATTGAAATTAGGTGACCTGTCATGTATTGTAGGTTTATGAGGACTGTCTTTTGCCTCCCGCAGCAAGGAACTGAAAAAGTAGCCATACTGTGTCTGTATGGCTACTAATACCCAATTCTCCATATTTCAAACGGAGAAGCTCCAAAGTACTAGTTCCAAGGCTCGATGGAGAAGTGCTCCATTCATCTGTTTCTCCTATTCTCCTTTCTGTCCACCTCTCGAATCTATCCACCTTTGTATGTGCAGATGTCGGAGGCTTTCCCCCAAAAGTCCTCACCTCTTCGTTCACTTTCAAACTTACTTCCTCTTGCAGCTCGGGTTTTCGGTCAAACGACAGGCTGTAAACTACGATCATTTAGTCCATCCGACCCTCCCGTCTCCTCCTCAGCTGACTTCAAATCTGCATTGTCCGGAATGCCAACTGCGGCCAGCTGGCTGTCCTCTCCCACAGACGCTAAATGCAATTCAGTCGTCTCCCCCAAACCTTCAGCCATGGTTCTGTATTCGTCGCCTTCCACAGGAACAGGAGCGGAATCCACAAACAAGCGAGATAAAGGAAAGAGCTGACTTTCTCTGTCAGCTGTTCTTCCAATATTGTGGGGATGAACGATAACATAAGAATCCACTCTTAGCTGTTCAGTGAAGTTCTGTTTTATTCATCTTAATCCACCACAATCACAGGCAACAGCGATCAACAATTAACAATGTGGTTAAAGTCAGCTCTGGGCTTCACTATAAACCCCAGCTGTATTTATACACATAATGGTTTTAATTATCTTCCGGTTAGTTACTGTGACTAACATCCTTTGTTGTTAACTAACCTCTGTTAAGGTCTAAACTTAACTTTGTTAAACTCTATGAAACTCTACATTTTGTTAAAGCTAAACATCAGATTATATTATACCACAATATGACTATTTATTTTAACTCCTATGTGTCTTCCACCATTCTTATCCCTCCACCTGTGTGATATTCTGTAATATAGTCTCAGTATAATATCATTTTTTGTGGGAAATCGATGTCCATCATTTGTTGTCACGGTTCCAACCTAGTCTTTGATGGAGTCGTGACATCTCACAATTGGGAATCCAGTTGAGGTGGATCTGACATACGCCTAGAATAGTTTTCACAGAAATCCTGTAGACATTCCTTCAGTCCCTCCACACCCAGGAGGGATTGGGTCACCATGAACAGGGCTAGTGGCTGGCTATCTGCAAATGCAAAAGTAGTACATTTGAGGAGAAAGATCAACATCTTGTCTGGAATTTCTAAGATGTGGCTAATGGGCTAAAGAACTTCATAACACTTTATTAGGAAGGAAGCAAATTAAAAATATAGGTGTTAGTATAATAATGCTCTTATATATAATATAATGTATGCTTTTTAACCTTATTCCAAATCATTGAAGGGAAGTCTCAAGATGTGTAAAATCTTTGCTTAGGATTTGCTACTTGTTACTTAGGGGTTAGTAGAGACAGGAATACTTTTCTACCAACCAGGGATGGCTGAATAGTTTTTCAGTTCATCAGCACAAAAGGGCCAATGCCATTGTTCATCAGGAACTGATTTTCAACAGGTTGTTGCTTTTGAACCTGAAATTCAGAAATAGCCTGCATAGAGAAATACCACTTTGTACTGTATATTGATTGACAGTAATATGGCCCCGGGAGACAGATGTAGATTGATCAAATTTTATTTAAAGCATTGCAGAGTTTAGTAAAAAAAAAAAAAAGCAGCAACCCTATGTTTTAGTCATTTTCTTTTTTAATTGGCAGTCACAGTTTGTACATAGTCTCTGACCTCACCTTCCTGTTCCTACAGGCAACGAATGCAGGTGTGAGACTCAAAAGCATCAAGATGCTCACTTTTGTCACAGCAGGAACCAAATAGCTATTAGGAGATGTATTCATGTTCTCTGTTAATTAAAACAAATAATAATTAGTTATGCCCTGTCTGCTTCATGAGCTGTTGAAGGTCAAGGATGATTGTTCAAAAATAGCATTTTAATGATCCAATGGATAGTAGATTCAGAACATGCAATTGCACAAAATATAAAATAAGGATAAAAAGCTAATGTCACTTAAACCAGCAGACCAGAAAGGAAGTAAAGAATATTTTGATTTACAATATTTTTAAGCAAGCTACTATAACAGACTAAGTACCATTTGAGGAAAAATTGTCTATCTACAGCAAGGCTGTCAAACTTGCAGCTTGTGGGCCAGATGCGTCATGTGCTGGCCACACGCATGCACGGTTTAGCGAAGGGGGGAAAAGTTGCTATACGTCATGTGACAACACTGTGACAATGCGAGTTTGATACCACTGGTACTAGACTTTTATAAACATAGATGTTTATAAACTATATATTTGCTTACATTCCAGGTCTCTTCCCATGTTGGTCAAAGTTGCTGGGATCTATAGTTCAGCAATATCTTGAGGGGCACAATTTCCCTATTCCCAACTTTTACAGCTTATATAACATAATGTTCCGTGGATTCATTTGTAGCATCAAAAACACACCAATTTACCAATTATATTTAGTTTAAACTAAAAATCACAGTTGATCAGATACTAAAATAGCCTTGAAAATTTTAGGTCTACATTTTATCTCAACTTCAGCAGCAAATTCAGTGCCATTTTAGTCAGCATAAAAAATTGTTAATAAATCTGATTTATTAACCCATCATTTTTTGCTAGTGCTACAAATTTGGTCTTGCTTTCTTCTTGGAGATCTTTCGTATTGTGTACTTGTAGTATTGTCATTCTCCCTATGCGTAAACTACTACTACTACTACACACACACACACACACATACACACACAGGGGTGGGATGTATCAGTTTGGCCCGATTCTATAGAACCGGTAGCTCTGAAGAGCAGCAGACACCAAACCGGTTCGCTGCTATGACCTTTTGCTTGTCTGTTTGGCCCACCCACCTACCAGGGCTCTTGGCTGTCCTTTATTTCCTGCTTTTTCAACCTCAGCTGCTTTGCACAGCATAGCAAACCTGCTGCGCAGCGCTCGTCATCTGTCCAGGCAGCACCGCTGATGTTTTTTTTGAAACCGCACTCTCACCGAACCAGGTAGTAACACCGGTTGAATCCCATCCCTGATACACTCTCACATACACGCACATACACAGCTTCAGTCCTAAAGATACTAAAAAGCTTCAATTTAATCTGCCACATTAATGGCTAATATATTAGCACTAGCAATAGCACTTAGACTTATATACCTCTTTATAGTGCTTTACAGCCCTCTCAAAGCAGTTTATAGAGTCAGCATATTGCCCCCAACAATTTGGGTCCCCATTTTACCCACCTTGGAAGGATGGAAGGCTGAGTCAGCCTTTAGCCTGTTAGGATTCGATCTGTTAAATTGCAGTAGGAGTAGCCTGCAGTACTGTACTATAACCACTGCGCCACCGAGGCTCCTAATTGCTATTTTGCTATTGTAATATTGCTATTACCTGAAGTTGATCATTGCTATTTAGATTATATTTTACATACTATCTACATTAATAATTATTTCTGCATAACTGTAATACACATAAGCACTTATTGTTATTTATATTACATTTGTATGTAATAAAAAGCTTGACCAAATTTAAATATTTGATAGCACTTTGCAGTTTGCACAGAATAAATGATTTTTCTGTAGTGTAAATACCTCCCAATAATTTACTATATGTTTTCATATTGCAAATGAGGAGAAAAAATGTAAAAACAGCTGACAAGGACATCAATGACTTACTGTTAGACTGTATAAAAGCCATTTTGTGCTGGTCCCCTGATGCATTTAAGCAATAGTTGGCATCACACTTTCCACTTAATGTAAATAACAGATAAGGTTTTTGACAACCTGTTTTGTTTGATCGACTATCAAAAACCATGCTAACAGATAAGCTATTTTTTCACTCTTCCATAGAAGCTTCTTTCTTTGTTTTTGTTTTATAATTTCCATTCTTAGAAGCAAGAATTCCCAAATATGGAGGGCACAACAGTTATGAACTGCAGTTACAGTTCATACATCTCAGTATCAGTATATCTAAGTTATTTTTTTTCAAAAGTTAAACACATATTAAGTTCAGCTCCTTCAGCAGACATAGCCATATAATTTTTTTACAACAGTGTGGAAATGGCTTCCCATTATCTTATCATCTTTTTGGATATTTTGTTGATTTTTCCGTTTAAATTGCAATTGCAAATTGGTTCCTCCCTCCCTCCTTTCCTTGTATTGCCCGTTTAGGGAATTTAAATAGATTGACATTAAAATATTATCAATTTTTAAAATATTTAAATAATATTCATCTGTTGTAAACATCTTAGTTTGTTAAGTACACATTGGATAGTGTTGAAATATTTCAAGCTGTTTCCCTCTTTAATTAGATGTTTTCCTCCATTAATACGATTAACTCACCTTGTGGAACAATGCCAAGGACATTTTAAAAAAGATTATATGTCTTCCATGAGGGAACATATCCGGAAATGATTCTTGTTCCTTTGCCAGTTCAATTGCAACCTGTTTGGAAACTGTCAGTCAAATAATGAAACCTTTACTAAATTTGCTAAATAAATTTGCTACTGTAATTTGCTGTAGCTCTGAAGCATTTTGCAAGAACCAATTCAATATTTAGCCTTTACTTCTATTTGTATTCATTCAGTTTTATACATCAAGAACCATGATTCCATTGGCTATGTATGTTGTCATACAACTAACACATGACTAAATTCAAGTATAATTAGCAGATTATTAAATTTTATTGCTCAAAGAATGTGAAGTAGTATCAGGTAGGAAAAAATAAAATCTTAGAAAAAAGTAATAATTCTTTTTTCAAGAATTTTTAAAAAATAGTGAGTTACTTTCATCTTTAAAACTGATAGACAAAATTGTTTTTGTTTTCTTTTGACATGTGTTTGCTATTAATAGAATTCCTGTTAATAGATAAATATCAATAATGATTCAAAAATAAATGACAAGTAAATCCAGTCTTATCTCTCTTTGATGCTTAATGTTAATCCAAATTGGTGATACATCCATATTGGTTTGATCTCATGTTATGTAAATTATGCTTACATACAGAATCACAATAATCATTGTAATGTTAAATTTTGTGCACTAATTAAAAAGTTTCTAAATTAGAAACTCTTTTCTAGTTCCCACTTTCTAGAACATTAATGATAAACATTTTAGCATCACGATAGGTACACAGAAATCAGAAAAGAAACTTGAATGTAGAAATTCAAAGTAGGACAATTGAAAGTAATTTGCTATCAGTGAATATGAAGGTGTTTTAAAAGACAGTTCATCAGTAATAGTGATTAGGTAGCAAGATATAACCTGATCAAGCATGACTTCTAGAAAGATACTTGTTGCAACATGTGTCTATTGTGATAAAAGCTAGAATTCTGTTGTGTATTTCTAATGAACTGCATTAGAAACAGAAGAGCCCGGGGACCATGTTCAGTTTTTTTTTCTGAATTTGATTGGACAGACAAGCATATTTTTATTTTATTGAAACCAATTTCAGTTGTAGAAAAAGCCACTGGTACTGTCCAAATGCCTTTACCTAGCATGGAATAATTAAAAAATATGCCTAAAGTAAGATTTTTGTATAGTCCAAAGACTTTATTCCTGTAGATCAATATTTGTCATGTTTTCTGATAATAAGCTATCTACTAGACTAAGTAAATGTTATAGCTTTTTATTTAACACATGTAAATAATTTGACAGCTAATCAATGCCATTGATAAAGTATATAATACTGTACACACTTATTTAGAATTAAGTCTAATCAAATTTACTGAAATTTGTAAGTAGATTATGATGGCAAATGTATGGTGCTTTGAAATATTTTTATTCTCTTTTCTTTGGGAAAATATTGTTTTTTTGTTGTATTATTTAGTAATTATTACTTCTAAAGTTCTTCTCATCAACATTTAATTTGTTAGATTTCATCCAAAAGACTAAAACAAATTAAAAATCAGACTTATTATGAACAACAGGAAAAAGCAGATAATGGTGCATTGGTTAAAGTATCAGGCTAGAAACTGATAGACCATGAGTTTTAATCCTAGCTTAGGCACAAAACTAGCTGAGTGACCTTTGGCCGGTCACACTGTCTCAGCCCTAGGAAGTAGACAAATGCAAATCACTTCCAAAGACTTAGCAGGAATCAAAAGTGACTCAAAGGGGGGTGGGGGGGGGAAGAGAGAGAGAGAGAATTAAGCTCAGTGCAAAATAGTTTGGGAAAATGGGGCAAAGATTTTGATTTTTCTTCTTAAATTTTACATGATCATTACAGGTTTTTACACTGACAGTATATGCATACATCAAAATATCATAATTTTTTAAGGGTGAGCAATGCATTTTGCTTGAATAATCCCATTCGATTTTTCCTGTTGGCAGGCAGACAAGGACAATGATTGCCTATTCTTTATTTAGCATTATACATGAAATAGGATCCTTGATTTCCTCTACTCATAATAAATGAAGCATAAGCTAGAGTTAAAAGTCAAAGTTTGTTCTTGGCTGGTTAAGAGAGGAATAATTCAGGAATCCTATGTCACACCCAAGACAAAAACAAAATAAAATGCAAAGAAAGAAGAACCTGTCAGAAAAGATCAAATCAAGTGCGTAAGAGTGCTCTTTCAACAGCATTATGTTCACTGAAACTCCCTAGCAATAGAGTTTCTAACATGAAAGAAAATGCAAAGGCATATAGACCAGTTTTACATGTTTTACCAAGCGAAAAGTTTTGCTTAAACATTATTTATTGAATAAATGAGTTAATTGGATTCACACACTATGTTAATCCATAAACCATGATTTACACAGTACATTAAGCTCAAACCAAACAAACAATAATACCATTCTGAACTTTGTATCAACTAATTTTTTATTTCCTACTAGTCCCTGTTGCTGAACCTTTCTTTTACTTGTCCAATGGAAAAATATTTTAGCATTCCAAAATATAGTTACTTTTTCTTCAGTGCTTTTGAATGATTCCTTCCTTTATATAAGGAACCTGTTGAAGCATGCATATGTACAATAATATTTGATATAGTTGTAAGATAGTGTTTTAAAAGCTTGGCCCCAAGCAATTGGAGAAGCATTGTGGTATAAGAAAGGGTAGAGTGGAGTGCCTTTGTTATGTCAAAGTTAGCATTAGTTAGATTTGAACTAGTGCTGTGGTTTAAAAAACTACCGAATAAATCCCTTTGAATAGATTCATTGGAGAAGCTGAATGGCAGAATTATTTTCAAACTTAATTTTGGTTTTCTTCAAGAATATTGTAGGAATAATATTAAATCAAGTTATCATAACATTTCATTTATTATAGCATCTCCTGTAAAGTTTAATTTTTCAACAAATTATCAAAGCATCTCCTATAAAGCTTAATTTTTCAACAAATTATGTTGAAAATATTTAAATAAAAGTAAAAAGAGAGAGAAACAAAAGTGATATCAAGGTGAGAGTTTTTTCTAGGCCTCTTCTCCAGGCAGAAAATATAAATAAAGCTTTTCTAAATCTCATGATCTGTCTTTCAAATAGCCAGAGACACCAAAACCAAAAAAAAAAAATGCTGTTTGGAATGAAATAAAAAGAAAGCCAAAGAGGGTGCAAGTCTATTATAGAGAGAAAGTATTGAAGTGGTAACTTGAGATTAGATTTTCTTTGTACTTGTTTTCTCTCAGAGGGAAAATGGAGCTCAACTGGGTCATTGTTATTCTACTGGGAAAATGAAGGAACTTCAGCTTAGGATACATAAAGAGAAAGTAAGAGAGAATTTAGCTAATTGAAATGTATTCAGGTAACTTAAGGTCAGGTGTATTTCATCATAGTTACAGAAGGACTAGCAGAGATTGTCTAAGAAACCTATTGGCAATCTTCAAGATTTTCTGGAGAACTGGTGAAGACCCAGGAAATTGGAACAGAGAATATTATTCCTATATTCAAAAAGAAATAAAACTGCAGACCTGACAATTTGATGTTTATATATATAAGCAATGTCTTTGTAGAGAATATCAAGCAACATGCTTGTGGTGAGAAAGAATAGGAAAATTAAGAGCCAGTGTAGGTTTTTCACAAATTCGTATCAGGTCTTATTTAATTTAATAGACTAGTATGGTTTTATATACAAGTAGAGTATATGTTGCAAACTTTTGAGAGTGTGTTTCATTATAGTCTACATAAAATAATAAAATATGGGCTAGATGGTACTACTGTTAGATGAATCTACAGGTAGCTAAAAAAACTGACCCCAAAATTGGTCCCACTTTAACTTGGGAGATGAAATCAAGAATGCTACAGGATATTGCCTTGGACCCTGAGTTGTTCAGCAGGTCTATCAATTGCTTGAATGACAGCACACTTATTACATGTGCAGATTCTATCCTTGCCTTACTTGACCTCTCGGTGGCTTTTGATACCATTAACAATGGTATTATTCTGTATTGACTCAGAGGGTTTAGGTGGGCAGCATGGTGTTGTGGTGGTTCACTTCCTTTCTCCAGAGTCAATTCCAGTAGTTTGGAAATTCCAGTAGTTATTTATTTGATTTCTATAGCTGCCCAGCTCCCCAGGTGACTGGGCAATGTACATCATAAAACATAAAACAAATTAAATACAATTAAAACAGTATAAAATAGATATATATCATAGATATACATCATTGCCAAGTAGAAATACCCTGCCTTTGAACCCTCTGATGTGGGGTGCTGCTGGGGTCAGTGCTCTCCTTCTATTTAACATTTACATGAAACTTGGGTGAGCTTCTCCATCACCATAGGATAAGGTATCATCAATATTCCAATGATATCCAAATATATATCTCTGTCCCTAGTAGACTAAGCAATGCTCTGTATACCCTATCCTGTTGTCTGGAGACTGTGAAGGTCTGGATGGGGAACAACAGGCTTCAATTGAATCCTGGCAAGACTAAGAGATTTGGTGTTTGAAAGGCCTCTATCCTCCAGCATGACGATTGGAGAATCCATAGCTAGGTTGACACATGCCATTCTGCCTGGAGACTGAGTCCATAATTTTAGCCACACCCCTTGTCAACTGTCACTTTCCCAGTTCACGAGTCAGTCTTGCCTGAGGAGGTTGTGGCTTGATTGGCTCCTCAGTCTCCAGACAGAAGTGTGGATTCTTCAATTGTTCGTTCTGTGCTGTCAGGTTAGCTTTTGCAGCGCTTTAAAACGCTGCCGAGACTTTTTTTCCCTTTCCTTTTTGTTGTTCCTTAGAGTCCCTGTAGCTTTCCTCCTTTGCAGCTGTCAGGGAGGGTTTTTTTCCCCGCGCGTGGGAAGCCCTTCGCTCTGCTTTTTTGATGAGCCGCTAAAGAGCCGCTAAAAATCTTTTAAAAGTTTTTTTTTCTTTTTCCGGCTTAGCGGCTGTAACGGCTTTAGCGATCTTTGCAGTTTGGCTTTTTAGCACCGCTTGTGTTAAGGAGGCTAGTCTGGAAGCCTCCTTTGGCTTGGCCATCCCTCTGCTGTCAGTTTTGCCTTTTTCCTGACAGCTTCAGACTTAGAGCTACAGGGACAAGTGTGCTGGCTTGCCGCCACAGCCTAGCCTTCTTTAGCCCCATTCAGCAGCAGTCAACGAAGGGGCTAAAGTGCTGTCAAGAGGGCTGATCAGTTTCTGACGGCCAAGAGCTTGGCAGGGCAGGAAGCCTCTTCTTCTTCACCTCCCAGCAAAAGGGCCAGTTCCAGAAGAGGGAAATCAGCCAGCCAGGAGGCTGCTGGAAAACTCAAGGCGAAAGCCCTTCACTCCAGAAAACCTTCCAGAGCTGAAGAAAAGGATGTGGAGGAGAATGAGAGCTTTGAAGAAACAAATTTCCAGAGCACAGCAGGAAAGTGTGACAGCTGTTACCTGGTCTGAAGCAGTCCGCCCTCCCCCAAGCCAGCTTTGCAGGCTACTGTTGCAGTTCCTATGCGCTGGTAGCCAGAGGGCAATAGGGAACATTTTTCTATATTTCCAACAGAAGGTTTGATTCAAACTGAGCAGTTTCCCTTTGACTATAGGGCAACTAGTAGGCCCCCATCCCCAGTTTAGGCAGAGATCTTTACCTCCTGAAGCTACCTTTACTCCAACTTCCCCCAGCTGAGAAGCATGAGCCTGGACTATCTGAGGAACTTAAGGTCCTCATTTCACGTCCTATCTCCCAGGGTGTGGCCAATACCTTGCATCTGGGGAGCAGGGCTGCTTCTGTCCCTTCTCAGACACATTCCCAGCAACCTCACCATTATTTGTATGCTAGAGAGGCTGAGCAATCACATAGGTCCGCATCCCAGCCCACTCATTCAGGGATAGAGCCTCTGTATTAGTGGAGGTAGAGTTGGGTCAAGGTTTCTCTGATGATAAGGTTGAGATGGTTCCTGATGCCTCTCCTTTTACTGGACTCTTCCGTCCAGCGCTGTTCAGGTCCCTCCTTCATAAAGCCAGGGCCACTGCCCAAATTGAGAATCCTTCATCCACACCTGTGGAACCTTCAGGTCCTCAGGTGTTAGACAAGGCTGAGTTCTCTGAACCAGTCATTACCTAGGAGGACATCCCCTGTCTCAGGTTTTTTCTTGTGGTTGTTCAAAGGCAGTGGAGCCAGCCTGGGACTTTTCCCAAACTAGGCAGTAATGATAGGAAGAATTCAATATGGCTCCTTCCTTGTCAGATACCTTGGAGTTATCTTCAGTGGATGATCCTCTGGCCTTTCTTGTTTCCCCCTCAGTGGTCTCTGGGGACATTGCTGAGGCCTTAAAGGCCGAAGATAGAAAGGCGGAATTGAATTTCCGCCCTACACACTTGGCCAATGCTTGCGTGCTTAAGGCAGCCACAGCCACCTCCTTTTTTTGTAAGGACCTCCTTACTCTGGTTTAAGGAGTTACAGGCGAGAGTTCCTCCAGAGAAGATATGCATTCACCAGGACATTAACAAACTGCAGCCGAGTTTTTGGCTGATTACTCATTGCATGCTGCCCATTTCTCCTCTAAGGCTCTCGCCTCTAACACCACCTCCTGTAGGCTCTTATGGCTTCGCCAAGGGCAGGCAGATACAAAGACCCAATAGAGTTTGGCTTCTGCTCCCTACATGGGTTTGACTCTCTTCAGAGAGGCCTTGAATCTATTTCTAACGGAGAACAAGGACAAGCGTAAAGTCTTGTCCTCTGTTACTTAGGAGAGCTGATAGGCGGGCTTAGCCTTATGGGTGTCGGCCTTCCTTTCACCAATTGGACAATGTTGCTGATTCCTCCTCCTTTTAGCGTTCCTTTCCCCCCCTGTCAGTCAGACCTCCCTTCCGGGATAGGTTTAGACAGCAACAGTATCCTCAGGCCAAGTGGCCCTTTCATGGGGGAGGAGGGGGAAATCCCATTCGCTGCTTCAAGTGACTGCCAGAGCTCTCCACCCATTGGCGGGTGCCTAGGTCTATTTGCCCACCAATGGGAAAGGATGACTTCGGACTTGTGGGTTTTGAACAGTCTAGGTTTTGACCTAACTCTGGAATTTTTCTCCATTCCTCTGAGGCACATTGTCCATTGCCCCATCTCCAGAAACACCACCAAGAAAGATCTCATGGACAAGGCGATCCAACACCTCCTGGAGACCCAGGCCATTGAGCCAGTCCCGGAAGATCTATCGGGGCACAGATTCTACTCGATTGTCTTCTTTTTGAAGGCCTCAGGGGGATAGAAACCAATTCTGGACCTCACGACTGCTCCATTTAGGAGCAGTGATGGACACCAGGCTATGCGAGGTCTATCTTTCCCAGGAGTGACAGGACAGTATCAAGTCCTTGGCCACTCAAATCAGGATGGAATGCTTGGTTCCATTGTTAGTTCTCTCTCAATTCCTGGGAAAGATGGTCTCTTGCATAGCCATTGTTCCATGGGCCAGATCTCTCCTAAGGACTCTGCAATGGTTCCTCCTACCATTCCAGAGAAAAGGGAGCAGCAATTCCAGAGCCAAGGTCAGGGTCCCATTAGAGACTCTCAGGTCCCTCAGGTTGTGGGTGTCCCCAGTGATAGCCAGGGGAACTCTATTCAAGGAGCCCAGCCATCTGATCTTGACTGCATATGCCAGCCTTTTCGGATTGGAGGGCCCATCTCCAACAACAGTTGGCTCATGGACAATGGTCTCAGGCAGACGTGAAGAACAACATCAACTGGCTGGAGCTCCGAGCCATCCACCTTGCCCTTCGTCATTTCAAAGTCATGGTAGAGGGACAACACCTATTGATTTTGACAGACAATGCGGCTGCAAAAGCCCATATCAACCGCCAGGGGGGCACCCATTCGAGGTCTCTCATATGAGAGGCGGACCAATTATTTCTCTGGGCTTGAGTTCCATCAAGGCGGAACACATCTCAGGGTTGGCAAACTTTCTCAGCTGGAGCACGGTGGACCACTCAGAGTGGCGACTGCACCCGGACATCTTCTGGGAATTCTGTCAGAGGTTCAGCCATCCAGTTTTGGACTTATTTGCCACCCCAACGAACTCACAACTGCTCAGATACTTCATGAGGTTTCCAACCCCGGGACCAGAGAGGGTCAATGCCCTCCATTGTCCTTGGCCCAGGGGACTGTTGTATGCCTTCCCTCCTCTCCCCATCATACAGGGAGTAATCCGGAAATTTCTTGTGGAGCAGGTGGAGCTCTTGCTGATCGCGCCCCATTGGCCCAGACGGCCATGGTTTGCAGACCTTGTCAGTCTGTCGATGTCCCAGCCTTGGAGAATCCCTCAAGACAGGATCTCTTTCAGCCAAGGGATCTTGGTCCATCCGGAGCCTCAGTGTCTCCAACTGACCGTCTGGCATTTGAGAGGTGGCTCTTGACGAGGGACAACTTCTCAAGAAGGGTGATTCAGATGATACAGGCTTCCAGGAAGCCTTCCACCAACAGCATTTACAATTCTACTTGGAAGGCATTCTCTCATTGGTGTGTTAAGTCAGGTCTGGATCCCACAGCAGTCTCCGTCCCTCAGATTCTGGACTTCTTGCAAGAGGGTCTGGATAAAGGGTTAGCCCCTAATACTATCCGAAGACAAGTAGCGGCCTTGTCTTTAGTATTGACTTATGGGATTTAGGCTCCATAGTGCACCATCCTGTTGTGCGCTTCTTTTTGAGTGGGGTGGCTAATTTATAGCCATCTGTTGTTCACAGGTATCCAACCTGGGACTTAGCTAAGGTTTTACATGCCCTTACCTTACCACCCTTTGAACCTCTCAGGTCTGCGGTTTTTGTCCTTTAAAGTCGCCTTTTTAGTCACCATCACATTGGCCAGGCAAATTTCAGAACTAGCTGCTCTCTTTGTAAGAGAGGAACTCTGCACCTTCCACGCAGACAGGGTGGTTCTATGCCTGGATCCCTCCTTCGTCCCCAAGATCAACTCTTGGTTCCACCGGATACAGGAGATAATGTTGCCCAATTTCTGTCCAGCTCCTTCCCATCCACTGGAACAAAGGTGGCACACTCTGGACATAAGGAGGGCCTTATGCAGGTACATAAAACAGACTGCCTCACCGAAAATCCGAATCACTGTTTATCTAATTTCAACCTTCCTCTCTGGGTTCAAAGGTCACTCCATCGACCATAGGCCATTGGATAAGGGCATGTATTGCAAAGGCCTACAAGACACAGTCGATTCCAGCCCCCAGACGATTGACTGCTCACTCAACTTGAAGTGCTGCCACCACGGCCGCATGGGCAACACAGGCCTCACATTTCGATCAAGGAAATCTGTAGTGTGGCGACATGGTCCTCATCATCTCCCTTTGTGCACCACTATAAGTTGGACACCTTTGCCTCTGCTGAGGCTGCCTTTGGGAGGAGGGTATTTCAGCGAGTGCATGTATCTAGGGGGACTCAGGACCACAATCCCCACCCGTAGGGACACCAGGCTTTGGTATGTCCCAGTTATGGATTCTCCAATCATCGTGCTGGAGAAAGAGTGTTGTCTTACCTGAACGCTTCTCATCATGACAATGGAGAATCCATTCCCTCCCTAGGAGGCAGTTAGGTCCTTCGTTCAGCACAGTAACACCGGAGGAGCCAGTGCCACCAACGAGTCCTTCAGATTCCACGCTTTCGTCGTGAATTGGGAAAGTGATAGTTGACAAGGGGTGTGGCTAAAATTATGGACTCAGTCTCCAGGCAGAATGGTATGTGTCAACCCAGCTATGGATTCTCCATCGTCGTGATGAGAAGAAGCGTTCAGGGAAGACAACGCTCTTTCTAGGACTATACTGTCTCAGGTGCTAAATGGATTGTGCTATCCCAAACAAACCCTGTGTACAATCTGGGTGTCTTCCAAGACTCAAAATTCCCAAGGAGCAGGTAGAGTTATGACTAGGAAGGTCTTTCTACAACTTCATATTGTGCACCAGTTGCACCCATTCCTGGATTAAGAGGCCCTACAATGTACTTTACATAGGCTGCTCTTAAAGAGTACCCAGAAACTTCAGTGACATCTGAAAAATGCAGTGGCACAAGCTGTTATGTGTTACTTGTAGAGTGCATGTTACACTTTATGAGCTGCATTGTTTGTTTCCAGGCCCAGTTTAAAGTGCTGGAGTTGTCCTTTAAAGTCCTACATAGCTTTAGGTTATTTGAGGAGTCACCCTTCTCAATTTCATCTGCCCATCCCACCAGATTTAGTAGAATTAGCATGTTATGTGTTTTGTTGTCTTGGGTACTACATTTGGCCAGTCCTAGACAGTGGCCCTTTTCTGCTATGGTGCCCTCCACCCTCTAGAGATGAGACCAGCCTCACCACTCTTGAGCTTTTTGAAGGTCTTCAAGATCTGATTCAGTGGTGGGATTCAAATTTTTTTACTACCGGTTCTGTAGGCATGGCTTGGTGGGCGTGGTGTGGCTTGGTGGGCATGGCAGGGGAAGGATACTGCAAAATCTCCATTCCCACCCCACACCAGGGGAAGGATACTGTAAAATCCCCATTCCCACCCCACTCCTGGGGGAAAGTTACTGCAAAATCCCCATTCCCTCCCACCCCACTAACCTGCTTCCAGCTCTGTTCTCCTGTTCAGGGCAACAAAAGAAGACCCAGCCGATCAGCTGGGGCTTGGGAAGCAGAGAATAGATGGAGGCAGAGGTGGTATTTGCCGGTTCTCCAAACTACTCAAAATTTCCGCTACCGGTTCTCAGAACTGGTCAGAACCTGCTGAATACCAGCTCTGATCTGATTATGCCAGAACTATCTGGAATTTGAGGGGATGGGTGGAATCCGTGAGGTGATTCTATTATTATCAACATTGTCCTATTATAATTTTCTTTTTTTAATTCTTTTATATTTTTAAAGTGTTTAATAACTACTATATAATAGCTGTAGGTAATGATTGTTTTATATTAATTGTTTTATGCTGGCCCAGAGTCAACTTTCCAGGTGAACATATAAATTTGATTAATAAATAAATAACTTTAGCTAACACTGTAGACAAAAAAGAGAATATTCAAAAAGATTTAGACTTGTCTGAACAGTGGGCTGGAATGATGACAGAAATAAAATTCTTCAGGTTGGTAAGGAAATTTAAGACATTAGCATAGGATAGGATGATCTGGTTCTACATTAGTACATAATCTGGGTGTTCTTGCCAATCACATGAGCCAACAGTGTGGTTAAAAAAGCAAATACTATATTGAAATGTATTAACAAGAGCATAGATTCAAGGAGTAAAGTCAGATGAGAACTTCAAAGATAACAATAGCAATAGCACTTAGACTTATATACTGCTTCATAGTGCTTTACAGCACTCTTTAAATGGTTTGCATTTTCAGCATACTGCCTGAACAATCTAAAAAATCATTTTACCCATCTCAGAAAGATGGAAAGCTGAGTCAACTTTGAGCCGGTCAGGATCGAATTCCTGGCAGTGAACAGAGTTTGCCTGCAATGCTGCATTCTGATCACTGTATCATCATGGATCTTGGTGAAGGGTCTCTATGAGAAAAAGTTAAAGGATCTGAGTATGTTTAGCCTACAGAAAAAAATGACTAAAGGGACACATGACCACACCCAGAAGGTGAGGTGGAGTTTCTTTTTTATCGCCTGAGAGTGCAGGATCAGAGCCAAATAAATTCTCCTTGAGTATACACAGACGTCTTTTCCCTTTCTAAATCAGCACGCTACTGCAGTTTATACTGTGCTAACCGCTAATTTTATGAATTACTGCATTAGACAATATTGAATTCTGCATGGAATAGAGTTATTCATAATTCATGGTTTACTAGGCTCTTGGACATTCATATTCCCTAGGATTGGAAAATATCTTTACCATAGACATAGGAGATTGTATATTGGATTATGGTCAAATAGCTGGTTGGCATTTATGGTCCTTCGCTGTGTCCTAGGGAAATTTACAACTAAAACATTCAAACACTGGCATTTTGGATTTTGATATTTCTATTTATCTGAACTGCACCTATTCAAAAATAAAGGTTCAAGGGAGGCAGTAATACATAAATCCAAACTGAAGAAAAATGCATCGTAATATATAGCTGGACATATAATTCCACACATAAAAAGGCAATTATATTTTAGAAAAAGGTCAGAAGCTATATAAGTTTTCACTTTATTTAGCTTGCAGAAGATTCACACTTAAAGTCAAAGCTCTATTTAGATTTGAACTTTGACAGGAAGATTTGAATGATATTATATCAATTTATCTGTTTAATTATAAAAAAGAGACTAAATTAGATTAAAACAGAAGCAAAAAGTAAGAAAGGAGAAGTAGAAAAACAGAAAAATTGTCCAGGTGTAAACATGTTTACAAAGCTGTGCAGCAGTTATTCAAGTTTTAGCTGTGCAAACAAAGCTTGTTGAAACTTCACCATCTGTACTTCAATTAATTGAAGAACTTGCCCCAGGGTATCTAGGGAGTTTGTTGACTATGCCAAAAGATGGATGAAAACAAGGATAGAAACTGAATTAATGCAAGATTTCCTTAAACACAGGTTTTGTGTATCTTTTGAAGAATTGAAGAGTATTAACAGGGTTGTTTTTATACTGCATAGAAATAAAGTAACTCTTTTGCTATCTGCAACACCTGCATGATTTTTTAAAAAATAAAGTTTAGCTCAGCATCTCCACTTTTATCAATAGCTTCAGGAGGCAATCTAGATAAAGGATGATATGTCTTTACAGAAATGCAGAATGTCGGAGAGAAGAACTTAATTTTATTTAACATAAACATATTGAAATTCATAAAATGATACAATAACAAGTTGTACTTATGATTTCATTAGGTTTAACATGAATTTAACCTAATAAATTGCAATGATGTATTTTTTTATCCATGTATTAAGTTATTATAGAAAAATACTCCTATTCCAGGTTTGCAGATTTGAAATCTGTTATAAATCCTGAATATACAGTATGTATAGGTGTCAAACAGTTAACATTCTCAAAATAAATAATATACTGCCATCTTCCCTAACTTGACTTATTCCAACCTGTGGGATTATTAATCGGATCATTCTCATTAAATAAATTCAGTATTGGGTGACATTATGGAACTTGTGGCCCAAACCATCTTGAAAGCAGTAGATTGAAAACAGCTACACTGTTCAAGTTATACACATTAAATGAAATAATGTTTTGCTCACATCTGATCTTTAAACAAATAACAGCACATACTAAATTGCAGAGTTTCTCTATTTACTGAGATATGTCTCTGCGTTTGATCTGTCACTAAGCAGAGAAACATGAACAGTGAAGCATGAATTACCACAGTCTTTCAAAACCAGTTTTTTACCCTGCGTAATGGGAGTTGATGAGCTTAGTCAGTAACCTTGTCAGTAATCTACATGTCTCTCTTTGCATTAATGATTTTGTTATGCCTCCTCCCCTGAGGTGCTTGACTTTTAAAAGGAGGGACTCGGTGGTAATTCTACACTCAGTTCTGTCCACGCCTATTCACACTTGCTAAACTTACCGAACAAATGCTGGGCTAAGCATTAAAAATGGTTGGTGACTGCTTTTCATCAGTAAAAGAGATTTGACTGATCTGCAACTCTGCTTCCATAGCTGTTTTATTTCCAGAAATCGAGTAGTGGTTTTAATATATGTGCTGCAATGGCAATTGGTGACAGTAATCTTCATTTTACAACTAAGTGTCAATTAACTTCATATCAAGCTGATTATAAATTAAGACGGAGTAGTTTACCATCGGAACTCCTCAGAAATGACATTAAAGAAAAGTATCAAAGAAATATTAGGAATTTAGAACTCATCCATCCAAGACGCCCTAAGAAAAGACCTTCACTCTTTCCAGGTAGGACATGTCAGGAAGTTGCTATTGCACATTCTTAAAGTTTTTTTATGTTTGAAAAATAGAGATTTCTAAACATGTATGACATATAAATGATACATATTTTAAAATATCAAATCATGGTAGCATATAGTAATAATTGTGAACTGAATCACCTCATTGCTTTGAAACATGTCTATTGAAAAATATAATTTTGCTTCCTATATAGTAGCATTTTTTATAAAGAGGTTTAGGATGTTTCAGTGCTTTTAAGAAAACATGAACAATCAGATTCTATTTTGAATTATTTGTATGAAATTTTGACACTTCTTACTATATCGAGTTCTAGTTCTTATCAATAAAAACACCATTCTTCTGAAAGACATCTTTTTAAATCCTTATTTTGCACTGAAGTAGGAAATGTTTGAAGTAATGGGTATATTTAATCCTCAAATGGATTTGTGTTTCCTAATCAGATTTTCAATTAAATAAGGAACAGTGAATTATGACTTTAATTTAAAATAATAAAGGAGTTAAGACAAAATGTTGATTACTTGTAAATTCATTGTACAGATAGAGAAGTTCTAAAGCATATTAAGAACCTATATTTTTGTAAGTGCAATAATTTTTTTCAAATACTAAATAAAATATATTAATAAGAAAGTCAAATTGATTTTAATTCAAAATCCCATTTAAGAAGTCGTATAGGCTTGATATCAAAGATTTGGGATTCTTGTTTTAAAAACGACACACCCCCTAAAACTTTAAAGTGAAAGCAGATATGACTTAAGGACGTATTATAAATGCAAAAACATTTTAAAAGCCTTGGGAGGAAAAAAAAATTAACATTTCTAAATGACTGAATTTTTGGTTTAAATTGTTAACCATAAGCAGACATCTATAAAGTTTTAACTAAATACAGATATGATATACGGTTCTTGTACTGCTTGAAGTCAGGTGATTTGGGTGTGTTCTGCTATATAAAACTTCCTGATTCCTGAATCAGATATTTTTCACAACACCTACTTCACTAACATGTGCAGAGTTAAAATCACGTATGGATCTTCTGGACCAGTTCCAGTCTGCATAATTACAGGTAGTCCTCAACTTACGATCACAATTGAGCTCAACATTTATGTTGCTAAGTAAGACATTTTTAGGTGAGTTTTGTCCCATTTTATGACCTTCCTTGCCACACTTGTTAAGTGAATCACTGCAATTATTGAGTTAGAACATGGTTGTTAAATGAATCTGGGTGTCCCATTGGGGAAATCAGTGGGGCAGCTGGCAGGGAATATTGCATGTCACAATCCCATGATGTCTCTCTTAATCACCATGATTATTCGATTAACAACCACAGCTAAAAAATTGGGTGCAATCCTGTGAGGCCTTGCTTAATGGAAATTTTTTCAGTCTCAGTTATGGCAAGATGAGCACTACCTGTGCATATACATATATAAACTGAGCATAAAAGTAACGCATACAAGACAATTGGGGATTTGTGGTAGGTCCAGGCATTATTTATTTATTTAGAAAATGTATATCACTGCCTAGTTGCTCACAGCAACTCTAGGCAGCTTACAAGCAATAAAAACAATTATAGAAATAAAAATAAAAGATAATAACTCCATCTACCCCCACTAATAACACACAGTCAAATAAGCCATTTGATGGGCTCCATCTCACTAGGAGTTCCCCAGACAAAATCAAGTCTTCAGGGCCTTACAAAAGAGTGTCAAAGTGGGGAGCCATCTTAATTTCTAAAAGGATTATATTCTAGAGGGAGGGAGCCACCATGGAAAAGGCCCTTCTTCTGGGTCCCGACAGACGTATCTTCTTACAGGATAGGACTCATAACATTCCTTGCCTCCCCACTCTAGTGGGTTGGGGGGATGTGACCGGCAAGAGACAGTCTCTCAAATAACTTGGTTCCAAGTCATGAAGAGCTTTAAAGGTCAACCAACACTTTGAATTGCACCCAGAAGTAAAACTGGGGGTCAACAATAATAAAAGTGGGTGTGACCTGGTATTGAAGTTCTGCCTATTTTACATATGTGCATTGGTACAAAACATGTTAATAAGGAGTAAGACTTTGTGCCCACGATTTTAATGTTGGCTTTTCCTATGGATCCCCTATGCTTTTCTATCACAAGTTTAGTAATAAATTGTAATGCAAAGTATAAACAAGTGGCTGATTGGAACTTTTCTTTGTCTAATCCTTAATTTAAAAAATAGAAATGCTTTTAAATAAAGAGAGTTCCAAACCTGTTACGTACTAGGTCCGTGATGGCAAACCTATGGCACGTGTGCCACAGGTGGCACGCAACACCCTCTCTGCGGGCAGCTGATCGTCATGTCTCTGTTGCGCATGTGTGGGGGTGGGGGTGCAGGAGGGCATGTGCATGCGCAGGGGCAGGGCACATATGAGTGGTGGGGTGCATGTGGGGAGCCTCCCGTACACGTACAGGGCGGGGCACACATTGCATTTTGGGGGTTTGTGTATGCATTCGTGTGTGCCAACTTTGGGCACTCCATCCAGAAAAAGTTAGCTATCACTGTAACTAGGTTATATGCCCAAGGATGCTTATGGCTCTTCATAGTTTTTAAATGGGAGAATGTTATGAAGTTCTTTGCCTTTCAGTTGAGAATAGATTTTTTTTATTCCTCTACAATAATTTTTTAGAATAAATCTTTCATTGTCAATGAGTTTTTGTGATACATTAGGTATTGACAGAAAAAGCTGGATATAAACTGATAATTCACTACTATTATGCACACTTATTATAGAAGGCATATAACAATCCAGTCAATTAGCAGTCACATCAGATAATTGTTTTGATGACCTATACACCAGTGGTGGTATTCAATTTTTTCCCTACTGGTTCTGTGGGCATGGCTTGGTGGGGGAGGGTCATGTGACTGAGTAGATGTATCCAACTCATACTTACACCCACTCAGTCACATGATCCTGCCAAGCCACGCCCACAGAACCAGGTTGGGGAAAAAAATTGAATACCACCACTGGTGTATAGTAGTCAGAACAACTATCTGATGTGACTGCTAATTGACTGGATTGTTTTATGCCTTCTATAATAAGTGTGCATAATACCTATCTACCTATTTTCTACCCAGGCAGACCTGGCCTCATCTGTCAAAGGCCTGGCCTAATCCTGCATGCTGCCCACTATCACTTCACCAATCACACATATCATCCCTTTTCCCCTCTTTTGTTGTCCCATGGCCATGACCTTACCTTCCTCCCACGGCTGGCTGCCAGAGAAGGCATGCCAGGGCTGAGCCATTGTTGTTGCTGGGCTCCCCGCCAGCCCACATTTCGCCCCGTCACAAGATGCCTGCAGCCACCACATTTTTTTCGATGTGGTTGGACTCCAGCCGCACTGAAAAAAACATGTGGCAGCTGTAGGCTTTTTGCAGCAAAAATTACCGACCTCTGGCTTTGCTCCGCTTTTCCAACGCGGCACTGGTGATGCGTTCTATGCACTGGCCGTGCCAGCTCACCCCATTGCCTGCTGCACCGCTCCGCTTGGAGTTGCTTGGGCAAATCTCTCCAGTGCAGCGGGCTCAATGGGTTGGACCTCAATGGGTTGCTTCTTTGCTGGCCGGAACCAAGCCAGGAGCGGCGGCTGGAAGATTCTCCTGCCAGCAAAGAGGTGGCAGCTATAGGCTTGTTGGCGGGGGAGGGGGGACACAGTGAGACTCAGACAGGAGTCGGAAGGCAGTTCATGTGCCCTGCCTGTCCCTTTTGCCCCCACTCCCATGCGTCAAAGTGTCTTAAAAGGACAGGCTGGGGGAGCTGCCTTTCGAGCAACAGTAGAGTGAAAGGAAGGGAGGCAGAAAAGTTCACCCAAGTCTTCTCCTTCTCAGGCATACACAGAGCATGTGCATCTCGCGGCGCCGGAGGGACTCGTCCACATGCTATCTCCTTGCAGAAGGTCACGGCCTCATATTTGCATGTGAGATCCCATGACCTTCTGCAAGGAGATGGCGCTTGGGTTACCAGCTTGGTTCTGGCTGGCAAAGAAGAAGCAGCTGGGACTCACCACCCTGATCTTCATGCCAGGGTGCACTCCATTGCTTGCTGCACCGGAGTGGAAGTACTTGCCCAGGCAAGTCCCTCCGATGCAGCAGGCAATGAAGTGCATGTGCATGGCCAGTGCAAAAAGCAGAGTGGCAATGACAGCGGGACTGAAGCACTTTTTTGGCACTTTCAAAAAGCGGAGGCCAGTAGTTTTTGGTGCAAGAAACCTGCAGCCGCTGCCTCTTTTTTTTGGTGCACGAAGCCTCCAGCCAGTTGGCTCGGTTCCGGATGGCAAAGAGGCATCAGCTGGGAGGCTTCTCACACCAAAAAAAAGAGGCAGCGGCTGCAGGCATCTCGCGACAAGGGAAGCAAGATGCAGGCTGGCGGGGAGTCCAGCGGCTCTCAGCCCTGTCTTGCTGAGAAAGGTAAAGTCGTGGCCACGGACGATGAAAGAGGCGGCCGTAGGGGAGAAAGCAAGGAGATTAAGGGCCGGGGCCACTCCCAATTGCTGCCATCCAAGCCATTATATGCTGATAATACATTATTTTTCCATAGTTAGGACTGTATAATCCCATCAGAATTACTGGATATTTCTAGTATGTTCAACAAACAAACACCATCACTCCTGCCAAATCCTTTCTCATTTCAAAAGACAAGAAGCACTCATAGCTAGCGATCATTGGAACTATACTTTTATTCTGAACCACAGAAGTCACAATGACTAAGCTAGCAGCGGGTTGGCTGTAAAGTCATCCAAGGTTCCTTTCTACTCTGTTATTCTGTATTCTATAGGAGGGGGTTCTGGGGATTGCTTATTGTACCCTATGACTATCATTAAGTGTTGTAACTTATGATTCTTGACAAATGTATCTTTTCTTTTATGTATACTGAGAGCATTTGCACCAAGACAAATTCCTTGTGTGTCCAATCACACTTGGCCAATAAAGATTTCTACTCTCTATTCTATTCTTTCCAAGTATGCACAACATTGGGATGAGACATAACTTTGTTTAATTGCATTTAATTGCATTTCTATATGTTTCATAATTTTCTTCAATATATTCAGAACTAGAGTGCATTTTTTGTACAGGTTTTTCAGGATTTATCCAGAGTGTTCAGGAACTGCAAGGAGATTTAGTTGTTCAAATTGTGTACTCAATCTAAATTTATGTGACTAGGAAAATCATTAATACATTCTGCATGCTACTACATTGCTTCAGAAAACAGGAACTTCTATGCTTGAACATTCCTTTTGATTTGGCATAGTAGAAGTTTAAAAATTCATAGAGAACCTAAACTAAAGTTCTTCCTCTGAAATCTATCTGTATATGAACTGGGAATTTCTGACATGCGGAACTGTTTTGACTGATCCTTATATTTTCCATATACTGAACAAAAAATATCCTGAACTATTTGTTCTTTCAGACTGATAGCAAAATTGATTATTCTGTTGTGTAATCTTTTACAATTATATTAATTTATAATTTGTTTGTTTCTTCCCATGAAAGGAGAAAAATTGAGTATAGGTAAAAAGTGTTTTGAATCTTATAGCACTGATACCTGAGAGTATTAGAAGCTGCTGATGGTGATGCAGTTGAGGTCCAAGTTGAAAACCACTCTCAGCCATAGAATGCATTAATAAATTGAAGTTAATTATAATCTATCAATCTGGCCATAAGATTCCAATGAAGAAAATTGGACTAGTCATCTGTAGCACATGGAATATAGATTCTGAACACCAGTGTTTAAAAAAAAAATAGTGGAAAATTGGAGCAAGTTCAAAAGAAACCTACCAAGATGGTGAATGTCTGAAAATCCCTACGAAGAAAGATTAAAAGCTCCAAGTATGTTTAGCCTAAACATGAACAAGTAGTGTGATGATGGTACTAAAAAGACAAAGATTATTTTAAACTGTATCAACAAGAACAAGACTTCAGATACATAAATAATTTTCCATTGGACTCTGCTATGGCCAGGCCCTCATTGATAAAAATGTTGGACAGCATAGGGCCCAAGATAGCACCTCGTGGGACCTGATAACCTCCTTCCAAACCAAACCGGAATCATTGCTGAACACTTTTAGGGTGTATTAATTTAACTGTGTCTACATCTAACAGTATAATCCAGCCCATATTTTATCATATTCTGCTGGAGGCTTAGTTGAAGTTCATCTACACTATGTCTAAACCATTTAGCTGAACTACTAAGCTGTTAAGTCTGTCAAAAACAATGTTAGTATAGCATGGTTTATCTCTGATTAATCAATGCTAAATCCTGTTATTTGTATCATACTTATCCTAACTTTCACAGACATGTTGCCTTTGCAGTAAAGATGTCAAGCATACAGGACTATAGTTTATTGAGACCTTCTATTTGTTGTTTTAAAAGATGGAGATCATATTTGTGCTCTTCCAATCTTCTGGGACTTTACTATTCTCATGGGAGTTCTTAAACATTATCAAATAGTCCACCTGATCCTGGAGACTAGAATTCTTGACCAATTCTTTGTTATTTTTTCTTGTCTCCATCATCAGCTAGAACCCTATTGAAGTTCTAACAGAAGACAGATATCAAACAAGAATTAGGAAGTGAGTCTTCTGATTATCACCCATTACCACTTCACCATTTTATTCTTGAAGTAAACCTAAACTCTGGCATAGTTTTGTGCTGATTAATAGACAAGGAAAACATGGTTAAACTGGTTGTTACACATACTATGTAGTACAGTTTAATGACTCATCCTTGTGCTGCTCCAACGTTGCTTTCTGAAGCCACTTGGGGGCAGCAGAGGAACATGTTTCTCATAGGAAAAACAAATGTAATAAGTATCTGCATTTGAATCCTACATTTTATCTATCCTAAGATTTGATACGGTATTTCAATTTCTCAGTCATCAGTTTTGGTCTACTTGGGAGGGAGTTTGAGGGTTTTTCTTTTTCTGCTGTTTTTTACAGATAGAAAGTATGCAAATCAGTATTTCTTTTTTCAGGTCATACAGGTAGTATTGCTGATTTGCATTTCAGCTGGTAATTCCAGAGCAAGGCAGTTAATGTACACCACATCATGCATGGCTAGTTTCCTGTGGTATGAAAGTACTTGTTAGTAGTTTACTGGCAGATGCTATGAGAATAATTCTATTATAAATATTTTGATCAGAGGATCCTAGACAAAAATGGACATTAAAGTAATGTAAACTTTGGAACAGAGCTGGTTATATAAATTAAATATTTAAGGTTGTTCTTTAAAAATGCATGAAAAGATGCCCTGGTCCTATGTCAAATTATAATAGAAAAGGATACTTTATCGTTATAAATATAATTGTGTATTTTATTCCCCTCAAATTATAATGTTCATCAACATAGTAAATTTGCATTTTAATTTTACCAAACTTATTAGAAGTTTTAAACTGTATTTTATCTGAAGTTTAATTGCTATTTTATATCCTTAATATATTTGTACCTCTTCCATCTGAAAGCTTCGAGGTCAGGTTGTCGCCATCAATTAAAATAATTTAAAATAAAAAATGAGACAGGAAATTGCAAAAGACTTTTAAAAACTGATCTGATTTCATATTGTTCTGAATTATATATCAATGCTGGCACCAAGGAAGCCATTCAGAAAGGAACAGGTCCTTCCCTGTTCACTAATAAGTCTAATTTTAGAACATAAGGGCACCAAGAGCAAGCTTAAAATTTAAAATTTAGGAACAGGCTTTTTTCCAGATATACAGACTGCAGCCATTAAGAGCTATTGTCAAAATTAGAAATATTTTCAGAAATGGACAGTGAACCAATAACATTGTTTAAAATTTAGCAATAATTATATTTTGTCTGTTCCATTTAGTAGTCAATGGCTGTGTTTTGACCACCTGAAAAATTAACTGGGATATCTCAACATTCTTCAAGGATAATTAAAAATGGGTAAGAAATGACTGCAAATGGACAAATCCTGATTTTTCAAGGGTATGTCAAAGAGCCAGGGATGTTTGCAGGGTAGGTCAAAAAAGTCAACATAGTGGCCACAATGTAGTGTTTGAAGCTCTGCCTCTATAATGGGGTATGAGAATGACCTTGGGAGGCAGGAGAAGGAGCCACAGACTAGGCAATAGTCAGATAAGAGCAGCTGAGCTTCCAGAAAGAATGGGGGCATAGCAAATGTCTCAGAGGGACACCCCAGAGGTATTATTTAGCAGGTTCTGGCCAGTTCTGGAGGACCGATAATGGAAATTTTAAGTAGTTCGGAGAACCAGCAAATACCACCCATCATTCCCCTGTCACACCCACCAAGCCACGCCCACAAAACGGGTAGTAAAACATTTTGAATCCCACCACTGGACACCCCCTCTAGTTTGTTGGACTGTAAAGATGAGATGCAAGAGATGTACTTTCAGACTTGCAAGATTTTGTTAATGTAAGCTTATAATAAAGATAGAATTAGTATTTCAGAGTATGCTTCTTGTCTCAACTACTGCTGAATCAGTCTTGCAAGTGCTGCTTTTTGGAGTTGTGTTCGGAGAGAGTTCTGGCACAAATCAGAAAAGGATATAAGGATTTTATAGTTTTAATTCTATGAGGTATCACATATGCTTGTGATACATAAATAAAGGGTACTATTTATGGCTGTTTGGCTATACACTACCTTTAAATCAATAGCAATAAGATATAATTGGTATAACTGATGGAACTGAAGAAATTTTCAGAGGGATAACTAGTTGTGCTTTCATTCTAACACTCACTTGTAGCATTTTAAATACTACCATATTTAGTATAATATACTTACAGCCTTTTTGGCTATGTGTGCTAGAAACCTGTCAAAAGCCTCTCTCTCTCTCTCTCATACACACACACACACTGTACATGTATATATGTATATACATGCACATACAAATATCCAATGTATGTGTAGAATCTTGTCTGTGGAAACCCAGTTGCTTATCATATAGAAAGTCTCTATTTTTGCAACAAATATTGCTTAATGACAATATTCCAGACACAGAAGCCCTTTACAAGCCCATGAAGTAGCCCATGGTCATCCAGTTCACAGTAGTGACAATTTTCAGGGCTGTGGTTTTTAAAAATATACCTTAATTTTAAGGGTGGTGGTGGTAGTAATCAGGACGTTAAAGTCTCTTTGATTTCAGTACAATGTTCACGTCTCTTGCTAAAGCCAGTGGCCAACTTGGTATAGGAAAGGGATGTTGTAGCTTGGCCGTATCCATGGAATAAGGGACAAACATAGAGAGGCTTTAATATAGTAAGCCATTATTCCGCGGGTTGCTGTCTCTTTAAATCTGACCCTAGACAAAATGGTATCAGCAGCCGCTCCGATTTGTCTGGTGCCGAGAGAAGAAGAACCCAAACAACTAAGGCAGCGCGGAGAGGCGCCCGGCAAAACCTGGGGGAGGGAGAGGAGGAGAAAAGAGGCACCGTCACTGCACCCTCTGGATGGGTGCAGTTTGGGCTTTACCGCAGCATGATGCAGTTGTTGAAAATTAGGCGTTGTTGTTGTTCTTGGGAGGGAAGCAGCTGACAAGGCAGCAGCTGGCATCAAAACAAAACAAAACCACTCCGGCTGGGTTCCCATCTTCCGTCCCGCGCGCCGGAGCTGCAAGAGAGGAGGGCCCTTGAAGCTGTTCTCGGTGGCGAATCACCGGGCCGCCCCGACTGCCTGGGCTGCTGCGGGGCGTTTTGCAGGAAGAGGTGTTTTTCCTTCCGACCGCTCCTCTCTAATACCCGGCAAGGAAGGAGAAGAAGAAGGAGACAGCGGCATTCATGCAGCAATAGCCACCGCCGCAGCCCGCAACAGCAGCAGCGCTTTAAAGCGAACTGGTGGATGGTGAGAAGGGGCGCTTAGACTCTCCCGGGGCTCCGTGCGATGGGGAGGCGGCATGCTCGGTGAAGGAATGAGCCGAGGACAAGCATCGCCAAGGCTACTTCGTTCATTGTCCGTGGACGAGAGAGCAGCAGTAGCTACCGCTACTGCAGGAGCAAGCGCCCCTCAGGAACGGAAGGAGAGGCTCTGCGGAGACTTCATTTCCTCTCCTGACCCCACCGTTTACATCACTGACTGGTGACAGTCCCATCTCGCCGGCAAAAATCTCTTTCTATGCTGCAACCATGGCCAGCCAACAGGATTCCGGCTTCTTTGAAATCAGTATCAAATATTTACTGAAATCCTGGAGCAATAGTGAGTGAGCTTCTTTCCTCTCCTCCCCCCACCCCCTTCTCCACCTCCTACAGAATTGCTGGTAGCATGGAGCCAGTGCATCCTTGCCTTGGGGCTGATAGCTTGATGACCAAGTGATGTCTTTCTGTGGGGTGAAGGCTCCCATGATGTACTTTAATGGCAAATCTAATTGCGGTTGTAATTATAGCTATGATTATAATCATCATCTTTAGGAGGAAGGTAGGATTTCACTTCCTACCTGGTTTTGCTGGGATTTTCAAAAGACCTCTCAAGTTCATCTTCTGAATCTGGAGAAGAGCAGGGTGGCATAATTCTAGTTTCCCATCCTTAAATGTTTTTGCTTGATTTTGTGACTTTCATTTGTGGGGAGGATGGCTCTTCAACTGAATAGAAGCACTTGACACATTTTGTGTTTCTCCTTCAGGGAGAAACACAGGAAAAAAATGACAAATCTTAATATTTTTACATATCTACTGAACAATAGAGTAATGTAGGAAGGATGGACTCCTGGTATAATAAGCTATTCAGTATTCACACACTCTCCCCTTTTGTGGTTTTATTGCCTGTTATATTTGTGATAAAGGATTCTATCTTTTTTCCTGAACCAAATGAGAGAGATCCACAATGTAAACAAATGGGGCTGGAGCTATGCAGTATTGCAGAGGTCAGTATTACTGATGGTAATCAAAGTGGCCTTTATTCTATTTTTTTATATGTAGCAAACATTCTTTATAGTAAAGTTCAGTGAATGTCAAGAATGTGCACTATTAATGTGAAGTTAATTAAAGCCTCTAGTCTGTCTACTTCGATTCTTTTCATAAGTGAAATTTCATTTGATAAATTTGTCCTGTTTGTGCCTACTTTATGTCAGCATATTTGAATGGCATCAGATTCTACCCACGTCTACACTGTGTGCACAATTATTAGGCAAGTGAGTATTTTGACCATATCATTTTAATATATATTTTCCATCTCCAAACTGTATAAACCTGAATGCTTATTGGATATAAGCATATCAGGTGATGTGTATTTGTGTAATGAGGGAGGGTGTGGCCTAAGGAGATCAACACCCTATATCAAAGTCTGCATAATTATTAGGCAACATCTTTTCCTCAGGCAAAATGGGACAAAGAGATTTAACTGACTCTGAAAAGTCAAAAAATGTAAAAAGTCTTTCCAAGGTTTGCAGCACTCTTGAAATTGGTAAGATATTGGGATGTGATCATAGAACCATCAAACGTTTTGATGCAAATAGTCAACAGGATAGCAAGAAAAGTGTTGAGAAAAAAAGATGCAAATTAACTGCCAAAGATTTGAGAAGAATCAGATGTGAAGTTACCAGGAGCCCATTATCCTCCAGTGCTGTCATATTCCAGAACTGCAACCTATCTGGAGTGTCCAAAGTATAAGGTGTTCAGTGCTCAGAGACATGGCCAAGGTAAGGAAGGCTGAAACCCAACCAACACTGAACAAGACACATAAGTTGAAATGGAAAGACTGGGCCAAGAAATATCTGACAACAGATTTTTCAAAGGTTTAATGGACTGATGAGATGAGAGTGACTCTTGACAGACCATATGGATGGGCCCATGGCTGGATCAGTAAGGGGCAAGAGCTCCATTTTAGCTCAGATGCCAGCAAAGTGGAAGTGGGGTACTAGTATGGGCTGGTATTATTAAAGATGAGCTAGTCAGACCTTTTTGGGTTGAAGATGGACTCAAAATCAATTCCCAAACCTGCTTCCAATTTTTAGAAGATACTTTCTTCAAGCAGTGGTACAGGAAAAACAGTGGTACCTTTCAAGAAGACCATGATTTTTGTGCAAGACAATGCTCCATCGCATGCTTCAAAGTACTCCACTGCATGGCCAGACAGTAAAGGCCTTAAAGATTAAAGACTAATAACACGGCCCCCTTCCTGATCTGACCTATACCCTATTGAGAACTTGTGAGCCCTTTTTAAATGGGAGGTTTACGGTGTAGGAAAACAGTACACCTGTCTGAACAGTACCTGGAACACTACGGTTGCTGCCGCACAAGTTGATCGGCAGCAGCTCAAGAAACTGACAGATTCCATAAATGGAAGGCATATGACTGTTATTGAAAAGAAGGGTTGTTCTGGACCTTACAACCACTATCTGATTATAAAGCAGACAGATTTAAACTCCACAAAGGCATCCATACAAAGTTTCTTCATTGGTTCATCAGGCATCCTCGAATGTAACTCACAGTTATGTTGAGTTTCATCTCAATGTCCAATTCTCTGCATAGCTGACTTTATGGTGTAAAAGGATAGTTCTCTTTTCATTCTGATAATGGTGGAGCAAGAGGGTGAGGCAGCAGCATGCTGCTGGGGTCCAGGCAAGAGTGAAGGAACCTCCCCCAACCCACCAAGGGTCAATTCAGTGACCAACCAGGATTACAGATGTGGCCACATGACATGGACTACATTTCCCAGGATACTTTAACTACATTTACCATGATGCATTCCCTTAAGAGGACAGCTCCCAATTCCTAACTAACTATCCCAATATCCAATTAACTATAAACTGTCTGGACAGCACAAGGGCCACTAATTTTTTTTTGAACTATCAGAAATGTTTGTTTATACATTTTGAGTTTGCTTATTATTTTCACTTTAACAGATGGAAATAAATGAGTGACATGGGAAACATTTTCATTTAGTTGCATAATATTATGCACACTAATAGTTGTCCAATAATTTTGCACTCATAGATATTCTCCTAAGAAAGCCAAAACCTCACTTTTGTTTTCTTAAATATTCAGGTTTGAGATTTATTAACATTTTGAATTGACCAAGAGTACTGTAGTTGTTCAATAATAAAATTAATTCTCAGAAATACAACTTGCCTTATAATTGTGCACACAATGTAAAGTGTGCAGTCTTTCTGGAAGGATACAGCTATTTTGTATTATGTATAATTTGTATAATATGATAAAAATATTATATCAAAAAATTATATATGTAATACATAGCTTATTGAGCCCATATCTTCAATTAAATATCATTGGCATATGCTGTGTTTTAAATTTGTATATGGGGTAAGATGCTAATTAGTCAAATACAGATCTAAAATAGGTGTAGAATCAAATATATCAAAAATATCATTTGTGAATAATGTTGAAAGGCATTGGCTTAAGGTTTATCTGAATTTCTTAACCATAAAGTGTAACTAAATTGTAACAGTGGTGGCATTCTAATAATTCTAATCATCATTCTTACGCATAACGTTAAAGCTTTGTTTTTGAGCTATATTTAATTGATTTAAATAGAGGCTATAGCAGAATAGGAGAGAGAAATAAAACTGTTGGTAGATTTTTGTTATGAACTAGTTCTGATTTTAAAATATGTAATATGAAAATGATGGCACAATAGTTTAACTTACATAGTTTCTAATTTTAATGAAAATTAGATGATTATCCTGGCATGTATTTTCCATCCGGTTGAATCATTTTCATTAGCAAAGAATCTGGGTATCAATGAAAGCAAGAATTCAATCAAACTTTTCTTCTGATTTATTTGCTTGAAATATAAAAAAGCAAATTAAAAACTACTTATTTTAAAAATTGAGAGTGGAAGAAAGCTGCTGTAAATAAGTTGAAGGATGTAGATTGTATATGGAAAGACTACATTCAACTTTCCTAGGAGCAGAATTATTTTATATGTAAGCCTTTAGCTTCTGACAGTATTTACTAGACCCCAGGGTACTCATTAAACCCACAAGATTCCCTATCCTGGCTGTGATATGAGAGGCTTTGATGTCATTTGTTCGAAAAACTGTTGGTGGATTCTTGCCTGGGTTTGGTGCACAACCATTAATATGTTTGCAAACAGAGGGGCACCATGTCAAAGTACAGGGGTTGAAAGTCTTCATCTGCAGTTTTCTGGCTTGCTATCCTTATTTGGTACACTACTAAATAGCACATTAAATACTTTTCATTAAAGACAATGGAAACCATTTTGATGTAGTAGTTAAAACATCAGACTACTAACAAGGGCATTGTGAGTTTTAGTGCCAGTTTAAGCACAAAGCCTAGAAGGTGAAGATAGTCTACTCATTTTCTCTTAGCCCTAGGACAAGATAATGACAAACTACTTCTGAAAAATCTTGCCAAGAAAATTGCGGGGATTTTTCCAGGGAGTCTCCAAGAATCAGCCATGATTGAATGGAAGAAAAAAAGAGAGAGGTTGGACAGTATGGGAAGGTTCTGAGTTATAGAACAATAATTTTAAAAAGGCAAAAAACCTTTGTCATTCAACTAGTGATGTATTTATATACTGTCATACTTAGTTTTGCTAATATCCAACTAATCACCTGGAACAGAACATAATTTGAACATAATTCACATTGCAGCACTCATCAAAAGGGCCCTGCAGAGATTATACTACCTGAAACTTCTCAGAAAACAACAACTGAATGAAAAACTGCTGGTGACCTTCTACCGCTGCCCAGAGGTGGTATTCAGCAGGTTCTGACCAGTTCTGGAGAACCGGTAGCAGAAATTTTTAGTAGTTAGGAGAACTGGCAAATACCACCTCTGACTGGAGATTTTACAGTATCCTTCCCCTGCCACACCCACCAAGCCTCGCCCACAGAACTGGTAGTAAAAAAATTTAAATCCCACCACTGCGCTGCACCATAGAGAGTATTTTAACTTACTGCACCTATGTATGGTTTGCCAATTGCATAGGGGCAGATAGGACAGCACTCCAGAGGATTAACGTCATTCCCAGAATATCATTGGTTGCCCTCTTCCCTCTTTGGAAGAGCTTTATAGCTCCTGCTGCCTTAAGAAAGTTCAAAACATTCTCAAAGATCCATCTCATCCTGGGCACCCTTTTTTTGAACTATTACCATCTGACAGATGGTACAGGATAATAAAAACAAGGACAAATAGGCTGAAAAACAGCTTCTATCCCAGGGCAGTAACTCTATTGAATTCTATTGTATAGTGCAATACTATTGCAATATCAGGGGTTTTAAATTCAATGTATAGAATGTGAAGGATGTGTGCTTGTGTTTATTTTCATAGTCATAATATACAATGAAGATGGTATTTAATTTCATTATATGAGGTGCAATGACAATAAAGTAAACTAAACTAAGCTAAATAATAAACCCTTCTATTCTTCAGGATGGTTGCAAAAGAAACATTAGAAAGGTTTACATTTGTTTTTAATTAATTGCAATCTAATATTCTATTCATAGTCTAAAACAAGGGTGTCTGACTTGATCAGCATTGTAGTTGTCCACTATGGGCTGGGCCGGGGGGGAGGAGGAGACAGGACGGACACCCTTCTGCATCACCCTGCAGGCCAAAATGGGGCACAGGAGGCATGAGTGGCCCCCATGTGCCCCATTTTCAGCCTGGACACCCTTCTGCAGCATGCTGCCCCCCATGCCTGTTTTATTTGGTAGGGCGCTGCAGGAAGCTGTCCAAGCCAAAAACAGGCTATGCAGGAGCCACCCCACAGCCCGTTTTCACTAGCAGAAGCATCGCTGGCTGGTTCTTTGCTATTTCCAGGCTGGCCCTGTGGGCCGGATCTAAGCACCCCATGTGCCGGATGTGGCTCACAGGCCTTGAGTTTGACACCCCTACTCTAAAATGTGATATAAGACAAATAGCAGTTAACTCGAGCTGGAAACAGAAGTTTCTCATTTCCTACTTATAGCTCAATGAAGAAGAGGTGAAAAGGGTTGTGATATTTTCCAAGTCATAGTAAATGAACTAGCTCAGTCTTTTTTCTTATTATTTGTTTCTGTAATTTAAAATATAATAGGATTGCATGAAAAAGGGGAAAAAATGAAAGTTTTTCCCGGATGAAGAACTGCTAAAAAAAACCTCTGCAAAACTAATCAATTTAGAAAAAGAGACAAAATCTCATTGGAACAAAAGACCAATATTAAGTTCAGGCTGAAAATAAAAATGAAAAGCATGCACTAATTGTTCTTTTCTTTTACCTGAATTAAAAAAATTGACCATGGATGAATCCTTCAAAAAAAGCTGGACATTTTCTAATGCACATTTTTGATTCAGGTTTTTCCTTATCTTTTTTTTTTCCTTAGTGGATTTTTCTATAACTGAACAATATTGTATTCTGAAATAAAATACTTGGTATTTTATATTTCAGGAGGGGGCTTAAAATATTTATTTTCACAACAATTTAATGTTATTTTTTCAACATACAGTATATAAGTTAAGATTTAACTTTAGATGTATTGCTTTTATTGCTTGTAAGATGCCCAGAGGCATTAAATGGGTGGGTGGCAAGGATAAACATTTTCCATGTAAATGAAAATGTACAGAGGAAATAGTTACTCCTAGAAATCTGTCACACTAAGATGTTGTTGGTCAAAAGACATACAGTATTTAGGACCCACTGATTCAGTAAGTTTTGCTTAAAGAGCCATCTTCAACTACTCTGAGACTTATATTAATATGTTTGTATATCCCGGTTTTAAAACACTGAGTCATCTTTGCCTAATGGATTCTTGAGGTCTTCTCTTGAAACAAGATACTATTGAATACATAGATTAATAGAACATCAGAGTGATAGATTTGAATGACATTGTTAAAAGCTTGCTTTTAAAGCTATTGCTTAACACTTGCAAATAATGTGACATGCTTATATATTTAAAACATTTAGATGACCACCCGTCTTGAACCAATTTCAGGGCAGCTCAAAACCTCAAAATAAAAACAATATCTAAGGTAAAATAAAAAATATTAAAACAACATGGCTAAATTTTCCCATGCAGTCCAGAACAAGTTCCTCCCATACCAAACTCAGCTTATTCCAGCCCTTGGGGGAAAATACTGTTAACTATGACAGATATTTCACACATGGCATCATTAGGCTGGAGATACAGTCTGCTAAGCATTTTTTGGGGGGAGTATAATTTAGTGAAACATGTGACAATATGATGAATCAAGTTTAGAGTAAATGTTTATGCAGTGATGTTTTTCATGGGAAAGCAAATCCAGAGTTTTAGGTGAAGTGTAGACTTTTTGGCCTTTAATTACAGCTCCTCTTTGAAAGATCAGCTGATCAAATTAGATAGCTAAATGGCAGGGTGTTGAAAGATGTAAAAATGGTTTGGGACTACCTTGTTGCAGAAAGTGAGTTGTCAAGTGACCTGAATCTTGAGGATAGACAGAATTTTTGAAGTAAGCAATAGCCAGGTAATAAATAGATTTTTTTCTGAAAAAAATACCAAAGATTAGATGACATGGGCATATAAATTTCCATTTATATTTCCCTCTTAAAGTATAATCCTATGCTAATTTGTTGTATTTATCTATTTTATAAAATAGAATTTTAAAAAATATCTGGCATATTTACTTATAAATGTTCCTCTTTACACATACAGTACTTTGATTTTTCCAAAATATGTAGCTTAATGGCCACTTTAATAAACAGGAACAATGTGATATCAATCAGTGCTATTTGATTTGGCTTTGTGTACTTATTCCTATTTGTATTTATTTCCTGTAAACTTGATTAGGCTGATTTTTATTTGTGATGTAAAAGATTTTCCTGGGGTAGAACACAGGAACAATTAAGATACAAGAACAGAGTTAAACTTAACAATGACTATAAAAAACAGGCAAGCAAAATAAATTAAACATTCAGTAAAATATAGTTTTTTATAAATACTGTATTATTATCAAAAATAATAAAAAGTCAATATTTAACACTCACACATATCACATCATAACTTGTTTGGATTTTGCCCCCAAGATTATTAACAGACAGTACATAAGTTCATTCACATCTCCACAATATGCTTGGTTATATTAAAAAAAAATTAATTCACATTGCACATGCATCATATAGTAATATGGGCCTTACTCATATGCTCTTGGATATATTCTCAAGACCAGGGATGTCAAACTCAAGGCCCGCGGGCTAGATCTGGCCTGCAGTGTGCTTAGATCTGGCCTGCGGGGGCCAGCCTGGAAATACCAAAGGACTGGCCCGCAGGTACCTCTGCTAGCAAAAATGGAGTTCTATAGAAACAGTAGTCACTGAACGGGTAGTAACACCGGTTGAATGCTACCCCTGACTGTGATGTCCCACTTTGGAATATCATTTCCTCACCCACCCAAGATCAGACTTGCCCCAATCCTGTTGGCTTTTCACAGGAATTAAGAACTTGCTTCAAGACATGAGCGCTGATAATATGGTTGAGCCTGTTGTCTGGTTATACTTACTGTGAGGTGTTTGATAATTCTTGGCTGTTATCTTATTTATCTTATTTCTGTTTTTAATTACTGCTTGTTTTGATGGTCTTTGACATTATATTTTCATTGAGCTCCCTCTTTCCTATTATGCTGTACATCTTCAGGCAGTCATATGCTTCTCATAGAGGTAGTTTTAGGTTTATGATGACACTTGACATCATTGACATTGATAAGCTAGTCGTAAAGTGCAACCCCACTTAATAGTCCCAAGATATTGCAAGAACTGTAAGCATGTCTTGACTTTTAAGAGATGTGTCTGAAACATTCTGCGTGAAACTTATAATGGGGTGTGTGTGTGATTTCCTTGTTTGTTTGATCTGACATTTTACAAGTTTCTATAAAAAACAGAACATGTTGGATGCTGCAATTGTATATAAACTTGTTTTTATAAAGACTACACAAAGCATTGGGGAAGTTACACTGGATCATCTGTAGTTTCTGTATAATCTTCAAGGGAAATCCGATGTAAAGTGAATTACTGTAATCACATAAGAAAAGACAGGAGTGTGAGAACCTTGCAGTAGGTAAGGAGCGGTTGGTGCACCAGCCAAGACTAGACAAGTATTTTTCTTGCCTCCATCTACTATTTTAGAAGGAGATGGAAGACCAAGAGGACTTCCAAATTGTAAGGTCATTTTCCACCAGTGAGCATAAGAGTAAAGATAAAATTAGCAGATTTATTGAGATAATAGATGGAGAAAGGAATGTTAGATATATTTTGCCATCTTGAGTATTTATAGTTTTTATTTTATAAAAATAATAAAGCTGAGATAGATAGATAGATAGATAGATAGATAGATAGATAGATAGATAGATAGATAGATAGATAGATGATAAAGAAAAGCAACTCAGTTGAACAATAATGTGAATATTAAACTGAAGTGGGGCCCTTATGTCACAATCCCCTCAAATAAATTATATTTCCTGCATAAAGAAGTTGATATTCAACTCTTCCTAAATTTAAATGTCCAATAAAAATATTTTATTGTTTAATATGCTCATTTTAGGAGTTGAAACATATTTAACATTATTTAAAATATAATACCATTGAGCTGTTAAAATAGCCTACAGTATTTCAATTTTTTTCATCCAACATTCTTGCAAATTACCATTATCTATCCTAGTAACACTTTAGCTGTCTGTAAAAATAAATTGTACATTTAGAAGCTCCTAGAACACATTCCAATAATACTTTGGGAGGTTCAGAAACTGCTAACACCAGATTCATATTATGAAATTAAAATCTTCCTTATGAATATGAGTGTGGCCTTTGTTATTCACAGGAAAAAATCATGAATACAAGACCACCGATAATGGGTTTGTAAAAAAAAACATTTTGCACATGTCTGCCATTTTGCATATCCATAAAATTAAAAAAATGTAAAAAAACCGTGAATACATGAAACTATTTACCTTAGACACCAAGATCCAGAATATATTTTCTAACCAGAGATAATTAAAGCCATTTGCACTGCTATTCAAGAGTATTGTTAGGTGCTTATGTATTTTTTTCTCTCTGATATACAGACCAAGGTTAATTCAGTATTCCTGGGTTTATTCAAAGTAATATCTACAGTTCTTGACTACATGAAAACAGCAGTCTCAGGCATATAGACAACAGCTGTGTACACCTGGTTTTCACAATGGAATGCAATTGCTCTTCTGAGAAATTTTGGCAAGATCATTGTTATAGCATGGAATTTTTGCATTACCCTTAGCAGAAACATTCTTTGCATATATTCTATTATATATTGCATTGTACAATAATTTAATAACCTCACTCATTAAAAACTTAACATTAAATTACTTAATTAAGTATAAAAATAATCAAGCTCCATGATTATTTCCACTTCTAAATCAGCTGGATTAAATGTCATGATTTTAAGGAGGATTGTCAAAACATTTATTATGAATCATGCTGTTTATCAGGTATCTTTAACATTTACATGAATTCTTAACAGTGACCATGAGAGTTTCCCTAGATTATTTTTTTCATTTCCCTTTTTATTATTTTCTGTAGATTGATTTGTTATTCTATAAATGAAAACCTACATAGAGACATTCAAATTATTCAGGAACAAGTGCGTTTAACATTCCTACCTAAGGAAGTTGGAATGCATTGTACTACTTTCTGTACAGACACTTCAAGAAGAATTAAGACCAAGAACAAAGAAATTCTCATTAATACATTTGTACTAAACTTTTTAATAAAACAAATATTTGCCATACCAATAGAATGGGAAAGAGAACTGAAATATACAGCTATCAAAATGTGTTCTAATAGAAATAACTAAAGTATCATGGAAGCATCCGACAGATATTTGCAAATTAGGAATGTGTTTTTTCAACTTGATGATATTCAGTTTTGAAGCTCAAACCTTATAATATATTATAATTATAATATATTAATTATAATATATTATAATTAAGATGTATATAATTCAAAGGTGATTATGAATGAAGGCAAATAAATGTGCCCTGGAATAATATTGCAGGATTCAATCTGGATCAGTCACTGGGATCAGAGGTAAGTTATTGCAAGTAAAGCTGCCTTTTGCAGTTGACTGATGGGGATTTTGTCAATGCCAATGGTATTTAAATGGTGCTCCAATTGTTTTGGGATTGCACACAAGGCACCTATTAGTGTTGATACTACCTTTGCTTTCTTTGCTTTGCCATAAATGTTCTATTTTTATTTGCATTTTGAATTTTGTTATCTTCTCCTGTTCTTTCTGTTCTATTCGGCTGCCTCCAAATTCTGTAATATCTACTGTCTAGTGGTTTGGGTATTTTTGGTCTTTCCTATCAATAATTATGAAGTCTGTGATGTTATGTGATAGGTTTTTGTCTGTTTGAATTCTAAAATCACTGGGCACTTTAGCTTCATTTTCTATTACTTTCTCTATATTATAATTCCACCAGTTCTTGCTTGCAGGCAAATGGTGTTTCTTGCAGATCTTCCAATGCACTATTATTACTTCTTGGTCATGCTGTTTTTGTAGTCAGTCTGCAACCTTCTTGCAGCAGCTAACCAGATGGTCCACTGTTTCTTCAGGTTCTTTGCAGAGGCAGCACTTTGCTGTCTGTTGTTATCTTCTCAATTCTGGCTTTCTATTCATTTGTTCTTAAGGTTTGGTCTCGTGCAGCCAGAATTAGCCCACCTATTTCTTTCTTCAACTTTCCTGCTCCTAGCCATTTCCAGGTGTTGTTATTATTTGCTTTGCCTGTTATTTTTAATGTATTGGTCATGAATTGTCTTCCTATCTTTCTTTTCTCTTCTTCATAAGGTCTTTCTTGTCTGTTTGGTCTTTCCAGTTCTTAGTAAGCCTGATGTACTTACTCCTGATATACTTGCTTCAGTGCATTTTCTTTACTATCCTTCAGATATTCTTCCAAAGCCCTTTTTTCTTCTTCAACCATCTGACATACTTGCAACATTCCATGCCCACCCATTTGCCTTGGTAAATAAAGTCTGTCAATATCCATCATGTCCCAGGATGAAGGACATGATTCATTGTCATTTTTCTGGTCTTCCTGTCCAAGGCTTTAGTTGTGCTTGAGTCCAGTCCAGTATTCCAACTGTGTATCTAATGACAGGAATTATGCAGGTGTTAATTGCCTTGATGATATTTGAACTTTTAAGATCTTCTTCACTCACATGATATATTCATTTCTAATCCTTTTCATGAATTCAGTGTGCTTGGTGTTGTCAGTTTGAAGGATGCCCAGTATTTGTAGTGATCATCTTCATCTAGATTTTTGATGCTATTTCCATAGGGGATCTTGATTCCTTCAGTGTTCCTTATGTTTCCCCATTTGATGGTTATTATTTATTTGTATCCCACATGTATTTTTTTTTCAAATAATTCAAGGCAGCAAAAATATCCAACACACCTGCACGTAATTATAATCATATGATTATAATTCAGTCATTTGTAACTTTCCCTGCTGGTTTCCCACCAGCAAGGTCAATGTGGAAGTCAGAAGAGGATCCTAAGTCACTCTGGGAAATCACACTTCTCCTGCCATTTTTTAACCATGGTAACACTCCTTCCTCACCTCTCTGTACTTCACAGCACTCATCCATCTGCTGTCAGCTATCCTATTTGTGAGCTGCCTAAGGAAAGATTTATTGTGGCCGAGACTTGCTACTCAGTGCTGGCTTTGACTTTGCTTGTTGGAAGCTGGCAGAAAGTTACAAGTTATGGTCCTTGTTTAACAACCTGCAATCCTTACTTAATGATGGCAGCAGGGACTGCCAGTGTTGCTGCCACTAAGTGATGCAGTTATGTAATGTGTTTTATGGCTACATTGTGATTGGTTGTTAGCAATTGGTTGTAAAATCCAGTTCCATATTTTCTTGGTTTTGCAGCAGTCTTGACTTCAGGAATTCCACTGCAAAAGCATACCTGGTCATGATATCCAAGGTTTGTTGATGTCAATCAGAAATGTTTGATTTCTGCTCCTTGGGGAGATTAAAAATTGACATACCACGAAAGAATTATTCATCATCTTCCAAATTTAAGCCTTATATGTGATTCTATTGGATTCACACTTTTTCTTCTTGCCTCAGTCTTACAACTTGCTGCTTTTTTGGGATATAAGTTGAATTGTGAAGCATTGTTTCTGAGCTTGGTTATCCTTGATACTCATTCAACCTTCTTGCCTCCTATCCAAATCTCCCTTCTATCCTACCCATCGCCTGTCCTGTTCAGCTTTTCTCTGATTTTCATTTCACTTGCACTTTCAGCTGACTGTCTATGGCAAGACTGCATGAGAAGAAGTTGAAAACTGTATTTCTTGATTAATGTCTTTTAAGTACAGAATCAGTTAATGATCTAAAACTCAGTATATATATATAAATAACAGATCACATAAAGAAAATATAAATTGTTTTTCTGGATTCAGAAGTATTATTAATTATTCATCTACAATGAATAAACCTAATTATAGGATCTCTCTTGTTGGATAAAATGCCAACATTCACTTCAAGGCTGCAGTTCAGCAATTTGCTGTCCGTGTTATTTTGAGTCCCACAGCTGTTGAACTGTTTTGATTGTTTCAGCAGATCAACAGCTCAGCATCTGTTAATTTAGAAAAGTGTTTTAACCTGGATGCCTACTCAAAGCAAAAACAGCTGAATACAATTTTAATACTATAGCCTTAGTCATGACCTATAATGCTCTACAGGTGAGTTACATGAAACAAGCTAAAAAAGTAGTCAGTCAGGCTAGGAAATATCTGGAGTTGAAAGCAAAGTATGATTTGGAAAGTGCCTAAGCACGCACATAGCACCTGTTGATGAAGCAGCTGAGTCTTTTCCTGGGTCATGTATGGGCTGTGTTCCTGGTGAAAGGGAGGCAAACAAGTTATTTCACAAGAAAAAGACTCAGGAATACCTCACATGCCCCAATTTGATATTCATTTTTGAATAGATTATATTTGGAAGTAGATTCATGGTTATAATTTTAGATGGAAATATTAGCATGTTTCTATTCGTCCTCAGCTTTGTTTGTTCTCTTTCCATATATTTCTATTTAAATGAAATGTCAATAAAACCTATGAAGAGCATCCAAGTTTCTTCTACTGAAAACCTGATTAATTAGCATTCTACCTTAGGTTAGCATGATTAATATCAGTGGTTGTTAGTATTGATATAGCAATCATAGATAAAAGAAGGTTTTGATTCTAAAAGCAAAAATGGGGTTCACTTGATTCCCCCAAATATCGAAACTGGTGTGTTGTTGAAAGAAGCAGACTTTGGGTTCTTGGGAGGGGATGGCGCAGATTATGCCTGTAGAAGGAGAAGTTAAATATGTATATAAATCCTTAAATATACACTACAAAAGTAAACTTTCATTTACATGCCTATCTCATAATTTGTGTTTGCATTTACTTGAACATACAAAATGATTTTTTTTCCAGAAGCACCATAGAGCTGATCTCATGATACCAGGAATAATAATTCATTATGCCAAAATAGCATGTCATTGTGCCTGTTACAAAGTGATGTCCCAATACAAATGTTCTCAGGAAGCATGTGATGTTTATTGTTAATTATCTATACAAGTTGTTTGTTTTATTTACACAATGCTTCACATTGTTTTATTTTCATGTCAACTAAACATCACTAATAATATACAAGTTTTAAATTCTCATTCGTTGACTGATTACTATTTGTTGATTTGTTGAAAGTCACTTATTTGGGGAGAATGCCTTTCCACTTGTGGAATGAAGCAAATACTTAATTGCATATTTAAAAGAAGAACTAAAAGGTGGGTACAAAGGATGGCAATATTTGGGGAAAATTGCAGCTTTTTCATTTCTGTTGGGTTTATAAAGAAATGACCAGAGGTTTTTAGTATACAGCATAAAAGATAGAATAGTATCTGGATTTCCAGAGGGTGATCTTGTATTTGTTTGAATCTTATAACTTTCTGTTTTAGAACAATCTAAGAAAGGCATTGAAAATGCAATTTAAAATGTTCAAGATTTTAGCTAATTTCTCCTGTTTCATCTAGGGCAGCTAGTAAGGCATGAAGATAATATAGGAATCACAAAAAAAAAAATGAGCTCCAGGTTTCACAAGAAGTTATTCTTCGATGTAAACCCCATAACATATCCTATTGCTGTAGCTTTTATACAGGTTGTACCAAAAGTCAGGCCCATAGATTAATCACAAAAAGTTTTATTAAGTTATTTTTTTCCAGAGAAAATGTTACTATACTTGGGAATGTTCAAAGATCATGCATCAAACGAATAAGCAATTGTTTAAAAGAAAATGGCAGCCAATTAAATATAATAAGTTGTCTGTGGGGGACCTGACTTTTGATACCCCTGAAAAAATGTTTTCTCTTTCACTTTGGACTCAGAAGAAGAAGGAAAGAGTGAGGAAATGGATGCTGCTCTTCCATTGTCCTTTCTCTGGCACTGCTTCACTTAGAGAGCACATAAGCAGGCAGTAATAAAGAAAAGGCAGAACAAAATTAGGGTGTTGTAGGACTTGTTAATAGGCTTTCTACACATACTTAGGATGCTAAATTATAATAATAGACAGGGTAAAACAGTCAGCATATAATAACAACAATAACAACAACAACAACAACAATAATATACTGTTTGCTAAATCTAGAGTACTTTCAGACTGGTACAATAAAGCTAAACTTAATATAGATTTTCAAAATCATTATGTTAGATGGGCCATATTGAGAATATGAAAGAATTATTATGTTAGATGTGCCATATTGAGAGTATGGTAGAGATATAAAACGCACGATGAATCTGAAAACATCTTTATGGCTCTCAGCACAAGAAACTTTATAAATGAGTAATAGTAATAATAATAATAATAATAATAATAATAATAATATCATTTACCTATAAGCAAGAACTGATTGGACCATAAAATAGAAAAAGTCATAGAAACTGAAAAAGTCAAATTGCTCTGGGACTTTAGAATCCAGACAGACAGGCACCTGCCACATAAGACTCTGGACTTAACCGATAAGAAAGACAAAAAAGTCTGGATAGTGGATGTGGCAATGCCTGGAGACAGCAATATAGGAGAGAAGGAACTGAAGAAGATAATAAAATACAAAGACCTACAAATAGAAATAGAATGACTATGGCAAAGGCAAGCAAGGGTAGTACTAATAGTAATAGGTGCCTTAGGTGCAATCCCAAAACAACTGGAGCACCACTTGAACACCAGAGGCATTGACAAATTTGCCATCAGTCAATTGTAGAAGGCAGCTTTACTTGGAACAGCTTCCATCCTGTGGGAGAGGGGGTGGTATATACATTAAATTAAATAAATAAAATAAATCTGTAACACCATCAAACATCCAGATTTGCCTATCCCAGGTCCTTGGTAAGGATTCGATAGGTAGACAAAAATTCCAAACCCAGTCTGGACATCTGGCTGACTGTGCAATAAATAATAATAATAAATGGTTAACATATTGTGGGTTCAAGGGGAATATAAAATAAAATTAAGAGAACTACAGCTAATAGAGGCAATAGTTGATAACTACTGATATAGTTTTCTTACAGTTATCAGAAACATTTAAAATAGACAGAATAATTTATGGTATACCATGTAAGACAGAATTTAAAATGGAATTGTGTATAAATAATGAACATATAATTGCTAAACTGTCAACTTTTATTGAAATTTGAATGGAGGTCAAAGAATGTGATAAAATGGGCTAAAATGTTTGCTTATAATATACAAATGGAACAATGGGAACATGTCATTAAAAGGATTGGAATTTAAAGTATACTTTAATCTTAAGAAGAATCTTTATAAAATGATGTTCCTTTGATATATGATACCCGAAAATTATCCAGAATGTATAAAGGTTCTTCAAATTTAGAAATATGAACAAGAAGGGTCATTTTATTATGGTTGGTGGACATATAGAAAAGCTAGAAAATTCTGCCAAATACATATAGGGTCAAATACAAACAGTAATTCAGAGGATTTTATAGGTTAACATTCAGTTGAAACTATAACCTTTTCTTTTGGAATTGATGAATAAGCAGTTAGAAAAGAGCCATGAAACACTTTTTATATGCATAATTATTGTATGCACGAACATGGAAAGATTTGGCAGTACCTAGAATGGAGGAATATTGGTGGAGATGACAGATCTTGCTGAAATGGCTAAAGTGACTTTTTGATTAGACAGAGAACAGAATATCTGTATATATTGGTGATTGGAAATTGGTTGACTTTTTGCATAAAAATAAGAAAAAATAAAATGATTTCTATTTTTGATGATTAGACATAATAGATAATACAAGACAAATTCCTTCTGTGTCCAATCACACTTGGCCAATAAAGAATTCTATTCTATTCTTTCTAACTTTAGAGACAGAGAAGCTAAAATAGTTATAAGCAATATATAACTTTTGGGAAGATTAGAAGCCACGTCTTTATATATTTGTTTATATCTTTTTTCTTCCTATTTTTCTTCTACAATTTTTTTCTTTCTGCACTTCTATTTTTTTATTTTTTCTCCCTTTCTCTTTCCCCTTTTATATTCTACTGTATATTAGTTTGTAATAGTACTTATTACTTTTCTTAAAACTTTCAATAAAAGTCATATATAAAACTACTTTAAGACATCTCCCTAATTAGCTATAACTTACAACAAACAGTAAATACAGAAGTCTTGGTGTAAGACAAGTCTTATAAATTTGCATGATGTAACAGTACAATATTTGCTGTGCTGGCCAATGCTATTGGATGGAATCTGCTTTAATTGGCTTGCCCCCTAGAGTTCAATGGAAGAAAGGCAGGATATGCATGCAGTAAGACTTTTTATATAGGCATCTGAACATATGTATGTATTTGCTTATGGGCAGTTTTTCCAATATTTCAACTTTATTGCTATAAAACTCATTTGACTGATACTGTAAGAGAAATGAAAAGAAGGAAATACATGCTAGTATTCAGCTAAATAAAAGTACTTGAGATAATTTATGAGAACATGTTCTAAGATTAATTCTACTGTCATGTTTGAAAGTATTTTTCCATTTAGCAGGACAAAATAACATTTACAAAATTATTTATTTATGCAAAGTTAAATTTTGATGCTCTATTTATACTGAATATAGGCTAGCAGTTATAATTGTAGATAGTTATTTACAGAGAAATTTAAAGCAACAGTGGAGCATTTGTTTTCCTCCACTGTCTTACAGGAAAGTTCTCATTTGAAAGGCAATGTTAAGTAATTTCTTAGTAAATATTTATGGTTAACAGCATTATATTTACTTTTTATGTAACTGAAAACGTAGTAACTGAATTTAATATTTTCAATCTATTAAGAAATGTGACCATATAAACTTTTGTTTACAAATTATACTTGTGTACAATATTGTCCGATAAAGAGTTTTATACATTGTTCATTACTTTTAAGGAAGCTGATGGAAATGCTGTACTATTTTCTTCTTTATCACCCTTGTCATCTTTTAACTATATCTTTTATTTATTTCACTGAAATTTCTTCATTTCATTGTTGTCCAGAATCATTGAGAGTTTGGAGGCACACAGATTTAATGTTATTACTACTTATCGTATTATTTTTAGTATTAGTATTTGACATTAGTATGGTATTTATTATTAGTATTAGTGTTTAGTATTATTTATTTATTTATTATTTCGATTTGTATACCGCCCCCTCTCCCAAAAAGGGTCTCGGGGCGGTGAACAGCCACAATAAAAATATACAATCAGAAAAGTTAAAAAAGATTTTAAAAATTAATTAAATAGATGGCTAAGACAATAAAACCCGTAAAAAATTAAAATCAAATTAAAAACCCTACTTATAACGTTATGCCAGACCGGCCTGTTGGAAAAGGTGGGTCTTAAGTGCTCGTCGGAAGACCCGTAGGTCAGTAATGGCTCGCATCTCCATTGATAGCTCATTCCACAGGGAGGGTGCTCCCACAGAGAAGGCCCGCACCCTCGGGGCCACCAACCGACATCGGCCAGCCTGCGGCACTCTGAGGAGGCCAATCCTGTGGGAGCACACCGGCCGGCGGGAGGCCGATGGTGGCAGCAGGCGGTCCCGCAAAATTTTTCTTATGGTCATTTTTTATATGTAGATTTTTCATTTTGATATAAATGTATAGGTAGTCCTCAATTTATAACCATTTATTAAATTTTGATGGGAATGAAAAAAGTTATTTGTGACCAGTCTTTATACTTATAACTGCTGAGGCATCGGCAACCACAACAGTTGCAGTATTGCAAGGTCACATGATCCATATTTGTGATCTCAGTTAATTTCCAACAGTCAAAGTCAATGGGGGAAGCTGGATTCACTTAAGAACTGTGTGATTCGCTTTACTACCAGGGCAAAAAAAGATCTAAAATCTGCACCACTCATTTATCTACCTTGCTTAGCAATAAAAGTTGTAAGTAGAAGACTATCTATAGATTATGAATGTCTATGGGGAAGCAAGGACGTAATAAATTCCTTTATGTCTTCATTAAATGAGCATCACGTGACTACAACTTGCACTGTTATTTCTGATTTCTTTGTTGGCTCTAAACTGGTTGTGAAATGCATAAATGATGATCATGTGACATAGGGTGCTGCAATGGTTTTAAATGTAAAGACTGATAAAAGTAATTGTAAAGCTATTTTTTCAGCACCATCATAACTTTGAATGGTCACTAAACAGTATAATCGATATGTGACATCTAACTGCACTTGTGTAGACTTTCACGGTTGGTATTAATAAAGTACCAATGAGCTTCTGGACTGAATGTCCATGGTCTGGTTTTATAGTGGCCTGATATTTCACTGGCAATTCAAAGGCAGAGCGAGCAGCTTTATTGGGTTGGACTGTTGTTTTGAACCTGGCAAGCTGATCTCTCAAAAGTCCGTGTGGCAGGAATATAAGAAAAAAGACTAATCACAAGTCTACCCACAAAGAACTAGTCAACAGCTTGATTCAAGGACTGGCCAATTAGAAATTGATTCTCTTGGGATTTCTCCAAAATGAACAATTGGAAATTTTTAGATGAGGAACCATTTAGGAACCAGCCTCAATGATCTTAATTACATGAGGACCAGTGGTGGGATTCAAAATTTTTTACTACCGGTTCTGTTGGAATGGCTTGGTGGGCATGGCAGGGGGAGGATACTGTAAAATCTCCAGTTAGAGGTGGTATTTGTTGGTTCTCTGAACTACTCAAAATTTCCGCTACTGGTCCTCCAGAACTGGTTAGAACCTGCTGAATACCACCTCTGTTGAGGACCAATATACTTAATGAAAATAAAATTTTCTTTTAAATGTAACTGATGAGATATATGTTCAATCATCTTTCCAAAGCAATAACAATTGAAAAACTCTCTGTATTTCTCTCTGACGCCTTTTGTCTTCGTGACATGAAATCTATTTGCATTATCAGTTAAACCTTTCTGTATATATGGTTGCATCATCTATTAAAAATAGAGGAGTTTCTTATTGGATATTGGTTGGCAGTATTCCATTCATACCAGCTGTTTCATAAGATTTTTTTTGAATATATTTAGCGACTGTAAATTAATATTTAATAAGTGTAAAAGGGAGTGTAAGTTTCATTTTTCCACGATAAATCCATATATTTTTGCAGGATTGCTAACGATTCTTGACATTCTCCCAAAAGTTTGCACATTTGATGTAGTTACTCTTATTGAGCATATCTTAGTGAGATTTGCTATGTGCATATATTCCACATGTTTTCAGAAAATGATTTTAGGCAATTGATGAGACTTTGTATTTAGTTTCTTTAGGTTGATTGTATTCTCATAAACATCTTTATACAGCATAAAATCAAGTCTTGCTGGTTTCCAACTTCAGCACATTTATTTATGTTTTGAAATATAGCCGGATCTTGTGTTTTACTTTTGACTAATTAAAATTCATAATAGTAGTTCTGATGATATGATAGTTACTAGTGAGTCAGGCGATATAATAGTGCTTTTTACAGATGTTTTTTAACAAAATAATTCCATAGTGTAAATTAAATAATTTTTGGGGGGGGGCCTCCAAAAAAATTACAGTTTTTCTGGTTTCTCATTTAGTCCACAGGCAATTTAAGGAAGCTATTCCACCCACCCCACCACCCCAGTGCAACTAAGTTTGCTCCACAGGGAAAAAAGGTTAAATGGAAATAACAAGTTCCCCCCCCCCAAGGGTTTAAAATTGCTTCTATTGTGAGTGTTATTTTAAAGGCTAATGATTATGCAGAAGTGTTTTTGAAAAGAAGGTTTGTGCTCATGAGAGGAAAGGTTAATTCTCTATGCCATGTTCTGACCACCTTTTAGAAAATTGCTTCTGAATGTATGGAAGCTTTAAACACCTCGCTGCAATGTTTGCAGAGGAGCATATGTTTATGTGTACCTCTGCTTGAGGGATAAAAGGAAAGAAAGGAAGGAGTGGAATTATATTATGTCCCTACTTGTGTGTCACCGTTCTAGTCTGATTGTTTGAAGTGGGTTGGCTTGATATTGGCTCTCCATCCTTGATTGCTTGAAGTTGAAGTCATGAATGAAAAAAGAAAGTAATATTACTGTTTCAAAACTGATTGCACAAAAGGTTGCAGAAACAATTCATCCTGCTACAATTATTCAATAAATTCTGCAGCACCTTTTACAAGTAGAAAAACTGTCTTTGACATTTATCTTATAGCACTATCACATATCATATACACTCCTAAAGTGACTAGACATTAGCTAGAGTATTAATTAATTGGTTTTATTCCATATTGGCGTAGTCATTGCCCTCTTAATATCTCTATTCTATCTCTATAGAATATTCTTTATTCTATATTTGTCTATATATTATAGATAGATCTATATCTACCTATATTCTTGATCTACCTATATTCTACATTCCTAGACATTGTGCTCTTGATGATCTATATATCTACACGCTTGAATGATCTATATCTATTTATATTCCAATTTTCTTTCTATAAAGAAAGTTGAGAGGATCTCCCTAAACCCTTTGGATTTATGCTTGATCAAGAAATGTATATTTCTTGAAATATTTTTAAAAAATAATCAGAAGCAGAATTCAGTGGGCTGAAGTCTTCTCCTCTTTTCTGTCTGGTTCCACCCTTTTTTGGGGAGGTGGGGTGTTGAACTGTTAGTTAGTTTTAGCGAGTTTTGCAAGTTTGTTTGGAATAACTCCTTGTGATCTCTCCTAAGATAGCAAGATACATTGTTGGAAAGATACAATCTATGAATTGAAGAAAAGAGGTTGTAGGCGGTCTTGCACTATTCTTGGCAGCTACTCAGATATGAGCCATCTTGCATTTTTCATTTGAATTAGTCCTTGAAAAGATAAATGTTTCCCTTTGACATAATGTAATGATTATTGTTTTTATTATAAATAATACTTTGTCGATTCAAACTTAAATATAGTTGTTGGAGATTTCACTTTTTTCTTTGGAATAACTTTCTTTTCATTATAGTTAATATAATTTCCATAGAATTCATTTTATGTTGCTATTTTTAACTTGTTAAATTGTGTATGTTTGGATTTTCTAGTCAGTCCTGACTTGGTAAATGCCTAGAAATGTTCATGTAGTTCTTGGTGGGTTAAAAAACAGTTTGTAAGTCATCATAGAACAACATTTGCTGTGAATTGTAGCATATTAAATTCTATTTAGTATTTCATACTAGTTTAATATTTTAATCCTGTTCGGGAATAAGCATGGAGGGTTTATCCTCAACAAATGTGCAAATTTTAGTCACAGTATAAACTGTAACTTTCTTTGAGGATATGCAATTTCACACTTCTTTTGACACTGTTAAAAGGACACCCTCTGTGTTATGTCTAAAGGAATTCATATTGTTTCTATGTGTGATTTAGGACCTTTGGTTACAAAGCAAATGTTTTTATCATTTATTCTGTGTTATCTCAGTTGTTACCTAACTTTTCTGGAGAGAATTGCTACCTTCACTGTGCTCTGTATGATAATATATGTTGTTGGTATGCAAGAGTTGTTTACTCAGACTATACAAGCAGGTCTCATGTGCTTGGAGTGCATGAAGTAGTTTTGCTAATCTGTCAGTATAGTATGTGCTTGTGGATAAATATAGACTGGCAGCTACTCTGCAAGTTGTAGATCATCATCATACACTGAGGCTAAAAATTACCTCTTTGGTTATGGAAAATGTGTTCTGATCGGGAAGCTGCAGGTTGTCGTCATTAAAACCCCAAAGTTCTAGCTTTGAATCTGAAGTTAATAAAACTTCTGTAACGAAATGACCAAGCCAGGGACATGAAACAAGTCATTTTTTTTTTCTCAGCTATAGAAACAAATAAATTTTATGATCGGGAAATTTTTTGATATTGTCATCCTCATGGAGATTTCACTGGCCTGCTGGCGGCGATCCAGTGTGATCAGCTTAATAAAAGGACTTGGTAGGTAAAAAAGAAAGACAAAAAGCCTTTCCATAAGTTTGAATTTTAAATTGATTTGTTAGAGTTTTCTGTATTTAAAAGCCAAATATATTTAGATTTATAGATATGGATGTGGGCAGATAACAAAAATACTGCCTGCTTTTGATAAACTTAATGAGGTTTGGGTTTTGTCTGATATATCTTTCTTCATTGGTTTTGCTTTATAATCAAAGGAATATCTTTGGTTATATTGTATATTTGAAAAGCTATGGAAAGGACATCATTTTTATCTTGAATTCCTTCTAATGCATGTGTCATGTGTATACTGTACAACTATCCTATCTGTCATATTTAATTATCATAAAGAAGACAGCACAATAATATAGGAAGAAAATATAGTAATAAAGGGTTGAGAGTAGAGAACGATTATCAGCCAGGAAATCTACTTATTTAGATATTTATTTTTAGCCAGGGGAAAAATAGCAAATTGATGCACAACTACAGGAATAGGATAGTTATGTTTCATTTTTCTTAATTTTATATTTTATAACTTATTTTAATTATAAAATTAGAATGGTAACTTAATGGTAATTAACTTGTAACTGCAGTTTAAGTAAAGTAAAAGTATGTGATGTACCAATACTTGTTGCCATTGTGGTGTTCCTTGAGTGGAAAAACAGTTGAGATTAAGAAATTTTCTTGAATACAGTAAAGTTAAATGATGAGGAGTAATCCACAGACTAAAAATCTACAAATCATACATGTATTTTATTATTTCTCGGAGAACGTTCAGCAAAAAAATGATTGTTTTGATTATTTGGAACTTGTCTGGAGTATTTAAGATTTTTGACATGGGGAGATTAAAACAAGACTATAAATTCACAGGACTAACAATATAGGATCAAAAATATGAATTTCTAATTCAATTTTATTTACATTTAATCTTAAACTGCCCTCCCATTGTCCATGGATACTGTCTTATTTTCAAGAGTAACGGTTGTTGATAATGCTGTTATGTCTGACTCACTTATCACATACAGTATATAAAAAGAAGATGCTATGTTAGAATAGTCTGCACTGCCCAGACATTTTCATATTTAAAGCAATATTTAGAATATTGATGATCTATATTCAGTAAATGATGGCTTATTATGCTGATCTCAAGTGAGTGAAGAAATAAACCAGGAAAACTATATGTATTTGGAATAATGTTAGTTAAAAAAATAGGAAGGGTTAAAGAAGAAGTCTCTATATGATAAAGCTTGAATTGTATACTGTAATGTTTGGTATGGAAAAATAAAATTATTATTTTTGTTATGTAAACAACAGAAAAGTGACCAAAAACTGTATTTCACTTCTGGAGATTATTATGAAAAATAAGAAATATTGCCTGTTTAGACTGCATCCCAGAGGGAGTGGAGCAACTTTAAATGCAACTTTCAGATATGAAGAGTAGTTGTCTGATTTATTTATCAGTATTTAATATTCCTATCAGTATTAATCATTTTAGGCAAACATTCAATCTGGCACAATATTTTATTTTGCCTTTTAAAATCCTGATTTCTCTGGGTTCATAGAGTTAATATAATTTCTTCTTCTTTTTCGCTCATTCTGCACTGTTACATTCCTATTTGTTGTAACTAGAGTTATTTCCTGACATACCTTATGCATTTTTGGAAGCAGCTCCCCCTGAGTTATGAGGAGTTCATTACAACCACTAATTAAGAAAGCTTCTTATAAAACCTTTTCCAAAGATGTAACTGCATATAACCTTAATGACACCATTATATGATGGACATCATTATTTCTTAATGAAATACTAGGAGAGCACAATAGAAGAGAGCCTGTTGTTCAGAAAAGATTGTCCAGGGAAATCTACCTCTCCTTGTCTGGGATTCTCCCTGCAATATAATTAGCCTATTTCAGTCTATTTCTGTGATGTGTGAGTATTATGCTCTTGTGGTTACACACACAGACACACAGGAAAGGAACTGGCTATGATACTTTATTTGAATAAGACAGATTCAGACTCTCTGGTGCTTTTATCTTCTTTGTTCTGCGTTTTAGAAGATTGTGCCACTGCCTAATATTTAATTTTAACAGCTCTATAATGTCTTTACATATTCACATTAAAAATAATATTAGGCTTTAATCCATTCAACAACTTAACAATCTACACTTTGCAAGCTGCTTCATAAAATTATATAGTCTATATTGGAATAAAATCATTTTGTAATTGAAATTATGTCTTATTAAGTATATATTGCATTTTTAATTTTCAGCATCTCCAGTGGGTAACGGATACATTAAACCACCCGTCCCTTCTGTTTCTGGCACACAAAAGGAAAAGGGACCTCCAACCATGTTACCTATCAATGTTGATCCAGATAGTAAGCCTGGAGAATATATCTTGAAAAGTTTATTTGTTAACTTTACCACCCTGGCTGAACGCAAGATCCGCATCATCATGGCAGAACCTCTGGTAAGTCAAAGAAAAATCAACATTTCAGTATAGAATGAACTAAAACTAATTTATAATCGATTTGCTTGAATCTCTTGAACCAATGGAATATGACTGTTTTACTCTGTGGGGGGATTAAAGACCTGTAAAATAGCAACTCCAATAAGATAAGAAATATGTATGGAATGTCCTTGGAAAATGTATTGCCTTTCCCACTTCGGTGGATAAGGGGAATATAACTCTAATATGTTGACAAAAATGATTAACAAGATTTAATAACCCAGGCATTTGGGTCATTGCACCAGACTGGGTTCAGGATTATTCTTTTGAATGTCAAGTTTGCCTGTAATATATTTATTAGTCAATTGTGGAAAACAGGACAAACCTGACATGTATTACCAAGAGCTGGCTTGACAAAGGGAAAAAGAGCTGTATGCCTTTCACTGAAATCTCTTTGACCAGGTTTCATGTGCTCTGTCAGCTTTTGGGGCAAGGGGAGAGAAGTGACAATAATATATTGGCACACTGTGGGTGTTACAAGAAACATTGATTCACTAATTTGACTGATATTTGTGCGATTAGCTTTTGGGTGAAGTAGAGGGTATTGCTCTTTTACCATTCTTTTACCATCAAACCTCTTGATGTCATTACTATACTGATATTGATTCATCCAGGATGCTGACTTAGAGAAATTTCTGCTTCCTCTTTCTGGGTTCAAAAATAGTTCAGGAATTTCTGGCTGCCATGATAACTATGGGCTTGGACATCGCTAGCCTGATTTATATACAGTATCTGGCCTTTATCTTGGAGTACATAAAATGTTACTTGGTTCTTATGGACTTTTCCATAAATCCCTTGTTGTAGACAGACCGCTTTCTTATAGTGATGGATCTAACTGAAGCCAGCAACGTCTGTAATGTTACAGTGGCTCGTAATGGTCCAGATGACACTATGTTTTCCCAGTTATCTTGTGGGCAACTCTGTCAAATGCCTTGTTAAACAACCAGGGTTGCTTTTATTGAATGACCTCTCCCTGACTGCTGATCCTGTGGAAGCTATTGATTCTTTGAGGAGCTTCAGGAAATAAAATATGTGAAATAACTGGTAGAAAACAAAAAGTCAGAGTGACTAAGTTCAGGTGTGAGATTTAATTCAAGCCTATTCCATGGCAATAAGGTAGCAAAGAAGAATTATATTTTCCAAAGAATGTCTAGTTTATGACTGTGCTTGTGAGATACTTTTAAAATAACATTTAAAAAATAATGGAAGAATCTATGCGGTATTGATCCTCCTGAAAAAAAAAATCAATGAGTTTTGGTCAACGTTTTCATGACATAGTTCACACAACTTTTTCATTGTGTCATTGTGTCTCTTTGACTGTATGAAGTAACTGTATAGAATACAAACCTTCTCTATTAATCTATTAGAGAGAAATGAATAATTTTGTAATAATTTGGGGGCACCCTATCTGATATAGTACAGGCTGTAACATGATTGGGAGCCTTTAGGCACTTTTCATATACTATATTCTATGTGAAACGAGGCTGTTTTACTGATGACTTTATGCCTATAGGGAGCAAAATGCTTCTCATTCCTGAAGATTTTAACATGTATTTCTTTCAGAATAGTTCAAGGCTCCTCAACTACTAATAAACATGCATTTTTCCACAGAGATTAGAGTCAAAATGAAAAATGGAGAATATTTTAGAACCATAGATAAATACAAGAATTGGTCCATCACTATACTTAATTCAACTTTTATATACTTGAATTAGCTCCACGTCATTAGAACAAGATGAGTAGCTTGTTTGGCCTTTACAAATCATACTGTTCTCTAACAGATGCATTGAATGAAAACCAGTGAAATGTTAAATTTCTATTTATTTCAAATGAAAAAAATAAAATATATTTATCATTAAATATTTGATTTTGAGAGAATTAAATAATGAGATTAGGACTTGGATTGTTGGACAGAGTGAAAAGAAAATATTCTTTAGAAGTACTTGATAGTAACATTAAAATGAAGGTGTATGCGTGAGAGAGTAATATTTAGTAAATTCTTGTTTGAATGAACTTCAATTCTTTGTGAGCAGATTTACAAATCCATGTAATTTTCTTTGCAATACTTTACAAAACTATTTTTCCCATTGCTTTTGTTTAAGATGATTTTTTTTCAGTTTTCAATCTATTGAAATCTATTCAGATCTATTGGTCTAGATCTCCTGATGGCATAGAATTTGCTGCTTGAGCAGGGAGTTGGACTAGAAGACCTCCAAGGACCCTATCAGCTCTGTCATTCTGTCATTCTATTCTGTTATCCTTCCAAACACTAAGCAGCCTGATTTTTTGAGATTAATCAGAGCAAACTAGCTGAGATAGAAATACCTAGATTTTTCTACTTAATGTCTGATTCTTTATATAACAGTTGTCTTATAAAATATTTATTCAGGATGCCATGTTCCATGAACTGCCAGAGGTGCATTACTGCAAGCATTGAGAAGGGAATGTTAATTCCTTGAGGACCTTTATTTCAACCAAGAAATACAGTAATGCATGCAGGGTTGAAAACTAAAATAGTAGCACTTAGCACTCAGATTTATATACTGCTTTATAGTGCTTTACAGCACTCTGTAACTGTAAGAAATTTATAAGAAATTGTTGCCCCCAACAATTTGGATCCTCATTTTACTAACCTCAGAAGGATGGAAGGCTGAGTCAGCCTTGAGCCAGTCAGGATCAAATACCTGGCAGTGAGCAGAATTAGCCAGCAATACTGTTGGTATAACCACTATGTCACCGTAGTTCTTGTTATATTCTGTTGCAGGAAGGGTTCTATTTTGCACCATTTCTGTTCATTTGTTTGTAGAGGACTTAGCATTTGTTCAGATGACATACAGAGCCATAATTTAAGTGGGCATAGTTTGCAGATTACATTTAAGGCTCTCTACCATAACAACAGTCTTGAATATGTACTTAGTTCAAATGTCCACAAAACCTCACCACAGAATATACCTTTTCTTATTAAACTAAGTCAAGATGCAGGGCTCTTTAGGTGCTGCCTAAGCCACAGTGGCTCAACTATTGCTGCCTTCTTAGCACAAGCATATATTTTCCTGGAACCACAGAGCTACAATGCAAGCTGAGGAAAAGACAGCTTCTTTATCAGTCTGTTGACAGATGCAGTGAGTATGCATGCCTGTGCAGATCCAAGGTACTTTTCCCGCTTCAGATTATTCTGCATACTTCTAAAGAAGACTCTAAAAACAGTTCCAGTTTTAGAACTTTTCCATTCCAGAATATCACTTTCAGAAAGGTTGTCTTCCTTGTGGCTAATTTGTTTATGTACTCAAAGCCTGATGTCTGCAGATCAAAATTTCAGATAGGTACAAATGGAAGAAAGCAATCCTTCATATAACTAGATCCCATGCTGTAGTAAGATGCTGAAGGGGATTTGGGTTTGGAAATGCATTGGGAAGTGGTACAGAAATTAAAACACAGCCTGTCCCAGTTTAATAATCTTGCTGCTCTAATATCAACTAATTGCAGTTTCCATTTTTTTGAGGGTGCAATGCCCTGTAACACTTTAAATGGGAGATTATTAGACTCTATAATCACGTCTCAAATGCCAGAAGCATATCAGAAAAGGGTATCATTGCTTTGTGCCTCCCCTTTCATATCAGATAGATCTTTAATACTTTTATTGACAATTGCTGGTGAGGATATGTTTGGGTATATGCATCAGAATTCAAGTAAAACTCAATTTGGTGTTTTAAAGATATTTTCAGGAATGTCTTTCTTGTACTGTTTATTTTTCCATAAATGTAGAAAATCAAGTTTTGTACTGAGAACAAGTCCACTTTCAAAACGTGTTAAAGCAGTAGTTAAATTGATAATAAGTCTATCAGTGTGTTGGTGTCTTTTGAGCTCCTCTCATGCCTTATTCATTATATCAATTTAAGTTGAGGTCTGTTATCCATAAAACATCTCATTCATTAAGTTGAAAGTTTTACATGAATTGTTACTCAATTTATTTCTGACATATGACTTCTTATATATTATTTATTTTTATTAGTATTAGCAGATTTCTGTGGCCAAAAGTGTTCCTGCATCTTGTTTTTGCCTGATATTTCCAAATTAGAATACTTATCTAAATTTTGGGTATTTCCTTCCTTTATATTATTTTTTTATTAAACATGTCACAGAAAATATGCAAACAATAACAATTTTTAAAAGACAAAGAAAATACTGAAGTAATGGATAAATAAATAAATGAAGAATCCAAAATGTCTAGGAAGTCATAATTTTTCAATATATCATTAATCAATTATGAACAAATGAGTATAATATATAGAAAAACTAAAAATTATAAAGAAGGATACGTATCAAGAACCATGATCAACACAGTATGAATCACCAAGGCAAAATTGGAAATTTATTCTGATTTAAATGTCCCATGAAACTAATATGTGAACTCTAAACATTGAAAACTCAAACCTTGGTTGAGTCACAAATAAGTTGGAATAAAATTCTGTAGCAAAGTACAGAGTTATTTTGGACATTGAAATGTACTCCCATAATTTGGTTAATCATTTTTCCAAAGAGACAGTCAGATGACCTTTTCAATAAGAAGCACACAGTATCCTTGCAGCAGTAAACAAAAGTAATTCAGTTTACTTAGAGAGAAAATATGGCTTAATAAAATGCAATAAAATATTGCAGGTTGAAATGGAAATTTGACTTTTAAAATCTATTTCATTCTAATATGAATCATTTTCCAAATATGAAAAAAATTATGTGACCTATTCATTACAGTTGGAACAATTTTTAGAAAATGAATTATCAACTTTAGCAATCAAAACTGCAATGATAATATCAATGGTAAAATATCTTATACCCATTTTCTGTGAACATAATATTTAGAGTAAATTTAGATTCCTATTGTTATATCTTCATTACTTGTATTCAAATTCTGTATCTATTTAATAATGGAATCATTGTGAGTTCAAATACATATAATGATGTAAAGAAATTAAAGATCAACATTCAATTGAAATTAGAACTTTTCTTGCTGGGAATAATAGCAGTCAGCTTAAAAAGATGACAATCCTATTCCCCGTTCTGGCATGTGTATAAGGGCCCACTCCCTCCAGGAAGGAAGAGACATCTGAACACCTGTCTAGGAATTTCCTTCTGTTTTCATATTAGATTTTTTTTCCTTGTGGCAGAAGCAGCTTTTAATCAAAAAGGTGTGATATGTCCATGCAGCTGATCTATTACATTTTGCTATGATTAATTTGAATTATACTATGTTACATAAATATTTGATTTGGTTATTTTTATTTACATTTTTCACTTGCATTTTTATTAATGATGTTATGTATTGATATATGTGTGAAAGAACAGATGACTTCTATCTTGTTCATAAATTTTGTGGAAATTAATTATTCTCTGGGTAACTCTGGAGCAATTGCTTCCTGCATACATGTCAGTGCATGCTTTGCAAACCTTTGTTAGTAGACCATCATCCAGATTGTTCAGACCAGAGTCCTGGTAATTATCTCTCTTTGACTGCAACATTTCCATAGATAATATTAACATTTCCTTTTCCTGGTCCTTTTCTTTGGATTGGAAGGATAAATCAGAATACTATGGTGTTGATAACTCAATAAGAATATTAGGGTGAACTCTTAGAGAAGGAATAGAATATAGATCTAAGGAAAACAATAGCCCCATGCTGGGATTGATGTAGTTTCACTGTATCTTGAGGTTTTCAGCTTTTCAATGAATTCATAGTAATCAGTTGGTAAAGAATTGCAAAAGAATGTGAGTGTCCTCATGTTTGATTATAAACCATATGTATGTATGTATGTATGTATGTATGTATGTATGTATGTACATATACATACATACATACACACACACATATATATATACAGTTATAAATGACTTTAGTGATTGTTAACTGCACTTCATCCTATATCAAACCTACGAAGAATATCATCAATAGTTAATTTTATATATGCATATAAATATAAACAGTAATGATCCAGCCAGTGCTTACATTAAACTGTAATACAGGTAGTCCTTGACTTACAACAGTTCATTTACTGATCATTCAAAGTTACAACAGCACTGAAAAAAGTGACTTATGACTATTTTTCACACTTAGGACCATCGCAGCATTCCCATGGTCACTTGATCATAATTCAGACGTCTAGCAATTGGTTTCATATTTATGATGGTTTTAGTGTCCTGGGATCATGTGATCACTTTTTGCAACCTTCTGACAAGAAGTCAATGGTGGATCCAGATTCACTTAGCAATCCTGTTACTTATTAAACAGATACAATGATTCATTTAACAACTGTAGCAAGAAAAGTTGTAAAATGGGGCAAAACCACATTAAATGTTTGACTTAGCAACATAAAGTTTGGGCTCAATTATGGTCATAACTCAAGGACTACTTGTACTCAATTCTACAACCTAAAAAAATAATTGGAAGAATATTTGTGAACCAAGGAGTTCACATATGAAATTTACCATTGAGTTTAAGAAATGTGGCCAGGGTTGGAATTCTATAGAACAGTTACAGTTCCTGGTAGTTTGGAGAACTGGTAAATTGGGCCTCTGGCTGGCTCCGCCCCTCTCTGCCCACTTCTCCGCTCCCTGCCCAATCAGTTCCTATCGTGCAGGCACAACATTGTGCGCATGCGCAACATGCCTGCATCCTGCATTTGCCTGTCCATCAGGCCAGCAATTGCTGCCTACCTTTTGCTACGGCAGAGTGAAAAGCTGGCAAGTCCCCAGCCCCTCCCTTCGGGAAACATTTGGCTTTAATGGGGTATTGTTTATTAAAATAGGAATATGTTTATTTGGTGTTCTTTGGTTCTTATATAACAGCTGCTGCAGTCCAAAATATAGTGAATCATTGAAAATGAATAAACCTCTTTTGTACTAAATTTAGTGGCTGTAGATTTTGGCTCTGTATTTAGCCTACCAATATGAAAGATAGTGAATAAATTCCAATAGACACATTTGGGTGAAGTGAAGAATGTTCTTCCCTTTTTGCAAATACTGTAAATAGCCAAATAGTTGAGAAATCTCTGTGCAGCAATTTCTTAGAAGAGATTAATTTCCATAAAAAAATTAGTTTTGCTAAAATAGGAAGACAGAGAGTCAATAACTATATTTAGGAAGAAAAGCATATAAAAGAAATAAAAGAAATGTAATTAAACCCAATATACCTATGAGTAACATTTATTTTATGTTTTCTTTTCATGACTGCTGCCGCCAAATATTATCTTTGTATCTATACCAGACTACTTGCATAGCCCATCTTTGATTTTCTACCATCTTCTCTTCTTGTCCTTGTGCAACCAGCATGATCATCTATCAGCCTTCCTGGCGCAGAACCAGACATTTCTCTGTTGTTACCCAGTGAGACCTCTGCTGTGTTCCTGGCAGTCGGCATCATTTCCCTTCCCGTTCATCAAATGAGTCCAGAAAGCATGTGCAGGCAGGCAGATTGCTCTTCTGTCGCTGACCTTTCTCTGATTTGAACAGAAAGGGAAATTTTCATATTCCCAGGAAGCCATTTCCACTATAATGACTAATTGGCACAGGACTGCCTATTCAAGTAACTGGGGTCATGACCCACATCCTTTTTGTAAATCTTTGCGAACAACCTGCCGCTTGGCTAGTAATAGTTTATTTAGAGCAAATAGTGCTGGATAATGACTTGGATTTTTTCTTCTTAAAGTTTTGAAAGAGAATATTTTTTCTTTTTTTTTAAAGATTTCATTTCTAAAACATTTTTCCTTTTTTCAGGAAGGTGGAAAACCGTACAAAGAAATTATGCAATAGCTTGTAATTCATTTCTGGAAATTTTATATTTGCATTCCATTATTTTAAAATCCCGCTGTGGTATTTCTCTGGAACTGATTTCTAGTTTGAAGTCTTAAACAAAACCGGGGAGCACTTTCTGTCTAGGGACAACAATGATTTCTCCTCTTAATCTCCCCATTTGCGAATGTTTTGCATTTTAGGCCTCTTCAAAACCTGGAAGCTATCTTTAGTTCTGCTTCAGTAGAGCAATTGTTCCTAGTTGTGCCTGTTCTGACTAGTTCTAAATAGTGCAAAAAGCTATTAGGTTATGAAAGTGCATCTATTCCTTGATGCTAACTTATGAAGCTGCTCGGTTTTTCCTAGCTAAAACTATACCTTTTTAATCTGTTTCCATCTGTGAGCCTTTGTTCTTAATTTCCTCAGCATGGAGCAATCATGCTTTTCCATCTGCCATGTCTTGAGGCAGAACTGAGCTTTTTGTTAGTCCTGCAAAATGCCATAAAATAACTTCAATGTGCAAAAGTTGATTGCATAGAGGGCAGAACAAGAATTCAGTGACATAATTTCAAAAAAGAGCAGAATTTTTGCCTGCTTCCATTCCATTTATTCCTGAAACTTTATTTTTCTTTGTTTCTGGTAGACAGTTATCAAGAAAGTGCTTTGGAAGGGCCCTAGGGATATTCTGGAAGCAATAGGATGCCTCTGAAGGCATCTACTGGGAGATGAATGGGCCTCCATGTGTAGTCGGTTGGCCTCTGTAGGGAAAACCTGCTAGTGTCTGGAGTCCAATCCACCAAGGAATTGCTTATGTTTTTAAGATACAGACTGGATGTTATAGGTCTGTGATGGAAAACCTATGGCATGTGTGCCATAGGTGGCACGCAGAGCCATTTGTGCCGGCACACGAGCCGCAAGCAAACTTACCTCACTGCGCATGCGGGCACCTGACAGCTGATTTTCGGCTGGTTTGAGGCCTTTTTCAGCCTATCAGAGGCTTGAAAAAATGCCTCTGCAGGCCTGAATAGCCCATTTCATCACTTCCAGTATTACGCATGCAGGGGTGTGGGGCATGCATTGCCTTCTGGGTGCTGGCGTGTCAGTGCGCATACAATATTTGGCACAGGAGCCCAAAAAGATTAGCCACTACTGTTATAGGAATCCCCAGCCTGGTAGAGGCATCTAACCTTATCATTCTTAGCGATAATCATAATTTGCTTCCCTTTAATTTGTCGGTTGATTTGCTTGGAACAATATCTTTTAAAAAAAACTAGGCCTTTTCAAGGTGACCCATTGCTTGCACATATTAACCGCATATTTGACAATTGGGCACAGTGTATTTTCACAGCTTCACTGTGAAATTCAGACTGGTAAAATCGCTAGAGTGTGAACAAGAACTAAATAATTAACAATAGGGTAAGGTGATAGGAATGAAATGACTGAGTAAAGACAACATATATTTGGAGTAGGCTTGGAAAGATATAAAGGTGAGCTAAAACAGGAAACATGCCCCAGTTAACAGGAACTCCAAAAGAACAAGGGATTTGTTAGTGGTGGGACATCAAAAGGAGGCTGTGTAAGATAAGAAAAACAGGTGAAATCTGAGAAAGCTGGTTTAAGGAACTAAAAATACTTTTGTCTGTTTCCTAATGCATTCAAGGTTATTTCCTGTAATCTCACAAAGGATGACTATCATTACTTAGGACACTAATGATAAAAAGGGTAATTATAATTAGTCTGACAATCTTCTAGAATGTCTTCTAGATTTTACAGATATATATTGTAGTGATGCCAACAGTTTGCCTGATGAACATACAAATCCAAGACTGGAACAATCAAGAAAAACAATGTAAAGCAATAAATAGTTTCTCTCTTCTCTAGATTTTCATTTTGTTGTAAAATATTCAGAGCAAAATACACCTAATTAGAATATGGGGTATAAATTAATTGTATACAATATACAATTGTATAATTGTATATTGTATATGAGGTATAAATTAATATTTCCTTCCTCTGTAATTTCTGCAAGATAAAACCCACTGACTTTTCAATCCCTGCTCTTCGATTACTCTGGCAATAGCATATGACTATAACAGTCCTTCAAGTGATGGCAATCGGGACTGGAATTTCCATCACTTAGTGATGCAAATGTAAATTGCAGTGTTCCATTGCTTAGTGATTGCAATCCACATTGCCATTGTTAACCAAATTCCACCAGTTGTTAGCTGTGAACCCATTCCAATCCAAGCCATTTTTAGACTTGTCCCCTCCCAGCCCCAATCCTTGATAAGATAAGGGACTGCCTTCAATTCCCCCCACTGGCCTATCTTGAGAGGAAGTCTTGAGAAGAAACCGCCAAGCACAATCTTGGGAAGAAAGCCTCAAGTGGGCAACAGCTGCCCCGTGAAAGGCAGGGCAGACATGCTTGGTCAGCAACAGGAGCAAGAAAACAGCAAAGGTCAGCTAGGGCTGCTGGGGCCAAAATGGGTAGAGATAGGTGGGGGGAGATACGGGGGTGGGGGGGCAGAATTGAAGTACCCCTGCATTGTAAGTGCAGGGAAAATTTTGATTATGTGACCACAGAGTGCTGATTGTATTTTCCTTTGTTCAACATCCCCATAGCTGCAAACTGTCATTGAACAAATGGTTGTAAGTTGAGGACTACTAACTGTGATTTCTCAAATACTAGTGTGTACATAATTATGGATCCAAATCCTAGTTTAATAATATTTACAGTGTGAGCTATTTTGCTTTTTCATTCATGTAAATGAACTAACAAATTAGGATTCAGTACTTAAAAGTAGTTTTGTAAGCCTGGGTCTATAACTAAATAGTAGCAAAGAAGACAGGTTTTTGGCTCTGGTCCCAAGATAGCTTATAAATCTTACCTTAGTGGCAAAATTATTATATGTTTTGATATTTAATGTTGTATACAGAATCCTGATAAACATTTTCAATTGTGTTTACTTCATGAACATCTGACATAAAGTGACTATATAACAGAAGCCAAATAACATTTTACAATAATAAATAATCTATCTCATATATTTTATTATAGGAAAAACCATTGAGCAAATCTCTGCAACATGGAGAAGATCCACAATTTGATCAAGTAAGTTATATTAGAGACAAGTAAGTTATATCTCTTTTTGCTGTCTGCACTGAAGTTCCATAATTACTTATGTGAAGCAGAAGAATTTGATTAATCTTTCCTAACTGCTTTGAGGCTGTTGATATCTTCAATTTATTTTATTTTTTGTTATCAAGAAAATATATACTGTATATATTGTATATATTGTAGGTTAGAAAATATAAGTGCAAGACTGAACCTACAATGTATCATTGTACTTCCCCTCTATTGCAGAGCCAATTCATTCTAGACATTAAAAGTTGGCAGCTTTTGCTGAACATACATAACCTTGAACATTCACTTTAAACCTTTCTCAAGGCTGAATAACATTCTTTTTCAGCCCGTATACATTTATTTGCAGCTCTGAAAAACTTCAAAGTGTTCTTACTGTATATTGCTTAATAATACAATCCATTTATTTCACCACATGAGACTTTTTGGTACCAATTGTAAAGCATAGTGATGGCAAAGTTATGGTTTAGAGCTGTTTTGCTGCATCAGGACCTGGGCAGCTAACTTTCATAGAAGCCATTATGAATAATTCATTGTTTCAGAAGGTGCTTGAGGGTAATATGAGACCATCTGCCATAAAATTGAAGCTCAACCAAACATGACAATAACACTAAACATTCCAGCTTATCCATGAAGGGCTCTCTGAAAAAAAACAACAACCCTGAGGGTTCTGGAATGGCCAAGTCAAAACTCAAATTTTAACCCATCAAGATGATGTGGCGTGTGCTTGAATGCTCTTTAAACATTAACAGCTGAAAAATTCTACATGGAGGATTGGGGAAAAATTCTTCTCAGCTGATGTCAAAGAGTAATAGACAATTATAGGTAGTTCTTGACATATGATCATTCGTTTAGGACCATTCAAAATTACTGAAAAAACTGAATTATGACTAGTTCTTACACTTATGACCATTGTAACATCCCTACAGCCATGTGATTTCCATCTAGGACCTTCCCAGTCAGCTTCTGATAAGCAAAGACAATAGGGAAGCCAGCAGGAAAGGTCACAAGTCATGGTCATGTGATGTCTCACTTAACAGCCAAGGTTAGCAACTGTGGCCACAAAGGTAATAAAACCAGGTTACATTATGCCTCACTTAACAGCTGCAGCACTCGATCATGAATTTCTAGACCCAATTGTGGTTGTAAGTTGAGGACTATCTGTATGAGACACTCTTGTTTGGGGTTGTTTCTGCCAAAGGTGGAATATCAAATATTAGAGTCAGTAACTTATACTTATTGTTTCCATGGAAGAAAATGGCATATCTCTTAATTTTTTGTTGAGTATATGGCTGCAAAAATAAATTTGAATAGGTTGTTTTGTTGAATTACATTAGTTTTATCTTTTATATACTGTTTGAATGTAAATAAAATACCAATATGTCCACATATATTTTAAAAAGAAAAGAACCTTTACAAATACAAATACAGTCATAAAAAGTAATACTTACTTTTTATGACTGTATTTGTTTTAACATTTTATCATGCTTTTAGATGCAGTGAAAAAATTACAACATAGTTTATAAATATAAAGAAATGATGAAATAGAAGTTCTTCTGCAATATAAGAAAGCTACCTGAGCTATTGTTGACTTGGAATCTGTGACAGTGTGGTGCCCTTAGTTTTGAGGAATGGTTCAGAGGTGTACTTCGATCATTTTGTGAAGCAGGTTTCCAAATGAATTGCCTATCCCTACTAATAATAAAATTAACGAAGATGTATAGTGATTTATATTCAGATTTGACATTTCAATAACTCTTTTTTATTATTACTTACGTCAGAGCAAAAATACTTTAGGTGACTTATTTTTCAAATTTTTCCAAAATAATTATGAAAAGTATATTTGTATAGACTGTTTTCAATGCTCTGCTAGCAGGGCGTTTGCTTGTGTAGGGTGGGTATCTCAAGCTGCATGCTCTGTAGTTCATTCAGGTTGGAAGAACATGATCATTTTGTGCAACAAGGACCCATTTGTACATCTGCACACTCCCTTTCAGTAGTAACACAGAGCTAGAATTCTTCTCACACTGGCTGTGATTCCAATAAATAGAGGGGTTGAGTAACCAGCATGCTGACTTAGACGTTCCTCCCTTCCTGTATTCTAAGAGCCAGTCTCTGTAAATTCCACCCTTCCTTCCTGACTTATAAGACCAATGACCAAAAAAGTTAAAAAGCTAAGGAGACACTGTGTATTTAGTTTACATTACATTGGGCAGCACTGTTCAATAAATTAGACATTAATAGGTGAAGCTGCATACCTATAAGTTATACATACTATGCTTAATAAATCAAGCTGAGACCCATGCAGTTGCTTGTTCAAATCAGTAATACATTTATAACAATTATCTTACTCATAGACCATTGGGACTATATATCTAGTGACAAAAATAGGAAAATATTAATGAAAAATCATGTGGCAAAAGTTATTAATTTATTTCTATATCAAACTTGGTAACCCACCATCTCCCTCATAGAAGGGCTCTATGGGTTATCTCCATAACCATCAGGTGAAAATCTATATGAACTCAGAGTTTCACTGAAAGTACATCCGAGCAGCCAGCTGACATTGTAGATCTGCCAAGTGACAAAAGCAGGAACAAATGAGAGAGAGGTGAGGTATTCAGAGAAAGTAATGGTCACTCTTCACTTATCAAGAAAAATCTCAGTATTTGCAAAATTCTGTTACCAAGGATCAGCAAATACACAGGAATTGGAAAGAAATCTGTAATATGAATTTGGGATAGGGTTTAAGAAAAAAAAAGGGGAGAAAGATTACAAGTACTATTTTCAGTTTCATTAAAGCTTTAGATATTGAAGATTGAATGACACACCATTTTATTTTCTGTCTTCCAAAGGGCATTTATTTTGGCAATCTTCGTTTTTATTTTAGCTTGTTCATTCGACACTGACTTGTTTGTGCAGCTGAAAAAAATTGTACTGATATAAAATTGTGAGAGCTGCTATTGTCAAATTCCGATCGAATAAAAACTCAAGATGGAATCCCAATATTTTGTTTCTTCATTGACTTTTTTATTTAAAGAAAAACTTAAATATGTTTTCTCTATTATGGGAGGATTAGCAATTGGAGATATTTTGATTAGGGAAAATTTCATGGGGAAATATCCAGCACTGCATTTATGATCTATTGAAGGGGGAAAGGGCTAGAATTGTAAAAAAAAAAAAAAAAACCTTTCGGGAGATTTACTTCAGCTACCCATTCTGCTGAAAATAGTAGGATAGGGTGGTTGTAGATTGGTTAAAGTGTGGAACTAGAAATCAGGAAATCCATGCTCAAATTTTATGTCAGCCTTGGAAGTTTATTGGCTAACTTTCCTCCCCTCAGATATCCTTGATATAGATTCAGGAAGATTCCATACCTGAAGAGAATGCCCCTGGGACTCTGGAAACAATAGAATATATGCTTCTTAGTGCTTCCTTCTACTACAGAGATATTCATACTAGCCTCACTCACCATTATTTCATAAATACCCAGGGTGCACAGGATAATTATATACTTCCCTGATTCTTGCAGATACCAAACCTGCTACAAAATATAATATTGCCAGGTTTTAGGCAGCACTTAAAATCTGTCAGAAGATAACCTGTGCTGTAAACCAGTTTTAATGAACACTTTGTTTGTGATTTTAGAGTGCTCTGTATTGTGATATATTTAGCTTGCCATGCTCCTCAATGCTCATCTACTGTCCTTATCCTTCCTCTTAGGTTCTTATTAGATTTTTAAAAATATTTTTAGGTTTACATTTAACACTGATGTCAATTTTTTAGATATAATTTTTTATTCTCATGCTTTTTAATTTTTTGTACCCTGCCCTCCTTATACTACCCTCCTCCTTATTTTTGACCATAAAAAAGATTTGGTTTTATTACTGATCAACTACGTTTTCTTGCTTTCTCTCAACTATACCTATTTTACACTTTATTTCACCTTAGAAATGAAATATATCTACTTTGAGTTCCTGGAAGAAAGGAGAATACGTGCTAAATAAATAATATAAATAAATATAGTCTTAATTAAATTAAGACAACACATTAATTGTGTATTTATTTATTCTAATATTCTGTATTTATTGGACATATTGTGTGACCAAATATTTTTTAATGGCTGGCTTTGGACCGCTAGTTGTTGGAAATGTAATTTGTGAGTAGGGAATATTTAATTATATGGTCTGATTTGACCTTTTATAGTTTTGGTTTGATCTTTCCAGATTTGTTAGTATAATTTGGTTGTTGAAAATTTGTACATTCTTCTAGAGTCTAGACCTGTGATGGCGAACCTTTGGCACACATGCCAAAGGTGGCTGTCTCTGTGGACACAGGCGCTATCACCAGCTGGTCTTTGGATTTCCAGTGCACACAAAGACACACCAGCCTGCTGGTCTTTGAGTTTCTGGCACTCCAGTGCATGCAAAGACCAGCTGACCAGCACATGCATGTGCAATGGCCAGCTGGTCTTCAGTTCCGGAGGTCTGGCACATGCACGTACTAGTTTCGGCACTTGGTGCAGAAAAGGTTCACCATCACTGGTTTAGACTATAGTTTTGTTAAAAAACTACTTCAATATGAAATTTATAAAAGCAAATCTTTACAATTGAATTTCACAGCTTCATGTATATCCTTTTTGCTGATTTATTTCATTAAATCATCCAACGTATGATGTGCTAGTATGAAAAATTAATCTACCCCCAATTCAGTTAATTAATAAAAGAAATACCAGAGTATGAATGCTTCATTAAATAATCAGGGCTGATTTGGGTCAGTCATAAATCTTAAACTGTTAACTCTCACCATACAGATTTTAAAGGCATGCTGTGTCCCAATCAAAACAAAGTATTACTAAACCAGTTTGGTATAGTGGTTAAGACGCCAGGCTAGAAAGCCAGATAAAGTCCTGCTTTAGCCATGAAAACCTACTACTGGGTAACATTGGGCCAGTCATTCTCTCTCAGCCTAACCCACCTTAGAGAATTGACTAAAGATTACAGTAGATTTTTAGTAGACTGTACCTAAATATATTTTATTTTTATGCATTTTCCTATAGGTAATTAGTTCAATGAGTTCCCTTTCAGAGTATTGTCTCCCTTCTATCCTGCGCACTTTGTTTGATTGGTATAAAAGACAAAATGGCATTGAAGATGAATCTCATGAATACAGACCAAGAACAAGCACAAAATCCAAAAGGTATGCACCTGGATAACTTTTATTAGTAATTGCTACTTACGTTTTGTGATTATTTGTAAAAAGGAACCTGCTTCTATATAGAATTTTACTTTAAAGGATTTGCTTCAGATAATATTTGTGGATAGATTAAAGGATTTGCTTCAGACAGTAGTTTGAGAGTGCTTTCATTCTCCAATCCTGTCAAAACATCATGAAGCTAGCTTGGAATTCTCTTCACTCCTGTTGAATTTAAATTCTTGTTGAATTCTCTTCACTCCTGTTGAATTTCTCCTATTGACAATAGACAGAGAACACCATGAGTCAATCAATGCTTCCTTAGAAAGTACAAAAAGAGTGCAGGAGTTGAAAATCAGTAGCCTACACTCTGAGCTATAATCCTTTGATGATGTATGTCCCAAAGTTGTGTGATGGCTTTTCCTAGTTGAAGAAATAAGGTATAGAAGGAAATGTAAATCCAATCATAGATACCCACTTTGGCTTATTCCAGCAGACTAAACCATCATGCCATGTTTGCTCCATTAGAGAGGGCTGTGAAGCTCTGTGAAGCGGTATATAGATAAGTGTAAGTGCTATTGCTATTAGAACTACTTGTTTCAGAGAGATGATCTGAATCCTGGACTGTGGTAGCCTGTTAGTGGAATGTATCCTTACATAAATTCAATTGCCATCGCATTTTATCTGCTGGTAAATATTAATGTCTATGTTTTATGTCAATTGCCTTACGGATTGTATTTTTATATAAGATGTATAGAAATAGTGAGGGTTTAATAAGGAAATAAATTTGAGGGAGAACCAACCAACAGAAAATAAATCTCTTAAATTGGGGAATAATAAAAGAAATGAAAGGAGTAGATATTGAAACATCCTTAAAAACTTGTCAGATGAATTTTTGACTTTCCTACCCTAAAATAGACTAATTAAAAACTGTTTAATTTTATACTTCATTTGTGTACAAGATAACTTTAATTTAATCCCTTATGTTTTCTCATTTTTTAAAGTGATGAGCAGCAACGAGACTATTTAATGGAAAGAAGAGATCTTGCTATTGATTTTATTTTTTCTTTAGTATTAATAGAAGTATTGAAACAGGTATGTCATTTTGAAATTTTTAATATTTAATTTTAATGGCATATGTTTGTCACTTTTTTAGGGAAAGGTTTGTAAGCCTTTGAAATAAAGAAAGAATGTATATAAGTGGCTATGGGTTTCCACATAAACTGGAAAACATTAATTTTGAAGTTTATTACTGCATGTATGTCAGAATTAAGGAGTATTATCTTTTGGAGGAGAAAGCAGAAACATGCAATGGTTAGCTATACTTGCCATTAGTCATCCTTAAAGTACTGGTATGAATTTTGTTAACTGGTTGTTCATTTGTTTTTCAGATTCAGCTTCATCCTGTAATTGATGGTTTGGTACATGATGTTATTAATTTGGCTTTCAAGCACTTTAAATACAAAGAAGGGTAAGACTTGTTCTTTCTTTTCTGTGAAATCTTGGGGATTTAGACCATAGTGGCATCAATAATTACGTAAGTTTAATAGTGAACCCCTATGACAGTATAAACATGACCTAGTTATGAGGTAGGAATCTGGGAGTCTAAATTTTGTGAGTAAGGACCTCCTTTTAGAAGTCACTTTCTTAATCAGTAACTGTTCTGCCTTCCTTTAGGGAAGTTTGATATTAGAGCTTAAGTGTCCCTTCATAAATTTACTATTTGTGTAAATCCCAGATAAATAGAGAATTCCTATTTAATTCTATAATGCAGGCATATCACTTCCCCTATTTACAACTGATTAATCTTTATCGTAGAGAAGGCTTACTCTTTCGCTAGTATAGTGATGAATCTTAACAAGATTTGTCTGGAAAAACAAATATTTCATGTCTATTACTGACTCTATATCTTTCTCATACCCTATGCTAGTGTATGACCATAATAAAGATTAATTAATTATATGACTTGTAATATTGTGTAGGATTAGATTTTAATGAGGTTACTATTCTTTGTATACTAAGCCAGGTTCACATATTCAGCTAAACTATAAGCCACTACTATAAGCCAGGTTCACAACATTCAGCTAAACTATAAGCCACTACAACAACTACATAAAATCAAAACCCAGTAAGTGTAAACCGAGCCTAAGTGTGTGTGTCCATTCAGAAATGATAGGAATACCTAAAGATTATTGGTCATATAAAGCTAAAGCTACTGTGAAATTTATTTATAAATTATAAAATTCTATATTTTCTTAACTTAACAGGTACCTAGGTCCCAACACTGGAAATATGCACATTGTTGCAGATCTCTATGCTGAGGTAATAGGGGTACTAGCACAAGCAAAGTAAGTATATTTAAATAATCAAAATACTAGATAGCTTTCACGCAAAAAAGATTCTTTAGTGAGAAGTTTTCTCTTTCTGTCTCTGTTTTTCTCTCTCTCTCTGTCAGTTTGTGTGTGCACAATTGTATGTACATGCACATTTTATAGGAATTGATCCTTTCCCTTCATAAATGCTTTGTTTTATCAAACTAGGTTTAGATGTACAGAACTGTCTGATCTCATAATCTTCCAGGAGCATCAAAATCAGAATTGATGTGAAGTCACCTCCAGGTTTCTTAAATGCCCTTAATAATGTGCATTCTATCTTATGGATTGCAGAATAGAATTAGGCTGATCCAACCAGAGAGATGAAGTAATTCTTTGGAAGGTTTCTCCTCCTCCCCTCTGCTACTTTTTCTTTTCTTACTATTTTCTTCCTCTTTTTTCCTCCCAGGATAATTGAAATGGAAACTGAAAAGAGAAATGTGTTGTGACAACACACTTGATTTAATCAGTCTATATCTGATTAATATTTTGGGAATATTAATGATCTAATCATTAATGTAATAATTATTATAATTAATAATATTTTAATGCTACAAGTAATTTGCCATCCTGTTTCCCCCCAATAAATTGGTAATTATTATACACAACCTATGTTCTAATGTTATCTCTTTTTCATTACAAAGCTAAATTTTGAAAAGGAAAACTTTATAGTTGGATTTCATGGCCATGGGAAATCTAGAACTTGTTACATTGCATTATGTACATTTGATTTAGAATGTAACATTGGAGAGTTCATTTTCTATGTGTATGATGATTTTTCTTTTCCACTTGCCTTAATATATTTCACAGGTTGTAGGAATTGTAGACTTTTTGGTATTACAAAAATTTCACTTTGTGTAATTGGTTTTATTAATTTAAATTCAGAGGCTATCCGACTCCAAGACCATTCTGTGTGGCTCACAATGTAAAACAAGTATATAAAGTATAATGTATAGTGAAAAATATAAATATCTGTCTTGCTGCCAAATATATACTTTGAAACAAGCATCATTATAATTTATTTTTGGTTTTGTTTTAGATTTCCAGCTGTGAAGAAGAAATTTATGGCAGAATTGAAAGAGCTGCGGCATAAGGAGCAGAATCCTTACATGGTTCAAAGCATTATCAGTCTAATCATGGGGATGAAATTCTTCCGTATTAAAATGTATCCTGTGGAAGATTTTGAAGCTTCCCTTCAGTTTATGCAGGTAGCAAAGTTCCATATCAGGAGGAAACTGTCTTTTTCTTATACAAACAAACGTCAGTGCTTCATAATGCTTGTTTAGTAACTGATTTCAGAAACATGTCGTTTTTATTTCACAGGTCAGAGAGTAATGAAAACTGGAAAATAAGATATGCCTATCATAATAACTGAAAAACTATTTTCATTTGATTGCTCATAATGTTTGCTTAGATTTTTGTATTTGGAAGATTGTTATTCTCTGTTATTTTGTTGTACTTAATTTGGAGTAAGACCCTCAAATACAGTGGGAGCTCCTTTGTCTAAACATACATAAGTTTGCACTGCCTTTTGAATCAAACTGTCAAGTAAAATGAATGCAAAAATGTTGCATATTTAACAAAGTAGTGGCTTTGTCAAAAATACAAATATTCTTCTTTATTTATGAAACTTTATTTTCTATTTTTGTTTATTCCAGGAATGTGCACATTATTTTCTTGAAGTTAAAGACAAAGATATCAAACATGCATTAGCAGGCTTGTTTGTTGAAATTCTTGTCCCAGTAGCTGCTGTAAGTACTTTTTTCTTTACTAAGCTATCACCAATCAACCAAGTCCCTGATTACTACACACAGTATTAACTAGTACTATAGCTAGTATTAAGTTAAAATACATAAAACTTTAAAACTATAGTCTGATGTTAAAGCAGAATTAAAGTAGCATTTTTACCAAAGTTAAATTAATAACAAAAGTTAAAAACAAACCATTTCAGTTGTAAGCTAATTGAAAGGTTTCTGTTTTAAAGTCATCTTAAGGGCCAGCGTGGACAGTTCTTGTATTGCCCTGGGAATCAACCTGAGGCTTCCACAGAGAAAGTTTGACCCCAAATAGCAAATAAGCAAACCAGCTTCCACTGAAAAATGGGCTTCTGGTGGCTTATGTAAATAAATGATGGGAATCTTGCAATAAGAAGTATTCTGCATGTGTCCTGGGCCCAAGAGCTTTAAAGGTAGTAAATGACATGTTTCACTATATCCAGAAACAAATAAACAACCTGTGTTAACACTTCAAAATTAGTGTAGTGTGCTCTGTCACGGCAGCAATGTTTTGTACCAATGGAAATTTCTGAATAAAATAAAGAGTGGCCAAAAAAAGGATCCAAAACAGAAATAGTTGGGGAATAAAAGTATATCCACAGTTGTATTAGATTATTATTATTTAAGATATGATGAAGGTAAGAGACTGGATTCACTTCAAGATTCAGGGTAAAATTTAGATCCAAGAACTCCCAAGCTGCAATATTGTATTTATTCTTTCTTTCTCATCTTGGATAGATAGTAGATCTATCAGAGTTGCTAGAATTACAATTTCCCTCAGTGCCTTCCCTTGATTCTGTTTAAGTTTATTTTCCCATGTTCAGCTGATGACAGTCTGTAGGCAGCATTCTCTTCTATATGAGTATCCAAGCTCTACATATTAGAAAATCTGAAGTAGAACTTAATTTTATCTTTCTCTTCAGGCTGTTAAAAATGAAGTGAATGTTCCCTGTCTGAGGAACTTTGTTGAAAGTCTCTATGATACAACACTCGAACTATCTTCACGAAAGAAGCATTCACTGGTTAGTAATGTTGAGGTTAATATCTATTATGAAAAGTGTTTTAGGCAGTATTTTTTTTTCTTAAAATGCTTTATGAAATGTTTCCAAAACTATATCTGTGTATCTCATTAGATTCACTATAATTTGTTGGAATTTTTAATTAGTACGTGCCTATCAGTCAGTATATGCATAAACTGCTTTTATGTTTAATATTTCTATCTTATTTAGTCATTGTTGATTTCTGGATATTAAAAAAAGCACACCATTATTTCCCATCTACATGAAATATGGCCCAGTGGTTATCATAAGGCTTAAAAGGGTAAATGAGTGTGTTACTAAACATTGCAAAGTAATAAAGTTTTGTTAATAAGTAATTGGTATCCGTAATATATAAGCCGATATAACTTATTTTAAAACAATAGTCTCTAAGTATAATTATACTTTGTATGAACTTAATAGTAACATAAACATTTCATTTTGAAAAGCTATAGCAGAAATGAAGATATGATGCATTGAATCTTAGCATATTCTTCTTTCATTCAATTATATTACTTTTGTGGGTTAATTATTCCCAAGCATTGGGTTTCTATAAATACCTTTAATATCCCGAATATAGGACCTGGTTAGGGATAGAGATAAGGTTCTATATTCATTAATGGCTCAATAAATATTGGGCAGCAGCAGTAAAACTTAGTACTGTTCCAATTTTATTTATATTGATAAGATTAATTCTTCAGTTTGCTAAACAGTTGTTAAAATGTATCAATGAAGCTTGCAAATGTGAATATATTATGAGTTTTGGTCACTGTAGGAAAATAATAATGCTGAATGTGAAGAAAGTAATCACTTTTAAGTCTAACTGAGGTCATCTGGAAAGATTTAGGCAATGGTTAATTCTTAAAATAAGATGTGGTTCTCTAACTAGATCATATCCATTGGCTAGATCAATTGAAAATAAATGGGACTTTAAGAAAACAAAAGGTGTAATATTTCAATTTACAATTTAAATTGAAAGTAGTAGATTTAGCATTACAATTTACATCAAAATCAGAAAAACACAAGATATTATAAGTACCATAGAGTACCAATCTTCCAGTGATTTCCAGGCAAAACAGAAATATTTTATACTAAATTATTATTAAGAGACACTAACCTAGGCATAATAAGGATAATTGCCCTCTATTATTAGATGATAGTGAAGACATGATATCATCTGACCTCAATTAATTTTATTTTTGTTTGTAATTTGTATTTTAAAGTTTTTTTCTGATCAACGATTGTAATAACATATTTGATTTGATTTTGATAATAATGATGAAAGATTGTGATTTAAATAGTTATTTTAATACTGAGAGTGTTAAAATCCTACTGAATAGTGGATATTCTCCAGAGTACATATAAATCATACTTTGTTTTTCTAGCTTTTAAGCAAAACATAAAAGGGAAAGGGAAGAAAAAAATTATTAAACTGAAAGTGCAAGGTAGAACATTTGGAAGAGGACAAAAAGTTGGACAAAAATATGCATTTTGGATCATCTAGCTTTCCCCTTTGTACTTGACCTGTGAATTGTGGAATCTTTTATTTTTATTACAATATTTTAATTGAAAAGGAAACTTTAAGAATATTTTTAACGGAAAATAATATAGTTGAAGTGTTGAAGGAAAGTTAGAAATTTCTGTGATTTTATAAGGGACAAGCCATTTCTCTAGGCTATTTCCAGTTATAGAGCCAAATAAAATACAGTGCTAAGAAAAAAACATTTATTTAGTGTTCATTATATAAAATGGGATGAAAAAAAATACCAGTTATTTGAAGAAGAACTCAAACTGCTTTTTTGTCACTACCATGAATGTATTTGTTAATTTATCCATTAAAGGCGAGGGCCACATTAGCCTATACAAATGATCTATTCTCTGGGAATTCTAATAGCTTCATGACAGCAGATTCTTAACATTCAACAAATCTAACTGATACAATAATTTACAGCTTACTACAATTTGTCCTTGGAATGTTACATCATTCTACACTCTATTACTGCATAATGTTGGAGCACATTTCAAGTGTTCTGGATAGCACTGGATAGAACTATTTTATTATTTAATTATAAATATATTCCTACATTTATACGGAATGATCACCAAAAATCATAATAATTACGTTTTTAAAAATTGTAAGAGTTAATTTTTTTATTTAAAAGAAATCGTTTGAATTCTGTGTTTATATTGGCTGATGCATTTAATATAAGCCAGGAGACAGATGGAGCTCTAAAGTTTAGTGTGGATCTAATGCTCTAATGTTTACTATGGAACTGTTGATAAATTAGATTTCTCCTTTGTTGTCATTCAAATAATCTTGTATTTCTTTTGTCTCTTATTTAGGCTTTGTATCCTCTAGTAACATGCCTGCTTTGTGTCAGTCAAAAACAGTTCTTTCTAAATAGATGGCATATTTTTCTCAACAACTGCCTGTCCAATCTCAAAGTTAGTACATCATTTTTTGCTTGCTTTGTAGTTAGCTCTGGGTCTATGTGTCATGAATCTGCCAATACTATCCGTGCAATCTTATATTCTTAATTTAGAGGCTTCCTTGCAAATCAATAAATGGTTTCTCATATCTCTATTAATTATAAAATACACATAGCATACTGCATTTATATGATATAACACCTCTGTCATAATTAAGTACCTTTAAAATAAAATAGAACTAGTACTTGCAAGTACATTTGTAAATGTAATAAGATTACTCTTTCTAAAATAATAAAATCCACATCTTACATTTAACAGGATGATGATGAAGAAGAATTGATTATAGCTGCCTTCTCTGGTATACTCTGAACTGCTTTAAAATATAAATACTAAACAATAAAAACAGTTAAAATATATAACCTTCAAACAGTCCAGACTAAATATATGGTTATTAAAAAGAAAATATAATTATTTTCTTTAACATCTATTTAACATAATGGTTGTTAAGAATACATAATATAATTGTTAAAAACAAATGGATGACAATCTTTAAAAGGTAAAAAAGGCAAACGGGACCAACAAAAAATATTGCAATGTAAATGTTCTTGTGTCTTTTTTCTCTCAGGCAGGAATATGTTATTTGAATAAACTTCTTTTGATTGTCTCTCCAATTCATACTGGGTTTTGCATAGTCCTAAACATATCCCCAGATTAGACTTTTTTAAACAAAGATTTTCTTCTACTTTTACAAAAACTTGCCTGCCAATACTATCTCTTGTTTTTCAGAATCACTATTTTAGCTATAAAAACCACCATAAACATTCCAGATACCCTACTGGTATATTTGAAAACAGAAAAGGTCATATAAGGTGATTGGTGAGTTTTTAACTCACTCTTCCTCCTTTTATTTCATAAATATTTATATGCTGTTTGGATAGTAAGCACTCCGGCTCTATTAACTGAAATACAGCTGTTAATCACGTATAGAGTCATGATTGGTGAGAACCAAAATTTAACAGCCAGGTTTATTATCTTTTTATGTTTAGCTGGATAAAACACTATTGCTTAAAAACTGTCAGCTGCTTTACTGTAAATAATAACTTTTTCCTATTTCGAAACCTTGCTACCAATCATTTGCATCATACTGCATAAATACTATCTGAATGTTGTTATTCACTGAATTATACTTAAAATTATTTACTGAAAATTTGACTCATTTTGGTTATATTCAATTTGAGCATTTCTGTGGTATTTCTACAAAGGATGGATAGTTACAAAGCTAATTAGTTGCATTGTTTTTAATTAGCAAAATGTAAAGGAGGCTAACAGATCCTTAGCAGAACTTCTGTGATGTCATAGAACATTTATTGAATCACAGAGTTAAAGAACTGTTTAGGCTTCAGTTCCGGTTCCTGCTTAATGCAGGAATCCAAATGAAAGCATCCTCAACAGATGGTTTTCTAACGTCTGCTTAAACGTCCAGTGAAGGAGAACTCAGGTTTAGGATAACTGGTTGATAACTGGACTCCACATTCTCTCCTGTATCCATGAAAGAGCATTTTAGAGCATCCATGAAAGAGGAAGAACCGGTCTTGACCTTGAATTTCAACCAGTATTTTACAATTATATTACTACTTCCACTTCTCTTCTGAAAATTAAACATGCTCAGTTCTGTCATCTTTCATCATATAACTTTGTTCCTTGTTGCCCTTCTCCAAACTTTTTCCAGTTTCTCCTTTTTCAAGTGAGTTATCTGGGCACACTTAGGGTGAAGTCTGATTAATCTATCATAGTTGCATATAATAGCATCATAATACGAAACAAAAAGGACACAAATCTTAATATACTGCAATATATGATTCTCTTATGCATTTTACTAAATCATGGTTCATTGAAATGCAATTGTCTGAGTTCATACAATACATTAGGCTATAAACCTTGGTTTACAAATAACAATTGCTAGTTGTTACTAAAACAAAATCAAAAACATTTCATTACGATTTAGCAAGTTTAATAAACCTAGCCTGGATAATTTGCAAGATCAAGTTATTTTTTATTGGTTTATTGATAGTACATTGTCTCACACTTTATGATCATTGTGATCTGCTTTTTGTAATGTGCACCTTCTAGTTAATGTTATAAAACTGTATATAAAAATATTATAAAACATAAAAACTGACAGATTGGATAAATTACTTTGCAAAAGTTAAGTTTTGTTAAAACCATTTCAATTAAATGTGCAGTAAATAATAGCTTCTTTTACCTGTCATTTTAAAGTGATGTTTTAAATGTTAACATTGACTTTTATGTAAAAGTCATATACCAGTTATATGCTTGAAATATGAAATATTCATATCTTGCCATTTAAAAAAAAATCTGTCTTCAAGTCAGTTTGCTCAGTTGGCTTTAAAAGGACACTCCAGATGTTTTGTGTAGCAGATTATTTGGCTTCCAGCACACTTTAGAATTACAGTAGATGCTTGATTTTGATAACAAAACAAAGCTGAGGACATATTTATCCATTCAAACCTTAAAAATCATCATCAATAAGGATATTTCTAATTGCAAAGGCTGAGAAGTCTTCTGCACTTTTAAGATATATAGACAAGACATATTCAACTTACCCATTGCTACAGTGAAAAAATAGTGTTCTTTCTCAAATCTGTTGAATTCAAGCATATATATTTCAAGCTAGAAGCATCATAATTTTAAATTTAAATATATTAAATGTTTGCTTTCTATTTTATTCTCTCTTACAGAGACAGATGTCCGTGCATTACTTTTATCAAATCTAATTGATATGAAAGAAGCACATTTATTATTTATGTTATATTGCTATTTTGCCTCCGTGTAGGGGAATGATAATAGCATTATTTTATTTATGATGCAAATTTTAGCAGTTCTCCAGGTTTACCATTTATAGAGTGCAGCCTTGCAATTTGTCACCATTCATAATATTACTTTATTTTCATTGTTTCTCCTTGTACTCAAACATTTACAGCATTAGCTTCAGTTTCAGTTTACAAAATTTCATTATCATGTATATCATATTATATAATACATATATCATAATCCCTTCATTCAATGCCATACTCATTCAATCCTTTAATTCATTATCTTCACCTTTTTTTCATGCACGTATATTCCTCTTCTGTATTCCACAAAATTCCTTCATTCAGATCTGTTACATACTTCTCATTTTTCTCAATTCCACAAAAATGCAGCATGCTGTATCTAATTCTCTCTCTGTAATATCATTACTTAGCTCAGATTGTTCATGCCATGAGAACATATCCCAAATACTTTGGCTCTCATATCATTCTTGGCATAAAGTCTGCTATGTACTTTTTTTCCCTTTTCTTGCAGGAACCCAAACAAGGCCATAATCCATATTTTGTAAATTTGTCAGTCTTAATAGTTCTCATAGGTCATTACAAATAAAATGCCCTTTTTCAGGTTCCATCAATAAAAATGTAGGTGCCTTAAAATTTAGCAGCTATATAAAATATAAATCAAGATTATAGTATTTTCATGATTTTTTTTTTAGAACAAAGATCCAAAAATGGCTCGAGTTGCACTGGAATCACTCTACAGACTGCTATGGGTTTATATGATTAGAATTAAATGTGAAAGCAATACAACTACCCAAAGGTATTGTTCTATATTCATATTTAATTTCAATGTAATTTTTTTCATATGGTGAGCAAATCATTAAAGCTACCTTCAGAATAATCCAAGTCCAAGAATCATACTATACACAATCAATCTTGCAAATGGCACAGAAACGGCATTAAGAAATCCAGGTCACAAAGAGATGAATCTCTGAAAGGGGTGGATCTCAAATTCCTGAGGAATATGTGCTTTGTGGAGAAGCACAAGAAAAAAGGACTGAAAAAAAAGTGGGCTAATAATGCTAAAAATGCTAAATTACCAGCCTGACTTTCTATAGTGAAGGGAACTACCTTGATTAGTAATTGGGTAACAATTTTTCCATGTACCATCTTTCGCCCAAAAGTATTTTCTATTAATAAAAATGAATGTAATATGTAAAAAAAGGGTATAATTAGTGCCATATAATGAAAAGAAAGAGATAAAATATCTTAGTTACATTTTGATACATATCCAGGGCATATTTGTGGGTTATAGTTTTGTAAATACACATTTACATTATGGAATTATCCTTTTATTTAACCGCATTTGCTGTGCCATCAGAATTACAATATGTTTCTGATACAGGGAATCTCTTCTTGTCTCAATTTTAACGAATTTTAGAATGTACTAGGCAGAATGACATGCTGTCTTTTAATCTGGAACAAAATATTTTTCCATTATTGGCATTTTTCCTGTAGGATTTTTCTAAACTATTTTCAAAAGTTTGATTAAGGTAGCATAAAGCTATATTGCAAAAAATGAACTTGTCACAATGTTTTTTTTTAATTTTACAGTCGGCTTATAACAATCATCACAACCCTTTTTCCAAAAGGTTCCCGAGGTGTGGTACCACGAGACATGCCTCTGAACATTTTTGTGAAAATTATACAGTTTATTGCACAGGTTTGAAAAACTTTTATGCTTTTTAAGCTATGGAATGTTTTGTTGATAAATTTTACATTGTGTTTCTTCTATTTACATTTCTGAGTTTTGCTTCTTGAGTTTGCTTCTTGAGTTTTCTTCTTTAGCTTAAATAGTCAGTTTCAGCTTTCAGTTGGATGAATTATAGAAAAGTCTCATGTTGAAAACTACACTAAATGGATTGAGTATGTCTCAATTATATCGTCTCATCTATCAGGATAAGGTATTTAAGTTCTGCATAGGTTACATTACAATTAGGCCTTCTTCTGCTTTACAGTTTCCTAGATATGCAGCAATCTCGTTTCATTGTTTATATAGAAAGTCTTGTTATAAATGAGGTCTTGTTAAAATAAGTTGGAATTCTATGTTGATTTAGAACTCATTCCACTCAGATTAATACTAGAGATGCAACAAATGTTATCATATGTTCATGTGCAATATATATTTTGCTACAGGAACGTTTGGATTTTGCAATGAAAGAAATCATTTTTGATTTCCTTTGTGTTGGAAAGCCAGCAAAAGCATTTAGTCTAAATCCAGAGGTAAGATATCATTATTAATATAATTTTTAATTTTTTTAAAAAAGTATATGTTTTTAAGAGAAAAGTGGGTCAGTATTATCTAGTGCTCTTTGTTTTGGCATAAGGGATCAACTTTCATCTGTATAATTCATCAAGTCCTTAATTGCTCTTTAACACTATCTAAGCACATGTTTTTACAGTGCTCTGCATTCATTTATTTATTTATTTTATTTTATTTTCAACATTTATATGCCGCCCTTCTCTGGAGACTCAGGGCGGCTTACAATCTATGGAGCACCATGCTAAGTGCTCGGCAATAGCCTTTATTCCATTGTATATGCCTGCTTATTACTAGGGCTTTTGGCGCCCCCCAAAAGGCATTTTTACAAAGTCAGCTTATTGCCCCCAACAATCTTGGGTCCTCAATTTACCTACTCTGAGAAGATGGAAGGCTAAGTCAACCTTGAGCCTGGTGGGATTCGAGCCAGCACTAATTGCAGGCAGCTTGCACTAAGTGCTAGATGATTAACAGCCTGCATCACCAAGGCTCTTTTTGGGAGTTTTTTTGCACTAAGTGCTTTCGGGTTTAAAGGATTGGCTGGTGATATCACTGTTGCCTGGGGGAACGTCATTTGGGGTCTCCTTTTATGTCCCCGGCAAGGGCTGGAGTGAAGGATGGGAGCTCATACCACCCCATGATAGTACTTATTCATGAACAATTATTCATGAACAATTCCACATAGTACTTATTCATAAACAAGTATTCATGAACAATTCCACGTAGTTCATAGAAATGTATTTTTGAAATTTATATGTTTCCCCATCATAAACAGATAATTTTGGATGGCTAATAATACACCAATAAAAACAGTTTAAATACAATTAAATATAATTGTATATATTGAATAACAAAATTGTTATATAATAAATAACAAAATACAAAAGCTGAGGAATCTCACGCATTATTCTTAATCACAGACTTGTCTACTTGTGTTAGTCTCTGATATCACCTCAGCGCTAACACCTGATGGAGCAGCCAGGTTTTTGCAACCTTCCAGAAAACAAACAGGATTGGGACTATCCAGATCTCCACGAGAGACTGTTCCTTAGGGTAGACATTTCAGTAGAGAAGGCTTGTCTCCTTGATTATGTTGCATTGAGAAAACTAGGGAAAAAGCAACAGTTTGGCCTGTTCGTTAATTGTAACACATTTTTAAATATTATACAAATATTCTGTGTCATACTTCTAGTTTCTAGTCTAGTTTCTTGAGTAACTAATTGGAAACCTAAAATTACTGACTTGATACACCACTATTTCATACAACCATTTCCATATTATTGTATTCTAATCAGTCCTCTTTAATTCGTACTGGAATCTAAATTCATGTATGGAGCATGTTCTTTGGAATCTTTTGGAGATACTGCATTGATCTCCAGCTATTTTCAGTGTAATCTCTTCAGGTCAGGTGAGAGTAAAGAATGAATCAGTGCTAACCACATAATTGTTATTTTGCTTTCATCATCCATCCATCAAATTTGCAGAGAATGAATATTGGTTTGAGAGCTTTCTTGGTTATTGCGGATAGCTTGCAGCAAAAAGATGGAGAGCCTCCAATGCCTGTTACTGGAGCCGTACTGCCTTCTGGAAACACGCTACGAGTGAAGAAAACTTACTTGAGCAAAACTCTTACAGAGGAGGAAGCTAAAATGATAGGCAAGTATCAGACATGTCTTCTGCCTCTTCACAAATGTGTATGATAGCTTGACCCAAATTTTATCTACATTGCTAGCGCTGAGACTTCATTTCACTGTTGAGCAGAGTATATCCAAATGCTTCTTTTGGAGAATGCAGTTTGAGGGAAGTTGAATCATAGTTTGGTTGCCTGGGGACAATTTCTAGTTGCCAGTAGCAACCAAAAATTAAGCAAATACTATAGTGACATAATGTATAACCCATTTATTATGGTGTACTGTTTGTTTTATTTATTTATTTTTGTATTATTTTTTTTCCAGAATTTAACTCTGGCGGAATAGGACTAGTAATTATTAATCTGTATAATCAAAATAGGAAACACATGGAATAACTGTTCATAATGTGATATTCACATGATTAATATTAAGTTATAACTACTGGAAAAAAATAAAGCAGTATTCTAAAAGAAAGATTTGTCAATGGCCATTTGTTAGACTAGTTGTAGTGTCAATCCTTTGCTTGTATATGTCTTAAATGTAAATACAAGAAAAAGATAGTTATAAAACCATTATCTCATTACAGTATGCTGATAGAAATTCAAGAGTTTTAAGGATACAGGCATTTATTAAAGAGATGATCCTGCATGAACCCATAAGTTTGATTCAATACTGTTGTTAGAAATGATTCCCTATTTAGAACTGATTGAACAATCAGTTGAGACAACTAATCCTAAAAGTCCCCAAAAGTCCTATGCTTACTCATATAACATAAAGCAAAGCAATGTTTCTCTAAGAATCTTATATGATTCTATTCAGAAGTTTTATTTTAAAAAAGTTTAGGGTAAACAGCTGTTTTTTCTAAATTTAAACATCTGCCTTTATATCATTATGTGTTTCATTTATAAGTTAATGGTATTGATTCTATCCTAAATGCCATAGTTTGGGAAAATCCTGTAGAAACCTGAAATTCCCATTTTTCTATGGATTTTCTTGGATTCAGCTGGCCCAACACAATTCTGCATTTTCTGGGACTTATTCTTATCTCAAGTAATTTTATCAGGAAATTCATGGGTAGATTTAAGTAAGCAAAATTGTACTCCCAGTACTTGGAATATTCACTGACTTAAAAAAAAGTCTAGTCTGTCTAAGAATCACATAAAGAGTCTATTGCTTTAGCACCCTCATTTTATGATCCTTCCTAACTCTGATCTCCATTACTATAATGTCACCAGATACTAAGGTCATAATCTGCATGTAAGTTCTTTTTCTGCATTTCACTTGTCTGTGAGAGAATGTTTTTTTAATTTATATTTTCTTTATTTGGTTCATTAATATTCAAGTACAAAATAAATTGTGAGGTAGAACATTCTTTATTACAGATCAAAATAATAAATTGTTAATAATAACACTTAAAATGCACATGTTCACATTTTTTTTTTATTTTTAGATATACATTTTAAGGGTTCTTCCACTGTATGTTTTTCTAGGCATGTCAATGTATTATTCCCAAGTAAGAAAAGCTGTAGACAATATACTGCGACATCTTGATAAAGAAGTTGGGCGGTGCATGATGCTCACAAATATACAAATGTTAAACAAAGAACCTGAAGATATGATCACGTAAGTCTTAAATGATAATTGATACCATAGCTAATTATTTTTTTAAAGCAAAACCTTATCTATATAGGGAGACTTCTGGGAGTTGTGGTCCACACATCTTCAAGTTGCCAAGGTTGAGAAGCATTGATGTAGATAATAAATTTCAGAATTGTAGTTAAGCATAGCTTTTCTTTATAATCCTTTAAAAACAGGAAAACAGCATCTCCTTTGTGATCCTGAAAAATTACTTTTTTTCATCGTAGCTCTGATTTTGCACCAGATCTTATTTGAGTTTTGAAACAATTTGACCTTAGCAATAGAATAGTACCACAATGCTTAGGTTATGTAAAACTATATTGATTTATAAATAATTACTGCCATTTTACATCATTTTACTATTGCTTATATTTTTTTTTCTTCTATCTGGTACTAAAAAGTGATTAATAAATTTCATATTCTTTTCAGAGGTGAAAGAAAACCAAAAATTGACCTTTTCAGGACTTGTGTTGCTGCTATTCCACGACTCCTTCCTGATGGGATGTCTAAATTAGAGCTGATTGACTTGCTATCAAGGTAAACTGTATACATATTAAATAATTTTTAGAGGCAAAAATGACATTGCGGATCGATTTGTAGAGCTATAGTAGAATTCTGTAGCATCTTGGAAAGAGCATTGGAACATGTTTTGTGTACATGTAGGACTTGCTGGCAATTCCATAAATCACATTTTTTTTGGATCTCACTGTAACTGCTGAAGCCAACCAGAAAAGGTACAGCTGCTCTAAGGGATTATGAAGAGTAAGCAGTCAGCTTAGTTTTCTGGGTGAAAATAATAAAACACACATTTTTTTGTCTTCCAATTTTTTTATTTATCCTTACTGATTAACAAACCTCACATCTAAGTGACCCTACAAGCATAACAATAATCGATGAAGCCGTCGAAGTGATGACCCGGTGCCTGGAGGCCGTGCGGTGTTGGATGGGGCAGAACAGGCTTCAGCTCAACCCATCTAAGACTGAGTGGCTGTGCTTCCCGGCACCCCGATACAGCCGGCTGGTTCCATCGCTGGCTGTGGGGGGGGGAAATTCTTGCCCCCACAGAGAGGGCCCGCAATCTGGGTGTCCTCCTGGATGTACGGCTGTCACTGGAAGATCATGTGGCGGCCGTCGCCAGGGGGGCTTTTGGACAGGTCCGTAGGATCTACCAGTTGCGGCCCTTTCTGGATCGGGATGCGCTTCGCACGGTCACTTCTGCCCTGGTGACCTCCCGCCTAGACTATGCCAACGCTCTCTACATGGGGCTGCCTTTGAAGAGCATCCGGAGGCTCCAGTTGGTGCAGAATGCAGCCGCGAGGGTGGTAATGGGGGCATCTAGGGGCTCCCATGTTATGCCACTTCTACGCGTGCTGCATTGGCTCCCGGTGGCCCTCAGGTGCGCTTCAAAGTTTTGGTCACTATCTTTAAAGCGCTCCATGGCTCGGGACCAGGTTACTTGCGAGACCGCCTCCTGCCACCATCGGCTTCCCACCGACCGGTACGCTCCCATAGAGTGGGTCTCCTCGGGGTGCCGCCGGCTGGACAGCTGGCGACCCCGAGGGTGCGGGCCTTCTCATTGGGAGCACCCCCTCTCTGGAATGAATTACCCCCGGAGGTAAGGGCCGCCCCGATCTCATGGCCTTCCGTCGGTTACTCAAAACGCATTTATTTCGGCAGGCCGGACTGGCCTAGGGGTTTTAAAATTTTAACCGGGTTTTAATCTTTTTAATACTTGCTTTATATTTTAATTAGAGCCATATTATATTTCAGTTTTTAAATTTTAATATTATTATGTTGTCTCGTGTATTGTACCTTGTATATGTGTTTTTATTGGCTGTTCACCGCCCCGAGTCCCTTCGGGGAGAGGGGGGTGGTATATAAATCGAATAAATAAATAAATAAATAAATAATAAGTTTAAATCTGAGATTTCAATATTACTCACTGTACGTGGCTTGCGGTAGCCAAGCAAAATTACTGCTGAATTTAAAACATAGAATTCAACCCATCAAGCAGATTTCAAGAATCTACCCACATTGTCATTTCAGATAACTTCTTATCTACCTGTTTCACCATTCTCTGTTTTTCTTGTTTGTCTGAGGCTTGGAAAGTAATAATTCAAATAAATGTCAAGAAACTAGCAGGCTCCAGGATTAATGGTGGACTGCATTGCCTTAGTTTTGAATGTTAGTTGAAATGCATACCTATTTGTTGCTATTATTATATATGCTTTGAATAATTTCAGTGCGTTGGTTTTTAAAACATTGTTAGATTAAGATGTTTGTTAAGAATAAACTGTCTTTATGTCAAACATTGTGGTGTTGACATCCTAATTTCCTTCTTCATATTTCAAAAAGCAGCATTGCAATACAGATTTTATAGTGCTAGCCACAGTTAAATATTAAACACCCTATGTATAGTATCTTGAAATTCCTCAGAAAGGAATTTGTACATATACAACACTCAGGGGACGTGCATAAGCGCACCAACATGCCTACCATCCTGTCCTAATGTTCCTTTTTATTTGTATCCATTTCATGTATTCATAATCATGTTTATACTTATATCTGTTATCTAATACGTGCTTGACAAAATAAATAACACAAATAAATAAATAAATAGAATGACAAAATGAGTGTCATGATGCGAGTGTTATCCTATGCATTCTTGCATGTAATTCAAGTACAAAAGTGGATGTTGGTATGTATGTGTCATAATTTGCCACCCCTTGTATACAAACAGCTGAAGAAAATTCTAAGGCATGTGTGAAATGTCAAATTGGTTACTCCAGTTCATTCCAAATTCTCATTGTGATATTACATTACACAACTACAGAACAACTACAGGACAAGAAACAAACACTATTCTTTTTTAAAATATTCTTGCTGGAATAAACTTGAACTATGAACCAGATAACAAATATTGCCATTATTGTTGGCAATACAGACTATCAATCATTGCTATTCTGTGTTTCTCTTCCTAAACTCATTTTGTATCAACTTCGTTTAGTTTATTTCAGTTTTTTTATTACTCTTCTTCCAGTATGTGTCTTTACATGTAGCTTCTCCTAGAAGATCTGGTTTGTTTCTATTTCATAAGTATCAAATGTCTTGCAGTTATATCTCCGCATTCAAATACCCTGTGACAGTTTTGATATATGATATTATAAAAAGAGTATTAGGAATGAGCTGGTAGAGTCAGTATCCAATTTCATTTCAGTTAAATTAAATTACCAGAGGAAAGAGTAGTGAATACTCTAAAATAAACCATATATTGTTATATAAAGTTTTATAAAATTAGTAAGGCATTTTTAAAGAAATGAAGGACATCGTCCTTGTTATGTTTGGAGCTAGAAGCAAAATATTTCCTGGCTTTTCAGTCTACAGTATTGTAATCTCCTAATGCGAATGTTGCTTGTTTCTTGAGCTTTACTTTACTGTTTTGTTTTGAAAATAAAAATATCTATCTTAACTAAACTTGAATTAAAACAAGATTAATTTTACGATATTTGCATTGTATTTTACTTCAAAATTAAATGCTTTCTGATAAGTTATTTTAAGAAAAGTTTAACATATAAACTTACTCAAATTTGCTCAGAAACAAATGACTGAGAAGAAATTTATAACAATAATGGTTTGTAGATCTATATGACTAACTATTACGAATAGATACTGTGATTATTTTTGCTATAGAAGTTGCCCATAATTTGTCATTTTACTTTTTTTTTTTACATAGGCTTTCTATACATATGGATGATGAACTTCGACACATTGCTCAAAATTCACTTCAGGGCTTACTAGTTGATTTTGTTGATTGGAGAGAGGATGTTCTTTTTGGTTTCACAAATTTTTTGTTGCGTGAAGTTAATGATGTGCATAATAGTCTCCTGGACACATCTTTAAAATTATTGTTACAGTTGCTAACACAATGGAAGCTTACAATACACACTTCTGGGAAGAACAGCGAACAGACAAAAGTTAGATCTTCAGAGGTAAGATTCTAAAAGTAAAGATAATGCTGCCTTCTTAACATATTCCTTCATTTTATAGAATTGGAGTGTCCATTCTAAATTTGGCAGACCTGTTTTTTCAGCAAGTGTAATAGCCTCCTACATACATATTTTCTAGGGATCAGGTCCACAAAAATTTCATGTAGAATTCCAGTCTCCCTGAGAATAATGTCTACAAATTTCATCACCATACAAAAAGGACGGAAAAGGTGATTGAAGCAGCCAGTTTGTGTCCAAGCTAAGATATGCTCAAGTCTTACTAATAGCTAAAGAAAACAGAAAAATGCTCAATATCATAAAAATCTAACATGGGAGGAAATATCTATTCCACACACATTTTATAACTATACTATGATGCACACAAGGACTGTATCATATTTATATTTAATAATTACTGTATATATTTTAATATAATTAAATATACTTAATGAATCTCATGCTTCCCATGCATTGTTCATCATAGTTAACTACAAAAAGGCCTTTATTGTGTATCAATAGAACAAGAAAAGGCCTACAATGAAAGAAGAGCATTTCCTTGGAATTTCTAAAAGAATTTAAATAATGTTATCACAAATAAGATTAAGAGTGGGAAAAACAGAAAAATGCTTTATAAATAGATTATAAGATAGTACCCACAAATGCCTCAATAAATTGACCTTGGTTTCTTCCAGTTAATTCCTTCTGCAATTTGTCCCAACCCTGCTTCGTTCAATCAACAAAGAACGGTAACAAGACTAGATATTTTCAGAGGAGGTTTCTTACTGAGTCTTTGCATTATTTATTGTTTTTCAAATCTGTCCCACTGTGATAAGTTATTCTACATATTCCCAAATTGATTTGATTGGATAGCTTCTCTATAACAGTAATTATTTTGCAGAAGAAGAATTAGTCAGATTAGATGAAGTGCATGATTTGGCCATTTGTGTAATGCAAAATTATATTAAAATTTCAGAAAAATGGATGATGAGCTTTGAATATTGGTTTTCCCATGCTATAGAGCTGATTCAAAGATGACTGGCATGGAAATTGAGCTTCTCTTTTTTGTCCTAATTGTAATTTTAGATAGTAGCAGAAAGCAATTTTGTTGTAGCTGAGAAAATCCAATTATGACTGAAATCAAATGTCAGACAGTTAATGTTACTTACACATACTGTGCACCACAGGGTAATCAAATCAAAATTTTTATTACAGCCATACACCAGCATAACATAGGGTAATGTTTTTGAAGAATAAGAATGAAAAGTAGTTATTATTTCAGTGAACGGGGAGACGTACAAGTACATGCCTTTTTGTTTCTATTTCAAATTTTACAGTTCAAATTATATCTTTTTCTATATTAGAATAGTCTAAAGACTAAAACCTGAAACATATCTGGATGTTTTATATTGCAGCTGATAGCAAATGGATCCAATCAAAGGATCCAAACTGAGCGAAGTTCTTATTCAAATGTACTACATGCAGTTGAAGGTTTTGCACTGGTATTACTCTGCAGTTTCCAAGTTGCCACACGTAAATTGGCAGTTTTGATTCTCAGAGAGGTCCGTGCTTTATTTCATGCACTAGGACAAACAGAGGTATGACTTTCTTTCCTGTATCATGACTTTGATTTTCCTCAACTATGAAATTTTGCTATATCAGTTCGGACTGAAGTTTAGTGCAAGTTTACTTAAAAATTAATCCCTACCAAGATCGATAACCAATATATTTTGTTTTTAGGTTCCTCTAGTTTTCACCACTGTTGTAGATGTGAGAGTTAGTGAGTGCCAAATCAGCTATGACAGTGAAAGATATGTGATTTATATTTAGAATTCTAAAAATATAAATTGTGGCTATAGAAAGTTCAGATTAGGACCTCATGGCAGGGCAAGAAAGTTAGTTATTTCTATGTGCATTACATTACTGATTGAAATTAATTTCTTAAAATCTGCTATTTAATCTCAGCAGTGAAAATGTGCAGGTATCATATATATATTAATTCCATGGAGTATTTGAATATTGCATTTTAAGTTAGTTTAATTTTATTCATTTAATTTATGATTAAAGATATTGAATAACACATCAGAGAACATTAAAACACCAAGAAATTTCCCAAACTAATATTAAAGTATTGAGTACCTGATAAAATGATTATCTGATAATAAAAATAATGGCAATAAATATTACAAATTTTCCAGAAATATCTGTCAGTTAAGAGTAGCTTCTTGCAGCTTCTGAGCTGCAAGAAAATGAATTAGGAGATGGATTGTTAAGTCAACTTGCTACTGTGAAGAAAAGGCAACATATAAGAGGGGCTGTTTTTGTTTCTTTTTATAAGTTGGAACAGAGTGTATTTTTGCAGACGTGTTACTAAAGCTACCTTTGAACAGTGAGAATACCAGGCTTTGAAATAAGAAGGCCTTACATGAGAAGGCCTTTTTCAATCTTAATAAAAGACTGCACAAGTTTAAAGGTGATTTGCTCACTGCTTGAATTCATCTTTCCTGCTTCTCATTGTCTATTTTATCCAGCTAATATTTTTTGAGCCTAAAAATAGTGTAATATTGATTTTTGAACTGAGTTGGTTTTGAGGAAGGGGCATTGGTATTGAGACATATTAAGACCAAGTCACCAACTGTCCCTTCCTGATATGAGATGTTGTAAAAACATTTCTTTATACATTGCAGTTAATATTATAACATATGACATCAGGAAAAATAAGGTGGCAATGTGGTCTTAATAGAGTAGAGTAGTGCTTCTCAACCTTTGCAATTTAAGCTATGGGGACTTCAATCCCTGCTGGCTAGGGAATCATGAGAGTTGAACTCAACCTATTCTAAAGTTGTCAAAGTTGAGAAACATTGGAATAAAGGTTACTAATACCTATTTGTCAACTATAAGATCATAGAGATTGTATTCCTAGTTTGTAACCCTACATTACAAGAGCCGTGGTTATGCAATAGTTAGAATGCAGTACTGCAGGCTACTTCTGCTGACTGCCAGTTGACTGCAATTCGGCAGTTTGAATCTCACCAGGCTCAAGGTTGACTCAGCCTTCCATCCTTCCGAGGTCGATAATATGAGGACATAGATCGTTGGGGCAAGAGGCTGACTCTGTAAACTGCTTAGAGAGGGCTGTAATGCACTGTGAAGCAGTATATTAATCTAAGTGCTCTTGCTATTAATTGTTAAAGAAGGCTCAAAATATTCTATTTTCATGCCATTGGGACGTCTGAGAAAAAAGTAATCTACTTTTTCAGACCATTAGTTTTTATTAACTTCAGTCATATAGAATCTGGTAAACAAGGAATGTCACATTGCTATGATTATGGTATTAATTGGTGCCATATTTATATAACTGTTGAAACTTTTGAAAGGGAATATTTTAACAGATTTGATTAAGACGTCATCAAATCACATTGAGAGTATGTAATTACTGGGTATGGTATCTTTATCACTTGCAGAGACATGAATAAAATTCAACAACCAAGGTAGGGCAGTTTATTTCTTTCCTTCCCGACATTACTGGAGTAGCTGAAATTCATAAGGAAACGCTTTAGTTTCTGCCAAAGGAATGTTTTCTTAAATATTCTAGCTACTCAATGTAATTCCAAATGCTCTGGGAAAGTAGAGATAAACTTCACTACCACATTCTTTCTAGAGAATACATATATAAGTGTAAGTATGTGCTTGCTAAAACTGTAAATAAAGTGATAGTGTTTTGCCCTAAAATAAGTGTTTACTTACTTGGATAAATTTGATGATTTTAATTAATATAACTTGTGTCATTTTTTTCTGTAAGAGATTACGATTATTCATCTTTTACTTTACAAAATGCTCTCCCCCATCGATATATGTGGGTGTGGGTGTTTCTACATCAGAGGGAGAGGGAGGGAGGGACTTATCATTTCCACACATGCAATTAATTATTGCTACTTTCATGTGTACAGGATGATGATAGACCTATGATTGATGTTATGGACCAGCTAAGTTCTTCTATTCTAGAAAGTTTTATTCATGTGGCTGTTTCTGACTCAGTAAGTAATTTCTCATCATTAACAATATATGTGCTAAATAAACATTGTAGCCTGCTATTATAGATTTTTCCATTTTTAGCAGAAAATCAAATGTCTAATAGCAATTTTAACTACAGGTAGTCCTTGATTTACAATCAATTGCTTAATGATCATTTTATGACAGATTAAAAAAAACTATTTACAACCAATCCTTGAAGATTACATTTTGAGCTCTTAGCAACTGGCTTGCAATTATGAGCAGTTGCTTTGGCTCTTAGTCACATGACTATGATGGGACTTTTTGCTGTTTTCTCATAAAAAAACCCATTGGACATGCTGAATTCACTTAACAGCAATGATGATTTGCTGGTGCCTTGACTTATGACCACAATTTATTACCAAAATTCCAAGCTCCATTGTGGTTATAAGTCAAGAATTATCTGTGTCAGCCCATCCTGAGACTGCCATAGAACCAGTTCCATTATGCACTAGGTCTACCCCGCTAATTTAATTTACTTCATCTTCCATTGAAACAGACTGTCTACTTGTTGGATTAATATAAATGCAAAGAACTGGAGTAAGTTAACCAAATAAATAAACTAAGAAACAAATTCCTTAAGTGGATTTTTATGAAGACGAACTGTCCTGTATCTGAATGCTGAAAAAAACAACTGCAATAAACAGAGAGAGAACATTTGGTTACTTAAATAAGAAATGTGTAAATAACTCAGGAATGGAATGCTGAATCAATAAAATGTAGTGTCAGTTGTGTATGTGTTAGAGAATTCATCCCAGTAAAGAAGAGCCTTGTCATCAGACATGAGGCCTGGATATCTAGCAGAGCTTTGTACCAAAGAAAATATGAAAAGTAGATGATTTTCTGAGATATTGTTCGTTTCATTTCTTTTCACAGACAACGTTACCACTAACACATAATGTGGATTTGCAATGGCTGGTTGAATGGAATGCAGTACTTGTTAATAGCCATTATGATGTAAAAAGCCCTTCCCATGTCTGGATATTTGCACAGTCGGTCAAAGATCCTTGGGTTCTCTGCCTTTTCAGTTTTCTTAGGCAAGAGAACTTACCGAAGCATTGTCCTACAGCTCTTAGCTATGCTTGGCCTTACGCATTTACAAGGCTACAGCTAGTGATGCCTTTGGTTGATCCAAAGTAAGTTATGTTAATGTTACCTATTAATATTACCTGTTTTCAAACTTAGGTTTATTTGTTCACTTCAGAGAAGTTACTTTGTTAGATATGTTTGATTAATTTTTAAAGAATAAATCTAACAGTTCAATGATATATGAAAATTATATATTTGTAAACAATTATATTGGTATATTTAAAATATTTCAGATGGACTTCAAGTAGTTTTTTTTTAATATTCTTTGTCTCCCCTGGTCTCTAAATCTTTTGGTTTTACCTATGGGTGAATTTTGTCATTAGCATGTCATAGATCGAATTAGAAATTCAAAATTAACAATAAAAAAAAACATATTGAAGAATGTTCTGTTGCTGTACCCATTATTAGGTACATTGGAAAATGTTTTTTATATACCAGGTTTATATAAAACCAAATTATTTGTTTTTTGTTATGCTTAGTGTGGTATGACTCATTCAGTAAAGTGTGGCTCAATGATATGAGGCTAGTTACTGAGTTAGACAATTGGTTTATCTTGTTTACTATTAACCTGCTGTTACTCTCTAAGATTTCAGAATGAAATATCTAGTTTGCTGTTGATTCAATCTCTCAGATGAATTTCATTTTATAACTAGGTTGAACTCAAAGTCTTAATTTCCTTCTCTTTTTCCTCATCTTATTGGTATTGTAAAAACTATAGAACAAATTTATATTTAATATTTGAATTTGAAAAATGTTTATTTTAAACCGTATTTCTAGTAGTCCTGTGAATGCAAAGAAAACAAGTACACCCAGTACTGGGGATCATTATGTAACTTTGTGGAGAAACTATCTGATTCTCTGCTTTGGAGTAGCTAAGCCCAGCATTATGAGTCCAGGACATTTGCGTGTTTCTACACCAGAGATCATGGCTACTACGCCTGATGGTACCATTAGTTATGATAATAAGGTAATTACGTATTTCAGTAAAATAATTTATAATGTGACTAAAATGTTTATAGTTATTATACAGTTTTGCACAATGTCCTCAAACTGTTCTTAAATATAATATACTGTTTTCTGTAGATTTTAAAGAGATGTTGCAGTATATGCCGAAAACAAACTTGTACCTACTAATCTGTTGTTAGGGTATAATTTTGAAAATTTTGGAAAAGAGGAATTGAAGAAGACAATTGCAGATATCTTGCCACTTGGAGTTAGCAATATTGGCCTCAGCAGGATATAGTTTTATTTTTATTTTATTAAATTTAGAAAACCATCCATCTCCCAAATGATGCCTGGACAAGATCACTCATTAGAGTATATTAAATATTTTGTGGCTCGACAAACAGCCTGACCCCATGTTTAGGAGCAAAGTTGGATTTTCATAGATTTGGGGAATCCTTGTAGGATGGAAATCAAAAGTCACTTCTGTCATCTAGTTTTTATTATTTCTTTCTTCAAAATAAATAGCCTCAAATTGTGTTTTTCTTACACTATGGAAGTATTGGGTATCATAAAATGTATATTGATTGGTCTTCATGTCATTATTATTATTATTAGTTTGCTTTATTGTCATTGCACCTTGTACAACGAAATCAAACACCATCTTCAGTGCACATCATGACCATGACCATGACCATGAAAATAAACACAAACATACATCCCTCACCCTTTACACATTGAACCGGTAATCCCCAACACTACACCAACACTGCACTATACAGCAGAATTCAAAAGAGCTACTGCCCTGGGATAGAAGCTGTTTTTCAGCCTGTTTGTCCTTCTTTTTATTATTCTATACCATCTGCCAGATGGTAATAGTTCAAAAAAAGGGTTCCCAGGATGAGATGGATCTTTGAGAATGTTTTGAACTTTCTTAAGGCAGGGGGAGCTATAAAGCTCTTACAAAGAGGGGAGAGGACAACCAATGATCTTCTGGGCAATGACATTAACCTTTTGGAGTGCTTTTCTATCTGCCACTGTGCAATTGGCAAACCAATTAAAAAAAATTAATGGGTCAGATTCAAGCAACCATGTTAGTATTTCCTTTTTGAGTGATAATTATTTTGCTACTACCTACATGGTATCAGCAAAAACTGTCATAACATTTTAAAATATTATTAGTTTTGTGTTGTAGCTAGAAACTCACTATTCCAATAGCATTACCAACTAAATTTTACTAACATGGACATATTTTTTTATTCTGGTAGCACATTCACAAAGATAAATGTAGGGGGTTTCTCATGTTTATTTTTCTTGTTTCTGCTGTAAAATGTTTGAGTAGTGCTATGTTGTGGGAAGAAAGAGTATAACTGTTGTGTACTAACTGAAGTCTTCAATTTGTCTTTGGAAGTGCATGGTTGTCTGAGGCTTTTGGGGCTGGTTAAAAGTCTTTCCTGCTTGACATATTCTTGCTAAATGGCCCTTCTTTTGGCATTTTAAACAAATGGCATTTGTGAATTTGCAGGATGCCCTAAAATGGTTGCCTCCACCACAGCTTAGGCAGGTGGGCTGTGGCCGTGGAGGTTGATTTGCAACTGGCCTGTAATCCCTTTTACTGGGTTTGAGCTGCCTAAGGTGGTTTACGTCAATAGCCTCTTCAGAGCCCTCCTCTGTGGTGGCCTCATCACAGTGGACAGCTAAGCAACTTTGTCTAACTGGGTTTCCCTGTATTTCAGCTGCTGAGAGTGCTGACAGCTCAGCAGCTTGAGATTCTTCTATGGCTTGTTTTAAGGTTAAGTCCCCTTTAGCTAGTAGCCGCCTTTGCAACCTTAAGTCCCTGACTCCACATACTAGCTGGTCTAACAGCATATCTTCTAAATAGTCTCTGAATCCACAATGCAAGGCAGCTGTCCATAGTGCTGCCATATAATCACTAATTGATTCTCCCTCAGCCTGGGTACGTCTCCTAAAGGCATGGCGTCTGGCAATTCTAGAAGGTTTAGGGGAGTAATGATTGGAAAGAATTTCCGGCAATTCTTCCCATTGAACAATCTTAATAGAACGTGGAGCCAATAATGCTGTTGCGGTGTCAAATACCGTAGCTCCGCAAAAGCTTAGAAAACAAGACTTTTTCCTATGGTCTGAAATGTCAGTAAGGTCAATAGCATCTAAAAAACAGTCAAACCGGTTTCTGTATGATTCCCATGTCTCTGCTGACGGTCTGAAAGGCGGGAATGCTGGGTTTGAAGTCATCGTCTTCTCAGCTGTGCCGCTTCTCCTGAGGTGGTTTGAAAATCGCGCTTCGCGAACAGTGACAGCAGCTCTTTAAATGTTTTCAGTTCTTTTTGTAGTGACTTCGCTCTTAATGTCTTTTTGCTTGGTTTGCCTCTTATAAGTATCCCGCCCTCGTCACCAGTGTTGTGGAGCGGCGGAATCACTGAGGCAGACAACCAGAGCAACTTCAGCTTTAACTTTATTTACAGAATAAAGGGTTGCCGCGACTACCGCGCTAACTCGGCAGCCAGCTGGAGTGGCAACAACTGATGCTGTTTGACAGCTCCTTTTATAGCTGGCTGTCAAACAACATCAGCCAATGGCAGCGGTCCGTGTTTCCCGCAGAAACACGGACCTGAGTGAAGACTTCAGTCAGTACACAACAATAACAGATCTGAAAGGACTCATCCAGAAAAGTTAACCTATCGTCTGCATTCTCACAATTGTTTCCCAGCAGCAAGGCACTGTTAATACTATGATCCTTTTCAAGCATCTTCAAATGCTTGAAAAGGATCATAGTATTAGTTCATCATTATTTCTTTGGGCAATATATTGTTTTTATCTAATTAGTTTGGATATTCTATATTTTAGTCCATTGTTACCAGCTCAGGATTGGGGCAAGATATAAAACTTTTAAAACAAACAAAGAATGAATGAGCTGGTCTCTCCCTCTGGTTTAACCTAGTGCTTTGTAAGCCATTCTGTTGGAAGAAAGGAAGTATACAAATATAATTCCATTTGCTTTTAGGATTATATTTGCCGCCAATTACATTTTTGTTTCGAAATGCACCAGCCTCAGATGCTTGACCTTTAGGTAAAAGATATGCTTTCTTTTCAGAGTTAGCATTTGAGGTCAAGTGAAAGACAATGAAAGAGATAAATCTCTGATAATCTTTTCTGAAATAATGAGTGAGGTTTTGGAATGTCTCTATTGTTATATTGGGGTAAAGAACTTTAAATGTGCCCAACTGTGAGGCCTTTCTGTTAGATGCTCTTGTTTTGCCACCACACAATGTTTATCCTCCTCTTCTTCAGCAGATAATAAAGAATGTAGTGGCAAGGTGTAGAGGGACTCAGAAATATATTTTCTGTATTGGGATTTTTAAACAGAGTTACAATTAAGAGATTAAAGCAAAAACATTCAGTAATCTTGAAGAAAATAAAACTGAGTCTGCTGTTTTCAGGGTAAATGTCCAAACTCCATAGATCAGGCGTGAATATAAATTACCAAAATCTCATTTTCAACTGAGAATGACCCTATTCCAAAACTATGTTACCAAGCTCCACATACCATTCAGAAATGTCTTTCCAATCTCATTCTTGTAAAGATACAGTGATATTAAACAGGAGTAAATCAGTTTGTATATGTTAAAGAGAAAAGTACATGTTACAGTTCTGTTTTAAACATTGCTTTAATAAACGTGCCATTTATATTGCTTATTTTATTTTCTTGGCTATTTTGAACATAATCCTTCCTTGCAAAATGTGCCTTTTAAAAATTCATTAGCAACAGTTATAATTATGCATGCTTTGTTAGCCATAATTTTTAATATTTTTAATGACCATACCCATTAAAATTATTTTCATTTTATTTTAGGCTATAGGAACTCCATCTGTTGGTGTGTTATTAAAACAGCTAGTACCTTTGATGAGACTTGAAAGCATAGAAATTACTGAATCACTTGTACTAGGCTTTGGAAGAACTAATGCTCTTGTTTTCAGGTATTTGTATGGCATGAATTGATCGCAGTCCAAATTTGCTTTAGTATAAAATGGAATAAAATGTATTATTATTGAAACACTGAATTAAATAGAAGACAACTTTAAACCATTTTGATAATAAAATTAGATAATAATCATCTTGATAATAAAATTTGAAGCATTAATGCATAAGGCATTTTATTTATTAAATAATCCATAATATGCAGAACACTAAAAAGTAAAATTGTTTTATTGCATAGCAATTATAATTAATATTTATGGTTGAGAGTTCAATCCTAAGTAGTGGAAGTTGTTTCTCTCTTAGGGTGGAAAGAAAAAATATCTGCTGCCAACTCCATGTAGTCATCAGGAAGGGCATCCAGCCAGTAAATGCTCAGCTCCATCCAGTCACCCAGACTCTACCCTTGAATTAAGGGACTACAGAGTTGTAAAACAAAATCTAATATTTCCATTATTTTTTTCTTTCTTTTCTGCACTCTTTCTTTTTAGTTTCTATTATTCTTTACCTTAGTTGCAATTGTAAACTTTAATAAAACTTTAATAAATTTACTATTAAAAAGATATGTCAGAAGCCTAGGCCACAGGCTCAGATTCCTCAATGACATTGCTTAACTGAAGTTTGTTGTTCTCATCTATTAGATAAGTTTTAAGTTTCACCCCTACAGTTGCTCTTCTAGGAGATCTGTATAGAAACTCCACTCTCCATCTAAAGCAGAGTATTCCTTTTTTTTAGATCTTAAATCATTTTGATGTGCCTTCAATATATATATATACACAATCACAAGGTTATTGATCTGTTTTTGTGGAAACATTCAAGAATTCACCATCTCTTTTCACAATACACCCAAAAAATAAACATATATTTGGAGAAGGCACATATACTATCATATATATTATAACTGCAGTCTACTTAATTTATAAAGAATTTTATTTGAAAAATACTTTGTTTTAATTTAGGGAATTAGTGGAAGAACTTCACCCTCTAATGAAGGAAGCATTAGAGAGAAGACCAGAGGTTGGTAACAAAATTAAGCTATAAATATTTAACAAATGGTAAATAGGATTGAAACTAATTAATAAATTATTTTGGACAAAAATATTAAATACATTTATTTTTTAAATAAAAATTCCTTTGTCAGGCATTTGAAAATTATATGGGTGGTAATCAATAAAAAACAAAACACTTGCAACATAAAGCATTTAATTTGTCACAATGAAAATTGCTACAAAGCAAAAAAACCCAATATCTATGAAAAATATTATTGATTTGGAAATTGGTAGTGATCAGATACTATTGGAAAATCTGTTGTTTCTTAGGGATTTCTCATTTTCAATTATTTGACAACAGAAATTATGTGTGAAGACATGCAATGATTGGAATGCTCATATCTCTCTCCTCCTGCCCCTTTATCCCTCTTCCTTAAAACTGTACAAGCCAGCTCTTTATAGAGTTTAGCTAGAGCACTGTGTGTGGCAACATAGAAGTCAGAAAGAGAAAGAGAAAAAAAGGATACTGAAAAAGCAGGCAAACCTTGGCAGGTACAGTGGGATAGAATTAACCACATTGAGCAGCAGCTGCTACAGGATACCTGAGAAAACATTGACTAGGCCTTTTGAATGGCTTAGCTGTTGGCAAATAGTTCACATGCTGGCATCTAAAAACAGCTCAAAGGCCGATCACAGCCCATTGAAAGGCCTCAGTAGCCTTCTAGGAACAACCACTTAGGTCATTAACAATTTCTACATTAGTGCTCACTCTGCTGGACCATAACTGATGCTTTATTTCCTCTTTTGTAAATCTGTACAGATTTGTTTAGTAGCCAGCAAGTTGGTTTTTATAGGAGCTCCCCCAAATGGTGTGCCACTGCCAGTTCACTGGAGAACCATCTTTAGTGTTGAAAAGTTTGGACCATTTGAAAATTTCTGGATAGCTTTAAAACTCAGCTAGGTTTTATTTTTAAGACCAACATGCAGAGAGTAGATGTAACTAATATTGCCCTATTTTTCTGCAATACAGAATAAGAAACGTCGTGAGCGCAGAGATCTCTTACGATTACAGCTGTTGCGAATTTTTGAATTACTTGCTGATGCTGGTGTGATAAGTGATAGGTAGGATATACTGCTTTTCAAATAGAAGAAAACCCTGTGATGGTGCCAATTACTCGTCTGATCACAGTCATTTCTTGAATCTCTGTTAAAATAGTATTTTCTTATATAGTTGGTATATAATTTCCTTTTTAATTCTTGATAACAGTGTTAACTGTGATACTGTAAATTCTAGTCTGTCATGCACATTTGTGGTTTCCTCTGGATGATTCCTTAATTCATACTGTTTTCCTTTCTTAACAGTACAAATGGTGCCTTGGAACGAGATACGCTAGCACTGGGAGCTTTGTTCTTAGAATATGTTGACCTGACTCGCATGTTGTTGGAAGCTGAAAATGATAAAGAAGTTGAGATTCTCAAGGACATGAGAGCCCATTTTAGTGCAATGCTTGCTAACTTGATTCAATGTGTGCCAGGTATGGTAATGCAATAATTATATCAAGTACAGAATCATTGAGATGAAAAAAAGAGGTTAGTGGTTTAGAAAAGCATGATAAGGACTGCTGGGTAAAGAAGAAATAAATATTCCATATTTAGCTGGTCCTCGACTTATGACCGCAATTGAACCTAAACTTTCTGTTGTTAAGTGATATAGTTGTTATGTGAATTTGCCCCATGTTACGACCTTTCTGGCCATAGTTGTTAAGTGAATTACTGCACATGTTAACTTAGTAACATGGCTGCTAAGTGAATATGGCTTTCCTATTGACTTTGCTTGTCAGAAGATCACAAAAGGTGATCACATGACCCCAGGACACTGCAGCCCTCATTAATACAAGTCAGTTGCCAAACATCTGAATTTTGATCATGTGACCATGGGGATGCTACAATGGTTGTAATCAGTAGTGGAATTCACATTTTTTTTACTACCGGTTCTGTGGGCATGGCTTGATGGGCATGGCAGGAGAAGGATACTGTAAAATCTCCAGACAGAGGTGGCATTTGCTGGTTCTCTGAAGTACTCAAAATTTCCGCTACTAGTTCTCCAGAACTGATCAGAACCTGCTGAATACCACCTCTGGTTGTAATTCAAAAACAGTCATAAGTCAGATTTTTCAGTACCATTTTAAGTTTGAACAGTCACAAATTGTTGTAAGTCAAGGACTACCTGTAGTTGGTGGGGAGAGGGGAAAGAAGACACTAAGTAGAAGTATAATTTATATGAATTTTAATCGTACAATTTCTAGAGTTGTAAGCATGTAAGAAATTATGGTAAAAGTAAATACTTTCAAATTTGCTTATGGCACAAATTCCATGAATGATGTCTGATGTAAGAAATGTTATCTTGAGTTCCTTATTTATCAACAATATAGTTTATGAGTTGGTCACTGTGTAATTATCACTGTCAGTATTATGTTCATTTCATTTCTATTTGATTTCCAGTGACAGCCCATCCCCTGTGTGCATCTATATTGTGTTAACTACTTGAGATAAATGTTTTAATTATTTAATATCAATCTATTCTTTGTATCCTATCTTTCCTCTGGGAACTAAACAGAATGCACATAGAGATGCAAAACACAACCATATGAAGTTGGTTGGGCTGAGACAAAATAACCAGCCCCAAATCACTTGTGAATAAAGTGTCAAATTGAGATGTGTGGATACCACAAAATATAATGTGTGGATTTTCCATATTGAAGTCCAATTTCTGAACTGAGTTGACAGGAGTCCATAAAAATATGTGGTATATTAAACACATACATTTAAAGTGTCATAATGCTTACTATGAAATGGATAAGGAAAAAGTGCAAGCAATAAATACCAAGTAATTAACAAAGAAAAGGTGGACTACATACAATCCTATGAAACATGCCTTATCTATCATTATTTGTTGTATCTCTCATCCTAATAGTATTGTGGACATATAAGAATTATGGATTTAGTACTTATATGAACTAGGTTGAACACTGTTATAAGTCAATATAGTCTCTAGGCTACATGAGTCAGATTATTTGCTTTTGAGTTTGGTCTTTTTTCAGTGCATGAACTTGAAAGTCTACTTCAGTTTTGGTTTTTAAAAACATTGTCAAATATGTTTAATTTATGTGTACAATTGTAGTGTTGTAGATCAGTCAGTTTATCATTTAATATCTATTCATATTGATATTTAATTTGCATAGGAAATTTCAAATACAGGGTTCCTCTGATTGTATTTTTGTAGTCGAAACTCATTAATGATTGTGGTTATTGTAGAAACAGCCAAGGAACTATTAGCTTTCATCTGCAGAAAACTAGCATCCATAAAGTAGAGTAATTATCAATTTTCCTTATAGCAGAAACTTAATTTATTTAAGGTTATGTATGTAGAAAGATTTCTTAGAAGGTTGAGTATATTTCATTTCTTAAATCAGCCTGCAGATCTGTAGGTTAATCGGGGCATTTGAAAACTTCTGTTTTCTCTGAAAATTTCCATTAGATCAGTCTTCTGCTTTAAAAGCATTAAATGCATCTGTGCCAAAAGTTCAATGAATGGAATTTTCTTAGTACTAACAAAGGATTTTCTGTTTTCATTCATTACAAAATAATATACATACATATAAAACAGGAGAGGATGGGAGCAAGCAAGAGAGATTAAAAGAGCATTTGGATTTTTGAATTTAACATAGTATTCAGAATATCCATAGCTCTATTGCAAAACTGAACATTAAGGGATTTGGATAACCTAGTAAACATATCAGAGTATATCTTTTCACTCTCTTTGGCATCTGCATGTAGCATTTCAGTTTGGGATGAAGGATCTACCTGCATAACATATAGAGTACATCGGTCCCATCCATACTCTTGTGTGCATCTGAAAATTGAAGAGTATTTGTGATATAAATACAGACATTCATGATATTTAGAATTTTAAAACTAGAGATTCAAAACTCTTCAGAGGCATTATCTGAGGCATTATCAGAGACAATTCAAAATTTGAATTATCTCAAATTTTACCATACTGTGATCTCTTGAAATGATAAATGAATTTGTGTGACTGCCCCATGCATAAAACAAATTTAATTGTTTAATTGTTTATTTAATTGGTGTTAGTGTCAATCTGGTCCAAAAGGGATAGCCATGTAATTTTCCTTATTGAGAGTCTGAAAAATCCATATTTGTTTCTGAGCACATATCTCTCTCACCACACCACATTCTTTGTATTGTGTATATTTAGTTACCTAAAACTAAAATCCTTTTTTTACATGAGATAATCTTAAAATCAAGGCTCTTTCCTTTCCAATAAATATGTACTTGACAAATATTATTAATGTGTTTTAGGAATTTCCTTAGCTATACAGTTTTGCATCAGATTTATGTTTGAATTTTAATTAATTAATCAATACAGATAATATTTTTTTCTTTTTTTATTCACTCAGTTCATCATAGGAGATTTCTTTTTCCTCAGCAAAGCTTGAGGCACCATCTCTTCATCCTGTTTAGTCAATGGGCTGGACCTTTCAGTATCATGTTTACACCTCTGGATCGATATAGTGATAGAAATCATCAGATTACAAGATACCAGTATTGTGCTTTAAAGGTACATCATGTTTCATTCCATTGCATATAAATCTTTATCAAATTAAATTATTTTAAATTTAGAAATGAAAAGTGCAAGACAAGTTTAAATTTTAAAGAATTTCCCCAAAATAACAGATTATTTGGTGCATTTTTGTGGTCTTTTTTTTAAATCCTGTATGCATCATTTGAAAAATGATTAGAAAATATTTTAAATATTTCAATTAAGGTTAACTTGGAAATACAAAATTGACTGTATTAATTCATACTTAATTGGCTCAGGAGGAAAAGTGTTAATAAGAGCAGAGAATACGAAAAAGTGTTACCTGGAGTATTAAATTAAACCCAGAACTACCTAGTCATTTAAGAATTACATTAACTTCCTGCCACAAGACATTTAACTCAATGTAATCCAATCGTCCACTATACAGTCATTTTTCCTTACTGGTAGTTTTGGCAGCATGTAAGCTATCAATAGCTGGTTTAGAAAATACAATTTGGCAGCATGTAAGCTATCAATACTAACTGGTTTAGAAAATACAATTTGGGGAACACATAATATCTACATGCTTTGCCCAGGAAATACTTGATATCTCAGGAATCTTGTGTTAGAAAAGGAATGGCATCACTATACATTCGCAGGAAAGCAAGGATTGGGCCATTGTAGCATTTGGAAATACGTTTTCTAAGTCTACCTGTTTAATCTTCATTACTACATGTTTGATTTGATACCTTTCACTTAGAATTTGAAATTGATAACCTTTCAGTAAACAGGTCCATATCCTCCTTTTTTTAATTAGGCTATGTCAGCAGTGTTGTGCTGTGGCCCTGTGTTTGACAATGTGGGCCTTTCCCCTGATGGCTATCTTTATAAATGGCTTGATAATATTCTAGCTTGCCAAGATTTAAGGGTAAGTAACTCAGCAATGATCCTCAGTTTTAAATGTATTAAATTTTATTTGTATTGCACATGGTCTATTCTATGCATGAAATTCATTGTGATTCAAGTGGAATTTGTTTAGTATTTGTACTGTGGTGCAAATAGTGTAATTTGTGTTTTATCAGAAGGCCATATTCTGTGAACTGTGTTAAGGGACAAGGTATGATAAGTCAAGAACTAAACTAATTTGAGAGAAGCAGACATCCTGAACTCAGGTTGCATACCTTTCTTATAGCAATTCAAAATGATCTGTCATCATTCCATTACTGCAATAATGAAATCATCTGTTTTCCTTTTCAAGATACATAATTTGGTGTGAGTTATTAATCTGAATTACTGTTTTGAAAAACTCCAAGCATTTTAGTGGTTTATAGATCAACAAGATCAGCATGATATCAATTTGTTTGCATTTTTGTTTGAAGTCTTTCCACCCTACATACAAGTTGCAGGCATTCTGAGAGGCAAATGGATCTTACTGAAAAGCTTCTTGAGAATCATATCAATTGTATGGGTTGGTATTCAGAGGATGGTTAAAAGTGGCAGTAGTCGTAAGAAATAGAGGTTGTCCTTCACTTATGACTGTTCATTTAATGATTGATGAAAGTTATGATGACCTCAGAAAGTGTGGTTTACAGCCCTTGGGTGGCAAACAAATTTAATAAGTTAATCTCATAGTCACATGACTAAGATGAATGATGTTTTTTGCCAGGTTTTTTTTTTTTGCTAGCTTTTGGCAAAAAACCTCTTATTCTGAAAAATGGGTTTAGATTTATCACCACATGATTAGCTTAACGATCACTTTAAAATCAGGTCAGGTCACATGGGAGCCTTGACTTACAGTTATTTTTATTTTTAAGAACATCTGAATATAAAAATTTGCATCAAGGGAAATTATCTTGGGAAATAGTATTACTACATTTAAAATATTTTGTATAGTGCCATATTTCCCCAGTTCAAAAAACAGAGTAATGTAAGATTAGAAAATATATATAAAAATATATGTTAAAACTATATATAAAAAACAAATAACAATTCATTAGGAATTAGTACCAAATGAAGGAGACCAAAAAAAAAAAGATATCTATGGAGATTCTCAGTCATCCAAGTCATGGTTGTCCCAATGTTGTTTTTTTCAAGAGGTAACTGGACTTACTGGTTTTTCTTTGAATATGTTTCACTTCTCATCCAAGAAGCTTTTTCAGCTCTGACTGGATGGTGGGGAATGAAAGGATTTATATTCCTTGCAGATAGCTGGTCATTTGAATTTTTTTAGCAAGTTGTTAAGGCCATCTGGAGGTTTATCTCATCAGGGTCACCTGAGTGGTGAAAATGGGTGTGGAGCTTTCTTGGAACTGTTGAAAGGTCTGTATTGTAGACTGGAGATACATGATGCCGTATCCCTCCTCCTATGGGATACTTCCATTCCCACCATCCAGTCAGAGCTGAAGAAGCTTCTTGGATGAGAAGCTAAATGTCATCAAAGAAAAACCAGAAAATCCAGTTGCCTCTTGAAAAAAGCAATTTGGGGACATTAAAAAGTTATTTATTTCCACCTTTATAATTTTTACAAATAATTAAAGGCAGTGAACATATCCAACATATCTTTTTATCCTTTTTCCCCCTTTTTTACCCCTTTTTTACAACAACACTGGAGTGAATTGGCTGAGAGTGACTGGCCCAGCTTGTTTTCATGGCTATGGAGGGACTAGAACCAAATGTTCTTTCCAAATAAGTAACAGGGACTAAATGAGTAGATAGGTGGGCAGGTAAATGGATGGATGCATGGGGGGGTTGTTAATCGCAATAGATTTATAAAATATTTTAGAGCATGAACAAAATGTTTATAGAAAATTGCCACTTCTTAATATAATGTGTACTGTGAACCACAGAGACTGGCAATAATTTCTGACCTGAAAAAATATTTTTGCCTTAATCTTCACAAAATAGTTCAGTGAATTAAAAAAAAAAGATTAGAAAATTCATGGAAGCAAAGAGGCAATCCATTACCATTTTGGATATTGGAGTTAATGTGGATCCCTTTCTTGCAAAAGCTATTATACAAAATTGTTTTAAAATGTCCCAAATTAAATATATGTATATAAGAATACCAGGAGGGTAAGGAACCTTATATATCAGTAACTATATGTAACACTTGTTGTTGTTGTTGTTGTTTTTGCTTGTGTCAGGCTTCAAAAACCAAGAAAGACATAATGTGATTCTTCCAAGCAGATTTATTTATTGTTCCTCAGCTATGGACAGAATCTTGCCAAACTAAAGCAAGCTAAACCCTCATAAAGCATATACTGTAGGAACTATTAAGGAGGTGTTGTCTTTAGCCTTTTTCTTTCAGACAATCTAAACTGAGTTGTTATTTACTCCTCTGGAAAGTACTCTTTCCTGGGAATTCAGACTATATTTCATTACAGTTAGCCCATTGAGATAGGCAGGTCAAGAAACAGACTCCAGAAGAAATACTGGTATTCTACTTATTGATGCAGAATAGAATTACAGAATCTTGAAACCTCTGAGTTTTCCCTTCCTCTTATACTAGAGAGCCAAGGCAGAGTCACTTTTACTAAAAAAAATATTTTTTGTGAGCGCCCCAGGTTTATGCAACATTAAATGAGCAGCTATTCAAATATTTTATACAAACAAGCAAGTAAAATAAGTTTCTTTCTAACTTATTTCTCTGGGATCATTAATGTTTTGGTAACTGCCTCATTTCTTCTCCAAGTGGTTGTCCAATGATTGCTTTAAAAAAAAGGAATGGGATTGAAGGGATGGATAAGGATAGTGCCAAATTAAATAAGACCAGAAGAGATGGGGAGGTAAGAGGAAGTAATCTAAACAAACATAATGACAAAATTGCAAAGAATTAAAGGAAACATTTTAACAAAACAATGTTAAAAAAAGAATATACTTAGCATTGTGAGCGTTCAAATTTTGATAACAAATAATGGAGGTGCTATAAAATGTCCAAAGAGAAATCGTGTGCTGTTTCTGAGTTACCTAATCTTGCCTCTTAATGTCATGTTTATCAGCACCCTTGTTTGGCAAACACACAAAACAGAATATTGATCTCAATGAGCTTTTGTCAGTTGTTGATATAAAACACTATTATTGTTGTTTTAAATCCCCTTACCCATTCTCTGCATTTTCAGGTTCATCAGCTTGGCTGTGAAGTTGTTGTCTTGTTACTGGAGTTGAATCCTGACCAAATCAATCTCTTTAACTGGGCTATAGACCGATGTTATACTGGATCCTATCAGCTTGCTTCAGGATGCTTCAAAGCCATTGCAACTGTGTGTGGAAGCAGGTATCAACAATAAGCTAAGCAGATAAAGTGGTCCTTGCAAGTGAATGTAAAAATTAAAAATAAATTACCCTAGAACTTTTGAAAAGGATAGACTTAAATTATATGGTCATGTTTTGATAGGACATGCCCATTAAAACAGTTCCTTTTAGCCTAAGCAGTACACAGAAACAAACAAATAAAAGTCAAGAGATAATAAAAAGAAAACATAGCTAATACTAATTAGCACTACTATTCACAATATATCTTTCTATCCTGTATTTTCTTGCCCTTGTTTCCCTCATATCCATATATCACATTCTTTTCCTCTTAAACTGCCCCCTCTCTCTTCAAGGAATCATCACCTCCATCCAACTATGACTTCCTCAGTCTTCCCTTTCTTCTTGATTCCTTCACTCTTACTTCATATGTCCATTTTCTATGTTAATTCTTATTCAATCACTGTGACATACCTCAGTATCAGAGGTGGTATTCAGCTGGTTCTAACCAGTTCTGGAGAACTGGTAGTGGAAATTTTGAGTAGTTTGGAGAACTGGCAAATACCACCTCTAACTGGAGATTTTACAATATCCTTCCCCTGCCATGCCCACCAAGCCACGCTCACAGAACCAGTAATAAAATTTTTTTGAATCCCACCACTGTTCAGTATATTTCTTTCATACTGGTGACACAATTTTATATTCAACTCACATTCATTCAGCACCATTTATTATTGACTTTATCTCTGTATTATCACATACAGGTAGTTCTTGGCTTATAACCATTCATTTATTGACCATTCGAAGTTACAATGGCACTGAAAAAAGTGTCTTATGACTGTTTTTCACATAACTGCTGCAGCATCCCATGATCATATGATCAAAATTTGGATGCTTGACATTCAGCATGTATTTATGATGCTGCAGTGTCCTGGAATCATGTGATTCTCTTTTGAGTTTCACTCAAAGCACACTCACATTTGCACTCTCTAAAAATCAAGAAATCTAACCTGGGGTTACTCAGCAGCAAAATGGGTGGCCAATAAAATTGATAAATAGATGGATGGATGGATGGGTGGGTGGGTGGGTGGATACCTTGTAAGTGCACTGCTGTTTGCACAGACAACTTGGCAAGTAGTATAGTGACATCCACTCAATAATAGACATATCATTTTTACGAATAAAATAATTTCCAAGAGATCTGGATTTGTTATTTCTTTGGTTCCACAATCTGACTCCTTAAAGTTACTAAATGGAAATGCTAAATGTTTCCAATGGATTATTTTCTTGTTAATCACAAGAGGAAACTTAAACTAATTATTATAGCAATGCAGTTTTGAAAGCAAGGCATTTTCCCATATTTATCTTCAGCTCTGTCTGCAGAGTTTATAGTATTCTTTGGATTTCTGTTTGTTCTGTATCAGCTTGCTTAGGTTAAAAAATATAGAAAGGGAACACCAGGTGTTGGGTACCTAGTCTGTCACTTATTTATTATAATGAATGACTTGATTGCTTTGCTTTAATCTAATGTTGGAGGAAAATAAACTGTTATGTATATTCTTAAGATACTGACTCAAGCACAGAAGATATGGCATTATAAGTAGGAGTATTAGTAATTTAGATACAGTATATGCCAAGATTCCTAGATTCTATGCCATGGTGCCCAGGATGCTCCAGTAAACTTACAGAGGGTCTGTTATATATTTTAAATTTTTGTGAAAAGCAGCAATATCTGTTGGACAGCACAAAGTATTACCCTAGGGTATCAGGAAAGAAGAACACTACATGCTAAGAGCAGATGAACCAAGAATATTTGAAAACCTCTTATGTGTGCATTCATGCATACACACACACACACACACACACACACACACACATTTACACATAGTGGTAAATATATTATTTCCTTATAACTGGGAATTACTTGTCTTATATTGTGGTGGCATAGTGGTTAGAATGCAGTATTACAGGGTAACTCTGCCCAGAAGAGCTTGGAGTTTGATCTGACAGCTCAAGGTTGACTCAGTCTTCCATCCTTCCAAGGGCAGTAAAATGAGGATCCGGATTGCTGGGGGAAATATGTTGACCTTGTAAACCCCTCAGAGAGTGCACTTTGAAGTGGTATATAAGTCTTAAGTGTTATTGCTATACAGTTGTCTTTTGGAAAAAGAAAGAGAATTCATTGTCATTATGTTTGATATAGTTCATTGTTTTCTATAACTGTTAGCAAACTGAGTTTGCTGCCTTGAGTGTATTGTTTTGTGGAAAGCAGTTGAGAATCTTCATTTAAACTTTAAAATGTCAAACAATCACTTTTGTTTGCTATTTCAGGAACTACCCTTTTGACATTGTGACTCTTTTAAATTTAGTCTTGTTTAAAGCATCTGACACCAGCAGAGAGATTTATGAAATTTCCATGCAACTCATGCAGGCATGTATGAAATATTTTTTAAAAAATTCTTATAAACTGTAAGGAACAATAAACAATACAGTTTACTTTATGTTCAGCAGGACATTACCTATTTGTTGCTTTAATGCAGAACAAACAAAGGAAAACCACTAGTGGATTTCCTTGGCTTCATTTCGTTTCCCAAATGTTATCAGTTGATGGGAATAAAGTCACCAGCCCGTTCTCTCTGTTTTTTAAATTCACTTATAGTGTGCTTTTGCTAAAGTCATGTTTCTAAGAACTCTGCTTTAGATCAACAAGTATTATTGAAAAGTACAATCAGGCATTAGAAAGACATGTTTTTGAAGAAGTCAGATAACCAATTTATGCCCAAGTGGCCATTTCTGGCATAGAGGAGACAGTGTAGTTCCTGCAAAAGCCCTATGGAGCCAACCAGAACTGGATAGCTCCTCCTCTGATTGTGAAACAACCACATCATCCATCCATCAGACTTGCTAATTGAATCCATGGAAAAAATTGTTTGGTCTGGAACAGCTAAAGATGAGTTGAAGCTGCCACAGTTCTGAGCTTGAAGTATGTTCAAGATTATGCCATGAGGAAGTTATGCTAAGGCACATTGATGGCACAATTAAGATATGGGCGGATGAGGCTTGGACCCACACTTTTCTTGAAAACAGATGTCAGTGCTCCTTGAAACAAGAACTTCTTTTTTATCCTGTAATTTGAGAGTTGTGCATATAGCTTATTTCTATATATTAATCTCTTTAAAATCTCTACTTTAAACATTTTAAAAGATAATTTGTTAAAATAAAAGCTTGGTATCTTAACATTTATGAGATTTATTTACTAATTACGATATTTAGAGATTGTCTAAAATTATTCAAAGAGGCTTACATCAAAAGAATAACATTAAACAAAATAATAGCATGAAACAACAATATGTCCTTTAGAAAGAAAATGATTAGGAAAAACTTTCTACTTTTTTCAATTTCTCAGAAAAAAACAAAATTACAATAGAGGAAACAAAGATTTTTTCCTCTACCATTTTCCTTTTTTTTTTTTTTACTTTGATATCTTTATTGTGACTGAATTTACTATTCTTTTATTTTCCTTATGGGAGAAGAAGGGAAGGAGGACCAAATCAGTGGTAATCCTAATACTTATGAATACTTTTACTTCTGTTAGCAGATATAAAAGCACAGGCAGAGACTGCTAATCTGAGTCATCAATTAAAATTTATTTACACTAATATTCCATCCTTCATTTAGCATCTATATCATTTCTGTTTCTTTTTAATTTTCCATCAGATTTTGGAAACAAAACTTTTTGTTTATTCCAAGAAAATAGCTGAGCGAAGACCCGGTAGCATTCTTTATGGAACTCATGGTCCTTTGCCACCACTTTACAGTGTCTCATTAGCTCATCTGTCCTACGAACTGGCAAGAATGTACCCTGAGCTGACACTTCCATTGTTTTCAGGTACAAGTTTCTATTTATATCTTTAGCTTTGGTAGTAGAAAGATGATCTATTAACCTCTTGTGGCTCTGCGAACACATATATATATATAAACTCTTAGAACTATAGGACATGATTTTACATCTTTTTTTGGGGGGGAGGGGGGAGTTTCCCTTTACGTATGCCAAAAGCAGTAGAACTAAATCAGCATCTAAAGCATGGATGTCCAACCTTTTGCTTGTCTGGGCCTCATTGAGAGGAATTGTCTTGGCCACATATAAAATCTATAATGTAGTTAATGTATATAAATCACATAATGTTACAGGTTTTTGATCTTGTGAGGCTGTATTACTAGCTGTCAAGGGCTGCATGCAGCCCATGGGCTATAGGTTGGACATGTCTGATCTAAAGATACGATTCCAATTTTGTTATACTACTTGAATAACTAACTCATTGTAGTTACCGTACATATTTGAAACTTTGAGTAACTATTTAAAAGCTCAAGTTTTCATCTTAATGCATTTATCTTTAGATACTACTTTTTCTTTGTGAAAGTTGTATTTGGAATATAATGTAAGTTTAATAATAGGCTGAATAAGGAAAAGTAAACAAGCAGTAAAGTTGATTTAGTTGAGAGACTTGCCCAAACTCTCCCAGTGAGCTTTCCAGTGAGAAAATCCATAATCTGGATCTTCCTGCTCCTAATCCAACATCTAATCACTGTTCCACAACGACTCTGCTTCTATATTGGCTGCTGGAAATAAAATATGTGCTACTTCTGTCTTTATGTTGAACTCAACTTCTTGATATTTTATCAGAAGAAATATATTTGACAGAATTTATTGTTGAACTAAATGCTTCATTGTCTTTCCCCTAAAGCTAAGATCCTAGGAGTGTGTTTTTTTTTTTTTCAATTTTAGAAGTAAGTCAACGATTTCCAACAACTCATCCAAATGGGCGCCAGATTATGCTCACCTACTTGCTACCCTGGCTTCATAACATTGAACTAGTAGACAGCAGACTTCTTCTCCCAGGTTCAAGTCCTACCACTCCTGAAGATGAAATAAAGGATAAGGATGGAGAAGTAACTGTTTCATGTGGTTTGAAGGGAAATGGTTGGGGCTCACCAGAAGCCACATCATTGGTACTTAATAATCTGATGTATATGACAGCCAAGGTAAGCAAAGAAATACTGAGCAATCTATAAAATATGAAATGTAATGGCATAGTATTAGACCAAGATTGAAAGTTGCATAAATAATTCTTCCTCTTTTTTATCTGCACAATACTACATAATGATATATTGGAAAGGTCTGATTATTAAATATCAGTCAGTACGAATTTGTCAGTACTTTTCTCCAATTTTATACCAGCAAGGGTTAAATGTAGCTTGACCTTTATTATTCAGATGGATACTGTGCACAAGAAAGATCTTTCTCCTGTGTCTCTTTAGCTCATTAATTATTTTTCTGTTTTTCTTATATTTCACTTATTTTAAAAATCACTCACTGTATTCTGATCACATTCATTTTTCATATTTCTATTTAGTATGGAGATGAAGTTCCTGGACCAGAAATGGAGAATGTCTGGAATGCTTTAGCTAATAATGAAAAATGGAGCAACAACCTGAGAATAGCTTTGCAGTTTCTGATAAGCTTATGTGGGGTTAGCAGTGATACAATTCTTTTACCTTACGTAAGTGATTTTTTTTTAAAAAAGAAAAGTTTTACTCTTATGGAACAAAACAATATCTATTCAAAATAATGTATTAGGAATAATTTTATGAATTTTATTGAAATAAATAAATTTCCCCTACATAAGAGAAAATATACCAGATATTCAGTAGACTTTATAAAGTCTTTGTTTTCATGTGAAATGTGGAACCCAAAGCTTAACAAGGATAGCGCCTCAGAAACTGCACTGTCAACATTTGATCACAAATTACCAATTTTGGATGATACTGGAGTTTAAACAAAAAAAAAAAACCCTGGAAAACCCATTTTAAAAACTTCAATGGTAAACTTCAATGTACTGAACTTATAGATAGCACCTAGTTGTATCTGACTGATCTCAAGCTAAGTAGGGTGGAATCTTGTTGGCGTTTGGATTGGAGACCTTTAGGAAACACAGAGTTGTAGGGTCAGCCTGGGAAAGACATATCTAGAAGAGTTTAATGAGAAACCACTTCTATATTATTGCCAAAATACAATATGGATGTGCCCATAAACTCATCAATAATTAAATTCAAATTGTATTTATTTATTTATTAGATTTATATCCATACAGCGCCCTGTCAAGCTAAAGATAACTATGTCTTTGTTTAATCTTAATGAGCATTTTTGAGTGCTCTCTCTGACCACTCTAAAATTAACCAAGAATACATTAAAATCAATATGTACTTTGAAGTCCTTGCAGATCAATTTCAAAACAAAATTATAACCCTTTGCAGACCACATAAATTATTCCCAATTTCTACCTTATGTAATGAGAACTTGTTCAATGGCATGACAGCATTGTTTTTACAATATAGTTGTGATTCTTTTATTTCTCTATTACAGAATCTTTCTGTAACCAGTTTCTGTATGCTTACATACTCTGGAACTAATTCTTGATAGCTGTTAAACCCATTAGTTTCTGGGCAAAATGTTATTTCCCCATCCAGGTACTTCCCAGATTATTTTGCTATCTGGCAGCCAGTAATACGAGGAAGATCATTTTATATTATTATTATAATATAATTCAAAAATATCATCTATATGTCCACTGTGCACAGTTTTACATTACCCTTTTTCTAGATAAAAGCTGCTAAATACTACTTTTTCTTCAGATCAAAAAAGTTGCCATCTATTTGTGTCGGAACAATACTATTCAAACAATGGAAGAACTTCTATTTGAGCTCCAGCAAACAGATCCCGTGAATCCCATAGTTCAGCATTGTGACAATCCACCATTTTATCGGTTTACTGCCAGCAACAAAGCTTCAGTTGTTGCTTCTGGTAAGAATTAAATCTTTCTACTTTTATTGGAAGAGTATATCTTGCTTGGTGCTTCTCAGACTGAAATATTTCATCAAGATATAAATATGTAGGTATAGTCCTCACAGTCACAGTAGATTAGAGTACACTCTTTGAAATCAAGTAACCACAACTAAGTTAAATATTCTTGATCATAGTGGGCTACTCTAAATAAGTTTGAATTCAACATTTAATATCTGCAGAACAAAGATTGTATCTTTAGTTTTATTTGTATTTGCTGTTGGATTTATTATTTCTTAGAATAAATGGCAAGTTTTTATCGACTTAAGACCAGATATAGGCTTTTTAGGATACTTAGATTCATGACCTAGCCCTAGATCTATTGTAACAACAGGCAAATGCTTTTAGCTAAGTTTATTCACACTGTGCTTTGCCATTATGCTAACCCTTTAAAGTCCAGTTCCAAAATTCTGGAAAGTTCATGCAGTACTGATGTTTGATCTGGATTGCATAATTAGTGTTGTAGTTCAAATATAACCAGATATAATATGCATTATATATGTATGACTATTCATGTATGTTGAGCCTAAAATATGTAAGTTTTAATCATATATGCCTAAAAATGATATAATCCTCATAACATTATCATCATCATCAATCGGAATCTATGATAGCGAAAAATATGGAAGTAACTTAAGGATGGGGATCAAAAGATATTTTCTCTGATTTGATGTTCTATTCCAATAGTTCGTAATTTGTAAATAGTTGCAAATGTGAGTGAGATGGAAAGAAGTAAGCTGCAATATAAACATTTTTTATTTACACAGATATTAATTTATAACATGACTCAGAGAAGCCAATAAATATAGTGTGGGTTTGCTGATTGTTGAGTTATGCATTGCATTGGATGTATGTCTATGTATTTATGTGGTTTCAAAATGATTATTTTTAATAATATTGTAATACTTTTGGTTTTACATGTATAGGAACTACATCAAGCAGTAACACTGTTGTAGCTGGCCAAGATAGTTTTCCAGACATTGAAGACAATAGAATTGTAAAAGAGACAGATGAGAGGTTTGTTATAAACATCTCAGACTTTTTCTCCCTTTTTCTGTACTAGAAATGCTTAGTAGTTCTCCAATTTGAGTACCGATAACCACAAACTTATAATCTGTGATTTTGTTTCTGAGATTAACAATTAAAGACTAGAACTTGGAATACACATAAATGATTAAAACTGTGGATGAGTATATTTTCTAATCAGGTTGATTGTCTATATAGTGAACATGTATTAGCACCTATTTTTCATTATGAAGTTTCAGCCAATCTCACTGCATGTCTGCTTAAAGTCTCTATCTTTGTCCCAGTACCTAGTCTTCTTCAGATCAACCCATTTGCCTTTCAAGGCTCTTCTCTAATATGAGACTATGCAAATTTCACCATTCTGCAGAGATCCTTCAAGATCTCATTGGAGAGGCCACTAATGATGTAGTCACCAGTGTTGCCCTAGTTCATGGTGATCAAAACAAAAAGCAAATCATCTGTAGGTAGCATTAACATCCAGTGGTGGGTTTGAGATTGCCGCAAGTAATGTGCAGTCAGCACTAGCATCCCTTAGAGCCTTATTTGTGCTGTTGGATGCTAGCCTTGTGTGAGACGATTTGTTGAGATCTCTAGATAGCAACATTGGATACTGACTGCTCACAACTCACTCAAGTGATTGTGAGCAGTAAGCAGGCAACACTAATATCCAGGACCTTTTGACTGCATTACAGAATGCTAGATGCTCTTTGAGACAGTCCATGGCAATTGCTCAATGTCATTACTGGACACTAGTATTGCTCTCAGGCAACTGGGAAATTCTCACAATAGCATTTAGTGCTCACAACAGAGACTATAAGAGGTCTGCAGGAACTATTAATCTCGCATGTAAGCCTCTTGATTCAGCTGCTAATGCCCACAGACTACTAACTACAATTGTGTCAAGTCATGGCCCTTTATGAATATCTATAGCATTCAGTGGGATGTTGAGAGCCTCTTCTATTGAATGTAAAAGACCAATGAAATTAGTTTGAATGGGTGATCCCTTCCACCATCAACAGCTGACTGTGTTGGTCCAAAGAAAAAGGTTAGTTACTGAAAGGAAGCCAGAGAAAATTTTGGATCAGGCTGACCCAGGAAGGAGTGAGTAAGGAGCAAATACAGAATGGATACATTTTTACCTACCCACCAGGATGCAGAATGCTATTATGAATTGAGCATGTATTGTGATTTTAATTAATTTTTTTGTGGGGGGGGGTTCTCATTTGCAAGGTTTAGTAATGTGATCAGAGCACATAACCGACTAGAATCAAGATACAGCAATAGCTCAGGAGGATCTTACGATGATGATAAAAGTATGTCTTGATATTTGGTTAATATTATTTTCTGTGAATGGTGTTATTTTGCTAACGCTAGCCAGACATGATTTGGACAGAGTATTTGACAGAGTATTTCAATTGAAAATATTAAATGTCTGTTGCAATTTCATTTAAACCTTTCAGTTGATTGAATTTAAGTGTTTTTAACACTCAAATTTCAGTTAAGCATTAATATTAGCATCTGATTAGTATTTGCCTTACCTAAATCTAAATACCTGTATAAAAATGCATCAAGTATTCACAGTGTGCATTGACTGGTTTGTAATGGTGGCAATATCAGATTCCCTATCTATTAAATTGTCAAACAGAAAGCAATCAGCAGCATATTCCACAGCAGGTTTAGCTATCACAGAAACAAACTTCTCTACTCTCTAACCCCATACCACTTTCCAAGACCTTAGTCTCCTCTTACCTTGAATTCAAGCACACCATGTCAAAGTGACTGGTCTGCCTCCTCCCTCTCATCTTCCAGGTGCCTTTCTTTTCCTATTATCCCTTGGCCACCGCCAAGTACTGTTGTCAATGACCTTTCCTTTGTCTGTCGTTCCTCATCTCAGAATGCCTCTACCCAAAGTACATGTGTTTTGGGGCTGTGCCTGGACAAAGCACATATTTTAGTCCTGACTGATCAGCCAAAACATGCTCACTCACTGTCCCATGCTCACTATTATCTTGATTATTTTGAATACTTTGTATTAGCTTAATTTAGTAGTCTAGTAAGAGAAATGTTGTTCATGGCATTAGTGATCCCATTGTGCCAATATCTTTTAACTGCACTGCTTTTATCTAGATTTATTTAAAGTGCTGCTTTAAAACCCTATATAGTTTGCTGACCACCTATCCTGGGCATTGTCTGAGGCCCTGGGATCACCAGGAAACAGGATCTTTGTAAAAATAGCACCCTAGTATTGGAATATATATATATATTGGAATATCTATATGCTGCAGACACTATAAGCCAAATAATTCCATCTGGCGGGGTCCAAGAAAAGAGCCCCAATGGGACACATTATTCTGGAGGTGGTTAACAGATTAAGATAAGACCGCCCCTCCCATGCATCTTCCTTCCTTCTTCATCTTTGTTAATTTTAATTAATGTTACTATTGCTTATTGTTTTAATATTTTTATTAATTTTTCATTATTGTAAGTTACCTATGGTCAGGCAAAATGGGCAACATATAAGTTAAACGAATAAATTAATTAATATCCAGCCAAAGACATATATTATTTTCTTTTAGCTATTCTATAAGATTTTATATTTGCACTACATTGTTTCTCTTAATTTACCTGAATACTGCTCCAAAAAGGCTGGTTGTTGGATAATATAAAAATATAATAAATGTTTCCGCATAGATGATCCTATTTCTCCATATACAAGTTGGCTTCTGAATATCGTGGAAATGAAACAGCCACAACCTTTGCCAATGCCATTCAATGGAGGGTGCTGGGCACCACTTGTTGACTACCTTCCTGAAACAATTACACCACGGGGACCCCTCCATAGGTAAGCACAATATAAAGAAACCCCAGTTTCCTAACATATTTTAACTGGTTCATATAATTGTTCTAAAATTAGACAATATTTTTAATCTGGGGGCTGCACAAAGATTTTGACCTCTGTTTGGAAGCCATAAAAGCCATGGTCAGTGACATCATGAAATCCATAGAGTGGATGTCAAGAAATTTTTCAGTCCTTCAAAGTAAATACTGTATGCTTTGGATACTTTGGGATATTTTTTATAATATACTAGAAAATTATATGGGTAGGCCATATAATTCAGTTATATGGAATTCAGTTATATTCAGTATTCCAGTTATTTACTTATACAATTTAAACAGAATACCTATAATCATTATATCTTCTCAGTATAATGATCATTTAAAATCTGTTCCACTTTAGTTATCATTTCTTGTGTTGTCTTGGTCTACCTTTTGTTTGAAAATTGTTTAATTACCATTAGAACAAAACAAAACTCATTCCTTGAAGTTCAACACAGTATTCAATTTCTTAAAATACTTTTATTACTTTACAAATACCATCCAGCAGGCCAAATTGGCAATGGCTTGGGCAATAAATAAAATTAAAGACAATTGAAGATATTTAGTAAAGTAGCCAACTTCTGTTTGCTTTTCTCTTCCAATAGCAGGATTATTATTTCTGTCTACAAATTATATTTATGATAGAGATGAAAATATTTTTTGAGTTGGCTACCTTTTATTTTTCCTATTTTTTAAGTTTAAGATTGCAAACTTTGCAGCTTATGAGACAGCATATTCTAATTCCAGTTATAAATCCATTTTGCCACATGAAAATGGTTTGATTAGTTATATTCTGAATATAAAGAAACTAGCATAGGATGATCTAAATTAATTAAGTTTAGGAATCATATTGTGATATTGTACTTAAAACAGACCTTTGTGAGATTTTGGCAGATCAATCACATTGTAAATTATATTTTTAATTATTGGTATGTTGAATTTTAATATATACAAATCTCTTTATTTCTCCCATGACTCCTGAAATGCCAAAAAATATTTTGAATCAGATCCTGCAAAAGAGTATTTTTATTTTGCCATAGCATTTTGACTATGGAGATTCTCAGTCATCCAGGTCATGGTTGTCCCAAAGATGCTTTTTCAAGAGGTAACTGGACTTTCTGGTTTTTCTTTGAAGAGTTTCATTCTCATCCAAGAAACTTCTTCAGCTCCGAGGTTGGAAAGGGGTATTTTGGCACTGGCGAGTGTACCAAAACACCCATAGAGCTGAAGAAGCTTCTTGAATGAGAAGCGAAATGTCTTCAAAGAAAAACCAGAAAGTTCAGCTGCTTCTTGAAAAAGCACTTTTGGGACATGGCATTTTGACTTCCTCCTTTTCCCTTGAACTTCTACAAAATTTATTCCAGGAAGCTGTCTAACTTTTCAGATGTGGAAAATTTTGAGACGAAATATGGACAGATTATTTTCTTAATATACTGCAGACAGAATCACTGACATGCATTTAATGCAGAATATATAATTATCAGTGCCTTTCCTCATATTAACCACCCTTCTGTTTCCTTTATTTTTAGTATACCTTAGAAATTGCCACATACCTGTGCTGTTCTTGGTATTTTGTGATCAGCTTCTTCATGTTTTCTGCTTTTTTCCTATTTCTTATTGCAATTTTTGAATTGATTAATTTTATTTTTCTTGTTAGATGCAATATTGCTGTTATCTTCATGACTGAAATGGTAGTAGATCATAGTGTAAGAGAAGACTGGGCTCTTCATCTTCCATTGCTGTTGCATGCTCTGTTTTTAGGTAAGAAATAATGACTAAAAACTTTAAATGCATCTATGCATTTTCTATGCATCTCTTCACTAAACAATTACTCTCATTCATTCTTGGCCCAGTTATTATATTTGTACTCCTTTGTGTTATTCCTATCAACCCACTCATATCCCCTAATAGATAGCTTTTCCTTCAAATAAAAATATTACATTTTATGAAAAAAGGCAATAAATTATGAGAGAGGATCTTGGACAGAAATTCCCACAATAATGTCCTTCCTGAATCAGACACCATACATTCTGTATGAGGGGAACCAAACCAAAGGTAGAAGTTTCTCTAACTTTTCATTATGGTACTTTAATTGTATTTTACACTTTAATTCTAAAATGGCATCAGTCACATTATACTTTCATTGGGAAGTTATGAAATGGTGACCATTCAGAACCTGAAATACTATTAGACCTATTAACTAGTTCTTGAGATTTTCGGACTTTAAAAATGATATGTACTCACTAAAATGATACATGAATTTGAATGACATTTTTCCAAGAATAAAATTGCCAGTCTACATTCTGTCAGTGCTGTAAGTTTCCTGTCATGAGGCCTCATGCTTCTGCAAAAATAGAGAAAACAAAACACTCAGACTGCTCAGATAGCCAGGTTCAGTACCAAGACTTGGCACGATGCCTTCCAGGAAGAAATCCCAAATAGCCATCATTGGAAGAGAGGAGCAATGAGATTAGCACCTCAATTTTGGCCTTGAATGATCCCACAGAACAGGTTGGGGATATGATAGGAACTGTTGCTTCAAATGCAAAGATTATTAAAGAAAACTTAGCAAGCTTAGTGCCAGCAGCTTAGCAAAGGTCATTTACATGCAGGCAGCGTAAATGTAAATCCCTCAAATTTGATCGTTGTAATCCAGTCTGATACCTCTGGATTAACCGATTGTCCTATGAGATTTTTTTTTAATGTTTACCTACCACTGGATTCAATTATTTTTCTGTCTCTAATGTTTAGGACTGTTGTGTTAGATAGTACATAATGTTTATTGTTTTAGTTAAATTTTAGGTTGTTGCTGGGTCACGTGAAGTACTGTCTTCAAAGACATAAGTATTAGAGGTGGAATTCCTATATCTTAATGGGAGATGCCCATAGAATTTCAAGGCTGTAAACTAGATCTTAAAAAATTCCAGAAAATGTAGTGACAAACTACTACTATAGAATTTATTTATGACTGTCCATGTACATATATCACAAGCAGTCAAGATTTATTCAAGCGTGTTAATACTTTATTAAAATTGATTAATACAATTAAATGTTGCAGTTCTAAAGCTCATTCTTAGTTCTTAACAATCAATCAAATAAACCTTCCAGAGTGATCTGTCTTCAACCCAACCAATTAGATCTCCCAATAATGAATTCGTCCATAAATCAATAGATTAACCCAATTAAATGTTACAACTTTATTTTTAGAACATAAAAAAATCATGTAAACTGTATAAACAAGAATAAAATTATTTTGGTTTCCCCAGATAAAAAGCTCTTCAAATATGCCCTTATTTCTAGCATATGAGCTTTTTGTGCTTCTTAATTAATCAGACTTCCTGATTGTTTTCTTTAGGCCTTGATCATTACCGTCCAGAAGTCTTTGAGCATAGCAAGAAGCTGTTGCTCCATCTGCTGATTGTGTTATCATGCAACAGCAATTTTCAAGCCATAGCCTCAATGCTTCTTCAGACTAGAGAGGTGAATGAAACCAAGACCCTTACGGTCCAGCCTGTGCATTTACCTGAATTCTTCTATACAGGTAATGAAAACCCAGTTCTTTGGCTTTATTTCAATTTTGTTTGAGCTTGATAAGTATTAGCAGAGTTTCATTGGTTACAAGGAGTATGCAGCAAATGAAGGCAGTGTGCAAAGTTGTAGCAATGAACACAAAGTCACACAACCACAGAATTTAAAGGGTATTAAAGTAAAGGTTTTATATACAGGATATAGGCACAGTCCAAGATTCAGTCCAATATTCATACACAGTTCATCAGTCAATACAATAGAAAACTAACCATCATAGTTAGCAGGCAAAACACCATAGCTCAAACACATCAATGGAGAGAGTGATGGAGAGAGTGATGGAGAGAGATATGTGCTCTCTGGCTTCCTGCTTTATAGTAAGCCTGCTTCTTGCAGCCAATCAGTATCCTGGCTTCAGTAAAATGATGAGTCATCATGACTTACAACCATATATTATAAACCAACAGTTTGGATTCTTAAAGAAACCTAACAGAGCTTGGCTATCATCCGTTTCATAATTCTATGGTGCTCAACATAGAAAAAATGGATATAAACAAAGATTCCTTTCCTGCAGAAGCACATTTTAGACACATATTCTGTTTACTACTATATTCTGATTGGATCTATCCATATCAAATTTTTATTCAAAGGCATATTTTCATATTTTTCTTAATAAAATATATAGATTTGTATGTATGTGACCTCCTATTTCATAGTGACTGTAATGTAGCAAAATTATAACTTCTATGTTTATATAGATTTTTTTCACATTTTTGCTAGGTGGTTTTGACTTTTTGCGGGAGTATCAGTCTTCCCCTGTGCCAGACTCTGGGCTCAGCTCTAGCTCCACTTCTTCCAGCATCAGCCTTGGAGGAAGCAGTGGAAATCTCCCCCAAATCACCCAGGAAATAGAAGACATTGACCCAACTGTGGAGACAAATGAAAAGGCAAACAAACTAGTAGAGTTTCTAACTACCAGGTAACCAAGGCAGAATAAATATCCGATTTTAATTCTTAAAAGCAGTATTGTGTGCTTTTAAAAGAATTTGTGTAATTCATAATTCATTTTTTAAAAAGTATATTTCATTAATAGGTTTCTTGGGCATAACAGCATGGATACAATGTCTCATTTTCTGCTTTACAAGTAATAGGCAGTTTTTGCAAATGCCACTGAGATTCCCTCTTTCTAATCTTAGCCAGAAGTAAATGTTAGCATTAAGCAGGTATAGAAAACTGATAAAAAAGGCATTTAATTTGCTTGGAGCAATTTATTTCAAATTGGTGGGGAGAAGAGTATAATACAATAATTCTTTTTTGGCTGGCAGATTGCTTCTTTAAAAATATAGCACTACTCTATGAAATAAAGTTTGGCACTGTCACTCAAATGCTTCCTCCCCCATTGAAATTCAAAGCAGATTCTTAAATTAATATTTGTTTTTATTTTTCATAGTTAGCTAAAATGAAAAATATTTTCTGCATCAGAGGTTAAAACTGTCTTCATCTTTTCTTAGACTTATTAAAAAGGGATAAACATGTTTATAAAATGTACACATCAATAGTGTCTTAGAAAAATTGCAAGGCTTACCTAACTATTCTGATAATTGAACAAGTTTTAATGAGGCCATCATTCAATGAAAGGACATCACTTCAAGAGGGCATTCTTCTGTTTTCTTTTGTGACCATATATTGACTGTGAAGCTCTTCCTTCTAAGCCAGTTAGCATGAGGGTAACATAATTCAGAACTTTTCACATGATCATTTGCTCTTGATAACAGTATTCAGCCTCCCCTAAAATGGTGTCTATAGAACTATTGGAAATTGAATTCCTGGGTTGACTGAAAGGCACCTGGATAGGAAAGCTTGCTATAGTCAAGTTTGATTCATTTCCAAATTAGAGTGTATCATTAGCAAATTTACCTCTTTATCGCAAGAATGAAAAAATAGTGTTATATTTGGGTAATTGAGGCCTAGTTTGGTGCAGTGGTTTAAAGCACTACACTAGATCCTGGGAGAGTGTGAGTTCTATTTCTGCCTTAGGCATAAAACCTAGCTAGATGATTGTGGACTGGTAATTTTTCTCAGTCCCAGAAAGGAGAGAGCAAGGGCAAATCACTCTGAAAATCTAGCCAAGAAAATTGCATGGGCTTGTCCATTTGTTTGAAAGAAGTCAAGATTGTCTCAAAGGTATGCCCTCTACAAGTTTTAATAGAATTAATAGGATTGAATCATTGTTTATTTACTGAGACTTTACAGAAAGTTACAGGTTGTCTATACTGTAAACCATTTGCCTTCAGTCTTCATCTGAAGGAGGATGTATGTTGAACTGTGCTATTGTGTTGTGCTATTTAAAATAATTTATTTTAATCTCAAAATAAAATATATCAATTTTCTGATTTTAAGGGCATTTGGTCCTCTCTGGTGCCATGAAGATATCACACCCAAAAACCAGAATACAAAAAGTGCAGAGCAGCTTACCAATTTCTTGCGTCATGTTGTATCTGTCTTTAAAGATTCTAAATCAGGTACTAAACCAATTGATTTTATAACACCTTTAGTTAACAAGCAGCTTTCTCAAATTTTATTTTGCTGGACAAAATCCTAATTTTCACAATAATTGTTGCTCACGATCACTCATAAAAGTAAAATAAATCATGGCATATAGATTTGTTTTTATGATTTGAGAATTGCCACAAATTAGGAGCATAAGAAATTGATTTTAGTTGTACTCCTTTGTTGATCTCCTATTTGGCTATGATTTATAATAGAGGCAGACCAAATTGAAGAGAATCTGATTTTCTCAGGATTCAGGTGAGAGATTTTTCCAGCATTCCTTAGGGATTCAGAGACAAAATTTGCAATATCCTTTAATGCCTTGTCAAATAAATCCATTGAATTCTTCACTAAGTAAGACATAAAGCTCTAAAGAGTTTTAAAGGCATTTCTTCAATTGGAGACCAAACATGGTTCATTGGAGGTGCCTGGGAAACAGTCTTATCTGGGATCAGTTTGGTTCTGTTGGACCCAAGGAAATGGACAGCAGGGACCCTATAATTCATATCCATGCCCCTTCTGGTTAATCAAGGCACCTGGGAGGTGAATGTGGGTGGATGGATTAATTAATTATTAATTAATTAATTCTTGACAGAGAATGATATTCTTGGCACCATTTAAAGATGTGTTTGTACATTCCTTTTATAAGAAGCCATCACTGGAGTTTATCACTCTTGATAATTTTCATCCAGTCTCCCATTTCTCCTTTTTAGGGAAGATGTTGAGTAGTGGTTGTGCTGCAGCTCTAAAGGATTATCTGGGCCTTTCCAGTCAGATACCAGATCCAGATATGGAATGAAACAGTATCAGTCACACTTTTGGATGATCTCTGACAAGAGCAGGATGGAGTTAGTCCATCCATCCTGACTCTTCTTGATCTCTTGGTAGATTTCATCAACCATGATATTCTTTTGATTGACTTTAGAAGTTGGGATATGGGAATGGTCCCAATCGGTATTGATAAGTCGCTGTTGTGCTGCTGCAGTCCTTGATTTGTTGGGTACTGCAGGGTCCACAACTCCTGTACGAGAAGCAGGTGTCAGATGGGAGTGGGGGGGCTTTGCTCAATCCTAATAAGCTCCTATATGGAGCACTATAATACACTCTACATGGGGCTACTATTGAAGAATATCCAGAAGTTGCAACTGGTACAAAATGCAGTTCTGAGAGACTCTCAGACATGTAACACCTCTGCTATGCAAGCTGTATTGGATACCAGTTTGCTTCTGGGTCCAATTTGAAGTTATCAAATTTAAAGCCCTTTGTGCATGGGACTAGCCTTCCTAAGGAACTGTTTCATCCCAATTATATTGTCCGATCCCACCTGATCAGACAGGGAGGGTATGTTGCAGATCCCATTGGTTAAATAATTTTGACTGGTGAGTCATCTTTGGAGCATCTTACTCCTAAAAGTGAAGCGAGACCCCATTCTTCTGTCTTTGCAAAAGAATGTTAAGATCTGGCCCCGCCAATTGGCATGGAAGTTGATGACTTATGGACCTTGGGGGTGACTGGTGATGCGAGAGTGCTCCCGCCATCTTTTTTTTAAATGTGTAATAACTAAATTTGAGGTTGGTCCTCAAGTCTGTTAACTTTGTTGTATTTATGGTTTTATGCCACTTTTTATGTTTTTATGGCAAATTGCCCAGAATCACCTAAATGAGATGGCTGGATAGAAATTTGATAGATAAATAAATAAATGCTTCAGATAATCATTTTCACATTAACCTGCATTTGCTTCCTCTCTCTGATTAAAAATGTAAAGTTTCCTGATAATGTCTTCCTTTATATATTTGTTGCCTCAAAAATGAAACGTTGCAATATATATTTCAAATTCATGTATTATCGATGAGATAATATGACATTGATCCTGGTTCGGCTTGGTTTTCTCATCAGGCTTTCATTTGGAGCAGCATCTTAGTGAAATTGCATTGCAAACAGCTCTTTCAAGTTCCTCAAGACATTATGCTGGCCGCTCTTTTCAGATATTTCGGGCTCTAAAACAGCCACTTTCAGCACATGCGTTGTCAGATCTGCTTTCAAGATTAGTGGAAGTTATAGGAGAACATGGAGAAGAAATTCAGGTATAAATACAGTCCTTTCATTGTTGGATGATCTAACTCAGTGCTTTTCATAAGGACTAGAGCTTCTTTGCTAATTTTTTTCCTTAATTTTAGCTTAGCAAATATCAAATTTATGCACTACCTATCATAAACAGTATCTCTTTCACGGTGAATTCCAAAAGTCATGCTAGACTGTGTTTGAATATTTAATGAAAAAAGTACATTTGAATATTTAATGAAAACTAAGATTAGGCAGTAGACATTTAATGTTTCACATTACTGGTGGTAATGGAATGATTATATTATTGTTGTGAGTTTAAGAAGGGTCGCCATAGAAATCTTTTAAATAAGTGAAATAAATATACTGAAATGATCATATTTCTGTATTTTTGGCAGGGTTATGTTATGGAAGCCCTTCTTACATTAGAAGCCACTGTGGATACTCTGTATGATTGTCTGAAGAACAGTGATCTTTTGACCGTTCTATCCCGGTAATGAGTTTTTCTATTCAATTAAATATAACATTTTCTATAAATATTTGGCTATAGAATTCAGAATGCAACTTCCTTCACTCCTTCGGAGACTACACATGTATACACAAAAGGATGTAATTCAAATGCAAAATATACAGTTATAGTGTAGAGATTCTGCAATATTGACAGAAATTTATGTTATGTCAACTCAACATCTGAGCCCACTGGGCATTTCAAAGAAATGGATCTTGTAAAAAGTAGGCATTAATAAATCAATTTGGGATATTGTTATGTTCTTTTTGTGAAATATTAACAGTATTAAAAATGAGTGCCATAATTTATGATGGCTCATGTATTCGTGTTTCATTAGATAAGCATACAATATTTAGCTTTCTGTCTGTCCATATGGAAATCTTACGTCCAGATTTCAGCTGCAAGTGCATTATTTACTTCCCTTGTCAAAGAAATTATTACAATTTAAAGAACTGAAATAAAACATCTATTGAAACTGGCATAGCTTGAGGCAAAGTCACCTCTTATGTTAAAAGCCTTCCCACCTTGGCTATGTTACATTTTGCAATGATTTTAATATATTGACATTTGTGAGTGATTACAAAACATTTGATATTGGAATACTAGTAGTTTCCTTGCTTCCCAGCAATGAAGCACAATAAAATATGATCCCTTTTAGAGATGAACATGTTTTACCTTCACCTTTATATAGTCGCCATCATGTCAAGTTACTAGTTTGTTGATAGAGTAGAAAAAAAGAGAAACAGAAAAGAAAACACTCTTCTGAATGCTGCATGAAAAATAAAGCTGATAGCCTGGGTTCAAGACCCAAGTTGTGCAATGGGGATGAACATCCGTTTTCACCTAGCTACTGCTCACCTAGCAATTTGAAAGAATACGAATGGGAGTAGATAAATAGGTATCACTTCAGAGGGGAGGAAACACTGCTTCATGAATTCATACTGACCACATGACCACAGAAATGTTTTCAGACAGCGCTGGCTCAACAGCCTTGAAACAGGGATGGGCACCACCTATAGTCAGCAACAACTAGCAGAGAAAAGTCCATTGAAATTCCTTTCCTTTCTTTTCTTTGACTCAATGCTGTATTGTATGCATTTAAATCTTTCATACAATAGTTCCATTATAATTTTACTCTCTGCTTTCTAAAGAAGCGTTCTTCTTAAAATATAGGAGAAAGAAGATGGCTTTTTGTTTTCATCCCTTCATGACATGATCTCTTGAGTTCAATGAGCAGAAAATCTATGGAAGGAATAGCTTTGTTTTTTTAACCTCTCCTTGAAGATATTTCTGCTTAGTGTTACAGCTGCAATTAAATTGATAATTTATTCATATGATTGTTTTCTCTTAGTTCCTCCTCACCAGACTTGACATCAAATGCAAAACTGACAGCCAATCGGAAGAGCACAGGACAACTTAATGTGAATTCAGGAGCTGCCAGTGGCAGTACAGGCACTGCTGAGCGTAGCAGACATCAGAGGAGTTTTTCAGTGCCTAAAAAGTTTGGGGTTGTGGATAGAACTTCTGATCCCCCTCGCAGTGCCACTCTGGATAGGATTCAGGCTTGTACACAGCAAGGCCTTTCCTCCAAAACTAGGAGCTCCTCTTCTTTGAAGGACAGTCTTTCAGACCCTACCAATATTAACAATCCAACTAACCTGCTGGCTACCATTTTCTGGGGAGCAGTGGCTTTGATGGAATCTGATTTTGAATTTGAGTATCTAATGGCACTAAGACTGCTCAGTAAGCTACTCGTCCATCTGCCACTGGATAAAGTAGAAAACAGGGAAAAATTAGAAAAGCTACAAGGACAACTAAAATGGACAGATTTCTCAGGGCTCCAGCAACTTCTGCTTAAAGGTTTTACTTCTCTAACAACTACTGATCTCACACTTCAGCTCTTCAGTTTGCTGACTCCAGTATCACGTGTATCCATGGTTGATTCCTCTCAGGCTATAGGTACATCTAATACATGTTTTGTTTATTTTTGATCAAACTTAAAATGAACATAAAATACTGAAAGCTAAACTTGGATTTGGTACTATGCATTTATATAAGTAGTTAATTACAAAATCTTTGAAACAGGCTAAGCAATTACATATTGGTATTAGGAGGTCATAGGGTTACTGTCTCTGCTTCCTGGTAAATTATAATGAATATAATGCATATTGTGTCATATTCCAAGTTTCCCCATTTTTCCTCTACTTCAGTCTCTACTTCCTTCTATTACTGAAGTGGGTACTAATTTAAAATTTAAAGAGGAATAGGAAAACCATCTTTTTTTCTTACCTTTAGCTTTCTGTCCAAGTTCCATTGTCCATTGTTCCCTGTCCATTCCTTCTTACATCTATGTAAGAAGATTATCCTTTATTTGAATAGAATGAAAGCATAATCTACTATTTTATCATTGTTTCCCCCAGGCATAAAACCTACAAACTACACCTTCTATTCCATAGGAAATCTTATGTGTATAATAAATACACATTTACATTATTATATGCAATAATTAATAGCAATACATTTTGCATATTACTGAAATGACAAACGACTGAAAGTATCCAATTATTATTTTCACATAATCAGAATTAAGAAATGACAAACGACTGAAAGTATCCAATTATTATTTTCACATAATCAGAATTAAGAAAAGAGACATGGAATGTATTTTGGTATATATAATGTATGTTTTCAATCAGTTTCATTTATTATCATATAATACATTACAGCTTCACATTTATGTTTATTTCTATTTTTTAATGCCAGGATTTCCATTGAACGTTTTATGCCTTCTGCCTCATTTAATTCAGCACTTTGATGGCCCAAATCAGCTCTGCAAGGATATAGCAGACAGGATTGCTCAGGTACTCTACCTATAATTTAATGTGGATATTATTAAATCCAGGGCTTCCTGTTTTTTCTTTTTTTTAATGTATATTGTTGTTCACTTGTTAGGTCTGTCTAGAAGAAAAGAACCCAAAGTTGTCAAATCTTGCACATGTCATGACTCTCTATAAAACACACAGCTATACAAGAGATTGTGCAACTTGGGTGAATGTTGTTTGCCGTTACCTTCATGAAGCATTTGCTGACACTACTCTGAATATGATTACTTATCTTGCTGAGGTATATTTTAATTAGTTCATCCATTCTTCTCATAGTTCTAACAATAGATTTCCTGAAAGTTTTAGAACAACACCGAGTCTAAATACACATTACAGAAATTATTTATGATATAAAGAAGGTGGTGATTATTATAGCCAATAAGGCTGTGCAGTGCTCCAGGTTCCTTGGAACAGGAGCAGTTTTAAATTTATTTACTTGAGAAAATTTGTATGGCTGCCCATTCACCCTAATTGATGCTGGGCAGCTTACAAAAATAAATATACAATATACAAACAATTAAAACACACACACACACACACACACCCCAGTGAAAATAATCAGTGAAACAAGCCACTTGGGTTCAATGCCATTTTGGGTTCCTCAGGCCCATTGGCAAAACCAAGTCTTCAGGGCCTTGTGAAAGAGTGTCTAAGTGGGGGCCAATATAAATGCAGCTTTAGAGCCACTTTGTGATCTGGGAAAAGACAGAGCTCCTTTAAAGACTTGTAGCAGATGCTGCATTCGTTCATTCATATATGCTCTGAAGAACCTTTTGAAATTAATTGGAAAATTTTTTGCAGTTCTAACATCTACGTTTCCTAATTCAATATATCAGATGTGCACATATTTTTGCTACACTAAACTGTTTTCTGTTACAATATAAAATTCTAATCTTTACCTGTCTACAGTAATTATTATTGTGGCTTATTTAAGGATTATGAGTTTGTCTAATTTTTTTACAGCTATTGGAAAAGGGGCTTCCTAACATGCAGCAATCACTTTTACAAATAATCTATAGTCTTCTTAGTTATATGGACTTATCAAACTTACCTGTTAAACAGTTTAACATGGAAGTACTAAAGACCATAGAAAAATACGTTCAAGTAAGTATGGTATTTTGCTCATAGTACTTGTGTAGAAACCAATATTAGTTCACTCATTTCTTCCCATGTCTCTCAATCTCAAAGACCTACCACTATTCTTCTTTCATTTAACATTGTTAAATAAATGGAGGATTTGTACTTTGCCCATGTCTTTCTTGGTATTGCAATGTATATCAGAAGTAATCACAGTGTAATTAAATCTGCAGATACATTGTGGGAATCAGTATAAAATCCTGTACCAATTAAATTCCTCTTCTACATTACCGAAAGGTAATTGAACTTCATCAAGCGAAATTTGTTTTCTGCTAGCAGATTCTGATAACTTTGCAATGTAGCAAGTTGTGTGATTTGTATAAGCTGCAAAGGGGTTAAGAAGAAAATAATGGGCAACTATGGCAATAAATTGTACAGTAGATGACAGATGTTAATTATGGGCAAATATGATGTTAATGGCTGCCTGATGGCTTAATAAAATACTGTAACTATATGTGATGAAATGATCCTTTGTATGTTGTTGTTTTTATTATTATTACTTTATTCAAGAATTGTTAAAACCAAAGTTTCCAATAAATACTTGTATGTTAAATTGGCATGGTAAATGTGTCTGACATTGGTAAATAATGATAAAATAAAGAAAAACAGAAAATAGAATGGGCAAAGACCTCAGTATATTCCTCAGCTTGCTATTTTAAACTTGTTATTGTACAAAATAATAAACTCTAATCAATAGAGTTGATAGAAATTTACTATTTTTATCAATCTAGAAAATAAAATAAATCTGGGAATCTTCTCAAAATATCCAATATTGTTTTGATTTCTTTTAAAGTACTGTGTTTAGAAAACATAAAAAATGTCAAATTCTGTGCCAAGTAGAAGGTTAACAAGAAGCCTTCGTAACATTTTGTAATATTACTAACATTTCCTTATTGTTGTATTTGGTATACAGTTTTTTTAACATGGAATATTTAAAAATATTATTACAGAGTAGTCAGATTTTATATATTCAGTACAATCAGTCTCTGATGTATTTAATGTTACAAAATATATTTTTATTCAATGTATGATTTTATGTGAATATTTGTGCAAATATTTATTTATAGAGCATTCACTGGCGAGAAGCCCTGAATATACTTAAATTGGTGGTTGCACGCTCAGCAAGTCTTGTTCTACCTTCTTATCAGCATAGTGATATTTCAAAAATGGAAATACATTGTATCTGGAATAATGCATCCAAGGAACTTCCTGGAAAAACTTTAGAGTTCCAGTTTGATATTTCTGAGGTACTATACTTAGCTTAATTAAATTAGCAATAGTATTTAGGCTTATATATTGTCCTATAGCTCTTTATACTTTTATCTGGGAGGTTTACAATGTAAGCATTATATGCACATTGCCTCCAACAATCTGTGTCCTCATTTTACCAACTTTGGAAGGATGGAAAGCTGAGTTAACTTTGAGCCCTGTCAGAATTGAATTCTAGGCTGAGGGCTGTGAACGGAATTTGCCTGCAATATTGCACTTTAACCAATGTGCCACCAGTCTTCATATTATAAACTAATCATTTAAGCAGAATAGGCAATTTAGTCAAAGTTTAATCAATAAGATCATGTGCAGATCAGAGATAAACTGCATGCTATATACATGAAATTAATCTACTGCCACATACTATCCATTAAATTGTTGAAATCAAGAATTTCAAAAAAATAGAATTTCTAAATTTTAAAACCAATTACTATTCAGAGTTGTTATATGCACTATTGGAATAATATATGTAAAATTTAAATTTATTGATGTTTTACTTTAAGACACCAATTATTGGCAAGCGGTATGATGAGCTGCAGACTTCTTCGGGTCGTGATGGAAAACATAGAATAATGCCTGTCACACGGAGCACCTCTTCAACATCTTCTGGGTCTAATTCCAATGTCCTTGTGCCTGTTAGTTGGAAGAGACCTCAGTATTCTCAGGTAAAATTCTTACTGATTTTCTGTAATGGTGGATTGTTCTGTTCACTTTAGATTTAATTATTGGTGTTCAGAAATATTGTTTAACAAGTATTGAAATACAGAGTATCCAAATTGCACCAAAGTAATATTTTGCCAGATTAAATTATATTAATTAATTAACTAATTAAAATTATGAAGAATTAGACCCAGGATTATGGTTTTTTTAAAAGCATTCCTACTTTTTCTCTTATTATTAAATAATCCATATGTATAATATTATTTTTAAAAATATCTTCTTTCACCTTTATTTTTTTAAAGAAAAGAACAAAAGAAAAGTTGGTGCATGTTCTTAGTCTTTGTGGTCAAGAGGTTGGTCTGAGCAAAAACCCTTCAGTAAGTTTTATTCTTCTTTTTATATCATTTATGCACAATTAATTTATATCTTCAGTTTCAGATACTGTCTTTCATTTGCCTGACATAGTCCTCCTGCTTATGGTACCCACTAGATTTGCAGATGGAGGACATGTTGGCTTTTGACAATCTTCGGCTGAGGTGCCAGTTGTGAGCCTATCTAGAGTGAAAGGCTCTGATACTGAGGACTTACGCCCTCATCATCACTGAAATAATAATACACTTTTCATGGACTGTAGCGTATCTTAGATGCCAGCAGACAAGAACTGCTCTAGCCATATAACATCAAGTGTTGCAGATGCTGCAATAACTTCCAGTAGGGCATGAATGAAATTCAAATTATTGACTTAAACATACAAAGTCCAACATGGATTTAACTCTGAGATTAATGAGGACTATCTCTTCCATGTGCAATAGACGCTCATTTAGATTTAACAAAATTATAGATGGTAAGTGTTCCTCATGTATAGGAGATGCCAAAGTGCTGGTGGTCAGCAGCAATGCTTTTCTGGATTGTCCCTCCACCTTCTGGATTTTGTTACCCCACATGGATATCACTCAAAAAAAGCCATCATTAAAATTTTTCTGTAAGGCCTTCAAAGTATAGTTATTTATATTATGTATTTTAGGGCTAGCACCTATAGTTTTTGTATAATTAGTGTTTTATTGGGCATTGTTTTATTTAATTGTTTTATATTTATAATTTTATTACATTTTGACAGTCAGTCAAAATATCAATCAGTCTGATGTTCAAATAAATAAAGTACATAAAGAAATATATTTTTTCTATGAAGGGCATTAATTTGTATAAAAATTAATTGGTTCTATCATATTTAAGCCATAAATGCATGTAAGACAAAATTACCTTGGTATATTTCATGTCATCCCATCTATTCCTCTCTATCTCTTCTATTCAGCATAAAATTGGATAAGAAATTCTTCTGTCCAGTATTAAATGCAGTTTAATAAAACACATTGTGTTAATTTTTATACTATTTTTGTCTTTTATTTTATACTGACACTTCTTTTGAGAACTCTATTATAGCCACTTATTTTTAAAGTGCAAATCTATATTATTTCTAGTAAATGAAATTGTAAAAATGAAAATATCTGAAATATTGGGATTGCCTTGTTGTTTGTTTCAGGAATTATACAATAGTAAAACTGTTCTCTCAAAATTCCTGCTGTAGGGAGTGTCAGGATCAGCATCTAGACTAGTTAAACTTATAGTAGAATAATAGATAGTGCATACCTATTTTTTTCATTTGACTTATTTGCTGATAGTTTATGATCACAGTTTACCAAGAAGCAATTCTGCATTTTTCTGTAAATAAAATCAAAATTAAAAACTAGGTCAGCAAAACTAAAATGCCTTATAAGTAATCCACATGTTTTAACTTGAACAACTATGGGGAGTGGCTGATTTTATGAAGCTCCTTGAATGCTTATTTTTGTAGTTGTATCTTGTTTCTATAAATGCTTGGATAAACTAAGGCCACATCGTATTGCAGCCATTAGGAAGTAATTGGATGGATTTCTACAGTTCAGAGTTGTGCCTTTGTTCAAGTTTAATTTGAAGGCACCTATCCAACATAAATAATAAAAAAGAGTCTTCTAAAAATACTCTCTGAAGGAATTAGGTGTGGACTGAAAATACTGTTTCTGAATAGTCCATTAGTTTTAAGGCTAGTAGAAGGAACCATAGAAGAATTTTTAAAAGAAAGTAATCCCTTTTCAATGTTTAGGTCATTTTTTCTTCCTGTGGAGATTTGGACCTGATTGAGCACCAAACTAGTCTGGTAGCTTCAGAAGATGGACAACGTGAACAAGAGAATATGGATGATTCTAACAGCGAGCAACAGTTCCGAGTCTTTAGAGATTTTGATTTCCTAGATGTGGAATTAGAAGATGGTGAGGTACGGTACATTCTTTTTGAAAAAATTTTTATCATAGATTAAGCCCCATATTTGCCCTTCGCAGTAGTGTTCTGTTTATATTTTAGTAAATGCATAACTGAGTAGCTATAATCTTGATTTTGCATGAACATTTTCATATAGCTTTTAACAGTAGAGGGTAAAAGGATCTAACATTTGGCAGGTTACCATGCCAAATATATTTAAGGGTCATGATATTTTGCTGCCTTGCATGGAAACCTTAGAACAATGTTAGAGCTTAATAAACTATTCTAATACTAAAATTAAACCTAAAAATTTGTTTTCCATACTTTAAAATAAAACACAGTACTTTTATTATTCTTAACTATCTGCTTGACATGCTGATTGATGATCTGAACACATGCCTCATAAACCTATTGCGCAACTATTTTAAAAACGGGCAATTTAATCAATGACTTTCCAAAAAGCTAAAGCTTTCTCTGTGTAAGTCTTTAATGCTTCCGCTGCCTTAAGATAGTGCACTTAGAAAGCCTGGTGGTCTGTAGAAGAAAAACAGGAGCTTGAGGGCCTGTAATTATGTCTCAGCAGGTAAAAGCTTGTCTGTTTTAACTGAAGTTGCTGAAAAGGCCTGCTAGCAGATCACTAGCAACATTTAATCTGCATGGTCTTGTTTGTGTTTTTATTTTGTTTCTAAATAATATTTTTATAGTTAATATAGATCCCTTCTCTCTAGAAATAATTATTCCTGATTAACTAGAGAAAAGATCAGCATTTGGTACTAAAGAACACTGCTTAGTGGTCTGACAATATCTTGCCCCATTCCCTTCTGCAAAGAAAAACAGGCAGTGGATGTAGGAAAGGAAGGAGATTCATAAAATAAGGAATAATTCAGAGCAGGCAATATCACCTGTGAGCCTCACCTCAATCCTGCAAATAAATCCTCTTACTAGATTAAAGATAAAAATCCCCTATATAACAGGTCAGATTTTGGCTGTTCTAAAGAGGGTAGTGAGAGACAGGATGAATAGTAGCAACAATTTGGTGTTCAGAAACTTGTTCAGCAATGAAACTTGTTAATGTCAATGATGAGAGAGGGTGCTTTGCTTAAAAAAGGAACATCTGATACTAGTTACTTAGCAGAGTCCATCACTACCAAACTGTTTGATTTTGAATTACATTATTCTACTTCAGTTTGGTGAGCTGAACTGGAAATAAATTGCATTGAAATAAAAACCAGCTTTTGCACTGTGCTGTGTTTAAATTTGGAACATTTTAACAAAGCATTCTAAAGAAAATTTATTTGCTGAAATAACAATAATGTTTTGTAAGTAAAAAGTTGTAAGGAATTGTAAAGAATTGATCTGGAATTAGAACAGGAATTATGGTACAAATTTTCTTCTTTTGATAGCAAAACTCAGAGCCAAATCTGCTGAATAATTCCTCAAATTGTAAATTTCTTTCCAACGATTATCAATATGAGATATTGATAATTAGGATTCTAAATATTGAGCCTATACTTAAAGTGGGACAGTAGGTGTCAGGATAGAAAGTGAGATATATGTATAATGGAAAAACTTGTTCAGTAACAATAGCAACGTTGCTAGGTGGTGTTGTAATATGTTTCCTGTTATTGACTCTAACTTCTTTGCCCTTAACAAATAAAAAATAAAAAGCAGATTCTGTCTCAGGGAAGAAGGTAACTGTGTTTTGGTTTTCAAGAAAATCCTATGCATGTCTCCTTCTTGTCCCTCTGAGTACATTAGGTCTCCCTTCCTGTTAGTATATAAAATTCGGCTCATTTTCTTAATGTAGCTTTAATAGATCTGATCTTACAAGATATGGAAATGAATTAATGTCAGCAAATTAAATCTGTTCTAGATTTTCTTTCCACTTTTTTAGCTTAATATTATGTGAATATGAATTAAATTTAGTTGGGTCATTTAGTTGGGTTAAGAGAAAAGTGATTTAGTATTTTATTTTGTTTTTCAAACCAATGTTAAAGTATTTTAAGCTTTTAAAAATGAAATACAGGAATAAATTGGTCAGCTGCAGTAATGACTGTAAGTATATTTAAATCAAATATGTTTACACAAGCTTTTCTTTATTTGTTTCCTATTTGTTATATCTGCTATTCAGGAACTTCAGGTAAGATAATGCTATTTGAACTAATGTGCTAGTAAATGTAATGCATTGTTTGTATCCTATAATATTTACTGAACTGCTCTTTCAGTATGTGTATATTTCTTTACATGTATGAAAGTTTTATACTTACGCACAGGTTTATAAATGTATTAGAATTCAAAGGAAAGTGCTTCAAGGTTTCTATAATATTCACAGTAAGACCACAATTCTCATCCATTGTGAAATCTACAAATCATGATTTTGATAAGATCAGATTTAACCCATTTGTATATTCTGGTTGTGGTTTAAATATGACAGGATATTTGTAAAACAATAAATTATGTATAACTTAATTCTTGCATAATCATTAGGAGAGGCAGTAGGAAATGTAGTGTTTGCATTTTCCAGAACTGTCTTAGCATTTGGGAGTTTTGTACAATTGCCTAGGCCCTAGGAGATCCTGTCAAATTCTATTCCTGTGATAGCAATTGTGAGAATAGTAAAAGAAGCAATATATTTTTGACATATTGTCTTGACAGATGACAGTAAGAAGTATTTGCGGGAAGAAAATATTTATAGCAATAATCTAAGTATAACCTTTTCATTTTATTTTTATTATTGTAATAAATGCTGTTAAGAAATTCCACACTGTTAGATTAGCGTAGCTTAAAATCTTAGATTACTTTCTAAAGGGCTCCCAAAAAGTAAACTTTCAATTCACTTGCACAAATAATGAGATTATGTGCCATCAAGTTGTTTTTGACTCCTATCGACCACATATAGACAAATAATAAGAGCAGTCTGTTAATGTTATACTGTGTTAATGTTATACTATACAAATGGAAAAAAGGAATATTGGAATATTATGCTATTAATCAAATTCATTCATGTTTTAAGCTAACTGTAAAGATCTTCAGTGTTTTCAATAATAAAGACCCAAGTTTGCATACTTCATTTTTAGAAGTAAGCAAACCTGTCAACACATCTATGACTGAAAATAATATATTACCAATTAAATCCTTTAAGACTTGTTTCTATGGAAGCAAGTGTAAGATTGCACTATACAATGTTAACTAGATTTAAAATGTAAACATAGAACATGTTTTTTTAAAAAACTAAACTATTATTAAATAAGAAATGTTCATTTGTTTTTTACACATAAAATAATTTTAGATTTATTTTTAGAAAATCAGGATTAAAAATAAGGGCTCTTGATTTTGGAATCTTGCATTATGCATGCAAAATTGAGTGTTCCATTTTATTTTAATTCTGCTCTTCAACATTGTAGATAGACGGAGCAAAGTTCTGTAATATTTTGGGATTTGATATTGTTTCTGTTATTGTAAAGGAAGTATACGTAAATTGATACTCAAAATATTTTTTTCAACTGCATGAACAAATAATTTCATATGTGTAGAAATCCCTCATAATAGTATTACTCTTTACTTACTAAATGTGTACAGTGTAAGGATTTCTCATAATTTTAAATTTTTAGTCTTCATTGTCAGACATATGAAAATAAATAGAATTTCATCATTCAGAATAAATAGAATTTCATCATTCAAACATTCTGAAAACTAAAACTTTGAAAATAGAAGAGTTTTTAGAGGAGACGGTCATATTATTAAGCTTCCCTCTGTAAAAAGCTATGGTTTTATATTTTTGGATTTAAAATATATATTAAAGGAGATATATATATGTGTGTGTGTGTGTGTGTGTGGATCTTTGGTTCTTTGAGTTTTCTCGCGCTGTAGAATTGGAAATATCTAGGCGACGTTTCGATGAAGTCTCATTCATCATTTTCAGGCTTGTGTCTTCGGCCTTGTGCTTCTCAGAGTAATGTGAGCTTGCAGCTGCTTCTTCCTTTTAACTACTAGTGGGGGTGTGACTTGATTGGATGGGGGGGTGTTCTCATTGGTTGGGGGTTTGGCTGTGTTCTGATTGGTTGGGGGGTTGGCTGTGTTCTGATTGGCTGGGAGTGTGTTCTGTTCCAGTGGGAGTTTGGTTGTACTCAGGTTAGTCTTAGTTGCTGGGGGATTTGAGCTGGTGAGCTGTGATCCTGTTGTTTGGCTTCGCGTTCGTGGTCGTGCCACATCTTCATGGTGGGTGTCAGTTCCCTTCATGTATGGGCTGGGGGGCGTTGAAGCAGGTGGTGATGCAGCTGTGGTATGGCTTCTGGTCTGTGGTCGTGTTTCATCTTCTGTGTGGGTGTGAGTCTGCTTTCTACGTGGAAGTATGAGGGTAGTTTCTTGTGTGGCCCTCGTGGGTGTGGGTCTGGTGTCCTTCTTCATGTTAGATACTCGTTTGTTACTCTGAGAAGCACAAGGCCGAAGACACAAGCCTGAAGATGATGAATGAGAAATGTCACCTAGATATTTCCAATTCTACGCGGAAGAAAACCCGAGGAACCAAAGATCCACATACACACATACATATATACATACATACATACATATCCTTTAAATGCACAAACTTATAAATATTTTTTAAAATGTTTTTTAAATGTCAGGTAGGAAGAATTTGTTGTATAGTGGCAGAGAAAATAAAGCACTGCTATGATTGCAGGGTGAAAGCATGGACAATTTCAACTGGGGAGTTCGTAGGCGTTCTCTTGACAGTCTGGACAAGTGTGATATGCAGCTTCTGGAAGAAAGCCAGCTTTCAGGAAGTATTCCCAGCCTAAACAAAATCAACCATGAAGACTCTGATGAATCATCGGAAGAGGAGGACCTTACAACAAGTCAAATCTTGGAACAATCAGAACTTGTAAGTACTTAAAGTTAAGTTGCTAGCAACTAAACTGCATTTAAAAATGAGGAAAGAATGATTTTGAATTGATTTCAAATGAAATTGGATGCCGTAACCTTTAAAGTGAGTAAATATATTCTGAATTGATTCATCTTTTGAGAGTCAACAAATATGACCCAAAATGCCCAGTTTTCAAAAGTTGCCAGATACTCTCATATCAGATATTCTCATATCACTCTTTTTAGTAGAAGATTACAAGAAAAAGAGAAAAAAACTTCATAAGGAGTCAGCATTTATTTTTAAAGATGTGGTTATGAAAGTAATACATATATTAATTGTATTATTTTTACCAGAAGAAAATCATGAATAGTTTCAGGAAGACTGTTTGTGGGGAAATGATGTCAGCTCTCTCCCACATACTCAGACTTGTATGGGACAGATAAAGGAGCAATCTTTGGGGAGTTCTCATTCAGTGCTTTGGCCTGCGCAGAAGCATCTCCCAGAGGAATGTGCCCTTTCTCTCCTTTTTAACAGATCATGACACTTTCCCCTTCTGAGGACACAAATCACATTGATGCCCTTTCCACGCCATGTGAGGCAGCAACATCAGGTCCGCCTGCTTTCAGTTCAAGAACTTCTAGCTTTAACACGTCTTTGCCAGAAATGAATAATCTCCAGGTCTCTGAAGATTCAAAGGTGAATGAATTTAAATTTTCAAGAAACAGTGGCCGGGATTTGGGGGAGGGTGGTAGGGATACATATTTGCTAAAAAATATAGTTTTAGGTTTGCCAAAATAACACTTTATAGTTCTATATAACAAAGTCAGATGTTTTTGTGCATCAAATTAAATATATAAGCTTCTCAAGTTACCCTGGAAAATGTTGGCATTACACTTTTACAGTTTTAATAAAGCAGTGCAATAAGTGGTCTGTGGGAGTTAATATGAATTCTATTCCATCCCCTGAATGTGGGAGTGCTATTGTGCTACTGACTGTAGTGTATTCAATTTTTGCTTGTTTGGGCTACTTTGAGAATGCTGATTACAGTATGCAGAGTTTTGTAAGTCTCAAATGCCTGAAACAAAGCTTATTGTGGACACAACCTTGCAAAGTTAGTAAAAGTTAATAAGGGCTTAGTAGATTTACTGGTTGTGCTTGTGATTTCTGTTTTCTTCTCTTGGAAATGCTTTCTTTTAAAAATGTCCAGTAAATTTTGTGACTCAAAAAGATAGCATTTTTCCAGTATTTTCTTCCCTTCCATATACTTCTGTCATGTTTTTTTCTCCTTTCTTTGCCCTAAGTGAAAAAAATTAATTCTTCATAGTAACCTTTTGGTTTGATTCCTCATGTTTGGAATTTTCATGAAAATGAATAATTTTAGCTCCATGCAGCTGTATAACAAATACTACATCATATCATATGACCATATTTGATAAAGGAACTTTTATTTGGCTGTATCAATATTATTTGACTTTATAAGCGTCCCTAAGTGACTCTGTCTTGGCGTGGAAGTAATCAAAACTAGTCTTAGCTACCAAGAGTTGTAGACTAGACTGAGAAATTTAAAAGAAAAATCATTCTGGAACAAAGCAAGAGCAATCCACTGTATTGTTTCCAGGAGCAGCATGGGGACACATTCATTAAGTTATTTGAAATAAAATTCAGCTCAAATTGTAATACAAATTGCACTACTTATAATTATAACTGATTCCTTTAGGTGGAAGGTGCCCAAGAAGAAGAAGATACCTCAGTTCAGGAAGATGATCTATCTGGATCTACCAATGAACTCCCAGCTGCATTTGAATACAGTGATAGTTTTAGTCTAGATATGACTGAAGCTGAAGAAAAAGGTGACCGAGTGCTAGACCAATATGCACTTGCCAGGTGGGTTCCTTCCTCCCTCCCTCCCTCGGAGTTCAAGGCAATATACATAGCACTCTCCCTCTGAGGCTGTGAGTGTGAGTTGCCCAGCACCTTTGCTACTGCTCCACACCAGTTGTGTTTTATTCCAGACTTTAGATTAGTTCTTTCCGTGTGTGTGTGTGTGTGTGTGTGTGTATTCTTGTATGTATGTATGTATGTATGTATGTATGTATATATGGTATTCAGCTTTGTTCGGGTATTTTCCCACGCCATTATAGTTGTGCTTTTAAAGTTGTAGCGACATTTCGGCAGAATCTCATCTGCCATCATCAGACTTGTGTATTGGGTTCGTCTATGTGTCAGGCTTTGCAGCCGTTTCTGTTTTAAATTTGGTGCTAGCCTCGTGTTTTGTTAGAATGTTTTTTTCTTCATCCTGATTGGTTGAGAGTCTTGGTCTGTGTTCATTGGTCTTGGAGTTGGTTGTGTTCTGTTTGATTAGTGTTTCTAATATCTTCTGTCTGTTTTGTAGCATTTTTTGTCTTGATTGGCTGGCAACATTGTACTAAAAGTGCACACAACAAAATTCACAACATAGCAAACAGGTGGAATTTTTACTATCGGTTTTGTGGGCGTAGCTAGGTCGGCATGGCCATGTGACTGGGTGGACCGTGATTTTCTTCTTCTTCTTCTGGAGACAGGAAAACAGTCTGTTGGATATTGCCAGACAGATCTAATCATCATCATCTTCTTCTTCTTCTCCTTCTTCTTCTCCTTCTTCTTCTCCTTCTCCTTTCTTCTTTCTTCTTCTCCTCCTCCTCCTCCTCCTCCTTCCAGCAACCCCCCACACTCCATTTTCTTTGTCTCCTGAGCCTCAAGGAAGCCTCCTGGGAGGCCGTTTTGCTCCTAGGAGGCTTCCCTGAGGCCCAGGAGACAAAAAAGAGAGCACAGGGGGCCATGCAGCTTACACTCTGTGCCCCCCCTTTTGCCTCCTGGACCTCAGGGAAGCCTCCTGGGAGCAAAAACCTCCTCCCAGGAGGTTTCCCTGAGGCCCAGGAGGCAAAAAAAAAAAAGAGTGTGGGGGAATGCTGCAAAAAGAAGGAGGAGAAGGAGGAGGATCCCAGAACAGCTGCTCATCGGGAGGAGAAAAAAAAGAAAAGAAATACCAGTTCGGCTGAGCAGTAACATTTTTTACTACCAATTTCCCTGAATCGGCCTGAACCGGTAGAATACCACCACTGATAGCAAAACATAGTAAACTGGTTCAAATAAATGAAAACTATTTCTTAAAATAAAGCTAAGAGGAAATGTTTAAAAATGCAACAAAAACTTTAAGAGGCAGAGGTTTAATTATAGGTATGTCAAATCATTAAACTCATTAAGATTGTAGAAGTATGAAAACCAAGACATCTTAGACACATTATCTGTCCTTATCTAACATTTTAAGATTTTCTTTGTTACAGTTTTGGTGAAGGTGACCGCACTGCTACACCCCCACCTTCCCCATTCTTTTCTGCTATCCTGGCTGCATTTCAACCTACTGCCTGTGATGCTGCAGAAGAAGCTTGGCGTAGTCATATCAACCAACTTATGTGTGATTCAGATGGCTCTTGTGCTGTTTATACTTTCCATGTGTTTTCCTCCTTGTTTAAGGTAAGGAAATTGTTCTAGAATCCTATGTGATCAATCCTGAGTAAATATAAAAAGCTTATAATTACAGTACAACTGTCTAGAACTGTGATGGCAAACCTATGCCACGTATGCCGGAAGTGGCACGCAGAGCCATCTCTCCGGGCACACCAGCCATTGCCTGTTTCTCTTCTGGGTTACAGCCAGCTGGACTTTGGATGCGGTGGAGTGCTGGAAACCGGAAGAGCAACTCCCCAGAGTGCATGCACGTGCTGGCCAGCTGGTCTTCACACGCACAGGAGTGCTGGAAAACAGAGCGCATGTGTGTACCAGCCAACTGTTCTTGCATGTGCATGTGCGTTAGAAACCGGAAGACCAGGCTAAGCTTCCAGATTTCGGTGCTCCCGCGTGCATGCATCAGGGAGCTGCTCTTTCGGTTTCCGGTGCGCGTACACACACTCCCTTTTTCGATGCTGAAAAGGTTAGCCATCACTTGTCTAGAAGAAGAGAATTGCCTTATCTTTCACTCTTTAAATCCCTATTTAATGTTTACAGAGTTTCTGCATTCCTAACTATCATGCTCAAACCTTCCTAAAGGTAGGTGCTTTCACATGGACCTTTTAAATGAATATAGTTCATTACAATAATTTCTTGCTGTATCCAGACAACCTAATTATTCTCAACCAATGTTTTCTATTCCTTTACTCTGGTTTAAGTAGATAGATTCAGAAGAGAAGCATATATTTCTGAAGATGGATTGTTCCTATAGGTTTTATGAGTGTAGCTTACTTCAGCTAGTCATAGTTATAGTTGTTTACTTCTTTCTGGTTTTTCCCTGTTTACTTTTTTAGGTATCCCAATTCTATGGGAAGAGTTTTCATACGTTAAAGTGACAGAACTTTAAAATAATCAAATTTCAGATTTGGGAACTGGCTTTGCAGTCTCTTCTTTCTTCTATCTTTTGCTCTTTCATATCTTTATAAAAAAAAGAACTTTTCATGTTTATATAGGTCAAAACAGTTGGTAGCACTAGGGTTGTAGAGTATTTTATAAAGTAAAATGAATCTTGGAAGAAAAAGGTTAGTGGCAAATCACTTCCATGAATCCTGTTGTTTAAAACTATTGCATTGTTTTGAAACAGAGGTCCATTTGCATTTTTTCAAGAAGACTAGATAAAGTTCGTTGAAAATATGGCAGAATTATCATTCTGGGATTTTAAAGTATGCTTGCAATAGACATTAAAGGCACCCGTGTTACATCTAACCACTTGGGGAAGCAAGAGAGTTGAGGTTGAGAGGATGAATTTGTAGATGTCCAAACACATCTTCTACAGTATTTTGAAAAGTATATACAGTGTCCTTTATAATAAAACACTGAAATAGAATTGAATGTTAGTGAACACTAAGATTAAATTCTTAATTCAAGAAGAAATTGAAAAGCAATATTCTAGTGAGAAAAAGGGTCATGCCTGGACGCAGCCTTTTACAATCACCTTGTTTAGCAGAAAAATTATTTAAAATTGTTTAGTCACAAAACAAATCTCACATCCATTTAACAGTTCTATTTTATATAATATACTCATCCGGTGATAACACATCCTGATAACTCTGTTTTGATATCCAACACAACAATTTCCCACTATGGTTTTCAAATGATAAACTGAAATTATTACTGGCTGTTTCCAGTTATTACAGAGCATTTCTTAAGGAAAAATAATCTCAATCAAGAAAAACTAAAAAAAAAAAGAGATTCTATTTTCATAGTTTCCAACTGACTTTCTCTGAACTTTTTCAAGCAACACTTACAAATTTTGTATGCAGTAAGTAAATACAGAAAAGCCTCTCCCGCTATTCTCTTTTTTAAAATAATGATTTTATTTAACATTATGGTTAAACTGATGAAAAACCAAAATAGACTACAAAAAATAAAATAAAAAGTAGAAAATGCAGAAAAAGTATTATAGAAATAAAAATAGGGAAAAATGTAGCAAGGAAAAACAAAAGAAATATACAAAAGTAGCAACCCAACCTCTCATAAAAGAAGCTATGTAAGAACATTATTCTGATAAGCGCAAACACGCTGCAACAATCCAGAACACCAGGAAAAGGAAACAGCCACCTATAAAGTATCTTCCAATAAAAAGGACATGCACACAACTTTATCAAAAAGTATCTATGAAAAAGATAACACTGTCATACAAAACACTGTCAAAAAAATTCAGAAATAATCACAAACTAATACAACCACATGGCATTACCACAGCAAACAAGCAAACGAAGGTATCCAACACATCTTAACTAAACCAAAAGATCCAGTAGCCCCAGAAGAAAAAAGAGGAGTCATCTACAACATACAATTGTAACAACCATTGAATAGGACAGACAGGCAGGAGGCTAGCATAGCACATTCATAAATACTAGTACTATACATACAGTTAATAGTGCATAATTAAACCATTACAGATATACATATGTCCTTAAGAACATAAACATACACCCTACTTATGTTACATATTTCATCTTGAATCATAGAAAAAAATGTCATTATAGGTACTCCTTGACTTATCACTGGTTCCCTAGCAACTGTTCAAAGTTATGACAGACCGGCTTGAAAGCTACTTATGATCCAGTTTCAAATATATGGTTGCTACAGCACCTCTGCAATCATTTGCTCTCATGACCAACCACAGGGCTGCTGCAGCCTTCACCCATCCCACCCTGCCAAATCCCTGCAGCCACTCATTCACCCAAGGGAGATCAAGCCAGCTGTAGCATCCAGCCTGGTCTCTCTTTGCTTGCACAGTCCAGCAAGCCTGATTTCCCCCAGGTCACTGGGTGGGAAGGAAGCTGAAAGGCTGTGAGGACCCCAAGGAGTGAGAAGTGGAATAAGGGTGGAAGAAGCCTAGGGAAGGCAAGCCTGGGCCTGCAGTAGGCCTCTCGGGGCCTCCCTCACCCCTGAGAACCCTATACTAGCTTAACAACCCATGTTTGTTTCAACAACTGCATCAGGGAGAGTAGAGGATGGACCACTTGCAACTTTAATGGGCAAACTCCATTACGGTCGTAATGCAAGAACTGCCTGTGTATGAAACTAAAAGAAATTCTATAGCAAATGTAATTCTGCTTTATAGAATATTCAGAAAAGATTCTGCTTTCTAACTTGTGATGCTGCCAGCTATCTTGGTGACAATCTGCGAGGAATTGGCTCAAAGTTTGTGAGCTCATCCCAGATGCTGACTTCGTGTTCAGAATGTCCTACCCTTTTTGTAGATGCTGAAACCGTGAGTATATTTACATAAGCAATTGCACAAAAACAGCATGTTTATTAGAATTAGGTGGATGTGTAATTTCATCATATCTTTTCATGATCAGCATGTCAGTTCTCCTGAATATCCATTTCCTGGATAATTAGAGATCCATTGCATATTATGGAGCATACAATACAGTCTTTAATGCATAATTATATTTTATTTTTATTTATTTTATTTATTTATTTGCATCCCATCTTTGTTATTATTTTTACAATTAAGTGAAGATGGCAAACATATCCAACACACCTCCATTTTCCTTACAACAACAAACCTGTGAGGTCAGTTGGGTTGAGAGTAACTGGCCCAAAGTCCCCCAACTGACTTTCATGCCTGAGGCAGGATTTGAACTGACTCCCGCTTTCTTGCCAGATGCATTAATCACCAAAATCTGTTTTTATAGGAATTACCATGTCAGACTATAAATGGAAACTTACATTACCAAAGTTCTACCGTTCAAAATCCAAACCATTTTCTTCATGAACTAGAGTCTGAAGGTTGAATCACAACACCTGGATTTATTTTCTTGTTAGTTTGAGACATTTTGCTGGTCACCCAAGCAGCTTCATCAATGAGAACAAGCTAGTTAGGCAAAGAGTCCTTGGAATGTACCAACTCCTCCCACATCAACTTCAGGCATTTCTTCCGCGAAGTCAGAAGTGGTATTCAGCAGATTTTGACCAGTTCTGGAGAACCGGAAATTTTGAGTAGTTCGGAGAAATGGCAAATACCACTTCTGACTGGAGATTTTACTATCCTTCCCCAGCCACACCCACTAAGCTCACAGAACCAGTAGTAAAAAATTTGAAAAAATTACTGCCCGAAGTACATTGTAATATGTCAGTGCAGATTCTCAGTCATCCAGGTAAAGATGTTTGAAGATTGAGTCATGACAACTGGACTTATTTTCTTGATTTTTGAGATGTTTTGCTGCTCATCCAAGCAGCTTCACCAATTGGAGCAAGTTAGTTAGGAGGAGAGGTTGGTGCAAGAGGAGTTGGTACATTCCAATGATTCTCTACCTAACTAACTTGCTCTGATTGATGAAACTGCTTGGATGATCAGTGAAACATTTCAAGCCAACAAGAAAATAAGTCTAGTTTTTATGATTCAGCCTTAAGATCAACTTTATCAGGATGACTGAGAATCTTCACCAGCTACAAAAGAGAGTTTCTCTGTAACATCTGATCTCACATGAAGCATTGTGCCTCAGACAAAGCCATTCTGCATGACATCTAGACTTTAATTCTTATGGGATTGTCCCTGCTGATTTTCATTACTCAATAAGAGCAATTTTTACGTGTTTGAAAGAAATAGTGTTCACTGAAGCATCTTTATTTTTTTTCCAGCTTCTCTCTTGTGGGCTTCTAGAGAAATTAAAGTTTAGTGTCTTAGAACTACAAGAATACTTGGATACATATAATAACAGAAAAGAAGCAACACTTTCTGTAAGCATGATTGTTATGTTTTGTCTTATGTTGATTTTATCTTACTTTTAAATATAAAATCTGGAAGGAGATTAGTTCATCAGTAAACCATTTTTTAAAGAATATAGAGCTAGTTAACGCTGATGTATATTCATTGCTCTCAGAATATACTGAATATTAAAGATTTTAACTTTAAAAACTTAAACACATTTTAGGAAGTAAAAAGATTTTAGAGATTAGAGTCAGGATAATGTGATTAAATCTGAGTTACAATGTAGTATCTACTACATTTTCATTAAAGAATTTTATATTCAGCACAGTGATGCATCCTTTCTTAGATTTATTCCAGAAAATATTTAGAAATTCAGTAAAATGTATATTATCTCAAAAGTATGATTTTTGAAAAATTGAAAGTTTATGTCTTCTGTGCTAACGCCTATATAAACATGTGTGGGTGTGTATGTGTATGTATGTATGTACACACATATATACATATATATTGTTTTTTACAAACAGTGGCTGGCAAACTGCAAGGCAACTTTTTCAGGGGGTTCAAGAGATGGGGTTATCACTTGTCAGCCAGGAGATTCAGAAGAAAAGGTAATAAAAATTCTGGTTATATGGTGTTTCTGGAGGAAGATTTTTGTGTGCCTTGTGTTTGTACTCCCATATTTTTTTGAACATTGAAAAATCCCTTCTTCCTTCAAATCCCCATCAGTAAGTCAAAGTACATGTACATGCCTAAAAATCATAGAAATTTAATTCAATTGCTATGGCTATTCATCTCAACCAAATGCCATTAATGGAGGAAGAAACAGGCATTTCTTTGGGGATTCTTGGTGTTCCAGATCATGGTTGTGCCAAAGGTGCAACTGGACTTTCTGGTTTTTCTTTGAAGACATTTTGCTTCTCATCCAGGCTGGATGAGAAGCAAAACGTCTTCAAAGAAAAATCAGAAAGTCCAGTTGCTTCTTTAAAAAGCACCTTTGGGACAAGAAGGCATTTCCTTTTCTCAGATTGCCAGCTTCTCTCTGGAGAGAATGCCTCTCATGAGTCTGTGCAAGGATTTGAAGAGAATCTTCAAATGGGCCAGCTTCATCTGCCAGAAGGAAGTTGTCTTCCAACAGTCATCCTCCAGCTGCTTCAAAGGCTTTTTCAGGTTGTTCATGTACATATACAGTACAGAAATTAGCAACAAAACGTCTGTGCCTGCTCCTGCACTCAGGTGACATAGGAAAGTCCATTCAACAGATACAGCTGCCTCAACTTTAATGACTTTACAACAATCCCTTTTATTATTTGCTCATCATTACTATCTAATCAGAAAGTAGATCTGTATTAGTGATAGGGTTGTGTCACACTTTGGATCACAAGGCAAAAAGGGGCTTTGAAGCGAATGTAGTTAGTCCATAACTCCTTAAAGCAGCTATGCCTTCTCCAGGATCACTCATTTACTGCAAAAACATTTTTTTGCCTTCAACTCAAAAGCACTCTTTGAAAAAGCATGAAAGGGATTCCCTCACTAATCTAGAACTTCGGCTTCCATTCTCTTTGGGAAAGAGGTGGAATAAATGGCCAGATTTGTGTAAGTATGTGTATTTTGTTTAAGGGCTTATAGGCCAGTCTGCCAACTCTGAGCAGTTTAATCCTCTAGCTGAAGTTAAAAAATCATACTATTTGTTTGCAATAACCATATAAACATAAAAAGAAATGTTGAAATCATTTAAGTACCATACCATAAAATAGGGAGTACTACTTGATCATGCCTGCTGATATCACATAAGAAGTTGTGAATAATAAACCAAGGATTTCAGCATTCCTGTCATACCTAGTGTACAAAGATCCTGTCGACCTTATGATTCTATGATGCAAATCAGTTACTTTGATTTGTTCCACTTGGAATAGGACATATTGATTTGTTCCACTTGGAATAGGACATGCTCTTCTCTTCTGGCCTATTAATATGTTCCTGTTTAAGAAGCTCAAGAAATCAGCGTATTGTAATGTTAATGGACTTTTAATTCTAATGTGTTGGTGTGAATCCAGTGCTGAATAATACACTGGCCATACCATGTTCAGAGTCAAAGGCTGAACAATATATTCTGCATTTACGTATTTATTTACAATGCATTGAAAGCAAAACAGTACTCAGTACTTATGGCCTATTATTGCACTCCTGATCAACACAAAACAGTTTCTTTGCAAAAGACTTGGAGATGAATTTCACTTCAGCTTCTTTGAAACAATAGAATCAGGAAGAATTATGAATGAAAGCAGCATATCTGCCATAACTGGGGGGAGGGGGGGAGCTTATTCCCAGGATCTGGAGATTGCAGATAATATCAACAGGTAGCTTGAAAGTATTTTTCCCCTGCAAAGTTTTGAAGATATTGATAGCTTTTGCTTTCTTGATTTATTTGCAGATTACTTTTTCAATTTCCCTTCTGTCATAATTTAACTGTGATATTGGTGTAGTCACTGCTAAAATTATGTGCTTTTACTTTCCCACATAATCAGTTTTCTCTCTTTGCACTGGGTCTCCTCTCACAGTTTTTGGCAATATGCATAAAAAAATAAGATAAAGTAAACCTTTGTCCTTATTTTTGTATGTGAAATTAGAGAATGTTCAGCTTTAACTTTCCATCAGCATGTCTACCTTTCTGGGATAATGAGATTTGTAGTTTCCAACCTCATAGGATTTAGCCAGTGATAATTATTTTAGTGAAAAAGCATTTATTAATGATCTATTGGTTTATCCTGGCATGCCATAAGCCTGGCAGTGACCAAGGCCATTTGCTACAAATTGGGGTTTTTTCGAAACTAACCAAGTCTAACTAATATAATTAAAACTGAATTTCTCCTGCCTTTTTCCATCTAAATGATAATATATTTTAACTCACAGACTAAAGCAGCATTCCAGGTCCATATTTTGTGTCCCTTCGGACACAAGATTACATTATTAGAATGTTCTCATTCATTTACATTGAGTAATTCAAAGAAGATATGTTGCCTATTATTCTTTTTATATTTGTTAAATTAAGTATTCAGAGGGCACCTCAAGTAATGCAGACAGTTGGGATATTGGCTATAAGACAAACTCTGACAAAGATCTGTCAGATCTCTTATCCCTTTCTATCTGACTTCATATTTAGTCCACCAAACTAGACGGAACTAGTTAAATGGCATTTTACAGGATAAACTTTTATATGCATCAACTAAAGCAATAAACACTTAAAACTGTAGTGTTTCTTATATTAAATAAGTTAAAATTAATCCACCAATAACTGTCTGTAGTGGATTACAGCTAACAACTTTGTCTAATGCTTAGCTGTGTTTTTGTATAATATTGTACAGCAAGCAACTTTCAGTCAAATATGCATCATTAGGATATTTCAGGATACTGCTGAGTAATTTAAAATTAATGTTATTATTTTATTTATTTTCTCATGCTGTACAGCAAACAGTATTGATTTCATTCTGGCTAGGGAAACAGGATAGCCATAAAGTAAAGACTAAGTAAGGAAAAATAGTTTAACTTTGAAAATATGAGATTTAAACAAATTTGTACAGGTAGTCTTTGACTTACGACCACAATTGAGCCCAAACTTTCAGTTGCTAAGCAAATAGTTGAGTTTTCACCATTTTACAAGCTATAGTTAAGTGAATCACTGCAGTTAAGTTGCATTATTATTAAATGAATCTGGTTTTACCATTGACTTTGCTTGTAAGAAGGTGCAAAGGTGATCACATGACCTCAGTGAACTACAACTTCCCTAAATACATGTGAGTTGCCAAGCATCTGAATTTTGATCACACGACCAAAGTATACTGAAACAGTTATTAAGTGTGGAAAACGGTCATAAGTCACTTTTTTCAGTGCCATTGTAACTTCAAACAGCTGCTAAATTAATGGTTGTAAGTCAAGGGTTACCCATTGTTTAATTAATTAATTGTTTTTACTCAGTGAAGGATGTAGGCAGTAGTAGAATTATATATTATATTTGTAATGCAACATATTTTAAAAGTGGCATACTGAAGCCTAAGAGAAAATAACAGTTTTTGACTATTTCTGGAGGTTCAAGTGTCATCATCATAATTTAATATATTAGTAAACATAATAGCTATTATAGGAATAATAATTAGATAAGTTTTCTGCCTTAGTCATACATGAAAAAGTGAGTTAAAGGTCTAATAATAAAAATGACATTTTTATGTTATATTTAATGTTTTGTACTTCTGGGTATATAAACATTTCGGGATTTGTGTCCTATTTCATAGGCATTATCATCAAAATACATCCAAATACTTCAGTTTTAGCTGGAATATATAGGTGTAAATACTGCATTTCTTAACATTACTTTCCATGGCAAATTAATTATTTTTTTTCAAAAATGAAGTGCATATACAGCAAGATAAAATCACTGAAGCAGGAGATCATTGGAGGAGCAATCATCTTTCATTTCCTTAGGTTTTTTTTCTACAAAGCTTGTTTGCTTGATAGGGTGCTCTCTTTCTTCATTTCTTACAGTGATAAAGATCTGGTCCTATATGATGGTCAATATGGCGTTGGAGATTAGAATCACTGATCTAGGAAAGATGGTCCAGAATAGATTGTTCCCACATGCTGTATTCCTTATTGATAGCTGAATAGATGTTTGAGAAAGAGCTTTCTTGAAATAGATGACTGGTGCTATTTTTATTAAGAAAAAGAAATATTATACAGGCTCATGATTCATAGAGCCATCATCTTTCATATTCAGGTTGGATATAACAAGTTCTAGTGCAAATATAGATGGTTTTGTCAGCAGTTTGAATGGTATGGGCAATTTAATTTCTCAGCTATCCTAAGAAAATATTCCTATACATTATCTTACGTTACATTTTAAAGATCTCAATACACTAAAACGTAGCTCAATTTGCAAATTACTTTCAGAAACAGGCTAACTATAGTTAACATCTACAGTGCACAAAGCTTTTATCAGAATCAGCACGTACGAAATTGAACATAAATTTTAGAGATTCACAGAACCCTTTTAAGCACAATACAGATGAGGCTGAGGTGGATGCAGCATTTTTAAAGAATGAATCATATTATTTGTTTTTATTTTCTTTTTAGAAAGGTATATGCTGCATATCCTGTCATTGCTCCAAGTGGATTATAACGTACAGAAAAGCTATTTTAAAAAATCATACAATCACCATCTTTTTTAAAAAATCTATAAACATGAGGGAGCTTTAAATCTCCTCCTAAACTGTAATAAGTAGGTGGCAGAGCATGCTGTTAAAATCTGACAGTGAACATCCTGCAAATAACTTGGACTGAACTCCTATTTCAAAAATGGGACAATCCTGCTTACCTTATGTTTGCTTACCTCAACCTGCTTCAATATTGTTTGAAACTTGCATGATACTAAAAGAGGCTAATCAATTTGCATCCACAACTTTTTAAAATTTCTTAAAATGGAAATTTTAAGATTATGAAAACATAGACTTCATAATTCCAACATTATATCCTGTTTTTGTAACCTTTTCCTTCCAGTCTGTTGCATCTTGCTGGTGAAGATTTTGTAAATCACAAGCTAGTATATATTATTTGGCCGGTTCTAATACATACTATCTTATTATGGGGTTTGATTTTTTTTCTTTCAGATCACTCTGGTCTATAAGAGAATTGCAACTATTGATTTTACAATTATGATTAAGATTTCTGAGCCATGCATGTTGTGTAGTTGATACATCTTGAATCACTTTAGCAACTCAAAATAAGCTCTCTAATTGTAGTAAGAGAGTAGTAGGAATGGCTGTGCTTTTCCAATTGCATGCATTACACTGACACTTTACTTTCTTTCCTTTCCTTTTTCCTGTGCCATGCTTGCTGTGTAGCAAATGGAATCTCTTGCAGTAAGTTAAACATTCTTTTCATATTCTTTGTCCATTAAAATATGGACTAATATACTGTTTTAACTCTTAGCATGTTTCTCCCTTTTCACTTTCTTATTCAGTGTATAATCATTGTTATTAAATAGTTTGTTTTTTATTTTACTGTACAGTTTCCCAGGTTCCCTGGAGTTTTCTTTGTTTATAAATTCTGACCATGTCACATTTAACTCCAATTATTATATGAATTTTATTTGAAAGTATATTAGCCTTTTTTTAATTATCAGGGCACTCTGTTGCTTCTCTTCTGAATAAATCAAACTAATAGAATATTTTATTAAAGAAAGTGACTTGTTTCCTGATCTCATCAGCCATTATTGCAGCAGACTAACTACATTATTATTTCATATGAGAGGACATATTTGTAGCCTGAATTGATCATTTTTCTCGAGGTCCAGATATCTAATTATCAATTACAAATTCACTACATATGTTCATAATGCAAGAGAGGAATTCAACTACTTTAAGTGGCTACTCTAGAATGACTTACCATCTTTTCACAAATAATAATCTACAGCCATATGGTTATGACATTAAGTAACTGAATTTACAGTAGTTATTTGCTGTCACTTACAAAAACTATAGGGCAATAATTCTGAATCTGTAGTCTGCAAATCATTAAAGTAACATATTACTTTAACCTATTAAGATAGTATAAATGTTTCTTCGAGTGGACACCACAATAAATTGGGTCCAGATCATATAATAGCATCAAATTTTCACAAGATTTTGGCTTTTTTACACCAAGTTCATAAGATTTCAACAGGGAATGCTAGTGAAGCGATAATAATAATTTTAATATAATATTACAGTTTCCACAGTTTCATGTTTTTGGTTTATGTGGTGATCCTGAAGGATTTCAACGAAAATAAAATGTGCTAGATAAACGAAAAGTTTAAGCAACAACTATAATTTTTTAAAGTTATGGAATTACCATGAACATAAGTAAACCATGTAACAAAATAAATTAGAGTAAATCTTTTCATTTTAATTTATCTGGCTCAATTTAAGAGTTCCCATAAAAATTATTTACCTATTCTCAATATCTGAGTCTATAATTTATTTATTTATTCAAAAGGTGAGTCATTCCTTGAAAATATGAATGAATTACAATCGCAGAATCCATTGTGCCATTTCAAAATAAGCCATGTATTTTGCAATGAAATCAACTATAAGCTCTGCTACTGGGAAACTGAAAATTTCATCCCGCAACAATTATGTCTAAACTATATTTTTTCATAAGAATTTTTATAATAACCTGGTTTCGTAACCCATGCTTTGAAATTTTGTTGTTTTAACAAAACATAGGTAAGATTAGCCACAATTATTTTGACAGAAGACAAAACAGTAAAATAAAATTAATAAAAATGGAAGAAAAGGCTTTGAAATTTCTTCTCGTGACTATATAGGAGAAGAATAGAGGCATTAATCTGTTTCCTATCATAATAAATTATAGTTTACAATTCTAGAATGTAGTTTCTGATACTACTTGAAGTAAAAGAATAACTTGCTGGTTCTTAAATTTCATGTCACAATTAATTTGTGAAAGTAATGCACACTGTATTGAGATAAAATAGATAAAATGTTAAAGACATTCTGGTAATGTTAGCTTAATAAAAAGAAATGATGTAAGAGGAGATTCTGCATCATAAAGTTTAATAAGACTCAGCATTTCAAGTCCTACAAGATAGGTCATCATTATTAACTCTATGTTGCTTGGGAGTAAGAAAGAATGGTTTGTAACTGTGTTCATGGCAGTGGAAAAAATATATCAGAGATAACTGATAGAGAGGCTTATATTGTAGCAGCTCTGCTGCTCTAATTCATCATCAGTCTAAAGAAACATTAAAACAAATGATGTAGAAATAGCATGAGATACTCATAATAGCTTCATATTGTTTTGTAACTCATGATTCTTAGTTTCTGTTGCAAAGCACATTATGGAAAAATCCAAGCTGTCACCTTTTAATAGTAACTCTCTCTTCTGCTATTTTTTTTTTTTAGCAATTGGAACTGTGTCAGAGATTATATAAACTGCACTTCCAGTTATTGTTACTTTTTCAGTCATACTGTAAACTCATCGGACAAGTGCATGAAGTTAGTACAATGCCAGAGGTATGTACAAGAAAAGACAGAAACATCTTTTCCTGGAATAATTGCTGTACTCTTCTGATTAATGTTTATTTATTTCATCAGATCAGGTGAATTTTAAGTGATCGATAATGAACATTTAAATTTTGCTGGACAAGAATCATAATGGAAGAAATAATTATGAAAAATAAATAGGAGTGGAATTAAGTATTCTTTTTTCCTCCTTGCACCCCCCCCCCATTTTTAACTGTGTAATGCCTATACTAGAAGTTATCCCACATTTCCTATTACAAAATCATGGGGAAACTGGTTCCATTCACACTCATATTTTTATTGGGCCCTGAATACATTATGGTCTGCAGATTGTCTATTAAGCACTCTCTTTTCAAATTATAAATGTAGAAAATTTTAGAGCATTTGTTGATTTTATGAAAATATTTTAAGAAAACATTTCCATATTTACATATATATTTTGCTTCTCCTTTATAGAGAGAGAGAGAGCTAAAAGTTGGTATGCACACCATTCTCTACACCCCATTTTTCACACCAGAATATTGAATAAAATATTGACAAAAAGTGACTAATGTAATATCCCTCAGTTGAATTTCATGGCTGAGAAAAGACTTCCTTACCCTAATTTTAATACTGAACTATATTATTACAGTAAGCTTCATGTAGCATATAGTAGGCTACTCTTAAATAGGTTTGTGGCATGGTTTTTAAAAACCCTAGCTTATCTAAATGCTTTATATTTATTCTTCAATTTATAATCCAACACTAATCATTAAATTATAAAATGGTAGAATCTACTTTTTGTGATAGAATAATAGTATTATTTTCCTTGGAATTAGTATTCTTGCCCTATTTTTGTCCAAGATGAAGCAGAACCTAGCCACCTAGAAGTGTAAAATGTAACCTGCAGGTAAGAATTGCTGATGAGGTGCCTTGACTTCAAACATCAAGGAATTTATGTTTAAATTGAAATCATCTCAATACAGACTTTTAAATTTAATAGTACTGGTATCAGTGGACCCAATTGATATATCATTACAGCAGTAAGATGCAGTCTACAATAACATATGATTAATTATTAGCTTTCATGAAGTTATAAAGCCAACACCTACAGTGTCCCATCTGAAAAGAAGGAAAAGTGAAGTCTGATGCCCTCTAACAACCTCATCTTATAAGATCTTTCAGATTTTTTAAAAAATATTGATACAGTTTTCCTCACCTCAATTTATAGAGAGTAGACCGTATAAAGAAGGGTAAAAATATAAGGGTAAAAATACTGTGTTATCAGGATTCATGACCCAGACATCATGGAGCTAAGCAGAGTCAACCTCATGAAGCCACTTCCAAAAGTAGAAACAGAACCACTGAAAAAGAGTGCCTTTTACTCTGACTTTCGGTAGTCAGTTGAAATGGATACCATGTTTAATGTGATTCACAACCCATTTATTCCAGTCTCACAAAATACAAACATGCAATTGAGAGGCAGTGTGGTTTAGTGGCTAAGATGTTAGACTAGAATCAAGAAGCTGCAGGTTCTATTTCTTTCTCAAGCATGAAAAACAATTGGTTAAGCTTGAGTTAGTCATTTTCTCACAGCTCCCAAACAATAACATAACACAGTGTAAGGGTCTGCAACAAATCAGCTGAAGAACAAAAGCCTTGTCATTATCATGCATTGATCTTGTAAACTGGACAAATATAGCACAAAAGAAATAGACTCTGAAACCAAGCTGGACAGAGGCTAAAAAGAAATAAGATACCGTGAAGTAGTGTGGAAGATATACATTTATTTTAGAACAGTGGGGTTGAAATGCATGATTAAATGCTTAGAATATTTGATTTTGGTTAAAAAAATCTTCTTAATAAATCCATAAAGTTGGACTCGTATCCAAATATTTGATTGAGTTTAATACGGTAAATAAAATTTTATTTTAATTAATATCTATTTCATTTTTTGAAAAGCAAGAATGAGTTTATGATATTCTTTAACTTGTAGAATACCCTATATTCCTCCGCTGGTTTTAAAATCAGGACAAGATGTACCAAATATATATTTCAATGCTTCTTAAATTAATTTTCATACGGATATTGTTCCTGCTAATTTAAATACTTCATCTGTCCTTGAACTTTGCATCTTTTATATGGGAGGGGATAATGTATGCTGGTGAAAATGATTTTTTTTTCTTCCATAGCTGCTAAATATGTCACGAGAACTGAGTGAATTAAAGAAAAACCTTAAGGAAGCTAGTGCTGCCATTGCACTTGATCCATCTATTATAGAAAGTGGTACCTCTGAACCCATGTTCACTTCTACAGAAATAGCTATTCAATTTATGCTAGAGTGTCTGAAAAACAATGAACTTGGAAAAGCTCTACACCAAATAAGAGAATGCAGGTACATTGGGATAGATGACTAATGTATTGTTTTCCTATTTTCTCTGAAGAGCAACTATCAAATACTTTGTTTTTACTGAATAATACTGAATATTATTGCTGAATATATATAAATAGATCCAAATTAAAGGAACTCATTTCAATGTAATAAATGAGAAATAATTAAAAGGTTGTTTGTTCCTTTTCTCCATCAGGTATCTCTATATGTTTAAAAAATGTTATAATTTTGGAACACAGTCTGTTATCAGTTTCCCTTAGAGAAATGAAGGTTCTGTATTGAAATAAGAAAAAAAAACTGTCTTGATCACAAATTAGGTTTTGTGTTTTGAAAGGAACAAAGTTCTAGTATGTTGTGCCAACTTAGTGGGTGAACATACTGCTTTTGTCCACTAAACTATCTAAGGCTTGGTTTTCAAGCTTCTTTGGCATGGAAGATGTATACATGAGTTAGTACCCAAAAGCAAAAAAAGCAAAAGCAGAACAAAAAACCCAGAAGCATTATCTTGTATAACCCAATGGGTTCAAGCAAATAAAGAAGAGAACCTTCTTTATTAAAAAAAGGCAGGAGTTTTAAAGTTACTTTACTAGCTAATAATGAAGCTTCCTTCTCTTCCTTCAAAAGAAAGAGACAAGCCTTGAAGAGGAATCTTCTTAAATCCATTGCAGTGCATATTGTAATTAATACCGTTGCACTTGAAGGTTTTTTCCCCTTCATTTTGTGATATCAATAACACTTGTTTTTGTTTTTTTACCTTTTTACATGAGTAGCCACAGAAATTAAAGTGAGATTTCATTTGCATGAAACAGCATTTCAGTAGCATAACCTGTACTTTTGTTTCATTGCAGGAATTTATGGCCGAATGACATTTTTGGAAGCAATTCTGATGATGAAGTCCAGACTCTACTGAATATTTACTTCCGGCACCAAACACTAGGGCAATCTGGCACTTATGCATTGGTAGGCTCTAACCAAAGCCTGACCGAAATTTGTACGAAACTGATGGAGCTGAACATAGAAATCCGGGACATGATCCGGCGAGCTCAAAGCTACCGAGTGATCACTTCTTTTCTTCCAGATTCCAGTGTTTCTGGCACGAGTCTCTGACAAAAGTCTGGTGCCCCCTACCTCTTTCAGGCTGGGATTGCTTCCATGCTGGGATGAGACGGTTCAGTGCATTTTCAGCTTTAGAAAAAGTTGGTCAAGACATACTCAATCTTGTTACTTTTACAATACTTTCCAAGAAAAGTTGGGCAGTGTTTTCAGAGTGCAGTCATAATATAAGGACAAAGGTAGCAGTCAAATCCTTTGTTCTGAACTACACACCCAAATGACTTTCACAGGGCAACTGCAATTCACTACTGAAGAAGTGACTTCCTTACATACCAAAGACTACTACACTGAGCAAGACTTCCTTTCTAGAAAATAGTTTTAGATATCAAAAGTGCAATCTCTTCTTCACTTGAGGATTTTTTTTAGTTTTGTACATTTATTCCTTTGACCAAGTTATTTAAAACAGGCAGAATGAAGCTAGCGACAGGATACTGAAAGACTGTCACTGCGAAAGCTGAGAGCCTCTGCACACGAAAGTTGTTGTAAAGGACTACAAATGTGCACTGTATTTAAATATGATTACTGTATCTTCTAAATAGAGAAAAAAATAAGCTGCTACAAAGTACATTTATTGATGTTGCTAGGCTACTGTCTTGGAAGGTACTAGATCCTATTTCAAGAGGTCTGTTATTAAGACCCGAGTACCTATGAATGGACAAAGATTTTTTTTAAAAAAAGATTTTGGCTGCTTTTTACTAGAGTTGCTTTTATGTATATTTATATTAAGAATGCTGGTCTGGCATAAGTTGTCATTTTGTAGAAAAATATCACGTCTGATTTAAGTTCTTTTGAACTGGTACATGCATCTTTTAATTTTAATGTACATTTGGATTTTAACACTGAAATTATTAAGTACAGATCAGATTTACTTTCTATTTTCAAGTGCTTATTAGTAATATATGTTCCTGTTTTCTCGTATTTTTTTTTGCACTTAACTGCTGTAAAGAGTTAAAATAAGTGCATGTAAGTTATTTGCACATTTGAAACACTTTTATTCCAACATTGTGTGTGTCGCCTATTCACCCTGTAAATACATTTAAAGGTTTTTGTGAATTTTCTTTTAATATTTTGATCATTACAGATCTCAAGTATAAAAGACTATCTATGTGTGTGTATGTGTACATACATGCAAACATACATATATCTGTATACATACACATTAGCGTGTAAGTGTACTAAATTGTAATGAGTTTATGCTATAATATATATGGAAACAGTTCTATAAGAATATTTCGAAATCAGGTTCTTTTTCAGTTGGGCTTGAATCAACATATAAATTAGTCCAACTTTTATGTGCTCACTATGCATCCAAACATTAACCTGCACAAATTGATACAAAATGAACAAAGTCCCTTAAATTTAATGTATTCTTGCTCAACCAGTTCTCTCTAGCTAAGCTTTGTCAATCTGGCGTCTTCCAGAGATGTTGGGACCACTAATACCAGAATTTGTAATTAGAGAATATACTGGAATTCTGGGACTTATAGTCCAAACAAGTGGGAAAGGAACCAGGCTGAAAGGGCTTCTGCAAATATATGAAAATTGATAGGCTTCTCTGTTCTCTCTTCCTCAAAACAGTAATTTGAGCATATATAAGAGAAGCAAGGTATTAGTTTGAATTGTAATGGAAAAATCAAGCTGTAAGAAATATGTTATGCAAAATGTAAGTGTACTTATTCTGTAACACCACAATTGAGCAGATGGGCTCTATAGGTGTGAACCTCTTCCTGTTGGATTGTGCCACTTTTATTATAGAAGCCAATTTAAAATTTTGTAAAAATGATTCAAACAGGGATTAAAATAGCGCATCTCACATTCAGACTAACATGTCATTTGCTAGGTATATGTCTTGGTTTCTTTTTCCCCACTGAGTTGGAAGAGAGACAAGCTTTATGCTTAGCGATTAAGACCTCCTACCATAATCATATGAATTTGGGGAATATTAATGGGATATAAAATTATTTTTATTGCTTATAATCTTGTGTGGCAAGTCCGTGTCAGCTAACCCTCATGAAAGCTAACATGAAGTGCCTCTTTCACTGTGTGACGTGGGTGCTGCCCGACTCACTTAATTACTATTCTCTTAGCGGAATGCTTTGTAAAAGATTAACAGATGTTTCTGAGTGTTAGTAAATCTAATATAATTGAATGGATGAAGTTCATGTTTCTTCTTCATTGTGCTACTTACCAGCTCTTGTATAGCACAGGCTTAAACCATCATTTTTTAAAATGAAATGTCAACCTATACACATGTACATATATCTAAGAACTATCATAATCATGCTTAATTGAACTGTATTTGCAACTTCAGAACATGTGTTGTTTTCACTATAATTTTGCTATTTTTATCATTTGAAAACCACTGAAAATAAGATGGAAGCTTCACTTAAATCATCTCTTTCCACATCTCCTTGCTAAAATGCAACAGAAATGGGGGCAAACTCATTACACATGCAATGACTCAGGTTATTTTTTTTTTGCATCAGTGTATGAAATAATTATGAAAATCTCAATTGCTTATGAATAATCGCAAATCTTATCAAATTCTTCCTGTTTTTATATTGGCTTGAAATTGCATATTTAATCTTAGTGCTACGAAACCCAATATGCATCTCTTCTAATATAGGCCTAATCAGTCATATTTGCAAATTAGTTTTGAGAGTAATATCCCTCCTAGGACAAAAATGCTACATGTTTAACATGCACCACAAAATTCATAGTAGTAGTACATTGGCAATCTGATATTGTCTTATATTATTAATACAAAAATATATAAGTAAACTTAACCATTAATATGCTCAGGTATTTTTTCCTGTTTAATTTCAACAAGACAGACAGGCCATCTGATGATTCAGGAAGACTACTGTGCTTTTTATTCAATTTAATAATGATTGTTGTCCCTATCATATAAATCTATTACATATTCTATTTTCCTTCAGTGATTTAAGACTTACTTACACGTGTCTTTATAGAATGCCATAGTAGACATGAAAGTATATTGCTCAATCTTTATCAAACTTCAATATGTTCAATTATATTCAGAATCCTCACATTGTTATCACTGTTTCTACAAAAAGATTGCAGGAATATAATATTTGCAAGATTTAATCTGGCATGTAAAATCCCTCTAAGTTTTCCACCTTTTTGTAGTTAAGCGTATCAGCTATCCCATCTCTCTTTAGTGCTTATCAAGCCAAATTCAATTTAATTGAATTTAAGTTTTATTAATTAGGCAGTATAGTGATAAATTACAAATATATCTTAGCATTGCAAACATCTTTAATCCATTATCCATTGCCAGGTCAGAATCCTAAAGTCAAATCTATATTATGAAACAAAGTACATAGCTAAATGCAACCTCAGCACACAAACTGCACAGATCAAACAATGTATTTGAAGCTGTAGGTGTTGTCGCAAGATAATCTTTTGCCTTTACAGCGGCCACATAGCTCTTGCCGGTGGGGTCTCTTGAGGTCAATGTGCCTTTTTTTCTGGGGACAGGAGCAACGAGTCTTTGAACAGATCTTAGGATAACAAACTTTAATTAGTAGAAGAAATCAAAACCTATTCCAAAGATTATTTTTGTGATTATACTTAGTGATCTTCTAGAAACTTTTGAATGATAAAAAGATGAAAAATATTCTATTAACTAAGATACAAGTTAATCCTATTGCACAAACGTGCCACAGATGCCAAGTAATATTAAAGGTATGCTTTCATAAGAATAAGCACCATACACCCATGTTGAATTAGAAATAAATAAAGTTTTAAAAATGCCATATCCTATATTTTTAATAGTGTAGTAACAACCATCCTCTGAAGTTCTCTATCCAATTATTTGGGTTAGTTTGGTTATTAAGAACCGGGTGTCAAACTTACGGCCCGCAGGCCAGATGCATCATGCACTCACCATACCCACTCCATTTTAGCAAAGGGGGGGAAAGTTGTGCTATATCATGTGATGTGATGCCACAAATTTGACACCACTGAACAAGGAAATGAAGCATCTGAATTATCCATACTTATTGGTGAACAGTAAGATTTAACAGTCATCATCAGAGGAAGAAAATTCATTAACTCTTCACAAATATCTATTAAATCCAAAAGTATAATTTGACAAAAAGTTATTACATAGAAATGATATAATTTACCTAAATGTAAGTGCCTTATAGTTCAGATGCACCAAACTTCCAATTTCCATAGATGGTCTTACCTGACATTCTGCCTATTGTATCCAAAATATGCAAAATGATAGCCTTTCTATGAGAACTTTCAAAGTTTCACTTTATTTCCACTATTGGTTGAGGTAGAGGAAGACAACTTATGGAAATCAATTTGTCTTGGAGAATAGTATTGCATGTTACAATATTCTGATTCAAATACCGGTAGTTCCTTAATACACTGCAATTTTAAGCCAGGGAAAAATCCCTTTTTCTTTAGATACTTCTTTAATGTGTTAATAGCAGTTGCTGAATATCAAATCTTACTTACATGGCACTGAATTGCTTCTACTTTATAGGGATTAAAGCTCTTTTGGCACTTGCGACAAAGCTGCTTAAAGTATACCTAAAAATGAAAGTGGTACATTTGAGAGGGGAAAACCTTAGATCAGACTATCTTTAAAATGTAGCATCAAAAAATTATACATTTAAGCACAATTGAACTAATACTCATTGTGCCAAACAGCCATTAAAAATTCTTATTCAGCTCATTTTATGATTTCCTATTAACATGGCACAATTTAACCCAAAGCAAAAAAAGGTTTGTGTATCAAACTATCTGCAGTTCGTCACCACTATAGTTAACAGTAAACACTGCACAAAAACATCACTTCTAGTTTGCTCCTCTATCAAAACAGAGCCTAAAAGGATTCTGAAAGTTTGAGGCAGTTACATTTTCTAACATGCAGTCCAGACATTGAATCCTTTTCTGAAATTTACACCTTAAAACAGTAGAAGCATTTTTGCTAACGTTCTCCTAAACATACCTTATTGGTTCCAGAAATGCACCATACATAAGCACTTTCCCATCTGGTCTTACAGTCATTGCAATGGAAATAGCCATATTTCTGTTCTAAGAACTGCAATGGAAAGTTGTGCATGAACAGTAAATACTAAATTTGATTTGAAAGATTATTCTTAAATCACAACATTTAAAGCACACTTTTTAAATGCAGAAATCTGAGGAAAAAAATCCCATTCACTATATATATCTACCTTCTTCTGCAAGCATGGGGGGGGAGCGTTTTCCAAATATTAAGATAATTATTTCTGGCCAAATACAGTTTTGATCTTACTCCCACAGCCAAATTTATCCATTCTATTTTGACACCTTCAGAACTATACTCATTTCTCATTCAGGGGTGAAATTACTTTAATCCATATAACAATTACAAGTAACTACCCCAGGGAGAAAGGCTGCTAGCATAAAATCAAAAAAGTGAAGCCAGAAGTACAGGAGTATAAGAAGGGGTTATATTTAATCTGATTCTATACAATTCTTAATGCCAACATCTCTTGCGAATATATTGCTAAAGTCCACGCCTGTGTTTGGGGTGGGGGTAGGGAGGCAAAAATGTGACAAACAAACATTACATCCTGGCTATATTCGCATGTTCGCCATACACAGTTGACTGGTTTGTTTAAGTGTCAGGCCCTGCAGAAGAGGCTAGTGCAGCGTTTCTCAACCTCAGTTACTTTAATTCACAGAATTTAATTCCCAACTGGCTGGGGCATTCTTGGGAGTTGAAGCCAACACATCCTAATGACGCTGAGGTTGGGCTAAGGCTAAGCCAAGCAAGCCAAGGGTCCAGCTAAGGCAAAGTTCTTCCAAGGCGTTTTGAAAAATTCCCCTTCTGCCTTTCATCAAAGCGCGGCTGCCAGAAGCCGGAGGGATTTCTGTTACCAAGCTCAGTGTCTGCGGGAAAACCGCGCCGCTTACCTGGAAGGTAGTTCTTTTATCCTCTTCGTAGAAGCGACTCCCGACTTCCTCAGCCTCGCCTCCTTTCCCGACCTGCTGCTGGGCAGAGTACCCGACGGCGTGCCCCGGCAGCCCGTCCCCAGCTCCCGCCTTCTCTTGGGCCCCGCCGTCCCTCTTCTCTACGGACGTTTCCTTTTCCTCGGGCACCTGGTTGAACTGAATCGAAGCCGGCCCTTCAGGCGGCGTCTTCGGTTTCTCCGCCGCTTCGGGAAAGATGAAGAGGCGGCGACCAAGCACTGGCGAGTAGAAGCCTGGGAGCGGCGGCTGCTCCCGGCTCAGCCGGGCCGGGGGGCTCTGAGGCCGGACGGTCTGGAGCGGCCGAGATCCGAGCGAGCATTGCACCGCGGCGTCCACCTGCGGGTTCACCTGAACGCCCACTTCTTTGGTGTTGGCTTTACGGAGCCGCGGGGCAAGGCCCGGGCTGACGTGCGAGAGCAATGCCTTTAGCTGCGCTCGCTTGTAACTATCCAAATAATCCGGAGAAGTCGCCGGAGGAGTCGCGGAAGGGGCCGTGAGCACCCCGCAGTAGGGGTTAGAGATGCTGCTGCACTTGCTTTGCTTCCAGCTCGGCTGCTTCTGATTGGGCGGTAACCTCGAGGCCAAGTTGTGGCTGGGGGTAAAGCTGCTTCCATAACTTTGATAAACGTTGTAAGACGGATAAACGAAGCGCTCCATGCCGGGACACGGAGCCTGGTTTAAGGGGAGGCTTCCTTCCTCCCTCGCTTTTATCGTCCCCCAGGAGCAATTAGTGCTCATTAACTAGTGGCGAAAACCAATAAACCCTCTTAATTAAGGAACAGTTGCACTGACTAGGTCGCTCGTAAAGTACGCTGGAAATTTACGCACCGGAGTTAACAGGTTTGAACTCACAACAACGTGCGTTCGCTCTATAAAGCGCTTCCACTAAATGTTTGCAACCAAGAACCATTCATGATGGATCGGACAGGTTTTGGATTGAGTTGGGTTGTAACCGGAAAGGTGAAGCTACAACAAGATTCATCAGATCTTTTGAAGATAAAGGGATACTTTACCCACATTAAGTCCTACCGAAATATCAGGGAGTGGAAACATTTACTCCAAGGTAGTACATAGATATCAACTGAATCTTGGAGATTGCAATCCAATAAACCTCTAATATTGGCCCAATTGCAATATAACACCCTGTTCTTTACAAACCTAGTTATCCAAATAGCATTGGGTCTCTTGGTCAAAATGTGATTTGGGGTGCTGTGGAAATCCAAATAGCAGAGTTAAATTATTTAAAATGCTTTCTAAATCCAGGCAATTTGACTCAGTAAAACTAAGGGGCCTTTGTTTGTCTAAATACAACTAACCCATTTGTCAGAAAGCAACCTGGCTAGATTGTTCAGCACTAACCTCTCTGATGGTTCCGTTAGTCTTTTAAACAAGTGAGCATAATTCAAGTAGCATTGGGTTTTCTTTCATGTGTATTTTTAACACTTTTTGTGGGATGTTCTAAAAGACTTTATGGAATTTTATGATTGACATACTGCTTAGTCATAATATAGCTTTATATTTAACTGTTTAAATTAAAATAAGCTTTAAAAACATACAATGATGAGGCATATTGTGGAGGCCATCATGTTGAAGATATAGGTCCCAACTCCTGATTTTACTGAAGAAATCACAATTAACTGTTACTATAGTAAACTAACCCAGAATCAAACACTTAATGGCTCATTGTTCATGCAATACACTAACTCTTAATGTGATGTTTAGTTTTAGCTTAAACATGGCAATTTGTTAACTAGGTTTATGTGCAGACTGTTAAGTTTTAATCTGTGTAATGACTTCAGACTTTACACAATATGTAAAATAAAATCACATGAACATAAAAATGTGTGTGTCTTTATATGCAAACTCATCCAGATTCAAGCCCAAAAGCGGACCAGTGACTTTGAACTAGACATGCACAGTACAACCAACTTCAGAGTGTCTAGAGATTTTCAATCATCCAGGTAATGGTTGTCTCAAAGGTGCTTTTCCAAAAGGCAACTGGACTTTCTTGGGTTTTTTTCTCCTTGAAAATGTTTAGCTTCTTCAGAACTCAAGCAAAACGCTTTTAAGAAACAAATATCAAGAAAGTTCAATTGATTTTCGAAAAAGCACCCTTGGGACAACCAGCTGTTGGGAAAAACTGGAAAAAGGAGTGCTCCCTCTTGTCTCCTTGAACTCCTGGAAAAAAGGCAGAATATAAGTAGCAAATCAGTTAATTCTGTAAAATGTAAACTTTTTTTCACAAGAGATTTGCAAGATCAAATTCTCATTGTTGTAATTGTTGTACGGTAACTAATGTACGGTAACTATTTCAGTGGGATAATTTGCAGCTTTGTGGGGGGGAAAGGGAGGAGGAAAGGGACTTAACAGCTCTTGAGAGAAAAATGAAACTATGTGCCTGTCTCTGAACTATCAAAATTCCGTGGTTTGAGGCACACTTTAAGTACTGCATATAAACTTGCATGCTAGAACAGGCCAATTCTTTTTTTGTAAAAAACAAACAAACCACAAGTTCCATGATCCCTTGAGAGCAGCAGGATTAAACCATTACAGCAGACCTCTTCAAACTTGACAGCTTTAAGGCTTGTTGGACTTCAACTCCCAGAATTCCTCCTGCAGTCACGTTATCTCAGGAATTCTGGGAGTTGAAGTCCACAAGTCTTAAACTTGGCAAGTTTGAAGACCCTTTCATTACGGTTTACCCGCTGGTTCTTCTCTTAGTTTCGGGCCTTCACGTCACTGCTAGTGAAAAACGGAAGCAAGAGCTGGGCTCCATTGGAGCCGGAGACCAATTTCATTTCCGTCCGTAGGGTGATCGGTATGTACGAAAAATCTCCGAATTGTGAGTGTGGATCAGCTGTGAGGAAATGATTGATTCCACGCCCCCTCTGGAACTGCGCATGCGTTGGCGGGTTTTGGCGCCTTCTTTTGTCTTTCAGAGGAAGTTGTTGTTGATGGGGACGTGGAGTCCGGCTGTACCGGGTGCTGCTTCTTTCTTTTGGCCTCGAGAAATCTTCCTTCGTTGATTTTTTTTTTGCTCCCAACTACATTTCCACAGGGCTGCTCTTCTGAGGTTCTTAGCTCAGAAGAAACTCGCTGTCCCATGAAGAGAGGCCCTGAGGTGAAACGTGTGTGAGTGAAAAAAGGACGGGTTTTCTTCCAAGGCTTGAGATGGAGAGGAAAGCCTTGGCTCCTTCTCTGTTTCTGGGATAGTGCGGTCTGAGGGAAAGGGACGCTGACGGTGCATCCCGTAGGATAATTTATTTGGTCGTTGTGAGGTCTGAAGTAGGATGACGAGCATAAAAATTTCTGTGCCCCCCACCCCCACCCCAAGTCAGTTTTTTACTCCTGCCGATTGTCTGAAGAAGTCCCTGCAATTTTCTTGACAAGATTGTTCAAAAGTGATAGGCTGTTGCCTGTCTAGGACTGAACCCAGCTGGCTTCATGCTCAAGGCAGGGCTGAAACCTGCACACTTCTGGTTTCTAGCTTGATGCCTTACCCACTAGATCAAACTAGATCTAAAATGATTATAATTATATTTTCCATTTTCCCTATATTGGATAGTTAAGGTGGTGGACATACCTAATACTTCTGCCTATTACTCAAGTGTACATTAAATTAGTACTTGAATTAAATATTCCCAACTAAGTGTGTAGAGATAGAAAATATTAGGTCAAATGCAGACTAAAATACATCTGTAGCTATATGTTATGCCTAGTAAAATTAGTGCTCAGTGTGTTGTGCTAGCACAGCTGATTGGAGTATTTCATCAAACTGGGGCCCAGTTAGTCCTGCAAAACTTACGTAGTCATGGCAAGCTCCATTGAATACTTTTTTATTTGTAGATATTATGTAAATAGAAGGATTTACTTCCAGGTAAGTATTTCTCATAAATTGTTATTTTTAGAGTTTTGTCTTAATCTGTGATTTACAGCAGGTCCTAAGTTTATGAATCCTTTTGAATTTTCAATGTTTCTGCATAAATATAAACCGAAAACATGAGAAAATTCCAAGCCTACATATTTGTATGCGTAAAGATGTAAACCTTTGCTTTTAGTAACTTATGGGCCCTCTTTGGGTAGCAATAACCAATTAAAAATTTCCAGTAACTGTTGATCAAGTATGAAAACAAGTTGGAAAAATTTCAACCCATTACTCCTCAAAGAACAGGTTTAACTTGGGGATGTTGATGGGCTTCCGCTCACGAACTGCTTGCTAGGATCCTTTAACATTTTTCTATACCTAATGTCAGAATTTTGACTTGGCCATTCCAAAAACATTTTTTGAGCTTCAGAATTTGCTAGTACAATTCAGAATTCATAGTTCCATCTCATGATCAGGCCTAAACCATATTACAGATAGATCTCAACTTACAACCACAATTGAACCCAAAATTTCTGTTGCTAAGTGAAACATTTGTTAAGTGAATTTGCCCACATTTTATGACCTTTCCACAGTTAAGTCACACTAGATGTTAAACTGTTGAGTGAATCTAGCTTCCCCATTGACATTGCTTGTCTGAATGTAGTAAAAGTGGCTCACAGGACCCTGGAAGGGAGCCATGGTGGCTCACATAAGATGCTGGGCCTGCACATCGCTGAGGTTTGCAGCTTGATTCCCATGAGCGAATAAACCATGTGGGACAAGAAAGAAACCTCCTGATTGCCTGCCAGCATTCAGGCATCCCTTGAGTAAAAGATAACACTTCCAGAAAAATTCCTTTTGCAGAGGCAGCCATCCACCTCGGTGATCCCTGGCTAACCCATGCCATACACTGTAAAACAAAAAACAGGATCCCAGAACACTGCAACCCTCACAATTATGAGTCAATTGCCAAGTGTATGAAATCTGATCACATGATCATGGGGATGCTACAACAGCCATGTGAAAACTGGTTATAAGTCACTTTTTTCAGTGCCATTTTAACTTTGAATGGTACTACCTGTTTCACAGATGTTACCACCATGTTTCACAGATGTGATGAAGTTCATATGCTGGAATTCAGTGTTGCCTTTCACCAAACATCTTTTTATTTAAGCCAAAAGTTCTCTTTTAGTTTCATCCATCCACAGAACTTTCTTCTAATAGTTTTTGGCTTATGCAGGTGGTATTTCATAAACTGTAGATTGGCAGCAATTTTTTTTTTTTTTTGTGATTAGTGACTTTCTCCTTGCAGTCCTATATACATACCATTGTTGTTCAGTAGTTTCCTAATGGTGGTCTCATGAATCATGACATCCACCAGTTCAGGATAGGCCTTTCTTTGACATTATCCTGAGGTTCTTCCAGAGCATTATGCATTTTGCTCTTGAAATGCCTTTGGTCTGTTGATCATTTCCGGAGAAAATAACAATACAGTTAAGTTGTCTCCATTTGTACACAATCTTCCTGGCACCTGACAGACTGGTAGAATTTAACTAATATAGTTATTACATAACAAAGACTGCCAGCAGTTTTCATTGATTATATTTTGTCTTGACTCTCTTGCCAAACAATTAAGGGAATTAGTCAGAAATTACAAAATCCTATCCTCTGTCTTTAGTCTTTTGATTCTATTTAAGAGCCACCTAAATCTATGTTTGAACCAGTCCCTATAATTTGTTAAAATCTGGTATTTTCTTATAAGCTATAAATTATAAGCTTTATTTTATAAACTTATTGGTTCATTCATGATGTTAGTGCTATGACCATAAATGTTTGCATTTCTTGGGAGGGTGTATGATGTCTAAGCAGTCTAGAAGAAAAAAGAATAGCATTTCTGTCAAATATGATGAATTAATGTAATTTTGAGAACACTTATTTTGCAGACTTTCTTAATTGTATTAGCAGTGCGATGGAAAAGAAAAATGTTGATATATCTCCAAAGAAACCATCTTTGTTTGAAATATTCAAAACACAATATAGTGAATCAGGTACTATTTCAATTCAAGCTGCTTTGGCGGTGGGATGTGTGTGAATCTTTTTTCTTTGCATGAAGCCAGTACTATACAGCACAGCAGCCAGGCCAGGTTTGCCTCAGCAGTAGTGGGGGGAAGAAAACAGCAGCAAAAGTCAATGGGGAGATAGCAGATGATCAAAAGGACATAAATGGGGTCAGATAGGCAGGTGGCAGTTACAGCATTAAGTATGGATAGAGTGCCAAGAGCCCAAATTTTAACCAAATTTTGGTACAGGTTGTAAGTCAGTACCATTGTGCTTAATTCAGTACCATTGTGTTCTGAACAGTTGCTGAACAAACTAAGCCAAGTACAGCCTATATCAGTGTTGGCGAAGCTTTTTGGCACTGATTGCCGAAATGGGAACACGCATGCATGGGGGAGCGCCATAAACTGGAAGGGCAGCTGAGCTTCCAGTTTCCAGACTGGAAGCTCAGCTGCCTACATGCCTCAGCTTCCACACATGCGTGTGCGAAGACCAGCTAGCTGGCATGCATGCGCATGCTGGAAACCAAAAGCTCAGTTTCCCAGCATGCACATCCACGCCGGGGAACTGATCTTAATGGTTTTCAGCACTCCCGCGCATGCAAAGACCAGCTGCCTGGCACACATGCACACAGCAGAACCCAGAAGAGCAATGGGCGATGGTTGGCATGCCCGGAGAAATGGCTCTGTGTGCCAATTCCAGAACGCATGCCATAAGTTCGCCATCACAGGCCTATGTGAAACTTTTTCCTTAAAATATGAGACCTTTGTAAATAGTACATTGCAAATTCATTTTCTATAGATGACACAATGTATCTTACATTTGATATTCCTTCCTACTTGCTTTGGAGACAAGATTGAAATTATTTTGATATTCCTTGGTCTGAAGGAGATAGCTGCTTTCCCAATTTCAACTAAGTCAAAAAAAGTTTAAAGAAAATTTAGGCAGATTGTTATACAATTAAGATGAAAATGTGCATGCTTAATTGTAGCTACTGCCAGGTTCTTGTGTTTTTTCACCTTTTCTGTTATTGTCTGTTATAAATATAATTAATGTGTGATGAACCATAATTATGTTAATATTATAAACCATTAACAAGATTTATTGAGAAGGAAAGGATAGGATTATAACAGTCTCAGCAATTGAGCTGTTTCCCAATTGTAACTAACATATACCTTAGCCTCAAGATTTTGTTTCTGTTTCTAAAAACCTTCCAGTGATTTGGCATGGAGGTGAATCTTTTTGCTGATAACAGAGAAGCTTGCAGTTAGTTGTTTATAAAAGAGTGACCTGATAAAGAGTTTTTAGCTTGTAAGCAAATCTTGGTCACATGCCTAATAGGCATGCATGTTCTCCAAGCAAGACAGAGCCAGATATTATTATTAAATATTTGCCACCCATCTCGTGATTCAAGGCAATACATGAAGACCTTCAGAAAGAATTTCAGAGTAGTTTTGAACTCTGCTTTTAAAGTAAGTGGGAGGAGATATTCTCCATAGGATGCCCTGCCTATTAGAAAAAACATTTTATAGTAGTAGTGTAATATTTGATGGTAGTTCATATTTATTTAAAAATCTAGTATTACACAATATTTTTAGAAAGCCAACCTACATCAGTAATTGTATAAAAAATCTTACAAATGAAGATGAATATACCTGTCCCAGGATGATGTTGCAGGATCCAATCTGGGCCAGTCACCAGGACTAGAGGTTTTATCTTCCGAGTTTTTGGACTCATGCTGGAGCCCATCATCAGGGTATTTCTCTCTGAAGATGGGTTTTAGCATGAGTCCAAAAGCTCAGAAGACAAAACCTCTGGTCCTGGTGACTAACCCAGATTAGATCCTGCAAAATAATCTTCTAAAGTTATTATTTTGTGATAAAAGTAATATATAGTAATTTACATTATTTGTAAACAAATTATTAATGTGTAATAATCATTAAATCATAACTTGAAACATACATTAAATAATGTATTGACTGCTTTTCTTAGACCTAGGACCAATAAGTCTCAATTGGTTTGAAGAACTCAGTTCAGAAGCTCCACCTTATGATGTGAAAAAAACAGAAGACCCCTTACACAAAACTATGGATCAAAATACTTTCAAAACCCCAAAACGGAAGTTGCCTATAAATAACTCATCGGTATCAACTCCCATGATTTTTAAAGACCGGAATAAAAATGTAAAAACATTTATTTCTCCTATAGAAAAATCAGTTCAGTCCAGTGAAGAAACAGGTAAGATAAGAAATCATATGTAACCAAAATTGTAAGCATTTTTGTATGTGTATCATTTACGAAATGGATGTAGTATGGAAACAAAATGTTACAATGCAGATACCTCTTCTGTGGAAATTGTATTTTTCTGGATACATAAAGGTCCACAACTAGAAAAGTAACATTTTGGTGATATTAGCTGTCAGCTCAAACATTGTGGCCTGTAGAAAACAGGAATTTTGGGTGGATGATTGAGGTATAAAATAACAGATTTTGCCCCATTTCCATAAAAACATGAAAAAATAGAATAGAAGACAATTTCAGCCATTTCTAGGTTTATAGTGTATAGAACAAATTTTATCTTGGATATATATTGTCTAGTAGGTACTCGGTAATCTATATTTCAACTTTTTCTTGCATCCTGAAGGCAGCATTCATTGATCAGACCATTTTGTTTCCTTCAGAACCTTTCTCTTTCTACACTGGTTGATGATTTTAAAAATTCTTTGAATTAGGAAGCATTGAAGTATTTGACTAGTCTTACTATGAAGCACAATAATGACAGGGATCATCCAGATCCTCTAGAATACATCTGGAACATTGGTTCATAGGACTTCTTTAAATTGCAGTTGTGCTTAGAATAGCATAGTCAGGAGAAAATGGAGTTCTCCATTGTGGTGGAGATAGCATCCAGGATTGGGTTGTCAGTTGCTGCATGCTGATTGGACTGAGTCTGTCAGATCTGTGAGGACACTCTCCTGTTGCTAAGGGTACCCCAGAAATTGATTCAGTCAAGCAGCTAAGATGACATGTTGAGTGCTCTTCGAATTTGAAGTTTAACTTGTTAAAAATAGGAAAACCCAATCCTGAATGCTATTGATTTGACAGCAGACTCCTGGTCTACCAACTGAGTGGCTGTCAAAACACCAATCATTCGTGGCTTTGGCCCAGAGCAAACTGGAAGGATAGGCTGAGGGCCGATCCCCTGAAAGTAAGGAGAAGTTGGGAAGTGTATCTGATGAGATCTCCACACCCTGATTGACTTGGCTTGGGAGGGCTATCGTGCGGCTTATACAGCCGAGTCCACGGTGGTGTTTTAAAAAGGGATGAAGGCAGCTGTCATCAGCAAGGGCATTTTAACAATTTTTTCCGCCCTTGCTGGTTAGCGGTTCAAGTTTGAGCTTGCCGCCTATGCCTTCGGTCAGCAGTTTAAAAAATTAGAGAGAGAAGACTGCCTGTCAGTTTGCCAAAATGGCGGATTCTTCAGATAACGCCAGCTGCACGAATAGGAGAGTGGAGGAGACGGCTCACTGGCCATAACACTCTCTAAACCCTTTTGAAGCAAATGTCCCAGCCTCAACAGAGGATCCCAAGCCAAGAGCCAAGGCTGCAGGGGCTCGAAAGAGCTCCAAGGCAGCAGAGCGGGATGAGTGCCATAGGGACAGGGCTCTAAACAAGCTGTGGGCTAAAGAACAGAGGAGCAAGCCCAGGAAAGTCTGGAAGCTGTTCCCAACTGCACCAGTGTGAATTCCCGCCAAAACGAACGGGAAAGAAAGACGAGCCAGAAAGCAGTTGCAGGAAATGTCCACAGGGGGCGCTGAAGAGCAATTTAGCTGGCAAGAGCCTGAACTCCCATTTGAATCTTCTGAAGGAAGGTATTTTTTTTCAGTCTGCCCAGCAACAGAGCAGCCTGCAGCAAATGCCCAAAGAAGCAGAGTGGCTCCAGAGGCCACGCCCACAGCTGCTGGTCTTCGGCCAGCAGCATGACAAGATCCAGTAGTGCAGACTAATATGCAGGCTCTAATTGTGGAGGCAGTGAAGCAAGGTGTCTCCGCAGCTCTACAACAATCTAGGAGATCTCCCTCAGTAAGCCTCCTATTCCTCTTCCAGACAAGAATTGAAACAAACCTCTAAATTTTGCAATGACATATCCATCTATTCGCAAGATGATTATTACACTCCCTTTCTACGTGGTCATTTTGCCCATTCTGATATGGGAGACCAAATTGGAAGAAATCTCTCCGATGATGAGGGCCTGGATTCTGGGACTCTTTCAACGTGCCTTATTCAAGTAGCTCCTCTTTAAGGCAAAGAATGCCACAGGCCTGGCAAGGCAAGGCTCCTGCATCATCTGACCCAGTAGATGCCTCTGAAGACACCAATGATCCACTCTTCTCAGAGAAGACAGTAACTGCAGATGTCATCCCTGCACCAAAGATGTTCACAACTGTCATCCAAAGACAGTGGTCCCATCCTGGGTCAGGTCCCAGTCCTTCTTCCCTGGATAGGAGGCTGTTTAATGTGGGAGCGGATCTTTCCAGAACCCTTGAAGGCCCGAGCGGATGCCCTGGTAGCTGCCTTGCAATCCAACTCTGACATTCCTGGTGAGCCCAAAGACTCGTTGAGAGAAGAGGACAAGAGGGCTGAATAGACATTTCAGAGAACTCACCAGTTAGCAGCTTGGGCAGAGAAGGCCTCCACTGCTGCATCCTTTTTCAATAGGGCATCACTTATCTGGCTGAGGGAGCTGCAAGAAATGATTCCAACCAATAACCTGAAGTCTCATCAGCATATTAATAAGCTTCTAGCAGTGTTGAGTTCTCGGCTGATGCCACCCTCAGTGCAGCCAGATTTGCCTCAAAGCAATAGGATCTTCTATAACATCTCGCCGTCTGCTTTGGCTCAAGCAATGGCAGGCTGATATGAGGCATAAGTGGAGGTTGGCCACTGCCCTCTTCAAGGGGGATAAATTGTTTGATGAAGCTCTGTACAAGGTGCTAGTGGACTCCCAGGACAAGGGGAGGATCTTGTCTTCCAGGTCCAGAAGGATCAATTTCCGCTTGATGCCTTATTTCCACCGCCCATCCTTTAGGGCACCTGAAGCTGGAGGGATTTTTTCTAGAACCCAGAGGGCTTTCATTCCCAGGCAGGATCAGCATCAGGACAGGACAGGTAGAAACCGCCAGTTTAGCAACAAGCGGCCCTTTTGAGGGGCTGGGGGCCATCCCCTCCGACAGCCCAGATAAATCTACTGTCAATCCTGCCATTGGGGAAGTTCTGGCCTTGTTTGCCAGGTGTTGGGAGTAAGTAACCGCAGATACCTGAGTCTTGGAGACTGTTCGTTCATGTCTTTCTCTAGAATTCCTCTCCATACCCCCGAGGTTTTTCATTCATTGCCCTGTTTCTCAGAACAGAGAGAGAGGAGTCCTCATGGAAACAGCTATTAAGTACCTGCTGGAGATCCAGGCTATTCAGCCAGTGCCTGAGGACCAACAGGGGAGGGGATTTTACCCCATCTTGTTTGTAATACCAAAGGCCTCGGGGGGATGGAGGGCAATTCTGGCAATTCATTTCTTAATCACTAAATGTTCCATATCCCTAATTAGTACTCTAATTTCTGAAGCATTTTCAACATATTGTAATGTTTTGTTAAAATAATATTTAGCATCTGTATCTTTAGAATATTCTTTGTGCTCCATATGTTTTATTAATCATTACTATTCACTCAGGGCACAATGGCTCAGTTAAAGATGCTGAGCTTGTCAGAAAGCTGATAGCCCAAGTTAACCCAAGTGCCACACAACAGGGTGAGCTTCCATTCCTGCCGCAACTCTGCCCATCTAACAGTTCAAAAGCATGCAAATGCAAGTACATTAATAGGTACCACTTCAGTGAGAAGGTAGCAGTGTTCCATGCACCCAAGGCATACAGCCATACTGGCCACATAACCACAGAAAATGTCTTAGGATTAAGCTGGCTACCTCAGCCAAGAAACAGATGAGTGTCGTGCCCTAGATCAGACACGACTGGACAGGAAAATCTTTACCTTTATCTTTTATATTCACTTACTTTATTTAAAAGATAGATCTGCACAATCTCTAAGTTATGTTCCATAGATTTAATGTCTTGTTCTGGATTACTAGATCCTGTATTCACACTAAACTGATTTAACTATTAGAAGGGGGAAAGTGACCATAAGCAGAGGGGCAATGGAATTGTGGAGCTAGAAATGGTTAAAAAATTATTAAATAACAAACATACTTCCTGCAACCTTCAAGATTAAATTAGACAAACGTAGGAAAAAAATTGAACTATCTAGTAGTGAAAGAGGTTTTTTGCTTTCATTTCTTTGATACAGGTAAAACTTTCAGTGAAATGCCTAGAGCGAGGACACAAGTGGATGAATCAAATGAAGGAATGAATCTTTCTAGTTCCTGTGTTATTGCAAGGTGCATCTCATTTATTTATCTGTGGATGCAGATGCAGATATAGATCTTGTCTATAATAACACAAAAAAGAATTCCATTGTTACAGTTAAATTTGCCTTTTGATTCAAGGTAACATCACAATGCTTGGCCATATCAATGATGATTTCTTGGAATCATCTATTGTCTTTTAGGGTTGACAAACTGACTGGCTAAAATTATTCAGCTGGCTTTGCGTCTGAGGAAAGACTAGAATTCACAGTCTCTTGTTTTCTAGCCTGACGTCTTTAAACCAACCAAACTAGCAAATTGGCTCACTACTTACTACCAGATTAATTCAACATGGCAACAAGTACCTCAGACTTTAGCTAATTATTTGGTATATTGAAATGAATGTAGTGACATTGATGTGGATACATTTTCTGGAGGCATAAGAAATAGCCAAGCAAATTAGGGCACAATGTGTAAAAAACAATATAGCTATATCTAGTTAACATCTGTTTCTTTCAGTATATCTTGCTCTCTCTGACACTGTCATACAGTACTTTCGTTCTCCATTTCTAAGAATCTTACTAACTCCAATTTTCTGCTTTTTCCTCTTCACCCAACAAAAAGGGCAGAAACATATATTCCACTATATAGTTTCACCCAAAATATTCAATACTTTTATTTTTAATAGTTTTCATTCTGTTGGAGGATTTTGTTTAGTGTTTTTCACTTATTAAAAATGTTTCCAGCAAAATCATTCTGCATTTTTTCTGCTTATTTTAATTTTATCTACTACATAATTCTCTTGATATAACATATTTCCTATTTTTTTAGCAATCACTTCCTATATGCACCTATTTTGCCACTTTTACTTCATAATTCTACAAAGCATCTTTTTTCATATTTTCCTTTAGCATTACTCCATATATTTCTATAACACTTGTAGCATAATTTTTTTCACTCTGTTCCAAGCAGCTTCCACATGCTTTTTTGTTAGATCTGCTTTCCATTCATCCAGATTAATTAATCTTCCATCACTAGTACAAATATTCATAGTGTCATACCTTTTCCCCCCTGCAGTTATTCAGTCTTCTCTATTTTTTTTTACATTTTTCCTTTCCTTCTAAGACTGCATAATATCTTCATCATATAAAAACAATTAAGCTTTTCAATTAAATGTGTGTTTGTTTGCCTGCACACATAGATACATATGCCTAAACCATAAATTTGAAACAACATTTTCCAAGTAGATATTCAAAGATACACAAATTATTTTTTTCATTAATTTTTGGATCTCTAAATGGTCCAAGCCACTTTTTTTAAATCTTCCATATTCCTATCTGCCCTATTCTATCTGTATTTCATGTTCCACAATTGCTCCCTTGCTCATTTTTTAATCACAGTGTATTGAACGGTAATAACTATCACTGAATTTCTACTTTCATACACACCAACAACAGTCTAGATGACATGGATTCATACCTTGTGACATACATTTTAGCTTTTTCATTTATAGTTAAATTTACATCTTCATTTTCCCAACATGTATTTATCTTAACTCTACAAGATCAGCTCACCTTCATTTAAGTCACCCTGTTTCAACCTATGAACCCCTTGTACATACATTTTTCTTCATATGTTACGTCTATAAGCAGATAGACCCATGTATTCTAGACCATAGATTTGAACAATTGAGGCTTTCACCTACCAGTTTGGTAGAATGGGAAAGAATTACACTAGGTAACTAATTTTAATAACAGCCATGTCAGATTCACCATTATCAAGAACAGTATTAATCAGTTTGGACATGTTCTGATCAAAATAAGCACAATCAAAACCTAATATTACATCGCTGTTGCTCTAGTGCAGGTGCTCCAGAGACGACTTTGCAAGCCAATATATTATTGCCCACATCCCATTAACTAAGTATATGTGATGCATAACATACCCCTGTGATACTTATAACATGTAATTTTCCCTAAAGATAAATTCTGATAGGTAAATATATTTCTGCAGAAAGATAAGAAAATAATTATCTTCAAACTATGATATCAAATATCATTATATAATAGTTATTGTTGTCTTTTGGAGAAATTAAAATGACTAATCAAAGGATTGTACTTAACCTCATTAGTGCTACAGTATCAGAAGCTCTGAGATTATCCATATTGACTTTGTTTAGATGAGTTGGATGTGTGAACATTGTTCATTATATTTTATGTAGTTATAGAAATTAAAATTGTGTTTAAGGATTCTTTTGATTTAAATAACTATTTTTTCTTTATATTTCAGTTCGGTTGTACAAGAAAAACAAAATAATAAATATGGTAAATATTAATGTTAATAATGTTAATGTTAATATTAATTATCTATTGCAATGAAAGTTGTATTAGTTTATAAATATATGCTCATTCTAAGAATACTTTCTTTCATATTTTCAGTACTAAGTGAAAGTTTATTACAAACACCCAAGATTTTTGAGGTAATTTTATTCTAAAATATTTTAATTATGAGAATACCATATGTGTTTGTGTGTGTCTGTGTCTATGTGTTTAAACAGTTGTTCATTGTATTTTAGATTGAGACACAGAAATGTATTTCTGAAAGCTTGGGAGTAGAAGCAGATCCTGATATGTCTTGGACAAGTTCATTAGCAACACCTCCTACACTTTCTCCAACTGTCATAATAGGTAATGAAGGTAACACGGTTATGACTGAAATGTGAGGATAAAGAATAGTAAATACAGAGTAACTACAAGAGAAAGACATTTTGCAATTGTCATTAATATAATACATATTGTTATTAAAATTACGGTTCTTTTGAAATCAGTTGATAATTATTAGACATATACTTGTTTCGATTTGAATATGGTTAAAGAGGTAGAAATAGAATCAGTGTGGCATACTGGTTACTGTGATGGACAATAAGTGGGAAAATGCAATTTGACTACATCATCAGCCAGTGCTTACTTGGAGCTGCTTAGAGCTAGCTGCTATCTCTCAGTTCAGCCTACTTCACAAAGCTGTTGTGGAAAGAAATAGGAGGAACTACAGTGAGTTAAGTTCCTGAATGAAAGGCTGAGTATAAATAAATATGAAATCAAATGTATTCTTAAAAGTTTGGTTAAATTGAATAATTACTGGTCTACTACAAGTAGTCCTTGACTTATGTCAGCCCTGAAGCGAACCTGACTGAGGCCATCTTTACGGCATTACTTGAACGCTGACACTATAATTGACCCCAGAATTGCAGTCATAAGTCACTGTGGTCATATGTTGAGGTACCATGTGACTAGATTTTTCAGTATTTTTGACAGATGAGTGGCTTTTGCCAGAAACAGGAATTAAATATTGTAAAACTGGCAAAAACAAAAAATTGTAGTCATATGATTATGGGATGCTGTAAATAATCTGTGGTGAGCCAGTTGCCAAGCACCCAAAATGCAATTATGTGGCTATGGATTGTGTGAGGATTTGTCATAACTTCAAACAGACACTAAATGACCAATCATAACTCAAGGAATATAAACAATATAAACAAACAACAATTTCTAAAAGAGATAAATATGTTGGATCCATATAATTAATTCATTGCAATCATTGCAAATGGTTGCATTGTTCAAGCTTAATGTAAGTACCAATAGTTTTATTAGATATTTAATTGTTCAATTTATTTCATTAAATACATTCTGTTTTTTGAAATAAAATTCTCACAAAGCTTTACTAAATACAGGTTTGACATAAAACATTTCCATCAATGAGTCATAAAATAACTGTGAATAATATATATTGTTTAAATTGTAGACAGAAGAAATGATTCTGTTTCTGGAACAAAGATCCATAATGAAATAATTGATACTGTAAGTAAAGAATGTGCATTTTTGGTATTAGAATTTTCAACTGATATGTAAGTTTATAAATTAATTTTCATTGCTTTGGTTTTTAGATCATGTATGGTCTTTTTTCCAAACATGGGAAAAGTCTCAAGAGCAATATTATTAATAGACAATCTTCATCAGGAATTGAAATTGCATGTGCAGAAATGGACAGCAAAATCCACAGTGAGCATTTGTCCTTTATTAATGGTTTGTAACTCTTAGTTTGCCTTTTTTTAAGATTTTTATTTGTTAAATATTTGCCACTATTGCAAATATTAGAATATTTGTTTAGGATACAGTATTTATTTCTTTATTTTTGTTTAGTAATTAAATGAACCATAACTGATAATATTTTGGATATTTGGCCTTACCAGGTAGACCAGACAGGCAACATGACCAGATGAACTAATTCTGCTTTGTTGCAAAGTTACATTAACAAACGCTTGAAAATCTGAAAGTACTTCTGGACCTCTTGCCCCACTCATATTCCTGCTGCAGAATAATTTATTTTCTTGTTCACTTGACTGTCTTGTTGCCCTGTTTCCCAATATTATTTCCACAAACCATTACAGATAATTAGTGTCAAATGGACATTGGATTTTCATGTACAAATGACTACATTAATATTTCCTAAGCCTTTACCTAGATTTTATAATTGAATTCTCATATACAGTGGGGCAAAAAAGTATTTAGTCAGCCACCAATTGTGCAAGTTCTTCCACTGAAAAAGATAAGAGAGCCCTGTAATTGTCATCATAGGTATACCTCACCTATTAGAGACAAAATATGAAAACAAATCCAGACAATCACACTGTGATTTGGGAAGAATTTATTTGCAAATTATGGTGGAAAATAAGTATTTGGTCTATATCAAAAGTTCATCTCAATACTTTGTTATATATCCTTTGTTGGCAATGACAGAGGTCAAACATTTTCTGTAAGTCTTCACAAGGTTGTCACACACTGTTGCTGGTATGTTAGCCCATTCCTCCATGCAGATCTCCTCTAGAGCAGTGATTTTTGGGGCAGTCGCTGGGCAACACGGACTTTCAATTCCCTCCAAAGGTTTTCTATGGGGTTGAGATCTGGAGACAGGCTAGGCCACTTGAAATGCGTCTTAAGAAGCCACTCCTTTGTTGCCCGGGTGGTGTGTTTGGGATCATTGCCATGCTGAAAGACCCAGCCACGTTTCATCTTCAATGTCCTTGCTGATGGAAGGAGGTTTGCACTCAAAATCTCATGATACATTGCCCCATTCATTCTTTCCTGTACACAGATCAGTCATCCTGTTCCCTTTGCAGAGAAACATCCCCAAAGCATGATGTTGCCACCCCCATGCTTCACAATAGGTATGGTGTTCTTTGGTTGCGACTCAGCATTCTCTTTCCTCCAAATATGACAAGTTGTGTTTCTACCAAACAGTTCTACTTTGGTTTCATCTGACCATATGACATTTTTCCAATCGTCTTCTGGATCATCCAAATGCTCTCTAGCAAACTTCAGATGGGCCCGGACATGTACTGGCTTAAGCAGGGGGACAGGTCTGGCTCTGCAGGATCTGAGACCCTGGCAGCATAGTGTGTTACTGATAGTAGCCTTTGTTACATTGGTCCCAGCTCTCTGCAGGTCATTCACTAGGTCCCCCCGTGTAGTTCTGGGATTTTTGTTTACCGTTCTTGTGATCATTTTGACCCCATGGGGTGAGATCTTGTGTGGAGTCCCAGATCGAGGGAGATTATCAGTGGTCTTGTATGTCTTCCATTTTCTAATTATTGCTCCCAGAGTTGATTCTTCACACCAAGCTGCTTGCCTATTGCAGATTCAATCTTCTCAGCCTGGTGCAGGTCTACAATTTTGTTTCTGGTGTCCTTCGACAGCTCTTTGGTCTTCATCATAGTGGAGTTTGGAGTGTGACAGTTTGAGGTTGTGGACAGGTGTCTTTTATACTGATAACAAGTTCAAACAGGTGCCATTAATACAGGTAATGATTGGAGGACAGAGGAGCCTCTTAAAGAAGAAGTTACAGGTCTGAGAGCCAGCAATCTTGCTTGTTTGTAGGTGATCAAATACTTATTTTCCACCATAATTTGCAAATTATTTCCAAATCAGACAATGTGATTGTCTGGATTTGTTTTCACATTTTGTCTCTCATAGGTGAGGTATACCTATGATGACAATTACAGGCCTCTCTCATCTTTTTGAGTGGGAGAACTTGCACAATTGGTGGCTGACTAAATACTTTTTTGCCCCACTGTAATTTTCATTACCAAATTTCTTTTGTGGGGTTTTACTTCTGATGCTGTTGTTTTGCAATTATTTACAGATCTTGAAAGTTTTTTAAATGAATCTTTTGATAAGAATCAATTTTCTGTTGAGCTACATGGATACCAAAAGCCATCAAATGATGAAGATAATCATGGTGGAACAAATGATTTTTCTCTGAACATTGCCAGCAGCAGAGTTTTTCTTAAAAAAATTAACTCAGTTGAGAATAAAAAAGCTCTTTTTTGTGAAAAGGATCATGATGAACTTGAAGGAGGATATGAAATGATTAAGGCTTCTAATGAAAGAAAATGTGAAAGAAAGTTAAAATCTTCTAAATGTAACGTGAATACAAATGTCCCAACAATACAGAATGCAGTGAACGAAAAGGAGAATATGCCATCATCTTTGCTTTGTCCATGGTCTCAGTTGGACTTGTCTGGTCTTGAAATAACGCAGCTTGAAAAAAGGTTCATGAAGAGCATTAGTTCATCTACCTTACAGGTCAAGAAAACTTCTCCGGGTAGTCCATCATCTATTGAAAAAAAATGCAGTAGTCCTAAAATATTAAAATCATATATGTTAAACACACCGTGTCTAATACAAGATAGTAAGATGAGTTCTTCAGAAAAGTTATCCGTTTCCAAAAACTCGCATTTATTGACTAATTTTTCAGAGAATAATTATTTCTTAAAGAGTAGAACTTTAACAGAATCCTCAGAAATCCAAAGTATTCATTCTGATTTCTCAAGGAAGGATAAAAGTTCTTCAGGCCATCTAGATAATATTTCAAATCAAACTTCTAATGATGGCAGACAAAACACAAAATCAAGCTTGAAAAAAAATAGCTCACTTTCCAGTTTGAAAAGGCGGCCCAAAAAATTTATTTATGCTCTAAACAATTCTCTAGTTCAGCGGGAAGAAGGAACCACCCCGAGAGATGGATCTCTTACTTGTTTTGTGCCAGTATGTACAAATTTAGAAACCGGTATCTCTGAACTTTCTGAAATCCTAATCAAGAATGAAGGTATAATATTTATATTCCTTTGTGTATTAACTTCTACAACTTAAGTCTTAAAATTCCATATGTTTCAGTTCATTGTTGTCACTTCTTTTCACTGCATTGAAAAAGTCTATTAAAGTATACTATATACATGTTAATTAAATGTTGCTGAAGTCGTTTTCAGATAGATAAAATAAGAAAGTATGGTTAATTATAAAAACAAAGAAAAATATTGGAATTTCAGATACTGACTATAAAAAGGCCTATTTTGTTCTATTTGAGACTTATCAGATATACATAGCCCACAGAGCTTTGTATTGGGTCTTAGTAATTGACAATCGACAAATTTCAGATAGAATGAAACTGGTCATATACTGCCTCCTGCTGGTCAGTATAAGTAAAAATAACGTATCTTAAAAATAAATAAATTCCCCTCCTTTTCCCCATCTCTGGATGAAGAAAGGTTTCTCTAAGAGCTAATGAACAGGAAGGTGGACTGAATAAACTATTCCAAAAGTAGATTGTAATTTCAAATATTTCTAGAAAAAAAGGACTTGATTTTGCTAAAAATATATTACTGAATCCCAATTATTATGTGTTGAAAAGGTATACATTTTATTTTTAAAAAATCAACTCTATTGGTATGTTCTCTTGGGATGGTTTTACAGAGAAATAATAATAAAAATATGCATTTTGTTCATATAGGTATGCCTAAAAAGATTTCAATAACTCAGAGAAAGCTGTTTCTTTGGTATAGACAAACCTATTCTGTTTAACTAAATATAAAAGCATACAAATGCTTTAATATTTAATGGTTTTTCAGATATAGAATAAAAATCTATAGTTCAGATATAAACAGAAATTGTGGCTTCTCAGTTGATATCCTGAAAAAATACTTTAGTACAATATTATATTACAGAAGTTTAGAATATATTTATATTGATTTTTTAACTCGCATCCCTGTTGTAATTCAACTTCTTACAGGACAAATTGAAACTGCTGATAATCATTCCACAGAAGAAAGAAAGCAAATAGATTCTGAAAAACACTATACATCTCCTAACATGTTATATGAAACTACAGGTAGTAAAAAGTCAAATATTGAACATAACACTACTGATAGTTCAGCAATACTTCTAAAAAATAAAAAGAAGAAAGAAGCTGTAATGTTTTCCAGAGATATCGCTGCTAATTATCAAACACAGATAACTGAAAAAGGATTCCATGAAATCTGTCATAGCAATACTTGTGTGAATAGAAAGACTGGTTTTTCAAATTATAGTTCATCACAAGAAGCATTTATTAAAGAATGTACAGTGCCGATGCAAGTACCAGAAACAGAAAATAAACAAGAAAACTTGGAATTAACTTCACAATTTTTGGACAGTGGTATTCATTCAATGAATGCATCAAAATCTAAAACTATGGTATTGAAGAAAGAAATGGATACAAAACTGTCTCCATTACTAAGTTTAAAAGAAAGTGTGCCTGGTGATAAGCAGAGAGAGTTAGGATGTCTTTGTCATAGGAAAATCCAGAAATTCAAAGGTTTTAAGACTGCATCTGATAAACAGATAGTGCTATCTGCTGATAAAATCAGAAAAGGTAAATTTCTGTTCAAGGATATAGAAGATAAATTTCTTGAAGACTTTCAGAATGAAGAAAAAGGTGCTATTTCAAGTCAAAATAAACAAAACATTGAACATTTTTCAGTTGGACAAAATGAGCTAAATTTACATGTTTCTGATTCTGTGGTAAACTCTATTCACTCAGATGATATGAAAATTGGTTTTCCTGAATATGGCAATAAATCTATTCAAAATGTACTTAAAAATCAGCACCCTAAAGAAAAACACAATTTAACAGCAAGCCAAATAGCTGAAATTACTGAACTTTCTAAAATATTGGAAGAAACAGACAGTCAATTTGAATTTACCCAGTTTAGAAAACACAAGACTATGATGTACAATAACACTAACAAGACTAGATGTTTTGATAAAAAAAAATTAAATTCTAAGAATTGGAAAGATACGGGATTTGTGGATGATCCAGGTGATAATCATTCCTCTTTTAAGCATATAGATACTGGGGAATGTAATACTGACAAACAAAGCAATGAGAAGGTTATATTGCTGAAATCAAACAGAAAAGAAAACAAATGTTTTGTTCCAATTATTTCAGATCCTTTACAGTCTGATCTGGGAAATCATAGTTCAGGTAAAAACAAAGATGAGTTTACAAGAAGAGGTACAGAATTAGTCAGAAATATGAATGGAATGGGTGAAATATTGAACTCTTATAAAATAAAAATGGATGGTTCAAACAAATGCAGTAGTTGGCATATGCCTATGAAAGAAATAGATATTGATTGGTCTCAGAAAGCCAAAAAAGGAAATGCTAAATATATAATACAAGATACCACAAAAGATACAACAATTGCTTTCGTAAAAAAAGATATGGAAAATAAGTTAAAAGATGTGGACTGCCAAAAAGATAGTGTTGTCCAGATTACTAGCACCACAGAAGTAAACTTGAAAATTATTCAAAAATATTCTGTACATGTATCAGAAAATGAATTGTCATCCACTAAAAATCAAAATGCTTTACCTATACATCATTTTGTAAATTGTGGGAAAACTTCTTGTAGCAATAATTGCCCAGAAACTTTGTCTGATCTAACATGCTTAGTTGAAGTTGCTAAAACTGAAAAAAATAATACTTGGAATGATGCAGGTACAAAAAAAAGCTTTATTTCAGAACAAGAGGAAAAAGTAAGTAATCCAGAAAAACAATATTTTCTACAGAACATTCACACTGTTACTGATCGGAGCATATTTGCAGAAAAAAGTAAGAGACTTAATTTGTTGACAGAGTCTGATATACGGGAAGAGATAAATAATATGTCATACTGTAAAAGGAAGATAAATGCTAGACATAATGAAATTATCCCTTCTATGAAAGAGAGTACAGAATTAAATCAGACTGAAATATTTTTTGGATGCAACCATAAGAATGTCTCTGAAAACAGGGAAAAGCAAACTAGTGGTTTTCATACAGCTAGTGGTAAGCAGATTACATTTAGTGATAGATCTTTACTTAAAGCAAGGCATCTTCTTTCAGAAGAAGCTCTTTTTTTTGGAAATATGAACAATATCGATAATCTTATCAAACCTAGTGTTGAAGATTCAGTTGAAAAGAATTTTAAATTTGGAGGAAGAGCTGAGAAATGTAGAGAAATTGGATATTCTAAAAATAATTTTGAAGATTCTTTGGGTGTGCTGTCAAACAAGGTTAAACAGGGTTTCAAGAATGGACTGATCTTTAAAGGACTGACCTTGAATATAAATGCATCTGAATATTTTAATGGAGGGGAAAAAATCAGTATTTTGAAAGAAACATGTAAAAATCAAGATTGGATGACATCAAAATGTGATTTACATTTACTGGATACTGGCACCTTACAGAAATATCCAACTAATGAAGAGAGAACCTCAATTTCAAAACAACTGAAAGTTACACCAGCTGCATTCAGTTTCAAAACAGCAAGTGGTAAAACTGTTTCTCCACAAGCATTAAAAAATGCCCAACTATTTCTTCATAAAAATTACAGTAACTTGGACTGTCACTCTGAAACAAATAAATGTAATATGTTAGGAAGTTCTTTGGATGCTTTTGGCAGTAAAAACTGCATTACTTCTGGTTACTTGAATGTAGAGAAGATGCCGATGGGATATTTGGATGTATCCCAGTTTCCTATAACCAAAGCATTATGTAGAACTGCCCAAACTTTACCATGTGCTAGACCCATGTTGGTAGACACTCACTCTGAACCAAATTGTGAAACTACACATGAAAGTTTTGAAATGGGCAAATGTTTTAAAACCTGGGTTTCCACCAAAGGGAACTGCATATCAGATTTTTCTACTGATAAATGTATGCTTTTTAGCACAGCAAGTGGTAAACCTGTTCAGTTATCTAAAGAATCGCTGAATAAAGCAAGACAACTTTTTTCTGAAATTGAACCTAATTTATCAGAGCACCAGAATTTTGTTTCAGATGACAATTTCAGCTGCAATGGGATACATTCAGTGAAGAACGTGAAAGCATCTGAGTCAGATGTTAATGCAGAAACTAATGTCAACATATCTGGAAAAACCTGGAAAAATGAAAATTGGATGACACCAAAGTGTAGCTTGCATTTTTCAGATATTAGCACCTTAGAGAAATCCTCAACTAATAGAGAAAAAGACTCCTCTTCAAAACAGTTGAAAGCTAGCCCAGTTACATTCAGTTTTAGAACAGCAAGTGGTAAAACTGTTGATGTTTCTCAGGAAGCATTAAAAAATGCCCAACACTTTCTTCATAAAAATCTCAGTAACTTAGAATCTCATTCTGAAGCAAATAATGGTGTTTCCTTTGGAAGTTCTTCTGTTGCTTTTGGTAGCAGGGACTGTATTGGTTCCAGCTATTTGAGTGTAGAGAAGATTTCAACAGAATATTCAGACCTGTCCCAATTTCCTATAACCAAAAAGTTCTGTGAAAACACCCAAGCATTATCATGTGTTGTCCCCAAATCAATGGAAACTCTGCCTGAATTAAATTGTAAAACTTCAGATGACTTTATTGAAATGAATATCTGTTCTGATACCCGAACTTCCAACAAAAAGAATTGCAAATCAGACTTTTCTACTGACAGCTGTGGATTTTTTAATACAGAAAGTGGTAAACCTGTTCAGTTGTCTAAAGATTCACTAAAGAAAGCAAGCCTACTTTTTTCTGAAATTGAATCTAATTTATCTGGTTATCAGAATTTTGATCCAGATTGCAATTATGATAACACAATGAATTCTGTCAGAAAAAAAGAATTTCCCAGAGAAAATAGATTACATATATTCCAAAGGGGAAAAAATCAAAATATGGAAGAATATTCAGGCATTCCATGTGATTTTAATACAGCATGTGGGAAACAGGTACAGATTTCTCAGAAGGCTCTCCAAAATGCTATGGGACTTTTAAAAGAATTTGATGATATCAATGCAAGTAATTTCTTTGTTGATGAAAGTTTAAAGCAAACTCATAATTCTTCAATAAAAACTCCCATTACAAAAATTAAACAGGAGCATGAAGCTAATTCATCATCTAAACCGAAGGAGAAATGTAAAACCAGAAAGAATCTGAATGAGAAAGAAACTTCTAAATCTTTGCTAAATATTGAAATACCTATGTACATCATTTCTACTGAGAAATCCAACCAACCAGCAAAATTCAAAAGAAGCTTTTCATGTTCAAAAGAAGTAACTGTGAAGATAACACAACCATGCCAAAGCAGAGTCAATACTAAATATGCAACAGAAGGGAATCCGGATTGTTTTTGTCCTACTTATTCCCAAACTCCAGATAATTACTCAGATGTAGAAGCTTCAGAAAGTGCAAAAGCTTTCATAGAAGATGACAATTTCACAGATTCAGAAGTACAAAGAAATACTCAAAAATCTATCTTGACAGCTAATAATTCTCTGTTGCGTACAAGAAGTGGGAAAAGACACCTGGAAAAGGAAAACACATTTGGTAAGTACTTTTTTGCTTTCTTCAACCTTAAAATTCATTTAAGGTACTGAAGACAACACTGACAATAGTTCAGATTGATGTTCTACACAATTATTGACTTCAGTGAAGAAAAATCTTATTTCAAAAAATAAAGTCTCAAATTTATATTACCAAAGGGTTGGCAGTGTAGCATTTACATGAGTTTTAGTGAAGATTGATGGAAGAGTAGAATAATAGCAATAATAAATATTCTACAGCTTTTATCCTATTAGCAGGTCTCACATTGAGAAGAAAAATGCTGTAAAAGTGGGTAGTTATACCTTCTCTCCTCCAGCTGTCCCCTAAAAATAACTCAACCCTTTTTGTTTAGTCATTTTACCATTTTTCTTGAATAATGAGAAATGTTCATGTGAAGAATTGTGAATGTATAAGTTCTCACATTCCTCCATGATTCAGTTACTGGTGATTACATCTGCCATTTTTAGCAATTGTATGGATTATTTTTTTACCTCTTGCTTCCTAGTGTTTTGACTTTCTAGTCTGGAATTTCTGATAGCAAATGCCAAGATTGTAGGCCAAGCTGGGAAACTGAAAAACATTTTTTTAAAAACACAGTGGCAAATCACTGCTGTATGTCTGGGGAAAAACATGGAAGGTTAATCTGCGTAGTCATCGGGAGCTGAGTTAATTAGAACTTGGGTTTATTTGTAAATATTTTATTTATAAATATTTTGAAAAGTAATAATCTGTCTAGTATAGAGATACATCAATCTAAAATATGAATAAAATAAGCCTCTTGTTTTCAACAGAAATCACTGCTATCCACATAAAACATGATTTAATAAATTAAATAGATGTTCCATAGAAATTTATATTGATTGAATATGCATTTTTGAAATGTTCGGTGACACCTTTTTCAGGACAACCTCCTATTAAAAGAAAGCTGCTGCCTGAATTTGATCAATCCGAAAAATCCAGAAGATCATCTTTCAAATCTTCAAGAAGTTCTCCATATGGTAATTTTTGTTTTTCAGTCTATGTAAGCCATCTCAAAGATACATACATTTTATCTTCTTTGGCACTCGATTTCTTTTCTTGCTTGTTGTTTTATAGCGCATGCATATTTTTCTTGTTTTGGAGATTGACGTGTGAGGGACTACAATGTAAAAAGTGAAGGGATTGATCCAGGGTTGTTGTTACCTACTCATTCCAAGTGATAACTAAAGCCTTAATTGAACTTTCCACCTGAACCTTAAACCCCAAACATGCTCTGAAAACTAACAGTCCATCAGGCATATGGGCAGACTATTCAGAGGACTCAGCTCCCTATGGGAGAGGGAACAGTACCAGAAAGCTGCAGACCAACTTGAGAGTAATCTTACTATAGCAGGTGACAGGTGTTAATATCCTTCAGATAACATAATAAATGCCCTAAGATTTTTTAAAACATATTCAATGTGTGACCTCTATGGAATGAAACAGGCCAAGGATTATAGTTTCATGGTGGCTGTGAAATCCCAAACTACCTCATAATTTGAGCAGTAGCAAATTGAAATCTTCCTATTACATAAATCTGGGAAAACATCATCAGTTTGACCACAGGCCTGGTTAGGAAAACTGCTAGGGAGAAAAGAAGTTAGTACAATTGCAGCAGTCAAAACTGTTTCCCAAAGCCCAACTTCAGAAGTAGGATTTTATCTCTGGTTAACAGAGGAAAAGTAAAGGGTGTTAAAGTTTCCCGCATAACTTACCACTCCCCCCCAAAAAAAAAACAAACAAAAAACCTTGGAGTTGTTTGTTCTGTAATCTGCAGTAATAAATGCAATATAGTTATCAGAACATTTGATCAGTAATACTTAAAAATACATTCTTTTGAACCACTTATTTCTTATTCCATTAGAAATTTCAATGTTGGTGGGATTGTGGTCTCTCAGAGAAAAATAATATGCAGTCTGAGGGGTTGCTGCTTGAAGAGCAGGTGTAAGACATGGCCAAGAGGACTTTGTCTAGTTCTGGCTGGTATAGTTTGTGACCTTTTCTGGCATAGAATATACTGATATAGAAATTTATGATTTTGTCACTTACCGGCTTGATAAGTGTAATTTAGTTTGTGTGAGACAGCCTTTGAAATCCATTCAGGAACTTAAACTGATTCAAAATTGAGTGATCTTTGTGGTAGTAATAGTATTTCCATATTACATTCTTACACCATCACAGAGCTTTGGCAGATGAACATTTTTCATGTATAGACAAGAAAGGAGGTAATTTCTTTCTTTTTTTGTGATCAAATATATTCTTTGCATTTAAGAACAAGTTATATTCCAGAACTCTGAGAAAAGCCATGTTCCCATAGAAGTAAATACAATCTTTTATATAGATATATGAGCAGTAATTCAGATTAATTTTAAAATTGTGCCAGGGAGGGCATAATAAAAAAAAACACAACCATGTTTCAAGTTCTGCTTGTTTTTTCACTCGTCTAAAAGTGACAGTTTTTTTCTATTATGTCAGGCTTACAGTAACATATCTTAGGGACCTCAAGGATCTTGCTGCTATTTGTAAACTAATACCCCATAATTGTTTTCCAGTCTATCCTTACCTGTCTAAAAGCTTCTCTCAATAAACAGAAACTTATAGAAAGCAATTCTGCATCCAAATATCTTCCAGTTATTTGCAGCAGGGATAGTGATGATTGTTATACAACTGTTTTACAAATGTTATTCAAATTAATACAAAAGTGAACTAATTCTCCCGAAAATGTTCATGATTTTTTTTAAAAAACTCAGCTAAAACTGATAGTTTTATCATAAACATAGAAATCCATATTCTTTTAAATGTCACTTGATTCATAGAACTTATTTTTATTTAGGTGTAATAAATGACAGAAAAAAAATATCCAACAAGATCTCTTTAAAACCAGCCATCTGTGGCTCATTTAGGTAAGAGTAGACTGTCAATTTTAGGTTTAATTTTTTTCTTAACGTTCAAAACTTTGCCCAATAGTTTAAAGCAATAGTTGTGAGGTTTGGAAAAATTTTAGCTGACAAGATTTAATTTTCTAGATCATAGTAGCAAAAACAGTGTACTATAGTATTAAGACAATGTGATTCAAGGAGGCGTAGTTTTATTTGATTTATTGAATTTTATTCTAATTGTATATTATGTAATTTGTAAATCATCAAAAGGATATAATGAAGTCACATAAAAATATAAATAAGGTAGCAAATATATTTGGTTTTCATTTAATTTATTAATCAAATTTATGTAGCCACCAATTTCAATTAAGGAAATTGGGCAATGCACAGCAGTAGGTACTATTTTTTAAAAATGCATTAGATAATCTTTGTAACATTTTGGAAACTAATACATTATTATTCAGTAATAATATAAGTAAATTACCAGTAAATTAAATATGTGTGCAATACATGGCAGCTTAACTGTGAGTTTCTTAGTCAAAGAGAAGGAACATAAAAAAGAATTCTTGTTAGTTTTCCATTCAGATTCTTATTAAAATGTATTTATTTCTTCAGTTTTGCAAATGAACGACAAGAAATTCTGAATCCAAATTTTAGTATTCCACAACAAGTTATGAAAGAATCTAAATCTGGTGGTTTTTCAGAGCGGTCTTCAGTTAGGTCATTGGCTCAGTTTGGAATGATCTTAAGTGAGGAAAACAAAATACACAATCATTATTCAGGGAAAAAACCAACCAAGATCTTTGTGCCTCCTTTTAAAATAAAATCAAGAACTTCAGAAGGTGAAATAAGCAATGTCAAAGACCATCCCTCATTCAGTTGCAAAAGTATCAACAGAATGCAAGAATACAACACAAAAGAAATTAAAACCTTCACTGAATCAGAAAAAGATAATTGTGCACGAATATCAGCTTTGGATTCAGGATGTAATAAAATAGTTCAAGGTATATTGGATACCTCAATCTTGTTTTTATTGTGGCATGTATGCAATGTTTTATTACGATCATAACAATTTCTATAAATGTTCTTTTATCAGCTTACAGTTCAACATACCTCATTCTTTTGATTTTGGCATGTATGTAATGTTTATTATGATCATAATAATTTCTATAAAAATTCTGACCAGTATACAGTTCAACATATTCTGTGTTGCAGACCTTTGAAAATTAGATATATATTTTATCCCCACTCAATACCTTTAACATCAAGTACTTTAATTTTTTTAAGACCAGTATTTGACCTGTACAATTTTCCTACTTATTAATTATTGGTAGAATTATTGTCTAAAACTCTTATTATAATAAAAGATACCATTTAAAAAGCAAATCTAAAAAGAATGCTGACTATAATATTGGATATCTTCCATATACAAAATAACAATTAGACTTCTAATTATGGAAATGCACAAAAGTTATAGACAGCATATTCACAAATGTTATTATTTGTTATGTCTTGATAATCTTAGCATTTCTTCTAATTTTATATAACACCATCTCTAGACTGGGGAAATTCAGTTATACACAATTTTATGTACTCTTTGAAATTTTATACTAGTCAAGGGTATCTTTCCTATTAAGGATCTTTTTATCATCAATTCTTAAACACATAAATTCTATGCATTGTTACAAAAGTAACTTGGATAAGTAAAAATTACAGAAATAGCTTATTCTCTAACAACACTAGTTTTGTTGGCACATTAATGCTGAAATAAAGGCTGAAATATGTCTCTTATAATTGTTCATAGTCCATATGTAATTAGAATTCAGTGTTGCTATCTTAAACAAGTTTGAACTTTCTGATTTAAATTAAAATAGCCATGATTTCATTAATACTTTGGCAGACATAACAAAAATGACAACATATCTTCAGTATGCCAGAAATCTACAACAAATTAGAATTACAAAGAAACAAGATCAAATAATTCATCCACAACCAGGCAGCCTGTATCTTGTAAAAAGGTCTTCTGGTCTTTGCAGAATTCCCTTAAAAGCTGCAGTCAAAGAGAAATTGCCTGAATTTTATTCTAATGAACAGGTAAGCACAGTATCTTTTAAGAGACTTATTATTAAAAATTATCTGTGCATATGCAACCTTTTTGGAATCTTAAGAAATTGAGTAAACTAAAATTTTCCATTTCATGTTGTCTGGAAACTCTGGTAACTTGTTTTTAAAAACACAAGCTTTTTCATGGTTTAAAGGTGGTATATTATAATAAGTTATTGTGTGCTGAAGCTGAAAATCAAAACTCATTTTGATTTTCATTTTGTCCAGTCCAATTGATAGGGGACTTTATAGTTTGATTGGTTGTTTGCACAAAAAGCAAGAATACAATTGATCACAATACTTATAGTCATTGATCAATTAACTGCCATAGATGATAGCTACAGATTGATTTCTGATGAGTCTGGGTATCTTTCTCATTCTTTGTAAGCAAAGATACTAATTTGAGGGATGGCGGTAGATAAAAATTAAAATAGGATAGATTTAGTTACTATAAAAACACTGTAATACAGACTTCTTTAATTTTTTTGTTGTTTCTTCATAAGTGCTCCTCACAGAAGCTAAATAAGTGCACAATATGCCTTGCACTTGAATTGTAATTACAATTGTAATTAAGTAGCAATGTGTAACAAAACTGCACAGTTTATTTGCCTTATTTCAATTCTTTATAGGGCTAGAAATATTTTAGAATGATATATCAAGTTCTGACAACATAATTGTTTATTGTTCTATTATCAGCTTTAATTTGTTTTTTAATACATTATGGTATCTTTAGCACCATCTTTTACATAGAATGGTATATATTTCCATTATTTTCTCCCTTAATTGTGATTAACAACTTTCTATTCCTTATTTTTAATATGTTTTTGAAGCATAAGACTTATGGTATATACAATATGTATGTAACCAATTTCCCCGTCTCAATCATTTTTTGTCGTCCTCTTTCTCCCTCTTCATTTTCTTTGAAGAGGAAAACAAATATTAATATTCCTAATATATCCAATGGCATATTGATTTGGTTTTGATATAATATTAACATCTGTATAATGTTACATACCCAAGCTTCAGATGTATGTTTGTTATTCTTTTTTTATCCGCAGTCCTGAGATCACTTTTTGCTTTTAATTTTAATGTGGATTAATCATTGTTAGTGACAATATGGTTATTGTATATTTTTTTCTGAACTTGAATAATTTTAAGTAATATTACCTCTCTCTTTTTGTCCACCGTCCTGAGGATATCATTTTTTGCTTCTAATTTTGATTAATTTTGATTAATTATTGTTAATGACAATATGTGGATATTATATATTTTGTTCTGAAACTGGAGATTTCAAGTGATATTAACTTGTTTTGTCCTGATTCAGATTTAACTTAAATTCAATTATGTTGAACTTGAATAAAAGTTTCTAAATTCTGTATTTCCAGTCTTGGTAGAGAAACAGGAGGGAAAATGAATGAACCAAGGCTAACTGCAGTTTGTTCCTATATTGAACAATATCCTATATTGTTCTATTGAAAATAAATGAATACTTTAATACTATTTACCCATCAACATAATGCCTCAATTTGAGGTGGAATTTTTTGTCATTTTTTATTCTTTCATGAGATGAGAATGACTACTATTAAGGTTCTGAGATGCATCTAAGTCTTCTAAAAGATCCTACATAAACGTCAAAGCTACTTAATTCCAGGGATCTGATTATTTTGAATTTTTGCTTTCTGATTACTTTGTATTTTACCTTTTTAATAATGACTTTAAAGTAACCAAAGAAGTTATAAAGTTTTGTCTCTAGAGATCAATATCATGGTACTACAGATACTAAAAAGTTGGAACTTATAGTTGGAATTTCTTGTTTTGAGAAACATGCTGACAAGTATCATTCATAATTTGTTAGTTTATATATGTTGAACATATATGCATTTAATAATACTAAAATGTTTTGTCTGCCTTTTATCCTTGCAGTTGTATGCTTTTGGTATTTCCAAGCAATGCATAAAAATTAATAGCACAAATGCAGAAGATTTTCAATTTCTCATCCAGGATTTTTTCAGTAGAAAATATTTTCTAGAAGACCATGGAATACAGTTGGCTGATGGAGGATATATTATTCCTAATGATGAGGGAAAGGCCGGAAAAGAAGAATTTTTTTGGTATGATGTTCAAGATATTTATCAATGACAAGGGTGTCAAACTCATCACGTGATGTATCGTAACTTTTTTCCCCTTCACTAAACCAGGTTTGGGCATGGCCAACGCATGGCGCATCCGGCCCGAAGGCCATGTGTTTGGCAGTCCTAATCTATGAGTATGTAATACATTATTAAAAGTTAGAATTACTAATGTTTTTAATGGCAGAAATGTTTATATTTCTCAGTACCAGAGCAATGCAGAAACTTTTTGTTTAAAATTAAAAAGTTGTTTTTTGGTGTTGTCTCTGAAAAACTATAAGATTAAGACATTGTTTATATTTAATAATAAATCCAGAAATAACAGCCATTCGTTTAACATTTTTACAGAAAGTCCTGGTTGAAAGCAAATATATTTCTCAGTTATGTGAAAGAGGAACCTCATATACTTAAAAGAGAATATACTCATGCTTGCATGAAAAACCTATTTAGAAATTATTCTAGCATTTCCAGATGGCATTCAATGGTTCTCATTGCACACATGACACTTCTGATTATCTTAAGGATTGACCAGGTCACTAATGGTGAAAGTAATCAGCTAAGAACACTGGTCCCAAGCTATTTAGGGCCTTATAGGTCATAAGCAAAATTTGACCCCACTTTGGTCTCTGAATGGCAGCTTCCAGTTGAAAAGTTTATTCAGTAGAGCTATTGAACTACTGTAATATAAATATTTTGGCTCAGTATAAAGTAGGTTCTTATGCTTGCTTGCTTACTTATTATTAGATTTATATTCTGCCTTTGTTTTATACAGCTCAAGCGTAGATGCATAATGTTCTCTCCTATTTCCCTCACAACAACGACCCTGTGAGGTGTGTTGGGCTTTGCTAAGAGAGAGTGACTGATCCAAAATCACCCAGTTAGCTTTCATGTCTAAGGGAAGACTATAACTCATGATTTCATTTTGGGAGTGGAAAGGATGGGAAACAAATATCCTTAATAACCAAATAAATGCGCCTTTTTGTTTACTAATTTGAATAGATTATTAATATTACTATAATCAATTACAAATATTGCTGCAGGCCTTCTTACTAAAATAATTTACAAAGCTTATTTTTTCTTGAAATGTATGATTCTAGATTCACATACAAGAAAATAATTAGCATACTTCTTTGATCATGTTTTATCACATGCAGAATCCTTTTTCCCTAGCATATATGCACACAAACACGCATACAGAGAGAGAGAGAGAGAGAGGTCTATTAAATCCATTAATCTTTTTGAAAAATATTTCCAGCACAGGTTCCGTCATTCATAGAATTTGCAATTTACATCCAAACCTGACATCTGCTTTCTTCCATGCCCCCCACTCCACTTGACTTAGAGGTCTCTCAAGTACCTCTCATTTATGTTCATAGTTTTCTACATCCAAACGGCAGTATTTTCTCTTGCTATAATCACATCCAATTCTTAAGGTTTTTTTTTCATTGTGTTTTGACTAAAATATAGAATTTTATAAGATAAATATGTATAGTTGCCTGTAGTGATTTAGAGGTTAAATGTGAAAAGTAGTAATGCAGGGGGTAACACAAAGAAACTCCACAGGACATTTTTTTAGCTTCTATACTAGTAGGAGTCTAGGCTGTGTTTTTATTTATCACTCTTTTCAAAACATGCGTTTAAAAAGATGAATTATGATTGTTATTGTTGTCTTTTTCGTGTTGAAACTCAGGCTTTATCTTCTAATAGTTTGATACATTTTCTGATATTTTTGTGCAGGGCTTTGTGTGACACGCCTGGTGTAGATCCCAATCTAACTTCCAAAGCCTGGGTATATAACCATTATAAGTGGATTGTATGGAAACTGGCAGCTATGGAGGTTGCATTTCCACAAGCTTTTGCCAGTAAATGTTTGACACCAGAAGGAGTATTACTTCAGCTAAAGTACAGGTAGAATTAAGATTAAGATTTGGGAAAATGACTCTTCTGAATTTTACCTGTTTCTGTATAGTCTTAATTACGCTCTACTTTCAAATGAGACTATTGCTGTTTGCTCATTAAAATTAAGTGCTATTAGTTAGCAAGGGACATGGTGGAGGCTCAGTGGCTAAGATGCTGAGCTTGTTGATCAGAAAGGTCGGTGGTTCAAATCTCTAGCGCCGCGTAATGGAGTGAGCTCCTGTTACTTGTCCCAGCTTCTGTCAACCTAGCAATTTAAAAACAGGTAAAAATGCAAGTAGAAAAATAGGGACCACTTTGGTCGGAAGGTAACAGCGTTCCGTGCGCCTTTGGCATTTAGTCATACCGGCCACATGCCACGGAGATGTCTTCTTGAAGCGCTGGCTCTTCAGCTTTGTAACAGAGATGAGCATCACCCCCTAGAGCCGGAAACGACTAGCACGTATGTGTGAGGGGAATCTTTATCTTTATCTTTTACTTAGCAAGATAATTGCTTCTCAAAAACATCAAATTCAGTTTGAAATATTTTTCAATTTTTTAAAGGTATGATATAGAAGTGGATAAAAGTCAACGATCAGCCATCAAAAGAATAACAGAAAGAGATGATGTTGCTGGAAAAACAATCATACTGTGCATCTCTAAAATTATATCATTTAGCACAAACATGCCTCAAACTGCTGACAGTAAAAACATCACTGAGGACAATAAAAAAGAAGTGGCAATCATTGAAGTTACAGATGGTTGGTATGGAATTAGGGCAGTCTTGGATCCTCCTCTTCAATCACTATTATCTAGGCGGAAGCTTACAGTTGGCCAGAAAATTGTTGTACACGGAGCAGAACTTGTGGGATCTCAGGATGCAAGCACTCCTTTAGAAGCACCAGAATCTGTGATGTTAAAGGTACATTTATAACCTGTGCTACGATTGTATTTCAAGATGACTTTTATATATTGTTGAATGGGCAGCGACAAAACATTTCTGCGTAGTTGTCTCTTCATTTTGTATTTTCCTTCAGAGTTATAGGTCTCCAGGTCAGGTAGCTCCCATCCTCTCTCTTAAAGTGCACCATATGTAAGTGTCTATAATTTGAGTTGCTTACAAGTCCTTTTATTTACTTATCTGTTTATAGGGCCATTGAACTCAAAAACGTGAACTGTGCAGAATGAAAACAATCAAGTGAGGGACTATGTAGTGCTAAAAAGCAACCCAATATATAAAATATAAAATTCCAGCCAAACATAATAAATTCAACAACCACAGAGAACTCATTTGATTACACTCAACTGCTTAGGGGAGAAACAGATATTACAGTAAAATAGCAATAGCAATTAGACTTGTAGACCACTTCATAGTGCTTTACAGCCCTCCCTAAATGGTTCACAGTCAGCATATTGCCCCCAACAATCTGGGTCTTCATTTCACCAACCTCGGAAAGATATCATGGTTGATATATTGAAGACTCCTGAGACATCAAGGAGAACCATGATGAATGCACTACCCCATCCTAAATTTGACAAGATCATTGATCAGCACAACAAAAGCCATCTCTGTATTTAACCCATTTCTAAATCCCCAAAGAATCCAGATAATCTACTTCCTCCATGGTTCTCTGAAACTGGAAGCTGAACACCACCTTAGCAACCTTCTCTGAGAGTTGGAGCCTGATGAAAGCTATCCAGATTGATTGGGCCCAAGAATGGTCTCTTTTAAAAAATACTATTCAGAATGGTCTCTTGAATAACAGGTGCACCTCCATCTTTCAGAACTTGCAGAATCACCTCTCTCTTAAAGAGATACTTTTATCACCACTTGGTATCCACCTATATGCACCCTCCCTGGATTAGCCAATCAAGGATTAGCCAATCAAGAGTCCTTGATTTAACTGTGTAAGAAAATGCTGGGGGAAAACTAAACTGTTTCTGAAACCAAATAGAATCCAATAGGTACGTGGACCAGGCTGATCCAATAAGGCCACTTCCTTGCAAAGGTGAGGTCAATTCTAGGGTCATTTGGTAGAGATCTGTCCATTTCAAGGGACAGATGGCAACATCCCATGCTCAGATCCCAAAGCCACCTCCCTGAGACCAAAAGTAGTATCTTCTGCAAAATCAGTGTCACTGGTCAGAAAGGCAGCTATAGAAATCAAGTAAATACCATAAATAAAATGTACACAATTTGAAAATGAGTGGTATAGACTACTTTTATTGCACTTACAGTTGACAGATGTAATTTATTCCCTTTCTCTGAAATAAACATTTGCTCTATAACTAGATGTGTTATATACTTAAAAATTTACATGGCTATCAAGCTACATTACAATGTGTTCTGAAGTAAGTACTTGTTTTATTATAGATTACAGCTAACAGTACTCGACGTGCTCGATGGTATGCCAAATTAGGATATTATCGTGATCCTCGGCCATTCTCTTTGCCTTTATCTTCATTGTTTAGTGATGGTGGGACTGTGGGTTGCATTGATGTCATTGTTCAAAGGATTTATCCTATACAGGTAATTCAGTTTATTAATTAGCCTTCAATATATATATAATTACTAGTATTTGAGAAGCAAATCTTAATTCAAATGTGTGGCCTAATTTTCAACCAATATTAATTTCAGTGGATGGAAAAACCACCAACTGGGTGCTGTGTGTTTCGTAACAATCGAGCAGAACAAAGAGAAGCTGCAAAATTTGCTGAAAATAGACAGAAAACGTTAGAAATATTGTTGGCAAAAATACAAGCAAAATTTGAAGAGAGTGATGGTAAAATATACATCTATATTTTTAATTTTTTAGAATGTTATTGTTGTAATAAAAGAAAAATGTCTATTTATAGAGAAATATGAAAACTGCTGTGAGAATGGGTAGAAAGTTACTCTTTTATAAAAGAAATTGAATTGTATTATAAAATGCTAATGACTCTTATTGCAAGATTCAGCAGCAAGGCCACAAACTGTAAGGAAAGAACTGTTGTGTGTCAGCTTGACCAGAATGTGCAAGAAAGTGTGGCCTAGCTCTGAACAAACTGTAAAAGACAAGACAAGATAAATCTTGTTGTAACCGGACAAAAGGAAGTCATGTTTGTCACGTACGCAGGAGATGTTATTTGTTTGTCAAGTACGCAGACAAAAGAAACAATCTTATTGATTGAGACTATAAAATATTGTTTGAAACCCCGAAGGTATGCTTCATGATCTCAATCCACTTTGGGAAGAGACATGAAGGCCTGCCTTTGCAAACACATTTTTAATAAACTTTCTTTGTTTGTACATCAGAATTGTCTGTCAAATTAGTGAGCATAAAATAAGATCTGAAATGTGTTTAAATCTCACACTGCTATAAAATCTATCTGTTCTGTTCAACCTTTGTGTGTCAGAACTATTTAGAAAACTGATATCTCTTTCCTTCTCAATTATATTTGATTTTAGCCCTAGAAGCAGAATTGAGATACTGTGAAATGTTGAAAAATTTGGATTTCTTAAGCATAGAAATATATCTCACATACAGCATGTGCCTGAATAATAAATTAATATTACTGATTTAATAATGTTTAAATAGTATTAATAGTTAAAGAAGTATCAGATTTTTAAAAAGTAATTCTTCCTGTTACATAAACAGAATGAATGTTAAAGTATCTCTTAGAAATGGTTTCCTCTGAGTACTTCTCACTCCAAAATAATAATTCTGTCCTAACTATAAACCAGATTTACAATTCATTGCATTAAGTAATTTATGCCTAGCTTAGAATATTGACAGATCACACCCTATATACCTGATGGTTTAAATAAAAATTGCTCCCATACATTCAATAAATGATCTGCAGATTGCCCTGTGATAAAATATGAAGCAATATCAGAAGAAATCATTTTATATTTAAGCCTATCTTTGTTCCTGCTGTATGCAGTGTTCCAACCAAGCTTCCATAGATAAGGTTCACTGCTGTGCTTGATTGGGTTTACTACTGTGTTTATGAATACAGTAATCTGCCACCATAATGGTGTTATTTCAAATGAGATTGAAAACTTTATGCCACTGAAGTTGTAAATCGATTTTGATGCAGAAATATTTTATCAGCGTTCTGATGAGCTGAAGTACTAAATAACACAGGTTTATGGGATACAAATTAGGTGGTCAAGAGTTTCTGTTTTTGCAGGGAGGAAGGGTGAGCCACAGGGCGGAAGGGTGAACACTTGAGTTTGGACTGGACTATCTGACTTCTTCCTTGTTTGACCAGTAGCCATCTGCCAAAGAAGATAAGCTTGTTGTTTTGACTGAACTAATATCAAGAGTTACCGGCAATTAAATGTTAGGGATGGCTAATGGAAGGTCTAAAAGATAGTGGAGAGAATGTTCTCAGTTGTGTTGCTATATTCAAAATTGGAATGCTTCCTGCCAGTTCTTGATATTTAAATAGTATTTTTAAAAAATAGGGTGATCCTGTTGGGTTCTTGTTTGGGTGTCTTTTTAAATGATGTTATAAACACAAGGCATTAAATATATATTCATTGTTTTTAGAAAAAAACAATGTTATTTTAAATTAATTGTGGCACATTCTTTGTAACCTTCAAGATTTGTTACAATTTCCTTTCAAAAGCTTAACAGTCACATTATGTTCAGTTCTATTTGATTTCTGTTAACTGGGAATTCATAGCAGTAGGTATTTGAGACATGTTAATTTTATGTCTCATTAATTTTTAAAACAGATAAAGGCAAAAAAATACTGCGATCCCATGCTCTAACAAGGCAACAGATACGTGGTCTACAAGATGGTGCAGAGCTTTACGAAGCAATTGCTAATTCTGCTGATCCATCTTACATGGAGGTAAGTTTTTTTAAACAATGCTAGAATTCATTCTATGAATTTTTGCTTTTTGCTGGAGGGCTTCAGTTAAAAAAAACACAATAAGTAGAGGGGATAAAACAAAGGAGGCACAGGTGGGGGAAAGCAGGAAGAAGGGTAGATTAATTGTTTGAAGTAGCCATTTAAATTCAACCATGAATGTATGAACTTGACTGTATCATTTCAATGCCCATGACAAATTTAGGTCTGTGTTCTTGTAGCTGTGATTGGATAGAATATTAGTACTTGATTTAAAAATAAGATCCATTAAATTCAGTACAAAATAGTGCAATTATTTTAAACTTTCATAGGCTTTGGATTACATATCACAATGGCTTGGGCTTAGTTCTTCTCTATAACTACCCCAGGATTTAGAGTTTTTCTGAGTTCAGGTAATTTATCTTTTTGTTAGTTTTTTAAAATGTCTCCAAATTATGTTTTTTTTTAAAAAACAGGCTACTATATTTTGATGGTTTGGGTTTTAATATCTGTGGCTATTATTCTGTTTGTATGGTTTTTTAGTAATCTAACAAGAGACTTCAATAGCAGGAAATATAATTAGTTTAATAAGTAAGTGATACAGTAGTAACAATAGTTTTTAGAAGTCATTCTATTTGTATAAATCAGTTATACTTCAAGAATAGACCTCGCTATTTTACATCCAGTGGGCTATATCTGACTCTTTGCCTGTCCCTGTCTAGTCCTGTTCAAAACTATAGGGGTGGTAGACCAAGCAGATTTTAAAATGGGCTGTGTGTCAGATTCTATAACATTTTCTACCAAAAAAAGTTCAAAATCTCTATATATAAGCATTATAAAATAAAAAAAATTAACAAGAATTTATGACATCACTTTACTTTTTGATTTGTGTTTTTAAAAACAGAAGATTAACATGAATTGGTTACAATAAGAAAGTGGAAAAAATAGAAAGGCAAGTTAATTGGAAAAGAAGTCTAAAAACAGTCTTTTCCACATCAAGAGGGCTATTTGAAAACCTACTTTTTAATTATGAGAATAAAAAGTGCTTTTGGGACATTTTAGTGTTGCCCATGCAACAATGACAGTGAAATTAATAATAATTATTACTCCCAAGGATACTTTAATTTGGATTCTTTCACTGAATAGGAAATTGAAACTGATGGGTGAATAGCTGTTTTTGATTCAGGTTCTACTTATAGCTAAATAGATACGTATAGGATTTAACTGGAAAAAATCCATTTGATAGCCAAACACGTTCATATATTTAATATTCCATGTTGTAATTGAAATGGGGCTTATTTTATGTTTCCCTTTTGTTAAGATCTCTGTAGCGGTTTCAGTTTTACCACTGTTTATTGCAGAGTTTTTTCAATGAAGAGCAATTAAAAGCCTTGAATAGTCACAGACAGATGGTCAATGATAAAAGGCAAGCCCAGATAGAGGCAGAATTCAGGAAAGCTGTGGAATCTGCTGAACAAGAGAAAAACAGCTCCTGCAGAAGGGATGTATCCAACATAATCAAGCTACGAATTGTAGATTATGGGACAAAAGAAATTTCAAAAGGTAAATATGATCTTAATCTGCTGTGAAAGGCATAGTGACCATAAATATATGTAATAATATAGTACCTAAGCAATGCTTTACTCAATTCTATTTAGTTTATTACAGTCATAGATCAGAAACCAGAACAAATAAAAACTCAGTAAATTTACAATTAAAAATTCTAATATAAAACAATAAATAACCACTAAAATCTATGACAAAATCCAGTCTGTCCGTTATACATGGTTTAACTATATTAAATTACAATCTATAAAATGTGTGGCCCGTTGTCAATTTAATACTAAAAGGGAAAGGAATAAGCAGTGCAAAGGTTTGCCACATTTGTTATATAACATAACTATGGTAGATTAGACACAGTTTCTGACGAATCCTTGAATACTTCGCACGGTCACTTCCGCCCTGGTGATCTCCCGCCTAGACTATGCCAATGCTCTCTACATGGAGCTGCCTTTGAAGAGCATCCGGAGGCTCCAGTTGGTGCAGAATGCAGCCGCGAGGGTGGTAATGGGGGCACCTAGGGGCTCCCATGTTATGCCACTTCTACGCGCGCTGCATTGGCTCCCGGTGGCCCTCCAGGTGCGCTTCAAGGTCTTGGTCACTATCTTTAAAGCGCTCCATGGCTCGGGACCAGGTTACTTGCGAGACCGCCTCCTGCCACCATCAGCTTCCCACCGACCGGTACGCTCCCATAGAGTGGGCCTCCTCGGGGTGCCGCCGGCTGGACGGCTGGCGACCCCGAGGGCGCGGGCCTTCTCATTGGGAGCACCCCCTCTCTGGAATGAATTACCCCCGGAGGTAAGGGCCGCCCCCGATCTCATGGCCTTCCGTCGGTTGCTCAAAACGCATTTATTTCGGCAGGCCGGACTGGCCTAGGGGTTTTTTAAATTTTAATCGGGTTTTAATCTTTTTAATACTTGCTTATATTTTATTAGAGCCATATTGTATTTCAGTTTTTAAATTTTAATATTTTATGTTGTCTCATATTTTGTACCTTGTATATGTGTTTTTATTGGCTGTTCACCGCCCCGAGTCCCTTCGGGGAGAGGGGGCGGTATATAAATCAAATCAATAAATAAATAAATATAACCTGTTTATTTGAATTAACAGATAACAGATAATCAGAGTTGGAAGGGACCTTGTAGGTCATCTAGTCCAACCCCCCGCCCAAGCGGGAGACCCTACACCATTTCTGACAAATGGCGGTCCAATCTCTTGAAAGTCTCAAGTGATAACACTCCCACAATTTCCGAGGGCAAGCTTTCCATTAGTTGATTGTTCTCACTGTCAGAAAGTTTCTCCTTATTTCCAGATTAAATTTCTCCTTGTTCAGTTTCCATCCATTATTCCTTGTCTGGCCTTCAGGTGCTTTAGAAAATAGCTTGACCCCTTCCTCTCTGTGGCAGCCCCTCAAATATTGGGAGACTACTTTCATGTCTCCCCTGGTCCTTCTCTTTACTAGACTAGCCAAGCCCAGTTTCTGCAACCGTTTGTATGTTTTAGCCTCCAGTCCCCTGATCATCCTGGTTGCTCTTCTCTGTACTTTTTCTAGAGTCTCAACATCTTTTTTATAATGTGGTCAACAAAACTGGATGCAGTACTCTAGATGTGGTCTTACTAAGGCTTTATAGAGTGGTATTAGTACTTCCCTTGATCTTGATTGTATCCCTCTGTTAATGCAATTTAGGATTGCATTAGCTTTTTTGGTTGCTGCTGCACACTGCTGGCTCATATTTAGCTGCTTGTCCACTAAGACTGCAAGATCCCTCTCACAGTTACTGCTATTGAGTCTGGTTTCTCTCAGTCTATATGTGCACTTTTTGTTTTTCTTGCCTAAGTATGGGACTTTACTTTTTTCTACATTGAATTTCATTTTGTTAGATACGGCCCAGTGTTCTAGTCTGTCAAGATCCATCTGGATCTTGAGCCTGTCTTGGGTGTTAGCTATTCCTGCCAGTTTTGTATCATATGCAAATTTGGTAAGTTTCCCTTCTATTCCCTCATCTAAGTCATTAATGAAGATATTGAAGAGTACTGGGCCTAAGACAGAACCTTGTGGACCCCACTGCTTACTTCCCTCCATGTAGACTTAGACCCATTAAGGACTATTCGTTGAGTACGGTTTGTCAACCAGTTGCGAGTCCATCTGGTGGTGGTGCTATCTATTCTACTTTTTTCTAGCTTACCAAGAAGTAGGTTGTGGTCTACTTTGTTGAATGCCTTGCTGAATTGATTGTATGTCACTCCTTGATGCATTATATAACTGTAGCACTATGCAAATAGTAACATTTCTAAAAGTAAATTTAATTAAGATCTGTAGCACAGATATGAATGGATATTATGTGTAGTTTTTGTTTATTAAGAATAAAATATAGAGAAGCCTCGACTTGGCGACCTCAATTGGAACCAGAAGTTCCATTACTACACAAGATACATTTGTTTTTATAACTTTTTTGCCAGTTATTTAATGAATCACACAGTCATTGAGCAAATCTGGCTTTTCCCAATGACTGCTTGTCAGAAGCCAGGTAAAAGGTCACAAATTGAGATTGTATGACTATGGGATACTGCAGCTGTCATAAATATGCCAATTGTCTAGCACTCAAATTTTGATTCTGTGACCTGAAGACACTGATAGTTGGGCAAGGACTGGTCATAAATCACTTTTTTTCAGTGCCATTATAACTTCGAATGGTTGCTAAACAATGGTTTTAAGTTAAGGACTATGAGTATGGTTAATGACTAGCAAGAGTATTTTTTTAAAGTTGCACCATATTGTTATCAAAATACAATCTGTATTTTTAATTCTAATCTTAGAAGTTATACTGAACATCTGGCGTCCACCATCACATGTTTGTAGCCTCTTAAAGGAAGGAGGACGATATAGAATTTTTCAGTTATCTGCATCTCATTCCAAAGGCAAGTTGAAAACCAACAATATACAATTAACAGCTACCAAGAAAACCCAGTATCTACAACTGCCAGTAAGTGTTCTTTAAGACTTAAAGTGAGTTACTTTAGGTACAGGTTTTACACAATTTTCACTATGTTATTATCCATAATGCTATTAGGTTTCTCAAGAAAGTCTATTACAAGTTTACAGACCAAGGGAATGTCTGGTATATGGTAAACTAACAGAGCCCTCCTTCCGACCACCTTGTTCTGAAGTGGATTTTGTGGGATATATAGTTTGCTTGACAAAAAGACCAGGTATGTTACATATTGTAATCACACTTACTCCTTATATATAAGTAATTTTATATAAGTTCCAAATTGGTATCTTTAAAGCCATTTTTTTCTCCTAAACTGAAATGTAGAAGTTAAAATTTCTTTGTTGAAGTTTCACGTAAGCGATGAAATAACCTACCCCATCACCTGGGTACATTCTACAAAATGGATACATTCTGCCTTAGTTTGTTTATGTAATATATGGTGAAAAATCACTGGGCTTTTAAAGTTTTAAATGAATTGCAATATATATTTATTGCAAATTTAAATTGTCTAGATCTAGTTATGAACAGAAATCATAGAGGCACTATATAAACCAATCCATTAAAATTTAATGTGATCATGGACCTGCATTAATATAAACCTAGGATTTCCATTTACAAATCCTAATATTCTAATGGTATGTCAGGAAACTGCTTATTTTTAACATTTTCCCTTCTACTTTCACTATACCAAGCTCCATCTAACAAGGGTGATATTCCATGTAACTGTGTTTACTTTCTTTAAATTGGGTTTCATAACAGCTGAAAATTTAAGCTTCAGTATGTTATGCATAAAAAAAACGTTTCTAGATTTCTGGTATTTGTTATTGTATTGCTTTTCACAATTGTTTAAATTGTATTCGCTTTTCTTTAGCGGGAGTTGTGCTACTGACCTTTCAATTTTGAAGAAATTAAAAAATACTAATTTGATGGATTTGGGTGTAACCGGCAAAAACTATTAGCTTCTTCAGTACATTCTTAAATGAACTGGGTGATCCTTAATGAACAGCTGAGTTAAAGGGCAGGTCAGTAGTGATGGCAGAATGTAGTAGTATAGGGGAAAGGGAAGGCATCATAGGACTTGTTGATCACTCTTTTTCCCTTGCATTCCTACTGCAAATAGATTATAATTTTTTATGGGTGGTAGCTGGGAGTAGAGGAACTTCAACATGGCCAATATGTAAAATTTAATATTAAACCCAAGTTGTATGTTTCATTTTTACATAGGTTTTTCTACATTGGTATATTTGTCAGATGAACATCATAATATAATAGCAATCCAGATTTGTACAGATCTCAAGCAGCTTGCTATTGAAGATATAATCATTCCATCTATATTAATCTCTGCAACCAATCTTCAGTGGCGACCTGAGTTCAAATCAGATATTCCCACCCTATTTGCTGGAGAGCTTTCTGCATTTTCTTCAAACCCAAAAGAAAACCATCTCCAAGAAACATTCAAAGAATTTAAAAATACCATTGAGGTAGTTACTTATTTCTAAAGAGCAGTTAAGTACATGCAGTGCACACATTACTTTTTTGTGATGCAGATTAAAACACAGCATTCTACAACTGATTCAGTGTCTACATCAATTTTTTCTACAACCTTACACATTCCCCTTTGTGAAAATGAATTTAAATGCTGCAGTCCAGCAAATAGTCCTCATTTAACAACCATTTGTTCAGCAACTGTTTCAACTTATGACAGTGCTGAACAAGTGGGAGTTACGACTGATCATTGTATTTGTTGGTTGTAGTGTACTTGTGGTCACATCTAGGTGCTTGGTGCCCACAATATCAGTGCTGCAGTGTCCCACAGTCAACTGATCACCAATTGCAACCACCTTGTCAGTTTCTCACAAGTAAAAACTATGGGAAAGCCAAAAGGAGTTCGCAAATGGTGACCAAGTGAGGTCTTCACTTAAAAGACCGTATTAATGTGATTAATAGCAACTCTAAATGCTGGAAATTGTGTCACTAAGCAATGAGGTTACATGCTGTGATGCTTTAAAGCTACAGCATTTAGCAACTGAAATTCCAGTCCCAATTCCATTAAGTGAGGACTACCTGTATATATTTCATTATTTAAAAAATCAAAATATGTCCTTTTGACAACTCCTGGCATTCAAAAATAAGGTATTAGTTGCATACTTCAAATAATTTCAGAAAACATGTATTGATACTACAACTGAAATGTGTATTTCAGTTTTTGTTTGGTTTTTAAGCTGCTGTTCACTCCCCAGAGTTGTATGTCAAATGGATAGCCATACAGAATTAAATAATTTAACATTTACAATACAAAAATATTGTTTTTGTCTTGTAGAACGATGGCTGCTTTAGCAAAGATGCACAATACAAACTCATTAATTTGCTAAAATCAGATCCCTTGCAGTTACATAATTTATCTAAAGAATGTGGTTTGGATCCTCCCTGGAAATCTGATGCAGGAAATAAACAAGCAGTAAGTTTATCAAAAGAACAATTTTATGAATGCTGTTCAAAAGTAAGTTATTCTATGTTTATTGGATTTCCTATCAAGAATTTCAATTAAAATATTTTAGGGCATTTTGTAATCCTATATAGTCACTGCTGAGAATTCTAAGGTCAGGATTGCTGTTTTCTACTGATCATTTAAATATCTGGGAGAGACATTTCCTAAGATTGCTTTGAAGGAAGTTATTTTAAAAGCATACATATCTAAAGAGAAAGGCATTATTTAGTTCAATGTTCTTAGTGAGTAAAAATAGCAACAACTAAATTTTTGTTGTGTTTTTAAGATTACAGTTCCCAACAGTGAACTAAGACATCAAAGTCCTTTGACCATTGGAAAGTCAGACATACGACCATCCTTTCCTTTTGGATCTGCAAAAGTGACACCAGGTTTTCAAGAAACCCCACAGAACTGTAAGAAACGAAAGGCAATGGATCTGCTCGGTCAAGTCCCTTCCCCTCTACCTGTGCAGCCAATCTGCACATTTATTTCACCATCTCTAAAAAAAGCATTTCAGCCCCCTCGAAGCACTTGTGCCCAGAGCAAAATAATTAAAAAAACTGAAAGTAAGAATAACAAACATCTGCTGCTAAAGTTAAACAGGACTGATTTTGCTCCTGAAAGCAATTTTGTTGCTGATGAGGAACTTGCAATGATAAATACCCAAGCCCTTTTAAATAATTTTTCAGAAGAGCAAGGAATTATATCTATGGGTGACATCACACATGTGATATCCAGCAAATGATGCAGTTTTTTTACAGACTGATTACTCTATCCAGCCTAGTAATAATAAAAATGCATGAGAGTAATACCAAAGAAAATTAATTCCTACAAAGGAAAACAGAACTAACAGTTCATTATTGTGTAGGAAATGTTACAGAGGCAAAGAAAATGATATCACTGTTAATATAGCTTGTATTTAATGTGTGAAATATCTTTTAAAACTCTGAACATTGTAAATGTTTGCTTAGATTTGTGTATTACACATTTTAACTCAAAACAAGCATTTTTTAAGACACTTCAGTAAGAATAACTTGCAAATTCCTGATATGTAAGCCACAGGTACATTTCTGTGTCAGAAGTTATAAGTTTCAAATTTTTGTTTCAAATTTAAAGTTTTCCAAATATTCAATGCATCTTATATCAAAGTTAACTTTTGAACAAGGCTTAACAGAAGAATACATAAAAGGGTTGCACAAAAGGATTTTTCTTATTTTCCTTTCCTAAACATGTTCTGTAAGTGAGTATTCTAAACAGTGTTATATGTATTAGAAGTTGTTAAAGGGACTAGTGCCCAAAATTTTATGAACAGACCTGTGTTGTTTTATCAAATTTGAATATTAAAATAGCATCAAATTATCCTCTTCCCTAAAGAGGAAGAAAAAATAAAACGATCCCTCATCCGTTAATATTTACAAATGAGAATATCACCTAATCTATAACTTATTTCAAAAATATTTTCAGGGATCCTTCCACTAACACTAGGGAACTAAATATAAATTCTTGTTGCCAGGAACTGAGTTCTGCAAAAAGATACTATAGTATTATTACAGTGATCTCTAAATCATAATGACAAATATGTCCCTGAACACTAATCTATCTTTATACACCAGTAGAAAACTATTATAGTAAGCAGTTTTCAAGTATGAATACAATGATCATTATCTGTATATATTTTTGTTTGTATAAAGTAGCCAAAATTTCATAATAAAACTACATAATATCCATGATAAAAAGAGTTAAATGCATTGCAAACAATGTTGAATTCCTGGCATATTTAATTAATATCTTAATTGTTTGATATGCTTCACAAATTTAATTGGGCTTGGGGTGCTTAAAATGGAGCCTATTGCTAGATTAGTCTCCCTAAAATGCAATGAACATTTTTTTAAAAAATAGAAAGTTCTAATTTTTAAAGAATGAATAGAAACCAGATCAAGAGAAAATAATCCAGTTTTTGCTATTAAAGTGAAAATTTTAAACTTTTCAGAAGAAAAAACTTATTTCAATCAATAATAATAGCAACTGTAATATTTTTTAATATTTTGGTTTTAGTCAGTATCTAGTTTTTAACATTTATGGTTTCTGACTCATCTAAGTTTATTACTTAATAGGAAAATTGACGTCCATCTTGCTTGTTTCATAAAGACCAAATTCTACAAAATTATCATTTTTGTAGAATAAAAATAAAAAATTGAGGCTGTGCTTTTGCTTTGTCCTGTTTTATGTTAGCAAATTACTACTAGATCGTATGAAATCCATCAGAATTAGGAATTCAAAAATAGGGATCTAATAAAGCATCTCATCTCTTTGAACAATACACTGAATAGGATTTTTTAAAGAGAAAAGTAAAAATTGAAAAGTAAAAGAACTACATACTATGGATACACATTTTAAAAACATAGACTCTGAAACACAGAAACTATAGGATTTAAGAAACAAGATCATTCTGAGGATTTCACAAATCTATACTGGTTTGGGGAGCAGCTTCAGGTTTACTTATCCTACAGCTCAAAAGCTTCACCCACACCCATTGGTTGGTTCTGGTTCTCTTGAAGTCTCAGGCTTTTGATATACTGAACAGCCAGACTTGGATATTGGTAAAGGCACAAATAGAAAAAAATTGCCTTTGGATTAGAGTCCTATTTTTAGCCTTAGTGAAAAATCAAACACATTTATGGCTGCTGCTACCACAGAATTGCTTTTCTTAATGTATGAAAATATCTCATATATCATAGTTAGCATTTTAATGCCAACAGTCAACATGGTATTTGGCTGACATATATAAACATATGTTAATAGGTGCCACCCTGTAATTTTTTGGGTGAATACAAAGCCTAGTATGAAAATGGTTGCAGAAAAGAATAAACTAAAAATGTGAAAAAGCAACAATGAGATTATGATTGTTTAACTCATTTCTTCTATAATTCTCTTTAAAAATCTGCAAGAATTATGGAACATCAAGTTTAAATGGATTAAAACCTACTTTAGTTCAATAGAAAAATAGAAAATTGCTAATAATCTAAAACAATATACAAATTGATAAAATCTATAAAATCCCACTAAAATCTCCCACTGGGTCTCCCATTAAAATCCTTCAATTTCATGACCTATTCATTCTGTTGTTCGAAAAAGCTGAATTCAGATGAGAATAACGTCCAGAATTGCAGTATCTGGCTGGTTCTTCAGAATGAAGCACTGTATGGAAAGTTACATTATGCTCATATTCATCTTTCATCCATCGTATTTTCTCAAATGGAACATCATGATGATTACGTCTATGGAAAAAAATGTAAAAATATGTCAAGGAAAGCATGAGAATATTAATTGCCCCTGATCCATGCATTAATTTTCCTTGTATGTGGTTTTGAAAAATTAAAATCTAGAACCTGATACATATAGATTCAGAAGGCAAATTTCCTATATATACAGTCAGGAATTAATCCATTAAATTCATATATGGGTATGGTTGAGATATGATTATATACTCATTAAGAGATAAATAGACTCACTCCCTCTAATATTGAACTCAACTACATCCAACACCTATGTGATCAAACTGACCACTGAGAAGGGTCCTTTTCAGCAAAGTAATCCCCAGAATCACAGAAGAAAAAGGCTCCAAATTAAAGACTGAATTGTATTTTTAGTAATGATGAGATACTGACTAGAGCACAGATGTCAAACTTGCCACGTCACGTTGCCATCTCATGACGTTTCACAATGTTTTTCCCCTTTGCAGAGCTGGGGTGGATGTGACCTGTGCGTGATGCATCCGGCCCAGGGGCCACTAGTTTGACACCCTTGGACTAGAGGGAAGGAAAAGGGCCAGTTATCATAGCAAGCCTCTAGGCAATTTAATATGTTCAGTATAAGCACATCCAAAATTGATCTACTGAAGAAAGGAAGAAAGTTATCAAACTATCTGAATGAACTTTAATGTGAGTTTTCAGAATAGTTTTGTTATTCTAGTAAAAAAAAATCATATTTCACCCCAAATAAAAACATGTTACAGGAAAAAAAACATTCTCGTACATTTTATAGGATAAGAAGATAAATAATGGGTTTAAATTATACAAAGGCAATTTTAGATAAATTTTACGCAAACATTCTGGGTAGTAAGACTTGTTCAGCAATGGAACCAATTGCCAAGAGAAGTGATGTGATTTGCTTCACCAGATAGGAACCATCAGATTGTAATGTTTTAATTTAGATTCCTGCCCTGAGCAGAGGGTTGAACTCAGTGGTCTAAACAGTCCCTTCCAAATCTATGAATATAAAGTTCCCAATGTTGCTTTGTATGAGATAAATTCATGCTTTCTCAATTGAAGCTTTTGCTCCTAACTTTCTCACTTTGAGATTAACAGAGATATTAACATTAACAAGATCATACATCAGAAATCATGCCAAATAATTATCAATTTAAAAATAACATTTAGTTTTTCCCAGATTTCTTTTTTAAATTCCATGTTTTTAATTAATTATTGCTGCAGGTTTATCTTTAAATACAAATGTTTGCTAGTTGCAGATTGCTATGTTTACAATATATTTTCAAACACTGAAAAGTATGTTTAAAATGTGATATATACTCCATTTCTGACTCATGAGATAAAGTATCTACATGGCAACCTGTCTTCATTGTAGTTTCAAAGTCACTACAAGAAACTACACTACTACAATACATAAACAGGATGATTATGATCTCCAACTAGACTAGTAGAAGCCAACTTTCCTACATACTGTTTCTCAGGACAAGCTTCTTGCCAAAGTCAGGATTCAAATCAATCGATTACAACAATAGTTGACTGGTTTTTCTAAATTTGGTTCTAAAATGTACCTAGCTAATTCCCGAACATGGAACTTCCAACGTGTATCTGGCTCCCGAAATATAACTTCATATCTGTTTTCAAGCGCCTGATTAAAGAAAAACAAATAATTATGTTACAATTTTAAAAAATCATGTTTTAATTTATTAAGCAGTGTTTTTCCATATTTTTCTCTACCATGAGGGAGAAAAAAATATCAAAGATTTGAGTTGCACAACACATTTAATCTGATTACTGAACAAACCCAATACACTGATTAATAAACATGCCACACATTAAGTCACCAAAAATTAAAGTTAAAGATAGCATGTTATGTGAACAAAGCCTATACAGCTACATCGGACCTGGTTAGGTAGGTTGCACTTGCTTCTCAAGCATGTTAATCTTCACTATCCAAATTTTAACTATCAAAAAAGAGTGGTGGTACCTTTCCCACATTTTATGAACGCCTAAAATGACAATTTTTTATTTGGCATGAATCCAGAGAATACAGAAAGGCCCCCTATTTCTTTTTCTTGAATGATTAATTCAAGTTGAATTTCTTCAACCAGCACTTCTTGAAAGGACTATCCATGAAATAATGATTTAGAGAGTACTAAATTCTAAATGAAATGGGCATTCTCACAAAAGTTGTTAGTTGTAAAAGGCATTGTCTCGTGTGTGGTAGCTGTTCAAAGCACAGAAACTAGATCTTGGTGGCTTATACATCAGGATTTATTTCCAGGCTAGTAAAGTCAGCAGATTTACTAATCTAGTCATACCTACTGCCATTTGATGGATTGACATTAGGCATGCCAGCTTGCTGTTACCTAAGCACATCATTCAGGATTGCAGACCCACGGCAAACTGTGCTGCAGGACAAGGCACACTACAGCTGATTAACTTCCAATGTTGCTGGGAGCTTAGGCTGTAAATACAGAGCTTACTATGAATGCCAGAGTGGGAATTCTGGTGTATATTTTGGATATACTTTAATGGATATTCTGTGCATTCTTTTGAGTGAGATTGAAATGAGTTAAGCGTTAGGATACATTACGTCTTAGCTGTTTATTTTCCCATGTCAATACTACTGTTCATGCAAATGTTAAGCAATAGCATTTTTTGCAGCAACTTAACACTGTGCAGACAGAAGTCCAGCAAAAAGCAACCTGAATAGAAGACTGACTTTTAAAAGATCCTTTTTTGCTTTAACTTGCTTAACAGTGGAGTGGTAAGCTATATAAAAAATAACTACAAGGAATAATTCTTTCCATGGCCACCTAAGAGCCTTACTTTTAACGTTTTGAAAAGAACAATAAAATAATCTGCCCAATTCTTTTGTAGGTTGGATTTTTCTTTTTGAGTAGCATCCCATCTAACCTTGTATTCCTGGGATGAAAAACAAGGAAAGTTTCCATTGTTTTCAATGACTAGAATACTTGAAATATTTTATTGAAATACAACAAATTATATTCTGCCAAAGAAAGGAGGATTGTTTTGTTGGAAGCATAAGCAAACTATGTTTTGTAACCCACACACATCTATTATTTATTCTATTTCTCAGAATTAATTATTCAAGCATGACTATACTATTCATACTTTTCCTAATGTTTTCTTCACATAAATTTCAGTATGATTTTTCTAATTACTTACCATTAATTATATGACTTTTCATCATCAATGCATTATAAGACAGCAAACAAAAAATCCAACATTGCTATTGAGTTATTTCAAGGACTTTAAAATATCGCTTCTTAAGAAACGAAACTACCGTAGTTAGACATGCAGTAATCTGTAAATTGCTCTCAAAACAGATGGTTGTGAGCTAGTAATATTGAAACAGTTACCTGTTGATACTGTACGTGCTGTCAAAACTATATTTAAAAAAACGAGTGGAAATTTGAATTAGCAGATTTTTTGAGAATTACATTCATAAGCAATTTTTATCACTAAGAGGGGCACAGATTCTATTTAATTGGTGTGCCAGGCAGCATCTATTTTTTAACAGCCACCAATATCACTAAACGTACAAAAAAGTACTTCTTTACACAAAATAATTAAGAATTCATCACCACAAAACAGTTGATGGCAATTAATTTGGATGGCTTTGAAAAGGAAATTTATAAATCCATTGAGGTCAGGTGCTAAGTGCAAAGGAATACTGGCAGGCATCTGGTTGGCCACTGAGTGAAATGCAAGACTAAAAAGGAGCTTAGACTATGCTTGCTAAATGTCCTTAAGCCCCTTCAACTGGTATTTCACTCAAATTATTTGAATGCTTTTAGCACCAATGGTAATGCAACAGAAGGAAAGCATAGTATTTCTTACAATCTGCTTTAAACTGAAAGATGGTCTATAGCACTATCAAAAGGACATACTTTTGCCACTACAAAGTCCTTGGTATCTCCCTTAAAAGAGCTTAGAATGCCAGAAAGATCTGTATTTTAAAAGAACAGCTACCAATCAGAAAATATCTGATGAGCTAATGATTTGGCTCAATATAAGGTAATTTCATATTTGAATTTAAAAAGTAATTGCATTGATTGCAAGGTTTATACTGACCTAGAAACAAATACTCCACAAGATGGAATTATGCTTTCAGTGTCTCCATAATGCGACATTCCTTTAAAACTGTGCATGATTCCCTAGAACATTCTCAATTTTAAGAAAACGAGCTAAATGTAACCTTAAAAAGAGAGGCTTGATTTATATTGGATAGTGTAAAGATCAATTGCCTGCCAGATGCCCATAAATCCCATCCAATGTATTATAGTTGCAATATTGCCAAGTTGGAGAACGCAGTTCAAGGATTTGGACAAGGAATTGAACATGAATTCAAGCAGAAGAAAAATAGTATTTGAAAACATTACAGACATTACAGATTCTTGCAAATTTCTTCCCTAATTTGAGAACTATAAGGTTTCTTTTGAGCCCGCCCTTATTAAGAATTACAAAGAAGTCACAGTATTACATACCATTATCGCATATGGCTTCATTTCCCAAGCGTGGATGTTGGTATTATCAATTATAATTGGGGATTTCCCTTTCTTCATAGCTTTACGTGCTGTAATATAATAAGGTTTTAGTAAGTGAAATTAGTTATTGGTTATCTAGATAATTATATTAAATCCTTCAGATAATAAAAGAATTTTAGTTTTCCAGGGCCTGTGGCACAGTTGCAAATCACTAAACTAGGAGAACCTGTTTGGGGGATTGATTGCAACAGAAATATTGGTCATTTACATTACAAATAAGTATGAGATATAATTAGTAAAGGACTTTCAAGAAGCAGGGTTTTATTCCTTTCATATTTTTAGCATTATATTTTCAGCTTATTTCCCACGTGCCATGTGTGTATGTGTATGTGTGTTTGTAGATACAGCTATGTGAAAAAGTCCTGTACACTTTAAGGTTTACGACATTTTTTGGATAGGCCATTGATTTTATGATATTGCTAACTGCTATGCAAATACTGGTGTTTTTTAAGTGAAAAGCATAAGCTTTTTGCAATTTGGTGCTGTTTGGATGGGGATTGTGAATTTTCTTACATGCTTACAATGACTATGAAAAGGGATTAACTGATGCATACCCAGTGGCATACGTGTTGCAATTACTAAAGCCGATGCTATTGTTTTGTTAACATTTTTATTGTTTTTGACCCTGAAAAGGACTGTTTAGATAACCAAACATGACTACTAATATGAAATTGGTCAGCCCTTATTGCTTATCACCAGGCAGCATCACTTCGGCAGAGATTGTATAAGCCTTTTGCACGTGATCTTTGGTGACAACATGGTGCCAGGCTGCAATAATGGATTCAATCAGCTCCTGTTTGGTCTTCGGATGCTTCTTGCTTATTTCGTAACCAATCTTGGCCCACAAGTTCTCAATTGGGTTCAAATCCGGGCTCTGAGCTGGCCAATCCAGAAGTTGAACACCATGCTTCTTCATCCACTGCTGGACAGACTTGGTTCGATGACAAGGAGCGTTGTCATCCTGGAAGTAAAAGTCCTTCCCTACAAGTTGCTGAGCTGAAGGAAACATGGTCTTTTCCAGGACTTCAACATACTGCTTGGAATTCATGATTCCCTGCACAATTTGTATCCGACCAATACCAGAAGCAGTGATACAACCCCAAATCATCATGTGCAATGGATGCTTCACAGATATATTCAGGCAGTATGGCCTAAATTCTTCAGCTGGAAATCTTCTGACATACTTATTGCACTGATTCCCGGTCAAGTAGAAATTGCTCTCGTCACGGAAGATGACCTTGGCCCACTGTTTGTTGGTCCCCTTGGCATACTTCTTGGCACATCAACGAGAGTGGTGACCGTCTGTGAGTAAAGGTTTACTTCGAGCCCTGCAGTCTTTTGAGCCCTCTGGCAAGCAGTCTGTGGTGCACTGTGCTTGTGTACACTTTTACATCACATGTTTCACCCCAAATTCTTGTAATCTGAGGTGAGGGGAGCTTCCTGTCAGCCATCGAAATGCATTGCAGAGCCCGATCTTGCCATTTCTTGGTCTCCCAGAACAGAGCCTGTCATCAACTGAACCAGTTATTTGGTATTTTTCAACCACTCTGCTCACTGTGGTGCATTTCACTCTCTTGGCTATTTCACTTTCTTGGCTATTTCTATACAGGAGTTACCCTCTTCATGAAGCATAATGATGCAATGTTACTGCTCAGTACTGGTAAAAGCAAAGGCCTTCATCCTTGCCTGCAGCCAGAGTTAAATTAAATTTCTCGATGCTTTTATGCCTATTTATAGTCAGAGAGTATGACAACATTGATTGCTTAGATTTAGCCTCTGTGCATTTTGATTGATCAGCTCACTGCTGATTTGGCTACTTTTGATCCTAACATTCTCAAAAATTCAAGTTGTGTTTGTTTTAGCATATAAACTCACTCAAAACCTTTAAAAGACTTTGGTTATATTAATAAAAATTATGCATCTCAATCCGACTACAGAAATTTTCATCAAAGTACTAATTCTGTGTGGTTTCTATGAGTGAAAAGTTGATTAAACATGTAAATATAGCTTAAAACTGAAAGAATGCAGGACTTTTTCAAACAGCTGTCGAAAGGTAGGTAAGTAGATAGGCATAAAATACTATAAAATTAAAACAGAAAAGAACACATTAAAATTGGATATATTATTACTGTAGGACAGAAAAGCTGAATTGAGCTTTCTTAATACAACTAAACTACTGTCATAATGAATAATAATAAATAAATCTCACTAGTTACTCTATAGAGAGCTGCAGGGACAGGAACTATATTTGCAACTCAAAGATCCCCAACCTCTGAACATTGCCCTATTAGACAAAAGTAGAAGGCAAACCTAATAAGCCAACTTCCAGACACTTATTGTAACACAATTGACTTTTAACACACATGGCAAAGCAGGGTCACCAGGGCCCATTATACTAGTGCTGCTACTGAGCAGTTATGATATTTTTAAATTATGAGGCCTCTTCAGGAAAATATAATGGCATTGTTTTTTCCTGCTCTAATCTATATTAAAATACTTCTATTTGTCCATTTGATCTAGAAGTTAAGGCACCAGGCTACAAACTGAGAGACCATGAGTTCATGTCCTGCCTTAGAGATGAAAGCCAGATCAGTGACCTTGGGCCACTCACTCTCTGTGACCTGAATTCGCTTCACAAAGTTATTATTGTGGGGAAAACAAGGGAGAAGCACATTAGATATGTCCACTGCCTTCAGTTGCTTATAAAAATAACAAAAATGGGCTATAAATTAAATACATATAAAAATAGTATTTTGAAACTTTAAATGGTGACTTTGATCTCTAATATCAGACTTTTACAATAATTAATACTTTTTATTTTTCTGTTGTAATTTTGTTATGATAATATATTAGTTTGAATGTTAAGTATATTGGCTTGGAAACTCTTGTGAATGAAAAGCCAGTTAAACTATTGCTTTAAAAAAATTTAAATGTGCTTGGTCATAATGCTTCCATATCCTAATCAAGACATGCAATAGAAATATGCATTCTCACGTACAAAAATGATAAAAATAAATGTACCCTTCATACATTTTTCTTCAGCTAAGAAGTGATTAAATTTAAACTATTTATAAAACTATGTATAAACTAATGAAAAATACTAGCATTATGTCTATATTTTTTATCCTCACATTGCTCGTATTTTTCTCACTTTTCAGCTTGCTGGAATTATCGAAAAGTTTTTCATCATCAGCAATTTCTAATTCATCTAAGCTAAAAAATCATTGTCACTGCATTTAAAATCAGCAAGTACATTGATTGCTGATAAAAGAAACCAACTATTTCCTTTTTGGCAAGCTTCATTTTTAGGGTACAACACAGAGATAGGCAGTCTTTTTTGTAGCTGTATTTGTATCATGTATTAGACAATTTTTGATCAGGTAAGAGTTTGATGCCAAAATAATATGTTACATCTTTTTGCATGTTTTCTCACATGGACACGTGGAATCTAGATTTCAATGCAATCTAGATCAATGGTACTGCAAAAATAGGTCTAAGAAGCTGCTTGACTCCATACAGATCACAGTTGTTTCCCAGGATGTAGCAGGAAACATTTGTACTGTTAACTGTAAAGTACCTGAATTAACTGCATTATATTGAAAAGAAAATAGTGCAAAGATAATGTATACTGGTAGTCAAAATAGAAATGGAATGAACAAAAAAAATTAAAGTTCAAAACAGATCTTTAGACCCAGATAACACTTCAAACCCTGGTATATTTTTTGCCTCTCTTCTAGGCTCATGTTTCCAGTGGCCATTTCTGTCCTACAATTTATCAAAATGCTTGGGAAAGGAGAGAGGTCCATGTTACTTTTCATCTACTTCTATCCATTTTTCAATAGCCTCCTAGAAGCCAATTGGAAGTTATGATAGAATTGGCAGTGGAAACGATTTCTCAGAGCAATGCCGAACATCATAATGCAATGTAGTCTTTAGCTTCCATATCAGAAAGTCTTTAAACAGTAAGCATATCAACTTTCACTTCAGAATTAGGCTTATTCTGTTCTTAATTCTAGTATGTGATTCTTTATTCTACTCAACGTTTAGAAAGCCACTTTGATAGAGCAGATAAAGAAGAATGTTAAGGAGAACCAGTCATACGTGCCTCTTTCCTGGTTCCACTTATGTGCGTCTCCCAAACAATAAGGATTAAACTCATAGGTGCCATCTTCCGTGATGAAATACTCGTCAGTACTAAAAATGACTGCATTAGGAAATTCACGTTTCAGTTGCCTGACAAGCAAACAAAAAAGAACAAAGTGATGACTGGTTATCATCACTGGATCCAACGTGATGTCACGAGAGAAAAATGTGTACCACTTTGAAAATGCCATTTAGTGCAAGCTGTCAAACGCAATACTTTTGCAATTACTTGAGCAAACAAATGAATTTTTATAATTTACCACAGCTACATTATAGCAGGTAAAATGCCTCTCCCCAAAGTTTTCATGTTGCTATCAGAAGTCATCCAATTTGCTGCCTGATTATTACTGTAAAAATTGTGAAAATCATTCAAGTGGTTTCATTCTGGAAAAAGGTGAAGATGGAATTTTTCAGCCTCAATGCCATGAATTATTTGGGTGTTTTAATCATCTTATGTTTCTGTATTGTTATGATGTATATTCGTTTTTGTGAGGCACTGAGAGTCCTTGGGATTATGTTGAGATATACAGTGTATTTGATGCATAAATAAATTTCTGAATCACTTTGTTTTTATTTGTCCTGTGCACAATAAGAGTAAAAATAAGTTCTTAACTTGGATGATTATGATCTAAAATACGCAGCATTTTAAATGTAGTCCTTATCACTGATTTTTGTTCCTAAAATAGTCAGCAGGCTATCTCTGAGCAACAGGAGTTTCAAATTAAACAAAAGAAGTAACTTCCTTCGCATATAAAGCAACAAAGACAAATTCCTTGTGTGTCCTATCACACTTGGCCAATAAAAAAAATTCTATTCTACTCTACTGCAACTCAGTACACTGGAGATGTGTGTATGTTTGTATGTATGTGTGTGTGTATATATATGTTTTCGGAGGTTTTCACGGGTATTTGTATGTGGGTCTTTGGTTCTTCGGGTTTTTAGAATTGGAAATATCTAGGCGACGTTTCGATGAAGTCTCATTCATCATCTTCAGGCTTGTGTCTTCGGCCTTGTGCTTCTCAGAGTAATGTGAGCTTGCAGCTGCTTCTTCCTTTTAACTACTAGTGGGGGTGTGACTTGATTGGGTGGGGTCGCCTAGATATTTCAAATTCTATGCGGGAGAAAACCCAAAGAACCAAAGATATATGTGTATGTGTGTGTGTGTGTGTGTGTGTGTGTGTATCACATAACAGTATAATGTCACCATGATTCCTGGCATATCCAGAAACAATGGAAAATACAGTATATTTGCAAACTAAGCTGACAAAAGCAGATGGTCTTTTATTTCAGGACAAATGTACATTCAAAAGAATTAAACTCTATATGCAATTCCTTTCTACAAGTCCAAAAAGCTGTGCAATGTAATCTTTACAAGTCTACCCAGAAGCAGAATTGAGATCGAACACTTGTGAGAAGCATCAAGTTGGAAGACTGATATCTCACAATTCCTAAATCACAATACTAGAACAAATAAATAATCAGCATGAAGGAGATGAAAGTAATAGCCCCACATAGACAGTATTAGGAATACCAACACATATCGGTTGAGTTCACACATTATGCTAAGTTAAAGTGTTATCTGTTCTAGGCATATATCTGCAAACCCAGATAACTGAGGTATAGTTAATAAATGATTCTTAAACAATGGTTTAGTACACCCAGGTCAGGATGCTGATTCTGCTGGATTTCTGAGGCATGTTTCACTCTGTATTTGAAGGATACAATGCCAGTTGAAATTTTCTCCTATTCAAAAGGTGTTGCAAGACTGATATGTCTTCATCTATGACACAGCAGATAAAGCACTGACCTTGGATGATATCAAAAAAGCTAAGTTAGTCCATGGATAGATTACTATTTGCAACTTTAAAGGGACATAATCAGGGACAATTATCTCCTCCCCCAAAAGTTCAACTCAATAATCTGATTGAATCTGAATCTGAATTGAAATTCAAATTTAATCTTGATTAGTCCCATAAATTCAGATAGATGTCTTGCTTGACAAGAACCCATCACAGTAACATTTATTTAACAGACTTAGATAGGATTTGGAGGTATTCTAGTCCAGTAATCAGCAACCAGTAGGCCGGGGACCACTGGTGGTCCGCTGAGAAAATTTTGATGGTCTGCAGAGAAATGTCACCCCGAAAGCATCCCCCAAAGCAATTAATCCAGGCTGCATGGGAACACAAGGCTACACCGCCCAGATTGGCCCACGGGACCACAAGGTTTGCATTGCTTGCATTGTGAACAACACGAGGTAATGAGGGGAGGGGGAAAGGGCGGAGGGGGGGAGCTTGCCCCACTCGCCCCACGCACCTCACCTGGCCACCGGGTTGCTTCTTTCTTTCTTCTGCTTTTGGCTGCATGCAAGGAAAGCAGCAGAAGTCTTTCTTTCTCTCCCCCAAACTCTGCCAGAAATGAGTCTTTGGGACCCTGCAAGGCATCTTGCTCCAAGAGGCAGTGCCAGTGCAACAAGTCTCACAAAGACTAATTTCTGGCAGAGTTTGGGGGAAAGAAAGAACGACTTCTGCTGCTTCAGCTGCTTTCCTTGCATGAAGCCAAAAGTCTCTCTCTCTTCCTAGGAACAGAGCTAGAGATGGTATCCTGCGATCCCAAATAAAGAATAATCGATTGGTAGGAAAACGGGGTGGGGAATTTTCCTGCAGACTTTTTTTAGGATTTTCCCAGGGTCTCTGCTGCTTTGGATTTTTTCTGCTCCGGGATGACCAAAGGGCCAGTCTTGTGATTACTGCAGCTTTGGAATATGGCACCAACTTTCCCACAAATGTCAGCAAACCATTGTCAGTCAAAATTCATATTAGTGGTCCGCGGGATTTAAAATTATGAGTTTGGTGGTCCCTGTTCTCCAAAAGGTTGGCGACCCCTGTTCTAGTCCAATCTTTTGATCAAGTAGGAGACAGTATAGCATTCCAAGCAAATGGCTGTCCAATCTCTTTTTAAAAACCACCCACAACTTCTTGGGGCAAGCTGTTTCACTGATTCATTATCCTCAGTGTCAGGAAATTTCTCCTTAGTTCTAGGTTGATACTCTCCTTGATATGTTTCCATCCACTACTTCTTGTCCTACCCTCATGTGCTTTGGAGAATAGGTTGAACCCTTGTTCTGGGTGAATACTGGAACACTGCTATCATATCACTCTAGTATAAAATAGTACTAACACTTCACATTATCTTTATATTATCCCTCTGTTGATGCAGTCTAGAGCTGTGTTGGTTTTTTTGGCAGCTGCAGCACATTGCTGGTTCTTAAGTAGTTGTCCGCTAGAACTCTGAGATTACTGAACAAGTACTGCTATTGAGCCAGGTACTACCTATTCTATAGCTGTGTCAGGTCCCATATACTATGTATCAATAGCACTTAGACTTATATACTGCTTTATAGTGCTTTACAGCCTCTCTAAGCGGTTTTACAGAGTCAGCCTATTGCCCCCAACAATCTGGGCCCTCATTTTACCCACCTCGGAAGGATGGAAGGCTGAGTCAACCGTGAGCCTGGCGGGATTTGAACTGCCAAATTGCAGGCAGTCGATAAGTCAGCAGAAGTGGCCTGCAGTACAGCACTCTAACCACTGCGCCACCTAGGCTCTATATTTCTATAGGGACAGTAGTAGTCTCCTGGGAGGGGCTCTTTATGAAGTTTCTGTTTCTATTTCCTACATTGCTTTGCTGTAACTTTTGGGGCTTTGGGAGGGGGACAGGAATGTGCCTCAAGCCAGGTGCTTTATCTTATCTCTAGAGAAAAGCAGCAACATTGCTTTATCACCTTCTCAGCCTGGGTTTCTCATAATATTTTTACATTTGATGATGTGCTGGAATTTGGGAGGGGCTGTTTTTAAGCAGGAAACTTAATTCCTGCCTAGATCTCTTGCTATTACCTTTCAATAAAAGTTTCCTTTTGAAACTTTTTTCTTGAGATGATTGGAGAGGCAGGACATTACAACCTGGCCATTTGGTTGTTCTTGGCTAAATATAAAAATTCCTTTCTTACGTTCATAGTACATGTTTTATAAAGATTGCATGGCTTTCTTTTCAGGATGCATTAAGGTTTGGCTTTTCTTCAATGTCCTTTTCCATTAGGGATTTGAGATAGAGGCCCCCAATACTTATCTCTACATTCAATTATCTACATGCCTTGATTCTGTATAATACTCTTCCAAAATGCATTCCATTTTGGCATAGAATAGAAAATGAAAATTAAATTTAGGGCTGATCTGTCTTTATAATTGCTAAACAGAACCACAGACCTTTTACATTCAAATCCTGAAGATTAGTACACCTGAACTGCAGCAGCGAACATATAGTCAAAGGGAAAATAGCAGCACTTTCAATTTGTCAAATTTTATGGAGTTACTTTTATGCTATGCATTTCCAGGTATTTTTTTCTGCATACTTTTTTTCTCCCTTTTATTTATTTAAATTCATCACATATATATGGATTGCATCATACTATCAGTGAAATTTTCAATTTCATTGTACACATGTTGTGCATTGACAATAAATGTTTGACTGAATTAATTTAGGTTGATTTGTGAATATTTGCATAATATTGAAAGATCAGTTTGGTATGTGCTGTTGGTTTTGTTTATAACATTATTTTGTTATTAAACTTATAGATTTTGTTTGGTAAGTAAAGCAAAATTATTTTTGAGGACTGTTTTTACTTAAATAGAGCCAGTATTAAGATAAACTTCAAATTACAATTTTCCAGATGCATCTGTTTATCACACTCCTGTGATTCATCTTTGAAATCTGCTGTTTGTTATGCTTCTTCAATTTACTAAATAAGAATTATAACCAAATGTCAATTATGGAATTTTTGCAGAATTGAAACTATTAGAACAGATGTGGAGGACTTCACTTTCCAAAATTAAAAAATAAACACTTATCTGAAATTGACAGGCATTATTAGTGCATGACAAAATATACACTTCCTTGTATACAAACAGTGATCTTTTGGTATGCATTCAGTGTAAAATATTTATGACAGTTATAAAGTAGCGGCTAGGTGCAGAGAAACAATGGCTCTGACAGGATTCAGCTGCCAATATAAAATTTAAATAACATGCAGAAAAAATATTAACGAATTTCACTGGACTCAGTACTAAAGTATTGTATATAATGGAAAGAATAAATATTCTATTTTCACAGTGCATTCTCACAATCATGTCTCCAAACCACAGCAGGTAAAACAGATGTAATTTCTAACAAAGAATTGGCCCTTCCGATAGTTGCATAGTCTGGGGGAAAAGTCACACACCGCCTTAGGGCAACCCAGACATAGCAGTGCAACCTTGCCAAATAAGTTCTAGAGTTTGAAGAATGGGTGGCACATAAATTTCAGCTAAAAAAAGGTGGGCGTTCTCATCGACGCTCCTAGCTACGGCTGCTTCCCGTTTCCTAGCGCCTCGTCACATTTTGGCTTTCTGTTGGTGTTTATCACCGTAGTGTAAACCTAAAGTGGAGTCCGAGTACAAGGGACGGGTGTCGGAGGGCAAAGTATCCTTCCCATCACCCACTCTTCCTATTCTTCTCTGCTTTTCCTGACTGGCTCCGAGTTCTCTCCTGGCCACCATTAATGGCCCTCCCCACCCCCAGCATTGCTGCTTCTTTTAAGTTTAAGATAATACAATCCGCCAGACGCCTAAAAAACAGAACAACGGCTTCTTCCTTGTCTCACCCAGCCAGGCGACTTAACCGCCTGCCTCGCTATCAACTAGAGCCAGGCGGCTTCGGCTGCGACGGCGCTTCCTGTCTTCAACCCCAGGGGTCAAATAGCTCTTGGAGACCCTCGGGAGTTCCGCGTCGCCCGGCGCCCCTCCGCTGATTCCGGCCCCCTCCCCCGCACTAAGTCTCTTCCCCCGCCCCAAGCGGACCCTGAACCCGGCGCGACTTCTCGAAGGGCTGCAGCTGGGACAGGCTTACCTGGCCAGAGTACTTTTGCCTGAGCCGGGCAGGCCGCGGAGCAAATAGAGGCTTTTGCTGAAGCGGCGAGCTGGGGGCCTGCCTTGGGGGCGGCGGGGCTGCTGGAGGCTGAGGCCCCCGAAGGCGCGGACCAGGCTATCTTCCATAGCGGCGAGACGGCGGCTGCAGCTGCAGCTTCCTCATCTCTGGTGACTGCGGAGTCACCTGGTGGTGTTTACACTGCCCATCGGCCGCGTGACTTGAGATGGGCAGTGCCGCCCCGCTCAGCTCCGCCCTCGTTTCTCCGGAGCAGAGTGAGGGCCGTGCCAAAGGAGCCGGCCGAAAGCGAAAATGGTGCGTTGGACGCCCCTCTCCGAGGACGGCTCCTTGGAGGGAAGGCCGGCGCGTGGCCCTTTTGCCGGGAGACTAGAGTCGGTCCCGGCTAACTAACGTGTAAAATCCCACGCGGAGGAAGGCTCTGCTTCGGCCGATCTCAATCGGTCAGGAAAAAGTCCAGTCCGATGGGGGCTCCCGCGAAGTCAGCTCGGTCACGATCTGTGGGATGAAGCACTTGAATGGGCTTGGCGCTTCCCCCCAAGCAATCTATCCAATAAGCAGGCTGCGGTTGGCTTACGATAGATTGGGCAAAGCGTCTGGATAGGATTGCAGCGTCCGATAGATGGACGTTGGAGCCGCCAGTTCTGGCAGCAGAAATCCGGGCAACCATTAGGTGGCGAAAAGAGTTTTATTTCTGGGGAGTGAAGAGCCGCTCCGGAGACTGGCTGAATTGTTAAGGAGCCCCCCGAAGAGCATAGCCATACTGGCTGAACGATTTGCCTCAATTGCGTGCAATTGTCACATTCTCTGCCATCGGACGGCTGCTGGTATCATTAGCTAATTTAATTTAGCGATGCTAGTTTTGAATGTGTTGTTGGCAATTATTAACAAACGTCACCCAGATTGTTTCTCTAAACATTTCAGTTTGCATAGCTAATCTGTATGCAGTTTGTGTCATTTAATCCTAGAGTTTATTTTTTCCCATGCCGATCAATTCGTCTTTTACTTCCAAAATGTTACACACAGTATGTAAATACAATATTTTAAAATATCCACTGGTTATTTTGCAATTGGTGAGCTTAGTTATCTCTATCAAGTATTTGGAATTGGATTATTTTGAGTGAGTGGATGGAAAAACAAACAAAGGGTTTCTTATTACTCAAGACTAGTGAACATTTAAAACATTTGGTTATATTTGTTATAGTAGACAAATGTTGGTGCTGTAACAAAATAATATTCATTTATTCAGAATTGGTAATTTCTTCTATTTTGGAGATGAAAAATTATTTAAAATATTACTATCTGACTTCCAAATGATAAATGTAAGAGTTTTAGTTAGTAGTTATATGTTCTCATATTGGCTCTTTTCTTGGCAGAATATTTTAGACAGTAGGGTTTATTGTATTTTGCTTCACATTTATTAAGGGAACTAATTGATTATAAACAATTACAATGTATAAACAGAATATAAGTTATTTTCAAACAGACACATCAACAAACTTCTGCATTTCTAGAATTTTTAATTTGCCATTTTTTAATTTTTTCTATACTATACTGGTTATTTTATTTTTCTTTTCCAGTTGTTAAATATTACTGGTTGTCCAGTATTATTTAACTATTACAACTTCTACTATTTCTTCCTCTTCTCTCCCTTCTCCACCACTCTCTTCTCTCTGTTTCCTTAACTGTTCTATTTATTGTTCTTATAATGAAGTAGCCAGTTATCTCTTTATGTACTTGCATTGTACCAGAACAATAAATACATTATACATTACATACTATTTAACCTGAAAGTATACTATAACTAACTGCCGATCAAGTTGCAGTTGTATTTGTGTACATAGGTCTCATGTTTTATTGTAGCAGTTGGAATTTACCACTTGTCATACTCATATATTACATTGATGGAAATATAGTTAGAAATAATAGAAATAAATAATTCAGCTCTGTCCTACCTTTGGCATGATGTCCAGTTCCATATATCACATTTTAAGAAGGCCACAAAGAAACCAAAAGAGATTGAAAGAAAAGCAATAAGGATAATCTTGGGATTAGAAACAAAGGTATATGAAGACATGTCTGTTTAGTTTCGTGAAATGCCTATTAAAGAGCCTTCTAGCAGCAAAGGAGTGCCATACAGAGAACAATTATAGCTTGTTTTCTTGTTCCAGGAGATAAAATAATAGTCTTATTATAACAGCAAATGGATTCCAGTTAAAGGTTAGCAGAAATTTTCTAATGATATGAAGAGTTACACAATAATTCATAGGGAGGAATCCTCACACTGGATATGTTCAGGAAGAGGCTGGATAGACCTTAGGCCAAGTATGACTTTCATCTGGAAGATGGCATGACCTTTCCAAATCTATGATATTATATCCCTTAATTTGGGGGGGAGGGGTATCATACATACATGACTTAAATAATTGAAGCCACATTATTTCACTGTATCCTTTTAACAATGACAATAAGCCTTCACAATTTTATTTGAAAATGAAATTCAAAAGCAGCAGATGACTTGGATAGGGATTCAAAAAGTTTGATGCTTTGTACTTTTGCTGATTCTTGTGGTTTACTTTTATTCTAGATAGTTGTTAATTTGAGTCCACTCAAAGGAAAGCCAAAAAGCAAGCACATTCTGTAATAATAATGAAAAAAATCTAGTGAAAGATCAAACGTAGGTAAGTCTTACAACTATCTTATCTACCCAAACTATAATTCATATATTAACAATTGCAATTAAATAAAATTGACATCGCATTTTATTGAGGCTTATAATTTTATGTTTTAGTTACAAACAAAAATTTAGCTGTTTTTAACTAACTAATTAATGCATATCTCCACATTATAATAGTACTTTTGTTAAATAACCTTTCCCTCTGGATAATTACCTTTCTTGCATCTGCTTTGCACAGAAGAACTTAACTTATAGCCAAATGTTATGCTCTGATCATAAAATATTTAAATAGTGTTAAGACATTTTAAAGTTATGCAATAACTTAATTTAAAATTCAACACAAAAAAAACAGATTTCAGAAAGAAACAAAAATGATGTTTCACTGTCACAAGCTGAGATTTAGACAGTATTGCATGACAATTTAGGGTTTAATTAAAAGATTGGTTCTGAAATAGAAAATAAAATAGATATCATTATGGCAGTATTCCAAGAAATTCCAAACATACAGGATAACCAAAACGAAAAGGATCTGAGGGTCCTAACAATGGAGGATAGTGGATAGGGATGCAACCAGATACAGATAGCCTCAACTCAATGGAGTCCAGAATGAGTAAGTTGTGCCAATTGTTAAAAAGGCCAGCACATGACCAATCCGATTTTATGACATTTTTTGTGGTGTCAACAATGGATGTTTTTTGTCAGAAACTGCAAGTAAACACCAGTTTCTGGCAAAAACTTCATAGACTCTGGTCACATGACCATGGGATGCCATAAATGTGGGCCAAGTGCCAAAAATGCGACCATGTGACTGGGGGTGACTGTTAATACTGTTTGAGGGAGGGAGGTGTCTCATAAATTTGAATGGTCATGAAGCGACCAGTCATTAAGTGAGGACTATATGAGTAAAGAGATAAAAAGGATGGTCATGGAGGAATTTGAAAGTAAGGAAAGACATCTGTATAAGATCCTGAAGAACACTAACAACTATTGCAGTTGTCTAAGTAGGACATATTGGTATCAAAAGATAATTATCTCAGCAAAATTTTGGATAAATATGAGGAGTTAAACCAAGAATCAGAAGAAAGAAATTTGAAGGAGATGGCAGAAGCAGTTCTTTTTATTCAGGAGACAGTTAAGTATTACTGCATTTTTGTTATGCTGTACAGGTACAGGATTTCAGGCCCCACATCACATATGGTTCTTGGAAGCTTTGGGGTATGACTCCTCTAGTTTTGGACAATTAAATTTTTTGTTTTGGGTAGTTTTAAAAAACTGCATTTTTAAAATGGGATGGAAGAGGGAAAATAAATACATCGTGAATAATATTAACTGGATATAATTAATTTAAATTACAATAAAATGTAAACTAATCCAATTTAGATTCCATCCCAGATTCACCTACTCTTTTTCATACTACCTACTTTTCACATTCAGCCTCTGTTATGCCACTGATAAGTTAAAAGTGCCCTTGGCATGGAAAAGATTGCACACTGGTGTTGTAAAGGAAGTTGTGGCGCAGTTTGGTTGTAAGTAGCTTACAGAGAACAAATAGGATGGAGGAATCAAAAACTAAAGTAATACAATGGTCCTCTTTAACAGAGTGGTAAGATGCTAGAGGATTTTCACACTCAACTATGGGTAATCAATATTAAATAACACATCTTCAGCAATTATGGTTTAAAAAAATATATGAGCCTGCTATTGCCACAGTAATAATATTGATCTTCTCTTGGTAAGCTACTTTTTACTCTTGGTAATATTCTAAAACAAACCATTCCATTCCTTTTCTTTTTTCTTTATCCCATCATTTCTTCTACAATGCAAAGTTCACCTCAACAATTAAGACTAGCAAAACCAGAAGCAGCCATGTTCATTTGATGGGGTCCGGTCTATGAATTTCATATTCAGAATGGGTCAAAGCTTTGAGCTAACAGAATCAAATCATAGAAAGAAATTACCTTTTTGCAAAAAAAGGTTGATTGTTTTTAAATAAAAATTTCAGAGTAGCTAGCATTATTGCTTGGATTATATAGCTTGAAACAATTTTTCACAGCAATGATGGTTCTTCCAAAGGCATTCCTAAAGATTTTCTTTCTTGACCATCCTTATTTGAATCCTGGAGAGCAGGTGCAGCAACTACAGATAAAAAGACCGTATAAAACAGCGTAAGGATTTTACATGCCTTTGTTTCTGCACTGGTCAGAATCTTTCATCAGAAGGAGGAGGACAGGATTCCCAGTTCCCAGCATGAATCTATGGTTGCTTGCTTATCTGACTCTACACATTGGTGCAGTATCGTCACTTTAACCTTAGTACAATGTTGTATTATGACCAATACTTCGTTGCTGGTTATAAATCAGGCTAAAAAGTCACAAAATTGTACTTACCGAGCAAGGAATTCTCTTTCAATTGGTTGTTTTCCTGTTTCTTCTGCAATAAAATATAAAGGGAAATGGTACATGTATCTTATATTTCTTTTTCTACAGGAAAAAAACACCTGTTCTTTAACACCTGACAGCAATGCTTGTTCCAACTTCACATCCATTTTGTCATGAGCTGTGGTGGCACAGTGAATAGAATGCAGTATTGCAGGCTAACTTTGCTCACATTGCCAGGAGTTTGATTCCTTCGATCCTGTCCAGATGAAGGTTGACTCAACCTTCCATCATTCTGAAGTTAGTAAACTGAGGACACAGATTATTGGGGGCAATATATGCTGACTCTGTAAACCACTTACAGAGGGCTGTAAAGCACTATGAAGTGGTATGTAAGTCTAAGTGCTATTGCTATTGTCTAATAACTGCTGTGTATCATTACATAAATTACTAGGTATAATTTACTGATGACTAAGAGCCATCAATTATTTTGTACAATATACAGGGGAGTAATGGCCATACCTCCACAGCTGTCTTCCACTGTAGATAGATCTCCTTTGATATTGCCCAGTCAAGAGGAACTACATAATCATCTGGTAATAAAGTATCTACAAAACAAGATCACACAAAGTGTTTTTTAATCTACTCATAGGTTTGAAGTTTACATTAAATAGATATCACAATCATTTGATTGTAGGTAGTACTAACCTAAGGGCACATTAGTTATTTAATTATGATGCTACAATTAATGGCGTATGTTGAATATACAAGATAACTATTAAAGCTTGATTCACACTTGCACATATCACTTTTTACTTAAGGCTTATTAACTTAAAATTAGATCTCGTGCTGAATGAAATGAAAACTAGAAAGTTTTTGAGATATTGGGAGCAATGAAAATGAAATACGCAGAGTGATTTCATTTATTTTTTAATTGGTCATTAGTTTATATACTAGATGTATTGGAACTGCATGAAGGAAGGTATGTAATCCAGGATAAAAAACATTTGTTACAGTATACCATATTTTTTGCTCCATAAGACGCACAGGACCATAAGACACACCTAGGTTTAGAAGAGGAAAACAAGAAAAAAAATATCAGGCAGAGCCTGAGAGGACCAGAGATAGGTGTCCTCTCGTGCCAGCTCTGCACTGCAGAAAAGAGACAGAAGAGGCAGGCAATGACAAAGACAAATGAGACAGGGTTCAGCACTGTAAAAAGACTCCGCCGCTGCAGCCTGGCTGCTATTCACCAAAGGATCAGTACCGGACCACCGTTGGGGATCCCTGATTCACGGTCTGTGACGCAATACTCACTCTGTAAGATACACAGACCTTTTCACCTACTTTTTTGGGGGGAGGGAAGTATGTGTTATGGAGTGAAAAATACGGTAATTGCAGCAGTCAAATATGAAATACAGGTAGTCCTCAACTCACAAGAGTTCATTTAGTGACTGTTCAAAGATACAATGGCACTGAAAAATGTGACTTATGTTATGACTGTTTTTCATAGTTATGACTTTTGCAGCATTCCCCATGATCATTTGATCAAAATTCAGATGTTTGTCAACTGGTTCATATTTATGACAGTTGCAGTTTCCTGAGGTCTCGAGCCCACCTTTTGCAATCTTCTGATAAACAAAGTCAATGGGGAAGCCAGATTCACTTATTTATTATTTATTTATTTATTTTATTACACTTTTATACCGCCCCCTTTCCCAAAAAAGGGACTCGGGGCGGTGTACAGCCAAGATAAAAACGACATAAATAGTAAAAAATTTAAAAGAGAGTTAAAAGAAATTAAACTAGTGGCTGGAATAATATTATAAAAGCAGAATAAAAGGGTAAAAAGTTAAAAATATCCAAAATTTAAAACCCTAATAATTTAATACTAGGCCAGACCGGCCTGTTGGAAAAGGTGTGTTTTTAATGCACGCCAGAAGGTCTGCAGGTCAGTGATGGCCCGCATCTCCGGGGATAATTCATTCCAGAGGGAGGGAGCCTCCGCAGAGAAGGCCCGCACCCTCGGGGCCGCCAGCCGGCATCGTCTGGCTGATGGCACCCCAAGGAGGCCCATCCTGTGGGAGCGCACTGGCCGGCAGGAGGCCGATGGTGGCAGCAGGCAGTCCCATAAGTACCCGGGTCCCAAGCAATGGAGCGCTTTAAAGGTGATCACCAACGCTTAACAACTCAAAACAGTCTGAATCCAGTCTTTGAACTGTGGTTTGTCCTTTACCATAACATCACTACATACCAAATTTACTGCAACAGATATACTGCAGTAAGGAGGAGGTGTAATTAAAGAAAAAAAAATCAGAAAAATTATGAACAATTGGGAACCATAATATCTAAATGGATTTAACAAAACAATATGGGAAAGACAACTTGGATGAGTAAGGTAGATATAAATTTAGCAAGCAGTTATTGATAGGTTCAGGCAAGGAGAGGGTGAAAAAAGATGCATTCTTCATGGGGCTTTCCACACTTGGCCTGGGAATAGTAGCCGGCCAACTGTGTGAGAGATTTTTTTTATGTTTAGATTTTTTTGGAAGCCACCAGAACCATTTGGAAGTTGGCAGCATATTCCATTCTAAAACAAACAGTTGGAGTTCTTCTGGCAGTTTCCTTTGGACAGAGATAATTAGTTTTTAAGGCTCTATGAGCCCTTTCATGTTAAGTAATGGATTGGAAAGAGCAATCAAATGCAATTCACCTCAATAGCAAAAATAGTGTTGCATTAATGGTGATCATGGTCTTGGCTCAGTTGCTTTTATAGACCAGTTTCTTCTATTGCCATTCCACTTTGGATGAAATGATGAATACATTTGGGAACTATTTTTTAAGATAAAATGGGGATTATTGTCAGAGGGAATGGCTGGCAGCTAGACTAGAATTCAGCTGTGACTTTGGATGTTGCTGCTCATTGGATTAAGAAAGTTGAGTTAGGCAACTGCAAGATGGCATCTCAGGGGTAGCACTAGGTAGCTGTTTTCACTCTCATCAATTATTCACACTCTCTTTTCAGCCAAGGAGCAGCTGATCCAGTTGTAATAAATTGAATTTTAAAGTAGACGCCAAAGATTCATTCAACACAATGGTTTAATTTTAACAGTGTATATGTTGTAGCAACATGATATGAGATGGGCTATATATTTACATGTTATTATGAAAAGATTAATAAGCTAGAGATGTTATGTGGTATTCTTTGTAAAGCTACATGAAAAAAATCTAGAGTCTTATTTAAAAGTTCTAGCATTGCTAACTGACAGAATTAATTTGTTGTCACTCTGGTGACAATTTGAATAGTACTGTGACTAGAATAAGGAATATCAACAAAATTGTGAAAATGTTGACGTTCCTATAAGCAAAACACTCCTAGCATAGTTTGAACAGTTCTACCATATCTATAAAGTATTTTCAAAGAGAAAGGCACCAAGGGCTGGAATATTTTTAAAATATCAAGCTTCTCACTTGAACTAAATGTTTGAAAACAAAGAACTATTGCTTCAGCAAATGTGGAACTGATGTGCCCATTTACTGGACATGATAAGAAACATGCAAAATAATTAAATATACAGAAAATAATTTAAATTGAAAATTGGCAAGCCTGAAATTTAAAATTAATCACGATTTTTTATGAGGTTATTCTTCATGTGAGGATATATACTAATCATTAACATCAAAATGGAATTTTCAGTTTTTTGAACCTGGCATTTTTACCCCCAAAATAAGCAATAAAATTAACTTCTGTATAAAAAGGCAATGAATGCTAAAAATGCATGCTAAAGTTTAAATTGCTAAATATTTTTTAAAAATTCAACTATATGAATTTCTACACTTTTCTCAACTTTATTTTAGCTAATAATTACCTAATGGAACTCCTGGAGAACCGAAAAGTTCTACTAGTTGAAGTACAAATCTTAGTGATAAAGGAAGCTCCAAATTACTGGATTTTGTATATGGGGAATCTTGAACATCTTTGATCTGAGAATGTACTTTTTGTTCACGTTCATTAATCACTTCCATATTTTCAAAAGGTTCAGCCATAGTGTTTGTAAGGCATTCAGTAATTAGTTTAACTGAATGCAAAATATCTGGCTGAGTAGTTGAAGTATCTAGAGATATCTTTTTCTTTTCTTTAATTTCTATTGTTTCATCACATTCAAACAATTCTTGTTCACTTGGTGAGGGAGCTTTACAGGAAACAGAAGTATATTCATGAATTGGAGTATCAGATTCTTTTGTTGGAATAGTCACAGATTCCTCTGCAAGTTGTTTGGAACCATTGTGTAAGGGAAGTTCCACATCATAATCAGAAAATTCAACTACTGCATTGTAATTGGATGCTTGAAGTTCACAGCATTGTTTGTTCTTTTCTATAATTTCTTCATTTGAAATGTCTTCTTTCTCTGTATCTATATTATTTAGCACTTTCTGATTCTTTTTAGGAGGAATATGCCATGGTAAATCAAAGTTTGGGGCCAATTTGAAGATCCTTTTATGTTTCTCTTTTTTCTTTGATAAAGCTAATATACACCCATTAGTTCTGAAACTGGCTTTCTTTCCACTTTCTCTAACAAATTCACTAGCATTATCACATACCTTATTTTCCATCAGCAATAATGACAAAGGGCTATTTGTTGTATCGCTATTTTCATGCAGGAGTCTTACACTATTTTCTTTCACTAATTCTTTATTAGAATTATAATCAGTTATTTCTGTTGTTGCATCTGAAAGCATCTTCTTAGGCCTTTTGACCTTTTTTGGTCTTTGCTCAAACATGATTTTAGATACATCCTCAGGCCAAGTCAAACAGGATTCATTTTTCTCAGTCTTGGTCTGAAATTGTTCATCAACCAAATCAAAGGAAAAGAAAGCCCAGGAATTCATTTCATTACTTTCTGAAGTGTCATGTGGATGTGGAAGAGTTATTTCCTCTTCGGTGCTTAACATTTGGTTTCTTTGGACCAAGTTTTCAGCAGATGTATTTTTGTTTTCTTTATCAGTCAATGCAGTATTTTTTCTTGCATCATTTTGATCTGATTGTTGAAATGAATTTTGATTATAATCTAAAGTGTTACTGTCACTTTCTGCAAGCGATATGCTTTTGATTCCATTCGATAAATGACAGTTGAATAATTGGCCAGATATATTTTCATTTAGAGTAATTGATAGTGACACATCTTCAGTAATATCTACTTTTAGTGACTTCTTTAAAGACGCTGAATTTACCACAACAGAATCAAGGAATTCCTTTTTTTGCAATTCAGAAAGCTGTACATGATTATACTTTGTTGAGCCATTCTCACTATCAATTTTAGCTTCATCTGGATGGCCAGTCACTAATTCTGATTGTCCATTGTCTTCTGAATTTTCTTGCTCACTTTGTGATAAATCCCCATCATTTGAAATTAAGTGTCCATTTGATTTTATGTCCACTGTGACAGCTGATGTAATAACAGCATTTTTTATTTTTCTGTTCTTCCTTCGTTTCTTTTTTTGTTTTATCTTGTGTAATCTGTGTTTCCTCTTTACAACCAGTTCCCTAAATAGAATAAAGAACTAAATATGAACAAATTATTAAGAATGCTCTTAGTGCAGACATGCACATAATGACTATATAACACATGGAGCATCTCAAGGCAGTTATGGAGTGATCTAACTTTCATCACATCAACAGCTTCATAACATTTTTTCTAAATATTCAAAATTTCCACAGAAAATATTTTGTGCTTAAATCTTAGATAATAAGAGCAGAATGTACTGACAATCAAGCTTAAAAATCGACCAGGGTGTTGTGTTGATATGTTCACCAGCATGAAACATTACACACACACATACACACACACGAGAAGGCATTTGTAACCAGAAAATAGTAGTACAAAAGATGTTTTCAAGTTGTATTATAGAATTCATGACTTTTTTCTAGTTAGTTACAGAAGACATAAGAAAAAATCCTCTCTGATTATGGTTTCATTATGGAACTCTTACAAGATGCCTATAGTATGTTGTGTGTAAGATGGTATTTTTAAAATAGGTATCAAAGTCCAAACTGCTTCAATCTGCTTTCAACTGAAATATGAAACTCATCCATATATTTAAGTTCTACTAAAATCCATAGAATATCATTTACATCAAAGTATATTTCTGTCTGGAGAAAAAAATAGTTAATTTACATTGCTTATTTCATTTCATAATTTTACTCATGTGCCATTTTGAAATGATATTTTGCCCTGAAAAGATACAAAATAACTAGGAGGATGTTAGTTTAAAACTGAAAGAGTGATCATAATTTTCAACCTCTAGCACAATATTTTTATTAATATTTTTTGACCTCACCTCATCTTATTCTCAAATTGTTTATGGATAATTCCTAAATGAAGAACAAAGCACATAAAATATGTTAGCTGACATCAACTTGCTAATTTATGCACCCATTATAGAATTCTGTAACTGAACTTATGCATGGACACTATGGAACAGAAATGTTGACAGATTGGCATTAGGTTTCATCTAGCATGGTTCTTCTTTTCTTCAGTCAATTAAATATAAAGTCTGTATTTATTCCCAATTTCCCTTCTCTACTTGATTTTTTGTGACATATTTTTGATTGCAAATTTGTCAGAATAAGAAATTCTTGTACACTATTAAAAGTTACAGTATATATACTAAACTACAAGACACACAGTATTTATGGCTGTGTCTGTCTCTCTGTGTATAGTCTCTCTGGGGAAAAGCAAAATCAAGATTCTAATCAACTGTTTACTCCTTCATATGAATAGAATCCACAAATCTATTTGCAGTCATATGAAAATATATACCAAGGAGATAGATCCAAACTTACAACAGAAGAGGGTAAAACTTATGTATTACTAAAACTGTTTATCATGACTTTAAGCTAGATGAAATAGTGTATCATAGAGCAACAATTCTTGAACCAAGAGACTTCAAATAGACTAATTTACAATCTGGGACCCAAGATTGCTGAGGGAATGAAATTTTAAAAAGTTGTAGCTGCTTAGTGCTACTGGTTACTGTTGGACTGCTGGGCTGCTGCTGTGGTGACATGATCTCTGTTTTCAACATTTTGTCTTGTAATCACCCACTCCCCCACCAAACTACAGCCACTTACCTGCCTGTTGGGTAGGGTAGGATAGGGAAGGAAAGATCTCTGATGCTTCCTGCCAGATTCCCTCAACGAAACTCAATGGGGAAGCCATCAGGAAGTCGCTCTTGTTCCCACTACATTTTGCCCACCCTTGGTCATTCTGTTTCTCTTTAGGCAAGCAAGTATCTCTGAAATGACCCAGTGGGGCATGGGTTGAAAATAAAATTAGAACTGTTCTTCCTTATCTAGCATTTGTGTGTAGGGAGTAATTCAAAACTAGCATTTTCTATTTATGATCTTCCTAGTAGCAGGAAGAGGGGTGGTTCTTAGTACTTCATTCTGCCACCTATGTTAATTGCATTTTCTCTCTTCAAAATCCAAAACATTGTATCACACATAGTGGGTGTTGGCAATATTAAGACCTAATATTTATATTGTAATTTATAGAGAAATTAACTTCCTCTTAATGACTATCATGGGATTTAGTTCTGAGTGAACATGTATAGGACTGCATTATTAATCAATGTTAATAAAAATCATACTTACCTGATAGGGAACATATTAACACTGTTATATAAATTATTTATTATCTACAGTCACTTAGCTTTGTTTTATTTACTATCATATGTACATACGTGTACACACACACATACACACACATATATACACACAACAATCCAATTCGTTCAAACTGACATCAAGGCGAAAACTTGCCTTGCTTTCACTTTTGTGGCAACAAGATGATGATTAGTACAAAAGTAGAAAAAATGGAGCTCGTCTGCTCTAAGGAATAAATACAAAATTGGGGACAAATAATGTCTACATCTGAAAGGAAAAGCCACCTCCATATCATATGAGGCTTTTGTGGTAGACCAGATCAGAAAACACAGTAATACTAGAGCTGCATTTTATTGAGATAGACTATATAGCAATAGAATCTTGCAAGTTTGATAAGAGTTTCTCCTCCCCTTGCTCCCCAGTGAGTCAGGAAGGAGCCAAGTTTCTTCTTAATGTTATTTCCTTTTTAGCCTTAAGGAATGCCTTTATCCTTTTTGTTTAGGTAATCATTCCTGAATCTTTGCCTCAGTGTTATCTCCCTAGGTTTCTGCATATCATGATCAGCTACATAATTATGCTGATATGAACAAAGGCAATTTTCTGATATTACTAATGACAAAATATGTACTATTAACTTGCAAAATACTGATGCACTGATTAATAGTTATAAGCATACACTGTTAAATGCAAAGTTTAATATATTAAAGTTACTGAACTTAATTTTTACAAGAACCTCTTCTACTTAAAAGAAATGGCAATGGAGCAAACAAATTAAGCAGTAAATTATTCAAAATATCTTTTAATTATTTCTATTTAGTAGTAATTACATGCATATTTTTCAATACATTAAAGATTAGGACACACAAAAATTAATAAATATCCAGAATTCAATCTGGACTTCGAGTCTCGTCTGCATGATTCTTCAATCCTCTATGTACTTATCTTTTAAAAGAAAAAGAAACACATGAAGCAGAAAGTCATGTTTGTATGTTTGTAGAAACTTATGATAAATAATAAAAAAGTAGAAAAAGTAGAGTTGTAGAGAAAAATAATTGATCAAAACTGCACTTCAGTAGATAACACTGCCATGTAGTTAGAGATTTGGAGTTTTCGAATGACTGTTGAAAAAAAAATCACTTAACTACAGTATTCTGACTAGTAAATATTCCATCCACATTATGAGGTAACTTTCATCAACCTGGGTGCCCATGTGTTGATTTCATTTCCCTTCCCAGCCAACATGGTCCTTAATGAACATTTGGAAGTTTGAGCTCATAGGTGAAGTTATCATAAGAGTTCTGTAGGTGTAGAATGATCTACTTACCCTACATTTGAATTCACTGTCAAAGGGCAAAGTATAATGGAACCTTTATTCCATCATGTGGATATCCTGATGAAAGCTGAAGGTTTCATACAAAATCATACAATATAAGTAAAGGTTTTTTGTAATGTTGAGTCAGTAGATTCATAAACATGTCAGCCTAGACATGAGAGATGAAGTGAATATTTCCATTAATAATTTGATTATCTAGAAATATTATGGAGGAGTGTGTTTAAATTATATTTCAGGCTGCTGCTTTAATAAATGTCTTTTTCAGATTTTTTTCACTGAGCATGGGTATTAGGCCCTGCATAAGTTTATTTTTTAAAAAATCTAGTCATGAAAGCTAAATTATTTTTACCAATAGTTCTTAATAACTTATAGGAACTTTTTCTACAGGGCATGCTACTCTTTTAACTTCTAAAGGTTCCATGCAGAAATGGAACCTGGTGAAATACTCAATTCAATTGAGACTGGATTTCTGAAGCAGTAGTACAAAACCATGCAAAAAGAAAAGAGGTATTCAATTTATTACATGGCATTAGTACAAAGACTTTTTGTGAATTCAGCCACAAAATACCACGAAGTGGGTATTGTATATATCATATCCTAAACAAATGTAATATGGTATAACTAATGTCCATTTAACTTTTTCAACACATTTGAATGTATTAATTCTTTTGTAAGAAAACTTAAGTACCAATATCAAAAGGCATAACATTTAACATACCATAGTAATGTGGATTTAGGATTTGATAAAAAAAGTTATTGAGAACTGATTTGTAAGAATACAAATCACATGCTGCATGCTGATATTCAAAGTCACAGATTTGAACTGCAGAATTTTGCTACCATTTTTTCAACTTACAACTTGCACAGATAAAATTCTGTACAGATCAGAAAATGGAAACATAAGAACTTCAGCTGAATGTCAATGTTTGATTGATAAGCTTCATAATAACATAACTGTTATCTATAGATATGCATAATTTGAAATGCTACTAAAAGCAGAAAAAAGAATTGTTCAAATGTAATTCTGATATTAAAAGTTACCCTATTATTTATTAAAAATCCATGTATTCTATTGAGAAAAAGAAACTGCTCAGCAGTTTGCGGTATAAGTAAAATGTTGCATTAAAAATCAGTGATTATCACAAGTTTCGATAAAATCAACATTAGTACAAATATAAAATGTGAAAGTATTTTACATTTTAATATTAAACATTTACATTTTTATAAATAATTCCAAGGTATTTAATCTGCATTAAATCTATTTTAGTCACAAAAGAAATTAACAGAATATTTAAAACAGATCAACAAGGAATTAAGTCTTTTCAATAGATTTAACTCTACTAATTGTGTATAAAGTTATTACTGATAAAGAAAAGCAAGTTATTACTGATAAAATTGACCTTAAATGTATCCTCACTTAAAAGTATTAAAAGTATTCCAAGAGACTGAATAGTCTCCCCACCTCTGTCTTCTTTGTAAATATGGTCTTTGTGAGGTTTTATGAAAAGGAAGCACTGAATTCATGACAATGGGTATCGAGATTTGATATTCATATCTTTCCAGCATTTGTACAATCTTCTCACGACTGACCCCATGTTTATTCCTCCTATAAAAGAAAATAAACAAATAAAAATCTGATCATCTTGGAATACCATCTAGAATGCCTTCAGTTTATGTTCTTCAAAAAAAAATGCAAAGACCAATATATATTTAAGTGGAAAAGTAACAATTGAGCAGTGATTTTGAACGTAAAAGTTCAAAAAAGTAGCAGCATTTTATCTGTCTTAAATATATAGTTTAATTGTGGATGTTTCTCATTTAAAACAAATATATTAAAATCTCACAATTTCTGCATATTTATAAGTATCCTAAAAAACAAATGGGCAGGTACCAACAAGGATTTTTTTTAAGTAGACAAAATGAAGAGATCAAGAGAGGCATAAACTTAGTATTTTTTTTGTTGGAGGCTGCTGCTACATAGTTTCTTGAACAGTTTGGCATATTTACTTACTTATTTATTTATTTTTACACTGATATATTTCTTCATTTCCTTTAACTGCTGCCAAGTATCCTGGCACAAGGTACAACTGATATATTGGATTTATAGTACTTGAATGGACCTCTGGGGCAGGTCATGGATAGGACTTATATGTAGCCTGCAAGTCCTAGGAAATTTGTGGATCAGGACAACTGAATAACAAAAGGAGATTGTGAATGAAACTCTATGAGCGTAAAAGGGAACTGTAGTTATATGACTGTACATCAAGAAGTTGGTGTTGACTCTTAAAAATCCTATAGACAAATTTTCTCTACCATGAGCCTAACTTTCAAAAATGCATCCATTGCTACCATTGTCACTGTAACTGAACTTACTGTATCCATTTTACTAATTACAAGCATCAGCATAATTAAAAATAAAATATCCAAGGGAAAGCACAGTGTGTGGTTCTATTTCACAAAGCCTAGAAAAGAAATTAGCCTTGGAGCAGGGACAAAGATAATTTCAAGTTTATACAAAAATTTTCAAAAGTTTCAAGTTGCATATTTAAGGACAATAATGGAAATAAGTGAAGTATTAAAGGGAAGTTTCATACATTTTTTTTAAATGAGTGAAGTATAATTTAAGTCTTACTTTTCTAGTTCTTCAGGATTAAACTTCCACCATGTGTCTGGTTCATGGAATTCCACATGGTAGCCTTTTTCTAGAGCCTAAGCAAACAAGAAATACAGTTATAAAAGGAACATCAAATAATAGTTTTTCTGATCTTGTCTGCAATCCTGTCCGTATATACCAAATTGGAAATAAGTCCTATTATATATAATGGGATTTATTTTAAGAAGGCATGAATAAGATTGTACTTCAATTTCAGCACATTTAACATAATTTTTATTCCAATAAAAGTTTTGTTTTACTAAGATTTATATAGATCATAAGACATAGTTAATACATGATGAAATGTATGACAAAAATGATTAATAAATTTACAGAAATTAGATTTATATATGAAGACAGAAAAGTGAATCTCCATTAAAAGTGGCTGGTTTATTTACCGCTTTCACATAAGGCTTCATTTCCCAGGCTTGTGTATTTGTGTTGTCTATAATAATTGGGGATCTTCCTAGATCCATTGCTTCTTTTGCTGCAATATATAACATTTCAATTAGATAAATGGCAGCTAAAATAATTAATCTTTTGAAAACCTCCTGAGAGAATAAAAGTTGAAGAGACCTATCATTTCTCTGTTCTTGTTTGAATATGTCCGGTTGATTATGCACTGGCATAGAATGAGAAACTAGACTAGACATTTTTTAATTTAATAAGATCTAACATCCATCAAGAGCATTTTGGCATATTGTATAACGGTGTGGTATGTTGGATGCTCTGCAGTGTATAAGAAGATGCTCCAGAGAGTTATAAACACAGCACAAAAAATCATCGGTTGCTGTCTTTCTTCTTTGGAAGAGATTGCGGAGGCCAGACTCTTCTCTAGAGCACAAAATATCTCCACAGACCGTTCTCATCCTGGTCATTCATATTTCAAACTATTGACCTCAGGGAGGCATTATAGGTGACTTAAAATGAGGACTAATAGATTGAGAAACAGTTTCTTTTCCAAGGTAGTAACTGTCTTAAATCAAACAGTGCATTTGTGATTTAGTCCTATTATTATTATAATTTTTATATACTTTGTAGTGTGAGTGTGATGTGGTAGTTTGGGGCACTGTGCTGGAGTAGCTTTCAAATTTCATTGTATTCGTGGAATGCAATGACAATAAAGGTATTCTATTCTAAAATGTTTTGATAACCGTTATATCTTATGTATAGCTATCGTCTACTTTACCTCACCCTTCCCATTAATATCCAAATATGCCCCAAATCTGCATTTATATATGAATGGTCAAGTGATTATTCATTTAGAAAATTATAGATCATATTGAAAAGTATAATCTGCAGGGAAAATGTAGTAAGCTTAACTTGGTTTGCCTTTTACCCTTAACATTTTAGATTTGTCTGTACTTATAGAAAAATAGTAAGGAACCTTGCTAAAAATTCAAATTTCCTACTGTTTATGAGGATATTATTGCATATACCAATGAATATGTAACAAACTCTCGTAGATTTATAATACCAATTTAAGTGCATATTTCATTGTAAATGTTTCTACATTAACATATTTTCACACCTCGATTTTGATTCCACTCATGAGCAGTACCAAGCTGAGAAACATTATAGCTCCAACATCCATTGATCTGATGGAAGTAATCATCAGTACTGAAGACAATGCCATTATAACTCTGACCACGGAGAATACTGTCAAAGAAATAAAAAGGAAGTCTATTATCACATAGCAAAATGATGGTTTGGAAAAACAGAAAATCTTATATTGAAATTTTATACTAAAAAAACAAAAAATCTTATACTAAAACATTTCCAATACATTTTTGACTGACATCTTAGGACAACGACAGTTCCCAAATCTAATTTTTTACTACCTATTTTTCCCTGAAGAATAATCCATTCATAAATGATATTTCTAGAAAGAAATTATTCAATTCCATATTAGATAACTTAATTAATTGAGTATATATTTATGCTGTCTTATCTATATCTTCCAATTTCATGTGGAAAGAAACTATCCCAAAGAATACTAATAATTATTTTCTGTTGTTAAACCAAAAGGTATCATTTATATTGATTTTAAGAAAAATCAGCAAAATTACTTTAAAATCTACCAATCATCATTATTCAGAAGGATCCTTTTATCCATCCATCAATATTTTTAAAAAGTTTAGGCTGCATAAAGATAACCAATAAACAGCCAAAGTACACTAATAGTTTAAATTCAGGTAAATATATATCTCATGCAGACTAAGCTAAAAATTATTAATACAAACATTTCTAAGAAGTCTAAAACACGTTTAGAAATCAGCCCACTTTACTAGCTCAGTTACCTATATTTCAACAAAACGCTTTGACCTATTTCCCAAAACATTACTATTAAAAGAATCTATGCTATAATTACATTAAAACATATTTACAGCTATCTTAATTCAAATTATTTCCTAAATTTTACAAAATATTCTAATTAATGAAAGAAATAAACATTAAAATATAGTCTAGTAATAAGAAAACATGATCTACATGTAAGATTCAGAAAGGCCTTTTGTGGAATCCAGTTACTGTTTGTCCAAAGACCCACTTTCTTAGCTGGAAGTTAAAAGTTATATAAGCCTAATACTAACACCAGTTATCTGAAAACCCTGTATAATTTCAACAACTTTAAATTTTGCTTTGTTGAAGGGCAACTACACAGTCTTTATCTTTTACATTTTGTCACATCTATTTGTTCATGCTCCCATATACTTTTTCCATTTTAAACTACAACAACAAAAAGAAATACAGAAGAACTAGTTGATCTGATATTGTCCAGCTCACAATCTTCAAATAGTTAAAAAAAGGTGTTTTTGTTTCTAAAATGTTAATACTTGGGTTGAGTTTAAACAATAAGTTAAAGAGTAAATTTTGATGAATAATTTAAGATCATTGGCCAACCACTGAAAAAGTCCTGATTTCGATCTAGAGATCTGGAGAGAGGGAATAAGAAGTAGAGGGGGAAAAGTTTAAGAGGAAGCAGCAGTATAAAAGAGGAAGTCTATGAAATAAATTACTTCTATTTTATTCTTAAAATAAAGTCATGATTCACTTACTGAGATAAGGTTGTTTTTCCAGAGCCTGGAAGTCCTCTTAATATTAAAAGTTGCTTTTTAAACTCATATGATTTGTCCTGAGGATGCTGCTGGGGAACATTATTTGACTCCTCAAAATTGTGAGCTTTACTGTTTTTCCAATTTGCTTGGGTTTCACAGAAACCATTAAACATATATCCATCGGGTACACTACATTCATTTTTGATTATATTCATACTAGGAATATTAGAGTGATTACTGTATGGATTACTTCGATCACATTCTGAACTGTTCATGTTATTTTTTTTAAATTCTGTATTTGAAGAATTGAAGCCATCTGAACAAAGTGATAAGGAATTAGAGTTCTGAAAATTGAAGTGAGCAGTAAATGGATGTGGTGGGTTGTAAGGTATTACAAATGGATGGGTCTGTTGGCCACTATGCCTAAACTGAGGTACAAAATCATTCCAGAATCTAAAATCTTGTTTATTACATGGTTGTTCAATTTCCCATGCATCTCTTCCATGTTCACGTTGTTCCATGCCAGTTCTGTGACCATTTGGGTCATTACAAATGTCTTTGCCAGTTCTATAACTATTTGGTTCATTATAAAAATATTGTCCCTCGTTATTCTTAAGTAATGACTTATGAAACCATTCTTGGGATTTTACATACATGACTTGATTTGATTTACTACAGTCCAGAGGCGGATAAGGTGAATTTGCTTCTGTCACCTGTAAATGAGTATCCGGACAACTTTCATTACTTTCAAGCTGATCAATTTCCCTGTAAAACTGTGACAATTCATCTTCTATTTTTGGCATATCACAGGAGATAGCTTGCACTATTTCTTTCTGAGACTTTCCACCATTAATAGTATTTGATCTCTTTGGGCAGTTGTTTTCAATATACTTTTGCTTTTGTTTATGTTCACAATTACTTTCACTTTTATAAATGGGTCCAATAAATGCTTTGCTTGTGCTGTACAGTTCCATTTCCCCTTTATTTGTATGTTCATTAATGAAATTGTTATCTCCATTATGAGCTATATTGCTGTTGTCAGTAACAGAAGAACATTCATTTCCTTTAATTTCAGTTTTGTTTACTAAACTTGAAAGATCTGTTGAACTTGGTGTTTGACCAGGAGGTACTTGGTTAAATGAATTTAATACTTCTGCATTTCTTTCTCTCTCTCTTTCCTGCTCTTCATCATCATCATCAGATAGCGATAATGGAATAAAGCCAGAATGTGTTTTTTTTATATGTATTTCCTCATGAAGTCTTTGTAATTCATCATAGGATTTACCATAAGGCTCTTCTGTAGATTTCATCCTTTTAGAAGAGGGCTCAACTACTGAGACATCCTGATTTTCAAAATATCTTGACTTACACGCAGCATGAAGCATCTTAAAAACAATAAAATATATTTATATTTAAATTTAAAATACATTTATCAAATATGTTTCATGTTTTGATCACATCACTCATGCAATGATTGAAGCTAAACATGCTGAACTGAGGATACACCCATTGTAGCCAACCTACTTTTCTTCTATGTAAATATACTTTCTAAATAATAAAATGTTATTGTAAAATTAGTAAGAGGTTGTGAAAAGGAGCCTAGGGCTAAAACATATTTTTCAATTTACAAAGTGCTTTGGCATCAAGGTGTTTTTTTATATTTCAATGACAGTACACACTATCACACATTTGCTATCTATGTTAACTTTCAATTGCTTAGGGGGGGAAATAAAAAAAAAGTTGTGAAGAAATTGAGGCCAAACAACAAAACGGCTAGGGCTTGTTTTAAAAACACACAACAGCAATCTTCCAAAAAGGAAAAAAAAAAGCCCTTGCCACTTCAGAATTAAGATCCCAGGTCATATAATTTTACCCTTGTCCTTTTCTTAAAGGTCCCATGTGTTACCTAAGACTCATGATCCGGATTTTGGGAGGCAGCCCCTTCCAAATAATCTGCCCGCCTGACAGCTGTGGCCAGGCCGTCTATGTTTCCCCTTGTTTTTATGCATCTGGTGCCCCGACATCACTGGGCGGGCGGGCATGTCAATCCTACACCTCCTCATGCGACGAGTGACAGCTCAGATACAAAAAGCAGAGCCCCAGTGAAGGGCTTGCCTATACTTTCTCCCACTCCTAGGTTCTGGACTAGAAGTCCCCCACGGCAAAGCGATTGCCCTTACAGCTAAGAGCTGTAGTCCAAGAGGGCCAGACTGGCTAAGGCGGGCGGGTATATCCACTCCGTCAACACGCGTCACACAGAAAACAAGCATTTGCCCACCAGCCCGGTTCTTCTCCCTCAGGCTGTGCAATTCAGAGGCTTCCTCGCGGTCCTTGCCTCAGCATCGCTCTTCCCAAAGAAACGTTCTTATCCACATCGGCAGACTAACCTCAAAACAAATCGGCTACTCGCTCGCCACGCATTCCGGAAGTCAAGTGGGGACGGCTACTACGCGCCCCCACCAAAGCAAGCCCCGAACCCAAAACAACCTCAAATCGCCTCCTTCCAAAATGGTGGCTTCCTTAGCTTCCGCGCATGCGTTTTGGTAGTTCTCACGGCCTACAAAATACATTTCCCGACATTCCTAGAGCGTTAGTATGACATCATAGAAGAAGAAAAGCAAAGAGCGGAACCTGCGGGAGAGCGAAGTACGAAAATGTTAGATAGTTGTGGGGTAAATTTATTAGACTATAAATGCAACAATAAAAAAAGAGAGAAATTCTGAATTTTATGGACCTTGGCAATAACAGGTATAACGATTGCAAGTTCGAAAGATCTTTAAAATAAATCTGATTGCTATCCAGGACGCAGTATATAAACCCGTCCCCGGAAAATCCTTTGCGTGTGTTACCATACCACCTAGCGTTACCTACCATTTATCACTTACAAATATTCGGATGCTCGCTAATTAGCAGCAACGAGATACAAAACCTGTATCTTTTTGTCCTGATTTTTGCAGCTCAGATGTATTAGCCCGATTACAAACGGTTTAATTGCCGCGCAGCTTCCGAACTCATTTTAGAAGTAAATACTATAGAACTTAGTTGAACGTAATCGTAACAAGGTGCGCTATATTGCATGGGGTTTTCTCTGTCCCACATGAATTCATTTATTTTACACATTTTTACTGTATTCCTAAAAGTGCTGTTTTAATTTCTATTATAGCCCTTTTGCCTACAGTTCCTTCCATATGCAACAAGTAGAAATTCTTTTTCCATTTTTTCATTTCCACAATAGGCATAATTGAAAGCCGCCTTGAGCTTGGAAAATTAGCTGTGTTTTAATTTATTACGTATACATTCAAATTTGCATTATTCAGAGTATTCCATTGCTTAAATTAATTACTGTGGTAAGTCAGCCCCCCCCCCAAAAAAATAAAAAACCTTGCCGTTATGTCAAATAAATTACTTCTAGAGTATTCAAATCTTCTCTGTTGGAAGAGATTTTTTTATTATTTTTATTATTATATTTTTTATTATTTTCTTAACATTTTTATTTTTATATGATATTTTTATATTTATATTTGTTTAAACTGCCTTGAGTCACCATGGGCAAGTAGGCAGCAATATAAATTTTCTAAAATAAATAAAATAAAATTTTAAAAGCTTTAATTAGCAACCTTCTTTAATTAGGAGAACTAGTGAAAGCTGACTTATTTTCATCCTCTAGATAGAGCAGGGGTGTCAAATTGGATTTCCTCCAGGGCTGGATCGGCATTGTAGTTCTCCTCTGAGGGCTGGAGGGGCGGGGGGCAGGATGGATGCCTCCTGCAACTCCCTGCCGGACAAAATAGGGGGTGGAAGCTCTGCAAACAGGCCCCTCGCACCTCATTTTTGCCTTTCATGACCTCCTGCAGTACTTCGCTGTCTGAAAACAGGCTGTGTGGCCCATTTTGGGGCCATTTTTCAGTCATTTTTTGACCTGTTTTGGGGCCAATTTCGGCCAGCAGAATGCTAGAGGCCATGGAAAGTGAAAACGAGGTATGGGGGGCGCACACGGCCTGTTTTATTCTCCCAAGGCACCACAAGCGGTCCCTTGATATTTCCAGGCTGGCCCTGCGGGGCAGATTTAAGCACCCTGAGCTTGACACCCCTGCTCTAGAGTCTAGAGGTTAATTTTTCACCCAAGAAGATGAATGTCTATTTGCTAAGTACTGAGGGAAAGGGGTATTGTAAATAGTATCACAACTGCTACACAGAAACATTCACCAAAATGACATAGTATTCCACTGATGTGCATAGCTTACTCATTTTTATACCAGTTTCTTTAATAATATTTTAATGTCATTAAAGTAGCTTTCTCCAACCTGGTATTCTCCAGACGTTGGAACTAATTCCATGAATCCTTGTGAATTACAATCCTATCATCTGCAAAAAAGTGATGCTTTCAGAAGGGAATACCACTCTACATCATTTTATGTACATTTATTGGGGAATGTGCCATTAAACTCATTATGTTTTAGTTGGTTTTTGCTCACTTGGAAGTAGACAACATTATTTTCAGGTATTAAAAACAACAAGTGCTCTTGTTTAATGTCCTAAATCTAACTATGTACTTTATGCATATCATCTTTCTCAGGCTGGAAAGGCCCCTCCTGCGGGCTCCCAGTTGCCGCCTTCTGTGCTGTAGCCACTTTCAGGCTGGGTTGCACAACATAGAACTCCCTCCTCCCGTTCTGATTTTCTGTGTTGTGGGAATTGTGCCGTTAAGCCAATTAGCCTTCGGGCCTGTTAATGTGGTCAGGGGCGACTGTGTTGCTTTTCCCTCTGGCAACAGCCCTTAGTTAAGCTTGTCTGAGGAAGACGCTGATTTGGATTTGGTTAGGACTTGGTTAGGAGATGTTTTAATTTTTTTTAATTTTAAACTTTTATCGGGTTTTTATTGGTTTTTATTCTCAAATTCAGCCACTAATTTAATAATTTTTAATTCTATTTTAAATTTTTATGAACTGTATTGTTTTATTATGGCTGTTCACTGCCCCAAGTCCCTATTTGGGAGAGGGGGCGGTATAAAAGTTAAATAATAAATAAACAAATAATAAATAAATAATAAAATCTTTCTTGGGAGCAAACATTGCCAAATTAATAGCTTTTTGCTCCCAAGAAAATACGTTTAAGATCTAGGTTAGAATGAAATGCTAAGATGCTTGCAATCATAAAGAATTACATTACAAATATACCTCCAATAAAACTTACAAGAAAGTTAGATATCCTGATCCTAAAGAAATGCAATAATAAAATTACAACTGAATTGAAAATTTGTACTATTTCTATCAGTTAATAAAAGTGATTTAAAAGAGAGAAAAAAAGAAATGCAATAATAAAATTTGTCTAACAGAAGATATACCCAAATCACATTTGTTCTTATCAAACCCTTATGCTTTATTTGCGTAATATAGCAATTATATAAAATATACATTCACCGTAACCTGGATTTTATGAATTCTACATATTTTTGGCATGGAATATTTTCCAAGCTATGTATGGGTCCTACCAATATATACAATAAAGAGTTGTAATAAATAAGGAAAATCTAGGACCTATGTGAAGCTTAGAAAATTTTGTGACCAAAATTTCAGAACTGAAAGTGGGTAGAATACATTTTCACAAATTGTTATATAAAAATGTTGGAGATCACAGCTTTTCACAAATGGGCATGTTTATCACAAAATGTGAGACATGTAGTTTCTGATGGATGTAAGCAATTTATTCTTATTTCAATCCCAACATTTTTTTAAAAAGATCAAATAGCAAACTGACATCATATATACTAAGTCATTTTGAAATATGAACTGTATTAAACATAATAGTCCATTAATTTTAAAGTACAAATTTCCTATTTTTATCATGTCTTTTCCTTATTTATCATTTTTTTTAAAGCTTAGTGTGCAAGATTTCATTTTTTACATAATTGAATTCTTCCTAGTCTGATTCTCTGCAGATTAAGACATGATTACATACATTGAATTCTCATTTCCATCATGCCTATGTTTGCCTGAAGTAGTGTGCCTGGAGTAAGGGCATTTTTAAATTGAAGTTTTCTAGTACTACCAATGTAAAAATAATGTGCATTGTACAATCAATTTTTTCTGATAAAAAAATGAGAAGAAAGCAGAGTTGATATTGTATTGACAAAAAGTAAAGTATCGTTTAGACTCCTTGAAAAATCTGTAAATAAGACAGAATCACCATCTGTCAGATATTCCCCATCTTCAAGCTGATATGCAACAGGTAGTCCTTGAGTTACAACCGCAATTGGAACCAGAATTTCTTTTGCTAAACAAATAGTTTTAAAAAATGATACCAAGTAATTGTATCTGCAGTTCCTATTGCCATCATTAAGCAAGGAAGGAAGATCATGGGTTGTTAAGTGAGTACCTCATCACAACTTCCTGCTAGCTTCCAACAACCAAAATCAGTGGGGAAACAGGCAGGAAGTTGCAAGTCCTGGGTGGCTCACAATCAAGCTGCCAAGTAGATAAGTGGTTGCTGACCAATGGGAGAGGAAACAATGGGGTACTTGGAGGATCAGGGAGGTGCAGAGTGATCATGGCAGGTAATGGAACGGCTGCTGTGAATGGAGAGGGTACGCGAATGGTGCATGGATGGGGAAGTCTTATTCAAGCAACTTGTGATCTTCCCTGCAGGCTTCCCCATTGATTTTGAGTGTGGGAAGCCAGCAGGGAATGTCAAAATTATGAACGTGACTGTGATACTGCAGCTATTGTAAACATAAACCAGTTGCCAAATACCCCAAATTGCAATTTCATGACCACACGGCTGCTGGGGTGGCCAGGACTGATCATAACCATCACTTGTTCAATGCTGCTATAGCATTGAATGTTTGCTAAATGGATGGGCGCTAAATGAACCTGTGACTAGTTATTAGGGTAGACCAGCACTTCAGATTAAGTATTTCAAATGCATTCTAGAGTGTGAGAACAGGTAGTTCAGAGTTGTGACATTGGGACCAGAATTTTCATAAGTCAATCTAACCGGATCCAATCTTTTTAGTGTTTTTATGGCAGTCATTAAAGGAACCACGTAGTCCAGGCCTGTCAAACTGGTGACCCATAGGCCAGATGTATCACGTGCAGGCCACGCCCACCCTAGCTCCGCAAAGGCAAAAAAGTCATGATATATCATGTGACACTATTGAGTTTGAACCTGTGATGTAGTCATTAGCTAAATTAATTACCTTGAATGGCCGTTTAGTCAAAACATTGTAAATGTCGGTCATGTGACTGGGATCTGCAACCAGCCATAAGTATGTGATTGCCAAGCACTCAAAATCCTGTCACGTGCCTGAGGGACTGGGAAGGCACATTTTACAATGGCTAGAAGAGCTTTATCGGCCATGACCTTTCCGAGGACATTGTAACTTTGAACAGTCATTAAACAAACGTTCATAAGTCAAGGATTACCCGCATATCCCCTGAGGATGATCTCTTAAAAGCAGGGGACTCTTTCCCAAATTAGGCAGCTGTTACTTTAATATGTTGTCAACAAATATGACATTTCTTCTTTAGCAAGCTCAAAAGTAGATTATGCAAGTCAAATCTGAAGTGCTGCACAACTCTTGTAATAGCAACAGCACTTAGACTTATATACCACTTTATAGTGCTTTATAGCCCTCTCAAAGTGGTTTACAGAGTCAGCATATTGCCCCCAACAATTTGGGTTCTCATTTTGTCCACCTCGGAAGGATGGAAGGCAGGGATGGGATTCTATAGGTTCGCACCTATTTGCTTGAACTGGTTGTTAACATTCTAAGCAGTTCGAAGGACCGGTTGTTAGAAGAAATTATTGGCCTAATCCTGTAAGGCAGGAAGGAAGGAAACATTCTGGTGTTGCTTGCAGAAATTGCCTCTCCGTTAACCCTTATTACATTCTTGGCAGGACTAGACTTCCTGTCTCAGGAACTTCTTTGGAGTTTTCTTTCCCCTCCTTTGCTGGTACTTTGCTTTTGTGGAGTGACCATTCAAAGTTACAATGGCACTGAAAAAGTGATTTATGATCCTTTTTCACACTTACGACTGTTGCAGCATCCCCACAGTCATGAGAGGCCAGGCAAGGAGATGCGTGCCTTGATGTGAGTGATGTTGAGTTGGCCATGCCCAGCCAGTCACATGACCACCAAGCCATGCCCCCCAACTAAGCCACGCCCACAGAACCAGTTGTTAAAAAATTTGAATCCCACCCCTGATGGAAATCTGAGTCAACCTTGAGCCTGATGGGATTCGATCTGCCAAACTGCAGTAGGAGTAGCTTGCAGTACTGCACTCTAACCACTGTGCCACCGAGGCTCCATGATACCTATGTAATGATATCTATATGAGAAAATTTATTCTGTCATTAATTTCTGAAAAGTAAATTGAAATTGTTGAGCTTGTTTGTATGGTTTCCAGAAAAACTCACGATGCATTATTAGCCTAATATATATTTCTACTTATTGTATCTAGAAATGTATCATTACATAGCTATAGTGGAGGTAATAATAGAATGTCAAAGCAGGCACTCATTTCCTTTGCGTAATGTAGTCTATAAGACAAGATATCAAAAATTCATCTTACTCATGTCCTTTAGATTGGGTTGTGCTCTTTTCAAGCAACAGGTACACTTGTATTTTTGAGCTGTAGGGATGTTTAAACTGTTCTGTTACAGAACATTCCAGAAACCTCAGACAAGCTATTCTGACATCAGAGGACACTCAATTTCCAGAACACTTGAAATCACCTATGACTGAACATTTTATACATGTCAATTGGGCTTTTGCCATGTGTGAAGATATTTGATGTTGGTTGCTGGCATCCTAAGGAGATGACTGAGATGCTGGTTTTTGTTTTGGCTTTATGGTTTTTATAGTTCTGGATTTTATTGTTTTTCTGAACTGCCCAGAGAGTTGTGTTTTTAGATGAGCAGCTGTACAAATATTTTAAATAAATTACCCTCTATTTCAGGGGTGTCAAACTCAAAGCTAGCAGGCCGAATCTGGCCCGTGGGATGCTTAGATCTGGCCCGCGGGACTGTCCTGGAAACAGTGAAGATCAGCCCGCGGTGGCTCTGCCAGTGAAAATGGAGCTTGGGAGGGCCACATGCGGGCCCCCGAAGCTCCATTTTCATTGGCAGAGGGCTGTAGGAGGCTGAACTAAAAACATCCAAGAAGGGATAGGAAAGGAGAAAGGGAAAGAGAAAAGAAAAAGAAGGAAAGATGGGAGGAGAGTAAGGAAGGAAAAAGAAGGAAAAAGAAAGGAGAATGAAGAGAGGAGGAAAAAGAAAAGGGAGGGAGGGAGATTATAATGAGAGGGAGGGTCTGAGGGAAGTCCTGCCTTTGCACTTGGCCACCACAGGTGCCCCGACAAATGTGGAGCTGGCCACATTCATCCTGGTCACGCTCCCCGTCCCCCCAGGTCAAACACAACCCTGATGTGGCCCTCAATGAAATTGAGTTTGACACTCCTGCTCTATTTAATCTTTTCCCAAGCCACGTGTGGTCTTTAAGCACCTTGCTGGGATCTATATATGGTGGTTTTAAAGAAAAATAGACACAGTTTGATGATGTTAAAGGTATTGGAAGCTTCCTAGTAAAGAGTGTTATGCAACTGACTGACAGATTTTGTCAATGTGGATGGTAATCAAGTGAAGCTCCAGATATTTTGGGATTGTACCCAAGGCTCCTGTTACTATTGGTACCACCTTCCACTTGTATTTACAAGTTGTTGTCATTATTAATTAAATTTTCATGCCTCCAAATTAACAACAACTCTGGGTGGTTTTACAAATATTTCATTGATATGAAATTAATTTAAACATAGTTAACATGTTTATTCAGCAAATATTTAATATATTCCTCCTTAGAATGATAGAGTCAAAAGACTGCCATGAAGTCTTTGTTAAATGTTCTACTCCTGCAAGAATTCAAATTAAAACATCTTTGACAGGTGCCTGTCTAGCCTCCACCTCAACCTTCACCTTCCTTAAAAGTCGGTTCCAGGGATAAATTAACTTAAAACTATTGTTTTGTGTCCTGAATTTTCGGAGTAGAGGAACAGGTCTTTTCCTTCCTCCGAGTGGTATCTATTCAAGTATTATCATATTAAACATTTTACTCCCAAGGAAAAACACCTATAGAGCTTCAATCTTATGCCTCAGGGAGTAATCCGCGTGGTAAGGAGCAAGATTGATTTCCAAGTCAGATTATTGAGAACCGAATGATGTTACGGAATGTCCTAAAAGTTTGATACTACTGTTTCTTCTTTGTCCACCCATTTCCTATTAACTCTCAGACCCTGTTCTGCGGGGCAACCATCCCAGTTCTAAAGTTTTCCATGCGCTACAAAGTACTATTGTGCAATACTACCTTTGTAGCACTATTTACTCTCACTCGGAAGGAGGAAAGAAAAACTGTCTCCCGCTATTTTATGGCGGAGGCTTGGGGCGAAGGGGGTCGTGTACATTCTTTTATCTCCCCGCTCTTTTGCGCCTTTTAATTTTTCCCTCGGATCCTGCAGGAGTCGCTGCTACCTTACTTTGAGGGCGGCCTCTCCCAGCCGCTCGGTGGCGGGGTCTCGCGGAACGGAGGACTCGTTGCCGCCATTTTGAAGCTGACGGAAAGGGGGGGACCGCGGTGAGCTGCGGAAGACGATTGGCTGCGTTGGCGAGCGACGGTGGTAGCGGCTGCTGCTCCAGCCTAGCCTAGCCTAGCCTAACGCGGCGGGCCGGAGAGGAGCATAAGGGGCTCGCTCTGCCTCGTCTCCGCTCGTGGAAGAAGCAGAAACGGCGACGACGGCAGTCAACCACGGAAAGGTAAGGGTGGAAGGGCGAAGAGGCTCTTCGGGCAGGAGCCCCCTGCACATCCCCGCCTCCTCTTTTTCCTCTCGGCTTGTTCAGGCATCCGGAAAGCGAGGCGGATTGTGGCCGAGTGCTTCCCTCCCCCCTCGCCTCCCGATATTCCCCTCACGCCGTTCCTTTCTACGCCGCCATCCCTGCCTCGCTCAGCCGTAGTGAGCATGTTGAACTTGCCGCCCTTTCCTCCGCGGTGCGATTGTGGGTGTTGTTTGTGTGCGGGCTTGATCTGAGCGGTGGCGGGCGAGAAGTAACGGTGGGGGGGTGACCTTGTCCGAAGCGCCTTCTTTTCCTTCGGAAAATCCAGGGGTGTCCCTCTCTCCTCCCGTGGGCGCTGTATCTTGGTCCTCGAGGGGTCTCCGTTTGAAGCCTCCTTAAAGGAAGACAGGAGGAGGAGGAGGAGGTGGAGCAGCAGCGGCCGCGACAGGAGGCGGCAGCAGCAGCAGCAGACGCTTCCTTCCCTCAAATGTGGCGCTACTGCAGTCGGCCTCCCTTCGGTTCCACCCGCCCGCCCTGCCCGCCCCTGGAGCCGCTTTTTCTGCAAAAGACTTGAATAGCTCGGACAGCCTTGGAGCCTTGCCCGTCCCAGTTGGCCTAGTTCCTCGCGCAGGGACCCTGCCTCAGCTCAACCCCTTGCCGGCTGCCATTGGCTGGGGCCTGTCGGAGACGAGGGAGGAAAAGGGGGCTCCCGACTTAGCCGCTCCCCCGTTCCCGTTTCATACTCTCAACTTGCCAAAAGCTTTGGAGGCATCTCTTTCTATACTCGCGGAGGAAGCGGCAACGGGGAAAGGCGGGGAAAGTGGTCGCCGAACATAATAAACACCCCAATCTTTCTTCTGGGTTTTTAATGCAGCAGTTTGGGAGTTGGTTCAATTATTAAGCAAGGCCTCCACAACTTTTTTGGGTGGGATGAGGGAGGGGGAGAGAAATCGGCATGTTAAGCATTTGCGATAAAAGCATTCTAGAGGGCTTTTCTTTGAAAGAGGAAGGTTTTTTTAAAAAAAAAATCTGAGTCTTTCACGATCCCTTTTCATTGTTTATGGAGAGAGGCAAATTGGTGGCTTTACTAAACTTCCGAAGTAAAATTAGTGATGTCGATTCCTGTAGGTGTGGGTCTGCTGTTGAAACTAATGGAATTCACTTTGAAGAATTGGGAGCTTGTGGGGATCTAGAAGTATTCAGAGATGTATAATATAGAGTCAAAACGTATTAACACAAAGTTAGTGCATTTTACTGCCTATTTTGCTGTTCTGTTAATGTGCTTAGAATAGTTCCTGTATTTTTTGAAACCATATGTTCATTATATTTACAGTTGCATTATGAACCCATGAGGGTAGTTACCTACATGATAAATTGATTGGAGGTTAAATGGGTTTTCTCACTGTCCTTATTATCTGTGTAATTTGTGTACATGTTATGGAGGACCTATACAGGTGGTGCTCCACTTACCATGGTTTATTTAGTGACTGTTCGAAATTACAGTGGCATCTAAAAAAGTGACTTATGATTGTTTTTCATGCTTACGAGTGTTGCAGCATCCCTGTGGTCGTGTGATCAAAATTCAGACTCTTGGCAACTAATTTATATTTATGATGATTGCAGTGTCCCAGGATCATATGATCACTTTTTGCGACCTTCTGACAAGCAAAAATCAATGGAGAATCTAGGTTCATTTACCAACTGTGTTACTAACTTAATGGCAGTGATTCATTTAACAATTATGGCAAAAAGATTGTAAAATGAGGCAAAACTCATTTAACAAATATCTTGCTTAGCAATAGAAATTTTGGTCTCAGTTGTGATCGTAAATTGAGGACTTGCCTGTATGTTGTGTATCTGCAGGTTTGAAGACGAAATGTGACATTTGGGAGAGTTTAATCCCCATCTATTCAGTGTAGCTTTTTATGCTAATTACATAGTAATAATTTATAGTGAAAACTATACATTAATGCATGATTTCAAAATTCCTCAAATTAGGATAATTATTACTTATTTGGAAAGCTTACAAAATCTTTTAAGTTGTGTAGAAATCTTTACAGAATGAACTGTATATACATCCCGCATTTCTTCGATTACCTGTGAAGGAGAATATTGCTTCTTCCCTTTCTGGTGTTAGTTGATACATATGTGAACAGATATGATTTGTTATGATAATAAGAATTGTTGTATCAGCCTGGCAAAGAAAATACAACAGAATTGAAATTGCAGTTGTGGAGCTTGTGAATGGAGCTTTTCTCTCTCTTGGAATAAGAAAGAAGGTTTTTTAGTAGTGGTTGTTGGCATTCACTTTAAAAGACTTTCCATAAATCCTTGTTGTCCAAGAAATTGTAATGTATTCTTAATTGCTGATAAGATTAGTTTTGAGTTGTCCAGTCTACCTTTTTTGCTATTAACCTGTTATTTTACTGAAGTCTTATTATGTATTGAATTTATTTTGAAAAAGAGAGAAAAAATCTTTAAGAAAATGCTTTTGCTAAAGCCTTGAAGCTAAAAATATAATAGTTTCCTTTCTGAATATAGTCTAGTTGTTGATTGTTTTGTAATTATTTCTAACTGTATTATTTATAAATGTCACATGATTCTTTTTTCTCATAAGGTTACTTGAACTGCACAAAGAAATCTAATTGAATTACTATATTAAATTTTTTCTACTTTCTTTTCTTAACTAGTAAAAAAAGAATAATTTAGTATTTTCATATTTTCAATAAAAATATCAAGTGATATTGGTTGAAATTTTGTTTACATGAGAAACAAAATGTAATGGTATGCAAGTACATACATTTGTAAGTGTAGTTTGCATTTTATTATGATATTCTATTAAAGAGATATAAACTTTAATCATACTTTTTCCTGATCAGATACATTTATTATGCCATTCCTTCCTGCTGTTGGAAGCATTCCAAGCAGTTAAAATAATTTAAAGGCAGAATGTAAAAAAAAAATAGATTAATACTAATTTTAAAAATAAAAACTAAGTAGTATTATAATTAAAAACCTGGTAAAAAAGATGCATGTTTAGATCTTCTAAATCCCGAAAGAATGAAGACCAAATCTAAAGGTAAGGAACAAAGCATGTCAGAAAACAGACATCTGGCAATGGAGGTATTACCAAAAGAGCTCTCCTGGAGATCTTAATAAGCAGACAGATTTGTAATAGGGGAAGTGTGCTGTAAAATAATCAATCTCTAAATAGTTTAGCGTGATAATGGTTCATTCCAGTAACTTAAATTGTGTCTAGTAAATAATTATCAGCCTGTCTATTTGATCAGAACATTATTGATACCATTATTGGTATTTATGCTTGATTTGTATAGCCACCCATCTGAATTTGTCTGGGCAGTGAACAATTATAAAAACAAACCAATTAAAACACAATGCAAAAAAAATTAAATACAAATAGCAGCTAAGAGATACTATAATCTGTTGGTCTCAACATAATCAGAAAACTATGTTCTTAATATCATCACTAATTGGTGGACTAGCTGCCACATTTTGTACCAACAGCAACATCCAAATATTTTTCAAAGGTAGCTCCAAATGTAGCAAGTTGTAGTAGCTGAGATAGATTGTAATTTAAACCTGGATAACTATTGCCAAATCTAAGCAACTCAGGAAGAGATACAGCTAACACACTAGATTTAATAGTGCAGAGTACTCATTGCCACAGCCAAAATCCTGTATTGACTTTTATGACAGTCACAGATAAAAGAGCGTTTTCAAACTTAAACATACCACAAAGAGAACATTTTTTAAAAAATCTGTATTTGAAAACACTTTACTTTTTGGTATACAGTACCAAATTCTTGCCATTTTCATTGCACTTCCTCTATATAGGTAGTCCTCGACTTACAACCACAATTAGCTCAAAGTTTATGTTGCTAAACAAGACAATTGTTAAGTGAGTTTTGCCCTATTTTATGACCTTTCTTGCCAAGTGGTTAAGTGAATCACTGTAGTTGTAAAGTTAGTAACACAGTTAAGTGATTTCGCATTATCTTCGCTTGCCAGAGGATTGAAAAAGGTGATCATATAACCCTGAGACACTGCAACTGTCATACATATGAGTCAGTTGCTAAGCATCTGAATCTTGGCCATATGACCATGAAGATGCTGCATGGTCACCTGCATAAAATAAATGTGAGAAATGGTCATAAGTCATTTTAAAGTGCTACTGTAACTCCAAAAGTTATTAAGGGAATCGTTGTAAGTCAAAGATCACCCGTATTGCTGTTAACTTATGGATTTTTCTTTTGGCAATTGTTGTTTATTGAAACTTAAAATAATACAGTATAGCCTTGTACTTGTTTGTTTTAAATTTATCTAATTATAAAGGATAAAAAAATAAAAGAAGTGTTAGATTTGACTGTGACTTTATAACTTTTCTGATAGGGAGTTCTTGTAATGACTGATATGAGCCTCAGTCAAGATCCATTTAATTATATTAAGGTTAACTATAGGTTGCATTAATTATAGACTTATTTGTGATGATGTGTAGCAGCATTATGAGATGTATAAGATATGCTACTGAATTTGGTTAAAGAAAGCCAACAGTTATGGTTGGGAAATCTGTAGTTTTCTAGATGTTGTTGTTTTTCAGTAACACTGGGACTGGGATTCAGCAACATCTGAAGAATGGCAGATTCCCTAGTCTTTAATACAGTGAAATTGGTCTTTGTGATGAAGTTTGGAAAAACATAATTGCAATACAGTATTTTTAAAAAGCCTCAAAGTAAGCATGCATGCATGCATAGACACACACAAAAAATGCATTGGCTTCATAATGATGTGTTTGTCAGAAAGCGATGAGAGAGAGAGAAATTAAGAAATTAAAATGTTTTATAAAGTATCAATTATTCATTATGAATTTTAATGATACCCTGGACTTGAAATAAAAACAAAATTATAAAGCAACTTATAACTTGACTTGGTGGAAATTATTAGAGTTGAAGAATGTCCAGCTAGAAAGAAAATATATATTTGAAGGACACTAAATTGGCTTTGAATAAGATTAGATAAATAGAAGTAGGTTAGTTCTGAGAAACTGATAGCAAGTCTAAGATTGAGAAGCACAATGAATTTAGGATTCTATTCATATCTAGTCTGAAGTTAGCCCCATTAACTTTATTTGGACTTAACCCCATGAGAGAGAGAGAATGTATATAATATATGCTATAGTCTAAAATCATAATTACAGGGATACTTATGTTTAGAAAGGAATAGGTTTCTAAATCCTGGTGGTAAAAGTCAGAATAGGAAAATAGGGACTTCTGAAGCTAAGATAAAACATTATATGCAGTACTATTAAAACTCATTACTCTTTTTAAATAGAAGTTTCCTCCATATTCAGACCAGTTTTATTTCAACATTCCCACTGTGGCGTCCCCATAGTTGTATAATATAGTTATTCTTATGCAATGATGACAGGAACATCCAGCATTGGGGTTAAAAAAATATCAGCCTAATTATGTCAAGATAGGGGGATGTGATGAGCAAGAGATGACACGAAATATTATAGGGAAGTGAGGAGAGAACAAGAATTGGATGGAAAATTTTAATGTTCATTCTGATCACATCAGATGCACTATCAGGCTATCTTTCTCTCAAAAGATGACCCAATGGGTCATAGGTTGTCTATTGGAATTATATAAATGATAAACTGTTAAAAATTGAATAGGGTTGTGTTAATGTCACCATGATACAAGTGCAATTTAGTAAAGAAGTACTAAAGAAGATGGATGGAAGTAGAAAAGTATGAGACTGACTATGAAATTGCCTGAGAAATATAAATATAAGGCTATATAATTATAACATTTCTACAGATACAATAAATATATGTAGATTAGATCTAACAAGATATTATTTAATCATAAATTATGTACAGGATTTGTTGTAAGATGAAATCAGACTGCTTAGAAACTGGCCATAACACCAGTGAACATTTAATTGACTGGAAAATTATCAAGGAAGTTCATTTATAGTTAACAGCAAATGTTTTCCTAAAATTATCAATAATGGAGTCAAGTAGGCTGGAAAAGATATTATGTCTTGCTTAATGTCTCTTCAAATAAAGCACTATCCAACTGACAAAGATAAAATAGCAGAAACTCTAAGAAGACATACGCTGGTTATCTGTACAGCAAAGCCAAATTTTGAAGAGCAGATTGCTAACTTAAAACAATCTTGGCTGTTAGAATTAGTGGCAGTGATTAGTAGATAGACTAGCAGGAAGAAACAGACTATATGTTACTGCAGCTCAGTCCCAACATCAAGGTGCAAAAGAATTCTGGTTTCTTGTTTCCATGTACATTTAGCTTATTCCTCAGCAATGATAGTTAAAGTCATGTTTTGATAGCAGTCTACCAGTGTCCCAGATGCTACTGACTAGCACTGTTAGGGAACAGCTGTTTCCTGGAGATGTAAGAATATTAGAATAGTCCCCCTGGATCATAGAAAACCTATATTAATCCACCATTTTGTTTCTCTCATTGGCCAAGTAAATGCCTTTACTCTGTGTTTCAAGCAGGACTAGTACCTCCACCTGCTGTAGTTATCTTTTGGTTCTCCTTGTATTTATTCAGTCCAAATTAATGCCCATTTTCATATTTTATAATAATGAATTTCATGGAAGAAAGTCTATTTCATTCTCTTTTATCTTGGATATAGCATCCAGGATTGGGTTGACCTTGTCTTGCTAGTTGATTGGACTGGGTCTGTCAAATCTGTGAGGACACGCCCCTGTTACCAACTGTCCCCAGATTTTGACTCAGTCAAGCCGCTAGGACAACATGTTCTCATCAATGCTGCATCGAGAGTCCAGGATGGGTAGACTCCTCCCTGTGACATAGAGCTGAGTCTGCCAGTATATAAAAGCCAGCCCCTTGCTGGCTCCCCCAGTTTTGACTCAGCTCTGTGGATTGAGCTCGTGTTTAGGAAGCAGCGTTGGATATTTCACACATTTAGCAACAACAGGAAAAAAGATCTTTAAAAAAAACTTCTCCCAAGGCTCTGGTAGAACAATACATAGGGAGAGCGGGCATCTGCTCTCCTGCCGTCGAAAGGCTGCAGGTGAGGGGAGTGATTGGAATCCTCTCATGCAGTCGTTCACAGCAAATTTGCCGATTGCTTGGCTCCAAAGCTACAGCAATCAATTGCAGTGCCTCTCAGCTAATTGGAGAGAGGCAGAAGGTAGAACATTCATTTTTTTCCTGTCTGGCTCAGGGCTCTCTATAGCCTAAGGAGCCATCGCAGCCCTGTGGTTTTCCCCCTGGGATTCACACACATGTGGGTGGCCATTTTGTGAGGATCAGCCACTGCGCATGTGGAGGGTGGCCATTTTGAATTGGGCCTTCTTCAAGAACTCCTCTCCTAAGAAGAACTTTTTACTGTTCCCAAGTGCCTGGCCCAGGATAGGAGGTACATAAACGAAGGTTGCTTCCAGCACCTCTTGCGTCCTTCCTATGTCCAGCATGGAGTCAGACAGGGCCAATGCAGATTTCTTGGGCCTGGAAGATCAGGGCCCTCAGGCCCGAAAGAGAAAGAGGCAGAGAGGCCAGTCTGCTCAGAGAGAGGCTGCTGCAAAAATCAGGACCAAGGCACCGGCGCTAAAGAAAACTTCCAAGGCTGAACTCAGAGCAGAGAAGAGAAGACATGCCCTGGAAAGGCAGTTTCAAAAAACCCTGGAGCAAATGAGAGGTCGTTTACAGCAGGCTTCTCACCCATTGGATCTGCAGGTTGGCCCAGGAATTGGTCCTAGGGAAGGGGAGGCTGAAGCCAGCACTTCTATTCATCTCCATGCCTGGTCCCCTGAAAGAGTAGAGAAAGAATTTTGTCCCCAAGATTTAAGTAGATCTGGGCCTAATTTTAGGCAGGCTCCTCTGAGTCTCCCCCTTGGCCAGGTCTCCCAGGATGCCCATAGGCCTAGACCTGAAGCTACTTTTACTCCTTCAGTGGCAGGTCTACGCCCAGTTGATCCCCCCTCTGGCAGCGGGCCTAGTGATATTAGAGATATAGTCTCTGTAGCCATCAGGCACAGCCTAGCAGAAGGCTTCCAGCAGCTCCTTTGTTCTTTAGGGAGGGATCAGTCCTTTTTCCCAGCTTATTTCCAAGAGGCTCCCCTTCTACATAAAGGATATGCCAGGCATCAGGAGCTTGGTGGTCCCTCCACCCAGTCTGACTGGGGGAACTATGATGATAGGGGTTACACCAATCCTTCGGAACGTAGTAAATCCTCAGGATCCAAGGAAGAAGACAGGGAGATCATAAACCTAACATGTCTGAGGAAGAGGGGGTTCGCTTTGAGTAGCCCCCTTCTATGGCTGTGTTCAAGCTGGCTTTATTTAAGCCCCTCCTTCAAAAAGCCTTGGTCACCGCCCAATTGACCCCAGAAGAGGTGGCTCCTGAATCCCAAGGGGATTCATCTGGTCCTGGGGATTCCCTCTTCTCCAAACCAGTGATACACTCTGAGGCTCTTCCATCTCCTCTGTTGTTCCAGGACCTGGTTAAAGAGCAGGGAGCCTCCCCTGCTACTGGGCCCCGACCTTTGTCCCATAACAGGCGATTTTATAATGTGGGTCCTTCATTGGCCAATGCCCTTGTAATGCCCTCTGTGGATGCCCCAGTGGTAGTTTCGTTTTCTTCTTCCAGCACCCACACTGAACCAGAGGACGTGTTCAAGGCGGAAGGTAGGAAGTCGGAACAAACGCTCAAGCGTACCCACCAGACTGGGTGGTCCGGGCCTCCGATAGCAGCATCTTTTTTCACTAGGGCCTCGCTCCACTGGCTGCATCAATTACAAGATTGCCTTCCGCCAACTGACTTAGGTTGCACCAGGATCTGAATAACATTATTGTAGTGGCTGAATTTACAGAGGATGCCACTTTAAATTCTGCCAAGTTTGCCTCTAGAGCCATGGCCTTCTTGGTGACCGAGACAGCTTCTCTCAGCTGCGAAATTGGCAGCCTGACTCCCACCAAAAATGGAAGTTGGCATCAGCTCCTTGCACTGGAGAGAAGCTCTTCAGAGAGGCTTTGGACCTGTACCTGGTCGAGATCAGGAACAAGAGAAAGGTCCTCTCTTCAATGGGAAAGAGGGCAGATTATTGTCCAACTCCGTACTTCCATCTCTCCTCCTTTTGGGCCGAGTCTATATCTTGCTTCTCCCGTAACCAGAGGGCATTCCCTCAGCGCCAGGAACAACGACCAGAGGTGGCGGGCAGGCAGCAACAACCTACGGGTAAATAGCCCTTTTGAGGAGGAGGAGGCTGTTCCTTCCGATGATCCAAGTAAATGCCCATTTTCCCTCCCCCCATCAGAGGCCGTTTGGCATGTCAAAACGAAAACATTCAGTTTTGTAAATTAGAGGAGATGAATCGTGTTTTTCTGTTGCCAGCGTACTTTATTTACAAAATAACTAAGAAACAAAGAAACAGCATTACCATTCTAACAAGCAAACGAAAAAAAAGGCATAATGAAAGATGAAGAAAAAGTAAAATTCCTCCCTGCACACATGCGCAGTAAAACAGAACATCACAAGACACTCATATCTTGTTACTATGGAAACTTGACAAGCAGTCCAGCTCATTCTTAAACTTCTTTGGAAGCTCCTCAGACAAACCAAAATAAATGCAGTGACACCCCCTTCTTTGGCTGATGAGCTGACATCAGGTAAGGCACATCTTCTCACGCAGGTATTCATGCTGAGCAGCTGCAAGTGGTTTGTTGAGTATATCAGCAATCTGATCATGTGTGGACACATACTGCAATTTAACAAAACTTCGTTTGACTAGTTGCTTTATGTTCTTGTACCGAATGTCAATGTGTCTGGACCTAGAACCTGTGAAACGAGTTTTGGAAATATGAACCACAGATTAATTGTCTTCCATCACGGTGATTGGCTGGATCGGGTGAGTCCAGATATCTGTAACTAAAGCATCAAACCATGTTAAATAATTACATGCATCTGAAACACAAGCATATTCGGCTTCAGTAGATGAACATGAAATGAAATTTTGTTTATGCATGTGCCAGTAAACAGGACATCCATTTAGGAACACCATATAACCTGAAGTACTTTTCCGTGACTTTTTATCACTTGCCCAATCAGAATCTGCATAACAACATAATTCTGCATAGTTAGTATGAGTAGGTTCTAACAACAACTTCATACTTTTTGTGTGCTTCAGATATCTCAACAACTTCTTAATGCGTAACCAATGAAACTGTTTCGCTTTACCTACGTGTCATGACAAAAGATTAACACTAAGAGCAATATCTGGTCTGGTCCAACTACTAATGTATAACAAGGACCCAATTACTGAACGATAAAGTGTTTGATCCTCAAAATCAGGACTTGGTTCATGTGCCAGATTATGGAAATAGGCATGCGAACTAGATTAGCATCCTTCATATTGCAATAATGCAACAGTTGTTCAATCTTGTCCTCTTGTGAAATACAAAATCCCTTCTGAGTCTTAGTAATCTGAACACCCAAATAAGTGTTAATGTGATCTGAAGATTTCAATGTGAAATATTTCTGCAAAGCGTTAGCAAAACACTCACTCATTTGCTTATTTGGACTAATATAAACAATATCATCTACATAAACACGAATTATCTCATATGCATTCCCAGATCTTTTTGTGAACACGCATTCATCAGTTTCGGATTTAAAAAACCCATTAAATTTAGTTTGTCAGTTAGACATAAATACCACATTAAACCAGACTGTTTCAGATCATAAAGACTTTTGCTTAAGAGCCAGGTATCCCCTTCTTGCTTCCGGAATCCTGGAGGACCTTTGATGTAAATTTCTTCATCCAGGTCACCATGTAAATAAGTTGTTTCAACATCGAACTGGAACACTTCTAAACCAAGAATAGTTGCAGTGGTTAAAGCAATTTTCACACTCTCAGTCCGAACTGTCGGTGAGTAAAGTATTTATGTAATCCTCAGAATAACGTTGAGCAAAACCCTGAGCTACAAGTCTGGCCTTGTATAATGACTCACCATTTGGTTTCTTCTTGATTCTGTAGATCCATTTGGTGCCAATGACTTTCTTGTTTGCTGGAGGACTTGCAGGTGTAAACACCTTGAGTTTCTTTAGACTGTCCATTTCAGCCTGCATGGCCTCATACCATTTCTCTTGCTCTGAATTGGGAAGATGCTTAATTTGCGTGAAGTTGTCTGGAGGCAGTGTAACAGCACAAAGCAAAAGTAAAGGTGCTTTTGTCAATTGCCATGAATATCGTTTCAGAGGGATCCCCTTGTTGACCCTCTCGGAATGTCTCGGAACAACGGTCCATTCTTCTTCCATTTTGTCCTCATCTTCTTCCTCGTCGCTAGCCTCAGCATCGACGGCATGCGAAGACGGAACCTCTGGTTGAAAAGAACTAGTTGATGGAACATCCACCTGATAATCTCGATCATCGGACTGCATAACATCATCTCTAGGAAAATAAACTCCGGAATCATTGGAGTGAATTCTGGACCAGTCAGCATCTTCTTCAAAAATAAAGGATTGAGAAACCACTATTGCATTTCTGGAGTCAACGAACTTGCTGCATCTGGAATTGTCATCAATACCCATGAATCTCAGTCTTTTTGCTGCTGGATCTCCTTTCTTTCTTTTATCTAATGGAATATTCACTATAGCATATGAACCAAAAATATTGATATTTCTCAAAATGGGTTTATATACATATAACATGAAGAACGTGTCTGGTTAAATACAATGCTCCAGATACGGTTAATGATGTAGTTTGCATATTTAATTGCTTCACCCCAGTATGGGAAACTCAGATTGGCGTCTTCCAAAAGACAAGGCATCATGGTTTGCAGGACTCCATTTCTGCGTTCCGCCATTCCATTTTCTGCAGGAACATAAAGAGCTGAGGTCTGGTGCAGAATTCCATTCTTATGCATCCAGTCCTGAAAACGCTGGGACATGACACCACGATCACTTTGAATTCTAGCGATGTGAACACCATATTGAATGTTGAAATAAGTTGCAAAGTCTTTAAAGATCTGAAAGGTCTCTGATTTTTCCTTCATAGGAAACACAAATCCATATCTAGAATAATTGTCAATAATTGTTAAGAAATATTTTCTACCACCAAGTGTTGGTGCAAATGGACCTACTATGTCAGTATGTATCAAATCAAAAATACGTGTTGACAGGCGTGTAGCGTGTTTTGGAACGGCTGCTGTCTTGGATTTGGCTTTCTTGCAGACACCACAACCTTACACCCCTTCAGATCCAAACCTTTTACGAATTCTGGCATCTTGCTAAGAACACGAAAACTGGCGTGTTCCAATGTTCTATGCCACTTATGGATACACCTGGAATGCCAAAGTTTACCTGTTAGTGAATTTTCAACATTCATATTAAGAACCTTAGGCTTGCTTTGAGCAACTGTTTCTTACTTTTGTTGGTTCTAGGAACCTTTGGGATAGCAACAGGATCTCTCTCTGGAAGATCTCTCTCTGGGCCTGTGTTCCCTCTTATTGGAACAGGTATACTTGCCTGTGCTTGCGAAGTAGACTTCGGCTTTAGGTAATAAACACCACCAATCAATATGGTTTCAGCAACAATATTACCTTCTTTCATCACATAACTTGTTTTTTCAAAATGGTGAACCTGGTACTTGGATACTCTCGACAAATGACTGACTAAGCAAACTGCTGGTTGCTGTTGGAATATAATAAACATCAGGAATAAATGCGTCTAACTCTTCAATTTAAACAGTTCCTTTTCCCTTGACCTGAACAGTATTATTGGAAAAAGTGTACAGTTCACACATGTCAGGTTCAGGCTCGTGCATCTCTCTGAAAATATCTCTTCTGTAGGTAACATGCACTGCTGCTCCACTGTCCAAAGTCCAGAGATGTCTTCTGTCATAATCCAGACTTCCTTCGTTGGTTAACGCCAATGTGATGTGTGGAGTTTGTAAATCACGCCTGGAACCATGATGACCTTGTCTTTCACCTCTGCCCTTGCTTCTGGAATCTGTTCCTCTGGGCTGGTATGTGACAGGTGCTGGAAATCGCTGGGGACAATCACGGACAACATGTCCCAGATGACCACAGACGTAGCATCTTGGCATCCTTGGAACGAAGGCTTTTCCTCGGAAATTGCGCCTTTGATCTGGAGCTCGCAATGCAGATGGTCCTCTCCAATGTGGCGTGGCGTGCATGAATGCTGGCACTGGCTGGCTTGCTGAAGACATCTGTACAGCAGACTGACTCCTTGACAACTTTGTAAATGCTTTTTGCAAATTTTGTAAATGTTCCTGTATTTCACACAAATCACCAGCAGATGGTGCTGCAACATTAGAAATGGCAGCTCTTTCTGTTTTAACTGAATCAGCATCAAGAGACATATCACGAGGTAGCTGTGATGTAGGCATAGCTCTCTGTTCTGATTGGTCTTACACCACTCCCATGTGACCAATTATGGATGAACACTTGGGTTCAATGAAGAAGGCAAGATGGAGGACTCAGGAACTTTAATCACACCCTTATCTGGCTTAATAGACAATACAAACGCCTTAGCTTGCTGTAAGCTGTGTTCAAAAACTGCAATCTGTTGCATATAATCCTGCATAGCTCTCTGACTCATTGTTGGCTCAGGACTTAATGGAGAATAATAAATTTCATCTTTCTCTTTTGGTGAAAAACTATCAGTTGCCTGTACTACTTCAGAGTAGCACCAAGTTTCTCAAATTGTTGGGCTTCTGGTTTCTCAGGCTGAGTTTGATAGCATGCATCATAAATAAAACTTGTTCTTCCTGCTATCTTGTTCTACCACAGCAGCTTCTTCCAGATGAGTAGCGGTAGCCAACGGTCTTATCTCCTCATTAGGTATTTCAGAAAATGATAATAAATCTTCCAACTGAGCTCTCCGCTTTCCTTCTCCTTTCTTTCGTGGCATTGTAGTGTTTATCAAAGTTACTCACAAATTCCTCAGAATGTTGTGAGCTAACAAATCAAAACAAACCATCCTCTGCTACCATTTGTCAAAATGAAAACATTCAGTTTTGTAAATTAGAGGACACGAATCGTGTTTTTCTGTTGCCAGCTTACTTTATTTACAAAATAACTAAGAAACAAAAGAAACAGCATTACCATTCTAATAAGCGAAAGAAAAGCCATAATGAAAGATGAAGAAGTAAAACTCCTCCCCTGCACACATGCGCAGTAAAACAGAACATCACAAGACACTCATATCTTGTTACTATGGAAACTTGATAACCAGTCCAGCTCATTCTGTAAACTTCTTTGGAAGCTCCTCAGACAAACCAAAATAAACACAGTGACATGGCATTCTTTGCCTCCAGATGGGAGGAGTCTACATTGGATGCCTGGGTACTTAGTATTGTGAGGTCAGGTCTGCAACTGGAATTCCTCTCATCCCCCTCCCATGTTTTTTTGTGAGATGTCCTGTTTCTCGGACTAGTGCCAAACGGGCCCTTGTGGAATCGGCTATTCAACATTTTGTGGACATAAGGGCCATACAACTGGTCCTGGCAGATCAACGAGGCCTTGGGTTTTACTCTAGTTTCTTCATAGTCCCCAAGGCATCGGGGGGGGGGGAGCCATTCTCGACCTCACGTTTTTGAACAAGTTTATCCCATATAGCCGTTTTAAAATGCAGACATTGTATTCTATCCTAGAAAGTGTTTGGGAGGGCAACCTCTTCTCTTCCATTGACCTCACGGAGGTTTACCTCCATACCCCTATCTGGCACTATCGCCACCAGTTTCTTCGTTTTTGTTACCAGAACAAGCATTTTCAGTACCAGGCCCTTCCCATTGGGCTTTCATCGGCTCCCAGAGTCTTCATCAAGGTGCTGGCGGCTTTGGTGCCTTCGTTTCAGTCAGTTCCTGTGAGACTTCAGTGTTACTTGGATGATGTCTTGATTCAGTCAACGTCACTTCAGTCTGCACAGCAAGACCTCCACACTACCATTGCAGTTTCTACAGGACCATGGCTTTTCGATCAACTTCAAATAAAGTCACCTCTCTCCCATGACCAGGATACTCCATTTGGGCGCAATCATTGATACAACTCTTTGTGAGGTTTCCCTCTCCCTGGATCGAGGAGAAAGCCTCATCGAGATGATCCTTCAGATTCAAGGCCAATGCGCAGTCCCTTTGTCGCATCTTTCAAGACTTCTCGGGAACATGATTTCCTGTATTGGCATCATCCCTTGGGCAAGGCTGCCTTCCCAGGCCCTTCAATGGTTCCTGCTACCTTATCAATGAGCAGGAACCAGTCACTCTTCCTCTAGAGTGCAGGTCCCACCACAGATTCTTCTCTCGTTCCGGTGGTAGCAATCCCCGGTTCTCTAGAGGGGACATCTGTTCAAGGAACCAGACAGAATCCTGCTCACTACAGATGCCAGTCTCCAGGGCTGGGGGCCCCATTTGCCTGGTCAGATGGCCCAAGGAAGGTAGCCTCAAGTAGACAAGACCTGTCCCATAAACTGGTTAGAACTCAAGGCCATCTTCCTGGCATTGAAACATTTCCGAGCCAGGGTGGCAGGGGCACATGTGTTGGTGATGATGGACAACGTGGCCACAAAGGCACACGTCAACCGTCAGGGAGGGATAAGATCCAGAGCTCTGATGAGGGAAGCCAAGCACCTAGGGCGGTGGGCGGAGACACCTGTTATCCATCGGGGCGGATCACATTTCAGGGGTTGACAACTCTCAGGCCGACTGGCTGAGTCGGAGCACTGTCGACTACTCAGAGTGGAGTCTTCATCCCTCTCTGTTCAGGGATCTCAGATTCGGAACTCCCTCAGTAGACCTTTTCAGCACTTCCTTGAACGCTCAGGTGAGTGGAGGGGACCAATGCCCTTCAGAACAGATGGCTCCCAGGTTTCCTCTATGCCTTTCCTCCTCTTCCTATCATTCCGACAGTCATTCAGAAGATGTTGGCCCAGGATACCCTGGTTTGCTGATCTGGTGAACTTATCTATAACTCAGCCATGGAGGATCCCAGCCCACAGGATCTCCCTTCATCAAGGTGGCTTTGATGCACCCGGACCCTCAGTGGTTCCACTTGACTGTATGGCACTTGAGTGGCAACATTTGACAGACTCTAGCCTTCTCGATAGGGTTATTCACACCATTCAGGCTTCCCGTAAACCTTCCACAATATGCATTTATGATGCCACATGGAAGGTTTTCTGCAATTGATGCTTAAATAGAGAACCACATTCCCACCTCGGCATCAATAGCGGATGTATTGCTATTCCTTCAGGAAGGACTAGATAAGGGGTTCTCGCCCAACACCCTCTGCTGCCAGGTGGCAGCTCAGTCATCGGTTCTGCACTGGGAAAACTTCTCTTCCCTGTCCCACCATCCATCCATGCATAGGTTTATAAGAGGGACCTCTAATCTCCGTCCCCTGGTGGTTCACAAGTACCCCATGTGGGAGCTTCCTAAGGTGCTTCAAGCTCTTACAGGATCATCTCCTTTCGAACCCCTCAGATCGGTGTCGCTTCAGTTCATGACCTTCAAGGTGGCCTTTCTAGTGGCTATTACTTCAGTCCGGAGAATGTCAGAACTGGTGGCACTCTCAGTTAGACAAGACCTAGGTCCTACTTTTGTCCGAAAATCAATACCTGGTTCCATTGGGCCCAAGAAATTGTGTTACCTGATTTCTGTCCCAAGCCAAGCCACGAGTTGGAACATAAGTGGCATACATTGGATGTAAGAAGAGCTCTTCGCATCTACATCAAACATACAGCTGTTTTTCGGAAGACTGAGGCCTCGTTCGTGTCTTTGTCTCCAAATTCCTTGGGGTGCAAGGCTTCTTCTCCTACCATGAGCAGATCGATCAGGGCATGTATTTCCAAGGCCTACCTGATTTTGTCCCTTCTGGTACCCAGAAATCTGACTGCACACTGCGCCAGAAGCGCTGCTACTTCAGCTGCTTGATATACACAGGTATCTCTCGCAGATATCTGTAGGGCGGCTAACTGGACAACTCCATCTCCCTTCATACGACATTATCATCTGGACTCATTTGCTTCAGCAGATGCAGCATTTGGCAAACGGATACTTCAGAGGGTCATTTCACAAACTGGACAAGATCCCTCCCGAGGACATGCAGGGTTTGGTATGTCCCATCATGGACTCTCGATGCAGCGTTGATGAAAATGGGCGTTGGTATAATTACCTGAGAATGCCCTTTCTATCTATGCTGCAAGAGAGTCCAGCCCCATCCTTGGGTTGTCTGGTTTTGTATATCAGGGGAGGGGTTGTTTTCTAATTGTTTTTTTGCTTCCATAGACACTCGACATCTGTCACGTACCTTCGCCTAAAGCTGGGGGAACCAGCAAGGTTTTTATATACTGGCAGGCTCAGCTCTATGATGTCACAAGGAGGAGTCTACCATCCTGGATTTTCTTGCAGTGTAGATAGAAAGGGCATTCTCAGATAATTATACCAACACCCATTTCAATTTGCTCCGTTTGAGGTCTAAAATCCAACATATACCATCAATCCAATCCTGAAAGCTATCTCAGAGACAGCCAGCTCATGGTCTACCAGCAGAGTGGCTGTCAGCGCCCGGTGATCAGGGCTTTGGTCCAGATTGGCTGTGGGCCAGATCAGCTGAGGGCCGACCCTTCATCAAGTAAGGAGGCTACAGTGCCACAGTTAATATGAATGAGCCTTGCTCCATGCCACTAACTTGAAGGTCTGGGGAAGGCTTTTCGCATCTTTATTGCTACTCCAACAGCAAGCCAGTTAATCGTGGCAACTGTCAGAAGGGATCGAGGAAAGCTGTCAGAGAAGATAGCTTCCCTGGTCGCAGGGGACTTTTATTATTAATTGCCCTTTCTGGGCAGTTTTTCGCCCTCAAGACCAGAGAGCAGCGAAACTCCCAAGGGAGCCAGACTGCCTGGCAGTTTCAAATATAAAAGGGCAGGTTCTACTGATAATGGCGGCCGTGCAAGCAGGAAACAGATCGCAAGCCGTTACGCTCCCAGAGTCCTGAAGCCTCATTCCATTGGCTTCTACAGAAGCCTCCAAGCCTAAATCCAAGGCTGCGGGGTCTCGAAAGAGCTGCAAGGCAGCCAAGCACGATGAGCACCGAAGAGACAGGGCTCTGAGCAGATTATGGGCTAAGGGACAGCAGGAAGCAACTCAGAGAAGCCCTGAAGCGGCCCCCAATAACACAGTGACAGATTCCTGCCAAATGGAGGAACGGCTGCTAGACAAGCGAGCTAAGGCTCATCAAAGTGACAGGCAGCAATTACAGGAATTGGCCACTGGGGGAGCTGAAGTTTATGGTTATTTTCAAGAACCATAGCTGCCTTTTGGCATTGCTGAGGGAAGAGACTTGTTCCCTGTCTTCCCAGCAACTAAAGATGTTGCAGGGGCAGCTCTGAGACCCAGGGCAGCTCCAGAAGCAACTTTCACTCCTACTGCTGCAATCAGCAGGGGAGCAGGACCCTGATATATAGGTTAATATGCAGGCCGCAGGCACATCCGATGATCCAAATGACCCTCTCTTCTCAGAGAGGACCATAGCGGCAGACATTCCATCCTCAAGGATGTTCACAGTGGCGATCCAGAGACATGGTCAGGTTCCAGCCCATCTTATTTGGATAAAATGCTGTTTAACATGGGTTCTGATCTTGCCAGAGCACTGGAAATGCCCATGATGGATGCTCTTGTGGCAGCTCTACAGTCCACTTTTAACATTCCTGATGAGCCTAAAGACTCCCTGAGAGCGGAGGACAAACAGGTGGAGCAAATGCTCCAGAGAACACAATCAGCGGCCTGGGCGGTAAAAGCCTTGACAGTGGCATCGTTCTTTAACAGGGTCTCCTTCATTTGGTTGTGCCAATTGCAAGAGAGAATTTTGGCAGGCTATGTGAGATCTCACCAGCATATCAACAAGCTGTTGGCCATTGTTGAGTTCTCTGCAGATGCCACCCTCAGTGCGGCCAGGTTCGCATCAAGGGCTATAGGAACATCAGTGGCCTCACGCCATCTGCTCTGGCTTAGACAATGACGGGCTGACATGAGGCATAAGTGGAGATTGGCTATCGTCCCTTCAAAGGGGACAAGTTATTCGGAGAAGTTCTGGACAAGATCCTGTAGAGTCAAGGAACAAGGGAAAGATTTTACCATCTCTTTCAAGAATAGGTGAATTCCGCTTGGAACCGTACTTTTTTCAACCCTCATTTAGGGCGATGGATGCAGGAGCGGGATTCTCATGGCCCCAGAGACCCTTTGTCTCCAAGCAGGAACCTCAGCAGCACCGGACAGGTAAAAATGGTCAGTTCCAAACCAAACAGCCCTTTTGAGGGGGAGGGCGTCATCCCTTCCGATGCCCTAGATAAATGCTTTGTCATCTTTCCCATTGGAGAATGTTTGGCTTTGTTTGCCAGGCGTTGGGAGGAAGTAACCATAGATACCTGGGTCCTAGAGACAGTTCAGTTGGGTCTTTCTCTAGAATTCCTCTCCATACGCCCGAGGTTTTTCATTTGTTGCCCTATTTCTAGGGATGGGGCAAAAAGGGTCCTCATGGAAACAGCGATTCAACGTCTGTTGGATATCCATGCTATCCAGCCAGTGCCTGAGAACCAACAGGGTATGGGGTTTTATTCCATCCTCTTTGTCATCCCAAAGGCCTCGGGGATGTAGGGCAATTCTGGACCTGAAGCGTCTGAACCGCCGACTAACATACAGGCAGTTCAAGATGCATTCTCTCCAGTCTATTCTGGAAAGCGTCAGGGAGGGTGACTTCCTCACATCTATTGTCCTAACGGAAGCCTACCTGCGTGTCCCTATTTTACCTGACCACAGGAAATATCTATATTTTTTTTATAATGGCCGACATTTCCAATACAGGGCTTTACCTTTGGGCTCTCATCGGCTTCAAGAACTTTCACGAAATTATTAGCAGCCCTAGTAGTTCATCTTAGGGCTATCCCAGTCAGAGTCCAATGTTATCCTAGTCCAATCCCCTTCCGCACCTCAGGCAGTCAAGGAGTTGAGGATCACCGTTCAGGTGCTCCAGGAACACTGTTTTTCTGTAAATAAGGCCAAGAGCCATTTCCCCCTCACTAACCATTTGCTCCATCTAGGAGCTGTAATAGACACCTTGGTGTGCAAGGTCTACCTCTCCCAGGAGTGTCAGTCGCGCTTAAAGGAGTTGATTAACCTTATAAAATCAAAGCGCACGGTTCCCATGGCCCTGCTCTCACAGCTCCTGGGCAAAATGGTTTCATGTATTTCCATAGTGCTCTGGGCATGCCTGCACACCAGGTCTCTCCAGTGGTTTCTCAAAGGGCAGGCAGGAGTAGTTCCCACTCCCAAGTTTGGGTCCCACTGGAGATTATTAAGTCCTTCCGTTGATGGTAATCTCAAGCCCTTTCTTCAGGAACCCTATTTAAGGAACCTAACTGGCTAGTTCTGACCACCATCGTCAGCCTATTTGGCAGGTAGCTCATCTCCAATCCAGGATGGTCCAGGGACAATGGTCTCTTTGAGAAGAGCTCAAACTGCTCTTTTAGTCCTATTATTTACTTTCTGTTTTTTAAACACTTAGCAATCCATAAAAGGAAGGATCTCTTATTCCATAACTGTCAAGTACTGTATACTCAGGAGGCTTTGATTCAGGAGGAATTGAATCTGTATTATTTTTTAAAATCCAAATATACAACGTCAATAGGAGATTACTTTCACCTCTCCTCCTGTTGACCCTTAACAAATGTTTTTAGTGGGTTGGTGAGAATCCATTCTGATTTTTTTTTTTTTTTTGGAGAGGCCTGTTCTGTGTACCTCATTATTTTTTCTTTGATTACCATTTCTGCTTGGAACAGATGTTAAGCTGAATAACCTATAATTTCTTGGATCTCCCCTGTGTACCTTGTTAGGGGAAAAGGGGATGCTTTATAAAACATTTCAATGTATCTATTAATCATCAACATTACTCTGAAGTACATTTTGCATCAGTCTTTTACAGGTTTTTTTTCCCTTAAGACAGCCACAACTTTTTCAGCCAGTGCTAATGCTGATGAGAGAATACTTCACAATTTTCCCTGTGACTGCCTGAAGGCAAGGAAGCATTAATTAACCAATAAAATAAAAATACTTTCTTTAAAATTCAGAACATACATTCAGCACAAGTGTTTATCTTAGTTTTGATCTGTAAGCATAAAAATGTGTGAAACAAATTTGGAACATGATGCTAAGATTCTAATTTGAGAAATTAATCAGTGTTGAATTGATTCTATCTAAGGAATTTAGAAATATTTGAAAGATAAGATTAATTATGGATTTTTCCATAATTTGCCTTTTATGCTTTCAAGACATTGTCACAGCCTTCTAAGCTGTGAACAATTTAAATTTACTTTTGCAAGACATGTTACCAAGCATGTTATTAAATAACTCCCATTTGTTCAACTTTCTTAAAGATTATAGGAATTGTAATTGACTTTTGAGATGTTTAGGTTGCAAAAGGTAATTCTACAGAAACAAAACTATACATAATCTTATAATCTTAATATGTTTTATAATAAAGTATTGTACAACTATTCTCTGAAGAAGGATAAATGGGACAGGGCATAGTGTTAACATGGTTTCTATGGTCTGTTTAAAAATGTATGTGCCCATTGTATGTTATATAGGTTAGATTGCAAATTGTGTGAATTTAAATAATGCAACTCTCAGTTTAAAAATGAAGAGGTTTATTACAAGGGAGGAAAAAGTTGATATAGTTGAATGACATGAACATGATCATAACAATGCTAAAATAAAGAGGAGTTGTTGGAATTCCTGAATCGAAAGTAGATTTTTTATGTTTTGCTTTTAATATTACTTTGTGGCTTTATTAATCATACATTTAAATTAAAATATTTTTATTATTTGGTGTAATATTTCATTAGTATACATATAAAATATATTTTTTTTCATTGCCTATCTATCAAGCTGACAATCAGTTCTTTGAATTACATCTGAAACCCTATTGGAAATCAGTAAAGCTTGTTTACCAAAAATGTAATATTGGTGAATTGAGAAATACCCACAATTGTCCACACTGGGGGGATACAAATTAAATAAATATTGATTTGGTCTGGAGCGGTGCAATCATACTAGAATTAAAGGTGGAACCTCAAAAGACCAGATGGCCCCAAAATCCATAAACAGTCAATCTTTCTAGAATTGAATTGAAGACTCTTCCTGTCCAGCTAGTCCCCCATAGTCTGCAGCGATCAGACAGGACTTCCATAGCATCACTTGGTCAGCCCAATGTGGAGATGTATAGCTGAGTATGATCTGCATGCTGATTATATCTCATCCTGGGCTGTCAAATTACATTACTCAGCAGCTTCATGTAGATCAGAGGTCCCCAAGCTGTGGGTCATGAGGGGTTTGCAACTGGGCCATGGAAACAGCTGGTGAGCACACACATGCATCCTCACTTGTGCGAGCAGCGGACAAGTGTGTATATTCCATTTGCGTGAATGGCAAATGGAGCTATATGCACGTGCATACTTGCTGTCCACTAGTAGAAACATCGCCTCTCCCCCTCTGCCAGTCTGCAAAGCCAGAAACATTGGGAAGCTCTGATGTAGATGTTGAATAGAGCAGGGAGAGTGCTGAAATTTTGGGAGATGCAATATTAGGAATGGAAATTTCCATTTTTGTATCTGAACTCAAGAAATTAAAGCTTCTTCAGAAAGATCTTGGCTTATGCTGAATCTTGTTTTTAAATGATAGTTCAAAACTCAAAATATGGGTAACAGTATTGTAGAAAACTTCAAATTCAATAAAGATGCTTCAGGGAATATATGAGTGTGAATTTAAGATCTGAATTTAACTTTTTCAAGAATCTGTACTATGTCCTAAGAATGAGCATTGCCCTCTACTGCTGCCATAACGTTCCAAAAAAACACATAGATGTAATAAACTGCAGATGAGTGCTTTGTTCATATCCCCACATATTGAGCATTTTTTTGGAATTGAATCTGAATCATGGCTTCATCTAATAATATTTACTTTGGAATCATTATTTTGCTGCTACAGAATATTGCATTTAATATTATAAAGCTCAGTCATACTGAACGGCTTTTGAAAATTTGTGTTGTACAAGAACATTGTGGGGAGTGCAGAAATTTAGATATGCACATCCATGAGAGATCATTCTTAATAGCTTCCTGGTTATTTTCAAGTGAAATTGTGCTCCTTCTGTAAATACAACTTAACTGTTATGCAGTATCTTGTCTTGACATCTCAGAAATTATGTAAGCTAGTTATTTCCCATTAGGTGCTATTTTCCACCAATTTTTGATCAGCTGTGAAATAGTGATATATGTGAATGTAACATCAAAGGCTGTATGTTGTGCTAGTTTAAGGCGGTAATTGATTTTGTGAATGCCTGATAGTATTAAAGCAGCCTTCCTCAGTTGGTCTTCCATGAAACTCTGGATTCTTGAGAGAAATCATAAGGGGTTCTGTGAGAGATTGTGATTTTTTTAAAAAAATTGCTAGCAATCTAAGTGGTGGAAATTTTAAACACCATGACTCAGTAGTTGGCCTATTGCTTTGTTCTGGTTGTATCATTGTAACATGTGGATTGTGCAGTGAATTGTATTGTGAATTTTCATGTTTGTTATAATGCAGAGATTTTTGAGGCCTGAAAATTAAGGGAAAGAATTGAGAAATGGTATATTAAAGCATAAATGTATTGTAGTCAGCTCTTCTTAGGAAATATAGAATACGTTTATAAATATATTGTTTATTTGAGTGAGTCTTTATACACTTTTAATTTATTTCTCTTTTATTCTATATATTATAAGAATACAATATTAAGTTTTTTTCATTCTTTTTTGCATGTGCTTTTTTGGGGGGAGAGTATGGAAATGCATCTAACAATAATCTTCTTTCAATCTGTTATTTTATAACTGCTTGTCATGTGCACTATTTCAAATCAACAAATGTTAAATGTTTCTAACTATTATACTAATTACTTTTTAAAATTTAACTTAACTATCCCTCTCTGGTATGTAGCATAAAACTATAGTATGTCAGACATTCTTTTAATTGGGTAGAGGGTTTCCATTCTTCTCAAGACCCTTGCGTAGAAATTATCCTCCCTGCAAAGTTTTTGTTTGGAAGGGAAAGGAGAAATTTGTGTAGGCTTATTCATTCTAGCACATCAGAAAATAAAATACAGGCTGAATAGTCAAGACCTTGTTGATGATCCAAACTCTGTCAAGGATCTTGGAGTACTCATCTCAAATGACCTAAGTGCTAGACTCCACTGTAACTACATAGCCAAAAAGTCATTAAGAGTTGTTAACCTAATCTTAACGTAGCTTTTTCTCTGTTAAATTACACTAATAACTAGAGTATACAAAACATTTGGTAGACCAGTACTCGAATACAGCTCATCAGTCTGGAACTCACATTACGTATCTGATATTCACACAGTTGAGAAAGTCCAGAAATATTTCACAAGAAGAGTTCTCCACTGCTCTACTCGTTGCAGAATACCTTATGCCACCAGACTTGAAATTCTAGACCTAGAAAACCTAGAACTATGCTGCCTTCGGTCCGATCTAAGTATAGTATATAAAATCATACATTGCAATGTCTTACCTGTCAATGAATACTTCAGCTTCAACCACAACAATATAAGAGCAAACAATAGATACAATCTCAAGGTTAATCACACCAAACTTGATTGCAGGAAATACGACTTCAGCAACAGAGTGATCAATGTCTGGAATACTCTACCTGACTCTGTGGTTTCTTCCCCAAACCCCAAAAACTTTAACCTTAGACTGTCTACTATTGACCTCACCCTTTCCTAAGAGGTCTGTAGGGGGCATGCATAAGCGCACCAACATGCCTACCGTCCCTGTCCTATTGTTTCTTTTGTATATTTTGTTATTTTTCTTATATGTATCGATGTATTCATAACTATGTTTTTTACTTATACCTATTATCTTGTAAGCAATTGACAAATAAAAATAAATAAATAAATAAATAAAAATTAGTTTCTGGATATATAAATTCATAAAATTCTCAGAAGTAATAGTTCATATAAAGCTGAAGTTCCATTAGTACTATATTGCAATATATATGCTTATCATTTTTTAAACATCTATTTTGTTGAGAAAGTCTCAAATTTTATTTAAGAAAGGATTGTTGAAGAAATATTTTTCTTCAGATATGTTTTAACATTTGTTTATAATTATGTTCTCATCAAAATTACTTTCTTATTAAATTCAATTTTGTAAATTTTTAGACCCAGCTTTGGATAAACGTCTAGTATTAGAATAATTATGATGTATCTTAGTTTTTCTGCATCTCCTTTGGGGAAAAATAGATACTTTTGCTGAGATGTAAATCTTTATTAAATAGATAAATCGTTCAATAGAAAGTTGTCTAATGGGTATGTTGCAATTGTATTTCAGCTATGCAGTTGATTACAAAATTCCTGTAGAATAATTTGCAAACAATTATTGGATTTATTTGTTTAAGGTATTTCTATATGCCCAGATTAAATGCAGTCCTGGTGGTTTATGTAAAATGCAAAGTCAACATAAATTCAAGATAATATACTTTCAGCTATAGGAAGAGATATTTGTCCACATAATCAGCTGAGAGTATTTAATAAAGCATAAATAAAGCAGTATTGAACATCTTGCTAAAAGCTAATAGGGAAATAGCCAGATTAATCTCGTGCTCAAAGTGTTTCATAATATGGGGGCAATAACAGAAAAAGATTGCTTAAGGATTAGGGTGCTCTTGCATTTATATAGAAGTGCGATCCTGAACATTGTCTCCCTGCGAATGTATATAGACCAGGTGGGCTGTAGCAAGATATCCCAAAGCCAAACTATGAATCTATGCTATACATATCGAACTACTTATATAGTTGCCTATTGGCTGTTTGGTTTGTGTTTTGATAATTTTGTGATCAATATCTATTTTTTTCTTTACTAGGTTTAAAGTAGCACTATGGCTCATTCAAAGACAAGAGCCAATGATGGAAAAATTACATACCCTCCAGGAGTTAAAGAAATATCTGACAAAATTTCAAAAGAAGAGATGGTACGAAGATTAAAAGTGAGTGGGTAGTTTATTATATACTGTGATGTTTATTTGGACAGCTCAAAATTGGATGAATGTGAAATAGTTTATTTTCAAACAAAAAAGCTAATAATGTAAATAATAGTAAATTGTTGGAAGCTTTTCTGATGAGTTAGCAGAACTAATTCAGTGAGACAAAATCCCTTACAAGCATCTCTTTTAGTTGCTTGTTAAACTGAATTGTGATGATCATTTTCCTGCCTAAAATAAGCAAAGCATGTTTTTTGTCTCCAATATCTTTTAAACTGCTTCATCTTCTCTATCTTAATGTTTATGTTTTGTTCAATATTTCTAAATAAACATGTTTGATTCCCTGAGCTTTTTTAATTAGATAAGAGGAGAAATCTATTTTTCCTCTTATATTTTTTGTGGTAGTAGTATAGCAATAAGATGATACTATGTAGATTGTAGAAGTAAGGTTACTTAAATAAATGCAAAATGCCATAGCTACATAGCTATTTAGTACTAATGAAAGAGAAGTCTTACGTTGGAAAAGGGAAGAGATAGTATACTTTCCATTTCTGCTGTTTTGTTTTTTTTGAGGGGGCGGTTATGCAATTTTGACAATTATAAAATATAATTCTAGGTAAGAACCAGGAAAATATTAGAACAATAATTGCAGATTTTAGGAAAGTTATATGATTTAATGACATTTTATTTCCTGCACAATTGATAATTAAAATAATGGTTCGACATCAGGAAACAAAAACCACTTAAAACCATTTCACTGTTTAGCAGTGAAACAGTCTGTTTTAGAGAGTGTTTAAACAGAGGATGAAGGGCCATCTATCAGGGATTTGTATCAGTGTGGATTTCTGTATGGGGCAGTGGGGGGGAGGCTGTGATTTTTGTACTGTTGTGGAGTTTTTTGATATAATAAAGTAGGCATTTTTGCTTAAAAAGAAGCCATTTCAAGTTATTTCTATCTCCTGAAAACAAATTGTGAATATTTGCATGAACATTAAGAGGCAGTCAGTAATTATATTTTAAAATATATAATAATAACCATAATCTAAGGAAATTGATTTGACAGTGACATTGTTAACTATAAGGGCAATATTGGATCATATGTTGATTATGGACAACAATGGATTTTAATGTAGCAAATATCTTTAGTGCTATAAATATTAGCACTAGGACTTGGAAGGACACCTCCAGCCTCAGCCATTCAGAGTTACAAAGCTATTATGGGGGAAAAACTGAAGGCGAGAATGCTATTTCTGCAATGCTGTCAGTGCTGTTATTTCACACTGAGTTTCTGAAGAAATATAAATCTTAAATAAAAGTATCACTTTTCTGAAATTGAATGTGAACTCATGCTGGATTCTTTCTTCATCCACCCCTCACTCTCCCCACCCCAATTAAAAGAATCTCCAAATTTGACAAAGAAGCAAACCAAAACATTAAAACCCTTTATTGAGTTTGTTTGATAGACATGGAAGTTTGGATTTCATCAAATTGGGCTGCTTTTTAAAATTTGGATTGAAACTGAATCTCATTGCTGTCTTTCACGGTTGTAGCAAGATGACCAACCTAGAGTTTTCTAATATGATGTTTGCTATCAGACTAAAGTGGAATACATTAATACTTTTCATACTATGCTAAGAAATACTGTATAATGAACATGAGTATTAAAAGCAAATTGTCTTCTGAAAACAAACCCTTATTAATACTTTCTAATGTATTTTAGTTTTGTTTGTAACAATGATTTCAGACTTTCAGCATGAGTTTATAGCAACTTAAAAATAACAAACATGGTTTTTATAATACCAGTGCACTTCACCATTCACTTTTATCTTGATCTTCAGGTCATAAACTATATTTTTATTATAGATACATGTATAATTTATCTCTTAATAGGGAAATATAAAATGATATATAGCTAAAAAATATTGAAGGCATTTTTAATGTTTACTTGAGTAAAGGTAAAAAGCAGATTTTCTGAGTATGTGTGTGCGCGCACACACACAATACAGTATTCCTATTGAAAAAGAATTGATGTCTTTGAACTGTGATGCTGGTGTAAATTATTGCATATACCATGGACAGCCAGAGTAACTAAAATCACAAGACTATGTACTTTGGTCATGTTATGCATGCAAATTCATTGGAGAAGTCAGTGATGCTAGGAATGGTTAGTGGAACAAGAAGGAGAAAGCAAAGAACATTCTAGCTTAATAACATGAAATCTGATAAAGTGAAACATCCCACAATTGAAAGAAGCTGTGCTTGAGAGAGTAGAATATAGAGTACTTATCTATAAAGTCTCTGAGAATCGGACACAACTAAATGGTTAAAACAACAACAGCAGCCGCAGCAACATGTATATATGTACTGTATGTATATATGTATTTATCTATGTGAAATGTCTTGTTTATAATATATTGCTAATTTTTAAAAATTATTTTTGCAGATGGTTGTAAAAACCTTTATGGATATGGACCAAGACTCTGAAGAGGAAAAAGAGTTGTATCTAAATCTTGCTTTACATCTTGCTTCTGATTTTTTTCTTAAGCATCCTGACAAAGATGTCCGTTTGCTTGTTGCATGTTGTCTTGCTGATATTTTTAGAATATATGCTCCTGAAGCACCATATACTTCACCTGATAAACTGAAGGTAAAGTTGTATGATTTACTTAACTTCTTGGAATCTGGATGTGTAACAATGCTGTTTTATATTTATTTCTAAACAATTAAAAGCAAATTGCCTGGTAAATTATGGTTTTCAATTGCATATGAAACTCTGTATTATATGTTTTATGATGTGTATAGCAACTAATTTGAATTAAATAATAAACTTCCATTTTCAATTTGGTAGATTTTTGTATAGTATTTAGCATATCTGATATTAAGAGGAATCTAACTCAGTCCTCATGGCTTCCTTTATTATCTGATTTTATTTATATGCCACTTATGGCAAACTAGAGTGCCAAATTCCTAATACTAATTTTCAATAATGGGTGGTCAAATCCTCCCTCATCAGGAAAACTATAAAACTAAAAATGATAATCAGAGTTCTAATCTTTTGAACTTTTATAAATTTATGTTTAATTAGGAATTGGCAGAAATTCCTTTTCTTTATGTATTCCAAAACCAATAATTCCAAGATGATGTAGAGATGAATTATATTATATTAATAATGAAAATTCTGTCATTTGCGCAGTGTGATCATTATTCCTTTCAACCTTTCTTTTATATTTTTTCTCTGATTGTCTTAAAAAACTGGTTCCTGTTTTTTGCTCCATTTTCCTAAAGCTAGGTAACTATTAAGCAAATAGGTAATGTTTAATTAGATAATGTAAAACAATAAAGCATTTTTAAAAATTGAAATACAATGTGATGACCCAGGGCATGGCACAAAGGCAACACAATAACGTAGGTAAGAAAAGTCCCTTTAATACCTCCAATTTTGCCCCCAATGTCCAGTTACCTTCGGCTGGAGAAAAAACTCTCCCAAGAACAGTCTTTAAGTGGAGGAAATTCAGTCTGAAAACAAAGAGCAGATAAACTGTAAATAAAAATCCACACAAACCACACTGCAGCAATTAACTGAACAGGGCAGGATAAGGAATTGCAGGCTTCAAAGGCCAACAAAACACACACAGTTGGGAAGACCCCAGGAACTCAGATAAGCCTCGACAAAACAAGGTAATACATTATTTGTTTCCAACAAGTTGCTGTGCACAAACTCCCTTTTTAAACACTGTGTTCCCAGCTGCAGCTAATGAAGAGAATCAGGGCCCTTTCCTCCCCAGTAAGCCACGCAACTCATGTTGCTCCCTTCTCCTTTCCTCCCTGCGTGCCCTAGGATGAGGGGGTGGGCCTGGATCTTCCTCTGAATTTCCTCTGCCTTGCTCTACCTCTCCCTTGCTCTGCCCAGTCGGACTATGCCCTTCCCCAGTTTCTTCCATAGCCAACGGAGCCACATTCCCACTCTGTTAGTTGCTCAGCCTCCGCCTCGGAATCAGATTCTGACAGGGGCATGACATACTACCTTTATCAACTAATATAGAAAGCTTGTGTTGCTTAATTAATAAATTATATTTATTTGCAACACTAGGTATAGTTTGTTTTTTAAAAAATAAATTATATAGTTGTATTTACACAATTTGGAAAACAAGGCAGATGGATTTAAAAAGATCCTTTAAAAATAATTGATGACGTCTCAATGGGGGGTAGGTCGTAAGTACATTGAAAAGATTTTTATGTTCTGTTCCCTCTTAATATGAATCGGCTGCTACATAGAATCGATAAAAGTTAATGCTGCCAAACTAATATTTAACATGATAGAAAAGATAAACTGTATATGAAATAAGTATTTCAGTTGTCTTCCAAATAAATTAAGCTTAATATCTGTTCTAGCTTTATTGTTCTCTCCTTCGGGTCAATTTTTTTGAAGGACTGTTTTTTCATACTACTAAAAGGCTAATCATTACACAATTCTGTTTTCTACCATTTTTCATAACTGGTGGTCAGGTGGTAGTAAGTAGGCTTGACCAATCTGATAGGATTCATTATAATAGGAGACAGAAGACTGAGGTAATCCGATGATTCTAGTTAGTGAATATAGGGAGTCAACAGACAATTTGGTAGCCAAGATTATTAATATTTTTGATAGATAATGACATAGTTTATGAGCCACATTAGAGAGCCTTCTACATGCCTTGCCTTTAAAAAAAGCTAGTTCCATACGAATAAAGGTTAGCTTGATAGGGATAGGATAGTTTATCAATTGTATTCCTGAGGAAATTGACCCCTTTATTTGGATTTAAATTAGGCTCTTAATTTTTTCCGGTGTTTCTGGGTATGTGTGTGTCTGTGTGTGTGTGAGACAGACAGACAGAGAAAAACATTTGATTTTTCAAAAAAGGAGAAAGCAGCCAGTGAAAGCTTTAGTTCTGACTTATAGTACAACCTATTTTGAATTGTTTTCCCTTTCCTTATAGAGTTTCACTGAAAAAGTAGAGAACAACCAAAGAGGGAACATTTATTAATAGGAAGGGAGAGAGAAAAAGAAGGGAGAAGAGAATATACTAGTAAGAGTTGTTTAGCTGCACAATTAGTTTTATTTTTAAGCCATTGTTTCTTTTTGCGTCTTAACCAGGAGGGCAAGAAGAATGGATTGAGGAAACAAACTGTAAAGTTAATAACAATAAAAACACAAACGTGACAAAGTGCAGTTAGCATTAATTTAAATTTGCAAATATTTTTATCCTGTTTAAAATTTTTGTGGTTGATCATTATAAGTAAGTTTAGATATTCAAATAAATGTAATTTAGTAGATAAAACCATTATTCCTACATTACGCTATACAATACACTGTAGAGCACTGCCCACCAGAACAATTAGACACAAGAACAGTTTTTTCCCGAAAGCCATCACTCTGCTAAACAGTTTCCTAGTATGATTTGATGTTGGTTGTACCCTATGACTATCATTAAGTGTTGTACGTTATGATTCTTGATTCTTAATGAATGTTCCTTTTCTTTATGTATACTGAGAGTATTTACACCAAGACAAATTCCTTGTGTGTCCAATCACACTTGGCCAATAAAATATTCTATTCTGTTCTATTCTATTAAAACAATCTGATTACTTTTAGGCAATTATTGTTTTCCCACAACAGTTAGGATCTTAGTTACTAAGAGTCTAAAGAAACTTCACTGTGCTTGACTGAAACATTTTGTTTCACCTTCAGGCCTTGATGCCCATTAGAAAAGATTTTTGCACGTTTGTAGAATTGGAAGTATGGTTATTGAAATTGCTGGAAAGCCTTTTTTTTTAAAGAGAAACAGAGAATTGATGTGCAAAGGAATTTCAAAAGAATGCTTCATATAATATTCATCAAAATAGTGTACAATGGGTAGAATGATACCATATCTATAGTATGATGAGTCTTTCATTTCTCATCTATATATTCATTTATTGTTCCATTTTCTTCTTCGTTCTTTCTTGTTTCTTATTCCCTTATTCCTGCTTTCTTCTCTTGAATTACAATACTGACTTGTATGCTTGGATGAACAGGGGTTTTGAAATAAAGCCGCCTAGTGGTTGTGTTAGGAAAATGTTTTTAAGAAGTTTCCTTGTGAATTCAAAGAAATGCGATAATGGGTAATTTTATTATCATTTTGTTTTCTATAGATTCATAAATCTATTTTTTTGCATTTTTCCATAAACTATTCCAATTATTCTTTTGTATATGATACAATAATTTGTCTAACTTAGGTCAATTGAACAGATCTGTTATTTTGAACTTTTTAGCTCTTTTTTGTTGGCATTGTAAATTAGTATTTTATATGTAGGGATTGTAGGAATAAAATTAGCATTAATATTTATATTAGTAATAATGTTTAAATAATGTTTTATTTTCCACTAAAGAAAACAATGAATTTATACTTTGATTACCTATTTTATTTATTAGTACCATCAAGTAAAACATCTGATCGTTGCTGCTTTCCATAACTACTTTTTTTCATTTTACAAATACATCATATGTCTACATATGTTTTCTCATTTGTATACATTTATTATGTTATAAATTATTACACATTATTATTATAAAACTATTTTTGTTCATTATAAAATATTAGATGCAGATGGTTTATATTTAAATCGATGTAGTGTAGAACTCACACACCTGTATTTTCTAAAAATGATTATAATGAGCATAGTATATGCTCGAGGACTGGTTAGATGGTAACCAGTATATTGTAGTAATACTACTTTAGTAGCAATAATAATAGTTTTTGATTTTCTGAGAAATCAAATTTTGATTTTCTGAGAAATGAATAAAAAATTAAAATATGAATGATAAGAAATGTAACAAAGATTATATATTTGTAAATTAATTGGTATGCATTCAAATATTTATTGAGAATATAATATAGATAAATAAAGCTGAATGTAGCTGTTGGTAACAAATTAATAGAATTTTTCAAAAGTAAACCAAATGTATTAATGGATGACTATTAAGAATAGTTGGCTATGAATTTTCTTGGTTGCTGATTACTTTATCAGCTCAAGACATGTTGAAACAAATACAAATGTCTTACATTGTACATAATTTTTGTTTGGAATATTTTGGGAATTATTTGAAGAATTCTAGATATCTTAAACATGAACTAGTTTAAATGACCTGAGATTGATTCATATGGTTTTGATCATATATTTCCCCTCCTCTGTAGCTGAGAGAAGAAATGAAAGCTATGGGAATTGCTCCCAAAGTCCTCCTTAAAGATTTCAACAAATCTTTCCAAAGTAACCACTGAATCATTTTCCAAGCTAGTTTTTTTATTGAGTTGCAGTTTCTACTCTCTCAAATAATGCTTTTTGTTGTAGTATTGGAACATATTGCAAACAGTGCTTATATGTTCACCTTGGTTGTTTAACGCCTTGGTTGAACAAAGCTATATTATTAATACACATAAGGTCATATTAAATGCCCCGTGTTTATATGGTTGTTATTTGGAACACGTTCATGTGGTGGGGAAATGGCCAGGAGCTACTTTTATCAATATCCTCTGTAACAGACTTGGGAAAATCAAAATATAATATTCTGCTAAAATAAAATCAACAAACGAAAGTGGAAATTGGTGCTGCAATATCTTGAATGATGTTCCTTTTGGATTGGATTATAAAATGAAAAGGTTAGTTAAAATATTTTAAATGCTTACTAGTGTAGTGACAATTGTTTTTCAGTTGAACTGAATGATTATGCAGGAAGTATTTACTTTAAGTGACAAACATATACTATATTTTCCCCCCCAGGATATATTTATGTTCATCACAAGACAACTGAAGGGATTAGAAGATACAAAAAGCCCACAATTCAACAGATATTTTTATTTATTAGAGGTAAATGTAAACAATCGTCATTCATATTCATCTTAGTTCAATCAAAGTTTTAGTCAAATATCTATTCTGCATAAAATACAATAACATTTTAAGTATATTTGAAACAGATCTATATTTAATAATAAATAAATAAATAAATATTTATGATGCAAAATTATTCAGTATTGACTTTACTGATTCTTTATTAAATTACAGTTACTGTATCTTTTTTTCCAAAATAGAATATTGCATGGGTTAAATCTTACAACATATGCTTTGAACTAGAAGATAGCAATGAAATTTTTACACAACTGTACAGAACATTATTTTCTGTTATCAAGTGAGTATATCTTCAACAGCAATTTTGATACATGATGGGAATGAAAGATTGTTTTGATTGTTAGGAGTAGGCTTAAAATGTGTAAGCATGGAAGTGAAAAAAGTTGCATGGTTGAGTAATATTTTCAACCCCACAAAATTTTCCTTGTAATCTTGACTAAGTGGGATTTTTTTAGGGTACCAGTTAAGACCTCTTCTGGCCAGTAATTTAAATGCAGCTGAAATGACTGTAGCAAGATAGGAATAATCTTGTTATTGGTGGACTTGTATGAGGTTATGTTACGTTGTGAGCTTGATGTATATTGTGTTTGAGACAGACTATTGAAGGTTTGGTCAGAAAGGCACATGCGCCCTTTTCGCCATGGCAAGTGGGAAGAACAGCAATGAAAAGAGGAGAATGACAAGTAGGAAACCTGTTGAGAGCCAGATAAGAACTGGTTTTGCAGTCTAAAGAAACGGTTCATTATCCAAATTCTAATTTAGGATGGACCATAATAACTTACACTATGTTGCTGAACTGATTCTGTTCTCATTTTAGCAATGGTCATAATCAGAAGGTTCATATGCATATGGTAGATTTGATGAGTTCTATCATTTGTGAAGGTGATACAGTATCTCAAGAGCTTTTGGATACAGTTTTAGTTAATCTAGTTCCTGCACATAAGGTAAGAATTAACATTTTAATCTAAAAATAATATAAATTGATACATGTATATTTGGCAAAATATACTGCAGCTACATTTTTATTCATGAATTTATAACATAAAGAGTTATTGTTTGAAAAAGTGAAATTAAACAATATTTTATTCTATTTCTTAGAGAGTCTCTGAAGCATGAAATAAAAGAATGTTATGTTGGTCTAAGTTTAATGAGGAGGATCATTAGATAAATTATATTCATACTTGCATTCTTTTTCTTTCTTTATCAAAAAGTTATTATTTTTATTACTATTAAATTTTGACTTACTAAAATCTGAATTATATTATCATTGCCATACCAGTGAGTGGGAGAGAATTCAGAAGGCATGACAACAATGAATCTGGACACATTTTAATTAATTTACATTATAGGTTTTACTTTAAGCCAAGTTAATCTAGAGATGCTTACTATAATTAAAATGAGAAAAATGACAGTCTGAATTGTGAATGTACCATATGCATTATGTCTGTATGAAAATAACATTGTAGAATATTGTCATTATCATTAGATATACATAAAGTCTAAAATGAACGAATTCAAATGATTAGATTGTGAGATGGAAGATAATAAATATTTGGCCCTAGGCTATAATAGAGGAGGAGGGATAAACATTGACAGTGGAATCCTGTACATCTTAATCAGATGTACATCCTGCTGTCCTCTGGAGTATCCTGAAGGAATAGATGACGGGAGATATGAGGCCTGAATGCTGCTGTCTTTAAAAGTTGTACAGAACATTAACTGTAATGTACATATGTATTTTTATGTACTCAATGTATAGTGGTTGGAATGCTTGTAGTAATATATTTAATCAATGTTACCCATCCTGTTCTTTAAAATTTTGAAAAAAGTCAATTATGTTGATTTACTTACTTCTATTAAGTATATTTTTTTTTAGAATAAATCTATAATTTTGTGTCCAATATAATTTTTAGAATTTAAACAAACAAGCATATGACTTGGCAAAGGCTTTACTGAAGAGAACAGCCCAGGCTATTGAACCATACATTACTAATGTAAGTGATAATTTAAAATGACCATGTAGAAAAAACTGAATAATATATCAACTAGTATTAATATATCTTTATATTGCACATTGAATACTTTAGAATTTTTCTACAATCAAATCATAGCTGACTGTATTTTTATTTAAAAAGTGCAGAATTCATAAATCAAAGTTAACAGCAGCTAATTACATCAGTTGTCAGATGCATTAAATATCATGTTTCTGTTGACCGTCCTTCTATAAGGGAAGCATGAAACTAGATGTTCATTTATTGATAGTCAATATCCAATTAGTAATTAGGGCCAGTTGCTATAATGGTTACGGTTCTGGCCTGGAAATCAGGAGACTGAGTTCTAGGCCACCCATTGGAGTGAAAGCCAGCTGGGTGACTTTGAACCAGTCATGCTCTCTCAGCCCAGTGACAGAGATGCAGACAAGACATACAATAACGTGTAAAATAATAGCAATAATTTAGTTAAAATAGAATACCACTGAGTTCATTGTTATCTGTTTGAATCTGCATCCAGTGCATACAGTTATGGTACTGTACATGATTACAGTACCATTAGTTCAGAGAATAAACTCTGAACTAAAGGAACATTTCAATTATAAAAAATGTTCATCCAGTATATTTTTTCCACAAAATCCCGCCCCCCCCTCCGCCCCCCCCCCCACAAAAAAACGCACTTCTGGAAGATGTGATCTTATGAACTAGATGATAAAAGATGTATCTAGCAGTCATCTCTAAAGTTGCAGCTGAACAAAATAATTCATAGAATAGAACTGTGTTATGCTAGGTGGAATACTGTCTAGTACCTAGTTTTTACCTTAAGAGACATTACAGTTTATAAATGCTTGCATGTCTTCTGAACTAAGGAAGTATTTATTTTAATAACATCAGTAACCATTTTAAGGATTGATTTTCAAATAATATATATATATATATATATATTATATATATATATGCAGGTCTTGGCGTGTTCGGGTCTTTTTCCGTGTAAGATTGAGACTATATATATATATATATATATATATATATGTGTGTGTAAGGTTTTTAAGCTGATAAGGGATATATAATAATACAAAGTATATATATATATACACACACACAACACACACACACACACACATACCTACCTACCTACCTATATATACATACATACACACACACATATATATATATATATATATGGATCTTTGGTTCTTCGGGTTTTTCTCCCGCGTAGACTTGGAAATATCTAGGCGACGTTTCGATGAAGTCTCATTCATCATCTTCAGGCTTGTGTCTTCGGCCTTGTGCTTCTCAGAGTGATGTGAGCTTGCAGCTGCTTCTTCCTTTTAACTACTAGTGGGGGTGTGACTTGATTGGGTGGGGGCTTGGCTGTGTTCTGATTGGGTGAGGGTGTGTTCTCATTGGTTGGGGGTTTGGCTGTGTTCTGATTCTCATTGGTTGGGGGTTTGGCTGTGTTCAGAACACAGCCAAGCCCCCACACAATCAAGTCACACCCCCACTAGTAGTTAAAAGGAAGAAGCAGCTGCAAGCTCACATCACTCTGAGAAGCACAAGGCCGAAGACACAAGCCTGAAGATGATGAATGAGACTTCATCGAAACGTCGCCTAGATATTTCCAAGTCTACGCGGGAGAAAACCCGAAGAACCAAAGATCCACATACAAATACCCGTGAAAATCTCCGAAAACAAATATATATATATATATATATATATATATATATATATAGGTCTTGGCATGTTCGGGTCTTTTCCCGTGTAAGATTGAGATTATCTTGGCAACGTTTCGACGAGATCTCACTCGCCATCTTCAGGCTTTGCTCACAGAAGCACAAAGCCAAAAACACCAGCCTGAAGATGGCGAGTGAGATCTCGTCGAAACGTTACCAAGATAATCTCACTCTTACATGGGAAAAGACCCGAACACGCCAAGACCTGCATATCTTTATCCATGAAAATTTATGAAAGCATACATACATACATATGTATATATATACATACACATACATACATACATATAAACTTTCAACTTGAATAACTGACATATTCTTGATCCTTTAGTGATACAGAAATGTATTACATTTTATTTCAAATTGTATCTTAATTTTGATGATTTATTAAGCAGTTCACATTAGGAATCTTTATACATTTATTTCTAGATATTTAAATGTCAGGTTCTTTGATGTAAATTGTGAATTTAAGTACATATAGAATTCAGTTGACACTAGCTTTTTAAGTATACCTATTGCCATTAGTATTTTAATTTTCCTGTAATGAATTTAATTGCACAGCCAAAGTAGATGGAAATTCCAATTTAATGAATGAAGTGTGATGGGATTAAAATGTGATTGTGATTAAAATGTGATTGTGAAAATAACAATTTTTAATAGGGAATCTGGGTTTTGTTAGAAAATTAGAATTGTTCTGAAATAAATTAAACTATTATGATTTCTATCCTATTTATATTTTGATTTTTTTCACAGTTCTTTAATCAAGTGCTTATGCTAGGAAAAACATCCATCAGTGATCTCTCAGAGCATGTTTTTGATTTAATTTTGGAGCTATATAATATTGACAGCCATCTTTTACTCTCAGTTTTGCCACAGCTTGAGTTTAAACTTAAGGTAAGTCTATCGCTTAAGGTAAAAGTATCACTGCCATTAATTGAAGATTTAAATCTGTATAGTGGGCATGGACGTTGCACCATTTTTCAGTAAGAACTTTAATTCTGCTGTAGGGAATGCCACTCTTTCAAATTCCTTTTTCTGATGAACGTTCCTCACTATACATTTCAGACATATTCTAATAGCTCAGTATATGCTAATACCCTTCTCTTTTTAACTATCACTGAATAAGAAAAATATACACTTTTAATTCTTTAATTTCCAGTGTTAAGTGATTGTTTTTCCTCATAATTACCAGCAAACAGATAGAAAAAAAATATTTACAATCCAGATCTGGTAGCCTTAACTTAAATCAACAAATGGTGCATTTTCTTCACAAAGTTGCTTAGAGTAGAAGGACAAAATAGTGCAGGAAAGCTGTTGTAAACTTGTATTTGTTTATAGGTTGATCACATATAATTAGTACATGGAGGGAATTATTCTGTTTACCTAAAGGTACATCTGACATTGGGGTTGTTTTACAGGATAATTTCTGTTCTACTGTGCATGTATGTGTATGTTTGTACACACATACACACATAACATGCCTGTCTGATTTTAGTTTAGTTTTTGTTATTTTCTTTCTTTTAGTGTATGAAGAAACAGTTCTCCAAAGCTTATTTGTGTAGATTTATATACTTTTTTAAAAAATACTATTTTCTAGAGCAATGACAATGAGGAACGACTCCAGGTTGTAAAACTTCTTGCAAAAATGTTTGGAGCAAAAGATTCAGAGCTGGCAGCTCAGAACAAACCCCTTTGGCAATGCTACTTAGGAAGGTATGTTTTGTTTTACTTCATTTCTCATTAATTTGTAATTTAGCCTTAATGTATTGTAATTATTCAACATTTAATATATTTTGAAATATTAGTATTAGCCGTAAATTTGAGTAGTAACTGTTATCCTGCTTACTCTTAAGTATCTTTGGAACGGTTTAAGCTACGTTTGTACTTCCACAGACCATTATGATCCACTAGGTTTTAGACTGTAAATTTGGACTTCTACATTTTACTAAACTATAATGTGGTTTGCTTGATTTTGTTTAATATAATAATTAATGAAGTTAGTAAAGAAATTGTGGTTTATGTTAGCATAAATCATTTGTTTTCTTTTGGCATTTGTGACTTAGCTTTGTGGTTTTCTGATATTTAATGCTTTCAGGTACTAAGCATTCCTTTCTGCCACAATGCCAGAAAAAGGAAAAGAAAGCAAGAAATGGACAAAATAAACAATGATTGTTTAGTTCATTTACTGACTCTGTATTGTTATTGCCAGTTTAGATAACTATTTAGTACAAAGGTGAAGCTCAGCAAAATATACGTATAAACATAACAAGTGTCTTTCAATTTACTGAATTATATGGAATAAGGTGGATCTTTATCAGCAGAATTAAATATCAAGACATTGTGTAATTCAGTTGATATATTGCATTTTGTTAATATTAATATCCCTTTCAAAGATAACATTAGAAACTAAAATAGTAGAATTGAAATAGATTACAAATACTCTTCACAATAAAAAAACAGTGCAAAGAAATACACCTATACATGTCTTTTCCATTATGTTTTTCTTTTGGTTAAAACGACAACTGGATTCATAGTTCACAATTTTTAGCTAAAAAAAGCACAGATTTTATTTTATTATTTTATTAGTTTTACACTGTCCAGCTATCAGCAATTTTGAGTGTTACACAAATTAAAAGCACAAAAAAATAATAATATCACAATAAGAGAAGAACAGAATAAAGCAAAAACTCAATAGTCAGTTGAGCAGAGATTAACACAAAGAGTTTACTAGATGAACAATCAATAAGTAAACAATACCCCAATCAAAGAAAAACCAAGACCACTCCCATCAACATTGACAGGACAAGCCACTAGTAAGAGCAAAACCTACTCCCTTCTAGAAATGGCTGCAAGAAAACAACCAAATTCAGTGAGCACTAAGGATCCCATAATAGCAAAAACTTCACAACAATAGAAAACATACCCACATTAACCTGGGTGGGCTTCAACCACTCTAGTTGAAGGCCTGGATGAAGAATAAGGCCCTCTAAAACATCTGTAGGCTAGTATGTTATCCATATCCATCTATATATATTATTTTGGTCGAGCTTTGTATACAGTATTTTGGTGAAAATTGATATAAGACACAACATGATTATTAAAATTTTTAATTTTTTAAAAACAGATTCAATGATATACATGTACCTATCCGTCTTGAATGTGTGAAATTTGCCAGTCACTGCCTTATGAACCATCCTGATCTAGCGAAAGATCTAACAGGTATCAGTAAACTTCAGAATAAAAGAATTTTTCTTCTACTTTTAGTTATATGGCAAAAACACTATACTTTTAAAATAAAAAATACTTAAATATAATAGTATCTTTATAAAGAGTGTGCTTCAAGTCATATTCTTTAGTGACTTCTGTAAGTTTTATTGCTCCTTATGAGTCTCTGTCCCTAAGGCCATCAGAGTTTGACAAGAGTTTTAATATGATCATGTAAATACATTATTTCTCTATCTCTGTCTATCTCCACCCATCCATCTTATAGACGTACAATTTTCTTATAAAGATGTTACACAGACTTGTTCTTCAAGAGTATTTGTTATTTTTTGAAACTAAAATATGCCAATTTATGACATAATACACTTTAGCCCTTTAGTACAAATCTTAATAGATAAAATAAAGCAGGTAATTTCTGTCTTCAGTTCAGTTATTTTATCCAGTCAAATTACAGTGAGAGTGTATACAGATAGCTCTTGGTTAACAATGGTAATTGGGACTGGCAATGCTGTCATTAAGTGATATGGTCATAAAGATGTGACCGTGCTGACTTATGATAGCAGTTCCAGTTGCAATCACTACATGAGTCATGTGTGGATGTTAAATCCAATGTCATGTGATCATCATCACCTGCCAGCTTCCCCTTTCACTTTGCTTGTCAGAAGCTGACAGTCAAGGTCACAAATGGTGGTTATATGACTGAAGTATATTGCAACAGTTGTAATCGCAAGTTGTTACTAAGGGGCCCAAATCATGACTGTAATTTTGGAGATGCTGCAGCAACTGCAACTTGGAAGGCAGGTTGTTAATGTCCACAGCAGTCATAATTTCAAACAGTTGCCGAATGAGTGGTCATTAACCAAGGACTACCTATAAAACAATTAAAATGCAGAACTAAATTTAAATTCAATTAATGACAAAAACAAATGTTTAATTGGATGCAATTTTAGTTCATGTTTTGATTCTCTTGAATTTGGCAAAATAAATACTGCTGTAACAAACTATTTTGTGCAAGAAAGAAACATAATGTAGTATTCAAATGATATTTTAGAACAGATAGATTGTTTCTGCCTAACAATGTTTAACAAAGAAACATGTATGGATTACTATATTCCTTTGAATCACAGAAACATAATTCATTAGCATAAGCTGTTGATATTACATTGACACATAAGCGTGAATACCCTCCTGTACTTTGAAATCTTAGGTTCTGCAAATACAAATACAGATGTTTCATATTGCTGGTCGGTGAGAAATAAACAAATCTTAATCAGTAATAAGCAGAGTTTTCCCTATTTGAAAAATGTAATAGGACACGAGTCTTTATCGGTGTGTATATATTAAGTGTGTGTGATCCTTTTATTAAATACAGAGATCATAATATGAAAGAACAAGTACCACATGACTTAAGCTATAAATTTTGGAGCTATACATTTAAACATTTATCAGAGAGAGGGGAAAGAAAGATTTATATGGTACTTTGCTTTATTAGTTTTCTTTGTGATGGAAATTACCATGCAACCCAAATCCTTTAATAGGTTCTTGTTGTTTTAACTGTTAGAAAGAGAATAAAAATTCCTTCCAAATGGCTTAATTTATTTTTCCTATTAGTGACATTGTTGTTCATAACAATTCAACTAAGTTTGATTTTATTTAGAGAAAAAAGGAAATGGCTATGGTGGCATATTTTGTAATATAGGACTCTGTTTTTAGAGGAATTATCTTAAGTATATAATGCAAGTATTCAACTTAACGATATAACATTTCAGTTAATATGTATTTTATGTACAATATATATTTTATGTATTATGTACAGAATATCTTAAAGTGAGATCTCATGACCCTGAAGAAGCTATTAGGCATGATGTTATTGTATCAATAGTTACTGCTGCTAAGAAAGATCTCCTACTTGTGAATGATCATCTGCTTAATTTTGTGAGAGAGCGAACACTTGACAAACGGGTAAGTTTGTTGATTAATCTAAGGTTAACCAGTTAAATATCTTTTTAAAAATCCTTTATTGTTAAGGCCTTCAATACCATGTTTATATACTTTGATTTTCTACTCTGCATGGACATTTTTTGTACAGACAGTCCTTGACTTATGAGCCCCAAATTTTTGTTGCTAAGCAAGACAGTTGTGAGTTTTGTCCCATTTTACAACCTTTCTTGCCATAGAAAGTGAATCACTGCAGCTGCTAAAATAATAAAATGTTGTAAGTCAATCTGGCTTCCCCATTGACTTTGCTTGTCAGAAGGACACAGAAGGCAATCGCATGACCCGGGACACTGAATTGTGATAAATACCTGCCAGTTGCCAAGCATCCAAATTTTGATCACATGACCATAGGGATGTTGCAAGAGATGTACGTGTGAAAAACGGTCATAAGTCATTTTTTTTCAGTGCCATTGTATCTTCAAACAGTCATTAAATGAATGATTGTAAGTTGAGAACATCCTTTACAAAACTTGCTTACAGGTTAATAAGCCCCAGCAAGCTGTTTCTTAGAGTTACATACTTTTGACCATTACAGGAATATTTTGCAGTTCAAAAGGGCCTTCTTTTCATTAATCTTTACAATTACATCCTTCATCATATATAGCAAGTGGTGAGGTATTATTTCATATGTTTAAGTCCTATTTTAATTGACATTGACTGTTGTATTAACTGTGTTTCACTTTTTATGTTGCAATTTGTACATTCTCTTAGAGCATCAATAGTAAAAGATTATAAACTTTTTTTTACTCTTAGCATGCTGTTGCATTCCATGTATTAAATAATTTTTCCAAAACCCTGCCATGGTAAATTTGAAAGTAACTTTTTATCAGAGGTGTGCAAAAAAGTTAATGGTCAAAATAGATGCTCTAACCTTGAAATGAACAATTCTGTGTGAATGAACATTGAAACTGGCCATTTTGCATGGTTCCTTTTCTGCATATAATAAAAATATTGCTGTATGTTTTCAATTGTAACAATCTTTTTAATAAATTTTGGGGGGCTCTCATGTATTATTTTAGTGGAGGGTGAGAAAAGAAGCTATGATGGGACTTGCACAGATATATAAGAAATATTCTTTACAATCAGAAGCTGGAAAAGAAGCTGCTAAACAAATTGCTTGGATTAAGGACAAATTATTGCATATATATTACCAAAACAGTATTGATGATCGGTAAGTTATCTTCAGTTTTTTAAATAAAAAAGACACTTCTGTCTCAAAGTTTGGAATAATAATGACAAAAAAAGAAAAAAATGAGACATAATACAGGAAGAAATACATTAGGTCAGGAGGTCATTTAATTCATGCGAATTTCATTTATTTTTAATAATATTCTGAATATTGCATGATCACCTATTTTAGAACTCTAGAAACTAGGCATTATTAAAATCTCTGGACTCGTGACATGTTATTAGATATTATAATGCTGTTCTAAAGCTATGTACGTTATATTTTTAATCAATAAACCTGAACTATACCATAGAATTCCTAAAGTTTCCAACTATATTAACTAGGTTATCTAAACTCTGAGTTTGTGTGCTGTAATATCAGAGTTATAAATTTATAATACTTTTCCACATGTTTAAATAACTCTATAATGTATTTACTCTGTTGTTGAAATAATTTTGAAATAAGTCAGAATTTGTAATTCAGTAAAATCATTATTTGACAATGACTTGTTCTTTTTAAAAATAGCTTTTAAAAAAACCAATTTATTTACTCCTAAAATCTTTGAGAAAAGTGGTTAATTTAGAAAAATATTTTTTTTTATTTAGTTGTTGAGTGAAAGCAGAGGAAAAATGAGGGTCCATGAGGCATTAGGACTAGAATAATAACCGTTGGTGACTGATATCCTTTATTTTTATCCAATAACTTTTTCATGCTATTCAAGTTGATAATTGCTGTAACTTGTACAAGCAAATTCTACAAGTTAATGCAATTTCTCTTATACCTGAATTAGGTACTGAACTATACTGGATTACTGTAGCTGTATATGTGTTTATAACAAAACTTATGGAAACTAAAATTCATTTATTGCATGCAAAATAATTTAGTGGGATATAGCTCTTCAGGTTTGTAAATTTTGATTAATTATTTTTCTTTATAGAAGAATGAATATAATTCAATTAAGTCTTAATTGAATCATATTCATTCTTCTATAAAGAAAATGATCAAATTGATCTTGTTTGTTTGTTTATAAAATTTATTGGCTGCCCATCTTACCTTAGGGTAACTCTGGGAAGCTTACAGTTAAACATATACAGTTAAAACATAAAAGGTTAAATCAGACATTAAAATGAAGACACATAGGGAGTGTGGGGGGTGGAGTGTGGGAGGTGGGATCTGTTATTATTTGATCCACCACTTCCTGTTCCCCACTGCAGTTGATCACGGCCCAAGTTTTTATTTTAATACTAATTTTGATATTTTTCTGAAACCTGGTAATTTCTTTTTAGATTGCTGGTAGAACGAATCTTTGCTCAATATATGGTTCCACACAATTTGGAAACAAATGAAAGAATGAAATGCTTATACTACCTTTACGCAACACTTGATTCTAATGCTGTTAAGTATGTATTCAATTACAGATATGGAGCTATGGAATATTTTTATTGCAAATGTAACTGATAATTTTGATTAAGAAAAATATAAATTAAAGCCAATTGATTTTACAAAGGCCTTCATCTTGTTTTTTAATTGTTTCTTATGAAACAAATATTTTCTATTTGGAACTAAATTTTTAGTTCTTATTAGTAAATAAAATGCCTCATTGAAAGTACTGTATGATATATCCTCATCATGCACTTATCTTTCCACAGTTTAAAAAAAATATTTTTCCACCTCTTTAATTTTCTATTCAACCTTACTAATTATGTATAGATTTGGAAGGAGGCAGGTGGTAGACAACAGTGGTAGATGGAAAATCTGTTTTTGTCAGTGGGGTATGTTCCAACAATGAACACATGCAGTTGCATATAGCCCACTTCTTCATTTCAGTTGAATTCTCTTATGTTATTAAAATAGGAACCATTCATTATTCTTTAATTGGTAACTTGAATCTTGTATATGATTTATTTAATGGATTACAGTTCTAAAAATGGAGATATCTCCACATAGGTGCCTTATAGATAGTCCTTACTTAAGGACTATATTGTTTCAAAACCTTTAGTTGATTATAGGCATCATATTTGCCTATAAGTAAAAAAACAAAACAAAACCTTAAAGCTATGAATTATTTTTCTTGTCTATTTAAATTTATAAGCCCAAAAAAGATGGTGGTATTTATTATTTGACAGTAGAATCCTCTAACCTGATAATACTCCTTGTAAATGGCTTTATATCACTAGCTACACTATTATGGAAACAGCAATTTAACATATGTTGAACCTACCAGACAAGTTTTAAAAAGAGTTTGGTAGGGAATGAAATTAGAGACAAGTGTGTTTTTAGCTAGTATCTGTAGTACATGTAGTCTTTAAGTTACACCAAGAATTTGGACTGGAATTTCCATCACTATACAATCCAGTTATAAAGTATGATGTCATGGGACCACATTGCGCAGTAACAACAGAAGGAGTTTCTCACTTACAAAATTTATAAGGTCTAGTCAGTTGCAAAGATGATTGTTACATCACTTATTGTTTATACTTTGTTATTTTTATGATTAGGGCATTGAATGAAATGTGGAAATGTCAAAATTTACTGAGGCATCAAGTAAAAGATTTGGTTGATTTAATCAAACAGACAAAGGTAAGTTCATTTCCTTCTGAAATTTTATATGTAACTAATATTTTCAAGACTTCAGCTTGAATTTTATTTCACTGACAGAAGGAATACTTTCTGGATTTCTTTTTAAAATGATAATATGAAGGTGAAACTTTGCTATATGCCTATGTTATCTATCCTAAATATTTGAAATAATTTTGTGGGAAACTGTTTTAAGCTCATTTTATTTTATTGACTCTTGGTTTAATATCCTGCTTTTTCATCCTCAAGACAGTTTACAGATGAATAAATACACAGGCAAAAATCTAGGCAGCAACTTGCAGCCAAGTTTGTGTCCTTGCCCTGAAAATCACATAGAAAGATATAAAGCAACACATCTTTATATGTTGCGGCCCTTTCTGGATCTGGGCGCACTTCGCACAGTCACTTCCGCCCTCGTCATCTCCCGCCTGGATTATTGCAATGCTCTCTACATGGGGCTCCCCTTGAAGAGTCTCCGGAGGCTGCAGCTGGTCCAGAATGCAGCCGCGCGGGTGATCGTGGGTGCTCCTCGGAGCTCCCACGTTACACCGCTTCTCCGCAGGCTGCACTGGCTTCCTGTGGCCTTCCGGATTCGATTCAAGGTGGTACTGACAGTATTTAAAGTGCTCCATGGCTCGGGACCTGGGTACTTACGGGACCGCCTGCTGCCATCATCAACCTCCCGCCGCCCAGTACGCTCCCACAGGGTTGCCCTCCTCGGGGTACCGCCGCCCGGCCGTTGTCGGTTGACGGCCCCGAGGGTTCGGGCTTTCTCTGTGGGAGCCCCCTCCCTTTGGAATGATCTCCCCCCAGAGATACGGGCTATGACGGATATTCTGACCTTCCGGCGCGCAGTGAAAACCCTATTTTTTCAACAGGCTGGCCTGGCCCAGTAACTGTATTTTTAGTTTTTTAACTTAATTTTAATCGGGGTTTTATTAGTTTTTAATTTTTAACTCTATTTTTTGGGTTAGACAGCCGGATCAATTTGGTTTAATTTATTTTAATTGTATTTATTGAGTATTTATTATGTGTTTTTAGTAGGCTGTACACCGCCCCGAGTCCCTTTTTGGGAGAGGGAGCGGTATAAAAGTTTAATTAAATAAATAAATAAATAAACATCTGCCTCCAAAATTATAATTACCTTTAGCAATGGCTTTCATCGCAATATAAGATCCGCTGCAGTAGCAAGAGCATCCTAGGGAATAATGTACTTTCTGATAAAGGATATTCTCTCCATGGAGGCCATTTTTAAATAAAGAAGACTTCTATCACAGATACTTCATGATAAGGCATGGCACCATTCGGGAATGACAAACTTTCTCCCAATATATTATGTTTCAATGAACACTCCAATGAATATTGGAGTGTTCTGCTTGGTGTGACCTAATCTTCTTTGAAAGACTGTTATTTTCAAACAGCAAATCTATATTTAAAAAACCTTTAACATAAGAGGTTCAAATTCTCAGTAAGATGTTTTTTGTACATTCCAGTCTTCAGTGCTTATCTCTCATGTGTAAATGGCTAGAAATAATGCCAGCTTAAGAAAACCTGTACCAGTTTTCAAGCTTTCTCTCTGCTTCAATCACAGTGATAACTAGACCTAATCAAATATTCTGCTAGGCTGTCATTTCCCTTCTCACCCATTGCAGGAAAATCTGGTGTCTAAACCACTACTTATTAAAAAAATAACCAATATTGGCTTAACCAACAGATGAATTTTTAAGGGGAGTGCCCCTTTCTTTCTTCACATCTAGTTAGACTGTTGTCACTATAACTTTCATCTGATTTCCAGCATTTTGCCATTAATAAATTGGAAGGTTCTCTTTAAAGTCCATAAAAAACTATCTATGAAGAAGTGTGGCCTTCTCTAATTTTCATTCATGGCTATTTGAAGTTAGGATGATGCTGAATGAATGGTACTTATACCCAGTTTCTGAAGTTACAGACATTGCAGCATCCCTGTGGTCATGTAATCAAAGCCTGCCCATACTTAAAACCACAGAGGCATTTCAACCTCCTCAATCACCTATCCCCCCCACCCCCCAAACTCTTGCTCTTTTGGTCACCCTGCACAATGGCAGCCCTTGGTAAATTGCCTACTTTGTGAGATTCTGAGGCTTTTTGAAATTTCAGAAGATATCTGCACCTGCCATTTTCCAAATCATGGATGCCATTCTTCTAATTTTTCACAAGGCCTCAGAAGTTTTCCAAAGGCTTTCTGAAGCATCACAAGAACAGCACTGGCAATTTGGAGAATGGTAGGTAGGTATAGTCCTCTTGTGAGTTTTCAGAAGGCCTCAAAAACCTGACAAAGCATTACAAGAATGGTCTGTGCTATTTGGAGAACAGCGCAAGCTATCTCGGGAAAAAGGCTTGGCGTGGCCAACAGCTGCCACACATAGGTACAGGTCAGGTGTTCTTTGTCAGCAGCAGAAAAATGACAATGAAAGTCAGCTGAGCATGGCAAGGACATGCAGAGCACAGGATGATTAGAACTTTCCACTGTGGTGCTTGGCTGACTGGCTGTGGTGTGGGAGTTGAGGTGGTAATCCTTGGTGGTGGCTGTGCTGGCAGTTTGGCCTCTATTTCAGTCCCAGTGTTACTGCTGAGGAGTGCTGAGGGTATTTTAATATATGAAAAATATTGGTGGGGTAGGAGAAGTTGAAGAGGAGGCAGACCCTTAACCTTATTGAAGCTTGGGTCTGTTAATGGCTTGGATCATGTTGGGTCCTCACCTAACAGTCAATGGGATTTGGTTAACAACAGCAATAAGGACTGCTGGGATTGCCATAACTAAGCAATTCAGTCATGGGACGTTGTGCTGTTGAACCACATTGTTAGCAACAGAAATTCCAGTCTCCATGTTGTAACTTGAAGACTACCAAAGTTCGGGTTTGTAACTATAATAATAATTGGCATGGTATATTAGAACTTGAAGATAATCCAGTAGTGTCTCTTCAAATTTCCATGAAGAACTACACATTAAACAAGGATTTTCATTAAAAAGTTTTGAGAATATGATTGAAACAGATCTTTGATTAGTTTCAGGGTAATATTAATATATTTCATCTACCTGTCAGCAATAATATAAAACTGTCCTTATCCATATTATTTCCTCATATTGAATCTGATATGTATTTTTTCTGTATTAAGAATATTTACAGTCAGATGATGTCAAGTCATAGGCACATATATGCATTTATATGTTTGGACATTGGTCAGTGAATCGTTGACTTGTTGAAATACGTTACTTAGCTCCCATTAAGGGGATTTGTTATGGATTCAAAGATCAAAAGTAATATGTGGAATATTTTCACATTAACATGTTCCTGAAACTATCAAGGACTATAGAAATGTCAAAAATATTTGATGTCCTTCAGCCTGTTAAAGCAACAGAATCCATGAAGTAGTTTACCTAAATTATCTCTGAAAGTCTTTAGAGCAGATCATACAGAATTCTGACAGGTAATCATGCTTTATTTTGTCTGTTCTTTTCTGATAAGGAATAGAATTTAATTCCAGAAACTACCCCATTTATGTTTAATCCCTGCAAGACTTTGTAGACATATCATTTCCCATTTCAAGTTCAGTATTTATAGGCTTTTTACGATGATCTGTATTGTTAGACAGTTCTCTCATGTTAGCTCATGCTCTCAAAACATTAAAAATTGCAGCTAGAAATATTGTCTCTTCCATCTTTTTCTGCTGGCAGAAAGTATGAAAACAGAGTATATTTGTGTATTTAAAGGTTAACATTTTGAGAAATTTAATATCGATCTGGTTAGGCAAGATATTATTACAAGAAATCCCAACAGCTTTCTGCTACTCAGCATATCAACTAAAATCTACATTGATTGCTCTACATTATGCTAACCAAATAGCATGTTCCCAGCATCCCCAGTTAATCTAAGAGACGATTTCAACCAAAATTACATAGCCATCCATTTTTCCAGGGGGAAAAAATTAGTTAAGCTTTTGTAGTATGATGTACAACTAAAAAGAATGAAAAAAGATCAATGAATTATAAGAATTGTGTTGCATTTAATGCAGAGTTAATCCAAGTTATTTTTGACTCTAGAACTTTCATTTATTCATTTACTAAAATGAAATTTCATTTATTATGAAGTATCTTAATATGCTACTAAAAGTATACTGAATTTGATCTTTTCATATTTAGCTTACTTTATCACTACAGTTCATTTATGGCAATAGACATAGATGTATCCATGACCCTATACTTCCTCTATCTCCTCCCATTGTTTCTGATTGGTGATTTCATCACTATTTTAAATGCTTTGGTTATTACCTTTACATGAAATATTTCCTGCTTAAAACTATACTTTAAGTAAGTTTGCCTTGTTATGTGTCATGCAATATATAGGGAAGCCATTCCTGTTTAAATTTAGTTAAACCACTTCTCTATTTATATGTTATTAATTTTCTTATTGCTGCATGTTTCAAAGTTTAATTTCCAGGTTTGATAACGTACATTTTTTTTCCCTTGGGGGCAAAGTTGTCCTCATGGCTTTAGCATATGTTATGCTATTGACATTGGAGATCCAAGAATTATAGGGAGTTCGTGAGATGATTACACTGTAGGATTAGTCCATTCCCTCATGGTTTTATTTATATTTGTATTTAGATTGTTTTTAATTGTTGTTTTATATTTCTTTTAATGGATTGTTTTCCAGTACACTGCCCACAATCATGAATTAGAGATGAATCAGTATATAAATTTATTTGATAAATAAATGTATATGAATAAATAATAAATTGTTATGCTTATTTATTCTAGAAATATTCAGGAAAACTGGGTTTTTAATTCAAACTTTGTTTTTTCTAATTTTTTGAATAATGCTAGGTATTTTTCAATATTTGTTTGTTTATTGATTGATTGATTGATTTTTCACATTCATGTGCTGCCAATCTCCCTCAGAGAGGAGGTGTGGGTACTATACAATAAAACATTAAAATATAAAAACAGTATATGAAAATTAAAATTATATAAGTAGACAGGGATGATGATTATCCCAACGGTGCTTTTTTAAGAGGCAACTGGACTTCCTTTGTTTTCCCTTGAAGACGTTTTGTTTCTCATCAAGAAACTTCTTCAACTTCTTGGATGAAAAGTAAAACGTCTTCAAGGAAAAACAAACAAAGTCCAGTTGTCACTTGAAAAAGCATATTTGGGACAACTATGACCTGGATGACTGAGAATCTCCATAGAAAAGGATAATGATTAAACACTATTAAAATTAATTTTAAAAAACAAAGGGAGAGGACACTCAGGCACAAGACAGCCCCACAGCTGTGTGATCCTCTGGGCTCCACATGCTTGGCCGTAGGGCCATATTTTGATTCATGTTCAGAAGGCTAGGAGAGTAGGAGTCAGCCTCACCTCTGGCGGAAGAATATTCCACAGGGTGGGGCAACAGCAGTGAAGGCTCTCTTCTTGGATCCTGTCAATAGCTAGCTGTAGAACTTTTGTGGTTTGAAGTGCAGCAATATGCTTTATGGCAATGTTTCTCAACCTTGGCAACTTTTAAGATATGTAGACTTAACTCCCAGAATTAGAAAATTGAGAATCACTGCTTAGGGAGTAAGGTTTTGCTTTTTGTCAGAATTCTAACTTGGTTTGGGTTCACTTTGTATGATAAATCCATCTGATCCATGTATTTTTTTTACATATTTCTTCCTTTGCTTGCTCCATCATGTTTCTCATCAGTGATGTAAATAAAAATGAAATTTTACCATGGTTTTCAGCATTTTTTCAGCATTTTTAAAACCCTTTCATTCAATAGGTGGCAGCACCTAGCTGACCTTCGCTAATCTCAGAATCTAAGCAGGATTGGATGGGGAAACCATCTCAGAATTCCAAGGCTATAGGCTAGCATTCGTAGCCCACATGGGTATATTTATTAAAAGTCAAACTTCAGATCAGGATTGGTTTTTTTTATTCAGCATTACATATGTAACATATGCATCTTGCTTTAAGTATAAGTATATACTTTATTGGCTTTTGTTATGATTTTTTAATAAGTTATAGATTAGCCTGTTGGTTTCTGTAGAAAGGATGCAAAAAAATATTAATGAATACAATAGATATTTTCTGCTGTTTTTAGCTAAGAACTGTTTTTCAAAATTGCAGTAAAGATAACTGATTTTGTAGGAGTTACAAATACACAATTGTCTGGTTCACTTGAAAATATAGAATAGATCAAACTAAATTATGACATGCTTCTAGTTCTGTATAATATATTTACTGATGTAAAGGAATTATCTTACCTATTAATGAAAGAATGTAAAGTGTTAAATTGTATTATAAAGCCTGTCATTGAAAAACCTTCTTTTAATTTCCAGTCAGATGCCAGCAGTAAAGCTATATTTTCCAAAGTAATGGTAATAACAAGTAAGTTTTTTTCTATATTTTAAGTTTAATATTTGAGAAAATATTACTTACGTATATTATGTTACGATACTTTCAATCATTCACTTTTTTCCTAATTTTGAGTAAGTGACCTTTGAAATGGATTAAAGCAAGTTGTATAAAACTAATGTTATTTTGCAACCTAATACAATTAATATATCAAAGGATTAATATGATTCATTTTTTGAATGATTTAGTTGAAAATTTGCCTTCCTTGAATAGTTTGTGTAGAATTATTAAAGATATTCAAAATTCTGCTAGGAAACAATATTTTAACATCTTTTTAATGTTACGTTAGCTTACACCAACTGGTCAAATTATTATTTATAATTAACAAAATATATTATCTGGTTGTATAATCTTATATCTTTTTGTTTAATTCTTCATGCTGCTTCAGTCACATACAATTCAAAGCATGAAAAATTTTTTGCTTGCTATGTGACAAAAGCTTTAAAAGCACCTGAACCTTTGTCTTGTTTTACAATGTATGAAACTGTTTACACTTTATTTAATGAAATAGCTAAAATTATTAAGATATAATTACATACATATTTGTGCCTTGTTGTTTCTATTGATTTACTTTTATGTTGTAAAAGAATGTAAAGAATGCCACTTATAGTAGAAAAGCTTTGTTTAATAATTAGCTTTCTGTTGAACTTAACCTTATTTTATTTCCATAAAGGAAATTTGCCAGATCCTGGCAAAGCACAGGATTTCATGAAGAAATTCACTCAAGTTCTAGAAGATGACGACAAAATAAAACACCAGTTGGAAATGCTTGTTAGTCCAACTTGTTCATGCAAACAGGCTGAAGGATGTGTGGTAAGAATAGATGTTAAAATATAGCTTATTTGGGGTTATTAAATTGTCTGTCTTCTAATGTGCTCCTAATTACTATTGCAGCGTGAAATTACAAAGAAGTTAGGCAATCCCAAGCAACCTACAAACCCTTTTTTGGAAATGGTAAAGTTCCTTTTAGAGAGGATAGCTCCTGTGCACATTGACACCGAATCCATCAGGTATTTCTTTTTACTTACATTGGGATTAAAATTAAATGAAACTGAGAAAACTGAGAAAATTATTTAAGTTAACATGCTGTAGTGTTCTCTCTATTAAATCTTACATTGTAATGTGTCTTACTGAGAAAAAAGTAATCCAAGTAATTAGAGATAATTGGGGAAAGAAACAATTGGGGAAATTTGGGGGATGAGGCTGAACTTATTCTTTGTATTGATTGAAGGTTTATGATTCTCTTCCTTTCCTAACATTTCATTTTTTTGTCAAAGTGACAAGGGGAGGAAAAAGCTTAGTCAAGAAAGAGAAAAACATTTGGTTGCTGCAAGATAGAGACTGTACTTACTATGTAAAGATGTTAGGATTTGACAGTGGAAGAATTACAATGATAACTTGGAGCAATTTTTATCTTGCTTGTAATGACCCCTTATTTCATACCAGACAAAATTAAAGAAAATAGATTCTATCACTCATCATCTTATTAAGCATAACACAACTGAATGATTACAACAGTATTAATGAGAAGAAAAATGTATATCTTAAATATGTGCCATTGTTCTGTTAAAGGAAAAGTTTCTTGCTCAAATATACTGCTTACCCATGATCACATTGAAATGGAATGTCCAATATGATTGTTTATCATTTCCTTTATTAGTGCCCTTATTAAACAAGTAAACAAATCCATAGATGGGACAGCAGATGATGAAGATGAAGGTGTCCCTACTGATCTGGCAATCAGAGCAGGTCTTGAGTTGCTTAAGGTAAATTTTTCTATTAAAAACACTATTGTAATAATTTTTCTGTTACTTTTTTTTACTTTAATAATAGTGACTTTCATGAAATGAAGGACAAGGAAAGGAAATAAATATAAAATTAATCTCATTCAGTTGTGTTATAGACTGATATCTAACTTTGCAATCACCTCTATCCTTTGTTGGAGCCATAAGCACTTATTAGTATGGCTTGCCCCATTTAGAAATCTACATTATTTAATTTAAGATTTTTCTAATTCATATGGTCAGCAGGTCTGGTTGTCTCATTTTTTCTGAAGAATTGGAGATGATAATATAACATTGAGGATGATAGAGTAAAATTGAATGTCATGAAAGATAAGTAAAAATCTACTAGCCATCAATAGTTTTGCTATGGAGCATGTCTGAGGCTGAACCAGTCACTAAAGGAGCATTTGTAGCTCATTAGATTTATAAATTAGCCATTTAGATAGATCCTTATTGTAATTGGAACTAGGGTGTTTGATGTTTATCCATAGATACATAAAGATTTATCAATATTGAGTCAATGAAATACATTCAGTCAGCAAAGGTTAACATAAGAATGATTTTAAAAACCCTTTTAATCTTACTCTTGCAGGTTCTTTCGTTTACCCACCCTATCTCATTCCATTCAGCTGAAACATTCGAATCGCTCTTGGCCTGTTTAAAAATGGATGATGAAAAAGTAGCTGAAGCTGCATTACAGATTTTTAAGAACACAGGAAGCAGAATTGAGGAGAATTTTTTACATATCAGATCGTGAGTTAATTCTATATTGTTTATTAGAACTTCATCCAGAGGTGGTATTCAGCAGGTTCTGACCAGTTCTGGAGAACCGGTGGTGGAAATTTTGAGTAGTTCGGAGAACTGGCAAATACCACCCCTGACTGGAGATTTTACAGTATCCTTCCCCTGCCATGCCCACCAAGCCGCGCCCACAGAACCGGTAGTAAAAAAAAATTGAATCCCACCACTGACTTCATCCCATTTATACATAATATTTTCCCTACAATAACCACCCTGTGAGGTGGGTTGGGCTGAGAGAGAGTGACTGGCCCAAAGCCACCCAGTAGACTTTCATGCCTAAGGTGGGGACTAGACTAAAGTGGTTTCTTGTTTTTTAGGCGAGCACATTACCCACCAGATGAAGGCTAAGCAAATAAGTATGTTTAAAGTATACTTATGTATATTTCAGTAGCATTCCTATATGTTTTCCTAGCAAGATGAGGGCCCTAAAGATTTCACTTTACTGTTATATTTTAGTTGCTTCCCTTGATGTTTTTATTCCTGGAATTTACATTGTCTTTTATGCTGAGGAATAATGATGATTAAAAAGAATGAAATCTTTCCCTCTGTTTGTATGAGGCTATATTTATTTATAGGCACTAGATAAATTGTCACAGATTTTAGAAATTGTACTTAAAAAGTAAGTGCATTTTTGCTTATACAAGCTTTTTTATAGACTAGGATTGTGAATGCTTCAAAAATGGTTTAGAAGAAAAAGGTTGGAACCTAAACATCTTAAGTTTGTTAAAGTAGCCACATCTTTGGTATGGCATGCACAGAATCAGGAAGAGAGGTACTGTCCATGTGCGAGTGCAATATTGAATTCAGAGTCATTATGATTAAAAAGGCATATAAACAAGCAGATTATATTACATATGTACATAAATCGCGGGATGATTTTTGAACTTTTGATTTGCGTGCTGGGTCACCATTTATATTATGAATACGGGAAATTCCTTATAGTTAGGAACAGAGCCTATCTTTGCAAAATTCTATTAAATACACAAGGATTCAAGTTAAATATATAATGGTTCAAGTTCATTAAACAAAACTACTTGTACAGTATTATATATGTTTTTTTTTTTTACTATAGAGCTTTGCTTCCAGTTTTGCAACATAAAGCTAAAAAAGGTCCTCCTCGACAGGCCAAGTATGCCATTCACTGCATCCATGCAATATTCTCCAGTAAAGAAACACAATTCGCACAGATATTTGAGGTATTTTTTTTTTATTTTATGTTTATAGTGCATTTATAGTAGAAAATTTTGAATCATTTGGTTTTGGTTAAAATGCTTTTAAATGCTTGCAGCGGACTCTTCTTTAAGGGCATATTGATGTTAACATTTATCATTTATATATTTTAGCCACTACATAAGAGTCTCGATCCAAGTAATCTGGAACATCTGATTACACCACTGGTTTCTATTGGCCACATAGCCTTGCTGGCACCTGATCAGTTTGCTGCCCCGCTGAAATCTTTGGTGGCTACATTTATAGTTAAAGATTTGTTAATGAGTGACAGGGTAAGAATGGTTTTGCTTTTTGCAGTAAAAAAATATGAGAAAAATAGTAAAATACATTATATTGTGTGTATTTAACAAGAGAAAATAGCTATATAGTTTTTAGTATGTCCAACATATTCAGCTGAGGAATCATAAAATGTAAACTTATGAAAGGTAATGAAGACAAACCAAGAATGTAACAAGTTTCTTGAGAAATATCGAATTTTTATTCCTGTTTATTCAATTTCTTTCCTTTTTCTGTAACAATAGATGCACACATTTTGTATATAAACTCTATTCTATTAAAAAGAATGTGAACTTATAACAGTATCTACTGTGCCTCCACTTGGTTACCTCATGTTGTTTTGGATTCACATACAGACATAGCCAAAATTATTGGTACCTTCCTCTTTCCCCCCAAAAAATCCCAATTTCCTATGAAGTAAATTTAAACTGCCACAACTATTTGTATATAATCCTTTTTTGACATAGTGGGTACACTTTGTTTTGTATGTAAAACTTAACATTAATGGCAATAATAAATGAAAATAATATGAACATGATTAAATTATTGCCACCCTTGGAAATTAAAAGACTTTATTGGGTTTTAATGATCTCTTAACAGACTCTTTACTTACAGTCACAGGTATCTTCAGTCTCATAATCAGTCACTCAGCCTGTTTGAATTGGGAAAAGTATTCAGATGTTTTTTGTCATTGTGTGCAGCACAGTGAACATGGACAAGAGAAAGAAAAGCAGAGAGTTATCTGAGGAGGAAAGGAAGAAGGTAACAGTAAGCATAGTAAAGTTAAAGACTACAAAACTGATTTCAAAGAGCTTCCTGTTCCTTGGACCACAGTTATTAATGTTATCAAGAGATTTAGATAGTAATCTGCCTTTTTAGATAAGGCCATCAGAAGAAAATTAATCCCCAATAGAACAGAAGGATAGTTTGAATGGTGGAATAAGAGCAAAGGAAAATTTCAGAACAGAAGCTATTGACTTCTAAGATCAAGAACTGTGCATCAAGTTACAAGATCCATCACTATCTAAGTGAACATGATTCCATGATTTCAGACCTGGGTAAGCCTTTTAAACCCCACTCCAGACTGAAATTTGGTAAATGCATGTTGACAACCCACAGTCCTAGAATGATGTCCTTTGGAGAGATGAAACAAAATTAATGTTTTTTGATAAGTCACAGCAGCTTTACATTCACAAAAGGGAAAAACAATGGTTTTAAAGAAAACAACACCACCCCTACTGTGAAATTTGAAAGAAGCTCCATGGGTTGCTCTTATGGGTTGCTTTGCTGCTGGGTGCCTCGAATCTTCAGGGTACAGTGAAGATGATCACTGCATTTTGTGGTGAAACATCATGCCCAGTGGTAGGAAGCTCTGTTTTCAGTCATAATTTCTCAAACAGGATATTGACCCAAAATATACATGTAATACAATCCAAGAAGTTGAAAAATAAACATTGGAATGTTCTAAAGTATCCTGCTGTGTGTCCTGATCTGAACATGTTTGGAAAGAGCTGAAGCCATCAAATCTAAGACAAGGAACAGTTTCAGGTGGGACAAGAATGGAACATATTGTTGGTTGAGAAGTGTAAAAATCTTATTCAGAGCTTCAGAAAGTGCCTGCTTTAATTATTGCTTCAGTTTTTAAGATTATGTCTAGTCATATATCAAAAGCTTGCTGTATGAACTGTGGAATAAAGTATGGTAGATGCCATTTATTTGTGTCAGTTTCAATTTATTCCATGACAAATATGAATTCTTTAGTTAAAAATAGAGGAGTATCAATTTTTTGGTCATGTCTGTTATCCCTTTGGAGGACACCAGATTGGTTCAGATTCTCTGAACATTATTTCACATACTATATTTTTTTATAATAACTTTATTAAAATTTTAAAACGAGTTAAAAACTAACAGTAAGTAATAATTACGAAAAGAGAAAAAGTAAAGAAACAAAGAACAAAACCAGAAGTGCAGATAAAAAAGAATGAGAAAAGAAATGACTTCTGATTTTTTTTACATCAGCTATAAGTATAAATTCAAATTGCCTTCTTATTCTAAGGTGACAACACAATTTTCTTTTTTTTTTCTTTTTTTTCTTAATCATCAAAATCATATATCATTTCATTTTTTTCTATTTTGTGCAAAAAGTCCAAAAGTAGTTTCCAGTCAGCATTAAAATAAGTCAGTATCTCCATCTCTTTATCATCCACTGTTTTCTGTTCACTAATATTCTGTTGCTTCTTTGACTTGCTTCTATGCTTCTACTTTAGAAGGAAGTGAGGATTACCCTTTTCAAGATTAATCTGTTCCAACAAATTAAAGTATTCCAACAAATCAAATGCAAATATCTTTAATTTCATAAAATAAACCTCATTTTCATCATCAAAGTAAAAATCCTAGTAAGGTTTCAGTGTCTTTAAAATATTTACTGGTTTGCTGCAACCAAAAAGAAATGCTAAGCTATTTAAGGGCAGCTACTCATACCTTGATTTCTGTCTATATTAGAGACCATAATGTATCAATATTAAAGATGAAGATGAAATAGAGAAATAATACTGCCATACTGCAAACAAATTAATGGTTATTATAATCAATAATGGAGAAATAATACTGAAATACTGCAAAAATAATGGTTATTAATTATAATAACAATTATTGTAGTTCTAGGAGCTATAACAGTAGAATTGTCAAAACAGCTGAACAAAGTAGAATTTTTTGTCCTTAAAATATCCACCTTCTAAAACAGCTTTACTTGAGTCTGCTTACATATTATGGAGATATTTGGACAGTTCTTAGACTTTGAAAAAAGCTTGGAATTATCTTGAAACCTAGCTATGTGTATAAATATTTATGATACTAAAGTAGCAACTGATGTGATTTGTTTCAGATGCCAGGAAAAAAAACAACTAAGCTATGGGTGCCAGATGAAGAAGTTTCTCCAGAGACTCTTGTAAAGGTATACTACTTAAAAACTTATATTTTCATAATTACTTTGATTTTACTCTATCTAAAGTGCTATTTTAATCTTATTTGCAAAACATGATGTAACTACAGTAACATATTTTGATTTATTTTGGACTAAAAATGAAGTAACTTTGCATATAATAAAATATTGATAAAATTTGTGAATTATTGATTATTAACATTAATTTGATATTTGTATGCATTTCTAATTTAAATCATTGCAGTAATAATCTATTTTATTTTTATATAGTCGTTGTTAAGGAGAACATTTCTAGACATCCCTTTTACAGTTAGATGGCTGACACTTAAAAGTCATTTAGGAGTAATGTAATTTTTTGTCCTCTAGTTGTAGACTGGCTTAGCCTTAATCTGCAGGCCCTTATAATGCAATGGGATTTGCAGGTACAGAAAACTACAATTGTTCTTAGTATTATGTTAATTTATGAAGTAATACTACAACTCTGCCGTATTCACAAACTGCCAAATATAACGTTTGTTATTATACAGTCTCAATTTGAAATCTCATTAAGTTCCAAAACGCTTTTTAAAATAGAATCTGTAACACTCTTCCAAAGTAAAAGAAACAATTGCATAGCTCTTCTGGTAAAGACAGATACTACAATAGAGTCACTGGATTCTGTTTTTCCAAACTTGTGTTGTGCTTTGACGATAACAGCAATGCTTGCTACATTAGTAATGACACCAAATAAATGATTTAAAATTCATATATTTCATTTATTTATTCAATTTAGGTATTACCCTACTGAAGATTGAATGGGTAGTTCACGATATAAAAAAATAACAATGGCAAACGGATGACAAATCTGATGATAAAGTAGATAACATATACCCAACAATGCAAAGAGTGGGAAAGAACCAGATCTTTAAGGCTCTCAAGATCTTTTCCAATGATGTGAATCTTTCCCCAGTGATAATGTAGAGCACCCTCCCTGTAGAATGTTAACAATTCCTTTAAGGAAAACATTGTGCATGAATTACTTTCTAATTTGGTTTAGGGAAAAAATAAATTTGAAATTTTCTCACTTGCCAAGTTATATTTTTCTTATAATGCTTTTGGAGAAAAAAAAATCCCTGTTCAAGATGAAATTTCTGGAGTTGTTATAATGATAAAATTTGGCTTGATTATTCATTAACATTTATTTCAGATCCAGGCAATTAAGATGATGGTTCGATGGTTACTAGGAATGAAGAATAACCACAGTAAATCAGGAACATCTACATTAAGACTGTTAACAACAATCTTGCACAGTGATGGAGATCTAACTGAACAGGGGAAAATAAGGTATATAAATACTTTTAAAGCAACATTACAAACATTTTTCAAATAATACAGGAAATGAAAATATGTTATATTTCTGAGCCAATCTGAGCAGAATTTTCTGCCTTACTTTGATGAATTTAGTAACTCTAGTTTCTAGTTTCAGCAGAACATCTTGCTGCTTTAGAAATAGTAGAAAATAAAGTAAGAAAATGAGAATATATCCCGCATAATGTGATAGTTTTAATATGTTAAGTACAAGTAGTCCTTCAATTATGATCAAAGACTGTTCAGTTACGATAGTGCTGAATGAGGGAGACTTATGACCAGTCCTTGAAGTTGTGGTGTTCCCAAGGCCATAAGATCCAGGCATGTGGTATCTGGCTCACTATAACAACATTTGCAACATCCCATCACATGATCACTATTTGCAACTTACTCTGCCATCTTCCCACAAACAAAGTCTATGGGAAAGCTGGCAGGGGATTGCAAATCATTCCCATTCCTATCACTTTTTCCCTGGCTACTCATGCTCCATACTGCCCACCCATGGCCTCCTGTGCTCATAGCACCCACTCATGCTCTGCAGCACCAGCCTGGGGCACTCATCTTTCCATAGCACGTATCTGTTCATGCCACTTTGTGGCTGCCCACTCATAGTACCCACTTGTCTGCACTCCATAGAACTTGTCCATGGCACCTACCTGCCTACCTACTGCTCTTACCTATTGGCTTGCTTGCCTGAGTTTCCCATTCTTCCCATTTCATGGCCACACTAGGTCTCGCTTAACTACCTGTGTGGTTTTCGGGTTACGATTGCTGCTGGGATTGCTGTTGCTAAGTTAATCATATTGCTTAACAATAGAAATTCTAGTCCTAATTTCCATCATAACCTCAAAAGCAATTTATTTTAAAGAAGATGAAACTAGATAATGGGAAACTTTTTGATTCAACAGTAAATGCAGAGAAGATGGATAGGCAAAATCATTGTGCATAATTCAGTTAAACAAGGTGTGATGTCTTCTGAACTCAGTACCATCTTAAATGTGCATGTTCAAAGATAGAAATGATTACTCTCTTCAGTAATCATGATGGCAACAAGAAAATATGCAAAAATGCCTTCAATAAATCAGCCATATAACTAACTAGACCATATCTTCTATTTCTTTTTCAGCAAACCTGATATGTCTCGTCTAAGGCTAGCTGCTGCTAGTGCTATTGTCAAGCTGGCACAGGAACCTTGTTATCATGAAATCATCACATTAGAACAGTACCAACTGTGTGCATTAGCTATCAATGTAAGAAAATTGAAGGAATGGGTGTTAAGTAATATTACCTCTAAATGCTTATTATATATACATTTCAAATTTCTGTGGCAAGCAGTTTGGCTTTGTATTTCCTAAAACAGATATCGAAGAGTCATAGTTATATAAAATTTCTTTTCTTCTTTTTAGGATGAGTGTTACCAAGTTAGGCAAGCATTTGCTCAGAAACTTCACAAAGGCCTATCAAGACTCAGGTTACCACTGGAATATATGGCTATTTGTGCATTGTGTGCAAAAGACCCAGTAAAGGAGAGAAGAGCTCATGCCAGACAATGCCTAGTAAAAAACATAAATGTGAGAAGAGAATATCTAAAGCAGCATGCAGCAGTTAGTGGTAAGAAATCTTGGATCACTAGCAGAATAATTTAAAGTGCAATGTTAACACCATGTCCTTCTGGTATTTAAATTTATTTTCTGTACCAATACAGTTTGCCTTAATATGTCTTTCCAAAGTGGAAGAATGTGACATAACGATTTTATATTGATTGCATTGAGTCTTGATTTGCTTCTAAACCCAGTTCCAACTGCTGATTATTATTTTTAAAGCTATGCTTTCTTTGGGTTTATGATAGCAGTCTTCTCTTTATTGAACCTTCCTAGTACTACTAATAGTATAATTTAGTTCTTTGCTGCATCCCATTATCTTGTAAGATGCATAAAGCACAACCTTATCAGTGAGAAGCACCTGGATCATGATTCTATATTTATGAAAGATGATCAAAGCTATTGTGTGTTATCAGATAGCAGCACTAAACAAGTTTGAATATTCTGTCTCATTTCTTGTTTATTGTGATCTTGCTGCTATTTGATCTTTGTTCTTGTTTGTTTTGGTGCTGTAACTATAAACCTATAACCCTTCTTTATTTTATTTTTACATTAAAATGTGTGCTACTTGCCTTGATTTAGGAAAAAATACAACATTTTATGAATAAATATGAATTATATTATTTTAAATTTGGTTCTTGCCATGACTGTGCATTCTATGCCTTTTAACAATATATATGCATATCTACTCAACTATTTCATTTCTTAATGCAGCTTCCCAAAACCAGTGCAGAACTCTCCTATCCTCTATCTATAGTTTTACTTAAAATGGTATTCAGTAATTGTAAAAACAATATGTATCTTGGATGTTAAGGAATTCTGAGGTCAAATTCGTTTGTTCAGTAATGTGAGAATGCTTTCCATCCTGCTCTGGGGCTTGCTTCTCTTTATGCCTAAGAGATTGTAAGCCTAGTCACATTAAAAAATACATATTACAGATTTACCTAAGATAGATGTATACCACCTTGATGTGTGTTATGTTACAATCTTTTTCTATAGCTTGTTTTCAAGCTTTTTGCATCAGATTCACTTGATTGCAAAATAAATACATCCATCTTTCTAGAAACTCCATGGCATAGAATTTCAAACCAAGAAATTGTTTAAATTAGAACATGTAAGTTTCAATACATGTTGATTGTGCTTTGAAACTATGTATACACCAGACTAATTTTTCTTGAACTTTAAATATTTTCTGCACATGACTGTCTCTGTTTTATGCAGTTGAAGATAATCTAATGTATATTTAATGTAAAATTTTCATTTATTTTATTACTGTTATAATGATACATCCAAATGTTATAATTTTTCTTGAATTTACACTTTCAGAGAAACTTTTGTCACTTCTACCAGAGTATGTTGTTCCGTACACTATTCATCTTCTGGCACATGATCCTGATTATGTCAAAATCCAAGACATTGAACAACTAAAAGATATTAAAGAGTAAGAATATATTTTAAATGAAATATTTCAGTATATTAATATACTGATTTATATTTTTTATTAAATATTCACCACAGCTATGATAATGTTTTTTCACAATTCAGTACCTAATTTATTCTCCAGGGAAGTCAACTGGTTATTTGACAGTTATATTTTATATTTCTTCAGGTGTCTGTGGTTCATACTAGAAATATTAATGGCTAAAAATGAAAATAATAGTCATGCATTTATCAGAAAAATGGTAGAGAATATTAAACAGACAAAAGATGCTCAAGGACCTGAAGACACAAAAATGAATGAAGTGAGTTTTATTGCATATTTCTAAGAATTCAAGATTGAAAACAGAATTTAATATGCTTATGATAGTTCCTGTGAAAGGAACTATCACTATTCTATGATAACCAGTAGAAATTGTCTTAAGTTGCTTTATAATTATACACTGTTTTTAAATACTATAATTTTCCAAACAATTGTAAAGCTTTTTTATTTGGTATAGTATATTTCTGAAATAGGAAATAGGTAAGTTTATTTTGTTTGATATTACTGTAAAATTTTTATACAATGTTTCCAAAGATTCCTTTTGTCTTTTCAGATCTTTTATTATTAATATTTTCTGACGTTATAAGAAAATCACATTTCTCTTTCAGAAACTTTATACAGTATGTGATATAGCAATGAACATCATAATGTCAAAGAGCACAACATATAGTTTGGAATCTCCCAAAGACCCTGTATTACCAGCTCGATATTTCACTCAGCCTGACAAAGTAATGTGATTTTTTTTCCTATAAATTTCATTGGAACTACATGTTAAAAACAATGTGTTTTTTAAAGTAAATATTATGCATAATGTAGCCAAGTAACCCAGAGGATTATGAATTTTATGTGATATGAAGTGCATTGTGTGGTTTATTTGTTTTACTTTTATCCCACTTTTTTTTGGAATCAACTAAAAAAGTCATATTAGTTTCATAGTCAATTATGTAACTGCATATCAATTATGCAATCCCTGTTTAATCTTTAAACTGGAATCTTATCTACATTTTTTTCTTTACTTGCAGAATTTCAGTAATACCAAAAACTATCTCCCTCCAGAAATGAAATCATTTTTTACTCCAGGAAAGGTGGGCATTTGTATATTTTTAGGACTTGCACAGAATAATTCTGTTCAACCAAAATAAATTTCTTACAATAAAAAGTTATTTTGAAATTATTTATTACAATGAGGGTTGTATATTTTTTATGTTAATATTTAGCTACTAACTCAAAGGAATTCCACCTATACTGCATTGCAGAGATTACATGGCATGATTTAAAAAACAAGACCATCAATCTTTTAAGTGCTGAAAAGTCTTCGAACAATAGAAGGATTGAAAGACATTAGTGATGGAAGCCTAAGAGCAGATTGATTTTCAAGCTATAGTGAGGACAGAACTTTGGATACTTCATTAATATCCTGATTAGTATAGTCCAGGATTGATCATTTTGCATTATTCCCTGTGCTAAGGATCTAGTGGAACTGAAGCTGATTTCATAATATATGGGGGATACAGGGGATACTGGGATGACAGGGATTAAAACAACAGAGCATCATTAACCGATGTTTAGGAAATAAGCCAGATCTTCAAGAAAGCCTCTTAACAGTAATGTACTGTATATTGCAGGAACATGTATACTGCTTAAATTCAACAGTGTCTTGCTGAACTGCTGATGTTCCAACATTGTACATGTATATGTTGATGGCATAAGTACATTTAACTTATGTGGAAACATTTGGAATTATCTATCCATCTAGTACAATTTTAAATAAAAAAATCAATTTTAAGGAAGCAGTTATTCTGACATGTAAGATTTGATCTTTTGTTGAGGTTGAAGAGCCCTATATCTTCTCTTGTTGACCAACATTAATTCAGAGCCCACTGACTAATTGATTTAAAACTTTTTTTTCAAACTATGTTAAGATATTCTGAAGAGTTTACAAACTTAGATTTTGAAGCTTTGTCTTTTATTTTAGAAAGTATAGTCATAATATATAGATTTAATGGATAACTGATTTGTTCTGTCTTTTACAGCCCAAAGCAGCCAATGTTCTTGGAGCGGTTAATAAGCCTCTTTCATCAGCAGGCAAGCAATCTCAGTCCAAATCTTCTCGGATGGAAACTGTAAGCAATGCCAGTAGCAATTCAAACCCAAGCTCACCTGGAAGAATCAAAGGAAGGTAAGTAATACAAGTTTCTCTCTACATTTCATCCTGTATTTGAATACCTTGCAGTATGATAGAATGTTGTTTTTATATCATTCTGTGTTTGTTTCTTACATGATCTTCATTTCTATATTTGTTAAATAAATAAAATGAATGAATGAATTCGTGTAACTGATATCCTTTAGTTCACAATGAGAAAGCCATGTTGAAGAATTATGGAGCATGAATAGTTAGTTTTATTTATTGTATTATACCATTGTATTACATGATTCAGATAGTTATTTCTCATAAGCTGTAATAGGTTGCCTCGAAAATTACTTTTTCCAAATTAACCTGTTAAATGAAAAATGGTTCTTTAAAGGAGAAAATGCTGTATTAATTGATGCAAAATAGTTTTTGTATTTTGAGTAGCTTACATTGATTTGGATTGCATCTTCTAATTATACATTTTGTTAATTACAAAATGGGTTTGTATACTTCCTCTTCGCCTTTCTTTTGAATTGATTTTTTTTAGCTCTCAAACTGCTAAATTATGATTGCAGGCTGGGTTATTTTAGCTAACCAGGATATGAACTGCAGCAGTATAACAACTTTGTTTAGATTCAGAAAGGAATAGCAGAATTTGTATGAAACAGCAACAAAATTTCTATGAGCCCTAAATCTGCTGGGTAGAAATATATAAAACATTTAACAATATTTGGCTTGCATTTAGTTAATTAAATACTGTAAAGTAATAGTTTGTTGTTCATTTACATTTGAAGTTTGAACTGGCCTGAAAAAGGGGACTTATGACCTGAATTTCCAGTTCTGATGATCAGACTTCATCCCCAGTCGCATGACCACACTTTGGACACTCAGCAACCAGGTCACATTTACAGCCATTTGCAATGTCCTGCGGGCATGTTACCACGTTTTACAACAATTCTGCCAAAAAAACAGCACTTCTAATTTTCAGCAGAATTAAGCCATAGTAAACCATTGGTTCTTTTAACAACTGTGGCATTTGCTTAACCACTACCACAAAAAAGTTGTAGAAATGCATTGATTCACATGATAATCCAATGTACCTGTGATGTTTAAAAGAGACTAAGAACTGTTCAGGGACATAGTATAATTATTCTGTTCTGTGGTATAGTAGTAAGATATTCTATAATGAAGTTGACTCCTGGCAACTGCTTGGAGGAGACCTTGGAATTTTCTTGGCAAGATTTTGCCTCCTTTCTAGGGTTGAGAGAGGTAGAGAATGGCCCAAAATCATCCATCTGGCTTTGGGCCTAAATTGGGACTAGAATTCAGTTTTCCATTTTCTAGGCTGGTGTCATAATGATTATACCAGCATGGCCCCAAAGCAATAGTTTAAGGCGATGCTGAAATAAAATATAGGTAGTCCTCTACTTGATTTTCAATTGAGTCCCCAAATTCTGTTGCTATGTGAGACAGCTGTTAAATGTATTTTGCCCCATTTTATGATTTTCTTGCCACAGTTGTTAAGTGAATCACTGCAGCTCTTAAGTTAGTAAATGATTGTTAAGTGAATCTGGCTTCCCCATTGATATTGCTTGTCAGAAGGTTGCAAAAGGTGATCACATGACCCCAGGACCCTTCAACCATTATAAATACGAGTCAGGTGTCTAAATTTTGATCACATGACTATGGGGATGCTGCACGGTTATGTGAAAAACAGTCATAGCACGTGTCAGTGTTTGAAACAGTCACTAAACAAATAGTTATAAGTCAAAGACTACCTGTGCATTAGTGCAGGAGAAAGCCATTGCTTGATAAGAAGATTGAGATAACAATGTATCCTATGAACAAAATTGAGTAATGGAATTTAGCTTAATTCTCAGTAAAATCAAATGATTAGGCATTATTTGCCAGTAACCAAGTCTTAATACATATATACATTTTCCTTTTCTTCTGTTCAGTTGTGTCCAATTTTCAGAGACTGCCTGGACAAGTCCCTGCAGTTTTCTTGACAAGGTTTTTGAAAGGTGGTTTGTATTGCCTCCTTCCTAAGACTGAGACTTAGTGACTAGACCAAGCTCATTCAGCTAGCTTTGTGCCAAAGGAAGGATTAGAATTCATGGTCTCCTCATTTCTATCTGATGCCGTAACCACTACATCAAACTGTCTCATGTTTCCTTACATTTTATAAATTACTGACTGCCACTTTAATAATAACAATATAGTTCTTGTAGAAGAAAATATTTGTAGCTCAATTGAATTTTGGAGTCCTTGCTGTTCTATGAATTTGGATGTCTGCTTGCAAACATTTCTTTATCCTCCTAAGTAACATCAGTGCTACTGAATGTGGGGCTTCCTCCCTTCATTTTGCTCCCTTGGTTACCCTTTCAGGTAATGAAATGTCTACAAGCAAACAACCAAGTTGCAAAAAGTACTTCATAATGACATGTAGTTTATCAGTGAAAATACAATATAAGGAAGTGCTTCCCTGACCTTGGCAACCCTGTTCCTTTTTGGGGTATTTTTGATAGGGGTATTTTTGAGGCAAAAATTACATAGATGACAAAATAATTACCTAATAAAAATAATTGCTTTAATTTTTTGCTTTGTATTTTGCCTTGAAGTAGTTGTCAATTTTCAAAATATAAGCAGCTATAATTATATATTTTAATAATTTTGCATATTTTAATAGACTCGATAGCACTGAACTGGACCACAGTGAAAATGAAGACTATACAATGGCGTCATCTCTGCCAGGAAAGAAGAATGATAAAAGAGATGATTCTGAAATTGTAAGAATTAACAGCATTGCTTTTCAATTAATTGTAACATTTTTTTTATAAATAATAAAAAATGCAAGCAATCAGAGATGTGCCTGATGCCTTAAAGTTTTTATACGGCCCTTCTGGTCAGTTTTTATATTATTATGCCATAAAGAAAAATACAATTTTGGAGTATTAAAATATGTTGTTTTTTTCAGCTTATTTGTGGAATGAGTTCATATTTCCTTATGTAAGTAAGATCTAGACATAGTTGATGGATGAAGTAGTGTTCTCTTTCTTCCTCAGTCAGAGCTGGAAAAGCCCAGAAGTAGAAAGAAAATGATTACAGATCCTGAAGAAAAGTTGGGAATGGATGAACTGAGCAAATTAGGACAAGAACCAAAACTTAGAAGTAGCCAGCGAGGCAGAAAAAGAGCTGCAGTTATTTCAGAGGCTGAAGAACCCCAGTGGTCAGAGGAAAAGAGATTAAAAGAGAGTATCTTAGAAAGTGAAGATGAACAAAACAGTCCACCAAAGAAGGGAAGAAGAGGACGACCTCCAAAGGCCACCACAGGAAGCATACAAAAAGAAGAATCAACAGTAAAAACATCTAAAAGAGGGAGAAAAAAAGCTGTACCAGTTAAACCTATGGAGGAGGAGGAAGAAGAAGAGGAGGAGGAAGAAGAAGAGGAGGAGGAAGAGGAGGAAGAAAGGCAGATAGACAGCATAGAACAGAAGTCAAAAGGTCGACAACACAAAACACCCAAAAAATCACAACAAAGGTAAGTCCTTTGTTCAGTTGTCTGCTATTTCTAAATTTAAATTGACAAAGTGACTAAGTTTGATATTCTTCCAAAACAGATCTGAATCATCAGAAATAAGTACAGCTGAATCCAACCAGTCTACACCACAAAAAAGACGAGGAAGACCACCAAAAGTTCCACCCACTCAGCAGAAGAAAGGGTATGATGTGATGTCAATCTAACAAGGGGCTCATTAAATTAATTTTAAAAATGTTTCAAGCTTAGACGATCCTGTGAGTACAATAAAGTTTACAAAAAATAACAATTTAATATTGCTTAGGTGCTAAGATAGTCTAATTCTTTCTCCAAATCTTTCTTCATTGTTTAAATTTAAAATGTTGAGTGATCACTTGGTTTGTGGCTTTCTATTTTAGAGGAGCTGGACGGTCAAAACAAACAGCAAGCAAAGAAAATGAATCTAGTGAAGAGATGGATGTATTTCAAAGTAGTTCTCCCGTTCATGATATTCCTCAAGAAGTAACAATGGAAGAAGAAGAAGTGTCCTCAATCAGAGTAAATAATATGTTTATGCACAATTGCATATAAATTTCTTTGAATGTTTATGCATTTCATACAGTTGAAGCTTTAGTAAAGTGCTATCTTTGATATTACTAAATATAGTGAAGCAGAATTGACAGTTCCCTGTTTTAAAAGTGAGAGACTTTTCCTTTGGGAAGAAATAGACAATTCCATTTCATGTAGTACAACAAAATGTGTGTGGGAGGAGAACATAGCAATAGCACTTAGACTTTCATACCACTTCACAGTGCTTTACAGCCCACTCGAAGCAGTTTACAGAGTTAGCATATTTCCCCCAACAATCTGGGTCCTCATTTTACCAATAACGGAAAAATGGAAGGCTGAGTCAACCTTGAGCCTGGTGAGATTCGAGCTGCCAAATTGCAGTCAACTGGCAGTCAGCAGAAGTAGCCTGCAGTACTGCACTCTAACCATTGCGCCACCACGGCTCTTGCATTACTTGTGCCTATTTTAAATCTGAGCTTTTATCCAGATGGACACCTATGCAGAGAAAGTGGAAAATTATTTTTAAACCATCGGTAGGATCATCATATTCTGGACTGTGCTTAATCTCATTGAATTCAACTGTGCATCTAAATACAATTAAATTTAGCAATTAGCGGGGCAAACTTTTCTGCCTAATTCTTTTTGTATTGTCATATCACGGAATGCCTTCATCTAAATGATGTTCCAGTTAATTAATTAATTAATTTTATTTAATTTATATTGCCGCCTATTCGCCCATGGCAACTCGAGGTGACTTATACAATGTAAAACCATATTTAAAACAAAAAAATAAGAACAAAAACAATAAAATCTAATAAAAAGAATCAAATTTAGTAAAGTATAATAGAATAAAATTTGGGAAAACAAAACAAAGCAAAACAATCAAAAACCAACTCCCACCCCCCTCCCCAATGACAGCAGATCACACTAGTCACCTGATGGGCTCCATCCCTCTCTGGGTTCCCCAGGCCCCCTAGCAAAACCAGGTCTTCGGTGCCTTTCAGAAGACTGATAGAGTGGGGTCCATTCTAATCTCTGGGGGAATGATGTTCCAGAGAGACGGAGCTACCACGGAGAAGGCCCTTCTTCTGGGTCCCACCAGGTGTATCTCTCTCAGGGGTGGGACCCGCAACATTCCCTGCCTCCTCGCTTTAATGGGTCAGGGGGATGTAATTGCCAAGAAATGTTTCCTTAGATAACCCGGACCCAAGCCATGAAAGCTTTAAAGGTGATAACCAGCTCCTTGAATTGCACCCAGAAGCAAATTGGCAACCAATGCAGCTCCTGCAGGAGAAGTGACACATGTGCACATCGGGGTCTGCATAAAACCATGCGGGCCGCTGCATTTAATGGATGCATTTCCTTGATGAATCAGTTAATGCTGATTAAAATGCATTATCTATTGAAAGAGTAAAATAGCTAGATAAATATCAACACTATGCAGATTTTTAAATTCTTGATGTTGCATCCAATGTATGGTTTACACTGCTCATGTTTTTAGAATATGAAGACTATGTACGCAAAACATTCTTGAACTGAGACTTCTAATTCTTGGTTTTTGGCTTTTTCAGGTTCGTCGGAGGACATCTAAAAGGGAAAGGCGATGAAGAGTCATGCTCCTGCCATTTTTAAATGATGTCACTCTTATCATTTGCAAACTTTTAGGCTGAAGAGAATTGTTGATGCTCACAGTGGGATTGCTGAAGAAATTAAATCACTCTATTTCCTGCTCCTGCTTTTTGAAGCTCCTAGGTCATGAGCATAATTCACACATATGTTTATATCATTAACTATGGGGTTTTGTGAAATGTAATGTACGCTGGCTATATAGGCAAAAGAACTAAAAAAAAACTGTCTGTAAATAATCCTTTTTTTAAAAAAATATTTCTGACTTTAAAGTGCTTGTATAGCTTTTATCACAGCTTTACACAACAGTACAAGACTTTGGTAGAGCTATTGATTTGGGGGAAAAGACAAAAAAAAGTAAGAATGGGTATCAAGCAATATTTGTCAGTGTCTGTATTCTTATTTTTCTTGACATTTAACTGTGAAAAAAATCACTTTGACAAAATAATGACACTTACTCTGACACTATTTGTTAAAAAATAAAAAAAAATCATTCTCTTTATGTATCTAATTCAGTGTTTACCTTTGGCAGATGTCTGTCTTTGGAGGTGCCAAATTGCTTTTAAGCGATGTGGGATAAAAGAGTACATCTAGCTGCAGATGTGTGAAAGAATAGTCTTTTAATGCACCTCAGTATTGATAACAGATTTCTCTAGACTTCTTGTGGCATTGAGCATTTAAAAGAATTTAATATTTTAATTTTTAAAATGTGTTATTAAATAATGTAACGAAAGCTGATCCTCATATTTTCCTTATTAGTTTTTGTTAATCTGCTGTATCAATAAAATTCTGTAACTGAATTTTTAATAGTCTAGTATGTCAATGTGTATATTCCCTCCTGAACGTTATGTTCATCAAACAAATTATGTTATAATATGAGACCTAATATCTGAGCTTTAGTGAAAATACAGGTTTTATTACCATGTAAATCAGAAAATTTTATTGATGCAGTCTGTCTTTATAAAGCTGTTTTTTCTTCAGAGCCAAGTGTTTTGTATATCACAGTAAGTTGCATGTTTATGAAAGAAATGTAATGAAATTGCAATGTAATTTTTAAAGTCTTATCTAAAAGATACTACATTGCCTCATGAGTTTTACCAAGGGTCTATTGTACCTTTTTTAGTTAGCTAATATTTTTTATGTTTGTATGCTTGGGTATAAGCATGGACAATTGGAAGAGTGAAGTAATAAGAAATGTGTTTGCATTAGAATGATCAGCTGCAAATATTTCAGTCAGGGTATTCAAAATTTGTATGAAATTTCAGTTTATATTTTACATTGAAGTGATTGAACTTTGTTTCTTGGGTAGAATTACAAAAAATAGAGGATAAACTATTTTAAGACATTGTCATATATGCAGTTTTCCAAACTGTGTTTGAACCAAAATGTATAGGTTGCTATTTATGCTTAGCCATGCACATTTTATGGTTTCCCATGCTGTTTTTCCTCCTGTTCAATAGCAGTATATGTGAGGAATTCAAGTTTTAACTTATTAATATTGTATCTCATGGAATAATGGAGCATTGTCATAAATTAACAGAGACATCTATGTTATATTTCCAAGGGAATATATATCTATCTATCTCCTGGGAAAAGATGAAAAGATACAGTAATTTGAAAACATGTTTGCAAGTATATTTTTTAGAGGAAAACCAACTCTTTTCTAAGCTTTTTTATTATAATTTGTATTGGTTTTTTTTTAAGCAGCAGCAATAGACAAAGGCAAACAGTTTGTGTTTATCAAACTGTTCTACTTAAGTGCTTTTTCTAGTAGCTCTTTTAGCTAGTAATTATTGTTCTTGAGCTATATTGTATTTTTATGCCCATAATTTTGGGTAACAACAATTAAAAAAACATTAACTAGAGGTGGCTCTGAAGACTAAAAAATTGCCCACACAATGTAACCTCAGTGGTTTCACAGAATTTAGCATTGCAAATTAGAGTTTTTATATCTACATAAAATAAAAACATAATGTATGACATTATCTTCACTGATAACATTTCACTGACATCATTTTGCAGAGTATATCTAAGCCATTTTATATGAAGTATGAAACATTAAAACTGTTCACAGGCTTTTGAAGATTTATTTGCATGAACATAGTTTGATCATATTTCCTTAATATTGCTGAAAATCAATTAATCATAAGATGTTAATGTAAATTGAATATATAATTTGACATTTGAAATGTTTATTTCTTGGAATATAATGTGTACTTGGGAAAATAGTTGCAGATGGGATGATATGTTAAATCTTTTAGGTTTTATTCTCATACAAAAATAATGCACATATTATGTACTAACACTTTGGGATTTGAAAACAGTAAATGGAGTAAAGTAATACATAAAGAAACTGGATGCTAAGATTCAGTTAGTATTCTTCATTATGTTCATTTCTTGGTATGTATTATATTACATTAAACAAAAAATTGAGCTCTGTTAAATTCAAGCATGAAATTCTTATAATATTACAGTAAGGTATCTTGCTGCACCCTGCAGCTTTCATGTTTGTACATATAAATTACTTTATTTTTAAATTGACTGTTTTCTTCGAGTGGCTTAATTTCTAGAGTTGGCTTGTTTTTCTAATATTTTTCTTTGCACCAGTTTCAACAGACACGAATATATTTGATAAGTGTTTAGATTCTAATGCTCTTTTTGTAAGGAAATAAATAAATGTACTTCAGCCAGATTAGAAGATGCTCAGAAGAAAACCATCATAGTTTATTTAACTACAATGCTTGATAGTGCAAACATTTTCTTACTATTAGCTCTTCCTATAGGTATGCCCGTGATGAACACACTATTTATCATCAGTTTGAACCATAGTATGGGCCAATTGATTGTGGTGGTGGTGTCTCATTAAATTCTATAAGTCACGCACAGCCACACTGATAAAAAGCTATATCAATTTAATGTGTAATAGATAATAATTATCCGATGATACTCAACCTTGAGATCTATTAGTAATTCTCATTTCCTTAGTGTGATTTTATTGTTTCCTACTGTACAGATTTTTACTGAGCATTACATGAAATTCTGAACACATTGAAAGTCAATCCTGATTTATTCAGGTATGTGTTTATTACCTACTTGGTAGTTTTGATAGTTAATTCCTTAAATTTTTCTTGTTATGGGTATGGGCTGGATTTCTCTTGTTTCAATTTTCATACCACTGAGATAGAATGGTAAGTATTCTGTTAAAAAATGTTATGTTCTTCTATTTTATTTAGTGGATTTATTGAGAAATGCTAAGATTCTTCTGCAATTTTCCAGCAAAAAGTATTAAGAAATAAATTGAGTTGAAGGTCTTGAAAATTCAGAGATGTAAGAATTGGGAACACTACCTTCCCTGTTGAAATATAGAACACTTACTCAGTTGCTCTGATGGCTCTGCTATTTCTCACTGGCTCCAACAATATCAGTTACATCAGAAAGGGTTAGTCACATTTATGCAAATTCAGCTTTCTCTACTTTGTCTACTGTTTATTTCTGCTGTGGATCTCCTGCCAGTTTGTTGGATTCCAGGATTATATTCTTATTGTTTCGTATATGATCTTGCAGCCATTTGTTTTCTGCATCTGTATGTGCCTTTTGTGTTGGCTGTGCTCTCATCAAAGAGGAACCACTCCCCCATTAAGACTGACAAGGCAAGCAAGCTACCATGTAACAACAGCCAACAAACCCCACTCTCCTTCCCATTGATGATGTTATCTAGTCTGGTAATGAAAAGTCTGCAAGAAAACAAGCTCAGTATGAAGAACCCAGCAGTTCAGTTCTGAGCTGCATATATTTTCTGTAGGAAATCTTTATGTGAATCTACTGTATCTCTAGAAAGATTGAACATAAATAAGCTTTCTTATTTAAACATGCTTTTGCTCCCATTTTCTTGGAGGCTTCACAGAACAGATTGTCAAACTTTCTTGTATTTTGGTAAAAAAGGAAAGGTGCAGGTTAGACCAGGGGTCGCCAATCTTTTGGATCTCAGGGACCACCAAACTCATAATTTTAAATCCCATAGACCACTAATAGGAATTTTGACTGACGGTGGCTTGCTGATATTGGTGGGTCCCATATTCCAGAGCTGCAGTAGTCACAAGACTGGCCCTTTGGTCATCCCGGAGCAGCTGCTGCTCCACCGGGTGCATCAACCTACCATGGACTGGAGGAGCAGCTGCTCCAGGATGACCAAAGGGCCAATCCTGTGACTACTGCAGCTCTGGAATATGGGACCAATTTTCCCACCAATGTCAGCAAGCCACCCTGGGGTGGATTTCTCTTCCCCGCCATTGGACTTACCTTTCAGCTTGCATGGTTCTACTCAAGATTTGTGCTTGGCCGAAAAGTGGGAGACAGCGGGTGGGCGGGCCATGTGTTCCCGCGCAGCCTGGATTAAGTGCTTTGGGGGGGACATTTCTCTGTGGACCACCAAAATTTTCTGGCGGACCACCAGCAGTCCCTGGCCCACCTGTTGGTGACCACTGGGTTAGACAATTACAGGAGGTATTTCTATTCCGCCATTACTGCATCTTTACAGTGTTTTATTTCACTCAGCCTAACTTTGCTTTCAGGAGTTGCAGAACTCTTTTGCAAAAGATCCAGAAATATAAGCCATCTCAGAACAAGGCTGTTTTTATTTCCAGGCTGCTTTTGCTACATTAAATCTAATTTTTTAATGGTCATAGACCAGCATAATAAATGTGAGGTACTCTCATTAAGAAAAGGGTAAAAATCAAGAGTAAAAATAAAAATCTAAATCTTAAAATGAAAAAGATACAAGATACAAGAGATATATGAATTGAAAACTAAATGTATATGTAAAAAGGAAGAATCTAAAAGAATCTATGCCAATTTGGCACTGTGATTAAGGTATCAGGATAGAAACCGAATTCCAGTCCCACCTGGGGCACAAACCTAGCTGGGTGACTTGGTCAGTTACTGTCAACCTTTAGGAAGCAGGCAATGGCAAACCATTTCTGAAAAACCTTGCCAAGACAGCTGCATCAATTTAGAGATCAGATCAGATCAAAGGCACTGTAGGTGATCTAAGGCCAGGAATTCAATTATCATTTGATTTAGGCAGAGTTCTTCCTGCTGGCATTATTAAGGGTTGATAGCAGTCGTCAGTACATATCTCTTGAGCGAGGAAATTAATTGGAGCAGGCTTAGGACGTTATCATTCTAATTTAGACATAACCTCTAGAATCTTGGTTAAAAAGGAATAGGTATCTGGAATCAGTTTTATAGCCAATACTAATCATTCTGAAGCACAACTGGTAGGCGAATTTGGCTGGATGGTCACTTTCAAAAACTACATTTAACATGGTTTCAGTCTGAAGGCTATTGTGCCTTGAAAAGTTCGATTTCTGATAGTTTGAGCAATGGGTGAGGAGAAATTCGGGAGAGAGAGAGAGAGAGGTGTGTGCTGTGCCTAGAGCCATGATGGCTAACCTATCTCAAGCGTGCCGGAAGTGGCACTCAGAGTCACTTCTGCTGGCACGCGAGAGGTTGCCTGGAAGAGTCCCACTGCACATGCGTGCGCGCCACCCATCCGACAGTTGATCGTCAGGTATCTGACGAGGGGCGCGGGAGATGTGTGCATGCACAGAGATGCGCAGTGCACGCAGGGGGTCTCACGCACATGCACAGAGATGCGCAGCCAAGTGGAGCCCCCTGCACATTTCCTGGGTGCTGGCACGCGAGTGTGCATGTAATTTTTGGAATGGGAGACTAAAAAGGTTAGCCACTGCTGGCCTAGAGGGGCTGATGGTATGTATGGGTGACTAAGGAAAGGGGAAAAGAGATGCTGTCTAGGAAAAAAATTCAGATGCGAGATAGGATCCCACCATCAATTACAGTCAGAAAACAGGACCTGCCATAACAGATTAAATACTTAAAAATGGAGGTAAGTTTTTACTTTCAGATTTGGCAAGCTTCTGTTAATGTAACCTTACAATAAAATTTAGCTCATCTGGTCGCATATTGTGAAATTTTCATTTTGTCTTCTGACTATTTGGTGTTGGTGAAAAGGTGAGAATCCTAGACCAAGCCAAATCCAAAAACGGTAGAAAATTCTTGGAAGCCTGGCAAATTAGCCACCATTAGACACATAGATATAAGCAACATATAAGCAATATACATACCATTAATAAGAGACAATCAAAAAGCCAGAAAAAGAAAGACCAAAATGTCTCCTCACCAGTAATCAACACCCAGATGAGCAGAGGTTAACACTAAAATCAACATTAAACAAGGTGGATCAAGGAGCACCAAGACAACTCCCACCAATAATGACAGGGCAAGCCATTAGTATATAAAGTGAGAGTAAACACCACTCCCTAGTTACACTGATGAGGTTACCTGGTTTGGTAATGAAATGTCTGCAAGAAAACCAAGCTCAGAGCACGAAGGACCTGCAAGGTAGTTTCTTTTTGGTATCAGCGACTTGGAATCATCGGTATTCCTTGAATATTGCTGATGTAGAGCTCCCAGAGGAGTCACAGTGTCACAGTCACAGTTTTCTACATATCCAAGTAAAAGGCAATAGTGCAAGATAATGTAGAAAGTAAGCAGAGAACTCTTCAAACTTAAGACAGAGCTGAATGAGTGGTAGTTATGACCTGCATACCTGCAGCCACATAATCATGATTTGTAACCATCTCTCCTGACTTCTCATAAGCAAAGTAAATGAGGAAACACAGAAAACCACAAGTTGCAGTCATGAGTTCCTTGATGATTATGCAAACCATGTAAACCATGATGATTAATCAACTAATAGTAAAGTCAAATAATAGGGTCCTTAACACATTTTGTGTCCCAAGCCAAACTTTTAAAGCTGTGAAAACCCATCAGGGTTGTGACTATTCTAATCTCTGAGGGGAGAATATTCCATGAGGCAGGGGCTACAGCAGAAAAAGCTCATCTTCCAGTTCCTACCAGTTGATACTTTTTTGGCTGACAGGATCTGCAGCATGTCCAATCCATTGGACAAGTAGAAACTCTTGGAAAAAGATAGTCCCCCTGGTAACCCAGTGTCAAACCATGTAGTGGTTTGAAAGGTGAAAGGCCTTTAATTGCACCCAGAAACACACTGCCAGCAAATGCAATTCACAGTGGAATGGTGTTACATGTGGCATGTAGCAGGCATTTATTATCTGTGCAGCTGCATTTTGCACCAGTTAAAATGTTTCTGAATGTTCTTCAAGGGCAGCTTCATATAGAGCACATTACAGTAAACTAAGTGGGAGGCTACAAGGGCATAGGTGATCGACTTTCTCAGTACCCAAATGTATGCAAAGGCTGTCCTAACCACATTGTGAACCCTCAGATTTCACACTGGATCTTTCTGGGGTAGTGTCATCCCATCCAGAACTAGAGATAGAAGAATCTTGTCTCTGAAAGGTCCAAATACCCACAGCAACTCTGTCTTGCTGGGATTGAATTGGAGCCCATTTCACCCCATCCAGGCCCAAGTAGCCCCCAGACACTGGAATAGGATGTCTACAGCATCACTCAAGGGGACTGGTGTGGACATAAACCTGAGTGCCATCCACATACTGATATCTCGCCCTAAAGTGAACTGAACTAAACTCCCTGGTCTCATGTAGGTTTTAAATAGGAGAAGAGTGATAATGGATCCCTGATGCACCTCACAAAGTAGGGGGCACAGCCTGGATCTTTCCTGTTTATCAACAACAATTGAAATCAAACCTGAAGGAAGACAACCAGCACAACACAGTGCCATTCGGCCTCAACTCTTGGAGCCAGCCCAAAAGGATACCATGACCAATGGTATCAAATGCCACTGAAGGGTCATGAAGAACCAGAATGGACATACTACTCCATCCTGTTCTCACCATATGTCATCTATGAGGGCACTCATTGGGAAGGGAAGATTGGAAACTGGGCAAAAACTGTCCAACTTGGTTGGTTTGAGAGAAGATCCTTTGAGGAGGAGCTCTTTAAGAGCTGATGGGATCCAATCTCGCATCTGAATAATGAACACGAAAGGGAATGGATCTAATATACAAGTAGGTGAACTAGTATGTGTAAGAGGGCCTTGTTCACTTCTTCAGGTTCCATAGGCTCAAACTATGTTATATATACTAGCATTATTGAAATTATATATATATATATAAAATACTGCTATTATAATACTAGCAGCATTATTGAAATTAAAATCAAATCTCTATATGTTGAATTATATTGAAAAAGTTTTTAAAAATGGATGGGATATACTTACTTTTTCAAGTGACTATACAGGAAGATACAGTAAGAAGTGTCGATCAGTCAGAAAGCTGAATAGATGCAAATACAGTAACTTTAAACAGGATTATACTTTCTGTCTGTCTCATTTCTCTCATCTCTCTCATTTCTCGCTCATCTCTCTCTCATCTCTCCCTCATCTCTCTCTCATTTCTCTCTCCCCTTTCTCTCTTTCTCTCTCGTGTGTGTGTTCCGTCTTGAATCATTTCCAAAAACAGGCGAGGATTTGTGTTTGTGGTTTTTTTTTTGCTGATGTTGTTCTTTCTTCTTTGGGTGCTTTTTGCCATATGATTTAAATCAAGAGTTGTTTCAAATGAAGCTCTTTCGTCCCCCTGCTGTGGCTCCCTGTCGGCTGAACCCACCACTGGCTAGCCCTGCCTCCCCCTCACTCCTTGCCTGCCCTAAGAAGAGAAGGGTGATGGTGGCGGATGGGGACTTGCTCCGTATTCCAGAACGGGAGTGAAGCGCCCTCTTCTTGACTCTTCTTCCAGCCCTTCTTGGTTCTGTGCACAACTTGGTTGCTCAGGGAGATGTGTGAATTGCTCTCTGCCCTGAGACACTGGGCTGGCTCTACTTCAGCTGATGCTCTGCATTGTAATGGGCTCTGCATTGTAATGGGCTCCAGGAGGAGGAGGATGCCGTCTCCCCCATTGTGAAGCACACTAAATTTAAGCATGCTGCACAAGGTTCTGCAAGAGCAGTGAGCAGGTCATGGAGGCAGCGAGAGCAGCAGTCAGCCACAGCCCGGGTAGGGCAGAGAGCAAGTTGCACATCTCCCCGAGTGACCAAGGTGCATGCAGCACTAACAAAAGCCGGAGGAAGAGGCAAGTAAAAGCCACTTCACTCCTGCTCTGGAATATGAAGTGAGTCTCCATCCGCCACTGTTGCCCTTCTTAAGCCAAGCAAGAAGTGACTGGGAAGGGAGGGTGAAGGGTGGGGCCAGCCAGTGGTGGGTCTAGTCAACAGGGCATCACAGCAGAGGGCTCAAAGAGCTGCATGTGGCTCTGGAGTCACAGGTTGCCGACACCAGGTATAGCCAGTATAGCATCTTTTTCTGTATCATTCTTGTCGGCTGTCACTTTAAATCCCCTTTCAAATCAATTTTAATCTTGTTCAGTGAAACTGGTTCCTGTTGTAAAACATCTTTTAAACACAGTCCATCTATAATGACAAGAGATTTTTAAAATTAATATCTGGGTCCATTATTAATAAATATCCTTCAGTGTATACAATGTTAAAAGTATTTTGCTCCATTCTGTATTAGTAGGTCTAATGTAAGTATTCCTGTCCTTGAATTGTAAATTCCCTTCTGATTTCCTTTAATGTCCAATCATCAAAGTCCTAACCTATCATTTTTTGAGGATTCGAAACAACAGCATTTTCCCATGGGAAGGATTCTTAATTTTAAATTTTTATTTCAAATCTATCTGGACCCTCTGCATTTGTAACTTTCCAAAATCAACATTTTAATCACATTTTTGCTGTTTGTTTCAATAGAAAAGATTTTTTAAATACTTAAAGCTTATTTAAAACTTATTTCAAGAGGATTGAATGAAATTCATCTAGTGCTCTGAAACTAGCTGTTGTGAAGGATTCTAATAGCTAAAAAGAAATTAAGCATTTTCTGAAAGTGATTAAGAAATGAAGTTTGGCAAACACATTATCATTTGAGCTTATTTGGAGTCCTTTGCTCAGTTTGTGAACCAACTGTGAAAACTTTAGTTACATTACAGGGCTAGGGACTACAAAGGCCATCCTTTTAAAATGATGTTGCAGAATTACTATTCTTATTGGGGTGTGGGTGTGTGTGGGTGTGTGTATGAAATTTCTATTCAGCTCATCTCCCTTACAAGGGGTCTTTAAAACCACAAAAGTACAACATCTTATTTGGTTTTACTCTGTAAATATTTTGTGCTGTTTTATTTGAAAATTCTTTTACAATTTCTGTTATTATTCAAAAAAGAATATAAAACTTCCCTACAGTCATAGAAAAATGTCTTGCATGCAAATGTATGTATGACTCACCCCCAGTTCTAGGTCCAAGCTATTTGTGAAATGAAAAATTACAAGCCCAGCTGACTATGACTGATAATTTTTCTATGAACTTTAAAGAATTGCAATAGTTAAATGTCCAATTCATTGGGAAGGCATCAGGGTGAGAAGGTATATAACTAGTTAATATACCTTGATATGGTTTAAAACATGTGTTGGAAGAATTATCCTTCTGGGTTCAGTTTCAAGTGGGGAAAAAGACACTGGAATCATGGAGGCTGTTTGGAAAGATGGTTTAATGGTAGACAGGACCACATGGCTTGGAGCTCCAAAGAAGGAAGGGTGATATGCTGAGTGTGCCTGGGTTTTATACCCTCTGTTGGGATTTGAATTTGAGCTTGTATTCTGATTGGTTGTCAGACTCCCATGGAGCCATGCAGGGGCAACTCTGTAGGATGTCCTGAGTCCCAGGCTTGGTTGAGCCTTGTTGGATGATGATGTAATGAAAGGGCTTTGGGCAATTCCTATAGTTCTACCTGGAGATCTTTGTTATGTAAAATAGGCTGGCCTAGGCCAGAGTAATGGCCCATTAGCAAAGGCGGTGAGGCTGAGTTTCTGCTTCTGAGGTGAGTTTCTGCTTCTGAGTTTCTACTCTTTTTAGGGAAAATATTCTGCCTTTTTAAATATTTCCTAGGATATTTCATTTTTCTAGGAAAGGGGTGGGTGATAACTTCCTACAATCCCTCTTTTTTTTTCCAAAACATGTGTGTGTTTTGACAAAAGATTAAAAGGTGATCGGATCAGAGAGAATTGATGGGTACTTTTAGTTTTTTTTATGCAAAGGGGGAGGCATTGATAAAGAGGCAACAGAAAAGGATTCCTTCAGTAGCTCTCAAAAGCTTTCAACCATGAAGGTCTAGCAGCCTGGGAAAAGTTCTGGATTTTTTTTTTTACATTATCCAATATTTCATGCCAATTAATTTTCTGATGTTTCGATGTACTTTTTTGTGAGCTTACAGTCAGGTTGTAATCACAAGCCCCTACATTCTTCACAGCCATTGTTTACCTTTAAATTACAGGCTGCCCACTTCCAAGGGATGGCCGCCCACTTTCAGGTTACTAAACCTGGTCTAGCTCTTAGTTTGTGAGGGCAAATTGAGGTTAGCCAGTGTGCAATCCAGGCTATTTAGTATTTTTTTTTAATTACACACAATGAATCCTGGGACTTCTACTCATGAGACCACCAGTGCAACATATTCTGTTTTACTGGGCAACTGGGCAGCATCATTTGTGAGTCACAGTCAGAGCTTGGGGTTTGGAGATCTCTTTTCTGCTATCTCTTCAAGTAAGGGAATTGCCTGTGGGAGATGCCTCCTCCACCATGGAGTTAGCAGGGAGACATGACTGTTTAGGCTTTAGTGCCACAGAGCAGCAAACAAAAAACACAAAAAAGGAAGCTAGAAGCAGAATTGTGTAGAGGTAGGTGAAGGGGATAACCTCTGTCTAATTCTGAATGGTGTGTCTCTGTTTGTGTGCTTGTGTATGCAGCTACTTTTACAATACAGACAATATAAACATGCTAGACAATTTTCCCTCTCACCAGACAGAAGTCCAAAGTATTCAGAACTTGCTGGGCCAGACACTCAAATACAATCCTTACATGAGCACATTAGACTGATTACAATATAAATGATATAAGAAAGAAAACATTACAATGAATTTTACGTTACAATGAATTTCAAATTACAATGAATTTGAAAGGCATTGTTGGCAGGATAAGATTTTTTTTGGGGGGGAGTAGATACTTTGCAGGCAGGTTTAAGGGGAAAAATAACACATCAGTATTGCAGTTACTAAACAGATAAATTGATTTCAACGAAATGGAGACACAACAGATGAGAAAGGAAAAAAACTGGATTAACATGCTTCAGGAAAAAGATTATTAGGTAAAATAATTTAAACACAGTAAATGCAAGGATGAAACTTTTCTTGTAAATGAACTTAAAACATTCGCTTAATAATCTTGAGGTTTTTTTAAAAGCACAGGACGAAAGAAAATTTAACTCTGTGTTCTTCACTCTGTCCAGCTGGCCAGGCTAGATCGGGAGAAGACATTTTCTCTTAGTGCTTTTAACAATTTAAAATTCATATCTGAAGGGATCAGAAACACTTAACAGTTGCAACAGTTGCCTCGAGGACACAAGTTAGACACACACACGCACACATACAAAAACAAGGACAAAAAGAGGAAAACAAAACTCTGAGGTTTACACACACACTGATCATTCCCACAATAAATCTCAGTTAAATTGGGGACAAATCACATGGTTGCATAGGAGACAAAGAAAGAAAGAAAAAGAAAGAAAGAAAGAAAGAAAGAAAGAAAGAAAGAAAGAAAGAAAGAAAGAAAGAAAGAAAGAAAATCCCATGTGATCCTGTTTTTATATTGCCTTTTTCTTTTAAATACCTTTATTTAGCCAAATTGGTTTCAGTGTCATCCCTCAGCAAAGCCCTTTTTTCTTTTTTACATATCCTTTTAGCTTTTTTTTCCTTGTCTTCCTTTTTTCCCATCCCAGCTAAGGATTGGCTTCTGCTGTTCATCCCAAGCCTCCAACAACTCACCCGGGGGGGTTCCATGGGAACTACAGTTTCCCATGTTTCCCCTTCCAATGTGGGATTCTCAGACTTGGCTTAGTCAGGTCAATAGGCCATCAGTTTGCAGACAGAAAAAAAGTCTCTGGGGGAGACTTTGTTCCCTATTCAAAGTATGCGCCCTCCCCTCAGAGGGAACTTTCAGGCCACGGTTTTCAGACTGGGGGCAAAACAGTCTGTGAGAACTTACTATCCCCAAAAAAGACAGTTTGGGAGGACATGCTGCCCCCAACAGACAAGTACTGGCGCTCCTTCCTCAGGCCTAGGTTTTCGGATTTGGAAGAACTCAAATCCAAGAGGACTTGCTGCTCTTTTCAGGCAAGTACTGGCACTCCTACTACTTCACAACTTCCTAACTACCTTACTTCACAATTATCTAAAATCCTGGGATTTGCTTTTGGGATACACTGGACAAAAAAACAACAAACATTTTCTTCCCTCCCTTCAATCATAACCCGCTTGGCTTCTCCCTCTTATATACAGAAGGTCCCACACTCTGATGGCCCTCCCTTGCTTTTTCTATCTTGATGGTCATGGCTCTGTGGAGCTAGCAACAGGCAAGAGGGCAGTTAGAGGCCAAACAAATAAATGAGATCCAGCAGCTTTCCAAGGGTGAAGCTACTCTCACACACACACTCTTCCTCCTTCCCTAACAAAAGGTCCTGTGCTCTGGCAAACTCCTCATGTTCTCCAGACTCTTGGTCTTTCTGCGGTTAGGAAATGCACATAGGAAGCAAGATTCAGTTGTGTTTGGGAGAAGGACCCTCTCATTACACACATACAGACATACACACATTTCCCATTCTTTAAATTTAGAAATACTCACCTTCCTTCCAAGCAGCCTTTGAGCTCAACACTCAAAACCCTTTTAAAATCTTTTTTTCCAAATGGCCAAGGTCCAGAAAAACTCACCCACAGACTCAACAGGTCTGCTTGCCAGCAAAGGAACCTTACCTGGGCCTGGTCTATTGGTTAGATTAGCTTGGAGTCCCATCTGCTTGGATGCCAAATTGAGGGGTGGGTGATAACTTCCTACACATGGACTTCTAAAAGTAAAATCTACTAGTACCCAAACTATTTTTTTCATTGGCCGATTTAGGAAGTTTCTGTAGGATGCAAAAAACAAATGGAAATTGTGCATAAATCATTTTTTATTTATTTGGTGTAGTAGCCTTCAATTGTTTTTATGGAATCTAAACATACAGTACTGATTGAGAACTTGCATTTTCATTACTTCCAAGCTGAGAGATACTAACTTTGATTTTTCCAGCAACAATATATTTCATTTTCTGCCACTGAAGACAGAATGTGAATGTAATTACTCTCATTTAACAAGGGATGTAAGTATATTTCTGTTTAAATTTGTTATTACTACTTGCATAACATGTTAAAAGTTCCAAATACCTTCAAAGTTTTCTTTATCAAGGCTATTATCATCTTAATTGCAAACTTGAGTATGAATTATTTTCCCTTTAATCAGCTCTTTCATATTTTCTGACCTTCATGTAAAGCATTGATGTTATCTTCAACACCAATGGAATGATTGCTGTTTGTCCTGCCCCCCCCCCCGCCCCCTCTCCCCCAGCTTCATGCCAGGTCCAGGTCTCAGAGAAAAGAAATGAAGCTTTAAAAATAATTTTTATCCAACTCTGCAATGTCAAAGAATACACTAATGTGAATTATTTTAAGTTCATCATGATCAATCTAGAGTAAAAATATTTAGGAGTTAATTTAGCAGTGCTCAGGTTGTGTCATTACCCCAAAATGGATCTTGGAAGTTCTAGTTGGACTAAATAATTAAAATCTTTTTGTTTGTTTTAGGTCTCTCTTTCATTCATTGTGTAGAATAGCTTTATGATTATAAATCTTTTAAAAGTAGTTTTCCTTTCTATTTTTCATTCTTTCTCTCCTCCTTACTTACTAAATCTCTGTGAGATATCAGCCTTACTAATTTAATGTTAAAAGTTCAGCTCTCAAAATGGGTTTTGGAGGCCTGGACATCTACAGTCATCCTTAAATTCTATTCAAATATATACTCCCTATGTGTAATGCAATATTTATTTTAAAAAAGCAAGCAGGAAAAACTTGCTTGTTGATAGCTATAAATGTAAAAGTTCTTGTAGCACTTTAAATGTTAATGATTGTATTATCAGCCAATCTTTTGTGGCTTATGGCATTAAATGAGATGGTATGAACACAGTAAAAGCTTATGCGATAATACATCTGTTAGACTCTAAGATGACATAACGTTGGAATTATTGGTGGGGTAATTTTCAATTTGTTGTTTTTCTATAAGCAGAAAGTAGATTCATAATACAGGGAATTTCTGAAGCTGGTTTTCAAATATTTTATAGAGGAATACTGTCACAAAACAGTTTTGAAACTTTGACTTAACTACATCGTCTTTGCCTTTTCTAAAATATGAGAGCGCAAGTCCAGTTAACAATACTTTGCTAGACTTCTGTGGCTAGGAATTCCCAGTGCCTTTTTTTCCCTATAAAAACTGTGAAAGTCTTTTACTTTAGGCTGGATCTGTTGTATTACTGGTAGTATGTTCATAGAAAAACTAGAAAATCATAATACAAGACATTTGGATTCTCCATTAAATTCTCCCCATCCCCAAACCCTGGAGCTAATCCAAACAGTAGAAATCATACAGGCACAAATCCAATATACCTGACACCCAGCTGAACCCTATGCTAATTATTGTTGTATTCTTCATTTGTAAAAATATTTGTGAAGAAGTGGATAGGACAATTTCATCTTTTATCTTTATCATAAGAACCTCGACTTATAAGTTTGTTTAGCAACCCTTCGAAGTTACAATGGCACTGAAAAAAAGTGACTTATGACCAGTGCAACATCCCCATGGTTACGTGATTTACATTTGGACGTTTGACAACTGATTCACATTTATGATGGTGTCCAAAAGTCATGTGATCTCCTTTTGCAACCTTCTGACATGCAAAGTCAATGCGAAAACACGATTCACTTAACCATATTACTAATTTAACAATTGTAGTGATTCACTTAACAAATGTGACAAGAAAAATGACACCATGGAGCAAAATTCACGTAACAAATTTTTCACTTAACAACATAAATTTTAGGCTCAATTATGGTCATATGTTACCTGTAATTAGAATATGGATCCAAAGCCATTCAATGAGTCTGAACCTGAGCTTACTTCTCTCCACGTTCAATTTTTTCACCACTGCCACTAAAGAAGCTGCTTTGTGCATGATGAGATGATTTCCTCTCTATTGGTATACACAGCTGGCAGGATTTACCAGGATTTTTCCAAAATCTATCTGGACAGCCTCTTTGCATGAAACCTGATTTACCCAAGTATGAAATTCCTTTCTTTTGGTTCAAAACAGACCTACGCTTCTACAAATATTCTTCAATGGCAGTTCCCAGCATCCCTTACTTCAGCATTGCACAGAATAAATAAATAAAGCTTTCCTTTCTCACCGCTTCCCAACTTACCCCTTTTTTCCAGACATGCTTCAGGATGAAACTCTAGCATCTCATATTTCCAAAAGCTTTTATGGTAATAAAGATTGAAGGGATTTCAGTATTTTTGATATGAAGCATGCCCCTTTCTGTTTTTAAAAAATCAAGAGCGAAGAATTTTAATAGGCATCCAATCTCCAAACATACTGGTACCCATTGACACCCTAACCCTGTCTAAGCTCTGCCCTTCTCTTGTCATAACAACTTTGTGCAATTGTTACTTTATGTCTTGTCAAGTAACATGCTGATTATATTGGCTTCCCACAGTCTTAAAAGAATGATTGAAACTAGGTCACAATGGATGTGAATTCTTCAGCACTAGTGATGATGAATTGTATCTGCATGCTGTTTGGCTTTGTGATGAAGTGAAGGACACAGGATAAAGCTGTTATTGGTTTTTAGAATGATAACATCAATCAGCAGCGCTATTTGCTATTTTAACTCAGAAAAAAGAACAAACTGTCATGCACTTGAAATATAGAAATAGAGATTGAAATGATATGTGGCATGTTTTGGCTTTTGTAAATCAAAAACAACTTAGAAAAGCTGCAGGCTTGACAATGGGGAAAAGAGGGGGAGGCTGTTTACATAATCCTCTTAAATGGGGACTATGTTGTTAGTCCTGGAATAAAACTTTAAAAGAATTAAATTGCATTTTCTAAAAACTTAGAATGGCAACATCTAGTTTGATTTTTTGACATTGGCCAAAAAGCTTGAATGGGAGGCTACCAAGAAATCACAGGTACTAGCTGGTTGAAAATAACATTCCAGAAAAAGACCACAGTACATTTCTTCTGTATTATTCAAATATTGGTCTACATTGATCTATATGTGCACCCCTGATTTAGAGTTTGTTGTTCCTCACCGAATCTAGAATCTTACATTGAATTATTAAGATAACTTAATAATGACTCCTGGTACATTTTTCAGTTCTAGTAGTGGAAGCTAATAGTCCTGACTGCCATTTAATAAACAACCCCCTCCGAGGGTTCCATCAGTGGCAGAGGTGGGACGACCGGGGGGAGGCGATGTATACCCCAGTCTGATTGGACTCCATTGTTCGTGGCCGGGGGATGGCAGAGATCGCAGACGCTCCGGGACCGTCGAGATGAGGTGGCCGGGGCCACGGATGTACTCGAGGGCAGAGCTTTGGACCCTGAGGGATGTCCCCCTCTCCCTTAGGTGGCCTTCAAGGCTCTCTAGAACTTTCCGCAATGAGGGATCCTGGGATCCTGAGCAATGGTGGGGCCGGAGAAACTGGAGAAAGCGCGGGAAACCCGGGGTCATTAAATTTTTAACGGGGTTTTTTAAGGGGTTGGAAGGATCCAGAGCGGGTATGGGAGACAGCCCGCATGGAGTTGGGGGCAGCCGGGCCGGCCCGCACGCCTGGGGGGCCTCGGGGGCTTCCGTGTCGGGGTGGCAGACGGGATGGGCAGCTGGGGGCCAATTTTATTAGCACGGTGACTGGGAGAGGTAGATATGCTGGGGGTAGAGGGCTGTATCCGGTAAGGGGATCGCACTCCCGATGTTTGCAAGCGGTAGCGCGCTCCGACCCTCCCTACCCATCCTGCAGCCCTGGCTGTCCGGAACCTCAGGCCCTGAATACCCGGCTGTTGTTGTGCAATGCCAGGTCCGTGGTTAATAAGGCTCCCCTGATCTATGATCTGGTTCAGGAGGAGGCCGCAGACCTGGTAGGTGTCACCGAAACTGGTTGGGCCCAGAGGGCGGTGTCCCTCTGGTTGAGATGTGCCCACCAGGTTTCCTTGCATTTCACCAGCCTAGGGCTCAGGGAAGGGGTGGTGGGGTGGCGGTGCTTATAAAGGAAGTCCTTTGTCCTAGGGAGACCACTGTCCCTCAGACGGCTGGCTGTGAATCTCTTTTTGTGAAGTGGGGGCAAGGGGTTCAGATGGGTCTTTTGATGGCGTACCTGGCTCCCTGCCACGTCTCATCGGCCCTGCCCGGACTCCTTGAGGTAATAGCTGGGCTGGCGGTTGAGACCCCTAGGCTTTTGGTCATGGGGGATTTCAACCTGCCATCGTCCGGTGAAACCTCGGGGTTGGTCCGGGAGTTCTTGGCTTCCATGACGGCCATGGACTTGACCCAGTTAGTTTCTGCTCCCACTCACATAGGAGGACACATGCTGGATCTGATTTTTGTCTCTGGGCAGTGGTTGAATGACTGTAATTTCGGGGATCTAGTCATCACACCCTTGTCATGGACAGATCATTCCCTCCTTAGGCTGGACTTCTATTCTGCCACCCCCCACCGCAAGGAGGCGGAGCCACATAGATTGTTCTGCCCCAGGCACCTGATGGACCCGGAGCGGTTCCAGAGGGAGCTTGGGCCATTTCCTGAGTCTCTGGCTCACAGCTCGCCTGGAGACCTGGTGGCCACCTGGGATGGGTTGGCCGCCGGGGCTCTAGATCGAGTTGTGCCTCTGCGACCTCTGACCCGGCACAGATCCCATTTGGCTCCGTGGTATACGGAGGAGCTACGGGAGATGAAGTGCCGGAAAAGACGTCTAGAGGGCATTTGGAGGGCGAGCCGTTCTGAGTCTGACCGAACGCAGGTGAGATCTCATATTAAGACTTACCTTGTGGCGATAGCGGCAGCGAAATCTTCGTATTTCTCCGCTCTTATTGCATCGGCAGGAAATCGGCCTGCTGCCCTGTTTAGAGTGACCCGCTCTCTACTTGAACCGAGAGCGCGGGATGACCTCCTGCAGGGTAGGGTGGAGGAGTTTTCTCGATTTCTGCATGACAAAATCGCTCAGATTCGGGAGGGGCTCGACTCCAATTGGATGGTCCCGGGGGAGGTGTCCGGGGCAGGTCTTGTGAATGTTATCTGGGGGGAGTTCGACCCTGTGACCGCCGAGGGTGTGGACAGGTTGCTGGGGGGGTCTGAACGCCACCACCTGTTTATTGGACCCGTGCCCTTCCTGGCTGGTTTCGGCCGCCAGGGAGACGACACGAGGCTGGCTCCAGGGCATTATCAACACTTCTTTGAGAGAGGGGTCGCTTCCTACCGCCTTGAAGACGGCGGTGGTGCGGCCCCTCCTCAAGAAGCCTTCCCTGGATCCAGCTGTTTTAAACAACTATCGTCCAGTCTCCAACCTTCCCTTTGTGGCGAAGGTTGTTGAGAGTGTGATGGCACATCAGCTCCCTCAGTACCTGGAGGAAACGACTTACCTCAATCCATTCCAATTGGGCTTCAGGCCTGGGCATAGCACTGAGACGGCATTGGTCGCGTTGGTTGATGATCTCTGGAGGGCTCGTGACAGAGGGTTCTCCTCTGTCCTGGTCCTATTAGACCTCTCGGCGGCTTTTGATACTATCGACCATAGTATCCTGTTGTGACGGTTGGAGGGGTTGGGGATTGGGGGAACCGTCCTTCGATGGTTCTCCTCCTTCCTCTCCGACCGTTCGCAATTTGTGTTGGCGGGAGGGGAGAGGTCCACCTCTAGGCCCCTGGTTTGTGGGGTGCCTCAGGGGTCGGTCCTCTCCCCTCTCTTGTTCAACATTTATATGAAGCCGCTGGGTGAGATCATCCATGGTCTTGGGGTGAGGTGTCATCTTTATGCAGATGACACCCAGCTGTACATCTCCACCCCGGACCACCCCAACGATGCTGTGGGGACTATGTCTAGGTGCCTGGAGGCCGTGCGGGATTGGATGGGCGGGAACAGGCTTCGGCTCAACCCATCCAAGACCAAGTGGCTGTGGTTTCCGACGCCCCGATATAGCCAGCTGACACCTTCGCTGGCTATTGGGGGAGAAATTTTGCCCCCTACAGAGAGGTCTCGCAATCTTGGTGTCCTCCTGGATGTACGGCTGTCACTTGAACATCATATTGCGGCCGTCTCCAGGGGGGCGTTTCATCAGATCCGTCAGATCTACCGGTTGCGGCCCTTTCTGGATCGGGACACCCTGCGCACGGTCACTCAGGCCCTTGTCACCTCTCGCCTGGACTACTGTAATGCCCTCTACATGGGGCTCCCTGCGGGGAGCACCCGGAGACTCCAGCTGGTGCAAAATGCAGCCGCGCGGGTGATCATGGGGGCGTCGCGTAGCGCCCATGTGACGCCTCTCCTGCGCGAGCTGCATTGGTTTCTGGTGGCTCCGGGTTCGCTTTAAGGTTCTAGTTTTGACCTTTAGGGCGATCCATGGCATTGGGCCAGGTTACCTGCAGGACCGCATTCTACCAGTGATCTCCAGCAGGCCGGTGCGTTCACACAGGGAGGGCCTTCTCCGGGTGCCATTGGCCGCTATGTGTCGTCTGGCGGCCCCGAGGAGTAGGGCCTTCTCTGTGGGGGCCCCTGCCCTCTGGAATACTCTGCTGCCAGAACTTCGTACTGGCATGGACCTGAGGGCCTTCAGGCGCGCGTTGAAGACCTGGCTCTTTGAGCAGGCCGGCCTGGGCTGAGATGGTTTTAACTTGTCTCCGTATTATTTTCGATTTTAACCGGGGTTTTAAGGTTGGGGGGGGGGTTTTCTTATTAATCAGCCAGTATTTAATTTAATTCTTTTTTAACTTTTGTACTGTTTTTAGGGTCTAGATTGGCTGTACACCGCCCTGAGTCCCTAGGGAGAAGGGCGGTACAGAAATTCCATTAATAAATAATTAATAAATAAATAAATAAGTGCTCTCACCAAAGCCAGCAAAAACATTAATGTAGTCAAGCTAGACAAAGGGTGAAAAATAAAAGGATAAGGAATCTGAAATGTTATATAGGAAGATCCTAAGGCTGTCTGGTTTTTTTCTGAAAACGGTTTAGCTTTTTTTGTGAAAGAGATACTGTTTTCAGAAGAAGTCTCGAGATGTTTATTGAATTTAAAGTGACTGTTTATTATTGAAGAAATATTTAGCAGCAGCAGCCATGTAGAATTTTAGTTTCTACTTCAGATAAAAACTAGACCAAGAAAATCTTGAACTACGCCACCTTCGGTCCAATATAAGTATAGTATATAAAATCATACATTGCAATGTCCTACCTGTCAATGAATACTTCAGCTTCAACCATAACAATACAAGAGCACACAATAGATACAAACTCAAGGTAAACCGCACCACACTTGATTGCAGGAAATACGACTTTAGCAACAGAGTGGTCAATGTCTGGAATATTCTACCTGACTCTGTGGTTTTTTCCCCAAACCCCAAAAACTTTAACCTTAGACTGTGTACTATTGACCTCACCCCTTTCCTAAGAGATCTGTAGGGGGCATGCATAAGCGCACCAAAGTGCCTATCGTCCCTGTCCTATTGTTTCTTTTTATTTTTCTTATATGTATCCATTTCATGTATTCATAACTATGCTTATACGTATACCTATTATCTTGTAAGCGATTGACAAATAAATAAATAAATAAACAAATAAATAAATAAAATAGCTTTAAGGGAACCCTACTGGATGGGACCAAGAGCCTATCTTGTCCAGCCTTCTGGGTCCCACAATTGCCATCCAGATGCATTCAGGGACTGCATGAAGATGGACTGAAAGGGATGTAGTTGTTGATCCCTAGCATTTTGCTTTCAAACAACTAATTATCAGAATCGCTCTATTTATAATTGAATTCTAACCCCACGCTTATTACAGCAAGACAAGCAATAGCTCTTGAAATGCTATGGGTAATGTGTTCCTATTGACTTCATGTGATCTGGGAATTTGAATCCGTAATTAACTACTGGGCACAAGGTTTTTAAAATATCCTTATCTCCTGCCTTGACTGTGTCTCTCCCTCTAGCAGCATTAGGCTATATAATACAAATGAGAAAGCTGTTTATATTAAGAAGGTTAAGCAAAGAGAGCTAAAAGATGTTTAGAGACACTACTGTAATCAATCTTCTGTTTTTCAAAACAAACAAGGCTCCAGTGTAGACTGTTCCAGAAAAATGCTAACCAGAAAAGTAATGCTGGGATATCAGTACAGATACCATATTTGAAGTAAATGGTAATGAAGAAATGCTGCTGCATGACCCTAACAAAATAGTCAAGAAAAAAAACCAGGCAACACCAAAGTTTTGAAATAACAAACACTGCAAAGCTTCAATTGCATTTTAATGTTAATTAAATTGAATTGTTTGTTTAACAACAATTGTTGAACACATTTATTGTTAAAATATTTGCATTCATGCTGCTTCATTGAAGCACAAATGGTAAAGATAGTTCATTTTGAATGGCCTCAATTTTCCCATTCTGTATTGGTAATATCACTGTTGTTCATCAGTGCTGATATACTAGGGTAATTTAATTTCAAGACGAGAATCTTTCAAGGACACTCACTATGACTACTAATGTTTCTCATTGCACTGATTCATCTCAACAATTTTGAACATGTCAGATAGCAATAGCACTTAGACTTATATACCCATTTTACAGTGCTTTACAGCTCTCTCTAAGCGGTTTTACAGAGTCAGCATATTGCCCCCAACAATTTGGGTCCTCATTTTACCCACCTTGGAAGGATGAAAGGCTGAGTCAACTTTGAGTCTGAGGTGATTTGATCTGCCAAATTACAGGCAGCCAGCAGGCAGCAGAAGTAGCATGCAGTACTGCACACTAACCACTGCACCACCATGGCTCAGAGACCATGGCTATCAAACATTTTTTAAAAATCTGTCAGGCTTTCTCATCTCCTTTATATGGGCCATCTGAACTGTATAGAAAAAAATGCCATATAAAATAGCATCACTGCTCAACACTGTATATACAGCCATGATACTGCAATGGACTTGACAAATGTGCCACTTTACCGTCAATAGGAAAAACAAAACTGAAAGAATCAAGATATCCTACAGAAATAACATCAAGAGTCTAGATCAGGGGTGTCAAACTCGATTTTATTTAGGGCCTCATCAGGATTGTGTTTGATCTCAGGGGGCCAGAGTGGGCGTGACCAGGATGGGCTTGGCCAGCTTGAGGTCATTTGTGTTGGGGGTGCATGTGGTGGCCCAAGCGCTCTGCTAGAGGAAATGGGCTTCGGAGCTCTGTTTTCAGCTGTGATGGTCTCCTGCAACCCTCTGCCAGTGAAAACGGAGCTCGGGAGGGCTGCAGACAGGTTCCCCAGCTCTGTTTTCACTGACAGAGGCACCGTGGGCCAGTTCTTCACTGTTTCTAGCCCCGCGGGTCAGATCTAAGCACCCTGTGGGCCGGATCCAGCCCCCAGGCCTTGAATTTGACACCCCTGGTCTAGATGAAGTCAATCAGTCAATTATTTCAGCAGCCTTCAGGTGACATCAAGTAGACTGAAGACAAGGAGAAGATTGGAAGTTAATACTTCATGAAAGTGAACAAGATTTTAAAATCAACATTGTGTGGGGGAAATGTCATCAAGGCTATTAACACTGGGAAATTCCAGTCATTAGATACACACTGAAATAGTGGACTGGACTCGTGCAGAATTAAAGGCCCTGGATAGGAAGACCAGAAAAATAATGACAATGAATCATGCCTTTCATTCTCACATTTCATTCTTGATTTTGACAGACCATTACCAAGGAAAAAAAATGAGCATGGATTGTTTCAAGTACCTCAGATAGATAAAGAAGAAAAAGGGCGTTGGCAGAATATCAGAAGAACAATGAAGAAGATACACGAGCGCTAGTGTACCATGAAGGCTTACTGTATTGGAGTACTTGAGAGACCAAAGTGCCTTACAAAAAAGATCAAATGAAGAATAAAAAAGAGATAAGGTAAGACAAAGTATTACATGGCCACTACATTAAAAACAAAAATAAGGCAAAGCAGATAACAAGAAGACCTGGCAATGCCTAAGAACAGGAAAGTTAAACAAAGAGTCAGATTATGGGCTAATTATGGCAGCACAAGAATAAATGCATACAAAACCAGACTTGAGAAAACAGCAACAGAAAGCAAATGTCATCTCTGCAAAGAAGCTGAAGAAATAGTGGACCACCTAGTTAGCTGCTGCAAAATCACATAAACTAAGCACAAACAATAGCATGACTATGTAGCAACAATGCTGCAGTGGAATATCTGCAAGAAATATCATTTGCCTACAGGCAAGAACTGAGGGGAATGGGAGTGTGGGGGAATACATTAAATAATAGAAAATAAAAAGGCTACAGTGCTATGGGGTTTTAGAGTTCAAACAGAGAAGGATCTGCCTTCTCTGTTAGTACCCTAGGCTTAACAATTGTCAATAAGAAAGATTTTTTAAAAGTCTGGATAGTGGATGTTGCAGTAGCTAAAAGCAGCAGAACAAAAGAGAAAGAGAAGATCATACTACAAGACCTGCATATAGAAGTAGAACAACTGTGTCAAAAGAAAGCAAATTATGTCCAATAATGATAGGAACCCCGGCTGCAGTCTCAAAACATCTGGATAACCACTTGAACATCATTAGCATTGACAGAATCGCCAAAAGTCAACTGCAAAAGGCAGCTTTACTTGGAACAGCTTACAACTTGTGACAATATTGAACATTTCTTGCGAAGGGCTCCATATAGAGATGGTATTCAGCAGATTCCTATCGGTACCCTGCTTCATTCACTGATACACTCCTGCTACCTTTAAAGTCCTGAAAAAAAATGTAGAGAAATCAAAAATGGCACATATTCTGGAATTTTTCTCAATTCCTTTAGCATTGATGACATACAGTAGGAGCTGCCTGTGTTTTCTCCTGTATGATGTAATGGGTTAGGTCTCTGTGTGTATAATGCCTGTGTATAATCTTCTCTTCAGAGATTATTTGGCATGCATGCGTGCATTTGTGTGTGTATATCCATGTGTGTTTGTCTTGCCTTGCCTGTTCTTGGGTATGTTATGTGTACTTCCCAGTTCCCATGCAGATATTTTCTGGGCCACATGACCAAGAGAAGAATGGGCTTAAAATGGAACAATAGGCAACATTCCAACTGCTGGCCAATTGCTTCTCCTATGAGGATCATTGGAGGATTTTTCCCCCTCTGGGTTTTTCCTCTGGAGCTCTTGGTCCAGCCTGTTTTGAGACTTGATCTTTCTTTTGCTGGCTTCTCCAGCCACATCAAATTTGGCCCCATTCAGTTTAATTTTCACAGAATTATCCTGCTGACAGATGGTGTCCTGAGCCCTTTACATAATTTCTTTTTGGTATTTTGGGGGCGGAGGGACAGTAAAATAAAAGGAAAAGAAATAATTAACCTTTATTACAGTCTACAGAAACATATTGCCAAAATAACCCAAAGTGCTAGCATCAAGTGTAATTGCAGTATCTCCTTGACAACTATTGGCACAGTTCCTCTAAGCTTCGCATGAAGTTAACAAATGAGCACCTTAGGAGAAATAGCTGGGGAGAAAAGAAAGCAAGGAATTTGAATATGGATAAGTCCCTGAAGGGATTATTGTGCAGTTTATTAATCCCACCAGTATTTGTTTTAGGTATTTAATCCTTCATTATATTTCTGCTAGCTTTCAGGTACACAGTATATTTGGGGGGGGGGGGTGTTTGTATTAAATTAAAGCAACTTATTAATGTTTGTCCTTTCAAACAATCTTTAATTTAACCCTTAATTTTCCCTGACATGATCCACAAAGATCTAGCCTCTTCCAATTAAAAACTTTCATATACTAACCATCTGTTTCCTTCAGGATATTTGAGAGTCTTAAGTGGGATCCTTTCCCAGCAGGATTGTTTGCAGGATGCAATCAAAAATGAAAATGTCAGCGTCAATCATGAAATGTGCTTTCTACTAAGGTTGAGGTCATGCCTCGAGCTATGCTTGCAGCTTTTTAATTGGGGAGATTGCTCCAGATTCCACATACAAAATTTGGTACTTAAATTGGTCAGGCAGAGGAGTATTTCTCATTCAAAGTTTATAAATGTATTATCTCCAGAATTATTTGTATTATTTCAGCTTTTTAAAATTTTACAATAGACTCTTCTGTGTTTACTGCCCCATACTTACTGATTCTGAAATCAATCTATCAAAGATTGACATTGACATGCAGTGCAGTGAATAAGTACATGAGCTGATATTTGATGCCTGGGGCACTCACTATCTAAAAAAGGCTAATTGTTAAGCCATGACTTGTTTTACCATCTCTTAAAAAAAATCAGTACTAACTGCAGAAATCCAAGACACAACTATGGTACCTAGGAACAAATGCTGCTCTTCCTTGGCTGAATAGGTTTGCTACCATTAGCTATGTGAGTGACATCAATTCTTAATTATTGTTATGTGCTTTTATCTAGGGCAGCATTTAAAGACTTAAACTGGAGAAATGTTCAGCTGTCCGAGTATTGATACAGGTTAGGCTATTGACACTTACATTGCTTATCCTGCACTGTTGGTTTAACATTAAAGTTCTGTTTACATAGAACAATTAAGTCAGAAGTATATTTGGTCTCATGACCAATCAATTAGGCATTTAAATGAGTTCCAGACTCACAATGACTTAAGTAAATGTGAAAGATTGGTCACAAAATTACTTTTTCAACACCATCCTATTTGCAAATGCTCACTGTACATGGCAGTCACTAGATGAGGACTTACCTTTAGCAACTCTGCAGTAAAATATAGCACCGAATTGGAAGATTACTCAAATTTAGTGCTAGTCATATTCCTCATTTTTGTATTTTGAATCATAAACCGCTGAATCTAAATAGTATTTATTGACATTTGTTAAAATATGTAATGTTTAAATTTGTAGCATGTAAAGATTATGTCAGTTTCTATTTATTTCACATTAGGCTTCAGCTATTGAAGGGAAGTTTTGAATGTGATGAAACACATTAGTAAAGTAAAAATCTAAAGGATTTTCTAGGAAAACAAAAGAGAAAATTATCTTCAGATTGTCCCAAAGACCATATGGTTTCAAAACTCTACATATCAAGAGGAAAGAGAACCAAACCAGGACAACAGAATAACAGAGTTGGAAGGGAGATTTTCTAGTTCACCCCACTGCTCAAACAGGAAACTCTATACCACGGGTGTCAAACTTGCTATGTCACATTGCAGTGATGTGACGTACTATGATGTTTCTTCCCTTTGTGGAGTTGGGATGGGCGTGGCCTGCGGGTGACGTATCTAGCCTGCAGGTCACTAGTTTGACACCCCTGCTCTATACCAGTGGTGAGATTCAACTGGCTGTTACTACCGGTTCGGCGACTATGTTTTGCAGTCGCATGCGTGCTTTGTGCACATGTCCACCAGATACGCGATGTGCGCATGTGTAAAAAAAACTTTAGCTGTGTTTCTCGGACAGCTGAAAAGCGCAGTGCGCAGGTGCGCAGCATTTGGAAAGCCTCTTTTTTCTGGCTTTTTCAACCTCAGCTGTGCTGCACAAAGCAGCTGAGATTGAAAAAGCAGGAAATAAAGGACAGGTAAGAGCCCAGGTGGGCAGGTGGGCCAAACAGCAGCACACACAGAACCAGTTCGGTGTCTGCTGCTTTTCAGAGCTACCGGTTCTATAGAGCGGGGCAGAGCTGGTAGCATCCCATCCTACTCTATACCATTTCAGACAAATGGTTGTCCAATCTCTTATTAAAGTATGTATGTTTTAATGAAAGGAAGGACTAGGGGTGACATGAGAGTGGTGTTCCAATATCTAAGGGGCTGCAACAAAAAAGAGGGCATCAACCTATTCTCCAAAGCATCTGAAGGCAAGAGAAAAAGCAATGGATAGAAACTAATCAAAGAGAGAACCAACCTAGAAATACGGAAAAAAAATTTGTGACAATCAGTTGGAACAGTTTGCCTTCAGAAGTTGTGGGTGCTCTATCACTGGAAGTTTTTAAGAAGGCTGAACAACCATTTGTCTGAAATGTTTCCTGCTTGAGCAGGAGCTGGACTAGAAGACATCCAAGGTCCCTTCTAACTCTGTTATTTCGTTTTTCCTTAGTTAATTTTGATCCTTAGTTTTCCTGACTTCATTTTTGCAGGTTTGAGCTATTTGCTGATATTCTATCTTAGGACAAGGAAGAAATTACAGTTGTTATATGCTAGCTTGGTTTACCTTTGATTATTACTGGAATTTTAAAAAAATTTTTTTTAGGGTTGTATACCAAAACTTTCAAATAACATCATCACAGAGTTCCATAACTGTATTTTTGAAAGCTAATATTAGAAGTACACAAAAAGAATATGGAAGAAAATGAGGGAATGTAATGTGCCCCAATTCAGAATGTCAGCCATTAACCCTAGTCTTTTGTAATATGCTCTATTTAATTTCCTGTACCTGATTTTTTGTTCTTCTTTTCCAGCTGAAATTTATCATTAATCCCTAATCCTGCTTAGGGCTGTTTTTACGCATGGGCCTGATGGGCACTTGCCCATGGGCCCCACAAGCATAGGAGCCCCATATTAATCTGTGTATGTTAACCCTTCAATGCACCTTGTATCATATAGTTTACAGAAACATATTTATTACATTTTACTGCATTTGTTAGTCATGAAGTCATGTCCGACCCATCGCAACCCCATGGACAACCTTCCTCCAGGCCTTCCTGTCTTCTACTTTCTTCTGGAGTCCATTTAAGCTCACGCCTACTGCGTCAGTGACTCCATCCAGTCATTCTCTGCTGTTCCCTTCTTCTTTTGCCCTCAATCATTCCAAGCATTAGGCTCTTCTCCAGTGAGTCCTTCCTTCTCATTATGTGGCCAAAGTATTTGAGTTTCATCTTCAGGATCTGGCTTTCTAAAGAGCAGTCAGGGTTGATCTCCTCTAGGACTGACCAGTTTGATCACCTTGCTGGAGTCTTCTCCAGCACTATAGGCCTCAATTCTTTGGCGCTCAGCCTTCCTTATGGTCCAACTTTCACAGCCATACATTGCAACTGGCACGCATATCTGAGGTTGTTGATATTTCTCCCAGCAATCTTAATTCCAACTTTTGATTCATCTTTCTCATGATGTGCTCTGCATATAAGTTAAATAGGCAGGGTGACAGTATACAGCCTTGCTGAACTCCCTTCTCAATTTTGAACCAGTTAGTAGTTCTGTGTCCAGTTTTCACTGTTGCTTCTTGACCCGCATATAGGTTTCTCAAGAGGCAAATAAGATGGTCTGGTACTCCCATCTCTTTAAGAACTTGCCACAATTTCTTGTGATCCAGACAATCAAAGGCTTTAGCATAGTCAATGAAGCAGAAGTAGATGTTTTTCTGGAATTCACTAACTTTCACCATGATCCAGCATATATTGGCAATTTGATCTCTAGTTCCTCTGCCTCTTCGAAATCCTGACTGTATTTCTGGTAGTTCTTGGTCCACATAGTGCAAGAGCCTAGCTTGTAGGATGTTGAGCATAACTTTGCTAGCATGTGGTAGTTTGAACATTCTTTGGCATTGCCCTTCTTTGGAATTGAAATGTAAACTCACCTTTTCCAATCCTGTGGTCACTTTTGAGTTTTCCAAATTTGCTGGCATATTGAGTATAGCACTTTTACTGCATCATCTTTTAAGATTTTGAATAGTTCAGCTGGAATACTGTCACCTCCACTAGCTTTTTTGTTGCTCAGACTTCCTAAGGCCCATTTGACTGCACATTCCAGGATGTCTGGCTCGAGGTCAGTAACTACCCCATTGTGGTTATCAGGGATGTTAAGCTCATTCTTGTATAGTTCTTCTGTGTAATTTTGCCACCTCTTCTTAATCTCTTCTGCCTCTGTTAGGTCCCTTCCATTTTGGTCCTTTATCATGCCCATCTTTGCATGAAATGTTCCCTTCATACCTTCAATTTTCTGGAAGAGATCTCTGGTCCTTCCTATTCTATTGTTTTTTTCTATTTCTTTGCACTGTTTATTTAAAAAGGCATTCTGATCTCTTCTAGCTATTCTCTGGAATTCTGCATTCAGTTGGGTGTATCTTTCTCTTTCACCCTTGGCTTTCACTTCCCTTCTTTCCTCAGCTATTTGTAAAGCTTCCTCAGTCGGCCATTCTGCTTTCTTGCCTTTCTTTTTCTTTGGGATGGTTTCAGTTGTTACTTCGTGTACAATGTTGCGAACCTCCGTCCATAGTGCTTCAGGCACTCTGTCAGATCTAATTCCTTAAATCTATTTGTCATCTCTACTGTATATTCATCAGGGATATGATTTAGTTCTCAGCTGAGTGGCCTAGTGCTTTTCCCTACTTTCTTCAATTTAAGCTTACATTTTGCAACAAGAAGCTCATGAGCCACAGTCAGCTCCTGGTCCTTTTTTTTTTGTACTAACTGTATAAAGCTTTTCCATCTTTGGCTGCAAAGCACATAGTCAATCTGATTTCTGTGTTGACTGTCTGGTGATGTCCATGTGTAGAGTCATCTCTTGGGTTGTTGGAAAAGAGGGTTTGCTATGACCATCGTATTCTCTTGACAAAATTCTACCAGCCTGTGCCCTGCTTCATTTTGTACTCCAGGCCAAACTTGCCTGTTATTCCAGTTATCTTTTGGCTTCCTATTTTAGCATTCCAATCCCCCCATGATGACATCATTTTTTGGTGTTACTTTAGATGATGTTGTACAGCTTCATAGAATCAGTCAGCTTTCAGCCTCTTTAGCATCAGTGGTTGGGGCATAGACTTGGACTACTGTGATATTGAATGGTTTGCCTTGAATTCGAATTGAGTTCATCCTGTCATTTTGGGGGTTGTATCCCAGTACTGTTTTTCCTATTTTTATTGATTATGAAAGCTACTCCATTTCTTCTGAGGTATTCTTGCCCGCAGTAGTATACCTGAGTAAATTAAATTCACTCATTCCTGTCCATTTTAGTTCGCTGATTTCTAAGATGTCGATGTTCAGTCTTGTCATATCTTGTTTGACCATGTCCAGCTTGCCTTGATTCATGGATCTTACATTCCAGGTCCCTCTGGAGTAAAGATCTTTGCAGCATTGGACTTTCCTTTCACCACCAGATCAGTGGCGGGATTCAATTTTTTTTACTACCGGTTTTGTGGGTGTGGCTTGGTGGGTGCGGCAGGGGAAAGATACTGTAAAATCTTCCGTCAGAAGTGGTATTTGCTAGTTCTCCAAACTACTCAAAATTTCCACTACCGGTTCTCCAGAACTGGTTAACACCTGCTGGATACCACCTCTGCACCAGATACATCCACAGCTGAGTGTCCTTTTGGCTCTCGCCCAGTTGCTTCATTCTTTCTAGCACTCCTAGTACTAGCCCTCTGCTCTTCCCCTGTAGCATATTGGACACCTTCTGACCTGAGAGGCTCATCTTCCAGCACCATATCTTCTTGCCTTTTGGTACTGTCCATGGGGTTTTCATGGTAAAGATACTGGAGTGGGTTTCCATTTCCTTCTCCAGTGGGTCACGTTTTGTCAGAACTTTCTGCATCACCTGTCTGTCTTGGGTGGCCCTGCAGGGCATAGCTCATAGCTTCATTGAGCTATGCAAGCCCCTTCGCCATGACAAGGCAGTGATACATGAAGGGGTTTTTATTAATACTAACATGCAAATATATGTTTAATTTTATCAACCATTTACATGTTTATTCCTGTGAATAGTTACCATAGGGGCCCCAGTACTACTGCTTTACCCAGGGCCCATAATGCTGTTAAGACAGCTCTGATCCTGCCAACTGCCATTGAACAATTTTATCCCATTACATTAAAAAATGTTGCTTTATTTCTATAATATTGACATATCAAGAATATGATATTCTCCCTTTTTTTAGTCAGTACCCCTGTTATTGCTATCTAAGCATGAACACTTTTATAGGAAATATATTTTAAACTAATCCTCTATATATTTCAGGTTGATTCTCCTCCCACTTTATTCTGAATTAAAGATTAAAGAACATTTGAAAATCAAGAAATATTTCCTCGCATTTCCGTAATGTGCTTTCTGCCTCAGTATGCTGTTCAGTATGTATTAATGTGTTACCTAGCTGTTGCAGAAAAAAACTGTTTCTAAGCAACATTAACTCTGCAGCACGATGCATTATGTCTACAGCTAATGTAGAAACATAGGATAGCTGAAATATTTGTATTGAGTCAGTCAGCTTTGGAAATCATTCTTTTTCAGGCTCAGGAGTACAGAAGGGTAATAAAACCAATCTTGTATTAAATCTATGCAGACGCTTCATGACTGGATTTCTGAATTATTTTATTGCCATAGGATATTATAATGGTTCTGCTTTTAAGTTGAAAAGCAGGTGGGCTATGACTTCTTATGCAAGTTGAGAAAGCTGGACTTCTCCAGATATTGCCAAAGTATAATTATCAGAGCCCTAACTAAACAGTGGAGAAAGATCACAAAGATGATTAAGGGTCTGGAGGCTAAAACATATGGGTATGTCTAGTTTAATGAAAAGAAGGACTAGGGGTGACATTGATAGCAGTGTTCCAATATCTCAGGAACTGCCACAAAGGAGAGGGAGTCAAGCTATTCTCCAAAGCACCTGAGGGCAGGAGAAGAAGCAATGAGTGGAAACTAATCAAGGAATGAAGCAGCCTAGAGCTATGGAAAAATTTCCTGACAGAACAATTAATCAATGGAATGACTTTCCTCCAGAAGTTGTGGGTGGTCCGACTCTGGAAGTTTTTAAGAAGAGATTAGACAACTGTTTGTCTGAAATGATATAGGGCCGTGATGGCGAACCTATGGCACGCGTAGCACAGATGAGCTGCAGGCAAACTTACCTCATTGCGCATGTGCATGTCTCACAGCTGATTTTCGGCCGGTTTGAGGCCTTTTTCAGCCTCCCAAAGGCTTGAGGAAGGCTTTTACAGGACTCTACAAGCTTTGTAGGCTGAAATCTAGCACCGTTTTGTCACTTCCAGTATTTTTGGAAAAACAGGGAAGTGATAAAACTGGGCTAGATTTCGGTTTAAGAGGATTGCACATGCATGCATAGGGGACATGGGAGGGGCGCACATTGCCTTCTGGGTGTTGGCATGCGAGTGCAAGTGTGCACACAATTTTTGGCACAGGAGCCGAAAAAGGTTAGCCACCACTGATATATAATTTTCTGCCTGAGTAGAGGGTTGGATTAGAAGACCTCCAAGGTTCCTTCCAACTCTGTTGTTCTATCAGAATTATACTTGAGCAAAATGGAAGCCAAAGCATCTCCACTGCTGCCTTAACTGTTGTATTCACACATTGTTAAACTTTGCTTTACTAAAAAAAAACTCAATTATTGGATTTACACAACATACTGTGAAAACCCTGGGGTTGGGATAGAAACAGGAGTATTTCAAGATGTAATTAATGAGAAGCAGATACCCATCTTAGGGCCAGTCTTTCCTGGAAAGAGAATGATTAGCCCTTTGAGCTTGCATTTTAAGAAAGAGAGGTTCAAATGGCTCTCAGTCTTTATGAATGCACTAATGAATAATATAGTTGTGGCTCATTCAACTTCTATGATTCTATATATTAACTTCTAACTTTCAGGACACTAAACTTAATGTGAATCAATCTTTCTGCTTTGAGAACTATTTTAACCTGCTGTTCAGGGTTGTGTTTGTGGATGATTTGGAAGATTTCATTGGTTTAAAAATGTAACCACACTTCTGTAGCTGTTGTCCCTCTATGTAGTAGTCACTGAGTCCAATTCAAAGTGCATTTACCTTTTGAAGCTAAAAATACTTTAATGCCTTACATGATATTTGGGTACTTCTATGATTATCTTTCCCACTCAGCATATCTCATGTAATTTTTGAGGGAAGATATCCCAAGGCTTCTTATCCTACCAGGATTGGAGGGTTTGATGTGGCTTCTTAGCAATGGCCCTGCTTTTTGGAACATTTGCCTCTTGAGCTTAGAAGCACCGCCAATCTCTTGGCCTTTAACAATCCCTTGAAAGGGTTTATTCTGGTACTGATGATACAAGAGTTACTTTGGTTTAATTAGAGTATGCTAATGGGCTATTGTTTTTAATGGTCTCTGACTGAAAACTGCTTTGAGATCTTGTGGAAATGGGTTATCTGTGGTTTACAACTTGCAGTGACGAGGTTCATTCTAAGCCAAAATAAGACAAACAATATTAGAGCTTAATATGATATGCAAGCCAGACCACAGGCAGCTCTGATCATCTCAAGCAACCGCTAAACAAACATTTTAAAAAATGCTTTGGTTATGTTAATTTGCCCATGTTGGAAAAAAGGCTTGAATACTGTAATGGTGGCTGTAGTTGGGGAAAGGACTGAGATATTTTCAACAGAAGTTATTCTATAGACAGAGAATCTGAATATAATCATATAAACAAAATAAAATTAACTTAATATTCGCAACAGGTTCAACTGAAATTCTAACTCATATTCTGAAATTGGGACTGTATGCATTAAAAGTGTGTATTACTAAAGTGTGTATTACTAAACAATAGGTCTTCTTCTTAGTTCTAGCCTGATCCTTCTCTCCCTCTTCACAATATGAATAATAGTAATCAGCTATTCAGAAAGGAGGAGACTACAGAGTTTCAGAGTACGAAAATTTTATTAGTAGATATGCTACGTGTGGAACTCCTAGGGGAATATGAAACACAGCCCTAAATCATTGGAAGAAAAATGAAAAAAAAAAATTCTTCCAAATTACTTTCTTCCAGGACTTCACATCATTAAAAAAAATGTGCGATCAGCTTATTTTCAGAAATCTCTTGTTTAGAATTTTGTTCAAACTGGGTTATTGGACCTTAGGCAAAGAAACTTACTGTGAGGCTGTCCGCCAGCCACTTACTTTTCTGCCCTGCCTGCCAGGGGTCATGGTAGGAAAAACATGCCTGGAGTTCACTGTTTATGACTCTTTGAATGCTGTTTGAAAATAAGAATAGTTAAGAAAATGCTGCCTTTTAATACAGTACATTTAATAAATTTATTAGTTCAAAAACAGATATAAACCTCACAGAAACAAATCAACGAAAACATGACAACACATCTTGATTTTTAGGATTTTGCTGACATATATGTAGTTTTAGTTAAAGAGGAGGATGTTCTTCAATAGAAGAAACTATCATATATAGATCAAGCAAGTTTTCTTACTTTTATCCAGATATATTAGTTAATGTAAGACAGGGATGTCAAACTCAAGGCCTGCAGGCTGAATCCGACCCACGTGGTGTTTAGATCTGACGCGTGGGGCTGCCCTGGAAACAGCAAAGGATTGGCCCACGATGCCTCTGCCAACAAAAATGGAGCTCCGTTTTTATTAGCAGAGGGTTGCAGGAGGCTGCCACAGGAGAAAATAGAGCTCAGGAGCCCATTTTTGCAGAGCACTCGGGCCACCATAGGCACCCCCAACATGAGTGACGTCAAGCTGGCCATGTCCCCCTGGCCATGCCCCCCCCAGCCTTCCCGAGGTCAAACACAATCTGATGTGGCCCTCAATGAAATTGAGTTTGATGCTCCTGCTGTAAGATAAAGTCCTGCCGCAATTCTGATAGATAATTTTATGGTTATTAAAAAAAGAACTACAATACTTTGTAGCCACTTACCACTGTTATATGGAATCAAAGTGAAAAAATTATAATGAAACATGTTAACATGGGTCTAAATTGTCTGTTATCCTGTCCCTCCAGTTACAAGGCAAGTTCAGACAAGATGAAGCAATTTTAGAAAAAGCGGACAGGGGCAAGCAACTACAAGCGTTAATGTTAACAGGCAATCAAGGGAGAAAATCAAAGTCATACAGAATTAATATGAGTAGGCCAGCCTGGAAATGATGCAGGGAGTTGTTGCCTAGCAACACTATTAACGCTTGATGATGCTAATTTTGTATAGGCTTTTTTTTTAATAATATGGCAACATTTTTGGAAGATAATGATTATATTTGCTGCTAAATCATGGATTTTTGAAATATATGCTTTAAATTGCCTGATGCAATCAGCCTTCCTGTTTGCTGTTTCCTATTGTTGCAAAATGATTTGATTGCAGAGTTTAAATATACTATAAAAATTGAAGCATGTAACTGGGAGGAACTGCTATGATTATAGCAATTGTTAAATACTTCTGATACCAAAATGTAACAAGCAGCTTTGTGTTACTTGCTGATTTGCACAGATTGGCAAAGAAAATTATAAATAAAACGGACCAAGGAATAAAAAATATAATTCTATCATTAGAGATCAGTGATAAAAGGTAACATTTTTAAAATCTAAAGGACAGAGATCAATGCATATTACTAATATCATTTGTAAGCTTTGAAACATGGAAGACCTAATAGAGACAGGTGTTAACTCTTTTTTTAATCTATCTACGTTTCCTCTTGCCACTGCACCCAAAAGGACTGCGAGTCCCAAAATGTCAAACTGCACCTGCCTCTTTCCTACATGCATTGCAAGCAGAAAATTTAGAAAAATAACAAGAATACGATCCATCTATAAGAAAGCCATCAAATTTTTTTCAACTTTAATGAGAGACATTGTAAATCTTTCTTTGTGGATTGTACCCTGCTATTAGGGGCTTGACAACAACATTAATATGCTGTACATGGGGTTGCCATGTGTCACCAAGGGATACCAAGAACAACAGTAGAGCTAAAAATTCAGTTACACATTCTGGGCCTACATTTGAAACGTAAAGTAAATCCCACTGAACCAAAGAAGAACCAAAGGAGCAAACACATTTAGGATGATGCTACTAATAAAACTTAACATTCATAATACTGATGCTTTATGTATGTCTTGTGCAAGTTTCATTGCTTATTAAACTCAAATACTTATTGGGAATAGTTTCACTGGTTTACAAAAATAAGGAAAAAGTATGCAAACATTTGGAGTACAAGACACATTAAAAACGATTAAAACTATTTAAACAATCCTGAGTAAAATAAAGATCTTTACATGCAATGAATGCATATAGAATTATCTATGTAAAAAAGTTTTCAAGGCATAGTTTTCAATGACTGAACAAGTAGTATTCATTAATGTTTTTTTAATTGTCTGGTAGATGAAATAGGGACTACATCCAGTGTGATCTTTAAGAAACTCTTAGCCTGAATTCTATCTTCCAGTAAAGAGGAACTGTAATGCGAAAGACTGGTTATTCTTGCACTAATTAAATGGCATTGCTGAAACTTTTTGCATTAACCATCTCCCTACAGGTAAGTAGTCTTTCCCAATTCTCCTTCTTTTCACTTTCTAAAAATGTTCTATTTCAAGAAACAACGGGAGAGGAATCCCATTAAGAGTCTACACTACATTAAATTTCTACCGCATCTTTTTATTGCTTTAATTCAAATTTCTGCAGGTGTCATTTTATTCTATTAAGGAAAAATCAATAAAAATTCCTGATAAAATAACCCTCTTTCATTTCCTCCTTCACAAATAATTGATTTTATAGCATAATCTCTCATATTCTCTGGACGTTCTCTCTTCAGGACTGGCAAGAATACAAGAATATTCAAAATTACAACTGCCAAACCTCACTTTTATAGAAATATTTCACATTGGCTTTCTTTGTTTCTTCTTTCCATGTACATTTTTGTACCTTTCTTAACTTCAGCCAGCTGCATATTTCTATTTTAGAATATAATTATTAAAATTCTTCTATTATGTTATTCTATTAAATAATTGAAGAAAAATTGAATTACCAAATAAAAGGCTTCTGATTTAGTCTGTTTAATCAGAAGTTTCAGTTCAAAGAGTTTTCTTCTCAAAGAGTCTATGAATGCTGGATTTCTAACCCTTATCTGTTTCTTGCCCTCATTTTCTTGCCTTCTTGCCTTCATTTTATCTGCCTTTCCCCTATAGCTCAGATTTCTATCATAGGATCTTAACTTCTCAGGTTTCTTTACTTTTAGCTGAAAATGCAAAGAACTGCAAGCCTAGTGATAAAAGTAAAGGAGCACAATGAAAAAATAGGACTCAATTTAAATAGAAAGAAAACCAAAGTAAGGACAACAGGTAAAACAATTAGCCTTACAGCTGGCAGGGAAAATATCAAAGATGTGGATAGCTTTTGCCTTTTAGGATCAACCCTCAAGAAGTAAAGGAAAAAGCAGTCAAGAAAGACCCCCTCAGACTAGCACTTGGTAGAGCATGCATGAAAGCCTTGGAAAAGATATTCAGATGCTGGGATGTGTCTGTACCTACAAAGACCAGAATTGTGCACGCCATGGTATTCTCTGTGACACTTTTAGTAAGTGAAAATTGTAACTTGAAGAAGCAAGATAGGAAGAATATTGATGTTTTTGAATTTTGGTGTTGGAGAAGATTCCTCAGAATACCATGGACAGGGAAGAAAACAAACAAATGGATCAAACCAGAATTCTTACTTGAGGCACAAATGGACAGGTTCAAATTATTCTACTCCAGACATATTATGCAAAGGTCCAGCTCTTTGGAGAATGCTTTAATGTTGGGAAAGAAGAGTGGAAGGAAAGAGAAGAGGATAACCAGCAGCACAGTGGATAGATTCATTTAGTGTACCAATGAGTGCACGGTCGGAAGACATGAAGGACCAAGGCCATGGGGAAAATCTACATTGTTGCTAAGAGTAGACAATGACTAGATGGTACATACTTGAAAATTATTCTGAGTACATCTCTTTTTCTCTAAAAGATTATGCCCTTGCCATGTGTCCTTCTTCAAATCACAACTCATTACCCATATACTGTATATTCCTAACTAAATCCTTTTACGTAGTTGTTGTTCTGAGCAGATTTTGTGTTGAACTTATTTGCATCTCTGCTTATTTATAACTATTTTGGATCACTTTCAAGAGTGACACCATGGTGTGCATCATCATAAAGGAAGAATACAAGGAAATGGTAAACAGTAACTGCCAACAATTTTAATTAAATTAGTAGCCCAAAATGCAGCTGAAAGAAAAGCCATTGTAAACAAGCATTCCTTTAGAGCAGGGGTAGTCAACCTTTTTATACCTACCGCCCACTTTTGTATCTCTGTTAGTAGTAAAGTTTTCTTTAACCGCCCACCGGTTCCACAGGAATGGTGATTTATAAAGTAGAGGACTAAACCTCTACCGCCCACCATGAAAGCTGGAACACCCACTAGTGGGCGGTAGGAACCAGGTTGACTGACTACCAGCGCTTTAGAGCCTGCATCAAAGCTTGCAAACCCCTGATGGAAATGTGGGGTTGAATATGAAAATGTGGAGTTACACTCAAATGACTTCCTTATTAATCTAACTACTTTTGATGATGAGAATGTAGGACAGGCCTTTACAGACAACTTCAGGTCACTGCCATTAACAAAAGTGAAAGCAGGGCTTGAATCAAACAATATTTTCAACAATGTTGAGCATTGCATCAGCAATTAGTACAGATGATATTATATTAGTTTCAAATGCATTTGGTACTTGGATGGCTGGATTCTGCAGATAAGGCTAACTTAAAACCATAGGGTTGTTCCTGTTATGGGACATGGAAGATAAGACATTTTATTAAGCTAGAAAAATGTTGGAATATAAATTAAATAAGCAAATATAGTTCCATATAAATGTGCTACAATAATTTAAAATCAATATAACATATAATCAAGCCAAGATCAACTCTGTTCAGATTTAATCTTGGATAGTATATCAGTCTAAATTTGGGGGAAAATATTCAAGGCTATTCCCATACAACTATTTTAGCTATTTCAGTTGGTTTTCAAATTAATATTTCATCCTTAAGGGGGAATTCATCACCATCTAAGGCCAGATAATATTTTTAGCTGAAATTCAGAAACTTCCATAATTAAGTCTCAACTTCTCTGGTCAGCTGGGCCGCCATTTTCCATCCAACAAGCCCAGTATCTTAACCGCTGAGTTGTTGCAGCATCTCCATCATCATGTGATTAATATTCAGACACTTGGCAACTGACTCATATTTATAATGGTTGTAGTATCCCAATGTCATGTGATCAACTTTTGCAAACTTTTGATATGCAGAGTCAATGGGGAAATCAAATTCACTTAACAGCTGTATCACTACTTTAGCAACCACAGAGATTCACTTAACAATTGTTTCAAGAAAAGTCATAAGATGGGGCAAAGCTCATTTAACAACTGTCTTGCTTAACAATAGAAATGTTGGGCTCAATTGTGATAATAAATCTTATATAAGATTTCCAATCTTTCAAACGAATCTTTGCCATTTTTTCTTCTTCTGATCAAACTGGTCAGCTTTGCCACGTCTGCAAATCCAGTTAATGTTATAATCCAAATTTATATCATAGATATTTCATTGTTTTTCTAACTTTTTGCATAATATTGATTTAATTATGAATGAGCAGCCAAAATGTGTGTTGAAAGGTATGGCTTCATATCCTCTACATTACACATGTTAGTAGCAATGTATAGGCTGTGAAAATTGCATGAGACATTTAAGAGAATGATGATAACTAAAGAAACAGAGATGAATGTGAGGAACAATAGAAATGCAACAATAGAAATGAATGTGATCAGGGGGAAAGGTCTGAGATGAGTGGCTACTGAAAACAAGTTAAAGGACTACAGAAATTGCTCCACATGAAACCCTAAAAGCCTGGTGATAGAAAATTTTCTTACCAAAAAAAATCAAGTGTTTATTTTGAATACATAATTGCAATAGAAGTACAGATCAGCAAACGAATGAATATAGATCTGAAAGCATATTTGTCTGCCTATAATGAAAAATTGAAAGACTTATTGATGAGGGTGGTAAGAGAGTTTGAGTGTAGAATCATTTTGAGTAGTACTGAATCTTGGGGGGAAATGGATAAGTAAGAAATAAGTAATGTCTATAGGAAAAGAGAAAATATGAGTTCTTCATGATATATTGGTAGTTAAATATCTCCCCAAAATGAATGAAAATGGTCTTAAGGTTAAAGGCTGGAAAGAGTGAAAATAATTATGTTTGGAGGATTGGAAATAGGAAAAGGAATGTGTGGCTTGTTTATATGACAACTGTGAGACTTATCTGAGATTGTAGAAAGACTTAATCTGAATCATTCTAAACAATATTGTTATTGTTACAAAGGAAAGATAGCAAAGGTGAATGCAAAAAAAACCCACAGAGCTTAGTGTATTAAGTGTGTCAGGGATCTTACAGAATTTTGATTGAAAAGGTGCAACAAACAAACTTTGAGAAGTTTAATATAGTTTTATGATAGGCAGAGAGTGCTGATCATATTTTTGCTCATCAGCAAATCTTTGAGAAATGTATGAATGTGACAGAGTTAGGACAAAGCTAAAGAGCTAAAGAAAATAGCTTGAATTGTGGAATATCTTGTGAAAATATAGAATTGAAGTTTGTTTGCCAAGTGTGGTAAGAGTTGAATTTGATGAAAAAAAGGGAAGTTTCAGCATAAATGCTAAGTTCAATATACTGAACAAAGTAGTAAGACAAAATTGTTTTGTCGCCTTGGTTGTTTAATGTATTATTGGATAAATCTATAAGGAATGCTTGAGGAGAAAGTGATAATAAGTGGGCTTGGGACATCAATGTGATCTACTTTTGTAAGCATGTTAATGCCATATGGTTAACTACAACTCAATATGAGATAAATTGCTTTATGCTTTGAAAGGTATTAATAAAAATAAGTTATCAATGATTGGTTGATCAACACAAAATAACTTTTTTGGTTAAAGAAATGTCTTAGAAAATTATGAACAAAAGTCATAATGGTTAAGTGGCAAAGGGGACAAAAATGTTAATTTGGGCTAAATTAGAAGTTCAAAATATTTCTTACTCTTTCTAAATTTTTTGGAGAAAACTGGTCCTTCTTGGGTTGGGTTTTAAGCATGCTAGTATGTTGTGTTCACGCAACTATAGTTTATAAATGGAGTGTTAGGCTTAGCAAATTATATGAATCTACCCAATTTGCTTATTTAGCAATTCATGGTTTGTTCCCTGTGGTGCTAGGATTACTGATCTACTTTGCCTTAATATGATCCCAAGTGACCATCTCAGAATGATAGCTATTTATTGAACAGCATGAACATTCTAAGACATGATATACAGAAACTCTTATCTTTGTGCTTCCATCTACTGGTTGTCCATTGGTCCGCAACCCCTAGTCTGTAGTAGGCAATGTCCATCAATGTATACAGAGCTAGAGGTTATCCTTTCTTTCTGTTTATTTCATCACCAATTACTGTATTACCTGCTATGCCCTCCTCTGGAACATTTCATGGACATTTTTTTAGATATTTTGTAAATATCATCAGTATGTTAAACTATGTTTTCCTGGCTTTCTTAGTATGTATATTTTCCTATGAATTTGTTTTTTTCTGTGTAAGTAGCCTTGTGGTTGGAGTGGAAGTTATTTTCCCTCAGTGGATTTTGAATCTTTCTGATTCAGCTCAAAAACATTTATTTTATGATTTACTTTGGGGCAGTAGCCCATCCAAGAATGTGTCCTTCCCTACTCAAGGGAGATTTTCTGAAGTGATTCCTTGGAACAGCAAACAACAAAAGGAAAATCCATTTTGTTACGGTAATAGAATAAATTATCAATAGATTTCACTGGATCCTGTTTGGGCTCATTGTGATTTTTATATTATAAAAGAGCAATTCTTTGTATTTGCAAGAAACAAATGCATAGATGTATCAGTATGGTGTTCTACTATAGCAGATATTACAATTGTTTAGGAAAATGTAACTCATATACTAAATATTAATTTAGTATATGAGTGGAGGGTCCTTGCTGCTTTCTGAGCTTGGCTGTTTGCTTGCAGATGTTTTATTACCTTAACTAAGTAACATCATCAGTGCTAGTTATTAGCACTGATGATGTACCTAGTTTAGGTAATGAAAACAACCAAGCTCAGAGACCACCAAGGAAGGACCTCTCATTTCAACCCTGAGCTACAAATATTCTCCTTTATAAATATATGACTGTATATGGGGAGTAAATTTCATTAAGCACATACAGTATGTTTATTTATTCATATAACAGTATTGTGATTAACAAAGTAAAGCAAGGAAGCAGACCTACCAATAAATTCATAAAAACAGCCTGATAATTCATTTATCAGACGCAGCAAACAGCTAAAGAAAAAAGGAAAAGAGTTCTAAGGCAGTAAGATTACAATAACATTACTATTGCTACTAATAAAATCAATTGCGTATGGCTCTTTAATATTAAAAAAATAGCATTATTGTCTCATTCATCAATGTTGCCTAAAGACCAGTGAATTCTTGGGAGAGATAAGGATCTAAGGCAAGAATTAAAAAATAAAAATAAAAATATTTGTTGTTTTTGTTCTGGATTGGTTAATATTTGAAATACTTAATGTTCATTGGTCTACATTCCGGCGGGAGATCCTCGCCCCGTCATTGGCTGACTTAGGCGCGGGAGCCCTTTAAAAGAAGGGCTGCCGCGCCGCCGAGTCAGTCGGTGTTCCTGCAAATAAACAAAAAGACTGAATCACTATACGTGTGTGCCTCTTCATTGCCGCTCCAAAACACTGGCAACGAAGGTGGGATCGAGGCAACACGTTTAGTGAGTGAATAGCGGCGGAGAGCGAGCGGCATCATGTCCGGAAGCAACGCCCCGCCAGAGAAATTCAATCCGGCAAAGGAGGAATGGCAGACGTATGTGGACCGATTCCTCATGTTTTTGGAGAGTAGCGATCTGAGCGGAGTGTCGGATCATCGGAAGAGAGCGGTGTTCTTGACCCACTGCGGCCAAGCCGTTTTTCGGATGGCAAAGGCGCTAGCGTCTCCAATCGATGTCAAAACGCTAACTTGGCCCGAGCTAGAGAAGATCCTGAGGAAACACTACGCTCCCACAGTCTCCTGCCTGATAAAGCGCCATGAGTTTTACCTCCGGAATCAAAAAGAAGGTGAACCTATCGCCGATTTCGTGGCAGATATAAGAGAAATAGGTGGAGAGTGCGAATTCTCGGATTTCAACGAAGCGCTGAGAGACCGGATCGTTTTAGGCTTAAAAGATCCAATATTGCAGAGTAAGTTACTAAACCGACCCAAGATAACAGCCACAGAGGCCATCGAAGAAGCCACCGCAGCCGAAGCTGCTCACAAATCGGCGGCAAGAATGAAACAGATTAATCAAGCTGCACACCACAAATCCAAAGAAGCCACCAAAGCTGAAGATGAACAAGGAAAAACCTCAACACACTACGAGGATCTTGAAACTGAGGCCAGTAGTGAAGAAGACGAGGTTTGCCACCTAAAAGCCGCGAGAGGGAAAAAAGAGCGGGCAACCAGGCGGTTTGATTTTGAATGCAACCGTTGTGGTGGAAACCACCCCAGATCAGAGTGCCGTTTCATAGACGCAATATGCCGAAAGTGTGAAAAGAAAGGGCACATCGCAAGGGTATGCAGAGCCCGATCAAGCTACAGCCCCAGGCGGAGAGAAAGCCCTTCTCCAAGAGAGAGAGAAAAGAAAACAAACAACCGTTGGAGCCAGGAAGGAAGGAATAGAAAGTTTAAAGAGTCATCTTACAAGAAAGAAGAAACACACCAAACAGTAATAATTGGTCACTCTAATACAAAAAACGTTAAAAAAGTCCACATGCAAGTAAGAATTGAAGAAAAAAATTGTGAAATGGAAGTGGATTCGGGATCATTCCTTTCCATGGTCTCGTGGGACACTATTAAGAAATTGATCCCAGACATACGGCGAAGCGAACTGGACAAACAGAAATTAACGCTTAAAGACTACCAGGGAAACAAAATTCCGGTAGTAGGGATTGGACATTTCCAGGTAACCTTCAACAACCATACTGAGATTCTTCCCCTGACAATCGTGGACCGGAACAGACCAAGCCTTTTAGGACTGGAATGGTTCGAACCGCTGGGAATAGGGATGACCGGTATCAACCATATCACAGACGCTGACTGGGAGGCAGATCTCATTCAAGAATTCCAGGACCTGTTCAGCGAAGAATTAGGCAAGTACCGGGGTAACCCGATTTCTTTTAACATAGACCCTAAGGTAGCCCCAATTAGACTAAAGGCTAGACGGGTACCTTTTGCCTTAAAGCCAAAAATAGAAGAACAACTGGATAAACTAGTCAAGCAAGGGGTCCTCGAACCAGTTGACCACGCTAAATGGGAGACCCCTATAGTGACCCCTATAAAAGCAGACGGGTCGGTTCGTATTTGTGGGGACTATAAGGCGACCCTCAACCATGCACTACAACAGAGCGCATACCCCGTGCCTGTCGTACAACACTTGCTACATTCTATCAAAGGCGGAAAGATTTTCGCTAAACTCGATTTGGCTCAGGCTTACCAGCAACTGCCCGTTGACAAAAAAACAGCTGAAGCCCAAACTATTGTAACACACCGGGGTGCCTTTAAGTGTAATCGCCTCCAATTTGGCGTTAGCGTGGCACCAGGCATTTTTCAATCTCTTATGGAACGCCTCCTTCAAGGAATCCCAGGAGTCATTCCGTATTTCGATGACGTCCTAATTGCAGCTAAACACAAATTGCAACTGCGAGACCGCCTAAGAAAAGTGCTTACCAAATTTACTGAGGCTGGGTTAAAAGTCAAAAAAGACAAATGCACCCTTATCACGGACAAAATAAAGTTTTTGGGATACCAAATCGATGGCAATGGCATCCACCCAACAGCAGAAAAAACCCGTGCTATCAAAAATGCCCCCACCCCAACTAACAAGGCTGACCTACAAGCTTTCCTAGGGTTGATAAATTTTTACCATGTCTTTTTGCCCCAGAAAGCCACGGTGGCGGAACCCTTGCATAGACTTTTGGACAAAGACACGTCGTGGAAGTGGGGACATCGGGAAGAAACAGCATTTAACAAAATTAAAGACATGATCACTTCAGCACAAGTGTTAATTCAATATAACGAGACTTTGCCATTGTTACTAACTTGTGATGCCTCGCCTTTTGGGATCGGAGCTGTCCTGAGCCACCTTCTACCTAACGGCAGAGAGGCTCCGATTGCTTTCTATTCAAAAACCTTGTCCCAAAGCCAAAGAAATTACAGTCAACTGGACAAGGAGGCACTAGCCATAATTTCTGGTATTAAACGTTTCCATGAATACCTGTATGGCCGATCATTTACTATCATCACCGACCACAAACCCCTACTAGGTATTCTGGCGGGAGACAAACCCACTCCTCATATTTTATCACCCAGAATGACAAGATGGTCAGAATTCCTTGCCGCTTACAATTACACCCTGTCTTACCGTCCGGGTCCGACCATCACGCACGCCGATGCTTTAAGTCGTTGCCCGTTACCAGACTCTGATCCTGAACCAAACCCCAGCACCTCAACCTTTTTGATTGAGACCCTGCCCGACCTCCTGATGACAGCAGCAGACATCGCGCACGAAACCTCTAACGACCACCTACTGCATACCGTGAGTAGGTGGATCATAAAGGGTTGGCCAGACTCTGATTTACAAGAACAGTACAGACCGTTTAAACAGAGACAAATGGAACTTTCCGTACTAAAAGGCTGTGTACTATGGGGGGATCGAGTGGTCATTCCACTAAAACTTCGAAATCCCATATTGAAACTATTGCATGAGGGACACCCCGGGGTGGTAAAGATGAAAAGTTTAGCCAGAAGTTATGTATGGTGGCCTGGGTTAGACAAAGATGTTACCGACTGGGTCGCGGGTTGCCAGCCCTGCCAGACTTCCCGGCCCTCACCCCCAAAGGCGCCAGCCACTGAGTGGGATCTACCTAGGGGCCCTTGGTCTAGAATCCACATAGATTTTGCGGGTCCAACTAAGGGGCATACCTTCTTGATTCTGGTAGACGCTTATTCCAACTGGTTAGAAGTGAGCCTAATGAAATCAACCTCTTGTGAGGCTGTCATACGACAGCTTAGTCACTGGTTTGCCACCCACGGCTTACCAGACGTCCTGGTATCTGACAACGGCCCTCAATTCACGGCTACAGAATTTGAGGGTTATTTAGCAAGTTTGGGCATACGCCATGCCTTAACCGCGCCGGCACATCCGGCAGCGAATGGACGGGCCGAACGCATGGTCCGGTTTACCAAGGAGACCCTTCTTAAGTTAGACCAGGGCCCTATACAAGCACGCATCGACAAATTATTATTCCTCCAACACACTACACCTAGTAGCACTACTAACAAAACTCCTGCTGAATTACTTATGGGGAGAAAACTACGTTCCCCTCTCGATAGACTACACCCTACCTACTCTACAGACAAACCCCTAGATTCTTCAACCAGAGTCCGAACATTCCGAATTGGGGATTTAGTTTACGCTAAAAACCTGGTAGGGCACCCCTTATGGGTGCCAGCCACCATCACACATCTAACCGGACCCCGTTCTTACCGGCTTACCACTGCTGATGGCAAAAGCTGGAAGCGACACATAGACCAACTTCGAACTCGCACCCTTCCCAGACCTGGCGATTTTCCTGGGGGGGAAGGGGAGCAACCACCAAGCAGTCAGGATAAGGGAAGCCCACTAACAAACAATGACGCCCTAACTCACACACACACACCCTCAACTCTAGCTCCGGTCGGGTCGCGCTGCTACGCATCTGATCCTGAAGAACGTCCCGCTGAAACATCTGACAGGACCGTCGATAATCCAGGCCGGGCAGGGAGCGGCATGGCCACGTCAACTAGCCCAGCTAGGCCCGTTGGTAGTGACGCAGCCGGCTTGACCTGTTCGAAGTTTCCAGGGCCGGAGGCGAGAGGAGCAACAGGTCCTTCCGCACCAGCCGATGGTAACGACGCAACTGAGCCGCGCAGGTCCAGTCGGACTCACAGGAGCCCCGCCTATCTACGTGATTACGTAACATAGGCGCGGCTCCTGATTGGTCAGACTGGACCAAGGAGGGAGGGGTGTTCTGGATTGGTTAATATTTGAAATACTTACTGTTCATTGGTCTACATTCCGGCGGGAGATCCTCGCCCCGTCATTGGCTGACTTAGGCGCGGGAGCCCTTTAAAAGAAGGGCTGCCGCGCCGCCGAGTCAGTCGGTGTTCCTGCAAATAAACAAAAAGACTGAATCACTATACGTGTGTGCCTCTTCATTGCCGCTCCAAAACAGTTTTAATCATGATCGTCAGTTAAACACCTCCCCCACCCCCAGTCTTGTGCATACATGCAGAAAATTACTGCCGCCAGGATTGCTCCTGAAATGAAGATGTATGCCTGCTGAAGAAGCTGGCAAAAGTCTTGCAGTCAGTGGCTCTATGAAACCTTTGGGACACCTTGGTCATGTTAAAGCTGTAAACTGTGGGTTTGATTGCTTCTCACAGCCCTATTGTCTAATTAAGAAGAAACCTGGAACAGCATTTTTAAATATACTCCTAATTAATTTGGTTGAGTAGGTTTTACATGCAAGAAGAGTATTCACTGAGATCATCAATATCAACTCTCTACAGAATTTTAAAAACCAAGGCCTCCTTTTTGAATTGGGTCAGAAACAAGAGCTGGGTAAGCATTTGAAGAGAGGTTTTACAACACATATTAGAGGGAACAAAGCACTTTGATTTCTTAAAGCAGTCCCATCTTTTTGGAAAGCTTGCAAGCTACTTCCAAAGCTGTCCCCAGTTTCTCTACCTGACTTGTTCACCGGTAGACACAGTGAAAATATTGACTGTGTGTGCAAGGAAAGATGTCCGCTTTAACAATTGGAGAAGTGCCTAGTTTAGGTTAACATGAGCTGCAAAAATCCTCTTTCAAATGCTTTGCGCAGCCCAGCCAGAAGTATAAACATCAAGCCAGAGGAGTATTAAAAAAAAAAAGCTTTAAATGTTTTTAGAAGAAAAACAAACCCTTTTCTGTCTCTTTTATAAACAAAAGGACTGAAGATGAAGATTGATTAAGCTTCCCTTGCTCCATTTATGCTAGTTGCAGTTCAAACAGAGCCACTGTACATTTATCATCAAATAAATAAATAAATGCACCAGAACAGGAGTGGCACAATATTAATTTTACATGTTGCTTAGAATAACTATAGATCTGTAGCTTAGCATTGCAAAATTGCTTAATGGTGAAGGCTCCTGCTTTTGTAAAATGTATCAGTTGCCGGAGTGCAAATGAAGAATGGTGGCAGGGTGAACAATGAAGCCCATGTATTATTTTTAAGATGTTTGCCAGTTACAGATAACAGTTATGTGTTTATGTAGGAATTGTTGCTTAATGGGATTTACATCTGGTATAAAAAATAGAAACGCTTCCATTTTATTTTATTTTGTGTATGCTCACTCAATAGGCACAACCCAGCTCCATTTCTCACTTTGTTCCAACACTGATCTGTGCAAATAACCAAGTACATGCAGTGCTTTTCTCAGCTTTTCAAGAATTTACATTTCATAAATGTTAATGCTTCAAATCTTTGAAATGTGAAACATATACTTGTTTATATGATAAATGCCTGAAACTGAATTTGTAACTCTGTACAATAAACTGCAGTACAGAGAAATTTCGTAACACATTCTGAGGCACAAGCTGGGTTCTATATCTATCTATCTATCTATCTATCTATCTATCTATCTATCTATCTATCTATCTATCTATCTATCTATCTATCTATTATCTATCTACCTTCTACTTACCTACCCACCTATTTACCTACTTACCTATTTATAAAAGTGAAATACCACTCATGCATCATCACAAAATCTCCAGAACCATAAAGCCTACAAACTTGAAATTTGGCATGTATGTTCCTCTTGGCTTCTAGGTGTTCATTAAGAAATGATTTTTTGAAATGACCACCAGATCATTAGTATTTTATATATTATTATTAACAGGCCCTGATGGTTCTGCTCCCCCTCCTCACCTGAAAAGAAATCTGTTCCAAATGCAAAACACAAGAAGAAGAGTGGAGTTTCAGTTTCAGTTTTACAGCAGCAACCAGCTTTAGTACCAGTTAATTTAAGCCATGCCCAGACTTCTTGCTGTCTCCTTCTTACTCACACAGCAAATACTGTTTCAGTTTCCATGTTTCAATTGCCAAACAGCCCACAACTCTCTCACACACTGACAGGATTCTAGCCAGATGAATACCGATGGATGCTGGTAGACAGAGGCACAATTCCCCCCCCCCCCTTATTTTCGTCCCCCAAAACTAAGCCCGATCACATAGTTTTGTAGTGAAACACGGGTATAGAGCTAGTATTCCATAAAGGAATAATGTGATTTATTCAATTTTGGCTTAGGATGATTTTTGAATTATTTAATCATCGGTAGCCTCATTTTGCATCCCTGTAAGTTGAGCTTTTTGTCACCAAAATATTGAAATTTACAGATACAATTTCCTGCTTTTTAAAAGAGAAAAAGACATAATGAAGTCACTTGAAAGGTTTCAGAACAGATTCAGAACAACCCACCAAATATTCCTTAAAACGGAAAATCACACACAAAATATGGTGTTGCTCATTTTGCATCATTAACTCATCTACTTCTCATCATTCTTGAGGGATCCTTGCTTCTTCCAAAGATATTAAAAATGGAATTCTTTCCTAAAAGATTGTCCATTGCTGCATATAGCTTAACGTGTCAGAACCTGCTGTGGTATTTATTAAGCTATGGTTAAAACAAACCCATTCTTAATATAGCATGTAAATTCAGACAACGTATTAACAATTATTGGTAGAGCTTAATTTGTTAATTGGAATTCATGGTATTCTAGACATATAAATGACAGTTCTGACACCATTTAAACACACTTTGAGGGGCTGCCACAGAGAGGAAGAGGTCAAGTTATTTTCCAAGGCACCCGAAGGCCAGACAAGGAATAATGGGTGGAAATTGATCAAGGAGAGATTCAACCTAGAAATAAGGAGAAATTTTCTGACAGAACAATCAACAAACTGAACAGCTTGCCTTCAGAGGTTGTGGGAGCTTCATCACTGTAGGCTTTCAAAGAGAGATTGGACTGCCATTTGTCAGAAATGGTGTAAGGTCTCCTGCTTGGATGGGGGGGGGGGGTTGGACTAGATGACCTGCAAGGTCCCTTCCAACTCTATTAATCTATAATTTGTAATCTTATATGCCTCCTCGGGCTTTACCTCTTTGGGAAAGCTTCTTTTCTCTAATCTGTCACCATCTGAGTTATATTTAATGGAGAATGAGACAGGATTGCCTCTGACTTTTTGGCATTTGAAGTTAGTCCACTGGTCTCCTTTTTACTATTACCTTTATTTGTGGTGATTGTTGTTTTGGTGCTTTCAAGTCAGTCTTGATTGGACTTATTTGCTTTACCCCCTCCCCTGAAGTGTCATGCCATTGTCTTTCTCTTAGGCTAAGAGTGAGTGACTGGCCTAGAGTCACTCAGTTGGCTTTGTGCCTAAAGAGAACCAGAAGTCAGGGTCTCCTAGTTTCCAAATACATTATGCCAGCCAACGAAATGTTTTGTTTAGATAGGCCCAAGGTGTGATAGTTGCACTGGGTGGAAAAGTATGCAGATTGTTTTGTTTGATTTTTAATTATGATTTTCACTGTGTTTTAATTATATTGTTTTTATCTTGTTAGTTGTCTGAGAGCTATTTAGTGGCAAAAAGGTTAGGCATTATAATTAATTTTCCTCAATCTATGAATTATGGCTGCCTCGGTGTATGGACTGAAAGAAGTAGTGAATAGAACATTTTGAATGCTTACCCCATCAAAGAAATTAAAAATAGTCATTTTTTGGCCATTCATGTAAAAAGGAGATGCTCGGTTCAGATAAGGTTTGGAGCTTGTTTCCACACAAAGGCCCTTATTTAGACTGCTTGTACTTACTTTTGAATAAAGAGAATAAGTGAAACATTTAATAAACAATGCATTGACTTCTCTGATAAAATGGTTTATGAAATGATTTTGTTCTTGAGCCCAGATTAATACTATCACAAAATCACAACCCAGTCCTATTAAAGTCAGTCTAAACAATTGCAGGATATTTACGTAATCAATTTGAATTCCTAGATTAATATTTGGAATATTCCATTTAAATTTGCTGTAACATGTCTCCTTCAATTAAAATTAATCATTTGGTACTGTATAGAGCAGGGCTGTCAAACTCGTGGGCCGCAGGCTGGATGTGTCACGTTCTGGCTCTGTCCCCGCCCGGTTTAGCAAAGCGGAAAAAAGTCCCGATATGTCATGTGACAACGCCATGACGATGCGAGTTTGACACCCCTGGTATAGAAGAAATGTATAGCTAATATTTGTGATGTAAGACTGTGAAGTTGGGCTGGGGTAGCGTTAAAGCCTTCTATCAAATTTCCTGAAGAAAATCGTACCTTGAATTGTAGCCCAGAGAAGTAATCCAAAGCGAGATGGACAAATGTTACACAATTTGCTATGTTAAAGCAATTCCAGAACTCCTTTTGATTCCCATTCTGGCATTAACTTTGCATGGTCAAGGCAATTTTTTTTCAGCCCAGTGGCTTAAGATCTCAGAGTGAAAAATGCCTATTTTTCCATTTGCTTGAACTCTAGACACATTGGAGAAGCAACTTCTCATTGGGGGAAGCTTCTACCAAAGACTCTCTATCTCCCCCTTCTCTCCTCTCTCTGGGTTGTAGTATTTCAGGAGTGGCATGGTGTCCTTGCACTAAGGATTGTTTTTCTTTCTTTTGCTGCAAGCTAAATGGTTAAAAAAATGGGAGTGGGAACAGTCCCTTAATAGTTGGCTGGAAGAATGCTGATTGGGAGCCATATTGAAGACCAAAGCCAATCATCGGCCATTGTGAAAACACCCTTGTGGAAATTCTTTGTTCCTCCTTATTTTCTGAGGCAACCAAGATACTCAAAATCACCAGACTACTATTCTGTTTCTTTAACTTCTTTGGAAGAGAGAAAAGAGGGGAGGAGAGGGGACTTTGGCTGTATGTAGACCTGGAGGAGCTCAAGGCATTCCACTGAATTTTGCTGCAGCTTTTCAGCATTCAACCTGTCAACAGAGAAGACATTCACAGATTATCTTCTAACTGCTTCTGAGTGTGAAAACTGGCAGTGCCCCCTGTGACCTTACACCCTTCAAAGCTGAGAAGACTAGATGAATCACATAACAGTTATATTATTGTAGGAATTTTTCGGTCAGTGCTCCATTCTCTGTAAGTAAAGTCATCTGGAAGCAAAATAGTTCTCTTGGATAAACCAGGTCCAAGTAGATCTTTCAGAAAGATAATTATTGTGCCAATTCCTGAAGCACATCTGGTAGGAAGATGAGAGATGCGTTTCAACAGCTGTGAATGCTTTTGAGATATTTTCCTTCAGAAATGCATTTGGCTCCCTTGGCGTTGTCCTTTCAGTGCTGCCAAACAGCTATTCTTTTTATTTAGGCAACAGTTTGGTCTATCAGATTGATCCACAACCTTTACTGTCCCTGTTCAAACTTCTGAATTGGTTCCCTGCCCCCAAATATACATATGAGGGAAAACTTTCTTATGTATTTTTTCATAGTTTCTTTTTTATTTTATTGTTTATTTTATTGTTAGAACATCAGGAAAGAAAGAAGGCAGAATACTAGTATTGTTACAACCAATACTAACATATGTTCCATTCCTCTGGAGCTGGCAATTGTAAAAAGAGGCTGTTTTTCACATTAACAGACTTTCTCCCAGTACAAAGGGAAACCAGAAACCATCGTGATGCATAAATAGCATATATTCTCCAGTTCTAGAAAAAGCCCTGAGTCCTGCAAGATAGGAAGAATGCCAAATGTGCAGCAATGCCTTTTTAATTGGGTTTAGCATATTTACTTGATTCCAAACTCTGATTCCTGGTATTTCTCCCTCAGCTCTGCCCTCCCTCCTTCCTCAGTATCCGTGTTTAGACTCCTACTTGACAACATAAAGCCCTTTGCATTATCCCCAATAACTGTAATGGGCAGTGGTTCTGCTAGGACTGGAGCAGGTGCAGCTCCTGGGATCTTAGCTTAGAAAATTCTTAAATTCAGTACATGCTTTGATGGTTACACTTTAACAGAGTTTTCCTCCTGCTTCCTTCCCCTCCACAGTGGTCATTTGGAGAAACAAAAAAAGTTGCAATTTTGCCCTGCAGAATACCTACACTCTTATGTAATTTACAGGAAAACGAAAGATAGTAAATACTGTTGCCTGTTATGAAGAGGGGGCAATGCATTTGCAGAATCATAAAGTCGGAACTAAATCCTAAAGACTCTAGAAAGAGCGCTGAGAAGACTATCAAGGATGATTTGGGAGCTGGAGGCTAAAACTTGATGAACCATTAAAAGAACTGGGTACGTCTAGTCAAACGAAGAGGACTGGCGTGATACGGTATCAGTCTTTCAATACTTGAGGTGCTATCACAAAGAAGGGGTCAACCTATTATCCAAAGCACCTGAAGGTAGGACAAGGAGTAATGGATGGAAACTTGTCAAGGAGAGATCCAATCTAGAAATAAGGAGCAATTTCCTGACAGTGAAGCAATTCATCACTTGAATGGCTTGCCTTGCCTCCAAAAGTTGTGGGAGCTCCATTATTATAGGAAGAGATTGGACAACCACTTGTCTGAAATAGTATAGAGTCTCCTGCTTGATGAGGGGGTTGGACTAGAAGTCCTCCAAGGTTCCTTCCAACTCTGTTATTCTGTTATCTATTAAATCCAAAGCTCAGTCAGGATCCATGCAGCAACTCCATCACATGACCATCCCACTTCTATTTGAAGGAGAACTCAATAGTTCAGGTGGCAGCATATTCTACTGGCTGACAGCTTCTAATTAGGAAGATCTTCCTGATGGCTAGCTTGAACTTCCTTCCTTGTACTTTTAGCCCACGGGTTTTGTCCTGCAACAATAAACCTACTTCCATTTCTGTGTAATAATCCTTGTAGCTTTATTTGGTTAGAGCACAGATAGGGTGCTGATGGGGAAAAAAGTAGAATCCCATATTTATTGGCAGTTGCCACTATATAACAGTTGCAGGGAAGAAAAATCAGAACACATTTACTGTTTTCATGCAGTGCTTATGATCTTCTTAGAAGCTTCTTATGAGATAAAATAATAGGGATGTGTACTTCGCCACAACACACATGATGAGCCTCTGAAATACTTACAAGCATGTCTGAAAACAACCAAGAAAAAAGTTACAATTTATTTTCTAAACTGAAGAACTATGACTACGTAACGATTGTTTCATCTATGGCATTTTACCACAATTTCTTCCTTCCTTCCAACTTGACGAAGCATCTAATTAGGCATTTTGTATCAATTAATAGTATTGGCTTCAGCATGTTTTGCTGCAGACTCTGCATCTATGTGTGTCAAGTTGGAGAAATGGATGCATAAGTAACTTTTTCAGAATACTGCATACCTTCAAAATTATATTTTGACTTTCTGAAACATTCCTTTTAGGATTAATTCCAAACTTAGGTGATAAACATGCATGCCTCTTCACTTGGTATATATCATTCAGTTGCTATAAACTATTCTATAGTTAAACATCCAGCTTTATACACTGCATAATAATTCAGCTTTGCTATCAATAATTGCTTGTAGTTTCTCAAAATCTGTTATTCCTAAAAAGAAAAGTTTTTTTTAAAAAAATTTAAAGCAGTGTTTTATTACTTCTTGGTAAATAAATAACCGATTATACAATAGTTATATATGAAAATGCATTGTGCTTTAAATTTCAATGAAAAGGAGAACTTTAACCATAATTTTTACCCATGTTTACTTAGCTCAGGCCATAACTCTTGATGTCATCTGAACCTGGAGGGAAAATGGGCATAAGCTGAATTTAATTTCCCTTTCTGGACTCTGGATGTAAAGATAGGAGACAGAACTATCCCCAAAATAAGATTGCTTAAGCTGGAAAACATTCCTGTCTTTTTCATTTCTCTGCAGGAAGGAAGGGAACTTTAGACTTGCCCAGTCAATGTGTAATGGCTCTATCCCATATGGGTTTAAAGTATTTTTCCAGAATGTTTCACTTGTTCTCTCCAAAAAAATGACCTACATGGAAGATAATCAGCATACCACAGCTGGCCTAGTTTCCTGTAACATTTAGCATGGCACCCATAGATATGAACACCTTTGCATGTCTTAATCCACAGTCCACCAATGAATGCCTCTTTTGCACATAGCACATAACACATTTGCAGTTAAGACACCAGGCCACAAAGTGGAAGGCTGTGAGTTCAAGTCCCACCTTAGCCACCAAAACCAGTTGGCTGACACTAGTCCAGTCATTCTTTCTCAGCCAAACCCACCTCGTAGGGTTGTTGTTGTGGGGACAATAGGATGAAAAGTTGTGTTGGATATTTTTGTAGATTTTGTAGTCATTTATAAAAATAATAAAGGCAACATACAACGAAAAATTAAAAAATATAAAAAACAAGATTTATTTATTTATTTATTTATTATTTGAATTTATATACCGCCCTTCTCCCAAGGGACTCAGGGCGGTGTACAGCCCATCTAAAACCCACAAATATACAAAAATTAAAAAACTATTAAATTAATTGGCTGATTACTGAGACTAAAAAGACCCCCCCCCCTTAAAACCCCAATTTAAAATTAAATATGGAGACCAAATTAAAACCATTATCTCAGCCCAGGCCGGCCTGCTCAAAGAGCCAGGTCTTCAACGCGCGCCTGAAGGCCCTCAGGTCCGGTACGGAGCTCCGGTGGCAGAGTATTCCAGAGGGCGGGGGCACCCACAGAGAAGGCTCTACCCCTCGGCGCCGCCAGACGACACATACTGGCCGACGGCACCCGGAGCAGACCCTCTCTGTGGGAACGCACCGGCCTGTTGGAGATGCTCAAGATACCAACTGAACAGCTTAGGAATTAAGTATAAGCATGAATCCGCATGTCATCTATAAATAAAACCAGAGTTCATTGGCAAATGCTTACAAATGTCTGTAAATGAATCTGAGGGCATTTATTTTGTCACTGTAGATTACTGGTGTTAAAATAACTGTATTTGAACAAGTATTTATACTTCTATCTTATCTTTCTACATGGAACTTATGGTGGCATATCTAGAATATCCAGGCATTTTCCCATTCAGTTACAGATAAACAGTTCTATCATCATGACATTTCCCTAAAAATCTAATTGTTCAGCCAACAAATCAGGATAAAAGTTATGGATTTGCTAAAAGGGCATTGTATGCTTTCCAAATAAGAGGATACCATCTTCTAAATCCTCTATGAAGTTAAATGGCAGAACTAATATTTGATTTTTTTTTAAACTGTGAAAATAAAGTGACTTAACTGATAATAAATAAGGCAAATAACATTGACTGTAATTGAAGCTGTGGTTCTTTGTGAATTAATCTTCCTACATTTGCAGGAAGCATCATTATTATTGTCAATTATATGCAGCAGGAGGAGGGAGGAGAACAATTTTATTGTTCATAGCTGTTTATTCTTTAGTACTGTATGGATTTTTCCTGCAAGTGTCTCTCCTGGGGTATAACCTCATCAATTTGTCTACAGAAAATGATTTGTATGTAAGCTGATGCCAGCAATTCTGGAAAAAAAAATCTTGGTAGAATTTTATTTATACATTCACCATCTCCATACTGAATTACTCTCATTTTTGTTTTTTATTTTTATTGTCAAATGCTACCCATAGATTAAATAAGTGTAATTCTATCACACAGAATGTCCTTACTGAGTGTAATAGATATATTTTAATAATAAACCTTTTAACAGCATCTAGATGAATATAGCATTGTGACTTAAATCAGGTACTCTAATACTTTTTCCCTCTTTGTCCAAGAATTCTATAAATTACAACTGCATCCACTGAAGTAAAAATATATCAATAATTATTTCAAAATAATTTGAAATAGTAGAACTCTGGCTTCCTAAAAATTCATGCACTGCAAAACCTAATTGTTTCAACCCTGCTAGGGCAGAATGGCCAACAGTCTTGGGAATTTTAAAAATAGTCATCGCAATGTGACAATACCAAAGCCTTACCTTGGGGAAACAGACACATCATCAATCATATGCTACTATAGCTGCAAAATGGAGGAGGCATGCTTGATGTCCTTTCAGCAACACTTTTGAGGCCATAGGAATAAATTATGACAAAAGATATATAAATGTTTGTGTTCAGTATACTACTTCATTGCATACAGCAGGAGGTAGAGAATTTCATCCTCCTCCTCCTCCTCTCCTTTTAGGTGTGTGCAATATATTGCAAAAACATGGTAACTTTCACAGAGGGGATAGAAATTAATTTGTTAAGTATTGAAAAAAAAAATTGTGCTGCCCCAAAACTTTCAATTTTTCATCAGGCTTTGATGGCATTTTGCTGGGAAGCTCCCAGGACTTCAAAAATATTGCTGGAGGCTGGCTAAATGTAGAGAGCCCCAGAGAGGACTTTGGAAGAAATATGCAGAAACTGTCACAAAAACAAAACTGTACTTGCCCAAGAGATAGAGAAAGCATGAAGAAAAAGAGAGAAGAAGAAACTCAGACGAGGTGCTCTCAAATGGACTGGGGCGGAGGGAGAGAACAGATTCCAAGATTTTGTTGCTATATAGCAATAGCACTTAGACTTATATACCGCTTTATAGTACTTTACAGCCCTTTTAAAGTGGTTTACAATGTCAGCATATTGCCCCCAACAATCTGAGTCCTCATTTTACCGACTTCGTAAGGATGGAAGGCTGAGTCAACCTTCAGCTTGGTGAGATTTGAACTGCCAAATGGCAGGCAACCGGCTGTCAGCAGAAGTAGCCTGCAGTACTGTATTCTAACCATTGCGCCACCACGGCTCAACCTCAATAACATTCAGTACAACAGATTCCCAGTCAAACTTGTGGAGCCTCTTTCCCAACCTACCTCGAAGGGCTGATATAGAGGGTTACAGACTTTGTGTTTAGAATGTGTAGGAGTGAGTTGCATGATCATGTTTTAGGGGTGTCAAACTCGCTGTGATATAAGGAAAGACAAGACCTTTTCTAGTCTTAAGAGCCAGCCATAGTGGCTTTGTTTGAACTAAAATAGGCCCTGAGCCTCCATATTTATGGGTTGTCATTTCCCCTATTTGTACACTGTAATTCCTCTGCTGATATTTTATTGTTACTTACCAATTTGTAAGTTAACTTAATCATGAAACAACTCTTATACTCAGTTGGAAGAGAGAAAGTATATCTTGTCTAAAAAAATCTTCTATTTTTCTTTTATGACTTTCAATCTGTTCAGTTTGAGTATGCTGCAGATCAAAATTTGATATCTTTATTTGTCCAAAATAGAAACAGGGGAAGCAGAAGGAGGACAAGGACAGAGGCCAAGGTGGTCTAGTCCTAATTATCCTATCGGAACTCACTAATAAGGGGACAAAAGTTGGAAAAATACTGTGATAGAGCCTTGATGCTCTGAAGCCCAATATGTTTGATCTGAAGCTTTCCAAATTGACTCTTCTCATGAGGAAACAAAGAGGAAATTGACAGCAAGCAGCTCAAAAAAGTGTCAAGTCTGGGCAAACGATGCTTATTTCCTCAAATTTCCTCTAATACAAGGCTACTTATCTGTATAGTTATCTCTAGCAGTGTAAACCTCTATTTGTTACTTCAGATGGAAATGCCATGGCGTTTAATAAAATTCTCCCCTATACAGTATGTACAAGAATTACTTTTTGTTAACCATGATTGTATTGAGCAAACTTTTCCATGACCAAAGCATAGATAACAAGCAAGATAAGAGTATTTTAAATGTTCATATGCTCCTATTCCCTGAATATGAAATCAAGGCATATAAATAATCTTGGAAATTCAACATTATCTATAAACAAATAGAACAAATATGCACTGCTGTAATGTAGCAGATGTTTTATTCTACACCAAATTTAGAGAGGAACAGAGATGATTCACTGGAGCGAGATCAGCACAATTTGATGAGAGCCAATTTATGTGACTGGAAGGTTTCTCAATCTTCTAAAGATTCAACTGGCAAAAATAGAGCTAGAAAATCCACCATAGTGTCCCCCTCTTTATTCCCTGACTTTTGACCATCTTGTTTATGATGCATTCAGAAAAATTAAACAGCCTCCGAATATTTTGTAAAAGTTATTCTGATCTCTGCCAGTACTATATACTAATCTATTAATAAAACAGCCTTTTATTCCATAAGCCATGTTCAAATGTGCAATCCCATCATGTTTCTCACACACTTTGCAGATGTCACTAATGGAGATGAATTGCCCAGTGAGGACTACAGCCGTTAAGAAACATTAAGCAGACATGCTTCCAAGGCAAAACCATAATACAAGACCCTTTCACCAGAATCAAAAACCAAGAGCAAACTCACAACATTAGCCCTTCTCATTGCTCTGGAGATTGTGTCCAAAAAGCTTGCTGCTCTTCTTGGAAATAGCCTAACAAGAACGATTAAATAATTAAAAGTGTACAGGGCAGTTCATGGTTAGCTATTTATTTACACATTTATGAAAGTGTTTTCCAACCACCTTTGGAATACCCAAGGTATTTTTTTGCTATATGAAATGTTTTGCTTTAGCCAGACTAGAAAAGGTCTTGTCTTTTATTACATTATTATTATTATTATTTATCGTATTTTTATACTGCTCCCTCTCCCAAAAGGGACTCGGGGCGGTGTACAGTCTAAACATATAAAGATACAGTCAACAGCAATTAATTCAGAATTGAAATAAATAGATGAAAATAGGATAAATGAGTAAAATAAGTAAGTAAGTAAATGACTGAGTCCCGTCAAATAGAATTAAAAGTCTTATTAGAATTTAAAATTTAAAAATCTCAGAAAACCTTTAACTGGCTAGGCCGGCCTGCTTAAAAAGTAAGGTCTTGACTGCACGCCGGAAGGTTAGGATGTCCGATGTGTCTCGTATCTCCGGGGGGAGATAGTTCCAAAGGGAGGGGGCTCCCACAGAGAAAGCACGTAATCTCGGGGTCGCCAGCCGACAGCGATCAGGTGGCGGTACCCCAAGCAGGGCGACCCTGTGGGAGCGTACTGGGCGGCGGGAGGTTGTTTGTGGCAGAAGGCGGTCCCGTAAGTAGCCAGGTCCCGAGCCATGGAGCACTTTAAATACTAACAGTACCACCTTGAATCGAATCCGGAAGGCCACAGGAAGCCAGTGCAGTCTGCGGAGAAGTGATGTTATGTGGGCGTCCCTGGGGGCGCCCATAATCATCCGTGCGGCTGCATTCTGGACTAACTGTAACCTCTGGAGACTCTTCAAGGGGAGCCCCATGTAGAGAGCGTTGCAGTAGTCCAAGCGGGAGATAACGAGGGCGGAAGTGACTGTGCGAAGTGCGTCCAGATCCAGAAAGGGCCGCAACTGGTAGATCAAACGAATCTTATAAAAAGCCCCCCTGGCGACGGCTGCAATATGTTCTTCCAAAGACAGCCGTACATCCAGGACACCCAAATTGCGCGCTCTTTCCACAGGGGTCAGTACCTCTCCCCCTATGGTCAGCGAAGGAACAAGCTGACTGTATCTGGGAGCAGGAAACCACAGCCACTCGGTTTTGGTCGGGTTGAGACGAAGCCTGTTATGACCCATCCAATCCCGCACGGCCTCCAGACATCGGGTCATCACTTCGACGGCTTCGTTGGGGTAGTCTGGGGTGGATACATAATTATCTCAGTCCAGGTATATGAAGTAACAATCCCTGAACATTCATAAACTCATGCACTCACATCATGCTGCTAATACCCTATACATGACTATGGATTCTAAGAGATTACTATTGTGACAAGATCCTCTTATGGTCTATGTGGAATACCTGGCCCTTGCTAGAAAGAAGACTATCTCAGGGAGACTCCAGCTGGAAGCTGATCTCCTTCTTGAACAGATTCTAGACTGACTCATTCCCTTCTTCTTCCTTTTGCATAGGATAAAGAAATCTACAGTATGTGTCATAATTACCCATCATGCCAACAAGAGTTCAGTTAAACATTCTCCAAGCACATTCCAGCTTACTATCACAACAGGGTTGGTATATTATATTTTTGATGGGTCAGCTCAGTAAAATCCCCAGTTACTGTTTAAACTCAGAAACAGCACAGCAACCTTGCAGTGAGAAAGAGGATGGTTAGCATTGCTATTGCTACTATCTCAATCCAAACATTGAGGTTCCCCTGTCTCTAGGTCATTTTCCTGACAAGGAATGCCACTGCTTCCTTAGGTCCTTGGGCAGGCAAATCGGGAACAATCCAAGATTCAGGACTGTTTACTTCACTTGCAGAACAGGTAGTTCTTGACTTACAACCACAATTGGGAGCAGGATTTCCATTGGTAAGCAAGGCAGTTGTTAAATGAGTTGTACCCAATTTTACAACCTTTATTGCCATGGTTGTTAAGCAAATCACTGCAGTTGTTCAGTGAATCACATATTCATTATGTGAATCTGGATTTCACTAGTTACTTGTCAGAAGCCAGCTAGGAAGGTAACAAATAGCAATCTAATGACCCTGGGATGCTGCAACTGTTGTAAATATATACCAGTTGCCAGGCGTCCAAATTTTGATCATGTGACTATGGGGATGCTGCTACGGTCATAAATGCAGGGACCGGGCATAAGGCACATTTTTCAGTGCTGTTGTAACTGTGAACAATCACTAAATGAATGGTTGTAAGTCAAGGACCACCTGTAAATGAGTTTCAGTAAACTGGGAGGAATGTTTTCAAATATTCCATCTCCAGTTTAATAGGCGAGTAAAAATAGGCATGCAGGTATATAACATTCAGTAATTCCAACCACTTGTAGAACATGGGCAACATTTAAAAGCAGTTAGGGCAAAGTCCTGGTGATTAAAACATACTTTTTAGACTAAAAATGCGAGTGTTTAGGAGGATCACAAATCCTTCCTAAATTTATCATCTTTGAAGACTGACAAGGATTGATTGCAACTCAGATATGTCCACAATAGGAGGGGGCGGGTAATTATTCTGATCTGAAGCAAAAATGCATTCAAGGATATGTAAGTCCTATCTTAAAGATGTGTTTCTTCCTAGGCTTGCAGTCACTGCTTTACTCCAGAAAATAAGCATTTGAGTTAAGGAGGCCCAAAGAGGCAGCAACTGGGTGCCAGGCTTTTGTCAATTTCACCACCTCCTTAGCTCAAACTTATATTTTATTAAAATCACACGGCTGCTGTGTGAGGCCAAGAGAAGGTACAACTTCTTCAAGGTGGCACTAGCTAGTGCAGTGACTCACCCCAGGGGTGGGATTCAAATCTTTTAACAACCAGTTCTGTGGGTGTGGCTTAGATGATGGGTGTGGCTTGGTGGTCATGTGATTGGGTGGACATGGCTTGGTGGTCATGGCTGGGTGTGGCCAACTCAATATCACTCACATTAAGGCACGCATCTCTTCGCCTAGCCTCTTATGACTGGGGATGTTACAACAGTCGTAAGTGTGAAAAATGGTCATTAGTCACTTTTTTCAGTACCACTGTGATTTTGAATGGTCACTCCACAAAAACAAAGTACCAGCAAAAGAGGGGGAAAAAACTCCAGAGAAGTTCCTGAGAACCAAGAATATCAAGAATGTTATAAGGGTTAATGGAGAGGCAATTTCTGTAAGCAACACCAGAATGTTTCCTTCCTGCCTTCCTTACAGGATTAGGCCAGTCATTTCTTCTAACAACCAGTTCTCCGAACTGCTTAGAATGTTAACAACCAGTTCTAGCGAATAGGTGCAAACTGGTAGAATCCTATCCCTGACTCACCTTCCAAAGCACCCTTTATGTATTGGATCAGCATAGTGCTAGCCCACAGGAAACCAAGAAAGTGCTGAAAATGTCAGAAAAGTCATCATTGGATATGTCTCTCTGATTCCAGGACTTGTTCTACTGAATTATGTCCCTTTGGTTCAAGCAATGTCACTCTATTAAATGGCAAGCACAACTTGCCATTTAAAACTTCTATGGAATCAATGAAAGAGGGAAGAGTTTTGGTTTTCCCAAGGATTTAGCACATTTAGAGGCAAAATGCAAGACAAAAGGCTGTTTGCTTTGACTGTTATAATTTTCTTGTAGAATCTATATAGCAGTGTTGGTGAACCTTTTCGGCACCGAGTGCCGAAATGGAAGAATGTGTGCGCAGGCGGGGAGCACCGGAAACTGGAAGAGCAGTTCCCCGGTGCGCATGCGTGCACTGGGAAGCTGAGCTTCTGGTTTCCAACATGCGCATGCATGCTGGCCACCTGATGTTATGGTTTCTGGCACGTGTGTATGAAGACCAGCTGGACGCACATGCAGCACCAAAAATCGGAAGCTCAGCTTCCCGGTGCTCATATGTGCGGTGGGGAGCTGCTCTTTGTTTCCAGTGCTCCCACGCATGTGAAGACCAGCTGGCTGGTGCACGTGTGACGCTGGAACTCAGAGGAGTAACAGGCGTCGGCTGGCATGCCTGGAGAGATGGCTCTGCACGCCACTTCCGGCACATGTGCCATAGGTTCACCATAACAGCTATATAGCATTGACCTTTTGAAAAAAAAAAAAAAAAGAGCCAAAAAATAACTTCTTAGACAAGGCATTTCATTTTGTCCCCAAACAGTCAAAAAGAGCTTAAAACATGTTGCAACTTGATGACAAGCATGTCTTACACATTTGGAAGAATCCTAAATATTTGAAATGGCCTCAAATGCTGTTTCATGAGCCTGTTACACTGAAAGGCCCTAGACCGGGTGTGTCTGTGTTGTGGTGTTATCTGGAAATCAAAAATGCAAACTAGCAAATATATTCAAAAAGCGGCAATTATAACTAAAGATGTGTGCTATACTATTATCAGTGACTATTTCTGATCCTGACCTGTTTAATTTTTTTGCAAGAATTTCAGTACTCCAATAGACTTTATTGTTGTTGGTCTTTATAGTTTTTCTAGTTAAATTCTCTTCTTTCCTGCCTGCTTTACTAGTATAGCAAGTTCCTGGATAGACAAAACTGCCTTATACCCTCCAGTATGTTAATTTAAATGTAGCTGTTCATCCACTTCTTGGTTCTTAAACTAAGGTCTGATCTGTAATGGCTAATCAAAGTTCTCATATCTGACAACCCCAATTCCTGGCTCTCCTTTGATTTTCTACCTAGCTGGAGTGCTCTGGTTTCTTTCAGGACTGTGTTATTTGTGTCCTTGTTGCTTGGTTCTTTTCAATAAAAGTTGGTTCCAGCAATAGTATTATGCAAATGTCATTTCCCCAAGAATAAGAGACTGCATTTAGCCTTGTTTGAATGGCGAAGCTTCCAGCAGTGCACTAAAGGGAAGCAGATTTACTAACTTGTCCCAAGGGTGGGTAGGTGGGTAAAGGCATTCTATGTTTCAAAGTACTTCATTTAAACCTCCCTAGATTCAAACTGCCAGATAGAGGTCTATCCTACTCAATTTGCTAACCAGACATATCAGATACCAACCTTGCCCATGAATTGCCCTTTCAGCGAAAAATCTTTTGTTATTAAGACACATTAACCAGTTATCAAATCTTGGGATCAAATCATAAGGAATTACTGCTTTTAGAGAAAAGCAGAATGTTAAAACCATTGATAGCTGTTCCACCCAGAAAAAAAATTCATTAAACTCCACTTGTGTACAGATTTATTACCCCATTGGCAAACATTCTACATAAAACTTTCTCCATTCTACACAAGGGGAAAGAAATCCAGACATGACCTTGTAGAGTGCAGCAAGGCAAATTTTTGGCTATTTACAGAAATTATGAACAGAGCAGAATGAAGCAGACCCCATCTATCACAATGATTCATGAAAGGTTAGGAAGAAATTAAAAAATAAAAATAAACAAAACTCTTATTTTTAGCAACTGCTTGGTTTTTCCATCTGCACATGTTTGTTGTCTAAAAATAAAAGAAAATTATAATGGCTTTTACCTTTAGCAAAATATTAACTTTGTCTCTTAGAAACATCTATGTATAAGAATTGGGCTCACTGCCATATGCACATTATTTTAGATACCTCGTCTATTTATATTTCTGTTTATATTTCTGTTGCATTTATATCTTTACTTTTCTTTATAGTTAAATTTTAAGCATGCATCTTATGATTTAAAAAAAAAAAAACCGTAATTGATTCAGAAAGACTTTTGATTCCAGGAAAAAGGAATCTTCACTTCTGCTTCATCTACTCCACTCCTGGGTTCTGGTGGTTGGATTATTGGCAACTTCTGGCTCAAGCCTTTGCTGGTAAATTCTAGGTTCATTTATAATTAGACCATGTGATTTTATGATGTAGTTGTAGATGAGCAAGAGAAGCTGGAATGTATCACCAAGATTTGGCTAGATAAAAACAATGACATTTTTCTGTTGAAAATCTGTTCAGATGTCTACCACCCGTTATAGGTTCAAGGCTGGGACAGGGTGGTGGTATTTATTTTATAGAATAACTTGTTGACCAAGGCTGCTGTTTCTGAAATGGTCACATTTGAGTGTCTGCATGTTACGTTAAGCTGATAGAACAAGCTGAATGTCCTACTGATATACTGACAATCCAGCTGACCAATTCTTTTCTAGGCTCCATGATCTCATCTCTGGGCCGGAGTTGGAATCTGTTCACCTTTTACCATTGGGTGGTTTTCAATTTCCATTCTTTGGGAGTTGGGTTAGGAAAAGCTTCTCAGCACATTGACTTCAAGGATGATCATAAGCTTGTCCCAAGTAACCTCTAGTTTCACACATGCAGGTGATCCCCTCAAAGTAGTTGAGTGGTGCTCCTGTGACTCTACTGATATAACTAGATTACTTGCTGATCCAAATATGATTAACTGCCACCCAGGAACTCTGCTTGGTGGGACTATTAAGAGGGTTCATCTTAGTGGATTTGATGGATTTTTGAAAGGAGCTTGAGGAAGTTTCCCACCATCTGACAAGCAGTTCTACTGATTGCCTGGTTAACTTCTCCTAGCCAGAGGTAACCTAGGGTCTTGATTAAATTGTCCCTGAGAAGATGCTTTCTATTCACTAATCCTACAGCTTGTCTGCAGGTTTTTCTTTTCTTTTCCTTCCTTCCTTCGAGAATGTTTGAATGAAGTGCCAGAAACAACCATGGAGCACCACTACAGGAAATCAAAAGTAAATGTGATTGACCATTCAATCACAATTCTGGCAGGACAGGAGAAGCATTGTTACTTCTCCCTTATTACATTAGCATGCTACCAGCCTTGTTTAGGATAGAAACTCCCTTTTTGGAATGGCTATTAGGAAACATCTGTTAGTTGTGACTAATAACTACTTGTAGTTTCCTGATTTTATGAAGTAAAGAGATTATCAATCCAGCACATGTTTTTCATTGTTTATACAGGTCCTAGGCTTGAGAATGGGAGTAATAGGAACAGGCTTCTGGAGATTAGAAGCACCTAACCTCCAATAACGTTCCTCCCAATAGTTTCCATCCTTACATTCCATAGAACCTGGATGCCCTGTATGCATCCCACAGATTATCCCCCTTGCTGTAGAGAATAACAATGGATTCTGAGAAGTGTATTTATAGAGAAGTTGTGGATATAATTGGCCAGGATTTGAACTTCATTTTACTTTCTTGTTAATTCTCTCTCCACCTCCAGCTCACATACTACAGTTTATGCATTAGTTGAATGTTAGACTGCACAAATGTTTTGGAACTGACTTTTTGTCCCTGGAACTGTGTATTTTATGCCCGATTGCTTATTTAATAAACAAGTCCTGATGGCATCAGAAAATGTGGCATCTTTTCTAGTAGCATTGATGACTAAGCAACTTAACAGCAATTCTATCAAGACAGACTGGCCTAGCTTTCAGAAACTAATTCACCAGATCCCTTCTTTTTAAAAATATAACCTTGGATCAAAACCATATATATTAAATAAAATATTCACAGACTAGAATCTAAGGAGGCTGTTCTAGTTCAAATATTACGACTGCTGTCAATTACTGACTGCATTCAAGAGAATGATTTAATACTTAATTCAGTGAGGCTGTTCTTTGTCAGTCCAATGATACATCTTGGAAGGTTAGCTACTCAAAATACTAATTTGGAGGGAAAGACTGGAAATGTTTTTTTATGGCTTCCTTTAACTATGCAATGGGACCTGGGCTACATTATAGCCTTCCCCCAGGCCTTGCCTTTTAGGAATCACACAAAATATGCAAATACAATATCTTCATACTTGAACAATGCATGAATATAACACTCAGTATTTAGATCTGCTCTGAGAGAGACAAAGAACAGGACCAAAATATAATAAAATGCCCAGTTTTGCTTCTGTTGTACAATTGTAAGACATTTGACCTTTAAGTTAGTTTAACACCAACAGGTAGGTTAGTTTAATGAAATTAAGTTGTGTTATATTTTATGAATCACTTTAATTATCTGTAGAAGTTCTCTTTTTCTTGACCTTGAATAATCTCCCAGAGTCTGTTTGGGTTGGGGGTGAGTGATCTTTCTCTCTCTGGGTCAACAAGATAAGTTGTTCTACTACTTTGAAACAAGCTGTGAATTGGACAAAGTGATCAACAAAGCTGTGACTTTAAAGGGCAATGGAAAAATTCATATTAAATATAAAGGCAGAGTAATATTGCTCCAAGTTTGAACTCATGTCTGAAAAAGGATCCTACAAATTGAACAGTGACGTTCCTCCAGGTGTTGATTCTTTTGTCTCTATTAAGCAAACCAAGCAGCAGTAGGTAAACTGTATCAGGGAATCATCGGCAGAATCCGACGTTCAACGGGAGAGAAATAAAGAAGTTTCAGAGGAAAAAGCAAACTATTATTCACTTCCCTCCCTCTCTTGACTACGCGTTGTGGGATTGGGCATGTGTTGGAGCGTGGATGGCGACCAGCCGTCAATTTACCGCCAGAAAGATGAGGGACGACGGAGCGCCTGAGGACTTCCTTTCCCCTACAGGCACCGTGCGAGCAATCCTCAGCCCTGGCGCGGAGGGCAGGGATCGTGGCTTTCCTATCTCCTCCCTCTCCTCCTCCGTTCCTACTCCCTTCAGCTGATTCGGAACAACTTGGTTAACTTCCCCGCTCCTTTTTTCCATGGAGGAGGAGGAACCCCCCCGCTTCCCGGCGCGATCCCAGGTAATTATTAATAGCTCCGCGGGCAGGGCAAAGCAAGGAATAAACTTGGGTTGCCGGCGGGAGCGGGGGGGCGGTGGCGGGAGAGAAGGCAGCCGGCAGGCACCGTGTCTGTCACCCGCATCTGTTCCTGGACGTTTCCCCGCCAGCGCAATGATTCCCGCCACGACGTTGGGGCTGCCGTTCCTCGTCCTGGGAATGTTCCTTTGCCGCCCGTTAGCTGGAAAGCCAGGCCAAGGCGAGGCCACTTGGTCTCGCTTCGCCCACCTGCCTTTCCCGGAGGACGCGCTCTTTCTCTATGACACGTTCCCTCGAGGCTTCCTTTGGGGAGCCGGGAGCGCGGCGTATCAGGTGGAAGGCGCCTGGAACCGGGATGGTAAAGGGCCTTCGGTGCTGGACACCCTCATGCAACGCTCCGCAGTGTCTTTAAGAAACCCGGCCGAGTGGCCGTCCTGGGACTCGGGCAGCAGCAGCTACGACCACGTCGAGCGCGACCTGGACGGCCTGAGCGCCTTGGCGGTCTCCCATTACCGCTTCTCGCTAGCCTGGACGCGCCTCCTACCTAACGGCACGGCGCCCGCCAATCTTGCCGGCTTGCGCTACTATGCGCGCCTGCTCTCCGGCCTGCGGCAGCGTGGCATCGAGCCCGTGGTCACCCTCTACCATTGGGACCTGCCCCAGGCCCTGCAGGACCTTTACGGCGGCTGGGAGAACCCGGTTCTCGTCGAGTTTTTCTCGGATTACGCCCAACTCTGTTTCCAGCACTTTGGCCGCCACGTGCGCTACTGGCTCACCATAGACAATCCTTACCTCGTGGCGTGGCACGGTTACGCCACGGGCAGGCTGGCCCGGGGGTTGCGAGGCGGGCGGGAGTTGGGCTACAAAGTGGCGCATAACCTCCTGAAGGTAAGGATGGAGAACAGAAAGGATCCTCAGCTTCTGTGGGCCTAATTGCTGTTCCATGCTACGCATTGTTTCATTGAATGCTGGTCCGAAGTAGCTGGCCAAGATGCTGACCTTTATCCAGGATAATTAATGGTCGCCTTGAGAAATACCCGCTGGACTTCTGTATTTCCATCCAGTAGGCCTTGTTACTCAGGCTGGCTGAGAGTTGTGAGGAGTTGTAGCCCAGTAGTTATGGAGGCCACCAAGTTGGTTGGAAATTGATCTTTATTTTAGAGCAGGCCTGTTCCAATTAACATTCCATTCCTGTGCCATTGTTCTCAGAAGCAATTTCCAGTGCGTTTTGGTGAGGTTTTACTTCCAGCTAATATAGAGTTAAACTGTTAGACCTTGGCAGCAAATAAACAGTCTTGAGGTAGATTAAACATTAAATTATTACAGTTTAATGTTACTAGATTATGGCAACATTTCAAGAGTTGCCCCAACTATAGATTTAAACTAAAATGCTAAGATTGGCAATAAATGAACATTTGAGTAAATTGGCATTTGACAGAAAACTTCGAATGGAAATGAGCAGATATATAACATAATAGGAGTAGGCACAGATACTGAAAATCTTGCTTCACATGGGTTTGTCTGGCTAGTATGAATAGAAATGAGACACTTTCCTGACATTTAACCCACTTGTTAATGAAAACAAATAACAAGTTATCCTGCAGTAATTTAATAGGATTTTATTGGTACTCTTCACTTATCAACATGAAGGTATGTAACAGTTTTAAAAAGTATTAGTTCTCTACACCAGCGTTTCTCAATCTTGGCAGGTTTAAGATGCAAGGACTTAAAACTCCCAGCTTCTTAAACCTGCAGAGGTTGAGAAACAGTTCTTCTATACCTTTGTGTTCCCTTGAACTTCTCTGACATTCCTGGATTCTTGGAACAAAGATCAGAAAGCTGAATTTTAAAAAAGCATCAGGCAAGAAGAGAAGTTTTCATAAGTTGGACATAACTCATTAGGGAAAAATGCTTGAGTTTAGTGACAGCCTAGCTAGCTTGCTTGAGAGATACGTTTCATTGTAAAGAAATATAGCACAAATAGATTCCACTGTATTGAATGAAATTTACCCCATTAGCAATAAATATTCTCAATCTCCAACCATTCAGTAATTATATCTGATTTTTCTTTGACATTTTTTATCTTATTGCAACATCTTAATTTAACATTTTAATAGTGTTCATCACTTGTTTTCCACCTACCAATCTATATGTATATATAAAGATACAGTAGACACAGGTTTTATTTTAAAAGCTAACTTTTTTTTAAAAAAAAGAACATGATGGAAAAACAATCAATTTCTGTCATTTATAGAAAGATTTGAGGGAATGCTTTACATAAAACATGGCGTGAGGTTCTTCTTTTGTAATGGCAGTACTCAGATGATAAATAATTGTTAGAAACTATTTTATAAACTCCAATATCTAATAACTGTATTGCCCCTTTGATACGGATTTTTTAAAAAGACCTTTAAATGTTTTAAAGATGTCTGAAATTACAATGAACTGTCAAACGTAAAAAGTTAATGTAACTTTTAATAAGATACATTCTACTCGTGGCTAAAAGTATTTTACAATGTAAGGATATTAGATAAACACATTAAAATAGCAGAGGTCAGCACTGCGTGGACTATGAAAACTAAACAAAGTGCCAGAACAAATAGATTATATGTGAAATGGCTGATTAAACTATTTCAACAAAAGAAGTCATAATAGTGATAACATATTACAGCTACTGAAACTAGGGCAATAAATTATTCCTACCAGTCTTAAATAAAAAAAAAAAATTATAGAGGATTCACAGTTTTTTTTCAATCCAATAGAAATGTGAAATGCAGACTATTAAAAGGAACTAATTCAGGTCTGTTATCTAGTCCCTGAATTTAATAGGGCTCAGTGCTAAACCCAGGGTAAAGGGACAAAAGGATTGTCTAGTTCCTGAATTTAATTGGATTAAAATGGCGATTATATGATTCCGGGACATTGTAATAAATACATGCCACTTGCCAAGCAACCAAATTTTGGTCATATAACCATGGGAATACTGTAGTAGTTATAAATGTGAGGCCCCATCATAAGTAACTTTTTCAGTGCCATTGTAACTTCAAACAGTTACTAAACAAATAGTTGCAAGTCAAGGACACAACTATATAATCCTTCTACAGACTTAATTACTTGGAAGAAAATCATTTCTGGGAAAAACTAATCTGTATGGTTTGACATTGACTTGATGGAAATCAAATCTTTTCCATCCAGAAGGACATATCATATAAAGCTATATAACAGGGATGTCAGACTCTATTTCATTGAGGGCTACATTAGGGTTGTGTTTGACCTTGGAGGGCAGGGGGGTATGTGGCCAGGCTGGGCATGGTCAGTTTGACATCACTTGTGTTGGGGGCACAGATGGTGGCCTGGGTGGGGTTGGGGGAATCCTCCAGCCTTCTGCCAACAAAAATGGAGCTTGGCGGGAGGGCGCATGCAGCTCTCTTGAGCTCCATTTTTGCTGTCAGAGGCACTGCAGCCTGGTCTTTCGCTGTTTCCAGGGTGGCCCCATGGGACAGATCTAAGCATCCCATAGGCCGGCCTTGAGTTTGACACCTCTGGTGTATAATGTGGCTATCTTATTTTGTTTTATGATTTGAAGGATTTGATAAGATTAAAGTTTTATGCATGTACAGTTTTATAGTTCTTTACAAGTCACCAATAGTCAGAATCAAGAGTACTCCCCAGCCAAATACCTTATTTGCATCAATTAGTGAAATAATTATGTAATTGTGACAGTGGGATATTAATGTCACCTACAGTGTAGAGTCTGTATTAACTCCTACATCCAAGGTAGATATGAGTAATTTGTATTAGCGTCTAGCAAAACCAGCATAATATCACAATTTTTAGAGATGTTTATATTAAGAAGAATATAAAATCAGAAAGGGTTGTGAAGGCTATTTCATCATTTAAAACTGTAAACAATGATTTCTTCGAAACGTTGCATGTGGCAGTTAAAAGTGAAGCAAAATACTTTTTTTGTTCAAAAAAGAATGTGGAGCTAATATGTTTAACATTATTAAAAATCACTACAGTAATTAATGTAATTAATTAAGCAATTAAAAATACTTATAAGGGTCCTATCTTTGGTTTGGAGAGTTTATGAATGAGGATGCCGTGGCAAAGATGGTTACATGCAATGTTCACAATAATATTAAATTGATCAGGCACAGAGATAATAACTTATTTTATTTAGATGTTTTTTTTTTTTAAATGTCAATAAATCTAACACCTTCGTTTTTTGTTATTACTTCATCTGTTTTATTTGCAAGGCCTGGGCATTCTGTATAATTTGGGACCATATAATTCTTATGAACTCTTCTATATGTGCACTGGGGTTAAGTTTGTTTATTGCATTAGAGATTAGATTAATTACTCATCTTCTGTTTCTTGTAGCTTTTCAACCATAAGGCTTGATTAATGTGCCTTAATGAAATCAGTGAAATGAAACTGAGTTAAACAACACCACATCTTGTCTTGTGCACTGAACAGTGACAAGTTCTTCACATAAATATATTATAACCATATTTGTCAAATTTGTGAGAAAGTTTTGAGTTAGAAGCTTTAATTATCAAAGATCAATGTGAAGAAAAGATGAATCCTTGGAAAAAATAACTTGCGTCCAATCATGTGCAGAGTTGTTCAGGTTTAAGGTGTGAACATAAGAAAGAGTTCAAGTATAGATTTTGCACAAAAAATGTTCCAACTTTAGTTAATAAAATGGATAGCAGGTGAAAAGTTTTTGCTTAAAATTCTATACAAATGCCTATCTATAAGAACTGCTTACACTAAATTCATAACCTGCCTCTTTACAAGGCAGGTAGGCTTATCTCAAAACAAATGTAGGTACAAAGGAAGATTAATGTATGCTATCCAGCAAATTCCTGGGCAGTTGCTCAAAATCATCAAGCAAAAAATAAAATAGCAAAAATGAAGCAGGCATAAATAAGATGTACTCAGTTCAAGAAGAGAAATAAAAAGATGCAGGTTTCATAGACGGTACAATTCCTAACATACTAGTTATGTTTTACATGCTTAATGTAGTCTTTGACTTACCACTATAATGGAGCCAAGAACTTCCGTCATAAGTCATGGTGATTGTAAGTTGAGGGCCCCGCATGGCTGGAACCAATTTTATGACTTTTTTTGTGGCAGTTGTTAAGTGAATGTCATACTCGGTAAATGAATGCCTCAGTCATTCAACAAATCCATGTATTTCTATGGGTGTATTTTACTGGAAACCAGCCAAAAAAGTTGCAAGTTAAGGTAATGTGACTGTGGAACACTGCAACCAACCATAAAGGTCAGTCAGTTGCCAAGTGTCCAAAATGCGGTTAAGTCACTACAAGTTGTATGTACAAATGTTGAAACTCTGGAATCGGTTGTACATAATTTTTGGCAGATCTATCATAATTTTGAATGCTAAGAGAGTGGTCATTAAATGAAGACTACCTGTACTACATTTAGTTGGGTTCTCATGCCAGCAGAACAGAATTCAGTGCAACAAATTCTACACAAACAAATTTGTGTATTCCTTAAATCTGGAAGGATTATGAGGATTCTCTTAAAAGGCATTCAGTAGAGTGCTTCAGGAAGAGAAAGGGAAGTTCAACAATAAAGTCTCTTTAAGTAGACTTTACCTCCCATTGATCTCATGGATATATTTATAAGGCAACAGTGCAGAATTGTTTTAACATTGCCTTCATCCAGGGTTCATTTTTGACTTCTCAGTCTAGCCTTGATCAATCTGTTTTTCTGTTTATGTCCAATTTTATTTTCTTTTTATGTTCAATGGGAACATATCTTTGATCCCCACTACCATTAAGACAAGAGTTGTTAAGAATAAGGGAATTGTGTTTTTTTATTTCTGAAATACTGACGTTCTTGCCACAAGAATTCCTTCTCAAGCTTCTTATTTATTGTATAACACATCCTAACAAATGTAAATGACCAAGAACATTTGTTGAGTTTAAAGCACAGAAGAGTTCATTATTGTTGCCTGTACACAAGAATCAAAGATAAATTGGCCGTAGATAAAGATTAACAGAATTTCCAGGAGGCTGGGTTGGGTCCCTTGTGGCAACATAATAACTGCAAACTGATGACATGTCTAACCCCACCTTCCAGCTCATCCTGGTCTTCTCTTACACATCCTATATGTCACTTTGGCATTTTCAGCTTTTCAGCTTGCCTCTCTGGTAACTTTTTTTCCTCCCCCACCAATTATTTTGCATGTTCATAATATTTTCTACTTTGTTTTCAGTAAATTGTGCCATTTTTTTCTTAACCTACTGTATTAGCTGTTATAAGTACATGGTAAGAAAATTGCTGATACTTTTTATTAGAGATAGGTCAATACAATAATTATATTTATTGGTGACTGGAAATTACTTATGTTCTCTTTGCTGAAAAAAGAGAAAAATGAACTTGTGATTTATGGGTTTGAGGATTGGAAAAGGTAGCTTATGAAAAGAGTAAAATTATGATGTAAACAGAGAGGGGGCGTAAAATTCAAATGCATTCACATCTACTGTCAAAAAGATTAGAACTGCTTCTTTATAATTCCTTCCTTCCTTCTTTCCAAATCAGACAATGTGATTGTCTGGATTTGTTTTCACATTTTGTCTCTCATAGGTGAGGTATACCTATGATGACAATTACAGGCCTCTCTCATCTTTTTAAGTGGGAGAACTTGCACAATTGGTGGTTGACTAAATACTTTTTTGCCCTGTTGAAAGAAATATCCTTCTGGGTTCAGTTCCAAGTGGGGGAAAAGACACTGGAAACATGGAGGCTGCTTGGAAGGTTTAATGGTTACAGGGCCACATGGCCTGGAGGTCCAGAGAAAAATGATCACATGCTTCAAGGTGAGAAGAGAAGGGGAAAAAGAAGGAAAGAGGAAAAAGGGAAAAAGGCTGAGGTGCTGAGAGTGCCTGGGTTTTATACTCTCTGTTGGGATTTGAATTGGAGCTTGTATTCTAATTGGTTGTCAGACTCCCAGGGGCGGGGGTCTTAACTCTGTAGGCTTGGTCTGGACCACATGGCTTTACCTGAATGCTGGCTAATGCAGTCTTCCTAGACCATGTGGTGAGATGGGTAATCCTATCATTTCCTGAGGGCCATTCTTAATCCCATCACCCTGGAGTTCCTTCTTATGTAAAGTATTCTGGCCTAGACCTTAATGGCCCACCCATTAACAAAGGTGGGGGTGAGTTTCTGCTTCTGGGGTGAGTTTCTGCTTCTTGAGTGACTATTCTTTTTAGGAGAAATATTCTGCCTTTTTAATATTTCCTAGGCTATTTCAATTTTTCTAGGAGAGGGGTGGATGCTAACTTCCGACAGCCCCACTGTATACAGCCTATAAATAATAATACTGTAGTTTGTCAAAAATTTAGTATGTTCTGTTTAGTTTGTTATTGGTGGGATGAGGTATAAATTATTATTTAATTCTGAATTTCATTTACCAGGTCATCTCAATAGACATAAATTATCCTTTTGTATTTTCTCATGCACAAATTCTTCCTCTGCAGTTGAGAGACAGACGTATGCCGCATGATACAATTTGTGGTAACATCAATTTACATTTAATTTTTCAAACATTTCATAGAAAGTAAAGACAGCCAGTTAGATTTCATTCTCTGAACAGTGTCCTTAGTTTTTTCTTATTGGTTAATGTCACATGCATCCAGAATTCACTCATCATTGTTATTAACAGTATGCTGAGTTTGTATTGAAACTAATCACACTTAATTTCTTAAAGAGGACTGTAAAATAGATATTAAGACAGAAAGATAGCTAGTTCACACATGCTAAGTCATGATTTTTGTTAACAATTTGCTGAAGGATTCACAACTGTTTGGATACATAAATTATGTTAAAGCATAGTCTGCAAACCAGTAGCTCATTTGTAAAAGATTTACAAACTGTGCATATCAAAAACAAATTATGCCATGGTTTAACATCACTTTGAATCCTCTGTACATTAAAGAAATATGTAATATATGTATTTTTCTGTTATTATTTTTGAATGATGTGGGCAACTATAGGTTTAGTAGAAGTTTTTACTCCTTCGCCTCTGACTTTGGTCTTGGTTAGATGTCTCTGCCTGCTATTTACCTTGGCAAATGTTTCAATACATCAATTTAGTGTTTGGGATACATGTACATGACAGCATAATAGACCCAATCTGGATGAATGGGTGGGAGGCAGACGATAGAAAAGAGATTAAAAAATATTTCTTCCTTGGACCTCAGTATAATTCAACTTTCTACATTATCTTTCAGTGAAAAAAAAAAAGCTGTTTATTCATTTTTTGGTATTTGTCAGCTACTTGTGAAAACTCTAGAATCTAGATAGTTTATAAAACATTCTAACAAAAATAATAAAATCACTTTCCACTACAGTATAAATAAATAAATATACCTAACCTGCTTAAATGGAAGTAAGCACTAGGTGCTAATCTCTGAAAATACATATGAAAGGCCAAGTTTTAACTGCTTTGTCGAATATGATGTAAGGTTGGCTCCAACCCTCCTATCTTTTCGTAAGGGTCTAAAGACCTGGCTCTGCCAGTTGACTTGGCCCCCCAAAGCAGGAATAGCACAATGCAAATGGTTGATCAAGTAACAACAGATCCCATTTCCCCCCACTCTGCATCCACCCTCCTCATGTGTAATTAGAGTTTAATGATTGGTTTTAACATATTTATATTTTAATGGATATCGATAGATAGCTTTCTGTGATTGTAAGCCCAGAGTTACCTTGTGTAAGTTGTACAGACAATAATTTTATAGACAGACAGATAGATGGACAGACAGACAATGCATGGATAGACAGATAGTCATTTCTTTCAGTAGTTGACCAGATGTTTGCAGTTCACTTATGATAACCTTCAGTTTACCCTTTTGGAATGAATAACACGCAAAGGGCAGAAAACTTTGGAAGAAAAAGGATATGAATATGAATATAAAGAATATGAATTGGAGTAAGAGCTGTTTGGCATAGTAATTGATTCTGATATTGAGTTTGAAACACTTCAATTGTGAGTGCCATTGTTTAGTTATGATGTATTTGTTTTCAGTTTTCATTTACAGCTTTTATCTGCATAGCTCTTTTTTATTTACTCCTGTGTGTAGACAGTTTGCTACCAAATGATTTGTTATTTTTAATTTTGTTGATGGCCATTACATCATTTCAAATGGGTGCTATGGGGTGAGGGGTTGCTTTGACCCTGTTACAGTTCAGTAGAAATGGATGAAGTATTTCAGACCAACATTCAAAGTCAGGGTGATCTTTTCTGTTCATGTTAGCAGAATAGGACTGATATTTCCGCCAATTCCCACCCAGCATTTAAAGTCATAGAAACTATTCATTTTGCGTGGTCACTTAAACATTGCCATGGCCTCAATTGTTGATTAGTGACTATCATAATTTTGTTTGACCATATAAATTAAATATAAAAATATTAACAGCTACAGAAACATTGGTTCACTAGTGTATTTCTTTCTTTTCTATAGGCCCATGCCAAAGTGTGGCATCTTTATAATGACAATTTTCGTCCTGCTCAAAAAGGTCAAGTATCAATTGCTTTAAGTTCTCACTGGATAAAACCTCAAAACATGACAGAAAAGAATATAAAGAGTTGTCAGAAATCTCTTGACTTTGTGCTGGGCTGGTTTGCTAAGCCTATATTTACTGATGGAGACTACCCTCAGAGCATGAAACGTTACCTTTCCTTGACATTACCAGAATTCACTGATGCAGAAAAGAACTTAATCAGAGGAACAGCTGATTTCTTTGCTCTTTCTTTCGGAGCCACATTAAGTTTTACTCGTGTGGATCCAGACATGCTGTTCCAGCAGCAGCAAACACTGAACCTGAGGCAGCTACTTTACTGGATAAGCAGGGAATATAATCCCTCACAGATTTTCATTGTGGAAAACGGTTGGTATGTTTCTGGAAGTACAAAGACAGATGACGCCAATTATATGTATTATCTTAAAAATTTCATACTGGACACATTAAAAGGTAAGGTTGCCTTTGACATTCTGGTCAGAATATATTAATTAAGCCATTTATAATGTTTAAGATAAGCATTTTTCTTATGTCAATTAAATAAGTTCTATTTTAACATCAATGAAGAGGTATTTCCATACAGATGATTTAAGCAGTATGTAGCTGTTTTCTCCCCCCCCCCTTAATATATTATTTTCTTAGTAAAAAAATACAGTATGAAAGGAGATATGGGAAAAATATGGGAAGATTACAACTGAAAGGCCATTTAAGCTGAATTCCTTGGAAAGTTCCGTACATGAGGGGAAATATTTGAATGTGAGAAATCTTGATTGGATGAGATTACAATCTTGTTTCAAACAGAAAAGAATTACCATTTATCATTGCAAAAACATTTTCTGAACAAGAATTGATATTATCTAAAAGGTTGAATCATGGCAATTGGACCAAATTTTGTTAATCTCAGATGTTTCGTTGCACATCCAAGCAATTTCATCAGTCAAAAGATTTATATAGAGAGAGAATCAGACAGTCAGCTCTTGCCACACCAACTTCAGGAGTTTCTTTCAAAGTTGTATTGCAATATATATATATCTATGAAGACTCAGTAAGACTCCATATGCTGCTGTACATCAGTTACATATATTCCTATTTATACTTCTTTGAAAATGAACTCAAGTGTTAGTAAATGCATCAGGAGGAAAAATTAATTAAAAAAACAGCTAAACTATATCATGCATATGTACACTACTTTGTGTGTATTTTAGATATTATGGTAGAGGGACTGCAAGAGAAGAGCCTATATTTAAAAAGGTTGGGAAACCATGTCTGCATATATTGGATCTCTGTTTTTGCTGTCTTGAATAATTTCCATACTAATGACTTACAGTATTTTCTTAGTATCACCCAATCATTGTTAAAAGTGATATTATTGTAATAAAGCCTACCCATATTTTAAATTCAGTATTTCTTTTGTTGGTTTCTGCAATCAAATTTACTTCTACTCTGTTTCTTTTTTTATTCTAGCTATTTAACCGTACAGCTGTTTTTGAACTGCAATTTTAAAATTTTCTCGAAGGCTCTATTTAGCCAAAGTCTTTCCTGCAAAGCAGATGTAACTGTTCAGAAGTATACAGTGTTTAATGCACAGAGAAATTAGTTATATATTTGTTGTTTATTCTTCAGCTATCAGATACGACGGAGTTACTGTGATGGGGTATACAGTTTGGTCTCTCATGGATGGCTTTGAATGGTTCAGAGGCTACGTTCGACGGGGCTTATTTTATGTTGACTTTCAAAGCCAGGATAAAAAAATGATAATGAAATCTTCAGGTTTGTTTTACCAAAAGGTGATTCAAGACAATGGTTTCCTCCCAACACCAGAAACCCAACCTTTTAAAGGAACATTCCCCTGTAATTTTGCTTGGGGGGTCACAGAAAACTTTCTTCAGGTAAGACAATTGAGAAACCAAGTGAGATTTTCTAGTCTTTCTTTAGTGCTAATAGATGATGATTTTGTCTGATTCAGTACAAGCATTTTATAATCGTACCAATTTGATGGAATTCTCTGATAAAGCTCTTCATAAATAACACATGTCTCTCTGTTTCATATGAGAAATGTCTATACACATCTAGAGACCAACTGCAACATTTATTATCTTTCAGCTTTTGTTATTTCCCTAATGTACAGTGAAATTTTGTTTCCTCCTAAGGAACCTGCATGTTTATATTTGTAAACTGCCCAAACCACATTAAGTGTGAAGAGTGGTATCAAAATTTTATAAATAATAAATAAATCAATGGACAGTATAACATTTTCTTATATATGTTGGTAGAAATACAGAATAAACTCAGAGGTGGTTGTATGTTCACAAAAAAAGAGATGCCATGTTCAGTAGCTTTCGTGATAATATTAGTTTGTTGGTTGCTTTTTCTATTTGTGACAGATTTAATTCCTTTCTCCCTCTTTGTTTCTAGATAGATGCAAAACGATCTCAGTTTATTGACCCTAATATTTATATATGGGGACTTCACCAAACCAAGAATCTCATCAAAATCGATGGAAGTGGTGTTCTGAAACTCAAGCCTCACTGTGTTGATTTTTCTCATGTCAGACTCCAGGTTTCTTTACTTCAAAAAATGCATATTACACACTTTCATTTTTCACTAGTGTGGCCTTTGATCCTCCCTCTTGGCAATGAGACAAATGTAAACCAAACACTTCTGTTTTATTATCAGTGTATTGTCAATGAACTGATCAAAGCTAATATCACTCCTGTAGTTGCTTTGTGGCAACCTGGAGCTATGAATCAAGGTCTCCCTTTTTCACTGGCCAAGAATGGAGGATGGGAGAACCAACATACCGTGGAAGCTTTTGTTGAGTATGCTCAGTTCTGTTTTAAAAACTTTGGACATCATGTCAAATTTTGGATCACCATGAATGAACCCAATGTGGAGAACTTGACATACAAAGCTGCACATAATCTCTTGAAAGCTCATGCCAAAGCATGGCACTTGTATGATAAAAAATTCAGAAAGATTCAAAATGGTAAAATATCTATTGCCTTACATGCTGACTGGGTTGAACCTGCCAGCCCCTTTTCAAAAAAGGGTGAGGAAGCAGCCAGGCGGGCTTTGGAATTCGACCTTGGCTGGCTGGCAGAGCCAATCTTTGGATCTGGTAATTATCCAGAAGTGATGCGACAGTTGCTTTGCCAGAAAAATGATCTAGGTCTTTATAATTCTCAATTACCTTATTTCTCAGCAGAGGAAAGGAATCTAATATATGGCTCCTTTGATTTTTTTGCTCTGGGTCACTATACCACAACTCTTGTTGGTTCCGAAAAAGATATCCCCAAAAAATATGATCCCCTTCTTGATATCCAAATGGTAAAAGATTTAACTTGGTTGGAATCACCCAGCCAAACTCCAGTGGTGCCCTGGGGACTACGGAAGCTTCTCAATTGGATTAAACATAAATATGGAAATATCCCAATTTATATCTTAGCCAGTGGAATCGACGATCAGCAGAATCAGTCTTATGACAAGTTAAGAATACATTACTTGGAGAATTATATTAGCGAAGCCTTAAAAGGTAAGGATCCTATGAAAAAACATTAATGCTTTAATAGCCATGTGTTTTGCTGCATTGGAACAATGTGTGTGGGAAAGATGAGAAAAATATTTTATTTATTGGAATTTGTCAAATGAGAACAAGAATAAGAATAAAAATATAATGACAGGGATGATAGGCATGTTAGTGCACTTATGCACACCCTCTTGTGCGTATACTAGGACTGGTTTCAGATTATAAAGGAAATAAAAACTAAAGGTGTACAGTGGCTTGAAGGCAAGGCAAGGAATTCCAGGGCACACAGGTGCAAACAGCATATGTCTGCATGTCCTTAAACCAAACATTTTTTCTAATATGCTTGTAATAGTATTTGGGTCTCCAGAACCAAAGAATAGCAAGGTCTACTGAAAATTTAATTTTCACAAATGTAAAGCAGGGTGAAAATGTTTGTTTCTGACAAAAAGTAGACAATAACTTTTTTTAAAAAAACTATGAAACCATTGATTCTAAAATATATATTTTATCCATGCAGTTACTTTTAGGGGTCTTTTTTTTTTGGCTGTCTTTGCAATCTCTTGTGCACATTTTTACCTGTCTGTCATCCTATCATCTTTTCTTTTTCCAAAGTTATACTGCAGTGACATTTAAAAAATTGTATATTGCTTTATCTTTTGTTGCTGTGATGTAGTATCTCTTTTAATCTGTTGCTTTTAATGGCCAGAAAAGTTTTTAAAATTATTTTTCTTATGCAAAGATAAAATAAAAATAACAAGAATAGAGGGGAAAGGCTGATGGTTTTCAGTGTTCCAAACAAGGTGAGTTGTTTGTGATTGTATTTTGATATTTTTATTTTAGGCATAGGAAACTTCACATTTGAGAAGTGTGATGAATTTAACAAAGATTATATTGTTTCTATCACTTCTTCTGTATTGGTCATATAGTAATGTACAAATAAGATTGCTGCTAAAATAAATACATCACTAATTTTTTGTTCTTCTGTTCTTTTCTGTGTATGTGTGTGTGTGTGTTTTTTTAGCCTACACCTTGGATGATGTTAATCTCCGTGGCTATTTTGTCTATTCTTTCAGTGACAGAGGGGATTCCAAATCATATGGCCTCTACCGTTACGTGATGAACAAGTATGAGGCAAAACCTTCACTGATGTACTATAGGCAGATAATTGACAATAACATCTCTCCTGACTCAGAAAGCCAAGGGCAGCTCTGCCCCAAAGAGCTTCTTCGTTGCCTAGAATGTGAATCTTTGCAACCCAGAAACTTTTTATTGGTGTTTATATCATTCATACTCTTTGTTTTCATTGTTATTATACTTCTAATGGCTTACTACTCCAAGAAGATTGAGAGACGATCCAAATACCCTTATCCAGTTCTTTGCCGTCTTTCACCTGTGTTACTTGGAAAAGTCTGGAAATAATTATGCAGTAGGTTGTCATTATTGCTGCACTGTGTAGGCCATCTAATGCTGTGGTTTTCTAAGCCCATAAATGAATCATGTCCATAGAATTTGTATGATTCCTCTTGGGATTGGTGTTAGCATTTTTACTTTTAGTTCCTTAATATTAATTCCATCTCTCTTCTCCAATAGTCACTTTGATTCATCGAGGGAGGAGCAGAACATTGTCCTTTCTTACATAATTAGAAAGATCCTCATGTCATTGTTTATCTGCACCATGTTGATGGAGATCTCTTTGAATGGATTGTCTCTTGGGAAGGGTGGGATCTGAAATGAATAACTTGTTCAAATACTGAGAGGAGGAATGCTTGTTCAGTATGCTGTCAGTGATGCCTTCTTTCAGTACACTCCCTTCTTCTCTTTTTTATTTCCTGTTTTATACTCCAAAACTTGATTCACCTTCTTTTGTGCATGAACATGCCTAGTTTTTTAATGAGCTAATTTTAGTTCCTGTTCTAGAAACTAGGATTTTATTCCATAATCATTGTAGCTCTCCTATTGTTTCCTGATTATGTATCTAAGTCACCATGAGAGCCTTTTTTTAGCTAGAGGTTTAAAATTAAACTGATGAAGCTATTCATTTAGCTATACTATATTTTTTTAATAATAAACTCCTGAGTTTTCAGGATAAAATTAACACCTTATAAATCTTAGACTTTAAGAGCTCAGGGATAGTGTCACATATTCAGTCCGTGCATATAGTGCTTGGTCTAAAAGGCTCAATTATCAGTAAGTAGAAATAATACCGTACTGTTGTAGATGGATAAATGTTAAATCAATACCTGAGTACTTGCTGATTCTTAAAATGGAAACTCGACCTAAAAAAAAAAAAACAGCATACAAATAAGAATTCTAATGGCAAGAAAAACCATCATCTTAAAACTGCATTTTCATCATCTATGAATTGATAAGCAATTGTGAAAGTGCTCAACTAAATTTTCCTATAAAAGAAAAAATTATATAGTCAAATACGAATGTCTGAAGTATTGGATTTCTGTACTATTTTCAGTTAATTTATTTGTGTAAAAAGAGGCAGCCAGGGTAATTTTGCAGATTGTCCTATTTCTACTTGCTGATATTGCTCACACCAGTGAAAGAATCTGTTTTATTGGATCTTGCATAGGAAAACTGTAAATAAAGCCGAAGTAAATAAGACCCCCAGTAAGCTGTGAAAGCAATATTAGTCAGACAGTAACTGCAGGATTGGATATTTTCAGGTAAAATAATGGAAGTCCTGCCCTAATCATTCCCTTGAAATTAGCCTTGAAAGGAAGAAAGTGGAACTAGCAACCAGCAGGTTTAAAACACTCCTAGCTTTTATGTTTTTAAAGTTTATTTTTTCCTATTAGCATTTGGTACTAATCTTTACTTTCTTTGCACTCACGCTGTGGAGATAGGTGGTAGACAGACAGACAGATGTAGGTGATCCATGATAAATATGGATAGATAGAGATGACAGACAGCATGTGCTGATCCAGCCTTTCTCCAATTGACACCTGCTAATTTACTGTTGACTCCCCAAATTCTCCAACTTGGTTGGCAGAATCACTGTATTCTAATTATAGACTGCAATAATAAACAATTTTACAATAATTTAAATCCCAGAGGACATTGCCCAAACAAACATGCATATGATTGTTACAAGTGCCCATAACACTTTGTGAATTCCATTTTGTAAAAGCGCACTTTAGGTTTTTCCTACCCCCTTCCCCTCCCCCCACGCCCAGTTTTTGCTGTTATTGACTTCTTCTCCTTTCTATTCCATCTGCCCAATTCTTGGAAACTGCCAGGCAGTTTTCTTGGCAAGGTTTTTGAGAAGTTGTTTGCTATTGCCTCTTTCCTAGGGCTGAGTCCTAGGGTGGAGAGAATGACTGGCCGAGGGCCACTGAGCTGGTTTTGTGCCTAAGGCAGGACTAGAACTCATAGTGTCTCAGTTTCTAACCCTATGCCTTAACAACTATATTAAAAATAGGTTTTGCCAGTTTTGAACATTCTCAGTACCAGGTACTTCAAATAATAGACATAACTATGGAGAAACTATTTTACTTACATAACATACAGTATTTCTATTCTTTCATTCTTGACCAAACCAGCATGCAATAGTTTAGACTACAAATACAAAACAATAACAAAATAGAAACATTAATAGGTAATAGATAATCAGAGTTGGAAGGTCAACTAGTCCAACCCCTCCCCAAGCGAGAGATCCTACACCATTTCTGACAAATGGCAATCCAATCTCTTCTTGAAAGTCTCAAGTGATGGCGCTCCTAACAACTTCCGAGGGAAAGCTGTTCCATTGGTTGATTGTTCTCACTGTCAGAAAGTTTCTCCTTATTTCCAGGTTAAATCTCTCCTTGTTCAGTTTCCATCCATTATTCCTTGTCTGGCCTACTGGCGCTTTAGAAAATAGCTTGACCCCCTCCTCTCTGTGGCAGCCCCTCAAATACTGGAAGACTGCCCTGGTCCTTCTCTTCACTATACTAGCCATCCCCAGTTCCTGTAACCGTTTTTCATATGTTTTAGTCTCCAGTCCCCTAATCATCTTGGTTGCTCTTCTCTGTACTTTTTCTAGAGTCTCAACATCTTTTTTATAATGTGGTGACCAAAACTGGATGCAGTCACTCTAGGTGTGATCTTACTAAGGCTTATAGACATATAATCTAAAACCTCATTATAACTCCAAAAGTAATAATTGTACAAACAATTTTAAAAAGCACAAATCCAATGCTAAAATAGAATAAAACAATCTTAAAATAACACATTTCAATATTAGATATGCAATACAGAAGAGTTTGGATATAACAATATGTTTGTTGTATCTTAAATCAGAGTAGTGATCGAGTCTATTGAAGAACTGTACCCAGTAAAAGCAAGTGGAGAACTGCATTCTATAATAAAATATATTATGATTACATTGTAAATGATAATTTGTGTATATGTACATTTCTGCAGCATTGGGGGGGAATGGCCCATTGGTTTTGTTTTGCTAGATGAGAATTCTTGTTACAATGCTAAAATTATCACTAGATGGATTTTAACCTATGTAAACAGTGTTTATCTGTCTTAGCTGTTAAAAAAAGAGTTTGAAAGCTTCTATTTCAAATTACACTTTGGTGGGTAGAAAAATGGTTATTTAATGGAAAAACAAGGACAACTGAGATGTGAAACTTATTGCCTGGGTTCATAAACCCATTATTTCCCAATTGTAAATTGCACACTGTTTCCCCCCTATTATTTATTTAGCAACTATGAATTTTGTATTTTACTGTGAATGTATCTTGTCTATTACAAAATATGTATAAAAAGTTTAAAGTCATAATCTGAATAGTTTTGCAATCACCATCTATTTTTGCTTACTCTGCTTTGAAAATTCTACTTCAATTCATGTCCTTTTTAATTTTCTTTTAATGTCAAGCGCCGGGGAAATCAGGAAATACAGGCAGTTCAAGTGACTATAAAGATTTATTGCAAGTTTAAGCTCTCTATAAGAATCTGAACTACGAACAGTAAAGGGAAATTCATGGAATTAAATATAGAAAGAAATTCAAGGTGGACTGCACTTAGATCTCTTGTGGGTACGCAGGGATTCATGACTGATGACGAGTTTGACCCCTCCCTCGGACTTAGCCTAGTCATCTCATACAAATAACTTGTACATTATTTCCACTTTCCTGAAACCTATAAATGTGATATGACTGTGCAGTCATATTAGCAAATTCCAATTATGTTTGTCTTACTGTATTTTATGGAATGAGTGGTAGCAGAGAATATATTTGCAAAGTGAACCAAGTATTTGTGTTATTTATTTAATAAATTGAATTACAGTACTCTGTTGAAGTAGTTCCATATCTTTTTGAAAACAATTTGTTTATTTACTATTTTTGATATTTTTGCATATGTTTAATTTAAAATATTTAGGAAATGATTGTCTTACATGAAAACAAAAACTTCAAAGGCTAGGTGAAGTGTGTCCTGATCTGAAATTTTAATCCATGAAAGACCTAATCAGTTTGATCCTGCATCCTCATTAATTTAATTTCTCTGGAAGGCTAGACATATAGCAGATCCCCTTAAAAGATGGTAAGTTATGAGAAATTTCATATAAGTTGAAGGTTCTGTACAAATATATATTTTGAAATTAATTAAAATAGTTAAAATGAAATAACTATGAACAGCCAAATCTTGCTCATATAGTGAAACCCTTTAGCAGAGAGGTAATTTAAGCTCTCCAGAAAGAGCACACCCAGGAGAAGGAATCCTTAGATCAATTTGCACCACTTAAAGACACCAGCTGGTCTCATTCATCTCACAAGATATCCTAGGGAAATCATCCAGATTTAAGGAAAGATCACATGCCCTCCAGAAAGACAGTAAAAAAATCAATGCCAAGTTTGCATCCTGCCTCTTGAAAGTATACCCCAAAAGGACAGTGCCAGGAACCACTACAGTAGTGAAGGAAAACCAGATAGAAAAAAACCATGAGGCAGATAAAAATTTAAACATAATACAAATAATTAAATCACAAGTGTTTAAATCCTTTTAAAACTAAAACACAAACCTTGTCTGGCTCATTGGCAGAGTTCATACCCCAGGCAAGATCAAGTGTAAACACTTGAGATAAGCCTAACTACAAAGAAAGCAATTAGTGCTAGAATGTAGCAAAAGAGCAAGCACAGTGTTGCTTGTTAAACCAATTACCAGAACTAATAGACACAGGAACTAGCCAAATTTCTCAACTTTGCTTTCTTTTCATTATCATTTTTACTTTCAAACAAAGCTGAATAGAGAAAATTATCCCATCAATAAACACAGGATTAAACCTCACCAAACACAAATTTCACCAAAAAACATATTAGATCAAACCCCAGGAAGGGTATGTAAACTCACGTTTGAATGTCAATCTTTCTAGCTAGCCAAGAAGCCCTATTGAATGTCACTCATCTTGGTTCCTTGTCATTAAAAGCTTCTTTCTGGTAGCTCTGCTTCTTTATTCAATTATTTCTTCAAAGTGCTGATAGTTGCACCCTGGCTGGAAATACTCCCAAAAGGGGAGTATTTCCTCCCAACAGCAGTGTAAAAAGCTCTTCCCCTTTAAGAAAGTCAAGTCCTAGCAAAGTACCAGTAAAGAAAAAAACAAAACTCCAGAATCTTTAGTTGTTATAAAGGTTAACAGAGAGGCAGTTTCTGAAGGCATGGCAATGAAGATTAGATTAGGAACAGCACCAGAATGTTTCCTTCTTGACTTCCTTACAGAATTAGCCCTGTAAAGTGAAAAAAAAACAAAAGGAGATTTCGTCCAACAACCAGTTCTCCAAACTGCTTAGAAAGTTAACAGGTTCTCGCAAATAGGTGTGAACCAGTTGAATCCTACCACTGCTTCTGAAGTCAGTAATATGAGGACCTAGATTGTTGGAGGCAATATGCTGACTCTAAACCTCTTAGAAAGGGCTGTAAAGCACTGTGAAGCGGTATATAAGTCAAAACTAAGTGCTGTTGCTATTGCTATTTTGCGATCTTCTGACAAGCAAAGTCAATGTGGAAGCCAGATTCACTTAACAACTGTATAACTCTGGTGGTTCACTTAACAACTATGGCATGAAAGGTATAAATGGGGCAAGATTCACTTAACATCTGTCTCACTTAGCAACCAAAATGTTAGTCTTGATTGTGATAATAAATTAAGGACTACCTGTACATTCAGAAGATATTTGGTCATGCATTATCCCAAAGGTGCTTTTTTCAAGAGGCAACTGGACATTGTTTTTTCTTTGAAGATGTTTCCTTTCTCATCCAAGAAGCTTCTTCAGCTCTGATTGAACCAATCAGAGCTGAAGAAGCTTCTTAGATGAGAAAGGAAACATCTTCAAAGAAAAACCAGAAAGTCCAGTTACCACTTGAAAAAAACACCTTTGGAACAACTATGACCTGGATGACTGAGAATCTCCATTTGGTCATATATTAGTGAGTTAGTCATGACATTCTGTCATAAACTTCCTGTGATTGCCTTGTGTTGTTTCTCAGCAAAAAGCTGCATAATATTACCATGGTATCCACAAGGAAGGGGTCAAAAAAAGTCAAAATTGCTACAAGTGTTTGATCAAAGCCATATGTGTTTTGCATGTATGGTATTGCAATGTATGTGCTGTTTATGGCATGTACAGTTTATGGCTGCATCCTAGACTGCAGAAGTTTATCATTTGCTTGAGCAGTTGCTATGAACAGAGCAGAACAAATTACAAGTGAGCGTCTTATTGTTGGGAAATTGTGATGCAAACAGAAAATATAAATACCTTTCCTTTTGAGAATACAGTATAAGCTAGTATAAGCTAATGATTAAAAGGACAGGAGGGAAAGGTGAGGGATTCTTGTTTTTTTTCCAGAAGCTTCTGCAGAGTTTCAAATGTACACAGCTCATGTATTCTTGCTTTTTTAATATGCCTATTCATTATCTGCATGTCTTCTTTGGTTGGACTTTAATAGAAATTCTCTCTTTGGTACTCAGTGACTGGTATAGTTGAACATATATTCTCTGCTGTTGGAAAAGGTCTTGGCATAATTTGAGTTTCTTCTAGATCGGGGGAAAGTAAAAGAAGAAAAAGAAAATACAAAAACTTCTGGTGTGTTACACAAAGCACGTAGAATAATGTTATTGTTTATGCAATGTGGGTAGCTACAGTTAAGAAAGTTCAGTTCCACTTGAATTATTAACACATGTCATAGGGGTAAGTTTGGCTTTATCTCTCTTTAAAAAAAAAAAAATCATTTGCTGAACATTTGATTCTGGGCCGTTTTTGTGTTTCCTCAACTGTTTTGCTATAAGGGAATTCTCATCATGGAGGCTTGATAAGTTTGTGACATGTTTCTCAAAGATGAACTATAAAATTCCATGTTGATTTGATTTTGATGTTATACCATATTCAGGGTCTTTGGTTTTCATGTTTTATCATTATTTTTTTCTGCATCTGTTTTTGCTTGCTTGGTAGAGCTTAGAGCCCATCTCACATTATACCATTGTAGAAGTTTGCCTCCCATTGTTACTTCATCGTATCTTAAGGAGCAAAAGAATTTTGCAGTAATCTTGGAATATACTGTATTTGGCACCTCCACTGGAATCCATAAGGGGGAAAGCAAAATCTAGATCAAACCTATAGAGCATATGACTTCAGGCTGCTGTGTGTAGCCCAGAGGCATTTTCTAAACATTCAGTAAATTCACCACTGTTTAATGTTGCTGCTGCAAGTAAGAATCTGCTACCACTGTCCTGAAAAACATACTGCTGAGCAACTTCAAAGCCTCACTGACGCCACCAGCTGCAGCTGTTAAACAGCTGACTGGTGCTCCAGGTATTCCTTTGTGAATAATTTTTAATTTATCAATGTGTCTTCTACAAATTGGCCAGATCTGATCTGGATAGTGTTTTAACCTTCTTGTGGATAGACTAGCACTTTTTAAAATGTCTGCAGTGTTTAAGAGTTTTCATTTTCATTTAACTTTAAAAACATGGCTTTTGCATTAGCGCTGGGTTCATTGGAAGGAATCTGATTCATGTTAGTGGTGCTTTCTGCAATGATTGTATAAACAGGCAGTCATTCTGGATTAAACAAGTCAATCCAGGTAGTAAGATGGCAAAGAAATAATCATTCATACCAAGATTTTGATAGTTCTGTTAAGCATCCAGGGAGCGCACACAGTTCAGAGCTGTTCTAGTAGCGCACATAACTCCCTATGCTGCTGCATTCTGTACCAGATGGACTTTCTGGATAGTCTTCAGGTATAGCCCCATATAAAGTATACTGCAGTAGTCCAATATGGAGGTGACTAGGACATGAATGACTGAGCAGGGCTTGCTGATCCAGAAATAGGTACAACTGATGCACAAGAAGAAATTGTGCAATGGCCCTCCTAATCACAGCTACCACCTGCTCATTAAGCAGAAGTTATGAGGCTACAAGGATCCCTATTGTGGACTGGATCGGTTTGAGACAATGCAAACCCTCTAGTACCAAAGATGGTATAGTCCTGGAACCAGTAGGTTCCCAGCCTTGTTAGAGTTCAGCTGAAGCCTATTGTTCCCTATCCAAATACTCAATTCTGCAGATACTGGGAAAAAAAGTTCATCATTTAATGTGGTAGGGGTGGAGGCATATAAATGGGTACATTAGTATAGTGATGATCTTACCGCATGGTGAAGACAAAGCAGAGAATTCTGGCACCTCACATAGTAGGGGCTAAAGACAGGATTTTTCTTGGTTTTTAATTTCTGAGTTTGAACAAAAGCTTTTCAAAATAATTTGCTGTGGTGTGTACATATATTTTGAAAAAGTCATCATGCTTATTTGTCTTCTGGCAGATCTGCAGCTCAGATCTATGTGTATTTAAATGGATATAGAAAGAATCCAAACATTTAGATCAGGGATGTCAAACTTACGTCACGGTGGTGTCATGTGACGTATTGTGACTTTTTTCTCCACTAAACTGGGCATGGGTGTGGCCAGTGCATGATGCATCCTGGTCCATGGACCGTGAGTTTGACAGCCTTGATTTAGATGAGGCAACTTGAGAGGTCTTTTGGGTAATGAAATAGAGAATACAATTATTAAATGTAAAATGGAGAATCAAATTTACAAAATCTCTGAAAATGTGCCTGTTATGCGACTGACATTGTGAGCATGGATTCACTTAATCCAGTTCACTAAGACATGTATATATGATGAATCAAGCAAATGCTTACTTCCTTATGCATGCATGTAACACAAAGAGCTACAGAGACTCTACCAAGAGTTATGGCTCTTGATTGAAATCAGGATATAACTCCAGAATATATAAAATAAATTAAGACAGAAGTAATTTTGAGCATGTAATATAAACAAAACAATATGTCCATGTTTTTGATCACTGAATTGAAGGTCTTGGTTGTGGAATGTACAGGCATAAAATGTATAATTATATAAAAACTGCAGAGGAATCTGTGTAACCTATTATGCTTTATCAATTTATCATTTTTTGTGTAATTGGTTTTTTTTAACCAATATGCAGCTGATAGAGAAATGATCCGTATATTTGCAGACACAGCATGTAGCTCTCAGAGTCTTTAGCAAATATATGAGAATCATTTCTCCATCAGCATGCTGGAACCAGCTTTATCTGCTGAGTTTGTCCTTGCCACTCTGGCACTAAAGATAGGAGATCTGTCAAGAAAAAGAAATTATAGACAATCCTGAATATAGACACAGGTTCTAGTTGAATAAAACATTGCAATCTAGTTTGACTTAAATGATTGTTTAAAATGATAATTGGGTATCCTGCCAATGGAACCCCTTCTAAACTCATAAAATCAGATTTGTAAAGGATGTTGGTGGCTGTGCAGGAGGAAAGAAAAAAGTGCTACTGATAACTCTTCAAATCAACGAAAGGACTAACCAAATAAATAAATTCAAACAAACAAAAGCCAGGTTGAATTGAGATTTAAACAATTTGAAAATGATTATACGTATTAGGAATACCACAAGTTTTTTGTTTTATGCTTGCTTTACTTTCAAAAAGCCCTGATCCCCATATATTATTTCAAATATCATGCTTTTAGAGCATGTTCCTCCTCAGGAAAATGATCAATCATCCCTGAAAATATATTATCCAGTGGAGTTTCACATGGCTGCCAAAAATGCTACCAGTTTTCTTTTCTTTTTTGTTATGTTCTGAGAAATGCAGTGCTGCCCTGATCAAAGGTTCTGCCCATTCTTGGAAATTCAGCCCTTAAAAAAGGGACTTGCTTCCAAGTCTGGCATTCAGGATCAAAAGAGAAGGCCTCTACTAAGGCAATATGAAAACTCTACATATTGTGCCTGTCTCTTTCCAAAGTCCTTTATTAACTTCTTTTTAACTGAAGTTGTTTCAAAGATAGCCTTAGCAAAAATCAAAATTGGATTATGTGGTTGGAACACAGTTTAGCATATCTTTTTTGTTACAGAATGGGCTGTTGGTGTTTCGTTTGTATAGACTGGAATTCTAAATGAAATATTCCAGGATTATTAGTATTACCTAGAATTATACAGCTGATGTATATAATATTGCTAGGAGCAATGTTTGACAATAGATTTATAAAGATTTTATTAGACTAGGTGCCCAATTCATCCCTCCAGTTCATCTAATTAAGGCACTTATATTCTTAAGGTGAAGCCACAAATTGTGGTTAAATGTGTGGTTAAATAAATAAAAAGCAATAGCACAAAGTAGATAGGACAATCAACGTTCTAACCAACTATAGTTATTCTGAGCTTGACTATAAAGCTGTAATTTTTGATTATTTCAACATCTCTTTTAAGTGCCATCACATTTCAGCCTGTAACACTTGAGATGTTAGAAAAAGAACTATTTTTCAGGGTTTATAAAATGAGTCCTAGCCATTTTCCAAATACTTTTGTGCTATTGTTGTTTTGAAGGAGAAGGCAAAAGGTAGGGATTCTCATTTATATGAGAAGAGTTAGAAATTTTTTGATAGAGTTGAAAATTAAAGAGGTGTTACACTTTTCTTGGATAAGAAGTAAACATTACAAGTTCTGAGTTGTGTATTTTAAGCCAGAAATTTCAGCCTCAATTTTTGATTTACTCATTCAAAATCAGTTTATAATGCTGATTTCAGTTTTGCATCCAAAACTGAAGTAGCATAGAATAGAATTGAAAAAGCTTCTTGGATGAGAGGTGAAACATTTTCAAAGCAAAAGGAAAAACGGTCCAGTTTCTTTTTGGAAAAAAGCACCTTTGGGACAGCCATGACCTGGATGATTGTAAATCTCCATAAACATTCAACCTATCTAAAATAAATGATCAGTCTCCTCTGAACTTGGTTGAAAGTTTGCCTGTACCAGAGATTTTAGTGTTAGATCACAAATATTGTCCTATGGAGTTTGAGGAGATTATTCTAAAGTGAAAAGTTTGAAAGTCTAAATTGACATTACATTCCTAAGCTGTAGGTACTGATTTCAGTACATTTCATCAAAATAATCTTGTAAATTTTTGTTTTATTAATAAAGGAGCTACAATCTTCACTGGAAACTATTGTCTTGGCTGACTCTGCAGACCACTGTAAATGATTGCCAGATTGTAATTACTTGAGTTAATATTGTTGCTGCCTCATTGCTATTCTCTTGTGACTATGTACTCTTTAATAGTCCTATAAATACTATAAACCAGATTTCTCCAGCTTGTTGCCCTCTGGTCATGTTGGATTGAAACTGGACGCTTCTTTCCAACAGGAAATCCAACACATCTGAAGGTACTAAGTTAAGCTAAGAGAAGTATCCTCTTCTTTTACACATATTGGTTTAGAAATAGTGCGAACACTGAAACAGGCAGAGTTCTTAACATGAGACACATAAGAAATTAGAAATTACTATCTGATAAAGATAGTAAATGCAGTTAATTTAAGCTAGGGTATATTGGGGGTCTAACAAAATGAAAATAAATTCCAAGCAGGTGAATTTTTCCCCAGAACACTTTAGTTTATATATTGAATTTATTTTTGTATAGCAGTATCTATCTATAAAGAGATAGATGTAAATATATACACATATTATACATAACAAAAGATATACAATATTTATATTGTATAATAATACCGTAATTACATATTAACACTTTAAAATAAGCTTCCCAGAAGCTTTTAAATATCAAAACTATACAGGACATAAGTTTACTGTTAAAGTCAGAAAAAAGTATAAGTGAAAAAAGGGTTCTTCAAGTGAAGGAAATCAATACATCCAGATAATGGCAGATTTTTCCAAGCAGCTCTTCTTTAGCTGGCATGCAAACAAAGATGTAAATCCAGTGGTTGTCAGGTATGCATGACATTTTATACATGTAGGCTCCCCATTTTTCAGATTTTTGTTTCTGGTCCCTCAGCAATCAGAGGCTGAAATGAATTTTGGATATTAGCCACTTCAGCTAAACACAGATGTCCAAAGCCTTTATTGTACCAGTCTAAAGAATGACCTCTGAAGGAAAACAAAAAGAAAGTATTACATCAAATTACCAGTTCCTTAATCTCACCTGAACATAAAAAGAAATCATTTGCAGATTTCTGACAATAGATACACTTATAGAGCCTGTGCAGAAACTCCAAAATTTCCAGACATTAGAAATGAGCTAAAGATTTGCCGGCAGAGTTCATTTTGTGCCTGCAGGTTTGCAATAAGACATACAGTAGGTCTTTTCTGTATAAAGTGGCCATGTATAGATTACCCAAATCAGTGTATGTGTGCATATATTAGTGAGGGGGGAAATCCTTGTAACTTCTAACTTGCTCAAGGTTATACATTTTTCAAATACACTTTTTCAATTATAAATCTGACATAGCAATTGCTTAAGTATTGATCTCTTTAATCATAACTGTGTTTAAAACTGAATTCAGAAAATAATTTGGGAGGAACACTCAACTACTAGAATCAATCGTGAAATGACATCATAGCTCTCGACCGCTTGTATGATCGAAGGCTAGTCAGATATATGCAGCAGTTTTTTTAATGTACATAGTATTAATGTAGAATAAATTCTACTGAATTTAATGAATATATTCTTGAGTAAAGAGTCATAAGATCAATGTGTATATTTTTATTTCCAGCTAAAGGATGAAAGTTCTTTTAGTAATTGTACTGTCCTACTTACATTGCCAAACAATGCTCAGGAATGCTAGTTGTGCAAAAAGATTGCTGACAAAGATGTTGGCATTGATCTTTGTAGAACTTACTTGAGGTCAATCCTGCAGATGTGTGTCAGTCGAGATTTTCCAGAGCCACAAGGTTCTATCAAATATTGGGAATCCAGGACAACTGCTCGCACATCCCCCATCAAAGGAGTTTCTTCGTGTTCTACAGAGATAGCCATTAGCACGCACATCCCCTTAGGCAAATCTGTTCTCCAGGACCTGTTTAGATGGGTTTTTTAAGAAGAAAATCATAATTGGAGGGGCAGCACTGCAATAAAAACGGCAATCATGTTTGTTTTTCAACCTTTCCCAAACTATATGATGAGACTCATTCCTCAGTATTTCTAATCAGTCAGCCTCAAAGCTCACAGGTTCTGGTCTTCCGGTTTGGGCTTCTTTGGCAACAAACAGAAATCCGCAATCGTGTGTGGTTTTGATCCATGCTCGCTGCTAGAGCGCCCCGATCCTTTGGATTCGGGGCTGAAGCCACCCAGTAGAGGTGGCGAAGAGGGGGGAGACTGCCAGCTGAGTCAAGGGGAGCTGTATCTCTCCTCAGCTTGGCATTACTCCCTTTCCCGAAGGCAGTTGCAGCTGTGGTCAGAAATGGCCACCTCAAAGAGGAACCTGACCGGACAAGATTGAACAGGAGGGAAGACAAAGGGAGAACGCTTGACAGACCGAGCTAAGCTGAGATAACATCTATGCAAGGTACCCTGGAACTAAAATTACTAAGAGCATTATTCCTAAAAGATCTTTAAAGTGGCGAAGAAGAGAGGGGAAAAGGAAAAAAGATTTTTTTTCTTTCTCACAGTGATAGCTGCAATCAGCTTTGAAAATTAAAAAAGAAGAAACTCAACTAAGAAATTTGTGTTGATTTACTTTGACACTAACAGGTAATCCTAAATTGAAATTAAAGTGTCAAAGGGAAAATAAAGATTTTTGGGACATTCTAAAGCCCTCAAAAGGAGGAAAGTAGGGAGAAAAAGAAAGGGTGGATTTGGAAATAACATAGAGTATCACCTGGAAATAAAAAGAATTAACTGTGAAACTTTAAAAAGATTTCCAAAGGATATACTGTAACTGAAACTTTGCTACAATATAAAAGAGCCCCCAGAAAGGAAAAGTGGAAGAAAGAAGCAAGAAGCAAGAGCTTTGGATTACTTGGTGATTTTTGGAATTTTGGGTGTTGGATTTTTAGTGGTTTGAATTAAAATCGATCGGGTGGTTGTTTAAAAGTGTTTAAAATGGTAGTACTCCTTGAGAAATTAAAAATGGAACTTAAAAAAATGAAAGAAGAGTCACAAGATGGAAGAGAATCCTTTGGCTTCGCACTTCAATTTTTAGAAATGGAGATTTTGAACTATGAAAAACAACAAGAAACCCTTGAAGAACAAGAAGGGCTGGACAAAGAAGAAGCCATCTTTAACAACCAAACAATGCAATGTGGGGTAAAATGGAAAAGGTGGAAAAGGAGTTAAAATTTTAAGCCTTGGGGAAACAACTAAAAAAAAGAATAGTTTGAAAAATAAATATAACATTAGGAAGAAGCAGAAGAGAGGATTACAGAAGGGAGAATCAGACGGGGAAAAAAGGGTGGAAAGAAAAAAGGGAAAGATAAAAAGGAAAAGAAGTTATAAGGGACAGAAACAGGAAATAAAGAAATGGGAAACGTACAAGGATTAAAGGTATTAGCCTTCTTAAAAGACATAGAGATAATGGTTAAAAATATAAATTAAAAGGATTCTGCAAGGGTACAAGAGATAGTATTGTTATATTAGAAATAGTAATGAGCTAGAAAATATGAAATAGGTGATTAAAGTTAAAGATAAAACTGGTATTGTGATGTAATGGAATGCTTGTTAGGAAATATGAGGAAGGAATGAAAATGATTGTTTTTAAGGATTTATAAAATACAATTGAAGAGAAACGTGAAAGATTTATAATGAAATCAATATCAGTTGTCAGGATGAATTTGAATAGATTAATCATTTTATTCATTATTTTTATATGTTTTTTCTTTTTTTAGAATTAAGTATGTATTGTTAAGGGAAAGTACCAAGCGGAATTTGGTTGATAAGAGTTATGATATAAAATAGATATTAGAAATTGAATGTTATAATTGTATAATGTATAAATTAAATGTTTAATGAGATTTGAAAGGATAATAATTTTAAAATATAAAGGTGATACACACTATTTGGTAATTATTGGAGGAACCTTGCTTTTTAATGCCTGGAAGAGGAGGGAATTTTCTTCTTTCGGGAGCCTTTCAGAATGATGATGGAAAAGAATCTATGAAATAGGACAGACAAAAGTACAAGTATAATGACTAGAAAGATATAGAAATTTAGAAAAAGATATGTAATTGAATTAGAAAGGAATGAGATAATTATAAAATAAGGCTAAGGAAAGTAAGGGAAGAGAAGAATTATTAAAAAATTGATAAAATAGTGATAAGATGAAATTGAATACAAAGATGAATATGTAACTAAGATATGTCTGTATGGAGATGTGATAACCTGGAATCATGCTGCTCTCAAAAAAAGATGTTTTATTTCTATTATATTTTGTGAAAACCCAATAAAACTTTTATTAAAAAAAAAAGCTGACGGGTCCTTTGCATCTTAGAGTCTTATCAGATCTGGAAAGCAGAGGGCACAAAGTTATGGAAAGTTGCTAAATTCTTTCAAGTGAAATATACAGTACATGACCATATGTAATTTATTATAACTGGCAGTCTTTTATTTCAATAAGATGTCCTTCAGATTTATTTATTTTCCAAAAACTCACATTTGACTTCCTTTTGGCTTTTATTGTACAAATGGTACCATTCATGTGAAAAATATGGAAACTGAACTGGTTTTTTTAAAATTAATTTACAGATACAGTTTGATTTTAGATATTTTTATTGGAATATGTGTTTTTGTAACATTTTCCTTGATTCTGCTTTGTAAAACAAAGTTATAAACATAATTAAAATTACTACCTTATGAATCGCTTTCAGATTTGTCCCTTTTTCATGTATGTCCTTGATTTTTTCCAAGAAAATATAGTTACCATATTTTAATATAATATAAATTCATTTAATAACTTTATGGAAAATATTTATTTTATTGCATAATGACCTTTTCAGTTTGTCTCTATTTGTCTCACACTTCTGTCACCATACTAAGAATAATAATAGATACACTTCTTATTTCTTTAGTGATCTGTTATGTGAATATTTTTTTACACAGCCATTTGCTTCCTGTCAAAATAAATTATTTTCCAGGAAAACAACAACTATTCTCATGGGAGCAGAGCAAATCCAAAAATTTGAGACAGCTGCATTGATGTTATTTATGACAATATAGATTAAACAATTCATCTTGTCAGACACCTGGTTTGAGTAGCTAATAGTTAGAATTTTATGGGAATACTCCATAATAATGCACAGATTATACAACGTTTTGATTTTAAAATAAATTGGAAGAAAAATCAATGGAGTCCAAAGAGAAATGACAAAGGAAGCACAGAGAGAGACATATGCTAATATCAGCTTTCCCTAACTGGATGCATTCCCAAGATGGCTACTTTTTATGCTGAGAATTGTGGGAGTTTAGGTCCATCTGGAGGATGATATCTTCAGAAAGGTTATGTTGGATTATAAATTAGTTATCATATTATAATTAGTTGCTTCTTTCTCTAAATTACCTGAGAACTAAAAAATCTCTAGTTGGATGTGGAGCCATACTATTCAAAACATACTGATAGATTTCAGTCTGCTTATCCAAGGTTTCTATTATTTTCCATTGTAAGAAATCATCATCCCAAAGATGCCTTTCTCTCAGCACACGGTTCAAGACAACTGATGGAGGAGCCTCGACTTCTATGGATGCCTTCCATAGTCTTAATGGATTTCCATCTCCAACCTCAATGAAATGGAAAAGAAGAGATTGCATGTTAAGCATACAGCTGAGATACAGGTTAGAATGCACTGAAACATTATTGTAACCCAGAAGATCCACTAATTTCTCTCCATCTAAAGCTATGTTGGATTAGGAGCAGACATTTTCTAGTACCAATTAAGTTCGAATCCCTGAATTAAGGAGTGAATTGAAATGTGCAAATTTCATTCCATTTAATTCCAGGAAGCAATTCAATTCCATGACAGCTTACGTTAGGCCAAGATATGAAATAGATCTGCAACTGGAAACACAAGATAAGCAGAACAAGCCTAGTCATTTAATGACCCTTCAAAGTTATGATGCTCTTAGAAAAAGTACAGCCTGTAAAGCACTTCTGGATGTCACAAAACATCATATTAGCAGGTCACTTTGACTGCATTTTGACTGCTGGTAACTCGCTGACATTTACAAATTGCAGTGTCCTGCAGTCACATGACTATGATTCGTTTGTTTGTTTTTTGCCACTTGCTAACAAAACAAAACCTTTGGAAGAATGAACCTAGACTTACAACTGCAATGACTCATGACTGAACTAGTCCCAATTATACTTGTAAGTTGAGACTATCTGAATATAGAGACATTCCAAATATATCAGCTAAGTCAGGATAACTTATTGTGCCTGAACTCTATGTTTTCCAATCCACAATGGCAACATCAAGGGGCATTTCCAAAGAAGGTTTAATATTGTGCTGTTTTCCAGCCTTGTTTATATAATTGTACATAAGAGCTGAAAGACATCATATTCCACTAACAAGAGACATGTGTCTTCCATTAAAAAAGCATTAAAAGCTGTATGAAAAGTTCATATTAATAATACAAAAATCTATATCTGGCACCTAAAAGTCTGTATCTGGCACCTAAAAACTTATTTTGGGGGGTGGGATGACAAAATATTGTTTTAAAAATGGCGTATTTTAAAAGGCCCATTTTAATGTACAGTATGTTGGCATGTTGAATAGTGTTTTTCAGTAAAGATGAAAACTATTGTTTATCAAAATTACCATGCAGAAGTAAACAGATTATTTTATAATTACTTTTTTGTAGCAGAGATCTGTATTTTCCAGGCTGGAACAAGTAACCCATCCTTTGAATTTGTCCTTAGCATCTTTACAAAGATTCTGTATTAGGCTTTCTATGTATGTCTGGTAATTCCCATTTTCTTCATCCATTTGCTTGCCCAGATCCTCCAAAGTTGGAGAATGTACTTCAGCCTCAATGTAAGAGTTCCGAGACTGGCAAAACATCTCATGTGGAATCTGCTCCAAGGAAAAAAGAGACAGAGGAAAAAAGAATGTTATTTTACTTACTTTGACTTCTATGTTGCACCATTGCCAGAGTCTCTCAGTGTCTTACAAGTATTAACATGAAAAAAAATCAAATACACCCACAAGGTAACTCCAATATGTAACAATCCTTCAGACACAGGGCATGGAAATTTACTAAATTCACATTACTGGAAATGCTTAAACAGAGGGCCCATGTAAATGGGATCAAAACTGGGACCCTTAAACTTTCTCAGCAAGTTTTCAGGAACTACCTGTATATATTTAATTTACACTTTTAAAGTTTCCATGCTTCCTATCAAGATTACATAAACTTCATCCAACTATATTATTCACAGTTTTCTACTTCATCCTGACTCTCTTTTTAATGTTTGTCTTGTGATTTTATTCATTCTTTTTAAGTTCAAACTACCTCAATACATTCTTCCATACCAACTATGGGTCATGGAGGAGGGTATGCAAGAGTCATAGTGTGATGCAGAGAAGAGTGCATGAGGTTGCACAATGATGCAAGGGGGATGTGATAAGACACATTGTAAGTTATAAAGAGTGCACAAGGTTGCAGAGATGCATAGTCTGGCTCAAGGAAAGTGCAGTGTGCTTACGAGGGTGCATGGGGATGCGAGGGAGATGTGTGGCAGTGGACAACATGGGGAAAGTGCACAATTGGGAGAGATTTACTTCAATAACTTGTGACCTTGGCAAGCTTCCTCACTTGCTTTTGGGGGATGCCAGTAGGGAAGGTTGTAAATAGCGATCATGTGATCTTGGGGCTTTTGACAACTGGTCATAGGTGTGAACTGGTTGCCAAGCATCCAGATTGAAATCATATGGATGTGTGGGTACTGGCATAGCCGGAACTCTGGGAACTGGACATAACCACCATTCATTCAGCACTGTCGTACTTGGAACAGTCCCTGACTGAATGGCTGTAGGTCAAGAACTACTCTTCTTGTTGTCTACATTCATTTAGCACCCATTCCTTCTTGACCCAATCTTTTGTTATACCACACCAGTCTTAAGTAAGTTCCCCATAATCTTTGTCCACAGACTGGGCATCCATGTCTAATTCTCTGCTCAATGTTGAACAATTTACAAAAAAAAAATTCATATATTTTCATGCTTGCTTTTCTTTAACCATTTACCCATAATTAGTGCATTCAACAACCAAACTTCAACTCCATACTTTCACAAAACCTTCCTTAATTCAAGCCGATTCACTTTACTATAGGCTTTTCTAAATCAAATCATGTGTAATACACTTTCCTTACCTATAGAAATAGCTATATTCTATTTACAGTGGAAATAGCTGGCTTGATACAAGATCGCTTATCAGAAATGATCTTTGAATAGTAATTGATCACAAACTGAATCTCAACTGGTACTGAAATCAATTTATGCAGATGTGCCATAAAAATATCCAAAGAAATACACCACAATATTAATTTAGCATATAAACTTAGTGCTTCGTGACATTTTTTAAAGGAATAATGCTACCTAAGTCTTTCACTTACCTCAAAAAGTCTATCACACTCAGTGATCATGTGTGCCAGTCCCTGAGTAGCTGCCAGATTTTCACTGAGATCTTTCTGATCTGGCTTTCCCGTTGTGTACTTTTTTTGCATTACTCTGCAAGTAAATTTAATGTTTTAAATAAGATAAAAGCCAAGACCGTTCTTGAGTTGACAGTAAAAGCTGAAATGCATTTTTTTTTGGTATCTATCCACACACAGTTCAAGACAATAATCTCTTTTATCACATTATACAGGAGAAGAAACACCCTGTTTATTGTTGGAAAAAAGATATGCCTTAACTATTCTCAAAGTACAAAGTAATAAAAAAGCACTTAAAATATTCTCCTTTGTATATTACACAAGGAAGGTCAGCATTATGGCACCCATGGGGAAAACAAAGGGCATTAAGGCGTAATATGAAGTGTGAATCTGACCTCCATGTTCATTCTGCTGGAAAAAAAAATGTTTGGGACCATTTAAGGGGGCAAATCAGAGAACGATTTTGTTTTATCTATGAATGATTGCTACTATTATATTAATTAAGCAACTATAATAGAAAAGCACAGCCTGTTTTGAAAAAGACTGGGTTTTCTCCAGAAGATGAGTACATTTAGTCTTGAATAGGTAATCTAACACAGACTTCTGAAATGCAATAAGTAATCCAACAGTATCTTAATAAGCCTATCATTATTGCTATTATTGTGGCAGATAAAGTGCCCTATATTTGTCAGAACTGTCGCTAGGGATTTGCTCCATAGCAACCCAGGATAAGGACTTCTATTGAAATCATACTTCTTTACTCCTAATTCACAATAAATGCGTATATTCTTGAGCAGTAATAACAGTCAATTTGCCAAGGGGATACTCTAGCGAATGTAAACACCACTTCAAACATGATTGAATATTAGACAATAATGGAATTACTTTTAAGCTCAGAATGGAAGAGTTAGAGATAACTAGGAAACAATCCCCACCGTGGCGAGCTTTCTTTCTTGATGATGTTGAGATGAAAAAGAGAAGGGGCCAGACACACTGCTATATTCATGGAAGTCATTTGATTCTCTTCCACAGAAGTGACATCATTCAAGAAGCAGAGCAAGGTCTGCAAAACCTCCCGATTTTCGTCTGACATCAGCATTATGGCAGCCTGAACTGCCCGAAGCTGTTGTTCTTTTGGAACATCTGTAGGGGGAAAAAAAGGTTCCATTTAATGAAATTTGATTCTAAGTACAAACAGGATCATGTGGAATTTAATCTCTTAGTTCAAGATTACTTCTGAAAGAAAACTATATTCTCAGATACAGATAGGGAAACTTTTCTTGTTCACACAGAAAAAAACTCTGCATGTTATTTATTATTTGGTTTCTTGCTTCATACATCATTTTATGTCATTATTTAAGCAAGACCCAATAGCCTGGTTAATCTATAATGCTAAACCATTGTTCCTGATTTACAGGCAAAATAAAAAACCAAGACAAAATTAACAAAATTATTCCACATTATGGAATAGTGCAATATGTCCATGTAGCTTAGAAAACATATGCCTGCTTACTTTTGTATAAATTAGAAGTTCCCTTAGCCAAGTTAGTTGGCTGCATTATGTGCTAAGATCTAGAGCAAAGGTATGGCTTTTATCTGGTTGGTTCAGGATAAAAGGATTATCCTGGTTCAAAACTGAAAGGGATTTAATCGTAGAGGCAACCTTCAGTTTCGCATATAATGAAAGATAGCATATTGTAGATAGGATATAATGAGATAGTATCATGTACAGGGACTTCTATAACATATTCAGCTTTCTCCACATTGCCTATCTGCCAGTGGAATCAATACTGCTTGTGGAACAGGTTCCCATGTAAGGAGACACAGTCCTTGAAGCAGAACTGGAACATGCATGAAGTGGTATAGAAAGAGATCAAAAGGAATTCCCATCCTGTTACCATAAGATCTCTTGAACCAGGAGATTCCTTCCTGTTTCTTTTCTGTTTCCTTGCCAGGGAACCTGTTTATACCATAAACTTGTTGTTCCCCACACACTATGATCTCATCTGAAATATCTAATTGTAAAATGATAATTCTAGCAGCTGCCTAAAGAACATATAACTATACACACACACGCTCTGGGGAAAATATGTGTTATTTCAGAATCAATGAATGAAATCCTATGTTAAGGCTTTTATATATAGAAACTGTTTATTGCCTTGTATGTAAATACTTTCAATGCAATAGTGCAATTAAACCGCATTAGCCAGAGAACTGCAAACATGTATTCTCAATGTTTTGACATCTACACAGCTCTACTGAATAGCAACAGAATTTCCAAACAGTGTTATCTAGATATGTTGGATGATAAATTCTCTAATTTCTAGCATGGCTACAAGGTATATTCTTTAGTACAATATTCAAGTACTTATTAATATTTTTATATATTTAAGTGCTGATGCCATTGAGGCTCTGAGAACTGATGGTAAACTATATCATCATTATTCAGAAATTTGTTGTTAAATTTTATTAGAAACTTGGGGGAGCTCTGGGAACTGCAAAAGAAGATGTAGTTCTTTAAAAGATTGAAAGGCTTTAATATTCCATAACTATTCCCTAACCAAATAAAACAAATTCAATACATACACTGATAGATGTGGAGAAAAGTTTCTCCCAGCTTGCTTGTGAGAAGAGGTTCAGGTAGATCTCGGAAAAACTGCTTCACCATATCTGCTACATCATATGCAGACTGGTCTTCATAGCTGACATTTTCAGGAGAGCTTTCATTCATCTGACGCAGTACTTGTATTCGTGATTTCACGCCTGACTTACGAAAAAGTCCCACCTACAATATATGCCATAACAGATTATATAATGTCATCGTTGTCATCATCATGCTAAGTCAAAATACATATTTAATTCAAGCTTTTTAAAAAACATCTTATGTTTTGATAGTTAAATATGGGTTTTCAGTGATACATCTAGCAATGGGCTTGGTATGGCCAAGATGTTATTTCAACGCTGAAGATAATTGCTCAATCAAGATTGGTCCAGCATCTAGCCACAATTTCTCTCACAGAGGATGTCTTGCTAGCCAGCAGAAGCCAGCAAGACATCAGCTGGGCTTAGTGCTCACAGGAAGTCCATCTTGTTCTTGTAAGTAGGAAATATCTTCTTGGGTATCTTGGGTGTTGATGTCTCTATTTCAATATTCTCCTTCAATTTCTGTTTGATGTTCTTTAAATAAGTTACTAACTGTCCTTTGGCATCTTTTAATATAACAATTTGTGGTTGGAACCTTTTCAGTTCAAATATTTTTTTCAGAAAACTTGTTTTTTTGTATGAGGTTATACTCAGTGTCCTTATACAGGTGAAACTCGAAAAAATAGAATATCGTGCAAAAGTTCATTTATTTCAGTAATGCAACTTAAAAGGTGAAACTAATATATGAGATAGACTCATTACATGCAAAGCAAGATAGTTCAAACCATGAATTGTCATAATTGTGATGATTATGGCTTACAGCTCATGAAAAGTCCAAATCCACAATTTCAGAAAATGAGAATATTATATGCAATCAATAAAACAAGGATTGTACATAGAACAATATCAGACCTCTGAAAAATATAAACATGCATATGTACTCAGAACTTGGTTTGGGCCCCTTTTGCAGCAATTACTGCCTCAATGCGGCATGGCATGGAAGCTATCAGTCTGTGGCACTACTGAGGTGTTATGGAAGACCAGGATGCTTCAATAGCGGCCTTCAGCTCTTCTGCATTGTTCGGTCTCATGTCTCTCATCTTTCTCTTGGCAATGCCCAATAGATTCTCTATGGGGTTCAGGTCAGGTGAGTTTGCTGGCCAATCAAGCACAGTAATCCCACAGTCATTGAACCAGATTTTGGTGCTTTTGGCAGTGTGGGCAGGTGCCAGGTCCTGCTGGAAAATGAAGTCAGCATCCCCATAAAGCTCATCTGCAGAAGGAAGCAGAAAGTGCTCCAAAATCTCCTGGTAGACGGCTGCATTGACCCTGGACTTAATGAAGCACAGTGGACCAACACCAGCAGATGACATGGCTCCCCAAATCAACACAGACTGTGGAAACTTCACACTGGACTTCAAGCATCTTGCAGTGTGTGCCTCTCCATTCTTCCTGCACACTCTGGGTCCTTGGTTTCCAAATGAGATGCAAAAGTTGCTCTCATCAGAAAAGAGGACTTTGGACCACTGAGCAACGGACCAGTTCTGTTTTTCTTTAGCCCAAGTAAGATCCTTATGATGCTGTTTGCTGTTCAGGAGCAGCTTGACAAGAGGAATACGACATTTGAAGCCCATGTCCAGGATCTGTCTGTGTGTGGTGGTTTTTGATGAACTGACTCCAGCCTCAGTCCACTCCTTATGAAAGTCCCCAACACTTTTGAATGGCCTTTTCCTGAAAATCCTCTCAGGCTGCGGTCATCCCTGCTGCTTGTGCACTTTTTTCTTCTACATTTTTCCCTTCCACATAACTTTCTATTAATGTGCTTTGATACAGCACTGTGGGAACATCCAACATCATTTGCAATTACCTTTTGAGGCTTTCCCTCCTTATGTGTCTCAGACGACCGGGTGTGAGCTCCTTTTCGTGAAGTTCGATCCCAGGGTACAGGTGGGCCTGCTGGTCGCATACCTGGCTCCCTGCTATGCGGCAGCAGCCCTGTTTGAGCTCCTTGAGGTTATAGCTGGCATGGCAGTTGAGACCCCCAGGCTTATGGTCATGGGGGATTTCAACTTGCCTTCTGCCGGCGGTGCCTCGGGGATTGCTCAAGAGTTCGTGGCTTCCATGACGGCCATGGGCCTGACCCAGTTAATTCGGGACCCCACTCACGTGGGAGGTCACACCTTGGATTTGGTTTTTGTCTCTGATCAGTGGCAGAGTGATCTGGGCATAGGGGATATAGCTATAGAACCCCTGTCATGGACGGATCACTCGCTCCTGAAGCTCGACTTCCGTTCCACACCCGCTGACCGCAGGGAGGCGGGGCCAGTAAAATGGTACCGCTCCAGGCGCCTGATGGACCCTGATAGGTTCCTGACGGAGCTTGGGCCATTTCCCGAAGCTCGCACACATGACTCGGTTGAGAGCTTGGTTGCCACCTGGGATAGGGTGGCTGCTGGGGCCCTCGACCGAGTCGTGCCCTTGCGGCCTCTGACCCGGTGCCGATCCCATGTGGCTCCTTGGTTTTCTGAGGAGCTAAGGGAGATGAAGCGCCGGAAAAGACGCCTAGAGAGTAGTTGGAGGGCTAGCTGCTCTGGGTCTGACCGAACACTATTACGATCTTATATTAAGACGTATTTAGTGGCGATAAGGATGGCGAGGAGGTCTTACCTCTCCACCCTTATTGCGTCCACGGAAAACTGCCCAGCCGCCCTGTTTAGGGTGACCCGCTCCCTCCTTGAGGTGGGAGCGCGGGAGGACCCCTTGCAGGGGCGGGCTGAGGAGTTTTCTAGGTTCCTGCAGGACAAAATCGCTCAGATCCGGGACGAGCTGGACTCCGACTGGGCATCTCCGGGCGGGGGGGGGTGGATATCGGTGAGGTCAATTGGGTTGAGTTTGACCCTGTTACTTTGGAGGACGTGGACAGGATACTGGGGGGGCTTAATGCCACCACCTGTTTGTTGGACCCGTGTCCCTCCTGGCTGGTTTTGGCCACTCGGGAGGTGACACGAGGCTGGTTCCAGGATATTATAAACGCTTCCTTGAGAGAGGGGCTGCTACCTGCCGCCTTGAAAGAGGCGGTGGTGCGGCCCCTCCTCAAGAAACCGTCCCTGGACCCAGCATTATTATCTAATTATCGTCCTGTCTCCAACCTTCGCTTTGTTGCGAAGGTTGTTGAGAGTGTGGTGGCACGTCAGCTCCTGCAGTACCTGGATGAAGCGAGTTATCTCGACCCCCTCCAATCGGGTTTCAGGCCCGGGCACAGCACGGAGACGACGTTGGTCGCGTTGGTTGATGATCTCTGGAGGGCTCGGGACAGGGGTTGTTCCTCTGTCCTGGTCCTGTTAGATCTCTCAGCGGCTTTTGATACTGTCGACCACAGTATCTTATTGCGGCGGTTGGAGGGGTTGGGAGTGGGGGGCACCGTGTTGTGGTGGTTCACCTCCTTCCTCTCCGACCGTTCGCAATTCGTGTTGACAGGGGGGCAGAGGTCAACTCCGAGGCCCCTACTGTGTGGGGTGCCTCAGGGGTCGGTGCTCTCGCCCCTGCTGTTCAACATTTATGTGAAGCCGCTGGGTGAGATCATCCGTGGCTTCGGGGTGGAGTTCCATCAGTACGCTGATGATACTCAGCTGTACATCTCCACCCCGGGCCACCCCAACGAAGCCGTCGAAGTGATGTCCCGGTGCCTGGAGGCTGTACGGAGTTGGATGGGTCGTAACAGGCTTCGTCTCAACCCGACCAAAACCGAGTGGCTGTGGTTTCCTGCGCCCAGATACAGCCAGCTTGTTCCTTCGCTGGCCGTGGGGGGAGACGTTTTGACCCCCGTGGAAAGGGCGCGCAATCTGGGTGTCCTCCTGGACGTACGGTTGTCCTTAGAAGAGCACATTGCAGCCGTCGCCAGGGGGGCTTTTTATCAGATTCATCTGATCCACCAGTTGCGGCCCTTTCTGGATCTGGGCGCACTTCGCACAGTCACTTCCGCCCTCGTTATCTCCCGCCTGGATTATTGCAATGCTCTCTACATGGGGCTCCCCTTGAAGAGTCTCCGGAGGTTACAGTTGGTCCAGAATGCAGCCGCGCGGGTGATTGTGGGTGCCCCTCGGACCTCCCACGTTACACCGCTTCTCCGCAGGCTGCACTGGCTTCCTGTGGCCTTCCGGATTCGATTCAAGGTGGTACTGATGGTATTTAAAGTGCTCCATGGTTCGGGACCTGGGTACTTACGGGACCGCCTACTGCCATCGTCAACCTCCCGTCGCCCAGTACGCTCCCACAGGGTTGCCCTTCTTGGGGTACCGCCGCCTGGCCGTTGCCGGCTGACGGCCCCGAGAGTTCGGGCTTTCTCTGTGGGAGCTCCCTCCCTATGGAATGATCTCCCCCCAGAGATACGGGCTATGACGGATATCCTGACCTTCCGGCGCGCAGTGAAAACCCTATTTTTTAGACAGGCTGGCCTGGCCCAGTAACTGTGTTCCGATTTTAATTTAATTTTAATTGGGTTTTATTAGTCAATTTTATATTTTTAATTTTTAATTGAATCCCTTAGATGGGACACAGCCGGATCAATTTGTTTAATATATTTTTAATTGTATTATAGTATATTTATTATGTGTTTTTAGTAGGCTGTACACCGCCCTGAGTCCCTTTTTGGGAGAGGGAGCGGTATAAAAGTTTAATTAAAAAAAAAAATGGAGGATGTCAATGATGGTTTTCTGCACAACTGTCAGGTCAGCAGTCTTTCCCATGATTGTGATTCCTACTGAACCAGACTGAGAGACCATTTAAAGACTCAGGAACCCTTTGCAGGTGTTATGGCTTAATTAACTGATTAGAGTGGGACACTTTGAGCCTAGAATATTGAACCTTTTCACATTATTGTAATTTTCTGAGATTGTGGATTTGGGGTTTTCATGAGCTGTAAGCCATAATCATCACAATTATGACAATTCATGGCTTGAACTATCTTGCTTTGCATATAATGAGTCTATCTCATATATTAGTTTCATCTTTTAAGTTGCATTATTGAAATAAATGAACTTTTGCACGATATTCTAATTTTTCGAGTTTCACCTGTAGATGTTGTAATACTGCTTCATGTCTCTTCTGTCATGGTTCTTTTTCAGGTTCCTTTCAGAGATCTTTATTTTTCCTGGTTTTGACTTCTCATCTCCTGCTGGCACTTTCCACTATCCAATTTGTTTGTCTGCTTCTTCATCTTTGATTGTCTGTTATCACATTCATCCTCAACATTTTCTCTGACCTCATTTCAAAGTTTTTCTGGTTCTGTATCAATGACATTCACAATTTCCTTATGATCCCGCTGAAAATTGTTATGTGTTGAATATCATTGAAACTTGTTCTCCCACTTTAAATTGGCCTGGAATTTAACACGAGCAGTTAATGAATGTTGCACAATTAGGTCACAGTCATGTCTTTGCTATTATAAGAGTTCTTCTATAATATAACCAATGGACATTATTACAGTATTATAACCCTGTGTGATTAGGCAGAATGTTCCAGACCCAAAGTTACCCAGTGAACTTTGTGGTTGTGGATGTATAACAACTATACCAACTGTTTCTTTTAGGTTACAGGACTCTTGTCTTGTGACAACTTATTCACACGAGAGAGCTGGTACTTATAGAGAACATGAGCAAGAAGCTTGAATTTGCCATTTTTAATTTTTTTTGTTTAAGCCAGAATGGGTAACCTGTAAACTCTGATATTCTCTAATAGAACTCATCCTGACTATTGTTGGAAACCAGAGATCTACTTTCATTCTTTTATACTTGAAAACAGAAAAAAATGGAAGAAAATGTTATAATTAAGCCCTAAATCTGGCTTATCAGCACTAAAACCTATAGTCCTACAGGTGGCCTTGCTCACTTTCTGTTGGCCTTGCTCACTGTAGTCTGTTACCCCACTATATGCTACATGTGGTTCCTAGCCATCAAAAGGCTTCCTATTAGTTTAAATTATACTATTTGCCCCAATTCCTTGAAAGATAATTCAAGGTGTTGTTTGATCATGCATTATTTTATCCTCTCCTCTCTAATGATGGTTTCCTGGTCTTTTTCTGGGAGCAGAATAGGGATTAGGATTATTTGATATGTGTTTTCTTCTACAATAAATGTTTCTTCAAATGTGTGGTCTCACAGCTTTATACCACTTTGTCCTTTTAGAACACTTCTCTTAAAAGGAATTTTCCCCAAAGCTAATTCCTTTGCACAAATCACAATTTTATTCTAAAGTGAAGCAGAGTTATAACACATGGGATGTATTAAGATTGTTTCTCTTCATTTCATAGTGGAAGAGATGGCACAGTGAGAAAAAACTATGAGAAAGTGGGCACGTTTCCTTTTCCAAATTACAGTACTTAGTCTTTCTTTGCCTCCTCTGTGTGCTATCTCATTAAGTATACCGCACATCTGCAGTATGTGAGTTTGCAGAAATACAAACTGCCTTTAGGGGAGAAAAAAACAAAAAAAACCCTACAGCCTATAATGATGACTGAGCATCTTCTGTGGATACAGAATTTTAACTGAATAATGAGGGGAAGAAATAGAAGAAAATTGGTTGTTGGAATGAAATTACAACTATTCTACTATATTGTTAGAATTTATATGAAGTCTCAGTTCACTGATTAGTTTGTGGTTTCAGGCAAGAATATAGATGGCTGTGGGGAGTAAGCAAATTCAAGATTTCAGGCTGATAATCTAAAATGTGTTTGTCAAAATAGGCCTTGCCTGGATAATTTTCTCATCAGTTGTATTAGCTAATCAAAAAATTATCAACATTTTTATTTATTTCTAACTCACCATTTATAAAAATATAAGGTGTAATATATAAGTTACTTATAAGCTATGAGTAACTCAAGGTGGCAAACATATCTATTACTTCTTCCTATAAATTTGAAAATGGACTTTTTCTAGGAAGAGTCCATTCTTGGAATAATGTCTCTCCTGATAATTCGGGGTGCAGCTATATCTGCATCCAGTTTGTAAGTGCCTTTGTGAGTGTATGTGCCAAAATATATATTATACTGAATGCTTTTAAATCATAGTAATTTTATTTGCTTGTGTTCTTGTTCATTTGAATAAGGAAATTAGTGTAAAAATAAATTAAAGACATACATAAGTATGTAGCATGTAGCATTTAACAATCATAAATCCAATAACCAAATGTTAATCATGATAAATACATTAAAATTTTATAACTTCAAATTACAAATATTACTAATATCTATAAATGTTATTGCAATTGCTTCAATTAAGTAGCAAAAATGCATAGTAATATTCATTATTGCAAAGTTTAATGAATATTAACAATTCTGGTTTTTTAATTATTGCAGCGACACTATGGAGAAGTGTCATCTAAAGAACCAGGTAATCATACCTTTCCAAAGAAATACTACTATTATATTGGTTGCACGGTCAGATATTTAGAGTGGATTTGGAATTTTTATCCAGCTAAAGAATCCTTCCCAAGGACCTGTGACAGGCAATTGTTGTTTGATGGTATTAAAGGTATTGTTGCAGGATGTAAGCTGTTCCAAGTAAAGCTGCCTTTTGCAATTGACCGAAGGTGATTTTGTCAATGCCGATGCTCAAGTGATGCTCCAGGTGTTTTGGGATTGCACCCAAGGTGTCTATTACTATTAGTATTATCTTTGCCTTCTTTTGTCACAGTTCTTTAACTTCTATTTGCAGATCTTCGTATTTGTGATTTTCTCCAGTTCTTTCTCTTCCACTTGGCACTTCTCTTCCATTTGCTCCTCTTCTCTTCCATGTCCACTATCCAGAATTTTTTTAAATCTTTCTTATTGACAATTGTTAAGTCTGGGGTGTTAGGTAGCAGGTGCTTGTTTGTTTGAATCCTAAAGTCCCAGAGCACTTTAACTTCTTCTTTTTTTATATTATTTTTCTATTTTGTGGTCCCACCAGTTCTTGCTTGTAAGCAAAAAATATTTCTTGCAATTTCAATTTACCATTAACATTACTTTGTCATATCATTGTTTGCAGTCAGTCTGTGCAACCTTCTTGCAGCATTATAGTAGCTAGATGGTCCATTGTTTTTTCAGTTTCTTTGAAGGGGCAGCATTTGCTGCTGTTGCTATCATCTCAATTCTGGCTTTGTATGCATTTGTTGTTGGTCTTGTGCAGCCAGAATTAGCCCTCTGTCTCTTTCTTCAATGTTCATGCTTTTAACCATTGCCAGGTCTTGTTATCTGCTTTATTATTATTATTGTTTAGATTTGTTAAGGACATCTGATTCCAAAAAGACTCTAGATGGCTTCCAAAATATCCAATATGTAATTAAAATACAGTTAAAATGTCATAGCAAAACACAACTAACTCAGCAAAACAATAATAAAATTTTTAAAAAGAAGATGCGAAAGCAGATGTCACAAGAACATGTGCTAATATGACTGGCTATGATGTAGTCTCTAAAGGCTGATAACAATTATGAACTACTGCATTCCTTCATGATATGAAACATCATGGTTTATTAAATATGAAAAGGGAAAACTTCACAGAAGAAGCGCACTGAATATTTTGCAGCTGTTATGGATGGAAAGGCCATATTTTAGATGAGTAAACTGTAATAGAGAACAGTACCAATCATAGTGGTAGTGGTAACAATGAGGTGATTGAATGTACCAAAGACTCTGAAAATTGGTAGTGTTGATAATGTGGCACTTGAGAAAGAAAAAACAATGAAAGAGTTGCTGAAAGATCTATAGGACTAAGACCTCAACTAAAACTCAGGATGATACTTACGATGCCTCAAACCTCCCTTTTAAAGATGGAATCAATGACATAACAGTTCAAACTAAGTTATTGGGCAGGCAAAGAATTTATATGAGGGTGTCACAAAGATTATGGAGAAGAATTAATACAGTATATTGCACCAGGGTGAAGAACCAGTAGGTGGCACAAGATCAATCACAATTGTATTTTTCTTTTTCTTTTCTTTACTGGATGTATCACTGAAGCCACCTTTAGCAAATACATATGCCTTAACTACCAAAAAGGTAACAGCTGACAAAAAATTAGAAATAATGCCCTGGCTTCAGAATCTCTACATATATATTTTCTCTTGCACAACAGGGCTTTTAGCTGATTTATCACACTTGGGACTATTATAATAACTTCTAACAATGTGGCATGAGAGTGGTGATGCTGCAGTTTGGTACTGACAGGAAGCTGTGCTCTTCTGGACTACAGCCAGTACTGAAATATAAATTGGCTCTTTCCTTATTAGAGGAGGAACATTAGCTCCATGCTCTGTTAATGGGCTAGGATGCGGGATAAAAAGCCCAGAACTTGTGTAAAAGTAATTTTATTTTAAATATATGCATGTGCATAGGCAATACAGGAGTGTAAAAATATGTGTTTCTAACAGGTAAACAAGCACACGATTTCTAATAAATTTAGCAGAGAGATATGAAAGATGGAGATTGGGGAAATAATAATTTTGATTAGGAGTCTAAAATGCAGAGGTGGTATTCAGTAAGTTCTGACCAGTTCTGGAGAACCGGTAGCGGAAATTTTGAGTATTCAGAGAACCGGCAAATACCACCTCTGACTGGAGATTTTACAGTATCTTTCCCCTGCCATGCCCACTAAGCCATGCCCACAGAACTGGTAGTAAAAAAATTGAATCCCACCACTGCTAAAATGCATAAAATTGTGGTGGTCAAAAATATAAGGAGACTTGAATAAAATAGCTTCTGGATGTTATATTCAAAAGAGGATCTAGCAATGCAGTGTTTCATGACAAAAAATAAATTGAGAGGCCAATTATTAAATTACTGCAGAATCACATCCAATTCAAGGGGTTAAAAAAACGTCTACTAGTAAAACTGTCACAGCCTTTGGTCACAAAACCCAGCTTGGCAGACATTATATTTAGGATTAAATTTGGTGTGAAACACTGATAGTGAGAGAAAGAAGCCTACCATGCATAAGATCAGGATTTTTATTCAACATTTTAAATATCTTTTTTTTTAAAAGGCTCAGAATATAATATGGCAGTTGATGCTTAAGTCTCTCATACAATATACAGCCTTCAATAATCAGAAGCAATGAGTCAAATTTTAGGAAAATATAACCATATTTCTTGGTGTCTTACATTTTTAATTAGTACTATTCCTTTTGAAAACTGCAATCTAGAAATGCCACCAATACCAAGCAGTTTTTACTCTTAGATGGTTTTATTTAATCACACAATTCTCTAGCTGCAATGATAACATTAAGTGTTTTGAACAGGTCACATCTACAATATTTGGTGATACCTTATTCATGTTAGCTCTTTTTCTATTTAAGGTTATACAAGTCTCCGATTATGAGCAATTGAGATGAACTTCACTCCTTTTCAGGATTTAAAAAAAAAACCATAGGGAATGTGTGACTTCTCTTCTCTTTCCTAGACATACTGAAACCCACAGGGAATTTCAATGCACAGATGTAATAAAGAAAATATGGGCTGACTGACAGAGCACTCTGTTTCTACATGCTGCATATGTGGAAATGGATACAGAGTACTAATTTGCCATTACATCTTAGAGTAGAGAACTTGTAACTGTATCAAAGAATTGCATAAAAGAATAATTAGAAAAAAATATATGGTAGCATTTGTTTCTGATCTTGAACTCCATTAATTATAAATGAAGAAAAAGCATGGGTCCACTTTACATTTTCAAGACAACTGTTAAATTTTTCTTTGGAAAAGAAGCCCATCGTGAAAGTTAGATAACCACAATTAGAAGATGTAAAAAGAAAAGAAGGGTTAAATATGTGAAATGAGAGAGAGAGAAAACTTACTGGCTACTCTTCAGCCATCTGAATGTAATTAAATCCTGTCAAAATGTTTAGTATTTTTGAGTTCTTAAAATTAACGCTCCAGGTGTTCTAGCTCTCCAAAGGTTTAAAACTGATGTCTGTTCTAAGCATATTTTCTGTATAATAGACCGAAACAAAATAATCAGACAGAAATGGTTGGATATGTTAGGTATGAATCCCTTCCCATATGATGAAAACAGGGAAGGAAGAGAAACTAATGGAAGTGGAGGTTGGAAACTGTTATTTTGCTGAGGGGGGGGAGAGAGTGATTCCCCCCCCAAGACTGATCTTGAGTGTGCTTGCATATCCTAATGAAGTGCTCTTTTTAGTCTATAAAATCCTATTTTTTCTTTAGATATAAAAAAGCTCCATTTGAGTATGGTAATAACAGAATCAGTAAATAATACATTTAATCATCTTGAAATTGGTCATTCTGATAGTACCGTAATCACATTCTTGACTTTATACAGTTTCTTTTCATTATATTTATCCTACAGCACTGTGGGTTGGCAAAATAGGATGCTTTCCATCACATATATTTTATACTACAGGTATGCTAAATATCCCCAACAGAAATAAGATCAAAATAATAAAAGTCCAAGTTATTTTAAAAGCCTACAACATCTAAAACAGGGGTGTCAAACTCGCTTTGTCATGGAAGGTATCAGGACTTTTTTCCATTTCACTAAACGGGGCATGGGCATGGCCAGCGCATGATGCATCCGGCCTGCAGGCCGCAAATTTGACAGCCCTGATCTAGAAGATTAGTTTCAGATAAAGCTGTCAGGTGACTTTTGTATACTCACATATGCATGTATCAAAATGAAGAACCTACCTGATCCAAGCAATTATTACGTAAATATCGCAAGGCTTGTTGTATGCTCTGTGGAAGGGGTTGCCCTGTTCTTTGCACATGGACTATTAAAGGAACACCAAATATGTTCTTATCCTTGTAATCTGGAACCTTCATCCATTTCATGAACTTTGGTACAGACCTTAAAAACAATGATTATTTATGCAGATTACTTATATGATTATTGTCTGAATCCCAATATCTCAGACAAATTTGAGCCGGTTGATCTTGGGGAAGCTCAGCCACCTCTATTCTGGATTCATGTCCTTCCTGCTTGGCTTCCTGGGAAGTGGCATGTATCTGGGTCCAAATGATGATTAATGCCTCTTTGAAGAAAGGTTTAGTATCGCCTGTCTCGAAGGAGGCAGTTGTGTGCTCTCTTCTCAAGAGACATTCTTGGACCCAGTTGTGTTAGACAACTTTTGTTCAGTCTCAACCATCTATTTTGGGGGGAGTTGATGTGAAAATAGTTGGCTCACTGCTTCAAGGGACCCCAGATGAAGTGGACTATCTGAAACTTTTTCAGTCTGTGGTATGGAATGAGTACAATTGGCATACAAAATGTACCTGTGCAAAGACTCCCTACTCATGGCTATCACCTACTCTTTGAGAACAACTTATGAGCACAAGAAAAAGCCCCCTGCAATTCTGAAATGCATCCCAACGCAGAATTAAAGATGGGAAACCCCAACATGTTGAAATTATTCTTTATCAATTCTCTTGTAGACTTGCTTGTAAATTTGGGGTCATTTTCTTGCATGACCCACTTGCAATCCCTAGAAAAAAATTTTTCCTGGAGTTTTATAATGAGTTTTGACAGGGCAGCCATTCTTGAAGGATTCTCCGTTGCCATTCCAAGAATGTGGATTAATAGAGACTCAAAACTTTAGGAAACAAATTATAATCTTTTCTTTACTAATAGGTTTCAATGACTTTTTTTTTTACACACACACATATCCTCCAATTATACTGAATAGGGCATGACTTGCCTCTGGAGTCCATATGGTTAGAACTTTTGTGTATTGAGGACGTCCAAAGTTCATGATATTTATATATTGCAAGGCTTACACAAAATAAGTTGTAATTGATTAATGTATTACTCAGACCCACCTGGCCCTAGTTATTCCTTTAATTGATTTGACTGAAAGTGATTAGTCTTTCATGCTGGCATGCTGCCTACTGGATGTTTATAAAATAAATGAAACAAGCATTACACTTTGGGTTTGTCTATTCACTTGCATTCCTTCTTTAGACCAGTAGGACTTACATGAAGCTCTAATAACATTCAGTGAGAGAAATATGCTAAAATTCAGACCATACAAAGGGGAGTAAATATTTATAAAGTGCTTTTTCAAAAGGCAACTGGACCTTGTTTTTCCTTGAAGATGATTCGCTTCTCATCCAAGAAGCTTTTTTGGTTCAAAACTGAAGAAGATTCTTGGATTAGAAGTGAAATGTCTTCAAGGAAAAACAAGGTCCAGTTACCTTATGAAAAAGCATCTTTGGCAAGAACCATGACCTGGGTGGCTGACTACTCCCATAGATAAGGGAGTAAATACAGGGGTGGGATTCAAATTTCGTAACAACTGTTTATGTGGGCATTGCTAGATGGTCATGGCTATGTGACTGGGTAGGAGTGGCTTCTTTTTTTTTTTGCAGCACACCTCCTCCCATTTTTGGGGCATTCTGGGCCTCAGGGAAGCCTCCTGAAAGGGACATTTTTGCTCCCAGAAGGCTTCCCTGGGGCCCAGGAAGGAAAAAAATGGAGGGTGTTGTGGAGGGAATGCTGTGCCCCCCCAACCATTTTTTGCCCTCCTGGGCTTCAGGGAAGTTTTCTGGTTGAAGCACTAAGCAAATGAGGGGAATCCCGGCACAGCTGATCATAGGAACAGCTGATTATGGGGAAGTGGGAAAAAAGCTTCCCTGGGGTTCAGGGAAGAAAAAAAGGGGGGGGACATAGCACCCCCCTGCCCTCTGTTTTGGAGCCTTCTGGGCCTCAGGGAAGCCTCCTGGGGTGTGTTTTTGCGCTCAGGAAGCTTTCCTGGGGCCCAGGAAGGCAAAAAATGAGGGAGGGTGCTGTGCCCCCCTCTATTTTTTGCCCTCCTGAACCTCAGGGAAGCCTCCTGGGCTAAGCAATAAGTGAGGTGAATCCCAGCACATAGGAACAGCCTATCATGCGCAGGGGGGAAAAAAGAGGAGTGACTGGGCGGGGAAGAATGCAGTCAGCGATGTCAGGTATGTGCGCAATGTTGCACATGTGCAAAAAGGACTGACTGGACGGGGTGGGGTGGGGCGGGCAGTGAGGGGCAGGGCCAGCCGGGGCACAATTTGCCAGTTTTCTGAATTGCACAGAATTATAACAACCGGTTCTATAGAACCGTTCCAAACTGGTAGAATCCCACCCCTGAGTAAATATTTTTTAACAGAATTGTAGTTATGGCAGAGAGGTAACAATAAAGAGCCCTCTGGCTCCTGTCCTGCTGGAGTGCCAATCGAAAAACGTCTTAAAATTCCCTTCAATTTGAAATCACAACTATATTCATGGAAGGCACATGGACTTGGAAGAAATAGTTAAATTATCTCTTTTGATCACCTTTGTAATGGACTTTCTTCCTAAAAGAAGTATGTGAAATGCATTGACCTATTTATCATCTAATTTAGCTTTTATTAAGCAAATGATTATAAGTGCTTTACATGTATGAAATATCAAATAATCCTTGCTCATAAATTTAATTCTTTTATGCTGGTTCAATATTGTTGGACATTTGGAACAGATTTGAAGCACAAGTAATTTTGGGAACATTGATGTACATGATGTTTGTATTTGTTATAAACCACTAGTTATGAATCTTTAGACATTTATTATTCTATCTTATTTTATGCAATTCCAGGAAAGTAGTATTTTATCCCTAACATGTTTTCAGGTTTTACATTTTACACATTTCATTTTTTTCACCAATAATAGTTTGTAGCAATGAAACATTCACCATTTAGTTCAATTCACTTCTTCAGCACATGTGCAACAACTTAAAATTCAGTAAGTAATGGCAGAAGATTAAACTTGAAAGGATGTATAATTAATTATCACGAAGTGTCTCACTATGTCCATAATCTCAACTTGCATAATTTATCATGATTTAGCTATCATTTGTAAAAAAATATAGTAAATCCTGGATGAAGCTTAAAAGGATGGGTTTTGAATCAAGTTTCAGAGTTATTTTATGCTCTGGTTATGATTGTAATAATGAAGGTGGACAAACACCCATCCACTCATGAGAAATATAATGTAAACTTTATGAGAAAAAGGACAGTTGTGAGCTATCAAAACCCTATGTAATGGCCACAGGAGTTGTGGAGATGGTTAACAGGCTAAGAATAACTACAGACAATAAGAGATGTGAGGGAGGGCTTAAATGGAGATGATGAGCTACCAATATCTATTCCTACCATGCTAGAAAAAGAATTTTAAAGAGCAATTTCTCTTTTGTCTCCAATCGTTGCCTGTACATGAATTTTAAACTGGTGCTATCCAGAGAAATTCACCTTCATTTTATGAAACAACTATATTTGATAAGAAATACCATGCTTTGCATCGAGAACATCTCAAATTTAGTACTAGCATCTCCAGTTTAAAAAGAAGCAGATGATGACAGAGATCTTGTTTTGGGATGTTACTGGACAAAATTACCATGTAGGTCCAACTAGTAAATATGTCTAAGCAAATAATACAAAAAAAATAATTTGCTCTAATGCGACTCCCATTATTAACCACAGAATGTGTTCATTTAAATGATGTGATTTTAATTTTACCTTTTAAAATATTTTTTTTAATCATTTAATTTTAAAACTGGAAATTGGTATAAAATAAAAGACCAACCCCCAGATAGTCCTTGACTTACAACCATTCATTTAGCAACTGTTCAAAGTTACAATAGCAGTGAAAAAAGTGACACTCATAATTGTTTTTCACACTTACAACCCTTGTAGCATCGTCATGGTCATGTGATCAAAATTCGGGCACTTGGCAACTGGCATGTATTTATGATTGCAGTGCCCTGGGGTCATATGAACACTTTTTTCAAGCTTCTGATAAGCAAAGTGAATGGAGAAGCCAGATTTGCTTAACCATGTTACTACATTAGCAACTATAGTGGTTCACTTAACAACTGTGACAAGAAAGGTCATAAAAGGGGACAAAATTAACTTAAGAAATGTCTTGCTTAGCAATGGAAATTTATGATCGTATGTTGAGGAGTACCTGTAATAAATCAGTAATACTGTATCTCCCCATATAGTCCTATATTTCCATTATAAATAAAACTGGTAGGAGATAAAGCCAGGTACTTTGTGATGACGAATGCTGACTTACCCAGAAATAAAGGAAAAGGGTAATGTACACCATGTTAGGAAGATGTAGATTAGAGATCCTGGAAAGTTAGAAGAAGTAGTAGCATATTTTAACATATCTTTATAGAAATAGATGCAGCCACACCAATCATGGTTGCCAGGATTTGTCCTGACCATTGCAGATGTCCCTACCATCCCAGACAATTGTCTGCCTCTAGTTTAACAGATGTAAACCACTCACTTCTGCCAAAAATTCTACAAAATGGCACACTATCAGTTCTAGTCACATATGTGACATTGAACATAGCAATGAATTCAGTGTTTTCCATTTTCTTCCTCTAGATTTAAATGGATGAATGCTTCTATATAGATCTTACTCTGAATAGCTCTACATCGTACACCTATCGACTAGCATAATCTTGTGATATTCTTTTGCAATGGAGCTATGGAGACACAAGTCAACTAATTAAAATCCCATATTAGCTCAGGTTGTGTTGATTAAATGTTGCATATGTTTATTGATGGGTTTTTTTTTCTGTTGGTAGAGTTTTACACAAAGGAATCCAGCTAGACTTCTAGAATTACTTTTCATGCTGTGAGATAAATATCTTTTATTGCTTTTGCCTGCATTTGGCTGTAAAATGGGGGCAATAATCCTTAGCATTTCACATGGCCTACTTAAATGCCAGTTAATGCGGTGAAGTTATTTAGCTGAAATACGCTACAGTAGAGCAAATACTGAATTTTGTACGTCAAATCTGAAGATGTGTTACTAAGGGAGCCTGAGCTGCATAATCCCCATTGCCAAATTGTGTAGTGTGGTATATGCGCAATTAATTTTCTGGGATCAAATGCCTTTGCCTCCTGAAGACATAAGAGATTGGTGCGAGACATGAGATTTCATTTAGGGCATGATCTGGGTTTGGTTGCTTTGAACTAATTCTCTAGCTTCCCGGAGCAGAAGCAGAATCCATACTAAGGAACTCAAACTGAATTAGGACACTGAATCAGGTCAAAGATCTTCATGTTTGATTGGAAGTTTATGAGTGCTGTAGAAAGACAGACACTGTAGCTGAAAAGAATGCTGCTTATACCTTTTCTTTCTCTATAGAGCAACCATAATGAGGAGAGGAAGGAAAGATGGGAATGGAACCGATTGACTGATAGGTCCACCTTAAACTTGCTAATTATTTTTGCAGTGCACTGAATGAAATGCAAAATTAAAATCTTATATTAGAAACATGCAAAATATTTTTTTTTTATCAGACCAAATGAGAATTGACACTAAAATAATTCAGCAGAATTTCTCTGGATAGCATCATGTATAGGCAATACTTGGAGATAAAAAAACACTCCCTCTTTTATAGGAGAAAGAATCAATTTATGGAAACTTTTTTTATTTATATAAGTGATTATTTTATTTAAGACTGATGGAGGAAAAAATCTTTAGATGCTGGTCATTTCAAGTTCTGAATGTTGTAGCAGTTTGCTATAAAATAAAGAGCTAGTTTCTTAGGAGTGGTTAAGATGCTAGTCTAGAAATCAGGAGAGTTGTGAGTTCTACTCCTGCCTTAGGCATGAATACTAGTTGGGTGACTTTGGGCTGATCATTCTCTTTTGGTCCAATACAGCTCACAGGGTTGTTATGGGAAAACTAGGAGGCAGGAGTATCAAGTAGGTTTGCTGCCTTCAGTTTACCAAGCAAATATAAATATCTAGATTGACAATCACAACTGGAAGTGGAATTTTGGTCACTAAGTGATGCAGTTGTTAAGCAGGTCATCATGTGATCAGACCCGATTATACAACAATTTTTACTGCAATCATTAAGTGACTCATCATAGTTATTAAATGATTCACATGGGCACTAAGTGAATCTCTTGGTCATTAGCAAATCCAGCTTCCCCAATTGAGTTTGCATGTTGGAGGCCAGCTGGGAAGACTTATGTAATCAAAAATCACAATCAAGTGACCACATGATGCTGCAAATGTTGTAAATATGAACTGCAATACCATGACCATGATGGTATGACGGTTGTAACTTCAAAAATGGTCATGTCATTTTTTTTCAAGGCTGTTAAAACTTCAAGCCATCATTAAATGAAATGAATTCAAGGACACCTGAATATATGTTTATCCTAAAGACAAATCAATCTGACATGATAAAAATCTAATAATCAACCAATTCATAGCATCTCTGTTAGGCATTGAGGATAAAACAAATACAATCCAATGGAAACGAAAGAAATAACAGAGCAGCCAATAATGAGTTAAAATATTATCTGCTAGTATTAATACATTTTTGGTCTTGATCTATCAGCTGTATGATGCAGGAAAATACTAGCTAATTTAAGATGTTGACAGCTATGATGTGAGCAACCATGCATGCTTGAAAGTTACTTTTTCTTTTGAAATCTAGAATACTCCTAGATAATTAATGTATGTGTATATATGTGCAAAACATGCTTTCCAATATGACCCTCAAGTCAATTCAAAAGAATCCAATTGTAAAATAACCATTCAACATTTTCTTCCTGAACTTTGATCCCATCTTTATAAACCTCCTTTGGCTAAGCTGATTTTCTATGCCAAACATTATACTAATGAATTGGTTTTTTTAAAAAATTATGATATTTTCAGGCTTTATAACTAAAGAACATTTAAACTATAAAACATACTTACCATGTCCAACCATGCTTGTTTGACATGGAGTATTTTTCCATAATTGCTGTAAGACGGAGCAGGGAAAATTTTTGTAGCAGATTTAGCTGAGCAACTGACTGATTGCTGATCTGGAGTGATCCTAGGGCATGACTAAGTTGGTGAGAGATCTGGAAACTGTGCCAACGTAATCGCCTTTATATACATACAAAAAAAAATGGAATAAAATGTCTGATTGTCATGATAGATTTGTTTTTTATGAAATCTGTGATGGATTAAAAGACTTCGTCCTACAATCAGAAGAATGTAATTCCAGCACGAGTCTAAAAATGGCTTTCCTTTTACAAGATCCTGTTTAAGAAACCTATTTGTTTGAGGCATGTTATAGCAATGATAACAGTTTAAAATTGCCATTTTTAGTAAATTTCATTTGCTCCACTAGATGCCATTCTATTTCTGGGACATTCATAGATGAATACACTGATATGGAACATTCAATAACTTAATGTTCTTGTGCATCAAGATTTTATGCAGGTACAATAAATCCAATGAGTACAAAATATTATTCTGATGAATGAAGCATAATCTAAGATGAAGTGAAATTTTTCACACTGTTAAAAAGACAATTTTATATTGCTTACACAAAAAAGGGGAACTCCAGTTCCTTATTCCATTCAGCCTACACATCACCTGGATTTATCAATAATACATATTTATAAATAAATATGGGGATTCTTATCTCACAGGCTTTAGTGATTACCGCTCATAAATTAAGTATCTCCCAATTTAAAAATCTACTGATCCAAACTGAGTTATCAATAAAAGTTGTAGTTATTAATATTACCAATGGGTGGCAATGGTCAAATTGTATTTATCCTTTAACATAAAAATGATAACATCATTATCATCCAATAATTGATCTAATATAAAAATCCCAACATCTATCAAGATCTTCCATGTAATGTTTTAAAAAAATAAATTTTAGCATCTAGATTACCACAAGAGTATCAATTTGGTGTAAGAAAAAGAATCAAAATGCAAATTTTCAGTAATAGTATATTTATACTATTCTAGAAATAGTTTTGAACTGATGTATCAGAGACAGAAAACATTGTTAATTCATTATACAATATTTTGAGCCACAAGCAGTCCATTTAATTGTGGTTATGCAAAATCCAATACCTGTTAAAAATATGCATATGTGTGTCTGATTCAAGAGTCAAGAAATCAAAGCCTCTATTTTTAACTGCAACTTTTGCTAGATAATTTTGGGAATTGAAAACCTCCATAGAAATATACAGAACAATGCACTGAGTGTTTAAAAATCTCTCCTGGATAAGTATATGATAATTCTATGCAAAATATAAGGTATTATAGAAATTATATTATTTTTAAATGTTATTTATCCCCAGGTAAGGCTATCAATATCAAAGAATTATATTGATTTGAGAAATGTGAGATGGCATAATAATACAGTGCATTCAGTGCATATATGAAATGATACTTGTATTTGCTCTTCGCATCAATTCTAAATTAAATGAGCTAAAGAATATCCCACAATTTATCCAAAACATAATAATCAAGCGCATTAGTGTTACAATCAAAATATGAAATTCAGAAATAGACAATAAAATACTATCAGCAAACAACACCAATTTTATTCTGATGAATAGTGTAAAATACCATGGATATTATGATCTGGTACAGTGGTTCTCAAACATATTAGTCTCAGAACCTCTTTATATTCTTAAAACTGATTGAGAATCCAAAGACATTTGGTTTATGTGGGTTGTATCTATCAATATTTATTATATTAGAAATAAAAACAGAAATTGTAATGTATTTATTTGACTTTGCAGGCCTGCTGAAAGGAGAACACTCTGAGACCCACTGATCTAGTATAGTAGCAGAAACTAAAGGATCTAAACAAATATTGAAGTGGAAATTATATATATTTGTCCACTATCTTTACAGATAGTAGAGCCAGCTTGGTGTAGCAATTAAAACATCAGGCTAGAAACTAGAAAACCATGAGTTCTAGTCCTGCCTTAGGCAAAAATCAGCTGGGTTACCTTGGTCTGATCACCGTCTCTCAGCCCTAGGAAGAAAGCAATGAAAAACCACTTCTGAAAACTGCAGGTACCTGTCCAGGCAGTTTCTGAGAATTGGACACGATTAAATGGAAGAAAAAAAAGGGCAATAACTCTATGGAATTCTATTGTATAGTGCAGAGGTGGTATTCAGCAGGTTCTGACCAGTTCTGGAGAACCGGTAACAGAAATTTTAAGCAGTTCGGAGGACCAGCAAATACCACCCATCATTCCCCTGCCACGCCCACCAAGCTACGCCCACAGAACTGGTAGTAAAAAAATTTGAATCCCACCACTGGATATAGTGCAATATTAATGCAATATCAGGGGTTTTCAGTTCACTGTATAGAATGTGAAGGATGTGTTTATTTTCATAGTACACTGAAGACGGTATTTAATTTCGTTGTACGAGGTGCAAAGACAATAAAGTAAAGTAAGCTAACAAAAAATGACCATCTAGAATCTGGACTTATTTGGTATTTCACATTTGGCTATGTAATTTACTAATACTATCTATGCCTTTTATCAAAGGCTTTTTTCCGTATCAAACAATATAATTTTAGCATTGCCTTTTCTGTCTTTGCTCAGATCACCAAATCCTCCCAATCACTTTTGCTTTGGGCATTATCTACTGTTTGCTCCACCACAGCTCATCATATAGTTAAACCTTACTCAAAATCTTTGAAGTAAAGAAGATTCTCCATCCTTGATCTCCATCCTTTAATCCTCTTAAAGCAATGTTTCAAGTAGCTGGAAAATGTCAAACAGCTGTTATTCCAAGACTCTATTTTCATAGGATGCTGTAATTGTTGTTATTTTTGACCATTTAAGTTGGCAAGAGAATTTAGTAGAAGATTTTATGGGATTACTCTGATTTAAAATTTAAACTGTAAATTATGTATTGCATTATGAATTGCAATTAATTGCTATGATTTCGATATAGGAACAACTACATAATTGAAAAACAAAGTATTTTAATTTCCCTGTTTCCCATTCTTAGAAGTATGATCTGCTACAAACCTGTTTGGTCTGGTAAGGGATGCTCCAACACCAGAGTCTCTTCTTTCTCTGACACCAGGAGCTTCTGATTCATTGAGAGATGCCCCGTCTCGGTCAATATCACTTGGGGTTGTATGGCCATCAGACATTGAGTTCTGTTCAAACTCTAAAGAAATTTTACTTGGTGATTGACATGATAATGACTCAAATTCACCAATGGATAAAGCATTCTTTTTTTGTTCTGGTAATACATTTTTTGACCAGTCATCAATATATTCCTGAAGTCCATTGACATGTTGCAAGATACCATCCAAATGAGGAAAAAGATTTTCCCTTTCCAGATCCAGAAGATCTCCTGTGCTGGCACATAAATGAGAACTTGGAACATTGTCATAAATGCTAACTCTACTTTCCTTTGAACAGGAAACAAGGGGTTTGTGTTCTTTAGAGGTCTTGTTGGCTAATGAAACGCTGTCTCTCTTCCAGTTCAGGACATTGTCTGTAGGTGAGAGACTTTCAATAGAAAGCGCCTTAGGAAATGTTCCTGGTTTGTGGTCTTTGGGAATATGAAATATTAGGTTTTCTTGGGAGTGAAATTCATTTTTGCAGCTTTGATCTATCACTTGTCTCAGTGTTGATCCTGTAAGAACATCTAGATCTTCTAGGTACATGCCACCCCGTTTATTTGCTTCATGGTGTTTGCGTTCTTTTAAGGAAGGAGTGCTTATGGCACTGTTGTTAATCTCCAGTTGGCTGCTTTCACTGCTGCAATTTGCTGAAAATGGAGATCCTTGTCTGACTGGATCTTGGAGTGCAATTGTTTTATTTTGGAAGTCTCCATTTTCTACTTGCACGCATTGCATTTCCTTTAAGGTTCTGGGCTCATACTGCAGAACAGGTGTACCAATGACTGAGAGATTAGTCAGTCCAGACCCTTTTAATTTTCCATGTTGTCCTTTGGGTTTTAATGTCTCCATACGCTTCAGAAAGGTTTTTGCTCTGGTTTGTGTTTTCTCATTCCTGAAGTTGGGACAGACTTCTGAAAGCTGGGAAGAAGGACCACCAATTGCAGAGGGGCCTTGCACAGAAGTGTTTCTGACACAGTACTGTCCTGAACAATTAGTTTCTCTGAGGAGGCTTGTGATTCCAGACTGACTCCTATGGTCACTTCCTCCACTGCTCTCACTATGAATAGATGACACCTCAGGCTCACTCAAATCAGTAAGCACACTTTCATTGCTGGTTGTGATTTTCATTTTAATGTCCCCTTGAAAGTCATGTTTGCCTGACTGATGAATCAAAGCATCAGAATCTTCCACTCGAGACCATCTCTGGCTTGCTCTTTGGAAAGTCCATTTATTACTGATGGCACAAAGGTCTTCTTCATCTGAGTCTTCACTCTGAAAAACAAGACATAATGTTTGAATGTCTGTCCGTCCATCCACTGATAACAAGCCTAACACATCATTTTTCATCTTGCCTTTCATAATTTTTGATTAATGGCAGACTAATGGCTAATAAATGACATGCAAGTTTTCATATGCATTTGCCTTTATACCCTTTTATCTACACTCGCCCAAACACATATCATATATACATACACAAATACATACATATACACACACACACACATACATACATACATACATACATACATACACACATACATACATATATAAACTTGCTCTTCCTCCCATTTTTTATCCTCCTCTTCATCAGTAATCTCCAGATCAAGGATGTTTTGTTGCCATTAGCAATGGCAACTAATGTTCTGTTTGCTTAATATTTGCTGAAGCCATCAGCAAATATTAAGGAGTGTCAGCTAACTGAACATTACATACAGAGGGATGGAGAAAAGTTTGTAACTACCAGTTTCTAATGGTCATCAGGACATTGGATGGTCAAAATACTTTCTCATCTTGTACCAGCAAAATCAAATTGTCTTGCCATTTACGGAGAGACAGATAAGAAATAAATATCAATCAATGAGTATTTCAGAGGCTCTTGTCTTTAAAATAGAGGGTGCAGATTCAACCATGGATCACAATGAAATTTCATCAAATCCTAAGGAATCTAAGTTTTACTGGTTCAAACTCAAAAATGTATTGGTGTCTAAAGAAAGACACCAAGGATTTGTTTTGATTAGTGATTAGTTTGATTGGAATTATAAGTTTCTTGAAAATGACAATGGAAGCCCAGACAGTATCCCAGAACTTTGGTTTCTTAAGACCTCATGCTATTGAGAATGTAGCACTGAAATCTATCTGAACTGTGTTCCTAACTTTCTATTTTTGCTGAAATCTTGGCTTTTAACATTCAGACTCTAGTTGTCCTGACTTTGTGGCAAGCCTTATTTTCTATTTCCACCTTTTACAGGATGAATTCTGCTGTGAATTATTAGCTTTCTGTATTACTAATTTGATAGGGCTCTGATTTTTTTCAGCTTTTTGCTTACCTCTCTAAACACAAGAGTATAGGGACTAACAAAGATGTTTTTTCCAAGAGGCAACTGGCCTTTGTTTTTTTTCTCTGAAAACATTTTGCTTCTCATCCAAGAAGCTTCTTCAGCTCAAAACTGAAGACAGGAGTATAGGGTCTTGAAGTGCAAAAGCTTGGATGGCAAAGTGTTGTACTAGCTAAGTAGAGTTCAACATTTTTTTTAGAAAAACTACACTGAGAAAGGATGTGCTATAGTAGTATGTTTTAAATAGTTCTGTTATGTTTTGATAGGATGAAAAAATAGATAAGATTCGGTTCATATTGAATTGCAAAAATATTAGAAAGGGACCTGGCTGCATATGGAGAGAGGTAAAGGCAAATGCAGTAAAATAATGATTTACTGAATGACAGAATATTAAATGTCTTAATGTGCTTTGAACATCTGTCTACTTTCCCAGAGGAATCTGAAAATAGAGTACAATTACATTATTCACAAGAAGCAAAGTTACTGAAGGTCTTTCTATTATGATGCACATAAAAATTAGAGATCATATGAAGCAAAGAAATAAAAATATTATCTGAATAATTTCATATACATAGGAAATAAAAAATATAACTTTACTTAAAATAAAATTGATAAGTACTTAGATTTTCTAAAAAAAATCCTTTTGTATAGAAAAAAAAGATTTCATTTTTTAATTATTTTTAGTTTTCATTTTGAGTTGTTTGCCTTCATATATTGTCAAAGCTGAAATATTATGTATATTTTTCTATGAGCAATTATTACTGAACAGAATGGGGCTTCAGATTAAAGGCCTGTTGGATTGAAAAGCATATCATGACATCATCCTAATTATACCTGATCCCTGATTAGCAAGATGACCCAAGTAATTTACGCTCAAAGCAAAAAATTACTTCTTTGTCCTAAGGAATTTTCACTCTAAATGTTGATACAGAGACAACAAAGGAAAAGGGAAAAACACTGAAGTGTGTTTTCTGAGATATGAGTCATTGGGAGACTGTAAGTTCACCGACAAATATATGTATAATAACAAAAAGATTTGCTCTTGGTTATTTGAACTCTTGTCATCATATGATCAGACTATTGTAATTTGCTTTTACATGGAGCTACCTTCGAAAACCATTCAGCTAGTTCACTATGGACTGTTGAAGGATTATCTAGATCTCCTCATGTAACACCATTATTGCTCTAATTGCATGCTGTCAGTCATTGTCAGTGAAATTCAAGCCTCTAGACATGGCCTAGGGTCTACATTTTTCCATCTTCTCCAAATAGAATCTGCTCTTCTGATGAAATTTAGTAGAGAAGCCCTACTGAGGTTCCAAGATTTGAGGGAATGCTATCTATAGGCATTTTGTGCTTGAGCACTTTCAGAATACAAATCACATTTTTTTGAGTGCACCCATCAGCCTGACAAATGGTATGAATGCCTGCTTTCACTCTACTTGAAAAGGAATAAACTGAAACAGCATTGGCATCCTATCCCTTCTTATTTTGCTTCAAGCACTGCTGGCAATGACTTTTCCAGCACCAATGAAAAGAATTTGTCAAGCATTTTGAGAGAGAATCCAATGTGTACAAGGTTCCTTGGAGCAATGATCTGTACTATGCAAGCTCCTGATTAAAAAGTGCCCCAGGGAGAGGAGTGCCTTGTAAATAAAATGTTATTGGCTCCCTTACAAAAGTTTTCATATCAAGCAACATTTTCTACATTCCTTCTTAAAACCCCTTAAGCCTTAGATAACGCCTGTGTTATACAATGAGCAGTAAACATGGCAAACTTTATTTTAATAAGTCAGCACAAATGAAAGAAAATAAAGCAAAAACAAAAAAAAGTCTGTTGCTTTTTATCTGGCAAGGAATCATGTTGTAGGGTCATACTCAGACTACCTAGTTAACCAAACAGGCTTTTCTTGTATTTTGAAAAGACCCTTGGGAATTGTTTTCTCTTACAATACAGTCTCTTTCATTTGCTACTATGCAGATATCTTCAAATCCCCACATTCTTAGTGAGCAGTTAAAAAGGAGCTGGAGAAAGCCATTCTCTAAGGCATTAGGTGTGTGTGTGTGGGGGGGGGGGGGGGGAGACCTGTCACAATCTGGGTTTTGAATCTCAAGATTTCTCTAGGAGAAGGAAGAGATTTCTCTAGGAGAAGGAAGGTATAAACAAAACAGAAACTAATTTTCTAGGATGTCTTAGAAAAAGCATATTGATACATAATGAACCTTACTTCATCATAGTTCATCTTCAAAACACAGTGATGGTTGTTGATTAAAAACATTTCTTCTATATGCTGCATCTGGAAACACTTTTTTGATTTTCTTATCAATATAGGCCATTGTTGGACTTTATAAATGATGCAAAACTTACAAAGTGATAACATCTGTATTTCAGGCTCAACAATTAGATACAACATCATCTGGGGCTTTGATTTCAGGAGATTTTAAGTATTTTCACCTACATAAAAATATATGAATGTGCATGTACTTGCCTTTTTTCTTTGAAAGTTCAGATCAAGTTTCATTGAGGCACATTTATTCAGTGTGTTCAATCGTCTAAAAATAAAATAAGAATCATACTGAACTTATTGACTGGCTCTTCGTAATATCAAATTTAGTTTCTTCTTTGATTTGAATGCAAGATACATGATTAATTCCAATGAATGAGATAGCAATAGGAAATTACATTATCTTGAAGCCCATATAATCTTGCAATTAGTCTGATGGTTTGAAAAAAATGGGTATTTGTTATCATAACAAGAAATGGACTTTTATATAAAATTTAAGCAAAACTTAAGCACGAATGCATCTTCTCTATCAAGCCCTCCACCTAATGCCCTCTATTAGAAATAAAATTATTTATTTGCCTAAATGTATATTCCATTTCACCTGTGATTTTAGGCAGTTTATATACTGTTTAAGAAAAAAAAAAGACTATCACTATCTGAGGCAAGGATCATCAATCCTGCAAGCATCTGTGTCCAGTTAACTGACACTTCTTGCGTCAGAATTTTTGTAAAAGTGCTGTGTCTTTCTGGATGCCCAAAGGAAAGTGGCTGTCTTTGAAGGCTACTGCTCCCAAATGAGGGGGCTACTGCTGAGAAGACTTGCTACTGGACCCCCAAACCTTGGAAAGTAGGCTCCCATATGACGACTTGAATGATGTATCAATATACATCACAAAAATGTCTGAACAGTTGTGACAAAAATAAAACCTGAATATTTGTGCTTTATTGTTCTAATTCCAGTAAAATCTAAAGACTGTAAGTAATTAAAAGAATACCAAACGAACAGGTTATATATAAGGAAAGCAAGGTAGTACAGTAGTACTCATATCATAATAGTTTACCATTTAGAATATTTTAAAAGACATGTAGGAGGCAGAGTACATTTGTACGTGCATGAAATATAGGCCACATAAAGCAAAAGCATACATTAAACCACTGAGAAATAGAGACATGCCTGCTATGCGTAGAATAACCATTCTAATGTTGGTATCTGTTCTTGAGGGCAGTTCCAAAATTCATTGCTGAATAAACTTTTCTCTTCACTTGTTAGGTTCCTCTGTTTGATTGGCCTGGAATTATTATTCCAATAACACCTTCTTTCTATAAACTCTATCTTGGTTTCATTTTTAGACCATGAATTGATCTCCTCAAGATTAAATATTTAAGAAATGACAGAATCCAGTTTTAAAAAAAAAGAACATTTATTTTTTTTCAAAGTGAACGTCTATATTTTAATTAAGGAAATGCCAATTTAAGCTGATTATTTTTAGGCAAAAAATGATGTCCTATCTTCTGTGGCTTTTCTAAAACTTTGAAATAGATTGCCAAAGATATGAAAAAATTTAAGTCTTTAGTTTTCTGATTAAATCAGGCCCACTTGAATTCCTTACACCCATTTGAAGTGGCAGTGGCAGAAGACATGATTCTCCATCTGTGATATCTGTCAGATCCTAAGCAAGACCACTTTCAGAAACACTAATCAATAATATCTTGTTACCCTTTGAGTGTGAGAAGCTAAATAAAATTAAAATGCTAGAACACCAACAATCTTCTACAGCAGGGGTCTCAAACTCACATCGTCACAGCGGCATCAGGTGACATATTGGGACTTTTTCCCCCTTTTGCTAAACTGGGCGGGGTGGTACCAGCATCTGACGCATCTGGCCCACGGGCCGCAAGTTTGACACCCTTGTTCTACAGAAAAGGTGTTGTGAAATTATTTCCTTGCAGTTTGCCCACAGAAGCAACAATTCATATATGTGTCTGGTAAACTCATTCATAACTAACTCTTTGAAAACCTAGCAGGTTTTTTAAAGGCATTTTTTAAGGTTGCATTTTCCAATTCTGATCTACTGAGGAAGCTCAAATTTACTTAAGGCCCAGTTTTGGGAACCAGCTGAGCTGCTGCAAACCGAGGATGAATAAAACCCATAATTTGCAGCAGAGAAAGGAAGCTGGTAACAATCAAAATCTGCCTAAAATTTGCAGAATCCTCTGCATTGTGTAAAACGCTATAACTTTACAAAGTATACCAAAATAATAGTATGAAACAGAAAGCACATTACCTACAAAGAGTTTCTACAAGGTCTTTGTCAAGAAAATCATGATCTTTCTTCACAGCAGCAATATCAATAGGGAACTGGTAATCTACAAAAGAAGAACTATTTATTTCCACAGCAAGAAACACTTGACTTTGAGATATATTGGATACATTCTCAAACAATATATACAAAATATATAAAACTTATTCATTAAAATGATGTTAATATATCCTGTTCTGAATGCAATACAACATTAGAAGGTTCATTTTTCAACCTTTTTTTGTAAATAAGTAACAGTCAGTAAATAGTAATGTTCTAGTCACTAGTATAGAAAAACAGTTATTATTCATTCCCTGCCTGATTTTTCTACTCTCCATCTCTTTGGCTAATAAATATAGAAAGTAAAAGTTCAACATATTTGAAAAACAAGGAGTTAGGGAAGGCGACATTATTCCAGCAGAAAGCTCTTTTACCATTCTGCATTCACCATATCATCATTATTAGCATTGCCTTTAATGAAAAGCACATGTAATACTGACATCATACAAACTACTTGCCAATAAAATAATTTGAGCTTATAACACTAATCATTCTATTTGGCCTTTGTTTTGTTTGTATGTTTGTCGTAAAAAAATAAAAACTTTTGTTAAAAAAACAATTGTGGGTGGAGCCCAGGCAAAACCCAAATTTTTTGACAGTGCCATTCAAAATGTTAGGGTCCTTTTAGATTCTCCTTTTTTTCAAGTTTAGAACACACGGCAAAAACATTTCACATTAGCTTAGGTACATCTACACAATACTGAGTCTAAGAATATCTCAACATGCAGATTTCATTATTTAACTCAATGTGATTTTCTAGTTAACCTAAGATTAGTATTTCTATTGATGAAATCTACCAGATTTAATTCTAACGCTTTGGAAGATGCATGTGTATTCCCTTCAACAATAAAGCATCAAAAAACACAATAATCTTTGCTGTAACTAAAGTTATGGATTAAACATGGATTTCTAAAGCATACCTTCATAAAGTTGAGCATACTGAGGAAATCCAGCAGCGCGTAACCAAGCACAGGACTCTTTTGCTTCACGCTCTGAGGAATAAAGAAAAAAACACACACCAAACAATGTATTATTAATACACAATTTTATAACTTTAATTGTCTTTTAGCCAATTGTTCAGAAAACTTCCAATAAAGCAAGCAACTTTTGTAAAACATATTCAGGGTTTTTTTAACTCTGATATTCCATGTACTTAGGATCTATGTACTTAGTACTTATGTACTATGTACTTAGGATCTGCACATTTGAATATTTTCATTTCAAATTCATATCTCATTTATATCAGACCAGGTGTAATGCACAATTTCAGCAACCCAATGGGAGCAGTGAAAAAGCTATATGAAATCATACAACTTCCCTGGAGTGCACCCCAAATCAGTGTGACAGTATTTTGATTGTAATCAGCATAATATAGGTATCACACCTATATTATTTAATATAATGTGATTAAAAATAGCAATGTCTAATCTTATGCTTCCAGTTCTTGTAGGAATGCAATAGGCAGATGGCTGATTTTGAAACTGCAGAATCTCGAAGGGAGGAGAAACAACAATGGGAGAATGATTCTCATGACGAGTTTGAGCAGAAGCAAAGGAAATGGGGAGGAAAATTAAAAAGTTTGGTGAAAACTTTCAAGACCTTGTGCAGGAGCTAAAAAAGAAACAAGGTAGAACATCTGGATTGGACAGAGTTAGAACAGAGGGACAAATCTAGGAGGAATATGTGGGTTGTCATCCTGGTCAATTGAAAGACATCTCTTGTTCTAAAAGAACCCAGTCAAACTAACTTAGCACAGCTGAGAAAGTCCAGAAATATTACACAAGTAGACTTCTCCACTCCTCTACTTGTTGTAGAATACCTTATGCCATCAGACTTGAAATTCTAGACCTAGAAAACCTTAAATTATGCCGTCTCGGTCTGATCTAAGTATGGTATATAAAACCATACATTGCAATGACTTACCTGTCAATGAATACTTCAGCTTCAACCATAACAATGCAAGAGCACACAATAGATACAAACTCAAGGTTAATTGCACCAAACTTGATTGCAGGAAATATGACTTCAGCAACAGAGTGGTCAATGTCTGGAATACTCTACCTGACTGTGGTTTTTTCCCCAAACCCCAAAAACTTTAATCTTAGACTGTCTAATATTGACCTCCCCGCTTTCCTAAGAGGTTTGTAGGGGGCATGCATAAGCGCACCAACGTGCCTACTGTCCCTGTCCTAATGTTTCTTTTTTCTTTTTCTTATTCTCTCTATTGGTTACCAGTCATAAATTCAATTAGCTATGGCTAGTAACATGCCATTCATTATTCATTTGCCAAAAGCATGTCGTTTGTCAATATCTGCAATCAGGTATTGTCACCTGCTGTCAAAGATGTCACTATTTGTCAAAAAAGTAAAATAGTGCTTTATGCATGTTGTGTGCATATTTAGGAAATGAACTGTTAATAATTTAAAAAACTCCCAGCAAGTATATTCATTGAAGACTAACTCCCAGCAAGTATATTCATAGAAGACTTCCTTTTTTTGATCCTTGTTTGACATGAAAATATACTTGAAATATGGAAATTTGTTTTATTTCCTCTGCTTTTGATGAGACAAGCTCAGGTATATACATGTTCTTCAACTTACTTATGCATGCCTCACAAGTAGACTTAGTTATATAAATCTTTCCACATGAGCAACTGTGTGATCATAAGATTTATTATCTAGAGCAGGTGAAAATGTGTATAAATTTTTCCGCATTAATTTTTTATTGCAAAAATATACTGTCCTGCCTAATTCCGAACTGAGCAATAAAAGAGTGATAGTATGGCATACACATGAATGTGAGGCTATATCCATGTGCACAAATAAAAATCAATGATTGTGACTACATCCCATCCCTTGCACTGCTGAAGAAATGGCAGCGTGATAAAGAATGCCCACAGTGTCATCAATCTATTGTTTAAATAGCTTTTTAACAAAGAAAGAAGAAGGGATAGTTTTATCACAGTTCTGTGCACTGAATCTTAATAGTTATATAGTCAATACCATCTTTTTTGGAGCCGATGCAATGTTACTCTTTCAAAAACAGGCAAACCTTTTCAGCAGCAAAATTTGACTAAAAAGGAAAGCTCTGCCCATTCAGCAGCTCTAAAGTTATGTGAAGAACCTTTGTTTTTGTTTTTTTTCTAAGATGGATTTAACATGGAAGAGTACAATAGTTTAGATTCCATAGACAACTCAAGTCTCAGTTCATTAGACTTTCTCCATGAATATTTCAGAAATGCCCTGAGATGATAATCAGTACATAATGGAAGACAGTTAACTAGTTACTATGCTATTTATTTAGTATAGTATATATTTATACTATACCGTATAAATACCTGAGTGAATGTAAATGTTACACAAGATTAGTATGCTCTATTATAGATGCTGTATTGGACCATGTTAGTAAGTTTTTTACACAAAATGTAAAACACCTTTCATGTAATGTATTAAAATACATCACATAATGTATCATCTTTCATATAATGATAGCTTAGTAATCTACTATGGGGATCAGATGGTATGAAACTTCCAAAGACATATTTCTATATGTTTTTAGAGGCTTTTTATCAGGTCCGTCGGATCTACCGGTTGCGGCCCTTTCTGGATCAGGGCGCATTGTGCACGGTCACTTCTGCCCTCGTCATCTCCCGCCCAGACTACTGCAATGCTCTCTACAAGGGGCTCCCCTTGAAGAGCATCCGGAGGCTTCAACTGGTGCAGAATGCGGCTGCGCGGGTGATCTTGGAAGCTTCTCTGAGCTCCCATGTTACACCGTTCCTGCGTGAGCTGCATTGGCTTCCAGTGGTCTTCCGGGTGTGATTCAAGGTGTTGGTGATCACCTTTAAAGCGCTCCATGGCTTGGGACCCGGGTACTTACGGGACCGCCTACTGCCACCATCGGCCTCCCGCGGCCAGTGCGTTCCCACCGGGTGGGCCTCCTCGGGGTGCTGCCAGCTGGGCGATGCCGGCTGGCGGCTCCGAGGGTACGGGCCTTCTGTGCGGGAGCACCCTCCCTCTGGAATGAATTACCCACGGAGATGCGAGTCATTACTGACCTGCAAACCTTCCGGTGCGCACTAAAAACCCACCTTTTCTAGCAGGCCGGTCTGGCCTAGTGTTCTTAGAAGGGGTTTTAAATTTGTAACTTTTTAAATTTCTTATTGGATTTTATTGGTTTTTGTATTTTAATTCAGCCACTATTTAATAACTTTTTAATCTATTTTAACTTTTATTGACTGTATTTTTATCAATGGCTGTTCACTGCCCCGAGTTCCTATTTGGGAGAGGGGGCGGTATAAAAGTGCAATAAATAATAATAATAATAATAATAGTACAACAAAAAACCTTCAGTGTGTTTCATAACAAAAAAAGGAAACCTTTCTTCATGAGGCAATCCCCTGTGTCATCAAAGATAGAATCAAATATTGATAAAACAGTTCTGTTAAGTACTTGTATAATTTGTTCCTTCTTTAGTTACGTTTTCTGAAATTCAAAAAATCTCAGTAGTTATTAATGGGTAATCCCTCCCTGGGGAATTTAATAGCCAGATTCAAAGCTATGATAGTCAGGTCCCCTCCACAGTCACATGATCTCATTAGCACATTCAGTAACCAGGCTGCATTTACGACCATTGCAGTGTCCCATGGTCACATGACCAGATTTTATGACAGTTTTGCTGAAAGACAGCATTTACTTCCAGGTTTGGCAAAACCATCCTATAGCAAATCGTTGGCTCACTTAACAACCACAGCATTTGCTTAACAAAAAGGGTTGTAAAATCAAGTCAGTTGTATGGATGATCAGATTTACAACTGTCACCAACTTACAAGTGTGATGGGCAGGCTCCAATATGTTGTAACTCAAGGACTAGCTGAATTTAGATTTTAGTTTCTCTCAACTTCAGAATGTCTCTGGGTGGCTAACAACAATAACAACAAAATCCAATTGATTGATTAATTCATTAGATGCCATTAAGTTGTTGTTGGCTCATAGCAGTCATATGGTTAAAATAAATGGGAAATATAATAAGGGAAATAATAGAATGGCAATTTGGACACTAACATCAATACATACAGGTGAAACTCAAAAAATTAGAATATCGCGCAAAAGTTCATTTATTTCAGTAATGCAACTTAAAAGGTGAAACTAATATATGAGATAGACTCATTACATGCAAAGCAAGATAGTTCAAGCCGTGATTTGTCATAATTGTGATGATTATGGCTTACAGCTCATGAAAACCCCAAATCCACAATCTCAGAAAATTAGAATTTTCAATAAAACAAGGATTGTACATAGAACAATATCAGACCTCTGAAAAATATAAGCATGCATATGTACTCAGAACTTGGTTTGGGCCCCTTTTGCAGCAATTACTGCCTCAATGCGGCATGGCATGGAAGCTATCAGCCTGTGGCACTGCTGAGGTGTTATGGAAGACCAGAATGCTTCAATAGCGACCTTTAGCTCTTCTGCATTGTTCGGTCCCATGTCTTTCAACTTTCTCTTAGCAATGCCCCATAGATTCTCTATGGGGTTCAGGTCAGGCGAGTTTGCTGGACAATCAAGCACAGTAATCCCACCAGGTTTTGGTGCTTTTGGCAATGTGGGCAGGTGCCAAGTCCTGCTGGAAAATGAAGTCAGCATCCGCATAAAGTTCGTCTGCAGAAGGAAGCATGAAGTGCTCCAAAATCTCCTGGTAGATGGCTGCGTTGACCCTGGACTTAATGAAGCACAGTGGACCAACACCAGCAGATGACATGGCTCCTCAAATCAACACAGACTGTGGAAACTTCACACTGGACTTCAAGCATCTTGCAGTGTGTGCCTCTCCATTCTTCCTCCAGATTCTGGGTCCTTGGTTTCCAAATGAGATGCAAAATTTGCTCTCATCAAAAAAGAGGACTTTGGACCACTGAGCAACAGACCAATTCTGTTTTTCTTTAGCCCAGGTAAGACACTTCTGACATTGTGCAACTTGACAAGAGGAATACGACATTTGAAGCCCATGTCCAGGATCCATCTGTGTGTGGTGGCTCTTGATGTACTGACTCCTTGTGAAAGTCCCCAACACTTTTGAATGGCCTTTTCCTGAAAATCCTCTCCAGGCTACGATCATCTCTGCTGCTTGTGCATCTTTTTCTTCCACACTTTTCCCTTCCACATAACTTTCTATTAATGTGCTTTGATACAGCACTTTGGGACCATCCAACTTTTTTTGCAATTATCTTTTGAGGCTTTCCCTCCTTATAGAGGGTGTCAATGATAGATTTCTGCACAACTGTCAGGTCAGCAGTCTTTCCCATGATTGTGATTCCTACTGAACCAGACTGAGAGACCATTTAAAGGCTCAGGAACCCTTTGCAGGTGTTATGGCTTAATTAGCTGATTAGAGTGGGACACTTTGAGCCTAGAATATTGAACTTTTTCACAATATTCTAATTTTCTGAGATTGTGGATTTGGGGTTTTCATGAGCTGTAAGCCATAATCATCGCAATTATGACAATTCACGGCTTGAACTATCTTGCTTTGCATGTAATGAGTCTATCTCATATATTCGTTTCACCTTTTAAGTTGCATTACTGAAATAAATGAACTTTTGCACGATATTCCAATTTTTTGAGTTTCACCTGTAGATAACAAATATTAGATACCTTTGATGAAGTATAGAGGAATTTTTATCCATTCTACCCTAGGAGAAAACAGCAAGCTTTAAGGCTTCTGGAATATGATTAAAGTGGGAGATGAGTGAAGCTCAGAGAAGGGCTTATATATATATATGTACAAGGTGCAGGAGAAATATAGCATAATAATTTCCCTGTATTCCCTTTAGAGAGAATGGATTGTGGCATTTCAGGTAATAGTAAATCAAATGAAGGCCTCTCAACTGAAATGAACTTCATTTTAATTATTCCTTTTAAAAATGTCCTTAAGCTTAAATAATTTAAATTGGATTACAGGTAGTTCTCGACTTACAATAGTTCACTTAGTGACTGTTCAAAGTTACAACGGCACTGAAAAGTGACTTATGACCATTTTTTCACACATGATCTTATGGTCACATTATTTATGTTTGGATACTTGACAATTGACTCACGTTTATGTTTTTTTATATTTTTTGCACTGTCCTGGGGTCATGTGATCACCTTTTGCAACCTTCTGATAAGCAAAGTTAATGGAAAAAAGAGATTTACTTAACAACAGTGTTACTAATTTAACAACCGTAGTGATTCACTTAACAAATGTTGCAAGAAAGGTCATAAAATGGGGCAAAATTTCCTTAACAAATTTCTCACTTAGCAACATGCATTTTGGGCTCAATTGTGATCATAAATTGAGGACTACCTGTATTTTAAATCTACTGTTGGACAATACTTTTATTAAGACTAACTCAAATGATACAAAATAACATGTATGATTTTGATCTATATTTGCAAAGACTCTGTGGTAAAAAAACTACTATTATATCTTTAAAACGTTGGCTAAGAAGATTTTTGCATGATTCTACAGTTTGCGGTATGCGTTAATTCTTAAAAATTGACAGCCGCTACCATTGTCCAAGAAGGCCTGAAGAGGCCCAACGTGGTACCCTTCATATTTCTTTGGATGAAACTCCAAAATTTCCAAATAAGCTTTGGCTTGATAGCTAGGAATTCTGGAAACTACAGTCTTAATACATTTGAAGGGACCAATCTGGAAAAAATAGAAAATATACAAGGATGGTCCAATTTTTATGAATTTATTTTTCAACAGAGAAGACCTTAGAACATAATGGGAAATTAGTCTGGGCGGCAACTTGCGTCTGAAAAGGAGGCAGAGATAGTTATAATAAAACCCAAGGGATGGTGCACTCCCAAGAAATCACATGGGAAATAGTCATCCTCTGTAGTAACACTACAGATTCCTATTTCCCATGTAATTTCTAGGGATTTGAGTTCTATGAAGTTTACTTTGTAGATAAGCTTTTTATTGCTGAAATACCGTTCAATTTCCAGGAACTGTTTTCTGAAGAAACCAAACTGTAGACAAGTATTGCAATCCTAAAACATCTGACATTTCCACACTGGTGTGCATGTTTGTGTATATTATGTACATTTGTGAGAGAAATCTGTATATCTTATAATATATATGTCAGAATCTCCTAATTAATTCTAATTAAAATCCTGGAAAGCAAAAGTATATATGGATAGTTTAATATGGATAGTTTATTGAAATAAAAACTTGTGTAAGATTAAACTGTAACTTGCTTAGGCTGCAAATTAATATTAAGAAATCAGAACTTCAAATTGAATTAAAGATCTCCAAAGAAGTTACAAAAACAGAGTTGATATATTACATCCCATAAAAGTAAGAATATTTAAAAGTTTTAATTCATTCAAAGTATAACTAATTACTGTAAACTCCAACCTTTAATAATTTTAAAAAAATCAAGTATGAATAAATGTAACCATTTTTGGCTGAAAAGGATTTTAGAAATAAAAATGATATATTACCGAAATAATATTTGTATTCAGACATTTAGAAATTCCTCTAGAAGCTGGACAAAATATAGTAAAAACTTTTAATACAAGTAGAAAATGTTCTAGATTTAAAGAAGACAGCTATGTATTAAAAGGAAAACTTGGGCATCCCAAATGTGATATACTATTAAAAAGGATTTCAACTAGACAAATCATTGCATTAATACATGATGATACAGAGGAAGATTGGGTAACATGAACTACAAAGAATTTTAACATAAAATATATATTACCTTCCCATCATGGTACATAAGTGTATACAAATAATGCAAAATCTCTTTTTAGATATAACAGTTACATATATGAAGAAAATGGTTGAGCAATTTAAGGTTAACTTAAATTTCATTTTCTTCTGCAACTAATGTTTTGATCCCCTTTAAACACAGAAGAACAAAGAATCTATTGATTCCTGGTGTCTAAATAGACATTTTCACTAGGCACCAATTTTACTTGGATGCAATAAGGTTATAGTAAAATCACATATGCTTCTTTGCCTCTGCAGAAATTTAATTTTGAAATACTACATACAAAATCTATGAAACAATTATTTGCCTTAATAGCATTCTTTAACATGTATATGTGAGCACACATATACACACACACAAATTCACATATACACAAACACATACAAAATTCTACTCATAACAAAGCACAGGTTTGTAACTTGACAATAAACTAGAATTAAATGCATATTATCATGAAGTATAATGTTGAGAATGGACACATGGGTATTAAATTGGTTCAGCTATTAAAAAAAAGAGATTAGCATAAATGGATTTTGTGTTCACAATCAGAATCCTAAACTCTTGAATTGTATTTCACCTACCGGAATATGGATGTCCTGGCTGCCAGCTAGTAGTTTGCATTAAGTTTGATGAGTCATGCAAGTTATGCTGTATATAGTTGGTTTAAACAAGCACTTTATAACTTTTCTGTTCAATATGTATTCCGGGTAGGAAGAAAAAAAAAAAAATGAAAAAGTCCAAACATGTGGACTTTTTAAACAGCACTAGTGGGAAAAGAGCAAGATGACCCCAGTAACTTTGTCCAGATGCTATGAAATGGAAAAGATATTGGAACAAGCTGATCAACTAAGAAATTCTGTCTGCAGCCCTTTGTGTATCTAAGGATTAATGAGCAACTTGGAGGAGATGACAACCTGAGGTACAGCCTCAGACCAATAACCTTCAAATGGCTGTTAATTCCCGGAAAGTAATATGTGGCAAGGTTATTAAAGCAGTTGGAGTTTGAGGAAGAGGCCATGGAAAACTATACAGACTATTGACAGGACATCTTCATTTATGAGACAACAAAATTTCCTTTCTAGAAAAATGCTCTCCAGACTTTTCAGTTGGATTCCTGAAATGATTCTTCAAGCAAGATGTTTAAATTTCTTATAAATAGTAGCTAAATTAGGGATTTGGGATGAAGACCAAGTACAATAAATTATTCTTTTTGAGTGTGTTATTATAGCACTCAGTTTCATAAAATAAAGTGAATTAAAATTGTCGCGATGATACTGCCTGTTTAAGCCCACATGATACCTTTCAAATGTGTTAAGACTGCAACTCCTAATTCCTAACATGAATTAGGGACATGTAGCCCCCAAAGCCTTTAATAACTACCAAGTTAGGAACAGTCTCTCAAAACTTCTAGCCATGCTTACCGGGGATTTTAAATGTAGGTATCTAAGATTAGAGAAAATGCTAGGCAGTTTAGGAATAGTATTATATTTGAATAATATTTTATATTTTTACTAAAAATAAGTGGATGGTATTGGTGAGGGAGGGATAATCATTGATCCTCCCTTGTGGAATGGAATGGATGTTCTTATGTGGAGAACCATGAGGTTCAGTCTTTCCATCACTACAGCTATACATTTACATAAAAGTACAGGTAGTCCTTGACTTATAATCACAACTGAACTCAAAATTTCTGTTGCTAAGCAAGACAGTTGTTAGGTGAGTTGTGCCCCATTTTACAACCTTTCTTGCCACAATTGTTAAGTGAATCACTGCAGTTGTTAAACTTAATGTGGCTTTCCTATTGACTTCGCTTGCCAGAAGGTCACGAAAGGGATCACATGATCCCAGGACACTACAACTGTCATAAATCTGAGTCAAAATTCAGCATTTGAATTTTGCAGCAAAATCACGGAGATGCTGCAATGATCAAATGTGTGAAAAGTGGTCATAAGTCAACTTTTTTCAGTGCCATTGTAACTTTAAATAGTCACAAAATGTCTACAAATTACCCAGCTCTCTATTATTCTATATTTCACTGTGGATGGGGGTCACTGCCCTGGAAAGGGTAAGTCTGTTGCTTATATGCTTTCTGGGCTCATGGCTATGCTGGATTGCAGATGTAGGCTCTGGCCATAGGACTCTTCTACCAGGCATTTGATGAAGAAGAGCATGGTCTACTTCTTGATTAGATGGAACAATGTGGAATAGACAGTACCATCACCAGATATATTTACAATTAGCTGACCAAGCACACTCAGCATATATCCCTAATGTAACTACATCTACATGGAAGGAAGCATGCAGAGGGATCTCAAAGATCTACGATATCATGAGTCCAGTCAGTGCTCTTCAATATCTTCATAGAATGATTTAGAGGAGTGGAGAGCACCCATCAGATTTGCAAATGCTGGTGGAGAATTGCTAACCCTTTGGAAGATAGACTCAAGATTCAGAAGGATCTTGACAGACTTAAGTATTTGGTCATAGCCAACAAGATGCAGTTCAGTGGTAAGAAAAATAAACTTCTGCTCTTAGGAAAAACATATGCTCAGGTACAGAATAGGCAATATTTGGCTCAAAGGTAGTACCTATGAAAGGGATCTAGCTGTCCTGGTGGACCAGCGCTTGACTCAACAATGTGTTGCTACTGCCAAAAAAGCCAACACAGTCCTATGCTGTATCATCAAGATCACAGGAATGATAGTACCACTCTATACTGCATTGGTGAGGCCACATTTGGAATACTGCATCCAGTTTGGGTCACTACAATACAAAAAGGATTCTGGAACTGTAGAAAAAAGTACAGTACAACTTTCTTGTACAAAAGTTGAGATTTTATTTCCTTCTCTTACATATAAGTTTTTACTCCTAAATTATATAAACAATTGAGTTGATGAACAAGAGTTGATGGGTAGGATTTAAGACATATCGTATTAAGCCAAAATACGCTACCTATGGATTTCATTAACTATGCATGTGTTGGAAAAGAAAGAGAAGCAAAATAGCTCAGATTAAATAGCACATATTAAGAACTGCAATTGCTTGCTAGCTAGGGATCTGAAAAGGAAAGAGGGTTTGCAGACCCAAAAAGTTGAAATATAATAATAAAAAAAAACCTTACAGCAAATGGTTACCAAGACTATGACTGCCTATCTTGAGGATAGTTGATACAAAAGAAGATCCTTTAAAGACTAAGAAGGTGCCCTTTCATCACACTTGCTCAATAATGTCCATAAAGGCTTGTTTAAATGTGAAGGGATCGTTTTTATATAGTTTTCTCACTAGGGGAACCAGTTGTTAATCTCTTTTTATCCAAGCAATTTCAAATTATAATCCCTGATGGGCATGAGAAACAGCTTGATAGAACCACAGTCTCTATAATGACATATTTGTCTCCCACTCTATTGCTGAAATTTTTTTCTTAATGATATCCATAAAAGCAAACTCCAAATACCAAATGCTTCTCACAGGAAGTACATAATTCCACACTGAAGGCATAAAATGAAATGAATGTGCATATTGTACCTTAACTACTCTTTTTTGCACTTCAGCAAAACATTGAAAATATAACACTGTTACATTTAATTCCAGGTGTGTGTTCAGACACATACATACAAATGCATGTGCACATACTATTATGCTATATATAGAACTGTTGCTTCCCTCACATATTTTCCTTGGGTTGATAATCCTCTTCATCTCATATCCATTTTTTAATACTAAGGAATGCTTTCCTTTTCTTAAAGTAGCTTATAAATACTATACTAAAAGCACTAAAGCCGAAAGCACCAGCCTGAAGATGGCGAGTGAGATCTCATCAAAACATTGCCAAGATAGTCTCAATCTTACACGGGAAAAGACCCGAACACGCATACCTGTACCCGTGAAAATCTACGAATAATATATATATATATATATATATATATATATATATATATATATATATATATATATATATATATATATATATATTTATTTATTTATTTATTTATTTATTTATATGTATATAAATCTACCTTCTGATGTGCAAGTACAAAACTAAAGGCCACATCAGAAAGAATATATGTGCAAAAGCAATATATTAAATCAAGTAGTAACCAAACCAGAGTTATATTTGCACAGGTACAGTATATGTGGTACCTTGCTCAATAGTAGTAACTGTGAAAGGGATCTCGGAGTCCTAATGGACAACCATTTTAAAATGAGCCAGCACTGTGCAGCAGCTGCCAAAAAAGCCAACACAGTTCTAGGCTGCATAAACAGAAGGATAAAATCAAGATCACGTGAAGTATTAATACCCATTATAATGCCTTGGTAAGGCCACACTTGGAATACTGCATCCAGTTTTGGTCACTACGATGTAAAAAAGATGTTGAGACTCTAGAAAGAGTGCAGAGAAGAGCAACAAAGATGATAAGAGGCTAAAACATATAAAGAATGGTTGCTGGAATTGGGTATGTCTAGTTTGATGAAAAAAAGGACTAGGGGAGACATGATAGCAGTGTTCCAATATCCCAGGGGCTACCACAAAGAAGAAGGAGTCAAGCTATTCTCTAAAGCATCTGAGGGCAGGATAAGAAGCAGTGGGTGGAAACTAATCAAGGAGAGAAGCAACCTAGAACTAAGGAGAAATTTCCTGACAGTTAGAACAATTAATCAGTAAAACTTGCCTCCAGAAGGTGTAAATGCTCTAACACTGGAAGTTTTAAAGAAGAGATTGGATAACTATTTGTCTGAAATGATATAGGATTTCCTGCCTAAGCAGGGGGTTGGACTAGAAAACCTCCAAGGTCCCTTCCAAGTTCGTTATTCTATTATTCTATTCTATTTTCAAGTGTAAGTATAGCATAATAAAAATAAGGGGGAAAACTTTTTTATGTTCTCAGGATTATCCAAACTCTGAGCCCTCCTTTCTATATATTATCACTAATCATATGTAGTTGGATCTCATAAAAGGGATGTAACATTTGATTTGATTTGTTGAAAGCAAAGGACCATAGACGGAACACGAAAAATATATAATATAGGATGACCATGTTACCCATTTAAATAATTTGAACAAATTTAATTATTAATCAAAAATAACTTGTATATTGGGTCTATCCATTTATTAGTTCTGGCCATACTCATACCCACACTGAAGTCCCTGAGCATCACTCAGAAAGCAAAGTGCAGCATTTTGCTAGAGAAACTTTGTATATTCCTTAAGGGGAAGGCATGTGTCATACAGAGAGATGCTACCTTAAGAATCATGGTGTCAACCTTCAAAGGTATAACCAACTACACGACTCTTGACACTCACCTAGAAACAAATTGTCACTCCAAAAACTATAATAGGGGCATCATTTGCCTCAATCAAAATTTGAATAGCAACATTCTGCATTAATTGAAGTTTCTAGTTGGGTTTTAAGGGCAGTTGTTGCCATAGCAACTGAAACACTACACCAAAAATACAGTTTATAGACAAAGCAGAAACAATTCTTATTTAAAAAAAAATCAGAAGAATTTTATTTTTTTAATAAAAAAGGTAGCCTTCCATTTCAAACTGATACTCTATCCCTGACTCTTAAATAGAAGTACTTCTACTTTGTCTAGATTTTATTGTCTGAATGCTATCTGATGATATCAAAGGCCAGTTGAATAAAGTCCTTTTCTCCACTCCTGCCTCCAAGCGCATAAAATCTATTGAGATGGTTTAGCAGGAAGGAAAAAGAGAAGACTTATTTTTAATGAAACTTTGCTCAGGCATCATTATGCGGTAGCCCTTCTTCGCCACAATCCAATGAACACAGATTCTAAACACTGATCAACACCAGCTGCCTTGCCTAAAACTTGATGGAAAGAATATACCGAGCAGGTATATACTGTATTTTAGACATATTGTCAATCTATGGAAAATTTTTCTCAGTGGTTTTGTGTAGCTGTTAAAAAGCATATCTTTCCATTAGCTGCCCTGGCATATAATTGAGATCATTAAAAATGGTATCTGTTCCTTCTTCCTTATTTTACAGCGCAGTTCCAGACAAAATTTTGACTGGAAACAGCCATTGGTTAGTGTTGAAAACCTGCCTTCAAGATAAATTGCAGAGAATCATGTAAATCACTGCAACTAGGTAATTTTTAAATATTAGAAAAATTTTATATATGGAAAATTATGCCAAAAGCCCCTGAAATGTGAAATGGATTCTACTTATTCCATGCTTAGGATTTCTTTTTAAAAGAAAAGTGAAATAGAATTTGTGTATGAGCCCCATGTATTAACTGAGGCATTCTGCACATGTTAAAATATCCTGAATTTTAATATGTTTAGGTAAATTATGAAGTCCTTCTTGGCTGCACAGTATTTGGAGAATATAGCAAAATAGTTTGCTTTGATCTTATGAATACAATGTTTCTTTTTGTAGTTCAAGGAAATAATTTTCCTACATTACAGTAATCAGTTTGGGATCATCTTAATTGCTAACAGCATTGTTCACAAAAGCAGTTGAAGGTGGAACTGAAAAGAACAAAGACCACTAGACGTCAGGATTAAAAGCAAGTTAGAGAATTATGAATCCAAATTATGGAGTGTTTCTCACTTAAAACAAAAAGTGGGCTAATCTATAGTCTATTTATAGGGAAGAGGAAGAAAGGGGGTATTAGAGCCAAAAAAGAGAAAATGTAAATATTGTCCAAAATCTAGCAGTGGTTCACACTGCCGAATAGTCCACACCTCTTCATTCGGTGCATCCTTAAGAATACTTTAGTGGCCAAGTGTGATTGGACACACAAGGAATTTGGCTTGGTATAAATACTACCAGTATACATAAACAAAAGATACATTCGTTAAGAATCAAGAATCATAACATACAAAACTTAATGAGAGTCATAGGATACAATCAACAATCAAATCATACTAGGAAACAGTCAATATAAATCGAACCAAGCAACGAAGATTACAGTCCTACAATCACAAGTGGGAGGGGATGGGTGATAAGGAGTGATGAGAAGATTAACAGTAATAGTAGTGTACACTTTGTAAATAGTTGAACAGTGTTGAGGGAATTATTTGTTTAGCAGAGTGATGGCTTTCGGGAAAAAACTGTTCTTGTGTCTAGTTGTTCTGGTGTGCAGTGCTCTATAGCGTCGTTTTGAGGGAAGGAGTTGAAACAGTTTATGTCCAGGATGTGAGGGGTCTGTAAATATTTTCACAGCCCTCTTTTTGACTCGTGCAGTATACAGGTCCTCGATTGAAAGCAGGTGGGTAGTAATTATTTTAAGTGGAAAAAGGATAGAAAGGATGTTCCTATGTGTATTAGGATTCACAGGTTTCACAGAATTACATTCATCATACCATAGCAAGCTGAGAAAAAAAATAGAAAAATCAAAACAGCAACAAAATACACTTATGGTAGAATATATGGACACTCACTGGTCAGAAAAACAACTTTATGGGTGGTGGCAGAAAAGATAAAACAGTTGGTATTTAAATACAGAGAGCTAGGATTAAGCTTACCCACAAATGTATTTGGGTTCACCCTTTACATTTATAAAAAAAAACCTAAATACACATTCCAGAAATTAAGATGAAGCTGCTGTTTGTCCAGAAGCTGCAAGGTTTGGCCAAGGCCCCTAGATCCCATCCGGAAGGGATCAGCCCCTATCCTGGGTTTTTCCTGGATTCATGGATTCTGCTTGATCCTAGGTTTGAGACTGTGGATAGGTTCTGATTTCACAGCCTTGGCAGTTTTATGCAGTTTCAACCTTTCTAACAACAGCCACTTACATGCCTGACACTTGATTACTGTGGTGCATTCATAGCTGGGAGGACTAAATGTTCGTTATGTTTAAAAGTATTTTTTGAAAGAATAACCAGGGTTGGGGAGAAAGGAGGTTATTTTCTTATCTTTGCAATTGTTCCATTATTTCCTTATTCCCTTACAAACATATGCAAAGTGTCTTAGAGTCTCATTCAGATTTATGTAGTTGCTATGAAACCGAGTGTTAATTTAAAAATTAAAATAAAAAACCTAATCTCTCTGCCTTTGAATACACAAGCATCTTATTTAATTAGCAAGTATACATACATACATATATCACATAGTGCCTGTTGATTTATTGCTGAAAAATGCTTCAAATTGATTCCGGTAACATCAAAGTCAGGCAAGGTGGAAATAGCCAGTGCACAGCAAACATAAGCCTCAGCAGATGACAAATAATCAAACAAGGAGGCCATGAGAAGGGAACAAAAGACCTCAAAGCAACTATGATCACAAGGGCAGATTGACAATACAATCGAGGAAAAGTCATTAAAATGGTTCTCCCAATGAAATATAACCATTGTGTGCCTTAATGATTACCAAGATCTTGCTATTCTACCAATGTACGGTTTTTGCTAAATATATCATGCAGATCCTACTAGCAATAAATTCCATGTTTGATGTCCCACCTAGCCCTCCCAACAGAATTATTAGTGTGGCGGTCATTATTATGATACAACTTATCTATCACATTGTGACATAAGGAACATATACATTTGGGGAAGTTCTAAATGATGGACTCCCAGAATCCCTTATTATTACTAGTAAAACAACAAAACAGTGGAGAATCATTATATCTTTTCCTCCTGAATGGATTTCCTGGATGTGTGTGTAAAAGGTCATAGAATAAAAGTGAGAAGAACACAAGAGGATTACAATTTAAAGAAAATATCACCAGAGACCTCTTTGCTGGCAGTAAATTTCTTCCTCAGCAGATGTTCCCTTACTATTGCAGTTATAGAGATCAAATGAAGATTCCTACATAAACTGCCTTCAGCTCATGGAGGAGATGTAGGATACAAATAAATAAATACTCTGAAAATGAGAGACTGCATTTGCATGGCAAGGACACATATTACATATGATCAATCCAGTAATTCCCTTTTCCCACCATTCTTGGCAGCAAGATCTTCCCAATTATAAGGAAACCGATTAAATAAAAATGATGGTGACAAAAATAGGTCTTCTGAATCAACAATTACCTCAACTGAAAAGCTAGTATTTTATAGTTAAGAAGCCACTGGACAGAACTATAACTGTCAAGAATAATACATACATCTGCCAAAACTTTAAAAGGAAAGGGCATCAAGAATCCTGGGCAGAATCCAACATACTCTGCCTCTACTATTGATAATTGAATAGTATGAGGGCATGATGTTGCCTCTTTCCTAATTTACACCCTCCCTCATTGGTAAGAACAGACTCCCATCCCCCTGAATTAATGACATCAATCAGCAGGGAGTTTCGTAAAATGCATAAACCAGTCATTTTCCAAACTCTACAGAAGATAAATTATTCCAGATGTTGGACTAAAGCCAGTTTCCCACACATGCTACAATGTTTTGTTATCCATATTGGGTTATAATGTCTGCGGTGTGCATGTGTGTGTGAGAGAGAAAGAGGTTGTGTATAATTCAAAGAGTTAACAGCTAAAGCTTCTACTTCTGGCTAAGAGCAAACTGTGTTTTAAAAGTAGAATGATGAAAGTTCAATTCCTGTACAAAGAGTGGTAGAACTGATTGGTGCCAAGCAACTCAGTTTCTAGATCTTGTGCAGAGTAACAACAGCAAAATAGCTCACCTCCTGCTTCCTATTACTATCTCTACTCATTAGAAACTAGATCATTTCCTAAGTTACTGAATAAATTAGAACTACATTCCTATCATTTCTATCTCACAACTTCTACTAAAATACAAACATCAGTCAACTTAAAACTTCGTTGAAGATACAGATCCTTCCCACGCCACCCCCAAACTCCCAAGTCGAAAGATAGTATTTCTTCCTAAAGTTGGATGCAGATGACAAAGATTATTCTAGGACTGAAGTAAAAACACATTTAACTATTCTTATATGTACCAAAGTTATAATTCTCAATGGATATACAGAAAATAAAAAAGAACAATTTAATGCATTTTGGAATCAGTAATTTCTTTCCATTTCTTTCCATTATTCTGATATAAATAAAAGAGTCAGGGGAATTAATTCCTGCTTTAACTTATTCTGACTACAGAATTCTCTTAGCAATACAAACATAGTTTCTTCCATTTGTTTACCATACATAGCAGTTGTCAGTAAACCATTTACATATATAATGGACTAATCTTTAATGGTAATCTGACAAATTCTAGAATCTAGTAGAAAAAATAGCACTTAAATAAAACAACAAAATTAAATTTGAAAAATGAGCAATTTGAAAGCTTGTTTGCAATTTTTTCAAATAAGCAACTGCATGATAAGCTTGATTGCATATCTCACATTCAACTAAAACTGTTAAAACTCTCTAATCGGAAGAGCAAATGGAGATAGTTAGCATAGCAATAACGACATACATATTAGAGGAAGCAGACTTACTTTGTGTAAAAATATCTTAAGGCTCTGCTAGAAACATTATTTCTTCTACAGCTTACTGAGAAATGTTCATAATCTGACAGATGGTTTCACTTTGCCATTGAGCATTTTCTCTTGCTTATCTCTGCCAGCTATTATTTCCACAAGGCTATTTGCAGGACTGTGCTCTACATCTTTTCTGAACTAATCAATGCCTCTCTTGGCTTTGGCTGGTTTCTAGTCCCGCCTCCTGTTCTTGTATAAATGAAAACTCACAGCTGGATTGTCTGTAAACCATTTCTCATACCATGAGCTCCACTGGATAAATCGTGCGATCAGGCCATGAAGCAACCCGCTGGAAAAACAATCACTCATTTTAATGAGGTACATATAAAAGCCAACCAATCATGAATACTGGTATCTAATGACTAGAAAGCTATGACCTTCAAGCCTGTCAGGCACAGGCAACCAGAGCCACACAGTGATGGGTCCAAGTTGACTACTTTGTTATATTCTACCTATAATACAAAAACCTCCCCCAAACTGCTTGCCTTCTCTTGAGAACAAACAGATAAAGTTCCATGGAATGTTTGTGTCACTCCTAGGCAGTGGTGGGATTCAAATTATTTTACTACTGGTTCTATGGGCGTGGCTTGGTGGGCGTGGCAGGGGAAGGATACTGTAAAATCTGCAGTCAGAGGTGGTATTCGCTGGTTTTCTGAATTACTCAAAATTTCGGCTACCGGTTCTCCAGAACTGGTCAGAATCTGCTGAATACTATCTCTGGTCCTAAGTCTCTTATGGCTACACAACAATTCAAGGCTCAAGTCCAGCTTTGCCTGGCTGGTAGTTTTCCAACAAAGCCTGAAAAGCCTATCAAGATTATCCAAGCCTTCCTTAACCCAATACAACTACCCGGTGAACCAAATAATGTATTTTTATATTAATCTAATTTAAAATAAATGTACATGTGCAGACACAATAAAAGCAATCCCTTGTTTCCATCTTCCACTTCTGTAGAAGTCATGAATCTGTTTCTGGAATCATTGCTCTATTAGATAAGGATGAATAAACTGAAGTTTGATTCAGTCAAGCTGGATATTGGATTATATTATGAGTGCAGAATAGGTATAGAATTTGTCCAGGGTATGGTGTATTCCTATCAGATGAGTTCAGAATCAAACTGATATTCAAATGTTGAAATGGCAATAGTTGATAGAAGAGATTTTTAATCAAAACTTCACTTTTTATATGTGAGTGGATCTCATCTGGGAAGAAATCAGACATTTCAGTCATCCATGGAGTAGTTAGTCATGATTAAATTAGTTGCTCTATGTATGGCAACCTGACTTTGAAAAATTAAATTGGCTGAAATACGTTTATCAATATTATAATTAAACCCAGCTGAATAGTTAAATATTTTAACGTATCAGCCTTTTTGGTTGCCAATTTGTTTCTTGATTCAATTCAAGGTACTGACTTTAACTATGAATGTTTAAAACTATCATGGACCAGAATATCTCAAAAAATACTTCTTCCACATGATTCTACACAACTAAGTTGGTATCTGCTTTGATTTTTCCCATTATCAGAAATGTAGAGAATAAGTACTTCAGAAAGGTCATAATGAAAACATTAGAAATTGCTCTTAAATAAACCTACTCATCTCCATTGCTTTTTTAAAGACTGTGTTATTCCAGTCAGCTTTTATGAAAGGAATAGGAACTTGTGTTTCTCATTTTTTTCTGTACTACAATTCCCAGGATTCCATACTATTGGAAGTCCTGACTGGAATTCAGCAAGAGGTACATGTAAAGAATTTGAAGGGGGCACCTTATAGGCACATTACTATAGTGAAACATATCCTCAGAAACCATAAAGTAGAGATAATTGCACAGCTGCTTCTAAGACTATCTCACATTGTCAGAGCCTGGATGTGTATATATAGATCCTTTTCCATCAGAACTGCCAGCGAAACGTTTCTGTGAATGCACCTATGGGTTCTTCTTGGTCTACAGCTATTCATTTAGTGATCGTTCAAAGTTACAATGGCATCAAAAAAACCCTGACATCATCATTTTCACACTTACGACCATTATTGTTCTGACCCAAACCTTGTTCCAAGGAAACAAACATGAAACAGAGGTAACAGAAAAACCTTTTAATGATTCTTTACGAATTCCGTTTCTTCACAGTTAAAAGGCTGTTTCAAATTAATTATCTCTGATAAGAACGAGCCTTGCCAAGGTGGTGCAAGGCTGCCAAGAACACTAGATAAAGTTACTAAGAAAGATTTCAAACACAAAGAGTCTCCAAACACCAACCAAGATATTCCGAACCGCCACAAGGCTTGAATGCAAAAACTTCTTTGCTTCCTGCAAAGAACTCCGGCTTCTCATCTGGCTTTTATCTCTTGAGGGAGGGGCCATTACCTTGCAGCCTTACTCCCAAGTTGCCCATGCTGCTGCAGCTGCTCTTTCCTTCAAGCAGCCCTGCACACATGTGCACTGGGCACAGGTTCCTTGGGGACCTCTTCATCACTGCTGATGGTCCTGGCCCCATCTCTGCATCACACGCAGGCCCCTCATCTGAGTCCTCGCTCTCCGAGACCTCAGTCATCCTCACCTGCTGCCAGCGAACCACAACAGTTGTATCATCCCTACAATCACATGATCAACATTTGACTACTTGGTCAGTGGCATGCATTTATGATAGTTGCACTGCCCCTGGGTGTAATGATCACCATTTATAACATTTTCAGCTCTCAACAAGCAAGGTCAACGGGGGGGGGGGGAGACATTCACTTAACAATCGCGCAATTCATTTGACAACTGCAGTGATTTGCTTAAAAACTGTCTTGCTTAGCAATGGAAATGTTGCGGTCAATTGTGGTGGTAAGTCGAGGGCTATCTGTATAAGTTTAGAGACTTTCTAAAGCAGACATGGGAGTCTTCCAGAGAATGCACTGCTTTACCAATTCGAGGGAGAGGGGAATATTCCACTCAATGCAAAAATGCTTTTAAAAATGCTGCTTTCAAATGCTTTATACAGCCCTATTTCCTACCTTTATATTTTGGCCTACCAATTTAAAACTTCTGATTCTCTAAAACTATTTAATATTTTTAGATTGCTCTCTGGCATTGTTCTTTTTATTCAAATTGTTAAAAAGGTTTGTAAACCAATGAGAGATTTGGGAGGCAGAAAATGCAGGCTACGAATTAGAATACTAAATAGAGAAGTACATATTCTTTGTACCTTTTAATGCAATTCAAAATCCATCCCTGGAATATTTTGGTATGGGATTTGAGTAATATGGTTGAGAAAACAAAAGAGGCCTCCGTACAAAAAGAACGTGCACAAACATATTATACTAATCAAACAATTACTGTATTTTTAATTTGTGTGCAAATTAGGTCACTCCAAAAATGCAAAACAAATTAGTTTCTCCCCATACCCTATTAGGGGTGAGTATGATTATTCTTTCTGCCTCTAACCATCTTCTGGATGCTTTATAAACCTTGTAAGAATACATATATAGTATTGAGTACAGAAATATAACATCTCAATTTCTTTTAGCATATAAAGTGTTACTTCCTCAAATTGCCTACATATCTTATCAAAAACGGATTTGTATATTTACCTGTGTAGTAGGGCTGTAGTAATATTATCCTTCTCATTCTTTCATATTACTTTTTCCTATTGATATCTTGTGATTATATCATTTTATTGTTTATACAGTATGTACACCAAGACCTTATGCACTGGAGACAAATTCCTTACGTGTCCAATCAAACTTGACCAATAAAGAATAAAGAATTAGAACAAGGCAAATGGGAGCTACACCATTCTGCTTGCTATGAAAATTTAAATATATTCATGCATGTTTTAATTGTATATTTTATTTTATTTGTTTTAGTTGCTTTGTTTACGTTATTTGTTAAAGAAATAAGCAATTTTTGTACTTGTTTATCCAAGATTAAAAGTCATTTTTCAATAAATATTTTCTGAAATAAATAGGTTGGCCAAAGATGAATGTAGGCAAATATACATGTCCCAAGATAAAGTTGCAGATTCCAATCTGAGTCGGTCAATTGGGCCAGAAGTTTATTCTTTCAAGCTTTTGAACTCATGCTGGAGCCTCTCCTCGGGAAATTTCTCTCTCTCCAACATGAGCCTGAAAGCTTGGAAGACTAAACCTCTGGTCCCGGTGACTGATCCAGATTGGATCCTGCAAGAAAAGATGATGTTAAATAATTAAATGTTTTGTGAATTTTGTATAACTTTATTAAAATTTTAAGAAGAAAAATAAAAACAATCAAAAACTAATATTTAGAATAAAGAGAGAAATAAGGAAATAAGAAAGAACAAAGCTAAAAGTTGAGAAGGAGAGAGAAAGAGAGAGACAGAGACAGAGAAAGAAATATCATTTTTCATTATAGATGTAAAGTAATTTCTGGTTACAACCTCATTTTTCTATAATCTATTTTTAATCAACTAAATCGTATCATAATTCCTTTCTTCTGTCTCTCATACACATACATAAATACACAGACGCGCGCAGTCAGTTTGGTGTAATGGTTAAGATGCTGGCTTAAAAACCAGGAGACTGTGAACTCTAGTCCTGCTTAGGCATGACAGCTGTCTGGGTGACTTTGAGCCAATCACTCTCTCTCAGTCCAGCACATTTCACAGGGTTGCTGTGGGGAAAATAGGAGGAGGAAACAGTATTAAGTATGTTAGTTGCCTTGAATTACTTATGAAGCCGCCCAGAATCACTTTCAATGGTGAGAGGGGTTGTGTATACATTTAATATATAAAATAAAGTAATAAATGTCAGATTAAAAAAACTTTAAAAAGTCAGGTTTCCAGTTATAACATTTATCTCTATTTACGTAGCACTAAATACATGTCTAGTTAAAGCTGTCAATATAACCATCTCAACAAGTTCTATCATCCATTCTTCTATTATGGGTAAAGTTGAATCTTTCTATGTTGGTGCATATAATAATCTTGCTGCAGTTATCATATACAATGAATGTATTTATGATGACTATGATCATGATTCATATCTTTTTTGTACACTGAGAGCTTATGCACCAAAGACAAATTCCTTGTGTGTCCAATCACACTGGGCCAATAAAAGTTCTATTCTATTCTATTCTATTCTATTCTATTCTATTCTATTCTATTCTATTCAAAACAAAGTTCCATAAGTTTTTCCCCCACAGCTGTTTATCCATCAGCTCCAAAAGAAAAGTCTCTGGTTTCAAGAATATATTAATCTTTAAAATATTTTGTATTATTATATGTAACTGAGTCCAAAATCCTCTGATCCTATAAATGTTGTTTTATATGCTAATGCCATTATGGATATGGCTGATGATTACACAATAATTTCTGAGCTTAAATTTCAGAATCTGTATGGCCACACATTTTAAAACATTTAAATCGTGATTGTAGAAAAAGTGCAATTTGATTATGACTAGGGGAAAACATTAACTTCTTGTAGAAAAGGAAAATATAATTTCAATGTAAAAATGTTAACAAACCAAGCAGTTGTAACTGTACCCAGTTTATATAAAGAAACAGGCAGAAGTGAGCAACACCACTACCACTTTCAAGTCCAAGGTAACCTATATGATGATGATGATGGGTTTGTGCTCCCCATGACCTTTTGTGTTTAGAGGTGAATATAATGGAGAATCCCAATTTTCTGCCCTGATAATATTGCAAATGATTTAGATTTTTATCCTGTAGACATCCGACACAGACATACCCCAACCCAGTCCTAGCTGCACCAGAAGGAACAACTTAATTGATGCTGTTTGATTCAACCATTAGAAAATGAGAACATAATTTTAAATGTTCCAGACGTAGACAGAAAGATATCTTTTTCCAGATGTCATCTTTATTTTTTTCTACAGTTGAAAATGTATTTTTTTAAAATGGGCCTAAATAAGATTACTATCAGTTCTTTTTCTCTGCAGAGCAAGACTAACATTAAGAATAAATAATTTTATTTAACCAGCAGAACTGAAAAGCAATGGAAGAGATTTAAGAAAAATAGATTAGTTAAAGTCAAGATTAAGTATGGGCAAAACCATGTCTGAATGTGGGCAGTCTGAAAAATGACAGTGTCAAAGATCTGTGCAGTTCTATATCTTGCCCACTAGAGGCCATCTAGAGTTCAACCATGGTTTTCAGAAGTATTACATAACAAGTTCAGTTTAAAAACTAAAGCATTATTTTATTATTTCACAGTCATTTTTATTTCCTAATTTCATGTAAAGTAATTGCCCCTGCTTTAATGAGCTATAGGGCAACAAATTATTTAAAAACATACACTAATTTCTGTGGAACATCATCCATATACAGTCATATTGATATCAATTACAAAATTATGTGACTCCATAAACTTCCAAGTTGCTAACTGGTTTTTTTTTAATACAATCACATAACATCAGTATTTTATCAACTATACTGGATCCAAACCTTTATAACTTAAAACAATTTGAGTCCAGAAGCATTTTCTACTCTGAAGTGTCCTTATTTGTGTTGTTTTTGGATGATTCCTTAAGGAAGTTTCCTTGGCATCCATACAGTTGCTTATATATATTGGTGTGGGTAGAAGTACTTCCCTTTTTAAGGAATTTTAGATCTCAAATTGTAAAGACGATGAATTTGTTTTATTTGCTCTTAAAATTCTATTTTAGAATTTAGAATTTATTTGATTTGTCAATCGCTTACAAGATAATAGGTATACATATATACATAGTTATGAATACACGAAATGGGTACATATAAGAAAAATAAAAGAAACAATAGGACAGGGACGGTAGGCATGTTGGTGCGCTTATGCATGCCCCCTACAGACCTCTTAGGAAAGGACTGAGGTCAATAGTAGACAGTCTAAGGTTAAAGTTTTTGGGGTTTGGGGAAGAAACCACAGAGTCAGGTAGAGTATTCCAGACATTGACCACTCTGTTGCTGAAGTCATATTTCCTGCAATCAAGTTTGGTGCAATTAACCTTGAGTTTGTATCTATTGTGTGCTCTTGCATTGTTATGGTTGAAGCTGAAGTATTCATTGACAGGTAAGTCATTGCAATGTATGGTTTTATATACCATACTTAGATCAGACCGAAGACGGCATAATTTAAGGTTTTCTAGGTCTAGAATTTCAAGTCTGATGGCATAAGGTATTCCTCAACAAGTAGAGGAGTGGAGAAGTCTACTTGTGTAATATTTCTGGACTTTCTCAGCTGTGCTAATATCAGATACATAATGTGGGTTCCAGACTGATGAGCTGTATTCGAGTATTGGTCTAGCAAATGTTTTGTATGCTCTAGTTAGTAGTGTGATATTACCAGAGAAAAAGCTACGTAGGATTAGGTTAACAACTCTTAATGCCTTTTTGGCTATGTAGTTACAGTGGGCTCTAGCACTTAGATCATTAGAAATGAGTATTCCAAGGTCCTTTACAGAGCTTGGATCATCAGCAAGGTCAGCTTGTATTTTATTTTCTGATCTTTGTGAGACAGAGCATTTATTTGTTGAGATTTGAAGTTGCCATTTGTTTGACCATTCTGATACATAGTTGAGGTCTTTTTGAAGGGTAGCAATATTGTCTGTGGTATTAACAGCTTTACATCATCAGCAAAGAGAACGCAGTTGCTTTTAATATGATCACAGAGGTCATTTATGTAGAGTATGAAGAGGGTTGGTCCTAGAACATTGCCTTGGGGGACACCACTATTGACAGGTACAGAATTTGATAGGACACTCCCAATTTTGACCATTTGTTGTCTGTTTGACAGGAATGCTTCTATCCAGTTATGCAGTTGTCCAGAGATACCATAAGATTTTAGTTTTAGGAGTAGTTAGTCATGTACCACTGAAACAAAGGCTTTACAGAAGTCTATGTAGATTGCGTCTATTGTTTTGCCCTGATCGAGTTATGTAGTCCATATGTTTTTGCAGTGTAAGAGTTGCAGATTACAGGATAGTTTTTTTCTGAAACCAAATTGTTTATTAGAGAGTAGGTTGTTTGTCTCTAAGTGGAGGATAATGGATTGTTTAATAATCGATTCCATGACTTTACAGATGATGCAGCATAAGGAGATTGGTCTGTAATTTTCAACTAGGCTGGGGTCTCCCTTTTTGAAGATGGGGATGACCGTGGCTTGTGACCATCGGTTAGGCAAGGAGCTGGTCCTAAAGATTTTTCAAAGATTATGCTTAGAGTTTCTGCTATGGCAGTGGATAGCTTTTTTAAGAAGTAGGCACATATTCCGTCCGATCCAATAGACAGAGATGGTTTTAGATTGCGCAGTGCTTTTTCAACATTGTTTTCTGTAAAATCGATATGTATTAGATCATTATAGTTTTCTATGGTTTGGCTAGGAAATACTGGGCATGATCCATTGCTGTTTACAAATACTGAGCCAAAGAATGTGTTAAAGAGGTTGGCTTTAATGGTGTTGTCGTTGCAGTCTTTACCATTAGATCCTCTCAGGGGTGGGATGGACCTTGAGACTTTTAGTTTGTTGTTTACAAAATTGTAAAAAGAGTGGGTGGAATTGGTGCATAGAAGGTTTTCCTCTTGTTTAATGTGATAATTGGTTCATTCAGTCTTTATCTGGTGGTATAAATTTTAGTATCAGCTTTTGAAGTTGGGAACGTGACCAGATTTATTTTTCCGCCAGATTTGTATTTCCTATGCAGATTGTAGTTTAATTTGATTATGTTTTTCTTCTTTCTCAAGATATGTCATCAGTGGGTAAAAATAGAGATTTAATTTTTTTTTAAAAATGAAGCTTGAAATTCATCAGAATTTTCTACCCTACCGTTCAAGTGTATAGGGGAATATATCTGCTTTGCATTGTCTGCCAAATGCAGTAATAAAACCTTTAATTTCAGATAGTTCTCATGGTATTTCTGATTATTTTGGGTGACCTTTTCATTAGTTTCAAGAATTTAGCCTCAAACCACAGACTTCCTGATTTAGCTCTTGAATCCATAATATACCGGTAAAGCATTTTCTTTATAGAAAGATGAACTGTAATCTCATAGGTTATAAAAAGAAAATGACTACTTGTGAAAAAGAAATATGGACGTGCAAGAACTTCAAAAAGAATTGTCTACTTAAAAATCTTGGCAAATAAATTACTTACATAAGTTGAGTTGTATTAACATGAAGAGAACATTTGGGCTAGGTCTTTGACAGATAGTGATATAATTATCCACAGATGTTTTATTTAGATTTATACTAAAATCTTATTCCATATTAAGTAGGTTTACACTGCCAATAAATGCCCATAATCAACAAAGCTGAACTGAGAACTGAAAAGTTTTGGAAGTTAGGCTTAAGTAGGATAATTGTTATCTATATATTGCAGCATCAGTATATTGCAAAGACGGACTGAATGCTGGTTTTGTTTTTTTCCCCCTCCTTGGAGGAGGAGGAGGAAGAAGAGCATTCCCTCAATAATGTATCTTGCCCTCTTGAGCAAAATGCCTGTATGGCAGGGGAGGGGGAGAAGTCAAGTAGCAAGAGCAGGCAAATAAGGTGAGCCTACTCATTCAAAAAGGCAATTGAGAACATTTTTGCCAAGCCTCCCTCCTCAAAACCTGGAGCTGGAACTCCATCTCTAGGAAAGTGATATCAAGTTCAAATATGATCTTTGCCAAATTGGAGCCCTCCAGCCTTATTTAGACTACAATTTAAGAAATTTGAACAACTGTAATCCTATTCCTAAAACACCTAGGATTTACCTTTAATCTGTGCCAGTTTTGCATGTGATAATTCATAAAACTATCCTGTTGTCTCCAGCGTGTTACAAAAAACCCTGCACGTTTGAATTATTAAAAGAGAAACTCATTTTCTCAGTAAACATTCCAGCATATCCCCCCTGCCCCCAGATATTCATCTTAGAAGCAAGGATGGAATATAAATGTGCAAACATTTAAAATAAACATTTTCATGATTACAGAAAAAAATGTCACCAACAAAACATATCTGAAATTAGATATTTATGTTTTCATAAACTTGCAATATTCATAATTTTCTAAATGTGCCTTGTGTTGCTAAAAAGTCTTAGTGTATGAGATTGTCAATTTGGGAGACTTTTGATCATGCCAGATGGAGTACATCAATGCTGTGAAGACAGCTATCTCACTTTCCATTGTGCCAAGAAAATAGAATAACCCAAGACAAAGGTTTGATTCTTGAGACATATCACAAAAGATGGGCAACAAACATACTTGTCAATAATGCTTACAATAATGTAAGGCAGAATTAAAAATGTATTCATAGTTCTTGAAAAATGCCCTCTTTTTGAAAGAATGCAATGGACATTTAATCTTGAAATATAAGTAATAAAGACAGTTTTACATTTACTGGAAACAATCTAAAAATTCCCAATTAAAAATAATGATTTATTATTATATGCAAAGTTGCATTTTAAATATTGGAATTCTTTCTCATGTGACTGGTCTAAAACTATAATCCTACAAATCCTTACATGGGAGTCGGTATGAATGAATGCTTCTGGTTACTCTGGGTGGTGTTGGTTAGAAAGAATGTCACCTCATTGTTCAAAATTCTCCCCCTAATTTTACAACATATCTAACTGTATTGAGTTAGGAGGAATGAGAATAAGCACAGGTGTTCACAAACTATGCAATCCAATTAAAAATCTTTAAAAGGAAGCGTATTTTTCAGCCACCAAAGAAGTTACACTTAACAGGCTTATAGCAATTAAGCAGCTTGGAAAGTTGCTTTGCATTAGAAATTTGCTGCCAGAAATCTAACCAGAGGGAAGCACTGCGTCATGCATCTGCTACAACTTTTCCATTTGAGAGGAAAAACTTGCCTCCAGTGTTTTAAAGGCATGCGAGTATACAAATATGTTCATTAGTATTGGATATACATTTTGGGTTATTAGAAACAGATGATTAATTTTCACAAGCTGTATGAGTCTTAAATTAAAATAATTGAAGACTATGGAAAATATAAAATGAGGAAAGGCCCACTGACACTCTATAGACATCATCATCTATATACGCTCAACCTTGCTTAGGTAGCCAGAATCCTACCAAATAGCAGATAGGGAAAAAGAGGGAGGACCTAATTCATCTTTTGGGTCCTGATTTTAATAGATCATTACAGGCTTTGAGAATGTCATACTGGGCTATTAATGTGCAGCTACCAGCTGCTGAAACCAAAAAGGGAGAAAAAAAGCTCACAATGCAATAGACTCTGGGTTCTGTAATTTCCTTATTCAACTCAAGTGTAGAGGCATCAGCAGGCTCCATTGCTTTTAGAAAAATAACAAAAATGGTGTCATGCTGTAAACTCCATCCCTTTCATTCATGCATATGATGTTACAACGTACGATGGCACTTTCATTGCAACAGTGCTTTTATCACTAGTCTCCCACTTGACCTCTTACAGATGCTTCAGCTCAGGCACAATTGTTCACTTACATACATGAGGTTATCGAGTTTAAGTAATGAATTTGTATTCACAGAACTGTAAGGAGAGCTACAAGAAGAGATTATAATTTCTTTCGATGTATCTTATTATTTCTACACAGTTCCATTATTTTTACTTAGTTAATGGCTGCCAAATATTCGGAAGAATAGGAGGAACATTACGGCAGTCAAAAATTATTATAGGATAGGAGTGGATAGTGGACAAGGAACAAATAATGGCTAAACCAGATTAATTTGAACATTTTTCTCAGTATGGTTAACCCCAGGTATCATTTCACCAATGTTTATAATTAAGTTTAGTAATTGATGAGAGTGTAAGATATTTGAAATAATAAATCTATCAAGAAACAGTTCTTTTAGCCCTATTGTCTAACATATATATTGATGGAGGAGATGATCAGGCTGAGCCTAAAGAAGGGGTCAAATCCATCATCGGTCATGAGTCCCTGTGTGCTCACAAGAGATCTAAGTTCAGCCCACCTTGAATCCCTTCTTAACGCCCGCTAATTTTCCTTAACTGTTAGTAGTTCAGATTCTTATAGAAAGCTTAAGCTTGTAATAAATCTTTATACTCATTTGAACTGCCTCAATCTCCTGACTTCCCTGGCTTGACATCTGAGATACAAACTAAACTATGGAGTTTAATATTGAAGATGAATGCTATAAAGATATATTATCTCCAATAGATTTATTTCCCTAAAATTAAGCAATCTGCATATCATAACCCTTCTTTTTTAAACATATGCCATCTCTACTTGCAGTTGCCAAAACTGATGCTACGGCTTTCCCATAATTACAACAGCTAGGAAGGAAACTGAAATGCAAAGGTTATTTGAGGCTACAATCTTTTCCCACATTGCAACTGTGTGGGAATTGCCTAATAATGGCAACGAGAATTGCTGTAATTGCCACCCTAAATTGACAAAGCCCCATGATGTTGTGGTTTATGACCTTGTCACTAAGTGACACACAGTTGCCAGTTTCAATTACTATTGATAAGGAAGGACTAACCGTACACCCCACATTTTCAGGTACGTATCGATACATGTACTGAACCAGAAAATGCTGATGAGATTAATTTAGGTCAATTTAAAAGACTATGGCACATTGAACTTGAAACCTGAATATCTGAATCATTTTTTTCTACCATGTTTATTTATTTTTAACTACTGTGATTGAGAGGCAGTCTGGTCTAGTGGTTAAAGCATCAGGCTAAGTCTAGCACCTGGAAGTCCGTGAGTGCTAGTCTCACTTTAGGTACAAAGCCAGCTGGGTAACTGGGGGAGGAGTCACTTTCTTTTAGCCCTAGGAAGGAAGCAATGGCAAACTCTTAAACTCTGATTCATCTTCCTTTCTGAATCAGCTGAATCAGATGATTTTGTAGTCTCTGAAGTGAGGAAGAGGCCATCAGACAGATGATGTGGAGGACACAACAAAAAGCCATGTAGAACAGGAGAAATAGCTACTACCAAGGCAACAATCCATTCTTTCCCCCAAAAAAAACTAATTTGAGAAAATGTCTCACACAGTACCCTCCGCAGCGGTGGATTCTACCGGTTTGGACCGGTTCTATAGAACCAGTTGTTATGGTTCTGCCCAGTTCAGAGAACCAGCAAATCATGCCCCTGGCTGGTCCCACCCCTCTCCGCCCAGTCAGTCCTTATTGCATATGTGCAACATAGCGTGCATGCCCGACATTGCTGACTGCGTTCTTCCATGTCCAGTCACTCCTTAAGGTATTTCTTTTTTCCCTCCCGACGATCAGCTGTTCCTATGATCAGCTGTGCCAGGATTCCTCTCATTTACTTACTGCTTCGCCCACGAGGCTTCCCTGAGGCCCAGGAAGGCAAAAAATGGAGCGCAGGAGGGTGCTGTGTGCCCCCCCCATGCTCCGTTTTGTTCTTTCCTGAGCCCCAGGGAAGCCTCCTGGGACCTAAAACGCCTCCCAGAAGGTTTCCCTGAGGCAGAGAAGGCCCCCCAAAAAGGGGGAGGCTTTGCTGCAAAAAAGCCATGCCCACCCACTCACATGACCATGCCCACCTAGCCACTCCCACCTAGCTCTGCCCACAGAACCAGTTGTTACAAAATTTGAATCCTACCCCTGACCCTCCCTAGTACACACAAAGATAATGTGAAGCACACTCAGAAATGCAAGACTCTGTTACTATCGCTATTTCAATAAAAGTAGTATTAGACCTATATGGCATTGCTTTCTTCATCTGGTCTACCTTACAGGGCTGACAGGTATATTAGTGGAGAAATAAAATGGAGATAAAACAGAAAAAAGGTGAATAAAAATAAAGAAGCATCTACAACAATCTATCTTAAATCTTGATATGAACTCCTGCAAAAACTTTGCTGCTAATTATCTACACATTTGATTTGTTTGTTCATTTGGCCAAATTAATACGGCCACCTATTTGACATGTAGTGAATCAATGAATTAAAACATTGAAACAACAAATTAAATTTTTTTTTCAAATCTATTAAGACAATAAGAATAGATAAAACAAGATTATGAAAGGAAAGATATGACATATAATACAACTAGCACATAGGCTCCTTATTACCAAGTCATCTCCAAGCTTGTTGAAAATAGCACATTTTGAGGGCTTTCCACAGGACCATAAAAGTGAGGATGTTGTTTCAAATGACAGGTGCCATGGCAGAAAAGCCTTGTTCAGATGAAACTCCAGATGGGCCTAGAAGATTTACGTAATTAGCCTTAGACTTCAGTACTTTTGCCCCCAAGATCTTGTGGTCTTAGGTGAGAAATTCTCCTTTATATATAAGAGTTTTTTGAAGCCATCTCTTTGCCAGTAAAAGCAGCTGACAAAAGATGGTGCTATTGCAGTACTAAAAACTACCAATGCCTTTTGAAGGCTGGTGACAAAACAAACAAAGCCATTGACAGAGGCAGCATGGAGGAACTCATGAGTTAGGTTTGAAAGCAAAAATAGAAATACAGGCATGATTTCAGCTCTATTCCTTTGTGGGTGGGTGTGGGTACATACAAAAGAGTTGGGGCTTGAATCTTGACATCAACCATCTCCATTCCCACTCAAATAAACTTGAAATGATCTTTCAAATCCCCTGTACACCAGTTTCTTGTTTTAAATGTAGATTTTGAGTTTTTTTAATTAATGGATCTAAATACACTATTAACCACTATAAAAAAATGGATGAAACAGTTTTACATACAGACATGGGAAAGAGAGGCGCCTAGGAAAAAAGATAACAGGCAGAATGTTTCATCTATAGAGGTGAATTTTTACTGTTTAAACCTTTCAGGAAAAAAATCCTGATGTGTGAAGAAAAACCCCCACTGGGAACGATTAAATTTGCTAATGTTTTCAGCCATGAGTTCTGGGAAGGGAGTGACATTCTACAACAATTGAATCATGCAGCATATGCCCTTAGGTGATTATGTTCAAAACAGAAGCTCTCCAAATGTCATTTGGTAAATGAAAATAGAGCTGGAAACCAGTAATAAACCAATATCCTCAAGCTACAGATTTTTTTAAAAAAGCTAATTTGATTAGAAATATACAGTGTGCTTTCTGCTTATGAGAGAGGGCAGTATTGCGGCACAAATGATTGATTCAAAAAGTGCTCCAGGCATATACACCAAGAAAGACAAATTTAGATTCTACTCAGAAAATTATGCAATTATTTCTTACTGCATGGGGGTTGAATTGCTGCATTATTTCATCTAGAATTTATTCATGAAACCAACAAATATCATGATTAGTTGTCAATATGTCCTAATTACAGATATTAATGTATATGCCTGGAGCACTTTATCTCAGTTTGATGGCCCTCAGAATTCTTGGAAATTCTGGCTTAAGGTTCACAAGTAGAACATGATCATAGCAGCACTTTGTGGGTTCTCTAAATAAGGGTACTGAAAAACAAACTGCTTCTACTCCCATCATTATTAATAGCCATTGGTGAGTTAACACTAATGAAGTCTAAATTGGCAGCCATTACATAATTATGGAAACAAATACTATAGTTTAATAACTTGTGAACAAGCATTTCCTTTCATTTGTCCTAATGTATAATCAGTCAGTTTCATCAGTGTCCCTAGTATTAAGAGAGGGATGGGAAGGGTAGATAGCGATAGCACTTACTTATATACCGCTTTGCAGTGCTTTACAGCCCTCTCTAAGCGGTTTACAGAATCAACATATTGCCCCCAACAATCTGGGTCCTCTTTTTATCCACCTCAGAAGGATGGAAGGCTGAGTCAGCCTTGAGCCTGGTGAGATTTGAACTGCCAAATTGCAGGTATCCAGCAGTCAGCAGACGTAGCCTGCAGTACTGCATTCTAAGCACTGCGCCACTATGGCTCAAATAAGAGAAGCCAAAGCAGCTTCTGGAAATTTATTCATTTATTACCTCGGCTTGTATGTTGCTTGTTAGAGCTTACAAGTAATAATACAGAAAGCTAAGCATAACAAAACTCATTGGTACACCTTTAGAGATGGTACGGCTTTTATAAGTTCCCAAATATATTTGTGAAGAGCTTCCATGGTCCTTTGAAAATGTAATAGGGAGGGTAGCTTGCATTAGCCTTCCATCTCCTCTTCGCTCTCAGTAATCCATCTCACTGGGGAGTCAGTGTCACAAACTGCAATACTATGCCATAATTTATATCACAGGGAAAATTAAAACCAAACCAAACATATAGCGCAGTGGTGGAATTCATGGCAGGGGAAGGATACTGTAAAATTTCCAATCAGAGGTGGTAATTTCCAATCAGAAGTGGTATTTGCTGGTTCTCCGAACTACTCAAAATTTCCGCTACCAGTTCTCCAGAACTGGTCAGAACCTGCTGAATATCACCTCTGATATAGCAGCTAAGTATTGTGTAAACCCATCAAGAAGTATGGCATTCAGAAATCAATATTTGGTTTGTGCATGGGCATGTGTATGGCATCTTAAGCAACTTCTTCTTCATGAGGGACACAGCTGTCATCCATAAGGGGTATAAGGAAAGGGTGCATTTGGTAAGTACTCCTGACAGATGCATGCATGCCTGTACATGATCCAAGTTACATTTTGCCTTCATTTTGCCTACAGTGCAGAAGATTTTAACTATCCCCCCACTTCACTAAAATTCTTAGTTTGACCTGTCTGGAAACTTTGATGGACTATTATTTCTGGTGGACTATGGCAAACCAAAATGGCTACACTCCTTGTCTCATGCATTACAGCCTTTATCAGGATCAGGATAATCCTGCTGTACACTGCCCTGAGTCCCGCTTTTGGGAGAGGGGTGGTATAAAAATCCAATAAATAAATAAATAAATAAATACAGATCTAACATAATATGTAGTTTAGTCCAATAAACTCACAATCTCTTAGGGCTGCTTTTGACTTTTAAAGAAATTTATGGACAAAATTATCTGATGCTACATTTAGTCCCCATTTTAATCCCATGTTAAAGAGATCAGCTATATCTGATTGGATACAGAGAATATAGAAATGGGCTTTGCCTATTATAATGTTTATGGATAAAATCTACTTATCTATATGGTAGCTAGAAGTCATTACTAACCAGATGACAGCATCAATCAAAACTATAGAATTGGTTTGCAAGTTTGCTCTGATCTGAAGGAAAGTATGAAATAGATCTGAGGGAAGAACTTCAGTTTCAGATACAGTAACATATCAGTAGTGAAAAGTGATACAGATTAGGCATAAAGATATTATTGTTGTTGTTACTGTTATTGTTATTATTCATAAAATTGTCCCAATTTCTTGAAAAGTATTGAACCCTGTAAGTATTTTATTGTTTCAAATTTGCCCTTTCTGCTGTACTAACTAGATACATGCTTATGACCACAATGTTCTTGCAATTGATTTTAATGAGTTCTACTATAGCCCAGATCAAATTAGGTAAGGCACTAATATGCTAGAGTGTTTTTCCAGTTATTATTTTTTCATAATTGGTTTGGATGCAAAGCTTCCCTAAGCTCTCCAGCTGCTTAGAAAATCAGAAAGAAAAGTATTACAACTGGAGAAGATAGTGAAAGTTATGATTTGCATTTCATTTGTCTTTCAACTTGAATAATGATCTATTCTGCATTTGATGACCTTCTATCTGCCTGTGGAAGTGTAAAAAGCTAGTCTCCTCTATTTTATTTAAGATAAACCCATTAGGAAATTCGAAGCCCACAAACAGAAACATCAGTTAGACTGTAGGTACATATATAAAAGACTCTAATTTGTCAGAATTGGTTAAATGATTGAGTAGATCATTTGATAAAGCATTACTGAATCTGTCTCCTTTGAAACTAGATTGGAATCTGTGATCAATTCTTGTACAAAATAGCTCATCAGAGCTAGGATTCCTATTCACAACCAAATCTCTGATCCATTTAACTCCTCTAGCTTCCTGTTTTAATATGGCTCATCTGCAAATATTTGCAAAAACATGGATAATCAGGGTTTGGGAGCACAGGAAATTTAGAGACACAAATTATAGCATGGCAGATTATTTTAAACTAGCAGACATATTATAATGAAGAGTTTTTAATTAATATGAATTATAACATCAACAATTTACATATATTTTGATAGGAGATCAATGGTTTCAAATATGATTATTTAAAAATTGTCAGGGAGATTTCAGCAGAACCTAGTGACTATTTTTTTCTCACTGTGCAGTTTATATGTTTTGCCCTCATCTTCCTATGCCATCTCTTACCACTTGCATCTCGTATAGTCATTTCAGTCCATAGCTTAAGACATTCAAGATCTTTTTGAATAATTTTTTTCACCTGAAAACTATTAGAGAGCTGTGGTGGTGCAGTGGTTAGAATGCAGTATTGCAGCAAACTCTGCCCACAGCCTGGAATTCAATTCTGATGGTGCTCAGGGTTGACTCAGCCTTCCATCTTTCCATGATTGATAAAATGGGGAGCCAGATTGTTGGGGGCAATATGCTGGCATTTGTAAACCACTCAGAGAGTGCTGTAAGGCACTATGGGTTGGTATACAAATTAGCTGAGTTACTCTATCCCTTTCTATCTTAAGCTATTGTTTGATCACCTAGCATCAACTGTTTGAGAGAAGATGGATCCAAAGTGGATGTTTAGAAGTTGGCTGTCTCAGAATCACTGTTTCCTGAAGCAATTCCAAGAAGATTCCACACCCATTTGCACTATTCAGGTGAACTTGAGGATACAGATAAACCTCCAAGTGGCCTCAATGATTCTCAGAAAGAGTGCTAATGACTGTAAGGAATATAAATCCTTTCACCTTCCACCATGCAATCAGAACTGAAGAAGCTTCTTGGATGAAAATGAAATGTCTTCAAGGAAAAACAAAGTCCAGTTGGTTTTTTTTTTTTTAAAAAAAAGCACCTTTGGAATGGATTGAAGTGTTTCTTTATGCAGCCCAATGAATGCATAAAGAATGTCAAAAAAGAATGGCCACTCAGTCCCCCCCACACCAATAATACAGTAATATTAAATAATTCATTCTTCTACTTGGGTACTAGAATTTTAAAAAGAGAATTTGCTTTGTTATGATTAGAGAACAAGTATAATCTCACCAAAAATACTGCAGGCTATAGTTTTTATTTTATAACCACTCCAACTTTATATGTCAGTGTCAAGAATAGTTTTGCTCTCACCCCAGGCAATCACACTGATGACCTGAATGTGAAATTTTTAGCAATCTGAATTAAAAAAAAACAAAACCAAAGACTTTCAGGAAATAACTTTGCCATTACTCATCTGTGAGCTGAGTTCATAATACCCAATTCAACTAAAACTCCCAACCTGCATAGCAGGCACGATGACTGAAAGCAGAAATATCTGAAAACAGTTACCAACAAAGTGCCTTAAAATGTCACAGGAAATTTCTTTGAGAAATCTTATGAATACTTCTTTCTTTCTTAAACAGATGCAACACTGTATATTCTATGAACTGAACGTACAAGAGCAAAGGGGGCTTAGTTCTTTCTCCATCTGATTGATGCTCTGGAATTTGCTACTATTGAAGCCAGGCCAGGAAGATCCAAGATTGTTTCAAGGAAAATCTGTGGTTCAGTGGCAGACTCTTTTTAATGGAAAAAAGTTCTATGCTTATTTTCTGGTATGTCAATATAGAGCTTTAAAAGGCTTTCCCCCCTGAAGACTAGGATAATCGGTGCTAGCAGTAGAAAAAAGTGTTAGGTTTTATGTTCCCCAACAGGGGATAGATAAAAAAGCAAAGAAGTAAAAAAAAAATTCAGTAGATTATTCAGTCATGGGGGGGTGGGGAGAGTTCAAAGTTAGTCCTGAGAAACAGGATACTCATTAAATAGGGTAGTTAGTAGCAATAGCAATAGCACTTGAGACTTATATACGGCTCACAGCGCTTTACAGCCCTCTCTAAGCAGTTTACAGAGTCAGCATATTGTCCCCAACAATCTGGGTCATCATTTTATTAATCTTGGGAGGATGGAAGGCTGAGTCAACCTTGAGCTGGTGAGATTCGAACTGCTGCTGCTAGTAAGAGGTATAATTAATGCCATATAGCATCTAATATTCCAGGACAAAGAAAAAAATGTGCTCCTTAGTTCTAAAAATCTAACATTTCTGTAATATTCTATATCGTGAACAGTTCTACAGAACTTATCCCTTTGAACTTATTTTTATGCTCTTTGGTCCTGCTACATATATCCAATATCTTTTTAAAAAATGTCATCGACCAATAGAAATATATTTTCTTAATATAGTTTAATTAGTTAAGAGAAAAGGCGTAAGTAGCCAGTTTGGTTTAAACTATCATTACATTATAGACGTCATTCTATTTCTTTGTTCAAACTTCTGAACTTAATGATTTCTGCAACTAGCCAAAAACCTAGAACACATATTTCATTTGAGTCATGCACATTCTTTTCAAATTATAATAATGCTTATTCCTAGAGTCCTTTTTGTTAGTAGGAGGAAACTACAATAAAGTATTATAAAATCTGTGTTAAAACATTTATTGTGTTCTTGTTGTGGCCCGCCAGTGGCCAGCAGAGCTGGGAGCAGATTCAGACAGTGAGGAGGTTGGAGAGGAACATGGGCCAATCCTGGAGTCTGGGCAAGGCTCTGACGAGCGCTCTGCGTCGGAGGCAGAGATGGGGCCAGGGCCGTCTGACAGTTAGCAGTTGCCTTCAGAGTCAGACATCAGTGAGGCAGAAGAGCTGGAGCCTGTTCCCAGTGTGCGCATGCGCAGAGCGGCCAGAAGAAGAGAACAGCTAAGGAACAAGGGTTGACTTGGAGTAAAGCCACAGTGGAAGGTGAATGGCCCTCCCATAGGGAATAAAAGAGGGGTGAAAGGGGAGTGGGGTTTTGCAGGAGACAATTAGTTCATTTGGGTGAAGAAGATCTGTTTCTGCATTCTTGCCAAGTATTGTTTGCTACAGTGTGGCGTCTGAAAGATATTGGCCTCGCAACTCTCCAAGCCTGATAAAGGTCTGTAATAGTGAAATATCTTGAAAGACTGTTGGCCAGGACTTTGCTGGAGAGGAATTCACTGTAAACTAAATAAAAGGGGGTTATCGGGATCAGGAGTCAGTTTCGTGCTGGGTTTGTTTTGTTTATTTTATTTTGTCAAGTGATTATAAGATAACAGGTATAAGTATAAATATAGTTATGAATACATGAAACGGACACATATAAGAAAAAACAAACCAGTGGGACAGGGATGGTAGGCACATTGGTGCGCTTATGCATGCCCCCTACAGAGCCTCTTAGGAAAGGGGTGAGGTCAATAGTAGACAGTCTAAGGTTAAAGTTTTTGGGGTTTGGGAAGAAACCACAGAGTCAGGTAGAGTATTCCAGACATTGTCCATTCTGTTGCTGAAGTCGTATTTCTTGCAATCAAGTTTGGTGCAATTTACTTGAGTTTGTATGTATTGAGTGCTCTTGTATTGTTATGGTTGAAGCTGAAGTATTCATTGACAGGTAGGACATTGCAATCTATAATTTTATGTACTATACTTAGTTTGGACCGAAGGCGGCGTAGTTCTAGGTTATATAGGTCTAGAATTTCAAGTCTGGTGGCATAAGATATTCTGCAACGAGTAGAGGAGTGGAGAACTCTTCTTGTGAAGTATTTCTGGACTGTCTCAACTGTATTAATATCAGATACGTAATGTGGGTTCCAGACTGATGAGCTGTGTTCAAGTATTGGTCTAGCAAATGTTTTGTATGCTCTAGTTAATAGTGTGGAGAAAAAGCTATGCAGGATTAGATTAACAACTCTTAATGCCTTTTTGGCTATGTAGTTACAGTGGGCTCTAGCACTTAGATCATTAGAGATGAGTACTCCAAGGTCCTTGACAGAGTTTGGATCATCAACAAGGTCTTGACTATTCAGCTTGTATTTTATTTTCTGATTTTTTTTGCCAATATGTAAGACAGAGCATTTATTTATTGAGATTTGAAGTTGCCATTTGTTTGATCATTCTGATACATAGTTGAGGTCTTTTTGAAGGGTAGCAGTATTGTCGGTGGTGTTGAATAGCTTTACATTATCAGCAAAAAGAACGCGGTTGGTCTTAATATGATCACAGAGGTCATTTATGTAGAATATGAAGAGAGTTGGTCCTAGGACACTGCCTTGGGGAACAGCACTGTTGACAGGTACAGAATTTGATAGGACGCTCCCAATTTTGACCATTTGTTGTCTGTTTGACAGGAATGCTTCTATCCAGTTATGCAGGTGTCCAGAGATACTGTAAGATTTTAGTTTTAGGAGTAGTTTGTCATGTACCACTGAATCAAAAGCTTTACAGAAATCTATGTAAATTGCGTCTATTGCTTTGCCCTGATCGAATTGTGTAGTCCATATGTTTTAGCAGTGTAAGAGTTGCAGATTACAGGATAGTTTTTTTCTGAAATCAAATTGTTTATTAGAGAGTAGGTTGTTTGTCTGTTGGGGGAGCCTAGGTCAGAACAGTTCTTGACCTTCAGGTTAATCCAAAATGTCTAAATATGATCAAGCTATCTTATGCATACATTTTTATATACTAGAATTTATTTCGCAAGAGGGATGGTGTCATATCCTAAATGCTAAATGAAGAGGAGGGATGTACGTCTTCTGGGGTCACATTGAAGGACCTGCTGTAATAGATTTGCCCCTGGAACAAAGAATCTTGTAACTATTTTGTGCTAATTCTATAAAGTCTGAAAAGTTTTTTTAAAAAAGAATGCTAATTTTGGTTCATAATAAGTAGAATTGTTCACCAGCATGGGTGCACAGTGTCAATGGAACTATTCATGGCTCATAGGCAAAGTACTGAATGACACAGTCAAGTCTATTTCTAAAAGCTCCAAAAAGCATAATAATTTTGTGAGTCATCTAATATGAATTCTTGAAAGCCTCCACCTTATTTATTTTCAAGAACACATGTGTAATCATTACTAAGTTCCCATAGTTTTTCCATAAGCAATGTCAATAAATACTCCACATCACACATATTTGCATCTTGTTCAGGATGTGAAAACTACCAACAAGAATGAAGGCAGGAGAACCACATGGAGAAATGGCAGCCCTCCAGTAGGGAAAATTTTAAAAATAAAAGTGGCATTTCATATACTAGATAAATATTTTTCAACTTCTACAAAAAGAAAGGTTGATTCCAGATACAAAAAGTTAATGGAACTTTTTAATAAGGGCTAATGTACTTTCACTGATTTCAGTAAGTCAATTTGAAGTAAAAAAAGCTTTATCCAATCTGTTATTTGTTTAAATAATGTTAAAGTATAAGTATTTCAGTATAAATATATAATGTATATAAATGTATAAAAATGTACATTTTAATTTAAGATTTTAATTTGTTAAATATCAAGTTATGTTATCTGTGATAAAAATTAAATTAACCAATTAAATAATATTACATTTAACAAATTCACACTACTAAAATTTAGTGTTTAAAATTAAGAGGGCAAGCAATCACAAATGCTTGCCCTCAATCTACTAATAGAATAGTATAAATATACAGTAAGACTGACAATGAATTCAGATTCAAAGGCATGTAACTGGAATTTGAGGCATACATACACATTCATGCATGCATGCATGCATACATACATACACACACACACACACACACACACACACACACACATCCTTGTTGCAGCTTTTAAAACTAAACTTATCCTTTACTTGGATTATAAGTGGTCTTTGGAATATATATATTTGGTTAAAAGAATTTCAGGTAAATGCTATGTGAATGTTCCACACAAAAGTGCTTTTAAATAAAAAATGCTAAAGTGACAATACTGCAATAATGGAAATAATTCTGTATTTTAACAACTGTGTAGGTAGTCTTTGATTTTGCTGACTGAAAATTCTAGAAGTTGTGATTCCAACGTAACTTATGAAAGTCATGTTGAAGAAGACTATCACATCTTTACATACACGAGCATCTAAAAAGAAGTCTATTTCTGCACCAGAGACACATTCCTTCTGTGATTAATCATACATGGCCAACTATTCTATTCTATTCTGTTTGTTCTGTTCTGTTCTGTTCTTTGCAATTACTCATAGCATGGTTCTATCTGACTTAGAAAATGACAAGAGGTATGGACCAGCCTCATATTACTTATACTCATGTGTACATTTTACAATTAATAAATATACCACAATGACATAGTACACAGTTGCCAGAACAACTCTTGCATTAAATTCTCTATTTCTTCTCACCCAAATTAACCCTAATAACATAATATCATCATCACACTGTTCTCTATGTTCTCTGCTTCACAAAACCATCATTGTTATGCAAAGAGGGAATCTGAATTTTAAATATTAAAGTTAACATGGACAAGAAGGCATGAATTTGACACAGCAATACCATTTGTTGTTTACAGTCATATCAACAAGAGCAGGCACACATATCATGCTAAACAATAAGGCAATTTGATTTTGGTCCAAACAGTGTTATCAACTTACCTAATGGATAGCATTCTTTGTAAATAAATTCATGTTTTTACTAATGACATGTAAAACCTTTAATGAAATAGAATCCTAATGTTTGCTGAACCTAGTCTTCTAATATGGACCTATCTAAAAACCTCAGTGTCACATAAATAAGAGAGACAGGTTTTGTGAAAACACAAGAGATGTCCTTCTCTGCTTGCTCAGGAAATCAATAATCATCAGTTTTGGGGAACCAAATAAAAACCTGATTTAAACCTCTCATATTCAGAACTGATTACCTACAGTGTAACCCAAGTGTTTTGTTGTCAAGTGTCACTTTTTATTTTTGCATGTTTTAAATTGTTACTATATAATTTTTAATGGATTGTAAGATGCCATAAGATCTGTACAGTGACAAGCTACAATAAGTAAAACAAATAAATAAATCAGAAGTTTGTATAGCTTGCAGTATCTTTCTCTTTGATCAATTAAATGCAAAACCAAAATTAACTTAGCTGTCCATCTTTTTTATATCTGTGCAATATCAGGAAGTCTTGCAAAAACCACCGGCTTAACTTGGGAGGGGTGTAATTACATAATGTGAGAACCCTTGAATTAAAAAAAATGTGCTTTTTTGTTGAGCTACTGTCACATCAAACTTTTCATGTCCTTTTTATAGTAAGAGCTTCATGACAAAATATGCACTTTTACAAATCTTGTATGAAATACAACTGAACTAAGGCTTCAAATGCTGTCCCCCAAATGTGGTGTTTCTTTCTGGTGACATTTAGGAAGAGCTTCAAAACTGAACTGTCTCCTTAATCTTTGACATTTGAGATTAGCACATAATTATATAAGGCTTGTAACTTTCTTGGTAAGCAATGAAAAGAGTTTTGAGTTTTGTAAATGGACAGTTGCTCTCTTGCAATTTGAAAGTCTTTTTAATCAAAACTCCTATGGTCTTTATAAAACCATGCTATAAAAGCATGCTAATATTAAAATAGAAAATTGAAAGAGCCAATATTTATTTATTTAATTTATATGCCATCCATCTTACAGTTCGAAGCACTTTAGTGTTTAAATGTTGACATTATGCATTACTGAAACTGTTAACTCAGAGCACTATTAATGCTAGTCTGAATCCTAAGAGGAATTTTAGGAAGTTCACAGAGAGAAATTTTATAGCTATTCTTTTTTACTGCAACCTGCTATGCCCCTTTCAAATTTCTTTCTAAGGATTCAAAACATTCCTGAACACTATGGAATAGGATTTGAAGTATGGACAGAAGACAGAATTAGACAAATCAGGGCTGCAACTTAAAATAAAATTCATACAAATAAAGTTTCTTTCTTCTCCAGTGGGCTTTTATTATTATATCCTTTATTCAAGTATGCCATTTTTTTATCTTGGACAGAACCTCTTGGGGATATAAAGCTTCAGAAGGCCATGTATATTATTTAAGAGAAATCACATAATTAGCATCTTTGTCTTTTTTTTCTTCTTCAATTTCTCACTTACATATACAGTATACATACTCCATTCCTTACAACAGCTTCTATATTCCCACCATGAGAAATTAACAAATGGCAATTCATATGAGACTGAAATAGTTTCACTCTTAAAATTCATTTAAATAAAGAGCATCACAACAAGAATAAAATTGAGGGTTTTAAAAAAACTGATATTTGGGAGAATTCTTGGAAAGGTATTTGACAACAGGCACAATTTTGTTATAGAAATGGTTATTATCTTTTGAAATTTAATAAATAAGCAAGCTTTAGCAGTCAACTCATGACAACATACGCTGATATGCATAAGTTACCTAATACATATATTATTTCAGAGGTATATATAACTAGCATCTTTGTTTCTTTTTCTTCTTCAATTTTTCAGTTATGTAAGCACAGACTCAATTTACAACAGCTTCTATGAAATTTAAAATCAGAAATTTTAAAAAGGCAATTGATATGGGCAGGAACAGTTTCATCCTTCAAACTCATTTAAATAATGGCATGAAAATGGACCTGTGGACATAAATATCAACCTTGGATATGTGACTTTGTAGTCAGATGGCTCTTCTGTTATCCTGATGGCTACCTACTTGATTCCCTTGATAAATCTTCAGTCTTGAAATTTTAGAATGAAACATTCTATATTTATTAATTACACAGCTTTAGACTAAAAAAAGTGACATAATTGTTATATGTTTTTAAGAGAAAGTTTGCAAAGACCAACACACAGCATTGTTGAATACCCTCTGTCGATTTCTGGAGCCCTATGGCCTTTCTCTGCATTCTACTTTCTGATTCTGCCATTGATCTGTTCTGAGCAATCTTATTAAGGAAGAGGCACAACACAGCAGCTTCCATTCACTTTTCCCTTTCTACTTAGGTGGATTTCCACAAAATGCATATTTTCTAGGGACCTAAAAAATATGAAGCCTCTATTTGGAAATAACTCGTTGGTACATACTTTTCAATAAAATGCTTCATAATGTCCACTCTCCTATTTCTAATTCTTACAACTGTAAAACAAAAACTTTATGCACCTACCACATGTAGTTGGTTTGGCTGTGGACTAGACTCCCTGATAGAAGGATAAGCAGAATTTCTGATGGATGAAATTAGGCAAAACAGCTGAATGACTTACATGAATATAACATTAAAAATATCTTACACACACACACACACACATACACACACACATACACAGAGAGCACTTCCACACATACAACAAAAAACTATGGATCCATAGTAAGAATATGACACATTTATCATAATAAAAAGGGAACAACTAGAGGAGACACATAAAATAATTAACAACTACTTCAAATGATTTACATTCACAAGGAAAGAAGGAAACAACAGCACAGCCCCTTTCCTGGATATTCTCATCAACAGATGAAACAACAGCAAATTAGAAAGACAAGTCTAAAGAAAAACAATTTACACTAAGCAAGTTCTTCATTATCAAGGTAACAACCCAACCTCTCACATAGAGAAGTTGGGTAAAAACATAATTTAAATGAATACAAACACATTTTCTCAGAACATGAGAAAAAGGAAGTACTCCAATATCTTCCAACAAAATAGATGATTACACAACTTTATCAAAAAGTTCCTGATCACTCAATCTACTAAAGTACAGCTAACACAAGCTATGAAAACTAATACTATCACATATCAAAACATCTCAGGAACAGATCATTACAACTACGTAACATCACTGTTGCACATATACTTACTAAATTTTCCCAAAACCTCTTTATGTTCCAAAAGACTGAGTAACACAAGAAGAAAAATCAGGAATCATCAATAACATATAATGTAAAGTAATGACTGTAAGAGTCACTACTGTAAATAGAACAAATAGGCAGAAGATTAGTAGAGCATATCCATGAGCAGCAAGTAGCAGTCAGAAGACACGATGAAAACTTCTTAATCTCACTGCATATGGACAGATTCTACAATAGTTTCAATAGAGAAACTGTGAGCATCTTGGGCCAAGCTAAGTGATAGGGGATTCTTGGAAGCTTGGCATTCAGAGAAATCAGTCATCAATAGACACATAGAAATAAACCACATTTACCTGCCATTCAAAAGAGACAATAAAAAAGTAAGAAAGAAATAAAAAAACCAGAATACATCCTTTCCAGCAGCCAACACTCATCTAAGCATGGACTAACACCAGACAAACATTCAAGCAGAAAACAATCTAATCACGGGTCTACTAAGGAGAAAACTACATTCCCACCAACACTGGAAGGGCAAACTATTGTAATAAACAGGGTTCAAACCCACCAACACTGATAATGTTATCTACAGTAGTTAGGTAATGAAACATTCTCCAAGCAAAGAGCCAGGTTCAGACAGCAACAAGGACTTCCCATTCAACTCTGAGCTACATATACAGTTCTCTTCTACTGAAACCTCCATTTACACATACAGATTGACAAAACACCATATTATTTTGTTGATTTTCCTTCTAATCAAAGTCATTTTGGCACTTTCTAATCCAACATCATTTATCTGTCAGCTAGTTATAGCATTATAGTTTCAAATATACTACTGCTTCTTGGAAACTGAAGACAAGTAATGGCAACCTTAAAAACTCATTTCAGCTTTTAACAGCTGATTCTACATAGTAAGTTATCTGGCTCAAGTGGAAGAATGGATTTTCCTCCATACTATCATATCCTCACATATACAACATTTGTTTTGCCAGAAAGAAAATTTCCTGGCCTGGACAATAAGTCATTATATATGCATAATGTGCCATGTTGGTAACATACAGAGGGATGAATTCAAAATTAAATCTACTGGCTGACGGCTTCTTCAACATTATTTAAATTACTACTGTATATGCAGCCGGATCAAAATAAATCATTTGGATCAGAGTCCAAACCCTATTACACCTGTTTGGAAAAATGTTTCCCGGTATGTGTTTCAAATAAAACCTACAAAACTTCAAGATTCATAAAATTCGTCAATGTTTTCCAGATAGAAAAATTCAATACAACATAAGAAAATAATTTGTAAATATGTTATTGTTTTGCACAGTGTATTATTGATTCAGATATTTAGGTAATTTGGTTAAGAATGTATTGAATCTTAATATTCTATATTTATAACTGAAAATGCCATACAGAGCAGTATTCAGCATAGAAATATACTAAAATCAGTTAAACAAAAATGCCAGTGAAATTCATTTTGTGCACAATAAATACTAGAAAAAACATATTTTGCATATGTAACATGTAATATTAATGAATTAATATGATAGCCATCTCAATTTGATCCTCTCCATGTGTATTGCTTTAGAACATAACAACCTAACCTAGAAGAGCAATGTTTCTAAATAAAAATATTAGAAATGAAGCATGTCTTCCTGATTATTTCAGGGCAGACAAAGAAAAGGCTCATTTGAGAAGTAACTGGAAAGCCTTTTTCTTGTTTTCATCAGCCACATATTATTGAGAAGACCCCCAAGAACTGAGGAAATCTTAGCTAGTCAAAATCACAATGAATGTTTCTAAAACAATAAGACTTATATCCTTACTTAAAAAGTTTACATATTCTTGAGGAATTAAGCCCTTTTAAAAGTTTTAATGGGAAAAGTACAATTGGAGGCATATAATAATATTCAAATTATCTATCATCATAGGGTTGCATTACATTATTTGATCTTGAAAGTTTTGAAGTCTTTCTTCTTTTTTTCCCTGGAAACATCACTTGTAAATGCAGACTAAATTTATACAGCTTGAAATACTCACATAAACCCAAAAGGAAAAATTGTTTTTGGTCACAATTATGCATGACATAATATCCTTCCTGAGAGCAGAGCCACAGCAAGGAGCAGCATCCTCTAAATATCTCCAGTTCCTGACACTGTACTGAAAACAACAGTTTGCTCCATTGCCAAGGGAATAATCTCCTTCATCAGCAGCTTATTGCTGAAATATGCATGGTTCCTTAATAAATATAATAGGATTTCCCTTCACCTCATATACAACTTCAACTGAACAGTAATAACAATTTAGATCTGCATTCCAAAGGTCACAGCTCTTGCTGCAACTCCCTATTAAATTCAATGAGATTTACTACTGAGTAAACATACATCATGCACCCAATTAGGAAAATAAGAAATCACACAGAACTTTGCTGCTTTTCATGATTTAATATGTGCTACTGGTATTTAGTTGATTTATTTCAAGCAGTTTTACAGGTGCCTTGGCTTCCAGTTTCTTACATGTTAGTGGGAAATATGGGGCACTTGATATCCTCTCTTTAGATATTTCACTTAACTTCTGAAAGATTTGTTCAGATTGTGTGTGTGTGCGTGCGTGTGTGTACATCATCGGATTTTTGCGGCAAGGTTCCAAAGTTCACTTTGATTATATGCAATTTAGCAAATGGCCCATTCCATTAGCATCAAAATTACATAGATTGGAAGAAGAAATTGATGTATCTTTTCTTTTATATATACAGAGAGCATTTGCACCAAGACAAATTCCTTGTGTGTCCAATCACTCTTGGCCAATAAAAGAATTCTATTCTATTCTATCTTATATGCCTAATGAGGCTGCTTGAGTGGCCTTGAGATTTCCACAATATGTTATGTGCTTTAGAACATGCCTTGAGAGTCCTCTGGAGACCTGGGTCCATCTTTTCTTCTTACCTTTTCTAAATTATTGAAATAATTACACAGAGGAATAGTAATCTAAATGAATTTTTAAAAAAATCTCAGCAGTTCCTTCATGTCCATATGGGAGACAATCTGTCATGTATGGTTCTGCCATTCCAAATATTTACTGCACAAGGGTCACTAATAGCAATTAAAAACTGACAATTGATTGGGGGGAGGCTGTGCAGATTGAGGCCGAAGGATAACACTGCAGAAATACAATCCACTTACTCATACATAGCACATGCACATGTATATTTTAGGTTGAAATGGAAATGTTTCATTCTGACTGCTTCCAAGAACCAAAATAATTAAACTAGATAAATAGCACAATATGAAATCCTGATTAGATGAGCTAAAAAAAGAATTACCCAAACATTTGTTTCAGTTAAAAACTCAAGGCAAGTGACTCACCCTGTTGAATTTTAGTCAGAAGTTGTTGGCGTGCTAGGATCCTACTTTTCCTGTATGGAGAGCGTCTTGCAGTTTGATCAAATAGCAAGTACATCTCTTGGCCTTCTGTTAACATAGCATTTACACAGAGGCAGCCTGAGTCTGATGTAGTAGCCATCTGCCTAAACATCTGTGTCCCGTTTAAAAACAAAACAAAAAACAAAATGATGCTGCAGTTTTCCTGGGTGAGAATTCCTCAATCTAATTGAAGTACCGAGAGAAAAGAAGAAGGAAGCCCAAGGAGCTGAAAAGAGCGAGCAATTTAAAAGAGAGAAAAAGAGGAGTGCCAAAAAGCTACAATTCAGGATTCCAACTCCCTCACATGATCGGAAAGGGCCAATCACTCAAAGTCAAGAATGTGAAAGTACACGGCGTGCCTTGCAGAGGAAAGTGAAGGCTGTGCAAGCACTTGTAGCCACATATCACACTGAAAAGCAAACACAAACAGCATGCCTTGCCACTGGGGAGCTACGATAGGAGAATTTGAAGGAAGGAAGGAGGAGAGGTATTCTCTGGCACAATCTTAAGAGAACTTTGTCCAAAAATTTACTTGTAGCATTCTTGTGTCAGAGGCAATAAAAATTCCTTCTATTATTCAGGAGTTCCTTTTAAAGCTTCTTTATACAGATCTTCAGAAATAGTCATTAACATACACACACCCCAAACATATACACAAAGCTTTTCCCAGCTTGCATCTTACAGTAGTTATGACTATTGCAACCTGCTGATTTCTCACTAAGTTGTTTTTAATAGATACACCACATATTTCAGACTGGGAGGCAAGCCTGCTAGTTGACAAATTGGTTGGTTTGAAGTGACACTGGTGCTATATGGGTTTACTCAAAACCAAAGCTGAGTGAAGGTTATATCTAGCCCTTTTATGTCCTTGAGTTTAAGTGTATCAACAGATCTTCTCTGTTATTCTCTGTTCTTGTTCTCTGGAAGATCATGTGGTCACATATGGTGAGTTCTCTCATTAGAAGTAATAATAATATAATTTATAATTATAATTATAGTAATTATAAATGACTATAATTTATAATTATAGTAATAATCAAAAGCATAAGTGCACCAATCGTGCCTACCGTCCCTGTCCTATTGTTTCTTTTTATTTTTCTTATAAGTATCTCTTGTATTCAAAACTATATTCTTATACCTGTATCTTGTAAGCAATTGACAAATCAAAAAAATACTAAATACTAAAAAAGTATGGCAGAATACCTAACCCTAACCTTAACCCTATAATACATATGTGCTCCAGCAATGATTCCTAGTGGGCACATCTGCAATTTTGAGAATATTTCATGAGTGAGTATCCTTAAAGTCTATTATTGCCATAGAAGGCATAGCCAGTTACAAAACAACAGTTAAATAGAAGGAAAACCGGTGGGATGATTTTCTGCCACCTTCTGCTCTTTAACCTTTTCTTTGACAGACAGACAGACATACTGTACTTAGGCTATAACAAACCATCATTATGTTTTTAATATCACCCCCTGACAGGCATTACAATATGTTGCTGGGCATATTATTACTTATGGTTTCACGTTGGGAATACAAGCACTGTAGAAACATGCATCAGTGAATTAACCTTCACTTTTACTGCCATTTTTGAGAACAGTGATAGTTATGGACATCAGTGGCCAAGCTCCTGCATTACAGATTACTTTATGCATGTGGTGAGGAGAGAGTTACAATCAGAAGGCCCAAGAAAAAAAGGAAAGCTTCTCTTCCCCCACCCCTCCTACTCCCCACAACCTCTAGACCTTCACATTTCTAGAGGCATATGCTGTTCATCCATTATGCAAGATTGCAATGGCATAGAAACATGTCCAATTCCTTACAAAGCTGCTTGAAGATAAATTCAACCTCTGTTCTATATAGCTTACGCCCAAATAAAGTGCACACTATAAGTAAGTCACCAGATAAATCTAAATGTAAATATCAGTTAAATCTGAATTTTTCTAATATCCTGCTCTTTCCTAATTTATATTAAATGGAGTGAAGTAATTATGCAGAGAGAAATAACAGAACTAATAGTCTGTTCTTAGTTAACAATACCCCTAAAGGGAATGACATTAAATTACAAAGCAGTTAATACTGAAGAGGTCAAGAACACTAACAATAAACTGAGTGACATAAATCAGAAGGTTCATTGAGATCTATATTTTTTTTATTCTTATATCCTTTTAGTATATAGCTATATATATATTTGGCTATGTGTATAGATAAATGATGTATGAGAGCTTATAGAAATCCCAATTTAACTAATTAAATTAAAAGCATTTGTAACTGAAGCTTCATGAACAATCGTTTTACCTTTATTTCCCATGAGAATATTTTTTCTGCACCAAAGTCAATAGTCTTTTCATTATAAAAGTCATTTCATTATAAAATGAAAACAAAGAAAAAAACAAAACTGTTGCTTTAGCTAGGAGGACCATCCATATTTCCTGGTTTTATCATAAATTAGTGGGTAAATATACTGCAAATCAAGTCTGGAAGTTGAGTCATGGCAACTAGATTTCTTTTATATTTGGTTCTTTTCCTGCTTATCCAAGTTCTTCACTCTGAAGAACCAAGACTTGCTTGGAAAAGCAGATACTTTAACCAATTATTCTTTCCTTAGAGATCTAGATCTAGGGTTAATAGAATTTTAGCAAATTTACTTTGTTTTATTTGTATCCTGTGTAGAAAGTTAGCACCCACCCCTCTCCTAGAAGAATGAAATATTTTAGGAAATATTAAAAAAGTAGAATATTTCCCCTAAAAGAGAAATAGAAATCTTAAGGGACACAGAAACTCAGCCCCAGCAGATATCTACAGAACAAAAGACCTTCAGCTCCAGGGTGATAGGATTAGCCCACACTCAGATCCAAACTAGGACAAAGCCATTAAGTCATAATAGGAATTGCCCAAAGCCCCTTCATTACATCACCCAGCAAAATTCAACCAAGCCAACCTACAAAGTTACTCCTGCATGGGAGTCTGACAATCAATCAGTATATATTTCTTACCACAGGAATAGGAAGCAAGTTCAAACCCCAACAGAGGGTATAAATCTCTCTCCCACTCTCACCCATGTGCTCATTTTTTTGCCCAGGACCTCAAACCATGTGATCCTGCCCACCATTAAACCATCCTTCCAAGTAGTCTCCAGTGTCTTTCTTCCCACTTGGAACTGAACCCAGATGAACATTTCTTCCAACACCTGTCTTTATTATTTTGATAAACAACTCAAGTCAGCGAACATATCCAACACATTTTCTTCTTCCTAGTTTCCCCACTACAAGAACCCTGTGAGGTAAGTTGGGCTGGGACAGAGTAATTACACCAAGGTCACCCAGCTTGCTTTCATGGCTAAAGCAGGACTTAAAATCACAGTCTCCTGCTTTTTTAGATTGGTATCTTAACCACTAGATACCAGTTCCAGTAAAAACTAAATAGCTATTATTGCTGATACTCAGCTCTTCATTAATGACAGGTACTGTATTACCGTAGTATGCATTGTCTAACTTACAGTAAAACAGTAGCAAGATGACTTATAGAAAAAAGCAAACTAAATCTGAATGTGGGTTTTTTTTTTAAACTTACCCATAAAAAGTTTTTGGAAGACTTTCTTCCTTTCTTTTGCTATTTTTAGACTCTGTTTTTTATAGTGAATAAGAAGCATTGCAATGGACTTTAAAACAACGGTGGCATGGAAATAAATGACAGAATAAAGTTCTTAACAGAACTTTGCAAGCCAGGGAGCTGCAGATGAAATGCAGCTGCTCTATGTAAACTGTCTTGACAAAGATGTTATAAAAATAATGCATCTATTCAAGGAAATTTTTACTCATAAATTCTGAAATCGCCAATCCCAGTTCCTTCAAATGAAATGCCCGGATTCCTTTCTTCTTTAAACATCCTTACATTATCTGAGCAGGCAACATATTTCTCTTCATATTTAAAGCATGATGTTCTGATCAGAATTTAATAAATAATAATGCAAGTAGTCCTCAACATACAACAGTTCGCTTACTGACTGTTCAAAGTTAGAATGGCACTGAAAAATGTGACATGACTGCTTTTCATACTTATGACCTTTGCAGTATCCTTGTGATCATGTGACCAAAATTCAGATGCTTGGCAACTGGTTCATATTTATGACCATTATGGTCATAAAGGTCATGTGATCACCTTTTGCGACCTTCTAACAAGTAAAGTCAATGGGAAAGCCAGATTCATTTAACAACCAGTTTATCAGTTGCAGTGATTCACTTAACAACTGTGGCAAGAAAGATCGTAAAATGGGGCAAAACTCACTTAACAAATGTTTCACTTAACAACCAAAATCTTGAGCTTAATGGTGGTCATAAGTCAAAGACTGCCTGTATAATAAAATGTAGTGCAGTTGTCTCGTTAGGATTTATCCTAATGTAAGTTTGGGAATGGGGTTCCAGAACAACAGCAATGGCTTCCTATCACACAGCCAAAGATTCATTAATACATCAGAACAAACACACCAGTAATACAAAAGCATATACTGTATTTTCTGGCGTATAAGACTACTTTTGAAACGAAAAAAAGTCAACCAAAAATCGGGGGTCGTCTTATACGCCGAGTATAATTTTCCAACTCGATCCTGCACCAATCACTGCAAGGCTGCTCGGACCGCCTCTCTAACTCAGCCAATCCAAGCAGGCTTTTTAATTAAAAAAGAACTGGTGTTGCCTCGGAAGTGGGGGGGGTAGTCTTATACAGCGAATATAGGCCTAAACCTATGTTTTAACTATAAAATTAGTGGGTCGTCTTATACGCCGGTCGTCTTATACGCCGGAAAATACGGTATATTACTATATGTAATTTTCAAAGTATTGAGAAAAAAGGGATTTTAAAATGAGGGATTAATTTATAAGATAATAAGCATTTTTACTCAGAATTATGTTCTACTTTTGGTGGGGGGAGAGAGTTACTATTAGAAAAGAAAGCTAAATATGGAAATGGATTTTGATTTCAATATTTAGAATTATTGTCAGAATTTATACAGAATATTTATCCAAAATAAGTAGGACAGTTTAGTACATGAAATGTGTATAGCTTTACCTTATATACAAAATATTTTATCTTTCTCTGCAAACTAGAAAACCTGAAATGAAGCTGAATAGTTGAAGATTCAAAATAACCAAAGAAAGTCATACTTCAAACATACATTCAGAAAAATATGACATCTGTTTGCACAAGATGCAATAATGCTACCCATTTGGGCAGCTTCCAAAGAAATTACAGTAGATATAATTTCTCTTCATGGAGGACAGGGCTACCAATGGCTACTGTCATGATCATGTTGTATATAAACATTGTATATAAGAGGCCCCTTAGTCCCAGACATTCTACAATACCAGTGATCTATTCCTATACAGTTTTTGTCCTTATATTAAAAGTGTGTAATAAAAATAGATCGAAGTGCTACACTGTATGATTCAATAAGTATTACTACATCATTTATATAAAGTGAATTGATATGGAAAATATGTGAATTTATGATAGGCATATACAGGAACTATTTTTTAAAGTTTAAATAAAAAAAAACATGCTGACATATCAACTTAGGTCAATGCTGTTAGAGCACTTAAGAAACTGCTCTCTTAATTATTTTTTCTGCCAAAAGAAAGCAGTACTTTGACAGATTTCTGTACACTGTCTCTCTCCAGATATATTCGCCACATTGGCTCAGAATTATGGGAGTTGGAAGGACACTCTGTATTTTTAAAGGCATCTGTTAAGTAGACAGAAGCATGAATTGCATTTGAAGGAGAGCTTGAAATCTAGATCTAGATCTTGAAATCTAGATTTAAAACTCATCATGTAAAATTTAAGAACCCTTCTGAACGTTTTGACTATTATGAAATAACCAATTGTGAGATTACTGTATATTTTTCCAACTTTAAAACAGTTATTCTATTAGCTACTATAATATTCTAGAGCTTTGAGTAATTGATTTTATGTATCTGTATAACACAAAGATTTAAGTATTAACCAACTACGGATCCTATATTTAGTTTGCTTTCTATTTACGTTAATCCCCCAACTGCATTTTACAAATTCAAGGGGAATTTTTAAAAAACAGCAATAAGAAAATACTTGAATATTTAAACAAAGAAATTCAAATCCGCATTGGTCATCTAACAGGATGTCTTCCAATTTTAGTCCCAAAGGCCCAATAAAATCGGAAAATTAATAAGTTAACATCCAGCATTTCATAAATAGTGGCCCCAAACAGTAAAATTTTAAAGCATGGTGACTGTTAAAGTGCAAAGTGATAAACGGTGAAGTAAAAAAAAAATCTACCTTCAGATAAACACATAGAGCATTGATAGATTCAAAAAGCAGTTTTAGAGTTGTGATATGTAGTTCCCAGCACACCCAGCACAATCAGTATATAAAAAAAACCACATTGAATTCTATATAGAGATCGTTAGGAAAAATGCTGATGCTCGTCAGAAATCTAGGAGGGAACCATTCTGAAAATACTGTATCACATTTTAGATTCATGTTCCTAGTGAGAATATAGTGTTGTGGAGCATGAAAGCTGCATAAACTGTGAAAATAATTACAGTGTATAGTGATAGCCATTAAACTGGATATATTTTTTTAAAAAGCCAATCAATCCACAGAGGACACTCAGTAGATTTATTTATTATTATTTATTTATTTAATTTATATTGCCGCCTATTCGCCTATGGCGACTCAAGATGGCTTACACAATGTAAAACCATATTTAAAACAAAACAAAACAAAAAACAATAAAAACTGACAAAAAGAATCAAATAAATTAGTAAAGTACAATAGAACATAATTTGGAAAAAAAAAATTAAATTGAAAACCAACTCCCACCCCCCGCCCCGACGACAGCAGATCACACTAACCATTTGATGGGCTCCATCCCTGTCTGGGTTCCCCAGGCCCACTGGCAAAACCAGGTCTTTGGTGCCTTCTGGAAGAGTGCTAGAGTGGGGGCCATTCTAATCTCTGGCGGAATGATATTCCAGAGAGAGGGAGCCACCACAGAGAAGGCCCTTCTTCTGGATCCCACCAGGTGTATCTCCCTTGGGGATGGGACCCGCAGCATTCACTGCCTCCCCACTCTAATGAGTCAGGTAGATGTGACTTGCTTAAATAAAACAACCCTGTCCCCCATAATGTCATTGGGATGAGGTGCTGTGAATTTATTTATTTATTGTTGCAGCAAAGAAGACACACACACACGCACAAGTACACACGCACACAGCAAAGCACTGTCAACTTTCCTTGGAAGTGAGCATAGAACTATGATCCTAATACAGATAATACAACTATTATCAACTGTCCATTATGATATGCAAGGGCAAATTTCAAAACTTTGATATTGGACTTTGTGCACATATCCCGTTACCATGAAATGTGTTTTTTATTGACTGAACACAAATATGCACAAGAGAAAGGAGGAATGCAAACAGTAAAGTTGAAAGATTGGGGAACACATAATGTACCAACAGAGACATTTACACTTTAGGGCTTTATTTTGAGGACAAACAATAATATCTTATCATTTTTAAACATATTTGAGTTACTGTTCTGTCAATCTACTGATAATAAGTCCAAGTAATAAATATTAAGTAGAAGAGATCAGTTTGAAAGTACAATCACATAATATTTTGGAACCTTTTAGTTAAAAAATACTTTATTTTTCAATTAAATTATTTCTTTTTCTATTACAGAAACCATAGGTCAAATAAAAAGCTATGAACTTTCTGAAATGATACAACATGAATGGCAATGCAATGGAGCTGTAAAATGTGAAGATAATAAGCTGAGGGCAAATGAAAATGAAAGACAGAAAAATTGGTCTATTTAAGTAGGCTAACTAGCTCTAATACAGTTATACAGGCACAGTATACAATAAGTATTCATATGAAACAGATAATATTGCATACAGTCAACAGACTGATACAAGTAAAAATTGCTTCTCTAGTGAAAATTAGGATTATATGGATGGACATACATGCTAACCACTAGCATATTTAAAAATAGGGATGAGAGAGTGTCATCAACTCAAGGGCCAAGTTAGGTACCTGCACATACCCTACAGGGAACAGCCATTCTTCTCCCCAAAATCATCTCCTAGAGTCAAAGATCTGGCCACTGAATGTTTATTTTCACATTTTTGAACTGTCCCTCTTTCTCAGAGACCAACTCTGGGTGGTATACAATAAAATGTTAAAACAAAGGAACAGTGCATTTTAAAAAAATAGAAAGAGGCAAGGATGATTAAAACCTGTTAAAAACTGTTTAAAAAGGCAAAGAGGGGGCTGATTGGCCCCATAGTTAAATGTTCCTCTGGGGTCACCACTCGAAGCCATGGAGCCATGTTTTAATTTCTTTTCAAAAGGCCAAGAAAGTAGGGGCCTGCCTCATCCCCAGAGGGAGACTATCCCACAGGTAAGAGAAAGCTCTCTTCTTCCTAGACCCCGCTAATTGAAATTATTTAACTGACAGAGTCTGCAAAATATCTTCCCAGCCTGGCTGAATGGGATGGGCCAATGTAATGGGATGAAGACTGTTCTAGAGATAGTTAGGTACAGCTTTATGGGTCACAACCAATACCTTATTTATTTATTTATTTATTTATTATTTAAATTTATATACCGCCCTTCTCCCAGGGGACTCAGGGCGGTGTACAGCCCATCTAAAACCCACAAATATACAAAAATTAAAAAAGTATTAAATTAATCGGCTGATAAATGAGACTAAAAAGACCCCGCCCCCCCCCCCTTAAAACCCCAATTTAAAATTAAATGCTATGGAGACCAAATTAAAACCATTATCTCAGCCTAGGCCGGCCTGCTCAAAGAGCCAGGTCTTCAACGCGCGCCTGAAGGCCCTCAGGTCCGTGCCGGTACGGAGCTCCGGTGGCAGAGTATTCCAGAGGGCGGGGGCACCCACAGAGAAGGCCCTACCCCTCAGCGCCGCCAGACACACATAGCGGCCGACGGCACCCGGAGCAGACCCTCTCTGTGGGAACGCACCGGCCTGTTGGAGATCACTGGCAGAACGCGGTCCTGGAGGTAACCTGGTCCCATGCCATGGGTCGCCCTAAAGGTCAAAACTAGAACCTTAAAGCGAACCCGGAGAGCCACCGGCAACCAATGCAGCTCGCGCAGGAGAGGCGTCACATGGGCGCTACGTGATGCCCCCATAATCACCCGCGCAGCTGCATTTTGCACCAGCTGGAGTCTCCGGATGCTCCCCGCGGGGAGCCCCATATAGAGGGCATTACAATAGTCCAGGCGAGAGGTGACAAGGGTCTGAGTGACCGTGCGCAAGGCGTCCCGATCCAGGAAGGGCCGCAACCGGTGGATCCGACGGATCTGATGAAACGCCCCCTTGGAGACGGCCGCGATGTGATGTTCAAGCGACAGCCGTACATCCAGGAGGACACCCAGGTTGCGAGCCCTCTCTGCGGGGGGCAGAACTTCTCCCCCGATAGCCAGCGAAGGTGTCAGCTGGCTATATCGGGGCGCCGGAAACCACAGCCACTCGGTCTTGGATGGGTTGAGCCGAAGCCTGTTCCCACCCATCCAATCCCGCACGGCCTCCAAGCACCTGGACATAGCCCCCACAGCATCGTTGGGGTGGTCTGGAGTAGAGATGTACAACTGGGTGTCATCTGCATATAGATGACACCTCACTCCAAGATCACGGATGATCTCGCCCAGCGGCTTCATATAAATGTTGAACAAGAGGGGAGAGAGGACCGACCCCTGAGGCACCCCACAAAGCAGGGGCCTAGAGGTGGATCTCTCCCCCCCCAACACAAATTGCGAACGGTTGGAGAGGAAGGAGGAGAACCATCGAAGGACGGTTCCACCAATCCCCAACCCCTCCAATCGTCGCAACAGGATACTATGGTCGATAGTATCGAAAGCCGCCGAGAGGTCTAATAGGACCAGGACAGAGGAGAACCCTCTGTCACGAGCCCTCCAGAGATCATCAACCAACGCGACCAATGCCGTCTCAGTGCTATGTCCAGGCCTGAAGCCCGATTGGGACGGATCGAGGTAAGTAGCTTCCTCCAGGTACTGGGGGAGCTGACGTGCCACCACACTCTCAACAACCTTTGCCACAAAGGGAAGGTTGGAGACCGGATGATAGTTGTTTAAAATAGCTGGGTCCAGGGAAGGCTTCTTGAGGAGGGGGCGCACCATTGCCGCCTTCAGGGCGGCAGGGAGCACCCCCTCTCTCAAAGAAGCGTTGACAATCCCCTGGAGCCAGCCTCGTGTTGTCTCCCTGGCGGCCGAAACCAGCCAGGAAGGGCACGGGTCCAATAAACAGGTGGTGGCATTCAGACCCCCCAGCAACCTGTCCACACCCTCGGCGGTCACAGGATCGAACTCCCCCCAGATAACACTCACAAGACCTGCCCCAGACACCTCCCCCGGGACCATCCAATTGGAGTCGAGCCCCTCCCGAATCTGAGCGATTTTATCATGCAGAAATCGGGAAAACTCCTCCGCCCTACCCTGCAAGAGGTCATCCCGGGCTCTCGGTTCAAGTAGAGAGCGGGTCACTCTAAACAGGGCGGCAGGCCGATTTTCTGCTGACACAATAAGGGCGGAGAAATATGAAGATTTCGCCGCCCCTATCGCCACAAGGTAAGTCTTAATATGACATCTCACCTGTGTTCGGTCAGACTCAGAACGGCTCGCCCTCCAAATGCCCTCTAGACGTCTTTTCCGGCACTTCATCTCCCGTAGCTCCTCTGTATACCACGGAGCCAAATGGGATCTGTGCCGGGTCAGAGGTCGCAGGGGCACAACTCGATCTAGAGCTCCGGCGGCCAACCCGTCCCAGGTGGCCACCAGGTCTCCAGGCGAGCTGTGAGCCAGAGACTCAGGAAATGGCCCAAGCTCCCTCTGGAACCGCTCCGGGTCCATCAGGCGCCTGGGGCGGAACAATCTAGGTGGTTCCGCCTCCCTGCGGTGGGGGGTGGTGGAACGGAAGTCCAACCTAAGGAGGGAATGATCTGTCCATGACCTTGAATTGAACCTGAAAGCAAATTGGCATTCAGTGCAGATTGTGGAGCAAAGGTATCATGTTTGCCTTCTTTGGGCATCCAGAATTGCTCACATTATATTTATTTATTTGATTTGTCAATCGCTTACAAGATAAGTATAAGTATAAGTAGAATAATAAGTATAAGTAGAAACATAAGTAAGAATATAAGAAATAGGTATGAATAAATGGGGACAATAGGACAGGGACTGTAGGAAGGATGGTGCACTTATGCACGCCCCTTACAGACCTCTTAGGAATTGGGTGAGGTCAATTGTGTTTAGTTTGAGGTTAAAGGAGTGGGGGTTAGAGGATGTAACAACACAGTCAGGTACTGCATTCCAGGCATTAACCACTCTGTTGATGAAGTCGTACTTTCTGCAATTGAGTTTGAAGCGGTTTACATTGAGTTTGTATCTGTTGTGTGTTCTTGTATTGTTGTGGTTGAAGCTGAAGTAGTCATTCACTGGTAGGACATTGCAGCAGATAATTTTGTGTGCTATGCTTAAGTCTAACTGTAGGCAGCGTAGTTCAAGATTGTCCAAGCCCAAAATCTCAAGCCTGGTGGTATAGGGCAGGGGTCGCCAACCTTTTGGAACTCAGGGACCACCAAACTCATAATTTTAGATCCCAGGGACCACTAACTGGTTCTGTGGGTGTGGCCTAATTTGTGGGTGTGGCTTGGTGGTAATGTGACTGGCTGGGAATGGCTTGTATGTAAATATTATAAATATTTATATAAATATTGAATTTTTTATTAAAAAAAATAGCAACTTTTACCCAAAATCAGGCAAAGCAGGCAGGCAGATTGAGTTGCTCACAGAATCACAGATTTATTCAGAAATCTATCTATCTGCCATTGACAAGCTCAGTCTGTCACATAAAATTTGCTTGCAAACAAACTCACAAAATTAACTCACAATACACCATGCATGTAAATATTGAATTTTTTATTAAAAAAATAGCAATTTTTACCCAAAATCAGGCAAAGCAGGCAGGCAGATTGAGTTGCTCACAGAATCATTCAGTGATCTATCTATCTGCCATCAGCTAGCTCAGTCTCTCAAATTTGCTTGCTATGAGTCTGCACTGAATTTGCTTGCAAGCAAACCTTCAGTCCTAAGGGAGGTTTGGCTGTGCTTAGCTAGAAAGCAAGAAATCCAACCATTTCCTGCTTCCTAGATAATCTAAATCTCCGGGCACAGCAGAACAGATGATGGTCGGAAAAAGGAAAAATAGCAACTTAGCAGACAAGTTTGCCGGTAAGGAGTGAGTGGGCAAGGAGGGTTCCCGCAGGCCATGTGGGCTGAGCAGCCTTGTATTTTTGCAGAGCCTGGATTAATTGCTTTGGGGGGGGGTGCTCTGGGGGTGAGATTTCTCTGCGGCCCATCAAAATTTTCTCACGGCCCACCAGTTGGCGACTGCTGGTATAGGGTATTCTGTTGTGAGCAGAGGAATATAGAACTCTTCTCATGAAATACTTCTGGACTCACTCGATTGTATTAATGTCTGATATGCAGGGTGGATTCCAGACTGATGAGCTGTATTCAAGTATTGGTCTGACAAAAATTTTGTATGCTCTAGTTAGCAATTCGATATTTCCAGAGGAGAACCTTCGTAAGATTAGATTTACAACTCTTAATGCCTTTTTGGCAATGCTGTTACAGTGAGTTTTGGTGCTTAGGTCATTTGATATGAGAACTCCAAGGTCTTTGACAGAGTGAGGATCATCAATGAGGTCATATCCTCCTAGTTTTTATTTGGTGTACTGACTTTTTTTACCAATGTGTAGGACAGAGCATTTGTTGGTCGAGATTTGGATTGTCTATTGTTTGACCATTCAGACACACAATCAAGGTCGCTGTGAAGGACAGTAGCATTGTCAGTGGTGTTGAATAGATTTACGTCATCCGCAAAGAGGACACAGTTGCTTATAAGGTGATCGCAAAGGTCATTTATATAAAGGGTCCTAGAACATGGCTGTTAATTGAAGCAGGGTTTGATGTAGCGCTCTCTATTTTTACTATTTGTTGCCTTTTGACAGGAATGCAGTAATCCACTTATGAAGGGATCTGGAAATGCCGTAAGAGTTTAGTTTTAACAATAGTTTGTCATGTATCACTGAATCAGAAGTCTATGTAAATTGCATCTATAGCTTTACCCTGGTCAAGTAAAGTAGTCCATATGTTTTTGCAGTGTAGGAGTTGAAGATTGCAGGACAATTTTTTCCTGAAACCAAATTGTTTTTTGGAGAGTAGGTTGTTTGACTCTAAGTGGAAGGTGACGAATTGGTTAATGATGGATTCCATTGTTTTGCATGTGACACAACATAGTGAGATTGGTCTGTAGTTTTCAACCAGGCTGGGCTCACCTTTTTGAAGATAGGGATGACCGTAGCTAAGGACCATAGGTTTGATAAGAAGCTGGTTCTGAATGATATCTCATATATAATGCTTAATGGTTCCACTATGGCAGAGGAGAGCTTTTTTAAGAAGTATGCACATAACCCACCAGGGCAAATAGATAGGGATGGTTTTAGGTTACGAAGTGCCTTTTCTACGTTATCTTCTGTAAAGTCACTATGTAGTGGGTCATTACAGTTAGTTGTGGTACGACTAGGAAATGTGGGGCATGAACCATTGCTGTTTACAAAGACTGAACTGAAGAATGTGTTGAAGAGATTGGCCTTAACGGCTTCGTCATTGCAGTCTTTCTCATTTGATCCTTTTAGGGATGGGATGGTTCTTGAGTTTTTAAGTTTGGTGTTTACAAAATTGTAGAAGGTGCAGGTGGATTTTGTACGTAGGAGATTTTCTTCTTGCTTAAAGTGGTAATTTGTGCATTCTGCCTTTATCTGTCGGCATAGGGTGTTGTATTGGTTTTTAAAGTTTGCTACGTAGCTAGTTTTGTTTTTACACCATAGCGAACTTTTTTTTTGATTGGAGTTTCTTTATTGTTATGGGTAATTTTTTTTTTCTGTTTTGGGGGGTTACTAATGGAATATATAGTTTAATTACTCTTTCAAGTTCAAACAAGAATCCATTATAATGGTCTTCTGTAGTATTACAGCTAGAGAATGGAATGTGCCCATCAAGAGATGATAGATCAGCATCTATGAGATCATAGTTGGCTTTTTTGAAGTTGTATTTTGGGGATCCTCTTTGTGAGGGCTGCATTCACATGGTTGCATTCTGCACCGATTGAAGCTTCTGGATACTTTTCAAAGCTAGCCCCATGTAGAGTGATATCTTTTTCCATTGTAAAATCACAGTGTATTTCTCTATGCATAAAGAATTGCATGAAATTGTGTCCTTTGGCACAGAATGGCCCACTGTAACAGAATGCAATCATATTCTCCATCTTTTGAGAGTTACAGTGCATTCATTCTGAGACTAGATGAAGAACGAGAGTTTTTTTTCAGTTAAGAAAGACACAATAAACTGTCTTTGGATAAAAGGCAGAATCCAAAATGGATTGGGAGTTTAAAGATTAGAAAAGGGAATCAAGACGATCATTATACTTGCTATATGTACTCAGCAGAGAGATTTTATGAGAGTGTCAAACTTTTCTATTTCCATTCTCATTAAGGTATTCTGATCAGGAACTGGAAATCTAGCCCATTTAGTTCAAGTACTATATCACTTAAATTTTATCCAGACCTAACAGATACTTGTCAACTTTCTGCTTCTAATATCTCCCTATTCCATCCAATTGCTGTGGTCAAAATCTTCTAAACTTCAAAATCTTCTAAAATATTTTAATATAGTTTCAAAGTAGGGAGGATCAATAAAAAGGGGATTCAGAAGGAAGAAAAAGAGGAAAAGGGTCCTTTTGCTATTAATATTTTGTAAAGCCTATATTTCTGCTTGGAGTAGCAAATGTATTTCATCTCTGAAGTATTCATAAGCCATTTATGGCTGGCCCTTATTGGCTAAAGAAATATGACTACTGTATACAGTCGGATTTAGCAATGCAATCCATATGTATTCTGTCTCATACTGTGAATTTATACATTACACTGACTAAGAGAACTACAACTGCCTACTGGCTTGGCCTTCTGTATCTCAACTTCTTTATAAAATATATAACACCTCATGGAAAAAAAGGCAAGTAAACGCTGTGTTATAAAAAGTAGCCATATGGGAATGTAAGTAAGAACAAAGAATAAAAATAAACTGCTAAATGTTAGTATTGGAAACATGTAAATATACTGCAGGAGAATGAAATTAGAGCTTTTTTTTTCCTCTGTTTTTTCCTGTAAGAACAGAAAATAAAAAATAAGATGATTGAACACATGAATTTGGCCATGAGAAAGGCATCTTCTTGTCACTGCTTGTTAATGCAATTCCCAGAAACTCTCTTAACACCTTCTATTTATTTTATTCCAACAGCCACGCATAGACAAAGGAAGTCTATTTTGAGGGCATGTTGTCTCTTTGTCACTTGGATAATGTTTTCTACATGGAGGTTATTTTAGACGCCAAAGGGAGAAAGGAGAGAAAACAGCTGCTGAAAAAGCTCATTTCATTCCATCCAATTTTCTCCGCTGCTGTTTTGTTCTGATCAAAGAATGTTGGTTGTACAAAGTAAAACTAATTACCAGGCATTTGGGGCACTTCCTTCTTGTGCCTGAATGAACAAGACATGCTTGCTTAAATTTACATTCTCGCCTTTGGATGTATGCTATGTCAAATATCCACCTTGAGGAAGGCTGGTCAGTTCTGGTAGAATTATTTGTTAATGCAGATGGTGGTAAATTCAGACCCCTGCTAGAGTCCATTTGATTGAATATACTAGACTAACTTCAGAGGTTACCCCTCACTTTGTGTTGGAAAGAGTGGCTATTTGCATCTTGTTACTGATCTGCAATTGGTTTTCTTATAGGGAAAGATAGGAATCTGCTTTTAGAGTGGTTCTCAAAATGAGGCTAAATAAAAATGAGGCACAATCAATTACCTTGAGATGCTAATAGAAATCCAGTTTTTGGGAAATTTCTGGACAAAATTTATAGGACAAGAAAAAAATTATATCATTTCCAGTCTTCAGTTTTTATGATTTATAGTCACAGACAATGAGAATTATTCCAGCATGAATCCCTGCAGACTGCTTGCCAATCAGGGAAGCCATTGAAGCCAATATCTGATTAGAGAAATAGTGCCTGTTTTAGAATGGAATATGAATGCCTTACATTGGAATATAATACATAAGCCGCTCTTGAACAAATGGCAATGTGCAACTCCTTTGTATTTCAGGAATACAACTAAAGTTACTTTTTCATTATGGTCATAATCATGAAAAGTCACTAAATGAGGCATTTGTTAAACAAGGACTACCTGTACAGTTATGACTTACCACAGTTCACTTAGTGATCATCCAGAGTTACAACAGCACTGAAAAAAGCGACTTATGACCACTTTTACCACTTATGACTGTTGCAGCATCCTTATGGTCATGTGATTTATATTCAGAAGCTTTGACAATTGAGTCACATTTATGACGATTGCAGTGTCCTGGGGTCATGTAAACAGTTTTTGCATACTTCTGACAAGCAAAGTCAATGGGGAAACCAAATTCACATAACAACTGTGTTATTAACAACTGCAGTGAGTCACTTAATAATTATGGCAAGAAAAATCATAAAATGGGACAAAATTAATTTAACAAATTTCTCACTTAGCAACATAAATTTTGGGCTCAATTGTGGTCGTAAGTTGAGGACTATCTGTATTCTTCTTTTACAGTGGCTAGTCACTTTTGAATACATATTCACATTCATTCAATGCTCATTTATTCTTCATACAATATCCTCTTGTCTTAACACACATACTTCTTAGGTTGTTCATCTCTAGTGCACTAGAGATGCTAATATACCTAACTCTCATTATGTTTCAGCTGATATACCTAACTCTCATTTTCATATAATAAAGCAGGCAGAAGGACATTATTATACACAGCTATTTTCATTTATTTCAACAAACATTTATTCTTCATAACTGATCATATTAACCACCTGCTTTCTATAAGCATTTATAATCGTCTTCGAATTTATCCATCTATTAGTAAATATTATACTATGGTACCCATATTCATTTACTTTCTTTACTATTTTGCCATTTATATACATTTTTAGTTGCTTATTCAATTTTCCTTGTCGTATCAATAACCAGTCCATACTTCTCTTGTCATATTCAGCAACCAACCATCAATGGCATATTTGTTAAAACTTTCCATAATTCAAACTATTCACTTTATCATATGCTTTCTCTACATCAATACAATATAAACATTTTTCAACGATCTGTTGAACCTTGCAGTGAATAATAAATCCAATGAATGTGTATGTAATGTTTGTTTCAATACCACTCTGACATATCACCACCAATCCTCTGCAAATCTCTAAAATACTTTCCCCATCATTCCCTCATTTCCATTTCATTCCAAATCATTCTAATGCCTTTATTTTTAATTCCTTTCATTGTCCCTATGATTCCTTGTTTAGCTCAAGAATAACTGCTTGGAAATAATTACTATTAGAATCAATCAAGCTTTCAAGTGAAAAGGTTTAGGTATATAATGCAATATACTGATGGACTGATTATGTGCCATCAGTCAGCTTTGATTCTGAACAACCACACAGATAAACATTTTCCAGGATAAGGGCAGCATGTATAAACCACCAATTCACTGTGCTTAAGTGCCTCAATGGAAAATATGGGCAAGGCAACTTAAAATATTGAAAGAGGAAACAGAAGAAGCTATATCTCATTTTATCTAAAGCTATCGTTTAATATAAGGCACTCCCCTCTCTCCTTCTCTTTCTCCACCCACCTCCCTACCTCCCTTAGGTTTGGTTTAAAATAGAAGCAGACCCACCCCCACCAATCTCCTATTTTAGTACCCCTAAACTTTCCAAAATTATACATTTAAATTTGGTGTCCAAACACTTACTCCCTTCTTCTCCTTCTTTGCTAGCCCCAAGCAACATGTGGGGTCAACACATTACTGATCATTGGGAAGTATAACAGATACATCCTTATTGGAACTCAGTATTTGATCTTACGTGATTCAACCTTCCCTTGACCAGGAACTAAACTTTGGGCATTTGCACATTATACAATGCACCCATTTCTATAAGCTTAGCAAAAAGTTGGTAGCAGGAGCAATATGGATATGGATTATCTGTAAGTGGTATACACATTCCTCATTTTGAATTTTCAATCTAGATAGATAGAGTTATTACCTGATACCATGTTCTCCATGCTAAAAATTTAATAATTCCCATATACCCAAAGGGAAATTTTTTCAGTAAATATTCCCATGCTTTTACCATCAGGATGTAGTGTACAATTGTATGGCTCGTACGTGGTACGCAACTCAGGATCTTTAATCCATAATTCTCCTGAGATATGTGTTTATAGGAGTGGGCCTGCTTCATCAGAGCTGATGTCTCAGTAGGTGCTCCGTGGTCTTTCCTAGGAATCTCATGAGAAATCAAAGTCATTGGCCTTCAGAATGGAACATTATCTGGCAAAACAAATGTTCACTTACTGCTGTTCTATCAGTAAAGGCTGATGAGTGGAATCAGGGAAAGATGATGGGGACTTTACAGCCTCTATCCCTTTTGGTGCCTAGATTGCCTGACCCCCCAAAATAAGCATATCATTTATGGCTGGTGACTTGGATGCCACAGATTTTATTGCAACTTTGTGCAGGAATCAAGTTGTTGTGAAGTTGGATGTCAAATCACTCATTCATTTTAGCCATCAGAAAATTCTTCTAAAGTATCTTACTATCCTTTAGCTACCAGTTGATGGCACAGGGATTTTAAAAAGGAAGGGAAATTGAAAAGTAAATAAAATAGTTGAAGCAAAAGCAATATATTGTGGCTGAGATAGCCCTGAATATGACATTGAACGGAGTCACACTGTAAAATGAACGATCTCCAAATATGACAAACAAACAAACAAATTGATATCAGAATCTGTTCTAGTTCTACCACTGCACTGAATAGGTCAGAATTATTAGTATCTGAATAGCTGATTCCACTGCAGGAAAATGAGAGCCTTAAATGAACTATCGGTTCCGAATAGCAAGAATGGGACTGGCAGAAAAGAGACTTTCCTGTCATCTAACACCTGCCACCTGACAGTCCTAATTAAGCTTCTGTTAGGCTGAATTCACCTATATTATGTTTCATCTCACTTTCCAATAGTTTTTCAAAACAGCAAAATCAGCATGAAAAATTCTACTTTTTCCTTCTTTAGTAACATCAGATCATCAGTGACATCAGCTCATATTTTCTCTTCAGCCCTCAGATGTCTAATGATGACATATGACACTTTCTTCTACCTTATATCTTCTAAGCATACAAGTACTGGCACACTCAAAATATTATGCTTTCTGCAGGCAGAATACATGCGGACGAAAATGTCGCATTGTTGATAATTTACTGTATTTTACTTCAGATGAGGGGAATTGTGCTTGTAATCCTTCAATATCATAATTTTACCATAAATTTAAAATACAAAATTCCCCCACTCCTTCCATTTAGATTCCTTGCCAAATACATTTTTGTACATTAACTGCACATACATTTTCCCCCTTCTTGGCATTTTCCCACCAGCACAGAGTCTCCTTTTTTTCAACACAATTGAGAGTTGATCTATTGATGTGTCAGGAATTGACTGACTGGCTTGTCACCTGAATCTTATATCAAGTGCTAAGAGATTGTGATTGGCTAAAGTCACTGGCTGGCTTACATGCCTAAGGCAGATCCAGAACTTACAATATCCTAATGCTTGGTGCCTTAACATTTAAACCAAACTGGTTCTCAATTAGCCACACATACATATTTTATTGATACATGATCAAGGCTTGGGCTCAGTCATTATTCTTCCTTCTGTTCTTCTAAAGTACCTGTGAGGTGGTCAAGATATATTTACATATTTTAATTAATTAACCTGAATGTAATATATTATCTCTGGGCTGATGCATGCTACAATAAGTGTTAAATATTCAACCGGGGCACAAAGCATTTTTAGCTTAAGGACATCAGCTTGGGAGGCATGCCAGGGATTGCACTCCTCCTTGATACAAGTATAGCCAAGACAGAACTGGGCAGGCCCAGGACTAAAATTAAATTTAATTAATGCAATCTAATAATTTCCCCTTCATCACATTACAAATGACAACTTAGTGGTAACATTTGGAAAGGTTCAGAGAGTCATTACTCTGCTAAATCATAAGCTTTCCTTTTTTCAGGAAAGAGGACAAAAAGATAATTGACTAAGGTTAAATTGATGCTCGTATACATTTGCTGATTTCTCCTTCCAGTGCGGTCTTTTGCACCACTTCCTAAGCCATTCCACATACCCCATTAATGCTTTCTAGTAGGTAGTAAAAGGGGATTAGAATACCATTTGTCTCATCAGAGTTCTGTCCATTTTACTTTTCATCCAAAACAAAACCATGAAATATTGAAATGTAATAGATTTAATCTTGTTGTTCAGAAAGATGGAGATAAGAATTCAGTCTTTCATTTCTGTTATACTACTGCTTTTGGGTAGTACACAATTCATTACTTAACTTTAATCTATCACAGGTATAAATAGTGGCTTCACTGCTCTCTCCATATAAGGGAGAGCTCAATTTGGCTTTCATTTAGTATGCATTGCTAATGATGTTTTGTTGCCTCCTGAATTTTTGGGATCCCTGTATCCCAGTGTTTGCAGCCTTAAACAAATAAGCTAAATTAATGAGACAGCAGCAACCCAGGCTTGAAGGTTATATCTGAGCCAGGAAAGATGAACAAAATACATAGGCATTAGAATAGTATTGTTTGTATGTCTTACCTGCCCTATTCATTTTCCAGTTCTCCTACCACCACCGTTCCTCCTTTCAGTCCTTTAGGCTCCTCTTTGCTATCCCATAAACACTTCTTCATTACTCAGTAACTTTCTTGAAATATGATTATAGAAAGTAGAGCTTTTTCTTTTATTGAATTGTTTAAAAAGTTATTATTATGTCATAGCTGTGAATATCTGTGGCATGTTATTAATCACTGACCTTTTGGTGATCAGGACAATTCTGATAGAATTGAACCTCCCACATACATTCTCTAGCTGTTTGCATGAAAGCATTTAATCATAAGTAATCTTTTTCTTCCCAGAAGCACCCAAGATTATATAATGAGACTCTTTCAAAAGATCTCTCTTGGACAAAGAGCGTCTATTTTTCCCACTGGTGTGACAAGGAATTCACACACTATTGAAATTAACCAGAGTTAGTAGAGTTTCCAAGTCCCCAGTGTATCAAGCAGAAAACAGAACAAAATATCCTTGGTAGGCTTCCTGAAAACATATGGATATAATTGAGTATGGTATGTAGGAGGGTATGTACACAGAGTTCACGATGATGAATAGCATGTTTTAAGTACACAGCTCCCACGTTCCCTGTTGAAAATGGTGTCTGCTATGAAATACTTTTTCATTTTTTATGTGAGCAGCTAAATGGCTGAAAAGAATGGTTTTACCTGTTCTGTGTGCATTTATTAAAAAGTCAGTCAAAGAACATATAAAATATCAACAGAAAGAAAACAAATCAATGTCAATATGATGCAGGCAATCAAGAAGTATTAAAAGTATGCATTTGTTTTGATAATATTTACCTTATAATGTGGATTTTTGTATTTTATATGGTTGTTTTATATATTTGTTGTTTTACTGGATTATTGTATGTTGCCCAGAATAGCTTTTTGTGCAATGAGTAAATTTGATTAGTAAATAAATAAAATTAAAGACAAGTATGAATGGATTGCACATTTATTAATTTACATATATTCTGTATTCTTATTAAGTCTTTTTAAAAATTGTGGGTTATTCACACCTATTGATATGGCTAGAAATGACGATGAAAATCTATTGGGACTTGTAACTCCTCCCAAAGGAGTCCTAATGAATTATGTGTCTCTCTATTATATTCTGCACATCATAACATTCATTTTCATTGACTTAAGTGTAAGGCATTTAAACAGCAATTTTGGTGTAGAAGGTAAGACATCAGGCTAAAACCTGGGAGATCATGAGTTCTAATCCCACATTAGGCACAAAATGTGCACATGCACACACACTCACAACATGCAGGATATCTGAAACGTGAGTGGCATTAAGTATTTCTCCTGGGAAGGATTCTTTTGATGCACTTCCTCCACATTCTGATTCTGATATTGTCTCAATGTACATAATACCATAATATCATCCACTGCGTTATATCAATACATTCAGATGCTTCAAAAATTAACATTAATTCCAAAATCAATCTGAATAGATTCAGTTTCTTTCAAAATTGAAATCATATATTTAGATTTTCATTTATTATTATTTAGTAGAGACAAGCAGAATTCAGTAATCTAATATAAAGTTGCTAATCAATTATAAGATACTTTCTGATTAAAAACACACAAGATAAAATGCCCAAGTAAAACAATTTTGATAACCTATGTCCATTAAAAAGTCTGAGATATAATTTATCTGCAAAATACAAAAAAGAATAAGTAAAAATTCTGTTTAATTATCTTCCTCTGTACACTTTTGGAGAATTTGCAAAAATGTTCTTAGCATGCACACAGATTAATACAGAAGGCATTTGGTCCCATCAGCTTCTTGTTTTTGAAGGAAATAAGAGCTAAATCTACCTTCATGTATTTAATAGAATTGTTAAAAATCAATTGATAACATTACAACACTAAAAGCTTTCATGCTTAAATGAAAACTATCACCTTTCTTCTTGATCTGCATCTTCAGAAAATGTATGTAGATAATTACATCAACAAGCAATAATCTTTTCAAAAACTATCTACAGCATCTACCATGCTTTTTTGTCCCTGTTGCACAAGTATTATCTTATTTGGAAGATTTCCCCATTTTTACAATTAAAATCTTTTTAATGAAAGAAAACAAAAACAGAATTTGGAAAGCAGGGCCAAACCTATCAATCACAAACAGCTTCAAAGGGAGGAGAAATAAAGAACAAATTATCTTCTTGGATTTAGCCCCAGTCCTGCCAGTTTGAAATCAGTGCAATCAAAATAGCTTCTAAGGCTTAGTGTAAGAAAAGAAGTTTCAAATGGAAAAATCCTCACCCCATCTCAGACAAACACCCATCCAACTTTTGCTTGAAAATCTCATGTTGGAGCATCCACAAAGCCAGAAGATAGGCTGCTGCATTTTTCAATCACTTTCAGGTTTAAGAAATTCTTCTTTGATTGTGGATATCCCTATGTAAAGATTCTATCCTTCGGTTCATGTCCTATCCTTGGGACTTACAGAAAATCAATCGACATCCCTCACCCTAAACCATCAAGTATTCGAAGACTGCTAACATCTTTCCCTATAGCCTTTACTTTTTCAAGCTAAATATACTCAGTTTTTTATAAAAACAATTCTTCGTGTGATTTAGCTTCCAAGCCTCTTGTCATTATTATCCTTCTCCTATCCTTCTCCTCAATATCCATCTTGTATTGTAGCAACCACAACAAAACTGCAATACCCTACTGAGGCAATCTCCCCAGTACAGCTAATCCTTGACTGAACACCATTTGCTTAATGACAGTTCAAATTAACCGTGGCCTCTAAAAAAGTCAGTTGCAACTCTGCAGTCATGTGATTACAGTTCAGATGATTGGCAACTGGCTCACCTTTATGACTGCAACCACATGATCACAATTAGTGACTATTTTTCCTGTTTCTGGGGGAAAAACACAACTGGTTAAACTGGATTTGCCCTTGTGACTGTGTGACTCAACTTAGGACAGTGGTAAACTGGGTCCAGTCATGTGATGATTCAAGTTATGATAACAATTATGATGCAAATTCCAGACCCAAATATGGCCATAATTTGAGGACTATTTTTATAGCAGTGTGACAATGCTACATATCTTTTTTTGATGCAACCCACTGGATATTTGGGCAGCCATTAAAAAATTGCTAGTTTATGCTTCTGTCTTCACCTTAATAATATATAAAGCATGTGTGACAAATTCTTAGTACAGGTAGCCCTCGACTTACAACAGTTCATTTAGTGACCGTTCAAAGTTATAATGGTACTGAAAAATGTGACTTACAACTGTTTTTCATAATTATGACCATTGTGGCATTCCCATGGTCATATGATCAACATTCAAATGCTTGGCCTCTGACTCATATTGATAACTATTGCATTATTCTGGAGTTATGCAATCTTCTAACAAGCAAGTCAATGAGGAATTAGATTCACTTAACAACTATGCTACTAATGGAGCAACTGCAGGGATTCACTTAACAACTGTGGAAAGAAAAGTCATAAAATGGGGCAAAATTTCCTTAACAAATATCTCACTTAGCAACATAAATTGGGCTCAATTGTGGTGGTAAGTCGAGGACCACCTGTATTTACGAGATAATTTTCTATATAAAAGTTAAGGGTTTTTTATTTTTATTTTATTCGGTTTTTTAAAGTTAAATAAAGGAGTATTTTGTTAAGTTATCATGAAATATATGTCCTAAGGATATTTTCACATAAATTATTTCACTGTATCCTAAATATCTATTTGTGGATATGTAGAGTTTCTGACAATTAGGTTAAGGGCTCAAATTACATTTAACAATAGTTGACTCATGTTTGAATATAACATGAGTGGAATGACTTGAACTATAAAATTAAAATTCAGTGCTACAATGGAAGTATAATGTGTGAAACTAAGGAAAAGTACCATGTCTTCTTTACAGAATAAATTTATCTCGAAAGTACTATGCATTCCGCTCAGCGAGAAGCAAATTTGGAAGGAAATTGGGCAGGAGTTTCTAAAACAGAGAAATGTATACTTCCAGTGAAGGAAAAAAACCTAAAAAAGGGTATCAAAATAAACCAGTTCATCTTAAGAAAAAGTGTTTTGAAGATAATACCTACATACATACATATTACACACACACACAAACACACACACAATTGGTGAAGTACCAAATGGATGGACAGCAAGTATTGTTCTTCAAAAGAGGGTAAAGGGAGAATACAGAAAACTACTTGATAAATCAGTCTGAAGGTCAGTGGTGGGATTCAAAAATTTTTTACTACCAGTTCTGTGGGCGTGGCTTGGTGGGTGTGGCAGGGGAAGGATCCTGTACAATCTCCAGTCAGAGATGGCATTTACTGGTTCTCCGAACTATTCAAAATTTTCTGGTCAGAACCTGCTGAATACCACCTCTGCTGAAGATGATCCTGGGAAAGAAACTAAAGCAGACCACCCAGAGGTTCATTTGTAAACCTAAGTAGCACATGTATTAAAATTGGAAAAATACGAAGATTTTAACATAGATTTTGAAAGCATCAGATCTTGGGGACTGTCTTCTCCAGAAGAATCTGTCCAGCATGTACGCGCTTGCAGTGAAGGAATGCTGAAGGTCCAGTCCCTATGAGAAGTCAAGAGAAAATGGATCTAAGGGCAGAGTCCTTGTATTCTGGGGAATAACTTGCCTCCATTGGTTTTCATAAGGCAGATCTATTTGATTTGAATGGTCCTTTGGAGGTGGAGTTTGTTGGGTTGCTGTAATAACCAGGCATCCATGTTTATCTTTAAGGGCTTTTTAGGAAGTGTTCATTATGCTTTTATTCTATTGTAAACTGCCAAGAGTTGTTTGAGCTGGAGGAGGACAAAAATACTTACAGTAAACAACAATTTGGTAATTACCATTGGTCAGTTTAGAGCTACTCGTCTTATCAGACTAATCTTATGTGTTTTAATCCAACAGAAATGTGAAAATAAATGATATAAAGAAGGACATGATTTTGCTGATGTGCCTCTTTGTGCTGAAACTGAACAAAACGGAGTCAAAGCCAGCATAAGAAAGATCAAGTCTGAAAATGACCCAAATGAGGGGAAAATATACACAATGGACAGTGGCTCTGAATGATGTAAGATACTCCATTCTAGGCCCCTTCCTTCTTTGTTCCCACTCATCCCATCATGATCCAAAGTAGGGACTATTTTTAAAATTTTGAAAAGACTCTTTTCCTTGTCTGAGTGGGAAATTTCCTTCAACAGGAAGATGAAGATTTCATATATTTTGATTTCATCAACACATCTACATATTTATGTTATATTTAGCCTGCTTCTAGTTTATGCAAACTTGCAAAACAAGAAGCTGAGGTTTATTTTGTCATGTGTGACTGCAACTATCTAAAGAACAAATAACACTGGCTGAAAAGAAAAACAAACTTTGATTTGGAAGCAGAAAGTTTGAATTAAAAAAAGGCAAATAAAATCAGATCAGTCAGGAGGAATAAGTACAGTATAGTTAAGGTAGAAAAGGACAAGAATTTTATAGAACAAGAAGCTCATGGATAAGTGTTTTGATCTGTGTGGCTTCAAAAACAAACTCAAGTTGGTTTCAGCAGCTCTTCCTAGTCAGTTGATATACATGGGTGGGGTTCCCACCAAACAAACAGGGAATTACACAAGTGTATAACCCTCTCGTGGGGTGACAGATGGGACAGGAATTCAAGATTGTCAACTGAAGCAAATAATTTAAAAATAACATAGACAAACATATCAAGAGTCCAATTTCATGTTTCATGGATATATAGACACTTATCCAGCTTTATTCTTAACAGCCATGGCCACAAGAAATTTGTTATTGTTGTTAGTTAAGAAGTCGTGTCCAACCCATCGCGACCCTAAGGACAACTTCCTTCAGGCCTCCCTGTCGTCTACCATCTTCTGGAGTACATTTAAGGCACAGAAATTAACCCTCAACAAATAATTCCAGAATGTGACCATCCTTATGTAGGGACTACATCTCTTCTACTAATATTACTTAAATTCTAGGACAGGTGGTTAAAAATGAGCCCTGTGGTGTTATCTGAATTTCCGCCAAAAGGAGATGGGTAGCCAGAGTCATACAGAGCTCAGCCTAGATTATTGGATAAAAGCTATGGTAATAATAATATCAACATCAACAACAACCAGAAGTCTGGTTGCACCTTGTTTTGTGAGCTGCAGCTGTATGCCTTTTAATGAACATTTCTAATTGGAAAAAGTGCTGCCAGACTCTGAATTTTCAGCTGCTAGCATACAAGTAGAGGAGGTAGAAAAACAAGCCCAGGGCAAAATAGCACATTCCTTACACACATATATAACAGACATTTTAGTGTCCACAGGTAGTAAATATACTCTTTGAGTTGAGCAAAATATTGTAATAATAAGCCGACTAGCCAAAGATTTACCTTACTATTCCTGCAAAAAAAAAAATCCAGGGTATCCTAAAACCCGCTGCTTGATTTCTGCTCCTCCAAGCCACAGCAGCGCAGATTCATCTCCGCTTGTAAACACGCAGCGGCCGCGTACCGGGGGAGCCCTATAACGCGTCAGCCGAGACTTACAAATTCGACCTGACTCCCCCTTCCCTCCCCGCACCTAGGGGAAGAGGCTGAGGTGGGCCGACTCTGTCAGCCACTTAGGGAGGGCGGTGTAAACAAGCATTATGAAGCGGTATATAAGTCGAAGTGCTATTGCTATTCGACTGCTGCCCCGCTTGGATCGCTCCCCGGATTTCTGAACGTTTCCAAGACGGCAAGGCAAGCCTCTCAAGGTAATCGCCGCGGCAGGTAAGGCAAAAACCCAAACAACCCGCGGGGGTCTTCACCTGCTGCAAAAGTTGCCCCCGTACTCTCCTGCCACCCAACACAGCGGACGCTGGAAAGAAGCAGGTAACGCGACCTCGCGGCGCACCGCGGCTCCCCCTAAGGCTAACAGGCACCTGGGCTGCCCGTCCCGCAGGAAGGAGCCGCGGACTGACCCCGACTGACCTGCCAGCCGCCTCTCGCCGAGACTTTTCCAAAGTAAATCCCAAGCTTTGGCCGTGGAGTCCCGGAGCTGCTCGCTGAAAGTCCTCCGGAGCTGGGCTTTAGCAGCTCGCCTCCTCCAGCTCATCCTAGCAGCCTCCGCCTCGCATGCCCGCCGCGCCGGTTCCACTACCGAGTTCCCTGAGGCGCTCAAGCAACCCCCGACGCCTCAACTCAAACCAACGGCGGCCGCCCCGAGATTCGCGGCAAGCTTTCTTCGCGGCTGGCTGGCGGCTGGCCCGAGCTCTGGAGTCCCGCCAGGGCGCTGGGTAGATGTGCGGCGGGGCTGGGCTCCTCAGTACCTCTCCGCTTCTATCTCGGCTGCGCTCTCCGGTCGCCTCCTTCCAGCGCGTCTTGAGGAAACCGCCCCCGAAGGGGTCGCCGCCATAGCGGCCGGAGTCCTTTACTTTATAAAGCAAGAGCCTCGCGCCAGTTCCAGTCCGAAATTTTCTCCTCCTGTCAGGCTGAAAGCTCCGCTCGAGCGTGGGACCCGCCTTCGCAACCAACTTCAGACTTTTAGTCTTCCTTCTTGGTTAGAAATGTCCCCAAAGGTGCTTTTTCAAAAGGCAACTGGATTTTGTTTTTTCCTTGAAGGCATTTAGCTTCTCATCCTAGAAGTTTCTTTAGTTCCCCAAATTCAAGATTCAGAACACAAACCACACCGAGATCAGAGAGGACAGGCCTGGTCCTATATTTAGTGAGGGGTCAACAGCCTTTTCTGGCCACACATGCAAGCGCCCAATTATAAATGTTCTGGAAGCAACAACCAGCCAAAAATAACCAGAAACTTCAGGAAATGTCATGTGAAAGCAGAAAGATCTTGTGAAGTTAATTTCTGGTTAATTTGGTCCATTTTTTTCCTTAAAAGTCAAGTTAATTCTTAAAATTCAATCTTAGGATACCAATCAATAAATTATACTAAGGGCCTTACCCTACTGCCATGTTAAAGTTTTCTCCATCATCCTTCAGTAAATAGATAACCATACCAGTCCAGCATGTAATTAGTTGTCCCCATTGGTGATCTTTATCCTGCATCTGATGCTTCTCTTTTGGCCTGCTATCACATGGTGATTCTTTTTTTTGTTTCCAACCATTATTATTTGTTACAAATAACTCAAAGCAGCAAACATATCCAACACATCTTCCTATTTTCTCCCAAACAATAGCCCTGTGAGTTGGGATGGGAGAATGAGAGGCTCAAGTCACCCAGCTGGCTTTCATGGCTAAAACAGGACTAGAATTCATGGTTTCCTGCTTTCTAGCCTGGTGCCTTAATCACTATATCAAAGTGGCTCTAAACCAAATATCCTGATTAGGGGTGCAAAAGGCATGTTAAGGAAAACGATTGGTTAAATCCACAGAATTTGCCTTCCTTCCTGATGTTTTTAACATGCAGGAAAACATCTAGTAATCAGGATAGTGATAACAGGAATGAGATGTTGAGCTTTTATAGGGGGATGTCCTGGTTTATTAAGCATGGAAAAAGAGGGGAAGAGTATATGTTCAGCAGCCTTGTTTTGAGCCCAATTTAGTGCTCTGCACAAGCCTTGATAGTGGAGGATGGAATTCTAAAACAATGGTAAAGTCATGCAGTTCTCAAAACCATTTTAGCCAGCTTTCTAGGGTGCCGGAAGTGGAAAACTCATAGTATTCAACTGGCCTCAACTGGCCCAACTTTGACTTTGCTTGTGGGAAGCTGGCGAGAAATTGCAAGTCAGACTCATGTGAAGTCTTCACTTAACAACTTTTTTTTTTTGCTTAACAACAGGAACTGCTGGGATTGCCATTCCTAAGCAATGCAAGGGGTGAAATTCAACCATCTTGGCCCACCTGAGGAGAGGTGGTAGGGACGATTTGAATCCATAAAAAAAATCGCCCCTGGTTGCTTCTGGTTGTTATTATTATTATACTAAGCCACACCCACAGCCACGCCCACAGAGCCAGTAGAGAAAATTTTTGAATTTTGTCCCTGATGCAATTATGTGAGCTTATGCTTTCTGACCATGTTGCTTAGCAGCAATCTCTCTAAGAAATTAGAAATTCCAGTCCCAATTCTGTCATTAAGCTAGGACTACTGGCATCTATGTATATATGATGGGGCTCATTATAAACAAACCCTTGTTATATTTTTGTGCCCTTAATTTGAGAGATGCAAATAAATTTTCACAGCTATAGTTTCTCAAAAGTTTCGTTGAAGATGATGATATAAAAGGAGAAGCTTTGTAATTGGTCAACATCTTTAAGAAATTAACATAGCAGACTAAATGTTACTGATCTGTTTGTAATCTTCACAATCCAGAAGTATAACCACTGTGATTTGTTCTACATGAGGCTACCCCTGAAACTGCTAACTGGATGGTAGGCAAAACGTCATGTTTTATTATGGAATTTGCTTGGCCTTTGTACAGGTATAGATCACAAAACTACTTTTTAACCACTGCATTAGTAACATTAGGACCACACAAGTTTTAGAGACCACAATTTAGTATATATTCCATTAAGTTATGTCTTGTGTAAATCTGGTATCTTCCTGGAAAACTAAGATTCTTAAGGAGACATTTAAGTTCTTAAAAGTTTAGTTTGTGTATTGCAGGGAAGATCAACATATATGTAAGATATGAAAAAATATGCTTTTTATTCCAGTTTTTATTCATGAAACATTATCCTTACAACAATCTTGGAAGGTAGCTTAAAGCCATTAGAAAGTGACCAATTCAAGATGAAGAAAGAATAGTTGTGGCAACATAAACACTATCAAAGTTATTATGGATCATTAAAATACTGGCCCTGAGCAATAAAGTCAGGAACACGTTGCAAGTCAGACTCTAGAGTGGGATGGTTTTAGTATGTAAGGGAAAAAGCTATAATTTGCTAAAACGAAGAGCATCCTAGATATATGACAAATAGTACAACACAGTATCACTTTATGAACCTGAAACGCACACTTGATAAAAGGGCAAATAGGAGGTGATAGATGCTCATATATTTTGGTGACAACATGATTGCTACTGCTGGATGTTTGCTGTAAAAATTACTTATTTTATAGTCCAATTTTCTATCTGCAAACAGGGGCAAGATTTAATCATCTTTGCTGAACATTTGATACATATTTGTCAATTTACAAAAAGAAAAGAAAAAAATATGCTTTCTTACAACCAGTCGTGGCAGGAAACAGACTGGAAGCAAGGCGTTTTAGCAGGGCTGCTAAAATGGCTGCTTCACACCATTCCAGTCCTCAAAGAACAATCTAGTTCTGGATTCAAGAAAGGACAAACATTGTTGCTGATACTTTGTCCTTTGATGCAGATAGTCCAGAGGTTTCAAACGCGCGATGTCATGGTGGTGTCATGTGATGTATTATGACTTCCCCTCTTCATTAAACCGTGTGTGGGCATGGCCAGCGCATGATGCATCTGAGTTTGACAGCCTTGAGATAGTCCTTCACTTACAACCATTTGTTTAGCAAATCTTTGAAATTATAATGGCACTAAAAAAAAGTGACTTACAACTTATGACCTTTGTGGCTTCCCCACAATCATGTGATCAAAATAGGGGCAACTTGACAACCAACATATACTTACAATAGTTGCAGTGTCCCAGGGTCCTGTGATCATCATTTTGACTTTCCCAGCCAACTTCCAAGAAGCAATGTTGGTGGAAGAAGCTGGTTTTACTTAGCAACTGCATGATTCACTTAACCACTGTGGTAAAAAAGTTCATAAAATTGGATGTGACTCAACAACTGCCTTGTTTAGCAAGGGAAATTCTGGTCCCAACTGTGGTCATAAGTCAAAGACTACATGTATTTCAGTAGGGCAGCCTAAGATTTCTACTCAGTCCAGCTTCCAAGAAAGGACGGGGCAGTTCAAACATCTCAAATTCCAGATAAAGGACATCTCTGAAAAAACTGCATAGGAATTGAAACTTTGTTGTCCATATAGGATATAGGATAGCTTTCTCCTTTCAGAAATCCATGCAAGCTGACATATCACTTTCCACATACCTACCTGTCTGCCACTTGTTCCTTAAAAATTCTGATGGAGTCTTCTAATTAATCCCATTATGACCTTAAATGGAATTTTTGAAATTCACATTACTGGAAGGACACAGTAACTCACTTGCCTTTCAAACTTAGTATAAGAGATGCTGGGTTCAGCAGTACCCTCAAGATCTTGATCCATTTATTAGAATAACAAAAGCATTATTGCCTGGCAAGCTCCATTGTTGCCCTGGAGCAGACAAGTGATGTCACATTGCACCCAGCAACTGGACATTCTAAATCAGCTGGAGAATGTGTCAGGTGAATCTGAAGTGAAACAGATGTCACCACACTGGCAAATATCCATGTGTAGACCTACTGTGCAAATTTTAAGCCTAGTGCTTTATTCTAACTTGGCGCAATCCAAATATGTTGTGGGGAAAACACACACACCCTACAAATTTAGTTAGGAATTAGGACTGAAGAAAAATTATCCATGCAGTTTGAGCTCTATGTTTATACATATATAACAATAAATAGAAATAAATGAGAAATCAAAGTCTTCCTAAAAATAAAATCAAGTCAATTTACCCTAAATGCACCATGGAAGGATCAAAACTATTTTTTTCTATCTCAAAAAGTCTTTTCTCTAACATTTTTAATAGCCTCCAACATATGTATTCCATTAGTTTTAAAAGCATTTCATTGTTTATAGCCAGCAGGAAATATCAATGCCTCTGCTATATTAACAAGTCTGCAAAAAGAAATGTAATCTCAGTGTTTTAAGGCTTAGCTGAGAACTCTGTATTGTGATTCAGTTGCATGCTTAATGGCCTGTTCCAATTAAGACTTGAGCACGTTAGTTGGCTTACTTCAAACGACAAAAAGAGAATTCTGGAAAGATCGAAGGAAAGCTATTTCTTGAACAGAAATACAAGCTCTACAAATAAAATGTGAGTGATACTTCTTAAAAATCCAGTGAAGGAAGTTCCTCCTGGCACTAGTTTGATTGCTTATCAGATTTATTGACTGCCCATCTTACCATTGTGTAACTCTTGTTGCAGATTGACAACATGTTTCCATGTTTCTTCAACTGAGGCTATTTTTCCTTTTATCACTAAATGTACTGTCTTTTCTTGATACACACTTCTGGAATGGGGCTAATCATTTAATAATTTATTAGAAATAAAACAGAAGTGGCAAAGAAGAAAAAATTCTATTCCATTATTTTCAACGGGCTGCCCTCCAGATGTTGCAATGACTTCCTTCCAGGCTTTCTAACAGCAAAACATTCCTCTCAACCTTTTCAAAATATGTGTTGCTAAGATCCCCCCAATTTTCTTCAGTTACTTGTACACTCATGAGGAAATTGCCTGTACCTTAAGAATAAAAGCAGTGCAATTTAGTTTCAAAATAATACTCCCATCCACTAATAAGGACTGCTCTCCATTAAAACAGCAGAGAGAGTCAGAACACTGTATCGCTATTCTGGCAAGTTGTATCGGTTCCACAAGAATGTGGGTCATGCTAAGAAACCTAAACAAAATAAAGCTCTATCTTCCTTTTGACAAATATACTGTAACTTCATGCAAATGTCTGACATATATACCCAGCAGAAGTTCTATTGTCATTTAAACAACTGTATAGATTCATAAACAGTTGTGTATTACAGGTACTCCTCAACTTACAACTATTCACTAGTTGATGTTTGAAGTTACAATTGCACTGAAACAGTGCCATGATCAATTTTCACACTTACGACCATCACAACATCCCCATGGTCGTGTGATCAAAATTTGGGCACTTGGCAACTGGGATGTATTTACATTGTTGCAGAATCCTGGGGTCATGTGATTGCCATCTGCAATTTTTCCAGCTGGCTTCCAACAAGCAAAGTCAATGGGGGAAGCCAGATTCATTTAACAACTACAGTGATTTGCTTAACAACTATGGAAAAAAAAAGTTTGTAAAATGAGTCATAACTCACTTACCCTCAGCCTTGTTTAGCAGTGGAAATTTTGGCCTCAATTGTGGCTGTAAGTTGAGGATTACCTGTAGTGTTTATGAAGTATATTTCATATCCTAAAAGTGTATTGCTACATTTGTCATATACTACTGTTCACCTCTTACAGTAGGCTCTTTGAAACTAATCTAATTGCTTTGCAATTTCATAAAACTTTGTGGAGTTATAGTGATGGCAGAAACCAGCAAGAGGAACAGAAAAAAAGCCAGACCTTGTGTGCCTAGTAAATTAACTGGAGTTTTAAAAATGAGGGTGTTGATGATAAGCAATGGCAGTGGTGAAAGGAATGTATCTCCCAGTTCGTTTTGGATAGCTGACACTAAGTCCATTGTCAGATAAGTCTTACTGACTGTGGGAAAAACAGAGAAGCAAAACTCACACTAGCGTTCAAGTAGCCCCTAATGGAAAAACAGATCTGGAAATCTTAACAGTAGCTGTTCCCTTTTCTCTCCTTCCTCTCCTCCCACTTTTCCAAAGCAGCAGTGAAAACAGATAGCATGGTATTTAGCTTCAGTTCCTGTTCCAAACATGTATCTTCTCAAGTATTTTTTTATTTTAATGGAGGTATTATTTTTCAGGAAAAGTGTGAGAGAGGTACCTACAGGTAGATGCTTATTTTTCTGTCAAAAAGACAGGAACTGTTTTTTGGCATCATTAGATAGATGATTCATTTTATACAAACCAAGACATTTCAGTGGGCTTTGAGTTCTTGGAACACCCATGAGGTATAAATCTGGGTAGTAGAATAGACAGATTGTACCTCTTGCAAATCAGTGTGAATTTTAGTGTTAGTTCTACTGAGAGCAAGGAAAACAAACCTTCAGGTAAATGGTAAAAGAAAACATTATTCTCCCTGCAATTTTAAGATCAAAATGTGTGAAATATATAAATAAAACCCAAACCCTTTCAAGTAAATGCCTTAAGGTTGAGAATATTTCCTTTGCTGCTGAAGGAACACCTTAGAGAGGAAGTCAATCTACAGAAAATGTTTGAATGCTGTACTAGAAACTAAAACAGTAATACATTTTACTGAATGGCCTTTTGTGTTTTATTTTTAATAACATTCCTGAGACACACTGTATGTATTCTAAGATGTGTGTTTGCTAGATCTCTTCACTATTTGTCTCTCCTTGGGAATAGAACAGTCTATATCAGTGCATCTCAACCTCAGCAAATTTAAGATGTATGGATTTCAACTCCCAGAATATATATCTCTGTATTAGGAGCCTTATCAAATGTAAGCAGGAATGGCTCCTTTATATACTACACATCACGCAACAAGGCACAACTATACATTGGAATATGGTTTCTAAGAAAAGAGTTATGCGATCACTAATTATGAAATGAGTACAATTATTAGTAATAACCCTCAATGTTTAATGTAAAATAGAAATATTTAGGTGAGCAATTGGGAAACAAATGGAAAGTAAGGGGAGAAAGTATCACTAAAAAGTCTTTCTATGTTTTTTTAATTCTATGGTTGTGTCTTTAACTTTCTAAAAATCTGTTAGTTTAAAGAAAAAAGAAAAAGCAACATACTATGCTAATCTCCAATGTATAACAGTTCATTATTTCATTATTGAAATAATTGAAAATAAAGGATGTTATTGTGGGGATAAGATTAAATAGACCATTATGTACCATATGCTGAGTTCTCAGAGAACATGTTGGATGTAAATGCAGTGAGCAAATAAGTATTAAAAAAATCAAAGGATTCTTTTTCAAGTAAATGTGGATATTCTGTTGCACATAATACATTGAGTCACTAGGATGTTCAAATCTAGTGAGTCATATATTGTGCTAGAATGTTCTTAGAATACAAGCTATATCGTTGGAAGCAAGGTATCACCTATTAGCAACCATGATTGAAAATGAAAGTCTGATATAAACTATTATATCCATATATTTGACAAACTTTGAGAAGCACTATGATAAAGTTATTAATGAGTTAGGCTTAGGTAGCTAACATATTGGACCAGACCAGGGAAACCTAGTTTGAAGTGTAGTTTTAGCCATGAAAAATCAGTGAATAGTCACTTTCTCGTAGCCCAACCTAGCTTATAAGGTGCTATGAGAACAAGATTATGAGAGGTCTGCTTATAAGTTGTCTTGAGATCTTGGAGAAAATACAGAATATAAATATAATTTATGTAATTGTTAAGAAGCATAGGTCAAATCATTACTTAGTATACATACATACTTTTAACTAATTGATTTGATGTTCCAGTATTGCATTAATGGAATTCTGTTTTGAAATAAAATCAATTTCAAGTGCGAAGTCACCTTTCCATTAATTCTAAGTATACTATAAAATATTTCCCTGAGGAATGGGAATGGATATATAGTATGTGCAGCTGCAGCTTTTCTTAAAAAACATTTGAAGGATTCTGATAAATATATTGGAATATCTTTTGGACTGTTCAAGAAATGGCATGCTGAGCATGCTGGTTTATTTTTAAAAGCTTAATGAAATACAAACAAGGTAGGATGCTCTACAAAGAGAGGCATATTTCCCTTTAGACAAAATGAAAAGAAGAAGATACTGAACTAACTTGGCAAACTTTTGTGCATATAGATTGCAATAGGCATTTTCTGTGCAGAAGTAATCCCTTCCCTATACTGTAATAATAGCAATAGCACTTAGACTTATGTACCACTTCACAGTGCTTTATAGCCTTCTCTAAGCAGTTTAGAGTCAACCTATTGCCCCCAATAGTCTGGCTCCTCATTTTACCAACCTTGGAAGAATGGAAGGTTGAGTCAACCTTGAGCCAGGTGAAATTCGAATCGCCAAATTGCAGGCAGCCAGCAGTCAGCAGAAATAACCTGCAGTACTGTATTCTAATCACTGTGCCAAATATGTTCCCAAATATGATAATATTGCCAAGTATAAATCGCAGATAGGATTAACTTTTCAGTTTTCTACAAAGCTATTTCTGTTTAATATGGCATTGATATGACTAAACTGCAATTAGGCCAGTTCTGATTGGTGTAAATACCTGAAACTGGTTCAGACAGCAAACTAAGCTCAATTTGGGTGAAAAATACAAATGTAAAGCCATGACTTGAGATTAGTTCCTTAAGTCTGGATTTTTAAACTAGTTTGTTATATCTGTTGTTATGTTTAAACTAGTTTGTTGACATAACAAAGTAGTGTAAAAACCCAGACTTAGTATACATTAAGAGTCTTGTACTATTTTTCAGCCCCACCAGTTCACAGAGATGCAAGGCAACATATTCCATCCCCAAAGCCCAGTTTGTTTGCATGTTACATTAGACCTTCTAATTTAATCTTGCTCAGCAGAGACTGTCCTAATCACATGAATTACTTCAGCCACTCACTTAAACACTAAAGTCCTCTGGTAATTAGCCTAAACCTGGGTGAAACCTGGTCCAAATAAATCCTTCCTTTGTGATCTGATGGATTAGAAGTTCCATCTTTCTGTGATGTGATCAACAGGGATAAGGATCTGTACTAGCTAAACTGCAAATGCTTTTTACCCATCAATTTGTTGCTGTTTTAGCATTGTTAATCTATTTTTGAGGCAATCCATATGTTTTTAGATTGAGAGGATTTACATTTCTACCATACTGTACTATGAATCAAATCCTGTTCAATATTTCTTCCACAACAAAAGTTATCCTGAATAATAAGCAAAACTTGGAATAATATAAGTTTCATGTTGTCTGATAAATTAGATTTCAGATCCTAACTCAATAGATCAAAAAAAGCCAAAAAGGAGACCAATCCTCAAGTTATATTGCACTTGTCTATATTTCCTGAGTTCCACATTCCTTTTCTGTGATGGCAGTATTGTTTCTATATGCAGCTTGTTCCATGCACAAGGCATAGAATGGGATCTGAACTCAAAATGCCAAATGACAATTTCTCTCACACTGCACAACAAAAGGGAACTAGTGATAAGAAAAATGTATTGAAGCAAAATACAGAAATCTCTCCTAATTCACCAAAACTCCGCAAACAATTAAACACATAAACCTGAACATATGCTTACAATATCTAAACCAGGGGTGGGATTCAAATTTTTAACAACCAGTTCTGTGGGCATGGCTTAGTTGGTAGGTGTGGCTTGGTGGTCATGTGACTGGGTGGACATGGCTTGGTGGTCATGTTATTGGCTGGTCATGGCCAACTCAATATTACTCACATCGAGGCACGCATCTCCTTGCCTGGCCTCTCATGACTGTGTGGATGCTGCAACAGTTGTAAGTGTGAAAAATGGCCATAAGCCATTTTTTTCAGTACTATTGTAACTTTGAATGGTCACTCCACACAAGCAAAGTACCAGCAAAGGAGGGAAAAAAACTCCAGAGAAGTTCCTGGGACAGGAAGTCTAGTCCTGCCAAGAATGTATTAAGGGTTAACGGAGAGGCAGTTTCTGTAAGCAACACCAGAATGTTTCCTTGCTGCCTTCCTTACAGGATTAGGCCAGTAATTTCTTCTAACAACCAGTTCTCCGAACTGCTTAGAATGTTAACAACTGGTTCTAGAGAATAGGTACCAACTGGTAGAATCCCACCCCTGATCTAAACCATCACAATTATGTAGGGGAAAAAACACTCTAAGAAATCTTACAACCCCATTCCTAAAACACCGCTCTTCATGAAAATAAAGCAAAATATTGACAGGGTCTAAAAAAATTATAGAAATGCACAACACAAAGAAAAAAGGCTCACAAAAAACATGCAAAAACTTATTTTGTGCATAAAGAAAAAAGGCATCCAATATATGAAAATGCATTCCTAAAAATTCAATGGCAATAATTTTTACTGCTACTAGAAATATTATATATCAAATGAATACTGTCAGAGATACTGATAGAAGGAAATGAGCACTAGAATTTGTTAGATAAATTTTTGTTTTTCTGAAAGAATAATTCTAGCATGTCCTCTTTTTTTTACAAAAAAAAAAATCTTGATTTAACATTATGAGAAAATGCAATCATTAAAATGATAGTTATAATTTGTTTTCAGTGAACTTGAAACCATTTTTTGACATACACAGCATGCCATACCTTGAAAAACAATAATTTTTAAACATATGATAAGATTTGATTTGTCAAATTCTTAACATGGCTTTTGCAGATTAGTGGCAATAGCCAGGTAACATTTAAATCTTCAGTTAGTTGTATCACCATCATTTTACTAGTTAACCAAGTGGGTGCTTTCTGTTCCCTACGTTATTTTGACATATAATGTTTGCTATTTAATTCTATTTAGGAAAAACAGAGAAGTTTTCTTTTCATATTTTTCAGGTCCATAGTGTCTCTCACATTTATTTTCTGATATATGTTTCTTGTCGTTTTTAGATGCTATCAATCTATGGTCTTTGAACAACAGCCCATGAATTACAAGTAGCTTTAGAAACGAAAAATTCAGGTTTTTTTCCGTTGCTACAGCAGGATTTTGTTTTAAGGTTATTTATTCCTAGAACTTTATGCCATGATATACTGGATAGATTTTCTTCCAGAAACTCACAAGGATATTGGCAAATTATTCTTTACTGTCAAATATTTACAATCCCTACTTTTTAAACATGATTAATAGATGAAGCTGGAAGAAGAAATATCTGTGAATCCTTGGAAGAAGAGACATCGACTTTTTCTAAACAATGGTTACCAAACTTTGTGATTTGACTTAATAAACTATAATTGGCTGGTTTCACCCAGTATACCAGAATCAAGCCAATCACATAATTAGTGTATATATTTCAAAAGTAAATGATTACAGTATCTAGATAAACTGAACCAAGACTTCTTGTAAGGGATGAGAAACATGAAAGCAGTCGCCCAAAATGTATTCTACTTCATTCTCTGGCAAAATATAGCCAAATTTCCCATTATCAAAATAACTAAGTACATGAGTTTATTTGATAAACTCCATCAGTTAATTCAAAATCAATGCTCCAAATTACCTCTCATATCCCTTGTACGCTAATTTTCAGAGGGTTTTCCAGATTGTCAAAATAAGCTGTTAATTTTCATAACAAAGGATATCCCTACTGCATCAGTGCTTCTTACCTGCTTTTCCCCTGTCCAACATCTGAGGCAGGATCTGTTTAAAAAAAAAAGAAATAGTGTTCTAAATTAGCAAACTATTTCGTTTTGCTTAAACTAAAGTGCATTTGCATAAACCAATGTCTAAAGAAAGAAATGAAAGCATTCTACGGTAAAAGCCCAGTGGTTGTATCAAACCACACACTGGGCACAAAGCAGCAACTTCCTCTATATCACTGTCATATCAAGACATCATGGCATCATAAAGCAAGGTATTCTCTTCAAAATGAAAGAATGAAAGACCAAAGTATTTGAACATCCTGCACTTCCAAACTACTCTCAAGATGGCAGTCCCATATAAAGTGCATTGTAATGTTGCCAATATGAGGCTCCTCCATAGCATATATCACTGTGCCAGATTGTTGCTAAGAAAATTTATAGCTCTCATTCCAGCTAAAGATGATAGCAGATTCTGAGTCTTAATAGGTCTGAATGCCCTCCATGGCACAGAAACAAACTGCTTGCAGGATTGCCTTTTTTCTATTACACAATATCATTTTGTTGGACCCTGGAGTCATGTTTTCTCAATGGCAGCACCTATCCTGTGGAACAGCTTCTCCATGAAGGTTCAGATGAACCCAGTCCTGTTAGCCTTTCATAAGGCATTGAAAGCTTGGCTGTTTCCCTAGGCATATAGGTCAGGCAAGATAAGTTATGCTACTATTGAAGGTTAATAATAAAACAATTCATCCTTGGGTACTGGGGGGTATGTTGTGTGGAAGGGTTTGCTTGTTTCTAATTCTGCTGCCCAAGGTCATTAGTAAGAGTGGGTCAGCCATACAAATACTACAAATAAAATAATAATTGAGAATGTTTGGATTTTAATGCAAAAGATATAAAGAGAAGCACCTTAGATAAGTTCACAAATCTTAGAGGTTAAAAATGATTTATTTTTTTAAAAAAGTGATCAGAATGCTTTTTTTTTTTTTATTTGCATTTATATGCCGCTCTTCTCCGGAGACTCAGGGCGGCTTACAATCTATGGAGCACCATGCTGAGTGCTCGGCAATAGCCTTCATTCCATTGTATATGCCTGCTTATTACTAGGGCTTTTGGCCCCCCCAAGTGGCATTTTTACAAAGTCAGCTTATTGCCCCCAACAATCTTGGGTCCTCAATTTACCTACCCCGAGAGGATGGAAGGCTGAGTCAACTTGAACCTGGTGGGATTCGAACCTGCACTAATTGCAGGCAACTTGCACTAAGTGCTAGATGATTAACAGCCTGCACCACCAAGGCCAAGTAATATATATATAACTGCAGTATACAATATCATAACAAACATGTATGAAGTGCTATCATTTCATCTATTTTATATGGAAGTATTTAATCTAAACCACAATACATATACTTGTCTAAAATAAAGACCTTTTTTAAAAACTAAGATTGACTTCAGTAACTTAACATATCACATAATTCTCTTGGCAATTATGTGTTATAGCCTGCCTTTGCCATCAACTTCTCAATAATAATAATATTTTTAATGAATTAAAATTTTTAAGTGATTAATAATTCTTGTCTGTTTCCCTCTCAAGAACTAACCAGGTCCAGCCCTGGCTGAGGTCAGCTAGATTCTGTTATCCAGCTGGGCATATCTGCACAGGTCTTAGTCAGGTGAGAAGGGAAAATGATGACAGGACACCTGCAGTTTTGAGTAATACACATATACAACTGTGCAGCTATACTTTTTGTTCTAGTTCAATGACCCAACTGCTATTTAGAGAAAAGGCACAAGCTTTAATGCTATTCTTAAATTTTCTAGATACAATTAAAATAAGCAGGAGAAGGCCATGCATTAAAATACTGAGCCAATTTGCCACCCCTGATTTACAGAAATAATAAAAGAGCAACAATAGCTGCCTTCCACTTTGAATCCATTTGTTCTAGATGGCCAATTTTGCTAAAATCCTGAGAGCCAGTAGGAAAACAATATTTAAGTTGGCAGAATTAGCATGGGGTCAAAGGCTAAATGTCACTTGCAGGTATGTGATGGGATGATAAAGTGATTTGATGGTTAGGTAAGAGGTTAATCCTGACTTCTCTACTGATATTACTCTTGAGAGAAAGGCTTCCATCACTGTAAGTAGAAAATAGAAGGGGCACAACAGGTTTTGAAATGTATTTTAAAAAAACATGCACAGAATGCGTATATTTAATTTATTGCTGAGATTAAGCAACAGTGCAGGATGATGTAATGCTATGCCATTGCCTTAATAGTGACCAAAGATGATGAAAGTTGCAATTGATTACAAGTACTGGATCATAGATAGAAATAAGAATATTAGCTGAGTTCAAATATCATACTAAGCCATAATTTATTTGCCTTGTGCGAATAATACACTCAATGTGATTTAGCATTGTGTGTGATTTATTTAATAATCATGGTTAAAATCCTGCCTTAATGTAATATATAAATGCAGCCGATATGCATTTATATCATCAAGGATGTGGTCTCTTTATCTAATGATCTCTTGATCTTTAATACAGAAATAATAAACAGCATTTGCCTATCACAGATCCTTAGGAAAAAATCGATAGGTGGACAGGAATCCCTAATCCAATCTAAACACCTAACTGATTATGTGACCAACCATAACAATAAATAATATTTTCTATTTAGATGAATTAGATTAAAACACCAACGAGTGACTTAAAGACCTGGAGATGCAAAATTCAAGTTCCTTTATTGCATTTTCATGTTATTGCATTCAAAATATTCAATCTGCATATAAACATTAGTCTTGCAAAAAGGCTATCCATAGAGATTCTGGAAGCTTCTAGTCTATTTTCATCCACAATATCAATTGCTTAAAACATGTAATCTCACAAAACAAATCAGAGTTGTCTTATGCCTGTCTAGAATGGAAACACTGATGAATACCTAGAAGGGCTCTTGAATGCTTCTCAGCAAGGTTATTTGGCTGCGCTTAAAAAAAAATTTTAGAAAGAAAGGAACGTTATCTGCATTGCAGAGTGCTATAAAATTATTCAGTCACTCAGCTGCTTCCCTAGGGAGCAAAAGGTACTGAGCTGGTTCATTTCAACAAAGATGTGTATCTGAAAAATGACAGAAGCAATTTAAAAACCATTTCTAAGAAAACACTGTATTTTCTCCTTGGCTTTAAAAAAATCAAGTCTATCTTATGCAAATTAAATGAACCATCCATTTTCTTCCTAGGTAGATTTAGCACAGCAAGCCTTGGCAAGATGAGAGATTTAAAGCACTTTTTAAAAAAATGGATATACTGCAGAAGGCATGCAGAATATTTGCAGGTTTAACAACTGGCTTTTAGATAAGCTCCTTTCATCCTCAGCTCATACAAATTAACATTATAAGATCAGTACTAGCCATATTTGTTTGATGCCTGGTCAGGCAGATAAACAGGTATACAGAACTCACAAGTTATGGGTATGTTAAAGAGGTGACAGCCCCTAACAACTTTGGCTGGTTTTGAGAAAGCTAAAGTGGGTGGTATTTATTTGGATGGAAGACCACCAGGACATCTTAGTTTACACTGGGAGATGTAAGAACATTGTGGAAAAAAAGGCAATGGCAAACAATTTATATCCTGTTATCAAGAGAAGCAATATAGTGCAATTGCTAACATATTGGACTAGGATATGGGAGAGCCAGATGGTCAATCTTTTTCGACCGTATTTGCATTTTTGTGGAATAAATCTAGCTACCTAGAGTGACCTCTAAGCAACATGGGTGGTATATACATTCAATATAAATCAATCAATCAATTATTAAATAAAATAACCACATGGAAGTATTTGTATGATTAAATATAAAGGATGAGGTTTTTTTAACCCCAACAAGTTCTATCACTATTATCATGGCACTACACATTCTGGACATCATCAATTAGAATAGGTTCTGCAGAGTTACAAGCATAATTTTTATTCCAAATTGTGTGTGCTCTTTCATTTCTCCAACATTTCACTAGTATGCTATTTCAAGCCTTGAATATATATTTTTTGTTTCCTGTGCTATTGTGGCCAGCTCTTCAAGAGAACAACAGCTGAATAAGAATGGTGAAAGGGGAGTTGTGCCTGCATCTGGCTAAAATAGCCAATAAGCACCTCTCTGATTCCATCCATTACTGATCAGATAACTGTGCCTCTGATGTAATGGGTAGCACAGTAACAACAGATTATACACAACCTGCAGGTAACTTTGAATATCATTAGCTTAATCCATATGTCAGGACACAAGAACGAAAGGGTGTCATTATTATATACATTTGCCACTCCTTCCTCATTGTGGTTACCCATAGATATTTATGAGTGCATGTACTCCCCACCCATACAAATTCTTATTTTTATGGGAGGAATATCTTAATTTCATTATCATGTTCCTTTTGAGGAAATATGCTACAAACAATTCACACGTTACTACTGTACTATGAATCATGCTTGAGTTCACCCATCATTTCAAACTGGAAACAAATATACAAGTTATAAATTAGCATTATACATCTAATTGAAAAATGAAGAGGGGTGATATCAAAATACCTGATTCATTTAAGTTGTCGTTGGTTTAAAAAATGTTTACTGTCAAGAAGGCATCATAAAACCACACTTAATGTCCATATCAGAATTTTAAAAGCATACCTGCTTTGAGCAAAATAATAAGACTCAAAGTCTGAGTCTGATTTTATGCTATAAGTAATCAGGATTATCAGCTACAAATGCTTGGCTGGAAATAAATCCCACTGAATTCAAAATACTTTGATTTGACTCTCCAAAAAAGAAATTCACTGTATAAATAATAGTTTGATAGAGCTACCTTACATGAACTGCAAAGTTTTAGATGACCACACAATATGCAAAAATTGCTGCCATGTTATTGTCATTTGGGCCCAAGTGTTGTAGCCTTAATTTTATGGCTTTCTTTGAGAATAAACAATCAGAAAAGAAATTTTACAATCTTTCTGCAATTTAGATAAGATTTTTTTCCCAGAGAGTGTGGGATTAAAAAAAGGCAAGATAATAAAAGTCTCACCCTTTCCATTGTGACACACACAAGAAAGGATTGGGTTTCAAATGTATAGGTGAGCTGCCATCCTGACCTTTTTGATTCTTTGACCCTGAATTTACGCTATTTTTGTAACACTTGTTTTAATAAATTCACTCACATCTATCCCAATCATTGAATAATGTTATTGCCTATGTAACACATGAATAATCATTTTTATATAAACTCATTCAATAGCACAGTTTTAAAAGAAACACTTAAGCGTATACCTAAGAAATTTGGAGCAAAAAGCTGCTTTATGGCTAAAAAATTGTATGTGGCCCCCATTATAGATAAAATTAATCTGACCTGACTGTACCGAGGTATCAAGTGGGGGCGGGGGTCACTAATGTCAAATTTTATCTGCTAGGTATTAGATGTATTTATACAATATCTAAAAACACAAAGCTGTCCCTTACAAATCTCATATTAGCTTAGCCTTAGGACAATATATTAATTCAGTCAATTGTTTCTTCAGTGTGAATCCACAAAAGTTGACCACAGAAGAGTTAGTTCATCTATTCCTGTGACATTTTTTCTGATTTTCAAATGCCATCATTTTCTTGAGCACTCTATACTTGAGGTTCATTGGCCTTCCTCTTCTCCTTAATGCCTCCCAATCTGAGCTGCTGTGGACTTTTTCACTGGTTTTCTCTGATGAATGGAGGAGAATTTTCAAGAAAGGGTTTGGTTTTCTCCCCCCCCCCCTCAAATTGGCTGCCCCAATAGGTTTTAAATGAGTGAGGCATTTTCTCCTCAATTACTGTCTCAAATAGAGTTCACGAAAGCCTCATATTTAATGCAAGTATTCAGCTGAGTTCATGAAGACCCCATCAAAGCAAGTATTGAGGAAAAATGAATGCATATATATCCAGAGAAATGAAAGTGGAAAGGCAGCTCAGAACTTAGCTAGAAGAGTCATCAAAGAGACACAACTGAAATGGTGACAATAGGCATGGACATTCTTACAAAATAGTTGGCATATTGATGGAATTGCCCATTCACAAAACATCCACGCCACAGTAAATTATTCATTATTTTATGAGGCTGCTACTTTCCATCTTTTCTAGTATGATTTTTTTTCTAAAAATGCCAATCAAGTCTATATAAATATGCAGTCCTCTATGATGTGACTCAATAACAATGATCTTTGAAGAGAACAATGTTTTAGTAATAAACCCAGTGGCATGCAATATGAAATGATAGTAAAATTTATTTCTCTGCCCCTTTTCAAACTAAGATTAAGGAAATCCAGGTTCAAAATCACTCTCAGTCATAGAAATTCACAAGGGATGACTTTATGGTAGCTGCTATCTCTTAGCCCACCTTCCTTTCCAGGCTGTTCATGTGAGAAAAAACAATTGAGGAGAGAATAATATGCATGCCACTTTCAATTCTTAGAGGAAAGATGAAATACAAATTTGTCAAATAAATAAAAACTAATTACATTTACTTTTTGATAATGCTGCAATCTGCACAGTATTGGGTTAGACAGTAGAATGTTTAATTAATTTGTAGAGTTAATGAAGCTGGAGAAATATAGTAAACCAAAATATCAAGTACAAAAAAAAAATCCTAATTGAACTTGGATACTTAAAATCAATGCTACAAACACCACCAATTCAAAACAGAGCCATGTGTATTTAATTGCAAAGCTTGACAAAGGTCAACATGAAGATTTGAGCTCACCAAGGAGCAATGATCACAAAACTAGGCTTTCTGGCAAAAATACGGTATATTTACAGTATAGAAAACAGGAGAAGATCTCTGGGAAATGTTGATTCTTCTGGTACATATGCCATTATAGTCCTTAGAGCCTTTTGTTTTAATAACAACAGTTAAATAAATAAAGTCTGAGAAAATGAAAAAAAAAAGAGGATCATCTAAGAAAAACCATGTTACCATACGTGTAAATAAAAATAAAATGCTAAGAATCAGGATTGTACTTATAGTTCCCATGGCAAATCATCCAACATCAACATTGTGGTTTGGCTGAACTTTATCAGGAATGGCTCGCTACACATATTCCCATGACATGACTCACAAACGCTTCACTTCCTGACCATACTTCCTTTGGCTCTCTAACCTAGGTCAGAGTTTAGCTTAGTTAGCAGTGATGTCATGCATCTTTGGCTGATGGGACAGACTGTGGTGCCTAACCTCTAAGGCAGCAACAACATTTAATGATAAAATGTGATTGCTTTGTTATTTTTTTGGCAGCATTTATATAAACCACTCGAATTCACAGACGGTAGATCCTTTAAAAGTAGTAATCAGTTAAAAAATAAATAAACAGAAGGAAAACTAGACTGGTACTTATAGAGATTTTATCCTTTTGAAAGACTAATTTTAAGTAACTTCCAAAGTGTTGGAAAAATAAGGTTTATATGCATCTTTGAGGAAAACATATTCCATAGTAACTGTTTGATTTCTTTTCTGATCAATACCACTTTTATTTCATGGTAGAGTGGGTGGAGATTCAATAAGATTTCACTTGACTGCTGGACCAGATAAGCAGAGTCAATTTTGGTGAAGTGCTGGTGTAACCTGACATCACACTGTATATGGTTTAACCAGCACTTTAAATTGGTCTCAGAAGCCTGCTGGTAGCCAGTATAAAATGAGGATGACTTTACTAAAACAGGTTTCTGGGCTAGGAATTTGTCTGTTCAATCTTCAGCAGTTACACATGCAGGTTCTCTTCAAAGACTCTCCCACCATCACTAATCTTGTACTGATCACATCATGGTTTATTTTCAGCAAATCCTGTCCAGGAAGGCTATAATTGGTGCAGCAGTAGAAGCTGGCAAAGGCCTCCCCAGCCATGGCCTCTGTGTGCTGTCAAACAGGAGTTTCAATTTGAAAAATTTCTCCAGTCACTAACCAACTCCTTCATTAGAATATGAATCTATTTAAAGCAACTACCAAGGTTTCAGACACCCAAGATGTCTTGGGTGCCTTGGTTGATCTGAACTTGTTTCTCCAATACAGTCCCTTACAATCTCTACTGTAAATTTCTACATCATGGGCCCAGTCTGGGGTGGGAATGGTATGCTTAGAGTTCTGAACAAAAGTATTCTAAACCAATGTGTGGCTTCTCGCAGTTTTATATAACATGGGGAAGAGAACCAAATCCTGTGATACACTGCTCTATACTAAGGTAACTGTTGGCTTGACCACTTTTTCCCAATAACTACCAGATAGGATATCACTTAGGTAGAAGTGAAATTATTCCATAACAATACTCCCAACTCTCAATTCTTCAGGCATGCAAAAGGTTGATGGTATGGTAATTTTTATTGGGGTTAGGGAGGGTGTCCGGGCGGGGGTTGGGGGACAACCCGCCTGAGGCTGGGGCCAGGCCGGGGGTTGAGCGTAGCTGGGAGGTGCTGGAGTTGGGGGGGGGCCATATTGAGGATGGGGGGTTGTTCTTGGGAGGGAGAAACGCAGTCCATTGGCACGGTGAGCGGGAGAGGCAGATTTGGCAGTTATAGGGGGGCCACATCCTGTATTGGGAGCGCGCCCCCGCTGCTTGCACGTGGTGGCGCACTCCTACCCCCTTGTTATTTCCCGTTCCCTGGGTGGTCTGAGTCATCGGGCCCTGGGCCTTCGGCTGATGTTGTGTAACGCCAGGTCCGTAGTTAATAAGGCCCCCCTCATCTATGATTTGATTTGTGAGGGGGGAGTGGACCTGGCAGGTGTTACTGAAACCTGGGTGGGCCAAGAGGGGGGAGTTACCCTGGTGGAGATGTGCCTACTCGGGTTTCGGGTCTTTCATCGGCCGAGGGCTCAAGAGAGGGGTGAGGGGGTTGCGGTGGTTATTAAGGAAGATTTGTGCCCTAGGGAATCCACTGTTTCTCAGACAACTGGATGTGAGTCCCTTTTTGTGAAGTTTAGTTCTGGGGTTCAGGTGGATCTGTTGATCGCATACCTGGCTCCCTGCTATGTGACATCGGCCCTGCCTGAGCTCCTTGAGGTTGTAGCTGGCTTGGTGGTTGGGACCCCCAGGCTTATGGTCATGGGGGATTTCAACCTGCCCTCTGCCGGTGGGACCTCAGGGATTGCTCAGGAGTTCATGGCTTCCATGACTGCCTTGGGCCTGACCCAATTAATTCGGGACCCCACTCACTCTGGGGGTCACATCCTGGATTTGGTTTTTGTCTCTGATCAGTGGCAGGATGATCTAGGTATAGAGGATGTCGTTGTAGAACCCGTCATGGACGGATCATTCGCTCCTTAGACTCAGCTTCCATTCCGCACCCCCTCACAGCAGGGAGGTGGGACCGACAAAATGGTACCGCCCCAGGTGCCTGATGGACCCAGATAGGTTCCTGATGGAGCTTGGGCTGCTTCCCGAGACTCACACACATGACTCGGCTGAGGACTTAGTGCTGCCTGGAATAGGATGGCAGCTGAGGCCCTTGACCGGGTCATGCCCTTGCAGCCTCTGACCCGGTGCCGATCCCGAGTGGCTCCTTGGTTTTTAAGGAGCTGAGAGAGATGAAGCACCGGAAAAGACACCTAGAGAGTGGTTGGAGGGCCAGCCGCTCCAGATCTGACCAAACACTATTGCGGTCCCATATTAGGGCGTATTTAGTGGCGATAAGGACGGCGAGGCGATCTTACCTTTCCGCCCTTATTGCGTCCACAGAAAATCACCTGGCCGCCCTGTTTAGGGTGATCTGCTCCCTTTTGGATGTGGAGGCGCAGGAGGATCCCTTGCAGGGACGGGCCGAGGATTTTTCCAGATTTCTACAGGACAAAATCACACAGATCCGGGATGGGCTGGACTCCGACTGGGCATCTCTGGGTGGGGAGGTTTTGGTGAGGTCATTTGGGAGGAGTTCGATCCTGTTACCTTGGAGGACGTGGACAGGATACTGGGTGGGCTTAATGCCACCACTTGTTTATTGGATCCGTGTCCTTCCTGGCTGGTCTTGGCCACTTGGGAGGTGACACGAGGCTGGTTCCAAGGGATTGTTAACGCTTCCTTGAGAGAGGGGCTTTTACCCACCGCCTTGAAAGAGACGGTGGTGCGGCCCCTCCTCAAGAAATCGTCCCTGGATCCAGCATTATTGTTGAACTATCGTCCGGTCTCCAACCTTCGCTTTGTGGCGAAGGATTGTTGAGAGTGTGGTGGCACGACAGCTCCCTCAGTACCTGCATGAAGCGGTATATCTAGACCCCCTCCAATCGGATTTCAGGCCCGGGCACAGCACGGAGACGGCGTTGGTTGCGTTGGTAGATGATCTCTGGAAGGTCCGAGACAGGGGTTGCTCCTCTGTCTTGGTCCTGTTAGATCTCTCAGCGGCTTTTGATACTGTCGACCACAGTATCTTATTGCGGCGGTTGGGGGGGTTGGGAGTGGGAGGCACCATATTGCGGTGGTTCTCCTCCTTCCTCTCCGACCGCTCGCAATTTGTGTTGACAGGGGGGCAGAGGTCGACCTCGAGGCCCTTATTTTGTGGGGCGCCTCAGGGGTCTGTGCTCTCACCCCTGCTGTTCAACATTTATGTGAAGCCGCTGGGTGAGATCATCCATGGGTTCGGGGTAGAGTTCCATCAGTATGCTGATGATACACAGCTGTACATCTCTACCCCGGGCCATCCCAACGAAGCCGTCGAAGTGATGACCCAGTGCCTGGAGGCCATGCGGAGTTGGATGGGTCTTAACAGGCTTCATCTCAACCCGACCAAAACTGAGTGGCTGTGGTTTCCTGCACCCAGATACAGCCAGCTTACTCCGTTGCTGGCCGTGGGGGGAGAAATTTTGCCCCCCATGGAAAGGGCTCGCAATCTGGGTGTCCTCCTGGATGTACGGCTGTCGTTAGAAGATCACATCATGGCCGTCGCCAGGGGGGCTTTTTGTCAGATCCGTCGGATCTACCAGTTGCGGCCCTTTCTGGATCTGGGCGCACTTCGCATGGTCACTTCCGCCCTTGTCATCTCTTGCCTGATTACTGCAATGCTCTCTACATGGGGCTCCCCTTGAAGAGCATCCGGAGGCTGCAGTTGGTCCAGAATGCGGCTGCGTGGGTGATCTTGGGAGCTTCTTGGAGCTTCCATGTTACACCGCTCCTGCGCGAGCTGCATTGGCTTCCTGTGGCCTTCCGGGTGCGATTCAAGGTGGTAGTGATCATCTTCAAAGTGCTTGGGACCTGGGTACTTATGGGACCGCCTGCTGCCATCAACGGCCTCCCACTGCCTAATGCGCTCCCACAGGGTTGGCCTCCTCGAGGTTCCGTCGGCTGAATGATGCCGGCTGGTGGCCCCGAGGGTGCGGGCCTTCTCTGCAGGGGCTCCCTCCCTTTGGAACGACTTACCCCCGGAGATATGGGCCATCACCAACATTCAGACCTTCCGGCACGCAGTAAAGACACACTTTTTCCAACAGGCCGGCCTGGCCCAATAACAATTGTGGGGGTTTTAAATTGGTATTTTAATTTTTATCTGTTTTATATGTTTTTGATATAATTTTTATCTTTCGGCCACAAATTTAATTATTTTAAATTGTTTTTAACTCTATAATTCCTATAGCTTGTTCTGTTTTATCTGGCTGTACACCACCCCGAGTCCCGCTTTTGGGAGAGGAGCGGTATAAAAATCCATAAATAAATAAATAAATAAATACCAAAACTACCAATCAAGGAGAAAATTTGTAGCTCAGGGTAGAATTGAGGGGTCCTTGGTGCTCTCTGAGTTTGCTTGTTTTCTTGCAGACATTTTATTACTCAAACTAGGTAACATCATCAGTGCTAGTAAAGAGTTCTGCTTGCTGTCAGTTTATATTCGGGTGACTTGCTTGTCTGTGTAGGTGGGGGTAGTCTTAGAGATTATTTGGTCTGTTTGTGGATGCCTCTTTGGCAGTTTCTTGAGTGGAGTATTTACTAAATATCAGAAGTCCTTACCTCTGGGTCTTGAAAAAGTTATCCATCAGTGGAACCATTACTGTTTTTCTCCCATGACTGGGGAAAGATCCTGATGAGAGGTATCCGTATATTTGCTTTCTCTAAGCATCTGTAGCTGATGTTTCATTAGGGAAGAAGGAAGGAAACATTGTATTTTAAGAAGAATAAGGTTTAGGAAGGTATTGAATGTTATACTATGTATGAAATGAAAGGAATAGGTAATTAGGGAAGATGTGCTGGTAGGAGGGAGACTGTCAATGGTGGAAAAGTGGTGCAATGGAATGGACGTAGATCCATCTATGAAATTTGGTGCAAATTTGATCCAGACAGCTGTAATGGCAGAAAATGAATGGAGTTGGTGATGGCTGCTGTTCCAAAGGGAGAGGAGACAAAGGAGCAACTGGAAGACAATGGAGCAACATGGCAGTTATCATTGTTCATCGGTAGGCTGAATGAGAGCAGATGTAGAAAAGTCAAGTGATGACTGCAGAATTCTGGCAACATTCTGATGTCCTGTGACAACATAAGTGAGACTTACATCAGAGCCCTTTATGGTAGTTATAAATCTCACTACTGTGCAGAAATGCAAGAGCTCAGGAAAACAAGATTTGAAAAAAAGATGAAATATTCCAGCATCATCAAATGCTCGGAATATCTTCCTTCAAAGAAAGAACACCAGTACAAATATATTTTATCTGATATCAATGATAGAATTCTGTAAGCAGCACAAGAATGTTATTCTACATATGGATTTTACTGTGTGGTCTTCCAGAATATGTCATGGTGAGTTTCAGCCTTATATGCTTCCTATTCCTGTTTTCTTCTCTTTTGCACATCAAGATTGGAAATGTAAAGCTTCCATTTTCAGGTTGAAACAAGCCAGTGCCTTCAAATACTGTACATATTTGGCTGGGTTTATATAAGACATTAAATTGTAAACTACAAGCAGGATTCATAGAAGATGCTGAGCCAAAAACAAATAAATCCTAATATGCCTTAACACAATGTATAAATATTGTACTTGATTTCACTACATTAATAGTCACAGCAACCTTTTCGTTTATAGGAAAGATAATACACTCTGATCATTGGTTATATATCTATATATCAATCTTCACCAACTTGCTTTCTTTTTGTGTTCTGCACCTTGGTGCTCTTCAGACAGTTATGATAGAAGAAAATCTGCATGTTAAATTCCTGGCTGGGGATATCCAGTTTACATTGTGAGGTGTGACCTTATATTTCATACCCTGAAGCAGATCTGCTAGATACCCCTTAATATGAAAGGACAATTCCCAGATGAGTAGAATCATTGTGTCATCCAAGAAATAGTAGCTAATAGGTTGATCTTTCAAAAAACAACACCAATAAGAAAGGTAAATTGCTTTGACTTGTAATGTTCTGCCTTGGTTTTGTGTTCATTCTGACATTCTAAAATATGCGCTTTGGGTGCTAAGTATAACCCCCAATTATGATGATTCCCAATTTATAGTTTTAAAACTCAGCATATTTGCCACACAAAAAAGAATAAATTGCATATTTATGAAGATTCCTAAACGCATGGTATTCTTCTAACATTAGTCAAGGAAAGATTTGCTGAAGATAACTGGTGGTAGGAAAGAAGGAAAGATTGATGAACGCTTCTCATCCATTCTTCTTTAAAAAGATCTTTTGCTGCTGCTATAGTCATTCTCTGGGCAGGCATGTGCTTGACAAAGATACATTTCTGGTTAAACCTGTAGTTTGGTTGAACATGTCTGTATAATCTATGATCTGCACTGTAACTGTTGGGAAAGAATTGATTGCATAAGTTGCATCCATTCCTTCTCTGAAATTTTCAGCTTCTGATTATAACATCTGCAATTTCTCATCCCATGACTTAGAAAGAAATGTTCTTTTCTGTGATTCCATGTAAGGCAAGCCCAGCATGGGTTGCCATTCAAATTGAAGGTAAAAGTTCTGTAGTATACATGAAGCCCAAATTACCAACAGTCTAGGAAGGAAGTGTAGCCTTCCAGATGTAATTAAATCATAGCAAACTATCCATCATTTTGGAGACATTGGGAACTGAAAATCAGCAAGACTTCTGAAAGCCATAAAGAACCAGCTCTGGATTACATGATCAGCAAAGTATTATTGACCAACATTTAGAGTTGAATTACTATAAAGTCCTTTCCAGTATTACGTGCACCTAAACATTAGTACAATAGCACAACAATCTTCCATGTACCAAAGGAAGGTTGAGAATTCTGTTCTATAGAAGTAGTAATTACTCTTTATCAAAATAGCAATAGCACTTAGATTTATATACTACTTCACAGTGCTTCACAGCCCTCTCTAAGGGCTGCATATTGCCCCCAACAATCTGGGTCCTCATTTTACTGATCTCAGAAGGATAGAAAGTCAACCTTGAGCTGGTGACCTTGCTAAAAAAGTATTTATAATCAATGATTAGAACCGAGTAAAGATAATCTGTAAAGGTATGCTATATCTCTTGACATTCCAGAATTATCTATGCCTAATTAAAATGATGAAGATGAAGAGAGGGGAAGAAAAAAAATCCAGAGACTTTATCAATGTTTTTTTGCAAGTCATATCAATTTTATTTACTAAGTTTAACAATATTCTTACTTCCATATCCATATTCAAATTATGTAAATGTTATTTCTTCCCAGATAAGTTTTCATACATAAAAAAGCTGAGGGCAAAATGTATAATTCAATAATGATCTGACTTTAAAAAGCTGTCTTTTGTGAATTGAAGCAATAAAAATTACCTTGATATTTCTAAGGATGCATCACATAATACTTGAAGAAGCTTAACAGAAAAATTCAATTAAGCTGCAAACAATTTTCTATTGAGAGATAATGTCTTCTTTGTTAGCACTGCATATACTTTTTTCTTTTCCTTGCCTCTAATATGTGTGCACACATATACACAAAATCCCCCAATGACTGTAGATTTTGGAAAGAACTGCACTTATTGGGAACTTATATATATATCATGATTTCTTGTTTCCCTAGACATTACACATCTGCTGATGTGGTCATGAGAAACAAAATTTAATTTTACACATTGCTTCTGTTCAAACCTTGGAAATATCTATGTCCAAGACAAGAGATTTAACATTTTTATGAAATGACTGAAACCACATGGGGAAACAACCAGATAGTAATTGATAGAATAAGTATCCCCACAGTAAATATATAATGAAGAGGGAATGTACTGAATTCTCAACAGATGGGTAATCAGTATAACCAAATCCCAGAAGTACCCATTGTGATTTATTGCTAAATCACAGAGAATGCTTGCGTTCTTGAGATGATATCAGGGAAATGGGATATAAAAAGAAACATTATTTTTGATGAATCATCTAAAAAGACAGTACATTGTTTTGCTTCGGAGAGAGAAGTATTAAACAAAGGACACTTCAAGGAATTATGGACCTGGATATTAACTGTTAGTGAGTTTCTTCAGTGGGAACTGGCTTTACAGGTCTGTACCACCCTGTAAGGTCTTTACCACAACATTTCTGAGAGAAATAGAAAGCATGAACTTTTCTAACACTGCATTAAACTGCATTAAAGACAGTAACCTCCCTTTAATGCTGCATTCTTTCAAAATCAACATGTTTAGGGCCACATGGAAATAGTAATAGCTTGAAATAAATACTGGATGGACCAAAATCACAGGTAAGGGAGCTATTTTAGTTCATTAACTAGGATTTATGGCTTAATGTGATGTGCAAATAACTATGGTTTCTTTAAACCATGGATAAAAACAACTATGGTTTAACATAATGTTTAAATCCAGGGAGTTGCAATGCAAAAATAAGTAAATTTTAATTTGTATTTTCTTCCCAACTCCAGACTAATTTAGAAGAAGATGAATACAGAAGAAGTTGAATTTATCTTTATTTCCAAAATAGACGTCTTAAAAATACTGAAAGTTTTAAACTTTCATGTAGTCCATTGTCCATATATTGGAAATATGTTCATATTTCATGCCATTAAGTTTTCTTAGAGTTAAATATATCATTTATATTTAATTATCAATATTATAGTATACCTACTGAGCCTTGGGATAACTGGTTCATGCAACTTTTTCAATATATTGCGCTCCTTATGAAGAAGACATCAGAGGTGGTACTCATTAGATTCTGACCAGTTCTGGAGAACTGGTAGCGGAAATTTTGAGTAGTTTGGAGAACTGGCAAATATCACCTCTGACTGGCCCCCGCCCTCATCTATTCTCTGCCTCTTGAATCCCAGCTGATTGTCTGGGTCTTCTTTGGTTATCCTGCACAGGAGAAGGGAGGGAATGGAGATTTTGCAGTATCCTTCCCCTGCCACGCCCACCTAGCCACACCACGCCCACAGAACCAGTAGTAAAAAAATTGAATCCCAACCACTGAAAGACATCATTATAACTGGTTTAGGGTGCAACATTCTACCCAGTCATTAGATTATAACACAAAATTGTCTAGAAGTTTATAGCCTTATTATAACTAAGGCATGCATGTTTTTCCTTTTGGGATAAGTATTATCCTGAATGCAGAAAGAAATAACCAACAAGAAGCTGAAGAAATAAAAGGCACTGGATGGGAAAAATAAAATATTTATAAAATGATTGACATTCTCTATTCAAGACAGATTTTAACAAAGTGTGTGTGATAGAATCTTAATAGTTATACCTATGTACTGCTTGGTCTTTTTCCAACCAAATTTCCATTCTATCCTCTGATGTAGTTTAGATTATTCTGGATAGAATATGTCTAGTATGTCAACCTAGCATGAGCACTGATTGATTGGGAAAGACTTTCTAACTTATTATCCATTTGGTATAATCAAAGTTATGGACAATAAATTGACAGAGATTGAGAGAGTGTAATAAAAAAAATAGATTCTCATATCATACTAAAACATTTTATACTGTGTAGTTAGGGTCACACAGTATAAAATAACTATATTTTACAAACCCTAAGAGCTGGACTCATTAAGGGATAAAGTTATAGTAGCACTAAACTTATCAACATGCTACAATATGTAAACCTAGTCACTGCTTGTGTGCATGAGAGACCATACATTTCTATTTGCAACTAAACAAGCTTGTGATATGTTGGGTCATCCTTTGAGTGTGTGACCAGAATAAACATTACATTGGGGGGGGGGGGTGTTTCAGAAATAATGATCACATGACTCTGGGATGCTGCAGCATTCACAACTTTGTGAATAAAACTCAATCATCCTGGAAATTTCAATTCCACTGGAATAGTGGGAAACACAATAACTGCTGTGGTATAATGCATCATTTGGGCTAACATCAGGGTGCAAATTATAAACATATAATGGAATGTGTGGATATCTTGGGGAGAAAGGTGCTGCTTAAGAAACAGTCACACAATACATGCATGGAGTTCTATTAGCTTAATGGACAGAGAAAGAAACTTATGAAGTACTTACCCTAATGAATTAAAAGTGGGGTTGCAAAGTTGTATTTTCAAACTTGTAAGATTGATTTAGTGTAGCCTTATAATAAAGTAGAATTAGTTCATCATGTCATGTTTCTTTCTGTTTACCCGGGAGCTTGACCCACAATGAGAATTTTAGTAGCTTATAGAAAATACTTTAAATGAAACTACCATATAATCATTGCTACTATTAACAACTCCTCATTTTCTCCAACAGGTTTCCTATGAAAAATCACCTGTTTTTTCATGCAAAAAAGAAATCAGCTGGGGAAAGATTATTTTTAGCAAGCAACAAAACAGAATAACAACAAAACCTTCTCATCCCAGGACAATTAAAAGTTCCTGGCCCCAGGTGATCCTTTACAGCAACCTGGAATTTCTTGTTTTTATTTAATGTCTTGCCAAGAAAAAAAAATACTCACAATCCAGGATCACATGCATTTCATTTCTATACTGTGCAAGCTATATAACATCTAATTTAGAAGAAAAATTGTAGTATATACCTAACTTTATTTTCTACTTGGGTAGAAAACAAAAGAGCATTAAATGAGTTGTGAGATGTCTCATCCCAATGGAAAGGATACCCATTGAGCTTCCCCTGTAGATATCTCATCCAATTTCTATTTGTATGTCTGCTTCGCTCAAGCACTGAAGCCAGCAAAAGAAGGTGTGGTGAGTATGGCATAAGGGCACTGAGACTACTTCTGAAATCTGTTTGTAATGTGTATTATACTGTAGACAACTGCTGAAACAACAAAAACACCTTACTATTTGCTTGGGTATAAGAAGTTTCCCACCAGCAATGAAAGACTTACAATGTATTATGCAAGGCACAGAATTATACAATAAGCTAGCTGTTGGTGGCCAATCAATTAAATACTCATCCGGGTAGCTATCTTATTCTTTTATAAAATTTAAAATAATAGATTTACTTGAGATTTGGCTGTATTTCTCATAGATTTCCAAAAATCATTACCAGTTCTAATAATGTGATTAAAAAGGGCAATCATTTCATATATGATAAAGAGCAATAAAGTCAGTTTGCTTGGATCAAAGGAATGTAAAAGTGAAATAATCAAGTTTAGTTTTTTTTCTGGCTCACCCCATTTCTTTTTGGGGGGTGAGGTATACAGTGTGAAGACAGTAGTAAATAAATAAAAGGATAATAGTGGGCCCTCAGTTTTCACACATTTTCTTGTAAAGCAGTAATAATAAAAAATCAGTTTTATTATTCAGATCAATGTCAGATATTAGGATACTATTTTTTTCTTCCATTTAATTATAATTGTTGAGAAATGTGAGCTTTGGGGTGCGCTTTTGAGCAGCTGAGGATAAAGAGGGCTTTTGTGGAAGCTAAAAGCAAGTTAATCAAATTAGCATTGTTTGATAAAGTGTCTCCCTCAACTACTGACATGTGCACCATTCTCTTGCCATCTGTTTATGCCTTTTAGTAAAAGGAATCTCAGAAGAAGAGAAGCCTCTTGAATTTCCAAATTCAGTTGTTCCAGACTTTTAATCAACATAGAAGCATTCACACTTTATGGATTGGGTCTCAAAGTGTTCAATAAAATGAAATAAATATGCAGAAACAGAAGCATTTGCACTTGAGGATTTTTCCTTCCCAAATTCATGAAATATTCATACTTTTGTTTAAATAAGCATTATAACTGTTCTGATCTAAGGTCACTTTGTTCACTGATAAACATGAGCTATCACCTTGGCTATGTTGACACACACATCTACAGGCCCCATCTGGGCTGACCCTTCCTCAACCCTTCCTCAGAGGACAGCTGCTAGTATGAAAGAAGAAAGGAAGAAAGGCCATAATACTCATATACCTGTGCTTTGACCGATTCTTCAAAGGTTTAAATTTTTAAGTATTTTCATATGTAAAATTAATACTTTTCTTTACCCTATTCCAAGTCCTTGGTTTCATTTAGTTTTATTTCTAATTTCTGGTTTTTTTTTTAAATTTTCCCTGCTTCTGTACTTCTCAGCTATCTCCCTCCATCAGTTTTCATGGGTTTATCAATGCTTTTGTAAAAAGAAATATTTATATTGCTAACATTAGACTCCACTTTAGCGATTCCAGTGGAAGAAAAATGCAGATCTAATTAATAGATCTATTCTTCCCTCATGATTCTTGTTAGTCAACTTCCTACTTCTAAAGTTTTCTTCATAGTTATTAGTCTTGATTATAATTGGCAATTCTCTGAATGAAACTCTGTGAGTGAGGGGGAATAAGGTCATACAAAGAGAAAGAAAGAATAGTTCTATGCACATGTCTTCTGAACTGTCTTTAGTTAGGCTCGCTCTGAAATTAGTTTCAGATAAGGAAAAAAAATCATTTAGCCAAGATTTTTTTGTAAGTTTAATTATTATATTTATTTGGTTAGCTGCTATGGCAATTTGAGTGCAATGTTACCCTGGACAGATGTTACATAAATATATTATTCATCCATGGACATCGATGTATATTACATATATCAATTATTTGACATATATTAAAGGTAAAGATTTCCCCTATCCAGTCATACCCAACTCTAGGGGATGATGCTCATCTCCATTTCTTAGCCAAGGGAGTAAGCGTTGTCCAAAGACATTTCTGTGCTCATGTGACCAGCATGACTACACCTGAGGCACATAGAATGCTGTTACCGTCCCATCAAAGAGGGACCTATTTATTCTCATTTGCATACTTTTGAACTGCTAGATGGGCAGGAGCTAGAGCAAGTAACAGGAGCTCACCCCATCATGCGGCACTTGGGTCTTGAACCCGAGCTGTCAGTTTTCCAGCTGATAAGCTTAGCATCTTTAACAGTTGAGCCATTGTGGGCCTTTTTTTGATATATGTAATTGAGTTTGGCAGATGCTAGAGGTTCTATTCCTGTGCCATATGAAAAGTAAAGGCAGCTTTCCCCAACATGTTGCTCTCCACGTTTTGGAGGCTATAGATTCAACATATCTGAAAAATTTTAGCATGAAGAAAACTGTTTCTGTTTACCCTGTTATTGTTGATTGCTTCCGAATGATTATGTTCAGACAAATCTTTGAAATCAGGATAGTGGGTTTTAAAACCAGAGCATTGTATTTTAAAAAAGCATAATGTCTATTATATTTCCTCAGGTTGTTTTGCATATGAGTCTGGTCTGTAGTGGGTTTCAAAATTTTTTACTACCAGTTCTGTGGGCGTGGCTTGGTGAGCATGGCATTGCTTGGTGGGCATGACAGGGGAAGGTTACTGCAAAATCCCATCCCCTCACCATCCCACTAAACTACTTTCCAGCTCCGTTGTCCTGTGCATGGTAACAAAAGAAGACCCAACCGATCAGCTGGGACTCGGGAGGCAGAGAATAGATGGAGGCGGGACCAGTCAGAGGTAGTATTTGCCGGTTCTCCGAACTACTCAAAACCGCTACCGGTTCTCCAGAACTGGCCAGAACCTGCTGAATACCATCTGTGGATCTGGTCAGATCATCTTTGGTTCTTGTCTATGTCAGTAGACATAGCTGATGCATAACTTGGGGTCCGCCTGGACCTGTGGCTCCTGCTCAAGGAGAGGGCAGTAGCCATGGTTAAGCCATGTCCTTTGCACAGATCTATTTTGGGTGTCAACTATCCCATTCCTGGACCAGGAGGCCTTGCTCACAGTTACTCATACCCTGGTTACTTCCCAGTAACACTACTGTATCTTGCTGCACATGGCATTGTCCTTGAAAACCAACCAGAAAGTACAACTGGGCAAAATGTAGCAGTTTACACTGTTCTGGACACTTCACAATTTGACTGTATTATACTGCTGCTACATAAGCTGCATGAGATACAATTCAAGATGCTTATTATCAACCTCTTCTTGAGGGTATCTGTCTACCCCAACAGGTCAGATAGGATAGGCATGTTCCAAGTCTCATCCTTTAAATATTATGTAATGGGACTTTAGGAACGTTTACTATGTTAGCTTGAGGTTTTTAAAAATATTTTTGAAAGCTGCTCAATGTTGTGCTTGATAATATGTGTGGCTACATAAGCTGAATGAATGAATGAATGAAATACTTTATTTTTGAATTACATATTTTATACAAAGGTTATATTCTCCTTTAAGTTTAATTTTTGTAAAATATTAAACAATTTTCTAACATTTAAACATTTAACATTTAAATATTATATTTTAAAATAAACATACCAAATATACAAGATATGTTTACCTACCTTATGATTATTGTTATTACAGATGCAAGAAAACACTAGCAGGAGAATAATTTTATAATAGCTAGAAATGCAACGAACTGCAGACCTTAACAATCTCTTCTATTTAAATCAGTTTTACATTTTAATCTCAAGATGTACTGAAGTTTATAGACCAGTGGTTCACAGCCTAAGATCTGTGGATCCCTGGGAGAATCTGTGAAGGCTTGAAGAAATATTATGATTTAAATCTTGAGTTAAATCTTGGCCACAAAAGATATTTGAAGAAAAGGTTGAGAACCACTGTTACAGACCAAGATTCACTTCTGTGTCCAGTACAGCATGATTTGGTTATGGTGATTTTACTCAATTATAAATAAGATAATAAAGGCATAGTTTTACTTATGAAGAAGCAACATGTCTCTGTGTCAATGTCGTATGTAAATGTTTTGTGCTGTTATTTCATTTGTTTCGCAAAGGAAAGAGAGAGGCCTAAACAGAAACTTGTTTCAAAGTAAACATTTCCCAGAGGTAATTATATATTATATGTAAATATGTGAACTGCAATTTTAACTTTTGCTGCCATGAGGACATTTGAATTTCTCCTTATGCCTCTTCCTCTGCCTTGTGGCTATGTTCAGAAGGTAAAAGTTAGAACTATTAAATGAAATCATGCATTTGATTCAATGTCAAATACACATTTAAATTAACATTTGGATATACATCTATATATCCTTTTGTATATAGTCAGAAAACCAAAATCATCTGGGAAATTTCCTATTTTGCTTCCTAGAAAACAACATGACAAGAGAGGTGCCAAAACAGCTGCAGGGAACTTGCTATGTTCTTCCCTGTTAGAAAGAATACTCTGTTCCACCTGCCAAAACTAATTTTAATTGTAGAAATTGAAATAACTCTACTTTTTTTTATTAATCTAAAATTGTTTGGCAGACAATATTTTTCTAAAATTGGGGAAAAAATATAATTAACATATTTAGCATTAGTTATACTTTTAATGTGTCTTTAAATCATTTTTGTATAATACATTTGTAGTTGTCAAGATGAGCTATAATATAAAGGATATTCTATACCAAGAGTCAGTGTTTGAGTGTAAAATGTTAGGAACAAAATACAAGAAAGAACTGTTTACAAGTTTCTTGCAAGAATCCAGATAGCCAGCATTTGGGAACAGATTACTCATTATTTTTATTAAATGATATTTATATTGTTTTTCACTATGAAAAATCCAAAGCATTTTACAATGTTCCTTAAAATATCTTAAATATAAATCAGGATAAAAACATACTACAGATAATCCTGAACTTACAACCCCAATTGAGCCCAGCATTTTTCTTGCTAAATGCAACAAAACTTTGTTAGGTGAATTTTGCCCCATTTTACGACCTTTCTTGCCACAGTTGTTAAATGAATTACTGCAGTTATTAAATTAGTAACACGGTTGTTAAGTGAATCTGGTTTTCACACTGACTTTGCTTGTCAGAAGATTGCAAAGGGGGATCACCAGGGGTGGGATTCTACCAGTTCACATCTATTCTGTAGAACCGTTTGTTAATATTCTAAGCAGTTCAGAGAACTGGTTGTTAGAAGAAATTACTGGCCTAATCCTGTAAGGAAGGCAGCAAGGAAACATTCTGGTGTTGCTTACAGAAACTGCCTCTGCATTAACCCTTATTACATTCTTGGCAAGACTAGACTTCCTGTCTCAGGAACTTCTCTGGAGTTTTTCCCCCCTCCTTTGCTGGTACTTTGCTTGTGTGGAGTGACCATTCAAAGTTACAATGGCACTGAAAAAAGTGACTTATGACCATTTTTCACACTTACAACTGTTGCAGCATCCCCAGTCATGAGAAACCAGGCGAGGAGACGCGTGCCTCAATGGGAGTGATATTGAGTTGGCCACACTCAGCCAATAACATGACTACCAAGCCACACCCACCACCTAAGCCACGCCCACAGAAAATTTGAATCCCACCCCTGGGGATCACATGACCCCAGAACACTGCAACCATTATAAAATTATCTAATTATCTAAGTATAGTACATAAAATTATATATTGCAATGTCCTACCTGTCAATGAATACTTCAGCTTCAACCATAAGAACACAAGAGCAAACAATAGATACAAACTCAAGGTAAACCGCACCAAACTTGATTGCAGGAAATACGACTTCAGCAACAGAGTGATCAATGTCTGGAATACTCTACCTGACTCTGTGGTTTCTTCCCCAAACCCCACCCCTTTCCTAAGAAGTCTGTAGGGAGCATGCATAAGTGCACCAACGTGCCTACCGTCCCTGTCCTATTGGGTTTTTTTATTCATATCCATTTCATATATTCATAACCATCTTTATATTTATACCTGTTATCTTATAATCACTTGACAAAATAAAATAAATAAAAATAACAAAATAAATAAATGTGAGTCAGTTTCTAAGTACCTGAATTTTGATCATTTGACCATAGGGATGCTGCAATGATTATGTGAAAAACAATCATTTTTTTCTGTTGTAACTTCAGTCACTAAATGAACTACTGTAAGTTGAGGACCAACTAGTTTTGTCAAATCAAAAATTTTAGAAGGAATCAATAGCTGGGAAAGGCTAACATAAAAAACAGTATTTTACAAGATGCCTGAAATCAAGTTTTCCATAGGCACAGAATGAAGAAAGCCTGTCTCCCTATCGGCACCTAGTCACAGAGCAGACTAGGTGAAAGAGAGAAAGCAGGACCTTCCCTGGAGATTATAAGACCTGGAATGCTGATGGAACTAGGCACATTCTTTAACTTAGTCCCATATTAAGGATTTACATATACTGACGTCTTGAATCTAGATTGGCTGCCAGCACAACTTTTATTTTTAATGTTGGTGTAATGATGTGCATGGTCTGACAAACTACTACATTCTTTACTAGCTGCAGCTTTTAAATCAGTTCCAAGGATAAAGCTACATAGAACATATTAGAGTAATCCATTCTTGAAATTGCTTGTGTAAAAATTACTATAGCAAATCTATCTTTACTCAGAAACAGATTCAACTGGCATATTCCCCTAAACTAGTTGACATTAGCCATGGAGATCCTCTAGGCTTCCAATGACAATTTCTCACTTTCAAAGGAGCCATCTACCATAGTTACTGTAATCTTTAGCATGAAATCTATCCTTTCATACAACAACACATCCATCGTTCTCTGCATCCATAAAACTAGCCCCCTCTCAGCTAAGGTGAATTAGCTATGACGGGGAACAAGGCAAGAGAATAGATGATAGGGCAAACTACATATATTGTTCACATCCTGAAACTGCTTGTCCCTAAAATTGGTCAAAATGATGATCTGGGTTCCTTATTCAAACATATTAATAATTTTATTTTGCATATTATTATAAAGATGGGGGGGGGGTTGCCCTTGGTATATCTTGCATATTTATCAGAGCCAACTTCTGTAGATATATGACCACTGATATCTGTATAACTCAGTGGTCTCCAAACTTGGCAACTTTAAGACTTGTGGATTTCAACTCCCAGCTGGGCTGGAGTATTCTGGGAATTGAAGTCCAGAAGTCTTAAAGTTGCCAAGTTTGGGGACCTCTGGTATAGCTTGAAAAAATTCTGCTGATAGTTATTCACTGTGATAGGTGCATATGAATGTATGTAAGTTACGTTGGTAAAGGGTGTATCTCTAATTCCCATCAGCAAATAGGTAGTACTTACTGATTGTCTCATTCAGCAAAATTTTTGAAGTTATGATAGTGATGAAAAATATATATGACCAAAGCCCACATTTATAACCTTTGCAGCATTCCTCAGTCATGTGATCATCATTCCAGTCAGTACATGTCATCCTGTGCCTGATTTGTTTTTCTTGTTTTTTCTTTACATACTGGAGAGATTGGAGAGGGATTACAAAACAGTAAGCAGGCACACAATGAAGATTACACCAGGCTTTTTGTGTAGCACATTTGCGGCTTCCATCCCTGAGTGCTCCCAGGGCTGCTAGCAACACCACGTTCCTTTCTATACATATTCACTCAATTGTGTGTCAACATACTCTCTTGTAATCTCTTCTTCTCTAATAAATGTACATTCAAATATTAATTCTGTTTTTGTTCACAATCTAGGATGAGTATTCCAAAACATGGGGGAGAAAAGGAAAGCAGTCATGATCACCAAGATTTCCCACTTAGCAAACATTTCCTAATGATAGAATTGCTTGTCCCATTTTTGGCTTATAAATGAGGATTTCTTCTATAGTTCCACTTGTTTAGTGCTTTTTTTCCATCTCCCTGTCTCTCCATTCCAAAATAGGGGATTCTCTATTCTTTTTTCCTTCTTGTGCTAGAAAATTGATATAATGGGTATTGGGCTACTTAACAGCCTGGTCATGTATTTATACAATGATTATGAAATAATTTGTTCTACCAGCAATGTGTATAATAGAAAGAAAAATTTAAGGACAGACTAAAAATCAAACAGCTAAGTTCATCCCAACATTTTCATGCTTACACTTAAGCTTTGCATTCTTTGTTACTCTCACTTCTAGACACTATGCAAAATTATGCACTACAAAACATTTATGTTACTTCTGAAATCTAACAAGGCTCTTGTTAGTTTATTTATTTATGTTTATTTATTGAATTTATATTACCGCCTATTTGCCCATGGAGACTCAAGGCAGCTTACAGAATGTAAAACCATATTTAAAATAAAAACTAATAAAAAGAATCAAATAAATTAATAAAGTACAATAGAACAAAATCTGGAAAAAGATTAAATAATAAAGTTAATCCCAACTCCCACCCCCCTGCCCTGACGACAGCAGATCACACAAACCATTTGATGGGCTCCATCCCGCTCTGGCTTCCCCAGGCCCGCTCGCAGAACCAGGTCTTCAGTGCCTTCCGGAAGAGTATTAGTGAGAGGGCCATTCTAATCTCTGGGGGAATGATGTTCCAGAGAGTGGGAGCCACCACGGAGAATGCCCTTCTTCTGGGTCCCACCAGGTGTATCTCCCTCAGGGATGGGACCCACATCATTCCCTGCCTCCCTGCTCTAGTGCGTCAGCTAGATGTTCCCTCAGATATTTACCGTATTTTCCGGCGTATAAGACGACCGGGCGTATAAGACGACCCCCTAATTTTATAGTTAAAACATAGGTTTAGGCCTATATTCGCTGTATAAGACTACCCCCCCACTTCTGAGGCAACACCAGTTCTTTTTTAATTAAATTTTTAATGAACATACCGTAACATACCGTACTATGCATGTGTCCTAATACAGCATAATTTGCATGCATAAAAAGCCTGCTTGGATTGGCTGAGTTAGAGAGGCGGTCCGAGCAGCCTTGCAGTGATTGGTGCAGGATCGAGTTGGAAAATTCGTTTTGTGGCAATATCCAGACGATTTTCGTTTAGCGGCATATCGAAACATTTTTCGGAATATACTTGGCGTATAAGACGACCCCCGATTTTCGGTTGACTTTTTTTCATTTCGAAAGTCATCTTATACGCCGGAAAATACGGTATTAACATATTCAGGTAGCTAGACAAACTTTTCAGTATTGGAAGTAGGAATATTGTTACTTCAGTCTACCTTGCAATAATGTGTCTTGTACAGCAATTTTATTCTTCCCCACAGTCTTTCAAGCCCGAAACAGTTATTTTCCATAGAGTCCAACAAAACGAAGTGTATAAATAATGATTTCTCTATGGTTATTTCATATGTTTTGTAGCTCAAGTCTGGGAGAGATTTCAAGGTCAGTGGAACAATAGTGTTCAAAAAAGCTCATTTAAGAAGAGAAATAGTTATTCGAAGAAAAACATAGTGTTCAAAGCAAGCTGTTCAAAGAAAACGGTTGAAAGGAAGCTTTTTTGATTTAGTCAGAGAGCTGGAATTTTTCCAGGTAGAGTTTTTCTGTGGACAACAGTTGCAAAACATGGAAGTTCCCAGAACCTTATGATGAAGTGGACTGTTTCTGAACCAAGCCCTTGGAAGCCTTGATATATAGGGCTGGCAAGTTGTACAAAGCCAAAGTAATTTATTAAATGAACCATTACTCTCCATTTAATAGAAATCATTCTAAAGCCTTATCATTTTTGCTGCATAATCTTATTCTGTACAAAACCTGTGCTTATACTGTGAAGCATGCTGCAGGAAGTGTGAAAGCTGGCCATAAATTTAAACATGAATTGCAGGAATTGGCAAGAATGGGTGAGCATTTGTAGAATAATTGGTTTTAGAGGCTAGCCACATCATCTTTTGTAATTAAAAAGCATTGTGGTATCAGCTATAAATACAGAAGCAGAAGACAGAACAGCTATAACATCCTCTTTTCTTATTAAGTATTCTTAGTGTTTTTGGTCCAAATGACTCTGCTAACTACAATTGTTGACGCATAAGCCAGTCAGTCATGACATTTTTACTGTGCCCAAGGTTAAAAGGATCAATGTGATTTTGAAGCAGGAAGAATTCTATGCTTGCCAAGTAATCTAAGTTGTAACTCTTTCCTTTATTCTATGAAGTGAATGTGACTAAAGAAATGGATTAAAAGTTTTGTTTTAAGAAACTGTCTGGATTAGAGACTTGGAAAAGATAGCAGAGATGGTGAAAAGCCATGAAAAAAAATACGCAATCAGATTCCCCAATCATTAAAACAGTGTTCCCTCAAATATATCATATCAGGACTGCAGAAATCTGAGTGACCACTTAAGGGGAAAGATAATTTTTTGCATCTTTTTCCTTCTATTTAGTAGTTATCAGGAATATTGCTGTTCCTATATGATAAGACAGAAGACATCACCTTTTTTTTGAGAAAGACAGACACTGAATACTTGAGTGGAGCTGAGAGTTGGCAAAAAGAAGTGTCCATAGACATGTTGGTGCCTAGTGTCCCTTCTGGGAGCCCTGTCATTATGAAATGGTACCCTTAAAACCACTCTGAAATCAAAATTGGCAACTGCAAGTGCAAACATGCAATCCTTGGTGGTAAATTGGAAAGGCCAACTGCTGCAGTTTTCTCCCTTTCAGATCCACAAGTAACAGCAAGCCCTTAAGATAAATTAAGAGGCTCAACTTGCTTATATAAAGACTTTGTTTTCAATAAGTATTTCCCCCACTTGAATAGGGTTATTAGGGTGATAACTTACACAGCATCTCTCATAAATTGGCAATAGTGTAAATTGGAACCAATGAGGTGTAGTGGGCAAAGTATTAGGCTAAGACGATGCAAATGCAGTTTTCTGTTAACTGTGAAATGACTATACTACTTGAATACTATAACCATCAGCAACTTGGCTCCCTATTTCAGGCTTTATATATAGGACTGCTGATAAGTACTTTTTAAAATTTTGACAATGGTAGGAAGTTTGAACCTTGCTGTTGCACACCTGCTTCAGAACAACAGCACATTTGAGTAGGGCAACTGTTAACATGTATTAATGAGTAGACATAAAATAGGTATCAGAAAAGCAATCAAATAAGAATTCCTGTTAACTTGAATGATTTAGCTTTATATGAATGCAAAACTCCAAACACTTCCTTCATATAAAGCATTGTGAACTGATTAACAAACATACTAACCATTTTATTTAACCAGAGTCTGAAAATTAGATTTCTTTAACCATGGTCTGGTAAGTTGTTTAAATCTGGAATAATTTTTATAATTAATCAACCATTATTACGCTAGAAAAATTAAATGGTGTATGGATCAACCACAATATGGAAGAACACTTCTAATAGCATCTTTTTGTTCTTTTTCTGTTTTTCACTCTACAAGATTGAAAAAAAATATCTCTCTCGTTTCTTATAATAAATAGTAGTAAAACAGCATGCCAGCAAATGCAAATTTGCTGCAATACATTGCCATGGTGTGTGGGGAGGTAGGTACCCACTACAGCAGGAGTGTCGTCACGGCAGCGTCATGAGCAATATTGGGATTTTTTCCTCTTCACTAAACCGGGCATGGACGAGGCCAGCGCGTGATGCATGTGGTCCATGGGCTGGGAGTTTGACAGCTCTGCACTACAGGCATGGCTAACTTGATTTTCTGGGATAATATTGTGACATTCAAACATCATCTAAATCTGATAGCCCTCAGAGTGGAAAGCAGACAGATATTCTGCATTTTTAAAAAAGTGTCCAACTATTGCTCAATAGTTCTACTTATATCAAATATTGCAAAGTTTGAATTTTAATGCATTTAGTTCTTTTCCTTCTGTTTCCAGGGCCTGCAGCAAAATGCTATTTCTTTAACACAGATTTTGACAGGCAACAATGAATTTCATTATCAGGTTGTCTTCAAAGATACTATTGTTGACAGATGTTACAAAAGATGTCAACCAAATGATTAAAAAAACCTGACTTGATAGAGAATGAGTTATTTAGGTTTCCCATCTTTACCTTTTCTATTGCTAATGTACTTCATTTTGAATCTAATCAAATCATGTCCCTATGGGCTTCAATTGACCTGCCATCACCAAAACTGCAATAATTAAAATGATGCCTGAACGTATCCCACCCAGAGATCCAACTTAGATATAACAAGAGGAATAAGAATAACTAATATTGTAAAAAAAGGTACAAATATATCTAGGGTATTCAACATTTTATTACCTTGACATTTTTTGGCTATCTTCCATTCTGACACAATCCAATGCAAATTTAGTCAAAAGAAATCATGCTGAGTTTAGTTATATTCAGCTTCAGTGTCTTTGTTACTATGTGTATCCCAAATTTGCTTGCACTCGGTTTGACTCATTTTGCTATGAAGTATTTGAGAAAAATGTGGATCCCTTTAAATAATTGTTATAGTATTCACTAAAATTTTCAAAGTTTCTGCCTATTTTGTAGATTCCCAAGTTGAAATATAGGCTACTTTGATTCCCATGAACACTACTCCTATACTCCCTTCTATGCTTGCCTTCATTTTTCTTATTCTTAAATATTGTAATTATGTTTGAATTTCAAGTATTTGAGAAGATCAACTTCATCATTATACAAAATGTTCTAGGAAAAACAGCCTTCTCTAAAAATGGGTCCAGGCAGACCAATTCTCTTTAGAAACAGCCTTAACGCTCTATTGCAGCTACAATACCTGTCATCCATTGATCTGTCCCTGCTGAATTAATATGGAAAGGTTAAAGATTTGATTTTTGGCGGGTTTTAGATTTGACAAGACTGATAAATATTTACAAACTCAAGATTCTCTCCATAATACAATAGATTTGAAAATCAAAGAGTGCATGTTACCTTGTTGATAAAGTTATATGTCTGAATAAATCTTCAGGTTTCTAAATAGGCTGATCTAGAATCTACTGAAGATATACTGTATTAAGCTCCTCAGTTGCAAATACTGTATATATGTAGCAAATACTAGATTAAAAATTAGTCCCATTGCTTTATTGTAACTATGTATGAAAAAAGTCTTTTATTATCTATAGTATGAGTTATTTAGACCACTTTATGATTCAAGTCATCAGCTACAGAAGAAACAAAAGTAGAGATGGGTATTCCTGTTGGCATGAAGATTAGCTTTTTGGGAAAAAAATCCAATTTGGAGTTTTGCAAATGACTTTTTTTTGCAAAAAATAAAGTTTTCAAAATTAAAAGGTTTAAATAACATTGCAGCTTCCCCACTCCCCTTGCCTTTTTGTATAATTGTATGTAGATATAATGTATAAATTTATATTTTCATAATCAGTAATTGGTTGTCATTTTTGGCTTTGGACTGGATCTGTGGTTTGAGTAAATAACTTCAAGACACTCTTAGGACTTCTACTAGCTGAAATGAATGTATTTATGTGTGAAGCAAGAACATGAAGCCCAAGTCATCTTGGGAGGCTATTGCTATTATGTTTCTTGGAGATTACTGAAGTTGCTAAAAGTTAAAAAACTCCTGCCACAAACTTAAAATTAATAAGTAAAACAATGGGTAAAAGTCTTGAATGTTGCTTTGCCAATTTAGTTATTTATAGTTATTAATTTAGTCTTTTTGAGCAATTGTATGTTCCAAATATAATGCATTTTTCACATTTTTCACACTTTACATGTAAATATGCAGTTTTGGAACAAAAATATTTCAAAAATAAACACTCCCTAAATAGTTTGCGCTATAGCTTCCATTTCCTCTAAACACATCGTTTACATTTAGAGCACAAATATACTTTTTTTTCCAACCAGCAAAAACGTGCATAACCTGATGAAACATACAAACCGCAGGAATTTATTGTACATCACTGGCTAGAAAATAGATATTTTGAGCTATGTTGATTTTTTAAAGTTATGCTGCGATTCTTTTATTTTGCATATTGTTTTGTTCTAAGCTACCTATCTATATAACATTTTATACGTATAAATACATTAGGAATCTACTAACCCATTCCAGTCTCTCTCTCTCTCTCTCTCTGTCCCTCTGTGTATATGTATATGCGTGTCTTTCGCATTTTCTGCTATTGCAACAATAAAATCAATAATAGCGCGTGCCAAACACCACTTCCATCCCTCTCGCGTTCCCTCCGAGGGCACCGCCCTATAAATCAAGAACAGCGAGTAGCCTGACTACGCACGCGCACACCTCCTACTTCTTTTTCGCCGACTGCCGAGCCGCTTTTTCCGTCCCCACCCACTGACAAGAACGGATTCAAGCGTGCTCGTACTCATTTCGCCGACATCAATTGACGTGAGGGAGCACGCGGCATCCAGTTTGTGGCTTATTGAGGCTACAGTGCCATCTGGCGACCGGCTTCACTGTTACGAATTCCAGCGCATGCGTACTTCCTGCGGGTGGGGGACGCGCGCCTCTTGTAGAGGCCTACGTAAGCTTACGTCACGTTTACGTAAGATGTAGTTAGAGTACTCCGTAGTGAGAAAAATGGAAGGTAGCGCAATTGGATTTTAGGCTGCAATCCCATATTCTGCCTTTTCCAACTGCTGTTCAGATGTACTGGAATTATTGGCTCCAACATTCAAAGTCAAGATATTTATACTTTTCTGAATAATACTTAATATGAATTAGTATAAAATACTAATAACTTATCTTAAAAGTAAATCAGTAATCATAAATATATAAAAATATGATTTGTTGTGGGAGTGGAGTGAACAAGGATAGAAGAATAAAATGAAAGCGTGGAATGCTAGTTTCATAAGAACAGTTCAGGATGAAAGAATAATTTCTTACGATGCAACACTGCAAAATATAAGACAAATGGTTCAACTCTTGCCCTGCAGATGGTACTCATTGTTATTCTGCCTTGAAATATAAAGGTCCTATTATGTCTTAAAGTCATTAATAGAGCTACTCTCTGTGTATATTGTAACCTTTAGGCTTATGGTAATAACTGATTCCATAGACATTGAAGTGAGTGTTATTTAAAATCCAATTTCCCTTTCTGCCCTCAATCTGAAGATACTTTGATTATTCATAAATGGATGTAGACTAAAAATCCTGGAAATCAGAACTTTAATAGTGGTAATGGTAATAGTAAACAGGGAAGAGTGTTTATGTGAAATTAAAACGTATGAGAAAATGGTGTCAATTTTTTATGATTTTTATTGTTAGGTCATTTGGACTGTTGAAATGTCTTTACTTAGAAAATTGATTTTTCTTTCAATTTCTAATGTTTCTTAACAGCTGGTACTGTAATTTGTGTTAGGTAACATTAGAAGCACAAAGAAAAATGCAGTTTCCTAAATAAAGCCATTTCATCCCTCTAATGCAGGGCTGTCAAACTCCTGGCCCATGGGCCAGATGCATCATGCGCTGCCCCCCCCTTCCTAGTTTAGCAAAGGGGAAAAAAGTCCCAATAATTAATGTGATGCCGCCGTGACAACATGAGTTTGAAACCCCTGCTCTAATATTTAGGGATAATGGAACAGCATGATGGCCTACTGGTGAAGATGCTTACTCACTCCGAAGGTTGAGGGTTCATTCCTAGGTAGCGGTAGATGTTTTTATCCTTGGGCTCAAAACAAAAAAAAATCTGCAAACTCCACATTGACATCAAGAAGGTCAACTGGCCAGTAAATGCTCAGCTCTATCCAGTTTCCCCAATTCTACCCCAAATATGAACTATAAGGTTGTGGAAAGGGAGTTTTTTAAATGTTATATGAAGAATAGAATAAAATAGAATTCTTTATTGGCCAAGTGTTATTGGACAAACAAGGAATTTGTCTTGGTGCAAATGCTCTCAGTGTACATAAAATAAAAGATTCATCAAGCGTCATCAGGTACTATCACTTAATGATAGTCATAGGTACAATAAGCAAACAGTCAATATAAATTGTACAATCATATAAATGAAGTATGGATAATACTTCAGATATCTTTTGGAATTTTTTCAAAATAAACTGTATTATGATTAATTTTTAATCACTTTGGAGCAGAACTTTCTAATGTGATTAAGAGTCTGAGGAGGAATTGACTTGTAGGGAATTTGAAACTTACTGAAATCATGAATTTCTTATCCAGTAGGTGGCACCCCTGAAATCTATTCCCACTTACGTAAACGGTAAAGAAGGCATTAAATCCTGGTAATGAAAGAATGCAAGAACATCCCATTTAAATCTGGCTAGATTAAATTGATTCCCCTAAACTGGTTGCTGTTCATAGATATATTGTCTGTCAATCTACCTACCTATTATGCAGGCTGGAGTGGTACTGCTAAAAGGCCGAAAGTGGGCTAGAGGCCCAGGTCTGATATTATAATAATAAAATATTAATGTAATTTACAGAACTGAGTGAATAACTTCAATCCAGAACTATTTAGAATTATCACAAAGTATTTCTACAGAATCAGTAATTCCAAAAGTGTATACATTGTAAAAGAACTGTTATGTCATAAGAAATATACGGTAGCTAATTGGAAAGCTGCTATTTTATCACATATCACAACTCCTTCAGAAAGTATACTTTCTTTCAAATTTGATTATAAATGAAGATGGGTAGTTAATAATAGTTCACCTTAAATGTTTTTGCATAGTTCACCTTAAATTTCTCTTAAATGCTTTTTTGCATGGTTGAAAAATAATAGGAAAATTCCTTGAACTCTAATGCAGAAAATGTTTTTAGTTACTGGAAAAACTATTATTAGAGAGGCAGATATCCTTTCTCACTGGGTTTGGAGTGCAAATATGAAAGCTCAAGCAATGGCTATTAATGTTGAACACTGCTTATTTTTTCATCTTGAACCATGGGACATCCTGTTTCCCCTAAATTCATTTATGATTGGTATGTCACTGATAAGTCTGAGCAAACATGTTCTCGTAAATAAGCACTTTATTCTTCAAAGTAGTTATGCAGCTTTAGCTATCTTTCCTCACATCAGAGAAAAAGAGATAGCAAAAGAGATTGATATTTGAAACTAAGAAATATCTTCAGTATTTCAGTTCTATACTGCAGCACACCAATCACCTTATCAGGGGGATGTGTGATGTATAAATTTAATAAATAAATAATTGATGAGGAGACATTAAATTATACTTTAAGTATCATTATATATTGGTTTACATAATATAGCAACATAAAGTAAATCGACTTATTGACATTTCTTGTATGGATTTTAGTTTACTTGTGAGGAAGAGAATTCAATGCAGAAGCAATTGTAATAAGGATCTGTATGTGTATAAAGGAGAAAAAAATCATAATTTACTTTGAACAAGAAGACTGAAACCTGAGATAAGTAAAAAAAAGCCAGATTGGCCTGACTTCACGCTGAATGAGGGGAAAGATAAACAATACAAGTAGCACTATGATTTATAGGAGAAATAGTGTCAAAGGTTCTTAATTTAGGAGAAGCTTTTAACTTTGATAAATAACTACTGGGGAACAGTTTAGTCATCTGGTACATTCAAAGTATTTTATATAGTTGCTAATTATTTTTTAAACATGTTGGAAATAAAAGCATTGAAACTGTGTTTTCTATTTGTTTGAGTGTATAGTGTCAAACAGGTTAAGCAAGCTTTTATATTAATTGACACATCTGAAAATCTGGGCAGATGTTGAGGGAATTCTCACAAATTAACAAGAAGTAATTCAGTGTTCTGTTGTCTGATTTAATTAGAAAGTCAATATATGTATAATATGAATTTTCATTCCTGTGTTGTTTTGTTGGATTTTATTAGGTTAAATTCACTGTCACTTATACATAATTGAATTTAATTTGAACAATACTTTATACCCCAATATCTAAAGTTTCTTATAAATCCTCTGCCCTTCAGGCCATATTTCCCTTGTTCCCATACACAGCCTATGTAATGTTAATCCTGGAGATACTGTATTTTACTCTTGTAAGATATAGCCTATATTCACACTACATGTTTAATATGCTCGGTCCTGTTTTCTAGTTTTAAATGTTTTCTACTTCTAAATTAAAAGTAACCTTAAAGTTATGCTGCTGATATTCAAGTTAGAAGATAAAAGTAATCAAAGACAGTAGCCATCCTACACCGTAGTAATCACAACAAATTTGTTTAAACCTATCTTTTTACTATTTTGTGATTAGAAAGGTAAAGTAGTATTTCAGATCAAGATATTTTTTTAAATATTTTTAATATTTAATATAAAAGTAACAAGATATGAATTTTAACACAAAGACCTCATTTAAATGTAATATGATTCCTTACTATAGTTTAATTTGATTTCATATTATCTTCTACTCATTGTGAGAAAACACCTACCTTATTTTTAAATAACAAAACATGATCATTTTTATTCTTCTAAAAATGGTAGATTATTCAACATATGAAAACAGCTCTGGATTACAAGCATAAACGTGTTTGGATAAGACTCATGATAATCCATGAATAATATGTGGTTATTCAGATCTTAAGTGGAAAATGTGCTTTTGAAGTTGTTGTACTTTTCCTATCTACCTTTTGCTATCACTTTAAAGAAATCACACAAGTCCAGGAAAAGACATAGTTAACTTGAAGTACCCAAAGGAATCACTGAGCCCTGTCACCATTTTTTTAATACTTCATTAAGTCAAAAACGAAACATTTTTCTGGGACTGCATGGCTATTTTGTGAGATAGATGGATGCATGGATGATGGATGCTGGATGGGTGGATGAACAGACATAATGGTTTTCTCTATATTGGATGTCCTCTTCAGTATAATTCCAGAAACCATGAACTTGCCCACTAGGCTTCATATTTAGTGTATATATCATAAACTATTTGACATGATGTGTATATTAAATTTCTTCAATATGGTTACACCACATCGCTAACTAATTCCGGTACTACTTATTCTAACCAGTAAAAACACTGAAATGGTTCTAGTTCTTTGTTTTTTGAAATCAGTTTAATAGGTAACAAAAACTTGAGTATTGGAGAACAATTTATCTCTGGTTGTTGCTCCTCTCTGTACAATTTGACAGGGCTCCAGTTCCATCAGTTAAGGAATGGCACCTTATGGGATCTGTGCCACTTTTTCTGTTCCAGTATCTGCTCAATGAAAAAATCTGTCCCCTCCCAAATTTGCTTGGCCCATCCCTGTTGGCTTTTTAAAAGGCCCTGAAGAAATGGGATTTCCCACTTCTGCCAGGAACTGTGCCAGAAAGTCAGATAAGCTTGCCATATGATACAAGTCATGCATCTGTACCTTGGCAAGATTTGGTTTATAGTATTATGTTTAATTATTTTTTTCTTTTTCAGAGGTTTCACCTTTTAACCCTTATTAGCCAGTTATTTGGGAAATGAATGTTCATCTACAGGTATTAAATAATACAGCACCAAGGGTTGACATCTGAGGGTTTTTTTTATATACCTGGTATGACCTCTAACAGTGACCTATGGTACTCCCCAGATGTTTCTTCATCTTAAAGGAATCTCTATAAACAGAATTAGGTTTTGTAATTATGTTAACTAGAACACTGCTTGGCATCTGAATCATTTATCTTCATTTTATGTCATTCTGATAAACCTGGGGTCTTAGTTTAGAGCAGTTAGACAAACTGGTTCCACAGAATGCACAGTTGCTCTGTTGTGGATGGCAAATAATATTGAAACATTTAACAGGAATACATTTTTGAATTTTAAACAGGTACTCCTTGGGATCATCTCTCCTTTCTTTGAGGAAGAATCCTTGTTTATATATTTCTTATAATTATAACTAGCTTATCAGTGGCAATTCCAAGTTGAAAGCGTATGGGGTCAGAGTGAACAAGCAGTATTATATATGGCTAGAGGCAGTGGGAAATGGCGCAGTGGTTAGAATGCAGTACTGCAGGCTATTTCAGGCTGCCTGCAATTTGGCAGTTCGACTCTCACCAGGCTCAAGGTTGACTCAGCCTTCCGTCCTTCCAAGGTGGGTAAAATGAGGACCCAGACTGTTGAGGGCAATAGGCTGATTCTGTAAACTGCTTAGAGAGGGCGTAAAAGCACTGTGAAGCTGTATATATGTCTAAGTGCTTTGCTATTCTCTTCTGGATCAGTTGTTTGAAGTAGATAGTTCATACTACGGAGTAGCAATCCATCTCTGCCTATAATAGAATCTAACACTTTGCTATCCAGGACTATTAGGTTAGTATTTTGAATGGAGGAAAAGAATGAAGCATCTGTTTTATTGATATATAGGTAGTTCTTAGAACTATTTATTTAGTGACTATTCAAAGTTACAACAGAACTGAAAAAAGTGACTTATGACTGTTTTTCACACAACTGTTGCAGCATCCCCATGGTCATATCATTAAAATTTGAATGCTTGACAAGTGGCTCATATTTATGATAATTGCAGTGTCCCAAGGTCACGTGATCACCTTTTACGACCTTCTGACAAGCAAAGTCAATGGGGAAGTCAGATTCACTTAACCTTATCAGTAACTTAACTACAATGATTCACTTAGCACTGCGGCAAGAAAGGTTATACAATGGGACAAAACTTCCTTAACAAATGTCTCACTTAACAATAGAAATTTTGAGCTCAATTGTGGTCATAAGTTGAGAACTACCTATATTCTTATGTGTACAATGTGCAAGTATGCTTTCAATATTCTTTACGTTTGGCCCATTAAACTTGGTCTTCGCACAAACTTGCAATTGAGCCAATATTATGCATAATATAATATTGATATAACTTTATCTTAATATTTCTAGCAGAGATAAAATTTAACACTACACTCACATCTTTCTTATTGCTGTATCAATGATTGTATAGATTTAAAAATATAAAACATGCACAGTAACTAAATGAAATGCCATTATGGCTCATTTCATCTTACCTGAAGATGCTTTTCTTTCAGTTTCTTCTTACTGGAATCTTTGTTACAAAAGATTGAGAAGTTATCTGTACTAATGATGGAGCCATAATTAATGTGCTTTTTTTGAGAAATGTACATTTTATGCTGACTTTCTAAAATTACCCCACTCATTGGCAATTCTGTGAAAACATCTTCATATGCCTTATCCTCATGATATTTTAATGAGGAAATTTCTGGCCTTGTCATCTTATCAATTTGAAATTCAGAGTTAATCCTCGCTCTTAAGTCTGAAGAAATAGTAGCCCCTTTTAATATAGTGATTTTATACATTCTATCTTCTTGCTCATCTGATCTTGGATTAGGATGAATATGAGAAATGCTGGGTGCTGCGTTGTCTGTGTTCTTATAATTTGCAAAAAATAATCCACCATCTTGTCGTTTTCCTTCAGGCTCTTCATGATATAAGTGGTCAGTAACTCTAGTAAATGCCAAGGCCATCTCACCATGTGTGAAATGAGATATATGAGAAGGACTTGAACACATTTTCAAAAAAATGGCCTGAATTTCCACAGTTGTTTTGTCCTTTATCTTATCAGAAGATTCAAGGAGTTTATCAGTGTCAGCAAGCAAAAGAAAATGACGGTATTTCTATCTGATTGAATTGTTGAGCTTCCATTCTTCTAAGACTAATCCATTAGGACAACATTTTACTTCTTTGTTAAATGTCATAGGAATAATAAATTCTTATGGAGTAGAATCTTCTTTTATATATTTGGAATTATGAGAAGTATCCAACACTTGTTATTCCTGAAATTAAAAATAGTGTAAAATTAGTGCAAAAAAAAGTTTACTGTGTTTATACTTCTGATGAAAATTTTTATTTTGATTTATAAGGTGGAATGTCAAGCTTTTAGGTAGATCTTGGACTCTATTTTTGCCAAAAAGATTAAATTACCTAGATGCTTTAAACCATTTTTCAGAACAGAATACAATTTGTAATAACATTTGGCTTCCTCAAGCACTTCTGATAATGTTCTTTGGCTGTTTTTCAGAGTGACTAGGTTCATATTATTTGAACTATGCTTTTAGTTTTTAACATCACTGTTGTGGTTTATTTAAAATCAAACCACATTTTCATGCAATGTGTAAATTGTATGTGCCAGGAGTAGGACGCCTGGTACCTTCTGGGTATTTTGGACTTCATTTCTTGGAAGCACCATAGTAACATACAGTATTATGGGAACTGTAAAATAGATTGACTACCCATTGTTCAGGCAATGCCTCATGAAGTATTTAAGCGCAGTATAATTATTGAATGATAGGCCATATAGATTTATTAATTTAATAATTCCTGAGCCGGTTAAATTGTCAAAGCCTACTAAGCTTGCATGCTTTTCTCTTCCTTACCTTAATTTATATGCATGACTATAGGACCATGATTTGTTAAATCCTTCTCTCCCTGTGATATTACAACCAGGAAACTACTTTTCTTGGTTCTAATATCACAATATCAAAATTCAACTATAATAGTTTAATTTGAACATATGGCCAGGCAGTTTGTGGGGTACCTCTTTGCATTTGTCATGGAAGGGAAGGACGAATGGCTGAGTTCATTTCTTCTTATTTTTTCCTTTGGGAAATGATTTGTTGCTTTGGGAACATAATGCTTATATCCAGCCCTCAAATTGGAAATACAATTATTTCATATAATATATATACAGAAAACATACATTATGGGTAATGTATGTTAAAAGCTCTTTATACAATTGTCTGATTATCCTATGGAAAAGTACAAGAAGTCTGAAGTTTTGTTAGCTAAAACACGGACTAAGTTTTGAAATGTGAATGCTTTTAAAGCAATTGAAATAGCTTAAAGGATCCCAGAAAAATGTGCAGTGCACCTCAACAAAGATAAAAATGGCACTGGTTTATACTAACTATATAAAAATAGTTCAAAATAAAAATAATCAATTATCTTATTATGTTAGTGAATTATTTAATTGTGAGATGGATACTGCATAGAAAATAGAGTATTACAAATGACATGGTTATAGATTATAACTGTTTGCACAATTTACAAAATAGATACAGACAGCTGCAGGACTGCCTAATTTATTTTATTTATTTATTAATTGATCTTCTATACCACCTCCTCTCCAAGCGGGACTCGGGGCGGTCGAATAAAAATACAGACATAAATACAATATTTAAAATAGAATTAAAAGAATTAAAATTTAAAATTAAAAGAATATAACTCTGCACTGGTGACAGGAAGGGCATCCGGCCAGAAAACACTCAGCTCCATTCAGTTGCCCAGACTCCACCCCACAAGGGACTATGGGGTCATTAAAAGATGATGATGATGGCCTTCTCTTAGAGTAAGGCAGACTGGTGTCCTTGTTTTATTTAAAAATAGGAAATTTAAGTTCCGGAACCCTTTTTAAATCTTTAAACTTTGTTCCTGTCACTTCAAACTGAAAAAAAGATGGCTTTGGAAGGAATGAACGAGTGGTGGGTTGGATTGCTAGCAGTGTTGCTGCAAAAATAATCAGCATTGCTTTAGAGTTAAATCAATGTTTCTCACGTGAACTTATTACATTAATGCCCAATCCTAGCTTGTTACATTTCCCAAATTTCAATTATAGACTATAAAGTGCTGAATGATACCTAAAGACATTAGAACATTTCATCATAAGAGTATATTTCAAAAAACTGGTATAGCCGTAATGTTTATTTTTCCACTTTTTCCAAAGGCCAATTTTTTTTTCTATTTTTGTTAAAGAATGATATAAATGTATATACTTACTGTATTTTAAAAATGTTTTTAAATGATAGAATATTATTTTAATCTGAACTAATAAATTGTTAAATTTATTAATCATGTTTGAACTGAAAAACCTTAAAAATAGTATACAGAAGAATCAGTATACTGTTTTTAATAAAAAAGGTCATGATTATGTTTTCATTTGTATTTTCTAGTTACTTTAATAGTATAATTACTTACAACATGTTATTGTAAACCAAATAAAATATATAGAAAACATAAGAACATAGAAATGTATTTATTGTGCATAATTTTACCTGTTCCGTTCTGCAATTTGTCCATGAATGTAAAGCAGGAACTCGGCCAGTAGAATATCTTCCTAATGCTGGCTGCAGGCAGAATAGAATGGGAGATGAGTAGATCTTTAACAAAGGTTCATGCTTGTTCCACAGGAACTCTGTCAACAGAAGAGTGTGTGAGAATCCCTGAGGCTAGAACAGCCTTCTGCAAGTACTGGCCAAATTATTATTAAAAAAAAAAAGACAGAAGAAAAGGAACAAATATGCTTTAGAGGAAAAATGGCTTCTAAAATATAACACTTCAAACCACATGAGGCTCTTATATTCTCTCTGTTTACTTCTGAAGTCAAATATAACTAGTTTCTATGAGAATTTGAGCAAATTAAATTAAATGGCATTTTCAGTAGAATTAAAAGGCATTTTGAGTCGACTGAATGAAAAGTCATGTTCAAACTTTCTTTACAATTTAGCAAGCTTTATAAATCATATCAGAAGACATAAAATAGGAATTATGTAGCATCTGTACCAATATGGTCTTGGTATTTCTGTCTATGTAATGGAAAAACTCTCCTAGACAATTGCTTATGCACATTCTGCTGCATGGGCTTACAATTAGGAAGAGACATTGAAGTGTATATTTCAAAAAATAGAATATATAACACTTTAGTCAGAGTGATATTTCAAAATATTTAAATACAAACTAAGGTACAGTAGGAAATGTTAGGCCAGGCATTAGCTCTCAGTTAAACCTACCCCACAAAGAGTTTGTTACTGGTAAAATTGAAAGGAGTGTTAGTGTGTAAGCTCTTGGAGAAGGAGTAGGACATACATCCAGTAAATAAATAACCTGGAATTATGCATCACATATATTTAATTCAAAAGGCTTGCTATTAAAAATACAATATATATTTACTGCATCATTTATAGAATTTATTCATTGATTTTTAGAAGGAATAGGAGTGGTTTGGGTTTGTTTTTTTTACCAGAAAAATTGTCTTGTGTGGCTTTCCATTTTGCTTCTGAGATTGCAATGTGTTATTATATTTCTTCCCTACTACTTGCACAGTTTCTTAAAAAATCCTAGAGGTTATGCCATAAAAGCTCAGGAAACACCTAAGAGGTAGACACTTTTAAATTTTTCATGTGCTTTTTAAATAAAATATGTTCTATCTTTATTCATGTCAGAAGCACCTTCAAATTATACAAATATAACATTAAGCACAGAGCAAGTAAAATAAAATTGGATAAAATTGTTCAATCATTATAATGCCATTCAAGAGGTACAGAGAAACGATTTATTATTCCCTATGAAGATTTTCTCAATTTTCATTCAACTGATGCTGAGCTGATTCTTGTCAGAGGCTGCTTTCCTGGGCATCAGCCAAGACCTAAAGTAATCATGTTCATTGTCCCTTGCCCTTTCCAAATCTGCAGAGACAAGAATGTATAGAAGAACAGTTGTCTTATCTACTCAGAAAGCTGTTACAGCACAGCCAGAGACCCAGCCTCTCCTTTACCCAACGAAACTGGTGCAGGAAGTAGATTCTTTTTCATTGATAATTTATTAGAATTTAGATTTTTTTTTTTAGAATTTATTTGATTTGTCAATTACTTACAAGATAATAGGTATAAGTATATACATAGTTATGAATACATGAAATGGGTACACATAAGAAGAATAAAAGAAACAATAGGACAGAGACGGTAGGCATGTTGGTACGCTTATGCACGCCCCCTACAGACCTCTTAGGAAAGGGGTGAGGTCAATAGTAGACAGTCTAAGGTTAAAGTTTTTGGGGTTTGGGGAAGAAACCACAGAGTCAGGTAGAGTATTCCAGACATTGACCACTCTGTTGCTGAAGTCATATTTCCTGCAATCAAGTTTGGTGTGGTTAACCTTGAGTTTGTATCTATTGTGTGCTCTTGTGTTGTTATGGTTGAAACTGAAGTATCATTGACAGGTAAGTCATTGCAATGTATGATTTTATATACCATACTTAGATCGGACCGAAGATGGTGTAATTCAAGGTTTTCTAGGTCTAGAATTTCAAGTCTGTTGGCATAAGATATTCTACAATGAGTAGAGGAATGGAGAACTCTTCTTGTGAATTATTTCTGGACTTTCTCAACTGTGCTAATATCAGATATGTAATGTGGGTTCCAAACTGATAAGCTGCATTCGAGGATTGGTCTAGCAAATGTTTTGTATGCTCTAGTTAGAAGTGTGATATTACCAGAGAAAAAGCTATGTAGGATTAGGTTAACAACTCTTAATGCCATTTGGGCTATGTAGTTACAGTGGGCTCTAGCACTTAGATCATTAGAGATGAGTATTCCAAGGTCCTTTACAGAGCTTAGATCATCAACAAGGTCTTGATTATTCAGCTTGTATTTTATTTTCTGATTTTTTTTTGCCAATATGTAAGACAGAGCATTTATTTGTAGAGATTTGAAGTTGCCATTTGTTTGACCATTCTGATACATAGTCAAGATCTTTTTGAAGGGTAGCAGTGTTGTCTATGGTATTGAACAGCTTTACATCATCAGCGAAGAGAATATACAAATGTAGGACATATGTCCTACATTTGTATATTAAACAGTCCCATTCAAGTCAAAAACTGATTTCCCCCACAACTAAAAAACCAGTAGGCCAGGGATCGGGAACCTTTTACTTAGGAATTCTGGGAGTTGAAGTCCGTAAGTGATAAAAGAGCCAAGTTTCCCTACCCCTGCCCTAGTGAGTTGTCATAGACCCCGTGGTTGAGACTACAACAATACTATATATATCACTTATGAAGATCAAATAGTTCCCTGTTCAATTCTAGATAGATAGATAGATAGAATTCTTTATTGGCCAAGTATGATTGGACACACAAGGAATTTATCTTGGTGCATGTGCTCTCAGTAGTACATAAAAGATACATTCGTCAAGAGTCAAGAATCATAAGGTACAACAATAATAGTCATAGAGTACAATAAGCAATCAAATCATACTAGGAAACAGTCAACAAAAATTGTTAGGATACAAGCAACAAGGTTACAGTCATAAATGGGAGGAGATGGGTGAAAGGAAAGATGAGAGTATGAATAGTAATAGTAATGCAGACTTAGTAAATAGTTGAACAGTGTTGAGGGAGTTATTTGTTTAGCAGAGTGATGGTGTTTGGGAAAAAACTGTTCTTGTTTCTAGTTGTTCTGATATGCAGTGCTCTATAGCGTCGTTTTGAGGGCAGGAGTTGAAACAGTTTATGTTTCAACTCCAGATGTGAGGGGTCTGTAAATATATTCACAGCCCTCTTTTTGACTTGTGCAGTATAGAGGTCCTCGATTGAAGGCAGGTTGGTAGTAATTGTTTTTTCTGCGGTCCTAATTACTCTCTGAAGTCTGTGTTTGTCTTGTTGGTTGCAGAACCAAACCAGATAGTTATAGAGGTGCAGATGACAGACTCAATAATTCCTCTGTAGAACTGTATCAGCAACTCCATGGGCAGTTTGAGCTTTTTGAGTTGGCGCAAAAAGAACATTCTTTGTTGTGCTTTTTTGATGATATTTTTGATGTTAGGTGTCCATTTTAGGTCTTGTGATATGATAGAACCTAGAAATTTGAGGATCAGATTAGGTTCATAATAGGTTCAGATTAGCATTTCTGTCTAGGCAACAAAATAAGACTTACAAAAACAGTAAGATAATATATTTCATATTTTGATTCAGTCTCTAGCTGCAAAGCTCTTGTTCCTAGCCTAACATGTTCTGAGAAAAAAATGTTCATTATATGCAGCTCAGATTGTAATAAATATTGATGCTTCTGCTAGTGATGATATTTACAATATGGTTTGTATTCTCTGAACATTAAGATGATTTCTTAAATATCCTTCCTGAAAATGTCAGGCTTGGGGAATTAATAAAGTGTATTATTTCAAATGTATAACGTATTAGATATTGACATAATGTAAGTGAAAAGGCTTTTGGAATGAATGCAACTGTCTTTTTCATGCTCAGTGAAGGTTTTATAGACCATATCTATTAATATTAATTTTAGACTGACCTACATAAGAAATTGTCATGATAATTACAACTCAGGAACAAAGTCAATCATTTCAAAAACAATGAGCAATAAAATAGAATAAGACTTACCACAGCTAAAGAGGACAGAACAAAAGCATAAATAATCTTTAACATTTAAATTTCCTTTATGTGGCGTGCTCTGGTAAATTTAGCAGTAGTCAATTTCTTGAAGAAAATGTCTTCTTTATAAAATTGCAAGCTGGAATAGGATGAGCCTGACCCTGTTGGCTTTCTGCAAGGCCTTGAAAACCTGGCTTTTCCCTGGGTATTAATCCAGAACTGTAGAACTTTTTTGTTTTTGCAAATCTTAAACCACTTAACGTGTACTGTCTGAGCATGTGTGAAACACGTATCTTTGACTACAGGAATGGAGCAAGCTAAAGTAATTGTGTCCTTGCTCCAAAATTTGGCTTCCTTATTTCCTTAGTCTAACCCAATGCTGAAAAATTAACAAAGCCACTTCATATTACTTCTGATAGTTCATATCAATTTCTATTGATAGAAATTGAATTGAATGAAATTGAACAAAGAATGTTCTTTCTGCGCCAACTCAGAAAGCTCAAACTGCCCAAGGAGCTGCTGATACAGTTCTACAGAGGAATTATTGAGTCTATCATCTGCACCACTATAACTATCTGGTTTGGTTCTGCAACCATACAGGACAGACACAGATTTCAGAGGATAATTAGGACTGCAGAAACAACAATTACTACCCACCTGCCTTCAATCAAGGACCTGTATACTGCACGAGTCAAAAAGAGGGCTGTGAAAATATTTACAGACCCCTCACTTCCCTCAAAACGACGCTATAGAGCACTGCATATCAGAACAACTAGACACAAGAACAGTTTTTTCCCGAAAGCCATCTCTCTGCTAAACAATTCCCTCAACACTGTTCAACTATTACAAAGTCTGCACTACTATTACTGCTAATCTTCTCATCACTCCTTATCACCCATCCCCTTCCACTTGTGATTGTAGGACTGTAACTTTGTCCCTTGTATCCGTATGATTTATACTGACTGTTTCCTAGTATGATTTGACTGTTGATTGTACCCTATGACTATCATTAAGTATTGTACGTTATGATTCTTGATTCTTAACGAATATATCTTTTCTTTATGTATACTGAGAGTATTTGCACCAAGCCAAATTCCTTGTGTGTCCAATCACACTTGGCCAATAAACCTATTCTATTCTATTCTATTCTATTCTATTCTATTCTATTCTATTCTATTCTATTCTATTCTATTCTATTCTATTCTATTGGATTGATGTACTTTGACTATAGAAGGAAAGGGAGAAATGTTCTGTACAGCATCAAACATAGTACTTCCATAATATTTCTTTTTTTAATATGCAAAAAAAGAAAAATCTTATGTATTCCTGGAATTTAAGAAATTAGTACTTGACAGAAGATTATTCCCTTATGTGGTGACATAATGTGGGAAGCCCGCACCCGAAGAATGAAATATTTTGAGGAATATTAAAAAGACATTATATTTTTCCAAAGGAAGAAATGGAGAAATATGCTCTTAAATCAGCCCATTTCCCTGCCCCCAAGCAGAAACTGGGAAAGCCAAGCTTAGAAATGCAGATTTGGTAATCCATTCAAGACAGGATATTTTAAAACAAAGGAAGAATGGTAGGATTAGAAACAGCCCCTCACCTAAGATTCAACACAGGAGGAAAGCTATCAGCCACGATAAGAATTGTCCAACACCCTTTCAGAACACAAGTCCCTTCATTGCATGACCCCCAGAGCAGTCCAAACTTAACCTGGGACCTCAGATAATAAGCCAGAGGTTGACCAGATTAGCTCAGACAATAACACCTAGGATTTGGATTTCCTCTTTTGCCTACAGAGCCATCTATGACCCCTACATAACCCTTACATGACCCCATAGGAATCTGACAATAGCCAATAGAATATTAAAGAACATGTTCTTGCACAAGAACAGGAAGCTCAAATATACCAAAGAAGGTGTAAAAACCTACCCACTCTCAACTCCATTTTGTCAGATGCCCAGAATCACATGTGGTTCTGCTTCATTAATAAACCATCTTTCCATCAGCCTTTATGTTTCCAATGTCTTTCTCTTAGCTTGGAACTGAACCAGATAGATACTTCTTTCGACAATAAGCAGTAGCTTAAGATTAATATTTACTCTTCTACAGTCCACAAATTGTGCATTCGGGATTTTTAGATTTGCAAATGGCTTACACTGAAATTTAGATTGTACTTTTCTGCACTTAACTGTTTATAAATAACACTGTATTCAGCATTCAGTCCAGCAGCATTCACAATACTTATTCCGATTGGCAATTACGGGAAATGAGCAAGTTAAAACATGCTGATGCAGACTACATCAAAGCATAATTTTACTAATTTTTGTTTTGAAATCTAGTGAAAATTATCTTGAGTATAACAACCACACAGCAGTAGTTTGGCAAGACAATTAAATTTAAAATGCAAATTCAGGTTCCTAATCAGGACCAACCCTTTTTCTCTTGTAAACATTTGTTTTTTGCCTACGTCATTAAAACTAATAGTTCTGAAATGACTAAGGTTCATAAATGTTCACAAAAACAACTGCTCTGTACGGCCTTGTAATTCAACAAAATTGAATCGGTCTTCTCTGGCATTAATTTTGGGATGCTGTCAGCAATTGATTTTTTATTTTTTTATTCTTCAAAAGAACAGAAAACCAGGCAGATGATAAGAGTCTGGACCTGGAAAAAATGGTCAAAGGAGAATAATTTATATCTATAATAATCTGGAAGGGCTAGAAAAAGAGTAGGAAATAAATTTGTTGAACGACAATGGAAACTATGTGGAAATCTAAAAAGTAAATTAAACCATAATAGCATTAACCTTGAAACATCACACCATGGAAAGAAAATTCAGATAAAACTAGCAGAAAAGATGACTAATTTTATAACTGCTGTCAGAGCTGGTTCCTCTTCTGACCCAAGCTTCATCAAACTTAATAAACACAAACTGAATTTAAAAGTAAAACCTATTTGAATGTGATGCTGGGAATTACTTGCATTCCCAGCCAAAACAAATTATACACAGTTCCTCCAGATAACAGCATGCTTTTCAGTGCTGTAGAACGCTGCCAAAAAACAGAGTCCAATTACGGCTAACATAAACCTACCCAAAAACCCAGAGAAAACCGTCCAGAGTACAGAGCTTCATGAAGGACTCGGAAATTATTGAACTGCTTTGCTTCCTGCAATGCTTTTCGTCATTGAGGTCTGACTTTTATCCCTTATGGGAGGGGCAATCACCTCCCAGCCTTACTCCTGAGTCGCCCCTTCTGCTTCAGCTCTCTTGCCTTCTAGCAGCTTTGTGCATACGTGTACTGGCAACAGGCTCCCCTGGGTCCTCTGCTTCGCTGCTGCCAGATTCCGAAAACTCCAAAGGCAGGACCCTATTCTCAGATGGTCCTGGCCCCACCCCTGCATCAAAGACAGGACCCTGTATTGAACACAAATCCTCTCCAGGCTCCCTGATTGGTTCCCTTTCGTCTCACTGTCTGATACCTCTGAACCACAATAGTTCGTAGCATGTGCTGTTTTCATTTTGGTGATAAAGAGAAGTAAAGGATGTTCAGTGTGTTTAATGGAACTTAACATTTAATGGAATTTAAAATATGAAATGCAAGCCCTATTCATTTTGGTTGGGACAAATAGGATTCCCATCCAATAGAGAGGACTATCTAACTCATTGCATAGCTGAGAATTGGGAGTGAGGAGAGAAAGCCACAAAAAGATGAACTTTGATTTCACTATGAATATACAATGATTTTGATACACATCTGTTATTGCATTCTTTCATAATGATTTGGTTTTTTTCTATAGTAAATTACTTACCAGAAATTTTGTGTTTGATATTATTCAACTTTAGTCTAATCTTACAGGAAGGAAACTTAACACACCAACAGTCACAAAGATACTACTACAGGTAATCCATGATCTGGACAACAAAAAAGTGAATAAGATAAAATAAAATATCAATAAAAGAAATATTAAATGGCCTGAATCTCTTGAATTCACAAAAATTGTAAGTTCTTGCCCCAAAATTCATGAGATTTGTTGGTTATTGCATTTTTTTAAAAAAGGTAGAAATAAATTAAAAAGATATTTAAAAAAAAAACATGAATCATAGTGCTGCTGAGTTCTATTTTATTAACCCCAGCCTTATGTAAAGGTCCATAGAAATATTCCTAAGCACATAGGTTTTTTTAAAAAAAATACAAATCTAGGAACAGCTGTTTTAGAAGTTAAGTAAATTCTGTATACAAAGGCAAGGCTTTACATAAAAGACTGATTCCATTTCTATTATACACTAGACAGAAGAATAGCAGTAGTAGTAGTCCAGGGATGCAGACCTTGCATATTATCTCATCATAGTCATCTAAAATTTTGCAAAGTGGCTAAACAGAGTCATATTGCTTTAGCTTGGAACATAATACTGAAGAAATGCATTGTGTTTTGAGTATATGTAGCCAACTCTCTCTTTCTGTTTTGCTGGTTCTTTACATCCCTAGAACAATCTGTTGCTTCTTAATGTTCATGGTCTGCTAGTCCCCTTGCCTCTATAAGTTGGGAGACTAAGGATATGTAATGCTACAGTCATAGTGACAGGTGCTGTAACTAAGGATGCAGTGAGGAAGAGTGAACTTATACAGACACAAAGCACAGGAAAGTATGCGTTGGTTGGCGAGACAGTTAAGCTCCTGGAAATGATCTCATCCTTAAGCACTGCAGAGATAAGAACCTAATAGCATTTTGGGAAGAGAAATCTCTGAAGTAACACTACACAAATCTCTTTGTGATGAGTCAGAAAATAGTATAGATCCCCAAATTCTCAGAAATTTCATTTCTATAGCCATGTTGTGAATCTGATCAAAACAAGCTACATCTGCATTTATATCATTAGCTACCATTCCTAAAGACTATACAGGTAATCCTCAATTTATGACTACAATTGAGCCCAAATTTATGTTGCTAAGTGAGAAATTTGTTGAGTTTTGCCTCATTCTATGACTTTTCTTGCCACATTTGTTAAGCGAATCACTCCAGTTGTTGAATTAGTAACACGGTTGTAAAGTGAATCTGGTTTCCCCACTGACTTTGCTTATCGGAAGGTTGCAAAAGGGCATCAGATAACCCAGGGACATTGTCACTGTCCTAAATGTGAGTCAGTAGCCAAGCATCTGAATTTTTCCATGGCAATGCTGCAACGGTCATAAGTCAGTTTTTAAAGTGTTGTTGTAACTTTGAACGGTCATTAAGCGAACTGTTTTAAGTCAAGGACTACCTGTACAAAGATTCCAAAAGCATTTACAGTAAGTAACTTAAACATGCCCACTTAATATCCCTATTTGTGGGTTTCAATAGGTTACTAGGATTCCTAATTCTATCAATGATTAAAAGCATAAGGGTCAGATTTATAAATCTTCTGCAACACATGCTCAGTGGGCAAAGATCCTTAAAAGGGCCTTCTACATGGATTTGCTGAAGGAATCATACATTAAAAGGAATACACATATGCATTCATAACTCTACCAAAATTTAGCGAAGAAAGTTTTAGAGCTGCTCACTGCTTGATTCCTACTCCTACTATCTACTATTGCTAGCAATCTACTATTGCTAGGAATCTGGCTTGCTTGCATCCAAATGGTGTCCTTTTTTAAGACTGAGTTGTTAAATGTCTTAAGCTTGTAAATTGGAAGTTGTTCTTGTTCTAGTTATTCTCCTTGGTGCTTCTATATGTAAGTGCTGGTTATCAATACTTACTCTCCCTCTTGTACTTTTAACATGAAACCAAAACTATTGTTCATATTGCAGTAGCTTTGTGGATTTCATCCTGCAATAGGTTTAGGGAATTTGTTTTCTAAATCTTATTTCAAATTTTATTGAATTGGTTCATTTACCACTTAAAGCCATAATTTGGTGAATTTTTGACGTAGGATAATGTTGGATTAAGACACCAGTACTTGTTCAATAGTCACAAATTTAAAAACCATAACAGATAATTATCCATGTATATAGCCACTGACCAATATGATAAAGAATATGCAAACCTCAGAGTATGTGGATTCATAAAAGAAACATGTTATAATTGTTTCAGAAATAATATTCAAACTGCCAGCTTCAGCTCCTATTTATTACAAATTATGAGGTAATTCATTGGTAGCCATTCTGAATATAAGACATGGAAAGGTGGGAGATATAAATAAAATAGGAAGTACAAAAAGAAAATTCGTAATTCTGTATTAAGTACTATCAGCAATTCTGTTTGGTCGTATAGCTTCTACCCCTATTCAAAGTAGAGAATAGACATCTCCAATGTCTGAAAAAATACATTAAAATACTTTTGAAACTACTGCATGAACCACAAAACACAGTAACTGCCTCATTAAAGATAGTTAATGTAAAAAAAATTACAAACAACAGAGGTCTCTGGAAGCAAAGATCAGTCCTACATCTGTATTTTTTCTTTGCATATCAATCCAGCTTTGTTCAGATAGTCATTCCTGTTAAATAATCCACAATTGCTACAATATGGAAGATCAAACTTAATTGGGTATAAAATTACACAATAATTAAATTGTCTGTAAATGTGGCACAGTCAAATTAAACCTAACCAAATAATGTTTCAGACACAAAATGTTAACATAATATTGGTGCCATATGGTTGTCATTTTGTCTTTCACATAACTGTCATTTTTCATCCTTATCTACTGCCCATGTTGACTTGGCAGATCATACTTGCAGCACAGCCAAAAATTTGTAACAGCTGGCATAGTGCTCCTATACTGATGCAAGGGTGGTGAAGTACCTGGTAAGAATCAAAATTTAGTATGCCCCCTAATCAAATTAGGAAATAAATAGTCAGAGCAGCTGTTGAGTTTGTACTTTGTAAATTAATTTCACTACCACATTCTACTATTTTTAAAAATTTCTTACCCTTATTTTGCATTCTTATAAAGTAATAATGTAATCACATTTATCTTTACACAAAGATGCACCAGAGGTGGTATTCAGCAGGTTCTGACCAATTCCATAGAACCGCTAGCAGAAATTTTGAGTAGTTTGGAGAACAGGCAAACACCACCTCTGACTGGCCCCGCCCCATCTATTTTTTGCCTCCTGAGTCTCAGATGATTGGCTGGGTCTTCTTTTGTTGCCCTGCACAGGAGAATGGAGCTGGAAAGCAGGTTAGTGGGGTAGGGAAGGAATGAGATTTTGCAGTATCCTTCCCCCAGGAGTGAGGTGGGAATGGAGATTTACAGTATTCTTCCCCTGTCACGCCCACAGAACCGGTAGTAAACCTTTTTGAATCCCATTACTGAGATGCACCCTAGCACATTTAACAGGACTTTTTTTGTTCTCTGGTACCTCTAAATAGCAACAGCATTTAGACTTATATACAGCTTCACAATGCTTTATAGCTTCTCTAAGTGAGTCAGCATGCTGCCCACAACATGCAGAGTCAGCATGCTGCCCCCAACAATCTGGGTCCTCATTTTACCAACTTTGGAAGGATGGAAGTCTGAGTTAACCTTGAGTTGCTCAGATTCAAACTCCTGGAATGAGCAGTGAATTAGCCTGCTGTACTGCATTCTGCATTCACTCCTACAGCTCTATCAATTGTTCAAACTTGGCAACTTTAAGGTGTGTGGACTTCAACTCCCATGCTGTTTGGGCAATTCTGGGAATTGAAGGCTACATATTTTTTTTGAAGCTGCCAAGTTTGAAAAACACTGTTCTAAGTGGATAAAATGCACTTTAGATACATCCCCAGGCTATTATATGGAATATCTGTTGTTGACTGGAGTAGCAAAGTATTTTCTATGTTAAACCAGTTAAAAAAATCTAGAGGTCCCTTTCTTTAGTCATCTCTTCTGTACAACTCTCTGTGCTAGACCTAAACATGTTTATAGGTAGGCCTAGATTTATTACTGTATTTGAGTTCAGAACTATGGTTGTAAGTTGTTGCAATGGTTAAGTAGATCAACACGCGACTGGATCTGCTTTTATCTAATGGGCAGGATATTTTGTGGCAGTCTTTTAGGAAATGCAGTGGTTCTTAGGCAAATCCATTTTATCTGATGGGCAGTTTTTGGCAGAAACTGGAAGTGAACATTGGAAACCGGCAAAAAACTTCACAAATCATGATCACATGACACTGCAAATGGCTATAAATGTGAGCTGGTTGCCAGGTGCTCGAAATGCAATCATGTGACTGTGTGAAGGGTGCTGCTGCTGTAATTTTGAAATTGGTTTGTAAGTAGCTTTCGGGGGATCTGTCATAACTTGGAATGTTCACTAAGCGGCCAGTTGAAAGTCAAGGACTTTCTGTATTTGACAGAAACTGTCATATCTAAAAGTCAGTTAAAATAATTACATTATATATTTCACTGTTAAAGTATCTTGGACTAAGACAGAATTGTAATCTTGAGCACATTTGGTGGTGATTGTTTGTGTATAAAAAAACAAGTAGATCTATTTGATATATTTTGTGGGGACTAATAGTATTTGAGGAATTTCTTTCTCTGTCTCTTTTTCCTTTTTTCTTTTCCATCCCTTTATCACTCTTTTGGGAAGTTGGCATTTTAAAAAAATAACAATATGCGAAGACCACAATACAGATTCCATTTTATTTCTGTCTCAGAGTGACAGGAAACTAAAATTCAGTAGCAAAATTAAAGGCTCCAGATCCGGTGTGGGAAAAAGTGTATTTAGAGGAGAGGAGTCTGGAACTATATAATCATTCTTAATGTCATCCATAACTTCCCTCTTGCTGAGGCCAGACAGATAATTCTGAGATTCCTGCAAGCCGTACATGAATTTGTAGCAGTAGATTTCCTTGATTGCCCTCAGGCTTTCTATATAACAAATAGATATAAATGATGGCAAGGTAAAAAGGCTGGGAGCCTGTTTGCATGCATCAACACTGGAAACCCTTCAGAAGGAAAACAAGTCGCTTTTATGCAGCACATTTTCTACACTGTGAACGTATTACTTATATGCACAACAGGTAATTTGTTTTTATGCATGTAATGGAAAAATAGATTTCTCATCGATATGGAACATTTTTCTAAAGAGATTAATTTATATAAGTTCTATAATAAGTAATTTAGAATAATATATGTAACCTGAAACACTTGTTCTGGTAGTTCTGCCTCATGAATAAAAATTGGAAAATGAAAAATAGAGTGGCGGCTATTTATATTCAGTAAATAACGTGTTTTGTTTTGGTTGACACCTGCTGTCCTTGCATTTATCTTGGGGCACTTTTTGAAGACATAGAAGGGATACCTACTGGGAACGCTGTAAAACATTGTGTATTTACTTAGCATTTCCAATTACTTGATTCTTAATGCATGTTTTTATAGTGGAGTCATTAATGTGGTATCAGCACTGAATTTATGGGGTAATTTGTAGCATGCGGGTACATTTGACAGTTTTGGCAAAAACATTCAGATAGCTTAGACTAAATCCATTTAGAGTTTTAGTTTAGAATTATAATTTGGTTCTGTCGAGACCAACACCAGGGGCCAGGCAGAGATAGCCTAAGGTCTGGATGTGACCTGCAGACCCTTAAATGCCCAGGTCTGCCTTTTACTTAATTTACTTCCAGCATTCTTTTGGATTAAAAAGAATCAAAAGTGTAATGTTTTATTATATTTTTTTTCAATCGACCAAGTACAAAAGATGAATCCAAATGCCCACTCAACCTCTGAATGTGACCTATTTGCAATTGCAGATTCTCAGTGTAACTGAAGAAGGCTATAGAATTATCTAGATAAAAGCTAGAAAGATGAGTCTTCTAATAGTGACCAGCCTTGTCGTGGAGGAAGTTGGCAAAATTAACATCGGTAGATCTCTGCTAATACCTGATTTTGCCGGCCAAAAAGATTATGAGTTTTTGATTCAATTCTTCTCTAGAAAAGTCTGAAAAGCTTGAAAAGTCTTCCGACCAGCAGCAAGGACCAAGATTAATGACGCCTTTAGCTTGATAGTGTGTGTATGTGTGGGGGGGTAGCAATATATTGTATGATCTAATCCTTCCCCTTCCTTTGCTTGTATAAGTGTATTTCATCCTATTTATCATATAGCCATGTTTTTGTAAGCAATGTTTAGCTTACAGATATTTAAACATACAATTCCATTAAAGGCATATCAATAAAAAAGGAAAACAAAAAATAAGAGTTTCTACTAGTTGAACTCACCTTCTGAACTTTATATACAATGAACAAACTAATGACTACCAATGCGCCACTGTACCAAACTCCCTTAAAACAAAATTTCATTTTCAAAACAAAAAACTGTAGAAATTGATTGCTTCAATTTCACCCTCTCCTAACATTACTTAGCATTAATTTTTGCAGTCATGCTCTATTAGCATACTATTAGTGAACTACAAATACTATATTCAAAGAATTATGCTATTCACTTGTTTTAAGGGATATTAAAGTTCATGAATATTGGCAACTGACTTTGGGATCTATTTTTACTTTGAAAAGTAGGTTAAAATTTTAATATAAAAATAAAAGCCCTTCATTGTGATTCATTCATTCAGCCTACAATTTTGCTTTATTGAACTCTGTAACATCATTGCATTCTGACCATTCCTATTGTAAGTTCTGTTTGGTTTTCGTGATAACACTAATCTTTATTTCCATCCATTCTTGCAATGTATTCACAGTCTGGAGATCTGCTGTGATTAAAGAGAGATTAAGATTAAGCTGAAAGAGTGACAAACTGCACTCTGCTTTACTGCTTTTGCTCTTTGACCTAGAAAAGTCTAACTAGATCTGATCGATTCACTGAAATGGGATAGTTGGAAATGGCAATGAAATATGGTGTCATTACAAGGTGAAATTCTACTGATGGGATTGAGAAAAATGGTATTTAATATAATACATTGGAATCTTCACACTTGGAAAAGGTATTTGCAAAACTAGAAAAGCTTCAGCACACAAATAAAAGTCCATGTACTTTGATAAGATCTTACTGTTTAGAATATTTACCAGAAACAGAATCATGCTTTGACCATCAAACATTTATCTCCAGAACACAAATAACATATCTAAAGTGCTGTTGGTAAGCTTTAGAAAAGGAACTGGAAGGAAATATAATTTCAGAATGAAGTTGTATTTCTAATCTTCTATTTCTTCTCTGTATTTACAATAAAGTACACTAAAGAAAAATACAGTTAAGTAAGTATTTGCTTTATATGATTCAATTTTCCCAGGTTGAGAAAAACTGAAATTGAAACGGTACCAAATTTCTGCCTCTGTATATAAACTATATTGGTGCAGGTGGAACAAGAGCTTTTCCTTACTTGCTCATGGCACAAACATGAGCTGTGTCCTCATGAAGTTGCCTTCATCTCATCCTCAAACCAGCCTTAAGTTGACCTTTATAGCAGTGTTTGCCATTTAAGTAAATAACAAGCCACTGTGATACAGTCTGACATGTTTCATTAGTTAGGTGATCTCTGTAGAAAAACATCAGCCCAGTTCCTACTGGTCATTTTAAGACACATCATGACAATTCCATGGCCATTCCGCTTAGGTCAGTGAAAAGCCTGAAACTTTCAAACTCTCTTCCTCTACCCATCTCTTCTCTGAGGCATTTCCTAACTCAGAACATACTTTCTGTCTCAGCCCCAGTCCATGTTGAGAATTAAAAAGCATGATAGCAACTTTTGGTGACATTATGCCTAATGGTAGAATAGAGATCACCATTGGGGACAATAAATTTTATTCTGGAATCGTAGTTCCTAGCTCAAATGGTAAAGGATAATACTTTAATTCAGCTATGAAAAAGACGCTGCAATGTAAGGCAGCTTTGTATTAAGATGATTGATTAGACATCCACAGTGATATTGTGACTGTTGTTATGGCCCACCAACTGCTGTGGAGCTAGCAGCAAGCTTGGACAGTGAGGAGGATAGGGAGGAACTTGGGCCAGTCCTGGAGTCTGGGGAAGGCTCTGATGGGTGCTCTGTGTCAGAGGCAGAGACGGGGCCAGGGCCATCCGACATTTCCCAGCTGCCTACGGAATTGGAGATAAGTGGGGAGGAGGAATGGCTGGAGTCTATTCCAGATGCATATATGCACAGAGCTGTCAGGAGAGCAGAACGGGTCAACTCGGAAGGAAAGGCACACATGGATGCTGAATCACCCCTCCCTGGGGAATAAATAGAAGCAAAAGGGGATGGTAGTTGGAGGAGACAATAAGTTCATATTTCTTGTAGAAGATTTGCTTATCAGTGTTTGTGCCTCATAGAGACTCCTTGCCATGTATTTAACTATCCAAGGCCTGATAAGGTCTGTTCTTGCAATTAGCCCATGGGAGGATTATTACTGGGACTTTTCTGTGTGTGAATGCCATGAATTCACAATAACTAAATAAAGAGGGAGGTTTCAGGACAAGGAGTCTATTTCTTGGTTCTGCAAAGCCTGGGTCAGAACAGCTAGGTCTAAAGCACAGGCAAATCCTAATTCATCCAAAGATGGTTGGCAGTCTTTTTTACTAAGCTCTAAAAGATGTTATTAAAGAACAGTGTTGATCCCTTTTATTAACAATAGCCTAACAATAGATTAAAAGATGCTACATATATCTTCATACTCTGAGATCAAGAATTCCTTTTCAAGCTTTTACATTAAAGGCTAACCATGCATTTCTGTTAGTTTCTTGTAGAAATAATTCATAGACATACAAACCCAGGGGCCAATGGTAATTTCTTAAAAGCCTTTAGAAGTGGCAGCTGCACACTCTCCACCCATTTAACATCCAAGCATAAGAAAATAAGAGGCTTATATAACAGCTCCAAAGCTATTTTTCCTCTCTCTCTCTTCAGAATGAAATTATTCCCATAAGGGTTGCAACCTCTGTTTATTAAAATGCTAGGTATATGGCATTTTTACTAGCGAGGCAAGACATAATTGTGGTTGGGTTTACAAACTGGCAAACCTGACTTGTTAAAACATTGCTAAACCACAACCACTATTGGGTAAACCAATTATCTGTGTTTGCACAGTACAGTTAATTATAAACCAAGATTTGCAAATGTGGTCAGGTTTACATTTCATCGTAAAGCAAAACTAGATCAAACACATTACGGCTTAGTGCCTGTACTTCCCAATCCGTATGAGAAGAGCATCTCCCCAATGAAGAACAAATGTAACTATGTATTTTGGCCAAGTACAACGCTTTCATCTGGGGAAATGATAATTATCAGAACTGCTAGAACTCTGGTAAAGAATGGGGTAGTAGAGATCTCAAGAAAGTAGCTAATATGTATTTATAACTTTTCTCCCTGCTAGTTTTTTTTTTTTTAAATTCTGAAGCGTGCAAAGTGGAGCAGAAACGTAACTTTTGAAAGAAATATACAGCTTTGTTTGTATCAAAGGAATATCCCTAAAATTTGCCCATAAAATACCATCAATGTAAACACAGAAACTAAAGCAGCCCAATCGTTCGTGTTGCAGTAAAATGTATCTTCCTTCACACTGCTGTTTATTTTTACATATTCTGACAGAATCCTGGCGCAAGGTAGACAAAAATGGCTGTGTCTCAAGAGATCAAAGTATAAATTCTATCAAAGAAAACAACCTATAAAATTATGCATCCACATACTTGGGTTGATAAATGTTACTTATTTCAAAACTAATTTTTCTGTCATTTTAAATTACAGCTTTTGGAGGCTTTATTCTACATCATTTAACATTCATGAATTACTTTCTTGCTCCATTTTCTTCTATAAACCTGTTTCCTTAGCATAAAAGTAAAGAATGTCAATGATTAAAAATGTTTTATGTTTCTCATTTACAGCAGATTTGTAATCAGATCTCTATGTCATAGTCCTACCAGGACTATAAAGATGATAAAGAAGGGTAAATGATCAAGTCCAAACACAGCTGGTTTTGCAACAGCCAAATAAAAGAGGTTTTATCTATGCTAGATGCTTTTGGTCAGAAAGAGGAAAAAATACAGTGACATATGTGTGACACTCTGTACACAGAATACAGTTACATCCATTTTCTTGATGTTTAGGTTTTGGAGATGGGGCCCTAGCAGCATTGGTTTTTTTTGTACCCTTTGTCTTATTGACTGCTAAGAGTTTTAGGAGAAGGAATGTCGAGCAAGGAGTGCCTCTTCGCTCTTCTCTTTGTTTCTGCTTTGATTTTCTCTGACGGGAGGACTGATAGTCAATTCTATATGGACTGTGGCAAGTTGGCTGTGGCGAATTGTCTCATTCCATTCTATACAGTTTGTTTTATTTCCAGAAGAACAGAGCCCTCCTTCCCTCCCTCAAAAATACAGAATATAAAACTAATAACAATAACTCAGAAACCATAGAATTAGGAAAAATCAAGATTTGAATTACAGCTGATTAAAAAAAAAACATGAATGCTTTACCTGGCAGTAAGCAATTGTAATTTTTGTTCATTTACAGTATCAAAGATACGCAAAAGATATATGAGAAAAGTTGAAAGGAGTACATGAGAAAAAGTACAGTACATTACTTTAAAAGTGCAATATGCAGGTTTTGAATTGTATCAAAAAAGGTTAGCTCATAGATAAAAATATCCTCCAAGATCTGAAATGGATGCAAAAGGCATGCATCTTTACCAGATTAGGTTATAAAGGCCATTTACTGCAACAAGTAATCATTTCTCAGCATATACTCCATCATACATATCTCACCCAATCCTTTGTTGTGCAGGTTAATGTGCAGAAATGGCAGAGCTGGTATTTAGCAGGTTCTAACCAGTTCTGGAGAACCGGTAGTGGAAATTTTGAGTACTTTGGAGAACTGGCAAATACCACCTCTGACTGGCCCTGCTCCCATCTATTCTCTGCGTCCTGGGTCCCAGCTGATCAGCTGGGTCATCTTTTGTTGCCCTGCACAGGAGAACGGAGCTGGAAAGCAGGTTAGTGGGGTGGGAAATGGGATTTTGCAGTAACCTTCCCCCAGGAATGGGGAGGGAATGGAGATTTTATAGTATCCTTCCCCTGCCACGCCAACATGCCATGCCACACCCACCAAGCTATGCCCACAAAACTGGTAGTAAATTTTTTTGAATCCCATCATTGAGAAGTGGAATGCAGGAATGGCAGATTAGAATATTAGATTTATGAGAAGGGCTAGCCAGGCCCATACAACTATAGGAAGCATTAGATACTGTACATGCTTCTCACCTCAATAATTTAATGTACATATCCATGTAACTGGCAAAACTAGGGAAACTGGCAATATGGATTTAGGTTAGGTATCTTTACTGCTAATAAATAATGTGGGGTTAATGCAGAATTTTGAAAACTGCAAGAGTTTCAGCCTCAGTGAGTTAATTACTGTACAATGAAGTTTCTGAGGAGACTTCTCTCCATAGTTGGACTGAGTTGCTTATTCTAAGATAAGTATTTTAACTTTCCCATGTTTTATCATACCAAATTGCCTGACAATACTAGCTTAGAGCGGGGTGTGGGGTGTAGTTTGGGGCGGGGGTGGGCATATGCAGGGATGGGCTTCAAAAATTTTAGCAAAAGGTTCTCTGCCCGGTTCCTGGGTGGGCGTGGCCATGGTGGCTGTGACCTAGATGTTGTACCATGGTGGTGAGGATTTTTGCCTTCCCTGAGCTCCAGAGCCTTTCCTCGAGCCGAAAAACAGCCTCCCCCGGCTCTGGAAGCTCTTTGGAAGCTGGAAATGGGCCTATTTCTGGCCTTCCTGGATTCCCCATTTTTCACCCTCCCCAAGCCTCTGCTTGCGCCCTGCAATTACCTGCATCCAAAACAGGCTATGTGGGGACTCCTGGGAAGGGTGGGCAGGCAGGGTGGGGCCAGCCAGGAGTGGGATTTGGGGGCTCTCTGAACTGCACAGAATCTTAGTTAGGGGTTCTCTCGAACCCCTGCGAACCCCCAGCAGCCACTCCTGGACATATGTAAAACTAGCTTTGCCCAAAGCTGACAGGGAGAATTTGGGGATGAGCCAAGCTTTTGGAAAAGAAGTAGAAGAGATGAAAGCTGTTGAAGAGACGAAAGCAAGCTTTTTTCAGTACATATCTCACACTTAACAAGCTGAAGCTGATTTATCGGAGATAATAATAAAAATCAGCAGGGAACAAGTTGGGGAATTTTACTATCCCAGGCATACACAGAATCTACTGTAAAACAACAATAAGAAATATGCATGGTGACGCAGTGTAGTGTAGAAGTGTGCTCACTGCAGTCAGCAATATTTGAACTAGGTTTTATATAGTCATCGCCTATTAATACATAGTTATACATATTTAAAAACACGTACACTTTAATAATACTGTTCTTTGAAAATTACACATAGAGATGTTTGATGGATATAAATGTACTAAACAACTCTATGCTTGTGCCCCTCTCAAGTTTTTAATTAGTGGTTGTTTTCCTGAAGCCACTGGCAATTTTTACCTAAATTTTGTGCAGCATGCATAATAAATGTATAATCAACTTAAAATGCTGCAGGACTAATTTCCTGTTCAGTTAGGACAGTTAGAGCACAATGCTTGGATATATTATGTAGTCTTTAAGCAAAATGTAGTCATATTAATAAAAGCAATCTATGTAGCATGAAAACAACTGGATTGTGTAAATTTAATGAAGATCAGGTGATATTGTTACTGCTATTATATTATGACAGTTGGAATCAGGCACTGAAGCAGAACAAGGAGAACTATGCCATCTTGTGGCTAGATAATTTTTATCAATTATTGCAAAGAATTGGGAAGAAAAACACCAAACAATATAATCTTATGTGTTCAATCTCATAGCATTAGCAGCACTTATTCCCAGGACAATGTACATCCTGTGGAGTCCTTGGTGCTCTCTAAACTGGGTTGTTTTCTTGTTTCATTATCCGACTAGGTAATATCATCAATACTAGTGAATGAAGGTTTGCTCCCTGTTTACATACAGTAGTTTGTGTCCCAGTGTTGGTAGTGTGATGATTTTCTTCTTGGGAGTTCCTTGAATAGGGTATTGTTTTCTGCTTGTTTGTTTATCTGATGTTAATCTCTGCTTACTGAGTGCTGGGTTTTGAAGTGGGTGTGTTCTGTCTTTTTGTTTCCTTTTTAGCTTTTTTATTAAATGGTACGTAAATATGGTTTATTTTTATGTGTTCATTAATGTCTGATTTGGCAAGCTTCTAGCAATTCCCTAATACTTTGGAATTTAGCTTGGTCTAGATTGCTCAGTTTCCCAGTTGAATCTATGTGTTGAGAGATTAAAGCACTTTCATCGTCTTCTGATTGCTACTTGGTTTTCATGGATGCATTCTTCTTGTTTTCTGCCTTTCTGTCCTACATAGTAGAGGTTACATTCCTCATTGTACGTTGCACATGACTCCTTCTTAGGCTATTGGATCTTTTGGTTTGCTTAGGATGTTTTGGAGGTGCATTAGTTGGTGTGTGTGCTGTGTGATGCCATGTGGTTGCAATAGTCTGTTGGTTACTTCTGAAATGTTTCTGATTAATACCAGTGCTATTCTTTTCATACCTTATATTGTTTGTGCTGTAGTAGGATGAGTGATTTGGGCACTTTTTGACAAAGTTGTGTTGCTATCCATGTTGTTGGAGGATGTTGTATAAGCAGTCGGTTTTCATTCATTTTTCTTTTATATCCTGGGTTGCTGCAGTGCCATTCTGAACATTGTTCTTAAACAACTCCTTTTGTGGGAGGTTTAATAATGGAACACTTGGTTAGTGCAATTTGTTTTTCAATACACTTGCATTTCTAATTTCTTGTAGTTTCTTCAGTTGATGAGAATATTTAGGAAGGGTAGTGTGTTATTCTTTCTTGTCCCATTCAGACAAATCAGCCATCAATAGACACATAAAAATAAGCCTTACTTACACAAAATTCAAAAGACCCAATAAAAAAGCTAAAGGGAAATATACAATACAAGACCAGAATACACGATCTCCAGCATCCAACATTCAGATAAGCAGGGATTAACACTAGGCAAATAATCAAGTAGAAAACAATACCATAATGAAAGAACTACCAAGGAGAAAACCATAGCCCAACAACACTGGCAGGGCAGTGTTTTTTACTCACGCTCTCTCTGTGGGTGTGTGGGTGTATGTGTGTGATATATTATATAGTCAGTGTAAACCAATCTAAGCTTGACTAAAACATATGATTTTTGTAATAGAGTTATCACAGTTTGGAATGCTCTACTTGATTCAGTTATCTTAGCTACAAATTTTCACAGTTTTAGTCACAAATTGACTTCCGTGGACCTTACTTCACTCTTAAGAGGTCCATAAAGGGGGCATGCATAAGTGCACAAATGTGCCTATTATCCCTGTCACTGTTCTTTAAATATTATTCCTGTTTTTGTTTCTGTTTGACAAATTATAATAAATAAATAAAAATAAATGTAACTATGGATTCATAAAGCCTGTTGGAATTTCTCTTTTAGTTATAATGGGTAAATTGTATAATTTTGCCTGATCATTTCTCCAGGCAGTTACAGGTGTCCCAGAGAAGTAGTATTTTCTATATTTTGTTCCATTCGGCAAAATAGTTCAATTGAAATTATGACATTTTTATTACATGAATTTATTTACAAATATAAGTTAAGCAAAGATTTTTCTATTAGGTAAAATAAACCATTAATTCACTATTCATATTTGTTATTCAAGTCTACATTTATTTAATTGCCCATTATAAGTTGTTTGTAATTTCTTTTTCCTTTTAATTTCAGTATGCCTTTACAGTGAATTTTGGCAACCACTCTGAAATTGTAAATGAATTCAATTCAGTATAATTCTCTATTTTTTTCTAATATTAATGCATACCCTTATGTGTAAAGCAGCGAGATGTCAACAAATCTAAAGTTCAGAATGTATGTTACAATTCCTTCTCTTATATTCCTTTTATGCAACTCCTCCAAATGCAATATAAATAATGAACTATTCTTATTACTGGAACATCTGACAAATCTGAAAGGAACATTGGGTATGGAATTATTTTTCTCTTAACACAAATCTGTAGGCACGAATCCATGTTTTCAATACATTTGAACTATTCATAGCACACTTCAGTAGATACTATGATTATTAATGTGGCCATTATGATCCCACTTTTGAGTTTGAAATTGGTCCTGGACAGTGGTTGGATTCAAAAATTTTACTACTGGTTCTGTGGGTGTGGCTTGGTCGGCATGGTGTGGCTTGGTGGGTGTGGCTTGGTGGGCGTAACGGGAAGGATACTGCAAAATCCCCATTCCCACCTCACTCCTGGAGGAAGGATACTGCAAAATCCTATTCCCTCCCCACCCCACTAACCTGCCTTCCAGCTCTGTTCTCCTGTGCAGGGCAACAAAAGAAGACCCAGCTTGTTATGTATATGTAAATAACATAGTTGGGTTGACAATATATAAACTACAAATATATATGTTTGTAGTTTTAAGGAAAAATAATGTAATGTATTATACTGTGTTCTGGTTGGTTAACTATGCTACAAGTTGCCATAAGAGGGAGCTATAGATCATGGTTTAATTTTTCTTCTCTCTTTTTCACTGATGATCTCTCTTGCTACTGATACTGACTGACTATGGAACAATACTGACTAACCTGTTTATTTTGATATTCTGTTGATATCGAAGATTATCTGTTGTATTATGGTTTGATATTTGTCTGCTGTAAAAGACTTGAAACCGGTAAGAAGACTTTATAACTGGATATTTCTGGACTGATAAAAATGTGCATGACATGGACTGTTTATTGGATTGTGCTATTTCTTCAAGTAAACATTAATATAACTTGTTAAACTCTGTTGGCTGTATATTTATTCATAACTGTTCTCATAAACCATTTCCGTGTGCATATCCTTTTTATACAAGGATTACTCTGCACATATCCTAACACAGCTGATCAGCTGGGACTCGGGAGGCAGAGAATAGATAGAGGTAGGGCTAGTCAGAGGTGGTATTTTCCGGTTCTCTGAACTACTCAAAATTTCCGCTACCGTCTCTCCAGAACTGGTCAGAACCACCTCTGGTCCTGGAATCTTTGAAGCAGAGTTACTACATCTAAGTCCAGTCTTATATAGGTACCAAGTAAGCATATGAGATGCTTTCAAATATTTTCAGTAATCAGCAAGATATTTCTTCTTGTACTAGTAAGATAGTGAAAAGGTTCAGCTTTATAGTAAATTGAGAAGTCACAATAAAATTGTGTGGCCTTATAATATATAATAATAATAATAAATTTAGTTAATTAAATATATCAACAGTTGCTTCTTTAAAATCAAGGCCAAGTTCTTCTGAGTCTTCTCAACTTTTCCCCCAGTAGATAGATAAGAAACATCTGGGATTGTGTCCCCAGAAATTGAAATCCTGAAAGCTTTGACAGATAACCACTGCAGTTTGTTTATTCTGATGTGGTAAAAAGAAAACATTTGCAAATGAAGAAAGTATACTTAAGGCAGGAGTAAGCAGACCATGGGACCCCTTTGGAGATTTTGTTACAATTCCACTGCACTACCAACATTTTTTTCAGCATCACTGTAATTTTGAACAGTTAATTGCTCATGAATAGACACAAGAATTATCTGTAATTTTATTGAGTAATGTAATCTAAATGGAAGCTACTGTAAATGCTACTGATATTTTTTATATTAATTCTGCTTCCCATTGTCTAGGCAAACATACAGTACTTTTCATAGAACAACCTTTCTAGCTAATCAGGAGCCTCTGTGGCGCAGTGGTTAGAGTATAGTACTGCAAGCTACTTCTGCAGCCAGCTGCCTACAATTTGGCAGTTCAAATCCCACCAGGCTCAAGGTTGACTCAGCCTTCCATCCTTCCGAGATGGGTAAAATGAGGACCCAAATTGTTAGGGGCAATATGCTGACTCTGTAAACCGCTTAGAGAGGGCTATAAAGCGGTATTATAAGTGCTATATAAGTGCTATTGTTATAGCTAATCAACTCTTGCCCCATGGAAGAGTTCTATATAATTTAACCCTTCATCTTCATTTCATTAGCAAACAAAATAGATGTTTGGCTCATGGCTGTTAAAGAGCAGCTCCTGTCTTCCTTGGTCAGAAGTTGGAAACCTGATATATTAAAACATAGACCTGTCTCATGTAGTCAATGTCTTTCTTTTTTATTGTGCCCCTCATTGAGATGACATCAGTCTGACAGCAGTATAACCATATGTCAGTTATAAGAGCATATTTTTTATTTGGTAATTAGGAACCTCGAAGCTATGCAACCATCAGGACATGAGGGAAAAGGCACACTGAACTGAACTGACAGCTGACCGAGACCAAACTATCCAGGAAGACCTATATAGGTACCATGATATGCTCATATATTTTTCACAAAAATATCTCTTACATGAAATGCATTAAAATACAAAACAGAAGTGCTGAGAAGTGAGAATTAAACATGTTATGAACATATAGTTTGCTCCAGTGACATAAATATAGTCTAGGCAAGAGTAGCAGTCCCCTGATACCACAATTTTGGCTTGTGGTCTGCTGCAGGGTCAATGTGCACTCATAAAATTACTTGGCAGTTGCTTATTGCAATGTGGTAAACAAAAGTAGATGGAAAGTGGGAGCAGACTGCAGGAAAGAGCAGCAGGTAGCCTTGGGGTATACTGGTTAGGGCAACTGTTAGGCTGCAACAGAGATACATAAAATTCTATCCTTTACTTCCATCTAGTGATTATCCAATTTTTTTCAACCTAGATCTTGTAGCTCCATAAGGTATCACCTACCAGTATTAGGGAAGTGCCCTGAGCTGCCACTGCTGCCTTTTCTTCACAAGATCAGATTGTGTGAACAAAAGGTCTACTTTGAACATAGCCAACTAACTCTCCAATAAAGCTGAGAGTCTTCTCTCAGAAATCTGTCTTGGCTGCCAGAGAGCATTACTTATGCCTCTTACTGATTCATGAGGCATTAATTTTACATTCTGCCTTTCTCTATAGTTCAAGAGAACGCTGTTATATTTGGAGTTAACATAGCTTTTCAAAATGCAAACGGTATACTTTAATCTTTTCACCATTTCCCCCAGGTCTTAGTCTGTTCATCTACATATCTACAAAGCTACTGTATGTGTTAAAACTACTACATATCATTCTGATTATCTTTTTTTTTCTTCCTCTGGAAATATCTTTGGCTTCTATTCTCTGCTCCAGTAGGCAAAATGCACTATTTGGCATTGTAAAGAAAGAGCTATCACAGCAGTTATGTTGGATCAAGAAAATCCAGATAATAATTGGAAAACAGCAACTATTTCATTTTCTACACTTGTTTTGCTTTATATGGATTTTTGTATCTTATATCTAATACTCCTATTCTAAAAGACGTTTCAGTTGACTAATACCATTATCTTTAAATATACAGTATTTACATCTTAATAGCATCTCAAATATTTTTAGAACTTGTGGGAAGAAATATCCATCTGGTTCAGTTCCAAGCTGGGAGAAAGACATTGAAAACATGGAGGCTGGTTGGAAAGAAGATTTAATGATGAACAGAACCACCAAGCACATGGTTCTGGTGCAGCTGACAAAATGGAGTTGAAAGTGAGGGGTTTTTATACCTTCTTTGAGCTTTGCACTTGAGCTTCCTGTTCCTGTGAAAGAACATGTATTCTATTGGCTTTTGTCAGATTCCTATGGGTTCATAGCTGGCTCTATAGGCAAAAGAGAAAATGCAAATCCTAGCTATTTGTTTGAGCTAAGTTTGGTTGAAATTTGGACTGCTCTGAAAGGGTGAAATTCCTATTGTGGCTTAATGGCTTTCCTCCTCTGTTGGATCTTGAGTGAGGGCTAATCCTACCATTCTGCCTTTGTTTCAAAATATTCTGTCTTGAATGGATTACCAAATCTACATTTCTAAAAAGTGGCATCCTCAGTTTGGTTTCTGAATAGGCTGGCCCAATCTTTCTTAATGGGCATCAAAATATCTGCTGAGGGCCATTAATAAAGATTTGGGGGCTGCTTTCTGTCTCCAAGAGCATGTTTTTCCATTTCTCCTTTAGGGAAATATAATATTCTATCTATATTATTCTATAATATTCTATTACATAACAACCTTCATCAATGTTTCAGGGCTATTCACAAAAGCAAAATAAAAACAACTTAAAATACTGAAACTGATTTAAAGTCTGCAATCCTAATGATGAAGTTATCACATAAATATATTACATTAATAATTGCCTAAGTACATTAGTATTAATAATAAATAGATTTCAGCATTGTCTTAGGAGCCATAGGTGATGAAGAAGATGCACTAAAGTAAAAGAAAGGGAGGTATCCCAACTCTGGGTAGAAAAGATGCATTTTCAAAGATGTATTTGAAATATGTTCCTCCCTCTTCCCTTTATGTGGTCATAAGTGCCAAAAATTTCAATGCAGTCTAATTGCACCATCCTTTCTCTGCCAGTTCAGTTGATTTCGATGCTAGCTGTGAAAGTGAGGAAGCAGCATCCACATATAAGCTATGTTTTCAGGGCATACATATACTGACGTTGACTCACCCATAGTTTACTCAATCTAATTTGCTGGATTCACAAGACACATCAAATAAAGCAACAGCATATAAGCAATTGCACACAAGCTGGATTCTCATTAGTAGTACATGAAGTACAATCAGCTAGTTCACGCGAACTTATTCATGATTTACAAATTAAGTAGTGTTATAGGACACGCAAAATCCAAATCAAACAAAAGAACACTGTATCCTAGAATGGCTGGATTTGCACGATTTGCACAATTTGCAGTACAAAAAGGTAAAATCCAGACTTAGATTTTTGTTGACTTCATGGAAGCGTTTCTGTATCTTTTTTCCAATATTCAAGTTGCCTTTTGCCGGAATCTTCCCCCCCACCCGATTTTCCAGTTTAGCTCGTATCGTAGTATTTTCTTGTGTTTCTTCTCCAATGGTAACCAATTTTTGTGATTCTAGCCGGGGAGGTTGATGCATTTGCTCAAGAGATCTTATGAAAACTAGGATGAATAAAACACGACTCAGTTAATCGCGGATTAATGGTTTATGCGACACACACTATGAGCCCGTGAGCCTAGTTTTTTGTTTTTTTTTAATTTATTTTGTCAAGCGATGATTAGGTAACAGGTATAAGTATAAACATGGTTATACATACATAAAATGGATACAAATAAGAAAAGAAAATAAACAATAGGACAGGGACGGTAGGCTTATTAAATTTCACAGGCTTATTAAATTTCCTCCAATCGCAGGAAATTCCTTACACATCGCAAATAATTTCTCCATGATCACACTTTTTTTTCTGTGCTCTGCACACGCAATGCGGTTATTCGCTAACTTTCGATTCCAATAGTTCTAGTTTGCGTTTTTTTTCTTTTCTCCTGTCCCAGCCACCGTACTAAAACAACAACAAGCAGACGCTGCCATGAGGCCGGAAGACAATGAGCGCCGGTGAACTGAGGGGAAAAAAAAGCTCTATTAGAACGCATGCGCTGTTACGCCATTCCGGTGCTGGGGTCCGCGCACTGGGCGGGAATTCTGGAGCTCTTGCGGTGGAAGCGCGCGCTCTTTCAATCCGCTTGTCTCACTCCTTTTAGGTCTTGGTCCGGCGGATCGCAGCCATGAGCCTCTGGGTGGACAAATACCGGCCGACCTCGCTCTGCAAAGTAGATTATCACCGCGAGCAGGCGGCGCAGCTTCGCAATCTGGTGAGAAGCGGAGGTGTTTGGGCTCTTTTCCTATTTGGGGAGGAAGGAAGAGGAGAAGTAGATGTCTCGTTGCATTTTGTGCATCCCTGGGTGCATTTCTTTTTTTGCTCCTTCTTCCCCTTCAAACTTGCTTTTAGCGACCGCTGTACTTTTGCTGCCTATTTCTTAACCGTTGGAAGACCTTTTATTCTCGGGGGGGGGGGGGGGGCACTTTTTCAGTGGAAAACGGCGGTTTCGAAGCCACGAAGTTGATACTTAAAAGATCTATCTCTAACAAAAATATGTATTAGCATCGTATTTGTACTGCATAGACCAGAGGTCTTCAAACTTGGCAACTTTAAGACTTGTGGACTTCAACTCCCAGAATTCTCCAGCCAGCATAGCTGGCTGGAGAATTCTGGGAGTTGAAGTCCACAAGTCCATAAGTCTTAAAGTTGCCAAGTTTGAAGACCTCTGGTATAGACAGAAATCTTCCTGGTCATCCTGCAGGAAAAAAAGTCAAAGGGAATCCAACCCTCTTGGGGCCACCTGGATCTTTCAGTGGCTTTGGATAGTCAGTCACGGTTGTGCATCTGGACAGGCTGTCAGAACTGGCACATGGAGCCACTGGACTGCAATGGCTCCATTCCTGCTTGGATGGCCATTTACATTCTCTCAGGATTGGTCTGCTTTGGAGCAATTCAGATAAGAATCCCTTTGGGGTCCATTTTAGACTTTATGCTCTTTTAACATTGACATAGAGCCTCTGGGAAAGGTAATTCAAGGTTGACTCAGCCTTCTATTCTGGTTTGTAAACTGAGGACCCAGATTGTTGGCAATATGCTGACTGTAAACTGCTTAGAGAGGGCTGTGAAGTACTATGCGGCCCCTCCTCAAGAAACCGTCCCTGGATCCAGCATTATTGTCGAATTATCATCCGGTCTCCAACCTCCGCTTTGTTGCGAAGGTTGTTGAGAGTGTAGTGGCACGTCAGCTCCCTCAGTACCTGGATGAAGCGGTATATCTAGACCCCCTCCAATCGGGTTTCAGGCCCGGGCACAGCACGGAGACGGCGCTGGTCGTGTTGGTGGATGATCTCTGGAGAGCCCGGGACAGGGGTTGTTCCTCTGTCCTGGTCCTGTTAGATCTCTCAGCTGCTTTTGATACTGTCGACCACAGTATCCTATTGTGACGGTTGGGGGGGGTTGGGAGTGGGAGGCACCGTTTTACGGTGGTTCTCCTCCTTCCTCTCTGACTGTTCGCAATTTGTGTTGACGGGGGCAGAGGTCGACCCCGAGGCCCCTATTATGTGGGGTGCCTCAGGGGTCTGTGCTCTCGCCCCTGCTGTTCAACATTTATGTGAAGCTGCTGGGTGAGATCATCCGTGGTTTCGGGGTAGAGTTCCATCAGTACGCTGATGACACTCAGCTGTACATCTCTACCCCGGGCCACCCCAACGAAGCCCTCGAAGTGATGTCCCGGTGCCTGGAGGCCGTGCGGAGTTGGATGGGTCTTAACAGGCTTCGTCTCAACCCGACCAAAACCGAGTGGCTGTGGTTTCTTGCGCCCAGATACAGCCAGCTTGTCCCGTCGCTGGCCGTGGGGGGAGAAATTTTGACCCCCATGGAAAGGGCCCGCAATCTAGGTGTCCTCCTGGACATACGACTGTCTTTAGAAGATCACATTACGGCCGTCGCCAGGGGGACCTTTTGTCAGATTCGTCTGATTTACCAGTTGCGGCCCTTTCTGGATCTGGACGCACTTCGCACAGTCACTTCCGCCCTCGTCATCTCCCGCTTGGACTATTGCAACGCTCTCTACATGGAGCTCCCCTTGAAGAGTGTCCGGAGGCTGTAGTTGGTCCAGAATGCGGCTGCGCGGGTGATCTTGGGAGCCCCTCGGAGCTCCCATGTAACACCGCTTCTCTGCAGGATGCATTGGCTTCCTGTGGCCTTCCGGATCCGATTCAAGGTGGTATTGATCGTTTTCAAAGCGCTCCATGGCTTGGGACCTGGGTACTTACGAGACCGCCTGCTGCCATCAACAGCCTCCCGCCGCCCAGTGCGCTCCCACAGAGTTGGCCTCCTCGGGGTTCTGCCGCCTGATCGTTGCCGGTTGGCGGCCCCGAGGGTGCGGGCCTTCTTTGTGGGGGCCCCCTCCCTGTGGAATGATTTGCCCCCGGAGATACGGGCCATTACCGACATTCAGACCTTCCGGCGCGCAGTAAAAACCCTGTTCTTTCAACAGGCCGGCCTGGCCCAGTAACGGTTTATTTGGGTTTTAATTAACTAGGTTTTTAAATTTTAAAAATTTTTAAATTTTAAATCTATTAGTTTTATATTTTTTATATTTTAAATTGTATTTCGGCCTTGATTTAATTGTTTAATCTGTTTTTAACTGTATATATTGTCTGTTTTTAGTAGGCTGTGCACCGCCCCGAGTCCCTTTTTGGGAGAGGGGGCAGTATAGAAATTCAATAAATAAATAAATAATACTATGAAGCGGTATATAAGTCTAAATGGTGTTGCTAATCTGGGGATGTGGGCTAAAGTGCCATCATTATGCAGGTGATACCCAGTTCTATTTCTCCTTTTCATCTAACACAAATGAGATGGTGTTCTGAAACAGTACTTGGGCAGACCAATGGACCTGATGATGACCAGTAAGTCAAGCCTCAATTCAGATATGATGGATGTATCCTTTGTAGATAGTGCATCTGTTCAGCAGAATGGTGTCTGTATGTGTTGTAAAGGAGCAAGTTCATAATTGGAGAATGCTCCTAGTTCCATTGCTGTCACTGGTAAAAGACACTTTGCACCAGCAAGGCTACCTGGATGTATAGTGATTTTACCTGATCAGAAGCAATCTTTCAACAGTCATGCTCTGGTAATTTCCTGGATGGATTATTGCAGTGTATTGTACACATGGCTGTCTTTGGAATAAAAAAAATCTCGGACCTTAACAGAATAACAGAATTTGAAGGGACCTTGGAGATCATCTAGACCAAGACCCTGCTCAAGCAGGAGACTTTATAGCAGGGGTGTCCAAACATTTTGCAAAAAGAGCCAGATTTGGTGAGGTCAAAATGTGTGGGGGCCGACCATTCAGCCTGACATTCTTTGAACCATTAACATTAAATGGGAAAAATGCTGGCTGGCAGGGATGAGTGACAGGCTGAGCCGGTGGGGAGAAGAGGCTGTGGGCCACTCAAAATTTGAAAATGGGCTGCAATTGACAGGTATGTCCAGACTGGACTTTGGACATACCTGCCTTATAGTATATCATTCTGGATAAATGGCAATCCAATCTCTTCTTAAAAACATCTTAATTGCAGCCGCGCGGGTGATTATGGGGGCGTCGCGTAGCTCCCATGTGACGCCGCTCCTGCGTGAGCTGCATTGGTTGCCGGTGGCTTTCCGGGTTCGCTTTAAGGTTCTAGTTTTGACCTTTAAAGCGATCCATGGCATTGGGCCAGGCTACCTGCAGGACCGCATTCTGCCGGTGATCTCCAACAGACCGGTGCGTTCCCACAGGGAGGGCCTTCTCCGGGTGCCGTCGGCCTCTATGTGTCGTCTGGCGGCCCCCAGGAGCAAGGCCTTCTCTGTGGGGGCCCCTGCCCTCTGGAATAGTCTGCCACCTGAGATACGTACCAGCACGGACCTGAGGACCTTCAGGCGTATGTTAAAGACCTGGCTCTTCGAGCAGGCTGGCCTGGGCTGACACGAGTTTTAATTGTCTCCTCTTAATTGGATTTTAAATTTGGGGTTTTAATATGTCCGGGGGTGGGTTGGTTTTTAACTTTAACAGCCCACTATTTAATTTCATTTTAACTTTTGTATGTGTTTTGGGGTAGATTTGGCTGTGCACCGCCCTGAGTCCTTCGGGAGAAGGGCGGTATATAAATGTCAAAAATAAATAAATAAATAAATTAATTAATTGTTCTCACTTTCAGGAAATTTCTCCTTCATTCTAGGTGGGATGTCTCTTTGATAAGTTTCCATCCATTACCTCTTGTGTTGCCCGCTGGTGCTTTGGAGAATAAAGTGTCCTCTCCTTTGTGGCAGTCTCTCCAATATTGGGGATATGCTCCAATACTATCATGTCACCTCTAGTCCTTCATTAGACTAGACATACCCAGTTCCTGCAACTGCTCATCATGTGTTTTAGCCTCTAGACCCCTCATCTAAATTGTTTATGAAGTTTTTGAAGAGTACTGGATCTAAGACAACCTTGGGGCACTCCGCTGCATACTTTCGTCCATGCAGACATAGTTCTATTAAGAGTTACAAGTTGAGATAAAAATAATTCCATAAAAACAAGTTCAAATCCAATATGCAAACATGTTAAAACTGTCCATATTCAAATAAAAAAATACCCCAGAAACTCACAGTCAACAATAGAATTCATTGTACACCAGGTCAATGCAGCTGTTGTAAGAGCTCCCCACTCCTGAATATAAATAAGACTATATGATTTTTGTTGATTCCAAATCTGTATCAAAGCTTGACATGTTCAGTACGCCAACAGTTTACGCCAACAGTGGCCAAGATGTTGGTCATTAAGATGGGGTTGTTCAGGTGTTCATGGACTAGGTGGTATGGGTTTGTCAGGAGTTTTACAAGATAAATGGGTACCAAAATCATCTGCATGCATATCATAAATATTTGTCTTAAAATCCCCAAGCTTGCCAAAATTTTAGTGCCTTTTCCTTTTTTTCCTTCATCCATTTGGGGCCTCAAAGAGATGCTGCAGGTCCTAGGGCTGTGCTTAATAGTACTGATGAATGAGCCAGCGTTTATATTCTTAAGTATCCCAGCTATGTTCAGCCTCTAGTGATTATTAATAACATTACAATTTCACTGAAGAGAGCATGACTTATGGATATATTTAGATCCAAATCATTGCCCATTAGAAATAAAATGTTACATCAGTGCAGTATTAATGTTTAATTTCCATATGCTTATTTCCCATTGGAATGTAAAACTAAACTCTTAGTTTGAACTATGGCCAACATAGTTAAATGATGAACTATTTGAAGATGGGGATTTGCTTTACTTTATAGTTCAGATTTTGAACATTCTGTAACATAAATCTCACAGTGTGGATTTTGAAAGTGCTCTTTATGTTTTAATCTCAGCAAGACATAAAATATTTTCTTAAAAGGTTTTTTTATTAACATTTGTGCCGTACTTAAAGTTTTCTTTAAAGGAAAAAGTATAAGGTTCTTGGATTGGAAGATACATATTTTTGGCAGGCTTCAGTTACAGCATCTCTCTTTGTAGCAATTATTCATTACAGTTTGCCATTTCTTCCTCTCAGACTTGATCCTTCTGATGCTAGATGGTATTTCAAATCTTATTTATGGAGATGTAATACATCCCAGGATAACTGTTTATACCTGACTTGATGCCTCTATACAAGGTTGTGTCGTGCCAAAGATGAAATAGGAACACATTGTATATTTCCAGAATAAAATTTAAAAGTGCTTTGTTGCAAAGCTAGAGATTAATTGAAACTGCTTATGAATGAAAATAATTCATTTTAAACAAACTCATTCTTGGCCTTTATGATCTAAGACAGATCAGAATGAGATCTGGTGAACCTAGTTTTAATTGAGTTTTATACAGCAGCCTGAAAATAAAAAGGTGCAGCCCAAATTAAATAGCCTCAAAGTATATCTTGTAAAGAGCTTATGATATTTGAATTTCCTATTTTAAACCTGATCTTCAGCTTACATTAAATCAAGACTTGGTTAGCCATGAATTGTTGAATAAATGGCAAATAATTGGGCTATAAAACATGCTACAACAGAAACCTTGATTTACAATGCATAGTGACTGGGTTCACAGAATTTACTAATCCCTCCCAAATATCCACAACACCAGGTTTAATTCAGTTATGAAGCCCAACATAATTTTATCCTGTGAATAAATTACCATGGGAATATAAAAGCCTGCATTATGGTAAAGCAAGCTATTGGTTCATTTAGGTCAGGGATGTCAAACTTCTGGCGTCACGTCATGTATTGTGACTTTGCTAAACTGAGAGTGTGAATGGCCAGCGCATAACACATCTGGGCCATGAGTTTAACACCCTGATTTAGGTCATCATCAACTAAATTACCTAGAATTTAGCTTAGAGTGTTAGATATGATTCTGGCAAATTTGGTTTAAAAACATACCATATTTTTCAGACTATAAGAAACACTATTTCCCCCCCAAAAAAGTTAGGTGGAAATGTCTGTGCGTCTTATAGAGCAAATATGGCCGTTTTTTTGGCCGCCGGAACCCTCCACACATTCCGTTTTTGCCCTCCCCGGCATTCAGAAGTACTCTGCAGTCATTTGCAACCATCCTATGGAGCTTCTGACAAGCAAAGTCAATGGGAAAGCCAGATTCACTTAACAACTGTAGTGATTTGCTTAACGACTATGCAAAAAAAAAAGTCATAAAATGGGGGATGATTCACGTAACATCTGCCTTGTTTAGCAATGGAAATTTGGGCTCAAAATTTGAGTCCATGTGTTCTTCACTTATGAATAAGACATCATTAATCTTAAAGATATAATTGAAGCAATCTGAAGGCTTGGTGGAAATTAAGTCTAGTAGATGACCACATTTTCTTTATCTTTACAGTGAAATCTAAATATAAAAGTAATATCTTCGAGTATGCTTCGTTTGACAGGTTCAGTGTGGTGATTTTCCTCATCTCTTAGTTTATGGGCCTTCGGGAGCTGGAAAGAAGACAAGAATAATGTGTTTACTAAGAGAGCTGTATGGTTCTGGAGTAGAAAAACTGAGGATTGAACATCAAACTATAACAGTAAGAAATATCTTGAAAATAAATCTTAAGTGTTTAAAAAAATTATATATAGAAGTTGAGCTTTTTAAATGAGCATAACTCTTATCAGGTCCATTGTTAAGTGACTTACAGCTTATCAGTGAGAGGTTGACAAGATGCTTTGTGGAATATGTCTTAAATTTGTATTCACTTGATTACTGCTTTTCATGACTCATTTCCTCTGAATTTTAATTTTTTTATTTACATATTTTAAATGCAATAATAGAGGCAGTTACAAATTAAATTCAGAAAAAGAAATAAAGTATAAAGAAAGAAAAATAGGAAAAAGGAAAGAAGTTGAATAAAGTAAAAGAAATATATAAAGAAGTTACTTCCAGTCTTCATCACAACACGTAAAAATACATTTTACTCATCACCCCCTATAAAGTTACAAACAAATATTTCTTCTTCCCCGGTTCATTCTTTATTTAAAACTATAAATCACCAACTGTCAGCAATAAGTCCATAAAGGTCTCTTATCTCTGATTTGTGGTAATTAAGATAATTGTGGTACTCACAAAAAACTATTTAATTTTATACAGCGAATTTTAAAATCTTATAGTAAAAGTTTCAATTTTGCAAATTTGTCCAGAAGTTTAATTCATTTGGAAATTTCTTAGTTCAACATCTTGTTTAGCTTATTCCATGTATTTCAAGTTTTTTAATTTATAGTTAAGTTTTCTTTTGTTCAGGAATATACATACCTTTCAGATTTGTCATCCTGAAGACTTCTAATAGCATTAAGATATTTAAATAAGCAATTTCAAAAAGTAATTAGAAGTGAGATTAGGAATTTAGCATCCTTTAATAGCGCTGGCTGAGATTGCAAGCTTGATGATTAATGTGTCTCCAAGCACCCAGACCTGCTGAAGACTGCTATTTTGCAGTCTTCTCACAAAAAGTAGTCCTCTCTGCATATGTGTGGAATATTCTGTCCTTTCCTTATCTGGATAGGTTGCAAAGAATTAGTCTACTCCCTGGTTTTTTGCCATGGTTAAGGTCTCCTGTCATGGTATCCATTCTCCATTGAGACGTGTTTAGCTTGCCATGCTTTCACTGGAAGTCCTTTGTGACTGTTTACTTAGGAAAAGGAATAATCCCAAGTTCCTTTGAACGAAGTGAAAATATGATCAGTCCTAAAGAAGCTACCTATACATCTTATGGATCAGTGGTGGGTATTTGGGAGTCCATCGTAATTATTAGAGCTTTAATTAGCCTTTATGGCTCTTTATGCCATTCTAAATATATCCACTGCTCCTATCTGGAATATTTGGATAACACTCGTGTCAAGCCCAAAACCAAGAATGACATATAGTAATTATTCCAAACTGAGGTTTACACCTGTAGACTAAATCTTGCTAGACTGAGCACTCTACTATCTACACCTACCATAAACTCTTGTGAACTATTAGAGAGGGACTGTCTTTGCTCTTTCTCTCACACATGCTCTCTAGGCTAAGTTGCCTCTTATTCTTCTGAAATGTACCCATTTCCTTCTGAGAATCCACCTCCTCACTATATTCTGTCATAGCACTTTCCAGCCTTTTCGGCTTTGCGGAGTGAGGAGAGGAGGGGGCGGTTCTGCGTGAGCAGCGGGCAAGCATGCACATTGCAGCTCATTTATGCAAGTGGTGACATGTGTGCTCGCCATTCACACAAATAGAGCTGTGCACATGCGCTTGCTTGCCTTCTGCACATGCAAGGGGTGGTGCACGCGTACACTCGCCCACCGACTACAACCTGGTTCAGAATGGGCCAAAGCCCTGTTGTGTCACATTTCTTTTCCTAAAGCCACATTGACGAACTTGATGTTTTTCAGAATGTGTGTGATTTTAATTCTCATAATTGTCATGCTGTAATTATAGTAGCTGAAATCCAACACACCTGGAATATACGTTAGACAAGGCTACCCTAAAGTTATCTATATAAGAAACTAATATAGATGGCAAGAGAACAGTTTTGGCATTATCACTATAATGATATTTGTTCAGCCCTAAGACTATTTATTTTCCTGTTAGATTTAAATCTCTGCTTTACTCTCTATGATGCTCTGATTGTTTTAGCTCTTGTATATATTTGCTTCTTCGTTTTGGTTTTGCATTGAGACTTTTTTTCCAAATACATTTCTGATTTTATGTTAGGTTTTATGGCAGCTTTTTGTTTTTGAAATGTCCAAGGCCTAGGAAATTTACTTGACAGGCATCAAATCAGGCAATAAATAGCAACTCAAGTGTTATACAGTACAAAGCAGATATGCAATTTCTAAATGTGCAGTCAGTTCCAAATGTGCAGTTTCTAGTTTACATTGGCAGTTAGAGCACATTTTATAGAAGTCATCAACCATGGAGTTGGATTGGATTTTGGAATCAGCAAAGGTATTTCCCTACTCAGTATAAAATTCAGTTGTAACATACTTGAGAATCGGCCATCTAACCTTTGCATCAGTTTTTCAAAAGAGTCCACCACATTTTATTCACTTGTGAAACAGCTGTTTCCAATAGAAAAATTTTTCTCTTGTTGATTTGAAATCTGTTTCTCCATAATTTGGTAGATTGTTGCTAGTTCTGTTTCTAGAGCAGAGAACAAGGTATTCCATTGTTAAGATCATGCTTTCCCTTTATATTTTCTTCTCTGGTCAGCTCTTTCAAATGTATCTGATTAGAGCAGTTTATGTATCTTCATCACTTTACCCAGCCTCTCCTAGTTGTACAAGTAGTCCTCAGTGTAATAACCATTCATTCAGTGACCATTCACTGTTATGATGGCAGTGAACAAACGGTGGTTATGACCGGTTGTTGGAATTTTGGCTATTCTAACATCCCACAGTCATATGATAGTGATCAGGACCTATGACCAGTTGCAGTGTCCTGTGATCATGTGATCTCCCTTTGCCACCTTCCCTTTCCTTGAAAATCAGTGGGAAAGTTGGCAGGAAAGTTTGCAAGTCATTGAGCTAAGTCTCCACCATCTGTGCATCTTCCCTTAGCTGCTCTGTGCTCACATTCTCCTTTTGCCTCCTGTGCATGCTTGCACACCTTTCCTAGACCTCACCATGCTTTTCCTGCAGCCTCTCTGGGCCTTGCTGTTCTTCTTTCACATCCTCATTCAGCTTTTCATGCCTCTCCATCTCGCAGCAGCCACTTGCCTGCTTGGTGGCCTGTTTGTGATCTGCCTGCAAGTTGCAATTTCCTGCTGGCTTCTCCACTGACTTTGTGGGAAAGCTGACAGGCAGTGGCCTTGTCTAACAATCATGAGATTTGGTTTATTGCAGGAATTGCTGTTGTTAAGTGATGTGGTTGTGCTTTATGGTGCATCACAGTGATGGAAATTCATGTCCCAATTGCCATAATAAGTTGAGGGATTACTGTACCTCACTTTGTCAAAGCTGTTTTTAAAATGCATTGCCCTAAAGAACATTCTATTTCAATTAGTTTCTGACAAAGGTGGAAAATAGTGGGATTGTTATTGTCTGCCATTATAATATAGCCTGTATTTGTCCTGCCAAACATGTGGACTCTGTTACCGTAGGCTTTTGCTTCTACAGAAAATTTAGTTGGAGAATATTGATTTATGGTATTATCTTTCTTCAGCTATATGATACTGGAAATAATTTGGCCTAGCATAGTCTAGTTTATACTTTCTGCTGTTTCACTCTGAATCATCAGTTATGGTGAAGAGATCAGTTAGCTTTACTGTGCTTTTCCTTACAGTTTCCAATGGCTTTTCACAGTGATAATTTGATAATAGATAATCAGAGTTGGAAGGAACCTTGTAGGTCATCTAGTCCAACCCCCCATCCAAGCGGGAGACCTTACACCATTTCTGACAGATGGCAGTCCAATCTCTTCTTGAAAGTCTCAAATGATGGCGCTCCCACAACTTCTGAGGGCATGCTGTTCCATTGGTTGATTGTTCTCTCTGTCAGATAGTTTCTCCTTATTTCCAGGTTAAATCTCTCCTTGTTCAGTTTCCATCCATTATTCCTTGTCTGGCCTTCGGGTGCTTTAGAAAATAGCTTGATCCCTTCCTCTGTGTGGTATAAAACACACTATGTGTGATAAAAATATTTTTTTAAAAAAATTATGCCTCAACGGTCAGAATGAGTTCTTTTGCTTAACTTGGGGAGTAAAGCAACCATCATTAAATACATTATTAAGGAGATTCCTTCTATCACTTCATATTTAAAATGATTTTCATTTTAATCAGGAAAATCAAGTGTCAGTATTTAATAATTGGTATGATTTGAAACCCAGTATTTCAATGTCTACTCTAAACCATTGCACAAAGTGAAAAAAGTCTTCATTGTAATTCCTTGTTTAGTTTAGCTTTTTCCACTTAACCAGATTTTTTTTAATTGCAAATAATATACTACTATGGCAACCTCCCCATCATGTGCTTTCCAACTGTACATTGAAGCATCCAGTGTCTGTGTATCTTATGTGAAGTTTGATGGAAATACATTTGAAGTACACACTATTCTTTGGTTGATCTGTCCTTACTATTCCTCTAAGTCCCTTTTCTCACCCAACTCTAGGAAAACTTGGCAGACAGTTTTTCATCACTGAAATTCAGAGGCAGTTCCTATGAAGTCAAGAGGGATATAATTAATGCAAGCAATAAAAAGTAGGGAAAAGGTTATCATTTTTCAAACTAAAATGGAACAAAAAGCAAAATTACTTTCAAGCACACCATGCTTGATATGAAAGAATTTTAAAAAAACTACTGTTTTTGGTCAATAATGTGAGCTACATCTCATTAGTATAGATCGTCTAAAGTTCATCTTGCTTAGTATCATTTCTTTTCAGGCACCCTCTAAAAAGAAAATTGAAATCAGCACTATTGCAAGCAACTATCATCTTGAAGTTAATCCAAGGTATGCTTGTAATCAGCTCTGAATATCTGGTTTCTGGTGCAGGAGAATGCACTGTTTAAAGAAAATGCAATTTTAGTTGTGGCTTTTATAAATGGCGCAGTTGATTAATATTATTGTATTAAATGATACTTATTTCACTTTAAAAAGTTAACAGTTGTAATATAGAGGGTAGTAAAGTTTATATATTAAAATTCCCAGTAACATTGAAGTAACATAGGAAAAATGTTTGGGCAAATGGAAAACTGAAAGATATACTATAGACTGTATACACTGTATAAAATATATTATTGTAACTTAATTTGCACATAAGATTATATTGTATAAATTGAAAAATATAAGTCATCCAGAGTCACCTTATAGGACAGATGGTGGCATAAAATTTTAGTAAATAAATAAAATAAATAAAATTATATTTAGACAAAAATTATTGAATTTACTTACAATGTTACACATTTTTTGTCAGTGTTCCAACTAACAAACTCCAAATCAATAAACTCCGAGACAGGCATTTTCTCAAAGTTTCATTTTATTAGAGTAGTCACATGGGCACATCTGGGAAAACCCAAATCTGAGAGTTCCAGGTTTTCTCTTCCCAATAGAAATTTAAAGATCCATCCCCTGCACCCATCAGTCCATCACATGGTCCAATCACCATCCGTCCCAACTGGAGACATCCCTCCAACCATTCCTTTCCCAGGTGCAGGATGGCTTGTCCTTGACTCAGAAGAAGAATATTGTTTTGTCTAAACTTCCACCTCTCTCTAAAATCCCCCCTCCCAAATTTCCAGGCACTAAAATGTGGCAACGTAGAAGTTGCTAAGTAAATTATGGCTTCCAAAGCTGACATTTTTATTGCAAATGGAACTACAGCCTATTGAAATTTAAAGACCATAATCTATTTAGGAAAATTATGCAGAAAAAACTAGCTACAATCATCACTAGTGAAGCAAACAAGTTGTGAATTTTATTTTTCAGTACATCTGACATTTTTGAAAGTAAATAATTTTCAGAAGAAGAAATGGGAAAAATGGGAAACAAGACATAATGCATATTAAAATGTCCAATCTGATACCATAGTTTATTTGAAACTAAAGAAATCTGCTGTATAGCTGTAAGTTTCTGGAATATTTCATCTGCTGTTAGTGACAGCTGTGTCATTCATCTGTACAGTTACAATCCATGCTTATGTTAAGAACTTCATAAAGAAAAGAGTTCTGTGTGCATTTTCTTGGGATTAAGCATCACTGAGATAGTCAGTTCGATTTTCTCTTTTAGGCACCAGGCTAAAAACAGAAGACCATAAGTCTAGTCCTGCCTTAGGCACAAAGCCAGCTGAGTGACTTTGGCCAAGTCATTGCCTCTCAGTCCCAGGAAGAAGGCAATGGCAACCCACTTGCAAAATCTTGTCAAAAAAACTGCAAGGATTTGCTCAGGCAGTTGCTAGAAGTCAATACTGACTCAATGGCACTCCTCCCTTCCAAAACCTCATTGAACTATCTACAATTTTATTTTGCATAAATATGAATATGAGGAAAAGCTATATTGCTGAACTTCTACTCTCAGTATTTTATTAATCATATTTTCTGGGGATTATTAAAGTTTTTTTAAAAAAGATGTTTTTATATTAACTTTCAGTGATGCAGGGAACAGTGACCGAGTTGTAATACAAGAGTTGCTGAAGACAGTTGCACAGTCACAGCAACTTGAGACAAATACTCAACGTGATTTTAAAGGTCTGTACATAAATTGTGCAAGTTATTTTTACAAGCCTATTTAATGTTGTATGTTTTCCTAAGCAGAATTGTTTGGAGAAATTGATTATGTGTAATAGTTATATAATAGTGTGTAATGTTAGTTATCACTTACATTCATTAAAAATTATTCACACATCCAATCACACTTCAGCGATAAAAAGGATAATTCTCCATATACAAAAATAAATTTAAAGGACCAGTAAGTTATTACAGCTCCTTCACTTCATGGTTTATAAACCAAAGAAAACCCTCCAAAGATGACAAAGGGAATCACGAACAACATCTAGTATAAAGATTTCAAAAACTACAGTGTTGGAGAAGATTTGGTAGGAGATTTGTAGAATGCATCCTCAAGCATCAGTTGGCAGTCAAAAGACATGATGAAAGATGTCTGGATAAGGAAAATGGTGCACTACACATCACCAAAACAGTGGAAACCATATTGTCCTAACCACCAATGAATTGGCAGTAAGCTTGGTCCAATGGAATCGTTCTGGATAAGTCAAGGATGAGAGGTCACCTACTTGTGTTTTGGATAGTTCTTCTTGAGCATAAGGAGATGAAGGCAACCATAAAATTCTCAACCATAATAAAAACTGTAAGCATTTTCTATTTATCATTGAAATTAAAATTATTTTATAATTAAAAGGTCTGCCAAACCACACGTTTTAAAAACTACCTAAACTTCATCTCAAACAACAAAAGTTAGCTAGCAGTTTAAAAACCTGAAGGAATATTAAACATGACAAAAAGCTGAATAACAATTTAAGAAAGTTTAAAATGGATTAAGGAACAGGCAGATTTGGAATCTTAGGACTTTTGAAAAATTGAGTAAATACGAACAGCAATAATCTCTACCTCAATAAATGAATTTTTTGGAAAATGGTTATGAAGAAGTGGAAGATGTGACAGACAAAAACGTGGAAGAATGTATGGATAGGGTGAAGAAGGGATACAAATCCTAACTCATGGAAAAATATTGGACAATAAAGAAATTGGGGATTAAAAGACAGAGTATCACTTCTTGGTTACCACCTCTGAGTGGAAACAAAAATGACAAATTCAGAGATGAAAAAAGTCCTGAGAAACCTGTTTCAAATTTACAAAAAGTTTCTAAAACCTTTGAAAAAAAATTGAGAAGGAAGAAAGTCTGCATGGAAATTTAATTCTAAGATAGCAACTTGATGAACTAAAGATTAAAACTGTTGTGAGCAAAAGAAAGGTTGACTAAAATGATCAGGGGTAAAATACTGTATGGAGTATTTTATAAAATCCTGGAAAGCCTTTATGGACATTTTGCCAAGATTTCAGCAGAAATAGTGAGTTTTGGATTTATGAATAGATGAAGGGGCTATGCGAATACATGAACTATTAAGATTGTAAAAGTCTTTAATAAAAAGTATTTTTTTTAAAAGACTAAATGAAACATTAGCAATTTCAAAGCACACAAATAGGTTCAATTGCAATTTCAACTAAGAAGCTATTAAGATTTTATAGCAAACTAAATTTAAGAATACAATGGAATTCCTAGAAGCTTGGCAGTCTGCCTAATTAACAGAACTGACATATAGAGATAAACTCATTTATGAACTATTCAGAAGCAACAACCTAAGCTAAAAAGAAAGGGTAGGTGCAAATAGACCAGAGTTCACTCTTCCTTCCTTACTAGCTGAAACCAGCATTTAATTACCACAGTAAAGACTGAAAAGTAACATGTTTGTTAAAGAAAAAACAATAATATCTATCAATACATCCTGCCCAAATCTAAACAAGGCTGATTTCAACCTCCTGCCTTTTTATATACAGATTTCACTTCCACCATGCCAGAACACTGATGACTTTCCTCAAGAGCCTGTAACTGCTTACTTGTGCTGTGATTTTGTATCTTTAGCAATGTATGTCATGCAGATTCTTTTGGGAGGGTGTCATTCTCATTGGGAGGATAAATATGACGGACAAATATGATGTGCTTAGAATATTTATAGAAATTGTAGGATGAAAAGCATATTCTCAATCTCATAAATGCATGCGGAAGAAAGGTCATAGTTTTCTGAGTAGGAAGGCTTAATCCTGGCTACTGAATTCAGATGTACTAAAAGTAAATTAAGATAATATATTGTGAGAATATAATTAAAGTTACTGACAATTTATTTTTAGTGGTACTGTTGACGGAAGTGGACAAGCTTACAAAGGATGCCCAGCATGCATTGCGAAGAACAATGGAGAAGTATATGGCCACCTGTAGATTAATTCTTTGTTGCAATTCTACATCAAAAGTCATTGCACCTATCAGGAGTAGATGCCTTGCAGTGCGAGTCTCTGCTCCAAGTATTGGAGATGTAAGTTCATGATGAAGATGAATAGCTTTCCAGATTTTTTTTTCAGTATTATTTGCATGGAGTTTAGTATGCAAATTTAACAATTCTTGTTTACTGTCTTTCTCTGAACTAATCATGCTTATCCAATTAGCCTATATTAACATTGTTGCTAAATATGAATGCAATTTTTGCAACTTAGATCCATGCTTACTGTGTTTTCTTCAAAGACATGGAGAGGAATGTAATATTTTTTTGAAAGCTGTAGAATGGAAGGATTCAGTCAGTGGAGAAGGAATGTGGTAAAGTCCTAGAGGCAAAATAATAGTTGAAAGTGGCAGGGAATACTCTTCTTGTTTGTTACCACCATTCTTATAAGTCTTCACGAGGGCATCGTCTTCCAACTTATCTCTAAAATAGAGGGATCTGAACTGTCAGATAGCATGTGCTGGTAAAATCTACATCCTCTTTCTCTGATGTTAGATTTTGTGCCAGATTGAAATGTTCCCTGATTAAATTCTATCTGGCATTTACCAGTTATTAAACTGTTAGTTGATGGTGTCTGTTGGTCTTTGGCTTATGATAAATAGGACTGATTAATCCAGATATTCACAGCATTGCCAACTGGAGTGCTTAAAATATTTCTATGCCTCTTGTACTGTAAAAAGTCCAGAGTATAATTATTTTCTATGAACCAAAAGCACTGAAAACAGGTATAGCAGAAAAGATCATACTTAGGGCTTCTGATTTAAGGTCATGTGAGAGAAGGCAAAGAAGAAATACATGACCAGAACTAGTAGGTTTAGTCCAGATAATTGGTATTTTATTGCTAATTTCTCCAAACTGATATCCTTCTTAAATAGGGACCTTCCTCTTTGTTTACTTCTGCATCAACTAATGCAGTGATAGGCAAGCTTTTATAAAGCAAATGTTTGCAAAACTAATGTTTGTCTTACCAAATATTTAGATCTGTACCATTTTATCAAATGTTTGCAAGAAGGAAGGCCTGCCTCTTCCTCAAGAATTGGCTCGGAGAATTGCTGAAAAATCTGGGAGAAATCTCAGAAAAGCTCTTCTGATGTGTGAGGCATGCAGAGTACAACAGTAAGTTTTTTTTAATGGATATGGAGACGGATAAACAGCACCAAGTTAATCTTAGCAAGTCTTTACTACTTGTCTCGCAGGCTTCCTTTCACGCCTGATCAAGACATTTCTGAGTCTGACTGGGAAGTATATCTGAGAGAGACAGCCAACGCTATTGTCAGTCAGCAGACACCCCAGAAGTAAGTGAGCGTAGCAAATAATATATGACATTGATAAACGTCAGGTTGCAAAATACAACACATATGTTTTCTTACACTAAAGATTTACACTGATGATTTTAATACTATGATCGTTTAAATGATGACTGTAACTAGATGTAAAACTTATAAGAGAGTGTGTGTGTTTATGCTACATAATAATAAAACAATTTATAATAGATGCATTTAATAGATGCATTTAATAGATTTAATATTATAATAGATGTGCCCTGGCAGTCTCCAAAAACTGGATATGATTGTATGTAAGAAAAAAATAGATTTAAGAAAGCTTTAGAAAAAATGGGACAACTATGTTCTATAGAGGGATTGAAGGAACTGGAGATATTTTGCCCTGAGAAAATACAGTTGAGGGACATAGGAATATAAAAGCACATGTTGAACATCTGTCAGACAGAAGACTGAGGCTCGTTCTCTCATTCACAGTGCAGGGTGGACAATAATTTGCTTAAGATACAGAAAAGCAGATTGATGTAGAAAATAAAATCCTAATGGTAAAAATGGTTGGACAATGAGAAGTTGTGGGCTCTTTTTTGTTGGATGAGTACAAGTTGGATTAGCTAGCCATCTACTGAGGATGCAGTAACTCCTATTCCTGCACCGAGGAAAGGCTTGGACGTGGTAGACTGAAGCACTTTTCAATACCATGATTATATGAAAATACAATGGCACATTAACCTAGTCAGGCTACTAATTACACACTCTCTGTTTTTATAGTCGCCATACATTTTTCTAATTGGGAGCATAAATGAACAAATTATTTTATTTTTTTTACTCTTTTTTGACTTTGTTTGATAAAACCTGTTCAAATCCTGATGATGGATACCAGCCTAAACTATGCTCGTACAGCTCTGCGGGTAGTCGCTTTTAACAATAGATACAAGCATTTTTTGTATATAAGTTCAGTACATAGAATTTTCCAAAGAAAATGTAAAAAAAAAAAATGGAACAGGCTTCACGGTAAGGCTGCCCCCAGGGTGCTGGTGAGTTTCCTTTTTTGGGAGGTATGCTCAAAAGAATCATCCACCAAGGATGCTTTAACTGAGATGGACAGCCTAAATAGCTGTCCTAATTATAAGATTGTATTGGCAGATCAGTGAGCAATGTCAATATGGTGTCTTATGGCCTTTGTTCACTTCAAATATAGCCATTTTAAAAACGAATTGCTCATAGAGTCTCTTAATTTTCTAGTACTGCTTTCCTGCAGATTTTAGGAAACACTTTTTGGAAAGAATGAACAATAAATGGTGGGTTTCATTGATAAAAAACCTAATCTTGTATTATACATTTCCTATGTTTTAAGCAGTTAAAACTGTAATAACAACGCTTTCTAGTAATTTCTCTTAGGAACAGTAGTTGCTTTATTGCTGCTAGTTCTATATATATTTCTTACTCAGATACATCAATACACATCTTGTTTCTGTTAGGTTACTTCATTAGATCTTTTGTTTTGGGCTGATTTGAGTATTGTTAGAACCCTGTTTGCTTCTGGCAGGTTCAACAGATGGTTTCATAATAGTGGCCAATCTCAGAACAGGTACATTGAATTAAGCTATTGTAAAATAAGCTTACTTGTTTGGAGCAATGAAGAACCTTCTAAAAATGACAAAAATGACAAGGGCAGGTTTTCCCTCCCTAGCTGCTGATTCCCTTTCACAGAAGAAAAGAAGTGTGGATTGGTTGCCATATGTTTGTGAAGTGGTATAAATATTGTAGTTGCAGAAAAGACGGACAGCATTTTATAATTAATTTGGAGAGTTTGAATTCTCTTTGATGTGAATGAGAATACTGTGAATCACGTCTTCTGCCTACTTCCTTTAAAACTTCATAATAATCTCCATTCTTTAATGTTGATGTTATGCTTTAGTAGAAAAATAAAACATGTGATTTGATTATAACTAGATTTTTTTTTCTATGCGAATATTATTTTGAGCTTTTACATAAGCGGCTTTAGGCAGAGTCGACTAAATGACTGTTAGGACTTTTAGGTTAAAAACAGACTGTTTTCCTGTTCAGCGATCTAAGAACATCAACTTGAGATAGGTATTTGCTTATTTAAAAAAGATTCAGCAACAAAAGATAGATTCTCTTTGACTAAGTGTTATGGTATAGCTTTTCCCCACCCCAGTTTCTTTGAAACTGTTTGGATTACAGCTCTCTAGCTAGCATATCAAGGAGGAGAAAAGTTGTACTAGGTAGTCTTTGACTTTCAATCATTCAATCATTCGCTTAGCAACTGTTTGAAGTTAACGACGGTGCTGAAAAAGACTTTGTGACTGGTCCTCACACTTACAATTGTCATAGTGTCTCGATAATTGTGTGATCAAAATTTGGGTGCTTGGTAACTCACATGTTGCACTGTTCCAGGGTCATGTGATTACGATTTGTGACCTTCCCAGGAGGCTTCTGATAATCTAAATCAGTGCAGGATACCAGGTTCACAATAACCATGGCAAAAATATAGTAAAATTGGATATAACTCATTTAACAACTGCTTTGCTTAGTGACAGAAGTATCCATCAAATTGTGGTTGTAAGTCAATGATAACACTGTATTCAGTGATTTCACAAAGATTTGTAGAATGCAGTCAGAAATCTGATAGCACTTTTCCAACTAACAATTTTTTGTTAAAGGTATTAGCAGCTCATGGAAGCTTATGCTATTAGCATAAAGCACCTTTGGGACACCCTCCTGCTGTTTTCTTACAGTGTACTAGAGTAGAGGGCTTTAAGTTATGATCCCAGGGGGCTTTGCAAAAATTTCTTAAAACCTCCAAGATTGTTGTTTTTGTTGTTAAAATAGATGAAGCCTTTTCAACTGAAGGCTGAATTTTTGAACCTGTTAAAAGGAACTACTTGAATTCTTTATTTTCCCCCAAATGATGTGATTTTCATAATGCAGTTTAAGATTCAGTTGTAATGCTGAAGATTAATTTAAAACATTAAAATCACTGTATTTTTAATTCTAGGAGAAACCTTTTACCTTAAATATTGCGTTCAATCTACTTTGATTACATTTTATTCTTTATTCTCACCAGTAGGAAAAAAATAAAATGATCTTTTCAGAAATGAAAGACCAAAAAGAAGCATTTGAGTTGTAAGCTATGCATTTATTTCTATTGTAAACATAAAAATATATTTTAATAGATACAAGGATGCAGAACATTATAATCCGGGGGAAGTTTAACTTTTTATATGTTTCTAAAAGAAGGGAGGGATAAATATGTGCAATCCTTGAGCAGAATTTTATTTCTTAATAATTGAATTATTATAGTTATTATCTTTAAAATAGATTTTGATATAGAGTGTGAAGGCTACACAATAGAGATTATTACATAAAAATTGGTCGAGTAAGTTAAAACTTTTTGGAGTTAAATTGCAGTTTGGTAATATTTTAATTTTATTCCAATAGATTATTTGAAGTCCGTGGGCGACTTTATGAGCTTTTAACTCATTGTATTCCTGCAGATATTATAATAAAGGTAACTATTGATTCCTATTTTGTTTACTAACTGAGGGTAACATTGGCAAGCTGGCAAGCAAGGAGGGTCAAGTTTAGAATAAACAGTCTGAGCATTTTTTATATCTTCAAAGAACTATTGATATTTTTGTATCAAATCAGATTTTGCTATTAAAGTTGAAAAAAAATCTCATGGATAATTGTAAAGACTATTAATTATTTCTTAGCTTTCTCCAACCAAAAATCCATATGTTGGACTACAGATTCAACAGTCCACTCCAGGAATGTACATATCGTGGATTATGGCAATTGTAATTCAGCAAGAGAAAGCTAAACTGGACAAAGCTGCTTTAAGTTATGGAAATTTCAGAACATGCAATATATATATGCATTCACTGTGCTTTTTCTTTTTGAGCTAATTAACATTGCTCAAATGGTAAAAAATAAGTAATAAATTGTAAATAAAGATAAAAGGAAAGGAAATCTAACCAAATCAAATTTATATTAATGCCATTCATTAAACATTTCCATACCAATAAAGCAGAATATTTGTAGCTCAGGATTGACATGATGGGTCCTTGGTGTTCTCTGAGCTTGCTTGTTTTCTTGCAGATGTTTCATTACCCAAAATAGGTAACTTCATCACTGACGTTTCGGTGATGAAATGTCTGCAAGAAAACAAGCAAACTCAGACAGCACCAAGGAACCCTCACCTTTCCACATCTTTCTATCATTTCAGTCCATCCTTGCTACTAACAGTTCCATAAACTAATTTATAAATTGCCTTTGTTTCTATCTCTTGTTTTCTGACAATTTTATTAATTAAACATTCTTAACTTTGTTTGCTTTCATCTCAGTGCATTCAAACTTCCTGCATATATTTGTTTTACAATTCAGTGTTCCTTCATTATTTCTATGTGATCAAGAAATCTTAGGATTCTTTTACACATGTCCTTCAACTTTTGTTATTTTTGTTATTTAATCTATTTCATCCATCATCCATTCATCCTTGATTTTTCTGTATTTCTATTATTTTTTACTCTCCATACTTCTTAAGTATCCTTAAGTATATGCATGTTTTAAAATTTCTCCATTTTTCTGGTTTAGTAAACATTCTGACAACGTATAAAAATTCATTTATTAGGTCTAATTTTTCACTGTTTATGTGTGAGCTTGCAGTGATTCGTGCTGTTTTCTTTGTAAAATACAACTTTCTTAATCTTCAGTATATTAATTTTCAGATTCATTGCATCATATAGTATATTCTACATTCACTGAATAAGTTGAGTTCTCACCAGTTATATAGCATCAACTTCATACAGGACTACAGACACATTCCTTTCTTCAACCATTATGTGAGTTGAAGCACCACAAGCGTTTCTTGCTTGTGTATCTACAAATAAATAACCAATAAAGAAGCGTATTGGACACTCTTGTTTCATTCCTAGTTTATTGATGAACTATCATTCAATTCATTGTCTTGCATGATTGTATGCTACTGGCATATAATTCATGTTCATTCAACAATCCACAAACAAAATATTCCCAATTCAGATTTATTCACTTTATCATTAACAAATGTATAATATATTTTCTCAGTTCATACTGAGTTACTCAGTTAATAATACTGATTATTACTCAGTTAATAATCTTCTGAAAAGCAAAAATCTGTATCTCACTGGCCTGGCTTAAACAGACATTTTCCAAATTTTGCTTTCAACGTACTATTTATAGTCAAAAAGCAACAAAAAAAAAATAGCCTTACAGCACAAAGACAATGACATGGAAATAATACAATAAAAATAGTATCATTATTATCATCACCCTGTTTTTTTAGAAAGCATTCTGTGGTAAGTTTGTTTTTCCTTATCCATTGCCTCTTTCATTTTATCATTCCACCAAACAGTTTTTCATGCTTTTGTCAGCAACTTTCAACATAATTCTTTCCGTTTTGTTCTAAGATTCTGCTTCCTATTCACATCCTTTTTGTAATCATTCTGTTGGGAAATTAATCTGTCTTTTGATGGAGTTTTGTGGAAAGGACTTCTGATTTCTCTTCCCCTAGTCTTCCTAATTCACTGTACTTTGTATTGTTTCCTTTTGGTTTTATGTCCATTCTTCCCAAAGATCTTTTTTTTTTCATTATTCCATAAGTGCTATCCCACAGTTAGGGCTTTGTATTCTTCACTAATTTTATCATGCATCATAAACAATGAAATTAGTCATGCTTTTCAGTTCAGTTCTTTGCCGTGTGATTATATGAAAGTCTGTACTAAACTTGCATATTTCAAACAGACCTTTTTCTAACTCAACTTTAAATTCATTCTTGGTCTCCATGTGGCAAATACACGTTGAATATATTATCTCATCTCATTTCCACCTTATTCATGCTAGTTAAGAGTATAATTTTCCCACCCAGATGTCATTCATTTATAAGAGTGTACATTTGAACCCCAAACTCATACCTGATTCTTTCACTGGCACAGTTCATTGGACCATTATTACTACTATATGAATTTCTATTTTCATACATACTTGCAATAATTTAGATAACACCAAGCCATCATTTCTGACGTATATGTAGATTTATATTCCACAAAATCAAATCATCATTCAAATCTGTTGTATACATCTGATTTCTCTTATAAATACCGTTTCCCCAAAAATATGACCTACTCTGAAAGTAAGTCTTAGCTTGATTTTTACATATGTGCCCAATATAAGTCCTACCCCAAAATAAGTCCTAATTAAGATCCCACCCACTCTAGAATGCACGGGTAAAAATTAAGCTAGGGTGGGGATGGAGGGGTGGAGCTGCCTTACTACTTTCCTTTGGACAGTTGTAGCCAGGCCTATCACACCCCAACACCTGCCTTGCCAGCCCATTTCTTCTGCAGCCCACAAAGCTGGCAAGGCTTTCCTAAAGGCCTCTATAACAAAGCTCCAGATCGATCCAGAGCTCTGTTATCAGCTGCAGAAGCCTTCAGGAAAGCCTTTGCTGGCCACAGAAGAAGTTCCTTAAGGTCTCTGACAGCAAAAAGGAGGCTGGGAGCGATGCGTACATGTGAGGCAAGACAGTGAATGACTTCCCCCTAAAATAAGACCTGGTGCCTTTTTTGGTGGCAAAAAAAAATAAGACGGTTTTATTTTCGGAGAAACATCTTTCCTTTTAATTATTTTGATACAGTTTAAGTTGCAGTGTTTCACATGCCATTTTCAATAGAGGTGCCCAGGAATGTTGACTTTTACAGGTCATTATAGTTTTGATCAACTTTTATAGAACTCTTTAATAAGATAAAATAATAGACTAAATTACCAACTTACATCATACTGTTCTACATTTAGCATGCTCTGCTAGTGGCAACTATATGTGCAAGTCAGTTTTGGCACATTTTGGCACAAATTTAATCAAAGTAGTTTTATTCCACACATTCAATTTGTTCTATGCATTCAGAAGAATATATCCAGGGGGGATGAGTCTGCATAACGAGATGAGGTGGACCGGTTGCTTTCATGGTGTGGAGACAATAACTTGGTCCTCAACACCAATAAAACCAAGGAGCTTATAGTGGACTATAGAAGGAACAGATCAGACATCTAGCCCTTGCTTATCAATGGAGACCGAGTGGAGCAAGTGGCCAGTTTTAAGTTTCTGGGTGCTACCCTAAAAGAAGACCTGACCTGGGGTGCTCACATTGCCGCACTGGTCAAAAGGGCCCATCAGAGTTTATATTACCTGAGACTTCTCAGAAAACAACAACTGAATGAAAAACTGCTGGTGACCTTCTACTGCTGCACCATAGAGAGTATCTTAACTTACTGCACCTATGTATGGTTTGCCAATTGCACAGTGGCAGGTAGGAAAGCACTCCAGAGGGTTAACATCATTGCCCAGAAGATCATTGGTTGCCCTCTTCCCTCTTTGGAAGAGCTTTATAGCTCCCGCTGCCTTAAGAAAGTTCAAAATATTCTCAAAGATCCATCTCATCCTGAGCACCCTTTTTTTCTGAACTATTACCATCTGGCAGATGGTACAGAATATTAAAAACCACAAATAGGCTGAAAAACAGCTTCTATCCCAGGGCAGTAGCTCTTTTGAATTCTACTGTATAATCCAGTGTTGGTGTGGCATTGCGGGTTTTTGGTTCAATGTGTGGAGTGTGAAGGATGTGTGTTTGTGTTTATTTTCATGGTCATGATGTGTACTGAAGATGGTGTTTGATTTCGTTGTATGAGGTGCAATGGCAATAAAGTAAAGTAAGCAAGTATGTAATTATCCACCTCTGAACTACTACTATTTGTCATTTATTTTAGGGCCTTCTGTCTGAACTTCTGAACAACTGTGATGGGCAACTAAAAGGAGAAGTCGCACAAATGGCAGCCTTCTATGAGCACCGATTACAACTGGGCAACAAAGCTATTTATCACTTGGAAGCATTTGTAGCCAAATTCATGGCCCTTTATAAAAAATTTATGGAAGATGGACTTGATGCTATGGTGTTCTAATGCATAGCTTTGAGAATACTCATCATTTGTGATTATGAACTGCATGAACTGCAAATCACAAGATTTTAATTGTATCTAGGCAATAAAATCAAAATTGTTGAATTTCAGTGATTTTTTTTTATGACTAACTTTTTGAAGCCATTCAATTATTCTGAGAAAAATAACTTACTTTTGGAAGATTATCTTGGCAGCAGAGCAGTGCTACCATCCAGGATACTATTTTGAGAAAGTAACCTAGATGACTTTTTTCATTGTTTCATTTAATGTCTTAATTTAGCCCCTTGGGGGAGATTGCATTATTTAACAAAAATATCTATTTTCTTAAGAATTATGTTGCTACTTCGATTTTGTTAAGGACAAAAAAAAAAAGATACATGAAATCTGGGTGGAGTTGTGAACACCTTGTGAACCAGATATGTTCAGTCATTCACAAAATATATCTCCCACAAGACAGCAGTCATTCATGACAGACTGCCAATATAATCCCAAGAAAGAAGTAATGTGTATCTTGACCTTATGTCAGTTTTTTTTCTATGAAGGAGAAAAAAATATTGTAATTTTAAAACTAAAGGGACAATTTAGGAAAAGCTATGAATTGAAACTGGGAAAAGCATAGGATTAAATTTTCCCTCTATATTTTCTGATTAAAGTTTGGCTGTTTTATTGTCTTGTGATTTTATTTTTCTGTACAAGTTGAGGAAATTGTATAAATTCAAATGTATTCAAAACTTAAGACTTGTTCATGCAATAATACTTTTTTGTTTAGACAATAAGGTTATATCAGAATACAAAATAGAAAAAATAATAGACTATATACAATAAAATAAAGTACAAGGCCAGAACTAAAAGAATATACAGGTCATATTCTGTATTATCCCTATTATTTATTCCACCTCATAAGCACTTCTCAAATGTACTATTTTATTCAGATAAAAGGCCATGTTATATGTAACATTTCGGTTCTGACCACACATGAAATACCTTGTTCTAATTAATGGATCTCATTAGCTGCTCATGTAACATGGCATTAGAGTTTCATTATCTACTTTTCCCTTTATTCCCCCCTCCCCCAAACCAGTGAGATTTGTACAAACACTTGTACTGGGTAGATAGCCTCCTGGGAATTCCTAATTTCAGCTTGGAGGGTTGGTCAGATGGGGTGTCTCAGGGAGGACCCATTATTTCATCAGGACAAGATGCAGGTCCTGCTCCATGCTAGAGGTCTGTTTCCAACTTTTTCACGGACCACAACACCAAAGAACACAACTGGTTCAAGCTAGATGTGTATGGGGATCAAGAATTAATGTCAAGCATACCTTAGGGAGCAACAGATTAAATATTTTTCTCTTGAAAACAAATATCTGCTAAAGTTAACGAATATAGCATTTGTCTTCCTTGTCACATTGCGCAGTGAAAGGGACATGTACCACAGTGGCTTGAAGACAGAGTACTGTAAACTTTTGTAGGAACCATCTATCTATATAAAGCTATAAATAGATGTTTGCCTCTTAAGACAGAGACCTTAGGCCATAAAGTGCTTTAAATTGGTACACTGAATCTTACAACACAGTATTCCTTCCCTTTTGACTCCATCTCGTGACTTGAGAATGGTAATTAAAGTATCTTTCTGGAAACTCAAAAATCTCATAATATTTAGGGGCAGAAAATTAAGACACTATCCTATTGAGTTGTGTCTAATCTTTTTCTTAAATGAGGAATTTGTTAAATTACATTTTCTTCCATCGTGAATGCTCAAGAAAAATGGGTCAGCTACAGGTCCTCCCTATTCATAAAATGGTTACCATAGTAGCTGTGGTTAATTAGAAAAGATCAATTGACAAGACTAAAATTTATAAGGTTATTTCTTGTCACATTAGCTAGCCTCCAGGAATAGGTGATCAGGCCCTACATTTTAATTCTTACCTCAAAATAGAGATATAGATGAGCATAGGTATAACGAACACAATGATCTGTAATTATTCATAATTTTCATTTCTAAGAAGCTTAAGGGGCTACACAAAATGATTCTGCAGACTTTGCTTTTTAGCATGGCAGAATCCTTTTATATTTTATTTAAAAACTTTTGGGGGTGGGAAGGCTAGGTATGTGGTAGGCACCAAGAGAAATGTCCAGAGGACATATGAGTACTGATGGGCCAAATTGGGGACAGCAGATGTCAATATGAATGCTGTGGTAGCAGGATGCATTTATATTTTTCAGAGCTCATTGAGATCTGTTGCATATGATTTATTTCTATATGACTTATGCATGATTTATTAATAGGAATTAATATCACCAAAGCAGTTTACAAGTAACTTTTTGATTCTTGATTACAGTTTAAGGTTAAACAATGTTTGCATTCTGATTTACATCCTGGCATCAAGGAAGAAATTTCTACCAAAGGCAAGAACAGTCATTTTGTATTGTGCAATATGTTCTGCTTGAAACACATTTACTCCAAATAAAATGCTGCTGAATTCAACAGAGTTCCCAAGTGTGTAGGATTACTACAACTATAATTTCATGAGGAAATTCTGAAATATTCAATTAATAGATGGTGGGTAGGAAGAAAATACAATGGGGAGGTATTCTTGATGCCACCTGAGCAAGGTTTATTTTAATACTTGTTACATAGTTTCATTTCTTTTAGAATAAATAGAATAGACCCTGCAAACTATCATTTTATTAGTTCTGCCAAGTCTAAAAGACATTAATTCACCAGAGTAGATACATGGAAAATGAATGTTTTGAACAATCTTCACTTTAGGGAGGCACAGGCTACCAATGAAAACAAGACAAGATAATTAAAGTTGCGACTGTCTCTCTTTTTAGGGATAAATCATTTTAAGGGCAGCCTGGGAAAAAAACTTGTATATTTAGCTTGCAGTATTCTCTGTAGTCTATTCAGAATCTTATAATGTTTCTCAAACCTCTGAAAGATTTGTAGCAAACATTTTGCTCCTTAAAAGCCCCACAATCACACAAAAAGTCAATAATATATTGACCTGACCCTATTGACTTTAAGAGGATTTTGTTGGACTTGAAAGATGTGTTCATTAAGTACAGTTAGTGTGTGATCGGTTAAAAGGTGAAGGGCATTAACCAAGAGTTTTGGAGCCAAAAGCTCACAGCTGAGAAATCTCCCTCAGTCTGATGCCCTCTAGACAAGTTGGATTGTATCACGCTGATTAGAGAATTATGGGACCTCAAATGTAATATAGAAACCCTTTGTGTCAATAGTTAATTTCTGAGATCCAGGACTCTGATGCTTCCATAAAATGTTATGAGTAATTGACCATGGGAGGAACCTAAAATTCCTTTAGCATTTCTGATCATTTCAGCCTCTCTAAAGTCTAATATAATCCTTGGGCCCAAAATGATATGCCTTCAATGCCGTGCAGCTCAGCCTTGCTAGATTTGTTAATTGGAGGTGATTGAAATTGGATTTGGGTTCTCTTTTATGTTTTTTAGCTGCTTCGTTGTAAATTAGAAAACATCTCAATTATTCTTTTTTCCAAATAGGATATTAAATACAATAGCTCTTCACAGATTCAGAGTAATAGGCATAATTTATCTTGTTGAAGAAAAAAATTCTAAATGCTTTGTTTTGAAATGGTTTTTTTTAGCCGCATTACTAATTAGTGGTATACAAAATGATGACCACAATTTCCAATCAAGTTCTATTAAATAAAACTCAAGGTTGTAGTTCATGAAATAAAATGTCTGTGAGATGACAGTGGAGCATCTGACGGTTCCAGAGAGTCTAAATATTTTACCCTTGGTCTTTTAATGTTTTCAATGAGCCTGTGGAAATACATGAACACAGAACAGAAAGAGTCATATGGGATAATATGCCAAATAGGCAAAGGCTCTCCGTTCCATATATTAAACATTTATTCAGTCGCAGTTTAAGATTAGTCATGCATTACTAACAGTAATCAGGACACACTTTTCCTCCCTGTCAGTTTAATTGAAATTATTCTGTCTCCAAATTATCCAGGTCACTTGGGGCCAATATACTCCTTGGCATTCTGGCTTCATTCCATGATGAAAAAATTGCTTGTGTTAATAATAATGCTGGATGTTGCTGCTTAAGGGGAAAGGGGTATGTGGCTGGGAGGGGAGAAACTGGTACTTAAGTAGTGACAATCTCATAAAGTTGTGACTTCTCAGTGTAATACTCATCCTTTGTTCTATTGTATGGGGCATGAGCTCTTATTATTCCTCATAATCGCCATGGTGGTTGAAGCTGATGAAAGTTGAAGTCCAGTAACCTTTCTAGAGGACTGCAGCTTTTCTTCCTCCATGCTGATGTTTGGAATAACAGAGTTGAACTGTTACACTGGAACTGATAGCATCTTAAGCAACATGGAAAACGCCTGCAAGAACAGGTGCCCATTATCAATAATGTCATTGTTTCACTCTGCATTATATCTGTGCAACTTCAATAGCATTTCTATGTGTGTAAGCCTTCAAGTCAGCTTTGACTCCTGGTAGCTATGTGGCTAAATCAGTGCAGTTTTCTTGCTAACTTCTTACAAAATTATTTGCCACATTGACTTGACTCCCCAAAGTTGCCCAGCTGGCTTTTGTAACTAAGGCAAAATTTGCATTCAGGTTTCTACTTGAGGTTCTTAATTCCCACCCCAGACTGGATCTTTTAGTAGAACAGGGATATAGTATTTATTGAAATACTATATTTCTGTTCTACTAAAACAGCCAGTCTTTTAGAAATTATTCTTTCTCTTGATGAGCCGCAGTGGCGCAGTGGTTAAAATGCAGTACTGCAGGCTATTTCTGCTGACTGTTGGCTGCCTGCAATTTGTAAATTGAATCTCACCAGGTTCAAGGTTGACTCAGTCTTCCATCTTCCGAGGTTGGTAAAAGGAGGAGCCAGATTGTTGGGGGCAATATGCTTGACTCTAAACTGCTTAGAAAGGGCTGTAAAGCACTGTGAAGTGGTATATAAGTCTAAGTGCTGTTGCTATTACTATTGAAGTAAATCTTGGAATGGCTTTACAGTAAGAAGCACTGTCTTTAAGGTAAAGAGAATAGATCTACCTACCAAGATGTAAGTGTGGCATTGAAAATCTATTTTGTTAGACTGGCCTGGTCTGGCCTATTTGTATAGCAGGATCTCTTGGCAGCAGTAAAAAGTCAATTGAGATTGGCCATTACGTTGTATTTTCACTGGATCATCATAAGAAGACTGTAAAAGATGTGAAATATTACAAGATTTATACAATCTTTAAGGCCAACCACCTTAGAACCAAAGCTTATGTTACTTTGGAGGAGTATGGTATGATCTCTTTAGGTATTTTGTTTAAAAAATAGCCCTATGCTCCCTAATTCAGCTGGAATGATAGTGCAGTATGAGGAGGTGAGACTAAAATGCTGACCTTTCATAGCAAAAGGGAAAAAATAACCAACATTGATATTGTGTAGAGTAGTCCTGGATGGTTTTACAGTCAATGGCATTTTGGAAATGGTAGTAAATTCAGAAATGTACTCCATCCTATTTTGGTTTGATTCAAATAAGGGCATTGCTTCTGATAAAAGTAAAACAGATTGGAGGTAAATTCACAATTAATTTACTCAACTTGTAATCTGGCCTATGAACAGTCTTCCTCTTGGAAATACAGAGAAGCAGGCAAATCATATTCATTTGATAATTCTTGAGAGAAAGGAATCAGATAACAGAAACCAGATTGCTGTCAGCATATAGGCATAGTGTTAGTGTCTATAATTAGGGTAGGTTAGAGTCCCTTTAGTAGAGAATAATGTAGACATGTGGAGATAGCTATAGTAAGGTAACCCCATACTACTATCAGCTATTCCATTCTGGCTCTAATATTTACATTGATTTTTTAAAAATTCCTATTAGCATTTTTGGGATACATTGTTCATAACCTTGCTTAGTTTTAGATTCTTTTGCCTTCTTTTGGCCAGAAGTCCAATGAGCATTATAGTTGTAATGATAGGGCTCTTTCTTTATGACTACTAATTGAAATTAGTAGAAGCCCATTCAGGATAGGAGAAAGTTACAATAGCAGAATGATGCCTCCAAGCTCCAATTCTCACAAGTGGTCCAGAAGAATGGTATTAAATATTTCTGAGCTATCACGCAGCACTACTAGCAGTCTGAGGGTAAGGCACCAAATTCAAGATATATCTCTCATCTTTCCTTCAGGAGTTCAGGCTGTTTATATCAGGTTCTGTCTTCCATTTCCCCCCAAAACAGTAGGAGACAGTGAGTGATCTGAACCTCATGGCTGAGGGTAAAATTGGGTTTTCCCAATTTGAGTTTAACACTTTAATCCATATACTTCTAAGTACGAGAGACTGGAAAGCTAACTGAAAACCACTGATTAGTTTACAAACAAATTGGAAGATTTCCTGTAATGCTAACCATTAGTTGCTATTATTGAAAGCTAAAATTTGCAAGTGGAATACATTTTATAGATTAACACCAGCTGAGCACTATATATACAGAGAAAAGGTTCTGGTTATTTTTTTTTTCCTTGAGAGAGAGCAAAGAAAATGAAAATTAAATAGAGAAAATAAAATGTTTTAAGGTTCTGATGAGGGTCCATTTTAGGGCATGCAGAATGTAGTTATAAGTTCTATTCACAGTTCAAAGATGACTTAATTCCAAATAATCTGTCTGAATTGGATTCTCTGCTAGAGGCTATGAATAATGCACACACAGAAATAATCCATACTCTCTCTTCTTTAATCTAAACATATTACACATAATGGCAGATGACAAATTTGGGAAGTCCAACTACTACTGAATTAGCTTTTGTTGAGAATACTGGTAAATCCACTGTCGCCCAGCAGGCAATTTTTCAGAAGCTCATTAATGCAACATGCAGAGTTATTGGCACTTGAAGCTATTTTCTAGAATAATTTTGATTGGAGAATGAAAGGTGATATAAAAAGTTTTGAAATGAAATTATCTAGCTGTTGCTTCCAGGGAGAAATGAAGTCTAGTTAACATAATGAGCTTATTTATCTGCATAGTTATTTGTATCATTCCCCAAATATCTCATTGTGTTACACAACTCTTTATCTATAAAGTAATATATTAAAATGTCCTGTTGTACTAACAATTTTGCCCAAATATTATGAAGCAATAATCTTTGCTGCAGGTAAACTCCTTTTTTAAAAAACCCAATTATTTGGCAGGCATTTTAGAAGTTACACATCTGGAGTATCTGTGATGCCTAGAATGAGAGTGGATAAGTGATGTGGCTCTCACAGAAAATTGATTTGACGGTCTTTTGATTCTGATTCTATTCATCTATAGTGCAGTCTACTGCTAGGATCAACAGGTCAATAATAGGGTAATTATAGTGCTTGGACCTGAAAGTGGAGGAGGACTACTTTTTAGAAAAAAAAAAAAGAAAAAGAAAGAGATGATAGTGTAGCTACCTACTTCCCAAAATGGATTGCCCTGTTGCTGTAGCTTTCCGTCATTATCCATCCTTTGCTGTTGGTCTGGCAAATTGTAGGCTATATTTTCCAAGGGGGAGATTTGTAGAGCTTCCAGTTAGCAATCTCTGTTGTATGAGTTCCAGATTGTATTTCATGTCCATTAAAGCTTCAGAAGCAAGCTATTGCAATTTGCCAACTGCAGATGTTTATTTATATTCTAAGATCACCAACAACTATCTTTGTCTTTAGCAAGGTTATTTCTCCTCATAGAGAGCCTATTTTTGGTTTGACTTTAAGACAACAAGAAGAAAAAAACTCATCCCAGTATAATTACCTATTTAATCAATTTATATACTAGATTACTAGAGTGCTTACTATATCAAAAGGATCTCTCAGAGCAGCATCTAGCTGAATTAATTTGCCTGACTCAGCAGTAGCGTGGCTCTTCTGAAAGTCAGTCTGTCCCTAACATTTTTTCACATAAATACTGTAGTATCCACAGCAGCTTCCTTGATTGTTTGACTAACACAGTGAGCAACTGGGATGGCTGTATTTAACTATCTTCCAGCAATATGTATGACCTAGTTCTTTAAGGAAATTGTTTACCTCTTCCCCTAAATAAATTGCTTTTCTTTGTAATGTCTCATCAAGGTATGTAAACTAGCATATTTGTTTTCCTTGGAAACTTGAGTGGAGGAAGCTTATGTAAGCAGGAACTGGAACAACCATTTCAAGCCTTTCACGGAGAGGCTCCTAATGAAATTTGCAATTTTGCAGGTGACTCCAATGTAATGTATATGTAATAGGATTTCATATTTGACTTCTTAGAATTTCTGGGGATTTTCAAAAGCCATTTTGCAACAAAGAAAGTAGTCAATAGAGAATTATTTAAATTCTTAATTAATGATAATAAATATATTAGATAGGTTATCAAGGCAAAAGAACAGGTGGCAGCTGTCTACTATTTCCTGAATAGTATTGTCTGCAATCTACAAGCAGATGCTGAGATTCACAAAATTGTGCCTTCTCAATATGCATCAATTAGATCCCCAGCAATTATATAACTACGTAAGTTATAATGAAATGTATTCATTGAATTTCTGGCTGCACAAATATAATGTTATAGTAACAGGAACTGCTGAAAATGAGAATTAGATCAATTTAAATCCATCAAACATATGGCTAGAAAGTAATGTGGACCACTGATTTGTAAAATTGTTGCAGGACCAGTTTTTCTTGTATATATGAACAAGATGTAATTCTAACAGGAGAGTCCTATAAAATAATTGGGTTACAGTCTATGTAGAAGTAATCATCTTAGTTAATCAATTTATTTGAAGTGTAACTAGGGCCAGTTATATTCTTTGTTCAGTAATAAGCACTAATTTAGTCTAATTCTGTCCATTATAAATTCACTCACTTTTGCTTCTTCACCCAGTAAAATTCTAACATATTCTAGAACAGGGGTGCCAAACTTGATTTCACTGAGGGCTGCATTAGGGTTGTATTTGATCTTAGGGGGCTGGGGTAGGCATGATCAGGGTGGGCATGGCAAGCTTGACATAGATAGATAGATAGAATAGATAAAATACTTTATTGGCCAGATGTGATTGGATACACAAGGAATTTGTCTTGGTGTAAATAGTCTCAATATATATAAAGAAAAGATACATTCGTTAAGAATCAAGAATCATAATGATAGTCATAGGGTACAATCAACAATCAAGTCATACTAGGAAACAGTCAATATAAATCATAAGGATACAAGCAACAAAGTTACAGTCCTACAATCACAAGTGGGAGGGGATAGGTGATAAGGAGTGATGAGAAGATTAACAGTAATAGTAGTGTACACTTTGTAAATAGTTGAACAGTGTTGAGGGAATTATTTGTTTAGCAAAGTGATGGCTTTCGAGAAAAAATTGTTCTTGTGTCTAGTTGTTCTGGTGTGCAGTGCACTATAGTGTTGTCTTGAGGAAAGGAGTTGAAATAGTTTATGTCCGGGACGTGAGGGGTCTGTAAATATTTTCACAGCCCTCTTTTTGACTCATGCAGTATACAGGTCCTCAATTGAAGGCAGGTGGATAGTAATTGCTTTTTCTGCAGTCCTAATTATCCTGTGAAGTCTGTATCTGTCCTGTTGCATTGCAGAACCAAACCAGACAGTTATAGAGGTGCAGATGTGTTGGGAGCATTTGTGGTGGCCCGAGAGCTCTGCCAGTGAAAACGGGCTCCTGATCTCCATTTTCAGGTGTGAAGACTTCCCACAACCCTCTGCCAGCAAAAATGGAGCTCGGAAGGGCCATGGGCCAATTCTTCACTGTTTCCAGGCCAGCCCCACAGGGCCAGATTTAAGCACCCCGTGGGCCAGATCCCACCCATGGGCCTTGAGTTTCACACCCCTGTTCTAGAAGAATGTCATGACCCACTCCAAAAAAATATATGAAGATCTCTAAAAAAAAATCAACAGTGTCTATCAGTCTAGAAAAAGCCATTTCTAAAGCTCTGAAGTGCCACCAACACATATTCAGACATACAGTATTGAAATGGAGAGGATCTGGGACCAGAAAATCTACCCAAGTGTGACAACCTTACCAGTATTGTTTCAAGAATCCAGCATGAAATTCTCCAGAAAAATCACAAAAAGCCCAGAACCAATATCAGAAAATAACTGAGAATAATAAGCACCTAAATGATCTATCAAACTCCTGGAGGAATATTCTATGTCAATATGAATAAAATATGTAACTGGTGGGCCAAGTGTATCTTGTTGTGCCTTACGGAAACCAAATGCTGCAATCCACATAAGACCTTAATATCAATAATGGAGGTTGCAATGTTATTAAATCAGGATGCATTGCTGTCTCAGGACCTAGTTGATTTGTTATCATGGAAGAAAGCACAAATTCTGCTTTGTAGCATAGAATGCTTCAAAAAACTATCAAGCCACTTGTCTATCAGCTGAAGCTGAAGTTGAATTACAAGTGGGTCATGCAGCAAGACAGGGATCACAAACTTACAAGAAAGTCTTGAGAAAAATGAAGAACAAAGTCAATGTTCTGAAATATCTGGACACTACAAACCCTCTACCAAAATGTGGCAAAGTTACTGAAGTGAAGCAGTTTCCATAGAATAGATCATGGATGTCAAACTCAATCATGTCATGTGATATATCATGACGTATCGATGTTTTTTGCCTTTGTGGAACTGGGGTGGGTGTGGCCTGAGCTTGACGCATCCGGGCCATGAGCCACCAGTTTGACAGTCCTGAATAGATCAACAGTCTCACACTGCTATAGGAAATACTGATGACCAATTATAGAAGTATTTTTTCACAGTTATTGCAATCAGTAACCAAATTTAAGGCGGTGACTGCTTTTCCCCATAGGGTCAATACTTTTTTGGGAAAAGTACAGTTGCATTTCTTCAGTTACTATGCATTCTCTTCCATTCCACACTTGAGCCAAAATGCTGGTTGGAGAAAAATATCATTTCTAAGACTCATAATAATATATGAAATTCAGCTAAGTCTTTTGAAATATGGGTGGATTTTGGAACAACTTAAGTTTATTAATTAAGTGGAAGGTTATTTTATTATGGAATTTACTTGCCTTTGTATAACTATAACTATTTCTAATATTTTATAAATTAAATAAAGAAGAGCTCCCACAGGTTAATAAAGACTGATGTCTCATCTTTCATGGTTTGCAGACATAATTGCCTTCCCTAATGACTTGTTCTGCAATTCTTTAGGGGTATTAATTATGATAATTTACTTTCTTACTGCCTTCAATACAGCCTTTCCCAAAAGACTGCTTCTTCCTTAGAAGTATCCATGTATTCCATTCTCATCTTTCCACATAGTCCATCATTATATAACAACGCCCCTCCCTAATTATCTCTACTTAGGGTTTTTTTTGAAGACCATGGAACAATATTGAGAACAATGAATTACAAGGCACAGGCAAGTCATCACCCAAGAGTCCAGAAAACACTGGATACTCTAAGCAGGGTTGGGTAGAGTGCATCTTGGATATAGCTGGAGTGAAAGAGTTATGAGAGGGTCTGAGGAAAAAGCAGATGAAGAATTTCTTCTCAGCAATCATCATGGCTTGGCTTGGCACGAGTAATTCCTGGCTGGCTTGGCAAATTATTAGCAGTCATTGCAAACTGGGTTACAAACAATTCCTCAGTTCAGCCATTTAATCCTCCAGAGATGCCACATTCTACACCGGGTTGCAATTCTGATGCAGTAAGTTGGAACTTGCCCTGGCTCTGAGAATGGAGTGGCCAGAGGAGCAGATGGGGATTACAATTGTCTTTCCTACTTTGAAGGAAGTGGCAGTCTGGGTGGTCTCTGTAACAAGCCTTAAATAATAGCATGGCCACAGAAAATAGGAAGTGTTGTAATTGAAATTAGCATCCAGGTACTGCCATTTTCCAATTTGCTTGAAAGGACAACATGATTTGAAACCGAGGTCACTTTCACATGGCACCAATTTCTCTAAAATATTTTGAAGTTGTCCATAAAATGCCTTTACTTCTGCTGTCCTTATACTTTGAGAATAGGAAAGAAACTGATGGATGGGTGGGTGGTTTGGGGAGGGCACAAGGGCTCTCTAGTGAACTGAAAATCTGAAATCTGCTTTGAATGTTTAATAAATGTTTCAATATGAAAAAACTCTATTCCCTCTGTTCTTTAACCTGATTGCCCTTCAGAATTACTGTCCTATAGGAGTTTCTAAAATACCATCGTTTGGCCAAATTTTAACCAATCTTCACCAAACCTTACACTCTCTTAGAGGTGAAACAGGATTTTGTGCTTCCTTATTCTTAAATTCCTAATTTTACCTCCCTTTATTTTATGAGTAGGGCAATGTAGTAGAATGTTCAAAAATTTTAAAATTAAGCATAACTTTATTTCATATAGTTCAGATTTAAAAATACTGAACTGCAGAGACAGCATCGTAAAACAGATAGAATCACAGCCATTTCTTTTTGCAGCTTTCAAAATGTTTCAAAACTAGTAAGGATAGTTGGCAGATGCTCCCCCTTGCCCCAAGCACACAAGCTTTTGCAGATATAATTCAAGCTTGCAGCCGAGTATATTTACTGACCTCATTTTTCATTACAAAGAAAACTGCCAGACACCAAGTTAAAATGAAATTCTTTTCCAACGTTCTTCCACCTCTACATTATGGGCAGAGAGAAAAATAGCTTTTTGCAAGACTTAGAACAAACGTTACAAAAGCAATTCTCTCTGCCAGAAATAGTGAATCCAGCTTTCATGTTTGCCAGGTTTCTTGGAATTACTCTTGCCTTATTACTGTAACTTAAAAGGAATATTGGTAAAATGCTAGACTATCACATTCTTCTATCAGCCATTGAACAATTATCTTTTGGTAGCAATGAATATTTCAGTGGAGATTTCTAAAATACTGTGAAGAAGGTGATAGGAAATTCTCCTATCCAGCACACTGCTTTTGCTGAATTCTGAGGTTCTTGTTTGCTGACTTTTTATTTCCTGATATTAGATATTTTCTCCAAACATGATATTGCCAATATTCAGGCAATGCCCCTTAAACATTTTTGTCTCCCCTGCCCTCAAAAACAGGAAATGTAACTGCTAAGATCCTTGGGGCACAGGATCAGGTAAAACTTCAGGATTCTTCTTTTAAAGTCAACATGGTGGCCACAACTCTGTGCCCAGAACCCTTCCCTTTTTTATATGTGTCAGATATGTCATATGTGTAAACAGAACGTAGATTTTGATTTTGTGGTTACCCTCTGGCCTTTTTCAATCCTCTTGCAGATGACTCTGGAACTGATTTTATTTTTTGTTTGCAAATCTTAGCATTTTATGCCGCAAACTTGGAGAAGGAACAAAATGGAAAACTCAGGGAATATGACTTACTCATATTGGTTTTATCTTCTAACATGGCAGTCCAGCCGCTCCCCGCTCTACCATAGCAATAAACAAGAAAGGTTGCTTAAAGCACTCAAATGAAGAGAAACCTGAGTTTTGAAAAAGTCAAAAATAAAAAACCTTTCATCTATGATACGTTTTTTATTCTTTAGCGGCATGAACATTTTTTTTTTAAACAATAATCCGAGAAAAACCTTTTCCTGTCCTTATTTATTTAGCTGCACCATTCTTAGCTAGAGACCAAAATCGACTCCAGCCTATATTCAGACTAGGGATGAAATTCAACTACCTTGGCCCACCTCAGGAATGTTGGTAGGGATGATTTGAATCGGTAAAAAAATCGCCCCTGGTTGCTCTTGGTTGCTATTGCTATTATTCCAAGCCATACTCACAATGATGCCCACAGAGCTGATAGGGAAAATTTTTGAGTTTCACCGCTGATTCAGACCCCAAACCATATATGCTGAGCCTGGTATTGGAACATCGTGGTCATTTTAATTACTTACGTTAGCATTAGATGTTTAAAATGTGCGGCCTACAAGAGAAGTGTCAGATGCTTAGCTAACCACATAGTTTAGTATTGCTTTTATCTTAAATATGTGGACCAAATTCAAAGCTTACAGTAAAATTGTTTTGTAGCGGCAATGAAGAGGCACACACGGATAGTGATTCAGTCTTTTTGTTTATTTACAGGAACACCGACTGGCTCGGCGGCGCGGCAGCCCTTCTTTTAAAGGGCTCCCGCGCCTAAGTCAGCCAATGACGGGGCGAGGATCTCCCGCCGGAATGTAGACCAATGAACAGTAAGTATTTCAAATATAACCAATCCAGAACACCCCTCCCTCCTTGGTCCAGTCTGACCAATCAGGAGCCGCGCCTATGTTACGTAATCACGTAGATAGGCGGGGCTCCTGTGGGTCCGACTGGACCTGCGCGGCTCAGTTGCGTCGTTGCTATCGGCTGGTGCGGAAGGACCTGTTGCTCCTCTCGCCTCCGGCCCTGGAAACTTCGAGCAGGTCGAGCCGGCTGCGTCACTACCAACGGGCCTAGCTGGGCTAGTTGACGTGGCCATGCCGCTCCCTGCCCGGCCTGGATTATCGACGGTCCTGTCAGATGTTTCAGCGGGACGTTCTCCAGGATCAGGTGCATAGCAGCGCGACCCGACCGGAGCTAGAGTTGAGGGTGTGTGTGTGTGAGTTAGGGCGTCATTGTTTGTTAGTGGGCTTTCCTTATCCTGACTGCTTGGTGGTTGCTCCCCTTCCCCCCCAGGAAAATCGCCAGGTCTGGGAAGGGTGCGAGTTCGAAGTTGGTCTATGTGTCGCTTCCAGCTTTTGCCATCAGCAGTGGTAAGCCGGTAAGAACGGGGTCCGGTTAGATGTGTGATGGTGGCTGGCACCCATAAGGGGTGCCCTACCAGGTTTTTAGCGTAAACTAAATCCCCAATTCGGAATGTTCGGACTCTGGTTGAAGAATCTAGGGGTTTGTCTGTAGAGTATGTAGGGTGTAGTCTATCGAGAGGGGAACGTAGTTTTCTCCCCATAAGTAATTCAGCAGGAGTTTTGTTAGTAGTGCTACTAGGTGTAGTGTGTTGGAGGAATAATAATTTGTCGATGCGTGCTTGTATAGGGCCCTGGTCTAACTTAAGAAGGGTCTCCTTGGTAAACCTTGGTAAAAATGCGTTCGGCCCGTCCATTCGCTGCCGGATGTGCCGGCGCGGTTAGGGCATGGCGTATGCCCAAACTTGCTAAATAACCCTCAAATTCTGTAGCCGTGAATTGAGGGCCGTTGTCAGATACCAGGACGTCTGGTAATCCGTGGGTGGCAAACCAGTGACTGAGCTGTCGTATGACAGCCTCACAAGAGGTTGATTTCATTAGGCTCACTTCTAACCAGTTGGAATAAGCGTCTACCAGAATCAAGAAGGTATGCCCCTTAGTCGGACCCGCAAAATCTATGTGGATTCTAGACCAAGGGCCCCTAGGTAGATCCCACTCAGTAGGCTGGCGCCTTTGGGGGTGAGGGCCGGGATGTCTGGCAGGGCTGGCAACCCGCGACCCAGTCGGTAACATCCTTGTCTAACCCAGGCCACCATACATAACTTCTGGCTAAACTCTTCATCTTTACCACCCCGGGGTGTCCCTCATGCAATAGTTTCAATATGGGATTTCGAAGTTTTAGTGGAATGACCACTCGATCCCCCCATAGTACACAACCTTTTAGTACGGAAAGTTCCATTTGTCTCTGTTTAAATGGTCTGTACTGTTCTTGTAAATCAGAGTCTGGCCATCCCTTTATGATCCACCTACTCACGGTACGCAGTAGGTGGTCGTTAGAGGTTTCGTGCGCGATGTCTGCTGCTGTCATCGGGAGGTTGGGCAGGGTTTCAATCAAAAAGGTTGAGGTGCTGGGGTTTGGTTCAGGATCAGAGTCTGGTAACGGGCAACGACTTAAAGCATCGGCGTGCGTGATGGTCGGACCCGGACGGTAAGACAGGGTGTAATTGTAAGCGGCAAGGAATTCTGACCATCTTGTCATTCTGGGTGATAAAATATGAGGAGTAGGTTTGTCTCCCGCCAGGATACCTAGTAGGGGTTTGTGGTCGGTGAAGATAGAAAATGATCGGCCATACAGGTATTCATGGAAACGTTTAATACCAGAAATTATGGCTAGTGCCTCCTTGTCCAGTTGACTGTAATTTCTTTGGCTTTTGGACAAAGTTTTTGAATAGAAAGCAATCGGAGCCTCTCTGCCGTTAGGTAGAAGGTGGCTCAGGACAGCTCCGATCCCAAAAGGCGAGGCATCACAAGTTAGTAACAATGGCAAAGTCTCGTTATATTGAATTAGTACTTTTGCTGAAGTGATCATGTCTTTAATTTTGTTAAATGCTGTTTCTTCCCGATGTCCCCACTTCCACGACGTGTCTTTGTCCAAAAGTCTATGCAAGGGTTCCGCCACCGTGGCTTTCTGGGGCAAAAAGACATGATAAAAGTTTATTAACCCTAGGAAAGCTTGTAGGTCAGCCTTGTTAGTTGGGGTGGGGGCATTTTTGATAGCACGGGTTTTTTCTGCTGTTGGGTGGATGCCATTTCCATCGATTTGGTATCCCAAAAACTCTATTTTGTCCGTGATAAGGGTGCATTTGTCTTTTTTGACTTTTAACCCAGCCTCAGTAAATTTGGTAAGCACTTTTCTTAGGCGGTCTCGCAGTTGCAATTTGTGATTAGCTGCAATCAGGACGTCATCGAAATACGGAATGACCCCTGGGATTCCTTGAAGGAGGCGTTCCATAAGAGATTGAAAAATGCCAGGTGCCACGCTAACGCCAAATTGGAGGCGATTACACTTAAAGGCACCCCGGTGTGTTACAATAGTTTGGGCTTCAGCTGTTTTTTCGTCAACGGGCAGTTGCTGGTAAGCCTGAGCCAAATCGAGTTTAGCGAAAATCTTTCCGCCTTTGATAGAATGTAGCAAGTGTTGTACGACAGGCACGGGGTATGCGCTCTGTTGTAGGGCATGGTTGAGGGTCGCCTTATAGTCCCCACAAATACGAACCGACCCGTCTGCTTTTATAGGGGTCACTATAGGGGTCTCCCATTTAGCGTGGTCAACTGGTTCGAGGACCCCTTGCTTGACTAGTTTATCCAGTTGTTCTTCTATTTTTGGCTTTAAGGCAAAAGGTACCCGTCTTGCCTTTAGTCTAATTGGGGCTACCTTAGGGTCTATGTTAAAAGAAATCGGGTTACCCCGGTACTTGCCTAATTCTTCGCTGAACAGGTCCTGGAATTCTTGAATGAGATCTGCCTCCCAGTCAGCGTCTGTAATATGGTTGATACCGGTCATCCCTATTCCAAGTGGTTCGAACCATTCCAGTCCTAAAAGGCTTGGTCTGTTCCGGTCCACGATTGTTAGGGGAAGAATCTCAGTGTGGTTGTTGAAGGTTACCTGGAAATGTCCAATCCCTACTACCGGAATTTTGTTTCCCTGGTAGTCTTTAAGTGTTAATTTCTGTTTGTCTAGTTCGCTTCGCCGTATGTCTGGGATCAATTTCTTAATAGTGTCCCATGAGACCATGGAAAGGAATGATCCCGAATCCACTTCCATTTCACAATTTTTTCCTTCAATTCTTACTTGCACGTGGACTTTTTTAACGTTTTTTGTATTAGAGTGACCAATTATTACTGTTTGATGCGTTTCTTCTTTCTTGTAAGATGACTCTTTAAATTTTCTGTTCCTTCCTTCCTGGCTCCAACGGTTGTTTGTTTTCTTTTCTCTCTCTCTTGGAGAAGGGCTTTCTCTCCGCCTGGGGCTGTAGCTTGATCTGGCTCTGCATACCCTTGCGATGTGCCCTTTCTTTTCACACTTTCGGCATATTGCGTCTATGAAACGGCACTCTGATCTGGGGTGGTTTCCACCACAACGGTTGCATTCAAAATCAAACCGCCTGGTTGCCCGCTCTTTTTTCCCTCTCGCGGCTTTTAGTTGGCAAACCTCGTCTTCTTCACTACTGACCTCAGTTTCAAGATCCTCGTAGTGTGTTGAGGTTTTTCCTTGTTCATCTTCAGTTTTGGTGGCTTCTTTGGATTTGTGGTGTGCAGCTTGATTAATCTGTTTCATTCTTGCCGCCGATTTGTGAGCAGCTTCGGCTGCGGTGGCTTCTTCGATGGCCTCTGTAGCTGTTATCTTGGGTCGGTTTAGTAACTTACTCTGCAATATTGGATCTTTTAAGCCTAATACGATCCGGTCTCTCAGAGCCTCGTTGAAATCCGAGAATTCGCACTCTCCACCTATTTCTCTTAAATCTGCCACGAAATCGGCGATAGGTTCACCTTCTTTTTGATTCCGGAGGTAAAACTCATGGCGCTTGATCAGGCAGGAGACTGTGGGAGCGTAGTGTTTCCTCAGGATCTTTTCTAGCTCGGGCCAAGTTAGCGTTTTGACATCGATTGGAGACGCTAGCGCCTTTGCCATCCGGAAGACGGCTTGGCCGCAGTGGGTCAAGAACACCGCTCTCTTCCGATGATCCGACACTCCGCTCAGATCGCTACTCTCCAAAAACATGAGGAATCGGTCCACATACGTCTGCCATTCCTCCTTTGCCGGATTGAATTTCTCTGGCGGGGCGTTGCTTCCGGACATGATGCCATTCGCTCTCCGCTGCTATTCACTCTCTAAACGTGTTGCCTCGATCCCATCCTCATCGCCAGTGTTTTGTAGCGGCAATGAAGAGGCACACACGGATAGTGATTCAGTCTTTTTGTTTATTTACAGGAACACCGACTGGCTCGGCGGCGCGGCAGCCCTTCTTTTAAAGGGCTCCCGCGCCTAAGTCAGCCAATGATGGGGCGAGGATCTCCCGCCGGAATGTAGACCAATGAACAGTAAGTATTTCAAATATAACCAATCCAGAACAAAAATACTTTAATTAAAAGGTGTAAACATAAACTTTTTCTCTGATAACACTGAGATTCTTCAGTCTACTACAAACTTCATGCAAATTAACTGGTTATTGTTGTGCATGCCTGTGTATTTTTTTTTGAGAAAGCTGTAAGCATCTAATTCACCTTTATCGGTTTTTAAAGAATTCCTACAGGGGATCTGAACTAGGAAAATAATTATCATGACATTTTTAACTGCCCTTTGTGGTTACAGGAATTCAAATAGGAGATGACTAAGGCATGAGTGACCAATTACAACAAGGAAGAAAAGTAATTGACTCATACGGTGAATTGGTGCAAATTCCCCTTTGGCCACGGCTGCCATCTACTCAAGCAGAGGCCAAGAATCACCTCCAAATTTTGTAGCAGTTTTGCCTGGGGAAGCCTTGTCTCATCTAGAATTAACTGCTCCTGGCAAGCCTCTTGATTTTGTTCTGGACCCTTCTGGATTCTTCCAGACTTTTAGTCTCCAGATACTGAGAAAGAACTTTGGTGGCATCACTTGATTGACCAGAGGTGGAAAAATATTACTGAGTATCATAAACATACTGAGGATAGCTCATACCGTGCCAGCAGATGATTCATTCAGTCATTTATGTAGATATTAAATAGGAGGGAAGAAAGAATAGTGCCCTTAGGAAACACAAAAAGCAATGTCATAAAGCTCAACATCTATCCTCCACAAATGCAAACTGGAACTGAATTGGAGGAAAGACAGAACCTCCACAGCACTGTACTCTCCTATATATATCCCCTTAAGTTGATCCAGAAAGATACTGTGATAAATGAATGAATGAATATTTATTTATATACCGCTCCTCTCCCGAAGGACTCGGAGCGGTGTACAGCCATGCAATTAAAAACATTAAATATACAAAAATTAAAACTAAATTAAATACCCTGGCTGCAAAACAGTTAAAACCCCTACTTTAAACCCTAAAATTAGCATAAAATTAAAATATCCAAATCTAAAATCAGCTCAAGCCGGCCTGGTCAAAGAGCCAGATTTTCAAGGCATGCCTGAAGGTCCCCAGGTCCGTGGCTGTATGTAACTCCGGGGGCAACCCATTCCAGAGGGTAGACGCCCCCACAGAGAATATTACTGAACAACTACCAAATGTTATTGAACAACTACCAAAACAGAATGTCCACCACTATTCTGAACATTCCAAAAGTCACCCACAAGTGTTACCAGTGCTTTTTAAAATACTATATCTAGATCTGAATTTTGATTGAAAATAGTTCCAGATACACCTCTGAAGCTGTAGCTTGACTACTTTCTCCTTAACATTCCTCAAAAAGATTGGAAACTGGATAAAAATTATCCAATATCATCAGAATCATAACTATCCAGGAAGGATATGAACCTCATATACAGAAGTTGAATAGGCTCAAATGTCTCTCAAACAGCAGAGTCAGATTGTACCCCAGTCACCTCCATAGGGATTATAAAACTGGAGTCCATCTAGGATAAAAGGGACCGCATATACCACAATAGAATATCTAAACTTTAGCTTCATTCTTTTTGTCACTAAATATGCTGGATTTAACTTTATTTAAAAAAAAAAAGACTGAATTATGCTGGAAAATACAGATTGGCTGCTCCCATGAGATGATGATCCCCAAGGTGACAAAATGATTCCCATCTCACAAATTTTGGGCATGTGATATAACCAGACTGGATACGATTGAAGGATGTGGAAGAAGAGGAAACAATAGATGGAATTAAGGATATCACTAGAATGTGTCCAGAGAGAGGCTGAGATAGTTCATACATTCATCAGGAAACAAGCACAAATGACAGAACCTAAATAAATAACATGTTAAGTTATTCTATAAGCTCCATAGCAAACTCTCACATTCAGCAGGATGCAGCCAAAGGGGAAAAGGTTTTCAGCCTATGTTTTATTCATCACATCTAAGCTGCAAAAGCAGAGTCTCTTTGCAGGCACATGATTATAAATTAAGTCTTTCTTTTCGTTTTTTTAAAAATGAGAATAATACTTGCCCCAATAGTCTTAAAAGTAAAATGAATTTAATTTGCTCCAATTCCTCATTTTACTGTCAACACTTTCTCTTTAAACAGAAAATGCAATAGGATTTTTTTTAACAACTACAAAAATACAGATGAGAAAAAGAACCTTTCACAAGCTGTGATTTCTCCCAGGTTTCAAAAGAGTTTAAATTAATTACTTGTTCTGTTAATGCTCTGACTAATCCTGCTAAAATGGATTATTTAGTGCTGGCAGATAATGTAATATTCATTTTGCATCATTCCACTTTTTTCAAAAAACCAAAACAGGAAGTGTCTCTAACTCTCTATTCCCTAGTAAGGGATATAGAAAAACATGTTCAACCCTCCTCTGTGCACATCAACTGATCTCAGAGATATCAGTGTGGTTTAGTCATTTATCTAAAACTCTGGTTTGTTGGAAAAACATTTTGGAATTCTTGCCATTTCCTTGGACAAGTTATGCAAAAGTATGCTTTGTATTAATATCCTACCGTTACCAGTTGAAAATATTTCAAGCTTCTGATTCATTCACTCCTTTCTTTTCCCCTGTTGCTTATCAGTTGGGTGGCTGGCAAGCATAAGGGGAAGACGTTGAGCTTGTCTAGTTTTAAATAATTGGATAGACTACAGAGCAATGTTGATTCAAACAGAAGAGAATTTTGTTTTAGCTACAGTATGTTGCTGCATTAATAAAATAGAGTCTGTGTATGAGGTAAATCACATGACCTCTGGCGTACTGTGGGTCCTCTCAAGACCTGAGACAAGTTGCTTTAAAAATTGATTTTAAGTCAGAAATGCAAAGTTTTACAGAGTTAAAGTACCAATATTATTCTGGATGTACCTGCGGTAGGATTCAACATTTTTTACTACCAGTTCTGTGGGCATGGCTTGGTAGACATGGCTTGGTGGACGTGGCAGGGGAAGGATACTGTAAAATCCCCATTCCTTCCCCACTCCAGGCAGGAAGGTTATTGAAAAATCCCCATTTCCTCCCACCCCACTAACCTGCTTTCCAGCTCTGTTCTCCTGTGCAGGGCAACAAAAGAAGACCCAGCCTATCAGCTGGGACTCGGGAGGCAGAGAATAGATGGGGGCGGGGCCAGTCAGAGATGATATAGGCCGGTTCTCCGAACTACTCAAAATTTCCGCTACCGGTTCTCCAGAACTAGTCAGAACCTCCTGAATACTACCTCTGCCTGCAACTGTTATTATTAATTACAACTGTAAATAGAATGTGACTGGATTTACATATCATGGTACACTGCTCTTTATTTAGCTACGGTATGGCTGCCAATTCAAATTTGGTATATATATCATTCAGGAAAGAAAATATATGTATTTATTTGTGACTTAGGTTTGTATAAAATACTGCACTGCGTCTCCTTTGAGCGTCAAACAACACCCACAAAACTGAAATTTTCACTGAATTAACCAGAAACATTGGTATTCCTAAAAATATAATGACATGTGGTCTGAAATGCAATTTGGAAGAATAGTATCTACCCACTTTCCTAAATGATTAGCATTTGGTTGCTAGTAGCAACAGCAAAGAAGACACAGTCTTCATATCAGCTTTATGGCAACATATTACAGTATTAGGAATCAGAAGAATTTTGGTATTCTTTCCCAATTTCCCCCCCCCCAACATATAATATGATTATCACTATTTTTGCCCATTTATGTATTTGCTTTTTAGGTATTCATTCAATTTAGTAATAATATCATGGCAGCGTTTTGCTCAATAGGTTTTCTTTATTTAGACCAGATATGACATGACAATATAAACATAGATAGACATGTACATGATTGTTAAGTGCCATGTGATTAAAAACCATATTATAATATATGTGACTATCCGCCAAATGTTGTATAAGTCAACTTTGAACATTAAACGATGAATTTTAAAATACATATTAGAATATTAGGGTAATAAAAATATGTCAATATTATTGACTGCATTCAGAGGCTAAATAAAGTAAAAGACAGGTTTTTTTTTAATTAAACTAATGAGCCAGTTAAGGCACCAGGCTAAAAACTGGGAAACTCTTGAGTTCTAATCCTGCCGTAGGCACAAAACCATCAAGGGGATCTTTCTCTTAACTCCAGGGTGGAGGAATGGCAAGCCACTTTTGAAATCTTGCCAAGAAAATTGCAGGGATCTGTAAAAGGCGGTTGCAGGGCATCAACACTGATTTAAAGACACTGAAGAAGAAAAAAAGATGATAATAATGTTAGGAACTTTTAGGAAAATTTGGGTGTTCGATTTGTTTTTTTTCTGTGTCAAATAGAAATCAAGCAGCAGCCATTAAGAAAAACCAAATATCTACTTGATCTATATAATTAATTTAATTTTGCATGTTAAGTATTGGTTTAAAAGAAGGGAAGTTATATAAATTGAAGTTATGTCAGTTCCACCCCAGTTTTTTTTTTTGTTATTTGTTTTGAATTGATAGCTGTGGCACAGGCCATGTTTCCAGACCCTCCACTAAAACTATCAAAATCAAAACCTTTACAAGTGAGTCTCTCCCCTTGCTTTGATCAGGTCTTTTCCTTAGAGTCAGATGCTCTTTGAGATTTCCAAACATTTTTCCAGCTTTCAGCTATTGCGTTCACAAGATGTGCTCCCCAAATGTCAAGACTCAGTGCTGAGAGTGAAAAAGTTTCTGGAAGCCTGGCTTGGAAAAATGACTGGCCAAAAGACAATGGAAAAGCTGTATTTGATACATCAGAAGGGAGCATAGCATATTAGATGTGTAGTGTTGATATTAATATCCAGTATCATTAATCATGGCCTTCAGGATGCATGCAATTAGAATAGAATGATTGTTGCTTTTTGGCATGCCATAAATGGAATTAATTCTGCAGGCTCTCTTGTCCTTTGCTTAAGTAACCTGCAGAGCTGTGTGCATATAAGCTTGTGCAAGGCCTTGGGACTTCAAGGGGGGGAGAGGTATTTATTACACTTCATAACTGAACTCTGTTCTAGTAACCTGTTGAGAAATGCTTTTGGATACCTCCTGGCTGAAAGATAGAGAAAATGCCCAGCTGGGAGCCATTTAAAAAGAAAACCTATATTGGAGTATAGAAAGGGGAATTGAATTTTGCAGAAACTGCAAACATCTTTTCAAATCTTTGGAATTGCTTTATTTCAAAAGAAGTAATAATAGCTTGTAGATTTGAGAGCAGTCCCAGAGAAGGCAAGAGAGAGACAGCTTTGTAAAAACATTACGTGTTGTTCATTCTATTTCCTCTTCATTTTCTTTCATTTTAAGGAAATGAACTTATTGTCTAAAAGCCCAATTTTCTTAACAAGAGCCCAACCCATGTAGATAAATTCACAATCAGATGAGTTAAAAATGGGCAGATGCATTTAGAAGGAAGGGGGAAGGAGAAAGCAACATTTTTGTAGACAAGATAGAGGAAAAATTAGAAATGCCACACGGAGGCAAAAAAAATCAACTATAGGTACAAATTGTACCTATACAATTGGTACATTTGGTACAACCTATATAAAAAAATGAAAAGAAAAAAATCCAATTGTAATTATATAATTGTTCGTAATGCTGAGAAAGGAAAGAGAAGGTTTTATTAGCCTTTGAATTTCATAGGGCAAGTTACCAAAAAATATACATGAAAGGATTGGGGAATAAGAGCCCTTGATCCATTCATTTTCATGGAATTTTCAAATCAAAGCTATATGTGTTTTTGAATTATGTACAATATTTCAGTTCCTACCTGTTATATGTTAAACCATTTAATCTATGAATAAACTATTAATTTTCAAGTCAGTTAGGGACAGACAAACTGTACAAACAAACAGAAATAAAATAATTGGGACTGGGAAACGTCAAAGTTTGTTGCTAAAACCTAAGGACTTATACATGTACCATTTTTATTGATGTTTATAAATGGTAAAAGAAAGAAGAGGGAAGTGCAAGCCATGAACAATGATCCTTTCATCAAGAACTGAAAAATCTATTCTTGATTTTTAGTTAAAAGGGCCCCATAACAAATCAATATCTTTTCATTTTTAATACAATACTTTCATAAGGGATTAAAAAATAGCTTCAAATCTAAAGAGTTTATATATCAATTTTTTTAAAAAAACCCACAGATATAGTCATTCTCAAGTGGAAAAAACAGAAGCTTAGTAAATGTTAGTCTGTCTAGTTCAAGAGGTCAAAGAAGTAAACACTTCAAAATATAACGGAAGACTATAGTGAAAAAGCCATGCATTCGTGGGGAAAGTCACCTATTTTGCTTAAGAGGTCAAGCTCAGTTGACATGGATAAAACTTTTCTATTTGACTGAGCATTAGTTAGGATGCCTAACAAAATCTTGAACTTTTAGGGGTCTTTGATATCTAAAATACACATACAATTGTGGAGGTAACATTAATCTTGATTATTATACCATAGTCCAATCTTTACAAATGGATTAGGAGATATTGTGACTGGTGAGTGTATAAAAGTTGTGATTCTGAGCCAACTGGTCTCTGATATTGATATTCAAAGAAAGTCCTATGTTTCAGGCAGATGACAAAATAATGGATAAAACATTTATCTTGTCAAACATTGTTCTATTTCTGTTCAGTGCCTTTAAGTTCCCTTGGCTACAAGCTCTTTTTCTATGAGTTTTTCCCCCTACATTCTCTCTGCAACATTACTCTATTCACCAGAAGAGATGTACAATGCATTAAGCCAAAAATCTATCTTTAAAGAGCATTTCTTTCACCAGGCTTTTAATTATTTCTTAATATTCACATTATTTTTAATTTCTGTACTTTTTAAATTTCTGTTTTAAGTTAGCAGAACTTCCTTGATTAAATAAAAGGTGAGATATCAGTCTAATTAGTTCATTAATAAGAGTAAGTCATGCTCTGCTGTCTTACTTGTTTTGTAAGCTGCATTTTACCAAAGATTTATTGATCCAAACCTAAAGTATCTGTGATTTTGAGTTTACAACAAACTAACCCTAACCATATGCCACACCGTGGAAACAAATTTTGCACTGTGGTCATTAACCAAGTTTCTTTAAACTTAGTTTGTCATCTGAACATAGTCAATTCTTTTGCAATTATAACTGAAAATAAGAACTTTAAACATAAATGAATGTAGGACAAGATAAGGCTTTCAGCTGAATGTTACAGCCCCCACAGAAAATTCATTTAAAGGGGAATTGTATAAACCATGACTAACAGGAAATCATCTTGCCTAGCATGATGTTAATGAGTTAATTAAGCAAAGCCAGATAAATTTTTGTAGAATACCACTATTTCATATTAATTTGAGAAGTGCTGCATTCTATTCCAAAACCATATACTGACCATTTGTTTGTAGTACCTTAGTTTTAGAATGTAATTTCTTAGTTTTTGAAAGAATATAAGAATAATCAAAGAGCCCTGTGGAAAAAAACTGAAAGTCTGCATATTCAGGAAATCAATAAATTTAAGTATTGTAAAAAGTCAGCACACACACATAGAGAATGAAATATTTTGGGGAATATTAAAAAGGCAGGATAGAATATTTCCCCTAAAGGAGAAATGGAAAAAAAATCTTAAGGGAGGCAGAAACCAGCCTCAGTCTCCCTGCCCCAAGCAGAAACCAAGGAGGCCAGCTTTTAGAAATGCAGATTTGGTAATCCATTCAGAAAGACTGGGTCGGACAGAAACTTTAGATGGCAATAGCAATAGCACTTAGACTTATATACTGCTTTACAGTGCTTTACAGTCCTCTCTAAGTGGTTTACAGAGTCAGCAAATTGCCTCCAACAATTTTGGGTCTTCATTTTACCTATCTCAGAAGGATGGAAGGCTGAGTCAATCTTGAGCCTGGTGAGATTTGAACTGCCAAATTGTGGCAGTCAGCAGAAGTAGCCTGCAGTACTGCACTCTAACTACTGTGCCACCGTGGTGCAGATAAGCAACAAACCAAAGGTTGACAACATTAGCTCAGACAAACACTTAGAATTTGCATTTCACCTTTTGCCCCTTTTACCTTACATGACCCCATACAGATCCAGAAAGTATAAAACCTACCCACTCTCAACTCCATTTTGTCAGCTATCCCAGAACTGCATGCTATGTGTGTTGGTTCTGTTCACCAATAAACATAATTTTTCTTTCCAAGCAGCCTCCATTTTATTCTGGTTTGGAATTGGACCTGGATTTTTCTTCCAGTAGTATGCAGATGAGATTCAAATTTCAACTGCATTTAATTGTGCCCGTGCAACTGATAAAAGGACAGCCAATGAAGCAGTGTTCAAATGCTGTCTTCATCAATTCTGTTGATCTGTTTTGAGATTAAATATAGCTTGAAAAGAAAACTTTCTCTGTGTGGATGACTGGATATATTTACTCTGGATACATCAATTTCCAGTGATATGTCTTAAGATCATTCATATAGACCATTAGACTCAATCTTCCCTGTTGAAAAAAATTGCAGAGAAACAATACAAGAATATGCATTCCTCCAGCCCCAATTTTGTTGCCCAACAGAAACAATAGTTTTCAACTTCTCTTACAGTACAAGCTCTAAATTAAATACACAAGAAGATAGTTGCTAATTTACTTGGGGGGGGGGAGATTCTGGGGGTGCCCCATCTAAAGATTTGGCTGGATTGTGGCAGGTATAACAAACAATAGCTTGTTTGTAAAGTTCAGTCTTTATATTAACAATGTCCCAGATTTAATTTCTAGCATATCATATGTGAAGGAGCAGAGATGGGAAAAAACTCTGACTGCCACTTTAGAAATCTCCTGGGTTAGAAGGACTGACTCTACAACTAATAATAGGAGAATGCTGGATGTACAAAACAATGGATTGCATTGCATGGAGAAATGATTACTAAATATTCCATCACTCATTTTTTTGTTCTTCTCTTATTTCCATTTTACAATAGCAAGCCATTTCTAACTCCTTTTTTAGTTCAGTCTTTTGACTTAAAAACAGACCTGTCTTAAAGCAAAGGAGTGTGTTTGTGCCATTACTTCTGCTGATCACCTTTAATTTAAATGCACTTTAAAATATGTGCTTCCTACAGAGCAGGAGGAGGAGAGAGATCTATTTTTGCTTGATCTGAATATGAAAGTAATTTGTTGCCATAGCAATTTATTTCCATCCTCAGTGTTGTGAATGTGATAGTTGCTTCTAGGACTAAAGCAAAATGCAGCAATCTTTATATTACATGTGAAGCCTCATGCTCTACTAACCTTTTCATTTGACAGCATTATTTACCAAATGCTGTATTTGTCTTTTGGGTGACTTAAAGGTTTTGTGCGATGATTCTGGATTCAGACAGGCTCTCCAAAACTGGCAATTCTTATGGCTCATCCTTTTACAAGTTTCAGTGCTGCGATCTCATTATGGGGACTATGGTAAATTTTTCATATTCTTCTTCAAACTGGAATTTCTGTAGAAGCCCAGTATCTTTCTGGGAAGGATGTCTACCATCACATACACATGCATATTGGCAAACTGGATTGTGATACTGTAACAAATGAAGTATTTTCAGATTTTCAAAAATTGTTTGTCCTGTTCTTTTATAGTACCACCATGACCAATGATCAAATAGTTCAAGGGTCAGCAACCTATAGCCCTATGGCTCAGATGTGGCCCAGCAACTAAAATCATCCAGCTATACTCTCAAAGAGAAATATCAGATCTACCTGGCCTGAACCAGTCTCTCCCTTGGTTACTGACTTAACTTCCTCATCCCACCAGATTCTACGGAGTAAACCCTCATTTTTCCTTTTGTTCACACCTCTCTTTTTCTTTTTTCTAAGAAAGAAATGTGTCCCCATGGTCAGTGGCGGATTAAGGCTCACTGGTGCCCTAAGCACTGACAAATCTTGGTGTCCCCCTCCTTTGTACATACTGTACAAATGAAGCCAAGCTTAGGCTACATAAAAGTTTTTGTGGTGCTGCCTTTGGGTCTGGTGCCCTAAGCACGTGCTTAGTCTGCTTAATGATTAATACCCCACTGTCTATGGTTCATCCCAAAGAGTTTTCCCAAGTGCCAATTAATTTAATTTGCTTGAGATAGGCCTGCTATCCACCCACAGAGATAGCCTCTGGCCCCTATGCAGAAGAAGATTGCTAATCCCCGAAATAGAAAATGGTTGGTTTCATATGAATTACTGCAGATAAAATGAAATGAATGTATAATGACAGGAAATATACTCACATCACAGCAGCAGAAAGATGACAGGTCAAATTTGACAGATTTGTCTGCTTGAGCATTGGCCCTTTGCAAGCTCTAGCCAACCCTTTAGTTGAAGGTGAATTCTTGCTGGTGCTGTTTCATTCATGCAATGATATTGTTTGGGATGGACCAGTGACTACAGGTCCAAAGACCCATACCCTTGAAGAAAAACTCAGTAAAAAGTTTACTTTGTCTTGCCTAAAGTCTGTCTAACCAAATCAGGGAAAGAGGATGGTTATTAATAATTTTGCATCAATGACTCTAGTAACATTCTAGTAAAAGTTAGTATGGGCAAGCTTAGAGATGCAATGTCTAGGACTTGAGTAGCTATGGCAATGGATCTGAGTTATACATGAAGTAGAATGCAAATCTATTCATGTGTGATGACCCAGAGTGAGATACAAAACAAACACAGTCTCAGAAAACAGGTGAAGCCCTTTTTATTCCTTCACTTTGCTTCCAGGCTCCAAATATCTTTGACGGAAGACAAAAAAAACTCCCACACAACAGTTACACAAAGAAAGAAAAAAGCAACACAAACCAGGCAAGATAAGGGCTGGAGGATGTCCACAGATAACACATACTGGGAAGGACGCCAAACTTAGAGAGGAACTATAAACTAGAGATATTTACACGCTTTGTTTCCAGCATTTGCCAGTACGCAGGTCCATACTCTTATTCAGTTGTATTATTCAACACGTGGCAAACTGAGACTCCAGCTCACAGTGAGGCCTCTTCTTTTGCTGGCTTGGTTTGGAACCGTGATACCTACTATAAGCTATAGATAGTCTTTGGTAAATTTTTGAAGATCCTAGGTTAGCATCACATTTTGACTGACAATTTTCAACATAGACTAACCAACTTTCAAGCTTACTTGATTTTGACCAACTAAAGAATGATATCCTATTTCTGAAATTGTACAATTCATAATTTGGTTTGGCTTAACATGTTAGCTATCATGGTCTGTAAGCCATAATTTATAGTTCGGCGCAATATATGAATAAACTATTTTTACTTATATAAGAAACCATGGTTAACCAATGGCCAAATGAAAAATCAGCCAGTCTGTGTTTTAACCAGCTTTGAATGAGACAAAAAATACAATATTCTTAAGTAATTTTCCTCAAGAAGATACAGTGCAGTAGGCTGAATTCAAACTTTAGCACGTTATCACGAGAGCTGAATTCAAACAATAAGCCTATAGTGTGTCATTATGGCTACTGGAGTGCATTTTCTCCCTTCTCTATATTTTGTCTTGAAATGACAGCTTGGTAGTAACAACTGCCTTCCTGTTGAAGAGAAGAATCTTGATTAATGGTGGCGATTGTCAGGAGGCAAGATGAACTGACCATGAATTGCAACTGCCTTTTTTAGATACCAAAATACAAAACTGACTCCTGAAATTATATCTTCAGGATGGAAAAAAATGTAGGCCTATAATCTGTCTCTGGAAAGGAAAACTGGCTTCCAGGTTGGACATGGAAGTCAATGAAGCTGAACTTATTGAAATAACAGAGGGAACCTGAAGACAAATAATTCACCATTTATTTCATAGAGAGAATGAAAGAGCTGTTGTGAAAGTAGCAATACAGGGGAAGAAACAAAACAAAAGTCAGCAAATACTGCTCAGTTCAGCATGAAAAAAATATTTTTTACCCAGTTTTTCTGTGGAGTGTTAATTTGGTGAGAGAGTTTGGAGAAGTATCTGTCCTGCTTCAAAACAATGTTACGTTAAGCTCTATTTTCTGCCAAATTTTAATGCATTTTTTCAAACAGCAGTTGGAGACTGTCCACATTTTCAGCAGTGATTATTTTTATTTATTCATGTAGGTTGATTTTTTTAGACTTTTATCTCCCTTTCCTTCAGGAATTCAAGTTAGCATATACAGTACTCCCTTCACCAATTCTTCCTCACAATAACTTCTTTGTGAGATGCCTGGGCTAAATCTAATGAGTTTCTGTGGTTGAGAGAGAATTTGAATTGGCTTTCCCTTGTCCTCCCAAACTATCACTTTATACCCCTAATTAAGTGTTCGTTTTATGAGTGGCTATAACATTTTCCTCACACCAAAAATTTTCCCCACCTTTCTTTACTTCCAATCTCTGGCTAATCATTTAAAAGTAGCATTTGCTATTGCTGAAATTATTTTCAAGATTGTTGGGATTCTGTGCTAACTAATCATTTCCACTGAACGTTAATCTTAACTATTAGTCTGATTATTCTCATAGTTTTCTTTCAAGACTAGTCTTATGTAGGCCAAGGCAGAAAGAATGAGTGGCATTAGAGAAGTAGTGACAAGAGAGCAAAACATAAGTTAACATCACAGTCAGTTATACCAATATACTTTGCTTGAATTTGGCATTATGATTTGTAAGTCATGGCTTACAGCTTAAAAAATGACACAGGTCACTCAACAAACTTTGGCTAGGCATTAGAATAAGTCAGGTGGAACAGCAAACAATACAAAATCACATAAATAGATCATCTTTCTTCAAGCAGACAATTGCAAAAAATCGATAGGACTCCACTATCTTTGTACAACTAGAATAAAAGTGCTTACATATTTTTCTGTGAACATCTCTCATATTTTTCTTTTTCATGTTCCTACCTAAAGCCATTTGGTAGATTTATTTTGTAGTTGTATTCCACAACAATACAATGTTTAGCTCTAAAATGTCCTGGAGTGTATCTAGTTTCCAATCTGATAGCTAATTTGTCATTTAGAATAGCAACAGCAAACAAAAACAATCTAGGTAAAAAAGGATTTCAATTTTTTGAATCAATCTGTTCGGTAAACCAATTCATGGATAAGATTAGCTCCATGTATCTGACCAACTGAGTTATGTTCATCACCTTCTGAAATAGATTTCAGTCTTCATAAAGCAGGAATGGGGACTTTTCAATCTGAGGGCCTAATATTTGGTAGTTATCTTGACTCTTGTATTCCAGTGGCACAGGGGACAAAAACTGTTTAGGAGTATGGTGGAAATATACTTTGCGAAGATGATAAAATATGTATAAGTATGGTAATAGTGTTGATATAAAATAATTTTTCTCTATCTCACTTGATCTTAATTTTCTGTGCCTCAGTTTATTGGGTTTACTATCACTTCTTTTCTGTACTTGTAGAACTTTGTTTATCCACAAAGGAATTCTAAGATGGGTATGCTTGTCTGGGTTTGGTGGGCCCAATGCCTAGATTTATCAGGTCCACACTGCAAAGTACTGGAGAGCCACTATATATGGCTGCAAAATATTTATGCAGTCCTTTGCTACCATTTAGCAGTTATATAGATTTTTGCAGCTTAGTTTTGTATACCTTCCTTACCAGCATCAAAATGAACTCATATGATGTTTCTTATATTTCAAGGATACATCTCAGTTTGGTTTCAGCAAAAGGAAAGCAATATACTTAGATTGTTGCTCAGGAATATGGAGTCACAGTATAGTGTTAGAAATCCTAGACCTTCAAATGCCTATTCATAAGGAAGCATCTGTACTCGGAATAATTACTTTATCCTCGAAACTGTTATATCTTGACAAACTCCAGGGATTGACAAAGATCTTCAAAATAATCATTGTATTTCCCAGACTATCTAGGGCCATTCCAGGGAGAAAACAACTTACACGATTACTGATAGCACTGCTAACAACCAGAAAACACTTTGAAAGTTCTTTGAAGAACAATTGTTTCTCCGGGGAGAAAACTACTTACATGATTACTGATAGTGCTGCAGCAACCAGAAAACACTTTGAAAGTTCTTTGAAGAACAATTGTTTCCTCAGCAGCTATAAATTAACCAGTGGTAAGGAAAAGGGCAGACTGCTTAAGACATAAAGGAAAGGTCCTACAGGCTGTGTACGGTTTGTGAATAAGATGGCCTTGTCAAAGCTGGCTGACAACCTCTTTGTTTTTTTTTTTAATATTGCAATACACTGTATATTAAGCTCTATAAAAATATTTTGGAAATTTCAGGTAATCCAAAGAAGAGCAGCTGTTTTGATTGCAGGGTCCCTCTTCTAGGCTAGGGCAATGTTTTTCAACCTTTAAGACATGTGGACTTCAACTCCTAGAAAGACATGTAGACTTTCTGGGAGTTGAAATTCTCATGTCTGACACAACACTATTCTAGGGTGACCTTAGCATCATATTTGTCATATGAAACATGTAAATACACAACAGGTCTTTCAAGTTGTAGCAGCCTGACTCTGGAATGTCCTTATATATTTCTTGTTTTGTGGCTACATCAGGTGAAAATCTCTTTATTCTATGAGGCATTTTACGAACTTAACATTTGATTTGATTTAATGTTATTTTTTTGTGCTATGACTTCTTAATTCTTTTTTGCAGTTCCGTTTTTATTTTGCCCTCGGTTGTCCTTGTTGCTTTTAATGTTACATTATTTCACATCTTATCTTATTAATTCATCTATACATCATCTTGAGAACTCCAATTGTTGGAGTATAAGAAGCTGGAATATAGTTATTGCTATTAGTGAGGTCTACCATCATGAAACTCACAGAGTAGTCTCCTCCCATTGAAAAAAATAAAGGATTGCTGCATTTTTTTTTAAAGCTCACTGATGGGATGGCACTTTTTAGAAAGTAATTATACACAAATTATAGAAATGGAGACATTTAGGCAAGTACAGGTTTTGTGATAAGAATGAAAGATATAAACATCTCTCTTCCATGAAAGAATAATTAAAGGCATAGAAACCTTGCATTGCTTTGCTTCTAGAATTCTTTCTTAATGAATTTTACAAAGCAGCCCCCTCTTATATAAATAATGGTAATTATTTTTATTGTTTCAAGCCAATAAGGTTCATCTACCATCATATTCATTTCAATGTACTTTTGAGTAAATCAAAATTCTTTATCCAAGAATTATTATTTATTCTCTACCTGCAGATCATATAACAATCTTTTAAGACTTGAACATTGTATAATTTTTTTTCTGAAAAAAAAATGAAAAAGGCTACTTGTAAAAATAGATGTAAGCTTGCTCACTGCTGAGCTAAAGAGGAACTGGAAAATAGAAACATAAAAAGTTTCAGACCAAATACAGTAAGTTCAAACTTGCTGGTTGGCAGGTAAGGATGAATAGACAGAGCCATAAATCTATTGACATCTAACTTTGAACCATTTTGAGAACCAACTAAATTTGATTTAATGGATATATTAAGCTTTTGTGCATATTGAATGTCATATATGTTAATCATTTAATGCAATGATTAATATATATCACATTCAAAATATGTAAGGTAATAGGTAGGCCCAAAAGGTTTTTAAGGAAGTAGTAAGGATTTTTGAAAGACTGGCATGTTCGCTGGTCTGCCAGAAGCTTAATATACCCATTTTATCACATAAGCCCCCCATAACGTTCCATAAACAAAAAAATAGGAAATTTTGGGTCCACACATTTGATGAACGCATGATGTTAGCAGCCATAGTTCTTGTGCTGCTCAAATGCCAAACAAATAAACCCCCTGGGCACAAGAAAGTTTCCCATTCTTTTAATAAAACACCATGTCTGATAGAACTGATAACTATACATCGATTTTAAAGAAAGGTTACAAAATTAAATTTCTAGTTTGAACTACAATTAATGAGAATACAACAGTGCAAAATGATTGTCTTTATCTAGGAAACTGCTTGTAAATTCCTGATACAACATTCTAATTCCAAACATAAACAAAACATTTATTGATCGGATAGTTATTGATATTAAACATTTGTTAGCTGCTTATTAATCTAAAAGTACCTGTCATGTGTTGTGCTTGTCTTCCATATATTATCTCTTATTTTTCTGAATCAATAAATGGAGCATAACATTCTAAGCATAAAATAGAAATGTTTTAAACTTCTTCTCACCTTTAAAATACAGAACAACAGACTTTTCTTCACCATACTAGTTAATGTTAATTTTATTTGCACAGCAAAATGCATACAGAAGTCCAGGATTGCTTCTTTGTTTGAAGCAGTTCAATCAAATTATTTTTCATGGGAGGTTGACTTTCTGTTTTGGATGCTAATCTTAAATATTTTTATTTCACTGATTCCCTCAAAGAAAGTTTGGCTCAGCCAATAATCTTTATTAGCTTGGAGTTTTAGGTTTTCAAAGCTTATTAGAACAGACAAATCTTTGTTTATACAAGATTCCAAAAGAATCCTTATACTTCAGTTAAAACTCTGATTTTCAAAGAACTCAAAGTAGAAAGAGTATGCTTGAAAGAAATGTATCTACTGGCTTAGCATTATGTGAATCTTTCTTCCTAATGTTTTCCCCCTAGTGCTGGATCTGCCTTTTCAGCTAAAAATGTCACTAAGGTTAATATTTATGACATTTCTAGGCCAAGAAGATGTCCAGTGACTTCGGCATACAGAAGAATATTTTACAGACAAAGAGAGAAACTTCAGGGCAAGTTTTGGAATATGTAGCTTTATTTGCTTCTCTGGCTACTCCAGTCTCTTGAGATAGCTACAAAAAGGCAATTGCACTGTTTTCCTAGAGGCAATCTTATGCCATTAAAGCTCCCCTAACCCTTTGACAGTGAATAAGTGAACTTGGGTTCATCTGAAATATCAAAAGACTCAAAATTGAAGTTAAAATATGTGGTTTACATACATAAACAAAATTATGTATGAAAATGTGATGTGAGCAGGAGTGAAGATGAAAAACACAAGATGCTGCTTCAAATAGAATGAAGAACACATTAATGCAAGACTCCATTGGCATTGCAATATTACTTATGGTTTATAGTCTTTTCTTACTGCATAAAGTCCCTTTTTATGCATAAATCCCTTCCTGGGATTTAGGAAAATGTTTGATCTTCCAGCAGATCTTCTGGAAATATGATTTTCCAGCAGAGAATATTTTGAAACATAGCATGTATAAATAGATTTTGCCTAAGATCTATACATTTCCTACAAAATGCCATTCCCAGTGTGTCTGAATTGTGAGTTGCCATATTGGGGTTACATGCTAGTATTTTTTTTAATAATGAAGACAGCCAAGAAGGTATAGTCCTTCTCCTGCCATTTTCAATCTCCCAGCATCAATAGGTGAGGCTGGAATGTGCCAATAATGATGTGTTCAGATGAAAGATGGAAAATGTAACAGCTGAAACAAAAAAACTGGTGTTTTGTAAAGCCAATCAACATAGAAAAATGGAAGAGAAAATGGAGAAGCACCAAAGCACATGATTCTGTCTATTTTCACAACACTGAATGTGGGAAAAGTGCTATAGGACTGTGGAATTATTTTCATGCTAAGTTTTACTGCTCCTGGAACCTGGTCAATTTTGATTGGGCTCAAAATCAAGCAGTCTGTTTAGTTCTTGAATATCCAGAGCATATAATACCCAGGGCATAGGGTAGTCTAAGAAGCTTAAAACATCTTGGATGAAGTTAATCACAAATTACTTCTATATATTTGCCATGGGGGGAAAATCCTTTGCAGATGAACTATGAAAGTTTTTTCTGGAAAAAAATAGTATTGTTATGGATAATTTAATTTGGTGAAGTACAATTCATAAATCAATATAAAATCATATAAGCTAAGAGAACAATTAACATTAAAAAGTAGAACTGCACAATCCCAATTCCCAAAATTCTTTCTCTTCAGAATTACTTTATGTATTTATTATGAAAAAAATATGAACTAGCACTGCATCTGAGCTAAATGTTCTTCTTTGGATTATAAGACGTTAAAATTCACTGTGTCTCAGACAGATGTAGAATTTATATCGCCAGAGATACTCCAAAGTTGCTGATGAATTGTACTTCCAATGAGAGAGGAGGGGGAATTACTTTATGAAGAGTGCTTGTACTAATAGCACTTAATTAATTTTATTTAAATTAAAATAAACAATGAAATAATTTAATTAAATAAATTAAATAATGAAGTGAGATGAAATTACACCACTCCTTTGTTCTTCTGCTTCTCCTTTCTGGAATGTAGTCTTTGATATGTCATATAAAAGCCATTGGCCTGAAAAAAAAAGTTTCCAACTATATATAGAATATAGAGTTCACATGTCGAGGATTTTTAGTATCTGCAAATGTTGCAACATGAAAAAATGTAAGACACAATAAAATTACTTATAACATTCTTAATCTTTTGATCCTTAAATACCTCTGGCTGTCCAGATGTCTAATGTCCAAACTTATATTTGCTTGAGTCCATATAACCAAAGATTAAGTAGGTTGGAAACAAATTCCTCAAGTCACAATTGAGGAATGTTTTTTTCCTTCTGTGTAGTTCCTTAAATGGTCAAATGACAATTGCTGAGCTGATAAGTTGCTGAGATTCTTTCTTGCTTTCCAGATGGATTTCAGACAGTGGACTTCAGAAGTGTTGGTGGATGAGATAAAAATCTGCAAGATAGGATTATAATCCAGTCCCTACCCCATTGTTTATTCTCTTACGTAACCAACAAAGATTGAATCATGGCAATATGAGTACCAGCTGGCAGATCTTGATTATTCCTGCAGATGCTGATGATGGACATATGATTCTGGTTGTAGCCATGGCATAAAATCAAGTGTCCTGTTTTTCTTGACCTGGTAAAGCAATCTAGATGAAACAATGAGCAGCACATCCAGAGCACCTTTTAACAATCTTGCAGTATTCTAATTCATCACTTCAAAATGAGAAGATATGTCATCCTCAGCAATCATGGGTAGATTGTCAAGAGAACACAAAAAGGGGATCTCTGGGTGGCTTGAGTTGTTGGAACCTCTGGTGGCTTAACTCTGTCTATCTCTCCTCAAGTTTTGTGACCATAAATTTAAGGTGTGTGTTGTGTCTGTATATGTGTTTGTAGGTTTTAACTAGATGTCTAGCTCTCCACAATCATGCAATATTTGGCAGTTTATGATACATAAAATACCCATAAAATAATTCTACAATTAAATAATAAAAACAATGATAAAGAATATTCAAGATTGTTTAAAAACTGGAACATATGAACTTCTAAAGCATTTCTCTGAGAACAGTAACTTAAAAGGTCCTCTGGAAGAGCTCATTTCAACCTGCTTCTGGGACAGTAATAGGTCTGGGGAAAGCCTAAGCTTTGATGGTAACTATTCCATGAAATGAGATTTGTAACAGAAAAGCATACCTGTCACTTGGGATTGAATCAAGACAAATATTAAAGTTATGCTTTTTTCACTTATTTTTTCATCTTCTCTGCTGAAACCTCTGTTCATTTTTATGTTAGTCTGAGCTTTTGACAAAATTTCTAGGCACTTTTGTGTGCACCTGTTCTGTTCATTTTATAAACACACTGGCCAATATATGAATTTTATACAATTTTTGTTATAGATATATTTGCAAATGAGCACGTACATACTCATCTTTTCATCAACATTAGACAAAAGGTAGAAAAGGAGTGGGTATATACCTCCTCATACTGCTACCTTGAAAGAGAATCTCTGGATTAGAGAGTCTAATTTGGGTGAATGTGCTTGAGGTAGCATTGGGTTGTTGTTCAGCTTATGAAATACTTACGAAAACCATACAATTTATGCCTAAACAGTGCTTAAATTGTAAGTACTGTGATTATCATTAGCAAAAAAAAAAAAATGCACGTAGCATGAATACCAACAAGCAAATCTAGATTATGGTAGATTGCATTTTTTCTTATTATTAAAATAGTGCTATATAAAACACTTTGTTATAGGTTTGTTAAGAGATGGAGGGCAATATCTATGGTCCTATTTGGTGATTAATATTTTTTATACAAGGATGCATCATGACATATGGAGCAGTGAACTTTCAAAGCTCTATAATAAAGTTTCAATTTGCATAATGTTCTAATTCTCATATCAATTGTGAATAGAACAAAGTTCTGTAGTATTGTAGACACGAATGAAGTTAACACAGATAAAATGGTATCTCATTACTCATAAAACCATAAACCAATTTTAGGAAAAGTATAGTGTTCAAGAGAAAAACATTATTTTAATCTAAATGTCTCTAAAGTAATGAAAAATACTGTTGAAGAAAGAGTTTCAATGACAATTCATTATTTAGCACCACAGTGACTGTATCAATTAGGTATATTTCTGCTTTATGAAAAAATCACATCTGTTCCAGAGAACAGTCCTAAATATTTTCCTACCTTCCTTCCGTCCCTCCCTGTCTTCCCCCCTCTCTTCCTCCTTCCCTCCCTCCCTCTCTTTTGCTATTTTCTTGAATACTACTTTAAATTCTTGGATTTCTTCCTTTGATGAGTACAATTAGTAATTAATATTATTTATATTCTCCTAATGACACATTCTTTATAGATGCATACATTTTAAGTACTAAAATATTTCTCTATATATTTATACACACAGAAGTATACATTAAACTGTTTCTCTATGTGAGAAGTTTTTGCTAAGGTAACAGAGATCCTAGTTTGTATTAGTGTTACATAGTTATGAGTGACAGCATGGGATATCATCACACAGACTACTTCAATACCCTCCAATGGGACTGCCTCTGAAGATCACACTGAAATTTACCTGATGCAAAATGCAGGAGCCTATTTGATCTAATTACTATGATCATATTACATCTACTGTATCTTGTTGGCACAGCATTGGTTATTAATATATTTCAGTGCAGTTCAAAGTGTTATAAAATCTTATATTATTTGGCACAAAGGTATTTGATGGACAATTACCCCAGCAGGTATTTATATAAGGAGGTCCTTGTCACACCCCAAATCCAAGAATGGTGATTCTTCCAAGCTGATTCTTTATTATTGGAACATCCATTGACAGAATTTTGCCAGATTGAGCATTCAACTAGGTGCATCTACCATATACCCCGAGAGCCATTAGGAAGGTGCTATCTTCATTTGCTTTCTCTCACACAAAGTATCTACACTGAGTTATTTTTTATTCCTCTGGGATGCACCCACTCCTTTCTGGGAATACATTCTACTACATTCCATCACAATGTCTGTGGAGATTCTCAGTCATCCAAGTCATGGAAGTCTCAAAAGTGCTTTTTCAAAAGGCAGCTGGACTTTGTTTTTCCTTGAAGACATTTTGCTTCTCATCCAAGAAGCTTCTTCTGTTCTTCGGGGTCAGAACTGAAGAAACTTCTTGGATGAGAAGTGAAACATCTTGAAGGATAAACAAAGTCCAGCTGCCTTTTGAAAAAGTACCTTTGGGATTTCATCACAGTCCTCCTGGAAGAAGTTGCTGTTCATGAGACACGGCTACATAGCTAAGTGGGGGAAAAAAAAACTTTTGTTCAGATAGATACAGAGGTATACACATTCACAAGAAGAAAATATTTTTCAAGGTTGAGAATTGTAACTGCTATTTTAAAAACAAGAAACAGTGTTCGGGTAGGTCAGGGGTGGGATTCTACCAGTTCACGCCTATTTGCTAGAACCAGTTGTTAACATTCTAAGCAGTTCGGAGAACCGGTTGTTAGAAGAAATTACTGGCCTAATCCTGTAAGGAAGACAGGGAGGAAACATTCTGGTGTTGCTTACAGAAGCTGCCTCTCCGTAACCTTTATTACATTCTTGGCAGGACTAGACTTTCTGTCTCAGGAATTTCTCTGGAGGGTTTTTTCCCTCCTTTGCTAGTACTTTGCTTGTGTGGAGTGACCATTCAAAGTTACAATGGCAGTGAAACAAGTGACTTATGACCATTTTTCACACTTACAACTGTTGCAGCATCCCCACAGTCATGAGAGGCCAGGCAAGGAGATGCATGCCTCGATGTGAGTGATATTGAGTTGGCCATGCCCAGCCAATAACATGACCACCAAGCCATAGTCCACCCAGTCACATGACCACCAAGCCATGCCCACCACAGAACCAGTTGTTAAAAAATTTGAATCTCACCCCTGGGGTAGGCTGATGTTTCATGGTGGAGAGAAGTAGAGGAGGTCAACCTATTCTCCAAAGCACCTGAAGGTAGAACAAGAAGCAATGGATGGAAACTAATCGAGAAGAGGACCAGCCTCAAAATAAGGAGAAATTTCCTGATGGAATAATTAATCAATGGAATGAATGGCTTGTCTTTGCAAATTGTGGGTATTCCATCCCTGAAGGTTTTAAAGAAGAGATTAGACAAGCACTTGTCTGAAATGTTATAGGGTCTCCTCTTTGATCAGAGGATTGGACTAGAAGATCTCCAAGATCTCTTCCAATTCTGTAATTCTGTTAGCAAAGTCAGTAGAAAGACCTTAGCAGAACAGGGGAAAATATGCAAGATAGTAGGTAGCAATGGTAGAATGTAGCCAGGCTTACTCAGAGATGTTCACTGTCAGAAAGCCATTGAGTGGAAGATTAGCTTTCATGAAAACAATTGCTCTGGCCACACAACATGCAAACAGTGAGATCCTGGTTCTGGGCAAACAGTTATAGTGAAGTGCTGGCACTCATGGCCATGGGAATGTATCCAACACTGTACAATCAAGAGACTTGTTTTTCAAACAATATTATCCCCCTTGTATTCTAAACAGCAAGAATTTTTCTGTTGTTGAAAAAAAAAGTATAAATCCTACACTAGGCATGCTAAATTAGCTCTTTACAACCCATCCTGTGTAAATCAAAGTAAGAGGGTGTTAGGCCTAGGTAATGATACTTTACACACAGGAATTTCTCCTTCTTAAAATATCTCTATAGCAGGCAACAAAGTCCATCAATACCACTTGAGGAATCCTTGCCAAAAGAGAAATGAGTATCTCAGCAAAGCCCAGTATATTATGATTAGTTCTTGCAACAAATTCAGTTATGTTAAAGTATTTTTAGTTTCAGTTTTAATTTTATACTTAGCTATGAAGGTACAGAAATGGATATAGTACAGAAGATAATGTTTTCTGATAATTTAGTAACTAAGACTGATTGTGGTCCTCCAATGAAGGTCACATTGTTGCTTATACAAATTTTAACTAATTCTTTTAAAATATATTAGATATCTTTTACCCATTTATCCATCTAAGAAGACTATTTTTCCAGTTGAATTCTGCTTATAGCCTTGCTTCAAGTCTTTCATAATTACAATAAAGGAATAAAAGCAAGAACTTCATTTTAAAAGACATAGGCAAAGAAAATGAAAAACATGTACTGAAATAGAAATATGGAAATGCTGATATTGTTTGAATGTCAAGGCTGATGATTTACTTATACTGCCTTATTGCAATTTTGGTTTGCAATGATGTTTATTTTAAATGAATGCACCTGGAAGTGACATATTATATATCCATCATGTGTTTCAATTCAGGACTGAATCTTCTTCAGAACTCTGCTATTTTTATATACACATTATTTATATCCAATTACGTTATATTTATACCTTTTAAGTCTCAATTCATAGTGCAAGCCTGTGTATGCATGCAGTTAGGAAGCTACACATTGGACAGTATCCACCAAACCCAACATTTTCTATTCAAACTGGTAAGTGAGTCTGCAATGGCATTAAGCTGAATCTATCACACCAGATTCTCTTCGACCTTTAGTTGAGGGTTGGGAAGTGGCGGCCCTCCAGATATTACTGAATTACCAGATGCTCAGTCAATGATCCATGACAAAGAATGCTAGAAGTTATAGGTCAGCAGCACCTGGAGGGCTATAGGATCATTTCTTCTATTCTTGTCCAATTGCAAAACTTATGCTTTGTATTTCAGCTACGCCTAACAGGACAAGAACAGACTGAGTCATTCTAAGTGTTACAGTAAGATGGCGTATCAGGTCATCTATAACAGCATCTTAAAGTAGGAAGACATTGCTGCTGAGCTGCTTATGAAATGAGAACATCCAGTGAACAGGTAGAAAGCAATGATTTTGCTGTCTCAAGCTGAAAACTGAATATATATATATATCTCCTGGTATTTGGGCAAAGGTAATGGGAAAATCATTCACTTGACATATACAACATAGGCCATGTCAAAGTGTAGCAAAAAGTTAACAATACCTAACTACAGATACAGTTGTCCTATTCTGATGGATGACAGAATAGAAACTGGGAACAGGCAATAATGTAATAGCAGGAGACAGCAGAGGGAGCAATTGCCCTGAAAAAATGGTATAGGAATGGCAGGTTGATGTCCAAAGGAATATGGGAAACACCATATCATTGCAAGAATTAGTGATCCTCTATTTTAGGTGACCTTCATTTTTGGGAAGAAATATCTTAAATATTTTCCATTTGAAATGCTGATTTATTTTTCATTGGATTTGTGAGGGCTACGTGTTGTACTGGTTTTTGTTCATTTTCAATGAAATATCTTAAACAATTCAAAGAATTGTTTTTTTTATTTTTAAGAGTTGTTTCTGCAGCCATTTTTATACTTCATTAAAATTTTAAAAAAACATCAAAAAAAGGATGGTCCATACACTATTGAATCTCTAAAACCCATTTCCTGCACATTATGGACTAATTCAGATGCAGGAGTCCTCTGAATCCAGAGAGAACACTGTGTTAACTTCTGACACATAAAACAAAGCAGTGGTGAGATTCAAAATTTTTTACTACGGTTCTGTGGGTATGGTGTGGCTTGGTGAGTGTGGCTTGGTGGGCATGGCAGGGGAAAGATACTGTAAAATCTGCATTCCCTACCCACTCCTGGGGGAAGGTTACTGCAAAATCCCATTCCCTCCCCACCCCACTAACCTGCCTTCCAGGTCTGTTTTCCTGTTCAGGGCAACCAAAGAAGACCTAGCTGATCAGCTGGGATTTGGGAGGCAGAGAATAAATGGGGATGGGGCCAATCAGAGGTGGTATTTGCAATAATTTATCTGTCAATACTTCAGCTTCAACCATAACAACACAAGAGCACACAACACATGCAAACTTGATTGCAGGAAATATGACTTCAGCAACAGAATGGACAATGTCTGGAATACTCTACCTGACTCTGTGGTTTCTTCCCCAAACCCCAAAAACTTTAACCTTAGGCTGTCTACTATTGATCTCATCCCTTTCCTAAGAGGTCTGTAGGGGCGTGCATAAGTGCACCAACGTGCCTACCATCCCTGTCCTATTGTTTCTTTATTCTTATATGTTCTCTGAACTACTCAAAATTTCTACTACTGGTTCTCCAGAAGAGGCAGTGTGTGAGGAGGGAAATGTAGTAGTTGGGCATTGGATTTCTTATGAAAAGTTATTTTGTTGGCATTCAACTTGATGAATCAGTTATTATTTTTAACACCAATCTTGGTTATAAAATGTGGCATTAGGCAAAACAATTCTCAGCATGTCCATTTGCCTAATAAATCTAATAACTCTACTGGAATCTTATAAGGATTACTAAGAAATCTATAGAACAGGCAATCTGTCTTTAGGAATGACACAATGTCTGGATAGGAATGCAATAACATGTATACTAATCAGAATAATTTGAAAAGCTATGGTGCAAGTTTCATCAAGACAATTTCTAGTTTGTATCTGTGACCTTTTACTTACATAAACTTGTTTTACTACATCTTATACAATTTTTTTGTCATTGTATATGTTTTTCATTCTCACCCCATTTTTCTACTCTCGCTTTCCAATCTGTCGCTAGCATCCTTAGAGACATTTGTGTCATGTTCAAGATGCAGAGTTGTTTTTAGAAATATTGAACTGGAAATTCCTTACTATGAACCATATCTACCAAGAATTAGAAAGCTCATTGTACTAAATTAAATTTACTTCCACATAAAAATAGAAAAGATTGTAGCCTACGTCAGTACTTTAACATTATCTCTTTCAACGCTCTACTTGAATCACCAGCTCAGTCTGTTTCATGGGAAAACCAACATCCTTTGCTTGAAGCAGAACATCAAATTCCACTTTGTCTTCAAGCTAGGGTACTTGAAAAATGGAAAGATTTTGGCATCAAAAGCAGAAAATCCAACAAGTGCTTTAATCAGTTAAGGAAAGACCAATATGTTGCCAGCTGCTTGAGCTTATCTGCTGGATGTCAGATTAAAATTGGCTTCTTAGGAGCAGAACTCTGATGGAATCCATTTAAACATTGGGAAACAGAATGCAAGCATTGTCTTTTATGTCTCAGTTCAGTTGGATTTACTGTAGGATATTTTGTTTTTAATTATTGCATGACATTTTTCAGTTTTTCAACCAATATTCAATTCCTCATTCATAGGAATGTGAGTGGAGAATCACAGAGTTTTGAAAGCATCAGTTCAACAAATAAAAAGGCACAAAGTAAATCCGTGCTTCATAACTGGGAACTCAGATGGCTGCATGTGTAATTTACAGAGCGGTTATTTAGGAGAATCTACAACTTTTCACTGTTGACTAAATCAATGTAATCTCCCTTTAGAAAATAGAATACGTTTATATGACTTAGTGAAGTTAGAAACATCAAAAGAAGGAAAAATAAGCAGAAGCAGCCATCATATTATAAAAAAAAGAAAAAAAAGCAAACAAAAATTGAAAAGAAAAAAGTGAAATAATAATTTGAGATTTATCGTTCAGCAAAGCTGCATTCAAATTCAGGGATTTTTGTTATTATTAGTTTTTGAACAAATATCTGATCCCTTGCCATTTTTTTTTCTCCTGCATCTTCTGGTTTGGCCTTTATTCTTCATAATCCCCTTTTTTGATTTTCACCCTTAATAGGAAATATTTCTGATGTGTCATCTTGGGTCTGTCCCCACTTTTCCATCCAAATCCTCATTGTTTATTATTGCAAGTTAACTGGTTTTCTCTCTCCTAAAAATTAATACATCCTATTAATTTAACATTCCCATTCTCCAGAAATTGCAAGTCCTACACCGCTAATCTGGTAGGGCTGAAGACCAACCACACGTAAATGCAGGTGATATAATGAAGAAGCTGCACTCTAGAAATGTAGAACGATTCTATCATGGATCCTACTCAGAGTAGATTTATTTTTTTCTTTCTTAAATATCAAAGATAGGATAACTACTTGCAGAATTCAAGTTTATCATTTGGCATTTCTTTCTGTTCCCATCTGATGAATTTACAGACAGATAGACTTGAAGAACATCCAGAAACTTCAGTTGGTCTAGAACGTGGTGGCAAGGTAATTATGATGTGCATATGCCTTCCAATTTGCTTCTGGATGTAATTCAAGTGCTGATTATTACCTACCATATCAACCCCCACATGGCATGGAATCAGGTATTTCCTATCATTTCAGACAAATGGTTATCCAATCTCTTCTTAAAAACCTCAAAGCATTCACAAATTCTGGAGGCAAGTTGTTCCACTGATTAATTGCTCTAACTGTCAGGAAATTTCTCCTTAGTTCTAAGTTGCTTCTCTCCTTGATTAGTTTCCACCCATTGTTTCTTGTCCTGCCTCCAGATTCTTTGGAGAATAGCTTGACTTCCTCTTCTTTGTATGGCAGCCCCTGAAATATTGGAACACTGCTATCATGTCACCCCTTGTCCTTCTTTTCATCAAACTAGATATATCCAATTCCAGCAACCATTCTTTAAGTTTTAACCTCCAGTCCCCTAATCATCTTTGTTGCTCTTTTCTGTACTCTTTCTATAGTCTCAATATCTTTTTTTTACCTCCTGGCAACTAAAACTGGATGCAGTATTCCAAGTGTGGGTTTATAAAGTGGTATTAACATTCACGTGGTCTTGATTCTATTCCCTGTTTATGTAGCCTAGAACTGTGTTGGCTTTTTTGGCAGCTGTAGCACACTGCTGGCTCATATTTAAATGATTGTCCAGTGGGACTCCAAAATCCCTCTCACAGTTGCTACTATTGAGCGAGGTACCACATATATTGTACCTGTTCATTTTGTTTTTCTTACCTAAATGTAGAACCTTACTTTTGTCACCATTGAATTTTATTTTGTTAGATAGCATCCAATGTTTAAGGCTGACAATATCCTTCTGCATCTTAAGCCTATCTTCTGGAGTGTGGGCTATTTTTGCTAGCTTGGTGTTGTCTGCAAATTTGATGAATTCCCATTGATTGGGCCTAAACAGAGCCTTGGGGTACCCCACTGCATATTTCCCTCCATGTAGATGCAGTTCCATTGAGGACTACATATTGAGTGTGACTGGTCAGCCAGTTACAAATCCATCTGGTAGGGATGCTATCTAACCCACATTTTTCTATCTTATCAAGTAGTAGGTTAAGGTCTACTTTATCAAATGCCTTACTGAAGTCCAAGTATATTATATCAACAGCATTCCTCTGGTGCACTAATGTTGTCACTTTGTCTACAAATGCAATAAGATTTGTCTAGCATGATCTGTTTTTAACAAACCCATGTTGGCTTTTGGTTATTACTTTGTTTGCTTCTAGATGTTTGCTGATTTATTGCTTGATTATCTTTTCCAGAATCTTCCCTGGTATTGAGATAGGCTGATAGGTCTGTAGTTTCCTGGATCTAATTTTTTTCCTTTTTTGAAGATGGGAACAACATCAGTTCTTTTCCAGTCCTCTAGCAGTTCCCCAGTACTCCAGGATCTTCGAAAGGTATAGTTCAATGGTTCTGAGATCATGTCTGCCAGTTCCTTCAGAACCTTGGGGTATAATCCATCTTGTCCTGGTGATTTGAACTTGTCTAGGGTGGACAGGTGCTCACTTACCATTTTCTTTCCTATTTTAACTTGTGTTCCTAATCTGCTTTTTGCGGTGCTGCTTTTGATAGTTTGGACTGGTTTTCCTCTTTGAGTAAAGACAGATGCAAAAAACAAGATAAGTAGTTCTGCTTTCTCCTTGTTGCTTATCACCTTCTTGCCACTTTCTCCCACCAATGGACCAATTGTTTCTTTGACTTTTTTCTTGTTTGTAACATGCTGAAAGAAGCATTTTTTTGCTATTTTTTTACCATCCAAGTCGGTCAGACAGCTCTGAGACATGTTCCAGATCCTGTTGAAATTGGATTGTCAAATAATGAAACCCAGGAAACATGCCTTTTTGGTAGCTCCACTTGCTCTCTGTCTGAAGTTACATTAGCCTGCCTCTGCTTACCTTTCAGAGAGTCTTGAAGCCCTGGCACTTTTCCTGGGCATGGGGGTCAGAAAAGTAACTGAGCCCACATTATTGTTGGCAGTCACTTTTGTGTTAGTGGATCCTAATATATTTTATATTTTATTTTAAAACTTTTGTTAGCCACCCTGAATTGCATTGGTGAAATAGGTGGTCATATAAACCTATTCAAACAAACAAACAAATATACAGGATCTTGGATATGGTCATTCTTCCTAGTATAAAATTATTTCCACTGAAATTTGCAGAGACCTAAATCTGATGACCTATAGGAACGTCACAGAGACTGGCACTCACAGCCTGATTTGTAATCTCACTTGGCAATTGTGGTACTGGATTATTTGTTTCCCTCTGTAGGGAATTATATTTCTAAATGCTGTTATGGATGTGTCTTCTGTTTGAATTGTCTGCTACCTTGTATGTGTCAGGTTTCCAAGTGATGAAATCCATTTAAAAAGAAAAGAACAAAGTCCATCTTCCAAGACAAATTTTTTTATTTAGGAAAGCATCAAATTGGCAAAGTCCATGGTAATTCTGGATCTGACACAACCCGGAATTACCCCACAATATTAAAGTTAGAAACAACCCCCAAAAGTCACATTCTCCAATAGAAGTAATTCAATGTTGCTTGATGTCATAAATCTCCATCTCAAGGGGCCTAAGCACGGACAGCTCAGTTCCCATGGGAGGAAGAATCACCAGCCAAAACACTCTCTTTATCTCCACTCCTCCCCTCTTAGGAATGTGGCAAGCCCAAAACCCTTCCCCCAAGGACTTCCACAGAGAAAGTAAGAAAAATAATATATAATAAGCCCAACTAAAATGGTTACACATATGTCAATTTCAGGCTTGACAGTATGCTGCTTAGATTTGCTTCAGAGATTGAGGGTGACTAATAAACTGATTATTATTATTTATTTAAAAAGATGCAATCTTGCACAATCATATTATCATTCCTGGAAATCCTGAAAAGATGGGAGGAATACCATTAACAGTGAGAGTACCTAAGGCATTTGCTATTCAAAGAAAGAAAAAAGCAGGAGCTGCAGCCACCGTATATTTTCAAAAATAAGTACAACCTTCCTCTGCCAATAACAGATCAGCAAATTTTGCTTTAGGTTTTAAATTAAAAACTCAGAGATAAAACTGCTGGAGTGTAAATCTGCTTGCAAAGAACAGATAAAAGCACATTGGAATAAGAAAATTGGATTTACATTGATCCACACATTTCTGCAGTAAACATACGAATTGGATCCAGCCACTGTAGAGGCACCAAGACTCACCCAATGGTGAGTAAGGATGAAAAAAACATAAGAAGCTTGTTTTGCTTCTTAGCTTGTTAGCTTGTTTTGTTCTTCTGCAAGAATACCTGCATATTATCTGTTACTATGATTAATGCAAGAAGCAACACACATATCCATTTTTCTCTTTTTCCTTTAGTGGAGAGATCTTGGAAAAAATATATAGCCTTAGATATTTTGAACCATTGCAAATGCACATATATATTTAATATGTTAACATGCTTCACGCCCTGCTCTTGACAGCTATGAATTTGTATGTGTCCTCCTAGGAGCCACATCTCTTTTCTTGAGCATGACATTAACTCTTAACCATGCAATTTTTCTTTACCTAAATTTGGGGTTCTTGCACAGAACTGTAACTATAACCTAATTTTCCAAATACTTCCCTTAACATTTGTCAAAAGTATTATTAAGGTTGTAATACTCTTCTATAACTTTTAGTATCATTTTAAAAAATATCCTGTTTGCATTAATTTAATTGCTATCCACACAGTTTACTATCTTATCCAGATCTTTATTCTATACATTTTTATTTTGGAACCAAAGGTCATGGCACGTTTGAGTATAATTGTGCAATCATTCACACACACACACACATATCTATAAACATACACACACACACACACACACACACACACACACACACACCTCATTTAATAGGTAGGTATCAGAGGTGGTATTCAGCAGGTTCTGACCAGTTCTGGAGAACCGGTAGCGGAAATTTTGAGTAGTTCGGAGAACTGGCAAATACTGCCTCTGATTGGAGATTTTACAGTATCCTTCCTGCCAGGCCCACCAAGCCATGCCCACAGAACCAGTAGTAAAAAAATCTGAATCCCACCACTGATAGGTATCATCTTTCAGCCTTTACCTTTTAAACACACATTTTCAGGTGCAACTCCAATTAAAGGAATCTTTTTGATAAAGCCTCTGTTACAAAAATTTTCTTTTGTTATTTATTTCTAAATCACGTTTCCTTGTAAAGACAAATAGCAGTAAAACAGAGGTAATACAATTGATGCAAATAAGAAGGTAATATACCTAGCTGTATAATTCAAAACATTTTCTCTTCCTATTGCAATAGACATATGTTTGATAGGCTTTGGTCTTGGTCAATATTTACTCTACAATAATTAGAAAACACATCTTGAACTGCTACTGAAAAGTGAATAAAATTTCCTTCTGCAGTATATCAAATAAAGAAAGATCCTGCCATTGTATTACTGTTTTTCTTATTACATTTGTCTTTGTGTTTATATATTCTCCATCTTTAAAATCCTTTGTCTCTAGTAGGTAGTATGTTAGTACCAATACATTTACATAAAAAGAGATACAAATGGTGCAAGGAATACAGCTCTAGATTCTCAATTTTTTAAAATCTCAGTAAGTATAAATTATTCCTGAACGCTCTGATTTCCTGTCAATCCTAGAAAAATACAAGCTGAGCAGAGTATTTTGCTTGAATCAGCTTGGTTGGTTGAGAAAAGGCTGGTTAGGAAAAAAGAATAAATATAGTAAACACACAACTATATAGAAACAGAATAAAAGATAAAGAATGGAAAAGATTGATATTTTCCTTTTTTGAAATCAAGATGTTTGCTTCAAAGCTCATAATTATTTCCAAATGCTTTCATGTTCCACTGCTGTCAAGCACTAAATAGGTTCAGGTAGCTTTTATTTTTAATTGAATTTTATTATTCATTGTTGCAGAATGTTTCTGTTGATTTAACTGGGAAAGAATCACTTATTTTGATACGTTGATTTTTAAACTGTTCTTCTAATGGTTACCCTTGATTTTATTAATCAAGGAATCTTATCCTCCCCTGTTCATAGCTCTGAATATTCTTTTAACAGTTCTTTTGAAGTTATACTGGTAGTATTACTGTATAAACTAATGAGTTTCTTGATTGTTACCCATTGATATGAAGAAGGAAAACAGAATAAGGGATACAAGTGTTAGTTACATGTGTGCTTTAAGATAATCTTTCCCAGCCTGTTGCTCTCTTGGTTCCTGGGAAGTTAGTTCTAGCTGGAAATTCTGAAATAATATCAATTGATTAAGTAATTCAGGACTCTCTGAACAGTTCTGTTCCCTGTATTATTACAATTAAAATATCTCTCCAATTGATAATTAGATGTTAATTAAAATATATATGTTAAATAGAGGTATTCTTAAACTCTCCAGAATTTGAAAAATCCAGATAAATAAAAACAATAGTATATATTTTTATTTTTTAGAAAAATAAGACAACCAATCTAGTCCCTTTCTTTCAAGGGTTGAGAACTCTTACATTGTGGTTTGTGTGTTGCACGCACACACACACACATAAAATCACTTTAAGTTTGCAATCAGTTTTTTCTTTTTCTTTTTTTTTAAAAAGTAATATTCTAGTTCATTGTTAAATGCACTAAATATGCTAAGTATACAAATGATCCAATTGGTCTTTCTCTCCAGATCAGTGCCATTGTTAGTTTCAATGGCAAGAACAATAAGATATTTGTACATGGTTGCCTTTACATATCTCAGCCACAATAGGATGCTGGATTGGATATTGTTTGAATAAGATCTTGGTTTAATTGATTGTTAATTGCTTTAATAGTTGTTCAGTATTTGCAAATGGACAAACAGACAAAATGTATCTTCAAAATTCTATATTTACCTGCTTCTATCCAAAGGTAACAGACAACAGATAATCAGAGTTGGAAGGGACCTTGTAGGTCATCTAGTCCAACCCCGCCGCACCCCAAGCGGGAGACCCTACACCATTTCTGACAAATGGCAGTTCAATCTCTTCTTGAAAGTCTCAAGTGATGGCGCTCCCACAACTTCTGAGGGCAAGCTGTTCCATTGGTTGATTGTTCTCACTGTCAGAAAGTTTCTCCTTATTTCCGGGTTAAATCTCTCCTTGTTCAGTTTCCATCCATTATTCCTTGTCTGGCCTACAGGCGCTTTAGAAAATAGCTTGACCCCTTCCACTCTGTGGCAGCCCCTCAAATATTGGAAGACCGCTATCATGTCTCTCCTGGTCCTTCTCTTTACTAGACTAGCCAAGTGTTCATTGTAACCGTTCATTGTATGTTTTAGCCTCCAGTCCCCTAATCTCCTAGTTGTTCTTCTCTGTACTTTTTCTAGAGTCTCAACATCTTGTTTATAATGTGGTGACCAAAACTGGATGCAGTACTCTAGGTGTGGTCTTAGTAAGGCTTTATAGAGTGGTATTAGTACTTCCCTTGATCTTGATTGCATCCCTCTGTTAAGGTGGGCTGCTGAGGGTTCGCAGGGGTTTGGGAGAGTCCCTAGCTAAGATTCTGTGCGGTTCGGAGAACTTCCAAATCCCACTCCTGGCTGGCCCCACCCACCCCACCTCACCTCTCCCAGGAATCTCCACATGGCCCATTTTGGATGCAGGTAAGTGCAGGACGCAAGCGGAGCTCGGGGAGGGTGAAATATGGGCCTCCCGGAATATTGAAATCTACCTTTTTACAGAATGTACAGTGCAGCTTTTTATTCAAAGAAAGACACACAAAAATACATATTAAAGAAAATGAAAACATTTATTTAAATGGAACATTACATGAGGAACTGGATTGAAACCGAAGTGACACGGGATGCTACAATGTTCACAAGCTGTAATGCAGACTTCATTTAATATACTTGTCTCTCATACTTCCAAGTTTGTGAATATCCTAGAAAAGTTGAACTATGAATACTTAACATGGTGAGAATGTAAACAAGAGAAGACCAAGAATTAGCTTGTAAACAGGCACAGAAATAAGAAAATAGTCAAAATAAATGAAAAAGAATGAACAGGGATTGAAAATATGGACTGGTGGGACATCTTAACAATACAAGTTACAACATAATTCTTTCGGACCACAGAACTAAATCCTTTCTTTTCATTATGCCTTCAAGGAAAAAAGTACAGCTAATTATGTATTTAAAATGCTTAATAAATTAACTAAGACTTTGAAACATATTTATTAACAGGAACAATCCCTTTTATCAGATCACTCATTGATATAGATTGCTAATGCCATGTTATAAACAATTACCTACCACTCCAAATATTTTGCTATTTACTAATATTGTGAAGACCCGGGGCATGGCACAAAAGCAACACAGTCAGATAATCAATAAGAGTCCCTTTATTAGCTCCAATTTTGTCCCCAATGTCCGGGTTAACTTCTGGCTGGAGAAAAACTCTCCCAGGAACAGCCTTTGACTACAACGAATCAAGTCCAAAATATGGTCAACACAAACTGTAATTATAAGTTAAGCCAAAATGAGGTAATTAGTTTGATAGGGCAGGAGCAAGAATTCCAGACACACAGGCACAGCAAAACTCATACAGTTGGGAAGACACTGGGAACACAGATAAGCCACGACAACATAGGATAAAGTCATGTTTGCTCCCAGGTGTGGCTAATGAAGGGAATCAGAGCCCTTTCCTCCCCTGTAAGCCATATAATCCACATTGCTCTCTTCTCCGTTCCTCCCTGCATGCCCTAGGATGGGTCTAGGTCTTCCTCTGAACTCCCTCTCCCTTGTTCTATCTCTCTCCTGCTCTGCCCAGCCGGAGCCAATGGAGCCACACTCCCACTCCCTGTCAGCTGTCCATCTTCTTCCTCGGATTCAGCCTCTGACAGGGGCATGACAAATATCATTTGTGTAAGAAACTGTAATCTTTATTTTGACAGATTAAATGTAAGTGTAAGAAGACCTCTGGAGAGTTTGCAAAAGTGAGGTATGAAAAAGCATTAAAAATTCAAATTCAATGGTTAAAATGTCTAACTCCAAAAATGTAAGGGCTGCCATATCTTGACCTATGTTGGCAAATAAAAATAAGCATAATTTTGGAAGCTAATAGCTGCATTTAGCATTTGGGAGTGAGGTTGAAAACCACAGTAAGTAGAACAATGATGAACAATGGATGAAGCTGTGTAACACATATAAGTAGCTTTTGGCTTTTTCAGGGTGGGTTCCTGTAAGGCGGTTCCTTTAAGAAATGTTATATATATACTTTGTGTTACAACACCCTGTTAAGCCCCAATTATCAGTCACTCTGAGTCACTCTGAGAAGCACAAGGCCGAAGACACAAGCCTGAAGATGATGAATGAGACTTCATCGAAACGTCGCCTAGATATTTCCAACTCTACGCGGGAGAAAACCCGAAGAACCAAAGATCCACATACAAATACCCGCGAAAATCTCCGAAAACACACACACACACACACACACACACACACACACACACACATATATATATATATAATATTATACTTTATATCTTTGTTATATACTACATTTATACTAACATCTGTGTCCCTGCTATGTGTATTTCATATTCTTTTATTTGTTGCTTGAGTTTACACCAGAGTCTTTAGCCACTATTTAGTTATTTTCAAGTTGGGTTCTATTGCTCTCAGCTGTTACTTGGCAGTTTCCCAGACTGTGATGAAAGAAGGTACTTTACCAGCTTCTGACTTATCTGAAGCAGCCTCAGAATTGTTACTGGAGTGGTAAAACTGCTGGACTTTGGTTCTCCTTTCAGCTTATCTGCTGCTGGTTTGGTGAAATACAAAAAGCTCCTCCTTCACTGTCAGTGGCCAGTTGAATTAACTCCTTTTCTGCTCCCTCAGCTGCAAATTCCTCCCACACAACATAACCCTTCCTCCGAACACAGATGGGATGTCTCCTCAGGCTTTGTTAAAATCCCAGGGGAGGAAACAAAGGATAAAAGAGTTCATACTGCCCATAACAAGGCTTTCCTTTCACATTTCCCTTGCTCCATCTTATAAAAAAAAAATACATTAGTCGTTTTTCAGGATTCATATTATAGTCTAATTGTGTTGTCTGATGTGGTGAAATCTTGCTACCAATTTCCAGCATGGACAAAAGAAGTACCAGGAACTACAATAAATGATCTCAGAAATCCTTATTGCCCACTTCAGGCATTAACAATGCTTTCCTTCTGAAGAAACAACTACAGTAGAAACAGTGAAAGCAATAATCTGCAACAAGGAACGATCAAAATAAATTGCGACAGTAGCAGAGGAAAATATAGATACTCCTATTGTTTTTGTTTCAGGAGCATAAAACCTTTTTGGAAACGATACACAGCTGTTGTATCACTAATATCAACTGCCTTACATGTTTGCAATGTTTCCAGAATTAAAAAAAACATATAGTGGGTTATTGGTTCATTAAGGTATATCTAAAAACAGGATAATTTATTGTGCAAAATGAACAAATAAGTCATTTAATCCACCATCCTCCAACTTAATGCAGAAAGCCACTATGCCATTTTCATCAGCCACTAATCCAGTTTTCTGAAAACTTCTAGCAAGAGACAATCCATAATTGTTCTAGGAGGAGTGGCAGACAGCTTCTCTGCTAAATATGTTTGTTGAATACGTTAAATAATAATAATAAATACAATATTTAGGAGAATTGATTCTGTTGATAAATTGGACTGAAGGTTTCATCTGCCACAGATAATAAACTAATATATTGGTGTTGATTGCAGAGGATGATCGAATTTAGAAGCAACTGTTTGTGTTCAAACTGTATCCCTTTGCAGCCAACCTGTCAAATATTAATAGGTGACATATAGTGTGTTGATCTTACTTTATTACTGAGAACTCAGGTGGCATTTAATTATACAACTCTATCAAGTCCCGCCAGGTCATTTGCATATACCCAGGGAAGAGAAGAGTAGTTGAACAAAGAGCTATTGCTGGAAAGCTAAGAGTGTAAGAATAGATTTACAGTACTTAGGAGCCCATCTTTGTATGCAATTTCTTAAAGGTTCATGTATGATTTGTGTCACTGGGAATAAAAGAACATTTTTCCATTCCTAATACTAAAACATTTAAGTACTAATGCAAATTGGTTTCAATTCTGTCATTTTCTTTTTGCAGATTTTTTCTTCCTTTTTATAGATACTCTATTTTGCAAAATAAGCAATAACAGCATATGCTATTCCTCAGATAAACCCTGGGAAAAGAATTCATAGGAGGCTGAGCATTATTCTAATATTCTTTCATGATATGATATTGAAAGTATTTCTTTGTGTCTTCTCTCATTTTTCTAATACCTTCTGGAGGTATCTTTCAAAGGCTTGATTGCGTAGGCTTCCAACATCAAATATATTTTGCATTGAAAATCAAATTTATTGCCAGGGAAACTTTACAAGAACAGACACTGTTCGCCTACAGTTATATTCTCTGACTCTTCTGAAATGATCTCAGGCACATAAATAACATTATCAATCCATCCATTAATAAATGTCTCTAACAGCAAAATTCAGAAATGCCATTCCAATCAGAGCTTATTGTGATTTTAAAAACAGAGCTCTGATTATAATTGTTATTTATACTTAGAAGTTATAGTGCTTGGAACTTGAAAGGAACATATCTGATACATTAAATATCATGAAAAACAAAGCATGAAAATGTTCAGGGTCAGTCTACAGCCCTTTGAAATATTAATAAATTGCATGCTTTTTTATTTGCTTTGTTATGTTGTCTCTTACAACACCTCTTACATGAGATATTATAAAACAGATAAGTCTATCTGTCTGTAAATTCATTTTATCCTGGTAGTCTCTGTGTTGAAAGTATAGCTGAGATAGGGATGAAGTTCATGGGCCCCAAATGGATTTGACAGGGAACAGACTCATTCCCACAAGAAATACAGAACAATAAATTAATAATTGCTGTTTTAATATTTTAAACTATTATTCATTTTTTACCTTTTTATGTTATGCAATTTCTAGAATGCAACCTGTTCTGAGATATTTAGGATAGTAGAAGGGCTAAATATTTAAATAAATAAACAGTACCTCAAATTTAACTGGAAACTGCATATAAATGCCCATGCAATTACAACATGCTTTTTGCATGTGTCTATGTATATTTGTGTGTAAGGGGAAAGAATAGCTCCTTGAACCCAGAGGCCCAGAAGGCAAGGTGAGGCAAGCATTTGATGTACATTGATTATATGCTTGTATACACAGAGGAAACTGGCAAGAATTGTGAAATGGCCTACAGAGCAGCATCCATGGGAAGAAGGGGGAAGAAGAGCACATTGACAAAAGAAGAGTTGCAATGTCACAGTGCAAAGCCGAAACTTGAAAGGGATGTTGCTTGTCATACTATGATGCTTTTGTCATCCAGATGAAAGCAGCAACTTTCTTTAGATAGTGATGCTTTTCCCAAAAAAACAATCTTAGAAGATTTGTTGTTGAGGAACTGAACAAAATGGGAAACAAGAATGGGAAAATGGTGCAGTCGACTGGGGAAAATGGCACCCCAAAACACAGTAATGCAGCATTGGTACCAAACTGGTGCAAATGTGAAGGAACAACACAGGAACACAGAAATGTTTCAATAGAAAGAGTTTAATAGTACAAACAACTATCAAGGACATATGGGTTCCTGAACTGAGCAAAGAGTTAGACATAATGCTCTAAAAGGACATAGCAATACGGTTTTAGTATTATAATATCTGCTAGAAAACCCATGCTCCAGTGTGTCACTGCTTCAGAGTTATTTCTTTACCTAAATGGAGAAATGGAATGACCATGGGCAGGCAAAAATGCAGCAGGAGCTACTTCTAACTTCCTGCTGGCTTTCCTGTTGAGTTTCCTTTTGGGAAGCTGGCAATGAGCATCAGATATTTTTCTTCCTTCCTTCCTTTCCTTCCTGCTATTATCTTCCTCCCTCCCTCACAGACCTGCCAGCTTCTCCATTTACTTTGTCTGTGGGAAGTTTGCAGTGTTAAAGTCAGTGGAGAAACCAGCAGAAAGTTATAAGTCCAAGGCCAGCCAAAGGTTGAGTGGAGTGGGTCAGGAAAGATGCATGGCAGTTGCAGGGTTGTGCAAGAAGTGCCACTGGCCCAGGGAGGGTGCATGAGAAGGTGGCATAGATTGGGAAAGGGTGACTGAATGTGCAAAAGATACCATGCAGATCAACAATAACACCTGAGGGCATGGTATGGATTTCGGGACCTTCTGAGTCAGGGAGATTGCACAGGGGACGGCTAGAGGTGCTATGTGGGTTGGGGACGGTATATAGGGCACAGCATAGATTGGGGAGAGTATATGGGGTGCATAAGAGGTGCTATATTGATTAGGAAAGTATAGAGATTTGGTAGGGGTTGGAAAGGGGTTGTGTGTGCAAGTGGCATGGACTGGGAACAGTGCAATAAGAATTCTTCCCTCCCTCTCTCCCTGGCTTCCATAAACAGAGAAATAGAATGATAATGGATGGCAAAAAACAAAAACAAAACTATGGTAGCAGGAGCAACCTCCAACTTCCCGTTGGCTTCCCTATCAATTTTTCTTATGGGAAGCTGGCAGTGAACACCAGGAATCTTCCCTTATTTCTTCCCAGCTGCCCTCCCTTCTTCCTCATTCTTTCCTCTCCTGTCCTTACACTTCCTCCCTTCCTTCCTCCTTCCCTCCCCTTCCTTTCCAGAAGGCAGATAAGTGGAAGCTGCAGGCCAGGAAAGGGTGTGAGGGATGGCAGGAATGGTTGAGAAGCTGACATGGAATGATAAAAATGAGGACTACATGAGCAAAGCAGCAGCCAGCAGGGCTGAACCAGTCACAATTTCCCCAAAAGTCATTTCCTTGAGAGCAAAGGGTTCCAGCAACTCTTTTGATGTACTTTTGTTGAAATTATTTTGCTTTATGATGCACCATTTTACCCAGTTAAAGATTAGAGTCACAAGAGTTTTAGAAGTATAAATATATCAACTGTTTAATTTATCCATAGTTTTGGGGAATTATTATTTTGCTGGAATGGTAGAAGAAGACCTGATGAAATTTTAGTCTAACCTTTCATTTCCCTTGATTTAAATTTGTTATGAAATGGAATAGCTATATAGAAAAGATACTTTGTTTCAATACAGCCTCTTTGTTTATGTAAATCTATTAATATACTGTAATATGGACACATAATAAAATACATTGTACGTTTTCTGGAACCCTTTCATAAAAGAGCTACAACCAATTTTTTTATTGCTGTCCTTTCTAATACATTTAATAATAATTAAAAAAAACATTTTCTAAAAATGATTGTTGTCTATTGGCTGCTAAATACATACTTTTTTATTTGCAGAGTCTGACTCCATGTGCTATTTTTATTATTTTCTAGGTTCAGAAATCTTTTAAATGAAACCTTTTAAATAGAACAGTAACGAGCAACAGAAACTCAGCTTGGAACTAATATAACAAGCTAAAACTGACTTTGTCTAATGAGAAGGGTTTGAACAGAGAAGACAGGAATTGTTTTAAACACTAAATTGATTCTCTAGCATATATCTTGGGAAACATTTTATGTTTCCAGCAAAATCACTGACATTTCACAAATGCTGTCTCATTTAATAATCATGCATTAGATTATCTGGAATGGAAAGAACTATTTAGAGTGCACTCTAATCAAATTCTTTTCCTCTTGGATGGAGAACATTGTTGCAATAGTACTCAAGACTATGACAACTTTTCTCTCCCTCTTCTGCTCTCTTTTAATCAGCTCATGTAGCTTCACAACTATGACCATGGTACTTAAATCAAATAAATGACTGCTTGCAGGGATTTCTAATGAAGGCTCAAAAGATTCTCTCTGGAGTCATGGGGCCACAGCCAAATCACAGTACCAAGACAGCTTCTTTGATAAGGAGCCGACTATTGTTAACAAACATTTCTGTTTAACAAGGACCCTTAGCTTAAGACTCCCCAGAAAGATGCTGAGTTTGTAATGACTACAAAATAATAATACAAGAACCATTTAGCTCTGAGTACTGGAAAAGCACTTAACAGTGTGTTTGAAAAAGCAATATATTAAGGCTAAAAATACATTATCCAGCCTAGAATCCCTGCGGTCTAAACTTCACCGCATTAAGGCTAGCTATGGTGCAAATTGGCCAAGGAAAAGCACTGAGAAGTCCCTCAAGTATAGCTCAGTGGCAAAATACATGTATTGTGCACAGACAATCCCTCATTCAAGCTTTGGCATATCTAGTTAAAATGGTCAGAGGGCAGATGATATGAGACATCTCTGCCAGAAACAGTGGAATATTGCTAAACAATAAAACTGACAAGATGAAGAAATAATCTGATAAAATGTAAAACAATGACAAGGTTTTGTATTAGAAGCCCACTGCCCTATTTAAAGCTGTGGTTCTGAATTAATCAAGCAACATACCACAGGATCAGTTAAGTTAATCTGCCTAGGATAGTAATTTGGATGTAACTGCTAGTTCCCCTATTGAACTGGTATTGTTAGAATATTTTCTTAACATTTAGCCAGAATTTGTCTTCTATGTTCTAAACTTTGGAATGATAAATAACACATTTCATTTCTGCTACTTATTCAGTATCACCTTTGCAGTCTTTCTCTGCAATATATATAAAAAGGGGCAGTCATACAATCATGGCTGCTGTCTTGACTTTTCTGTGTTTTCTCCCTCCTTTGCATGGCTGCCCTATCAACTACTTTCAAATTTGTGTTTTATTTGAACATAGTGATAGTGAAGATAGTTCAGTGAAAGACACAGAGGTGGTATTCAGGAGGTTCTGACCAGTTCTGGAGAACTGGTAGCGGAAACTTTGAGTGGTTCAGAGAATCAGCAAATACCACCTGTGACTGGCCCTGCCACATCTATTCTTTGCCTCCCGAGTCCCAGCTGATTGGCTGGGTCTTTTATTGCCCTGCCCAGGAGAATGGAGCTGGAAACCAGGTTAATGGAGTGGGGAGGAATGGGAGTTTTCTGTAACCTTCCCCTGCCATGTCCACCAAGCCATACCATACCCACCACATCATACCATGCAAACCAAGACACACCCACAGAACTGGTAATAAAAAATTTTGAATCCCACCACTGGAAAGACACATGCTTTTTAATCAAAACATTCCATGTTCTTATTCTGGTAACTTTAAATAAAGAATTAAGAGGAAGGAAAAGAGAGGATTTTTACCTGAGATGCTAAAGAATTAATGCAAATCAAAGTACTCAATCCTGGGACATGTGGACAGTCTTACTAATATAAGGCATTTTCCGATATTCATACAGAAAGTATCATAGCTATTGGCTCCTTAGGCATGAAAGCTGACTGAATAATCTTGGGCCAGACATTTTCTCTCAGCCCTGGACTAGAAGAACTGATTATCTACTAGCCTGTGTTGGACCAGTGTGATAAATTATAGCCTATAATTTTCAATGAAGAGGACTTCATCCTGTAATGCAGGGATCAGCCACGTGGTTCACTATCCAAAATCATCTGGCCTGTGATTCTCCACTCACTCTAAAAAGAATTCACCCACCCTGCATGAGAGAATGGGAGAGCACTTGCCACATTCTTGGGGGGGCATTTTGGCAACAGCTTTACCATACTTTGAAGTGAATGCAGTAAGAAATTCCTATCTGGCATTGGGAAGAGGGAAAGCATGCCATGAGCAGAGAAAGAGGAGGAAATGGCAGTGGCTGTCATGCCCCCATTGGAGTCTGATTCCGAGGGAGAGATAGAACATCTGACAGGGAGTGGGAATGTGGTTCTGGTAGTTGTGGAGGAAACTGGGGAAGGGCACAGGCTGGCTGGGCATTCAGTGGAAGACCCAGGCCCATCCCTTCTTCATCCTAGGGCACTTAGGGAGGAACGGATAAGGGAGAAACATGAGTGGCTTGTCTACAGGGGAGGAAGGGGCCCTGATCCCCTTCATGGGCTGCAGTTGGGAGGACTGGTTAAAAGGACAAACTGCGCATGGCAAAGTTGCTGCAAGTAAATGTGCATTCTTGTCAGAGCTTATCTGTGTTTTGACTTCCTCCCAACTGTGGTTGCTGCATTATCTGGTAGAAGTCTGCAATTAATCATCCTTGCGTGCCGTAGTAATTCCTTCAGTGTGGTGTGTTGGTTTTTTTTTATTTCGAATTAACTTTACTTTGGGTGCAGACTGCATTTACTCCCTCGTGAACTGTTTTCTTTAAGAGTTTGATATCCTGCTGAAGATAATTGGACATTGGGGCCAAGTTGGAGGCATTAAAGGGACTTTCTTCTGTTTTTGTGACTTGGTTATTTTTGTGTCACGTGCCGGGTCATCACAGTGGCAGTGGTGGTGATGACAAGGCCTCTGGCCCCCATGCAGAAGAAGATTGCCAACCCACTGTTGTAGTGGAATAATTCAGGATGATGATGACAATTTATATCCTGCCTTTCCTCCAGGAATTCAGGATGGCACAAAGAAACTGCGTAATACTTTGCAGTACATTGGGGTGGGAGATAGTGAGAATTGAGCATTCAGTCTATAGTCACATTGATAATTGACAGTGGAGTGTGAACTTGAACCTGTATTTCATCATAATATGTCTATGTAACATTTGCCTTCCTTAATTAATACATACTATTTTAAAAGAGTACACAAAGTATCTAATTGTAGGCCCTTTATGAAGGAAAACTATTACTATGCTTATAAAAGTTGTTGAAGCAATATAATTTTGATTTTTTTTCCTCCATAAAACATAATTTCCCTATATATCTCAGTAAGTAAGGTTTGGGGACAGAAGGGCAGAGCAAAAAAGATTAGTTGCTTCTAATAGCTGCTTCTTATAACTTTATTTGAAAAGCTATGAAATTTCCAAACCAAAGACATCTTGACATTCCGGCAGTGAACCATGACTACTGAACTTTAATGGAATTCTGAAATTTTATTATGTGATTCATTGCTGAAAAAGTGCTGTAGCAAATTGGTCAGATTCTTTTTTCCCTTCATGCTTACAGTTTTCGCCTATCAATTCAACCCCATATCATACATATTGGGTATCACATCAAAGGAATGCTGCACAGTTTAGTGAACAGATTGGCTGGACTCTTATTTAGTTCAGTCAGTCTTAACACTGAGATTCAGTTCCCAGAATACCTTGACAATACAGTGGAGTCACTGCACATTCGGAAGCTATCAGATAAGAAAGAGTTCTTTTACTTCTTGCAAATTAGAATTGAATACTCTCAAGAAGAAGAATGAACTCTCAGAAGCAAGGTACTTGTAGCCCTATATTTCATAAAGAAAAAAAAAGAATATTGTTAAATACAAAGATATTCTGGTTTCTATGTAAAATACTGCAGACTCTGTAAGAATACATTCTTAGCCACAAAACTGTGAACTCTGTAGTGATAATAAACTTTAGTTTTAAAAATAAATAATAATTCACAATCAGAAAATATTACAAAGTAATTTCTAATTCCAGTTGATAGCATTCATCGAGGCTAAATAAAGAACCCTAAATATATGCATTATTTTTAAAAGTTCAAAAGCCACTTCTATGTCTTTTGGATAATCTTAGAACCTTTATGTTTGGAAAAATGCAATAACATACTTGTTATTAAATTGTGGGCTTATTTTTTGAATGGCTATGCATTAATTATTCAAGTTTAAGTTCTCCTCTTGTAATTATAGAATACTTTTTGACAGTGCTACAAATACTGTAGTGTAGATAGGTAATTTGGTAATCTGCGGATAATATTTAAATGACTAAACCAATGGTAAAGAAAATTGTTTCTATGTTTTGAAATTGTTCTGGAAATTCTACTTTAGACCTTGTGATCTCTCTGCTATTCATCAGAGCAGCTCATCAGGTTTTGGGTACAGAATAAAGGATGGAACCCCATGGATGGAACCCCAAAAGAGCCCCATGAGTTGACTCATACCATAAAACAGTGAGGTGCCCTTTCTGAATAAATGCATATGCATTATATACAAAACTTATTTGTATCGTAATCCAAGTGTGGCAACTTCCAGGTGACATCACTCTGTTGTTTCTGTATACCCAGAAGCTGAAAAAAAATGAAGAAAAAACTGCCCCAAGTTGCAAAAATGTCTACCTCTGCTATAATATTTAAAATCAGTTACATATTGCAATAGACACATACACAATTCTTACAAAAAATAGAAATTGTCTAGAAGTCTGCACTATCAAATTAAATCAACATCAACCCCAAAGCATGGCAGTTTATTAAAGCAACAATCAGAAAATCCCATGCCTTTCTTAAGAAGAAATGACCAGCTATATTCCAAGTTTTGTTACAATTAACTGTATGAAAATAACAGGCATTTTGCCTGAAAAATGTTTGCCATTTTTAGCTGGAAGAGAGGGCAAAGATCATTTTTTGTAAATAAAGTAAATATATTTCCATACTCTGTTAAGTACAAACTCCTTAATTATGAATTCAGGAAGCTTCACAATAAAATATGTTCTGTTAATAACAATTAAGTAGGGAGAGTTATATTTGACATGCAGTTAAGCGCTTAAAAGTAATTGCCAAGAACTTAATTAATTGCAAATAATGATATTAAATAGGTTTACATGTTAAAAAGTAGAAATATCCCACCAGAGAATATGGAAATACAAACTTTTGTTAAGAATTGCTTACACCTGCATGTACAAGATTACGTTGTCCCCACACAAGCTAATTCCCAGTTCATTTTTTAAAATTTAAGTGCAATAAAAGGATATTGACAAATAGTATAACTTCGTAAAATTATTTACAGGTAAACAGGCCTAGAATTTCCACTGCTAAGCACAGTGGTTGTGCTCAAACCTGATTTTACAAGTTTTTTGTTGACATATTATAGTGAATCATGTGGCCATTAGTTCCATTAACTATCAGAAGTCAGATGGAAGATTGCAAATGGCAATCACATGACCCCAGGACCGTGCAACCATCATATATGCATACCAGTTGCCAAGTGCTCAAACTTTGATCATGTGACTGTGGGGATACTGTGATAGTGATAAATATAAGAACTGGTTCTAGGTCTGTTTTTTATGTGTACAATTGTAACTCTGAATAGTCACTAAACAAATGGTTGTAACTTGAGGACTATAACCTGTAGTTATGTTGTAAGCATTGTACATAAAATCATATGTTGCAATATCTTACCAGTTAATGAATATTTCAGCTTTAACCACAACAACACAAGAGCCACCAACAGATATAAACTAAATGTAAACCACTCCAAACTTGATTGCAAGAAGTACAATTTCAGCAACAGAGCGGTCAATGTCTGGAACTCACTACCTGATTCTGTTGTCACATGCTCAAACCCCCACTCTTTTATCCTCTATTGACCTCACCCCATTCCTAAGAGGTCTGTAAGGGGTGTGCATAAGTGCACAATCGTGCCTACCATCCCAGTCCTATTGTTCCCAATCATTAGTTCCTATTTCATGACTTAAACTTATGTTTATTCTTATTTCTACCGTGTTTCTCACAAAATAAGGCAGGGCCTTATTTTTTTTTTGAGCCACGAGAAAACGGCTAGGCCGTCTTTTCGGGGGTGAATTAATTTCTCTCCCCCCCATCAGCGGGTGGGCAGCAGCGGTGTGGATGTCGGCTTTGGCAGGGCATTTTAAATTGCAAGACCTTTGGCGCTTGCCACTGCTGCTTCCTCTGCCGCTCTTGCTTTTCCTTCGCTTACCTCCACAGTTCCCGCTGGCGCTAGCGCGAGAACAGCAGCAGCGCCGGCGGGAACGTGGAAGCGTTTCTCCTGCTGCTCGGGTGTGTGTGGAAGCCTCCTGTGTGTCTTCCACGTTCCTGCCAGCACGACAACAACAGCAGCACCAGCGGGAACGTAGAAGCGTTTCTGCTGCTGTTCGGGTGTGTGCGGAAGCTTCTGCACACACCCGAGCAGCAGCAGAAACGCTTCCACGTTCCCACTGGTGCTGCTGCTGTTCTCATGCTGGCAGGAACTATGGAAGCCATGGAGGCAGCTCCCCCATCCGAGAAGCAGCAGAAACGCTTCTACACTTCCTGCTGGCGTGAGAACAGCGGCAGCGCAAGTTCCCCCCCCCAGCATGTTTTAACCCCTGCCCTCCCCCCCCCGAGCATGTTTTAAACTAGGCTTAAATTTGGGGGGAGGGGCTTAATTCATTTCATGCTAGAAAACATGCTGGGTCTTCCTATTGGTGGAGGCCGTATTGTTGGAGAAACACGGTATTATATTGTAAGCATTTGACCAAACAAACAAACAAACAAATAAATAAACAAACAAACAAATAAAATAAACCTTCCTTCTGTTCTTCAATGGAGAAAGACTTCATCCAACCTAAAATGTCTAACTGATCATCAATGGATGATCTTATGAAAGAAAGTTGCCATACTTTTTTCATCTCCAATTTTTAAATTGTGAATATAGCACTGAGATAAAAAAAAATTGTACAGCAACTGTAGAACAATTGAGTAGGCTAGACCAATAAAGTGATTACAACATGGAGCAAACGTTGATGTAGTAACTGGCAGAGGAACATATGGAAGAGGGCTGCAAACAGCTATTATAAATGAAGGTGACAGTGATGGCCTAGGAATCTTACTTTTCAATTGAGGTCAATTGTTGATATCACATCTATTACTGAATCCTGAGTGAAAGCACTAAATAGGCATGCATTATTTTAGTATAGTTGAATAAATTGTGTGTAAGTCTATTTTCTTATTTCTCTTAGTTGTGCCACTGGCTTACTTATTCCATGACAGAGCAAGCTAGGATTAGAAGGTAAGAAGATGAAGTAGTTGCGATGTTTCTCATAGATCGGGTGCTCCATTCATATGTCTGCCTTCTTTGATTGCATGCTGCTACATTTGGTCAGCTGGAAAGATATAGAAATACTATCAAAGTACTGTTCACCCCGTGATATATTATTTGGACATCGTATGTATAACTGTTGGTTTCTGGCTCTTGGAAGACTTCAGCATCTATAAAAGGGTTATTCAAAACTGGAGCAGTTTGAGATTTCCTGATAACATGGAGCTGCCTTAATTGGTACCTGATCCCCCACATATAACAAGGTACATGCTGGATTTAGAGTTCCGTCTGGGGATTTGAAAAGTGAAGGGAGCTCTGTATGACTGCAGACTGCAAGGATCAAGATGTTTGTGCACAGAAACATCTCGCTGGTTGTCAGTTGCTGAAACACACGCTTTACAGTTTCTACGTTTAAAGACTTAAATGCTTTAGGCCTGATCTGCCTTCCTAAGTGACTTCCTTGCATGAAATTGGTAGAAGCATCTCAAACTCTCTCAACAACAAAGGTAGATAAAAATAATCATGCTGTTATAAAGAACTGGCTGCATTCATTCTATATGAGAGTATGTGTAGAACTCACTCTGTTGAAACCCTGTGCTTCTTTTCCTTGCCTTTCTGATGATTTTTGCCTTGTGCTTTTTAGCTCCGAAGCAAGACAAATTTGATTATTGAAATAAGTGACGTCTGTGCCTGAGAAACTAGCTTTCAGCACTAGCCTCAACAACCCAGTTCTGCTGTTAAGATCACACGCGAAGCCCTTTTGAAGATACTTTGCTGTCAGAAATCTATCTGCCACATGGAAGACTGCCTTCTGCATTAGCCTGAGACTGCAAAATGCATATCCTCTTGAGGAATAGGTTGCCCAGTTATCTTGTTTAGGAAAAAAAATCTGCAAAATCTGTCTAGGATGCTACACTTTTAAGCTTTTATTTTACTATTATTTTTTTTTTATTTTCTAGATTTGATTCAGGTTTGAGTCAAAAGAGAGAATATAAATCGAATGCATAAGTCAAGTAAATATATGACATACAAACAACTCTGTGAAACCAGACTTAATTATACCCAGAGGAAGTTTATTGATTTCACTCAGTAGGAAGCCATTATAAAAAACTATCTATGTGAGCCCAACTGGAGGATACCATGAAGCAAAGAAAGTGTATTTAAAATGAAAGTCCTTGATATTGTGAGTTTATATAAAAGGCATTTCAGATCCAGATTTTAATTTAGTGTGATGTTAATTTAGTGTGATGTTAATCCTCAGCTTGCAATAGAATACCTTATTCTTGAATCACCAGGTTAAAATTTTGGACCTAGACAATTTAGAACTATGCCACCTACAGTCTGATCTAAGCTTAGTACACAAAATTCTCTGCTACAACGTCCTACCTGTCAATGACTACTTCAACTTCAACCACAATAACACATGGGCAAACAATAGATACAAACTCAAAGTAAACCGCTCCAAACTTGATTGCAGAAAATACGACTTCAGCAACAGAATGGTCAATGCCTGGAACTCACTACCTGACTGTTGTTACATCCTCAAATCCCCAAAACTTTAACCTTAAACTGTCTATCGTGGACCTCACTCCATTCCTAAGAGATCTGTAAGAGGGGGTGCATAAGCGCACCAGCGTGCCTACCATCCCTGTCCTAATGTTCCCATTTTTTCATACTCATTTATTGTGTATATACTTATACCTGTTTATACTTATATGTTTATGTTATGTTCATACTTATACTTGTTTTCTCATACATACTTGACAAACTAAATAAATAAATAAAAAAAAATAAAAAAATAAAAAAAAATAAAGTACTTTGCCTTTAAGTATAAGATTTGAACTCAAGTTCAAATCCTAATGACAAGAGGAGTGATGAAAAGACTAATTAGGATGGCAATTTTCTTCCCATAATACATAATACATAAAAATTATTAATAGAATCTCAACTATATACTTTAGATTATTAAACTATAGGTACTATAACTTCTAAGAAGTCATCAGAGAAGCTAATGATCAGAATCTAAGATGCTATTAGATGCAAGAAATTTTCAAAAGAGAAAAAAAATTCTTGCCGAAATAAAGACAACCAAAAGGAATATAAACTCTGGAAAAAGATAATCTGTCATTAAATGTACACACACACACACATACAAATACAAATAGACATTGCAAGGTGCAAGGCAAAAATATTAATTAATTGCCATCAAGTGATTGTTGACTGTTAGTGACCATATAGATAATTTTTTTCCATCATGATTTGTTCCTAAGTTGGTCTTTCAAATCTTTCAACATTGTACCTCTTGTGTCTGCCAATTATACATCACCACTCTAAGTCCATCCACCTTGCTACTGATCATCTTGTCTTTCCTTCTACCTTTCCCAGCATTACAGTCTACTATATAGTTTGGTTTTTGCATAACTGTGTGAAGTAGGATAATTTGAGCATATCATTTGTGCCTTGAGTGAAAAAATCTACATTGATTTGTTTGGTCCACCAATTTGTTTTCTTGACTGTCTACTATATTCTCAGGAGTTTTCTTTAACAGCAAGGTTCAAAAGCACCAATACTCTTCCCATCTTGCTTTCTCAAAGTTCAACTTTTGCTTCCATGTAGTGTCACAGGGAATACCATGCTTTGCACAGTTCTGATCTTGCACATTGTGGCATTTGAATATTTTTTCCAAGGTCTTCATGGTTGCTCTACCAAGTTTGCAATGCATTTCTTCCCATTTTTCTGAGTACATTCCACAGTTTGATGTGACTGACATAATAGAAAGTCTTTTTTAAATCAATGAAGAACGTAGTGACTTCTTTTTGGTATTTGGCTTTCTTAATTATCCAGCATGTATTAGCAATAAAATTGTGCATTCCTTGGCCTTTTCTAAAGCCAGTACAATCATCTTGCATCTCTTTTTCCAAGTAGGACTTTAATCTGTATCGGATGAATTTAAGAAGTATTTTGCTAGCATGTGAAATTAAAGATATTGTATAACGTACCCTGTTGGAACTCTTTTTTTGGTATTAGAATGTAGATTGACCTCTTCTGGCCATTGTGTTGTCCAATAGATTTGCTGGCATAGCTTAGTTAGAATCCTGACTGATTTCATCCATTCCTGCAGCCTTTCAGCTTGCAATGGCTGGATTGCTGATCTCATTTGTAGGGCCTTGGTGGTGCAGGCTGTTAATCATCTAGCACTTAGCTCAATTGCCTGCAATTAGTGCAGGTTTGAATTCCACCAGGCTCAAGGTTGACTCAGCCTTCCATTCTCTCGGGGTAGGTAAATTGAGGACCCAAGATTGTTAGGGGCAATAAGCTGACTTTGTAAAGAATGCCACTTGGGGGGGCCAAAAAGCCCTAGTAATAAGCAGGCATATACAATGGAATGAAGGCTATTGCTGAGCACTTAGCATGGTGCTCTAAAGACTGTAAGCTGCCCTGAGTCTCCGGAGAAGGGTAGCATATAAACGTATGGTAAAATAAATGTATGGTAAATTTGTACTGCTGATCTTCTAGTACTGGAAGTTCTTTTAAGTAAGAAATACTTTTCAAGGCATCTTGAATGGTGAAATGCATACTGCACAGGATTTCAGTAACAAATAACAAAACATTTTCAAATGTTTCAAATGGATTAAAAAAAAAAAACAAGTTATGCCAAGCAGAGAGTTTGAATGAATTCTTTCCCACCATCTTTAGTATCTTTATTGCTGAGAAATTAGGGCTTCAAAATTGGTTTACATTTGATAAACAGAGAAAAATAATCATTCACACAAATCTGAGTAATGAAGGATAATATTATAAGCTGATGACTAAAATAAATCAATCTCTGGATCCAAACAAAAATGTGTCAAGGAGGATTTAAAAATAAAAAAAGGAAAAGGTGTGCAATTTCTTCTGAATGTTGACATTCACAAATTCAGCTGCTGTTAAAAAGACAGGGCTCTCAGAGACAAGCAACCAATTATAAAATAACAATGAGAATATGACTAAATGGGCAATCCTTATATTGTTGGACTCCTACAGGAATCAAGGTTGAGACCAGAGGTTTTTGAACTAGCAAAATGATTTGAAGTTAGAGATGCCCAATGAATTGTTTCATTTGCTTATAGTAACAAACTGTTAGAAGTGATAAAATAAAAAAGAAACTGTGAATACACTTCAAAGTAAAACATATTATTCAAGGTAAAGTGTAAAGTGATGTATCGGCATTAAAAAATTCTAAATTTCACATAAGGAAGTAATTGATTCGGAAATGGATCTTGTCATCACTGTGAACTGCTAATGGATATTTGGACCCAGTATCCAGCTCCTATATCAAACACAAACACATATTTAGAATAATTGGGGAAATAATTAAAAATAAAACTACTGTACTAATACAATAAGACCCTTGTATAAATCTGTAACATGACTACATTTGGAATAACATATTTAGTCCCAATCACCTCATTTTGATAAGTGTGTTATTGTAGGAGAAGATGAGATAGAATCAGTCTGGAGTCATTACTTTCCCATAAGCAATCCAAGTCCAGTCCCTATTGAATTCTGTTAATTCTTTTTTTAAAAAATAAACTTTATTGAGTTTTATTTCATTAAAAACATAAAAAAAATATATAATTCAATAGCAGCTGTTTGTGGTGCTTATCGTATAACAATCATTTGTGTGATAATGACAGATATTAATTTGTGTATAATTATATTCTTATTCTATCTATATTCTATATTTAATAATTACTTATCCATAGTCTGTCTCTGATCTGTCCAGCTATACTATTGTTCCCATATCTTCTGTTAATTCTTATCTAGCACCAATTTAGTGCTATCTGTTACTTGAGCAGATTCTTGTATATAGGCTACAGCAATAAAATTTTTGAATTGGAACTTAATGTGTAATCCTGAATCTTTGTGCCTGACTGTTAGAAAACCACAAAGGTCAAAAAAATGGCAATTTGCATTATTTAGGAGCTGGAGCTGCTTGTCTACAAAGAATATATATATAATTGTCAGGTGCAAAAATCAGGACACGGACGCACACAAACACGTGTGTGTGTATGTGTGTGTGTGTGTGTGTGTGTGTGTGTGTGTGTGTATGTGTATGCCAGAGGTGGGATTCTACTGATTCGGACTGGTTCTATAGAACAGGTTGTTATGATTTTGTGCAGTTCAGAGAACCGTCAAATTGTTCCCCTGGCTGCCCCTCCCTCTGTCCTCCCCTCTCCTCCCCGCCCAGTCAGTCCTTATCGTGCACACATGCCTGACATTGCTGACTGCATTCTTCCCCACCCAATCACTCCTTAAAGTATTTCTTCCCCCCCCTCCCGATGATCAACTGTTCCCAGTTGTGCCGGGATTCCCATCACTTACTTACTGCTTTGCCCAAGAGGCTTCCCTGAGGCTCAGGAAGGCAAAAAATGGAGGGGGGGTGGGAGGAACTGCGCCCTCCCCACCCTCACTCCATTTCTTGCCTTCCTGGGCCCCAGGGAAGCCTTCTGGGAACAAAAACGCCCCCCAGGAGGCTCCCCTGAGGCGCAGGAGGCCCCAAAATGGAGCACAGGGGAGATCCTGTGTGCCCCCCATATTCAGTTTTTTTTTTCCTTCCTGAGCCCCAGGGAAGCCTTCTGGGAGCAAAAATGCCCCCCTGAGGGCCAGAAGGCCCAAAAAATGTGGGGGTGCTGCAAAAAAATACAGCCACGCCCACCCAGTCACATAGCCATGCCCACCCAGCCATGCCCACAGAACCTGTTGTTACAAAATTTGAATCCCATCCTTTGTGTATGCATATGAGTATGTGTATGTATTTGTATTTCTATATGTATGTTTGGAATGAAGAATAAGAGCAGATGTGTACGTAAATCATGCAGAGTACGGATAATGTTTATAGAGAAACTTTTTCCCCCTCCCCCCCCCTTGAACACAGTATTAGAACTTTGTTCACTGAAGCACAGTGCAGAGAGATATTTAATACTGACAGAAGAAAATTGTTTCCCATAATACCATATTGTTAAACTGTGTAATTCACTGCCAATGGTTGTAATTGCAGCCAATTTGAATGGTTTTGATGTGTTTATGGAGAATCAGGCTATCAAGGTCTACTAACATTGATGACTAAATAGGCTGGTTGTGTCTTATATACTGTTTGCTGTGAAGCCTCCGAGGAGGATGCTATTGCAGTCTAGGTTTCTGAGCTTTCTAAATGTATCCATTTAGACACTATAAGAGCCAGAATGTTGAACTACATGGATCTATTACAGGATGAATCATGACTCATCTTGAATTATTACAAAATACACACTTGACTACATAAATATTATGTTTTTCTTCATCCTTCTCTCTCTTCCCTCCTTTTGCCTACTGAAAAGATCTACAGAAGTTCAGTATTCAAAACCTATTTTGTGTCCCTCTATTGGTTGCATTTATTTGTAAGTGGTTAACTTGACTGTAAACTATGTTTACTTTTATGCTTGGGATATTCATTTGTTGGGGAGAGGGGAAATGTACTTACAAAGAGATCTTTACAATTAGCAGCTTCTGGAAAGAGAAAATTATGGTGGTAGGTTTAATGCATACTATTTCAAGAGACTTGAGTATCAGGCAGGTAATACTTGCTCTTTTGTTAGGCTCAGATATCAATCAAATTGAAGCAGAGACCATTTTAGCAATTCCATAATATTCTCTCTTTCTTTTTCTCTATTAAATGCCCAGTGCGCTCCCACAGGGTTGCCCTCCTCGGGGTTCCACCGCCTGATTGTTGCCGGTTGGCGACCCCGCTGTTGCGGGCCTTCTCTGTGGGGGCCCCCTCCCTGTGGAATGATCTGCCCCTGGAGATACGGGCCATTACCGACATCCAGACCTTCCGGTGCGCGGTAAAGACCCTGTTCTTCCAACAGGCCGGCCTGGCCCAGTAAACGGTTTTTTTGGGGTTTTAAATTAACTAGGTTTTAAATTTTAATATAATTCTTAAATTTTAAATTTATTAGTAATATTTTGTATTTAATGGGATTTCGGCCGGATTAATTTGTTTAATTTGTTTTTAATTGTATATATGGTTTGTTTTTAGTAGGCTGTACACTGCCCTGAGTCCCTTCTTGGGAGAGGGGACGGTATAAAAATTCAATAAATAAATAAATAAAAAATTGTGCTGAATAGTAGAATAACAGAGTGGGAATGGACCTTGAAATCAGGGGTGGGATTCAAATTTCTTAACAACCGGTTCTGTGGGCATGGCCTAATTTGTGGGTGTGGCTTGGTGGTCATGTGACTGGCTGGGCATGGCTTGTATGTAAATATTGTAAATATTTATGTAAATATTGAATATTTATGTAAATATATATATATATAAAGAGCAACTTTTACCCAAAATCAGGCAAAGCAGATTGAGTTGCTTCCAGAATCACAGATTCACTCACAGATCTATCTTTCTGCAATCTGCTGCCTGAGTCTACACTGAAAAATAGAAATCCTAAGGAAGGTTCAGCTCTGCTCTCAGGCCACTTCTCCCCCAACCCCCAACCTTCTGAATACCACCTCTGACTGGGCCTCAAGGAAGCCTCCTGGATGAAGGCAAAGTAGTACAACAGTGATTTAGATTAGCTAGAAAGCAAGAAATCTAACAGGAGTGGAGGGGAGGGGCCAGCCAAGGGCACGATTTGCTGGTTCTCCAAATTGCACAGAATCGTAACAACCGGTTCTATAGAACTGGTCCAAACTGGTAGAATCCCACCCCTGCTTGGAAGTCTTCTAATCCAACACGCTGCTCAGATAGGAAACCATATACCATTTCAGACAAATGGTTGTCCAATCTTTTCTTAAAATCCTCCAATATTGGAGACCCACAACTTGTGGAGGCAAGTCGTTCTGCTGATTAATTGTTCTAACTGTCAGGACATTTCTCCTTTGTTCTAGGTTGGGTCTCTCCTTGATTAGTTTCAAAACCATTGCTTCTTTCAGGTGCTTTGGAGAATAGGTTGTGGTATGGCATGGAGTTGACTAATGAGGAAGCATGACAGGGGAGAGGGTATCATGGTTCTAGATTTCTCAGCAGCTTTTAATGCCATTGACCCTTAGGGACTTGGGGTTGGACATGTGTTTTTCATGGTTCCAAATTGTATTTTTTCATGGATTGTTATTGCACTTTGCAGACTGTGCAAGGATCAATTCTATCTCCATTGCTAAACAGTATGTGTATATAGAAGATGACAAGATCTACTTTTCCTTTTCTTCTGCACCATATATGCTAGATTGGTTCATTTCAAGGTCACATTTCCCCTGAAGGAGTCTGTCCCCTGAAACAGTTAAAAACATCTCATGGGACAGTACAATGGCCAGAAGCATCTTTTTTCAGCTGTGAAATATTTATCTATTATGCCTCTTTTTAGAACATGCTGTCTTAGCCAATATTATAAATGTGCTGATTACCTCCAGAACGATCTGTTGTATGTAGGGATATTCCTGAAAAAAATCCAGAAATTGTAGTGGGCCAGAATATCATGACTAGACTTCTATATTGGACTGTATTTTCTAATGGAAACATGTGATATGGAGTCTAACAAAGTTGTACTGGTCTTCCCTAGGTTGACAGGTTAAATTAAAAATGATTGGTCTGTTGTATATCTCTTTAAATGGTTTGGCCATTTAAATGGTTTGCCTCTCTGGAGGAATAGTTCTTCCATTGTGTTGAATTGTGAGCTTTAATGATCTTTTAAACGTTTTGAAAGTTTGGACTCCTTTTTCCTTTGTAACATTGAATTTTTATTTCCTGCATATTACTGTTAATTGTATAATACAGTATATTATGTTGTTTTAATATATTTGAGCACTTTTAAGATTCATTTCATGCAGGCAGCACATGAGTTATATGGTAACTATGATAAATAAGTATATTTTTTTAAAAAAATTATATCCAATTTATACATAATAAAATATGAAATAGTACAAGGTATTAAAAATAATCTTAGAAAACAAACATGCATTTATCTTAAGTTGAAGCTAAAATTATTACATTGTATTTTCAATTTCCAGCTGTGCTTTCAAAAACTATGAAATTACAATATATGGTATGCATTTTATAATCAGTTCCATCTGAGCTGTATATTAAAAAGAAGCAACATCACTTTTAAAATGTCTGTAGCTAATACTTCTTTTACAGAGCCTTCTTTTTTTTCCTGCACAGATTTGAACACTGAAAGAGTTCAATGTAGTGTATGCTAAGTAACACACACTTACTAAATGCTCTATCTAGAGTGCTAGATGGGTGATAGAAAGAAAGAGACAGAGAGACAATAGGTAAGAGGTAGGTAGGTAGGTAACTACCATCTAGCCACACTTTTCCATTCCAAGTGAAATGTCGTCACTGTAGATCCTTGTCAGGTGAATTAATGAATCAATGTCTTGTTTACTATTAGCATATAGCTTGAAATTATCCATTGCAGAGGAAGCGGGTTCCAATCTTAAACTGGTATCCATATCCAATTGCTGAAACTACCTGACTGTGGGGTTTTCAGACTATGAAGAACAACAGCAAAGGTATGTGTTGCATTTGATAGTCATTTGTGTGAACTGTCTTGAATTCACTTCCAGTCTTGTCTTCCAAAGTCCTGTTGTTTTCTTGCGGAAGGTCTTCAGTGTTCTGTTGACTTTGTACAGTGCCAGGCATTCACAGAGCTCTGTGTGGCATTGAGTCATAGGCTTTCCTGTACTCAGTCCAAGTTGTGCTCAGAATAGTCTCTCTAGACCTCGAAAAGACAATTTGTCAGACTAAAGGAAGTCTAGCTGTGGATTCTTTGCTGTTAATTTATTTTGGACAGGTTCTTTGCTGTTTTTAGTTTAGTCCCTGGTGACCATTGTAAAGGGGCTTGTTATTTCTAGCCTAATCCTAACTGTTGAAATAATCAATGTATCAACCCTGAAGCTGGCCTGACTGAAGCCATCTTGGAGCTTCAGTGTTGCCACACTGGAGCTGAGGGATAGGGAGGGGGGGATGAGAGATAACTGAGGTTTTGTAGCCAAAATAAAATACTTTCTCTTGGCAACCAAGGACATTCCCACACCTGGTCAGAGGAAGGAGAAGTGACGTCACCAGGTAACCAAACAGCACCTCGATTGGGCCATGTGACTGATTGTTTGGGTTTGAAGGGGAAAACTTTTACTTTTAATTAGGTGAAAACCACGGGAACTTTCAGAGTTGGTTTTCACCAGATCTGTGCCAATATGATATATCCAATAAAGTTATTCTTTGAGGATTCCACTTGCTTTGGAGTTTTGCTTGCTATGGGTCTATTACTTGGAATCCTGACATAGTAGAAAAATTGGACATTAACGTTGACTCATATTTTGAACAACAGGAATGAACGGCAGAAGAATCAAATGCATAAGTACAAAATCAACATGATTTGTATCAATGAAAAGTCTAAAAATAATATTCTTAGAGAGGCTGAAAAGCTTGGGTATTGCATAGCGTAATCTGATCTTGAACCAAATTTCAGTTAATTAAGTGGAATTAAGTGATGACTACTCTACTGTATATTAAATATGAATATAATTTAAGAATATCCGTTGGTCTGAATAAACTAAGCAATTAGGCTATAAGACTTTTTTTCTTATGAATAAGTAACTAGCTCGTGTATTGGATACAAAACATAAAAATAAAAAAGTTGTGTCAAATGAATATGAGTGCTTGAAATATTTGTTCTGATTTCTTTGTTGTTCACATATATTTTAGTCACAAATCCTGGTATGGCCATAATCATGGGCAGCATCAAATTATTTAGAACTTTTTTAAATACCATAATTAGATGCAAAAAATTATCATAAATTGAGTGAATATGTATAAAAAAACCCAGAGTCTTAAGAATGGGATGGTATATAAGCACTGTAAAACAAAAATAATAATATGAATGTAGATAAATTGTAGATAAATGTAAAGTGATCTTCTATATAGTAATAGTATCTGTGCTGATAGCAACTCTATGGCAGCTACATATAAATATAAATTCCATATTAATATACAGGTAATTAGAAAAGACATTTTAAAAATACCAATGTACTCTTCAACCAAATAAACAGTGCAAACACACTTGGAATGCTATGTACAATTAATACCAGTGTACCCTTCAACCAAATAAACAGTGTAAACACACTTGGAATGCTATATACAATTCCGGTCCCCACCACCTAAGTTTTTTTAATTTTATTGTTTATACATATCAATGGACTTTAAAAGGGATATTGTCAGGGGTGGGATTCAAAATTTTTAACAACTGGTTCTGTGGGCGTGGCTTAGGTGGTGGGTGTGGCTTGGTAGTCATGTGACTGGGTGGACATGGCTTTGTGGTCATGTTATTGGCTGGTTGTGGCCAACTCAATATCACTCACATCGAGGCACACATCTCCTCGCCTGGCCTCTCATGACTGTGGAGATGCTGCAACAGTCGTAAGTGTGAAAAATGGTCATAAGCCACTTTTTTCAGTGCCACTGTAACTTTGAATGGTCACTCCACACAAGCAAAGTACCAGCAAAGGAGGGAAAAAAACTCCAGAGAAGTTCCTTAGACAGGAAGTCTAGTCCTGCCAAGAATGTAATAAGGGGCAATGGAGAGGCAGCTTTTGTAAGCAACACCAGAATGTTTCCTCCCTGCCTTCCTTACAGGATTAGGCCAGTAATTTCTTCTAATAACCAGTTCTCCGAACTGCTTAGAATGTTAACAACCAGTTCTAGCGAATAGGTGAGAACTGGTAGAATCCCACCCCTGGATATTGTTACTAATCTGGAAAAGGCATAGAAAAGGCATGATTAGTGAGGAGGGCTATAGAACAATTTTTATATAATTAAATGTTGTAGAGCACAGAGCCCTATCACCATGTTATTATATAGAATGCACCATCAATTCATGAAGCTGAATGATCAGATATTCTAGTTAGGCGAAAGAAAGCTTAGCTAATGCAAGAAGTGATGACAAATTCATTAGATAGCTTTAACAGGCATTTGAGAAGCTCAAGGCTATCAATAGCTGCTGAACAACATGTCTCAAATGTTATCTTCAGGATCAGTAAAAATATGCCTCTGAAAAGGAAGATCTTTATCTCAAGATAACAATCAATAAACCATGCTTTGAAAGGAGAGAATATTATTTCCCCATGTGTGATGTTTTTCATGGATATCTAAGTTGGGTAAAAGATATGAAGCTGATTTAGTATAGCAACATTCTTCTATATCCAAAAATTACTAAAAGTTTGCATTGCTGATATAATAAAATAAAGGTTATGGCACTCCACTGTGTAAAGAAATTGCTGTTTTCCTTTTGTAGTTTAAATTCCAGTTCATTTGGAGAAAATATATGTTAAATATACAGGATGGTTATAAAACAGCTGAAAATGCATAATTTTTAAAATTAATTTTTAAATATTATAGCATAAAAAGAAACACAAAATTGGTAAACTTTTTACTAATTTCTCCCCCAAACCATTTTCTTGGCACATTAGAAGAACATCTTCCAGTGAAATTTATTTTTTATTTGTAATGTTAATTTTGTTGTTTCTTAAACAGAACAAGTTTTATGTTTCTCTAGAATTTCTTTCAAGAATGTATGTATGTATGTATGTATGTATGTATGTATGTATGTATGTATGTATGTATGTATGTATGTATTCATCACATTTCTATACTACTCACCTCAACTAAGTGACTCTGGACAGGTTACAATAAAAACATGTCACAAAATATAAAAGCATAAATAAGAACTAAGTTAAAAACAGAATTAAAAGAGCGGGATACATACAGTATTAAAAGTTTAAAAACTAAAAAGGTGGAAAGAAGATCCTTGTCTTACATGGGATGTAACACCTTACCAACTATCCCCACAGATGTAAAACTCTTTGACCCCCATGCCAATTGGCAGTGCCAGGCCTTGACATTCTTTCTAAAGGCCAGAAGTGTAGCATCTGTTTCACTTGGGGTACGTAATTACAAAGGACAGGAGCAACAGCAGAAAAGGTTCTCTTCTGGGATCTTGCCAGGTAAAATTCTTTAACCAACAGAGTCTGCAATATATCATCCCTTTGAAATTTTGGAAAAAGCTTAAGTGTGAGAATATATTAACTTGATTCTATAATCATTTCTCAAGCAAACTGCAGGCTCCCCATGTTTCACTGAAATCCTCATAGGAAGACATCACAAGGAAAACTTCCTGTGGGACCTTTTCATTGGCAATGGTATTTTCCCTTCTAAGCTGTAGACAAACTTTTGATAAGTTGGAGAATTTCTCCTTTCTCTAGAGAAATGTCTTTGCCTATATAATATAGAGGAGACTGTTTAAAGACCATCTGTGTTTTTGTAAAAAAAAAAAAAAGTAGCATTGTAACTGAAGCTTTATGTTCTGTTCTTAACTGTTGATGATAACTACAGCTATACCAAAAATTTATAGTAAATGTTCCATGTATGAATGTGAAAAAAATGCACATTCACCAACTTCTTATCGACTGGATTTCTGGGACACTGTGCAAGTTGAATGTGTTTTGTAGATTGCTAGAAAGATTTTTTTAAAAACTGTGGGATGAGGGAAGAAAATACTCAGCAATCTTTTAAACTGCTTTAGCTTTCAGGCTTAAGGTAAGATTTTCTGACAATCTCCCAGCAAGATGAAAATGAAGTTCAGATAACAATAGAGAATTCTGGATTTTTTTTCTTTTTTCTTTTAAATGTAAAAAACAAAGCAAACCTCCATCAGTTAAACAAAGATAAATTGAGGTAATCTCTACATATCTTAAGACATTTTCCTACAGCTACTTTTCAAAGCATTTAATATCACAGAAACAGTAAAAAAATAAGAACCTCTACAGCAGGACTGCATCAGGTTCTTAAACAATTTTACTGTGAAATGGTTGACCTCTGAACAAAACTATGTCAGTCTGTCAGACTCAATGAGAGAAGACTGGAAGGCAATGAATCAGCCACATATTTTTTAAAAGGGAGCCAGCCAACCTAGCATCTGTTCCCAAAAAGCTGGAAGAAATGGTAATCAGCAGTAAAAGACTTGATTGGCTTTAGGCCAATATTGAATAGACTTTTGGCTCCCTTAGGGATCCAAAGCTTTGAGTCTGCCCCTTTTTCTAAAAGCAGGAGGTGGCACTATCAGTCAATATGGCCTAGGGCCATAATCTAGTCTTGTACATAGTAACATAAAAGCATAAGACTACCTGAAGAAAAATTACTATGAATTGCACAGAATAACTCTCCCTTTCCAAGTTTCTTTCCCAGTTTTTAGAGTATTGATAAATATGTGGGTGGACATGCCTCTGTTGATCCTGCATACTTAGAGTTTCAAAAGCATTTTTCAATGTTCGTCATCTTGAATAAACTGAGCAGATAAAAGAAGCTGTCTTTTCATAGATGTCATCTGGTTTAAAAAAATAGAGAAAGGGGGCTGGGAATAAATGAGAAATTTTCTCAGTGGAGAGAAATGTTAACATGGCTCTGCACTACATCCTACAACACCTCGAATCTCCAAATACCTATGCAAGGGTCCTCTTTGTAGACTTCAGTTCAGCATTCAATACCATCATTCCAGACACTCTTCTAAGTAAACTAAACCAACTAGCAGTACCTGAACACACTTGTAAGTGGATCATAAGCTTCCTAACAAACAGGAAGCAGCAGGTGAAGCTAGGCGAAATCACATCTGATATCTGTACAATCAGCACAGGGGCCCCCCAAGGCTGTGTGCTATCTCCACTTCTCTTCTCTCTATATACCAATGACTGCATCTCAAATGATCCATCTGTTAAAATATTGAAGTTTGCTGATGACACAACAGTCATTGGTCTCATTCGAGACAATGATGAATCTGCATACAGACAGGACGTTATACAACTTGCCTCATGGTGTAACCGGAACAATCTGGAACTGAATACACTCAAAACCGTAGAAATGGTGGTAGACTTTAGAAGAAACCCTCCCATACTACCACCTCTTAAAATACTAGACAACACAGTATCAACAGTAGAGAGCTTCAAATTTCTAGGTTCTACTATATCACATGACCTAAAATGGATACCTAACATCAAAAACATCATCAAAAAAGCACAACAAAGAATGTTCTTTCTGCGCCAACTCAGAAAGCTCAAAGTGCCCAAGGAGCTGCTGATCTAGTTCTACAGAGGAATTATTGAGTCTATCATCTGCACCTCTATAACTGTCTGGTTTGGTTCTGCAACCCAGCAGGACAGACACAGACTTCAGAGGATAATTAGGACTGCAGAAAAAACAACTACCACCCACCTGCCTTCAATGGAGGACCTGTATACTGCACGAGTCAAAAAGAGGGCTGTGAAAATATTTACAGACCCCTCACATCCTGGACACAAACTGTTTCAACTCCTTCCCTCAAAACGACACTATAGAGCACTGCACACTAGAATAACTAGGCACAAGAACAGTTTTTTCCCGAAAGCCATCACTCTGCTAAACAAATAATTCCCTCAACACTGTTCAACACTTTACAAAGTGTAAATTACTATTACTGTTAATCTTCTCATCACTCCTTATCACCCATCCCCTCCCACTTGTGACTATAACTTGTTGCTTATATCCTCTGTTTCCTAGTATGATTTGATGTTGATTGTACCCTATGACTATCATTAAGTGTTGTACATTATGATTCTTGATTCTTAACGAATGTTCCTTCTTTATGTATACTGAGAGTATTTACACCAAGACAAATTCCTTGTGTGTCCAATCACACTTTGCCAATAAAGTATTCTATTCTATTCTATTCTATTCTATTCTATTCTATTCTATTCTATTCTATTCTATGTTAGGGCTGGTGCATTTAAAGTTTTTATAAATCTTGCCTGAGGAATAAGCAATGAGCTAGCTCATTTAGCGGATGATCCTAAGCTATTCAGGTGGTAAAATCTTAAAACAATGGTGAAGATCCTCAGAAGGATTTCTTTCAAGTAAATAGTTAATCCAATGACAAATACTGTTCATGGATAAGTAGTCCTTTGATTACAATTGGAATTGCCATTGCTAAATGATGTGATGGTAAAACATGATGTCATGCAACTACATCACTTAGCAACAGCAATTCCAGCTGTCCTGGTTACCATTGATACTCCAGAATTAACTCAATTGAGCAAGAAGAGTGGATGTCCTAGGTAAGGAGCATGGGATGGGGGATGTGTGAATGCTGCAGGCAGGCACCAGCGAATTGGGTGGGTGGGTGGGTGGGCAGGGTCTGGCAGAAGTCCCATGTGAAAGTCAGTAGATGCTACAAGAGGGCTGGCAGAAGACTTTGTGCATTGATGGAGGCACAGACAGCCTGGTGGATGTTGTGGGAGGGCAGAGAGCACTGTAGACAGATGGACAATACTATTGAATACAAGATTACGCAGTCTAACTTTGGATCAGCATTACCAATTGCAGGCAACAACAGTGAATGAAGGTATGTTTTGAACTCTTGTTTATCGGAATGCCAGAGGCACTGTGAGAAAAAATGTGCTAGATTAAACTGGGTCTTGACCTGATTCAACATGGCTACTTTTATATTTTTATCTTATGGCTGGGCCACAGATGATGGGTGCAATAGGTTTGAATAGGGTTCCTTTTCCTCATATGATGTAGTTCTACTGAGCTAATGTAACTATAAGCTGTTTTCTAGGGGTGCTCTTTTTCCACTGACAAAAGAAACTAATAATTTAGGAAGAAACTAACTTTAATTCAGTAGTATTTATATCAAATTAAGCAATTTCACTTTCCAAAAAGATCAAAATCCTCCTTTTAAAAAACCAAGTTAGGGGAAAGGGGAGGTCTTATTTATGGATTCACCCCTCACAGTGAGTTTTCAGAATTGCATTTTTATTATAAACATTAACAAAATAGCATGCAGAAAATAACTTATGAAGATGTGATACGGAAAACATGTGTCTTCAACATATAGACAGGTAGAGACTCACACATATTTGAGAATACTGGCAAAAGCAAAAATAGTCATATTTTATATACTGCTCAATGAAGGATTATAATTCCAGCAACGCCTTTCCTAAATTTCCAATATGTTAACTTCATAGAGTAGGCATCTGCCAATTATCTTCAATATTTGATTGAGTGATCTTAAAATTCCACTACTTCAATTGGCGAATTGATTTTTTTAAAAGGAGGATTTTGATCTTTTTGGAAAGTGAAATTGCTTAATTTGATAAAAACAGTTACCTTTATTTAGGATGAAGCAGGAGTAGGGATTGTCCTCTCCACTTCTCTCTTTGCCCCGTTCTTTCTTTCCCTCTTCCTCTTCCTCCTTCTTACTAAATTGGAGCAAGAAAACACTCAAAATAGCATAAGAGGAACAACACTATGTATTGATATATAGACATTTTGAGCAAGGGATGAGTTTCACAGTTTGAAACAGAATGAACCTCACTTTCCACAGCTTGGAAAGTGAGGTTCATTTTGAAAACCATTTCTAGCTATATTAAAACCTTCTCTGACTACACAGATTCAGGCTGCAAATTATATTTGAAAAAACTGTGATTATACAAAACACAAACAAGATATAGAAGGAAAAGTGCAAAGTTACTGCAAAGTCATAGGAAACAGCATTGTTTAGAAATATTACTTCTTACTCTGTTCACCCTTTGCTTGAAAGTTAGATAGTTTGAGCGACTTAATTGTGATAATTAATGAGCTGGACAATTTTATTATGAACTTTAGAAATGTTTTTTATAATGAGAAATGTGTGTGGTGTATTTCTCAGCCCTAAATAGATTTGTTATGATTAAAGATCAAATACTTTTCCTCAATGTTATTTTGATAGCAACACATTTGATACAAGTAAAATTTTAAATGAACGCTCTGGGTGCATTTAATTTATATTTTAATAGGCATGTGTGTGGACTTCATTTAACCTGAAAGACAATTAATTGGCTTCCTCTCCTGGATGGATTTGATCTTAATCACTCAAGGTCAAAGATAATCATTATGAAGTATCTGAGTTCTATATTTTCAGTACTTGGGATGTTACCACTTAGCTTTTTATATAATACATATAACAAAATTGAAAGCAGAGAGAATAGTAGAGACAATTTTTGCTAGTTAATGGCAAACCTGCAATTGATTCATGAGTGCTGATGGTAGCTTTTAAGATAAACACAGAGCTAATAGATAATGTGTGCTGATTTTTAGATGCTCAAGTATCAATTGTATCCTCACAGATTTTTTATGTGAGGAGCCGTGGTGGTGCAGTAGTTAGAAAGCATTAATTGCTGGCTACTTCTGTCTACAGCCTGGAGTTCGATCCTGACTGATCCAAGGTTGACTCAATCTTCTATCCTTCTGAGGTTGGTAAAATGAGGATCCAGATTGTATTGCTGGTGTTGTAAACCACTCAGAGAATGCTGTAAAGCACTATGGAGGGGTATACCGGTATAAATCTAAGTGCTATTGCTATTGCTATTAAGAGCCTGAGGGAAATATAGCATGCACATAATTTGCATGCATAGTTATTTGAATGGAAGATATGTATGAATGCCTAGATTTGTTTTGTCCAGTTTTCTGAAAATGTTAGTACTAGAAGACAAGATGTATTTTAATATATCTATTAGAAACATGTTGGGATGAGTCCAATAAAGACAAAGTGGATATTGTTTTCCATAAGAAAATAGCAGATCATTTAAAGAGGCAAAAAGTGGTATTGAGGGGGGATTTGAATTAGTGATTATCTGTAGAAGAAAACTGGCTTCATCTGAAACTTTTCTGACTTGTCTTGCTGATTAGTTTTTCTTTCAGAGGATGGAGGAAAGCATAAGAAGATCAACCATCCTTGACTTAAGGCTATCCACTAAGGAAGTTTTAGATGAAAAATCTATTGTGAAGTTCTTGCTGCTGTCTGAGCTGTTTGGTTGTTTGCTTACAAATGTTTCATTATTTATTTATTTTTATTTATTTATTTAAATACTTATATACCGCCCTTCTCCCGAAGGACTCAGGGCGGTGCACAGCCGATCATAACCCCAATACACTATACAAAAATTAAAATGAATTAAATAATTTAGGCTGTTTAATTTAAAAAAAATTTACCCCTCCCCTATAAATAATTAAAAACCCCAAATATTCAAACCCAATTTAAAACGAGAGACAAAGTTAAAATCTTGTGTCAGCCTAGGCCAGCCTGCTCGAAGAGCCAGGTTTTTAACGCCCGTCTGAAGGCTCTCAGGTCCGTGTTGGTGCATATCTCTGGGGGCAGACTATTCCAGAGGGTGGGGGCCCCCACAGAGAAGGCCCTAATCCTGGGGGCCGCCAGACGACACATAGAAGCCGACGGCACCCGGAGAAGGCCCTCCCTGTGGGAACGCACAGGTCTGTTGGAGATCACCGGCAGAACGCGGTCCTGCAGGTAGCCTGGCCCAATGCCATGGATTGCTTTAAAGGTAAGAACCAGAACCTTAAAGCGAACCCGGAAAGCCACTGGCAACCAATGCAGCTCGCGCAGGAGAGGCATCACATGGGAGCTACGCGACGCCCCCATAATCACCCGCGCGGCTGCATTTTGCACCAGTTGGAGTCTCTGGGTGCTCCCCGCAGGGAGCCCCATGTAGAGAGCGTTACAGTAATCCAGGCGAGAGGTGACAAGGGCGTGAGTGACCGTGCGTAAGGTGTCCCGATCTAGGAAGGGCCGCAACTGGTAGATCAGGCGAACCTGATAAAAAGCCCCCCTGGAGACGGCCGCAATATGGTCTTCTAGAGACAGCCATGCGTCCAGGAGGACACCCAAATTGCGAGCCCTCCCTGTGGGGGGTAGAATCTCTCCCCCAATAGCCAGCGATGGGGTCAGCTGACTATATCGGGCCGCCGGAAACCACAGCCACTCGGTCTTGGATGGGTTGAGCCGGAGCCTGTTCCCGCCCATCCAATTCCGCACGGCCTCCAGGCACTGGGACATAGCCTCCACAGCATCGTTGGGGTGGTCCGGGGTGGAGATGTAAAGCTGGGTATCATCTGCATACAGATGACACCGCACCCCAAGACCACGGATGATCTCGCCCAGCGGCTTCACATAAATGTTGAACAGGAGAGGTGAGAGGACCGATCCCTGAGGCACCCCACAAATAAGGGGCCTAGAGGTGGACCTCTCCCCCCCGCCAACACAAATTGCGAGCGGTTGGAGAGGAAGGAGGAGAACCATCGCAAGACAGTTCCCCCAATCCCTAACCCCTCCAACCGCCGCAATAAGATACTATGGTCGATAGTATCAAAAGCCACCGAGAGGTCTAACAGGACCAGGACAGAGGAAAACCCCCTGTCACGGGCCCTCCAGAGATCATCAACCAACGCGACCAATGCTGTTTCGGTACTATGCCCGGGCCTGAAGCCCGATTGGAATGGATCGAGGTAAGTCGCTTCGTCCAGGTACTGAGGGAGCTGATGTACCACCACACTCTCAACAACCTTCGCTAAAAAAGGAAGGTTGGAGACTGGACGATAATTATTTAAAACAGCCGGGTCCAGGGTAGGCTTCTTGAGGAGGGGCCGCACCACCGCCATCTTCAGGGCAGTAGGAAACGACCCCTCTCTCAATGAAGCGTTGATAATCCCCTGGAGCCAGCCTCGTGTCACCTCCCTGGCGGTCGAAACCAACCAGGAGGGACACGGGTCCAACAAACATGTAGTGGCATTCAGCCCCCCCTGTCCACACCCTCGGCGGTCACAGGGTCAAACTCTTCCCAGATAATATTCTCAAGACCTGCCCCGGACACCTCCCCCGGGACCACCCAATTGGAGTCCAGCCCGTCCCGAATCTGAGTGATTTTGTCGTGCAAGAATTGGGAAAACTCTTCTGCCCTACCCTGCAAGAGGTCATCCCGCGCTCTCGGCTCAAGCAGGGAGCGGGTCACTCTAAACAGGGCGGCAGGCCGATTTTCTGCCGACACAATAAGGGCGGAGAAATGCGAACACTTCGCCGCCTCTATCGCCACAAGGTAGATCTTAATGTAAGACCTCACCTGTGTTCGGTCAGACTCAGTGCGGCTAGCCCTCCAAACACTCTCTAGACGTCTTTTCTGGCACTTCATCTCCCGTAGCTCCTCCGTAAACCACGGAGCTAAGTGGGATCTGTGCCGAGTCAGAGGTCGCAGAGGCGCAACTCGGTCCAGAGCCCCGGCAGCCAACCTATCCCAGGTGGCCACCAGGTCTCCAGGCGAGTTGTGAGCCAGAGTCTCGGGAAATGGCCCAAGCTTCCTCTGGAACCGTTCAGGGTCCATCAGGCGCCTGGGGCGGAACCATCTACATGGGTCCACCTCCCTGCGGTGGGGGGTGGCGGTACAGAAGTCCAGTCTAAGAAGAGAATGGTCTGTCCGTGACAAGGGTTTGATGATTAAATCCCCAAAGTTACAGTCATTCAACCAATGACCGGAGACAAAAATAAGGTCCAGCGTGTGTCCTCCTATATGAGTAGGGGCAGAGACTAATTGGGTCAGGTCCATGGCCGTCATGGAAGCCATGAACTCCCGGGCTACCCCAGAGGTTTCACCGAGCGACGGCAGGTTGAAATCCCCCATGACTAAAAGCCTAGGGGTCTCAACCGCCAGCTCGGCTATCACCTCGAGGAGTCCGGGCAGGGCCAATGACACATGGCAGGGAGCAGGTACGCCATCAAAAGACCCATCTGAACCCCCTGTCCCCACTTCACAAAGAGAGACTCACAACCAGCCGTCTGAGGGACAGTGGCCTCCCTAGGACAAAGGACCTCTCTAATAAGCACCGCCACCCCTCCACCCCTTCCCTGAGACCTAGGCTGATGAAATGCTAAGAAACCTGGTGGGCACATCTCTCTCAGAGGGACACCACCCTCTGGGCCCAACCAGGTTTCGGTAACACCTACCAGGTCCACGCCCTCTTCCTGAATTAGATCACAAATCAGGGGGGCTTTATTGACAACGGACCTGGCATTGCATTACCCAACTAGATAACATCAATGCAAGTAAATGTGAAGTCTTTTTCCTTTGAGTCATCTACAATATATAACGCAAGGATTTTAACAGCCACTATGTAGGAAGGATAGGCAGAAAATTAGAAGAGTACGTCTACAAACAGTAAGAATCAGTCAGAACACATAATAAAACTTACTTAATATTACAACACACAGCTTCCACTAAATATGATGTAAGGAAGGAAGTGGGGAGGGAAGGAGGAAAGAAGGAAGGAAGGAAGGAAAAAATGTTGAGATTATAGAAAAAGTGCAAAGAAGAGCAGGGATGATTAGGGGACCAGAGATTAAAACATACGAAGAACATGGACATGGCTGAAGTGAAGAGAAGGACCAGGGGAGACATGATCTTCCAATATTTGAATGGCTGCCACAGAGAGGAGGGGGTGAAGTTATTTTCTAAAGCGCCAGATAAGGAATAATAGATGGAAACTGAACAAGGAGAAATTCAACCTGTAAATAAGAAGAAATTTTCTAACAGTCAGAACAATAAACCAATGGTTTAGTTTGCCTTCAGAAGTTGTGGGAGCTTCATCACTTGAAACTTCCAAGAAGAGATTGGTTGGCCATTTTGTCAGAAATGGTGTAGCATCTCCTGCTTGGGTAGGAGGGTTTGGACTAGATGACCTACAAGGTCCCTTTCAACTCTGTTAATCTGAAAAGAAAGGAAGTCTTGGAAGCTTAGCATGCAGTTAAATCAGGCATCAAGTAGAAATATAGAGAGAAACAGCATTTACATACCACCAAAAAGAGGCATAAAAAATACAACCCTGAGCTAAGATACTCTCTTCTATTGGGGAAAGTTATCATCAGTCAAATCTATTTATACATTTATTCCCTTGAATCAGCCATAAAGGGCACAGATCTATCACTGAAATTGCTGTCACAGTTTCTGCTTATTTGCTCAGATTTCACAGGATCAAAACAATCCCAAATAACACAGTTATCTCAATACCTTTCATTCCTGGTGTGTTCAGCTACAGCTGAATATGAACAATTTTGTCTTCCAAATGTCTTGCAAACAACACGCAGTGGTTATTTCCAAGCATTTTTAAACTATTCATTAACAATGCTTGATAGTCAGATTTTGAAATTTCTGATCAAGCTTTACACTTCTTGGTTCCAAATGGTTATATCTCCCTAGATTTCATTTCACTCAGTTTCTTATCCATCCCATCTCCTTCTCTTTTTTGACACTGGGATTTGTTGGGCTGGAACATTTGATTTAGAACAAAATACAAATAAAGTATACCATGGTGCTCTATTTACTCTATTTGTCATATAAATGTGCAAAATCCATTCAAATTGAAAAATACAGGTAATCACATTATATAGATTTAATACTAACATTTCCTCCAATTAAAATAAATCTTATTAAGTGTAGCATGCCAGATATAGCTCTCTCCTTTAGTTTCTTCCTCTCTCTTACATACATATATCTCTCCTGCCTAATGTGCCAATTATAAGATTATATTTACATGCTGGGTCTTCTCTTGGTCACACAGCTGGAGCCCTCACTAACTGCTTTTATTAATGAAGAATGCTTTCTTCCTGTGCTGTTTTCTTTTTTCTCCTTTTTTTTTTGAACTTACGAGTTCCTCTTTGCTCAATAAAACATCAATCCTGCAATTAGTGCCACATTTGTATATTTTCTTAATATTCCAACAAATTGAACTGAAAATAGAAAGCGATATTTGAATTTGAAGCACTATCTGTGGCTAATTAAAATTTAATGATAATAATTAGTTACTATCAGATGATATTCGTTTTAACAAAAGTAGTCTTTGAGAACAAGGAAATATTGCAGATTATTTTTGCAGATCTCTTCGGTGTGTTTTAAATCTAATAATTGATGTTGATATAAAGTTTGTATTAATGTACATTAATAACTTGAATTTGTTCAAAGCAAAACAGGAAACTCTTTTTTTATACATGATACAAAATGTTAGAATTTTTTTTCTATCTCCTAAACATAATTTCAAAAATAAAAACAAATATTGCATGTCTCAGACATTTTCTAACTTAAAATGTATAGTACCTCTTACATACAAGGTATACAGCATGTTTAAAAACTATCTGCTCAGTTTTCATTTCCTGTATTTACAGTCAGGTGTAAAGATATAAAGCCAAACTGTCACGCCCCTGGTGGAGACTGACTCTGAGGGAGAGGAGGAACAGCCAACAGGGAGTTGAAGGGTGGCTCCAGAGGTTGTGGAGGAGACTGGGGAAGGGCAGAGGCCGGCTGAGCAGGCAGAGGAATACCCAGGCCCATCTCTTATCCATCCTATGGCACGCAGGGAGGAGAGGATAAGGGAAAGATGTGGTCTACTCAGGAGGAGAGGGCCTTGATCCTCTTCATGGGTTGCAGGTGTGAGATCTGCGTAAGAGTATGGACCTGCGTGCCAGCAAACACTGGAAACAAAGAGTGTTTTATTCCTGGATGAGGTTTATCTCAGTTGGCATTCTTCCAACGGACTATACTTGGTTATCTTCTTGAAGTTTGTAATTAATTATCCTGGTCTGTCATGGAACTTTCTTCAGTGTCGTTTGTTTTTGGTTTTTTATTGCTTCATTATCTGCTCTTTGAGTTGGTCTGTATTTCTTTCGTTTGGAATGTTATTTAGGAAAGAGTTTAATCTCAACTGTGAACAATTGAACAGTGAAGCCAAGCTGAAGGCATTAAAGAACATTTATTTACGTTTTGGTTTTTGTTACATTTGTAGAACACTCTGGGTTATCACACAAACAATAAAAATCAATATACAATATATTCATTCAGTCATGTGCTTAGGAAAGGGAAAAGGGAAAACTGAAATGGCTTCAGAGCTGAAATAGCTTCTTGGATGAGAAGCGAAACGTCTTCAAAAAACAAACAAACAACAAAACCTGAGGAAATCCAGTTGCCTCTTGAAAAAGCCAGAGGTGGGCTGCTGCAGGTTCCCAGGAGTTCGGAGAGCCCCCAAATCCCACTCCTGGCTGGCCCCGCCCACCCCGCCCCTCGCAGGAGTCCTCACGTGGCCTGTTTTGAATGCAGGTAAGCGCAGAGGCTCAGGGAGGGTGAAAAACCATCCTCCTGGAAGTTTAGGAAGGCCAGAAATGGGCACGTTTCTGGCTTCCAGAGAGCCTCTGGAACCTGGGGAGGCCAACCTTCCCTCCCCCTGCTGTGGTGCAGGAGGCTGACTAGGTCACGCCCCCCCCCCCCCTCCAGCAACCAGTCAGAGAACGCTTTGCTAAAATGTTTGAAGCCCATGCCTGGAAAACGCATGTTTGGGACAACCATAACCTGCGTGACTGAGAATCTCCAGAGACATATTATGGCTAAGAAAAATCCATGTCTGAATGTGCAGAATGTTGCAACCTTTTTCCTGCAAAACTCTCCTAGCAGAATAAAGGGTTATTTTCCTTTATGCCAAGCAGTTTGTAATCCTAGAAATTAATGATCAGCTATGGTGTCATAAATAGGCTGGTTCAAACAGCTGCATAACTGGGGCATCATGCTAGCAGCTTGGCACACATGTGCAGAAGATGGAAATGCATCACATCACAGTAATCACAGTCTGGGTTTTGGACTTGATCACAATGTTCTCCAAAAGGAAGAAGCTCTAATCCTTTTCATTCTGGTGACCTACTGCCCTAATTATAGGCACTAAAAATGGCAGAGTGCCAGGCAGAGCAAGTGATCATAATAGACTACTGTGTACAATAGGAACATTTTATCCTTTCCCTAGGTGCAGGAGATGCAGGGCTTCTGAGTGCCTTTCTGTTGGCACAATATCTACCATTTTAGAGATGCTGCAAAACGTTTAAACTTTGATAATGTACAAGAACATTTATCTACCCAACTTTCTGGGAAGAATTCAGGCTGCCACATGGCGTATTATGGTTAAAAGTCATATATTTTAGTGGTTTGCCTTTGCCTTCTTCCAGGATTTCCAGTCATATCTACTGCCCCTGGGATTTTTGGTGATCTCCGCATACTAACCAGCTCACCCTTTTGCTTTCTAAAATCAGCTGCAGTCAACTTGCCACATTCTGTAGTTAGCTGCAATACTTGAGTCAAAAGGAAAGCTGCAAGATTTTACATAGCTGTTCCCTTGGTTTGAAGTATATTCTTTTAGTGCAGAGGAACATACAAAATATAAGGTTGGCATTTAGCTTTCATAAAACATTTGTGGTCCCATCAGCAGTGTGTGGACTGATGGTAGACTTGCTCTAGAGAGAACTTCAATAGTTCCATGACCCTGCAGAAGCCACCCTATGACTGGCAACAGCTCCAGCTCCACATGAGTGATCAGATGATTTAGAGAGCAGTGAGAGTCCTCAGTAGTTGTCCCAATCCTTGTTATAGAGATATATGATGAATACGTTTTTAAATTCCTGTGGAATTTATTTCAAAAAGACTGGAATTACTTAGTGTTTGTCTATAAATACAGGACCAGTGACTGAATATCTCTGCAGATATATCTTCTGATCCTGGAGTTTTGCATTGGATAGTTGGCTGACAGCTTCCGTGAATTTAACTACTAATGGTGGGTCATCTATGGTGCTGGTGATGAGGTTGTTCAGGGTAATCTTCTCTATCATCTCATTGTTAATAGATGACAGTCAGTTGAGAATGGTTTCAAAATGTTCAGACTATCTCTGCAAGATCTGAACCTGTTCTATAAAGAAAGGTGTACCATCTAACTCAGGAAGGGGGAACTCCTGAGAGAATGAGATCTGTAGAGAGTGTTAAGGGCTTCACAGAACTATTTGAAATCATTTTTATTAGCTTAGAATCAGCAGTTTATTCTGGACTATCGTACAAGCACCTGTAAAGGTACTTTCTTGGCAGCTGATGATAAATCATTCTGATAGACAAGCTGAAGGCAATGCTTTTCAAGAAGTAGAACATGTATCTTCTCATCATTCTCATCAATCCAGTCATGCTGCTTGTGAGTAGAGGGTCTCAACATCTTCACTGCAGATGAGTGAACAACATCCCTGAAGCATTCCAAGTCACGCTCAGAAATGTCGGCAAGATGAAAGGCCAAAAGCTGAGTTTTTAAGTCTTCAGCCAGAGCTAAAGCCATTGTGGGGTTCTTCAGCTTGCCACATTAATTATTTTCATGGCCTTGCTTCCTTTTGATTACCTCTTGATTTTTGATGCAGAGCTTCACTTTAGAACTGACTCTTGATGAATGTATATTTTATGTACACCAAGAGTATATGCACTAAGACAAATTCCTTGTGTGTCCAATCACACTTGGCCAATAAAGAATTCTATTCTATTCTATTCTATTCTATTCTATTCTATTCTATTCTATTCTATTCTATTCTATTCTATTCTATTCTATTCTATAGACAGTGAGACTGTGATCTGTCCAACAGTCTCACATATGGCCTTGGTTATTCTGATATCCCGGCTGTCTTTTCTCCTGATGACATAGTCAATTCAATTCAAAGTCAATAAGATACCAATACACAGAGTGCACATCCAGGAAGTTTTGGTTACTGCTAAGCAGGTGGAAAGTTGTCTTGGTAATGAGGAGGTTGTGTATTGCACAGCCATATAGTAAGTGCAGGTTATTATTATTACACTTATCCACTTCATGATTCCCAACAATTCCTTGCAGGCTGAAAAGTCACACCCCACTTTTGCTTGAAATCATTGAACAAGATCAGCTTATCAGTACTACTTACTGTTGATATTAGGACATATAGTTCTTCATAGAAGTAGTTCTTCATCTTATTGTGGGAGTGTAAGTGCTGATCAGTGTAGCTTGACTTCTTTTTGGCAGTAGAAAGCCAGTTGTTTACAAGAGACTGCCAAGTTTCCAAACATGTTCAATTGCTGCCACAGGGCTGCAGTGTCAAAATTGTAGCTTGCAAGCTCTTTGATAACCAAGGCTGTTCTTTTATCTGTTCTATTTGCTGTAGGATTGTCCAAAAGTGTGTGCATGGTCCAAGTGATATTAGTGAATGGTTATTATTTTATGCTTTTCTGTATTTATTTGATTGCCAAAACAAAATCTCTATCAGCCACAGTAACTGACCAGGGTATAATGAGGCAATAGCAATAGCACTTAGACTTATATACCACTTCACAATGCTTTACAACCCTCTGTTACTACCAACAACTCCCTGCCAAGCTGCAGACTTGCACCCTACACTTGCATTAAAGTTGTCAAGCAAGAACAGATTATCAGTGCTACTCACTGCTGATTCTAATGCATCTAGTTCTTCGAACTTGTTTTTTTAATCTCAATTTGTTTTTCATTTTGTCAGTGTATGTGGTATAAGACTGATTAGGGTACCTTGATTTCTGTGCTCCAGACAACATCTGGTCCCAGGTTTATTAAAAAAAATTCAGCTGCTCCAAAAAGCTGTTTTAGTAGGATGGCTAATGCATGTTCTATCAGAATGCTGTTGGCTTTTGAAATAAAGAGCTTGTCGATGTAGAGAAAGATCTATAACAGAACATTGCTTCTGGGTTCTTCCCACAATTGCAAACAGCTCTGTAAAGAAATCTTAGCTAAATATTGTGCTTGATTTTTGAACCAGGAGTTCTACTCTAGGAAGAATGGTTAGGAATAATACATTTGATTCATTTTATTTATATATACTTAAATGTAGTTAATATGATTACTTTGCAATTTCATTCTATCACATTAAAAATACAATATATGTTCTGAAATCTCAGCTTGGCTTCTCTTTTGTAAAGTCAACATACAGATTATAGTTGAGCAAGAACTGATCAAGATTTAAGGTTTATCTCCATCACAACTACATGAGATGTGTCTCAGTCTGTACCGTATGTTATTTTGTATTGTCATTTATCAATAACTAATCTTTAAAAATTGTGCACATTGCAAAAAATTGCTTTCTTTTACATTTATGTACAAGTTTACTTATTTTCTTGGGCAGAATCTGTACATTGTAAAATGTCAAAGCTCTGAGCTAATTTATATGCTCATTTTGAAATATGGATCTACTCACATACAATGCTAATCAAAATACAATCCAAGATAACTTTCCTAGATGTAAGGGAAGGTCCTGGGCACTACTCTTTATAGTAGTGCAAATACCTTCTGATGCACTCTATGTAACTGATTATTGAAGAGGTATAAATAGATGCCAAACCTCAAAGCCTTTCACATTCTATTATTTGTATTAGCTTGTTGATGTTTGCTAGTGGTGTCTGCTGTTCTTCCTTTGCCTCCATCTCTCTCTTTATGATTAATTGCCACAATATTAAACATTTGCCTCAGAATTGCTGACTTGTTCTCATATGAGAAGCTATTTTTATTACATGAGAACTTTGCATTGTTCTATTAAGTCCAAGTAGGGAAATGAAACAAGATGCATTTATTTTTCAGAATTTTGATAACATGATTCTCATTCTGACAGATGTTTGATCTGTAAACTGAGGAACCATTCAGATACCGTCAAGCTCAATTTAGATTTCGGATTACAACTTCTCAGTGCAATTATAGTATTCTTAATTGGAATTTTCTATTGACTGCAGAGGGACCTAAGTCAGAGTAAGAATTCTTTGGTCTGATCTACCAATTGCGGCCCTTTCTGGATCTGGGCGCACTTCGCACAGTCACTTCCACCCTCGTTATCTCCCGCTTGGATTATTGCAATGCTCTCTACATGGGGCTCCCCTTGAAGAGTCTCCGGAGGTTGCAGTTAGTTCAGAATGCAGCCGCGTGGGTGATCGTGGGCGCCCCTCGGGGCGCACACGTAACACCACTTCTCCGCAGGCTGCACTGGCTTCCTGTGGCCTTCCGGATTCGATTCAAGGTGGTACTGATGGTATTTAAAGTGCTCCATGGCTCGGGACCTGGGTACTTACAGGACCGCCTGCTGCCACCAACAACCTCCCGCCGCCCAGTACGCTCCCACAGGGTCGCCCTACTTGGGGTACCGCCACCTGATCGCTGGCAGCCCCGAGGGTGCGTGCTTTCTCTGTGGGAGCCCCCTCCCTGTGGAATGATCTCCCCCCGAAGATACGAGCCATGACAGATATCCTGACCTTCCGGCGCGCAGTTAAGACCCTATTTTTTAAACAGGCTGGCCTGGCCCAGTAAGGGTCTATGGGGTTTTAAATTAATTGGGGGTTTTAAATTTTAATCTTACTTTTAAACTTTATCTATCCCGGTTTTAAATGAATTATAGTTGGACGGGATGCAGCCACATTTGTATTTAATCTGGTTTTAAATTCTATTTAACTTTGTATTTTTATGTATTTATTAGGCTGTACACCACCCCGAGTCCCTTTTGGGAGAGGGAGTGGTATAGAAATACGAAAAATAAATAAATAAATAATAAATTTGGTCAGGCTGACCATCAGGCTTTTTAATTCCCTATTAGAGTTTTAACTTTTTGACAAAGATGCATACACTGAGTATCAATGACTTGAATGCAGCATTGTGGGATGGTAAGGAAAGCCCACAAAGAAATGAGAATTATACTTTCTTAAATAAGATAAGCAAGCAGGAAACTGCAGCCCACTGAAAGACAAAGATGCTGAGTTAGCAGTACTGAGTCAGCATAGTGTCAGTGGCCAGAATAGAACTAAATGAACATTAATGATGGTTTGCATTAAAGCATTATTAGAATTCTGGTAATGGAAGTGATCAATATAAACATACTAGCTGGATACCTGGGTTTCGTGACAAAACTATGTGATCGGGCTATGTGCCTGGGCTTTCCTTCTTTTTTTCTTTCCCTTCCCATCCTCCTTTCCTTTCCTCCTTTTCCCTCCTTTCTTTTCCTTCTTTCCTCATTTCCTTACCTTCCTTTCCTTCTTTCCTCCTTTTTCTTCCCTTCCTCCTTTCCTTTCCTTTCCTTTCCTTTCCTTTCCTTTCCTTTCCTTCTTTCCTCCTTTCCCTTCCTTCTTCCTTTCCTTTCCTTTCCTTTCCTTTCCTTTCCTTTCCTCCTTTTCCCTCCTTTCCCTCCTTTCCTTTCCTTCTTTCCTCATTTCCTTACCTTCCTTTCCTTCTTTCCTCCTTTTTCTTCCCTTCCTCCTTCCCTTTCCTCCTTTCCCTTCCCTTCCCTTCCCTTCCCTTCCCTTCCTCTCCTCTCCTTTCCTTTCCCCTTTCCATTCCTTTCCATCTCTCCATTCTCTCTCTCTCTCTCTTCAGCAAAAATGTTGTAAAATAGAATCCTACAACTGTTGTCCCAAAGGTGTTTTTTTCAAGAGGCAACTGAACTTTCTGGTTTTTCTTTGAAGATGTTTTGCTTCTCATCCAAGGAATTTCTTCAACTCTAACAGGATGGTGGGTAATAAAAATACTACAACCTTTGATGCCAAAGTAGCTTCCTGTTTGGAAGTGTAGTTTGAATCCTTTTAGAGAGTCGTTGAGGCAACCTGGAGGTTTGTCTGTGTCCTTGGGTCACCTGAGTGGTGTAAATAGCTGTGAAGTTACTAAGGTAATGGAATGTGAGGCAACTGGCAGTTGGAACAGAATTCTTTTCACGTAGGGAGGGGGAATAGAACTCCTTAGCATTAGAGCATGTTAATAATAATATACAAAATACTAATGCTCTGATGGTCATTTCAAAAAAATCCTTTCTTAGCAAGCACCTAGAAGCCAAGAAAAACATACATGCCAAATTTCAAGTTTGTAAGCTTTACGGTTCTGGAAATTTCATGATGCTGCGTGAGTGGTATTTTGCTTTTATATATATAGATTTATTATAGATTGTAGTATAAAACCATGGTATTGTTTATCAGGCAATGTAATATTGGAAAATGCATTGGAAAATGACTTTAAAAAAACGAATCAGCTGTGAGGATACTCTTAATTACACCTTGGTGGAGTTCAGTCACTAGCTGAAATTTCTTTCTTTCTTTCTTTCTTTCTTTCTTTCTTTCTTTCTTTCTTTCTTTCTTTCTTTCTTTCTTTCTTTCTTTCTTTCTTTCTTTCTTTCTTTCTTTCTTTCTTTCTTTCTTTCTTTCTTTCTTTCTTTCTTTCCTTCCTTCCTTCCTTTCCTTCCTTCCTTTCCTTCCTTCCTTCCATCCCTCCATCCTTTCTTTATTTTCTTTTTTTTCTCACACTAAATGCAAGAACTGAGGATTTTTTTAATAGATCAAACATAATACAAACATAAACTTCCAAAATCACTTGTAGTCAAAATTGAATTATACATTAAGAAGGTGACCAAACTCAAGCAATCTTTTTTAAAAAAGACAGAAAATTCAAAGGTGTTAAGGGTGGATAGAATTGGATCATTTTTTCCATTCAAAGCTATAATCTTCCACAGAAATCACTGCATCTCTATGGACATGGAAAAATACATCTATATAAATATTTCAGATAAATGATGCAGGAAGTAAAGGAGACACATCCCTTGTGTCAAATATTGATTTTTTTTAAAGATGTGAAATCCAATCACACAACTCACATCCTGAATATTAAGAAAACCAGTATAAAGTACTAGAAATCTCATTGATGCATTCTTACCTACTCAGATTTTTAATATGAAGGATATTAGGGTTTGGATGTAACTGAATAGATCAGAGTCCAATGGCAAAAAAAATGTTTTCCATGCAAAATGTTTCATCAGGGTAAAGGAAGGAAAATATTTGTTTTGAAAGCCTGAACAGATATTGCTAATCAGTACAAGTTGTGTGACCAAGAAAAAACATTTTGTAACCAAGACTATTTGCAACCAAGACTCCTGCTGCAAACAGAAACAACAATAATTTAACCCAGTAAGGAATGAAGAAGTTTAAACATTGATGCTATAGTATTATCAGAAACTGCCTAGTCAATATTTCCAATTTTTTCACTCTTCTTTAGATTTTTGTTTTTCTCTTATTGGTAGGTACATTAATGGTGGTAGTCATGTTTTACAGGCATAGATAACCTACCAATCTATTTTATTTCATTTTGTGCTGAAAATCATTGAGAAATCATAGTGTTCTTATTCAGTGGCTTGCCACCAATTTTTGACAGCAGAGTATTCTGGCAAGAGACTGTTTTCTTATATATTTGAGTTATGTAAGCAAAGAGAAGATAGATAGGTTATGAGCTTTGTTAGATAGAGAAACAAAGCTGTCTGATTTATTCTTAATTTTACATCTTTATTTCCAGGGATGGGGGACATATTTCTCTGCTCTATGTGACAAAATAATTTGACTGATGACTTTAGGCTTTATATTTATTGATTTTTCTTGAAGTGAACAACATTAACTAATCTATCTCAAGCAAAATGTTCCTAAGACCTGCATATTTTAACAGATAATTAAGAGTTGGAAGGGACCTTATAGGTCATCTAGTCCAACCCCCTGTCCAAGCAGGAGACTCTGCACCATTTCTGACAAATGGCAGTCCAATCTCTTCTTGAAAGTCTCAAGTGATGACGCTCTCACAACTTCAGAGGGCAAGCTGTTCCATTGGTCGATTGTTTTCACTGTCAGAAAGTTTCTCCTTATTTCCAGGTTAAATCTCTCCTTATTCAGTTTCCATCCATTATTCCTTGTCTGGTCTATAGGTGCTTTAGAAAATAGCTTGACCTCTTCCTCTCTGTGGCAGCCTCTCAAATATTGGAAGACTGCTATCATATCTCTCCTGGTCCATCTCTTCACTAGACTAGCCATGACCAGTTCCTGTAACCATTCTTCATATGTTTTAGTCTCCAGTCCCCTAATTATCCTGGTTGCTCTTTTCTGTACTTTTCTGGAGTCTCAACATCTTGTTTACAATGTTGTGACCAAAACTGAATGTAGTACTCTAGGTGTGGTCTTACTAAGGGTTTATAGAATGGTATTAGTACCTTACTTGTTCTTGATTGTATCCCTCTGTTAATGCAATTTAGGATTGCATTAGCATTTTTGGCTGCTGCTGAACACTGCTGGCTCATATTTAGCTGGTTGTCCACTAAGACTCCAAGATCCCTCTCACAGTTACTGCTATTGAGCCTGGTTTCACCCAGTCTATATGTGTACTTGGTTTTTCTTTTGGTATTTTCCCATTGAACAGTCATTTAAACCATGCTATTTAAATGGTTTCAAAAGAAGTTAATATTGCAGCCATAGCAGCTGTCTATGCCAGTATGTTTGTGTGTTCAAAGGAAAAAAATTGGTGTGCCATAACTTCAGTCCAGTATAATCTCTCATACTTCCTTTGCAAAAAAAAATGGTTATTACCAAGCAAAAACAGCTAGAATGATATTTGCTTTTATCCTGACAAATGGAAACCAAAACCAGGAAAGAGCTGAGGACAGTGACAATCTCACCAAGTGAATAATATTTCCTCAAAGAATACTCAAAGATAAAATTCTTGTCTAAAGCATCATTACTGCCAAGCAAATTAGACATCCTCCATGTTACCTGTGTGATAATTCAGTAATAGAAAGAAACTAAAACAACAACAATCACATCAAATCAAATCCAGTAGCCTCCATGGATGAATAGGGATTTGAAACCATGTTTTTCTTCTTATGTTTGCTACTCATTCCATTCCATTTCACTAGTTCTTCAACATTATGAATCCTCACACTGCAATCAAAACCATCACGAAAAGTTCACTGTTCTAATCAACGGTGCTATTGATATAGAATGAAGATAGATATGATGGCCCCAAAGTGTTCTGACCCAATCCTCATTCAAAGCAAACAAACACCAAACAGAGATAAAAGCAAAACCTTTTTAATGCTTCTCTGAATGAACGGAATTCACAGTAAAACTCTATTAAATCTAATTGTCCCAGATAAGAACAAGCCTTGCCAAGGTTGTACAAGGCTGCCAAGAACACTAGATTAAATTGCAAGGAAATAATAATAATAATAATAACAACAACAACAACAACAACCAAAAGTCTCCAAACACAAACCAGGATAGTCTGAACTTCCACAAGACTTGAGGTACAAGAACCTTTTTGCTTCTTGCAAAGAATCCCACCTCTGAGGGCTGGCTTTTATCCCTTAAGGGAGGGACCATCACCTTGCAGCCTTACTCCTGAGTCACCCATGCTGCTGCAGCTGCTCTTTCCTTCGAGCAGCCCTGAGCGCACATGCACTGGGCACAGGCTCTTCAAAGTCCTCTGCATCACTGCTGTCAGCCTCCACAAGCTACGAAGGCAGCACTCCACTCTCTGATAGTCCTGGCCCCATTCTTGCATCATACGCAGACCCCTCATCCGAGTCCTTGCTCTCCAAGACCTCAGCCAACTGCACCTGCTGCCGGTGAACCACAACACAGGCATACATAGATGTCATTGCTGTAGCAGCACCTGTGCTAGAGCTCCAAAATAACAATTGCTTTACTGAAGAAATATCTTTAATTATGTACTAACCTAAGCACTTTATGCATATACATTGGCGTTTATTCAGCCCTCAGCTGCAAGCAGATCCACACGTTTGGTTCAGTTACCTTGGGATTTTCTTTCTACCCACAAAATCCATTTGATGACTTTGTATGTGGTTCTCCAGACAATGTTTCTTTAGCTGGCCCCATCCAGGGACCTCTTTATTTCTTAATGGATTTACATTTGCCCATTTCATATTACCTAAGTACATACTCACCAATCAATTAATTTGAATTTAAGTAAAAGCATTTATATCGACAGGTACTTATGTCCAAGTTTATTGTTCTTTCAAGAGCACTTACTGTAAAAAGTCTCAGAGGACAAGTTCTCTCTAAAACAAAGATCTATTTTTCAAAATAGCAGTGGAGAAGATAAGTGTAAGTCTTGAATATAGCACCTGCCACAAAGGCTCATGAGGGAATGCTCTCTCTCTCTCTCTGTCTCTGTCTCCCTCCCTCCCTCCCTCTCCCTCTCCCTCTCCCCTCCTCTCTCTCTCTCTCTCTCTCACACACACATACTCCTCAGGATGGATTTATTTGTGTCAAAGACAGTCTGGCCCTATTTTTCCCTTTGGGCAAAATGAGCAATCAATTCATACTGTTTGTTTTATTATCAAAGGGAAACAAATTGTTTATTTTTTTTTCTTTTGTTATTTTCTTGCCATGATAGAAAATAATTTCCCATGTGATTTTCTTCCTTAAGGGAAAAAATGTGACCAGTCTCTGTTGCACTTTTTCTGAAGAAAAAAAAAACATCTTTGCCGCTACCTCGGGCAGAAGCGCATTTAGCTACTTGAAATAGATTTGGTATGTTTTGATACTGATGAAAAATACACTTTGCCAGCTGTCCTGAGAACTCTTCAGGGTTGGGAACAGGATACAAATATAACAAGCAAGCAACATAGCATCTCATGGGCTGTGGATGAATAGAAAAGAAAATTAAAACTACAATTTAAGCATAAGTTATTTTGATTTCTATTTTCTACATTTTTTTTGAATGTATAAGATCCTTGCTGAAGTAAGAAGGCAACAACTGCACAATAGGTTTCAAGTGTACTATAAATTTTGTCAAGAAAGACATTACTGCATTGGCAGCTTTACTTTTCTTTCCTCCCATAATGATTCCAACCCAGAATTATCCTTCCCCCCCCCATAATTCTATTGCAATTAAAGAGTGATAGGAATCTTGTCTATGTGACTCCTTGGATAATGTGCTGTGTGTCATGTTAGATAGTACAGGTAAGATAGACTGAAGATCTGGTAAATACTGAGCAATTTAATATACAGATATTATCATGCCCCCATCGGAGTCTGAATCCAAGGAGGAAGACGAACAGCTGACAGGGAGCGGGAGAATGGCTCTGTTGGCTGTGGAAGAAACTGGGGAAGAGCAAAGTCAGGCTGGGCAGAGCAGGAGAGAGGTAGAACAAGGGAGAGGGGGTTCAGAGGGAGACCAAGGCCCACCCTCTCTCCATCCTCGGGCATTAAGGGAAGAACAAGAGAAGAGAGCAACGTGGGTTGCTTGGCTTATGAGGGAAGAAAGAGCCCTGATTCCCTTCACAAGGCACACCTTGGGAGGAATTTAAAGGAGGGGCAGATGAGTGAGGCGGTTGTCGGGAACAATTGCTGAGTTTATTTAGTGTTGGCTGCTGTTATCACAGTTCCTGGAATCTTCCAAATGATTTGATTTACTGCCATGTTACTTCACTTCTGGAACTCCTTATCTTGCCCTGCTGGAGTTATTACTTTATTTTGGCTTGTTGGATTTATAATTTAAAGATTTCTGTTTACAATATTAGGATTGGAATATCTGCAGCCAAAGGCTGTTGCAGGTTCATGGGAGAGTTTTTTTCTCCAGACCAGAAGGTAACTGGGACATTGTATTCTTTGGCTGAATTGCCTTTGTTCCAAGCCCCAGATCATCACAGATATTGCCCATAGAAAGCAAACTTATCTAATTTGCCATTCTTTCTAAATTTTCTAATTTCTCTAATTCAAATACACACACGAACACATTGCAGAAAACACTGTACTGCTAGCACCTTTATCAATGTCAGCTCAATGTGAAACACAAGGTTTATCACAATTATAATAATATCAAAAACATATTTTGTAAAAACCCAGAGCATCATAGGTATTGCTAGATCAAGATAAAAGGCTGCATATTAGGTCATACAATCCTCATTGCAACCAGTAGATAAACACTTTTGATCTGAAAAAAAGTGTACCCCGCTCTTGCAGAAAAATGCCACAAAGAAAAAAAATCTTGGTGGTGACTTCTCTTGAAAGAAGATGACGCCTTTGTAAAAAAAAGAAAAAGTAAAAAAAGGCATTGTCTACGTGCTCCAGACAAGTTAAATGAGTGGATGACTTGGGTTCAAAAGTTATATAAGTCTGCAAGCAAGGAAAGGCTGAATTAAGCTTACTCCTACTGTGTATATTTTTTAATTCCTGTCCATTCAGTACATAGAATCTCCATTCATTGTTCAGAGATCTGAGCTTATTTTCTGACAGTTTTTGGAACAGTTAAAGAATAAATTGGCTGGTTCTCTGTACAGCTGAATAAGGCTCCAGCCAAGTGACTAATTAAAAAAGCAGAATGTTGAAGATTGGTGACAAAACACTCTGACCTCTGAATATCTGTAAACTGTTGAGATAAGTGAGACCCTCAAATAGTTCTGGTAATTTACTTGCAATAAATACAAATACCTTCTGATTAAAATCAAATTCCCAGATGTGAAACATGTATTCTGCAAATACACAAAATAGCTACAATTTGTATGGACCAAATGTAGTTTCTGGAAAATTGAGACATTAGTAACACAGCACAGTTAAGGCTTTCTCCTCAAAAGATGACTAACCCAAGACAGAAAATATTAAAGTTGATTACTTTAAGTAGTATTACAACAGAAATTTCAGGGTTATAAAGTGTTACAAAGTTTTGTCTTCTGTACTGGTTTGTTGTCTGGGTCACAATCGTTTACCATTTTGAACCTCATATATTTGGAGAGTTAAGACAGATTTTGTATTTTGTATTTTGTTTGGAGAAAACAATTCAGGCACACCCACTAGGAAAGTTGAAAGTTCAGTTCTAGGTATTGGCATATGTTTTTCTCCTGCGGCACAAAGAAAAAAAATATCTGCTGCGAACTCTGTGTGGCATCAGGAAGGGCATCCAGCCAGTAAATACTCAGCTCCACCCAGTCTCCCTGATTCTACTCTGAATTAAGGGACTACACAGTCGTAAAAAGGGAGGTGTTTTTTTTCCCTGTGTACCTTTATAGCCAATTTACAAATTTATGAGTTTGGGTTTTATGAGGACAGAAATATAAGCAAACAATATTGGAATTAAAAAGCAAAATAATTATAAAGAACTATTTTTCATCCCAAATTCAAACATTTTTTTCGTCACTCTGCAGAAAATTAATTTGATTTTAGCCAATCCTTTAGCTTTAGCAGAATCACATCCAAATGCTTGGAACAACAAGCTGGATCCAACAAGCCACACCGATGACATCAAGGGATATGCAACCTAATTTTGCTCAAAGGTTGGTAGACTAGGATTATCATTTTATGTTAATACTTTAGACTAACTTTAGTTTGATGGAGTAGCTTTTTTTAAAAAAAACAATAGAACTGAAAACTGAACTTGATTTACTCTGAATGCTAGTTTATTCAATTTAAGTGTATGTTATTAAGATTATACAGTCCAGATACTACTGCTACTTCTGAAATTTAATATCTGTTAGAGATTTTTGGAGGAATCTATTAAGGTTGAAAAGCCAATGATCAATTTTTTGTTTAAAAAAATTGAAGGAATTGGATGGTTTTGATACTTTTTATTTGCCTATAGTTCAGAATGACTTTGAAGGTTCAGATTATGCAAATCATTCAAAGGTTACTTTAAAGAAAGTGAAATTTGTCTCATTTAAGTTAATAATGAGGCTAATACCATAGATAATTTTGTTTTGTATATATTAGAAGATAACCAATTTTGAACAGGGGTAAAAGGCACTGAACTACAGGTAGTTCTCAATTTATATTATATTCTAATTGAACTTGGAATTAAGTTGTGCTGATCATTAAGCAGGTCACCACATGCCTGTGCTTGCCATTTCTGAGGCAGTGGTTAAGCATTTTTAAAGTGAATTCAGTCTGAATTAGGAGAAAATGCTAGTTTCCTCAAAAAAGTTATAAACCATAAGTCACATGACCATGGGTCCCTGCAAACAGCTGTAAATGTGGGGTGGTTGCTAAGTGTTTAAAATGTGATTATGTGACTCCAGGGGGGACAGCTGTCAGAATTTTGAATAGTTGCTAAGCAACAGTTTGTAAGTCTAGGATGACCCATAATGCTAGAAGGAATTCTAGTCCTATCTTAACCACCTGGATGGCCGTGGGCCAGTCACGCTTTTTCAATCCCAAGAACAAGGCAATAAAAATTACTTCCAAAACTGTTGTCAAAAAGAGAGCGTAGCCAGGATTCAAGACAAATTGATTAGAAAATATTATCAATCTATCTGTCCTGCATTTGTCTACAAAGTTATTATCTTCCTATGGTTTATCTCTCTCTCTCTCTCTCTCATCTATCTATCTATCTATCTATCTATCTATCTATCTATCTATCTATCTATCTATCTATCTATCAATCATTTAATAAGTTCCTATAATTGCCATATTTGGGGCTGAGTTCTTAAGATTATTGACATGACTTCAAGCTACTCCATATATGTATACAGTATTCTTATCTGTATGTCCACTACCTAGATTCTATCAAGCAGTGTGAATGTTTGATGGATGGCCAAAGGAAGAATAAAACAGTAATATATCTGCAGCACTGGCTTATTGATCTTGGTCAATATGTAAAGAGATTTGGGTTTTTTTTGAGCGGGGGAAGTTCCAGCAAAGGACTGCGGAAGTAAATTTTCCAGCAATTTGATTTTGGGGGATATTTTGTTCATAATCCAATTTTCTAAAACTTTTTTCAGTCTTAAATATTTAATATTATTTCACATTGTTAATATAGTCAAGTATACAACTTCTTTTATTTGACTGTATGTTCCCATGTCAAATTATAGATCACATTGTGAGCGGCTGTAAGCAGAAGGCGTATACCGGTCAAGTGTCTGATTTTTAAAAAAGTATAAATGATACTGTGCTTCAATGGTTAGATGGTCAAACATTGGCGTTTGAACATAGATTACTTTAACATTTGTGTTTTATTGTGTTCATGTGTTAATGTACATTGCTAGTCCATGTATGATATGTCACACTCTAAATAAATAAATAAATCCAATATACATAATTACTGTTTCATAGTTACTGGTTATTATCTTTAGGGTCATTAGGAATTGACATAATTCAGTACTTGTTGAAACCACAGTTTAGCATAGGACTACTGCTTAAGAGAGCCATGGATCAGTTATATCATTCCATTATTATAATTTACTTGTTGATATATCCCAAGAAAAACTATATGGGAATCATTAGCAATCAACATCATATAGATAGTTGTTATTCCTAGAAGTACAAAATCCAGAGACTAAGCCTTTCCAGGATTTGAGGGTCATATGTCCAACAATGAGCTTGAGCATAAGCATGTTTCTTATGAGTACTGAGGCCTCATGTTATGTAGAAATTGTTCACTAAAACACTATTCAAGACACATGGCCATTGCCCTCCATTTTCCCATCTACGTAAACGTAAGATGTATATTAAGCTAAGGCCTTGTTCCTTTGAAGTAGCCTTCTAAGTGACATTGCATTTTCAATATGTTGGCAGGAAACCCTGGGAATTATTGTCCAAATATATCTGTTGGGCACTTGATTTTATAAGGTTGCTTTAGAGAAGTCTTTTGGAATGAACTGTTCTCCTAAGTATCTCTGTTATATCTAAATTTAACAATCTTGAGCCATCAATATTATTCCATGTTTTAATTATCTAATATCCAAAAATGGAAATTAAAGATTTATAAACATAAAATATTCATACCCATGAGAGACTTACACTATGTATTTTTACTAGAAAGTAAATCTCAGTTGAGTAATTGTAGCAACATAAGTTAATAAATTATCTTAGCCCAATGAATCCTGTATTCAAATTTCTACCCTACCATGAAATCCTTGTATTAATTTCATCACTCATGAGGATTACTTGAAAAAAATATTTTTATGAAGTCAGGCTAGGTATGTGATATTATAATATCACCAGGCTAGAAACTGGGAGACTATGAGATCTAGATCTGCTCTAGATATGAAAGTCTAGGTATGAAAAGCAGCAGGGTGACTTCGGGCTAGTCACTCTCTCTCAGCCCAATTCACCTCACAGGATTGTTGTTGTGGAGAAAAGGATGAAGAAGTGTTAGATATGTTCACCATCTTGAGTTATTTATAAAAAAAATAAAGGCATTAAAAATCTAATAAATAAATTATTCATATTTCAGCCTTGTGTGAGGTATTTACACATTGTATGCTGTTGCTTTTTTCATTAAAGGTCAACAATTGACTCTTGTTAAAATATAACACATTTCAGCTGGGGGTGGACAATTTGGTGCCTTCTAAATGTTTTGGATTTCAGATCTTAGTTTTCCTAGGCTTGTAGGCAATCCAAAAATGTGTATTGGATTGCCTAGCTCAGCTTCAAACAATTGTCTCAATGGCAATTCATATATTTTATATCTTAACCAACTTGTTCTTCTGTTACTTGTGCACTGAAATGAACTTCATTTCGTTTAATAAAGCTTTGACATAGCTCTTCTATGTCACTTAGCCCTTCTAATGTTTCCTTTATAATCTTTATAAATGTTCCTTAGATTAGTAAATTCTTTCTGCTTCCTAGGGCTCCTATTAATGTTGTGATGTAATTAGTGGTTCAAGGTGGTCCTTTGTTTTAAAGCATGGAGCCACTCATATTTCATTTGTATAATAGAGGATGACATCTGCAGCTGGCTACAGAGCAATATAGTTATACCTGAGTGCTTCAAAGGTCATGAAGGAGGAACCATACTTTCCCTTCCGTTCTCTCTCTCTCCCCCTCCCCCCCATACCTCCTCTTCATTCTTTCTCTCTCACATACACTTACTTTTCTTCCTGCTTTCAACAGGATGAATCTTTATCTTCTCCTTGGCTAGAAAGACAGAATCACTTTATTTATGTTGGGTTTATTTTCTTTTTTTCTTTTATGTTGACAATCATTTTTTGGGGGGGAAAAACCCACACCAGATTTTGATTTTTCTTGAAATTGAAGAAAAAAGATCTTTTTTTCCCCTTTTAATTGGAGGAGAGCTGATATCAGGAGCTGTTCTTTTTCCTTTCTTTTCAATGTGACTATTCAGAACTTGTGTGATAGTTCTGATCTGCACAACTGGAGGAAAAGATGAAAATGGGTATCTTTTCCAGTGAGGGAAGGAAACTAGTTTGATGGTCAGGTTTTATCAGAGCAAAAAAAAACAAAAAACTAGAGGGGTTAAAATATTCACTGACTATTTTTAGCACCCTGTCCTAGTTACTTGCATTAAAAATTATTTTATTTTATTCCTTAAAAATATTGCACGGGGAATTATCTGTTGCATATGTAATTTGACATATTTCTATGTGTCGTCTGGCGGCCCCTAGGAGTAGGGACTTCTCTGTAGGGGTCCCCGCCCTCTGGAATGGTCTGCCTCCAGAAATACGCACTAATATGGACCTGAGAGCTTTCAGACGTGCATTAAAAACCTGGGTCTTCGAGCAGGCCGGCCTAGGCTGAAATGGGATTTTTAATTTAGTATTTGCGTTTTAATCGGGATTTTAAAATTTGGGTTTTTAATTAACTTATTGGGGGAGGGTATAATTTTAGACAGCCTAAAATATTTAATTTATTTTTAACTTTTGTATATTGTAATGGGGTCTTATGGTTGGCTGTGCACCGCCCTGAGTCCATTATATTATATAAATATAATAATAAATAAAATAAAATAAATAAATAAATATAGCAGTTGGATAGCAGATGTATTTATTATTTTGATTATATATTGTCTTTGAATTCTGATGACTACTTAATGGAGCTAGAAAATTGAAAATATATATATATATAAAAATTAAAAACATAAATTAAATTTAATACAAAAATAAATACACAACTAAAAATCCTGCAAAAGTTATACATCTTCATAGATTTTTATGAACAAAGGATGAGAATAAAATGCAGTTCCCAAGAGGGTGAATTCTTAGTCTGGGAGCAACATAGGAGCTGTCCCTCCTGGAGCAAAAACAGATGGGCCTCTGACAGCAGGGGATAGCTTCAAAAGGACTTTACTTACATAGTAATAGATTTGCAATGAGAAAATTATCATTTATTTATTTGTTGAATGCAGCAAATTACCAGCTATCAAAGACTCTCATCTCTCTACAATAAAGCCAATTTTAACTCATGATATCAAAAAGAGTAAAAATAAGAATTACAAATTACTAAAACCAAGTAAAACAAGTAGTAATTTTTTAAAAAAATTAAAGCCTATTCATAACAATAATTTTAGGGGGCTTTTAAAAAGCTAAGAAATCTAATAAAAAGCTAATAAATTCTCTCAACGTTGCAGGAAGTACACTCCAGAGACCTAGGACAATGGAGTTGAGTTACACTGAGTCACTGCCAGATTGTCTTGGGGGAAACATAGATGATATCTCCTCAGATAATCATGGAGCATGGATGCAGCATGGAGGTTCATATAGAAGAGATGTCCTTTCAAATTGTCTTAACCTAAACCTCATAGCTCTTGGACAATTATTTGACTGAAATGGCACAGGGAAATATTACAGAATTAAAAGGAATCTTGGAGGTTTTCTAGTCAAAACTCCTGTTCAAGCAGGGGACACTATAGCAGTGATAGTGAACCTTTTCAGCACCAAGTGCCCAAACTGCAAAACCCACTTATTTATTGTGAAGTGTCAATATGCAGGGTGGGATCCAACCGGTGTTATAACCAGTATGGTGAGTATGCATTTTGCATGAATGCGGCCACGCCTAACATGCGCTGTGTGCACATGCACAGTGTTTGCAAGAAATCATCAGCTGTGCTGCCTGGACATCTGAAAATCGTGCGCAGCATTTGAAAATCCTCTTCTTTCCTGCTTTTTCAACCTCAGCTGTGCTGTGCAAAGCAGCTAAGGTTGAATAAGCAGGAAATAAAAAACAGCCAAGAGCCCAGGCTGGCGGTTGGGCCAAAACAGAAGCCAAGAAGATCAGCAGAGAGAGAACTGGTTCTCTCTCTGCCGATCTTCCCAGCTATCACCTCGGCGGAACCCCACCCCTGACAACAAGGCAATTTAACCTGAATAATGTTTCAGTTTAGAAAAAACTCATGTGTGATCAACTTCTTTTCTCTGAAACCCCCCCCCCCCCCACAATAACAGCGTTTTCAATGATACAAATAACTTTTACTGAAGTTAAAAGTTTGCATTTGGCATGCTTTTGATTAATGTGACTTTTGCTCTTGTACGCATGCTGATAATTTTTCTATCCTTGGTTCATATTTTGTAAGTTTGAGAGCAACACATGCTGCACTCATTTTTGGGTATTCAAGACTGTCTTGGAGTCTACAAAAACACAAAATTCTGGAATTAAAGCTCCATTTTTTACCTAAAACTTAATTCACACCTGTTAGTTTTACTTTAAACAAATAGCTTTGAGTAGTGTGAACGATTGACAGGGTGAGCCTCCAAAGGTCTGAAAAATATATCATTGATTTTTCTTTGGCATTTAAACTAGCTATCCAATGTAAAAAAGTGCATCAAGGAGGGACTGGAAAGCCAATCCATACTGAACTATATTGGGTTTTTTGTTGTTATTTGAATAAAATGAAAAGAAAGCAATCCAGTATTTGTACCTAGTGTGGGGGAAGAAATGAAATCTACTTAAGTATAGAGAATGCCCCATTCCATCTCTTCAAGGGAGATGAAAGAAAGAGGGAGAAAGAGAAAGAGGGTGAAAGAGAGACACAGAAAGAAAGATAGGGAGAAGGAGAGAGAGAGAGAAAGAGGGAGAAAGGGAAAAAGAGAGAGAGAGAGAGAGAAAGAAAGAGGGAGACAGGGAGTTGAAAGAAAAAGGGAGAAAGAGATGAAAAAGAGGGAGAAAGAGAGAAAGAGAAAGGGGGAAAGAGAGATAGAGATAGATAGAAAGAGAAGTTGTTGCTTATTATGGGAAAGAGGAGTTATCTAAGCAAGAGCCCCCTCCTCACTTTACCCCACCTGAAAGGGGAGGGGGGTCTCTTTTTGTTGTTATTTGAATAAAATGAAAAGAAAGCAATCCAGTATTTGTACCTAGTGTGGGGAAAGAGATGAAATCTACTTAAGTGTAGAGAATGACCCATTCCATCTCTTTATAGATAGGATGGGGGATAGGATGGGGGAGGTCAGTGTGATCTACTGATCGAAAATCAGCTGGGAGGTGCGCATGTGTGATGGAGCTGAGTTGGGACGACCGCTTGCGTGCCCGCAGAGAGCATTCTGCGTGCCACCTGTGGCACATGTGCCATAGGTTCGCCATCACGGTCCTATACCATTTTAGACAAATGGCTATCCAGTCTTTTTTTATAAGACTCCAGTGATGAAGCACCCACAACTTCTAAGCTATTCCACTGGATTATTATTCAGTCAGGAATAAGGTGGATTCTAGGACATTTTCATCCTTGGTTTTATGCATTTCTATAGAGATGTAGTGATCTCTTCCATATAATGCAACTCCACCTCTTTTGTTGTGTCTCTTACCTTTGAACAATTTATATCCTTCCATCATTACATTCCAGTCATGAGTTTCATCCCACCAAGTTTCATTTGTTCTCCCAGCTGGGGGACCTCTTGTCTCCAAGGCCTGGGATTAATATGGATGGAACCTCATCTTGAATTTTTTTGGTGTATGTTTTTGTATAGAGTGATTGGATTGGACCTGCTTCATTTTGTATTTATTTTTATTGTTTATTATATTATGAGCCACCCAGAGTTGGTTTACATTTGGGTAGTATCTAAATCCAAATAAACAAATTAAGTTTACCTCAGCTCAGATTGAAGATGTGTGACTTGCTCAAGCTGTGCTGAGGATTGCACTCCCAAAACTAGACTGTTGCAAATAAACAATAACACTGAATTGAATTTGTGTTTGATATAATTATGCCTCACATCTTTAATAATTTATCCTTTCTGTTGCATTAAAAGATATAACCCAGTGGTAACTTTGGAAGGCCTCTAGTATAACTCTAATGATCCTGAAAGTATTTATACTATTGCAGACAGTTTCCTGGAGTAAGCAGTTATAATAAATGTACTGAAATAAATAATTGAAAGAATAACATAATGATAATAAGAACATCCTTTCCCAACTGATACTTTCCAAATTTGTTGTACTTCAATTCCATTGTTTACAATCTTTGATCATATGGATGAGTTTGATGGGTGTTGAAATCAGGAGGGCATCAATAGAGAAAAATTCCTCTAGAAAAAATTCCTGAGGATTAAAACCACAATACTACCTAATAACATAAAAAACGATCTAATAATACAAAGAAGAAAATCACACCATAGTGGGAAGAATGACAAGAGATGAATAACTTGCTTTTGTATTAATAATCACAGATTACTGAAATTTATTATCACCATTAACGTTTGAAAGTATTACTAACAGACATAAGAATAACACAGAAATGCAGGAGAAAGTCAATGAAAGTAAAAACCAACTAATGTTGCTTTGCAGAGGGATTTATAGGATTTGATGTCCTTCAGTGCATTGTATAAGATGTAGCTAAACATGAGCACAGATTTTGACAGAAACGATTCATCTATTTTTATGTCACCCAATGGCAAGATAATGTTAAACTCTTGCAACAGAGAACATACCATTTTCCCAATTTTTATGCCACAATAAGTCAATAATTGTAATTTACCTTGTTTCTAGATAAAGTTGAGTGGTGTTCAAAACATTTTTGGGACCATGTTACAAACAACTAAACCATTTCTGATATACAGAACATTGCCGCATCTCTATATATAATTTATTAAAACACCTGTTCTTTACAGTATTTTTCTTCAATCTGTTGCCCTCCTCATAAAGAGTAACTATATCTCCTACATTCCCAGGTACTATCATAGCAGAAACTGTAGTTTAGCATAGGCATAAGGATGGGGAAGAAATTCTTACAGTATGTCTTTGGGGAGCTAAAATTATTATGTTTAATCATAGTTGTAGCTCTGAATCCATTTCAATCATCAACATTTGTTGCACATAGCTGGTAATCAGTATATTAAAAGATATGGTCTTAGTGGTAACAAATGAAAAATATAATTACAGCCTGAGTTTTGAAAATTAGTCCAATTGAAGTTACCTGACAAGAATTGCTGTTATGTTCCACTATATTATTAACACATATCCACAGTATTTGCCATTATAATTAACCTATTATCTGCTAGTTCTGTAAGTCACTTGAAGCCTCTCTGAACTGACAATGGAGAAACTAAAAGAAAAAAAATAATGTTGGTTAACAATGTCAGTTTAGCAAAGGAGCCACCAAAGATTAAAAGTATAGCTGGGGACAAACAATGGAAGTGGATTGAAGACTACTTGGAATCCACTCATGAGGAAATAATAGTGATGATAGCATTGCTACTAAAAAGATCCAATTGGAGAAATTTCCTTATTATAACTTCCTCTGAGACTTAAAGTCAGGAAATCTGCAGAAACTCTGAAACAGCACTTTGCAGGAAAATACAAAATATTCATATGTGCACCTTGGCAAACTGCAACTAAATAAATGAAAGGATATCATATTTCTCTAATAATTTCCCTCCCAAATTTCCCTTTCCTTTCAGAACAAACATTTTAAAGCAACTTCTCTTCCAGTGAATTGAAAGATGAGTGATGGGAAAACACAGATTTTTCACTGCCTGGATTCCTTCCTTCCTTCCTTCCTTCCTTCCTTCCTTCCTTCCTTCCTTCCTTCCTTCCTTCCTTCCTTCCTTCCTTCCTTCCTTCCTTCCTTCCTTTTGCCTTGACTTTCTGCTAGGGAATGATATACCTCAGTGCCAATTGTTGTGAATATTCCCCTTGGCATAAGGTTGATGTGCTCAGGAAGGAAATTTACTAAACAGCAAGTCAGGCAGTAAAATGATCAGAATTCCAAACTTTACCCAAAATTCAACTTCATACAATTGATTTATACTTGGTAGATGAAATACACATCTCATAAATTGTAGACCAGGGTGCCCACTCTACAGTTCATGAGATGCTGAAATTGAGGAAGGCAATCTTAGACAATCATCCCAGTCCCCACTCAGTCGGGTTTTAATAATACATTTCAGATCTACTTTCTCATCTATGACCAACACCAGCATGGAGAGGGAGAGGGGGGAAGGGTGGATGGGGAGGGAGGAGAGCGAGTGAGCGAGAGAGAGGAGGGGGAGAGAGAGAAAGAGAGAGAGAATGGGAGAACAAGCGAATGAGAATATATTTCCAAATAATAATCTTATTCTATTTTATTTGTTTTTGAAACCAGTGGGATTCAAAAGAGGAACTTGGATGTTCTTTAAACAAGCCAACACGGGGAATATTCATACATTAACTCTTGCTAGGGGATATTTAAAGTTTTAAATCAGTATTGAACTGAGCTCAGAAGCAAATAGATAACTATGATAATTTAAAGTCAAAACCCTATTTTTGAAACTGTAGAAAAAGATTACCATGCATTGTTTTTATTTGTCATATTCCAAATATAAGGGGACTTAAAGAATTCTCAATAACTAATAATTAAATTCCCTCACATCTGATATCCTAGTTTCAGGAAAATACTTTTAAGGGTAGCTGAGGCTCTATGGATGGTAGGTCCGTGAATATACAAGACATTCACATGTGGTTTAAGCCCATCAAACACGCACTGATTTTTCTGTGTGGCTAAGTTTGTGTGTAGAACTAAATTACATAAAAAGAATCTGCATTATAATATCTTTTCCACTCTACAAAGGGAAAGATAAAATAAGACTTTGCTTCTTTGTTTCTGTTAGTGCTTCCTCCTGCTACTGAAGACTTGTAATAGGCAGCAAGAACAACCTTAAAAATCAGGAAGAAGAACTGCAACCAAGGCAACAGTCAGATTAAAAAAAATTGAGTTCAAGGCAGAAATGTAATTTGAGAAAGTGTCTCAGACTTGACCCTCTTCAGTTGTCTTGCAAATAAAGGGAGGAAGCAGAGAAATACATTCAGACTTGAAATATTTTCTTACTGTAATAATATGATAAAAATAGTATTAGCATTCATAACTGGGTTCCTAGACTCATCAGTCTTGAAGAACTGATGATGTGTGGTAATTGTTTAACAATGATACCTCATGCATGAAGTGAGGCACATGAATTGTTCACAATATATATTTTATTAGTTATTTAGAATATTTAAATAGCCAACCATCTCACAATCAAATGACTCTGAACAGCTTACAACCAAGTTAAAAATAATACATTAATAAGCTACAATGTAACTTAAACTGATCTCCAAATAGTACTAATATAATTTATCAGCTTTAAAAGATAGGAGTTAACTTTCCTAGGCACCTTTGCTTTTTTGTTTGTTTGCCAGCTACCATGAACAATAAAAAAAAAATTCTGTGAGAAGACAGGGGCAAAACAACACAAGACCTTTCTCTGTAGTCATTTCATGGAAAATTAAATCATGGTGCATGGATTTATCATCTACTATACACGCTGACTCCAGTTTATGGCAGCATAACCAATGTTACACATTTGAAGGAAGGCTTTGTGAAAACAAAACTGGATTTCTGCAAATCAAATCCTTTGTTTCTAAGCAGTTTGTCCTTCTTGATGTAGTCTACCATTCTAAAGGAAAATAATTCCTTATATGGGAAATATTCAAGAGATTTAATGGTGGAATTAATATCAACAAAGTTGAAGTTGTTCATCTGTATTTAATGCAGAGTGTAATCTTGTATTTAGCTTTTTTTTTTGCTGTTGCTTAAAAATCCTTTCTCTTCAAAACAGAGAATTTGTCAAAACAGCTTACCTTTGTAAATATGATTAAAATGTGAAACTTGGAGCAAATAGGCATGCATCTTTCAGTATATTACAGTGAGAGACGGACATACAGGCTAGACTTGGAGCCCTCTTCTACCACAACAGGAGTTGATCCACATACACTACAACTCACTGAAAATAATTTATGAGTCATTTCTTTTTGGGACATTTCCTGCACTTAAACATTTTCTTGTGAAGAGTATCAGATAATTCTCTGAAACTATCAGAGGTTGAATATTAAGTACCAGAAAGGGGTGGGGGAATCAAACATTTTCCCTCAAAAATAAAAAATGACACTTGCATATTGTTGCTGAACTGTCATTCTGGCATTGTGCGTTATTGACCAAGGTGGTGGATATATCGGAAATCATAATTTACATGTTGTTGTAAAATTGACATGTTCTTCAGCCATTTTCTTTTTAACCTAATGAACATAAGCTTTAGAATTCTGTTAGACTTCTGCTGGCAGACCATATTACATTCATGTACGGCCATGCAATAGATATACTAGCTAATCAGATATTGAAGTGGGTAGTTGCTGTTACTCTTGTTTTAAATAATATTTTTATGCTTATATTTTATTTCCGCTTCTAAAATTTTTATTCTGACTTGTTGCTTCAAATGGTATTCATTGAAGAAAGAATCAGAATCAGAATAGAGCTTGGAGGTCTTCAAGTCCAGCCTCCTGCTTAAGCAGGAGATCCTATTCCTTTTCAGGCAAGTGACTGTCTCTTCTTAAAATCCTCCAGTGATGAAGCACCCACAACGTCTGAAGGCAAGCTGTTCCACTGGTTAATTGTCCTCACTGTTAGGAAATTCCTCCGATGCTTTGATTTCTGCTCTTTGTGGCAGCCTCTCAAATACTGGAATACTACTATCATGTCCCCCCTAGTCCTTCTTTTCACTAGTCTAGCCAAACCCAAATCCTGCAACAGTTCTTCATATGTTTTAGTCTCCAGGCCTTTAATCATCTTAGCTGCTCTTCTTTGCACTTTCCCCCAAAGTCTCAACATCTTTTTTTTTTCTAATGTGGTGGCCAAAACTGGATGCAGTATTCCAGGTGTGGTCTTACTAAGGCTTTATAAAGGGGGTACTATTACTTCAAATGACTTTGATTCCATGTTTTTTGATTTTGATATTTTTGATTTTGATTCTAGAAAGAATGGTTTATGAATATATAAATATAGTTCTTTGGCTTGGCACTTTACACATAGATTCATATGTCCATGCAGAGTTCATGTTGCATGTCATTTCATAGGTTGCCCTGTTTTATAAGCCACTGGAAATACTATCATCAGAGGTCCTAGCCAGATTCCCCTTGCAGATAGCAGCCATAGAACCCTCCATCTCAGTAGTGGCAGAACAACTGTGGAATGATTTCTCCAGAAAAAACAAACATATAAGAAGGTTTCAAGCTGAAATGTAGATTGAATGAAATTGTAAACTGAAGCCAAGGACAAGCAGAATGTGGGATTCATTGCATTTTCAGTTATCAGACTTAGTTATCTATCACAATATGGATTAACTGTCTAAATTAGGTAGGTATTAGTTCATTGAAACACTATTTCACATATGTATTCTGTGTATATTTGAACAGGGATGACTGTACTTAAGTCAAATTAAAGATGCAGAAGAAAATGTGGGAAAGAACAATAATCTAGTCTGTCATACCCTTATCTACAGTTGCAGATGGTTTTCTATTCCCTGTTTATAGAAGAGGAGGAGCAAAGTGCTATGCATACAAAATGGGCAAGAAGCTCATAAGCTTTTTCACATTCTCTTATCCCATTTCCCATAAATTATGTATAGGAGGACTAAGCACAGCAATTTGTTATTTTTGTAAATATTCTATACATGTAGATCACAGGTTGCAGATAGTTGATTGCTACTTTCTGTTTAACTTGGAGAACCAACTATCATCAGATCACATTGATCAAAATTTGGACACTTGGCAACCGATTCATATTTATGACTGCTGTAGTATCCTGGAGTCACATGATGACTTTTTGTGACCTTCTGATAAGCAAAATCAATGAGGAAGCCAGATTCACTTAACAACTGTGTTACTAACTTAACAGCTGTAGTAATTCACTTAACAACTGGGGCAAGAAAATGGGGCAAAATTCATTTAACAACTGTCTCACTTAGCAGCATAATTTTTGGGCTCAATTGTGGTCATAAGTCAAGGCCTACCTGCATACTGGAATAAGGGGTCCTGGATTTTGAATTCATTCTGTAAATAAGTCCATTTTTGAGGTGCCTTGGTTGAAAACGTTTTGCCCTATGACCATTTTGCCCAGTTACAGGTTACAGACTAAAGAGCTTTAGTAGTATATAGATTTTTTTTTACCTGAGAGGGAACGACGATAATTTGAGTGAGGAGATTTTCATTCAGTGATATTATGGAGAAAATTCTAAAGTCTGCAACTAGGGAAAGGGAAAGAAAACTGTGCTATACTCAAAGGTCCTAATTCAGTCTCTTATAAATCTGCTGTCTCTTAAAACCAACTTTTCATCATGAAAGAGAAACCATTGGCCCACTGCTGTCAATTAAGGAGCTTGTTTACGGTCTATAGGAAAGAATTCACTTATTTTCTAGAAGAGAATTTTCATTTATCTCTGAAAGTTAAGTACTATAACATGCAATTTTTACAAAACATATTTTATGGGAAATGACTAGCAATCCTTTTAGAAAACTTCACTAGTTTTTTTTCTTTAAAGACAGTCAATTGGTAAAGAAAAAAAATCTTAAATATGGGTTTGGTCAAATATATATATATATATATATATATATATATATATATATATATATTATATCTAAGCTGTTGACTTCTTTAGAATTCTGTTACGTAGTAGAGAAAATGCAGAGAGAGAAAAATCCAGACAAACAAAATTAGGATCGATGTACTCATGAAATTTGGAGTTTGGGTTTCTTCTCAAAATGATGACTGGTGAGTTAATGAATTCATCACCAGTATTTCTTCTATGTCCCAGATTACAGAGAACATCTTGTGAAAAAGAAATTAAGGCTTCCCCTTTCCATTTCCAAAAAACATGAATATTTTATCTAACAGCTAGCCTTTCCCTCTTCCAATTATTGTTAACATGTAACATTTATTTGAGAATAGACAGACTGTTTTGACTATTTTTCAGATCTATATGAGCATCCAGATTCTATGAATATTGTCAAAAATATATTTTTGCAAATGTTTTCTTATGCTGTCTGCCAGCTTTCCATAAGGAAACTCCAGGCACAAAGTTGAATGTCTCTTTCTTTCCCATTACTTTTTGGCTTACTTGTGGTTGCTTTGTTTCTCTGGTCAGGAAAGGAAGTATCTCTGAAACAATAACCCAATGGGGCATGGGTTGTCTAGTTATTATTATTAATTGGTTGGAAGACTTTTAAATCATCTTTTAATTTTTTTGGGGGGGGGAAGTTGGTTGGTTTGTCTGCTGGTATTATGGGACAGCAGAGTTGGGTATAACATATCTAACTATGCATGTAAAAAAACATATTATTCTGAATGTATATGTATTGTGTTAATACACATATGATTTCTATGTGTTTTCTTTCTTCTTGCAATCCTCCTATTTTTCCCTCAAAAATTCATATTTTGTTGTGCTTATTAAACATCTAATTTGGCATCTGAGCTTTTAAGAAAAATTTGGCAGTTGGAACTTAGAAACAGCCTCTGCTTTCTTTTCAATGTCTTCAGCAAATTAAATATCTTTAGATCCCCATGACAACCATTTGGAGAATCTACTTAGCAATCATGACTAAGCTGGCCTTCTTTGCAGTGGCACCTATCATCCGGATATCTAGGAGTACCTAACATTATGTGTTTTAGGCACAGATTTTCCTTCAGTAAATGTCATATGAGAATTGTTTTTCTTCTTCATCTTGACAATCATTTTAATATTTTTCCCCTGGAAAAACTTCGACCTATAGTAACTTTATGCATTTTAATGTATATTGTTTCAATATTTTTTAACCTACAAATGTTGTACAGACAGTCCTCAACTGAGCCCAAAATTTCTATTGTTAAGTGAAACATTTGTTAACTGAGTTTTGCCACATTTTATGACTTTTCCTGCCCCAGTTGTTAAGTGAATCACTGCAGTTCTTAAGTTAGTGACACTGTTATTATGTGAATCTGGCTTCCCCATTGACTTTGCTTGTCAGAAGATTGCAAAAGGTGTTAACATGACCCCAGGACACTGCAACTGTCATAAACATGAATTAGTTGTCAAGTATCTGAATGACTATGGAGGTGCTGCAGTGGTTGTAGATGTGAAAAACATCGTAAGTCATTTTTTTCAGTGTTGTTGCAACTTTGAATGGTCACTAAACGAACAGTTGTAAGTCATGGACTACCTGTAGAAAATATATTAAACTATTGTTTTGATAGATACAAATATCTATTAGGAAATAAGGCTAGTTCCTTTTTTAAGCCATAAGAAGTGTTAAATAATCCTTATCAGCTCTTTCTGGATATTGTTGCTAATTGATCATTCTGTGAGAAAAGGATTAATTCTGTTCTTTTAGGTTTTAAATTAATTCTGTACTGTTAACAGGACTAAAAAAATAAAAAAGTGCTTTCGTCTTCAAAGCCAGGGGAGACCATTTAAGATGAATACACAAATGCAGAAAATCTGATCAGTAAAAGGTGCAATTTTCACATAGCTGTGGTATTTTGCACAACAGAACACTAAAATAAATGTATTGCCATGGCTTTTAGTGTGCTGTTAAGTGGAAGGAGAAATATTATGTGTGAAGGCTGATTAATAAGCATGCCATGATAACAATCTATACTGTTGAATTATAATAGACATCTAGTTTAGTGTGATGGTTAAGGTACTAGTCTAGAAACCAGGTCACCGTGAGTTCTAATCCTTCCTTGGGCCCAAAGTCAGATGGGTGACCTTGGGCTAGTTACTCTTTCTCAGCTCTAGGGAGCAGGGAACGGCAACCATATTTGAAATCTTGTCAAGAAAACTCCAGAGATTTTTTCCAGGCAGTCACTAAGAGACAATATTGACTCTAAGGGACAAATAATAATATCAAGAACAAGGTATGTTCTCACAGTGTAACAGGAATTTAAAATGTTGAGAGGATGCTGTACAATTGGAAGTTACAAAATGGCTTCCATGATGAGCTGATATGTTCACAAAATAGTTTCCATAGGGAATATAGTTAGTCATAAGACATTCATACAACAATAAGTAACTCTAATGTGATTGCTTCCTACTGCTGCCTCTGGCATTATAGCAAACCATTCCTTTTATCTTTGCCTTTTTTCTGTGTACCTTCCAGACCAAACATTAAGTTACAGCCCTCTGCCATTTTTGTTTCCAAAGAATGTCTTTATATCCCATGTGGAACCTGAGACATTCTTGAAAACAGTGAAGATACCCAAGGGTAGTGCTTTGCTTTGTAGCATTCAAAATCTTCTTTATATTTTTAATTGAAATCTAAATAGTATTAGAACTGGATGAGCCATTGCTTGTAAGAACCATTATACAATGTTGTTCAAGTATACCATAAATTCCAGTAGAGGTTTCTCTACAGAATTACTGGAAGGATTATATATTAGTGACTATTTTGCATTGATTTGCACAGAGAAGAACAAAATGGCAGAAAAATCCTTTGTTCTTTTTGTTTCTGGTTTTCTTTCATTACAGCTGCTACTGAAAAGGTAACTGTGGAACTGAGATAAGCCAAATGGCTTAAAATTGTGTCAGAAATATAAAAACACTTTTGCTTGCTTGATTAGATTTTCGAAGTTTAGATTTTGTAACAGAATTTTGGAGCTTGTCACCGTTTCAAAGATAACAAAGGATGTGAATATCATGAACATTTAATGTATGCATTGCAGAAGTGAAAAGAGGAATCTAAGAGCTGTTGATACTGCATGCTTATTACCTCACATGTCAGAATGTTAATTTACAAGACATACTTCTGAAGATCTACTGAAAGCAGTAAGTCTAAAAATAGCTAAAGTTAAATTAGAAGCTTTTTGGCATATTGTATTGTACTAAGTCAAGACTTGGTGACTGAATGCTGCCTGAAATATATTAGTAACAAAAATAGAAAAACTGCTAAATTTTAAAATGGGAACTTACATCTCTTGGCAATCTAGCTTTTGACAATATCTTTCTTGGTTCATCCTGTGAGTGAAACTTATTCCTGCCCAGGTTAAATTATATTCAGTTGGCTAGTTTGGTATCAATAAAGCAAACAGTTACTGCTATAACTGTAAATATTTATTAGTATTTAAAAAATCACACTAATGCAATTTTAGAAAGAAACTAGTTCCTTACTATTACACACAAGCGAAACAGTTGCTATATAGATGAAAAAAGAATGTAAGAACAAATGGTAAGATCATAGCAACAGAAATAAATTATGCCAATTAGTGTGTGAGAAATTAGGCTAATCCTTATTAGGAAAGTAAAACTTTAAATTTCTAGAATAGACATGTACAAACTAGTTGTTTACACTGACTGTAAAATGGTTTTGCACCCCTCAGAAGGGATCAGCTTCATTTATGCTTTTCCTTTGTGTTCTGAATAAAACTCTTGAACTCTGTTTATGATGTCTTGACGTTTTGACCTGAGTAGGTAATAAACTACAGGAAAGTGTCTTCCAACGCTATGATCAAGAAGATCATTATAGTTCTAAAGAGATTCATATTCACTACAGAGAGATAATCATATCTTTTATTTTTCATCATATCTTTTATTTTTTTCATCATATCTTTTACTTTTTTCCCCTTATGCTACCACAATATTTATTTTAGAAGAGGGTGGAATGGATAGCTTTGCAGCTCTAGAAAATCTCTATTATATATAGAAAACAGCTACATTGATTCAAACGCTGTTGGTCTCCATTCAGAAGGAACTTTCTCGTGTCGATCTGCTTTGATTTTCCTAATTTCCTAATCTGGGTTCTGCCCATGGAAGAGAGACCCAGTTTCAGAAAAACTTACTCAGAAACATACTGAAAGCATAAAGTATGAGGAAGTAATCTTTAATCTCCCTAATTTGGAATAGCTAAAATAACTGATAGTCTTTAATGCAAGCTTCCATTCCCATTACGGAGTATCCTTTTAAAACAAGCAAGCAAGCAAGCAAACAAAAATCTCACTTCATACTCATAGCTCCATTCAGATTTTTATGGGTGGGAGGTGTTTCCCCCAGGGATGATTCATTCTCATTCTTCGTATTCAGTCCCTTTGAGTTTCAGGCTGTTAACTCTAGAACTTTTCCCACAGATCTCAAAAAGTGTGCTTCATTTTTCTCAGCAGCCCTATCTTGTAGCTCTCTCCCTCAACAGACTTCCAACTGTTGTCTTCCTTTGTTGCCTAGGTAATTGGTTTCCTCCCCACCCTTCACTGCATCTGCTCAGGCAGCCCATTGCCAGTTATATCATGGCTGAAGATACAATCGGTCATTGCTTCCCTTTTCTGTATTTTTGTTGTTTTATTTTTAAAATAATATTTTATTTTTTTTAATTACACAAACGAATGGCTGTTGTAATTTGAACCACCCACAGAATTTGAAAGTGGGCAAAGTAAGCACTTTCCTGATAATTTAAATGACCATACAAATATTAGATTTCACAGGACTGGGAACAAGGTAAACCAGAAACTATAAATGAGACATTGGCAAATTTTCTGTGGATCATTCTTGAATTACTAGTTGTAGCGATTTTAGAATTGGAAGGCAACTTTTGCATGTTCCAACCAATATTTTCTTAAGTTATCATTTTACTTAAGATTATATTGTTCAAACATATTTGTGAATAGACATATTTGAACATTCATTATGATGCCAGAGGATTCAGAAAATACATTAGAATATTCAGATTTCTATAGCAGATTGTTATATTTTAAATGAGGCAACTAGTTAATTGAAATTTCCTTTCATCTTAGGTTCATCTTATACCTTTCTTTTCTTGTTTTTAGTAGATATGGGCAACCTGTTTTCTCAATCTCTTCCCCCTTCTTTTGGAACTGGTTGCTGGTTAATCTTACCACACTGCTGAATTTGCCAAAAGACTCTAAAATATAGTTTACAAAAGCAAGAAAAAAATCTACCCACCACAGCAGAAACAGGAAAAAAAATCTCTTCTTAGGAATGTTAACTACAGCCCCTGGCCATAAAAAGTATAACAATTTTTGTTATTAAAAAGAGATCTTGCAAATATATATATATATCACCGTATCCCAAGACTTTGGGCTGCTTATAGCAATAACAACGCAATAAAAGTAGTCAATAAATCCCATATTAATTAAAAAAAACAGCCCTCAGACATGTGTAAATGTATTTATAGATCCAAAGCCAATTCCCTAATTCCCAAATACCAAGTGGAATAAGAGCATTTAACTGCTTTCATAAAATGCATCAGTGAAGGGGCCAAACTGACCTTGGGGCAAACCTTTTCACAACAACAGACAAATAATGCAACCTGTTGGCTCCAGCCTTTGAACCTCACATGGTGTGGAAACTTAACCCACACATCCCCACAAGAAAAAATAGAATTGATAGGTTCTATTGGGGAGATATGATCCCAGACATAATTGAGAGCCAAACCATCAATGGTTTACTTTACAGTATTTTATAGTATTTATAATTGCACATAGAAACCTCTTATGGACCATTGTCTACAAATCTAATATTATTCTGTTGGAACTTCTCTCACCAATGGCAACTGTCTATTTTACTAACTGCAGTTTTTACAAAAGAGCCAGCTTGGTATAGTGGTTAAAGCATCTGGCTATAAACCAGAAAATCATGAGTTCTTCCTCTGACCCAAAGCTAGATGGGTAACCTTGGGCCAATCACTTCCCCTCAACCTTAGAAAGGAAGCAATGGCCAACGATTTCTGAACAACCTTGGAAAGAAAACTGCAGGGACTTCTCCAGGCAGTCTCAGAAAATTGAACATGATAGAACAAAAGGACAAAAGTTTCTTCAAAGGCAGCTCCAGAAAGGGAAATAGAAATCCTGAGAGCATTAGTCAACATCATAAGGGTATTTTCCTTCAAAAAGAACTGCAACTATAAAGCAGTTAAAATGGAGAAAAGTTTTACTGACCACTGACTGATTAAGCAAGAGTTATGAATCCAGGTAGAAACTCCCCTCACACTCAAAAATTCTTCACAGTCAGTGTGATCCCCAATAGGGATTATCAGTCTACTAGGAACTCTCCCTTCCCTAATTCATAGGCTTGCTGTTCAAGATGAGTGTGACCCAATCTAAATCCAATGCACGAGCTGGAATCACATGAGGATTTTACAAGGAACAATTTATATATACATAGTAACTCCATCTTTTCAGGATTCAGTTTCAGACTCTTTTGTTTTATCCAATCTTTTACAGCCTCTAGATTGGTTTAATTGCGTCTCCAGCTCAGCATACGGCAGCATGATTTTGACGCTGTACTTGAGTGAGTTGATTCTTCATTAATTATATAAAGTTGTAACCAAGGGATTACAAGTGCAAGGAATTCTGATTTCTGCACTTTGTTCGTATTATGTATGCACAAGGAAATGCTGCTTCAATGCAGCAAATGTTACTTTAGAAACAGCAGCATATTGTTAGCTTGTGTTTAAAGGGATGGTGTGATAATGCAGGTGATTCTTGGCTATTTCCAGATTACAACAGCATGCTGACATGATTGAGTATTTAAATGCAGACTTATATTCTGCTTCACAGCCTTCTCTAAGAAGTTTAGAGAGCCAACATATTGCCCCTAATAATCTGAGTCCTCATTTTACCTACCTTGGAATGATGGAAGGCTGAGTCAACCTTGAGCCTGGTGGGATTTGAATTGCCAAACTACTGGCAGCTGGCAGTTAGAAATAGCCTGCAGTATTGCTTTCTAACCACTGAACAACCACAGCGCTTTGTCACCATGGATTAGTTTGAAAGGCACCTCAGTTTATCACCAACTCAAACATGGAAACACTGGTTTATAAATAAATGAATGAATAAATAAATAAATAAATAAATAAATAGCTGGAAAAGATGTGTGCTTAGCACAGAGAGAGTAAAATAAGACTTTCAGCTATTGGCTAGCAAATAGGCACTGATTAGCTGACAGTTTTCTGTGCTCAGCTAATATTCAGAAAGGATAAGTGACAATTGTTTAGTGATTCTGTAGTGGTTTTCTAGGTGAAATGTTAATATAGTCACTAGTCCATGTACGATATATTGTATGCTAAATATATAAATAAGTGGTTCTCTGAAAATACTACAAGCCACCAAAGATGTAAATATGCCTGTGGTTAGGGTTAGGGTTAGGGTTAGGGTTTCTGATGGTGTTTGAAAATGCTTCCAGCTACCTACCGTAACCTTAAATGTATTTTAAAATGGGTTTAAATGATTTGGCAATGGAAATACTGATTATTTGCCTATACCCAAAGAGCATAGAGGTCACTCTTAATTCAAATACTGTTTCTGACTGACATCTTAATACCAACTAGTTTTAAAGTTCAAGCAGCCTTCTCTAATCTGATGTCTTCCAGATGTGTTGGACCATCTCCCATTATCCTCAGCCAGCATGATTGCAAAAGTATCTAATAATTCAGAAACATATTTGTGTTTGCATAACCCCATTTAAATCAATGGGCTACAAGAATCATGTTGGTCCCTATTTTCAATCCAGGTATGCAGAGAACTAATTTCATGAATTACTGGGCTCCGGTGGAAAGCCCCATGAAATCATGAAACAATTTTGAATTAGAACTGCTGTTGACACATCTTCTACAAGCTTCATTAAGGCTTGACATTCTTGCTACAAAATGAGTGTGATTCTCTCAATACAAAATGAGAAGGATCAATGATTCTGGTATGTAGATGGCACCTATATTATAATAAAAAAAGAACAAGAGAAAATGCATGAAACAATAAACAATATCTTCAAAGTAATAAAATTCACAAGGGAAAAAGAAAACAAACTACCCCTTTCTGGATATCCTTATAAGTAGAGGAATTGATAGCAGATTAGAAACAAATCTATTGAACCAATTCCAAATCTATTGAACTTAACCAATTCTTCATTATCCAAGTAACAACCCAACCTCCCATAAGAGAAGCTGTGCAAGAACATCGTTCAGACAAGTACAAATTCACTGCAGCAAATCAAAACACACAAAAAAGGGAAACAAATTGCTTACATAACATAAACAAAATGGATACCCATGCAACTTTATCAAAAAAGTGCCTGAACACACAATCCATTAGAGGACAACTAGCACAAGCTACGAGAAAGAATTATACTGCTATACATCAGAAATATCTCAGAAACAACCAGAAGACTATTATACCTCATCATAGCATATAGACCTGTGATGGCGAACATATGCCATCACCCCAGCTCGGCTCTGTTACACATGCACACATACCTCCCGCCGGCCAGCTGGTCTTCGGGTCTCTGCCACACAGGTGCGGAGGGTGGGGCACATGCAGGGGTGCATGTGAGGAGTGCATGTGCAGGTGATACATGCATATGCATAGGGGTGGGATGCATGCGCAGGGGACACACGTGCATTGCATTTTGGGGGTGTGCACATGCGCAGTTTGGGCACTTGGTGCCGAAAAGATTAATCATCATTGATATAGAACAACTAAACTCCTCCAAAACATCTTTAAGTAAATTAAAGGACACAGTAGCCCATATGATGAAACATCTGCAAGCAAACAACCAAACTCAGAGTGTATCAAGGACTCCACAGTTCAATTCTGAGCTTCATATATTCTCTTCTACTGGGATCATGGATCAATTATGTGGATATACCTAGTTTATGATCCAATGACATCTATTGTAGTCATGAAAAGTTTCTCTTACTTTTCCAAAATTTCTTTATCCTTAGTGCTCATTCTTTCAACCTGATCTGTCACCTTTCATTTGAAGTAATAGAAAAAGCGAATTCATTTTTCTGGTGTCACATAACTGTATGCTCATACAAACTTACACTTTCTGTGATAGTAGTTTGCAATAATGCTAATGTTCAAAATGAATTTAGGTGCTGTAAGCAACTATTATGGCACTCTAAGTAGCTTACGTTATTTTTAAGGATAGCCCTATCCTCTCTATAACTATTTCATGCATAAAAGCTGTAGATAACAGCTGAAGCCAAACTGATCACATCCTACTTCTGCCTGTTTCAGCTGATAATAATTATCATGCTTGGTAGGCTATTTGCTAATTCCTTTTCAATCCTGTTAAATGACTGGAAGTTGTCACAGGGTTTAATTTGCATCATGTATTTCCACAGTGACTCTTAGACCAATTCTTTCAGCTTCTAAATCAGTGATGACTTTCCCCACCTCTAGCAATTTACAGTGGATATAAAAAGTCTATACACCCCTGTTAAAATCTCAGGTTTTTGAGATGTAAAAAAAAATGAGACCAAAATGAATTACTTCAGAATGTTTTTTCATCTCTAATGTAATATATGGGCTGTAGAATACAATTGAAAAACAACCTCAAGTCTTTTAGGGGAAAATATTGTACAATAAAATGTACAACAATGTGGTTGCATAGGTGTGTACTGTCTTATAAGTAGAAATGTGGCTGGCTTCAGAATTAACCGATCACATTCAAACTGATGTTAAATAGTAGTCAGTACATGCCAGTGTTGGGATTCAAAAACTTTTACCACCGGTTCGGTGGGCATGGCTTGGTGGGCGCACTTTGTGTGCGTGCATACATTTGCGTGTGTACGCATGCCAAATGCACACTTTGCGCATGCGCAGAGGCATTCCAATCCACCTCCTGCAAGCCTGAACTCTCCCATTCGCTTCAGCAGCTGCCGCGCGGCACTCTGCTGTGCCACACAAAGCAGCTATACTTCAAAAGCAGGGAATAAAGGTGAGTATGGGAGGCCAGACGAGCAGGTGGGTCCAACAACAGAGTGGCAGAGAGAACCAGTTCGGTCTCCACTGCTCATTGCTGCTACCGGCTCGATAGAACTGGGCTGAATCAGTAGAATACCACCACTGGTACATGTCTGCCATCAATTAAAGTGACTCTGATCAAGCCCATTTAAAATACAGTTGTTGATATTTATTCAGTTGACTCTTATAGCAAATGGTCTGCATAGAGTTTACAAAGCATCAAGGAATTTTATTAGAAAGTATAAGGCAGGAGAAGCATACAATTTTTTCCCCCAAGGCATTGGATGTACCATGGAACACAGGGAAGGCAATCATCAACAGGTGGACATTATCAAGTCTGTTCTATCTGTTCTTTCAAAATTGATGAAAAAACAAGTAGAAAATTGGTCTGAGAGGCTGCCAAGAGGTCTATAACTACATTAAAGGAGCTGCAGAAAATTCTGGCAAATATATTGGTTGTGTATTACATGTGACAACAATCTCCTGTATTCGTCATGTATCTGGGTTGTGGGGGTAGGTTGACAAGATACGTTTTCTTTCTAGAAAAACATCCAACTCTGACTACATTTTGTAAAAACCTACATCAAACCTAACAAAACCATATTTGAAAACATGTTATGGTCTGATGAGACCAAGTTTAAACTGTTTGGCCATAATTCCAAAAAAATATTTGGTGCAAAAACAACACTGTACATCACCAAAAGTACAACATATCCACAGTGAAGCATTATGTTTTGGGGTTGCTTTTCTTCAGTTGCAATTGGCCCTTTAGTCAAGGTGGAAGGAATTATGAACAGTTACAAATACTAGTCATTTTGGTATAAAACCTTCAGACCTCTGCTAAAATGCTGAAAATGAAGACAATTTTCACCTTTCAACACAACAATGATCCAAAACATTCCTCCAAAAAAAACACAAGAATACCTTCACCAGAAGAAAATCATAGTTTTGGAATGGACAGAGCCCAGATCTGAATCCAATTGAAAATCTGTGGGGTCACTGAAGAGGGTTGTGCACAGGAGAGGGCCTTGCAATCTGATAGATTTAAAGTGCCTTGTACAAGGAATTGTGGGCAAAGATTCCCAGGCCAAGATGTGCTATGGTGACAGGTTCCTACCCCAAAAAACTGGATACTGTCATAAAATCAAAAGGTACTTCAACAAAATATCAGTTTAAAGGTGTGCTCCCATGCAATCATGTTATTGTGATTTTTAAAAAAAAAATATTTTCCCCCTAAAAGCTTTTAGTTCGGTTTTTAATTGAACTGTATAGCTTATATGTTATATTAAAGGTGGAAAAAATTCTGAAGTGATTTATCTTGTTCTGATTTTTTACATCTCAGAAACGAGGCATTTTAACAGGGATATATAGACTTTTTATATCAACTGTATATGGTACTTTTAGGAAGGAAGTTAATCAGTATTATTCAACATTATTCAATAATTGTTTCTTCTTGCCCATTCAGTACCGTATTTGTGTATGATTCTGTCTTGATACATGGTACATTAATGGGAATAGGATTGTATTTTAGTCTGCAATACTTATTTATATGCCTTAAATACAGGTTTATACAATAACAAAACAATATATAATTCTTCCCATTTCTTTATAGAATAGCACTTTTCATTTCCATGTAGTAGAGTTAAGAAATTAAGATGCATGGGTTTAGTTAACCTTTTAAGAGCTTCAATTAGCTTCTTACCTTAAAAGTGACAGAAAATCTGATACAAATTTATAGGGTCAAACCACTTCTTCTACCTTTCTCTGTTAGCCTGTCTCAGCTACCTGACTCTCCATCAGGACTTTGTGGATCTAACCTATTTGACCTTTCCGTTCTTGCCTCCATTTATTTCTCTGCCCTTCTCTTCAGTATATTTTTTCTCTGCTCTTGAGACTGCATTGCTGATGACTGCTGATCTATTGTTACTTGCTGAGCATAGTAATACTCAACACAAATGATAAATAGAAGTTAGTGATAAGCTACAATATTCTGACTGTTTGTTTCCCACCTTTGTTATTTTGCTGTAGGAGAAAGTTTATTTTAATGCTATTATTGTACTTTGGTGACTATCACACTGGATTTAACCATCTTTTTTTTTTAAAAAAAAACCTCTTTAGAACTAAGAGGTATTGCTTCACTTTGCAATGTTGAAAGCCAGCCAGTTAGTGCTAGGGTGTGTCTGACTATCCTGTTCAATTTGCTAAAAAGGATGTTTCTTCCAAAACATTTGGCCTGATGGCACAATTGTTTTTATTTAATGCCAATTTCATTATCTATTTAATGCAATACTTTTCTATTGGTGAAACAATTTTAATATTTTCAGTATGTTGCTCCATTGACCTGATTAGGTTAAAGTGTTCTTTGCAACCAGACTGAATAAAATATGCTAGAGAATCAGATTCTGTCTTTAGCTCACATTCTGTTTGCTTAGTACATTGCTTAATTTTGAAATATTTAGTTTGATGACATGAGTTAGTTAAAATTCCTTTCTGAAGTTACTTTGGTGATTGAGGTAAGGATAACATTCTATTGATTTTATTTTGTCTATTAAACAAATTTATATGGTTTCTCATTTACCAGTGGACATCTGGGTGGCAAACAAAGATTAAAACATAATGCAATTATTAAGATCACTTGGAAGAGCTGAGTCTGAGTCCCCAGTAAAAATTTCATTACCTTAAATCACACACAACCACATCAGAGCTCCATTAACATCCTGACCTCAAGATTTCTGGATTTGATCCAGAAGTACACTGCTATTAAATTTGATCCAGAACTATATAGCTATTAAAGTCACTCTTTTGCTTACTCCTTTCTTTTTAACACTGCTTATGAGAGGAAAAAAACTCCTCATAATATTTGGAGGAATTGCTCAAAATCTCAAATTTTGTTAAGGGGAATACAAAATAAATTCAAGGGAAAAATTGATGATAGAGAGACATAGTTGCCAATACTTTTCTTATTTACAGTTATTAAAAAGAATTAAAAGACACTTATGATTTTAAACATAACACTGAGTAGAAAAAATTGAATTATGTGTATATAATATATACATTTTTACTAAAATTTATATATCTTATAGAAATTTTAAACAGAAGAACAAGTGAAAATGTATGATAAAGATCACTGCAATTTTGATTATAATGATAGAACAATGAATGGCTGAATTGGTTTTGATATTAATATTTGATTGAAAGTATAGAGATTTGTGTTGTGTTATGGTTGAAATTTTCACAAGGTAGAAATTTATGCTCTGTTAAGATTACACATAATCTTTAAAATATTTTTTATAAAATGATGCACCATTGGCATATATCTTCAGAGAAATTATTTAGAATATATTAAAGCACTTCTAGTTCATGTTTGAAATGTAAATCAGAAATTTTGTCATGCTTGTATAATTTTTTTAAAAAAAATTTAGATTAAACACATGTACTGATTCAGAAGAATTTAAAGATTAATATATAAGTGAGACCAGAAATCTTTTAGTCTCACTTATATATCACTAGAAGTTTGATGGATAAACAGCTGCAAAAGCTTGATTTTTGTGGAATTTTGTTTTTGTGTATGATAAGTGCAACAAGATTATTGTATGCAAAAGAATGGAAAAATTCCACCTTGCCTATAATGGAGGAATAGTTGGTGAAGACAGTGTAATTTGCTGAGGCCAAATTCACTTCTTTGATTAGAGAAAAGACAATATCTGTGTTTATTGCTGACTGGAAATGCCTTGTGGACTTTTTGCGGAAAACAGAAAAAAATGAACTTATTTATGGTTTTGATGATTAGATAGGATAGATTATAAAAAGAAGAGAGACATGTTGTAACTTTAGAGAAAATATAAATTTATAATTGTAATTTAAACTGCTGTAAAGATGATGGCAGTTTATTTTTATCTTTCTTCTTCCTTTCTATTTTTCTTTTATGTTTTTCCCCTTTCTTATACTTTATCCACTTTAATTTTGTTTCTTCCCTACTTTATATGGGCTTGTGGTAGTTTCATTTTCCTTTTTAAAACTAGCATTTAATTATGCTTTATAAAAGCAACCTGATATGTACCATAACTTAGGGTGGTGAAAGGTGAGCCACTAATGTGTGTGTGTGAGTATTAGATTTTCATTCCACCTTTATTATTTGTATAAATAACTCAAGGCAGTGAACATACCTAATACTCTTTCCTCCTCCTCCTTTCCTCTCGACAAGCAGTATGTGAGGTGAGTGGGTCTAAGAGAGGGAGAGTGCACAGCCCAAAGTCACCCAGCCAAGTTTTATGCCTAAGGCAGGAGTAGAACTCAACCATTCCACCAAAATTGTTCTCCATTTTCATAATAGCTGCCTAAATGAACAGGAGAACAGAGTGAGTTAGGTTTACTAATGACATCCTGTCAGCTTTTATCCCAGAGTCTTTGCCTAATTAACAAAAAGCTGAAGTATCCCCATTAAAAATAGGTGATCTGGAGAGAGGCCAATTTAACTAATGTTCTGCGAATTTTAAAGTAGGAGCTAATAAATGGGTCATTAACAAGGTAAGAAAGTAATCTTGAAACAGAACAGAAAAAAACTGAGCCAAAGTTTAGTTCAGTTAACCAAGCCCTGGTTTCCTATTTCAAAAAGATTGCGACATTTTGTACTCAGCTGGGTAGTGTTAAGTGGGTTCTCAAAATGTGAGCCTGAATATTAGAGAGCCCTTGAGATTTTATATTTATGTACACAGAAATCCTGTAGGGGAGCTTTGAGGCCAGCTTAGCATTGAAAGTTTTAATTGCACCAGGAGGGTAGCATTTATTACTAGAACAGAAACAATGGATAAGTACAAATAAGGTGGCTTCTAATTTCAGTAGAACAGAATGATGGTGGGTTGATCAGGAGAATGGTGAAATAACAAGCCAAGATATCTAAAATACCTGACCTGCTCAACTGGGCAGTGCAAAATCAACCATTTATTGCAACTGAATATTCTTTCAAAAAAACTTTTTTGAATTTTGATAACAGTATTGAATGTGTACTTGTGCTCCACTAGCTGATATGTATGTAAAACACCATCCAAACTTTATTTGGTGGATTTCCTATTAAATGGATTTTCCCATTTGCTTCCAACTAACAGTATCTTTCTGCTAGCTTTGTTTACACAAAATTATTTGTATTAATTTCTCAATTGTTTGTGAGAGGGCAGCAACAGCATTCAACACCAGGAACTCTGAAAGAAAAGCCGTTTTTCAAAAGGAAAAGGCTGCCATGTATCTTTCAACAAAGAATAAAATTATGCCTGCTGGAGATCTTCCACTAACTAAAGTAAACACCGTTAGTCAAAATGGATCAGTTATATGTTTCTATTAAAATAGCTTCAAATATTAACGAACCCCATATGAGGTAACAATTGTGAGGCAAGCTGGCAATTATAGTTTACATGGTAGTTTGAAAGGATCTGTGTCTTATATTATGCCATTCTGAGAGGTGTCCATAAGGCATCTAGCAAGAGTTTTAATTTTTTTAATTTTTTTGGTATAATTTATGAGTGTGTATACCTTTATCAATCCAACGTGGAGAAACTTAGTGCTTTTTGCTTTGATTTCAAACTGGATATTTTGAAGTAGAAAGAAGGAAGGAAGGAAGGAAGGAAGGAAGGAAGGAAGGAAAGAAGGAAGGAAGGAAGGAAGGAAGGAAGGAAGGAAGGAAGGAAGGAAGGAAGGAAGGAAGGAAGGAAGGAAGGAAGGAAGGAAGGAAGATAGCATCCTTGAAAATATATTAACAACTGATTTCTTGTTTTGTTTGCTTCACTTCACACACCTGACATTGAAAATAAGTATTTATGCATACAATTTTTCCTGTAGAATACTTCTTACTTTTATGCTATTGTTGGAAGAAATATCCATCTGGTTCAGTTCTGAGCTGGGAGGAAAACAATGGAAACATAGAGGCTGATGGGGAAAAATGGTTTAATGACGAAGCAGAACCACACGGGCAACTGACCACATGGAGTTGAGAGTGGGTTTTTTAAATAGCTTCTCTTGGACTTTGAACTTGAACTTCCTGTTCCTGTGCAAGAACATATATTCTATTGGCTGCTGTCAGATTCCCATGGGGCTATGCAGGGGTCATAGCTGAGCTTATCTGAGCTCCCAGGTTTGGTTGAAGCTTGGCTGATGCAATCTCCTTGGGAGATTGTGCCATGTGCTGAGCTCTGCTGCTAGATGGGTTAATCGTATTATGTCCTGGAGAATTATGTCTTAATCCCATCACCCTGGAGCTGGAGTTCTTTTGTCTTGTAGATAGGCTGGCCCAGTCTTTCTTAATGGGCACCAGATACCTGCTGGGGCAGGGAGCTGGAGCTCTGAGTTTCTGTCTCCCTTAGGATTTTTATTTCTCTTCTAGGGGAAATATTTTATCCTGCCTTTCTAAAATTCTCAAAATATTTCATTCTTTTAGGAGAGGGGTGGGTGCTAACTTTCTACACTATAATATTTTATGTAAAAGTAGATTCCTCTCTGACAGTTTAACTGTAGTAGGCTTCTATCATAGTAACATACTTCATTTTAAACTCAATTTCTTGGACAATCTTTTACTCATCAGTTCCTATCTTTTAATCAAACATGTCTCTTAAAATTGGAGTAAGGATAACAAATTGTGTTGCAGCCACAGTTTGTAACTTCTTTTTATAACATTGATTTTGAAATTTTCTTTAGTCAAAACATAGCACATAAACAATGCGGTAATAATAGTTAAATATAAGGTAAGCCAAATATGTCCAAACCAAGAGCCATTCTTTATCTAAGAAGAGCTTACGATCTTTCTTTAAACTTTATAATCAGTTCTCCAAGGACGGTTTTGATTCTTCATGATGCAGGTAATAGTTGCAAGTAATAGCATAATGACAATAACAGGGCCTTTCACAGTTGCAGTTTAAAGTCAAGGACTGCAATATGCAAATTAAACCAATATCAGGAATACAGAAATTAATTCCACCCTGCATATTTTCCATCCTGCAGTCTTGTATATTTATTAATTCAGTTTGGTTTAGCCAAGTTGATAAGAACCCATAATTATTATCCTATAGAAGCAGGCTAACATTGTTTCCAAGCTTTTCTATGAATGGTTACTTTGTTCTTTCAGGTTTAAACCAAATATTTCATGTGAGTTACTAACATTAGCTGCTATAAGCAAAGATAGGGTAAACAGTACCCCAAAACAGATGCGTTTACACTTTAATTATATTGTAGACCTGAAAGTGTTTTATGCTTAATAAGACTTGGTGAAATAATGCTCAATAACTAAGTACCCATTTAATCAAATCATAATTATTGTATTACTAATATTTCCAGGGGTATTTTCTCCCAAGGAATTATGCTAGAATGTTATGGGAGAAATAACTGTAAATTATTTTTAAGGTCATCTGCTCTGTTTTGTCAGTAGATATGTTGGATCATATTGCGTGCCAATGGAGGCTTCAGGAATTTCATCATGTATCTCTGTCAAAGCGAAAAAATTCAGCTTTATAGAGGAAATGAATCGTGTTTTTCTGTTGCCAGCATACTTTATTTACAAAAAACTAGGAAAACACAAAGAAAAACAGTACATCTAAGAAGCAAGCAAATGAAGAAGAAAAATGAAAGTGAAGTAGAAGTAAAACTCCTCCCCTGCTCACATGTGCAGTAAACCAAACATCACAAGACACTCATATCTTGTTACTATGGAAACATGATAACCAGTCCAGCTTATTCTGGAAACTTCTGTGGGAGCTCAACAGACAAACCCAAAACAAACGCAGTGACAATCTCAACATGTGCAAACAGCTATTGATTGGAAAGACGTAGCTTGCTGAAAAGTCAGGGGGTCAGTCTTCAAGTCTTGATCTTTCTCTGTGTAAAAGCAACAAAATAATAGGAGACTGTCTTTGTATAATAACTTTTAAAAAGCACTGATGAACATTTATCACAATCTAAAAGAATTTTCAAACAATGCTAAAGACAAGAAAAGTGAAAGTAAAATAGATTAGAGCTATGCATCTTTTTAATAACCTCAGCCAAAGTGTTCCAGTCTGTAGTGTGATCATATCACAGACCAGGCCAGATTTAACAATTCATTTCACTGAATAGCAATTTCCAAGCTCAAAGAAATTCTCGTAAAAACAGATGGTGAATCAGGAAGCTTGCTATCAACCGCAAAGGCATCATGTATAAATAAGATATTTTGAGAAATCTGATGTTAAGGTCATGAATATTGTTGATCCTGTGATTCTAACTCTGTATCACCTTCTGTTCTGAAAAGAATCTAAAGTACCTAGGTTCTAGGTAGGAGGTGCTGAGGATGGAACAAAAAAGAGGTATCGTTTGCTGATTCTTCTTTGCTCTACTCCATTAAAAAATAATGAAATTTCAAAGTTAACTGTGAATATCAATTCACATTAAAATGCCCGTCTTATTATGCATCAGTTTAGAATAATATAGAGTTATGGTTTTCTGAACAGACATTATATTCTTCCCCTGGAGATTGCCTTAACTGAACAACTTGAACAGAAGTAACAACACCTTATAGGTAACAAAATCTCTTTCTAGTTGCAGGTAGTCCTTGAATTTGCAACCAGCTGCTTAGTAACAGTTTGAAGTTATGATGGACCCAAAAAAGAAATAGATGTCCTGGTTTTGAAGTTCCAATGTTCAGACCCCCTGTCCTCCCCCACCCTGGTCACATACCTGCATTTTAGGTGCTCAGAAACTGGCCAGGCATTTACAGTGTTTTTGCCAGAAACAGGCGTTTTCTTTTGGTTTCCAGTAAAAAAACCCACCCTATTAAAAAAAAAACAATAGGTTCACTTAAAACCATGATGTTCACTTAATGAGGTTATTTTTAAAAAGGTTGTAAAACTGTAAAAAGCATAGTAAAATTGTAATGTATTTTCCCTTAATGGCTCCATAGTATCAGTTTTTAGAGGTAGGCAAGGTCAAGAAACAGCATGCTCTTTATTGTTGTAAAGTAGAATACAGTGTGAACTCTTGAAAGCCTGCCAGGGTTACTCTGCACTCTATCTTATCCCAAACAAAATCAGGATGGATTGTTTTCATTCTTATGCTTTCTGTTTTCTCATGACTGATTAGTCTTTTTCCCTCCCTTAATGATTCATCACTCACTCCCCTCTTCCCAAGGTCAGATCTAACATTCTTTCACGTATAGCATATAACTAGAATACTTTGATGAACATTTATTCCTCATCACCATGGAAATTATAACTCTGTACTGGAAGTCAAACCTTGTGTTTACCATTGAGTTAAGTAACTGTGTGGTTATTGAAAGTGACATCATGTAGACTTTCTCATGGATGCTTATGGATATAACAGAATAAAAAATGTTAGATGAAATATGAGGGACCATGAGTTGGAAGCCTCGGCAAAAGCCAATTTCTCAATTCACACTACAGAAAAATATAGACACATCACATATATATCTTGTATATATATATATGACCTTGTAGGTCATCTTCCGGGTTTCGGAAAATGGCGGCCGCGCGCCTCCGTTGGAGCTCCCTCCGGCCACGGCGGCTTCAGGTGCGGCCCCCCCACCCCTCGGATCCCCCCGCCGGTGGCAGAGGCGGGGGAGGATCGGGGGAGCCCGGCGGGATCCTTCAGAAGCCGGCTGAGGGTGCGCTGGAGCCGCGGGACCGGCTGGGGGAGCGGCGCAGAGGGCGGCGCGGATGCGGCCCCGGCGGATGCGACGCCGAGTTGATCCTGGAGGTCTCGGAGGCCTCGGAGACCTTGCCCGGCTGCCGGTGAGGCCGGACGAGGCCCCCGGCGATGGTGATCTCGTCGGGGGCTGCGGGTGCTTCGGCGGCGTCAGCGGAGGTCGCGGCGATGGTTGCGACGACGATGGCGGCCTCGGCGGCGGTCGCGGCGGCTGCGGCGGCGGTGGCGGCCTCGGTGGCCGCGGCGGAGGTGGAGGCGGCCTCGGTGGTCGCGGCGGCGGCGGTGGTCGCGGCGGTGGCGGCCTTGGCGGCGGTTGCGGTGGCGGCGGCGGCCTGGGTGGCGGCGGCGGCGGCCTCGATGGCGGTGGCGGCGGCCTCCGGAGTCATCATGGCAATACGGACGCCGGTGGACCCAGCGGTCTACGGGGTGGGGAGATCACCGCGGTGTGGCCCCGGCGGCCCCCTGGGGAGAGCGATGGCCCTGGATTTTCTGGGGCGGCGCGGACCTGGGGGAGCCGCCTGGGGGGCCCTGGACTGGCCTCTGTGGCCTTGTTGAGGTCGCAGAGGCCCTGGAACAGCTACCGCGGAAACCCCGGAGTTCCGAGGGGTTATGAAGAGGTCTTGGTACCCCCAGCGAGGCACGACGGTGTGGCAGGCTCGGTGGCCTCGCTCGGGCCGTGGCGATTTCAGGGGGCCCCGACCAGTGCGGGAGTGGCCCCGCTGTGGATATGGCAGGCCTGGACTGGTTTCGGGGCCGCCCCTATGGCTGCGGGGACAATACGGAGACTGGGGGTTGAGTGGTGTTGTGACCGTTCCCCTCCCCTCCTTGGGGCCCCCACCTGTGGCAGGGGTGGTGGGCCCGGGGAGGGGGGGAGTGACCTTGCCTATGACCCCTTTTCCCCCGGGGGCCCCGCCGGTGGCAGGGGTGGGGCGGCCGGGGGGAGGGGGTTACCCCAGTCTGCCGGGACTTCTCCAACACAAAGACTTTGGACGCTACAAGACTGTTGGGGCGGGGTGGCCGGGGCCACGGATGTACTCCATGGCGGAGCTTTGGGCCTTGAGGGATGTCCCCCTCTCCCTTACGTGGCCCTCTAAACTCTCAAAAACATTCCGCTATGAGGGATCCTGGGATCCGGAGCGATGGTGGGGCCGTGGAAGCCGGAGGAATGGGAGGAAGCGCGGGAAACCCGGGATTGGTAATTTTTTAATGGGATTTTTTAAGGGGTTAAAAGGATCCAGGGTGGGCAGGGGAGACAGCCCACATGGAGTTGGGGGCAGCCGGGCCGGCCCGCGCGCCTGGGGGGCCTTGGGGGTTTCCGTGTCAGGGTGGCAGACTGAGGGTGGGCTGCCGGGGGCAAATTTTATTAGCACGGTGACTGGGAGAGGCAGGTATGCTGGGGGTAGAGGGCCATATCCGGTAAGGGGATCGCGCTCCCGATGTTTGCAAGCGGTAGCGCGCTCCGACCCTCCATACCCATCCTGCAGCCCTGGTTGTCTGGATTCTCAGGCCCTGAATACCCGGCTGCTGTTGTGCAATGCCAGGTCCGTGGTTAATAAGGCTCCCCTGATACATGATTTGGCTCAGGAGGAGGCCGCGGACCTGGTAGGTGTTACCGAAACCTGGTTGGGCCCAGAGGGCGGTGTCCCTCTGGTCGAGATGTGCCCACCAGGTTTCCTTGCATTTCACCAGCCTAGGGCTCAGGGAAGGGGTGGAGGGGTGGCGGTGCTTATAAAGGAGGCTCTTTATCCTAGGGAGGCCACTGTCCCTCAGACGGCTGGCTGTGAATCTCTATTTGTGAAGTGGGGGCAAGGGGTTCAGATGGGTCTTTTGATGGCGTACCTGGCTCCCTGCCACGTCTCATCGGCCCTGCCCGGACTCCTCGAGGTGATAGCCGGGCTGGCGGTTGAGACCCCTAGGCTTTTGGTCATGGGGGATTTCAACCTGCCATCATCCAGTGAAACCTCGGGGTTGGTTCGGGAGTTCTTGGCTTCCATGACGGCCATGGACCTGACCCAGTTAGTTTCTGCCCCCACTCACATTGGAGGACACATGCTGGACCTGATTTTTGTCTCTGGGCAGTGGTTGAATGACTGTATTTTCGGGGATTTAGTCATCACACCCTTGTCATGGACAGATCATTCCCTCCTCAGGTTGGACTTCCGTTCCGCCACCCCCCACCGCAGGGAGGCGGAGCCACTTAGATTGTTCCGCCCCAGGCGCCTGATGGACCCGGAACGGTACCAGAGGGAGCTTGGGCCATTTCCTGAGTCTCTGGCTCACAGCTCGCCTGGAGACCTGGTGGCCACCTGGGATGGGTTGGCCGCCGGGGCTCTAGATCGAGTTGTGCCCCTGCGACCTCTGACCCGGCACAGATCCCGTTTGGCTCCGTGGTATACGGAGGAGCTGCGGGAGATGAAGTGCCGGAAAAGACGTCTAGAGGGCATTTGGAGGGCGAGTCGTTCTGAGTCTGACCGAACACAGGTGAGATCTCATATTAAGACTTACCTTGTGGCGATAGGGGCGGCGAAATCTTCGTATGTCTCCGCCCTTATTGTGTCAGCAGAAAATCGCCCTGCCGCCCTGTTTATAGTGACCCGCTCTCTTCTTGAACTGAGAGCGCGGGATGACCTCTTGCAGGGTAGGGCAGAGGAGTTTTCCCGATTTCTGCATGATAAAATCGCTCAGATTCAGGAGGGGCTCGACTCCAATTGGGTGGTCCCGGGGGAGGTGTCCGGGGCAGGTCTTGTGAGTGTTATCTGGGGGGAGTTCGATCCTGTGACCGCCGAGGGTGTGGACAGGTTGCTGGGGGGTCTGAATGCCACCACCTGTTTATTGGACCCGTGCCCTTCCTGGCTGGTTTCGGCCGCCAGGGAGACGACAGGAGGCTGGCTCCAGGGGATTGTCAATGCTTCTTTGAGAGAGGGGGTGCTCCCGGCCGCCCTGAAGGCGGCAGTGGTGCGCCCTCTCCTCAAGAAGCCTTCCCTGGACCTGGCTATTTTAAACAACTATCGTCCGGTCTCCAACCTTCCCTTTGTGGCGAAGGTTGTTGAGAGTGTGGTGGCACGTCAGCTCCCCCGGTACCTGGACGAAGCGACTTACCTCGATCCGTCCCAATCGGGCTTCAGGCCTGGACATAGCACTGAGACGGCATTGGTCGCGTTGGTCGATGATCTCTGGAGGGCTCGTGACAGAGGGTTCTCCTCTGTCCTGGTCCTATTAGACCTCTCGGCGGCTTTCGATACTATCGACCATAGTATCTTGTTGCGACGGTTGGAGGGGTTGGGGATGGGTGGAACCGTCCTTCGATGGTTCTCCTCCTTCCTCTCCGACCGTTCGCAATTTGTGTTGGCGGGAGGGGAGAGATCCACCTCTAGGCCCCTGCTTTGTGGGGTGCCTCAGGGGTCGGTCCTCTCTCCCCTCTTGTTCAACATTTATATGAAGCCGCTGGGCGAGATCATCCGTGGTCTTGGAGTAAGGTGTCATCTATATGCAGATGACACCCAGTTATACATCTCTACTCCAGACCACCCCAACGATGCTGTGGGGGCTATGTCCAGGTGCTTGGAGGCCGTGCGGGATTGGATGGGCGGGAACAGGCTTCCTCTCAACCCATCCAAGACCGAGTGGCTGTGGTTTCCGGCGCCCCGATATAGCCAGCTGACACCTTTGCTGGCTATCGGGGGGGAAGTTTTGCCCCCCGCAGAGAGGGCTCGCAACCTGGGTGTCCTCCTGGATGTACGGCTGTCGCTTGAACATCACATCGCGGCCGTCTCCAGGGGGGCGTTTCATCAGATCCGTCGGATCTACCGGTTGCGGCCCTTCCTGGATCGGGACGCCTTGCGCACGGTCACTCAGGCCCTTGTCACCTCTCGCCTGGACTATTGTAATGCCCTCTACATGGGGCTCCCCGCGGGGAGCATCCGGAGACTCCAGCTGGTGCAAAATGCAGCCGCGCGGATGATTATGGGGGCGTCGCGTAGCGCCCATGTGACGCCACTTCTGCGCGAGCTGCATTGGTTGCCGGTGGCTCTCCGGGTTCGCTTTAAGGTTCTAGTTTTGACCTTTAGGGCGACCCATGGCATAGGACCAGGTTATCTTCAGGACCGCATTCTGCTGGTGATCTCCAACAGGCCAGTGCGTTCCCACAGGGAGGGTCTGCTCCGGGTGCCGTCGGCCGCTATGTGTCGTCTGGCGGCGCCAAGGGGTAGGGCCTTCTCTGTGGGTACCCCCGCCCTCTGGAATACTCTGCCACCGGAGCTTCGCACTGACACGGACCTGAGGGCCTTCAGGCGCGCGTTGAAGACCTGGCTCTTTGAGCTGGCCGATAATGGTTTTAATTTTGGTCTCCATGGTATTTAAATTTTAAATTGGGGTTTTAAGGTGGGGGGGTGGGACCTGTTTAGTTTTTATTTATCAGCCAAATTGGTTTAATATTTTTTAATTTTTGTATATTTGTGGGTTTTTAGATAGGCTGTACACCGCCCTGAGTCCCCTGGGAGAAGGGCGGTATATAAATTTGATTAAATAAATAAATAAATAAAATAAATATCTTAAGCTAAATGAATGCAAACACTCAGATTAATAATCCAAAATAATACTTAGTTGAAAAACTGAAATCATCTCCATAGAACCTAAAATAATTTAAGTGACACTTTTCAAACTCATTGTGCTGCCCCACTCCCTGTGTCTCTCATACACACACATGTAAATGTGGTTTAGAGAGTTTACTAATGTTCCCCCAGTAATTCCCTTCACCCAGGCTCCGAACTGTCTCAAATAAATCCAGCCACAAACAGGCCAAGATTAATTCACAAGGCGATGGCTAATAGTCCATAAAACAATGGAAAGTTGCTCCAACAAATAACTCCACCAAACAAACTTAAATCCACCAGGCCCAACCAAAACACACCCACAAGAGAAGTTGGCAAGAGAAGTTCAGTGTTGCCAAGGCACAGAGTTAAGCAAGAAGCATGAGAAACAAACACAGCCAGAAACCAAACATGTTATTCTTAGCAATGCCTCCATCCATTTGCTGTGCTAAATAGCTTTCCGGTGCAGCCCATTAAGATGGGTGGTGCCTTCTCCCAAGTGATCTGGCAGATCTCTGTTGCTCTTGTCTTTTCACTGCCCTGCATGCTCTCAGATCTCCCATGAAAGGCAAGCTGTCCCCAGCTGAAGCCTCCCATAAATCTCTTTTGGCTGGCCATCCAGAGTCATCAATTAACCCAGTTCCTGACATGCCAGGAATGAGCTCATCCTCCCTTGAGCTGACCTCCAAGGAAGAATCTGAGGAGTTGTCCAAGGGAGATATCACACCCATCCACTTTCCGCATTCTATTTTTTTTTTTGGTTAAACATTTGTCAATACATCAAAAAACAAATATGACACAGATTCTTCCTTGATTTGAGATTCCTAATGAAGTCAATTCCCAGTTGTCAAACCTCAGGGTTACAGATGATTCTTATATAGACTAAACAACCACAATAACCATCCTAGGGCAATATAAAATATATCACACTTCTAGTCCTTTTCAAAAGCAATTCCATATATAGAATGACATAGAGTGGCTGAAACATTAGTTACCTAACTGACACGCTTGTCTTCCAGAACAGAAATTCCAATAGAGCAGACTTCCTAATTGCATTAAAAACCCTTAGTACTTTCAGCCAAATGTACAAGGCTTTTTTTCTTAAATCTTTTCCTCGATGGATAAAGGGTGGAAACATGCTCACTACTCTGCACTTTATCCAAACACTTGGCAAATCCCTTTTGGAACCAGTCTATGAATAAGATACAGTATATGACTGCTACAAGCTAATGAGTTATATATTAGGGACTCCCTCCCAGGGGTGGGATTCAAATTTTTTAACAACTGATTCTGTGGGCATGGCTTAGTTGGTGGGCATGGCTTGGTGGTCATGTGACTGGCTGGGTGTGACCAACTCAACATCACTTACATTGAGGCATGCATCTCCTCGCCTAGTCTCTCATGACTGTGGGGATACTGCAACAGTCGTAAATGTGAAAAACGGTCATAAGTCATTTATTTCAGTGCCATTGTAACTTTGAATGGTCACTCCACACAAGCAAAGTACCAGCAAAGGAAGGAAAAATAACGCTAGAGAAGTTCCTGAGACAGGAAGTCTAATCCTGTCAAGAATGTAATAAGGGTTAACAGAGAGGCAATTTCTATAAGCAACACCATAATTTTTCCTTCCTGCCTTCCTTACAGGATTAGGCCAGTAATTTCTTCTGACAACCGGTTCTCTGAACTGCTTAGAATGTTAACAACCAGTTCTAGTGAATAGGTGTGAACCTGTAGAATCCCACCCCTGCTCCCTCCCCAATTCATTTCCTATTTTTCCACATTGCCCTGATTTTTCACCCTATTCTGGCCTGAACAGCTTCATCTTTTGGAATAAAATTATTAATATGTAACGGGTAGTAACAGAGTGGGAATGTTAAATAATTAATCAAAAGCAGGGTTGGCAAGCTGGGGCTCCAGGGAAAATGGCTATCTCAGTTCTTGTCAAAAACTCTTACAGTGTAAACCTATTCTTAAGCTTAATATGCTTTAAATACACAGACACACACATGCACACACAAAACAAGGCAAGCACTGAAAATTCTAGCTCTGTTCAAATGCATGACATGGTTCCAGTCCCCTTTGTATTATTACACTGCTTATTATCCCAAAAATTTAACAAAGCTCTCCAACTACCCAACAACTACCATTCCTGAATGAATGCAAAGGATGAAGAATATTCTTTGTTTTTAACACACAGGAATATTTCTTTGTTACCACCCTCACTGCTTGTTCCCTTTTAATGGTTTGACTGCTGAGTGCCTAAAGCATTTAAATGTGTATGAGGTGGGAGGTTGCTGAAAATAAGTCCCCAAATTCATGACAGCTATTCAGTAGTTCAGAGCCCCTTACGAATTTAAAAAAAACTTACCTTTTTAAAGAGTACTGTTTTAGAAAATGACAGTTGAATTTTTTTTCAACAGCCATTAAACATTATGCATATTGCATTATGAGGAAAAACAAGTATGTGAGTATTTTAAAGTGCTAGAGATGTAGCTCCAGCCATGACAGCAAGCCGCCAATGACCCTTGACTTGGAGAAAGAGATACCCTGGAGCTAGCCAAAGGCAGCAACAACATTGCCACTGATGTGACACAGGAAAATGAAAAGTTCCTTTATAGAGCGTGCAACCTGCTGCAAACCCCCAATTCTTTAAGGTTCTTTTGAACAAGAAGGAAAAAAGATGGGTAACAGCATACCTGGGAAAAGGATTGGTATGGATTTTTTTGTTGTAAGTTATAAAAGCATCAAACTAAACAGTATCACCAGGATTGCTGAAGGCACACAGGATTATAGATGATAGCTATAATGTTTATTTATGAACATTCATGACTTACAATGTTACTTTTATGAAAGCAACAACAACTAACAACAACAGCAAACTCCAAACAGGTAAAAAAAGGGAACAAAATAACTGCCTCACATGTAATACTTCCCTGGTTCGAATCCCAGTAAGGGTATGGCTAGCTGAAGAGAGCTAACTAGCTCGAAATAGATCTATCCTAGTCTCCCTTATTTATTATTTAAATTATCAGCTTAAAAACCTTACACACATGTAAACAAAAAGACAACGAAACAAATAGCTTTCTGTCGGTATGGTCTCTGGTGATGAGCCGAAAGACAGAAAAGAAAGCAGTATGCTTTCTTCCTTAATTGGGGCTTAACAGGGTGTTGTAACACGAAGTATATATTTATTCCCCTGCCTCAGCTGATAAGGATAGAGCCAGGTGGTGTAGTGGCAATTACAACTGCCTCACATGTAATACTTCCCTGGTTCGAATCCCAGTAAGGGTATGGCTAGCTGAAGAGAGCTAACTAGCTCGAAATAGATCTATCCTAGTCTCCCTTATTTATTATTTAAATTATCAGCTTAAAAACCTTACACACACACACACACACATATATATATACATTGCAGCACTGAATGGCCACAATTTAGGTGATGAGAAAGGGTAAGAATTTATCATGTCACAGGATTGAGGCTGTACAACAGGACTGGGGCTGTACAACAAATAGTGGAAGCAACTTTCTAGAGCAGAGTTTTTTTTTTTGGCAAATTTAAGATATGTGGACTTCAATCAGACAAACCGAGGTCCTATGGCCTCCTCTAGGAAGGAGTTGTCCTTATATGGTTATCTCCTATCCTTTCCTTATCTAGAGAGGTTCTGACAAATTGATCTCATTGCTGGTTTCTTGGTCTTTGCTGCGGTCATTGGGTCCAGTTTTGCAGAGCCATCCTCAGTTCACCATGGAAGTTTGCCATGGAAGCTCTAATTTTTTACATTGCTGAAACTGAGAAATTTTGAACTTTGTTCATGAGGAGAACAGATACTGCAAAACAAGACAGTAGGATGGTTCCCTAAGAACCAAAAAAATTGTAGCTATGTACTCTAAGAAGAAGGACAGTTAAGCAAAGTTTTTTAAAAAATCCTGCATGGATATATAGGTAGTCCTGGACTGACAATTATTGATTTAGCAACCATTCAAAGGTACGACTTAGGTCCAGTTCACTAATGACTATAGTAGCATCCCTGTGGTCATGTGATCACAATATGGGTGCTTGGCAACCAGCTTGCATTTATGACAGTTGCAGCATTCCAATGTCACATGATCTCCACTGTAACCTTCCCAAACTCTTCTGACAAGCAAAATCGAGAAGGAAACTGGCAGGGAAGATCACAAGTCATGGTGATGTGATGACTTGCTCAGTGATTGTACTTCTTAATGAATTTTCCAGTCCCAATTGTGGTTATAAGTTGAGGACTGTTAGTAATTCAAAAGCATTTGTAGAAGTGTTTAGGAAATCATAAAGCAGGAAATAATGGTGAAATAGTAATCTCCTGAAGTTGCACCAAGCTCTGGAATGTAATGGTTCATTTCTTGGACTCTTGACTGGACTTTTCCTGACAATCTCAGTGCAGTCAATATCAAGAATGAACAATTTTACCAGGAATTTTCAAACATGAGAAAACAATACTAAGGTAAGTGGGTTCCCACTATCCCAAGTCTCTAATAGTCAAAACAACAATAGATCTCCTTTCTTAAATAGTTTATCTGGTGGGACCTGGGAGATATGTCTTTTCTGTTGTGGCTGTACCCTATGGAACAGCTTCCTCACTGAGGTCTGGACAGCTGATATGAAACCTGGCTCTTTTCCAGATGTTGGGACAGAACCTTAGCTGATCCTAATATGATAATCATATATCTATACTTAGGCACACACACACACACACACATACATACACACACTTAAATAATTACACCCACATGATATTATTTATATTCCTCATGCAAGCCAAGTTATTTAAATTTAAAAAGTTATATGCCACAGCTTCATTATAATGAAAAATCATCCCCATAACCTCCTAAATTTTCTAAGCATAAACTTGAATAGAATTGGACTGAGGCCAATACAAAATGTGTGCCAGGTACTGATTTTTTTTAAAGGCACTATATTCAAATAATAAATAGAATATTTCTTTCTCTGGCTAGCATTTGGCATAATAGAAAATACATCTGTCTTCTATGTATCTCATATAGTCAAGAAAGATCAATCTGATTAGATTCACAGGATCATCAAAATATTTAATTGTGAACTGAAAGACAAATGAATGGCCAGGAATAACTATTTTTTCTCCTTTGGGGGGATGGAAGAGGAGCTGGAATTTGTTAACTCTCTTTCGATCTCTAATTGAAAATCCATTATTAAATCAAATATTTAGTGCAATGCTCAAAAAAGGGGGCAGGACTATTCAATATTTACATCAAATTTGAACTTTGACGTTTCTCTCTGATTATGCCTCAAAATATATTAGATAGGCTTCTAACATTTTGTTAGCTTTCTGTGAAGTTGTTACAGCATTTTCAGAAGCAGTTTGCCTGTTATCTAATTAGGAGATACCACTTCCTACTCTATCAGTTTTGGCTGCAATTGTATCAACAGATGCTCATTGAATTTAAATTCAACATTCATGTTTTTATTCATAAGTCTATAATTTTAAACTAATGCACAATATTTTGGAGATGGTAGATGTCCTAGATCCCAAGGATACTTTATTGCTTACTACTTTTCTAAGGACAAAAAACTACTAATGAATTATGAATCAAGTATTCCCTTTGAAATGCATCAGGATTGAATTCTTATTTTAGGAGATCACAAACACAATAAAATATTTTAAATGATTATAAAATAATGCATTTATGTAAGTGGTATATCATCAATGTAAATGAATTCGTGCATAGCAATTGGCAACAAAGACCTACAATATCCATAGTAAAAACAAGATATTCATGGTAGCAGGACTCAAAAAAATGCATTGAAATAATCACAGTAGTTTTAAAAACTGTCCATCCAGACCCTTATAGCCTCTGGACACCAGGAACAGACCTCCAGGAATATCCAATCCAGCCCAGAGAAGTAATATAAAGCTGAATATCATCAGGCTCCACAATACTCCACACTACTGAATGATATCTCCATAAACTTGATGGTAAATGTTGAAGAGTAAGAGAAAGACGACTGATTCTAAAGGCACAAGTGAACAGTTTGGGGAGGATGCTCAGGTGGATGACATAGGTTGGAAAGAATGCACATGGGGGAGTTCATAGATTGGGTATCACAAGCAAGGGGGCAGCACAAGTCAAGAAAGGTACATGGGCTCCATGGGGATGTGTAAGAGGTGTTAGACCAAGTGCATGGGGTAATAAGGGTGTGTGAGTGGTATCATGTCAAATGGGGTGGTATGAGTTGGGAACAGTACCTTGGGAGTTGCTTGGGAGTGTGCAAAAGGTGCCATGCAGATCAGGGACAATATGCAAGGGGCAGTATAGATTGGGAATGGTGTGTGGGGCTGCCCAAGAGTAGGCATTTTGATTGGAGAAGAAAGTGAAGATCACATGATTGCAGCAGCAGCAACCAATAGCACCGAAGCAGCCACAATTTTCTGAAGTTTCATTTCTTCAAAGATCTCATATTTTGGACACATTCCATATTTTAGCCCATTTGAGGTACTTTGGTTAAAAAATTGTTGCTTTATGACTCACTGTTTCATCCAGAAAAAAACCCATGACAATCAGAGGTTTTAGTAGTATGTAGATTTCAAGCTATCAAATCTTTGTTATTGGAAACACTAGACATTCAACAAGACACAACATCAGACATGTGAGTTATGTTTTCAGAAAACTTTGCTGGATATATAAGGATTGTGACAGATGCAGCAATCATGAAGTAGTATGTATATGGTCAGACCCAAGTTTCTTAGGAGCGGTTATGGGTTTTGGAGATTGGGGATTATTTTATTGTTGCTTTATACAATGTATTAAGGTTATCCTGTGGGTTGTTTGTTGCCAAAATGCAATGAGGCGGTCACAGCTCTGAAATTCGGTTTCGGCTAACACGTTTCAGAAGTGTGATTTCCAATGACACAGGTGAAGGAGGAAGTTACATCCAGATTTAATAGATCTTGATAACAAGTCACTGTGATTTCTAAACTTTGTAGTACAGAAAGTGGCATTTGTAGCTGGAGTTGCTGTAACTGCTGGTGCCAGCATTAAAAATAGCAAAACATTTAAGGGATGTAAGCAGTGTTGCTGTTGATCTTGTTCTTTTATTTTTTAAGTTGGTCCCATTTTCTTTTATTTTCCCGGCTTCCCTTGGTCATTTCATTTTCAGCTTCAGCTTTTACAGCAGCTGAACCGTTTAGGATTTTCATTTTCCATTAAGGAACTATTTCTTGATCTATTTCTTGTAATAGAAAATGAAATTTCTAAGTGACCAGCCAACAAAGAAGTAAAAAAGAAGAAGTGGTATCTAGGTTGAAATGTTTTAAAGGATTATTCTCCTGAGGTTTTATATTCTTTGCATCACTTTTTACTTGACTGTTTTTTGTCATCAACACCCTTGGGCAGGGGGAGTAACAAGGCCTTTGCAGTCTTTTCATATCTGTACCCCAAGGCAGATTGGAATATATTAGATTATTTTATAAATTACTTCTAATAATGAAAATGAAGGTTTTAAATTCTCTGGAATGCTGTATGACAAATTCATTTAATGCTAAGTGAAATGAGTTTTGGGAGCTCAAGCAAGCCTTTGTAAAAACTGCCTAGCATTACTTATTTGTCATTGCAAAGGTGCAGAGCCCCTGAGATCATTAAAAATTAATGTTGCAGCAATAAGAAGTTGCCATATACCTAATCAGACCACTGTTTCGTGGCACTGTTTAGTACCAGCTAATGGCACAAATGAGCTCTCCTACAAGCAAGGTTATATCACTGGGAATCGACGATAGCCAGGTGAGGCAGCTAGAGTATCACAGATACACTTTGGCGTGACATTTCTCTTCTTCTTTTTTATACCCTTATATTTGTTTCACCTATAAATCCACATAAAATATTAGACATTTTACTAAAGATAAGCATTTCTTCCATGAATAGTACATTCTCTCTAGCCATGAATTTCAGTTCCAGACAAGCTGACACCAGTCACAGCTCTCAGGCTGATTTCATTGAGAATCTCAAAGCCAGCGTATGATCTGTTCAAGTTAACTCTAGCCTGGGGCCTCCCTCTCTTCCAAATAATTTCAAAATGGCTGTTCTACCATCAATAAGGATGGTCTGGGTGGGCCCCAATCCTATCAAAAGTGAACTCTGTGCCTATTTGACAAATTCATCTCAATCCCCAATCAGGCAGAACCTCCTTAGGAAGAATCTCTGACCCAATCTTGCAGAGCCCCTGAGCTATTCAGGACACTCTGTTATTCCAAATTCCAGGGTTTTAGAGGCTGTGCCTGAGATGTTTGTGCACACTGACATCAAGTAATTTCTCTCTCTCCCTCATTCCCTCTCTGTTTCTCATTTTGAGGTGGTATAACTGCTACAATTGCAGCATTCCTGGTAAAAGTAGTCTAGAGGACATTTGAGAGTAGGGTAACCCAGTTGAGAGGGCATCACTGCCTATGCAAAATTTCCTGTGAAGTACTGCAGCCCAGTGATGTAAAATATACCAGCCCAAATAGGTGGGAGCAATAAAGACTACGGGGAAGGACTATACCTTAAAACATGACAGTAAAATGAAGTTTGAGATTGCATTTGCCATGGGAGAAGGATGAGGAGAGAATGTTGTCATTTGTTTCTATTCTCCAAAATTGCCTATAGGCCTGTTTTGGGCAACAGGAAAAACTGGAAGAGAGGATAAAATCTTAGTATCCACAACCTTCAGTTTACTCAGACTCCTCTCTGTTTATAACATTCAAGGATCTTCTTACCTTGCTTTTTAGGCAGCTAATACCCAATTGCTATGTAAAGAAGATTAATTCAACTGGAGAAGAGATTTTTTTTTCTTATTTGGCCATTTATATCCTGCCTTTCTATGGTAAATTCTAACAAGCAAATAAACCAATGCATCATTTTCAAAATGACAAATAACCTTAAAAACCTAAAAAACAATAAATACAGCATCTAAACAAAGTACCTTACAATTAATATTTTAGCAGACTAAGGTACATTAAAGCCTCTGATTAAAAATGCTCAACATATAGCAGAATTTAGCAACAATTTAAAAGTAAAGTAAAAAAGCAACATAACACATTGGTTAGAGGAGTGTTCTATATAGCAGGGAGTACAATTGATAAACATTTCTTGTGTTGGTTGAAACAGATTGGAGAGGGAGGGAGAGAAAGGAAGCAACTTAACGATTGCCACAAAGGAAGAAATTAAACAGAGAGAAGCAATGAGGTGGCAGATTTGCATAAAATTTGCACATAGCACTCTATATAAATAGATGCTCATTTGGAAATGAATGCTGCAGTTGAAATAGAAATGTAATTCTTACCATTCTTTACAACTGTAAGAATTATAATATTGATTGGGTAATCTTTCAGACAGCCAATGCTTCTTGAAAGTTTTTTTGAATATAGCATGGAAGGTGCTGGAAGGTAGCTTGCAGGTCTAATAGTCCAATCCCCTGCTCAAGCAGGAGACCCTATCCAATGGTGGCGAACCTATGGCACGCGTATCAGAGGTGGGATTCAGACATGCGCCGTTGCCCCAGTTCAGCTCCACTGCGTTTCTCTGTGGCGTTTCTCTCCATCATTTGCAGGGAAACTTCTGTTTCTCTGCAAACAATAAAACAGAAGCTCTATTTTGGGTCTCTGCCACACATGTGCGTGAGCCTCCTGCTGGCCAGCTGGTCTTCAGGTCTCTGCCATGCATGCACAGGGCATGTGTGCACATACGCGGAGTACGTGTGCACATGCACCCACATGCCTGCGCCTTATAATTGGGGCATGCACAGTTTGGGTACTGGGTGCCTAAAAGGGTCACCATCACTGCTCTATGCCATTCCAGACAAATGGCTATCCAATCTCTTCTTAAAAATTTCCAGTGATGGACCCATAGTTTCTGGAGGCAAGTCGTTCCACTGGTTAATTGTTTTCACTGCTGGGAAATTATTGTTTTCACTGCTGGGAAAATCCTATTTTTAGGTTGGATCTCTCGAGCTTTCATGCATTGTCCTACCCTCAGGTGCTTTGAAGAATACATTGATCTTCTCATCTCTGTGGCAGCCCCTCAAATATGGGAAGACTGTTATTATGTCATCCCTTTTCTTTCTCTTCGTTAGACTAAACATACTCAGTTCCTGTAACCATTCATCATGTGGTTTGGCTCATTTTAGATCACTTTGGGTAAAAATGATTTCCTGCTGCTAATCTTAACCAATTTACAATTTGCTAAGATAAAATTATATTTATATTTAACCAGAAGTGTATTTCCAAGCAACACTGAATGGAGCTCCTCAGCTCTATTAAGAGTTATTATTTCAAAAGCTTTAGTTTTATCTCCAAATTACATATCTCTAAATGCCATTTGGATGGGAACAATGGCAGGAGCTTGTAATCAACCCAGAGGTCAGGCAGGCAATGTGAGAAACTAAAGACCGTCGCCTGATTCAGAAGGGTTTCTATTATGGTTCTTAAGACCATGGAAACAGTGAATGAAGGTGATTATAACATATTCAGATTATAACATATCCAGGTGCTGCAGCATCACAAGCAGTTGCTAGCTAAATAACACAGGGTGAATAACAGTTAGCTTTCACCTAAAAATACTTTTGAAAGAAAGATGTTCGTGTTAAATTCAGTCCTGAATAATCATGAGGCAAGATAACAATTTTCATGCACTTTCTTAGATGGATGGACAATAAGGTAACAGAGGGGAGGAGTGATGTGAGAATTATTTCTGCTTAGGAAAATGGATGTGGACTTTGAGTAGGTTCTCAGAAGAAGCTCCTGTTTTGGATATTCTGAATTGTGTGGTGGTATAGCCCAACATTCAAAGAAAGATTTAGTAACTTTATATATTAAAATGACATCTATTTCAATATATTTCTATATGTTTATAAAAATTTGTTCAGTTATTAGATGATGATGGGAACAGAAACACACTCATTTGTTGATGATGGAGTAACTCATTTGCAGTTGATCATGGTGCAAATTACTTAGGAGCTCAGTTAATTATTTTAAATGAAAGAAATACAGGGACTGAACTTGTGCAGTTGTTTATCTAGCTTACATTTATATTTCTGGCAATGCACTAAATCAAAATGTTCATAATCATACTTTATGTCAGAATATGTCATTATATTACTTCAAACAGCCTTCCCAACTGGTGTTCTCCAGATGTATGAAGTACCAGCTGTCATAGTCCCTTGGCAGAAAAAAAACCTTTGCCCAACACATTTCTTGTGCAGCAATTAAATATGGCTGGTTTAAACCTTCCTTTTACTAATAAAAGATAGAACTTTAAAATTGCAAAATCTGCTATCATCCCAGTATGATTAATTAATTATGGATGAACCACTGTCTGCCTTTATTAATGATCCTTTTTTTCTTGTTTTTCTTAGTAAGTTCTAGAAAAAGCCAACTATAAATAAGCCCTCCAGGAAATGATATCAACTGGGTGTTTTTTTAAATCAGATTAGTTATATACATCCCTATATTCTCTTTTGGAATTAGAATTATTATATAGAACACCATAAAGGGATAAAAAATAGTAACTGAAGAAATTAAGGCATGAGGTAAAGAAAAACAATGGGAAATACAATTAAATCTATATATCACTGACTGTATATGTCATACCTTTTTATACGTGATTCCAGCCTATCTATACAAGCTTCTTACCTTGCCTTTTGTTCTTTATACTTCCCTCCTCTTTCTAAGGCTCATTCAATTTCATCTGACTACATTTTCCTGGTTTCCCCCCTCCTCTCAATCATTTCCTTCAACTTTCATTTATTTATTTTGTGAGGATTCATTCTTCCATAAATGAATAAAATAATTGAGGGAACATCACACATCTTGGATCACTGTTGAGCTATTTGTTAAATGTTCCCTTGATTCTCACATGGGCTTTATTTGTATTATATTACATTTTTATTAATACTTTTACTGCATTTAGTATTCATCTTCAATTCCAACCCAAACTCTAATTCAGATAGCATACAATAACATTATTTCCTATAGTCATATGTTTCTCAGTTATCTGCTGAAGAACAGAAATCTGGGCTGCACATCCTCTGCTCAGCAGAACTTCCCAATTGTTTAATTTATGCTTATATTGTTTTAGTCAGAAATATCTCAGACACTTTTTCTACATGGTAACAAATTATCTACACGTAGTTTTTTTCATTCAATTTTGAATGAGGAAAAAAATAACAGTATTCTTCCAAACAACAACTAGAGATGCAGACTTCATAATTAAGCTCAAACCATATTTTAATATTTTTATAGTTACGTCATTTACTCCAGGAACCTTATATGTTTTCACTACTCTTATAGCATTTATGATGTTGTTTTCATTATTCTTTCCTTAGGCGCTAGCATTCATTTAAATTCTATTCTCAAATGTATCACTCTTATTTCTGTACTGAGCTAAAAAAAATCCTTTCCAGCCTTCCCTTATTTTAGTTTCTCTCAAAATCATTTCATGAATTTTGTTTTTAATTTCTTTCAGTCTGTTAGACCAGCAGTCCCAACCTTTTGGGTACCAGGAACCAGAATTTTATCCATTCCATCATTTCCAGTTTTCGCCTATTCTATGCATAGCTCTTTCTCCACATTTTCCAATCTTGTACAACTTCTATTGTTTTTATGCTCCGGTTAGTGTCGACATTGACGGTGGCCTTGTTTTTTTTGGTGGCCTTGTTGCTGACCATTCCAAGCACAACAGCCTTTTCCAATGATTTTGATCACATGACTCAGTCAAAATATGTAAGGCAGAATTTTGTGATTTTTGTTCCAGTGATACATCTAGTTTTATATACTCCAGTACTTGCTTGTTTATCACCTTGGTTATCCAAGGAATGATCAGGAGCTTCTCCAACATCATAGCTTGAATGAGTTGATATTATCCCTGTTTAGTTTTTTCATAGTCCAAATTTCACAACTATAGGCAGCTATGAAAGTGCAATAGTACGAACTAATCTGCCACTGATTGTTGCTAGACAGATTTCCTTGCTTTTCCATAAAAATGCTCATTGTTGTGATTTGACACTTTATTTCTGCACTGTATTTACTACTTTGATCAATCTGTGATTCCAGGAAAGTGAATTCTTGCCTGCATTTAATCTTCATCGTCAGTTGTTATTTCCATCGCTTGGTCATGGGCTTGTTTTGTTTTTGTTTTTTTGATGTTCTGGAAAGAGTTCAAATTTCTTCCTTTTTTGTTTAATTCTTTTAATCTAATGAGAGGTCCTTGCTGTTCTCTGAGCTTGGTTGTTTTCTTGCAGACGTTTCATTACCCAAACTAGGTAACATCATCAGTCTACTTAGTTTGGGAATGAAAACAACCAAGCTCAAAAAACAAGGACCCCTCATTTCAACCCTGAGGCACAAATGTTCTCCTTTGTTGGAATCTTTACTCTAATTTTTGATTCTTCAAATTCCAAGCTTCTTCATGATAACTTCAGCAAACAGGTTTAATAAGAAAGATGAAAGAAAGCAGCTTTGCCTCACTCCTTTCTCTGTCTTAAACCAATCAGTGTCATAATATGGGGTTTGTATGATATGCAAACTTCCTGATTTGTGTACAGCGACTACACCAGCTTGACCAGTTGTGTTCATCCCATCAGGTCTTCTAGACTAGAGTTCTTCACAGCACATCATACGAGACAGAATCTAAGGCAATTATGTGGGGGATGAAATGGACATTTGGGCCCTTGTTTTTTTTGGCAATTTCTTACTTACTCGCTTGACTTTTTGCTTAAGGATGGCTAGCTGTCTTTCTGCTTCCCTTTCCTCATCATCCTAAATGGCTAGGCCTAGTTGTCGTTGATATACAGCTTTAAAACTATTTTTTTTATTTATTTAGTTTGTCAATTGCTTACAAGATAATAGGTATAAGTAAAAACATAGTTATGAATACATGGATATAAGAAGAATAAAAGAAACAATAGGACAGGGATGGTAGGCATGTTGGTGCGCTTATGCACGCCCCCTACAGACCTCTTAGGAAAGGGGTGAGGTCAATAGTACACAGTCTAAGGTTAAAGTTTTTGGGGTTTGGAGAAGAAACCACACAGTCAGATAGAGTATTCCAGACATTGACCACTCTGTTGCTGAAGTCGTATTTCCTGCAATCAAGTTTGGTGCGATTAACCTTGAGTTTGTATCTATTGTTTGCTCTTGTATTGTTATGGTTGAAGTTGAAGTATTCATTGACAGGTAGGAGATTGCAATGTATGATTTTATATACTATACTTAGATCAGACCAAAGGTGGCATAATTCTAAGTTTTCTAGGTCTAGAATTATATCCTCTCTTATATTGCATTTTCACAGGCTGTCAGGCACGAAAGATCTGGTCTACACATGAAGGCCCAATTGATTTATTGCTAATCATGGCTATGCACAGGAATCTTGTCAATTAACAGTTAGTATCTGCTAGAGTTAGATAAGGGCCAACTGAATTCTAAGAGAGGTTGGACTTAGCTCGCTTCTGACAAAATAAAGATTCTAGACGGATCCCTCTTTTAACTCTAGTCCCTCTAGTCTCTTCTGTATTGACAAACTATCTTAGTTCCATTAAATCAAGTTGTAACTTTCCAAGTTACAATCTTTCATATACCATGGTGGCTATTAAATACCTTCACAGCCCATTTTGACTACAGACAATTAAAAACCATAACATTTTTTGGTAAGATAGAGAAGATATATTATGTTACCAGACTTAATCAAAGCTATACCATATGCAGTACTTCCTGCTAACAACGAAGACAACAAATATTATAAATACTATTAATAAAATCTTATGCTTTAACTTTTGACAGTTTTGTCTTATTCTGCCCTATAAACATGAACATAATTTATTTCTTTTAATTTAACCATGAAATTTCTTGTTAGTGCCTTGGAATTACTTCTAGATTTACCATGTAGGCAGAAAAATAATATCTACTGCTCCTTTTCTTCTTTTTTAAAAATATTCAGCTTACTCTTTGACCCATAATGTGCTGAATACTATATACTCTGACCCACTGTCAACAGTTTTACGTATTAAGCCCTTTCATGAGCAAAAAATATAAGTGAATTGGAAAACTCAACAGAGATTCATTTCATGAGGACATGTGTAGAAATCCTTAACATGTAGAAAAAAATGTGAACTGTATATTGGAGCTCAATGATTTTCCCTAGCAAAATAAAAATGGAAACAGACATAGCATTTTTTTAATGAAATGAAACTGTCCCAAAGGTACTTTTCAAAAGGCAAATTGACTTATTTTGGTTTTTTCCTTGAAAAGGTTCTGCTTCTTATCAAGAAACTTCTTCAGTTCTGAGAAGCAAAATTTTTCAAGGAAAAAAACAAAGCAAGTCCAGTTGCCTTTTCAAAAGCACCTTTGAGACAACCATGACCTGGATGATTGAGAATCACCATAGAGACTTATGAAATCAAACTTTTCTTTTTCTAAAGAAGAGGAGCTTCATGGTAGGCAATATGAACACCTTTGAAGCTTTTTATTGATTTATAACTACCATAAGAAATAATTGAATCCTACCATGTCAGGCTTTGATAATGTTCTCAGATTAGTGCTGTGCCCTTATATTTATACAACCTCACATTTCTTAAGTGGCCAAACTAATTTTTTTTTGAGTTGAAGTCATAAAATTTCTATTTTGTGATTTAAGACATTGGAGCGTGATGGGCTTTGGTGGTGGGCTGGTTTTCCACTGGTGAGAACTTCTACTAATTTCCCAATATTTGACTCCATGGATTTGCATTTTTCCATCTTCTCTGAATTCTAGTCACGATTTTTCTGCAATAGATTTTGTGACTGGCTTTGTCTTTCTTTTTGTCTACACTGCAAAAAAAGCACAACAAAGCAAGGTTAAAATGAGGTGGAGTGGCATGAGGTGTTGGCAGATACACATTCATTAGCTGGAAAGAACGCTGTATTCTCAAAAGAAATTATTGTGGGTTTTTTTTTTTTTTTGCATGGTAGCATTGAAAATATTTGCACAGCAGCACAAATCTCTTCTTGAGTGTTTAGAGGTGAAGCCATTGCCCATTTGGAACCATCATTTGTAAGATAATATGCATTATAATGACATGTTTTTGCAATTGTTGCAATGATAATTATGCTCCTTTCTACTCGTTTGCAATCAACTGCTGATTAAAATGTTTATCCATAATACTTGATCTGTTTGTTTACCAGAGCTAAAGTATTAATAAGATAAACTGCACATAAGTTGTGGAAAATAAACAGACCTTACAATAATCTTATCCAATTCAATGAAGTTACATTTGCATTAGGATTCTGATACTATGCGGGTTATCTGCAAAGAAATCCTGATTGCCACATGATGGGCCTTGGAGAGTAATGCAGTTGGTGACTCCAAGAGACAATAGCTCTACCACCAGCAGAATGTAGGATCAAAGGTAGCAGGTCACTGAAACACTTATTGGAAATAAAAAATAGGAGAGGATTGGACTTGTAGTCTTCAGTCTGATCTGATAAGGCTTTTGTTGAATTTTTGTGCTTTCATTTCCATATTTATGATGCAATGTGATTTTTTTTTTTTAAATGTAGAGAATTGTTCTGCCTGACACGAGGATAAAAAAACACTGTCACATGCTGCTTGTTCATCCCTATGCAATTTTAAATCTTTATTAATAGATCTCAACTTTGCTTGGTCACATATTAGCTCAAGGCAAGGGAAATGTCAAGTTTAAAACTGAAAGAAGAAAGGTACTGATCACTGTCTGTTTGAAAATTAGTCTCCTGCCTTTTGTTTGCTACCAGCAGTTTCACTAATCCATCTAAAAAAGTTGTATCTGCAAAGGCTTGTGATATATTATAGCTTCTCCCAGCTTGATTCATACATTCAATAACTGCAAAAATAACACTTTAAATTGTCTTTAGATAAGTAGAGGAGTTGGTAAACATAGAACACATAAAATATTATAGGCAATAATAAAATCATGACCAAACTGAATGCATACATGCTAAATACATTAAAAACATAACCCAAGAACATCAATTCTTGACATAATACTCACATTTTAGCAATATAGGTAAAGGTTCTCCTTGCACATACATGCTAGTTGTTTCCCGCTCTAGGGAGCAGTAGTCAGCGTTGTCCAAAGATGTCTCCATGGTCATGTGGCTGAAGGCGCACAGAACGCTGTTATCTTCCTACCAAAGTGGTCCCTATTTTTCTACTTGCATTTTTACATACTTTCGAACTGCTAGGTTGGCAGAAGCTGGGACAAGTAACGGGTGCTCATTCCATTACGCAGTGCTAGGGATTCGAATCACCGAATTGTCGACTTTTCTGTTTGACAAGCTCAGAGTCTTAGCCACCACATCCCTGACTTTAGCAATATAAGCAGCATGCAAATAACTTGAAGAAACCAATGCCAAATTGCTCTGGCATTTTAATCAGTGGGCAGGCTTATAAGTGAGTAAATGCCTTTCAAATGTCCTTGTTCCAAGCCATGGCAAAATTCGTGGTGAGATCTTGATTACTTATGGTTCATATACATGGAGAGAGAGAAAATAGGAAAACTTAACACGAAAAGGGACAGGAATATTCAATTGAAGCACACATTACTAGCTAGCTAGTTGGAAGTTAAAGTCTTAGACCTGGACTGGGGACACCAAGGTTCAAGCCTTAATTCAACCACAGAGCTCACTAGATGACAATGTATCAATCATTGTCCCCCAGCCCATCTCACCACATCTCACATATGCCTCCTTACAGAAAAAAAGATAGATAGAAATGCTTCTGTGTGGCTGAACAAGTGGCAGTAATGCATTGGCTGTGTTTAAATCAGTCTGAGAAATGAAGCTCTGAGTGACATTCTAATTGGTTACATTTTCATGCATCCAGCTATGCTTGAACCGGCTGCTTATTTTTAGCTTACAGGAGGTTATAAAAAGGTGACACGACTTCCTAATCTACCTGAGAAGCCAATCTTGCTACTCCAGAAGGACCTTGTAAGCCAATTAGTAGGCTCCTGCCACCGTAGGAATGTATGCCTTGCATATCAAAAAGGTGTCAGTTCAATCAGGCTAATCAACTGTGCCCAGGAGAAGGAAGCAACATGGAAACCAGCAATTAAGTGCCTAGATGGTTATTTCTCACCATTCATCTAGGCTGCCTTCCCACTCCAAAACCATGGGGAGAAGGACTCCCTCGCTGCTCTTGTTGCCTGAAATAGCAAGGCAGCAAAGACCAAAGCAGCAGATAATCATGGTTTTTTGTTTTGATTGCCCACCACCTTATGACTATTCAGATGGGAATGCAATTTATTGCTGTGTGTAGATGGAAGGAGTAATATATACAGGGTTCACCAAAGTCAGACCCCATATACAAAATCAGGCTCCATGGACAATTTATCATATAAATTACATTAAATATTCAAATTGGTTGCCAATTTCGTTTAAGTACTTCCTCACTCATTCGATGCATGACCTTTGAACACTTCTAAGTATAGAAACATTTTTGCAGAACAACAGATTAATAAAATATATTATGATTGACCTTTGGGGCCTGACTTTTGTACACACACATATATATATTGAAATGCAGCAACTGAGTTTTCTCTTCCTTCAAAAGATGTTGCTATTTATAGGATTTAACTGTTCAATATTGCTATTGATGAGCTGATTGCAGAAACTGAATTAACCAAGGAAAACAATATACTCCTTGATAGTTTATTACTCATAAAATACTCTTAAACGATTTGGCCTTTATTTATTCTCTGTCCTTTGAAACCCAGCAGCATAGTGACATCTTTCTTATAGATTTTGAAAAGTTTTCTTTTCTTTCTGATAGAATGCTCAGCAGTATGGTTCCTGGATTAAGGCTCACTGGTGCCCTAAGCACTGACAAATCTTGGTACCCCCTCTTTTGTACATATTGTACAAACAAAGCCAAGCTTAGGCTACATAAAAATTTTTGTGGTGCCCCCTTTGGGCCTGGTGCCCTAAGCACATGCTTAGTCTGCTTAATGATTAATACACCACTGGGTCCTGGCAGCACTGGACCATATTTTTCAAGCTTCTTACTTGGCTTCTGTGCTTTTTCATTGTTCTTGGAAGAAGGGCTACCAAATTTGCCATAGTGATTCTGCTTCTAATTTTGTTTAATCAATGGCACACTCTGCTTATCAGTTGCAGTGAAATTTATCGCTGTCCCACAGGGAACTAGACCTGTAAAGAAATGACCTGACTACATTACTGTAGCAGCAGACACAAAAAAGACTGAGAAAGCTGTGAGATAAGAAGGCATGATTTAGTTGCCAGTCTATCACAGTGATTCAAGTGCTTTCTTTTTTTCCATGAAGCTTGAATGCAGTGAGAAGTATCCTGGAAAGGGAAATAACTTTGTTAAGATGTTTACAGATCAGCCTGGCAGTATCAGCATTCTCCAGAGAAAGAATGGAAGAGAGCAGAAAACCAGCATTAAGTATATGATGCTGATGATGTTATAGATTCAGTCATGTCCATTTCTCTCTACATTTCCCAACCTTGTACAGCTTCGTTCAGTTGTTTTTTGTTCTAGCTAGATTTGGCTTTGGTGGTATCAAGCCATTGTGTTTTTTGATTGCCTTTCTACCACTGAACCATTGTTAATAACTATCTTTTCCAGTAGGTTAACCCGTTTCAGCTGAGAGGAGACTAGGAAACTGAAATACCGCACTGTATAGTGACTGACAGTATAGTACTGTCTTCCAACTGGTGCCCTGAATTCTCTGTATGTATGCTTTCTTTGACAGGAGATTATACTGTTTTAGACCTGCTTATTTAGGGGTTTGCCTGAGTTGCTGTGGCCAACACCATCCTATGGAATAAGATCTGGCTGCCATCTTATCTAGCTTCTCTAAGGCATGAAAAGAAACCATCTTATCTTTTATTTTAGATAGCAAAATATTACGGGTTGATTATTTTATTACTAGGTCTATATGCCACTCCAATCCAGAGGGACTCTGAATGACTCACATTCCCCCTCCCTTCAATAAGAAGATGAAAACAAAGGAACAACCATATTAATATTACACTACAATTAGAATGACAGTGTCAAAGGAATAACACAATACTCACCACACATAATAGACCTGTTTCCAAGCCCTTCTGGAATAGCTATGTTTTAATGGTTTGATTAGCTATTCTTTATACAGTAGCTCTTTCTTTTCTTTCTTCCCTAGTTCATACCCTTGCCTCATCCCCATCCCACTTTATGGGCTATATGATTTTCCAGTACTAATTTAGAAGTAAATTATGGCAGAGGGAAGGATATTAAGGTGGGTACAAAAGACAGCAAAATGCTCCCCTGAGTAAATCCTACTAGCATTTGCAGATGCTCAACTTTTACTTCTTCCTTCTGCTACAAGCACTGCATTTTGTAAATATTTTTGCATTCAGGAAGAATATAAAAATAGCAGGTGATTTGTCTCTTCCCCTCCCAAACTATTTTATGAGCAATAAAGGACACTTTAATTACTTCATCTAAAAAAAAATCTCATACTACTTACTGGAAGGAATTACAAGATTTCTTTCCCCAATATGTACAAGCAGTAATTCAAGAGTTTTTTTTAATTATCAGACTTTGATTTACTGCCTGATTGCTTTAATTTTCCAAGATATTTGGGAAGATTGTGCCAATGGCATGAGAGTTATGTCTACAAATAAATATCCTTTGACAATTTCTTCCTAAATAAATACCATTATTGAACTTTATTAACAACGCTGAACCTGACGTTTTATTATGAAAATTGGAACACTTCACATCATAGAATGTCTTCCTTAAATATCCCTTATAAATGCAAATTATAATTTTTGGTAGTAGCCTGTAAAACAATTAACTATTAATAATTTGTTTAAAATATATAGGAAATTTAAGAGCTAATCGCTTTTGGTCAAGGCAGCTTTTATCAATCCTAAAGCAGTTTGAGGGGTTTTTGGTGCTCTCTGAGCTTGCTTGTTTTCTTGCAGACATTTTATTGCCCAAATTAAATAACATCATCAGTCTAGTAGGAAGTGTGGTTTGCTGTCACTTTATATTCTAATCGCATCCCTGTCAGTGTTGGTCTCAGAGATTCTTTGGTTGGGCTGTTTACTGTTATTTACTGTTGGCTTCTTTGACATTCTTGATTGCGGTATTGTTTACTTGGTTGTTGGTCTGATGTTAATCTTGGAGTTAGCTGGTTGATTGTCTCTTTTGCATAGTCTATAGATGTTGTTAATGTCTATTGATGGCTAATTTGTCAGAGTGCCAAACTTCTTGGAAGTTTGATTAGGATGCTCACATTTTTCCCAACTGAAACTATGATTAAGTCTGTCTATATGTTGTGAAATTAAAGAGTTTTCATCATGTCCTCTGACTGCTAGTTGGTGTTCATGGATGTGTTCTGCCAATCTTCTACTTGTTTATTTATTTATTTATTTTTATTTATTTGATTTGTCAATCACTTACAAGATAATAGGTACAAGTATATACATAGTTATGAATACATGAAATGGGTACATATAAGAAAAATAAAAGAAACAATAGGACAGGGACCGTAGGCATGTTGGAGCGCTTATCCACGTCCCCTACAGATCTCTTAGGAAAGATGTCAATAGTAGACAGTCTAAGGTTAAAGTTTTTGGGGTTTGGGGAAGAAACCACAGAATCAGGTAGAGTATTCCAGACATTGACCACTCTGTTGCTGAAGTTGTATTTCCTGCAGTCAAGTTTGGTGCTGTGAACCTTGAGTTTGTATCTATTGTGTGCTCTTGTGTTGTTATGGTTGAAGCTGAAGTATTCATTGACAGGTAAGTCATTGCAATGTACGATTTTATATACCATACTTAGATCAGACCGAAGACAGCATAATTCAAGGTTTTCTAGGTCTAGAATTTCAAGACTGGTGGCATAAGGTATTCTACAACAAGTAGAGGAGTGGAGAACTCTTCTTGTGAAATATTTCTGGACTTTCTCAACTGTGCTAATATCAGATACATAATGCGGGTTCCAGACAGATGAGCTGTATTCGAGTATTGGTCTAGCAAATGTTTTGTATGCTCTAGTTAGTAGTGTGATATTACCAGAGAAAAAGCTACGTAGGATTAGGTTAACACCTCTTAATGCCTTTTTGGCTATGTAGTTACAGTGAACTCTTGCACTTAGATCATTATAGATGAGTATTTCAAGGTCCTTTACGGAGCTTGGATCATCAGCAAGGTCTTGATTATTTAGCTTGTATTTTATTTTCTGATTGTTTTTTGGCAATATGTAAGACAGAGCATTTATTTGTTGAGATTTGAAGTTGCCATTTGTTTGACCATTCTGATACATAGTCAAGATCTTTTTGAAGGGTAGCAGTATTGTCTGTGGTATTGAACAGCTTTACATCATCAGTGAAGAGAACGCAGTTGCTCTTAATATGATCACAGAGGTCATTTATGTAGAATATGAAGAGGGTTGGTCCTAGAACACTGCCTTGGGGGACACCACTATTGACAGGTACAAAATTTGATAGGACGCTCCCAATTTTGACCATTTGTTGTCTGTTTGACAGGAATGCTTCCATCCAGTTATGCAGGTGTCCAGAGATACCATAAGATTTTGGTTTTAGGAGTAGTTTGTCGTGTACCACTGAATCAAAGGCTTTACAGAAGTCTATGTAGATTGTGTCTATTGTTTTGCCCTGATCGAGTTGTGTAGTCCATATATTTTTGCAGTGTAAGAATTGCAGATTACAGGATAGTTTTTTTCTGAAACCAAATTGTTTATTAGAGAGTAGGTTGTTTGTCTCTAAGTGGAGGATAATGGATTGGTTAATAATTGATTCCATGACTTTACAGGTGACACAGCATAAGGACATTGGTCTGTAATTTTTGACTAGGCTGGGGTCTCCCTTTTTGAATATGGGGATGACCATGGCTTGTGACCATGGGTTAGGCAAGGAGCTGGTCCTGAAAGGTTTTTTTCAAATATTATGCTTACAGGTTCTGCTAAAGCAGTGGATAGCTTTTTAAAGAAGTAGGCACAGATTCCATCCGGTCCATAAAGAGATGGTTTTAGATTACGTAGTGCTTTTTCAACATTGTCTTCTGTAAAATTGATATGTATTAGATCATTGTAGTTTTCTGTGGTTCAGCTGGAAATACTGGGCATAATCCATTGCTGTTTATAAATACTGAGCCAAAGAATGTGTTAAAGAGGTTGGCTTTAATGGTGTTGTCGTTGCAGTCTTTACCATTAGATCCTATCAGGGGTGAGATGGACCTTGAGTCTTTTAGTTTGTTGTTTACAAAATTGTACAAAGCGCAGGTGGAATTGGTGCGTAGAAGGTTTTCCTCTTGTTTAATGTGATAATTGGCTCATTCAGTCTTTATCTGGTGGCATAAATTTTTGTATCGGCTTATGAAGTTGGCAACATGACCAGATTTTTCCGCCAGAGTGATCTCTTTTTGGATTGAAGTTTCCTTATTGTTATGGATAATCTGGTTTTTTTGTTTTGGGTGTTGTTATTGGCTCCGGGTTTCCGAAGATGGCGGCCGCGCGCCTCCGCTGAGTTTTCTCCGGCCGTGGCGGCTCCGGACGCGGCCCCCCATGTCCCCCGGGTCCCCCCGCCAGTGGCAGAGGCGGGGGAGGACCGGGGGAGGTCAGCAGGAGTCACCAGAGGCCGGTCGGGGGTGCGCTGGAGCCGCGGGACCGGCGTGGAGGACGGCACGGAAGGCGGCGTGGATGCGGCCCCGACGACGCCGAATGGATCCTGGAGGCCTCGGAGGCCTTTCCCGGCAGCTGGCGGTAGCGGATGAGGCCCCCTGCGGCGCTAATTGTGCCGGGGGCTGCGGTGGTCATGGTAGCTTCGGCGGCGGCGGCGGCGGAGGTCTCAGCGGCGGCAGCGGCGGTCGTGACGATGGCGACGGCGGCCTCGGCGATGGCGGCGGCGGCGCCAGTGGTGAGGGCGGCCTCGGAGGCCGCGGTGGAGGCCGTAGCGCCCTCGGCGGTCATGGCGGCGGCGATGGCGGCCTCGGTGGTCGTGGCGGCGGCGGCGGCCTTGATGGTGGTCGCGGCGGCGGCCTCGATGGCGGTGGTGGCAGCCTTCGTAGTCAGCTTGGTGACACCTTTAATACTTTGGGCGCCGATGGACCCAGCGGTGGGAGGGAGGGAGGGAGGGAGGGAGCGGTGGCCCTGGATTTCCCAGGGTGCCGCGGACCTGGGGGAGCCGCCTGGGGGGCCCTGGACTGGCCTCAGCGGTCTCAAGGTCGCTGAGGCCCTGGAACAGCTGCCGCGGCAACCCTGGATTTCCGAAGGGTCATGAAGAGGCCCTGCTGTCCCTGGCGAGGCACGACAGTGTGGCAGGCTCGGCGGCCTCGCTTGGGCCGCGGCGATTTTGGGGGGCCCCGATCGGTTCGGAGGTGGACCCGCGGTGGACATGGCGGGCCCGGTCTGGACTCGGGGCAGCCCCTATGGCTTTGAGGTCGATGCGCAGACCGGTGGTTGGAAGGCGTTGTGATCGGTCTCCACCCCTCCTTGGGGCCCCCACCTGTGGCAGGGGTGGTGGGCCCGGGGAAGGGGGGATTGACTTTGCCTGTGACTCCCCTTCCCCCGGGGGTCCCACCAGTGGCAGGGGTGGGGCAGCCGGAAGGGAGAGGGATGTACCCCAGTCTACCTGGACCTCTCCATCACAGAGATCACCACAGAGACCATGGACGCTGCGGGACCGTCGGGGTGGGGTGGCCGGGGCCACGGATTTATTCAAGGGCGGAACTTTGGGTCCTGAGGGACGTCCCCCTCTCCCTTAAGTGGCCTTCAAGACTATCAAAGACGTTCCGCTATGAGGGATCCTGGGATCCGGAGCGATGGTGGGGCCGTGGAAGCCGGAGAAATGGAAAGAAGAAGCGCGGGAAACCCGGGGCTGGCGGTTTTTTAATGGGGTTTTTTAACGGGATGAATGGATCCAGGGTGGGCAGGGGAGACAGCCCACATGGAGTTGGGGGCAGCTGGGCCGGCCCGCGCGCCTGGGGGCCTCGGGGGTTTCCATGTCGGGGTGGCAGATTGGGGGTGGGCAGCCGGGGGCTAATTTTATTCGCACGGTGACTGGGAGGGGTAGATATGCTGGGGGTAGAGGGCCGTATCTGGTAAGGGGATCGCGCTCCCGATGTTTGCAAGCGGTAGCGCGCTCCGACTCTCCATACCCATCCTGCAGCCCTGGTTGCCCGGATTCTCAGGCCCTGAATACCCGGCTGTTGTTGTGCAATGCCAGGTCCGTGGTTAATAAGGCTCCCCTGATCCATGATTTGGTTCAGGAGGAGGCCGCGGACCTGGTAGGTGTCACTGAAACCTGGTTGGGCCCAGAGGGCGGTGTTCCTCTGGTTGAGATGTGCCCACCAGGTTTCCTTGCATTTCACCAGCCTAGGGTTCAGGGAAGGGGTGGAAGGGTGGCAGTGCTTATAAAGGAAGCCCTTCATCCTAGGGAGGCCACTGTTCCTCAGACGGCTGGCTGTGAATCTCTATTTGTGAAGTGGGGGCAAGGGGTTCAGATGGGTCTTTTGATGGCGTACCTGGCTCCCTGCCACGTCTCATCGGCCCTGCCCGGACTCCTCGAGGTGATAGCCGGGCTGGCGGTTGAGACCCCCAGGCTTTTGGTCATGGGGGATTTCAACCTGCCATCGTCCGGTGAAACCTCGGGGTTAGTTCGGGAGTTCTTGGCTTCCATGACGGCCATGGACCTGACCCAGTTAGTTTCCGCCCCCACTCACATTGGAGGACACATGCTGGACCTGATTTTTGTCTCTGGGCAGTGGTTGAATGACTGTAATTTTGGGGAGTTAGTTATTACACCCTTGTCATGGACAGATCATTCCCTCCTTAGGTTGGACTTCCGTTCCGCCACCCCCCACCGCAGGGAGGCGGAACCACTTAGATTGTTCCGCCCCAGGCGCCTGATGGACCCGGAGCGGTTCCAGAGGGAGCTTGGGCCATTTCCTGAGTCTCTGGCTCACAGCTCGCCTGGAGACCTGGTGGCCACCTGGGATGGGTCGGCTGCCAGGGCTCTAGATCGAGTTGTGCCCCTGCGACCTCTGACCCGGCACAGATCCCATTTGGCTCCGTGGTATACGGAGGAGCTACGGGAGATGAAGTGCCGGAAAAGACGTCTAGAGGGCATTTGGAGGGCGAGCCGTTCTGCGTCTGACCGAACACAGGTGAGATCTCATATTAAGACTTACCTTGTGGCGATAGGGGCGGCAAAGTCTTCGTATTTCTCCGCCCTTATTGCGTCAGCAGAAAATCGGCCTGCCGCCCTGTTTAGAGTGACCCACTCTCTACTTGAACCGAGAGCGCGGGATGACCTCTTGCAGGGTAGGGCAGAGGAGTTTTCCCGATTTCTGCATGATAAAATCGCTCAGATTCGGGAGGGGCTCGACTCCAATTGGGTGGTCCCGGGGGAGGTGTCTGGGGCAGGTCTTGTGAGTGTTATCTGGGAGGAGTTCGATCCTGTGACCGCCGAGGGTGTGGACAGGTTGCTGGGGGGGCTGAATGCCACCACCTGTTTATTGGACCCGTGCCCTTCCTGGCTGGTTTCGGCCGCCAGGGAGACGACACGAGGCTGGCTCCAGGGGATTGTCAACGCTTCTTTGAGGGAGGGGGTGCTCCCTGCCGCCCTGAAGGCGGCAGTGGTACGCCCCCTCCTCAAGAAGCCTTCCCTGGACCCAGCTATTTTAAACAACTATCGTCCGGTCTCCAACCTTCCCTTCGTGGCGAAGGTTGTTGAGAGTGTGGTGGCGCGTCAGCTTCCCCAGTACCTGGAGGAAGCTACTTACCTCGATCTGTCCCAATCGGGCTTCAGGCCTGGACATAGTACTGAGACGGCATTGGTCGCGTTGGTCGATGATCTCTGGAGGGCTCGTGACAGAGGGTTCTCCTCTGTCCTGGTCCTATTAGACCTCTCGGCGGCTTTCGATACTATCGACCATAGTATCTTGTTGCGACGGTTGGGGGGGTTGGGGATTGGTGGAACCGTCCTTCGATGGTTCTCCTCCTTCCTCTCCGACCGTTCGCAATTTGTGTTGGTGGGGGGGGAGAGGTCCACCTCTAGGCCCCTTATTTGTGGGGTGCCCCAGGGGTCGGTCCTCTCTCCCCTCTTGTTCAACATTTATATGAAGCCGCTGGGCGAGATCATCTGTGGTCTTGGAGTAGGGTGTCATCTATATGCGGATGACACCCAGTTGTACATCTCTACTCCAGACCATCCCAACGATGCTGTGGGGGCTATGTCCAAGTGCTTGGAGGCCGTGCGGGATTGGATGGGCGGGAACAGGCTTCGGCTCAACCCATCCAAGACCGAGTGGCTGTGGTTTCCGGCGCCCCGATATAGCCAGATGACACCTTCGCTGGCTATCGGGGGGGAAGTTTTGCCCCCCGCAGAGAGGGCTCGCAACCTGGGTGTCCTCCTGGATGTACGGCTGTCACTTGAACATCACATCGCGGCCGTCTCCAGGGGGGCGTTTCACCAGATCCATCGGATCTACCGGTTGCGGCCCTTCCTGGATCGGGACGCCTTGCGCACGGTCACTCAGGCCCTTGTCACCTCCCGCCTGGACTATTGTAATGCCCTCTATATGGGGCTCGCCGCGGGGAGCATCCGGAGACTCCAGCTGGTGCAAAATGCAGCCGCGCGGGTGATTATGGGGGCGTCGCGTAGCGCCCATGTGACGCCTCTCCTGCGCGAGCTGCATTGGTTGCCGGTGGCTCTCCGGGTTCGCTTTAAGGTTCTAGTTTTGACCTTTAGGGCGACCCATGGCATGGGACCAGGTTACCTCCAGGACCGCATTCTGCCAGTGATCTCCAACAGGCCGGTGCGTTCCCACAGAGAGGGTCTGCTCCGGGTGCCGTCGGCCGCTATGTGTCGTCTGGCGGCGCCGAGGGGTAGAGCCTTCTCTGTGGGTGCCCCCGCCCTCTGGAATACTCTGCCACCTGAGCTCCGTACCGGCATGGACCTGAGGGCCTTCAGGCGCGCGTTGAAGACCTGGCTCTTTGAACAGGCCGGCCTGGGCTGAGATAATGGTTTTAATTTGGTCTCCATAATATTTAATTTTAAATTGGGGTTTTAAGGGGGGGGGGTTAGTCTCAGTAATCAGCCAATTAATTTAATAGTTTTTTAATTTTTGTATATTTGTGGGTTTTAGATGGGCTGTACACCGCCCTGAGTCCCTTGGGAGAAGGGCGGTATATAAATGTAAATAATAAATAAATAAATAAATAAATAAATAAATAAATAAATAAATAAATAAATAAATATAGTTTGATGACTCTTTTGACTTCAAGTAAAAATATGTTGTAATTGTCTTCAACAGTATTGCATCCAGTGAATAGAGATTGCCAATCAAGGGATGAGAGATCATTGTCTATAAGGTCATAGTTGTCTTTTTTGAAGTTATAATTGGGGATTATGTCATTGTGATGATTTTTGTGTGGGCGTATGTTGAGACAAAAGTCAATCATATTGTGGTCACTGTTGGAAAAGGGTTCTTTAGTTTGTATTCCATACATTAAATTCAAACTATTGCAGAAGATGAGATCGAGGCAGTTGTTAAGTCTAGTATTGTTGGTTACTAGTTGTTTCAGTCCCAGATTTGTAACAGCATTGTAGAAGGTTGCATGTATGGGTTCAGTTGTACATGTATGGGTTCAGTTGTACATGTATGGGTTCAGTTGTCATACATAGTGGCTCTTGCACTAATTTTATGTTGTAGATGACTCCTTTCTTCTTCTTCTGGGGTTTCTGAATCTTTTGATTTGCTTAGGATGTTTTGCAGGGCTTTATTTGGCTTGTGTGCTACACTGATTCCATGTGGTAGTAGTAGTCTGTTGACCGTTTCGGAGATACTTTTGATGTATAACAGTGTAATTCTTTTTAGGGTTTGTGTTCGTTGCAATGAATTGGATTGAGTGGTCAAGGACCTTGATAAAGTTGTGTCGATATCCATATGATATGATATGATAAATATATCCATATCATTATTATAGAGCAGTTTTTAATACACTCATTTCCCATCTTTTCTTAATAGTTTTACTTTTCAGGATATTTGGAGAATATCTATTGCCTTCTGGATATCTATCTCTCACTCAATCTTCTGCCATATGATTTGGTCTAGTTTTCCCCTGTGTAGTTTAGGCTGATCAGCTATCCTTCATATATAATATTCTTCCCATTTCGTTATAATATGAAGTTATTTTCAAATTATGCAATGCTTATATCCAGTCACAATGCATCATCAGATGTTTTATTTTGCAAATAATAGTCTTATTTTAAACATCTTCACATTCTTCTGTTCAAGATGAACTTTCATTAGGTACTTGAAATGAACTCAGATCCTAGCTTTACAAAGTTGAACCTTGAAGGAGGAGCTTAAAGCTATCTTTTTTTAAAAAAAAAGCGCTGTTGATGTATTTTATATAGGTCCATTTAGCAATAATGAGTAATTGCATTTATTTATCTGGGAGTTTTGATTGGAATTAATGAATCCTCTTATCTCCTTATATTCTTTATGCCATTGCAAAATTACCCTTGTATATATGTCTTTTCCTAGGAAATAGATTAGTCTTGAAGAAAAAGGCCCAGAGAGTCTATATAAGTATATTATTAACTGATCAATTGGATCAGTTCCCCAAGTAGTTAAAAGTACATTTTATTTCTGTCTCAGAAATGTATGTGGAATAATTACTTAGCCTGGTCCCTAGTTAAATTAACTAAGCTACTTCATTAGAATAACTCTAACTCCATTCCTTCCCTGTTTTGCAATCTATAGCATGGGTGATCATAATTATACGGAATTGCCTACAATTTGTATTACCTCTAAAATTTCATCATGCTAGTTGAATATATCATGCTAGTTAAGTGCAGAGTATCTGTAGGATCAGACGATAAGTATTACTTCTAGCTGGATAATTTTTAAAGAAGCAGTTTGAATACAAATGTATTATCAGCAGAAAAACACAATAAAGGCTATAATCAGTGTACCAGATTCACTTTGTCTAAACTTTTCCTTCTTTGTATAGATAGAAAATATACTACTCAAAACCCCATTGCAATCTTACAATTTATGTGAGCCCTTCAAAAGAGACATACCAAGACAGCAACTTTATCACATATATGTTGTAGATAGACTAAACTTTTTCCCAAGGCAGAGTGTCCTTTGTAAGATTTTTACTGTTTTTAAACCAAAATTGCAAAAGATTTGTGATCTCTTACTATATCTTTCTATTGTTTCTTCCTTCAGAACTTTTTCCTCCAAACACCAGATATCCTATTATTTAATGAACTTTGGCTTCTTCTTCCAAGCAGCCTTTTTCCAGTGAACAAATGCATTCAGTTCATATTATGAATTATTTTAAAGCTTAGGAGGAGGTTATTGTAGGAGATTATTTTAGTATTCTTTATAACTGGCGGAATATTTATTTTCATGCTTAGCTGTTTAATTGTACGATATTGTATTTTGATAAGAATAATTCACAGTGCCAGAGCTCAACATTTCAGTGAGTCTTTCATTATGAATTTTCTTTTGAATCACTGTTTGCTTATTGCTGTGATTGAGAGTTTTCTAACTTCCTTCATTTGATTTTGAAATCCCATCCTCCATTCTACATTAGAATTTCTGAACTAGTGTAAATTAATGAAGCCTGAGATTTGCTTTTCTTTTTCAATGGAATATGAATTTCAGTTACATCAATGCAATTACTTTATATAAATAATAATTTTCACTGATCGTGAAATATAGATAGCAAAGGTAGCTAGACTTTTATCCTGGAGATAATTAAAATTGGTTATAGACAGTCTAATAGATGACAGATAAACGATAGATACTGTAGATAGATAGATAGATAGATAGATAGATAGATAGATAGATAGATAGATAGATAGATAGATAGATAGATAGATAGATAGATAGATATAGATATAGATATAGATATAAACAAGTGATTAATGCCAGGAGTATATAGATGAATCTTTAAATGTACATCTTACACTAGATTTAGTCCAGTTTTGGTCGCTGCATGCTCAAATTAGTTGCAGCTAACACTTACTGGTTTTGTTGGGTATAAGTATGCTTATTGTGCTCATAAAATTGGGTTATTAATTAATCTTTAAAAATCAATAAAAAATTTGGGAAGCAGCCTAATTGCCCCAACAATAGATTTATTGAGGATGTAGTGTTCTATAGATTACTACTTGAGTACATATTTCAAAAATCTTCACTGGGACTGGCTCATCATGGTTGCCCTGAGATCCATTTGGTTAGTGTAAACTAGTGTTTCTCAACCTTAGCAACTTTAAGATGGACTTCAACTCCCAGAATTCCCCAGCCAGCATGATAAATGGATTTGAAATCCATACATCTGAAAGTTGCTGAGATAGAGAAACACTGGTGTCAACATGCCTACCTCTTTTATTTTATTTATTTATTTATTTATTAATTCCATTTATATACCGCCCTTCTCCCAAGGGACTCAGGGCGGTGAACAGCTCATCTAAAAACCCCACAGAAAATACAAAAGTTAAAAAATATTAAATTTAAATCGGCTGCGTAATAAGACTAAGAAACCTCCCCCCACCCTTAAAACCCAATTTAGAATTAAAAATGGAGACCAAATTTAAAATCATTTTCTCAGCCCAGGCCGGCCTGCTCAAAGAGCCAGGTCTTCAACGCGCGCCTGAAGGCCCTCAGGTCCGTGCCGGTACGAAGTTCCGGTAGCAGAATATTCCAGAGGGCGGGGGCACCCACAGAGAAGGCCCTACTCCTTGGCGCCGCCAGACGACACATAGCGGCCGACGGCACCCGGAGCAGACCCTCCCTGTGGGAACGCACCGGCCTGTTGGAGAACGTTGGCAGAATGCGGTCCTGAAGGTAACCTGGTCCCATGCCATGGGTCGCCCTAAAGGTCAAAACTAGAACCTTGAAGCGAACCCGGAGAGCCACCGGCAACCAATGCAGCTCGCGCAGGAGAGGCGTCACATGGGCGCTACGTGACGCCCCCATGATCACCCGCGCGGCTGCATTTTGCACCAACTGGAGTCTCCGGATGCTCCCCGCAGGGAGCCCCATGTAGAGGGCATTACAATAGTCCAGGCGAGAGGTGACAAGGGCCTGAGTGACCGTGCGCAAGGCGTCCCGATCCAGGAAGGGCCGCAACCGGTAGATCCGACGGATCTGATGAAACGCCCCCCTGGAGACGGCCGCAATGTGATGTTCAAGTGACAGCCGTACATCCAGGAGGACACCCAGGTTGTGAGCCCTCTCTGTGGGGGGCAGAACTTCCCCCCCAATAGCCAGCGAAGGTGTCAGCTGGCTATATCGGGGCGCCGGAAACCACAGCCACTCGGTCTTGGATGGGTTGAGCCGAAGCCTGTTCCCGCCCATCCAGTCCCGCACGGCCTCCAGGCACCTAGACATAGCCCCCACAGCATCGTTGGGGTGGTCCGGAGTGGAGATGTACAGCTGGGTGTCATCTGCATACAGATGACACCTCACTCCAAGACCACGGATGATCTCGCCCAGCGGCTTCATGTAAATGTTGAACAGGAGGGGAGAGAGGACCAACCCCTGAGGCACCCCACAAACCAGGGGCCTAGAGGTGGACCTCTCCCCCCCCAGACTCTCTTTTCAGTCTGGCTTGCCTCCCTGATCCTGATGTGATAATTCCTAATAGAAGTGCTACCTTTCAAATATGTACCGTATAAAAGGACTTCTGTCCATGTTATTTTCAATGGGCTTTGCCTGTTTTTCTCATGGATAAAATACCTATTCTCTCCAACATTTAGCAAATCAAAGATCTCCTAAGAATCATACCAGATTTCTGTTAGCCAGAGTCTCTATTTTTTTATTTTGCTTAGAAAACAAATCAAATCATAGATACAGAAAAATATATGACCTGACAATGGATAATAAGATACAATAAAACAATAACAGAGAGTAAGACTGTATAAAAATATCATAGCAAAATTATGTTTTTAGTTCTTCAAGTTATTTCACTAAAAAGAACTAAAATAACTCACTAAATATAGTAAATATATCTTGGGACTATAATTGAATTTTCTAGTATCCATGCTGTTAATCTCTTTAATCGCTTTTGTCCAGAACCATACAAGACAACCATAGATTCATTAGGTGTCATTTGCTTTCCCAAATTTCCAACATTTATTTGGTATAATACCATTATGAATCACCTTTAGTTTTCTCTGATCTTCACTAAGACACATCATAATATGAAGTTTTTCTAAAGTGTAGCTCAATATGTGTCTGAAATACTGAGTCTTAAATCTGATCCAATTTCTTCTTTCAGTGTTGTTGAAATCACTTCAACAATTTCTAACAGGAGTGGATCAGTCTCCCTTAAGTATACATTATGCAGGTGGTCAAGTGGACTGTGATTTAGAAAAACTTATGTAGTATATATAGTACTTGTTATAAGATTCTTTGTTGACTTTGTTGCAAAAGACTTAATGGGGGTATGGCCCTTAGTTTATCAATTGATAAAGACACTTACTATCTATGGGTCACCAGGTGAATCAAAACTCTGCATTTAAAGTTCTACTATGACACACGAACTCTTGTTTCCTGTGGCGGTTGCCATTAACTGTTTGGAGCCTCCCGTGATGACCTGGAGAATGGCACAAAGGCAATAAAGTCAAATAATAAGTAAGAGTCCCTTTATTAGCTCCAACTTTGCCCCCAGTGTCCTGGTTACCTTCTGGTCTGGAGAAGAACTCTTCCAAGAACAGCCTTTGGCTGCAGAGATTCAAGTCATTATTATTACCTTTATTGTCAGAGTACAACATGTGCACAATAAGATTGGCTGAGCCTCCCTTCATGCACCCTCCCAACACAACTCACAGTGAGGACAGAAGTCCCTAACCTAGTCCCAATCTTATTACACTATGTGACCTTGTTGCACAACGTGGCAGCCCCGCAAGTCTATCATACTATGTTGACATGAAGTTATTTTCCGTTCAGAAGTCTGACAGGGTAAAGCTGTTCTTCAGCTTGTTGGTACGGCTGGCTATGCTTCTATATCTCCTACCCAATGGTAGGAAAGTGAAGAAGTGTTGATTGGAGTGTGAGTCGTCCCTGAGAATTTTCCTCACTCTTCTAAGGCAGTGAGCCCTAGCAATGTCATCTAATGGTATCAGGGAACAGCCCACGATGTTTTGTGCTGTGCTTACCACCCTCTGTAAAGTCTTTCTATCCATGGCTGTCAAGCCAGCGTACCACGCCATAATGCAATATGAGAGGATGCTTTCTATTGTGGACCGGTAAAAGGAGATCATCAGTCATTGTTCTACTTTATTCTTTCACAAGACCCTAAGGAAATGGAGTCTCTGTTGGGCCTTTCTGACCATCTGGGTTGTGTTGATTTTCCAGCTGGAAAATCACTTAGGTAGACTTTTCCAGGTAAGATCTTCACTGAGGTAGACTCCCAGGAATTTAAAGGAGGAAACTCTCTCCACACAGCTTCCCTCAATGTAAAGTGGGGTGGGTTCCTCTCTCTTTTTCGGGGAGTCTAACACCATCTCCTTTGTCTTGCTGATGTTTAGGTGCGGGTTATTTTCTAGGCACTATGAGGATAATTTTTGAACCTCCCCCCTGTATGCTGTTTCGTCTCCACTTGTAATGAGACCCAATATGATAGTATCATCTGCAAATGAAAAAAAGTCCAAAACATTGTCAACAAAAATTTTAACTAAGTCCAATCAAGGCAAGATGAGATAATTAATCTGGCAGGGCAAGAGAAGGAATTCCAGACATGAAGGAGTGGCAGTAAATCAACCCAGTTGGGAAGATGCCAGGAACGCAGATAACCGAAGTCAACACAAGATAAACTCATGTTTATTCCCAGCAGACACTGCTCTCAGCTTGCATCTCTTTTAAACTCTCTTCCCAGGTGTGCTTAATGAAGGTAATCAAGGCCCTTTCTTCCCCCATAAGCCAGGCAATCCACATTGCTCTCTTCTCCATTCCTCCCTGCATGCCCTAGGATGAAGAGGGGGTGGGCCTGGGTCCTCCTCTGAACTCCCTCTCCTTTGTTCTACCTCTTCCCTGCTCTGCCCAGCCAGACTTTGCCCTTCCCCATTTTTCTCCACAGCCAATGGAGCTACACTCCCACTCCCTGTCAGCTGTTTGTCTTCCTCCTCTGATTCAGACTGACAGCTGCATGAAACCCCCCTTGTGTATGCAGAAACAGCTTTATGTCAATCTATGCCTCCCATGGGCGTAAGGGTTTGCATTGGTTGCATTCCTGCATACGTTATAGGCTTAATTAATGCTCTGGCTAGATCTTATGTTTGAGGCTGATTTTAACTGTGTTATTGTAATGTAGGTACTGATGACTCAATATGAAATGCTTGCATCCACCTCTGTTTTTCATTTGGCTGTATTGTTTAAATTATTAAAAGATACTATTTGTTTTAAATTGATGAAATCTTTCTTAGTACTAAATAGTACTCTTAGTATTAAATAAACACCCGGAACTAGAAGATTTGGATATACTATAATGCTAAAAATAAATATTTGATTTTTCATATTCTCCAGAGCTCTTCATCAGGCTAAATTACAAAAAAGAAAATAGAAAAAAAAGGAGAGAGAAAAAAGGAGCTGCTATTTGTGTAAATAGAACTACATGAATATATGAGTGTATGGCTTTGATCACAGGGTCATAGACATTATTTTGATTTTTTTGATACCCTATTTGGGCATCCCTAGTTTCATTTTTCTCTTCTTAAAAAGTGGGGACAGATTCGTATCTATTCCCAAGAATAAAAAAAATCTGCTGTTAAATAGAAATTGTATATTTTTGCTAAAGGATCAGCAATTTTACATTTAATTCATTTAAGAGCCCTTGGGTCAATGCCATCTGTATCCAAGGATGATTTATTTTTAATATCAATTTCACTTATAATTTTACCTCATTGTTTAATATATTTTGTGACTATTTTTCTCAATTCACCTGATTTTCTCTCTAAAAAATGCAGCATTTGCATTTTTTGCATACTTTTAATTCACTCATTTTCCAATGGCCCAATGTCCTTCCTAGTGAATTTTCTGTTCCAAATATTTTAAAGTTGTTTTAATTCTTTGCCAAGTGCTCCTCAAAGTCTTACACTTTTCATTATTTCCTTGATATACTTTGCTAGAGTTCAAGCTGCTATTTATTGTCTCCTTTTTGGTAAAACATTCATTTTCTAAAAAAAAAATCTTACCTATCTGCTCCCTTTTCTTACCTAGACCTATGTACAAAAACAGATTTGCATATATATATATGTATATGCAACCATATTCATTGTTTTCTTACTTTTGAACTTCTTAGATTTGCATTAATTTTCTGAGGCACTGTTGAATGGCCTGCCTTTTAGAATAGGACCAATGTTTCTTCAAAAAATTAATAGCTGCGAAATAGGTGTAGAAGTTATTATAGAAGCACTTCAAGACAGTCAAGCTATCTTATTATTTTTACATTGTACTTTAAATAGTTGGTGAAGTTTATATTGCACAGATACATTCTTAACAGTCCATGTCACTCATTGAGGTCTATTGAATGAAGATGTAAATACATTTATTTTTGTAACTAAATATCATAGAGGTAGATGAGCAGCAATGAACAACAGATAAAAAGATCAATATGAGAATCAGGAGTCAAAATAATCTTTACTTCAACAGGCCTTAGTTCTTTTTTCTGCTTTTTATATAGTGCACAGTGCGTTATATATAGTGATCAAATGGTTACAAGCAAATATAGTTGTGTTTGTGTTGCATAGTGTAGCCATTTCATTTGACTTTCATTAGTGTGAATTAAATGAAAATCAAGCAACTCCTGCAGAATAAATTAAGAATAGAGTATGAAGAACAATTACATGAATGTATACTAATCTTGAACAATAAACAAATAATTTTGCTTTTTAGGAGATAGGAAATATTTTAGCTAAAGAAACTTCCAAGTGTCTAGACATAATACCTCAAAAAAGGCCCCAGATTGTTCTGCACGCGATATCAAAGGCTGCTCATGGCTACTTTCAGATAATTGGGATCAGAATGAAACTGCTGTTTTTGAAAAAGCCAGTGTTAAATGTAATGATCTAATTAGAGAATGGCTAATTAGACTAAACAAATAGCTAATAATAATAACTAAAGAAAAACAAAATCCTATAACCAAGATAACTGCAGAGGGAATTTGAAGTAGTCAGCAACATTTATAGAGATAACCAATTGGACTGTACTCTAGTAACTGAACAGCATATCACTGCTTTGTCCCTCTTCAAATAATGCCAGCACTCAGGGTCCTTCAAAAAAATGTAAATGGCAACAGCCAGAAGATATTTTTTTATCAGTTCTCCATTATTAAAATATAATTCATAATGGAGAATTTAAAGTGAAGCAATTAAATAAGGAGATAGTCACCATAGACTCTTTGCTCATGCAACATGTTTAATTAGGCAATTAAAGATTGATACACATGATTTCTACAACACGGTTTGAGAGCTACATAGTTCTGACAAGCTTAGAATCAAAACACTAAATCAGAACTGTCTATTACCAAAACAAGGAACAGGTGAACAAGGGCTCTCCTGCCCACAAGAAAGTGGCTTCAGGTGTGTAGATTGGAGGAAACAGTATATCAGCTCTTCAAAAAAAAAGCTGAATTTTGTCAAGGCTTTCTACAAATGAAGTTGCTGTCCTAACCCCAGGAAGACTTCTCCATTTCTGGTGGGGGGACATGTAAGGGGTTTTTTTTCTCTGTAAGTTCCTGCAATTTTTTTTAACCATTTAACTATGATAGATGAAGCTAGTGGACTTTTGCCTGTAACTTTAAGCAACAACAACAACAACAATAATAACAACAACAACAATAATTCATAAGCCTGAAAAAGTGGCCTAAAATGAGCATGCAAAACTACTGTGGGACTTCTGAATACAGACTGACAAAGTTTTGGAACACAATACCCCAGATATCACGATTGTGGAGAAGAAAAAAGTGTGGATCATCGACATTGCTGTACCTGGTGACAGCAGAATCGATGAGATACAACTTGAAAAAGTCACCAGTTATCAGGACTTGGGAATCGAACTGCAGAGACTCTGGCATAAACCAGTGCAGGTGGTTCCAGTGGTACTTGGCACACTGGGTGCTGTGTCTAAAGACCTAGGCAAGCATTTAAAAACAATTGGCATTGACAAGATCACCATTGGTCAGCTGCAGAAGGCCACCTTACTGGGATCTGCTCACATAATCTGCCGATACATCATGCAGACCTAAACACTTGGGAAGTGTTCGACTAGTGATTTGTGATATAAGACCCAGCATGGTTATCTCGTTTGTTTTGTATACTGTCATTTTTGTGTATAATAATAACAACAACAACAACAATAATAGTAATAAACCAAATTTGTTACCATTTTGTTCTTCTGTTTATTCGCCCTTGTCCCTTTCATCTCACTGTGGAGAAAGAATTAAAGGTGCAACATAATTTAGATTCCCAAGAAAGAAGGGACATGTTGGAATATCTGATACATTGGAAGGGCTACCTAGGTAATAATCCATATTCTTTGACAAATTCATTCACAATACCCACATTTATTTATTTATTTATTTTTTCGTATTTCTATACCGCTCCCTCTCCCAAAAAGGGACTCGGGGCGGTGTACACTCTAAACAAATAAGAAATACAGATAACAGAATTAAAATCAAAATTAAAATAAATATATGATTAGTCTCAATTAGTTAAGAATAAGAACCCAAACCAAAAAAACCCTAAACACCCTTAATTGGCCAGACCGGCTTGTTTGAACAGTAAGGTCTTAACTGCATGAGCCCAAGCCTCCTAACCAGTCTGTCCTGGACCTATCAGCTCTTTGAACTTCTTCTGAAAAAGAAGAATGTGGCAGTAGGGTAATGATTAGCATTGAAATGAGAATAGAAAAGAAAAGGCCTCGGAAAAGAAAACTAAACCGATTCTGTTCTTTTTTCAAATCCCTAACCTTAACCTTAAATCCTTAACCTTATTATTATTATTATCATTATCATTATTATTATTATTATTATTATTATTATTATTGTTGTTGTTATTATTATTATTACTGTTATTATTTTGGTGTATATGGAATGATTCTCAAATTGCTTTTCTTTGGTCTATATGGAATTTTAACATTTTAAAGTGGAATTGGGGCTTTTGCGCTTTTGTAATTTCTAAATGGAGAAATTTGAAACACACAGGTTCACAGAAAGGGCTTTTGAAAAATTGCAACTATGTGCGTTTAGGAAATTCATCTGAGACAATCTAAGGCTTTAAATCTAAATTCATCTGAGACAATCAAAGGCTTTAAGAGGTCGGGGCCGCCGCCGCTGTTGCAGGTGCGGAGGAGGCCATGGAGAGGCCGGAGGAGGCCGTTGTTGAGGCCGCCGCCATTGCCGCTGCCGTTGGGGCCGCTGTTGGGGCCGTCGCTGCTGCCGCCGCCGCTGCTGCCACTGAGGCCGTTGCCGGCATGGAAGAGGCTGTGGGGAGGCCGGAGGAGGTCACCGTTGGGGCCTCTGAGGCCGCCGCCATCACCGCTGGGACCGCTGGGGCTACCGCCGTTGTCGCTGGGGCCGCTGCTGTTGACGCCACCATTGAGGTCGGAGCCGCCATTGGGGCTGTCACCGACGCGGAGGCGGCCATGGGAAGGCCGGAGATGGTTGTCATTGGGGCCGCTGAGGCCGCCGCCGCCGCCACTGGGGCTGTTGCCGGCGCCGGAGCCATCGCCGCCGTCACCACTGGGGCCGCTGAGACCATCATTGCCGCCGCTGGGGCCGCCGTTGGTGTGGAGGCCGGAGCTGGGACTGGATTCGGGGCCAGAGCCGTTGTTGCCGAGGGCTCTTTGGGCCTCTCGGGTGACGGGGGCGCTGTTTGGTCAGTCCTCAGCGTTTTCATCCACTCGGGGACGGCGTAGATTTGGCGAGGTGTCCGGCATTTCCCATCAGAATTGGAGGTGGAGGAGTGTGGCCAGGGCCGGGGCCGTTGCCGTGGACAGTGAGAGGGCCTGCGGCGAGGCCAGAAAACATGACCTGCAGTTGCTTCGACCTGGACTTGGGTCCCACTTGGTTCGGCCTTTGCTTGGTCGATGGCAGTCAGGGAAGATCCAGCCAAAGACACAATTGACATATTCCTCGAAACATCTGCGGGCCCTGAGAAACGTCCCCCTATCTAGAGTTGGCCCGCTTGCCTTTCTAAGGCCTTTCTCCAGGACAGATCTTGGGATCCGGAGAGATGGTGGGGTCGCCGGAAACGTGGGAGGGAGGGCTGTTTTAAATTTTTAATTAGATTCTTAAAGGGGTTAGGGTTGGCCGGGCGGGGGTTGGGGGACAACCCGCCTGGGGCTGGGACCGGGTCGTGGGTTGAGCATTGCCGGGAGGGTTTGGGATCGGATGGGGCTGTATTGAGGATGGGGGGTTGTCCCAGGGAGGGTGATTTTAAAGCGATTAGTACGGTGAGCGGGAGAGGCAGATTTGGCGGTTATAGGGGGCCACATTCTGTTTTGGGAGCGCGCCCCCGCTATTTGTCGGCGGTGGCGCGCTCCGACCCCCTTGTTATGTCCCGTTCCCCGGGGGGTGTGAGCGATCGGGCCCGGGGCCTTCGGCTGATGTTGTGTAACGCCAGGTCCATTATTAATAAGGCCCCCCTCATTTATGATTTGATCTGTGAGGGGGGAGCGGACCTGGTGGGTATTACCGAGACCTGGCTGGGCCCAGAGGGGGGAGTTCCCCTTGTGGAGATGTGCCCAGCCGGGTTTCGGGTTTTTCATCGGCCGAGGGCCCAGGGGAGGGGCGGGGGTGTTGCGGTGGTTATTAAGGAGGATCTGTGTCCGAGGGAATCCACTGTTTCTCAGACGACTGGGTGTGAGTCTCTTTTCGTGAAGTTCGGTCCCAGGGTGCAGGTGGGCTTGCTGATCACATACCTGGCTCCCTGCTATGCGGCATCGGCCCTGCTTGAGCTCCTCGAGGTTATAGCCGGCGTGGCGGTTGAGACCCCCAGGCTTATGGTCATGGGGGATTTCAACCTCCCTTCTGCCGGCGGTACCTCGGGGATTGCTCAGGAGTTCATGGCTTCCATGACAGCCATGGGCCTGACCCAGTTAATTCGGGACCCTACTCACGTGGGAGGTCACACCCTGGATTTAGTTTTTGTCTCTGATCAGTGGCAGAGTGGTCTGGGTGTAGGGGATATAGTTATAGAACCCCTGTCATGGACAGACCATTCGCTCCTGAAGCTCGACTTCCGTTCCGCACCCCCCGACCGCAGGGAGGCGGGGCCGCTTAAATGGTACCTCCCCAGGCGCCTGATGGACCCGGAAAGGTTCCTGATGGAGCTTGGGCCATTTCCCGAAGCTCACACACACGACTCGGTTGAGGGCCTGGTTGCCACCTGGGATAGGGTGGCTGCTGGGGCCCTTGACCGGGTCGTGCCCTTGCGGCCTCTGACCCGGTGCCGATCCCAAATGGCTCCTTGGTTTTCTGAGGAGCTAAGGGAGATGAAGCGCTGGAAAAGACGCCTAGAGAGTAGTTGGAGAGCTAGCCGTTCTGAGTCTGACCGAACACTTCTACAATCTTATATTAAGACGTACTTAGTGGCGATAAGGGTGGCGAGGAGGACTTACCTCTCCATCCTTATTGCGTCCGCGGAAAACTGCCCAGCCGCCCTATTTAGGTTGACCCGCTCCCTTTTAGAGATGGAAGCGCGGGAGGATCCCTTACAGGGACGGGCTGAGGAGTTTTCTAGGTTTCTGCAGGACAAAATCGCTCAGATTCGGGACGAGCTGGACTCCGACTGGGCATCTCCGGGGGGGGGGGTGGGGGTAGATATCGGTGAGGCCATTTGGGTTGAGTTCGACCCTGTTACTGTAGAAGACGTGGACAGGGTGCTGGGGGGACTGAATGCCACCACCTGTTTGTTGGACCCGTGCCCCTCCTGGTTGGTCTTGGCCACTCGGGAGGTGACACGAGGCTGGTTCCAGGGTATTATAAATGCTTCCTTGAGAGAGGGGCTTTTACCCTCCGCCTTGAAGGAGGCGGTGGTGCGGCCCCTCCTCAAGAAACCGTCCCTGGACCCAGCATTGTTATCAAATTACCGTCCTGTCTCCAACCTTCGCTTTGTTGCGAAGGTTGTAGAGAGTGTGGTGGCCCGTCAGCTCCTCCGGTTCCTGGATGAAGCGAGTTATCTTTACCCCCTCCAATCAGGCTTCAGGCCCGGCCACAGCACGGAGACGGCGTTGGTCGCGTTGGTTGATGATCTCTGGAGGGCTCGGGACAGAGGTTGTTCCTCTGTCCTGGTCCTGTTAGATCTCTCGGCGGCTTTTGATACTGTCGACCACAGTATCTTATTGCAGCGGTTGGAGGGGTTGGGGGTTGGAGGCACCGTGTTGCGGTGGTTCTCCTCCTTCCTCTCCGACTGCTCGCAATTTGTGTTGACGGGGGGGCAGAGATCGTCCCCAAGGCCCCTGCTTTGTGGGGTGCCTCAGGGGTCGGTGCTCTCGCCCCTGCTGTTCAACATTTATGTAAAGCCGCTGGGTGAGATCATCCGTGGCTTTGGGGTGGAGTTCCATCAGTACGCTGATGATACTCAGCTGTACATCTCCACCCCGGGCCACCCCAACGAAGCCGTCGAAGTGATGACCCGGTGCCTGGAGGCCGTGCGAGGTTGGATGGGTCGTAACAGGCTTCGTCTCAACCCGGCCAAAACCGAGTGGCTGTGGTTTCCTGCGCCCAGATACAGCCAGCTTATTCCTTCGCTGGCTGTGGGGGGTGAGGTTTTGACCCCCGTGGAAAGGGCGCGCAACTTGGGTGTCCTCCTGGATGTGCGGCTGTCTTTGGAAGAACATATTGCAGCCGTCACCAGGGGGGCTTTTTATCAGATTCGTCTGATTTACCAGTTGCGGCCCTTTCTGGATCTGGGCGCACTTCGCACAGTCACTTCTGCCCTCGTTATCTCCCGCTTGGATTATTGCAATGCTCTCTACATGGGGCTCCCCTTGAAGAGTCTCCGGAGGCTGCAGTTAGTTCAGAATGCAGCCGCGCGGGTGATCGTGGGCGCCCCTCAGGGCGCACACGTAACACCACTTCTCCGCAGGCTGTACTGGCTTCCTGTGGTCTTCCGGATTCGATTCAAGGTGGTACTGACGGTATTTAAAGTGCTCCATGGCTCGGGACCTGGGTACTTACGGGACTGCCTGCTGCCATCAACAACCTCCCGCCGCCCAGTACGCTCCCACAGGGTCGCCCTACTTGGGGAACCGCCACCTGATCGTTGTCGGCTGGTGGCCCCGAGGGTGCGCGCTTTCTCTGTGGGAGCGCCCTCCCTGTGGAATGATCTCCCCCCGGAGATACGAGCCATGACAGATATCCTCTCCTTCCGGCGTGCAGTTAAGACCCTATTTTTTAAACAGGCTGGCCTGGCCCAGTAAGGGTTTAAGGGGTTTTAAGTTAATAGGGTTTTTAAAATTTTAACTTCATTTTTAAACTTTCGGGATGCAGCCATATTTATGTTTAATTCGGTTTTAAACTCTATTTAATTTTGTATTCTTGTATTTTATGTATTTATTAGGCTGTACACCGCCCCGAGTCCCTTTTCGGAGAGGGAGCGGTATAGAAATACGATCAATAAATAAATAAATAAATAAATAAGATGTTAATTTATTCAGTTCTAAACCACTCAATTAAGATCATGCTCAGAACTGTTTTCTATGACAAGAGCTGCTAACCATCTGTTAAGACAATTTCATGCCAGCAATCCTGAATTCGACAACAGTAGTGTGCTTGAAATTTCTTAGCTGGTAATAAATATCATCTGTTCCTCCTTAACCCTCCCTTAGAAAGTAAGAAGGGGTGGGCAATAATTTGTGTTTACTTAGGTGAATTTGCTTATAATTTATGAAGTTGCCATGACAAGAAGATAAAGTGGATTTAGTCCATGAAAGCAAAGACTGTAATAAAATATTGTGCCATAAGACATTTTATTTTTTTATGCTGCAATGCAAATCCAGTCATGAATGCTTTTTTCAGAGATTAGAGAGAATGATTTCTGAATATGGATTTCTCCAGAAAAAATGAATTGCAACTAGTATCATCCCAGGCAACATGCCGGGTGGGTGGGTTGGTTACGAATTATATGGCAATGGAAAAAATGATAGAGGGTTTTTCACCTTTAAGCATTTTATCTATAGCAATCCATTGCTTTTCAACAACTAAACAGAGCTAGGAAAATAACTAAGTGCTGCTATTTTTTATTTATTTTTTGGTCTTTTTAGCACATCAGGATTTTTTTTTTTCATTACCTAGTAAAGGGAAATCAGAGAAGCAAATAATCCATTGTATGTGCATTTTTATGGGCAATGTTTCATATTGGTCAAAGCTACATTCTATAATTATCTCTCCATCTAGTAATTAAAAAACTAGCATTAAATAAATAAGAAAAGGCAATGCCTGACTTTACAATAGCTGTATTATTTTATATGAAGTAAAACACCCCTTTCCCTACATCAAGGCAAAGAGATTGAATGTGACCTGATGGACATGTGTAGTTCTTTTCTGTTCCTGTTTCTTTGCATGCATTTCCAATTTCTCTGAACCCTACTCTACTTCCCTTGTTTTGGAAAAAGGAAAGAGAAAGGGCAAGAGAAAGCACCAGATACTTAAAAATATTAGCAAGCTATTAGTAGAACAAGAAGACGTGCACTGTGTTTCTTCTCTGTTCTAGGGCTTGGTCAGATGCATACAATGCATCATTCTGTCAGTGACATACCGCTGAACTTGTCAGCTGCTTCTATTATCAACTATAAATTTGGGGATGGAGCCAAGAGAATATGAAAATTCAGTTGTTTTTCATTAGCCTGTCCATTTTTAAATTGTAAGTTATAATCACAATATGTAAGACTAGAACAAAGGATAAGATAAATAGATTGCTGACTCATTTTAAATATTCTCATTTTAAAATATCAATGTATAGCAACTTATAAATGCTGGCCATTTCATGTGTTAAAGTAATTTATTTATGATATAGCATTATTACTGAATTAATCTATGACATCTAAACTGGTTTCTGACAGCTCTTGGAGCACAAAAAATAGCTTTTGGAAAGAGGATATATGGTCTGCAGGCCACTTGGGAAACCTCAGCTGATATGTAAGTCATATGTATACAAAAGTTCCATATATCTTAGTTTTGTTTAGTTAGATGCATTATATAAATATGGCATCCACAGATCTTTATTCAAAATCTTATAGCAACAGCATTTAGACTTACATACCGCTTCACAGTGCTTTACAACCCTCTCTAAGTGGTTTATAGAGTCAGCCTATTGCCTCCAATAATCTGGGTCCTCATTTTACTGATCTCAGAAGAGTAGAAGACTGAGCTGGTGAGATCCGAACTGTCAAACTACTAGCAGCTGGAGATCAGCAGAAATAGCCTGCAGTACTGCATTCTAACCACTGCACCACTCCAGCTCTTAATGATATAAATAAATCCATTCAGATATGATGAAACATAGTAAAAGTCAACACACAAGCAGCAGTTAAAACCAAGTGTCTATGACATACAAAAAAGGTGCCAGCATGGATGTGTCACTGAAGCAGTGATGGCTGGGATCTAGTGTTCTGGTGTCCTGATATTTTACTGGCAAGTGCAATGCTTTTAATGAAAACAATGTCTATAGCTACAGTATATCTCTATCTCTGTTGTCTATATCATCTGTTTATCTATTCATGTATTCACATTTATTTACAGTATATATGGCTTATGCCCAGAGTTCACAGTGAATTCCATGGCAAAGCTGAGTTTTGAAAAATTATTTCTCCAGAGTCTACACCCTAGTTCCTATGTCCCATTGCAAATAGAACATCTGTAATTTAGAATTCAGAGGGTCTTGATGTATGATTTTTAAGAAAATATTATATTACACACAAAGTAACAAAATAAGTGTGGATGAATCTATATTGCATCTTCTCCCTCTCCTGTATTCTCTTTTCTCTCTTTATCTTTCTCTCTCACCTATACACACACATTTGAGATCTTTACAGTGCTCAATACGATGCAGATTCCTCTTCTGCTGCCTCTAGACCAGGTTATAGAAAAGAGTCATTTGTTTTTGAATACGTTCCTATAAATTAATTAGTAAAATGCCAAAAGCTTTTTATATTTGGAACAAAAAAATAATAATACAGAAAGCTCATCCCAAACACTTTAATAAAATCCAGGGAATGAAATAATATCACAGCTTTAGCTATGGTGCCAGAAAAAGATACAATCTTCGTCAGTGGTGCGTTTCAAATATTTTTACCACCAATTCGGTGGGTGTGGCTTGGCATGCTTTGCACATGTGCATACAATTTGTGTGCATGCGCATGCCAAATGCACACTTTGCGATGGTGCAGAGGCTTTCCGACTCACCTCCTGCAATCCTACACTCTCCCTGCCACACAGCAATCTGCTGTGCCATGCAAAGCAGCTGTGCTTCAAAAGCAGGGAATAAAAGTTAGTATGGGAGCCCGGGAGGGCGGGTAGGCCCAACAGCAGAACGTCAGAGAGAATCAGTTCGGTCTCCGCTGCTCATTGGCACTACTGAGCAGAACCGGTAGAATACCACCACTGGTCTTCCCTAACTGTTCTTTATCAGGATCAATGTAAAGTTGTATATATAATCATACAATACATATAATTATATGTATTGTTTTAGTTGGCTGTGCACCGCCCTGAGTCCTTCAGGAGAAGGGCGGTATATAAATTGATTAAATAAATAAATAAATAAATAATCAGGGGTGGGATTCTACAGGTTCACACCTATTCACTAGAACCAGTTGTTAACATTCTAAGCAGTTCGGAGAACCGGTTGTTAGAAGAAATTACTGGCCTAATCCTGTAAGGAAGGCAGGAAGGAAACATTCTGGTGTTGCTTACAGAAATTGCCTTTCCATTAACTCTTATTACATTCTTGGTAGGACTAGACTTCCTGTCTCAGGAACTTCTCTGGAGTTTTTTTCCCTCTTTTTCTGGTACTTTGCTTGTGTGGAGTGACCATTCAAAGTTACAATGGCACTGAAAAATGTGACTTATGACCATTTTTCACACTTACAACTGTTGCAGCATCCCCACAGTCATGAGAGGCCAGGCGTGCCTCAATGTGAGTGATGTTGAGCTGGCCACGCCCACCAACTAAACCATGCCCACAGAACCGGTTGTTAAAAAAATTGAATCCCACCCCTGCATATAATCCATATTTGTACAGCAGAGCAATAGTAAATAAAATCAGTTGTTATGACAATAGTGTTTACACAGTTGAGGTCAATATTCAGACATGCTACTTTACTAACATATTCGTTTTTATTATTAACCACATTGATTTAGTTATCTGAGCATCAACCCCATAGTTCCCTTCTTTTTAATTTATTCTGATTTATTGCTCTTGCTTCTTTCTCCTGGTTTTCATTGGCCAACGTTGTTTCACCTTAAAATAAAACTAATCAGATATAGTTATATATACTAAAAAGTTCTTGATATTTTAGAATAATTACAAACTGTTCCACACAACTGCATGGTTATGTTTGACCAGACATTAGAAAATACATTTGCCAACCAGAGAGAGAAGAGTAGATTCTCAAAAGTTTCAGCTGATCAGTGCCTTGGATGACTTTCTAGATGTCTTCTAAGTGATTCCTAGCATGTAACTGAATTATAAGAAAATCAGACTGGGGTTTCAGATACAGATACATTTAGAAGAAATTATATAGTAAGTGGGGGCAGAAAATCTAAAGTGGTCACAAGACCTTTACATGGAAAGATGTATCAAAATGTTTAATACATCCACACTCAAAATATTAGATTATTATCAATATTGTATTGAATAATTTGTAGTTTAAAACCCCCATTCTCTAATTTCTCCCCTCTTTTCTTCCAACCTTTCTTTGACTTATTGTGCCTATTAAAAGAAAATGGTTCCAAATGATTTCCAACTGAGCAGCAAATGAATACCTGACATTCAAAACTGTTTTGACCCTCTGGCATTCATTTCTTTCACAATAATGAAATGCATGGGTCCCATTAATTTTGGGCTTTTCATTTGTGGCAAAACAAGTGAACATCAATACCTTCAGATTTGTCATTCTTATTTCTTCTTCGAAGAGTTCTATATTCTTCTTATTCTCAGAGGACCTAGTGGAAGAATGTGACTGACTATTAGCATGGCCTCAGGGTAAATAATTCAGACATGAACTATGAAGAATGAATTATTGGCTCAATTTAAATACATGTCCTTACAACCTTGGCATATTAAATGTCGAGCAAAATCAGAGGTATATAAGGCTATCTAATACAGTTTAATTGTTTGCCAACTATTCTGATACTTTAGTTATAGGACCAAGATAATAATAATAATAATAATAATAATAATAATAATAATAATAATAACAGCAACAACAACAACAACAAGATCACCATTGGTCAGCTGCAGAAGGCCACCTTACTGGGATCTGCTTGCATAATCCGCCAATACATCACACAGTCCTAAACACTTGGGAAGTGTTCCACTAGTGATTTGTGATACGAAACCCAGCATGGTTATCTCATCTGCTGTGTATACTGTCATTTTTGTGAATAATAATAACAACAACAACAACAATAATAACACTCAATCCCTCAAGGCTTCCACATATTGCCTTACATCAGGGGTGTCAAACTCGCGTCATCACAGTGGTATCATGTGGCGTATCACCACTTTTTAAACTGGACATGGGCGTGGCCAGCGTGTGATGGATCCAACCCATGGGCCGCGAGTTTGACAGCCCTGCCTTACATGGTTGATAATGATATAGTAAATATTTATTTCAAAGAAATTTAAAATCTAATAATCTTTTAAAGTGCTTCTATTGATGTCACAAAATAAACATTTCAATGGAAACATCACATTCTGTCTGTTTTTGTTTATCTAAATAGATATTAGTGGATTTGAAAAGGTACTATCCTAAGTTTATTGTCATATGAGTGAGAAGAAATTAAGATTATTTAGTTATCTCGCAAAATATTTTGTTAATGGCTATAAAAACCAGTGTGGTAATATTGTTTTTAAAGAGGGTTTGAAGCCCATACTCATGTGAACATTTTACGGTATATCCTTTAAATAAGCTAACCTAATTTTGTATCCCCATCTTGTTTTATTTAAAAAAAACATTCTTGCCTGCCTTTGCATGATTGATTAATGAGACTTCAACGCTATAGAAATCTTTCAATTATTGCCTAAAATAGACAATCAAATGGATGGGTCAATCCCTTTTGAAGAACATGAGTTTGTATTTCCAGTCGGTGAGACTCCCAGAGGTGCTTTTTTTTTTTTTGCAAGAGGAAACTGGACTTTCTACTTTTTCTTTGAAGATCTTTTGCTTCTCATCCAAGAAGCTTCTTCAGCTCTTGGATGAGAAGTGAAACGTGTTCAAAGAAAAATCATAAAGTCCAGTCACTTCTTGGAAAAAAAGCACGTTTGGCGTAATTATGACCTGGAGACTGAGAATCTCCATAGACAGTTGGTGGGACTGTTTCTTTCCATAGACATGGTGATAAGCAGGGGTGGGATTCTACAGTTCGCACCTATTTGCTAGAACCGGTTGTTAACATTCTAAGCAGTTCGGAGAACCGGTTGTTAGAAGAAATTATGGCCTAATCCTGTAAGGAAGGCAGGAAGGAAACATTCTGGTGTTGCTTACAGAAACTGCCTCTCCATTAACCCTTATTACATTCTTGGCAGGACTAGACTTCGTGTCTCAGGAACTTCTCTGGAGTTTTTTTCCCTCTTTTTCTGGTACTTTGCTTGTGTGGAATGACCATTCAAAGTTACAATGGCACTGAAAAAAGTGACTTATGACCATTTTTCACACTTATGACTGTTACAGCATCCCCACAGTCATGAGAGGCCAGGGGAGGAGATGTGTGCCTCGATGTGAGTGATATTGAGTTGGCCACACCCAGCCAATAACATGACCACCAAGCCACCCAGTCACATGACCATCAAGCCATGCCCACCACCTAAGCCACGCCCACAAAACTGGTTGTTAAAAATTTGAATCCCACCCCTGGTGATAAGTCCACCTTTGTCAGCTCTACATACTAAAACAGTGAGACAGCCATGGAAGGCAGAAGGAAAATAAGATTTGTTAATCCTTTGGGCTGATACTGGACTTGTCTATATTTGCTGGGGCTAAAATCAGGGACTGTACATTAGCTTAAATGTTTACCTTTATTTTTTGAGTTAAAATAATTGTAACATTTGTAAAAGAGGATTGGAACCACATAGGTATTTCTGCCTTATTGGCAAAAGGTACAGGTACTGATTTAACTACTGTGGCACATCCTACTCTTTATTTCCCTGTTTTTAAAAATGAAATCCCCGGGTTGTTCTGCAGCACTCTATCAGGAAAATTAATTTAGCTGATCAGAAGCTTATGAACCAAGGACTTGAAAATAGCAGAGGATGGTTGTATCTCCAGCCACCCACATAATTTATTTTACAAGAAACACTTTGAGGAAGGATTCAGCAAAAGGCATTTAAAGTTTAGTTAGTCTATGCAACATTATTACATCTGGCTATGTAAAAATATATTTAAAGTTCTTTAAAGTCTAGGGTATTGAATAGAGGACACTTTAATAGCTTTTAAAACCAAATTGAATGTGCATGGAATCTTTAAAAATATGTATTTGCAGACGGGAAACAGACACATCAGAAAACCTAATTTTGCTGCAGTGAACTGCATTGCAACACTATGAGAAAAAGCATTGCAGCACCAATCTTGTGGAAAAATGTAAATACCTGTGTTGTCTGTGAGTGAATAGGTCAGCATATGAAACAGCTTCCAATCTCCTGGATTAAATTAAATTCTTGAGCAGAATGGATTTTGAGCAGAAAGATGCTGTGGTGAACTGATTAAACAAGTCAGGACTACCATATCTGGTTTGCAAAATCTAGATTGCAATTAGATGTAAATAAAAACTATTTGTTGCTACCTTGTTCTGCTTCCATCTGGATCTTTGCAGATCACAACTGGTGGCATGAAACGGCTAATGTTCTGTTTGTTAGTTGTGTTTTTTAAAAAGAGCAATCAAGCAATTCATTTACATTTGTTTACTCTGAATTGGTATATATTCACTAGGGAAGGAAAACTAACTTGTAACTCATTTCCTTAGTACCATAGAAAATATCCTTAAAATAAGCCTTAATGTTGTTCTCATCTCCATTATAGTGGGATTAGACTCTGGAGTCCAGTGGCTTCCTTATATTTTCCAGATGGATAATCCCTCCTTCCCTCCCTCTCTCTCTAGATTGGTGACATATTATCCTGGAGAAATTCTATTTTATGTGGTCTCTAAGAGTCAACTCCGGATTGATGGCATATTATTAATCAGTCTTACTATAGTTACTTCTATAATGTAGCAGTCTCTATTAAAAATATACCCGTCTATGCTGACTTATATTAAAAGGTGATTTAAAATTACTTTAAATAAATAAATCCTAGGTCAGTACCCAAAGAATTAAGCATATTTCTTCATCTAGTGGACATTAGAGTCATGACATTTAAAAAACCCAATGCAATACTAGGTTGCATTAACAGAGGGATAGAATCAAGATCACGTGAAGTGTCACTACCACTTTATTAGGCCTTGATAAGACCACACTTGGAATATTGTACCCAGTTTTGGTTGCCAAAAGGAAAGACAAGAAGCAATGGATGAAGTGAGAACAATCAACCAATGGAACAGCTTGCCCTTGGAAATTGTGGGAGCACCATCACTTGAGACCTTCAAGAAGAGATTGGACTGCCATTTGTCAGAAATGGTGTAGGCTCTCCCGCTTGGGCGGGGGATTGGACTAGATGACCTATAAGGTCCCTTCCAACTCTGATGATCTGTTATCTGAACTAGTCAAGGAGAAAAGCAACCAAAACTAAGGAGAAATTTCCTGACAGTGAGAACAATAAACCAGTGGAACATCTTGCCTTCAGAAGTTGTGGGTATTCCACCACTGGAGGCTTTTAAAAGGAGACTGGATGACCATTTATCTGAAATGCTAAAGGGTCTCCAGCTTGAACAGGAGGTTGGACTAGAAGATCTCCAAGATCCCTTCCAACTTTATTATTCTGTAAAAGTAGACAGTGTTTTCTGGAGAGTGGATGAAAATAGTTAATTTGAATAGAATTGCCATAATTTCCTGTTAGTTCAGTATTTGCTTTTTTCTATTATTTTAGCATTCGCACTATGATATGGTGATAGCTAAAGTGAACACCAAAATTCATTGAGAGGTGAAGTAGGTATTCTCAAACCACATAAAATCATCTGGAAAATCTTGTGCCAAATGGCATGTTACATTGATAAAAAACTCTCTGCATTACCCTTTTGGTTTACTTAGAACAGGGGTGTCAAACTTGCAGCTTGCAAGATAGATACGTCATGTGCTGGCCCCGCCCCTGCCTGGTTTAGCAAAAACCAGGAAAAAAGTCCGGGTACATCACGTGATGCCATTGTGACGCCGCAAGTTTGACACTCCTGATTTATAGGAATAATAATCCAAACAATGATATACAGAAACAATAAAGAGATCCTTCATATTTTTGGAGACATTTTTTCCTTAAAAAAACCTTTAAGTTCAATTATATATTTTTGGATCTCTTTCTCTCTCTGTGAGTATTCTAGCTGAATATCTGCTAAAATGTAAACTTACAAATCAAAGGAACTCATGGAGGTGGAGTGGAGGAGGAATACAGACACATGTATATAACATCCCAGATTTAACAATATCCACAAGAAATACAAAAAAAGTCTTAAGAGTGGATGTGGCAGTAACTGGAGATAGCAGAATAGAAGAAGAACTGAAGAAGATAACAAAATATAAAGGCCTGCAAACAGAAATAAAAAAAATATGGCAAAAGAAAGCAAAGTAATACCAGTCTAAGGTTAAAGTTTTTGGGGTTTGAGGAAGAAACCACAGAGTCAGGTAGAGTATTCCAGACATTGACCACTCTGTTGCTAAAGTCGTATTTCCTGCAATCAAGTTTGGTACTGTGAACCTTGAGTTTGTATCTATTGTGTGCTCTTGTTTTGTTATGGTTGAAGCTGAAGTATTCATTGACAGGTAAGTCATTGCAATGTATGATTTTATATACCATACTTAGATCAGACCGAAGACAGCATAATTCAAGGTTTTCTAGGTCTAGAATTTCAAGTCTGGTGGCATAAGGTATTCTACAACAAGTAGAGGCGTGGAGAACTCTTCTTGTGAAATATTTCTGGACTTTCTCAACTGTGCTAATATCAGATACATAATGCGGGTTCCAGACTGATGAGCTGTATTCGAGTATTGGTGTAGCAAATGTTTTGTATGCTCTAGTTAGTAGTGTGATATTACCAGAGAAAAAGCTACGTAGGATTAGGCTAACACCTCTTAATGCCTTTTTGGCTATGTAATTACAGTGGACTCTAGCACTTAGATCATTATAGATGAGTATTTCAAGGTCCTTTACGGAGCTTGGATCATCAGCAAGGTCTTGATTATTTAGCTTGTATTTTATTTTCTGATTTTTTTTTGGCAATATGTAAGACAGAGCATTTATTTGTTGAGATTTGAAGTAGCCATTTGTTTGACCATTCTGATACATAGTCAAGATCTTTTTGAAGGGTAGCAGTATTGTCTGTGATATTGAACAGCTTTACATCATCAGTGAAAAGAACGCAGTTGCTCTTAATATGATCACAGAGGTCATTTATGTAGAGTATGAAGAGGGTTGGTCCTAGAACACTGCCTTGGGGGACACCACTATTGACAGGTACAAAATTTGATAGGACACTCCCAATTTTGACCATTTGTTGTCTGTTTGACAGGAATGCTTCCATCCAGTTATGCAGGTGTCCAGAGATACCATAAGATTTTAGTTTTAGGAGTAGTTTGTCATGTACCACTGAATCAAAGGCTTTACAGAAGTCTATGTAGATTGTGTCTATTGTTTTGCCCTGATCGAGTTGTGTAGTCCATATATTTTTGCAGTGTAAGAGTTGCAGATTACAGGATAGTTTTTTTCTGAAACCAAATTGTTTATTAGAGAGTAGGTTGTTTGTCTCTAAGTGGAGGATAATGGATTGGTTAATAATTGATTCCATGACTTTACAGGTGACACAGCATAAGGAGATTGGTCTGTAATTTTTGACTAGGCTGGGGTCTCCCTTTTTGAATATGGGGATGACCATGGCTTGTGACCATGGGTTAGGCAAGGAGCTGGTCCTGAAAGGTTTTTTCAAATATTATGCTTACAGATTCTGCTAAAGCAGTGGATAGCTTTTTAAAGAAATAGGCACATATTCCATCCGGTCCAATAGATAGAGATGGTTTTAGATTACGTAGTGCTTTTTCAACATTGTCTTCTGTAAAATTGATATGTATTAGATCATTGTAGTTTTCTGTGGTTCAGCTAGGAAATACTGGGCATGATCCATTGCTGTTTACAAATACTGAGCCAAAGAATGTGTTAAAGAGGTTGGCTTTAATGGTGTTGTCGTTGCAGTCTTTACCATTAGATCCTATCAGGGATGAGATGGACCTTGAGTCTTTTAGTTTGTTGTTTGCAAAATTGTACAAAGCGCAGGTGGATGCAATCCCAAAACAAGCACCATTGAACACCATTGGCATTGACAAATTCACCATAGATTGCAAAAGGCAGCTTTACTATGAACAGCTTATATCCTGCAATCTAATACCATCAAACATCAACATCTGCCTATCCAGAAGGAATAGGTTCGATAGTTGCATAAAAATGCCAAATCCAATCTGAACATCTGGCTGTGTTGTGACAAAACATAATGGTAGAACTAATGACAAAGAGCCAAAGTTGCAACTGTAATGCAATTACATTGGCTAAATGATAAAGTATTGGAGATGTTCCATTTGGCCAACATTTCTTGCCATCCTCTGCAGGTGCCCAGCGCTATACAGTGAAAGCCAAAGGCAATAGAATAAAGGACCTGAGTAATCTTGCTTTACCAAGCCATGAGTTGGTCAGGCAGCAAATTACAAAGGTCTGAGAAAGCACAGTTATTATAACTGCATGTTCTCATCCCTCACTGCTCACTCAGAAAAGCAAATTATATGTAATATTCTTTCTCTATCGCTTCTCACCTGCTGCTGTTTAGAATTGCAAAAGTGAAAAGGCTCAATTAGTTCCCTCTCTAACCCATGCTCTAACTAGGGACAATGTAAATGTCAGTGGTGTGTGTGTGCGCATGTGTGAGAGAGTGGGGGGAGAGAGAGCTTTTTATTATAAACTAGAAAAGTTCACAGCTGCTTAAGTTTATAGATGCACACAATGGGAAGTGGTGTGACAGTCTAACTGGGCAGCCAGAACACTTACAGTTTCCTTAATGTAAGATTTACTTAATGTAGATCCTAGAGCCTGCCCATTCTCATAAAATATTGACCTATCCACTTCACTTTCACCAGCAATGGAAGGGATAAACTGGATTATACTACTTTAAACTATGGGTATATATTATCACATGATGACACCAGACTTGAAATTCTAGACCTAGAAAACGTTGAATTACGCCATCTTCGGTCCAAGCTAAGTATGGTATATAAAATCATACATCGCAATGACTTACCTGTCAGCTTCAACCATAACAACACAAGAGCAAATAATAGATACAAACTCAAGGTTAATCGCACCAAACTTGATTGCAGGAAATACGACTTCAGCAACAGAGTGGTCAATGTCTGGAATACTCTACCTGACTCTGTGGTTTCTTCCTCAAACCCCAAAAACTTTAACCTTAGACTGTCTATTATTGACCTCATCCCTTTCCTAAGAGAGCTGTAGTGGGCGTGCATAAGCGCACCAATGTGCCTACCGTCCCTGTCCTATTGTTTTTTTTATTTTTCTTCCATTTCATGTATTCATAACTATATATATATATATATATATATATATATATATATACACACACACACACACACACACACACACACACATACTTATTTCTATTATCTTGTAAGCGATTGACAAATCAAATAAATTAATTAATTAATAAATGACATATTTATCCTATGCAAAAATAATTGCCTATAGAAAAAAAACCTAGAGAAAAGGTTGTTTTTCATTATATGAGATTAAAAACTACTCACCGGTACATAATATATCTTTCTAAAATTGCTTTTCAAAAGACTTCAGTTATTATCTTCCAGAATAGTATCTTGTTTAGTTCTCACTATAGTAATAGATGCCCCCAAATATGCACGATTGCATTTTTAATAAGAAATATCCATGGAAATGATGGAGGATTTTGCACATTTTTAATCCAGATAGGTGCTCGTGATATTCTGATCTGTTTAAGTAAGCAACAGAATAATATCCCCAACCTTTCATTAGCAAAATGTAAGTTAGTAAATTAAATACACAATTCCTATTGATTCTTGATCACAGGCTCCCCCAATATTATTTGATACACTTGCAGGTTCAAAGGCCCAAAACCGGATCATATGGAAGATTTTCAATAGTAATCTTACATATGTGAACAAACATACAGTAGAATTTTCACTGTATGATAGTGGGGCAATCTTCTAATATCTCAAAGGTTGCTTTTTTTAGCTTTATAATTAGATCTCTTTAAAAAACACCATTTTTGCAATATTTCTTAGTAGGAGGATGTAAAAAGAGAGAGAGAAAAGCTTGTGCAGTAAACTGAACATGCATACAAATGACACAGGTGCTCAGGTGGACTTTGGAACAGGAAAAATAATAATTAGAAAAGTGTTTAAAACTTCCCCGATATCAAGTTTTTTGGGAGTTTGTTATTTTTTCAACTACCTCTGAATAGCATGACTAATATGCAGTCTCATCCAGTCAGATTTCCATATCATGCTAAATTTTAGGTATGAATACTGCATATTTCGATTGAATATCTTAAAATACAAATTTCTTTTAATAATAATTTCCCTGATAGAATTCTGTGAGAGGATTATGTAAGATTGAAAATGTCTATACCAGTGAAGTCATTCTTTCATTTCATTAGCCCATCACAAGGACTGTTGATAGGATATAATTATCCTGTAATCTGCAACTCCTACACTGCAAAAATATATGGATTACACAACTCAATCAGGGCAAAGCAATAGACGCAATTTACATGGACTTCTGTAAAGCCTTTGATTCAGTGGTACACGACTAACTACTCCTAAAACTAAAATCTTATGGCATCTCTGGACACCTGCATAATTTGATAGCTGCATTCTTGTCAGACAGACAACAAATGGTCAAAATAGGGAACGCCCTATCAAATCCCATACCTGTTAACAGTGGTGTTCCCCAAGGCAGCGTTCTAGGACCAACTATCTTTATACTTTACATAAATGACCTTTGTGATCATATTAAAAACAACTGCATTCTTTTCACGGATGATGTAAAATATTCAACACCACCGGCAATGCTGCTACACTTCAAAAAGACCTTGACTACATGTCAGAATGGTCAAACAAGTGGCAACTTCAAATCTCAACAAACAAATTCTCTGTCTTACATATTGGCAAGAAAAATCAGAAAATAAAATACAAGCTGGATGGGCAAGACCTTGTAGATGACCCTCACTCTGTCAAGGATTTTAGAGTTTTCATCTCTGATGATCTAAAGTGCTAGAGTCCATTGTAACAACATTGCCAGAAAGGCATGAAGGGTTGTTAACCTAATCCTGCAAAGCTTTTTCTCTGGTAATATTGTACTGCTAACTAGAACATACAAAACATTTGCTAGACCAATTCTTGAATACAGTTCATCTATCTGAAATCCGCACTGCATATTGGACATTAATACAATTGAGAGAGTCCAGAAATATTTCACAAGAAGAGTCCTCCACTCCTCTACTCGGAACAGAATACCCTAGGCCTCTAGACTTGAAATTTTAGGCTTAAAACTATGCCACCTTTGGTCTGACCTAAACATAGTACATAAAATTATCTATTACAATGTCCTACTTGTCAATGACTACTTCAGCTTCAATCTCAACAATACACGAGCACACAATAGATACAAACTCAGGGTAAACTGCACAAAACTTGATTTCAGGAAATCAAGTTTTCATATTAAGAGCAACTGCGTTCTCTTTGCTGATGATATAAAGCTATTCAACACCACAGACAATACTACTACCCTTCAAAAAGTCCTTGACTATGTATCAGAATGGTCAATCAAATGGCAACTTCAAATCTCAACAAATAAATGCTCTGTCTTACATATTGGCAGAAAAAAAATCAGAAAATAAAATGCAAGCTAAATAGTCAAGACCTTGTTGAGGATCCAAACTTTGTCAATGATCTTGGAATACTCATCTCAAATAGCCCACTGTAACTAAATAGCCAAAAAGGCATTAAGAGTGGTTAATCTAATCCTATGTAGCTTCTTCTCTGGTAATATCACACTACTAACTAGAGCATACAAAACATTTGCTAGACCAATACTCGAATACAGCTCATCAGTCTGGAACCCGCATTATGTATCTGATATTAGCACAGTTGAGAAAGTCCAGAAATATTTCACAAGAAGAGTTCTCCACTCCTCTACTTGTTGTAGAATACCTTATGCCACCAGTCTTGAAATTCTAGACCTAGAAAACCTTGAATTATGCTGTCTTCGGTCTGATCTAAGTATGGTATATAAAATCGTACATTGCAATGACTTATCTGTCAATGAATACTTCAGCTTCAACCATAATAACACAAAAGCACACAATAGATACAAACTCAAGGTTCACAGCACCAAACTTGATTGCAGGAAATAAGACTTCAGCAACAGAGTGGTCAATGTTTGGAATACTCTACCTGACTCTGTGGTTTCTTCCCCAAACCCCAAAAACTTTAACCTTAAACTGTCTACTATTGACCTCACCCCCTTCCTAAGAGGCCTGTAGGGGGTGTGCATAAGCGCACCAATCGTGCCTACCGTCCCTGTCCTATTGTTTTTTATTTTTCTTATAAGTATCTATCTCATGTATTCAAAACTATATTTATTTTTATACCTGTATCTTGTAAGCGATTGACAAATCAAATAAATACTAAAATACTAAATACAACTTCAGCAACAGAATGATCAATGCCTGGAATACTCTAACTGACTCTGTGGTTTCTTCAACTAACCCCAAACACTTTAACCTCAGACTGTCTACTGTTGACCTCACCCCACTCTTAAGAGGTCTGTAAGGGGCGTGCAAAAGCGCACCAACGTGCCTACTGTCCTTGTCTTAATGTTCCCTTTTATTCATATCTATTTCATGTATTAATAATTATGTTTATACTCATATATATTATCAAATGCATGCTTGATAAACAAATAAACTATCTATAAATAACCATTTAATAAAGATGTAGCAGTCAAAAACTTGATTAACTGGAATTGAGAATTACTACCTTTACATATCAATTCATTAATGTGGAATTTTATGACTAGAAAAATATTCTTACATCACCATGGGTAATAGTAATATTACTATATATTGCTTTTATAGCATGGTATATTTTATTTTAAAGTTTAAAATTTAAGCTATAAGAATCTCATAGTATAAATATCTAAGTCGGAAATTAACAGAGTGATGTTTGTATTAATTTTCTATTAAAATTTAGCTTTGCTGCTTCTTAATTATCTAAATGCCTGCCTAGCACCACTACTTTAGTTGATAAATAACAAATAGGAAGCTAACCTAGGAACTTGCCAGGAGTTCAGTAGAAGAATTCCGTTGCCTACGCTTTCAGTAGTTGCATGCATTAATACTTCCATTACAGTTTGGTGTAGTAGTTAAGGCACCAGATTAGAGACTGTGAGTTCAAGTCCCATCATGAAAGCCAGCTAGGTGACTTTGGGTCAATCATTCTCTCTCAGCCCAACCTACCCCACAGGGTTGTTGTTAGGAAGAGGAAAATGTTATGAATATGTTTGCTGCCTTAAGTTATTTGTAAAAGTAATAAAGACAGGATACAAATTAGATAAACCAATAAATACAATTCAGAAAGTACTTGTATAGACAAGAGTTATTTTGGACATCGTTCATGTCAGATACAATATTGAAACCTAGGACTCACTTACATGAGATGGATGGTGTAGAAATTTGATAAATAAATATAGATTTACTCCACTGATTTACCTAATTTATTAATTCTGTGCTTGTAGAGCATGGATGGGTAATCAACACCTTTTCAAATAGTGAAGATAAACCTGGCTAGCATTCTGAGACTATATTGTAACATATAAAGGGCTTTTAGGTTTCTCAACCCCCTTTAAAGAAGTACTTAGGTATCCAGTAATGCAAATGGCACTAGGTGAATTTAAATTAATCTTTATGCTTACAGAATTTCCAAGTGCCATCACATGTTGAATCTTATAGTTGATGTTAATGGTAGCATATGTTTTGTATTTGAAATACTTACCCCCTATTGGTTACTGTTTCGGCGGGAGTTCAAACCCCTGCATTGGCTGGCGACTCGCGAGCAGCCTTTATAAAGAGGGCTGCCGCGGCTCCTCAGCATCCGGACTCCTGAAATAAATAGAAAAGAGCTGAATCACTTAATGTGTGTGCCTCGTCTCTCCGCCGCCAAAACACTGGCGATGAAGATGGGATTGAGACAACATTAATTCAAGCGAGTGCATAGCGGCGGAGATCGAGCGGAAAATGTCCGGGAACAACACACCACCCGAACAATTTAACCCTGCTAAAGAAGAATGGCAGTCGTATGTGGACCGTTTCCTCATGTTTCTGGAAAGCAGCGACCTGAACGGCGTATCGGAACAGAGGAAGAGAGCGGTTTTTCTGACCCATTGCGGTCCGACTGTTTTCCGCATGGCAAAAGCGCTAGTGGCACCCACCGATGTAAAGACTCTGACCTGGCCGGAACTGGAAAAAATCCTGTGGGCACATTACGCACCAACGGTATCCTGCCTGATTAAGCGGCATGAATTCTACTTGAGGAACCAGAAAGAGGGTGAAAGTATCGCCGATTTCATGGCAGCCTTAAGAGACATCGGCGGTGAGTGCGAGTTCCTGAATTTCGATGAAGCCTTAAGGGATCGCATAGTCTTAGGCTTAAAAGATCCCATATTGCAGAGCCGCCTACTAAATTGGCCAAAAATAACGATGAAGGAAGCATGGAAGAAGCCACAGCAGCCGAAGCTACCCAAAAATCGGCCGCGAAAATGAAGACAATAAACAAATCTGCTGGCTACAATACGAGAGAAGCACCCAGACCTGAGGGTGAGAGGGAAAAGACCACGACACATCATGAGGACATTGAAACAGAGACCAGTAGCGAGGAGGATGACGTGTGCCACCTAAAGGCAGGAAGGGACAAAAAAGAGCGGGCAAACAGAAGGTTCGAATTCGAATGCAACCGTTGCGGAGGAAACCACCCCCGGTCAGAATGCCGTTTCATTGACGCCATCTGCCAGAAATGTGAGAAGAAAGGGCATATCGCCAGAGTGTGCCGATCCAGATCAAACTATAGCCCAAGGTGAAAAGGAAGCCCACCATCAAGGGAAAGAGAGAGAGAAAGAGAGGAAGTCAAGCAGCTGTTGGAGCCTGGAAGGAAGGCAAAGGCGGAACAGAGTCAAACTATAGGAAAGAGGAAACACATCAAACGGTCATAATCGGCCACTCCATTACAAGAAATGTGAGGAAAGTCCACATTCAAGTAAGAATTGAAGAACAAGACTGTGTAATGGAGGTGGATTCGGGATCGTTCCTCTCGATGGTCTCATGGGCCACTATAAAGAAATTGATTCCAGATATTCAACAAGGCGAGCTGGAAACTCAGAATTTAACACTCAAAGACTACCAAGGTAACAGAATACCTGTCGTCGGCGTCGGGCATTTCCAAGTTATCTTCAAAAACCACTCTGAAATTCTACCGCTTACTATAGTTGACCGGGACAGACCCAGCCTTCTGGGACTTGAATGGTTCGAGCCGCTTGGAATCGGAATGACTGGCATTAACCACATCACAGACACAGACTGGGAGGCAGACCTCGTCAGGGAATTCCAGGACCTGTTCAGCGGCGATTTAGGCAAGTACCGGGGAAACCCTATTTCTTTTAACCTAGACCCTAAGGTGCCCCCAATTCGACTTAAAGCAAGGCGGGTACCTTTTGCATTAAAACCGAAGATCGATGAACAATTAGATAAATTAATTAAGCAAGGGGTTCTTGAGCCAATTGACCACGCCAAATGGGAGACCCCTATAGTCACCACTATCAAAGCGGATGGGTCAATCCGTATCTGCGGGGACTACAAGGCAACCCTAAATCATGCGCCGCAGCAAAGTGCATACCCTGTTCCGGTCGTTCAGCATTTGTTGCACTCCATAAAAGGCGGAAGAACTTTCGCTAAACTCGATTTGGCCCAGGCATACCAACAACTACCAGTAGACTCACAAACAGCTGAAGCCCAAACAATTGTCATGCACCGCAGAGCTTTTAAATGTAACCGGCTCCAATTTGGAGTTAGCGTGGCACCAGGCATATTTCAATGTTTAATGGAACTTCTCCTCCACGGGATATCGGGAGTCCTTCCATATTTTGATGATGTCCTGATCGCGGCTAAAAACAAGGGGCAACTGAGAGACCGCCTAAGACAAGTCCTCACCAAGTTCACTGAAGCTGGCCTCAAAGTTAAAAGAGAAAAGTGCACTTTACTCACAGATAAAATTGAATTCCTGGGATATCTAATTGATGGCGATGGCATTCACCTCACGGAAGGAAAAGTCTGTGCAATCAAAGATGCCCCCACCCCGACTAACAAAGGAGAACTGCAAGCCTTCTTAGGGTTAATAAACTTTTATCATGTTTTTCTACCGCAGAAAGCCACGGTTGCGGAACCTTTACATAGGCTTCTGGACAAAGACAATGCTTGGAAGTGGGGCAGTCGGGAAGACTCAGCTTTTAAAAAAATCAAGGACCTCATTACATCTACCAAGGTATTGATACAATATAACGAGACTTTACCGCTAATATTAACTTGCGATGCGTCGCCTTTTGGGGTCGGAGCTGTTCTGAGCCACCTCTACCAGATGGCAGGGAGGCTCCCATCGCATTCTATTCTAAAACATTGTCCAAAAGCCAACGGAACTATAGTCAGCTGGACAAAGAAGCATTGACTATCATATCCGGGATTAAACGTTTCCACGAGTATCTCTATGGTTGACCATTTTCTGTTATAACTGACCATAAACCACTATTGGGAATCCTGGCTGGGGACAGAGCTACCCCTAACGTATTATCACCTAGGATGACTAGATGGTCGGAATTTCTGGCTGCTTATAACTATACCCTGTCTTACCGACCCGGTCAGTCTATCACACACGCCGACGCTTTAAGTCATTGCCCATTGCCAGACATAAACTCCGACCCGTGCCCCAGCGTCTCCACGTTGCAAATTGAAACTTTGCCCAACCTGCCGATGACAGCAGCAGACATCGCCCGCGAAACTGCCAAAGACCACCTACTCCACAGAGTGGCTTCCTGGATTGCTAAGGGGTGGCCTGACTCTGACTTACAAGACTGTCTGAAACCCTTTAAACAGAGACAAACCGAACTTTCTTTACTTAAGGGTTGCATACTTTGGGGGGATCGGGTGGTCATTCCACCAAGACTGAGGGATCCGATTTTGGTACGGTTGCATGAGGGACACCCGGGAGTGGTAAAAATGAAAAGTTTGGCCAGGAGTTATGTTTGGTGGCCAGGGTTAGACAGGGATATTGTGAACTGGGTTGCAGTGTGTAAACCGTGCCAAGAATCCCGACCCTCACCCCCGCATGCACCAGTTGCTGAGTGGGAACTGCCCAGGGGCCCCTGGTCGCGGCTTCACATAGACTTCGCAGGTCCTATGCGGGGTTACATGTTCCTAATCCTGGTAGATGCTTACTCAAACTGGTTAGAAGTCAGTCTCATGCAGTCTACCTCTTCAGAAGCTGTCATTCGACAGCTCCGGAAATGGTTTGCCACGCATGGCCTACCAGATGTACTGGTCTCGGACAATGGGCCCCAGTTCACAGCCCACAACATTTGAGGGCTATTTAGCCAGCCTGGGCATACGGCATGCCCTAACCGTGCCGGCCCACCCGGCAGCGAACGGACGAGCCGAACGCATGGTTCAGTTTACCAAAGAAACACTCAACAAGTTAGGCCAGGGTCCTATGCAAGAACGTATTGATAAACTATTATCAATACAGCATACCACACCTAGCACAACCACAAACAAAACTCCGGCCGAATTACTTATGGGGAGGTAACTACGCTCCCCTCTGGACCGGTTACACCCCACCTACTCCACAGACAAACCACTAGATTCATCTAGCAGACTCCGCACTTTTAAAGTGGGAGACTTAGTTTACGCAAAAAACCTGGTGGGACATCCCTTATGGGTGCCAGCCACCATCACCCAAATCACAGGCCCCCGGTCATACCGCCTTACCACCTCTGACAACAGAGAATGGAAGCGGCACATCGACCAACTACGATCCCGCACCCTTACCAGGCCACACGAAAACCCTGGGGGGGAAGGGGATCAACCAAGCACCCAAGAAACAGCATACCCACAAACAAATAATGACAACCTGACTCCTTTACACACACCCTCAACACTAGCTCCGGTCGAAGTTCGCAACTACGCACCTGAGCCTGAAGAACTCCTCGACGACGAAACTCCAACCGAAGGCGAGGACCATCCAATCCGGGAAGGGAGCGGCCTAGCCATCTCTACTAATCGAGCTAAGCCCGTTAGGAGCGGCCCGGCCGGCTCGACCTTCCAGAAGATTCCCCGGCCAAGGACGGAAGGACCCACAGGTCCGTCCGCACCAGCCGACAGCAATGGAGTAAGTGAGCTGCGCAGGTCCAGTCGGACCCACAGGAGCCCCGCCTATCTACGCGACTACGTCACATAGGCGGAGCTCCTGATTGGTCGGACTGAACCAAGAGGGGAGGGGTGTTTTGTATTTGAAATACTTACCCCCTATTGGTTACTGTTTCAGCGGGAGTTCAAACCCCTGCCATTGGCTGGCGACTCGCGAGCAGCCTTTATAAAGAGGGCTGCCGCGGCTCCTCGGCATCCGGACTCCTGAAATAAATAGAAAAGAGCTGAATCACTTAATATGTGTGCCTTGTCTCTCCGCCGCCAAAACAGCATACATAACAGGCAAGGCATAGCCTGAGAGTCAGAGAAAGGAAGAAAAGGGTTAAATTTAGCCTTCGTGGCATAGTTATTTTCTTTCTAAACTTTTTTTTTAAAGTTAAATGTTATTATTTCCCTGAGTGATTAATTTCATAGTCCAGCTCTTCTGGGAAATTACAACATTTTTCCACAATCTACTTCAATGCTATTTTACATAAATGAACTCCATAGAAATCACATTTATCAAGATTTGGATTACTTTTATGTTTTTTTTTTTACCTCCGTCAAAGGCCAGAGGAAAGCAGTTTTTATTTTCAGTATTTCTTTGTAATTTGTATCTTTCTGAATTTTTCATTGGCTACGCATAGAAGAATTGGTTTCAGAAAGGTTGGGTTATCATTTTTTTCCAAGGTATCCTCAATTATATCAAAATTGAACGGATAGAAATGTTTTAAACATAGAAGTTCTATATTTCTCCTGTTATATCTCTTACCTTGTAAAATGCATCACAAATTATACCATCGTCCTACTGAATTTTGTACCTTCAGTCCAGATTTTAAACTGGCATTTATAAATATTTATGAATACATGAAAACTTAGTACACTGATGACACAGAATGCAGTTTGGATATTCCATGTTGTAGAGAAAGAGAAAAGGAAATATAGAATTCCTGATTGATTGGCAGCTTTATAGCTCTTAAAGTATTCAGCTTCAATTTATGCTCCTTTTGTATGCTACTAAATTCCAATTATAAAAGCTAATTTTTATATGTCATTTTACTTCATTAATATGACTTCATTTTCTATAGCCCTGAGTTTCTTCTTTGCTGAACTAATTGCCACTGGCCCAAATCCCTTTTTCACTTGTTTTCGAGGATAGTGGCAATTAGGTCATGATAAACATATTAACTGCCTGTAATCATTGCTACAGAAAACAGCATGTCTTCTTTTATTTTGCAATTCACTCCCCAACTCTTCTTAATTTCTTTATCCCAATTATAATCAAAAGTTCCTTTCTCCATCACAGAGGGACAGCTTGTCAGGTAACACAAAAACAGTGATCCAAGAACTACTAATACAGTCAAATTCTCTTTCTTCACTAGCCTGTAATTTGCAATGTTATAGCTTCTTGGCAGCCATGTTTTCCCTCCCAAAGTGCTGGCAACTGACAGAATTGGCAATAAGTGGAAGGCAAAACATCTCTCAGAAGCCCTTTTTGGAGAAAATAAATATGTAATCCCAAAACTACACTCTATTTTAGAATTCTCAACATTGTTCCTTACCCCTTAAGCAACTTTAGAGTATGTTCCTGAGCCGTTTTTATTCTCAAGAAGTATAGTTCTATATGTCAGTCTACTAACTACTTCTGAATAAGCTCTTTGACTCCCTTTGTTTCACATCTGCAATTAAAACAGCATTTAATGTTCAAGAAAATGATACAAAAACACAGTGCCAAGAAGTTAAAATAGGCTGCAGTCAACATTTTGTGCTGTCAAGGACTACCTGGTAGATAGAACAATTTTATTTTCTATGCATTCAGAAAAATTTATGCTCCAAAATGATTTGCTTCTCTGTAGTATGTTGTCACAAGTACCAATAGGCAAAATAACCAACAAACATTTATCAGTTAGTTCTAAGAAAACAGAAATAAAAATCTGCAGACAGATAAATACCAACAGATAAGATGGGAATCAAATGATACAATGTATACTGACCAAAATATCTCCAAACTGCCTCTATGGTACTGGTCTTGTAGGTTAAAACAACTTTTCTCTCATGCTTTTACAAACAAAAAATATCACACAATACTACAGATCCTCAGTCCCAATGTTATTTTTGCTTCTTCTTTAATATTGAAACATTTCTTTTCATTCTGTCTTCTATTTATATCAGCATGCCAGCCAGCATTTATATGCAATCTTCTTAAGCACTGTACATAAAATTAAGCAAGTTTAAAATGGATTGAACTACAAAGATAGAATAATCGTAAGAATCAGACAGGATTAATAGTTGGCTTACTGGGGTTAATCAAAGAAAATAGGGATGAATAATGGAGTATACGTATTACTTATTTCTTTACACTTACTGGTTTGTAAATTATCAGGTGCCACCAAGAAACAAGATATATAAGGCAAATAAATATATGTGATATGCAAAGACAACACTTTAAAAGTAATTAAAGAGGCAATAAATAGTTCTGAACAATAAAGGTTTTCCATATTAGTGTAATGTCAAAAACTCAAGAAAATACCACAAATATATCATAAACCTACATTCCCTGGATAAAATAATTAAAGGATTTCCTGAGCAGTTCTTTTTGAATTTTTGAGTTTATCTTTAAGACTATCTAACTGAAGTATCTCCTATTTTTCAGTCCAATCAAGGAGGTCCTTCATAATTCCTGCTCAGGAAAACAGAAATCCTTACAAAATTAAGCAACCCAACAATACTGTACTTTGGGAAAGGTACTTTTAAACTGTTATAATAGGTAGCTTGGGCTAAGGTAGACAAGGTGTTAGTGTTAATTAATTAGCATAATTTTTGAATTTTATTTTATTTTACAACAGTGACAACATATTCTGTACCAACCTAGTCTGTTCAGTGATGCCTCAAGGACTGGACCTCAGGACTAAATTCAAATTATATTCCAGATGATGGAGATAGTGAACAACAGGCCTAGCAAATGGGCTACTCTTAATTATATGTGTTTTATTACACATTATATGAACTTATTTACACATTATATGAGTTTTATTACACATATTGGAAAATATAATTTTAATGCAATGAATGCTATTTATTCCCAAGTCTAATATGGCAGTCTAGATAGAAGATCCTTACATCCAGCATCTTTAAATTACTGTAGCTTGTTGCATATGGATCAATCTTTAAAACATGACCCAAGTTGACTGCATTTATTTGTAAATGAAGTGTAAATGAAGTCAAAGACAGGAGGCCCCATATATGACATATGGGTATTTGGATACCTTGATAGTGTAACATATGGAGCATGGTAAAAAACCAAATAAAAGTGCGGTACTAGTCAAAAATTTTTAGTAGATTGTCTTTGATCTGCCTGTGCAAATGGATTTGTGCCAATTTACTTGTTTCCTTCCAGCAGAAAGCAAAGTCACTGCTTTATAATTAAAACTATTCATCAGTATTCATATTTTATATAGTATCTATTATTGTTGTTTTTTCCATTTTATTCACATTGAATTGCCATATTTTCCTTGCTTGCATACTTTTTTGTTTGCTATCCTGCCCATATCGGTCCCAGAAAAAGAGAAAAAAACTATAAAGCTGAAGATAGAAAGGAGACTGAGAGAAAAAGAAGGAGCAATATCTTTAAAACCATTACACATCTTGAAGGAATGATAGATACTGATTTACATTTTCCTCCTTATACATATCAGATTTAGGTGGCAATAGTTCTTCTCAAAACCCACTCTGAAAATGTGAATAAGGTGAATACTTGATTTGTGGATGGGGGATGGTGAGATACCAAATATGTATGTGAATGGAAATTGATCAGAAACATTTATTATTATATTGTTTGTTTATTTATATAAAAGATTACATATGGCTTACTTCAGAGGCTGAAGTAGCCTCTTCAGAGCCTTGTGGTGAGATGGGCACAAGAGATGTTAATACTGGAACAAAACAAGAACCTTCTTAAAAATTACTAGGCTGAGAACATTGCATATTTCAGAGAATAAAAGCATGGCACGGCCACTGAGAAGATGTTATTTATTTATTTATTTATTTATTTATTTATTTATTTGTCAATAGCTTACAAGACAATAAGTATAAGTATATACATAGTTATGAATGCATGAAATGGGTACATATAAGAAAAATAAAAAAAACAATAGGACAGGGATGGTAGGCATATTGGTGCACTTATGCACGCCCCTTACAGACCTCTTAGGAAAGGGGTGAGGTCAATAGTAGACAGTCTAAGGTTAAGGTTTTTGGGGTGTGGGGAAGAAACCACAGAGTCAGGTGGAGTATTCCAGACATTGACCACTCTGTTGCTGAAGTCGTATTTCCTGCAAACAAGTTTGGTGCAGTTTACCTTGAGTTTATATCTATTGTGTGCTCTTGTATTGTTATGGTTGAAGATGAAGTATTCATTGACAGGTAGAACATTGCAATGTATGATTTTATATACTATACTTATACTTTTCAAGAGGCCTTCAACCTGTTCACTAGCAGAGTTAGTCCCTCGACATTTCATCCTGGTAGACATATGTTGTATGGATTTAGATTTTCTGAAAGAGATAGTCCTGCAACAATCCATGTAGGACTTTATAAATGACCATGGCACAACCTAGGTGAAACTTAGTCAATGGTAGAAATTTCTAGAGAACTGAAATATACTTACTAGGAATTGAACGCCACTGCAGATCTTCTCCATAGTTTTCATCAAGTAGCAGGGCAATTTCCAGACAATTTTCAAGAACAACCACATCTATGTGGCATTGCAATCATTAAACTAAGTGTAATTGTCATTAAGTCCAGCAAATACATTTTTCCTAGAGCCAACTGAATATACATATTGTTATTGCACTATTCATATATTATGTACATAGTTGATTATAAACCAAGTTTGTTAACACTGAACCAAACTAAAAGTCAAATAAACAAATTTTCCAAGAGAAAATATGCATGAGTCAATGCATCTCTATTCGTAATTTGGTCCAACCCATATAGCCACATACATAGAAAACTAGTTAACATTTCGTACGAAAGAAATAGAGGAATATTGTCATGTAAGTTAATTAGCAAATCAAAAATGCTATATTAATTTAATTGCCCTTTTTCTCATTTGATTTATTCAAACTAATGAATTATGTATTATATACATGAACAATATACAAACCAATCAGATCTACTTCTCTTCCAAGATCTACTACTTTTCTTCAAAGTTTGTTAAACTTTTGTCATATTGCTCTATTTTGATTTATTTGACTATGAAAGAAAAATAAAATGGTATTACTATTACTGGTTTGAAAAAAAACTATACTTATGCTGGTTTACCCCCTTCCTCTGAAGCCGGTTCCAAATGGTTTTGATAGGGAGCGAGATTTCCCTTTGTTATGGGATGTGTATTAGACCCTGTTATAAATTTCCATCCTGGGTGAACAAAGTGATGCTGTGCACCTTTTTTTCATGGTGCTTGGAGCTGTGGCATTCTGGATGGGGAACAACAGGCTTCAAGTAATCTTCATAAGGCGTAGTCATTGTAGGTGGGGCTCCTCTGTTTCCTATCATCTCTAGTCTTGGATGGGTTGTACTACCCCAAACAGACTGGTGCATATTTTGAGTGTCCTCCTGGACTCGCAACTCCTGCTCAAAGAGCAGGTGGCAATCATGGCTAGGAGGATCTTTGTTCAACTTTATGTGGTGCTCTCTTCCAAGATAGGGAGTCCCTCCTCTTGGTCACTCATGCCTTAGTCATCTCCCATTAGACTATTGTAATAGCTCTGTATGTGACTACCATTGAAGAGTATCTGGAAGCTTCAGCTGATATAGACCATGGCCACACGAACATTTTTGATTGACCCAAAATGGCAGATGTAACACCTCTGTCGTATGAACAGCATTGGGTACCAGTTTGCTTCTGGGTCCAATTCAAAGTATTGGTTATGATCTTCAAAGCCCTACATGACATGGAATTTCCCATCCTTTATATTGGCCCATACTTCCCAAACATGCAGAGAAGTTATGGACCTTGTCAGTTAAAGAATTTTGACAGGCAGGGTCCAGAAAGAGAGACTTGTCTCTGTTACCCCAAGTGAGTAACACCTCAAAGGGCCTCTCTCATCTATTTAATTATGTTATCTTTCTTTTAAATGCCTCCAGAGATATAATAACAGTTTTTATACTTTTAATTGTACACCTTGAGTCACTCTAAAAGTGAGATGGGCAATGCCTAAATTTGATAATTAATTAGTTAATTAATTAGTTAGTTAAATATTACATAAATCAGGGCATCTTATATTTCTAATATTGTCCATTTACTCAAAAGTTTGTAGAATTGACAAACAAGAAAAAATTACTGATCCACTCCAGGCTGATAGATTGAAAACAACAGTTTGATCTTCACAAACCTGTTCAAAGAAATGTTTGTTTTATTCAGTATTAAAAAGTAAAATCAATTCATAGTTGCAAAGCAATTTCCTATCCAATTTAAACCCACTCCTCATTTTACCATTTTGTTGAAAATTGTAAATGCACTATTATATGTTTCCATTACATTGCCCTAACAAAGAAGCTGAAAAGCTTTTTGTGTAAATTATTTGTCCTTGATGGAGTCGGTTTTGTTTTGTTATATCTATAGGAACAAATTTGAAATAGCAACTCAATGAAATGCAGTGTCTACAAAAACAATATATACAAAGCAATTAAATTATTTAATTCCTTGGCATGTGCTAGATTAGGGATATCTGCAGCCTGAGGGTGGTGAGTGGGGTTTGCTCAAAAGTCAGGAAGTTGGCTATGATCATGTAATCCTAACCCTAATGATAACCCTATCCACCAGTCAGTCTTTAACATTCTCACATAGAAGTATGTGGGAATATAGAAGTAGAAATGGAGAGATGAAAAGGAGAATATTTCAAAGGAGGCAAGACTGGGGAAGAGCATGATATTATTCATAGAAATCTATGCAGCCTCCAAAAGATTCCTTCTGATTTTTTAGGAGATCCTCCAGTGAAAGCATGAGAACACCATCTGGTATACATTTTTTTTCTGTAATAATTAACAAAATTGTGAAATGTTTGTGGCTCTTATAATTTGTTTTAATTAGTTGTTTTCTTTACATCTGGCATATTTTTTATAATATATCAAGATAAGGTAATATATTGAGGGTTTTTTGCAGAACGTATCCATTTGATTTGATACTTGAACCACCATGCAACATCTCTGCCTTAAATGTATAAAAAGAAGCCTGATATAATTAGCAAGGTTGTTTCTTATTTTCCCTTTAAAATATAGGCTTTTGAGAAAAAAATATTATAATCATCACAATATAAAATATAGAGAGAAAGCCAACCTCCTTGTAAAATGATATATTTTTCTGTTCTTTTGGGAAAACCTTATTTGGTTTGTATTTCCACTAATAGTTGGTCTTGCAACATATATCAACTGTAATTAGCCTCAAACATATACCCTAGTATCCATGCAGCAATTGATAGTGAATTGAGGCCTGGTGGGTTGATTTTCAGTAATTGTGAAATACAATGTATTAACAAATATCAACAGTTAAAGAGGAGGAATTGCATTTTAGAATAATCTACATCTAAATCCAAAGAAATAGGTTGTCACTGTTGTTGCTTTGGCTGAGACCATCTATCCTAGATTAAGAGAAAGAAGGAGTGAAAGTAACATCATCATTGGTATGTGCAACTACCTTTAAGTGGTGATGTATGTAAGTTTGTACACCAGGCTGAAGTGAGGAAGGAATAATACTGAATAATAGAAGAGTTTGAAAAACTTATCCTGGCCAAATTATCCTGATCAAATAATTTCAGTGGGTCATAGGAGATAGAAAATGTACAGGCTAATGTTTTAAAAAAGGAGGAAACCAAAAAAGAGAACACAAAATAAAGAAAATAGATCAAATGTAGAAACAATAATTTATCCAAATGGAACATAGAGCTAAACAAAAATGAGAAACTTCCATCCCTGTTTTATTTTCTTATGGCTTTTGTAGCCAGACTTTGACCTAGCAACTCACAAAATAAAAATTGGCAGGCATAGTTTGAATATTGAAAAGCACATCCATGTTTAGAAAATGGTTATCATGCATGGATCACCTGTTCACAAAGTGATTGTCATGCTGGTCATGTCCCAAAACACTAATTTAGCAGAAGACTAGAACAACCCACCTATACCCACCCTCTTATTTTAACAATTATTATAACAATATAGAATGATAATCCTTTTTTTTGACCAGTCATTTAACAGCAAAAAAATCCTCAAGGGATTAGATTTGACTTAAAACTATGAGCTCTGCTTAACAATCACTATAAAAAAAAAAAATTGAAAAATTTGGTCCCATCACATGATGCCTCCATTTATGACTGCAACAACTTTTTAATGGGAATTGAGGTTCTAATTGTCATCATAAGTCATGCTAACTATATAGCAGTGGTGCCATTTTTGAAGTTTTTGCATTGTCTGTGTTGCTTTTTGGTCTAGAGCAGGGGTCGCCAACCTTTTGGACCTCAGGGACCACCAAACTCATATTTTAAATCCCAGGAACCACTAATATGAATTTGAATTGACTGATGGTAGCTTGTTGGTGGGAGAGAGAGAGAGAGAGAGAAAGAGAGAGGGAGGGAGGGAGAAAGAGAGTGAGAGAGATCTGATCTAACACCCCCCCTCTCTCTCACATGCACACAGAGATCCCTCATACACCCACCCCCTCCAAGGCAGCCACATTCCTGCTTTTGAGCTCTGTTCTCAGGGGGAAATGGAGAGAGATCCAATCTAACACAGAGATCCCTCACACACACACACACACACAAATTCCAAGGCAGCCACATTCCTAACCTGCTTAGAAGAAGAAAGAAGCGGAAAGAAGCAGCCCAGTGGCCAGGCAAGTTTCCCCCTCCCCTTACTGACGCAAGCTTTGTGTTCCTGCAGGACTTAAGAGATACTTTAGAACCTTGAATAGGATATGTTCCTGGAACATATTTGAGATTCATATTTTTTCATACTGCTATGCCTGTTGACTCCTGAAAAATGTAACTGTCATGTAATTCTAACTACCCATACAACTAAGGGAATTATCACATTGTAGCCCAGCCCATCAAGAGATGATAGAGAACATTAATATAAAGCATATCCAATATATCTCTTTGTTGAATATAATGATCAGTGTCCTTCAAGGAGACACACTTTCAATGCTGACCAATTGTATGATACCCTTATACATATTTCAATTACTATTTAAAATTTTAAAAAGCCGATTAGGGTAATTGAAAGTCAGGAAATGTATAATCAAAAACAAAGGACATGCTCTCCAACTTTATGCATGGATTTGCATGAGATGTCTCTATGCTTTTTGCATTCATGTGGAAATATACATCCAACAGCTGCAACTTAAACACACTTTTTTTTACACACATAGACCTGGGAGGAAGAGAGGGGGAGTTATGAGTAAGTGCTTAATTCACTATCTAGGTACAACATTTGGATGGGCTGCTGCAAGGTCCTTGCACTGTTTTCTTAATATAATGGATTTGGAGTTTTTAATTTAAACCCAACTGAAAGGTGGACATAAAACTATGGCAGTTAGAATGGGAAAAAATCCTCACATTTTCTTTCACATTGGGGACAAATAAAATGTTTCTCTTGCTTTTCATACTATGAAATAATAAGACAAAGTGTCCCTTAAAAATACTAAAGGAAAGCACTATTGCATACCTAAAAAGGTTGTTCTTTATTTGCAATTTTTAAATAACATTAAATTTGCTTAATACATAATTCTACATTTCACATACTTTGGTTTAAAAGAATATCTTTGATAGAAGAGGACGATTAAAAGCGTATTAGCCACAATTAGGCATTCAGCTTTGCACAATAGAGCTGGCAGACAAATATATCAAAGCCACAGAAAACTGTGGAAGAAAACCAGGGAAAATAAATCTGCATTATGCATTACCATTATTATTCAAAAAGTCCTGAAGCCAAATTCACTCCTCATTTAAGTAAAAGCAATGCACTCAAAGGCCTGGCTTTTGTTAAGCTTCCGCATGTAATTGCAAGCTGAAATTATAAATTAAAACTCCTATTTAAATTGCAAAGTTTATTTCTCACGCTTAGTGAACAAACAAATGATATTAAGACTTCCTAAATGTGCTTGGGCAAGAGAAAGGATAACATAACTGACGTCTTAAAATATCAGGGCTTGGTAAAACTGTCAATCCCGGAACATCTCTTAGCATATGATGAATCATTTCCCTACCCGCATTCATCAGATGTTCACAAAATACAACTGTTTCTATGGTTTGAACATGATTTCACCATCTTCAAGCTCTTTCTTTTAAAAGGGGGCAACTACTTGTTACCATCTTCAATATTTATAGCTTAAGATAGAGGTAAAGAATCATGATCCCTCCAAAGCTTCATTACTTTGAGATTAATACTTCAAATAGAAGAGGAAATATGTATCTCAGGATTAAACTGTGTTGTTTGTGATGCTCTCTGAGCTTGGTTGTTTGCTCGCAAACATTTCATTAGCCAATTAAGTAACATAGTGCAGATGTTTCATTACCCAACTACAGGTAGCTATTATCACAAGTGAAAATAATTGTGGAGTTTGCTCCCTCTTTATATACTTGTCCAGTAACTTGTTCTGCCAGTTCTGGTGGGGTGTGATTTTTTCCCCTTGGTAGTTCCTTAATTAGGACATTCTTTTTTATGTGTTTGCCTGAAGTTGTCGACAACATGAGGGGGGGCACAATGGCTCAGTGGTTAAAGACACTGAGCTTGTCAGTTGAAAAACTGATAGCCCAGGTTCAAGACCCAAGCACCCTGCGATGGGGTGAACTCTTGCTCCAACTCCTGCCCACCTAGCAGTTCAAAAGCTTGCCAATGCAAGTACATAAAAAGGTACCAATTTGGTAGGAAGGTAACAGCATTCTGTGTGCCTTGGCTTATAGTCATGTTGGCCATGTCTTCAGATAATGCTGGCTCCTCCCTCAGTTAAGAAATGGAGATGAGCACTTCCCTCTAGAGTCGGATATGATTGGACAGGGGAAGCCTTTATCTTTACCTTTATCTACAACATACAGTATAAGGACTGTAATTGCCATTATGAAATATGGACAGGCAGAAGCCTGACAAAGTGCATCCCTGAACATAAACAGAAGATTCAATGAAAATCTCTCAACACATGATTAGACTCAACCATAATTTGGCTTGGGACCCGGGTACTTACGGGACCGCCTTCTGCCACCAGCGGCCTCCCGTCGGCCTGTGCACTCTCACAGGGTGGGCCTCCTTGGGGTGCCATTAGCTGGTCGATGTCGGCTGGTGACCCCGAGGGTACGGGCCTTCTCTGTGGGAGCACCCTGCCTTTGGAATGAGTTGCCCCTGGATACGGACTATCCCTGACCTGCGAACCTTCAGACGCGCATTGAAGACTCATCTTTTTCAACGAGCCAGTCTGGCCTAAATAGTATTGTGGGATTTTAAATTTGTCATTTTAAGACCCTTGTTTTATTATTTTACTATTTAACTTCAGCCATTGATTTAATCTGTTTTAATCTGTTTTTAAATTTTACGTTTTCTTTGTATTGTTTTTAATTGGCTGTACACCGCCCCGAGTCCCATGGGAGAGGGAGCGGTATATAAATCAAATAAACCTAACCTAACCTAACTTAACTGCAAAACTGGACCAAGCTAAATCCAAAAAGGCTAGAGAATTCCTGGAAGCTTGGCATTTAGAAAAACCAGCCATCAATAGACAAACAGAGATAAACCATAATTACACAGCATTCAAAAGAGACAATAAAAAAGCTAAGCAGGAAGCAAAATGATCAGAATACATCTTGTCCAAAAGTCAACACCCAGTTAAGCAGGGATTAACATCAGACAAACAATCAAGTACAAACGAATACCCAAATCAAGAAACTACTAAGGAGAAAACCGTATGTTCACCAAAACTGCAGGACAAGCTTCTGTACATAAACAAGGAGCAAACCTCACACTCACTTGCATGGACGATGTTAACTAGCTAGGTAACAAAATGACTACAAGCAACTGAAGCTCAGAGAGCACCAAGAATTCCACAGGTTAGTATTTGTTTGTTCTGTGGAAATAACATGCGACATGAATCTTTGCTAGACCTCATGAACCTACATTCAGTATGCCGTCAAACCCCAAATAAAGCAAAAAAAAAAAAAAAACCAACAACTTGAAAATGTCATTCCCATTCTCTACATTGATACTACCACATTTCTGCATGTTTAGTGTATGTTGCAATCGTAGAAGCTACCTAGAATTGTTGGGGTCAGATGGGTACAAATAGAACCAATCAATCAATCAATTTGCATGACATAGTCAGGATAGTCAGGGGCACGTTTTAATTATATCAGGAGTATACTATTCTTCATTCCCCAACCACATTTGGAAGGATGCTGAAATAACTGCTATTGTTTATTCCCTAAAACTCTCTCTAGGTCTCAACTTCTCGTAAAGGACAAGGAACACTTAGAATTTGTCAGGGTTATTATTCATATACTCTGATTCTCTATGGTTATAGCTACTGTCTTGGCTTTTTGGTCACTTTGAATTGCTCTGCCCCTATAGACAACTTTGCTTGAAAGGCCATGTTTAGTAATGTTAACACAGTTTGAAATTGGGGGTGGGGTCTATAATGATGAATTTACTGTAAAGTAGGTTCCCAAGTGTTTTGAATTTTCAAATGAGAAATTCATTCAATTTTCTGTTTTAAGTATTGGCTTTGACATTTATTTTTAGTTGCTGGGATACTACCAGGATCACCTAGTAGAATTGAGTTGTCTGATATAAATACACAGGAAAGATAACCCTGTACATACAGTATGTCATTGTTTAATTAAATTTGCATGCCGCTGAGTCCTTCCTACTCCTGGTTCCTTACCTTAAAATAAAATACAAAGACAATGGTAGACCTTTCAAGCTAGGCAGCATGTCCTAGGCAAAATTGTTTTAGCCATTTTCTACTTTGTTCTGTATAGTTTACTGCATCATTTAAATCAAGTTGTTAAGCAACACCTCTTGTCCTGTCAACTCCCTTGGCTTCTTGCTTGCTGTCTGCCACTTGCTTCACTTACTATTCATTGTTTTATTTGGCCCTGTCTTGCTGAGGCTACAGTACTGAGTGCCTGCTACATGCCTCCCAATTATAATTAGTAAGTATTCTATAAAGATGCCTGGACTTGTGAAGCTGGTCACAGAGTGCTAATTGTTAGAAAAATTCCCTAATAGATAAAAGCAGGAAATAGGTCTGAAATTTTTATTTTAACATTTAATTTGAGGCATAAAATTTCATAAATAACAATTAATCTTCCAGCCTGAAGCACGTCAAAGCTCATATGCCATAAACAGGGAAGAAGTGGCTGTCCCTCTTTTACACGTTTTATTAATCCGGAATTTCTTGTAACAGTTAAGAATAGGGTTGACCCTAACATTAACCACAGTGGGAAGACTATCTTAGGAGAGAAGTAAATAAGGACCAACAGACCTTTGGTCTTAAATCCTTGCAGTCCTTTGAACAAATGTTGAAACAAGATCCAAATCCCCATTCAGCTTTTGCAATCAGTGTCAGATATCATACCATTTTATTCTTAGACTTGGGCCAAAAGTTTTAGAAAAACCTTTTTCCATATGCCTATACATTGAATACATAGGCTTGATGTCTGCATCCAGTAAGAACCTGTATTACATAGTTGTGAATGAAATTTCCTTTATTTTAATGATGTTCTTAATTGCGATATGCTGATTACATTTATTGCTTTGTGCACTGCTGTGAATTCTTTTAAGCAGAAAGTTACTCTAAATTGTCTGAACCTAGTAGGTAGTACAGGAAGAACTATCAGGAAGAATTATAGGGTGGCTAGGAATACTATTGCACCATATTGCATTTAGACCGTATAAGGGAAATTTCTGGTAAGATATAGGTGAGCAATCATGTTTCAAAGAGCCTCTGCTTACCCCTAAAAGTGAATGGATTTTATTCAGTAAAGACTGTTCTGTCCTAGAAGATTTCTTAGCAAAATAACACATTACCCTAATACATGTTACTAAGAGCAACCATTCATTATACAGTACTCAGAGCTGAATTGTTCAGAAGTTATTCATAACTCTATAAAGAGATTTAATATATTATTTTCTCTTTCAAGCTCAATCTCCCTTTCTCTATACTTTAACAGATAACAGATATAACAGAATAACAGAGTTAGAAGGGTCTTAGAGGTTGTCCCTGCTTAAGCAGGGGACCCTAGACCAGCGGTAGGGAACCTTGGCTCTTTTATCACTGATGGACTTCAACTCCCAGAATTCCTGAGTGAGCCATAAAAGTTTCCCCATCCCTGGACTAGTGGTTTTTCAGTTGTGAGGGAAGTCAATTTTTGACTTGAATGGGACTGTTTAATATACAAATGTAGGACATATAAAGAATATTGATCATTCAAGTCAAAAATTAGGACATTTGTATATTGAACAATCCCATTCAAATCAAAAATTGATTTCCCTCACAACTGAAAAACCAGTAGGCCAGGGATGGGGAACTTTTTATAGCTCATTCAGGAATTCTGGGAGTTGAAGTCCATAAGTGATAAAAGAGCCAAGGTTCCCTACCATTGCCCTAGACCATTCCAGGCAAATGACTGTCCAATCTCTTCTTAAATATCTCCAGTGATAGTCAGGGGTGGGATTCAAAAATTTTAACAATCGGTTCTGTGGGTGTGGCTTGATGGTCATGTTATTGGCTGGGTGTGGCCAACTCAATATAACTCACATCGAGGCACACATCTCCTCCCCTGGCCTCTCATGACTGTGGGAATGCTGCACATAAGTGTGAAAAATGGTCATAAGTCACTTTTTTCAGTGCTATTGTAACTTTGAATGATCACTCCACACCAGCAAAGGAGGAGAAAAAAACTCCAGAGATGTTCCTGAGACAGGAAGTCTAATCCTGCCAAGAATGTAATAAGGGTTAACAGAGAGGCAGTTTGTGTAAGCAACACCAGAATGTTTCCTTTCTGCCTTCCTTGCAGGATTAAGCCAGTAATTTGTTCTAACAACCGGTTCTCCGAACTGCTTAGAATGTTAACAACCGCTTCTAGCGAATAGGTGCGAACTGGTAGAATCCCACCCCTGGTGATAGTGCACCCGCAACTTCTGGAGACAAACTGTTCCAGGAAGTTTCTCCTTAGTTTTAGGTTGGATCTCTCCTTCAAAAATTTTCATTTGTTACTTCTTATCCTGCCTTCAGGAGCTTTGGATAGGTTGACCACCTCTTTTTTGCAACAGCCCCTCAAGTATTGGAAGTCTACTATCTTTGGAGCTACTTTAGTTGTTTTTCTATATTTTAAATCTAGTGTTTCAGACAATGATAAAATCTCTGCTTGATAGCTTGGTTATGGCCAAGACTCTCCTTGTTATATTTTCTTATTAGGATTTAAAAGGACGAGGATGGAGAATATTAGTGAGCAGATTGCCTCAGGAGAGAGTGGAGGATCTGAAATCAATGTTTTGCCCTTGTGCAGGTCTGTATGTGTAGCCACCGACATCCACAAAATAGCAGAAATTGAGAAAAAAACCCAAGAACTGGAATCGTGGTATGAGCTAGCTAATGTGGATCCAATGTTGAATTCCAATGCAGGTTTCAATGGTGGCTTTTTGTTAAGAATCTGATTCAAGTTTTTGATATCTGCTTTATAAAACTGGGGAATTCTAATAAAGTTTGCTTAAGTATTTATGATTAAATTACCACCAATGCCACATACACTTTTGGCTTCATTAGTTAGCTTGAAGCAATAGATTGTCATAATTTCTATTGCTCAGGAAGGAGCAGAGACTCCCTTTTGTTAGCCCTTTGCAACTGTTCAAAGTGTATGCAGTGACGGTGCACGGAAGGGAAATGGATTATGGCAGCAAGCCATGTGACAGAGGTGTTGCTTGATCTCTTCAGGTTGCTTGGCACATAAAATTCTACACAAAGCCTCTTTGTTGCACTCCCCAACTGTGCCTAAGCTCACAATTATCTCTTGTCCTTCGGTTCACTAACAAAGTGAACTAAAACCCAAGCCTTTGTTTTTCCTTTCTTTACTTATATTCAGTATAGATCTAAGAATATATCAAACAAACATAAATGGAGTCTATATGCATGAATAAGTATGAGAATACTAAGGCAAAATTCTATTAATTTTTATTATTTAAAATTGTGGAAAAACGAACACCAAAACAAAAAAGCAGGTTACACCAGAGGTAATGCAGATGAGGGCTGCACTGATTAGATTAAACATGAAGTAACCTTTCTTCCTTTATTTAACAGTTTAACTTTTCCTTATTCTTTTTAACTTTTAAAAACTTTTTAAAAAGTCAGATGTATTTATAGAATGTCATGATTCTTTCCCCATGACATCCAAGTGGCTATTTTAGAAAACAAGTACAGCCTCTATTCCAAGCACAGACAATTTTCAGGGAAGACAAATGTTAACCAGACCATTTTCTGGCCAATAGTTATTCTGTCATTTATTTTGGCACAAAGTGCCAGCAAAAACTTATTATTTTTGCACTCCATACAAAAGCAAGATCTCTGACGGGGTAGGAAGGAAGAGCATAATTTATACAGTGAAATCTAAATACATTATGAAGGCACTCTGGAAAAAAAGTCCTTAATACTTCCTCATTTTGGGGAAGAGTTTTCTTCCAGTACTTCCATTTTTAAATAGTTCAATTATGTATAATATATTTCCAAGGTTGGGTATTATTCTTCTATTAAAACTATGTTGCATGCATTACAAAAATTAACTATAGTAATTAACTGCTATATGAACTAGGAAACAATACTTTGTTCCTAATGTATCTATGGGAAAAAAGAAATTAAATTAATTGCATTTAATTAGGCCCAGAAGAGTGTTCATTTACCTCAAATGTTTATTTCCCACATCCAAACAATACTGTATTTAGAAGTATAATAATAGTCCTTATTCTCAGCACTCTTCATGTATAATTACATGTTTTCAGGTGAAATTTCAGTCTGCTAATTTTAATTTAGAAGCTGCGAGTTTCATTGTATTGTTGTTTATAGCATTCAAAAAGATCTACATACCTAATAGTGTCTCATTCCCTATGTAAATTCTCTGAAAACAGTATGTCTCTGCCTCTGCAATAGCACTTTTATTATGGTCCTGGGGTTTCTCTTGTCTGTTTTGTAATCTTCCATTGAGTATACATTTCTTAATAATGTTCCTACATTTATGATGCTCAAGTCTATTGCTTTTCATGTCATTGATGATGTTAAGTGGTCAACCATGATGTAATATTAGAGATTCTTCTTGGGATCCTCCCATAGCATTAAGCTGAATATGATAAGACAAAGTTTATTCTGATTTCTATCCTGTTACATCTCCCTCTTTAATTGTCTCCAGGGCTCCTGGATCACCTCAGTTTTCTCTGTTCTCAGGCTTGGGATCCTAATTGGCTGATTTTCTGCTTGATACACAGTGAGGTTTTCATTTGAGGAATATTCATGGTATCCAGGGTTTCTGATAAAGGAGACTATAGTTTTAATCATGCACGCCATGGTTGTTTCATTACATCATTTTCCAGACAGATATTTCTATTTTCTCTGCATTTCCTTATTTTAAAACAGTGCCATTCAAACTGTTCTGAGACTTTCCACATCTCCTTATAGGTTATAGTTATTCACTACTACCTATTGGAACTAAATAATTTAAAGTGAAGGTACTTATCCTTAGAGCCATAACCTTATTTATCCCTAAAATTATCTTTGTTTCTTATTCATCCAAGCAAGGTCTTTTTCTCCTCTTCCTTCTTACTTCCAGGGTCAAAGCACCATGTCTCTGAAATAATCTCTTTCCCTACATTTGTCTCTGAAAATCTGATAGCTTCTTAAATGATTTAAACTTTTTTATGCGATTAGTCAGCATTGGATGTTTTTCCTCCATCTTAGTTCTTATTAATATTTTTGGTTCCTAGATTAATACCTGTTTAATTAAATTATGGATGTAAGTACATTCTGTCATACTACATACTTTTTAAAGCAATATGTATGGTTGCTGTGTTTGAATTATCTTATTTGTTTACCAGTTTCAAATGCCAGGATCTATCTACAGTTATAAAGATCAGAATAGAGCAGGCAATGGTTTCCCTTTGATGTGCTATGTGAGCAAAAGTTGAACTCCAAAGAAGCAAGATAGAAACTTTGGATTTGGGAAAGGTTCCTGAGAATATTGTGGACAGCCAAGAAAACAAACAACTGGTTGAAACAAATCAACTCAGTGTTCTTATTTAAGGCAGAAATGACCAGGCTCAAATTGTCCTACTTTGGACACATAATTCAAAAACCTAACTCTTTAGAGAAGACTCTAGTCGGAAAAGTAGAAAGAGAAGAAAAATATGACCAACAACTAGGTAAATCTGTTGTCGTCAGGGTGGGGGTGGGTGGGAGTTGGGGGGGTGATTTTGTTATATTGTACTTTATTAATTTATTTGATTCTTTTTGTTAGTTTTTATTGTTTTAAATGTGGTTTTATATTCTGTAAGCTTCCTCGAGTCACCATGGTTGAATAAGCAGCAATATAAATTTAATCAATCAATCAACCAATAAATAAATAAATAAATGAACTCAAGTACAGCAGTGATGGTGTACCATTGGAAGACCTGAATGACCAGCCTGGGAACAGCTAATTGTAGAGAAAATCTCTATGTATGGTTGCTAATAGTTAATACTGACTTGATGGCTCATAATTTAAAGGAATGCAAAGGATTCTTTTGAAGATTTAAACAGCTCTAGTTGTTATTTTTTTCCCTGTGCTTCCTTTACATAATAAACAAGCTTCTTCTTTAGCAAAAAGATATACCAATTTTTTTTCCTTAGCAAGAATAATCATATATCATCTACTTTGTTTTATGCAATATGCAAATGCAATATGCTCATTTTACTAGAAGATTTAATGAAGAGGTAGATTTTTGGCACATATAAGCATCAATAAGTAAGACATTATGAAACTTAAATGCATAACCAATTCTTAGGGGTAGTATCTTAAACTTAGAGTAGAAGTGGAATTTATTTAATGTTTATGTACAATAATCTGACCTTTTACTAGAGAATATAGAGGGGGCATGCATAAGTGAACTAACATGCCTATTGTCCCTGTCATTGTATTTTTATTCTTTTATTCTTGTTCTCATTTTTGTTTGACAAATTCTAGTAAATAAATAAAATAAATATGGTGGAAAATGGAATATGGTGGAAAGGATCAGTAGGCATTCAAATCTTTTTTTCTTCCTGCCACAAACTTACTCTTGGTAGTGTAAAAGGCTATGGCAAAAATGAAAACATTCATGGAAGGATTGAACCATAAATAACATAACAAGAACAAAAGCTGAACAACAATTTAAAAAAGAATAAAAGCAAAGAAATTTTTGATTTTATTTCAATGTTTTGAGAAAAGGCACAGATAATATAATCGGTAAAGAAGCTAAGACCTCAGGGTAAAAGATATGCTGTTTATAAACTGCCCAGAATCACTTAGGTGAGATGGGTAGTGTAGCAATTTGATAAATAAATTAAAAAGAGATCATTTGACAGAAGTATTAATTCTGTTTTAAGGAAATTTCTCCACTAATATGTGTGTGTGCGTGCGCACACACATACACACACACACACGCACACATACGCACACACACAAACTTGCATGCATCCATATGTGTGTTTGTGTATATGACCAAGATTGAGCAATATTCAATAAAGCCACATTTAACTAAATGATCTAATATTTATTGATTGATTGATTGATTGATTGATTGATTGCATTTATATTGCTGCCTATTTGCCCATGGCAACTGTATATATATTGTATGTGATGTGTTTTCCTGTTTTTTCTTCCTGTTGGAGTTTGTAGTTTGAGGCGGGTTTTTTAGTTCTTTTCTCTCTTCCTTCCCTCTCCCCCCTTTTAATAGAATTAAGCAGGGTCTCCAACCCCCAGGCTGTGATCCAGTACTGGGCCTCAGCCTGTTTGGAAGAGGCGGGCAAGCACATGAGCACAGCTCCGGTTTGTGCAAACAGTGCGCAGCATGTCCATCGCTTGCACAAATGGAGTTGTGCACATGCTAAATGACTCTTTGATATAGGGGTTCAATTTCGTTGCTACTAAAATTGTTAGCTAAGCAAGTACAAAAATAGCCAGAAAATGATAGAACCCTGGGAAACAGGTCCCTTGTCAGTCAACAAGAGTGCTGATTTGCCACCAGCTTATCAGGTCCTTAGGAGCTAAGGACCTGACAGCACAAGGAAACAACAGTCATAGCCTTAATAACTGGGCATCAACACCCCAAGCAACAACTAAAAACCCATACACAATCAAGCAACACATAAATACTATGTATAGAATAGGCCAAAGTACAAATTCTGGTGAGAGATAAGTTTCCTGAGGATGGGCTCCAGAATGAGTCTGAAAACTCGGAAGACTAAACCTCTTATCCCAGTGACCAATCCAGATTGGATTCTACATTATCCTGGGAGCTATATATTTGCCTTCATTCGTGAAGTCATCCCTGCCATCGGCCATCCAGGTTAAGCTGTCAAAACTGCAGATAATAAGAGAGAGAAAAAAACATGGTTATGTATCCATAGAGATTATCTTTTATTATGTTCATAATAAAATAGCAGGAAAAAGGCATACCCTACGTATATACCAGAATATTTACTGTAGATCATCAAGAACTGGTCTCTATTTAGCAACTGTGGAAAACAATTTGTGAAGATAACAAGACCAGGGATAATAAGGGCCACCTGGGAACATAAGACTAAAGGGACTGTTACAGAATTAACTAACAAAATTCTGGAAAGTGATTGTACTAGAATGATCATTACTGGTTTTTGGCTGTTACAGTCATTTAATCACAAGCTGCTAGATTCAGAGAATATAAACTCTTGCATTATTTTTATCTAAATAAAAGTTGACGTATCTGTATCATACATTCCTTGCCTTTATCTTTCTGTGTATTCTATTTTACACTGTGGACTAAAAAATACAATAGAAATTAAAACTGAAAGCAAGGAAGGAATGAAAAAAGATCTATACCTGGCTGAAGATTGGATGCACTTCTTAAAAATTATTCGTATTTTTAAAAATGATTTAAACAATTTTTGCAACTTCCAAGTAAAAGAAACAATGGATGGAAACTAATCAAGGAGAAAAGCAACCTGAAATTAAGGAGAAACTTCCTAACAGTGAGAACAATTAATCAATGGAACAGCTTGACTTCAGAAGTTGTAGATGTTTCAACACTGGAGGTTTTTAAGAAGAGACTGGACAGTCACTTGTCTGAAATGGAATAGGGTGTCCTGCTTGAGCAAGAGGTTGGACTAGAAGACCTCTGAGGTCCCTTCCAGCTCTATTCTGATTGATTGATATCAAAGAGTCATTTTAGAAGGTGACAAATGTAATAAATAAATAAATATAGATACTGAAAGTATATTATTTCATTTGAGATAGAATTAAAGGAAAATAAATGTATAAGCCTAATAATCTTATCTTGTTTGTAAATATTGGATTAATTTATAGTGAACATTAGAATGTAAGTCTGAGAGACTGAAAAAAATTTCCAGCATAGAATGAATATTCCTTGGGGCAAAAGCATCACTGACTGCATAAAATCACTTTTACAAACTGTCCTTTACACTTGATAATAAGCAGGACAAGCGGATTTTACCATTTGCTTTTACAAGCCATTTACTGACATTTCATCTGAAAGCAAAGGGCAATTTTAGCAGGTACATGCATATGGTATGGGGAGTGGGTAAAATTCCAGTTATTTCTCCTGTAATCATATGATGAGCCAGTCTGTGTTGGTATTAACAGTAATTTCATGGTGGCTGGTTGAACATAAGGCTATAATTCAATTGTATTTTTCCCCGATGTTCTGAATAGCAAGAATAAAGCTGATTTACATTCCTAGTATTCAGAAAAAAGTCATGTAATATTTATAAGAAAAAGGATTTTGTAGATACCTAATCATTAGGTTATTTAAAATCTGTCACGCTCTAGGAGTAGAGCTAATCCACAAAATGTTGGAAGAAAGGGATTATTTTGCTTAAGATCTCAAAAAGCAGAGATTACTAAAGACAAATATGTTCGCAGTTTGCTTCCTTGCTGGGAACAATCAGTTGTATATAATATTGAACAGCATGTCCGTCTATTTATACATATCTAATGACCTTTCTATATATTTAGAGCCAGCATTTTGTTAAAAATATGATTGTTTATGGGTACAAACATAGCATATTACCATAAACAGTGTTAACCTAGTTCTACTTTTATTCACCAATGTTGCAGGCTCCATCAGTTGAAACATTTAAACAGTCAGACTGAAACTTAATTGGGTCATACTCTTTCTTGTAACTATAGTTCCAACACAGACCACATTAAAAAACTACTTGTTTGTATTCTGCTGTGACACCTCAGACACTGTTCTAACAGCTGCCAGCAAAACCTGAACCAATACAACTCAGACTCCAGGCCTACTTTCCCATTAGGAGGTCCTTAGATATTGGTTACAATTGTATGGTTTGAATGAACCTCTCTGTGGTTTGGGGAAAGAGTTTCTGCTTGTGTGTATAAAAGGTTCAGATTCATGCTGGAAAAATTCTTGCCTGAAATGCTACAGAATTGCTGCCATTCAAAATTAACAATCTGTCTTGATGGTTTACCTCAAAGTTTCCTATGATGTACTTCTCTGAAGGGAACGGAAAATAAGTTGAGAAGGAAACTGTTTAAAATAGTAAGTTCCCACCAAATCTCTCATCTCTTGAAATAAGCACAATTATTTCCTGCTTAGAAAATCACCATTGTCTTCACAATTTTTTAAAAAGGAATGCTATTTTTTTTGTCATATTTGAGGGTACCCTGCTATTGTGAGCCATAGCTCCAAGGTGAGAATTTTTCTACTGCTGGAACAATATACAATATATAATATACTCATTTAATGATCACTAACTGATACGGTTTTTAAGTGAAATATCACATCACCATGCAGGACTTAGATTAGTTCCACTGTGGTCATTATGCCTAACTGACAGAATAACAGAGTTGGAAGTGACCTTGGTCTTTTAACCAGGGGTGGGTTTCTATCGGTTCTGTTCACCTCTGTAGAACCGGTAGCTTTGAAGAGCAGCAGACATAGAACCGGTTCTATGTCTGCTAATGTTTTTGCCTAACCGCCCTCTTACTTGACCTTTATTTCCTGATTTTGCAACTTCAGCTGCCATGTGAGGCACAGCTGCAGTTTAAAAAGCAAGAAAAAAGTGCTTTTTGAAAGGATGCTTCTCTGCACACAGTGTGCTGATGATGATTTACAGGCGCGTGAGCGCAGCATGCAGGGAAACACATTGTAAATCACCAAACCTCGTAAATCACCAAACCAGTAGTTAACCCTGTTGTATCCCACCCCTGCTTCTAACCCAACCCCCTGCTCAAGTAGGAAACCCTATAGTATTTCAGACAAATGATTGTCTAATCTCTTCTTAAAAACCTCCAGTGTTGGAGTGCCCAAAACTTCTGGAGGCAAGTGATTAATGGTTCTCTCAGGAAATTTCTTCTTAATTCTAGATTGGTCCTCTCTTTGATTAGTTTCCATCCATTGTTTCTTGTTCTGCCTTCAGGTGCTTTGGACCTTCTTCTTTGTGGCAGACTCTTAGATTATAAAGATATCTTTTTTTGTGGCAGCCCTTTAGATAAGCAAATCACTCATGGTTGTTAAGCATATGTGACTGCAACTTGTGACTTACTGCCGACTTCCCCACTTACTTTGGTTATCAGAAATCAATTGTGAAGCACACAAACACATGACCATGGGACACTGCAACTGCCTATTGGTTATGAAGCTGGCAAATGGTAATCATGTGATCACAGGAACACTACAAAGGTTGCTAAGTTTGAGAACTGGTTGCAAACCACTTTTTCAGCACTGTTGTAAGTTCAAAGAGTTGCTCAACTGAACATTATCAGAGGACTTACCTGTACTCACTAGTAGAAGGAATTAGGCATGTCACCAGGCAATTCTTTCTGACACTTTTGAAGTCCATTTCAAACAAGAATAAGGTTAAATTTTTCTTTTCTTGCTATCTCATAATCTTTGAAACTCCTTATAAACCCCTTATAAATAAATGGGATCAGAGTGCTAGAATGGTAGCCTCAGCAATTGCAAGCTGTATATTGAATATTACTCTTTGAAAGGCTTCATAAATAAATCAAAGACATTGTGTTTCTAAGAAACCTCTGCTTTTCTATGGAAGTTTTTCCTTCAACTCCTTTGGGTTATGAATGCCCACAGAACAAAATCCATGCAGGGGTGTTGACTTGAGTGTTACTCTATCTCGGCCAAATGCCTTTGTTGCACTAAGTGAATGATGTGAGGTCTGAATGCAAACTGAAAATTAATATTTCTTTCTACATATGCCCCCAACCTTGTGTGTCACACTGCAGAATGCAGTATGCATTTACAAAAAAAAAATAGTGAGCAAAATGAAGTGCCTTTATAGCACGCTGAAAATTTTATGGACTTGTCTAAAATGGTCAACACTGCAATTTAAAAAAAGAAGTACTCCAAATGAATCACATGCATAAGAGCATAGAACAGCACGATTTTAGGTTTACCTTCAGGATATTACCATTACTAATGATATATTATACAGATTGCCCACCAAAAAGAAACCTATTTTTTTACTTTAATCATTTGTAATTTTATCCTGATGGAGAAATTCTTTTAGTATTTACCAATGGTTGAATTTCTGATTAATAAAAAAATATTTTATTATTAATAAATAATATGAATTATTAATAATAAATATGGTTATTTTGTTATTGTTACATGATTTTGGTTTTGGTTTTCTAATTTTGAAATCCAGTTCTTCTGTAATTTCTCCTCCTCTTCTTCTCATTTAACTTTTTCCATATAAAAAGTACCATTTATTGCACATTCATGTGAAAACTATGGAAACTGAATTGTCATATTAAAATAATTTTACACATACTGCTTACAACTAGTAAAACATTTATTTGCAACCATAGGTTTTAGAAAATACATTCACAATTATATCAATTTAGTACATCCCCTTTCCTATTAAGAGTACTGTTCGTCAGGGTGCACTTTCCTATCTTCCTTGTAGCCTTTGGAAACAGTGGAGTTTGTTTTTCTACCTTTGGTTTTCATCAGAGAGCAAAAATGGATTATTATTTTTTCTAAATTAGATTGATTCAGTTGGATCAACAAGTGTGATAAATCTAATTCTGGGTTCCTGATAGAGTTTGCAAAGTAATAAGTAAGAGGCAGATCTTTCATCTATAAATTATTACAAGTGCATAAACAGAGTGTAGTTTACTCCTTTATCTCTTTCATCCAAATACTGTGTTATTATTATTATTATTATTAATCAAATTTATATACCGCCCTTCTCCCAGGGGACTCAGGGCGGTGTACAGCCTAACTAAAAACCCACAAATATACAAAAATTAAAAAAGTATTAAACCAATTTGGCTGATAAATAAAACTAAACAGGTCCCACCCCCCCACCTTAAAACCCCAATTTAAAATTTAAATACCATGGAGACCAAAATTAAAACCATTATCTCAGCCCAGGCCGGCCAGCTCAAAGAGCCAGGTCTTCAATGCGCGCCTGAAGGCCCTCAGGTCCGTGTCAGTACGAAGCTCCGGTGGCAGAGTATTCCAGAGGGCGGGGGCACCCACAGAGAAGGCCCTACCCCTCGGCGCCGCCAGACGACACATAGCGGCCGACGGCACCCGGAGCAGACCCTCTCTGTGGGAACGCACTGGCCTGTTGGAGATCACCGGCAGAATGCGGTCCTGAAGATAACCTGGTCCTATGCCATGGGTCGCCCTAAAGGTCAAAACTAGAACCTTAAAGCGAACCCGGAGAGCCACTGGCAACCAATGCAGCTCGCGCAGAAGTGGCGTCACATGGGCGCTACGCGACGCCCCCATAATCATCCGCGCGGCTGCATTCTGCACCAGCTGGAGTCTCCGGATGCTCCCCGCGGGGAGCCCCATGTAGAGGGCATTACAATAGTCCAGGCGAGAGGTGACAAGGGCCTGAGTGACCGTGCGCAAGGCGTCCCGATCCAGGAAGGGCCGCAACCGGTAGATCCGATGGATCTGATGAAACGCCCCCCTGGAGACGGCCGCGATGTGATGTTCAAGCGACAGCCGTACATCCAGGAGGACACCCAGGTTGCGAGCCCTCTCTGCGGGGGGCAAAACGTCCCCCCCGATAGCCAGCAAAGGTGTCAGCTGGCTATATCGGGGCGCCGGAAACCACAGCCACTCGGTCTTGGATGGGTTGAGCCGAAGCCTGTTCCCGCCCATCCAATCCTGCACGGCCTCCAAGCACCTGGACATAGCCCCCACAGCATCGTTGGGGTGGTCTGGAGTAGAGATGTATAACTGGGTGTCATCTGCATATAGATGACACCTTACTCCAAGACCATGGATGATCTCGCCCAGCGGCTTCATATAAATGTTGAACAAGAGGGGAGAGAGGACCGACCCCTGAGGCATCCCACAAAGCAGGGGCCTAGAGGTGGATCTCTCCCCCCCCGCCAACACAAATTGCGAACGGTCGGAGAGGAAGGAGGAGAACCATCGAAGGACGGTTCCACCCATCCCCAACCCCTCCAACCGTCGCAACAAGATACTATGGTCGATAGTATCGAAAGCCGTCGAGAGGTCTAATAGGACCAGGACAGAGGAGAACCCTCTGTCACGAGCCCTCCAGAGATCATCGACCAACGCAACCAATGCCGTCTCAGTGCTATGTCCAGGCCTGAAGCCCAATTGGGACGGATCGAGGTAAGTAGCTTCCTCCAGGTACCGGGGGAGCTGACGTGCCACCACACTCTCAACAACCTTCGCCACAAAGGGAAGGTTGGAGACCGGACGATAGTTGTTTAAAATAGCCGGGTCCAGGGAAGGCTTCTTGAGGAGGGGGCGCACCACTGCCACCTTCAGGGCGGCCGGGAGCACCCCCTCTCTCAAAGAAGCGTTGACAATCCCCTGGAGCCAGCCTCGTGTCGTCTCCCTGGCGGCCGAAACCAGCCAGGAAGGGCACGGGTCCAATAAACAGGTGGTGGCATTCAGACCCCCCAGCAACCTGTCCACACCCTCGGCGGTCACAGGATCGAACTCCCCCCAGATAACACTCACAAGACCTGCCCCGGACACCTCCCCCGGGACCACCCAATTGGAGTCGAGCCCCTCCCGAATCTGAGCGATTTTATCATGCAGAAATCGGGAAAACTCCTCTGCCCTACCCTGCAAGAGGTCATCCCGCGCTCTCGGTTCAAGAAGAGAGCGGGTCACTCTAAACAGGGCGGCAGGGCGATTTTCTGCTGACGCAATAAGGGCGGAGACATACGAAGTTGGCATTGTATTGAAGGAAGTTCTGTAGAGATTTGTCTCATATAATAGGATCTAGGTAAATAATGTGACATTCCTTGTGCTTCTTTGAAATATTGATACCATTTAGCATGCAAACTCTCCATCTTGTCTAAAATCTTTTAGATATTTTATTTTATTTATTTTTATTAGAATATGCATGTTTGTAAAGTTTTTCTTAGTTTTCTTCTTGAATTTTCTATTGCTATGAAGATAAACAATTAATTGTTTTTGTTCTTATGAACCGCTTCTAAATTTGCCCTCTTTCAGGCTTATCCTTTATTTTTTCCCCCCAACAAAATATGGCCACCAAAATTATGTGACATAATGTAAAATAATCATGTAATAATAGCTAGAGGAAACACTGTTGAGGATTGCATTCCATTCCATGATTGGCAATCAATCAGAGGCTGCCCTGCAGGTATGCAACATATGATCGTCATATTATCGTCATCCTCATCAATACCATCATTATCCTCATTTTAGCCATTGTCTATCCACTGCAGGATGAAAGCCTTTTCCTATACAGTCCTCTTTTTGCCAAATAGGCCCATAATACTTGCTGATGTTGTTGATCCATCTTGTTTAAGCTCTCTTTCATGGATGCTTTTTATCAAGCGGGATCCAGTCTATGATGGCCTTGGTTTACCTGCTATCAGTTCTTCTATGAGACCTGCCCATTTCCATTTCAGGGATTGTACATGAGTTGATGTCAGTTTTGCAGTAAAATAATTCCTAATAAAATTAGATTTTAATATGAATATTTAGATAATATTTATATTTGCAATTGGATCCAAGCTCTATTGTGAATGAAGAAGGGAGGAAGGAAGGAAGGAAGGAAGGAAGGAAGGAAGGAAGGAAGGAAGGAAGGAAGGAAGGAAGGAAGGAAGGAAGGAAGGAAGGAAGGAAATTCAGAATAGCAAAGAATCAATCTGCATAAAATATACCTTAAATATTGCTTTCTATTCTATCTTTCTATGCTGCAATAATTATCACTTTCAAAGGTTCGGAAGTTGGTAGTCATTGTAAATAGAGGGAGTAAAAGCTGTTTCTTGACTTCAGGCGGTATCATGTAGAACAGTGTGACAAGCAGCCATCTGGACGACACAGAAGCAACATCTTATAGTCCCTGACAAAAGATGTCAGCCCTTTTTAAAAAAGGCCTCTTGCAGGGTTGATAAACCCTACAAATAATTTCTTTGTTAGATTTCTATTCTCCACAATGAAGTCATCTGCATCAGCTTTGTTCCTGATATTAATATTTCAGGAATGCTTAAAAGGTCCAGTATCATCAGAAATGCAGCCTTGACAGAATAGCCACATAAAAATTAACTGGGATATTTACCTTTGCTCAGAATAAATATTAAAGCATAGGTTGAATTAGGAGGACAAGTTGCATTAAAAAAAGCTTTTCGCTTAGTTTGTAACATGAGAAATGTCAAACAAACTAAATTCAGCATAACCCTTTATATGTAGAGCAATTGCACCCAAATCTCCCCTCCCCCGGTCTTGAGTATTTATTTTAAGCATGTTTTTCAATTACTTATGGCTATTGCTGAAATGATAATATGAAACTAAACAAAGTGTTAAGAGAATCTGAGACAGAGTTTACTTGTCAACTTAGTTTGGTATGACGATATTGGGAACAAAATAACAATGAAACCACACACATTACTTTTGCATTCTTCTTTTGAAAGCTTTTCTCTTCTGAATCTTTCAGTTACTAGAACAGAGATAATTATAAGGTTTAGGCAAGGAATGTTTCTCTTTAAAAAAAATCTAATTATGTAATTTTTAAGGTGTTGAATTTTCAGTTGTTGCTTTTATAGCATAAAATTCACTTTCCAAGGATCCTAGTATTTTCTTCTTTTCCTGTGCAATGATTTCCTTACTCAGAACATTTTGCAAGAATTGTCCAAAGAATAAATATTTAAATATAGCTCCTTTTTTCCCTTCAGCTTACATATAATAAATAAAACGTTTATATAAATAGATATAAAGTATCATGGTGTTTACAGAAGATAAAAATATATAAAAGACAGATTCCAGCCTCAAGAGCAGTTGCTGGCTATAAAAGAGACTATTTTCATTGACTGGACATGTTTTGCTAACATTCAGAGAGCAGTTGGCTCTGACACATGCCTGGATTAACATTCTGGGCTATCAAACGGAAAGGGGGAGAAGTAGTCTAGCTGGTTTCATTAAGTCTGTTTGAATCACTTGTTGTATGTTTTATGTCTGCATTTGTGTATGAATGTGGATACACAAAAGGGAAGAATTATTATCAGACACACTGAAAGGAAAATGTGACTATCATTAGCATAGAACAGTATTTCTTCAAGTGTGGTCCTAGAATCCCTGGAGAATATATGCTCATAAATGATGGGCCTCGGGAGAATGGCAGAAGGAAATTACCTGATTTTAGCCATTTCTTAGACAAAGAGGGTATACAGAAAATCTTTTATCCCATATAGGAGATCCAGTTTGGATAAGTAGTTAAGGTTTAAAAAAGTGTAGTAACAGTAAACAGAATTGGAGAGTCTTTAAATCTACTCAAGCAGGAGAACCCTAATCCATTCTGCACAAATAATAGCAATAGCAGTTAAATTTATATATAGCTTCATAGTGCTTTGCAACTCTCTCTAAGCAGTTTACAGAGTCAGCGTATTGCCTCCAACAATCTGGGTCCTCATTTTGCAGACTTTGGAAGGACAGAAGACTGAGTCAACCTTGAGCCAGTTAGTAGCTGCAATACTGCATTCTAATCATTGCGCCACCACAGCTCATAGCTGTCCAATCTCTTATTAAAAATCTCTGGTGATAGAACACTCAGAATTTCTGGAGGGAAGCCATTCCACTGATTAATTGTTCTCAGTGTTAAGAAATTTCTTCTTAGTTGTAGATTGGATCTCCCTTTGATAAATTTCCAACCTTTACTTCTTGTCCTGATGCTGGTGTAGAAACCAGGAGACTGTGAGTTCTAAGCCCATCTTAGGCATGAAAACCAGCTGGGTGACTTTGGATCAGTCATTCTCTCTCAGCCGAACCCATCTCATAGGGCTGTTTTGTGGGAAATAGGAGAAGGAAGGAGTATTAGGTATATTTGCTATGTTGGGTTACCTAATAAAGTAATAAAGATGAGATGAAATCAAATAAAAAAATACTCTGTGCTACTCATTGTGGTCATTAGTCATAAAGAGCTAAAGTGACAGTGCTATTATATTTGGACATAAAACATTTGTGTTCTAGGTTTTTTTTTAAATCCAAAGCAAGTTCTTAAATAAGAGATCAGCTGAAAACCAGCACTATTTATTTATTTTTATTTATACTTCCTATTTCTAAACCACCCATCCTCCTCAGAGAGGGGTTCTAGGTGGTGTACATTATAACTTTATCTTGCTTTAATGAATGATGTTTATTGTATGCAAATAAATAAAGAGAAGACAAGCCTGAAGGGTTTGTGGCTGTTCCCTTAAACTTTTGGAAAACAGCAAGAAACTGAGAGAAATTAAGTATCATTAAAGAATGGAAAGTTTAAATGAAATACTATGAAATATAATATTAAGATACTCATCTGGTGAATGATAAGAATTTAGGGACATTATAACAGAATTTAATCATACCTTTAGTTACACCCACGTAACTTTTACAGTATCCTTTACACTAAGAATCTAATCACAAAGAGCTTGGAATAATTGGTGACCTTTCTAAATAAAACAGACCAGTACCAAAATATGCAAACCTGGCTCCTTTAAGCAATAGAGGAATAGAAAGGCAAGCTAAAAGTAAGTCCATACATTTGTGAACCATATGAGAGATAATGGAAAATTAGACTTTCTTCGTATGTACATTTTGTGCTTAATCCAAGAGAACCTGCAACATACCTTGTAATGATCTTCTCTGGGCTTGATATATGGACCACTATGTCACTATTTTAATAATAGAAAATGGAATTATCTGAAAATTTTAGTAATGAAAGCCAAGAAGCATAATGAAAAAAATGGAGAAATATTAAATATAAAAAAGATCAAGCTAATAACAAGAGATGCAGTAACCTGTCTTAGAAGTGACAATGAAGATAGTGAATTGATAGACAGTTTCTTCTTTTTAGGATTAACTATTGACAATAAAGGAGCTAGCAATCAAAAATATTGCACAGACCAGTCCTTAGTATAGTAACTATATTGAAATTCAAGTGCTGGGATATACCTACAAAGATAAAAATAGGGCAGGCAATGGTTTCCCTTTGTTCTATAGAACTGCAAGTTGAACTTGGTAGGAGAAACAGAATATTGAAGCTTTTGAACTCTGGGATTGGGGTGATTTGTGAGGAACCTTAAATAAGAAAATAAATGGATCACCAGACAAATTAATCCAGAGTTCTCATTGAAGGCACAAATATTCAGACCCAGATTATCTTACTTTCAACACATTTTATGAATACCTAGTTTTTGGATGAAGCTATAATGCTGGTGAAAGTATAAGGAAAATGAAACAGAGGATGACTAGCAATATGATAGATGAACACAATTATAGTTGTGCTTGGTGTACCATTGGAAGACCTGAAGCACCTCTTTGGAATAGATCCATCTGGAAAAACATCTATCTGGAAGCATGTGGTACTACTCTGACTGATGGCACATAATTAATTAATTATGCCAATATACAATTAATTATTCTAATATCCACAAACAATACTCACAAAGATATAAAAACCTATGCTGTATTTCTGTGTCAGGAGCACTAAAGCACTTCAACTGGTGACATCACTGTTGCCTGTGGGACACCCAGTTGTGGACTCCTTTGGTATCCCTGTTAAGTTGCCTACCAAAATGATACTGTTTTTATATTCATGGTTGCCCTCTTTCAAACTGATGTGTTGGCAGGAGCTGAGGTGTGGCAACAACTGGATCCCAAATGTGAGCCTGCCAATTGTCAGATCAGCATCCTAACCACGTGAGTAATCACACTCCCTAATAAAAACACCTAACAAGAACTGATACTTACCTGAGGGATGTTGGCTTTCATAACATCATGGCTTTATGTAACTATCAACATTGACCAGAGATTTGATATTTTATATTAAAATATAAATAACGAATCTTAGATATGTCTATGGAGATTCTCAATCATCCAGGTCAATCATCCCAGTCAAGCACCCAAAGGTGCTTTTTCAAGAAGCAACTGGACTTTCTGGTTTTTGAAGACATTTTGCTTCTCATCCAAGAAGTTTCTTCAGTTCTGACTGGATGGTGGGGAATGGAAGGATTTCTATTCCTTGCAGACAGCTGGTCATTTTCATTCTTTTACCAAGTCATTAAGGCCACTTCAAGGTTTATTTGTGTCATCAGGGTCACCTGAGTGGTGCAAATGGGTGTGGATCCTTCTTGGAAGTGCTGAGAGGACTGTGTTGTAGACTGGAGATAGATGATGTTGTATACCTCCCCTTCTGTTGAGAGAGGACTGTTCAGTTTTGACATAGGCGGCCTCTTTGACACCTCCCTCTTTCAAACCTGTGGTCCTCTCTGTCCACAATGTGGACTTTGCTGTATTCAAAAGAATTCTCTTTGTTTTTTAAATGGTGATGGACTGCTGAATCTAGTCTTGACGGGTTTGTTCTCCTATGTTTGCCATGCATTTATGAACTGGTTGTTTTGTTTTCCCAATGTACAGGTCTGGGGCTCATTGCATAGTCTGCACATCCCACATTGCTCAGTTTGTGTTTGAGTGTTCTATCCTTGGGGTGGACAAGCTTCTGCCTTAATGTATTCTTGGGTTTGAAGTGCACATATGTTGCTTTGGCTCAAGATCCTCCTGAGCTTTTCCAATATTCCTGCAACAGATGGAATGACAACGTTGCTTCATTTATTGCTCTCTTCATTGTCTGTTATGAAGGAGCTCCTGTAGGATCTTTTTAAAGATTTGATGAAGGCCCACATTCTGAGGGCTTCCTTTGTGTGTTTTAGTTCTTTTTCTTTCCCATCTTTGCTGGTATGCAGGTCTTCAGCTCGGTGGTTTAGGGTTCTGATGACTCCCATTTTGTGCTCCGGTGGGTGGTGGGAATCAAAATGTAAATATTGATTTGTGTGTGAGCGTTTTCTGTAAACCTCAATGTTAAGGCTTCTGTCTTCTTTAATGTGAACTGCATAGTCCAGGAAGGCCAGGCTATTTTCCTTAATGTCTTTCCGTATGAATCTGATGTATCTGTCCACAGAGTTGATATGTTTGGTGAACACTCTAATTCCTATGTTTTTATCTTGACCCCAGTATCATCCACATACCTATACCAGTGAATGGGAGGAATTTCTGTGGTGGAGGCTAGGCATTAACTCACAATAGTTGTTCCTAGAAATGATTGCTATAGCGGGTGATTGAAGGCATTAGATATTTTTAATTATATGACTGCTTGTTTTACTTATTTTTTTCATTACATCTGTGAAATCATTGGAAAAATAGACTTGGTTATTCTCAGCAATGTGATGATTTTAATGTTAGTTAATTAGATAGCATCAAAGTGGATCTCAATTCTTGTCAGTATGTTGTTACATTTCTATCTGTCTCCAGCAATAAACTATAGGTCTTCCTGTTTTATTTTGTCACCAATCTTATCTGCAGTCTTTTTTGCCTTGTATTTCCTTAATTTTGCCAAGCATAATAATTTTTCTGTTCCATCATCTGCTTACATTATATACTCACAGTAGGTGAATTAACAGCTGCTGCTCTTAGTCTCAAGGGAGTAGTCAATCTTTATTTGATCTAGATTGATTGATTGATTGACTATTCTTTCAGCTGATGGTACTCTTAATAACCGTTTACATGTGGAAGTCCAGATTTCAGTCATACAAATCAAGTTTTTTGCTGAAATTAATTTGAATATTGAAGTATTCTTATCCTTCATTATTTTATCTAAATTTTTCACATTGTTTTGTCCTCTAAAATTAATATCCTTTCTAGGTTTCCAATATCTGGACCATCTTCATATGTTCTTACACTCAGGAAAATAAACCTCACTACTTCATTTCTTAGCTGTCAATTAAACATGTGAGTAGAGATTTTTTTTAGTCTTAATATTTAACATTTCATCTTTCATCTTTAGTTTAATAATATGTTCTTCAAAATCTTTTTTTAATTTAATAAAGTGGTACTATCTGCATATCTCAAATGATAGTGTTTCAACCTCCTATCGTTTACAACTGTCTTCTCTTCTTATCCTGTCTTTCTTGTAAATTAAACTGTTAGTGGGTATAGTTCAGCAAATCTAAACAATACTATATTTGATTTGTTTATGGATATGAATAAATTTAGCTTTTTTTCCTTTATAATGTGCCAGGTGCATAAACCAGTCCCCATAAGGCTAAATAAATAATGGGCAAAGCCACCTGTATTTGCTAGTTATGCCTGTAGAAAGAAGAGCCAAGTAAGGTACCAATAGAGTAGACCAGTTTTGTGCTTATTTTCTATAGTTCTGCTTTCTCTGACATTTGAACATGTCCAGTCTCCATCAGTGGTGGGATTCAATTTTTTTTACTACTGGTTCTGTAGGCGTGGCTTGGTGGGCGTGGCATGGCTTGGTGGGTGTTACTTGGTGGGCATGGCAGGAGAAGGATATTGTAAAGTCTACATTCCCACCCCACTCCTGGGGGAAAGTTACCACCAGTTCTCCAAACTACTCAAAATTTCCACTACCAGTTCTACAGAATTGGTCAGAACCTGCTGAATACCACCTCTGATCTGCATCAAAGCCAAAATATGCCAGAATCACCACCTTTGGCTTAGCGCTTCGCTGGCATTCTGTCATCAATGAGGAAGGGAGGTGGGAACAAAAGGGGAAATTTGCTGTATACCTTTATGACAGGACATTAGAAGGGGTGAATTGACAGTTGAGGAAGAACAGAGCTGTTTGGAATCCAGTTTGTACTAGTGCACTGGCATCTTCCAGGCTGTTTGCCCTGAGTGTGGAATTTCATCTTTCCAAATATCTCCAAGTTTCTCAGAATATCATGGTCGTGCTGGATTGGCTATGCCTGGGTGGACCAAGTGAGTACTAGGGGAAATCAGGAGTTTAGTTCTACATTGACACGCAGAATTTTAGATTCCACTTGATTTTACTGCAATTAGCATCTCTTAGTAAATTTGCCTTTTCACTTCAAATGGAGTTGAGAGTTTTGCTTCCCCTAAGGGATCAGACTGGCCTGACAAAATGTATAGTTCTCATAAATTAATGATTAAGGAATTTCCATATCTGCAGCCAAAACACACATGCTTTCCCTTTTAATCTGAAGAAGGACAGCACCAAACCCAAGAAAAAAAAGTAATCAAAACATCATTCTGGGGGATTGCATTCTATTTTGACAAAGCATCTTTAATCACATTTGCATTCTGTTGTCTTAAATAGCCATTTTCTCATTAGGCATACATTTTTAAAACAAAAAGTATTTTTGTTTGAAATACTACAAATTACCGTACTATTTATTATTTACTTTCTAACATTGTAAAACTCCATATGTAAAAAAACAGGCATACCTACATAAATCTGTGGAGGGGAAATGGGAAATGCATCCAAAATCCATAGCTCATTGATACAGTATCTTTACCAAGATCTACAAACAAGCATGAAAGCATGTGTGAACTTTGAACTCTTCAGCAGGCAAGATGTTACAAAAAAATTAGCAAGGAGGGAAAGGAAAAGAATTTTAAGAATAAATCTGGAAGTGTAAAGGCATAAAATCAATCTCTAAAAGAAAATAGTCAATTGAAAAAAAGATTCAGTTTAAGTGTTATTGATGTCAGATTATTACCAAATGTAGTAACCCATAGTTCCTTATTTAAATATAGTAGTTCTTCAAGATACACACTCATTTGAAGTGCATTGTTCACTGCCTGAAGCTAAAGCTAAGGATTGTGTTGTTTAATAATATCAAAATAAGATTCATATCTTTACTTTCTACTTTTCCAGGAACTTTTTCTATTCAAAGGCTGCTGGTAGAATATAAAAACAATGCATGATTTAATATTACATAATCAGAAAATTTGAAATGCAGTGGCAACAGCTTTTTATTTTTACTACTATAGTCTTTAAATATCAAATTTGTCTTGGCAACAGTTCTATGGTTTCAGATTTATATCTAGTCAGCCACCCCTCGATATGATATCTTCCAGCTGTACGCAGCTACAACAGTGTTTTCCAATTTCAACCAATATAAACACCCTGGGAGATTCCAAAATCTGGAAAGCTGATGGAACATAACATGGAACAAACATTTTTTGTTTAATTTAGTACACTTTATATATTCTGAGATGAATCATTCCCTAGAGACAATTGTACTACAGCTGAACAAGTACTAAAGAGGACGCAATTTTTTTCTCTCTGCTCATGTTTTCAGGAATCCACTGCAAATCTGTCAGGAATCACTGGAACTGGGTGATATGTACACTGTTTCCCTGAAAATAAGACCTATCCTGAAAATAAGACATATCATGGGGTTTTTTTGTGCCTAATATAAGGCCTACCCCTAAAATAAGCCCTACTTAATAGCCTGCACCACCAGCAGGCCGCCAATTCTGTCTGGTTGCTCATGGTGCTGCAGTCATGAGATGAGGCAGGGGTGGAGCTATCCTATGGGCCCTGCACTGACTTACCTCAGGGCCCCTGCAGTCAGACCATCCATACCGCGACACCTGCCTTGCGGCGGCAGCACTAGCAGCCATATACAGCAGGAGCCCATGTGGCTGCTAGCCCACTTCTTCAGCTTGCTTGTGGCCACTACGGAGCAGGAGGCCGAGCAGTGTGAAAGTGCTGTGGCCATGAAGAGAGGCAGGTGTCAGGGCATGGGTGGTCTGGCTGGGGCCCTGAGGTAAGTTGGTGCGGGGCACATGGGGAAACTCCACCCCCTACTTCACCTTGTGGCACTGGCATGTCACTCGGCCTTCTGCTCTGTTGTGGCCACAAGCAAGCAAAAGTGGGCCAACGGCCATCTGAGGTTCCTGCTGGATGGGGCTGCTGCAGCTGCCGCCATGAGGCGAGGCAGGTGTTGGGGTATAAGTGGCCTGGCTGCAGGGGTCCTGAGGTAAGCTGGTATGGGGCTAAATCCCCCCTGCCTCACAGCAGCCTCCTGCCCTGCCGCAAGCAAGCAGAAGAAGTGGGCCTCCCATACATGGGGAAAATAAGACATTCCCCAAAAATAAGCCCTAGTGCTTATTTTGGGATCCAAATGAAAATAAGAGTCTTATTTTTGGTGAAACATGGATAAATACGTATAACAAGTAAATAATAATAAAATAAAAATGGCTAGTCACTAACATCAAGCCACCATTTCCCACATAGTGATTTCATTACTGATGTTGAAAAGCTGAAAGCTTAATAAATCACTTTCAGATTCCATTGCTAAAAGAAGAGAAGTATTAAATGTTTTAGTACCTCATCTTGACTATACACATAAACATGCTGTCAGTGTTAGTTAATATCCAGTTTGTACAGCAAATAACTTGGACATTATACAAGAATCCATCCACAAATTAAGTGAAAAAAGTACTTTGGTATGACATAGAAATGCCAATTGAAGAGCTGTGCAGAGTTAAGCTGCTAACAGAAGGCTATAAATCTGATTTATTTTCAGCCAGATAAGCAGAACATTTTAATAATATGAAATAAATAAAAGAACTAAGAACTGTGGAGCTTCATGGTCTTATTAATCATGCTACTCAGTATTTACATCAAGTCTGAATAGTTATAGAAAAAATATGTTCTTTAAAATGTCATAATGGGATAGCAATGTCAGAACAAGCACATAATAAGAAAATAATATGAAAAAAGTCTGGTTTTTTTTTTTAAATCTTACACTCAAGAGAATGAAAGCAACTGCAAATGAAAGTGTCACATCTTTAGATTATGGGTGTTGAAAATGTGGTAGCACAAAGGCAATAGAGATATAATTTATGATATACAGAAAATTTTCATTCTTTAAGGTCACCACTTCTTTACCATGAAATGACTCTGTGAAATACTACATTGGTTAGGATTCTATGCAAAGGAAATCATTTAGATTTATAGAAGAATGGAAATAAGGATTGTAAGTGAGTATCACAATGATTTAGCCAATTCATTTCCTAAAAAGAGAAGGAAATCTTTCTTGTTATTTACACCTGCTCAGCCCCTTAAAATGTTTATAGTACTGTAGGAAACCTTGGAAAATATGGGAAATGGTGCAATGTTTGTACGGGAAGAGGGGAAAAAAGACCTACAATTTAGCAGTGTAAGGGAAGCATAAGATTATTTAGCTTTATTCTCAAATTGTTAGAAAAAAATTCTAACATTCCATTAGAATTTCACGGTGGTATCAGATTTACCCTGATACTCACCAAACTCACATATCTTTGCATCACAGAGATGATGTTGAGGTGGAAAAAGGCAGCCAGGCAATGAGCCTGGACCTGCACACTTTTACCAGATAAGGAGAAAGCATGAGATCACTCATCTGTGCATTGGAAGGCAGCTCTTCATGGGTAAATCTGCATGATCAGAAGGATCTTTGCAGGTGACTTCCAGATAGAGTGTCAGGAGTGCCAAGAAGATGAAAGATCAAGACAATGATTAATTTTAATCTATAGTTTTTAATTTTGTTATGATTACTTTCTTTTTTTGGTTTGTCCTTTCCCGCTTTGGAATCTGGTTTCTGGTAATTGTGAGTACATGCGCACACACGTACACTCTAATATACTAATATATTTATGGGATATAGAAGGGATCTAGGACTATTCCTGATAGTGTTTGGAGTTATACTGACAGAGTAGCAAAGAAGGACATTATAATAGAGAAAGGACTTTTTGGTTAGGGAATTCTGATGTTCTAAATCAGAATTATCTTTATTTTGACTAAATAAGGTAATTCATTTATTTGTTTTGTCAACTCCAGAGACTCAAGAGCTCTATAATAAGCATGCCATATACAAGAGACAATGCTGACCACAAATGAAAATTCTAATAAAAGTGCCACAAGCAAAGACAAAGGATAAAAAAAAGATAACTCATATCAAAAAGGCAGCTCATAACCACCATTTGCATGAATCAGTAATCTTAACAGTTTTACAATCTTAACAATCTTACAAACAGAACTCTGAACCTCATGGGATAAATCATTCCACAGTGTGGAGGCTTCATTTGAGAAAGGCCTCACCCAGGCCCATAACCCTGATATCACATAATTCCATGGTAACTTGTGGAGAAACTAGAGGATATACAATCCTGGGCTTGTAGCTTCTGAACTGTTATAAGTGCTCCTCAGTGGATTCCATCTTCCAAAGATGAAAAAAAAGCCAGAAGGATAGATTTTTTTTTGTTATATGTATCCATGTACTCATAACTATGTTTTTACTTATACCTATTATCTTGTAAGCAATTAAAAAACCAAATAAAATAAAAAATAAATAAGCTTATAAAGGAGTTGGAAAGAAACTAGCTAGCTTTGGTTACTTTCACAATAATGTAATTGAGGCCATATTATTTTCTTCAAAAGACTTGTAATTGGATTAAGGTCTTTCTGATTAAGATCTTTCTGACATTTTAGGAAAAGTAAATCAGTTAAGTTATGTTTTATTCTGAATCAGATCAAAAAGATTGAACACTAGCTTTATTCATCTAACTTTCTCAGATATTTCCAGTTTGCTCATTTTATCTAATTCATTGACGTATTTCTACATGTCATGTGCTGTGTTAGGTTCTAGAAGACAAGCAGGACCTTTGCCTTCCTTACTTTAGGTCTGCTGGCCAGAAGGAGTTTTGATTTGCTACAGCTATGCATTATTGCAAAGTCTGACATCATATGAAATTGTAAACATTATTTTTTATTTTTTTATTAATTTATTAGATTTATATGCTGTCCATTTCACTATCAAGCAACTCTTGTACAGAAAAGTCATTGTTCCATGAATTTTATGCTGATAACCAATTAAGGGGAAGTCTTTTCTAATGAGCCCTCCAAATTGTTGTGCTGCTAGCATTCTAGTCAATGCAACCAATATATTTGAGATTTCTGCATAGTGCCACTTAACAAAAAAAACCCTGAAGGGCACCATATTAGGAAGGCTAATCTGCCCCTAATCCGCCAATGTCAAATTCATGAAGGAATATAATACAATATTTCAAACTAGAAAACCATTTAATATAAGAAACAAATTATATTTAAAAACAGCTATTAAGGTTGCCCAGCAACATTACTGATTGCCAACTCAGAACAAAACCTTAATAAATCAGGCATTTATTTAAGGAATGAAAAGGAATTCCTTTGCAAGTACATGCTGTCAAATAATCTATGAGTCAATTATAGGAGATACAGTAACATGGCTTCCTAGATTAATTACAACAATCATAAAATATATGAAATTCTGCACAGAATTCACTGAACTCAGGTTTGCTTCAAATTATATTCACAGAAGGGCTATATCATTTAATGGCTACTTGGTTAGCCTAGTTCCCCTCCCCCAACCCATATTCCAACATTCTGTTACAGATAGTTTTTGAAGTTTCCAGAGAATTGTAAAATTGGAAAACCCTTGGCGATAATATAGTCTAACCCCCAATGATCACTTGTTCAGACTTTATTTAAATATTCTTTTCAATTTTAATTAGTTAGCATCTGCAATGGCTGGTTTTCTCCATTTTTAAGGAGTTTTCTATTCTCTGCAATGAAAGTGCCTAAAATGCAAACTCTCTACCTGGAAGTACCCAGGTTCAAATTCTGGGATTTTCTCCTGCCTTTATATCATTACAGACTATTCATTTCTCAGTAGGTAAAGCCCTTCCTATAATTTGTAGATTGATATTGTAACATACCAGTCAGCTCTTGCCACTTAAATTTTGAGATAAAACATGAACAATGTAATATGAGGCTAAAATATTTCAGTAGAAGTGAATATGTTGTATATAGCTCAGGCTGAATTGTAGAATTTTTCGGTGTTCCCTGAGCTTGGTTGTTTGCTTGCAAATGTTTCATGTTAGGTAACATCATCTGTATGAGTGAATGTGGGTTTGTTCTCTGCTTATATACAGTAGCTTGCCCTCAAAGATTGGTGTGGGTGTGGTTTTCTCCTGAGTTGTTCCTTTATTAGGGTACTGGTTTCTGTTTGTTTGCCTGGTGTTAATTCCTATTTATCTGGATGTTGGCTGCTAAAGATGTTGTGTTCTGATCTTTTTATTTCCTTTTTCGTTTTTATTGTCTCTTTTGAATGGTGTGTAGATACAGTTTGTCTCTATGCATCAATTGTTGGCTGATTTGTTCGAGGACCACACTTCCAGGAGTTCTTTAGTGGTTTTGCTTTTAGCTTGGTCTATGATTAACATAGTGTCCCAGTTGAAACTATGGTTGAGTTTGTCCTCGTGTTGTGAGATTGAGTTTTCATCATGTCTTTTGACTGTTAGTCGGTGTTCATAGATGGGCTCTGCCAATCTTCTGCTTCTGCACTGTTCTTCATAGTTGATGTTACAGTCCTTTCATTATATGTTGTAAACGACTTGTATTTTTTTCTTCTTGTGCCTACTGCATCTTTTGGTTTGTGAGGGGTTTAATTGGTTTATGTGCCATCCATAGCACATATGTTGTGTGATGTGGTGCATGTGTGATATGTTGTGTGATGTGGTGCATGTTTGTTGTGTGATGTGGTGCAGCTACAATAGTATATTGGTTGTTTCTGAGATATTTTTGATGTATAGTGTTTTTTTTTCATAGCTTGTGTTGGTTGTGCTGCAGTGGGCTGTGCGGACAGGCACTTTTTGATAGTTATGTAAGTATCAAATTTGTTGAAATATGTTGTATAGACAATCTGTTTCCTGGGTTACTGCAGCACATTTGTACTTGTCTGAATAATGTTCATATACAGCTTCTCTAATAGAATATTGTGTAGTTACTTTGGTAATAGAGCATTTAGTTTAGCTTGTTTTTTGTTTTTTTCTTATTTGCTGTTGTCTTCCCTGCTGTTGCTTTTTCCCTTATGAATTTTATTCCTTTTCATGTGTTCTTTCTAGCTGCTTCTTTTTTTTATTAAATAAAGGATGAAGTACATGCATGCCTGATTTTGCAGCTCCATCCGGGAATTCTACTATTGTTAACACTGCAAAGCAAAAATATCTCAATTGTAACCATTACATTCTTACAGTCAAATATTGGGAGAGAGGTCATTTGAGAGAGGTCATTAAATGAAATTAAGTATTTGCATTACTAACTTGGACATTCACTGCTATTATTACTCTAGTAATGACAACTCCTAGATAGAGGAAGAGGGCAGGCAAAGATAGGAATAATTATAATATTGCAGTCACCTTGGTAGTTAGTTGTCCTTTAGATTCCATTGTTGCAAAATGGCCAGAATTATAAGAGGCAGTTATCTTTGATGATGCATCACATAATGGCTGATAATAATAGCCTTACTGTTTAAGATAAAGAACAATAGCTACCATTTCTAATGTGTAAAATCAGCCTTGACCTTTCTAACATCTGCCATTATATAAATACATACACACTTTTTCTATTTAGATGTGCTTTTAGATAATTTGGAGCTGCAACTCTCAGATAATCCAGATAGCATCTAACAACTTAGTATACTGTTAAAACCATATAGTATCTGATGATTAATAAATCAATCATATTGTTATAGATATTTAAGCATGGATTCAAGAAGCTTACTATGCCTCACTCTCTATACCAGTGTTTCTCAGCAGGCTCGGAGAATTCTTGGAGTTGAAATCCATACAGCTTAAAGTTGCCAAGGTTGAAAAGCTCTGCTTCATAGTTGAAGAAGCACAATGGTGTTACTTAGTTGGATAATGAAACAACTGCAAGCAAACTACCAAGGTCAGAAAACACCAAGAATCTTACTGCTCTATACTACAAATTTTGTTACACAGCTTCTGATACATATACAAATCATTCAAACAAGCTTTATATCCCAGCTTGTAATTCCCTTACTTTGCCCTTATCATATATAATATGGATTCCAAATATTTTACATAGTTTGAGCTCTAGAGATGATTGTAAGGTAATCATTACTGACCCTGAGCTAGCAATAACTGAATTCTAAGAACACAAATCCATTAGCCTGCATTCTGCTTCTATCTTCTTATCACTGAGTTTTTTCCTCTTCATATTTAACTTCCAGTGTTCCATTAAAAAATCAACACATATAAACTTTCAGCTTACTATGCTCTGCAAAGCTTCATTCATGTACATAACTTATTTGGTCTGATGAAATGGAACTGGGAGGTGGATGGTATGTCTAGTGCAGTGTTTCTCAATCTTGGGTCCTTTAAGATATTGTAGATTGCAACTCCCAGAATTCTGGGAGTTGAACTATTCTGGGAGTTGAAGTCTACAGATCTTAAAGAGGCCAAGGTAAAGAAACACTGCATTATCATATAAGCTGTCTGATGCAGTGCTTCTGGGCTTCAGTAACTTAAGATATATTGACTTCAACTCCCAGAATTCCACAACCACGTATATTTTGCTCTTCCAGAATAATGCTTCAAGGAAATAGTTTTTTAGATGATTCCAGATGACCAGAGGGCCTCACAATTAGAAAATAAAAACAAGACTGGATCAAACAGTGCAATCTAAAAGAAATTGGGGATGCAAAAGAATTGCTGGTTCCTAATTACAATCATGGTAATTTTAGAGACCGCTGATGATTTTAAGAGCAGGTCAAGATGAAGTGAGCAATGAAAGCAGAGCCTTTCAGTGTATGGAACTCTCACACATTTTTTGACAATTAATGACAGCTGGATTCTAGGAAGATAGCTTTTGGGCTATGTTTAAAGCTCTTTCTTATGGACCTTATTGTTGCTATTAACTGTAGTTCTTAGCTCAACTGTGTATGACTCCAACTTGATGCTGTCCATATTTACCCAGATTTGCTCCCTGTGACCTTCACTTGTTAATGGATCTTCAGTGCATGTACCTTGTCTTGACAACCTAATCCACTGGTTTACCCAGCTTTTACCTGCTTAAGTTTGACTGATGCTCTATTCCCCGTTTGGCTTTTAAGTGCTTTATAGCTGTTCCCAGCTATAAACATGACATGAAGAAGTGCAAGAGGAAAAACCCCTTGATTTTCAAGATGTGGCAAGGAAACTAAATTGATAGAATGTTGTAGCAGGTTGCCACTGATTTGCTGTCAATGTCATGCATAAAATAACAGAGATATAATAAAACTATTGAAGGGTAGAGCTTATTATATTAGCTGGGAAATTACACATTCATCAAAAATCCAATGACATGAAAAAGCTCCAGGACTTCTTTCTAATTCTGTCATACACTGACATAAATGTAGGAGCTTTTTTGCTTCTAATGTTGACACTGACCTACATGATAAAAACAAATTACACTTGATCCCCACTTCTGAAAATTAGGACAATACAGAAATTATAAATGTTCTTATGTTTGGCTGGGCTACAGTATCTTCTATGCTAAACTATATGTTTAATGGAAAATGAATTCTAAATTTTAAAAAAAATGGAAATCTTTGCACAGAATTCTGTTATATTTTATTGTGTTTTTATAATAGTTACTTTTAAAATTAATAAAGACTATTTAATAATTCTAGTCCACTGGCTCAGAATAAATTTGGGTTTCTTTTTGAACATTTACATTCATGTCCACTTTAACTGGCAGTGCAAACTTATCTACTCAGAAGGAAGTCCCTGTAAGTTTAGCAGGACATAAATTCAGGATTCAAAAATTGTAGCTAGGTTTGATTATTCATTTAGAATGCCTAAGCTTCATTGGTTGAATAATCCTCTACAGAAGATGACATCCATAAGATTTTGAGTTTATTAACCGAAACTATACAAAAGGACTTTAAAGATATGCCTCTCTTATCCCACTGTCATGATTTATAGTAGCTTTAAATATTAGGTCAATAGAACTCATCAGAGATCTGCTGAATGAAGTTTCAGGGAAATATTATAAATGTGTTTATTACTGCAAAAGAAAAGAGAGGAATGAAAAACAATGGTGTGATCACTATGTAAGCACCTTGAAGGCTAATATAGTGTATACTCCAAAAACTAGGCAAATTCAAAAGAAGTATTAAGCATTTGGCCTTATTAGAATTTTGAGAGTATGTAGCTATTGGATTCACAAAATGGTTGCTACAGAAGATTTGCCTATTGACAAATGATTGCTATTGTGGACATGGCCAATACACAATTAGCAGAAAATAAATCAGCTTTCCATATAAGGAGTTGCAGTATTCAAAGGTCTAGCTGCAGATATTATAAGAGCATGCTAGTTTCTTATTAATTCAATAATTCTTTACAAAACTTATCTGGGACAAGTTTACAAATAGCACATAGTCTTTGCCAATTTCTAAATAGGAGATAGAAGATAGATAGATAGATAGATAGATAGATAGATAGATAGATAGATAGACAGACAGACAGACAGACAGACAGACAGACAGACAGACAGACAGACAGACAGACTGACAGACAGACAGACAGATAATCTCCAGATTATTTTACTCCTAGGCAGAATGTATCAGTTGTCTTAGACAGTAGGTGCCGGACTGTACAGAAAGCTACAGAAAAATGTGCTATGTGGTTTTATTTTTTTTATTTTTTATTTATTTTATTTATATGCCGCCCTTCTCCGGAGACTCAGGGCGGCTTACAGTCTTTAGCGCACCATGCTAAGTGCTTGGCAATAAAAGTTTTCCCTGCTCTTTCTAAGATATTCTAGTACCCTCACGTTTGTGTATGATAGTTTTGTGTCCATTATTCCATTTCCTAACATCAAGTTGACTATGGTAGATGAATAAAATGTTTGAGTTGGCCCCAAATACCTTCTTAATTATTATTTTATATTATGAGTGGGTAACCCATAATCTTCATGATACATGCTGCCAGAACAAAGGCCTTCAAAATTGCTCTGTACCAGAAAAGGAATGCAGTGATTATGAGCAAGGGGTTGGAGTTCATGACAGATGAATATGAGGTTGTGTGTTCTATGACTCAAACACTTGCCTGCCATTGAAAAAAAAAAGGTTTTGTCCATAGTCTTTGCCACAGCTTGTTTCTTCTGTTATAGATCAATTTAATGGCCCTTGTTCTGGGCATATGTATCCTGAAGATTATGGGTTGTCCATTCATAAAATAATAATTAAGAACGTATTTTGAGTCAACTCAAAACATTGCTTTCTTCTTCTGTTATAGAACAATTTTGATGGCCTTTGTTCTGGGCATATGTATCCTGAAGATTATGGGTTGTCCATTCATAAAATAATAATTAAGAAGATATTTGTGCCTAACTCAAAACAGTGCAACATCTGATGTGAGAAAATGGAATAATGGAGACAAAACAACCATCCAATCTCAGAAATTGGAAGTGAGTTATCTTATGTTGTACCACCTGCTATAATTGGGGTAACAGGATGCATGTATTTTCAATCTCTTGTTTATTCCAAAAATCTAGAAAAGAATAACAAAGACTGAATGTAACAATTTAAACCAGGGCTTCCCAACACTGACAGTTCCGATTCTGTATATATAGTCAGTATTCACCACCTTGCAGGGCCATTGCTGAAAATTCTGGAGTGGAATCTATGTTGCTAGAAGTTATCAAGGATGCAAAATAATGATCTAAGCAGTCCCCAGCTTAGACTTTTCTAGATATAATATAATAAAACATCCTACGTAGCTTTTTCTCTGGTAATATCACACTACTAACTAGAGCATACAAAACTTTTGCTAGACCAGGGGTGGGATTCTACCAGTTCACACCTATTCGTTAGAACCAGTTGTTAACATTCTAAGCAGTTCGGAGAACCAGTTGTTAGAAGAAATTACTGGCCTAATCCTGTAAGGATGGCAGGAAGAAAACATTCTGGTGTTGCTTACAAAAACTGCCTCTCCATTAACCCTTATTACATTCTTGGCAGGACTAGACTTCCTGTCTCAAGAACATCTCTGGAGTTTTTTCCCCCTCCTTTGCTGGTACTTTGCTTGTGTGGAGTGACCATTCAAAGTTGCAATGGCACTGAAAAAAGTGATTTATGACCATTTTTCACACTGATGACTATTGCAGCATCCCCACAGTCATGAGAGGCCAGGCGAGGAGATGTGTGCCTCGATGTGAGTGATATTGAGTTGGCCACACCCAACCAATGACATGACCACCAAGCCATGCCCACCACCTAAGCCACACCCACAGAACCAGTTGTAAAAAAATTGAATCCCATCCCTGTGCTAAACCAATACTTGAATACAGCTCATCAGTCTGGAATCTGCATTATGTACCTGATATTAATACAGTGAGAAAGTCCAGAAATATTTCACAAGAAGAGTCGTCCACTCTTCTACTCGTTGCAGAATACCAGACTTGAAATTCTAGACCTAGACAACCTAGAACTACGACGCCTTTGGTCTGATCTAAGCATAGTACATAAAATTATTAATTGCAATGTCCTACTTGTCAATGAATACTTCAACTTCAACCATAACAATACAAGAGCACACAATAGATACAAACTCAAGATAAACCACACCAAACTTGATCGCAGGAAATACGATTTCAGCAACACAGTGGTCAATGTCTGGAATACTCTACCTGACTCTGTGGTTTCTTCCCCAAATCCCAAAAACTTTAACCTTAGACTGTTTATTATTGACCTCACCCCTGTCCTAAGAGATCTGTAGGGTGCATACATAAGTGCACCAACATGCCTACCGTCCCTGTCCTATTGTTTCTTTTTATTTCTCTTATCCATTTCATGTATTCATAACTATGTTTATACTTATACCTGTTATCTTATAATTGCTTGACAAAATAAATAAATAAATAAAATAAATAATTAGCAGCTGGCATCAGAGTTTCTAGAGTGTAATTGAAAGTGGCTATTGTTAGGCATCCTTTATGTAAGCTTTTATTTCTCTTGCTTTTATTTACTTTGAAATATATACTGTCCTTTCTTAGTTAGTTTAAAGACAGTTCACATTCACATTAAATACAATGTCAATAAAACTACAACTAGAAAAACTGCAATAAAACAGCAAAGTCAATTAAAACTGATAAATATTAGACTTGTGCATTCTTCAAAACTGATTCAAAAGTGCTTATTACTTTGAATGAGCATAACACCTGCCTGGTAGTCATTAAAGTGTCTTGTCTGTTTTTCCCAAGCTTCTATGCAAGGCTGAAAAAGGTGCCACATTGTTAAGAGCAGCTCACTTAAGTGACCCTTCAAGGAGATGTTTGTGCAAGATTTCAAGCACTTCTGCCAAATTATTTTTGAAGCCTGTACAATTCCTGGTAAAGACACTTATATGTCAGGGTTAATAGAAACCCTACATGCACTTCTACAAATGGATCTCTGCAGTCAAGTAACTTTTCTCTGTTGTCATCTCACTTCTGGTGGCAAAAAATCAGGAGGAACTTGGTGGTAGTGAAAGTTTATGCCTTTTTATAAAATGTGTTAGTAGAAAAAGGTGAAATCAGATTTCTAATGTTGTTGGTTTTTTTGCCACCATAGACTAACACTGCTGTCCTCCCCTTACAATGTTTGATAGCAAAGTCACCCAGAAAATGACTTGATCAGATGGGCAGATGCTGCAAGCAGATGCTTTCAATGTTTGGGTCTCCAGATAGATTCAACCTGGTAGGATTTCAGAGTTGGAATTATGCTGCTGGCTGCTCAAAACTGTTTCTACCTTTGTTAATCAAAATGCTGTATTTTTTAATAGAAAAAAGAGAATAATTACATGTAACCAACAGAGAGGTTATTTAATGGTCATTGATTTCTTTTTGTTCTGTTGTGTTTAAATTAAGTCAATAAGATACTTCTAAGTACAATAAAGGAAGAGAAGGTATTTTATTTAAGCAGAATAATATTCTTGCAATCTGAAAAAAACTTGTAGATTTGTTTTAATAATCCACTTGATGAAATGACTCAGCCACTTCCCCTTGAAGTCAACTATGGGCTTTTTTTAAAAAACTGAAGCTAAGACTTTTAACATGAAACCTATACACATATACACATGCATGCCTGCACACAGAGACCAATTACAATTCATTACAATTCAATCCTGATCATTAACAATCCCCGCTCCTAAAGCTGCACACTTTTTTTGGACAAGTCTGTCAAATGAACATCACTCAAGAAAAAAGGAAGACAGTTAAAAAATACTGCTTCCCACATTTCTGCTGGCTGGGAGATGGTTGCAGTGAACTAAAAAAAATCCAGAGAAATAAAAATGAAAAAAAATGTAATTTGGTTGCATTATTAAAGTGTCTCTCATGGAAAATTTATTTACTGAAGCTTAATCTAAGTAATTGAACTCTCTCAACAAACACAATTATGAATGTATCATATACACCATCAAAATTAATACAATTGTACAGAATGACTATATTTTCATAAGCAATAGAGCTATAAAAATTAAAAATAATAATAAATATAACCTATTCCTGTATTTGCATATTTTATAACAGTCATGTACTACCAGTCTTATTTTTGAATTGAATTAAAAGTGTATATCTAGAGACTGATACTTTGCTATTATGAATTGTTTAATTATTTTTCCATCTTTGTGGAAAAACATTTTCCAAAAAAATGTTGCTGGTATATTTATACTTTTTGGTTTGCACTGGGATTGATTCATGGAAACACTGAATGTAAATATAAATTGACCACATAATCTATATTATGCATATTTTTATTTCAGAGATCAGTATCTTAGCTAAACAAACCAATATAGCTAACTTTTCAGCAAAATGGGGTTTTAGATTAGTTGGGATGGGGTACAAAGTTTTAATTTATTTTAATTGGGGTTTTTAGATTTTTATTGGGGCAGCCTAGGATTTAAATTCTTTTTTAACAATATTTATATTTGTCTATATGTATTTTAGTTGGCTGTTCACCGCCCTGAGTCCTTTGGGAGAAGGGCGGTATATAAAACCTATTAGTAAATAAATAAATAAATAAAAGACAATTGTGTCACGAATGGATAGCGGCATTAAATTTCTAAGCTGAATTGTTTGATTCCATCATTCAAAAAAAAGTAATCATGATAATTATACGGATGTTAGATCTAAAGGGGTTTTTTTCTTCAATGTACCACAGGCCATCCATAGCTTTTTAAAAGCATTTAAAACTTTTACAAAGAAAGAAAGAAACAAGCAAGCATCAGTTTTGAGAGGCTCTGGTCAGTGCCATTTTGCAGGTGACCTAATTAATTAGCATTGCCATACCAATTGAAGTCGCACGAGATCAAAATTAAATCTAATGTGAGGAAGCACCTCAATTACAAATAAGCTGACTAAAGCTTTGACTCAGAATCTCAAATAGCTTTGCTGTTATTTGAACTAGCATTGTCTGTTAGTCTTTAAACCAAACAGTTCTAAGAGGAACAAGAGTAAGGTGCAAGGTATGTTCATTCTGTTAACCCATTAACCCACACTCATTGAGATGTGGCACTGACCTGCATTAAAAGAAGGACCTTGCTGAATAGGATGATTTGATGGTAAAAAAAAAGTCTTCTACCTTTGACAGAAAACACATGTCAAGGCTTCAAGGCAGACAATGTCAAGAAACAGAAGCAACAGGGATTCCAGGAATTGTCCCCATTGTTGTTCTTAATGGTTCTCATCATACAAAGATTAAAGAAATCTCCCTGTGTTTCCTGTGCTGAGTGTGCAAATTAGACCCATTGCCTAATTCTATAATTCTTTGATCAAATACAGAAATGCTTACTCTACAGAAAAACAAAAGTTTGAGAAAACGTAAAGGCAAAGATGCCCTTGAGTTTGACTTTTGACAACATTCATGTAGTTTTCTGGGGAATTGGTTTGCCATTGCCACCTCCTTCTAATTTCCCACTCTAACAAATTGCTCTGGAATTTTCAAATGATCTCCCAATTAATTATTAATCAAGATTGATCCCGCTTAGCCTCTGAAATAACCAAAATCAGTAAAAGCTATAATCTGCTTAAGAGGCTTGAAAACCTAAAAACCAAAGATGTATACTGTGTATCATAGTAGTGTTATGCTTTTATCTGAATTCTTTCTCCTGCCCAATGCTCATTGTATGCATCCGCTATCTTAATTTTTCTTAGGAATTTATTTACTGTTCTCACCATCCCCTGCTGTTACTTTTATTTTCCATCTGTGACAGCCATCTGGTCATTACTAATAAAACCAAGAAATATGGCAGACTGAAAAAAGGTGGCACCACTTTAAGCAGCCCTTAAAGTTTTTACTGAATTTGAAGTTCTTCATGCTGTCTACTGAGATCTGATTTGTATTCTATGTAATCAAGCCATGATTTATTTCAGGAATGGGATATTTAGTGTTCCTAGCAGTTTGAAGGAAAAAAACGTTTTCAGCTGGTTCAGTATCATTGACATAAACCAATCTGTAAAAATCAACAGGAGATGCTTTTCACAATCTGGGAATGTGTTTTAATTTACCAATGATTCAGTTATTTAAAGATATTGAAGCAAAGAAGGAATCAGTTAGACCAGGTTGTGCCTAGAACAGGAAGAATTAATTTTGATCCATATCTTCAAGGCAACCAAACTAATTTGCAATAGACATAAGAAATAAAGGTGTCATCAAAGTACCTATTGATGAGATCTTAATGTTACTTTTCATGACAAAAGATGTTTCTAAACTTTTACTAATATCATGTAGAGAATATTGTGTGCACACTAATCTTTCCAAGTTGACAGAATCAGTAATTTGATGATAAAGCCTCTATCTTGTCTGCAGGCAATTCCAGATAAAATCCTTGGTCATCTTGGATAAACTGGGATATACCCAGATCTGAAACCATGGAGAACTATTGCTGGTCTGTGTAAACTGTGCTCAATTAGATGCACAAAACAGGTAAAGAAATGTCCTGTATTCCTGTGTTGATATCCCTTTCTTATGAAACAATTGGTGTTGCCAGAAATAGCCAGTCCTTTTGTCCCAAAGATCCTTTTTCAAGAGGCAACTGGACTTTCTGGTAGTTCTTTGAAGATATTTCACTTCTCATCCAAGAAGCTTCTTCAGCTCAGAGCTATCTTGGATAAGAAGCAAAATGTCTTCAAAGAAAAATCAGAAAGTTCAGTTGCTTTTTGAAAAAGTACCTTAGGGACAACTATGACCTGGATGACTGAGAATCTCCATAGACACCCAGTCCTTTTGAAGATTTCCTTACTTTATTCTGTCATAGATTCTAAACAATAAAGCATTCAGCATAGCCAAGATAAATGGGCAGCTGGATGGGATATATGTGAATGAGTGTCACACCCTACATTTCAATTTGCCCCACCACCACAGAAAATATATTGTGAGTGTACATGTTTCTGCTCTAAAACTAAAACCAATAAAATAGTTTTAAAATATATATGTTCAGGATATGTGACATCTCTTCATTTTTACAGAAAATGTCAATACTGTTTAATGCAGAATACAATGAAAATCAAAACAACTCATGTCATTAATTGCAAGGGGGAAATGATGATATTGATTAGCAGAAAAATGCCTGTACAAACATATGTGTCTTACATTGAAGATCTTCTATAATGTACAAGTCCGTAATGCAACATGGTGTTAATAGAAAGTAATAAAATTAATATTGAGTGCTTAAAGGCTTTTTTTCAAAGCAAAAAATCTAAATATATAGTTTGAGAAGTAGTAGTAACCATTACTAGTAAGGAGGAGTGATAGGAAATGGTTGCTTGAAATGCACACCATGATACATGTCCATTCTCCAAAGACAACATTGTCTGTGGCTTTTAGCTGAACCTGGATTCAGGGCTTGCTCCATAATAATGAAATGAGCCTTCAAGAGAAAAATAGACAGTCCTGTCTAATGACATTGTTTGCTTCTGAGCAACCAGCAAATTCTATCCAAGAAAGACCTATACAGTAGATGATTCATAAACTCTATCCTGTAATATTATCCTTTAGTTTTTCAATATCAAACAAGGCAGTTGTTGCTAGCAGCAAAATGATAAAATGAAGTTCTATCATGGCGGTATTAAAATGATCCAATTGTTACTAACTGTTTTATAAAGTTACAGTATGTATGCTGTTGTGTTGCATACTATTTATGCATGTTGACAACTTTCTTTTATAGCTTCATTCCACTCATTTTTAATGTACTTTAAAACCTCTAAAGAAACATTTTATTGCCATTTACTCCCTGGAAGCCATTTTCCATATTTAATCTATTATGTTTCTTTTGTTTTCTTCTTTCAAAAATTGAAAATGTTGTATTGTTAGACTTGTAGCTAAGAATATTCTTTGAATTTTCTCAGCATCCTCCAATCTGATGTTTTAGAATGTCACTAGAAATTCTGTGGGCTAAACTCCCAAAAGATATAAAATATACCAGTTATGAGAAAGCTAGATGGGCAACCAGACATTTATCTTAATGCATGTTGTTCTCAGCCTCTGAAAGCAATAATTTCAAATCTCTGACAAGAATAACCCAGTGCATGTCCAAGCAAAGTCTGAATATGTATATTCCATATGCAAAATAAAGTCAACTTGATAATTTGAGAAATAATCAACAATTCACTGGTCAAATAGATAAGTTTATTATTGCCATATTTTAATTTAAACTATTGAAGCATACATGTTTTAAATTTTTGATTATGTTTCCTCCGTTTTCTTAGTTGTTTGATTCCAACACCTCACCCCACCCATATTCTCTGTTGGTTAAAACATATTTTGCTCAAATATATTATTTTTATTTAAAATGGGGGTAAGGATGTGCATAATTTTTAGCCAAAGGACAAGTCTTGAATTGAATCAGGGAATTTCAGGCAGATTCAGACTGAAATAATCATCAAAGAAAATGATAAATATTTATGCATCTTTCTGACTGCCTATCTGTCTATCTCTATCATAGCTTATTTTCAAATAAGTCAGTGTAGTTTGCATGTTCTGTCAAAACACATTTTTTTCTTTATAACAGTACAATGAGATAGGTTGTGCTAAGAGGATGTGACTCAGTGAGTTCACAACTGGATAAGAATTTGAACCTATATCGCTCCATTCCATGCTGATTTTTTAATGATTACCTACCAAGCAGAGAATAGAGGTAATCAATAATATTTCATTTCACTGACCAGAAGGTTCATTGAATACTCTGCCAAATTCATGTGTTTGCTGCTGAATCAGGATAGATATTGTAGAGGTAGTGTTCCTTCCACTTATTGAATAACATAATCACTTTTTGAATTAGTCAAACTGATATCTGGGTTACCATAGCATTTTATCTTAAGGGATCCACTATCGTCCACCCACCACTCACCCAACCAACCTTAGTAGCAGGACACGTTTTTTTAAACTATTTATTTATGTATTTATTTATTTTATTTATTTGTCAAAAGCTTACAATACAACAGAAACAAGAATAAACATGAGTTTAAATACAAGAAATAGGAACTAATAATTGGGGACAATAGGACAGGGACAGTAGGCACGATTGTGCACTTATACATGCCTCTTGCAGACCTCTTAGGAATGGAGTGAGGTCAATAGTTTGAGGTAAAGGAGTGAGGGTTTGAGCAGATGACAACAGAATCAGGTAGTGAGTTCCAGACATTGACCACTCTGTTGCTGAAATCGTACTTCCTGCAATTGAGTTTGGAGTGGTTTACATTTAGTTTATATCTGTTGTGTGCTCTTGTGTTATTGTAGTTAAAGCTGAAATATTCATTAGCTGGTAAGAGGTTGTAACATATGATTTTATGTACTATGCTTAAGTCCAATCTTAGTCAGCGGAGTTCAAGGTTCTCTAAACCTAGAATCTCAAGTCTGGAGATTTCTATGTATGCATGTAACGGGACGCATTATTTTTTTATTTTATTTATTTGTACTCCACCTTTATTATTTTTGTGAAACACTCAAAACAGTGAACACATCCAACACACCTTCCTCCTTTTATTTTTGCCACAACAATGACCCATTGAGGTGAGTTGTGCTGAAAGTGACTGGCCCAAAGTAAGTTGTTCTCGTCAGTTGGTCTTTGCCTGTCTGTTTGTCTGTTTCTCTCAGTACTCCATTCAAGCTTGTGATGGTGATATGACAGTGAAAGGGTTTTTTTGCAATTAATGCAAAAAAACAGATCATTCTCTACTCAGTTTTAGAATAGTGTCTGGCAAAACTTTTGCAAGGGAAAAAAGACTTCTTAACATTATCTGGCCTTGCTAATGCAGTATTTATCGCCTCATTTGTTGGAGATACCGTAGGCCTTTGTGAATCTCTATAACTTGTAGATTCCCAGCAATTCTGAAAGCTCTCTTTTTTCTAGGAGAGTTCAGTGGGCACTTTGGTATATCAGAGAAGGCTGTTAGTTAACATTTTTCAATAACATTAAAAAAAAACTTTGCTTTTGCTTTTAATTGCTTTTATTTTTATGATTTATGTATTTTTTATTATTGTAAGCCTTCTGAAATAGAAAGATGGGTTATATATTCAATAATAAATAAAATATTGAATTCAGAAATTTAAAATTATTTCTTTTAAAAATAACAAATATGCAGTAACAACATTCAAGGGTAAATATTTGTTTTTTTTACTTTATTCTCTTTGTTCTTTAATATGCTTTCCCCACACTGTTATTAAACAGTGAATTCACTGTTTATGAAATACTTGTTTAAAAAATAATAAGTAACACCTGTTTCTGAAGTTTAAGGGCTAATTAATTAAGTCCACAGTGTTGCTCTGATATATGTTGATGGTGCTGATGACTCATTTGCTCTAGAAAATAGCATCTAGCAAAATTCAAATACTTTATGGTAACCTGTCATGCTCTCTCTTTTTATGAAGATGGAGAATTGCTACATATGGGGGATTGCCAATTAATAGAGTTTTCCTGCCTATACAAATATATTCACACACTTACAAAGCAAGAAGATGGAGAATAAAGGCAGATCAGTTACAGAATGCCAGTCTGCTAAATAAGATTTCTCGGAAGTGCAGTGTTCTTTTACCTCCACTCTAAAGTGAAAAGAAGGTAGAACAAATTCTGGGACATAGGAAATGAGGGAAAGGCTGGGATGGGACATAATTTATACATATGTAAAGAACATCCCCATTGTTAGTCAGAGAGATAAAGCTCCTTACATACTGTACTTCCAGGGCACTGTAGTGTTGTTACTCATTATTGATTTCTCTGCTTACCTTCCCCATGAAAACTGGTGTATCAATATAGTTTAGACTAGGAAATATGCTATTTGGATTATTTCAGTGGATGTCATTCCTTGAAATAATTCACATCATATCCCAAACACTGATAGCTGCAGCACAGAATTTGGGAAAGGAGGTAATAAATGAGGAGAGTGTAAGATAGGCAATTTCTACAGAAAAGAAATAGGAAGTCTATTTGTCATTCGTGAATCAAGTAAAAATTGAGCTGGAGGGTAGTTTTCTGAGGCATGATTAAAAGCTGCCATTGACATTTTGCAAAAGAAATAAAAAGGTAGTATGGAAAGTAGCCAAGGGGAAGCATATAAAGCCATAACCAGATACAAGTATAGCCTGTTATTCATAAAATGAGATTTAAAGCATGATATTCTGCCCCCACTATATTCTGCTCCTCTAACAGGTTTTAACAGAGTAGTGGGACCAAATGTTACACAGAATATTCTCCCTATCCATGACAGGATGGATTTAAAAGGCATTATAGGCAGGGGTGGGATTCAAATTTTTTAACAACCGGTTCTGTGGGCGTGGCTCAGTTGGTGGGCATGGCTTGGTGGTCATGTGACTGGCTGGGCATGGCCAACTCAACATCACTCACATCGAGGCACGCATCTCCTCGCCTGGCCTCGCATGACTGTGGGGATGCTGCAACAGTCGTAAGTGTGAAAAACGGCCATAATTCACTTTTTTCAATGCCATTGTAACTTGAATGGTCACACCACACAAGCAAAGTACCAGCAAAGGAGGAAAAAAACTCCAGAGAAGTTCCAGAGACAGGAAGTCTAGTCCTGCTAAGAATGTAATAAGAGTTAATGGAGAGGCAGTTTTGTAACAAACACAAGAATGTTTCCTTCCTGCCTTCTTTACAGGATTAGGCCAGTAATTTCTTCTAACAACTAGTTCTCCGAACTGTTTAGAATGTTAACAACTGGTTCTAGTGAATAAGTGCAAAGCTATAAAATCCCACCCCTGATTATAGGTTTCTTCTCCCTTTTCCTAATGCAGAATACTCTTGTAATACTTCTGTATGATCTGGCTCAAGTTTTCATATTATTGCTGGGATAAGGAAACACACAAGGTGGAAATTGGAGGGATAAGAGAGACACACATAATACAACCTTCTGTCATGTTCCAGTTCAAAATCAAAAATGGCTTCCCAACCTCTTTTATACTGTGAATGTATAAAAACAACTAATTGCTGGTTGTCATGATCTAGGTTTAGGCTGCCAGATTCGTGGAGGGTCATTGCAAATACAGGATTTAATGCTGCTCTTGACACAAATTTGAAGAAGGTACAAAATATAAGAAGCATTTTTAAAAACCTTTAGAAAGAAGTGCTATGTAAAGGACTAAACATTATGCAGTTTTATAGAAACCATCATATTCTGTAGAAACAAGGTCATCATTTTGATGCATTGTCATCTTTTGAAATTATATTGCATAGTATTGACAGTTTGTAAGGCAGCCATCCCTCTGGTTATGTTGGACTTCAGTTTTCCATCTTTGATTAGCATGTTTAAGCATCCAAAATATCTAGAGGGCACTGGTAGGATTCAAATATTTTTACCATCGGTTTGGTGGGCGTGGCTTGGTGGGCACACTTTGCGTATGTGCACACACTTTGCGTGTGCACGCACCAAACATCCACTTTGCACAAGCGCAGAGGTGTTCAAACTCACCTCCTGCAAAGCAGCTGCAATTCAAATTCAGAGGATAAAGTTGAGTATGGGAGCCCAGGCGGGTGGGTTGGCCCAACAACAGAGCAGCAGAGAGAACTGGTTCAGTCTCCGCTGCTCATCGCTGCTACCAGCTCAGCAGAACCGAGCCGAACCGTTAGAATACCATCACTGCTAGAGGGTTACAGGTTGGGAAAGGCTGCTATAGCATGTTTGTCAATGATCTATAAGAATATACAGTTCTGAAGTACATTATTTGTGCTTTCTAAAGACATCCACTTTTTATATGAGCAGCAGTAATACATGGTTTCTGGCAGTTTCTATTTTTGGAATCCTCATTTGGTAGCCTTAAATATTAAACCTTTCTTAGGGATTTTTTCAAGACAGGTTCATTGCCTAGCTGCTGTGGAAAATATTTGCGTTAGATTGCCTTTCAGCTAACCATGCTGTGGGTAGTCCTCAGTTTATGTTGATTTGACTCTACAACTAGCACCCTACAATTAGTATTAAGAGTGAATGTTAAATGTACCACATGAAATAGTCCTCTGCATACAAGTAGTTTGATGAGATCTAGCTCATACTCAGAAATAATACTGGTCTTACTACAACAGGGGTGTCAAATTCACATTCTCATAGTGGCATCTGATGTATTGGGATTTCCCCCCCCCCCTTCATTAAAGGGGTATGGGCATGGCCAACATGTGATATATCCGACCTGCAGGCCAAGAGTTTGACAACCCTGTACTACAAGATTGAAATCAGCAATTTATGATCAATTAACTACATGAATGTGGAAGCTATACAATCTTATATATGTATTTTACATTCTGAGAAATTGGTGAACAACAGCTGAAGGAAAATAAGAAATAATCCTGGAATCATTTCCATAAGGAGGATTACAATAGCAATCATAGAGAAGTCTAGAAATAAAAAAATTGGTTCTATGAATAATTTTGATATTAAGTTATTCCTTTATAGATTCATGAAAAAGAAAAGCAGGTATGCTAAAACAATTGCTGAAAAATTGGTCCTGAAATTTACCATAACAGCTAAATAACAAAAAATACCAGGAAATCTAGTTTTGTTTTAAACTATTGCATTGACATTTAAATTATTGCATTTGACATTCCTGTCATTTTATAGCATGGGCATTGGTTTGGATATAATTAAGAGTTTTAGTAGTTGAGTCATATATTCCTCACAAAGAATGTTCTGTTTGAAGGGTGAATGGGGCAGTTTCAATTTGAAGGATCCTTATTATCTAGTGCAGAGAAAAAGAAAAACATTCATAATGTGCAGGTGCAACAACTCTTACCTTCCTCAAAACATTGGCAGGTAACTATAAATAGTTAAACAGATTTTACATGAAAAAGTTAAAGAATCAATGTATGTGAGAATGAATTAATCTTGGATTGGCAAGTGAGTGAAAAATCCTGAAAGTGAAAACATTTGTCTGAGAAGAAAGGGTTGAAAATTTGTGAAGTGAAGGCTGCCTCAAATTATCATGAGGATTATTTCTCATATTTCTTACTTTAAATAATAACTTTTCCCAAAAATGAAACTTACTTGCTCATTAAGTGCTAGTATCTGCTACACAACAACAAATAAAAGTATACTAGTAATTCTATAGCAGGGGTGTCAAACTTGGGTTGTCATAGCGGCATCATGAGACATATCACGACTTTTCCCCCCTTCACTAACCTGGGCATGGGCGTGGCTAGCACATGATGCATCTGGCTCACAGGCCACAAGTTTGGCACACCTGTTCTATAGTGCTTCTTTTGGTTGTATTTTAAATAACATTTCCCAGAGCGCTCTCTCTCTCTCTCTCTCTCTCCCCACCCCCGTGTGTGTGTGTGTATTTTCAATATGCAATCAAATAGTCAGAGAAAGATTTGGTGAGAGTTGTAAGTCTTTTCTGAGAGTTATAAGCCATTCATTGACACAGACAGAGATAGTGCAATACTGGACAGGTGACACTCATTCCAGTAACTCTTTTGTTTGTCAGTGAGATTATCTTCCTGATCTTTTTGTTCCCCAGTGAGGAGTTTTCATATATTTGCTCTTTTGTATTCAGAAAGTAAATATTTGTTCTTCCCAGTCATTGCCACTTGCTGTAGGATCTATGAGAGGCTCTTTCACTTTTTAAATGTTTGTTTTATTTAAGGAAGAAAGAGAACAAGTGCTATATTTTAATTTCATGAGTAATAATGCAACAATTCTGAGAACAAGTTATTCTAAGGGGTTAGGGTAACATAATTATTACAAGTTTGAAGGTGCAATTATGGACACCAATTGCTATTAATTATACAGTGGGACAAATATGAGTTCAAATTACTGCTTCTTGTAAAAATAAAAGCCCATTAATTACCTATTCCATTTTGCAATTAAAAAAAACCCCTATCTTATTTTTATCTCTTCCACCATAAAGAGAGTTTGGAACAGAACAGTTATAGCTGTTTTTTGGCCAATTAACTTTTTGCTTGCCACAGTGACAAATGTTAAAGGGATCTATTTGTTTAGGCGTTCATTTTCTTCACATTTTTGTGGTTTTTATATGAATATAGCATAGCTATTTAGCAGGCAGGCAGGCTGTTTTCTTCACCTCATCTGTGCTACAGATTTCAAAACAATTTCTGTCAAGAAATAGGAGTAACTAGTTATTTATAACTTGTTTTATCTCCAAAAATCATAAACATAATTTTAAAAAACCAAATATATTGAGGTAAAATATCACCATGATGACAGCATGAGCAGTCAACATCAGATGAAGTCCAAGATACTTAGAATAAAATTTATGTATAGTTTTACTATACATAGTAAAATACATAGGATTATATTCTGTAACTGAAAACAAATATTCTGCAACAATAATAATAACAGTATACTGAAAATGGAAAGAATTGTTTTGTCATGATTAAATGCCATTTCTTTTAATATATCATGAAACAAAATGTCACAACCCTGTGAAGAAATAGCCATCCTATGAAGTTGAGATATTCATGTGGAAAATTAGTTCAGATATAAGTGAGTTATCAGTATTTCAAAATCTTATTGCTAAATACTGTATGTTCTACGAACCTGTAATTGTGATACTACTGAATACTTACAGGTGTCCAAGTCTCAAAGCTTGCTTAGAATGAAAATAATCTAGTTAACAATCAGATTAATTTTAGTATATATAGATACTAAATAGTGCAATATATAGATCTTTTATACATAAATAAATGTAAAAAATGCCTTTGGTGCTATTGCTCTATTTAAAAAAATCGGTGCTATGCAAACACAAGAGTCCCTTTCATTGTCTCATTACAGGAGAAACAGCTAGTAATATTTTATAATGGCAACAGAGGAAAACTGGGTGCTTCAAACTTCTAATGTGTTTGTTTTATTTGTTTGTTTGTTTTATTTATTTAGTTATTTGTCACGCAAGTATTAGATAACAGGTATAAGCATGGTTAAGAACACATGAAATGGATTCAAATAAAGAAGAAACAATAGGAGAGGGATGGTAGGCATGTTGGTGCACTTACGCACGCCCCCTACTGACCTCTTAGGAAAGATGTGAGGTCAATAGTAGATAGTCTAAGGTTAAAGTTTTTGGGGTTTGGGAAAGAAACCAAAGTCAGGTAAAGTATTCTAGACACTGACCACTCTGTTGCTGAAGTCGTATTTCCTGCAATCAAGTTTGGTGCAGTTTACCTTGAGTTTGTATCTATTGTCTGCTCTTGTATTATTGTGGTTGAAGCTGAAGTATTAATTGACAGGTAGGACATTGTAGTAGATAATTTTATATACTATACTTAGATCGGACCGAAGGGGGAGTAGTTCTAGGTTTTCTAGGTCTAAAATTTCAAGTCTGGTGGCATAAGGTATTCTGCAACAAGTCGAGGAGTGGAGAACTTTTCTTGTGAAATATTTCTGGACTTTCTCAACTGTATTAATATCCAATATGTAATGCGGATTCCAGACTGATGAACTGCATTCAAGTATTGTTTTAGCAAATGTTTTGTATGCTCTAGTTAGTAGTGTGATATTACCAGAGAAAAAGCTATGCAGGATTAGGTTAACAACTCTTAATGCCTTTTTGGCTATGTAGTTACAGTGGAGTCTAGCACTTAGATTATTAGAGATGAGTACTTCAAGGTCTTTGACATAGTTGGGGTCATCAACAAGGTCTTGACTATTCAGCTTGTATTTTATTTTCTGATTTTTTGCCGATATGTAAGACAGAGCATTTGTTTGTTGAGTTTTGAAATTGCCATTTGTTTGACCATTCTGACACATAGTCGAGGTCATTTTGAAGGGTAGCAGTGTTGTCAATGATGTTAAATAGCTTTACATCAACAGCAGAAAGAATGCAGTTGCTCTTAATATGATCACAGAGGTCATTTATGTAGAGTATAAAGAGAGTTGGTCCTGGAACCCTGCCTTGGGGGACACCACTATTGACAGGTCCAGGATTCGATAGGATGTTCCCTATTTTGACCATTTGTTGCCTGTTTGACAGGAATGCATCTATCCAGTTATGCAGGTGTCCAGAGATATCATAAGATTTTAGTTTTCGGGGTAGTTTGTCTTGTATCACTGAATCAAAGGCTTTACAGAAATCTATGTAAATAGTGTCAATTGCTTTGCCCTGATCAAGTTGTGTAATCCATATGTTTTTGCAGTGTAGGAGTTACAGATTACAGGGTAGTTTTTTTCTGAAACCAAATTGTTTGTTAGAGAGTAGGTTGTTTGTCTCTAAATGGAGGATAATGGATTGGTTAATAATTGATTCCATGACTTTACAGGTGTTGCAATATAAAGAGATTGGTCTGTAATTTTTAACTAGGCTGCGGTCTCCCTTTTTGAAGATGGGGATGGCCATGGCTAGTGACCATAGGTTAGGCAAGGAGTTGGTCCTGAAAGATTTTTCAAAGATTATGCTTTGAGGTTCTTCTATGGCAATGGATAGCTTTTTTAAGAAGGAGGCACATATTCTGTCCAGTCCAATAGATAGAGATGGTTTCAGATAGCATAGTGCTTTTTCAACATTATCTTCTGTAAAATCAGTATGTATTAGACAGTAGTGGGATTCAAATTTTTTTACTACCAGTTCTGTGGGCATGGCTTGGTGGGTGTAGCAGGGGAAGGATATTGTAAAAACTCCAGTCAGAGGTGGTATTTGCTAGTTCTCCGAACTATTTAAAATTTCCACTACTGGTTTTCCAGAACTGGTCAGAACCTGCTGAATACCACCTCTGGTATTAGATCATTGTAGTTGTCTGTGGTTCGACTAGGAAATATTGTGCCTGATCCATTGCTGTTTATAAAGACTGAGCCAAAGAATGTGTTAAAGAGGTTGGCTTTAATGGTGTCATTGTTACAGTCTTTACCACTAGGTTCTTTCAAGGGTGGGATGGACCTTGAGTCTTTTAGTTTGTTGTTTACAAAATTGAAGAAAGCACGGGTGGAATTGGTGCATAGAAGGTTTTCCTCTTGTTTAATGTGATAATTGGTGCATTCTGTCTTTATCTAGTGGCATAAATTTTTGTATCGACTTTTAAAGTTGGCAATCTGACCAGATTCGTTTTTCCTCCAAAGGGATTTCTTTTTGGATTGGAGCTTCCTTATTGTTATGGGTAATTTGTTTTTTCTAGTTTTGGGAGTTGTTATTGGTACATATAGTTTGATGACTCTTTTGACTTCAAGTAAAAATATGTTGTGATGGTCTTTGACAGTATTGCATCCAGTGAATAGAATTTGCCAATCAAGAGATGAGAGATTGTTGTTTACAAGATCATAGTTGCCTTTTTTGAAGTTATAATTGGGTATCCTGTCGATATGATGATTTTTGTGAGGATGTATGTTGAGACAAAAATCAATCATGTTGTGGTCACTGTTGCTAATGGGTTTTTTTATTTGTATTCCGTAAATTGAATTCAAACTGTTGTAGAAGATGAGATCGAGGCAGTTGTTAAGTCTGCTGTTGGTTACTAGTTGTTCCAGTCCCAGATTTGTTACAGCATTGTAGAAGGTTGCATGTATGGGTTCAGTTGTACATTCGTTTAGGGTCCAATTAATACGAGATAGATTGAAGTCACCAAGAAAGATAAAAGCATGTAGGCAGGAGGTTGCCCATGTTAATAGTGAATTTAACTTGTTTACATGTTTGATGTCATAATCAGGGGCTCTGTAACATAGTAAGAATCGAAATGTGATATGTAAGGACAGTTCACAGATGATGGTCTCAGAAAGAGCAAGCTCCTGGGTAACTTGGATGTTTTTTAGATATAGGGACTTCTTATAGACGATGGCAACACCACCTCCTCTACGGATTTCACGATCTGATCGGTAAACATGATAGTGGTAATGGAGTCAGGGAGAGATGTGTTGAACCATGTTTCACAGACAAATTTGATGTCAAATTTAGCCGTATTTAGTAAGAAGAGAAATTCAGGTATTTTATTTACGAGGCTTCTTGCATTGAGTAGCTTTCATGTAAGGCCAGTTGTAGTTGGAATTGAGATAATTAGAGGCGTGTGTACCTATTTTTGGGTGGTGGTGGATTGGATGATGTATGATGGTGGATTGAATGATGTATGATCTCTCTTAAGAGAAAAACAATTGTCATTGGGCCTTTGCTAATATTAGGGAGATAGTGAAATGATAGCCACAGGAAGCAAGATTTGGGGAAGACAGTTCACATATCATATTAATTGTTGTGCAACTTTTAGGTTTGTCTTCTGGTTTTAAATAAATTGACAGAATGCTGTCCCATCATTACTGTTAAATTTTAGTCACCACTCCAGTTGACTTTCTAAACAGAATAAGAAGGACAACTTGTTTGTTTTTTCTTCCAGTAACAAAACACCTTGAGCCATACCACATTTGATTTATAAATGCACTGACCTAATGTGACACAAACTCACTGTGAAAAAAAGCTTAGCTCATGCTAATTTTCAGATCTGCCACATCCTGCCAAATGGTTTCCTTTCTGACATATCATCATTCATCCATATTTAGGATGGTTTGTGAAAGCATGCCAAAGACCAAATTCTATATATGTGATAGTTGTTCAGGATCATTTCATAAAATGCAAAGTTTTCTTTGACTCTCACATACTGAACTGTCTATTGGAATAAACCTTTTCTGTAGCTACCTTTCCTGTAAAAGTATGCAACCTTTCTAACCTTACTGCAGAATTTTTTAGCATTGTAATTCTCAATGTCATTACATAGTCCTCCTAATTGTTAGAGAAAATTAAATATAAGCACTTAAATGGAACAAAACATGTTATTTATGAATTTAAATATTAAAGGAAATAGAGCCCATAATAATAATAAAAACCTCTTACTGTGCCCTCTTCTAAGTCATTTCAATAACAGAGTGTAAACTTGTCAATCAGAAATTTTCTGCTCAAGAAAATCATTTACCATTAACAAAAAATGAAGAAAAAATTTGTTTTCTCTTTCAATCAACAAATATTAAAGAAAATCCTCCCACATGCATCCTGCTTTTTTTTGAAACCCCATCTACATTCTTATTAGTACTCTGGAAAAATGGAAATTGCAGCAAAAGATAAAAAAAAACTAATATGATGCTACACTTAGTTGCTTGGAATATAAAAATAAATCATATTCTCAGCATTCCATAGAAAAATGCAAAACAAAATAAATACATTTTCTCACGAAAAATGTTTCTGTTTATCTTCACCCCTAAGACATTTATATTAACAGTTTCAAAGATCTTTATTAATCAGTTGCTTAGGAAAATAGCAATTGTATATACTTTTCAATCTAAAATCCCCAGTGGTTTAGTGGTTTGCTTTATAAAATGAGGCAATAATGAAAATAACCTAAAAATTGTAGTACAATTTCATGAATGTTTCTTATTGGCTTTATCAGGAAACGTCTTATCATCAGCTTCAGGATATTGAAGTTAAATGGATCACTCATGTTTCACTCAAAGAAGAGGACAAAATAGCTCATCAAGTTCCATAAAATTTACAGGTATTAATTCATATGCATAGCTTCAATTTTATATATAACTACTGGTATTACTTAGATAGAAACACCCCATCATATCATAGAAACTGGTTAGCTTTCTTTTTCCATTTTAGCTTGGCTTGGAATTTGTACGAAAGCAGTTCATGATATCATGATATCATGGTACATCCAACCTTTTATTGCATTGAACAGCTCCACCTCCTTTACAAATAATATGGTCAATATGATTTCTGCATACACTAATTTAGTGATGCCCATGTATATACTTAGGTATTATTTGGTTTTTCAAGACTGAGTTAGCAATGAAGAAATCATTGGATTGACAAAAACTATTAAATTGTTCTCCTCCTTCATTCTGTTTCCTAAGCCATTCAGTCCAACTACATTTTCCTCCTTACTATTTCTAACTTTGTCAGTACATCTTGCTGAATGTTCATTTAACAATTTCTACATCAATTAATGTGGCCATTGAAGATGTTGCACCAAGGTAGTATCTTTGCTATATTCTTGATTATGAAAGCAATGTCATTCCTTCTTTTTCATGTCCTGAGCAAAAAATATGACCTTGTGACCAGAAATATTCAGTTCCTGTTCATTTAAATTTGCTGATATCTAAGATGGGAATAGGTAGTCAATTACTTTCATCTTTCATTGTACTGAACTTTATCAGGTTAATATATCTTACACTCAATGATCCCATGTAATTCTGTCCTTGTAGCTTCAGTTATATATTTTTTGCCTAGCCACATTAACAATCTATGTCCTCTAAGTGGTATTCTGATTTCTCTTCAGGTCATATAAATCTTTTGCCTTTTACTAATGATTCAGAAATTAGAAGACCTGAGGCTTTAATCTAACTAAGTTAAAACTTCATTAGTTTTAACAAAGAACCTTCAGTAGCATGTTAAATACCATTCAACCTGAGCAGCTCATCATCTGACATTGTATCTTTAGTCATTTATATTGTCTATCTATGTATTTTGCTTTGTAAAATACAGCAATAGTTTATCATTGCATTTTCCCATAGTACCAAATGATGCCTTTGCTGTTGTTGCTACTGTAAAGTGAACATCAGCTTCCAGCTAGTTGTGTATTAGGATGACCTTCGTGCCTTGAGGGACTCTGCTGGGACTACATCATCTTGGCATTCTTTTCTCATTTCTCCAAGATCATCACCACCCAGGATGAGGCCACATAGCAGGTCTTGAGGGTCTGTTTCTGTTTCCTTTTGTGAAGTAGATAGCTGCACTATCTCAAAGGAAAAAAGGTTCTTGAATACTCCATCAGAATTGATAAAAGTTATTTTTTAATGTTCTTGTTGCTGGTGTTGTCTTCAGCATTAGATGAGATGTGTGACTGTATAAATCAAATTGAATTAAATAAAAATATAAATGGAGTCATCCAGCTGACCTGAAAGCTGTTGTCAGGCATCAAGCTCTTGTAAAATTTCCCAAACTAAAGTAAACCACCATCCTCACCAAGCATATACTCTGGCAAAAGCCAATGCAGGTTGGCTAGGTTGCATTAACAGAGAGATAGCATCAAGATCACAAGAAGTATTAGTACTTCTTTTTAAAGCCTTAATAAGCTGTGCGGTGGCTTAGAGGTGGAGTTTTTGCCTCACAATCAGGAGCTGTGAGTTCGATCCTAGGTAGAGGTTAATATTTGGAATAGTCTCTCCTGCTCGAGCAGGGGGTTGGACTAGATGACCTCCAAGGTCCCTTCCAACTCTGTTATTCTATGAGACCACGTTTAGAATACTGCATCCAGTTTGGTCACCATATTATAAAAAAACATGAAGAGACTCCGGAAAATGTGCAGAAAAGAGCAACAAAGATGATTAGGGAGCCAGAGATTAAAACATATGAAGAATGGTTGCAGGAATTGGGTTTCTCTAGTATAGTGAAAAGAAGGGTTAGGGGTGACATAATAGCACTGTTCCAATATTTTAGAGGCTGCCACAAAGAAGACAGGCTCAATCTATTTTCCAAAGCACCAGAAGGCAAGGCAAGAAACAATCGATGGAAAAAATTAAGGAGAGAAACAACCTAGAACTAAGAAAAATTTCCTAACAATGAGACCAATTAACCAGTGGAATAGCTTGCATTCAGAAGTTATGGTGTTCCATCACTGGAGGCTTTTAAGAAAAGACTGGACAGCTACTTGATTTAGATGGTATATAGGGTTTCCTGCTTGTGCAGGAAGTTGACTAGAAGACCTCCAAGGTCCCTTTCAATTCTGTTATTATCAAACTTCAAAACATGCCTGCTGTCGCAGCCATATTTTCATTTCTCAGGGCGGGGGGAGGTGTGTAATGACAGCCCAGACAACAACAGAAATCATCCCATGAGAACCAAGGTCATCTCAACAAATACTTGGCAAGGCCCTGAAAGAGTTTCCATAATAACACCAGAATACCTAACTGGACAATGTGACCTAGTTGAAGGTGGGGACGAAAAAAATCATTCTTTAATTAGTTAAAAACCACGGGAACTAGTTAGAGTTGGTTTTGCTTAATGCATGCTGAAATGGTGTACTCAGGAAAGTTATGCTTAAAGAAATCTGATCATCTCAATTTTCTGGCTTGATTGGGTTCATCAGTCGAAACCTTGACAATTATTCTGTTAACTACTGAGGTGTTCACCTTCACCTTCTTGCTCTCACACAAACTATCTGAATTGTCTCTTGCTTCTCTGGTATGCATTCCCTCTTCCCTCTCTCTCTCCTGGGAATTTGAACTATATTTCATCATAGTCATTGTGACTGCTAAAAGATATACTTGAGTGAAGACTCAGAACCTAACTCAAACATGTCCTTCCATTCAAATCTCCCAATTGTCTGTTTCCAGGATGATATTTGGAAACTATTGTAATTTCAGCAGCCACTAAAAATGCTGTCTGTTGGGCTATCTTTGTAACTTAGAGGCCACCATTGTTATAAAATGCAGTTCTTAGATTTGCGATAGATAAACCTTATCACTGTAGGAAACCAACTATTTTTATCATTGTTGCATTGCATATATTCCCAGTTCAAATTGTTGGTTACCACATAAAATTTCTGTTTGATGTGGTATCAATGACCCTGTCTCCATCCTGTTAATTCATCAAGATAGGGTCTGCTCAGGGTGATGCACTCATGTAAAATGAAGAAGAGCCTTTTTGATTGTATCTCAACTCAGAAATGTCTCTGGAGATATGTTTCGTTCCTTTCCTGATTTTTAGAAGCTTTGAAAAACATCACTTTTTAAATAGGACCCACAGCCATGAGATTGGGATACAGAAATTATGTTAATGAAATGTAATTCTATCTCTTGGTTGCAAACATCTCTAATTTAATTCTATGTTACTGCATATCACAATATCTTTGAGCTCAGAGACCTGAATGCTTGTATTCTATTTTCAGACCTTTCTGAGTATGGTTGTGGGTGATCTCCCTTATATAATTGAATTCAATGCATGAGTAATCAACATACTACTTTCTATTGTTCCTATGATAGCAACGAAGAAAAATGGAGGCATTTTTTGTGGGTTACCTCTTGATATTAATAGAATCATTCAAATATAAAAAATGACACTGTATAGTGTCTATACAGTGTCATTTTTTAAAAATGTTGTATTATCCTGTTACATTTTAAGATATACGAAATATTTAGTCCCACAAAACCTATGAAATTAAAAGGATCACTATAGAGTATCTCAATTATTCAAATTATATGATAGTCATTCACATATAGAGTTATCTGATTCAATGTCTTTATAATTAATTAGAAAAACGTTAGCTCCAACTTGCCCTGGTTACTTGAAGCCAATTGTATTTTACAGCAACTTAATTGCATAATATTTACTGGAGTACTCGAGAAAGTTTTGTACCATGCTGTAAACTTGGTAGCTTCTATAAATGGACCACTTAATATTCTACTTTCAGAGGTGACTCTTTCCAAATCTCATTTACATCAAAGGGATTTTAATCCTTGTGTTACATAAAGAAGGAAACTGGTGGTTCTGACATACTATCAAAATGGAAGTCTGAATGAAAATGGTAATAAAATCTATCTGTTCATGATAGACCCCATGCAGGATCTTGCCTTGTCATGGTACTTTTTTCTTCTTGATTTTCCCCTTATGTCTGCTGTTAATAGAGGTGGGGTATAAATAAATAAATCAAAGGAAACAACTGATCAAATTATATACTTCATGGAAAGAAACTGTAGGTCACCTTTAAGTGCCACCTTATTGATGTCTATTCTTAGATGCTCTGAGATTTGTCCAGAACAGTGACTATATACAGGGGTTGATTCAATCTCCTTTATAATAATAGTGGATCAAAAACTTGTTTTTATTTATTTGTCATATTTATATAGCTTCCTGTCTCCCAAACATGATCCTGGGTGACATACAATAAAAAAATGTTTCAGTAAACATGCAAGAAATAGAAGCCCAATTAGTCTCACCCACTGAACATTAGAAAGATTCTCACCATGTGTGCTGATTTTTTAAACATCTGGTCAGGAACTTGCAGGTGCTCAAGGAAGAAAGGCCTTGAAGGATGATCTTGTATTTTGGCCTTCCAAATTACTAAGAGACGTGCGTAAACAAAGACTCAGAGGCATCCCTTACAAATATTTTGGTAACCTGAATCTGCCTTTTTATAACCTCATCCCCTATGTAAGAATGTTTTTTTAATCTGTAATTGTTCATTTTCTCTTGTTGTAACAGTCTATCCATTAAAAGCAAAAATAGTCTCGAAGGCCTGTTGCCTAGAACTTACTAGATAACCCGTGATCCCTTGAACCATCATTTCAGACATATTTCTTTAACAGATTCCTCAATGCCTCCAACAATGGCAGAACTTGTGATGTACTTGAAAAGTTCTTTAAAATTCAGGAAAATATTCAGAGATTCATCTGCCTTGAAAATAGACTGTAGTGAACTGTATGACAGATCTCAGGAACGGACCACAGGAAATGTTTTATGACATTTTGTCTCATGTCATAAAATGCTTTATGATCATTTTATGTCATTAAATGTTTTATACAATCTGCCCAAGTTCAACTCATGGATTTCAATTTCAAGTCATGGGTCCCAGATCTTTTACATATTCTGTAGGTTAGCCCAATAAAGGAACCTAGGTTGACAAAGTTTTGTGTTATGATGCACCATTTCATTCAGTTGAGTGTTTTAGTAGTATATAAATAATTGGTCTACTTCCTTTCCCTGTTCCAATCTGCAGGGAACAGATCTGACCACAAACATGTTCTCACTTTCCAGTTCCTGGAAGAAAAAAAGTAGTTCTTCTATGGAATATTTAGCAATGTATACTTTTCAAACTCCAGTTACTGGATGTATTTGGTAAAATTATTCATTGTGATTATAATTGTTAACCACAAAACAATATCTCTCTTGTTATGGGAAGATAAGTGAAAATACTTTCAGTCACATTGTCTTTATCTCTGATTTTCTCAATCTACAAATTATCGTTACTATTATTAGGTTTATTATGACTGCCAACCCCAAAAGTCTCTGAGCCCTTATAACATTAAAATATACAATTAAAACAATTAAAAACATAAAAATGAAACAACAGCTCTTTAAAAAAATGACAGAGGTTGCACAAACACCAACCCCAGACCTGGGAACAAAGCCAGTTCCGTATTCCCAGTTTTTGATTTTAATTAATTGTAATTTGGAAGAGTTCCATTTTAACTGGGTTATTTCAATTGAGTTTTAGTTTTAAAATTTTACCAAACCACTCTTTGTTATCGCTGGGTTTTTTTGTTTGTTTGTTTGTTTGTTTGTTTGTTTCTATGGGTGCAGTTAATCAGTCAAGAAAATGAATACATGGATCTTTTAAAAAATCTTTGCAGAATTCTCTTTCAGGGCATAAATGACCAGAGTCAAATTATCTTATACTGGACACATTAAGATCCATTCCTCTGGAAAATGCTGTAATACTGGGAAAGTTGAAAGGAAAGAGAAGAGGATGATCAGCAACAAGGTGGATGGCTCAATTACATTAGAGACGAGTACACCCAAAAAACCAGACTGAGATAGAGCGTTATGAATAAATCTATCTATATGGTTGCAAGGAAAATATCTTGATGGCCCATAATCAATCAATTATCACTATACCTTGTGGTGGTGAATCTTGGAGAAACCATGGACTATGTGACAAGTTGCTTTCTTTTATATTGCTTTTACAGCTCTCAAGGTATGAATGTTTTCCCAATCCAACATAAACATAACCTCAACTTTAGAAGAATCCTAGTCTCATCACTAAGGCATTTTCTTAGGTAATAAATGCCGTTAGATGATCATTATCATTGGATGGTCCCCATGAATAAATTAGGGGAGGATGGGGCAAAATATGTAGAAAAACCATTGCCCAAATTTATTCAAGGAATGGATGTCTGCCAACTAATTCTCTCCCACTGCAGTCATTTGGGAAAAATAAAATGTTGTTTTATCCTGTATATCTTCATTCTCTGCTATCAATTCAAATTAAGTTGATTCTGTAAATTTTGAATGTTAAGCATCAGTAAAGTTTATCAAGATCACAAACACATCAATAACTCATTTTCTTTTTAAATGCACAGATCAATTCATGTAGTCTTTGAAAAGAATAAAAAATTTTAAAAAATCAATTATTTGAGCCTCAAATTAAATGAGCTTAATCACTTCTGAACAATTAAATTTAGTTTCAAATGCATGTTCAATTTCTCCTCCTCCTCCATCACCACTCTCACCACAACCAAATATCCTCTAAGTTATGCAAATCTATAAGTTCCCGGGATAGATTCTCTCAGTGCCAACTGTTCTAATTGTGTGAGTTTTGCTTAATACAGGAACAACAGAAAACCATAATTCGCCAACAGAATATATTTTGTATGTAAAGTATCCCAAGTGCAATTTAGCTAAACGATGTGAGAAGTAGCAATGCTGAGGAATGCTTCTGGGTTAGATCCAGAACAAGACACTAAATCTTATTCAAATGGTTCAAATGCTTCTGTCAGATACCTGGCCTTGTTAGCACTAAAAATAAATTGAAGTACTATGATGCTTGCAGCTGTAAGAACAAAAACTCCCTTTCTCCTGGCAGTTATTGTATTAATAATAAACGGGATTACTGATACATTACTGCTTCCTAAAGTTATCCCTAAAACTGTCATTTGAAACATGCTGTTACAATACCACAAGACCCTTTCCCCTTTGGTTCTCTTCTGTTCCATTTCTTTTCATTCTGTTCCCCTTCCCTTTCCTCCCCAAATGTTGATATAAGATCATCAAGAGAATTTTTTTTTCATTTTCTGTGCTCCACAAGTGAAATGTCCTTCACAGAATGGTTCAGTTAGAGTTTATCCAAATGTCATCTTGGTGTCAGTTCAAGGCAGTTCATTTGATCACATTTCCAAGTACACCACTGAGAGCGTTTGTCACAGGTCGGATGGCTTTATTTAACTGATTTTATTACATTTCCACTTCTCCAGTTTTAATCTCTTAATATCAATCATTTCCTTATATGAACTAGCCTGGGAATTTTTAATTATGTAATTTGTTAATGTAGGGATGAGCCAATCAATATGTTCATATGTATTTGTGGTTATGCTGTTTTCTCATAGCGTAACACTTCGGAATTGAAGAAAAGATTAAACAGGTAGAAAAATTATTTTTTTAAGCCAACCTCAGAATTTCTCAAATTCTGTGGTGCATTAAAAATGAATCTGTATGACTCCCTTTTATAAAACTAATTATTTTTATTAAGACTAACATTGAGCATGTCAGGCACCTTTTGTGATGATATAATTTAAAATTGTATTACACAATAAACTTAATTTTAATCTACATATCACAAAGATGCTTTTTCAAAAGACAACTGGACTTTTTCCTTGAAGGCATTTCATTTGTCATCCAAGAAGCTTCAGTTCAACCTTAGATTATTTCTATTTATCTCCTAGGAAAAATACTTAATCTTATCAGACTTGCTTTGTTTATATTTCTTATTTCTTACCACTCGTTTCTCTCAAAGAAAGGCTATATTTTGTTTCTCTTGCACTATTGAATGGATATCTGTTATTTAATTGTGCAATGATGTAATGCCATATAAACTTGATAACTATTAGATGAAATGTGTTGCATAAAATGTACTATCTCTAAGTACTAATATATATATATATATATATATAAAATTGAAGTGATAGTAAAGAAATATTCCTTTATAGAATTAAAGCTAATGTTTTAGGATGTTTAAAAGGATACTTTTTTAAAAAAACTGGTAGCTCAGAAGAAAACAAAAGATCATATCCATGTATACAGTGGTTATAGAGAGTCTCTACATCCCTATTAAAAGGTCAAATTTTTGATATGTAAAAAAATCAGACCAGCGTAAATCACTTTCTATATGTGCCTTCACAACTTTTTGTTTGGATTTCTGCTAGTGTCTACCTGAAGTAGTTTTTGAAGGTTATGTGGAAACTAAAATTGGTTCAGAATGCAGTGGACTGTTAGCCAGGTTGGGTTCAGTTTAGGTTTAGCAAAGAAGTAAATATTGTGAGAACTGTCTAGGCTATCAGTGGGCTTCCTGGTACAGTTTAAATTATTGGTCATTACAGTGGTGGGATTCAAAATTTTTTACTACTGGTTCTGTGGGCATGGCTTGGGGGCATGGTGGGCATGGCTTGGTGGGCATGGCAGGGGAAAGATAATGCAAAATCCCATTCCCTCCCCAACCCACTAATCTGTTTCCCAACTCCTTTCTCCTGTGCAGGGCAACAAAAGAAGATCATCTGGGACTCGGGACACAGAGAATAGATGGGGGCCAGGGCAGTCAGAAGTGGTATTTGCCGGTTCTCCGAACCACTCAAAATTTCTACTACCAGTTCTCTAGAACTTGTCAGAACCTGTTAAATATCACCTCTGGGCCATTACCTGTAAAGCCATACATGGTTCAGAATTCTTTTAAGAAAATGTGTACTTTTGTTTTCTGACCCAAATCGTTTGGATGATGGAAATGAATAAGCAGATCTATTCAATGGCCACCTCAACTCTATGAAATTCTTTTTCTCAAAGGTTAGGATGCTGTGATAAAGATATTTTTTACTCTATACTTTCAAAGTGTACACTGTGGTTTTGATGGCAACTACATATAACATCTGGTGACTGTTTTTAATAGATTTTATTCTGATTTTTATCATTCTATGCTTTTGATGTTCTATATTTTTATTATATATTTACTTTTTTGAGAAGCCCAGTCTGTCATTAGAATGGAACAGAAATATTAGGAACAAAACAGTAAAGGATGGAGAGAAAAGAGAGAGAGAAAGAAACCCAAATATGTCTCTTAGATTTTATCGATAAAATAAATACATGTAATACAGAGAGACATTATTTACAATTCGAGGCTTTAAAAAGACAGTAGGGAAATACTTTTTTTTGTTTCCCAAAATAATTCTCACATTTTTATGCTTTCATAAAAGAATCTGAGAAGTGTTCCTTTTTTTCCTCTTGTACAAACAATCATTATCAGTGTAACACATCTTAGTTTTCTCATCACAGCCGATTTGCAAGAGTAGAGTTATATGTCCACTCAGTCTCCATGGTAACTTTATTCCTTATTAAACGGGAACAGAAATAACATAATTAACGTACATGACCTCTTCCTCTGCCAAACATTTCAGCTGTATCTTTTGTAACTATATAGCATTGCTAAAGATATTATATCCTTTGATTCATTTCTTTTCAATGGGCAAAACTTTACTTTAAAAATAATATATTTCCAGAAGCAAAGAAAAGATCTGTCAAGGGAGAACACTACATAGTTGTCATTTTAAAGAATTATATTGGACCTTCTTTCAACAGTCACATATAAATAATCACATTATCTTGTACAACAAAATATATATCATGTTTGGCATACCAAGTCTAAGTGCTAGGTTTGTGAAATAAAACCATTACTACTCTTTGGGTGTTCTTATGCAGAGACGGGGAAACATTTGCCTCAACAGATAAGCTGACACTCTTTTCTGTGCTTTTTTGAAACCACAGGACCCAATTCCTTTGGAAAGTATTCCTACAAAAGTCCCACTGAAATTTTTCATGCCAGTACAAAACTAGGATCAAATAACTCATTCATTGCATTCTCCTTACCAGATTTTAGAACTGGGCTTGCTTCTTACAATGCATTTTGAATGAGTATCTAAACTCCAAATTTACATAATTGGATACTATCTTACATGATAGGATTAGGCTACAAAACACTTATCTGTCTAAAGTTATTCACCATCATTAACCATAATTATTAAGTTTGAGCCTAACTTTATGGGAGTGGCTTTAGATTTTAATAAGTATTTCCCCTTTTTGAAGTTGCTTTTTTAATAGAATAGATAGAGAATAGAATACCTTTATTGTCACTGCATTCCACGAATACAATGAAATTTGAAAGCTACTCCAGCACATATTTGGGAAATAGGTTACTATGTACTGTACAAGTGGTCCTCAACTTACAACCATTCAAAGCTACAACATTATTGGAAAAAGTGACTTATGATCAGTCCTCAAACTTATGACCATGGCAACATCCTCACAATCACCTGATCAAAATCCAGACACTTGGCAACAAGCTTGTATTTATAATGGATGTAGCATCCTAGCGTCATGTAATCACTATTTGTGACTTTCCCAGCTGGCTTCTGACAAGCAAAGTCAATGGGAGAAGCTGGATTTGCTTAATGATTGCTTAGTCACTTAACTAATATAGTGAGTCATTTAACAACCATGGCAAAATAGATCATAAAATTAAGCATGACTCACTTAACAACTGTTTTGCTTAACAAGAGATATTCTTGCCTCAGTAGTGGTTGTAAGAACTGTCTGTATGCTAAATGGTATGACAGAGAAGAAAGATCAAATCCAGTTTCCTGTTGAAAATTGTTATTAAAGAATTAATCATAGATTTCAAAATGATTAGTGCCTTTTAAACAAAATTAAATACAGAATTCGCTAAATGAAGTTTACTTAACAAGTATCAAAACATAAGAATAACTTAAAGAAGGAGGATGAATAGAGGAAGCATGAGGGTCTCCCCATCTGTGGACAATATGAAGACAAAGATTGCACAAGTAAAAGTATCTCTATGAAAGGTTGGGCAACACAGAGGGGAATATGATTCTAATTTACCAATTCATGGCCTGTTGGCATCTGATTATCCATCTTCCAACTTATTCCTGCATATGCCTAGTAAATAAAGGGATCAGTCATAGGACAGAGTACTAAAGAAAACATTTAACCTCAGCCAAGAAAATTTAATCCATACTATCTCATGCCCATTATTCACCATACTAGAATCCAAGAGATTTGTGAGTTCTGGTCCCACCCTGGGAATGAAAAACCAGCTAGGTGACTTTGGGCCACTCACTTTCTCTCAGCCCAACTCACCACCCAAATAGGAGGTGGAATGAGTTTTAGGTATGTTTGCTGCCTTGCGTAATTTATAAAAAAAAATAATAGAGGTGGGGTATAAATAAATGATTTCCTTTTTAACAACTGAGCAAATTATGCAATTCATGGGAAAAAAATCAAGTGTGCAAAATTATTTTTAACATCTGAATATATAGGATCAAACTAGCGAATTCTGTTCATGAGCAATGGGTAAGAATTGTTTCAAGTCTAATTTAATGAAAAGATACTATCAAAGTCTATATTTCTGCCAAATTTATGGTAAAAGTTTTATCTAATTGAAATTTACCATGGAGTTCAGAAAAAAATCATTGCATTATTTTCTGTTGGAGGACAGCATGAAAAAAGGCAGATATTGTAGCGTCCTGGGTGATGGGCTCAAAAGACTGGCTAAAGAGTGACCAATTTCAATCTGTTTATATATTAAGAAGGATTATTTATTAGTCAGTAATATCAAGTTGCCTTATTTGGCCATTACTCAGCTGATAGTAAAACTTACTCGTTAGTGTGTCTTGATTCCTCAAGAAAGCAACTGCAGTTGACCTGGAAGAATTGTTATATTATAGATTGGACATAAATCCTCCAAGGTGTTAAAAATATTGATACCTCTAATGAAAATGCTCCCAATAGTTATAATTATGGATTTTGAATTCAATTGTTATGGCTTCAGTCAACTCATCTTGAAATTGTGAATTTAAAACTTAGAGGGATAGCAACCTCTCAACTCTTAACTAATCACTCAGAAATAGCATCTCTATTCTGTACAGCTTAACTTTCATTTCCTAGTCCTGCTTCTCTAATTTCACTATAGCAGAGTTTGAACTGCTATACACACAATGGTCTCAGGGTAGACTTTTTGGCTGAAAATACTGATTAGAAGATCAGGCTAATACCAAGGATATCCAATGCCAAAAAGAAATAGAGCCTTTCATTTGAAGAAACATTTGACATATAATTTTAATGTATTACGTTTTTATTTATTTGATACTGTTTAAATTAATATTTTAGTTCTGACAGATTATCATGGATAACATTATTAAGAACAAGTAAAAGTCTAACAAGTTTAAATTGCAGTTGCAGTGATAAAGTTAGTTTCCATTAAAAATCTATGCAGGAAGTTATTGTAGACTGAAATAAACTTCAAAAACCAGTGCTTCCCAAGTCTGATTAGAATTCATTAGCAAACAATTCATTAGCAAGAGGAGGTAGTTAACACCTGAGCTTTAACTGTTTATATTAGACTACTTCAGGAGCAATTTACTTCTTCTTTTTAAAAGTAGTGCTGTTCTCTCTATAAGGATTTAACAGTTCCTAAACACAGGTGGTGCATTTCCATAGTAGATGAAAGAAATTTAAAAAGGGCAGGAATAAGAATACAAAAGACTAACCAGGCATACTAATTCAAGTTTATTAACAGAAAAAGCAGAACAAATAAATATGTGGTTTAATTATATAATATTTACAGTCACAGCTGTTTAGAAATACAGGTTAGAACTGAAACTATGTAATAGGGAAAGAGGTGAATAAAGGTTTTTCGTGGCACTTTTAAAATGTAAATGTATTGCTAATTAGGGTAAGCTTGGCCCCATGTAGCAATTGACAGCATTGTCAACTGACCTAGTTTTTTTAAATTATCTGGGATGTGAAGGTAGATTTTATAATGATACTTCCCTTAGGATATTAGACAATTAGCTCCAAAATCAGTCCAAAGCAATTTAGTATTATAAAAAAATTCAAAGGTTATTTTATACTGGCAGTTTTATGTTATTAGGTACAACTAAGAGGCACCTGTTTCAAAAATGTTTTCACTGTGATATGGTGACTATAGGATTAAAATTGCTACCATTATACTAACAGTGCAACCCAGCATATTTATTCAGAAATAACTTTAACTGTATTTAATTGTTCATGACTTTAGGCAGTGACTGAATTGCATACATATTAGGATATGAAAATATTTTCTCACATTTTTCAGAAGTGTCTTGTATATATCAAAATTATTTGGATCATATGCTTACAAACTTTTTTTAAAAATTATCATTGTGTTGTTCTTGTTTTAGACAGGGTTGAAATATAATGATAGCCCAAAGATTTGATAATATGATGAACATTTGAATGACTTATTCTCATCCAAATATACCATAGTTCATTAAATTTTGCTGGTGCTAAAGTATAAACTCTTGCATGCTTTTTATGAGGATGAAAGGCTGGGATGTTACACAGCTATCAATACGTGGGGATGTGGGTGTTTGTCCCCATATGTTATCTACATGGTTTTACCAAATTAATGCAAATTAATTATTAAACAGAACAGAACAGAACAGAATGATAGACTTGTAAGGGACCTCGGAGATCTTCTAGTCCAGGGGTGTCAAACTCCAGGTCCAGTGGCTGGATCTGGCCTGTGGGTGCTTAGATCTGGCCGGCTGGGCCACCCTGAAAACAGCAAAGGACCACCCCATGGTGCCTTTGCCAGTGAAAACAGAGCTTGGGAGGGCCTCACATGGCACCTCCAGTGAAAATGGAGCTCCGTTTTCTCTGGCAGAGGGTTGCAGGAGGCTGTTGTGGCAAAAAATGAGACCCAGGGGGGGCACATGTGGCCCACCCCAGCTCCGTTTTTGCTGGCAAATGGCTGCAGGGGAGCATCATGGCCAAAAACACAACCCAGGAGCATGTTTTCACTGGCAGAGCACTCAGGCCATCACAGGTGCCCCCGACACAAGTGATGTCAAGCTAGCCACACCCACCCTGGCCCCTGAGGTCAAACACAACCCTGATGCTCAGGCAGAAAGCCTATACCATTTTAGACCAATGGTTGTCTAATCTCTTAAAAACTAGGAAAAACAATAAAACAAAATCCAACTAATGCATTGATAAATGTCCAATGCTGAAACACAGAAAGATAATGAAATATGGGCCTTGGCACTAAAATACAAACTAGAAAGGTGATTTGAATACTGTTCTCTCTCTATGCTTGTTGGAGCTTATGCATATTGGAACTGGATTTCTGGTAAGTATCTTAGGCAGAATTACATGTATAAATGTAGGGAGAAAGTAAACGCAGTTTAGGCCTGAAAATGTCATGCAGAATAAAAAAATATATTGGAGAGATCTCCTTAGAAAGACATCTGAAGGAATTAAGTATCATCCACCTTCCAAATGGAATACGAATTACTTTTATCTATGTTTACTTGACATTCTACCTAAGTTTTCCTGAGAGTAAATTCTATGAATTTTCATAGATCTCTTTTCCCTAGGAGACCTGCACAGATCAGAATGATCATTGGAACCAGTTGTTACCTAGCCATTAAACTTCTTCAAATTACTCTAGTGCAGGGGTGTCAAACTCAATTTCATTGAGGGTCGCATCAGGGTTGTGTTTGACATTGGGGGAGCAGGGGAACCATGGCCAGGGTTGGTGTGGTTAGCTCGACATCATCTCATGTTGGGTGCGTCTCTGGTGGCCCAAGCACTCTGCCAGCGAAAACAGGCTCCGAGCTCTGTTTTCGGCTGTGACAGACTCCTGCAACCCTCACTAGCAGAGGCACCATGGGCCAGTCGTTTGCTGTTTCCAGGATGGCTCCACCAGATCTAAGCACGCTTGAGTTTGACACCCCTGCTCTAGTACATAGTAATGGCCAATATGGTAAACCAAATAGTACTTCTGAATAGAAAATATCAGACCTATCCAAACACAATAGACTTCAGATTTAAAAGGTCTTAGTTTCCTAACAGCTGAGATATGAATTAGAAAATCATTGTCTTGTTGTGTGGATATTTATAAAACAAACATAAGCTTTTAGAAAAGTTTACCTATCCCTGGACTTTATTACTGAAGTTATTATTCTCTTTTAGGCCTCTATTTTGCACTGGTGACACCATTCTTGTGTAACAAGAAAACTGAAGTGAGACGTGATATCAATGTTCTGGTACAAATATTCTGGTACAGAGAATGGTCAGGTACGATTTCTCATTGCTACCGATCTAACAACATAAATAATGGGTATACATTTCAGGTACCTAGATTTAATTTATATAAGAAAGAAAGAACTTGCCAGAAAGATTCACAGGAATAATAAACTATATGTCAACTCATAAAACATATTGTATACACGTTTTATAGTTGTCAACGGAAAGGAGGGGGAGAGTTTCAAAGAGCAGGGAGCAGTGTCGAATCGAAAGTACGTTCTATTCAAATTTTCCTCAGAGATTGATTAGATGACTGAAGCTTCTGCTACGAAAAAAATCTAATTGGAGGGCATGATTGATTACTCTTGGCTATGGATGTGTCTCATTGGATGATACACCCAGAAGGGTGGGGGGGAAAGCAGGGTCAAGGGTGATAGTGCATGACATATCTCAGAGTCGGCTGAGCCCAGGCAAATGCCGGAATGTTAACTTCTAATAAAATCCGAAGAAGTTTTGGGAGTGTGGCTCGAGGCTCATGATTTAATTGGAATAACTGCCGGAATCTTGACACTATAAGCTACCTATAAGGTTTGTGGACTCTCCATTTTTGGAGATTTTAAAAAAGAGATAGAACTCTTCTTTTTAAGAAGAGTTAGAACTCTTCAGAACTAGAACAGAGAATCCATTCTCACAATTTTATGATTATATTAGCTATGTTCTTTTGAAGTACTTTTGGACAAGCATTTTTCTCTCCCTGTCATAAGATACACCAGTGGTCCACCTTACAGATCTGACGTAATTATTATAGGAAGAAAACATAAGCATGTTCCAAAAAGTTATATAAAGCTATGTTTTTCCACTCAATCATGAATGATATATGATTCAAGCATCATCCAGTTCTATTATTGTGTGGTATAGAAAAGGCAAATATCTCCAAATTCTTTTTTTTTTAAATTACGCTAACTTTAGTTGTTAAACCTAATCATTTAAGATTAAGGAAATTACACATAGAAAAAGGGCATATCATAGATAAATGTTTATCAAATAATCATAGAATGGAAAATATGGATAAAAAGTATTTTTCTCCCTAACAAATAGAATGTGGGACTATCAATTGACTAAATGCAGGGAGATTCAAGACAGACAAAAAATGCTGGTACAGTACATCTTTATACTGTACAATACATACAGCAGTTAATTTGCTCCCATCAGCAAAGCATTAGTTGCCACTAATTCAGTTTTTTTTAAAAGGGAGCATAACAAGCTATCAAGGATTGCTAATCTTTTTATTTTTATGTTATTTCCAGAATAAAAGAAAAGGAAAACATGATTGTAGGGAATACAAGGGAGTCTTACCTTACTTTTGAGTTTTGCATCTGGACAACTAATGAATGATACAGAATGTCGGATTACATGGAACATTGGCCTGATCCAGCTGGACATTTTTTTTAAATATCCTTACACTATTTGTATTGTTATTGCTAAAGAAGCTTAAGAATTCCAGCAGATAATAGGATAGGGAGAGCAAAAGGAGATTTTGTTCTGAGATCAATTTGCAAATTAAATATCACATGAAAGTTATTAAAATATTTAATTACATCATGTTTTCATCTTTGAAATGTAATGTGTTTTTTGCTTAAAAACACGGATTTACTTGGAAACCCAGAGAGACAGCAGAACCACTGCAGTGCCTCAAAGATCATAGGACTGCTTATAGCCAGGAAGATAGTTAGGAAGATAGTTATAGTTAAGAAGATAAAAGTTGGGAGTTCTAAGATGTTACACAGCAGCAACCAGACAATTTGTTATGCAAAAATAGTCTCCTTGCGAATATCAGATGTCAGCAGGAGCAATTTTAATGCTCAATGATCATTCTTTGCTTTAACTGGAACAATTCTTGGATGCAAAGAGATGAACAGTTGGGACCTAAAGTCAAGCACAGAAATGACTGTAAAAAGAGGGAGCATAAGTAGTTTATTTCAATAGCTCTCTAAGGTTCCAGGCTTTCTAACCCTCTGAAGTGGGCTGGGGATTAAAATCGAAATCTGTTGCATTCAAAGCATATGCTCTGTGATTGAATTGATGTTTCCCAGACTCACCAAGAATCACAGCTTTGCAGAATAATAGACCAATACAATGACTTGGAACAACAAATCTTTGTTAAAATTTATTATGACAATTTTATCCTGTCTTTCCCTTCTGAACACAAAGCAGAACTTTATGTTCCCTTCTGAACCCATAGCAGAACTAAAATATCTTGTAACTTTAACAGATCAAAACTGAGGAAGATAATCTGTTTTATTACAGAATCTCAAACTTTTATTCCATAATTTAAGCACTGAGAAACACAAAAAACATGTGAGGCAAGCATATTAATTGCTGTCTTAAAACAAATTCACTCTGAGTCTTCTATTACACCCTACTTTACTAGAAACTCATGTGCTGTAGAAGAGGGTAGCTTTTTAAAAAAGCAGAATTTCCCTTTTAGTGTCCAAGGAGAAAACTGTATTACTTTCGTAATCCTAACCTTCATTAACTTAATCCTTTGAACCAGCCTTCCATTTCTAGACAGAACAAGTCTTTTTCTCTTTCTTATAATTAAGGTTGTATACATTTGCTGGAATGATCATACATATTTTTGTGACATCATTAAAATTATAAATAGAAGAGAATACATGTAGTTCAGAATTGAAGTGTGGAGTATTTGGTGCTCTCTGATCTTAATTGTTTACTTGCAAGTCTTTCATTATCTGACCAGGTAACATCATCATCAGTGCTAATAAGTGGGGTTTCCACCCTGTTTATATACAGGGCAGGGCAAGCTACCATATACAGTATAAATTATTATTACTATATATTGGGCTGGGCAAGCTACTTGTATATACAGGGCAAGGCAAGCTACTGTAGGCACTATATATTATGGTTCATTCCACAGTCAGCCAGATGTTTAGACAAAGTTGGTATTTTAGCTACCTAACAAGTTCTTCTCACCTAGGATTGGCAAATGTTTGATGATGTTAAAAGATATTGTCACAGGATGTAAGCTGCTCCAAGTAAAACTGCTTTTTGCAATTGACTGATGGCGAATTTGTTAATGCCGATGGCATTCAAGTAGTACTCCAGTTGTTTTAGGATTGCCCAAGGCTCCTATTACTATTGGTACTTATTATCTTTACTTTTTTTGGTCATAGTCATTCTACATCTATTTCCAAGTCTTTGTATTTTGTAGTTTTCTCCAGTTCTTTTTCTTTTATTATGCATATTGGGCAAAGCAAGCTACTATATATAAATGAGAAGCAAACCCCACACTCACTAGCATTGATAATGTTACCTAGTTAAATAATTATGCATCAGCAAGCAAACAAGCTCAGAGATTACCAAAGACATCACATTAAAAATATATATTGCATGCAGTATCATCACATATCTTCAGCATGAATTTATAGCAATGTAAGATTCTGCTGAAAAAGACACAATTGGGTTGAACCACAATGGAGAATGGTTAGTAAAGTTAATAGAGTTGGCTGAGATAAGACATTTACAGCTTTGAATAGAGAAAAGACATTGACTAATTTTAATGCTGATTAGAAATCCATTCTTGACTGAAAAAAGTGACATTATGATATCTGGTTTTGATTATTAGAAATAATAGTCGATAATAGAAAAAATGAAAGTTGTATTGTAGGAGTTTAATGTAAATGTATACTTTATCTGTTGTAAAAGGAAGTCAGAAATTACTTCTTTGTATTCCTTTTTCTTTTATGCCTGCAGTTTGGACTTTGTTTTCATATTCATTCTCTATTTTCCATCTTAGTTATTAGTTCTTGTTATTTTTAGCTCTCTATTTTAACATATAATAAAGTTTTTTTTAAAAAAAGATGCAATTGGAGGAGAAATTGCATTATTTAATCAGTCATTAAATTTGTGTTGGCGGTGGGGGAGAGGTCCACCTCTAGGTCCCTCGATTATGGGGTGCCTCAGGGGTCGGTCTCTCTCCTCTCTTGTTCAACATTTATGTGAAGCCGCTGGGGGAGATCATCCGTGGTTTTGGGGTGAAGTGTCATCTGTACGCTGATGATACTCAGCTGTATATCTCCACCCCAAGCCACCCCAACGATGCTATGGAGGTCATGTCCCGTTTCCTGGAGGCCGTGCGGAACTGGATGGGCGGGAACAGGCTCTGACTCAACCCTTCCAAGACTGAGTGGCTGTGGTTTCCGGCGTCCCAATATAGCCAGATAATTCCTTCACTGGCTATTGGGAGTGAGATTTTGCCCCCTTCAGAGAGGGCTCGCAATCTGGGTGTCCTCCTGGATGTACGGCTGTCCCTGGAAGATCATATTACGGCCGTCTCCAGGGGGGCATTTTATCAGGTTCGTCTGAGTCGCCAGATGCGGCCCTTTCTGGATCGGGATGCCTTACGCACGGTCACTCATGCCCTAGTCACCTCTCGACTGGACTATTGTAACACCCTCTACATGGGGCTCCCGAGTGGGAGCATCCGGAGGCTTCAACTGGTACAGAATGTGGCTGCGTGGGTGGTTATGGGGGCGTCAAGGTTTTCTCATGTGACGCCCCTCCTACACGAGCTGCATTGGTTGCTGGTGGCCTCCCGGGTGCGCTTTAAGATCTTAGTGCTAACTTTTAAAGCACTCTATGGCATCAGACCAGGATATTTACAAGACCGCATTCTGCCAGTTTCCTCTCACCGACTGGTGTGCTCTCACAGGGAGGGTCTCTTGCGGGTCCCGTTGGCATCTATGTGCTGGCTGGTGACCCTGAGGAATAGGGCCTTCTGTGTGGGGGCGTCCACCCTCTGGATTGGGTTGCCTCCAGAGTTATGTACAGCCACGGACCTGGGGACCTTCAGGCGTGCCTTGAAAACCTGGCTGTTTGACCAGGCCGGCTTGAGCTGATTTTAGATTTGGGAATTTTAATTTTAGGACTTATAGTGGGGGTTTTAACCTGTTTTACAGCCAGGTTATTTAATTCAGTTTTAATTTTTGTATATTTTAATGTTATTTTAATTGGATGGCTGTACACCGCTCCGAGTCCTGCGGGAGAGGAGCGGTATATAAATAAATATCTATTCTATTCTATTATAATCTGTTTCACAGAATAAAATCAGTCATTTTTTTTCAAAAACTAAATCATTCAATTACTTCCATTCTAAAATGTTTCCTCATGTTAGCTCTGTTACTATGGGATAATATTCTCAGCCAGTATGTGTACGTATGCAACTAGGCAATGTGCCTTTTAGTAAACACTGCATGCTTAAAATTGGATTAAGGAGTTCTCCGTGTTACAATTTAATATTTGCTTTTGTGAAACATAGGTTCAGGAATGGATGGCAAAATATATTTCTATTATCATGAAAAGACTTTTATTCTGTGGTTAGTAAATAAAAATATCAACAACTCAACTATAAAAAGGACCCCTGTTCATAAAAGTGGCAAAATCACTAAGCAGCAGATAGTTTTCTGAGAGGTTTTTACTTACAACATATATATATGTGTGTGTGTGTGTGTGTGTGTGTGTGTGTGTGTGTGTGTATATATATATACACTTTGTATTCCCCTGCCTGTGCTGATAAGGATAGAGCCAGATGGTGTAGTGGCAGTTACAACTGCCTCACATGTAATACTTCCCTGGTTCGAATCCCAGTAAGGGTATGGCTAGCTGAAGAGAGCTAACTAGCTCAAAATAGATCTATACTAGTCTCCCTTATTTATTATTTAAAATTATCAGCTTAAAAACCTTACACACACACACACACACACACACACACATATTCCATTTCAGGTTTCTTATATTGACCAGCATATGCTTTTCTAGACTTGCTGAGACTTCTGATTTCAGTCTCAACAGAGTTAATTCATGAACTACCTATTTTCTATTGGTCTTTAAACTTAGCTTGAAATTTCAAGCTTCAGAATTGTAGTGCAGAGAATACATCAGCTTCTTTTTTGCAATACTTACATAATGGGAGGATATATGACCATTCTTCCCCTATCCTTTCTTTTCCAGCTGCATTAAACTTCTTTAGAAGACAGTGATAGATCACTAACTCTATATACAAAAGGTATGAAGTCGGGGGGGGGGGGGGGGAGACACATAGCCATTTCCAATAATATTCCAATAACTACTAACAATCATTGGGAAGAAATAAGACACAGAAAGAAACAGGGCAAGAAATGCAATGGATACATTGTCTATTTGTTGTCATAGTTGTATTGTCAACCATTCTAATTTCCAGATGCATTATTCAGAATTTTCAGCCAAGTTTGGTCCTTCACTGTAATGCAACATAAGCACAATAGAAGAGAAGAGAAGAGAAGAGAATAGAATACTTTATTGGCCAAGTGTGATTGGACACATAAGGAATTTGTCTTGGTGTAAATAATCTCAGTATACATAAAGAAAAGATACATTCGTTAAGAATCATAACATACAACACTTAATGATAGTCATAGGGTACAATCTACAATCAAATCATACTAGGAAACAGTCAGTATAAATCGTAAGGATACAAGGGACAAAGTTACAGTCCTACAATCACAAGTGGGAGGGGATGGAGGATAAGGAGTGATGAGAAGACTAGAGTAATAGTAGTGCAGACTTTGTAATAGTTGAACAGTGTTGAGGGAATTATTTGTTTAGCAGAGTGATGGCTTTCGGGAAAAAACTGTTCTTGTGTTTAGTTGTTCTGGTGTGCAGTGCTCTATAGCGTCGTTTTGAGGAAAGGAAAGACCTACCTTTTGGGTTTTGCTTCTATAGAAAGCTCTTTTTTTAAAACAAAGAAGCACAATTTGGCAGGCTTTCAAAAATTTATTTCCAAGCCATATTAAGCTCTTATTATTATCATTATCATGTTGTCTTTTTTCAATCTATTCATTCATTCCTTGTTAAGCAACCACATGCTGTTCTAACCACCAAGTTGTTAAGTGAAATGGTCACTAAGTGAATACATGACAGATAGAGAGATGCTGCAAAAAACATTGGTTGTTGCTGTCAAGATAAAGTTTGCTTGAATAGCAACACCAACATTACTCTCACTCCTGCATGTTGGTCACAAGTATGTACAATACTGGAAAATTCAGAAGAATGGGAAAGGAAACTAAACTTGTTTCTTGAGGTTGCAGAAATTTCATGTATATCTTTTTGTTGTGCCCCAGTGCTGGATTATTGTTACTATGTAAACAAATATGTAGTAGAACTCCTATGAAATTTGATGCAAAATTATAGACTAAGCAACTAACATTGTAAAAATTGGAAAAAGGTTAAAGAGGTAATTGAAAAGATCACTTAGATAATGCTTCCACTAAAGCTATTTTTTTTGGGGGGGGGGGGGGTTATAGAAAGATAATTAATTTAGCAGTTATGCAGATGAAACGGAAGTTAAGAATCAAGATCTAAACCAGGGACTCCAAACTAAGAAAAATTCCAGAGTTAGAACTAAAATGCAGAAGCCAAGAATTGGAGCAAAAAACGAGGAAGTTTAAGTTCTCAAATAAAACAAGGAAAAGAACACACCAGACCTAGGTAATCCTAATCCTACCCTAAATCCAAGCAGAAAGCTTTTATAGAAATGCCCCACTGAATACATAATTCTTTCTGCATTTCTGTGAATGTCATGAATGAGCTTACTGAAAACTATTATCTGTTTTTCATGTGAAACAACTGAACTATCCTACTGAAGAGCAGCTAGAACTCCTTGTGCTCCCATAAGCTAAAGATATAAGCAAGTATATGTGTGTACATTTATAGAACTCTTCCAAATCAAGACTTTTACAAAGTTAGTATGTCATTATATGTTTACTATAAATGGCAGTAGCAGTCTGGATAGCTTCTATATTTTGGGGGAGCTTAGAAATTAAGCCTGGACAAAGAAGAGACTGGAATCTAAAATTTAAAACAAGGGAGCGACTGGCAACCAAATTATAACAAATGTGATATATATAATAATCTGAGAATAATTATGAATATTAAATTTCCATATCTTTGTGTCTTTATTTTTAGATCATAGAAAGGCAGCACATGGTCCCCTTGGTTATAGATGTCCTAGACATCTATGTCTAGGACATAGATGCCCATGTCATGTTACTATCCATGTCATGTTGCCTGTATCATGTTATTGTCACATGACATTTTGTGACATTTTTCCCATTTACGGAACTGGGGTAGACATGGCTTATGCATGATGCATCTGGCCTGTGGGCTGCCAGTTTCATACCCCTGCTCTAGGTGTCATTGGAGTGTGATTATCTTAATTATATTGAGATTAATTTTAATTTAACTATATTGTATGATCGCATTATATAATCTGTCTAATATTTACTGCTAGTAATTTGACTATCAGCCAACAACATCCATATATGCATGCAAAAATACATTGATATTCTTACCCTGAACCCCAACATCTCTAATACAATCATAAGAATTTCTTATGTGTTTATCCATAAATACATTAAACCACAAATGGACATCAGGCATCCCACTCTTTTCCTCTAGTTATTATTAAACCTTTTGCTAAGCATTTATGCATGCTTTATTTCCATTACACAATGTTTTTACTGCATTCACCAACCAACTTTCAATTCTATACTCAGATAGAATCTTCCATAATTTAAATATTTTCTGTAGCTGAAAGGATTGAAATTTACATTATGTTATAATCTTAAAAAGAATTTTAATAAGATGATGTGCAATTTTTGTCACCAGGGAAATAGTGTAGAATGTATAAAGGCACTTTAAATGTATGTTGGAATTGTGAACAACAAAAAGGACATTTTCTTATCTTTTCTGGATGTGTAAAAAACCTAGAAAATTCTAGATATCTATTGATTAACAACTTTCTTCCAACTGCCATGCACATATATAGTCTTAACACATATTAAACGAGTAGCATAGCTATAGATATAAGCAAAGCATGTCCATATTTTAATATTTCTCCAATTTCACCATTTATTCCTGCAACCTTCCATTGTTCAATATTTACCATTTGCTTTTTATCCATTTTTGGAATGCACTAACATTTATAGCATTCATTCATATAATTTGACAGTGTGATATATTACTCTTAACACCCAAATATATAAAACATACCCTCTAGCATTCATTTCAGTTTCTTTAACAATTATTTTCAACACCAACTGTCCTAATATTCCCTTTTATTCTTACCCATTTCATGTATTAATAATCATGTTTATACTTATATCTGTTATCTAACACGTGCTTGACAAATAAAAAATAAATAAAATTTCATCATTTTATTCTTAATTCCATTCATTCCTGGAACTCCTTTCACCCACTTATAAAGCGATTGAGGCCTGTCATTCTAGCCATTTCTGTAGACTGATTAAATGGACAAAGAAAATGACTAGGAGGAGAGTATTAGCTAATGTATTTGCTGAATGGAATTGTTTTTATAGAATTAACATGTTTTTGGTAACATCTGTTTCTAAAAAGGTTACCTTTTTGTGTCCTCCTTAACATAGTGATAAACAGAGAAGTATTTGTTATTTCAGACTAATTTCCTACATATTCTCGTACATTCAGGGTTTCATTAAGAAATAAACACTGGGTATTACTATCTATATTACAGTGAGTTGCTCAATAAATATATGACCTTTTTAATCCCAATTTTCTAGCTCTTATCATTCAGAAGGGTACTTTACATATCAGCTTTGCATCTCTTTTCTTTCAAATTGAATTTTTTTTTTCTTGACAATGAAGCTTAGCACAAGCTATGATGGCTGGTTGATTATTATAGCTTAATTAGCAACTCTTACGTTGCACATAAAACGTTTGTTTTTCTTTTTATTAATACTCCTGCAAATAAATCACCATCATTACTTGAAGTCTTTGAATAATAAAAACAATAAGTCCTGATATTCAACCTGTTTATACAAAGCAGATTATTCATGCATTTAAAGTATATGTTATATTTTATTTCAGTCAAATGTTGTATTATATCATCTTTTTAAAAATATTGATCATGGATCATGTATGATTACCATGATAACTATAATAATGATTTTATTTCAGGATACCACAGTTTAATTCCATGCTATATGTTGGGAAGAAAGGGATCAAAATAACTGTATCTAATAATGAGTTGGTTCCAAACTAAGATAGAACCATTGTAATAATGGTCAAAGTTAATCATGTTTTAAGTAATCTGTTTTAAGTATAATGAAGTCTGAGTTCAAGACATTATCTTTTCACTTTCACTGCATAATATGAAAAGAAAGAATAATGGCAGTTAAAATAAGCTGCATTTAAATAACTCTTTATTGTAACTAATGTATCAGTGTTTACAGAATAGTTTATTTAGTGCTGTTTCAGGGTAGTTTTACCACAAATTAGATTGTTATCAGAACATTCTAATTTACCTAATAATGTTCAAATTATTCCTAATTATATGTTATTCTTCAACAATTATGTTTACTTTTGTTTCTGCATTGAGCCTTAATATGTACAGTTTCATATTTAGGTCTTACTTTGATCCCAAAAAGTAGATAAATGTATCAGATAAATCTATGTATCTGATAAAATCTATCAGACATATCTACATATTGAGACTGCGAATATGAAACAGAGATCATGGTATGTGTTTTATGGTGGGGAAATGAGACACTCGCACTCCAGTTGATCGGGTTCTTTCTGTTTATTTTCCAGGACAGAGCACCAGCGGAACCACGGCAGCCTTTTTTATAGCGGCTGCTCGCGGCTCGTCGGCCAATGACAGCTATCCAAATTTCCCGCCGTTGGATCGACCAATTGCGGGTGAGTATTTAAATATAGAACACCCCTCCCCACTTGGTCTAGTCCGACCAATCAGGAACCCTCCTAAGTTACGTAGTCACGTAAGTAGGCGGGGCTCCTATGGGTCCGACTAGACCTGCGCAGGTCATTCGTTAGTTCGCCATCGGCCAGTGCGGATGGACCTATTGATCTCTCCGTCTCTTCTCGTGGAACCGCCTGGAAGGTAGAGTCAGCTATGCTGCTCCTGCCGGGTCTCGCTCGGTTAGTTGAGTTGGCTAGGCCACTCCCTCCAAGGCTTCTTTCTGGCAACAGCTCTTTTCCTGCCTGGTCCCATGTCACTCGAGGTGTTTCTTTCTTCGGCTGCAGGTGTGTAGTTGCGAACCTCGACTGGGGCTAGTGTCAGGGGTGGTAACACTCCCTGATGTGTTACAATAGTTTGTGCTTCGGCCGTTTGAGTATCCACGGTAGTTGTTGATAGGCTTGGGCCAAATCTAATTTAGCAAAAAATTTTCCCCCTAACAAATGCTGGACTACCGGGACAGGGTATGCGCTTTGTTGTAATACATGATTCAGGGTAGCCTTATAGTCCCCACAAATTCTGATTGATCCATCTGGTTTAATGGGGGTCACAATAGGGGTTTCCCACTTTGCATGGTCTATTGGTTCTAATATCCTTGTTTGATAAGTTTGTCTAACTGCTCATCGATTTTTGGCTTTAGAGCAAACGGAACGCGTCTCGCTTTGAGTCTTACTGGGGCTATGTTAGGATTTAAATTAAAAGAGATCAGGTTTCCCCGGTACTTGCCTAGCTCACTGCTGAATATGTCCTGGAACTCCCTTACGAGGTCCTCCTCCCAGTCTGTGTCAGTGATTTGGTTTATGCCCGTCATTCCATTTCCTAATGGCTCGAACCATTCTAGTCCTAGTAAACTGGGTCTATTCCGGTCAACGATGATTAGCGGTAGGATTTCTGTGTGGCACTTGAAAGTAATTTTAAAATGTCCTACTCCCACCACCGGAATTTTGTTTTCTTGATAATCTTTAAGAGTCAGGTCTTGGGTTTCCAATTCTTCTTGTTGGATGTCAGGGATTAATTTTTTGATGGTTTCCCATGATACCATGGAGAGAAATGACCCTGAATCCACTTCCATCTCGCAATCTCACTTCCATCTGTTCTTCTATTTCCACTTGTATATGGGCTTTCTTTGCATTTCTGGCGTCTGAGTGGCCAATGGTCATGGTTTGGTGGGTTTCTTCCTTCTTATATGATGTTTCCCTGTTTCTTTTGTTTCTCCCCTCTTGGCTCCAACAGCTCTCCGGTTTCCTATCTCTTTCTTTATTCCTCTGAGGTGGGCTCCATCTCTGCCGGGGGCTGTAATTATTCCTGGAATGGCATACCCTTGCTAGGTATCCTCTTCTATCGCATTTCCTGCAGATAGCATCACTGAATTGGCATTCTGACCATGGATGGTTTCCCCCGCATCGATTGCATTCAAATTTGAGTTTTCTCCTGCCCCGCTCTCTTCTGTCTTTTCCCGCTCTCAAATGGCACACGTCATCCTCCTCACTTCCGGTCCCCGACTCGACGTCCTCATGGTGCGTGGTGGTTTTTTCTTTGTCTCCTTCTGATCTTGGTGGCTCCTTACTGTTATTTCCTGCTGTTTTATTGATTTTTTTCATCATTGTGGCCGATTTGTGGGTGGCTTCTGTGGCAGTGGCTTCTTCTATTGCCTCCTTCACGGTGATTTTTGGTCGGGTTAACAAACGGCCTTGTAATGTGAGGTCTTTTAGCCCGAGGACCACGCGGTCTCTCAGTGCCTCATCGAAATTTAAAAAGTCACATTCTCCGCCAATGTCCCGCAGGGCTGCCACAAAATCGGCGATGCTCTCGTCCTCCTTTTGATTCCTCAGATAGAATTCATGTCTTTTTGTTAGGCTCGATACAGTCGGTGCATAGTGAGTCCGGAGAATCTTCTCCAATTCTGGCCACGTTATTGTTTTCACATCTGTGGGTGCAGCCAGTGCCTTCGCCATCTGGAATATTGTGGGTCCGCAATGGGTCAGGAAAACAGCTCTTTTTCTGTTTTCCGAGACTCCGTTTAAATCGCTGCTCTCCAGGAACATTAGAAATCGGTCTACGTAGGATTGCCATTCTTCTTTGGCTGGATTGAATTGCGTGGGTGGCGGGTTGTTGCTGGACATTTTGCCTTGTTCGAGCTTCGTTGCTGCGTGCTCAACTGGATTCTTTTGTCTCTAATCCCATCCTCATCACCAGTGTTTTATGGTGGGGAAATGAGACACTTGCACTCCAGTTGATCGGGTTCTTTCTGTTTATTTTCCAGGACAGAGCACCAGCGGAACCGCGGCAGCCTTTTTTATAGCGGCTGCTCGCGGCTCGTCGGCCAATGACAGCTATCCAAATTTCCCGCCATTGGATCGACCAATTGCGGGTGAGTATTTAAATATAGAACAGTATGTGTTTATAATCAGGTGATGTGGAAAGAATTGTGCTTTCTGGAATTTTCCAGTTAGTACAGTAGTCCTTAAAACTTTCAGCAGTTAAATCTAATCCTTATTTTTCATATTTTTTCACAAAAGGACAAATTTGTGTCCTGTAGAATTCAGAACAAAGGGGAATCTATATGTATTCAACACTTGATTTTTCCAAGATCTTACTTTGGCAAACCTGATGCTGGATGTATGTTCTCTCTTTGTTTTCTGGAAGCAAATTTGAATCTGAACTGTAGAGTTTCAGTTAATATCAACCTTTTGACTTTTCTAACTAAGATGTATAAGATGCATTAAAATAACAGTAATACAGAAATTTCTTGGAATGTAATCTCATAAATAAAATGCATAGTTTGATAAATTGATCAGATTATTTACTTATATTGTTCAGTTTTTGAATAAGCTAAGTTAAATGAAATGTTTCTGCAGATGTATATTTCAGCTTGGACTTCAATGTTTAATACCAACTTATTTTACCTATATGATTTCTATAAATCTCAGTAGTATGATTTATAATTATATAGACATTTATTACAACTATTTATGCATTCTTACATATTTTCATATGTATATCATATCATAAATATTATAATGAACATTGATCATAATAACCATTGGTTGGATTCAATTTTTTTACTACCGGTTCTGTGGGTGTGGCTTGGTGGGTGTGGCAGGGGAAGGATACTGTAAAATCTCCAGTCAGAGGTGGTATTTGCCAGTTCTCCAAACTACTCAAAATTTCTGCTATCGGTTCTCCAGAACTGGTCAGAACCCACTGATAATAACTGATTACCACCTCTGATAATAACTGATTCTTGAGAAAGAACCTCATTAACCTTGTTAATGGAATTCAGGCCACTTCTGGTTGTGAAAATACCAAAGGGGGTGGCCTGCAGTTGGATTTATGAGGTTGTGGTGTCATTTTTGTTCCAGGTAGGTGTGGTACATCTTGTCTTTCAGGAGACCATGATGTGCCCTTTTGTTAGAAAGCAGCCCTTGGACCTAACAATTTTAAGTTGCATCTTCTGATCTCCAATCTTCTAGTTTCAGATGGGTTTCAGGATGGGATTTAGCCTTGGTAGCACATATTGATGATCTGTGGCAGAGTTTGGATGGGGGTGATAGATCCATTCTTTGCTTCTTGATATCTCAGTATCTTTTGGTACTATCAGTCCAGTATCCTTCTGGGTTGGCTCCAAAAATTAGGGATAGGGGCATCATTTTACATGGTTCTTTTCCTTTCTCTGGCATTGGTTTCAGTCAGCCTTGGTTAAATGGAAGTTGCCTCCTAGGGTCCTTCTTTTTTGGCTCCATTTCTTGTCTCCTTTTATTCAATAGCTGGTGAGATTCCATGGATTCAGAGTTTAGTATCATCAATAACAATTATATCTGCAGACTAGCCAAGTGAGGATTTGAGGTTCTGTCCAGTGCTTGAAATTATACTGGTCAGATTCCAACTCATTCCTGCCAAGACTGAATGCTACTGATATGAAGGCAACATATATCTAGGTATTTTCTATCTTTAATTTTGGATGGGTAGCACTTCCTGATTCAAGAGTGATGCACAAGGGACTCACAGCTCCTGCTTCATGAGCAGGTGGCAATTGTGGCCTAGAAGTTCTATGCACAGCTTCACCTAGTATGCTAGCTGTGCTCTTTCCTAGATAAGGAGGTCCTTCAAACGGTCACTCATAGCCCAGGGACCTTATGACTCAACTACTGCAACATAGGTCTTGGTATGTGGCATTCCACCCTCATGAGCTTCTTACCAGTTAGGTTCTAGGTGCAATTCAAAGTTCTGGTTATGACCTATAAACTCTATGTGCATAGAACTAGATTACCTGAGGAACTGTATGTCTCCCACGGTATCAGCCTGGTCATTTCAATCCAACAAGGTTGGTGCATTCTGGTTTACTTCAATCAAGTGGTTCCATTTTTCAAAAACCCAGGAATGTGCCTTTAATGTAATGGTACCTGTCGTCTGACATGACCTCTGAGGATTTTATTTTGACGGCATTCTGTATTGCATTAAAGATTTAGGTTTTCTCCCAGGTATTGGCTAGCAGTTAGTCCTTTGTAGATATATGATGTGTTTGTCTTGTTGACTGGTTCTGCCATCTTGTTAAAGTTGCTTGCTTCTTCTATATTGTTGTTTGTTTTTATGTTGAGTAGTGTCCAAGTTGAGTATAATAAATAATAAATTTTGTTTGTCAATGCTATTCCTGGTTTTTATTATTTATAAATGGTAGTTATATGAGGCAGTTTGATGTGTTAAGGCATCAAGTTAGAAACCAGGAGGATGTTTGTTCTAATCCCACTTTAGGCAGAAAGGCAACTGAGTAACCTGAGTTTAGTTCCTCTCCTAAGCCCTCAAAAAGGCAATGACAAACTACTTGTGTTTCACATAATTCAGTTTAACTTTTATTTCTCTGACTGTTAAAGAGAGTTGTTGACATAGCAATTTAAGCAAAGAAATACTGGGGCAAGATTCCTATTTTAATGTAGAAGATTCCTAAAATGAATATAGTGTACAAATTAAACTAGAGACTTTTCTTCTAGGTTTAATTGGCAAAGAACATGGAAAAAAATGGAACTTTGTTGTATGCATGTTGACAGCAGTGAGAATGCTTTATGTGCAAAAATGGAAATATATATTAATTTCCAGAATGAAAGAATGGTTGGAGTAACTGATGGCAATAGCAGAGATGGCCAAATTAACTGCTTTAATGAAAGAAAAGAAGACATCTAACTTTGTTTCTATCTGGAAAACACTTTCATGTCTGGAAACCAATCAAACACAAAATCTGGTGCTTGTTTTTCTATCTCAATCTTTTGTGCTTAGATAGAAAAAATGAAACTTTGATTTTGACATTTATTGATTTGACAAGATTTTTTTGTTATATAAATGACTACTATATACTGAGTATGCAAAGTAAAAAAAATGAGACACTAACATTATTATGCTCATTCTACTACACTGAAAAAGGTCAGAAGTTAATGTTTTTTTTCTTTTTCCCCCTTTATCCTATACTTCTGTTGTCCTTTTCCCCATCTCCCACTAATTTCATTTGCATTTGTACTTCATACTCCAATGTGTTTAATAAACTTTTATATAAAAAAGAAAACTGCATACACACAAATGCAAGGTTTGAGTTTTCACATTAATGAGCCCAACAGGCTACTCTAGATGATAGATCATAATTTCCAAACCACAGTGACTGAATTTATGCAATATACTCAACTAAAACCAAACAAACCACAGAGTAATTACATGTAGTTGCAAAAGACAGAAGTTGAAAAATATTACAACAGCATTTTCTTTCAGTTACTGAAAGAAACCAATATAACAAATATATCCTCCTTATTCTTACAAGTTCCTTTATTCATTCCTTTAGGACTTGGATTTTAAAATCAGTTATGGTTGTCACTGAAACCTAGCATTTTTCTGTAAACTTTTTGCAATTTGGTGCTTAGAATGGTACTTCAAGTAGAGTCTTACCATTCCATGTTACAGAATAATGATTATCTCCCATATTTTAGCTGAGAAATATGTCTACAATGAAGTCTAAAATTCTGAATATACACACAAGTTAAAAATATTAAAATTCTTGACAGAGAGGCAAACTTGTTGTCTGTTTGGTATTTGTTATAATACTGTTAAAATAGTGAAACCACTGTTATGGTATGTCATTCAATGCCTACCGGTATAAGAAATAGTCATTGATGTTATATTTAAATAGTCAATCACTGTATTTTTTCTTTGTTGAGAAATTACATCTTCTTACTTTACTCCAAATGGCTTGTGGGCAGGGAGGTGCAGAGACAAAATGCATGACTGAAACTTGAAAAACAGCTTGGGGAATTGTTTTTAATGCATGTTTTTAATCTAATATATGCATATGCCAATGCATGTGTATCTTCCTTCTGATTCTTTTATGAAGTTGCACACAAAGAGATACTACTACTGCAAGCTAGGATTATGATAGCACAGATAATAAATACATTTCAAGATTTACATATAGCATTGATAAATTAATTATACATATTTATTATTTCAAGAGAACTTTAAAGAGTTCATTTTGAACAGGAGACCAAACACAAATTGATAGCAGAGGCCAAACTGCAGGATGCAACTCCTGTATGTAGTTTTATGCAAATGATAATATACATTTAATCAGTACAATAGATGTGGGTTGTGTTATGTGTGTTAATGAGGTCAAATTATTAGTTAATTATTAGTCACTTTGTAGCAAACACATTTAATAAATAAATAAATAAATAAATATGAATAGTGTGACTTTTTGAGTTGAACAGAGATTTAAGCATCTGTTAAATATTACTTTTATATAGATATAATAAAATTTCCAATTAATTAATTAATTATATTTTAGGCCAAATCAAGAAACAAACACTGAACAGATTTCAGGAATGGTGTTTTATTATTATTCAGTTCTTGAAATGCTGCTATGTATTCTTCAACTTCCATTTGAAGTTATGTGATTTTTTAAAATAGAAATTATGAAAGAGGCTTTTATGTACTCCACAAAATCAGGCATGAAATTTCTTAGAAATTGGCAACTCCGCTTCTACAAGCCTGGACATCCCTCACTTTTTTAGATGCCTGCCATGGGAAATGAATTGTACTTTTGCTAGATTCAATGTATGGCATCTGTTTTGTCTGGTGACCCAAATAGTAACTTGAAGAAGAGCAAGAACACTTTTTTTTTCAACTTGAGTTTGTTAAAAGTTTGTACCATGTTCTAAGACATTTCTATTTGCATCTAGTGCAAACTGTGTCTTCTAAAAAAATCATTGTCATCCAAGTATACTTCTAAATATTTATCATATATATGGATCTAGAGAAGGCTGTAATGCAATTAATGAATCTATAAGGCATTTCTGTAATATTCAAATTTACAATACCTAAATATTTATGCTTTTCATTCTGAATAAATTTAAGTGTCCAAATTTGTAGAAATCTATTCCATTGAAGGTAATCCAGCAGATCTGTAAAATTGTGGGAGTAACCATTTTGTTATAGGAAGATGTTATATGGTCATCCCTCCCTTTTTTTCTGGTGTTCTGGATTGCTGTAGCATGTTTGTGCTTGTCTAAATAATATTCTTACACAGCTCCTCTTGTTAAAGATTGAGTTACTTTGCTACTGAATGAAGTTAGTATGGGTGGTTTTTGAATAGATTTTTCTAATTTGTAATCATTCCTCTACTGGTGAGGGTATTCAGGAAAGACTGAGTTTTCTTACCACCTTATGAAATTTATTCATTTGAAACGGTGGTTGATTGTTTATGTGATTTCTCTATGTGTATCCTGGGAAGAAAGTCTGAGATCTTTCTGGGATAATCAGAAAGCAATCTGGAGCAATCTGGGCACTTGCTTGTTATGTGGCACTTAACAAATTCAAAGGTCTGTGCTTTAGCAGTTCAAGTCTTGATTAAGAATCCCCAGGAGAAGATATCTCCCACTCTGTTTCTCTGCTGAGGGGATTCTTTACATTGGAGAATAAGTTCTCCAATGTAGCTGTCTGAGAAGACAAGGAAAAGGATATTTTACATTGTTTACATGTTTTATGAATTTCTCTATGCCTCAACTTCTTCAATCACCCATTAATTAACACACAATATTGGAACAGTTCTTTCAATTTTTCTGGTGCATCTCATATTACTAATTATTTCTCAGTTCATTAGCAAGTCCTTCTCAAAATTAGTCAGTCAGTGCAAGATCATTCCGCCCCACCTATCTGTCTTATAATTAAAAATCTGTCTTTGCAATTGCTGTTTCAGCTTGCAAAACTCTTAATTTGTTGTTGGTCTCCTACATGAATGGTTAAATACATCTCTAAATATTTGCATCAAAATCTGGTAATTACCCACTGATGGTTCATTGCCCTAAATGAGGGCATAGCCCACTTGGTTTTCTATTATTTCAGCATTTTCAAGTCATTCTAGAGTGATCTATAGAAAATTCTCTTGATCCACTTGCTGTAAACAATTCACATAGGATTGTAAAAGTCAAATGGATTCTGAGTTCCTCCAAATTTTTCTGACAAACTCCCATGAGTGAAGAAATACCAGTATTAGTTGGGCCGTAGGCCACGGAACCATTCCTGGATGACACAAATATTGTTCCTTTGTCCAAAACAGTTATGCCATTGTGCATCAATCTGCTGTTAATGTTGTAATCATGGCTCAGGAAGTTCTATGGATAGTGAGATGCCCCAAGGATCTGATGTCATCTCCATGATTAAGTGAAGAACTTTTTGAGACTATTGTCAGTCTTTCAAATTGGGCCAGAGTAAGTAATAAGGTGCCACAAGAACTATTACAGCTTTCTTTTAAGGTATAACATAATCTTGAAATTCTTTCCCCTCATCATAAAGAATGAAGGTGGGTATCTTGAGTTTCTTCTCCCCCACCCTTACTTCTCAAAAGTAACTGAATGTATCCCAACTATTACTGCACTGTTTTCAAGGTTAGTTACTATACCTCTATAATACTATAATAATTATTTGGAAACTTCTTCAGACCTCAGGGTATGCTGAGGATCAACCACCATCTTCCGAGATATAATGGCAAGGTTTGATGATGCTCTGATAAGAAAGTAGTGAAGCTTTAAAGACTGATGTCAGCCGAGGTCAAGAAACAGATATCACAGGGATTCTAGGAATGCTACTTTATTGCTATGTAGTAAAATAATAAAATTGTGAAAGTCCATAGTGAGTTTCCCCCTTCTCATATCCAACAAAATCAAGGTAGGATTGCTTTGAATTTCTAACACCACTTTTTCAGGCTTGAGCTGCCATTTCTCCTCCCTTAATGGTTCATACATTTCTTCTCCAAGGTTCTCTCTACAGTACATTCATTTACAGTATTTGAATCATTTCTTTGTATCTGTTTTATGGTTGAGTTGTTTATTTTCCCAGTGAAAATTAGATTTGAAGAGGGAGGAATCTTCTCTTTTGTTTGCCTAATGATGTCATATTGTTTCATTCACTAGGATTTTTTATGCTTTGAAAATAATTAAGAAAAAGTGCTTTGAAACACTTGTGAATGGAACATTAGTTTAGACCTGTCTGTTGTCAAACTTCCTACACAAGCCTGAAAAAAAGATTTGGCTTTCTTAAGTTCTATTAAAGTCCCAACTGCTTTAATAAGTCTTAAAAGGCTAGCATTTAAAGATGTGCTATGATCATGTTCCTCTGCATTACAAAATACTTTTTCTGAATAATTTTTACAGTACAGAATGTAATATGCTCAGATTACTATGTAAATGTTAGCATATATGATGCAATAATTTTACTGAAGTAAATCTAAATCAACTTTTAAACACTATGCAGAGGTGTGGATGAAATATGCTAGAATTAATCAGATAATTAAAAGCAACTGTTTTTAGATTTAGGCTTTGGAGTAAAATCTTGCCTGAAAGTGGTAATCTTTAATGCTGAAAGAACAGATTCATATCTTGAAATAATTCTTTGTCATGATACTGTTCTTAGATTTCTAAGCAATGCTGGCAAAGCACACTTTTGCACAATGAATGTTAGGTGTAATATTTGTGATAATACCTAAGCTATTCCAATGTGCTAACGTGAAGAGAACCCTTAAGCGTTAATTGATGCAAAATGCAGCAGGCTGCTATCTGATGCACAGTATGGTATCATGATTACATCATGTCTCTGACAGATTTGTATTGGTTGCCAACAGTTTTCTGGGCTCAATTCAAAGTGTTGATTTTAATACTTTAAGCTGGGCCAAAATATATTTGGCTACCTGATTTTTGTACTTATAAGCAGAATAAAAGTCAGAAAGGGAATTTCCTTGAATTTGTTAGCATTTTTTACTTTATTGTCTATGTATCCCACTTAAACAACATAATGATGGATTAGATATACTTCATGAATTATAATGAAGATCCATACCTCATATCCAAGTAGTCACCCCAAATATATAAATACAATGAATGTATATTTCAAGTAAAAACTGTGGAAGTTTTTGTTATGATTTGGTATTTAAAAATATAGACTATGCTTAGAATTCATTTTTATACCATTTCCCTATTTTTATGCTGAAACTAGAGTTCAATAGTTAGTGGATCTGGATAGGAGATTCATACTAATTTTGGAAGTCTGGCATCATTATGTCCCTCATATAGATATGCCAAAGCCACAAATGGATGGATCTATCATTTCTATCTCACCATCCACAAACTTCTACAAGTGGTGGTGTTAAAACCTGGTTAAAATCATGCTAAGTAAACCTATGGATTTGTTATTTTTAATACGGGCAGGGGAGATGAGAAGTGGTTTAGGTAAATCGTCCTGCACGGGGAGCCATTCTAGAAATCTATGTATTCTCTCCCCCCTCGGTCTCTCCCTCACCCCACCGTGGTTTTTGTATTGCAGGTGACGGCCCTGGGTGTCAACTGTCTTCAGCAATAGACCAATCAGTACAAATGTGAAATCATTCAAAATGTGGGGAGTTCTCCGCCACTTTTATTCTCCCTCCCCCGCACAGGCCACAAACGCGCACTCTTGGCAGAACGCTGGATCCCCTCGCGCGGTTATCTGGCTCTCCTCAAGCAGGCAGGCAGGCGACCGGCAGCCGCCGGCCGTGGACACCTGCTTCTCCCGCCACGGTCGTCGCGTGGGGCCATAATAACCCGGGCCCGCCGGTTTTCTTTGCCAGTACGCCGTCGTCTTCTCGCGCAGCCGCTGCAACCGTAAAAGGTGGAAGGTCTCGCTGGTCGAAGGAGGAAAACCCAAACCCGTTATGTCATTCACCCGCCACTTTGGCTACCTGGGGAAGCCGCCGCCGCTGCCGCCGCCGCTTCTGGCCGGCCAAGAAGGGAGAGAAAAGGCAGGCGGCAGCTCGGCCGCCACGAGCTCAGGAATCCCTTCCCCGACTTTCTCTCCCGGCGAATGTGCGGGACACGACGAAAGAAGGAGGGGTAAAAGGGGCTGCTGAGGGAGCCGGGCCACTCCTCCGCGGGCTCCGCAGCGCAGGCGCCCTGGCAGCTACCGCAGGCAGGGGGCGGCAACATGGCGGAGTGAGCGGTGGCGGCGGCGGCGGTTCTGGCTCCACAACAACAGCGGGGGCTGCGGAGCGGCTCTCTGGCCCCCCGTCGCCCTCGCCGGTTTCCTCCCTTGGCCGGCTGGTAATCCCGCGGAGGCTCTTCCCGCCTCTGCTTGGAGAGGAGCGGGCGAGAAGCTGCTCCGGCTAACGGGGCAGCGGAGCCCATAATAATCTCATTATAGAGTCCAGCGGGGGAGCGGCTCCTGGGACGGTCTTTCGGCGAGGCGACGGCGGCTTGGTCCGGTTTAGCGGCCCCCGCCGGCGCTGCTCCTGTCCGTGGTCTTGCAGCTGCGGTGGAAGCGCAGCTTGTTGTTCAGGGAGGAGCGCGGCGGCAGGCAGGGTCAGCAGCAGCAGAGGCTAGATGGCGAGCGACAAGCCCGTGTCGGGGCCAGAGCCGCAACCGGCGGGTCTCATCCCTGTTGGGGCCAGCAGCACCGGCGGAGCTTCAGCCCCACCACCTGCTCTAGCACCGGTGGCCGGAGGTGGAGGCGGCGGCAGCAGCAGCAGCTCCTCTGCGGCCGTGATGGGGGAGCTGAGGGCATCGGGCTCCGGCTCGGTCGTACTGCCCGCCGGGATGATTAATCCGTCCGTGCCCATCCGCAACATCCGCATGAAATTTGCCGTGTTGATTGGACTCATTCAAGTCGGGGAGGTCAGCAACCGGGACATCGTGGAGACGGTGTTGAACCTGGTAAGGGGGCTCCACCCCACCAGCAGGGGCATGGGCAGCCCTTCCTCCCTTTCCCCATAGAAGGGAGAGAGAGCGCTGTCCCACGCAGGTCTTCCCTTGGGTTCGTCTTGCCTTGCCCGGGCAAGAACTCTGGAACTCCCTAACTCCACTTCTGTCCTCCAAGTGCTCCGTCATCTTCTATCCTACTTTTCCTCCCCTTGCTTCTTTCCTCATTTTGACAAATCCTCCACCAGCCCATAGAAGAGGGGGAGGAGTTAGGAGATCTTCTTGAGCTACTTGGAGGCTTACCTAGGGAGTCTTTTATCTTCCACTGGTCCACAGAGAGCTTCTGTAGGTTCACAGGCCTGTTTTGCCCTTAACTCACTTCTGCCTTTTGCCATACTGGTCTTCTCCTTCCTGCCTTTTCTGACAAGTTTTTTTTACCTTCTTCAACTTGATCAGGCCTATGGCAGCTGAATCCCTTACATCCAGAAGTGAGCAGCTTTTTTCACAGTGAATGAGTAGATACTGCTCTTTCTAGCATTGATCTCCTCCTTTGCACCCATGAAGTTCAATTCTTGTAATCCGTTACCCAACTTTCATGCTTAAATTCCGTTCAGATCTCATCCAACCTATGATTTCAACATCCACATAGAACAGTATCATCTATAAATGAACTTGAGTTGCCCTGCTTACCGTTCTGTATGGGATATTGCTCTATCCCATAAGATTGCATGGCCTATCTGTTGCTTTTCCAAATACAATATTTTATAAAAATAGATTTAATTTTATTCTCAGTTTTAATGGATTATAAAGAGGATTTGATATTAATCCCTTTTAATTATGCAACATTAAAGTGCAGTTACAGATTGCATTTGTTCTGTCTAGTTGATGTGTGAATGTTTAAACCTATTGTTAGCTATTGGGTTTGACATGTTGAAAAAGGGGCTATGTCTCTTACAGAGAGTTAAGGAGATGATCTATTATTTCATTGCACTGGGAATGAATTATCTGATTATTTAGAATAGATGTTTTTTTAAAAATCACTTTCATATCTAAATCACGCAAAAATGTCCTCTCTGTAGAGAAGGTAGCATTTTATATGGAACCCTTATTCAGTTCATGGTGTGCAAGAGTTAATGCAGAAGTGTATGGCAGTATTCACCTCTAATCTGTACCAGAAGTTCAGTTGTCTAACATCAGAGAGAAAATAAGAATTTAGAAATGAATTATTTTCAATTCTATATGATTTGGGGCTTCTGAATGAAAGATTTGCTGCAGCAAAACTGATGAAATAGCTGAATACATGAGAATATTCTATCTTGATGATAAAATGAATAACCTTGCAAAAAATTTGGGGGATTTTTGTGACTAAGTTTTAAACATTCTGTGCTAATTTATTACTATAGCAGAAGCTGAAATAATCACTTGGATATCTCATATTGTCTTGATTTTTAGTAAATGTTATCTAGTCTTACAGAATGACAGTGCTGTTAACACAGTTAGAAATGGGATATTTAACATTTATAGTTTATGGATGAGTGAAAATTACAGCTCTGTTGGCTTTTATGAGGTTTGTGACTCTAAGATAAACTATTGGCAGTTCTTCAACATTCACATCTGTTTCTCAGTTTTCAAAGGTGTCTTTTAAAATAAACACCATTATTTAAGTTGCTACATTTGTTGCATTTATGTAAAGATACTGCTTATTTATTTCAGTAGAGCAGTGGAATAAGGTTATAAAAATGAAGCAGCTTTCATTCATTAAGCAGATCATGCCCTGGAGATAAAGTGTTTAATCCATTTTCTGAACTTCTTATTTATTGTTTTTGCCACTGCAGAAACATAAAAACCTCCATGAACCTGTTGATGTGTCAGTAACACTTTATCCATTCATAAACATGTCATTAATTTTGTTGGGGTATCTTCTGCTACTGCATATTAATATGCGGAATTCAGTCCCACTTGTTTTTTAAAAAAAGATTTTGGTGATAAACTGCTATGATGGTTTTTACATTAGATTTGGTTATTGAAATATGCACAGGATCTAGTTATGAAAGAATTAACTTTTTTAAAACTATGCTTAATACTTGCTGAGAGCATGTTTCAATAAATATAAAAATATACAGGAATAATGCATTCTAATTGAAAACTTGAAATGGTCCAGCATTGTGATGTTACTTAGCTGGATACTTAGTTAAATAATAAAATGTCTGCAAGCAAATAACAGACTCAAAGAGGGCTCCATGGTTCAACTTTGAGCTATATATGCTTTCCTCTATATTGGTTTTTCTCCAGCTATACAAAGAGCCATTTCTATAGGTTTCTTAAGCTCATTTGTTCTAGTGGTTAAGACACCAGGCTAGAAAATGGGAGATTATGATTCAAATCCTGCCTCAGCTATGATAGCTAGTTAGGTAACCTTGGACCAGTCACTCTCAGTCCAACCTACCTCACAGGGCTGTTGTTTGGAAAAGGCTGGGAGTCAGAATATGTGAAATTCTTGCCATTTAAATGGTAATGCAAAAAATGAATAATTATAATGTGATTTAGTTATATTATGGGATTTTAGATGGTACATTTAAACCTTCATCTTAAATTGCTCTTTGTGAAAATATCTCCCAAGAACTGAAATACAGAATACAAATTAGAAGTGACAAACTCCTATAGAATATATGCATATGTTCATAAGAATAAGATTCAATAGCCTCTTTAAAATGAAATATTCAGTTTCTTCTTAAAATAAAAGGTAGTGTTTTGATTAATGTTAAAATGACCAATCAAAGAAAACGAATGGTTTACTGTCATTAAACACTTTTTAACAAATCAATTTTCATGTACAGAAAATTCTCTATTAAACTGGAAAAAATCATTGCATTGATGTGAATTCACTTTGATTTGCAAAGTTGATAAATTTGTAGATACAGTTTGATTTAATGATTCATTGATCTGATGTGAAACATTGATTAGATCCAGACATTTAATTGAATAATTTTCAATTCAAATATCTACTTTGAAGGTTTATATAACCAAATTCATATTTGCAGTGGGAAAATCTTATGAAATAAAGACATTTTTAAAAATGTAAAGCTGTTTGGCTAATTGCTTATTGTTGGTATTTTATTATTTCATTGCAGATTATATGCAGGTGATCAGTACAAGTAGTCCTTGATTTATGACTATTTGGTTGGTGACTGAAATTACAATAGGACAGCGTTGAAAAAAGTTACTTACTACCTTGCATTTAGGACCATTGCATTGTTCCTGCAGTTATGTGACTGCAATTTTTTCACTTGGCAACAAGCATGAACTTAGAAAGTTGCAAGTGTCCTGGAGGGTCGCATGATTTCTATTTGTGATCTTCTTCACCTGTGTCCAGCAAGCAAAGTCAATGGGGAAGCTGACAGAGAAGGTTGCAAATCGTGATTGTGTGATGTCTTGCTTAACAACAGCATAGGCAAAAAAGATGGTAAAATCAAATGCAGTAACATGATGGCTCACTTAGTGACCACATTGTTTAATGACAATTTTCCAGTCCCAATTATAGTTGTAAGTTTAGGACTATCTGTGTTTCATGTATTATAGTTTTTGTTCTAGCAGATATTGCTGAGTTGCAGGTGAAAATGCAAAGTATGGAGCAAATTTCATACTTAGGTCTTGTAATAGATATTCTGGGAGAATATAATCAGAACGTTATATTTACTTTAAATGAAATAACAAGGATAAACATGAAAGACAAATACAGAGTTTCTAAACTTTTAAACAAAAAGTTTTTATTTTTTGTTTGTAAAACATAATGAAGGATTTTACTACTTGTGTGAAAATTTCTTTTATGTAAAAACTCCTAGAATTGTTTTAATAATCATCTCTGTCACCCCCACCATCTAAACAATAATAAAATAATAATTTAATAGACAGATCAATACATTGTAAGTTCAGAAATGGATATCTGTGACTGTACACATTTTTGTTGGACAGCAGTTTTGTTAAATAGATTCTTATTAATCCTAGCCAATTGGCAATTGCAGAAGAGTTGTAATTCAACACCTAGAGAGTTAGAAATAGCACAGTCCAAATATAATGGATAGAATATCAGTTCATGTTTGTTTAAAATCAGGTTGTAATGTCCGGCAGCTGCAACAACTGCAGAAACTGTAGTTCAAATATTATGTAGAGAGAAGAAACCTGAATGAACTGTATATACAGCTTATAATTCTAGGTGAAATATTAATGAAATAATTAAAGGCAATTTGATTGCTTTTAATAAAACAATTGTAATTATGGATGGGCATCAGTTTTAAATACTGTAGTTATTTAGTGACTGCTGAGCAGCAACCATTCATAGTTATGATAATGACAAAGAAGTAACTTTGTGGTGAATTCTTGCATTTGTGATCTACACAAGTCTGTAAAACAGTGGTGTCAAACTCAGGAATGTCAAACTCAAGGCCTGTGGGGGGCTTAGATCTGGCCTGTGCCCTCCCTCCAAAACAGTGAAGGATTGGCCCGTGGTGCTTCTGCCTGTGGAAACAGAGCTTGGGAGTGAAAACGGAGCATCCCTGAGGTCTGTTTTCGCTGGCAGAGTGCTGCAGAAGGCTGTCATGGCTGAAAACAGAACCTTGATGAGTGATGTTGAACTGGCCATGCCCCCTGCCCAGGTCCCCTACCCCTGAGGTTAAACATAACCGTGGTGGCCGTCAATGAAACTTGCGTTTGACACCCCTGCTGTAAAGCAAAGGGAAGCTGAAGGAAGAACATAAGCATAGTCATGGTTTCACTTACTGACTGCTTAATGACTGAGTATAGTGGTTGCTAAATGAGGATTACTTGTAATGATTTGGAGCCCTTGGGCCCAGATTTTTGGTAAATATAAATTAGCTCAGATATTTTTGTTAACTTAGATCTTAGATTCTTAATATATAGATAAATAAGTGATAATGTCAATCTGATAAGTGGGTAATCAAAGGCTAAATATCCAAGTTTTTTTACAAGTCATATTGCTCGCACGTTACTAGGTTTTTGTACATTAACAGGTCAGGTTTTTACAGAGCAGCATGCAATAAATATAAAACAAATTTTTAAATTTTGATAATTCAAAAGGCCAGGCTATATAAATACAATTCTACTAATCATAAAGTAAATAATTGTCAGAATACTAGACTTGGATACTAGATTATCTATTTAATAGAACTGTGTTATGCTTGGTACTTGATTTGAGAAGGTACTTTAAAATGTATGTGAATAAGAGACAGTACCTCATAAAACAGGATCATGTGCCAGCTGCAGGGAACGTACTGCATTGCACACCTCTATTAATTAATATGATAAAACAAGGAAACAGCAGTACAATTGCTAGGAGGAGGAACTTCCTGATTGATTAGCCTAGCCAAATTTTTAAAAAGTGTACATGGAATGTCACCAAAAGGAGTATATATAGTCACAGGTAGAGCCAGGGGGACTGGCTCTACCTGTGACTCTTCCCCCCCCGGGGGTCTCACCGGTGGCAGAGGTGGGACGACCGGGGGGAGGCGGAATATACCCCAGCTGGACTGGATTCCATTTTCCATGGCCGGAGGACAGCAGGCGTTGCGGACACTCTGGGACTGCCGAGATAGGACGTCTGGGTCCACGGAAGTACCTAAGGACAGAGCTTTGGGCCTTGAGGGATGCCCCCCTCTCCCTTAGGTGGCCTTCGAAGCTCTCTAAGACCTTCCGCAATGAGGGATCCTGGGATCCGGAGCGATGGTGGGGTCGGGGAAACCGGGGAGGGCGTGGTAAATCCGGGCTTAAAAAATTTTTAAGGGGATTTTTTAAAGGGGAAAAGTCCAGGGCGGGCGGGGGAGACAGCCCGCATGGAATTGGGGGCAGCCGGGCCGGCGAGCGCGCCTGTGGGGCCTCGGGGGTTCCCGTGTCGGGGTGGCAGACAGGGGGTGGGCAGCCGGGGGCCAGTTTTATCGGCACGGTAACTGGGAGAGGTAGGTATGCTAGGGGTGGAGGGCCATATCCGGTTAGGGGATCGCGCTCCCGATGTTTACAGGCGGTAGCGCGCTCCGACCCTCCTTACCCATCCTGCAGTCCTGGTTGTCCGGAATCTCAGGCCCTGAATACCCGGCTGCTGTTGTGCAATGCCAGGTCCGTGGTTAATAAGGCTCCCCTGATCTGGGAGTTGGCTCAGGAGGAGGCCGCGGACCTGGTAGGTGTCACCGAAACCTGGTTGGGCCCAGAGGGAGGGGTCCCTCTGGTTGAGATGTGCCCACCAGGTTTCCTTGCATTTCACCAGCCTAGGGCTCAGGGAAGGGGTGGTGGGGTGGCGGTGCTTATAAAGGAAGTCCTTTGTCCTAGGGAGGCCACTGTCCCTCAGACGGCTGGCTGTGAATCTCTTTTTGTGAAGTGGGGGCAAGGGGTTCAGATGGGTCTTTTGTTGACGTACCTGGCTCCCTGCCACGTCTCATCGGCCCTACCCGGACTCCTAGAGGTAATAGCCGGGCTGGCGGTTGAGACCCCAAGGCTTTTAGTCATGGGGGATTTCAACCTGCCATCGCTCGGTGAAACCTCGGGGTTGGTCCGGGAGTTCTTGGCTTCCATGACGGCCATGGACCTGACCCAGTTAGTTTCTGCCCCCACTCACATGGGAGGTCACATGCTGGACCTGATTTTTGTCTCTGGGCAGTGGTTGAATGACTGTAATTGGGGGGACTTAGTTATTACACCCTTGTCATGGACAGATCATTCCCTCCTGAGGCTGGATTTCTGTTCCGCTACCCCCCACCGCAGGGAGGCGGAGCCACTTAGATGGTTCCGCCCCAGGCGCCTAATGGATCCAGATCGGTTCCAGAGGGAGCTTGGGCCATTTCCTGAATCTCTGGCTCTCAGCTCGCCTGGGGACCTGGTGGCCACCTGGGAAGGGTTGGCCGCCGGGGCCCTAGAGCGAGTTGTGCCTATGCGACCTCTGACTCGGCACAGATCCCATTTGGCTCCGTGGTATACGGAGGAGCTACGGGAGATGAAGTGCCGAAAAAGACGTCTTGAGGGCATTTGGAGGGCGAGCCGTTCTGAGTCTGACCGAACACAGGTGAGATCTCATATTAAGACTTACCTTGTGGCGATAGGGGCGGCGAAATCTTCGTATTTCTCCGCTCTTATTGCATCAGCAGAAAATCGGCCTGCCGCCCTGTTTAGAGTGACCCGCTCTCTACTTGAGCCGAGAGCGCGGGATGACCTCTTGCAGGGTAGAGCAGAGGAGTTTTCCCGATTTCTGCATGATAAAATCGCTCAGATTCGGGAAGGGCTCGACTCCAATTGGGTGGTCCCGGGGGAGGTGTCCGGGGCAGGTCTTGAGAGTGTTATCTGGGGGGAGTTCGATCCTGTGACCGCTGAGGGTGTGGACAGGTTGCTGGGGGGTCTGAATGCCACCACCTGTTTATTGGACCCGTGTCCTTCCTGGTTGGTTTCGGCTGCCAGGGAGACGACACGAGGCTGGCTCCAGGGGATTGTCAACGCTTCTTTGAGAGAGGGGGTGCTCCCTACCGCCCTGAAGGCGGCGGTGGTGCGCCCCCTCCTCAAGAAGCCTTCCCTGGACCCAGCTATTTTAAATAACTATCGTCCAGTCTCCAACCTTCCCTTCGTGGCGAAGGTTGTTGAGAGTGTGGTGGCACGTCAGCTCCCCCAGTACCTGGAGGAAGCAACTTACCTCGATCCGTTCCAATCGGGCTTCAGGCCTGGACATAGCACTGAGACGGCATTGGTCGCGTTGGTTGATGATCTCTGGAGGGCTCGTGACAGAGGGTTCTCCTCTGTCCTGGTCCTATTAGATCTCTCGGCGGCTTTTGATACTATCGACCATAGTATCTTATTGCGACGGTTGGAGGGGTTGGGGATTGGTGGAACCGTCCTCCGATGGTTCTCCTCCTTCCTCTCTGACCGTTCGCAATTTGTGTTGGCGGGGGGGGAGAGGTCCACCTCTAGGCCCCTGGTTTGTGGGGTGCCTCAGGGGTCGGTCCTTTCTCCCCTCCTGTTCAACATTTACATGAAGCCGTTGGGCGAGATCATCCGTGGTCTTGGAGTGAGATGTCATCTGTATGCAGATGACACCCAGCTGTACATCTCCACTCCGGACCACCCCAACGATGCTGTGGGGACTATGTCTAGGTGCCTGGAGGCCGTGCGGGACTGGATGGGCGGGAACAGGCTTCGGCTCAACCCATCCAAGACCGAGTGGCTGTGGTTTCCGGCGCCCCGATATAGCCGGCTGACACCTACGCTGGCTATTGGGGGGGAGGTTCTGCCCCCCACAGAGAGGGCTCGCAACCTGGGAGTCCTCCTGGATGTACGGCTGTCGTTTGACCATCACATCGCGGCCGTCTCCAGGGGGGCGTTTCATCAGATCCGTCGGATCTACCGGTTGCGGCCCTTCCTGGATCGGGACGCCCTGCGCACGGTCACTCAGGCCCTTGTCACCTCTCGCCTGGACTATTGTAATGCCCTCTACATGGGGCTCCCTGCGGGGAGCATCCGGAGACTCCAGTTGGTGCAAAATGCAGCCGCGAGGGTGATTATGGGGGCGTCGCGTAGCGCCCATGTGACGCCTCTCCTGCGCGAGCTGCATTGGTTGCCGATGGCTCTCCGGGTTCGCTTTAAGGTTCTAGTTTTGACCTTTAAGGCGACCCATGGCATGGGACCAGGTTACCTTCAGGATTGCATTCTACCAACGTTCTCCAACAGGCCGGTGCGTTCCCACAGGGAGGGACTGCTCCGGGTGCCGTCGGCCGCTATGTGTCGTCTGGCGGCGCCAAGGGGTAGGGCCTTCTCTGTGGGTGCCCCCGCCCTCTGGAATACTCTGCCACCGGAACTTCGTACCGGCACGGACCTGAGGGCCTTCAGGCGCGCGTTAAAGACCTGGCTCTTTGAGCAGGCCGGCCTGGGCTGAAAGAATGATTTTAAATTTTGATCCCCATTTTAATTTAAATTGGGTTTTAAGGGTGGGGGGGGGTTTTTCTAATTGCAGCTAATTCTAATATTTAATTATTTTTTAACTTTTATATTTGTGGGGTTTTTAGATGAGCTGTTCACCGCCCTGAGTCCCTCGGGAGAAGGGCGGTATATAAATGTAATAAATAAATAAATAAATAAATAAATTATAGGACTACCACAGATATTGAAGTCTCTGAAAGTAAACACAGGAGAGAATGAGACTGGAACATGACAGAAAAAGAAAAGTCTGCCATACCATGTATGGTGAATATATTTAGATGTCCTAAGTTAAAAATGGGCTCCAGGATATTCCATTTAAGCCCCTTATCACAAATTCATGTCTGAAGTCAAATATAATAATAGCACAAACTGAGGACATTTTGTATATTAAGCTCTTTTATTTTGTATATGTAAATTTATATCCTTATAATAATCACAAGACAAAATGCTAATTGCATGACAGCAGGACTATAGAGACGTTTCAGTTTCCTCACTTTCTTCCAGCTCAACTTATGTTTATAAATATAGATCATGCCTTGCTAACATTTTTGTACTCTTAAGCAGATTCTTGAAAACCCTAATGTAGGAGCATTGTCGAAATGTGGAATCTTTGGACTTAATTGTTCCCCCATGGATTTAGAACTTTTAGATTATTGTATGTTTTAAATATGGCAATTCCTCTTTGTTGGCTTGGCATTCTCTTTTTTATTCTATTAAGTGGTCCTCACCTGGTGTTAATACTGGCGGGAAATGGTTTGAGCAGAAATATCATAGAAATATTTTACTTAATATTTTTGCCATAAGTTCATGATACTACTTCCTTAGTTTAGAATTAATGTTTTTAATGTGTTGAAGTGTAAGCCCTATCACTCCTGGTCTTATTTATTAAAACAAAGTGTAGGTCAAGGAAGTGGAGGTATAATTGTTTATATACAGTATAAAATGTATGCCTTAATGACAGTTAGGGAAGTTCTTGACTTTGACTGGTGAACATGTACACGAATACTGAAACAAAATTGCTTTGTATATATTAAATAACTTTGATTAAACTATTTGTTTATAATTTTTCCCTAACATGTATTTGACACTAACTTATTGGTGTAATGATGTTTTTTTTTTAAATGTTGATTGTTGATTTTTTGATTTGAGGAGAATTGTATTGAATGGTTCTAAGGTCAGAATAACATTTTGAAGATAAATGTTGTTTTGATAAATGCTAAGCATGTCAATAAATCAAGTTATGTCATATTAATTAAATGCAATTGTCTGAGCTAGAGTTGTATAGGTTAATAAATCCCATGTATCATATATTGAACTTTTATGCATAGTTAGAAAAAAAGATTGATAGAGAACAAAGTCACAGACTGTTCCAAGTTAGAATACATTCTGTTTTATTTTTTCTCCTCCAACATATGTTGTACGGCAGTGTCTCCTGTTATTTCACATTCATTATGCATACAAACATGTACTTTTCATGTCATATTAAAAATGACATAAAAGTTACATTAACATAACTAGCATTCTTTAGTTTTCAGGAATTGCTTTCAGGAATGGTGTATATTACTTTTGTTATAACTGATATATTACTATCAACCTTAGGAAGGAGACAGTGGCAAACTATTTCTGGAAACCTTGCCAAGAAATCTTCAGGGAAATATCTAGGTAGTCACAAAAGTTACTAGAAAGTGAAAATAAAAACCAACCCTAAAACCAGAAACCAAAACCTTTCCATTACCGTAGTTATATTCTCTTTTTATGTCTGAGATATTTTCCTATGAAATTGTTCGTAATTGGTATGCAATATATCTTGAAAGTAGAGAGATGCATGTGCATTTGCTTTTATACAAACAATTCTCTGCAGTACTAGTTATATAAAGTACAATTTTATTATTTAAACAATTTTATTATTTAAACAACTTTTGAAAATGCATTTTTCACATCTGACTTGGAATTCAGAACAAGATTTTGAAGATGAGACTGGGTTAAACTTTTAATGGTTATCTTTGAATTCTGTGATTAAATTAGTGAAATGGAACACTACATAGCTCAAAAGTTAATTTATTAACACACAAGTAAAGAAATAAAACTTTCTAAAACCTCTTAAATCACCAATTTCATATTATAATAGCTGTATATTAAAATCAATACAGGGAGAAAAAAAATACAATTATTGCATTGGACATTGTCTTATTTATACAATCGGACTGCAGGCAGTAATTCAACATGTTCCATGCTTCTTATGTGACTTGTGAGAAATGCAGGGGCATGACTAATGGTGTAGGTTGAACTCTTAAACTATACTGAACAAAGTTGATATCATTTCCAAGGATGAGTGGGATTGTACTGATAGTTTTAAACATGTTAAAACATGTTCTAGTAATTGAATTCATTTGCTACATAAACTTTTATGGTCCAAGTAACTTATCCTATCCTAGGCTCAGTTAGCAGCATTTCTTTGAAAAAAAAACCACACACAAAAAGAATAACCTCTTGACCTGATCCTTCAGTACTGTTTATCTTCCTGCTGTTCCACTTAGTTAAGGTAATATCTTAGGATTGACTCTGAAATATTTGTTAGTCTATATAGGTGGAAGGAATAGAGTCCATCCTAGCCCTATATCAGGGCTATATTCCCCTGTCGAGAGATTGTTAAGAGAAACCAATAAGAGAGACTTATAGGTTCAACTTCCTTGCTTGTCAAATACTGCTATTTTCCTCTCCAAAGTGATCATGGCACTACAGTAACTTCTTTTGCCTAATTCTACTAGATAAATGTTTTCTCCCAAAGCACTGAGGAGAAAATTCCAGTTTTTCAGTAGTTATTCAAATAAAGTAAATTGGTAATTCATAATAACTAATAATCACTTATTATCTAGGCACCAGAATAGAATAAATTAGTAAAATTGTAAATCTTAAGAATCTAACAATGGCCTCCATACACATATTTAATTAATATGTATGTGTCTTTTGACTGAACAGTTTAACAGCCAGCAAAACTTGCATCTAGAACACCAAACACATGTGAAATACTAGGAATTTCCCCATAGTTAAGGAGTGTAATTCTGGTGACTTCATAGAATCATGTAATGTAAAAACACTAAGATCCTGTCATATAGCCATCTAGCCACTTTGTTTTAAACATCTACATTGAAGAAGAATTCATTACATCCTTAAGGCAATCTGTTCCATTATTTAATATTTGTAACAGGAAGTTTTTATCTTATCAAATCTACTTTTTTGCAACTTCAATCTATTCTTTCATGTCTTCTGAAAGAACTCTGCATAACAGCCTTTGAAAACTTTGCCTCTTTTCAGTCTTATCTTTTTCAGGCTCCACATTTCCAAAGCCTCTCTCCATTTTTCACAGATATTCCTTGTAAGCTCCATATTATTTTGTTGTATTCTTCGAACTCCAAATATTTTAGGTTTGATCTAAGTGACACAGAATAGGGAAAAACAATTACATGCTTGATCTTTACCTGTTGATGCATTTGCTTTGCTTTTTTGTAGCCACATTACACTGTTGGCCTGTAGTCATAGCTGTGGAAAGTGGAGCTATCACACTTGCTTCAATAACTCAAGGTTATGCAAATCTTATTTGTACTTCTATATAGTTTTCTGTGTGGTAAGGAATTAGGATGTTAATGAAACTCATTTTGCCTTTGAAAAGGAACTGAAAAGTTAGAAAACAGGGTATGGATACTGCAACTGCAATGTTTCGATCCAAGTCTGATAGATCTATATATGTGCTTGATTTTTGGGAATAATTTCCTTGTAGGACTGGAAATATAGGCCTATGGGTTAGGCTCCTAAAAGTTCATTGTCCAAGGAACACAATGCACTTTCAGCAGACAACTATATAATGTGTCATGATGAAGACAATTTATTCTATCAAATGATTTATCTGCACTTTTTTGTTGTTGCTTTGCTGCATTGTTGGCTGATGTGCTCTGCTGTTTCAGTAATTTTAATCTTTTTTATGTTTTTAGATTTTTATGGCATTGTTCTGTTTTAGTATAATCTTCTGCCAAGTCTGACTGTTGACATATAAAACTTTGAAATATGTAATATAAAGGTATTTGTGAATTTGTAATGGTTATTGTTAAAATACCTTAATAAGCTAGGGAATATAAGTGATGTATTAGTTATGCTGCATTGTTTGTAGTATTTTTCTAGAACATGTAAAATATAATTCTGATATATTAGTACTCTACCGTTTTCTGATATTTGACAGATGGTTGTGTATATATATGATCAGCCTTTTGTCCATTTTTTTATTTATGCCATAGATAATCAAGAACTAGATAACTATACAACTGAGCTTGATTTGGTAAATAAAAGCAAGAAACTAGGAGTTTTCTACTGCTGTTGTCTACTTTTAATTCTGGCAAAGTCTTTTTTTTGCATTTAGAAAGGTAAAATAATTTATAACTTAGTTATTTGAATGAGGAACAATAAAAACTAATATTCTTTAACTGAATGATTTTTAACTGAATGATTAGTTATTATATCATTATGAAAAATACTTAATTTCAAAGATGGTAGACTTGTAATGTTTTATGTTAAGTTATAAGTTATATCTATATCATAGTCCAATATGGACTATGCAAAATAATGAGGTCTATGATATAATTTTTTAAAAAGTTAAATTGTTTTTTTAAAGATAATTTGTTAATCTGCAGCTTAATTATAAAAAATAATACAGTACCTTAATTAAACCTATTTTAATGTATGCTACAGATAGACTAATTTCTCAGCCTGCCATACTTCTGTTATAAGCCTTTTCATAACATACGGGGAGGCTCTTCTAGAGGACATACTCTCTTTCTCTTCCTTCCTTTTTTTAAAACACTTGTGCTAATTAAATCTCAAGATACTTTAAAACATCATTGATGGTTATGTGGCTTTCCTTGACAAATTCCCATTTGGATAATTATATTGTCTATGTAAACTCATCCTGTAGTTTTTAGTTGATATAGGAATCTTCCTTAATTTCTTAAGGAAGTATGGAGTTTTGTATATTGTTTAAAATAGTAGTTTGAATTCCTATTACAATTGTAGTGTAAACTTAATTGGTTTAAGATCATAAAAAGGTTTATAATTTTTCAAGATAAAATGGTAAGGAGAAGACATTAACATGTAGATTCTGAGCTTGCATTGGTGATTTATGCATATATAATTAGCAATATTTGTAATATCAAAGCTCTACATATTTTAATTATATATTGGAGTCTGAAAACACACATTTACCCCTTAATAATATATCAAAATGTGATTTGTGTACTTTACACTCATCTGAATTACAATCTTACGCATATTCTAAGACAATCTCTATTGAACTTAATGAATGCCATATTGCTGCTATAGAATTTTTAGAAAGGATGAACAGATTCACCAAGTGTATGTCAGTGCTTCTGCATCAAACTACAGTGGAATCTCTTGTCACGACTGTAATCTGTCCAGAACTTGTGTCACAACCCGATTTGGTCGTGACCGGAAGCAAGACTGACTGTGCATGTGTGTACAAAAAAAAATAAGGCGCTGCATGGGAAATTGCCATGGCTGTTTTTGATCGCTACCCAAGAATCATTCTAATTCTGTTTATTTATGGTTTTGTACAGTCAATTATACAGTATAACTACATACATTTGAAAATACTGTATGTTACTTTAAAAATAAAATAACATGAATATGTTGGACATTAAAATATATGAAATCTTGCCATATCAGATTGATAACAGTGTTTCTTGGATTAGTGAATTAGAAATGTTATAGTTTGTCCTTGTAGATAAAAATACATTGAATGCTAAAAATATCCCCTTTTTATGTTGATTATAACACATTTTAATACTGGTTAACGTTTGTAATTTGAACTTCGTTTTTTATATCTCTTGAATTTTTTTCACTATTAAATAATTGAGGGACTGCAGGATTAGGGGGTCCTGGGATTTTTGGACATTGCACTGTTATATATGGAAGAAGACAAAACACTGCTTGTCATGCTTTTTTAATTTATCTTTTAAACTAAATTAATTTTTAGTCTCTCCAATTGTTACTTGCAATCTATTCTATACCCAAAAGTTCGTTAATTGTTATATAAAATCATATTATTACATGTTAATAGTTCCTGTTAGTTTCTTAATATCATCTGATCTCAGACATCTCAAGAGAGTTGCATCATCACCTATGGGATTTCAATCATTATATGCTTAAACAAAAGCAGAAACCTAAACAATTTTTAACAGTTCTTTCCTTTTTTTATTTCCATGCTTCTATTAATATAGTGGAATATTGTTTACATTAAACACTTGCTTGTCATATTCTGCAAAACACCAAAGAAATTTTCTTATACAACATGCTGCCGCAAAAATAGCCTCAGTACAAACTGTGTAATGTTTAGCTACTATTCTGTAGTAATTTTGATAATTGATACCAACATTGCAAAAGCAGAAATTCCCCAAGGTAGAGGCAGCCTACAATACTATAAATACTAGTCCCACATTCACAGTGATTGATATGTTTGAAGTTTAACATCTATTTGCTCAAAGTTTCCAGAACAAATGGAGTGTTTTTAACTTGTAATTGTCCTCTGATAAATGAAGAATTTGAAATGTGAAGGTTCAGGAAAAAAAAATAACACTTTGATTGAACCCAGTTTGTGCTAACAATGAAAATTTTTGGAGATACTTTAAAAAGACCAAGGAACTGTGTTCTTTTAAAATACTGAGCAATTAGAACAGGGTGCACATATATTTCTGTCTTATATCAAACCCAAATATTTTCTAAATATTTAATAGATAAATAATAATAGGCAGACTGCATCAGAACATTGTAGTTTTTCTTATACTGTTCTAATTAGTATATACTATATTAATATAAGAAAGAGTAGAGAAATTTGTCTCCGTCTGAGCAGACTTTCAGTTTTCAGAAATAGAAGTCAATTGAAGTATAACCCTTAAAACAGTGATAGCAAACCTATGACCTGCATGTCACAGATGACACATCATAATTTTTTATTGACACGCTAGGCCTCTAGACCTGCTGAAAATTGTGTGAGAAGTCCTCATGCAGCCTTTGAGGCACTGAAGAATCACATGAACATTCTCGCACGATTTTATGAGGCTCCAGGATACCCATGAGAGCAAGGCTCTCTTGTGCAGCTTCCAGAAAGTCCAGTGACGAGAGTCCTGAGGAGAGGAGAATTCAGTGAAGAGGTACAGAGAGATCATCCCCACTTACTTGCCTACTGGGAAGAGAAAAGGGAAGGGAGGGAGGGAAGGAAGCAAGGAAGGAAGGAAGGGAGAGAGGGAGGGAGGAACAAGAGGAAAAAATTATATTTACCCTTTACACTGCTTCCTGCACACCTTTCCTACCCTGTATTGTTCTTCTGTCATACGCTCTTTGACTTATGTGGTACTTCTTGCATATCACATGTCTGCCTGACTAATGCTGTCCCCTGCATACTTTCCCTAATTCATGTGCCATCTCTTATGCACCCCCAGGTACCTTTTCTGGCTTATACCTCCCTACATTGTCCTTGACTCATGTGGCAACTCTCATACCTTCCTGTAATCCCCACATATCCCAACCTACACTGCCTACACATACTCCCCTGCATATCATTCCTGACCCATATGACATGTCTCATGTACATTCATGTACCCTTTGCAATCCCCCCCTGCTTTCTCCCCAGTCAGTAGAAACCACTTACCTATCTCCTGGCCTTGGATGTGCAACTTCCTGTAGGCTGTCTTATTAACTTTTTCCTTGAAAAGCTTCCCACTACTAAATGATGAAGATAGCGGGAATTGTAGGGAAGAAGACAGGAAAGATGGAAGGAGGAGGGAAGGGATATGGGGAAATAGTGAGAAAGGAAAAAAGCAGAAAGGGAGGAAGGAAGGAAAGAAGGAAGGAAGGAAGGAAAGAAAGAAAGAAAGAAAGAAAGAGAGAGAGAGAAAGAAAGAAAGGAAGGAAGAAAGGAAGAGAGGGAGGGAGGGAAAAAGGACAGAAGGAGAGGAAGGAAGAGGGAGGAAGATTTCTAATGTTTTCCCATATGGAAACTCAATGATGTGGGATTCGTTGTCTAGTTTGGAAATAAACAATCACCAGCCAAAACTTCCAAGAGAAAAAACAATGGTAATTTTATTCTTCATTTTGCAAAGCGGGTAGACCACGCACAGGTAGGTACAGTGGACATACCCTAAATCATCAATATATTTGTCTTATATTTTGTAGTACTTTTACAAATTTACCTCCCACCTCTTCTTCATTGGTTTAGTAGACTAGACTAGACTAGAGTAGACTAGACTAGACTAGAATAACAGAGTTGGAAAGGATCTTGGAGGTCTTCTAATCCAATCCCTTACTAGGCAGGAAACCCTAGACCACTTCAGACAAATGGTTATCCAACATCTTTTAAAAAACCTCCAGTGTTGAAGCATGCACAACTTCTGGAGGCAAGTTGTTCCACTGATAAATTGTTCTAACTGTCAGGAAATTTCTCCATAGTTCTAAGTTGCTTCTCTCCTTGATTAGTTTCCACCCATTGCTTCTTGTCCTGCCCTCGGGTGCTTTGGAGAGTAGCTTGACTCCCTCTTCTTTGTGGCAGCTCCTGAGATATTGGAACACTGCTATCATGTCTCTCCTAGTCCTTCTTTTCATTAGACTAGACATACCCAGTTCCTGCAACCGTTCTTCATATGTTTTAGCCTCTAGTTCCCTAATCATCTTTGTTGCTCTTCTCTGCACTCTTTCTAGAGTCTCAACATCTTTTTTACATTGTGGCGACCAAAACTGAATGCAGTATTCCAAGTGTAGCCTTACCAAGGCACTATAAAGGGGTATTAACACTTCACATGATCTTGCTTCTATCCCTCTGTTTATGCAGCCTAGAACTGTGTTGGCTTTTTTGGCAACTGCTGCACACTGCTGGCTCATATTTAAATGGTTGTCCACTAGGACTCCGAGATCCCTCTCACAGTTACTACTATAGTAATAACGATTACTACAATCTATCAAAAGTATCTAAAATGAATACATTATCTCCGCCCCTGATTACATCTCCCACTATCTAATTCTATCTCCCCCTGCCCTTATTTACAAATTTCCTTTTATGGTCCTAGTTCCTAGGGGTTGTCTCTAGAGTAACTATCATATCAGTAAATTCTGGTTATGGCCGGTTTCTAGCATAGCAAAGGCTTCTAATCCTAGCTCCTACACACAATTCTTCAGCCTAGCTCATGAAATTAGAAACAGATACAATGTATTTTCCTCATAGGCCAACATATCTTCTTACAATTCTGTAAAAACAATACAACTCTGTTTCCCACAATGGGAAAGCTGACAGGAAGTCGGAAATAGCTCTTCCTCTACTATTTTTGCCATGGTTATTCCATTTTTCCATATAGGGTAAAGAAATATCTCTGAAACAAGGACTCAGTGGGGCATGGGTTGCCTAGTTCCAACTCAATTATCTAGGTAGAACTGCCTGAAGGTTGTTCTGGAACCAGAATCTTCATTGATATTTTGCAACACACTTTGGGGAGGAAACCCCTTGGGGTTGGAGTGGCACGAGTTGGTATAATCCAATGACTCTTTGCATAACTGCCTTTCTCTGACTGAGGAAGCTGCCTTAATGGACAGTGAAACATCTCTCAAACTAACAAAAAAATTAGTCCAGTTGCAATGATTCAATCTTCAGACATGAATGATTGAGAATCTTTATTGACACTGTCTTTTATCTTTTGAAATGGGAGAATTCCAGAGTAAAATAAGCAGCAAGTGTATGTGTGTGATAGAGAGAAGAAAAAAACAAAAGCTGATCTCTTTTCAATTTTAAAGTTGGATTTCCAGAAAACAAAGAGCAGATAATTTGAATCAGAAAAGAAGTTCTGTTCAAGAAATTGTTGCTTGGGATACCTAAGTAAATGTCTAATTAGCATGTTAAGAATATTTTTATATTTTATATTTTCTTCATTGACTCTGATGCTCATTGTATGTAAATTGAGATACTTTGACCAATTCCGGATCTATATATGGTGAAATTTCCTAAACTTCTTAAGTAAGAAATACTTTTATTTCTAGATTTTTATGTTGTTCCTATATTGCTCTGTTTAATGGCAAATAAGGACATAGGATATGACATTCCTGTCTTTCAGGCCTCTGAGGTGGACAGGTTATATCAAAATTTAATTAGAACAAAATATTGGTGCCTGACTTGGTTTACCCTTTTCTTCCTCTAATAACCCAAAGGGTCACCACAGCAAGCCTGAGTCTCTTAGTATCACTTTTTCTATTTCCTACCTTAAAGCATTTTTTACATGTTTAACCTTCTCTGAATAATTTGTCAGAGGTCATCTCCGTGACTATATCTGTGATGGCAAACCTATGGCATGTGTGTCATTTGTGCAGGCACACAAGCCCTAGCCAAACTTACCTCAATGGGCATGCGAGCATCTCCCAGCTGATTTTTGGCCCATTTGAGACCGTTTTGCCCTCCCAGACGCTCGAGGGATGCCTCTGCAGCCTCGGGAGGCTGAAAAATGGGCCTTCCGGAAATACTGGAAGTGCATGTTTTCAGCCTCCGGAGGGCCCCTGGAGCTCGGGGGAGGCCATTTTCACCCTCCCAGAGCTTCAAGGGAAGCCTCTGCAGCCTCAGTAGGCCGAAAAATGGGCCTTCTGGAAATACTGGAAGTGCCAAATTGGCCTTTTTTCAGTCTCCTGAGGCTCCAGAGGCTTCCCTTGAACCCTGGGGGCGGGGGGGAATGGCCTTCCCTGGGCTCCAAAGGTGTCCGGAGGCTGAAAGTGGGCACTTCCGGTATTTTCTGAAGGCCCTTTTTTTGGCCTCCTGAGGCTGCAGAGGCTTCCCATGAGCCTCCGGGAAGGAGAAAAGGGCCTCAAACGGGTGGAAAATCAGCTAGGAGGTGCGTGCATATGCAGTGCAGTTAAGGGAGCGGGGCGGGAGTGTTGCATGCACAAGAGCAGGGAGGGACATTGCATTGTGGGTGCCAGCACGCGCATGCGCTTTTGGCACACCACAACGAAAAGGTTCGCCATCACTGTTCTATATAGTGTTATACAGCAGGTGAAAGGGGGAAGACAGCAGATAAAGGCGTTGTAGTTGGTGTTGACCTTGACCGAACTATGGAGTTGGAGTTGACCTTGACCGAAATATGCAACATATGCAAGGATGAAGCGGCCCCGAGACTACGCGCTTTCTCTGTGGGAGCCCCATCCCTCTGGAATTGTCTCCCCCCGGATATACAAGCCATGTCAGACATCCTAACCTTCCGGCGCGCAGTTAAGACCTTGCTGTTCAAACAAGCCGGTCTAGCCAAATAAAATCATTGGGGTTTATATTTTGGAATTTTATAGGGGTGATTCTTGGCCATCTTGATTATTTACCTGTTTTCGCTTCTGTTTTCTGTATTATCTTGTTTGTTGAATGTACACCGCCTTGAGTTCCTTTTTGGGAGAGGGAGCGGTATAGAAGTACGAATAAATAAATAAATAAATATTTAGAAGGGTCGTTCAAATGTTAAGTCTCTTTGAAAATAACTATAACTTCTATTTACTAATAATTAATAGTAAAAAGTTCTGCTTTGCCACATATACTAAATAATAGATAAAGTTAGTTTCAATTGTTCAGGGATATAAAAAAATATGCAAGAGATTTCTTAGGACATTGTCAAATCCAGCTTCTTTCTCAGAGCAGGAAACTAAACAACTGAATTGATTGTTTGGCTCTGAACACATCCAGCACATCCAGCAAAGGGAAGCCTATTATCTCTCTAGGCAATGTTTGTTCTGTTGTCAAACTGCTCTTACTGATAAGTAGATTCTCCTAATATTCTTCTTGTTCTAATAAGATGTTGATAGTTACCTATAAAGCCCTTCAGCACAGAATCTGGTTATTTGAGAGACTACCTACCTCCAATTATTTTTACCCCAAAAATATCTTCCAATAGAATAATGTTCTCCAGATCCCTTCAATTAAGCCTTGCTATTTGGGTTCTATCACTGTCCTACTTTCTCCCAAAGCATTCTCCCACGCACCTCCTATGGTTCTGGAAGGCCCTTAACACCCAATTGTGTTCCCAGACCTGGGATTAGTGTGTCTATAGTGCAGCTATCATGTTTTTATTGTTATGATTATTTTTCATCTGGGCTGCCATGTTTAAATTTCATATTTTTTACAGTTTTAATTGTATATTTGGAAGTTATAATCCACCCAGATTCTTCTGAAGTTGGCAGCCATAATACACTTAAATAAACAAACAAACACATTCAGTTGGAATCTGCCTTTATGTAATTTAATCCATTAATCTGGATCCTGTACTCAGATCTTGACCTTCTGTAAGATTATTTTTCTCTTTTTTGAAGAATGCTGTCATAACTCTATCCCAGTTGTCTTGTCTCATATAATAGTTAATCAAATTTAGTTCTTCTGGTCTCTCTTTATAGAACATTTTCTATTATCATAGTCTGGTGGAGATATCTGAAACTTTATGAGTTTCTTTGAATTCTTTTTAGTGTGGGGATCAAAACTAAATATATTACTTGAGATGGGGGTCTCATCCAAGCAAAATAAAGAGGAATGAGTTTGTGAGTTTGAAATTATGGTTCTGTTGATTCAGCCTTAATGACATTTACTATATTTGCAGTTATATCATTTTGTTAATTTGTACTTAGTTTTCAATCAAGTATTTATTCAAGATATTTTTCATAAATAATATTGTATGCAGAGATTGTCCATCTATTTATTTGATTTTTCTGTTCATTTATTTTTGTTTTTGAAATTGAGAACTTTTCTCTTACTCTATTAAATTTCATGTTGTTACCTTGAGCCCATTTCTCTAATCTATCAAGATAGTTTTGATTTTATTTTTGTGTTCTGTTAAACATCCCATCTAATTTTATATCATTTGTATACATTTGATATACATTCCTTTCACTTTTTCATTGTGATTAAATATACCTACTTCTACTTCTTCAAGTAAAACTTCTCTATTAATTAGTATTCAACTTATAGATATTTGATCCTTGTTCATTTCTTTGCTCTTTCAAAGAGAGTTTTGATTTTATTTTTGTGTTCTGTTAAGCAAATCAACTAATTTTATGTCATTTGTATATATTTGATATACATTCCTTTCACTTTTTCATTGTGATTAAATGTTCCTACTTCCTCTTCTTCAAGTAAAATTTTTCTCCTATTTGTTGAATAAAAAGGAAGGGAAGATAATTCTATTCATTTTTGGTCTTTATTTCTCTAACTGTCATGTTGGCTGCTTGGTAGATTAATCAAGAGGAATGCAATATTTTACCTGGTTCATATGACACATTAGTGAATTTGGAGGTAGTGAATCCTTAAATCATCACCATCATCCTCATTTGAGCCATTAACTATCCACTGCAGGATGAAGGCCTCTTCTGCATGTTTCCAACCTATACGATTTTGAGCTTTCTTTTGCCAATTGGGCCTGCAATTCTTGTTTATGTTGATCCATCTTGTTTTAGGTCTCTTTTGTGGATGCTTTTTATCTAGTGGGATCCATTCCATGATGGCCTTGGTCCACCTGCTATCAATTTTTCTTGTTATGTGATCAGTCCATTTCCATTTTAATTCTTTTACTCTCTTGATGTTATTGTATATTTTGGTTTGTTCTCTGCAGGTCCTTCTATCTTGTCTTATAATGCCAAGCATGTATCTTTTCATGGCTCTTTGCGCCACTTGTAGCTTTTGTATCGATTGTGAGGTTAGTGTTCATGTTTCACTGGCATATGTTAGAGCAAGTAGCGTATACTGATTGAAAACTTTTCTTTTCAGGGGTGGGAGGTTGTTCTTGAAAATACACTTAGCTTGCCAAATGCCTGCCAACCTCATTTAATAGGCCCTTCAATTTTCTTCATTGTATTTATTTATTTATTTATTTCTGAGTTTTATATACCGCCCTTCTCCCGAAGGACTCAGGGCGGTGAACAGCCAACTAAAATACAAGTAGACAAAGTATAAATTATTTAAAAGAGAATTAAATACTAGACTATCCCAAATCTAAAAACCCCAATTAAAATCAATAAAACTTCATACCCCGTCCCAAGTAATCTAAAAACCCCATTTAAAATCCCATTAGTCAGCTCAGGCCGGCCTGCTCGAAGAGCCAGGTCTTCAGGTCACGTCTGAAGGCCCTCAGGTCACTGGTCGTTCGTAATCCAGGGGGCATCCCATTCCAAAGGGCGGGTGCCCCCACAGAGAAGGCCCTATTCCTCGGGGTCACCAGACGACACATAGAAGGCGTCGGGACCCGGAGGAGACCCTCTCTGTGGGAGCGCACCGGTCGGTGGGAGACTACTGGCAGAATGCGGTCTTGTAAGTATCCTGGTCCGATGCCATGGAGCGCTTTAAAGACTAAAACCAGTACTTTAAAGCGAACCCGGAAGGCCACCGCCCACGCAGGAGGGGCGTCACATGGGAGTATCTCGACGCCCCCATAACCACCCGCGCGGCTGCATTTTGTACCAGTTGAAGCCTCCGGGTGCTCCCCGCAGGGAGCCCCATGTAGAGGGCATTACAGTAGTCCAGACGGGAGGTGACCAGGGCATGAGTGACTGTGCGTAAGGCGTCCCGATCAAGAAAGGGCCGCATCTGGCGTATCAGGCGAACCTGATAAAAAGCCCCCCTGGAGACGGCTGTAATATGATCTTCCAAAGACAGCCGTACATCCAGGAGGACACCAAGATTGCGGGCCCCTTCTGTGGGGGTCAAGATCTCATCCCCAATAGCCAGTGACGGAGTCAGCTGACTATATCGGGCCGCCGGAAACCACAGCCACTCGGTCTTGGAAGGGTTGAGTCGAAGCCTGTTCTCGCCCATCCAGTTCCGCACAGCCTCCAGGCAACAGGCCATAACCTCCACAGCATCGTTGGGGTGGCTTGGGGTGGAGATGTAAAGTTGAGTGTCATCAGCATAAAGATGGCATTTCACCCCAAAACCACGGATGATCTCTCCCAGCGGCTTCACATAGATGTTGAATAGAAGAGGGGAGAGGACCGACCCCTGAGGCACCCCACACATGAGGGGCCTAGGAGTGGACCTCTCCCCTCCCGTCAACACCAATTGCGAGCGGTCCGAGAGGAAGGACGAGAACCACCGCAAGACGGTGCCCCCAATTCCCAACCCTCCAACCGCCGCAATAGGATACTATGGTCGATAGTATCAAAAGCCGCTGACAGATCTAACAGGACCAGGACAGAGGAACAACCTCTGTCACGGGCCCTCCAGAGATCATCTACCAACGCGACCAATGCTGTTTCGGTACTGTGCCCGGGCCTGAAGCCCGATTGGAACGGATCTAAATAGGATGCTTCCTCCAGATACTGAGGGAGCTGACGTGCCACCACACTCTCAACAACCTTCGCCACAAAGGGAAGGTTGGAGACAGGACGATAGTTATTCAAAAGAGCCGGGTCCAGGGAAGGCTTCTTGAGGAGGGGCCGCACCACCGCCATTTTCAGGGCGGTCGGAAGCGCCCCCTCCCTCAACGAAGCGTTGACAATCCCCTGGAGCCAGCCTCGTGTCACCTCTCTGGAGGTAGAAACCAACCAGGAAGGGCACGGGTCCAATAAACATGTGGTGGCATTTAGCCTCCCCAGTAGTCTGTCCACACCCTCGGCGGTCACAGGATCGAACTCTTCCCAGATAACCGTCTCAAGACCTGCCCCGGACACCTCCCCCGGGACCACCCAACTGGAGTCCAGCCCATCCCGAATCTGGGCGATTTTATCATGCAGAAATCGGGAAAACTCTTCTGCCTTACCCTGCAAGAGGTCCTCCCGCGCTCTCGGCTCAAGCAGGGAGCGGGTCACTCTAAACAGGGCAGCAGGCCGATTTTCTGCAGACGCAATAAGGGCGGAGAAGTGTGAACGCCTCGCCGCCCTTATCGCCACTAGGTAGGTCCTAATATAGGACCTCACCTGTGTCCGGTCAGACTCAGCACGACTGGCCCTCCAGATGCCCTCCAGACGTCTTTTCCGGCATTTCATCCCCCTCAGCTCCCCCGTGAACCACGGAGCTAGGTGGGATCTATGCCGAGTCAGAGGTCGCAAAGGCACAACTCGGTCCAGAGCCTCAGCGGCCAACCTATCCCAGGTGGCCACCAAGTCTGTGGCCGAGTTATGAGCCAGAGTTTCAGGAAATGGCCCAAGCTCCATCTGGAACCGTTCCGGATCCATCAGGCGCCTGGGGCGGAACCATCTCCTCGGCTCCGCCTCCCTGCGATGGGGGGTGGCGGCACCGAAGTCCAGTCTAAGAAAAGAATGATCGGACCATGACAAGGGTTTTATAACTAGGTCTCCAACACGATCATTCAACCACTGACCAGAGGTGAAAATCAGGTCCAGTGTGTGTGTCCCTGTGTGAGTGGGGTCAGAAACTAATTGGGTCAGATCCATGGCCATCATGGAAGCCAGGAACTCCCAGGCCACCCCAGAGGTTTCCCCGAGCGAAGGCAGGTTGAAATCACCCATGACTAAAAGCCTGGGGGTTTCAACCGCCAGCCCGGCTATCACCTCGAGGAGCCTGGGCAGGGCCGATGACACGTGGCAGGGAGCCAGGTACGTTATTAACAGGCCCATCTGAACCCCCCGACCTCACTTCACAAAGAGAGACTCACAACCAGCCGTCTGAGGAACAGTGGCCTCCCTAGGACAAAGGACTTCTCTAATAATCGCCGCTACCCCACCACCCCTTCCCTGAGACCTCGGTCGATGGAATGCTTGGAAACCTGGTGGGCATATCTCTACCAGAGGGACACCGCCCTCTGGGCCCAACCAGGTTTCGGTGACCCCTGCCAGGTCCGCACCCTCCTCCTGAATGAGATCGCAAATCAGGGGGGCCTTGTTAAGGACGGACCTGGCATTACATAACATCAGCCGGGTACTCAGGGCCTGAGACTCTGCACAACCAGGCCTGCCAGACGGGTCGGGAGGGTCGGAGCGCGCCACCGCTTGGAGACAGCGGGCACGCGATCCCCTAACTTGATATGGCCCTCTACCCCCGTCATATCTGCCCCTCCCACTTATGGTGCCAATGAGACCCACCCCCTGTGTTTGCCCCCACGACTCATGACCCTCTGGGCTCCCCCAGACGTGCACTCCAGCCTGGCTGACTCCAAATCCCCCCGGGTTATCCCCCAAACCCGGACCGGGTACCCTCCCTAACCCCAATAAATTTCCATCCCCCAACCCTCTCTTCGTCGCCCTCCCTAACCTCGATAAAACCCCGAATAAAAATCTAAAGTTTAAAACCCCCTCTAAAAATCCTTTTTTGATGGCCATGCCACCTCTCCGGATCCCAGGAACCGTCCTTGAGGTAGGCCATCGATAGACCGGAGGGCCACTCCAGGGAGTGGGGGACCCTCCCGAGGGCCCGTAATTCCGCCGAGGAGTATGATCTTCTAGCCCTCGCCGTCGCCGGATCAGGGACCACCACCGAAATCATCGGCGTCCTTCGGGCCAGCCAGTCCTGTTGTTGCCCCTGCCAATTGCATCCCTCAATGGATGGGGGCCAAGGGGGGGCCCAGGTCCACGTCCGTCATCACTGCCGCCGCGGCCTCCGCAAAATCGCCGCTGCCGCCGTCCCAAAGGATCACCCAGGCGGCCTCCCGGCGGCTCCTTCGACGCCCCGGACGGGGCGAGACCCCTCGACACCCCCTCAATACATGGGGTCGAGGGGGGAGGCTGGCTCCATGCCCGGCATCCCGGCCACCGCAGCTTCCATGCCTGGCCTCTCGGCCGCCGTGGCTTCCGCGGCCTCCACCGAATCTCCGCCGCCACCGCCCCAAAAAGTCACCCGGGCGGCCTCCCGGCGGCTCCTCCGGCGGCTCTTCCGACACCCCAGCCAAAGCGAGACCCCTCGCTACCCCCTCAGCACCTGGGGGTCGAGGGGGGAGGCGGGCTCCATGCCCAGCCTCTCGGCCACCGTGGCCCCCACGCCTGGCGTCTCGGCCGCCGCGGCCTCCGCTGAATCGCCGCCGCCGCCGCCCCAAAGAATCACCCGGGCGGCCTCCCGGCGGCTCTTCTGTACCTGGGGGTCGAGGGGGGAGGCGGGCTCCATGCCCAGCCTCTCAACCACCGCGGCCCCCACACCTGGCTTCTCGGCCGCCGTGGCCTCCACTGAATCGCCGCCGCTGCCGCCGCCGCCGCCCCGAAGAATCACCCGGGCGGCCTCCCGGCGGCTCTTCCGGCAGCTCTTCTGTACCTGGGGGACGAGGGGGGAGGCGGGCTCCATGCCCAGCCTCTCGACCATCGCGGCCCCCATGTCTGGCCTCTCGGCCGCCGCGGCTGAATCGCTGCCGCCGCCACCGCCGCCCCAAAGAGTCACCCGGGCGGCCTACCGGCGGCTCTGGCGGCTCTTCTAACGCCCCAGCCAAAGCGAGACCCCTCGCTACCACCTCAGCACCTGGGGGTCGAGGGGGGAGGTGGGCTCCATGCCCAGCCTCTCGGCCACCGTGGCCCCCACACCTGGCGTCTCGGCCGCCGCGGCCTCCGCTGAATCACCGCCGCCCCAAAGAATCACCCGGGCGGCCTCCCGGTGGCTCTTCCGGCGGCTCTTCTGTACCTGGGGGTCGAGGGGGGAGGCGGGCTCCATGCCCAGCCTCTCAACCACCGCGGTCCCCACACCTGGCTTCTCGGCCGCCGTGGCCTCTACTGAATCGCCCCCGCTGCCGCCGCCCCGAAGAATCACCCGGGCGGCCTCCCGGCGGCTCTTCCGGCAGCTCTTCTGTACCTGGGGGACGAGGGGGGAGGCGGGCTCCATGCCCAGCCTCTCGACCATCGCGGCCCCCATGCCTGGCCTCTCGGCCCCCGCGGCTGAATCGCTGCCGCCGCCACCGCCGCCTCAAAGAGTCACCCGGGAGGCCTCCCGGCGGCTCTGGCGGCTCTTCTAACGCCCCAGCCAAAGCGAGACCCCTCGCTACCCCCTCAGCACCTGGGGGTCGAGGGGGGAGGCGGGCTCCATGCCCAGCCTCTCAACCACCGCGGTCCCCACACCTGGCTTCTCGGCCGCTGTGGCCTCCACTGAATCGCCCCCGCTGCCGCCGCCCCGAAGAATCACCCGGGCGGCTCCCGGCGGCTCTTCCGGCAGCTCTTCTGTACCTGGGGGACGAGGGGGGAGGCGGGCTCCATGCCCAGCCTCTCGACCATCGCGGCCCCCATGCCTGGCCTCTCGGCCGCCGCGGCTGAATCGCTGCCGCCGCCACCGCCGCCCCAAAGAGTCACCCGGGCGGCCTCCCGGCGGCTCTGGCGGCTCTACTAACGCCCCAAACGGGGTGAAACCCCTCGGAACCCCCTCAGCATATGGGGGTCGAGGGGGGAGGCCGGCTTAACCGGCAGAAGCAGGCGCTCGGCGGAGCTCCCCTCGGACGGAGCTGCCGGTCGCCATCTTGGATTTTTTTCCTTCCACTGAGATCCATTGGCCGAGATATATGTACTGAGATCCATTGGCCAAGACATAAACTCTAGTTATAATACCCTTCCTTAATCATATTTAAGGATTCCAGAATAATAAATTGATAAATTTATTATTCTGGAATCCTTAAATATGATTAAGGAAGGGTATTATAACTAGAGTTTATGTTGATAGTTTGTAGTGGGTTATTTTTACTATAATCATAGTTCTATATTTATTTTGTTACTTATAAAATGAATATGGCCTCCCATATTCAACTCTTAACTCTAGATGGATAATAACAAAGGAAAAAACATAGTAAAATATCATATGAAAATAGATCACAAATACAAATAAAAAATTGTCTTTGGCTGAAAGATGATAGCAATAGCACTTAGACTTATATATTGCTTTACAGTGCTTTATAGCCCTCTCTAGGTGGCATATTGCCGGCAACAATCTGGGTTCTCATTTAACTGACCTTGGAAGGATGGAAGGCTGAGTCAACCTTGACTGGTGCAAATCGAACTGCTGGCAGTCGGCAGAATTTGTCTGACATTCTGCATTCTAATCACTGAGCCACCACACCTCTTATACTGTATTATTCTAATACAGTAACTGAGGTATTTCATAGTGTACAGTACTAAAATGCGCATATCAAATGAATAGATTAGTAGATGGGAATAGAACATAACAGTTATAGCTGATGTCTTGTTTTCCTCTGAATAGAATAGAATTCTTTATTGGCCAAGTATGATTGGACACACAAGGAATTTGTTTTTGGTACATATTTGGAAATTATGTAAAATGGATCAGAATCATATTAATTTGCATTTGTTAGTTGTCATGTTAAATATTTGAAAATTGGACAGAAGTCAGCCAAATATGAGGAGAAGCTGATAAAAGTAATTAACTCCAAAGAGGTTGAATAAATATGACACAGAAAAAAACATCCGGAAAATTTCCCCAAGTGCATTGATATGGTGAGACAGTTGGGCAGCATCCCTGAATGCGGCTGACCCCTTTATTACCTTGATTCCTGCAGTATGCAATAAAAATTCAGTACTAAATTGACTGAATACATTTTCTGGTGATTGGTGTTGTTGCTTTCAGATTATACCTGGCAGTTAGGGAGAAAGAAAATGCTTACTTCCTGCAGCACTGATATTCTATTTTTCATAAGGACAAAACTTATGGTAGAGCAGAAGTAGGAACAATTAAAACATCAACAGTAGTAACAATAAAATTTTAAAAACTTGTTCTTTAAATTGATAATTTTGAATTTTTCATGAAGAAGTAATTCAACTAGTTTTGTGGAGATCTATTGTTAGTGGTTAACAATTGTATGACATTGCATCTGCAATATGGAAGTTCCATATGGAACTTGAGAAAGGAAAATGTTGTTCATGATGGGCTATAAATTCTCATAATACATTTGAATATACTCTGAACTATAGTAATATATGTGATATTCTATTATAGTCTAAGTGCTATTGCTATTGCTATATCACGCCACAGGGAAACAGATATAGAAATCAAAGTCTGTGGCAAATCCAGATGTCAACTACTTTTAAATATATTGTGTAAACATTGCCACAGAATCTATAACATCAATCATAACTTCAAGGAAATGTATATTTGTTTCCTCTCTAGTGTTGTATATGCCATTAATTGTTGGCAATGCCCGTGACACTCTGCATTAGATGAACTTGGCAGTGTCTCTTAGAAGGATAAATCAATAAAAATTGTACATCAAAAATAATATCCAAAACCAACAGAAAACATTTCAGCCATCTAGGATACTCTTAAAGTGACATTGTTGAATAAAGGATAATAAGAAATACTGACTTCACTGTGAGAACGTTGAACTAGAATTCAGGTTTAACAATATTTTTTAGGAATGGAGACCAAGTTTTCTTATTACACATACTGAGAAAACAATGGTTATGCCTGGTTATTTTGTTAAACTATTCTGTTTCAGGTCTCTTTTCAACTTTTTCCCCAATGTACTGTCTTTCACAATTACAGTTTATATTTTGTAGCTGATGAAAAACTGTGACCTGCCAAAGCTTTGCTTGCATTTTGAGTCTAATTGACCTAATGAATACTTATGATCAAGTCCATTTGCAAATACCATTAAAGGTGCATCTAAATGTCTTGTAAACTGAAGAATTTCAGTTAAGAGAGGAAAAGGCTCAGCACATAAATAGCAAAGAAAGTAGAGCTAACTATTTCTTTCCAACTTCCCCCAAAATACTGGTTTCTATTCTATTTAGGAACTGGTATTAATTTGGGAGAGAGAGTTTTTCATGGAGAGGAAAAGGTTTGGAATTAAAAGGTTTTAAATTAAAAAGACCAAGACTGGTGCTGAAAGTCAAATGTGAAACATAGAATGACATCAAATTTCCCACTGTGGTTCTTTATTTACTATAATAGGAACTATATATGAAGTGAAATAACAGTTCAAACCTTAGGAACCTTATTGTTGCTGGTGTTTTATTATTTTGAGATGATTAAAAAAGATGCTATGTGAAAGATGCTTGAAAATTAGTACAACACTGACACATTTAGCCCATACTATTATATATATTGTCCTGAAAGCTTGCTGTATGAATGTTTATTAATATGTGTGCTGCACTGGAGACTATTGTAAAATGCTCATAGCACCATTATTTCTGTGACAGTATGGGTGGATTCTGTGTGGTGACTTTTATTTGTACATAAACCAGTCTAGACAGTTAACTAATAAAACTGCGTCAGGATATATGTATGTATGTATGTATGTACATATGTATGTATATATGTATGTATGTAGTAATTATTTAATAATAGAGGTAAGTCCTTGAAAACTATATCCTATGTCTCATTATGCTCAATGCCTTTTTTATAAATTAAAGAATTGGACTACTGAACTTCAGTCTACATAGAGCTTAAATAGAATCTGGAAATGAAAAAAAAATGTTATTTCTGACATGTATATATCATCCTGTGAATGAGTTCCTGGCTATAACAATAAATATTAAAATCAAGACATGAAACATGAAGTATTACAGTTGACATGAATTTATCCTATCCCGTATGTTTTCTAAAAATAACCGTGTTGTTACTAGCTTCTATTGCATTCTCTATAGTTCTCTTAATGAAGGTCCTAATAATATATAAAGAGACTCTGAGTGAATAAATAATGGCAAAGTTTGGTGGCTGTTAATAAACTATCAGTTATGATTTGGGCCTGATCTATCCCCATATAAATCTTACCAAATTCAGCTCCCACTATCACAATGAATTTCTTACCACATACCACTGTAGAGGTGGGTCTACAGGCTTATCCTTCCATGCTCAACATAAATTTCCAAAGACTTTTGTAAAAAAAAAAAGTGATAGAAAAATGGAATTTTGCAGTATAGAGTCTCGGTGGCGCAGTGGTTAGAGTGCAGTACTGTAAGCTATTGCTGCATCCAGCTGCCTGCAATTTGACAGTTCAAATCTCAAAAGGCTCAAGGTTGACTCAGCCTTCCATCCTTCCGAGGTCGGTAAAATGAGGACCCAAATTGTTGGGGGCAATATGCTGACTCTGTAAACTGCTTAGTTAGTTAGTTAAAGCACTATAAAGCGGTATAAGTCTAAGTGCTATTACTATTCCTATTATGATCATATACATACATGGTGACTTTAAAATATAATTTGATGTTATTCTATTAATTTACCATCACATATATCATATATTTTAATTAATATCAGACTATTTATAAATGTATCTAGGTTGCAACTCTAGAAAGACAGTGAATAAAGAAAATCTTAAAGGTAACCCCCTAAATATACATTCATTTTTACAGATCACAAAGTAGTTTATGAACATAAAAAAAAAAAAATTAGTTTGCCTGAATCTTGAAAAGATCTAGTAAATTAACATTTTCTTTTTTCTGTTTTAATTTTCAGTTGGTTGGTGGAGAATTTGATCTAGAGATGAACTTTATAATCCAAGATGCAGAAAGCATAACATGCATGTCAGAACTTTTAGAGCACTGTGACATAACATGTCAAGCAGAAATTTGGAGTATGTTCACTGCCATCCTTCGTAAAAGTGTCCGGAATTTACAGACCAGTACAGAAGTTGGTTTAATTGAACAGGTGCTATTGAAGATGAGTACTGTGGATGATATGATTGCAGGTATAATTTATATAATAGATTATCATAATCCAGGCATTTTTTAAATATTGTATATGAACTGATTAATTATTAAAATATATTATCTGAGAACAGTTTGGAATTAAAAAAAGTTCAGACTATTTTGTAAATTAATGAAATTACAAAGTATTTTAAAGAAATATGAGTAGATTATGATTATTGCTGATACCACTTTCTCAGACTCCATTTTTAAATGTTTGTTTAATCCTCTCAAAAATAAAATTTTGAAAGTTTATATTCAGTTTATTTAGTATATTCAGAAAATATTTGTGAATTTCAACTGGGTGGTCATCAAAGTAAATCAAACTTTAAATTCTGCAAATGTTTAACAGTATCTTAATTTTTGTCAGGATTTCAGTAAGGATCTGATAATAATTTTTGGAATTGAACCCAGGAAATGAACTCTGACATTCCTGTTAGCCACTAATTTTCGCAGAGAACCTTTAGAGATGACTTTCACAAACAAATTTATGTGTCATAAAGTTGTTTAAAATAATGAATGAAATTTAAAAAAGGAGGATAAATCAATCTTGGTTTAAATCTTTCCATTTATCTTACTGTAAATCCTAAAAGAAGTTTTAGAGCATCTGTTGCATTTTTTTTCATTGCTGTGGGAGATATTTTCATAGTACCAGATGAGAAAGCTTCCTGGAAATTCTTATGCGAACATGAAGTAGTCATTATGTTGCTCTAGATTATTAGTATGACCTATTATTACTGAATCTTATTTACTTTAACTTATGGGATAGCTGTAAGTATTGGGATTTGCCCAGGGATGGGATCCGACCGGCATAACTACCGGTTCTGTTGTTCTGCATCGCATGCGCATACAACCTGCTGAGCTGCCCAGACAGCTGAGCAGTGCTGTGTGCAAGTGTGCAGCGGAAAAGCCCTTTTTCCCTGCTTTTTCAACCGCAGCTGTGTCGTACAAAGCAGCTGCGGTTGAAAATGCAGGAAATAAAGGTCAGGTAAGAGCCCAGGCGGGCGGGCGGGCGAAAACAGCAGCAAACATAGAACCAGTTCTATGTATGATCTCTGTTTGCTGCTCTTCAGAGCAACCGGTTCTACAGAAGTGGACGGAACCGGTAGAATCCCACCCTTGGATTTGCCTATATAGAGTTAAATTAAAATATGAATTAAATATGTGAGATTTTCAACTTCTGTAAATGAAGAATTGATACTATGGTGTTTAGAATAAAATGTAAGTATTTGATGCCTGAGTCTGTACTCTACATACTTATTCCAATATTATTCCCAATAGATGCTACAATATTACATTGTGTAATTCTGAAGTTTGAAGGCCAATAATGTACTGGACTTCTCTCCATTTTTTCAATATCATTGCTATATGTAATAAAATAATAAAAATCCATCTTAGAAGCATAAAGTTTATTATTAAGCTTAAGGTTTGTAAAGAACAAGGATCCAAATGGATGACAGTCCTAAAGAGTAAAAATTAATTTTAGCCAATTTTAACTTCCTTAATATGAGGAACATATATAACTGAGTAAATGTGATAATTCTGTTCAAAAGTGAAGACAGATATATAACTAAGTCCCTTTTAATATGAAAAAGAAAATCCTATGCCATTTTCTGTTCCAACTCTCTAATAATTTTATCATTCAAAGTTACATACAAGGACAAAGTGTATATTTAGATTTTTATCATTAATAAAGCAGTAAACTTCATAGTTCCATGGTCTGAAATTAAAATGTTTCCCTCACATGTTTTAAATATACAGAATGAGATACCAGGAAATAATCTAGTTGAGAATTTTTTTCAGTGGAGAAGAAATAAAGGTATATTCTTGTTAAGAAGTCAGACAATGCTCAATATTCAATCAATTAAATTAAGAAATAACTCCTGGAAAATGTTATTAATTTAAGAATATTATTTAGAGGATGGAGTATTACGTTTTCAAAAAATATCCAATATTTGATTAAAATTTCCAACTATTATATCTTCAACTTTCTTTATATATACCTATTAGAACAATTGTATGTTTGTTTTGGAGAATATCTGGTAGTCTATAAATTTTTTTGCAATACTAGACATTGATCATTAGTCAGGAGATCTTCAGCTTAGAAAATTTATCAGAGGTAGTTCTTGATTTATGATCAGAATTTCCTTTGCTAAGCAAGGCCATTGTTAAGTGAGTCAACTCAATTTTGCAACCTTTTTTGTTATGGTTAAGCAAATCACTGCAGTAATGTTGTGAATCATGCAGTTGTTAAGCAAATGCAGATTCCCCAAGTGACTTTGTTGCTGGGAAGCTTGCAAATGGCAATCACACAACCCCAGGATGCTGCAGCCTTCATAAATACATGCTAATGGCCAAGTGCCTCATGATTATGGGTATGCTGCTGCAGTCCTAAGTGTGATGACTAGTCATAAGGCACTTTTTTGAGTTGCTAAATGGTTGTAAATCAAGGATTAGCTATAATTAAAGTTGCAATGTATCTTGCAAATTTACAGTTACTATTTGCATAAAATAGTAGGCCGTGATGTCACAATTGTGAGTTGATGGATTGTTTTGGATTGTGATCATATGATCACAGGGATGGTGTGACAGCGAGCAACTATGAGGATTGGTTATATTGCTACTTATTCAGCACAGTTGTAACTTTGTATGGTCACTGAACTAGCAACCATAAATGAAGACTACCTGATGTATAATTGCAAAAGATAAGATTAAAAAAACAATATTCTTACTTCACATTAAGGTTAATGATTGGTAAAATCTTCCGTATAGTTACAAAATAATCTCTGATCATTTCAGAAACCTTTTGAAGTAATAAAGATTCTTCTCTGGATCAATATTTCTTGTATTATTGCAAAAATTTCTATAATATTCAGTTTGTTATGAAAAAAGGGAAAACTCACAATATGAGTGGTTTCGGCTTTTGTCATGGCAGATCTAAGAAATTTCAAAATGAATTTTTAGGGCTTATTATTATTCATCTGAATTTTGCAAGACAGTCTTTAATTGCTGGGAAACAGCATTCAGAATTAATATTTTTAATAGTCAATCCAGTTTGTACTTTGAAATATTTATATTAAAAAAATAAGGAAGAAATGGAATAATTTTTTTTTCCTTTGAAGATCTTCTCGTTGATATGTTGGGGGTTCTTGCCAGCTACAGCATTACTGTTAAGGAATTGAAGCTTTTGTTCAGCATGCTTCGGGGTGAAAATGGAATCTGGGTAAGCTATGGCTAATGGAAATATAGTTATCACTTGTTTAATTAAGGTGTAACATCAAGTGTAATTAATCATTTAGCAATTTTTTAATTTTAAGTCAGCTTCTGATGACTTCTTTAAAATAAATTTCTAGTCTATTTGGAAAACTACATATAAAAATTAATATACAGTATCTCATTGTAAAGTGAATAAAATGAAAATTAATTATAAATATAGATACTAGTAGCATAGTGGTTGTAATATTGATTTATTTATTTGGCAAATGGCAAATACATGGACTTATAGTAGTTCAAATGTTAATGTCCAGTCCATCCAGTTATTTAAGGCCAGGGTGGTCTATGTTTAAAAAAATCAAACATTGAGCAGGTGTTAGCTCTTGATGGACATTCGGACACAATGTGATGAATATTTTGTCGAGGAGTACCACGTCACACTGAAGGGTAGAAACAAGACCCCACTTAAACAATGAGTCCTGACAGACACCATGTTGGGTACAGATCCTGTTCAGAGTTGACCAATGCTGGTGAGGAAGGACAAAACCTGGCACCTTTTGTGTAGGGTGTTCTTATGTAACTGCCTGTATCTGGACGTTCAGCAGCCCATTTGGCTGTCCACTGTGAGTTGATGTCAAAGTTGTTGGACAGCTGTTGAGCAGGTACAAGAGCAGGCTTCCTGGATTTAAGCCTGCCAATTGATAGCTGAGGAAGATCAGTGTGTACACAAAGAAGTGGGTTTCTCATAATTTTGTGGTATTCCTTCACTAATGCCTTCTGTCTTTATAGGGCTGGGCTGGTGGTACTATGTGACTCAAGACGGGGAGCCAACAAATAGAAGTAGATTTTATGCAACCGCTTATGATCCTCATTTTATCATTTAGTTTAGCATCAATCTTGCTAGTGTGGCAACTATTAAGCCAAACGGCGCAATATTCAGCTGTGGAGTAGACCAACCCTAGTGTTGAATGTAGTATTGAATGTAATATTTAAATACAACTGGTGAGACCAGATTCATATATATGAGGGAATTCATTGGTAATTTTAAGCCTATAATTTACTGCTGAGGGAAATTTGAGGAGAGTGTTCTGTGTGTGTTCTTTTATTCTTGAAGATGAGGTGGGATATAAATTAATAAATAAATACAGTAGAATAATTGTACAATTTTGTTTTTGATAGCCTAGACATGCAGTCAAATTGTTGTCAGTCCTTAATCAGATGCCACAGAGGCATGGTCCTGATACTTTTTTCAACTTTCCAGGCTGCAGTGCTGCAGTAAGTTTTAAGTAATAATTTATTGATCATAGTAAAACTTAAATCTTCTTCTAATGTATAAATATGCTTCTAGAAGCCACCTAAAATGCATGTTTAATTGTTTTACTTATATAGAATTAGTTTGAATACTTTTTGGAGCTTTGATATTTGAGAAAGATATTCAAAATTATTTTTCTTGGTAAAACAGTTAGTAGATGTATTCTGCTACATATTTCATCCTTCAGAAACTCTGGATCATGTGCATTATCCATGCTAAAGAAAGAAATGAAAACCCCAGACAGATTTATTTTCATCTGTTTTCCAAATTCTAGTATCTTTGCATGAATTATGATGGGATGACTTGGATTAATGCACTGAGATTACAAATTACATTTTTGCAAAACATTTTTAGTTTTATAAAATAATAATTAACTTTTTCCCCATTTTTTTCCATAGGCAATTGCATTGCCTCCAATTGCCAAGTGGCCTTATCAAAATGGGTTTACGCTTAACACTTGGTTTCGCATGGATCCATTAAATAATATTAATGTAGATAAAGATAAACCATATCTTTATTGGTAAGTATCATTGTTATATTTTAGTGTTTAATTAAATTGCCTGCTTATTTCTTTTAGCAGAGAAACAGGACTTTTCAGATATTGTTATAACCAGATGGAAATAACCAAAGAAAAGAGAAAATCTTTATACTATAGTCTTCTGTATGTTTCCTCAGTATTTCCCAGTTCAACTTATCTCACAGGTTGTTGTATTAAGAAGAATTGTAGCAAAGAATATTGTGTGTTGGTGGAGGAAAGCTTAACATAAACCAAACTATTAAATAAGTAACCTTTTTCCAATGCAACATAGAGGATTCTTATATAATGCAGTGACTAATGGATGCTGTATGTTTTCCTAATGACAAAAGGAACATTCTGGTATCATGAAGACAGCTACATGCTTTGTTACATCTTTTGCAATATCAGACACGTACCCCAAAGTGATGGGACTTGGGTATGATTCCATTATTCTGCTTTAGTCAGGTGTATTGCATTAGGACTACAATATCTGGATTGCAAAAATGCAGACAACCCTTAAGTAGAATTTTAGAATTTTCTAATTATTGTTTCTATCTGGTGCATGGATTTTATAGCCCAGATATGGTAGCCTGCATTGCATGACTGGCACTGTGTCCTTAAATAGATTAGACTTGTGTAAAGACAATGTCCTTTGTAGTTTTCACATACCATGTGGATATGCCACACCAAACTGGGTCAGCGTTGTATGAATTCATTAGGGATTGCTTTCATTGATACTCATTTCTATCACAGTCTTTCTCCCCACCAACTTGATACGCCAAAAGAAAGCAAAGATGCTTCATCTTTCTGCTAATTAAAAAAAAAATGTATGGGAAAGACTGGGCAAGATTCTGGGCACATCAAAAAAAATAACACATTTTTAAAGAATATAATTGAGTTATTTTTTTACTGCCTAGAAGTCTATAAGTAATTAATTTCTGACATCTAGAAAATTCTCATTATGTGTAACTCTTTTACCTTGGAAGTATACGATAAACAGTCCCCATCAAAGTCTTCTTTTGTCATTAACTTTGACATATATTCAGCTGACTAAAGGTAGAGAGATCATTCCACAGGTCAGCTGTGTATAATGGTTAATTCAATTAACCATTGGGGTTATAAAACAGAATATCTGTAACAGTCTTTATGGAACAATGTTATATAATGTTAATGTCTACTGTTGTTAGTCCTGCTTTTACATGCCAAGAAATCTTTTACATACTGAGAGACAGGCTCTCTCTCTTGTCTCCCATGATCATTCCCACATACCATTACAACTGTTAAGGACATTAAAGATAATGAATGTAATAACTGCTCTAACAAATCATTATTTCTGAAAGGAAGGTGATATTAACTATTTTTAAATTATATTTGTTAAGAATATAATTCTAGTGAATCTATCAAAATAGGAGGGCTCAAAGTTCACATTCAGTGGTATGAAATATATATATTGACTTTCAGTCTTACATAATCTAGAATACATTTATGTATTTATGCTACTGTGAATACAATTTTTCTACTTTTCTTTAATGAGATATTTATAACTGATTTTGAATGCTGGTAGACATTTTGCAAGCTTTCCCCCAATTTCCTCATATCTCAATATCTGATAACATCCCTGCAACACAGATACTATCTTTAGTTGCCATTATGCATAGATTTCGTAAAACCTATAATGAATCAACATATTCTGCTGACTCTATTTTTGCAGGAATAAAAGTATTTTGTTTTACTAAAAAGGGTTTTTTCCATATTTGTTATTGTCCTTAAGCCTACAATATTGACACTCTGAATTTACAGTTTTAGATCAATTATAGGTAGTCCTTCTTTTGGACTTCTCACAATTGGGACCAGCAACTCCATCGCAAAGTGACACTATGTTAAGCAAGACATCATATACCATGACACATTTATTAATTCATTTCTGCCATGGTTAAGTGAGTCACCTGTCATTGTTAAGCAAATCATGATATGACCACAACTTGCTATTGTACTATACTGGCTTCTCCATTCACTCTCCTTGGTAGTCAGGTGTTAAGCACACAACTGGTGATCATGTGATTGTCGGGCACTATGGGGCCATAAATACCTGCCAGTTGCAAAACAGCCAAATCTTGATCATGTAACAATGGGGACACTGCAACAGTTGTAAGATCTATTGTAACAAGTTTAAATTACATTAAAAAAAAAAAAGCTTTTCACATATGTAACAAATTTTGTTTTCTATTTATTTTTCTTTTTAAAATTTTCTTTTGTCTTTGTATACTAACAGAAACAAAATTTAAAAATCATAATGAAGGTAACATTTATTTGCAGCCTTTGATTTAAGAAAAGATGCAATACATTTTTCTCTCTCTTGGGAATAACCTGAATATTTAAAAAAAACAGTTTGATTCTATTAATTTAATAATGCATAACAATGCATAACATAACATAAAATTATTTTCTTGGAAAGCTTTGTTTTAAAATATATTTTTAAAATTTTCAGTTTTCGCACCAGCAAAGGGGTTGGCTATTCTGCACATTTTGTTGGTAACTGTTTAATAGTCACATCATTGAAGTCAAAAGGCAAAGGTTTTCAACATTGTGTGAAGTATGATTTTCAGCCTCGCAAGGTAAGCACAAAATGCTTATATTAGTAATTGTAAGAATTATCAGAGAATATCAATCCATTTTATAATTATGATTAAAATTATAGTGGTGAACCAGGCCAAATTTTTAGTTTTACTCTTTGCATTTTGAAGTCATCATAATAAATGCATGCAAATTTCTGCAGCTTTCTATAGAATATCACTAAATTATTTGAAATTTTATCAAAATTATTAAATTAAATAGTAGAGTTTTTGTAGACATCCACAACAAACAAAAAACAAATCATAAATGTATGCCTGCCATTTACATTATAGTTGGTCTCATTATATTTATTCAGAAATTTTAATTACTTCGTGAAAAATGTTACTCATTTGTATATTTCAGATTAGAAGAAAATGAAAATAGTTTTCAAATTTTGTTTCTATGTTTTTGTTTGAATTTTTGAATTTTTTATGAGATTTTAAAGTTTCAATATTTTATATTGATTCATTGATTATATGTCCTCAAGAAATTCAGCTGTTAGTAATTATATAGATAGATTTTCTCCATGATGATCTGTCCATAAACTGATTTTTCAGGTCTTCCAACAGTGCATCTATCACCACTGTAACTGAATTCATCCCCCTTGCTTCTGGTCATCAGTTCTTCGTTTTTCTTTGACTTTTTCTAGTATTAAGTCTTCAGAGAGCTGGATCTTTGCATAATGTGTCTGAAATAAGATATGACTTTGGTTATTTGTGCCTCAAGTAACAGCTGGATTTGTTTGATGATCTATTTATTTGTTGTTTTGGTTTCCCATGGTACTTTCACGAGTCTTCGACCAAAAGAGTCAATATTCTTCCTATCCTATTCAATCTAACTTTCAGTTCCATAAAGTGTCACAGGGAATACCTGTGCTTACAGGATTCTTATCTTTGCAGATATAGAAACTTTGCAGTATCTAAATTTTTCAAGACCTTCCTGCTGTGGTACTGCATGGTAGTCTGTGGTGTATTTCTTGTCTGCTTATTTCTTTACTGCTAATGATTGATCCTAAAATTTACTCTTCAATATCTTCATTGCCAATTCTAAGGATGGCTATTCTACCTGTTGCCATTAATTAATTAAATAAATTAAATAATATTATTTCTTAATATTTAATTTTACTCCTATTTTTTCACTGTGTTCCTTAATTTTTATTATTAAAGATTGCAATTTTTTTACATTTTCAGTTATCAGTGTGATTGTTAAAAGTGCTTAAACCGTGATGCTTCATATATTTTGCCTTTCTTTTTAGTGGTACATGATCAGCATTGTGCACATCTACAATCGCTGGAGAAATAGTGAAATTCGCTGTTACGTTAATGGTCAGCTAGTATCCTATGGTGACATGGCTTGGCATGTGAATACAAATGATGTATGTGTTCAAAAGATTCTTATGTTTATAAATATATACAGAAAATATATTTATTTATTTTTGCTTATTTAAACTTTTGATTTATAAGGCCATTCCAATTCAAAGCTGACTCTGGGAGGCATTACAAAAATGTATCTAAAAAGCCTAACAAAATATAAAAAAAAAGCAAAATAAAAAGGACTTTGTATATCAGAGAAAATATATACTGTGGCTCAAACAAACCAATATCCATCAAATAGATACACCAGCAACCTATCCAAGAGCCAAGTTTATAAAGATTCAAAAATATATATCCTTTCTGGAAACTGCAGACAAAGAAATACAAGGGATTGATTGTCCCCATGTCCCAGGAACTCTTTTTTTTTAAAAAAAAAAAACATAATACAGCTGGGAACAGATTGGTTTTAGTGGTCTATCTCTTTTCTATGTCAAATTACACATAATTATTGAAGGCCTTTGATATTTTATTATTTTTTAAACGTATCATATTAGAGGATTCTTATTTTCTAAAAGCAACAGCACTTGGGAAGGAATATCTTCTTGGGTACCGTTTTCCCAGTCCATTCTATTGTTTAAAAACATAGTTTCATTTTTCTCACAAATTGCTCCTATATAACCTGGAGAAAAGGGCTTTGACTGCCTAAAGAAAATAAATCACTGGAAAGATTGAGCCATAAATCTCACAAATAATATATATAAATATATGTATTGACAGTAGAGAATCAGATTCAAATTGAAATGTATATCTTGCCTTTTGTTAGTTCCCTGAAGTGTTTATTCCCCAGACTTCTTGGTTTTTAATAATGTCAAACAGTAAGAGGTCGTAGCTTTATAACAGTTTCAGATTGGATGATATACAAGTAGTATACTACAAAAACTTTCATCTTCTAATATGCCAACAGATTGATCATTTTAATTATATTAACAAAGAATTTTCTAATATTTTGCCTTTATCTGTGTCACTTTCTTTTTGAATATAAACTATGGATGTGGATGGTTGTATTTCTCCTTAATGTTACATATTCATATTGTCATTCTCCACAAATTTTAACGAATGTGGATTTAAAATAGCTTGCATCTTTTTCTATGCATTTCTATGTATTTTATTATCTAATTTATTTGTTCTTCTTTTATACAGAGCTATGACAAATGTTTTTTGGGATCATCTGAAACTGCTGATGCAAATAGGGTTTTCTGTGGTCAACTTGGAGCAGTGTATGTATTCACTGAAGCTCTTAACCCAGCACAGATTTTTGCTGTACATCAGTTAGGACCTGGATACAAGGTAATATTTTATTATAATTCTAGTTTAGGAAAAAAAACCTTGTTGCATTAAATTATAATGATCTCTCCTGGTGGTGATATTTTGGCTCTTTTTGTATAGACTTTAAATTATAATTCTTACTTTATAGAATATGCTTTTAAATATACTGTGTGCATGTGTGTGTCTATTTATATAAATCCATTATACTAAAGCAATTCTAACAAATAGCCATAATAAAGGAAATGAATTGAATATTGATTTTTTAAAAGGTTGCATTGTATTAGACTCTATGATACATTCATTTCCAAAAAAAACAACAACCCGTAAATACTTTTAAAAGAAATATTGTTGTAAGATTCACTCTTACATATTGAAATAAGCTCTTATCTACTAACTCTAATATAATCTGTTATGCAATTCTCATGGCAGTATTTACAAATGCTTTATTTAGTGTGGCATTGGTTGGAATGCCTTCTCTTTGCCAACAATTAACTTATTTACATCTGTGAGAGTAACTCTGTGTTCCTCTTGGCTTACAAAAATGCATCAAATTCATATCATAGTTTTCAATTTCTTGGAGATTCTTGTAATATATACTATTAAAATAGTGGGAAATTATAGTATACTAGATTTTCAGTTACATAATTTGTATTAACATAAGAAATTTGAGTACCTATCGTATTTTTCGCTCCATAAGACAGACTCCCTCCCCCAAATTGAATGGAAATGTCTTTGCATAGGTGCTGGTTGTTTGGTAAATAGCAGCTGGGCCATGGCGGCGGGGTCCTTTTACAGTGCTGAATCCCACCTCTTCTGTCTTTGTCTTTGCCCATTTCTTCTGTCTTTTTTCTGCAGTGCAGAAGTCAAATAGGCAGGCCCGGCAGGCTCCGCCTGACATTTTTTTTCTTGTTTTCCTCCTCTAAACCTAGGTGTTTCTTATGGTCAGGTACATCTTAGGGAGCAAGAAATACGGTATATTCCTTCATGGTGCATATTATAAATCAGCTAGTTTTTTTTGAAACAGCTATCTCAATAAATAAAATACCTTTTAAAAATTTTGTTGTTTTTCAGTGAGAATGCTTTAGGTCTATGCAAAATGCAAAGAATATGCTTGATTTTATTAATATGTAATGAAGTGGCCATATCTTGATTATTTATTATGGCATTATTATTTGTCCTTCCATGTTATATAAGAAGTTACTTTTGTAAATATCACAATGATTGTCTGCTTTAAGATTCTTCCGTTCTTCTGCAGAGTACTTTCAAATTTAAATCTGAAAGTGATATTCACCTTGCTGAACACCATAAGCAAGTTCTGTATGATGGGAAACTTGCAAGTAGTATTGCTTTCACCTACAATGCTAAGGCTACAGATGCTCAACTATGCCTTGAATCTTCACCAAAGGAAAATCCTTCGATTTTTGTACATTCTCCCCATGCGCTTATGCTTCAGGTTTGTATAACAATAGATTTATTATTTTCAATTTTTCATTGTTTTATGAATGTCACATAAATCTACATTTGAAAGCTACTAAAATTTAAATGTACCTTGAAAAATAGTTTTTTCCATACAAATTGTTTCCTCTGCTGATGAATTTTCTGTTACGATTATTATCTTTAGTCTGTAATTCGTTTATTATAAACAGTGAATTCATGCTCTTAGTTTTAGTAATGGTAATTTCCTGTATTACTGATGAAATGGCAGCCGTAATTATTTATTACAACTGAAATCAGTTTCAATTTCTGTAAACTGTTAGAATAGAAACAATCCAGTCTTAATTAACTTGAAAAAATGAATCTAAAGTAGATAAACTTCAGTTGGATTATATTCCCACTGAGTAGCATATATTTGACCTTGAATGAGCCTAATGCTGCTTCTTTTTTTAAATGCAGGATGTGAAAGCGATTGTGACACATTCTATCCACAGTGCAATTCATTCAATAGGAGGAATCCAAGTTCTTTTTCCTCTTTTTGCTCAATTAGACAATCGGCAACTTCATGACAGTCAAGTGGAAACAACTGTCTGGTAGGTATTTGTTAGGAAAACTTATTGTTGGAAATTCTCATAATTTTGTATAATATGTGATAAATATATTGAGTGGTTCCCCTCCCCCCACATACCATGTTTTGTCATTTTTTTTTCATGATATATGAGGGAAAATATAAATGGTAGTATAAATGGTATATGATGGATGTATTAATAAAAATAACCCAATTTTTTAAAAATCAGTTGTTTTATATTTGAATTATAAATTTTGTGCTCATAACCACATTTTACAATAGTTTGACGAACCATGGTTTATTCACCCACACAGTATCTGGGTTATAATAAAATTAAGTTGTGATGTATGATCATTATATTATAATGCTGACTACACACTAAATCTAAATCATATTAGACTTTACATTAATGTGAGAACTCACTCTGTATCTTTCAGTACAGTTGTTTTCTTTCAGTGCTATCAAAACTGAAAAATGAAGTGTTTCTTATGGAATTAAAAGTAAAGGAATTAATATTAGACATTTCCAAACCTATTTCCTATAAATGTCAGTGTTTGTTAAAAATAGATTCTGCATTAGGTGACAATATTGGCTAACCTATTAAGGGTTCAAAATCTTAGCAAGATTGGACTTCATTAGTCCTTAAGTCAGGGGTGTCAAACTGGCAGTCCAGGGGCCAGATGCTTCACACACAGGCCACACCCACCCTGGCTCTGCAAAGGCAAAAAATGTTGCGATACATCATACGATGCATTTGAGTTTGGCACCCTTGCTTAAGTAGTAGAGCAGTCATAAAATAGTAGACCACTTAGGCTATACTATAAATTAAAGAATAAGAATGAAATGGCAACTCACTTCCATATCATTGCCAGATAAATTGCGAAGTCACTGGAAATTAAGCTTGAGTCAAATTAGATTTTACTTTTTTGCTGCTACCGTAAATGGTTACAAAGTGAAATTTGAATAGCTCATAGAAATTTGACTATATTATTTAATATTTATGAATAAATGCCCATTTTTTAAAATGCTTACATTGGACATTTTTATTTTGATTTTTTTCTTAGTAAACTAAATTAACTGTTATTATGTGAATTGCTTGAGTAAACATTTATGATATGCTGAAGCGATGTTTGGGAAGTTTGCTCTTCATAGCTTTAAATGACAATTAACATAAAAATTCAAAAGCCAGCAAATGAAAACTGGTATTAGTAGAATGAAATCATTGTAATTAATAGCATCTAGTTATATTACTTGAACTAAATAAATATTTTATATTGGAATGAGACATTCTTAAGTTTAGTAAATAACTCCTGACTGCTATTGAAATTTACTTTTTAGTTGTCCTCATTAGATATACAATAGATCTTAGGAATACATATTTCAAAATGTTTGGGAAGAATACCACACTGTTCATGAAATAAAGTGCTATTAATTAAAGCACCCCATCTTTTTTCAGACTTCTATGCAGAGATCCATAAAAAGTGGTCTGCTTTAATGGAAGATTTTATATGAAGTCCAAAACATATCTTCACAATTATTTTTCAAGTATGCATTTCCTAGAAAAAGTGAACATACATAGTTAGTTGGGCTGTTATAAAATAGAAAATTTCTAGAGTAGATCAAGTTATCACCTGAACATTCATTCTACATTTGTACCTAAAGTTCTACCTTCGAAATCATGTAAATATCTCTTAATAACAAATGTTGAACGATATGCCTGTTTATTTATTTAAAGGATTTAGATAGCTGCCCATCTTGAACCATACTCTGGGAAGCTCAAAATCCCAAAATAAAACCATTACCTATCTACAGTAAAAATAAAAAAAAAGATCTGGCATTACAGTTAAATTTTCCCTGCAAACAAGAAATCTCCCCATATTAGTCTCATCCTCATGAGTGAAAATTCAGGTCTTAAATGCTTCTGGATTGTTTAATGGACAATCTACAGTATATACCTCAGGAATGAACCTAGGCATGATATAATCAGAGACAACAATGTACTCAATCTGCTCAATCTAAATGTTTCAGCAAGTTTGTGACAGTGTTATTTCTTTACAATCTGGTTACCAGGCAGTATATTTCCATATCCATTTTGGCTTTGATTGTAAGAAAAGATAGTTGTTACAGTGGAATATTGAAGTCAGCAATTTTTATTTGCTTTTTAAATGTGGGAATGTTGACCAGTCACAATTCTTTTACAGGGAATGAGCATTGCTGCTATAGTTGGGCTCTTGCTATGTGATATATGTATATTGCTTGTTATTTGGGCAGTTATGTGCTAGAGAGATTGTGAAGTGCATCACACACATGGTGCATCACACACTCACTCACTCACTCATACACACACAGGAGAAGATTTGTGGTGAAATTGATTTCAAGAGGGAGAAAAGAATGTCCCAGAAACACAATAGCATTGAAAAGTTTCTGGTTTGGGTTGTTTTACTTTGTATTTCAAATTAGCTTTTTTGATCACTCAGACAGAGTGGACATGAGCGGTTATTTGGTATAGATATATTAACCTTTTGTTTCTCTGGCAGAAGACTTTACAGTTTTAAAGATGATTCCATGTAGAAGTTACTGAGGTTTGGGAATTTCAATCTTGTCTTTCTTACATTATTATTTCTTAAATTATTATTAATAATTTTTAGTATTCTTATATATTTTATATATTATATATTTTATAATATATAAAATAAAATATTATATATATAATATAATATATATTTTATATATTTTTCTTATTTTTCCTGTTAACTATTTTGTTATTGATATAGTATGTAGATGACAGGCTAACAATTTGTAAACAGATTTAGTAGTTGAGTAGTTTAAAATTCTTTTGGCCCGTTTTGTAAGGGGTGGGAATTAATATTGTCACATTATATTAATCAACATTCAACTAGGAAGGATATTAGTCTTTCTTTAAGACATTTTTTCTTTTTTTTTAAAGACACTTTTTCTTGTGTTTTTTCTTTTCTTTTTTAATATTTTGATATTTTGAATTTAACTTTCCTTGAATAAACTAAATATTATTTATAAAAATAATTTATATTTCAAGAATGGATTACTATGATACTATGTATATGAATATTCATTTGAATGGATGATGGAAACTTCAGACAGCATACGTTGTCAGGTTATAGATTAGATTTGGATATTTGAATACTATTTCCTTTTCATTTATGAACATGTTCATATTTTAAAGAACTTAGAACTATTTCACTGAAATTAACTGGATGTCTCAAGTAATCTGTGCAATAGAAAATTTATTGTTGCAGAAGTCTGAAATAGTTTGTCAGATCAGATTTTGTCTAATGTTTTCTAGTAGTTCCTATAATTTGAAGATGTCACTGAAATATATTTATGTTTGGCTGGAAAGCACTGGGATCAAAAATATATATTGAAGCAAATAAGATTTTTTCCAAGTTGCTTTCTAATGCCAAACACAAAACAAAAACATTTTATGTTTGAATCTATAATTTGAATTTTTAATTTTACAAGATAAAATCAAATATTTCCTATATCCATCTGTTTATCGATCTCTCTATTTATCCTTTTATCCACCCATCCATTTACACATTCTGTATCAATAGAGTGAGCATTATATCAAAGTACATGGGAAGATTTAATGGAATCATGACTGAATTAAGGTTGTTGGACTAAATGAAGTCCTATTTAAGGTTTCTATGGCTGAAGCACTTGAGAATTTAAGAGATATGTCACTGCTACATTGCCAATTTCCAGCTCTATTTCCTGTGCCATTGCTATGAAGGACGGTGTTGCAATTATTGCACAATTATATGGATTATAAAATACTAGGTATTGTCTACTATTCTAAAAGCAATTTCTGACATGATAAAAGTGCTTTGGGTTATGTTTGAGAGACTGGTGTTTATTCATTTTCACATGGATTATAATAATAGGATTGATTCAACATTATTACTGAAGGTACTACTAGCCTTGGCAGAAGAAAGTAGATATATTTTTCAGCTTAAGTTAGTTCAGCAACTGTAAGCATTCTTGAGTAGGTATATCTCAGTTATAATGAACCATGCTCTGGTAACCTCCTGATTGGATTACTATAATGCATTATATATAAGGCTGCCTCCATTTGAAGATGCCTCCATTTGTTCAGTTCAGAACTTGTCTGCTATAATTCCCAGTAATCTAACTAAATGAACCACAGTCCCTCATCTCTTAAAGAAATACATTGATTCCTTTTTTTTAAATTTATGACCTTAATTTTAGTTCCTGCTTTTTATCTTTTAGTGCCTTAAATGGCTTGAATTGAAATACACAAAAATACTTCTTTGTAACTTTATTTATTCATTTAATCAATTTATATAGCCACCCACTTGGTTATCATGACTCTGGATAGCGAACACAAGAACAAAAACCAAAGCAATACAGACAAAGCAAACAACAGTAAGACAATACAACTCAAATGTTATAATCCAATCATATCAGAAAATACCGTAGCTTCATCCAAGCTACAAGTTCCATGCCCAGAGGAATATCCAGGTCCTGAATAATTTATAAAACAGTTTTAGAAAGTACTGCTTAGTAAATGGGACTAGGAGCATCCCTGAACTTCTGGATTAGTGGGCTGGACAAAACTGCAAACAACCCTGTCCTTGGAGGATTATAAAGCCTTTGAAATGCTTTATATGTGGTAATCAACACCATGAATTGTCCCTGGAGACCTACTGGGAACCAATGTAGCTCATAGAGCATTGGTGTAATGTGTACACCATGTGTGATGTATCCAGTGAGATGTACCCATAACTGCCCATGCCATTGCATTTGTGGACTAGTCACAGCTTCTGAATATTTTTCGAAGTAAGCTTCATGTGGAACATATTGTATTAATCCATGTAGGATATTACCAATGCCTGGGTGACAGTGAGCAAGATCTCTTGATTCAGAAAAGACTCAGTTGGTAAACAAGACAGATTTGTGCAAAAGTCCTCCTGACAATGTTTGTCACCTATTTCTTGAACAGTAGCTTCAAAGTCAGAAAGACCTCCAAATTATGTTAGCTTTGTCTAGTGCTCAATCAAGAACTAAATACAGAAAACCTCTGAATCCAGAGGACTTTGAAACCCCAAACTACTAAATCTTCAAAACCCTATGGCCTCCAGAAATGAATCCCAACAGCATCACTTGGATAGCCTAAGGAAAAATATACAATTGGGATCACAGCATACTGGTGATACTGGACCCATTTTGCCTAATGACCTAGTGGATTCCACTTTGAATAGGAGTGTGGAGACAACAGAACTATGAGGGACATCACAAAACACTTCCCCTTCTCCCAATCCCCTGAGCCAGTCCAAAAGGATACCATGATTGATGCTATTAGAAAGGCGCAACTGATCAAGAATGATATACCATTCCTGATGTTTCCCTTGCCAGAGGTCATCCACAACTTCAATGAATGTTGCTTCAGCCCTATACTTTAGTCTAAAATCAGACGGAAACCAGCTTCTTTAGCAGTGCAACCCCTTCTCAAACATGTTGCCTAAGATGAAAGGTTGAAGATGTGACCTAGTTGTCCAGCCTAGTTAAGTCACTCTTTGTCAATTTCATCAGCACTCTAAGCATCTTTTCTGTCATTTCATCACTTGAAGCTTTTCTGTAAATCAAAAGCAGCCTTGAACTCCATGAACAAAGAGAAGCAATCAAATCCAAGTCTGAATTGCTGACTCATTTCAGATGGCAACCAAGAATGTAGTCAAATTGTATACCTGAACCTTCTGGAACTAACCCAACCTCCCTGTAAAAACCCATCAGGTGTCATCAGTCCTCTGGGGCATATCAGTAGAATGGGCCACATCTTCTTGTAATGGAAAGCAGATCTAGTGCATTTCAAGGCAATCAGAGAGTAATTAGTCCATGGAAATGGAGTGATAGTAGGCGCCTCAAAATCAAATCATATCACCGCTGCCCTAACACAAAAACCAAATCCAATTATTTGGCAAGGAAATTTCTACTGTTGGGATAATTTTTTTCACTCTGGTTTGTTCCTTTCTCAGAGCAAAATGCCAGATACTGTAATTCAGAGTTCAAAAATTTATTTAGCTGAGAAGGCAAGGGTATTGAGTGTTCAGCGCAGCCAGGGCCCTATATAAAGAGTGCAACACTGTTTTATAGTTTGCTTTAAACAACCAGTTTGTGCATGCCTAACTCTTAAAATCTTGAGGTTGTATTTTCTTAATGTGGCATAATTTGATTTCTCGTTGTTCTAATTAGTACACTTTATCTCTGTTTCCAGGAGTGTAACAGTTTCCCCTAATTCTTTATTTCCCTATATGACTTTCTCACTTGTGTTTAATGACAAAGTACTAACTTTCCTTCTAAAATGATGTTAGTTTAGCTTTTTAATAATTGTTTCCCACACTAGGCAACAATCCCAAATGATTGCTGGAGCCCAATGTTACAAATAAGTTCTCCTATCTAGTAATCTGCAGACAACACCTCTGGAGGCTTTAAGAGTATTTTAGATGAGAACAGCCAGTCCTGGGGTCTCACCTATGTCAGCCCTGGAAGAACGATCAGACTAGGAAACCAGTGCCATGTAAGACAGCAATTCTTTTATTGTAAACCTATAGGGATAGAATCCTGCAAGCATGAAAACACTTTCTCCTTCTCTCTCTTTATCTTTATTGAATTTGGGAGGAATTTTCCCAAGTTTATTCATTTGCATTTTTGCCCTGGAGGCAGTCACTTATTATATGACTGTTGCCTTGGGAGCAGCTCTTACTCTTTTCCCTTAAAGCCATTCTGTGATTCTATATGCTGATGCTTCATCCAAACCTGAATGGGAACTTTTTAAAGAGGATAAAACATTTCTCTGTGCCAGCTAGATCTTGGTGATATAGTATATATCAGGTCAGTCAGGGATGCAAGGAGCTTTATTAAAAGCTGTCTAAAGTATTTAAAATACATGTTTTCAGAAGAATTACCAGAGAGCATTGTTTCACATTAGTTCTTGAACTAGATTCTGTATTCATGGTTATCAGAGCAGGGGTCCTCAAACTTGGCAACTTTAAGACTTGTGGACTTCAACTCTGCTGAGGAATTCTGGGAGTTGAAGTCCATAAGTCTTAAGGTTGCCAAGTTTGGAGACCTCTGATTTAGAGTGCATTTTATAATGTGATGTATTGAACAATTTTTCTACTGAAATATTTAATTTATTGAACAGATATAATGAATTTCAGAAACACATCAAGCCATATCATTAAATGGAATAAAATAAGATCTACTTCATTAATTGTGTGCTTTTTAAAATTATTCCACTTTGAATAATTCCAGTTGGAAGTAAGCAGTGGCAACCTCTTACTTTTCTAATAATATGATAAGGAAGACATTTGTTCATGTTTAATTGTTTATTATTTCTGTTTTCAATTTTTTTTCAAGTAAGAATTTCTGTCAGAAATGATTAAGCAACAGCCATTTAAATACATTAGAAACAACCAAAGAGAATTTTAAAAGCCATATAAATAGCAATAGTACTTAGACATATACCGCTTCACAGTCCTTTTCAGCCCTCTCTAAGCGATTTACGGAGTCATCATATTGCCCCCAACAATCTGAGTCCTCATTTTACTGACCCTGGAAGGATGGAAGGCTGAGTCAATCTTGAGCCTGATAAGATTTGAACTGCCAAATTGCAGGAACCGGCAGTCAGCAGAAGTAGCCTGCAGTACTGCATTCTAACCACTGTGCCACCACGGCTGTTTAATAATTACCTTTTTATGTACAAACAACTCTATGAAAGTTTTTTTCAGTTAACATTTGAATTATATCTCCATATTCCATAATAATGGGTAGGCAAGTGAGTGACATCCAGATTATTTGGGATATATTCTTATAATCTTTGACCTTTGAACTTGCTATCTGGCTCTGAGACAAGTAAATCCAAAGAAGATAAAGGTTCTGGGTTCCCTCTTCATAGAAAACTGGTAGTGAATAAGGAAAACAGCAATGAAATCTGAATTTACTACCTCATTTCTTGATTAAATCTGTTGATAAATATGCCTCTCAGACTTGTGTATCTTCCTATCTACTGTGTATACTACTAAAACTCTATTATTTTATTTGGTTGAAACAGTGAATCATAGGGCAAACATTTTTGAACTAAGGTACTTCAAATGGGCTAACTTATATAATGATTCCAAAATCTATGATTACATATCCTAAGGGGATAAAATTTGTGAAAGTTGTGCCTGCTTCAGACTGCTGATAAAGTAAGGCTGCTGCTGCAGTCACATCAATTTTAAATGTTCCATGGCAGTTTCCCAGCCACTCTCATAATCCCTTGCTCCCTTCCCAACCCAACAGCAGCCATTTACTTTCCAAGTAGGAATGGAAGGGAAAGGTGAAGGAGATGGGGAAGGGCAGGAGGAAGGGAGAAATAGGAAGGAAGGAAGGAAGGAAGGAAGGAAGGAAGGAAGGAAGGAAGGAAGGAAGGAAGGAAAGAAGAGAGGGAGGGAGGGAGAAATAAGAAGGAAAGGAGGAACATGAAGAAAGAATTCCCATGTGCCTTCCCTGACATATGTTGCATCCTCATGCACCCTTTCTGATGCACATCTCCTCACATGCTGTCCCTGACCCTTGCAATACCAATTGCAAACTGTCAAGGATTCCCAGACCTCCTTCATGATCTACATGACACTTCTCTCTCTCTCTCTCTCACACACACACACATACACAAACACCCATGATACCTACATATATTTCTCAACTGTGCTGCCTCTGTGTTCCCTACTTGACTCATATTGTATGTCTCAGGCATTCCCATGGATCTTCCCTGACCCACATTTCCCACAGTTACCTCCTTCCCAACCTTTGCTACATCTCTTATATACCATCTGCTCCCTCCCTTACACAGCAGCTGCCACTCACCTGTCTGCTGGCCTTGGAATTAGAACTTTTTATTGACTTTCTCACTGCCAGTTTCCCCTAAGCAAAGTAAAAGGGGAAGCCAACAAGAATTGAAGGGAGAGATGGAGAGAAAAGGATAACAACAGAATGTCAGGGAGGGAAAGTTGGTTTCCAATGCTCTCTAACAGCTTTTCAGAAGGAAACTGAATGGGAAAGCCAGCAGGAAGTCAATCCTAGTCCTATTGCTTTTTCTGCCCAACCATGGTCATTCTTTTTGTTGTTGTTGTTGTTGTTTAAGTAAAGAACAATGACCGAACAGGGCAAAGGTTGTCTACTCTGGTATAATTTTTAATCATTCCTATTGTATATCAGAAGTATCTATCTTTTCAAATGTATTCAATTTTTGCCCGTAGCAATATTATTATTTATTCATAAAATTTATATGCCGCCATCTCACTGTGACTCTGTGTTAAGAAATAGGTTGAATTGATAAATAGTATCTGGCAGAGTTCAAACAGATTGTGACAGCTGAAATGCCCATTTGCCCTGTATGTGAATGCCTAGGAGGACTACACTGACCAGTGTTGAACGAATGCTGAATGACTGCAAATGACTGGGTAGGTTCTTAGTGCGCTATGAATATGACCCAGTCACTTATTTGAGTCTACACATAACATTTCATCTTAGTTAACAAAGTAATGTTTATAATATAAATGTTACCTATAAGTGGATGAAATTCTACAGATCTATCTCAGAGTAGTCAGTGCTGACTATGTATAATTTTAAGACTGTCATAAGTTCTTGATGGGACTTAAAATATCAGAAAAGCAATTTATTTAGAATAACAAAGCATAGTGAGCACGGAATATATTTTTATATGTTAATTCTAAAGTATCTTCTGTTGAAAACTTTGGAAAGTTTCATTTTTATTCTCATTTCCTTATGACTAGCATTATTAACAATGCTATTATAAATGTACAGACGATTTAACCAAGGCATGGTGTTTTATCATAAAACTTGTTTTATTTAGAATGGAAATGACAAACATTTCCTACTTCCAGCTAGTCCTTACCTCCATTGTTGCTGAGTTTAATTTCAGTATTTAGGTCTAATGATACTTAAGTAGATATCAGGCATGTTTTCCTGCCAATTCTCTGCTTCTGTAGCTAGACAGAATGAAAATTGGTGGCAGGAAACAACGGTGACCTAAGCTTATTTTTAGCTTTTGATAATGCTGAATATGCTTAAGAGTTTCCAATTTTAGATGGAAATTACAATCTTCTGTTTAGCAGTCTTTGCTTCTACTGATCTTCTCTGCTTCTCAAGAATAAAGTTGGTTAATAGAGAGGACAAAGAAGATCCATGTTTTTCTGAGATTCTAAAACTTGGGAAATTCAGTCATAGGTGGGCAATTGGGTTGATCCATTACAATAAACTTCAGTAGTATTGGCTATTGCATTGTGTATATATTACTATCTTATGGACACATACTGTTGTATACTAGGGTGAGACATGGTATAGTGGAGATATAGGAATGGCCTGAAGTATCCTTTATATTTGCCTTTATATCTAGGGGAGTTGGAAATAGGCAACAGTGGAGAGATTTTTATGGCAATGCACAGAATTTTGCAAGTTTAATGTGAATCCTGTACCAGTCCAATGCAGTTTAGTTCCTGGTAAGTTGTTTATAAATGTTACTCCCCCTCTGTTCAATAATGATTTTTTATAAAGATTTTCATGGAGTACATCTTGGAATAAATTTGATGTTCAATGCAAACTAACTTTTTCCCCTGACCACAATGTCAAATATTAAGCTGTACTAAGAATTCTTAAAATTGAATAGTTGGATATAAATATTTGTAAATAAATAATAGTTATTTATGCATGTATTGTTGTGTAGGATTGGCACTTTGACATATGGGTCTTAGATTTCAGGGTAGATATTGACAAAGTAGAGCTTTCACATATGGATTTTAAGTAAAAAAAAACAACCACATATTAATGACATACTATGACATATTGTTCATGTGAAGATCCAGATCAAATCTCTAACCTCTCCTGGAAGCATTTGGATTTCTCAATAAAAATTCTAGAGTATGACAGGCAGTATGACAGACAGTCAACCCTGAGCTAGAAAAAATAATTAATACAATATAAGGATATTTATTCTGATACTAAGCTGTGGTATATGAACATATAAATTGGATAAAAACTACAAAGATATTAGGAATCACTATATTAGTATATTTAATTTTTGTAAATTGCTGTTCACAAATAATGTAATTAAGAAATGTAATTTTGAATTTAGTAAAAAAATATAAAATGTAACTGATACATACACACACACACACACACACACACGCACAATTTAGTGCTGTAGATAATAGCTACAAAATATGGGATCAGTGATTGAAGTTTTGTTTACTGTTTCTAAGAAAGTTAATTCAGAATTGCATTTGATCATAGCTTTTCATATGTTCAGAAACAAGGACCTCTAGATCTGTTCAAGTGTCTATGATTCATTTATTCTTTATCCCTTTGTGATTTTTTTCAGTTGAAAGATAAATGGGGAAGTCTGTTGGAATTAAACATTTAAGGAGTATCCTCTGTTGTTGAAAGCTAACTTTTTAGCAGCAACATAGAAAGCTAACATTGGCTTCATTTGCAACATGCAATAATTTATTAGGAAGTTTACTGCTGTACAATGATAGTTATTCTGCCGGTGGATGTGGATGAACAATCCAATGTTTGTTTAGTTTAAAAATCCTATCTTAAATAATGAAGTTAGGAATTCAATGCCAATGATAAACTATATTTTCAGATTTGGGGAGGGGGTTTAGGAAAAGAAGAAGATTCATCTCATAATATTAAACAAATCATACATGGAGTTTCTGGTTTACTAAAGCATATTTGCTGGCAAAACAACCAAACAGTATGCACACCAAACATGACAACATGTTATTTAAGTCAAAATAGCATAGGAACATAACTGCTGGTTTTAAGCTACAAGTAAAATGGCCAATTGTGTCAAAGTTGTGTTGGTCAATTTCAGACCATGTTATCTTATATGAGCATCCTGTGGTACTTTAATTTGATAGAACAGAGGTGTGAATTATTTTAGAAGTGATTTCACCAAGGTTCCTAATTATGTTTTTTCCATAAAAGGCATTGTGATTTTATTGTTCTATAATCACTTTTTATGTAACAATCATTTGGGTATCTACAGTGTTTGTTTTTCTGTATAGAGAAAAGGTGCTTTCATAAATTATTGTTGTAAAGTAAGTAATCTGTCCTGACTATTAATATTTAAAAAGAATTTGAAGATGAATGGATTCTATTTCATTAAGTATATTTTAAAAATGTTTTAGACCTCTAGCTATTTGTTTTATTATGATGGCTTTCAGAAGATAATTAGATGTGTACAGAGCTGTATTTTAACTTTATTGTTGACAGAGGAAAGAGTTGAACAAAATGCAGAAAGGAATATCAAAAATGTTTAATCTCTCTTCAGTCATTTTTATTATCCATAAAATGTAATTATGACCTTTAAAAAGAGTCTGAGAAAGACTCTAACACTGTGACAGATCTATCAATCATTATTGATAATGTTATATTTCTAGGCTAATTAGTAGTGTAATATAAAGGTAAATTGATTAATCAGATTGACAAATTGTTGTTATTATTTTACTTATTGAATCATACCAAAATATTTATGTTTAGAATATATGATTTAATTTTATGAAAATTAAATTAGCTTTCTTCATTAGGTCCCAATCTTTTATGTTTTTGTATGCTTAATAATACTGAAAGTCTATTTAGGCATACTCGTGTGGGAGAAATGTAGTAAATAAATACATTAGTTTTTCTATGGTTTCTTGTGATTTGAAAAGATTTATTAGAAAAATTATTAGGGACATCAGATCTTGTTTATTTTTAGACTTGATTAGACAAACTAGTTTAATTATCTAGTTTTATATAGCCCAAAAACTTTACTAGAGATGGTTGAGAACAGTATGTGATCTAGGCCTTTAGTGTGCTGTGATGACACTGAATGTGTGCTAGTTTAACTTAATTTTTAAATAAACAAACAAACAAAAAATAAATAAAACAGCAAGGGTGGATCTCAAAAAATATAAGCAGTGATATTTGTATCCAGCAGCATTAGCTACAAAACTGATCTTGCTAATAAAGGTGGTGTTGGCAGGAGTACATTTAACTGTTTAATGGCAAAATCACCTTTTTACTTGTGCAATGAATCTCTAAATCATCTAATTATAGAACTCTATGGTTAAATTTGAAAACAACCCAATCCAGAATAAGACAGTGCTGGCAAGAAAATAATATTAACGTATCCTTGAAACTACCAAAAGTCATTTATCTTTTTAAAAAGATGGGGGAAGATCTGGAAATTGGCACTGTATTCCCCCCCTCCTTTTTTTTTTGGTTTATCTAGTTAAGTCACTGCATCAACAAAATAATTTACTTTTGGCATAGTTCCTCATATTATAAAGTATAAAATTTAGAATTACAATGAATATTTGTTCAATACTGGTCTGTACTTACTGTTTGTTTATGAGCCTTTTGAGAATTCAATATGAAAATTGAATTATTTCTGTCAATATATTTAGAGCCTGTAAATTATATGTGCATCTTGTTTATTATCGTTAACATGCTATGCATAGCCTTGGGCTATTATTTTCAATTGAAAATACAGGGCAGATGGAATTAGAGTGCATAGAGTTCTTTTTTAGATAATCAAAGACAGCTCACTTGAAAATTTGAATCATATAATAGAGAATGATTTAAACTTACACATTCTTCAAAATATTCCAAGAAAATCTTTACTTTATTTAGCTTATTGTATCTAATCTTTGGCCAACAAGATATAAGAGATAAAAAATCTTAAAGCTATAAAAATAAATTATTAAAGTCACTTTAATTACAGGTAGTGTTAATTATAGATAATCTATAACCTACCCACCCCAAAACAAAATTGAATAGATTTTTTTTTATGTCTTTGGATAAACAAGGGTAAATCACAGTGGTGTGATTCAACCGATGTAACAACTGGTTTGGTGAGCACGCGCACACACGTGCTCCACATTTTAAAAAGCCCATTTTCATCTCTAATACTTTTACTGCAGCCCCTGTGAATAAAACAGCTGAGGTGCGGCAAACTGCTCTGCCATGCGAATCAGCTGTGCTCTAAAACAATGAATAAAACACAGGAAAGAGCATGGGTGGATGGGCAGAGCCAAATGCTCATCAGAACTATCAGTTCACCCGAAACAGTCCGAAACAATAGAATCTCACCCCTGGTAAATGCTTATTATTAACAACAATATCATACAGTTATCTTATGAAATTTTAAAGAAAAAATGCTATCGATTACAGTCCTATGTCCACTAACTGGGAGCAGGCCCACTAGAAATTAATGGATTTCTGGGTAATCATGTATGGGATTGCTTTTCTGATCATATTCAAGGCCATTTGTATGGTGAGATAGACATCAAGGTGGCAGCTGGTTAAGCAATGCTGTCTTGTGGCTTTAAAACACAGGTGTCAAACTCACAGTGTCACATTGCCATCATATAACATTTCACGATTTTTTTCTGTTTGTGGAACTGGGATGGGTGTGACCTGCAGGTGACACATCTGGTCTGTGGGTTGCCAGTTTGACACCTCTTCCCTAAAAGGTTGATCAACAGGTTTCATGGTAAGCTGGGTTTTCCTCATCAGAATAGATGAAAGAGACAAGGTCCTAATTTAGAAGGGCCGTTTTATTAATATATTTACTAAATAAAGCACTTTATTTTTGTGTGTGTAAATATATACTTACTTTTTTCAATGTAGATATGGTTTACAGTTACATTGTTTTCATATTCTGTTTCTTTTATCTTTTTATTCCAGCTAATATTAAATTGCTTTCAGATAACTATTTTCCCCATATAGCTGAAAATTTCACTCCATATTACATTTTTAAAACAAGCTATTAAATCAAGGACTTTTAATATTTAAATTAGTTTTGTCACTTACCTGTGTATGTAATTTGCATGGATCTCCTTCACATTCCACTAGAGTTTGTTGAGTTCCAGATTTTTATGTAATTTATAAATCTAAATCACAACTCTAAATCACATAAAAATATAGCTCACAAAACAATACCCATTTTCACCTGTACTTTCCAAGTTGGAATTAATATAGAAGTGATGGCAAAGTATTTTTAGCCCAATCTGGCATTGGAAAAGCCACACAAACCATACATTGAGTGAACTCATGTGAAATCTAATAAACAACATAAACATAAACTTGGATGGTGATTTTGTATGGAAGATCTACATTCAATCTTTCTTCCATATCCAACTTGCCAGGATTGCACTTGGTTTGTTATTTTATATTTGATGGAATGACGTATTGTACATTGATTCTTATGTTGAATCTTCACTATACAAAGAAACCAAGAATTACTGCTGTAAACAACATAATTTTGCATTATGTATGTACATTCTTATATATCAATAACACTGTTTATAATCTTGAAATGATTTGGGAGTTAAATTTATAAACTTTGCTTTGCTATCCTAAAATATGACATACTTATCAATTCTTACTTTTAATTATCTATAAAGTTAATTAATAAGCTTAAATCTTCATATACAACATACATTTTTATTCTCATTTAAATATTATGAAGTTTTAAAAAGCCATAATATCAAATGTACAATATTTTATATCTAATTGGCATCTGTATTTTATATGCAGTGCTACACTTTTGGCTTTCTTGGTGGAGCTCCTTAAGAGTTCAGTAGCCATGCAAGAACAAATGCTGGGTGGAAAAGGATTCCTTGTGATTGGTTATCTTCTTGAAAAAGTAAGAGAAAAAGTAATATTGTAAACATATCTGAATATTTTGATATAATTTATTTGACTTAATTCCCAGTTGTACTATTTGAACATTATGCTAGCTTGCAATAATATCTCCCTTCCCTGAAACATAAATTCTTTCAAGAGTTTTGGCTTCCCTCTGATTTCATGTGACAGTGAATATACATGTATATTGAAATATCTGATTCTGTAGTTTCTAACCTTGTGTCTTAGCCACTTTTACATAATCATTTTTTCCAGCAAAAGTATCCCTTCGGGTTTTGCTTAATAACTGATTTTCTTTAAAAATTCCATAAAAACAATTTAAAAAATCAGGTCCAGTCATTTGGGTGCCTTGACTTATTACTGCAATGACTTATGACTAAAATTCTGGTTCCAAACCTGGGTGTAAATCAAGGACTTTCTGTAAATTAGCTTTAAAATTAGGCAATAGCTATAATTATTCTTTCCAATCTTAGAGAAGTTGTGCAAAGGAGAATTGGGAATTTCTGTCTTTATCTCTATTCATCTCTGGGATAACTTCCCCAGAATTGATCAAACTAGGTATAAATGTGTGTGGGCAGAGAAACCACAGAAAAACAGATCAAGTTTAAGAATGTGCCTGATTAAATCAGGAGCTGCAGAGAAAGAAAATCCACAAGGTTTCCTTAGTGCATCCCTATGGAAGGCCTTATTCTAAGACTTGCCTATCACATGACTATTATTGACAAGTTGAAAGAATTGTTCTGAATATTTCCCCTAATTTGATTGCTTATATTTCCCCTAATTTGATTGCTTATTGTACCCTATGACTATTATTAAGTAGTGTACCTTATGATTCTTGACTTTTGACAAATGTATCTTTTCTTTTATGTACACTGAGAGCATTTGCACCAAGACAGATTCCTTGTGTGTTCAATCACACATGGCCAATAAAGAATTCTATTCTATTCTATTCTATTCTATTCTATTCTATTCTATTCTATTCTATTCTATTCTAATTTCTTCAATAGTTAAAAATATATATCAGTTTATACACATCTGGCAGTTGATTTATCAGCTGTACATCAACTGTTTCATAAAAACAATCGTTTCTCAGTTTTCTTGTCTTGAACATAATATTCAGATTTGAATATCTACTGATAAGATATGTAACATCAATTTTTCCAGTCATCCAGAGTTCATATAACGAGAGCTGTGCTGGAACAGTTTCTGTCTTTTGCAAAATACCTTGATGGGCTCTCTCATGGAGCACCTCTATTAAAGCAATTATGCGACCATATCCTTTTTAATCCTGCTATTTGGATTCATACTCCTGCAAAGGTCAGTGAACCATACATTTTTACTGCAGTATTAGTAGTAGCAAAAATAAATCTGTATTTTTAAATTAATAAAAACTAATATATTTTAATGCTTTATTTGCATCTTGTAATTTTTTCTTGTTTTATAATTAACTGTGTTTATTAATACAGTAATTATAGTAGAAGTATAGTAGAAGGATCTATATTTAATAAACAAATTATTAATAAAAGTGAGGAATGTGGAAGTTTATTATTATCTATGCTGGCAAAAATGAAATTGCTTGGAAGCTACAATCAGAAAGTAAACTTGAAAATGTAAAAACTAGATTATTTTTTCTACCTCACCTAACTCAAGTGTTTAGATTAGTTGGAGCATCTTAGCTTTTGGTCCCTTCTATTACTGGAAATAGGTCTTATTTTTCTTTTACATGGAATCTCTGGATAATATAAGGTTGGCTTCATTCCGACTTCATGTGACACTGAATATACATGTTTATTAAAACACCTGGTAACAAGGTTTTCTGGATAAAATGTTCTTCAAATACATTGCTCTATTCATACTGTACAGTATATTTCGTTCTCAGTTCTTGTATAGCACTTTTCCATCATTTGTCACTTTTTAAAATTTTCATTTTATTGTAATTTAGTTTATTATTTAATACTGGCCTACCACGTTTATGTCATGAATATTAACAACCTTTAATTGTTTTGTTTACCTTGGTTAATTGTTTATCATCAAATCTATAATTAAAACGTGGCTAAATTAATACATGTTTTCATGATGTTCTTTAGGTTCAGTTATCACTATATACCTACTTGTCTGCTGAATTCATTGGTACTGCTACTATCTACAATACGATACGTAGAGTAGGAACAGTATTACAACTAATGCACACACTAAAATATTACTACTGGGTGGTTAATCCTGCAGATAGCAGTGGAATTACTCCTAAAGGTTTGGGTAAGTATAAGAGAAAAATGTATTGTTTTCATATGAATGCTTATAAAATGCATGTTTTCAAAATAAATGTGTCATTGCCGTATAACAAGTCTATTTCAAGCTGATGTCCTATTTTAAATTAATTGTGGGGCATTTTAAACAAATAAAGTTTCTACATGATAGTAAATTCTGTTGAATTCAATTGGATTTTCTTCTAATAGACCAGGATCTTGTTCTGTTACACACATATGTTTTTTTCTAACAGATACAATTTAATTTAGAGTCCTCTGCAATTGATAAATATGAAATAAAACAAGTGCTTTAAAATAATAAATAAACCACTGCAATATATAACTACTAAAATGTTTGTTTGTTTGTTTGTGTGCTGCCTAAGCTGAAATCATGCATGAAATCTTTTTCATTTATTTCAGAAGGTCCTCGGCCATCCCAGAAGGAAATCATATCTCTACGCGCATTCATGCTTCTATTTCTGAAGCAGCTTATTTTGAAGGTAACTTAAGATTTAAAGATTAATGGGTATTGCCAGTTCTGAAATAAGGGAATTAGATCTGGGTTGTTTTTTGTGGTCTCTATAAATCATAGGTATCAATTTGTTCTTTGATCCCTGTTTAGGAATCTAAAACTCAACAAATTGGTGTGAATGAGAGCTTGTTTTTCTCATTTAGGTATTCTTGACCTGCCATAGCAGCTGGCACATGGCAGCATTTGCTGCTTCTTTTTTCTGAGACTATGAATCTTAACTTGATATTATTCATTATTCTATTTAGGATTTTCTGTATCTTCTTGGCCTCTTGTTCCATTTGTGTTTTCTTATGCAAACTATTTGAAATCATTCTTCAGGGCATTGTACATTTTTTAGAGGATGCTGTTATTACACTATATGTCTGTAACCCAACTAATTCTATTATTGATCCTAAATCTTGAATAATATGCTTCTCAACTCTAGTTTATCACATCCTTTGGAATTCCCATTTCACACATCTGTGCAGTTGCTAAGTTTGGAACTATGATTTTTAAGAAAATGTAGCAAAGACTTAATCACTACACTTTTAACTTCTTGATATACGATCAAGGAAAAAAAGGGTTAGGGTTGTAGTCCTAACCTGTAGTCCTTATTTATTAATGGGGATATTATTTCTGTCAATAGTGAGATGCTACCAGATTTACTTATCTCTGTCCAGAGTGGCTGTGGATTAATATAGAATTTCAGATTCTCTTCATCATTAAATTTCTCAGTAGAAACTGATATATTCATTCTGCCAAGAGGATGTATTTACAATTCCAGTTCCCACTAAAAAGAGACATGCTGAATGTATGTTTTCTTTTGGTGAAATGTCTGATCAACTGAAATTCACAGAAAGTGATTTGAAGCACTCATGCAATGAAATGGCTCTGCTTTTTTGTTATATGTAACTTTAATAGTTACATAGTTTTATGTTGTGCAATTTGTAGGCTTAATTTCATACTCTTAAAAATGAAGTAAACTATTGACTGTAGGCAAAACAACACTATAAAGTTAGATCCCATAGATGCAGTCTGCTTAATTGCAACTGTTTTTATATGCCCTCAAAACCTTTAGCAAACCATTGGCCTCAAAAAACACTATTTGCCTGAAAAGATACCATAATTACAAAGAATCTGAAAAGAAAATAGTAGAAAAATACAGTTTAGTTAATTTTTAACTTCTCCGGAACCTACATCAAATGATTTGATTGTGAGGAAAGCAAATATATAAAACTCATGCCTAGTATAATTTTTATTAAAAACCTGGAAGCTTCATTCTGCTATTAAATAGGAGTTGTACATCTTAGGGTCTGATATTTTTATTCAAGTTGTTTATTCATTTTAATTATATTTTTGTTCACATTTTTAAAATCAACACCCCTTAGTCAGTGATTATAATTCAGGCACTTGGCTACCTTCTTGCATTTACAACAGTTGCATTATCTTGCAGTCACATGATTATGATTTGCAACTTTCTCAGCCACCTTTCTCAGTCAATTGGGGAAGCCAGATTCACTTATTGGCAGTGTAATCCATTTAACCATGGTAAAAACTGACATAAAATTGGGCCTGGTCATGTAATGACTTGCTTAATAACCCTATTGCTTAGTGACAAAGTTCAGTCCCAGTTGTGGTAAGTCAAAGACTACCTGCATTTAGAAGTGGCTCAGACATATGCAAGATTCACTGGTAAAAAACTTCGTTTTAATATTTATAATATGACAGTTATTAAAATGTGAACACTGAAAATTTTTAAATGTAAAATTTAATGGTTTATTAAATCAATTTCTGTAGGATCGGGGAGTAAAAGAAGATGAACTACAAAGTATATTGAATTACTTACTAACTATGCATGAGGTAAGCTGGTAATATATGATATTGATACTTTGGGATCTTTCAAGTTGAGGATCTGAATAGAAATCCTTACACATAATGAAATATTAAAAATTCATAAAATAAATATTTCTCTAACATTATAATGTGTTATGTAGGATGAAAATATTCATGATGTGCTTCAGTTGCTTGTGGCTTTAATGTCTGAACATCCAGCATCTATGATACCTGCCTTTGATCAAAGAAACGGAATACGGTAAGATTAAGTAGAAACAATAATTCTATAACTCATTTTTCTGATAGATGAATAAATTGTACAATGACAATATGCTTATGAACAAGGGAGGGGATGTTGGCATTTAATGTTGCTATAATACATTGAAAATACAATTCAAAATTGAAAAAGAGGTTGGTATTTAAACAAAAACAATGCCTTGTTTTCTATTACTTTATTTTGTTTATGACATAAGTTACAAAATCAAACTATTTCAAAACATTGCATGATCAGAACATTTAACATACTTGCCTATGTATTTTAAATAAAAAAAAAATCATAACAACAAAACAAAAACAACAAAATATTAAATTTACTCCGAATTACTCTGGATTTTCTTTTTGTAATGAATCAAATATTATTTTACTTTTACTTTTATTTAAATTTGTTTACCGCCCCTCTCCCAGAGGGACTCGGGGCGATGTACAGCCAGATAAAATATACATATAAATACACATACAATACTTAAAATGAGTTAAAAAAATTAAATAGATTGGCCATTATCAAAAGATTAAAAAATTAGGAGATTAAGAAAGCTAAAACCGAATTAAAAATTCTAAAAACCTCTAGGCCAGACTGGCTTGCTGAAATAAATAGGTTTTCAACGCGCACCGGAAGGTCATGAGATCAGGGATGGTCCTCATCTCCGGGGGTAATTCGTTCCAGAAGGAGGGTGCCCCCAACGAGAAGGCCCGCACCCTCGGGGTCTCCAGCCATCCAGCCGGCAGCACCCTGAGGAGGCCTACTCTATGGGAGTGTATTGGTCGATGGGAGGCCGATAATGGCAGGAGGCGGTCCCGCAAATATCTTGGTCTCAAGCCATGGAGCTCTTTAAAGATGGTAACTAAGACCTTGAAGCACACCTGGAGGACCACCGGGAGCCAATGCAGCTCACACAAGAGCGGCATAACATGGGAGCCCCGAGGAGCCCCCAACACCACCCGCGCAGCTGCATTCTGCACCAGCTGGAGCCTCCGGGTGCTCTTCAAGGGAAGCCTCATGTAGAGAGCATTGGCATAGTCTAGGCGGGAGATTACGAGGGTGGAAGTGACCGTGCAAAGCGCACCCCGATCCAGAAAGGGCCGCAACTGGTAGATCCTACGGACCTGACCAAAAGCCTCGCTAGTGACGACTGCCACATGGTCCTCCAAGGACAGCCGCACATCCAGGAGGACACCCAGATTGCGAGCCCTCTCTGTGGGGGGTAAGAATTTCCCCCCCCCACAGCCAGCGATGGAACCAGCTGGCTGTATCAGGATGCCAGGAAGCACAGCCACTCAGTCTTAGATGGGTTGAGCTGAAGCCTGTTCCGCCCCATCCAACACCGCACGGCCTCCAGGCACCGGGCCATCACTTTGACGGCTTCATCGGGGTGGCCTGGGGTAGAAATGTACAGCTGAGTATCATTAGCATACTGATGGAATTCTACCCCAAAGCCACGGATGATCTCACCTAGCAGCTTCATATAGATGTTGAACAGAAGGGGCGAGAGCACCAACCCCTGAGGCACCCCGTAAACCAGGGGCCTGGGGGCTGATCTCTGCCCCCCCGCCAACACGAATTGCAAATGGCCAGAGGAAGGAGGAGAACCACTGCATAACAGTGCCCCCTACCCCCAACCCCTCCAGCCATTGCAATAAGATACTGTGGCTGACAGTATCAAAAGCCGCCAAGAGATCTAGTAGGACCAGGACAGAGGAATGACCTCTGTCACGGGTCCTCCAGAGAATATGATACATTGCATGATCAGAACATTTAACATCCTTGCCTATGTATTTTAAATTTTAAAAAAATCATAACATAACAAAAACAACAGAGTATTAAATTTACTCCCAATTACTCTGGATTTTCTTTTTGTAATGAATCAAATATGATGTACAAATCACAAACTTGTTATACAAAATAGTATTTAGATAGATGTTAAACTAACTAGATCTTATTGAATGAAGTCTACTACTATGTCATCTGGTTAATATAAAAAGGAAAATAGTTGCATCCATTATTAGTTATTCTCCCCTCCTGTTCAACATTTACATGAAGCCGCTGGGCGAGATCATCCGTGGTCTTGGAGTGAGGTGTCATCTGTATGCAGATGACACCCAGCTGTACATCTCCACTCCGGACCACCCCAACGATGCTGTGGGGACTATGTCTAGGTGCCTGGAGGCCGTGCGGGACTGGATGGGCGGGAACAGGCTTCGGCTCAACCCATCCAAGACCGAGTGGCTGTGGTTTCCGGCGCCCCGATATAGCCAGCTGACACCTTCGCTGGCTATTGGGGGGGAGGTTCTGCCCCCCACAGAGAGGGCTCGCAACCTGGGAGTCCTCCTGGATGTACGGCTGTCGCTTGAACATCACATCGCGGCCATCTCCAGGGGGGCGTTTCATCAGATCCGTCGGATCTACCGGTTGCGGCCCTTCCTGGATCGGGACGCCTTGCGCACGGTCACTCAGGCCCTTGTCACCTCTCGCCTGGACTATTGTAATGCCCTCTACATGGGGCTCCCTGCGGGGAGCATCCGGAGACTCCAGTTGGTGCAAAATGCAGCCGCGAGGGTGATTATGGGGGCGTCGCGTAGCGCCCATGTGACGCCTCTCCTGCGCGAGCTGCATTGGTTGCCGATGGCTCTCCGGGTTCGCTTTAAGGTTCTAGTTTTGACCTTTAGGGCGACCCATGGCATGGGACCAGGTTACCTTCAGGACCGCATTCTACCAACGTTCTCCAACAGGCCGGTGCGTTCCCACAGGGAGGGTCTGCTCCGGGTGCCGTCGGCCGCTATGTGTCGTCTGGCGGCGCCAAGGGGTAGGGCCTTCTCTGTGGGTGCCCCCGCCCTCTGGAATACTCTGCCACCGGAACTTCGTACCGGCACGGACCTGAGGGCCTTCAGGCGCGCGTTAAAGACCTGGCTCTTTGAGCAGGCCGGCCTGGGCTGAGATAATGATTTTAAATTTGATCTCCATTTTTAATTTTAAATTGGGTTTTAAGGGTGGGGGGGGGTTTTCTAATTTTAGTCTACAGCTGATTCTAATATTTAATTACTTTTTAACTTTTGTATTTGTGGGGTTTTTAGACGAGCTGTTCACCGCCCTGAGTCCCTTGGGAGAAGGGCGGTATATAAATGTAATTAATAAATAAATAAATAAATAAAAATAGTTGGATAATAATTTAGCCTCCAATTATTTCACTTAATAATTCCATGTAAATATTAAATGTCTTGGGATTATCAGACAGAGATGCAGATATTCTGCAAATTTATAAAGCATAAATACTCAAAACCAACACTTTGAATATGAGCAGAACAAGCAGAATAACTTGATTTTGTTTTACTGTTTTAAGGAGTTTTGCTTACACTGTCTTATATTTCTTCCCTTCAGGGTAATTTATAAATTATTGGCTTCAAAAAGTGAAAGTATTTGGGTTCAGGCTCTAAAAGTGCTAGGATATTTTCTCAAACATCTGGGTCATAAGTAAGTAATGTGTTCCAGTTCCTAATATGATGTTTCTTACTTGTTTAGTTACATAATTGCCTTTTTATTTTTCCCTTTTTTCTTATTAAAAAGATAGCAGAAAACTGGAGTTAGATTTGTTCATACTCTGAGGTATCCATTGAAATCAGGATTGTTATGCTTAATTTGTCCCATTGCTTTTAATAAGCCTTATTAAACTATACCTAGGTTTTTCTCCAGACTAGAATATTTATTTCTTTTTACTTAGTAATTTGTTACTTAGTAAGGTTAATGGGGTAGAGCACAAGTGTCAAATTCGCCGCATCACTTTGATGTCACATGACGCATCATGATGTTTTCCCTTCACGGAGCTGGAATGGGCATGGCCTGCATGTGTTGCATCTGGCCTGCGGGCCGCCAGTTTGATACCCCTGGGGTATCAACAAGATCCTCACCCCCACGTTGTCCATCCTTTTATTTTTTATATTTTTACTTAATTTTCTTAATTGTTTTGTATTACCTTTTCAAACCTTTTTATTATATTGTAAACCACCAGGAGTCTCTGTATCAGTGAGATGGATGGCATAAAAAATTAATTAATAAAAACTGAATTAATTGTTTATTTTACGAATCCTATTTATTTTATTTGTTTTCTAAAGATGTGATAACAATTTTCTGATTCAAAATATTTCAATAGCTCTGATCTAATAGTGTATGTACTAAAATTGTGTAGTGAAATAGACTCTTAAATAATTTGTCTACGTAATTATGAAAAAACAGATATTTCATTTCAAAATATATGCATAAAATATATTGGAATCTCACAAGATTGAAAGATTCTTCATAATATTTGTTATCTTTTGTCATGAAAATTTGTTTAAATTTTCATACATTCCATACTTTTGTACTTCAGGCGAAAAGTTGAAATCATGCATACACATAGTCTGTTTACTCTTCTTGGAGAGAGGTTGATGTTACATACCAATACTTTGACGATTACAACTTACAACACACTGTATGAGGTATATTATATTAATCTCTTTATTGAAATACCCTTTGTGAAAATATTATTTTAAAATGCTTTTGCATTAATTAGTAGATTCAATCTGTTAGATAATCACCATGAAAATATTTGCTTATTTCTATTAATCATTAATTTACATTAATATTACATTGTGGCATGAATAAAACCTTTTCTCTGTGGTTATTTTCTATGTGTAATGTTTTTTAAGTAACAGACTGTTCCTTATCTATTTATTATTCTGTGATTTTGTTTTATAAATATAATGACTAGCATGCTATTTGAACATTTCGATCCTGAAAGTAGCAACGTAGGTATATTGGTTTTGGAGCCATTCTGAGTATTGTGGAAGCAGACCAACCTTAGGATTGGCTAGTTTGAATCAATTCTGGCACATTTGAAACAACTTATTCTGAGCTTATCCTGGCCCAATTCAGATCATTTCTAGAACACTCAGAATGGTTTTTCCAAGGCCAAAACAGAAGGGTTCCACTACTTCTTTCTTAAGTTCAGAATAGCAGCTGATGCTAGAACAATTCAGTTTGTACCTGCTAAATGGGTATAAGTAATTGAAATATGATTATGTTTTAGAATCCATTTTAAAATGTATGCCCTGAGAGAATATTTTTTGTATGGCTAACAAAAGTGGAGCATAATTTGAAATAATAATCAAAAGTTAAGAATTGCATGAGTTGGGAGGAAAATATGTTAAAATACCTATTTATGCAATTTATACATGCATGCATCATTTACTGGGGAAACAAAATGGGACAAAAATAAGGACTAGAAATATAATTAATGAATTTAACCTTAATTTAAATATGACATAATGAATAAGACTATCAGTATATGACATGCAGTACTGAAGACAGTATCTATTTCAATAATTTCTGTTGGAAAACCCAAGAGTGGAGTGAATGGAATAATTTTTCTGTTATAGATCTTGACTGAACAAGTCTGCACACAAGTTGTTCATAAACCACATCCAGAACCAGATTCTACTGTGAAAATTCAAAATCCAAGTAAGAATTTATCTTTTTAATTTTGAGAGATGTTTGTAATAAATTTCAAATTTTTATTGCTCAAGTGAATACCACAGTACTGGCAATTCACAGGTTCTATCATACTACAAAGTATTTTTTTTGTCCAGAATTGCTGTTGATAAAATGTAAGATGGACACTATTTTGTATTGGTAATCATGGGTAAAGAGAGGGCAAGGGGGAGCAGAAAGAAAGAAGAATAAGAGTGTCACAATGAAAGCCCTGCCTTTTGCTATGTGTGTTGTGACATTACAACAGAAGTGGTATTCAGCAAGTTCTGACCAGTTCTGGAGAACCGGTAGTGAAAATTTTGAATAGTTCAGAGAACTGGCAAATACTGCCTCTGACTGGAAATTTTACAGTATCCTTCCCCTGCCATGCTCACCAAGCGATGCCCACAGAACCAGTAGTAAAAAAAATTGAATCCCACCACTGCATTACACCTATATATCAAAGAAGCAGAGCTACCATAACACTGTTTTTCTTATTTTGGCAAAAGCAGGAAGCTCATATATTGTAAATGTGCACTTTTAGCTGATGATGTCTCTTTTGTTCGATTTGTTTTTTGTATCTCTTCACCTCAAGTAAACTTTTTCAAGAGGTTTGAGAAGGCAGTTTTCTATGAACTTTGAACTATGATTGATATAAGTCAAAGTAAAGAAGGTTCTGGAGGTTATATGGATCTGGATGGGCCATAGTAAATTCTGACTCAAGCCAAACAAGATGGAGTGGCTTTGAATGTTTTGTCCATCTGGGAACAAAGTTCTTCCATTTTTGGTACTGGACAGGGAAACACTCCCCCACTGTGCAGTCTGGGGATCCACTTGGGTTCACATAATCTGCTTGAAGAACAGGTAGCAACCATTGCTAGGAGAGTTGGTGTGCCATTTGTGCCCATTCCTGGACCAGGGAGGCTTTGCTTACAGTCACTCATGCTCTTGTTACCAATTGTTAGGATTATTGCAACATGCTCTACATGAGGCTGCCCTTGAAGAACATTCAGAAAGATCAATTGGTGCAAAAACAGATGCATGGGTAGTTTATGATGCTAGTTATATGTCACATGTAACACCATAACTAAGGGAGCTGCATTGGTTGCCATGTGTTTCCAAGTGCAATTCAAGATGTTGGTTGTCATATTGAAAGCCCTACACAGCTTTGGACCAGGTTACCTAAGGGACCATCTTTTCCTAATAGTTTCTATCCATCTAGTTTGGTCTAGCTGATTGGGAATGCTACGGGTCCCATCAGCCAAGAGATGTTGGACGGAGAGCAGGAAGTTGCCTTCTTGGCAGTAGTCCCTTCCCTTTGGAACATTCTTCTAGCTTTTCATGGCCTGGCCCTATTAGCCTTTCATAAGCCTTTAAAGATTTACTATTTAAAGATAGGCTATGTGCCCAAGCCTGAGGTCCTGAATGTGTTAGAGGCCCTATTACCTGGTTGCACTGTTAATTTTTGTGTATTTATTATAAATTTTTTCAGTTGCCTAGATGTATAATTTATAACCGTTTCTGTGTTTTTCTGATTTTAATTATTGTAATATTGTTTGTTGCCTAGTCAATTGGAAATAAAATAAATTAATTACCGGTATACTTGATATACTTTAACTTTTTCTACTCTGTTCCTTTAAAGGAGGTCTGTTTTTTTAATAATTTAAAAATCACTGTTAATACAATTATAATAGATAACGCCATGTTTGTAGTATTTCAATGATTAAAATAAGTGTAAGCACATTATATATTTGCTCTTTTAAAGTGATCCTGAAAGTGGTGGCCACATTATTAAAGAATTCTGCACCAAGTGCAGAACTCATGGAGGTTCGGCGTTTATTTTTATCAGATATGATCAAGCTTTTCAGTAATAGCCGTGAAAATAGAAGGTATGTAAAGAAATATCTCATTCAGTTACGTAGTTGTTCTATGCAAACACTACAAAATAAGGAAATGTTTTGGGTGATTATCCTCACATATTCGTATACATTAGGAGGGAAATAATTTTCATCTTTTTATTTCTGTTTTGCATCATAAGGTAAAGTAGTCAGGGTTCCCCTTCACAAGGCTGCCTGTGGCCCAACATACATGATATATATGAGTAGTGTTTTTGATGCCAGTGCCTACAGCTACTTTCCTAAACTTTGCATCATCTGGATGTGTTTGATTTGGAATACTCATAAAATATATATTTTTGATCTACCATTTCAGAGATATCACTTCTAAGGATATTATTATATGCCCATATTGCCCATTTGGGCACAGATTTTTACTAAATAATCCTTCTTCACACTTTTTTATTTATTCCAGAATAATTTTTCTTAATGTAACTTCCTGTTTTCTTGATGTGAAAAACGAAGTCAAAAATAGATAGCCTACATAATTGCTGTTAAGTTAAATGATGTTTCTTTTCTAGTATTCTGAATCCTGATCCCATTACTGGAGGTTATAATTTTAACACTTATAATTTTAAACATTGTTTTCTTCTATTTCTGAAGGTGTAATGAATATATATTGTTTATTTATTCTTACAAATCAGGTTTATTTTAGCAAACCATTTTTTTTTAAATTAACAAAAATTTGAAATTTAGTATGGAAGCCTCTGTTTTTCTTATCTGTGTGTATATTTAAAAAGTTCAAGTGCCATGGAATCTCATTGTAACTATTTTATTTTAGGTGCTTACTTCAGTGTTCAGTATGGCAAGATTGGATGTTTTCTTTGGGATATATTAATCCTAAGAACTCTGAAGAACAGAAAATTACTGAGATGGTGTATAACATCTTTCGTATTCTTTTATATCATGCAATAAAATATGAATGGGGAGGATGGAGGGTCTGGGTTGATACACTTTCCATAGCCCATTCAAAGGTAAGAATCCCATATTTGGTTAATATTACGTTATAGATAAATTGTAGTACCATTGTGGTCACCATGCAAAATGGCATGTTATAATTGTTTCTGAATTATTATTTTTTCAATTACATTATTAATTTGGTTAAATTACTGTTTTGCTTATTTCTGACATTGAATTAGCATTACTATTTTTTTCTGACTTTATAATTTGCATTAAGGTTACCTATGAAGCTCACAAGGAGTACCTAGCAAAAATGTATGAGGAATACCAAAGACAGGAAGAGGAGAATATCAAGAAGGGGAAAAAAGGGAATGTGAGTACTATCTCAGGCCTTTCATCTCAGACAACTGGAGCAAAAGGTGCAATGGAGATTCGTGAAATTGAAGATCTTTCGCAAAGCCAAAGTCCAGAAAGTGAAACAGACTACCCAGTCAGCACAGATTCCAGAGATTTACTCATTGCAACAAAAGCATGTGATGATGTGCTTGGAAATGCAGATAGACCCGGGAGTGGTGTACATGTAGAGGTTCATGATCTGTTAGTTGATATAAAAGCAGAAAAAGTGGAAGCCACAGAAGTAAAGTTGGATGATATGGATCTGTCACCAGAGACTTTGGTAACCAGAGAAAATGGAACCCTTGTGGAAGTAGAATCTTTATTAGACAATGTATATAGTGCTGCAGTTGAAAAACTTCAGAACAATGTTCATGGGAGTGTTGGCATAATTAAGAAAAGTGAAGAGAAGGACAACGGTCCCTTAATTACACTTGCTGATGATAAAGATGAACCTCCTCATAACAGCACCTCATTTCTCTTTGATAAAATATCTAGTCAAGAAGAGAAGCTGCTCCCTGAATTGTCTAGCAATCACATTACTATTGCCAATATTCAAGAGACTCAAATTCATCTTGGTATGAATAATGACCTTGGGCTTCTTTCTCATATGACTAGTAGTACTGATATAGCATGTAGTTCAAGCATAATAGAAGACAAGGAATTTAAAATTCATACTTCTGTTGATGCAATTGATTCACTATCTGAAAGAGACTTGGCTTCATCCTCTAAAGGATTAGAATATACTGAAATGGCAGCTACAACTCTTGAAACTGAGTCTTCTGGAAAAACTGTATCAAATGTAGATGGAGGGAGTATCATATCAGATACAGAAAGGTCTGATGATGGAAAAGAAGTAGGGAAGGAAATAAGAAAAATACAGACAACGACCACAACCCAAGTAAGTTTTTTAATACATAAATATATAAAAGGTACTATATTATTTAACAAACATAATAATAATTTTTGGATTAGCCGCTAGGCCAGACCAGAATACAAAATATAAAATACAGAATAATAATAAGACCATATGGTAAAAAAGTACAGTAAAAGATATGAGTAAAAGAAAATGCAAATGATAGTTGTATATCACTCCTATAATTTATCCCAACCAAATCCACACATAGTATTGTTTTGTTCAAATAAAGGGCCATATATATATAATTTTGGGATTCTGGCTACACATGAATATACTGTACTTTAAAACAACATAATATAAGGATGACAATCTTTATATTCATTAGATGACAAATTCATCTAATATATGGTCCATGACACTGATTTCTCTCTATATAATTGACACTTAGGTAACATATGTGTTATATCCTCTATCTCTGTGGCGGTGGATAAATCTTACAATACCTACATTTGTATATGTAGCAAATCTTAATCAATTTGTAATTACTAAAATATTTTATTGATATTGATATATAAGATAAGCATCTGTGATTTTTCATTGACACTTCATTTACACTAAGATTTTCCCTGTTCAGCCCTCCGTTTTAACTGAAGAACATTTTTATGTTAGATTTCTTTGGGATCTTAACTTTGCCTTGAGTGCAGAGAATTTAGTGATACTTTTCTACTTGGCTGGAATGTTCCCATATACAGTTTATTGATTCATAAATTCTCCTTTTTCTTGATGTTTAAGGGCACCCATAGCATTTCATTTTCTATCTTCTCTCCAGAACAAAACCCTATGAGCTAGAGTGGGCATAAAGTAATTCAATGGAAATTTTATGGTTAAGGGTGGATTTGAGTCTGGAATTTTGCAATCCTAATCTTGTTTTTTATCACAACACACTATCTTCTCACGCATCTTGGAGCTTTGGAGATTGGTATGAAGATGTAATTGATAGAGTGCAATTTAAATAATGGGGTAAAAATCCGTGGCCAATGAGTCAACACTGTTTTCCAATAACAGATGCATGAGATCATTAATGGTTGTCCAAGCAGAATTGCCCACAATGGGTCCTGCAGATTAAAAAAAAGGGACCCAATGTCAGTTTGTTTCCAGTTTCTATCCAATGAGTCAAAACCACTAGTTTAAAGTCCCAGAATTTTGCACATGCAATAGAGATTCATTTGGTAGTTTTTTGTATTGATTTCTGTCATACTTTTTAAACGGATAGATTATCTGCCATCAACTTGTGTCTACTCTTAGTGACCACAGAAGTACATTTTTTCCAAGGCAATCTGTCTTTAATCTAGTCCTTCAGATCTTCCAACAGTGCAACTGTTAATCATTATAATTCAGCCCATCCACCTGGTTGCTAGTTGTTGTCTTTCTTCTTGTTCCTTCTAACTTTTCAAGAATGCTAGGCTTCTCACAAGAGAGCAAAGTCTCTGCATATGATGTGTTCAAAATATGATCACATTTGACTGTGGTCAAATTGCCATATTTGTGCCTCAAGTGAAAATTTTGAATTTGTTCTGATCTACTTCCATCATGGCATCCTAAATCCTGACATCCAATCCTAAAAGGCAGAAGCGACACACCATTTCAATATATTCTTTATCAATTCTAAGATTTATTTTGTATTTATTGTCATTAATTTATCTATATTTACTTTTTGTTCTTTTCCCCCCCATTAGTTCTTTGACTTTCATTACTAGAGCCTGCAGATGATTTTACTTTTTCAGCTAACAGAGTAATGTTCTCGATATAATGCAGTTTATTGAGATTTCTCCCTCCCATTTTATTAAAAATAATGTATTATAAACAATCTACCATTCATAAATCTGATGATCTGTAGATAGTTTAATGCTGTAGTTTAATGCTTCAGCAGAGGAAGTATGACATATACTTTCCTACAAAAACATCATCATGTGATTCAATAGCCTTTAAAAGGCTAATGGGGTGACTAAAATGAACTTTGATCAGAAAAATGTGACATGAGCTAAGTAGTGTATATTAAACAAGCTGTATTTTCTCAGAATCAGTCTACATCTGCAATACATTGATCATAATATGTAGTGGAACATTACAAGAAAATAAAGTATTGCATGTGATAAGTGCTGCATTTTGTTTGATAATTGAAATTGCTATATCAATATCAATGTTATTATTGATTCCCCTCTACATTAAGTGAAGTGGTTATTTGACTTCTGTAAACACTGGAAGCTAAAGATCTGTTGAATGCAAAAAAAAGAAAAAGAAAAAGGGCCAGTTTGTATAATGGTTAAAGAGGTGGCCTAGAAACCAAGAGACTGATTTCTAGTCCCAGCTCAGGCATGAAAAACTTGAGTGGATGATTTTGGGCCACTCACTCTATCTCAGCCCAATTCATTTCACAGGGTAGTTGTTGTGGGGAAAATAGGAGGAGGAAGGTGCAAGAGGTATGTTTGCTGCTTTGTTGTATATGAAAAAAATAAAAATATTTTAAAAATATTCATGTATTAATAGGCAAGGATCAAAATAAAAATAACAATAAACAATAGCCAATAAAGTAGCCATTAAATCAATATAAAAAAGACCAGATTTATATGTCTTGCTACTCCCCATAAATAATTCCTTTTGCTGGCATTTTAATATGGTAGACTCTGTGATTTTAAGGACATAGAGTTTAATACTGAAGAATGGAGTTTGGCTAAACTGACCTTTATTTTGACCTTTCAGATTTAAACAAACAGCTCATTGTTTGGCAATTCAGAAGGATCACTAACTTTCTGGGGAAGACTAGGTGTTAAAAACTCATTGTATTTTGAAAAATGTAAATTTTTTTTCCACTGGAGCTGCCTGTCAGGGTCCTCCCTCCCCCAACAACTGCAGGTTTCCTACATGAAGACTAGATAAGTTTGGCTTTCATGTTTCCTTAGAATTACTTCTACTACTTGTAAAAATCTGATAACACAATATTAATCGTGGTTAGCAAGAAGAAACAGCTGCTTAAAAATATTTTCTTTTACCTTATTAATCAGATTGGAAAATAAGGGTTTTTAAAAAACTCATTATTTCCTGTGAATGGTAATGGCGGGGTATCTAGAATTCCACTAAACAAATTAAAGAATGCTGTTGAAAATATGAAATAGATGGGATATTCAAATGACTGCAGATTTCCCTCCAGAAAAGCTGGATACTTTTGAAGATCAATCTAAAGATCCATTGCTTGGATGGAGCTGTTTGCTTAGTGAATATAATCGTTTTAAAATGCCTAGAGGTGTTCTCCCTCTCCCCTTCTTCCCTGTCCAGTTCAGTTTCTCCCCCTCATGTCCCTCCAGTTTTGTTTTGCCTCCCCCCACCACCTTTGTTCTTCAATTCCCAGGACGGTGTCACCCTAGAGATGGCTGCTACATGACTCCTAGTGATAAAGATGAAAAAAATACGAATGTTTGGCCATCCTTATCACTGTAAGGTAGAGTCTCAAATAAATGTTCAGTCTGATGATCTTTTCATTATCTTCCAGCAATCATGGAGTGAGTGGTGTCTCTTCTGCTGTTCCATTACCTGGAGTTTCTCTGTAAACAACAAATCCCAGACTCCAACATTCCTTATTAAAAAAAGGATTATTTTCTTCCAAAATAATCTTTCTGACTATCCCCCATATTTGAGAGAAACATAGTAAGAAGTTTTAAGTATATAATTATTGGTACTGAATTGAAATTTCTAAGTAAATTCATATTTTAACCATACTGGACTTTTTATTTATAAGACTTAAAACTTAGATATTAAATCAAAGACTATTGCAGCCTTGAAACTTTAGAGGAAAAAAAAAAGATTTAGCAGCTGCTTTGGCAGCTCACCCATTATATTTTATTTGTTCATGATTTAAGAAAAGAAAAAAAAATCAATATCCAATTACAGTTTAAAAATGAGAGGGAATAAAGAATACCTTTGATTTCCATGAAGCATTTTTACAAAATATGAGCAATTTTCATTTTACTATTGGCAGCAAAAATAGAGTACTAAATAATAATAAATAAATAATCTATGAGTTCAAGAATTTTTTAATATACCATAGCAAAGATCATTTCTGCATCTATAAGGCTATTCAAGTGATTTTAGTATTTGAATATGCATTCAGAATGTCAATTAGTAATCTAATAAATTTTATATTTTGTCAAACCACATTGTGTAAAATGAATAGCCAGAGATACAATTTTCTGGAGCTACTTGCCAGAGTTGATAGTTTTGTATTTAAAAGGAAATTTAAAAAAAAAAATCACGAAAGGAAGTAGCAAAAGCCTGATTTTAAAAAGCATCATTATAAAATGCCAATAAGAAAGGGGCAAAGTACATGTCTAATGCCACCCGATGGAAAATGATTTGTACTGGAAACATTTCTGGCTTTAATAGATTTATAAATATCTTTAATGTCCTTGAGATGTAAAAATACAGCTAAAATATTCAAGTTGATCATGTATAATCTCATGAAGAGATTTAGTATATAGAAATGTGTACAACTGAGAATAAAAACGATGTAGTTTTACAGAGATGGCCTTAATAATAGAGATAATGCTACATTGTTGAAACTTTTCAACTGTGAAGCTAGATACCGGCAGGTCTCACTCATCAAGCACTTATTCAGTGTTTTAGAATAGAATAGAAATTCTTTCTTGGCCAAGTGTGATTGAACACACAAGGAATTTGTCTTGGTGCAAATGCTCTCAGTGTACATAAAAGAAAAGATACATTCATCAAGAGTCATAAGGTACAACACTTAATAATAATCATAGGGTAGAATAAGCAATCAAATCATACTAGGAAACAGTCAATATAAATCATAAGGATTCAAGCGACAAAGTTATACAATCACAAGTGGGAGGGGATGGCCGATAAGGAGTGATGAGAAGATTAATTAATTAATTTATTTATTTAAATTTATATACTGCCCCCTCTCCCAAAGGGACTCGGGGCGGTGAACAGCCAGAATAAAATGCACATATAAAACACATATACAATATTTAAAAATTAAAAGAATTAAATATATTGGCTCTTATAAATATTAAAATAAGGGGATTAAGAAAGATTAAAACCAGATTAAAAAATTTAAAAACTCCTAGGCCAGACCGGCTTGCTGAAATAAATAAGTTTTCAACGCACGGCGGAAGGTTATGAGATCAGGGATGGTCCTCATCTCCGGGGGTAATTCGTTCCAGAGAGGGGGTGCCCCCAATGAGAAGGCCCGCATCCTCGGGGTCTCCAGCCGTCCAGCTGGCGGCACCCCGAGGAGGCCGACTCTATGGGATAATAGTAATAGTAGTGCAGACTTTGTAAATAGTTGGACAGTATTGGGGGAATTATTTGTTTAGCAAAGTGATGGCGTTCAGGAAAAAAACTGCCCTTGCGTCTAATTGTTCTGGTGTGCAGTGCTCTATAGCAGCGGTCGCCAACCATGGGCCTTGAGAAAATTTTGGTGGGCTGCAGAGAAATGTCACCCCAGAGCAATACCCCCCAAAGCAATTAATCCAGGCTGTTCAGAAACACAAGACTGCGCCGCCCACATGACCTATGGGAACCCTCCCCGTCCACTCACTTCTTACCCAGCAAACTTGCCTGCTAAATTGGTATTTTTTTTTCTTTCCGACCATCAGCTGTTCTGCTGTGCCGGGAGATTTAGATTAGCTAGGAAGCAAGAAATGGTTGGATTTCTTGCTTTCTAGCTAGTCTTTAGATCTTCGGCTTTGCTTTTAAGCACATCCGCACCTCCCTTAGGACTGAAGGTTCTATTATTCAGAGCAGATTCATGGCAAGCAAATTTTATGTGACAGACTGAGCTAGCCGATGGCAGATAAATAGATCTCTGAATGAATCTGTGATTCTGTGAGCAATTCAATTTGCCTGCCTGCTTTACCTGCTTTTGGGTAAAAGTTGCTCTTTTTTAAATAAAAAATTCAATATTTATGTAAATATTTATAATATTTACATACAAGCCATGCCCAGCCAGTCACATGACCACCAAGCCATATCCATAAATTAGGCCACACCCACAGAACCGGTTAGTGGTCTCTGGGATTTAAAATTATGAGTTTGGTGGTCCCTGAGGTCCAAAAGGTTGACGACCCCTGCTCTATAGTGTTTTGAGGGTAGGTTCTGATGTGCAACAGTTTATATCCGGGATGTGAGGGGTCTGTAAATATTTTCACAGCCCTCTTTTTGACTCATGCGGTATATACAGGTCCTCGATGGAAAGCAGGTTGGTAGTAATCGTTTTTTCTGCGGTCCTAATTACTCTCTGGAGTCTGTGTCTCTCTTGTTGGGTTGCAGAACCAAACCAGACAGTTATAGAAGTGCAGATGACAGACTCAATAATTCCTCTGACATTTGACTTTACAATGGTGATAAAAATAATAGTTATGATTACTCATTAAAGTTGTGACTATTGCAGCATCCTTGCACTGATATGTTTACGATTGTGGCACTCGAGAAATGATGCAAATGCATTTCTGACAGTTACAGCAACCCATAGTGATGTGATTGGCACTTGTGACATTCACAGGTGGCTTCCCACAAGCAAAGCCAGCAGAGAAGTCAGAGGAAGTTGTAAATTGTGGTCACATGACATCATGCTTAATAACTTGCAGTTATTTGCTTAAGAACTGTAGCCAGAACTGACAAATTAGTTTGGTCACATGGCATCACACTTAATGACCACACCTCTTAGTGACAGAGTTGCTGGTTTGTTGCTTAGTAAGTGAAAACTACCTATAGTAGTTTAGTCCTGTATTTTGGTCATCAATAACAGAAGAGTCAGTTATTCTACTGATTATGTCATCTTACTTTGCCATCCCTTAAATACGAAATCAGGAAAAAAAAATAAGAATTAAAAGATGAAAATTACCTATAGAAATAGTGAAGTATAGACAAATTGATTGTAAATAAGAAATTGATATATTGTTCTTTTGTAATTAAAGCAAACTCTTCATAATAAAAATACTTTCCCTAAATAATTGGTACTGTATGTGTGTACCCTGCTTGTCCATACTATTTTCAAATGATAATAATGATTGATGAATGAAGATTAATGTTTTCTGGTGAACTTAATGCAGCCTGCTTTTATTCTTCCTTTTAATCCCATTGATACTATTGTAGCAGTAGTAGCAATTTTATTATCTTTCATATTTGACTGTGTTGTCCTAAAGCAACCATGAATGTCAGCTGGAATAAAACACGAAGTTGCTTACCAAAAGTTTGAAGGTGGAATATGAAGAGATTTACTGTGAACAGAACCTTGTGATTTTAAAACCAAATTAAAACATGGTTTTAAAATATTTATTAAAGTATAATCTGGACTGTTAATGTATAGATATATTGAAAAATGATTTTCTTGGATTCAACACTATTGGCATTGACAAATTCACTATCAGTCAATTGCGAAAGGAAGCTTTACTTGCAACAGCTTATATCCTGGACGATATCTATAACACCATCAAACACCCACTTCTGTCTATCCCAACCAGATTATTAGCAGAAAAAAGTTAGTATTGCAGGGCAATGCAATCTTTCAGTTGTTATACTGGTTATTAGTATTATTGGGCCCAACTGAAGTCTTGGGATGGAAGGATATAAATAGCTCTGAAATAAATTAAAAAATGACCTAATGTAGCTGGTAAAATTCTTAGACAATTAATTGAGTTAATTACTTCTATCTGAGAACCATGTAAGTAAGCTAGTAAATTATTCTTTTATTTCACATTTGAATTTTTCCTGTGACAAATTAAACACACATTATTCTTTATCATTTTACTTTAAATCTTTTTTCACATGGTGGTGAAACAAAATAGGTATTTTTAGTTATACTGTTATTCATAACTCTTTTGTACTTTTTTTTCAAATGGAGTAGTATTAAAACATGCAAATATAAACAATTTTACCTAACAAGACATGTGGAAGTAAGACAAAGTTTCCTTAAGACTTCCTAATTTTGCTGTATGTGCTTAATTAAATATCTCTGCCCCATAACACTTGAATTGCACTTTGTGCCAGATTTTGCTTTGCATATTTTAAATGAAAACAAATATTTACTGCTTATGTAGGCTGTGCAAGGTCGTTCTATTACACAACAAGATAGAGACTTGCGTGTTGACTTGGGATTTCGAGGAATGCCAATGACAGAAGAACAGAGGCGACAATTCAGCCCAGGTCCACGAACAACAATGTTCCGTATTCCAGAATTTAAATGGTCCCCCATGCACCAAAGATTACTGACTGATCTACTGTTTGCTTTAGAAACTGATGTGCATGTTTGGAGAAGGTAAGAGACCATTCCTTTTCTAATAATGAGTATGATAAAACACATACAGGTTTCTTTAATATCTTTATGGATTTCTTTTTAGCATTCTAAGTCTACTTGCTGAGATCTAGATACCAGTTGGGCAAAACTACATGATAAAGTGAGGCAAAGTCTTACCTAGGGAACTATGATTGTTTTTTTTGAAATTTTGGAACTTGACAAAATGGATGGGTTGTTCTGTGATAATAAGATTTGACACGGATGGGATTTAAATTTCTTAACAACCAGTTCTGTGAGTGTGGCCTAATTTGTGGGTGTAGCTTGGTGGTCATGTGACTGGGTGGGTGTGGCTTGCTGACTGGGCAAGGCTTGGTCACGTGCCTGGTTGAGCGTGGCTTGTATGTAAATATTGTAAATATTTATGTAAATACTGAATTTTTTATAAAAAAAGAGCAACTTTTACCCCAAATCAGGCAAAGCAAGCAGGCAGATTGAGTTGCTCTCAGAATCACAGATTCACTCAGAGATCTACTTTTCTGCAATCTACTGCCTGAGTCTGCACTGTAAAATAGAAGTTTCAGTCCAAAGGAAGGTTCAGCTCTGCTCTCAGGCCACTTCTCCCCCCCTCAACCCTCTGACTGGGCTTCTCAGGGAAACCTTCTGGGTGAAGGCAAAGCAGTACAATAGCGATTTAGATTAGCTAGAAAGCAAGAAATCCAACAATTCCCTGCTTTCTAGCTAATCTAAATCTCCCAGCATACCTGATAATCGGAACAACTGATGGGAGAAAAAAAAGGAAAAATAACAACTTACCAAAAATTAGGCACAACACAGGCAAATTGGATGGCTTACATGCCAGGTAAGGAGTGACGGGGCGGGTTGCGGAGTCAGTCAGTGGCGCAATTTGCCGGTTCTCCGAACTGTGCAGAATTGTAACAATCGGTTCTATAGAACCGGTCCGACCAGGTAGAATCCCACCCCTGCTTTGATACCTGTAAACTAGATTCATATCCAATCTGGCTCATTTGGATGATGAGAACAGCTGGACTCTGCTGCATGACTAATGCTAATTGCTTTGATAGAGTCAATGCTGTACACTTTCTCGAAAACCAGTCTTCTCCATTCCGCTGCATGAGATTTCTGCCACACTCCAACCTTTTTTCTGAAGGGAGGGTTGTGGGAAATAAGGATCCTAAAGAAATTGATTATCTAGATTCAGGCCCCATCATGAGATGGAAACAGCATTGTATAGCAAATTAGTTCCATTGGAAGCTGATTAGGAGGAATGTACCATTCACTACTATTGATCACAATATCCTGAGCAGCCAGCAAGGGCAGAGGGAATATTTTGTAGTGGTTCCATTCCTACCTAATCAGGCAGTTCAGTTGGTAGCCATGGAATGAGAGTAGTTCCAGGTACTGCAGGACTTGGTCCTCATGCTTTTTAATACTTATGTGAACTGTATTGACTGAGGTGTTATCAACTGCATTCACTTGCATTTTGCCATCACAATCCTAACTAGAGGTGCCATGAAAGTCTTGAACTGGAAGGTATAAGTAGTTAGGGGTATTCTATAGTATATAGTATATGTACTGGTTAATAGTAGGCTTCTGGATGCAATTTAAGGTATTGGTTGTCATCTGTAAAGCCTTTAAGGGCTTCCCCCTCAGGCTCTGAAGTCAGTGTATGTTGGTTTGTTGTTACAGTGTTTGCTGTTTCCATGCTGAGCATCTCTTTTTATGTTTTTGATTGTAGTTTGAATGTTTGTTTTCAATCTATGCATTGCTGAAAATGCATTTAGAGATTACACTGGTAAAGGAATTAAAGTACTTTTAAGGAAGGAAGGAACAAGCCTAAACAGTCCAGAGATTGAAACATTTTGAGAATGAAATTCAAATCAAAATACCCCGTCTTGATTTTGTTTAATATAAAATGGGAGAGAGAAGCTTGGCTTTCAAAATTCTGTTATATACTACAGCCATAAAGTTGAATTCCTGGAAATCCTTTTTTTGATTTGGCCTACCTAAAAGGACTGATCTTGTAAGCCTCACAAATTTCTCAACATAGAGGCATCAAACCTTGCTTTTAGAACTTGAAGATGACAACAGATCCTTGGGCATCCCACTTTCAATAGAACGAGTTGTCAAGACATTGTTCCAACAAACAGTAAGTGAAATCGCATCATGGACTTGCACCATGCAATGCACAGTGCCATGCTGCAACTAACATAGCAATTGTGTGTGTGTGTGGACTTGCTTCAACCTGAAGCTGTCCTATAACTTGTGGCTTCATTTTCATGGAAATTACTGGAGAACAAATGGAAAATGGAGAGTTGCTCAGGATCAGTATCTGACTTTCAGAACTCAATATTAATTTTTATGGAGAGTTGACCAAGAGAATTCATCGCAGAGCCCTCTAAGATTACCTTTGTTCTTAATCTACCGAAAAACAGGATTGCCAAACAGATTGTGTCCGTCATTGAGGATAATGATCTACTATTTGATAATTGTAATCATGTAAAGTTTTATAGCAGCTTATGATAATTTATACAAGATATCAGTAGCAAATTGGAAGAGTTGCAAGGTGAGCCTAAACTGAGTTCATGAATATGTAATTGATTTTCAGCTATATGTCATTGATGTGGATAGGAATGAAGTTGCTCGGATTGACCAGGAAACTTGCTGATGAATTGATACAAACCAAAAACTTTGGATCAATTGTTTCAACATTGTTGGTTATAAGATGGATGGCTATATAAATGTTTTAAATAAAATAATATTTTATTTTATTTATAATAATATTGTTAATTGAGGGGTAACTGAAGGAATTGAGACCTAGAGGAAATAATTTTACATCCTCTCTCTATTTCAATCTCCTCCTCTGTGGCTTTCACAACCTTTCTTTGACTCAGTCACCCTTTCTTATGGCTTACTTGGCCTCCAGTTCTGAAGAAGGCAGTCAAGAGGTCCATGTTCTCAACAGAGATAAAAGAATGTGTGATTTCAATTTGTATTTCTACTATAGAAGCTTAGAATATATAACTAAGATGTACATGGTTAAAGTACAGACATCTGAGCCAGTTACACATTGCTACAGCATGAAACTGCAGGCCAACCAACAAATTAGTGTTCTCTAGAACTTAATCTTCAGGAAGTTTCTTAAGCTCCACTTCCATAAGTTTGGTACAGAAGCTCTCAGACAATTAAGAAGAAGTCACAGTACTGACAAAAAGCAAGTGCTGTTTATTATTATTTATACACTCTCTGGTGTAGAAATACAGCCGTCCACTCCTTCAGACTCTGGTGTAACAATGAAATTCATATGAATTGCTCACAGAGTTATCAGAGAAAGCCAAGCTTGTGGAAACAATTGCCAAACAATTGTTTTGAGCTACTCCTGTTTTGCAATGTACAATTCTACAGCTGAAAATAAATCAATATATGATTTTTTTTGTCATTCTTTGGCATCACAGGTTCTATTCATGTCTAGTACTGAGCATAAATTGGATGTATTGTCCATGGGGAGCAAGACACAATATTTTTCCATATCAAAAGTTTCAGTAGTACTATTTGCATGTATCTCATCCTTTCCTTTATCACTCTTCTGAACCTATGACCATTAGAGATCTATTACCCAATGTCTCTGCAGAATTGGTGAACTACTTAGGAAGGCATGCATATTTGCCAAATTGTATTTGACAGTTGCTATAATTTGATCAGAATGAAAAAGAGTCATGAATATTTAACAGATTTTTTTACGTATAGCAAATTTAAATACACAGTAATGCCCATTTAGACTGATTTAATTGTCCATCAATCTTCTCCAGATTTGTGAATATTTTGTTGGTGTTTTGGACAATTACATATTAATATACTCAGATGATATACTGATTTTTTTTTTCAGAAGCTCTGCTTTGCACAAATAATATCGGAAATGTCTTTTCTGAACACTGACTTTTTTCTAAGTTGGAAAAATATGGATTTGATCTTCCCAGTTCGACTGTTTGGTTTACTGAACCTCTACAATCATGATACAAACACAGACATTTAGAAATATGAACGATGTCCAGTGTTTTCTGTGTTTTGCTAATTTTTGTAGAGCTGTTCTCCAACTTTCATAAAAGGAAAGGGAAACTTCTTGCCTTAGGCTTATCCACTCATATCTGTCAGTGGGCCAAGGCTGTTCTTGCAAAACTAGCAGATTTCCTTTAGTCATTTTGCTCCTTTAACCCTGGGAAAGGAGTGTGAGAAAGAGTCACAATAAACCTATGTTTATTCTGCAAGATGTAAGTGGGGGCAGATGGGAACTGCAGGCTTTAAAGATTGTGTTATTATATTGTAAGAGCAATGAAATTGAATTCTAGTATTTCTTGCTGTATCTATTTCTTGATATAGCCTACTTTGAAAAGCTGGCAGCTTTGAATTTTGCAAGCCTGTTTTTCTTTCTGATTTCTTTTAGAATTTCTTTCATGGATTCCTTTACAGCAACATTCCTACATTGTTCTTCAGAGCACAGGATCTTCAGGGATTTTGTCTCCAACTTCCAAAGCATTTTAGTTTAAAGCTTTCTTGATTAGGTCTTCCATGCTTTAGCTAATATACATTTTTATCAACTATTTGAGTGATATTATATTATAGCAGCAGTCCTTCATCTAGATTGGATAACAACAGTTTATATCTCAGTTCGTTCTCTAAAATGGTTTTTGATCAGCTTGTGAGACTTGTTTTATGTATGTATGTATGTATGTATGTATGTATGTATGTATGTATGTATGTATGTATATAACTTGATATCACAAAGAAGATAAATGTTGTAAATGGGTACATGTATATGTGTAGTTTATTGTTTTTCAATGGTTCCCAATTTGATTGATTTATCTGATTTTGATCTTTCCAATAGCAATGCCTTTATAGTTTTACTTATAGTCTTTCTTTTCCTTTTCTTTTAATAGTCATTCGACAAAATCAGTTATGGACTTTGTCAATAGTAATGAAAATATTATTTTTGTACATAATACAATCCACCTCATTTCTCAAATGGTAGACAATATTATTATTGCTTGTGGAGGAATTCTGCCACTGTTGTCTGCTGCAACATCCCCAACTGTAAGTACAATATTTCCCTCTAATGGATATATTGCAAATTGCACTGTGTATTAGTAACCCTTGTTCCGAGCATGATTTTCTATATAAGAATAAATATTCACATTTTTCATTTTTTAAACTATAGGATGTAAGTTTTATGCCTTTAGCAAATTTGTATACAAAAATTATTTCAGAATAGTAATTTATTACTTATGTATATGGCTTTATTAGCTATAAAAAATCAATGGTTCTAAACAAATTACATTGCTCTGTTTCTATATCATAATCCTCTTCTTACCTACTACAGCTTTATAAATTCCTTTTTGTAGAACAGCTAGTACAGCTTTAAATGCAGATTTGGCATAAGAGCTATTGTCTCTTTAAAAGTTAGTCAGTCATAAAATAGCATATTCTGCTAAACAGGCAGAAAGAAGATTTGGTTTAACATGAAGTCATTTGTAGTATCCTTACATTTTGAAATGAGAGTAAAACATCATTGAAATAATGCTATTAATATCATTTAAAATATAATTGTTTACTTTATCTCAATATAATATTTGCTTTCTTTTAGAAAAGGCTGCTATATCTCACCAAAATATAATCTGAAACATTCAAAAATGATTTGACTGTCAAACCTGAGACCCTGTTGATTATGCAGAGTTATAGATTACATCCTCAGAATGCTGCCCAGCAACCCTGCTTCAGATCACACAGATCTTCCTTGGGAAGGGTGGCATGGAGACCAATCTCCAGGGCTGAGTAGAGGAATTTTCAAGACATTTAGAAGATAAAATTGCTTGGATTCATTCATAGTTGAATTCCAAGTGTGGAAGTCTTGTGAAGATGCCCAGAGAAATGGACTTATCCAGTTATCTGGGAGTGGTTTGATTCTGTTGGGCATGAGGAGTGATAGGCTCCTATCAAATACACATATCACCACCTGAGTATAAGGTCTTTGCTTTTCTTGGATCACCCGTATGGTATCATGTGGGTGGGTCCATGTGTTAGTTAATTTATCTTTGTTGGAGGGGGTAGTTCCAGCTCCTTTTAAAGAGATGCTGGTATGCTCCTACTCAAGAAATCATCACTGGATCTTTCATTGTTAGATAATTTTTGTCCAGTCTCCCACCTGCCCTTTTTAGGAAAATGGTCAAGAAATGGTGGTGTGGTAACTCTAGAAGATCCTGGAGGAAAGAAATATCATGAACCTTTTCAGTCAGATTTCAGGCCTAGATACAGGACTGAAACTTCATCCTTATGGATGATCTCTGGCAGGAGTAGAACAAGGTGTGCTTCCACCTTTGCTCTCTTTGACCCTTCAGTGGCTTTCTATACAATTGATCATGGCATTCCTTTAGGCTCACCTGAGGAGTTAGGGTTAACAGATAACAGATAATCAGAGTTGGAAGGGACCTTGTAGGTCATCTAGTCCCCACCCAAGCGGGAGACCGTACACCATTTCTGATAAATGGCAGTCCGATCTCTCGAATGATGATGCTCCCACAACTTCCGAGGGCAAGCTGTTCCATTGCTTGCTTGTTCTCACTGTCAGAAAGTTTCTCCTTATTTCCAGGTTAAATCTCTCCTTGTTCAGTTTCCATCTATTATTCCTTGTCTGGCCTACAGGCGCTTTAGAAAATAGATTGACTTCCTCTCTGTGGCATCCCCTCAAATATTGGAAGACTGCTATCATGTCTCCCCTGGTCCTTCTCTTCACTACACTAGCCAAGCCCAGTTCCTGTAACGGTTCTTCGTATGTTTTAGTCTCCAGTCCCCTAATCATCCTGGTTGATCGTCTCTGTACTTTTTCTAGAGACTCAACATCTTTTTTATAATGTGGTGAACAAAACTGGATGCAGTACTTTAGGTGTGGTCTTACTAAGGCTTTATAGAGTGGTATTAGTACCTCTATTGATCTTGATTGTATCCCTCTGTTAATACAACTTAGGATTGCATTAGCTTTTTTGGCTGCTGCTGCACACTGCTGGCTCATATTTAGCTGGTTGTCCATAGCATAGTTTGGTGCTGGTTCACTTTTTTCCTCTGAGGCCAGTCCCAATCAATGTTAATAAGCTAGAAATCCTGCTCATGGCACTTCCACTGAGCCCAGAGAGGCTCTCTCTGCTCCTTTTCAATATCTATATAAAACCTCCGAATGAGACTATCCATCTCCAGGGGATGAGGTATCATCAATATAGTAATGATACCTAGTTAATATCTTCATCCTTCGTCCTTTTGCAGTGTGTGGGGGTCTGAATGGGGCTGAGAGGGTCTGATGGGGGAACAACTGAACTTCAGTAAAACAGAGTGGCTGTGCATGGGTCCCTCTGTACTCAGAAGTTTATCATCTTTGGTTTTGGATGGGGTTGCACCAGCCCAGATAGACCTGGTATGTAACTTGGGAGTGCTCTTCTATTCACAGCTCTTGCTTGATGAGCAAGGGGCAGCTATGGCTAGGAGGCCCTTTGCCTGACTTTGCATTGTGTGCCAGCTGTGCCTTTTCCTGGACTGGGAGGCTCAAGCCCTGGTCATCTCCTGACTAAACAGTGTGCCATACATGGAGCTACCCCTGAAAAGTATCCAGAAACTTCAGCTAGTGCAGACTATGGCTGCATGAGCCATACTGCCCCCCAAAAAAGACACATATAATACCCTTGCTCCATGAACTACACTTTGTACCGGTTCATTTCTGGCTCCAATTCAAGGTGTTGGTTATTACCTATAAAGCTCTATATGGTATAGGGACAGATTACCTACAGAACTGGCTTCACTCCATCTCATTACACTCTCCCAATTGATCAGACAGATAAGGTATATTTCATACCCTATCAGAGAATTTTAACTGGTGGAGCCTTCTCTGCCGCTATCCCCACATTGTGGAATGTTCTATAGTGAGGAAAGCCACCAATCTCTTGACCTTCCACAAAGGGATCTGTGGCCTTGTGTGGGGGGCACAGAGGATCATGAATATGGGGCTGGTTAGGTCCATGAATGCCCCACATCTTATAATAGGTAATATTAAATGACTATTTTAGGATTTATACCCTTTTGATATTTAATTGCCATTAGTCTATAATTTTAAAAAGTTTAATTCTAATTTAATATTAACATTTATAGATTGTTTTATTTATCAATTATATTACCATCCAGCCCCTCTTGAAGAAGATGGACAGCTTAGAAATATTAAATATAAATATGTACATACATACCTTAGATTTAAAATATAAACACAATTCAGAGAAAACACAGATGTTGATTTGATAAAATTGATAGGTAATAGTGTTGATTTATCTACTAACCTGATGAGCATATTTCATACTATTATAACTGATATCTAATGATCTGCTGTGCTAGATTTTTTTTTTGAGCTAAAGAAAATATCATTTGAGAAATTGTTCTTAATATTATTCACATATACTACAAATCAGCTTCTAGTCAGAATTGTTTTGTATAATTGTTTTATATAAAAGCTAAATAAATGTTAGCAAATTATAAGATTTTTGCCAAGTGGCAAATTTCTGGATCATATAATGTTAGTGTACAATATATAACTTAGAAGTGATCATTGTGTTATCTCTCTCTCTCTCTCCCTATCTCTCTCTCTCTCTCTCCGCTTTTTTTAATCAGTGTTGTACTAATTACATTAATTTGAGTTGTATCAATTACAGTGGTGCCATATAAGAATTTAAAGTTTAGAAAACAAGTTTTTAAAAATTGACTTTTTAAATTGTGAATTAATACCTGATTTTTAAAATATTACTTTCTGTTTTGCATTGTATTTTCATTTGACTGTAACATTTCTTTTTCTTTTTGTTGTGATCTGTTGTCTGCTTTGTCTATTGCATGTCCAGGGTTCTAAGGTTAGTATTATTGTTACAAGTTTCAGTTTTTGTTTTTAGAATTAGACATTTTTTTCTGTATGCAATTTTTAATTATTTACTCTCTTTTGGTAAAGATGGAGATACATTATTCACAGGTTTTGATTGTATAATATAACTATATGAGAGTTAAAATGAGATTCCGAAGGCATCACTTAAATACACCATAGGGAGAGAGGGAGGGAGGGAGGGAGGGCCGGAGGGAGAAGACTTTGACTTTGCATTTCTATTTTGCTTCTTCTTTCATTTTGGGATACTTGAGCATGATGATATATCTGTTCTCTGTTTCTTACCTCCTGGGCAACACAAACTAAGGATCTTGGCTCAACAAACAAGGAATGATTTAATTGCAACAAGAATAAGGAGAAAACTGAACAAAATGATTTAATCTTCAATAATAACATTAAAAAGGGCTAAATATTTTTTCTCTATCAAAAGAACACTTTAAATGGAAATAACATTTTTGCATTGTTTCAGTTCAAATTGCAGATGAAATGCTATTATGATTGATAAAACCCTTATAAAATTACTTGCAAATTGCAATTGATAACATTAAAATGTGCAACCTGAATAATATTTTCTAATATGAATAAACAATACCGTCACTTTAACTTCAGAAGGTTAGCAACAAAAAAACAAACATGATACTTTAAAACAAAAGGGTTTATTATAGCTTTGCTTTCATCTGTCTAACTTAATGAAGTTTCTTGTGGCTAACAAAAGCTTTTAACATAATAAATATCTTAGTCCTTAATATGTTCATAAATTACCAGTAAGGCACTTTGTTGATTCTTCTGTTATCTGGAATGCATTGAAGAAGTTCTGTATAAAATAGTTCTGTATTTTTATACTTAAACATAACAACAAACAGTTCTTTGGCCTTGTTGCTAAAATTATGCAGATGCTAGTTAACATGCCAAACCTTCTAACCAAATGAATTGTCCAACGGAAGAGTAATGAAAACTTTCCATAGAGTAACTCATATTTTTCTTGTATTTTAATGAGAAATGAGTCCTGTTTTAGTGTTTGCACAGTGTTCCACTATGAAAATAGACTTTTCTATTTTGCTTTTAATTAGTGAAGACTAATATAGGTAAACATGTGTGTGTACATGCATACACATACATTCTATATGTGAAATGTGGATTTTAATAAATTAGAAAGATGTGATTTTGAGATCTCTCTCTCACACACATAGACAATGCACAAACACACACAAACATAATATATAGTGGTTTTATACAAAATTAATAATAGAATACTTTTGTAGAAGTGATTACAAAATTATTTCTCATAGCATACCATTGTTAAAAGAGATACTGCTGCTTTTGAAACATGGAAAAATGAATATTGTTAATGTTTAAAAAAGTGTTTTACTACATTATTACAAGACATAAATAATACATTATTTAGGTGCATTATATTTACACAGTATAAGTGAAATTATTTATACTCCAATATTAGATATTTTAAAAAAATGAATTTTAAAAGAATTGTTATATGAATAAGATTCACAAAACTATTTTTGGAAAATTACTTATAATTGATGCCAAGTAATTCCTTTGCAACATTATATCCCATCTTCCATAAAATTATCTTTAAAAACAATTGCATGAACTGTGTGTGTCTTTGTGGGTACAGGCATATATTTCATGCAATTAAATGTGGCCTACTAGGAAGACTTTCATGAAAGAAATAGCTATCTGTTATTTTTTTCTGATATTCTAGGTAAAATATGAACTGTACTTTTTATGTATGCATGACCAAGAATGCTTTTTTACATTCTGGTCAAAATCTTACATCTACATAATATGTCATATTCATGATATTTTGCTCTTAATTTCCAGTGAGAAGAAACCCATTTATTCAATTTCTTATTCACTTTATTCCTTTTATGGAAAATTGAAAATCCATTCTGTTTTAATCTATATGCTCACTTTATTGAAGTTAGTTCATATAAATAACTTTTGTTCTAGTGATTTCTATAGTATGCATGAGCAAATAATTTTTCATATTTGTTGCTATTTTACATTATTTATTCTATTTCACAATCGTCAACATGTAGAGAAGAAATGAAATAAATGTTTGTATATATAATGTATTCACATGTGTGCCACATTAGAAACCTAACGTTATGCCTTTCTTTTCAAGACGGAATTGGAGAATATAGAAGTAACTCAGGGTATGTCAGCGGAGACAGCAGTAACTTTTCTCAGCCGGTTGATGGCTATGGTTGATGTACTAGTATTTGCCAGTTCACTAAATTTTAGTGAAATTGAAGCTGAAAAAAATATGTCTTCTGGAGGTTTAATGCGACAATGTCTAAGGCTTGGTAAGTTTCCATAGAACAGTTCAGTGCACCAGGTAATTATATATAAACCAATTAAACTAGATATTAGTGTGGGAAAGGGAAAAAAAACCATTACAATATGTGGAAGCTCACTTGATTTTGAGTAATAAAGAATATATTATGGAACGTTAACATTTTTAACCTACCTGGTTATAGAGAGACTTTTGATTTAGTTTTTGTGTTTTAACAGAGATAAATTTCTAACGTAAAAATAGCATTATCATTCAATCATGTGATGTGTTAATGGGGTTGGCTTCTTTTGAGGCTATTTCTGCTTTTCCTCACCTTTAGGGAAAATATTTTGTTCTAGGTATTACAGGCTCTCACAAATATAGAAAGTAACAGTTGTCAGTATCTGAATGTTCTGTTTTATATCATCATTTATTTTTCTTCTGATAATTACAATATATCTGTATAAGAAATACATTTTAAGTATATTTTTAAGCAAACACGATAACATATTATACTGCTCTAAAGTATTATACCTAAGTTACCATTTTCTTTAGTACTGGAGTATGCAAGCTATCGAAGGTGTGCTGGCCATAAATAAAAATATATAAAATCTGGAGCCTCACTATCTTTATAGCTGAAGTTCTATAAAATAGTTTCAAATTGTCAGGTTTTCTAAGAACACATTATTAAGTAAGTTGGTTCAGAACCAGGGAAGAAAAAGATGGCTGATTTTTCAATTCCTGTCAATTGTGTTAATTTAGTGGTATTGTATTAGGGAACAGAGGGCTTTGAAGAAACAGGATAGAAAGAGTATTGATGCTTTTGAACTTTTGTGTTGGAGAAAAGACCCTTAAGAAAAAATATGGACAGCCAAGAAAACAAATGATCATTGAACAAACCAACCCAGAGTTCTTACTAGAGGCATAAATATTCAGGACACGCTTTGCGAACACCTAGCTCTCTGGAGAAGACTAATGCTGGGAAAGGTGAATGAAGAGAAACGAGAAGCAACAACAGTGGTTGGACTCACTGTTTGCTGCCTCCTTGGAAGACCTGGAGGAAAATCATCTTGGAAAAAAATGTGGTTGCTAAGATAAATACCAATTTGCTAATATCTAATCATAATCATTACCTTCAAATATATGTAATTCATCTCTAATAAGAGCTTTACTTTGTGATAAAATAATTAAGGAATGGAATCTGTTGACTGAAAAATGTGGATCCTCTTCCATTTTTATCTTTTTCTCTTTTTGGGTGTGTCATCTTTACATTTTTTTTAACATAATTTCTTTTCATTAAACAAGACTGCATACATTTGATGGATAAATTAAGATATTAGATACATTAAAAATGCAGAGATACTTCGGTATCATAATTTATAATAGACTAGCTAATCCAATATTAGAGAAAAAGTGTAAAGAAATGGAGATCTTAAATCTAAGCATGATTTATACATATTAAAATCATAAAACAAATTTTTAATCCTGTCATCCTTTATGCTAATAGTCTAAGCATTTTTCTAATCTAAATCTTAAATTTGCTTCAAAATTAAAAATTCAAGAAAAAGTTTCTTGTGTCAGAGCTCCCTCTTGTGGTTCTAAATATCTCATGAGATTCATAAAAAAGAAAACAATAACATAACAAAAAAACAAAGATTGTTGGAGGAAAATAAAATTCAGATAAGGGAAGCAAAGTGGTCGTCGTCATCATCATTATCATCATCATCATCATCATTATCATCATCATCATTATCTGTGACTGATATTATCCTGCTTATAAATCAGTTCATCATTCTAAGAACTATTATAAGATTATTATAAGAAAAAATATTATATGAATGGTCAACCCTATTGACTATTCAAAAGAATAAAAATAAGCAGTTTTAGAAATAAATTAAGCTGTTTTGAAACACAAGAGCATATGTTCCTAAATCCTCCCAAAAGAAAGAAAAAGATGCATAATGAAAAAGACTTAAGGATTATTAAGTGAATTTTAATTAAAACATGAAAGTTTTATTTGGGAGGGACCCATTGTTCATCACCTGAATAAAAGTATAATTTGGATGATTTCTTTAAATAACTTCTGTCTGTAGATAAATAAAAATAAAAGTAGATAAATAAAAATAAAAGTAGATAAATAAAAATAAAAGTATAATTTGGATGATTTCTTTAAATAACTTCTATGTCTATGTCACTACCTAGAGTTGAATTTGGAAGTGAAATTAGATTGTTTTGAGACTCAATTTTTATTTATTCTTATTGCTTTTAAAACAATAACAGGAAAAAAAGGAACAAAATACAAAGGTAACCATGGATATAAATACATTATCAAGAAAAAAGACAGCATAAGAAATATTTTAAAAAGGAAAGAATAACAACAGAATAAACAAAAAGGAAGCAAAGTATAATATATCATTATAACAGTAAACAGTTATATAATTAAATAATTTCAATTTTGTATATGCTTGCCTAATGTAAATATTATGCTTTTACGGTTTGCATTAATGATAAACATAACAAATTAATTAAATTTAACACAAGGGTAAAATGCATTAAAAAATATTGTAGGCAAGACACTGGGAATTATGTTACCTTCAGTTCAGGCAACCCAAAGGACAAAGCTAAATAAGTTGAAAGTTAAATTATTTTCCCAAATAAGTGAAATAGACTTACATAAAAATAACCTGAAGTTCAGATATATATCTGAGGATTTGAGGAAAGAAATGAAAAGCTTATTCAAAACTTGACCTGGATATAGAAGAAAATTCAAAAATTCAAGAAATTAAATTTATTTAAATTTATAAATTTTTCATGTTATAGGCACTCAATTTTTTCCATCTGTCTCAGACCACAAAATAGCTACATTCCAAGAAGTTTGTATTACTTTTTAAAATACACATCATTTCTTTAGGTGTTTGATTTTTTTTAATCAATTGAAATAGGAAGTTAATCCTATTAATAATTGTTGAGGAATAATTTAATTTGATTTGAAATAGAAGCCGTTGGGTCTGGTTTTTGGATTTCTGTCTCTTAATCTTTAATCTCTTATTTTATTGTAGAGAATGAGCATTTTTATAGGCATCATTAGTTCACTATACAGAAACTTTGCCCTCTGTATGAGTGGGGTAGTTCTCTTGTATCTGAACAGTTGACAGAAATCAATTGTTTTGATTTTTTGTTTGTATATTTTGTATATTCAACTGAAGGTGCAACTGATAGAATGTCAACTGTGTTTCCAGTTTTAAACTCTGCCAACATTTCTTGGTTATAGGATTAAGACAAGTTCGTTTTTGAAAATTCAAAAGCTTGAAATTTTATTTGTCCTAATAAAAATATTTCTTTTATGGAATTTGGAATTCATTTTATCTAAGAGTTCTCAACTTCAACCCTTACCTTATGTATATCAGATTACCTGATAGTTAGATGAATGATAGGCATTGTTTTAATCAGGTGTTTCCCCCACTCTTTATGTGTCATGGGGCTTCAGTCAAATGGGTATGGTTTTCAATGCTACTTTTTTTGACCCCTACAGATAGTTTTAGCTGTGGTTCCTCTTTGTGCCTCTTATGGTCTTTCAAGATTGTGTAACCCAATTTGAAGTAAAATGCTAAGTAATACCATGACATTTTCATTCCATTTCTTACTAAAAAAATAAAATAAACAGATACATTAGACATCTGTTATATCTTATATAACAAAACAAAAAAGAACTTGAACCTTCTTTTGCCCTTCGCTCCCTTTTCAGATATCATCATAGCATCATTCACTGTGGTTTTCAGGTGATAAAATAATTATACCTTTGAAAATATTTAGTTCCCACATATTAAAAAGCTTCCCTGAGTTCTACAATACATACTTTGATCATCAGTTGGTCTTAAAATCACAGAACAGACGTATAATTGTTACAATGTGTTTTATTCATTTGCCAAAAATTACGCTTTGTTAAAGATATGTCACTGCTACATACCCTCTGTATTCACTAATTTATCATATACCTGCTTTATATAGTGCATTTCCTTATATGTCAAAATACTGTACATTTTTTCTGCTCTTTGTTTTTTTTGTTATTTTTTTAACCCTTAGTTATATCTTACCTTATTCTTCTTTCATATGAAATTCATGGCCTTCACTGAGATAATTTACATACAGTATTTCTTCCCCCTTCCTTCCTATTTTAAATTAAAAATACTTAAATATATTCAGTTATGTAATTTCTCCTGTTGCTGTTAAATATTCAGCAATAGCAAATACATATAAATATACAAAATAAATACATAAGATTAAGAAGCACATTTAATACTAATCTTAATTTATCTATTCCTAAATACATCCAAACATAATAATCCTAATATTACAGTAATTCATTTTGATAGAATTTGCATTTATTTATTTCATTGCTATTTTAATGGCTTTATTAATGCATAGTAGTTGTAAATAATATGCATATGTATCTTTTGATTACTTAGTTTGTTGTGTTGCTGTGAGAAACTGTTTGGAATGTCGACAAAGACAAAGAGAGAAAGTAAACAAATCTTCACTAATCTGCAGTAAAACACAAGAGACTCTTCAGGGCATAAGTGCAACTACTACTACCAAGGTAAAATATTTTCTTTTAATATATAACAGTCCATTAAAAGTGAATAGGAAAACAGAGTAAAAAACCCATTATCGAGTATATTAGACAGATAGGGATAACTTCACATTTTGATAATTCCAAAATTGTTTTCTTACATATGTCATAATCTTGAGACAGGATTTGGATTTACTATGAACAGTTCTGCATTTATTATCAGCATTCTTTACCACTTTAGACAAGTGGATCTAAGGGATTACAAGATTATCAGTGGTAGTATTGACAAAACAAATGACAATTTGTTGTGTATAGTTATATCATAAACAATTCCAGATCAGTTATAGCAGATTTATTTATTTATTTATTCATTCATTCATTGATTCATTCATTCAGATTGTAGCCACCCAACTCCAATAAAATCTGGACAACTTTAAAAAAAGCAAAAAAAATCTGTAAAAACAGATAAATCATAAAACCATACACTCTTGACTAAAATAACCTTAAAAGTGACACAAATCAAACCAAACAGACTTCACCCAAATACAGTAATCCCAGCCAGATTTTGAAAAGTTTCTGGAACCCTAAGAGAGGGGCCACTGTCCATTTCTGTGTGGGATGCTGTTCCAAAGCTGCCTTGTCCTACAAGGTTAGGACATTTGGTAGGGGAAGTGCACTATCTCTGCAGGAACATACTAGGTAGGCAGAAGTGATTTAAGACAATTGGTCCCTCATAAGATCTAATACTGTGTCTTATGTATTCTATGTACCTTCAGGTCTTCACAAGCTATCTGAACGTACTAATGAGTACATGTGTTTCTGCAGAAGGGAAATCCATCAAACAGTGCTTGCTTCTGAGTCTGTCCTGCTGTAGTTCCTGGGAAATAATGAATGTCTATAGGTGTGCCTGAGGCAGGTAGTCTCCCAGCTTCTTAGGTCCAATGCTATGAAGATTTAATAAGTTATTATTTTCACCTTAAATTACACCCATAAACATGGACAACCAGTATAATGCTCATAGTATTGCTGTTGGATGACAATATTGGTACATTCTCATCAGTACATGGGCATATAGGACACAATTGAAATGTAAACTGATTGTACAGTATTGGTTTTAGCACTGTTATAGTAACAACCAATTGCATTGGAGTGCCAAATTTTAAATATAAAACCAGCTTTGAAATCAATAAAATACAAATCACTTGTTTAGTGATAGCTTCAAGAGCTAAGATTAATTTGCTAAAACTATGCCATTATTGCATTTTTAGACTCCATTGGAAAATGTTCCTGGTAACCTATCTCCAATTAAGGATCCAGATAGGCTTCTTCAAGATGTTGATATTAATCGACTGCGAGCAGTTGTATTTCGTGATGTGGTAAATATTACTATTCTGTATTTAAAATCTGTGCTTTGTGTGCTGATGGTGAACAAGTTCTTGTATATTTATCTTTGCCCAGTGTAGGAATTTATTATTTCAGCTTAAAAGTTTATCCCCATTATGATGATCCTTTGAAAAACCTTTGGTGTATTTCTGTCCAACTCTTTTCCTAACGGTTAATTAAAGTAAAATTATGAATAACTTTTACTTTATTGAAAATGGGTAAGCTGGAGAAATTTAGTTTTGAAACTCAAGATGCATTATTTGGAGCAGGTAGAATTTCTAAGATAAGTTTGGATTTATCATAGTTGATAATCTGATTCCAACCATATTGGGAGCTACATACTTAATTTAGTTTTTGTTGGACAGATCACTGTAATTTATAGATGGATATAGCATTAACATGTTGCAGATTACTGATAATACCTAACCTTTTTAGGGATCAAAGGATGATTAAGATGGCCCACACAAACCACTGATAGATCAGGTGGATTCCTGATTTCTTTGTTAGATTTACTAATCAACCAAGATGGTCAGCCTTTGAAATCAGAACAGAATATAACCAATTGAAATTACTTACACTATTTTTGACACCTCCTTGGTTTTCTGCAAATAGGAATAGTGGGAAATAGTTAGGAATATTTGTGATAAATAGCTTGCCTTGTAGAATATCTGGGCACTATATTGCTGGAGGTTTCCAAGAAAATATTGGACAACCATTTGTCTAAGATGGTATAAGGACTCCTGCTTTTGCCAAGGGGTTGGGCTAGAAATCCTTCATGGTCCGTCCTAACTCTACAATTCTATGAAATAGTAGAGAAGGATGGGAGAAATCTCTTTAAATGACTATTCAGTGACAAAGTTTTTTTAAAAAATAATTTAAAATGTTTAGTATTATGTTAGCACAGTTGGCCAGTAGAATCTTTTCAAATAGAACACTTCAGTTGGAGAAATAACTTTTTGAATTTCTACGAAATCAATTTACAAAAACTTCTCTACAAAATTGGATACATACAAACTCTAGTATAAAATATAGTCATGCCTATGACAACTGCTTACAACTATTTTAATTGGTGGTTTTTAGTTTTCTGATCTGCTATTTGAAATTCATAATATATCCATAGTAAATAATACTTTAATTCAGCTTGGGTGTTTTTTGGATGTTGCATATGTCATAGGTAACTTACTTATATTCATGTTGGGCTGCTATTATTTATTTATTTATTTAACATATTTATATACCGCCCTTCTCCCAAAGGATTCAGGGCGGTGTACAGCCAACCATAAAACATTCTACAATTATAAAAGTTAAAAGAAATTTAAATATCCTAAGGCTGCCTTTAAGATTGTACCCTCCCCCAATAAATTAATAAAACCCCGAATATTAAAATCCCAATTTAAAACTCCAAATACTAAAATTACTCTAAAAGTCCCACTTCAGCCCAGGCCGGCCTGCTCAAAGAGCCAGGTTTATAATGCTTTGCATGAAGATGTTTCTGAAAAACATTTGAGAATTACAAAGAGTTGCCTGCTAATAGTATCAGTTTTGCATCTCCATTGCTGTTAAGTTTCTCATATGATGCAGTTTAACATTCTGCTATGAATAGTGAAGGCTAAGATATGTATTGCTATATTTTCAGAAATATGATTAGTCGAATAGCCTTTTTATTACAATGTCCAAAGCACATAGAAAGGTGAAGTTCCTCTCTCTTTAAGCACAACCTTACAACTAAGCCCTTTTTAATCTTACATACCTAAAATTTTAATGTTTTTCAGTGCTTTCAAAGTTTTTAAAATTAATAGAAAATTCTGATATTATTTCTCAATTTTTAGAACTGTAGTATATGATTTTAAATTTAGAGGTAGGTAAGTAGGTAGGTAGGTAGGTAGATAGATAGATAGATAGATAGATAGATAGATAGATAGATAGATAGATAGATAGATAGATCCTCCAGATGTTCAGTGAAAACTAGACTAACATGGATGGACTTACGTGATGTTTAGATATGTTGAAGAATTTATTTATTTATTTTAATTTATTTGCTATACAAAGCACTGGGCTGCTTACAACATAAAATATAGAAAAACATTAAAATCATTTGTTGCAAAAAACACAGCAGATAAAATCATGGACACAAAATGGCAAAGAAGGGAGTCAGGGAGTATGTGGGGTTGAATTTTAATTAGTCAAAAACCTAAGAATCCTTAAAGAAAATTAGGTTTTTTAAGATTATTTGGATTGGAAATTAGCCTGCATATTCATATAACTAAGAACCAGTTTGGTATCTTAGAAAGTGGAGGATCATGAGTTCTAAAACCAGCTTAGTGATATTGGGCCAATCACAATCTTTCAGCTATAGGAAGACGATATATAGTCAGAAGTACTGATAAATTTCTTTTCTAGTATTTCAAACAAATTAATTGTAATCCAAGTTTACAAAAAAGGGATTTGAATTAACTTCATTTCTCATGATTCTTGAGAAGGATCATCTACATTTCTCTGTTTTCCCTCACTAATAATTAGCATTGATACCAATGGCAGTTTTAAAGAGTTTGGAATTAGTCTAACTTTTTTTGCATTGGCCTTTCCAAGTCTGGAAAACTTGATGTATATATATTATTATTTAAACCACATTTTATTTTCCTATAGAATATTCTGTATTGGCCAGATGTGAGAAGACAAACAAGAAATTTGTCTCCAGTGCATAAGCTCTCAGTATATATACCAGCAACAAAGTGATAAATCATAAATAATAAGATACAATCATAAATTATAAGATAGAACCAACAAGTGTTAGTCATAACGTACCAATAGGAGTAGGTAATAGGAAAGATGAGAAGGATAATAGTAATACAACAACATGGCTCTATTACAGTATTTCCACACTGTCTAGCATGATTTTCACAGCTCTTCTATTTTGCCTTTATAAATATGTACAAAGTGCAAATGCAACCAAATCTTACTGCTCCATTGGATAGCAAATATTGAGGAAAGACCAAACCGAGTAGCATGATTCCTATTTTCTCTGCACAGGCATGATTAATTATTAAAAACATTTTATGGCTCCTTCTAAGTTGCTCAGCCTTGTCCCACTTCCCCTCTGAGGGAAATCACAAACTGGTTTGAGAATCTCTAGTTAAGTAAATGATATATTTGGTGTATTTGATTTTATTTACAACTTTGTGGTAGTTTTCATATATAACTGTGTCAACTTCCTCTAAGATAATAATTTATGAAGACTAAGTCATACCCTTCTCTGACAGGCTATACATTCATATTGGGAAGGTGAAAGAAATGTTTTCATATATTTAAATGCCAGTCAAAGGAATGTTGAAACAATTGTCATATAGTAGCTTGTTTGTTTATTTTTAATGTTGGCAATTTGCTCCATAGCATTTACTAAGAGAGGAAATGATAACTTTATTGGGTATTTTCAGAGTATTTTATTTTGTGTATGTTTTTCTTTTCTTCAACAGGATGATAGCAAACAGGCACAATTTTTAGCTTTGGCTGTGGTTTACTTCATTTCTGTTTTAATGGTCTCCAAATATCGGGATATTCTTGAACCACAACGAGAAACTGCAAGGTCTGGAAGCCAGGCAGGTAGAAATATCAGGCAAGAAATAAATTCACCAACAAGTACAGGTACTGCTGTTTTTCAGTTAATGCTGAGGAACTGTTGGGACACTTAATGTTTGAATGTAGAAACTGAAGAATAAAGAATGCCTATTAACCTTTGAAAATATTTATTGTTTTTCCACTGTTTTAATACAGGATGGTCTTCTAACTCTGACTAAAGTTTTATTGGCAGCAGAACGAGACTTTCTTCCAAAGCATATAATTAATTGCAGGACACAAGCTAATTACTTTTCCATTTTTTTCCATAAAATCATTTTTATGTTTATCATGTGACTTGAATTGAAATCATAAGTTATGTAATTCCATTACTTTATGACACTTTAGCAGCTGGATATTTTTACACCATAATAATACAAATAAAAAAATAAAACCTATATTTTACTTGCACAAAATTCCAGATTTAATTTTTACTTTCTTCACTTATCAACATCTCTAAGAAGAAAGAATCCCTGTCATCCCTGGCAAACTAGAGCATATACTTTTACTTGGATATAGTGACATTTGTATATTAACAACAATTATCGACACAGTATGATACATATGCATGAGGAGAGAGGAACAGATATATTAATAAAATAAAAGTATAGTGGTCTATTTTTACTTATAAGCGTCAGACTCCCATTATTTGAAAGGTAGTATTTGCCATTTGGCAGCTGACTTCCATCACTCCATGTTGCCAGTACAGGAATCATTAGGAATTATAATTTAATCAGTTAAAGGAAATAAAAGTATGTTTTGCATAGATAAAAATGTAATTATCCACAAAAGGGGAATAGTACTATATTTAGGCAGAACTGCAGCTTTTATAAACATTTGGAACATTTAGGTAAATTTTAGATACAGTACATGGCATGAAGGCATCTGTTATCTCTTAACAAAAATGGAATTAAATTTATTTATTGGAGATCTGCAAAGCTAGCAGAAATTTTGTTGCTAGAAAATATGTCTAACGTCCTAACTTTGCTAGTAAGGTACTTGTTTGGGAATTCTAGCATAATAGTGCATTTCTAGAAACTTGCTTTTAGTACTCTAATTGATTAGTTGATTAAGCTTTTATGAATATGATTTAGGTGCTGTTTGCTTCAAGAGAGATGGATTGAAACCAGCTTTTACCCTGGGTCACACTGCAGAGTCATAAAACTTTCTTTTCTCTGATGTGCATTTCTTTGGGAAGACAATATTTTAATATGCGTGTGAATTCTTACCTGTAAAACCTCTTTCTTCAGAAGCAGAAATGCTTTGGATGAGACTATTTAAAGATTCTCTCATTGGAATATTTTATTTATATTGTAGGCATTGGAAAGAGAGCCAAAAATGATGGCAAATCTTTCCCTTTATTTTGGCATCCCTCCATTCTTCTCATCTTTTTCCTTTATAGATTTTTAATATTTTTTTGTAAATAGTTCACATTTACAATGTGAACTTGCACATGTCCTTTTCAGGATTCAAACTCCCTTGCACATTTGTCTTATTGCAAATGATACAATAAATATATTCTAATAAAATGAATACAGTGAGCATTCTAATATTAGTTTGGATCAATTTCCATTTGTTTAAATTTAAACATAATTTTAAAAGAGAAATCTTATGAGAATCCAGTTCCTGAAATGTTTAATCTTTTTGCTAAAACTGCTTACTGCATATAATGATAGCTATATATCTTTTTCAATATAATCCTATGTATGTTTATTCATGTGTCTTCTTTCCATGTACGTAGTAATAGAATTGGTGCCAAAAGATATTTTTAAAGTAACTAGAATAGATCAATTAAGCACAATGACTTTATTTCATATACCCCCGAAAAGTGGTTTGTTTAAGGCTACTGAATCTTTCAAGATTTCAGTGTCATTAAAAAAAATATTTGAAAATAAAATCTGTAGCAGTTTATATATTTTTAAAACTTAGATCTTGGGGTGTTATAAATACCTTATTGAGACATTGATTATTACATGACATAATTGATTCATGAAAAGCCTGATAACATAAGAAAACATTAAATATTGCCATCAGTTCACCTAATTAAAATAAATGTTTTGGATTTAAATTCTTGATGAATTTTGATAGGATTAAAATAAATAAAATAAACACATTTGTGTGAGCATGGTATTTTTAAAAAGTGTATGACTGTGCCATGTAAATTTAATCCTTTCTTCCCAGATAAGATTGTTTTTAAAAAAATCAAGACATATTTTAGTTATTAAACATCATGTTGTTTCTATTACATTGTGAACTATTTTTATTTTAGAATAAAATTAGTGATTTCCATTGTTTATACATTAGAGTACATTATATATTTTCTTCATTCAAATCATGATTAAGTAATTAACTATTCCTGCATTAATTTTTTGTAAATAATAAAATTATATTGCTTATTTTTTAGGAGATTTATCTTAGAATTCAGCTATCATTTGTGGCTGTGCTACAGATAATGTATTTTTCTGTTTATATGTTGTTTCATACATAAAACTATTCCAACTGTTTCTGTCTTATTTATGTATACATGTCTTTCCATATAAATGTATTTTTTCTGTACGTTGTATTATTTGCAAGTATCTTATTTTTCTAGATTTCTCCCTGATAAATTATTAGTGCCTTGTTTGCATGTTTCAATAACACTTCTGACATGGATCCTCAGTGGACCAAACTACCGGCAATAAGTAGCTGGCTCACCATTGACTCCATGATTTTCTTCACAGTTGTGGTTATACCATCTATCCCACACCCAAGTTTGAACCATGGATTCCTTGCCAAGTTAATACCTGAACAGAGCTTTACCCACTCATTTTATAAAGGTAATTTTAACATAACCTCCTATTCTTTGCCATATTTATTTCATATTATATATTTTAATAACTTAACTATAATACAAAGTCTTAATCAAGAAGATGATTTTTTGGGTTACATATAAATCAGAGTTTTCTGGCAATGATACTATGAACATTCTCCTTGTTTATTAATAGTATTATAGGAGGGCTACAATTTTTAAATTTTAAAAATATACTTCAACCCTTTAAAAGAATAGTGCTGTATAAGGAAGTTATACAGTTCTATATTCCTGAAATAATTTGTTGCGTTTTCTAAATTCTTTGTTTCTTTTGATTTAGAAACTTGTCTTTTTCTATATAGCTTCCAATTATTTTTACTTTCAATAGGCAGACAATATGATTGGAGATACCACTGAGAACAATAAAGTCATACAAAGGTGTTAAAGAAATAAAGGAATGTTCATTTAGATCAGAAGACAGGTGCCTTTGGCTTAGCGCAGTGAGAACATTTACTGCGGTGCAGCAAAATACAAAGTATATAAAAAGGCATCTAGTGAGTTTACAAAACCAAACACTTTTGAAGCAACAGTTTTCTAGCTGAAAACTATTTCAGATAAAAGCTATATTTTCCTGAAATATGCAAGAGTTATAAAATATGCACACGCTTCACATTTCCAACACTAAACAACTATACACAATACATAAAGAAATGTGATCTCTTATTATCAGTGCCCCAAAATTAATCTCTCCAAAACATGTACATCCATCCTCCCCATTATCCCTAAAATTACACATATACATATTCAGCCTACCTTAAAGTTGTGTCACCAATTGGCTTTCCCAAATTCCTTACTAGTGGTCATCTATGTTGCCTATTTCTGTTCTTCCTAGTCATTCTTAGCACCTACCCTTCGGAACCTCTCTAGCCTTATTAGTCTGAATAATAAGTGTCTTCTATTTAACCTTCAGTGTCTTCTGTTTATTTCCAAATTCTTGATAACATCTTGGTACTCTTCTCAGTCCTTAAAATTTATGTGGCAGCCAATTTTCCCACTGTCTTATGTTTTCCTTTCTTTTCATTTTTATCGAGCTAGCAGAATGCCAAGTTTCAGTTGCATTGTCTCTGTTGCCTTCTTTGAAAAAATAGTTTTGACCCACATTTGTATAGGAGGTACTGTGGATAAGAAAAATTAAGAGTGAAAGACAAGCTGATAGTCATAGCACTGCTAGTTTTTAACTTAATTCATTAAAAAAGACTGTTTATTTCTTTTGGGTCCTAAAATAAGCACTAGGGCTTATTTTCAGGGAAACACGATTACAGGGTGATCAACCCAGCTGGGTGCCCCGTCCCTCAGTGCAAGCATAAGAGCCAGCAAGTCTGCGGGGACCAACGGTATATGGCAGCAGCTGCAGCCCTTGGTTGGCACAATCTGGGGCAGCACAGAATAGAAGCCACAGAGTGGAAACCAGACAATCCTGACATGCGGAGCGGAAGGCAGGTGATTCTGACATGTCGTGTGAGCTGCAGGCAAGCTGAGAGATGCGAAGATGAGCCTCCAGTGGTTATCTGACACTCCTCAGCCCACCACCGCTCAGCTTTCCTGTGGTCCGCATGTCGGGTCTGGATCATCTGTCTCTGGCCCACACCTCTGATTCTGCCTGCTGCCAGTGTCGCCACACAAAGATGAACCTCCCGTGGCCATCTGCTGCTCTTGCCACCAATGCTTGGATTTCCTGCGGTCCACGCAAAGCATCCAGATCTCTTGCCTTCCCTCATGTCTGCTTCCACCTGCTGCTTGCCCAGGTGGGCTGTGGTCCACACATGCTCACCGCCTTCTATGCTGGCCACGCCCACTAGGGCTTATTTTTGGGGTAGGGCTTATATTAGGCACACATGAAAAACCCCAGGATGGGGCTTATTTTCAGGGTAGGTCGTATTTTTGGGGAAACGATATTTGTTCTAAATGGACAGGGAGATGACTAGACTTTAGGATATTTTAGTTTTTCCAGATAATCTCAGATTGTAATCACATAATTATAAATTAGAGATTAAACTATAACTACTGTTTATTATAGGAATAAATATAAAATATTGAGGTATGAGAAGAAGCTTTTCTGCATTTAGGATCAGTATTCCCAGTATGGTGCCTATGGGTATCCTTCATATATTTAAGAGGCATTTTTAAAAAACAAAACATAAAATGAACTTGGAGCTCACTGGTCTGGGCCCATGAAAGGAATTATCTGAGGTGATAGTGAGCCTGAAAAACATATTGATTTGTGTTGATCAGTGCTATCAAAACTGCAGCTAGAATACAAGAAATTATTCTTCAAGAAATGTGCAAGAAATTATTTATTCTTTTAAAAAGGCAATTTTTCATTTTCTTTAATTCTATATTATTACTACAGGTGATCCTTGCTTAATGACCCCTTGTTCAGCAGCTATTTGAATACCAGTGATGAAGTGGTCATCAAAGTTCCGGCTATTGTAGCATCCTTGTGATCACATCATCACAATCTGGGCACTTGGCAACTGAGTCACAATTAGAAAATTATAATTTGTGACCTTCATCGCTATTTCCACAAAGCAAAGTTAATGGGGAAAACAGCAGGAGGTCAAAAATAGCAATCACATGATATTGTGCTTAATGACACCATTATGTCGGGGTGAAGAATCAGGACCATGTGTTAAGTTTCAGATAAGCTGGTTTATTGCTTTGCCTATGCAGAAGAATCTAGTTAATTCACCATCAGCACTAATTGGCGCTAGATAAGAGTTAATGGAGTACAAGAGGTGCTAGATCTCTTGTGTGGGAACGTAACAACTCCAGGCTGATTCTTCTCTTCACTCCATCCCCAGTTTCTGCCTTTCCTTCTCCTACACCAAAGAACTGTTTAATTATAGCAACAGGAAGTGTCAGAACTGCTGTTGCTAAGTGGTTCAGTCATGAAACATTGCACTTTACAACTGTGTTTTCTAGTGATGGAAATTGTCCTTGTTAATCGAAAGCTACCTTGTACTATTATAGTAGAATACTGAAAAGGATTTCTATTATTAAATGTAATAGATGGCAATAAGAAATACTCAGGTAATAATAAGCAATACAATCCATTTAATAAAAAATTAATTAGCAATTTTATTAACCAATTATTAGGACACAAATAACATCAACATAATTTATACCAGTGATTGGCAGCAGATAGACTATTTGCAGCAGTAATTGGTAGCTATTGTCATCTTCCATGAAGTAATTCAGCAGTGTGATTACTCAGTGTTTTTGGATAGTTTATATACTCTCAGTAATATCAGTCTGGCTTCCTCCCTAATTCTGGAATAGAAATCTTGCAGCATGGGTAATCTTTGCTTAAAAATAATACAGAAGATATGACCCTGCTGATCTTTAAGGATTACTTAAATGGTGGTCTGTGAATGTCTTCCATATTTACTATAGTATTTGGAAGAATATGAGAGACAATTATTGCTCATATTTTTTTTTTAAATAGATACTTACAGAATGGATAGGTAGCCTTATTAGCAGATTTTTTAAAATCTGTGATTCTCCTTACAGGTCATTTCTGCTTTTAGCAATTAGCAGAACTATTGAAAAAGAAACTAATCTCCCACAAATTAATGTGAATTAACTAATATAAGTTTACCAATTTTATACTTCATTTACAAATTGTTCAGCAATATGAATGAATAATTGACAGCTGTGACTAAGTACATTAAGTAACAAAAATGAACCCACTTGAAATTAGGGAAGGTTGATGGGTAATATCCTTTTGTTTGGAAGAAAAGAGGAGTGATCATGATTTGTGGTGTTTCACCACCTCTAAAATATGTATGTTACATTCTGTGTGTTCTCCACGAAGCAGCAATAACTCAAAAGGGCACATTTTCCCTTGTTAACTTCGTATAGCTTTATAGCTGAGACCATTCTAGGCTGGTAATAGCTATGCAGTAATCGTCTGTAACTTTAGAAAGTAATTTTTGCACTGTGATCTACAAGGCTGGATTTAAAGCTACAGGAAAAAAAATCAGTAGGTGCAAGCAATCCTATAAATTATGTGTGATTTTAATAAAGCATCTAATTTCTGATGAGTTAACATTGAGGAGGCAGGCAAGATTTAATTAGGGCTGAGGAAACTATAGATTCTTAGGTCTGAGGCCTTCAAATCACTTTGGCATCAATATTATTTTCTTTCCCAAATCTAAATCATGCTACATTTTTAAAAGTATAACTTTCCATTAATTTCTAAACAATGGTTTGTGATTTGTTCAACTATTATCCAAAATATTTTAATTTTTACAATTCTTAATTGTCCATTTTTATTTATTCATTTGCAAATTCATCTACTCACATTTTTTCACTTCTGCAAATAGAATAGATGCTGAATCCTGCTTCTTTTGCAGGAAAAGTTTCAGGACATTCCCTACCTCCCTCTCTTCTTCTATTTTCGCATTATGCTACTTCTGCTCACATATACATTTGAGTTGAGAGCTCATTTCATGTTGTGAAATGTTGTCTATAATTATCATAGCAACTTTGTTCTCAACCTGGTGTTTTGAAATTGTTTTTAGTGGTCATTATAGACTCTTCATTTGCCCCTCTCTCTAGTTTATTCTCACTACTAATAAGCTCCTGCCTTTCTTCTTTTGCTGTCTCTGAACATTTATTGTATCTATCTAATGAGAATATTTCTTCTGGAAAGGAGGAATTAACTGAGCCTTTAGTTACACTGTAGAGGTTGAAATACCTTCAAGTTTAAAATAGATACCATGGTACAGCTTAATGTGGATCACTGTCGGTTCCATCAAATGCATTTTCAGTGCATCTAATGAGCTAGATTGTGATTCACGAAAGCTCATGTTACATAGATATTAATCTTCTAGGTGTAATGATATTCTTTGTTGTTGTTTCAGAATATTTTTTTCTAGAACAGTATTGCATGTATCTGTATGGCATAATTGTATGCATTTGTCAGATTCAGAGAACTGTTGTCAAGATGTTTGGTGACTACACATATATCTTGAGACATTTTTCTTGCCAATACTGAAGCAATTCGACTTTTTCAGGATTTTGGTTTTTGTTTTACTTTCCTGTACAATATTCAGTCCTGAAATATTTCTTAAATATTACTTTCATTCACCTTCCAAGCAGACCCAAACCTGCTTACTTCTGAGTGCAGGCAAGTTCTTCTAGGTTTTGTCAACTGCTGGGATCAAATTCTTAGTGACTTCCTAGATATATTTATGAATGTAGTTTTCCTGAAAACAGTATGGAAGCTGTTTGCTATGACTTTCTCCGTGTGTGTGTGTGTGTGTGTGTGTGTGTGTTTGTGTGTGTGTCTAGATAAACTTCTGCGTCCACCTAGAGCCCAAATATTTCCTAGGTTTTGTATGTAACTTCTAATCAGATCCAATTCTATTTGACTTTCCAAGATCAGTGAAGTTTGTTAGATGTTTAGAGTTCGTTGTAGACAATTACATATTTTACTATGCATACTTCTATAATTACAAAGTTTGTCATTATAACAGATATTATATATAAGTCAGCATTCTATAAAACATAATTTGTTTTTTTAAAAATGTTGAAACTGCTGGACTGGCAGTAGGATGACCCAGTCTATCCTCATCCAAGCAAAACTTTTGACCAGTTATTCTCTACCTCAACCTATGATAGGAAGATGTTGCTGTGAGGGAACAGGAAAGAGGAGTGCGCTTCAGCTTCTGAATGAAAAGGAGAATGTAATAAATACACAAAGAAACAAACAATGTAACCTCATATACTTCATTATAGGACTGAATCATCTGAGCTTTCTTTCTATTTTAGAAAATGCTTTATTATTTTCAGCTACATTGAATTTATTCTAAATATATTTTTCTCTTTGCTTCTAATAAATAAGGCTATTTCTAGTTTGTGAACCATTTTGAATTTTTAATATTTCTGCATAAATATAAACGAAAACATGATCTGTTTTTCATACAAGTGCTAAAACCAGATAAACAAGTGAATAAAAACATTGCACTTGTTTATTCGTTGAGAAATTTTTTCCGAAGCTACATATTTGTGTATGTTAACCAAAACTGGCTCAGGCATCTGAGCCTGTAAATCTAAGACTGCTGCATTTATCAGTTCCTGATGAGCTTGCTAAACTCCAAGCAAACATACAGCAAACATACAGCAAACATACTGCAGTACCCCAAACACCAGAAAAAGAAAATAGACTGGTTATGCAACATAGATACTGACACAACTTTATCAAAAAATGTGTGACCACTCAGCCTACTATAGCACAATCAATACAAGCTATGAAAAGAAAAGAGTACCGTACATCAACATCATCTCAGAAATAACCTACAGACTATACAACCACACCGAGTCACAATAACATGCTAAACAACGTCTAAAAGATCTTATATAAAACAAAAGACTCAGTAACCCAAAAAGAAAAAAAAAACAGAAGTCATCTATAACATACAGTCTAAGGGCTGTAACAGCCACTATGTTGGACAGACAGGCAAAAACTAAATGAGCACACCAGCTAGCAGTCAGAAGACACAATGGAAACTCAAAATCAAGACACATGGACAGACTTAACCATAGTTTCAACCTGGAAATTATGAGCATCATATACCAAGACAAACCAAATAATTCTAGGATTTCTTGGAACCTTGCAGAAATCAGCCATCAAGGAACAAATAGAGATAAACCACATTACATACCATTCAAGAGAGACAATAAAACAGCTAGAAAGAAACAAAAAGAACAGAGCACATCTTCTCCACCAGCTTCTATCCAGATAAACAGAGGTTAACACTAGCCAAACAATCAAGCAGAAAACAATAATCAAGGAACTACCAAGGAGAAAACCACATCCCACCAGCACTGTATATACACTGGGAGCACACTTACTTGTATTGCCTGCAGCAAATAAGCAAGCTTAGAGAGCATCAAGTATTCTACAGTTCAACCCCGGGCTATATATATTCATTTCTATTGGAGCTTACCAAAATCACACTTGCTCTATTTTTCAGTGTGATATGTTTTTTTGCACATTTACCCGTTTTTCAAATCTCCAATTATGTATCATTTACTTGGCAACTAAACTTGCATTGTTCTGTGAGAAAAGATTTATTATTATTAGCCCTTTTCTAGAAAGTATATTTTGAAATGTTTGTTCAGAGCAGTTTATTTATATTGATTTCAGCTGAGATTACTTTATAATCATATTTTTACATATATATATATATATATATATGTATGTATGTATGTATGTATGTATGTATGTATGTATGTATGTATGTTAAGGTTTTGTGAAGGGAGAAATTACAACATGGTAGAAGGGAAATGCTTTCTATATAGTAACTGATTTTGTAAATAGCATACAGAACGTTGATGAACATTTTTTAAAATAATTGCTGGTCTCCAGTTCATTGCTTGGACATTCTCTGTATCTGATCTAGAGAAATATATTTTCAGATATTTGTTTCATGTCAGCATGTTATTTTTGCATGTTTAAATGTTTCTCAATAATAACTAGGGCAATTATCATTTAAATCATGGACACCTGCTTCATGCTGCCCCTTTACATGCAGTATATCTTTTGGTTGTGTTGACCTTTCTTCCACAACTTTCATGTTTCTGTGACAGATAGAATAAATAAATAGATGATATATAGACAGACAGACAGACAGACAGACAGATAGATAGATAGATAGAGTACGTTTATAGCTGTAGTTCTAAGTTTACTTCTCAAGAAACCAAACTCCAGGCATAGATTCTTAGCACTGGAATCAAGGGTGGGATTCTACCTGGTCAGACCAGTTCTATAGAACCGGTTGTTGTGATTCCCGCCCAGTTCGGAGAACTGGCAAATCACGCCACTGGCTGGCTCCTCCCCTCCCCACCCACTCATTCCTTACCTGGCATGTGCGCCATTAAACTTGCTTGCTAAGTTCCCATTTCTCCTTCCCCCCCGACCATCAGCTGTTTTGCTGTGCTGGGAGATTTAAATTAGCTAGAAAGCAGGAAATATTTAATTTCTTGCTTTCTAGCTAATCTTTAAAGCAGAGCTGAACCTTCCTTAGGACTGAAGCTTCTATTTTTCATTGCAGACTCAGGCAGCAGATTGCAGAAAGATAGATCTCTGAGTGAATCTGTGATTCTGCGAGCAACTCAATCTGACTGCCTACTTTGCCTGATTTTGGGTAAAAGTTGCTCTTTTTTATAAAAAATTAAATATTTACATATTTATAATATTTACATACAAGCCATGCCCAGTCAGTCACATGACTACCAAGCCACACCCAATCAATCACGTGACCACCAAGTCATGCCCACAAATTAGGCCATACCCACAAAATGTTAAGAAATTTGAATCCCACCCCTGACTGGAATACTGGAAAATAAATGATGATATGACCTTCATTCACTTTCTTGTCCAATTATCTCTTTTCCTCACATCATCTCCATCTTGTTTTGTTCCTTCTTTTTCTTTCTCTTCCCAGCATAGCTAACTTGTTGCTTTGTCCCATTTTCTCTCTGTTTTTTCCATATACTTTTATGTTTGTATTTGAGAGATTTGTGTATTTGAGGCATGGTTGATAAACACAGTTTGTTTTGTTAAGCAGTTTATCATAAATTACAAAATATTTATTTTGTGAGAATCTTATATAACTTTCATAAAAGATTAGGAAATAAGCTGTAGATACATTTTAAATAGCAAATGTATAAAATTTTGAAATTGCCAAGTAGTAGCTTTCATTTTTGGATTTTTATAATGCAAAGTACATAATTGCACTTAGACTTATGTACCGCTTCAAAGTGCTTTTACAGTTCTCTCTAAGCGGTTTACAGAGTCAGCATACTGCCCCCAACAATCTGGGTCCTCATTTTACCCACTTCGGAAGAATGGAAGGCTGAATCAACCTTGAGCCTGGTGAGATTTGATCTGCTAAATGTATTTATTAAAAATGAATTAAATACTTCAAATCACTGTAAGATAAAATAAACTTTTTATTTTGCTGCAGATTTATTATTACTTAGCTTCAGAGCTATACTTGTGTTAGTTTCCTATAGGAAAACTAGAAAATCATTTTGTATTATCTGAATACATTATGTTACACTTTAGCAATTGATTGACTTTGCTGATCTCAGATACCTAAACAGGGTTACACCTGGTAAGTACTTGAATAGGGGACTATTAGGAAATACCAAGGTTGTAGGCTAGATTAATAATTAAACACATACACTAAGAGGCTTTCCTTAGCTTATAGCAAAGAGACTAAGGACTTAAAGTTTACTTTCTTTGAAGGGAGCCATAAATGTTATTATTTTGATATATGCTCTTTATTTATATTATACTTCATAATAAATACTTCACTAAATTAACGATTTCTATAGAAAAAAATTCTATGAAAAATAGTAGGTAAAAGAGAAACAGACAAGATTAAAATGTTAGATTCAACATTAGTTTTAGTTGTATATTTTAAATAGCATCAAACTGAACTGATAAGAACTGCTGAATAGTTTGAAAGCAAACTCTTAATTATGAAAAATGAAATCATTGCTTGGCTGCGGCCAATATTTCTTTTGTTTAAAGTAGTCGAGTGTAAAAAGTTAACAGTATTAACATTTATGGTGAAGATACACTTTTAGGAAGCAGATGAAACTGGTATTTAATGCTAGGATTCTAAAGAGATGAATGAATGAAGTTACATTAATTGATGTTCTCTTCTTGAATTCTATGTTTATATTTACCTGGAGTTCTTGGTTCCTTGAGTAGAACTGTGTTTATGCAGACAAGCAGGCATATAGACAAAAATTCAAAGAAAAGAGTGTTCTAGTTCTAAACTCTTAGTAGATTTCTCATTTGTAACTTTGAAAAATCAGGATATGTTAGCTGGTGTTCTGGGAAAGTAAGTGAATGGGAAACTAAGTCCATCTACTCACCATTTAAATGAGATCTCATTGGAATTTTTTGGAATTTTTCACATGAAAGTTATGTGTGACAAAAATTCAAAGAAAAGAGTGTTCTAGTTCTTTTCTGTATGAAACATATCTGGAACTTCTTGATTTCTTAGCACTAGCTGTGTTCATTTGGCTCATTTCATTTGGTTCATTTGTATTTAAAACTTTGATGAAACCAATCCTCTCTTTTTTTTTAATGCTTTAGTTCATGAAGGCAGTTTTTTCAGGAGAAAAAAAATCTGTATTTATCTCAGAGAAATGTTCTTTGTTACAGTTTTTGTTCCATATGATAAAATAAATGCATAAAATGAAAAAGGATGTTGATAGAGGCAGTGGTGGTGAAAGCAATTTATTTTATTTATCTTTTCAAGATTATATTTTCCCTTTGCACAGAATGGAAGCGAAGGGATTAGTGTCACTACAATACCTGTGCCTGCTCAAAGAAGGGAAATAACTTTTGGTCCATGTTGTCAACATTTTAAGGTTCAAACTGCTTGTGAGTGGGAAGTAGAAACAGTAGTGGCTATGCTTTTAGTGATCGTACAGTATCTGTTTTACTTTATGATCACTAGACAGCAAACCTTTTCACTTTGTCCTCCTGTCAGAAAATCAAAGAGAAACCAACTTCATAGAGCTCAGATAAAAGAGGGAATAGGAAACTGGAACAGAACAGAGAAAGAATTAAAAAAGTAAAAATAAAAAAGGGGGAGAAGAAGATCATAAATTTTAGCACTGTTAGCTGTTTTATGCTCAATTACTTCAGATAAAAAAAACATTGGCAGCAACCAACAATGTTAGATTTCAAGCAACTGGAGAAACTTTGACCAGAGCACGTAGGGACAGGGAAAAGAGAAGGAAAATGCAATAGTATTAGGTGACAGGAAAGAGTAAAGCTGGAACAGAAAATTGAGCAGTTGGGACTGTGAGGAAGAGCTCTTTTAAAATAATAATAATAATTTATTTATTTGCCTATGGGCCAGGCCCATTCAACTCTGAACTTATCTTTTAAAAGTAAGAAGCAATAAAACAATAAAACTATGAAGAAAAACAGATGCAAATGGGAGGGGAAAAAACCTCAATGCAACAAGAAAAAAAAAGTCAGAAGCTCAACAACCACCCTAACTCCAGACTTGGAGAAAAGCCAAGTTTTACTTTTGGAATAGTATGAAAACCATATGGATCTCTGGGAGGATGTTCTTCCTAAGGGCAGGATTTCTGACAGAGAATGTCACCTCCTAAGTCTTGACAGATGACATTGTTTGAAGGGACCTGGAACATACACACTCTGCCCAGTTTTATTGGGTGAACAGAAATTATTGGATATAGATGCTTCTTCAAATAATCACAAGGGTTTATACATAACAACAAGCATAGTGATTTGCTCCAAAAAGCAAGCTGGCAACCAGTGCTACTTATGAAACAGTGGTGACATAGGGGCATATTATGGAGCACCTATCATTCTTCAAGACATTCTGTTTTCGTGTTTCAACTGACACTTTCTCCGAGTCTGAAAGACAAACAACTACAATTGACCAGGTAGAATCCAGTATTCTGCTGGTACAAGTCTCAGACAATTCTCTAACCTCATTCCAGTGCTTGCCATCTTGCTGAAGACAGCTTTAGCAGTAAACCAGCACCCTATAGAAGACCCTATATCGTTATGGACAAATGGCTCTCCCATTTTATCCACCACTTCTGGAGGCAAACTGTTCCACTGATTAATTGTTTTTACTGTCAGTAAATTTCTCCTTAATTCTAGATTGATAAGCTAAATGCATAATTTTGCTGTGCAATTTATTGCCACAAGTTGTACTAATTATTTCAGTTTGGAAAGCTTTTAAAGATGATTTAAAATACATTAAGTCATAATGACTTAAACAGCTATAAGTCAACTGTATGTATTTATTTAATCTGCATCTTAATAACAGATTTGGAGAACAAGAAAAAGGGTGCTATTGTATTTTTTTTCCTCCTCATGGGCTTATTTTGGCATGTGATATCTACATGACAACAAAATACCTCAACAACTAGGCATTTAGTCTATTCTTGTCCTGCCCTTAGGTGCTTTGAAGAATAGGTCAACCCACTCTTCTCCGGGACAGCCCCTCAAGTACTTGGAAGGCTATATCTCCTCTAGTCCATCTCCACCAGTTTTTATGCATGGTATTAAGAAAATGATCTTCATAGTACTAAAATTATCTTGTCTGCTTGATTGTACCCTTCAATTGGGTGAAATAGTGTGTTTCAGCTTCTGCCCTTTGGAAGATCTTACCTCCAGAGATAAATAAGATCCACCCTATTTCTTATAGCCTTCAGGAAAAGCCTTAAAACATGGCTATGCCAATAATCATGGGTCCTGAAGGAGAAGCTGTTGGCTGGTGCACTAACAGAAAAAGCACCCCACCTCTCCCCTCCAAATCATGGTTTTTGGCTTGTTTTAATTTTTGTAATTTTAATCCATTTTTATATTTATAACCGTTGAATGTTTTATCTGCCATTCAGAGTTACTTGAACTGAAAGTTGGGTGGCAAATAATTTTGATAAAACAATAAATACATTTTTGAATCAATGTTCCTCAAATGGTTAACTTACAGAATTCATCTAAAATGTGGGACCCATGACTTTTATGGGATTGAAATTTGGCAAAGTCGTGACCTCATCAGTGTTGCCATGCTGCTATAGCCAGCCAATAGAAAGTTGGAAGTTGCTCCTGTTCCTACTAGTTTTTTTTGTTTTTTGTTTTGCTTTCCTATGGTTCTTCTGTTTTAAGAATATCTCAGAAACTGGATCATGGGTTGTTTAGCCTTTAATAAAATAAAAACATAAAATTAGTGATAAATAATAAAGTTCTTCACAAAATACATAATTTTGCTTTGTGACCTATTGCCACTGATAAGTAATCGCAGAGTTTTCTTTGTCTTCAAGAAGTATGCAGCAAATGGAAGTAGTGTGCAAAATTGTAGCAGTGAGTATAAAGTCACACAAGCACAGAGATTGAAGGGTAAAGGGTTTTATATACAGGAGTATAAGCACAGTCCAAGATTCAGTCCAATATTCATACACAGTTCATCAGTCAATAGAGTATATAACTAACCATCATAGTCAGTAGGTAAAACAGCAATATAGCATCTTCAATGCATCCATGCAGCAATGAAGAGATATAGTTACAGAATGATGAAGATACTTGCCGAGTAGAAGCAGCAGTAGCCAAGTAACAGCCCAAGTCGAAGCCCACTAGCCATATGCTCTCTCGCTTCTTGCTATATAGTAATCCTGCTTCTTGTAGCCAATCAGTATCTTGGCTTCAGTAAAGTGCTGAGTCATTATGACTTGCAACCATATATGGTAAACCAATATAGTTCAGGTTCTTAAATAAACCTAACAGCCACAAGTGGTAGTAGTTATTTCAGTTTGGAAAGCTTTTAAGGGTGATTAGTTAAATTCATAATAGATGACATAAACAGCTATAAGCTGAGTGTATGTATTTATTTAATTTGTCTTAATAACAAACTTTGAGAAAAGAAAAAGGGTGCTATTGCATTTTTTTTCCTGCTCGAGGGCTTTGTTTGGTATGTGATATCTGCATGATAACAGAATAACTGAACAACTAGACGTTTAGTCTGGCAGGTCTTTTCCTAGGATATTTTAGATATCATAAGTAATGTGATTGCTTGATTATATGTTATTTTAAGCTCTATTTATTGGCTTACATTTATGTGTGTGATATTGGGTTCTTTATTCTACAAACCCTAACACTAAGAGAATATTATAAAAAGAAATTTAGGTAAAAACCATATATCCACAATTTTAACTATTATTAATTCTGGAAATAGGAGAAAAACTATCTTTCATAAAAATCATGTTTTAAAATAGTTGAATATAAAATGGGATGATTTAAATACATCAGTTTGCCCAGACATGAAAAACTTTTGTGCAACAAATGTTTGCCTTACTATGCCAAATGTTTGCCAGACGAATTTTTATAAGTAGAAGTAATAGTATACTTGAGAAAGATTTTTCTTCACCCTGCAGCTCTTATGCATTAATTAAATGCATATTTTGCATTTCTTTGTTAATTTTAATATGGTTGCCCAGATTCTTTTTCAAGTCCAAAAACAAATCAATTATCCCAGACCTCAGTATATAAACCTTTATTTTTTATTTAATATTTTTCCCTGTTTAAAATTAATTTCAGAGACAGGAACAAGAATAGCACTGTCTCAAGAAATCTGAAGTTGATTATGAGAAATATAATACAACCTCCATGGCAATTGAAGTATTGTTAGTAACTGTACTAATCATTTTGATCATGTTAAATTACAAAAAGAAATATCTGTATTCTGTCTGATTTCTATTAAAAGGTATATATTGCATTCAAAATGTAGTTCTGAAAATTGGAATGATACAGAATGAACTGAGCACCTTAACTAGAATCTGATGATTTCTCATATTGAAAAAGTGCCCGAGGAAGTAATTAGAAATCCCAAAATAAGTAGAGAACTTGAGACATGGATGCAAATTTCTTGTCAAATTTGACACAGGCAATACATCTATGTCTTCAAAATTCAGGTTGAATCATCTGCTGCCTTTTCTGTGATTGTCAAAGGTTAGTGGTGAGACATGCCTTTATTTGGGCCGGTCCTATGAAACAATATAGGAAACTAGTAGATCAGTCAACTGTCTTGTTATTTTTTACATGTTTGTTGCTAAATGACTTATTGAATAGATACAGAACGTTAAGAAGGTACTGCACTAGAACCCGGAAGACCTATCCACAGGATTACTATATGGGGAAAAAATGATAGAATGTTGTGTTGCATGGCCTTGGGCATTTTGAGGAAAGCAAAATATAAGCAATCAAACAAATATAGACAAAATAATTTGTTCTTTTCTACTATGTTACTTAGTTTTGGTAAATTTGATAGTACCAAGCAAGCATTTCTGAAGCATTATTTTTCTGATTTCGCATTGAAGCATAGGACCAGTAAATGTTTGTTTCGTGGCTGCTGTGAAATGTATTTCTAAGTGTTTCTCATGCATTTTGGAGGATTTTCCACCGATATTTTCCTGCCTTATTTTGTATTGACATTTCTATTAATTTTGGGGAGCATAACAGTATTAATTTACAGACTTGATTATTTCTCTACTTTTTCTATTGTAGAAACTCCTGTTGTATTTCCAGATAATATCAAAGAAAAAGAAACTCCAACACCAATTGAAGATATTCCATTGGAAAGCTCTATTCCTCACACTGATTCTGGAATTGAAGAGGAACAAATACCCAGTATTTTAAATGGGACAGATTTAGAAACAAGCCCTGGTCCAGATGCTATGAGTGAATTGCTATCTACTTTGTCATCTGAGGTGAAGAAATCTCAGGAAAGTTTAACAGAGAGTCCCAGTGAAATTCTGAAGCCTGCATCTTCAATATCAAGTATTAGCCAAAGCAAAGGTATTAATGTTAAAGAAATTTTGAAAAGTCTGGTAGCAGCACCGGTTGAAATTCCAGAATGTGGGCCTGATCCAATTCCTTATCCTGATCCTGCACTGAAAAGAGAAGCTCAGCCTATTCTTCCAATGCAGTTTCATTCTTTTGACAGGTATGTAATGCATTCAATCATCTGCCTGCCTGCCTGCCTACCTACCTTATTCTTGATAATTGAACCTTGTTTTGTTCATACATAAAGCTAACATTTAACTATGGTTTGGTGAATAAACCAGAAACATTGGAAATATTGTAATGACATTATTTTTGCCAGCCAGTTTAGTTCTCATCCTGCTTTACTGACGTATCTTCCTAGGGAATGGTATATCAATGTAGGTCTGGATGAAAAAGTCACTAGAAATGTTTGCAGCTAAAAATGGGTAATAACAACTGGTAATGTGAACACAATTATTTTCATAGATGTTTACAACAATCATAGGCCATATAGTCAGCCCAAAGGACAGTTCATTTTATATTGTAGTTTACTTGGCTATATATTTGTTAGTTTTAATTTATTGTTTGTGTTTGGAAATGTTCATATCCTGAACACACAGAGTCTGAATTTCTATATAATTCTGGTGATGAAAAGAAATAAGAAAATAATAAATCACACAAAAAGTTTGACTGCATAGAAGGCAAAAGAAGGCAGGTATGGGAGCTGTAAAGAGAGTTAGGACACCATTAAGATTATAAACAGATACAAAATAATTGTACAGATGGTATTAGAAAAACCTAAACCCCACGCTAAAGCTGAGGATATTAAGAACCGTAAAAAAGGCTCCATGAGACATGTTTGAAGTAGAAAGGGGGGCGGGAAATCACACATGCCACATATTCAGGTGAAGAAAAGAAAATGCTAGTGGGAACAAAAATTTTTTATTCAAACATGATTTTGACTTAGTATTTTTTAAGAGGAGTGTTTCTATCTTCAATTGGGAAGAGCAAGATAAAGAGGCAAGAATGAGGTTTAAAATTGGTAAAGGATGCTTATTTACTGTGGATGAATTTCAATCTCCAAAGCATATCTCCAAAGAAGAATCTGTTAGCACCTTGAAAACAATGTGATTGCTAAAAATTAGAATGGATTTTTGAACAGTACATTATGCCTTTCTATCATACTGTATTCTTAAAAGGTTTTAATTTCCTTAGTAAATTGTATTAATATTATTGACAAAGTATTTCATAATATTTCAATTATCACTCTAACTAAATGTAGGATTGATGACACTTCTGTTAGTTTCACAGTTGACTTGATCAACACATTCAAAAATGTTCTTCAATGACTCCTCATATAAACACAAAGTTTCAAGGAGGTTGTCACAGATTCTGATCAAGAAGACGTATTCTAATTGAATGTTTCCTAACAGTAAGAAAATAACAGAAACAGTTTGACAGGAACTAATTAGAGAAGTGATGGGCTTGCCTTTACCTAATGTGTTGAATTAGCACCTGGAATCATCAATTAGGAATGCTTTAACTTGGATTAATCAAGGGGTTGAAGTAGTTTTAAATGGGTCCTCCAATTTTGTTATTCTAATTTGTGTTTCACTGCTGTTATAGTGCAGGAAAGATAGCTTTTTGTGGGTTATATGCTTTTGTTTGTGGAATATGTGCTTGTAAATGCATTTTTGTGCGTATTATGAGTGTTTTCTGTTTTTTTGTTTGTACATTACAGGTGCATAGGTTTATAAGAATACAGTAGGTGGGAAGATATTTCTGGGGTAAAAACCTTGGGAAAAAGTTCAGCAAATTGTGCAATCTTTCCTTTTTTAAAATCCAGTTTTAACATATGTTTGGAATTATATTTGTTTCTAAACTCATGTAGTAATACTTGATGTAAATGTTAGAAAAGGTTGTAATTAGTAGGTACAGGCTATTTAAATATAAAAAGACAGAAAATCTTTTAAAAATCTGTTAAGTATCAATGCTCTTAGAAAATGTTTGTTTTAAATATATTTGCAAATCTTTTGTTTTCAGTTTTAGTTCCAATCCTATGTGTATAACATAATCAATTTAAAGCTATAGTATGTTACTATTATGAGAATAAACAATGCTGAGCCTTTTTTGTATGGCTTTGCAAACAAGAAGACATCAGAACTTCAACAAATCAAGATCAAACTTTGGTGCTAAATACTGTACAATATTGTACAATAAACTGTAAAATAAACATAATATGTCAGTTTTTATGTAACAGGAAACTGTAGTTTATTTGTGACAGGAGACAGATTGTTTAAATCCCTTCCTGAAACACAGAGGAGAAAACAGACATAGTGTAAGCATTACCATATATAGGTGGCAAAAACTGGATAGTCACTTGATGATAGCAAAGAGATACGAAATCCTAACTTTACTGCAATTTAATCCAGATATTTAGGTGCAAATACAGTAGTTGCAAGTCAAAGACCTGCTGCAATACTTTCTTAGAATGCGACATGACAAGAATTATAAATCTGAATTGGTCCAAGATTATAATGTATATTATTTTCTTAATAGTTGAATAGAATAAAAATTGTATTTTGCATAGCTATTAATTTAACCTGTAACTGACTGTCAGGGTATGCTTGTGCAATTCTTTGTACTATTGCTATATTTATTCAAAATATTTCTATTACCATTCTAAAAGATAAATATTTGTAGGGTTCTGTTTTTTATAAATACCTATTTATTCTAGTGGATGTTATTTTTCATAAATCTTTTTATAAGATTTTCTAAAGTAGCCAAAGATTATTGAAGATTTTCTGGGGAATCTTAAAATCCATTTAAAAAACATTTAAATGCCCAGATTCACATAGAAAGTAAATACTTATTATGTATTTATTCATTACAGATAAAACAAAGACTGAGTGATATAATTCTAGAAAAACTGTTTTCTAAAACATATTAAAATTATTTTTAAAACACAGAATTTCAAATGAAATGTAAAAACACTATGTATATAGTGTTTAATATATATAGTGTATATATATTATACTCATGAAATAGATCTTCTCTGTTAATGTATTCAGCAGTTCAAGTACTATCGAATGTAAATGATGAGGTGATATTGATGAAAGGAGGGATTGAGGTCTCGGGGGGCGCTGATGACGGATTGAACAGAAGCGCCCTTGCACTGCACGTAACTCAAGTCTGTCGTCTTCACTACTCAAAGCCATAATGGAAGGTGGCAGTCTGAAATGAGTTGCCACGGCAAAGAGTATTATTTTTGAAATGCTTTCACACAAATCACTAGGCCCTGCATACAACTTAGTTTCATGCTTTAATGTCATCAGGAGGCACAAATTGGTGTGTCTAATTGTTTGCCACCTGCCAGCAAAATGAGCTGCCAGCTAGCCAGACGGGTTTGATTGTCCGTCAGCTTTTCAATAGATTGAGAGTGACAACATCAAAAATTTCACTTCAAACTCTGAAGCTTTGAGCAGCTTTTCAGAGACCTCTTCCCCACAAGTGCTTCTGGACAACTGCATTTTTCAATCAGTTTCAATATATCCCTGCCTTCTGTCTCATCTGTCCTAAGGTGTAGCTGTAATTACATCAAAAACTATATAAACAGATTTCTTTGGCCCTAGATTCTTGACTCAAAGTTATGATTCCAATATCACGTGGAAAAAAAATAGGTAGTGGTATTTGCAACAGCACAAGCAACTGATTATTTGCTAGTGGCTATGACAATTTTAGAGTGAAAGTGACACATTTTCATTAATACTTTTTATGTGTCAGATATTTTGCTGTGTATGGAAGTACATGCAAAGACATTCATAGATTGAATATTTTATTTCCATTTATTTAAAGCAATTCTTATTTACAAATATATCTTTAGTACATTAATAGGTTGACTATAAAACTCTGTGAGATTTAAAATCTTTATTAATATTAGCTGTCCTAAAAAAAGTAGAACTGCAATATGTAAAAGCAAGTTAAATTCACAAAATAAAAGCATAAATGCCAAATTTTGTTTTTAAACTTATCCTTTCTCCCTGCTCCTAACCACCTTTTAAAACTCTCCTGAATTTAATAAAATAGATTGGTCGTTTACTCTGTCCAAAGAAACAATCAGAAAAAAAAATTGGCCTGTGGTTTCTTTTATGTAGCTGTTGCCTAAAATCTCAAACTCTAGGGTATTTTAGCAGAAGAGAAAATGCAGAAGCTGTCCATGGTGAATATACTAGCTTTTAGATGAAATAAATGTTAGGACAGATTTTTTGTTTTTAGTTTTAGTATTTAAGTTCTATAATTTGATATTTGTTGATTGAAATGTGCACTCCCATTTTAAACCAGAGCTTGATATTCTGTAAATTTCATGCTACTAACATTAGTTTAAATTTACAAGCATTGAGGATATTCTAGTTAAATGACATGTTATTCTGCTTTAGTTTCCCTTAGTATTTGTGTGGGAGCCATTCATGGTATTTTCTACTATCAGCCATTGACCTCTTTGCTGTTAACTGTACCTTTTTACTTCATGGTACCAATAATATAATTTTATTTCTTTGTGCTCCATTGAGATATGTCAGTGTATAATAGGCACCATTTTGTTTGAAGAATGAGTTAGCAATGAAAAAATCATTGAATAAGCAAAAACTATTAAGTCTTCCACCTGCTTTTCCTCCATTTCCTAGATCATATAGTACAACTAGGTTTTCTTATTGTTTCCAACTTCAGCTTTCTAATCTCCAATCAAAAGCAACATATCTTGCTTGCTTTTCTCTTGATTTCAGACTGCACTTGACCATAAAACCCATTAATCTCCTCTTCTTCTACATGAGTGGTTAGAGCACAAAATTGGATAAACATGATATTAAGCGGTTGTCCATTAAATTAAATTGATATTATTCAGTCACTGACTACATCATACCCAAGTAGCATCTTTGCTCTAAGCTTTCAAGCAATAGTGTTCATTATTTATTTATTTTTTCATTTCAATTTGATTATTCCCAGGATGTCAGTGTGTAGTCACTTCATTTTTCTCTACCTGCAGGTTTCCCATGTTTATGTTTCCTATATTCCATGTTCCCTCTATAATTGTGTTTTTGCAGTGTTTCCTTTTCTTTCATAGCAATATTAGCAAATAAACATCTGGAAGGCAAATATGCTGGCTATATCAATAAACCCTATTAGTACTCAGCTATTCCTTATAACCATCTTTAGTGCCATTTGATTAAGGGGCTTTTCATCAGGCACTATAGGGTCAATACTTAATCTTGCCTATCAGTTTAGTTTTGGGGGAATAAAATACAGAAGTGGTTTTCCTTTGCCTTGTACTATATATCCTCTCCGTTATCTCTAAAGTGATTATCTGCCTCCAGCATTTTCCTGGAAGGATGAGTTTCATATCTGGAAAATATTGCTGGAAGTATATACTCCTGGCATACTTATCTGGTATCCTTGCTCATCCTTCCTAGGGAGATTCCTTATCCCACCTGATAATACACCCATAACAGGATTTGAGGGGGGTGTCCTTTTAATGTTTCTCTGTTCCTTCTGGAATTCTCTCATTAATTGCATGTCTCAAAAAACCCTGCCTTTCAATCCTTTAGCCTACAAAACCTTTAGCTTAACAATTTAGTTCTGTACTTTGCTTAAATTATCTACTGAATTTTATCTTTGTCAAATCATATTCTATCAAATTATACTGTAATTACTTCTCATTATAAACCTTTCTGTATCTATTTACTACACATAATGTATACGGTTCATATTAAAGATATTATAGTAATATAATGCTTATGGTACTGCTGAAATGAATAATTTTGATTACTGATTTTATATAAATGTATTATTGTAATATTTAGAGATATGAGTAACAATTCCATAAGCAGAAGTAATAACATAAAAAGGCTACCAGATCTGAGATGCAAAAATCAGGACTATTCCTAAATAATAGCATTAAGAGTTTTTTCGTTTTTTTTTTTCCTGGGTTTTAGTGGTCATCTGGATTTTTTACAGTCCTGATTAAGTAGCCCTAAATCAAATTACTGTTGAGATCATTTCAGAGTTAAAGTTACATTGTCATATTACCTGAAAATATCAGAAACAGTTTATCATTTTAATGGATATGAGTTAAACAATGAAATGTGACTAATTTCAGAAATGACTAAAAATGCTGTTCATTCACTATATTTATACTGTTTATAGTATGTATATTATCTTTCTCTATATAAATATCATCACATACCTTATGTGTGTTTTTTATTTGTAATAATAATAAATTGATTTCTTCTTCCAGTGTATGGATAGGAAAGGAGAAAAGCATTTTCCCCCTGATTTTGCATTGATTTTCTTCCCTCTGTAGAAGTGTTGTAGTTCCAGTGAAAAAACCACCCCCTGGAAGTCTAGCAGTCACCACAGTTGGAACTACCACAGCTGGAAGTGGACTACCACCAAGCAGTACGCCAAATATATTTGCTGCCACAGGAGCTACCCCAAAAAGTATGATAAATACAACAGGTATTATCTTTAGATATTTTTGTGAATTTTGTCTTCTTCTTTCAGCTTTTTTTTGCCTTTTGGTATATTTGAAATCCATTTGTAATAAATACCTTTAAGCATTCTCACTTCCTAATGTTAAATGGAAAAGATCTCCAGAACATTTATCTTCTAAATCAAGCAATTCAGTTAGTGGTTGGAATTATTGAAGGATATCAACATTATAAGCTCAATCTGCTGTGTGAAAATGCCCCTAATGTACATCAGCAGTCCTTGATTTTTTTTTTATTAATTTAAAAAATTAGTTCATAGAAATGTCCACCTAACTAGACATTAATTTAAAATTTCTTGGAAGAAATATTTAAAATGTTTTATGAAAAATTCCCTAGTGGAAATTATTACTGAAATGACCATATTCTTTAAAAAAAACTTGTATAACATGGTCAAATGCTTAATAATATGATAACACCAAGGATATTGCTCATAGATTTTATTATAGCTGTAGTTTATTGTTTTCCATATGCTGTATATATTAGTGTAAATGATATCATTTGTACACAAAATATTTTTGTTTTCATTTCTTTTACTGTATATGCCACAAACATATGCCAACATCTGCTTATAGTAATTTGGAGCATGTTTTTCAAAACATGCCATTTATAATATTTCTTTGGATTTTTAACGAGATATACTCAGAATAGTGACTAATTTACTGTAGGTTATAAATGTCAGCTTATTGGTTTATGGAGATCAGATACTTCTACATGTTCATTTTTATTTCAATTAACACTAGATAATACTGGAAGTGCTTATTACTGTTTTCATCTGGTAATTTTAAAGAAGATAATGTCTTAGCCTTTTATAATTACTGTTTGTTTAAATCATCATAATGGATTTGACATTTTGTTCAAAAGGGATATATGTGTTTGTGTCTCTACGAAATATATTTGTGAATATAGTTAGAACACTTTTTAAACAGTTGGATTGTAAATTAGATATGGGCAAGATATTCTAGATGATTTTCTCCTATAATTTAAATAATTTGGTCTCAGGGTTCTTTTCATACATAATCATGAGAGTATTGGAAAATAAATATCTGTATTATAGCATATTGGAGTATAGTTAACAAAAAAGAATGAATGGTTTTAACTTAATTTTGGAGTATCCTCTGACTGAATAAATTATTTTAATTTATTTAATTTTGTTTTTAATTATTAATTGCCAGCTCTTTGTAACCAAATAATAGCACTCCGAGTTATGATGCATAGAAAATAGATGCATTATGATTTACCGTGAAGTTGTTGCATTGCTTTTCAGACAATATATTCTATTTTGGTTAATAGGTGCAGTAGATTCAGGATCTTCATCATCGTCGTCATCATCTAGTTTTGTGAATGGTGCTACTAGTAAGAATCTCCCTGCTGTTCAAACTGTTGCACCAATGCCAGAGGATACAGCTGAAAACATGAGGTATAGTATTAATATTATAGTATTAATCTGGAGGTGAATTTTTTAAAAAAGGCATAGAACTTGCTAGCAACAAAAATCTTTGTTAAGACCTCTAGGTTTTTGAAATAAAATGTACTTCCTTGGGAACACACTGAAGTACAAACATGGACTAGATCCATGTTACATGTAACCATGTAAACATAATTAATATAATATTAATAAGCTTATTTTTGCTTTGGTATTTTCTCATATAGCAAACATGTAAATATATAAATATAAGAATACCCTACTGGTCTTTTGAAAGACCCTGAAAACGGTGGCAACCAGGGAATGTTGCATAGCTGACAGAGTGGTTGTATTGAATGCTATTATTAAATCTGATTACTCAGCTATTTTTTATCATGGTTTTTTTATATTTTTATGTTATCTTTTAAAAATTGTTATATTACTTTTTATTATTTTTAAACATTTGTTTTAATTGTTTGTAAGCCACCTACAGTCATAGATATGAAATGAATGGTTATAAATATTTGAAAAAATACATAAATGCAATTTTTCAAATAAAAAACATACTCTAAAGAGATTTTATTATATTTTAGACAAGATTCACAAATTTCCTGAAGAAAAATAATTTCAAATATTACTATCCACCTAAAACCTTTTATAATCAAGTTTTAAGTTCCTGAAATATAAATTCAAAATTATAAAAATGAATTGAATTACAGTAGCAGCAACCTAATTGTTACAATGATATAGAAATAAGAAAAAAACGCCTATGTTTTGCAGTACCAAGGAAGCGTTCATCGAACTGTAATCTGGCCATGAATTCTCTCTTGATGATTCCAGTTTGGCAATTTTTTTAACACTGAATCACTAATTATACATTAGATAGTCCTTTAAAAAAGAAATTGATCCAATTTTAATTTTAAAAGATATATCTTTTATTTATGTTTTGCTTTCTCACAATCTGAAAACATTTCCCCCTCTAGTGGTTTGTATGGCTATATTTCAGAAGCAGAACATGGGAGGATGGTAAAAGTTAGATAATGATAAAAATATGGATTGAAGAAGAGTATTGAGATTTTCTGCATTAAAATAGACTGGATAAATATTTTCATAGAATATTGTTTAATATTAGGAATAATGCCTTGATTTATAGGAGATTGAGCTAAGATCAATAACCATATTTTTACCTTTAATTGTGGGATTTGGTGCATAAATATTGGACATTTTTTCCCATCCAGTAAATTGTATCTATATTGAGATATTTAGATCTTTATAATCAGATTGCAAAGAGATAGAATTTGTTCTCCATCTTAATTTGGATAAAGTGAGAAAGTTTATTGACATCTTTTTCACTAAGATATAATATTAAAATTAAACCTTTGCTTGTTTCATGCTGTTTTGAGTGTTGTTGTAATAGGACAGCTATTATTTATCTAAATTTCAGCTTTGCCAAGAGTATGAGTGGATTGCATATCCAAGTTTATTGTTTCTTGATGCCCTTTAAAACAGGCTTCCAAAAGTTGTGGATACTCCATCACTGGAATTTTGAAGAAGAGATTATATAGTCCTTCATTTGGAATAGTATAAGATCATCTGCTTGAACAGGAAGTTGGATTAGAAGACATAACATTCCTTCCAACTCTATTCTAACTTCTAATACCTCATCTTCATGACTAGGTTTTTCAGTTATTCATGAGGTGCCTTTACTAACTTTTGTTTTGGAATTTTATAGCTATATTTACAATAACATTACAAAAGATGAACTGTTGTTATATAACTCTTCCATGATTCACAGCATGGCATATTTCTGGTGTGAAAAAGGACCATTGAATTCAGTGTAAGATTTAGTCTTGGAATTTTCTTTGTAGTTGCCAGTGTTTCAGAAGCTGGATTTTATATGAAATATTATTTTTCATAAAATTACTTCCATTTTCTTACATTTTCTGCAATGCAGCTATACATAGCTTAAACAGTAAAATAAAAAATATATACTAATTTTCTACTGCTAAAAGCTTTTTCCATGACTCCAGGGATAATTTAAATCTGTTGAGCAATATACTCTGGGTAGAAAACCATTTCTCTACAAGAAGAATTTTAGGGAAAAACTTCAATTTTTAATGTCACATTTATATTAAGAACATACATAACCTTTTAAAATATCTGCTGTGGGATGTCAGGAGTCAGCATAATCCTTTCTACTCTCCTTCACGGCTTCCTTGTGGCACTTCTTGTTAAAATGACAAAATGATTTTGTGGGAGCATTACTAGGAAATAAATGCCATAAGAGAAAAATCAAATACTTGTAATGGCCAGTGTTATAAATGTACTTTTGACCTATATTGCACTGATCATTATCATCTTTTGATTATTGGAATTCTCCCCCTGAAAGGCAAAGGGAGAGTTCTAATAATTACAAAGAGTAGAGGTTTTTCTCTGTTCTCTCTGTTGAGTTGCTAATATATTTTTTTAGCTTTCAAGGAAGAGAATAGCATTTTATTGAGGAAAATAACAGGAAAGGAAATGGTTGGTTGCATTGTTTTAGACAAAATCCAGCTTGTAAATAGTTTGGAACAGTGCTCCTGTAAGGCTGCATACTGTAGGATCACAAGGCTTTTGGATGAGATTAAACAACAGAAAATGATCTTAAAAGAGGATGGCTTGCATTAAAAATGATTTAACAATTCATTTAATCCTTTAATTTACTAATGAAAGAAATAAGCCAAATGTGCTATAAGGTTGTAATCTCTTCCCTTTCCCCAGTTGTGTTTTGAACCTCTGTATTATTAGTTAGCAGGGGTCCTAATTGCTTTAACTATTTAGAACTCAAGCTGGTGTCTGGGTATGATACATTTATAAATCTGTACCGAAACAGCAGAGACTTGAGGCATCAAAAAGATTAACTTAATGATTATATCATAAACATTCTTGGATTACAATTTGCTTAATCCAAATATTTTGATATATTTATACCAATGTAATTTTTTTCTACTAGTAATCTGATATGTCAGAGTTTCTTAAGCTGACAACTAGCTTGTCAAGCACAGCAGGAAAGAAACCCTGGAGCTTAGTCTAGAGAAGCTCAGGTTGTGTGTGTGCTAGAATAGGTAAATGTGTACCTCAGGAAATTCAACTCTGGGCTCCTGGAACAAAATAGGGATTTCTTTCCTGACCTCCCAGATCCAGCTTCTTACTGCCCAGACAAGCCCAGATTCATTATACCACACTTGATCAGTTCTGGGCCCATAGACTCTCCCCTAGTTAGGCAGGTATGTGATTAGGCCTAGAATTGTTGTGGTTCACCGGCAGCAAGTGCAGATGGCTGAGGTTTCTGAGAGCGAGGACTCAGATGAGGGGCTTGTGTGTGATGAAGGAATGGGGCCAGGACCATCAGGGAGTGGAATGCTGCCTTTGGAGATTGTGGAGGTTGGCAGCAGTGATGAAGAGGTCCCCGAGGAGCCTGTGCCTAGTGTGCATGTGCGCAGGGCTGCTCGAAGGAAAGAACAGCTGCAGCAGCACAGGCGACTCAGGAGTAAGGCTGCAAGGTAATGGCCCCTCCATTAAGAGATAAAAGCCAGCTAAGAAACTGGAGTTCTTTGCAGGAAGCGAAGAAGTTTTTGCACTCAAGCCTTATGGACATTCAGAATATCTTGGTTTGTGTTTGGAGATTTTTTGTATTTAAAATATTTCTTAGTAATTTTATCTAGTGTTCTTGGCATCCTTGCACCACCTTGGCAAGGCTCGTTCTTATCAGAGATAATTAGTTTGAAACAGCTTTTTAACCGTGAAAGAATGGAATTCGTAAAGAATCATTAAAAGGTTTTGCTGTTACCTCTGTTTCATGTTTGTTTTCATGGAATAAGGTTTGGGTCAAAAACAAATGTATGCCAACAGATTTATAGAATGATCTCTAAACTAAGCATTTGTTGATTCCTTGGTTTGTTCAGTTTGTGTGGCTGACCATCCCAGTCAATAAATTTGTGAAGCTTACAATTCAGAAAATAGGTTACGATTTAAAAAAAAAATTAAAATAATAAAAGCAGTAAAACCTGTAAAAAAAATAATAAAAACATTCAATTCAACCTACACAACAACAGGATATTTGGCCAGTTAGCAATATAGGCAAGAAACGGGCTCTTAACACATTCAGCCTCTCCCCCCCACCCCAGCTTGGGAGCATGCCTAGGTTTTTAGATCCTTACGAAAGGCTAACAGGCCTTGAGGCTATTCTGAACTATGACAGGAGAATGTTCCATAAATCAGAGCCTACTGCAGAAAAAGCTTGCCTTCAAGTCCGCACCAGGCAATACTCTTTGGCTGACAGGATTTGCAACATACCAATTCTGCTTGATCTGGTTGGATTGGTAGCGATTCTTGGAAAAAGTGATCCCTGGTTCCAAGCCATGTGGGATTTAAAGGTAACCACCAGCACCTTGAATTGCACTGGAAACACACTGATAACCAATGTAGTTCGTGCAGGAGGATATGGTAGGGTTTTTTTTAAAAAAAAAAACTAAATCCCAATAGGGCATAATGGGCACCATATTTAGAAGAACAAACAATAGAAGCATAGTAATTACTGAGGGTCTCTAGTTTGTCACCCAGATTGCTGTGTGGGAATGATCAACACACTGTGAGAATCCACAGTTTATTCATTCTACTAGTCCAGCCTTCTGCTACTTATAGTGCCTTTCTTGTTTAGGAACTGTTACATATTTTAAATAAGCATCAGTCAAGATCGCATTCTGAGCATAATGATCAACGTGAATTTGCTAAGCTGACTGGGAATGAAGGGCAGCTAAACTGGGCACCTTTTGACAGCATTTCAAGATTTAAAGAGGTATATTGGATGGGAACAGGCAGCATCCTCATGATAAATTTTGTGACACTAATAGGAAACAAGAGATAAATTGACCACATCTGGATGCCAAAGACTTCTCTTTTGAGTGCTAAGAGGAAGGAGATGGTGATACTACTGGCCCTACAAATTTAGTGAGGAAAACAGAAATGGGGAGAGGCAAGACAGTACAACTGCTCTGCTTCAGATTCCAATGGAAGTTCCAGACCAACAGTCTCAGCCACATTGCCAATACTGTCAGGGACAAAGAACTTGTGAATCAGGGATGTGTGTCACAGTTGTGCCCTTTACCTGAAGTTCCTCAGAATAGGTCCTTTCCTTAATAATTTAAATTGACAGGTCCCATACTAGCAATTCCCTAGTCCCATAATAAAACTGGACTTATCTTAACCCTGTTATTTAAACTTAGACTACACTGTTGAAACTAAAGCCAGATAATAAGAATGTAGCCTTGTAATTGGTAGCCCACAGTCTCCATTTAGACAAACTATTGAATTCAGAAACTAGTTGTCTACATTACAAAGGTACTAGAAACTGTTTCCAGGCTTGTGTACTAAATAATGGTCTGATCAGAGATACATATTATTTGGACTACTGTAATTTGTTTGTAACTCATTCAGGAAGCTGTGATCAGACTATTTACTAGGTTCAATTATAAGGAGCACATACTCCAGCAACAGAATAGCTTGTATCCCTATTTTCTGTTTATTGATACAGTTCATAGCATAGATTTTGGGCAGTAAAGTCTTTGGGATATGTTTTGGGGCCAGGTCATTTGAAATATCATAATTGTTGTTAAACATTTTTGTACTTCATTAGAAATATATTTATACACATGAGAGAAAGAGTCTTTACAGTCACTATAATAAGGAACTTCTCCAGGCCAATAAAACCAAATTCTCTGTGATGAAATTCTCTCTTTTTTCCCCCAGCAGAGAGGAATAATTTGTTTAGGAAGACCTTTTATAGAAAAGCTATATTAGCTGTGAAATTAGTTTTTAAGTAAGCAAATATAATTTATTCTGATGTTGTTCTTAAGGATGTGCCCTATGTTTTTAAGTTTATCAGTTTCTTTAGTTCCTTGATGCTTATTGGAAGCTAAGAATAATATTTTGTATGGATAATATTAACCACGATACTGGACATTTAGAGATGAAAATACACTTGTGGGCACTAATAATTTAAAGCTATGCAACAATTTCTAGAGTTGTTTGAAAGTTTAAATGAGGTTTCTACATTGCTTTTAAACAGATCTGAACAATTTCATAGACATACAGTAGTTGATCGCTCTAAATTTTCAGATTGTATAACTCTCTACAACAGCAATATAGTAGAAGAAAAGGAAAATAAAAATGAATATAGTAGTTACCTTGTTTCATTGCTCCAATGGGAATACTCTACTGGATGCTAGTTAGCTAAAGTCCTCATGTTCATGAGCAGTTGACTCTGAATCTAACTTATTCTATCAGAATTTTTTTTTTGGGGGGGGGATTTTAGACATAAGCACATGATATGTCTAATACTGTATGATAGGTATGTGTATCCCTCTCTGTTGTTATCAACTTTAAACCTAGCCTGTCATTACAATATGTAACAACGAATGTTCTATGAAAATATAAACTGCATTATTAATCTGCTATAGGTTCAGAAATATGGTAATTACTATAGACTAACCAGCTTCCATCCTGTAGTAACCTGCTATAAATACATTTGTTTTAAAAGTAGATAGTTAGAAGATTTCCAAATGTAGTCAAGGCAGACAAACATTAATACTTGAATGGGAGGCTACAGGAAATCCCAGAGTTACAGGTAGCCTTCAGTTTACGGCCATTTAGTCAGCAACCATTCATTTCGACGGCACTGAACAAATAGCACTTATGACTGGTCCTAAAAGTTCCAGCCATTGTAGCACTCTTGCAGTCCTGTGATTGTGATTTGCGTGCTTGGTAACCAGCTGCGTATATCTGCAGCATCCTAGTGTCATGTGATTGCCATTTGCTTAATTCCCTGGCAGCTTCCTACAAACAAAATCACTACAAGAGCTGATGGTGTAGGTCTCAAGCACTTTGTAGTACACACCCATAGCAATCCCTGGCATATCTGCATTCTCTAGTGCCTGCTTGCAGTCCCTGCCTACTCACTCACACTTCCTAACACTCACCCACAGCCCCTGCTATCATCCCCTCCCTAGCATCCTCTTGTTGTAGCCTGCCGATGGCTGGCGGAGCTGATAGCAGAGCCGGATAGTGAAGAGATGGGGGAGGAACATGGGCCAGTGCTGGAGGCTGAGAAAGGCTCGGACGAGGGCTCTGCATCAAAGGCAGAGATGGGGCCAGTGCAGTCTGGCAGTTATCAGTTGCTGTTAGAATTGGACAGCGGTGAGGTGGAGGAGCAGTTGGACCCAGTTCCCAGCCTGCGCATGCGCAGAGCTGCCAAAAGAAAAAAAGAATTATGAACTAAGGGTCGATGTAGGAGTAAAGCCACAGGTGGACGGTGAATGGCCCCTCTCATAGGGATTAAAAGAGGAGCAAAAGGGGAGGGAGCTTTTCAGGAAACAATTTGTTTATTGCAGCAGTGTGAAGATCTGTCTGTGAATCTCAGAGACGCTGTGCCAAGTCTTTCCTTGTCAGCACTGCATTTGAAAGTATTTACTTGGCAGCTCTCCAAGCTAGATAAGGTCTGTGCTCCTAATTATACCCTTGAAAGACTGTTTGCCAGGCTTTTGATTAAATGTGAATGCAAGAAATTCACTTTCGTTTAATAAAAGGGGTTTTGCCTGGACAAAGAATCTGCTTAGTACTTTTTGGGGAACCCTAGGTCAGAATACCACCAAGCCCTCAACAGTTTGTCTATATACTCCTCTGTTCTTGCAGCACCCACACATTTCCCTTCACTCCTTACCTAGGACTCCTGCATCTTCCCACATAATGACTTGCATAGTCCTGGGGTCAATACAGCAACTGGGACTGTTGGAATTGCCGTTGCTAAGCAATGTGGTCAGAAAACATCACACTTTATGACAGCATAGCTCAGAAATTACAATCCCAATTGCCATTCTAACCCAAGGACTAAATAGGAACTATGCAATGACAAATCCAGAATGTGCCAAAAAACGCTATCTCCATGAAAAATCACCAAGATTCAAAATCATTTTAAAGCAAACTTTATCTTCATATTATATATTTTTTGTAGGAGATACTTTCCCTTATGAAATCTGTGAAAACTGGGTATATTAGTTTCTGACTGATTAATTAGATACAAAGTTTTCTGACACTGTCCTAGTTTAAATTATTAAATTATTACTAATTATTTTATCCACCTACTTTAAATACCTTTGGATTGCTTTATGATAACTTTGTTTACCTCACTTACCATGCTTTGCTTTCAACAGCATAACCACAAAACTTGAAAGAGCTTTGGAAAAAGTGGCTCCTCTTCTTCGGGAAATCTTTGTGGATTTTGCCCCATTCTTATCTCGCACTTTGTTGGGCAGTCATGGGCAAGAGCTCCTAATAGAAGGTAATACATATTCAGTATTTTATTATTTCTTTACATTTTGAATTATTTTTTATTACAGTCAAAGGATAACCATATTAAGTGTTCACAAACAGATTAAACATATACATGTAATTCCATACAATTAATGTACTCCTATACAAAAAAATAAAGTATATTGATATACCACACACAGTCAACAGTAACAATTGATCTGTACAACCAACAATAACAGTTTGTATAGATCTTGTGTTCTCTCTGACACTGCAAGCTGTTTAATGGAATTTTGCCCAATTGTGACTGAGATGTTCATCCTTACTTGGTAAAATAAAAAAATAAAATAGTTCTAAAATTTCAATAGCCTTTGAGTAATATATTTCAATTGAGTTTCTTTTCAAATTTGCAATATAATGGTATGAAGGTAACATTCTTAATTGTTCTTGATTCATAGAGAAAGAGATAGTCATATATGAAATACAGAATATACTTGATATGCCTTGGTGAACTGCAAATGGTAACATAGCAAATCTTAATTTTGTATATACTCTCCTTCATTTAGATCAGGGCTGTCAAACTCCCGGCCCATAGGCTGGATGCATCACATTCTGGCCATGCCCACACCCGGTTTATGGAAGGGGAAAAAAGTCCCGATATGTCACATGACATCGCCATGACAATGTAGATTGGCACCCCTGATTTAGATAATCTCTAAAAAAGAAGATATAGACTAAGTTTTCCAAGGGCAAGTCACTTGGTCTCTGATTTGACCAAACAGAAAAGCAATCATTTGTTTTTATTTTAAAATGATACACATTTCATTTGTTATACATGCTACCTGAGCTATTGACTATTGTACTATGTCCCAGGCATTTGAAGTATTCAAATTACAATCCCAATTGCCACTTATGGAACTTCAGTCTGTGGGCAAATATTATTTTACTTTTTTGTAATGAATGTTCTTCACTACAGTAATAGTAGCATCCTCAAAGTCCCCTAAAGCCAATAACATTTGTAGATAGGACTATATCATTGGCATAAATAACAGTGGAATGCTTAAATCAGCTTGCTGGTTAGGATACGCACTTTATCTACTTTTTATTTAAGGTGTTGCTGTAAAGATTGAAAAGGAAGGGCATAAAATGCTATAGCTTTTTTTCACGAATAGTTGGAAATGCCCCATATAGATTACATCTATATATTGTTATATAATCTGCTGATAAGCAAAAACATCTATATGTCAATGTCAGTGTACTTGAGGCTAACCCAATGTTTGTCTATAACGGTGATGGCGAACCTAGGGCAAGCGTGCCCAAAGTGGCTTTCTGTAAGCAACACCAGAATGTTTCCTTCCTGCCTTCCTTACAGGATTAGGCCAGTAATTTCTTCTAACAACCAGTTCTCCAAACTGCTTAGAATGTTAAACAACTGGTTCTAGGGAATAGGTGTAAACCTGTAGAATCCCACCCCTGAATATGTTTCATTGTTGCAAAATCAATACCAGTAGAGAGACCACATTTTTGAGAGATAAGAATCTTTTCAAATCTATATGTAGCATATTTGATGATTAATGAAAAGGCTATTCTTAAACATAAACTGTTAAGATATATAGGGAATTGAAAATATGCCCTTTGTTTAAAACAATAACATAAATAAATATATCTAATTTTTCAGTTTCATAATATGCAGTATATTTTATATAGTATTTTATATTACAATAGGAGTTGATCTTGCTAAATGAATGGATAATAATACATTTATATAAAATCACTGATACAACTTATAAACTCACATTAGTGCCTTAAACAGGATTAATACAACTCATTTATTTATTAATGATACAAAGTACTGCCTGCCTCCCCACCTCTTTTATCCACCTCTCTCTCTCTTCTGCTTATAAGCTTCATGTACAGAGGCCCAATTATTTTAAATAGCTTGGTAAATATATTACAAATACCATGCATATATCATTATATTATATGCATACAAATATGTATCTTCTGATTTTACTTTCTAAACCATTTAAGAACACTAGTTTATACTGCTCACTCATCAGAATTGTTTCTGCTCTTAATCTTTATGTAAAGATGAAGACCTTGAATAAAGATGAAGACCTTGTGATATTGTCCTTCTCTGTCTCTCCTGATAATATTATAATAAATATACAAATACAAATATAATACAATTATATACAAATATATATGTATATTTTTTCTCATCTTTTTCTCATCTCTACCAGCATTCTTCCCAATACTCTTTTCTCTTTCTGTCCTTCCTTTATCTCTAGCCCATCCATGACAAATCTTTCAAAACTGATTCAGATTGAGTGACCTCTAAATTAGATTCACATATAAACCCTTTTCTTGATCTAACATGTGAGAGCTATGCTACATCTCACTGTCTTTTCACTCAGCAGATCAAATTTTAAAAAAATCTATTACTCTTGATAACCATATTTATTAGGGTCTGATATTTCTTAGAATAAAGAAACAGTGGATGTGTTATGAATATTTCAATTTTGGGGGAAACTATTTTTGATTATTTATGTTTCTTTTTTATATTCTTGCTCCACAGCCACATACCAGTATCAGGAATCCTAAGATCATTTTTTTCTTTATAGAAAAGAGCCAAAACTGTTTGCATGTCATGGAGAGTAGAAAATACTTTCATTCCTACCTGATTTATAAGTGAATAATTTGAAGGGAAACACTCATTTTGTAACAGATTCCAAGTTCAATTAATTGTTCAGTTAGTGTTAGATGATTCAATGTGTTCCATTTTTGCTAAATAGCCAGGCTAGTATCTCAATAGCATTGTGCTTTTTCACCTTCTAAATATATTTTGTTCAACTCAAGTGCTTTTTAAAGAACATTATTTATAGTATGGGTATTTAACAAACCTATTGATAAACTGACACTTGATTTTTATTGCGTTGTAGTTTAAGATGTACAATCTGTGTGCACATTCTGTTTTCTTAACACATAATCAAAGCTGGGGGAATAATTCTTTCAACTATATAATAAGAAAGCTAAATACATAAATGTTAATCAAATCCTGCTATTTGTGGAGTTCAACCATTAAGCACACTTATTGACAGGGCAGTGGGGATCAGACTATGCTTTCTGCCCCAGTGTTCTTTCAACCAGATCTCTGACTGTTTGTCTATGGAGATTCTCAGTCATCCAGGTCATGATTGTCTCAAAGGTGCTTTTTCAAGAGGCAACTAGACTTTCTTGTTTTTCTTTGAAGATGTTTTGCTTTTCATCCAAGAAACTTCTTCAGTTCTGACTTTCAGCTCCCCACCATCCAGTCAGAGCTGAAGAAGCTTCTTGGATGAGAAACAAAATGTCTTCAAAGAAAAACAAGAAAGTTCAGTTGCCTCTTGAAAAAGCATCTTTGGGACAGCTCTGACTGATGCTTCTCTTGTTTTTTCTTTGGTCTCATTTTAAATTTTATAAAGCATCAGTCTCAGATGATATTACAATTCTGTCTTGCTAATTCACAAGAGTTGCTGCCCCCTCCTTGGAAATGTCTTGAGTGTCCTACAGATTGTTCTTTAGATGAATGCTCTGAACTATCGTTTGGGATATCAGAGTTATTATATATCAGTTGCGATTATTTAAAGCCCATGGTGTCTTGCAAACTACAACAGCACAGCACCCAATTCTTTTTTGAAAATTATTGTACAGCATAAAGAAAATAGCAAGTTTGTTAGTAGTTCAAGAAGCAATTGGCTAAGTAGTAATATATTACAATTTCTTGACTTCTTAAACTTATCAATGTAGTATTATTTGTATCATCCTATAGCTTTCATTATGTTGCTTTTAATCACAAACTCTGGAGTTTTAGTAGAATGCATGAAAAATCTCTAACATAAGTGTATGTATATAACTAGTGTATCTTTTGTACAAGGCAGCAGTTTTCTGTGTAACATAAATTACAAAGTATCCAAGATTAGAGAAGCTTATGAATATTATTAATATTAATAGCTATAGTCATTTTAATTATGAGAATTTGACTATGTTCTCTTCTGTTTAACTCCTTTTGGTCAGCTGTCTAACAGTTGAAGCAGTTTAGAAGTGATAAGTATCCCATTAATCTTTTTATTCTCTTTTTTGTTCATGAAAAAAAAACCTGATCAACTATACCAATTGTCTTTTCAAATGAGATTTTTACATTTATTTCTTATTTCATTAATTAACTGCCATCTTGTAAATATGATAGAATGGAATTACTGTATGATATCATTCTGTAGCTTGTTCTGCTTACAGTACAATAAATAGGATTGTGAGAAAATCAGTATTTATCCATTATTTGAAATAAATATAAATTATATAGGAACAATTTAATCTCCAGTGACTCTTTGTTTATGTCTTTTCAGTAGTTCTATTTGAAACTACAGCTATGAGTAATGATTTTCATTGAAAGAGTACATTTAATTTCTAGAAAAGTACATATGTATTTGTCTGACAATAATTCTTAATGACATTTTATTTATACCTTTGAAAGATATTAATTTAAAGATCAAATTTAGCAATGCTTATACTAAGTCAAACATTATTTTGAATACATGTGGGGTATTAAAGCTACTGTGTTTTTTATTATTATGGAAACCTGCAGAACTGAGATTAAAAGACCATTTTGACAATTTTTTACAAGGTATCATTTCATTATGTGTGCATATATAACAAAGGATGTTGTTTGCATTGTTGATAAAAGTAATCAACCTTATGTCCATAAATGACATTTGAAAATTTGTAACCTGCATATTTTTCACTCTGCAATTGTCCTCCTCTTCAGACAAAACTAATTCAGAGGAGGCTTACCCTATAACACCTATCCAAATGGCAGTTTTGCCCAGCAATGCGAGGTCTTATTGAGACTGTGCAAAATTTAATAGATTCATCTTCCCATAATTGCCAGCTGATTTTGACAAAAACATTTGTGAAAAATATGGGTGAAAGACTGGCCTGCTAATAAACTTCTTCACTTCATCGATTTTCTAGTAAACAGTTATTCCCTGTTCCTTTTTTATATGTATACTTCAAATAGGTATATTTCTGTGTCCAACAGCTCTCAGTCAGGGAGGTTTATAGTCCGACCTTTTTAAGAGCAAAGAATCAAATTTATACTAATTCAGCAATGAACTAAAACCTTCTTTGTTCTATCCATCCATTCATCTACCATTGAATGATTCAGTTTACTCTCTGCTTAACTTAAGTATGTATCTCTAACTCAGGGGTGTGAAACTCGATTTCATTGAGAGCCTCATCAGAGTTGTGTTTGACTTTGGGGGCCGGGGTGGGCATGGCCAGGGTGGGTGTGGCCAGCTTGATGTCACTTGTGTCAGGGGGTATCTGTGGTAGCCTGAGCCTTCTGCCAACAAAAACGGGTTCCTGAGTCTGTTTTCTGCCATGATGGCCTCCTGCCGCCCTCTGCCAGTGAAAACAGTGAAAACTGGCAGAAGGAGGCAGGAGGTCATCGCAGTTGAAAACAGAGCTGGGAGGGTCGCGCACATGAGCTCTGTTTTTGCTGGCAAAGGCAGTTCAGGCCAGTCCTTTGCTGTTTCTAGGCCAGATCTAAGCACTCCACAGGCCGGGTCCAGCTCCTGGGCCTTAAGTTTGACACTCCTGCTCTAACTAATATATAAATCACCCTATTAAAAATTCAGTAGTACATAGAGAAAATGTTCTCTTCTACTTAATATACAGTTAATAGATATTTATATTAACTGAGGGGGAAGGATGAATATAATTTTAAAAATATAGTGGACAGCATATAATACTTTCTGTTTTGTATGCTATTTATCTAAAATAGAATTTGTACCTGGCAAAGTAGGTAAATAAAGTGTTCATTGGAATAACTATGGTACTTCCAGGGGTGGGTTTCTAACAGTTCGCACCTATTCACTAGAACCAGTTGTTAACATTCTAAGTAGTTCGGAGAACCGGTTGTTAGAAGAAATTACTGGCCTAATCCTGTAAGGAAGGCAGGAAGGAAACATTCTGGTGTTGCTTACAGAAACTGCTTCTCCGTAAACCCTTATTACATTCTTGGCAGGACTACACTTCCTGTCTCATGAACTTCTCTGGAGTTATTTTTCCCAAAATGGGAAAACCAGGCAAAAACCATCTCTGAAAATATTTGTATGGGCATTTGAACAGCTCAGAAATAAATACTATTCTATATTAATCAGAAATATTCATTTCTGATTAATAGTGGTAGGTGTGATGGTATATCTAAATGTCTGAGAACTTTATTGAAATTAAAAAAAACTAAGCATTTTTAAACATTCAACTCAAGAAACCTGAAGATTTAAAATCTTGTATGATACTTAAATTTAAAAATTATAACTCAAGGAGTTTGCTTTGGCATTAGAGTTCAGCTTCCATTATATAGTACTTACCCTGAATCTTCAAATAAAAAACAACATAAGTCATTCATTCATTCTAGAAATAATCTGTTCTTCTGCGTGTATATTGAATTGAGCAAATGACATAGCTCATATTTCTAAAATGTATAGAATTCCTTTTGTGCCAGTTTGTAGCACTTTCCATGTTTCGTATAATATAAGGTTTACTTTACTGCTAAGTAGAAAATACATATAATTGGGTCATAAATGGTTTCTGATTTAAGATAATTGGAGATTATTCTGAGAAATCTTTGGTAGATATATTCTATTGAAATATTACAGGATCTGACCTATATAACTATTTGACAAAAATCAAATTAGTTTGCATCTTATAGTTAGCGCTTTGTAGAATTAATCCTTGTTTTCACCTTTTTTACAGGACTGGTTTGCATGAAATCAAGCACCTCAGTGGTTGAACTTGTTATGCTTCTTTGTTCACAAGTAAGGTGATTCCTAGTTTTTACAAATACTACTTCCATTTTTTTTCCTTTGGAGAAATATAATTATTAGAGGCATGCCGTTCCATCTGTATATTGAAAAAGTAACTATTTGATACTGTTATAGAGCTTATAGAACAAGCAAACTGGTATTATAAAATATTGATAAATAGCAATGTATTCCAATGTAGACAGTTGGAAGCATGTGACTAAGATGCATTGCAGATATGCACATGAATACAAATGATGTGCATGGTTGGGAATCGTTGGTTCAATTGCTATAGGACAAGCATAACATATGTTGAGGAAAAATGATTATTTAAAGTATAAATTTGGAGATGTGACTTGTTTTTATTCTAATAGATAATAAATCAAAAGATAAGCATTACTGTGAAATGAATTATCAGCTATCATTTTAATTTGATTTTTCCCAAATAATGTAATATCTGCTTTTGAATAGTTACTTCTTCCCACACTTCTATATATTCCCTTAAATAAATTTGAAATAAAATTAAAGTGCTTATTCCTGGAAATATGGCAAATTCGCAACAGCTGTATGCTTGCTATTAAAATGTAGAGCTACATTTTAATAATAACATTATATTTACAGATGTTAACATGAGAATTAAATGAGAATTAAGTCTGAAATAGACTTTGCTTACTCACATTTTGCTGATCCACAAATTGATTCTTCAAAACATAAAAAAGAGGGGAAGTCTTTTTCTAGCAGTCTAAAACATCTAAATAAAAGATTACTGTATTTGGAACTTTCATTGTGGTTGAGTTTCAAAACTTTTCTTGCAAAAAAAACTTTTAAAACTTGTTATATAACAGTTAAATCCCTAGGTGAAGAAACTTCCAAATATTTAAGTCCACTGAATTTTCTCACAAGCTGTTCATAGGCAGATGCTTAGACTGGACTAATACAATATATTCTTCTCTGCTCCTTGTTTTAACTGCAGCTCACAGAGATAAAGTGGAATGCTGCAATACAGCTTAGTGTGTTTTGATGGTCTCATCATCTAATCATAGGTTTAATATTACTCATTTGCTGGCTCCAGGAATTCCTGCCATTAAGGACTCTAGAGATGTAATGTGCCTCAACTATTGATTGTGGAAAGAATGAGAAATTCAAGCTGCTTTGTTTTTTCACCTTCCCTTTCATCCTTATATAGAATTTTTGTAATAAACAAAGCAAGTGTTTTTAAATTTGAAATGTTATCCTGGAATATATATTTAGGTAATATTTTTATATATTCCAACTAAATACATTATTTTAAAGGCAGTCTTAGATGGCTTATTATAAACTTTCATTTTACTTCCCCACCCCAAATATCAGATCAGATATTTTATTTGTAATTTCACAAAATAAAGAAAATACTCAATTTTTTAAATTATAGAACTGTTTGAAGTCTACCCTAGAACTGTACAGTGCTTCAAATTTGACCTCTAGATAGTGCTTAGATTAATTCTGCAAAAATGCAAGTGAAGGAACTTTCCTCAATACATTAAAACAGTTGTGTCTTTTTCCCAAGTTCACCTCATTATCTTCCACAGCTGCCCCACAATCATGAGAATGGTTTATTTAAGGCACGAGTGTCAAATTTGATCACGACACATGACGTATTGCAACATAGTGTGATGTTTTTTGCCTTTGCGGAGCCAGGATGGGTGTGGCCTGTGCATGACGCATCTTGTCTGCAGGCTGCCAGTTTGACACCCCTGATTTAAGATCATGCACTTTGTGAAGTGAAAATCCAAAGGGCTATATCTCAGTGTTTCAAATGATATTAATGAATTATCTTACTAAGAAGAGGAAGATTCAACTGATTTCTAATAAAGACATAAAATGCTTAGCTATTTTCTAGAAGTTGAAAATAAAATTTTAAGAATTGATCTTCATTTGAAGAAGGATTTCTTAATTCCTAAAAATATAGCAAGAAAAAGAATATTTTAAATTGATGCATATATGTTGCAACAATATTTTTTAAAAATATGTCTTTTCCAACACATAAAATATTAGTGATAGAAACAGTATACATCTAGTAGAACTCTCACATTCACATACACACAGCTCATTACATTTTTCTAATGATTTTATTGTTGTTCATGAAATATGAAGCCATATCATACACTCATTTTATGGCTTTACTTCTAGTTAGCATATAGAGAGACAAGATGGCTCTCTTCCAACATCCTACCCTTCTTGTCCTAGAGGCCAAGGGTAATTGGAACATACTTGGATATAATCTAATCCATTGTTTTCTCAGCTGGTGGTACACAGAAGCAGTCTACCTAGGAAATAGGCTACTTGTTTAGAATGACAGTAGTGTGGAAAAAAAAACCTGCATTATTTCATTCTGTGGAAAGGAAAGAAGGTTCTTAAAATGTTTTGCTTCTGAGGGTAAAAAGGTAAATATATAGTGGAACAGAAAAGTAGTTAAGGATGAACTGCATGAGACATATATGTAGATTGGAACACAGCCAGCTGTATGAATAATGATCAATCTGCAATATGGACAGATACTTCTTTTTAAAGGAAAGAGGTAAGACATCCCCATTAGGCTTGCAGATATTACAAAGATGCTGTCCCATGCTCTCACACTGATTATTTCGAACAGCCTATCATAACCAAATTGCCAGTCCCAAGGTCGCTAAATGACATGTATGTCTTCAGAAATATTTTACAGGACCAGTATAATCCAACTGTAGTAACCAATATTAGCTACTAAAATAAGAGCAAAATAAAAGTAGAGGCTTTTAAAAAATCTGATATTTTTGTAACATTAGATTCCATATTAAAACATTTCGTTGACTTTCTTTTTATATTTTTAATCTTCTGAGCATTCAGTGGGTTTTTCTGTGGATTGAAGCCTTATCCTATTGACTGAAGCCTGTTTAATACCACTTTCAGTAAAAGAACGTATTTTTGCCAGCTCCCTAGTTTATTTTATTTTTATATTTATTTATTTATATTTACATTTATATGCTGCCCTTCTCCGGAGACTCAAGGCGGCTTACAGTCTTTAGAGCACCATGCTAAGTGCTCGGCAATAGCCTTCATTCCATTGTATAGGCCTGCTTATTACTAGGGCTTTTTGCCCCCCACCCGCAAGCGGCATTTTTACAAAGTCAGCTTATTGCCCCCAATAATCTTGGGTCCTCAATTTACTTACCCCGAGAGGATGGAAGGCTGAGTCAACCTTGAGCCTGGTGGGATTCGAACCTGCACTAATTTCAGGCAATTGAGCTAAGTGCTAGATGATTAACAGCTTGCACCACCAAGGCCTTTTAGTTGCATCTTTGCCCCATAGCTGAAGTTTCTCCAAGCATCTTGGGACAATTAGAAGTATAGGTATTGTGGGGAGAAAGGAAAATAAGTAAAATATCACCTCTGTTTCCATAGAGGGAAATTTCCTGTGTAAGAAAAATGCCTTTTGTTGGTAGAGAAACACAATGCCTACAGTTCACAGTGTTATTCCCCCTTCACCTCACATACTGGCAATACAGTGTTCAAGATTTTGATTTTGGGTTCAAAATTAATTGCACTTTGCAGTCTGTTTTGAAGATAAATGTATCTTCAAAAAGATAGATGATTGAGAAGGCTTTTGAAGATGTTTATTTACATAAACTAGGGTAATAGTAGACATTGAAAAGGAAAGGGAAATGCAAAGTTTGTTTTCTTTTCATTTGCTACAGCAAATTAGATGCTTTTATGCTCTTTATTTGGAAATTCCATGTTAACGACTACAGATTAGCAAGGATGTCATTTTTTTTCTTATCTGAGCTCCTGAGTAAACTTAACATTGCCAGCGGCTCATGTCCAAGGTATGGTCTAAATTTACATGAAATATCACATTACAAACGTCTGAAGGTACATGTCATGGATAATTCAGTTCATATGGGCAGGTTTTTAGACTCTGAAGGATATGCAATCAAGACTGTCCCCAGAGGAATTATGTCTTTGTGAAAAATTTGCTTTAAGCTTTACAGGAACTCCTATAGGGATACTGCATTATTCGACACTGTGAAACCACTTTTCTTTTTATATTTTGGTTACCATTGTCCTTTTACAGTAGTTTTCTTTCATGTGTACTAACACTTCGCATTTCCCAAATATGAGCCTGAGTCATATTTAGACTGATTTATTCTGCAATATCCTTAGAACATTTATAATAAATAACAACATATTCCATACACTTGAATTGGGTTAATTTTCAGAGGTGGGTGAGATTAAAATGGTGATTTTGACAAGATCTGCCCATTATTAACTATTCTTTGCTTGCTGTAGTCTAGTTGTGATATCTGTTGTGATATCTGATAGTATCGGTGATACTGTTTTGTAGTAGATTTCTCAAATAAACCAGGACGTTTTCCCCAAAGTTTGTTTTTCCTTTTTAAAAGCATATTTGATATTCATTAATATTTCTTTTCTTTTTGCTTCAAGAACTACAATAGATTCTAAGTATTTCCAGATTGTTGTAATTTTTTCCTATTCAGAATCATAATATATTCAAATATAATTATGCTATTTCAAATGGGTCTTCATCTTTCTATTGTAAATAACAACATTAAAATAAATCATTTTTTGTGAGGTGCATTAGTGGCAGAAATAAACAAAGTATCAGGCTTAAATATAATAATTGTTTAATATAGCAGATGCTAAACTATAGAGTGAAACTGCTCCTTGATTCTGTTTGGAGATGCTAAAATATGATTACATTCTTCTGATTAGCAAAAAGGTACTTTCTTGCTGTGATAACATAACTTGTTTATATTTGGTGATGCTTTTTAATAAAGAAACAACACTAAAAGGAAAAAATGTAGTTCCAATGTTAGAATAAGTTTACTTTCATAGATAATATAAGATCACCCTTGAAATGTTACTTGGGCATTTAAGAAGTGTTTGATTTCTAATAAAAAATAATAATAGATAAGAATTACTATGAAATTCACATGAAGAGAATGTAAAAGATTCTACTATACTATATTTTTGAACTCTTATTCTAAAGCTGAGAATAATACTTGAAAGAAATACCCATATAATAATCTGTTTGGATAATAACGCTAATATAGTGATATATTGACTCAATAATACATTGAGTTACTTTGAGACAGATTCTAGTTTAATGTGCTTTTTAAATGTGCTTTATGATAGCTTGTATTGTTATGTATTGTTATGCCTGCTGCAATTTTTCTCTGATAAAGGATGACCTAATCATTATGTTTCAAGCATCCAAATTAGATTATTGTGAGGCATGGTATATAACAGTCTTAGAAACATCAGTTACTTCTGAAATTGGCAGCAACCCCTTGATTGAGCCAACCTTCAGGCACCATTTATACTATTTTAAGCAATTCAGCTATTAGTTGACATTTGAACCAAATACAGAGGTTTTAATGAATTGTATGCTGAATAGTTCAATTCCCTTCTCCCCTTTTTTTCATCATTATATCTCAAGAATTGTCCTGAGATGAAACCAGTAACCAGGCATCGCTAGAACCATATGCAATAGTTACAGATCCCAGCAGCTATGCTGAGCTTGCAACAAATTCCATTATCCCTATCCAGAAAATAAGTTCATTATATCCAGACCTCAAGAATACTATCAAATGGGGGTAAAGCAGGGAGAAAAAGATTATTTATTTATTTATTTATTTTCTGAATCCAAAGCATCTTACATTAAAAGAGAAATATAATATTTAAAATTTATGTAATAATCTAAATAATAAAAACTTTCAATAACTACATAACAGATATAAAATTAAAACACAGAAAGAATTTAAAGTACTTTGATGTTATATAGCATTTGAGGCCCAGAAAGTAGTGGCCTGAGTAGCTTTGTCATTGACCAGGAACATTATGCATGATCCATCAAGATTATGGCATATCAATAAGTGTTTAGGAGGGAAAGAGAATTAGGAAAAGCTTCCTGGAGAAGCAAAATGTTTTCAAAAGCCTTGGAAAAACCCAAAAAAACCAAAGGACACCCCCCCCCCCCCCCAAAAAAAAAAAAAGGCCTTGGAAAAAGTATCTTTGAGACAGTCTGACTATAGAAAATCAAGTATGAACTGTTGATAATAATCTTGATATCTTATAAGCTGCTTTTTTCCCTCAGGCTTCCAGTCTATCATTTTCTTGACTCCTCTCAACTCTTGGCTAACTGATTCCATATAAGTGGGATTTGTAATTCTTGTGGCCAAAAAAGAAAAAGAAAAGAAAAAAAGTCTCTGAGATTTCAGTGTGACTTTCCTTTGGACTTCCCTATTTACTTGCTCTTTGGAGACTGTCAGTGAACTTGATTTTGTTCTAACCTTGGACTATATTTATGACCATGAAATTAGTTTGACATATTTAGTATGCTAATAACCTAGATAAGAAGCTGTTGTTCATGAGGCCAGGACATACATAAACCTATCTGTCAAGATGATGGAAGTGGCTCCTGATCTATTAGTATCTTGTTCCTTACCCTATTTTAAGTGACGATGTGGAGAAAATAAAATAGTTGGAAATGACATGTTTAAAATACTCTGGGAATGTCATTGGAAATTAGCAGATTAGTTAAAACATGGAATCAAACACAACCTCTTCCCAAATCACATATATTCTGGTATATTCTCCAGCCCACTGTACAGTAATCATTCTATCTCTGCAAACAGAAATAGTCTTGGAGTTGGTGTTGAGACATCCCAAAATAGCAGGAACTAGGGTTATTCATTTTTGTTTTGTTTTTAAATTCAACAGAAAGAAATATATCCTATTTTGTATGTTCTGCCTTAAGAACTTGCGATAATCACATTGTTCTATTGTTTTTCATAACATGGCCAAAATCTATTGAAATATTTTTTTGGAGAAAATTAAAAATACGGTTAGAAAAACCCATGTTATGGCTAGTTTTCTAGATTAAATCTTTGGAAGATTGGAAATATCAATTGACTAAGATAACAGTTTTTAACCTCTGCATTAAAAAAGAGCTAGGTAAAGAATATTATTATCATATCTTTGCTAGAAATCTATTTAAGAATATTTAGGATATCATGTCAATATCTATAATTCTATTATTTGGTTTATAAATAAACCAAGTTGGCTTTTGTGTTCCATTTTCATGCATTTATCTCAGGGCTTACAATGAGAAAATCAGAACATTCCAGATCTCTTTTTAAATTAACCAGAATTTAGAGGTCATCTGAATCCTTAGCTTAAATTTAGGCTAAATTTAAATATGATTAGTTGACTTGTTTGTCAACTATATGGCAACTCTTAGTTGGAATCAAATGATATGACTAACTTGCAAATCTCTACTGACTGTACTAGAGAATGACTCATAATACTAAACTATAATTCAGATAATCTTATATATTATAGTTCTCTTCTAAACTTATAAGAAAGAAAAACAGTTAAGGAGAAAAATATGTTTCTTAAAGAGAATAGATATTCAGATATTTCTCCTCTGCTTTACAAAATCAGCAAGAAATCAGCAAAATATCCATTGAATCAAGATGGCAGGGAGCAAAGCTTAGAGTTTCAATAGTGGATCATAGTTTTACATATAAGCCCTGCCTTTGTCAGCATTAAAGTCTATACTTTTGATAAGTCATATTTGACAGTCTTGTACCAAGTCTAATCAAATTCTGAGGAAGAGATTAAATTTTTAAAGGACCACTATCTACTGTCAAACCTGGTTATAGAAACTGAGTAGAATGTAATTTTATCATTTTTAGAATTTCATCCAAAACTGAACTATAAAAATACTGTATATAATAAAATATATTTATTTTGTAAAATATTTATAAAATGTATGGTTTAAAAATTTATTATTTAAAAAATTCAGCAGCAAAGGTTTTTTTTTTAATGATGATCAAAAGAAAACTTCACAAGTGGGTCTATTATTTTGGATTTAGATATCTGATGTCCTTGAACAATGCAGAGTATTGCATTACATTTCAATAAACTAGAGTGGCTAGAAAAAAATATTGTAAATCAGAGTTCTGAATATTTTAAATTAATAAAAATAGTTACATTTTCAGAAAAATAGCCACTTTCTAAATTGTGGTTTTCTTCCTCCTCTCCTTTAGGAATGGCAAAATTCTATTCAGAAGAATGCTGGACTTGCTTTTATCGAGCTCATTAATGAAGGAAGGTAATTAATTTAAAATCTTTGGAGCAGTAGTAATTTTGTATTTAATTCCATTAGACAATAAATCTTCACCATCTGCTACAAAAATACTAGAGAATGAGTTATTTTATTTTAACAGTTTTACAGTAGAGATGTTTGGCATAAAATACTCACATTTGTTTTTACATGAAATATTGAAACAACGAACTCTATGTTTATTTTTTTAGAATACCTATGCAATAGTTATAAGATTTTTTTTGAGAACTGAACATCATCTTACAAGAGCAGCACAGGGTTTTTTTTTCAGACAGAATCTAAGTAACCCAATCTATAATCCATCTGTCACTCCATCTGCTTTGGAGCATCCTGTTCATAGTGTTTTTATGCAGTAATGAGAAAATGCTATTTTTATCATAAGTCCCAATGCTATTTCAGGTACTTTAACATCAGAAATTTTATTTGTGCGTATTATATAAAGAGTTAATTTTCTGGAAGCAATCTAGTTCTGTTAGTTTTGTTCATAATACTGTGACATTATACTCTCAAAATAGCAAGTTTAGTGTTCTGTTATTAAGGGAAAAAATAAAATTATCTTTTTTTAAGCTTAATAAGAACTATTTAAATATTAGTAATTATCTACAGCATTTTGGTTTATTTGTTGCAATAATATATTATTTGCATCATTATATACAGAAGTGAAAAAATGGTAGCAGCTGTTTTGAAAATTTTTAAAAACCTCTGCTTTCTAGTTTGTTCTGTAACTGTTAAAATACTATTTTCAATTATAAAATGATAAGATTCAAATTTATGAAACAACATGCTATAAGAAATATGTTATAACAGTAGTCTTTCTGATAGTATATTTTGTAATATTCTTGCAGGATGCACTCAGAAAGAGATATGCATTTATTTTATTTTAATTGTGGGGAAATACGAATAATCTTTTTGTGCAAATATTTTAATTTTATTTTTGAATGAAGATGTAATATAGCTTTCCCGTGCTAATATCTATATGAATTAAGTAGTAATATTTATGGTAGAAATTAGTAGCCACAGCTGAGGTTAACATGATCAAGAATATTTGGATATAAAATGTACATTAATTAAAAAACAAATATGTTTTTCTTGCTATAAAATGCAATGGCTTCTAACATTTTCTGACTATAGAAGAATATATGTTAGAAACTTGATTACAGTTTTATTACACTGAACAAATCTCAGTTTTGTGTTCCTTCTTTAAAATGCTAATAGTGTTCTTTCTCTGATCAAGGAATAATTACAGCAATAATTGATGATTTTTTTTACATATCATTCCTCTCTATTTTATCATCTATATCAATAACTACTGTATATAACATCTATATCTATACATCTCTATAGAAATCTAGATGTAGATAAATATCTCACTAGTTTACATACATTGTTAAAATGTATGATTCTTTCTATCCTAAATTTTATTTTACTCTGCAAAAAACAAATTATTATAAATATTATTATTCTTAATAGATAAAGTGTGAATGCTATTCATCAATCATAGCTAGAGAATGCAATTGTGCTGTTGTCAACAATTAACAGGACATAAACAGTTGATGAATGTGTACTTGAATTAAAGTGCTCCCTTGAACAGCCTGAAATTATAAAGCAGATCATTTATAGGAATCTAACAAAGGAGATTTATAATTAAAACAAAACAAGCTTAATGGATTGTAAAATTGCTTATAATTACTATACATTTATGATTGAATTTTAAATTGTGGATTGAAGAACAGTGCAAAAGAATTTGAGAACTAAAGAACTACATTTTTCTTTTTAAAGTACTAAAAGCTCTATAATCCATGATGATTCTTGAAAAAAAAATTAGTTTTATTAAACACAATTAAAATTAAATTAATTAACACTCTCAGTGTGTTTAATAAAATCAATTAAAGATGGGTAGCCATACAAATCTTTTTAAAACAAATAAGTAAATATAGACAAATACAATTAAATTAAAAGTCATTATAAAGAATACCACTAATAAGTAGGTTAAAATTTAAAAATAAATATGAAATCACATCCATAGCTAGCCTAAAAAACAACTGTCTCTAGAGTTCAGCATGTATAATGCAATTTCTTTAATGCAAGCCTCAATACCATTTTAAAATTGCTCTCCCATCTTCAATTTCAAAACGGTATTGTCATGTATCATGAGAGCCAGTTTTGTTCAGTAATTAAGGCATTAGTCTACAAACTGGATATTCTAGTCCCAGCCTTAGGAAAGCGGCAGTGGTAAACCAGTTTTGAAAAAGCCTTGCCAAGAATTTGTTAAGACAAATTCCCAGCAGGAATTTGTCTTAACAGCCACCAGGAGTCAACATTGATCCAAAGGAACACATACACACATACAGTATATCAGAAGTGTCAAACTCAAGGTCCGGGGACCAGATCCGGTCCACAGGGTGCTTAGATCTGGCCTGCGGGGCTGCCCTAGAAATAGCAAAGGACCGGCCCGTGGTGCCTCTGCCAGCAAAAACAGAGTTTGCATGCACAGCCCTCCCAGGCTCTGTTTTCAGCCATGATGGCCTCCTGCCGTCTTCTGTCAGGGAAAATGGAGCTTGGGAGCCTGTTTTTGCTGGCAAAGGACTCGGGCTACTATAGACATCCCCGACACAAGTGACATCAAGCTGGCCACGCCCAACCTGGCCCCCAAGGTCAAACACAACCCTGATGAGGCCCTCAATGAAATCAAGTTTGACACCTGTATATCATGGGACACTGCACTTTGACCAAAACACATATCCAAATCTTTCCGTGTGAGCAAGGTGTGTAGTTTCACAGCTTAAGACTTTTATGAATTGATAAGTAATACTAATCAATATGGATGATTAAAATGTAAAGGACTACTTACAATGCAGTCCTACAAAAAAGGAAATCTCTCAAAATTCAGTGATCTTTACTCAGAGCTCTATCATCAGGTTTAGACTTTGGGTGGGGAGAGCTAGGGCTAGATTTCAGCCTTTTGGTTTTTTGGGATATCTGTGCCTGATGAGAATAGGAGGAGGAGCTGGGGAGTGAATAAGAGGCCAAGTACGTAATGTATAATTTGTAAAGCAGGAGAGCTGTCTGAAGAGCTGTCTATTCCATCTTGCAAAGGAGAGACTGGTCTTTGAAAGGGTATGGTATCTGTATTATTGGATTTTTTTTTCATCCTTCCATATTAAAATGGCCTTTTTCTGGCTTTGCAGTGCTTTATTTGAAACTTAGAAAACATAGGCATTTTCTTTCACTGTAAAGGATTGGAATTGTTCTATGTTTTTTCATTAGCAAATAGTAGTACCTTTCCCTAAGATCTGACCTCAAGCAATGCATTTCTTTTTGAGACACTAGCTAAAAATGAAGCAGCAGCAGCAGCAGTCACTTGGCATCTGTAGAAGACAAAAAAGAATAGAAAAATATTCATACCAATTTCATCTCTGCTTGCTTTATCTGAGCTATAATGTCCATGGAAAGAATTGCAAGTATGTATAGTTAAAATTGTTGCTGCATTTTAAAGTGGAATTCCTGTCAGCATTTTTGGGACTTAATTTCCTTGTTCTGGTTATCAGTTTTTAAACATCCCAATTCATAGAAAAATCTTTAAATGCTGCCAAAAATATGTTTGGTTCAATTGAATCATACATAGAATGGTATTTTCTAATTAAATACCAGTTAACACAGGAAAAATACAGAACACCTGCTGCCACCATCGGCCTCCCGCCGGCCAGTGCGCTCCCACAGGGTGGGCCTCCTCGAGGTGCCGCCGGCTGGGCGATGCTGGCTGGCGGCTCCGAGGGTGCGGCCTTCTCTGCAGGGGCACCCTCCCTCTGGAATGAGCTACCTACGGAGATACGAGCCATCACTGACCTGTGAACCTTCTGGCGCGCGCTGAAGACCCATCTTTTCCAGCAGGCCGGTCTGGCCTAGTGTCATTAGAAGGGTTTAAATTTTTATAGGGTTTTTATGGGTTTTCTGTATTCTTAATTCAGCCATTAATTTAATAATTTTTTAATCTATTTTAAAATTTTTATGGATTGTACTGTTTTATTAAGGCTGTTCACCGCCCCGAGTCCCTATTTGGGAGAGGGGGCGGTATAAAAGTGTAATAATAATAATAACAACAACAACAACTTTAAATAATTTCTTTGTGGAATAAATTCAACAAATTTAATTATTTTAGATGGGCAGATCAGTAATTCAATTAAAAATATAAAATAAAGAATAGATACAAAGTAAAAAGGAGACATAAACATTCCCTTCAAAAAGATGTAAGAATGGTAAAGCTCCAATGTCATGATATTAATCCTCCCTGCAGACCTCAGAGAGAGAGATCAAAAGATTGCCTTTCCTAAATACCCAGTTGGTCTAAAATAGTTGGAGAGCACAGATAAATTCAATTTAAGTTGCAGTATAATAAAAAAAAAATCTCAAATGGATGACTGCAACACCATAAGATACACAGAAGCTTATCGTTTTGAAAATAACCGGGAAACTTAGCACTTTGGCTCTGTCTGGGAAAAATCAAGAAAAATATTTTGTCTGGTTTATAGGAATTTTATCTTTCTGAAACTACCAATACCACTATAAATAAGTGATTTGGGACTTCACTATCTAAGTGTATAATATGTACAGGTTTCTTTGGAAAGTTTGATAGGAAGAGCAGCAGTTTCTTTTCTTCACTTCATTCTGCTTGGTTAAGTTTATAGGATTACCCAAATAGTAGACAGGTGAATGTGCATTTGCGGGCCTTGGAAGACATAAGTCTAAAAGTCATAAAATAGAAACCAAAGTCTGGATCATGACTTAATTGGTTTTAGCCCACTAGAACAAAAATACGTAATAGAAGAATGATGGTATTATGTGGAAAATCAAAAATATAAATATTCAAAACTAGCTTCATTTTATTAACCTAGTACCTGAGAAATTCACTATTTGACTGAATTAGCACATGACTAAGAAAGTCATTCTTGAAGACATGTTTATCACACCTCTGGTATTCAGAAAACTGCACAAATTTGATTAAGATTTAAAAGCATTCATTTTTTCTCTTTCCAGAAAGAACATCCTTATATTTAGTGAGAAATTAATTTTTAAACTGCAAGCCTCAAACTAAGAATCAGTTCTTTTATTTTTTTCCCATCTGAAGATAACTTCAAACAGTTTGATTAACGAAGAAAACCTATGTTCCTGGTACTAAATTTCTTGTGGAGCTGGGCTTGAAACAGTGATTCTGTGAAGGTCTTTTCCACATTTGATCACTTTAGTTGCCCAGAATCATTGGGAACTGGATGGCATATAAATTTGTATAATAAGTAAATAATTAATTGGATTATATGGACTGTATTAGCCATATGGATGACTAACTAGTATGCTTTATATGACTCTTGTATAGAACCTTTCTACAGAAGTACATTACCTTCCTTCTGCCACTCAGGTTGAAATGTCATTATAAAGTAATGATGGGAAATCTATCCCTGAGATCACACACAACCTTTGAAATTCTGTTTGTAGTTCCCTCTCCAACTAAAATTACAGAAAATCTAGGATCCTGTTTTTGTTTTATTTTTTATTTTTTGGTGGAAATATGAAAATGACTGTATAAACCATAATGCAGGATTTCCATAGTTAGGAAAAATAAAGTTTATCCCAATTTACATAAAAAAGAAAGAAAAAGAGAAAAGAGTAGGAAGGAAGGAAGGAAGGAAGGAAGGAAGGAAGGAAGGAAGGAAGGAAGAAAGGAAACCCTAATTGTTCACATATATGAAATTTCATATAATAGGTGCATCCATTTGGTGCTCCATCTCTTAAACATTCAGTGTGGTTTCAACCTCTTGTTTTTAAAGACAATAAATACTCTTGGGTTCAATTTGTCTGCAAAGCTGCATTAAATGATTTGGATATAAGTATTCTTCTACATCATCAAATTCATTACAACTAGAAATTTTATTGTAAAGATTTCTGGAAGACACCTTACAATTCATGTGTCAAAACTAATTTGATAGCAACATATCTGAGATCCTCTCTTGATGAAAAACATGCAACATGAATGATTTGCTTTTCTGACTTTGTCAGAAACCAGAAACAGTACATTAGGAGCTGGAAGATTAATTGTAATAGTCAGTATACCTTACGAAAAAGAAAACGCCAACTAGAGAACATTTTTTTAATTGACAAAGAATTTTCAAAACTATTTGAGTTTGAAGAAGCAACATAAAAATAAGACTTTTAAAAGTATTATTGTTTAAAATCTATTGAAGTCTATGACAACATGGCTTACTGTAACCAGTTAGATCAGACATACTGTAATATTAACTCTTATACATCAACCAAGTAATAGTGTTTATTTTAAAAAATAAAGAATAATCATTTGGTGATTAGATTATGCTTTTATGTATGTGGACTTTTCACAAAGTTTTTATAACTCAATTTGTTACTAATGAGTCTGGATTTAAATTAGGAAACTAAAGCAGTGGTCTTTTGGGTTAGTGGGAATGTTTAGAAGTTTGAGAGTGTCTTTTGGGGACTGTCACATAATGGTTATCATGACTGATGTGGCCACTTAGAAAAATAATGGATTTCAACCAGCTAACAATAATCTGGAAATAAGGAGAAACTTTCTGACAGTGAGAACAATCAACCAATGGAACATCTTGCTCTCGGAAATTGTGGGAGTGCCATCTCTTGAGACTTTCAAGAAGAGATTGGACTGCTATTTGTCAGAAATTGTGTAGGGTCTCCCGCTTGGGCGGGGAGTTGGACTAGACGACCTATAAGGTCCCTTCCAACTCTGATTATCTGTTATCTGTTATCGAAAAATGTTTCTTCAGTAGGACCCAAACGCATTATTGATAATGCAGTTTATTGCAATTGATTTTCAGGCTGAAGCTTTGCTTTCAACATGTTATCTTCTCATTTTCTTTTTATCAATATTCTCCTAAAAAGTAAAATTGAAGGAAGGGAGAGATCTTGATCAGAGTCAAGCAATACACTAGTGCAGGGTGTCAAACTGGTGGTCCACGTACCAGATGCATCACATGCAGGCCACACCTACTCTGGCTCTTCAAAGGCGAAAGAACATCACTATACATTATGTGATGTCATGTGACATGATCGAGTTTGACACATGCACTAGTGTGCCATTTTCACTACTGTGTGCTGTTTTACAAGGGGTACGTTTTTTTGAGTTAAAAATTGAAAAGGAATCTTATAATTAATTAGGCCATTGTGGATAAAAAATTGCTTTGGAGTTTTGTTATCCTGACAAAGCAAATAATTAATAAATTATTTTATTCTTAATGTAAATAAGTGAATTGATGATTAATGCAATGTATCATGTCTGAGAGATCAATTTACTTTTTCCTCTAGATTATTGTGTCATGCAATGAAGGATCACATTGTAAGAGTTGCAAATGAGGCAGAGTTTATTTTGAACAGACAAAGAGCTGAAGATGTACACAAACATGCAGAATTTGAGGTAAGCCTCAGTTGTTGAAACTCTGGATTTCTGTTTTCACTAAACTTGTCATCATTTGAAAAATAGATTTTGAAAGGAAAACTTAAGACTATTGTTATTCAAAATCTATATTCATTTTAATAGAAATAATGCATATTAATTTAAACTCTATAGAAACAAATAGTATTATATTTAGAATCTTCTTTATTCACATATTTAAAAGTAACAGTATTCTTCTGATACTGCTAGTATAAATTGCCAATTCCATTACAGTTTAAATGTAAAATTTGTTATTAGAATTGTCGCATTATGTTGATTATTTTTACAAGTACCTCAGGACAATGAACATGGCCTCCTCATATTCTCTCTGCAACAATAACCCTGGGAGATTACTTGGGCTATGAGAAAGTGACTAGCCCAAAGTCACTCAACCAGTTTTTCATGGCTAAGATGGGATTAGAATATTTTTATTGGAAAGATTGAGCAGAGAATTCCAGAAGTATATACTGAGAATGTATACTCTCAGCAGTGTGTGTGTGTGTGTGTGTGTGTGTGTATACATGCATACTCTCAGCAGAGTCATACAAGGTGTGAAGGTCATCCTAGCTGCCTCCTTCAGGCTGTACACATCTAAATTGAGCAGCAGTTATGTAGTAGAATCCTAGAGGTTGAAGATACAGAAAAAGAATCGTTTTATACTATGTGGGAGAAAGCAGTGGTAAACTGCTCCTGTATTTTACCAAGAAAACCACATTAATAGAAAGACTGCCTTACTACTGAGGAAAAACTGAGGATCCTTTGGAATATAATGGTGTTTATGATGTGGCTAGTTTAAAGTCTTCCAGATGTCTAATTGCTGAGGTTTCCATGCAGGAAAAGAAAATCCAAAGATGCAAAGATGCAAAGATAGAATTACAGTGGGAACATGAAATATAAGCATAAACTTGAAAAAGTTCAACATAATGAAGGGTGAAATGAATTGAATACACATTGACATCTTAGATACTAGCAAATTGAAATGGATATTGGACACTTTTAGTATTCCATTGTTTACTACTCAGGACAGGAACAACAATGAAATTCAGCAAAGGCATAGCAAAAATAATATTTGACTACTATGCTATCACTAACTGAACAGTAACAATTAGACTTAATGGGCAGTCCTTTAATATGACAGTTATTCACATTTATGCTAAAATAAAGAATACAGAAGAACAAGATGTTGATGAGTTTTATAAACGAATTTAAGTTTTAATCGCCAGAACATGCAAACAAGAATAGTGAAGTTGGAAATATAAAGGAGGAATATTTTCAGGTATTGCTGAAACCGAAGAAAGAGAAGCAGCGAACTGGATGTTAGAACAAACGATGGAAATTGCCAAGAAAAAAAGAGATACTAAAACCAAGAAAGACAAAACTTCCAGGAAAGAACAAATCATTTCAGAGAGCTCTTAAAGTGAAATGAAGCAGTATTACAATAACATCTGTAATGATACTGAAGATGGAAACAGATACAGAAAAATGAGACAAGTTTCTCAAAATATTTCTGAACCCAGAAAAGTATTTCAACTTCAAATTGACACAAATGAATTGATAGTAACTGATTCAAAGGAGATTAAAGGAAGGCAAAAGAAAACTGAAATAGTATGTAATAGAAATTTCAACATTTAAAATATGTTAGAAGATATTCCCTTCTCATACTTGAAGATGAAGTTAGATTTTATCATTACCAAATTGGAAGGCTGCAGGAATTGGTGAATAGCCACAGAAAAAACAAAGAATGATAAAGATCTTAATCAAGTTATGCCAGCAAATCAGTAGGTTGACACTGGGCCCAACAGACTGAAGGATATAAATATGCATTCCAGTATCAAAGAAAGAATACTCAACAGAGTGTGCAAACTATTATACAATATCCTTAATTTCTCAGATTGATAAAATAATGCTTATCTCCAACATTGTTTAGATTCCTACATGGAAAGGGAGATGCCAGATGTTCAAGCTTTAGAAAAGATTGAGGAAGAACATATTATGAATGCACATGAATAATTGAATAAACTGTAAAATATCCTCAAAACAGTATGCATTTCATTAATTTCAGGAAGACTTCGAGTTTGTTGATTATGTCAAACTGTGGAATATGCTTATTACTCACCATGTATATGATATATAAAGATTGTCAAAGTAAAGAAGTTGCTTTTCTGCCATAGTAGTTCCCAGTATGCTAAGCAACAGTCCTGAAAAACTCAAAACGATATGCGGGAACCACATTCAGAGTTGTATGCTCTGGGATCATTTTCTGTCCTCCGCAGGATTCGTAAATAGTTCACAGAGACACATCACCTAGTCCAAATGAGATCCCTGGAACTGTGACCTTATCTGGACTTAATTTGATTCTGTGATTCCGGATTTTGTTATTCCTAATCTACTCATCCCTTTTGATTAAAACGTTTGCCCTGTATAACTGCATTGGATGATAGTTTCCAGTTCCATTTTTCTGGAATGTTTTTACCTGCTGTTTTTGTCACATCAATTTTGGTCCCATTCCATTGAATTGTAAATATTTTTTTTTTAAATATATAATTCTATTTAAATGCTCATGATGCACTTTTAACTGACATTAAGGTTCAGATAGAAAGGAATTTATTTGTTTGTTTGTTTGTTTATCCATCCATCCATCCATCCATCCATCCATCTCACAATAAAGATTATGGTCTTACCACTCATTAGAGAAACTTGACTATTTAGAATCCTGTCTATTCATCTCTGGAAGTTGGCACAACATATGTCATTGTCTTTCCTCCTTTGTATTATATTCTATATATTCTGCCAAATAACAGTTTATCATGTTTGGTAGGATGGAAGAACTGTCTATCTGTCTCTTTTGCTGTTACTTGAATTACAAATCAGTCTTGCTACTTTTATTTTTTTGGCAAAGATTAAAAACAGATCTTTGACTTACATTTCATTCATGTATCTGTTTCTGTATCTGTATGTACATATGTATTTGTGTACACACACACACACCATACATTGCATTGCAAACATAGAATCTTACCAAACATATCCTAAATATTTTGACTTTAAATTTTAAAGATCACATTTGCAATTAAGTGTATGTCACACTGAAATTTCATACAGCTTCAGTGGTAAATAACATTTGATATTTATCAGAGCATTCTGCAGTAAACTTAAGATGACAGTAGAAGATTGAGTTATCTGCCCTTTGAAGAATTTATTGCAGTATAAGATCTGTCAGAAACATAGACAAAATGAGAATATTCAATTAGATTCCAGCTTCAGTTAGCAAACACAATTTAGAATATTAACCAAATTCCCTTAAGGGGAAATCTTAAGTCAATTTTCTAGTGAGCAAACAAAGACATTTCTGAAACATGGGTTTCTTTAAAAATGTAAGTCCTTAACTTTTAAAAACATTACTATTGCATAATAAGCAAAACTAGCTTTTTATAAAAATTAAAAATAGAATTTCAGCATATGAATAGCAAATATTTCAAATCACTCATCACAATCCCTTGACCTCAAAAAAACAAACAAAAGCTGCTCCACAGAACAGAAATGTGTGTTGAAAACTGAATTCTTAAATATACACAGAAAATTGTTTGAAAAGCTTGTTAACATAATTAAGAATTCTTGTCTAAAGTTAAGGAGTGTAATTAAAAGAATGAATGAATATCTTTATTATTACGGTCACTGACTGATATTGCATACAAAAACACATTAAAAGAACCATGGTGACACAGTGGTTAGAATGCAGTACTTCTGCAATTTGGCAGTTCGGGTCTCACCGGCTCAAGGTTGACTCAGCCTTTCATCCTTCCAAGATTGGTAAAATGAGGACCCAGATTATACAGTAATAACACTTAGACTTATATACCGCTTCACAGTGCTTTACAGCCCTCTCTAAGCTGTTATAGAGTCAGCATATTGCCCTCAACAGTCTGGGTCTTCATTTTACTGACCTCAGAAGGATGGAAGACTGAATCAACCTTGACCTGGTCATGATTGAACTGTGGCAGTCAACAGAATTAGCCTGCAATACTGCATTTTAACCATTGCGCCACCATGGCTCTATATATCCTATGTACTAGGCCTGTCAAATTGGTGCATATGGCCCACGCAGGTCATTCCCACTCCAGCTCTGCAAAGGCAAAAAACATTGCGATACGTCACGATATGGCCTGGGATGCAATCGGGTTTGGCATGCATTTCTTACTATTTTTATAATAAGGTAATGGAGATCCAATACATCTTCTTTCTCCTATTTTCCCCACAACTACCACCTGTAAAGTGGGTTGACCTGAGAGAGAGTGAGTAATTCAAGGTCACATCTTCTTTCTCCTATTTTCCCCACAACTACCACCTGTAAAGTGGGTTGACCTGAGAGAGAGTGAGTAATTCAAGGTCACCCAGTTGGCTTTCATAGCCAACGCAGGACTTGAACTCCCTCCTGCAAGGGCTACCTAGAATACAGATCTTAGGAATTTAGATTGGACCCTTTCAAGTGGAGTAAAGGCAATGAACAGTCCTAGCTGACTTTTGGAAAGTATGGTGAGATATATTATGCTCCTTTGGTAAAGTGAAAAGTGTGAATTGTAAATTGCATTTATTAAGTTCACTTCTTCCGCTTGTTGCACAAGCAATGCAGCTGCTAGACAAACAGCAGCCTTCTTGGGAGGGAGGTTATCTTCTACCAGGGAAGAAGAAAGTTCTATAAGCTGTGAACTTTCCATTTCTGCCTGTAGATCCCATTCCAAAGAATTATAGGTGTATCTTGACTTATGACCACAATTGAAATGGGAATTTTCATTGCTAAGTGATACAGTTGTAAAGCAAGACATCATATGCTTCCATTGCTTAGCAATGGTAATCCTGAAAGTCCTACATACTACTGTTAACTGAGAATCCTGGATTTTTTTTTTAAACAAACTTTATTGATTATACAACTAAAACAACAGACAAGCACATACACAACACAAAAGAAAAAGAAAAAAGGAAAGAAAAAAAGAAAACAAATAAAAACAAACAATTCCATTATCAACAGTCTGTGATTCCTTATTTGTTATCATTATTGGTGTCATATTTTCAAATAAATCTTAATGCGAATATGTAATTACTACCACTTTTTCAATTTAACAATATTTACTAGTGTACTTTCTATTTTTGTTCTATCCAGTCATACCAGCATTCCCAACTCTTATAATATTCTGATGATGCTTTATCCTTGAGTGCTAACATTAATTTATCCATCTCTGCACAGGCTGCTATTTTCTGAATGATCATTTCCTCTGTTGGAATATCGGCTTGTTTCCAACACTGTGCAAAGATTAATCAAGCTGCAATAAGAATATGCAATATTATATATTTGGCTTTTTTTGGAAAATTGTCTATTAAAAATTCCTAATAGAAAGAATTCTGGTTTTAGTTCAATTTGCTCCATCGTTACTTCCTCTAACCATTTTTTAATTCGACGCTAATATCTTTGGGCTTCAGTGCAGGACCATCACATGTGAAAGAATGTTCTGTGTTTCTTTTTACATTTCCAGCAGTTTGGATTCTCGAAGGGGAGAGATGCCATCTATAAAACATTTTATAGGCATTTTCTTTATATGTTGCTGATTTTGTAATTTTATTATTCCTAATCCAGAGCTTTTCCCATTCTAATAATGTGATGCTACGTCCTATATTTCTACTCCAAGTTATCATGTTACCTTTAACTACTTCCTGTTCTAATTTTATCTCTAATAGATAATTATAAAATTTGGTTATTTTTTTTTTATCAGGACCTAATAAAATTTTATCTAGTTGTTGTAGCTTACTGTAAATTCCAAAGTTTTTTTTATCTTGTCTGTATCTATTTTGAATGTGCAGGTAAGCTTACCAGTCTACTCTTAGCCCTTGTTCTTGGAGCTCTTGCCGTGATTTTAAAGTTCCTTGCGCATCTAGTAGGTCCTTGTATTTTATCTTATTGAGATCCAAATTGTTTGGGTGTATCATCGCCTCCATCGTTGAGATCCAAATTGGGATTTTAAGATAATGTTTTTTTCTTATTTTATTCCAATTAGCCAATAAAGAGTCTCTAATTATATGTCTGTGGAAATAATTCTGTTTAGTTCTTCTGATATCCCATAAAAATGTGTGCCACCCCCTCTGTAAATCGTGGCCTTCTAGAGATAAGATTCTTTTATTCGACAGGTTTATCCACTCTTTCAGCCAAAGTAAGGAGGCTGCGCTATGATGTATTTCCCAATTTGGGAGTGCCATACCCACTCTGCTCTTCATATCTTGCATCGCCTTTAATTTTATCCTCGGTTTCTTCCCTTGCCAAATAAATTTAGTGGTTATCCTATTAAGTTCCACAAAGTAATTTTTATGTATTTTTATTGGTATTGTGAGAATTATGGATTTTTAAATGACTAGCTTACCCAATCCAATCCATTCTGTACTTGGTCCATCCCAGCAACAAACCTCAGTAAGGAACTCCCCCTCCCATTTGCCTGTGCCCCTCATCTCTTCCCTTTCGGCTGCCCTGTACCCTTTCCTATGAGGCAGTAAGGAACCCCAAGAATCATGAGACTCTGGGACTGTTTGCTATGCCCAGGGAGACTGCCTCAGTCCTGTCCCAGCCACATTTGCCTCACCACCTTGCATTCTAAGTTCTCCACTGCTCTGTTGATTTTTTGTCTTCTTACTTCTGCTGAGGCATTACTGGCTTGGCTACTGTGTTATGCTGTGCTGAGACTGGGCTCTGTTGCCCCCCCCCCAAAAAAAAAAAGAGTCAAAAGCAGCTCCAGAACTATAGAGCCCCCAAAGTAGAATAAAAATAGAATAAAACTGCATAGATTCAGAGCTGCTTGCCCATCACCCTCATTAGAATGCCCTGCTGCCCCATATTTGAAAACAATGAAACAATATGTAATTCTCCCATAACATAAGAAGGATAAGAAAATTTTATTTCATCATTAGTCCATTTTTTCTAAAAAGCCTATTTCACAGTTAATATCCATTCATTCTATTAACTTCTACAATTACTCAGAATGAAAAATGAAAATTTGATTTAACTGTCCAATAAGCTGATGAAATATTAACCTCATTACTGAACAGTATTATTGTACTAATTGGTGTTTCTTTCTACAAATAGGTAAATTGAAAAATTAATTAACCCCTTGATGTCTGTGGTCTTAAAATACATTTAACTAAAACATGCGTATCCTGATGGAGAAATATGCAATGATTTTACATTATTCAAATATGCAGTTTTTATGCTTTTTCATATTAGAAAACAAAATATATTTCAAATTATTATGAATACAGTCTCGAATGATATCAAACAAAATGCTTTGAGGCACGTTTTCAAAAGTGCCACATGCTGACAATAACCCCTTTTCTTTCTATCACCTCTTCCCTTATTCTACCATTTGCCCCCAATTCTCACATGTTCATTGAGTGCAATTTATTATTCTATAGGTTTGAAATTTAATGGCAAAACATATCAATATTTATTTGTATAACCTATAATACAATTTGTTCACCCCATTTGCAAATCTATACATTATAATGTTAATTCATATCAATATTATCCAGAAAGCTGCAGGATTTGATGAAATGCTAGCACAACTGCTTAAAAGTCTAACAAAATGGTGCAGTTAAATTGCTACACATGATTTATTATTTATTTATTTGTTCATGCTTCTATACCGCTCCCTCTCCCAAAAAGGGACTCGGGGCGGTGCACATTCAACAACGAAAACAGTACAGGTAACGGAGATGAAATAAATAAAAATCTAAAATGGTTAAGAACAACACCCAACAGAAATTTAATTTAACCCGAATGATTCAATTGGCTAGACCGGCCTGCTTGAACAACAGGGTTTTAACTGCGCGCCGGAAGGTGAGGATATCCGACATGGCTTGTGTCTCCGAGGGGAGACAATTCCAGAGGGATGGGGCTCCCACAGAGAAAGCACGTAGTCTCGGGGCTGCCAGTCGGCAGTGATTTAGTGGTGGGACCCCGAGCATGGCGACTCTGTGGGAGCGTACTGGGCGGCGGGAGGTTGTTGGTGGCAGAAGGCGGTCCCGTAAGTATCCTTATGATTGATAAGCAGGTACCAAAAAAATCACAGCTGTGACCAAGGTCTATTTATATTCTAATTCCAATAAGTGATCAAGACTAAAAAATGTTCAACCTACTGAATAAATACAATTATTTTACATGTTAGTAACATAATACTTAATATTTGAAGTCCAGACTTTAACAGTATTGGGAACAGGAACCGATAAATATATAAGCTTGATTCAAAAGCGACATGGATATTGCTAACATTTATAAGTTATGGGAAGGCAAAGAAGTTCCAAAAAAACAAGTATAGGTAATCCTCAACTTATCACCACAATTGAACCCAAAATTTATGTTGCTTGAGTGAGACGATTGTTAAGTGTATTTTGCCCCATTTTACAACCTTTTTTGCCACAGTTGTGAAATGAATCACTGCATTTGTTAAGTTAGTTAACCATCCGCTTAACATGATCGTTAAGTGAATCTGTCTTCCCCATTGACTTTGCTTGTCACAAAAGTTTATCACACATGATCCTGGACACTGCAACCATCATAAATGTGAACCAGTTGCTAAACATCCAGATTTTGATCACATGACCATGGTATGCTGCAACAGTTGTAAGTGTGAAAAAGGGTCATAAATATTTTTTTGCAGTGATGGAAGTCAAGGATTACCTACATTTTTGCTTTGATAGCTTCTGACAATTGTCCAGTTATAATTATTTCTTTAAAAGATGGATGTACTGAAAAATTGTTATGAAGACCAGGAAATAATAGTTCAAATGGAATATGGAGCCACTAAATGCTTCTGAATTGGATAGCCTTCTAACCTTATCCATTTAACATCTGTAGAGTATGTTATGAAAAATGCCCAAATAAAAGATATAAAAACTGGTGTTATAATTACTGGGAGAAACATAACCTCAAATATGCAGCTGGTATAATGCAAGGACGATTTTAAGAGTTTTCTTGTTGAAAGTAGAAAGTAAGTGCAGAAGTTGATCAGCCATTGAAGATTTAAAAAGTTTTTGTTTTCAGTGTGTCGGTTTCACTATTTTAGATTTGTATTTGTCTTCTAATATTTATATTAATTGTATGTCTCGGGAGACCTAGTTAGACTGAACACAGTGAAAATTATTTTTAGAAATAATAAACGTTAGTTTAAACAGGATAGACATTCAAATAGAAACTAAATTAAGCCTCATGATCAATTATCACAATCAAGTTTGTGAGGCTATAAGAGAAGCCATTTTTTTACATTAGGTGTGATGCTAAATTTTAGGCAAGTTTAAACTGTCTTCTATAAATATATTGGCAAAAGACTATCATCTCTACTGCTTCTTTTGCAATATTTTCAAGTCAACTTTGTGCTATATACGTTAATATAATATTTGCAAGAATAGACTTAGAATAACTTTATTGTCATTTTAAATGTACACTAATTGGCATATGTTAAAATAAAATTTCATTGCCTACATCTCTCAAAGGGTCCCTATCTCCAATGTACACTACATAAACATGACAAAAAAGTATACATATATCCACATGCCCACATACTGTGAACATATATACAGAGAAGCAACACAGTCTAGTTCAGATGTATAAAAGTACATGGTGAAAAAAACGAATCTTGAGAGTTTAACAGACGGATGGCATAGGGAATAAAGTTGTTACATAATCTAGTAGTCCTGTTAAAAATACTTCAAAACCTCCTTCCCGAGGGGAGCAACAGAAACTGATCATAAAGTGAGTGTATGGAGCAGTCGTGGGATTCAAATTTTTTTACTACCAGTTCTGTGGGCATGGCTTGGTGGTCGTGGCAGGGGAAGGATACTGTAAAATCTCCAGTCAGAGCTGGTATTTGTTGATTCTCCAAACTAAAAATTTCCACTACTGGTTCTCCAGAACTGGTCAGAACTTGCTGAATACCCCTCTGGTGTGGAGTCTCTAACAATGCTTTGAGTAGCACTTTTAAGCAGTATCCTGAATAACAGGAAACAAGCTTCCTATAATCTTCTCAGCTGTCCTTACCACTCTCTCTATGGACCTTCTATCTGAGGCAGTGCTACTACCAAACCAAACAGTGATGCAGTTTATTAAAACGCACTCAATCATGCCTCTGTAAAAAGTAGTCAGAACAGAAGAAGAAAGATGTAATGTAATAGGTAATGTTTTAAATGTCTTATGGTTGCTTTCACAAAATAATTCCTATGCAACAACTTACCCATTTACAAAATTATTGCCATGCTAGTTACAAAATAAAGAAGCCAGATTGATGTGGGGTTTTTTGCCACCCATCCTCACTTACCTTTATCTCTTTTCTTCTAGTAAGGTTTCATACACTTCTCATTAAAAATAAGTTTATAAAGAAGAGTTCTTTAAAAATTAGAGATGGAGCAGATAACTTAAAAAAACAATAAAGGGGAGGGAGTGATGTTTATATTAGCATTTGTAGACATCATGTGACTTGATGGATTTAGAAGCAAAGGATATAATATACTTATTCCATCAAGATTTTCATTGAAATATTACATATTTCATAATTGTGCCTTAATTTTCAGTGATCTAGAAGAAACTTTCTGAATTTTGTTACAAAAATATGAATCAGAAGATATGGTTAGCATGTAATAAAAATGAAGAATCAGTTTGTAAGGAAGCATGAATTTTCCATGAATGAGATCTAGGTTCTATATTATTTATCTCTTGGCAAAAAAAATTCTGGATTTTCATTTTCTAAAAAAAAAATCTTTTAATAACAAATGAAAAAAGTGAGGGATATATTTTGCTTAAGTGATCAATGCATTATAGTTGTCCTTGTCAAGTTCACTGAAATATGTTTTATGTAAAATATTTAATAAAATACTTTATATATATATATATGCATAGAATTGTGTTTCTGTATTTTAAAAACAATGCTCTTTTTTGCTCCCTATCAAAAAGCATATTTTAAGAGTCATTGGGAATTGTGTGTGATTTGCTGACACAGAAATCCTTGGGGCAAGCATGAATATTTTTTACTTGTACCCATTTTTGGATATTTATAGTACACCTTGTCTTGGGTAGAGCACATGTTACACTTCTGCTATATAAACTGCATTGGTTACCAGTCTGTTTCCAGGTCAAATTCAATGTTCTTCACAGGTTGACCTATGAAGCCCTATATAGCATAGGACTGATTTATTTGAGGGATTTTCCAGATTCATCTTCCATTCCACCAGATCCAATAGAATGGGCATGTTACCAGATGTTGCCTAGGGGGATTCATTTCTTGGGCCCTAGGCAGTCCACCTGTTCTGTCATGACACATACATTTGAAATCTTCTCCTAGAGATGAGGTTGGCCTCATCACTCCTAAGGTTTTGAAGGTCTCTCAATATCTGGTTATGTCAGCAGGAGTGGGAAGTACATGGGACAGGTAACCTAGTGAAGTATCACCCTTGCTGTTAATATTTCTCTGCCTATTGGTTTCTTTCTGTTTCGTTTTTACTTTTATAATTTTTAATGCTTTTTAATTATTATATAATGGTTTTAGATAATGACTGTTTTATATCTTTGCTATTTCATTGGATTGTTGTACACTGCCAAAAGGTTTGCTTTCTGTGTCTTGTGGACATATACATTTGAGAATGAATGAATGAATGAATTAATATCTTCAAGTTTAGGAATAAATAAATTTTATTGTGTCCTATGCATAGTTTAAATGATTTTTTTTAAAAGAAATGTTTAGAGAAAGTAAAACCAGCTTGTTATTTGCCTAATGAAATCATCAGGATCACTTCTCTTTTTAGTCTCAGTGTGCGCAGTATGCTGCTGATAGAAGAGAAGAGGAGAAGATGTGTGACCATCTTATCAGTGCAGCCAAGCATCGTGATCATGTTACAGCAAATCAGCTGAAGCAGAAAATACTGAATATTCTTACTAATAAGCATGGCGCTTGGGGAGCTGTTTCATATAGGTATGTTGTTAATTAATTATTATAGGCATGTTGTTAATTATATGCTTCTGATCTGGTATTTTGAATGGATGTGAGCATTTATGATACAAATAACCGGAATCAATTCCTATTCATGCAATTATTACATTGGAAGAATAATCTGGAACTTAACTGAATTGTAAAGTACTCCTTTAGCTTTCATTACTTCTTCTTCCTCTTTATGCTATCTTATTTCTGGCCTAACCCTAACCCTAACCCAAAGTCACCATAGCCAGCTCTCATGCCTAAAGCAGAAGTACAACTCATGATCTGATTTCTAGCCTGATAACTTAATCACTAAACCAAACTTAATATACTTGAAATAAATTTTCAATTTTTAAATATTTTAGTGTAATCATTTTCTTACTTTTAAATTTGTTCATGTGCTTGATACATGTGATTTCACATAGTAAGGCATCTTGTATACTTTTACTACCTTTTACTATAACTGTAAATTTAATTTTTTTAGCCATAGGTGGAATCTTCATAGCCTTAGATAATCCTTAGATCCTGGGCAACATTTTTTCCTGTTTGAAGACATTAATATATGAACAAAATGTAATGTTTTATTTGCTTCTTTTGCACTATTTGCTACTCAGAAATAATAGTAATAGATCTGGATCACACTATAATTACCCATAATATTTTAAGCAGTATTGACTCCAGTATGTATTTATTTAAAACCAGTGTTGGGTCAAAACACACAAGAAATTAGTATTTCATTTCTTATATAATTTATTAAAAATAAATACCATATAAAAGATAAGGCATATGAAGATCAGAATCATTTTCTGCCTGTGTGATAGTGCTTGAATAAAATATTCCTCCTCCTCTACTATCAAACTCACATCAGTCCTGATTCTTGCTTGAGTGAATAATAAATTGGGATGGGGAGTCATTGCAGCTGAGGTAGTATGAAACTATCCTTCCCGGTCATCAAGCAAGAATTCTGTCATGCTTCTCCTACACCATTTGACATCCATGTCCTTCGTCCAACGTGTAATAGAAATGTTAATAACTCTGATTTTGTCTGACAAGTGTTTCAAATCTGTATGCTGATCTCTGTTCACTGAGAGCAACATGTATGGAAAACTATCAGTCCCTACAATTTGATGTATTCAAATGGGGATACTGTCTCTACTCCATTTATATGAATGAAAAATGTTTCTGGACATGTATCTGTATAACTCCAGTGAAATTAATTTATTATAGATAAACTTCATCTATATAAGCTGCTGCACATCTAATATATGTTCATAGCAGTGTTATAGTCTCTTTTCACATGGAATTCTGTTGAAATGAAGGAAATACGTATAGGGCAGGAAAGGAGAAGAATATTAAAAAGTACATTTCTTTCTCTTTGTCTTGCAATGATACCTATCTTTATAAACATTGCTATTTATTGATAGCATTCTTCTTATAAAAATGTACAGACATATACCTTTTTACAATGTATGTATATTTTTTATGGTAACTAGAGAACAGGAAATAAATTTACATCATAGTCTTAGGACATTATTAATTTGAGAATCCTATAATTTATAATGAAATATGTGATTTTTACTATAATTTTTATAGGTTAAATTTTAATATTCCTGACTGGTGTCATTCTAAGGCTCTCAATTCAGAGGCTTCCAATTACTGACAAAGAATAAAGAATAGTTCTCACATCAACATTTGGAATTATTTATTGCTTTATCTTATTTAAAATAGGTTTTTTTAAAAAAACTTTTTTTTTAAAAAACCTTTTTTTAAAAAAATCCAAAATATTTTTTTTAAATCAGCTACTAAAGCTTATTTAGAAAATATATTTAAAACATACATTAAAGCATTATAGAAAACATATCATGCTCTTCATCTTTATGACCGCATCTTCTTTTCTTCAGCAAATGATGGTTATTTTTCATCAAATACGATAAAGTAATTTTCAAGCATGGAATGATGGAGTGGGGAGAGATAAATAGAAATATTAGATGAATGCTTCAAACTGAGGTAATATACATGTCCAATTAGAATGGGACAGATTGAGGAGGGGGGGAGAATACAATCTCAAAGCTCAGCATCCTGACTTCATAACAATTTTTTCACAGTTTAAAACACCAGGATATTACATTCTATTTTAGCAGTGACTCTCTTACTGTATTTCACATATCTTTTAATAACCTTTTTGAATGAAAGTTTATGAAATAAATTTCAAGATTATTTTCTGTAAGCTGATGATGTATGTTCTTTTCCTGAAGTTATATCAGAAAATCAATATTTGTAAAATTGAAACAGTATAGGTTTATATTGATCTATGTGGCTAAATCAAAACTACAGGCTTTGTAGCAGCTTTCTCAGACAGCTACCTACCTACCAGTGGCAACTATCAATTTTAGCTTTCTACTGATAAATCAGCTTGAAAATTGGATGTCAGATTTTTTCAGTGAAGTAGTGATTTTTGTATGCCCTTTAACCTTTTCTTATATATTAGATTGGTTTATAAGGCTAAGCTTACCTTCTGTAGCCAATTTATTACAGAGAGAGAGAGAGAAGTGGAGAGAGAGAAAGAAAAAAAACTTTTGAATGGGAATATTTTCACAAATAAAGTTCTTGAAACATAATTTATTTTTCATTTTATATTTGCTTGTTGATTTAATATAATAATTTTCAGATTTTCTTTTAAAAAGGAACTTAAAATTTAGATAGATTTGCATTAGATTCCTGATATTTAAAATAAATTCTACTTTAATATGGTAGAAAGCATTGCTTTAATAAATGAGGACATCTTGATTTGTTCTTGTGATATTTAACAATTGTTCTAAATACCAGTTACAATTCTGAAGGAAGAGTTTCAACTGTTAAATTCATACGTGCACTTCCTTTTTTAAAAACTGAGACAAATGGTTCTATGTATCTTATGACTTAGAAACACAAATCTCTAGAAGTGTATAGTATTTGTTGACTCTACTCCAAATCATAAGTTAACTTAAAATATTGATTAAGAATTCTTCTGATGGATAATTAGTACTTGATGGAGAAAAATGTGGCATGTATTGATCTAGATAGAAGTATTTCAGTAAGTTTCCGTTAGTTAATAGTGTCATCTATTAACAGTTGATATAAATAGTAACATAGAGGCACATTATAATTATTTTGTAATGAAATGAACTACTTTTATTCCTTTCTGAATCACCTTCACTCATATTTTGTTAAACTGAACAGCCTTGTCCTTGATAGAACAAGATTCTTATTGCATTCCTGATCAACATAAATGTCTAGCCTCTTAAAATAGTAATGCATTTTCTTTATTAACACAAAAATAAAAAATTTGCTACTAGATATATTGGCATAATCATTCAACTGCCTATCTGTTTTGTGAGAGCTGAAAGCAACATACATACATAGTGCTCTGTCCTTCAGGTTTTTCTAATGATAGTAACCCATGAGGTACTTTAGTAGGTTAGGCTAAGTAAACATGACTGGCCCAAAGAGACTAGTGAACTGCCATAGCAGAAAATGGGATTCACTTAGATTCCATAGTCTTTATAAAAATAATATTGTCTTGCAATAATAACTTCAATAATGTTTCATTGTGAAGTAATTCTTGTATTTCTTAAAGGTAAATATCAACTCAAATCTATTATTGCCCTGTTAAAATTACTGAAGAATTGAGATAGTTCCATAGATTTGATTCTAAAAATTATGTTGCTAGCTGTGAATCAGTCTGTTCATATATTGTCAACACAGATTCCATACCAAGAAAGCATATATTTTATCACCAATTAGTCTCACTGTTAATTTTTTTCCTAATGCTTGAAGCTATAGCTTTTTTTTCTGTTTTTAGCTTACTGAATAACACAAATGACATATTGTTACTATGATATTTATAGACTGGACTATGACCTCTTGCCTTTCTGCTTATAGTATAAATTTAGAGAATTCAGCCATTTTCATAAATCATTCATTCTTCTGTATAGTTCTTTGAGCGCAACTAGCATATTTTTAATCTTTCTACATTGTCTCTAAACTGTTTCATATAGTATTATAAGAAGGCATTCAGAGTTTAAAATGTTACACACAATTTAATATACATAAGAAACAATGTGGAATGTTTTGGTTGTGCAGATAGATCATGTTACATGTCTCAGGAATGTTGAATGCACATGTAAAATAAAAATAAAACAATTTCTGATGTCAGAAGTTTTTGTTTAATTGCTAATGTTTTGGTATATTAATTTGCTTCTGAAAGTTGTAGTGGAACCAATGAAAGAGGTGAAGTATATGTTACCTACAGTAGAAAGGCACTTAATTTAAACAATGTTGCTAAGATAAAATAAAAGCACATGAAGAATGTAATTGATAATCTTGAGTATTATTAACCACAAGATAACAAAAGTATTTTTTTCTGAAGGTCTTGACATCAGGTGAGGTGTAACTGTTTTAAGAGTAGTGTATTTTATCAAGTATAACAATGCTAATGATGACACTTAAAAACAATGAGCATTAATCTGAAATCCGTTGCATTTATCCATGCTTATTAATTATACTATCCAGTACTTTAAGATCAGCACCATAGCATTTGCTAAGGTTATAACTATAAAAGCAAAGAATATGGAAAAAGAATAAATGATTATTTAATTTTAGCAGAAAACAGTAAAAAAAGTACATTATTTCATTTATGCTTCTAGCACCATACAAGTGTACAGTTTTCTTTATTTTATTTTTTTGTCTAAAAGGTTTACTAAACTGACACCATGTGTGGAATAGAGGAAATTTATAAGCTTCCCTTGGTGAGGTTTGTGATAGCTGGAATAGGCTTGTTTCTTCTTTCAACACATTGTTACGTATCTTTATATGAGGCACATTAATCTATGTCTCAGACAATCTGTGAAAGAATTTGATAAGATCATACAAAACCACTCCGTACGATAAGGTATCAAAAAATAGAAAATCTAAAAGATCATATCAATATAAAATAAAATGTAAGATAATTTCTGAACTTTTTAGGAGTGGTGTTAGGATATTCATATATGCAATCTTTTTTCTTTTCTTAGTTTTAATGTTTTACTTATCTAAACTCAATATTACCTTTGCTGAAATTATGAAATTAGTAAGTAAATAATTACTTGAAGCTATAAAAGTCTGGTTCTGATTTTAAGCTATATAGCAATAATATTTCATTTCAATGTAATTCTGAGCAATAGAAAGCAAAATTAGTTGAAACAAACCTACTGTATTTAGCTAGCAGTCGAACCATTTGTAAGAGACCACTTTATTCTCCTAAAAAAATCCAATAAACCATTATTGTACCCATTTTAAATTATTCCACTATTACATTTTTTATGAAGATAATAAATGTCTATAATCAAAGCAAGAACCATTTAAAATAGGAAATATTATTCTCCAACAAACACATAGTTATTCTCCGACCTTCATATTAAACTGCAAGCTAAGCCACTAGCTAAGAACATAGGTTCCTAATACAACTTCCTCAAATAAAAGTTTAGTAGCTGAGGTCAATAAATATATTGTAAGGACTAGCATATTACGTATCTCCCCTTTAAAGCTTTATATACAGTAGGAAAAAATTAAATAGGTAATAACACTAGTTTATGAATGAAGCAAAATCTATGTAACAAATTCACAACCTTGTAATTTAGTTAGAATGTTGATATTACTTTATAATAAAGTGAAAGATTAGAAAACTTTTACTGAGCTGCACATATACTGCTGAACTTTATACATTTTTTAAAATATAAAAAACTAATATTATATTTAGAGGAACAACCAATCATTTCCAGAGCTCATGTAAATAATTGTAAGCTGATAAAATTACGGGAAATGACTATACATGATCAAGAATGACTTTCATCTGCCTTTTGTTAGGGCAGGCATTGATTTCACTTTTCAGCTGTGAACAGCAAGAGGCCAGCTGTGGCTAAGAAGGTAGCAAGCAATGAACTAATGTCAGATTGGGCTCTCAGAAAATGCAGTCCTGAAATTACTGGAAAGAAAGGAAGGAAGGGAGAGGGAGAAGACGGAGGGGGGAAAACAAATAAACCCTACAAGTTAAAACTGTTTAAAAAATTATATCCAATGTATTTAATTTAAGGCAAATTAAACTCTTGTACTGTGGTAAAAAAGTAAATTCAAAAATCACAAACCAACTTGGCCAAATATAATTAATGCAAAAACAACTATGTTTTATTATTACTTTTTGCAAGCTGTGGACCCTGGCTGGGTTCAAAATCTAAGCAGGGTCAGGCTTGGATAATACTTGAGTGGGAAACCTTTAGGAAATGTCAAAGCCTTAAGCTTCATTGGAAAGCTTTTTAAAAACTCCTGAAAGGGAGTGGCAAACTCAACTGTATTTCTGCCAAGAAAATTATGTAGTCGTGTCTACAAAGTCATCAGAAATCAAGCACAATCTTAAGGGGTATTCACCATTTCTTACTAATCCAATATATAGCAAATCTGCATTTTAATATTATTCAGACACTAATCAGTAAAATTAATATTAATCTAAACTCTGTACAGTTGTCCTAAAACTGCATAGCAGATATTTTTTAAAACAGTATTATATTTAAAAAGTCTTTATTCATGATCCATGATATCTTACTGTTGAACAAATATGAGTTCAATAGTGAGATACTGACTATTAACTTCACTATTTGAATTGCTATATAGCAATATATAGAATATCAGTATGAGTTTTTGTTTTTAGATATATTTGTATTATCTACTTAAAAATTAAGTAAATATTTTTTTCTTTTAAATTTTCTTGGGAGGAACAGCTGACTCTGGGGAAAGAAAGAAAGGTATCCTACTCACAAATTCTAATTGTAGAGTGAAATCTTCCACAATTCAGGAAGAAGTTTAACCCATCAAGGTTAGTGAGCAACCAGACAAGAACTGTGTAATGCAGGGGTGTCAAACTCAAGGCTTGCAGGCCAGATCCGGCCCGGGGGGTGCTTAAATCTGGCACGCAGAGCCGGCCTGGAAATAGTAAAGAACCAGAGCATGGGAGGTCTGTGCGCATGCCCATGTCCCATTTTCAATCTGGGCGGCCTCTTGCAGTACTTTGCGATCCAAAATGGGGCACTGGGGGTTCAAGCCATCCTTATTTCACTGGGCCTTACATTGATTCATTCAACCCATTTCTTTAAATTTTTCTTCTCTTCAGCTCCATCCAACCAGATCTGTCATGATTTTCCCCTTTCTTTTAACCAAGTTATTTTTTATATTGTATAGTCTTCATTCAGACTTTTGATATACTTCTTTTATATTGGTTATTCATATTTGTATTAAATCACTTTCATTCATTTTTGTACTCTCTCTTATTTTTTTAACCACACATTTTCTTAAGTGCCACATTTCCATTTGTAGGGCATGTCAAATTTTTCAACTTTCAATTTACAAACGTTAGCGTTTGCTCAAAAGTTGTAACATACCTGTAAAGATATTTTGGTTACTTTAATGTAATGTAGATGTGCTTGGTAAGTAACTACATAAATATCATAACTTTTTAACATTTTGTTTGTTTCATTTCATTGCAATCAACTTCTGTTTTTCCCTAAAATAACCAGCTCCCACATAACAAAATTCACACTGTCCTATACATGACTTATACATTTTTTCAAGATTACATTTTCCTTCATATCCATAAAATAATAAAATCCATAAAATAATAAATAAATCCATTATTTATTATGTACTGCTGGTATTTGCATGGCTGAAAAATTACCCATCATATTCTTGTCCCTAAATATTTTCCTGAGATACACAAATTAATTTGCTTGCTGTAGGCTTTTTGAGGAATGGGAGGGGACACATAATGCTGTTCTAACTTATTCTTCACTCCATTTTCCCTATCAGTCAAACACACCTTAGTTTTATCTAAAAGGTCTATACTTTTATTGCATCATATAATTTATCTAATGTTTCCTGCAGATTTAGGTTGTCAGTCCAAAATATAGTATCTCTCTATTAAAAAATAAATTAATTGCTACAATTAATAAACTTGGTGTACTTTTACAAAAGGAAATAGTGTATATCACACTTTTTTTTCTTACTCCATAGTTAGCATTTATTAGTTTGCTAATTTATTTATATCAATTAATATGGCTACCTATCCTGCTCGTTAGTGGCTAAAAGAAATTAAAATACAATATAAACATCATGTATATTTAAATAAAAATTAAAATATTTAATTCCCAGCTAACTAACACTGAGTAGCTCCCGAAACTACAATTTGCCAATAGCAGGCTTGATTACTTTTCTAGCCTCCATGCCAGAGCATGTGTCTCATAATGGGACAGGTAGAGATGATGGGAATAAAGCAGTCCCTAATCCCATGTTATATAGGTAAACAATGGCAAACCACTTCTAAAATCCTGCCAAGAAAGCTTCAGAGATTTGTCTGGGAATTTCTTGGAGTCAATACTGACTCAAAAGCATCATCAATTAAAAAAATTATAAATCCAAAACTATGTGAACTGAGAAAATGTATATTTTGTAAGCTCAGTTTTTGCATATATAAAATAATTTGACAAAATACAAACTTATATAGTCTTATTATAGAGGTGTCAAACTCAAGGCTTGTGGGCAAGATCTAGCCCATGGAATGCTTAGATCTGACCTGTAGGGCCGCCCTGGAAACAGAGAATGACCAGCCCTTGGTGCCTCTGCCATCGAAAATGGAGCTCTGTTTTCACTGGCAGAGGGTTGCAGGAAGCCGTCGCAACCAAAAAGGAGCTTGGGAGCCTGTTTTCGCTGGCAGAGCACTTGGGCCACCACAGATGCCCCCAGCATGAGTGACATCAAGCTAGCCACATCCAGGCCAGCACCCTGAGGTCAAACACAACCCTGATGTGGTCCTCAATGAAATCAAATTTAACAGCACAGTCTTATGACAATTGAACACATAATTGGAAAAATGTGAAATTAAGAAAGTTTGTTCCCTTTAAACAATTTGTCTAACTTGTATAGAAATGCCAAATCTACATTACTTCAAATTACAAAGAAATTTAAAATATTAAAACTGTATTTTAAGATGTGGGTTTGTGTTCTTACATTGTCATCCCTTTCTCCTTTTTCTTTTTTCATTATATAGTAGGCTGACTTTTTCTTAGCAGTTAATGAAATTTCTGGTCATGGCAAAATTGTGGATGATTTTGATGTATTTCTATTTCATATTCACAACAAAAGACAATTGTGTCCAATATTCTGACTCTCTTCATCCAGAAGAAATATTTTGAGTTAAATCATTTCCATATACATCTGTTAGCAATATTTTCTTTTCTGATGTTTTCCTTCCATAGAGGAAGATTTATCTGTGCTCAAGGGTTTTTCCCCCCTTTATGGCAAAGTTCAATGTTCATCTTTTGAACAGTGGCAGTTTCAGCAGCACTGCCTCTTTAAATTTCCTTAATGTTAACATTTAAGGTAATTTTAACAGCTTCCAGTAGTTACATTTCCTTGGAGAATAAATTGTTAAAACGATCATCTTACAGTGGCACTGAGTATGAACTTTGTTACTTAATGTAGAAATTTCTAATTATAATGTTTTTTCTATTATGCAATTAATTACAGTAATTCTACCTAGTTTTATGTTTAAACAGTGTTAGGCAGCGACATTTTTTCACATATATAATTCCTAATTCCTAATTTATTTATTTTTTTCAATCTGATTTTCCATCTCAAGGTTTTAAAGTTTCGTTATCTACTATTTTCTATTATATTCATTTATAAAATAGGAAAATTGGAATTGTTGAGTTTATTCTAAAGAAAGATGGGAAATTTGTAACTTCTGGGTCCAATTTTAAGAAGAGATTGGACAAATCCAAGAGATTGAATTTGTCAGAATTGATATCGGGTTTCCCACTTGAGCCGAGGGTTGGACTAGAAGACCTCCAAAGTCCCTTCCAACTCTGTTATTCTATTATGATTACAATTGAGACCGATTTCTTCTAAAATCAATGAATTCCCAGTGGTTTAAATTGTCTATTGAGGGTCCAGAGGCTTAATCATTCTTAGTGATGTAAGATGATTATCATGTAACAACATAGCAGATTTTTACCAAAGGTTTTATAAATAACTATGGTTGAAACAATGTTTAACAAGAAAGATCGTTGGCATTACAATAATGCATGTTGATTTTTATTCCGGCAGCCTGAGGTGCCAGGTGTAGAACAAAGCAATTTTATGTGCAATCTAATTTTGTTTTGGGGAAAGTGGAGTAAACAAGATTAAGAAGACCCTCAAGGTTCATTGGTTTTGAGGTAACTTTGAAACCTAGATAATATTTTAGTGCCAGGAGAGTAAGAGGTAGAAAATTCAGAAATGGGAGAAGAGAATGAGAGAAATGGGGAAGAGAGTGGAAGGTAGAAGATATGTTTTTCATGAAAAAATTGAGAATGCATGAAAGGAAAAGGAGATAAAAGACATTATGGTGGGTAATTGGAACTGAAGGAAAGAGAGAAGGAAAGAAGTGAAAAGAGAGCAATGTCAATATTGTAAAAGTAAGGAGAAACAGGAAAAATAAATGGTGAGCTAGAATTGTCAGAGAATGCAACAGATTGGAAAATTAGAGATATTTATTTTTATAACCTGACCACATTCTTCTCAGAGGCTTTTTTTGGTAATGTTGTCAGCAAGGAAGGAAAGGCATAGCAATTCATCATCATTGCTGATTGGAGAAGAGAAACCATGATTGCCATTACTTTTGGAAACAGGATGGCTTTACAAAGGAAGAAAGTGAAGAATTGGTTCAGAATGTGACCAAGAAAACTTGTTTGAGAGCTGCCCTTTCCTAAATGGTTAGTTCCAGTTTGTAGGATAAAACAGGTGGTAGAATATGATAGCACCTGTCAGATAATTAAAGGATATCTCATAGAAAAATGTTAAGACTTGTTCATCCTGTTCTTGAGTATAAGATGTAATAATAGATTGATATTTTGGGAAGCAAATTCTGATTGAATGTTAGAAACTTTCTAAAAGTAAGAATAGTTCAGCAAAAAAAAGTGTGCTCTCTCTGTTGTTAGATAGTTCAAGCTGAGGCAGATTGCAGATAGTCACTTTTCTGGAATGTTTTACAAGTAGGCCTAACTTACTGATTACTTATTCAACATTGAATTTACGAAGTCACTGAAAAAGATTTATTACCAGTCCTCAAGTTGCAACCTTCACAGTGTTCCCATCTGCAGACACATGATCATAAATAAGGCACTTAGCAACACATTTACAATGGTCACTGTGTTCAGTAATCACATGATCATTATTGTGACCTTCATAGCCAGCTTCCAACAAGCAAAGTCAATGGGAAAGCTGGCAGGAAGTCATAAGTTATTGTCAGGAAGTCATAAGTTATTGGCATCATACTTAATGACTGTGGGAGATTTGCTTAATGACCAGAGTCAGAACTTAGAATATAAGTTGGTGCTGTCACATTATATTTCGCTTTATAATTGCATTACTAATCAATAGAGTTGCTGGTCCTATTGGTAGTCAGTAAGTGAAAACTATGTCTATTTTAATTCCTGCACTTAGACTCGGTGGTCTAAATATCTCTTCTAATTCTATGTTTGTACGATAATAGCTAATATCTTAATATTTAATTAAAACAGGCCTATCAGAAACAATGTGAGAGAAGCCAGTTTTTCTTTTTTATGAAGAAAATTTAGGAATCCAATTGAAAGACTTTCATATAGCAGAATTAACCTGTTGAGGTGCTTCATTTCTTGTCAAAACAAAAAGAATGTTAAGAATTAAATAATTGTAAGTATGGTATTAGCTGATAAAACTGGATAGGTTTTCTAAAGGAATATTAAGCCCTCATGCTTCAGTGCATAAGATAACTGCTAACTGATGGAAGTTAAGTGCAGCCCTATCCTTTGTGTGACATTCATTGCATAAATGTCAGCCATAAAGTTTTTTGCACCTTCTTTGAAAACATTTGGGATTTGCCTGTTCTCAAGTTTATACAGCTGAAACAGTTGTCTCTATTGCACTTAAAGAAATAGCTTCTTTATAAGCTACTAGGTCTAATATTTCATTATTAGAAGAAACAGACATTACTTTTTGTAATTTGATATAATGCTAATAATTGCACAAAGGAAAAATGATTGAACTAGAATTTCCTCAAATGGGACTTCCAAATTTTCTCACTTCCACATTAATACCTCTAAAATCTCTGCCAACAACAGAAAGTTTCCTGTTCTCTTGCTTACAAGTAACTGTCATGTAACAAATAATTAAGGAAAACAGTTATTTATGAAATCTGAGACCACAGAAACATACAATAAAACGTTCACAACAATTAAATCATAGGCTTAAAATTACATAATGTCCATGGGATGATTTTGATATAAAAAAGATGGGAAATTTTACCCACATTCACCTGGATATTCAACTCCCAGACCATTTATTTAAATTCTGCCAGGGTTTATCAGGACACAGCATAAATAAGACTGGTCATAATAAACAACGTATACAGATTCTGATTTAGGTCAATTAGTTTTTGCAGTGTGAATTTAATCTACATTGCTATAAAATTTCTGAAATAAAATTTCAAAAGAGATGCAGTTCAGCTCTAATCGTGTTAGACCATCACAACCTTAATAAAGGAATGTGTACTGTTGTTTTTAGAAATTTAGATCTTATGGACTATAAAATTCTGTGGATACAAGAATTTAATTCTTGTGTACTCTTGTGAACACACAACTGGGTTGCCTAGAGCAACATGCCTATAACTTTAGCCTTAAGTAACTTAATACAGATGAGACAAGAATTCCAAATCTATTAGAATAGTCAAGCTTCAATTCCATCTTTAAAATTACATCATTTTGTGGAATTTCAGAGACCAAGCTTCTCTATGTTATCCTTGTTGTATGAAAAAGATCCCCACAAAGACTGTGTGGCCCTCTTTCTATTGTCATCTAAGTAAGTCTTACAAACAGTTGTTTTCAAAAACTCCTTGGACAGGTTGACCCTATATTATTATAGGAATATTTTTTTTTTTGCTGTTCTTGGTTTTTCCTTCCCCAGTATAGTAACATAGAACTCTATACTACTTTCGACAGCTTTTAATCTCAATAAGCAGATCAAATAACATTATTATCACTGTACTTTTATTATGGAGATGCAATGGCACAGTGGTTAAAACATTGAACTTGTCAGATGGAAAGCTGACAGCCTGGCTCAAGACCTGAGTGCCGCATATTGGGGAACTCCTGTTCCTTGCTCCAACTCCTCCCCAAGTAGAAGTTTGAAAGCATGAAAATGATCAATAGGTACAATTTTGGTGGTTAGGTAACAGTGTTCCGTGCACATTTGGCATATGCTGGCCACATGACCGGCAGACAATGCTAGCTCCCGCAGCCAAGAAACAGAGATGAGCATTGCGCCCTAGAGTCAGATGCAGCTGGACAGGGAAACATTTCCTTTTACCTTTACTTTTATGTTATATACTTGTAAATTCCTAGAGTGTGACTTGAGAGATAATATATATATTATTTGTGTTGTAACACAATATATATATATATATATATATATATATATATATATATATATATATATATATATATATATATATACTTTGTATTATATACTTTGTATTATATACTTTGTATTATATATATATATATATATTATTACAATAATATATTATATAATATATTATATATATAACATATTATATATAATATACCTATTATCTTGTAAGCAATTGACAAATAAAATAAATAAATAAAATAAATATATAAATTTCATAAATACTTAAATAAATGACTTGGTTGAATTTGGTTAAATTGGAAAAAATGGATCATGACATTTTGTTTCAGAATTTTTAAATGTTTCAATCATTTTGAAAACGCATTGACAAATTTATATTATATATATGTATATGTATATATTCTCACACAAGTGACTTTATAAGCATTTTGCAAGCATTAAGAAAAATCCACAAAATATTATTTATTCATAATATTTTTTTCATTCCTGGAAATACGTATGATTTATTGGCTATTTCTCTTGTCTTATGTAAGGCAATGTACAGTTGCATCATGCTGGGTATCAATTTGCATTAATTATCACTTTTAGAAATACAGTGAATAATCATGTGGGACAGAAGGCATATACAATGTACCAGGATATTACTCTGTTCCATCTGCCATGTCAATCATGCAATATTTGAGTTTGAACTGGGTTTATATTCAGAAATTGGCATTGTCATGTTTTCTGCATGCATTATATTTAATATAATCTTTGTCTTTATTTTAAATGCCAATATAATCTATCTCCCCCTCACAATACTGACAGATTCTGTAAATGCAGTCCACTCATATAATCAGTTATACACATGATACCCAGTTTATTTTCAAGGATAACTGGGGGAGATGAACCTGCAATAACCTGCAATTCTCAAGCCATGAAACTTTATAGTAATTTCTCACAATCAAAATTGTGCAACCTAAAATGAGGACCACAAAATTTTAACTTGCCCTTGGAGCTGGTCAAAATGCTCCATAAAAATATATTCCAGGAAGTGTTCTTTAAAGGAACCAAATATTATGCAAAACAATTGCAATGAGGCTTTAGATAGGTGCCTTTCTTTATGTACTGATATCTGCCCTGTATGGATGTTACATATGAATATGTGAAGGAAACAGCTTCATTCCTCAGGAAAAAACAAACAAACAAAATCAGAGAGCTGGTAAAAAAAAAAACCACACACACAAGAATCAATATTAGAACATTGTAAAGATGCTGAACATGAAATCAAACAAGAAAAGTCTTTCAAGACATCAAGACATCTCTCAAGTGGTTTGTTGAAGATTCCCAGATGGCAAATGAGAGGAAGTTTATTTTATTTTACAGTTTAGTTTTTATATGGGCACCCAATAAGTTTTGTTTATTTTAATTTAGTTTAATTATGGGCTATGAATATATATTGAGGAAGTTGGATGAAAAGAATATGGTTTTAAAAATGGAGAAAGAAGCATCAATAAACTGCTATATTGATGATACTACTGTATTTTGTTAACTGACATGCCACAGTAAAAAAAAGTCAAGGAGCACAGTGAAAAGAATTAAATATAAAGACCAAACTAACAACAACAGTTACAACAACCGACCTTAAAACTGACAATGAAGATATTGCAGTGAAACTTATTTTTTGCCTTTTAGGATCAACCATCAACAGTAATTGAACAAGCAGCACAAAAGTTGAGGGTGCTCCATCACTAGAGGCTTTTAAGAAGAGACTGGACAGCCACTTATCTGGAATGGCTTAGGGTTTCCCTCCTTGAGTAGGGGGCTGGACTAGAACAGGGGTCACCAACCTTTTGGACCTCAGGGACCACCAAACTCATAATTTTAAATCCTGCAGACCACTAACATGAATCCAGCATGCCGTTTGTTGAAGCACCTAGACTCCAACTGAGAGGATGAGGTCCTTCAGACACTTAGCTTGGCTGCTATTTCTGCAACCTTAAATACTCAAGGAGTCATTTGAACCCATTTCCCACAGTAAACAAAACAATGGAATCTCATCTCTCTCCCTCTCTCCGTCCCTCCCTCCTTCCCTCTCTCTCCCTCTCTCTCTCTCCCCCTTTCTTTCTTTCCTCCCCCTCTCTCTCCCTTTCTCCCTCTTTCTCTCTCTCTCTTTCCCTCCCTCCCTCCTCTTTCTTTTTCCTTTTCTGTCAGGACCCGGGACCATCAGGAACCGCTAGGGTAATGTTTTGGGCGATATTGGCGCATAGTTGAAGCCCGACACTTTCTCCCTCTTTTTCTTTCTCTCTGTCTTTCTCACCTCTCTCTCCTTCCCTTTCTCTTTCTCTTTCTTTCCCTCCCTTCCCCCCTTTCTCCCTTTCTCTTACTCTCTCTTTCTCTCTTCCCCCTCTCTTTCTCTTTCTCCCTCTCTCTGTCTCTCTCTCTCTCTTTCCCTCCCTCTTTCTCTTTCTCTCTCTTTCTGCCTTTCTCCCTCTTTCTGATGTCCAGAGGCCAACAAGCTATGTGCAAGACAGATGGCTGGCAGGGAAGTGGGGCAACAGGGGTGATATACACGTGGGAGATCATAGCATCCTGGGTGTACACTGGCTTGCAAGGGGATGGGAGGAAGGAACCTCGGAACTGGAGTTACCTCCTGTCTCCGTGTATCGAGGAGGAGCAGCTGTTCAGGTGAAGATATTCCAAGGGGAAGGCTCAACCCTCTCCCCTTGGGACCTTCTCTTCCTCCTTGAAAGGGGGAGGCTCAACCCCTTTCCCTTGGGAGCTTCTCTTCCTCCTTGCAAGGGGGTGGCTAAACCCCCTCTCCTCTGGAGCTTCTCTTCCTCCTTGCAAGGGGGTGACTAAACCCCCTCCCCTCGGGAGCTTCTCTTCCTCCTCACCAGAAGTGCTCACACGCAAAGTGCTCACGCCCCTTCTGGCATCCAACAAGTTTGCTTCTTCCTGGGTGTGTGAGCATCTCTGGTGAGGAGGAAGGGGGGGTTGAGCCTACCCCTCGCAACATCTTCACCTGAGGGCATTGCTGGCAGCTGCTTCCTGCAGCTCAGGAGGTCCATGCTCCTCCCGCTGCTGCTCGGCCTCCTCAATGGGCTGAGGCAGGAGGCAGCAGCCACAACATGGGTTTGCTAGGGAGACTGCAGGATTGCCCCACCTCCCCGCCAGCCATCTGGTCTTCAGCATGCTGCGGCCCAACAGTGGGCTGCGGCCCAGCAGTTGGTGACCACTGGACTAGAAGACCACCAAGACCCCTCCCAACTCTGTTATTCTATTAAAAACATGCCATAGACTAGTACTTAGTATAGTATCAATGAAGTCCTTAGAAAAGTTATTCAGATGGTGGGATATGTCTACATATACAAAGATCAGAATCATGCAAGCAATGGCTTTCCTGTTACACTCTATGGAAGCAAAATTTGGACTTTCAAGAAAGAGAGTAATCTGTATTTCAAGTAAACATAATAAAGTGCACATCTGCAACTATGTGTATATAGTTTGTTAGTTACTCTGAACATAATTAAAAATAAATAAATAAATAAATTACTGTGATACTTAATCTCCTACCATTTCCACAATTGCATTGCAGGCTATGAAGTGCACTCGCTCCAGATTTGTTTTCAAGACAATTTTTGCAAATAATAATAATAACTAAGAACATAATAATAATAACTAAGAACAACTAAGTTCCACATAGAGACTGCAAGTAATCAGAAAATTCTATTGCATGGAATTATTAAGAATATCCCTAAAGCAGTGGGATATTCAAGAGAGTTGCAGTAGGTCATCTTATATGATAGTTGGGTTCATATTAAAGCAGATGCTCCACTCTTTCTCACTTCATAATCATTGGGAGGGGTATGATACAAGGGAACCATCAGTTGGAAGTATATTTAACCTTGTGGCTCCAGTTTCTTCATACAAATCACAGGATGTGGTCAAATATTTTCTGCAGCCTAATTATAAAAATATAAGCCATTGGGTAAAAGGTCATTTGTATAAGAGAGGGATAAGCACCTTCCATTCCCTAATTACAAATTACTCCCTACAATTATGTAAATGCACTTGTTTTATCTATCTCAGCAAATTAATTTTCCTTAATAATGTAGTTACTGAGAAAAATGCCCACATCATATTGAAAGAATAGTATTTATTTATTTAAAGATTTTATATGGCCACCCAATAAGAGTACAATCATGACTTGATCATCCATCAACATCATAATGCTATTATCCAAAACAATAATTGTTTCCATTTTGGTTTGGTGCTGAATTTTTAATTTTGAGATTCTTGAAAGTCTCACGTATACTAAAGAAAAATTAATTTTCTGTCAGATGAATGCACATATTTGCATTTTCAATAGAATACAGATTAACAATAGTTTGTGAGTCATTATGTGGAAATTTAATATAGATTCTGAATATAAAACAGCAATGTAACATGAACACGACTATGGTTGTTAATGGCTTGTTTTAGCTGGAAGCTATAAAATCATCTAAGGACTCTGTTGGTGTTGGAATAATAATTTACCTATACAATTACCACATGGTGGATTTTTGCACTCTAATTCTGTGTTATTAATAATGAATAAAATTGCAATTTTCTCAGGTTGCTTGGGGCAATGGGGAATTAGTTCAATGAATATTTCAGTGCATTATTTTAATCATAACTCCACAGATTTCAAGTGGCCAGTGTTTTATACTTTTAAGTTTACTCTTCTAAAGGATTGTAGTGATTAAAGTGAAAAATATTTGCTCTTAAGTCTACTCTATGATTTACAATTCTTTTTAAAAACACTAAAAAACAAGCAAGTTGTGTCATTAATACTTGTAATTCGATACTGCATTTGTTAATGGGCTTCCTCTGATTAATGGCTTTTTTTAGTAGGCAAAATATTCTGAGATGGAGACAGAATCTGTGAATATTTAAATGAAAGTAAAGAAGTTATTGAATATTCTTATTTTAAGAATTCATATATTTGTTGTAGTCAGTTTTTAATCACTGAAACAAACACATACTTTATAGGGCTTTTTTCTAATCAATGGTACAGAATTTACATGTAGATGCTGATTACTTTGTTTGATTTTTTTTATTCCTTAGCCAACTGCATGATTTTTGGCGCTTAGATTACTGGGAAGATGATCTTCGCCGGCGGAGGCGATTTGTTCGCAATGCTTTTGGTTCCACCCATTCTGATGCGTTGCTCAAAGCTGCTGGAGAATATGGTCAGTATCACTGTAACATTTCTACTGTCCTAAATGCAGTTAGAATTGTTATTAGTGTCTGTTTGAATGAAATCTATCCATTTTTATTATAGTATTTTCTATTCTTTTACATTTAGCATTTACCTTGTATAGCTAAATACATTTCAATACAGTTAACAGTAGTTTTCAAGCATGTCCATTTTATATTATATTTAAATACAAACAGGATTTGGGACATTGGAATAAGGTATACCCGTAAATGAAAAACTGTAAATACAGTAATAATCCTGTTAGTTTTAGAAAAAAATATGGTTCATTGAATCCAAAGAAAGAGGTAGGCTTTTTTTCTGACAAGGTTAATATAAAAGAACTTTCACATTTCTCAGTGTTATAAGTCTTTTTCATTTTAGAGAATACAGAGACAAGCCCATTCTTGGAAGGTAAAAATTAAGAATAAGATAACCTTTCTGAAAAGTACTCTGCTCTTAAAAGTATTTTTTATTGTACAGTTAGAGAGAGAGACATATTGCACTGCTTAAAGCTGGCAGTGTATATGGAGAATTATATGTATATATAAAAACTTTCATTGTCAGAGTGAGCTATTAAATTTACAAATAGCAAATCATCTATCATAGATGTAATATCAAGTTTCAGTGAAAGAATTTATAATCTCATTGAATTTATTGAGAATGTAAACTATTCCAGAAATTTATTCCACAGTACTAACCTCTGTAGTTTGGTTGAATTATGCAAGTTTAGTAATTTAGTAATTTTATATATTCTGATCTCTGATTAATATGATTTAACCTTATAAAAAATGATTAAAAGTTGGAAACTGCAGAAAAGATAAAAAGTCCTGCAATAGAACAAAAATATAAAAAAGAACAAAGAAACTGTTTGGTAACTACAGTATATGCCTAATAATAGAAATCCTTGTTTATGTGCCACGATTTAATTCTTATCAGTTTTCATTTTGCTTTTAATGAAAATGATTACTACTGAGGTGTGTCAGACTGAATTTCATGGAACTCATATTTGAGTAGCATATAGGATTGCATAATTATAATTCTTGGAAGCTGCTACATTCAAAGCCTTTCAAAGCCTTTCTCCGACCTCTATAGTATGGTTCATGTTATTTTCAGATCCCTTTGTTTCAGCTCTTTTTTGAAAATATAATTGAAACAGTATAAGTGCTGCTTCAGACTTGTTTAGATTAATAAAAATATTTTAAAGGTTTTATATAGCATATTCTTATATTTTATAACACTGCTTCTCTATTATGCCATGTATTAGGTCAGATTGTTCTGTGTACTTCAATAATACATCATTGACTGGCAGCAACTTTCCATACTTCCATTCAGGAATTGTTGATGATATTAGAATATGAACCTTATAGCATTTGATTTGCAAAGCTGTATTTCTCACTAATCTTGGTATGTCTTCAACCAAGAAATCTGAAAGTAAAATTGTGTTACAGGTCATCCTAAGACACAACCTCTATTTTATTTCATTTCATATCATTGTTATTTCTCTAATTTATGTTGAAGAACAAGAGGGAATAGATTCCATAAGAAAAAAAATAGGACATTTTTTTTAAAAAAGTAATTCTGGATTAGTTTGAAGTACAGTATTGGTATAGACAAAATAGGTACATTTTGCTGTTGTTAGCCTTTCTTCCCTTGGTCCTTATAGCAATATCTTTATTAAGGATTGTTACATGGGAGAGATTTTAACTTCCATCCTCCAGTGAACTAGACTGTGTCTTCTCTGGTGTGTGTGTACGTACATATGTGTATGCTCTTTTGTATGAATAGCCAAGTCTGACCCATCATGCCATGACAATTAAAAAGGGCTCTCTTAATACAAATTGCTGTCATATGCCGTGTCTAGGTTACTACAATCAGTCTTGCTTATTTGTAGTCTGAAACTAACAGAGGGCAAGAGCAAATAAGCCACATTTATATAGATACACAGTAAAGTATATTCACAAAGTGCCAAAAACCCTAATGAGAGAACTGTTTGTTATTGTGCTTAAAAGAATTTTTTTTTAAAAAAAGACCATGATCTAGCTTAATCATGAAAATTTCATACAGATTGGCCATAGATATTTCTTCTCATACATTTACTTCCCATGATGCCATGTATGTAGATAGTGTCATTACTGTTTGTATTACAAATCACAGTGGAAAGATGTTATCTTTTGTAATTTTAAAGTACTTTTTTTCTAAAGCTTTCAGTATCAAAATTAAGAACAGTCTTCCAGAAGAATTTGAAACAGCTTTCACTGAGATTAAGTCCAGAGAATTTTTACCTTGATTGGAGGGAGGAGGTGTAGTTTGGAGGCTTGTACTTACAGATTTTAATATTAAAACTTTTATTTGACCCACTGTATAAGAAAACATCCTTAACACTGATGTTATTTTTATACCTCCTGGTGATACTAATGAGTTGAATAATTTATGAGGTTGTCATGTAAAAAGGATTTGGTGCAGTTTGATGTATTTTCAACCTCTGGTGCTGGAATGTGATTAATAAAGAGCTGGAGGCACAGCGGGTTTTTTTTCTGTGGGGGCTTAACTTTCATTAGGGATTTTTTATCAGTTTTATTTTGATCATTTTATATCTATGTTTTATTATCAGAATCACACATAAGAAGTTCTATAGAGAAAACCATTGGTTTTTGTTATGTAAAGTTGCAAGTTACATAAGGTAATTCACTGTCCAGAAATATCTTCTTACTAGAAACAACAAAAGAAAAAAAATGAATTATATGAATGAGTGAAGGCTTTTTTTAATTTTATTTTGAAAATAGTAGCATAAATACTGCTTTAAGCATCTATATAGAACAGACTGACAATTATCATTCGGGAGGGGGGTGGAGTTGTGATTACATATCACAGCCAAGAAATGTTTAGTCAGAGCCTAAGTCAGCAAGCTCATCTGGGTCTGTGATCAAAGGCATCAGCTTAAATAGGTCTGATCAGGCATTGCAGACGACGGCAGGCAGCCTCAGCTGAGCAAAAAATCACAGAGCAAAGATGACAAAATTAATCAGTCAATTCTTTGGCAATAAATAACAAGATATGCTGAGGTCTGTAGATGAGAGAATTTCTAGCTTCTTGGGAGATGCATCTACTTAATGCCTGATTTATCTAAGCTTGCATAGCCATCAAGACATGACCTTGATGAATAAAAGAGCACTCTCTAACTAATCTAGACTTAAATCAGTATTGATCGTGAACACATGGTATATAATAGTAATATGATGCTAACTGGTCAAGGAATACAGGAATTTTTGGAAATAACAGTTCTCTCTATGGATTGCTCAATGGAGGAATAACAGATATTACCTAAAGAGGTAAAACATTAAAATGTAGTGAAAATGTTTCAGATAATTTGAGAACTAAACAGTATTAGGTTTATTCATTTTCATCCAACTATTTGAAATTTCAGTTGTTTGTATAACATATTTTGTACAGAACGTTTAACATTCCACATTCAATTCTCTTTTCATTGTACTGTATTTCATATTACAGTTTCTATAGTAGTTTTGTTAATTATACAGTTTTGTTATAGCCGCAGGCAGTTTACAAAATTATCCTGAACCATGTAGAGAACTGTTTATATAACCAGCTGAGTGATCGCTTGACCAAGCTTAACATGAAGCCCATACAAATCTCAAAGCATGCAAATCCAGACTCACAAATTTCTTTAAAACTCAAACCTTTGGAAATAAAATTTGCAGTGTTGCCTTTTCAATACAAATACATGCTTTTAAAGGTTTTGTTTTGTGCACTGGGATAGAAGAATTAGATGGAATGGCTGAATTGAGGTCTTAGAGACACCTCTAAAAGAATTAGAGACTTTGTTACTCAATACACCAATCCAGATTCTGACTCTGGATGCTCATCTTCACATCTGTTTGTAAACTAATGAAATAAATCATTTTCATTAACTAAGATTGGAATGAAAAAAAATGCTCCAAGGATGAAAGTGGAAGGCAGTCCCCTGCTGGTCCTCACCATATTTATCCATGGGAGATGTTATTCTAGATTCTCTTTTTTAAAATGCTTTGTCTTCAAAAGGCTTCTAGGTTTTATCAGTCTTGTCTATTTTTCAATCTAATAAGGATGTTCTTACAGGAGGCAATGAAACAGAGAAAAGCATGTAAACCTGCTTCGCTTAAAAACCTTCCTACTATTTGTTTTTCTTTGCAGTTTTCTTTGGGTTTGGATTTGGGTTTTGTATTATATTGGTGTGACTAAGTACCAAATAGAAAAGTGATAACTGGGTATGTGTGTGTGTGTTGGAAATGTTGTGGGAGTATGTAAAAGTACCTTCTTCCCTTAAGTTTGAAATAATCTGAGTTAATATTTACAGTTAACATTTTCCTTAAAATAAATTTTATCATTATTTTTCAAATAATTTTGTTTATTACATTACGTTGCGATTGCATAATTTGCAAATGTATTATAATTGGCTATTATATATTCAACAGCATATTTTGGGTTATTTTGGAATAAATATTTAATAAGTTTTTTGTCTTTCAGAATAAACCAGATTTCTCTTAAAGTTACATTTTAAACTTATATTTAGATGAAGGAAGAAAATGTTGTGGAAATTAAATAGTGAAAATACTGCATGGCATTGAAAGCCAGTACACTCTATTAGCAAAACTGTCAATATAAAAAGTGCATTCCATTTCCACCTCCTCCTCTAATAACCTTCTCTATGTTACTCACAGACAGTTCACATAATCAGAGTATATTGTCAGCTTACTGGAGTTGGGGAAGCATGAAATGAAAATCACTTTAATATTGATCCAATTCTTTCTTGCAAGTGTCCTTGATGTCCTTTTCTCCTGAGCAGTAGCTATTTGTTTTATTTAGGGAAATAACTTGGTTATGACTGCTCTTTGAAAAATACATTTCAGGGCAATTATTATTAAAATAGTTTTTTGCAGTTTATTATTTTTCCCATATATTTTTTTACAATATGATGGCACCAAATCACAAGTAGTCACCATTTTATTTTCTGGTCTCTGTTATAAGACAGCATTTTCATAGCTTGAGATACAATGAAATTAAAGATATGTATAATATGGGTCAAATTATCCAAATATGCCACTGGTAGCATAATTGCAACATATAAGGTCAGATCTTTTTATCTGTCCAACCATGCTACTAAATTTCCTTATGTAACTGAACACTGAAGAATAAGATAACACCCAACATTTTAGATTTTTTTTTACATAGCATATAAATTAAATTGTTTTTAAAATAATTTGAATCCAATATTTCTACTTAAATTCTGGAATATCACCTACAATAATTACTTTTAGTTTTTAATTTTAGATTCTATAATAGGACCTTTTCTTTCTTTTTCTCACTTTCTTTAAATTGTAGTTTTCTCTTATATGTTAAGTGGAAAACAAATCTCTTATAGTAAATATAATTTCAGATATTCACCTTGGAGAGTCCTAGCAATACTCTAATACATTTTCTTTAAAAATCTTTTTCAAAATAAATCAACTTCTTTTGGTAATTTGGCATGTTATAGGATTTTATAGATATAATTTTCATGATGTCTCAGCAAAAAATGTGTTAAATGAACCTGAAACATTTTAGAGGCTATAATGGTTAAGTTATTTCTTCTGAAATAAACTTTTGGTATTTTATGCATCCATAGTACTTCCAAATACTGGAAAAGATACTTCCAGATACTGAAAACCATAGCAATGGCCTCAGGTTCTTAAAAATGCTAAAATAGAGCCTACAGATTTGACAGCTATCAAACATTGTGTTTAAGGTATATTGGACTCCCTAAATAATGTATTTTATTTGATTTTTTTTATCCTGGAATCATAAGAAATTTGAGCACTCAATAATCTATATGTTTATATAATGATCAATTATATACCAAGATTTTCAAATGTATTTATTGGAAAGTGTGGTTGTATCAAGAATTGGGAGGGGGGAGTGTCAGAAAAAATTGCATTAAGAAATTGGAAAAGTGCTATTATTGAAAATGTCAAGGAATGGTGTCAGTAATGTGTGATCTATCTCTTTTAGAAAAGCAATTTTCTATTAATCAAAGGATGTAGCAATATGTGTTACTATGGCAGAGATTCTTGATATCTTACAATAATAACTTGTATTCTCTTATGAGGGCTCCTTGGTGCTCTTTGAGCTTGCTTGTTTTCTGGCAGACGTTTCATTACCCAAACTAGTAACATGATCAATGCTAGTGTATTCACTATATTGTAGTTATGAATTCATTGGTAAACCGATGACTATTGATAAGTATGAAATATAAGTTTTTGTTCTTTTTTCTATTTCTTTTTAGCTTGAACTAAACTTTTTTTTAAAATGAACTTTTAATTTAAAAAAGGATTGTTTTGTTTCAAAAATAAACATATAAAAAGTGAGGGATGGATATAAAATTTTGTTCAAGAACAAGGCTTCAGTTATATTGATAAATAAGTGATAATCAGTACTAAATTAGTGATAGTAATAGTGCAGAGTTAACTAATATCACAATCTCAAATCCTGAAATTTGGTAGTTTAAAAAAAAAAAACCATAAAGTCATGAAGTATAAGACTATCAAAGATAGTTTACTAGTTGTGATGACTACAGGAGAGTCATGCCACTTAATATATCTTACAGGAAAGTTTTTATTTTTATTTTTATATTGTCCTTCTTTTGCATGTCCTTTTGACATCTGGTTATACTGGGAATAAAATACTGAATTGCAGATCTAGAATAGGAAATAAATCAAAGTACTGTATTTTCCTACTTAGTTTACCACTCTTTTCTTTAACTGACAATTGTATTATATTGTATCATACAGCATCAACTTCTACAGTGAATGCAGAAGGAAAAGCACTCAAGAAGGGATAAATAATAATATACTTTAATATCCACATCTAAACAAAACTGTTGCATGAAACGTTTTACAAAAAAGTTTTTATTTTCTGCCACTTTACCAAATTGAGTTGTAATGCTCTATTTACTGATCTTCTAATACACAGATAAAAAATAGCAATATCTTACATTCTTCCTTAGAATAAGAATTGTATATAGAGTTAAAATCAAAAGGCATTATAAATAGTAGTTCAATCTGTCATGGACAATTATGACTTCAAGATGGTTTTGAATAAAGAATAAAGTAGGTATATTAATAAATGCATAACAAAATCATTAAGAATTTAACCATCACCTTCATAAGCTATTTTAAGTTCTTATGATAAATGCTTCTGAAAAGCAATGGTTTTAATGCTATTGCCTTTATCACCTTCATGTTTTAATTATTACTGATCACAGTAATATAATACTGATAAACTGGCAGAAAGGTTTAGAATATATTTCAGATTGCTGCTCAAGAACCATGCAATTAGGACCCCTAGAATTTTGGGGTAGAATGGAGCTAAGGAAAAGTTAAGATATTCTTGATAATTTGTAAAGAACTTACTAGTGACGTGCATCAAAATAGGATCTTACATCCTGATGTACAGTAATTCTATAAGGTTAGTACCTTCTTCTAGTGTATTCTTAGATCATCTGACTCAGTTAGCAAGGTACTCTTTTCTTTTTTGCTAATAACCAGAATAATTATGTGCTTGGGAGGAATCAGGCCAGAAAATTTTTAGTTTATGATGCACCCATTTGTGAAGAAATTCAAATGCCTTTTTACCATATTCCTCAGTTTCAGCCTGATAGTATCTTCATGATTATATTTTGAATATATTTATTTTATACTTACCTTATAATAGAACAATACAATAATAAATAAACCAAAAAATAATATTGCTTAGAAAAAAATGTATACTTTATCAGGTAGTGAAATAATGGTATTTTAAAAAAGACTACTCATGATTATTTAAGAACTTAAGACAATACTAGTAAAAGTTGCACCTGACTAAATAGTTTCAGAAAGAAGCAAGAGGAAAGTTTCACCTTACATTTTTATTGTGTAAAATATATTTTTTACTTAAGCGTATTGTTTTATTGTTAATGGGACAAACTTTAGTTATGTTGACATACTTTTAGAAGCCACACAAAGCTGTAAAATGTAAGAAAAAGCATTCTTTTAAGAAAAGAAATCACTCCATGAAGCTGATTTCCAGATGTTTGGAAACATTAGAATTTCCTGTCAGTACATTTAGGTAACACTAAAATGAGTTAACTTTCTATTCTGCCAGCCCTCTTCAAAGATGAAAGAAAAATCACTGCATAAATTGCCTTATCTATAATTCACTGAAGTAAGCTGTGGAATGAATTCTGAAAGGAGCAGAATTCTCTTTTGGTTAGTATCACAGCTTCTAAACTAACTGTACTTTTATTTCCACTTTACCTTTAAAATTAAATTAGTAGCTTTAAAGTCAAATAAATGTTAATGAGTTATGATGTTGAGTAGTTTATTTGAAGTGAGTTGTGTGTTTGACTTAGATTTGGATGTGAAATTTTGGGTGTTTTTTTTTTTCTCTTCAGTCTACTCATGTCTAAAATCAGCCACATACTGTCTGTGCATTTATTCAAGTAGCCTTGAACTGGCTTCTAATAGTTATGGACACAGCAGGTAATCTTTGATGTTTAGCTTGCATACCTAGAACCAGCTGTGACCTGAAGAATCTTAATGAGAATTTATAAGTTTATGTGACATTTGAGAAGAAAATATGGATGTTATCCAAATCAATGTTGACGTGTCAAATGCATTTTAAAAAAGTTTCTATTTTATGGTTGTTTTCTCGTGCTTTATGAAATTTATGCAGAGAAAGGGACAGAGGAAGGGAAAATAGAGACACATACACAGAGGAAAGGTTTCTTATTAAATTGAACAAATGGCCAGTTTTGTTTGGTTTTGTAAGAGTTTTGGCTTTCTACCCGACATACTTTTAAGTTGCCTGTAGACAAGATAGGTGGCCCATAAATCTTAATACTATCCTCTATTAATACCTTTTATTTCAAAGCATCTAAATTATTCAATTTTTATTTTTATTCTTGTTATTTTATTAAAAATAATAATGATCTTCTGTGGACATAATTCCCCTTTTCCTGATTAATTATATAAAACTATACTTTTCATTTTTTTAAAAAGTTGATAAGTAGATGGTGCTTTTAACCAACTAAAACTTCATAATTGACAAATGTGCCATGAAAGTGAATGATTACATTGGTTCATACCTCATGGATATTATCAATAAAGTTATTTAATATACTCTTCCTTTTGATCCAAGTAAGTGTTTTTAGTGTGTTTGAGTCATAAGCCAAGGTATGGAAATATCTAAAAAAAATCTCCCATGGTCCAACTATATTTTTCATGAAACTATTAGGGCTAATTCTGTTAATATAAGAAACATACCTTGTTTATCTTATTATTTCTCGATACTATGATTTCCTAATAAATTTAATTTTGATCCATACTAGGGTATATTTTCTGTCTTTTAGTGTACCTATCAATTAGAATATATACATTTTTGAGTATTTACATTTATGCTGAATTAGTACAATTGTAGTCTTCAGCAAATAACATAATAAAGATTGACTGATAAAATTTGGCTAGATCAATATGGCATAAACCTTAATTATTCATGGCAATGGTTATGTACTATAGTGTTGTATCCCATTATATCTGGTACAAAATATTAGAATATTAGAATATCATATATTGTTATTTTATATATTTAAAATGTTTAAAGAAGGTGAGGGAAAAAGAATAGAAATACAGTATCTCTAAAGTTGCGTGCAGTTTTCCAGAAGACCAAGAATTTTTTTGTTGCTACACATAACACAAAAAGTAATTTGGGGATTAAATTCATGCATTTACAGGAAATTTGAATGTCATCTCCTGGGTTCTTAAAAAAGAATACAGATCTGATTTTACGACAGAGTAAATTAAAATGAATCTACACTTGCAATCATTTAAGTGTACCAAATTTAAAATGAAAATATAAATGATCTTTTATTCCTTTATGACAGTCTAAATCCTGAAAACAGAAAAACAGAAAAACAGATAAATATTTTATCTAACTCTTTGATTAGTTACTTGGCTTGTGGCCTGAAATAAAAAATAACCAAAATACTACCATTAATATTAAAATTCAGAAGGCAGGCCTATATTACAAAATATGAGTTTAAAAATATAATGAATGTGGGACACAACTACACTCTAAATGCTATATATGAAACAGGAATGTAGAGGTGTTTATGCCATGTATTAGAATAAAGTTGCAAAATAATGAAAATATTTTATAAATCCCAAGGCTTGTTAATGTCTTACTTGATGCTGACTACCTTATATCATTTAAGTAACATAATTTATTGATATATTTTACAATATTTAAATGTACATTTAAACATTAGTAAAAGAGTGGTTTAATTTTAAAGTGTGCTATTTTTGTTGCTAAGTGTAACAGGAATTTGCAAGAAGTTATCCAATTTCAATATTGAACAGTAGTCAAAATTCTTGATATATTTAAAGACTAGAAATAAATAAAATGAAAAATAACAGAAGACAAACCCAACCATTATTCCAAAATGCAGTTAAGATCCTGGCCAATGTTTAATGAAATAGAAATAAAGGTCCAAAACCTTACAATGCTAATAGAATTGATCATAATTAAAGAACCTTATTATTAGCAGTATCCCATCATAAAATGTTAATGATAATATGCATATATACATATGCATAGGTATATACATACTTATTTGTTGGTTGCCTCATCACACAGAAATTATCTTCACCACAAGTAATATCAATTTTTAATCTGAATGCTTAATTATAAAAATGCTAAATAGTCACAATAATGTTGACCTTTATTATTTCATGTTCAGGGTTAGTATTATTAGCTATGCATAATTCAAAGCAAATGCATTTTTAACTGATTCTGTGCCCTTCTGTTTTGAAAAAGAAAAATATTGATCTGTCTTTTGAGAATCTTTATATACATTCTCTTTAAAATTATATAACTAGAATATCTATAACTAATCTGCTCAGAACATATTGCGTATTTCAGGATACAAGGTAATACAGTGGTTTATAGAAGCTGCTTGTTAATTTTTTTAATGAATGTATAGTGAGGCCCAAAAGTCCATTCAGTATAGCATGTTTTCTGAAGATAGATGATCTCAAATAAATTCTGTGCCTGATCAATGTTTGATTTGTTAGGTGTTAACCCATTTCTTTGTAAGAACAGTGTTTATAAGCCTTGTAATGAGCCAGCACCCTGTGACATTATAGTTCTTTCTGTAATTTTGATAAATGGAATTCTAATTTATAAAGGATACATTGATTGAAGGGCAGCTTTCTGTGTCCCACATTTTCATTTAGATAAATGTTTATTATATTGTAGCAAACTGAATGATGGAGAATGACAAAAACTTGCAGTTTCAATTATACTAAAGGACTCAAGCAATTCTTTAAAAATTGTGTATTTCATATTGTAAAACAAAATTAATTTCAAGAAGATTTATATAAATTGGTAAACTGCTCATTGACCAAATTCAACCAAATGACTAGTGCATTTCTAGTACATGTGCCTCATCAGATTGTTATTAACAGATATTTAGTTTGATACTTTCATTTTTTAAGGTTATATCTTTTATTTTGAAGTCTACATAATATTAACCTAATAATCCTGTCTTTGTCCAAAATATGACATCTGTTTTTTGTAAAGATTTGAAAATATATTTTGAAGTACAAATTAATCCATTAATTTTGTATTAGAAAACATTTAATGGATGTTCAGATTAAACCGAAATGTTGAATGAAAGCAATGTTTATTTTATAGGAACTGAAGAAGATGTGGTAAAATCAAAGAAAACCTTTCGAAGTCAAGCTGTTGTCAACCAAAATGCTGAAACTGAACTCATGCTAGAAGGGGATGATGATGCTGTCAGTCTGTTACAAGAGAAGGAGATTGATAATCTTGCAGGTATCAAAAAGAAAGTTATAATCTATCTCCTATATTTTAGAAAGATTTTACAGCCTATAGAATTTGGTACAGTTGCTATTTAAAATATTGATTAGTGTAATATGTTCTATTGAATCTGGTTACTACTCATTACAGTCGTTATATACATATTGCAGTAAGCTTTATTTAGCACAAAAAGAAGGTTGCTACATATTATAATAATAGATAGACCAATCTCACCATTAACCCTTTAAAATATTTTCATGCAAAACGTGTTTTGAATGTTTTGTTTCTTTCCAAGCCACTATTGGCTAGATAGATTTACAGAGCTGTAATTACATGTTAATTATAGGAGGGCAATTATAGTTAGATAATAAGTATTAAAAATTTATTTCTTATATTTGATTAAATACACAATTCCGCAACCATGATTTTTAACCCTTCATTATCCTTTTAACTTAAATATAGGTTGCTTCCATATGTGTACCCATAATAGTATGTGACAATGGTCTTGTAAGATCAGGCAAAGAGATGTTGCCTAGGGAACAGACAGATAAGAGATAGCATAGCCCAGAACTGCATAATGGACAGAGCGAGAGACTCAAAAAGGTCTGTCCCTAACTTCTTAGACTGCAAAAGACTAAGGCAGCAGAATTCTACTTTCAGACTTGCAAGATTGATGTCAGCCTTATCAAGTTGAGAAGAAAAAAATCATGGCCATATTAGCTAACTCTACTTTATTTTAAAGCTACACTAAAAGAAATCTGAAAATACAATTCTCCTTCTGTCATGATTATAGCCAGTAACTTAATGAGGTTCTCTTCTGAGTCTCTCGTTCTCCTCACACTGCAGCTACGGGCTAAGCTCCCTTTTATTTACCCATTCCCTGGGCAGTATGTCTTCTCCAGGTCTCCCAAGATTCTTACATACCATTATAGTATCCAAAATGATGTGAGAAACTGAGATAATTTATCTTTTGCTTCAGTTCTTTCCCCAGAAAACAATTTTGTAGCGTTTTCTTTGATGTTGCAGTATGCAGTTGCACCTTCCTATTGGTGGAAATACCCACTCTATCCCATCTCCCAGGATTTTTCTTCTATACCTATAAGCAATTGAACCATTAACTATTTTTCTCCTTTACCACAATCATTGATTTGTTTCTTTCTCACTCACTTAAAAAATAAACAGGACAAGGAAATAGGAAAGATGAATGTGAGGCCAGGATCCAAGCTGGAGCACTAATTTTTATGCTGTTCATTTCTTTCTCACCAATCTTCATCTACCAAAACCTCAAGGATATTAGAACACTCATGTGGGAATATAAAAAATGGAATAGAACTAGCACAAGACCAATAGCTGTATGTGAAATGACCAGACTTTATTTAGGGAATTATTTTTTATTTCCTAATGTAATGTATACAATGTAAGTTTATCTCAAAAGTGCTTTTTTCAAATGGCAACTGGACTATTTTTTTTCCTTGAGGAAGAAGAACAAAATGTTTCATTTCTCATCCAAGAAACTTCATAAGTTGTGATGGCGGGGTGCGGGGAATGAAGGATAGGTTCTATCCATCCAGTCACAACTGTTAGTATCTATCCTTCTATGCCCTCTCCCCTGCCTTCACAACTGATGAAGTTTCTTGGATGAGAAACAAAACGTTTTGTTCTTCTTCCTCAAGGAAAAAAAACAGTGCGGTTGCCTTTTGAAAAAAGCACTTCTGAGACAACTATCGCGTGGATGACTGAGAATCTCCATAGAGAACTACGTAAGTAGAATATGATGGGTTAGATGTCTTTTTCTTTTTAGCCATTTCTCTTAGTTTCAATACCAAGAACCAATTGTGAATGGCTGCATCCCAAAAATCTTCAGCTAACTAAATTCCACAAAACACACAGCTGGTATCATTACTCAGCCTCTATTTTTCTCCCAAATAGGTTTAATTCCTTTTCTTACCAGCATTTCCTCTCTGGTCCTGGGATTCAGCACCTCATGCCTAACTACTGTTTTCCAAGTCCCCATTTCCATCCTACCACAACTAAGGCAGCTACTATTCCCTGCCTCATGTTCCAGCGGTTATTAATGTAATAAGTATTAAATCTTGTATGTCCCTTGTCTGGGATTTCTATTGGAGACCTACTACAAAATTCCCTAGTTGCTATTGTTATCTGATAGATTCCCTTTTTTTCTGCTTTGCACCTGGGAAACACTGTAAGGATTTTCTAGACAATTAAGGATCCCAACTTGTTACTTTTTAGATATAATTGATAAATCAAGTAAAATGATTTTAAAATGTTAGCATTTCAATTGCACATAATCTTTTCACAGTTAAATGATCTTTAAAATCTGGTAAATGGTTTTAAGATTTTAAGAACTATACAATAGTGTATCTGGCTAAGAATATATGGCCAGTTTAAAACATAAATCAATTTCAATGTCTTATTTAATATTAACAAATGTTTCATAATTTTCTGTTCCAGTTTTAGCTCCTAAGTTCCTTCCCAGACTGTTCATTTCAAGAGGCAAGTTTTTATTGATAAATTACAGACAGAAAGATCAATACCTAGTAGCAGTTTCTGACAGCTAGCTCTGTAAATCAGTATCTTAGTTTGCACAATTATACTGAATTGATCATTAACACATTTTTTATTTTTTAATCCTTGAATTTTAAAAATGATTTTCAGTAGTTTTTCTGGCAATTAATTATGTTAACTTGCAATAGTAAATGATAAATTTTCCATGATAAAATTATTGTATTATGTAACAATAATTTAGTAATAATGTTAGAATAACCCCTTTTATATTAATATTGAACTGAATATTTATTAAATAATACATAAAACGTATTTTTAATGCTGCAACATACTACATTGAAATTTGTTTCTGAAGAACAGAGATATGGGCAGGACAAATATCAACCATGGAACTTAAGAAATATGTAGGAGTGCATAAAACCATTAAGCAATCAAGCCATAGACTTGTTTCATTTCTCTATTTCAACTAGCAATGGCAAACTCTTGTGTGTTCTTTTCAAAGCCTTTAACTGCATTCAATAGCTTTATCCTAAGTCCTCCTTTTCCAAACTCGTCTTTGCTATGTAAGTTCCTTACATCAATTGTGCATGGATCTTCACATAATTTAGAAAGCTCTTAATTCTTTAGACTGGAAACAAGCCGCAGGAGAATATTGTCAGCCATTTGCTCTGCTTGTACAAAAGGAGGAATGTAAGAGAGTAATTAATAATGTCCAAATAGTTAAATGAAGGCCAAATTAAAAGCCCCAAGTACTAAATTCAGATAATTTCTTCAAATTATTTTCTTTTTAAAAAAATATCATTCTTCATATTGGGCAAAAAAGCTTCTCCATAAGTAGTGCTCTATATAAAATGGTTTAAATCAGCTTGGTTACCAGAAGTTACTATTCATGATAACTATATATATATCTTTATATTCAAAAGTATATATTTCCAAAGGGCAAGAGATAAGTGAGGCTTCCTTCTTTATTATAACGTTGAATTTCTATGGCTGATCTATATTTACCTAAATTCTTTGCAAAATTCATTTCCACAAATGTCCACAGAACAGTCCCAGTTCATTTCTCAGTCTGCTGCCTTTCACAGAATGATTTTTTTAAAGAATTATCAAATCTTACTTCCTTTAACCTTCAATATTCTACAACATACATAGTCTGATCTGGTCCCCATTTTTCTCACTCTATTCAGAATCATTCAACAAGAGAATTTCTTTTGTTCATTTTATTCCTGAGAAAGCAGCCCAGTCCCCAGCTGGCTGTGGCTGATATGCAATAACATATTATTGATCTTTAACAGTTATCTCCCTTCTTAGTACTACTGTGCCTGGAATAAGTTAAAGATCTTCATTTTGGAATTAACTTTACTGTATCCAGATGGAGGCACTTTAATGGCAAAAATTTAATGTCAGATAAGATTTCCAGATTCAACCGTTTCCCTCCAGGCAACTGTTTATCACCATTCCTTCCCTAATGTTTATTTTTATTTTTATTTTTTATTTATTCTATTTCTATGGCCGTACAACTCAGCCAAATGGCTCTGTCCAATGACAATTCTAACTAGCCATGAACTTTGTCATTGGTATTCTAAATGGACCTAAAAAAGGATATTCAGAAGGAGAACTCTGTATTTTTATTTCAATATTTGGGACAGGCTTTTTCCCTAATTTTGATTAGTATATTTTTCAGTATTACCTGCTTCTTGATCACTTCAGTACATGCTGATGATCACTTCCAAGCTATTGTGAAATTAGAAGCCAATGCCCAAATTGCAATAAATCTAAACTAACTGATATTCCCTAAAGAACAGGTTCAGATAATTTAGTGGATTTAGAATTGTATTGTTTTATAATTTCTTACTTTCCAACTTTGACATCTTGATGAAGATGTCTATTTGAGAGGTTTTGAATAATGTGTATATATTAAACAATAACTTGCAGGAAATCCTAACACTTAGGAAACCAAGACCTCCCATAAGCTCTGATTTGAATGTATTGATGATAAGTTTATGAAATTAAGAAATTGCAAATTATATTCAGCCAAAAGAATGTTTTCTTTAAACAGAACACTCCTTCCTTAAGTAGAATTGAGCTAAACTATCATATAGCTTGTGTAATAACTGGAACTATCACAAAAAATGTCAAAGCTGAGAATGTTTTAAATTATATTCTGCAGAGGCAAAGAAATAATCCTTACTTGTGTAGCGTATAGAATAGGAGGAAAATGTAATGATTTATAGGCACAGATAAATATAGACACCAACATACATTGTGCCTTAAGTCAACATTGACTCCTGGCAACTGCCTGGGACAAGTCTCTGCAGTTTTTTTAGGAAGATTTTAGAAGTGGTTTGCTATTGCCACCTTCCTAGGGTTGAGAGAGAGTGACTGGTCCAAAACCACCTATCTGGCCTTGTGCCTACAGGCAGCATAGACTCACAGTCTCTCAGTTTCTAGCCTGGGCCCTTGAACTCTACAATCAATTTATATGGATGTCTGTAGCTTAAAATCTGGATTGCTGCTATTAAAATCTGTTAGGTTAGCATGGATCTTCTCAGCTGTGTCTAAAATACTATGGAACCCTATTCCTGTTGAAATACAGTTTGTGCATTTGGTACGATATTTAGCAGACTTGACTCAGTTTAATTACAATTTCATGTATAAAGAAATAATGTCTTAAACCTCTACATGATTTCTAGTACTATGTTTGTGTGTTGCTTCTTCTGAATACAGTCTTGTGTAGAAGGATACAATTTCATAAACTATCTAAAAGTGTTATTTATCTGATTAAGCAACAACAGCAGCAGCCACAAAGCAGAAGTAGTCCAATATTAATATGCAAAGAACTTCCGAATGGCATTCTTCTTTTAAGCTTGAAGTTGCCCCCAATGGGTAGGATTTAAAAACTTCCAACTCTAGAGTCTCAAGTTCCTACATTTCTTGAAAACTATGATGTTAGATTTAATGATAAAGTTCAGGAAAGGAAGATCTTTTCTTTTTGATTATAATCTTTCCATATCCCAGAAGAAACTTTCTCTTTCTTTTTTAAAAAAATATTTTTTATTCTTTAAAAACAAAAAATACAAAAATCTCATTTCCATTAACAGTTATTGGGTCATTGTATATACATGTTTCTTATTTTGTGACTATACATTATTTTTATCCTTATCCTTCACCCATTCGTACCACCTCTCCCATGTCGCATAGTATTCTTGATCCTTTCAGTTCCATAGTGAATTTATCTAGTTCAGCACAGTCCATTATTTTTTGAATCAAAACTTCATCTGGTGGTATTTTATCACTCTTCCAATTTTTTGCTAATGTGATTCTTGCTGCAGTTAAGATGTGTACAATAAGGTATCTTTTATCTTTACTCAAATTCCCTTTGATCATACCTAATAAAAATGTCTCGGGTTTCAAATTCAATTTATATTTTGTAATCTCAAAAAGCCATCTTTGTATTTCTTCCAGTATTTTTTGACCTCTATACATTGCCACCACATATGGAAAAACGTTCCTTTTTTTTTTGTTTGCACTTCCAGCATTCTGGTTTCAAAGTTGGATACATTTTCGCCAGTCGTGCCGGCGCTAAGTGCCATCTACAAAACATTTTATATTGATTTTCTTTGAATGCCATTGACAAAGTCAGCTTCCAGTTCTCGATCCAAGTTTTTTCCCACTCATCCAAATTTATATTATGATCCACATTTTTCGCCCAGGCAATCATTGGTCCCTTAACAATTTCCTCCTCTAGTTCTACCTCCAGTAAATAATTATATGTTCGTGTTCTAAATGTTATATCCTTGCCTGTAAGATTTGGTCCAATTTTTGTAAATCTTTATCTATCCCTAGCTCCTTTACATCTTTCTTAAATTTAGTTTGAATTTGCAAATATACCCTCCAGTCTAATATTATCCCTTGTTCTTTTAGTTTATCCAGTGTTTTTAATTCCCCCGTTCATCTACCAATTGTTTATATGTAATCATTTTTTAATGTCCCTTGTATTTGGATATAATATAGCTTCCATAAGTGAGATCCAGTTTGCTCTTTTCAAATAATGCTTTTTTTTTTCTCCCATGTTTGTAAAAGTGAGTCCCTTATCAAATGTCTATGGAAATAGGAGTGGATCTTATTCTTTTTATCCCATAGAAAGGCATGCCACCCAATTTGGAGGTCAGGACCTTCTATCGCCAAAATTCTTCTATTTTTTAAGTTTATCGACTCCTTAACCCATAGTACAATTGCTGCTTGATAATATGTTTCCCATTTTGGGAGTCCAAGGCCGCCTCTGGTTCTATTATCTTGTAACGTTTTCAATTTTATTTGTGCTTTTTTTCCCCATCCATACGGGGAAAACTTTCTCTTTCTAATTAGCTGTCTATTTCTTGTTTCCATTGTGCAAGAACCCAGTTCTTTTTATGTAAGAAGTATGCAGTAAATGCTCAAGGCTTGTAATAGAGTCACTTAGGATACAGTAAATCCTCCACGAAATCAGCTCTGCCAGGATTTGAGGAGAAACAAGAATTTTGCAATATGCCCATTGCTTGGGTCAAATTCTGTCCCAATTGCCATTTTATTAGTAACATCTTTCCACAAAATAATAACTCGATAGAGGGTTTTGGCTTCTGAGTGGGATTATTGTCTTGAATCATTGTCCTTGATGCAAGCTATAAGAATCAAATTATAAATAACTGCTGCCATTTCTACACCTCTTTGACTATTGCAACTATTGTGCTACATTTCTCTTTTATATATATATATACAAGAAGCTCTTCAGATGATTTCTATTCTACCACAATGTTGAATTCACTCTGATAGTGAGTGGTGTCATTGTTTGTCATTGGACACAAAGAAGAGAATTCCATTTTTTAAGATACTGAAATAAGAAAAAATATCATTGGTGCATTTTTAAACATTATATCAGTTGGTATTATTATATATTTATAGGTTTTTTTCTTAATGATGTTACAAAATAAATTTGGAACCAGGGACTTTCATAGGGAAGTGAGAGTTTTAGTTTACTACCGATAGAAGAGTCAGTGGATAAGGGAGATTTTTATTAATTCAATATGTTGAGCTTATGTTTTATACACTGGAATATAATTGTTTGCTTCTTGCATGTTGTTGTGTAAAACATTTCCAAACATACTCATCTGTATCACTTATAATCTCTTCTGTGCTATGGCACTCTGTTCATGTTTTCTGTAAGAATTCTTTCTAACCAAGGAACTATTTAACATACTTGCCAGCTCCAACTTTCATTTCCCTCATCACACTGAATCCATCATTATCAACAACCTCAGTATCCTTGGTAAAAAGCTCAGTATTGACCTTTAATACCATATAAACTAGTTCAAAAAATCGACCATATCATTTCTCTGGAATGATAAATATAATATGGATTTGATTTGGGGAGTCATCTATTCTTCATCATTTACTTGGAATTATAGAATCGTAGAATTGGAAATAACCTAAGAGATTGTATGTGCTTCCCTCACATAACAATGCTTTCTTTCTTTCTTTCTTTCTTTCTTTCTTTCTTTCTTTCTTTCTTTCTTTCTTTCTTTCTTTCTTTCTTTCTTTCTTTCTTTCTTTCTTTCTTTCTTTCTTTCTTTCTTTCTTCCTTCCTTCCTTCCTTCCTTCCTTCCTTCCTTTCTTTCATTCTTTCTTTCTTTCCCTCCCTCTCTCTCTTCCCCTCTGTCTCTCTTCTTTTTCTAGTTTAGTGCATTGAGTGTACCCTATTCTATTTAAGTAGATTGTACTTTGCAATAATGTGCCATCCCTAAAAAAAAGGAGGGGTGTACAAATATGTATGGATGTGGGTGTGGATGTGTGTCTATGTAACACATCCATACACATTTTGAGAATGGCAAATGATATTTCAAGTTGAGTCATAATATATGTATGGTAAAAGCCCCTACCTACGCTTCTAAATATTGAAAATATTTAATTTGAGAAAGTTTGAGAATCCTTTGCTGGAGATGATCAGATACACTGTAATGTTCCAAAAAGTACTGGTAAGAAAGCTTGAAAGACTGATGTTATTGCATAAAAGGCTTTATGCTATCATTATCTTATATATAAAAATATCTAGTTATCAGATATATGTGGCTCAATAAAGATTGCACATAGGTTGAAAAATGTTATCTAATGTGCAAGTAGTACATATTTGAAGAAGCGTATTGTTGGCATTCCAGAACTCTGTAATTTTTATTCTTCAGGGGTACTTCCAAATTTTAACAAAAACAATCATTTTATGTAGATATCTATGACTGAGATATAAAGAACTGTATTTAGGATTTTTTCAGCAAATTCTGAAATTGTTGTTCATTTTATTGCTAAAGCAAACCTCCAGAAGTCACCCTCCCCCATATTCTTTTTTTTTATGCATGTATTTTTTATGTAAATCTTCACAATAATCAAGGGATTATTTTTTGTACATGCAAACCATCTTTCTGTAAATATCAGACATTGAGGAATCAATTATTCCATTTCCTAGGTGTTCAGACACTTAGTCTATTGTATCTAACTTTTGTTGGAGATATGCTATTGTGTCCAATCATGTACTACCACCTCTGCCCTTTATATCTATGGCTCTTCTATTCTTTTACTGGAGAAAGTCAATTTTCTACTTTCTCAGCGATCAAATGCATAGGCATCTATCTTGGAGAAAAGAAAGTGTATTCTCATTCCTTTACTACCATGAAAAATCATCAAGGACTTAATATAACACTGTTCTTAACTTGTGATGCCTTTGAATGGTAAAGTAGTATCCATCCTCCTTTGAAAAATGACTGACATCAATTCACCAATTTCTCATATCGATCTGAATCTATTGTTTCTAATTTCTAATAGAGGAACAGGCTCAATTTCACATCTTTGCTTTTGTCTTTGCAGTTCTCAACATCTTCACTAAGTTGAAGTTAACAATAATCCTCTTACACATAAAGGATGTGCTGGGCTTTTTTTCACATCCATAAAATTAACTCTTAGTGGTCTCATAAAAGAAGACATTGAAAGACTGTGTCTCTTCTAAACATTCTGGTTTTATGCATCAATATTGTACATTTTAATCCTTAATTCTGAACTGTATAGTTTATGGAGCTGACACTGGTCTGCCATACTTTTCTATCTCTCTGGACTCATGCCAATTACCATCAATTTTGTTTATTGGCTTTCAGAAACAAAGATAGTCAGCTATCAATATGTAATCGCGGGTTTTACATTATTTACAATTAAAGTATTCTACAAGTCTCCAAGAACTAGTTCCTCTTCAAATTTCCACTCCCTTGTCTTCTTCAATGGGCCCTTCAGACACAAATCTCCTTTGCTTGCTGTTCTTTGGTCAGCAGTGTATATACTGGCATTTGCCCAAACTCCAGATCAGATTCTAGCAACATACACATCCAAGTCAACCTGCGAAATTATAGTATATATCATGTGCAGGCCTGAGCAGCAGAGTTTTAATAACATCTTACTGGAGAGAAGAAAATATTCTCACGTCATGTGACCCAGTTCCAAATTCTGACTTCCAAGTGACCACCATTTAAAAAAAAAACACACAAACAAGATACTTATAGAAAATCTTTATTTTCTGATGTTGGTGAACCTCAGAGCACCAATATTTATGTTCAAATATACATATATAGAAGTTTTCTACTGTGTTTAAAATATTTGCCCAAGAGTAAAGCCTGCATCTTCTTAAGTATTCTCTTGGTCATTCCATCTTTTTCTCAGAAATGTCTGCAGTTGTATAGAATTACTGCAAGTAGCTCCAGTTTTTGTGTGAAAGGTATGTCCCCTGCTGGTATACAGTATGTTGTTTAACTAGCTTGCCCCAAGTCTGGGAGACAAAATAGATCTGTGTGTCTGTTACATCAGTAACTGTCCCTTTGTTTTAAATAGGACACCCCACCCATGCTGACAACATTCTACTGTGTAGTGAGGGCTCTGTGTGTGTGAGAGAGGGGGGGGGAGGGAGGGAGGGAGGGAGAGATAGTGGGAGAGAGAGAGAACTCTGTAATATGACTGTTTTTATCTGAGATTTCTTGGGCAAAAAGGATAACAAAAAGGAAAATGAAAAAATCTGTTTATTACTTCTTTTTGGATTATACATGTATAGAATCCATGTATACAGTATGTTATAGTTGGACTGTTAAAGATAACATCTTGGTGTTGGTTTTGAAGATGTTTTTCATACAGAGCATGAGAGGAATTTATCACTGTCTTCTCCAGGGATTCTTTTCAACTAACCAGTTTAATCTTCATCACTTAGATTTTCTGGTAGTGTCGTGTCCGAGTATTTGTCAGATCCTGCTTAGCTTCCAAGTCAAGAGAAAACCAGCCAGGTGTTACTACCTGCTGAACATTACAAAGTGTTGATTTAAAAAACTGCCAACCTGAGCTACTGAATTAGCTATTGTCAGTGATTTATACAATTAACTGCATAAATACCAAACACCCAAATATTTCAGTTTAATACTTTTACAAGTTTGTCTCCCAGATGGTTTCATTGGAATTAATGAGATGTCCTTTTAGTAGCCACAAAAACCTAGTTAAACTCTCAGTAAATAGTGACTTAATAAAGTGTAATTTACATTCTCTATTCCAAATGTTCTGGATGAAGCACACGTGATTATCCCCCAAATTCCAGAACTAGATTTTTCTTTCTTTCTTTCTTTCTTTTTTTTTTAAATCCTATATAATCCACCCACGATTTTACTTTCTTAAATAGAAAATCTGGAGAGAGTTAGCGGTGTGTAATGATGTTCCAAGAAGGGAATTTGTTTCAAAAAGCAAGCCATCAGACTTATAATGCCATCTTGCAGATGTTTCTTTTTGCATATCTGCTGATAATTCCTAGGCTACCGCCGTTTCTTGAGACGTAACTCCCAAGAGGTTCAAGCAGGATGTGTCCTCCCATTTGAAAGCCTTGGGCTACGGAGCCACGGAGAATTGTTGCTCGGAAATTGGATAGGACAGAAGCAGTGGAAGAGCTGCTTCTGGGTTTTATTATTAACCTACAATACTTGCTTCAAAGCTAATTTGCATCGACGGACTTTTGGTGCACAGTACTCCTTCCTCCTCCCCCTCCCCCCCCTTCTTCCTCTATCTGCACCCTTTTCACTCTTTGTCGGAGTACTTATCTTGCAGCTTCTTTTCGAAATGTGTTACTGTACACAGTTCCGCGGAGGAAACTCAGCTAGATCGATGATCCACACCGGAGCCTTTTCGTCCTGATTTGATTCTGGTTGTAAGGGCAGGCCGCCGCTGTGTCTGTCGCGTTCCGGTGTTCTTCTTTCGGCGAGAGGCTGGCAACGCCCACGAGGGGAAAACCTGCTTACAGACCCAGGGCTGCTGGCCGCCTCCTTTGCCTTTTGTTAGCAGGCAGGCGAGGGACAACAAAGGGGGGGGGGGGTGTCCTTTGGACAAGTGGAGGCGAGCGCAGGTGGGAGCATGTTGGGCGCCTCCTGAGCCAAACAGCGAGATTTGGCACGGTCCCGCTTTCAGTGGAAAGAGACGAGTGGAAAAGACGCCCGCGAGATGGGTTTTGTTCGACTTTTGCACGTTTTAACGGACCGCACCCTTTCTTGCCCGACTCCCAACATCTCAGGGGCTCCCAAGAGTCGAAGTGTCTCTTCCGCGCTGTTCTTTGGGGGTGTCAGGTGCACGATCCGAGGTGGGGGAGACGCAGAGCGGTGGCTGGTTGGCCGCCTGTCTCGGGGCCATATGGAAAAGCTGCACTATTTTGATTATGCCTAGTGTAAACAGTTTAACGTCAGATCCTTAAAATCCAGAGCCTGTCCCAAAGGGGATTAAATCATAATCCTCCTGCTCTATAGCTGTAGTGGATTAATTTGGTATTCTCCCAGTGGCTGCTTCGCTCCCTGAAGGCTGTAACAAAAAGACTGAGCGCTCCTTAAATGTGCCGTGGTATTGGAAGTTGTAATTGGAGATTTCCAAAGGAAAAGTGTTGAAAATGACATACCATTAAGAGTGCATGTTTCATTTGCGCCATTTCTAGGGTTTGAAAGGGGGGGGCTGGAGATGTTCAGCGACAGGAACTCCGAGTGAGACAGAACGTAAACAGGTTATGGAAAAATGGCATTCTAGACGCGATCCTGAAGGGGCCGGATCGCTTCTTTCCCCCTTGTCCGCAGAGAGGGTCCCTGCAGCCCCTCTGAATAGCGCAACGCCGAGGGTCGAAGTGGGCGGAGCTACATCCTTTACACCTTTTATCTTTGAGGATGAAGCGTGTCCGTTGGGCTCGCCTGGGGGCTGGAGTCAGTGTTTCTTCTGGCCCCAATAGATAGGAGTGGCCCCCAGAAATAGGAACTCTGTTTTGTTGGTATGTGTGATAAACATGTTAATGGAAACATCGCGTGGTTAAATAAAAACGCCGGGTTTAATAATTCCGCGGTTGTTTTTGTTCAGGCCTGCATTGGGTTTCACGAGGTTCAGTCTTTTTAAGGGGATGCCCTTACTTGCCTGTCTCGCGCATGGACACGTCTTGCCGATTAATTTATTTCCAACAGCAACTTTAGAAAGCATATCCTCTGAAATATTGAACCATTCATTCATTCATGGTCCCCTTTCCTACTGTTGTGCTCGCGCCTCGCCCACACAAGACTTCTTTCGGAAAAGATTTCGTGTTTGGCCTTCTGACCACCAACTACCAACCGCTTCGTTTTTATTTGGTCCATATAACAAGCGGAGAACTGGGAGGTAATTGGGTTAAGTACCCGATCTTTCTTCTGAGAACGAGAGAATCCCACTAAACGCCTTCTTATAATGATGGACTATCAGGCGGCTCCCGAACTTGCATCATCTTTAGCGCCCTTTTCTTTTTAGCGCTGGGGGCCTGAAAAGCCGGAGCGCTGGGAGAGGCAGCCGGCCAGGAAAGGTTAAAGAGCCCCGGGAAGAGGAACCCGGCGAGGCGGGTCGCCGCGGGAGATTAGGGCAGGGCAGGCAGGCCGCTGCTGTCTGGAGAGCTCCTCTTACCCTTAAACACAAAGGAAAAGAGCCCAGGGAATCCAAACCCAAATCCACTTGTAATCGCACGAGAGAATCGCGCATAATTACTTGAGCAACCTAGATTAAGATTGATGAGCCTTTAAAGCGCCGTTTCGGATCGATCCCCTGCCCCTAAGCAGGAGCCTGGCCGTTACGGCAGCCTGCCCAGCGGCGCGCCAGGACAGCGCTCCGCCGAGCGCGGGGAGGGAGAGCGGGAGGCGACGCGGGGGGAAGAGCCAGCCGAGCCCAGCGCATGTGATCCAGATCAGCTGACTGGGGGGGTCAAGAGGCCAGGGCGGCCTATTAGGAGAGAGAAAAACAAGAAAATGAAAGAAAATAGAGTTTGTATCAATATTATCCAGCCCCTGGTGGGCTTGCCTGAAAGCTGTCATAGGCGACAAACGGAGCGTTGCTTTGGACTCTGCAAAGGGACGCGGGGGTTGGGGGAGAGAGGCGATGCCTGCCGCTAGGAGGGAAGTTAGCACGGAAATCAGGGCTGAGACACTCACGTCAAGCAGCTGGAGGGTTACATGCGAGTTAAGTGGGTGGTGAGAAGTGAGCCTCCAAAAAATCCGGGGATACGCGGAGAGGGAGCGCTCCATTGCGGCTTCGAACTGAGGCCACCAACAACTTTAGCCAGAAAAGAAAAGCGACGAGGTGGCTGGCAACTTAACCCGGCCGCTGGCAGAGAAAGAGACCCACATTTGAAAGGAACACATTAGAAAATTGATTTTTCCCGTTTCCCAGACTAAGGAAACTGGATTCGGCAGGAAGGGGTGCTTTCATTGGGCAATACTTGGTTATTCTAGCTTCCAGAAGGTATTATATTTTAGATTTCTTGAATGGATAGCTGGGTGTATTTATCCATTTTATTTTAGGACTACACCTTAATTTCCACTCTGATCCTTATCTCAGTTTTTGTATACGTTAGCATAGATGGAATATATCACAAAATACAATTAACATAACGAAATCCACGGCTTTGATTCCATCTTGTTGTCATGCTACATTTACATCTTATTGGTACCAATAATCGTTGCTGTCTTATCTGAGAATAAATTCTGTAAAGCATTTTCCTATTCTTACCATTGTTAGAGCTATCCACTATTTAGTTTCAGGATTCCCTTGCTAAGATGAACTTGATTGCATTTTGCTCACATTTATTTGGAAACAAGACTTAATGAAATCGACATGTTTCTGTCTAAATCGTCTTTTATGTTCAGGAAATCAAATTAATTTTGTTTAAATTGCTCAGTTATTTTTCGGTGGCTTTCTGTTTTCAAAATATTTCTGCCAGAAATCAAATTTTAACGCCAAGCTTTCCTTTTTTATTCAGAAAGTAAGTCCTGTTGAACTTAGTCCCAGGAAAGGTTGCAGCTTAAAACAGACTGTTTAGAAATTAAATGGTGGCGGTTAAGAGAATATTTCTGGTATCTTGGGAGAAAAATCGATTTGTGATTTTTTTTCCCCCCATAATGTACTGATAACTACTTGTTTGTTTTTTCAACTACGTGAGTACACCCACACAAAATAAAACAGCATCAGAAGCCTTGCAGATGGTTGTATAAGTCTTGACTAAAGTAAGAGATAATAAAAATTAAAATATATCCTTGCTGGTAGGGCCACTGTAATGAACTGATTTTGGAACTAAGAGATACTGCACAATTAAAGACAACCCTGGTTTTACCGTAGTCATCTTCAGTGGGACTACTGCTAACTCGTTTTGATAAGATACCTAAATATGCACGATTCATAACATATTTTCAGTTATGATTTATTTTCCCATGAAAGAATACTTCCCAATTAGATCCCTCAGTCTTGGGAGAGTCCGAGGTCTCGCTTCTCCCGCGGTATCGCGGCCCTGCACCAAAGGGATCACCCTTTGGGGCAGCGCCGGATCCCGTTTTAGGAAACCCGCAACAACCAGTCTGCTGGCGCCTCGTTCCCCGTCTCCCCTCCCCCCGCCGGAGTACAAAGGCTGTGCTTTCGTTTTCGGCAAAGGAAACGGAGCAGGGCACATCTGCCTCCGAATTGCCGCATCCTGACGCCACCGCTCTTGTCTTGCAGGGCCCGTGGTCCTCAGCACACCGGCGCAACTTATAGCCCCAGTGGTAGTGGCCAAGGGGACGCTCTCCATTACCACCACCGAAATCTACTTCGAGGTGGACGAGGATGATTCGGCCTTCAAGAAAATCGACCCAAAAGTGAGTAAAGCGCCCGGGAAGGGAGAGCGGCGGGGGCTTTGCTGCAACTCTCGCTGAAAGAAGGGAACCGTCCACCGCTCCTTCTCTTTCCCCTTCCTTCCTCCTGGATCCGTTGCAGCTTTAATTATATGAAATTCGTGATTACTTCGACATTCCCTTTTATCAGTCTCTCCCCCCCCTCTCCCCCCCCCCGCAATCCTGCCAGTCTTGGGTCTTTGAGCAAATGTGGGCAGTTTTCGCTGTTAAACCAACTGCTTGGTTTTCCGTGGGAGGTAACGGAGGGGCCCCCACACTGCAGACCCCCCAATCATTGAATATACCGCTGCAGGCCAGGCGCTTCCTTGGAAGTAATAGAAAATAAACCGCCCCGTTTCGAGGACCTGCTTTTCGGAGGCGGGGGAGTGGGGGGGGGAGGAGGGAAGCGCTCCAGAGGGAGAGGAGGGGTTGTTGAATGGGGCTTGGTTTGAAAGTCGAGCCAGGATCCTGCTCAATTTCCTCAGAGCGGAAGCAGAGAGAATTCTGCCTTAACGCCGACCAGCAGCAGTAATGCCGTAAAGCAGGGGCTGTTTTCGTCCCTTCTCCCCGCGCCCCCCCCCCCCCGTTCCCCTCCCCCCCCCTTACATGCCATGAACTGTGTGGAAGGGGTAATTGCGGGTCTTGAAGCCCTGTCCGTAAAAGTGCTATCTAAACCTTTATTAACGCCTATTTAAAAAAGAAAAGATGCCAGACTTGCGATAGTATAAGCAAAGTAGACTGCATTTCGGTGGGGATTTGTTTTTCACCTTTGGTTCTTGAAAGTGGAGTCCGGATTAGCTGCGGTTCACTTCGCAGCTGTTTGCGCCCTCTGATTTTGGCCCTTGGGCTTAAGCCTGGTCTACCTCAGGAAGAAAGGCTTGTCCCCCGGCTTGTCTGCCTACAAGGATAGCGTTGGTGGATGCGGCTGGTCACCGTTATTCCGAAGGGCGTCCGGAGAAGCCGGCGTTTGTCTTTCCCGGTTGCAAGTGGCTGATGACCAGCGTAATGGGCTTTTAAGTTAAAGGAAGAATGGACCATAACCTTGAGGCTGTTAGATCGATCTTTGCCCTCTATATAAATTTCACAGATTTCCCTCCCTTTTCTTGAAGTGCTAATTTTGTGGCCAACTAGGCCTCCAGAGAGGTAGAGATTCTGAGAAAAACAGGCAGCCGAGTTAATGCAGTCTAGTAAATCCTTGATGAGCAGATTTATTTCCTAAGAGGTTGTAAAAACGTTACTCGGTTAATTACCATACCGTCCTGTGTGGCAGATGTTGATGGGGTCTGAGACCCGTTTTGGGGCTGTTATCTCTTTAAAAAAAAAACACCATAGGTAAAATGCCACCCGAGATTTAACTTATATGCCTTGGGAAATGCAGCACTGTCCCATATTGAATCCAGCACTAAAAGCTTTGGCCATATTTCTTTTACTTGTATTTATTAATTTGTAATTAAATAAAATCAACAGAAATTTAAATCATAAAAAGTAATTATCCAGTGTATCTCAAGTGCATTTTTTCCAATATATAATTCCAATATTCACAATTATATAGACAAGGTCAAAATTTCTTCTGAATATATTTAAATAACATTTCAAGTATATTTATGGAATGTTACAAAGAGAACACGCAATATATTTGAAACCAAAATGTAAACTTTTTTTTCAGTTTAGATACTTCGAAAGACAAGAAACATAAAGTACCATGATAAAATGTACCTTTTGAAAGGGTTATCTTCTGGAGCAGAAAATGTCTTGAAGTATCCAACAATGGCTATTTAAACTTTTTCACCAAATCACAAAACACTAACATCCACAATTTCAAAGACAACGCGAGATCACAATATTCCATACAATGTTTTAAAATGTACAGGGGTGGGAGGGGGGAGGGGAGACAACTGCGGTTTGCTTGTTTGCTTTTCTTTGTTCGGGTGGCCTCGCGCAAAAAAAAAAAAAAAAAAACTGGCCTGGTTAATATAATCCCCCCGGTCTGGTTTCTGTTCAGCAATGCTCTCAGGCAGGCTGAAGTGTAGCCGCTATTGCCTCTCCCCAGGTGATAACAACACTCTTGGTTTTGTTTTTTCCGAACGGGGACGTGGACGCCGGGATGGTGACAAGTCGTAACCCTTGCGGTGCGGTGCGCTTCGCCTGCGGGGACGGCCTCTTCCTTCTGTTGCAGGCTGGCGTTTCGCGTGGTCGGCTGGCAGCACCTGAGTTTTGCCCACAGAATCCTCGAAAAGGGAAGGAGGCGGCTGACTAGGTGGACGGCTGTGTCTCCGCGGCCTCCTAAAGTTTTTCCAAACTTTTGGGGTTGGTGAGTATTTCCCTCGCCAACCGCCACGTTTGTTTGGCTGCGTTTTCCAGGGCGGAGTGAGGTTTGCCTTGGAAAAGGTCTAAGTTGGGCAAGAAATAATGCGGGCACCGCCTGCACTGAAGGCAGGAGATGAGCTGCAGTAAAATCCCGTTGAGACGGTCGCCCAGGCAAGACTCGTCCCAGTCCGATTCCCGCGGGTGCTTTTCGCACTCGTAGGAAACCAGGGTCTTCATGTGGTAGTTGTTCAGGGGCTGCCCGGGTAGCTCCAGGTGGCGATCCCGCAGCGTTTTGAGGATCGAGAGGCATTTCTTTCGGCAACCGCCCATTTGAAGTCTGTTCTCGGCCTCGGCGAACTGCAAGACCCAGGCATCGCTCTCGGCCGAGCTCTGCTTGCCCGCCAGCGAGTGGCATTCCTTGGATAGGAGGTTGAAGCCTTCGGCTTTGACCTCGGCCACGCGGTTCGGACCCGGCCAGGGGATGTGGGGCAGGGGCCAGTGGGCAGCACTTCTGGGCCAGATCCCGGTGCATTTAAAAGCCGGCGTGATCTGCACCACGTATCTATCCCGGATCCGCAGCTTCACCTCGCTGGTGTCCGCCACCATTTTCACAACGTCTCGGTAGCTGCATTTGTCCACGGCTTGGGCCACGAGCGTCTGAAAGCGGGAGCGGATTTTGCGGGCTGAGAGGTAACCCGAGGCCGTGATGAACTCCACCCAAAGGGACATGCTCCTCTTGCGCCCGTCGCTCAATTTGAGCACCGCGCACCCGGGCAGCGAGCCGTCGTCCACAAAATTGAAAACGCCCATTTGGTTCAGGTAAAGGACCACTTCGAACTCGGTGGGCGAAATGACTTCCAGCCCCTCGTAGCGGTTGTCCATTTCGTTCAAGGAGCTGATGAAGCGGGGCTCCTGCACTTCCACTTCCTTTAGCACGTCCGAGACCACTTTGCACACTTCCCGGATAGTTTTCGCGATGGCCGCTTTCCTGGCTTGGCATTTCTCGTTGTAGTACTTATTGAGATGGTAAACCAGCTTGGCCTGAGCTGCGATCATGTTGGGGCAGAGATCCGGATTGTAGACCGGAGTCTCGCAGTATGCTGTGGGATCCAATGCGGCTGCTAAGGCTGGAGCCAACTTCAGAGGAGAATCAGACTGCCTTACGCTCGGAAACGTAACCAGAAGACGTTAAAAAAGCGCTAGGCGGCGGCGGCGTTGGCGTTTCTGCTCCTTTCCAGCTCAGATGCTTTTTCTTGCTGCTGCTAGTTGGGCCGTTTAATTCTGGTTAGATCTCCAAATCCTTATCAATCACACACCCTGCTTCGATGTGTTCAAATGGGTGCCGTTAGAGGATCTTTGCGAGAACAGCAAATCGCATAGAAATCTGCTGTTAGAGAAAAAAAAGTTCAAAAAAGTTTGAATAGATTTAGAAAGCCTTCCAATAAATCTGAATTACACCTCTGGATACATATATTTATGTGAGCTTCTCTCGGAGTAGCAACCATGTGTGTAGGATGGCTAGGTTGCAAAGGAAGTGCCGGTGGTTCTCTCTCTCAGTGTGTGTATGTATCAGAAGAAGCTGGCTGTTGGTTTGTATAAGAACCCAGATGCACTCGTGTGGAAATTATAAAGGCAGGGCCAGGCGGGCGGGCGGCCAATCGCCACTGGGCTCGTCACGGCAGCCTCTTTCAGCTCCAGCCCGGTTAATTAATCCCTCTCTTGGCGGTAGAGAGAGAAACACACAAAGTAAAGGTAGGGGGCTGATGGCACAGAACGACCAGCCAGGCCGCCTATCCATGGGGAATGATCGAGAGGGCGCTTAAAGGCAGTGCCGCCAGGAGAAGACTTCGATGAACAGTCAGAGCCGCTTCCTGGCGCAAAGGGGACTGCAGGTGTCACAAGTCTACCACCATTTGACCAGCACACTGGAGAAGAGGTTCGCTGTTGGAGAAAGAGAGCGAGGACCCTCGGCTTTTCTGAACAGGGCTCAAGACTGGCCCTGCCTCATAGCCGTTGGAAACCGCCAGGACAGTTTTCCACTGGTCAGCTGGCCAGTCTAGTGTTAAGAACTTTCCTAGCCTTGACCTCAAATGCCAAGAGGAACCTCTCCTGCCCTTCCACGCCCAGTTAAATAGCATGGAGAGCGATTTGACGGGTCTTAATCGATCGGATGCAAATGTTGTCTTCTTAGATTGCTAGCAAACGAACGAGGTATCCCGTGGACGACCGGGTTAGTCAGATTTTCTGGACTGGGTTTCTGAAGCCACGCATCTAGTGGTCCGCACGATTTGTGTTTGTTAGTGATTTAGGCGCATTGTTGTCTTCTTTTGCAATTTTGTGACAGAGGTACCTGCAAGAGACGTTGAGTGTTCTTGCAAAAATAAATGTTTTTTAATGATCCGAAGTGGGCAGTCTACCGTGTGAATTCGGGATTAACTAAAAGGACATATGTGACAGAAGGGGTGGGCCAGGTTAGCGGAGCTCATACTGGCATTGGGACGGGACAGCATTTCTCTCCGCAGGGAGCATCCCAGGAAGAGCTGAAGTGGGGCATATTTGTAGGGCGATTCCCAGCACAGCAGTTCGCTACGGGGTGCTGGCCCCAGAAAAGCGGTTCCCGGGGAGGGGAGGTGACCTGCGGGAGCCTCCGGTATTTGGATGGGGCTTTCCGAAGCCCCGAGGGCCTCTTAATGTTAATATTACTTTTAAGCACCATCCGGAAAGCGGGAGGCATGCATCAGCGAGACTGAAGCCCTCGAAATCAGCGGGACCTTCCTCCACATCATAAAATCGGGCCTCCCCGGGCAAAGGGCCTTCTTCGGCCTTTGAGGTCCCGTTTCATTCTCCTGGACGTTGGTGGAGAACATATGGGTTTACTGTGCGCCGGGACTGTTTCAGGAACTTATTTCCCTCCCTAAAATTGCATTCATGATTCCCCCCCACTCCCCGAGTGTAGCTTTGCAGGATTTCGGAATGAAGATTCACCCCCTCAGACGCATCTCTGAAAAGCCCTCTCTGCTCGAGCCATATTGTGCCTCTTTTCCAAAGCGCCTCGAATTCGAATTCTGCTCCTCTCTGAACGTGAAACACGCGCCTGAGGCCACTCGGCGCTCCAGCACCCGAATGACCGAGGCGAGTCCGCGTGGGCAGGCATATAATGGGACGCCGGTTGAAGCGCCCTTCTAACCGCTGCGGAGAGCGCGCCCGCCTGAAAGTGCCTCCAAGCTGAGCCTCGGCGGGTTCGCTGATCGCCAGACGGGAGCTGAGAGAAACAGTCACGTTTTCCCCGAGTCGGCACTTCTGAGCGCCCTTCCCCGCTGGCAACGGGCGGCCGGATAGGAAAATGGCAGCAAGACACTTCCAAAGCAAGCTGGACCTTTATGGGAGGACTTCCCATCGGGACCCATCGAGGGCTGCCCAGGCAGACGTTACGATCGGCGACTCATCGCCCTGCTACTCCCCCCCCCCCCCCCCCCCCCCCCCCCCCCCCCCCCCCCCAAAGTTGGGGCTTTGGAGAAGACGGAGTGGGCCAGAAGCCGCGTCAGCGCTCGACTTGGTCGCCAACAGGTGAAGAAGGCGCGCCCTGGGAGACGTTGCTCGCCCAAAGAATGGCGAGCTCTTCGTTAGCCACTTGGCTCTAGCGCGACAGGCCTCCCATTTCTTTTACCCAGGAAAGGTGCCTTTGCTCTCCGAACCGAGGACCCGACCGGCGGGGCTAGATGGAGCTGGCCGATGATAACGCCTTCTCCTCTTGGGGACCACCGGGAAGGGTGATTCGCACTGGAGCGGTGTGCAGAACCGGCGCTGGAAAAGGCCCGGGCCTGCGGAACCCGAGGGAGGTCTCTAGAGTGCGCTTCTGCAGTTGCCTCGGCTTTCTGACGTATCAGGGCTTCCCGATTGCCTTCTCCAATCGCCAGCTTTTTTGCTGAAAATATAAAATGGTACGTGACTCCAGCCGGCCATTTAGGGTCTCTTCTCAGAGGAAATGGAGCAAAGCTCTTAACAACTGAAATCCTAAGGCATCGGGAATCCTCTTCCCTCCCTCCCTCCGTTGCCTGCCTTCACACAGTGTGAAGCATTGGGTTACATTGACATTGTAGCAAGACCTTAACCAAGGAGTCTAATAAAGTCCCACTAAAATCGGAGGGTTTTTTTGCTTGGACTGTAATGATTGTCGGAATGAGCTTAAGAATGTCCTCTTATACTTCCTAGAGGTAAATATTTCTTGCAGAATACATTCTGTGAATACATTACTGGTGCTTAAAATAGAAAATGCAAACCAGAGTTTATAGGCCTCAGCAATCAAACTGGATTGCTAAAACCTTGATAGCTTAAACTGCAGTCTTTATATGTTGAAGAGCATTCTTAGTGGGTCTTACTTCTAGCTGAATATGCATATCCCACTGCTGTTACTAAATCCTCTTGAGATCACTAAGCCAAGGTCTGTAGATCAGGTTTATCTTCTCTTAGGGTTAATTATTATTATTTCAGCATTTGCCACTACTGATTAAAAGCGGTTCTAAGGTATAAGTGTGTTATTTCAGCCATGCAGTTAATAAAATACAAATGAGTTATAAAATATATTAGCTTATTTCCATTTTTATGAAATAGAAATGATCATATTAAATTTCAAACATTTAGGAAGACATACAAATGAATTATTAGGTATGTAAAACTAGCAGAGTTGCCAAACTCAAGATGAACTCACTCATGTATTATTTTAAAAACACTTCAACTGACTGGTCAAATTTTATTTATTTTATTTTATTTTAATTTCATGGAATCAAAATACCAAGAATCACAGTGCTTTTCAAGTAGGTGGTGGTGGATTAAACTCAATAATATTTTTCCAAATGCATTGTCTTAAAATGATTGTGCATTAGAGATGCTTGTTTGGGGGTGATATTCTCACAATTTTAAGCACTGTACTTCTTTGTGCTATATACCCACTAGATATAAGTTTAAGTTTTAATTTTAGTATCATGATGTTTATTATCAAAATAATTGATAAATGTATTATTGTGTAAAGAATAAAAGGGATAATTATGGTAAAGCGTTATATCCATTTTTTCCTCTCCAGTTGCTCTATCCTGCCTACTTTTGCATTATTTGTTGTAGTTAGAATTTCCAGACATTGATAGAAAAATATTTTGTCAAAAATTATTCCTATATTGTTTCAGAAGCCAAATTTAATTAAAAATACAATGTTACTTGTTACATTTGTAACACATTTCGCATATTGTGTAGTTGTGATCCTACACATTCGTAGTCATGTTTTTTTTAATAACTCTATGACACTGAAGAGACAGCACACGAAGTGAGTTATTAAATTATTTATCCCAGTTGATACAGTGTGTTTGAAAGCTCATTGAATGTATCTGATTTTGACTGTGTTTTCTTCTTTTCATAATTCATACCCCTGCCGCCACAATAAATTTATTTTTTGCAGTGAATTAAACAAACACATATCTACAGACAATTCATTTTATTCATTATTGTTTCCAAAATAAAATAACCAGAAAGTTATCTTTCAAGCACATTTGGTGATACTTGTGATTTTTTTTTTAAATTTAATTACCATGCCTTTTTCAAACAGAGCCCTGTTCAAAGGCTGAAAAAGCAATTTTAAAAGGTTATTTTTTTCTCAATGCTTTTTGGTTTATAATATTAAAAAATGTGTACTGTATCAGCAGTAAATATGCATAATTACATTACAGATGACCTCTTCATACATATATGTATTCGGTGTCTAAAACAATTCAGGTTGGGTTTCAATGTTCTTCTACAGATTAAGATACTGTGTAATTATAGTTGTTCTGCCTCAGGACTTTGCTACATATATACTCAAGAAAGAAACTACCTTCTATTCCCCAAAGAGTAAGCATAGCAAATTTTTCATGCATGCCATTCATCTTTGGAAGTAAAGTTTACTCTGTTTTCTACATTGTGACTCTGTTTAAGTTAAGTGACGAAAAAGATACTCCAGTCACATGCTGCCCTTGCTGCCCATTCACTTTGGCTAAGAAGAATTCATACCTTCTTTAGCCCAATTACGATGTGGTAATGAAGTTAAGGACCAGCTATTGCTTTTTGTCTCCCCTCTTTTACATCATGTTATGATCACTATTACAGTGTAGTCAAGGGAAAAAAACAATCAGAGAGCCCACCTTGTACACATTTAGAAAGATATATATCTATCAGTATCCTGTATTTTTGAAGTGCAGCATTTTTTTCTGTCTTTTCTCAGATGATCCTTGAAAAACACAAGATACTACATTTCTTTTGTGGACTATGTGTAACTCAAATGAGTTTTTGGACTATAGATAATCCACAGCAATTGTGTTGCTTCAATTCATACAAGTCAGTTACAGCCTTCTATCAAAATTCTCATAATTCCAAGATGACATTTATATTAGATTTATATAATACTAGGTAGAGGTTGGGAACAGTCACTGGTGTATATACATTCTTATTCTTCTTTGAAATAAAAATAGTGTGTGGAATAATTTTTAACCAAAACAATTTTTTGCACAAAAGTTACATTTACAAAAAAAAATGGAAAAAATGTATCCAAGAAAAGTATGGCATGTCTACATGTCAGACTTCAGTTAAGAAATCCAACAGTGACATTTAAGAATCTTACTTTGAGAAAGCTCAAGTAGTCATTAAATATAAAATTGTCACTACTGTTTTATATATGATTAATCAACTAAAATATTCTGTGTGGAACTTGAAAATATGGCAACATGTATTAAACATTTTTGAAAGTGTAAAGTAATCCCTTTTGTAGACATGATTTCTAAAATGTAACACAGGAAAAAAAACCTTTTAGAAATAATTTTTGTCGTAGCTAAAACTCGAAAAGGTCAAAAAGGTTTCTAATCGAAAAGGTTTCTAATTCTTTTTTTCACTATTAGATAGAAGTAGACAGAACTAACTGTTAATAAGGAGATGCTAATATACAAGAGCACATCACTAATTAATGTCACTTACTTATTGCAAAGACTAGTTATTTGATACCAGGGATTTTCTCCCCTTCAGTAGCTTGTATTCTTCAGGGGTTAGTGTTGGCATTCAAAGACATAAATTGTGAATAGGATTTGTAGATGTGACATTGGGTATTTTGCATTTGACTACCATTTCTAATACTTGTATTTTGATTTAGGAATATATGAAAAAGCTACAAGATTAATTGTGGAAAAATAGTCATTACTTTTGAAATCACTAGCTTCTGGCCATAATTGAAAGAAGTTAGGTGTATGTGAAGTCCCACTAAACTTTTGTTACATTCACTCAAGTGTCGTCTTTCTTTAAATCTTTTAATAGATAGAATATTATTTTTTGAATAAATTATCCATTTATAAATCAACTAGAGAGATTTGTCCATAATTTTATTGTAAGAATAAAAAGATCCTTTTACATAAATCTATTGAATTATACACCCAAATATATATATAAATGTATTGACATATTTTGATAGTCTTTCATATTCTAATATAGACACTTAATAATTGTTATGAGTATTTAATTTTATATATGATAAGCAGTCTTGATATTATTACATAAAATGCAAGATAAAAAGACAATCAACAAAAAACTGCTATTAAAATTATTGGTATCACTATATTCAGTATTTACATTGACACCAAGAAAATGTTAAAAAGTTGTGATATTTATATAGTTACTTACCAAGCACATCTAAATTATATTCAAGTAACCAAAATATATTTAAAATTCCCAAGGCATGTCACAACTTTTGAGCACCCCTAATGTTTGGAAATTGAAAATTTTGACACACCCTCTTTTTTTTTTTTTTAACAGATAGACCCCTCCAATTTTCAGCTTGTGGCTTTAAGGCAACTATTTTTGAAATGTAGGGACATTCCAAATGTGGTATATCAAATAATAGAAATATATTTACTTCTTAAAGTAAATATACTTTAAGTATTGAAATTCCACAAGGCTAGCAAAATAAACTTGTGTATACTTTACCAGGTATCTACAATTTTTATGGTTGGATTCAGATAAGAGCAACAAAAATGGTAAGGTCTCAGAGGCTAAATCCTATGAAAAGTAGTTAAAGGAATTTGATGTGCTTAGCTTAAATAAAAGAAAGCCAAGGATAGATGTGTTCACACTTTTCCAGTACATGAAGGGATGTCACAGGGCAGAGTATGTGAATGTTTTCTCTACCATCCTAGGCTAAGACCAATTGGTGGAATCTTAAGGGAGACAGAGTCAAACTTGAGACAATGAGGTTTCTGTGAGAATTTCTAAATGGTAGGAACAGCCTGCCTCCTTAGAATATCAGTGCTTCCTCGTTGGACGTTTTGTAGACTTTGGAAAGAAGTAGCCACTTCTCTATGGTATGAGGATGTTATGAGAATTCCTGCACTACACAGGGTGTTGAATAGATAATATCCAATATCCCTTACAACCTTAATTTATTTTTGTTGCTAACAAAAATAAATGGAGTGATTGCCATTAATTCTGAAACAAACTGCCCATAGATTGTCTTCTTATAAAAAAAGCTCATGCAATTGTTTCATATCACAAAGCTTTGGATTTCATGTGAAAAGCTATTTTGACTCTTGTTTGAAAATGTCTTAATTGTATAATTAAATATAAGGTTTACAGCATGAAATTTATAAATACTGGTATATATTTTCAAGATTTATCCCATACATATTATATTTCCACTGAACTTATTTACATTTATTCCTGAATACATAGATTTATGCCATCAGCATCTAAAATTTACCAGTTCTGAAAAGTTGCAAGATAGGAAATCTAATTTAAAATAGTTTAGAAGTTTTAAATATTAATGGATATAGTGTGCATTTCAAATACCTTTATATTACTGTTCCATATGAGTATAATTCACATAACTGTTGTGTTTGCAAACCAAACTAAAGAACAAGGATTGTCAACCATGAATGCTATGGAATCATACGCCCTGAAGCATACACTTTTAAACTGAAAATGGTTGCCTCTTCTAAGTCTCAATAGCACTAATAAACATTTATTGGACATTATGATATTTAATATCTGAGAATGCTTAAAATTTAAAGGAATGCTATTAGCTTTCTTTAAGCGCTAGAAAAAGAAAGTGCCGATGGGTCACTCCCTATGCTGGATTATTACAAATAACATTATTTGTTATAAATTAAAATAAAAATAGTAAAAATAGCTTTTAATTGATTTTCATATACTGTGATGTAGTCCTAGTTAAAATACAGAGAACGAAGGGGCTACTTTAATAAGCTTTTTTTTCATCTTTGAATGTGAATTATTAATAGCCATTACAAATCTTGCTTAGGAGACAGTTTCAATATATCAACTATAAAAAATGATATACAGAGAATAGTCTTCTCCAGAAGACATTTTCCTTTTCTTGTTTGCTTAGACGTAGGTCATCCAAAGAAATCATTCAAAGATAAATGAACATAGGATAGCCTTAATGCCTTTTAAAAAATATCCAGTATTTGTGAATTTAAACATATTCCAGCACTGACATTGTGATGACGAACCTCAGCAACTGAAAGAAAGAAGAACCTCAAAGACTGAAAGGAAGTTTACTATAATTCAATGAAGCAGACTGGTGCCCAAACAGTTCTCATGCTTCAAATATCATGCATGGATTTCAATAATATTTTTTAAATATTATTTAATATTTTTATTTAAATCACTTCCTCAAAAACAATCATACCAGATTTCAACCAGGCAGAACAACACAAACTTGTTCTAAGCAACTTTTTAAGTAGGTCAGTAAGCAATTAGAAAAAGAAATGTCATCTCCCATTCCCCTCTATTACTAACTGGATGAATTAGTAGTCAACTAGGAATTTCAGGGTGTCAGAATAAGCAAGTGGATTGAGACTACTAGTTTCGTGTTTTACTATCTCTAGGAATTTGTTATCTGTGCTTAGAATGTTATCTAAACAATTATGTTTAAAACCTGAAGTAAGCATTAAGTATTTTGTTATTCATTTCATTAACATTCCATGCCAAATAAGCTGCACCATGCTTTCATTTTCAGATTTTTCCATTTTAGTATTGAACTGCTAACATTTATTGGCATAATCTCTGGACTATAGATTCCAGAATTACTTCTGTTAGCTTCCTGCAATGAAAAAAGTTTTCCCTGAAACTTTAAAAAAGCTAATCACTCATTTTTAATAGATTTAGTGTTCACTCTTGATTTCTGTTATATACTATCATATACTTGGCTGAATATTTTTATTTAATTGTATACTGAAGAATTATGACATACAGATGTTATCCAGAGTATACATGAACAACTAACAAATTAAAGAGTGGATGTTTATCTGAAACTACTCCAAGAAGGAATATATTGTTTATATTTAAAAAAAAACAATAAAAGATTTAAAGGTGGCCATACTACAAATAGTAACAAACACCAACACCAACAACAACTTCATACCCAATCTTTGTCCCAAACTAATTGCTGTAATACAAATCTGTTTCTCCTTGGATGTTCTTGAGTTTCTCTGAAGTACTTGGTGATGTCAAGGAAAAACATGGTAGGCAGGAAAGTCGGTACTTTCAAATTTATTATTGTAAGAGGAATGTTTGTCAGCATATCTATTAAATATAAGGAATGTGTGTATATATGTAGACCTTCTGGTAGTCAAAAGTTATATTTAAGTATAAGTAGGTATTATTTTGCCTCTTAGGTATGTTGGCAAGGAATGTAGAATACAATCGTTTTTCTGAAGATGTGCGGAAAGTATTCAGTTTGCCAAGAATGTTTCAAACTTTCTCAAAATAAGTATAGGCAATATGAAGAAGTTGCCTTTCTTTATCAAGACACAATGCAGATGTGCAGGCAAAGCTGCCTTCAGTATCAGTGTTAAGGAAAAAAGGCTAAGTGTTGATTCTTTGCATCATATAAAATAGATTTGTAACTTTAGAATCTCTCAGGACAGCACTGAATTTAGGAAATAATTAATTAATTGCTAATTAAATTTAATTGCCTGTAACATTTAACAAAATGAACTGATGTGCATATGCATTATCATTCATAGATAAACCAACAATTGAAACAAGGCACAATTTTTGAACCAAAATTAGTTCAAATGGAATCAGAAAATGTCCAAAATCCTGAACACATAACCTCCCAAGGGAGTGAAATTTGGGGACATTGTGACTTCTTCTTCATGGCTATTGGCTGCTGCTGGGCTGCTGCTGTGGTCATATTTCAATATTCTGTGATAGTTTCCCAGCCAATCTCACAATTTCTAGTTCTCCCCTTCACTCAGCAACCACTGACTTGTCTAACAAAGGGAAAGGGAAAAATTTCTGATGGTTCTGCCAGCTTCCCACAATGAGACTCAATAGGGAAGCCAGCAAGAATTCAGAAGTCACTTCTGCTTCCACTGTTTTTGTGCCTACCTGTGAATATTCTGTTTCTCCATTTAGGTAAAGACATATCTCTGAAATGATGACCCAACAGGACATGATTTATCTAGTTCTTTTAACCAAATGCCAATCCCACTTCTCAGGAAATTAGGTGGGAAAATATTTTCATATTAAGTAAACATGGGATTAGTTCTTTTGATACAGGATTAAATTCTGAACAATTTTAAATTTTCAAAAAAAATCAATTTTCAATTAAACCTGAAATAAACCAAGATTTATTTTATTTTATTTTGATCCACTAAAATAACCATTTTTCTATTACAAAGTAATGTTCAAACAGTCCTCTTATGCTGTGTTACATCATTTCTACAATGCTATTTTACATTAGCAGAAAAATTAGTTTATTTGTGAAAAATAGACATAGAGATTATCACATTTACTCTTTTTTCTACAATGGGATAATTTTTGAAGTTACATACTTTTCAGTAAATACCTAAATGAACTTCAATCTAGCGGAACTCACTCAAATCATGTTAACATCACATTGAACTTTTAGCTGAACATATGTTACACATTCATCTTGGACAAAAAACAGTTGACTTTTATCCTTTATTCAATAAAATTGCTTAGTTTAATTTTAATGAGAGTTGAGTCAACTGTACTATTAAAAGAATAAAAACAATTTCGGGAACTAACATTTCAAGTAAGAATATGTTTTACAAATGTTTACACTGTCTCTGTAACAATTGCAGAATCAAATCTATAAGAATAAAATAAATGTATCCCATCTGATGATGTATAACCAAACATAGAAATATGTTTCAATTTTGGAAATACTCTTCAGTGTTGATTATTGATATATATGCTACATATTCTGAGTTCTAGAAGCAATGTCTCCTATGAAAAAGAAGTCTTCAGCATATACCTAATAAACAATTATGTGGGTGTGAAAAAATTCTTTTATTGAAAAGAATGGGGAACTTAAATGACACTTAAAGCAATATTTGGGTTTTAATATTTATCAAAAATCAGGTTAATTTCTAATGAAAACAAATATTTCAAAAATGTTCTCTTTCATAAATAATGCTGAACATTTTTTTAGCAACTATTCAACCAGAGGCATATTTTCTTCCCTGGAAATTGTTTATCAAATATATCAATGGCTATCTTAGACCCCTACATGTTTTTGTTAATAATTCTATAAAATAAAATAGTTAATAAATATAGACTTCTTATTGGTAGGAGGAAGTATATGTAAGTCATATCACATTTATTAGATTGTCCCTTAATGTTTGTAATTTTCAGCTTACCTCAAGAGATTTCCCTTTAGTAAGGTAAAATAGCACACTATACAAAGAATACAGTTGCCTTATTGTACTCATTAAACATATTCATTGCTTGTGAAAATAAAGCAGTGTTGGTAATTTACTTTGGCAAAGCAGCTTTCTGCTTCTTGCGGTTGCTGTTTGTGATTCTACCTTTTGATTTGTTTTGCACATTGTTTGACTTTATTTTTAGTGAAATAACATGGAATATTTATTGCATTCAACTTACTACTGGCCTAATTTACACTTCACAAACAAATGGCATAATTTAATAGATGGAAAGATTCCCCTACCGTACCAAAATTCAGCTCTTCATTTGTTTTGCTCACCATGCCACATTAGCACAGTTTTCCCTTGTGTCCATCTGCCCGTGTACAATTTAGCCATGGGCATCTGTAGACCCTGTGGTGATCAGTATTGCAGCAAAAAGCCATATGTGTTTAAATAAAAAAAAAAAACCTCCTTATTTCATTTGCTGTTTTAACTGGATGGATAACTTTTGTGCCTTAAGTCAGAGGAAGAGAAAATACAAAAATAATTGCTTCTATTCTTTAGGCAGTTTCATTTTCCCTTTCCAATATGGAATACTTGTCAGATTTCCTGATAAATGACAGCCGGTATTTGCATAGATTTTACATTAGCAGAAAAATTAGTTTATTTGTGAAAAAGTAGTTTACATAATAATGCAAAGAATGGCATAAATCATGTTTATTAAACTAAATAAAGAAACTGGAGAAGCCTTTGAAGTAAAGGAAATATTGCCCCATCTACCCCATCTTCATTTATTTTAAACTTTATTTTAAATTGGAAAAATGCTGAAGAACATTGTAGTACTCTGACCAGATTTTTTAGAAGCATTTTTTTAAGAATAGAAATTCTATTTCTGTTATTTAAATATGGAAATCTATTTGCTGCAACCATTTGCAGTAAATTTGATTTATACCTTACGAATTTTATTTGCAAGCTTTAATAGAAAACTGTTGTTTGTAGATTATGCATAAAGGACACATTTAGCATTTCTAATATCTCTACTGATGTGTTGTTGTCTAAAGTGTTTCCTTGAAGATTTCAGTTACTGAATGATTTTTGCCATGAAAATAAATCGTGTGGTGTTTTTCCTCATCATTTTAATATGTTTTAAAATCTGAACGGTACTATTTTCCAAATACATTTTTTAAAAACTGGAATTTAGTTGTGCTTTAAACTATTACAATAATTTTCATACAAAAGTACAATGTCTTTTTTTAAATGAATAAATGTCCATAATTTTTCAGGGAAAATGTTGTAACTTGTGGCCTAGAGGCAAACACTGTGTACAATGTATGGGACATTTTCATGCTGTGGAAAATGCATCTGTATTGTCTCAACCTGTTTTGCAAAATATCCAGTTGCTGATGAAACTTGCCATATACCAAAGTGTTTAAAAAAGTGTGCATTTACCAATTGTTGAATCTGGGACACCCTGGGTACCATCTGTCATAGCTCAACTAATGATGACAAATATCCTTCTTCATGCACATTGCAGAGTTTGCTGACTGCTATGATCAGTGAGCCAGATTATCTTTCTCAGATACTAACTTAACCTTTTAAACTCAAGTTCAGAATGAAATTATTATCTAAATTATTTTCTTGCTCTTTTAAGTGGATACATAAATATATTCCAAGACAGTTTTCATTCCTGTTGCACTAAAAGAAGAATGGGAAACTGACTTGAACATGCCCATAAGCAGTAAATGCACTTTGCCAGCTTAAAATAGTTCTGTATAGTTTGAAATCAGCGCTGTTTTCCCCACAGGCATCAGAGACCCTCATAGCAACTATTTCTTAAAAATCTGTGTTTACCTGAACTTTTAAAATAATATTCATGTTTTATTGGATATTAATACTATGGCCATTTCTGGGAGCTTTCAGTCTAATTCATATTTGATTTATTCATTTTAACTAAGCCTTAAGCCTCAATTCAACATGTTTTCTAAAAATTTCCCTGGTGATATGTGCACAAATGTTTGCAGTTAATTCATTGAGTTTTGAGTAAACATTACAGGAGTAATTATTTTGTCAATATTTTGTTTTTAATAGAAGCTTTGCAATATTTTGTACAGTTTATTTTGCTGTGCATTGCTGTCTTGTATATATTAATACTGAATTTATTCTTTGAATGTGAATCATTTTGTACTTATACAAATCCTACCAATACACAAGAAGATGACTTGGCTTTAAAAAGGTAGCACAGCAATCTTTAGGATTTAATTGAGAAAAGCCACAAATGGCATAATGCATAGATCAGAGTATGCTGATAGTCTTGGAAGGGAAAACTGGAGGTGGAGAACAGGATGCATTAATCTGAAACCTTCTGTAAGAGCAGTCCACAGTGGAACACTATGGTACAGCTCTTATTTTTCCTGTAGTTATTACAAGTAAATACCTTTAAAATAAAGGAAAAGAATGCATATACTGTGTGTGTATGTGTGTGTGTGTGTATGTGTATAACTTATATATAGTACTTAATTAATATTGGGGGAGTCAGTCTGATCAGAAGCTTCATGCAGAAAGCCATTCACCATCTCAGTGATCTCACAGCTAAAACAGAATTTGCACAGTTCTTCTTAACAGTCCACTTACAAGCCCATAAAATCGTTCTATCAAGAAGTGGTTTTGCTTATCTGAATAAGCAAACTTACCTGTGTTTAACAGCCAGAGCAACTCTAATATGGGAGGGATGCTCCTAGATTGTATGCTAAATACTCCTTACTAGACAAAACAAAAAATCCCAACTATTGGGTTTCCAGGAAAAGCATGAGGTTCTTAATGATCTCTGACTTTGTGCACCTTCACACAACTTTAATCTTCTATAGATCAGCAAGATTTTAGTGGGACATCTACTTCTCAAATATACAAGAATTCTCCATATTTGTTTTTACTATTAAATCAATAGCAACAATATACATTATGCTTTATGCTTAAAAATGGAAGATCTGAAAAACATTTAATTAAAACCAAAATACTGCTCAAACTACAAAGTCCAACACATGGCTTCATGTAAAGGTTGAGAAAACGTAAAGCTATAACTTAAGGATGTTTGCTTTCCAAGGACTGCCTTTCAGCTCAGAAAATGAAGAGATAGACATGGTCTTGATGTGGCAGCATATTTGCATGCTTATATAGGAGCAAGTTGAAGAGATTAAATTTCCTCTCTTGTCTCTCCCACATGTTGACTATTGCAGCTGTCATGTTCTCTGCACACCCTTTCAAATGTTACATATTATTGAGCCTTTTCTGGTGTGGCATCCATGTTGTACAATCTTCTATCCCCTGGGGTAAGGATAGCTTCATTGTTTCTAAGCTTGTGAAGGTCCCTCAAGATCAGGTTATGGCAGCAGGCTTGGGGACCCCAGGGGATGAACTACTAAGGTATTTCAGTTAATACCTCTTTGTCTATTATTCTTTCTTTTATCTCTGTTCTTATAATTTTATTTTTTTTGTTAAATAATTGTTAATAGTTTTAGATATGTATTGTTTTAATTTTGTTGTGTACCATCCAGAGTCACTTACATATGAGATGGGTGGTTGTATAAATTTAAAAAATAAAAATTGACACTGTGGATGATTGCTGATTGCTTGTGATTGCCTGAGGAAAAAAAGGATTCTCCTATGTGATTGGCGTAATCCTGTCTTCCTCATACCCCTTGGGTGGCATTTTAGTAGGCTTATATATTACTATTGTTTCACCACCTGGTGATGATGGAGGCATTGACTAATGCATTGCATAAAAAAGCAAAGAATTGTTCTGTTTAAATTCCTAAAAAGGAAGTATTTCAGATCCAGCACAAAGACTAGCATATCAGTGGTGGTATTCTTCCGGTTCGGCCCGGTTCTGGTGAGCCGGTAGCAGCGATGAGCGGTGAGACCGAACCGGTTCTCTCCGCCGCTCTGCTGTTGGGCCCACCCACCCACCTGGGCTTCCATACTCACCTTTATCCTCTGAATTTGAAGTGCAGCTGCTTTGCGCAGCACAGAATAGTGCTGCGCAGCAGCTGCTGAAGTGACCGGGATCATGCAGGCTTGCAGGAGGTGAGTTAGAATGCCTCTGTGCCTGCACAGAGTGCACATTTGGCACGCGTGTGCACGCAAAGTGTATGCATGTGCGCAAAGCGCACCCACCAAACCATGCCCACCGAACCGGTGCCAAAAATATTTGAATCCTACCATTGTAGCACATGATATTCATGTACAAGTAGCACAATACAACTATATTATAGTAATAGTTCTCACACATGTGAAGTTATTCCAAGCTTCAGACCAAGTGATGAATTGCTATCAAGTACATTGCCAATATGTAACTTGTGTTAAACAAAACGTGGTTCTTAGTGTATGTTGTTAATACTTTCTTAATTACAGTAAGGTCTGTATGGAATAGAATAAATCATAGTTAGGATCAAAACAGAAAAAACAATTTGGCCACAAGTAAAAATACATTAAAGGCAGTATAAATGATAAGTAGGGAAATAAGGGGACATCTGAAATTTATCATAAAAATTAATAGTAATATAATACTTGCAATAAAGCAGAGTCAATAAATTCTGAGTTGAGTATCATTTTAAACAGAATGGTTTAAAGACTGATTCAACCACTTAACAAGATTGTATAATGGAAACAGAAACTATGCAGTTTGTGGAGTAGATGTTGTTGATGAAAATAGAAATTTCTAGCCGGTCTAGGAAAAAGTACATATGATCATTTAAAAGTGGAACATGACACCCAAAAGTTGTTAGTCCATAGCTTGACCCGAGTAATTCTACCCTACATACCTAAATATGCAGCCATTTTTTCCCATGCTTACATACAGTAGCTTACATAAACTGATCCTGGCTCTTGCCTCTCTCTTCATCTTGTGGTATGAAGTAAAATGCCTATGCCTGCATATACTGATACAACAGATTGCAAGGTAGCTTCATGAGCCTGGAAAAAACACAGTTTCATTAAGGATTGGAAATAGGTATTTTGTATAAGATTTCACATATTCACAACATTACAGGTATTAGGCTATAAATCTCCATTTTTCAGAGGAGTTTCATAGCCTAATACCTGTAATGTCACATCTACCAGGAGGCAAAACTTGGGACAATTGTTAATACTCAAGAAGACAAAGCTGAAGATTCAAAAGAATCCTGATAGACTTGAACATTGGATCTCATTTAACAGGGTCAGTGGTATTCAATGTTCAATGTTGAGAAATCCATCTAGGCAGAAAAAATAAATGCACAGTTATAAGAAAGGCAATACCTTGCTTAGTAATAGTACTTATAAAAAAAACCTAGATGCCTTGGTAGATCATAGATTAAGCATGTCTGCAATGTGCTGCAGCTGCCAAAAATATAATTTTGGATTTCAACAGAAGTATCAAATAATAGAACATTGTATGCTGCACACCTCCAATACTGTGTCCACTTTTGGTTATCATGATACAAAAGGATACTGAAGAACTTTGAAAGAGTATAGAGAAATCTTATGAAAAGCAGTTAAATAACTTGGTATGCTTAAAGTAAAAAAAGGAGATTAAGAGGATTAAGAATGGCTTCCCAATATATAAAATGGTGTCATAGGGAAGATGATGTGGATTTATTCTCCCAAACACTTGAAGGTAAGAAAAGAATCAATGGGTGGAAGTTTCATAGAAAGATATCCAAACTTGAAAAAAAGGAGGAATTGCCTATCAGGGCTATTAAGAATGAAGTAGCCTCCTCCTGAAGTCATGGGTGCTCCATCATTGAAGGTTTCAAGAAAAGTGTGGATAGCCATTTGTCTAGGATGGTACAAGGATTACTGCATTGGGAAGGATGTTGGACAAGATCTTCAAGATCCTTTTCAATCCTATGATTCTATCCTAGTGAATGCTTTTTATTCTCAAGTATATGCAGTTTTGTATGTAGTTTTAATTAAATTAAACTTAATTATTTGAAATGGCAGTTTGTATGCACTTTTAATTGCTTTAGACCATCTCCAATATAATTACTTTTGATAATATTAATGTGTTCAACTCCAATACTTTTGTAATACATGAACTGCAGCAATTACATTTTGTTTAAAAGCTTTACAAGCATCAAGGGTAGCATAACATATTTTATGCAAAAGTCTGAAAATGAAAGAGAGCCAAGATGTAATACTTGGTGCACAGTATTATGCAGTTTGTTGCTTGAATAGATATCAGTGCTGAAACAAAAGAAGCTTTTTCATGTTTTGATTTGTCCCATCTGTGTGACCTGGTGGCTATGTGGGAGGAGGTGTTATCACATGAATCCAAATGCACAAAGTCAGTTGTTTTATAGACTCTTTTCTGTGCTTGAAGGGGTTTATAGGTTGCCTGCTCTATTGTGTGTCACTTGCAGCTGACATGTGTGCATTGTCCTGAGCATATTTGAAGTGTAATTACAACTAATGAGGTCTGGAACACAGTTTGTTGCTGAGTAATTTATTCATCTTTGTTAGATTTTTCAAAAATTGCTATACACTTTTTATGTGATGCACAATATTCAAACCCGTTTAGAGATATCTTACACTGTTTCCATTTCCTTATGCATTGGAAATCAACTTTATTTCGAAACTTTTACAATTAATTATGCATATAATCTGCTAGGTACGTGCCTTAAATATTTACCAGAATGAGTAAATACTTCTTTTAGAAGTATAACAAAATAATAAAAATGTATGAAAGCTCAGTTTATATTATTTAATTAAATGTGCAAAAGAATACATATATATTTATTTTTAAATCAACAGATATTTATTTTATTTATTTATTTAATCAAATTTCTATACCACTCCCTCTCCCAAAAAGGGACTCGGGGCGGTGTACAGCCTACTAAAAAACACAGAATATATACAGTTTAAAAACAAATTAAATATACGAATCCGGCTGAATCCCATCAATTGCAAAATACAGAAATTTAAAATCCGAGATTAATTAAGAAATTAAAAATTTAAAACCAATTAAATTAAAACCCATAAACCATTTACTGGGCCAGGCCGGCTTGCTGGAAAAATAAGGTCTTAACTGCACGCCGGAAGGTCAGGATGTCCATCATGGCCCGTAACTCCGGCGGGAGATCATTCCACAGGGAGGGGGCTCCCACAGAGAAAGCCTGCACCCTTGGGGCCACCAGCCGGCAACGATCAGGCGGCGGCACCCCAAGGAGGGCAGCCCTGTGAGAGCGTACTGGGCGGCGGGAGGTTGTTGATGGCAGCAGGCGATATGCAGTACAATTAAAGATAATATATGATATACCGTATTTATTCGAGTATAACGCGCAAAATTTTATACCGATTTTAAACTGAAAATTAAGGGGTGCGCGTTATAAACGAGGGGTGGGGTGGGGTGGCAATGGCGGCCGGTCCAATGAGGGCGCAGGCGAATTGTGAGTTCGCACTGCGGCGACCATACAACAGATAATAAGACTTCTCACCCCCAGTTCGGGCCGCGCACTGTACGCAACGAGGGGACGTTTTGTTTTTCGGGGCTGCAGCCGCGCACTATAAGCTACGAGGGGACGTTTTGTTTTTCGGGGCTGCAGCCGCGCACTATAAGCTACGAGGGAGACCCCCGCGCGCCTCTCCCACTCAGCTCCCCCGGGTCCTTTGCCGCGGGCGGGGGGAGGGTCTCGGGGAGTGTCTCGGTTCCCCCCCGCAGGCGGAGAGCGACGGCCCAGCGTCGCCCACTTGGGACAGGGGAGGAACCATGCCTCCTCCCTGGGTCCGCGCCCCCCGCCCAGAGCTCACCTGCTCCGCCGGCGGCTCTCGCTGGCCCGTGGGGACGCGCGCCCAGCAACAGCAGCAGCAGCCGGGGGGCATCGGTGCCCGGGGAGGACGGTTTCTGCGTGGCTCCCTCGCCCCCCGGGACCCTCCTCAGCCCTCGGGAAGCAGGCGAGGGGCTGGCGCCCTGACCCTTCCGCCGGTTGGGCAGGTTACGGCCGCCTCGCCCGGCAGTCGCCGCCTCTTTGGCCTTCCCGGCGGCCGGAGCCCGTCCCGAGAGCCCGCGGAGTCTCGCCGTGGGTGAAGGGCATCTCCTCCCGTGACGGCCAGGCCGAGCTCACCCGGCAAGGCCGCTCCACTCCAGATGCCGAGGCCACCTTAAGCACCGTCCGGGGGCCGCGCGCAGTCGCCCCGTGTGGCGGGCAGCCCCAGAACGTGTGCGGCGGGCGCTGGCGGAGACGGCCGCACTGCCGGGCGCCCCTTCCCGGCAACCTCGGGCGGTAGCCACGGCCAGCCCGTCGCAGGGACCTCCGGGGCCCGGACGGAGCGTTGGGCGAGTGACTTGGGGCAACGGCGTAGGCGTTTGTCTGTGGCGGGTAGCTTGCAGTGGGGACTAGCCCGGGGGCTTCGGGGCCTGGCGACTCTTTCGGGCTGGTGCAGGCTGTGGAGGACGGATTGCTTCCAGCAGGCGCGCCCTGGTTGCCAAGCGTCCCTCTGCAGATGCTCCGCTGCAGGTGTTCCGGGCTTGGAATCCCACACGGAGCGTCCAGTGCTGGTTCTGCCCCTTTTAGCTTCACTCAAAGCCGTTCGCCAAAACAAAACCAATCCCCGGGTGCCTAAGCGATGCAATGACCCCTGGCGACCACGCGGCCTAGAGATGCCCGGTGGCGTTAAGGTCAGCTAGGATTGGGTCTTCCCTGCGAGGCTTTGAGACGGGACATCAACGCGGCCCCCGCGTGGGTAGTTTGTTGTAGGGGGGAGTCAGGAGTGACGAAGCCTGTGAGCCCCTCTTAGCGTTGCAAGGGCTCCGTGGGGGAGATGGAAGTGGGGAGGGCGAGATCGTTCTGGACAGGTGGAGACTTCGCGCCCACCAAAAAAGCTTCCTACATGCTCTTGAAGCCCCAAATAACCCAGACAACCACAGTCCGCAAACGCCAACCGTTTCCCGCCACCGACTTCCAAAACTATCGCGACGGGGTGGAAAACCCTCGCGGCCGCGCTCGCTCTTTCTCCAGTCGCAGGGAAAGCGCGCACTATAAGCTACGAGGGGACGTTTTGTTTTTCGAGGCTGCAGCCGCGCACTATATGCTACGAGGGGACGTTTTGTTTTTCGGGGCTGCAGCCGCGCACTATACGCTACGAGGGGACGTTTTGTTTTTCTTCGCCCTCGCGTATAGTGTGCAGCTGCAGCCCCGAAAAACAAAACGTCCCCTCGTAGCTTATAGTGTGCGGCTGCAGCCTCGAAAAACAAAACGTCCCCTCGTAGCGTATAGTGCGTGGCTTGATGTGAAACAAAATTTTATACCGATTTTTAATCGAAAATTAGGGGGTGCGCGTTATACACGTGTGCGCGTTATACTCGAATAAATACGGTATATATTATCTTATAATATATAAGATAATATATCAAAAAATAATGATTGAATATAATGATTACATTTTTTTCCTTGCAGAGTTTGTGGCCTGGTAGGAAACTGTAAGAATCTTGGAATACATAATGTTAAAAATTCAAAACCAATTATTTTATATTTTATAAAATTTTGGTTTATGATTAGAAGAATATTATCTTGTGTTTGGTTTGAAATTTGAAATTTTGCTTCACTTTAGTGAAACATATGTGATATATTTTTATTTTTGAAGGATAACATTCAAGTTATAGGAAATTTCACCTATTATACAAGTATCTAAGATTAGAAAGATGAAGTAATTTGTATTACAAAGTGAATCAGCAAATTACTTGTATATATGAATATTATTTTAAATTTTGAAAGTGTAAAATTTTAACTTTCTGGGTAAATCTACTCAAATTTTGTAACACTTTCTCCAGTTTAATCTTTACATTTTGCTCTTGTTCAATTTTCCTGTTAAGAATCTCAGTTTAAATCTTCTAATTAATTGCTAGGTAAAGATAGTTACATTTAATATGCCATAATAATCCAGTCTTCCTTAGAGAGAAAGAGGAGATCAACCCAAATTAATCCACTATAAAATGAAGTCCTCTTCATAGAGGTTATGGACTTTCAACTACTTTACCTCACTGGTCCAATGTGAGCTGGTAGCTATAAGTTTTTGACTTGTCAGTTTAGGATCAAAAGTAACTTTTCAATAGCAAAAGCATTTAAACTTATATACCACCTCATAGTGATTTACAGCAGGAGTCGCCAACCTTTTGGACCAAACTCATAATTTTAAATCCTGTGGACTGGAAACCCTGGGAAAATCCCCAAAAAAGTCTACAGGAAAATTCCCCACCTGTTTTCCTATCGATCAATCATTCTTTATTTGGGATCACAGGATACCATCTCCAGTTCTCAGGGAGAGAGGGAGAGAGAGAGAGAGAGAAACTTTTGGCTTCATGCAAGGAAAGCAGCAGAAGCAACAGAAGTCTTTCTTTCTCTCTCCCAAACAGAAATGAGTCTTTGTGAGAGTTGTCATGCCGGTGCATCCTCTTGGAGCAGGATGCCTTGCAGGGTCCCAAAGACTCATTTCTGGCAGAGTTTGGGGGAGAGAAAGAAAGACTTTTACTGCTTTCCTTGCGTGCAGCCAAAAGCAGAAGAAGAAAGAAGCGGAAAGAAGCATCCCAGTGGCCAGGCAAGATACGTGGAGCAAGTTCTCCCCCTCCGCCCTTTCCCCCCTCTCCTCACTACCTCGTATTGTTCACAATGCAAGCAACACAAGCCTTGTGTTTCTGCGGGCCATGTGTGTGGCGCAGCCTTGTGTTCCCGTGCAGCTTGGATTAATTGCTTTGGTAGGTGCTTTCGGAGTGACATTTCTCTGCGGACCACCAAATTTTTCTCGTGGACTACCACTGGTCCATCAGCCCACTAGTTGGCGACCACTGATTTACAGCAGTCTCTGACTAGTTTACAAATATGAGCATATTGCCCCCAACAATCTTGGTCTTTATTTTACTGATCTTGGAAGGATTGACAACAGAGTCAACCTTGGGCCGATCAGGATCAAACTCCTGGCTGTAGGCAAATTTAGCCCCCAATATTGCATTCTAGCCACTAAGCCACCATGACTTTTTGGCTCTTTCAAACATCCCAGATCTAAATATTACAATTTTGTTTATAGCTAAACAATTTCCATATGTCCAGAAATCTATATTTCAATTAGGAAATCAATTAACCTAAATACAATACTTATATTAGGCAATTCAATTCAAAAAGATTGTCTAGCAGAAACTAATAAAGGAGCACTGATGTACTAATACATCTAGCATTGATGATGTTACCTAATTTGGGTAATAAATGTTGTCTAGATATTAATCTGAGCCTGGAAATAAGCCAGATTTATAAATATAGCATATTTTGTGAATATTACAGTTTGTAATATTCAGATGACATGAGAGACCATGGTTAATTATAATGGAAGACAAAGGCTACTTTTGTGGCAGTGCTAGAAGAGAAAGAGAGAAACAGAAAAGTTAGTCTTTTTGCCATGACAATAAATTGTAACGTAGAAAAACTTGTGCTTTGATGTCTTTGTAGTAAAATGGAGATAATGCATTCAAATATTAATTCTGCTATAGATTTAGGCAGGGGTGGTATTCAACCAGCATTACTACCGGTTCGGTATTTGCATTTTGCGTATATTACACCATTAGCTGAGCCACCGGGACAGCTGATAAGTGCTGCGCGCAGGTGCGCAGCATTTCAAAAAGCACTTTTACTGCTTTTTCAATCTCAGCTGTGCCGCACAAACCAGCTGAGGTTGAAAAAGCAGGAAATAAAGATCAGGTAAGAGCCCAGGCGTGCAGGTGGGCCAAACAGCAGCAGACACAGAACTGGTTCTTTGTCTGCTGCTCTTAAGAACTACTGGTTCTACAGAGCCGGGCAGAATCGGTAGCATCCCACCCCTGGATTTAGGGTAGAATTTCAACAAAAAATATTGAATTCCTCAAAACATTCATACAAAGGTCTGTGCTTTATATAGTAGATTGCATAATGATTCAGTGTGAATATAGCTTGGGTAGGAGGTATGTGATGAGTTAAGAGAGGAATATATTCATGTTGAAGCAATTTAATTCTGAATAATTAAGAATTAAAATCCCTAAATTTTGTTTTTTCTTTTCCCTCTTTATTCAATTTTGCTTACATGCCTTGTCTGTTTAAATTATACATCTTACAATGGGAATTTTTTATTTCTTTATTGTAAGCAACTCCGAGGTTGTGTTTTTAACATATTTTAATATAAATATTTATAATATAAAGAATATTTTGTTAATGGGGGGGTTAAACCTTCCTTGGAGGTTTTAAAATAAGAAATGAACAATATATGCAAGAAATATAATTCAAATATGTAACCTCTTAGCATAGCCTACTCCTGTGATTTTTGCACCATGATCAAAAATTTAGATTCTCTGATTATCTTTCAGGTTTTCTTTTAAACTCTTAAATCCTGTTTAGTGATTCTGCTTTTGAATTTAATTCAGACAATCTGTTCTGAATTTAGCATATTCTAAAGTAGGAGAAAGTAAATATGGTATTTACCTCTCTTCTATTCATTTCATCCCCCTCCTTGAGTTGAGGTTAGCTTCTGAAGCAAGTTCCTACCCAATTCAAAAGTTAAGTTTTAAAGGGTTCTAGCGAACTAAATATCAAGCACTTGTTTACACACGATCTTCATAGTTCTATGAAATCTATATCTGAATTAGCTTAATTATCCAGGATAATTAGTAATTGTTTTCTGAATCCTAAACATTTATGCAATATTACTATAATGTTTTGCATTGGGTGCACAAGCTTAAAAATTAAGTATTTCATAACTTATGCAAACAAACACCTCTCTGTTATTCATTAAAGCAAGTGATTTTTTTTTTTGGTCAATCTGCATAATATGAACCTGAAAATTTTATAGCGGCTTTAAACAGTCAAATATTTAACATTAATGTGACTCTTAAAGCAGATGCCATCTAGAAGCCAGTAGAAAAGTTTATGAACTATGTACCGACTCGTTTAATAAATATATTGCTGATTTTGCATGCACATTCTGCAAAAATTTATCAAAGATAACCTTATATATTGTTTATTGCAATGCAACTGAGACTTACTAGATGATAAATAAATGAAACTAGAAGCCTCCTTTTAAAAGGGTTTGATGATAATGTACAAGACTACATTTCTGGCAAATCAAGATCTGTAGATATCTAAAATACGACTTAAAAATAGTAAACAAAAATATCATTGTAGAGTCTCTTTGTTGCCATTTAGTGATTATCCAGGTTTTTGCTGCCTGGATGTGGAAGCTCCATATATTCCTATAATTTTTGGGTAGCTTCAGAGAAATGTGAGCAGTTTTATTTTTATAGTTCTATCAGTTTTTCTTGGGTTTTCTTTCCAATTGAAGATATTGCATGTTTTAAAAAAATTATTTTGTATTTCACTAGAAACCCAACCCAGAAAGCTGTGAGGACTTTTAGACCAGAAATGACAGTATATAATTCCACCAGAAATACGTAAAAGACAAAAACAGGAGAAACTTTTTTCTGCAAATGTATATGCCTTCTGTTCCTGCAAATTTTCCAGATCCTATGTTTCATGTCTTCTGCAATGTTAGTCATTTCAACAGCTTTTCCCACTCAATTGAAAAAAAAAAAAAGAAAGATTGGATTACCAAATAAATAAGACTGGATGATCAGCAGTTAAAAGGCTTATTCTTTCTCTTGTCAATATGACTTACATCAACCATATGTCCCTTTAAAAGTCAGCTTTTAAAAGATACTTTTAAAATTGTATATTTTATATCAGCGGTCCCCAACCTTTCTGGCTCTGCAAAGTGGCATCATACTGGCAATGTTGATGGCAGTACTGGGGGGAGGGCATGATTTTGCAAGCATACATGCTGCTCACGCAAATGGAGCTTTGCGCCCTCACCCACCACTTGCACAGACCAGTTCCCAACAGGCTGCAAACTGATCCACAGACCAGAGGCTGGGGACCCCTATTCTATATAATACCCAGATTTTGTTTATTATTGTCACATCCTGTGCCAAGCACACTGGACTACAAACATACTCCACAGTTCTTCATCTGCATCTACAGTCTCTTCATCCTTCCATTTAAGGTTTATTTGTGTATTTTGTTTATTTTAAACCACATTAACTTGTTACCATTATGTCTTCTAATAGTCTCATACTTCAAAAAAATAGAACAATTATGTACTCATATTATAGAAATTGTATGTTTATGCTACATGCCCCCGCTTTTTCCAAGTAGAAAGTCTAGTATTTACCTGGTTGAAATTCAGATTGTTTTATTATGGTGTCAATTCTTTGGTTTTGGCAGCCCTTCTAAAAGTGCCTAGGCACAAAAGGACTACCAAAAGGAATGAATGCAAGTGTTGACACCACCTAACAAGCAGGGATTATATGTTTACAGAAGGAGTAATATGATAGGTCAAGTCTAAGAGGCACTTCTCCAGAGCACTTCGCCACATAATGAGTGACTGACTAGCAAGTGCACTGCTGCCATTCTTTGGCTTCATTTCAGTGCTGATGCCTGCCTCTCTCTCCAAAGCCCTCTTGATCATGTTCAGCTGCTCTGTTCTCATGTGGGGAATAATAGTAGAGTAAAGCTGCTTTTCTGTCTCATTTTTCTTGCTAATTTACACATTCAAGCCATTTTTGTTTGCTATCCTTATTTGCTATTCCCTTTTGTCAAGGCACTGTTCTCCTTTTTGCCTCAGGCCTAGGAACTAATTTGAGCTTCTATAATTACTTCATGTTTTACACCTGTCTGCATATCATGCACCCTTGTCTCTGCACTTAAGCTGTATATTTCCTTGCAAATAATAAGGGGAAAAGGCTACTTTTCACAGGAGAAGAATCCTCAAGTTTTTCTCCCCTCCCTCTCCACTTCCAGAAGAAACACAATCAAACTGCTGAGAGGTTTTCAGCCATGCAGCTGACCTTTGGGGTTCATGAAGGACGAATGAATGCTGCCTGTTCAGTTTGTGTTAAGACATTGCTGAGGAAAGAGCTCTAAGCATTATGCCTCTTGAATGAAGTAGTGGTTGTAATCATTTTAAAATAATTAAGACACTGAACACACTAGTATCATTCCATGAAGCTGCTGTTCAGCTGCTCTTCTGCTTTAATAATAGCTTATTAAATCTGGGTCAAACACACTCCAAAGATTTCCACAATGAATGAGCTATTCAAAAAGTTATGTTGCTTTTTTTAAAGCAGCTGATTAGATTTTTAACTTAAGTGACAGCTGCAGTTCATTGCTTGCTCTATAGTGTCTTGCAGCCAAAGTAGAAGCCTTTTGTAAATTGTTCTTCGGTTGGCAAAAGCATTCTTAAATAAAGCTGGGTTGCTTTCCTCTCAGAACTTGCCCCAATCCAATTAGGAGTTTAACAAGGGTCAAATTAAGGAGACTTTGCACTTCATGTTTGCATCATTAGCCATAAGACTGTTTTCTGAGTGTATGACCGTCAAGGGGTGGGCTGGCTGATTAGAATGGGGGGGTGGGGGGAGGCAGCAAGGCAGAATAGACACAAAGCTGTCATCCACCATGTGGTGCATCTTTTGACTGTATGGAAGCCCAGCAGGCTAGGAACAACACTTCCAGTTGTCTTTGGGGGTTTGTTGTCTTGTAGATTTCAGCTGGTAGATAGTTGTTTGAAGGCTACAGGTGTGAGTCAGAGCTGATGAAGAAGTGTGTGCTCTGTGCCAACTCATTTCTTTCCTAGTAGCCTATTGTTATTGAACAAATGACTGGGAAGACATGAAGTTAGAAATCTCTGGAGAATTCATTATTTTTGATGAGATGACAACTCTCCAGCTTCATTGTACTCATTGCTCATGCTGTTTCTTGGCATTAATTTTTTTGCACATTAAGAATATCATAAATCCAATTTTTTAAAAATAACACTTGAGAGAAATGGAAGAAAAGAGGGAAAGAGACAAGGGCCAGATTGATAGAGACTATGTATTTAATTAGCCAATTTTGTTGACAAAAGAATGGGGTATTGTAGAAAATCAGAATACCTATTTGATACTTCCATTTGCTACATTGTTACTTTAAAATAAATATTTATGTTATCTAGTTATTTGACTTTCCTAAGAATCTCTGAATATTTCTAACTGAAATTCTTTAAAGAAAATATGAGGAAGAAATGGGAAGCATAGGTAAGACCTTATTTTACATATAACTTTTAACAACAAAAAGAAGACTCCTGCTAATTAGTGTTAAGATGTGTGGCATATTGCCAAAAATTTGTTGTTGTATCTCCTTAGCAAATTTTTTGTGCTTCCACACAGAATAATTATTTATCTAAAAATAGCACTTTCATTGTTCCTCTCCCACCACAAACCCATTAAAAGGTGCTTTAATATCATGTGAGTTTTTATAGCTTAATCCCTTTTCAAAAAGCTTTTCAGAATAAAAGCTCTGAATGGTCCTCAGTATTAATTTGATGTGACTTCTGTACAATATGATTTGAAATTCTCAGAAGTGTGTGTGTGTTTTGCAGCTTACTCTTTGTACATAAGAGCTGTGTGTAGACAATGCCAGCTAAATGTTGAATAGAATCTAGGTTACAAGCCTTTACTCGAAAGTCTATTTTTGCTGTCCTTTTCCTATTTTTATATAGTTTTCTTGAATCTATAATGAATTAAACATGCACTGATTTATAAATCTATGCAATGCTATATGAACTGTTATTTCTTAAGATTTCATACAAACATGAAACATTTAAAACAGATTTTTTAAAAATGAGATAATGCTGGATATATTTGAATATATTTCACGTGTCTTTTGAAATAATATCCAGTTATTGATATGTTTTATAATGATTTGAAACTACAAATAATTTTACATTTGGAATTTAATCATTTTCTATCATCCTAGACTTTAAAAAACCTTTACTTTGTCTTTTGCTTTTGCTTAAATTTAGAAATAATATATTTTACAAATACTGCCTGTTTACTATTGAATTGGGCATAGAAAGATCTATCAGTCAAGTATCATAAATTTTAAAAAATAGATCATAAAAAGGAATGGTTCTTAATAATTACAAATGCCACATTTATATTCACTATTAGCAGTTCTGATAAAATTAGAAATATTCAGGGATTAGTTTATTAATTTAAATGTAAGCATTCCTTTTTTACAGGCATTGTGAGAAGCATAAACATCAGCAATGGGAAGCAAAGGAGGGCAAGGAATGAAACACGCAAAACAATGTTGCAATGCAAACTTCACCCTTAAAGATACATGTGACATGGCAACACAAGCACGAAATAAGGGAGGTTACATTGCGTGTCACAATGCACGTTTCATCAGTGTGGTCAGTAATAGACATCTGTGGCTGGAAAATGAATGACACACTACTATACATGAAAATAATCCCTTCAGTTAAACTTGAAATTTAATCCCCTTGTGCTTCTCTCTTGATAAAGAAATTGAGAAAGAACCCAAAATACACAGTGATGTGTTTAATGTCCCAAATTTAAATCCAGATATTTGCCTTACATAGATTGCATTACCGTGTGAATTGACATCCATGTCAAATAAATGTATAGTGAAAAATATTGACACGACATTACAGTAGAAATGGGTAGGCTTCAAATGTTGCTGAACTTCAACAAGTCACAATTCTAGCCAATAGGTGACTAGATTTGTAGTTTAACAAGAATTGTAATGCCAAAAGTTATCTATTCTTATCAAAATTGAGAATTACCACTAGATACTACGATATTGACAATGTCATATAGATGCTATATGGTATTTATTATTAAATCTAAAAATATGAATTTTGAATTTGGCTTATTTATCTTTATATAGGGTGATCAAATATATATATTAAAATAACTGACTATATTTTTGGACAGCATATTTATTTAAATTAATGTTTTTTTTCATATCCATCTGATAGTAACAATTCATACAAAATCAATCTTTAGTTAGTTTGTGTAATATTCTTTTTCTGGTATTCCTAAACAATTTTAAAAAGAAATATATGATTGAGGTTCCATAATTTTCATTGGAATAACAAATAATTCTTTATATGTATAATCAGAATATTGTAAAAGGAATATTCTGCAAAAGAAAATAGGAAGAATTATGCAATTTGTAGAATTGCTATCAATATTCTATGTTGCTAATAATTATGTATATCTTATGTTCAATATATTTTTATAGACAAATAAATAGATATTAAAAATAGATCCTATAACTTCTTCTATGGAAATAGATAACATTTATTTTATTACTTTGACCTATTTTTTTCATAAATTTTAGGGTTATCCCTCCCCACCCCATTTCTAGCATTGGCATTCCTTTTTTCATGCTTTATGTGTGTGAAAAATAGACAGAAATAGGAATAATTTAGATCTGGATTGACAGCCTAGAAAACTAAGGCCTTTATTTATGCATGAGCACAAGCAAGGCAAGCTTTGTTGCACTACTTCACCCTTCCTTGACCTGAAGAACCAAAGTCTGCTCTAGGAATAAAAGCCAAGTTGCAGTCTTGAACCCAGACATTAATAAGTCCCACTGCAATTAAGTGGAATGTAAAGGTACATTAAAAAAAACAATCTTAACCTATTTCATTTCAATTTACTTTTACCTTTTTGTTTATATGAAAAAGGAGTTCCTATTTATTACCCAATGTTTGTTTCACTTGTTATTCTGAGCCCTGCATATTTTTGTGTTATAAATATGAGTTTTGTCAGATTTCAGCAGTTTGGTACAATTGTGCCAATAAAGGTATCTCAAAACAAAGCAGTTAGCTTTTCTCTCTTCTTCCTAGCAGATTGAAAAGAGAGATATTGATGAATATATAGTAAAAATGGTCAATAGTCATTGATAAAATTATAAATTTGTATAGTAAGAATTGCAGCATTACAGTCTACTCTAGTCCTTAGGCATTGCTTCTACCTGATCCCTGACCAGGAGGATCCCCAAATTTAGGATCCCCAAATTGAGCACTAGCTCAGAGAAAATGCAGCTCCATCCAGAGTCAAAGATGTCACCAGACACTCGAGGGGCTAAAAACCCAAAGACAATCCACCTCACCCAGATTGAGCTGAAGTTAGTTCTTCCCTATCCAGACCCTCAGGCTCTAAGTCTCAGACTCTCAGAATTTGCAAGAGCATTACCTGTCCAGCATGGGGTAGAGCTATATAACTTAGGCATCATCACATATTGATGATGCTATACCCTTTCCATCAAATGACCTCACCGAGCAGTTTCATACTGTGAGTAATAAATTCCCATTTCTGCTGTTAAAGGAAAAGAAATATTTTAAAAGGAATAATGTCAAAATTGACCTGAATATATTTCCACTTGCTTTTATATTATAGCAACCTTAAATAAATGCATTTCCCTTAACCTTAGTAATATAAACTAAATTAATTTCTGAGTCTGCAATTCCAGAACCTCTATCAATCTTTAAGAACATGTACCTCTATTACAAAAGGTGCAACTAAGAGGGTCAAACTCTGAGAAACATGCCTCTAATTTTCATTTTGCCCTAATATTTTGATTATTAGGATAGGAAATTCATTGGAAAACACTTAGAGAGTGTAGAGGAGTTAAACAGAAAAGTCAGAGTTATAATTTAATTCAACTGGACATAAGGAATGCCTACTTATCTCCTTATATGCTATTGCTTATGTCTGTTACTTATTTCCATGGCTCAAATTTCCAACTAATATTGCTAACTTCAGTAATACAAAGTTCCTCCCAAAGTTATATTAAATATAACAAAAACAAAATATAAATAAATAAATACTAAATACATTTAGAATGCTTTATAGAATCCAAAGGATAGAGAAGGTATATTATAGCTTTCTTTAAAAATTATCCATTGATAGCAGATGCTTGTGTGTTTCTCGAAAATCACTACAGAAAGAGATGATTTGACTTCCATGGGCACTGATAAATGACCATCATTTATTCTGAATAATTATCCAGACATAAGTTCCATTGTGCAATTTTGTATAATTAGCTAAATATGAATCCCATTGTTTTGCATAATTCATTGATAGCTTGAACATTAGAACACAGGCTGCCTTGTCAGACTACTTCTTCATCTACTTGAATATTGTCTGTTAAAACAAGCAGAATTCTCCTAGGCCTGAGGCAAAATTTTTACATTGCTTGCTACTTGTTCTATATTCAGCGTGGCTAATTTATTTTGGCCTAGGAGATGAAGAATTTGAAAGGATTAAGAAATTAAACAGAGGTAGTAAATTGTGTGACGTCCATAAATAGGCAAGGATGGAAACTAAGTGGGTCACCTCACTGAGCCATACAAACTCCATCCCAACTGTTGCTATTTAGAAAAGTTATTAGGACCTGGCTATTTCTGAAATGGTTTGGGCTTGGTAAAATGGGATTTCCGGCTTGCAATAGCTGATTGATTGTCATTGAGGTTATCATTCCTTGGTGCAATGATGATTAGGCAGATTTGTTGTTATTATGAGTAGTATTGTCTGATTTATGTTATATTTTCTATGTTGCTTTTTTTATTCTATTGTTTGTAGTATTTGATAAGCAATTGAGAGTTCTGTTTAGATTGAGCTGCATATCACTTATAACAAATAAATACTGTAAATACACCCTTCTAGTTGCATGGTGCAATTTGACCCATCAGTATTATTCAGTGAAAATCACAGCTTCATGAAAGGAAAGGTTAGCCTCTCCCCAACAATATATCTCCCTAAAATATATACACATATTCTAAAGTATTAGAATCAGGGTGGATAAAAATCAATGATTTTTTCTAAAAAATCAAAAAAATCAGATTTTTTTTATTTAAATTGGATTTTTTTTATTTAAATCGGATTTTTTAAAATAAAATGTTTTTTGAGGAAAATATATTACCATCCAAAGGTTATTCCATCATGAAATTATTAAGGTAATGATTATTTTTCTCCTTGTCCAAATATGAATGATTAACCTATTAAACAGGATAAAAAAACTAATATGAAAAGTTATTATTCTAAAAATCTTCATCTACTTGCATATTAAAGTTATACCAGCAAGAATTAGTCTTTATGTAGAAAACTATGATTTAAATCAAGCCTTACTGACTAATGATTTAAATTGTGATTTAAATCATGAATTAAATCAGTTTGATTTAAATCAAATCCACCCTGATTAGAATGCCACTGAAAGCTATTTTTAAAAATTCATAAATAGGACAGCTACTTCTCTTTGATCAGTGTTTTTTCTCATTCTGGAAAAGAGGCAAACTTGGGAATAAAGGCAGCCTTGAAAGCTACACATCCTTTATGTCTGTTTTAATTGAAGGTGGTAAGAATCTAGAATGCTGGGAAAGGGAAATAAATATTCTATAAGTAAGATACAAATTTCTCCAAAATGAATTTTTCTGAATAAACTCCAATTTTCTTCAGTACAGATATAGATATAATATTCATTGATCTCTTATTTTAAAGTCAACAATAATATTTCTATATAAACAGTTCTGATAATCAAATCCCAAAATTAAATGTTCATTTCTTTCAGTTTATAGCAAGAATTCCAACAGTGTGGTTATAGCATACAGTTTGGTTATGGCATACAGTAGTTATAGCATATAGTTTGGTTATGGCATATAGTGGTTATAGCATATAGTTTTGTGCTATTCAGTATATTACAAAATTTTCAATAGTCTACAAAAAGTTCATCTCGGTGCTAAAAGAAATTGCAGCTAGACGTAATACATTAAACAAGAACAATAAGAAACAAAGCTGATATTATAATTGAAAAGACCATTTCTTTATTAAATAATATATCTAGGTAGCAGGTTCATACTGTGTCTTATGATTACTGTATAAATGAAAAATATAGATCAAGATTAATCACACAGATACTGGCCCCCAGTTATTTTTTGTCTATATTCAAATTACTTCTGTGTTTGTTTAACTGGAAACAAAATTTTAGAAAGAAGTTTCTTCCTGCTTCTGGACAGTATTTATCAAGCCTATGGAAAACAGATTTTAATTCTACATCAAAGAATCCCTTGAGGTGGAAAGTTAGGGGAGGATACATGAGTTTAGTAGCAGACAAAATGTCACTTGCATTTTGCTGCTCAGTAGCTTGATATAGTCATTTGCTGATGTGAAATGACGAGGGCTTAGAAAGCAAGGTTTTGTTTTTTATCTATCTGTAGACCTAGTGGGGCCTTGCAAAACCCAGTCAGCAGGTCATTAACTTTGTAGAAAACAGCTTGCATTAATATGCTCTAATCCAGTATAATTAGTCAAATTACTGCATGCCGACCAGCTTGTCATGTGCTGTCAGATTTGGCATGCATGCTGGATAGTCGTGGTCCCTCTGGAATGCCATCCTGGACCTCGGCAAACTGCTTGCTTATAGTATGGAGAAACCGGTAGTAGCTGTATGTTGAGAAAAGAAAAATACATGAGGAAAAAATGTGTAGAGTATATCTCTCCTGCTTATTTTAGAGAGAGAAACTGAATTTATGCAATTATGTCTCCTTAACTGTAGCAAGAAATTTAGGTACAGGAGATACAAGCTAGTTGTTCTTTATCACTACCCCATATCTAATAGAATTAGCAATCTGTTATAAGAGATTAGCATTCATAAAAAGATTTGCCATAAATAATTACAAGAGGATCATCCATGAATTACTTACCATGCTATGACACAGATTATCAAACAACCAATATCTGTGTGAAACAAACACAAACACACACACACACACACACACACACACACACTCTTAGGCAATACTTTTTTCCACTAGGGGAGGAGGTTATTAAACTGTAAAAGGGCCATATTAGCATAAATTCGCAAGAGCTCTTGTTCTGGCGGCATGATAAAAACCTGTGTTACCTTTGCATTAACACTGAATTGCTTGTTGTGCTTTTGGCAATGACAGATAAGTCAGTGTAATTCCCCATCGCGACGGAAATGATGCTCCAGATTCCAAACGCATCCTCAAGATGTCACTGACAATAATCTTCAAAGAACGGCCAGTGAAAGTGGGCTGTATGTTTGTAGGATGATATACTGCAAATGACAGGAAGAATTATGTGAGTGAAGACGAATCTGTAACATATTATTAAGCAATTTCACGAGAATAACAGGGATAAAAGGATAATGGATGAGGGTGTCATTATTACCTTCATGTAGAGGGAAAGCAAAAGCAAAGGTAGAAAGACAAGATTAATTGAGGAAGGGTGAAGCATTCATTGCTCATCAGCTCTTTTGTACTCTCTGTTCTTGAAATTTCAGACAAAAAAAAATTGCCCAGAGCTGCATTTTAATGCATCTGGCAAAAGGGAGCATAAAACTGACAGGGCAGTTTTTACACACCACTCAGTTTCTATCAATCCTCTCTCTAGCATCCTCATAAAGCTATTTGTAGATTCGCTCTTTGTTGTAAACAGGCTATTGTATGGAAGTCCTCTACTTGTATTTTCCAAAAGATGGTGAAAAAATCTTTTGCTAGATTGTTGTAAATGTTGTTCCAAAGTCCATGACAGTCATTGCTTATTGAGCAGTTCCTGAATTAAATATACATTCATTTCAGAATAGTGTTGCTAGTCATATTTGGAAAAAATCAAAGAACAATAGTATTTCTTATCTATTTTCAGGTTAATAACCATGATATGAAATCAAGGAATTTCAAGTAATGTAGGTATAAACATAGGCTTCAACTGTACTCACCAAAGTAGAAGGTCACAGGTTCAACTTTCATTTCTGGGAAGAATTGAAAAGAGCTGTCTACAAATTTGTAGAATGGCTATTAAATAATATTCAAAGAGTTGTTGAGAGTCAGGTGCCATATATGATGATCATAATGGTGATTGATCACACAGTCAGCCAGATGTTCAGACTGGATTTGGCATTTTTGTCCACCTGTTAAGTGCTTCCTAAGGACTTGGAAAAAGCAGATGTTTAATAATTATCTGTTCACAATAACGTGAAGTCTCAATTGCAGTTCTTTGGCTGGTGTTGGCCTTTGTATGCATTATGTCCTTTCCAAGAACCTAGGATATTGTAGTGTATCAATGTAATATTTGTGCGAATCTAAACAGTGTGACTTTTTGCAATTAGTGATAGAAATTTTGTCAAGGCAAAGATTTTAATGTGTCATCCAAATTTTTTTGGTATGCCATCCAATGTGCTGATAATAACTGGTAGCACCATCGACAATATATGCCATAATCTTTCAATTTTGAAAATTTGTGATCTTCCATTTTTTGCCTTCTATTATACTATCCCCTAATGTCTCCACCACAATTATCCAAACTTCTTTTTTTTCAATCACAGTTAAATCTAATGTGTTATGAGCCAACACTTTATCAGTCTATATTTGGAAATCCCAAAATGTTTTAATCTATTCATTTTGACTACTTTTTCAATTTTATGTTCTAACCAATTTTTCATTACCAGTACATGATATTTTTTACAGATCTTCTAGTTAATAATTTTGATGACTGTATTATGTCATTTATATAATCAATTTGTACAATCTGATTACGTGAGCTGAATATATGATCTGTGGTTTATTTTGCTTCTTTGCACAATCTGCATTTTGAATCATTTTGATGGTTTTTCAGTTCTGGCCTGGATTAGCTGCTCTTCCACAACCACTCAAGACTTTGGGTTGCTTTTTTAAAAATGTTCCAGTTGTAAGCCATTGCCAAGTTTTATATTAATCTACTTTCCCCTTAATCTTTTGTAGAAATTGATGTATTTCTTGCCAGCATTTTGTTTCTGTTTTTATTACATTATTTCAATATTTATTTTTGTTCCAATTTTGACTTGCATCAGTGCTTGTTCTTGAGTATCTATTATACAATCAGCCAATGCATACTTTTTTACTTTGATTGCTCATTTTATCTGAAGTAAACCTTCGTCTTCATTTCTGCAGGACAGGTATAATCTATCAATATCACTACGAGGATGTAATGCATAGTAAATAGTCATCAGTTTTCTTACTTTTTGGGCTAAAAACTATCTAGTTCAACTTGTGTCCAGTTAATAATTCCAGTTGTGTGTCGTATCAGTTCTAGCCTGGATATGGCCCAGATATGGCCCAAGTATTGATAGCTTTGGTGATGTTGAAACATGTTTGTTTTTAGCAGTGTTCTGACATTTTGGATTTTTTTTAACTAATCAAATGTTTAACGTACTATGCTTGATGTTACCCAATTCTAAATTTCTCAGATACTTATAGACTTCATCCTGATGGATCCTGATGGTTTGGTCATTCAGCATTTCAATTCTATTTTCCTTTCTTTCTTTCTTTCTTTCTTTCTTTCTTTCTTTCTTTCTTTCTTTCTTTCTTTCTTTCTTTCTTTCTTTCTTTCTTTTTTTCCTTCCTTCCTTCCTTCCTTCCTTCCTTCCTTCCTTCCTTCCTTCCTTCCTTCCTTCCTTTCTTTCTTTCTTTCTTGTCTACACTGTCTATTTCATCTAAAAGACTCTGGCTGTTTGATGGTATTAAAAGTATCAATGCAGGATGTAAGCTATTCCACATAAACTTCCTTTTGGAATTGACTGATGGTGATTTTATTAATGCCAATAGTATTTAAGTGGTGCTCCAATATTTTGGGATTGTATCCAAGAATACTACTATTAGTATTATCTGGGCTCTCTTTTTCCACTGTCACTACTTCTATTTGCAGGTCTTCATATTTTTCATTTTCTCCAGTTCTTTCTTTTAAATTCTGCTATGTCAAGGTACTGTCATATCCGCTATCCATACTTTTTGTCTGTTTAAATATAATAGTTACAGTGGGGCAAAAAAGTATTTAGTCAGCCACCAATTGTGCAAGTTCTCCCACTGAAAAAGATGAGAGAGGCCTGTAATTGTCATCATAGGTATACCTCACCTATGAGAGACAAAATATGAAAACAAATCCAGACAATCACATTGTCTGATTTGGAAAGAATTTATTTGCAAATTATGGTGGAAAATAAGTATTTGATCACCTACAAACAAGCAAGATTGCTGGCTCTCACAGACCTGTAACTTCTTCTTTAAGAGGCTCCTCTGTCCTCCACTCATTACCTGTATTAATGGCACCTGTTTGAACTTGTTATCAGTATAAAAGACACCTGTCCACAACCTCAAACAGTCACACTCCAAACTCCACTATGGTGAAGACCAAAGAGCTGTCGAAGGACACCAGAAACAAAGTTATAGACCTGCACCAGGTTGGGAAGACTGAATCTGCAATAGGCAAGCAGTTTGGTGTGAAGAAATCAACTGTGGGAGCAATAATTAGAAAATGGAAGACATACAAGACCACTGATAATCTCCCTCAATCTGGGGCTCCATGCAAGTTCTCACCCCATGGGGTCAAAATGATTACAAGAACGGTAAACAAAAATCCCAAAACTACACGGGGGGACCTAGTGAATGACCTGCAGAGAGCTTGGACCAACGTAACAAAGGCTACCATCAGTAACATACTACACCGCCAGGGACTCAGATCCTGCAGTGCCAGACATGTCCCCCTGCTTAAGCCAGTACATGTCCGGGCCCGTCTGAAGTTTGCTAGAGAGCATTTGGATGATCCAGAAGAGGATTGGGAGAATGTCATATGGTCAGATGAAACCAAAGTAGAACTGTTTGGTAGAAACACAACTCATCGTGTTTGGAGGAGAGAGAATGCTGAGTTGCAACCAAAGAACACCATACCTACTGTGAAGCATGGGGGTGGCAACATCATGCTTTGGGGCTGTTTCTCTGCAAAGGGAACAGGATGACTGATCTGTGTACAGGAAAGAATGAATGGGGCCATGTATCGTGAGATTTTGAGTACAAACCTCCTTCCATCAGCAAGGGCATTGAAGATGAAACGTGGCTGGGTCTTTCAGCATGACAATGATCCTAAACACACTGCCCAGGCAAAGAAGGAGTGGCTTCGTAAGAAGCATTTCAAGGTCCTGGAGTGGCCAAGCCAGTCTCCAGATCTCAACCCCATAGAAAACCTTTGGAGGGAGTTGAAAGTCCGTGTTACCCAGCGACAGCCCCAAAACATCACTGCTCTAGAGGAGATCTGCATGGAGGAATGGGCCAACATACCAGCAACAATGTGTGACAACCTTGTGAAGACTTACAGAAAATGTTTGACCTCTGTCATTGCCAACAAAGGATATATAACAGATGAACTTTTGATATTGACTAAATACTTATTTTCCACCATAATTTGCAAATAAATTCTTTTCAGATCAGACAATGTGATTGTCTGGATTTGTTTTCACGTTTTGTCTCTCATAGGTGAGGTATACCTATGATGACAATTACAGGCCTCTCTCATCTTTTTCAGTGGGAGAACTTGCACAGTTGGTGGCTGACTAAATACTTTTTTGCCCCTCTGTATATTGTCTGGAATGTTATATGGTTGCTGCATGTCCAAATTGTAAAGTTACAGAGCACTTTAGCTTTTTTATTTTCTATTAATTTGTCTTATTGGATCAGGGATCTAATATATGAAAACAAACACCTAGATTCATACATGAAGTACATAAAAATTAACTATTATTAGAAAGTATAAAGTTAGATATTTACTAGTATCATTAACCTTGGAGTTTAACTTGGCCATGATCTTCCAATCCAATTTGGAGGATTTTATTTTCAGCAAACTACAACTGAATTGAAATAAAAACAAAATTATAGAAGTCATTCCAAGACCAATTATCAGAGATTTCATAGTCAGTTACCGCCAGATGATTATTTTTAAGAAAAGGTCTTTTTTTTCCTTTAAAAAGGCAAATGCGATAAATTTTTTATAAAGGCCTTAGAAGAAGAAAAATAGAGTCCTGAAACTTGTCAATCTCCTACATCACATATTTGATGCAGGAACGAAGACTCTATAGATCTATTGACTAAAATGTATGAATGTAGGACTGAAATATTTAACATTTTATATTATACATGGAGAAGTTGCAGCCTTCTGTTGATTTATCTGGGATTAAGCCTTGTGAATTCACCAGGGATTACTTTTTAAGAATACTCTATAAGATTAGACTGCTAGTTGTACAGATTATGGATTGTTGTATAGATTGTTGTCACGTGGCTGAGAAAGGCTTTTTATTAGAAAGACATAAAAATAAAATTACATCTTCAAAATGAGATTTATATTATTGCAATGGAATATAGGCTACTGAAATGCTTCTAAGTTCTCCTGAAATACTGTTATTGTATAGTAATTGCTAAATAAAATGAGAGTAAATTTTGCAACAGATTATTAAGTAGAGATTAATGCTAAATTTGTGCAGTAGAAACCTGATTGCTTCTATAATGGGGAAAAGTTAATATTTTAAACCAAGGCTAAAGGTTGACAGGAGATAAATTGAATTTGTTTGCAAAAAGAAATTTGTTTCTTTAAGTGAAAATTGAGGTCAGCAGGTCAGAGCTTTCTTTGCTTCTAGATGAATGAAATGAATTGAATAATGCCACTGTTAGATAGCAATATGTAAGCTAACGACAAAACAGTACATTAGAAATTTGGACATGATAGATCAATGATATTATGATATTTTTGCTGGTTATTCTATGCACGTCATCTTTGAAAAATAATATATAAAATAAATACAAATTATTGTACTATTTTTTAAAATTCCTTTTACTCTTTATTGTTTCCATTTTGTTTTACACAACTGAATTTTATTATTAATTGGAGGTGAAAGAACACTGAGGGCTATTTTCATTGGGTCAAGTCTATCAAAATTCAGATAGGGCAGATCATACAATCCCTGCAATCCAAGAGGAAGGTGGATAAAGAACAAACAAATAAAAACTAGAGTCCAAGAATCAATAAAGCTAAAGCATTCTTAACCTTATTGGTTTTAGTATATGTTTCATTCTGTGTTGGACTATGATCCATGACAGAACCAGTGTTGTTCTAAATGAGCACAGTGATGTCAGGAGAGAGGTTCCAAAGTAGTGTGAAAAGGCTTTCTAAATTTGTCGGTGGTCCACAACATCTCATGTATATTGTCTATGTCAAATATATTTGTGCTGCATTTACAAAGCACTCCTATAAATCTTACATCCTGCTAGCAATTTCCCATTGACCTTAGTTTCAACAAAGCAGCTGTATCATGTACCTTCAGGTCACTATGGCCTTTTTAAACAAAATTCCTCTTTTCATTACCCAACTTGATTGCTGCTGTAATTTTTCAGAGGTTGGCTGAGCAGAAATTGCTTGAGAGAGCTTCACTGTAGTCATATGGCCTGGACATACTACAATTCTTTTTTTTTTTTTAATAAAGTTTTATTTGAGATTTCACCCCCCCAAAAAAACCAATACAAATAAAACATCTTTTTTGAGAATAGCATGGTCCCAGTTTATCACTTCTCTATACAGACACAAACTCAATTTCATATTCATCTTTATATTTTATTCCATATTTTCTTACTATTTTAACTTTTTCTCCATAACTTTAATTTACTCAATATTCTTAATTATTGCATATCTAAAACCAATTATATATCTTTTTCTAAATTCCAATGTCTTTCTACTCATTGTATTTATACTTTATCTGCCTCTTTCAAATTTCATATCATCTTTTATCATTAATCAAATTTTAATTAAAATATGACACCTTTATATCTTTTAATTTCAACTCTTCTTTAAACTTTGATCTATGCCTTTGAAATTCTATATAATACATCCAAATCAAATTCTACTTAATACCTTCTTAAAATACACATATATTCTTTAAACAAAAATATATATAACAATAGTAGATAGAACATCATTGGAAATGGGGAATGATGTTAGCCATTTGTTTTTCTGAAGAAGACATACTTTAATATGATTCTTCTCCTGTTGAATGATAACGCACTTTGAATTCTGCTAATATTGTCACTTTAATATAGGGTTTCCATAGCTAGATTGAAAAATTCTGCACAGCCATTACATAGAAACTATAATGCTATCATATAATGAATGTCAAGACTTTTTGCGGGCCATATATTTCAGCTCCATTGTGATATGAATAATTTGGCTACATAGGCATTATTCATTTGTGTCACTTATTGTGGAAAGGAGTAGACATTTTTAAATTGTGACTGTTATAGCAGTACATACCAAGGTGAAAAATATCTGAATATTTAATTAGCACTACCCCCTCCAAGCTGTGATGATGTCTTCTTTGGGAGAGGGGAAAACATAAAAATAGCATAGCCTATCCACCCCTCTCATCAGAATGGCCCTTAGCAGCATGGGAAAAGAATAAATTCAGTTAGGAATAATAGTGTGAAGGATTGTGTTAAATATTTCCTCAACAATCAGTTGTCCATTCCTTTTCCTCAGATCGTCTTTGGGGGGGAAAACCTGGAGACCCAATCACTGATTGCATCTGTTTGGTCTCAACAAACTTGTTATACCTAGATGCCTAAATCATGTACATGCTTACGCAAAGCTAAAATTGGGCATTATATTGAATCTGCCACAGTATTTGATAGGGCAGAATCATTACATTGGAGCATAATTACATTGGAGCATTTGTAAGGAATGCTTCATGATTGTGTATAGTATATCATTATAAAACATTACTCTAGGAGTGTAGTTTGGGTTGTATTTTGTAATAAAAGGTGAATACGGATTCAAGTTCACTTTATAACTTGGTGATTTCATAAACGCATCCATGAAGTTTATGGGAGTATTTTGTCATTGCCTTCCTCCCATTTAGCCTATAGTCCTAGTGCAGTATTTCTTGATATTGTCAAGTATCATTCAAATACTAACCAGCTGCAACCATGCTTGGTTTTGGGGAGATTAGATAAGTGTTCATACATTAAGAGTTTACAGTTTACTGCTAAAATTTGGGTATGTAATTCTGCAGAATATGCAGACTCATTTTTTTCTTTTTGTTCTAAATTAAACTATTCATTGTCCTTAAGCAATTTTTCTGGAAATATACTAGAGGTAGCATATTCTATCATAGTACTGTTAATTAATTAAACCTTAAAAGTAAAAGTAAGATGAAATGAAAAACTTTATGAATACATAATGCAATTTAATAATTACAATTTATTTTGTTGAGAATTTTTAAAAAATAAGGTATATTGGATTTTCATGACATTTTCACTGATTTTCAATGAATTAATTTCCACTTATTACTATTTTCTTAAAGTTACTATTTTTAAAAAAATGCAGGTCTAATCTATAATACTGTCCAAATGTATTGAACTATAAATCCCATAAACACCAACTTGAGAGTCCGTTGCATGGGGCACAGGTGGCATACAACCCAGAGTGGGAGGGTTAGCACCTTGAAGATCTCCCTCACAACTGCCACCTTCTTAACTTTTAATTTTTTTCATCCTTATTTTCATCTAGCTGCCATTTTATTGATGTATTGTGTTTTTATATGATTTTTATGCTTTTATCTATAAAGCATCCAGAATCTCACTGAGAGAAAGCTAGGCGGTATCTAAATTTGATGAATAAATAAAGTGATTAAAGTTCAAGACAAAATAAAGACCAAGAAACAGATTTTCAGAAAACTGTTTTTTTATTATTTATTTTATTATTTATTTTATTATTATTATTATTATTATTTTGGTCAACTTTTATCATTATCTTAGAAAAATACACAATCGTCTTAACTGAAAATTTGATTAATCTGGAATAATGTGGAATATATTTAGCTATACTTCCTTTTAACATTTCTCACCAGAGAACAATTTGTAATTAAATGGCATAGCATTGTTTCAGCTCCTGACACTATTTTTTTTTTTTTCCGTTGAGCCCATCTTTTCAGGTTGAAAGCATAGAAAGTTATTTTCTGGTAGTGTGATTAGATTGGGGTTGAACTCTCCAGCTGGCAGGCCTGTCTATGACTGGCGGCGGACTGTCCCCAGTGCTTGTCATTTCCTGACATGCCTGACAGGATGGGGACAGCAGCCCCAGACAGGTTCATTAGATGGTGTTTTCTACAGCTGGGCTTAAAATAAAATAAATAAATAAAAAGCTGCTGGGGCCTTTCTTGTTGGTTTAAACCTAGTTCTTGTTTTGACAAATTTTGATCTGTGCAGTTTTTAGAATTTGTGACACATTTTTGTTTCCTTCGCCTTTGGCCTGCACTTTGTGCTGTTTGCCTTGTTGCTGTTTCAAAAACCTAACATAGACTTCCCCCATGAGAGTCATGGAACATGCTTATCAGAGCCATAAAGAAAAATAGAGCCATACAGTAAACTAGGAAAAACTGTTCATTGCCATGGTGATCAGCATAATGACAAGGGAAGGAAAACCTTGAGTTCTCAATCAGCTAATTTTTTTTAAAAGTTGATTTTTTAATGATCCATTTTATCAAAAAATATGGTATGATTACCAGAATACTGCGGTGACAAGTATCTTGCTTTATGATGTTGCCAAAAGTTTAAACTCACTACATTATGATATTTTGCTTTTTGGGAAACAGACAGAATTTTTTTTTTATTGTAACAAAATTAGTCAAAAGCATGCATTTACTATTCAGAAATGATCATTTTACATGGCATAGTTTGTCTGTAATTTCTTAATAAGATGTATTAGCCTGCTGTGTTCCATTGATTATTATTGCATGTCGTCAGCATTGTCATTTGAATAAAATAATTGAACTGAGTTTAAGGAATAGGCTAATCTCAAATATCACAAAATAAGCTACTGTAAAAGCTTCTTAATTCTCATGCATAGATTATTAATAAAATTATTTAAATGGTCTTGGTATTGTTGTATTGCAATTTCCATGCAAGTCTATAAAGACATTTCCATTTTATGCATTCATATCCATGCAAATTTTCTCTCTATTTGTTAAATAATAATCCACATTGAAATGCTAGATCCAGTAATTATAGAAATATTAAGCTGGTAATTAAAAAATAATTATTGACTTTTTTAATTTACTGGTGGCTGATATATTCTAGTCTCTATACTAGCTGTAGCACTGATTCATAAAGAGAGTTTATTAATTCTGAATATTTTACATAGTGTAAAAATGGTCATATGCAAAACACTTGTCAGGTATTGGTGTCTATCAAGAAACAAATGAAATTCCTTGCTGGAATCATTTCCTTTGCTTGTTTCCACCAAGCAGCTTGGCATATTACACCCTTTTATGCTAGCTGGGTTTAATGGCTTGCATCTATCTAGTGCAGCTGAAAACCAAGCCCTCCATTCATAGAAATCTAAGCACTTACCTTTCCTTTGTATTGTTAGTTACTGCTGCTTTAGTTTGTGGTCTCTATGACAACTGTTTAAATTGGGATGGCCAACTGTCATCTGGAGTATTACGGAAAGAAAAGTGTTAGTGAGCCCATAGTCCCACAGATAGAGCATTTCAATATAATCCAATTTTAATTGAGCTCCAGAGACTTTGATGTGCTGCAGAAGGTTGGGAGAGAGCTATTCCAGGGAGAAATTAAAGCAGCGCAGCAAGGCTTCACTTCTCCAGACTGTCACCATTTTAAAGAAGCATTAGCATCAAACTTAACCTTCCCCTATGGAACATCTCTTTCAGCCTTTCCTGCTTTTTTTTTTTACTGGGCCATATGTTACAAAGGCAAAGGTACTTTCATCTTTCTATATACATTTTTACACCCTCTTGATTAGATTTGAAAGGCATGTACTGGACTTGGGATGCATCAGAGGCTGTCTCTTGGACCTTGCTTTGCAATTCATAGAAAGAAATTAAAAAGCAGGAAAGGGATTAGTTTACAATTGTCATCTGGCATGTGTTGGATTTTTTCTCTGAAAGAGTGCTGGAAAAGCAATCCAGCTGGATGTTAGAAAGTTGAAGATTAGATATCAGGATTATTTTTAGCTAGGTTTTAGTATTTCCCATGAGTGTGAATCCTACTTTATTTGAAGATGTGTACATCAGATAAGATGTACACATCTTTATCCATTTCCCCTCTTTATCCATTTCCACAAAATACTCTTATTTGTCAACAGCAGAAAATACTCAGAAGGGAATGAAAATCACCAATGAAACTGATATTGACTAATAATTGGACAGAAGGGAAGGAACACTCTTTAACTGATCACAAGTACCAAATAATCTCTAGTTTTATTTCACTGATGACCGCTCAATGATTTCAGTAATTTCATAAACATACAAACTTAAGCATGCAAATTTAATTAAAATCAAAAAGCAATTTCTTTATTTGGGGGCCTTAACTTTCAAAGTTGCTACTGATACATAAAATATAGACATCAAAACATTGAGAGCACACACTTATCAGAAATAAATGAATAAAACAATAGTTAGGACTGGTGCTTCCTCTTTATCAGATGTGAGATACTTATCTTAAGTGGCACTATCAGTCTTAAAGCATACAGTTTAAGAATATATTTATTCATATGTGCAGATCATCCTAGCCCTTAAAAGACTTAGAGTGGCTAATAGTGGCTAATAGTGATAATATTTTATTTTGTTATTTGATGATAATAGAGGTTCCAACAGGATCTGCAATCAAAAGTTGCAGGAGTAGTCCTGTGCTATGTTCTGGTTAACTAGTCTAGTTTTCTTAAGAATATACTTTCCATTCTCCTCCTCATTAGTTGTTTACTTACTAATTTCTATAGAATTAAGTATCATTACATTCTGCTTAAATGCTATTAATAATATATTACCAATGATCAAGCTTTGCAAAACCAGCAGGTCATTCTGCGGCTGAGATTGATGTCTGGCAGATACCATCCAAATACAGATCAAACAGTGATTAAATGTAATTTTTCCTCTCTTACCTGCTTCTGGCAGGTAGTATGCAGAAACCAAATGTTGGGCTTTGAAATGATTAAAAGAACTGTTACATAGATCTCCAAGGGCGACATCTTTACCAGCGAAACCCTACCTATACTCTCCATACAAGCACCTGGACATATTGTAACGCCTTTGTACTGGCTTAGTTCAGTGCAGTTGGCCATTTGCATTATTGTTGTGCAGATTGACATGTTCATGTTGGAAAATATCATTTGCCATTGTGAATTAAGAAACAGTTACACATGGTTCTCTTTTGAACTTTTTGTAGAATAGGTATGCAATATTGACTATGCTTATTTTAAATTACCCAAGCAGATCATTTGAATTTCACTGCTTGCAAGAATAGTATAATTCTTTGCCCACTTAGTAGAGACTTAAGTAAAGGTGATAAAAAGTTATGATGACACAACTAACCTTTCTCTACTGCACTTATCCCTGGGTTAATTGTTTTGCTAATATCTATATAATAGTTGTAATAATACCAATTACAGAAAAGCACAGTTGAGAGACTGAAGGAAGGATTAGAAAGAATCAGAATGAAATATAAAGGAAATAGAGAATTTAGATTATCATATGGTTCAGTGAAACCTGGTTGTCACATAATGCCATTTCCTTAGAAAAATAAAATATTTGTATTACAAGATCACAAAAACAGCAATCAATATATATTCTTTTTATTGTAAAGGTCCTTGCTTATACAGAAGGCCTTCATGGAAAATGGATGTTCAGTGAAATTCGAGCAGTTTTCTCAAGACGTTACCTTCTTCAGAATACGGCCTTGGAAGTATTCATGGCAAACAGAAGTATGTTTATTATATCTTTAATATAAAGCAATAATTTTTTTAATTAAAAAAATAGTACGTATTGAAACTGAAATATGCTTCTAATTTAGGTATTACTATTTTAGGATATTCACATTTCCTATATAGAAGTAATTTGTGGAGGGTCTTTAAGAATAATTACTACTGATTTTTGAGTAGGAGTAGATATTCAAGGCCTAGCAAAGGTGCAGTAAAGAGAACTATCAAGTGAAATGCTGTGGGATGGATTATCCATATAGTAGCTTTACACCTAGCTTGATAATTATATATTTTAAACAAAAACAAAATAAGAAGGAATTAGAGAAAGATCTATTTTTTTCTCTAATTTAAGGAAAGCTTTCTTCAACCTTCCATAGATTTTCCTTGTGTTTTTTTCCTTCATCTAGAGATAAAACTTAAATGATGAGAAAAGAAGGATTATAAATATATTAGCAGAGGTTGAAAGGAATAAACATTTTCCACTCCAAAATTAGATCTTGGGAAGAAAATGCCAGTCCTCAAACATGACTGAAATCAATGGCATTGCCATTGTATGAAGCAAATTCATTTAGCCTGCAGTACTTTGACCCTAAAACTGCACTGATGCAACCCTATATTAGAAGGACTTGAGGTTTTTTTTCATTGAATAGTTCCATTGTTAATAGGTAACATGCATAGTGTGACTTGTTTGCATCAGATTCCTAGAGAACTTTTAAGATAGCTACATATGTCTTTATGCACAAAATATGAAAATCTCTTGCATCTTAATTAGAATAAAAATGTAATTGGATTATATCTCAAATTATATTCTTACTTTTTTGTTTGCTTTTAATGACATATTTTGACCACATATAAAACCTTCTTTTTTATATCGGCAATTCTTTAACCCTTCAATTCTCTTTATACTGCAGCTTCTGTAATGTTTAATTTTCCTGATCAAGCAACAGTGAAAAAAGTTGTATACAGTTTACCTCGTGTTGGAGTGGGAACCAGCTATGGCTTACCACAAGCAAGGTATTCAGTATTTGATTTTCTGTTTGGAAATACATGAGCAGTACAATGTGATAGCAACACATAAAAGTGCAATTAAGTCTTATGTAAATTATCTTTATATTAGTTTAAAATGATTTAATTTCACCCTCAGATAGCTTCCTTTTTTCAACTTTTTCACTGTGATTATTAAGTAGGAATGTTTATTTGTTTATAGTTATTTACAGATATACCCTAAAAGACTCAGCAATTTATAATCTAACTAATTAAATTGAGGAATGCTGTGGAGGAAGGATTATGATTTTTAGGATCTTAACATCTCTCATAATGCTCCTCCAGCCTATTTCCAATATCACTGTTTTGGACTTTTTGAAAATGAGATTTCCTGGCCTTAGAAAGATTCTGCCAAGAAATTGGTAGAGAGGCAGGAGAGAATCCCTTATTAGACATTATTTTTCCCTGGAACAGGGCCTTATTCATATTTGATCTTTTTTAGTTTGTTGAACATTCCTAAAGCAAAGATCAATAATAATATTGGATTCCTTGTGTCTACAGCAGTTATATGAATCATACATTAACGGATACAGAATGAATTATATAAATAATTATATAATCATTTTCCTCTCAGAAAAAATGCTTTAGTGATAGAATCTACTGGAAGATTCTCTGAAGGCCGTGCTTCATAAGATATGGTTTTGTCTCATTAGTGTTTTCATGTTTTCCTACAAACCCATTAGTGCTTTTCTTATCATGATGTTATCTAGTTGGGTAATGAAATGCTTGCAAACAAGCAAATTCAGACAGCATCAATAACTCCACAGTTAAATCCAGAGGTACATATATTCTCTTTTCACTCTTTAATTAATAAAGATATTGTTCCATGCATACCTTTAAGTTAGTATATTCAAAAAATAGTCCTGATCAAAGCTGGTCAGATTTAGAAAAATACCACAGTGGTGTGTTCTTCTAATATTACCTGAACATACATACATCATTTATTTGATTCTGACTTCATAATATTTCTATGAATCTATTTAGTTACTCCCTTAAAGAACAGCAAGTTATACCTAGAAAAAATAGGTTAATCTATTACTAAGTTGTAAACAAAATAACCCTGCTTACCACACGATAGCTGTCAAGTTGCATATAATTAAATATTTCTGTGATATAGTTCTTTTGAATGAAATGTAATAATTTCTTTTTAAAAATTAATATAATTTGGATTCCACTGATAATGGTAGCATGGTGTGCAAAAGTTGATGAAGTTTTTTAAAAAACATTCTAATAGTTATAGAAAGAAGTGGAAGCCAAACAAGCAGTTATAAATGCTAGACACATCAAAAGAGTAGGGAGTTTTATTTATTTATTCATATTTGCCTCTTTTAAGCTCTCAGGGACAGGTTTAACACAAATATATTCAAAACAAATGTAATCTCCTCTGAAGTTTTAGTCTGTCAAATTATTAAATTAAATCAAAATGTCTAATTAAAAAGATAAGTTGACTTAGAGGTAACAGTTTATGTCCTTTTACTCCCACCCCACCCAACGAGAAGTCTGGAATATCAGCTTTGGCTGATATTTTTTTGGACAGCTCCCTTTCTTTCCATCTGGTATTATTCTTTGATGGAACAACTCAGTTCCCTGCTAGGGATGTAAGCAATGTCACAACTATGCCTCTTTGAAGTCTAGCAACAGTTTCTTTTGACATTCAGTTTGCTGTCTCCCTTCTCTTTTCCTTTTCTCCTTCCTCAAAAGCTCTGTTCCCTCACACAACTTTTAAGATCTTCAAACATTGAGTCTACCAATACTTATAATCTGATGATGAGGCTAACTGTCAAAAAGATGTTTTTTTCCCCATTCAAAGAAAACATTAGCAATGCAGTTGTTTCATGAAGTTTGTCAGTGTTTTTATTTATTCCCTATGCTCTTTAACAACTATACTGTATGCTAACTGTAGAACTTATTTCTAGATTTGGGCTGAACTATCTTCAGTGTTCAGGTGACATCTAGCATTGTTTCTCATTTTTATCTTAAATTTAATTTAAAATTTGAGGAGGATAATAATTTCAATGAGGATCAATCAATTGAAGCTCAATCCTGAAAAGAAAAAGATGGTGTCCACTGAATAGTTCTTAACCTGTTCTTGAGGATCTTTGGGAATGTTCTTGAATCCATCACTGTGACTGATTGCAAATCTGGCCTAGTCGGTAGTATCACATTACATCAACTCAGGCAGATATACCACCTGAAATTCTCTTTGTGTAGAGTTTGTGTAGAGTTAACTTTGAGACATTCTGGGTTAAGATTCAGCTACAAATCTCTTTCCATAGCTATTAGGCTCAAATTTGGCAAAAATCTATCAGATACTGAAGCTATATTAAAGTTGTATGTGCTGTATTATATGAGGATGCAATTCCTTCCTGAATTCACAACAGTTAAATTCCACATTTCAAACAATCCCCCCCCTAGTTTGATAGCATAAAAAGTTGAGCAGTTGTTGATTGTTGGCATAATTGTCATCTCTGTCCTTGAAGCCTTGGTTTTCAGCTTGTTTCTCATCCAAATCTGATTTCAATTATCTATTCTATACTATAGTAACCAATTCAATTGCATTTCTGCAATGGATTGTGTGTAAGATTATTTCTGAATTGCTAGTTTACCTGACTGACTGTAATTCTTTATCAGTGTCTTTCCTATGAAAGCTCCCATTGTATTAATAATTGCAGACAAACATACTTCCCATCTCCAGTGCATTTCATATAATGTAATATTTTAGATCATTACTGCATCACCTCAAGATTAATGTTTTTTCTCTTCTTTTGATGTACATGCTATGTATATATATTTTATGAAGATACTTCCATAAATTTTTGAAGGTTTAAAGTGCATACTATCTAAATATACTCTCAGTGGCATTTTAACAAATTTAAAAGAAAATTAAATGTAAAATATAAACTTATCCAGTTATACAATATCAGTTGTTACAGTTAGTTCACTAATACATTAATAATCAATGTATGGTATAAAATTCTTACATTTTCTGTAATACAGAAGGAACTAGATATAGAATTAATTGGCAAATGGGTTCTAAACAAATTAGTCAATATATTGGTTGAGAAATACTGCTTTGCAATAAATCCATATATAGAGACATTTCACATTAAATTAAATGTGAATTGAAAAACATTTTCTCATTCATGTTTTTGCCTCCATTACTAAAAAACAAGCCAACCCCTGTGTCATGGGAATAGCATCCAATAAATGAAAGTGAAAAGTTGGTATTGAGGATGTATAAAAAAAACTGCAATTTTTTTGTCACATCTTCCCATAACAAGGTGCTTGGGACTAGACTATATACAGGACCACCTCTCCTTGAGATTATTTACCTATCCACTAGATCCAACACAGTCCAGTTCTCTTCCCTAAAATGCTGCCATCCAATGGGATCCAAGAACCATGCCTTTTCTGTGGCTGCCCCTTCCTGGTGGAATATGCTTCCCCTGGTATTCTAGCTTTTTAGCCTTCTGGAAGGCCATCAAAACCCAGATGTCTGGCCACGCTTTGGGGTAGAATGATGTAAGAACGTGGATTACTGTTGGGACACCTTAAGAGGATAACCTAAGTACCTGGTTCTTAATTTTTTTTGGTATTACGGTATTTATGTTATGTATTATTAATTGAGTCACCCAAAGTTGTTCTCTAAGATAGGAAGCCATAAAAATCTTTTAAATGAATAAAATATACTGTTGTGAATTGTTACTTGTATCATAGTGTGTCTAAAAGGGATTAGGCACTTATGAAAATCACAAAACAATAGTTATTGTTTAACATTTCCCTTATTTGCCCATTTTAGTATTTCCTAGCAAATTATTCATGCCTCAGCTGTGCATGCTGATGAATGAAAAATCCATCTTCTAACTAATTAAGAAACTTTTTAACTCTTTATTTTGTTTTAGTTGTCTAGGTAACTAAAAATAATATGATGTAAAATGAATAGGGAGGTCATTCTCAATGTCAGTCATCTTTTTCAAGATGTAATGTCTGATAGATACTTTACAAATCTTTATAACATTCTACTAACCTTTCTGTAGAAGTCAAGAGAGAAAACTCTGATATTAACATTCCTTATTCAGCCTTCATTGTCCTAATTTGAAGTTATCCTAAAAAAGCTTAACAACTATTAGTCACTGTTATTATCCATATAACCTTTGGATGTAGAATAATGCTTTCATTAAGCCCAAGTAAAAAAGTTAAAAGGCAGAGGAACTAAGAAGGAAAGAAAGCAAAAAAACAGATGGATGGTTGAATACAAAAAATATAAGTTATTGAAAAGCTGAAGAAGAAATAGAGACACAAAAGCTAAAATAATAAAAATCAGGAACAGAGAAGGTGTTATTAAAAACAGGGGAGGTTAATTTATAGTATTGTCTCTGGAGAATAATACATGTGTTTATTTATTCATTATTTATTTAGCTTACTTGAACTCTTGACCAATTCTGTGTGGCTTATAATCCAACTGTACCTACACAGGATTAAAATAATAAAAATGCAATATAAATAAATAAGTAACCTTAACATTAATAATTTAATAATGAAATATTTTGTGTCAAGGAACCATAAACATGTATGTGATCAGCATGCTTACACAGAAGGAATTTGTCTCTACTTAACATTGGATCTAAAAGAAATCAAGTTTTTATAAATTTTTCAAATTTCAGAAAAGTTGTGCCAAGTTGAATTTCTAGGTGGTTGTGTTATCCAGAAAAAGAGGATAGCAGTCAAGAAGGTCTACTTCCACGAACAGATTAAGAGAACCCCTCCCCCCCAAAGTCCACGCTTCATCAAGGGCAGAAACTATTGGAAGCAAATGGTTCTGTAGAATCTACAATGTAGCTAGCCAAAGAGCTTTAAAAAGCTTTAAAAATGACCTTGAATGGCACCCAAAAGCTGAGAGAACAGCTCTTGAAGTAAATATGTTACATGGGTAAACTAGGACAATATCCATAACTACTAAAGTTGCTGCATTCTGGACCAGCTGTAACTTCCCAGTGGTATTCAAGGGCAGATCTATGTATAACTCATTGCAAGTCCAAATAGGAAGCAATCAAGTATGTGATTGGCAAAACAAATGAAACTATCATTTGCAGGGTTGTCCCACTGCTGCATATCCAGTTTCGCCTCATTTCATATGCATAATCATGTACAATATTATTTAATTATATTGATTTTTATTTCTGATTTTCATGATTTATTCTGTCAAAATCATGAAAATCTATATTGTAAAATGGGTAAAGTATTTAAATATTCTACTTCAGTAAGTGGAAGATCTGAACTGACCACTATTCACATGACTAGACCATTTCTATGAACATTAATATGATAGCCAAAGTCAGAACATTATAGTATCCAACCTTTATATCCTTGGATAGCAATGAAGATGACAAGGAAAGATAGGTTAAGCTTACTATCAAATCAGTTTTGATTTTTCTTGATTGCAATCTCAGAACAAAATTCTGTACAACTTTGTCCAGTCAAATTGTCCATGAATTAAAAGGTTTTAAATGTATTACCCTGTAGTAGGTAGATAATCTGTTATTTAATATCATAAATGTGATTTTTATATTTATAGCTATGTTCTTAGTTTTGCATGACTATGTTCTTAATTTTAATTGACTTTGATAATTTGTTCGTAATAATGTTTCTTTTCATAAAAATATTACTTTTCAACAAAGGATAGTTTATTTTGAGATTGAAAACACAAATAATTGTCAGTAGAGAAGCAAATCTACCACTTTTAATTATAATTTCTAGACGAATTTCTCTGGCTACTCCTCGTCAACTTTATAAATCTTCCAATATGACTCAGCGGTGGCAGAGAAGGGAGATTTCAAATTTTGAATACCTGATGTTTCTCAATACTATAGCTGGTGAGTCTTCTGTTTCTTTATTCTTTATAACATGATTCAATTTGTCAAAGTTTTTAATACTATGAATGGATAGAGTACAATATTCCTCTGTGATGTAAATACAGCTTTATGATTAGTTCTGAAAAAAGTATATAATATTTTATATTGGGGAAAAATAATTTGTCACTCTATATTTGGTTTTTGTGCTGGTAGTTTCTTTTTTCTTTCTTTCTACCATTTACAATACTGACAGCATGGTCTGAAGCTTTGTTAGAGTCAGCAAACCATTGTTAATGTAAGACTAGAATTAATTATGGAAAAACATATTTTGCTGTGTTGCAATTCTTAGCAGTAACAGCAAGATAGCAAAATAACAGTATTCTGCTTAGTTCAGATGGCACTTCAGTGGTTGTTATCATTAAACTACAGCATATCTTAAGTACTACGGACTATGTGCGATCAGAATTAGCCTAAAATTAAAAACCGTAAATCAGTCATGATGAGAAAGCAAGGGGAAAGAAAGGGAGGGAGAAAGAAACCCCTTCTCATCCTTCCCAATTAATACAACCTCCCAAGTGCCACCTCTGATCTGCATGGCACCCTTTCTTCATACCTTTCACAACCAATGCCACCCCTCCACATATGCCCCTGACCTACAGGGCATTTCTCACATACCCTTGTGATTCCAGCCTTCTTGACCTGTTTCCCCCCCCCCGCCCCCCAAACCCTAAATCTTTATATCGAAGAGTAGTAAGCTATGGAAAATCTACTTTAAGTTTGCTGAATAGAAATTATTGATGAATACTTTTTCACTGCAAAATAACTTCTAATAAATAGACAATATAGAGTAGAAATAATGAATGTATATATTATATACTGTAAAATATTAATTAGGAAACTATTTTATATTTATGTCTTGTTTAATAACAGTGATCTTGTTTCTCATATCTCTTTTTCATTTTTAGAATAAATAGAATTTCTTGCTTAAATGTCATATTCAAAATCTTTGAAACTATTTTAAAATATTTTTTCTCTTTTTGCAACTATTCCTCAGATGTTATTTTATCTGTACTTTTTAATAAGGCTCAAATCAAAACTTTTCAATTTTCTATTATACAGTATAATAACATTATAATTATTAATCTAAGAAGGTTTGCTAATGTAAAATTCTCTATATTTGCATAACTAGATATGAAACTTCGAGCCCTATTACACTGCTGAATCTCATTTTGACAAACAATTGCATTTTCATTGAATTCTGTTTCTAAAGTTTTTGCTTCTTTCCTATCCTCCTTGTCACTGAACATATTTCATCATGTTTACAATTCTGTGTGTTTTTTTCCCAAAGGTAAACATAGCACTCTGTTACTTATCAATCATGCTAAGTTTTATACTCTCTCTGCCTGGTTTTTGTCTTTATTTTGTAGACTTAAGACTTCCTGACTGGATTATATTATACTACATTTAGTTCCCAGAGACTCTTTGATTTATGTAGTGCAGAAGGAAAGATCACTATTTTATTTTTCTCACTGAACAGTAAAATATATAGAACAGAAACTCTGCTTTTCAAACAAGCATTCACAACTTATTATTTTTCTGAACTTAGGAACAATATAGAAGAGGATCGTATTTGAAGTATATTGTCTATTACAGTATTGGTAACTGGAATATTTGAATCTATTTGTAATAAGCAGACTTATTATATTACATACCAAAATGCATTTAATGTTAAATTTAAAATCAATATACCTAGTATATTACAAATAAAAATACTGAAGACAGAAAAGCAATCTAAACACTTTGTTAGAAATAGTCCTTAGAAAAGATGAACATTATTGCTTAGGTAGAACATATAAGATGAAAAAGCTTTTAATAAATAAAAGAGACTTATTGTATAAAAAGGATGAAGAATATTCCATCCTTATTTAGTATGGAAAGTATCTTTACATTTTAGTCTAAAACTGACATGTTCAGGTAATGAATTCAGACTCATTTCTCCCCTTGTTCCCGCCTCCCCTCCTTTTTAGCATTTTCAACATTTTTACTCTGTAATGTACAAGCCCTCACTGGTTAATTATGTATATATTTAGGTACTGCATGTGTTGGGCTTATTATTGTCATCTAATTAGATGTAACCTGAACTGCTTGCTTCTAGAAAAACCATTAAAAATTCTTTCCTAATGACCTAGAGATGACAAAATGTCTGTAAAGTGTGAAGAAGCAGACAAGCACAGGAACATCGCTTTTAAAGAGTGTTAATCCAGATGCTGCAATCATCTAATTAAACAATATTTTGCTGTCATTAACATTTTCACCAAGGAATTGCAGTTATAATTTCTTTGTCAGCTGTCTCTATATCACTTTCCTTCAAAACTAAAGTGCCATATAAAAACATTAAATTGGATGGTTTAATTAAAGTTACTTTAATGAAGAAACATTTCTGAAATTTCATTTTTTTTCCTCTGTGTCTTAGGTTTTATTGTTCAAGTCATTTAGTGTTATAGGTTTCAACATTTAATATTCAGGCTTTAATCTTAGCTTTGTAAATTTAACTGAAACTTTTGCTTCTTCAGTATAAGTAAATTATATATCAATATTGTAAAAATGTGTATTTCTGTAGTTCATTATGATACAGAGAGAGTAGCAGAAATCTTTGTGCTTAAGTTATCAGGGACAATGTAACAAATAAAATAGGCTTTTTAGCCTCCTAACTACCATTGTGCTACTAAGCATAAGTGGAAATGTAAGGTTTCTCCTGGGGATAAGTAGGTCCCTTTTATAAGCAGAGGTGTAAATATTCAAGCAGGCGCACAAAGGAATGTGAGAAGTAACCTCTGCAAATCACACTGTTCCTTCCAGTGGCTATCACCATTGGTAGTTAAATCAACATGCATTGGGTCAAGCCTTCTAAAATAGTTCTATAGTCACCTGCTTTGAACTCTAATTAAAGTTATGAGATGTTCTTAAGTTAGAAAAAGATTATATATAGTGATGTCTTCTTAAGAAACTGGGCACTTCATAGATAAAAAAGTGTGATCTATCTGTTTTGGAAAAGACAATATTATCCACTAATCAAAGGCTGTGGAAATATATGCTACCATGGCACAGATTTTGTGATGTTTTACAATAATATTTTATACTTTATTTATTTATTTATGTGTATTTATTAGTAGATAAGTGACAATCATACGATATAAGATAGATTTTTGCTTGTCTTTGTTTGTATTTTTTAAAGTTCTTTTTTAAATGTAAAGATTGTTTTGGTAATTGGGTAAATATAACAATTTGTAAATAACATTTTAAAAAATATTTAGGCACTTCATATGTGGTATTTCATTGAATGCAAAAAGTATAAGTGGGGAAGAGTACAGTTAATGAACCTGTCAGGATAGAATTAATTCATCCTGATAAAGGCACATGCCTAGAATTCAAATTTCACCTTTTTGTATATAATCAAGTATAATACGTTTGATGCATATTAAATGAAAAATAGAATCATAGGTAGATGGCACCATGATTTATATGCTTATTCTTCACATAGGTTATAAACATACAAATTCTTTCATTATTAGTTAAGCTTATCATCATCATCTTTTAAGTCTAATCCCAATATACTGTTTGTTTACGCTTTTTATAACAGAACTCACAAATAATAGACATTTGGGATTGAATTTGCTACTTTTGAGACAAGAGAGAAAGATTTGAATACCAACATACACCATGTTGTTGGTAGTTATAATTTGTTTAGTTCCGTCAGATGAAATATAATATGTTTGATAATGACATAAGGACAATTATGTTTTGATTGCTGGTTTGATAAAGTTGTTAGTTTAAACAGAAATCCATAATTTTCATATTATTTTATCAGGGCGTACTTATAATGATCTCAATCAGTATCCTGTGTTTCCATGGGTACTAACAAATTATGAATCAGAGGAGTTGGATCTAACCTTGCCTGGAAACTTCAGAGATCTTTCAAAGGTATGTTTCAGTTGTACGTTTATTGAAATGATGAAGTTTATTTCTATTCTGTGAAAGAAAACATGCATCATAATTCTTGGGAAAGCAATTTCATTTATACCAGCTAATCTGTGATTCATTGAGTCATAGTTTCAGAAATATTTCTTAACCTACAAAGAGAAACAGAATGACCAAAGGTAAACAAAATGAGCAAGAACAACTTGCAACTTCGTGCCTGCTTTACCAGCTTATGGTGGGATTGGACTATTCAATTCCAGAGTCCTAAGTATACTGGTCTGTCTGATTTCCAGCAACCAAAGCCAGGGCCAGGAAATTTGCTAAATTTCACTCCCACAACAGTCATGGGCTGTGGATTTGGGATGTATTTTATAAGTCAGCAGTTCCCAAACTTTGTGGCTTGGTGGCCCAGCAGGGGGAAAGGGGAACTGGGTGGCGTGAGTAGTGGGGCGGCATGCACGCACAGCTCAACTTGCACAAACAGTGGGATGGGATACACCAAACAGAAAATAAACTTTTATTGCTGCATTATTTTTATTTTCTATTTTAAGAAAATATATAAGTCTATCCTACATGTAGCTCATTAGTCCTGTCTATTTTGACTGGCAGTTGCTTAACTGAAGTTTTACTTTATTTTATTTTATTTTTTTGTAAAAGTTTTATTTCAATTTTCCACATTTTTTAAGAAACATCTCTTTTTAGTGAACAGCATGACTCCAAATTTTCACATCTCTGTATAGACATAATTTGGTTTATAAATTCATCTTTCATATTTAATTCATATCACCTCTACTTTATATATTTTCTATTATTTTTCACAAATATTTTCCTCAAGCTTATTTATAAATTTTCCATTCATTTCTTAACCTATTCCTTTTAGCTTTAACTAATTCTCATATCATCATATTCATTATATTTATACTTTTATCTGTCATAATTACAATTTCATCACATATTCTCATTTTATCATTTCAAGTAATTCCATCTTAATTCAAACACTTTAAAACAAAAATTTCCCCTACAAATACCAATTAAAATGTGCCACCCTTATCACTTATATATCATCTAATGAGTTCCCTTTTAAATTCCAATAATCATTTAACTTAATTATCCCTTTAAATATTTATAACAGTACTCTTCTAAGAACTACCTAACAAATATACCTTTTATAGCAGATTCTGCATGGTGTTTTCCCCTTCAATTACATCAAACAGTTATAATATAACAAAAAAATTAATCTATTCAAATCATCATTAAAAACTGATATTAATTTCATTACAATTCTCATATTTCATTTTAACTATATTCTATAAAATCATTAATCATAGTTATTAAACTTATTATAATTTCTCTTTATTCATATTTTTCCATTTCCCCCACATTTATAATCTCATTATAATAATCTTCATAATTCACTTCAATTATATTCCATAATTTTATCAGACTTAAATAATAAGTTTATCATAATTTCTCTTTTATCACAGTAGTTCCATTTATCTCTATGTTTAGTTTGCCAATAAACCAATATTCCAATGACAAAAAAAAATCAGTTCCAATCTTATATTTAATAATCTATATTTCTGTACTTGCTAAATAGTTTAATACTTCTAATATATTTATGCTACACCTTAGTACCGTGCAATATCCTCTTTCTCAATTCTTAGTTAACCATTATCTCTATGTCTTTTAAATAAACAATTGCTTTTCATTTTTGTACCGATTTCCATATTTCTTTATTTCCTGGTTCTGTTTTTTAACATTTCTTTTCCCCTTCATTTTTTCCTTTCTTTTCTTACTCCAATTTTTATCCCCCTCCCTTTTTAAATAAATTTTTACTTTATTTTAGATATATCTATATATAAAACAACTACAAAATTCTTCATAAAATATACACTTAGCTTTTTTGATATATAAAACCACAAATTATCAAAACTGAGGCCCCAATACGTACTCCTAGCTGGTTCTCTCAGATAAAGTCATGCTAATTGGATGGATCTTTATTATCTTCCTTTGCATTTATAGCACTATTTTCTGATCAGCAAGATTTCTGACTTCCTTGAATTGAATATGATTTGTAGCAATAATCACTTATGTGGTTAAAAAAGAAAAACTAGTGCCCACAGAGGAGTCTCCAAATAACTCTAGGAATTATATTTAATTTAAAATGCTGCCAAAAAATACTTTTTGTATTCATAGAAGGGATTTTTGGATTAGATATTACTTTATATTAACAATTCAACTAGTCTTACACAATTATGTATAAGTGAAGTGAAATATACTTCACTTCTCAGCCACCTGTTTGATCCTTAAGTGAAATATAATTAAAAATCTTAGAAGTAATAGTAATTACAGGAAACTGTTTATAGCACAACTGTCTGATCCACAAGGCAAGTTGTTATTATCTGCATTGCTTTTTCTTCTATGGAAAGGGATGCATAGCATTTGACTTAATTGTTAATATCTTCAACCCTTTTATGGGTTTTTCTAATATATTGAAGTACCTATAATTGTACATATATATGTGTATACATATATACAATAGTAATGTAATAGCAATAAAATGTCTAGCAAAAGCTAAGAGATTAGTTTCTGTTAGCATCAATAGTAAAGTACTAAATTGAGTAAGTGAATCCTTTGCTTGTATTGCTTACTTTACAATATCTCAAGCCCAGAAAGGCCGTTTTTCTACTCCACAATTTTTTTAATCCTCTTATTTTCAAAATTAATTTCCAATGTAACAAAAGGTATAGTTATTCAAAAAGTGAATGGAGTATAACATTTTATAAAATGTTTAATTACATATGTGTGTTTTAAATATCCAGTTTCATTTAGTAGTTTTAAGTCATTAGTTAAAACCAAGAGATTGTGAGTTCTAGTGCCACCTTGGACACAAAGCCAGATCGGTGACTTTAGGCCAGTCACTTTTCTTACTCTCATCCCTTTGAAGGAAGCAATGACAAACCACTTCTGAAAAACCAAGACAACTTCCAAGAAAACTACAAGGATTTGTCCAGACAGAATCTGGGAAATAGACATGATTGAATGAAAGGGAGGGAAAGTGTTTTAGGAGCTTACTTTAAATGAATTATTTATTGTTCAAAATCAATAAATAATTCTAAAAGCAAGAAATATTTAATAATTACATTCTCAATTAAAAATGTGGTCCGATTAAAATATAACCTGGTCTCTAATTCAAATAGGTTGTACACATCCATCTTTGCTCCATACGTAAATATTCTATTTCTGCTCTTTTGCCCTTAAATAAGGCATTTCCTTTCTCTTTTTCTAGGAAGTGACCTACAAAGTTACTTTTAAAGTACATAATTAGTTCTGTAATTATTCAAAATAGCCCCAGGAACAGTTCTTGGAAGTCTGGTTTTAGAAATCAGGATAATTTTGTGTGTCATTGTAAAGATACAGCTTTATATTACCAATTATAAAGGTTGGTTTCTGCTTTTGTTAGTTGCTAAATTGAACAGGAAATGCTACAAATAAGCAATTCTTCCAATTTTATTAAAAATCACAGCATTTGTCTTCATATTTCATTATATATATTTAATTGTAAGTTTGAAAAATAAGACAAAATATTTGTCAAGGTGTTTTATCAGTTAGACATTTGAGATTTCAAGTTATATTCAAGATATACAAAAGGTCAGAGGTTACATTTATTGTTTGACAAGTTGAAAAGCTAATGAAAGAGACTGTCATAGATCCATAGATTATCTCGGCATGAACAAGCCATTGGGAGATCTGCTTATTTTCAACTTGATTGGATCTTCCTGTAAGAATACCACTAAGTTTTCAAATAGGAAATACTTTTGCAATTTTTATTTTATTTTAGTTTTCCTCTAAGAAAAATATTTTAAAATGTTTTTATATAGAATTATATAGTGCATTGTATGGTGTTATAATGTAATGTATAGTATATGAGTTTAGTATCCTGTATCACCTCTGCTTATTAAAGTATAAATAGGCCTTTTCCTCATTATTTCCAATCATGCAAAATACTATAGTTTGTAGCTCCATAAGTAATGACAAATTCTTCTAAATATTAACAATATCAAACACATCAAACACCTCAATCTGCCAAAATAATAATAATATAATAATAATATAATAATAAGTATTATTAATATTATTATTAACAAAATTATTTATAGGCAGCTAATAAGCATAATCGACATTAGAGTATATAGAATCTCAAATTAGAGCTTTTTCCAAAATTGAATAAATAGTTAACTACCACATTTTGCACTTACATTATCTAGCAATGGTACTCTTGGAATTCTTCAAGATAATACTATTTTGCAAAGAACTCACCAGCACAACATGAGGACAATAGCAGGCTTCCATTAAGTTCTCAACAGCTAATATTAGAAGGCATTCTTAGTTTGGGAGCAGACTGCATATTACTATAGGAACATTCAAAAATGCCTTCAGATGAGAAAACAGAACAGAATGAGGTCTACATGAATAATATAATATATTCACAGGCATAGACAAGAGAGATAAGGTGTACATAACATAACATCTTCATGTAAATGATGCAGCTTACTTTACCAAATCAAGTGTTTTGGTATTACCATTTGACATTATGAGTTGTTCAGATGCCACTAGTTCTTATGGATTTTAGCTGGCATTTATGGATTTGATGAGCTTGGTCAATGATTCTAATCAAAATAAACATTACACTATGTACCACTAGGGGTTAGTTCTAGGAATCCTGTGTCAGCAGGATTAACTTCTAATTTTTACATTAAATTGGAACTAGCATCAATTTCTGATACCGTAAATTGTAGCAAATTATAAAAATACAAATGTTTAATTAAAATAAATACTAGTACCTAGTTTTTTATGTCAATTATATTCATCTTCTTTTGCAGCTATTTCTGCTGAATGTACAAAAGTTAAAATATTGAGGGGTCCTTGGTGTTCTCTGAGCTTGGTTGTTTTCTTGCAGACATTTCATTAATCAAACTAGGTAACATCATCAGTGCTTGGTTGACAATATTATGTGGTACTTTAAAATTACTCTAAGCATCCACAGTGTTTTAGAACAGATTAACCACAAATTACACTGACTGATTTAATGTGTAGAGTTATCGCCGCCTCTGGGTAGGGGAGATGGGCAGCATAAAGATTTAATAAATAAATAGTTAAAAGAACTAGGTATGTTTTCAAAAAAATAATATTCAGGAACAGAATTCAGTTGTAAAATAATTTGAAAGCTTGCGGAAATTAGAATTTCTTAGTTTTTTGTATAAAATGAAAATAGGCTAATGTATTATGAATATTAAAATCATGCTAGAATCTATCCTGTTGGCATCTGATATTGAACAGAAGCATTAAGTCACTGATTCACAACTTTCATTGCATTCCTCTACATACCTACGGAGAAATAATTTCCATTTAATTCATTGAGATTTACTCCCATGTAATTTGGTGTATAGTTAAAGTCTTTTTTATAAAATCTAGTAGTATATTGTAGTTGAACATTCCATTTATTTGAATGTCTTTGTTAGTTTTGGAACAATTGTGTTGTGCTTTTCATGAAAACAATTCTCAGAAGAGTTTTCAAATAATACATAAAAATAGTCTTGCCAAGAAAATGCATCACAATAAAAGCAGCAATTAAAAGCAGCAGGCAAAACCATCCCATAGTAAATACTTACTTCGATTTTAGGGGTCATGAAAGAAAAATGAAGGATTATGTGCCATTAACAACTGAAGTAAAAACCCCAATTCCAATTCCTGCTGTGATTACTATACAACATTCCTTTCCTGTCAAGTCAGATCACAAACATACTTAAAATAAAATGTTAGGGTTTTTTTCAGGCCCTATTATTGTAACCTCAACAGCTATTCTGGCAATTGTATCAAACGTTGCATCAACCTTTGCTGCATGAAATTTACCAAATCCTATTACATCAGTTCAAGGCTAGGCTGTATCTTGTTGAATAATCAAGAAGGCAAGGCAGTAACGAAATAATGATTTAACTATTAATTAATACTAAAGGTATAATTTATATTCCAAGGATTACTTTTGTTGAAAAAATAGTGAATGAAAGAAAACTACAAAGGTTTGGTAGCCTGTGAAACCTGAATAAAATGAAAAATGTAAATATTTATTTTATTATTCTTCCAGTAGTTGGAAGATGCCTGGAAAAGATTAAGAAGTAGGTCATGCTTTGCTTTCAAGAATGTTTAGTGAGGTCTTGCAGTGCAATCTGCATCAGATAAGCTTGATCCTAAGGGATTACTAAAATATTTTGCACACATGAGAAAGCTATTAGCATATCCTTGACACAGCAAAGTATTAAACAATCAGAATGTTTAGGGAAACCAAAATCCTGGTATATTAACTTAAAACTAAAATTAACTGCAAGATAGAAAATGTAAAATACATTTGAAGGTTTTTTGTTTTGTTTTGTTTAAAGAATCTGAAACAAATATAGTTTGTTTCATATTAGCATCCTAGAACTAATTCAATAAGTATGTGGAATGTATAATCAATATATTCGTGCATTATATTGATTAGATTTATAATAAGTTAAGTTGTAGTATACTGTGTTTACTTCAAAGTTATAGTAGTTTTGTTTATTAACAGTCTTTCTAAATATATATTTAAAATAAACATAATGAATAATTTGTTAGGTTATGGAATAAAACAGTGACTGTATGCCCATAAGATTATTGTCATATTTGTTTTAATATTTAATTTTGAGTTAACTAATAAATATATATCTAAAATCTATTGTAGTTTAGATTCTTTAAAATGTTTTTAATTTAAAGTTTTTTTACTTATTAACATTAGTATAGTTAGTCCATACAAAGAAATGCACTGAGCTAAGCTGAGCACTCTGCTGTATAGCGTTAATTAAAATCTCAAATGTTCTTGAGTAGAGAGAAGTTATCTCACTAATATTTCATTTAGAAGATAAATAGTATAAAAATGTGCAAGTTATGGGGCATTGCCAGTCATTTTTCCATGTGATGTCCCTTTACAGAAAATAAAAATGACATCATTTTTACTGAGGAGCAGTTTGCACTGTGGAGCAGATTGCTCAGCTCATTTCTTTCAATGGATTACTTTTAAAAGGCTTAATGATGAAGAAAAAGAAGAGGAAATCATGTCAGCCACTGATCTGCCCATCTGGTTTTCTTGTCTCATAATATGAAATCCACCATTCAAAAGGGAACAGCACTGGAGACCCCATTGATTATGAATTTAATATGATTTAGGAGCAATAATGATGAGGATGACTGGGCTGAATGGGGTAAATTGATTTTGGAGCAGGTTCTATATTATTTAGGTTAAAGTAATAATTGAATAAAAGAACTGGTGTGGGTGGGTTAAATTGGGTGGAAATTAAAGAACAATATTGTTAAGTGATTTGGTTCAACGGTTATTTGATTTATCTTATGGAAAATTTAAAGTCTTTTCAAATGTGCATATATACATATACATTAATATATGGAAATTCCATCAAATATGTGTTCTCTGTTTCCATGATATATGAGAAAAATTGAATTTGTCATTCTACGATAATTAAAATAAAATAAATTAATAAATTGAGGCAAATTATCAATTTCCATAGGAAATCAGAAGTTTCTCTTCTTATAAAATTATGGATAATTATGAAAACAGCAAAAGAGTTTGATAAGGTTATTAGAATTTCCTAGAATATGAAAAAGAACATATTTTTCTGTCTTTTCTTTATTGTGCTACTACAAGCTTTCATAGTATATCAGTGTTCACTAATCACAGCATATTAAGGGAACCAATTAGTGTAAGAAAATGTAAAAAATAATTTTCAATATACTAAATAGGCCAAAAAGGAGGAGGATCTGTTCAATTTTTGCTTTCTAAATAATTTATTTATAAATTATTTATTTATATCCTTTTTTTTTATAACAACTGAAGATGGTAAACTTATTTAATATTCCTTCCTCTGTCTATTTTCCTCACAACAACAACTCTGTGAGGCGAACTGGGCTGAGAGAGGCTGGCCCAAGGTAAAATATCTATAATTTTTAAAAATACCATTAGTTGTCACAACTCAAACAAATACTTTAATAACCATACTAGACAATGACACTTCACTTTCTTAGGCACTAGATAACAGATCCATACTAAAATACAGATCCAACAAGATTTTCACACACAACAAGCAACAACTGAAAAATGATACTAACATAGAATCATACCCTGTAACAAACTCAAATGTTTACATTTACATCATTAGCACTACCACAGGCCCAACAGCTTCACACACAAAATTGAAGGTGCCTTTACATTCTCTTCCCCCATTATGATATGGACCACGATCTATCTGAAAAAAAGCTGATGTGGTTCCCATCTTCAAAAAAGGAAATAAATGATTCTAGGAAACTGCAGATCAGTTACCCTAACAGAACCTTGGAAGATCCTGATAAAGATAATCAAGGAATAGATCTATGAACACCTAGACAAAAGGAAAGCTATTAATAGAAACCAGCCTGTGGGTCCAGTTCTGGTCACCATGATACAAAAAGTTGTTGAGACACTGGAAAGAGTGCAGAGAAGAGCAACAAAGACAATTATGGGCTGGAGGCTGAAACATATGATAAACAGTTGCAGCAATTTGATATGTCTAGTTTAATGAAGAGAAGGACTAGGGGTGACCTAATAGCAGTTTTCCAATATTTGAAAAGCTGTAACAAAGAAAAGGAGGACACCCTATTCTCCAAAGCACTGAGGGCAAGACAAAAAGTAATGGATGGGAACTTATCAAAGAGAAATCCAACCTAGAATTAAGGAGAAATTTCATGACAATGAAAACAATCAGTGGAATGGCTTACTATTCAACATTTATATGAAGCTGCTGGGTGAGATCATCCGTGGTCTTGGAATGAGGTGTCATCTATATGCAGATGACACCCAGTTGTACATCTCCACTCCGGACCACCCCAACGGTGCTGTGGGTGCTATGTATAGGTGCCTAGAGGCCGTGCGGGATTGGATGGGTGGGAACAGGCTTCGGCTCAACCCATCCAAGACCGAGTGGCTGTGGTTCCCGGCGCCCCGATATAGCCAGCTGACACCTTCGCTGGCTATTGGGGGGGAAATTTTGCCCCCCACAGAGAGGGCTCGCAACCTGGGAGTCCTCCTGGATGTACGGCTGTCGCTTGAACATCACGTTGCGGCCGTCTCCAGGGGGGCGTTTCATCAGATCCGTCGGATCTACCGGTTGCAGCCCTTTCTGGATCGGGACGCCTTACGCACGGTCACTCAAGTCCTTGTCACCTCTCACCTGGACTATTGCAATGCCCTCTACATGGGGCTCCCTGCGGGGAGCACCCGGAGACTCCAGCTGGTGCAAAATGCAGCCGCGCGGGTGATCATGGGGGCGTCGCGTAGCGCCCATGTGACGCCTCTCCTGCGCGAGCTGCATTGGTTGCCGGTGGCTTTCCGGGTTCGCTTTAAGGTTCTCGTTTTGACCTTTAGGGCGACCCATGGCATTGGACCAGGTTACCTGCAGGACCGCATTCTACCGGTGATCTCCAACAGGCCGGTGCGTTCACATAGAGAGGGTCTGCTCCGGGTGCCGTCGGCCGCTATGTGTCATCTGGCGGCGCCGAGGAGTAGGGCCTTCTCTGTGGGGGCCCCTGCCCTCTGGAATACTCTGCCGCCGGAACTTCGTACCGGCACGGACCTGAGGGCCTTCAGGCGTGCGTTGAAGACCTGGCTCTTCGAGCAGGCCGGCCTGGGCTGAGATGGTTTTAATTTGGTCTCCATATTATTTTAATTTTAATTGAGGTTTTAAGGGAGGGGGGTGGGGTCTTCTTATTTTTACTAATCAGCCAGCATTAAATTTAATACTATTTTAACTTTTGTATTTTGTGGGGTTTTAGATGGGCTGTACACCGCCCTGAGTCCCTCGGGAGAAGGGCGGTATATAAATTGAAATATATATAAATAAATAAATAAATAAATAAGTTGTAAGCATCCAACATTGGAGGTTTTAAAGAAGATATTGGATAAGCATTTGTCTGTAATGATATAAAGTTTCCTGCTTGGGCAGTAGGTAAAACTAAAAGACCTCTAAGTTTCCTTCCAACTGTGGTATTCGATATTCGGTCTGCCAACACCTGGGGATTTTATATAGGACAAATAATGAACAAACATAGGTCAAAAGAATTAATGGATACAAAATTGACATAATAAAACAAGGACCAACAGGATAATTTAACTTCCAAGGATACTCTGTTATAGATTTCAGAATAAGTGTTTTCAAACAAGGAAACTTAACCAGCACAGTTGAGCAAAGTCTCAGCAAACACAAGTATGAGTTAAAAAGATATTTGTGTGTCTCACATGTAACTTATATCTGCAAAATTTCCATCTTCCTATTTTCTCACTCTCTCTCTCCCTCTCTCTCCCCCCCCGCCACCCTACTTCCCTACCCTACCTCCTATCTCTATCTGTTATTACAATTTAAATCCTTCATGAATTTAGCTACTCATGAAGTGAGCTATAGTCTTTAATAAAACATGTTAGTTTGAAAAGATGCTACCACATCTCTCCTGCTTTTTTTCCTTTGAGATGATCATGACATTTGTAGATGTATCATATAGAAGAAATACCGTGTTTAGTAATTCAAGCTTATCACATGAAATCCCTATTCCATCTCAAGCAGTTCAACCATATTACAGTAAAACAAAATGAGTTATCAGCTTTTGGCTGTTGAATGTCATATAATGTGAATATTAAAGAATGTAGAAGAAAAATGGTATGCAGGTTTATAAAGCTTTCTTATTTATTCTCTTTACAGCCCATTGGTGCTTTAAACCCAAAGAGAGCAGTCTTTTATGCAGAACGCTATGAGACATGGGAAAATGATCAAACTCCACCTTATCATTATAACACTCATTATTCTACATCTACCTGTACATTAGCCTGGCTTGTTCGCATTGTAAGTATCTTTCATATCTTTATAGATAAAGCTGCTGTATTTTGTATTTTTTTAAAAATGTGGTTTAATTATAGAACTGAAATTTTAGGGAAACAAAGCAAGTCAACCTTAAGAACAGAAGAATCTTAATATTCCAGTGCAACCATTATCTCATTACAATTACCTAACAGAAAGAGAAGGCTCACAATAGGAATTAATATAATGAGGCAGTATGATTACTGACATAACAAGGCCAACCCAAGGAATTACAATGTTTGGGGTAACAGTGTCCTATTTCTGCTCACACATGCATGTGTCACAGGTAGGTTAAAATTTTTATTTGAGGCTTTCCAAGAGTCTTCTCAACAAACAAAGCTGACAACAGAGTAAAATAATAAAGTAAAATAATGTGGTTTTGAACAATTTTTCAATATGTTAACCTTGATTGTGATTCCAAGATTATTAGAAAGCACTTTCCCTATAATCAGGTCAATTCTTAGAAAGTGGGGGACAAGGGACCTCCAAAAGTTCTACACAATAGCAAGAGACGCTGGAGGAGTATACAAGGAATAAAAGAAGGACAAAATGGAGCATAGTCCAATATCAAGTAAAAAATGTATATTAGGTCATTGTTCTTAGAACATGAAGAGTATTGCAGTGCAGGGATTTAAGGACCCAGATTAAGGAGGAAAGACCTGCCAATAAACACCTAAGTCTAGAATGAAACTACAGTAGAATCTCTGGTCATGACTATAATTCATTCCATAGCTTTGGTTGCAATCCGATTTGGTGGTGACCCAAACCTAATTTTGAAAATTTGGTGCTTACAAAAATAATGGCATAGAAGGGGAAATCAGCTGCGGGGAAAAAAATGTCAATTTTTTGGTCAGAACCCGATTTGGTCTTGGTCAGAAGCATTCATGACCAGAGGTTCTACTGTACCCGGTTCTACACCAGGAGTAATATTTCATCCATTTTCAAGAAACAGTGGACTAGAAAGTATTCATTTAAGACACATTTCAGGGTTTATCTATTTTACCACAAAATACCTTTTTGTACACCATTGTCACCAAGGCCAGAGATTGGGACTATTCAATAATTTAGAAAAGGGATTCAGAAAGACAGGGTGTGGGGAGACAGTTGAACTTGTGATAAATTTATCGTCATGATAACTATAGAACTGATGCAACTGAGTGCTAAATCCATAAATATGATTCCGAAAACTCAGAATAGAAATCAACTGACAATATATGTAAGGCTTTTTTATCATTACAACAATGCGTAGAAAAAGCAGAACAAAAAAAATTAGACAGAAAAAAATAGGATTATTGGGGAATTTGATCCACTTTTTTAAGTGAGAAATCTAATTTGTGCATCCTTGAACAATACATGGATCAAAATGCCATCAAAATTCTTCAATTTTTATTACTTTAGCTTAGATTCTAATTTCTTTCTTGATAAAACAAATGTATATTTCACATGAAGGGAAATGTAGATGTTTTAGATCAGAATATTTTGGAATTTAATGCAAAATTATGGATGTATTTTATTAAATCCATTGTGCATCAAATTCTACAGTATTTTAACTTAAAATTATGTTGCAATTTTTTAAAATAAGGAAAAATACTTTCTGAATATTAGAGGAATAGTGATTATTATGATTATGACTTCATATTTATAACCAATACTTCTATGTACATTTTTTAATGTGTACGCTATGTGATAACTGTAGATGAATCTGCATAACACAGTTGTTAAGGATTAAAAATCCAAAAGATAGACACATTACTGTGTTATAATAGCCCCCCCCTCCCCCCCCCCCCCATGGAGCTCAACTATAGGAGGTTTAATCCTTCACTCTGAATCTTCTTACTTTCTATGTTTGTCTCTTAAATAATTTTGTCATGGAAGTTATAATTACATTTTAACATAATTCCCTGTAATTACCCTTGCTGCTTTTTAAAAATATAATCTGCCCTTCTTATTGCTTCAAACCTATCTTATTTAAAAGTCAAAATAAAAATATGCAATGGTATACAGTACGTTTTAAAATGCCAACTTCATTTTAAAAAAAAATGATTCCTACTAATAGGAATTACATTTGATAGTGTCAAATTGTTTATTGAAAGCTTACCATTGATTTATACACAGATTTTTTTAAATTAGAAGTTAGTATAATAGAACTGTGCAAAATAATTCAAAGGTGTCTTGCCTTGGTGTCTATCCTGTAGAAATGTCAGCTGTGCAAGGACACACATGTTCAGCAACATGAGGAGGTGCTTCAATTTAATGAGGCTCTAAAAGGTTCTTGCACAAAGCTCCATTTCAGCAGAAATGGAATGGAATATTCTGGAGAAGGGTTGGCCTGAATAGAAGCTCATCTACTGAGTAATATTCTATTTCATGTTTTTTATTATTTACTCATTATAGTATATCCAGCTCTCTTTCCAGTTACAGAAAACACTGCAATGCTAACATTTTGTTTTATCATGTGTAAAGTAATGTACATAATAGTATCTATATCTATCTACCATATACTTTGTTTATTTACTTATTTGTATGCTGCTTTTACTATTTTTACAAATAATTCAAAGCAGCAAATATATTTTCCAATTCACCTTCCTCCTGTTTTCCCCACAGCATGAACTGAGTTGGGCTAAGAGAGAATGACTGGGACTTGGTATAGTGGCCCATCGGCTGCCAGAAGAACTAACAGCAGAGTCAGACGAGGAGGGGGAGGGGGATCCTGGGCCAGCTTTGGAGCCTTTGGAAGGCTCTGATGAGGAAGCAGAATCAGAGGCAGATGCAGAGCCGGGACCTTCTGTCTGCCCCCAGTGGAGAGGAAGCTATCTTCAGGACCGGAGCTAAGTGTGAGGGAGGAACAGTGTCATGCCCCCATCAGAGTCTGAATCTGTGGGGGAAGATGAGCTGGAACAAGAAATGCCAGACATGAAGAGGGTAGCTCTGTTGGCCTTGGAGGAGGCTGGGAAAGGGCATAGTCAGTCCAGACAAGATTTTTCTGAAATAGTAAGGCCTGAAGGCAGGGAAGAACAGGGAGGAGGAACATGAGGGACAGAGTTCAGATGAGGAGCTAGGACCACCCCCTCCTGATCCATGGGCCCAGCAAGTGAAGAGGAGGCGTGATCAGCGCAGACTGAGCTGTCTACATGCGAGGAGAGTGTCCCGCCCATCTTCACAAGGCACACCGGGGGGATGAGACTTAAGGAGATGCTGTGGGGAGGGGCATTTGTAGGGAATAAATGCTGAGTTTCTGAAGTGTGCATACCGACATTTGAACTGGCCAAGAGTCCTTCCATTCCTGTGGGCATTCTGGACTAATTACCTGGATTTTTTGTTCCTTGAATTCCTTGATTTGCCCTTGATTTGCCAAATACCTTTGGATTTATTGCTGAGCAGCGTTGGTGCAAACAGCTCTAGGTTGGACTAATAGCAGCCAGAAGCTGCCCGAGGTTTGTGGGGGATTTTGTTATCATTCAGCTCAAGACTTGCCAGAAATGTAGGAGCATTTGGGGAACTTTTGAGCAATAAAGGGGCAGTTTGAACTGCCAGCTGTTTGTGTGATATTTGTACTGTGCCGTGGGTCATCACAAATAGATGGCCTGTTTCAGAAGGAGAAAAGACTTTCATTTGTGATTAATTATTTTTGGTTTTGTCTATCCAATGTAAATCAAGACTGTTCCTTCCCTGTTTTAAAAAGGGAGTTGTTTTATTCGTGAGTAAGTGGTTTCTCACTGCTTGTGATGGCTGGGTCAGAACATCCAGCTGGCTTTCATAGCTAAGGCAGAATTTGAATTCACTGTTTCTCACTTTCTAGACCAAATTGGCTTGTCATATACATGAATGTATGATAGAAGAATACCTGAGTATCAATCAAACCAAAACAATAAGCTGGACATGGCTTCTAGCAATATTTGCTGAAATAAATTAATAATTTGGTATTATCACATCCCTCTTGGTAACCTGAAAGGAAACCATGACACTAACTGCATATGTTGCTAATTATATCTTGGTGAGAACTAACTTTTGATCAAGATTGGAAGATCTTTAGAGCTTAGAAATTCACATACAAGAATTATTCTGCTAATAAGGCAATAGAGCTAGTAAGCTGGAGTACTTGTTGCAAATTTAGGAGATCATTCGCAAAAGATTTATTTGTTTGTTTCTGCTATCACTCTCATTAATCATCTGTTCCTTTAAATGATATGAAGGCAGATACTTTTCTCTGTTTTGCTTGATCAAGCAGAAGAAAAATATGATTCAAGTTCTCCTTTTCCAAGTAAATGATATTCCAGCCCTTCATATTTACAGTACCTATGGGCTTGGTAAGCTATTTAATACCCTAGTTACAATACCATCACATCATATATTCCTAACAGATTGTTACCCCTCTCTGCCATTTACCTACAGAATGAATACAGAAGCAAAGGCCATTCTGAATTTTTTTAAAAAACCAGAATGGGAGGGATAAACTAGGGCTGCCATAACTGAAATATAAAATTCTTGACAAAGATAGTTAGCCACAAAGAAGTTCCTCCCAAAATTTCTTCTTTGCTATAACTTTCAGTCACCTCTTCCTGCTGCAGCCTAGATATGGAAGCTCTAGCAAAATGCATCTCTCCTTTCTTACTCTTCTCCTCTGTCTAATATAAGTTATTCAATCTCAGAAGACAATATTTGCCCCAAATAGAAAAGTAGAGCATGGCAAGAAAAAAGAGCTTGCTTACAAGCCTCTCATTTCTTTGGTCCAAGTGCCATGCAATTGGGTAGGCAAGATATTCAGGGCATCTACTGCATCACTCACTTTATCTGGGATGGAGATATATAGCTGGGATATAGAATAGAATAGATTCTTGGCCAAGTGTGATTGGACACACAAGGAATTTGTTTTGGTGCATATGCTCTTAAGATACATATGTCAAGATTCATAGGTATAATAACACTTAGAAGTAGTCATAGGATACTATAAATCATACTAGGAAACAACTATCAGCTTGTTGGTGATACCTCATCCCATGGTGACAGATGATTTCAATCAATGGTTTCATGTAGATATTAAAAAGGAACAGAGCACCGACCCTTAAGGTATGCCACAAAGAAAGGGCCCTGAGCTGGACCTCTTGTTCCCTAATAACATCAATTGGGACAGAGGAAGGAGGTGAATTAGCACAAAACTGTTCCACCCACCTTCAATTTCCTAAATTAGTCCAAAACAATATCATAGTCAGTGGTATTGAAAGCCACTGAGGCCAAGGAGAGGAAGGATGAATGCATCACCTCCACTCCCACTCCTGCCAGAGATCATCTATACATGCGACCAATGCTGTTTGGGTCCTGTATTGGGACGTGAATCCTGACTGAAAAGGGTCCAGATAATCCATTTCCTCCAAAGTCCTCTGGAATTGCAACATCACCATCTCCTCAACCATATTTCCTAGAAAAGTGAGAGACTGGGAGGAAATTGTCCTGCATGATAGAGTCCAGCGGTGGCTTCTTGAGTAGGGGACACACTAGCCTTTCTTGAAAGGAAGCCAGAAACACTCTTCAGGCAAGGATGAATTCACCATCATCTGGACCCACCCACATGATACCTCCCAGGTGGTCTTAATCAGTCAGGAGGGGCATGGATCTAATATGCAGGTAGTGGCATTTGCATTCCAGAGCATCCTATCCTCTTCCTCAGGTCCAATAAAATCAAATCATTCCCAGTTAACAGAGTAAGTCCATTCCCTAGGCATCTCCATAGGACTTACACTTGGTATTCAATTGTGAACAAATCCAAGCAATTTTATTCTAAATCAGCAGTTCTCAACCTTTTCTTCACCATGGACCTCCTTTAAATACCTTTTGTGGCCAGGGAGCATGGCCCCAGGTCCCCAAGACTTAACTCAAGATTTAAATCATAATATTTTTCAAGCCTTTGTCAACCCCCTTGTGATGACATCGTGGCTCTCCAGGCATCTGAAGATCACAGGCTGAATTTCTGGAGCATCCTTCTCACAAGATACTATACCAAGAATATTATTGTGTAGAATTTTTATTTATGTATTTATATCCTTTACTATTTTTATAAATAACTGAAGTTGGCAATTGTAACTAATACTCTGGACTATGTCACAAATTATGGAAACATTTTGTATTTAAATTTAAGTGTGAAATCCATTAAAGTCGCGTGGCTAGATGGATTTGCAAACAAATCCAGCATATTCTGCTAGAACATTGCTGAAAATCAGAATAGTATTGAGATATCTGCACCCTTTACAATAGCAGTGAACAATATTTTCATGCTTAGGGTCTGCACTTAGTAGATAAGAAAGATGAAGGATGATGTCATGATGTGAAATGAGAGAGCAGTGATATTAAATGGGTGGATTTATTTACAAATGAGTTGCCAGGATTAACTTTTAAACTGCAGGTTGAGGGATATACAGTAAACATGATATTTTGTTTTCTTATTTCAATACTTTTCAGATTTTTTAGCTCTCACAACAGCTTTATTGAGCTGCTCACTGAAAAACAGAAATTACAGTAACAGTTGGGAATTGCATTGCTGAAAGTGGGTAACAGGAACAGGACAAAATCTGGTATAGCGAAGCTATCTATTGTGCTTTAATGCATTGGAAAATAAAACCATTACTAATCTGATTTGTAATAATATCAGCTGATGGTTCAAACACAAATTCTGAATAATTTATTTTTTGTTTCTTCACCATGATAAGGGTATATCTTAGTCATTTTTGGCATGCACTTCTTTGTGCTGTGTGACTAGTACAAGAGTTTCTCACAAACTTTTTGAAATTAACTGGCTGAAGATTTAAGAATCCTTGAGTCCTGGTGAGTTCATGGACATGTGCCTGATAGAAAAAAAAACAGATTATTTTGTTTCCCCAGCAGCATTCTGAAATAATTACTAAGAAGAGATATTCCCTTATTAAAACTCAACCAAAGTACCGAACGTATATTTGAAACTGCATTTAATGATATATAATTTTTGCAGAATTCTTACAAGTACATTCTGTCTCATTTTTTAATGGTAGGAGCCTTTTACAACTTTCTTCCTCAATGCAAATGATGGTAAATTTGATCATCCAGATCGAACTTTTTCTTCAGTGGCAAGATCATGGAGAAATAGCCAGCGAGACACTTCAGATGTCAAAGTAAGAAAAATATTTTCTATGTACAAATAATTGGGTGGCTGTCAGTATGGTTACATGCTACAAATGCAAAATGGGGATGTTGGAGGAGAAAATAAAGTTGTATTGGTATCATTTTTAAATGCCTGTTTTGCATACAGTGATGAATGCTAGCTTTCCCAATATTTGAGCTATTGAAAGACCTTGTGTTCCTGACAAAATAAATAAATAATCCTATCCCAAATTATAATCAAATAATCACAGAATGGAGAAAAGCCCAATAAATTGTTTTTTATTGAGCTGTTAACTCAATATTTGGCCCATTCCATAAACACAGCAAGATTGGATGTGACCTTAAAGTGTTATATTGTTATAGCTTTTCTAGCATGAGTTTTCCATCGCCTAGGGCAATTAATAAAGCATTAATGACAAGATACATTTAAAATGTATGTTTTGTGTAAGCCTTAGCTTTTACCACATTGTGCCTCAGGATATTATGCAACAATACACATTAGATTAAACTTATATCTACATAATACATGGAAAAGATTAGAGAACAAGGATGCTTTTTGAAGTATTACCATGCACTCATTCTTGCATAAATGGATTTTATAAGTGTTTGTTGTACTATAAAAACCATGATTCTTGCTTTATATTAAAAAAATAAGGTCTTTTCCTGATTTTCAATTAGGAGCCCAGAAATCCTATAAAATATATACTTACATATACAACATTTTTTAAAAAAATTATAAATATCTTTATTCATTCAATTGTATCATTATATGCTTGCTTGAAATCAGAAGAAATATTGAAATTGTTTACACTTATTGTAAATCCCTTTTAGGTTTTTTTAAATGTATATTGCTAGAATTGTTTCTAAACATTAGAAGCATATTCTATATGTTAGAAGCGTATTCATACTAATGCTACTAGGAATTACATTATTTATATATTGAATTTCTGTTTTGACTTAGGAGGTAAGAATAATTGGTTGAACAAAAGAAAGGTAAACTCAAAACTATTACTGGGTTCTTTTATTGTTTGGATTCCATTGGAAATCTATGTCCTTCGATATATAATTAGCATAGCATGGAAGTGATGTTTTTTCATCTGCCATCATCAATAGCAGTATGTGCATTAAATGCACATATTTTTGAATGAAGAATAAACAACATTTTTTGTTGTTATATAAAATAGAATAATATTTGGAGAGGAGAATCTATGCATATTTCTGGAGGCTGAAATCACTTTTGTGTTCACAACTTGTAAAAAGTGGTGGTTGGCACGAAACTTTGATTTAATATTGCAGTCCTCTCAGAAAGACAAAATGCAACATTTTCTTATCAGGAATATTTGTTAGTCATCTATTTTTTCCACTAACATTCACTCTAAATATATAAAGTAAATACTAACATGAAAGCATCCATCTAGTTTTAAAGACTATTTACCCAGGCAAAAGCTGCATATAATATATTATTTTGTAATGGTTTATTACAAATACTATAAACTTAGTTCTTTGATCTATATATAAATCTTTAATACATTTTTCAAACCTAGTTTAACAATTTCAGTATATATAAAGTTCTATTGAACTACTAAAAAAAAAAAATTACTATTAAATTTTGTTCTTTTCCCTTTTCCATACACACACACACACATACAGAGTAAGTATTTACTGGCTTCTGTTAACCGCCATAACCTAACAATCAACATCATGTTATATGTATACGTTGAATATATAAAAGTCTAATGAATGTTAATCCTAAAGTATGACTCATTTCTCCCCTTTAATATTGATCAGGTGCCTTCATGAAGTATTCACTCAATAAAATAAAATATAATTACAATTAAAACTAATTAAACTGATTGGATCTTCTATTTGGGGAATACTCACAACCAATTTATTTAAGTTATATGTTTCTGTGTTTGAAAAGAAAATTTCATGCATATTATCCAATCCAATCATGACTTGTCATTTTAAGAACAAGTAGACATGTGCCCCATATATTCCCTTCTCCCTTCTCATACAATGAGAAAAGATAAAGATGTTTCCACTATTATTATATTTTTAATGGAGGTTTCCATTATTATAGATTTCCAGAAAGGCTATCATGTATTTTATATAACATAGGACAATCTGCTATTTCAATAGCTATCAAAGTTTGTGTTGAAACAAAATACTCTATTTGAATTCAAGATTTGGGAACCTTGTGATTGCCTATCACCAATAAAAACCCAAGTGTATTAAATAGATACATGTATTAAATAGATACATAGGTCATCTAGTTAATTATTTCATTATTATATTACATGAAATGTTTTATAAATTTAAATTTTGATTTTAAATTTGGAGACAAAAAATTCCTGGGTAAATATGAATTTTCTTTTGGCTTCTGTATTTCTTTTCAGTTGATAGTTACAGCAATACCGTAACAGTTTTGGGTATTGTACAGTAAATGAAACCATGTTTTTCTTTAAACCAGGATAGTTTGATATCCTGATATAAACTGAATGACCTATTTGCCTTTTGCAAAAGAGCAAAAAAGTTTGTTGCAGACTTCAGTTGTAGTATACTGGCCTGATTCCCTAAAATTTGAAGACTAAGCTTACACCTACCCATTTTCGTAAAAAAACATAGCATATGAATTTGGATATTAATTTTGATTTTCAAAATCAGAAAATTACTTAAGAACAAAAGACACATACTGCCCTAATTGGTACATTAGTATGATAGAGTACCCTGCATTAAGAAGTATAGTTTAAAATATACTTGTAAAGGTGCTTTATAGAATAAAGAAACTAGTGTAATGTTACTTTGGAAAGACACCACTCTAAAGTGCAAAAGTATAATGTTCAAAAACTCATTTTTGAATGCCGCTTAAACATATTATATTGTTCTTGGACAAGGCTGTACAAATCAGAAAAGATTGCTAGAACAAGATGTCATTAAAGTGACATATTGTAAATTAATAAGGGTAATGGATATTCTTATAACTGAATGATACCCTCCTCCCATCAGCCAAGGTGATTATTAAAATAATGGTTACCAGGGGAACAACTTAAGTATGGGAGAGAAAAGAATAAAGAGAATGGAGGCCTGAAAATTTAATGGAAATATATTAAGGGAAAATATCTGCATTGAGTTTCATTTCTGCACATAAAATTGCCTAATTTTTCATAGATTGAACGAATCCCAAATTTATAAATTGGAAAATGTACTTTATTTTCTCTCTCTAATTCAAAGACATAAGATACAAGTAACACTAGTAATAGTACTTTTGGATTGTAACAGAGTTGGTAAAATAAACTACAGAACACATTTAAAATTGATGATATAAAGTTGGTCATATACATTTGATAAATAAAATATGAATAAATGAATAAAATAAAATGTATTTAAAGACATAAAATGTCTATTATACTATTTTATCCTTTTAAGACTCTTTTGAATCTTTGTAATTCTTTAATAAAAATGTCACTTGAAAAGTAGCTGCTTATTAAACATTACAATTCTGCGTTCCCTAACTGTATAGTAGAAGAAAGGTGACAACTTAAAAAATTAGATAGAATTATTGGGTTCATTTATTTTAGAAGCTTCTACAGTTCTCCAAATGAAATTCAAAATGATAGCAAAGCAAAACATTATATAATATGTAAAAATTATATACTACAGAATAGAATGGCAATAAAAAAGCCACATTAATGCTGTACATACAAGAAATAACAGGATAGTTCCTTAGAAAAATAGACATATAGGCTTATTTTCAGGAATGTATACTGTTCTATTAACCATGTAAAATATGAAAGGTTATTGTTAAGAAATTGTTTAATTCAATTTTGAATCCACAAATATTCTGTCTGTCTGTGCACCACATTTTAAAAAAGATTTTAAAAAAATTAAGAAAGATACAGTAAAAGTGGAACATGTGCAAGAGAAGGATGGTGTGGATGATCAGGAAACTGAAAACCAAGTCCTCTGAAGAGGGGGCTGCAGGAATTCACATGTTTAGCCTGGAAACTGGGGAGATGTAGCATTTTTTAAAATATCAAATATTGTATAGAAAAATATCACCTGAAATAAAAGACATGGAATATTGTTACAGGAATGTGAATTCTTGAATATTAGAATTAGCTTCCAACAGTCAAAATAGTCTGATAGTCATAGATAATTTCCAAGTGAAAGCTGGACAACCATATGTTGTGAAACGGAAAAGAGTTCAAAATGGAATGGAATGTGTTTTAAATTCCAGACTGACAGGGAAGATTCAAAAATATGATTGACTGAAATGTCTGTTCTGACACGTTAGTTGATGCTTGGATTCATCAACTTCACATACAATATCCACATAAGCCAAAGATTCTGCAAATATCAGTGGTGTCTATAAGGTTGTCTGCCTTTGTAGAGAGAGGGGATGAATTGGAACTGAGAGCAAGGGAAGAAGGCTTGTCTGTTCTTGCATTCCCTCTTTCATCTCAGTCTGGAACTTGGGCAGTGAATGCATGCCTCAGCACTTAATATTTATGCTTATCCATTATCCATCTCTGAAGTACTATCCTCCCCTGGCATTGGGTTTCGAGAATGGGGGTCATGATTTAAACAAATTACTAGCTCTCTTCATAGGATGATTTTTTTTTACAAATAGGATGATTTTTGGTTAAAGAAGAGAGGGTTGAATGCTTTGCTAAAGCCACTACCAAAAAATGAGATAGGGTTTGTTATGCATGATTAGTTATTGGTAATTCCATGATATGTCCTATTAAACCAGCGCCCCCCAACCTTTTGGGCACCAGGGACTGGTTCCATGGAGATTGGTTTTCTGTAGACCAGCGAGGATATCGTTTGGTGTGCTACATACATCCCACAGATGGGGCTTTGCTTGTTTGCGTGGTCTGGTTTCTGGCTTTTTTAAAGCTAACAATGTGACTGTTTTTAACTGATAATAAGGGTGTAATTGTTTTGTGTATTGTTATAGAAGGCCTTTTTTTTCTCCTTTTGAAAGTTAAGAAAAAGATTTCCCAATTCCTTAGAACTGTGTCCACCATTCAAGACTCTGGTAGACCAGAACGTAGTATTTTAATCTATTAATGGAGAAATTACTTAAGATGTTTTAAAAATACAGATGTAATGTAGTAAGTCATGTAAGAAAATTGAACTTCAAAATTAAATGCAACAACATAAGATTTCTTGAATAATTTTGTCTGTGCAAAAAACTGCAGATTTTGCATGATAAATAATAAAGCTTGTTTCTTTTGTAAACAGGAACTAATTCCAGAGTTTTACTACCTGCCAGAAATGTTTGTCAACAGTAATGGATATAATTTTGGAGCCAGAGAAGATGAAATTATTGTGAATGACGTTGAGCTTCCCCCTTGGGCCAAGAAGCCTGAAGACTTTGTCCGCATCAATCGAATGGTAAGGGTTTTTTTTAATCAAGCTTGCTAACAAGTCCACACAACGTATAAACTAATATAGCCTTGTATTTATTTACTTTAAGGAAAAACTGAAAACATAAGACAAATATATTTTAAAAAACACAACCACAAAGGAATTATTTGATTGTAACTATCCTGTATTACTTGTATTACCAGTTACTGGGTTTTATGAAATGATTTTCATTGGAATTTTCTTACTGGAGGCTTATGATAAAATCATAATTTTCTCAATAAATTTAATTATTTTGTTCAACCTAATAAAGATCCTTGCAGTCCCAATAAAAATGCCATTGATTTCCTAAATAAAAAGATCAGTATAAAAATATTACAGGGTAGGATTAGTATAGAAAAGTATTAGCATTATATGCACTCATATCTAATTCAGTCTCAGTTTAATCCACAAATAAAACACAATTAGTTGTAGTAAGAAAAAATGGAAAACGTGCCGATACAAATATTACATTTAGAAAGGCAAATATAAAAATGCATATATTTAGGAATAAAGGGATTCAGATGCCTTCCCTGTGTATATGTGTGCGTATGCAGCTGCTTCTCTGGCCTTTCAAGTTGAATTGTGTATGTATGAACATATACATATAAAATTATATTTTTTTCATCTTAAAGAGTACTACAAGACTCCATTGCTTTTGCTGAAAACAATTAATAGATACACCTCTGTTTTTGGGATATTATTTGCTGTCATGTTATCTTATATATAAAACAATCGTTTTTCCTAACCAGTATTGTGGAGTGATGAAGAAAAGGCTGGAAAGACTAAATTCTGGTCCTTCTCAAACTGCAGGAGGAAGTAGGAACCTTGAAGGAAAGTAATGATATAAATATTTACAAACAGACAAAACATTTGACAAATATTAATTATATAATCCCAACAGTGCTTTTCCAAAAGGCACAAAAATCCAATAGTTAACTATATAAAGGATACAATCAATCAATCAGAATAGAGCTTGGAGATCTTCCAACCCCCTGCTCATCATTCAGACAAGTGAAACACAGTTCAGTGCATCTTTTCCCAGGAGTAAGTTCCATTATACAGATAGGATTTGCTGTTGAGTAGGCATACATTATAAATATAGAAAGTAAATTACGATTATATTTAATACATTTACTTTACAAATTATATTTCATATGTTTATATATGTATTCAAGCCATTATTAAAATAATAAAAATATAGAGAATTAATTACATATGCTTCAAATAAATGTAAAATTATCCATCAAATCCAGATGGCTGAATATAATGCTTTTATGTCCATTATGTTTTATACTCTAAATTAGAATTTATGGGTGCTGAATCTAATAACACTATTTAAGGATTACTTGTTAAAGTGCATTTCCCAGAGCTGCTTTCTCTCTGCATAAATCAACACATTACAGAGGCTCTTCATAATTTATCCAGTAGGATAGTAGCACCCATTCTCTTTTGAAAAGAAAATGCTTTCTTAAGCATTTTTATGTCAGTATTAGATTTCTATGAAAATATTACAAATGGTTCCTGTCTCACCTATTTCATTTCGTCTATAAAAGGTCTCTTGCAAGATGACTGGAAATTTTACTCCAGAAATAGAGTATATCTTTTGTGTGAGGCAGCAAGTCTACTAAAGGCCTTCTTTTGAGTCCCTGGAGAAGTTTTTCTCAACCTTACAACTTTAAGAAGTATGGACTTCCAGAATTCCCAAAGCAATTTGCTGGCTGAAGAATGCTGGCAGTTGAAGTCTACATATCTTAAAATTGCTAAGGTCATGAAACATCTCCCTAGAAAAAAGCAATTAATCAGAATAGAATATAAATACTGTATTTGTATATCGATATGATTTGGTATAAGGCAATTCTCGGTGTTTCTAACCTACAATTGCTAAAGATATTTGTAGTTCATTTGCCAGATAAAGAATCTGTCATTATATTTTCCCAAATCATTAATGTTATGTTTTTTTGAAACTCAGCTTTAAATTGAAATGGAAGACAATTGCATTGATTGTTTTGATTAATATAAGCTCTCATTCAGCACATAAATCATATTTAATAAGTGACAATTTCATTCAATTGTGTTCAGTTGTCAGACAAATCCCTGCAGTTTTCTTGGCGAGCTTTTCAGTAGTTTGCCATTGCCTTTATAACAATATACAGTACAATAAAAGAAAAGAAAAACCACAAAAACAGAAACACAGAAAATATAAAGTGTGGGAAAATTCATCCAAGGGTGTTCAAGCTAACTTCTCTTCAGTTTGCTTCAATTACTCTAATTTACCCCACTTTCCTCTAGAAAGTCAGTATAGGTTTGATGTCAGCTCTATGTGATAGGTCAGGTCACAAAACAGACTACAAAACCTTTCCAGACTTTCTGGAGCTGTATTTATTGGTATAGGCTATACTAACTAAAATCTTGAAAACTTGACATTTCCCCCCATGCTTCTTTTACTCAAGACAGTTAAGAGAGCTAGTTTGGATTTCTTTCTAACGTTTTCTTCCTGTCAAGCTTGCTATCTCTCATCACATAGTTTCTCCAAAGTAATCTCTGTGGCTCTCAAGCTTAGATATCTATCCATTGTTTTCTGTAATAAAGAGAATTTCAGTGCAATTCTCTGCAATTTTTATTTCTTTCAGTCCATTGTCATCTAGCAACTCAACAGCCCAACCTCTTTCCCTGCTACTTTTTAATTTGAATATATTTAAATAAGTTCTTACCAGATGGTCTCTCTTTCTATGGTATGCTCCTTAAATTATTTTATTATTATTTCCTTAGTACAACTTTACACTTCCTCCCCATATATTATTTTATGTCCTTTTGTCCTTCTCATAACAACAGACTTTCCATTACTTGTAGAAAAGCTTCTTGGGTTTTATAGCTTCCTGAACACTGTAGGAAACCATCTTGGTTCATATTAAATTAGTCATAGTTTGTCTTAAACTGTGAAATATATTTTTGTTGAATCTTGGTTGGTTGGTTGGTTGGTTGGTTGGTTGGTTGGTTGATTATGTGCCATCAAGTCAATGTCTTTATTGATCATATAGATTTTTTTCAGGACAATATGTTACTAAATTGGTTTTTCATGTTTTTCAATGCACTCTTCACTGCATGTAAGTTCACCCACTCTGCTGCTAGTAATCCTTTCTGTGCTTCCACATTTCCCAACATTGGACCCTTTTCCAGAGATTAATAAACCAATTTAAGTGGTTTAAAATAAGCTTCCTATATTGTGAAGAGATTTGACTCTGTTGACATTTCTTTTCAGTCTCTTTTTCATCAATCTTCTCATTATGAATGGTTTCTTCTTTTGTAGTGAAATGTGATTTGTGTAAACTGTCATACATTTGTATACATCCTAAATAGTAATACTATTGTAATCACCATTTTCTATTGTTTTCATGATGATTATATCTTGGTCACTTCTTAGGAGTTAATTTAAAGATAATTCTTGTCTCGTAAGTTCCAAAACCCAATTCTTTTAAAGCACATTAATCTAAGCTAGTCAGAAATTTGATTTCTTTGTCATGACTAAGGCGTAATATACCCAATCTATGTGAAACCTCCAATTATTAAAATAAGTTACTTGTACTCCTGGTTTCATTCAATATCTCACAATTGTCCTTGATACTTTAATCAGTGGGTGATAATGTATCTCTAGATCTAATTTACATTTGTAGACAAATATTGCCATCTATAGTTATTCTACGGAAGAAGTTAGTTTCCCCCACCCCCCAGTATGTTAGTTTTTATATATTAGCAACACTTTCCCCATTATAGTCTTCTATCTCCTGACACAAAAATTTGCATTCATAAATTAGAATTCTTAGTTTTCGATTTGGAGCTTTCCAATACTAGCAGAGAAATATCTATACTTATACCCTCTCTCAAATATTGTTGGCGCTATATTTGTCTTTTTTTTTTGTTTCATATGATGTGACAACTCTAGTACTTACCCCTTGTAGTATTTCTTGAAATATCCACACTTTTCTAACTGGATGCTGCCCAGTATCTTTCCTCCAGGGAAACACAGTTCTGCCATATATTTCATTTTATATAGCAGCAGCCTATCTCTTCTTCACTTTAAGTCCTGCTCTTATACAAGTTTGCCTTTCTCCCAATGCTTTCCAGTGCTACGTGAATCTAAAAACTTCAACTTGATGCCTCTAAATGGTCCTGCACTCGATCACGATAACATACCTTTCTTGTTTTTCCTGGATTTCAGTCTGATATCTAAGATGGAATAGATATCCAATGTTGGACTAGAAGACCTCCAAGGTCCCCTCCAACTCTGTTATTCTATTCTATTCTTTCCCCAAGATCATGATGACATCACAATAAAAATGATATAATCCATCACAATATTTGCATAAAAACATGATACCCTGAAACAAACCAACAAAATGTTTAAAAGTTATATTTATGTTGTTAACACTTAGCAATAGCATTTAAACTTATATACCACTTCATAGTGCTTTACAGTGCTCTCTAAGTGGTTTACAGAGTCAGCATATTGCCCCAACTATCTGGGTCCTCATTTTCCTGAGCTTGGATGGATGGAAGGCTGACTCAACCTTGAAACTGTGAGACCCGAACTGCCAAACTGCTAGCAGCCGGTAATCAGCAGAAGTAGCCTGCAGCACTGCATTCTAACCACTGTGCTATCTTACATCTACATAAATCTAAATTATCTTTTAAATTATATTAAAGTACTCCAAATACCTTTACAGTCCTCAAGGCATATCACAAGTTTTGAGCACTCTTAATGTTTGGAAATTGAAAGTTGAAAAATTTGGCACACCCTAACACATGATGGCTCTTCCCACGTCCATCACCCATTCCAGTAGTTAACTTATCTTGTTGCCTAGTCCTTGGAGATGACCAATTACTGTACTCTTCCCTACTTTACTCTCCTGCTAAACATCTCTGTTACCCTCTCTTCATTTGTTGTGATTGCCAAATGTCACTTTTTAATAATTAATCCAATAACTCTCAGAATAATTTCTGAAAAAAATAAAAATCCATTATATTTATTTTAAATATGGAGAAAACTTCTCCATATTTAAACTTCTCCAAAACTTCTGTAAATTTTAAAAATAAAAAATATATCAAAACAAAACCATGCAACTGCGGAAAAAAAATCCAACACTTTCATAGGCTACATTAAAGCATTGCACTCTTATGAGATCTCACAAGATTTGGACATTTTCACATAACAGCTTATGATATCGTGGAGAAAAGATAAAATATTTAGACAATGGGAGATAATAAGAAAATGTGCATTATAATAATTGATGAAGAACATCTAAGTTACTTCTCCCTTCACTATAGATTATTTTCATACAGCAACAACTTGGTACATGAGTTCATTCCAATTATCTCTGAAATAAGATGACTTGATATTTACATGAAAAACATTGAGACTCCCAGAATACTTTTTAACCCTAAAAAACTGTAAAGATAAACTAGCAATTGGTGACTGACAAGTTATTTAAATGTGATTGTGCCTGTTCAAAAATAGAGGATATATACATCAACAAAAAAGAATATCAAGAGCAAAGGAAGTGATAGCATCATTCTATATTACATTGGTGATGCCACATTAGGAATACTGTGTCGATCTGGTCATCATAATACAGAAAAGATGACAAGACTCTAGAAAGAGTGCAGAGAAGAGAAGCAAAGATGATCAGGAATCTGGAGGCTTATTCTTATGAAGACCCTTTCTTCATAGACGGTGCGGAGCCATGATATAGCCAATACTTGAAGAATTGCAACTGGGAATGTAGAATCAATGTATTTCTCATAGCATCTGCAAGTAAGACAAAAGCAATGGGTGGATGCTCATCAGATAACAGAAAACAGATAATCAGAGTTGGAAGGGACCTTGTAGGTCATCTAGTCCAACCCCCTGCCCAAGCAGGAGACCCTACACTATTTCTGATAGATGGGAGTTCAATCTCTTCTTGAAAATCTCAAGTGATGGCGCTCCCACAACTTCCGAGGGCAAGCTGTTCCATTGATTGATTATTCACACTGTCAGAAAGTTTCTCCTTATTTCCAGGTTAAATCTCTCCTTGTTCAGTTTCCATCCATTATTCCATTCATTATTTAGTCAGAGAGAGATCCAACCTAGAAATAAGGAGGAATTTCCTGATACTAAGAACTATTAAGCAATGGAACAGCTTGCCTCCCAGATTTATGGATGGTCCATAGCTAGAGGTTTTCAAAAAAAAGATTGGACAACCATTTTCCCAAGATGGTGCAAGGATTCTTGCTTTGGGCAAGGGGTTGGATTATGTCCCTCCAAGATCCTTTCCAACTATATGATTCTATGATTCTACAAGTTCACAGTTATTAATATATCAGCTTTTCCTGGTTTATACTGGCTTTTAGTTATGCTTCTTTTATACAAAGTATAAAGGCCTATTTTTAATTACTTTTAATGCCAAAAATGCTGAGATATTTGGCAAATTATGTCATTTGAATATAAAATATTTACCAGATTTCTTTTATATTCTTTGCTGGGTATCCTGATATATATAAATGCTGTTGCATTTTAACGTTTACATATTAAAAACCCTTTTATGTAAAACATTTTAAAAAATCTCTATTCAACATTTTCCCAGTTTTGCAGATAATCACATGAAAATTAGAGGACACTGATGGTTACTGATTTCTTAAATTCATAAATTAGTGGTGCATTCATATTTAACAATATATGTACATATGTGTGTGGTTTTGTGTGTATGTGTGAGGTGTATATTATTAAGCTCCTTTCTGTTTGAATTTGTCTGCTATATATGAGAGGAATACTGTAATACTGCATAATAATTTGATCCCATCTAATTTAGAAAGCATTTTGCAAACCAAATAATAATATTTTATATGTTTTAACTGAGAAATAATCTCTTATTGGAAAAAAATCCTGTACAGATTGCTTTTATTAAAAGGCTAGAGGAGTGATTACATTCAGTAACTTTTAGGATGTGTTTCAGTGGATTTTAAGAGCGTTCAATTTATACATCAGTGATTGTTGGCTCAGTTTAATTTATCCATAGCAAGCTGGACTGATTACTACTGACATAGCCATGAAACATTAATAAAGCATTGTGTTCAATGCTAACATGATTATGGCCTGACCTCAATGATGTCACAGAGGACAGAAACAGTAAGTGTTCCTGCTAACATTACCCTAATGCTGGGTTCATCAATCATAATCTACCAGTTTACAAAAAAGGGAAGAAAGCTTTTCACAGATGTGACTTCGTAGTCTTGCTGAGCTTTTTGATCCCAGAAGACTTGTGGTGGCATGAGAGTCTGAAATAAAACAGGTTCAGAAACAATTCAAGCATGTTAAATCAAAGTAAGAAACTGTAATGTAAAACACACAGAGACATAGTAAAGCCTTTAAAGCAAGCATTTGTAATTTCAAGACATGACCTGTTGTAATCCAAGACTAATTATGACAATGTTTTGATTATTTAAGGCACAGTTTGTAGTATGCTACAAATTGCAGTGCTGAATATAACAAACAGAAAATATACTTTCAGATTCGGGAAATGTCTTCCTCTACCTAATATACAAGTTTTGTCATTTAGAAACATGGAGAATACAGACATTTTATAAAAGTTCAAGATCACATCCATATTCAATATATTTTCTCCCTTCCAATTTGCTTCTTAAACAGTCATCTATTTATGCATATTACTCATATCTTGTCCTTCATATTTTCCATCTTTGCCTTCTATTTTATCTTTACAATGACATTTAAATGTGATACTTTGGTCATCACAGTTATTTGATTAAATGAAGCCAAATGGCTTTAGGTAATCCAGTAGATTCTTTTGTTCAATAATTACTTAAATCAGGATCTCAATAATCCTAATAAGTACTTTAGCTTTTATATTTGCCAAAAGCCTTGGATGTGAATCTCAAAAGTTCCTTCAAAAGTTCCTATAAACTTGTAATTGTTCACATAGCAAAAACAATAAATATATTTAGAGTATTTGGTTAGATTTAAATAAGAATTTCATGAATTTACTGTAATTTTAATTGAAATAAAAAATCAGGTTTAGTTTTGTCATCCACAAAGTAGGCCAGCTTATTCTGTATCTCTAAGTTAGTATCATTTATGAACAAACTATAAAACCTCAACCCCTACACTGTTGATCTCCATATAGATTTGCCTATTGATTTTAAATTTGTGATAGCTTCTTCTTCATGCCAAAGAGATTGGTAGTGACATGTGTAGTATTTTCTATAAAAGCACCCTTTGAGAAAATGTAATTAATAACATACAGTAAAACCTTTATCTAATTAATAAATTAAGGGAGGTATTAATTATTCCTAATTGCCTATTCACCCAATGATTGTATTACCTGCAGTAATATTATTACCACAAATTACAAATTTGGGTCATTTATGTCATTTGCATTTACAATGGAAAATATATTACATCTGATGACTGTTACATCAAGGTCTATTAAATAAAAAAAATCATTGTATATAATCATTATGTAATTCCTCACAACCTTATTTAATGAGAGCATACACAAACAAACACACACACAGACCTAGAATTGCTGCCATTTTTTATAATCCTATATTTATTTACTCTGAAACAAAATATACTGGATACAGCTTCCATTTACTAGGGCAAACAATTGTAACAATGCTTTAAGAAAAAAAATGGTTGTAAGTTTTTATTTTGTTTATTTTGTTTTGTTTTTATTTTGCAGAATGTATTTTTCTTAACTCATATTTAGCTAGTAATGTAATTTTCAGACTAGTATGGAAGACTACTGGCAAATAAAATGATATAGCTCTTACTTAGTCAAAGCTATATTTCTACTACTAAACTGAGCATGCATTTTTATTCTAAATAATTTCCATCTGAAACCTCTTCATGTTCATGTTCTATGTACAGAATAGTTAATGCAAGATCAAATGGTTAGTGTTAGAAATATTGAAAAAACGGCTGAGGCAGGAATAAAACATAAGACTTCAAAATCTTGCTGTTCTCTATCCACCCAAGTTTCCTTTTATGAAATTCATAATAACTTGGTAATATTTAAAATTCATAAATCAGGGTTTTAAATAAACATCTACACCATTCTTCAAGAGTAGAAAACTGGCTTAATTTTACACACTGTAAAATTTAATCTGTAATTGGAAGAAAAGAGCCAGAATTTTACAGTTTGTACTCTACAATCCAGTTAATCTGGAATAGTACTTTTTAAACTGATTGAAATCATTGCATTACAAAGTTGATTTTAACAAATATTCTTATGAATTGGCAGTGGAACAAAGGGTTTTACTGCATTTGAAGAATTACATAGCCATTAAGAAGCCATAAAATTTGTAGTATTCTTAATTTTATAACTTGCTTTTATTTTAATTTGAAAATATGGTAGACAGGGATAGGAATATATTTTCTTAATGTGGTAGATGAATGTGACAGAAGGAAATTTAGTAAGAAATTAAAGATAAGATAGGATAGGATAAGATAAGATTTATTGTCACATTTTGCTGGGAACACAGCAGGACAGATTAAAAAATGATGCCTGCTCTAATGGAATAATATTATTATTATTATATATACACACACACATTTCTTCATTTTGAAAGAAAAATTAGATTTTTCTTGTATGTGATGAAAGATACCTGACTTGATTATTTGGTGGCCTAATATAAGCCTAAATACTATAGCTATGTGTTTGCTTTGGCTATTACTATTGCTATTATAATCCTTGTGAAAAAGATCTTGAGATAGGAAGTGTAAACTTAATATGAATCAACAGAGTGATAAAAGCAGCTGTAATTTTATTTCATATTTATTTATTTATTTAGTCTGCATCAATCCAAGTGTAATGTCCAACCCAAAAGAAAGAATAGTTCCAGTTTATTTTGGTTTGGTCAGATCCCACACAACTAGTATCCAAATCTTGATGTAACTTTTAAGGTTTCAGAGAAAATGAAATAGATTCCAAGAATGTACCAAGGATCATCAGATAACAAAAATTTCCGAAAATAGCTTGAAAGAGTAGAGCGTGTTTAACCTTGAGATGAAAAAACTAAAAGGAAATGTGATAGTGTTTTTGAAATACCTAAAAGGATGTTATACCTTTTGTCATTCCAGGGTTCAGGAGACACTAGAAAGAATCTGAAAAGCAGATTTTAATTTTTGAAAAAATGTATAATTTTACAGTTGAACCAATAATATGTGGAAATGCTGGCGTCCCCTTAACTGGTTCTTTTAAAGCTGAGTCTCAATTGGTTCAATCAAAGATGCTTTGATTTGGATGATTGCGCTAGACTTAATACCATAAAATAAATACTTTGAGGTTTCTCAACAAGCTCTCAATAGGGCAAAAAGCATAGATGAAGAAATGAATAGCAATAAAAGCTCACCAAAACATGTATTTACAAAGTTCATAGCAAGCATATTAAGAATTTTAAAGGAAATTCTGAGAAGACCATCTTATGCCACTGGTTTTGTAAAAAAAAAATAGAAAATGATACCTGTATACGAAGCTTTTTCCTCCCCCTTTTCATCCTCTCAATTTCATTTCTAGGCTCTGGAAAGTGAATTTGTATCTTGTCAGCTTCACCAGTGGATTGATCTCATATTTGGCTATAAGCAACGAGGGCCAGAAGCAGTGCGAGCACTTAATGTTTTCCATTACTTGACATATGAAGGTTCCATAAACCTTGACAGTATCACTGATCCTGTTCTCAGAGAAGTAAGTACCTCTGGCTTTCCCTTCAATTATGATAAATGTATCTTAAAATTATTAATTACTTCTTTTCTTTTTTTTTTAAAAAAAGGATTATTTTGTTTTATTTTGAAATCTCATAATATAGTCCTCAATTTACAACAGTTCCTTTAGTGACCGATTGAAGTTACGACAATTCTGAAAAAAGTGACATGACCATTTTTCACGTTTAGAACTATTGCACCACTCCCACAGTCATGTGATCAAAATTCAGCACTTTGCAACTGACTCATATTTATGATGGTTACAGTGTCCCAGGGTCATGTGATCACCTTTTGCAACCTTCTGACAAATAAAGTCAATTGAAAAGCAGAAATTCACTTAAATGTGTTACTAACTTAACAATTGCAGTAATTCACTTAACCACTGTGGCAGGAAAGGTAATAAAATGGGGGCAAAACTCACTTAACAAATGCCTCACTTAGCAATAAAAATTTGGGCTCAATTGTGGTCGTAAGTCAAGAACTACTGTACCTCAAAACAAAAATGTGTCTGTATAACTGCACTTGGTCAAGCTTATTTGTTGTATCAAAAATTGTCATCTGTATCTTGAATAATTGATTCAAGGAAGTGAAAGATGGAAATCTGGTTTAAAAAATTATTTCTGTTTTGAGGTAATATGAAACAACATATATGTTATTCAAATGTAGATTAGATGTAGGAGAACTTCACTGAAATATTCCTTTGGATTTTCTGCTGTTATATTGATTTTATCAACAAGTGAAGTTAAAATGGGTTGACTGTTTTTTCTAACATGTTATATTTAGTAAATTATTAACTAGAAGAGTTGGACATTTTGAAATTCAGACATATATACATTTATTATACATATTATGTTTGATTTTGTTTATTTATTAATAAATACACAGAGAATAATACAACAAACTATAAATAAGAATGCAGGTTTCTTTTAACGTGTGTATAGTATTTTATAGCATTTTTTTAAAAAAATGGTTTCTGCAAAATGTCTTTTCATGTATTGTCTCCTAGCTTCTCAATTCATTTTAGGAGAATTATTATTAGTTTAATGCGGAAATATAAAACGTTCTATAAAAAGATTCACTTTACTGAAAAGTGTGAAGATGCAACAGCTGCAAGATGAGTGTTGTTGTGTTGAGGCTGCATACATAAGCTTCCATGCTCTATGATATCTGCCATCTGTTATTATGCAAAACAAGCAATAATTTATACAAAGGCAGTAGAATACTTGTGGCTTCCCCCCCTGAAAACCAAGAATCTGGAAATTTACAATTACTGTAATTACTTAATTATCTCATAAACTAAATATTACATTATATTTCTATAACATTTCTACAGTTTAGGCTACGTTGTACATTATGAGATATTAGAATCCTATATCATGGTAATTAAAGGCCTGCATGGATTGTATCTAATTTCATATAGTCATTGAAAAAGTTGAAATATTTTTTATCTTGTATTTTAATATTGGAAAGATAGGATATAAAATTAACAAATAAATACTTTAAATGATTTAGATCTAAATTTAATTCATCATCCAAACAGAGTGATTCAAATTTTTTTACTACCGGTTCTGTGGGCGTGGTTTGGTGGGTGTGGCAGGGAAAGGACACTGTAAAATCTCCAGTCAGGGATGGTATTTGCCGGTTCTCTGAACTACTCAAAATTTCCGCTAGTTCTCCAGAACTGGTCAGAACCTACTGAATACCACCTCTGAAACAGACACAATGAAACCAGGGCAACTCACTCATTTATTTCAGGAAGTTTCATAAATTAACAATGATCATATCAAGAGAGAAACTTCTTGAAGAGAATTTTTGAAGACAAGGATTAGGGTAGCATTTCTCCATTTCCAATTATCCTCCCTGAAGTAGTTATATTTTTAGGATTTCTATTTTTTTGCATGTGTTTATATGTTATTCTTTGGCTTCCTTCCGATACAGGTCATCCTAAACTTAACCATTCATCTAGTGACCATTTGAAGTTACAACAGTACTAAAAAAATGTGATTTACAGGAGGTCCCACTTAAACCAATGTGTAATCCCCACAGTCATGTAATCAAAATTAGAGCATTTGAAACTGGCATTTATTTATGATGGTTGCAGCATCCCGAAATTATGTGATCACCATTTGCAACCTTCCCTGCCAGCTTCTGAGTCAGTGGGGAAGCTGAGTTTGCTTAAGGACCATATGGTTCAATTAATAACTGCAGTGATTCACTTAACAACTATAGCAAAAAGGTTCTAAAAATGAGTATAACTCATTTAAGAACCACCTAGCTTAGTAACAGAAATTTTAGTCCCAATTCTGATTGTAAGGTGAGGATTATCTATAATCAGGCTTGTACTGTAGCTGTAGATTAAATATAGAATAATATATCCTGCTTTCCTTCCTACTTTCAGATATTTAAGAACATTTTTAAAAATGTTTTTGTCATTTAGACAAATAGCATATTTACGGACCACCTATTTGATTAATCATATATAGAATACCTCTATTTCTTACTTGGATTCTCATATATTTAAAATGCTTATGTAAGAACTCCTGATCAAATCAGCCTGATATTCTCCAGGTGTATTGGAAAATACAGTTTCAAAATTCCTAGATCGCAGGATCCTTGGCTAGAAATTCTTGGAGTTTTAATCCCAGTATATTTGTAGAGTACCAATTGGATAATGTTGGAATAGCTTCCTATGAATGATGCTAAGTTATTGTACCTATATATTACATTTTTCAAATTAATGTAATGCTTCCAGTCACTTCCATAATTTTATTTTTTTCACTTATTAGAAGATTTTTATGTTATAAAGTTGAGATGTGTTTAATCTGAAATGCTCTGAAAAAAAGCCTAACAGAGAATACATGTACCAATACATGTACTGACAGCAAACATGTACCAAGTTATGTTTTCCTTATTTTTTCTATAAACTATTAATAGATTTGGTTAAACTGTAAGAGTAACTTACTGTATAATGAGATTAGAGGCAAGGTAAAAATAATCTTCCTTTGAAAGAGGAGTCATATTTCATTCCCCCCCATATACACACACACACACACACTTTCATAAAAGGCTAGTTTAATACTTAAGGGTTTTTTCATTAGAAGTATTGTATTTCAAGGCAGACCCAGAGCAAGCCAAACCACTTTTCTTTAATTATTGTATCTATGTCCAAATATTATTTATAGTCTAATGAAATGGTGCTTTGTTGGGAGATGAGAGGAACTATTAGAGATACACACAAATTGGAAACATAGAAAACTCTAATTTTATCAGATAACATGTACAAGAATGTTGATGTAATGCTAGTTTCCCTTTTTTCAAACCAAGAAATTTAGTAAAGTGAAAGATAAAATGTAATAAACAGCTCAAGGATATTGATTTGTTTTTTTTCCTTGACAGGTGAAATCATAGTTACAGCACTAACCACAGCAATTATTGCATTAAAATGTCACTAAATTAGAGGTCAGAATAAGAGATAATTTTCTTCCATATGTCAGATTAAAAGTTGACATTCTTTGACAGCACAGGATCTCTAGCTGAGAAAATTATGACAGCTTAAGTCATCTTGCACTTGTATAACAGTAATTGATAATGAACTTTTCCATGACAGCCCTCTCCTGTGGAGAAACATGACAGAACATCTCTGCTACAAAGTCTGTATCCCTGTTTAATATGTAAACAGCAGTTGCATTGGACACTGGATGTTGTTTGGGATTGTCTTTACTATTGCTGTACGTTATAAATCCAACCAATGCTTTTAACCTTTTTATCTATCATCAGAATACTGGTTGTAAGAATGTTAATTTATAGAATTAGAGGACACATTGACTGTAGATTACAATGTAGTATTTCAAAGTTTTTGTATACAATTTCTTGATTAGTTTCTTTTATTTTAGGCACATTGTCATTTGTATAAAGAAATATCCTTTGTAGTACTTTCATTACCACTCATGAGCTGTGTGAAAGTTTCCATTTGGAAATGTGGCAACATCTCTATGGAGTCCTTCATGTTCTTTAAGCTTGATCGCTTGCTTGTAGATATTTGATTACCCAACTAGATAATATCATTGCTAGTGAGTGTGGGGTTTGCTTCCTGTTTATTTACAGTAGGTTACCCTGCCAGTGTTGTTGGGGCTGTAGTTTTCTCCTTCCTTTGTTTCTTTCCTCCCTCCCTCCCTCCCTCCCTTCTTTCTTTCTTTCTTTCTTTCTTTCTTTCTTTCTTTCTTTCTTTCTTTCTTTCTTTCTTTCTTTCTTTCTTTCTTTCTGTACTGTTTTTTTATCATTTGTCTATTGTTAATCACTGTTTATTGGGGTATTTTATGCTGGAAGGAATGTGTTCTGGTCTTGTTTTTTTCTTTGCTTTTTGTCTCTTTTGAGTAGGGTGTAAATATGGTTTATTTCTGTGTATCTATTAATGGCTGATGTGTTTGAATGGCAAGTTTCGAGAAATTTTCTTAAAATTTTAGGATTTATCTTGGTCTAGGATACTCAGTTTTTCAGATGAACTTGTGGTTGAGTATAAAACCTCATGTTGTAATATTAAGGAATTTACATCATGTCTACTGCTTGCTAGTTGGTGTTCATGCATACGCTCTGCTGGTCTTCAGCATATCTATTCTAAATACTGGCTGTTACAATCCATTGTATGTAACAATTAACTCTTCCCTTTTTCTTCTTGGGCTACTGTCTTTTGGTTCACTTAAGATGTTTTGGAGGGCTTTAGTTTAATTGTGTGCTACAGTGATGCCATGTGTTATAATAGTTTGTTGTTTGTTTCTGAGGTGTTTTTATATATGATCATATTATTCTTTTCAATACCTGGTATTAACTATAATGTAGTGGCTTGAGTAATCAAGTACTTTTTGATAAAATTGTTTGGGTATCCATTTGCTGAAAGATGTTGTATAGACAGCTTGCTTCCTTCTTTTCCTGATGTTCCAGGTTGCTGCATGTGTTTGTGCTTGTCTGAATAATATTCTTACACAACTCTTCTTGTGGGAGATAGAGTTGTTACTTTGGTAACGGAATACTGGATTAGCATGGGTTGATTTTTTTATAGACTTGTCTTTCTAATTTGCTGTCATTTCTTCTGCTCATGAGGATATTCAGGAAGGGTACTCTTGTATGTTGTTGTTTTCTTCTCCTCTTGGGAATGTTTTTTCTTTAAAGATGCTATTGGCAGTTTCATGTGTCTTGCCTAATTCCTTTTTTATGATTGCAAAAATGTCATCTACAAAGCAGATCTATACTTTTGGTTCTATGTGTAGAAGTGCAATAGTTTCTAGATACTGCATTATCATCTCTACTATGAGTCCTGAGCATGATGAATCCATAGTTTTCCTCTGATTTGTTGATATATCTATCCATCAAACTGAAAGTAGAAAGTGAGGCAGGAATCATATATACATAGGGAAACAAACCCTACATCCACTAGTACTGATGATCATATCTAGTTGGGTAATGAGACATTTACAAAAAAAAAAAAACAATCAAGTTCAGAGAACACCAAGGCTCTATAGTTCAACCCTGAACTATGTATATTCTGTTGTATTAGAAATAACTATTTAGAGCAAGTATCCCAATTCCTTTAAAGACATTGGCTGCATTTGGCATTTTCAAAACATGTCTTTGATACCCAAAAATGATGGTTACCATAGGGAATTTGCCAACTCCAGTGACAACGAAAAGCAAATTAATAAGGCTTTTTGCCACTCAGACTTCCAGCTTTGTTTTTATGTGTTTGTTTTTCTGGACATGTGAATGTATTTACAAGCAAGGCATTTAGCTGCAGATTCTACATAAAATCCAACAACATTCTTGAAAATAAATTCTGGAAGCTAATGCTTTGCTTTGCTACAAAAACATCTACCTTTCCAATTTTGTTTACAATTTTCCATAAAGTAAAATACAAACTCACTGAAGGGAACTTTGATTTGCTGTTCTAGAGAAGACTTTTGATTTGAAATTCCATTCTTATAAAGTAAACTACAAGAAAAGTGAGTGGTGGCTTTTCAAGCTTCATTTGCAAAAATTATACCTATTCTTACGATATATAAATTGTATTATTATTAGTTTTTCTTTTGAACAAACAGACATGACATGTGTTTTTACAAAACTAATTTAATGTAGTGATGTCAATACATCACTAATGTTTTGCTCCTCCATCACAACATGAAATTAAAATGGCTAAATAGAAATCATTGGCTTGTTGCCCCAAATGTAATTACCTTTGTCAGATGCAACATTGAAAGCAGGCTTTTTCTGTGTATATTTGCAGGAGCTAGTATTTCAAATGCAATGTTTATTTTATTCACTTCTTGTTTCAAACATTTGCCAAATCCTCATTTACATTGTATAGATGCAGTTGGTTTATGCTTAGTATTATTTTGAAAGTTAGTGAAGAATTATATTCGACAATTGATCTTTGTATATTCTTTCTAGATTGTTTTCCTTATATTCAGTTCTATATAATATACAAGGTACACTTTCAAATTGTCGTATCCTGCTGATTCAATAGATTTAATATTTTCCACCTAAATATGGACCTCTGTATACCTAATGCAGCCTAAGAATTTTCTGGCATGCTACAGTAGGAAATGAATGAAAGGAGAAGTTTTGTTGCTGCAGATTAGAAACCTAGCTAGTCCAATGTAACCAATGTAACCAATCAGATGTATCACAAAATTTTAATTATCATGTACTGCTTTTGTTCCTTAGCAGATAGAAGTGAGCAATAATTGAGGCAATATGCAACTACCATTAATAATACCACTCATAATTTTATAATCTATGTAACCATGTAAAACTCATTTAAAACCACCTAGGTTGTTGGCCATCACTACATCTTGCAAAAGTAGCTAGGGTCTAGCATACCTCCCATGGGGTAATAAAATGTTTCATTATGATTGTGAGATTGATTTGAATCCATACTCAGTTATACACACAGACTTTGGTCTGTATATTATCTCCTGACTCATCTAATTCAAAGAGTACCATTCTGAGTTTAAAAAGTGGCGAAAGTATTATTTATCCACTTAGAACTCTTGGGGGGTATTTATGAAGGTTTGGAAATGTCATATTTTATTTGCTCCCTAATAAAAAAAATATCCAGCCATGCTATCCAGCCAATACAAGGGTTAGAAGAAATGAGCAATATTTGACGGTTGATTTTCATAGCCACCTTGAAAACATATTTTCTGTACAGTATTTGTTTATTTTGAAGATGTTTGATATTCACATTATTTTGATTATTTTTCCTAGCATAAAATTTTGGCTTGAGTGGATTTTGGGTTTTTTTTCCAGCTGCTTTATTTTTAGTTATTGTATTTTATTTTCTTCTCCTATCTCTTTGTTTGATCTGACAGAAATAACAAATCGTCCCCCAGGATCTACCATAGTAAAATATACCCACAGGAAGCATAGTTTTATACTTATTCTTCTCCTTGTTGAAAACTATGCTACTGCAGAAAGTTGACATGATAAGGCTGTCAAGGACCAACAAGATATCTCTAACAAAATAGATGGAATGCTACCATTTTGTAGCTCTGGGCATTTCCTGAAAAATAAAGGTAGAAAAGGCAAATATGCTGTATTGTTAGAATATTATAAAATATTTGTCTGCATTTCTTTTTAAAAGTGATTATTCTTATCAATATATATTTTCGGCATCCAAATTTCCTAAGTTAAAGAACCTGTAGAATTGATCGTTTGTTGTTGTGCACATGCCTTCATAAATAGATAAGTACCTTTCCTTCAAAAATGGTTACATTAGATACAGCATTTATAATATTTGTGGATTTTTATTGTTCTACGCAACCTAGAATCACCATGTGTGAGTTAAGTGGCCATATATATTTGTTTAATAAATAAGTAATAAATAAATAAAATGCATTTTGAGGTCACCAGATCTGATGACTTAAGTAAAGGAATATGCGTAGCATGGCAAAAAGATCTTCTTTGGATTTGTCGTCTTTGTTGCCCATCAGTTTTTTAACATTTTATAAATCATATCTGTATATTGAAATTAATGGTATCTGTAGGAGATCAAAATAGAAAATATAACAGTCAAAGGAATGCAATTGAAGCCCTGACCCTTATTTACATGTTTCCACTGTCTTAATGCTGTATTGAAATGAAGCAACAGAGAAAGAACTATGAACTCTGTCCTGCTTTGCTGAAGGTAGAGCAGAGACAGAGACAAGCTATTGTAGAGCAAGAAAGCTAGAGCTGAGAGGACTGCTTCAGGGCATCCACAATTTCCACAATCTGGACAGAGTACCTGAATCATCTTCTTCCAGCCACCACATAGATGGCCGCAGAATTGACAATAAGACAATAGAGTACTTTTTCATTATGTATTCAATTTTCATTGTACCTTTTGTTTGAGGAGTTCATGGCAGTATAATAATACTCATGTCTCCCTAACAAATCTGTAAGGTACGTTGGCTGCATCCAGACTGGAACCTGAGTACTCTTACTCCTATTCCAACATCATAACAATTATATCACATAGTTTTCATGAAAGAAAAATTCAGTTAATCTGAGTGGTTTAGATGTACTAAATATATGAAAGGAGAGAGAGTCCACAGTTCCAGGAAATATGTTTTTCAGTTACATATTCAGAATTCAGAAGCTGGTTATAGTGTCACCAGTTTACAATGAATTGGGGTGGAGGAGAACCTCTGAGTTTATGTGAGTTGGTATATTTTCCAAGATCAAAGCACTGTCTCTTTACTCAGATTTGTACTGAGATTTACTCAGATTTAGTTCTTATTTTTGTCAGCTTCACCAGTTTGTGAATTAATAATCTAATTATTAGCCATTTTGTGAGAGTACATGACAAGAGCAACCGCATCACTTCCCCATCCACTTTATTCTAGTGTAAGCCTCCATTAAATCTGTCTTTCTTCAAAGAAGGAAGGGGGTCTTTAATTTTTGAATGGACATGTTCAGATCAAATATATTTATTAGAATCATTCTCCTTTGTGTATATCGAGTCTCAAATTAATAAGAAACATTGACTAAAGCTGTAAGATAATAAAGGCTGGAGTTTACACTGTCCCAAAGGATTTTTCATTTCTGTGTAATATAAATTGAAAAGATAGAAAATTTAGCACTGAATTTAGTAGAACAATGACAGAAATTTCATTTTGATTTAGTAGCTTTCTACTATATAAGAAAATATTTTCCTAATGTGTTTTACAAACTGATGGAACATAAAATTATATTTAAATATTTAATATAATCTTGTGCATATAAAATAAGAAAATGTAGGTATTATATTATTTGATTTACTAAACTTGTCTGTTTTTTATTTGACTCATAAAAAACAATGCTTTATATGGTTATGTTTTATTTCTATAATAAGCCAGAACGACAAAAAAACCTCCATTAAAATACATATCTCCGTGATAAGTATCATTGCAAGATTTGTCTGATTAATTCCAGCCTCCACCTATCATTTCTACTGTGACCTGTCCCACAGAAAGAATCCATGGCTGCAATAAATAAAAGAATACAATACCAAATTTTGTTTATCTGCTATATTATTGTTTCTCCATGTAATTTCTCAAGGAAAAGAAAATTAGAGCATATGTTAACAATTTGTGAGTGATTTCATCTGTTAATGGAAATGTATGTTTCTACTCTTTGTTATTCATGCAAAAGAAGATGGCAGGAGTTTTCATGCTTTGCTGGGGAAAGGTTATAAGAGGATAAAGACAAACTCTTTGCATCAAATGTCTAGCCTTTTTAAAAGTAACTTTAAAATGTTAATTGGTATCTTAATTTCATGATTAACATTACATATATAACTGTAACATATTGCTTTGTAGTGGAAAAACTATGGCCAGCAGATAATTTTTTGCCTGCTCTGTCTATCATCCAGGTGCCAGATATTAAAAAGTTACTTTATGTTCATCTAGGGACTTTCAAGTAAACTTGGACAAGACTGCCTTCAACAATAGGACTATTATTTCTAAAACTGGACACATGACTGCCCCCCAAAAAGTGATAAATATTCTGTAGTTGCCTTTCAAAGATTCTGTTGTTTTAAGAAGGCAACAGCTTGTTCATGCCTTTGACAGTTCTTGTCTTGTTTAGCCTTCAGGTATGATAATTTTAAAGGAATGGATATGGATTTTCTGTCCTTAGCTTTCTTTAGAACTAGGCAAAGATATTAGAGGGAAAAAAATCCTGGAACTATAATCCCAGCAACTAAAATTTTCATTTATACGTAGTCAATTTATAGAAGGTTTATTTGAAAATCTGATAATTTTCCACTTTCCGATGTGACCTTTTTTTTTTTTAGGCAATTGTCATATGAGAAGCACTTTGCCAAGTTTATAAAAAGTGGGAAGGGATGACACCAATATTCTAGAATTGATTTTCTTAAAGACTAGATGAGAAGCCATCATGGAACTTTTTTGAGAAATCAAATCAGAAATAAAGGATTTAAAACAGTTTCAATTTAGTAGCTACAACAAGCTAGGTAGAATTCTGTAAATCTTCTCTGAATCTGATTAGATCTAAATTCAACTTTGAAAGATGTTTACATATGTACCTTCTATACAGCAATGCAAACTTAAATATGAGTAAGTGCTGAAGATAAGCACGACTGGCTATTCTGTTTTAGACTCTAAAATATTTCATTTTTTTTCTTTGTTTTAAAAAGACAACAAACTATAAACGCCATTATAGTCCCTTGCCTTAATCTAAACCCATGTGTAAGCTTCCAATAGCTTTGAATATATAAATGTAAGTAAAACTAAAAGTAACAAGCAAAAATTATCCAAACTTTGAATGAATATATGGTAATAAAATTATATCCTAAGAAATAAACATAGTATTCATTAATGTACAACACAATTCTAATTTTAAAAGCACACAATTGAGTTCTTTAAATAAAAGTTAAACTAGGCAGCTGTAAGCAATTGCTGTCAAGTTTCACGAGCACCAAAAAGCATTTTTTATCAGGAGAGAAGGAATAGTTTCAAATTCACAGTAAAGCCTTCTACTTTCAACGTACTCAGAACTGCATTTTGTAATTTTAGCATTTAATTTTGAAGAGAATAAGATTTCTTTCAGCCAATGGTCTCTAGGCGCCTTAAATATATAATGAAATCCAATGTTGTTTCTTATACAAATAAAAACTGAAATTAACTGAGCACATGGTGGGTGGGCAAAGGGGAATACGTGAGACCCTTTCACGAGAAACAGTTCCATTAGTAACTCCAGACAAACATGTTGGGAAAACTCTGACTTGCCCTAAGGCATACATTCTGATAAGTACACTTTATTTTAAGTTTTTTAGCATGTCTGACGACAAATAAAACTAAGTGGAAAGAAACAGTCATTGTACCTCATTTATTTTTAGCCAGTGTACCAAATGTAAACAAAGACGTATTCATTTCACATACAGCCGATATGCATAGTGCTTTTTCAATAGAGTTATTTTGTATGTTTATATTAACTATAACAATATTCATCCTCCATTCATCCTCACTGTCTCATTCTAGCTGTGCAGAGAGAGAGAGACCCAAAAGGGCTTTTGATCATTTTTAGTCTGCTTGGGTAATCTATTTAATCTTATACCTTTCAACCAAATTTGGTGACATTACAGTACAATTGTTTATAAATTACTTTTTAGTGGTTTGGTAAAGGATATAGCATACATAATCTTCTCATCAAGATATCCAGGAAAGAATCACACAATAGATGGCAGGAAAGAAAAGAATGTTTGCAGAAGACTTAAATAGCTTGCAACATTTTTAACAGACAGACTCTGACATAAATAGATAATTTCTTATCATTGCAGGCCACAGCTAAGAAGAGTAAGCTGGAGCAGTTGGAGCAAGTGTCTAATGACTAACTGCTGGATAGGCTAAATACCTGTATAAATAATTGAATATTTAAACAGTGTCTTCTTGGTATGAATATATGTAACCAGTGATATTACACAAAGCCAGCTGGGTGACTTGGACCAGTTACTCTCACCTGTAGGAAGCAGGCAATGGCAAACCACTCCTGAAAAATGCTGCCAAGAAAACTTGAAACTGACTTGTCCAGCGAATGCTGCTTCCTTGAAGGCACAAATAAATATATTGTACAATAGTAGAAAGAAAATCAAGTGCTACCCTTAGCCTGACCTAAAGAAACTGACTGGTCACAATTGTAGTTTGAACAGTTTGATCTTTTGTTCCAGCAACCAGCAAATGTAGGGAAGAAGAGAAAAAGTGCTTCCAGAAAGAAAGAATGAATGACTCTACACTTTTGTTGCTAACTCACCACATCAACCAACATAATGGATTCCATCACTGTTCTGCAGTGTTCTCAGCAGAAAAAGAGTTACTAAGAAAGAAAAAATATTTTTCTTTAATTAATAGTCTTAAAAAATAGAGAATAATTCTTGCTTTATTTTAACAACCAAGAACTTATAGTGCTTATTGTGTCTTTAAAAAAACTCTTCTAAGCTTTATGCATTAATGTCAAATTGAAATCAATAATCTTCAGTTCTATGCTATTTAACAGCTATAAACACAAATAAAAAGCAGTATCTCATATCGTTACTATGAAACAATAACATTTGGAGGCTGCATATGCAATTTACCCAGTGTGCTGTCAGTCATTTCTGCTCTAAACAGAATACAATCAAATTGAGTTGCTATAGGAAAAAGCAGTAAGAATTATTCTGCCTCCTTTGTTGAGTGGAAGAAAAATAAAACAATAAAGAGGACTTAGTTTGTTGTCACTGGCTTTTTTTTCATATGGCATTACCTTAGATTTAAAGGCATTATCTTGCATATGGTATTTAAATTTGTTGGATTAATGCCTAATTGTTAGCATTCCTTCAAACCAGAAGTTCCTAATCTTTTTGCCATCACAGCTTCCTTTTATGTAATCTTAATGTACACACTTTCCCTAACAATCCAAAATGAACAATGAAAACTATATCTTGAATCTTTGGGAAACGTGGATTTATTATAACAAGGTAACTAAAATGTTCTTCATACCTGCCCTGGACTCTCTCTGTCTCTATCTTCTCAAAAGAAGGACATGTCCCAGTTTGGGAAACCCAGATTTAAACCTTTTATATGGCAGAAAAGTTTTAGGGCCATTTTATCCTTGCTGTTATAAAAGTAAATGTCATATAACATATTGTCAAGCTCCATATTCTACATAGATGGAACTATTGTCGATTTTCCATCAGTTGGATTTGTATGCAAAAGAAGGAAGAGAGGAATGTAGTCATGTTCAGCAGTATGAATTGCAAAGGAAATGGCAACAGCAAGACTTCAAAATAGTTTTATTTGGCTCTGAAAATGGGAAATGGCCTTATGCCAAGTTAGACTCTTGGATTGTTTAGTTTGGAATTCTTTCCTTAGTGATTGGCAGTAGTAATCCTGATTTTCATATTACAAAGAAAACTCAAGGACTTCACCTAGGCCCTTTAAATTATGTGCTTGGACAATATTCTTCCTCTAGCATATTAAATGAAACACTCAGCATGCCACAGTAGTATCTTCAAACACCTAATTAACATAAAAAAGCTTTATTCATGCTTATAAAATTGGAAACAGCAGCAAGTAGTTGTTGTTTTTCTATGCTATGAAGAAAATCTTAACTGCCTCAAAAAATAAAAAGCTGATCTGCCATTTGGGGTAATAGTTCATGCACCCGAGGAAGTAAGCTCTACACTATGAAAGCTTGTGACAATATACATTTATTATAATTTAAAACTGCCAGAAGAGACTTATTCCTGTTGTGACAGAAAGCTCCTCTAGTGAAATTTTGCTGAAGCATAGTGATGTTTAATTGTGATGATTATAAAATTATGATAGTTTTGTCCATTTGTGTCACAATTACCAGAGTGTATTGTTATTAAGAGTATTGTTTTAGACACCAAATGGCATTAAAAGAAACATTCACAATAAATATCACATGCACCCTCCTGGAAACCATCAGTTTTTAGCATTCCTTTGTGATCTAGTTTTTCTGAGTGGAGTGGAGTGGAGTGGTCATCTATAAAATATGTTGATAGTATAATGGATCCTATACTAAGCAGGAGTGGACTAAGTTATCTTTATAATCCTTTCCAACTTTCTTGATATATTAGGCATAGTTTTAACTTGTGAGTACAAGGTTATTTATTGATGATTTAAGGTAATAACTTTAATTAATGTTCTATTGTGTAAATACCATATATTTAGTAAAAACTGGCCATCCCAAAAGACTTTTATTGATTTCTGATGTGGTTCCCCTTACTTTTAAACGTATATGAATGAAAAATTAATAATTGTATTTCATCGACATGTATTTGAATTTCAAAATAGACACTAAATTTGTATAACAATGTCAGACTTCACATACTAATTTTGAGAGATTTTTCATATTTAGCTATGCATTTTAAGGCTAAAAACCTTGATTATCTATTTTGTTTCCTACTCTATCCCCAGATTTTGGTAGGTTGATATCATCATAGCTAGTTGCACACAATCAGACAGAGATTTAGACTGGATTTGGCATTTTTGTCCTTCCCAAGTACCTGGGATAAGCATTAGTTTTGTTGTTAAAATCATGACCTTACTGCTGCAATGCTTGGATGTATTTGAAATTTAATCTGAGCAATAGTTTTTGTGTATTGTTTCTCTCTTTTCCCTCATATTCACTTACCTTTTCCATTCACCATTTTTCTTCACCTGTCCCCTATTTTCTTCCCAATGCAGTTATTTCTTCCTCGAACCACATTTCCTTCCTAGGGTTTTGCTTTTGTTATTGTTTGCTTGGTTGTCATTTTTTTCTTTTTTGCTATTTGCTATTCCTATTGAAAGAAGGGAAAGGAACATATGCTTGTATTTATGTATTTCAGTGTGACAGTAGTTTGTATATTCAAATGAATATATGCAGCTGGAGTCACTTACTTTTGTAATGAAATGCCTTGGGCTTTTGTCATGGCATTGTCCTTTTCTTGAAATGTGGCTTCTGATAGTATATACTACAAACACACACACACACGCCTATAAATATATATATGTGTTTCCCCATATAAATGATGCATATATTTGTTGGAAGAATATGTAGAATTGTTTGCAGCTGGAGCAGTCAACCATTGCTTGGGGATGGACGAGGGTTGTTATGCATTGCACAAGATTTTGTATGTATGCTACATGTATTATTCTGTATTAGAACAAAAAGAATACTATTCTTCTTCTCCTGAACACTCCAGAGACTCAGACATACTCTCCTACCTATTTCAGAAATAATGTACTCAGAATGAGCCCCAAATAGTATAGGGAGAAAAAACAAAAGCATAGGATGAAGGGGGTCAGTCTTAGACATAGGAAGTTGACAAATATAAGAAATAAAAGAGACTGTTTTTTTTTCTTCAGGTAAGGCAAATTGTTTTTGGAAATAGTTGGAGTACAGTTCTTTCTCAAGCAGAGTTTATTTTTGGAGTATCAGGAATATTTATTGGAGCATTTCCTGCTATCTGTTTTTAAATAACACTGCCTGTACAATTTGATGGATGTCTGTTTAGAAATCATTGGATTTAATGAGTTTACAGAATGGTAAATGGACAAGAGATTGCAGTATTAAATTCAATTATCATCTAGTGAATGTGATTTGTGGAGATTTTCTTGAAAGCTTTGCATAGAGTTCACTAACATTTTGTACCAAATATTCACTAGGTTTTTCAAATGACAGGGAAAAAAAGAGATAAATATTTGAATCATGTGGAAAATAACCTACTATATATAACCTATTGTGCATGTGCTATATATTAAGGCATATCTATTTAACATTTTACATGCATAACTAAGATTTGAGTAGGATTCTGACAAAGGATGGGGTCAAATGCAAAAATAATAATAAATAAATAACAGAACATGTGTTACAACCATGTACAAACACTCCATCCTTTCTGCAGCCATTGCCCCGCTTTTGTGTTTAATTTTTTTCTTCAGACCTTCTAATTGCATGTAATAGTCATAGTTTGGAACCTATTGAGTAAAGAGATAGATTTCAAACTACTGGAAATAGGGGTGTGTTTTTCCTGGTTAGTCTAATTCCCTAGTGGCATTGTTCTTTGGGAACAAATAACCATTAGTCATTTATGCCATAATAATATCCTGTTCATTTCAGTGTGCTCTATGTTTTAGTATATTTTAAGAAGAGGTTGAGTGTAACCAGGTTTTGTGTAGTTTTTGTAAGCAGAGCAGGATAGAGCATAGTAAACACAACTCAAAACTGCTGTTGCTAACACAGCTGTTCACAAATCTGCTGCCTTAGAAATCATGAGGGAATTTTCTCTACAGATTTTATAAAACCATATTATTTTCATTATAAGCAGTCAAACCTGAAAATATTTTCCATATCATAACTCTTTAAGGTAGTGTCTCTCAACCAATGTTGGCTGGGGAATTCTGGGGATTGAAGTCCAGACGTTTTAAAGTTGTTAAGATTGAAAAACACTGCTTTAAGAGATGTTGGTATCCATTTTATACTGCTAGATGGAACACTGTATGGTGGGCAGGAGGTGAGCAATAATTCCTGTCCTCTTTTTAAAACTGGAAACTTGCATTGCTAGCACTTCATTAATTGCTTCACACATTAGGTCTTTTTCCGACAACATGTCTTCAGCGCCAGCACCAAGTCAACTTGTAACTTTCAAATGTGCCAGGTTTGGCTGCCGGTTAGGGTTTTTTTTTAATGTTACTGTTAGTGCAATTTTTGATCTGCAGAAAAAAGTAAAGGAAATTGTTGGGAGAGATAATACTGGGGGGGGCGGTGTCAAATTGTTGATAATACAGAATGTACAACCTTATGATTAATGATTAAGTGAGCAATGAAATAGTTAATCTAAAGAAGATGAGTAAGGAAATGCTTATGTACCAAGGAAAATGGCATTAAAACACAATAAAAATTGTATATTTGGGCTAATTACTTTATCTACAAGTGAATAAACAATTAGCAAAGTAATTATCTCTATTGTGCCTAGTTAATCTGATGGAAATTATAATTTTTTTTAGATTTGTATTTTCCACAAATTATATTTCTCTTTTTCCAATTCAAGATCCCAGATGCTTATTTTATTAGAGACCCTCATACTTTCCTCCTTACAAAGGACTTCATTAAGGTATATGTTGTGTTTAGTGCAGAGAATTCTCACAAGGTCTTAAGCTGCATGTCCTCACAGGTTAACATTTTCACATGCATTTGCAGCTACTTGAAATAGCAATGATTAGCGGAGTAACTGAAGCATGCTTGAAAGAACCAACACTTGTCTACAAAATACTAACACTTGGATGAGTCTGCAGCCTGGGAGAAGAGCACCCAGTGAATTTTCTGGATTTTTTTCATGGCTGACTTGGGATATGCTTGTATTGTCAAGGAGTATGTTGACCTATATTTTTGATGCACATTGATTATGACAAGCACTCTGCTTTCCCTGCAGGCCATGGAGGCACAGATACAGAACTTTGGACAGACGCCATCTCAGTTGCTTATCGAGCCACATCCTCCTCGGAGCTCTGCTATGCACCTGGTGAGATAAAACTGCTTGTTAGGGATTTATTTCCTCTGCATCCAAGACTCTTTATTGGTCATAAATGCCTATTTAAGTAACACTTTCTCTTAATATGTTCTGACTTCCCTAAAAACTCAGGTTTTCTGTGTATGTGCACAAAATAGTATGCTGAAAGAGAGGGAGAACTAGGGTAAATTACTAAGTGATTTATCAAATATTTGATTCTTTAAATCAGTTTCTACTATAGTAAATATGCTTATGATTAATAATATGTTCTGAAATTTAAAAAGCCTACATTGCTACGGTAGAAACATACCATGGTATGAAGAAATTATTTATGTAGTTCATGATTGCTGGCTAGGTATTCAAAATGAGGAATTATAGTTCATCTCCTGTTATCTCTTCAGAGAAGAGATACTGAATACATATTTAAACTCTAATTAGAAATTAGAACATAATTTCTAATTCATTTTTCTGTATCTATTTCATAGGAATATAAAATATATGTATGGTTCAACCAAATTGGAAAGAATTATACTGTATTTCTTTCCTCTTTTTTTGTTCCTATTTTAAACCTCTGAATTTTGAGGATTGTTTATAAAGATTTTAGTGAAATCCAGAACATTTTAAAATAGTTCTACTTCAGCTGCCATTAAACATTAAGGGCATAATTGTTTAGGCAACACTTTTTCTTGCAATTTATTATATTTTCATTTGTTACATTTTTATCCCTCTTTTCCCCCAGAAACAAAAGGCAATGTATGTAGCAATCATTCTTCCCATTTTAATCTCAAATAAACAGTCCACTAAAACAGGTTGTATTGAATAACAGTTCAAATTCACCCTGAGAGTTTCTATAGCTGCAGATAGATATGAACCTGGGTTCCTATTCATAGTCCAATAGTAGCAAACTAGTCACTTTACTTCTGTTCAAACTTATGATAAATTCCCCCAAACATATTGAAGACTGTTTTTGAAATTCCAGTAGTTGGCATTCATGTCATGTGGCCACATTTTGAATGGTCAGCAACTGCCTGCATTTATGGCTGTTTTGCAGTGTCCCATACTCATGGAACTGCAATTTAAACATTTTTGCCAAAAATCAGTGTTTGCTTTGTTTCCCAGCAAAAAACACCCAGTGTGAACAATGGTTTCACTTAACAACCATGGAGTTTGTTTAATGGCTGCTATGTTTATTTTATGACTTGGTGTTTGTTTAATGGCTGCCACAAAAATGGCCATAAAATTAGGCTAGTTCACATGGTGTCTCACTTAACGATCAAGATGATTTATGACTGTAATTGTAGACTCAATTACGGTCAAAAGTTGAGGACTATCTGTATTCTTTAAATAATATGAGAAAGAAAATGCTTAAAACCTTAAGAAACAGCAAAATCATAGCAAGTAAATATATTCTCATAACATTTCTAGAATATTCTCAAAATTATTTTAATCTGTAATCTATATACCTTTACCTAAGAAGTACACAGGGAGGGGGCAGGACCTTTTCTATTTTAATTTACTGTTTTTCCAAAAGAGCAAACATGCAGATCACATCCTTCATTATTTTAAAGGATATTGGAAGGATTTGAATGGATTGGAAGTAAATAACCTTTTAGATTTATTAAATCCATTGACAATTACACTCACATGTGATAACAAATGTGGCATATGTAGCAGTTTAGGTTTCCCCTTTTGGCAAGATGATAAAGAGAAATTTAAAGCCATCCAGGTACAAGTGTGTGTAGGAAGAAAACAATTTGACTTAAGATAAGGTTAAATAATTGAAATAAGCTTGATTGCTATAAAAGATTGTCATTATCAAAAGAGAGCTGGAGAAGTTCTTCTGGAATTTTCAGCATCTTGCCACTTCACTGATTATTTGATATGCTAGAGCAATTTAGTAGTTTGTGATTTGGGGGCAGAATATTGTGATAGTTCTGTGCCTTCTTACAGAAACACCAACACAGAATGTCAATGAAATCTTTCCGCTCGTTCTATGGTGAACATGCTTTGATGTAACACAGAGTGCCTTGCTATTCTATGTGAAATTGCTGGTGATGATCATCTGGACATGTGGGATCATGATCTCATCATCATGCTGATTATATTGAGCACTTCATTTTCAATTGAATCAGGCAATGTGATTGAAGTATTTGAGGTCTCGATGTAGTGATAGCACTTTTACATGCAAAAGTGGCAACTCAGTCCATATTTTTCAAAGCCGAGGAATAAAATCTTCAAAGAATCCACTTTAATGAATCCACTAATAATAGCGTGTGCAGACTTCTAGATTCTGTTCCTTACTTCTGATTCTTTCATTAAAATTTCTGACTGAGTTCTTTATAATTCCTGTTTCCTTTATTGTGTTGGGTGACACAGGGATTGACATTTAGCCTATGAAGTCCTATTACTTCTCCCAGTGTTTTCCAATCAGTTGGAATGTCCCAGCTTAATTCTATTAATAGATTTGGTTCACAGTATTATGGCCAGTAATAAGATCTTTTCAGTTATGGTGTTTCCTTTATGGTGTCTCCTTCTTTAGGGAAGTCCTGCCCTGTGCTGTCTTCTACTAGGCAACTACTGAAGACATACCTGTTCATTCAAGCGTTATAGCATGACAAGTTCTGCATGACTAGATTGCTTTTTAGGTTACAGTACACTTCCTCATTCTGTACCACATCACTAAAAATCACCAGGATAATATTAGATAACAGTAATACATTTTATTAAGGAGTGTGTATTCCATGGTTTTGCCATTTTCAACTTAGCTCAGTATTTCTTCTTACTATTAATGCCATTACATTTAGTTTTGCTATTAGCTTTTATACAGGTCCTAACTCAATTCCTCCAGTTTATGTTTCTTGAGCTTGTGTATTGTATAAGCCTAATGAATGACTAAACTACTGCTTCTGTTTGACATCTTTACTATATAAACAACTCTAAGCATTTTAGTTAGTTTTCTATTTGTTAATGTTGACTGTATCATCACATGTCCTGTAATGATAAACTAATGGACATTTACCATGACTTTTCCATATTTGCGTTACTATAATTCACCAGTAACCACTTCTCTAATTTTTCTCTCTTGTATTTATAGTGGTAGCTGTATAAATAACATTTTTCCCTGGAAGTGTAAGTACTTCCTGACTCTCTTAACCTTATTTTCCCTTCAGACCTTCTCACTAATTGTGTTATTCTTTCTGTTTTCTTCTGTTCTCTTTTCCTTTCTACTCAACAGTGTTTCCTTCCACAGAGCCCACTTATGTTTAAAGATCAGATGCAGCAAGATGTTATAATGGTGCTCAAATTTCCATCAAATTCTCCTGTCACACACGTGGCAGCCAATACACTCCCACACCTAACAATTCCTGCAGTGGTAACTGTGACTTGCAGCCGGCTTTTTGCAGTAAATAGATGGCACAACACAGTAGGTATGTGTTTCAAGATGGATTTTCCGATGAGTTTGTTTAGTTTGGGTTGGGCTTGTATTGAACTTCATTACCCAAATAAATGAAAATATTTATTTTCAAAGGAAAGTTTGTAAATAAATCAAGAAGTTGTTTAAAAATGTTTCCTATAGCTTAATCCATCTTTGAAAGTATCATTGGAAAAATTAAATGCCATCTCAAAACACTCATACATACAACCGCATATACACAAACATACATGCACACCAAAATAATCTGTCTGGTATTCTTTTGAATGCTTGTTTATATCCTCCCAATTTAAGTATAGATTATTCTATTAGATTGCATATGGATAACAATGCATTGCTAGGGCCAAGCCAGTTATACAGGTGAAACTCGAAAAATTAAAATATTGTGCAAAAGTTCATTTATTTCAGTAATGCAACTTAAAAAGTGAACCTAATATATGAGATAGACTCATTACATGCAAAGCAAGATAGTTCAAGCCGTGATTTGTCATACAGCTCATGAAAATCCCAAATCCACAATCTCAGAAAATTAGAATATTGTGAAAAGGTTCAATATTCTAGGCTCAAAATGTCCCACTCTAATCAGCTAATTAAGCCATAACACCTGCAAAAGGTTCCTGAGCCTTTAAATGGTCTCTCAGTCTGGTTCAGTAGGAATCACAATCATGGGAAAGACTGCTGACCTGACAGTTGTGCAGAAAACCATCATTGACACCTTCCATAAGGAGGGAAAGCCTCAAAAGGTAATTGCAAAATAAGTTGGATGTTCCCAAAGTGCTGTATCAAAGCACATTAATAGAAAATTATGTGGAAGGGAAAAGTGTGGAAGAAAAAGGTGCACAAGCAGCAGGGATGATCGCAGCCTGTAGAGGATTGACAGGAAAAGGCCATTCAAAAGTGTTGGGGACTTTCACAAGGAGTGGACTGAGGCTGGAGTCACTGCATCAAGAGCCACCACACACAGATGGATCCTGGACATGGGCTTCAAATGTTATATTCCTCTTGTCAAGCTGCTCCTGAACAACAAACAATGTCAGAAGCGTCTTACCTCGGCTAAAGAAAAACAGACCTGGTCTGTTGCTCAGTGGTCCGACGTCCTCTTTTCTGATGAGAGCAACTTTTGCATTTCATTTGGAAACCAAGGACCCAGAGTCTGGAGGAAGAATGGAGAGGCACACACTGCGAGATGTTTGAAGTACAGTGTGAAGTTTCCTCAGTCTGTGTTGATTTGGGGAACCATGTCATCTGCTGGTGTTGGTCCACTGTGCTTCATTAAGTCCAGGATCAACACAGCCATCTATCAGGAAATTTTGGAGCACTTCATGCTTCCTTCCACAGGCGAGCTTTATGGGGATGCTGACTTCATTTTCCAGCAGGACTTGGCACCTGCTCACACTGCCAAAAGCACCAAAATCTGGTTCAATGACCGTGGGATTACTGTGCTTGATTGGCCAGCAATCAAGCCTGACCTGAACCCCATAGAGAATCTATGGGGCATTGCCAAGAGAAAAATGAGAGACATGGGACCGAACAATGCAGAAGAGCTGAAGGCCTGGTCTTCCATAACACCTCAGCAGTGCCACAAGCTGATAGCTTCCATGCCACGCCTCATTGAGGCAGTAATTGCTGCAAAAGGGGCCCAAACCAAGTATTGAGTGCATGCTTATACTTTTCAGAGGTCTGATATTGTTTTATGTACAATCCTTGTTTTATTGATTGCATATAATATTCTAATTTTCTGAGATTGTGGATTTGGGGTTTTCATGAGCTATAAGCCATAATAATCACAATTATGACAAATCATGGCTTGAACTATCTTGCTTTGCATGTAATGAGTCTATCTCATATATTAGTTTCACCTTTTAAGTTGCAATACTGAAATAAATGAACTTTTGCACGATATTCTAATTTTTCGAGTTTCACCTGTATATTCACTAGTTTTTGTTTTTTTTTAAAGTCATTAAAGTAACACAGTAGAGGGGATAGGCTGATTTTCTTTAAGATCAAGAGAGAGATATGGATGGAAACATGTTAATTCTAACTTTGTCCATATTGCTTCCTGGTGCATTCCCTGTGTGTGAACTATGGAAAGAGGAAAGCACTGGAATTGATTGGAGTGGTGAGAAGATTCAGCTACAATCACCTCCTTTATATATAGTCCTTCCTGATATATGCACATTAGATATGCACATATTCTATTTAATGAATTAAAAATGTAGTAATAAGCATGCCAGTCTCCATCTAATTTCATTCAGACACAAATGAAAACTTATAGGAAACAAACTTCTCAAAAAATTGAGAAAAGGATAGATTGAGAACACAGATTTAGGAATAGAGAAATAGAATGTAGAAAAATAGTTAAAGAAAGGTGCAACAAAATGAGAAAGGAATCCAAACTTTTACATCTGAAACAAATGCCCTCATATAGGTCTTACTTTGGGACCACCACATATCCCTTTGTTATCCTGTTGTAAATTTATATTAAACTGTAATTCTGATAAGAGAAAACAAAAAGTTTACTACAAAATGGTTCAAATATCATCCCTTGAGCGAAGCGAAGTTGATAGCAACATCAGCCCACTTTCTTTAACCAGAACATGCCTGGGTTATAGGCTCCAGGAGTTGTTTTTCATTAGATGATGAAGATTTGCTCTTTTTTTGAGGTCTGGATAAATATAAAACCACCAATATACAATATCAGAATGTTTTCCAGCATAATTATTCATTCACTCATTCATACATACAGAGAGTGAGAGAACACAGAGTTTTTCAATATAGTAAAAATATACAATAGTAGCAATTAGTAATTATCATTTTAATGTTTTCCCCATCTTCTTTGTGCCATTTAATAATTCCAAAATAAATTCAATAGTTTCTTCTTTCAGAAAAAGTCCATACAGGTTTCCAATTTTACAAAAAAACACAACTGCTTATCATTTTGTAATGTGGAAAGCAAGAAAGAGGAAAATATTAGAAATCCCATAGTACAAACCTAATTTTGTATAGCCATTATTGACATTTCTTTTCTGTTCCTTAGGCCTCAGAGGAGCGCCAGGATATTCTCTAGATCAAGCTCATCATCTTCCTATTGAAATGGATCCATTGATTGGTATGTTATTTTAGATGGAAAATAAATAAGAAATAATTAGTTTCAACAATAATTTAGCATATAATATTTTCATGAATTAGAAGAATTCAAAATAGAGGAAAAATAGTTACAGCTCACTAATTTTACACTATGAAATATACATTATGTTAGGGAGAAATTGCTTCCAAAGTAGTATGTATTAGAAAAGCTTTGGTTCTTATTTGAGACTTAAGAGATTGAATGGAAGGTATAGTAAGTCTACTGTGATGCCTGAATTAGCAAGTTCATTCCCATGCAAAGTTTATTTTCATGATATAAAGTTTCTGAAAGAATTTGCTTTTTTTCTTGTTCTGCACAGCTAATAACTCTGGTGTGAATAAACGGCAGATCACAGACCTTGTGGATCAAAGCATTCAAATCAATGCTCATTGTTTCGTGGTCACAGCAGATAATCGCTACATTCTTATCTGTGGTTTCTGGGACAAGAGCTTTCGAGTTTATTCAACAGAAACAGGTAGAATTTTCACATGGAATTTTATTCATTTTCCTATATCATTCACAGAATGTCAAAATAGAAAAATATTTTTAAATTGAATAAAGTAATACAGAAAATGCTTCTTTTTTCATATCAGAGAAGAAATTGAAATAAGGATTAGTAACTGCTACAAATCCCAAAAGCTAATTTAAAAACAATGTTTGAAATTGGTTTCAAATTTTGAAGACTTTTACCCTCAACTATTATCCAGTCTAAGTATAAATTTGCAACCGCATTTTATACGCTTCAGATATTTTGCAATATCTTTTAAGAGAATTCTCATTTAGGATGTTCTGGTGAGAGTGAAGTTAAATCTTTCCCCCTTTAGATAGGGATGAATCTGTTATTTACCAATAGCATATTCCTTTACTACTTAAATCCCACCCAAAATTATTTAAATTTTCAAGGAATTTTAAACTATTCAGAATTTGAGTGGCAGCAGCTGCAATGAGAATTCTCAGGCTTCCAATCCAGCAGCTGCCTTGGATGTGATGGTTTTGTGACAGGAGGAGATCAGGAGGGTAAAAATTGTAACTCCAATCATACAACAAATACTTTGCATAGAGAAGGTCACAGGTTGTGTTCCTAGCATTTTCAGTGAAGAATGGTCACTTGTGGGTGAAAGGCAAGATATCTGTTTGAGACTCTGGAGAGCCATTACCATTCAAGAGTGGACAGTTTTCTATGTTTTCTCTGATGAGCAACAAGTCAATGTTATATCACCTTGACACCTGGGAATGCAGAAACCTCTTCAGCCTTTAGGATACACAATAAGAACTCTGGAGGGAACAGCTTTTTTTACATTTATATGTGTTAAAGCTGCAGAGCGTTTAGTGCAAATTATCCAGCATCTATTGGCTGAAATGCCATATCATATGTCAAAAAGCAGTAATAACCCATCTGCATGGAGATTAGATCCAGTGAAAGGAAATGTTATGCTTTTGTCCAATCTAATGCTCGATACAGCCTGCGTACAACATGCTCATACTGAATACCTTATTGCCTGCTGTCTGAAGACAATCACAACACCTATTTTGTAGTCCACTGTGGAAAAATGTATTTTATTTGTGCTTTGTTTTTAAATTTGTTTGGTGGCTGCAATTTGTATTCATCATGCACTGCAGCACAGGAAAACAAAATCAGTCAAGCAACCTCTCTTTGTTGTAGGCAAACTAACACAGATTGTATTTGGCCATTGGGATGTAGTCACTTGTCTTGCCAGATCAGAGTCTTATATTGGTGGGGACTGCTACATTGTCTCTGGCTCTCGGGATGCTACTTTGCTGTTGTGGTATTGGAGTGGCCGACATCATATCATTGGTGACAATCCGAACAGCAGTAAGTTATTACCATTTTTTACTTATTTTATATAAATATATTTTATATTTATATTTTCAATTCTGTCTGTACAGAATTGTATAGCTATCTTCTCTATCTTCTCCCTCATGGGCCCCCAATCCACTTTTTCTCCAGGAAAGCCTTTGGAGACAAATCATCAGTTATGGTTTCATAATTTACTGGAAAAAATGTTTTTTTATCAAAGTTATAGAGAGCAATATTGTTAGAATATCTACAGTTCTTTACTGGAGTTTATTTTATAAGGAAAATGAAAACAAGTGGTATAGGGTAGATTAAATCCAATTAGCTAACATCTTTAAAATGAATTTCTAGGAAGATGTGAATGATATTTTTCAGAAAAGGATTAGGTTCACAAAAGCTGTCATCTGGAGATGTAGATAAGATATTTTATATTTCAGAACATAAGGAGATAAGGAACTCAAGAGAAAGATGTCAGGTTATGGTAATTATGTGGGCTAGGTGTTTGACTTTCTAATGATCCTTTAAGCTGAAAGATAGTTAATTATCAATTTCAGCTTCAGTGCATCCAATTATCAAAAGGAACTTCAGTTGTTTCAGAAAATCATATAGAGCAGCATCCCATCTTTTTTTTTTTCATCAACACCACTAATAATACATCTGATATCCTACATTCATATGCATATACACATGCTTGCACTCACTTCAGCACTCTCTGGTGTTACTTATTAATAAAGTGACTAAGTAAGCTGAAAAGCATTAGTGATGTGGCCTTTACTAGTTCTCATACCTAAATATACATCTATAAGTGCTTTAATATACTCCTAACAAGCGTCTAATATTGCCTCATACCATATTGGTACACTGATCTACCTAAAATTCTATAATCTATTTTTAATGCTTCCAAATGTATGGTAGAAAAGGGATAATTTTTAAAATGATAGTTAACAAAGTAAACATTCTGAATAAATTTCTGCCTCTGAAGGGAGCTGAAGTTACACATGGCTCCCAAGAATGATGGCTAGGTGGGCGTGGGCATGTGATTGGGTGGACATGGTTTTTTTTGCAGCACCATCCCTACCCCATTTTTTGGGCCTTCCTGGCCTCAGGGGAACCTCTGGGGGGGCATTTTTGTTCCCAGATGGTTCTCCTGGGGCTCAGGAAGGAAAAAACAGAGCATAGGAGGGGCATTTAGCACCCCTCCGCGCTCCATTTTGGGTGCCTTCTTGGGCTCAGAGGAGCCTCTGGGGGGTTGTTCTTGTTCCCAGAAGGCTGCACTGGGGTTCAGGAAGGAAAAAAAACAGAGCAAGGGAGGGGCATGCAGCACCCCTCCATGCTCCATTTGGGGCCTTCCTGGCCTCAGAGGAGCCTCTGGGGGAGTTACTCCCAGTAAGGCAAAAAATGGAGGGATCCCCTCCCTCCATTTTTTGCCTTCTTGGGCCTCAGGGAAGCCTCCTGGATAAAGCAATAAGAAGCGAGGTCGGGAGGTTAAAAAAAAAATACCTTAAACTGACTGGGCGGGCGAGCATCGGGCAGACGCATCGGGCGGGCAGGGCAAGCGAGCAAGCAGTGACCAGGCGACTGGGTTGGTAATGTGGCCAGTCAGAAGTTACTATCAGTTCGACGACCCACACCAAATCCTTGCTACCGGTTCGCCTGAACCAGCACAAACCAACTGAATACCACCACTGGCTCCCAAGCTGTATGGTCCAATCAAGATTTTATGTTAGCTGCTACACTACTTAAAAATCTCTTAGAAGTTAAGCTCTACACTGGGATGTCAAACTGGCGGCCTGCAGGCCAGATGCATCATGCACAGGCCACACCCACCCCAGGTAAAAAACTTCATGCTACGTCACTTGACACGATCGAGTTTGACACCCATGCTCTGGACTAACAAATGTGATTTTCAAATTTTCACTAGCATTCCTGCATTAATCTTTTCAATTAGTGTACAGACTGCAGCCTTTAGGTTGTTCAAACAGAAAACAACTGGATTTATAGTTGGAGAAAGTAATTTAATTAAACTTTAACTTCCTTTTTCAAAAACTGTCTTGGTTATGCATAGGTTTACATAGTTTCTTCTGTAACTCAGCCTTATAAAAACTACCTACTTGATAATTTTTTTTCATTTATAAGTTAGGTTGCTTAAGTTCTTTTTTTTTTCTAATTAGATTGGGTGGAAAATCGGAGGGAGGGAGAGAGCAAGGGAGGAAGGGAAGAAAGAAGGAAGGAAGGTTGTTTTTCCTGAAATGGATACAAAGAAACTAGATTCAGAAGTGATAAAAATTAATTTGTGCACCTTAATTAGAACCAGCTCACTGGAAAAAAAAGGAGGTAAATGGAGCCAGCAGCTAGTGTTAAGAGATGATTGAATTTTTTGTCATGTAGGTATAGTGGACTTGGCTGCTTATCCTCCTGAGTCTATCTGTGCAATATATTGCATTCAGCCTTTGACTGGTTTCTTTAAAACAATCAATGCTATTCCTGTCGTGTCCCCTGGGCCTGAAATTTCATTGATCTTGGGACTTGACATTTCTCATTGTATAGCAGCAAGTTGCCAGTCGTGTGGGTTGCTTTTCCTGGCCATGTTTGCATTGAGCACTGTATGAATACATTGTGTCAGCTAGCCCAAACCTCAGTTTGTGGACCAATTATAGTAAATAGCCCTTAAAGGCACTAAGGTACATTTTGTCTCACTTGACACATTTTACATATACTTAAAGAGAATGTTCAGTATCCATTACATGAGTGTGGTAAACTGTGTGTACACTAAAACATACTAAATGTCTCTGTAAAGAATTGCAGGGAGAAAGTATCACTGATTTTATGAATAATACTAATGAAGGCATTTTTACTTATTTGTATATAAGTGTTTCAGATTTAAAAGACATCCTAAATTAATTAGGAGGAAATAATTAGTTTTAAAACATGTATAGTATGTGTACATATTATTTCTTTAAATGGTTAATTATAAAACCTTCTAGAGAAGAGCTGGGTTTTTAATATGGGATTTGAATATAAAATCCTTTCTTTCACATTAAAATTGTGTTGGCCAAAAAGAGATACTTGATTGTTTAGATGTCAGTTTTTTTCAGTAAGTTTGCAGAATTATATTTCCCAAAATCTAGAGCAGAGGTGTCAAATTGGCAGCCCTTGGGCGGGATACATCACATGCAGGCCACGCCTACCCCATCTCCATGAATGGGGAAAATGTCGCAAAATGTCACATGACAGCAACGTGACGCCACGTGTTTGACATTTGTGATCTAGAGATATCTAGTGGAAAAAATATTGCACTTATAATTGTTAACATCTCCATTTGTTATCAAGCTTCTCATCAACTTTCACATAGATATATCCACTTTATTTGATGTCCATATCAGTTTCTTGTTTCTACCTACAGATATATATTGGGTCCAATTTGACTGTATTACATAGTTATATCCAATCTCTCCTTGGAGCTTGTATAAAATATATGATTCTAATCTTCACTCAATAGTATGGGGAGGAATAAGTGCTCTGCACATAGACATGTGAGCCTGTAGCTCCTAGTAAAGCACAGGGATTTAAAAAACATTATAAAGATGTTAAGGAATTATCAGAACCAATCAGGTGTAAACTTACTGGTAGTTGACATAGTGGTTTATAGCAGTCAAAGACTTCATGCTTTTAACCAGAAATAAAAATGTATTCCCAACACTCCTTGGTAGATGTTATTTCAAAAGAATCCTTCCAGGTTACGTATGCCTCCTGGTTGACATGAGCAACAGGATGTTATCTTAGAAGACTTTAGACTTTAATAGAAATCCAGCTTGCATAAAATAGTAGGACCATGTTCGAGATAAAACTGAGTTTTGTTTGCCCTTTGTATATTTGAGAAGCCAAAAGAAAGAAGAAAAATGTAAGAGTTCTCAGTTAAAATAGTGTGATCTTATGGAGCAGACTTAATAAATATATGCAGATGGTGCATGCTTAATTATGAATGAAAAGTCTAAACTAGAGCTGTGAAACTCCTAGCCCACAAGCCGGATGCATCATGCGCTGACCACATTCATGCCCAGTTTAGCGAAGGGGGAAAATGTCCGATATATCACATAATACCACCGTGACAACATGAGTTTGACACTCCTGGTCTAAAATGACATCAGAAAGTAAGACCTAGTGTCATCTAGATTGCTTGGGTGCATATAAAACTGTGAATTTATTATTTGCATGATATTCTCCAATGAATGGTGATAATTGAAAGAATTAGGAATCAGAAATTCCTAGAGTCTTCGAGATAGGCAGTATGAGAATAGAAAAAACAGATAAGAAATAAAGTGTGTAACAGCCTGCATAAAACCTGAATTGGGGAATGGGCGAATTATTTTGTAGGGCAAAGGTACAAACAAAATGACAGAATTCAGAAAAAGTGATTAGAGTCTTTGGAGACTCAAGAATGATTGAGAATGTAGATGATTATGAAAAATTAATAGACTCTATGCCTTTTAAGATGCTTTGTCCACTATATAGGATAAAGTTATCAACTTAAATCCTGCTGGCAATATGAAGTCCATCAATACTCTTTTGTTGGCTTAGTTAGTATCTTTGTTGCAAAGAAAAATGAGTAATGCAAAATAACATTTCTAGGAAGCAACTGTTTGGGATTTGATATTCAGGATATTTTATTGATGCTTGTTTTGCAATATTATGCTATATTCTTACTCCTCTTCAGGTAGGAAACTAATTCTGCCAAAGATTAGATGCTTTGATCTCTTCCACTTTTCAAATGATTAACTATTAGCTATAATTAATCATAGTGTATGACACTACCAAAAAAGAAAAGAAAAATGTTTATAATTCACATGAAATATTAATTTGTAAGGAAATACAAACCATAGGACTAAATAACTAAATTAATATTTATCTTTTACACAAGAACCCCTGTACTAGTAATTGCATATTATGTCTTTTTTGAGAAACAAAAGCTACCCTCTTATTTATTACTACATACATTTATTACTACATTGACATAGCACATTCTTGTACATTTTACACTTTTGCCCTAAAGTATTCAATTACACAGATATAGAAGAACAATGTTGGGGAAATTGCTGTGAGTTCAAATTGACGGTGTTTCAATTCACAGATCAAGCTTCACCTGCATATCCTTTAGTATCTTAGCCTTTAATATTTCACTGCATCTATCATTAGTGCCATTAGGATGAGAGAATTTTCTTAGATTTTGAATGATTGCTACAGTCCCTAATGTTCTATTTTTTTGCTGTGAAATTCTCTTTCCCATTTAGCAGGTTTGCTGTAATAATATAATGCTGATTAAATTGTTATTTTCTTTCATTTGCTGCGAAGAGTGAAACGATATTTACTGTTACCACCAAGCGTCAGCTGATTCTAACTGTATTACAGTTAGGACATGCCTAAAAATCTGCTTTCAGAGGCAATACCAAATAAAGAATAACAGTACAGATTCACTTTAATTATAGTTTAACCTGCAGTGAAGTGTATTAAGCTTGATACTTCAGAATTATGTGCAATGTAGATTATAATTCCTTTTTCCCTTCTTCGCTTTTTTGTCAACTCATGAAAAACTCTTGAGGTTTTACCAAAGCTAAATCAGGTAATTTACACTTGAGAATACCAATAAATCCTCCAGAAATTTAGCCAAACCCCTTCATCTCCTGGTATGTATCCTTTAGAGCTCTTTGTGCTGGAAAGTTGTCGACTTCTATTCTAATGTTTCAATTTGTGTAGAATGTTTTTAAAACTGCTGTCATATATTGCAACAGGCACTTACAAAAGGATACAAAAATCATTTAAGAATTAAATAATTTGTTTATATAGTTTGTATTTGATACCTTCGCCTCCTGCATTCCTTCAGTACAGACAAATTTACAAAATATTAAGTATAAATAAATAACCTATTGATATCTAAACATCCCACCCAGAAGCACAGAAAGATATATCACCGAGTTCTTCCTAGCTTTTTCTTTGTTTACTTTTTATAATATAATGCACCTGTTACTGATGTAAACATCTTTCAAGGCAGAGAAACTATCTCTAATATTATTCAGCTTTTCTATTTCAATCCAAACATGTATATCCCAAATTTTATAGGTAATCTGTCCTCCCCAACCAGATGTCTCCCAGATGCATTGCCATGATGGCTGGCTATTTCCTAGCCAGCATATGCACTGAAATCTAAATAATCGGGTTGTTCAGCACTTAATTCAAAAATGTTTCAGAATGTAAATATATCACCTGTCTATGGAAAGCAACAATACAATTCCAAGAAAAAAACACAACTGCTTCCAAGAGAAATAGTATATTTTTACACTGAAGCTCTATTTCTTGTTTTATTTTTATTTATTTATTAAATTTTATGCCACTCTTTCCCCTGTAAGGTGCATCTGGGCAGTTTTAAATTAACTTGTGTTAACTGCTCGAAGTATTTTATGAGTGGGAAGATTTAAAACTTGAAATTATAAATATCAAATCCAAAGCATTATGTAGCCTAATTAAAATATTTTGTTCAAATGAAAACAAAAGCAAGGGTTATATTCTAAACCCAATCAAATCATATAAATACATGCAATTATTATGATTAATATAGACATGTCTACAGTATATCAGTGTGTCATGAAGGAATATATGAATCAAAAAGTCCTTAATACTAGAGATATTCTAAAACAGACCTCCCCCAATATAATACTAGAAACGCTCCCAAATTGAAGTTCAAGTTAATGTAATATATTTATGGTTCATTTTTTTTTAGGTGACTATCCTGCTCCCAGAGCTGTTCTAACTGGTCATGATCATGAAGTTGTCTGCGTATCAGTGTGTGCTGAGCTGGGACTTGTCATAAGTGGTGCTAAAGGTCAGTTGCTAAAGGTTAATTTTAGTTTATAACTTCATGCCTAAAAAAAATTATTACCATCAATAACTTAGAAACAGAAAGTCCTCATTTAGCAACTGCAATTGGAACCAGCAACTTGGTGGTTAAGCTAAATGGAAAACCACATGACTGAAACCATGTTTATGATTTTACTTCAGCTTTCTGTTGCTTTACAGTCCAAATAGCCAGCTGAGCCCAAATAGCAATAGGTGTCCAGAATGTGACTCACAAGGAAACCAGATAAAAAGGCAAATGATATAGCCTTTTTCCTCCAGTTCCTTGCTCTTTGGAATGCCCATTTTTGCTCTGGAATAATAAGAAAGGAATTGATACCTGAATGTACATTGATTGGAGAGTAAGGGACTATAAGAGAATAAGCAGGCACACTAAGGGCAATATACATTATTAGAAAGGAATGTGCTAGTGATAGCTGCTTGCTTAGTGCATCGCAGCATGCCATAAGCCACTTCAGAGACAAGCAAAAACCTTTAGTATGAAATTGATTATCAATTTCAGGCAGCAGCCACAAGCCAGGAGGAGGCTTCTAATCAACTAATTAAAGTCACAGCTAAATTGTTAACTTGCGGTTAACACTTTTTAGGGACACCGCTGTGGAGAAAAGCAGCTCAGTAAGAGGTAGCCTAAGCAATCTCTCTGCTCTCTGAGAAGGGAATAGAGAAATGGGTGAGACACGGGATAACACATAATAACTGACTGTAATGGCAAACACATGGTGACAGAGGGGCACTGTAAAGATTGTAAACATTAGTCTCAGTTACTTTTTCATCACTACGTAACTGAAAGGTTGCTGTGAGGCAGTTGCTAGATGAGGACTACTTTTAGCTGCAAGAACTTAAATCAAGAAATGAAGTAGCCCAGGCCACCAAGATGCCTCTGGTAAAAAAAAAAAACAGCATAAACATTGTTATCAAAATTCAAACCTATAAATAATTAATACTGCCAAATTTGTTGGGTGGAGCAGAATCCATTGGTTTGAAATTATTTTTTAAAGCTTGGAAGTTTCCTAAATATACTGCCTACACTCAATATTACTTATTAAATCTTAGAAATCAAATATTATTAAATCTTAGAAAGATTTCAATCTTTCTAAGATATAACTTTCCTGCCACAAGTTACATACTTTCAGCCTATCTTCCCGAACTCTGCCTTTGTGACTATTTCATTGTTTATATGTGCCTTCTCCATTTTCGGTAGTAGGGCTGGCTTCTTTTTTTGACTACTATTTTTATCCTTAGTAGAACTGCTTGCTGTCATGCTTGTAATATTCCTATCATTTGAAATTCCCATTTCTCGTGAGCCTTTCCCCTGTAGCTTATTCTGCAGCTCTGAGTTTATTAAACTCCATTTTTTTAGAAATCAAAATGCATGGTGGTCAGTTTCCTCCAGCATCTCCCTTACTTTCATTTCCTGAACTTAATCTTCTCTTTGATAAGATTGACTTCAGTAATTCAATTCCTATGGATCCCGGTGGTTCTATTGAAGTCTAGATTGAACAGAAAGGGCCCTGAAACAAAAATAGATGTTAAAGATCTTTGAACTCTTGGAGATAATGTTAGAAATTTAGAGACCCTTTTCATGGCCATATAGATGTAACAATGCTTCAAAGAAGCTCTGTTTAATTTTTTTTCTTCACTTCTTTGATATGACAGATGCAGTACTTGAATACATTGTCTTCTCATCTCTGTCATGGCTTATACTGCCTTTATTTTTTTATTTTTTTTAAATTTATTGATGTCATCAAGACCAACTGTTCAAATTTTACAAACAACTAAAATGAACTCTAAAAATAGTAAATAACCTATACCACATTGCAATAAAACAAGTGCCCCAAACAACCTGGTTTCCAGTGTTTCCAGCATGAATTCCAGTTAAGTCTCAAAGTCTCCCTTAAAAAGTTCTTCTTGACAGTCTTATGAAGATATTGAAATTAGATGTGCCAGCCCAACAAGGCAGACCAGATTTGAACACGAAAGTTACAAATACTAATCAACTTGTATTACAAGGTTGCAGTAACAGATTCTTGCAAGTCTAAATGTGCCTCACCATTCCCTGCCTTTATCCTAAAGAGAACTAAAGAGGTTTAAGTCTCAGACAGTTTCTCAAATTCTCAAATTTCTGCTTTTAGCTCAGGTTTCTCTTATCTGAGCATTCCCTTGGCTACAACTCTTCTTCTTCCTCCTCCATGCTATTTTCACAGCCCATTAATCCATTTCTAGATATATTGAACTGAAGATTATTCACTTATAACTGAACGGAGGGCGAAAATAAGTGTTAGAGCAAAGGGAAAGACCTCTTCTTTCTAAATTCAACTAGTTCACCTTCATCTAAATAAGAATTATTTAGATAAAGTACCTCTGCTGGCCTTTCAGCCAATTCCAACTTACTTTTCGCTCAGCTGGAAGTATTAGCCATGATAATTCTAAATTATATGGTCATAGAAGCCACCTATTACCTCAAGGGAACAGAAATCCACCACCAGTTTTATTCCGAACCTGACCTGCCCCTGTTCTGACCTCCTGCTGCTAATACCTTTATTAAGTATAGATATAAGCCTTTAAAGATTTCTTTAGGTATAGCAGGTACCATGTAGATCAAATGTAGTTTCCTTGATAGTGGAGTTTTTCTCCATTAGTAGAAAGATATTCTATGCCATCCTAATCCTTTCTTAATTCATGTTGAAATCATTAGGATTTAAATAATAAGAAACCTTTCTCAGAAATCATGGTAGTATCTTTTAGTCTGTACCCAATCCATTGTTAATCATTGACCAAAATTATATGAATTTCCATTTCTGTAATATACTGTTATTGATTTGTAATATACAGAAGGACCTTGTCTGGTACACACAATTACTGGAGATTTGCTGAGAGCACTAGAAGGAACAGAAAATTGTTTGTATCCACGCCTAATATCTGTCTCTAGCGAAGGCCACTGTATCATCTATTATGAAAGAGGAAGATTCAGCAATTTCAGCATTAACGGAAAACTTTTGGCCCAGATGGAAATTAATGATTCAACCAGGGTAATTTTTATTTTATATTTTAATAGAAGGCATTAACATTAGTTCAGTGTCACCTGAACAAAGTTACATCTATAGAAAAAAAATTCAGCTCCAACTAAGTTAGATTTATTCTTAAAAACTATACCAAGACATTGCTTAATATACAATGTTTCCTGAATATCTGTTCCTTAATCATCTGATCATGCTTAAAACTTTAAATAGCTTGATCTCTGTTGTTCTTTAATTTTGGAAACTCAGAGGCATCAATGTGGGGAGGTGGGAGTTGGGGGTGCAAATAATGAAACTCATGCAAGTGATGAGCCTTTTATATGCATATCATAGCTTCTCAGCTATGTCATGAAGGCATCTCGGCTAAGTCATGAATAAGGACCCCTAAGGAATCAAATCTACCAGCATCAAGAGCAGCTCAAGGAGATTAAATGGATACATAACTCGAGCTGTTCATAGTGGCATATACCACTGCAAAGGTTGAATTGATTTGTGTAAATTTCAAGGCAAGCCTTCACTTTTGTTTTTAATAATATTTTTTTAAGAAACTAGTTTATTGCTCAGCATTCTGCAGTTAAGGTTAGGCTTTATTACTATAGGTAAAATCTGTTAAATAATAAAGTTTCATTATGGTTCTTCTGTTTTTGGTTTTCCTGTAGGCTATCCTTCTGAGCAGTGATGGGCAGAATCTAGTTACCGGTGGTGATAATGGAGTAGTAGAAGTATGGCAAGCTTGTGACTTCAAACAACTCTACATTTATCCTGGCTGTGATGCTGGCATTAGGGCAATGGACCTATCCCATGATCAGAGGTAAACTGAAATCTAAAAAAAATAGCAATAAGAGGGTGATATGCATTTAATATTTTTCTTAGCAATCCTTCCCTTAGTTAAATACATAGCACAACTGGATTGCTTGAGTGTTAAAACACAAGCCAGTAACATTTACCAATCCAAAGCACGTGTTCCCACAAAAAGATCATTTCCAAAATTCAGATAACATCTCCTAATTTTAAATATTCTTGTGAAAGATCTCATGAGATCTTATGAACTTGTATATTTTGATATTTTGAAGAATATGCTGCTTTAGGAGAGGGGGGACCTCTCCTAAACTGAGTGGCATGTACCACTCAAAATTAACAATTAAGTTCAATTAGACAGCTATACTTAGTAAAATTTCTTGTGATATGTTTTAGGCTGTGCTTATGCTAACTGGTATTTCAAAGAAAGCAGTAATATAATATACTGGATAATAACCTTAAAACATGGAGTACAGACTTCTAATCCCTGTTCTATCTTAATTCTGTGGGAGTGAACCAGTCATTGGGATTGCAGTGTGGATAAAATGGGAAATTCATATAGGGAGAAAAGTAATTGTTTTTGTAGGTGTTTATATTCATTTTTGTTGATTCTTTTTAGCTTTAACCCAGTCAATCTGTATGTACTTTACATTTCTTTAGTAGAACACTGCTGGAGAAATAGAAGCAGCCATTTTCCAAAGGAAGCTCCCAATTTTTGTTACCTAACAAAATAATAGACTCTTAAGTTCCCTAGCAGGATATTCCATTTTGCCTAGTATTTTCAAATGACTACTGATCTTCAAACTAGCTAAGTGTGGTTTATTATGAACAATAAATATCTCAGATATTTACAAGCCCGATCTCTGTTTCTGTTTCAGGACTCTAATTACCGGCATGGCATCTGGTAGCATTGTAGCTTTTAATATAGATTTTAATCGTTGGCATTATGAGCATCAGAATAGATATTAAACCAGAGTGAAGAACTGAAAGCAAAGATTACACTGAGAGCACAAGTGCTACTGAAAGGTATCTCTGGTGGAAAAAAGAAATCTGCATTGACCTCCGTTGTACATTCCATTACACCCAGCAATAGCTGTACATTGTAGTCAGCAACCATTTTATTTTGTGTGTTTTTTCACAACTGAACACCAGCTGCTGCAGAAGCGAGCTTGTATCATGTAAATTATAATGACTTAATAGATGTTTTGGTAATTATTTCATATACTTTTGTTTACTGAGAAAAGGTAGAAGAACACATCACAAGAGACTTTTGAATATTCTGAGGAACTTGTCTCTGGCTATTATATGGTTTGGGCCATGACTCTAGCATCCATTTCCCATTTCCTAGCCTCTTTTCAAGCTGATCAATTAAAAGGAAAAAAACCCTATGTTTGATACTTTGTACATCAGATGCACATCTTAACTTTAAAGGGATACTTTTGTAAAAGTAAAGCCTTGTATAAAAAACAAAAACTGTTTCTTAATTTTATTGTGGAGTTACAACTTGCATGTACTTTAAGCCTGATGTCTGAAAACCACATCCACAAGTTGAACTGAAAGCTGTCCGAGGCCCAGCTTGTATTTAAAGATTGAAATGGGGTTCAAGCTGCAATGGAGCCATTGCCACTGAAACATGGTCTGCATATTTCAGTCTAAAGCCACCCCTTCTAAATGAAGTTTTGCTCATTACATGAAGCATTTGGATATGAAGCCATTGTTTGCCATAGTTATGCATTTTTTAAAAATACTTTTCCCTTAAAAATTAATAATGTGATCCACAGACAGGAGCATGGTTAAGATGATATGCTACAGCGCTTTATGATTCCCACCAAAGCAAGATTGCTAGACTTCTAGATTCATCACATTTGGCATACTATACATTGCAGGGAGAGAGCAACTAAGATTTTTCTCTTAAATTCCTTGGAAATAAAGCTTGGTTAAAAGCAAACTTAGCTTCATTGGGGTTATTCTTTTGAATATTTTTAAAACTCATATGTTTAACACACATTTTACATTGAAAGCACTCATATTTGACAGTACTGTAATAATGACTATCAGAATAATTTTCTGCACATTCTTCAAATCATGTACCATACCCAGGGGTATATACACTTCATGTTTCTTCTTTGTATATTTGGTGACTGTATTGTCATAGATGTACATATTGTGTCGGTAGGGCTATGAGGCATGTAACAGGAATGTAATTTTCTCAGACTTTACACTCACTCACAGTCATTTATTTAAAAAAAAAAACAAGATAATGGATTCTTTGTACTGGCACTTTGGCACCAGAAACTTATTATTTATTGACGTGGCTCTTATTTGTTACTCACCTTGTATTAGTAAGTTTTAGCACTAAATACCTTCTTCATTGTTGTTTGTATTAATAAGATTCTGAAATCATGGGGAATCAATGTAATGATTAAGTTATTCATCATTGGTCTGTAAGCAATATCTAGAGTTTGTAGCTTAGAACTGGGAGAATACTGAACATCTGGAAGATAAGTTCATTTCATCTCAAGATCATGGTGAAATATTTTGGCTATATAAATTCCTTAAGCTATTGTAACCATGTTTTATTGCAAAAATGTAAAATATGCCAGATGTGCGTGAGTTGGAAATCAAAAAAGAAAAATAAAATATGCAAAGAATTCATGAATTGTTTCTTATTTTATCAAACCTTGACTCAAATGTTTTTTAAATAAAAAATACATTTAATAATGATTTATAAATATTAGAAAGACTTAATTTACCATTGCAGTACCTACTCATCCATATATTGATTGGTTTATACGCACAACATTTCACAATATTTTATGCTTTATGTTACATTTTCATAATTAATGGCATAATAGTAATTCTGTTCATCTGGACAACATCAGAGTAGGGAAAACTCCTTTTGCCTTTCTGCTTTAAAAAGAAATTAGGGACAAATTGCCATTGCTAATCAGGGATTCAGATGGATAATTTATGACAACATAAATAATGTGACCTAGACACAGGTTTTCTATGAAACTAACTTATAATTCACACTTCTCATTTGGAAAATATTTGGTGACAAGAAGGCAATTTATCTTACTATCTTTACTTTATCTTACTGAATATCAATATTTCTATATGAACAGGAATGTTAACACAGCGCTTTCATTCTTTTCACTAGTTCACAGCAAAAACTATTAATTACACTTTTCACATGGTAGTCTGAGGAGTATAGAAATAACAATGGTTATTTTATTTATTTATTTGATTTGTCAATCGCTTACAAGATAATAGGTATAAGTATAAACATAGTTACGAATATATGAAATGGATACATATAAGAAAAATAAAAAGAAACAATAGGACAGGGACGGTAGGCACGTTGATGCGCTTATGCATGCCCCCTACAGACCTCTTAGGTGAGGTCCAATAGTAGACAGACTAAGGTTAAAGTTTTTGGAGTTTGGGGAAGAAACCACAGAGTCAGGTAGAGTATTCCAGACATTGACCACTCTGTTGCTAAAGTCGTATTTCCTGCAATCAAGTTTGCTGCGGTTTACCTTGAGTTTGTATCTATTGTGTGCTCTTGCATTGTTATGGTTAAAGCTGAAGTAGTCATTGACAGGTAGGACATTGCAACATATAATTTTATGTACTATATATAGATCGGACCGAAGGCGGTGTAGTTCTAGGTTTTCTAGGTCTAGAATTTCAATTCTGGTGGCATAAGGTATTCTGCAATTATCTCATACAACTTTTGCTTTATAAGATACCTTAAAATTTCTGCAATGGCAAAACTTAATTATGCAATATTTCAATTTCTTGAAGGAACATGAATATTATCAAACTTTTAAACTTGGAAAATGGAATACCTATACAACAGTTGACAATATAAGCTTACCTCAATTAATCTCCAAGGCTAAACAGGATCAGACCTCATTCATAAACTAGAGATTTGAAGAAGAAAAAAACCAGAAATCATTGGCAGAGCATTTCCACCCTAGTGCCAAGAAAACTCTATTTACAAGGGCCTTTTCCCTCCTATCCCCTCCTGCATTCTCTTCAAGGTACAATACCTTCCATGCAAGAAAAGCAGAGATCTTGTGGCAGACTGATTTTAATTAGGTCCAGTATATTAAAACAGCCATTATAGAAGCTTTACAATACAGGGTCTTACAATTGTAACATTGTACATATATGTATACTGTACATACTGTAAAATTACAAATGCTGCCTGTGAAAAGTTATTATTGAGGAAGCTTATTATTATACAGTACAGTGTATCAGGTCTGCTGATGTTTGAAGCAAATTCTTATACTACAGAAATAATTATAGAGATGTTGTATTTTCAAGAGATGTTTCTCATAAGAAAACACGTAATTACGCACACATAAAGCATATAAATGAATTTCTTAATAGTTTATATTGTTAATTAATAGTTAATGTATAAAAACAAATATCAAAAATTTGATAGTCAATAATCTTAACTGAAATGCTGCTTATATTTAGGAATGCACAACAGATTATTTGCTATATCTTTAGAGACTACCATTGACCAATCACAGGTGGAGGTCACAATGTTAATCACTAAACCATACCATTGTTAGAGTAATATATGATCAAATCAGTCACTAGTAAATTAAACACATCTACTCAGATTAAGTTGGGGAAAATAATATTATAATAAACTTGTATGAAGGTTAGGCAATATTCAATATAGTTCAGTACCTGTCTGGAAAAATCCATGATAAGAAATAGAGCAATAATAGGCACATTATAAATTTAAAATGTTCTATTGATGTTCACAAAATTCACAACTTTTCTTAAATGAATGACACTGGCCAAATGGAATATGCATAGTCAGAAAATATATATTTACCACAAGAGAAATTGTTCACTCCTGGCACTTCTATCCCACACTGATACTTCATTGATACTTTTTTTCTGAACAGATGAATATACTTTCAAACAAGTTCTTCTCTGAGAAAAGATCTAAGCATAGTAAAAGTTGAGGGGCTCTGCATTTCCATCCTGAAACTTTCTCCAATCAGAGAGGCTTACTCTGTTTCTTTCTCTTACTACTGTCAAAGCCAAATAAATCCCATTTTGTTGCTTTTAGCTTCTCTTGCTTCTGTATTTTAATATTTAGCAATTCCATCTTTCTGCAGGTATTACTTCTTGCTCATATATCTCTTCAGTAATCATCTTTCATTTCCTATGTACATCTCTTAGTTCAGTCAAGTTTCCAATGCACTCCAATGGTTTCCTAATCACTCGCTCTGTGTATCTGTCTTTTAACTGGATTGTATTTGTATTTCCTGCCTCTAACTTCTCTGATATTCCCAGCACATGTCTTCTATTTGTTTGAATGGAGGATCTCTATCCATCGGTTCTATTTAGCTTCTCTGACATAGTTGAAATAGGATCACTTGAAATCTAGTATGCATTTATGTCTATGTTCCAAATTCCCTTTCTATAATAATTTGATCTAAACAAAATGACATGGTTATTTCTTCCTAAGCTTTTTATCTCTTTAACCAGCTGTTTCCTATTGGATAGTATCAGAACAAGGAGGGTCTATTCACTTCCACTTCAATCTTGTAGTAAATGAAGCAAAAACACTATAGACTTTCTGGAATCTTTCAGTCTTAGTTGCTTATGCAAAAGATGGCTGAGCAATTAACATATCCCTTTATTATTCCTCCTCTCCCCTCTGAAAATTCTGTAGTCAGGTTCTTGAAGGTCTTATCTGGAAATTCTGCTTGATTAGACAACTTATACTCAATAATATAACTGTAAGAAACAAGAAAAAGAAAAGCATACGCATTTTCTCTTGTACTTATGTTGAGATTTCTCAATCTCTGGACAAGTGTACATTTCCTTTACATATAATGCCACTTCTTCCCTTGTATATGATCTATTCCTTTTCAATGAATTATTACCTTAAGTTTTCGCATTTCAAAAATGAATTTCATTCTACAAGGTTTCAGTAATGTACATCAAAATAGATTTCTCTTCTTCCTTTAAAAAAAAACACGCTATGCATTTCTGTAGATTTGATTGCAAGTCTTGAATCATATAACTTAATCTCTTCCCTATATTTACATGATTATATATTTGTAGCCTTCATATCCTATGTATCACTACTAGTCTATGTTTCACTACCAGGAACTCTATGAAATTCAGTAAGAAGGAATAAAGAAAATCCCACTTAGCCCTTCAATGCTTCCATTCTTCTATCCAGGTCTTCATAATCTCTTGCTATGCCTTCAAGACTCTGTCTGGTCCCATCATTTGTTCTCAAATAGATCATAAAAATGTATATTTGTCAATAGGTTTTAAAAGAGTTGAGAATCTTTTTCTGTTCAATACTGTGAGCTTCAAGCACACACCAAGTAGACTGTCAGGATGAAGTAACCACTATTTTAGTACAAGTCAATATGGAGACTTCCATAACTATGGAGTCCTTTTCTGGACAGAAGTAGCATTCTGCATTATCTTTTTTAGTTTCTTGGGCTTGTGATTTCTGGTTTTTATCCAGAACTCCACATTGTCAACAAGGAGACTTTGAAGGCTGCTCTGAAACTCTAAAAATGAACTCTTTTTAATAGGGTTGAAACTTTGTGTCTCATTTCCGCCTCTTGGTTGACTTGTAACTGGTCAACTTCTAACTTTTAGGTCATTTCCTAGTATAAGTTGCTATCCTCAACTATTTCCTTTGTCCAATCTTACAATTTTTCATTTTGTCTAATAATCTGGATGATGGACAGATCCATTTCTATGAACATTTTATCAATGGATAGCACCTCTAACACACTACTTAGTCTGATGATAAATGGTGTTGTGAACATCAATGTGAAGCAAAATGGACTTTATAGCTAAACCACATTTAGAAGGCAACAGCCATAATCAGTGAAGTGTTCTTATGTAATTCTATTCAGCATACAAATATAAGTAAATAAAAGTATGATTTCAGATTATTTTCTCTGGGTAGCCCAATTAAGTGCCATAGCAATTTAAATCTGTCAGAATATACTGACAAAAATTCATTTGCAAAATAAATTAAAATAAATAGATTCAAATGTTCAATGAATGTTTGAAGCAATGAACCAAGGTCTCAAACTTTTTAATCAACTATCACCGAAGTTTCACTGTTAGTTGTTTCTCTAACTACACGTGATATTTATGAAGTGATTCTTTTAATTCTAGACAGTCAATCCATAGAATCCTCCCTCTATGAAAGTCTGTATACTGAAAATGTACACATCATTTTTATGCAGTATGATATATGGGCAAACTAGGATGCACCATCATAACAACCAAACATTCCCTACATCAGAGATGGTATTCAGCAGGTTCTGACACTTTCTGGAGAAGCAGTAGAGGAAATTTTGAGTGGTTTGGAGAACTGGCATATGCCACCTCTGACTGGCCCTGCCCCCCTCTATTCTCTGCCTCCCATCGAGTCCCAGCTGATTGGCTGGGTCTTCTTTGGTTGCCCTACACAGGAAAATGGAGCTGGAAAGCAGGTTAGTGGGATGGGGAGAGAATGGGATTTTGTAGTATCTTTCCCCTGCCATGCCCACCAAGTCAGGCCATGCCCACAGAACTGTAGTAAAAAAATTTGAATCCCACCACTGCCCTACATGTATCATAAATCTAGTTACAGGTCACTGAACAATGCATAGTGTAGCTTTTTTTAACTTAATGAAAGATCCAATTCTATTCCAAGATACCTAATTACTGCAGGAATAACTCTTGTTTTAAATATCAAATGCTTAGCTTTGTAATGTTTAACACTAGTAAGTGGAGATGCCACTTCAGCTTTTTGCAGTTTGCTTGCAAAATATTAGATGACAAATTCCAAATCAGCCTGTAATCAAGATGATGTATGAAGCTATACATGTGAGTCTCCATTCCAAATATTGATACAGCAACCTCTCCACCCTTTATACAGTGAATGTTTGCGTAGGAGAAATTCTCTCTCTCTCTCTCCTCTTTCCTCCTCCTCCCCCCCCCCCCCCCCCGTGTAATGGTCATGGGTGAGGTTCTTGTATGAGGAGATCAATTTCATGTGCTACATTTAACATCCTTTCTTTGCAATCTCTTGGAAATGATCAATAGATTCTTTGGATGGGGATAGAAACAAATTCAAAACCGGAATTGTGAAAGTAGCAGATAGTAAAGTGTGGAATAAATTTATCTGATCCTGATTACATATTGCAAATTCAGTTGAGGTCAGCTAGATGATGCATGCTTAACTGTTATATTGTAATTTAAATTAAATATAATTCAGAAAAACCTATTTATTTTGTAGATGGAAAAGGAAAATAAAGCCATGTTACAAGATGTAATTATTTTAGTGCTAGTTATTTAATTTGGATTAATGTTAATCAGACTTCTGAATGCCATGCCCTTCTGGTGGTCATTTGTAGCTGGGCCCTTCTCACTTCCTTAGAATCCCAAATGAAGCAACAAACTATTGTAATGGAAAATGGAACTGAAGAGGGGAAAGTGGGGATGTCTATAACAGCACTGCAGCTTCCCAGGAAGGTGACAGCACATTCCAATGAGGAGCCCAAACCAAGAGATTATACAGTCCAAACTGGGTTGGGAGGGAGGATAAGGTTCAGGTGTAGCCTCACCCTAGAATCTCCCAGGGCATACCTAGTAGGTTGTAGCTTTAATTGAATAACATTCTAATATGTATAAGCAAATAAAGAACTTTACTTAATTGGATCTCATTGTGTCATCTTTGAGCCTGACAACTTTGAGCCTGAGACAATTATTGCCCATCTCTTTTGGAGAGTGAGTTCCAAATTACCCAACATTGGTACTTAATCAGATGAAAAAAGTTTCAAGATGATGACTGAAAATATATGATTAAAGCCTTGCACCCTTTTAATCTGTGATGATGCACATTAAAATGAAAGAAATAGGGCTTCAACTGCAGGTTCATGGTCAGCATCATGATTTTATAGATCCACCCTTCCCAAATCCCTCTTCAAGTAAATTGAACCATACATTTTATTATATTACAAGGTTGATAAATGAAGCACTGATTATGACCAGAAACAACTAGAAAAGGTATTAAAACTTAACAAAGTATTTGTGCTAGAAATTTCATGACCTCTCCAAACTCATTAAACCATTCTGTTTAATATTTAAATTAAAACTGGATATACTCTTCAGGCTTTAACATTCAGAATATAGGGAACTGCACTCATTAACACTATTCACAGATTTAACTGAGCACATTCATAAAAACTATGACAGGCAAGTATTTTACTTGCTAATTGCTGGGTGGTTATGATTATAAATGGGCTTGAAGTGTAATCTTTCAAAAAAGGTGGGGGAGGGGAAACAGTATACCCATATTCATTTAACCACTGTGCTTGGCAAATATTTAAGCTGTCTCTTTCATGAGTTTGCAGATTGCTCCAAGAACAACAGCCAAGTAAAAAAGCTGCAAAGAAAATAGATTTCAGAGTTAGTTTCAAAGTAGCAAGCTTAAGAGAAAACACTAAAGATATAAAAGAAAATGTCATAAAAGTGAATCAGAAAAGATATTGCAGTATGAACCCCTATACTGTTTTCTGGCCCAATATAACTTTCTGAACTATTTATGGTTGGAATCCTACATTCCAAGATAAATTGAACTAAAATTAGTAACTCTGAGTTATTTACTCAGGCTTATTTATCAGTAAGCATTTTTAGAATTGAACTTTGAAATAAAAATAAATGAAATTATGTATGGTATAAAGAAAGGATGCGGTGGCTCGGTGGCTAAGACACTGAGCTTGTCAATCAGAAAAGTTGGCAGTTCAGTGGTTTAAATCCCTAGCATTGCGTAATGGAGTGAATTCCTGTTACTTGTCCCAGCTTCTGCCAACTTAGAAGTTTGAAAGTATGTAAAAATGCAAGTAGAAAAATAAAACTTTGGTGGAAAGGTAACAGTGTTCCATGTACCTTCAGCATTTAGTCATGCCTGCCACATGACCACGGAGATGTCTTTGTACAGTGCTGGCTCTTCGGCTTTGTAACAGAGATGAGTACCGCCCCTTAGAGCCAGAAATGAGTAGCACATATGTGCAAGGGGAACCTTTTGTCAATTCATAAAACATTTTCTATACACATTTTAGAAAGAAAGGGGGGAGTTTCAAAGAGCAGGCAACAGTGTGGAATCAAAAGTACATCCATTCATATTTTCTTCAGAGACTGAATACATGACTGAAGCTTCTGCCGTGCAAAAAATCTAATTGGAGAGCATGATTGATGACTCTTGGCTATGGACATGTTTTGTTGGAGAATATGAATTATGATACACTCAGAGGGAGGGGGGAAGCAGCATCAAGGGTGACAGTAAATTACGTGTCTCAGAGTTGGCTACGCACAGGTCATGCTGAGATGTTCTTCCAATAAATCCTTTGAAGTTTTGGGAGTGTTACTTGAGACTCATGATTTAATTGGGATAACTGCTGGAATCCTGACACTTTTACCTTTACATATTATTAAGAAAATCACTATATAAAATAGCAAGTTGTTTATGGCTTTTTAAAAATTCTGCCCTTTCTTCAAGGATTACAGATTAAGTTCAAGGTTCTTCAGCTTCTTTTTTTATCCATACAATACATGTACAATAATGCGGAAGATAAGCTTGAGAATATATATGACTGTCCCAACGTTAGCTGCTGAACAACAGGTAAACAAATCTGACACTAACTGGGCAGTCTATTGTATATTTCAAGTGGTAATGAAGAATGATTTGAACTTCATATGTCATTACCTGAAGAAGCAATACGTTTGGGCTGGGGAATGGTGGATTGAAAGGCAAATGGTTAAATTGTACAGTCCTGGTTGTCCAGCATTGTATTTAACACCAGGGAAAAATAACTATAAATGATTGTAAACCCATTAGTGAAGTCCAGTATGGTACAACCAAAAATACTATACAGTATACAGTTCTGGATCTCCAATCTCAAAATAAAATACATCAATAGTATTTTGAGTCCAATCTCAAAATAAAATACATCAGTGATCTGAGCTTCTACGGATGGTTTAGAGTTGTAGCTTTCACATTGTAGCTTCCAAATTCATAGCCCTTTGAAGAAGGCAACTCTTAGAATTCTAATAAGAATCACTAATTAAATTGGGTGACAGGAGAGTTGAAACGGTGTTTTTTTAAAAACAAAATCATAGTTTTTCATCATGCATTTCTTTCTTTATTACCAAATTCATTAATTATGGCCAGAATCACAAATGAAATAAAGGAGGACTTTGCAAATTTTAGAAGAAATATCAAATCGTTGAGTCATAACAATGAAACAGAACCACAGTTTAGAGACTGTATGCAATTGAATATTCATAGTTTAGATACAGAATTGGGAAGCTTTATTGTCTTAATGCTTTCCTTGTTAGCTTTCCCAAAACCAGTTGGTCGTAAATCCAACACTGAATTTGATCTTTGATCTGACCCAGTAATAATATCTTTGCCAATATATTAATATATGATATCCATGTAGGTGTTCTAATGAATTTATTACTGAAACCTCTGCTGCAGATTGTTATTGAAACCTATTACTCTGCTACTGCAGGTAAATGATTCTAACTAGCTTATATAGTCTAATACAATATCAATAAATGAAAAACACTGCTTCCCCCTTAGCAACTAACAAAATATCCCTAACTATTAAAAATTTCCATGTTTTTTTTGAGCACCACTCTCTCTTAACTCAGGAAATGTATTTTTATAATTAAGAATGCAATCCTCAAATTCTCAGGGAAAAGCTTTCCAAAAAGTTTTGTGGGGTAAGAATAAACTCATGTCAGTGGCTGTTCCAAAGGAAGGAAGCCCTAATTGAAAATACTTGTGTCATGACTTTATCTAATAACAATCAACCCACTGGTTTCACACAGAAGCAAATTGGCAACCAATGGGACAAAAGTGTTGTGTAATTGTAGCATTACACACTTTTAATAAAGTGTGTAGTTTTATGTTCTATCAAGCAAGGCCTCAAGAGCAGTCCTACATAGAATAACTTATTGTAGTACAGCATGAGACTTAAGTGGGCAGTATAGAAATGTGATAAAGTTAAGTTTGAATCATCTATAAGCAGTTGACATCTAAATCAACAACTACTCCATCTTTAGTGGAATAATTGATCTGGTTTTTTACCATCCAGACCCTAACCTAGAATCTAAGCCAAATTACAAGTCTTTCCAAATACTCAGAAGATCTGAATAACACCACAAGATAACATCAAAATAGGGAAATTATGTTAAAGATCTATAAATAAAAATTATTATAACTGTATCTCTAGATCTATAACTATCTGTACATCTATATATCTATATTTGTATATCTATAATTAGTATATCTATATTCTATAGATATAGATCTCAACATAGTATCAAAGGGCGAAACTCATGCTGGAACGTGCAAGAGAAATAATCTAATATGCATAAGAAACATTTTGTTTTGTATTAAATGTTAATTGATCTTAAAGTAGAAAGTAGCCACAAGAGAGCTTTTGTGATATAAAGTTTGTCCACATAAAAAATTTCTGATATACAATGGTGTACCAAGTAGAGAAGATAGGGAGCTGTTACCTCAACCACATAAGCAGATCAGAAATGTCTATATCATCATTGTAATAGCAGCTGTCATATAATTAGGCTTGACAGATTATAATTTCATGGAAATATTACAACAGCGATATTCTCATCAATCTCCTACATTTGTGCTACACTCTTGAGGCTACTTACCCATTGCTAATGCAACTAAATTCACTGAATCTAATCCAGTATAGCATTGTGGTCTTAATATATCATCAACAAGCAATAATTCATCAACATGAAACAATATGGCTAGACTCATACAACTTACCTTTTATTAAATGAACTCAGCTAGCAAGCTCTTTGGTAGATTCAGCAAGATGAGAACCTTTTATTAGTTATAGCTTTGGAAAAACAATTTGGCTCTTCCATTTGAGAATTACCTCAGGCGCTCACTAAAGCAAATTCTTTGTCTGACAGCAAAGCCACATAATACAGCCTATTTCTAACTCCAAATTTATAAGAGCACAGGGCATAACACCGGTCACCAGAGGCATTCGTAAGGCTTCCTTCCTAACATAACAAACCATCAATATTTGCACAACCAAAAGGTCCTGTGCTGAAGGCACAATTTTGCCATTCCCTGTGGCCCAAGAGCTCTAATGCTAGTCGTGGCAGAGTTTGCTTGGGGAGAAAAGTGGCAATAGATATTGAGGCATGACAGACTTCAGAGGCAATTTTATTCTGTTGATGTATGAATGTAATAAAGGCTTTCATTTAGAAGCTTGAGTAAAAGGAAAGCTCCCTTCAGCTTTTCCCTCTCATCTGCCCCCTGTTCTGTATTTATTTTGACTGTGCAAAGCATTTGAAAAAGATGCCATATAATGTGCTGCAATATGACTGAATCACCTGCTTTGAATCATTAAAGCAGCAGCATCTTTTTTTTTTCAAGACTCACATAGCTGTTTCAGAAGCTGGGTGTTAGTGACAGCTTACAGACATGTTTGTGAAAATTCCTCTTCTATATTTCTTTCATACTCTTTTCTCCAACCAAAGAATAGAAGCACAGCTCGATACCATACTAGACAACCCATGACCTGTTCAGTCATCATTTTAGAGATATTTCCTTACTAAAGAAAGGTAAGAGAAACAGAATGACCTCAGACAGGCAAGGAATCAGGAGCGAGCATACTTTCAACGTCCTTTCGGCTTTCCCATTAAGTTTCCTTGTAGGAAACAGGGAATGCTTGCTTGCCTGGTTTCCTTCCTTCTTTCCTTCCTCCCTCCCTCCCTCCCTCCCTCTCTCTTCTTTCCTTTTTGAGATGCCAGGTATTTTAGGAAATGACAAGCATGTGAAAATCTGACCTGGAACTAAACAGGATGTGGAATCTCATCTTCCCAATGAAAGATCCACCATGAAAGAAAGAAACAAACAGTAGATTCTATTCTAAAAATTAATTGTAAAAGTAAAGCAACATAAAACAATGGAAGAAACTGAAGTTTATTAAAAATTATTTCCATCATATTGTTTGTTATGGTAAGTTTCACCTTCTCAGTGTTGGAGGCCTAATATAAACTACTTCTAAAAACTGTTATAAATTTCTAATTGTGGAGTTACAATTTCTATTTGCAAAGGATTGGTAACTAGAGATGTTACCAATCAGCAACATGTTTTATGTCAAAGGAGGACCATAATTTCTAATATTACAAATTTTCAACATTGCAATTGCATTATTATCCTGTGACCTTCTGAGTCACTGCTTTAAAAAAAAACAAATTCTTTTTTCCTCCTTCCAGATAAGCCAATACAACTGCCAAAATCAGTCATGCCTTTGCATTCTACTAGGTGATATGGAAAAGGAATGGTGGGGAGGAGGTAAGCAGTTAAGTATACCGCCAGGTAAAGATGAATTAAATGTTTAATTATTTAGCTACTTATTTATTAAATGTATATGCCACTCAAGGTGACTTGTTACAACATTGCATGTATTTTAAATAATAGTATCCTGAGTTTTGACCCAAAATTGCTTTTTCAAGAGGCAACTGGACTGTTTTTCCTTGAAGACATTTTGCTTCTCAACCAAGAAGCTTCTTCATTTCTGAAGTTGGGACAACCAAGACCTGGTCCCCATCCTTTGAGGCTTGGCGCCCCAGCTGGGGGGAAAAGAGGAACCAGGCCATATGAATGGTGGGCTGGCACACACACACGTGCATGCAGCTCAACTCATGTAGTGGAGCTGAACATGCATGCACTTGCGCACTGGCCTGCCATTCACATGAGTTGAGCTGTGCACGTGTGTGTGTGTGTGTGTGTGTGTGTGTGTGTATGTTTGTGTGTCAGCCTGCCGCTCACGCTACTTACATGGCCTGGTTGTAAATAGGCTACAGCCTGGAGGGTTGGGGACCCCTGACCTGAATAACAGAGAATCTCCATAGACATATCCTGAATTTTGGATTTTTTTAAATCACAAAATTATCAATACATGACAACATGAAAAGAAAAATGGATTTTGTTTTTAAGTGCACAACAAAATTCAAACGGTTCTGCTAAAGTAGATATTGAAATATCAGGTCTCATTTTCTGTACTCCAAATGCCATCTGCATAATGATTCTGTCTCATGTGAAACTAATACCAATTGTAATTAGCAATGGATTATCTTCTTGTTTACAGGGATACGTTCACAGTATTTAATCAGTTAAAAATATTCTAACATTCAAATGCCCTATTTGAAGCTTTCGCCCTCCAAACTGACATTGTCCTGAATGATGGAGTTAACATCACTTGACAGATTCCCAGGAGCCATTAATTTAAACTTTCAGTTTTGTCTCATGGCCTGTTAATTTTATTATGCCTTCAAGGACCAAAGGGAAGCGAAGAAATAATCCTGTTCCTCATTGTGTATTTTTCCCTTCCAAATAAAAAAGGTAATTTGCAAGTTTTCCCCAATTTCAATCCAGTTGCATTCTTGGTTTACACAAATCCTTTTAAAAGTGAGTAAAATGAAATTAGACTTGTATTTATACATTTTTTGCACTACTTCAGGATTTATTTTTGAAAGTTGGTAAACTCTTCTTCCAATTTATATTGAATAAGTAGGCCCAGCTGAATAAATGCATTGGGGTAAAAGTTGAACTTCCTTTGTATGCTTAAAATTATAAGGAAAATAACACGAGAGTAAAGCAGAATAGACATTGGGAATAAGGCAGCCCTTTATAAAGACATCTAAAATATATTTCTGATCAAAGGTTCCCAAAATCAATTTTTGGTGCTACATATTTGCAGAAAAATTTAATGGTAATAAAGAAAGTTTTCCCATCCTTGCAAACTATGTATTGTATTAAAGACATAAGGCATCTTATGGATTTGCAAAAGCAAACTGGTCACTAGAGAAATATGGTTACACCAAAAAATGAATAGTTTGCAACCATTATAGTTGTATTTAAAAAAAAAAAAACATACTTGTGGCATTGCAGTTTTTAAACAATCAGTATAGTGAGTCCAGCTAACATGCAGCATTTGCTTTTTAAGTATGAACATTCTATTTCTATTCATTTGTTCATAAATGTGATGAAATTGATTGAAATTTTTTTTATTTAAGAAATATATTGAAGTGAATATCTTTGATTTATGAGATTAGGAATGCATAATTAAAGGCTGGTTACAGAATTTTATAGGAACAGTGAATAAATAAAGCATGTGACAGATTAAATTGAATACTTAGCAAATAGTTAAGCAAAGTAAGGAGTAAAGAAAAGCTTTTGTAATATTCCCTTAGTTACTTAGTTATACCAGAGGTGATATTCAGCAGGTTCTGACCAGTTCTGGAGAACTGGTAGCGGAAATTTTGAGTAGTTTAGAGAACTGGCAAATTCCACTTCTGACTAGAGATTTTACAGTAACCTTCCCCTGCCACATCCACCAAGCCACGCCCACAGAATTAGTAGTAAAAATTTTTGAATTCTACCACTGGTTTGTACAGATGGCTATGTAAGGAAAACTTATGGTGATAACAGAGATGTGTTCTTTGAGGACATGAATGGATGACTTGAAATAAATCTCTTTCTATCTGGATCTTAAAGTTAATGCATTATAGCCAACAAGATGGTTTGAAATGGAAAAAAGGTTGAATGACTGGATATTTATCTATTTTATTTAATTCTTAAACTTTACTCTTATCAGTTAATCAGAAAACATCCACAATATAATATGACACAAAGTGAATAACAACAATTCATTTTTTCTGACTTATTCATGTGGACAAGTAGATTCCGGTTTAAGCATATGCAGTGGGACCGAGCCACATAGAACTCTATGGGTTAAAACCAACATTTGGGAACCTATAGCAGTGAAAAGCTTGCAGAACAGGTGTAATATGTTGAGTGATGCCCAATGCCAGCACATGAGCTGCTGCCTCTCAAATCAAGTGCAAACTTCATAGAATCATAGAGCTGGAAGGAACCTTGGATGATTTCTAGTCTAACCCCCTGCCCAAAGCAAGAGTCCTTGTTCCATCCCGAACAAATGGTTGTCCAATCTTTTCTTGAAAACCTTCAGTGAAAGCACTCGTGATTTTGAGAGGCAAGCTGTTCCATTGATTAATTGTTCTTACTGTCAGGAAATTTTTCCTTAGTTCCAGTTTGGATTTCTCTTTAATAAGTTCCACCCATTGCTTCTTGTCCTTCCCTCAGGAGCTTTGGAGAACAAATTGACACAGCCTTCAAGTATTAAGAAGATCATGTCTCCCCTGTGCTTTCTCTTCATTAGGCTAAATATAACTACTTCCCTCATGTAGTTATCATACAGTCTAGCCTCCAGAGTCTTATCATCATTGCTGCTCTTCTCTCTACTCTTTCTAGGGTCTCAGCATCTTTTGCATATCACAGTGACCAAAATTGGATGCAGTACTTCAAGTGTGGCCTCACCAGTGCAGCATAGAGCAGTATTAATAACTATTATAAAGTATAATCTACGAGTGATCTTTATAGGCAGTTGATATAAAATACACCACAGTACTCCAATTATTTGGCGATGAAAGCAGAGGTGGTATTCAGCAGGTTCTGACAGTTCTGGAGAACCAGTAGTGGAAGTAGTTAAGAGAACCGGAAAATACCACTTCTGACTGGAGATTTTACAGTATCCTTCTTCTGCCATGCCCACCAAGCCACTAGCCACAGAACCACTAGTAAAAAATTTGAATCCCACCACTGGAAGAAAGCCTTAAACCCATTCAAAACCAGTTTATCTTACAGCCTCGAAGGACTTCTATAACTGTTGCATCAAAGAACATGACCCAATTAATCCAATCACTTTGCAATGTGGAATTAATAGAAGGATCTGTAAAAACAAAAACAAAACCTTGGATGTACTGAATCAGACAGATGAAGTAGTTATTCGTAGACCCAGCCTATGTTACTTAAGACTTTCTGAAAAGAACCAGCAGCAAAGCTTATACATTAGCATTACTCTGGAGTTCATTTTGACAACAGTTTGTGGAATATAACTTTATTATCTGATTCACATACTGTATAACACTAAAGTATAAATCAGGAGACAAATCCAATATGACAAAGTGTAACAGGGAAGCAGAAACATTGACAAGTTGAAATATTAAAAAAAAAAAACCAATAATCTAGGAACAAAATGCAACAAATTGTAAGGCCCAGAATAATTGACTGTAACAGGACATTTTTAAATTAACTTAATAGCATTTAGATAAAGCTTTAAAACACATGCTTTTACCTTTCACTCAAGTACAGACAGGTCTATCAGATTTAAAGTAAGATCTGTACTTGCATCCTGCATCAATACTTTTAATATTATTAAACAACAAAAATTGCCTACGCTATGTCCTTGGGAAGGACTTGATAGATTACTAAAAATGCCAAATTCAGTCAAAACATCTGACTGACTGTGCCACCAACCATAATAATGCACAGCAAATGTTGGTGATTTAGGATCAGTCCAAACTTTATTTGAAAGCCCAAGAATTATCCAAACATATGAGATACATAGTTTGCACGTTTTGTCATTTATCTCTTGTCTCATATCTACTCCACAGATATCCATGTTATCATAAACAATGACCAGGAAAATGCATTTAATAAACACTTATGAGTACTATACATATATGTATAAATCATTGGAAAGTCTGGAGATGCAAAGTATATTAGCATTAAATTCCTGTTAACAAGGGGTCAGAATCTCAACACTACACTCTAGTGCAAAGCTTGCAAGGGTACTTCAAATTCCCACAATTATCCTAGCCTTTCCCAAACAATCTTTGTATCACTCTTATAGCTCCCTTTGTCTCCAAAGACATCTAAACAGGTCTTTAGCTTTTATCCAGAGAACATAAAGCCTTTTAAGAAAGTCCATCCATCTCTTATTTCTTGTGACACCAGCACATTAGGGCTGCCTGTGTCCAAGAGAACTATATTAAAATGGTTGTCTTCCTGCATTTTTCATGCTGCTCCCTGTAGAATTGTCACTTGAGGGTCAAATTGGAACTCATTCAACCAGAGCTGCAGTAGTGACAGCATCCAGAGTCAGGTCAGTTTTACTCCAGAGGTTTCAAGGCAGACATTTAAAGTTTAAGATACAGTCTTACTAATCTGCATTCCTTACACTGTGCATTACTGCAATATTCTTAATTTAGCTCTGTTCTGACAGAGCATTAGTCTATTCTATTTAAAGTTTATACCACAGTTACATTTTCAGTAAACATGTCCATTGCTTAGTGCTGCAATCTTATATGCATTCAATCAGAAAAAATCCATTTAATTCAATGGGACGTATTGTCTTGTTAGTACAGAATTGATGCTTTAATTGACTTATTGCTATTAGTGAGCCTAAGTTTTAAGACTGAACTGAATAGTTGGACAAAATTGCAGTTTACTAACTACATAATTCAGTTAATAGTGCTATGGTAAAAAATTTTGCTATAATAGTTAAACTATATATTTTAAAATATATTTATTTTAATTTATTATTTAAAACAGGATTAGTAGACAAGAAATAGAATAATGCTTTCCAATTTTCTGATGCTTTTTTTCCAAGAATTAAACTGAAATTATAGTTTTACAACTGAAAAGGCTTGCTTCACAATATAAAAAATTAAGAATTAGAACTATGCAATGGTCAGAGAAACCTGCCTGCTGAGTTTCATTTTGAATTGCTATTTGCATGGAAATAGAGAGATCTGAAAGATTTGATTAATTCAGAGATTCAGTTGTTAGCAATGTGGCTACAAGGACATATAGCTTCAGAGATGAGATCTCAAAAGATGCAAGAGAAGATACTGTTTACTTTGAACTATTTATTTAGTTGCTGTAGCAACAAATTACCACCAATGTTTATACATCAGCAACAAGAGGCTACATCAGAGGTGGTATTCAGCAGGTTCTGACCAGTTCTGGAGAACCGGTAGCGGAAATTTTGAGTAGTTCAGAGAACCGGCAAATACCATCTCTGACTGGAGATTTTATAGTATCCTTCCCCTGCCATGCCCACCAAGCCACGCTCACAGAAAACAGTAGTAAAAAATTTGAATCCCACCACTGGGGTACATCTATCTAACATAAGACAATTCCAACTTTAATTTCATATGACATTATACTGGTCTGGACAGTGTTGGAAATCAACAGAAAATATTAACATGGAATAAGAAAAAAAACTATTGCTGTGGGCTTCATCACCCCAAATATCTCTTAGTGATCTTATGCAAAGATTCTGTTTCAAGAATGACTGAGTAATCTTTATCACCTTTTATAAGAAGGATTGAAACAGGATTTACATGGAAAGAATAACTGAGAAGAGACAAGGCTGGGACAGAGGTACAATTCACTTCTTCTTCTTCTTCTTCTTCTTCTTCTTCTTCTTCTTCTTCTTCTTCTTCTTCTTCTTCTTCTTCTTCTTCTTCTTCTTCTTCTTCTTCTTCTTCTTCTTCTTCTTCTTCTTCTTCTTCTTCTTCTTCTTCTTCTTCTTCTTCTTCTTCTTCTTCTTCTTCTTCTTCTTCTCCTAGGTCTCAAGTGATGGCGCTCCCACAACTTCCAAGGGCAAGCTGTTCCATTGGTTGATTGTTCTCACTGTCAGAAAGTTTCTCCTTATTTCCAGGTTAAATCTCTCCTTGTTCAGTTTCCATCCATTATTCCTTGTCTGGCCTACAGGCATTTTAGAAAATAGCTTGACCTTTCCTCTCTGTGGCAGCCCTCAAATATTGGAAGACTGCTATCATGTCTCCCCTGGTCCTTCTCTTCACCAGACTAGCTAAGCTCAGTTCTGCAACTGTTCTTCATATGCCTTAGTCTCCAGTCCCCTAATCATCCTGGTTGCTCTTCTCTGCACTTTTTCTAGAGTCTCAACATCTTTTTTATAATATATAAACTTCTCCTATGGATGGATAGTTTGAACTCCTATGAGCCTCTAATCACTGATTGGTATATTTTTCATAATGTTCCCATGTAATCTGGTCAAATCTCTTTAGAGATTCTCAGTCATCCAGGTCATGGTTGTCCCAAAGGTGCTTTTTCAGGAGGCAACTGGATTTTCTTGTTTTTTCTTTTGAAGACATTTCGCTTCTAATCCAAAAAGTTTCTTCAGCTCTGACAAGATAGTGGGGCATTCTGATCAAATGGAAACAAATGGGGAGAGATATCCCTCAAGTAACCCGCTCATAAGCCATGAAAGACTTTAAAGGGGACTACAATCATCTTGAAACACACTGGCAGCCAATGCAGTTCATGGAGTAATGATGTTACAGACACCAAATAGCTGGTGTCATTTACTACCCATGTTGCCCCAGTGCTGCACTCTGTACCAATTGTCATTTGCTCCTCTTGGTTTCTCCTTCCCACTGAAGAGGGTAAATTAACAACAGAAATGCCCTCCAATATTTAGTGTGACAAACCAGTTAGAAGATTTGCTGCTGTTTTAACTAATCAGTGGGAAGGCATAACTTTTGGTTCATCAGTGAAACACAGTCAGCCATAATCTCTAGAGACGATAATGGTTACCAATGATATCAAATTCTGTGAAGGTAGAGGTGTAACAGGTGTACATTCTTTTGGCTTCCTACAGATTTAAATGCTGACAGCATGCAATTTCTAACATTTCCTTCCTGGTATTGTTTCAGTATAATCTTAGATATATGAGAATAAACCCCACTAAAATGGGTGGAAAATCTCCTCTCTCTAAGGCTGTTCAGTATTTCATTTGATTCAAAATTCCAAACTATGGCAAATCCTCTCCCAAGTATTTCTTTTGATGCTTGGAAGGGAAGATACCATTCTAATGATGGGAAATACAATACAGACTTGGTAATATTCAGATTACTTTCACCCTTTAATTCATCCAGTTCTTAAATGACTATTATGGAATCCTAGCAATTTACTGCACTTTACTTACTCAAATTAATTCTTCCACATAGATTTTTAATGGTTTCTAATTCAAGGCCACGCACTGATTTTTCACAAGAATGGGCCCTTGAAAAATGTTTTTCTGCAAAGTTCTGCAAGAAGTATAGACACAGGGAATTGCTTTTATTTGTTTGTGAATAGAGTAAGTTTATCACATTTGTCCAGCAAAAATCAAATCAAAAATGAAATGGAAGCAGAGACATCTAGCAATATTGTACTAGTTCTCTAATGTCTAGTTGCCTGGTGAGCTGCCTGGATATAATTTTTCTTATATAAAAATTATTCATTTGATGTTGGTGATATGTAAACCTTGGAAAATTTGCCTTGATGTTGTTCTCTTTTTGTTTTGTCCAATAGAATTTTTAATTTTCTACTATAACAATGCATACTTTTATGCATACATAAATTATTCCCAGTTGAATGCATATAAAATACAGCCTGAATTTCACACAAAAGGTTAACATATTTATTCTGTTGTGTTATTGTAAAATTGCAATTTTTACAGTCCAATTCTATTGAATAAATATATACATTTGACCCACATTTTCATATTTCCATTTATCATTGATCTCCAAAAGGGTTATATGGAATTTCAATTCCTTTTAACCCATTAAAGCCATTTCCCGAAGCTCACACACACGACTCGGTTGAGGGCTTGGTCGCCACCTGGGGTAGGGTGGCTGCTGGGGCCCTTGACCGGGTCGTGCCCTTGCGGCCTCTGACCCGGTGCCAATCCCAAGTGGCTCCTTGGTTTTCTGAGGAGCTAAGGGAGATGAAGCGCCGGAAAAGACGCCTAGAGAGCAGTTGGAGGGCCAGCCGCTCTGGGTCTGACCGAACACTATTACGATCTTATATTAAGACGTATTTAGTGGCGATAAGGATGGCAAGGAGATCTTACCTCTCCACCCTTATTGCGTCCGCGGAAAACCGCCCAGCCACCCTGTTTAGGGTGACCCGCTCCCTACTGGAGGTGGGAGCGCGGGAGGACCCCTTGCAGGGACGGGCTGAGGAGTTTTCTAGGTTTCTGCAGGATAAAATCGCTCAGATCCGGGACGAGCTGGACTCCGACTGGGCATCTCCGGGCGGGGGGGGCGGGGTGGATACCGGTGCGGTCAACTGGGTTGAGTTCAATCCTGTTACTGTGGAGGACGTGGACAGGATACTGGGGGGACTGAATGCCACCACCTGTTTGCTGGACCCATGCCCCTCCTGGCTGGTCTTGGCCACTCGGGAGGTGACATGAGGCTGGTTCCAGGGTATTATAAACGCTTCCTTGAGAGAGGGGCTATTACCTGCCGCCTTGAAAGAGGCGGTGGTGCAGCCCCTCCTCAAGAAACCGTCCCTGGACCCAGCATTATTATCTAACTATCGTCCTGTCTCCAACCTTCGCTTTGTTGCGAAGGTTGTTGAGAGTGTGGTGGCACGTCAGTTCCCGCGGTACCTGGATGAAGCGAGTTATCTCGACCCCCTCCAATCGGGCTTCAGGCCCGGGCACAGCACGGAGACGGTGTTGGTCGTGTTGGTAGATGACCTCTGGAGGGCCCGGGACAGGGGTTGTTCCTCTGTCTTGGTCCTGTTAGATCTCTCAGCGGCTTTTGATACTGTCGACCACAGTATCCTATTGTGGCGGTTGGAGGGGTTGGGGGTGGGGGGCACCGTGTTGCGGTGGTTCACCTCCTTCCTCTCCGACCGCTCGCAATTTGTGTTGACGGGGGGGCAGAGATCGGCCCCGAGGCCCCTACGATGTGGGGTTCCTCAGGGGTCGGTGCTCTCGCCCCTGCTGTTCAACATTTATGTAAAGCCGCTGGGTGAGGTCATCCGTGGCTTCGGGGTGGAGTTCCATCAGTACGCTGATGATACTCAGCTGTACATCTCCACCCCGGGCCACCCCAACGAAGCCGTCGAAGTGATGTCCCATTGCCTGGAGGCCGTGCGGAGTTGGATGGGTTGTAACAGGCTTCGTCTCAACCCGACCAAAACCGAGTGGCTGTGGTTCCCTGCGCCCAGATACAGCCAGCTGGTTCCTTCGCTGGCCGTGGGGGGAGAGGTCTTGACCCCCGTGGAAAGGGCGTGCAACTTGGGTGTCCTCCTGGACGTACGGCTGTCTTTGGAAGAACATATTGCAGCCGTCGCCAGGGGGGCTTTTTATCAGATTCGTCTGATTTACCAGTTGCGGCCCTTTCTGGATCTGGGCGCACTTCGCACAGTCACTTCTGCCCTCGTTATCTCCCGCCTGGATTATTGCAATGCTCTCTACATGGGGCTCCCCTTGAAGAGTCTCCGGAGGTTGCAGTTAGTCCAGAATGCAGCCGCGCGTGTGATTGTGGGCGCTCCTCGGAGCTCCCACGTTACACCGCTTCTCCGCAGGCTGCACTGGCTTCCTGTGGCCTTCCGGATTCGATTCAAGGTGGTACTGATGGTATTTAAAGTGCTCCATGGCTCGGGACCTGGGTACTTACGGGACCGCCTGCTGCCATCATCAACCTCCCGCCGCCCAGTACGCTCCCACAGGGTTGCCCTCCTTGGGGTACCGCCGCCCGGCCGCTGTCGGCTGACGGCCCCGAGAGTTTGGGCTTTCTCTGTGGGAGCTCCCTCCCTATGGAATGATCTCCCCCCGGAGATACGAGCTATGACGGATATCTTGACCTTCCGGCGCGCAGTTAAAACCCTACTTTTTAGGCAGGCTGGCCTGGCCGAATGAATGGGTTCTGGTTTTAAATTGGGTTTTAGTAATTAACTTTTAATTTTATCTAAGATCCCTGATTTTATATTGTTGTATTTGGTTCTGATGGGATACAGCCGGAAAATCGCGTTTAATATATTTTTAATTGTATTTATAATGTATTTATATGTTTTTAGTAGGCTGTACACCGCCCCGAGTCCCTTTTTTGGGAGAGGGAGCGGTATAAAAATATGATAAAATAAATAAATAAATTAATTAATATATATCCAAATCTCTGTATATTAATATAATATTGAGAAAATATTTTCTCATAGAAGAGACATTTTTGAAATTTAGATTCCAAATTAATATTAAATTAAATCAAAGTTGTGTAACATTTATTTAGAAATTTCTAATGGATAATTGCAAGTATGAAAAAGGTTCTCCTACCAATGAAAAATTGGACCAATTGCCAGTTTGAGATTCAGTTTAACAAAAGCATGTGTAATTAGTGGAAAATTAATAATTAATTAATAGTTATCTAATTATCTCAAACTGGCAATTGAATCCATTTCTCATCAGAATGTCTAAGAGTAACCCTCTATTCTTCTCCTCATCCTGTTCTTTTTGCAAATCTCAGCTGTTGAATTTGAAACTTTTCATTTTCCTAAAGATAATAAATACCAGAATATATTTTGCAGAAGAATACTGCATAAAATAAAAGGAATCCAGAACAGTTACAGAGAGTCAGCAGTAGATAAACTTCAAATGGAGAGTATGGTGAGGATGCAGAGGAGATACATGGCTTTTACATATTTCATTGTGACAATTAAATAGTTAATTAAACAACATAGGCAGAATTCTAAAAAGAATTGGAGATATGTATCACTTCAGTAAGAAAAGATCTTGAAGGTATGTCTTAACAATTTACTAAATAATTCAGGGAAACATCAGACTAGTTGATTGATATAACTTGAAAAATCAGTCAAGCATATGATACTAGTGTTCAAAATGCATCTCGTAATTTTTAAAAATCCCAAAGACTTTACAAGTATTAAAACAACTTTGGCAGATTTAGAGGACCGTGCAAAAAGAGCAATCTTTGGAGCAAAAGCAGAGGGTACTGATGAGATTACTTTTGTTGTAGCAAGGCTTAATGAATTATTTCCTGAGCTTGCCAGAAATGTCATACAACTACATAGGCTCATAATCCTAGGCTCACAAGAATGCAGAAACCTGAAGATATTTTCAGTGCTGCTATGAGAGACAAAATTATTTAGAAAATTTCTGAGTTGGGAAAACTAAACTGGGAACAAGATAAAGTATTATTATTTTCAAGATATTATTACCTAAGCTATCTAGCTTGCTTGCTTGCTTGCTTATTTATTTATTTATTTATTTTATTTATTTTATTTATTTTATTTATTTTTGCGTCTTCCATCTCACCTAGAGGCTTTACCTAAAAAAACATGTAAACACTAATTAATTAAATCAGGGACAAAATTTGAGGGAGGAGCCATTCACACTAATCACCAGCTAATCACTTTAAATCATAAGATGCAGAAACAATATTGTAATGTCAAAGGCTTCATCACATGAGTAAAAATTAGAAGCTAAGAAAAAGGCAAATACAAAAGAGACCGAATATGAATAACTGAACTTTCTTTTGTTGTTTTTTCTTTATTCATTTTGTTAACAGGTAATGCTAAGATTAAGTTGTTAGTCCCAAAGGTGCTTTTTTTTCAAGAGACAGCTGGATTTTCTTGTTTTTCTTTGAAGGAATTTCACTTCTTGGACGAGAAGCGAACAATTAAGTTGTTAGCTTGACATTATGCTGATATTGTGAAACTGTTAAATGTACGTTACATAAGCCTTAATATTACAATGAAATATTCCTTGCTAAATTAACAGGTACTGATATTGCTAAAAATAGGAGAAAATTGGTCAAATGGGTTCATTTTGGAATAGGATATCTACTCACCAATGAAATAATGAAGCTTTTGCACCCTGAAAATGTGTTTTTTAAAGATATTTGGCATTTCTGGAAACAATGCGGGATTAACAGGTTGTTAATCAGTGTTGTTATGCTGTATGTTCTTATATAAAGCATGCTATTCCATATGATCCAGAAAATTTGTTAATATGTCACCTAAAGGAACCCACAACAATATAGTTGGCAGATAAATTTAACAAATAAATAAATATAACCCAATATTGTATTAACCAGTGCTAACTCAGTTAAATTCAACCTTTTAGCAGATGTGTAGAATATGCTGAATAAAAGATTGTGTCTAATTAACTGTTATCAGCAGCTATTGATGGTTCTGGTCTTTACATAACAAAACATGTTTTTTTTAAACTGAAGGACTAAAACTTTATAAATAGTAAAGCAGCATTTGCTGTCAACTGTCTCTTCAGGAATAACTTAGATAAATATGGAAAATAGATTAAATTTATATTAAATCAAAAGTGTATTAATTAATTGTGGCAAGGCAGATCACATCACTAGGATGAATATGATAAAGCTCTTCTTAGATTGATTTTGTTATCACATCTTAATATTCAATACCTTTCAAACTTTTAGAAGAATATATGAAATCTTTTAGTCTATGTCAAAAGAGAAACATGCAATGTTCCAACCTTTATACTGACTTTTTAAATGGTATGATAAGCAATTATTTTTTGTTTTAACCATGCTCACTTTATTCTTTATTAGATGACACTTTATAAGTAAGGATAATTCTTTCTTATTTGGAAAGCATTTTGTTGATTAAGGGAAGTGACACTGAACAATTTAGTAAAATATATCTTATTTGATTTTTAAACCCTTTCACCTACCACATTTTAAAACATAGTGTTTAAAGGTTGTATTAGAATTAAAAAAGAATTTTTAATTAAAAATGAATACACATCAGAGCAAGTTAGGAGTTCTTTGAATCTCATAAATGAAAGATAGATGTATTTATATTGATTCATTTAATCAATTTACCAGCCACTTCAATCACGGAGCAATTCTAATTCAATTATATTTATTGTTCTTTATTCCACATGAGTTTAAAGTGGAATAGATTCCCCATTCTTGCTCTGCATGATTGTGTAGCATATAAAGTTGATAAATAAATAAATATAGTAAGTGATTGTATAAAAGTGTTGCATGAAACTTTGCCACGTGCCACATTTTATATCAGCTGAAATTTCTAAGGAGACTTTAAAATCAGAGTTGGGTTGTATGCAAAGCTGAATATAATGCCTTCCTATGTTTGCTGCCCTTTTCTAAAGTGCAAAAGGACATTTTTAGTGCTTTAGTTTTCTTTCAGTGAAAAAATTCACCAAAATTTGAAAAAGCTTGGAATGATGACTTTATTCTTATTTTACAAATGCATTAAATTTAAATATCTTGTAAATAATAATAATAAAGGAACCATGGAGAAAAAATAATCCTATTTCCAGGGTTTTCTTTTTTTAAAAAAAAAAAACCTTACAGTATTGTTTATGAGTCTGTACTTGATTTGAAAAAAGCTATTTACCTCAGGGTCATCCAAATTTTAAATTCAGAAATGGGTGAGACTGATTGGAAAAGATGCAGAGTTGTGTGATTCAGTTCAAGGTTCCATGAAAATAGATGAAATCAATATTTACTTACGATTTTTAGATTTTTCAGGGACATGTAACCTGGCTGGCCAATCTGTCTGTTTTTGCAGACAAAACCGAAACATCCTAGTAAAGCAGGAGCTGCTACCTTGGCTGATATCCCAATGGATGGACAGATGCTTTTTTTTTTTGCATAGAGTTTTTTTTTCTGATTTTTTCTGATTTCACAGTTTGAATTCAACAAAGATTCTTCTTGAAGTGCTATTAGCTTGCAGAATCCTCATCTATTCGGTTCTGAAAACCTATTCTACCCCAAGTTAAAGATGTTTTTAAAAACACTGATTTGGCAGGTAATACTGTCATTTAAGCCCTGATCATCTCACATCTGGATTACTGCAATGTCTTCTACATGGGGCTACCCTTGAAAAATATTCGGAACTACAACCGGTACACAGTGCAGTGGCATGTGCAATTTTTGGGATCCCTAGAGTCCATATTACACCGCTGTTCTTATATACTTATATAGATTGACTGCAGTTTGTATTGGTTATTACTTTAATGGTCTACATGGCTTGGATCCATGCTATTTGAGGAATCATCTCACCCAATGGGATTGGTTACCCCATTTGTGCCAACAAAGCAGGCGTGCTGCAGACATCACTAGTTATGACATTCTGTCTGGTGAGTCCAGGAAAACAGTCTTCTCTGCTTTGGCTTCGGTCCTTTGGAATATCTTATCCCTCTGAGGTGAGATTGGTTTCCACCTTCCTGACCTTCTGCCTGAAGACCTGGCTCTGCCAGTTGGCTTGGGGCCCGAAAGAGGGAATATCATGCTGGAAGTGATTGATGGACAATAGATCCCACCTCCCTGTCTGTATGTTCTGATTTCTCCCTCCCCATCTTTTAGTTATAACCTATTTTTTGTTGTGATTTTAGTTTCTGTGTGTGTTTGTATGTGTCTTCCCCTGTTATTGTACACAAGCCAAGTGTGTGTGTATAACAAACAGTACATATAATAAATAACAATAACAATTAAGGGAAAGACTTGATAGGTAGATAAAAATGCAAATCCAGACTTAACATCCGGCTGGTTGTGTAATGAATAATAGTACTGTTTTGCTATTATAGATTCAAATCAAGATAATTCAGAAGTTGAAAAGTCCATTGCTACACTTAACTCATTCCAGATCATGCTATTCACTTCCCCTGTTATTGTATATGAGCCAAGTTCTACTGGCAAACATTATTTTTGAAGATTGTACTGCCAAACTCCTCTTGTCTTGATACACTAAAAAAGAAAAAAGAAAGAACAGTGAAGAGATTAGGTGGACTGAATTAACATGCTGTTCTGAAACCTTTCTTCCATTAGTGAGATGTTTCTAATATGGGCAGAAAAAGTACCTTAAAGTTTTAATTTATGAAGCTGTAGGATGCATAAAATTATTATTAGGACCAATCAAAATGCATTGTAGGAACATTGGGCAAAAGAATTGCTGTGTTTTAGAAATGGGTATGAAAGATAGACAATGTATTATTTTTATTTAACGTATCAATGTAACTGTCAATGTTTTTTTTTTTAAATGTGATTGTTACAAGAGACAGATTATTTCCTCAATGCTTATTAGAAATAAGAATGTCTTGTGAAACTGATAGGCATAGACTTTCCCAAACATGCATTTCTTCAAATGTCAATTTGCCTTGCAAATAATGCTGTTTGGAACTCATGAGAAATCTAACACTAAAACTCAATAGAACTATAATTACTTTATTTCAGGCACATCAACCTAAATGAGATGAAGAACAGCTTTTACCAAGTTAAATACTCCAGTCAAATATAAGGCAAAATGATGGATTAAAACATGGAGTTCTTTCTCCCACCTCCCACAAAGGATTACTAGCTGTTCTTCTCTCAGGCTTGTCTATTTAAGGACAGCTATGTAATGTTTTTGTAATGGACATCTTTATTTCTTACTCTTTTCTGCGTTCCCCCGTTCTATCTTGCTAACTTCAACCCAGATCCTAGATAGATAATTTATTTAATTCAATAGCAGTAGATCTATCTACTTAAGTAAGAGCAAGGTTAAAATATTTGGGATGCCTCAGAATGGCAGGGAGGTGGTGATTGACAAATGAAATTGACCAACTTTTGGAAGAGAGTTTATAAAAAGAACCAGAGAATCAATCTGGAGTTCCTATTTAGTTGGCTGCCAAAGGAAGTTCAGCCAAAGAAATTATCCAAATAACATAATATACTCATACAATCCTTTGAGGATGCCTAATATATTTGCTTTTTCAGAAAATGTTACATAGGGTAGGAGGCTGACAGGTTTGTAACATGGCACTTTCTCTTTCCCTATTCTTTCCCCCTCCATGTCAAAATTCCTTACTTTTACTAATTTCCTATAAAGAACATTTTTCTATGTAAGTGCTACAAGATGAATGTATTCCTATAACAAGCAAAATTTATAGAAACAGGTATGTCACTGTTATTTATTGTGCATCATTAAATATCTTAGAGGCAAAATTGTTGCAGCCAAGCTTAATGAGCATGTCTGAATTGTTTTCTTGATCTGAGAGCAAAAATTAGATATCATTTTCTCTTGCCATGTGGCTTAGAGGGAAAAGCAGCTTGGCTGTGTAATGTCATTTATTAGTTGGAGAAACTCTTTTTCCAAATGACTTCATGTCTTGATGAAGATTTGGAAATCGATTTTTCTTCCTAAGTATATGTGTATTATTTTTAAATCTGCTTTAAGTATTCTCTTTAAGAAACAATTATTAGAAGTATTTTTCCTGGCAAGTAAGTTTGAAGCATGGCTTGGCAAGATTTTATTTTACATTGTAAAGTTCATTCAATGCAGATTGTCACAGTTCGAAGTTATCAAAGTTAGCCACTGCTTTATTTATTTTTTTTAACTTTAAAAAGCGGATATGTAAAGAATATGCAGTACATGCAGTCTGATACAATGTAGTTTTTGAAATAATCTGGAGACCATATTTTCAAAGATGAAAATGGTAAAACTGTTTTTGAGATGTCATGATGTCTTTCATCCTGCTCATTTTTGAGAGCCATAATAATGGCTGTGTTGCACATTATGTTAAATTATGAAAGATGGCTGTAAACCAAACTAACTGTCTAACCCAAGCATGCCTTATTGTGATGTGTAAACCCATTGAATATTCTTTGAGGTGTTTTTGTGATCTATCCCGTTATCTTTCATTAGTTTGGGAAACTAATTTGGAGAAATAAAGTGGCTTGGTCATAGTAAACTATGTATGATAATTATCATCACCACTCTTAAAATTATATTAATTATCTAGTTACAATATTGAGACAACTTCAAGACTAGATTTCACACTGTAAGCCATTTGATTACTCTGATGTATATTTTATTTTTTTAAAAATAGGGGTGGAGGATCATACTCTATCTTTTGGAATTCCTTAGGTGGAGTCCTTGGGGCACTCTGAGCTTGGTTGTTTTCTTCCCTATGTTTAATTACCTCAGTAACATTAGTGCTAGAAGGGAGAGGGGTGTGCTCTCTGTTTATATACTAGTGACTTGTTTGTGGGAGTGTTATTGAGTTGGTAGTTCCTTGATTAAGGTACTGTTTTCTGCTTGATTGTTGGTTTTGGTGTTAATCTCAGTTTATCTGCATGGTGATTGCTGGCAAGGAGGTGTTTTGGTCTTTTTGTTTCTTTTGGCATTTTTGATTGTCTTTTTAGAATGGTATATAAATGTTCTTTATCTCTATTGCTTGTAGTGTGAGTACCAGGCAAAAATTCTCTAGCATTTTTTTGACTTAACTCAGGTTTACGACTCTCAAGTTTCCCAGCTGAAACTATGATTAAGTCCATCCATCTATTGTGAGATTAAGGACGTTTCATTATGTCTTCTGACTGCAAGCTGACTTTCATAGATATGCTCTGCTAGTCTTTTGCCTATTTGTCCTATGCAGTGGCTATTACAGGCCTTACATTGTATGTTGTAGGTAACTTTTTTCCTTCTATGGCAGCCAGTTCTTTAGATTTACTGAGGATGTTTTGGAGGGCTTTAGTTGATTTGTGTGCTATGGTAATACCTTGTGGTTGTAATAGTCTGTGGATTGTTTTTGACATATTATTAATGTTATCCTTTTCACTGCTTGGGCTGGTTATGCTGCAGAGTATTGACTGGTCAGGCACATTTTGATAAAAGTTGCTAGGGTATCCATTTTGTTGGAAGATAATGTACAGATGATCTGTTTCCTTTTTCTGGTGTTCAGGGTTGCTACAGTGGATTTGTGCTTATCTAAATAGTGTTTTTACATAGCTTCTTTTGTGGGAAGTTGTGTTGCTTCTTGGGTAGTAGAGCACTTAGTTAATGTGGGTGATTTCATGATAGACTTTTGTTTCTAAGTTATTTCATTCACAATTCTAGCTAGAGAAGAAAATACTTATATAGTTTATTGTTCTTATCTTGTTGTTCAATGTTCTACTTAACTATTCATGAGAGTTGGAATGAGCCAATAGTTAAGATAGTTAAAAATAATTAGGAGCCGGGAGACCAAACTTCTAGATTTCCCTTAACATGGTAGGCAACAACTGGATGACCTTAGGCCACTAACCCCATCTGAGCCATAGTCAGCATCAGGGTGGAAAAAAATCAATTATTATAAGAACTGAAGAGAGTGCAGTTCAAACAAGTCAACCTTGCAACTAAGTGGGAGCAATCCTAGGAACACCAGCAACAGCTGAGGAACTATACCAACTTTTAACTAATGTTTAGTAGAGTGTTTGATAAAATGGCTAATATATTTTGATTGCCAAAATAGATATGCATGAACTGATAGCATGTCTGTTAGGTTGATGTACAATTGGCTTAAAAATAGTATGCAGCACCAGCTCCTCATAAAAATGGAGTGAGATATGAAATAGATTTCAAAGGGTTTAACCTTAGCCCCTGTAAGTTTTCATGGAGATAATAAAAAATATAGCTTATACTTATCAGATTTATTGTTTACATCAAACTGAAATAACTCATAGAATCAAAATTCAAAATCAACTTAAGGTTAGTTAATTAGGCAGAAAAATACATAATGAAAAGTTGTTCATTTAGGTCAGGAATACTGAAAATACTTCAAGACTGCATACCCCTACTTGGGGTGCTAAATATGGTTCAAAGCCTCCTAAAATATAAGTGAAACATTTTAGACTTATTTGTACATTTTGGAGATCAGGGAACATTAAGGGCAAAATGGAGGTTTAACCTTCACAGAGCTAAGGGTACTCACTTTATCTGCTTATATCTGTCCAAACTTGAAAATTAATATCATTTTTTACAATTTTTCCTTTAGCCATCTTCCCAAGTTCCATAAAATGCAAAAAAGACTTTTTCTCCTATCTACTAGACCGGTTTCCTTTTCTACTTGCTCTTTTGCCAGTTTTAAAAAAAATGAAAAAGAAAGACTGCAGTGTTGTCTTTTTATCAGTAGAGAGAGCTATAATGCTAAAAAATAATGACTCTGATGATGAAGAAAAATCTAGTATACTGGGGGTGTGATATTATTAGTATCAACCCCCCAAGTTATAAAACAGTATATTTTTGCTATGTTTTATATCATAATTTGTGGTGTTACTCTTAAATTATTATGCTTTCATCCTATAGCTTTTATTATAGTAGTATTATATTTGTTCATTGCACAGTCAGCCAAATATTCAGACTGGATTTGGCATTCTTGTCTGCTGATAGGATTGAGGACCTGGAATAAACATTTATATTTATTGTTTTTATTTTTCTAAGTTGCCAGAGTTGTATAACGTGGAAATGCTGTGAAATAAATACATAAAATAAATCAAAGGGGAAATATATTAAAGAGAATATTTAAATGGGAAAAAAGTAAAAGTAGTCCTGCTTACTTGTGTGTGGCCTTTAACATGTCATGCAAAACCTGATATAGACGGTAAATACCTAGATCAGGTCTGTCAAACTCCCAGACTGCGGGCCAATGCCTCATGCGCTGGCCACGCCCATGCCTGGTTTAGCGAAGTGGGGAACAGTCCTGATAAGTCAAGTGACACCGTTGTGACGAGGTAAATAAATACTAATAAAGAAACCATCATGAAAAATTATAATTTGACTGTATTCTGTTTTGTTTAGATGTGACTCCAAGTTTTGTGTATCACTTTTTAAAAATATTTAAGAATTTGAGAAGGGGATAGAAAAACAGGATATTTTAAATAGGGTTTCTAGCAGGAAATTGGTCTAAATGGTCCCTTCAAAATTTTTGAAACCACTCAAGATATCTAAGAATTAAAACTCCCAAAGATTGAAATCATTAAAATCAATTTTAAAAACCATAAATGAAATGCAAGGCCAGTATTCTTTTCCTGAACATGGAAAGAATGAGGGGTTAATGTAACAGCTCAAGGTATATAATCTAAAGCTTAAAGAAGAAAAAAGAGGGGGGACTCTTTTGTGTGCTCAGCAAATGAGCCTCCAAAATTAAGACTTGTTTAAAACTTTGGAAAGTGAGTTCATATTTAAGAGAGCTGATTTTTATCATATCAAAGTAAACGCTTCTTTCAATTATCAAGTCTTGAACTGTTTAGTACTTTAAGAGTTTAAACAATACTTTAAATAGCACCTTAATGATGTTAGGTGTAATGCTGTGAGAAATGTCAGGTGTAATGCTGTGAGAAATGTCACGTCTCTTTTATATCTGAATGTAGCCTTTAAGAGAAGTCATGTAGAGATTTACTGTGAAATAAAGTGAAAATGGAAAACGATGAAACACCTTGTCCACAAAACAGGACATAAACTTCTCTAACAGCTGCAAAAACCATTTAACAGGCTGAAGTGGTTCCTGTAATTTAAATAATTACATAATTAATAATAATTAATCATTTTAAATAATTAAACATAAATAATCTCAATTAGTGGAGATTATGACTATGCAATTTGATGCCGGTTAAGTTTAGTATATGAATGCTAGTTGTTGTTGAGCAACCTTAAGAGTTATGGGTATTTAAGGAAGTGGTTTGAGTGTATTTTTGAAGAGTAGGGATATAACCTGAGAAAGAATCATTGAGCAGCTCTTTCCAAAAGAGATTTATTACAAGAATTACATGAAAAGAATAGGAAAAGTCCAGTTCGTGGCTAGCTATATCCTATCAGGCAGAATCAGAGAGCAAATAAAAAATAGGTAAAAGTAGGAAGATGGCAAAATTGACTCTTTTGCTTAGTGACAATAATTTGACTAATTTTTTTTTGCAAGCTGGAGACCACTATTTCTTACAAGATAAAGGAGCGCAAAAAACCAACTTTGGATTTTGGAATTTGGTTGGATTGGATTAGAGAAATATTGTAATATTTTAAATATAAGGTTAAATACATTGGATTAAAAGTTGAGAGGAATATTTTATGAATATTGGCATTTAAAAATATTGATTATTAGAAATTTAAAATATTTGTATTATCTGTTTAACTTTAGAGAGAGGTTATTTTATGGGTTATTTTCTCTGGAGTAAAAGAAAATTGGAAGTCATCTTTGTTATAAATTTGTTGTATTTTTTCACCGTCATTTTTAATTTGTATTATTATTCCCTTTCTCTTTTATGTCAGCTTGTATGCTTGATCTTGAAATTTAAAAAAGTTTTAATTTAAAAGATAGAAAAGAAGTACTTTGAACTTAGCAACCTCACAGATAAAAAGCAGGCAGAAAGAGGAAACATAAAAAATATACCTACCTTACATCCCACTGCTTCTTATGGTTAGTAGGTGGTGAGATGCTAAAGAGACAGTATAACTGAAGTGTTAGTTATAATGTGTCAGGGGACAGATTAGCACTCATTGTTTCTTTCTATTGACAGAGACTGAGGAAGGGTGGAAAACAGAGGGATACAGGAATTTTCTGAACTGAATCTGAAAATGTTTTGAAATTGAAAGAATATAGTTATGCTTTACTTTCCTAAAATAAAATATGATTTAGGCCCTAGGTTAGTGTTGGAGATTCTTCTTCACTTAATTAGTATTTTCTTCACTAATAAATCTTAAAATAATTTTCCAGAGATAGTTAAAAACATGTGCTATCTTAAAATATAATTTTCAGCAAGGGTGAGGAAAAACTGTCTAAAGTATCACTAGATATTATATTTCTCCACAAGGTGTGATTGCCACTTTTTTAAAAAAAATATATTTTTCTAATAAATGTTTTCTTACCCCAATAGTTTGTCTACTTCAACCCTTTGATTCCACAAGGAAGAAAAATGAAAAATGTGACATCCTGTTGAGTAAAGAAAAAGCAGAAGAATATAAATATCATTCAGTGGTGAAACTGGAACTAATGGCTCCCAGGCCTCTGAGTCCAATCTGAAGAAAGATATCAGCACAATATGCTATGGAATATGGTTTTGTTTAAACCTGTAACATACCATGAAATGCAAGTCACATGAGTGCTCTCTATGAATCCTCTAGAGATCGCTTTAACCACTTATTTAGATGTCTTAGGTATAATTAAGTATGATGTTAGTAAATCTTATGGGCTCAGGTTCATCTTAAGAGTGTTCTCTTTTTTTGCACTAGCTTTCAGGTGTAAACCACTCAGCTAACTAAGCACAAAAAGAAAAGAAAAAGAAAACCAAAACAACACAACAAAACACAAAATAACCAAGGGGAAAAACAATAGTAATGAAGATGCAAAAGTAAGGTAGCTTCAATATTAAGAGAGATAAAGATGGACCTCACCAATATTTGTATATCTACTCCTCTAAAATGGTATATATGCAGGTGTAATCCTTATATTCAAAAGGTTATGAATAAGTCATTATCTAATGGTAGCAAGCAGTTTCCACTTATCATCTTTTGAACAGACTTCTATAGTTGATAAGAATCAGTAGCACATTTTTCTGTAATTCTAAGATGTGATACATAAGGTAAGTGAAATAAAAGTTATGAAACATATTTAATATCATTAATATAAAAACAGTCTAAAAATGCAGTAAAAATTAAAATTTGCCTCTGTTAAATGCTTAAATGCATTTAATTTAATTAAATGGTTAATTCCATTTTAATTTTAATCTTCCCGCTTGATCACATTAAAATTATGTGTCTTTTTAGAAGGACTCCAGAAGAAATATTAAAAGTGGTCTGGATATGGCAGGTGTGATAAGTTTTATATCAAAATTTATTTTATTCTTTATAATGTTTCATCTTCCCTTAAAACATTAACAGAATCCAGCATGGATTGAGAATCAGTGTTTCCACTAGACAATTGACAGTCAAGCTAAAACTAAGTTAATGAAGTAAAAATAACAAATGGGGGACAATTTTTTACTCAAACTTCCTTAAACCCTCAAATAAGTTATCCAGACCTAATCCACATATCAAAGGATAAGGCCTGTGAAAAACAAATAGAATTAATTAAATTAGATCTCCCAGCAGAACCACATGTTCACAAGAATAAAAATCATAAATGATATATCTATGCCCCTCAAGCGTCATCCTAGAATCAGCAAGTAGACACTTCCACACTAGGACAAGCTTCCCTAATAAAAATATGTTACTGTATCCCATTTCTCTGCAACTGCCCTCAAAGCAAACTTTTTGCTTTTAGGAATAAATATTTCTTCTTTCCTCACAGCTGTCTGGATCTCATTTTTATTTATTCTTGCACAACCCTGGCTTGAGTTGGAACCCCAAATTCTTCTGACAAAGGCCAGTGGCCAATATGCATGGAAACCTTTTCCATCTAGAGGTTTTGTGGAAATAAATTTAGCTTATTTCATTAATAACAAATCATTTAAATTACATTGTTCTACATGAGAATTAATTTATTGGTTTTTATCAGCTGTCTTGAGAGGGCAAACTGCAAAAAGTGGGACAAATCTATTAAATAACAACAATGCACATTGTAATGAGTGCTGGATGAGAGTCAATGCATTGATGTGTGCGGCAAAATCTTGTGATTTTGACAGTTAACAATGTATAATCAAATAAATAAAGCATTTAAAAAGAAAACCATATGTGCTCATTCTCTTTAAATATAATGACACCCCCCAAATATAAGTAGGCTAGTATACTATAGCAATTGATATAGTAAACCAAATTGAACTCATTAAAATATGTGTATCAGAAAGTATTTCTATGAGTAATAAGTAATAGAAGCTGCCATGCAAAACAAGGAAAATAGTGTGGAAGCCTGGGATTTCATCCTTGGTTTGCAGTTTGTTTTGTCTTATTTATTTATTTATTTATTTATTTATTTATTTATTTATTTATTTATTTATTTATTTATTTATTTATTTATTTATTTATTTATTATTTAAATTTATATTTTGCTTTCCCTTCTGTGTTTTTCAAGTTTGCTGAATACTTCCCTCTGATTCATACGATCAAAATGAATCTATCATCTGATTCTTGGTGGCTTGGCTTTCTTTCATTGCCATTTTATACATTCATGTTCTTCTTTCATCGTTTAACAAATCAAAGCTTTGGTTCACTGGATTTTTATGGTGACATTTAAGAAACTAACTCAATGTTTACCTGATGTGACTGTCCATTAAAAAAAGAAGGTATGTTTCCATTATGATATGCAAATTGAAGTGCAACAGTAGCTTTGGATTCTCCAAGGGTCCATAAATCCCAGTTGGATATGCTACTAAAGCAGCACTGTTTTGATGGCCAGGAGCAACACAATTTCATGGAAGGAATTTTATTTAGAACCTCTTGTTTTTGTGTTTGCTTCTTAAAATGACAAGAAGCCAAGCATCTGAAATTTGGCACTGCAGTCAGAGGGAGCTTCATGGTTTGTGTGCAAATGGGAGGCTGCAGGTTGCACATCTCTGCATTTAAAAAAGGAGAATAGTTCTTGAATCATGTAATTTGAATATAGTTAATATTATAATGTGCCTGCAGTTCTCTATTCAGACATCTGAAAAAGACTGGATTTTAAATTTCTAGGCATCAACAACTGTATTGGCTCTATCTATCCTTCAAATGAACATTTGGAAGTTGGGCATGCGGACAGCATGTGTGATCTTATAGCTGCCTCCCCCAATTTTCAGTAGACTGAAGGTCTGAAAGGATCAAAAATTCCTTTTCTTTAACAATCTGAATGAGATCCTAGCAAGTACAAGCAAAGCTTATGATTTTTCTGGTTCATAATGAAAACAGGATGATACTGTCTAATCTGCAGAGACGCAATCTTGGATGCGTTTATTATAGTAGAGCATCCCACAGATGTTTAGTAGCGTTTTCAATTAAAAAACACATTGTAAAGAAAAAGAACCACACTGCAATCATCTAAAGATAAAAGTGGAAACAGCGGAATATCTCCCTGACACATTTTTGAAGGAGAAGAACATCTCTGACAACACAGGAAGCTAGGAAGCATATTATTAATACTGTGAATCCTGTATAAAAGAATTTCCTTATGGTACATACTAACAATTTAGATTTGGGGAGGGGGGGAAAGAAAAGAAAATCTGGAAAACAGTTGTTGAGGCTGAATAGGACAGATTGGAAATCTTTTCACCTTAAGGCCAGCAGTTATCCTGGCACAAGATTCAAGATACCACTTGCCAGAGTCAGCTTGATTAAAGATAAAAGGAATATGGCCAAGTTATACTTTTAAAAGTTTTTTTTTCCTATTCTTTCTCTGTTTTTTTGTGGATTTCTGTGGCTTTTCAATATCCCTATTCTAGCCATTTATAATTCTTTGTCATTGTTTAGGCTGGCTGGGTTGGAAGGAATTAAAGACAAGATATGCAATATCTAAATTGGCCTTTTCCTGCTGACATTCATGCACTCAGACAATGAAAAAAAGTGCAATATGGCATAAGTATTTTTTTTGCATCCTAAAACCAGGTTCTACCCATCTCAAATTTATGTATTTTTTAAAAATTATACATTCATTTATTTATTGCTTCTTACTTTTTCCAGTCAAGTTTGATTATGTTGAATATATTGTTCCTCAGAAACACGCTCTACGCAGTCAGATCCAAAGGAAATAGGGATCTTTCCTTGAACTTAGAAAGATATATGCAAAAGTATCTTCTTTAGACCTTTATGTAATAAGACAGGTGCAAGATATTTAATATTCTTAACAAGAAACCTATATTGTCAAATACATTACTTAATCAGGACAATTTAACAAATTAGTATGTAATTTAAAGAGAATAACATAACCTCTCAGGTGGCACATTAATTATGGCTTACATTTCACTGATCAAGAATAATTGGATTATGAATCTGGCCAGAAATAAGAGATGTATTTTCAGGGTCGGTGGGTTTATCTATCTTCAAATGAGAATAATGTCTTTTAGTTTGCATATCTAAACTACCTTCCACTTCAGAAATCTGAAAATATTCAGTTAGCTATTTTGGAAAAAGAGCCAAGTTGGGCTTTTCCTGCAAACATTTCTGCAAGCAGAGAAAGAAAAGAGCCCCAAACATCCATAGAAAAGAACAGGTTGTGCCCTGTTATAGATATGAATCAACTATACAGAAGGGGAATTCATCAAATCAGATGACACTAAACTGGCCAGAATAGGCAACACCGTAGAAGACAAGCACAGAATACAAAAAGATCTTGACAGATTTGAATAATGGATCCTATCCAACAAAATGAATTTTAATGTGGAGAAAAGCAAAGCTTTACATTTTGGCAGGAAAAACCAAAGATATAAGTACAGATTAGGCAAAACCTGGCTAAAAAATAATAATTGTGAGGGGGACCTTGGTGTCCCAGTGGATGATCACTTGAATATGAGCCAGCAGTATGCAGCAGCAGCCAAAAAAGCTAATACAATAATTGGTTGTATAAACAGAGACATAAAACCAAAATCACATGAAGTATTAGTATCAATTTATACAACTTTAATAAGACCACACCTGGAACAATGCAATCAATTTTGGTCACAACAGTATAAAAAGGATGTTGAAACTTAGGAAAAAGTTCAGAGTAACTAAGATGTTCAAAGGCCTGGAGACTAAAACATATGATGAATGGCAGATTTGGGTTTGGCTAGTCTAGAGAAAAGAAGAACTATGGGTAACATGATAGCAGTATTCCCATATTTGAAGGACTGCCATAAAAAGAGTGGGTCAAATTATTCTCCAAAACACCAGAGGGCAGAACAAGGAACAATGGTTGGAAAGGGTAATCAAGGAGAGAAGCAACCTGGAATTAAGGAGAAACTTCCTAACAGCTTGCCTTTAGAAATTCTTCAGGGTTCTTCATCATTGGAAGTTTTTAAGAAGAAAGTGGTGGTCCAGTATAGAGTTAGAAGACCTCCAAGGTCCCTTCCATCTCCATTCTATTCTAGTTCTAATTCTAGTTCTATATAATGGTTTATCCTTTAGAAGCTGATCAAGAAGCTGATCTTTCATTTCAATGTTTTAAAGGGAATAAAGGGACTTACAAGATAATGTATTCACGTCTGTATTTTTCCAATTGTTGGCTAGCCACTAATGGCAGAAAAAAGGTTGATATGCCAGAGAAACATTGCAATGTGTGGGATGCCATCTTGGTGAACTTCCCATTTTCATTAAATTGACAGGTCTTTTGGCACTTTTTCCATAATGTGAAATTATTTTCCTTTATGCAGTGTCTATTTTTCCAAAAGGAGAATCTTTATTTATAGGGCTTAGTTTCTTGTTCCCTGATCATCTGATTGCAATTCATAGACTCTGTTCCAGTTTTTCTTGAACTTTTTCTTTTTAAAAGTGTGGTTTTATTCCTGGACTCTGCTCATGTAGCTAGGAAAGGCCTGCTTTAAGTTCTTGAGACATCCTACCAGTCAATGCAAATAAAATTAGGTTAAACTATCATCATTCTAAGGTGGTGGTAGTGGGGGAAGTTGTAAATAGTTGATATATAGGTGAAAAAGCTTATATTTCTATAAGCATTCTGAAGGATTATTCATTGGCAATAATGAGACATGTTAGAATTTAAGATGCAATGCTATAGAAGTTTTGTGGGAAAAAAACTATGTTGCTAAAACTCAACAGTGAGTTGATATCTCTTAATCAACCAACCAACCAACCATCCATCCATCCATCCAACCAACCAACCAACCTACTTACCTACCTACCAACCAACCAACCAATCATCCAACCAACCATGAAGTTATTGATACACAAAGATCAGTAAGAGATCATGGAAAACACATCAGACACCATTAGGACATTAATATGTAAAGGAGATTTCTCAATTGAAGTTTGCTGCTGAAAGTCATAAGATAAAATCTGATTTGCCTAAAGCAAATTTTCATTCTAAACATGTAATTCTTTTGTAAATTGAAATCTCTATAATAATTTTATTACATACAAAAATAAAACATTAATACAGACCAAAAAAATACAAAAAGCAAAGATCTAATTTACTTTTACTAAATCACATTTAGTAATAATTTCCTAATTCTTGATGGATTTAATGGATCTATTGGTTTATAGATAAATCAATTCACTTTATGTTATAAAAGAAAACTTCAACTTTTTAAGGTAGAATGCATGGGGAACACAGAACATGTCAAATGCCATGGCTGTATACAACTTCATGTCCAATAGTCTCCATTTATTAAATTAGTTACAAAAAAATACAGAGAATTTCTAGAGCAATCTGTATGAACCAAATATATAAAATGAGAAAACAATGTAATTACAAGATATCTATCTCTCTTTTTCTTTTTAAAAGCTACATGAACAAACAAAAATCTTATTTCTGATCAGTTGCTTACAAATCCTTACAGACTTTTCAGCAGCAGTTCTACAATACAAATTGTAAGTCTTGTTTCAACATACAAGGATATCCTAAACTAGGAAGCTGGGCAATCCCCTAGATCAAAGGTTGATCTCCCATAGTGATTACAATTTTTCACAAATCTATTTCAGGTAATTAGCCTTCATCCAATCCATTATCCTTGAATACTTGAAGTTTCATAATCTATCAATCCCAGCCAAAGTACATAAAATGTCTAGAGCACATTAAATTTCCTATCTCTGCCCTGCTGCAACTAGACATTGGTTTAAATTAATGGTATGCAAAAGCACAATAAAAAATGTCAGTGTGTCACAACAAATAAGTAGAGCGGTCTATATTTTTGTGAGCTCATTGCTCTGAAATTTCATTGCATAGTGAAAATATTTGATGTACTATTTGGGGCAGATAATATTTTAGTTAAGTGCCATAATCATAACCTGGAAAATGTAAAAGAAATGTATCACAGGTTTAAATTTACAAGATTCTCTAAGATGGATTCCATAGCCATTCCACTGTAGAATAGGTGATGATAGTGATGCAATTTGATGGAGTCATTTTTCTCGTGTCAAAAATTCTCATATGAAAAACATTTGCTTTTGAGTATTATGACTTGGGGAAAACATGTATTTGACAGATTTATATAAAAGAGATAAGGGTGCTAGAGTGCATGTACTTGAAGAGCTTACATTGGGAAAATCTCCATAACAAAAGCGATATACAGTAATTCTGCCCCTTTAAAATAATGTTTTATTATGGGGAATGAAATAATTACATTATTAGAAAAGATATAAACAAAAACTCTATATGATACACGGACATATACGGCCATTTTAAATGACATTTTAAAAGACCAGTGTATAAAATAGTACAGCACTGTACTATTGTACACTATACTATTGTACACTGTACAATTGCCCTTGTATTTATACAGGCAGCAAAATTGAACAGACTGATGCTGATCTGTACACACAATTTTCCCCCTCAGGTAAGGAAGTTTTTTCCCCCTCAAGTGAGGAAGCATAGATCCCTTATCCGTACTTGCAAAGAGAAGACGTACTATGGCCCAGCTCACTTATCTACTGGGATTACATCTTCTATATCCAGATGCTCAAGTTGAAATTTTAAACACACTTACAAATCTAATTTCTTGTGAGGTACACGAGAACTGAAATATGAGGAGATCCTTTGCCATAAATGCTATCCTGAACTTAGTCAAAAACTCAATTTAATCTTCAGTAGACTGGTTGTAAAAATGGAAGCCAATTTTGCTTCTGCTGTTTCTTTTTTGGCAAATAAATATAAGAGCTTTGAGTTTTTCTGTACATATAGAGAGGCAGGTGATATGCTGATAAAAGGAAGACCACATTACTAGGAAGACAAAAGGCACACTGTCATGGATAGAACACAAGACAAGTTGAAAAATGAGGTTTCTAAGTTTACATCTTGCAGATGTTTCATTATCAAAGTATATTCTCCACTATTATAAGTTAAAAATGCCAGCAGAGGGGCTCCTGGTCTTTTTTAAAATAGCAATTTCCTCACCCAGGTATGCAATAATTACATTTCATGTTTCACATTCTAAAAACATCCTTTCCCAAAGTGTTCTCGTAATTGATAGCTTGACTGAAGGTGGTTATTTAAAAAAAATTAAAGGAAAATAGCTGTGTAAACACCCCAATACAAATAATTAATAAACTGCTGTGATCTTAAAGACTTTTTAAAATGATCCAAGTTTAGTTTTCTATATCGTTACACATATCATCTTGAAAACTTACTTTAACCTTCTATTATTTAAGCTGTATTGTCAATGCAAGAAAAGTTGAAGGCAGACTGATTTTTTTCCAGTATGTTGTGTTGTTTTTAAAAATTGGATTCATTTTCTTGTACAAAATCAAAATCACTCAGAAGCTTGTTTCAATTCAAGCACTTCCTCTGCAGATTCTTTTAATATGCAGCAGAAAAATGCTATTTAATTTCACACTCAGCTAATCCTTTAATTATTTTCTTTCATCCAGAATAGAAAAGTCTATCAGTTCCATAATAAAATAAAAATTAAAAAGTTAGATTGTTATTTTGAACTTTGGACTACCTCCTTTTTTCCCTTCCCCACAGTCCCAGCCCCCAGCCCCAACTGGGAGCATAATCAGATATCAGTGTTGATGGTTAGTGATAAATTATCCCTTGGGGTTATTCTTCCATTATTGTATCACTTGTAGTAGAAATGAATCAGCAGGACTGGATATACTTTTTCACTCATCAACAGATTTTTTTCCCCCAGCTTCTAATAAATGGGCTTTTGGGCACAAAGATATTAGGCAGTTTTCATTTAAGAGTTAGAATAAAGAAGCAACATTTATTTGACACTAAACTAAACAAAGGCCTCAGTATAAGTGATGCTGTATGGTGCTGAGGCCATAGAAATTAGCCACATATTATAGAGAAGGACAAAGACTGGAAATTTAACTTTATGTTTCCTGGGTTCATTTATTAAAAGGTGATATTGGTGAAACCCTTTTGAGTTCAAAAATATTAGTTTAAAACATGAAACTTTTGTCTTTGTAGATCACAGGGGTTGATATATAGTCCAGACTTTATGTTCTGTCATTAGATTGGAAGCCAATTTTGTTTCTGCTGTTTCTTCTTTGGCAAGAAGTTGGAAGTTGTAATTCAGCATCATCTGGAAGAATTTTCCTCCAACTTTGTTCCAGAAAATATAAAGACTTAGGGTGGGATACTTTATTTTTATGGGAGCATGAAGTAGGTAAGGCTCAGAAGAAGATGTGCTTAAGTAATCCAATCATTTGTATTCCTTTTTTCTAGTGAAATGTAATGTTTTCCCCATATAAGAGATTTTCTGGTTAGGAATGATAGTCCAACATGTTTTGAAAATATAGAGGTGGGAAAATGTGATTGGTTCAAACTCCTCAGGTTCTCCGGAATCTTTCACAAGATCTAGGCATTTTAAAAATGTAATTATTATGTGGGAAAATCATCTGCGAAAGTTCCAATACCTAGTTTCCAAGACATTCAATATCTAACTTAATTGATAGTTTAGAAAGAGACATGACTTTTTCTCCACTGCCTACTTCTTAAAAAACTATCCACTGCCATAACTGAACCTCTAAGCATAATCTTTGAAAAATCTTTCAAGACCAGCTCCTTGCCTAACCTATGGTCGCAAGCCATCCCCATATTCAAAAAGGGAGACCCCAGCCTAGTTGAAAATTACAGACCAATGTCTTTATGCTGTGTCACCTGTAAAGTCATGGAATCAATTATTAACCAATCCATTATCCTCCACTTAGAGACAAACAATCTATTCTCTAATAAACAATCTGGTTTCAGAAAAAAACTATCCTGTAATCTGCAACTCTTACATTGCAGAAGAGTTGGATTACACAACTCTATCAGGGCAAAGCAATAGAAGTAATCTACATAGACTTCTTTAAAGCCTTTGATTCAGTGGTACACGACAAACTACTCCTAAAACTAAAATCTTATGGTATCTCTGGACAACTGCATAACTGGATGGAAGCATTCATGTCAAACAAACAAATGGCCAAAATTGGGAGTGTCCTATCAAATCCTGTACCTGTCAATAGTGGTGTCCCCCAAGGCAGTGTTCTAGGACCAATCCTCTTCATACTCTACATAAATGACCTCTGTGATCATATTAAGAGCAACTGCGTTCTCTTCACTGATGATGTAAAGCTGTTCAATACCACAGACAATACTGCTACCCTTCAAAAAGATCTTGACTATGTATCAGAATGGTCAAACAAATGGCAACTTCAAATCTCAACAAATAAATGCTCTGTCTTACATATTGGCAAAAAGAAATCAGAAAATAAAATACAGGCTGAATAGTCAAGACCATATTGATGATCCAAACTCTGTCAAGGACCTTGGAGTTCTCATCTCTAATGATCTAAGCGCTAGAGCCCACTGTAACTACATAGCCAAGAAGGCATTAAGACTTGTTAACCTAATCCTACGTAGCTTTTTCTCTGGTAATATCACACTATTAATGAGAGCATACAAAACATCTGCTAGACCAAAACTTGAATACAGCTCATCAGTCTGGAACCTGCATTATGTATCTGATATTAACACAGTTGAGAAAGTCCAGAATTATTTCACAAGAAGAATTCTGCACTCCTCTAGTTGTTGCAGAATACCTTATGCCACCAGACTTGAAATTCTAGACCTAGAAAATCTAGAATTACGCCACCTTCGGTACGATCTAAGTATAGTATATAAAATTATACATTGCAATGTCCTACCTGTCAATGAATACTTCAGCTTCAACCATAACAATACAAGAGCACACAATAGATACAAACTCAAGACAAACCGCAGCAAACTTGATTGCAGGAAATACAACTTCAGTAAAAGAGTGGTCAATGTCTGGAATACTCTACCTGACTGTTGTTTCTTCCCCAAACCCCAAAAACTTTAACTTTAGACTGTCTACTATTGACCTCAGCCCTTTCCTAAGAGATCTGTAGGGAGCGTGCATAAGTGCACCAATGTGCCTACTGTCCCTGTCCTATTGTTTCTTTTTATTTTACTTATATGTACCCATGTATTTCATAACTATGTTTATACTTATACCTGTTATCTTATAATTGCTTGACAAAATAAATAAATAAATAAAAATAAATAAATAAATAAAATGTTTTGTATTTATTGTTTTGGAATGCCCTTTGTGTGCTTTCTTCCCAACAGTTGTTCTATCTCTTTTCATTCTTGATATTTGAATTTATAACAAAGTAAGCTAGATTCAGAAACTATGAGGATTAGGATGAAGATAAATGCTGAAACTATTTCAGTCACGCTGGAATTTAACTATAGAAAGTTTGCTGGTTTTTAATGATACTTTTATTTGCTGACTGATTTATAAGATTTTGTTGCTTGCTATAACATGTGGAATTCATGTGCATGGTTTTTTTGGCATGATGGGTGAATTCATATTGATTTTTCCTATCTGAGAAAACAACATAATCAAGAGAGCCCTTATTAATATTCACCAAATTACTGAATGTAACATAGAAATGTTTGTCTCTACTAGAAAACAATATTTATAACTTGATGAAGTTTGAATTGAACATTAAATTGCATATATTAAACAAAATCTTTCCAAGTATTCAGATAAATAGTCTTAGCCCAGGATATTTTTTCAGCATTATAGTGCATATTTGTGCTAAAATTTAAAAGAAGACATAGAGCTGTTTGTTCTTTACATCTGCAACCTAATAATATTGGGTTTCTGACAAGAAATGAACTTGTATACACACCTTTAACACATGTACAATATAACAATTGGCATGTGAATGGATATATATATGACAAACAGAGACATTACTTTGTGCATTAACATATGAACAAGTCTGTTCAACAATTGTGTGAATATTATTGTCTAACTTCAATTAATGCTCTAAAATGCATAAAAACCAACCAAATATTTTACTTGATTTACTTGATGCATGTTTCAATTATTTTTTAGAAGTCAGCCATATAATCTTTAAAGCAGCATTTCGTTTTTAAAAGTGCTGCATTTTGCTTCCACGTGTATGAAATAATCTCTTTCAACTACCTTTTTAACATATATGGACTATAGGATGAACTATAATCAAGAGAATAAATGCATTATTGGTTTTTTTCAGAAATGTCTCAGAAGTATTAGCGATTCATCAATATATTGTTTTATAATGTTTTCAGTGTTTATTTAATTCTGCTAAGATTCATAAACTACTTATTTGGGGACTATTGACCTTACAATATTCCTTCTGGGTACATGCATGTGTGTGTGTGTGTGTGTGTGTGTGTATCCAATTTGCCTTGAATTTCATTTTAAAAAATCACTCTAGATAGAGAGACTATATGTCAGACATTTGCCTGTGACTCATTTTAACACTATTTATAGTTGGGAGGGTAGTTGGGGAGTGGGAACAACAGTTTGAGAACCAGAATTTAAAAATGAAACTCCAAGAGACAAAAGCCATTTTGGCAGCAATTAATATGAAGAATGTTCTGTAGATTATCCAAACCAAATAAAAGAGACAAGTATATGAAAGGCTCCTCAGATAGTGGTACTTTTAATGCACTTGACCTGTGATCATAAGGTACAATAATTACCCCTCAGAGCCAATTTTTCTTTAACCACAAAAGCATTTTGATTTCTTTTTAATGGCTTTCCCATCTATTTTTTATTTGTTGGAATGCCTTCCTGTTATTCCAATGTTTCAGTGAATATCGAACTACCAGTTTTCCCCCCTTGTTTATTTATTGATGGGCTTAGTTTTGCATGTGCTTTATGTCCAGAAATGAAATTAGATGGCAGCTTCTTTCAGTGTAGTAAAATTAACAATGATTTGTGTCTGCTTTCTTCTTTAATAGCTTACATATTAATTTCCGCTTCAGTGTCAAGGAAATAGAAATACGATATCAAATTAAATATGAAATTTGAGTACTTCTAATTTGTAAGGATGATTTACAGAATGAATGCCATGATATAGCTGTTGCTAATTATTAATACTTTACCAAATCAAAAAGTTGATTCTTAGGACTTTTATCTCAAAACTCTTGACTATTGTTCATTTGTCAGTATGAAAAGACAGTATCAGGCTTCAATCATTTTTATATAAGAGAAATTCCACGAAATTAACTGAAAATTATCTGAAAGTAAATATGTAGAACATAAGATAGCCAGTAATCCATGCTAACACAGTAATTTTTGTTGTTAAAAGACTTTTAAAATACTTCCAATATCAGTCCAATGTATATATGACATTGCATTAAAACTGCATATTATTTTTGAAAAATTAAAATTAAAATATAATTTATTTGAGCTATAAAAATCTTCAAATATAATTTATCTTCAATTTAAATATTTTCAAGAAGAAAACAAAAGGCAACAAAAGGAATATGCCAGTGTTTATAACACCAAAGCAATTTAAATATACCGCATATAATTGTCATGCTTGTGCTTTTTTGTTAACTCTTCAAGTTAACGAAGCACTAAACAATTCATAATTCATAAACTGGTCACTAATAAATACTGATGGACTTCTTTATTGTTAAGATTTATTTGGAATATACACAGGGATAGGCTTCAAAAATTTTAGCAATGGGTTCTCTACCTGGTTGCTCGGTGGGTGTTTTTCACTCTCTCTGTGCCTCTGCATGCACCCTGCACTTGCCTACATCCAAAATGGGTCATGTGGAACTCCAGGGAGGGGTGGGGTGGAGTGGACAGGGCCAGCCAGGAGTGGGATTTGGGGGTTATCTGAACTGTGCAGAATCTTAGCTAGAGGATCTCCCAAACCCCTGTGAACCCCCAGCAGCCCACCCATGAATATACAGCCCTCAATGTTTAGAAGTTATGATATTGTGAAATGAAGCATTGGGACAAAGATGATGTGTAATACAGTTTCAGACCATTTAAAAATAATATTTATTTAGCAACAATATAATGTGCTGCTTAGTGTTGCTTTAGCTATTCATACATATTGTATCAATTGATCATTCAATATTTTACATGTATTGAGTTACATTGTGCTGAAAAGTATTCAGCTGGTAAAATTCTAAGAAATTTGAATCTAGTACATTGAGTTTCATGCTATAAGAATGTACATATCTAGATTTGTTTTGTTATAGGTCTTTTAGATATAGAATCATAGAACTATAGTGTTGTGACCTTCATAGTCTTCTAGACCAAACCTTTACCCAGAGCAGAAATCTCTGACAAATAGCTGAATAATCTTTGCTTGAAATCTCCGAGTGATGGAAGACCCACATCTTAGAAAGTAAGCTGTTCTACTGCTTAATAGACAGGAAAGTCAAGTTTGACTTTTCCTCGGTAAAGCTTTCCTTCATTCATTCTTGCCCTACTCTGGAGAATAAATCCACACTCTCTTTCCTGTAACAGCTCTTCAACTATTGGAAGACTTGCTTTATCTTGTCCCTCTGAGCTTTTGCTTTCAGGCTAAATTTATTCATATCCTTTACTGTTCTTCACAGGACAGTTTCATTTCATTTCAGTCAACAAATAGAAAACATAAAAGTATGATTTTTTTAAAAAAACATTTAACTTATCTGTCCAGTCCTTTGGGAATAACAATTTGCAATCATTCTAATCAACAAGTGTCTGAATTCTATTTAACTTTAATTAAGAATAAAGGTAAAGTTAATTTTACCTTTGCCCTTCTGTATTGCAAAAGTTGATTATTAAAAAAAAAAGTCATTGACTTCATTGTGAATTTCACAGTGAAAGAAATAAACCATATTTTTAAAAGGTTTTTCAATAGGCTACTCACTTTGAGAACATGGGATCTAAAAATACTAATCACATGCTGTCATAGTCCAAGAAAGACTTCTGAAAATCTTTGCAAAGTTAATGCCAGCAAAACATAAATCAATAATCAAGCATTTGGTTGGCAGTGGACAGGAGGGGATGGCTGTAATTGGTATAATATGGCAGAATGATGAAAGAGATTTAGACATCTTTTTTTAATGATATTCCTGGATGGTAAAGGAAAATAGAGGTAATATAAAGCTGCATAGCTGATGCAGCATATCCATAATATAAAGCATGTTAGGCCTGGTTTCTTTACTTCCTCTAATCAAGACAAAGGAATCACTTTGCTTTTAAGTGCTACTTTTCTACCAGGAATCAAGAAATCTGTATTATTAATGGACATTTTACAACACAAGATTGCATTTATTATTGTGAAGGAATACCATGTGACTTATCATAAGAATATTTATGCAGCCTGGTGTGTTACACTGATTTATGATCAAGGAGAATATCTTTGTCTTTAGTATATCCAAAGTCTATATTGTTTCATAGGTTCAGATATATTCTAGTTATTTTCTTACTCCTATTAACCATTCAATAGGAAAATATGATAAAAATGCTGCTTTTTGGCTAAAATCAAATAACAAAACATGAAAATGAATAGCTAGCCTTCTACAATATGCAGAAAAACCAATTAAATTATCCTTAAGGGGTAGGTGTATAGTCCTTTTAAACAAATTTTTCAGAGATGGAAAGTTCATAACTCAATAGACAAGCTTTCTCACTATTAAATAGATCTATCAGGAAATTTTTCATGTAGAAAATGTAGGTAATTACAATATTATTTCTGTGGCAAAGGAAAATAATTCCTGTCCATTTTCCCTAGGGGAAATTTTATGTACTTGAATACTGATATCATGTCTCCTTCAGACATGTTTTCTCGGATTATTTCTATTTTTCCTCCTGTTCTAATAGTACATGTCCTAAATTCCTGTATCATTCAGACTATTTCTGAAGCTGTTCTAATTTGTCAACATCATTCTCAAATATGCTATACTCAGTATTGTATACAGTAGTCGAAATGTGATCTTATTAGTACATCATTTTCTCCTATGTTCCAATAATAGAATAAATTCTGTTGGCATCTGCATTCTTTTTGTATTCAGCATAGTAATGATGGTTGTGCCTGTTTAATTTCTACTGGTTTCAATATAGATTTTTACCTATTTTAATACTATTTTTAAAAAAAGCATTCTTACTTGAATGCCTATAAATGTTTTGACTATCAAGTCATAATCCTACTCAGTGCAATAAACCAAAATAAATAATCCTTGGTAAATCGATATATATCCAGAAAAGACAGTTCACCATCTCATTTCATAAGTGGCTGAATTACTGTTAATATTAGATTATTTTCCTAACTTTGAACTAAAATCTGACTCTGATATTTAAAATTATTATTCTGTATCCTGCATTTTGGGATAACAGAAAACAACTTTTATTTTTCTATTTTTTGATATTACTTCAGTGCTTGAAAATTGTATTTTGTTAATATTCTCAAGTCTAAACATTATCTAACTGAAATCTTTTTTATTTTCTTTGCTGCAGTTCTAGTGTCTCTGATACTTTCTTAAAATGGGGTACACCGGGACATAATTTAATGTCACCAATAGGAATCAGTTCTTTCTGTCTCTGTAATTATTATTTTTTAGTTATTTTTTTTATAAATATGAAAAGCTTCATGAATTTTTATGTCATTTTTGTTCAGAAGTCATGCTAATCTTCTCTGTATCATTCCAGTTTTAGTGTATGTGCTGCTGAAGTAAGCACCTTTTTTTAAAATCTTCTTGTCTAGCCTATCAAAATCGTTTTGAATTGTCTGTCTGTTTTATGGAACTTTAGCTATCCCACATTATTTTGAGTCACCTGCAAAGCCGATAAAACATTTTCCCCAGTTCTATTTTACTTGCTAATGAAAATGTGGCACAGGACCAAACCTTGAGGCATTCCACTCCAGTCTGGAGAGTTTTCAAGCCAGCTGTGGAACTATTTAATGGACACCTCTGATTTTAGCTTGCAAAATCAGAATGCCATGGCTACCCCCAAACTGCTTTCTGAAACCAAAATATATTGCCCCAGTAGAAGAAAATGTATTGCCATAGTAGAGGAAAATATCTTAATTAATTAAATAATGAAGTCAGTTTGAAGTAAGACCTTTTCTTTTAAAACCCACATTTTCCTCTTGAGCATAATGGAAAAAGAATTGGAGAAAAAAATGGAACTTTGTTACTATATATGTTAACAGCAGCAAGATTACTAAAAATGGAAGGATACTTAGATTCCTACTATAGAAGAATGGCTGCAAAAGTTGATGGGATTGGCAGAAATGGCAACATTGACTACTCTGCTTAAAGAAAAGAACATAAGTACTTTTGTTTCCACATGGAAACCATTTCTGAACTTCATTGTTGTAGAAAAGAATGAAATTTTGATTCTGGGTTTTACAGATTAGATTGATAGACTTTTGTTGAAATGACCGGTTCATATATTATGATAAAACAAAAAGTTGTAATTTCTTTATCTTATTCTACTGTAACATATAGAATTGGAAATCAATGCTTCTTTTTCTTTCCGTACCTTTCGTTTTTCTTTGCCCTTTCCTCTTCCCTCTCCCTGTCTTATTTGCTTTTATATTTTGTATTTTATACTACCTTGTAACCCAATAAAAACATACATGGAAAAAACAAGACGAGAAAGTATTTTGTAAAAGAGCTAGACTTTACACCAGAGGTCTCCAACCTTGACAACTGTAAGGCAAGTCCAGAATTCCACAGCAAGCTAAAGTTGCCAAAGTTGGAGACTCCTACTTTATAGTTTGCCTTTCAACAAATAATGTGCAAATTGAAGTGCCCCATAATTACTTCTTGGATCTTGGAAAGACCTGCAATATACTTTTGGAAAGTGTCAGCCATGAATTCACCTTGATGGGTAGCTCAGATGAATAGAAAGCTGAAAAATAAATTGATAAAACAAATACATTTTGGGAAGACTTTTTTTTGAAAGAAGGCCCAAAATATTTATGAAAAAAAACAACTTGGTTATAAATATTTTATTGCTGGAAAAAAACCCAATAAGTTTGTTAATGGGAGTTAACTTTAAAGAGTATTCAAAAGTTCCTGATTTCTGCTCATGGAGATATCCTTTTTTTTAAAATCTGAAGTCTTCTCATTTTAAAATATTGCAATACAATATTTTTTATTCTGCAAATCTATAAAAAAACCCCATTTAATTCAACTGTCTGTAGCAGCTATATCCTATATACCAGGGGTCGCCAACCTTTTGGACCTCAGAGACCACCAAACTCATAATTTTAAATCCCATGGACCAGAGACCCTGGGAAAATCCCAAAAAAAGTCTGCAGGAAAATTCCCCATCTCGATTCCCTACTGATAGATCATTCTTTATTTGGAATCACAGGATACCATACCCAGCTCTGTTCTCAGTGGGAGAGAGAGAGAGACTTTTGGCTTCATGCAAGGAAAGCAGCAGAAGCTGCAGAAGTCTTTCTCTCCCTCAAACTCTGCCAGAAATGAGTCTTTGCCAGTGCAGCCTCTTGGAGCAGGAGGTCTTGCAGGGTCCCAAAGACTCATTTCTGCTGGAGTTTAGAGGAGAGAAAGACTTTTGCTGCTTTCCTTGCATGCAGCCAAAAGCAGAAGAAAGAAGCAGAAAGAACCAGCCCGGTGGCTAGGCCAGGCAAATGGGGCAAGTGGGGCAAGTTCCCTCCCTCCGCCCTTTCCCCCTCCCTTCACTACCTGAGGTTGTTCACAATGCAAGCGATGCAAGCCTCGTGTTCCCGTGGGCCATACGGGAGGCGTAGCCTTGTGTTCTCATGCAGCCTGGATTAATTGTTTTGGAGGGTGCTTTGGGGGTGACATTTCTCTGAAGACCATCAATATTTTTTCATGGACCACCAGTGGTCCCGGCTCAGTGGTTCACGATCACTGCTATATACTACTAGATAAGTCATTAAATTATAGGATTTACTACAACGAACTCAGCATTACAGTACTAGAAGCATGCATTGATGTATAATTACAGAATGCAAGAGTATGTCAAGGAATTTTCACCAAATAATGGTTCAAAACTACAAAGGAGACTTTCTTGGGTGTTGGATTCCACTTGAAATCTATCCCCAGAACCTGCATAGTATCTTTGCTGCCTTTCCAAGTCATTTTTCATTTTATTAAAAAGAAAGCTTTAATAATGTTAAAATTTAGTTTTTTATTTTGAGTAACAAAATTATATTGAAATAATGACTTTATTTTATATTATCTTTTCCATAATATAATTCACTTTATTGTTCTTTTCACTTTTATAGTATTAATAGCTTTGGAAGTTTTCCATGCTGATTAGGGATTACAATCAAGTTCGAAACTGCTAAATTTTGGGTTGGTTGATTGTTTTCCTTGATACAGCCAAAGCTACGAAAAGGATCAGATTAGATCCATCAAAAATTGATACTGGGAATCAAGAAACATCCAAATTAATGATACAATCATCAGAAAGAGGAGAGAGTTCCAAATATTTTAAACTGATAATTATCCAACAAGCAATTATTTCTTGTTACATTGTTGAAATTTATGAAAATTTTAATGTAATTGTGATAAAGAAAAAAGTTCTAAAGAGTATTAGGAGCAAGAGTGATATTTTTCACATTAGTAAAACATGATCGCAATAGCACTTAGACTTATACCCAATCTAAGGAGTTTTCAGAGTCAGCATATTGCCCTTAATGTTGGGTCCTCATTTTACATTTTACTTGGAAAGATGGAAGAATCTGATTGTTTGCCTTCTGGGGAGAATGTATAATATAAACTGTTGAAACAATGTAGATTCACACATAGTTTAAGCATAGAGTTTATTTATGAATCAATTGCAAATTTTTAGAGCTTCTGCTGCTATAAATTGGAAAAAATATTAACATTATGGCTTGCACACGCCTCTCTAACCAGGGTAGGGGGCTTTGTGCAGAATCTTAACTAGAAGGTCTCCCAAACCCCTATGAACCCCCTGTAGCCCCCCCCCACCTCTGATTTATATATGTGCAAATATTATTTATAGTTTCAAAAATCTCCTTAAAGTTAAGCAATGAAAAATGCAATGGTGTAGTGATTAAGTTGCTGACCTAGAAAGCAGGAGAATTTAATTCTACTTCTGCCTTTGTTGGATAAGTTTGGGTTGGTTAGTCTCTCTCAGCCAACTCACTTCACAGGATTGTTGTTGTGGAAAAATAGGGGGAGAAAAGAGAATTGGTGTGTTTGTTATCTTGACTTGCATATGACAGGAAGAATAAAAATCTAAAATAAAATAAAATAAAATCTTTTCCATAAAAGCAACACATTAGTAAAAGTACAACAGCCATGTCTTTTCCAATTATTTTTGTATCTGAAATGGGAAAGAAACTCTACACATGAAATTTTTAATGCTCTACATTTGTGCTCAAGATTTGTTAATAACACTTTAAAAAGCATAATGTAAAAATGAAACTTTTTTATTATTCAACTGAAGTTATGGGTGAATGGACCATTTTACAATAATATTACAATTTAAAACCAAAACTATAAAAAGATGCTTAATGTAATTTAAATGTGTTTTTGAAACACTGATGGAACATTTCTTTGCAGATTTTTTTTTAATCCCAGTCTCATACACACACTGTCTCACTAAATTCTGGTAAATATATTTTTACAAACACATTAGGTGAGTAATTGCTAATCATGTAATTTTCAAAACAACAGTTATTTATGTTTGGAATTTCAAGACCTCTCCTTGATTTACAGTTTTAGTAGAATGAATTGTTCTTCTTTCAAAGCATTGTGAAGAGAGAATAAGTATATAGTTAACATTTCAGTAATATTCACAGAAGAATCCATAGTATGTAAAAATTGATTGTGTTTATTGCTGCCTCCTAAACATGTCTTTTGTCTGCACCTGTACATGTGAGCATAGCACATTCTTTCAACTACATCTCCAGAAACTGCATTTCAATGTACAAATGGGGGACTGAAGGCAGTAATTTTGAGATTATTGCCATATCACCCACAATAGTTTGATTTCAGACAGTTCTACTGCCTATGAAACAATTTAAAGAAGCAGAACATATGTTAAGAGTGTTAGGATTTTGAATAAGAAACAGTAAAGAATGGGATGCATATTTCTTAGCAAAATTTAGGAGCCATCGATATTTTTTGGAATCCAAATAGGATACATCTTCTTCTTGACCTTTAAAACAATCCACAAGATTCTAACCAATGTCCATGTATATTAAGTGTGGGGGGTTTTTTTGTCCCCCTGCATAAAAACAAAAAACAAGTTCTATAAAGATCATAGTGTGTATTTTATGATTATGGAGCACTTAAGTCAGATTACTAATTAAGTACCTCTAGGAAAAATAAGTATTGATAAAGCCCTCATTTTGGCTTGACAAAATTAAAATTAAGCACTCAGAGGATTAACGTATGCTTAAATTATGCATAATAGTTCCTACCTCAATTGATGAAAACATTCATTGCTGTTATCCCCATTTGAAAATTATATATATATTTATATTTATATGTATATCTCAAAATAGCCTTAACCCTTTGAGGATCATATTAGCAGCAAATCACAATCTAGACTAGGCTTCTCCAATCTGGTACTCTTCAAATGTGAAATGGGAATCCTTGGAAATTCTGGAAAGACATTCCCACCACATCTGTGGATGTCAGGTTGCAGAAGGCTAGTCTAGACAGAAAACAAAGACCATCTCAATCATATAGGAAACTATTGTTATAAAGATACCATTAATTTTCTTTCTGGCATCTTTGTCAAGGAACTGATACAGACAAAAATCAAATGGAAAAATTGCACATGGTTTCAAGAATTGTTGTCAAAATCTCAAAGGGTTAAGCCAAGACTTTCAACAGAAGTGATGTATTAAAAGGGTGAATTGGGTGAGCGAACAGTCTCAGATGAACTTGGTGAATAGTCTTCTGATTCAGAGTTGAGTTCGGGAGGTGGTGGCTGTGGCTTAAAACGTCCCCTCACATCCGGGTTGCGTCTTCGTCGGAAAACCTGCCTCTCCTTATCAAGAGCGGTGGTCTGGCAGGGGCATAAAATGAGAATAGATGAGATTAGGCTGTGCATGAAATAGCAAATCTGACTCTCATTTTTCCTCTTTTTTCAAAGCAAACCTCAACCCAGGTCAAATTAACCCCACCCCACCCTCTGCAACCACTAGGTTTGGCTAGTTTTGCAAGCTTTAATCCATTACATGACTCAATTCATATCAAAGTGCATAATCCAACCTATAAAGAGGCAGTGTGATCTCATCAAGCATGTACAGTATGAGTGCATGACTCTGTATGGATGCCATATGTTAGACTTCTGGAAGCTATTATTTTTTTTTTAATAATGGGTTCAGGTTTCAGACAAAATGCAGTCTAACCTGCTTTTTCAAATGAGGTCTTGGTTCTGAATAGAAATTTAATGCAATTTAATCAAATCAGAGAGGTAAATATTTGCCAATGTTCAAAATAGTGAAAGTATCCATCAAAATGCACTGCTACAAATACTGGATTTTTATAGAACAATTGTCAACATGCTTACTCCTTCTTTCACTTCATGCCTTACTATTCCTCTTTTCTCTTTAACTCAGGCACTTGTTCACACATTACAGAAGCACACAGACCATTTCTCCTTCCCATAAGTTTGCATTAAGCTTTCCTCTTGCTCTTTTGATACATTTTCCAGTCAAGCAAACTACTCTTACCATTCTCGTCAGTCATATTGGCTGTTTCTCAGTGTGAATTAAATTGCCACCAATTTTTTTGGGCAACAGGTTTAGTACTCATTTGCTAGATCATTCCAGCTAGAGTCTCCTCACCACTACCTAGTTCCTATTTAGACTAAGACACAGAGACACTTTTGGAAAGACTTAAACTATATGTACAGAAATTCAAGTAATTATATTATAACTTGATGTAATGTTGGACTTAATAAGCATGTTTTTAATTTTCAGAGTCAGTCCAAGTTTTGTTAGTTTGGATGTCTTTAAATATTATGTAAATTTCCTGCAGTTCCTGGAAATGGGATTGAGAATTAGCCTCTAAACTGTAAACATTCACTGTAGTAAACCAGATTCAAAACTACTGGAAAAGCCCAATAAAGCTACGTGTTGTCAGAAATGGGCTGATATGAATAAGAGTTTATTATACTTCAAAAGATATATCAGTTGTTCTTGAGACATTCACAATAGTTTTTTTGTGAAAAATCTACCAGTTATACAGTGTCCCAGAAATACAGTTATACCCTGAACATTTTTGGGAACAAAATTAAACTATTATGTTAACGATAGCATATCATGCAGATTAGTATTATAGCAATCTATGTTTTAAAATAATGCAATCAGGGTTCCAAAATGTAATAAAAGCAGAAGATGGACAAAATGTATAAAGCAAATGGATTCAGTTAAGCTAAATTGTTCCACTAATAGTTTTATAGTTAGGATATTTGAAGGATTGATAGAAAGTGGCAATAAAAGTTCATGTTTGGAACTTGGAAGAAAAAAAAGACAATACTAAACTCCAACTGCTATCGTTTGCCAAAAGTTCTTTGTTTACAGTTGGTCCTTGGAAAAGGCCTAAACGGTTTTTAAAGTTGTGCTTTAAAACCAACTTTATGATTATATTTTAATAGAAAGCAGAAGACATTTGGAATCATATTCACATTACAGAGATAGAATTTACAGTATATAATTCTCTGTAACAAATGGAGAGAATGGCATACATTACTATTCTATGACATACAGATTTGCATTTAAAATATTTCTGTGCACAAAAGGAGTTCATTTAAAGATTGACTCACATCATATCATTTTTATATTAATCCCAGATTCATGAAAAATTCTTTCTTTCAGCAGGAAAGTCTAAATTAAAATCTTCACTACAATCCAGAGTAACATTCTCCTGGTGCAAGCATAAGCAACTTTTTGTTTTGATTTTAAGGATGAATTAATTGTCATATTTCTATGCGATTGGGGTTCATATTGTTTAAATCAAAATATAGCAAAATCATGGTCTGAGACACATCCATAATGCAGTAGTTTCATTAGTATTTTAGTACTAATATGTTAGCAAAAAAATTATCCTGGTCCCTCTTTTGGGACCATTATTTTGACTTACAATGAGGAGGAGGAGAAGTTTTCTACCTTCTAAGACAAAGGCTGGGATGCTAGAGAATATGAAGTTGTGTATGATGGGCTGGGAGATGTTAAAAGAGAATATATGGAGCATTTTCAAATTTTATTTGGTACTATTAGCTTAAAAGGTTTATTCCTCTATAAATCTTAATAAACTCAGTTGAAAGTTAATCTTCTATTGACCAAGCATTAAATGGCAGGCTTCCACGGAAATGACAACAATTAAAGTAGATGTTTAAACTTCAGATCCTCTTCCTATCTTTCTAACTTTGCAAATCATACTTCTTTCCAAGATGTCCATACACCATTTCATATTCTGCCATTTATCTTGAAATTTCTCATCCAGTTTGAGGATTTTTTTTATTTTTTTTCTTTCCTGAGACCTATTTATTCTTTCTTCATATATTTCTTTTGCAACTTTATCTTCATTCATTCTGTCTTATGTAACAAATATACTTCAACGTTCTTATTTTATACTAATAATTCATATTTGTTTTCAATCTATATTCATTTAGCAGATTTAACCTTATTTTTGCATTTTTAAACTCATACTTGGGTACCACATTCTGATAATATTCAATTTTATTCTGATGTGTCCAACTCTCACTTCTGCACAGCATCTTCTTTACAGTCATTTCTGCTTCTATCAAACAGAACTCAGTCCTTGCAACAATTTATATAATTAAAATATGCTTTTTTTCTGCAAGCATCTGGATGTTTCAACGTTTTTTCTTCTTTTTTCATATTCTACTAAGACACACATCATTCTACAATATAAATTCATTTACTTGCTCTAGTTTTTCCATTTTATGAATAATTACTCCATTTTCCTGTTAAGTACAGCCTTATTGGTTTTTGATTCACTAATGACCTCCTCGTTGAACTATAAAAGTTAGTATTTTCTGTAAAATATTCAGGTTCTCAGTCAGCAACACAGTGTCATATAAATACAAAGTATAGCTTTATTCTTATTCTCTAGTGAGTGTACCTTCAAATGTCATCAAGAGTAATCCTTATATGATTATCCATGAATATATTTAACAACTTAAATGGCTTCATACATCCTTGTCAAGATGGTAGAAAAACTAATTACTAACTTGGACAGAAACTGAGGCAAGGAAGACTAGATTTAATTACCTATTCTGTCAGGTGACCTAATGGGTATGATCAGAACTAAGCTATATATGCCATTTGTGACACTAGTTTAGATTACATGCTAAATGAACCTAAGCATATTTTCCTATGAGTCAATCATACACTAAACATGTACTAAAAGATCCAACATGCTAAACAATTTTATTTATCTTTCCATAGAACTGCTGTGTGTTTCAAGAAAAAAATAGAAAATTAACAATTCCAAGTAACAATTTATGTGGAAAATGTTTACAAAGACAACTAAGAACCTTCTATTGATGTTCTTTAGCACCTGATTGACTTCGGCTATTCTTGAAAATAATAAGCAGGGTCAAATCTGGTCATTACTAATCTGGTCATATTGGTATGACAACCAATAATTCTCAGGTCTTAAAGAAGATAGTAGAAAAGCTGTTCCATTATTGTGAAAATATTCCTATAGACATCATAAATTGCATTTAATTTTTTTTACTTGCTCAAGGTAAGACTTCCAGAATAAACAAAATATATTATTTTAGACAGATTTGCACTGGCCTAATTGGTATTAAGCACAATTTGTTACATTGTTATTAAATTATAAATCCCTGTGTAAGAATAATTGAACTCCTCGGTAAAAGGCAGGAAATAAATCTAACTAACAAACGAACAGCCTCCTAGAGTCTTTTTGAGTGGGTAGGCTATAATACATCTAATAAATAAATAAATATCTTTTCTTTTTACTCCATGTATGTTTCCATGCCAATTAATACTAAATGACTTACAGTGGTACCTCAGTACTTGACTGCTTTAAAACTCATTGAATTTGGCACTTGATACATTTTGACACAAAAATATTGTCCCAGTACTTGTTTGTTTGATACTTGATGTGCTGTGAAAGGAAGAGAGAAATGTTTGTGGAGAACAGACAGAAAGTCAGCCATGCCAGGGAGGTCATTGCCAAAGGAAGTGGAGAATGGCCATACAGGGTAGAGAGGAAGTCAGCCACGCTGGGAAGGTTGCTGATATAGGAAAAGGGACAGATAGGAAGTCCTTTCTGGCCAAAACAAAGGGTCATGTGGAACCAATTAACAAGTGCCGAAGTACCACTGTATTCCAAATTCCATCAGTATGTTAATTCATATTGACATTAATTAGTTGATTGACATAATCAATATTTGATTAATTTAGTTAAAATAGAAGATACTGTATATAATAGACAGATGGGTTCATAAAACGTCCACACTCAAATCTATATAACATTATTCTACTAATGTTAAGTTCCAAACATACTTTTTCATTGTCTCTATCAGCATAAAACTGAATGGCAGTTTTCGCATCACCATTTTTCTTTCCTTTTTTTCTTTTGTAAGAAGCAATGTTGCCATTTAAATTCTGGCAGGATATAAAGTTAAGACTTTCTTCCATTTCATTTCACCGTATTCATATCTTTCAAATAGGAACTTAAGGATTTAAGTTAATGTTTTGACAAAAACACTTAACTTCAAAGGTTGAAGCTCAACATAATATCTTCATAATCTTATTAAGATTATACCACATACTAGACATATGATGATTCCTTCATTATAAATTAATCAATCCAAATGTTGTTATATAATGGACAAAATATTGTGCTTCTCTATAGATTCCTTTACTATATTTTATTTTTATTAGACATTTGATGGCATCAATGAATAAAATACACTTGCAAGAACTGTTTATTTAAAAGTATGTGCTCATTTCTAATATGTTCTACCCCGTATGAAACTGGTACTAGAATATCCAAGTTAAATTATCATTTATATATGTTAAATATGTTAAAAAGGATCTTGAAATATTAAACATGCTGGCTGGAGAATTCTGGGAGTTGAAGTTCACTCACCTGAAAGCTCCAGAAGTTGAGATCTGATCTGTATCAATAATGAGGTGCAGGAAATACATGACTGAACATAACAATACCTTAGGCGAGTGTTCTTTAGAGGACCTTGCTTTTTCTTTCTTAAATGTCTTTCATTTCCTCTTTTTAAAAGCTTTCTTAATCTACCTTCATGCTTCAGAAAAAGGATAATTCTCAGTGTAACATTATTTCTGCTGCCCCAAAGGTGCTTTTTCAAGAGGCAACTGGACTTTCTAATTTTTCTTTGAAGATGGTTTGCTTTTCATCCAAGAAGCTTCTTCAGCTCTGACTGGATGGTGTGGAAGAACAGAGCTGAATAAGCTTCTTGGATGAGAAGCGAAACATCTTCAAAGAAAAAAAATCAGAAAGTCCAATTGTCTCTTGAAAAAGCACTTTTGGGACAACCATGACCTGGATGACTGAGAATCCCCATAGATGTTATTTCTGCTGTTGTTTACTATAATTTGCATACTAGTTCCCATTACTGATGTTAAAAACAATTTACAATATATCATTCAAATATAATAATATAAGCTATATTGTATATAGTTTATCTTTTATGAATCAATCAAAATTTAATTATGGTCCAAGACAGAACCCAATAAAAAGACCAGCATACAATACAATAACTATACAAAAGAAAATTTAAAAATAACAAGAACATCGTAAAACAATTAGCAGTGAATAACATAGGAAGGAATCAGATAGCTTCTGTAGATATTGATAAGAAGTTTGCAATCTTAGAGATTTCTGAAGGATGCTCAACCAGGAGAAGCATAGCCTACAACAAACACACACACACACACACCATATATGAACACAGAGACAAATGCATAAATGCATTTGTACACACAAATACATATACACATGAAAAAAACATATTGACTAAAAAGAAGAAAAACAACAACCCCAGAACAAAGCACAGTACAGCATTTCTAAACAGTTTGATTCTTATGTTTCCATCAGGAATTTGCATGTATCTATCAAATGGTAAAATCCATGAGAATAATAATTTCAGTAGAGAGTAAGAATCTGTTGAATTGAATTGAAGTTCTTTTAGGAAGGAGATTTTGTCAAGCTAAACATTGGACCAAAGCGTAAGTAAAAATTTCAACAAAGCTTTATATTTCAATGCAAATCATATCGATAAACAACAGATGGCAATCACAAATACAAACAACAATATCATTAATCAGTTTCTGGACTAAAGAAAACCCCTCAAATGCAAAATATTATAACATTTACAAAGAAACTGTTAATATACTGTACATTTTAACTTAAGATTCAATTAACTTATTGCTTTATATTCTGGGGAGGGCTAACTACTTGATGGTAAACATTTAGTTGTAGTCTTCAATTGCACATATTATTTATTTAACTTACTAAAGACAAGACAGATTTCAGAGAGTAGGATTATGGAAACTTCTGCATGAGAACAAATAATGTGAGGCTCAGTTAAAATACAGTACAGTGTTGAATTAGAAGGTCTGAAATTTTAACTGAGCATGTATCACTGCTTATGATCAATATGTACGTTTAGAAATAAAGGATATAGTAGATTTAAATTCAGAATCACCAAGCTTGGAAATTTTTATACATTTGCTAACTACAGGCAGGAGTTCCAGCTAGCACTGATGTCATATAATCTTACATGATAAACAGTCTTCTATTAATATGAAGCATGCACAAGAATAACATTTCTCTTAGAATGGTACCAATTATTGTGATCTACTGAACATGTACAGTGTAGCCTTTTAACGGCCAGTTTTCCAGTTTACATATATTAAAAACCATTGGTCAAGACCATACATACAATCTGTAAATGGAGTGAAAAGCCAGCATGTACAATTACCACAAGGACACCATGTCATGTACAGTCTTCATATTAATTCTTTTAATAGTTATTTTTTTATAATTTTATAGTATTTTGATCTACATACAGTATATTGTCTAGATATATGCTAATCCTTGAATGTTATCCATTTCATGTTTTAACTGATCTTATAAGATGGGTTTCATAATTTCTTTAAAGCAGTGTGTCAAACTCAATTTAATTGAGGACTGCATCAGGGTTGTGGCTGACACTGGGGTAGGCGAAGGTAGGCCAACTGGGTGGGTATAGCCAGCTGAACGCCACTCACTGGGCATGGCTGACAAGCTGGGTGTGGTCATCTTGTCACCACTCCCCAAACTGCTGGCATGTTTCCTCTTCGCACTGGGTAGACCAGGCCAAAATCATGCTGGCCTGATATTTTCTCTTTTTATATTAATACATTTATTCATATTTCATACACTTTTGAACGCCTCGGTTATGCTGGAATTAATATATACCTGTGAACAGAGATTTAGCTACTTAGTGAAAGTTGGAAAATGTGAGATGAAGGTATTTAAAAACTGAGACAACTCAAAGATTTTTGCACCTACTCCCCAAAGCTAGGAACTACAAGAGACAACACCATTAGGAAACCTCTCCAAATAATGTTTTCTACCATTATGATTATGTATCTTTTTGCATTTTAAATACACAGTGTTCTAAGTAGAGAATTTCAGTTAGTAGATGGGATAAAAACATTTCTAAGCAACATATTGTGTTGTGGGTCTGTGTGAAGTCATATCTAAATATTGCTTCTGATATAAAACTGTTATCCCAATTTATTATTTACATAAAAATGTGATCAATCTATATTATAGTGAAGCAAAAGTTGAAATCATAGCTACCACAAATACAGTAATTTCTATTAATTTTGTTTGACAGCATTGATAGGCATGTAAACATTTTTCAGTCTTGAATTTTCCAAACAATTGTGTATTATCAATTTCTAAGACATCCGATTAGATAAATGCTGATTAAAGATTTAAAATACCCTGACATATAGATATGACCTTGAATACCGACAGAATAGAAACTGAATATATACTTCAAGAAGGCATCCATCCAAAATTTTTCTTCGTATAAAGACTATTTCTGGACAAGAAAGATAATTTTTTCAAAGGTAATTCACTGCAACTTATTACAGATATTTTAATTCAAATATGTAGAGGGAATATTTAATTTACTGTAAATGCTTGCATTGACTACTGCCACAATTATATAATAAAGGTTAGATCTGCACAATCTGAACAAACCTTCTACCACAGCACTGAATACAATTCCTTGAACATAAAAATATTTGTCAATATTTAGTTCATCCTACAGAGTCTTTTTAAAAGTTACAAATACCAATTTTTATAAAGTTATAAACATGTATAAAAACTGAACATCAATAAATATCATAGACATTTAAATTGGGAATTTTAGATACTGTATTCATCTTTGTAGCAAAAATTATGCTTCATTGCAGATAACACCTATTTTCAATTGAATTCTTAGTCACAATCCTACCATATAATAAAAGATGATATACTAAAAAGAGAGGATATTCATGCAATATCATTTTTATACACTTCTTTTAAAAACAGAGTAACAAAAATGTGCATATTTCGGAAACACAAGCTAACCAGAGCACATACAATGCATTATATTTCATTGAAAAGCTTCTCAATATTATGTTATGTCAATGCATTGTTCATTCTAAGATAAGGATTGTGGTTGGGAAGGGGAAATTTAAAATGACAGTATATAATTTTGGATCTCAGAGAGGAAAAAAACAAAAATAAATGTAGATCTATATGTATTGATATCCTGTTGCCATTTCACAGGTAGAAAAAGAAAGAGCACAGGATATTATATGCCTTAAAAACTGTTAACATAAAATAAAATATTGCGTGAACATTTAATTTTTCTGTATACACTGTCCTTTTAACTATAGGGAGCACTTGATATTGAGCATGTGCAATGAAGAAAAAGCTTGCAATGTCAGTGTGAAGAATGGGTGAAGAAAGGAATGAGGGGTGTGGCATCTCAATCAAGATTCAAATGAAACTGATAAAGCAGCATATGGACTGGGTAACAAATTAAAAAAAACATGTTTATTCACTGAAGTAACTGGTTAATGGAGACTGCCAGCACGTTGCCATGGAAACACTGACTGTTGGAGCTGTACCATCTCATACCTTATCCAATACATTCCTGGTTGTTGGTAGTAGTCCAAAGACCCTGATCTCTTGATGGTAAACCCGTGGTCCAGCTGAGCAGAGAGAAATGGGCAACTCAGTGGATCGATATTGTGCTAGAGAATTAAGACCTCCAGACCAAAACTGTTCCTTATTTATTAGTGCATATTTATTTTTCAGTTTCACAAGGTAGCACTCTAACATTTTAAAAATAAAATCAAAAGAAAAATTACGTATTGGAAATGGGGAAAAAAAGAAGAAACAAAAGAAATAATGAAGAAGACCCTAGACCAAATAATTTATATGGCTAAATTAGTATCTTCTTTATTAATGACTACATAGTGCACTTATTTCAACTTGTAACAGTCAATCATTTGAAGATAAACAAAATAGGGCTATATAAGGTATCACATATGGTTTTCCCATTTTATAATAAAAATTTTGTGAACAGTTTTTTTCAATATATCTTGGCTTTTTATAAATCATAACAGCCATCTCTATAACCAAATAGATTAGAGTTTCACAGATCAAAACCATGCTGCTTTATATTGATGAAAATGTATAAATATGAAAATATAACATTTTGACATTCCCACCAATCTCTGTTATTGGTTTCAAAAGGAAACTTTGATCTAGGATACAAAGGAAACTCCTAAATATTAATATTATAATATAATAATATTGTGTATTATTATAGTCTACAATTTAATCTTAAAAATGTATAAGTTTGAATCACTAAACTCTTGTATCAGAATACAAAGTACAGCCTTAATTTATTAATTTGGGAGCAGCATATTTTTTGAAATTTAAAGAAAAGAAACTATTCCATTTAATTTCACTTCTGATATAGTAATAAAAGGGTGATTTTATTCTTTATTAAACAATACTTTCCATTGTGTGTAGCAGGGCACCACATAATAAGTAATTAAAACCTATTCTAGTGCAGGTAGTTCTTCAGAGACAGAAAGGGGAACAGAGCGTATTATACAGTTTAGTATTTGAAAACGCTTTAGCATTTACATACACATGCAGAAAAGAGAACAAAGATATATCCCTTTGTGTTTATGTGCTTGGTTAGAGTGACACAAGGGCAGAAGTTTACAATTTAAATTACAAGAGGAAGTTTGAAACTGCTCCAAAATATCAAGTTATTTAGTTGTTGCAGTATGCATCCTGACTTTGAATCCAGATCATAAAGAAAGTAATGTTTATTTTCTTTCATCAACTTTTTTCTTATGTAGGATACTTTAAAACACCCCAAATTATTGAAGACTTCCAGCTAAAATGATAAAGGCCTGATATAGTATCTAGTACTATATCCAAGATCTACTGCTGCCATCTATTGTTGTATGAGGGCAATGCATTAATAACATCGAACAGCCAATGTTTAGTAATTTCAAAACAAAATGTTTTATTAAACTGTAATTACTTGAGTGGAGAAAAAAAATATTGACTTAGATATTTTGCATCCCTTTTTAAACTCAGCATTTTAAGTATTCAAAATCATACTATAGCACTAATTAAATTATAAATAATACATAGTGGAAAGTAAAAAAAATCAAATAAATTATTTGCTCAAATCAAATTCAGGTGCCAATGAAAAGTGCAATTCACAAGCCACTTAAGACTGCAGAATTGGAATAGCTCACATATATAAGCTCTTTGCACTTAAGATGAATCCAGTGTAAGGTATCTTGCAAAAAGATACATTTGTTCTATCACAATTGTAGAGTCTTTTTGGACAATGGATCATCTGACATAATGGTAACCCCAGCATAACATGTGTTTCTGTGTGTAAGAGAGAAAGAAAGAAAGAAAAAAAAAGGAAAGAAAGACACATCTAATCTTCTACTTTCATTCAGCTTACATCATAGATTCTGTGTATTTCCTACTAACTTTTTATTGTCTCCTACAAAAAAGAGGAAGAAGAAATGTCTTCTCCAACTACTGCAGTAGTATGTTTTGTTGCTGGCAATTGCATCAGTCTAATAGGCCCAAGTGCTGACAACATAATGTACCTATTTTTTAATCTACTTAAGGTAAAAATATTTCCCTTTGTGTAAGAAGCAGCAGATGGAGAGTTTCCAAGTACTCAAAAGTTTTATCTGAAGGAACTTGTGATAGAAAAGATGCACACTGATTATTAAATGGTACCTCAAGTTTTGCGATTTTTCTTGGATTCTTTTGGAATTATATGAATAGAAGCTCCTAGCCCTCAAAGTTGTGCTGGTTCAAGAATGAAAAGTCTGACGAGCAGTTATTTTGAAAATACATAACTTCTTAATCTCCCTTACTTTTACTGATAGAAAGGATCACATGGTTGAATGTATAATTTATTAGCTAAAGGGTATTATTAGGACCAATTCAATTCATTGATTAATTGATATCCACATTTAATATAGCTTTTGTTTTTAATTGTACTTATTGATTTGTGCAGACCTTGATATATGGAAAGAACACATGGAGAGATAAAAGGGAAATATTGATGGATCAGGAAAAGGTCCATCTAAATCCCAAATTCTATGTGTCATAGTGACCAGTTCAGGAAGCTCAGAAACATGGACAAGATGCTTAGCCTGGGCTTAGTATTTGTGAAGGAATGTGGTCCGAATTTCAAAGAGGCAGTGCATTCTGTAGAAGCAAAAGACGGTTGTTTACTTTAGTTTGGCAAAACAGATGCCAGGCTCCAAAACCCAAGACAAACATATTGAGATTATTTTAAGCAGTTTTCTTTTTTGTCCCTCACCTTTAAACAGAAATCCTGCCAAACTAAAGCAGACTACTTGCACCACAAAACATATATTCTGGGAACTATTAACTATTAACTTTGCTGACTCTTACTCCCCTGGAATGCACTCCTTCCCTCCTGGGAAACCAGATCACATTTTATCACAGTGCTTCAACTTGAAAACCACCCAAAAATTCCAGGGCTGTAGATAAAATATGTAGACAAATGTGTTATGTGTCTGTATACATGCACACATTTTTGTTTTTAAAGAATGTTCATAGATGTGTTCTGAACTGAATTTTGGTCAGTTCAGAAGAGTCTTGATTTTACAGTTCTATTATTCTGGATAGAATACACAGTCATCAAGATTAATCTACTGACGGGTAGATCTTTCATTAATTAGTGCATTCCCATTGGTGATGATTATACCTGATTGCAGAAACTTCCATAATTGAACTATGCATGTTTATTGAATTTTAAAATAATGTAAAATATGTGTAAATTTAATCTACCAAGTGAAAATGTTTAATTAACTGATCATTCTTTAAGTTGCTGTAGTAACTATGGAGGTTACTTGAAGGACAGAGGAAAGATACATTACTAAGGCATCCATCTAATAAACAAGCCTTGGTTTACAAAAATGTACAAAGGATGGGGAAAATAGTACATTTAAAGTTGCAAGATTCTGTTACTACAGATGTTCTAATAAAACTGACTTTAAGGTTGCTCAGTGACTCTAATCTACCTTACAGGGCTGATATAGCTGAAAAGGTTCAACTTAAAAAAATAGCAATCAAGGCTTTCTTTTATTAAATGTGGTAGCAGAGATATAAACTGTCATAAATGTAAAAGTTGTTCACTAGTGGAACAGACTACTGTAGAGAAGGGAGGGATCTCCTTCCTGAGAACTGCTTCTATTGGGGATGCTTTAATAGTGGATTCCTGCACTAGAGCGGGCTTGGGAACAAATGGTCTCTAAGATCCTCCCACTTGTATTCTATGATACCATGAATATGGTTAGACTTATGTCCAAGTATCCCTTGCCTTTTGGTTCTAGGAGGATTTCTATCCATCCAGTTAATCTAAAAATTTTAAATTTTAAAATCATTGCACTTGGGTTTAATTGTAGTTGAATTTACAAGTACAAATGCAAATTTTTGACTTTTATGTAATGCTTTCTCATTTTATTAGAATCAAAATTTAAAAATGTAATGTTATTATGGAATCCAGTGAGTCTTACATGATCCAATATTTGTTCACTCTCATGTAAATCCCACTTAATTCTTAACTGTGCACAGGAGTTCACTCTTACTCAAATAAGCTTTGGTTAGACAGAAGTGTAATATAATGTAACCCTAGAAGCTATTGTTTTTTTACTAGTTTTACTTTATTCTTTGGAGCATTTAGCTCTTTAAAACCACTGCCAAAATGCTACTTACCAATTTAAATTGATATTTGTATTAATATACAATTTATTATTCTTTTAATTATTCTTTTTATTCAGTCACTCCAACTAACAGAACGATTCCAATTGCAGGTTCTAATTTTCAGCTATATGGACCACTAAGAGACAAGCACTAGATGACTAGTTTCATCGTCTTTGGAATTTTTATGATGTGGGAGCCAGAGGTTATTGTATGGTAAAGGTGTCAAATTGGTGGCCCATAGGCCGGATATGTCATGTGCAGGCTACACCCATCCTAGCTCCAAGAATGAGAAAAATGTTTTAAAACATCATATGACAGCAACATGACATGGCAGGTTTGACACCCGTATTCTATGGCATTCAAATCCTCTACTGGGAATTGAACTCATGGACCTTCACACTTTAAATGACTATATACAGTGTAGTAGCTTTAGCAGCAATCTAGGTCCTGCTATTAGGTGGTTGCAGAAAGGGATAGAGACAGGCTATCAGAATGGCATATGCAACCCAGCTGGCCTTAAGCTCTGTGATTTGAAAGGCATCAGGATTATATTATATCATGCCTCCATCTGTCTACCTATACCTAATGAACCCTGGTCAAATCCTATTTACCTTTTGGTAGTCAATGTAACTAAAAAAATGTCACAGGATATAACATTGTATAAAAACAGATGGAAATGGAAGCCATGTAAAATCCCATACATTGGATTGAATTTCTGAGAATTGCAGGTCATATATTTTCATTATATTTGTTTTTTCTTTATCTCATCAATACATGGTACTTACAAGCCTCAAACAATAATTTACTTTCATAGATAAAAAGGGAACTCAGAAAATCAAAGCAAATTTAGATTTTGTTGTGTCTGCTTGAAAACAACATATATAATTGGTTTACTCAATATAATACTGCAACCAATCACAATAAAGAAAATAAACTGAACTGCAACTCACTAGTACACTAGTATACTGGTAATTATTTTAAAGGAAGGGATCATTTGTTTTCATTAATTTCAAAACAGGAAAATGTTATTAATCAACTCTGTAGGGCAATGCTACTTCGCCATGAGTCTTTCAAGACATCTGTTAAATCCTAATTACTAGCTCTCCTCTTTAGTAACTACAGACACCACAAGGCAGCAGTTAAGTCACTAGTTTGAAGTACTCAGAGAAAACAGTGACAAATTGCTAGAAAGTCCTTGCAGTATTGAAGCAATTACTTCTTATTTTACAGCATTTTTTCAGTCTCATCAAAGAGTGTAAAGAAAATAGTTTACTGATGCTGCTGTCTTTATCTATTTATTGAAAATATAACCTCAGAGAAAAGATTATATTAACTTTGGCTGCACAGCATAGCACAGAGAGAGACAAATTTCATTTAAGAATCTGAAAAGTGGATGTCTATATTTATAAACCTATATTTGTTTATATTATATCTGTTCAAGAAAAGTTGAAAAAAACCCATTAATATTTAATATGCATTTGCATAAATGGCAGATGAAGAGATAAATGCCTAAATATCAACATCAACAGTACTCAACAAAGTTTGTCATTGTATTTTTCCTTTAAATGTCCACAGCTGACAGAGGAAATAGATGCAAATATGCCATCAAACTCATGAAATGTCAACTGTTTTTCATTTTTAAAAGATAATTTTCTTTTAAAATCTTTCATTTTTCCAGTGTCGAGAGGAATTGGGTAAAATGAACTTCTACAAAATCTGTAAAAGAAAAGCAACTCTTAAATAGCTGCTATACAATTTCATAGTTGATGTTAAAAAAGTATGCTCACTTTTACTTTGGGGTTTCAGGAAGGGGAGCTGATTAAAAAATGCCATATTTAAAGGCTGGGTTGATTGAAAAAGGTGGACAGTTTGTTATCAGGCTAATGGCGGGAATAGTGTTGCGTATTAATATGTAGCGTATGTGTTTTGGGACTCCATAAGCAGCTTTGGCTTCTTAATATGTAGACATGTAGTTATAGTAGACACAGGACAATATTTAAATATAAGAATCTAACTATAAGATTGTCACTACGTTCTTTTTGATTTGTCTGCTAAGCGTTCAGAACCTACTAGAATTGCTATCATGTTTCTATAGCAACTAAGATTTGAGTGTCTTGTGATGTCTGATTTACTGCGCATGCTTGCAGGGGAGGAGTTTTACTTTCTCTTCTTTTTTTTCTACACATAGAGTTATGCAAAGAAAAGCATGGTCCAGCCCCTCTAATTTATGAAAGTTGAATTTTTTTCGCTTTGACATTGGTTGCAGAGGATGGTTTCGATCCATCGACCTGTGCTATACTTATGTATAAGCATGAGTACTTATACTTCTGTAAGGCACTTTAATTAAAGAGCCCTTTTCATTAACGCAGAAGTCTCCAAACTTGGCAACTTTAAAAACTCCCAGAATTCTCCATCCAGCATAGCTTAAAATTGCCAAGTTTGGGGACCCCTGCATTAAGTCAATATGAAGAAGATGGAAGCTTTGCAATAGGAATTAACTTTCCCACCCACTCCAGAAGACCACATTTTTGTCAGGAGAAGATAAAGCTTTAGATACTTTTGATCAGTAAATAAAATGAAATGTTTGTAGTGTAAACTTTTGAACTGCTTTAATGTTTATATAATATCTTTGTACTGTTCCAGACCTCATATTATAATGGATGATGTTACAGGATCCTTGGTACTCTCTGAACTTGGTAGTTTTATTTATTTATTTATTTGATTTGTCAATTGCTTACAAGATAATAGGTATAAGTAAAAACATAGTTATGAATACATGGTGTACATGCACGCCCCCTACAGACCTCTTAGGAAAGGGGTAAGGTCAATAGTAGACAGTCTAAGGTTAAAGTTTTTGGGATTTGGGGAAGAAAATCTGACCACAGAGTCAGGTAGAGTATTCCAAACATTGACCACTCTGTTGCTGAAGTCATATTTCCTGCAATCAAGTTTGGTGCGATTAACCTTGAGTTTGTATCTATTGTGTGATCTTGTATTGTTATGGTTGAAGCTGAAGTATTCATTGACAGGTAGGACATTGCAATGTATGATTTTATATACTATACTTAGATCGGACCGAAGGCGGCATAGTTCTAGGTTGTTTAGATCTAGAATTTCGAGTCTGGTGGCATAAAGTACTCTGTAACGAGTAGAGGAGTGGAGAACTCTTCTTGTGAAATATTTCTGGACTTTCTCAACTGTGTTAATATCAGATACATAATGTGGATTATGTATCTGTTACGTACAGACTGATGAACTGTATTTGAGTATTGGTCTAGCAAATGTTTTGTATGCTCTAGTTAGTAGTGTAATATTACCAGAGAAAAACCTACATAAGATTAGGTTAACAACTCTTAATGCCTTTTTGCCTATGTAGTTACAGTGGGCTCCAGCACTTAGTTTTCTTGCAGACGTTTGATTACCAAACTAGATAACTTCATCAGTTTGGTAATGAAACTTCTGCAAGAAACTGCCAGGTTAGAGAGCACAAAGGATCCCACAATTCACCCCTGAGCTACAAATATTCTCTTATATTGGATGATGTTATGTATGCAAAGTAATTTGTCCTTTATTTTTGTATTATTTTTTGAGTGCTATTCTTGTGTGGAAAAAATTAGAATGGCAAGCCTTATATTTGTAAGAAGAATGAACACTGTCACATTTAAAGCAAATGGGGAAGCCTTGTGGATACATAAGCCATACTTAGATTTCATATATTCAGCATGTCCTTTCTAATCCAGGTTTCCAGCCTACATTTAGTTTCATTTCTGTATTAAGTTTCATTTCTGTATTAAGTTGTGCTTAATTATAAGTAGTCCTTAACTTAACAACCATTTGAAATCACCTCCCTGGTTCTGAAGTTCCATCAGTCACCCCTCCTGTGGTCACATGACCTCATGTCAATTGTTTGGCAACCGGACCACATTTACAATCATTTAAAGTACCCCCAAAATTATGTGACCATATTTTACTATATTGTTTCCAAAACCTGGCAATTAATTTTGAGTTTTGGTAAAACTGGCTCATGGCAAACAGTTGGTTTGCTCAATGACTGTGACGTTCACTTAATAACCACCCCCCAAAAAGGTTGTACAATTGAGTTGGTCATGTAAATCATCTGCTTTAAGATCATCATGACTTATAATCACAATAGCTCCATTAAGGTCCTAATTGAAGGACTACTTGTACTGCATTTATATCCATTTTAGGAGCAGTGGTGGCACAGTGGCTAGAATGATTAGGTTGACTCAGCTGTCCATTCTTCCAAGGTTGGTAAAATAAGGACCTATATTGTTGGGGCCAATAAGCTGACATTGTAAACTGCTCAGTAAATGCTCTAAAGCAGGGATCTCCAACCTTGGCAATTTTAAGACTTGTGGACTTCAACTCCCAGATTTCCCCAGCCAGTTCACTTCGCTGGCTGAGGAATTCTTGGAGTTGAAGTCCACAAGTCTTAAAATTGCCAAGGTTGGAGACCCCTGCTTTAAAGCACTAAGGAGCAGTGTATAAATATAAGTGCTGCTGCTATTGAGGTACAAGGTAGCATACATAATGGACTCCATCCCACATAGAAATATTTTAAACATTACAATAGATGCAGAGGTAGTATTCAGCAGGTTCTGACCAGTTCTGGAGAACTGGTAACAAAAATTTTAAGGAGTTCAGAGAACCGGCAAGTACCATCTCTGACTGGAGATTTTACAGTATCCTTTCCCTGCTACGCCCACCAAGCCAGTACTAAAAGAGCCAGTAGTAAAAAAAATTGAATCCCACCACTGAATAGATGGGTACATACAGAACAGTACATTTGAACTGGATTAGAAAAATAATAAATATTATTTCATTTATTAACATCATATAGTAAAGTTGATGAAAGTTAGAGTGGTTTGTGAGTGTTATTTAGCAAAAATATATAAGCAACATTTTTAAAAAGTTAAATGGAACTGCAGGGTTTTTGTTCAAATTTATAGTGAACCAAAGCAATGAAGAACTATAGAATAATGTAATCCCAATAGCACTTTTTTTGTCTTTTAATGACCCCGTAATCCCTTGGGGTTGGAGTTGGGGCAACTGAATGGAGCTGAGTGTTTACCGCCCAGATAATATATATAATATATTATAATATTGTTCGCCAATGAAGAGTTCACAGCTGATACTTACTCATTGTGTCCAGAGAGAAAAATATGTGCCACTACCTAGGATCAAACTCACAGCCCCCTGATTGTGAGGCAAGAGATCCACCTCTAAGCCACTGCACCACCAATAGCAAATTGATAAGGTGCCAAAATAGCACAATGCTAAACACAATGCAAAGATCTGTGTATTCCTTTATTCTCATAGCATTTTTTTATTATCAGTTTGAAGCTACAATGCAATACTTTTTTTATTTAGAATATTTGAGCTATCAAAAACAATAAAATTTACTGCAAATCTTGCAAATTAAATTTAAAAGAGAAAAATAAATAGGATAAAGAAGGCAAAAATGGGTGCAAAAGGGACTAGCAAAGCATTCTGAAGTTGTAAGAACTATGAAAAACAGTGCAGAGTAGAGGAACTGAGCGGTACATCTCACGGGCAAGCGTGCTGGCAGTCCAATTGAAAAGAGTTTCAGCTGGACAGTTAAGCATATATCTGGCAATTCATATGAAAAATGCATACAATGGGATGTTTCAGTTGTGGGAAAGCTATGGTGGTTTCCCTATTAAAAAAAAATATGGACGGTATGTTAGCTGATGCCATTAACATAATAGGAACAATAAAGTCCAAAGCTAAGAAAAACATGACAAATTATCTTCTGTGGTAAGGAGGGTGAATTTGCCAATTCTGCCAAATAAGTTTTTTTTTTACTTCTGCTGACTTAAAATCAGCCTCTGACTATACAACAGCTACCCAAAGTGTACCACCTACAAATACTGGTTGTACCATCTACAATTTAGTGAAGCTAGGGAAGAAACTCTGATTAGTCTAATGCGATAAATGAGCATGTTCAATGAATCATTATGATGTTTCAGTCTGGAGCATGGTTCTGGGAGGCATAATTATGGAAGAAAGCTTAAAATGTAGGCAGACTTAAAGAAAAAAAGATGGGAACATTAAAAAATTGACTACTCCATTATATTTATTAGTAGAATTGTATATCCTGCATACGTTTGAATGATCAACAAATACTAATAATTTCACTACTATTAAATACATGTTTTAAATGTATATTCTTGGCAAAGGGTCAAGGCGAAACTGATTCATTTCTATTTGAACTATGATATACAGATGATATGTTAAACAAGTCTCATAATCTCCCATACTATATCTTGCTAATACAACTGAGCATGTTGAAAGACTTTTGATGACTCTATTTAAATCTCAAGCCACTTTAATTTCTGCCTAGAAGGGAGCACTTAGTCTGTGTGCAAAATAAAGGTATTTAAAATGGAATAAAATTCATGAGCATATATCTAAATGTATCCTGGAATATAAAAGACAATACACCAATAGTTGATCTCTATCCATTTCCACTCTAGGGTATCGTTTTATGATGACTTGGTCTGTCTGTCTGTCTGTCTGTCTGTCTGTCTGTCTGTCTATGCCCATCCCCATTTTAGCAAATTTAGAGGGAAAAAAGTCATGATAGTCACATGATGACAACGTGATAATGTGAGTTTGACATCCCTGATCTATGTCATACCAAATCATCATGAACCTTTTTGGTTATCCTTAAAAATGGAATTCATTATGGCTATTACAGTTTCACTACAGTTAGGGAAAATCCTAAAATTGCTCAGGCAAGGAAATTTTAGATAAATTAGTACCTTAACTTCAGCTGGGATGACAGTGCAGGTACCAATCCCTCAAACACAGAACATTGCATGGATTAGCCTTGTGTGGCATAGCGATAATGGGAGCCTTTGTAGTGACCTGCACAATGGTGTGATTCAACCAGTGTAACAACCGGTACGGTGATTGCGCGTGTGCACACCATTTAAAATAACCCACTTTCAGCTGTAATACTTACATTCTACTGCAGCCCCGGTGAGTGAAACAGCTGAAGCGCGGCAAAACCACTCTGCCACATGAATCAGCTGTGCTCCAAAACAAGGAAATAAAGCACAGGAAAGAGCAAGGACAGGTGGGTGGGGGCCAAATGATCACCGGAACTACCAGTTTACCTAAATTGGTCCGAACCTGCAGAATCCCACCCTTGGACCTGCATTGAGCCAATTCAGATAATATGGCCAAACCAAATTAAGTAAGCAGCCATATCTATATCTAAAATGGCTTCATTTCTGCATTTATGTGCTTATTTTGTTCACTACAAAGTGTCTCTTGCTTATAACTGGGATGTAATTTTTTTTCTTTTCATGAAATGCTCTTTAAAAATGTTCATCTCAGTGAATTTGTGTTGAATTTTTCTCCTCATAAGGACTGATTTTCAGTAAGAAATATGTATGCTGACTAGCAGCTTAGGATGATGAAGCAATTAAAAAGTGTGATTTCCCAATGATGGGATAATGGAATATCTGTTTTTTCACTGCAATTAAAACTGAATACATTAATTTAACATGGGAGACGGTTCCTAAGAAAAAATCATTTTCTAAATATGGAGAAAAAAAATGTATTATAGATGCTTACTGCTATAACAGAAACTCCAGCTGCTGTGCTGTTGGGCTTAGGGCCTGTGTTGAAATGTTTTTTAATCTTTCCAGCTACTGACAACTGATGCTCATTTTCTGGAAGGCCATCATCCTACAAAACAAAAACAAGCAATTTATTTCAGGACTAACAAATTTGTGGTTATTTTTCTAAAGTTATTGTGTCCCAAGGATTTTTCATTTTCAGAAATATAATTAATTTTGTGAATCTAAACTTTACAAACACCTTGCTAGCCTTTTATCATCAACTAAGAACTCCTGAATAGAATCCTATCTGAAGATAACAAAGTATTATTATAATTCCTAGCTATAATCATGTTTTCTACTATGATTTACTGCTTAACTTTAATAATATGTCTGAAGGTAACCAAAAACAAGGCATGCTAATTTCAATTTTGGGGGGCACTTTCACACCAAAAAATAACCTGAGGCATCTCAATAACATTATTATTTCATGAACCATATAGATTTTTAGAACGACTCCAGATTTTCTTTCAGATCCTTTTAAAACCCTTTTAAAAATGCTTTATGAAGACCAGGTATTATAATTTCATTTATTTATACAACTTTTAATCAACATAGCAATTTTTATTGTAAATAAAAATTAAACAATCTTGATTAGCAACTTCCCAGTTCTTGTGCTTACAGCCGAAGTTCTTTTAAAAGCAATATTTTCTGAGCTATTTTAGACATGTGTTTTATTCTTTCCAGCCATTTAAAGACTTTTGAAATGCTGAATTCAGAATTAAAATAATTATTATATTTCACAAAAAGATACTGTGCTATACCTAAAAGTTCTGCTATACCTTTGATTGCAACATAAACAGTAAATTATAATGAAACAATTAAGAGAAACCTAAGGATTGTTTACATCCCTTCATCCAAAATCAGATGTATTTCAGTCAGAAACTGATTCAGAAAGCTTAGACCAAATGGATAGTTTTTCAGTAAAGTAGAATTGAATATGTCTGTTTTCCAATAACTAGCAGCATAGTCAGGCTTATGTCACTGAAACTAAAATGGAACCATTTGGCCCCAAAATTGGTTTATACCCTTAGTAATTTTGACAAATCTTAGTTGATCTTCTGAAGTATACACAAGCTGTGCATACGAAGTGCAGCAACAATATGTTATATTATCATTTTTGCACAATAATATCAATGCCTCTAATTTGTAATGACTCTAGGAATCCAATATAATGATTCTAATAATATAGTGATTGAATCACACTAAATTTTGGAAATATTAAAGAGATCATAAATGAAAGATGTACAATGTTCTTTTCTAATTACTAAATAAATTGAGGAGAAAAATCAGACTTGTATCACTGATGTCATTAACAATTTCGCCATTGGAATTCTAGGCTGTGCTTTGTTTCTTTTGGTTATCTCACAGAATGAAACTCTATGAAGCTTTTTCAAATTCAACATTGGCAAAAATGGATCTAATTTTTCTACATGTTCAAGTTTATTTAAGTTTACTTTTTAGTTAGAATAAAAAAGTTGAGAATCATTTCATCTTTGACTCAACTTGAAAATAACTGATTTTTCTGAAATCTGGGAGGTACTGACTTCCATTTTGGTCAGTTGGAATATTTGCATTTAATGCTGCAAACATTATAATAAACATTTTGACATAAACCTAAATTGTAGGCTGCTAAATCAATACTCAAGATAGTGAGATGGACAGCATATAAATTTAATAAATTAATTTCAATAAATAAATATTTGAGGCATTGTAACAAGTTTATAAAATGTACATTCATGTGAATTTTGGAATAATGAATAATGAGTGTCAATATGGTGATTTTGTGAAAGAGTAGAAGCTCAGTTTAACATATGTAAATTTACTTTCATAAAAATGAGGCTAGTAGAACAGGAAGTTTTATTTTGTAGATAACTGATAAAAATCATTCAGTATAACCACCTTTCGATTTAGAAATGGGAACTTATACAATGTAGATATATACTATTTCAAGCTGAAATAACTTTAATCATTGCTGAGTAAAGATATGTATATTCTAAATTTTGTCTTTTTTAAAAAAAATAGTGCATCGAACTAACCAGAATATAAATTTTGGTTAGAATATAATAAAAACCCTTCATGTTGAATCTTTCATGTAAGTGGGATAGGTAAAATAATTATTATATTACATTATAAGGGCAAATTTGTATCTGAATTGTAGCAATAGATAAGCTGATATATCACAATCGAAATTAGCCTTTTTTTATAGGCAAGGAAAATAATTTCTCAGCAATTTAATCAAATTATCTGAAATGCCATTGGATATTCATTCCTCCCCCCTTCTTTATGCAAGGTTCTCTCTCCTCTTCTGGTTAGTTTGATGCACTATTTTTTTTAAAAAGATACATTTTAAAGCCCTATTCAGTTTTAAATTTAATGGAAAAATGTATCTTGAAATGGCAGGTCCTTTATAACAAGCTTATGAACGGGAATTGGCAAAACTTCAGAAAGTTAGTTACACTTTCTGAAGACACAACACCATCTTGAGTCTGGCATATTCTTAACTCATTTTCAGAATATATGCAGAGAAAGTTATTATTGGAAATAAGCCTACATTTTGCTGTAATATTTAAAAAATTCATATTTCCAAAACAGCATTCCAGCTGATTTGACAAATAATGCAATAAAATGCAGTGTGGCTAAAATAAAACAAATAGCTTTACTTACATTAACCCATGAATGCTCAAGCACTTGCAAAGCTGAAAAACGCTGTTCTATATCTACCTGAAGCATCATAGTAATTAGTTCCTAAAGAATAAAAATAGTATACCCAGTAAGTTCATTCTAATAGGATACATTTGATAAAGAATTTTGCAAAGATGATAATAGCAAATACATTACTGAATACATTGAAAAAAATAAGATGCAAATACATTCTAATCTTGCCTTTTAATGTATAACGCTGATAAATGAAAAGTTTAGAAAAACCTAAAAGTTGGAAAATCATTTGAAAAATTTAAAATAGTATTGAATCTAAGGATGGTCAAATATATTTGAAACAATATTTTATTATTAATATCTACAAAATAATTCAGAAAATATTTTCCTAAATATCCCAGAAAACACGCTCATTAATTTCTCAAGTCCTTATATTCAGTTCCAGAAAGCCTCCTGTATTATCGATTCCAGTATAACACAGCATTTTTTATTTTCCATATTTTCTAAAATCCAGGTTCTAATGCTTGGCACAACCAAACACAACCAAACTTGGATAGAATCTTTGTTACCTGCCCTTCATATGAGTCCTTCAAAGCTAAAATATTTTCCTTCCAGATACTGTAATATGCATAATTTCATTTGGCTTTAAGGCTTATACATCCTCTGCATGCACTGAGGAACTGTAAATTGTCCACAGCTTTCCAGAAAACTAAAGCAAACAATCATAGTAGAACTATATGCCCAAATTACAATAAATTAGAATGTTATTTAAAGCATTATTGATATTAATCACGTATAATAGAATCATTTTTCATATCCAAACACAGCATTAATTGTAGCATTTCTTTAGTAATTTTGGAGATGTATAATCTAGTAAAATGAACAATGCAAAGTACTTGTGATGAAGAAGTATCAGATGTAGATTTAATAAACTATCAAAAGCATAGGAATGTTACTGATTTAGAATCTATCTTAAACATGTCTAGTACAGAGATATAAATAAATGCTATAGTGCTATAATTAATGCTATGTTAATGTAGGTATTAATGATATGAAGCATTATATTTCTTATGTTTTCATGGGTATTTATATATGTGATATTTAGGTTTCTTCGGTTATTTTCCCATGTTATATTTGTGTTTTTATTATAGCGATAAAAAGCCTGAAGATGGCAGATGAGATTCTGCTGAAACGTCGCTATAATAAAAACACAAATATTACGTGGAAAAATACCCAAAGAAACCTAAATATCACACACACACACACACACACACACACACACACACACACACATATATATATATATATAGAGAGAGAGAGAGAGGGAGAGACAGAGAGGGAGAGAACTTTACATTATGTTGCAATAGAACAACATAAAGAAATGCTCTAAAGGAAAGAAAAAACATTTTTAATATACCTTTGCAGAGTCAGATACATTATCCCAATATGGAGATGGAAACTCTACTTGCCCCATCAAAATCTGATCAAAAAGAACTTCCTGATCTTCTCCACTTCTGCATAACAAAGAAATAAAACTGTCATTCTCTCATTGCTCCTAATAAATTAAAGGCAAGCAAAAAGACAAAAAGCTTTTTAAAATGCGGCAAAACTATGTTTGTTATGCACTGCCATAAGTGGGGTTATTTGGACAATCTGAATTGCAAATCAAATATTTATTAGAGTCATAGACCAGCATAAACACGAATACCAAATTTGAAATTTAAGGAAAAGACAAAGAAAAGAAGAAAAGAATAAGAAAAGCCTCATAAAGCAGCCAGTTTTATATTGGAATGGTTGTGATATTTATAACCTTGCATATTTCTTATTTCCATTAAATATAGTTTACACTGCAGACAATTTTAGTAACACAGAACTCAAGTTTCTGTGAATAAAGAGATTTCCCCCCAGTATTTAAGTCTTAGTAACAATATGTTCCTGTATTGCTATTTTATGTTTTACAAATAGGAGGAGGCTAGCAGCCAATATTACACCCAGGCAGGGGAAGAAAACCATATGGGCAACTGATAGAATAGTTAAGAGATGCATTGTTAAGAGATGAATAGAAAATCATAGCTCGTACCCACGGAATGGAGGAAAACCACACAGCAGGATGTAAGTAATCACACCAGCTGCCCAGATGTCCACCTTCAGGCCATATCTAAAATTGATAAGGGATTATGGTTAGGAAACCAAGAATGTATGATCTAAGGGAAATAAAGGCAACAGAAAATGATATGTTGGTAAGGATCTTCATTAAATTAAATGATCTCATCTGAATAAAAGTGTAGTTTACATCACATTTGTATGATATTAGGACAAACTTACAAATAAATATAATGTATCAAAATTCAAATTCAATATGGTTTCTATTTAAAAGGACATTGTTTCATCCTATGGGGAAAAAGTAACTGTCCAGTGAATCCCTTGTACCAGGTGTTGTTAGTTTACCCAGTTTCTGCAATGATTTCTGGAGCCACATAGGTGGGGGTTCCACAGACCGTGTAAAGAGGTCCATCTACTATCGTGGCCAGACCAAAATCTCCTAGTTTCAGCGACTTGCTTCCATCTTGGTGCTCATAGACCTGAAAACAAAATTAAAATATTTAAATTATGACAGAAATATGATATTCTCTTAATAGCCAACCTTATATACTTTAAGGAAGCAGACCCAGCCACTCTCCAGCGTATTCATGTGTGAATCTGGAGTGAGGAAGAAAGACAAGGGCAAGGTAGTAGGGAGATAGTGGAAAAGATTTTGAAACTAACCAGTTTTCAGTTTAATGAACATCAACCATGAGACCAAATATTATAACTAAATTATAGGAGCCCAAATGCAATACAACTTTTATGTACATAGTTCTATCGATATATGATCACAATTTTGGCTTGTGTGACTCAAGTCCTTTAGAGACTGTTTTATTCTTGGTAAACATAGAATTTAATTAGTCAAACAAACCCTTAAAAACATTTGGGAAAGATGTTCAGTTTAATTTCCTGTGTGTTTAAAATGTGATAGTAGGAATAGATGAAACTTTGTTTTCAGAAAGTCGGTTTTGTCTCATTTCTAAATGACTTTTTAAAAATAATATTCTTTTAAATTCTACATATTTTTTCTCTTTTTAAAATCTACAGATTTTTAAATGATATTTTAAATCTACAGATTTAAAAATATTAAGTTTAATATTTAAGAAAACACCAAATCATTTACAGTATGCAGTGGCATAGGATTATTATTATTATTTTACTTCCACTTTCTTTTCTGTCACAGGTCATGGAAGTCTTGATAACATATTTGAAACTTCCCGATAAAAGAGTAGGTGTTGGGTAAATCACACAGAAAAAATACAGTTAACATTCGCTTTAAAAAAAAAACATTTCTGTCCACTGCTATAAAATGTTAGCATGAAACATTTCATGAAAGTAAAGATAACCTGTGGGAAAAATATGGGCAGCCAGGCAATTACCTACAGTTATGATTAATGTATATCTTCATGTCCACTGTTACACAAAGGACACAGGAGGCTATAAATTTTCTTTTCTAAAAATGTAACATCTGCTATTGAACCATCATACAAAACGAGATGAATATAGATTAGGGAATGAAGCACATTTCAAACTACAATTGTGAGAAACTAAATTTATTTTTCAAGTACTCCTTTGAAAGAATATATGCTCTATGCTTTTGAAAATACCAGTCATAATAAAAAGAGGTGGGTGAAGATATATTGGATATGTTCACCACCACATTGAGTTATTTTTTTAAAAATGATGAATATAAACAATATAAAAACAAACAACTAATCTTTAATTTAATATAATTCTTGACCAAGTATTTTATTTAGATAATAGAAGACTCTTTTAAGCTTTTTATTTGCTTGGTCATAAACTGTCCATCAAATATTGTTAGTTGTTGAGAATAAGGGACAAACAGAGCTTGTCTTTTTCATATTAATGTATCTTTTAAGAATGGAATCCTATTGGTGACACCTTTGTGCACCTCCTACCTCAATTATTCTATATTTCTAGGGCAAATTTCTAGGATGTGCAGGAATTTGTAAGCTGTTTTTCTAACAACTCTCCCTTGTGTCTCTTTTTATTTTCCTAGGACACCTTTTCTTTTAAACTGTTAGCAAAGCAACAAACAAAACCATTCTAAGATCAGAGGCAAAGAGAAATAAAATTTTGTAATTTACTTGCAATAAAAATAATGTAAAGGCTCTTATTACAGACCACTATATCATCAAATATATACTCTGAAGTGGCAATATAGAAATATAGAAATTTATTATTCCCTCCAGTTAATTTATAACAAATTCATGCGACTGGAATTTGTCTTTAGAAAACATGCTATCAAATTCTCAACACAAAGCAATGGCAACACCAAAATGTATAAGGAAAAAAAATACAACTGCAGCTGTAGTAAAAACATATGTATACTTCTGGTTGTTAACTATTAAGAACATGTTTACTGATGTAGCAGATCTACTACTATACTAGTAATTATTTCTCAACATTTTAAATAACACTTCAGATATTTAACAATGATTTTCAGGGAACATCTAATTAATCTTACAAACTGTTTCTCTTGGCTATTACTTCTTAATAAATAGTTTTAGATATTTTCATTAAAGATTCTGTGTAGCTAGGATTATAGAAATTATAGAGGAAAATCTTTGCAAATCTGAATAATAATTTCATCAGTTTATGAAGTACCAACTAAAAGAATTCATATTTTCTATAATTTATATTTTTCCTAAAGATTTTAAAAAAGAAAACTTTGAATGAAGAAATGTAGACATTAATCTTTTTTTCCTATAAATATATAGTAAATATAATGAGGGAGACAATATTGCATGTCCTAAATGTTTGGCATGCCCATAGTCCAGGACTAGCCAGATATACTGGGACTACAACTCCCAAAATTTCCTGCCAATATGGCAATGACTTACTGGAGAATGTTGGAAGTTACAGTCTGATGGATATCAGATTGAATACTATAACTTCAGCAAAAAAGATTAAAATATATAATTAAGGCTGAAATAAGAAACAATAATAGATTCACTATCTGCCTTGTCAAGATCAAAGAATGTAAATGATCATTTAAAGTTCATCTTAGTCAAAAAGTAAGGTCTTTACAAATTCTATTTTCCTTTGAGCCCTGAAGGCCAATTAAAGAGATGTGAATTAGTGTAAATTACTCACTATGTAGCGCTTTCACTGTTTTAGCTAAGCAATAAAACAGTGTAATTGTACAACACTAATTGAATCCAGCTACATATAATTGTGTGCTACCATATGCATCCTATTATTCTAAAGGCTATCCATATTTTCTAAGCTGCTCTGTGATCACTGCAGATGGCAACAGTCAGAGAAGTTGTTCTCCTGGGCTTATTATATGGCTATAAAGCTATCCCATGATTTGACAAAATAATCACACTAAATAGTAGCAATTATGGAAAAATGTTCCAATTAAAATGGGAAAACTCAGCTTTCCAAATGAAGTGAGCCTAGACTATTACAGTCTTGCATAAACAATAGACATTCCAATTTTCCTCAGCAACTAAAAGCTTATTGATTAATGCATATTTTGAAATATAATTCAGTAATTTCTCTATACTGGGATGGTTCTTTGTTTTCTAAGAACTGGACACATCACAGGATAAAAGTTAACTATGCAAAACTATACAGCATAGACCTATTGTAACACATACACACACACACTTTTCTTATTGCCCTGGGTTAACGTCATCTTCCTAGCCTTTGAAAGTTAATGTAGCCATGTAAATAAGAGTTTATTATTTTATAATAAATGAAAGTCTTAATGTTCATAAAGAGGCATGCAACCACTGTCTCCTTCCAAAATTCTTGCTCTTGTTGGAATTAGGTACTGTTTCAGTCTGATTGCTCCTCTTCTAGTTGCTGCTGAGTTCCAAGCTCTAGGCAGGAATCACACTGCAATGGGATGTTTACCATAGCTTGTGGGCAATTGACTGATAGTTCACTTGTTTGGTTATAATAGTTCTCAGACCACTTTCTTAGAAGCTGCTTCCTATTTCTTCAGCTTCCTGTTATCTCCTTCTCCTTCTCTCCTATACCTCTACACTTTTGTAAGTTAAGGGCCTGGATGGGGTGATGACCTATGGATGTCACCAAGTTTCTAAAAACCATCAGGGTATGGTTAGTCATTCAGACACTGAAAATGACCAGAAGAATGCTTGTGAGTAAACTGTGAGTGGGAGAAAGAATTAATGAATCCATCTCCTTTCAAGTTTCTCAGACAATAAACTTTACTACCCTTTGGGAAAAAGGATAAGTTGATCCTATCCTTGGGGAAGCAGGAGTGGGAGCATCTCTACCTCATTGCAGCTGCTTTTCCCAAATGCAGATATCTCAGCTTCATTCCTTCACATATACAAAAATGGATTAACCACTGTCTCCATTCAGATCAAAATTTTTCAGAGTTTAACAGTGAAAGATAATGGGAGATATTTTAGGATCTCAGTCAGAGGCACACTAAGCCAACCTGACTTTCTATAAAAAGGATACTGTCTCATGTACTAACTAATCATCATAGCTTCTCTTGATTCTAAAGAACTGAAATTAAAGACATTTGTTTTACATTCTACTTACATTTTACACAGCATTTAAAATCAACATTCTGAAGCAGGCTTGAAAATGATTTCAAAATTACATGATCATTAAAATATGTAATAGCCAACAATTCAGTTGCTTTACTTTTCACTATTTCTGATTCCTAAATCCTTTCCAAAGAAAGACTCATTGTACATATATATTGCATTATCATATTTATAAAAGGTAGCATTATATATTTATAAAAGGTCCCTCCATAGAAATAATAAAGAAATGGAATGGAAGAAAACAGGTACTAATTTTCTTTTCTTCTTAAAATCTGGATTTAATTGTGGACAGTTGCTTGGTAGCCATCAAACATCCACCTTTACAATTAATAGTTCTAAACCAACAAAAGTCATTTGTGTTGGAGCATATAAAATAGTACTGATAAGTACTATTTTAATTTTAATCAATAGGCTGATATATTGGGGTGTGAGAATGATTTGGGAAACAAAAAAGCTGCAGACTGGGCAGCGGTTAGACAAGAAACAGCTGAGACCATAGAAGGAATGGGAACATACAAACATCTTGGAAGGGGCCTTCCCTAGTTGTAAAGGCAATAGGGGAAAGATGTAGTGTCAAACACAGTAACAAAAATATCTGTACACACTATTTTTACACAGTAAAGATAGAACTAGTACTCCTGGACATATTTCTTGTCTGGATTACCTTACAAGGCTAGCATTAATCTTGCAAGTCCTCTCTACATCTCTCACTTGTTAGTGTACCAGAAGCACCTGAAATTCTTTGTGTGAAACAAAATTATGGACTAAGATGGGCTTTGGCTCAATCTAGTAAGACCATTTTTTGTTCTAATTCTGAAAACTATTTTAAGCTGAAAGCCCCTAAATTGACTGAAATTTAAGATAGTGATTTATAGATGATTGCTATGAATTATATGTATCAAAATCTTTATCACCATTTGATGTTTTACTTACCAGCAGATTTTCAGGTTTGATATCCCTGTGAACAATGTTCAAGGTATGAAGGTATTTGATGGCACTGGCCAGATTGTACAGCATCCCACTGGCATCCCTCTCTGTATACTTATTTGTGGAGGTAATAGCATCAAAAAGATCTCCTCCCTGAATTAAAATGAATGTAACATATTAGTATATTCTACTATGATTCAGGAGAAGGTTCATAATGATTGATAGCATTTTCTTTCAGGATATCTTAGAAGTCCCATTCTTAAAGAAAAGAATGAAATCTGCAGTGGTCATTCTATGGTATATATCTATAAATGATGAGATTAACTCAAAGAATTTTATCCTAGAAAAGTGCACTTTAACTGTTCATGGATTCTGACATTTCAATTTGCCATTGGTGGCAGCCATTCGGTAAAATTCTTCCACTACAAGTTCACATTACTTTAAACAATCCTTCCAATAAAATATTGTAAAACTTTTGCCAACAATTAGAAAGAGGAAAGGAAATTGAGAGGTAAGAAGGAAAACGTGAAATATTTAAACTAAACAGGGAAATGCTGATGTCCTGTTAAAACCCTAATGCAGGACTCCCTAACTCTTCAACTTATTGACCCTCATGAAGCTTCAGATTGTTTTATTTTTATTTATTAAATTTGTTTGCCACCTATCTCATCACAAGGCAACTCAGATTGTTTGCTGACTCTCAAATAATAATGAAAATATTTTAATAAATGCCACTTAATAGTACAACTGCTACTAATTGTACCAATAGTAAGAGATGTCTATTACAAAATACTAGGTGATTTACAACTCCAAAACAAGTGGAGTACCACTTGATCACTGACTGGCATTGACAAAATCACCACCAGTCAACTGTAAAAGGCAGCTTTACTTGAAACAGTTTACTTCCTCTGACAATAACTTTAATATCATCAAACAGCATCCATCTACCCCAGGTTCTTCAGAAGGACTCAATAGGTGGATAAAAAAAGCCAAATTCAATTTAAACATATGAAAACCATAGCGATAATATGAACCCTGTGAATATTCCCATAAAGCCTAGCAGATCAATATTGATCATTTTGGAGAACCCTGCCCTAATGTGCTAATCTTGCAAGTAATCTAATTAAATATAATTCAACATTTTACTTTCCATAAGCAACTCTTCAACTTCCCAATTTCAGTCATATTGTTATAATCTTTTAATAGATTACTCATTATTAGCTAGTCAATGATACTGCTTGATTTCTTCACTAATGTTGCACTTTTCTGGATGCAAGACAAGCTGGAAACAGCTTTTAAAATGTTTTTTTTTAATTAAAAAGGGATGGGATAAGATGGAAGAACAACCTTATCACCTTTCACCATAAGGCATTGACATCCAGAAGAACAATAACCAATTACTTACTTACTCCCTTCCAAAAGAAATGCTATAAGATTTCCCTTCTCATGGGAAATTGAAGTTAGATCCTTTGAACAGCAGGAAGAAACCCTATCATAAATTATGCTTGTTAAAATAACTAGGGCAATGCAAGTCTTGCATAATAATTTAGTCCCAGTACATACAATGGCAGCTTGCCAGCAACCACATCCTCTCTCACCTTTCATAATTCTTATTTGAAATTTGTTTTTATTTATATTTATGAAATGCATTTTTTACATTTTAAGGCAGAAAGATATGCCTGGGATGAAAATAGAATGCATGTGCAGCAACAGGACCACTTATGTTAAGTTTGTTGTGACCAATGAAAGCATAATGTTATTAACTAAAGTTTGACATGCCAGCAACCTTCTTTTGAAAATCTTTGCCATTAGAGAATTTAATTTACATGTTAAGCCTTCAAAAAGCAGCCCTTAGCAGATGGTTACTCAGCTGTAAATTGGAATAGTGAGTGGATTATTCAACAAGCTTCCAAGAATACTTGCTTTACTATTTGAAAAAGAAACATAACAAAATTTATTCAATTTTAAACAGACTGCCCCATTGTGGCATTCCCTTTTGGGGCTGGCAGGCACAAGTAACAAAACACAGAAGGGGAATACAAAATAGTAAGACACAGAAGTTAAATGCGTAAGTTAAGAAAATAAAATATACTAAATCTAGTTTACACCAATGGCACTCACTATACCTCTCCATATTTTTCCATTCCTTGGAGAGGAAAACCAGGGACTTATTCATGGGGAAAGGAAAGGAAAATCTGAATTCCAATATAGCATACCAAACATGCACATCTTTTTTTTAAGAATCCAATTTGTTCTGTGAAATATTATAGGGAAATGTATATGCTTTAAATTACATAGAAGTTTTCACTTCATTGGCTTTAGAGTTGAAAAGGACCACAAGAATGATCTAATCCAGTTTCAAGCAGACAGATTTTTTTTTGTCTCTTAACAATCTCCTTCCATTTCTGTCCTTTTTTATTACTGTGTGCACAAAACAACAATCATGCAGTGACAAGGCTCCAATCACCTGCTGCCTTCCAGCAACTCTGCCCTCTGAAGTCTTCCCTACAGAACTATCCACCAAATGATTAAAGGGAACTTCTTTAAATACCTATCAAAACTTTACTAGCACATAACACTAAATCTTTTTCAGTTCTACAAATTTCTTCCTGATTTTGTTTGGGTTTTTTTTGACACATCATAATCAGTTACCTTCCAGGTGGAACTTTCCAAGTATTCTTTGGTGGCTTTGAAAAAAGGGCATCTATGTTCCTAATTGATAGCAATTGAGTCATTAGCTACATACACAATATGAGACTCCTGCAAAGGTTTATCAGGAATATAGATGAGAAAGTCAATTTGGTTACTAGTGCTGGGTAGATCAATTCTTACTCTCCGTGCTAGGGAATATACTCAGGTTTAAGGAAACATGTGACAATCAAGAAGAAGACTAACTCCATTTACACAGAACAAGGTGTCAAACTCAAGGCCCACTTGGTGCTTAAACCTGGCTTGCAGGGTTGCCCTGGAAACAGCAAAGTATTGGCCCATGATGCCTGTGTTAGCAAAAATGGAGCTTGGGGAGGATGTGTGTGGCCTCCAGGCCCGTTTTTGGCCATGATGGCTTCCTGTAGCAATCCTTCTCTTTCGTTTTCCCGGTTAAAGGGTTAGCAAAACAAGCTAAAAACAAAACAAAAGGATAAATGTTTCTCCTTTTGCATTTGAGCATGCAAGAAGGAGAAGGAGAAAGAGAAAGAGAAAGAGAAAAGACAAAGAAAAAGAAGGAAAGATGGGAAGAGAGCAAGGAAGGAAAAGTAAGAAATGAGGGAAAAGAAAAAAAGGAGAAGGAAGAGGGAAGGAAAAAGAAGAAAGGCAAGAAGGCAAGGAGGAAGGAGATTATAATAAGAGTGAGGGAGGGTCTGTGGGAAGTCTGTCTTAGCATTTGGCCACCACAAGTGCCCCAACATGAGTGACATTGAGTTCCCCCCCCCCCCCCGAGGTCAAACACAACCCTGATGCAGCCCTCAATGAAATCAAGTTTGACACTCCTGCCCCAGAACCTTTATATTACTAGATTTGCCACCACAGCTGGAGTGTGACTCTCCTCATCAGGATATGGATGAGTTTAAAGAAAGGCCAGGTAGAATCCCAATTCCCCCTTTGAAAGTTCACCCCTGTGCAATCGTAAGGAAAATAAAATTTTCTAGTGTACATGGCAATCTTTTCACAAGCAGAGTCTGTTTTCAAGCCTATTTTGGTATCCTCAAAAATTGTTTTATTTTTTATTTCTAGAGCCATCTCATCAAGTGACTCTGGTTGGCACACATTATACAACATTAAACAATTAAAATAATACAAAATATATGGTACTAAATAAAGCTGTTACTTTGGATATTAATGCAGTCAGGAAACAGGGTCTTTAACACATCGGGGCTCCAGGTCCAGGCACATAACTAAGTCTTCATGGTTTTATGAAGGACCAACAGGGTTTGGATCATCCTGATATAGGAAGGAAGAATATTCCAGAAGGCAGGGGCTATGGCGGAGAAGACACACTGGTTCTCATCAAAATTCCTTGGCTGATGCCAACTTGCCTGACCAAACTGTACAGATAGAGAACTAGACAAGGATAATCCATTGGATAACCTGGCCCCGAGTAATGAAGACCTTTAAAGATGATAACCATGACCTTGAATTTCACCTAGTAATACACCGGCAACCAATGTACTTACAAAACAATGATGTTATTGCTGTTCATTTTGAAATCAATACAATTTATCACCCATTCACTCTTGGTCACATCTGTTCTTATTTTATCACATACACCATTTAAAAATTCACTTTTTCATTGAAGTATTTTTGTACTTTCTCATTATAATTTCTATTATACCCAATTTTCATTTTCATATAACAACATGAAAAAATGCTCTTACACATACATCTTTCAACAAGCACCCATAACCTTACAATAATATACGAAATACTCTCACATTTAGATATTTACAAGTTACTTCATCCATTTCCCCATCTTTAATAAACTTTCTATTGCGGAATGTACATCTTCTTTGCTCCATGTTCATACACATACTATATCTCTATATTGAAGCTAAGATTAGAATTCTGATAAAAGGCTAATAAACTAAACAGAAGCAGATAAATGATCACCTGTACTTACTTTTACAAGCTCCATGACGAGATACAACTCAGTGGGCATATCCATTTCCTCAATCAGGAGAACAATATTGGGATGTTTGACTCGTCTTAAAATAGAAACTTCATTCTGAATCATGTGTTCCTGCATAAAAGGACAAAAAAAATATATGAAAAGAGGATAAAAAAACCATATAGTTGCTACAGGTCTTTTGTCTTATTTAATGAAGTAAGTTGTTGTTATAATTTATCAAGTCAACCACAGAGGTCATGACTATAAATGCCATATCCTAAATAAAATCAATATATTCCACTTCTGGTTTTCTTGGCAGTGGTGGCTTGCCAGGACCTTGTTTCTAAGGCTGAAGAGATAATGATTGACCCAAAATCCTTTCACTAGTCTCTCTGCCTAGGGTAGGACTAGAACCCATGGGCTGCTACTTTCTAATCCATTATCTTAATAACTACACTAAACTGATCTCCTTTAATAGGGCATCATAATGGAAAGATGAAACTCAGTATTCATTAAGAAGTTTTAAAACCCGTATAAATTAATGCATAAGTCAACAATTATGCTGAGGCTGAGAAAATGAATATCAAAAGTAAAACAGAGGTAGAAGATTTAAACTGGCAAGTACTTTATTTAGATTTAAGCTTGCCTATATTTAACATATCTGATATTGAATATTTGTCTTTTAATATGCTTGTAAAGAACTACACTTCCAATTTTTTAATTCAAAAATTATATACTGCATAACAAATCATATTTTCCCAAGCAAAAAAAAAATAACAACTGCATTTTCTTTAGACATTTTAGCTCTTAATATTTTTCTTCCCAGGACTTCTCCAAGACAATATATTATGCCTTGACCTCTTATCCTTACTAAACTGAACATTTTGTTGTTTTCATGTCAGGTTTGTCAAGTTGCATAGTTTTGTAGAACAATTTAAAAAGTTGCTTTTAACCCCTAGTGAAAATGCTAAATGGTCTGGGACCAGACTAGTCAAATAGCATTTTTCTGCATATAATTCTGCTTGAGAATCAAAATCTATCTCAAGGCCCCTCCAGATGTTTACTTAATGGCAATATGTAAAAGTGCCTTTTCTGTGGCAGCTTCCCACATTCCAGGCACCTGCCTCAAGATCTGCATTGTTTCTTATTACTTGTTTTACAATATGGTAGCCTTTTAAAAAAATCATCTTGACTGCTGAATGTTATAATTACAGATTCTGGGTTATTTTCAAAGGCAGCCCTATGCAGACCATATTATAATAAACTAATTTCATCGACTGATGAAGTGTTCAAAGAAGTTTACATGTAGCCAAGCTCATGTTACAGAGACTCCTATCCATTCCATCAGTTTCCATATGGCCAAATAACTCCAAGAGTTTATTCACGTCATCACATTAGATTCCAATTGATATGTAATTCTGAGTCAATGTAAGCTATTTTTTTCTGTAAAGAACCTTCTGGATATGTCACGGTGCCCTGCCAGATCCTTGTTCCATCTGTTGTTCAGCAAATGTTGGACAACATTTTTAAAAAAATTAACCACTAACTTGGAGTGCCTGATCTAATTCAAAAACTGAACATAAGATTCATCTGATGCTCCATTGTGGATCTCGATACTTACCTTTCCTCTGCATTTACTTTTTTTAATGATTTTCAGGGCATATTCTCTACCAGTTGACCTAACAACGTTCAGAAGAAGGAAGAAATGGATTAAGTTGATTTACCCAATAGTGACAACATTTTACAATTTAACACATAACCTGAGATTATTTTGCAGAGCTGCCTAAATGTATACCTTAACAGAAATGACTGGAAAATTTCCAGCAGCCAGTAAGGAACATTTCAGAAAGTTTCTATTTCGTTACTGTAGCAAGCTGCTGTGAAATATGAAGAGATATAGGATATTGATTTAAATAATATAACTGCTAATAGAAATGAAAACATTAAAGATTAAAATGAAGTTTAAATTCACTATTTAAAGCAAAGGCTAAGGAAAAATAAGAAGTCCACACACATTTTATCTTATTGCAGCATTGCTAAAAAAAAAAAAAAAAAAAGCAGCATAACTCCCTGAGCAAGGCATCATTTCCCCACTAGAGGGCTTCTTGGCATAGTAGTAGTTTCTCAGAAATAAGATACTTCATCATCAAAAAGCTATCTTTATATAGATTACCATTTGGAATTCTCCCTCCCCCCTTCTTCCTCCCCCTCCTGCTGCCTCCCCCCCCCCCCATATTTTTATCCTTGGCTTGCATGTTCAAGTTTTATTTTTTTTAAAAAACTCAAATTTTATAATATTACCAGTTCTAGTGATACCAAAATATATACAGATGCTATTTTATTCTTTGCCTCATTAAGCAATATTAAATTCAGTGTGGTATTTGAATTGCTCCACTCAACCTCCTTTTTTTTTTTACTTTTCCTCACCTTAAAATATTATACTTCAGATGTGCTCAAATATATAGCAAAACTTTGGTAGGATAGCCTGAGCTTACACAATTCCATTGAGTGTCCAGGAATGACATATACCAGTGGTGGCTAACCTTTTTGGGCTCCTGTGCCAAAAATTGTGCGCATGCATGCATGCTCGTGCTCATGTGCCAGCACCCAGAAGACAATGCGTGCCCCCCCATGCCCCTTACACATGCGTGCGCAATCCCACCCCGTCTCCCGCTGCTCCCTTACCTGCACTGCACCTCACAGCTGATTTTCAGCCAGTTTGAGGCCTTTTTCGGCCTCCCAAAGGCTTGAGGAAGGCTTCTTAAGGCTTCTACAAGCTTTGTAGGCCGAAATCTAGCCCCGTTTCATCACTTCCTGTTTTTTCCAAAAATACCAAAAGTGACAAAATGGGGCTAGTTTTTGGCCTACAAAGCTTGTAGAAGCCTGAAGAAGCCTTCCTCAAGCCTTTGGGAGGCCAAAAAAGACCTCAAACCGGCCAAAAATCAGCTGTGAAGCGTGCACATGCACAGTGAGATAAGTTTGCCTGCAGCTCGCGTGCTGGCACAAACGGCTCTGCGTGCCACCTGTGGCACACATGCCATAGGTTCACCATCACAGACATATACAGTATTTTCTTTTCTTTTTTTGCTTTGTTAAACCATTTCTTAAACTGCGACATGAAGCTTAGAGTACTTGGCTTCTGGAGACACAACTTCATCCCTAACTCAGCCTAAGTTATTGTAGGGGACAGATCCTTCTCCACAGATTGACAGGTGTCAGTATAAGGGAAGAATATGAAAGCTGCTTTGAACTTCTTCAAGGACAGGAAGAATAAAATGCAATAAATCAATTTTACTCCAATTCCAGAACTGGAACGGAATAACTTCTTTATTTAATTATCCACTAATCTATACTGTTTAGATAATTCTGGAAAAAAACACATGTTTCATTTGCCTGTGATTGCCTTGGTTGCTTGTAATAAACACAGCTTATCCCACCAGGCCAGGATTCTTTTGCATATAGCCGCTAGTTTCTACACATAAATTCCTGCCTACAGAAGAGCCTATGTATGCCAACAGCTGCTGCACAGGAAATTCTTCTGACATGACCAAAATGCTCCCAAAGCGAGAAAGTGGGATTTCTCCCCAAAATTTCTTCTTTACCAAACAGCTATTTTATATTGAGTTGACCGTCAGCATGTCCTATTTTATATATTATAACCAGTGCAGCATACACAGACTACTGCAGGTAACAGCTGCAGCAGAGATTTGGAAGTCAAAACTGAAAAAGTTACGTTAAGGAAGGACTTTATTTTTTATTTACTGTGCCTGCTTATATATGAAGCTTTTTAAACAGCATTATTTTTCTAAAAGCATCAGCGGTAGGATTGAAATATCTTAGCAATCGGTTCTGTTGGTGTGGCCTAATTTGTGGGTGTGGCTTGGTGATCATGTGACTGGCTGGGCATGGCTTGTATGTAAATATTATAAATATTTAAGTAAATATTGCATTTTTATTAAAAAAGAGTAATTTTTATCCAAAAATCAGGCAAAGCAGGCAAGCAGATTGAGTTGCTCACAGAATCACAGATTCACTCAGGGATCTATCTATTTGCAATCAGCTACCTGAGTCTGCACTGAAAAATAGAAGCTTCGGTCCTAAGGAAGGTTCAGCTCTATTTTTAGATTAGCTAGAAAGCAAAAAATGCAACAATTTCCTGCTTTCTAGCTAATCTAAATCTTCCGGCACAGAAGAACAGCTTATGGTCAGGGAAAAAAAGGAAAAATAGCAACTTAGCAGGCAAGTTTGATGGTGAGCATGCCAGGTAAGGAGTAAGTGGGTGGGGTGGGGCGGGGCCCGCCAGTGGTGTGATTTGCCAGTTCTCTGGCAGGTAGAATACCACCCCTGGTCAGAGTGCGTTTTACTCATGCGTGTAGACCATTTCCCAAAAAACTTCAACTGTGCCACCTGGACAGCTGACAAGCGCTGCACGCAGGTGCGCAGCGTTTCAAACTCCTCTTCTTTCCTGCTTTTTCAATCTCAGCTATGCTGTGCAAAGCAGCTGAGGTTGAAAAAGCAGGAAATAAAGGACAGCCAAGAGCCCGGGCGGGCACTGGGCCAAACAGAGCAGTAGTCACCGAACCAGTTCGGTGTGTGCTGCTCTTCAGAGCTACAGGTTCTATAGAACCGGGCCAAACCAATAGCATCCCATCCCTGAAAAGCATATATGTCCCATAAGACCAAATATAGGAAAAGGGATGATAGAAAATAAAAGCATTTCATTTATAGATTGATTCTAAAAAATATTTTCTTTATAGCCCTAACTGGAATCTTTGTTGTATATGTAGTCGAGGCACTATTTTGTTACATATTGTTTGTAAATAGAGCTATGATCTAGGAATCGTCTAATGTTAGAAAATGCTTTAGCAGTAATAAGGGAAAGAGCTTACCCACCTTTCTATACACTCTTTTACAATGGCAAAATTTCCATCTCCTATAGTCCGACCAACTTTATACCTCTCTGCTATTGAAGCTGGAACCTGGAAGCCTTCATCCAACACTTCTGAAAATAATTGTTAGTAAGCTTTATTTGTGGGAAAAGCAACACATATGTGACATATAACACATGTTTTACCTATACCTCTACCTCTTAAGACAATTGAAACCATCCAGAAACTATTTTGCAAAACAGAAGAACCATGTTGCGGATACTGTTGGAAAGTTTTACTTATTATTATTAAGCTTGATATTATTAAATATCAAGCTTATGGATGCTGGACCCATTGCTTCTATTTCAGACATATTAGTGATCAATTCACAGGCATACTACTTCATCTCAAGGTGGGATTAGTTCAATACACCATAATTAAGCATCTACAAAAGACGTTTAACACTCAAGCATTTATTTTATTACATCTTGTAAGCTGAGAGCAACATAAACTTGCTCATGTGATAACTTCTATTTTTCTCCTTTTGTATAAAATATTTGGTCCTTTAACAAGTATTCTCAATAATGTCATTAACAAATTCAACCTGGACACCAGATGCTTAAAAAACCTTCAGTGTTAAATCAAGAGAGAGGAAAAAGAGGTTATATTTATGGTATTTTAGCAACCATTAAAAATTATTATTCTTCAAATATTTTTTAAAAGTTCAAGCCATATACCTTCTCTTAAATGAACCATGCTTAACTTTTTCTAATCATAATAACTCTCTATTTTCTTTTAATCCTTTAAGATTCTGTTCTACAATCAGTGGATAATTGAACTGTCCTGGCCAGATAAATTCTTGTTTTGTTAAGCAGTTCAATTTGATTAAAGAGAATTTTCTTCAATAAATTGAGATATAAGGGCCACAACTCAGCTTCTGGGGAAAATCTGAGGGCTGCAAAACAGATGAGGCCACAGCACAGTTGTTAACAAGACAAGACTGCATTTGGGGTTTTCTATTTTTAGCTGTTTAACATGCCTATAATAAGGCTTACACTTACACACTATTTTCTACCTCAAAAAGCCTAGAAATTGTGCTATTTGTTTTCAGTAACCATACAGCTATTTTATTTATTAACTTTACTGTGATTCTGGGCAGCATTCAATATGCAAAATTTAAAATAAAGCCGTGCAATGAAATTTTTTTTAGAAAGAAACAACTACTATCTCACAAATCAGTCAATCCAAAAGGAGTCTGACACCTATTACAATCTAAGGTTGGGAAAAGAACCAAGTCCTGAGGGCACATTTAAATAAGGCTAGATTGGGACTGTGCACACGTTTGGAAGAATATCAGTCCAGAAGCCAGATTCTACATCAGAGAAGACCTGTTTCTTGGTCCCATTGAATGTATTACTTATCAATGGGATCCAGGGCATGCTGCTGAATCATATATAAGATGGACAGCAACTGTGAAACATAGGTGGTTCCTCAAATAACCAAGTTCTGTGCCATGAAGAGCTTTATAAAAGATAATCAGCATATTGAAATATACTAATGCAGCTTCTACAGTAAAGTGTTGCATGGACATAACAAGGCATACCTAAAGTTGCCTACAGTATGTTGCTGTGTTCTGGACTATCTGGACTTTCTGAGTGGTCTTCAAGTGTAGTTTCATATGCAGTCCATAGCAATGATCCAAACACAAGGTGATCAAAGTTTCTTATGCGTGCAACTGATTAATTAGATGAATCTGTTCAAAATCTTTCCCAGCAAGTTGTTACTTGTTTATTCAGTAGAAACTATGAGGCCAAGTGCAACCCCATTTAGGACTAAGGATCGAGCATATCAAGATCTGGATGGTCCAAAAAACCATAGCCACTTGGTTTTGTCAGGGCTGAGCTTGAGCTTTTTCCACATCCTCCTGACTCCTACAGATTTCAGACACAGGGACAAGATCCTGACAGAGTAGGCTTGTTCGCCTGGGATTGAAATATTCACTGAATATCATCAGCAGACTGATAATACCTGACATTAAACTCATCCACAAGGTTAATGTGATTTCCTGCACTTTTTAAAAATTGCAAGATGGCCAAGATATTTGCATATATGTCCTGAGTTTGTTTGCTGATTTAAATTTGTTATAGCCACCTATTTCAGTAGATTTTGATTATCTTACAAAATCTTACAATCAGTTTCATACTACAGTATATTATTCTTCCAACAGTTTACAGCTTCCAGCAGCAAGCTGAATGTCTTTGATTACAAAGGCTATTGATGTATAGTTGGAAGATCTGAAAGGCCAGTTTGGAGACCCAATGATTTTGAAGAAGGTCTATCTGTGTGGTCATTGAGACAACACTAGCTTAATGGCATGAAACCAGCCAGCCAATCTATGAGTTCTCATATCTCAATTCACTTTCAAAAGAAGATATAACAAGGCAAATCTTCCCATTGGATAACTGAGAAAGAGCCCTGTCTTTAAGAAATCGGTGAATAATTTCTTCTTATTCTGAAAAAAAATTAGTGAAATAACCCACTCAATTTTTTGACAATCAACATGATGAATTTCAAGTGACTATTTATCCCTAGATTGAGATGAGATGCCTAACAAACTTTGTGATTGTAGTTAAGGGAGGTACAAGGGATGTTACAGGAGAGATTCCTATATCCAGAGAAAGGGAAAAGCACATGAAACAGATTAAAGAGTAATTTATCCTTAATTATACTAGACAAAGGTATAATGCAGGAAAATTACTTGGCAGGGTTTCAAGATTAATGTCAGGAAGATTGATAATCTCAGTGAAAAAGAAAGAAATACTTAAATTTTGGTAAAGACCTATATGATATTAACGGTCTGCTACAAATAAGAATTTCTCTGGCAGAATCTCAAAATAGATGTTTGATGGAGTTCAACTTATACATCATAAGAAATTATAAATAACATACACATGCTCACCTTAAACACTGGAAGAAGCCTGAAATTATATAGAACTCACTAGCAAATAAAAATGATTTAGCAGCACAAAAAAGGAGGAAAGGTTAAATGCAAGTCCTGGACAGAATATATTTATTTATTTCTAAAGAAATAGCATTAAAAAAAAAAAAAACCTGAAGCCTCCTTTCATTTAGTTGGAATTCCCTTTTTGCTAGCAATTCCGCCTTAATCTGAAACACTGCAAAATAACAGACCCTTCTTTTCCCAATTTCAACCCATAGCTTCTCTCTCAGTTCCCATTTCTAGTTTTGCTTCTACCTTTTCAAGGGAATCAATTTTTCTCTCCCTAGAAAATTTCTCTCCTGGACTACAGTATCAATTGATTTGTGGATGAACAAGAATCATGCCTCACCTATGAATGAGGATTGTTGATGTCTGCAGTCAATGAAAGATCCAAACTAGGGTGAAGACTAACATTCACAATAGTTCAGTTCAGATGAAATTATTATATAATCCCTCATATTTTTGGCTTGTATACAAAAGTTTTAGGCATATAAATTAAAACCTATATAAACAATCTGAACTAGAAAGTTAACCAAACATTTTTTTTGTCAAGGATATGTACTCTCATTCTTAGTATATGATATAAAGAAGGAATACTTTGACTGGAAAATGGAAAATGGCTATGGAAGTACCTGATTATTCAGTAATACATAGATGCCAAAGACAGTTTAATACAAAACATCAATTCTGCCCTAATATCAACAATCTTTCTTTAACTTTTAGGTGCAATAAATCATAGAGACCTTTGTATTATCATTTTTCAAACAGAGAGGCATTTTATCTACTTATATTACCTTCACCAGGCCCATCGGTTTCGTCCATTGAACTGCAGACTTTGGTAGAGGCTAGTGAGGTAGAGGAACCACTGTGCTGAGAGCTCTGAAAATATAGAATTGGATTGGATAAAGATAATTAAATATTGTTTCAAGAAAGCTAGATTATAACAAAAAGTGTCTAGAGAGACTTCTTGATAGATGATCTGAAACATTTTTTAAAAAAATATTCCTGAAAGATTCTATTCCTAAATACTTTCAGAAACCATTTTCAATTTACTGTTTATTATGTAAAACCTGCTATGCAACATTTTCTTTCCTTATTAGCCAACTTATCATTTTTTTAACAATTCAGAACCTCTCTGTTAAAACACTCATCATTGAAAATATTTTATTATGTTTCTCTGGGTAATCCATCATTTAGGATTTGAGTCACCAGTACATGTTCTTTTGCTTTCTTACCTGTAAAGTTTGCAACATAAATGACTCTCCACAGCAGAAAAGATGCTTATTCAAAAGGCCTAGAAGAATGCTTCCCATGCCTTCTTTATAAGCAAGAGATGTGCTAAGAGCCATTAACAAACTATACACCTAATTTGTGTATAGTCTTCTAATATCATTATGATATTTTCTCAGTTCTTGAACAATGCAACAAATTTTAGCATAAAACCTGGATATGTACCAAAGAAGCTGGTACTCAGGAAGCCAACATCAGGCCAAGTAAGCTGTTATTTAGTTTGCATTTTTGTTAGCTAGATCTTGATTAGGAATGAATGCTCTGTCTATAGTTATCTATTATATATTTAATCGGCTACCAATGTATACATGTATTTTAATATGAATGCCAGGGATTTACTATTCTATTTCGCTGTTTGTACCAAGTATTCAAATAATGAATCATATGTAAATTAGAGGTGGTATTCAGCAGGTTCTGACCAGTTCTGGAGAACCTGTAAGCGGAAAATTTGAGTAGTTTGGAGAACCAGCAAATATCACCTCTGACTGGCCCCACCGCCATTTATTCTCTGCCTCCCAAGTTCCAGCTGATCAGCTGGGTCTTCTTTTGTTGCCCTGCACAGGAGAACAGAGCTGGAAAGCAGGTTAGTGGGGATGGGGAGGGAATGGGATTTTGCAGTAACCTTCCCCCAGGAGTGGGGAGGGAATGGAGATTTTGCAGTAACCTTCCCCTGGCATTCCCACCAAACCACGCCCAGTAAAATATTTTTGAATCCCACCACTGATGTAATTGGTTTCATAAATGTATTTGCATCCAATGTATGTATACATATAGTGTGTGTGTGTATGCGTCTGGTACAAAGGGTGAAGAAACCATATATATGTTGTTGGTTTGAGCTCCGAGAGTGGAGACTTGGTTGCAAACGTTTCATCCCCATTTGAGGAGACATCTTCAGTGCGCTTTGGATTATGCTTGTCTAGGTGAACACTAGCCTTTAGATACCTTTCTGAGTCCTGGTCTGATTTCGGGTTGTATGTTTGGATGGTTGTAGTTGCTGAATAACAGTCCTTAATTTTAAGTACCGTCTCTGTGATGCAAATTAGTGCTGGTGTTGTTCGGATGTCTTCTGATGATGTCATGGTCTGGTTTCGGGTTGATTTGGTCAGCTGCATGTGATGTGGTTGGCCGATCAAATCAATCTAAAATCAGACCAGGACTCAGAAACGTATTTAAAGGCTAGTGCTCCCCTAGATGTCTCCTCCAATGGGGAAGATGTCTCCTCCAATGGAGATGAAACATGTGCAACCAAATCCCCATGCGCGCAGCTCGAACCAATAACATAACTACCAACCCGAGCTATTAATATTCAAAGACATTTCAAACCCCATATATATATATATATATATATATATATATATATATATATATATATATATATATATATATATATATATAGTATACTATATTTATTTACTAAATATATTAGATACATAGGCCTTTCTGCAGACTTCTTCAAATCTTGGGTTTAATAGCACCTTCATGCCCCTTCCCTTTTCAAAGTTTTTCATTTGTATATTTTATTAACCTATTTTCTTTATTATTTTTATGGCTACAGCTCACATAACTGTATATTCTTTCAAGAGGCAACATAATACTTAAGCCTGGACTGAAAAGCTCCCCAAACCACTGAGATTTAAAATTGTAAAGTTTTCTGTATCTATTTGCTACCATCTAGTGGTATTTCTAAGGTTCAGAAATTGTAGTCCTAAATAATAATGCTTCTTATATCAAATTCCCTTTGTTTTACTAAATAAGGATATTATCAATAGATTCTTAGCTATAAGGAATCAAATTATAGATTTTTTTCAACTACTTAAGGATCAGAGGCAATTATAGTATAAAGAAAGTAAAATCTGTTCAATGTATACTTACTGTAATCTTTTGACCCCTTTCTTCTAAGAACTCTTAGAGTTACATTCATTACGCCTTAATCTCTATAACTGATATGACTAATTTCTTCTTGTGAAAGGAAAATTGTACTTATCACTGCCTTCTTGTTTCTACTTTTTAATCATAACTCTGAACTAACTTCATTTATTCAACATACAATATTAACAGATGGCTGCCAACATGTTTCTAGGAACAGTCCATGAACTGCAGAATGCTCCCCAGTGGCCAAATAAGTGGAGACAAAATTTTTTTCTAAAGATTGGCTTCAGTTAGTATGATAAGATTCATAGATGAGTTGGGAATATACAGGCCTGCAATCTTACCCAAATGCAACATATTCTCCAATTCGTTATTTCCAAACCTAGTGGCCCAAAGACTAAGAGTTCATAAAAGTTGAAGTCTAACACACCCAAAGAACATCAGGTTGAAAAATTATCTACTACTCTGATACTTCTTTTATAATATTTGTAAGAGATAAAACAAGTAAGTATCTGAGCATCAAACTCTCATGATAGTAATGCACCTTTCTTGGTTTTGCACAAAGAAAACAGACATTTGCTGCCTGATGGGGACAGGGTGGGAATGTATCAAATAAATTGAGCATTTGTATGGAAAGTCTATAGTAAAATCCCAGACAGAAAAGACATCTTTTCTTATTATCATACAGTTTTACAGTAAAAAGACATAAATTTCAAGTTTGAACATATTTATTTCTGTGCTTGCTTCAATACATCAAAATGTTATTAAACAATCTCTAGTCATTTATAATGGTGATATAGCTCTATTTTATTTAGATCACTTTACAAAATGGACTTCACAGATTTTAATCTTAAGGGGAAAAAACTGAATACCATCTAAAACCCAAACAATTCTGTGATCTTTGATTTCAGCATACAGTTACTTTTCAACAATATTAATAATAGAACAGAAATACATACTTTCATACAAAGCTCTTTTGATTTTTTAAAAAATATGAGGTTATTTAAATACTAACTCTATACCCATGCTTTGCTACGAAACTATGTGATCGGGCTTGTTTTTTGGGAGGAAAATAATGTGGGGGGGAATTGTGCCTCTGCCAACCAGCATCCATTGGTATTCATCTGGCTAGTGTCCTGTCAGTATGTGAGAGAATTGAGGGCTGTTTGGAAACTAAAGCAGTATTTGCTGTGTGAGCAAGAAGGAGACAGCAAGGAGCCTGGGCATGGCATAGCTCAACTGTTTTGTACTAAAGCTTGTTGCTGCTGTGAAACTAAAACTAAAACTGAAACAGAAACTTATCTTCTCTGCTTGTGTTTTGCATTTGGAACAGATTTCTTTTCAGATGGGGAGGGCCAGTAGAACTCCTTAGCGTGTTAATAATAACATACAAAATACTAATGCTCTAATGGTCATTTTGAAAAATCTTTTCTTAGTGAACACCTAGAAGCCAAGAGGAACATACATGCCAATTTCAAGTTCATAAGCTTTATGGTTGTTGAGATTTTGTGATGATGTGTGAATGATATTTCGCTTTTATATATATAGATTGACACTGATCATTGACTCTTATAACTTAGGCACATGCATGCCTAACATCCAAAAAACATCATCTATAAAAATATGATTTTTTTTACATAGAATCATTGAATTGGAAAGGACCTAAAAGGTCATCAAATCCAACTGTATACTCCAGGAATCACTGCACCATTCCTAATATATAACAGTGGAGACTCTGACATTCTCCAGTGAATGGAAACACACCACTTCATATGGGAATTTATTGATTAATTGATTAATATCTCTTACTGCCAAGAAATGGTTCTAATATCTAATCTATATCCTAGATTAGTATCATTCCTTTCATTCTTGTGTTACCATCTGCAGCAAGTGAGAATAAGTCCAAACCATTTAAAATGTGATTTAATGTAGCTCATGATTATTATTTAATTGTTTCCGCCAAGACACAAAAAGTATTGCTTGTCAATAAAGTTATATTTCATCCAGAAAGTATACAGAAAAAATTCTCATTTCATTACATTTCCACCACATAGTATGGTTACTGCAAATTTTCAAAAATTTTCTTACTAAATTATGATCTCATATACCAAAATAATACATTATTTGGTTGAGTGAATTTTATCTGATTTGTATTGAAATTTATCTTAGAGAATAGCTTGTAGTTTTCAATTCTTTTCAGATAGTTACAAAAAAGAGTTGTATTTCGTTCAAAAAACCCATAAAAAAAAATAAATTTACCCCTAAGTGTAACTGAAAACCATTCTCATTCAAGGATTCAGGAAAAATGCTTTTGTCCCTAAATAACAAAATCTGTATTAATTTGCAATATTAAACACACAGAAAATAGCATAAAATAAGATTAATATAAATAGATTAGTAGATAATTTTCTCACTAGTTTAAAGCAGATAATGGAATTTGAGAATGTCCCTGCTCAATAATAGCGTGATGAAGGATAAACCAAAGATAAATGATGTGGATTATTAATGTATTCAATAATATTTACACTGTGAATTCCGCTGAATTTGTGGGATACACAATTACATGTAATGGCAGCTTTAGTATGGCAAGGTCAACTTTAATTTAATGTTCTATTATTCTTCTAGATAGATTCATAAATTATCACCCAATGCATCTCTATAGCTGGGGACTTTTCTGGAACCTATTCAAATCGTACCAGAGATAGGAGCAAACAATATTTAGCCACATAACATCCTGCTTAAATTTTAATGCCCCCCCCCCAAGGAATAAACTATTGTTAAAATTAAATTCTTAGAGCATTTCTGGATCCCGTCACAAGTGGATTGCTGCCTTCCTGTCAAATAGGCAACAAATAGTAAAAATAGGAAACTCCCTATCAAACCCTCCACCAGTTATCAGCGGTGTACCACAAGGGAGCGTTCTAGGAGTCACACTCTTTACCCTCTATATAAATGACTTTTGTGATCACCTTATTAGCATCTGCATCCTCTTCGCTGATGATGTAAAACTATTCAACACCACCCATCCTTCAAAAAGACCTTGATTGTGTGTTTGAATGGTCTAACAGTTGGCAACTCCAAATCTCTACCAACAAATGCTCTGACCTACACATTGGTAAAAAAAATCTATATACCAAATACAAGCTAGGCGGACATGACCTTGTTGATGACCCTCACTTTGTCAAGGACCTTGGAGTTCTGATATCGAATGATCTAAGCGCCAAAGCTCACTGCAACAGTATTGCCAAAAAGGCTTTAAAAGTTGTAAATTTAATCTTACGAAGCTTCTCCTCTGGTAATAAGGATTTGGAAACTAGGGCATTCAAAACCTTTGCTAGACCAATATTCAGCTCTGCTGTCTGGAATCCACATTGTATATCAGACATAAATACAATTGAGCGAGTCTAGAAGAATTTTACCAGAAGAGTATTACATTCCTCTGTTCGCAACAGAATACCCTACAGCACCAGACTTGAGATTCTAGGCTTAGATAACCTTTAACTATGCCATCTAAGATTAGACTTAAGCATAGTACATAAAATCATATGTTACAATGTCTTACCGGTTAATGATATTTCAGCTTTAACAACAATACAAGAGCACAGAACAGATATAAACTAAATGTAAACCACTCCAAGCTTGATTGCAGGAAGTACAATTTCTGCAACAGAATGGTCAATGTCTGGAATTCACTACCTGATTCTGTTGTCACCTGCTCAAACCCCCACTCCTTTACCCTCAAACTAACCTCTATTGACCTCACCCTATTCCTAAGAGGTCTGTAAGGGGCGTGCATAAGTGCACAATCATGCCTACCATCCCTGTCCTGTTGTCCCCAATTATTAGTTTCTATTTTTTGTATTTAAACTTATGTTTGTTCTTGTTTCTATTATTTTGTAAGTAAATAAATTAAATAAATAAATAAATAATTTATTTGTTAAGATTTGGATTGAACATATTACAAAAGGAATAATAGGCAAGCAAAACATAAAAATTAGCAAGCCATGTTTTTTTTATCCAAAACTTTGAGTCAGTTTTTGGTGAATGCTGGGATTAGTCCCTGTAGCTTTATGGCAAGGTTTTTCAGAACTTATTTACTATTGCTTCCTCTATAGGGCTGAGAGAAAGTGACTGGCCCAAGGTCACCTAGTTGACTTTGTGACCAAGTAAAGGCTAGAGATCACAATCTCTAGCATGTTGCTTTAATCAGTGTACCAAACTGGCTCGCAATTTAAGTAAACACTAACGTTTTCAAGTAAAGATATATTTTGCTTAAAACAGACACATTACAGTTGTGGCTTTTTCATTTTTTTTCTTCCTAATAGTTTGAAAATCTTAATGCACCTATTACTTTAAAGTTCAATATAATTCATTTTTATGTCAGTAATACTTAATCTCTGGTCCTGAATCAAAAGTAGAACTCAAATGAAGCTTCCCTTCAGAATCTTCAACTTCAACTGAAACATGGATATTGGAGAAACAGGGCTACACAAGTTATTTTCTCCCTTAGCTGGAGAACTTAGCTCACTTAGGGGAATGTCTTGACAAAGCTACACAGACCATTTGATTTAAAATAGTGCACAAACCTATTGAGTGAATAGAATAGTTCCAGCTTAAATTCCAATGATCATTAATACCAGATTTGATATCGAACTATATTTTTATCTGACACAAAGAAATGCTATCTGAAAATATTTTGATTAAACCTACAGGTGAAACTCGAAAAATTAGAATATTGTGCAAAAGTTCATTTATTTCAGTAATGCAACTTAAAAGATGAAACTAATATATGAGATAGATTCATTACAATGCAAAGCAAGATAGTTCAAGTTGTAATTTGACATAATTGTGATGATTATGGTTTACAGCTCATGAAAACCCCAAATCCACAATCTCATAAAATTAGAATATTACATGCAATCAATAAAACAAGGATTGTACATAGAACAATATCGGACCTCTGAAAAGTATAAGATGCATATGTACTTGGTACTTGGTTTGAACCCCTTTTGCAGCAATTACTGCCTCAATGAGGCATGGCATGGAAGCTATCAGCCTGTGGCACTGCTGAGGTGTTATGGAAGACCAGGATGCTTCAATAGCAGCCTTCAGCTCTTTTGCATTGTTTGGTCTCGTGTCTCTCATCTTTCTCTTGGCAATGCCCCATAGATTCTCTATGAGGTTCAGGTCAGGCGAGTTTGCTGGCCAATCAAGCACAGTAATCCCACGGTCATTGAACCAGGTTTTGATGCTTTTGGCAGTGTGGGCAGGTGCCAAGTCCTGCTTAGAAAATGAAGTCAGCATACCCATAAAGCTCGTCTGTGGACGGAAGCATGAAGTGCTCCAAAATCTCCTAGTAGATGGCTGCGTTGACCCTGGACTTAATGAAGCACAGTGGACCAACACCAGCAGATGACATGGCTCCTCAAATCAACACAAACTGCGGAAACTTTACACTGGACTTCAAGCATCTTGCAGTGTGTGCAGTGTGCAATGGAGATTCTTCCTCCAGACTCTGGGTTCTTGGTTTCCAAATGAGATGCAAAAGTTGCTCTCATCAGAAAAGAGGACTTTGGACCACTGAGCAACAGACCAGTTCTTTTTTTCTTTAGCCCAGGTAAGACGCTTCTGATGTTTGTTGTTCAGGAGCGGCTTGACAAGAAAAATGTGACATCTGATATCCATGTCCAGGATCCCTCTGTGTGTGGTGGTTCTTGATGCACTGACTCCAACCTCAGTCCACTCCTTGTGAAAGTCCCCAACACTATTGAATGGCCTTTTCCTGACAATTCTCTCCAGGCTGCAGTCATCCCTGCTGCTTGTGCACCTTTTTCTTCCACACTTTTCCCTTCCACATAACTTTCTGTTAATGTGCTTTGATACAGCACTTGGGGAACATCCAACTTCTTTTGCAATTATCTTTTGAGGCTTTCCCTCCTTATGGAGGGTGTCAATGATGGTTTTCTGCACAACTGTCAGGTCAGCAGTCTTTCCCATGATTGTGATTCCTACTGAACCAGACTGAGAGACCATTTAAAGGCTCAGGAACCCTTTGCAGGTGTTATGGCTTAATTAGCTGATTAGAGTGGGACACTTTGAGTCTAGAATATTGAACCTCTTCACATTATTCTAATTTTCTGAGATTGTGGATTTGGGGTTTTCATGAGCTCTAAGCCATAATCATCTCAATTATGACACATCACGGCTTGAACTATCTTGCTTTGCATGCAATGAGTCTATCTTATATATTAGGTTCACCTTTTAAGTTGCATTACTGAAATAAATGAACTTTTGCATGATATTCTAATTTTTCGAGTTTCAGCTGTATATGCATATGTTATTTTGGAATACCACCAATTATTTGCATAATTTGAATAATTGTGAACAGTTTATTAGTCTTTTAATTATCTCTGCTCCTAATCAAAACTACAGCATTTCTGAAACATATTTTCCATTTTAAGTAATAAATATTTTCTTGCATCAGTAAAAACAACAAAAAACAGTTTATGTGAATATTTACCTATACTAAGTAAGTATGGTTCTTAAATATTTAATTGCCACCTTGGAGAAAACTACCTTGATTCATATTAGTATAATTTGTTGCTACTTTTCTATAGAACTCAAATACATATTTTATAGACATTATTTGGTAATCCAGTATAAACTGAATTTATACTGGTTAAGAGTATAATCATCAAAACCAGTTGATCCACTCGGGGGTGATTACACTTGTGTCTATTCATTTCTGCTTGATTCAAAAGAATGAAACAATTATTTCTTACATATCAAGTAACAACAAATACTTGCATGGGAAAAAGATCTGTGAAATTTTATGAGTTTTCCTGAACATAAGCTTCCATTAAATGCATTCTTGTACGGGCTCAAATATAAAGGTCCCGGGCCTTAGATAAGTTGTACTGAATTTCCTTACTTTGCTTCATTGAAGTTAGGATGATATTGCCATTTCATTCATTTTTTTCAGTTTATTTTTGCTCTTTGCATTTATGAAATGTAGTCTTACGCAAACTGTACATGTTATTGCTTTTTCTGTCACTCTTACTCATTTCTTTATTTTCTATTTATTAGATGAGGGTGAAGGCTGGTCATTATATATTTCAAAGTTTGAAGGATATTTAATTTTGTCTCTTAAGTATTATTCCATATTTATAGAACTGCAATTCATGTTGCATGAACTGGGCACAGATCCTGGGCAGTTGTCATGAAGTTATGCACACTGTACTTCATCACAGTTGTAGATCATAGAATTCTTAGAGGGGTAAAGATAATTCCAGGCCAAAAAGACTTTGTGGAACCTGAAGCACTCAGTATAAATGGCAAGTCTAAATTTTAATTTAGTCTGCACCATTTGAAATGTCATCACCATTAAACAAACTTTAAGACGAAGTTCCTGCTTCAGTTTCTGGCCACCTGGCTGCTTTTATGGCACACCTACATTAAAGAAAGTAGCTGCATAAAAGCAGGATTTGATCTGTAAGTACTTCATTTCCAGATCAGCTTAATTTAACAGATGGCCAACATACCACCATTACTCTGCGATGGAAAAAGGAAGATCAGCACTATAGGGTTTCAACCACATTTTACTGAAAGTTTTGTTCTGCAGTTCATTGATAAATATTTTAAATGGGTATTTTCAGTAATAGACCTCAGGTGGAAAGTATATTAGTGCATACTAGTGCTTTAAGCATAGAAATTAATATATGTGAAGATCTTTTTTCTTTTCTATTTGCAGCTTAAAGGGAGCTGTTTATGTCTGATGTATCACAGAATAAAAAGTCGTAAACCAGAATGCCTATGATTCTGCTCAATATTTTTCCGTAACATTTATTATTGGGAAATAAAAATGGTCAGATTAACTTTACCAAGGTTTTGTAGTTTCCAAAGCCTGCAAACATATTATAATATTTACATTGCCTCGTTGTGAAGAAACATTGCAGCCAGGAGCATAAGTTTAAGGCTATTTCATGTTTAGACTAAATATTCTGGCAATTTCAATGTGTTATGGGGAAAGAAAAACTAGGAAACTACAGTAATCATATAGTATTGAATTTCTCATCATTTAGAAATGCCAGCTCCTAACATACACATAGTTGAAGCCAAGGGATTCAATAAAAAAGTTATATGAAAATATCCTTTAAAATACATTTTAAAGGGCAATGAAACATGGTTGTCTATGGTGAGCAAGATGACATTTTGGTAGTTTTCAGATAACAAACAAAGGGATCTTAACTATTCCAGTTCTCTTTATTTTGTAAAAAGCAGATGTCACATTCACATAAAGTGACAATCAGGACAATAGGTTAAAGCAGAGATCAAAATGAAGGAACATGATTTTGTTTGTAACATAGTTTTATTTAGAAAGCTTCAATATATCTCAGGGCTATCACCATGTAGAGCAAAGCAGTTGCTAAGGCAGAAGATGTTGGGATCATGATCAGAATGCAAAAAAATTATTCTTTAATATTCTATTATTTTATATTTCATACCAGGAAAAGGAAGGTATACTTTTGCTGTTGATTGATATATGAAACCACCAAGATATTTTTTAATCTTTGATTTTCTACTTTTAGTTGCTTAAATTTCTTCAGGCTACAATGTAACTCACAGAAAAGGAAACTAGGTTTTGTCTCATCATTCACTGGTATTTCTGGGGTCCTTGGTTCTCTCTGGGCTTGGTTGTTTTCCATTGTTGTTTTGTAGTGCCGATTTTACCTAATTTGGTAATGAAATATCTGCAAGAAAACAATGCTCAGAAAACACCAAGGATCCCACAAGTAAACCCTGAGCTACAAATATTCTCTTCTATACATATCTGGTATTTACAAACTTAACGATATTTTGTATGTATTACGATAACTTCCTATGGTTCATTACCATCGAATACCAATTCAAGAATCAGCCAGGGATTTGTAATGGCTGCAAAAGGTGATGGAGTTAGCACAGATGCCTACAGTGACTGCTTTGATTAATGAAAAAAAACACAATTGCTTTTGTTTCTACTTGGAAATTGATCTGGACTTTGTGCTTGAAGTGGGGGGGAATGAAACTTTGATTTTGGTTTTACTGATTAGATAATTTGATTGTTTAATTAAAGTACCAGAGAAGCACATGTCATCTTCCAGATCTGACATATCATGTTGCTATGGTGATTATTAAAAGACAAACACTCTATAACTTAAAAAAACCCTTCTAAATTAATTCCTATTTGAATTAAGAAGTAAAATAATTGTTTTATTAATTTCTTCTCTTACGAAGTACAGATAATTAATGCCAAAATAAGAGGCTCTCAATGCTAATTTTCAAGTATTATTTCAGGTACTAGAATCTATATGAAAATAAAAATTTTCAGAGTATGTGTGAACATTTTTTCTGTTTCTATTCTATAGTAATCTTTTATAAAGCTACAATAATTTCTATTACAAAAAATCTTTATGTGTCAAACAGCAAAAGAACCCCTAGATACTTCAGCAGATTTCTTTTAAATGGTTCAAGTGGCACAAAGAAACCACATAAAGTATTTTATATAAACGTTTAAACATGTTTAACAGTGCAGGAACTATGCTCTATTGTTTATTACACCAAAATATCACATTATATTATATATTATGCTATCCATAGATCTTATGTTATCTATTGTATTATGACTTTATTGAGGTCTTTAATAGAATCATGCATATTTGTAGTTTAAGTCAAATTCAGAATATTTTATACTAAAGTTCTAAAGATAGGATAAATGCTAGTAAGTTAAAATACATCTGTATTTTAAATGAAATATTTTATTTACTATGTAAAATATTGTTTTTAATAACATACATTAGAGAAATCTGGGTTGAAGATGTATTCTCACATTTATATGGTTTTTAAAAAGAAAAAAAAGAAAATATTTTCTTAGTGAAAAAAGTGAAAAAATAATTACATTGTAAATCGTTCCCTTTAAATTTTTTTATTTTTTATTTTATTTATTTTGTCAAACAATTATTAGATAACAGGTATAAGTATAAACATGGTTATAAGTACATGAAATGGATACGAATAAGAAAAAAAAGAAACAGGACAGGGACGGTAGGCACGTTTTGGTGCGCTTATGCATGCCCCTTACAGACCTCTTAGGAAAGGGGTGAGGTCAATAGTAGACAGTCTGATGTTGAAGATTTTGGGGTTTGGGGAAGAAACCACAGAGTCAGGTAGAGTATTCCAGACATTGACTACTCTGTTGCTGAAGTCGTATTTCTTGCAATCAAGTTTGGTGCGGTTTATCTTTAGTTTATATCTATTTTGTGCTCTTGTATTGTTTTGGTTAAAGCTTTGGTTATTCATTGATAGGTAGGACATTGCAATATATAATTTTATGTACTATACGTAGATCAAACCGATGGCAGCGTAGTTCTAGGTTGTCTAGGTCTAAAATTTCAAGTCTGGTGGCATAAGATATTCTGCTATCAGTAGAGGAGTGGAGGATTCTTCTCGTAAAATATTTCTGGACTTTCTCAGTTGTATTAATATCAGATATGTAATGTGGATTCCAGACTGATGAGCTGTATTCAAGTATTGGTTTAGCAAATGTTTTATATGCTCTAGTTAGTAAAGTGATATTACCAGAGAAAAAGCTATGCAGAATTAGGTTAACAATTCTTAATGCCTTTTTGGCTATGTAGTTACAGTGGGCTCTAGCACTTAGATCATTTGAGATGAGTACTCCAAGGTCCTTGATAAAGTTTGTGTCATCAACAAGGTCTTGACTATTCTGCTTGTATTTTATTTTTTGATATATTTTTTTTGCCAATATGCAAGACAGAGCATTTACTTGTTGAGATCTAAAGTTGCCATTTGTTTGACCATTCTGACACATAGTCGAGGTCTTTTTGAAGGGTAGCAGCATTGTCAATGGTGTTGAATAGCTTTACATCATCAGCGAAAAGAACACAGTTGCTCTTAATATAATCACAGAGGTCATTAATATAGAGTATGAAGAGAGTTGGTCCTAGAACACTGCCTTGGGGGACACCACTTTTGACAGGTACAGGATTTGATAGGATACTCCCAATTTTGACCATTTGTTGCCTATTTGACAGGAATGCTTCTATCCAATTATGCAGGTATCCAAAGATACCATACGACCTTAATTTTAGGAGTAGTTTGTCATTTACCACTGAATCAAAGGCTTTACAGCAGTCTATGTAAATTGCATCAGTTGCTTTGCCCTGATCAAGTTGTGTAGTCCATATGTTTTACAGTGCAAGAGTTGCAGATTACAGGACAGTTTCCTTCTGAAGCCAAACTGTTTGTTAGAGAGTAAGTTGTTTGTCTCTATATGGAGGATAATGGATTGGTTAATAATTGATTCCATGATTTTACAAGTGACGCAGCATAAAGAGATTGGTCTATAATTTTCAACTAGGCTGGGGTCTTCCTTTTTTGAAGATGGGAATGACTGTGGCTAGTGACCATAGATTTGGCAAGGAGCTGGTCCTGAAAGATTGTTCAAAGATTATGCTTAGAGGTTCTGCTATGGCAGTGGATATCTTTTTTAAGAAGTAGGCACAAACTCGATCTGGTCCAATAGATAAAGATGGTTTTAGATTCTGTGCTTTTTCAACATTTTGAAATGTTGAAAAATGTTGCTGTAAACTTCTAACCCTGAAGTGTCATCATACAACATCCACCATTCATGCCCCATTGAGTTTATACTGACTCATGTAAATAATTGAAAATTCATTTCCTTTGGTGGCAAGTAACTTTCCTAAAAACTTGCCAATGAATGGGAAACTCTATCCAAAACAGGTCTTCTTTCCTAGAAAGCATTATGAACTTTCTCTCAGAAAATGGACACATATGGATTTTCCATATGGATTTCTTTGTCTAGATTTGAGTTGCAATTCAATGCTAGTAACGGAATAAATGCTTTAGGATCTCTTTTGTGCCACAACTCAGTGTTCGTATTCTTACTCTACAAGGAAGCCTTCTAAAAAATACCAGCTATGCAGGAGTAAAGAGATCAGATAGTTCCCTTGTATAAACACCTCTTCTCTTAGGGAAGACTGATTAGTAATTTATGTGCACTGTGATACTGTTTTCTCAAGTAAAATTAATAGATAACTATACGTTCCTTCTTAACATCTAATGTGACATCTAATGTGTCAGTGTCTTTGTACTGAATCTTTTTCATGCACTGATAAATTCACTTTATTGGGTTTTTTGCTCTTAAATTAAGATTTTGGATTTAGAAATAATATATAGTACTTTAGTGAATTATATGAAATAAAATGTTTTTAAAAATCCAAGAGGAATTCATATTGGTTTTCAACAACAAGAAATACTTTGCAAATAAACATTTTAAATTATCATGAGATTTAAAAAAGTGATATAATCTAAAGTATGAAACAGATGTTTCTGAAATACTAAATTATTAGATTTATATGACTATAGTTTAAATCTATATAAAATTTTCTGACAAAAGATATGAAAAAGCTTCTTTGATTGAGAATGCTGTGTATTTAAACATAGTGGTGTTTAGACAATATTCTAAGAGTCCCTTAGAAAATTCTCAGGAGTTTATCAATCAGTAGAATGAGAATAGCTGCCAATATTTTTGAAAGCCAGTTTGTCCCTCAAAACTCTGTTAAATCCAATTCCAGGAACTATTGCAGCCCAGTAATTTTGGCAACTGCACAAATAAATTTTTTAAATGACATGATTTTGTGATAGATCATAGGTTCTTGAGATGTAGGATACATACAAATGTTCATTTTTCTAAATGTCTTCCTGAGAATCCATATCAAGATTATGGTAGTACTGTGGCATATTAATTAATTATCTATCACTAACTTTAAACTTAATTAATGTACATTGAAAAGGCTACTACACTTTTGATATCACTTTCATATACATTTCTTAATTTGTAGTGGTATTTCCCAGCCGTGGCAACTTCCAAATGTGTGCATTCCTCAATTTGTAGAATTCTTAGTAATAGTTATAAAATTCAGGTAGTTGAAATGTCAAAGTTAGAAAATACTACTTTAGAGTTTTTTAACCTCAGAGCCCCTTTAAAAACATTTTTTTGCCCTGGAGCATGGCTATGGGCTCCAAGACTTAACTCAAGATTTAAATCATAACATGGGTCTATGTCTACATGGAGTGAAGTAAGCTTTGGGGTGCCACAAAGTTCCTTCTTAGGCTCAGTACTCTTCAATATCTTCATTAATGACTTAGATGAGGAAATAGAAGGGGAACTTACAAATTTGCAGATGATACTAATCGGGCAGGAATAGCTAACACCCAAGAAGATAGGCTCAAGATCCAGATGGATCTTGACAGACTAGAGCACTGGACGGTATCTAACAAAATGAAATTCAATGTAGAGAAAAATAAAGTCCTACACTTAGGCAAGAAAAACCAAAAGTACACATATAGACTGGGTAAAACCAGGCTCAATAGCAATAACTGTGAAAGGAATCTTGGAATCTTAGTGGACAACCAGCTAAATATGAGCCAGCAGTGTGCAGCAGCAGCCAAAAATGCTAATGCAATCCTAAGTTGCATTAACAGAGGGATACAATCAAGATCAAGTGAGATACTAATATCACTCTATAAAGCCTTAGTAAGACCACATCTAGAGTACTGCATCCAGTTTTGGTCACTACATTATAAAAAAAATGTTGAAACTCTAGAAAATGTACAGAGAAGAGCAACCAGGAAGATTAGGGAACTGGAGCAGGGGTGGTATTCATCCGGTTCGCACCTAATCAGGCGAACCGGTAGCAAGAATTTGGCATGGGTCGCTGAACCAGTAGCAACATCTGGCTGGCCACGCCCCCGATCCGGTCACCTGGTTTCCGCTCACACACTTGCTTCGCCCGCCTGATGCTCACTTGCCCTAATTTAAAGGAGGGTTGCTCCTCCGCCCTAGCCATGCATTTTCAAGCAGCCACTTGAAAACACATGACTGTGGGCGGAGCAGCAGTCCATTAACCTGCAAAACTTCTCCAATGCTGGATTCTTCATGGACACTAGAAGTATCGCTTCCCTTTGTGAGTAAAGTGCCTGGAGTGAGAGGGAATGAAAACTTGTGAAGAAGGGGAAATCCAGCCATGGGGAAGTTTGCAGGAGCTGCAAATGCATGTTCATTAACCTGCAAAACTTCTCCAATGCTGGATTCGCTTCCTCTTGTGAGTAAAGTGCCTGGAGTGAGAGGGAATGAAAGCTGACAGGTGTGTGTGTGTGTGTGTGTGTGTGTGTGTGTGAGAGAGAGAGAGAGAGACAGAGACAGAGACAGAGACAGAGACAGAAACAGACAGAGAGAGAAGAAAGAAAGAAAGAAAGAAAGAAAGAAAGAAAGAAAGAAAGAAAGAAAGAAAGAAAGAAAGAAAGAAAGAGAGAGAGAGAGAAAGAAAGAAAGAAAGAAAGAAAGAACAAGAAAGAAAGAGGAAGAAAGAGAAAGAAAGAAAGAAAAAGAATTAGGGAGAGAGGGAGTGTGTGGTTTGTGTGTGTGAGAGAGAGAGAGAAAGAAAGGAAGGGAGAGAAAGACAGAAAGAGACAAAGAAAGAGAGAGAAAGAAAAAGAAATAGGAAGGAAGGGAAAGAGAGAGACAGAGAAAACTCTGTGCTAGTATTTTTAATTGTTCCATTATTTATGTGTTAATATTTTACATTGTCTCTACAGCCAGAGTGATTCTACTGCCTTTCTTTTGCCCAGGGCCACCACATATTTTTCAGGGTGAACATGCATTCAATGTCTATAGTCCAGAGCATAAATACATGTGTGTTTAACAATTGAAAGGGACTTTGGAGGTCTTCTAGTCCAAGCCCCTCTCAGGCAGGAAAACTGAGGATGTCAAATTCTAAGTAGAGGTCCTGGGAAAGGTGTCAGAATAACAGAATAACAGTTAGAAGGGATTTTGGGGGGAACCCTATACCATTTTAGAGAAATGGCTGTCCAGTCTTTTAAAAATTTCCAGTGATTGATCACCCAGAACTTCTGGGGACAAGCAGGTCCACTGGTTAATTGTTCTCACTGTCAGGAAGTTTCTTCTTAGTTTTAGGTTGCTTCTCTCTTTGTTCAGTTTCCATCCATTGCTTCATGTTTGCCTTCTGGTGCTTTGGAAAATTCATTGCCCCCCCCCTTTCTTTCTGGCAGCCCCTTAAAAGCCTGTTGCCTACCATACTCTTGGGCAAAGCATGTGAGCCATTTCCTCCTTTTAGTGGTCAGTGAAGGTACACATATAGTATGTAGATAATAAAATCAAAAAAAGGTGAACAACATTTTTACAGAAGTATAGATAAGTTGAGGCTGGGTGTGACAAGGAATGGCTGGGAAGGGAGGGGCCAGGCGAGGCAGCCCTCAATGTGAGTGACATTAAGTTGGCCATACCCACTCAGTCACATGACCACCAAGCCATGACTACACAGTCACATGGCCACCAAGCCACATCCACCCAATCACATGACCACCAAGCACGCCCACCAAATAAGCCACGCCCACAAAATAGATAGTAAAAAATTTTGAATCCCACAACTGGACTGAAGACTAAAACATATGAAGAACAGTTACAGGATGGTTACCCTAGTGAAGAGAAAGACCAGGAGAGACATGATAGCAGTCTTCCAATATTTGATGGACTGTCACAGAGAGGAAGGGATCAAGCTATTTTCTAAAGCAGCTGAAGGCCAGACAAGGAATATTGGATGGAAACTGAACAAGGAGAGATTTAACCTGGAAATAAGGAGAAACTTTCTGACAGTGAGAACAATCAACCAATGGAACAGCTTGCCCTCAGAAGTTGTGGGAGCACCATCACTTGAGACCTTCAAGAAGAGATTGGTTTTGCAGACTCCCTGTGATGACATTGTGGCTTCCAGTGGTCCGTGAACTACAGGTTGAGAACCACTGGTTTAGGGTATTCTATTCCTAATAGGCAATATATTTGACCAACTCTACATATTGTAAAAATGCATTCATATATGTGATAAAGTGTGTAGGACTATTTTGATGCCTATTGTTATTTGTGCCTAGTGGAGAGAACAACATGAACTAACATGGACACAACTTTAGAATTTGGCTACTTTGTGCATATATCACTTATGAAAATGTATACAGAGAAAAAGAAATTAGCAGCAGAGGACTAAGAAAAACAAATAATAGTAATAGAATTTGTTAAATAGAACAGGGAAAGTCTCCATTTCCCAATATACAAGGTTTGAGCACCATTAATAGAGATTTTCAAAATGGAGTATGTCACCAATAACTCTGAGACTTAATTTTTTGGGACAAGTGAGATACAACCAAACTGAGAGAACTGTCAAAATTTATTCTAGCATCACCAAGAAAAAAAATGGTTTGTGCAGGAAGCATAAACAGAAAAGCCTTTGAATAGTTGTTACAATACTCCAGGCCTAGGAAGAGATCAGGGTATTACCTCCACAAACAAGCCCTCAGGGGGACCAATGAAACAACAACTTGAGTTTTGAGTAGAAGCGTGGAGGTATTACTATGATTAAGAACCTCAGGAATATTTCTACCACTGCTCAAGTCAGGTATGGTCATATGAACAGTGTTCTCCAATCTACCATGAAGTGACAGCTTAGTTAAATAGTCAACACAAGGGTATAATTTTCAGTACAAGGTCCAGAAATAGAGACCAACCTCAGCAAGGCAAATTGTTTGGCAACAGCCACAGGTCAGAAAAAACAGAGTGACTGGATTCAGTAGCAAGGCTGTACAGGTAGTCATTGATTTCAACCATTCATTGAGTAATCATTCAAATTTACAACAGTGCAGAAAAAAGTTACCAACAACCAATCCTTGCATTTATGACCATCACATCATTCCATGGTCATGTGATTGCAGTTCAGTGCCTGGCAACCAACATAGATTTACAATGGTATCCAGTTGTCATATGAACGCCATTTGCTACCTTTCCAGGCACCTTTTGACAAGCCAGTGAGGGAAGCTGGATTTGCTTAATGACCACATGATTTGCTTAACAATCATAAAATCAAGTGCAACTCACTTAATATAGACATTGCTTAGGGATGGAAGTTCCAGTCCCAATTGTGGTTCTAAGTTAATGACTACCTGAATCAGCAAAAATGCAGAGCTATCAGAGCTCACTCCATTCCTACTTTGACTGGTAAAGTCAGTAGCTGATTTAGCAAGCAAAGTGGAAGGAACAAAAATCCAGCATCTTTGGATTGCCAAATTCATGGTCAAGCAAAGAGAAGAGGAGGGAGAGAAAACTTGGAGTTCATTTTGACAATATTCCTATGTTTCAAGCAGAAGTGGATGCAAAATGGAAGCATTTTTTGAAACTTGTGCTACAGCTTTGGGTAACCCTAGGGCTATCCACCACCAATCAATCCACCACCAATCAATCAACCACCATTTCATTTATTTATATTCGTTAGCCAGGAATTCCTTGCACTACCATTTTATGGTATCAAGTGATTCACTTGGCCACCTTCAAACCTTGCATTTTCTTACCCTCTGTTTCCGCAAGCTTCCTGGGCTAGTAGGAGAAGGGCTTGGAGACTTCCCGGAACGGGGAGTAGAAAGCTGACTTCCAGGCGTTCCATTAACTACAGAAATATAAGAACAGACAAGAAAATATAGTTTTGGACCTGGCACTTCTATAATTAAACACCAAATAGCATATTGCTCACATTAGCCAATGCTTTCTGCTTTGCCCTTTTGCAATCTGTGTACTTCTAATAAGAATTAAATAAAGATGCAACTATGAAGCAATTAAACACTATAATCTCGGTTGCTCTGCATTCAGTTGGTATACAGTTTACTTAATAAGTGATTGATCAATTTGTATTCAGTATTAGCCACAATGAAATTAAAAGTATTGTCTGAAACTCTGAACTGCTTATGCATGCAAATATATATATATATATATATATATATATATATATATATGCAAGATTATACTTGTTCTTAAAAAAAAACTTAAACAATTAGTCTTTCCCCCTCCTTTTTAGAGATGAGAGGATGTTTTAATGTTATCTGTTAGAAATATCAAATTATTGCATTATATTAAAAGGACATTTACTACTACTGACACTAACTTGGAACTGTTGGAAAGATTTCTGTGTGATATATTTGACCTAGGCATTAATGCATGTAGGACTCTTTGATTTATAAGATCACTCACTCAGCCTTTCATAGTTGCTTTCATAAAACGAGAGACTTCTAAACTGTTGCTATATTCTCTACAGTTCCTTCCTACTTACATAACATTTGCCTTATCATTTAATACAAAAACTTCACAGCTGTGAAAGCTGTAGAATAGAAAACGTAGGCAAATAATGCTAACACTGCACTGAAAAGACAGGAGAGAGAAAGAGAGAGAGAGAGATGCTATATAATATAATGTCTTCTCAAACATGCTAGGCTAGGTCACAATTATATATACAATCAGCCATAAAAAAGCTGTAACCAGCAGACATCCAAATTCTCTATTTTGTATTGATATTTCCAGTCACGATACTAATAAGGCATCGAACTTACCTTCTATGAGTTCTAACATGGAAACCGACTTATTTTTAACCTGATAAAGCCAAGTAGGGAAATATTTGCCTTTTGTACTACACTCTGGCACTGGCAGAAACAGGAAGCGTTAGGATTAGTTAAAGGTTGCCAAAGCAGCTCACAGAGAGAGCTGAATAAAATGCCGGATTCATAAGCCAAAGCTTTTTCTGCGTAAGGCTGACGTCTTCCGAGCAGCAGTAGGAGGTGTAGGTGCCGTCTTAGGGGCTACATCAAAGGTGTCAATACACAATGCCGCGACTTCAGGATGTTGAGCAACTGCAGCCCTCACTCTGATCTGCCAAGCCCCCATAGCCTTAGCAATCTTATATGCTGCTGCACACTGAATCATAATGAAGTGCCTTTGGGAACAATATACCAAATTACTCATCTGAAGATCACAATAATAATAATTTTTATCAAAGCATAGCTGACTAGTAGTCTTCGAACTGCTACACCCAGTGGAGAGAGAACTAGATTTTAAAACATTGTCAGATGGGAAGGATATTTTTCTTTCCCATCTGTCAACTATGCACAGTGATAAATATTCTGCCCAGTTACCTAGATGATGTGTTCTATATTCATGCTCAGATATAAAAAGCACTTTGTGGAATGATAATTAACTATTACAATACTGTTATGTTAAATTTGTCTTTGGAAGCTTGTTTTTTTGCACATTGTATTAGGATAGGAAAGTTACAGCATTAGCATGAAGATGGGAAACTGTAGCCTTCCAAATGTTGCTTAAAATAATCCCTAGCAGCCCTGGCTAAAAGCTAAGGAACATCTGGATGCCAAAACAATAATAAACTTCAAATTAGTTCTTGAATTCAATTACTATTACAGCCAAAAGGCTTACCATTAAATTCAGGAAATCTGCTGTTTAAATCATATGAACTTTTGGACAATTTTTGGTGAATTAATGCCAAAGACATTTGCTTGTGAATCACCACTCATTCATCAATAATATTATTGGTGGAGTGTACATGGACATGGATAATTTATAAGAGATAACAGGATACTCTAAGGGAGGAACACTGATACCAATGTTGCCAACAACGTATTACTGCTAGCATGATTAATTGCTTGCTTCTACATAATTTTCGCTTGGAATTAAGGCTATAGCATTTCGTTGAAAGACTTCTATTTGATTACTGTTTCCCTAAACGCTTATTTAACTTTCAAGCAAAAGCCAACTTTTAGAGATGGAAAGTACACATTAAATGGCAAAAACTCTTTTTGTAATATCTCTAGTTCAAAAAATTGAAATCTTGTAGCAGAAGGAAAGTTCTACTAGTGTAAACAATAATAAACTAATTGAAATGAAAGTTTGATTCAATTTCTATTTTCCATTGCCTACTCCATCCATCTCACCCTAATATTTCTCAGAAAAATACAATGAACGTTCTGGAAATTATATATTTTATGCAGTTACATTAGGAAGACAAGCAAATAGATATCATAGATATTCCGCAGTTCGGAAGCTTGTTTGCATTTTATTTGTGAAGCTAATGATGGAAAGGAACACACACTTCTTTCCAAAATGATATATCTCCATAGGATGCAGAAGATACCATGTTGTTAAAGTTAGCATTAAGTGTCACCCTCACACAAGACTCTGACAAAATTATGTGAAGAAATTACTGATGAGATACAAGAAAATCAGGGGAAGGGAAATACTGGATACTGGTGTGCTGTGTCTTTTTTTATATTCTACAAAATATTATATTCTTTCTAGGACTGAAAGGCCAGAGTTTAATTGACTATGCAGACAATGTAGCAAAACTTGAAGTTTTATCTTTTGTTCTATTTTTAAAAGACAATTCTTCTCTTATATAAAGCACTGGTATAATAATAATGGTAAAAACGGAGAAAGAATTTTAGAAAAGGGTAATTTATTACTCTACAAACTAATATTGGTTTGCAGGCATAATGGTCTTGATTGCATCTTGAAATTTTAGCATTAACAAGTTGGAAGGGAATAATGGATCATACACATTTAGAACTAGAGCTGGAATCTCCACCTCCACCCCTACCATAGTCCATGTAAAAATTAAAGTATTTATAACATATGCCTCTCCAACTTCTGTGTGCACTCATTCAGTAAATGAAAGTCAATCACTATTCTGGAAGATTTCACTATCAAACTTCTCTTGAATTGAAATAAGGAAGAAGAATTTTTAAAAATTCCAGCATAATAATTACAGTATAACTCATCAAGTTAAGCTTTTACGAAGGCAACTGTTCACACAGAAAGAGATGGGTATAAAGGTGAATTATGCAAAACAACCAAATTTCAAACTTACAGATAAACTAGTTAGATGGTTGGGATACAAATTGAGAAGGCTTCCTGTGAACATGGCCTCTTTGAAGAAGAAAAGTAGTTTCAAAATAAATAAGAATTGTCTCTATAGGGAGAATATTTGGGAGAATTTCTCTCCCAAAAGATTGCAAAGTAGTTTTATTATATTATTTTATTCTATTAGTCTTTTAATATACTGTACTTAATTTAATCTATTGTCATGACTCTTTGAAAATCAGCCATTGACTTTTTGAAAGTGTTGTCTGTGTTTTCTTTTTGGTTACTCAGGCAATAATATGAAGGCCATGAATATTCTGAACCATTTTTCCCCTGACTTAGACTTCATTACAACAACATGTTATATATAGGACCCATGTGGCACAGTAGTAAAAATACAGTACTACAAGCAAACTCACTGTTCACTGCCAGGAACTTGATCCTGATTGTCTCAAGATTGATTCAGCCTTTCAACCTTCTGAGGTTGGTAAAATGACGACCCATATTGTTGGAGGGATATGCTGACTCTATAAACTGCTTAGAAGGGGGCTGTAAAGCACTATGAAGCGATATATAAATCTAAGTGCTTCTCAGTGCTATTGCTACTTTTACAGTGTCTGTGTATAATTTTTATTTCAGGATTTTTGTTCAACAGGATAAAATTTAAATATTTCCTGATAAAGCTTGTGATATTTTAGTTAGAGACATTTCTATCAGGTCTTATGAACTGCAATCTTTCTTATATTAGAAATTTATCAACAGACACTTTGGACTACATGGCCCCAGAAACCAATTATTTCTTGTCAACACTTTGCAAGCTCTGTCAGTCACATGCTATATTTTTCTTTGTCTTTCTGATTATTTTCCATAAACAATATAATTAGTTGAAAATATCATTTGAGCTCTTAGGTTCTTAAGTTTCTTAGAACTTCAGTGGCTAAGGTGAAATAGTTCAAGGTATTTCTGATATTTGATCCAAAAATGTGAAACTTTTTTGTCTTGTTCTAATTCATTCTAGCATATTGGGTAGCAGGTCTAATATAAATTAAAAAACCAAGAAAACGGAGGGGGGCATGTAGTTTGAGATTAATATCATTTACTAATAGTATACTCCATAACTTATAGATAGGTTGTTCTCAGGATTCAGTGGCAAAAGCTCTAGCTCAAAAAGTAGTCACAATTTAGACTGAAGATCCTGGTACATGGTTTGGAATACACAACAGACATTCTTAAGCTCAAGTAAGAATTTGAGACCATGCACCTTACTTTTTGGTTTTATTGCTACTTCAGTAATAAAAATGGGAAAGCAGGGAGAAAGGCATGTGCTTCCCTAGCTAAGCTTCATCATGAAATCCTTCCAGACAAATAAGATTTCCTTTGCTATGCTGTGTTAATTATGTGTGTGTGTGTGTGTGTGTGTGGTATTTAGGTTTCTTCAGGTATTTTCCCATGTAATATTTGTGCTTTTATTATAGCGACGCAGAATCTCATCGGCCAGCCTCAGGCTTGTGTAGTATGAAATATGTGTTGGTTAGGCAGTGTTCTGTTAGTTCCATGAGGTGCTTGGGTGGTTTGTATTTGTTTTTGATGATTTGTAGGGTTTCTTTCACTGGGACTTGTTTTTGATGATTTGCAGGGTTTCTTTCACTGGGACTTGGGTGAATAGTGAAACCACATCGAAGCTTACTAGCAGATCTTTTTGTTCTACGTGTAGATTTTTGATCATTTCTAAGAAGTGGTATGAGTTTTGTACATGTGAAGCTGCTGCTTCAGCACGGGGCTGTAACTGTTTTGCTAGGTATTTGGCCAGGTTTTGTAGTGGTGCTCCTATGGAGCTATCTATGGGTCTTAGAGGTATGCCTTCTTTGTGTATTTTGGGGAGGCCGTATAATTTGGGGCATTTGGAAGATTTTTCTCTTGGGATGATCTTCTGTTGGAACTCTTTGCTAATGTTACTGGTTATGATTTTCTTCTTCTCTACAAGACTCCACATACAAACCCATAAACACTGACCCAACACATATCTAGAAAAAATAACCAAGAAGAAAATAAATAAATATGAATAAAATAAGATCACACAAGATGTCTTGGGTTCTGTATCATGGATCAAATTCCATTAACCACTGAAGTCTTCATGACAGTTTATAACACGGGTGTCAAACTCGATTGTGTCCCATAACATCACATGACATATTGAGATGTTTTTCTCCTTTGCGGAGCTGGGGTGGGCGTAGCTTGCATGTGATACATCTGGCCCTTGGGCCATCAGTTTGACACCCCTGATTTATAATAAGAAAGTTGTTCACATTCACACCATCATCACTCTACCCTACACAGAAAATCAGATGTAAAATACAAATAGTCCTTGACTTACAACAGTTCATTTTTAGAGACTGTTTGAAGTTATAACAAAAAAAGTGACTTATGACCATTTTTCACCCTTATGACCATTGCAGCATCCCCATGGCCATATGATTTACATTTGCATGCATGACAACTGGTTCGTATTTATGACGGTTGCAGTGTCTCAAGGTAATGTGATCATCTTTTGTTATCTTCTGGCAAGCAAAGTCCATGGGGAAGCCAGATTCACTTAACAACGGTGTTACTAATTTAACAACTGCAGCAATTCACTTAACAAATGTGTCAAGAAAAATTGTAAAGGGAGGGGCAAAACTCACTTAAGCTCAATTTTTCACTTGTGGTCGTAAGTCAAGGACTACCTGTATGTCCTACAGATCCTATGTATAAACTGCAATGAGCAAGCCTGATCACTTTCTGTATTAAACTTGAAATCCTCGTGTACCATCACTGAGACCTTCTAACTAATTCAAAAATAGAGAGTACACAATATAGCATGAAATTCGTTTTCTTTCCCAAACATCTACTTTAAAACACACAAAGGAATAAAGGATTAGAGGAACATCCCAAAGCACTTCTCAAAAGTGATACACAACCACAAAGCTTTCTTCTATTAAAACTTCAACACCTTTAAAATAAGGAAAAAGTGGGCATACCTATTCTCTCTTCTACCACAAGTTTACTTGCAAAGAATTTGTGTGAAACATGTGTGAAAATGTGAAAATATTTACAGACCCCTCACATCCTGGACATAAACTGTTTCAACTCCTATGCTCAAAATGATGCTGTAGAGCACTGCACCTAGACACAAGGACAGTTTTTTCCCAAATGCCATCACTCTGCTAAACAAATAATTCCCTCAACACTGTCCAACAAAGTCTGCATTACAATTACTAATAATCTTCTCATCACTCCTAACCCATTCTCTCCCACTTGTTACTGTATGACCATAACTTGTTGCTTGTATCATTACAATGTTTTTGACTGTTTCCTAGTATGATTCAATTGCTTATTGTACCCTATGACTGTTATTAAGTATTGTACCTTATGATTCTTGACTTTTGACGAATGTATCTTTCCTTTTATGTACACCGAGAGCATTTGCACCAAGAAAAATTCCGTGTGTATCCAATCACACTTGGTCAATAAAGAATTATATTCTATTCTATTCTATTACACAAGTGTTTGCTGAATAAAGATTTAAAAAATCCGAGGCAAAGCACATTTTCTTTCCTAAATTTTATTTCAGTTACAATATTTGTACAGCACATAGACTTCAATTCATTGGTGGGATAAGATACTTTTGATTATTTGACAATCCTATCTGCGTAGGCAAGAAATACTTACTATTCTCCATTTTGAAAACAAAGTATATTTGAGCCACACCACTAAGTACATATATTTAACCACATTTAAATAATTATGATAGCCAAAGAGTTACCTGCTACTTAGTGCAAATATGCACTACGTTACCTGAGCTGGTGGATGCTGGAGATTTGCTGCGTCGAGATGGACCTGGACTCTTGGTGGTGCTGCGACGTGGTGTTGAAGCTATTTTGGTATAGGAAGTAGATTTCACTACACGACATTCTAAAAGTCAAACAAATAGCATTCCATTAGTACCCTGAACAGCATTCTTATTTCTCAGTATGATTTATAGGGGGAAAAAGATCTTGAAATTATTCCTTGCTGTCCTTCATAAAAGTGTGGAAATCAAAACCCATGATTTCCCAGATTCTGTGATGCAATCCAGATGACATTGGTGGCCTAATTACCAAAATTCAAACTTTCTTTAAAGGGTCAACTTAGAAGAAACAACTTAAAAATGAAAGCAGCTGAAGAAACTCTGCTGCAGATAAATGGACACATTGCACATAAATCTGAATAACCATGTCTTCCAATCCTCCAGTCCATCATTTGGATTTTCTTTTTCTTTTTTTTTAATAAACATTTATTTGACATACATTTAAAACAAACAAGTCAACACACACACCACACACACACACACACATAAATTTTATAGCATATATTGAGCAATGGTTAAATTTTTTTTTCTTTATCTTTATCATTGACGTGATCTACCTTATTACAATAACTCCTTCATTCTTTTAATGTTTTAATTTCTCTATATAGTTTGTGATTAAGTGCATGTCTTCTGTCATTTCCATAACTTATCCAAATATCAGATGTTACCTTTTCTTTAACCACTCATACCAGATATTCCATATTTCATAATAGTCACTATTTTGTTTATTTTTTAGCAATTTGGTTAGGCTACCCATCTCAGCACATTCATGTATTTTTTTAATAACCATATCCTCTGAAGGGATAAAAGATAACTTCCAGTTTCGTGTGTAAGTTATTCTAGCCGCAGTTATGATATGCAAAATTAAATATTGGTATTCTTTCTCCATATTTGAGTCTATCATACTTAGTAGAAAGGTTTTGGGTTCAAGATTTAAATTTTGTTTTGTTATATTTAGGATCCAATTTCTAATATTTCTCCAAAATTTCTGAGTACATGGGCAAGTCCACCACATGTGGAAATATGTTCCTTGTACATAGTTACATTTCCAACAGTTGGATGGTAGGTTGGGGAACATCTTAGCCAGTCTCGCAGGAGGTAGGTGCAGCGATAAACCATTTTATATAAGTTTTCTTTATACGAGACTGACATAGTTAATTTGTAATTTGTTTGCCAAATCATCATTTGGGTTTTCAGTCATGTGTGAAGTACAGCCAAGTATATCTGAAAGGATGAATCTGAAATGTATTTCCATATATGAAAAAAGATATATAAGGCCTTCTGTCCGTCACACAATATTTTAAGAAAAACGCGATATGTTTATTTTTCCTATATAATTTGGTGAACACAATAAAACACACAGTGTATATCATGGGCAGAACTAGACTATTTCAGATTTTTGTAACAGATGATGAAAATCAATGAGGAAATAAAATTGCCCTCCCACTTGGGAACAACTCTGTGTCTATAAATGTGCTGAAAACCACATCTGCAATATGGATCTTTGACTAAAACTTGAAGAAATCAAGTTCACATGAAAGCTGATAGAACGAAGTTATAAAATATTTGTCCAAAAGGTAATTGAAGTGGAAAAATACGTAATTGGGGAAATGGATCCAAGTCAGTCATTTGGAAAAAAAATCATAAAATATAAAGTTGACTTTTGGGCAAGTATACAGAGATCCTTTTATCTGGTTCTTGCAAGTTCTCTCGTTCAGGTGGTTTAGATTCCACTTTGAACCATCTAAGGGTAGATGTCAACTAAAAAGATACTCCTTTGGTCTTTTTGGCTGCCAGAAAAAGGGAGGGGGGGGGGAAACAAGGCATTCTTGAAATGCCTAGATAATCACCTCAGCAGCCCAAAGTTGTTGGAGCATAAGAAGGTATTGGAGAGCATGATGGATGACTTTTGGAGATGGATGTGTCCCATTGGAGAAGTCACATCCAGGGGATGGGGGAAAGACCAGGGTCAAGGGCGAAATATATGATGTAATTTAGTATTGGCTGCACCCAGCCACGCGCCAACATGGCAACCTCTAATAAATCAATTTTTTTTTTTTCTGAAATGCGGCTAGAAACTTTTGATTTGAATGAGGGTGGATTTGTTGAAGCCCTGACAGGAGATTCCACATCTACACCATCTAAGGGCTGTGACAGTTTATTACTTATTTATTATTATTTAGCTTATGAGGAGAACATGGCAGAAGAGAAATAAACCTATATACACAGTCCACATAATTAAAACTTCTATGGTAGTGGCCTGATAACTGGATGTCCAAAATTCAGCTATCCAGGCAATTGCCTCTGGTGTTGCTTCATGCAGAACGTCTAGGGTGTATTGTTTTGATTTGGAGCATCAAGGTTTAAATAATTAAGTATCACATTAAACTTGCATGCCATCCAGAGACATAGTTGTGGGGGGTCATATAAATAATTTAAATGAATAAAATAAACAAATAATTAGATAATTAAAGTAATCTTAATAGTTAACTATGGAACTTATTATCATTTTTCCTTTACTAGGGTCAGATCACTTTCTGTTCCAAATGCAATCAATTAGCATCTGTCTCCTCCATGGGGCCAAATTCATTCAAATGATCTGCCTTTATGGACCCAACCAGTTTCAAGTGAGTGCTTGGAGTTATCTTCAATAATCTAGTGCAGGGCTGTCAAACTCTGGGCCCATGAGCCGGATGGGTCATGCGCTGGCCATGCCCAGGTCTGGTTTAGCGAAGGGGGGAAAAGTCCCAATATGTCATGTGACGCTGCCGTGATGACATGAGTTTGACACCTCTGATCTTGTGGGTGAACGTTCTGGTTCTTCATTGACAAGAAGTGGCACTTGGAGCTATTGATGAAGTTGCTTTTAAGCAGTCTCTCTTTGCCAGCTGATCATCAGTATCTCCTTTATTTTTGGATGTCTTCTGTAAAGTATTTGGGATATGATACCACCAAATTTGTGTCATTTTAGATATTTTATTTTTTAATTGTTTTGTGCTTCGCTTTTTGTGACAAGCCATTATGAAGGAATGTAGACCTGGCCTTGGGAATGGGAAAAGAATAAGTCAACAATTAATGAGGACTTTCAGCAAAAAATATTTGGTCTCAAGAAAGAGGAAGGAATAACAAAGAAACTCAAAATAACCCTTTCTTTATTTTGTTTGTCATAAGATGGAACAAAGAGAAACTCTAACATGTTATCAAGATTTTTGTTATTCTTAGAATTCCTGCTGTGTCTGTTTCAGAACCTTGTATATCTCAAAGGGTTGACTTAAGTCTCAAAAGCCTCTCTCTCACTGGAGAGGCATCTGGCATAGCATTTCCAAATAGCTGAATAGGTAAAGAGGAACATGAACAATTGGAAAGGAGGATACACTAACTTGTTTAGCTTTCTTGGCATTGGTGACAAAAAAATACAATGAAAAACAGAAAAACAAAGTATTTATGCCTATCTGTATATTAAATTACTTTTTCCAGCATCCGAAAGACTCATTTTTCAAATGCAGGAATGTGCTAGGGATTAGGAGGCAAATGACTTCTGTTTATAGCTTGTTAAGCTTTTGTTAATTTCAGGCAATAGCACAAGCAAGTTTGAGGGTACTAATTAAGGTCATGGAGCAGAGCTTATTAACTTGTGGTTATCATTTATTAGGAAAGCACTGTGCTGTAGAGGAAAGCTACTGAGGAAGAGATTCTTTGTAGATATAGGTAGTCCTTGAGTTACGACTGATTATTTTATGTTCACACAATCCCAGCCATTGTAAATAATTGCACCATCACTCCCGCATCACCCCCTGTTGAATAGGTCAGCTTTATGACCCTTTGGGGTACTCTGCATTCACATGACAATTATTTGTGATGTTCCTCATTGGTTTCTAGAATTTTTTGCCAATTTCTGTCAAAAACCATCCATTCAAATGAATGGGTCCGCTTGATAACCGCAGCATAACCACTTAACAATCACCACCCAAAAAAAGCCATAATATTATGTCCAGTCACATGGGTGTCTCCAATTATAACCGTAATGACTTACAACTTGGTTTTTGGTCAAATTATGGTCATAGGTCTACCTGTACTCAAAAAGCCAGAAGATATTTGTTGTTAAAGTGATGCCTAGGCTAAACAGAAGACTTGAGAACAAAACAAAGGACATGTCCTCCTTTTTCCAGACATTGGTAATCCTAATCGGACCTAAGAACATGATGACTCATCTTTGAGATGCCCTGTTATCTGCAGAACAAGGTAACAAGGCATTATTAAAACATCAACAACAGTGGGATACACAACTAACAAACATGTACAACTACAGTGTGAGAAAGAAACTCAAAATAACCCCACCTTGATTATTTTGTTTGGTATAATAGGAAGTGGAGCAAAACTCTGACAATTTTTCCAGATTCTATTATTCTATACTACAACAATAAAAAACATTTCTGGAATTCCTGCAACATGTTTCCTGTCCTGACCTACCAAGAAAAACGGACAGCTGCTGAGTCTGTTTAGATCAGGGCTATCAAACTCTTGACCTGCAGTCCAAATGGCCATGCCCACACCAGGTTTAATGAAGGAGAGGAAAGTCCCGATATGTCATGTGATGCCACCGTGACGGCATGAATTTGATACCCCTGGTTTCAATGTTTCTCAACTGTAACAACTTTAAGATGTGCGGACTGCCAGAATTCCTCTAGCTAGCATGAAAGTTGAAGGCAAGGGCACATATCTTAAAGTTGTCAAAACTGAGAATTATATATTTTCTTTTGCAGAATCCAGAAAGGCAGAATGAAATAAAGAAATACCTAAGAACATTACTGTATCAGTTAAGCCTGTAAAAGCAATTTAAAAGACTAAGTTAAAAAGTATGCTTTCAAGTCTTTCTTAAAAACAGAAATTGGGAGCCAATGTTAACTTGGACAGAATACATTAGAAATCAAGATTTATGTAGAAGTTGTTCAACCAGCTAGTGAGAAGGTGTACTCAGGAGGAAACGCTTGAGGAGAAAATCCTCAAGAAAAGGTCAAGAATTTTATGTTAAACGAAGAAAAATTGGGTCACAATATTATACAAAAGCTGAAACATTGTTCAAAAATTCAGAAACCAGGTTGCCTTTTGTAATTTTCTAAGCATTAAAAACAAATAATTGCCTAGGCTAGATATGTATATCATGTTTTATATGCTGTAAGGAACATTCTTCATTAGCTTTTAATTATACATTCAGTGGCATATAGCAGAATAAAGCAACTTGCTGCATACAATATGAGAAGGAAAGAACAACTAAAACTTGGATCTGAAAAAGACCTGAAGTTTGACTCTTGGGCTATTTAAAATGGCCAGAATATCCTCCTTCTGCACCAGCTTTTTAAAAAATAGAATGTATATTCATTTGAGGCCCAATCCTGAAAATTTCTTCTCACATTTTGTGCCAACAAAATGTTTCTGCATTGGGCAAAAATGATGTATATAATTTGTATATTGTGATATACTGATATCACAATATACAAAATAGTATATTAAAAGTGAGCACATTAAAATTAAAACATAAAAACATGCTATTTCACATGCAAAGTGTAAGACATCTGCCAATAATCATCCCTTCCCTGTTTGCTAATCTAATATAAACAAACTATACTTACAAGCCCAATGAGGATTATGTTTTGGATACTGAACCTAAATTTAGTTATCTTTTTCTATTTTTCTTTTATATTGCCTAAGGAAAAATACTGAGGCACTCTAAAATTGGAGAGTTTGCATATTATTCTGCCACTTTTTAGCAGGTCCTGGTAAATAACATTGCCCTAATTTTACTTTATCTAAGCTAAAAAGTTAAATGTTCCTTTTCTTATTTTTCTTGGCTGCAAATTCAGAATTGAGATCATTAATGACATTCTTCCAAGATTCCATTCTACAGAGTGAATAGATAATGATAGCCTTGATTGAAGCACTGGGAAAAGTAATTTATTTTTAATCAATTACAATTTGAAGAAAGTTCTCTGTCCTTCACAATTTGAAATGGAAACATACAAAGGTGAAATGATAATATTTAGAAAAATTTCAACCAATTTCTAATATTATATTTTAATATTATGGGTAGTTAAAAAGCATTATGGGTAGTTTAAAAGCATTATTCCATTCGTTGTATAAGAGAAATATAAAATATTTTAGTTTTAAGGAAAGAGAAGTTTGGGTATTTTACAAAATCATCAGTATCCATCTCCAACGAATCCATATTCTGGATGGTCTGTCCAATCTGATAAGAAAACCACATGGAAATAAAATAGTGTTTCTTCAGCTCAATTGTAAGCCCTTTATATAATATTATATTAAGGTGACCAATTGTCCTCCTTTAGGGAGGACGGTGCTCCTTTTGTAAGTTCTGTCCCCCCTCAAAAAGTGTCCTCCTACATGTCCTTTTTGATATTTGAAGACTAATCTGTAAATCTCCGTATTTGATCGATGCCGAGACAATCTGTTGTGTGTGATGTCATGTATTTGTATTTGACATGATGATTCGTCAAGGCTCAGTACAGTGTGGCGAGATGCAATTATGAGATGAATGCGCTCCACACAGGAGAATTGTTTTGAGAGAGTGTGCTGCGTGCAAGAGTGCACCGTGCGCAAAAGTGCGCTGTACGCAAGTGGATTTGTTTTTTTTCTTCAATTTATTTGGGTCTTCCTTTTGATTGTAAAAAAGTTGGTCACCTTAATTATATGTTTCCACCTTGAACGTATAGGATCAGTCCCATGTACACATTTTTCAACTTCAGAGTAACAGGAATTTCTACCGGTAGCTAGTAGAAATTTAGTTCATTTAGTTCATGGTAGGTGTCACCGAAACCTGGTTGGGCCCAGAGGGAGGCGTCCCTCTGGTTGAGATGTGCCCACCAGGTTTCCTTGCATTTCACCAGCCTAGGGCTCAGGGAAGGGGTGGCGGGGTGGCGGTGCTTATAAAGGAAGTCCTTTGTCCTAGGGAGGCCACTGTCCCTCAGACGGCTGGCTGTGAATCTCTTTTTGTGAAGTGGGGGCAAGGGGTTCAGATGGGTCTTTTGTTGACGTACCTGGCTCCCTGCCACGTCTCATCAGCCCTGCCCGGACTCCTAGAGGTAATAGCCGGGCTGGCGGTTGAGACCCCCAGGCTTTTAGTCATGGGGGATTTCAACCTGCCATCGCTCGGTGAAACCTCGGGGTTGGTCCGGGAGTTCTTGGCTTCCATGACGGCCATGGACCTGACCCAGTTAGTTTCTGCTCCCACTCACATAGGAGGACACATGCTGGACCTGATTTTTGTCTCTGGGCAGTGGTTGAATGACTGTAATTGCGGGGATTTAGTCATCACTCCCTTGTCATGGACAGATCATTCCCTCCTTAGACTGGACTTCTGCTCTGCCACCCCCCACCGCAGGGAGGCGGAGCCACTTAGATGGTTCCACCCCAGGTGCCTAATGGACCCGGAGCGGTTCCAGAGGGAGCTTGGGCCATTTCCTGAGTCTCTGGCTCTCAGCTCGCCTGGAGACCTGGTGGCCACCTGGGATGGGTTGGCCGCCGGGGCTCTAGACCGAGTTGTGCCTCTGCGACCTCTGACCCGGCACAGATCCCATTTGGCTCCGTGGTTTACGGAGGAGCTACGGGAGATGAAGTGCCGGAAAAGACGTCTAGAGGGCATTTGGAGGGCGAGTCGTTCTGAATCTGACCGAACACAGGTGAGATCTCATATTAAGACTTACCTTGTGGCGATAGGGGCGGCGAAATCCTCGTATTTCTCCGCCCTTATTGCGTCGGCAGGAAATCGGCCTGCCGCCCTGTTTAGAGTGACCCGCTCTCTACTTGAACCGAGAGCGCGGGATGACCTCTTGCAGGGTAGAGCAGAGGAGTTTTCTCGATTCCTGCATGACAAAATCGCTCAGATCCGGGAGGGGCTTAACTCCAATTGGATAGTCCCGGGGGAGGTGCCCGGGGCAGGTCTTGTGAATGTTATCTGGGGGGAGTTCGATCCTGTGACCGCCGAGGGTGTGGACAGGTTGCTGGGGGGTCTGAATGCCACCACCTGTTTATTGGACCCGTGCCCTTCCTGGCTGGTTTCGGCCGCCAGGGAGATGACACAAGGCTGGCTCCAGGGGATTATCAACGCTTCTCTGAGAGAGGGGTCGCTTCCGACCGCCCTGAAGATGGCGGTGGTGCGGCCCCTCCTCAAGAAGCCTTCCCTGGATCCAGCTGTTTTAAATAACTTCCGTCCAGTCTCCAACCTTCCCTTTGTGGCGAAGGTTGTTGAGAGTGTGGTGGCACGTCAGCTTCCTCAGTACCTGGAGGAAACAACTTACCTCGATCCGTTCCAATCGGGCTTCAGGCCTGGGCATAGCACTGAGACGGCATTGGTCGCGTTGGTTGATGATCTCTGGAGGGCTCGTGACAGAGGGTTCTCCTCTGTCTTGGTCCTATTAGATCTCTCGGCGGCTTTCGATACTATCGACCATAGTATCCTGTTGCGACGGTTGGAGGGGTTGGGAATTGGGGGAACCGTCTTTCGATGGTTCTCCTCCTTCCTCTCCGACCGTTCGCAATTTGTGTTGGCGGGAGGGGAGAGGTCCACCTCTAGGCCCCTGGTTTGTGGGGTGCCTCAGGGGTCGGTCCTCTCCCCTCTCTTGTTCAACATCTATATGAAACCGCTGGGCGAGATCATCCGTGGTCTTGGGGTGAAGTGTCATCTGTATGCAGATGACACTCAGTTATACATCTCCACCCCGGACCACCCCAACGATGCTGTGGGGGCTATGTCCAGGTGCCTGGAGGCCGTGCAGGATTGGATGGGCGGGAACAGGCTCCGGCTCAACCCATCCAAGACCGAGTGGCTGTGGTTCCCGGCGCCCCGATATAGCCAGTTGACTCCGTCGCTGGCTATTGGGGGGGAAATTTTGCCCCCCACAGAGAGGGCTCGCAATCTGGGTGGATGTGCGGCTGTCGCTTGAACACCATGTCGCGGCCGTCTCCAGGGGGGCATTTCATCAGATCCGTCGGATCTACCGATTGCGGCCCTTTCTGGATCGGGACGCCCTGCGCACGGTCACTCAGGCCCTTGTCACCTCTCGCCTGGACTATTGTAATGCCCTCTACATGGGGCTCCCTGCGGGGAGCACCCGGAGACTCCAACTGGTGCAGAATGCGGCCGCGCGGGTGATCATGGGGGCGTCGCGTAGCGCCCACGTGACGCCTCTCCTGCGCGAGCTGCATTGGCTGCCGGTGGCTCTCCGGGTTCGCTTCAAGGTTCTGGTTCTGACCTTTAGGGCGATCCATGGCATTGGGCCAGGTTACCTACAGGACCGCATCCTACCGGTGATCTCCAGCAGGCCAGTGCATGCACACAGGGAGGGCCTTCTCCGGGTTCCGTCGGCTGCCATGTGTCGCCTGGCAGTCCCGAGGGGTAGGGCCTTCTCTGTGGCGGCCCCTGCCCTCTGGAATACTCTGCCACCGGAACTGCGTACCGGCATGGACCTGAGGTCCTTCAGGCGCGCGCTGAAGACCTGGCTTTTCGAGCAGGCCGGCCTGGGCTGAGAGAGGGTTTTAATTTGTCTCCATTGCTTTTTAGTAATTTTAATTTGGGGGTTTTAAGGGGGTGGGGTGGGCTTTTTATATTCGGCCAAATATTCAATTTAATTTCTTTTTAACTTTTGTATTATTGTCGGGGTTTGGATTGGCTGTACACCGCCCTGAGTCCCTAGGGAGAAGGGCGGTATAAAAATTTTATAAATAAATAAATAAATTTCCCAGATCCTTTAATAAGATTGGAAACTAACTCAATAAGCTATACATTAGTTAAATATTCAGGTCAAAGAAGAACACCAAGGCTCAATAAATGGAGTGGGTGGGTGAGTGGAGGAACCCAAATTACTGAAATAATGTTTGATCCTTTTATTCTAATTTGTTAGCCAACAACTCCCATTCAATAATAATAATAATAATCTGATCATTTCAAATAATGAATCATTCTTGCATGGAAGCTTTTGCCCCCACAGACTCTGGCAATTGCCCCCTTACCCATTCCCCTTTAAATATGGTCTCTGAGGCAGTTCCAACCATATGGGGCAGTCTAGGACAAAGGAGACATCATACATCGGAGTATTTTCAAATCAGAGCAAGCCAGTAAGCCATCAAATGGAATGCTCAACTATCTTACTTTCCTTTGTCCCATTCTGTTAAAGGTTCTGAATATACTGAATGTTGTTTTAGAAGTGCTACAAAGAATTTAATTTAGCCAATATAGGAGTACTACAGATAATTTAATTTAGACAATATTGTTGTCACAGAAGGCCATTTAAAATGGAATAGAAAGTTGTATATATTTTTTTCTTATTTTAATATAATTAATATATGTTTATGTGTTCTCACTCAGGTGGAGAACAGTTTTTCTCCCTACCACACATCTCAAGCTCATGCTATTAGTTCCAGGAGGTGGCACTAAAAATTCTATGAATTTCTCTAATTTGTTAAGAATAGGTTATAGAATTTCTACCCATTCACAAGGAAAGGTGAAGCATTTCCGAAAGAAGAAAGTGGCAATAAAAATACTATAAAACAAACTAAGAACATGGGCACTCAGATAATTTTGGGGAGAAGACAGGGAAGACTTCTAATCTTCTACCATACTGGCTGTAAAAAGTATAGAAGAGGTCTTTGATTGAGAAAAGGAAGAACTGTTATCAATGCAGGAAACAGATCAACATGACTTAAGTCTTTACAGTGAAATTTAAGAAAGTGTCTCAGACAAGCACCAGCCTAATTTAAAGAAAACAGGAGAGAGATGAGGGGAAGCATATTCAGATTTACTATAACGTTCTAATAAACTAATGTTAGAACTATGTGGCATCTTTTTCATGGTTTTGTAGGGATGACACCGGCTTATTCCTTGCATTTATTTCCAACATTTTGATGGCCTTATGTAAAACATACATATACATAGATACATAGGTATATGTATATAGTGTATATAATGTGGTGTGTATGTCTTTTTTTAAAAAAAAATCAACTATTTTTGTATTTATAAATTTTATATTTATATAATAGAAGAGTAACTCTACTCAATACAGAGAAGTAAGAAGTAAAACGGTCACTGCATTTTGGTACTACCAACTTAGATTAGATACATTTTCTTGGGTCCTTACAGATGGAAAACTTTGTACCTTGCCCTTAATTGTATCATTTATGGATACAGACAGACAGACAGACAGACAGACAGACACACACACACACACACACACACACACACACACACACACACACACACACACACACACAGAGCAATGGACCCTAGTATGAACTTCAGCTTATATTATTTTGATAGCCTGCAGAAAAGCTTCAGTGAGTTCTTTGTCACTAAGAACATTTACCAATTTATCAAGTCCCGGAATTTGTTTTCTCGGAAAATGTATTTGGTTCCTTTTCTCTTGCCAGTGGAAAAGAGTCAGAGCTTCTTCTTTCATCAGCCCCTTAGTATTGTTTTTATCTTTGCATATTTTACTTCTGTTTCTTTTCTTTTACTGCTATTAGCTGCCTTTCTGGAAAGCCAGAGAATCAAGGTCAGGTTTAATTTGACTTGGTTGGACCGGCATGGAGACTTTCCATCATCACCTTCCATGAATTGCCTTTTCTAGTCAGAAGTTGCCAGTTATTTTGTCCCAGTGCTAAAGTTCCTGAAAAATGGCTCATTTAAGAACCATTCACAATTGTGATGATTATGAAAAAATAATGTTGGGACTAATCCTTGCATTAGTGGTGCATTGTGACACAGCGGTTAGAATGTAGTACTTCAGGCTACTTCTGCTGACTTCTGGCTGCCAGCAGTTTGGAGTTCAATTGTCACCAGCTCAAGGTTGACTCAGCCTTCCATCCTTCCAAGGTCAGTAAAATGAGGAACCAGATTGTTAGGGGCAATATGCTGACTCTGCAAACTGCTCAGAGATAACTGTAAAGCACTGTGAAGCGGTATATGTATAAGTCTAAGTGCTATGCTATTTACAACCTTTGCAGGTGTGCAAAACAAAGAAAAGCTGAAATAAGATCATAAGTATGCATGTAGTGGAACTTTATAATGCAGTCCTTTCAGCAATCCCAAGAAGGTTCTTCACCCATTTGCACTCTGATTTCAGGTGATTCTGAGGATACAGATAAATTCCCAAGTGGTCTCAGTTACTTTCACAGTGCTAATGACCAGATGAATGCAAAGAATATAAATATCTCCATTCCCCACCAGTTAGTTAGGACTGAGATGATATATGAAATGTTTTCAAAGGAAAAAAACAAGAAAGTCCAGTTACCTTTTAAGAGGAAAAAAAGCATTTTTGGGGTTACCTATACATTAATTTCACATACTCCCTGCCATTACCAATGAATAATGAACAGGTGACTGCTTGGTATTGCTGATTTTCTAGATATCTAAGCAACTTATCTATTTAATGACCTGTAAAAATCTTGCCTTGCTTTGTTCTTCCAAACTTCCACTTTTATCTTCATTTTTTTTTTCTTGGTTATGTTATGTTTAAACCTTCTTTTGCTTAACAAAAATTCAATGCTTTCTTAAATTGAAGGGTTTTTTTTTACTAATTTGGCTTTGAATGTAACTTTAATAGGTCCTTATGTCCACATTTAATTAATCATGCTTATCTTGGAACCAGCTGTCAGTTGTTACCTGACTCTTCTCTGGCTTTTACTTCTGTAAAGCTTGTTCAGAACTTTCTTACCAGAGGGAGACAAAGAGTTGTTTTAGAGATGCATGCAATCATAGTTTTGGAAACAACTGCAAATAATAAATATTTCTTGCACAACAGTTTAGGATTTATATAAGATGGGCTACTGCTAAATATGTAACATTTTAAATTGTTCCTGTACTGCTGACTCTATAATAAGTTTGTGTGAAATCACTGAAAATTGTTACCTATTAAAATATGAAATATTTAGTACAGACAACAGATAGACAACACACGAAGATTAAAATAGGGTTCACCAGCAACATAAAAATAACATTAGAAAGGAACACTATAATTCCTTAGAATATGCACACACAATACTGAAATTTCTTTTGAATTGTTCTTTTCACAATTAATATTATAACCCTTTTTAAATAAATCATTTAATGTAAATAAATGGAATGAAATCTTGGTAGGGAAACTGAATGCAGACTTGATTTCCTCCATCATTATATGGTTTTCCAAGAGAACAAAAAATTTATTTGTAAACATGGATTAGAACCTGTCACTGAGCATCTGTTAAGTTAAAATCTAAACCTAATCCTCAACCATCTTCTGCTTTTTTCTGTAACAGGGATTAATTTTTTGGAATTGCCTCAAGGATATTGAAAACTGATTTCTCAGAAATGAAGACAGTTTCTTGGCTCTGAAAACATATGAGCTATAAAGATAAACCACTGAGAAGATCAAAACTGTTCTCTTATTGAAAAATCATTTAATTGTAAGCGTTAGGATGCCATTTCTGCTACTGTGGGGATGTCATCTATAATAGAGCAATACTTTTTCAGTGTCTGAAGGGTAATAAGAAATAGATTGCTTAGGCAACATACAACTTGGTTTTTAGTTGCTATGAAATATAGAATATTTTCTCCATATTTAAGCATTTTTAAAAGAAAGATTACAATTAAAATATATTACTATTGCATTTTTGTTTCTGGACACACTATCATTGTCTAGAGCCAACAGAAAAATTCTTAAAACTAATGCTACTTTTATGAATATTAGATTATGGATAGGAGGACTAACAAAACTGGGTTGCAAAAACTCAAGACAATCACTAGATGTAGCATAAGATAAAATGTTTTCCTTTGGTACCACCTAATGGTCATCTGGATTTGTAACACTTGTTAAAGGAATGATTCCAGACTTAAATATATTTAATTTCTTTCTTCCATTCAATTGTGTCCAATTCTCAAAAAATGCCCGGATAAGTCCCTGTAGTTTTCTTGGCACGAGTTCCAGAACTGATTTGCCTTTGCTTCCTTTCTAGGACTGAGAAAAAGTGATTGGCCCAAGGTCACACAGTTGGGTCTGTATCCAAGTGGGCTAGAAATTGTGAATGGGGAAGTTCCTTTAGTGCCTTAGCTACTATACCAAATGAGTTCTCTACTATATAATTCAATCAGATGACTTTCAATCAAAAGGACTTGATTTGTCTCACTGATAACAATGGATCCAACCAAGGTTTAAAAGATTTTTAAAAACTGTTCACATAAATGTCAAAGATTCTCAGTTATTGGGGTAGAATTGTCTGGAAGATGAATCATGACAAATGGACTTATTTTCTTGTTGGTGTTTTGAGATGTTTCACTGCCCATCCAATCTGAACAGGAGGAGAGGTAACGGAATATACCACTCCTAACATTCTTAGGGGTATTTCTGCACCAACTTCAGGGTTTCTTTCCCTAAATGTGTGAAAGAAAATTCTAAGTCGCCAGGTACAATTGTTTGGGAGTTGAATCATGAAATTTTTAATTTTTGATGTTTATATTTATGTTTACATAAATGTTCTACTTATTGAAGCATTATAGGCTAATAAATTACAGCCCATTTGGATTTAAGAAAAAACAGTAATATTTACAATGTATAAATGGGCATATATTTAAAATCACTTCATAAAATCATTTTGAAAGCATATTCAAGCTGTTGGAATATCTACATTTGTTATAGTGAATATTTTTTTTGTGTGTAGATGTCAGAGGAACCTGGAAATCACCCCAAATTTCAATTAATGAGTTCTACATTTTGACCTAGAAAATGTTTGAGCTACAAAATCAGTGGGAACTGCTTTGGGTCATCAGCTTATCTCCATGACTTCAATTATGATTAATTCTTTCTAACTAAAGTTTTTGTGTCTTTTAGAATATGGAGATTTCTTATTTAAAAGTTGTAGTTCAGAGCAAGTTGACACTAGAATCCAACATTAAGGTTCAAGAATCACAAATATTAGCCAGCTTTAAAAGTATAAAGTGCATATAAAACAAAGAAAGAGAAACTACATTAATCCATTACAAGTCTGCAAATGACTCAAAAAAAAAAAGCAAGTAGTCAAAGTAAATTATATGTGAAAAGATGCCAATTGTCAGTGTTCTGAGTAATGCATCCATTGAAAGCAGATCTCCAAGGCAGGTAGATTCCTCTAAGAACATGTTTATTGGATACATCGTATCGGCACAGCCAGTGAAAACCGACTCTGAAAGTTCCCATGGTTTTCATCTAATTAAAAGATTACTACTTCCCCCTCCTCATTGTCATCAGTCACATTGTTCAAAGTATATGGCTGGCAGGCTCCTCTCCTCCTTCATCTGTTACAATGACCTTGGTTTCCACAGGAAAACTTTTTATTTTATTTGGACTATCTACTTCCTGCCTCCTCTTCTTTCTTTGGCTTCATGGCAACTGTGAGGCAAGACAAGATGGCTTCAGCCAGGTTTGCTCAGAGTTGACACAAATTATGTTTTCTGGTCAGCTGACAACCATATACAGTAAATCTGGATCTTATGAATTTTCAGGTACTTTAGGTTTTGAAAGTACAGTTTTTAAAAGATTGGTAATGTTATACTTAAATACTTAAAATTTGGGAGTCTCCCAGAGTTGTCTGAAAAATGGGTGGCTATATTAATATTTTAACTAAATAAATACTGAAGAATAAATTACCCCAGCCTCAAATATTTAAAATGACATAGTCCTCTCAAAACACTGGTTATGTATTCATTTTTCTTTTCTTTTTTTGTCAGACATTTAACTCAGATATCTTATTAACTAATGACCACTATTTCTCAAATTTTTAGATTTGTATCAACAAATTCAAGTAAATTTTAATATTGGAGCATATATAAAATTATGACCTATAAAGAGAACATTTTAAATCTGAAAGACAAGTATAGAAAACTTTGTAGTAAACTAAAATGAATGAATTAATAAAATTAGCAATTAATAACATTAATTGCCAATTTTTAGGTGGGATTACATCAAAATTGCTACACAAATTTAGAATTCATCCTCAGAGAAAATATCTGATTTAGATAAGTATCTGAATTGATCTTATTAATGAAGGATTATGTTCCAATTGTATTGTACTGTACTGTACCACATACAATTATTTCCAGAGAGCAATAAAAATGGTGTATAAACCATAGAATGATCAACAGAAAGATATACCAGATTTATAAAATGGATCTGTTCCAAAAAAATATTCATCTGCTTATCTTTTAATTGCTTTACAGCTTGTTTTATATGCAAGAATTTTTTTTATTTAAATTACTGGTTTGCAAAGTTTTTCATTTGATTTATTATAGGTCCTAAACTGAAGTGAGAGAAAATAAATGTGAAGGGTGGCAGCTTGCAGAACTGTGACAATTTTAGCTGAATCTAATCTGGCCTGAGAGGATTCAAACTCTTTTCCATAATATGCAAATTTGGAGATTAATGCAGATAAAATCTAGTGCATAACTTTAATCAACATTTTCAAGGGTTAAATCAGAAATCTGGTGCTGTATACTGAAAAAGCAGATCTGAAACTGATTTAGATGAAACCAGAATAATTCAGCTTGAAAAATACCGTTAAAAGTTTAACAAAGCTCTATAATTGAAGTTATATATTTAAACAAGCATTTCCACTCAGCAAGTATTTACAATTCCTACAAATGACTTAAAACGATAAAATCAGCATTTATATGTGAGATTCTTTCATAGCAGTTATTCTATTAGCTTAAAATTGAAGTCACTTGCTGAGTGATCAAACATTTCCATTCAGTTAAAAACCAGTCCCACTGTTCTCAGATTTATAAAATTTAAAGTGGAAGGTCATATTCTGCATTTATCATGGCATTATTTTTCAGATGAAAAGCACAGAGATAATCTGCTTTTCTGAAGAACCTCCACAAAAGGCTCAGAAGTAGTTTTTAGTAAAGCTCTGATCACCAATGCCTATACAATGGGCACTTTAAAAGGATCTATGAACAGACTCCGCCTCTAAATTTGAGCACATACATTTTTATCTGTTTTTAATTATTGATTTTTTTAAATATCCAGATGTTGCTGAGATATTTTAGAATTAAAGCAATAGCAAGGTTTTTTTAAAAAAATATACCTGCTTTTTATAGACATATTTGGGTTCAGGAAAATTATTGGAATGCATTTTAAGTTCATCCTATTTAGAATAATATTTTTTCCTGTGATTTTAGCTTTCGTCTGTGTTTTCTTTTGTATTTAATTTTTTTAACACATACACCCACTTTAAAAAATTTTCTTCATGATTTTTTTCAAAATATATGTCAGCCAAGTTTTTTTTATATATATATTTTATCCTATGGAAATATTGGTCTCTACAAGTATACATTTTCTTTCTTCTTAGACTTTTAATTCTATACAATGCATTTTTTTAGTTTTATAGAATATAAAAAGGCTTTATTTACACTTAATAAATTGAGCAATTTAAAATCTGTTGTTGCTTCTTCAAAAGCTCATATTCTTCCATAAGGGGTAGAATGGTTTGGTGATGTGTTAGCCAAATATAAATGGGTGGAAATTCAGAATTTGCTACAGGTAAGTAGTTCATATTGACAAATGTTTACAATTTGTGATGGGATATAAAAATAGTGACCCACTAATTCTTTTCTTTACATCAGTCATTAAGTCTTTTAATAAGCGGAAAGAAAGGAATCCCTACTATGTATAATAATTTTAAAAAATTTGAAAAGTAATGATAATTTGTTTTTAATTTTAATGAAAGCAAGCTTTTTCTGAATAATTTCAGAAGACATAATGCTTTTAAACTGTTTCTTTGTCTAGATGCTTATACTTGGGGACAAAGAAATTCCAGCCAAAAACTTTCCAAAACCAGTGAGAGGCATTACTATATTATATAGCTCTATGTAATCAATGAGTAACAAGAAAGAAGAGTGCTATATAGTCAGATGCTGTTTCATATATTCATTTTAATTACTTCACACCATAACTATCTCAAAATTTGCTGCAATGCAGGAGAAAATTGACGAAAGAAACAAAGCAATAAAATGGACTGTGCTACCATAATACATCTGTTTCCAGATGGGAGTCATTCAATTCAGCACATAATAAAAGTAGAGAAAGGCGTCTCCTGAAAATGATTTGGAAAAAATCCCAGCAATAAAGGCTAGTTGAAATCAACATCAACCCTACAAAAAAATCTATATTATGAATGCAAATAATTTGATATATCTTCATTATACTGAGAGTTTTCAAATCCAAAATGCACACAGTAAATGAACTGCACAGGCAGTGATGCGGAGAGGGGGGGGGGAACCTGCCAAATAAACAGAATTCTAGCCTCCCACTTCAACACTAATCTCCTCTGTTGGATGAAAATCTGCAGTCAAAGAGTAAATTAATCTTCTAATTTCAGACGACCGCAATTTTACAGCGATACTACCAGCTTAGAATCAATCAGAACAGCCATAGCAGTGAAGAAAATAGAGCACGTGGTTAAGATTTTAATTTTCTTTTGTGGTGAAGGTCCGTGTCTTCATTTTAACAAAATATTTGCTTTTGCCATCAACTTTGCAGTAAGACAAAAATAATTCCATACTTAATAGAGGATCTTGGGGTAACTAGAAATATAGATCAGTTTCGTCACATTGTCACTTATTCCTAGCTTTGCAGATTTTTCTAAAAATTCAAGTCATGTATGTATAATGATCAGAGCTTTGTTTCACTTTAAATATTCAACAGTAATCCTTTAAATTTCACAAACTGCAAAAGTTTTCCTTCCTTCTGTAGGAAGTTAGCATCCACCCCTCTCCTAGAAAATTGAAATAGCCCAGGAAATATTAAAAGGCAGAATATTTCTTCTAAAAAGATAGAAACTCAAGAAGCAGAAACTCACTCAGGAAGCAGAAACTCACCCCCACCCTTGTTAATGAGTGGGCCATTAAGGCCTGGGCCAGAATACTTTACATAAGAAGGAACTCCAAGGTGATGGGATTAAGGATGGCCCTCAGGAAATGATAGGATTACCCATCTCACCACATGGCCTGGGAAGATTGCATTAGCCAGCATTCAGGTAAAGCCATGTGGTCCAGACCAAGCCTACAGAGTTAAGACCCCCGCCCCTGGGAGTCTGACAACCAATTAGAATACAAGCTCCAATTCAAATCCAAACAGAGAGTATAAAACCCAGGTACTCTCAGCACCTCAACACTTTTTTACTTCCTTTTTTCTTTTTCCCCTTTTCCCTTTTTCCCTTCTCTTCTCATCTTGAAGCATGTGATCATTCTTCTCTGGAGCTCTAGGCCATGTGGCCCTGTAACCATTAAACCTTCCAAGCAGCCTCCATGTTTCCAGTGTCTTTTTTCCCCACTTGGAACTGAACCCAGAAGGATATTTCTTTCAACACTTCTTTCCTCCCTCCTGTCCTTCCTCCTTCCTTCCTTTTTCTAAAATATTTTATAGTAAGGGCTGTCTGTCTGATAAAGGGTTTTTCTTTTTTCTTTTTTATCGTATTTCTGCAAAATACTAAAATCCAAAGAATCTATGTAGGATGACTATAGCCATCTGCACATATTCAACGTATTCCTTTTTTTAAATATGATTTTGGAAAACTTTTCCTTTAAAATATGAGAAATGAAAAAGTTACAAAGGAAGAGGAAATGTATTTGAATCATGAATGAGTTTCATAGTTATCTAAAAGCACATGTGTTTAGAAACACTAAGCCAACAGTGATGCTAGTCTTCACTTAATGAACATAGCTGGAATCAGCAATTCCACTGCTAAGTGACATAGATGTTAAATGAGACCTCATGCAATCATGACTTGTGATTTCACTACTGACTTCTCCATGAACTCTGCCTATTGGAAGCTGGCTGTAGACTTAGAAAGAAGACTTAATATAATTATATTGTCACTTTGAATGAACACTAATGTACACTAAACTGAAAGTGCATAAATAAAAACAGTAAAGTGCACAAATGGGAAACATGGTACTGCATGGAATGCTCTCAATATAAGACGGGCATAAGTGTGACAATCAATCATAACAGTTCCTTTTTCAGCACCATCATAACTTCAAATTGTCAGTAAACAGGACAGTTGCTAAGGTAGTTCTTGTTTAGTGACTACAATTGGGACCAGCTTTTTGGTTGTTAAGCTAAGTGGTCAGTAAATGAAACTGCAACTGTGCTTATAATCTGACTTCAATTTTTTCTTAGCTTTATAGGCCTGAGAATATTATAAATGTGAAGATTGGTCACAAGTTACTTTTCTATCACCGTTATAACTGAGAACAGTTGCTAAACAAGTTAGTCAGTAAACAAGAACTACCTATTCTTTGTAGCTCAAGCCTTGTATCAGGTAAGGGTTGCAAGCTAAAATATTAGCTATTCAATTTTTCTAATTAATAAAATTGCTTTCAGAAGAGGTACAGTAGAATCATAAAATGGCAACAAGTATATATACAGTATTTCTAGTTGCATTAAATGGAAGGGATACAGTTAATAAATTCTGATTAACGAGAGGGTTTTTTTATATTACAGAATAATTTCCATAAATTATTAAACACGAGGCTGTCTTTTTCTCATTTAAAGAATTGCCATTCTACCTGAATAATTCTTTATGGAGACGCAAACCTCCCTATTCAGTAATTTTAAAGAAAGGAGAAATTCTCCATGGGCATAGTCTTTTAAAGTATGCTTTAATTTGAATTTATTCTTTAAAAAAAAGAGACTTCCTCAAGTCTATTGCATATGTTATGGCAGAACATTCCGGGGATTCTAGTTCTGACATATCTGGAAGGCACCAAATAAGATAATGCTGTTTTAAAGACATCAGATTTAACAGATTAACAGAGATGGAAGGAACCTTGAGGTCATCTAGTCCAACCCCAGCATCAAACTTATCACATCCCATAGCAATGGGATTTCCTTTACAGTGAATAGTAACCCTTCACATTACTGCTTAGTTTAGAAACTGGGAATATTCATTGCATGCATGATTCCAATATCTGATTCATTTGCAGTTTGATCACATCCATGTTGCCAAATGAGTAATCATCTCTAGGTAACCTTAAAAAAATAAAAACCTTTCTGCACATACGTGAACATCATTCACTGACAACTACCTTTCATAAAAAGTGATACAGTATTCTAATATCCATCTCAGACTGAGCAACAGAACATTAGCATTTTGCAATTGATGATATAGTCTGGCTTTCTTGATTGTTGTGAGTTCACCTTTGGTCAGAGAAATGTAAATATTTGGCCCTGTTCCTTAAAAGGCACCAGAATTAAGATTAAGATTAATTTGCAAATAAAGATGTCCTGTCCAAATTCCAGAATGTGATGAAAAAGATACTTTGGAAGAGGTGGAAATATCAAACTGGTTGGCATATGTAGGAGTCAGTTTAAAGGCAATCTGTAGCATTAGCTACATTAGCATTACACTTAGATTTTTGTATTATAGGATATAAGACCAGTGGTGTGATTAATTTTTTTTACTAACGGTTCGGTGGGTGTGGCTTGGTGGGTGTGGCTTGGTGGGCATGGCAGGGGAAGGATATTATAAAGTCTCCATTGCCACCCCACTCCAGGGGAAAGGTTACCACCAGTTCTCTGAATTACTCAAAATTTCCGCTAACAATTCTCCAGAACTGGTCAGAACCAAAGGTGGTATTCAACCGGTTCTCATCTATTTGGGAGAACCGGGAGCGGTTATTTGGGGTGGGTCACCGAACCGGTAGTGACCCCTGGCTGGCCACGCCCCCGACCAGTCACCCAGTCGCTCACTTGCCCCGGTCGCTCTCCTAGCTTTCCCTACCACATGGCGGCCGTGGTGCAGCTTGGGCAGATGTCTCAGGGCTGCTACACATGCACACTGCATGTGCAACCACTACACATGCAGTGCCCATGTGCAGCAGCCCTGGGACATCCACCCGCCTGCCTGCCCTCTTGGAGCACATTTTCTTCCTTTTCCCGGCAGACACGCCTCTTTCAGCCCAGCCTGGCCCAGCCTGAATACCACCTCTGTATAAGATGCTATAATGGCATCAACAAAGAAAACATGAACAAATACTTTGAGGAAGAAATTAGGGCTCCATTATTATTCCTTACAATATAGTACAGAAAATATTCTGAAGAGGCTTTTTTCTAGGAATTACTTTTTAAATTGCTATTTTTAAAATAGTTCTCTTTTTCTAGGCTTTTTTCTAGGAATTACTTTTTAAATTGCTATTTTTAAAATAGTTCTCTTTTTATTTTGAACAAAGGAAGCAATGGAGGCTAAACTGTATAGCAATAATGCTCCCTGAAATCAGCAAGCCTATGTGCAATTTCTCTTTAATTTAATTAGCATTTGCATCTATTGTGGTAACATTTGTTTAGAAAGCATCACAACACCTTGATGAAAAGTTAGGGTAGATCAGAAGGGTGAATTAATTTGAACAAAACAATTACATAGAGCTGCCTTTTCTAATAGTGAGATTCATATTGCTACGCAAGTTGACTTAATACAAAAAGATACTGGATTCTGATATCAGAATTGATTTTTGATCATTTATGCCATATATTAAGTTCAATAACACTATTAAACCAGTTTGGCTCCTTAGCATAATTTGCACAGTATGACCAAAAGCATTTTTTAAAATAATCCATCCTGTCCTTGTATTGCCTTTTAATTGACCTTTATCTAAATTGTTCGCAGATTTAAACTGTCGCCTTCAAGCACTGGTTTGTTAAGATTGAGATGATAATTAGAACTGTGGCATTCTTAACTGTTAACCCGTGTGCCTGCAAGGGGTTGTTCATTTATTTCATTTTACTCTTAATTAATGTGCTGGCATGTCAAAAATAATTTAAAGTAAACAGAGGCCTGTTTTACGAATTCCAAGTTTTCTTGAATTCCACAATAAAAGAAGTAATTTTTACTCACAACTTGAACTGCTGACCCACTGAAAATTTCCACAACCCTAGGTCATTTTCCCATTAAAAAACAATGTAAAATGCCGCTTTCAAGGATCTATAATTATTTTGGCATTTTAAAAATCCAAATTGCATGAAATGCGGTATGAAGTAATAATAAGAATATAGTCCTGAGAGAAAAAAAATCTCTCTTTTGAAGCCGATATTTGGGAAATGTAGTTTTATTAATGGGACATTTCCTTTCAATCCAAATATTCAAGACCTGGTCATCTCATGTCTGAACTAATACGCTCTACACATGGCTACCCTGAAGAACAGTCAAAAACTACAACTGGTGCAGAGTATATATGTAACCTATGTTGACTATCACCTTTAAATCCCTACATGGCAGGGCTTTAAAGCCCAGGTTACTTGAAAAACAGTCCTACGCCCCAATAAAATTGGCCTGCTGTTCCGCATGTGCTAGCAGAGAAGAAATGCTGATGATCCTATCAGTCAGAGAATTCTGGCTGGTAGGAGAGCTTTCTCTGTCAAAGCTGAATCCCATTGGCGTATCTTGCCCCCTGAGGTGAGATTGACTCCTACCCTCCTGACCGTCCACAAGAGCCTGAAAACCTGGTTCGGCCTATTAGCTTGGGGGCACTATGGGGGAGTCACCCTGGAGGGAGTTGATGGACGTTAGCAGATCCCACCTCTTCTGTACATTCTGTTCCTTTCCACCCCATCTTTTATTTGGTAAACTAAAATTTGATGAAATAAAATATACTACAGTTTAGGATTTATAAGAAGTAATTTTAAACTATCAAATCTAGTTCCCTGCCTATTGCTAGATTAAATGAAAACTTCCTGACCAATACTGTGTTTCTTAGAAAATAAGACAGGACCTTATTTTCTTTAGACCCCACCCCCCAAAATGACTAGGCCGTTTTTTCAAGTGTCTTAATTCCCCCCCCCCCCCATGTACCTCGCCTAGCCACCGGGCCACTTCTATCATGTCTGAAAGGAATGCCCCATGTGCCTTGCCTTTCCACTGGGCCGCTTCTTTAGTGGACGAAAGGAATGCCCCACGCGCACCATTGCCTCTCCACCAGGCCATTTCTGTAGGGCCAAAAGAAGCTATTCCTCAAGCTTAGTACAGACTGAGGAAAGAATGGCAGGCAGGAAAATTTCCCCCTCCCCATCGGTGACGATGGCTGCGGATGGACTCTTTGTTCCCCTTGGTTCCCCCCGCCAGTGGCAGTGGTGGGGAAGGCCTTGGGGAGGCCGGCAAGTCTTATCTGGAGCCGGCTGGACCCAACATCAAACATCTGAGGCGGGACCAGTTGGCCCGCTGAAATATTCACGAGCCGAACTCTACGCCGTAGAGAGGGTGGCCCTCTCCCTAACATGGCCGATGGGACTGTCGAAAGTCCACCTCAAAGATGGGTCTTGGGATCCAGAGAGGTGGCATGGCCATTCTATGAAATGCTTGGGGAGGGGGAGAGGGAGGGGTACTCAATTGGTTTCTTTTATTTTTCGATTTTTAATGGGGTTAGGGAGGGATGCTATGGATTTGGGGAGGGAGGTGGAGAGGAGGGTGAGGGATAGATTTTTAGAGGGATTAGTGGGTTGGGGGTTTGGGGTCAGCCAAGCCGGTGAGCACGCCTGGGGGGAACCGGGGGAGGTGACCAGGGTCAGAACGACCGAGGGTGGACCTTATTGGCACCATAAGTTGGAGGGGCAGATATGGCAGGGGTAGAGGGCCATATAAGGTTAGGGGATTACGTGCCCGCTATCTCCAAGCAGTAACACACTCCGACCCTCTCAATCCATCTTGCAGGCCTGGTTGTGCAGAGTCTCAGGCCATGAGCACCTGGCTGATGTTATGCAATGCCAGGTCCATTATAAATAAGGCCCCCCTGATTTTTGACCTGATTCAGGATGAGGGCGTGGACCTGTCAGGGGTCACCGAAATCTGGTTGGGCCCAGAGGAGGGTCTCCCCCTGGTAATGATGTGCCCACCAGGTTTCCAGGCATTTCACTGGCCGAAGGCTCAGGGTAGGGGTGGTGGTGTGGTGGTAATTATTAGGGAAGATCTCTGTCCTAGGGAGGCCACTGTACCTCAGATGGCTGGCTGTGAGTCCCTCTTTGTGAAGTGGGGTCAGGGTGGGCAGATGGGTCTTTTGATAACGTATCTGGCTCCCTGCTACATATCATCGGCCCTGCCCGGGCTCCTCGGAGTAATAGCCAAGCTGGCGGTGGAGACACCCAGACTGTTAGTTATGGGTGACTTCAACCTGCCTTTACTCGGTGAATCCTCTGGGGTGGCCCGAGAGTTCTTGGCCTCCATGATGGCCTTGGACCTGACCAAATTAGTTTCTGGACCCACTCACACGGGAGGACACACGCTGGACCTGATTTTCGTCTCTGGACAGTGGTTGAATGATCGGTTAGGGGATATAGCTGTCAAACCTTTGTCATGGTCTGATCATTCTCTCCTTAGACTAGACTTCTGTACTGCCAATTCGCACTGCAGGGAGGTGGAGCCAAGGAGATGGTTCTGCCCCAGACGTCTGATGGATCCTGAACGGTTTTAGACGGAGCTTGGGCCATTACCTGAAACTCTGGCTCATAACTCGGCCACAGACTTGGTAGCTGCCTGGGATAGGCTGGCTGCCGAGGCTCTGGACAGAGTTGTGCCTTTGCGACCTCTAACCCAGCAGAGATCTCACTTGGCTCCGTGGTTTACGGAGCTGAGGGAGATGAAATGCCGGAAAAGATGTCTGGAGGGCGTCTGGAGGGCCAGTCGTGCTGAGTCCGACCGAACACAGGTTAGGTCCTATATTAGGACCTACCTAGTGGCGATAGAGGCGGCGAAGCATTCTCGCTTCTCCGTCCTTATTGCATTGGCAGAAAATCGACCCGCCGCTCTGTTTAGAGTGACCTGCTCCCTGCTTGGGCTGGGAGCGCGGGAGGATCTCTTGCAGGGAAGGGCAGAGGAGTTTTCACGATTTCTGCACAATAAAATCACTCAGATTCGGGACAGGTTGGACTCTAGTTGGGAGATCCCGGGGGAGGTGACCGCGGCGAGTCTTGAGGTGGTTATCTGGGACGAGTTCGACCCTGTGACCGCCGAGGGTATAGACAGGTTGCTGGGGCGGCTGAATGCCACCATATGCTTATTGGACCCTTGCCCCTCCTGGCTGGTCTCTACCACCAGAGAGGTGACGCGGAGTTGGCTCCAGGGAATTGTTAACGCTTGTTTGATGGAGGGCTCGCTGCCCACTGCCTTGAAAATGACAGTGGTGCGACACCTCCTTAAGAGGCCCTCCCTGGACCCAACTCTCTTGAACAACTATCGTCCTGTCTTCCCTTCTCTTCCCTTCGTGGCAAAAGTTGTTGAGAGTGTGGTGGCAGGTCAGCTTCCCCAGTACCTGGATGAAGATACGTACCTGGATCCCTTCCAATCGGGCTTCAGGCCCGGACATAGTACTGAAATGGCATTGGTCGCGTTGGTTGATGATCTCTGGAGAGCCCGTGACAGGGGTTATTCCCCTGTCCTGGTCCTATTAGACCTATCAGTGGCTTTTGATACTATTGACCATAGTATCGTATTGCGGCGGTTGGGGGGGTTGTGGGCACCGTGTTGTGGTGGTTCACCTCCTTCCTCTCTGACCATCTGAAATTTGTGTTGGTGGGGGGGAGAGATCCACGTCTAGGCCCCTCGATTGTGGGGTGCCTCAGGGGTCGGTCCTCTCTCCTCTCCTGTTCAACATTTATATGAAGCCGCTGGGGGAGATCATCCGTGGCTTTGGGGTGAGGTGTCATCTGTATGCTGATGATACTCAGCTGTACATCTCCACCCCAAGCCACCCCAACGATGCCATGGAGGTCATGTCCTGTTGTCTGGAGGCCGTGCGGAACTGGATGGGTGGGAACAGGCTCCGACTTAACCCTTCCAAGACTGAGTGGCTGTGGTTTCCAGCATCCCGATATAGCCAGGTAGTTCCATCACTGGCTATTGGGGGTGAGATTTTGCCCCCTTCATAGAGGGTTCGCAATCTGGGTGTCCTCCTGGATGTACGGCTGTCTTTGGAAGACCACATTATGGCTGTCTCCAGGGGGGCGTTTCATCAGGTTCGCCTGATCCGCCACATGCGGCCCTTTCTGGATCGGGATGCCTTACGCACGGTCACTCATGCCCTGGTCACCTCCTGACTGGACTACTGTAACGCCCTCTACATGGGGCTCCCGAATGGGAGCATCTGGAGGCTTCAACTGGTACAGAATGCGGCCGCGCGGGTGGTTATGGGGGCGTCAAGGTTCTCTCATGTGACGCCCCTCCTGCATGAGCTGCATTGGTTGCCAGTGGCCTCTCGGGTGCGCTTTAAGATTTTAGTGTTAACTTTTAAAGCTCTCCATGGCATCGGACCAGGATATTTGCAAGACCGCATTCTGCCATTTTCCTGTCACCGTCCGGTGCGCTCCCACAGGGAGGGTCTCCTGCGGGTCCCGTCAGCATCTATGTGCCAGCTGGTGACCCCGAGGAATAGGGCCTTCTCTGTGGGGACGTCTGCCCTCTGGAATGGGTTGCCTCCAGAGTTACGCATAGCCACGGACCTGGGGACCTTCAGGCGTGCTTTGAAAACCTGGCTCTTTGACCAGGCTGGCTTGGGCTGATTTTAAATTTGGGTGTTTTAATTTTTATATTAAATTTCAGGGTTTTAGGGAGGGGTTTTAATTGTTTTCAGCCAGGGTCTTTAGTTTAATTTAGTTTTAACTTTTCACATATTTATTGTTTTAATTGTATGACTGTGCACTGCTCCGAGTCCTTCGGGAGAGGAGAGGTATATAAATAAAATATTTATTATTATTATTATTTTCCTCCCGTCCTCCAAAAAGCCTCCATTCCAAAACTTCACCGTTCGGAATGGAGGCTTTTTGGCGAATGGCAGGAAAATGGGGAGGGGAATTTTTCTTCCTGTCATCCATTCCTCAAGCTCCCTCTCCTTTCCCATTTTCCTGCCTTTTGCAAAAACGGCTCCACTCCAAGCCTTCAGCATATCCCAGGACCCTGCAAGGCTTGTTGTAGTGGTGCCCATGCAAGTGGCGGCATTGCTGTGAGGTTCATCACATCGGCACAGCCTCTTCAAACACAACCGTGCAAGGATTGCTGTGCCATTGCGCATGCGAGCACCGGCCCCACTGTGAGTTTGGATACACTAGTGCAGCCACTCACAGCGCGATGTCAGCTGCACCGGTGTGATGAAGCTCACAGAGGTGCTGCCATTCATGAGTGCAACACCACAGCAAGCCTTGCAGAGTCCTGCTCCAAGAGGAATGGATAACAGGAAGAAAATTCCCCTCCTCATTTTCCTGCCTTTCATGAAAATGGCTCCACTCTGAGTCTTCAGTGTCTTCCACGATTGCAACGCTGAAGGCTCCATTCCGAACCTTCAGTGTTGCAATCCTGGGATACGCTGAAGCCTCTGCTTCAGTGCAGAATGATTTTTGCCCCTCTCTGCAGCCAAACAGTTGCCACCCCTCCCATACCACCACTCATGCTGGCCATGCCTATCCCCCCGGACTTATTTTTGGGGCAAGGATAATATTTGGCCCACCCTCCAAATCTTAGGATTGGCTTATTATTAGGGTGGATTGTGTTTTCTGAGAAACACAGAAGCTGTCCAGAGCCTTCGCTTGAAGCCATGGAGCAAAGAATAACATGCTTATCTCTTTAGATAATAGATGTGAAGGATTTCTGCTATTAGGAATTCTCTAAGTTTCTTCAAGCATCTCTTGTTTGATGAGTAGGAAATATACACTTTTCCCATACTGTACTGAACCTAGTATTTTTTGACTTTAGACAACTGTTTAATAATATGTATTTTGGTATTTCATAACATATCATGAAAAATCAGTGGTGTGGTTTATTCAATAAAGTATTATTAAATAATTTATCATAACATATGAAGTTAATATTGCGCCAACAATAACAACAATATGGCAACCACACTTTGCTATAAAATTATGGCACAGTATGATAAACACTAATGGGCAAGATATTCAAGAAGGCTGTATTGCTTGACACGCTCTATAAAATGGTTTGTGGTTTTTCATTCTTGAATTTGATTTTTTTTCTTATTGTGGTCCTCTAAGAAATTCAGGATGCTTTCTGAACATCATGTTTTCCTGATATGCTTCCCAGGCCAGCTCATGAAATTAAGCACTTTTCTTATTAGATAATAACTGGGTAGCGAGATATGACTCATCTTGGCAAAAGGTCAACAGAAAAACAGATCTGACATCTCAAATGCCATTTCAAATCTAAACTGAATACAACAAAACAAAACAAAGAATCTACTTCATTATAATATGGAATTAGGTTTATAATATGAAATTTAAATGCAGCCATGTCATTAAAGTTATCCCCAGAATTGTATTATTTCAACCAGCTGTTATACACCATAAATATTTTTTAACTTCTTTTATACTATTACACATAGAGAGATATTGCAGATACAGTTCTCTCAGGAAGAAGATGAGGTCATATAAGGGTAACCGTCCAACTAACCAAAAGTACAATGGAATACCAATTTTCCAAGGGCCAATAGCATCTTATGTGGCAATCTTTCTAATTCACTTTGTTTTAAGGAAAGCATCAATTTCACAACTACCTGCTTCTAACAAAATGTCAAAATGTGAATTGGGTAACAACGTAATCCTTGACAAAACTTTTGAGGGATTAGAAAGAAAATACCTTCAGGATGAACTTTTCTACAGAATTTCAGTAAAAAGAATATTAGTGAAAGAAAGTAAGCACAATACGCTCTATGCATGAACCCATAGGGATAAATGGATTTATTCCATTTTAGTAAATATATTATGTTTTCAATTAAAAGCTGTGTTTGCACAATGAGTAATGCTTTGTCTTGATGTTTTCTGTTGACAAAAGTCTGGTTGCTGCCATCTTTTGGTCAATGATTTGGTTCATAATTTCCACGATCAAAAAATCAGACATAATTAATTAAGCCAAAGAAGCAAACCAACCACATTATGGAATAGCATGAGGCATGACTTCAACCAAAGGGTTATATTCTTAAATTAGCCAATATATATCTCATGAACTTAATGTATCTAGTCTTTTTCTTGCATTCCCTTGCAATGACATATGATCCTAGAGTTGGCTTATTCTAATGCATGGCAGTACCTCTGCCTATTAATCATTTCCAGAAGGAAGGCAGAGTTGATAGGCAATATACATTAGAATTTGTGATGTGAAATACCAAGCACAGAACGGTAGCCTTGAGAGGGGGGCCATACATAAGGTGGGAAGGAAAATGGAACGTAAGCGGACTTGAACATTGTTTCTATATATGTGGCTTTTTTCTGACCATAGCAGTTGCTGAAATTCTTTGGTTATGGCTTCCTACTTCTTTAAAATTTATTCATGATTCTTTGTGTTTTGTGATGTGGTATATTCCTACCTATGGGATGAAGTCTGACTATGGCACCTAGAAAGAAACTTTACCATCATGTGGTTTACCTTCTATTTGCTCTATATCCTTACCCATGTCTATAGCAGCAGTAGCATTTGCTAGCAATACCAGGTTGGTACTGCTACCAATTCTGTTTTTCTACCTTGCTGGGGGTAAAAAAAGGATAGGGAAGCATAAGGAAAGATTATGAAACAGCCCTTGCCTTTTCTGCCACCGAAGAAGAGGCTTCTACTAAAATAATATATATTTTGATAACTGGTTGGTTATTGCTACGTAATGGCTTGGTTTGCCTTCTCTGGAGTTGAGGTTACACATGGACAGAATGCAAAGGACTGTGAGAAAAACAATTTTTGGAGGAGCAGGAACATGTTAGCAAGGTTAACACATAGAAGGAATGTGTGCTAATTGAGGCAAACTTTAAACTCTCAGTTTTCAGTATTTATTTCATTTATATAGCTGCCCATCTCAGCAAATGACTCACAACTGAAGTGTGTTTTATCACAACTGAACGGCAGTGTAATTGATGTGTTTTTTTAATTAATACAATAAAGCTTTCTTGAAGATAGTAACAGATGGGCGGGGAACTTGAGGTTTGCTAATTATGAATATTTCTGGTTACATCATCTATTACCTATGCATTTATATCATTTTCTTCTCCTTTCCTAAAAAGTCTAAACATGAGTGCATCCTTTTCTCTGTAGGAGCCGCTCCAATTATTTTTGGGAGGGAATTCCTCCAATGACCAGTGAATAAATAATCACTGCAATGAGCTTTAATTATTGGGTTTTTGGGACTGATTCCACAGGACCTTTTTACAAATTTGTTGCTGCTTCTGCTAACTTTTTACATTATAGAGTAAGCTGAGGAAATCACAATGTTTATTTCAAGCATGGGTAGCATACCACAGTCTATATGGCACCCTGCATCTCTCCACCTACATTTTCATACCTCTCCTCTATCTAAAACTTGAAGATGGCATTGCAAAAATGGAATGGCCTAGCCATGCTTTAATAGTTTAATCAAACTCGCCCCGCCATTCTTCAAAAGGTGTAGAGTAGACATATCGAGCCTCAAATAAATTATTTTACATTCAAACCCCTTTATCAATAGGGATTAGAACTAACAAAATGTCAGTTCTAATCACAGCAATATTTTATAACTGTCCATATCCCTGTGAACCTTAGATTTTTAAAAGGAATTTCCCTTCAATAATTTGTACACATTTATGGTAGGATATAAAGGAATTAAACAAATGAAACAAATGGAATTAAAAATTAAAAGTACTATTTTAAATTGTAAAGACTAAAAATAGCTTACTGATCATAATTGAAAGAGTATAGGGAAATAAGAATGTTATACTCACAGTTACATTTAATTTAGTGTATGTTTTGGTATGTTAGCATCCAAAAAGATAGTTAATGCAGTAGAATCATAAATTAAATAGACATACAATAGATACAAAAACCTTTTTTTAGTTTGATTTTCAATATTGGTATTAGCCCATCAAACCAGGCCAGGCCAAGAAGCAAGCATGACAGGATTTTGGAAATGCTCTTTATTGTAGTAAGAAAGAATTTTGAAAGAAATTCAAGTCTTTATAATCAAGTGATCTAATTCTGGTGCTTGCCAATATATTTATGATGGTTGTAGCATTAAGGGTTGTAATTGGTATTGACACCAGTTTCTGACAAGCAAGGTCAATGAGCAAAGCCAGATTCATTTACTGACCATGTGATACATTTAACAACTATAACTTAACAACCATAGCAAAAAAAAAAAAGATTGTAAAATCAGACATGACTCAATTACATAAATTTCCCAATTGTGGTTGTAATTCAAGGACTACTGTACTGAACAATTAAAGTGGGAGGTTTCCCTCACACGTAACTCTTTCTCAAGACTGACTAATCTTTTCTCAAAGCACACGGCTTAATGGTTACTCGTTCCTTTCCATGGTCAGCCCTACAGGCCTTTACAATACTTTTCTTATATTCTTGTTCTTAGTGCTTTGATTGGTAGCAACCTTTCAAAGGCAGTATCTCATTCAATAAGTTTCAATTAGCTTTGGAAAACACTTTAATTTTAAATGGGCCACAGCAGTACCCTTGCATCAGTTAATTAGCACATCTATGTTTTTAGATGGTAGCTAATGTAGAACTGGATGGATCTTTCTTCCCTACCAATTGAGAAAAACAGGAGAGTCATGGCAGGATAAGGAAGGAGAATAAAAGAGCAGCAATGGAAGATGTTTAAGACCCTATTTACTTTTTCTTATTGTGGCTATCAGCTATTAATGTACTCCTGCATGATCAACATTTATGCAAAAAACACTTTAAGCAATTCCTTTTGGTAGCAAACATCAAGAATCTAAGCTTTATGCCATTGGGTATTTTATTACTGAGAAAAAAGTAGATGCAGTTTCTAAGAAAATATCTACAATTTCTACTGTATGGCTGGTGTCACAATCAACCCAGAAGAAGAAAGTTTATAGCAGTAGCAATAGCAATAGCACTTAGACTTATATACCACTTTATAGTGCTTTACAGCCCTCTTTAAGCAGTTTACAGAGGCAGCATATTGCACCCAACAATCTGGGTTCTCATTTTACCAACCTCGGAAGGCTGAGTCAATCTTGGATTGAATTGCTGGCAGTCACCAGAATTAGCTGCAATATTGCATTGTACTCACTGTGCCACCCCATATTTAGGACCAGTTTGATTTTCAACCTGCCAGTGCTGGAAATCTATGTTTTTATTTATCATTTTGAATACGGAGGTAAACGCATATTTTGAAATTTTGCTGTGCTGAATGTTGCTGTTAGCACCACATTAGTATAATTATTCTTCTGAAATAGGAATGCAGAATCAAGCTGGCTAAGCATTCCATGAGTTCATCCCATCTGGAAGGCATCAGTTTGGGGAAGAGTTGCCAACAGCACTTCACAATTTATTATTTAAATGCCCTTCAGGATATTCAGAAAACAGAGCCAGGTTTCACAGGAAAGCACTTTGGGTATATTAGTGTATCTCTCAGGTAAATAAACCTTGAATTCTCCCAACCCTATATTTCTATCCTAGTCTCCAAGTAACTCCTAGTTGTGTGTATTTTTATTCATTTTATTTTAGGTTATTAATCAATTTCAATATTAACTGGTTTTGAAACAATTTTCCAGTAAGGCTTTTGTAAATCTTCTCAGCTGTTGTATTGTAGGGTTTTTTTTTTCAAAAGATCTTCCACCATTTAAAAAGCAGTTAATGAATATTAAGAAGGAATATATTATCCTCAAATGCCTCCAGGAAAGTTTTGTACTTTCTAAAAGCTAATGAATTATGGATTTTGAATAATTAAAGTTTTCTGTCAGAAAGATACCATCATTAAAGAAAAAATGGATTTTAAATAATTAAAGTTACTGTCAAAAAGATATTGCCTTTATAGAAACATGTGTGGACATTTTTGAAGAAAAAGCTGTCCTCATCCAGAGCTTTAGAACATATATTGTAAGCCTAAGCAAGAAAGATAGGGTATCAATTATTGTTTAACTTAGCAGAAAAACTCATTCAGACTTAATTTTAATTTATTTAATGATAAGACTTCTATTGTCTTCTTTTCAAACTAAAGAACAGAGACAGAACTGAGACTTCAGATTCAGTGAAGAATAAAATGAAAGTTCAGTAAATGCAATCATAGAACAATATCCCCTTGTGTGATTTGTTTGGGTTCTGGTTTATCCAGAGAAATTGGGAAGATTTTAGTCATAGGAAATAAGATAACAAATATGAATGATTAAGCGTTGACTCATGGAATAATCTTAATTATATTAGAGCACCTACTTTCCATGCAAAAAGTGTAGACTCCAATTGCCAACTTCTCTAGAAAAGACTGGAACAATGTCATCTGAGACTCTGAAAAAAAACATTGTCTGACAATACACTACAAAACTGACTTCACCTAGCTTCACTGTGCCAGGTAATTAAAGTGTTGGCAGCAAATCCCTGGGAATTTAAATGTAAATGATGTGTTGTTGCAAAAATACATATGCAGTGCATTCAGAAAGTATTCAGACCCACTTTACTTTTGTCAGTTTTGTTATGCTGAAGCTTGATTCTCTAGTTGTTGAAATTCACTTTTTTCTCATTAATCTGCACTCTGTACCGGATAGTGACAAAGTGAAAACAAAACTTAAGAAATGTTGTAAATTTATGAAATGCATTGCACCGCTTCAATGTATCTACAAAGTGAAATTCTGCATCTGAATTGAACTAATAAGAGGGAAGGAGTGCCCCAGCCTCTTTCTTCTGATGCCAAATTGAGAAAGGGTTTATCCACTAGTCAAGTAAACTCCTCCATCAAAACTTACAGGTTACAGTATTAGAAGAGAATTAAATAAATAAAATGACATATCACATGAAACTGGATATGGAATTAAGGGTTGCTTCGCTGAGGGTCAAAGGATCTTTCTCTTGTTGGTTATTATTTGTGTTTATTAAACCCAATCAAATCACCTTAGAACAGAGCTTTGGTCAAATCAATACAGCAGCAATAGTCAAAGCAATGATAAGCATAACCTAAGCCCAAAACAATATATATACATATACATATATTCTCAAACAACCTCCTAAATCACATAAGAAGGTTGATAAAGTATAATCAAACTTGCAATGTTCTGTTACTTTAGTCTGTCATAATAAAAGTAGCTTTAAACTTCTATGAGGTTGTTTCTTGTTCTGTTGTCCATCAAGGGCTGAAATGGGCTTGTTCCCACTGGGCTGTCCTTTTTGCAAAAGGATGATGGTTAGGATGAGAGAATAGCCTACTCAGGTTGCCTTGTCTGGGCATGCATGTCTAGGAGAAGCACCATCCTGGAATATGAAAAGCATCTTGATCCTGGCTAGATTGCTTTGGTTGGTGAACTGAAACAGGGTTAGGGCTATGGCAAGAGCTTCTGTGTGAATGCAAAGCAGAGGTGTTATTCAGCAGAATCTGATCAGTTCTGGAGAACCGGTAGTGGAAATTTTGAGTAGTTCAGAGAACCGGCAAATCCCATCTCTGACTTGAGATTTTTCAGTATCCTTCCCCTGCCATGCCCACCAAGCCATGCCCACAGAACCGGTAGTAAAAAAAATTGAATCCCACTACTGATGGGACTACTGAAAGGCCATTAACAAAAAGCTCTGACGAATGGCATTAATCCACTGCAAGCAGGCTAATGAAAGTTGCTTATAATGAGGCAAAGCACAGCTGGGTACAACCCCTTAAATTTGCTTGCAATTCCCCAGAAAAATCATATTCCCAGTTTCAGATATTGTGGACTAATAAAAATAGCATGTGATGCTAACTCAATTGGCTGAAATCCTGTAAGTCTTTTAATTACAAAATAAAAGTGTCCTTACACTGGAATAATTCCTTACATTACAATTTCATCTTAGAGCTGAGTTTTATCTGGGTACCATCTTTAGCAAAAAAATAAAACAATATAAATCAAGGTTCTGGGTTTACTGCTCTTTTCTAAACAGGATGCATTCTTGAATCAAAGGGTTAAGGCACATTAACCCTACATTAAGGCATGATCTTCACGGGAACCCTGGGAAAATTCTTTTGTTGCTATATAGTAAAGGTGAAGGTTCCCCTCGCACATACGTGCTAGTCGTTTCTGGCTCTAGGGGGAGATGGTCATCTCCGTTACAAACCAAAGAGCCAACACTGTCCGAAGACGTCTCTGTGGTCATGTAGCTGGCATGACTAAACAGCGAAGGTGCACGGAACGCTGTTCCCTTCCCACCAAAGTGGTCCCTATTTTTCTACTTGCATTTTTACATGCTTTTGAACTGCTAGGTTGGCAGAAGTTGAGACAAGTAATGGGAGATCATTCCAGACGTGGTATTCAGCAAGTTCTGACCAGTTCTGGAGAACCGGTAGCGGAAATTTTGAGAACCAGCAAATACCACCTCTGACTGGAGATTTTAAAGTATCCTTCCCCTACCTAGCCCATCAAGCCACGCCCACAGAACCAGTAGTAAAAAAATTTGAAACCCACCACTGGATCACTCCATTACATGGCTCTAGGGATTTGAACCGCCAAACTGCCAACCTTCCTGATCGACATCTTAGCCACTGAGCCATCGCATCCCCTCTGTTTAGTAGTAGGATTCAAATGTATTTGCTACCGGTTCTATGGGCGTGGCTTGGTGGGCATGGCAGGCGAAGGATACTGTAAAATCTCCAGGCAGAGGTGGAATTTGCTGGTTCTCCAAACTACTCAAAATTTCCGCTATCGGTCCTCCAGAATACCACCTCTGCTGAATACCATTTCTGCCTCTATTGCTATATAATCATTTTTTTAAAAAAAATAACAGCTACCCCATAGATACTGATCTCCTTATTCTCTACAAGCCGCCATCCTTGGCATGCCTTTATATTGAAAGGAAAGAAAAAAACACTTCTGACTCCCATACAGTGACTCATGTAATGGCTTATTTGCCAGACCTTATTACAGCAAGTTAATGCACTAATTAATCATGTTGTATTTGGTACAGATTGCAGGTTTCTGATATCTGAGAACTGACTCCCTTGTTAAAATCAGCAATAATGTAGGAGATTTTTCATATGCCTAAGGATGGTTTTGTACTAGGAAGGTCCCTTCCCCTGATGCAGGATGGTGAACAAACCAGCTTCCAGAGCACAGCAAAAAAAAACTATTTAACCAGTGTTCCATAATCACAAAAGATGGATCTCTTATTTCTCCTTCTTCTCTGCCTCAATAATCAAGGTTAGAAAAGCCTGGTGGTTAAGCATGACATTTCTGATGTATTACATTTTGAAAAAGAAATAAGATTTTCCTGGCATCGTGTCAGCTGCCAGTCAGAGTATACCAAGAAATATTGGCACTAGGGAAACTAGGCTCAAGATAGAAAATTAAGATGACATGAGATATTCAAATATTTCTGTCTCAGAATAATCAGGTACTATTCATCTATTTTAATAACCAGTGGGATTTTTTTTTGTTTTTATACAATAATTTGGTGTAAAAGTTATGTGTATATTATACAAATGTGACAAATGCACGTTTAAGGATGTAATATTGGCAAACCTTGATCAAACAATATTGCCCAACATCCTACTTCCACAATGGCTGGTATCCCTGTTATGGATTCTACCCACCAGCCAGCATCTAATGGCTTATATTGACTCTGTGAACATAGAGACCATATTAGAGCAGTCATCCTAACTGTCATTATTAAATAGTTTTATTAAATAGTTTTGTCTTCATTCTTTTAGCTATCATAAAGAACCATGTACCTTTTTCGATATGCTGAAATTTCAAGCCTCTGAACCAAACTCTTCACCCAACAAAGTAATTTCAGTAGCTAACTTAATAGGTAGAAGTTAAATTCTACATAAATGGAACATGTCCAGGCTGGAAAAGACTGGTGTATACTTTTGAAGCAAAAATCTTGGGATTCTCTTATGATTACTTTGACACAATCTTTCTGGCTTCACTTAACTGATCCCTATTTGTGGTGTGGCTATGGTACTCTTAAGAGGGCTTAATTTAATTCTCCTGTCCCAAACTATTGTCATTCCAACAGAAAAAAATATGTGTAGCTCATGGTTCAATTGTGGAGTTCTTGGCACACTCTGAACTTAGCTGTTGGCTTGCAGAATCATGAAAGGGAGATGGATGGCTATATAAATTTAAGCAAAAAATAAATGTAATAATGAATACATAAATTACTGCCGCCTATTTATACATAGTAGCTTGCTAGACTAGAACACTTCCCTTCCAGCAGTCAATCTTCAGATAAACAGGCATCAACAGCGGATAAACAATCATGTAGAAAACAATACTCTAATTAAGGAACCACAAGGAGAAAACCGCACCCTCATCATAACTGATAATGCAAGCTACTGTATATAAAGAGACAGCAAATCCACTCACTTCAGTCACTTACACTGATGATATTACCTACTTGGGTAATGAAACATCTCCAAGCAAGCAAGCAAGTGCAGAAAGCACCAAGAATTTTACATCATCATTCATAAGGAAATAACTGGCAAATAAAATTACCATCTTATTTTATAATGAACAATAATATTTCCTTACCACTTTCATCTAGCAAGAAGTCATCTTGGTAACGAAATTTTTCAGGGCCACATGCAATAAATATGTCATCATCACCAAAAAAATCCTGAAGGCACACCACCTGCAATATGAAAATCATATAATTATTCCAAGACATGTTATAAACAAAATATTACATTAATATATTTTATTACATAAGACCTCCAAACTCTTCTCTGTCACCTTTCCCCTTGTTCACACAGAAAAGTCTGAAGCTGGAAGTTTCATTTCTTCATGAAGAAAGTGGCAGGATTCCAAGCAATAAAAAAGATGCTTTAAGGCAGATTGATTTTGCAAAAAATATTTTTGGAGCCAAAGGCAAAGTGCTAATAATTACCATTCTGTTTCATAAGGAATATATTTTTAAAGTAAAATTAACAAAATAAGAGTTGCTAAGCACCTACCAAGTCAATCATTCACTAACTGTATGACTGTTTTGTTTTGTTTTAATCAAAGTCTAGTGAGTGTGTAGGCCTGTGGACTCTACCCACAGTTGTTTTATAGAAGGACTCCCCAATGCCCGGTCCATTGACTGGCACTGGTCAGCAACCAGTCCATGCAAATAAGTGAAGCCACATCTGCAGGATGCAGGCAGCACACAAAACCACGCTTCCTCCAGTCCGCAGAAAAATCTCTTTCCATGGAAGCAGACTCTGGCGCCCAAAAGGTTGGGGGCCATTGTATTATAGCATCCAAATGACTGAATGAAGAAAATCCTTGTAGCCAGTGTTTCCTTTTATACTTGTGAATGGGATGAGTAGAAGAAGATATGTAAGAGACAGAGTGTGGGGCTTCCTAGTTTGGAACCCTTTCACACAATTTCACATCTTCTTAAGTACATAAAGATAAGAAAGTGAAATGGGTTTTTGTCAGCCTTGGCAACTTAACATGGACTTCAACACCCGGAATTCCCAAGCCAGCATTGTTATGATTATTATAACATCATTCACTAGCCTCAACTCATGCCAATGAGGAGGAACAGCAAAAGAAGTCAATGTTTCTCTACAAAAAATGAAAACAACCAAAAGGAACAAAAGTTGAACATACAGGAAATGAACAGGAAATGAAAACATTGAGAAGATCACAGTGAGACAAAGAAATGGAACTGTAGAGTTGCTGTGAGGAAAGAAAAGACTAGAAAAATGAGAAAATGAGCTCAACGTAACCAAACGAAATTGAAGAGTGCACAATTCTTTAGTTGTGAAACAAATGTCAAATGTGCTGGTAAAGATTGGTTGATACCTGACTTGATAATACTATTTGGAATATTAGAGAAGGGAATATGAGTCAGCAATCTCAAAGGAAGAAGAAAATGTTTCACTTCTCATTCAAGAAGCTTCATCAGTTCTGATGGGGGGGTAGAAGGATAGTTCTGATAGGATGGTGTGGGGGTGGAAGGTCATCTGGTCATTAGCACTCTCTGAGAGCTGTTGAGGACACTTGGGGAAGTGGTGGGATTCACATTTTTTTTTTACTACCGGTTCTTGGTGGGTGCAGCAGGGGAAGGATACTGTAAAATCTCTAGTCAGAGGTAATATTTGCCGGTTCTCCAAACTACTCAAAATTTCTGCTACCAGTTCTCCAGAACTAGTCAAAACCTGCTGAATACCACCTCTGACTTGGAGGGTTATCTGTGCCCTCATGCTCATCTGAAACAGGATGCAATTGGTCGCGGAATCATGGGCTACATTGTAAACTGGACTTTTACAAAAAAAAGACCATTGGTTTGAAAGAGGGATAAAAGAATCCATCTATGTTAGAACTGAACACCCTCCCTTAACAGATGGGGAGGAATAAGACGCCATCTATTTCTAGTTGTTTCATGATACAGTCAGCCAGATGTTTAGGCTGAATTTGGCATTTTTAATCCACCTATCGAATCCTTCCCGAGGACCTGGATTACGCAGATGTGGATGTTTGATGGTGTTAAGAGGTATCATCGCAGAATTAAAACTATGATTTATTCTGTTTTTTGTTTTTTTTTGTGGTTGTTGAGATTATTTGTTAGCCATCTTAACTTTCATCTCAAAGCTGGAATATATACATGCATACTCTGCATACTGTCAATTATGTTTTAAAATCTCTCTACATGGAGAGGATACAGACAGGAATTATTGACCGTATTAATATATCTTTGTTTTTAATTTGCTGACATGGTGTTCAATTCAGCCATAATTTTGTTCTAGAAATCATCCTGCAGAAAGACAATGGCATCTGATGGATGTTTTCCATATACAGAATTCATTCTCTGCAGTGTTTGATGCATTCATGTGAAACAACTTAAATCTAAACAATTAAAATATTTTTTTAAAAAAACCTAAAGCACTTGTAATCATAACAATTCTTCTAAAGTTGCACCATATGTCCAGAAAGAGATCAGTTGTATATTATCTCTCTAAATTACCAAGGCAGCTGACTGACTCATTCTCTCAAATTAACTAGATCACATATTTCCTCCCTATTGTGTTTGACTCAAAAAGTCTTTTATTCACACACCCCACTTCATTTAGTCATTACACAAGTGTATGCTACAAAAAAACTGTAAAATACATTTGCCACAGATAAATTGTGCTTCCCCTTAATTTATGGTCCAAATCGCAAGACAAAGATTTAGGAGAAACCCAGGGAATGTATCTGCATTTTTACATGTAAAAGAAACAACTGCAGAGGAAAAAAAAATGGGAGTGGGAGAGAAGAAATCTCCATGGTGATATTCACATCATTAGGCAGCAAGAGTTTTTTTCAGTTAAGCAAAAGTCTTCCTTTTTTTAAAGGTTGCAACAACTGAGATTGTTTTTAGAAGAGCATCCTGTGTAAATGAGTAAGAGGCTTCATCTTAGTTGAGAAACCATGCAGCAACTATAGTAGATGTCAATTAAATCAGATTGGATCCTAGAAATCACATTGACATTGTTGCTTAGTTTATACAATAACCTCAGCTTAAACCAGATTCCTGGCTAAAATGAGTGCAGGCAAAACATGAAACTGCACAAGAGGTTCCATGCTCCATGCACATGTAATAAAGCAGTAGGAGAACAGAGGTTTGGGAGATGCAGCTTTTCACTTGTGTGCTATGCTGTACTCATTCCTTGCTGTAAATAATTTCTCGATTCAATTTAAAAGGTGTGGCAAAATCATATTTCATGTGACTGCATTTTTATTTATTTCATTTGACATAGTAAATCACCACTTCGGTATTTTGGGAAGGTAATAACAAGTATCACTTCATTTTTTTTTAAAAAAAAGGTTTAAAGTTGCCAATTACCCTGGAAAAGAATAGGGCATAATCCAGAAAAATATGCTAATTCATCTTCTGAAAATATGGTTATTTCTACTCCCAAAATCTTCCTCTCCATTTACCATTATCATTCATCAAGATAAATCAATTAAATCAAGAATTATTGTGCCGTAAATACCATTAGTTTATCATTTTAAAAAACTTGTCTCAAGGAAAGAACAATTTCAGATCCAACAGGGAATTGCTTAGGTATTCCTCTAATATAGTGGCATACTATAGTATAGTGTCATTTCTTCTACAGTACTATAATTTACTGTTATTGACACGTTATTGTAAAATCTTGCATAAGCAATAATGTTGAATCCTATGTCTAATCCACCTGAAAGAGACTCTTCTCCTCTCTGGTTTTCATTAAGTCATCCTACATAAACAATTTAATACTCTCTAGCTATGCCTTTAACACTTAAAATGTAAAATGTCAACTAGGACACCACAAATGTGAGTAGTGGCAATAGCTATCTAGTTGATCAGGGGAAAATCATAGCTTCTAAACGCAAATAACAGGAGTAGTGTGAGGTTAGGTTGCTGGGTTGGAGGTTAGCAAGCCTGCATTTGAGAGCCAAGTGCTGCTCTGTGTCCTTGGCTCCATATCCTGCCATCCCAACTGAGCATCCCACAGGCAATGGTGATGTCACTGGCTAATCCTTTCAACCCTGAAGCACAGGGGTCTCCAAACTTGGCAACTTTTAAGACTTGTGGACTTCAGCTCCCAGAATTCTCCAGCCAGCTGGAGATTTAATCTCCAACTTCTAGATTTAAGCAAGCATTCTTGCTCCCTCTAAAAGTGCTACTGAATTGAATTTGTTAACCTGAAACACAAAGGGAATAATGACATGAGTTTCACAACAACAGGACCTGGTCAACCTTATGTGGGCTCAGAACGTAAATTGTATCAGAGGTGATTAGCACTTGGATGGGAGATTTTCAAGGAATTCCTGGGTTATTGGCCAGTCTAGACTAGAAAAAAATTCCAGAAGAAAGCAAAGACAAACTCAAATAAGGCTCCCTAATAAGAAGTTGGGGCCAAAATTCATGGGACCTTTCCCCATAGTAAATGTCATCAACCCAGTCATGGTGCAACTGAAGTTGACCCAACTGTTAGGATATATTATTACTGGTAGATTGTTGCAAAGTAAAACAAATAGACATATCCATGAAATCACCAGGAACCAAGTTCAAATTGAAGGTTTCTTGATATGAATGAGGTAACTTGTAATGAATTAACATAGTCTAGGCCCAGATACCTGTTGGAGTATGCTCCTTGGCATGATAAGTCTAGCCCTCAGCCCAAAATTGTGAATGTTAAGAATTTATCTTGCTTTTCACTCTGAAAGTTAGATGATGAGTGAGAGAAAAAAACCCTGATTTAACAATAGAAAATACAGTATACAATAGAATGGAGGGTAAACAAAGAATAATAGCAATGTTTGCTATGATTCATGATTGTGGAACATATTCCTCCTGTAGTTGCAGGTGCTCCAACACTGGAGGTTATCAAGCAAGATTAAACAGGGATTGGATTAGAAGAATTCCAGGTCCCCTCCAGTCCTATGATTCTACATTTCTAAGTTGGCTTCAGTTAAGAAAACCTCAGTTAAGAAAACCTCGGACTTCAATAGTTTCTCTGTTGGAATTCCATTCCTATTTTTGTAATTCTGGTAGATGTAAAATCTAGTAAAACCTTCCACTACACATCTGCCTTCAATGATGTTCCACAAAGTGCCTGCAATCAGATTATGGGTTCTGCCCACAAATCTGTCTTATGCGCTTCGTACTGTTGTGACAGAAACAGCAAATCATTGTTGTAAAACTTTAACAAATAGATCACCAACACTTCTTCCCAATAGTGAGTAACTTGGTCATGTCCATCATGAAGTTCCTCTGCATTATGGAAAAATTAAAACCAGGCCTAGTGCTCTAAAGAATGCTCATTTTATTGTAATGTAATAGGCAACTTGGCAATTCATCAACATATGGCTGTGTGGCTGAGATTTCACACACCTAAACAATAAAAATGGAAGGAAGAACAAAATACCACATTGCTAGGAGATGATATTTCAACACAATCTGTTCTAGAATACATTTGTTATAATAGCACAGAGCACTATAGACTGTGCACTGCTAATGTTTCTGAACTGGAGACGTTAACATTTCCTTCAATTTCCATTTACACTCAGCTTTGCTTTTAAGAGCAGAACAAGACTGCCATTTGGTGGCCAAACCCTTAAACTGATTAAAAAACTGAAACTATTCAAATCAATATTTCTCCACAGGGTATTAATAACATTACTTCCATTCATATAATAAGATATAATAAAATTAGAACATTAATAATATTCTGTTTCATCATCTAAAACTGACTAGTTTTAAATATACAGTATATTGATCTATATAATCTATTCCAAGAGATTTATGACTATTTAGAAGAAAGTAGATCTACTCAAAATACAAATACATCTGAATCTAATCTACAGTCTTTAAGGCTGTGCTTGCAGACAGTATTCTTAGCTCCTTCAATTTAAAACAAAAGTCTAAATGGTATATTACCCTTTTAAGTTTTTTCCAGGTTCAGTTTATTCCAGAAACTCAGAATAGTGAACAATTAATGCTTTATGTCTGAAGCAATTTATTTTAAAATAATTTTGCAAATTTGTCATAAGCTTTGAAAATGTAGTCTTATACTGAGAACTTCCAAGAATCATATTTCTTTAAAGTTATTAACAGCTGCATAGCATTCTTGGTTGACTAACAATTTAATTACAATTACACTATTACTCAACAATAACTTGAAAGAACCCAATAAATATATATAAATAAAATCTATTCTTTTATATGTTACTTTTGGGGAAGGTTTCATCTTAGGTACCAAGGGATACCCATATGTTTATTAACCTGATAGCAGAAACATTAACTTAAAGCATTAAAACTGAATAATTTAATATCTCAATATGCCAGGGTAACTTTTTTCTATAAGCAAAACCAGATCTTGAACACATCCCTTATTTCACTTCAGAAAATGCAAAACTAGGAGTCTGTATGACATGTACATATTTTGCCTGAAAATTTTCAGTTAAAAATTTAGAAATTAATGTTTTGATATAGTAGCAAGGGGAACCTCACCAACTTGTTTTCTGATGAATAAATACTTTATTAGTTTTACAACTTCCATGTATTTCACTCTCCAACCTTTTCAATATATTTTCTTATACTTTGCTTCATCATAGCCATAACTGTATTTTCAAATATACTAAACTATATTTCTGATACTTAAATTCTTCTATTACTGTTGAACTATTTTTCTTAACTATTATTTTGTAAAGGCTATTTTGTCCTTTGTAATATTCTACATTCCCACAAGATGGCACTGCAAACTAAAAAAAAACCCCAATACTTATTAGCAAAGTATATGTCCACAAAGGTGTATACAGAATACATTTCTCAAGTGAATGCTTTCATTAAAATATGTGTTAAAATATTCACACATATTTAAAATTAATTACAAGAATATTAATAGTTCTATATACCACATAGTTTAGTGAAAAAGGAAAGGAGGGGAAAGAATCTTTCAATAGCATATGTTTTTAAAAGTAATTGATTCTGGAACATCAACAAATATTCACTACTGTAAACAGTTTCAGCTACTTTGATTTTGCTTTCAATGCATCGAATTCAAGGGGTAGTGGTACATGTATCCCCATGCAGCTAGGTAAAAAATAAGCAGTTGCTTTTAATGATTTTAAGATAGAGATGTTATTGAAGCGTGCACACACAGATACACACTGTGCATACTTCAGTTTTTCTTTTAAGTAATTTAACAATTAATTGAAAGGCAAGTAAAACCACAGACCAATATACAAAACAATGACTGCACTTCTGCTTTTAGTCATATTATTTCAAACTTTTTTCCAATACCATTTAATAATGTGAGTCTCCAACTTTATTTTATCAAACATGAAGAGCTTGCATTTTTATTAATACAAAGCACATAGTACATTTTTAACGTTGGGGGAATAAATAAGCACAATCTTATGAAAAGTATCGTATTGTAGGCTAATGCATTATAGAAGTAGTTTTCTTATTTAATTCAATCTCCTTTCCTTTCTCCTCTCTCAACTGCCATTCTAGCCAGGCATCCCAAAATAATATCATGTTCAACAGTCCTGAAAATCAGAGAGAATTTCAGGAGAAACAACAATCACCTATTTTTTCTTGTCTTACCACCAACATAGACTGTCCATTATGACAACCAAAAACAGTTCTAAATTTGAAGGCAAACTGAAATGGATCAAATAAGTAATCTCTGCCAGAGACATATGGAGCTGATATGCAAGCACCTATTGATAATGATAGTGAGAATTAGAGAATTCTTTGTTTAAAATGTCTCATTATTTTTGTCATATCTTTGGGAGTCTTTTTTTTTTTTTTTGAAGAACAGATTTCACTACAATCCTTATTCACTTCCATATAAATAAGGAAGGGCAAGCGTCAAACTTATGTGTGGGACTATAACATCTATTCTCCAATAGTCCAATGCATTCCCACTCACGCTAGTAATACTATTGCTAAATTTGCAGATGATACAACAGTGATGGGATTATCTCCGGGTTGGTGGGGGATGAGTCTGCCTACCAAGATGAGATGGACCAGTTGCTTTCGTGGTGTGGAGACAATAACTTGGTCCTCAACACCAATAAGACCTAGGAGCTTATAGTGGATTATAGAAGGAACAGATCAGACATCCAGCCTTTGCTTATCAAAGGAGACTGAGTGGAGCAAGTGGTCAATTTTAAGTTTCTGGGTGTTACCCTAAAAGAGGACCTGGCCTGGGGTGCCCACATTGCAGCCCTGGTCAAAAAGGCCAAGAAGAGATTATACCATCCAAGATTTCTCAGAAAACAACAACTGAATGAAAAACTGCTGGTGACCATCTACCGCTGCACCATAGAGAGCATTTTAACATACTGCATCTCTGTATGGTTTGCCAATTACACAGGCGCAGATAGGAAAGCACTCCAGAGGGTTAATGTCATTGCCCAGAAAATCATTGGTTGCCCTCTCCCCTCTTTGTAAGAGCTTTATAGCTGCCACTGCCTTAAGAAAGTTCAAACCATTCTCAAAGATCCATCTCATCCTGGGGACCCTTTTTTTGAACTATTACCATCTGGCAGACAGTACAGAATAATAAAAACAAGGACAAATAGGCTGAAAAACAGCTTCTATCCCAGGGCAGTAGCTCTTTTGAATTCTGCTGTATAGTGCAGTGTTGGTGTGGGTCGGGGGTTTCCGGTTCAATGTATGAAGGGCGAAGGATGTGTGTTTGTGTTTATTTTCATGATCATGTTCATGATGTGCACTGAAGATGATGTTTGATTTCATTGCACAAAGTGCAATGACAATAAACTAAAACTAAATATGTGTCACATGCTGGCCACACCTATGCCCTGGTTAGCAAAGGGGGAAAAAGTTGTGATACATTATGTGACGTTCAGGTATGAATTTTGGTGTAATCTGCAAATTTGTAGTTAGTATTTTTCTATTAGTTGATCTCAATAATTTATAAAGTTGTTAAATACAGAAAGTCAGATTCTGCTAAATTAACCTCATTTTGTTTTCTGAGGTTGATTAGAAGCTCTTGATAGGTTGGAAAACAGGTCCATGAACCAGCTATCAATCCACCTGCCATTAGCAATGTGCAAATCCCATTTGATCATCATTATCATCAGTCATATAGAATGTTTATTTCAACATGATTAAAGTACAAATACATTTTAGCTACAGGATTCCTCATATCTATTTGATAAACTTGGGTTTGAGAAATTGAGCTTGCCTTTTGCAATCAAATTTCAGGCTTGCTTTAAAAATAAATTCTCAGCCTGAAAGTTTTTTCCAATCCTTTCCAGTCAATATCACATTGAGGGGATAATATTTGTCATCGATTTTACAGTTTAATCCATAACATGTATTGCCTAAGTCTCTTCTTTTCACAGAGATGGAAGACTCAGTAACTGGTTATTTTCTTGCTAAACCATTAACCCATAGTATCTTGACAAGTAGTTGTTTCCATGGAAATAGAAAATGAATATCATCCATGTTACAGTGAGCTTTGATTTCATCTTGAACCATTAACCACCAAGCCATAACTCATTTTTTATTCATTTGCACGAAGGAAATGAATAAAACTCTGAACACTACAGCAGATTAAAATCTTTTCACATGTGGGAAAAACGAAATTGATTAGATTCACTTTTTATATTTAAAAAATCTTACTTTTCTCAGGCAAGACTAATACACACAAAAGATGAATAATGCCCAAAAAAGCATTTTAAAGATAACTTTTAATATCAGATCCATTTTAAAAAGCCTAAGGAACTGATATAATATAGAAATATATTTCTGATCTGTATTTTCATTTGAATGTTTAGCTTCCATTTCTGATCCAGAACAGATTGAATCTCTCTATAAAGTTTCATCTTGTTGCTCTTTTGAGATTTGGTATTCCAATTTAATATATAGTATATTAGTATTAGTGGAAGTCTGTGTATGTTATCAGTGGATTCAAATTGTTCCTCACTTTTTTTAATGTATGAACAACCCAAATGACTTTCAGTAATATTACAGTAATACATGCATTCCTGTTCTAATATTTCAGTCTTGCTGCTATCAGTTTTCAATTTAGGAATTGTTTGAGTAAAACATCTCAATCCATGGTTATAATAAGTGTATGTCATAAGAAATGTTACAGTGTTGAATGACAGATTCTCATTTAGACTCATCTCTAGGGAAGAAATTTTTCACATTTCTGCATATTTACAAGAATAATTTCTCTAAATTGCTATCCATCCAGATGTTTTTAGTGTAACTTCAGCCAATGCTGATTGGCAGTTCTGGGAACTATAGTGCAACTGAATGAGCATTTAATCCAGGAGTGTCAAACTCGCAGCCCGTGGGATGGATGCGTCACGAGCTGGCCATGCCCATTCCTAGTGTGATGAAGGGGGGGGAAGTTGCAATACATTATGTGGCGACACCCCTCACTTAAACTATAGTTTCTTCTAAGAGCTACTTCTCCTCAAAAAGCCTTAATGTTACCAAGAAAAATACCAGGAATTCAAAACGTTCTCAAAAAATTCCTTTATAAGAATAAAACATAGCTTATTTGGAAGAAATCTGCAATCATTCTTTGGGCCTTGATAGGCCATTCAAATTTCATCACCAACATTCAATTTAAACAAGATTATCCACATGTCTTTTAAAAATTGATGATTAAAAGCTAATCTATCCTATACATAGTTGGTTTAATGAAATGCAAAGTGCATATACATACACACACAATTTTTTCTGTTGTAGAAATAAGCTGATATTCCTTTGAATACAGCATTGATTTCCTTTCAGCTTTGGCTCCTAAAGAGTCAGTGACCATATTTTATTTCTTGAAGATTAGTCTGACCTAACATTTTTGTCATATTTTAACAAATCTAATGAGTTTAGTAGTAGCTTAATACCTTAGTGGTAATCTTGGTGCATGTTGCCAATCATACAGTGAGGCTCAAAATGTTTTAAGCAACTGCCTTATTTAGTTTTATAACACTTTATAACCCTAACTACAAACAATATTTAAAAACAAGAAATATTATGTAACCATTGATGAATCAATTACTGAAGGTAACTCAAAAACATTTTGTACACCAAATATATAAAAACTGAGGGAATGTATTTCACAGTTCAGGAAAGAAAAAAATTATTATTTACAATCTTTCATTTGCTGATTCCACAGCAAAACAAATGTGTAACAAAACTGGCAAGTCTGTTAAATAAATAAATAAATAGATAGATAGATAGATAGATAGATAGATAGATAGATAGATAGATAGATAGATAGATAGATAGATAGATAAATAAATAAATAAATAAATAAAGTCTGTTAAATAAAAATACTTGAATTATTTCTGAACAATTACTGGTGACAATACAGTTATTCACCTGTTTGTGTGATATTATTTTGGTATTTTTCACTAATTAACTACCTTCTAAAAATGATTTGTTCCTGATTCTGTAGATCATATTCTAGACCTAAAACAGGGGTGTCAAACTCGCGGCGTCACATTGTCATCATGTGACATATTGTGACTTTTCTCCCCTTCGCTAAACTGGGGTCGGCATGGCCAGTGAATGACGCATCACACCCCTGTTCTAAAATATAAGAAATTTATTAGAAAAGCAATAGAACAGAGGTGTCAAACTGGATTTATTTGAGGGTCGGATCAGCACTGCAATTCTCCATGGACCAGCAGGGGGATGTCTGTGTGTGGCCTCCCTGCACTTTGCTGTCACCCTCCATGGTCTCCTGCAACACTTTGTCAGTCATTTTCAGGACCGTTTTCCAGGCCATTTTTCAGGTTATTTTAGGGGCCATTTTCGGGCAGCAGAATGCTGCAGGAGGCCATGGAGGGTGAAAATGAGGTGCAGGGGGGGGGGCTACATGCAGCTCATTTTAGCCACCTGAGACACTGTGGGCTGATCCTTTGATATTTCCAGGCCAGCCCTGTGGGCTGTATTTATGCACCCCACAGGCTGGATCTGGCCCATGGACTTGAATTTGACACCCCTACAATGGAATGTATAGAAAACTTCATTAATGGGTGACATATTTCAGTTTGGTTTATATATTGAAGAGTCTTTGATGGACAACATATGGAATAGACAGGCAGAAGACTAGATCAAGCTAAATCCAAAAATGCCAGGGAATTCCTGGAAGCTTGGCATTCAGAAATAGCCAACAATAGAACATAGAAATAAATCTCATACATACATACATACATACATATGGATCTTTGGTTCTTCGGGTTTTCTCCCGCGTAGAATTGGAAATATCTAGGTGATGTTTCGATGAAGTCTCATTCATCATCTTCAGGCTTGTGTCTTCGGCCTTGTGCTTCTCAGAGTAATGTGAGCTTGCAGCTGTTTCTTCCTTTTAACTACTAGTGGGGGTGTTATTTGATTGAGTGGGGGCGTTACTTGATTGAGTGGGGGCTTGGTTGTGTTCTGATTGGGTAGGGGTGTGTTCTCATTGGTTGGGGGTTTTGCTGTGTTCTGATTGGTTGGGGGTTGGCTGTGTTCTGATTGATTGGGGGTGTGTTCTGTTCTGGTGGGGGGTTTGTTTGTACTCGGGTTAGTCTGAGCTGCTGGGGGATTTGAGCTGGTGAGCTGTGATCCTGTTGTTTGGCTTCACGTTCGTGGTCGTGCCACATCTTCATGATGGGCGTCAGTTCCCTTCATGTATGGGTTGGGGGGGTTTGAAGCAGGTAGTGATGCAGCTGTGGTACGGCTTCTAGTCCGTGGTCATGTTTCATCTTCTGTGTGGGTGTGAGTCTGCTTTCTGCGTGGAAGTGTGGTGATAGTTTCTTGTGTGGCCCTCGTGGGTGTGGGTCTGGTGTCCTTCTTTATGTTAGGTACTCATTTGTTAATGAGGGTGGGTCTCCAAATGGCTGGTAGGCGGGAGGTGTCATCTCGTTTATTCATGCTGTGTGGGCGTTTTTCTATCTCTATGGCTTCTCTGATTATTCTGTTGTTGAAGTGTTCGGTTTTGGCGATAGCTCTGGTATTTTTAAAGTCAATCTTATGTCCTGTGGCTTTGAGGTGTTGGACCAGGGAAGAGGTCAGTTCTTCTTTTTTGATTGAGTTCTTGTGTTCTTCAATGCATGTACTTATTCTTCTGCTAGTTTGTCCAATGTATGTGGTGGGGCAGGAGGTGCACGGGATTTCATATATTCCTTGGTTTTCTAACTCAATTTTGTCTTTAGGGTTTCTTAGGATGGTGGATATTTTTCCGTATCCACCAAATAGAAGGAGCACCCATGGGATCACCCCTCTCACCTGTCATCGCAAACCTTTACATGGAACACTTTGAAACACAAGCTCTAGAAAAATATGATCACAAACCCAAACTCTGGCTCAGATACGTAGATGACACCTTCATAATCTGGCCACACGGGAAAGAAAAACTGAACAACTTCCTCACACACCTCAACAGCCTACACCCCAAAATACAATTCACCATGGAAACAGAAGCTAACAATCAACTTCCCTTCCTAGATGTCTTAGTATACAAAAAATCCAATGGCTCCCTAGGACACACATACAATCCGTTATCTACACACACTCTCACACCACCAACCAGCACAGATCAATTCCGTAGCTGAGACACTCATCTCCAGAACAAAATGCTTAGCCGATGAACAACACCTAAAAACCGAACTACACACTCTCACTAACGTACTAACAGCAAATGGATTCCAAAGAAGGAAGATTACTCACCTAATCCAAAAAGAAACCCCAACCAAAATCCAAGACAGAGAACAAAAAAAAATGGCAAAGCCCTCCTCCCATATATAAAAGGCACTACAGACAAAATCAGCAACCTCCTAAAACAAATTTGTGTGTGTGTGTGTGTGTGTGTGTGTGTGTGTGTGTGTGTGTGTAAGGTTTTGAGCTGATAATTTAAATAATAAATAAGGGAGACTAGGATAGATCTATTTCGAGCTAGTTAGCTCTCTTCAGCTAGCCATACCCTTACTGGGATTCGAACCAGGGAAGTATTACATGTGAGGCAGTTGTAATTGCCTCTACACCACTGGCTCTCTCCTTATCAGCTCAGGCAGGGGAATAAGTATATACTTTGTATTACAACACCCTGTTAAGCCCCAATTAAGGGAGAAAGCATACTGCTTTCTTTTCTGTCTTTCGGCTCATCACCAGAGACCATACCGACAGAAAGCTATTTGACAGAAATACCCGCGAAAACCTCTGAAAATATATATTTGGAGGTTTTCGCGGGTATTTGTATGTGGATCTTTGGTTCTTCGAGGTTTCTCCCACGTAGAATTGGAAGTATCTAGGTGACGTTTCGATGAAGTCTCATTCATCATCTTCAGGCTTGTGTCTTCCTGTGCTTCTCGGAGTAATATGAGCTTGCAGCTGCTTCTTCCTTTTAACTGCTAGTGGGGGTGTGACTTGATTGGGTGGGGACTTGGCTGTGTTCTGATTGGGTGGGGGTATGTTCTGATTGGTTGGGGGTTTGGCTGTGTTCTGATTGGTTGGGGGGGTTGGCTGTGTTCTGATTGGCTGGGGGTGTGTTCTGATTGGCTGGGGGTGTGTTCTGTTTCAGTGGGGGTTTGGTTGTACTTGCTTGCAACTAAGACTAACCTGAGTACAACCAAACCCCCACTGAAACAGAACACACCCCCAACCAATCAGAACACACCCCCACCCAATCAGAACACAGCCAAGCCCCCACCCAATCAAGTCACACTAGCAGTTAAAAGGAAGAAGCAGCTGCAAGCTCATATTACTCCGAGAAGCACAGGAAGACACAAGCCTGAAGATGATGAATGAGACTTCATCGAAACGTCGCCTAGATACTTCCAATTCTATGCGGGAGAAAACCCGAAGAACCAAAGATATATATGTGTATATATATGTATATATATATATGTATATATATGTACACACACATACACACACACACACACACACATAGACATATATGACATTCAAAGGAAACAATAAAAAGCAAAGAAGGAAACAAATAGCAATAACATTTAGACTCTGCATTCCAGCATTCTCTGAGTAATTTAAAATGTCAGCATATTGCCCCCAACAATCTATGTCCTCATTTTACCAACCTCGGAAGGATGGAAGGCTGAGTCAACCTTGGGCCTGTCAGGATCAAATTCCAGACTGAATATATACAATCCAGCAGCCCAGATAAGCAGGGATCAACACAAGGCAAACAATCAAGCAGAAAACCATACCTTAATCAAGGAACTACCGAGGAGAAAACCACTCACTCATCAAAGCTGGCAGTGCAAGCTATAGTATATAATAGCATAAAGAGATGACAAACCCAACACTCACTTCCATTGTTGAGGTTACCTAATTGCGTAACAAAATATATGCAAGCAAATAGCCAAGTCAAGAGCACAAGGACAGCACAGTTTAACCCTGAACTACATGTATTCTTTTCTACCGAAACTTAAATTCTTCTTGGGCATTGTTTTTCTTCCAAAACAATCAAACATTAGAAAATAAACACAATAACTATTCAAAAAGATAATGTCAAACCAAATTTAGTGAGGAGTAAAGTGGCAAAAGAAAGCTCAAGTTTGAAAATGGACTAGATCAGATCTATAATTGCAGAAAAAATAAGTCAAAAATATTTCAATTTAATTACATAAAAATGATGGCACTTTCTCACTTGGTTGATCACAAAACAAAACAAAAAACAAAACAAAACAATACCAGATTAGTCCAGGTTAGTATTCAGATAAGAAACCACCATGTTTTGACCTTTAAAGCGCTGGTTTTGATCTTTAAAGCGCTCCATGGCATCGGACCAGGCTATCTGCAAGACCGCGTTCTGCCGGTAGTCTCCCACCGACCTGTGCGCTCCCACAGGGAGGGCCTCCTTCGGGTCCCGACGGCCTCTATGTGCCGCCTGGCGACCCCGAGGAACAGGGCCTTCTCTGTGGGGGCACCCGCTCTCTGGAATGGGCTCCCCCCTGAGTTTAGAATGACCACTGACCTGAGGGTGTTCAGGCATGATTTGAAGACTTGGCTCTTTGAGCAGGCCAGCCTGGGCTGATCCTAAATTAATTTTAATGGGGTTTAAGTACTGAATTTTAAGGTTGGGATTTTAGTTTTGGTTACAGACCTTATTTAATTCTATTTTAACTTTTATATATATGTGGTTTTAGTAGGCTGTGCACCGCCCTGAGTCCTTCGGGAGAAGGGCGGTATATAAATTTTAATAATAAATAAATAAATAAATAAATAAATAATAAATAAATAAATAAATGAATGAATGAATGTTAAATCCTGTGGTTGTGGGGTAGTTGAGAAAATTTTCTGAAAAGTGGCAAATTATTGTTGTATTTTACCAAGAAAATTACTCATTAGTTCAGGGGTGTCAAACTGAATTTCATTGACGGATGCATCAGGGTTGTGTTTGACCCTGAGGGGGGAAGGTCAGCATGGCCAGATTGATGTCATTTGTGATTGACCTTGGGCAGGGTTGGGGACATCCATTGTTCTACCAAGCTCCATTTTCATCTACGATAGCCTCTTCCAGCCCTCTGCCAGTGAAAACGGACCCGGGAGGGTCACACATGCCTCTCCTAAACTCCATTTTCATTGGCAGAGGCACCATGGGCTTATCCTGTCAGAGCGTTTGCACCATGACTGCTATTGTGATACAACCCAGGAGCAAAGCACAGCACACAGAGACTTAGACATTTAACAATGGTTTATCTATAACAGTTATATACAGAAATGTAAGTGGTAGGCAAACTAACTTACAAGCAATCTTTCTTCTTCTTAATTCTACAGAGAACTCTGCAATGAATACCAGACACAAGCTGAGAGAACACTTCCTCTAATGGCTGCCTTTATATAAACACCTCTTAAAGGAGTAGAATCCATCTCCAGTCTTAAAGAGGAATACCCATGCTATGTTGATTCATTCTTACTGCATCAGCCTATATTGAATCAGTTTCACTGCTGGTTGGCTCTTAAATCCCAAGACCTTAACAGATCCTTCACTGTTTCCACTGTTTCATGGGCCTTGAGTTTGACACCCCTGCCCTAGCTTTTTATCAGAATGTCACAATTCTTAAATATATTTCATTGAATTTACAGTTTAAAAAATAGTATATAAAAACTATCAAAAGAAGATGATTCTGCTGAAAAAGCATATGAAAAGCATATTGTTTTGCCAGAGTGAACAACTGAAAGATTGAGAGACTCAAAAAAGAAACAGAAGATGCATTACCAATTAATTTTCACTATGGGGAAAAAGGAACATTGCTATTGATGTTTAAAATCTATTTCACAGGAAATGCAATAGAATATTGATGCTGCAAACAGAATGTCAGCAGTGAGGATTTTCATAGATTGCCATTTTCTCCCTCTATCATTAAATGGAAGATCCAACTGCAGTTAAGTGCACAGAGTGGGGAAAAGTCAACCAAGTGTACCAACCAAGATAGCACTCAGCAAAATCCTTGCAGAATACTGTTCACCAAGGGACTCATAATTGCAGAATGCCTCCTATCACAGATTTTGTCACCTCTTTCACTAATGCAAAGCCAGGTTGCCAGAATATCACTTTGACAGGTCTTTGACTTTTGTGGTTTTCTGTTATTAGAGCTCATTCAAAGATACTGAGCGACATTTAAAATTAAGAACCCATTCATGAATGTATTTTGCACTGCAGCCAAAAATAATTAGCCATATTCTGCCAAATGCTGAATACTGGTGCTCTCTTGATCGCAAGAAAGGCAAACTTACAGCCTTAGCATCATTAAGCTGATGATGGATAACAACTAATACAGCACTAGAATGCCGAGCAGACTGATCTGCATGAGGTTCGATCCATGGAAGGAGACAGCCAAAGGAACATAATTTGCCTGCTGGTGTGACAGATGAATGGATTGTGTGAGGGTTTAGGATAGGAGAAGAAATTACATCTAGGAATAATGAATCCACAAAGAAATCTGCTCACTGAGATTTCCAATATTGAAAAAGTAAGCTCTTACTTTACAAGGGCACACAATCAGAATATGAAATGGAATTAGCATAAATCAAAGAAAACTTGATACTTTTGAAGAAAAAAAAAGAAATCTACAATATTGGATGTTGCCAAAATAAATGAATTTCAGTAGATTGAAAGGGCTTATTTTAATTTAGATTACATGATATACGAGTCAGAGCATGCTTTTATATGAAAAAAGAAAGCAGAAATTATATTGAAATAGGATATTACTAAGTATGTTTATGGAAATAACAACCACAAAGACCAGATCATAAGCAGGGGTCCCCAATTCTTGGTCTGCAGTATCCCAGAAATCGGGTCATGCAAACAAGTGAAGCCCCATCTGCAGGATGCAGCACACAAAACCACACCCCTCTGGTTTGCAGAAAAACCTCTGTACATGGAACTGGTCCCTCGTGTCCAAAAGGTTGGGGGCAGTTGACATAGTGCATAAACAAGGAAGATGCTAAAGCTACTGCAGATGGTGGCAAGAAGTGCTAAATGCAACATCAATAATGATGTGCAAATGGAATGAAAAAGTTGGAGAAATGGAGAAATCTGGAATCAGTGGAAGTATGACTGGCTAGAGACAGCAAAAGAACCTGTTTATTGCCACTATCTTCTTCAAGCAATATAAATGCAGATGATACAAATGGGCATCATCAGATAGATAACATATAATTAAATAGACTATATAATAGGAGAATCCCATAACATTTTATTGTTTATATTTCCCAACTGTACATCAGTCAGGAAACCACAGCCATGGTGAAACTGACCGGCTAGGTTGGCAAAGGAGTGAGGCAAGAATGTGTATTTAATTTCCATGCTGAATATATATTAACGGAAACTTATTGAAGAAGATGAATATGGTTTTATAACTGGAGGCAGATACATCAAAAATCTGTGCTATGCTGACACTTTATAACCAAAAAATGCAAAGGATTTGTAAGATCTACTATTACAAGGAGCTGTCAGACACGAAAGACATGTGAAGTCTAATTAAACTGAATTATTACTATAAAGCTTATGCATATGTTTCCTCTCAATTACAATTAGCAGTTGCTTGGAGTTATGGAATTCCAGAGAGTTTGGTCCACTTGTGGCTACATAGGGATTCTAGGGTGATCTCTCTTTTAACTCCATCCCCATGTTCAGCCACTCCTCCTCTATAAGACCATGGTGCAATTGTTGATTCAATGCAATTGTAAAACCCCTGCAATCTCATTTAGAACTAGATTATGCAAGGGTAATGATAAATTACATTACGCCTCACTTCTTGATATGAGGAATTCCTTGTCACTTGCAGTACATAAATCAATGGCATGCCATAAGCATATGAAACTATGAAGAAGCTCACAGTGCTAATATATTATCAGTTTATTTAGAACTTGTCTCTTCTCTGAGACATGGAACCAACAGTTACACTTGATGGTCACTTTCTACTACTTGCTATCAGTTCATCAGAAGTACAGAAAAAGAAGACCTTGAAGCTCACTGACTTACAACAGTGAATTTTCTTAAGACTGTCAAGCCCAGCATTTATCACTAGTTTATATATAGCAACTTCTACCCCATCCTTCCCACACTGCCTTGTTGTCAGTCTGACAGTGAGAACCAATTGCCTTCAACAATGGTAGGTGTTCTTCCCACTCATTCCTTCCAGAAAAGATTTTTCATCTAGTTTAGGACAAGAGAAGGCTTCATAGTATTTGACAATTATCTTGCTCCAAGATTAATTTTTGTCTGATGAAAACAGGCATAATGTAGTCAAAACACAGTGCAGAATAAAAGTCACTCTCATTTAAAGCTGAGAGGTTTTATGCCTGCTCTGTTTGATCACAATCGTTAGACACAGGACAGAGCTGCAAATAAGACATAAAAATAGTTGCACTGATTTGGTTTGGTTTATGTCACAATCAGATAATCTTAGCAGTCCACAATTAAACATCCAACATAAATTATAGAAGTAATAAAAACTATAACCAAATCTCCTCTAAAAATCAATGGCATAATTTCATCTTCCAAAAGGTCTCCAAAATAATTGAGTTTCTAAAAACTGACCAAAAAAAATCAGGTTGCAACATATTTTTGGAGAGAGGCCATTCCATGGTACAAAACCACAGAGTACGAATACCTGTGCCTCAGTACCCTTGACCTGGTAAATATGGGAAGCATACAATAATTTTTCCAGGAATGTTAGAAGCTCCACTTCACATGGTTTGCATATGTAGCCCACTAGGTACTTTTCAATGCACACATTTATATTTATCCACCCAAAGCACAACATGAGGGAGAGCGGAAATGCACATATAGAGGAGATACACACACAGAAAAAATATGTATACCAACACTTTAATTAGATCCTGAAGAAAAAGGACAGACCTGTTGTCAAACACCAGCAGAAACAGCTTGTGAGAGTAGAAATGTGCACAAGCATAAAACACACGTATACATATATATGCAGAACAGACTCTACATGAAGGCGCAATATATGGACAGAACAGGAAAATACACGCACACATATATTACAAACAGAAATAATAATCTCTACCTCCCATGGCTACTGCTGAAAAGGGAAATGGTCTCCCTTGGATGGTGTGCTTATACTAAAACATAAGGGCAAGGGACCCAGTTTGGACCAGCATCTTAGGGTAAGAAGTTAAGAGATCCCTGTTGGTTCCAGTGCAGGCTAGTGTTACATTGTATGTTGTATGTATCTTACAAGTATAGCAGTCTTCCAATATTTGGGGGGCTACCACAGAGAAGAAGGGGTCAAGCTATTTTCTAAAGCACCTGTAGGCCAGATAATGGATGGAAACTGAACAAGAACAGATTTAACATCGAAATAAGGAGAAATTTTCTGACAGTAAGAACAATCAAGCAATGGAACAGCTTGCCCTCGGAAGTTGTAGGAGCGCCATCACTTGAGTCTTTCAAGAAGAGATTGGACTGCCATTTGTCAGAAATGGTATAGGATCTCCTGCTTGAGCAGGGGGTTGGATTCGATGATCTACAAGGTCCCTTCCTACTCTGTTAATCTGTAAATATTGTAAGATTTAAAAGGTCTGACTACAAGAAAATGCCAGGCTTTTATTTTTTCTGAAAAATTGGAAGGTCCTAAAGATTCTTGAATCATTCATGAATTCTTGGATTTTATCCATTATAACTAGTTACACTAAACAGCCAATGTGGAAATAAGTACTTTTAACCAGCTGTCTCCTTTCCATACTATAAACTAAACAAGTTAATCAATGCAAACAGCAAGGGTTTTATATTTGCAGAAATTGTTGCAACTCAAACAACAGCTGGTACCAAACCTATTTAGCAGAGAGGACGGGTGTAAAGAAGAATGTAGACAGCAAAAGGAAATAACTTTGGAAACTGCATAACTGACATCTCAGTGGTAACTCTCAGGAGCTTGCTTCACATGTCACAATCAGCCATAATATGGTTAATTTGGTTCTGAGTCAGTACAAACTGTTTTATGGTTTATTGTTAGCCACTGCGATGAATCAGAGCAACTTGCAGGACACTCTAATTAAAAATGAATTTTCATTATAAAAATAAATTCAGTTGGCATAGCTTTTATATGCAGCTGTCTCAGGAATATCTGCAGGGCGACTGTAAAAAAAGAAAACCAGGGTCATCCATTACATACATGTACACAAATACATTTGAAAACCATATAATTAAATGAGTACACAAAAGGGAGGTAATTGTTGCATCAATTACATTACAGCACCACTACAAATTAGTACTCTTAAACTAAGAAAAAAAAGTAACTACACCAATAATTAAAGACATTTGTTGACATAATTTTTTAACTGAGACTTCTGGGCTTTCGCAGTAGTTATTATATAGAAATAAAATGAAATATTCGAAGGAAATTATTTAAGTCACAATCACGTTTTTTGTATTGACAGTAACTAATAAGCTCTTTTGATCAATGAAGGACTATGGAATCTCAGTTATGCTAAAAAAAAAAATCAACAGTACAATTTGGCTGGATCCTTTCTGAGGCTAACCTTCAGGACTCATTAGCCAAGAAGAGGGACCAATTGGGAAGGACACAATGGGACCCATTGAGATAGATGCCATTTGTTACAACATCTTTTATTCGCGTATGTGAAAAAGATGTTCTAGTCACTGGCTGGCTGGGCACATACACCCATAAATCCATTTTACATGTATTTCATGCTGCTACCTTTCAATAATAGCTTTCAAAAGAAGTTTCCCCCATGCCAGCATTTAAAACAATGTAAGAATCTTTACAGTCTGAGTCCCCAACATTCATTCATTGGTGCACTTTTAGCCCCAATTTTAAGATTCTGGACACAGAACTAACTGAAAGCAAACCTAAGTGTAAGCATAAGGGGAGGAAAAGATGGTTATTCAAAAAAATTTTTATCCCAGGCCAACAACTGCTGAAAAAAACAATACTGCAAACTCAGAGAGTGGCCATGGCCAGAAAAGTTTTCAGTAAATTAGGCTGAAGAGCTGCAGTCCTACTTACAGAAACCCAACCTTGTCTCTCTTATCCATGCTGTAGTGACAATGAAGCTACAATATATTACTGTTAAGTGCTGGATTAAGATGTTTATATGCAAGCTATATAATTTGCCAACTAGTGCATGTCCAATTCACGTTTCTTATAACAAGGAGTACCTCCAAGTTTCATACAGCATATGGATGCATCCTTTCTCTTTCCCCAAAAACCATTACTGATGGCAACTTCTAATCTTACCAGTACTTCAAACAAATACCCCAAAAGTGTGGTTCTGCTTTCCTTATGAGAATATGTTTGGTAAACTTTAGCTTTAAAAAAAAAAAGCAAGTCATCAGGGACATCATCAAAGAATTTAAAATCAACAGAAAGTAGACACTACTGCCTTGTCTTCTTGTTTCTAACCTTGGTGGTTCCAGGTCCATATGTATGTATTCATAGTATTCTTCAGTTACTTAATAATATGTCATGTAGATGATCAGTTCTGTCATATTTCACAGTGGATTGTATGGAGTAATAAATTTAAGTTCCAGGAAGGTAAATTCTGAATGAACATTCTGTGAAACTCTCTAACATTAGTTTAACAATGGAACGAACTAACTAACCAGAAAGACAGTTAAATTCTTTTCACTGGATGAGTTCAAGAAGACACTAGACAGCATATTTTGATTTAGATTCTGGCACTGCATAAATATTTGGACTTGATAGCCTTGGATCCTTCAAACTCCTCTATTTCATGATTCTATGCTAGGAAATCCCATTGAAATTAATATGTTGTTCTTTTACTGCAATTTGACCCAAAGAATCATCTTCAAATCATCCTGTACAGCATTTAATTTATATACTAAAGAACCTAAATACTTTATATACCTGAAAATAATAACAGCAAAAACTTTGTATATCTAATAATGTTAGCAGCATCTAACATTCAACCAATTAATTTTCTATTCTAGGATTGTACAGCTGTCCTTGTGGGAACCCAACCTTCTTGATTATGACCAGAAAACAATGGCGTGGATGTCATTGGTCTATGGCATCAACAATGTTAATTGTACCCAATGAATATTTTAGCTCTGACTTGGCACACAAAACTAGCAGCTGCTCAAAGGGAAGAATTGGTAAAGCAAAGTAGCTACCAATTTTGTATATAGAAATATGCAGTAGTTGAGATATAGTGGACTTTTTCCAAATTATGATTGGGTATTTTTAAAAAAAAATAAGAATAGAGTCATATTTCAATAATTAAATTTTAATGCATAAACTGAGTGTCCAGAAGTATTATCAAAATTAAAAAGCATACATTTTGTTGGTTCTCTTTTTATTATCCATCATTAGTACTTCCCCTTGTTTTATTTATTTATTGGATTTTATTGTGCCTTTATCACTTTTATAGTCATGGCAGAAGACTAACATCATAATCCTTTTTCCATTCCCCCACAACAAAAAATCCTGTGAAGTTAATCGAGATGTGAGAGAGTAACTGGCTCAAAGTCACCCAGCCAGCTTACTTGCCTAAGGCAGAACTAGAATTCATGGTCTCCTGGTTTCTAGGACACCTTAACCACTGCAGCAAATTGGCTCCCTTATTTGTTTAAAATTTGATAGATATTTCTTTGTGAAATCTATTATTTGTTTATAATATCAATGCATCAATGAAGCAATTAAGGCATTGCCCAGGCTGAAGTTCCTACTTGACCAGGTACAATTTAAATAATGTTGGATTTTTCATTATTATTCAGCCGAACCTATTTAATGGAATTGTTGTAAATGAGGATGTCACTTTGAGTTTATAAAGAAAATGAAGTTATTGTTACATTTGAAAGGCAACAAAGTTCATTTCTGTTCTTAAAAACCAATCAAAATACAATTTCAGAGCAAAGAATATTCTGGTTCATATTTCAACTTCTTCAGAAACTCATTAGTTGGTCTTGAATAAATAATTCAGCTTCAGTTCCATTTGTCTCATATATAGCAGTTGTATGATTAGATTAACAAAATCACTTTGATGATAGTGGTTGGGATAAGAGAGGTACCAAAGTTTTATTTATTTATTTATTTATTTATTTATTTATTCATTCATTCATTCATTCATTTATTTATTGTACTTATATACCGCCCTATTTCCCTGACAGGACTCAGGGCGGTGCACAGCCAAATTAAAATACAGAGGATAATACAAAATTCAGAACAGTAAAAAAATCAAATATAAAAGGCTGAAATTTATAAGAAGTTTAAAAGCCAAACTAGATAAAAACCAGATTAAAATCCTAAAAAACCCTAAAAACCCCTAGGCCAGACCGGCTTGATGAAATAAATAAGTTTTCAATGTGCACCGGAAGGTCAGGAGATCAGAGATGATCCTCATCTCTGGGGGTAATTCGTTCCAGAGGGAGGGTGCTCCCAACGAGAAGGCCCGCACCCTCGGGGTCGCCAGCCGTCCAGCCGGCGGCACCCCGAGGCCAACTGTATGGGAGCGTACTGGCCGACGGGAGGCTGATAATGGCAGGAAGCGGCCCCGCAAATATCCTGGTCCCAAGCCATGGAGCACTTTAAAGATGGTAACCAAGACCTTGAAGCACACCCGGTGGACCACCGGGAGCCAATGCAGCTCACGCAAGAGCGGTGTAACATGGGAGCCCCGATGAGCCCCCAACACCACCCGCGCGGCCACATTCTGCACCAGCTGGAACCTCCGGGTGCACCTCAAGGGAAGCCTCATGTAGAGAGCGTTGGCATAGTCTAGGCTATGCGTTGGCATAGTCTATTTATATATATGTGAGTGAGAGAGAATATTGACAATGTGTAAGATATAACTAAACTAATGTTTCCTAAATTCTTTCAGGAAACTTGAATGTACTGCAAACAATTTTAGCTCTCAAAGGAGAACATTTCACAGTTCGGAAAATGCAGAAGATACAAATTAATGGGTTCCATTAGTTGTATACTTGCAACTGAGGTTGCCTCAAAAAGTCCTCTCCTGCAAATGTTAATAACTGGATAGGTTTGTAATGAAACAAGTAACACCACAGGTCTTAGCAAAGCTCTGCACCATTTAAAGCTTTGAAAGTTAAGACTAAGTGTTTTACTTTGCATATAGAAAACAATTATCAATTATCAATCAAACACCAGATATCTTTTATATTACTTACTACTTATAAAAACTTAGTGTTAAACTTAGATATTATTTTATATTTATTTTCTGTCATTTGCCCTTGAGAAGAACAGGATCAACTTCACCTACGATCAGTTACCTTTATCAGAATGTCGACAAATGTAACAACTTATATGTTTGGCAATCTGTTTTTCAGCCAGCATCAAAAAAGGTTTATGTGGACTCTGACCTAAGAAGGGGAAACTGTCAATATGCTTGGGGAAATATGCTTCATGAGATTTGCAGCAAGCAAATTGGCATTGACAGCAATGAATTATTAAAATACTGGTAAAAGCAAGAGCAGTAAGAATTGTTCACTTGTGATCTCACTTGGGTTGGGCTGCTATTCAAAATTCTGTCTGAGTATTTGAAAATGAAGATTATTCACCCTGACAAAGCAGGAGACAATTATTTTTTAAAAATCTCTAAATGCTTCCAGCTAAGCCATTCCAATTGTGAAAAACACTGTTAACATGGGCATTATATAGAACTGTTAAGATCAAGGCACACTCTGGAAAACCAGAAAACTCTCTGCCAGAGCTGCTTGAAAACTGGTCAGGTCTGCAAAACAGAAGCCACAAATCCCCACAAATCTAAATCTCCTAAAAAGCATAGAGTAACTGCTCACCATCTCACATTGCTTGTTCGATAATGATCAGAATGGAAGAGCTGTCAAAAGAAAACAATTTCTCCAACCTCACCACAAACTGAATTCTCTAAAGTATGCAAAAAAAACCCCAAAAACCTTAATAAGCCTGAAATGTTTTAGAACAAAGTATTTAGGACTGACCTAACAATTATTGAAATGTTCAGTTACAGATATGTAAACACGAGATACATTTGGAGAAAGAGGGTGAAGCATTTGAAGTTTGTCAATTTTTTAGCAGGACAAGCATGAGTAAAAAAATGAATAAATTCAAAATACATATCAAAGGTTACCCCTATGTCTCTCTGAATATGTAGTGATGGCTCAGTAACTTTAAGCCACATGCTTCTTAGCTGTCTCTCTACATAGAACTTCATTTATCTGTCCTTGGAAAAATTTTCAGGCAAGGAATGAATTTTATTTACTGCTCCTTCTTTCAGAAAAGGATTCAAAATATTCTCCCATGTTGATGAATATTGTACCACCTTGGATATTTATCTGTGCACCACTTATTATATTACAATATTTTATTTTATCCAAAATCTTATTTTTTTATCCTGTTACCCTCATTTGTTTTCCATATGATTATACATGTGGATGTGGATAACAACCCTAATATTGAATATTTTATTGTATTTGGTCATATGTTGGTGATAAGTAATTTGATTTAACTAGATACCAACATACCCTCACATAAACCACAGACTACTTTTCTATTTGTAACCTTAGCAGCCCATTTACTAAATATGCCTCAAATATAAATTTAAGGCATATAAAAGATACATGCCTTAAAATTTATATTTGAGATATATTTAGTAAATGGGCTGCTAAGGTTACAAATTACTTGTTCTGAGTTTTAATCTAGTGTTTTTATTAGTGAGCACAAACTTTGGAGTGAGTTTGAAGAGACATTATCATAGTCAACCATTATAGACTAAACTACCATTGACCAGTGTAAGTAAAAAACTGTTTTTTGTAACACTGGTTTTTACCAGGTATTTTTCATTTGAAATTGGTCAAATACATCTGCATTTAGCCTTCTCTCTGATTCATCAATATATTCAAGCCTCCTGTTAAATTTTCAGAACTAGTTAAAATGCAAGCCCTGTTTCAATTCAAATCTCTCTGAATCTGCATAATTAAAACTTTTAATTAGGGAACTGTTTACACAGAAGGGAGAAGTTGCTTTTTATAGAACTAAAGCTCTTTCCAATGCAGATAAGCTCATAAAGGTCAGCTATTAATTTTGTGAGAACTGCTTGCCATTTCATCATCTGAAAGAATACATTTGTGAATTAAAACTGTAATTATAGCAACAGTTGGACTTACCTCATTTTTTATGAAAATGGACTTAGGGAAACACCTACATTTTTTTTTCTGTCATGTTGTTTGAACTTATATATTGGAAAATTCAGTGCAGCACTTCATCAATTCATCTGGTGTTTTTTTTCCATTAGAAAAAACACATCTGTTTACAAATTAGACATTCAATGGCAATTTTGAGTTATATTGATTTTCTTCTGTCCATTCACAAATATCAAAAACCAAAGTAAAGATAATGGCTGTGTTGACAATTAAATAAACTGAATAGAAATATTCCGGAATAGGGAATAATTCATTGAAATGTATCTTCTTCATCTGAGTAATATTACTTAAATCATTTCCAGAAGACTTCATTTTATTTAGTAAGTATATTGAAATACTCAAATAAAAATTATACCTATGAAGACAAATTTGCCTTATGAACTAATAACTGGAGTATTAATTTTGGTTTAAAATTCTAACTTGCCTTATATCATTAATTAAACATAACCAAGTATTGTCTATTTAGACTGCTGGTAATTCCAGTGCCTCAGGCAAAAATCTAATCCTTTTTGTTTAAACTGAAAATGCCAGTTCTCAAAAAAGGCATGTGAATATTGGTATGCAAAGCATCACTTCTGGCACTGGATTATTTTCATTCATTTGGAAAGGTAAAATTCTTCAGTAGGAAGAGTTAATAACAATAATTGGAACTAGAATTTCTGATATGAAGTGATGAAGTTGTAAAGCACAACATTATCTGTCTACATCACTTAGTGCAGGGGTGTGAAACTCGCAGGGGTGTCACCTTGTCATCATGTGATGTATCACGACTTTTCCTTCATTAAAATGGGGGTGGGGTTGGCCAGTGTGTGATGCATCCGACCCACAGGCCATGGGTTGACACCCCTGACTTAGTGAGTGTTATAACTTCTTATAATTTCCTGCTGGCTTCAAACTAGCAACATAAACTGGTAGAAAGTTGCAAGTTCCAGGCAGTTTGTAAGCAATCTGGTGGGTAGGTAAGTGGATACTGGGTGCACGAGGGGCTGGTGAGGCATGGCACAAGCATGACAGGGCATGGGGTGTTGGCTGAAGCATGGGTAAGGGTGCATGAGGGCAAGCACAGTGGAAACGAAGAACTTATAATTGCTGGTTCAAGGTGTGCATGGGTGAATGGTGTGCAAGCACAACAAAGTTTGGGTTGGCTGCTGCAAGGTGTGCAAGGAACTAGCGAGGCACAGCATAATCTGGCGGAGTTTGGGCTGCTTGCTTTTGTATGGAGGGCACATAGAGGTGTTGATTGTTAGTATTAAAATTGTTGACTTATTTATTACTTACATAGTAGGGTAACTCAGGATTTCTTAAAGTTTAAAAAACTTCTATCGTCTCACTGATTTTTACTTGGAAGAATTTATTGACAATGGCTTAATCTTATTGGAATCATACTTTACAGCTGTATATTTTTAAGCAACCAAATGAAATATAAACTCCAAATGAAGTTTCTAGGAATAACTGCAAATCAATATTAAAATAAATTTAAGACATCCAGTTTGATCAAAAGGCTGTTGGAATTGAGCCAATGGAACAGAGCCCAGTTTTCTTAATAGTTTTGGATCAGTTATATTTTTGCAACATTACTAATTTTGAAAGAATTACTACCACAAATATAAGACCAAATACAGTTCAAGTTGAGAAACATGGCATTAGGAAAGTTTGTACTGTTTAAATGTACTATCTATAATTATCAGTTATAGGGCATAAAAAGGTAGAAAAATTGAAGTATTTTGTTTCCTTTCTTGTTTTATAGGTGAAAACAAGGGTTGCTGCTGGAATAGGATCTTAATATTATAATAACTGAGTTGAATATATAATGACACTACATTTTTCAAATAATTTTACAGCATATAACATCATTTGAAATTAGTTTTTAAAATAAGGTTCCTTTCCATTTATTAATCTTGGATATAAATTTCCGAAACAAAGTAAAAGCAATATTATTACTAAATTACATTTATTCTGCAAAACAGATACATAGTCAAGCACTTTCCCCTTGAAGATATCACTCAGGCTTTTTATGTGTAAATGTTACATTGGGCCTCCAATTCAAAGAACCAGACATAACTCTACCAAAACTACTAGCAATGCAAAGTCATAAAAATTGCAGATACAAACTTTAATTAATTGAGCAAAGGTAAGCCTCTTTTCCATCTGCCTAGACTACAATTAAGAGCAGCAAATTATATTTCTTCTGTGTATTCAAATAAATTTTCTAGATATTATTTAAGAATTCTTTATTGACTACAATACTGCTGATTTGATGTTAAGATGGTTAGATGTCCATACATCAAATGAAACTTGTCCACTAGCAGTCTGTAAAAATGATCCAGCAATTCTGGAGGAAAAAGACAGGGAAATCTTATGGAAATTTACATACAAAGATCAAATTGTCTGTAGTATTAGCATTAGTTTTGTAAATATATTGAGATAAATTTGTGCGTGCTATTTTTTGTTCAGCTTCTAAAGTTCTGAATCCTTCTAAACAAACCTTGTTTCTTTTCTGCTTTCTGTTCAAAATTTTCAAGTGCAGTTTAATATTAAGGCAAATCTTGTATTTATTTTTTCACCATTAAGTAATTTTTATAAAATATTAAGAATTTTAGATAAGATGCAAGCATTTATAGCCTCTGCTTCCATTTTCAGCAGATTTTCTCACAGCTGATATTGTAAATAGTAATTAAGCAAGTGCTGAATTAGTGGAACGCGTAATACATCAGATCCTTGCATACTTCCTTCTCTGTAATGAACAAACAAACAAAAGCACCACAATCCAGTAAGTCATTTAATATTTCAACTATTTAAAGATTCACAATTCCTAAAAACAAGAATTACATGTTTTGGAAAATAACAAAGATCAAACTAGAAGTTATGAAGAGATTCAAAATCAAGATCTAGATGTATAATTTAAACATTAAGTACAATTGAGGAGAAGTGAAGAGACAGATTAAAAAGGATTTTTTAAAACATAAAAATAGATTCTAAGCTAAATTAAACTGAAACTTTTTCCTCCTTGCTCTCACTTCAAGATCAATTAACACATGCTGGTTTGATCTATTATAATACTGCAACAAAGTTAGAGGGCAACTTAAAAGAGTTTGCAGCAACACCTCATAGAAAACTTACAAGACTAGGATAGTAAGGCAACAAAATATTGTTGTAATCAGGAGTCATTGTGTGACAGTCAAGTTGAAGCATACAACTCACCCTTTTAACATTTTTTAATTAAAGGATGCATGTGTGGGCTTCCAATTGTCATTAGAGCTTTCACTGCTTTGGAGTTATGTCTCTTACTAGCTGATTTTAAGAGATGTTCTTTACTCCCAGCCTCATACAAACAAACAAACAAATTAGCTTCCATGGCTGTGAGGGAGGGAATGGGGCAGTTCAAAATTCAGAAACCAGGATTTGCATCTCAAGTATATCAAATACATGATGATCTTTTTATTTTAATATATTTGATAGATATGAGATCCAAATTTCACAATAGGTAATTAATATGTGTTTTATTTCCTGGCTTATTATAGGGCAAATTTTAAGAAGCCAAAACCACAAAGATTATAAAGCTAGAAGCTTTATAATGAAGCTTCCTTATCTTCTAGAAGAAACATATTTTTCTTTTCTTCTATTTATCTGAGATGTTGGCAGCTTTAAATGATTCTTCTTTAGAGTTGGCTTTTTCCTACATTTCGTTCAGAAGTTTGAGAAGAAAAGATAATCAGCTGAATCAAAGATGACAGAATGCTCAAAAAGAATGACAAAAGCTGAAGTGTCACTAAATTTTGATATTTATTTCTAATTTATTTGGTTCTGCTACAAAGAGGCTGTCATATTCTTTTCCTGAAAGTCTTCATTTCATGCTAACTGGACTATTATCAAGCAAACAGTGTCTGAAGCATAACTGTCAAAACTTATTTGTGTTGTAAGGACATAGTTGCAAAATATCAATACAGATAATAGAAAATTAAGGCAAATGTATTTGTATACTAAAAGATTTATTCTTCTCTAGAGGCTAGCTTGATGTCAGCGTTTCATACAGAAGAGGTCACATTCAAAATACCTTCTTCAACTTTGTTGGAACAGTGTAACGATGCTGCATATATTAAATGTTAAGCATCTACACACCAAGAGAGAGCTATAAAATTGTCTGATAATGCAAATTATTCCTTATTGATAGGGTCAAACTGCACTATATTTCTCCCTACTCTAAACCATATCAAGTATTAAAATAGACAAGGCCTAGAAAACACAAAGTCAGATATTTGTATTAATATAGACTCTCTCAAGTCAAACTCAGTTCCAGGTAACCATATTGATATCTCCATTTTGTTTTGTTGGCCACAGTAGACAAGTGGGTTGCCATCATCACCTTCTAAAATTTCTTTTAGATTTCAAGTACTAACCAGAAACTGATAAACTAATTATTTTTAAAAGAAAATAGTTGACATATGCAATGTTGACCCAGACTTTTAAATAATTTTACATTTTTCTTTGACTTTGCATCTAACTTACCATAACAAGGTCAATTGAGCTGTAATAGATTATAAATGATTTGACCTTAATTGTGCAATAACAATCATGTGTGCTGGCATCATTATAAGTCTATGGTTTTTCTATACATAGTTATAGAAAGCAATATTGATTTAATTATGAAGCATAATTTCAATGAACTAAACAAATATTAGAGTTGATTCCTAATAACCATTATTACATTCCAAAAAAGCATTATATCTGATCTCAGTGTAACCTAGGTCTCACTTAAGTAAGTTAAATATTGAATTTAAATCCAGGATTCACATGTTTAACAACTGTCAATCTCATCTCAGGCTGCACGGAACATAATCCCCAGCACACACTACTGTTTTATACAAATCCAGCAATGGCTCCTTGAGATGTATCAGATCAGTTAAAGCTCCTCAATGCTTATTTACCAAGCAAATAACAGAAAACAGGCTCATACCCTGTCAAAAATGTTCTAAACGTTTTACATTTTAAATCAGATTTTACTCCTGGCAACTACTTGCACAAGTCCATAGACTTTTCTCAGCAATATTTTCAGAAAGAGTTTGTCATTGCTTCTTCCTATAACTAGAATCTGTGAGTGGCCAAGGTCATGCAGCTGGTTTCCTGCCTAAAGCAGAAACAGAACTTCTCTGCTCATTGTCTGGCATCTTAATCATTAGACCAAATTGGCTCTCTTTTGCCTTTGAGTCAAATTTGACTCTTAGCAACTACAAGGACAAGTGCATTCAGACTGCTAGGGAACAGTTTCAGAAGTAGGTTGCCATTGCCTTCTTTCTAGAGCTGAGTATGTGACTGGCCAGTCAGCAGGCTTCCATATCTAAGGTAGAACAACAATTCCTTTACCACTAGAGCAAACCAGGTCTTATGTTCTATGCTAGTCCACGATTCAAAAAAATATTCTATATATAATTTTTCTCTGAGAAATTAGATTATCTCATACATCATCCCTGTTCTCTCGTGTTATACTGAATACAGAATTTCAGTCCACTGTTGAAACCTTCTATGAAAGTCATCAATTTAGGAGAGTTTCATTTTGACAATTTTTACACTTGAAATTTCTAGGTTATTTCTAGGTAATTGTTATTTGAATATAGGCTTTTGGATATATTTGCTTAATTGGGTCAGCTGAGTAATATTAAAATATTCCATTATTTAATAGTGCCAAGAACCAAACCATTGGGTAGCAGGAGCAACCTTACAATCCTTTGTGCTGCAAAACCTAGTTCCTTAGCAACCACTGAAGACAACTATGTTACCAAGGAAATCTGTAAGACATTTATCAAATGTAGAAGAAAAAAGCAACAGCATAGAAAACCACACACACAGACCTTCTAACCTCATTTCATTGCATGAAATTTAACTATTCTCATCCATTAACAAAAATCATGTGGGGTCAATGAAAGGTATTTTTGACTAAAAGTTTTGTTTTATAATACACATTTCTTAATATTTAATTACACATATATAGACACATTTTTTGTCTCTTCCAGCATCTGAACTCAGTGCAGGTTTAGATGTGAATTAATCACCTCAATAACTTTAAGATGCTTGGATTTCAACTTCCAGAATTCCTCGGCTAACTGTTGAAGTCCAAGCTTCTTAAAGCCATTGAGATGGAGAAACAGGGCCTTAAAAGGACTTTGCCATATTGAATGGAATTTCTGGCTTCTAACAGGCAATCCCTCCAGTGGTGGGATTCAAATTTTTTTACTACCGGTTCTGTGGGCATGGCTTGGTGGGTTAGGTAGGGGAAGGATACTTTAAAATCTCCAGTCAGAGGTGGCATTTGCTAGTTCTCAAAATTTCCGCTACCAGTTCTCCAGAACTGGTCAGAACCTGCTGAATACCTCTCTGTATTTGAGAGCCTCTTTCTGGGGATTTTACAGTATACTTTCCCTGCCACGCCCACCAAGCCACACCACACCCACCAAGCCACACCCACAGAACGGGTAGTAAAAAAATTTGAATCCCAGCACTGATCATGCAGGGCCACCTGGATTTTTGCAACCTAAAGATATTAAAATGTTAAGATGATTTTTTTAAAAGTAACCTTTTACTATTGCTGCCTTTAATAAAAGAATTGATGGCCTGTAGCTATTGTTGTCCTTTTAGATAAGAATATATATACACAGAATATATGTCCAATGTGTCCAAAGGTTGAATGTCTTATTGAAAAATTTTGTCATGCTTTGCGGAGTTCGGTTGCTGAAAGCGTACAAATAGGGGCTTCAATAGTATAATGCATATTATGCTTTAGGCATAGCAATGTGTAGCCAGTCAATTGTGATACATTCAATAAATGATAAATAGCATTTTGTGAAGCAGTCAGTACTTAAATACCACTCAAACCACTAACAAATACAAAGACATACACAAACACATTTTTGTTAGTTTTATGTGTGTGTGTGTAAGTAGGCATAGCATGTATTTTTACTGTGTGTCTTATTTATCTCTACCAATATGAATGAACAGAGCAGTTCATCCTACTGTAGAGCAACTCATTTCTACTGTTGCAATCTTGTACTAAAGAATTCCTTAAACCCGGAAGAACTTTTAATAATCCCCTAATCTGGATTGAAAATATTCTGGTGCTGCTGAAACAGTGGGTGGAGCTTAGTTTAACCTTTACACGCAGTAAAGGTTGATTTTTTTTAAAGGTTAGACAAATTCACTTTGTATTGTGTACTCTCGGAGTCTGCTCAGTATACTGCTCAGAATCATCTATATTGGACTGATCTATAATACCATAGATCTATAGCAGCAGCAACTTTCATTACCAAAGTATAGTTTTTATTCTACTACCTGCACTATAAGATATGTCTTAACATCAAAAATGCATAGTTCACAGAACTTTTCATCAAGGGAACTAGGAATATTTTTGCCTATTTTCCCAGGATCTGAAAATCTGAAAACCTTCTAGAATGTGAAGTAAGGCCAGAGGAAGAGGGAATCAGGGACATATTTGCAGAAAGTCAAGGGTGGATCCAAACCATTGGATTACCATAAAAAAATCAATCTCCTTTCTTAAATGCAGGACCCCGGTCTGTGGACAATCTATCTAGAACAAGCATAACGAATACTGAATGAAGCATAACTATTGCCTCTTGCGTCTTAAAAACTACGGTTTCATTCGTGTAAATCAAGCTACCTTCACTGTTTTTCACATGCATATTTGCCTGTTTTTCACATGCATATTTGCCTGTAGCCATTTAGTCTAAACTTACCTCAATAAATGGTTTGGCAGGAAAAATAAAGCAATTGTGCTCCTTTTTAATGAAAACATTACAGAGGAAGCCAAATCACAACAAAAATTGGTAAGGTATTCCTAGAAAACATTAAAGTTCAAACTTTTCATAGAGTTGATAAAAGCAGCAGTATCAAGCTGACACTGTAAAAGTGCCCTTTAATTGACTCCATCTCTTAGCAATTTTCATGTCAGATTGCTTTCAGCCACCATGTCCAAGCCATGCTGACTCCGAGAATACAAATCTCCAAGGAAGCACAAATCACATACATTTTAATCTCAAGCTTCAGAGCTGACTAGGCATTTCTAGCAATATTTTAAATACATTCCTTCCTGAAGATAGTTTACTGGATTACTCTCGAAGTTTTCTAGCATTTTATCAGGGGGAGAGAAAAAAGGATGTTGACATAAGAAATATCTGAAAAATATGGATGTAACAGTTGAAGTCAATGATAATCCATTTTGTACAGGAAGTTGGATGAAGTTATTTCTTTCTCTTCTGTACAGGACTTATTCACTATCTGAAGTTATTGCTCTGAATGTTGGACTGCTCTTAAACATTAAGTTGCAAACGCAGCAGACTGTCATATCAGATCTACTCACATGTAGACTCACCTACGGTTGTCATTTTTTCCTTAGTGATTTATATAATGTTTTCAATATGCATCTCTTTCAAATAAAGTTTGGAAATTAAAATGTTGCAAAATGATTCTTTTCACATTTTAAAGGACACGGAGTTTCTTCTGAAGGAGACACATTGGCTGACATCTCATTTCTAAGTCAATTATAGGGAATGTTATTTATTTCAACCTCTAATGGGCCTGGCAAATTGACAAATGAACCTCTACTTCAAATACTATCTTGCAAAGATGATAGTCTTTAGAAATAGGATCTTTTTTTTCACAATTTCAACATTATAAAATGCATTCATAATCTCTCTTGCTTAACCACATTTCTTATAACTAAATTGGATTCTTGTTTCAGTGGCTACTTTTTTTAAAAAAAGTCTGTTTTCCTACATTTCCCCTAAATTATATTTTAACTGTGTTTTTTTTAAATGAGAGGACTTCCATAGCCAAAATGAGCCAAAATGTAGTCAATGGCCTTGCATAAACTAACTTTATATACTAGGTTATTTTGAGACAAAATTGAGAAGTAATCTACTTTTTCTTTAAATCAAACAGAAATTAGAGATTTCTCTAAGAATTTCTCACAGATTGCAACAAAACTATAAGGAATCTGGGCACATCTTGCTCATTTATCAGCAACAGAGCAGGCCATTAGTATTGTTGAAAGTCTACAATCATCATTACAAGCAAACTGGAAGCAGAGGAACTTTAATCTTTTAAAGATCAGAAAAGGCCCCAAGAACTGTCCTCTTGGCTGCATTCTGCACCAGCTATAGCTTCCAAATTCTCTTCAAGGATAGCCCTAGGTAGACTAGGTAGTCCAAGCATGAAATGATCAGGGTTTAAGTAACTGAGTGCAGGGATTCTTCATCCAGGAAAGAGTGCGACTGGTACACAACATGACATTGGACAAAGACTCTCCTAGCCACAATTTTGACTTGCTCTTCAAGTATTCTTTATATTGCTCTTATTCCCCATTTCATCTGTGAAGTGTTAGAATGCCCTTTGTACAAATACCACTTTTCTTCCACTATGTAGGACACTTCAGTGTCATTCAGTGTTGTTTAGTTTTTTTCAGGAATTTCTGTTTATTGGGACACCATGAACTGGTTAAAATGAATCACTGAATTTATTTTGATCTGCATTTTGAAATGCTATATGATAGTGCAACTTGGATTTGATTATATCTGGGGAAAGAAGAAATTTATCCTTATTCACAACTTATATATTATTACATGTGGATATGCTGAATTCAAGAGGATCATCTTCTTTCTGACTGGAGTTATATAAAACTACAATACGTTAAAAGCATTTGATAGCATTCATAGAATTGTATTTTGGCTGTAACAACATTGTTTCTGGCCATTGCAGTGCAATCATTTTTTACTCAAAGCCAAATACAATCTTAATTGTCATTATTCCTACAGTTAGGAAGAATGTAGGGGCAGCTTTATGAAAGTTTTTGCCTCATCTTTTAATTATAGGGCATGGCTTCTTGTAGTATATATAATCACATTCTTAAGTCCTGAGCTGAAACATTTTGCTATCAAATTGACTTTATTTGTAAAGGATCTGTTCAAATGTTAGCACAATGCATAGAATAACACATCTTTTCACCAATCCCACATATTCCCATATGATCCATAATCTGTTATGAAAGCCAATTTGGTTAATGCATCAGGCTAGAAACTGGTAGACAGTAAGTTACAATTCCACCTGGGGCACAAAGTCAGCTAAGTGACTTGGGCCAGTCACTTTCTTTCATCCCTAGGAAGGAGGCATTGCAAAACTACTTCTGAAAAATCATGCCAAGAAAACTGCAGGGAACTGCAGAAACTTACCCAAGCAGTCTCTGAGAACTGGACAAGATTGAATGATAGGAAACAAGTTATCTATTATATGTTGCATTGATTATGTGACATCAAGTTAACTGAACTTTTAGTATTAACTCTTAGCAACCATTGCCACTGTAATTCAGTCCATCCAACTTGTTGCTGGTCATCTAATAATGGTTGGAAAGAAGCACCATGTGCAGATCAAATGGCATTTGTATGATGTGTATATATAAACCAGCCCTAATAGAATATAGAAAATAGAAAAGAGAGACTTTCCAAATATCATTTACAACAGAGATAAAGCAATGTGAAACCAATTAATTACATTCAGCCCACAAGCTCTTTTTGTAGCTTTTGGATCTTTCAACCAGATTGACCCACCAAAGCTTATTAGGAAAATTGTCCTTTTCTTAAGAGAATAAAAAGTAAAATACTGCAAATATATTTGGTTTTTTTTTAATCCGCTACCTCTAAAATGAAGATGTTGAGTCCTCTCTCATCATTGTTCCACCTTGGTTGCTGCTGCCCTTGGAAGTGATTTTTTTTTTAAAAAAGTGAGGCTTTGCCTCCCTTTATCTATTCTTTTCCAATAAACATGTTGTTTCATCAGAAGGAAAAATAAATCAGATTTGGGTTCCAGAAATCTTATTAATGCCTAAATCAGAATGCTTCTCCATCTAGACCAATACAATCTCCCCTAACTAGCATTATCTCTGGGTCTCCCTTGCTGAATTATTTCAAGTGTTAGTGTCAAACAATTTGAATTACTTGCACTCAAAGTATCTCCTTTAATGTTTGGTTTTTCACCAATACAGTTCAACTATTGCTTTTATTTTTGAAAGAGCAGTGCTGGAAGAAAAACAAGAAAGAAGCTTATCTTAAACTTACTGTTTCCCTTTTGTGCTTAATATTTGACCAATGTGTTAAACAGCAATGAGATATAATTTAGTATGTTTATCTATGTAATAAGGACATTAATATTGAGAGTACCAGTAGGCTACACATACTTTACAATTTCCTTTCATGTTTACCAAGCCGCAAGAATGTTCCATATATGAGCTGAAAGCATAGAGAACAGAGATGTAATTCTGTACTTCAACTTCATGAACAAATGTCTTTTCAAATTGATTTGCACTGTTTGTTATAAAAACTTTTCTTTGTAACCAACATTGTTCACATAGCTATATGGACAAGTTTAGTATAACTCCTAGATTGTATTACTTCAAAGCACTGTCCATAGTGCTGATTTTGAGATTTTGTTCATAATTTAGCATTTATATGTTTTATTACCTGGAGTCACATACACTAACTTTCCCAACCTGGTGGCTATTTTTCAATAAAATGTGATCTCTGATCAATTACTATATATATTGGGGATGATGACAGCTAATAGTGCACAATATCTTGCCAGATTGTTTAAATACAACACAAAACTCTTGTTACAGGCTAAGTCATAAATTATCCAGGATTTAATTACTGGAAGGGTCACTTTTTATATTATAGGGAATTTATAACCCATCTTTCAGTTTAAAGAGCGATCATGTTCAACCATTATCAACATAAAAAAGCATTACAATGAACATGTGTCTTTCAACCAAGGTCATCTCACTTATCTAAAGTTCAAAGAGAATAAGGTTTTTAGGCCGCCAGTGTTGTGTAACAGAATGCTATGCTCATAAGGGACATATTTTGCCAATAACAGTTTCTTTTAAGAATGCTTTATTCATGATTCATGCGTGCAGCTGTCCTTTTTCTTCCTACTGCAGGAAGCTAACTCAGCATATAGGGTAGCTTTACATCCTGCCCATAGTTATCTCATTTTTGAAATCCTTTTTTCTCTGCAACACCCACCACATCCACTATACATGGTACAAGGAAAAGTTTTCTATTGGCATAAAAATATGGACCTTTTTAAAGTATGTTTTTACAACCTGTGTAGATTTTGAGATTGGGGAAATAAAACAACTGAGGGACAGGGACAGAAAAATTGTCATACATTAGACCCAGTTCACCTATCCTGAACTTTTAAAACTGTAATTTATATGCTACAGAGTTAACATGCCCCTTGATCTTTGACCATAGATTTTGTTCTTTTCCCATCATCTTGAACTATGTGGTTGGTGCCTCGACAGTTTTGTCCTAAAGGACAGTTGACCCTCTTGATTCTAAAGAACTATTCAGAGTTTTAAAAAATAAGCTATTTATGGGTACATTTGCAAAACAATTCACATATATAATCTGAAAGAAGCCTGGTTTGTTATTTCTGGTTTGAAACTTTAGCCATATGCGTCTGTAGATTAATCAATAATGCCATCTCCTCTTTTAATCAAAAGCATGACTTGCTACTCCATTATTGGCCTTGGGGTCCTTCCAGTCTGTCAGCTTTAAGAAAAATGACTGCTTAAGTCAAGTTGAAAAGACAATTAAAACAATTCAGACTGAGTTTGATTTTCCATTTCCTTGATGGAATATTTTGATATTATTATGCCCTAAAGCCTCAAAGATAATACTTCCAAGTTGTAATATGTAATAGGAAAATCAGACTCTACATTTACAAATAATTTCGGATGCCAGGGCACCAGGATGTTCTATGGGATTATGATGTATTCTGCTTCTTGTCCTGTCTATTTTTTAACTTCATGACTTGTTGAAAGTCCACATTAAATCTTAGAAGCCAGTATTTCATACCAATTTGAATGTTTATCTAAAATTTAAAATTCAAATTTCAAGGTTATGGTAAAATTTACTGAAATTTAGTATTTAGTCTGTTGTCATTGGTCACTAGATTGGTTAGCAGTTGGTTAGCAATGATATTAAATTGTTTAACTTTAAAATTTAGATGAGAGATGGAAACAATAGAAAATGATATTTTAATTACTTTTGACATTTACAAGTTCTATAACTGAAATACAAGGTACTTTATGACCTTTGTTTATTGATATAGCTAACCATATTATTTTAACAGAATAATTGAACATCAAATTAGAGATGTAAGAAAATTGCTTGCATCTTTTATGGTATCCTTAGAATCCAACTAGGAAAATGGCAAAATGTTTGAACATGTTTAGGAGTCATAAAAAAAAGAATAAAATATTTAAAGAAAAATGCTTCGGCCCATTTTTAAGTAGCTCATCCCTTAGCAAGCCATGTGACACCTAGTGCAACTCTAATGAATGGAAGTTACATACTCCTGGTTTAGTAACCTATATGTGCATTGAAAATTCAGAAGACATAAGGCCAATTATTAATCAGTCATAATAAAACAGATACTGCCAAAGCACTGTAGATGTCTTCTCAGGATCTAAATACTACTTATGAATTAAAATCTCAAGAAGAGGAACTGTTTCGGCCTTGCTCTATAGTACTTTTTGGTCCTTGAATTTTTAATTTGTGTTGATTTTATATTCATTTGTTCAAGTGAAAAGCTGTTTTATTACTATGCTTGAGAGGTGATATTCAGCAGATTCTGACCTGTTCTGGGGAACTGGTAGGGAAAATTTTGAGTAGTTTGGAGAACTGGCAAATACCACCTCTGACTGGCCCCACCCCATCTATTCTCTGCCTCCCAAATCCCAGCTAATCGGCTGGGTTTTCTTTTGTTGCCCTGCACAGGAGAACGGAGCTGGAAAGCAGGTTAGTAGGGTGGGGAGGGAATGAGGATTTTACAGTATCCTTCCCCAGCCACCCCCACCACACCATGCCCACCAAGCCATGCCACACCCACCAAGCCACACCCACAGAACCAGTCATAAAAAAATGTGAATCCCACCACTGCTATGTTTGCTAAACCACACCAGGAATAGTATGGATTTTTCCTGGACCTTCTGAACCATGTTTCTATGGTTTTTCAGATATGGAGTTGTGAATGAAACAAGTCTATTTTAGGGCCAAACTAGCACAAATCTGGAAAGTCCCCACAGATAAACAGAAGGGGACAAAGACTACATACAGTAAGTACAGTATTGCCCACAATACTGAGGCTGCAAGGCTTACTGAGACTCTTGGGATGAGAACAGAAGAACCAGCCTCAAACTGCTGCTGCCCGATTTTCTTACTTTGACTTCTTGATTTGGACCAGTGTTTCTTAATCTTGAAGATGTGTGGATAGATGACTGAGGAATTATGGAAGTTGAAGTCCATAAATCAGTAAAAAAGAAAAATGTAGTTGGGATGCAAATATTTTTAGAACTCTTCAAAATGAAAATACATTTTGAACATGTTGCCAGGGACACAAAGGAATGGGTTGTTGTTCTTGAAAAGATTAATGATTAACAGAAAACTTGAAAAGATTAATGATTAACAGAAAACTTCATTTACTGCAATGTGATGCAGCAAAGGGCATGAAAGTATTACACTGCAAACGTTATTCTCAGATTTGTATTTAAAAGCAGATTAATTGTACTACAGGAGTTTTATCTTTTGCTCCACGTAACAGTACATTTTCTAGCAAGAACATTTTAAGATATCTAAATCCAATCTAGGAAATCTGCAATATGACAATGCAGTTGTTCTGGGGATTTTCTAGATGCTGTGCAAGAGCCAGAGGTAGAAATTTAACTATATGCAGAAGTGGAACAAATTTTTGGATTTATTATGGAGTTTTTTTCTCTTTAATCATACACAATATGAAAAACTAGTGGGGGGGAACATATCAGAGTACTTCAAATGCTATGTAAGACATAAAATGATTATGGCCAAGAATATAGAACATCAGTTCTTAAACCAGATAAAAATTATTGACTTTCTGTATGAATACATACAAGCTGACCAAACAGTTACTCCTGATAAGGAGTAAATCACTGCCTAAGTTTTCTGCTTGATAAGTGCCTTTGTTTACTCACCAGACATAGCCGTCTCTGTTCAAGACAAAGAGATGTAACTTTCTCCCATTCCTTTGCCTGCTACATTTAAGCAGCAGAGCCTATTATTTCAGCAGGATATAATAAAGAAGTATGGTAATTATGTCTCACGAGAAATGTTTTGCAGCTCAAGCAGGCAAAAAAAATTGAAGGGTTTTGAAAACTAAGCTCTTGATTTTGATATAAATTTATTTCCTTAGGGGAAAAAATGAAATTGACTCTCCTGTAGCTACAAACCCTGGTTATTTCTCACCGAGTTCAGGTTGAATACAACTTTGCATGAACTGCCTTTCTACACGATACTTATGAACTTATGGACCACTAGGGACAACAGGTGTAGAGTTAGCAAAGAGAGTTTGCATTTCAATCTCCTGTTTCAAACTTTGCATGTTTGTATACAGCATGTCTCCTATTGGATAGTTACAGTAGATAGTCTTAGGGCTTTCATCCCTTCCTTGGCCACTCACTTCTTCTGTCCCTGTCCTTTGTAGTTCAGATTTTCACTAAAGTGGTTTTTCTCCCCTCCACAAATGTAGAAGAGCACAGAGTAGGCTCTTAGCTGTAAGAGATTTAAGTAATTCAAGTATTACTTTCATGCATACATCAGTCTCAAGAAAACTTTATATAAAAATGGATATTTTTCTAAAACTTTAAAACTTATGCTCCTAATTTTAGTGGTTTTCTCTGCATGGTTCTGTTATTATAATGTTTTTATTTACATTATCAGGTATTTGGGCTAAGAAGTATTAGCTTAGTTACCCCAAAATTTATGTTTTTATGTAATGTGTTATTTGATAGCTTAAAGAATTATCTTACCTGTTTCCCATCCAGTGTGTAAAGACGCTTAACTACTCCTGAATCAAGTTTGATGGCATCAGTAATATCAGTGAGAACCTGCTCAAATGAATGTGCTGTTTTTTTGTTAAGCAGAATCCGAACTGCTTTGCGTGGCTTCACACCACTCCTGATGATTGTGACCAGTTTAGGTCTAATGAAATCCTTGTTCTCCTTTGAATCTGCAGGGCTTCCTTTGGCCGTGGCTAGAGAGGGCACTGAACGGGAAGTTGAGGTGGTCTTAACATTTACAGACCAATTAGGATTTACATTCTTTGTGTACTCCAGCTTCTTAAAAGGCTCTATTGAACCACACACATAGCTCTCTCCTGAAAAAAAAAAAGAGACAAAAGGATGGGTGGGTAGAAAGAATTACAAATCATTAAGAAATATTTCACAAGAAGAGTTCTCCGCTCCTCTACTCATTGCAGAATACCTTATGCCACCAGATTTGAAACATTAGACCTAGAAAACCTAGAACTACGCCGTCTTCGGTCTGATCTAAATATAGTATATAAAATCATACATTGCAATGTCCTACCTGCAAATGAATACTTCAGCTTCAATCATAACAATACGAGAGCACACAATAGATACAAACTTAAGGTTAACAGCACCAAACTTGATTACAGAAAATACAACTTCAGCAACAGAGTGGTCAGTGTTTGGAATACTCTACCTGACTCTGTGGTTTCTTTCCCAAATCCCAAAAACTTTAACGTTAGACTGTCTACTATTGACCTCATCCCCTTCCTAAGAGGCCTGTAGGGGGCGTGCATAAGCGCACCAATTGTGCCTACCGTCTCTGTCCTATTGTTTCTTTTTCTTTTTTTCTTTTTCTTATAAGTATCCATCTCGTATTCAAAACTTTGTTTATTCTTATACCTGTATCTTGTAAGCGATTGACAAATCAAATAAATAAATATTTTTTTAAAAAAAAGTCAGGCATGTACATTCTTTCTATAATCATTCAAGTCACTTCCTAAAGATTGACAGGGAAAACATGTTACTATTTCAAGGTTTTTAGGTATGAGATTTGAGGAAGAAATGCTAACATTTCTAACATTTGTCTAATAGAAGGCAAATTGGAGGCTGAAAGATAAAAAGACTAGAGCTACTGTTATTTCTTCTAATTTCTATTGTAGAATTACCTACAATGTTTGACAAAGAAAATTAATCTGCTTAGGAGATACATCCTTTAATGGAAAGAAAGTTTTAGCCCCAATGCATTTACAAGAAAATAAGACATTTAACAGCTCTATTTCTGTAGTAGAATCTGAAAATTCTTTTTAAAGTACTTTGTTCTGGAAAAAATATAATATAACTTAAGGGCCAAAAGACAAAGCACAGTAATGATTTTCAAATGATTAAACAGGACATATTCCCTTTAATGTACATTGCCATATAATATTTTTAGTATCAACCACAAGGTCAGAAACCACAAAGTGTTCTTTCCTTGTATACTGTTCCAAACTTCATTAAGGTTCAAGCACTTTGTTTTTGTGTAAAAATGTTTCTTAAATGGTGTGGTATTGATACCCTACAGTACTCTTCAAAGCAATTAAATTGCATGATAGTGAACATCTTATTTTATCCCACTAAATGAATCTGTTTGCTATCACTAGATATATTGACAATAAAAATGATTGAATTTAGGCTTCTTCTCATTACTTCTCAAAATCTCCAAAAAAAAAAGGTTTGTTTTTAATATTTGCTTTTATATTAGTGCTCAAGTGACCAAACAGCAACCGTTGGAAAAGGAATATAAACTTATTCTGAAATCTCTGCTGGGTCTATACTAATCTATGGTAAATCACTGTAGATTCCTAAAATTCAACAATTGCCCTAACAGACTTAAGATTCTCCAATAGTACATGATGGATCAGCTGCAGAAAGAATTAGACATTGTTTTTAAAGCAGATATAATTATCCCCTCCAATTCTCATGTAAACATTGAATGAAAGGCACCTAACAGGATCTTTCTTTGGGGAAACTGCACTTTTTAGGAATAGCAAGCATAGTTTATTCCATTGCATGTCAGTTATATGGGTTTATACTTTTGTTCTTCCCTTAATTTAATGTAGTCAAGCAGGGTCACCAGAAATTAAAGGTGGGGAGACGGAACTGCAAGCTTTCTTAAAAACATGACCAGAGATCACAACTTGCTCTAGATTTTCCTCTTTGTTTTGCCTGTACAAGTTCAAAGGGAGCAATCATGCTACTGCAAAGTTTGAGAAATCTTGGGAAATATCAATTAAAATATAATATCAATAAGTAAGAGGTACATTGATTTCTTATCCAATCTCTACTTGAATGAAGCCATTCATTTTATTTTGGGGAGGGGCATATACATTTACATAGCCTTATGAAAGGGCTGTTTCAGAACCCCTGCCTTCGTGCATGCCAAGAGTCGCGCCTTATAGGTCTTTGGAAGTCAACCTCTGAATTTAATCTAGGAGCAAAATGTATTAGAATTTGCAGCATGTGGGTTTTCACCTCCAATCAAGATAAAAATTAATGTTCAATAAAAACATAATTATCTAAGCTAAAATCCCAAACAAATAAGACTTCAACTGAAGATAAACAGTCAAAAATAAAGATTTTATTTTATTTTTTTAGGAAATAGATAATTATAAATTAGTTATAAATAACTACCTTATTTTATGATAACACTATTTCTATTTATTAATAACAACATACCCATAAAAATAACAATATACATTATATGTTGCAGTACATTTTATACAGGCTACAAATATTATACAATGGGTATATTTCAACAGATGAAAATTCACTGAAGGGAATGGATCCCTATTAGACAATCACTTACATTTGAGCCAGCACAACAGTGTGCTACACCCACCAAAAAGTCAATGCAATCCTAGGCTGCATTAACAGAAGAATAGAATCAAGATCATGTGAAGTATTAGTACCATTTTATAAGGCCTTGGTAAGACCACACTTGGAACACTATGTTCAGTTCTGGTCACCAAAATATAAAAAAGATGTTGAGACTCTGGAAAGAGTGCAGACAACAACAACAAAGATGATTAGGGGGTTGGAGGCTAAATATATGAAGAACAGTTGCAGGAATTGGGTATGTCTAGTAAAAAGAAAAACTAGAGGTGACATGATAGCAGTATTCCAATATCTCAGAGGCTGCACAAAGAAGAGGGAGTCAAGTTATTCCCCAAAGCACCTGAGGGTAGGACAAGAAGCAATGGGTGGAAACTAACCACGGATACAAGCAATCTAGAATTCAGAAGAAATTTCCTAACAGTGAGATCAATCAACCAATGGAATAGCTTGCCTTCAAAAGTTGTGGGGGAGAGGGAGGCTTTTAAGAAGAGACTGGGCATGAAATGGTATAGAGACTCTTGCTTGAACAGTGGGATTGGACTAGAAAACTTCCAATCCCCTACCAACTCTGATGATGCTCTATGTTCTATGTATATACATAGAATAAATAACCCTTGAATAGATCTCCAATTTAGCATAAAGTGTTCTTTAAATCACAGTACATACCTAACATTAACTCTTCATACACTTTTTGCATATTTAAAAGATTGACATTAACATTGAAAAAGTTAATAGAACTTTGGCAGGGGAAAGAGACAAGCAAGAGAGAGAAAGAGAGACCTAAAACTCTGTGTTTACCAAGGACAAAAGGCAATGTCCTAAAAAGTTGCTGACAAAAAAGTGTGTGTTGTGAGAGACACTATTCTGTGAGTAATCTGAATAATTGCTTCCTAAAAATAGGAACAATAAATGGCAGCTGGTATCCAAGGAGCAAGCTCACAACACAAATAAGCAGGGAAGGGTAATTGCAGTCTACCAGTGGAGAGAGGGGGTCAGTGCTTAAACATTTTAAACTCTCAGTAAACAGTGTACATTTAGCTAATCTAAAAATGAAACAAAAAGAAATGAACTCTTGCCTGCTCAAACAGAGGTTAACAAAAAATGAGAATGGATGGATGGATGGATGGATGGATGGATGGATGGATGGATGGATGGATGGAAAAAGGATGGATAGATAAATGTGTTGTCTGTCTGTCTGTCTGAACAGAGTATACACAACTAGCTTTCAAGAAGGCAAAAGGAAATCACAATACTGGTTACATTATTATAAAGAACAGAGACAACTGTATCTTAGCCAGATCTACCAGCTCATGCAGATTATTGGCTGACACAAACATGGATTAAGGGATATATTTCCAATTCTTATTAAATCCATTGTTAACTGCCATCTCCTGCTAATCTCTTTGGGAACTAATGAGATTGACAACAGCTACAACATATAACATTTGAAAGTCTGCTCTAGTAAGTTCTAGAATCTTGATGTTTTAATTTATTTTTCCAAACCATAGAACAGTATTGCAGAGATAAAGATTTAATACTACAGATCATTGATTGACTTCAAAAATGTTGTAGACCGATATTTGGTTTCTAAAATCTAGGTCTAAATTACACAGATCATTAGACTGTTGGTAAAAATGTGTTTGGCATTTATTAAGCATGGTGAGCTGGATCAGAAGGGCTTAAACTGAATTTGTGAACTTGGAGGCAAAAATCCTGAAGAATAAACCTTGGATACAAGACTGCAGACAGGAAGAAAATGAAAATATTGTTGTAATAAAACCTGCTGAACCATATAGTGAAAGATCATAAGGTTCATTGGCTATGGTTTCAAACCATCCTAATCTTATATGGAGTATGGAAAATAAAGATGAGCATGAACTGTTGGTACAAAAACACAAACATGAGTTAATGACAAAACAGAATTGCATTTAACTGTTGAATATAAGTAATAGCAAACACCTATAGTAAGAGAGTTGTTCCAATGTCTGACTCTAGAAATCAAATCAAGGATGGATTTGAAACCTATGAACAAACACTTCAAATTCATGTTATGGATGATGAAATTTTTATAGTTTTGCACAAATGATCTGATCCAGAGTTGCCTGGCCCTAATATCTTCTTGTTGCTCACTCTATCAAATCATTCTAATAATTCCCAAGTCTTGTATAGGACTAACTGATAATACCTAGTAACTTATTTGGTGTATAATTATATTAGTTTGTCCCTTCTTTTAAAGGGACTGGAAAATGGAATAATAATTACATGCTCACCTCTTTACAGATATTAGCCATAAGCTAAATATGTTAAAAAAAAATAGAAAAGTTGGGAGCACACCATTTAACATTAGTTTTTAGCAACTCAAGAGGGGTAAAATCTCAAATGATGCTTTTCCTGTATTTTGACTGTATTATGAAGTTAGTAGTTTCTGAGTAGCTAGAAAGCAATGGAATACTGTAAATGGCTCCACTCTCAGTGGAGCCAATGACTGTGTTGGAGCAAGGAGATAGAAAACAAATAAGCTCCTCAGAATTCTTCTCTGGAGCAAGAGATGACCTGAATTGTTCAGAAGTGCTCTATACTGTGGATCTTCATCAGGAGACTAAGTCAATGGTCTGCTACAGATTTTAGAGCCAAGGGAGACAAAGGAAAGCCATCTTTGCCCAAGCTGCAGTTTGAAGACTTCAAAAGAACACACTTCCTTTCTTAATCACTGCTTAAAATTGTTTATTAGCGAAATTTTGTATATTAGGAACTTTAAAAAAAACAAGTTTTATTATACTAGATAAGTTTCCTTTTATCTTGGTAAAATAATTTTTATGTAGGAATTTTAAAAATTCTTATTTTGGAATAAACAGCAAAACCATGCTTAGAACATTGGTTTTGAAAAGTTATAAACTTACTGTTTATAAACAGCCTTATTTTTGAGAACTAAGATCTCAAAATTAATAACAAAAATCCTTCCTGTGGTTTGTTTAAAATTCTATTAAAAATAGATGAAGATTTTGAAACCTTCCCATGTAAAAATGTTGATTAGAAAAAAAAAAATAGAACGAACGCTGAATTTGAGCACTTAGAAGGAACCAGAAAAATACTAATGATTATTGTTAAAGGAAAAGAGACTAATATACAATGAAGCAAAATATGGAAGAATTTATGGGAACAATGCATTCAGAAGATTTTTTAAGGCTGCCTGTATCATAAAAATGTGGAATTAAAAATGCTAATTTACAATTATATAGAAAAAGACGCAGCAACGGATTTGCAAATGAAACTGACTGATGGCCTAGTAATTAAAAGGGACATATAATCAGAAAAATTACATGGATGTCTTTCTTACCTTGGATTTACAAACTATGTGTTAAACAAATGAAGAGATTTTTTTGAGAAATGAAATTAACTGTGGGACATTTTAAACAGATTAAATATCAAGATTCTTAAAAACCAAAAGGAAATAATGTAAAGTTGGCTTAATTGATCGAGGTTAAAATATATGTGTTGCTGCTTTTTGTAGCTCTTAATGGACTTCTGATTAGGGTTGAGTGACAAGTTTATTGATTTATGAATAAGAGATAAAATATAGGAAGGGATTTTTTATGGTAGCATCACAGAAAGTGAAAAGTTTCTACTTGTCCAGTTGACAGGCAAAGTCATTTCACAATACATCTTTATTTATTTTCCCTGCATTTTTTTAGTTTGTATTAGTTTATCTCTGTATCTGTAAACTTTTATTAAAATATTATTTTAAAAATGAGGTTAGTACTTTATGAAAGTAAAACTGAATTTAGTAGGACATCTGGATGAGACTTAGATTCTGGCATACAGTACAGTAGGAGTTAATTGCAAAAATGTAGTAGAAACATGACTCCTTAACAGCAGCTGATAACTTCATTTATCAAAGTCTCTGAATCATTTTAGACTGCTTCTAATAGGTGCTAGAAAGCCATATAATTTCTCCATCTAGCACCTATAATTTGCTCTTGCAAAATCTGTTTTTTTATTCTTGCCAGAATTTTAAACTGTTTTTGCCCCGCAGATAAAATGTTTCCCACTACTTAGTTTTTATTACTTGTTTTATTAATTATCTTTAGCCCTTACAGATTCACAGTTACACCTGTATTTTGATTTAATTATTGAAACTCAGGCTTGGTTGTGAAAGTGCTAAATAGATCCTGCAAAAAGTGGATTAATAAATTGCTAAAATATTGGAGACAAATTAATTGCCTCTTAGAAAATGAGAAGAAGTTAGGGAATTATTACAGAAATCCTTAAGAAAGTATCCTCGTTATTTTTTCACAAACTGGAAGAAAGATCTTGAAACTCTAATCTGAATTGGATGAAAAGGTGGAAAGAGTTCTTAACAAGCATGTAGATGACTAAAGTGGGTACAACAACTAAGAGTTTAGAAAACAAATACAATTTAAAACATCCTTGCTATGCAAAAGAAATTGGCTGAAAATAACTAAATGAAATTTAATCGAATCAGTTGTAAAGCTCTTGACTTAGGAAACAAATTAAATAGACACTGTATAGGAAGATGGCTATCTAGCTTGCTAATAGTTTTTGTGAAAAAGATCTTGGAATACCAAATGCTTACAAACTGAATATTGTGAAAAAGGACAAATGGAATTTTAGGCTAAATAAAATTGTTTCCAAATCCCAGAAAATAATACTTCCACTTTAGTTAGCTTTGGTCATTCCATGGAATGGGTTCAGAGAATAACATGAGGATGACTAATGACTAGAATCAAAGTTCCAAGAAGAAAAGTGTAAGAATTTGAAATGTTAAGCCTTGAAAAGACAATCTTTAAATCAATGATAATTTTATTTACTTGTTCAGCAATAATAACTGCCCAAAAAATATCCAGGGAAAAATGATTTAATGTCCATTCATTAAATATGTGAATTTAGATAGAATTTTGTTTACAAGATCTATACAAATCAGAAATAAAGATATTGTATGCTTTTACTTTGCCGTAAGATGTTTACAAAATCAGATAGCTAGCCAGATAAATATAACAGCTTAATGAAATCAAGAACTGGGCAAAAGAATTGCCATTAAAACCTATGAAGGAATAGATAATATAGTCCCATGTGATCATATAGAACAAAGATTCAGTAAGAATATACATAGCATGGAAATTACTATTTGAATCATGTACAGTACATGCTAGTATTACTAATCTAGAATTTCCAGAATTTGATGAATTATAGTCTCCATGAATATATACAGGTAGTCCTGGATTTACAACAGTTCATTTAGTGACTGTTCAAAGTTACAATGGGACTGAAAAAAGTGACCTATCGCCATTTTTCACATGACCATTGCAGCATCGCCATGGCCACATGACTAAAATTCAGATGCTTGGCAAGTGGTTCATATTTATGATTGTTGCAGCATCCCAGCGTCATGTGATCACTTTCTGTGATCTTCTGACAAGCAAAATCAATGGGGAATCCAGACTCACTTAACAACCATGTTACTAACTTAACTGCAGTGATTCACTAAAACAGCTGTGGCAAGAAAAGTCATAAAAAGGGACAAGCTCACTTAACAAATATTTCACTTAGCAACATACATTTGGGGCTCAATTGTGGTTGTAACTTGAAGACTACCTGTCTCCACATGTCTAATAACAAGGGCAGCCTGAAGCTGAGGTTTAGCCGTATCTAAAGCCAGAGGCTTCCATCTCTGTTTTGAAATATACAACTAGACAAACAAAAATCTTATATCAACTTAGAAATAAGTTCTGCTAATATTTAAAACCTTATTCCCAACTGCTTTATGTAAGCAGTTTAGAAATTGCATAGGCCATAAGAAAAATCCACAAATAACTTCTGTAAAACCAAAATAGGAGACGCTTTGTTAAATGTAATTATAGAAAGTGCCATATCTGAATTCATAAGTTAGGTATCTTTATATTTAAAAAAAGAGGAAGGTAACACAGGGTATTAAAAAATAGCTATCATGAAAGAACCAACTATTCACAAAATGACTGCCATGCTGGTTTCAGTCATTCACCAGAAAGCAAAGTACTTGTTTCCTGATCCCTCAAAGTATTAATTTGTGTGTGTGTGTAGCATTTTTCCACACAAAGCATTCGGCTGCAACTATACAGCAGTTTCATTTTCAAACCATGTCCATGGGAATTATTTTGAAAATAATAGTGTTGAAAGCCAGAGCTTACTTGTGTGGCTGCTACCCATCTATATGCTACCCAAACTTTTGAAGAAAGAGAAAATCAAGTGGGACAGGAAGCTGAGCCAGTGTTAGACGTGTTCATAAATATCATTTTATGTGGAAAAACTCCTTGCACTGTGACTCATTTGCTGCTGTTTCCTCCAATAAAGAAAAAAATGAGGCCCAAAAGGGTAGAGAAGCTGTACATGTAATACTCATTACTATACCTTAATTTCTCTTTTATCTGATACAATGTTCTTATCAATGTGGCTAAAACAATACTACCACCCCCATATAAAGGCAGAAAAGTTCAGCAAGCCTAGGAACCTTTATGTCTGTTGAACCTTCTCCCAAATGAAGGAATATTAAAAAAAATAAAAAAGGAGCGTGATGCTCAGTAACCATAAAGGATTGCTATATTGAGACAAAAGGAGGGATGAAATGGAGAATCATAAAGGAGATCATGAACAGAATAATGAACAATTTACATGGGAAGATTTTGGTGCAACTCTCCCTCGCATCCCTTGCTTAAAAACTGACCTTCCACAAGTTGGTCTAAAGTGGTGATCTTCCTTGCTCCGTCAATAGTGTAGATGGTTCTCACACCTTGGGGCAGATTGACATTATCAGACAAAGTTCGGGTCAGGTCAGCCAGCAAAGCTTCGTAAGATCTAAAGCGATCAGGAGATATGGCATACACAATCCCTTTGAAATATCGGTCCCCATTGCGATAGAAACGGACTTTTTTGGCTTTCTTCTCAGAGCTGAGGGTTTGTAGGGTACGGGTTCGATAGAAACTGCAATGGGCACTATGGGTCGGGCTAGGGAGCCCATTCACCCGTGACCCTCGGCTGTACCGCTGTGCTTTGTCACGCTCATCAAAGTGTTCCAGCTCCATATCTCTCCCAAAGGACATTTTCAGAGTTAATCTGGAAAAGGGGGAGAAAGAACAAAGGAGAAGTTTATCAACACATGATAATGAAATAGTTGCTTTATTAACACAGGATAGCAAGGATTTTTCTATAACCACAGAATCTCTCCAATTCTTTCAAGAGAACCAGTGGCTAACATTAACTACTTTAGTTTTTGGATTATCTTTTTTTCCCCCTCCAGATATGAGTTAAAGACAATATTTTTCCTTGACTTTTTAAATAATCTATTCTTCCCCCTCCAAACAACCTAATCTTTTCTCCATTACCTACTATTGGATGACCATACATTAGTGTTAAATAGGATTTAGTAATAAAACCTAATTGACGGATACAAACTCCTCATTCTGTAAAGCCAAAGACTTATCCAGGCTAATAGATCTGTAACATAATGCACAGATTTAATTCCAGTAATGCAGTAACTAGGTTTCTTCAATAGGAATATGAACAGGATGTCCCCTTTTTGGACTTCAAAGTAAACGTTCATAACTGAAAAAGTGAAAGTCACTTAGAAGTTGGTACATCTAGCTATTGTCAGTTAAATCTTGTATAGCAAAGCATTAAGGTTAGCAACTATACAACACCAGCAAGACAGCAAAAAGGTTAAAACAGTTTTGAGGACTTTCAAAATTTCCCAGCATGGATAGTCCTGAGCATGGATATTGCTGAGAACTATGGGAACTAAAGTCCAAATACCTATAGGGAACAGAGCTTGGGGAATCCTACCCTATACATTGTGTAGTTTTAAAATGTTACAGTGTTAACTCTTATATCAATAATACCCAGAATTACAATGCAGCTCAAAAAAAAATCAATAAGAACACACACTTATGTCTCAAAATAATCCACTACACTAGTGTTCCATTCTTTTCTATGACTTCTTTTAAAATCTGTGTTCTCTTTCCCATCCTATTATACTCCATTTCTACTACAAAATGATTTTCCTTCTCTTCTGAGAAGCTAAACTGTCCGATCTATTATGCATGGATAAATTTAGCATGCCAAACTTCTGCCACTTGATCACAATAAACATACCGAATTACAGATACTGTTATTTAAATGTTGACTTTCCTGTTAGTATAGTAGTCAGTTAAAATGAATGACAGTTTTCTTTCCTATACAAACCCAACTGGATAAAGCAAGGTGCCTAACTCTGTCTGTCATCAACTTAACAGAAGCAATCATTTGCTTTCCCTTTACTATAATTCTGTTATATTGGAATTGCATTGAAGCCAAAACAGGTCTTACTCAAAAATAAATCCCATGAGACTTACTCATTCCCAGAATAGTATGTAAAGGACTACTTCTATATTAGATTATTGAGGCTTAATATACATAATGTCTAGGGACATTTTTATTTACTCGTCTTAGTGCAGTACAGGGGCTAGATACACATATCAACTTCAGTGGCAAAAGGCTTCCAATGGAGAATTGGCAACTTGGGGATTTTCCTGGACTTGCTGTTCCTGACTGAACAACAGGTAGAATCTGTGACAGCACAACCTTTGCCCAAATTCAGTTGTGGCGTTCATCATCACAACCTTTGCGGTATTAGTTGTGGCGTTCATTAGAACAAAAAATTATGAAGATAGCCAAACCTTGTCTATCTTCATCGTCCTGAACATGGATTTCTGTAATTCATTTTGCATGCTGTTAATTTTAAAGACCTATTTGCAGATGCAAAAGTATCCTGATTGGAGAATTGTTGCATTGTCACATGACTTTAGAAGAAATTGATTAAATCATATTATTACCTATATGGCTTGGAATTGGAATATCTCTCAGACTACCTCCCAAGCAATTTCTGCTTACCTAACTTGGGTGAACAGAGAGTACCACCCCCCCACCCCCACTAATCAAGAAGTGAATTGCAAATAATGTTCTCTGGAGGGCATTCCCTCCTACAGAATAACTCACCCAAGGTAAAGGGATATCTTTCATATATTATAAATTATATCTTCCATGACATTCTGGAGAGCTGTACAAAACCGTTCTTTTGGAGGGCCTTTGGTGCATATTTTAGCTCCCTGGTTTTGGAACAATATTTTTATTATTTTGTGATCTTAATCTCTTGCTATATTAATGTATTACCACTTTTATTTGTACTGAGCTTACAACCTTCAGTGTTAAGTGGTATATCACAATTATATATATAAATTTCCTATACAGGTACTTCGCTTTGTGCTCTTGGTCAATCTCATTTAGTAGTTAGGTTCAAGCAGTACATGAGCCATGATTTATTGAATAAAGCATAATTATTTGTCAAAGCTACCCAAACTATATTATGACTTAGCACATTGCCTGCATCAAGACATTATGATCTTATTCTAGCTGAGTGTGTCTCTCCCGATTCCTGACAAGAGTCTTCAATATGCAAGGATTCAGCCTGGGACTTTTTATGCAAAGCATCACCACTATGACCCTGAACAACAGTGAGAAAATATTGACAAGCGAACATATCCTGCAGCATAGTGTCTATTCTTAGTTCACTGCAGAATGATTAATAGGACAAGACTGCAATTCTAAACATATTTACTAAGAAAGAAGAGTTTTATAAGTATACGCATGTAATGTCAATGCTACTTTGGAAGAAATAACAACAGCAATAGCACTTAGACTTATATACCACTCTATAGTGCTGTACAGAACTCTCTGAATGTTTTACAATGGTCAGCATATTGCCCCCAACAACCTGAGTCTTCATTTTACTAACTTCAAAAGGATGGAAGGCTGAGTCAACTTTGAGCCTGTCAGGATCGAACTCCTGGCTATGGGCAGAGTTTGCCTGCAATATTGCATTCTAACCACTGCACCACATATCATTTATTTGTTTATATCCAATTTAGAAAGGAGCATGGTGACTCATGTGGCTAGGATTCTGGGTAGGAGATTAGCAAAGCCCACGTTTGAGACCCAAGTGCTGCCGTGGGGTACGGTTGTGCTCCTGTCCTTCGCTCTAGTTGCTGCCAGAGACATGAAAGGAGTCCCAATTGGGCATCTCCCAGGCAACAGTGATGTTACAGGCTAATCCTTTCATCCCAGAAGCCTTGGTGCTTCTAACATGAGTGCTATGCTATCAAATTTAGAGGCCACCCATCTCACTCACAGAGTGATTCATACCATGCTTATCTACTTGTAGGAATATTGATATCATGCTTATATGAATTTTTCAAACTCATATTTTTCTCCTTACTAAATAGAATAAACATTCAAATATGCATGTTATGAAATGTTATAAAATATGCATATTCAACATGGCAGTATCATGAAGAAAAAGCACTCAATTCTATTCTAGGCATAAATTGGCTTTGGATCCACTATTTCTAAATCAACAGGTAGAAAGTGAGGCTAATAAAAGCAAAAATAGCACCAAAGATCCGTAATATATACATCTACTTTGAAAGTGGTTTATCATTCTACTTTCCAATCAAAACAAGAAAAAATAGCAGAACAAAGCCTACTACTAATAATTAGGCAACAATTATATGGCTGATCAGAAAAAACAGAAAAATACATATTAGGAATTTCAAAATATTTGTCAAAAATATCTTATTTCAACATCTATTTTCCAACACTTTATAATTATATTTAAAACTATAGGTTTTCCTATCTTCCACATGTAGAAATTACAATCCAGTTTTACTTTTATAACATTAGATGAGAACCCAATTTAAGCCCAATCACACCTTTTTCCCACCTAAACTGGGCATCATCTATTAAAAATATTGCAGAAACATATCATTAGATAAATCACAATGTGATTTGCTTTAGCTTAGTATTATACGAAGCCAGAAATTGTAATTTATAAAGCATGGCTTATGGCTTAGTGTTGTGTTAAATCAGCCAGTTGTGACTTATTCAATGGACTAACGCTACAAAAAACATAAGAAACTTAATACAATGTGCAAATTATGCCATTTATTTCTCTCATAATACACATAAGCTGGGTATACAAAGGTCTGTATGTGCAGTTATTTGTCATTGTGTACATCCACAGTCCACTGTGAAGAGTGAATAAAGCTATCATTGCACCAAACTGGCTCTTTTTTGCAATTACCCCTTGAAAATGTATCTGTAGGAACTAAAGGGGAAAAACAAAATCCCTGTTGCTAATTTCCAGTAGCATGAATATGAAGAGCACTTTTATCTTCTAGGATACTTACTTCAGATATTACACTAGGGAATGTCCGTGTATTATTCTCAATACATTGCCTTAGAAAAACATGCAATCTGGAGTTCCTGCTAGACTCATGTCCAGAACCTTTGACTTTGATTAGCTTTGATGCATTTACCAGTTGTAACCATTGTTGGAGCAGAAGGGACTGAAGACAGTGGCTCATGCCTTAGTTATCTTTCAGACTAAACTATTTGGTGATGCTCTTAACATTTAACCAGAACCTGAAATGGGCACAGAATACATCTGCTTACTTGCTGGCCAGTGCTAATTGGTTAGCAGAATTAACACCTATTCTGCAAGAGCTGCACTGATTGTATTGGGCCTTCAGGCCTAATTCATAATGGTAGCTGTTACTTATAAGGCTAGTATTATTGCTACCTTTGGTACCATCTTCTCCAAATAGAATATGTCCACCTTATAATAGCTAGGAGACAATGCTATAGGTACTGCCCTTCAAGAGAAGGGTGAGGATTTGTCATTCCCAGGGGCAATCCTTCTCTGTGAAACATATAACACTGTAAGGCTATTCTACACACTTTTACAGGAAGCAGTTGGAGATCTTCCTTTTTTGCTGGACTTTGGTGGGTAGGTAGCTTGGGAGAGAGCACCATATTTTTAAAGGTTTTTTTTTTAAAAAAAACAGGCATTTTTAATATATGACTGTAAATCATTTAGAATCACTTGAGTAAGTTACATATAATTAATTATAAATATATAGTAGAAGAGTTCCCAACTAACATGGCCAATGGCCTCCTAGCTTGATGGGACTACTATTCCATAATTGGTGTTACTAATTAGGAGTTCTATCCGGAGATTAGTTTAAAAAGGATTGTTTACCTAAGTGAAGGAACTAGCTCTCCAAATGTTACTAAATCATAACTCCAAAGTTCAATCACCACTGACTAAACTACAATGCCAACTAAACTACATCAAAATTATTTTGAGGGCCATACATTCTTCATCTTTGTTTTATCATCTTTTTAAGTCCGATTAAAGGAACTCATTAATACAATTGCTACAAATCTAAGATTAAGATATCTTCAAATTCAGCTTGACTCCCAGAGGTTCAATCCATGTATTCCATCCAACCATTCTTGGCAATATTGTGAGAATAGGGCATTTATCCAACTTTCTAATCTAGCTTCAAAACTAAAGGTACTAAAACTTTTAGAGGGAAGAGCAAGACTGAAATTACATATCATACCAATCTATAAACCACAGTTTATAAATCATAATGTCTAGATTCAAGCAAGATGCTATATCATGGTATGAGTTCATGTACCATGTGAAGTCATCCAAAGACCATTTAGAAGTTTTGTCCTCTTACAATTGCCAGTTCATGTTGACTTAATGTGAATGTACTATTATCTTGAATTAGGCAATGAGCTATACACACTAGTATACTGGGATTGTCTATTTTTAGTTTCAAAAGTAAAACTACAATTTGAAGTCCTATCTAATCAAAGATGATAATGAGATGTAACAATAACTATGACGCAGCAACTATGTTGTTTCTGGAGACTGAAGGGCCAGGTAAAGCCAAAGTCAAACCAGTAGTATTTTCAAACTCCAAAAAGGAGATTATGTTGATACATATAACATTAGAAAGGCATTACAACTATAATTTCAAGATATGGTGCGGAAAATTTATTCTGCAAAGCAAATAAAACTGAAGGTTAATATTTCAGACTAATTACAAATCTGAAAAGATCATAAAAATTATAGGGGGGAATCTTCTGTTTAGTATGAATCATATCATTCAGTAGGATCTCCTAAAATGGAATCAGGATACCATTCTATCAGAGCACACCTATCCATTCCTCAGATCCTGGGCATCACAGAAGAAGACAAGCAACAATCCCTAATGTTCTTAAACCAGATTAGAACCAAATACTTGGACAAATTTAATCTCAAAAATAGCATTTAAAGCCAACAGGTTTTTTTAAAAAATAAAATTTTCATGTTTAGATTTCTCAGTCTTTATACTGATTGCAGGTTACTGAACACACCCTGTAGAATGTCTGGTACCCACTGTTCACACCACATACATCTATTACAGATTTCACACCCTGCAAATGTGGGTGGGTGATTTCATAAATCTATCAAATGCAAACCCAAATATATGACACAGATGAGCAACAAATCTTTCAGAGACACTGAACAATAGACAGGCATTCAAAAAAGCCACATCTTCAGTTACATAACCACATTTTTTTGTTTTATTTAAGGCAGCCTTTAAAATGTGGCGCAAAGGCTTTAAATATAGACTAGGAAGACACTTGGAGCAGGGAGATTCAGGGAGAGATAATACCTTTTCTGGCTAATTAATTGGAGAAAAAAATTATTTTTGTACTCTATTTATAAAGTGCCATTATTTGCCACCATGTTACCAGATGGGACACGTTTTCCTTGTTTCTGCCTGCCCATGTCTAAAACATGCTGCAGCTATCCAGCCTAGCCTAAGTCTCCTCCTGTCAAGCTTCAGATAGGTACAGGCACAGTTTTCAGCTGAATACCTTCTACAGTATCCATTACCAGATGAGGCAAATTAAAACTGGGAATGTCGATTCTAAGAATCAAACCCCTTTGCTACCCACAGAAACGATCCACACAATGAAATTTTCCCTCGTTGACACAGAGGAAACCACCATCATTAGCCCTCCATCTCTTTGCTTTAAACCACCCAACCTAAAATGGTGCTAAAATTACACAGCACAACCTCCACACTGCGGGAGGCGGGGTGGAGGGAAGAGCCCCCCCCCCCCCCCCCCCCCCAGCAACCTCCTCCAAGTCTCGTTCTTCCAAGACACGCATCCCTAAACAATGGGGACAGGTACGAGGAAAAACCCGCGCACGTTTTCCATACCCAAAACCTCTGCCTGCGTTACGAGCATGCAGCTAAGGTGGACGAGAACCCAACCCGATTTCTGGCTATCTTCTGCGAGGAATGGGGCGGGGAACAGCTTTGAAACTACCGCAAACGCTTACCTGTGCCTTGAAAATCTCAAGTCGTGGTCTCCTCGCCACTGCAAGCAATTGGACTTGTTTGCTGCAAAGGGGGTGGGTACCTCAAAAGACAAAGCGCAGCTTCCACTGCCACCAGCAGTCCTGTGCTACCCGGCTACTTAGCTTGGCAAGTGGGGCTGCCCAGGGAAGGCTTATAAGTGGCTTTGGCTTTGTTGTGCGACTCCGCCTGTCTCCTTTTCCTCCGCCGGCTGAATTTGCTGCTGAGCCTTTCCTACAGCTGCTTCGCCTTTCTTCTCCTGCCGCTGATGGGAGCGATTTGCATTAGCCCGTCCCTCCTGAAATGCGGTTCTTCACACCAGGCTGGGCAAATCTAGCACGCTGCATCTGCCAGAGGGCGGTGCCTGCGCCTCCGCCCTTATTCTCCCCGCTTCTCAACGGGAGGAATTAGAGACCCCCGAGGAACCGGGAACGCGGCAAACGTTTTCGCCACCCAATTGTGCGCTCTGCATCATAACCTGGCTCCCGTTTGTTTGGCAGGGATTCCGTTTAAATAAGACAGGTCTTACTCTCTAAGTAAGTGGGCATTAAACCGCTATTTGCTCTACTCTTCAAGCCTTGCTTAAGGAGACGTTTCCCTATGGTTAGTTTAATCATAGTTTATGCGACCCAGCTTTCTAGGTTTGAACCAAAAAGCACAGCGCTGGGTTAGAAAACATGATAAGCTGGTGCATACTTGGGTAGTTCGTGGTTTATTGTGCTTGTGCAAACATACTGTGTTTTAATACCATAACTATGTCATGATTTATGCATCCTTCACTTGCTAGTTTCCATATTACAGAATACCAGCCTGCTTCAAAATAGAGAGAATAATTAGGAAGGAAGGCAGCCTATCAACAGGTGTTAGAGTTAGGGTTAGGCTTTATTTCATGTTTGTGACTTGTAGGGAGAGTGAAGATAGAAAGTGGGCAAACTCTCTGAATTAAATAATTGTGCAATCTCTGAATAGCTCTCAATTTGTTCCAGTAAGATTAAAGAGAAAGAGAAGATTCGGTTGTTAAGCTTGACTCTTAAAGTTGCCATGGACATATCTATTTTTGCAAAAATATGAAAGTGTTTGCCATTATCTTCAAGGACTTTTGAGGTTTTTTTTTTCACTTTATAGACCAGTTTATAGTCTGGGTTCTAAGTACTTAACAGCCCTACTGGTGTGGCCTTCTTTTGCTTTTTTCAGGACCAGCCTAGATGAAATAGACCAGTGATGGTGAACCTATGGCATGTGTGCTAGAGGTGGCACTCAAAATCCTCTCTGTGGGCATGCATGCCATCGCCCCAGATCAGTTCTATCATGTTTGTGCAGGCAAACAACAGTTTGTGGGACTAAAAAAAAAAAAGTCCACTCAATCAATTCCAGCTTCTCATGAAAGAAAAAGATCTTGTGAAGTTGGAATTTGATTAAGTGAACTTTTGTTTTCCCGCACACGGTGGCAAGAAATGCGACAGAGAAACGTGACAGAGCTGAAAATCAAGCAGTCAGAGAAATGCTTGTGGCAAGTGAGGGCCTGGGCGGTGGTGGGTGGGGTAAGCTCCATGGAGCAGTGCTGCAATGGCAAAATGGGCAACAGAGAGGCTCTCTCTTCTCCTTGCTCTTTGGGATTGGGATAAGAAAATGAAGAGAAAAACCAAGAAGTGATATTACAAAAGTTTTTCTTTTTTATTGGTGCTAAACGTAATATTTCAAAAGCAGAAAAAAAAAACGAAGGGGCCTAAAAATGCATTCATCGTATTTTAGAACAATTAGCTGAACTCTGCCTTGTTTATCATTGTTTTAGGTAAGTAAAAACCTCAGTATTCAGGTTAAATTGCTGCGTTGGCACTTTGTGATAAATAAATGGCTTTTGGGTTGCAGTTTGGGCACTCGATCTCTAAAAGGTTTGTTATCACTGAACTAGTTGTTTGCCGTCCAGTGTGGTAAGCGAATAGTATCAAGTCCTGATTAAAGATCTTTTTTTACAGTCTATTAGATAAATTATTTGAATGTAAGGCAGGGATAATGTGAGCCTTAGGATTCCGCTGAATCTGCCATTTTTGCTCCAACAAGAATTCAATTCACAAAAAGGAGCTCTTTAATGTTGCATATAATATAAATAAACTTGCCCAGAAATTTGAAAATAGGACGGATATGGGGTCTTGCATAAATTCCACTTAATTTAGAGATAAATTAGATAAGTTATACAGGTAATCCTTGACTAACAACAATTCATTTAGTGACCGTTCAAAATTACAACTGCAGTGAAAAAAGTGGCTTATGACTGTTTTTCATATTTATCACCATTGAAGCATCATATGATCAAAATTCAGGAACATGGCAATTGGTTCATACTTATGATAGTTGCAGTATCCCAGGGTGATGTGATCAGCTTCTGCAACCTTTTGACAAGCTAAGTCAATCAATAAATCAGAATAGAACTGGAAGGGACCTTGGAAGTATCTTTTAGTCCAGTTCACTCAAGCAGGAGATCTTATACCATTTCAGACAAGTAGCTGTCCAATCTCTTCTTAAAAACCTCCAGTGAAGTACCCACAACTTCTGAAGACAAGCTGTCCACACTGTTAGGAAATTTCTCCTTAATTCCAGGTTCCTTCTCCGCTTGATTAGTTTCCATTCATTGTTTCTTGTCCTGCCCTGTGGTACTGCAGAAAATAAATTGACTCCCTGTTCTGTCTTTAGCACAAAAGTATTTATAGCTGTGCAGATACAGTTTGATAATTCAAAAAAGCTTCCATAACAAAGTTCATTTATTGGTACATCAGATATCCTCATAACTCACATTTGTGATGAAGTTCTTCTTTTAATGACCAATCTTTGTATATCTACCTTGTACGTGAAAGATGGTTATCTCCTAACCCACCTCGTAACAATAAAAGGAAAAGATGTTATCAGTCCATGAGTGCAGGTAAGAATGGAGGGCAACCTCCTTCAATCCCTCGAGGGTCAATTTAGTGGCCAATCAGGATTACAGATGTGGCCCGTGACATGAACTACATTTCCCAGGATACATTCCCTTAAGGGGACAGCTCACAATTCCTAAGTAACTAATCCATTCCCATAGACTGGCTGGGTCAGCACACTCCCTCCTTTTGGTTGCAGCCTCAGCCTCTCAAATACTGGAATACTACTATCATGTCCCCTCTAGTCCTTCTTTTCACTAGTCTAGCCAAACCCAAATCCTGCAACTGTTCTTCATATGTTTTAGTCTCCAGGCCTTTAATCATCTTAGTTGCTCTTCTCTGCACATTTTTCAAAGTCTCAACATCTTTTTTTATAATGTGGGATCAGTATTCCAGTTCTTCCATTACTTACTAAGGCTTTATAAAGTGGTGCTAATACTTCATGTCATTTTGATTCTATGTCTCTGTTTATACAATCAAGGATTGCATTAGCTTTTTTTTGGCAGCGGCTGCACATTGCTGACTCATGTTTAAGTGATTGTCCACTAGGACTTCAAGGTCTTTCTCACAGTTACTGTTTTTGAGCCAGGTTTAGTCTAATCTGTACTTGTACCTTTGGAAGCCAGGTTCTCTTTAACCATGTTACTAACATAATAACTGCAATGATTTACTTAGTGATGTGGCAGAAAAGATAGTAAAATGGGGCAAAACTCATTTAACAAATGTATCACTTAGCAATCTAAATTTTGGGCTAATTTGTGGTCTTAAGTCTAAGACTACCTGTATATTGTTTATTATCCCATCCTGCCTCTAGTTTGTTTATTTCCCACCTTTATTATTTTTTACAAATAACTCAAGGCTGAAAACCTATCCAACATACCTTCCTCCTCATATTTTCTCCACAAGAAGAAGTTGTGAAGTGAGTTGAGCTGAGAGTGACTGGCCCAAAGTCAGCCAGCTGGCTTTCATGGCTAAGGCAAGACTTGAAATTGAAATATAGCATCTTGATCCAAAATCTATCTGTATTGAAGGTGGTTAAGGAAACCTAATCCCTAACTTTAGATGCTTATTTTTTTTTTAAAAAATAGTGCTGATTAAATATTTAAGCTATAGATTTTTTCTTAAAGGGAGCACTGGGGCAAGAATTCTATTCTACAGATAGTGGTATCTAGCTTGTCTTTTCAGCTGATGCAATTTAAAAAAAACCAAGTTAGCAATTTCTCCCTTATTCCCTTATAACCCGAGGTGGGTTTCTACTGGTTCTGTCCACCTCTGTAGAACCAGTAGCTCTGAAGAGCAGCAGACATAGAACCGGTTCTATGCCTGCTGATGTTTTTGTCCACCTGCCCACCTGGGCTCCTACCTGACATTTCCTGATTTTTTTCAACTTCAGCTGCTGTGTGAGGCATAGCTGCAGTTTAAAAAGCAGGAAAAAGGGGCTTTTTGAAAGGCTGCTTCTCTGCATGAAGCGTGCTGATGACGATTTACAGGCGTGCACTGCAGCGTGAAGGGAAGCACATCGTAAATCATCGAACCTCATAAATCAGCTGAACTGGTAATTAACCATGTCGGATCCCACCCCTGCTTATAACCCAATCCACACAACGTAAGTCAGTTAAAGAGCCAGCAATATTGTATGTATGTACTTTCCTTAGAGTTTGTGTCTTGTTTATTATATTGTGTCAACCAAGCCTACTGGACTAGTCCATCATTCAGTCTATTGTTCAAATCCTGACAATAGGTTAATTCAGTATCCATGTTTATGTTCTCTGAATGCATCCACTGGAGTCTTCCTGCTTTCTCCTATCAAAATGCTCTGCAGTCATTTTAGCCCCTTCTGTGGCTTTCTCTAGCCCTTTATAATAATGGGAGTATAATGGGAGTAAGATTCAGGGATTAGGCTGACATCACAAAGAGAGAGGCAAACAAATTGAAACCCAGTTTGAATGGGTTGTTCCTCTGGGTCAGGATCTTATGGCCCTTTAAATGTTGTTTTGGATGCCAATAATGAAAATTTCAATCCAAACATAGCTTTTGCTCAGAGTTTGGCTGGAAAAAGAAATCCTTTCTTTTGCTTTCTATTCCTATCCCAGAGTCATTGTGGCCAGTTTGAACTCATGGAGTCTGGGAAGAACTAGAAGAGAGTGGTGTCTGGAAAGGGAGGATAACAAAAGCAGCAATGTGTGGGTTGCATGTAAGCTCCACCCCTTTTGTATTTGCAAAGAGACAGAACTTATAGAGTAATGCTACTTTCCTTTCACCAAAAGATTCTGTCTTGAAGCCCTTCCCTAAGAAATAACAATTTTATTGTGGACCCGCATGTGACCATGAACTTGAAGCAGAAAGTTTACTGCAATTTTCCCTCATAGGACATATTTTTTATTCCACCCCAATGTTTTAAAGAAAACTTCAAGAAATTCTTTTTTGACTCCAATTTATATGAATACTTGTTTAGCTTTTTTTAAAACTGCAAATACTTACAATTTTATAGAATCGTTTTTAGAGCTGGCTTAGTTGAGTGTGTGTTATGCTGCTGGTTTACATTTAATACTGTCACTGTGTGAATATTTCCCTGAAGGGCAGCATCTGTGAAAGAGTTTTGAAAGAAAATCCTGTGGGTTACATATAGATATGTGGCTTTCCTAAATTATGCAGGACACGTTGATTTCATATGTTGGTATAAAGAACTCTAGCTAGAATGGAGGAAAGGCTTCCAGGGCCTGGACCACCTTTGTTCTGGCTGTCTGCTCTTTTAACAGCTGCTGAATAAATGAATATTGTTTTATGCAGCAGACAGCTATTCTGTATCCAAAATGCAGATCTGAAGCTTTGAGAGTGCTGCTTTTTTCCCTAGTTCTGTTGACAGAGTTTTGGCATGTCGGTTTTCCTTATGGATTGTTGTTCTTTTTATTGTAAAAGTTTGAAGAAGAATTGCCACATTACACAGAATGACCACATAAATCAGGAGAAATATTGGCTTGCCTTTGGATGCTAAATTCTATAAAGCCAGGAATTGAAACAATAACGGCAGAAGAAAGAAAACAGACGTATCCCTGACCAAACAATTGGATAATTTTCAGCAACTTCTAAGACCAGGCAAAGGGTTATCTCTCTTAGAGAAATAAATTCAGCAGGAGCCTTTGTCAGAAAATACATTCCTTGAATTTAAGCAATATGCTGAAATAGTAATTAGCAGGTCTCATTACAAGCCCATCTAATGGGCTTAGTCCAATTAAATGAATGGTAATGGACATTACATTTGTTTCATGGCTGACCAAAAATACAGATGAGATAAAATAAGATAATAAATAAAGGGTTTATTAAGAAATAGGGTGGGAAAGCTTCACTGCTTCTTAAACTACATCTTGAGGAGAGAAGGAATAGGAAGTTCCTTTGACTCTTAAAGAAAGACTCATTTAGAAACAGATAACAGTGACTAATCCCATAATATACTTACCAGTGATTCATAAATGCAAGTAGATGTTACAATCTACAATATTCACTCACTCTCCTGTTAAAATATACACATATTAGCCAGGCCTTCTGCTATAAGTCAAAGCACAACTTGTGTGAACTTAGTCACTTGTTGTGTTCACATCAGAATCTATAACTAATGGAGAAAGAGTAATTTCTGTATTTTCAAGCATTTTAGGTAAACAATAAAAGATCCTCACATGAGTCTGTTTATGCTATTTTGGATTGATTTTGGAAATGTAGATTTCATCTGCATTGCAACAAATTTTTTTTTTAATATCCTTATTAAATGTGGAAATTCAACCACTACATAATAAAAAGCAAAATGGATGCATTTATTAGTGCTAATCACAATCAAATCTGTCAAATAAAGTTCGTGATACGAAAACTATCTGAAGAGAGATGAATCTATTCAACACACACATTATGTTGAGTAAAGAAAGTTGGAAGGATATATTCTCGTTTAGGATAGTTTATCAATGAACAATGTAAATTAAAGGGACTTATTTTGGTTCTTGCTGTTGCATTTTTTATGCTTCTCTAAATATTTTATGAACCAATTTATACTAAAACAAATTTAATTCAAAATTTTAAGACAGTTTAATATACTTTTTATATTAAAAAGAATCTTTAAAGAAACTTTGAAATGCTGAAGAATGATTTTCTTTTGACCCTGAGCTTGACTGTCATGACTACAGTATTATATCAGAGTTGAATTCTAAGAAATAATATTCCAGACCATTTGTTTTAACTAAAAGACAAGTTCTTTGTAAGCCATTTAAACTGTCTGACATCTTATTTGCAAACTAAGTTGCAGTATTCTTTTTTTTTAGAACAAACTTTATTGATTATACAATTAAAATAACAAGCACATACATAACATAAAAAAGGAAAGAAAAAATAAAACAAATAAAAGCAAACAATTCCATTATCAACAGTCTGTGGTTCCTTATTTGTTATCATTATTGGTGTCATATTTTCAGATACATCTTATTGCGAATATGTAATTACTACCTTTTTCAAGTTTAACAATATTTACTAATATATTTTCTATTTTTGTTCTATCCAGTTATACCAGCATTCCCAGCTCTTATAATATTCTGATGATTCTTTATCCTTGAGTGCTAAAGTTAATTTATGCATCTCTGCACAGGCTGCTATTTTCTGAATGATCATTTCCTCTGTTGGAATATCGGCTTGTTTCCAACACTGTGCAAAGGTTAATCTAGCTGCAGTAAGAATATGTAATATTATATATTTGGCTTTTTTAGAAAATTGTCTATTAAAAATCCCTAATAGAAAGAATTCTGGTTTTAATTCAATTTGCTCCATCGTTATTTCCTCTAACCATTTTTTAATTCTACGCCAATATCTTTGAGCTTCAGTGCAGGACCACCACATGTGAAAGAATGTTCCGTGTTTCTTTTTACATTTCCAGCAGTTCGGATTCATGTTAGGAGACATTTTCGCTATTCTTGAAGGGGAGAGAAAAACATTTTATAGGCATTTTCTTTATATGTTGCTGATTTTGTGATTTTATTATTCCTGATCCAGACTTTTTCCCATTCTAATAATGTAATGCTACCTCCTATGTTTCTATTTCAAGCTATCATGTTACCTTTGACTACCTCCTCTTCTAATTCTATCTCTAATAGATAATTATAAAATTTGGTTATATTTTTTTTATCTGAAAATTCTGAAGTTTTTCTTATCTTGTATCTATTTTGAATTTGCAGGTAAGCCCACCAGTCTACTATTAGACCTTGTTCTTGGAGATCTTGCCGTAATTTTAAAGTTCCTTGCGTATCTAGGAGGTCCTTGTATTTTATCATCCTATTAAGATCCAAATTATTTGGATGTATCATCGTCTCTATCATTGAGATCCAAATTGGGATTTTTAGATAATGTTTTTTTTCTAATTTTATTCCAATTAGCCAATAAAGAGTCTCTAATTATATGTCTGTGTAAATAATTCTGTTTAGTTTTTCTGATATCCCATAAGAATGCATGCCACCACTCTGAAAATCGTGGCCTTCTAGGGATAGGATTCTTTTATTCGACAGGTTTACCCACTCTTTCAGCCAAAGTAGAGGCTGCGCTATGATATATTTCCCAATTTGGGAGGGCCATACCCCTCCTGCTCTTCATATCTTGCATTGCCTTTAATTTTATCCTCGTTTTTTTCCCTTGCCAAATTTAGTGGTTATCCTATTAAGTTCCACAAAGTAATTTTTATGTATTTTTATTGGTATTGTTTGGAATAAATAAATAAATTTAGGAAGAATGTTCATTTTAATAGTAGCAATCCTCCCTAATAGGGAGATTTGCAATTTGACCCATAATTCTAAGTCTTTTTTTACTTGTTGTAACAATTTACTATAGTTATTTTCCATTAGAGTTTTACAATGGGTCGTCAGCCAAATTCCTAAGTATTTAGTTTTTTTTACCACTTGTAGTCCCATTGTCTTTTCCAATTTTAATTTCTGTTTTTCTGTTAGATTTTTAGTTATTAATTTCATCTTTTCCCTATTAATTTTAAGTCCAGTTGCAGTATTCTTTAGTACATACTTTATTGTTTGAATTTTTAGAATGAGAGCTATAAAACAGAATACATGTATTTTTTAAAATAACTTCTAAAGTTGTGTTATTTTTAAACTAGGAATTGTTTATAAGTTGATATTTTGTAATTAAGTACTTTGTCTGTAAATTTTCAAAGAATATATTTGCCTGTTATGGTACATTCTCAATACAAAAGTTGGGGACAACCCATTTTAAAAAGAATTCTTAGGAATAGTATAACTCTCTAAAGCAAAAGGTTAAAGAGGTAAATAAAATAAGTAACAAAGTAAAACTGATTTCTGTATAAACCTGTTATTATTTTCTCTGGCCTCAAATCTAGTGATCAAATACAGTATTAGCGATGCATTGCTCTTAAATGTTTATTTGCAGAAAAGCTACCAGTATAAAGTAAACCCAATTATTTTAGTATAAAAGCTGTTGCATATTCAAAGTACAATCCTTTTTAGATTATTTTCTTATAATAAAGTAATAAACATAGCTACATTACTAAATAAATTTAATAAATTTAAATAAATACGTAGTATTCATAAATCTGTCTTGAAGAATACTTACAAACTATCAAGTTCAACTGTAAGATTGTTCTCTTTACTTTCAGGGTTTAACATCATATAGTAGAAGAGTATGAACTTGAATTATTATTGTGACTACAGTGCTCTTAATGAAGTGTTGACCTTAGAAGAAGAGATGGGTTCAAAGCCCAACTCAAGTATCACACTAATTGGATGACCAGGGTCAGCCATTCAGTCTGAATGGACTATTGGGAGGTAAGAGACAAGCAGAAGAACAGCAAGGTCCCTTAATGGAATGAAAGGATGAAAGCATAATCAAAGTTATTCTACAAATATTAACAAAAGAAGAACAATGTTCCAGATAAAAGCTCAGCTGGTTGATTTATTTAGCAGAATGCAATATGGTGAAGTATAAAAGTGAAAAGAAGAATATTCAAGCTCACAAAAGATAGAATATTAACCATTATTACCGAGAGAATTGAGGCTGGTAGTCCTTTTACATAAAGTTCTGCCAAATTTTATATTATAGAAACAATTAGGGATATGATATGGGAGATAATGAATTCTTCTAAACTACCCCAATAGTTAGATGGGAGAGAGGAAACTAACTGCCCTATCCAGTAGCCGGACTCAATAATTCTGCTATTTAATATGTGATTTCATGCATTTAGAAACACTGCTCCTTCACATATCAGTTTGCCAGTTGGAAGAGATGCTAGATCCCATGTGAGATTTTATAGCAATTTTTGAGGCTGATTCATTGAAAAATTACTTCTCACCTTCTGATCTCTGAAAGTATTGGACACTGAAGCAAATAGCCTTCTAGCAGTACTAACAACGGACTATTCGTTTCTTTCCCTGCTGCTACGCACATGTGCACATTCATTTATTTTGATCCTATTCTCTTGATGCCTACAGAACATCCATTTTGAACTTTAAATACCTTTTCTTCTAAAACCAACCAGGATAAAAGAGGTTCAACAATAAAACATAACTATACAATCCAAGCTAATTCAGTATGAATGACAAGAACATGGCATTCAATTCATGTGCTAAAATTACCATGTTTGATTCTAAAACCTCAAAAAGCACCCACTTCAAAACTGCACTCCATCCGCACCCTCAGTGCTGCTATTAACAGAATGGAGGGAGGAGCTGTATGCGTGGTTGGCTGGTGTTGCAGCCAGGATGCAGAAGGCTCCCTTTCTAAAAACTGCAATCTGTGGGTGGATGGCTTCACCCACGTGAAGAAATTGGGATCGGGAGAGGACTGAATGCAGAAAGCTAATTGAAATTACCTGTGTGCTGCTCCAAGAGTAAAAATAAAAAGCCTTGCAAATGGAATACTACTTAAATATAGTACTATTCAGTGATTGGCTTTATGTATTGTGCTGTTTTTGCAATAGGTTGTTAAATAATTGATGTTACATAAACAAGCTTGTTTTCATATAAGCCCTGTTAGAGGTTGAAACATCTGTTTCTACACATGAGCATTGCTGACCACAAGACTTTGTCTTGAGCAATTCTTAATGAAGCAGGTTTTAGAATTATAACAGAATATTTATTGCAGTGTAGGCAAAACTTAGGATCTGGCTATATTCTCCCAGAAGAATCTAGAGCCAGGTTCTGCATGCATTTCTGTCTAGGAAGAAAGAAATGATATCAGATTTGACAAAAAGCAATCAGCATTATCATAGAATCATAGAATAACAGAGTTGAGAAAAGGGACCTTGGAAGTCATCTAGTCCAACCCCCTGCTCAAGCAGGAGCAAATATTAGCCTGGGATCAAACTCACAACCTCCTGATTGTGAGGCGAGAGCTCCACCTCTAGGCCACCACATGGAAAAAGAGGGGACATAGGTACACCCTTAACACATTAGTGTTCTCACTAGTCATGTAATGTTGAACAACCAGTTCAATTATATATGGATCTTCAACCCCCCTATTCACTGGCTTGTTAACCTCCAACTCTCATTGTGTCTCAAAAAGGTTCTGTGTTGATTTCTGGGTTAATAAATCCATTTGCCAGGATTTCTTGAGTTCTTTTGAACACTTCTAAAATAGTGGTACTTGGGTCTATCTGCATTTAGATGTACTTTTTTTCCCCATTTGAAATATATCCTTGATTGACCCTACGTCAGATTGGCATGGCTCATCTATCTCGAAGCTCATTAAAACCTGATGTAGCCACCTAGCTTTTTGTGCATTTCATTAGGAGCGTCTTCAACTATTGTGGTTGCTGCTTGCTTGGATTTGGGAACTCCCAAGGCAGACAGGAAACCAAAACTATGATACAGCAATACTTACTTTACAGTAATAGAATTTTGCCAAATTTGAGAACACTGCCTTTCCCCTGCCACTAGTTTTCAAAGAACTTGTGAGGATATTTTCTGAGACTTTGCCCAGCCCCATTTCTCCTTTGTACTCAAATTTCATTAATCAGACTACTGTCTGGGCAAAAGCTCTTCCTTCTGCCTCCAAGGTTATTTTCACAACCTATTCTATGTTTTCTTTCTCCATCTCATCAAAATATGCAAAACTGTGTACAATCGTATGTATGGTGGGACCATGTATTTCTTGAAGTAATGTTCAGTGTCACAAATGAAGGCAAATATGCGCGTCCCAGAATAATGTTGCAGGATCCAATCTGGGTTGGTTACCGGGACCATAAGTTAAGTCTTCTGAGCTTTCGGACTTGTGCAGGAAGCCATCTTCAGAGAATTTTTCTCCAGCACTGTCCAACTGTAATAAGCCCTCTGAGTCAAGCCAGGCCTTCCCTCTGAGGTACTTTGGTTCTGAGATAACTTGCACTTAGGGATGAACAACTATTGGACAATTAAGTCCCTTTGCTGCCACAATCCCTTTCTTATAAACCAGTTCTCCTCTTCTCACCAGCCCCTGGGATACCAGAAGAGGATTGAAGGGAAAATCATCACCGCATCTTGAGCTAGATATAGACTTGACATTATGAGATTAATTTATTCAGTATTGGCAATGTATCAGGTATTTTAGAAGCTGTTGAAACATAGGCTACATAATGAGCTGTCAAAATTTATTTTAAGTGGCTATAGCTACATTTTTGTGTCGATGCTAAAGAAATTTCTGTTTACAGCTGCTGAAAAAATATCATTAAACAATAATTGATTGTTTTCAGTAAAACCTTTTATCACATAATAATTCCAGGGCTTAGCACAGAGTTATCCACATCCATGTGTTCTATGCATGGATGCCTAAAGAGGAAACCAGAAGGAAGTTATCTCAGATTATCAATCTTTTAGAGAAAGAGCGGGCAGAGTGATAAGGAGATAAATAGTTAATTATCTATACATGCTGTATTGTCTCCTTGTGGTCAGTAGTTACGACATTTTAAGGAGTCTGCACCATTGGATTTGGATGTCCAACAAACTTAATTCTTGTGTTTTATAAATCATGGCTTGTGATGCATCGTAACATACCAGATCAAAAGCATTTGTACAAATCAAGGCTAAAACAAACTATTAGCAGTGTGTAAGCTTACATCCCTATCATTATACCTACATGGATTCTCCCTAAAATATTTTTACGTTAAAGTTTTAAAAAGCTAGAGTTAACATGTATATTCACAATTGCTTTTTGCATATAGCATTTAGACTTATATACCGCTCCATAGTGCTTTATAGCACAGACTGAACCATTTACAAACGTCAGCAAATTGCTCCCCAAAAAATCTGGGTCCTCATTTTACCAACCTCAGATGGATGGAAGGCTGAGTCAACCCTGAGATTGTACTTCTGGCTGTGGACAGTTAGCCTGTAATACTGTATTTTAATCACTGCGCCACCACGGTGTGTGTGTGTGTGTGTGTGATAAATTTTAGCTTTATTTTATGGGGTTTTAAAGATGTGAGGTTGCAGGAAAAAGTAGGCTTGTTGGAGAATGGCTATGAAGTATGGAGAGCAGATGTTTGCATGTCACACAATCTCCTTTTCACCCCTCAACTGCTTTAATTTACAATATATGGTCCAGTTGGTATATCTGAAATAAGATTAAACTCTCCAGTTTTGATTAGCTTTATACTTCGGGGGTGGGGGTGGGGGGAAGGGAAATCCCACTTTCTCTGTATAGAACATTTTAAACCCCTGCTTCCTCTGTGATTGGCTGAGTTCACACACTGTGCTAAACCCAAACAAGTTAAATTACATCAACATTTAATCCACCCTTCCCCCAAATCCAGAATTGTGGACTTCTATTTCTAGAATTCCCAATAATGGCCATATTGGCTCGGGAATTCTCAGAGCTTACATTTGTACTTCAGGAGGGCTCCATCATTTGGGATAGCTGGCTTAGAGAATGTGAAATACATTCTAAGTTGAGCAAAAGTTTGATCATCTAGGAAGTTTACTTCACCCCCCACTGCTTATAAACGTATGAAACAGGAGTCCTTCTCTTGCTATGCCCAGTTTTTTGAAATATATACCTTATTTCTAGGAAAAACAATACTCAACCGTAGCCATCTATTTCTTTCTAAGGATGCACAAGTAATTTCTATGGCCATAAAGAAAACAAAGCCAGATTCCTTCAACCCAAATGTCAATAGAGTTAAAAGAAATGACTAATCACTTCATTAGTCTAAGAGTTTCTTGTACATTATTGGTTGGGATAGGTTTAGAAAATGATCCAGGAATGCCTCAATATGAGAAGCATTTCTGATTACAGTAAGGTCAATAGCTGTTTCAGCAAAAAAATCTGAATGTAAAAGCCTGGGCTGTATAGCTTCCCAACAGACAGTTCTGCTAACTTCATAAGAAATGGAAAGGGAAAAATATGCTCTGGGCACAATTTCTATGTAATTATAAAATAACGTTTATTTTCAGCACAATTCTCTATGTTTATTCATCCAAGAGCAAACAAACCAGCTCATGTTTTAGTGCGATGCACGACCCAGTAAGAAAGTCCCCTTCACAAATAAAGAAAGCTTATTTTAAAATAGTTTATAAAATTAAATAAACCGTTAATGGGGATTGTTTTGTTTATGACTTAACATGAATAGATTCAGTTATAGTAAATTGTAAAGCATGGTTTATGACTCAGACTAATACATGAATTAAATCAGTGTAATCAGTGACAATTTTGTTCTGTAATATTTTTAATATAACTTGAGATTTGTAAGTTAAAAAGAGTTAGGAACTACTATATTGCAACACCCTTCACAATAATTACTGCTTTTTCTCCATAATTCCATATTGATCAAATTCCTTCTGTTTTGTTCTTGCTTTTCAGAATTCTTTAATTAAGGTCTGGCTATCAAACAGAAACATTACAATGTTTGGATTCACACAAGAACTATCCAAACATATGCCATTTGTTATAAGGCACATAGCACTGGATGATCTGGGGCTTGATTTAAATATTTAGCATGATATCCAAATAGAAACTCTTCATTGTCTTCCTCATAAAATGCCTGTCATAGAGGCATGTAAAAATAATACAGCTTCTCATTTTGATTCCAAATAAGAATCAACCAGAATACTGATTCTGCACACATGATCAAGGACATTTTAGAGTTGTTTAGTCACTCACACTCTGGAGTTCTTAGCTTAAGCAAGGCACATCTGAATTCTGGCTTATTTTCAAAGACAAGAGCAACTAGCCTGAACCAGATAAGTCCATTTGCAAAAGAAGGAACAGGAAGAAATGGCCCCATTGCCAAAAAAAGAATGGTTTCAAGACAAATATACCGTGCAGACTACACACACTGAACTGTAAGAATGTAAACTTTGCTTTCACTATAAATAAGGCCTGCATTCAATTCACAGTTGTTGTTGAAATTCTTTCATAGTGGCTCCGCTGCCTTTTCTATAATAAAGCTACTTTTTAAAAGCTTGTATATCTCAGAATGCCTGTTGTGCCTGCGTCCACTTCAGCCTGTTGAAAGGCAAACTACAGTGTGGAATACAGACTTATAAACATTTCTACAGCTTCTTGCATTTCAACAAGAAATAAGGCTAATTGTACATGACACACTATAAGCCATAAAGTAGCTTGTTTGCTTTTGGATTAGAATGATGTATTAGATCTGGATGACATCTTAAAGGCCAGACCCAATACATTTAAAATCCACTAGAACGTTTTCTAATATTGTCCCCGTATGTAGAAAGTATATCTTGAGACTATGCCGTAAGAATTTTTCTTTGAGGAGTTGTTGGTGTTCTCTGAGCTTGGTTGTTTCCTTGCAGATGTTTCATTGCACAAACTAGGTAACATCACCGGTGCTAGTCCTGTATTTGAGTTGAGGAACTTTTAAAATGCTAATTTAAAATAACGTTTTGTCTTTACTGTAATTGTAAGTGGCAAAATAAACAATAAAAAGAAAAATTTTAGAATAAGAAATCAGAGTTTCAGTTTTGGAAGTTGCTTCACTCCTGCTGTTTTTTTAATTGGTCCCTTCTTTGGGTCTAGTATTCTTTGATTTCTTGGAATATTACACTTTCTCCTAAAATATATAAAAGGAAGAAGAAAATTCAGAAAACAGTTTCACTTGCTTGTTGCTATAGAAACGTGGCATTTTGTGATAATTGTTATACACTACTAGATAGCAGGGCTGTAGCAAAATGGCCAACCTCATTTGCAGATGGCAAAAAATATGGAACATTTATTTTTTAAGAAGGGGAACAAGACTAGATTTTGGCTGGTTTTGAAAGAGATGCATACCCTTTTACAATAACAGCAACCTCCGCTTAAAGAAATCTTTTAGCATGGCTGCCTTCAATGACAGCAAAGCATTTTTCTTTTCTCTCCTGACACATTTTTACCATTTCATCTAAGACTGGATTGGGTCAGACCAATGTTTTATTCAAAATCATACAATAATGCCAACTGTGCAGTACAGGATTTACTTTTGGAGGGAAGCACCCTGGACAATAAGATTTTCTTTCTATCATTAACTTCAAATAGGTCACATTAAGCTATAATGAAATGATTTGATTTGAGCTTACTGTAATGTGTGAATCCAGGACATTATGGTTTATAAAGTATAAATGAATTATGGCTTAACACACAGAAGCAAGATTGTGATGGCTTGTTAAATAATCCTTAAATAATCCACACAAACTGTGGATTAAGGATTAAATAATCCTTAAATAATCCACACAAACTGTGGTTTAGTATGAAGTGAGAATCAAGTCAGTAAAAATAGAGTGTTTTTAATTGCCTCCAGTGAGACTTTAGAAGGCATGGATTTTTTTAAAATGTCAAGTATTGTCTGGAGAAAATATTCCCCCATATTCTGTGTTATTGCACATAACTACCCATACTCTGAGCTCTTTCCAAGAAATCATGCTGCTTATTAGAAAATTATTTGAGCCTATCAGCATATTGCATTATTTCCCATTTAGAAGATTTGACATTCAAATTGGTTTATAGACTAAAACAGCCTACTAGAGATTTGCAGGAGAGAGAAAGAGTCAAAGAAATTGAAAATGACAATAATAAAAAATAGGTGGTAACAAATAGGTAATCACACTGTAGTGGCCACCATCTTGATTTTTTAATCATACCCTACGGACACTCTTGTTATGATAATATTTGAAACAATTGATTCTACATCCTAAGAATTTTTTTGCTCATATATACAGCTGCTACAAATACTGACATCCAGATAGTTCTTAACAAAGTTACCTTTATAGGTCCCTAAATAAAAATATTACACTGATCTCCCAATTTTGTGAAAGTGATGTTTACAAATAATAATATAATATAAGCCATTTGAATTGTGTGTTTGCTATTTTAGTATGATCTCTTTTGGTCCATGGTTAACCATAGGTAACTTTAACCAAAACAAATGTACACTAGTACATTTAGTTGGAAATGTCCAAAAAACTGGCCAAAAAAATCTTAATCTGTGTCTAGCCAGGCTTTTAAATTATAGCAGATGAGACAGCTAGATTTGATTTTCAAAATGGGACACTTAATTCTAGTTCTAAGGATAATCATGAATGCAATAATTATTTGCTTTGAATAAATCACACAAATACCATACTCCAAAAGTCTTATATTCTAGACCCCTCAAATGGGTTGGCTCTTTTCATGATGAATATTTAATAATAGAGAAATAGACTGCTTTTTTGTGATACCTATATAATTAAAAGACTAAGTCTGACTTTTACAAACCTACATAAAGTAATTAGGAGGTGGAGTAGTTCCATCTTAAAATTATCCGCGTTATTATATAAAAGGGATTTGTGTCATCTCTATGATGTTAAAGATAAGGTAGGAACCTTATCTTATAATGTCTCTAAAAAATGTCTCTAAAAAAGTAGGAAGCTAAAATAGCATTAAAGATGATAATTCATTATTTTTGGTTTTGTTATCAGATGTTGTAAAATAAAAATGTAAGCTTGAATTTAGCATTTTGTCTTGCACTAAGTTTTAATTAAATATATAAAATTGTCTTTAATTTTATTTTATGTCATAATTTTTCAAAAGCATAAGTTATTTGAATAGTATTCTGAACTTTTACTCTGTGTACAAATAAAATCAGGGCATTAGGATTGAAAAGCAATACATAAGCAAGTATACACACTATATTAAGCTGTGTTTTTCAAATTATGGGTTTTGAATAAAATAAAACTGAGCTTATTTACTTAAAGTTTATTTTGCATTTTTAATACTTAAGGATGTATGTATGATGTTTTTCCTAACTTTATATCCACAACAATATCTCAAGATAATTGGGTTAAGAAATTACAACTCATTCCAATGACCTTCAGACAAGACTTTGAATCTGATCTCCTTTGGTCCATGGTTAACCATAGGTAACTATAACCAAAATAAAACAATAAACTTTCTAGCTTCATGGGCTATGTGAATATTATTAGGTAATTTACGAAACAGACTGGGCTAAGAGGAAGAATCAGGCCCAAGGTCAGGGGACAACTTGGGGATGTGCTACTAGTCCAACATATTAGCATGAGTAATAGAATCATTAAAGCAGTAATGAAAACTATTTACCTCAGAACTTGGTTCTCCCTCTTCATTTCAACTGCATCTATTTTCTGCTTCTCTAATGGTTTTAGAGATCCTGATATCTGTAAAAGTCAATATATATTAAACCCTACTCTTCGTAAGCTTTCCCCAATACCACCTCTATATAATTTGCATCTCTAGTGGTTTGGAATTACAAGGGTTAAAAAGTATGATCAACAGTCAAGGAGAAGGAAATCTATAATATCTGGATAGAATGCTTGGTTTGTAAAGGCTGCTTTAAAAACATGAACTATGATCCAAAAATTGCATTAAAATATGTGGCACTTAGCTCATTTTACAATGATTGTAGGATATTACTAAAGACTAGCTAAGATACGTCCCAATCATTAATCTGGAAATACAAGATAATGAAGGCCGTAAAGCAAGAGGAGATAACTTAAATTGCCAATATGGATTTGGATTCTACCCAATGGCCTATCCTACTTTCATGAAAGACTACTGGGAAGAGTTGAGATACATCTTATTAAAATAAAGGGAGTATTTGGCAGGGGCTCATCAAAATGTCAGGAGTAAAGTGCCAAACTGAAACACAGTCAAGGACCATGGCCAAAAAATAAGAACACAAAGAGATAAGCACTAGATGAGGATCAATTCTGTTTAGCACATTATAACAGACTGGCACTCAAAACCACAGAAATTTATATATCAAAGAACAGAGTTTAGGAAATACTAAAGAACTAGCAATCCTAACTTGAGAAAACAAATTTAATGTCATAGACATTAACTGGAACTTGATTAGATGACACCGATGATTGGCACAAAGTTACAATTTATTCAAAACGAATAGACCCAATAATGGAGTAAGTACACTGCACTCTACATAAATAAAAAAATATCATTGCACATTCTGGAATCAGTTGAAAGGATACCATTGAAAGATTTGTTTAAGAATAAAGGAGGCTATAGACCATTTAGGCAACTTCAGCAATAGAAACACCTATGTAAACTACTCTAACAGCACCTTCTACTTGTACTGAAGATAGAGAGCAAAACTATTTCCTTTTATAACAGAACACACAAACACAGAAATAAAAAGAATGAAAAGGAACCTATTTAGATCTCAATAGCAATCAGCTATTAATCCAGTTTCCAATGCTCAGGCATTAGAATGTTCACAGATTAAACTAAATGATTTCAGTGATAGTTAAGTGTTTACTGAATGCAGAAGTTAAAAAGAGAAGATGTCCATAGACCAGATACAGTAATTTATTTTTCCCCTTTTCTTTCTTTTCATTCTGCAATGTATATACATTTATTACAAAATCCAAATGTACTAAGAGCTCGTTTTACAAATGGAAATGTTTTTCAGCAAATGCAGCTCATTCTATAAGACAAGAGATAATTATACAGAGTGAACCATTTGCCTGCTAGTTTAAATACATGGATTCATGGCTAATTGCAGCCTTCTTCCTAGAATTGTACATGATGAAAAGAATAGCAGTTGTGTAATAGAGGTAAAATACACTATCTTTATTTTCTTTTAACACTATTTAAAGAACAATTTCTTTGAGGCAATAGAAGACAAAGAATATCTTTATTACACAATAACATACATACACAGAGATACACACACAAACACACATGTGTGCATGAACATTGTATTACTCAGAGGCTCACTGATTCATGAGGAAAAATATTATTAGACTATATGTCTATAATTTTGAACAGTAAGAAAACATTCCAATTACAAGAAAAACTTAGAAACTCCTATTTATTTGTTTTCTCATAAAACAGAAAACTTTAAACCTATCTCTAGACTACTCAGGTTGGCACACTGAACAATTCTAGCTATAGAAAGGGTTTGAAAATGTGATGAAAGTATACCCACACATTAGCTTGATATTGAAGGAATCCAGCACAAAACAAAATTGCATGTTGGACTTCAGATATTAATTTCACTTCAGTTGTATTAGTAGAGAGCAGATATTTTCAATAAGACCCAGAAACTTGGGAAATTGGTTGAAAGGATTACCTATTGCTCCTTAATACAGTTAAAAATGCTCTATAATCAATATCTACAACCCACACTGAGAGTAATGTGTAGGTGGTGTTGTAAATATGATACAGGATCATTGCAAATAAGAACCTCAAATAAGTGTAAGGGGGAAACATGAAAAATTAAGTTGAGTTGTATAATAGTTTTAACAGGTTTTCTTTTAGAGTACCCAACTACTAATACAAAATATTTTCTAAAGATCTTTTAAAATTCAGTGGTACCGTATTTTCCGGCGTATAAGACGACTTTTGAAACGAAAAAAGGTCAACTGAAAATCGGGGGTCGTCTTATACGCCGAGTATATTCCGAAAAACGTTTCGATATGCCGCTAAATGAAAATCGTCTGGATATTGCCACGAAACGAATTTTCCAACTCGATCCTGCACCAATCACTGCAAGGCTGCTCGGACCACCTCTCTAACTCAGCCGATCCAAGCAGGCTTTTTATGCATGCAAATTATACAATGTTCATGGCATTGCCATTTGTGAAGAGACTTTCCATTTATCGTATCAATGTACGGTATGTTCATTAAAAATTTAATTAAAAAAGAACTGGTGTTGCCCCGGAAGTGGGGGGGGGGTAGTCTTATACAGCGAATATAGGCCTAAACCTATGTTTTAACTATAAAATTAGGGGGTCGTCTTATACGCCCGGTCGTCTTATACGCTGGAAAATACGGTACTTGTTTCCTGAGCTTACCTGCCTTTGAAAAATTTTAAACATCATAAAAGTCAATTTCTTTCCACAGTTGTTGGTAGGTTTGTATTAAGCAGCAACAACAAATGTTGTTACAATGATCAGGATTAACATGTTATGAATCTTCTCCAGTTCAGGATCTGGTTATCTATGGATCACTATTCCCAAAAATCATTGCCCATCTATCAAGACTTGGAAAAAGGAGCTCTCTCCAGAGCTCCTGATCTTCAAGAAGTGCTATTTGGGGGATCTTGGGCTCAGGTCCTGATTCACTGAGCCACCCCTCTAGAACAGCATTGTCCCTGACATCAGATAGATTCTATTTCTTTTGGCTGTTTCAGTAAATCCTTTTAGAATAAGAGAGGTTGTATTTGTCATTTCTCTAGTGGGTGAATCTCTTACATACAATTATTTATGCTGATACAGCTTTCAACTTATTAAAGGCCTATAAACTGCTTAGTATTAGTTATGTTTGAAATAGCATATAAATGGAATATAAAGTATGGCGTTAGTCAAGACAAGAAAGTCACCTTGCTCCCTGTATCCATTTTTCCAGAGAAAATTATTGTCAGCTCAGTTCAACACTAGGAACATAGATTAGGACTTTTAACAGACAAAAACAATACTGATAAACAAGATCCCTGGGAGATAAAGGAATAGATCAATAACAATTTTGTTGAAAGTACATAGCCTTAGTCAAACTCAAATAGTACTCTTTGTACTATTGTCACATTACTTCATCATTCTGCCCTCACTAAATACATTATATTGTGCTATATCCAATCAAATATGTTATTGTAATCAATTACTAATTTTAATGCACCAATCATAAGTATATTATAATTTGCAAAAGTTTATATGAAGAGGTTGCATATCCAATCCTTTTTAGGTAGCCTCAGTTGTCTCTGGTATTGTTATAGACAGTCTGATCCCCACTACTAAATAATTCTCTGGAAAAATTATCCTATAAAAGCATAATAAATAATTAAGTAATACAATTACATAACATATGAATATGATAGTTATAACTACCTGTTGCTTTATTTACTGAGGTAATTTTGCCTCTGTTCAATTTTCTTTCTATAGCAGTTATGTATATAGATATTTTTGAAAACTAGACTTGTATTAGATTCTATTGAAATAGGCTATGATTTATAAGAATAAATATAATAATACATTTGTTAATCTTTAGAAAGTCCCAATCTATTTTTCTGTTTCATGTATGTGTACATTTCAAAAATAATCATTGGAAACAATACAAGAAAGAAAGTATAACCCTGAATATTTTTCAAACCTCCAGCTTTCCACAATTAAAAACTATTGCTCAAAATACTACCATTATATTGGTAATGCTACTGAAGAGTCATTTGTGACTGAAATGATATATAAGTCTAGTAAAACCAACAAACAAATATGATTAACCTTTCCTCCCTTCCTCTCAAACAAAGCCTCATCGATAGAACTAATTAAGGGAATGCAGGTGATGACATGTCAGTTGTCAACTCATAAAACATTTTGTATACACATTTTATAGTTGTCAACAGTAAGAAGGGGGGAGTTTCAAAAAGCAGGCAGCAGTGTGGAATCGAAAGTACATTCCATTCATATTTTCTTCAGAGACTGATTAGATAACTGAAGCTTCTGCCCTGCAAAAATTTAATTGGCAAGCATGATTAATGACTCTTGACTATGGACGTGTTTCATTGGATGATACACCCAGACAGGTGGGGGGAAAAGCAGGGTCAAGGGTTACAGTGAATTACGTATCTCAGAGTCGGCTACGCCCAGGTAAATGCCAACATGTTAACTTCTAATAAATCCTTAAGTTTTGGGAGTGTGACTCGAGGCTCATGATTTAATTGGAGTAACTGTCGGAATCCTGACATCAGTGCTGACTCTACCTTTCAGTATAAACAGTTGTTTTTTTAATATTAATTAAAATAACATTAATAAGCTGATCAATAGCAATTCATGACTCCAGAAATAAGTCAAACTGCTAGGTTTAAATATTTTAAGCTTTAAAGGGTTTAAGGTCTTGTCACCTAAAAGGCTGGCATTTCCAATGTGATCTAAAAATAATAATAAAAAATATTATTTTGGCATTTTAAATACTGGATGCCAAGAAAGACATTCATGAATATTGAAGCTTGAAGAAAAATGTCCTCTGTGGCCTTTCAAATGTTACTAAGCTTCAATTTGACAGTTCCAGCAAAAATGGCCCATGGTGAAAGCTACTAAGAACTGTAGTTCTGGAGACTAATGCTGTTCCCTTTGAGAAATTGTGCAGATGGCTCTAGGAGAGATAATACTTTAAGTAGAAAAAGTATTCTACTAAAATTACAATAATTTTTTTTATAATTCTGTTATCCTTTTTGTTATGTTGCTAATTATATTTTTAGAAGAATTTATTTTGTAAGCTGAAAAAAATCAAACTATTGTTGCAGAACTTTTCTAATATATCATGCATCCTATTTTTATTAAGAAAGCACTACTGGTTCTTTATAAACTTTTAGATTCAAAATGGAGATCACCCTTAAAAATGGAATTTAATTATTGTTCTCACTTTCAACCACCCTTCTCTTTTAAAAAAATTAAATATATTTTTAAATTGTATACCTTTTAATAAAATGTGCTGGTCTGAAAAGCTATCATCAGACTGATTTTGGGCTACTATAGCCTAACAATGTCTTCCCATATATGTTAGAACATTTTTGCATCTGTGTGTAAAGCAATTTTAGTTCTACTAGGTGGAAATATAGTGCAAGTTCCACCAAGGACTTTTGCAAAGCACAGTGGAAAGATAAAGCAAGAAAATAATATTCATAACCCCATTTTGGATGCTTTAAAGATAGGCCCCAAACATTGAATCTGTACATTTTTTTTTAAAAGAAAGTTATATTGAAAGTGACTTATGAATGAACATAAAATACCATGGGCTGGCAATAGGTAAGATAAATGAATTTATTTTTACTTGTAATCTGAAGCAAAACCCCCAACAAAATTACATTTATAGGTTCATTAAATAGTTTATCTTCCACAACAAAGTGCTCTTGTACAGATGTAATGTTCCTACTAATTTTAATAGACTTGGGAAAGGAAGAACCAGGGGCAGAAGAATAATGAGTAATGAAATTTATGAGTGTACAAGTAATACACTTTAATACAATACACAGTTTAGTTAAGAGTTAAGGATCAGTAACATCATGTATCCAATCTTTTAAGTTTACAATGGCAGAAAGAAAATGGCAACATTGATTAACATCTCCCTCCAGCATTCTAGCCGAGTCAGCTTTGCAGAATTTTCTGGCCAAGGGGTGAATCAACTTAAAATAGACAAGAAAAGTCCAGAAAAAAAAGAGTAATGATTGGTTTAGGACAAAATATTTCTTATCCTTCTACAGAGATTTTTAGACTTACTTGTGAAATCATTGCTAAGTATGCACGCCGTTCATCATTGACTTTATGGTAAGCCTAAGTTCCAAAAGAACAAATAAGTGAATAAAACAGAAAATTAAAGAATAGGCATAGTCCAGGATACATATATATATAGATATAGATATGTATATGATAGTGACTGAATTATTTTTATAAATATAACAGGCGACCATGAAGCACCTTAAGATGGATATATTTTAAAAGAATTATGGTAATTACAGACCTTTGCCTCTTGATCCAGTCTAAGTTCATACTCCTTCAGCTGGTTCTGGAGACCTTTCTTCTCCCCTTCCAATTTTTTAAGAAATTGATTTAAAGAATCCTGACATTAAATATGTAAATAAAATAAAATAAATCATATTGTTAGTTTTACTGCTATTCTGTTACCCAATGAAAAAGGCCATTAACAATTTAGAATTGATTACATGCTTTAAACCCAATTATAAGCTATAATTTCAAAGTGTCTTATTTACTTGCCCAAGCAAATGTATAGGTTTAGGACTACTTTTGATTTTCCCTAGAATTTTCTCTAGAATCTAGCTTTACTTCAGTGTATTATTTTTTTGGTCCTCTCCCAACTGTGCAACCATGAGGGAGATGGGCTATCTAGAAACAAAATACATATATATACACACACGTACACACACACACACACTCATATTAATAAATCCATAACCACTTATTGAAGAAAATACTACAGAATTTTATATCTTTCTTTCTTATTCAACAAATATCCATGCAAAAACTTGCCTTGGCTTTTTGATTTTTCATGGATGGTTCTTTTCAGATCCAAGGGAAACCATGAAATATTGCAGTTTGAATAAGACACAGACTTCAGGAAAAGATAAGTTTTCCCAACAGTCCCTGTTATGTGTAATTTCAGGAAACTCTGTTTTTATTTAAATTAAGATTTGACAGCAATTCATTATCTGAAACAAATTTGATATTGATCTGTTCTGATGAAATGTAGTTTGGAGATTTACACATTCACACAAAACTCAAATCTGTGAAAAAGCAGTATATAAGCCCAATTATTACCATTGTTTATTTGCAAACAGTTAAACAGAAAGAACTACTGCCCTTTTGACTGTACTCACTATGGACACTATGATCACCATTTTACCGCTATGGAAATAAAGAAGTATATATCTACTCAGAAATAAGTACCGGTGAATTCACTAATACCTATTTTCAAGTAAACATATGAGAATAGATACTATTGAATACAGGAGGATTTATTTCAAAGTCAACAGGCATTCTAAATCTCAGCAGAAAGTTTACTGCACAACCCTTCACAATTTCAATGTTACATATGAAAAGAACACAAAATATAAATTACTTATGAGTTGTTTATACTTTATATGAAAGAAATCTGTCTATAGCTGAACCTTCCATAAAATAACAAAAGAGTTAAAAATCACAAAGTAGAATTAATAGTGATGTAGATAGAAATGACATATTACTTAAAAAGATGCTGACATGTTACAATAAACCCCCCAATGATTTAAATGTTAGGAAACTGATACCAGAGCCACAGTTTTCAAGAGTTTTCCTACAAATTTACCATAATATTTTAATTTTAATCCTCCAGAATAAAGAAATAATATACATCATGGAATATACAAAGCTATTTTTTACTCATATTAAACTGAAATCTCAACCAATTATAAATAAATCTCTTTTGAATAAAATAAAATATTCCCATTTTACAGTATTCTACATAAATTTCCCAGTCATTTGACATCTGCTAATACTCTCCTTCTGGTTCCCATCAGAGGTGAGACAGGTATCAAATAGGCAATGCTTGAGGAGATACTGTTGTCAACTCTGAAGCGAACCTTTGCTGACTCATAGTTGCCACGAACTCTAGGAGTTGGAAGGGAGGGGGGAAGTAGATAGTAGATAGACTGGCTAACCATCAAAATAAAGTTTTCCTGTGGGAACGAAGATCATCTTAAGAGGTATCTGTGGAAGGAGAAAAGGAGTGATGGAGCATCTGGGAAGGGGGACTTTTGCTCTTTTAATTAGGTGAAAATCACGGGAGCTTTTAGAGTTGATTTTCACCAGCTGCGCCAATATGATATATTCAATAAACATGTTATTTGAGGAATCTACCTGCCTCGAAGTTCTGCTCTCGATGGGTGTGTTACTTGGAATGCTGACAACTGTTTTAAAATGGGCTGGCAAAACTAATGCCATTTGAGGGAGGGTCTGACCTCCAAAATTTTAAAAAGTATTTCTTTACAGAATTAAAAATGGTTAAGAAATTTTGAAAAGATACAGGATACATCATGAATTTCTGACCATTTTACTTACAGCTGTTAAATAAAGTTAATGAACCAGAAGCTAAACTAATACGCTTCAACATTTTAGAGGTTGATAAATTATAGTGCTCTACCTCATGAATACTCTGAAACAATGCCCAGAATGGTTAGTGAACCTGCATTTTTATTAATTGACAAATCTGGAAAATGACTACTGAAGGACTGTTTAATATTCAGCGGTCTAACTTGCAACACTTATTTTCTAAATAAAATCAGATTTTAAAAAACCTCACAGATACCAACGCAGAGAGCCATTGTTAGCAAAGATGCACCACTGGGTACCCAGCTAAACCTGATGCAACCTAGTCTAGGTATAAAAAACAGAAGGAATGAAAACAAGGTTTGAGAAACTGATGTTAAAGGAGTCTGTTCTTTTTGAGCAATGTGGACAGAAAGCGAAGAGTTGAAATTAAAATCCAACCACAACCACAACAGGGGATCCCAGTTTTTATTTTTATCTATCTATCTACAGTATCTGTCTGTCTGTCTGTCTACCCACCCACCCACCCAATTTAGAAACCATCCATTCTCCTTCAGAGGGATTAAGAGTGAAATACAAGTAGACTGCTAAAACATAAAAACGGTATATAAATTCTAAAAAGTGACAATAATTATCCAAATTTAACATTAAAATGGGGGCATTTTAACCACCCCTATAGCTGCATGCTTCTCTGTGAGCCCAAGCAAGATAACACTGCCATGTTTTCAACTTTTCCAAAAGCAGAGTTGGGGATCCACTCCCACTTTGGAAGGCGAAGAATGTTCCAAAGGGCTGGACAACAGTGGGGGCAATTGCAAAGAAGGGTCTCTTCCTAGACCCGCCTGTTGTAATTCTTTAACTGTCAGGATCTGCAACATAATTTCCCTTTAGGCACCACAGAATTCTGTGTATGTGTTATGACAGACTCACTAAATGACTGCCAAGATAGGCCTAGACCAGGGGTATCAAATTCGCAGCCTGCAGGCCGGATGTGTCACACACTGGCCATGCCTACCCCCCATTTTAGTGAAGTGAGGAAAAGTCACAATATGTCACATGATGACAATGTGATCATATGAGTTTGACATCCCTGGCCTAGACCCAGACAAAACACCAGAAAGCAAATTGGCGAGATTGCTCTCAACCACCTTTTCCAGGTATTCTCTATCATCTTAACAAATAGCTTTATTTTTGAATATGAAGCATATTTTCATAACTGCTAAAATCTGCTTAATAATTTTTCAAAAGTTTTCTTGGCCAATAAAAAAACCTGATTTTTTTTTTTTGCCTGATTCTCAGGGTGGTTGCTTTCAGAATTGTCTTGGTAATATTTCTGAGCTCAGAGAATTGTTGTGAGACAGCAAATACTATTGCTGTTGTTTTCAGTTATTAATCTTTCCACTACACTGATGCCCTTCACCCCTTCCTGTCTGCATTTCATCATCTGAAAAGCCCTTAAGTTGTACAGGAAGCCAGAAATCTAGGAAAATGCAGGGACAACCTTCTCTCACACAAACATACTGTTGGCAACCTTTCACTAAATCAACGTCCAAATACCACCTTCCAGCCCCAACATTTCATCAAAATTATCTTCTCCTCTGAAAGAACATTGAAAGCAAATTTATTTTCATCGAACAAAATGAAAATTGATAGAAAAAAAAATGAAAGCAAATTTTTCTACAGGGAACTATTCCAAATAAAGCACGGAACACGGTATATACTTAATTACAAATAATGAGTTTATGTGGAGCCCAGAGACATCCTTGTAAATAAAGATTACATTTCAAGCTGATGCTTTGCTTTGCACATACTGGCTTCCTTTTTAATAATTAAAAGAATCTAATAAATAAATAAGGTGGGACGAGGATTCTGGCAGATGATGCTAAGCACATGTTGTCCATGAGTATTGCACTGGGACTCAAAATCTGGAGACACAGCATTGTGTCTATCTGTAAAAAATGTGGTGAATGGAATGTTAAATATGATAGAATACTATAGGACTGTTTTAATTTACAGTGATTTCTTTCCCCTAATACAGGCATATCAAAGATGGTGTTAAGGCTTAAAGATGGCAAATAAAATCAGTATTGATGTTGTTGTATAAACAAAAGAAGTTTCAATTTCAAGTCTAGGAAAAGTCTTAGAAGGACAAGAGAGAAAGACTTAAGACTTAAGTCTTAAAATTGGCAGTTTCTAAATTTGATTATTTTATCTATTGGTAAGCACAGGGCAATCTTACTGCTGGGCTGGCTGGCTGGTCACACACAGAGAGCTTGATTTCTTTATTCTGTAGGCAGATTATGTGTATATTTTTTCTATTTATTAAACATATGCCGCCACAATTCAAACTTTTGGCAGTTGATACAGAAAAAGAACAAAATAAAGCATACCCCCATTTTAAAAAAGCACCACAACATTACAAGAGAGTACAAATCAGTTCAAATCAGAAGAAGACTGATTTGATTTCTAAATAAATCTTATTTAGAAGATTGATATGTCTTCTTCCCTGTTTAAAAAAAAACCATCTCATTTATCAATTATCAGGTTATTGAAGCTTCTGCAATTAGTTTAGTTCCTGAATGTTAGGTCTCGGGTTCCAAAACCAGAGATTTATACTTGCCAGATATGAAGTCTCACAATTTAGAACTGGGAACTATGTAATTAATAGCGTTAACTGCTAAAATGTTCTAACCTTAGTTACAGGCTTGTTTACAACATGACCGAATAGGATTTCATCATTTCTGCAGTATAGGCTGCTTAACAAGTGTTCAGCAATTCGCTGCTGAATGAAGTTTCTTATGAAGCATCACACTCAGAGATGGAATTCAAATTTCTTAACAACCAGTTCTGTGGGCATGGCCTAATCTGTGTATGTGGCTTGTTAGTCATGTGACTGGGTGGCCATGGCTTGTTGGTCACGTGACTGGCTGGGCGTGGCTTGTATGTAAATATTGAATTTTTTCTTCTCCCTCCACCCCCTGAATACCACCCGAGTGGGCCTCAGGGAAGCCTCCTGGGAGAAGGCAAAACAGTACAACAGCGATTTAGATTAGCTAGAAAGCAAGAAATCTGACAATTTCCTGCTTTCTAGCTAATCTAAATTGTGAGGCACAGCTGATAGTTGGAACAGCTGGTTGTTGGGGGAAAAAAGGAAAAATAGCAACTTAACAAAAATTAGGCGAAGGCACAATGCAGGCAAGTTGGATGGCGTGTGTGCCAGTTAAGGAGTGACTGGGTGGGGCGGGGAGGGATTGGGAGAGAGGGGAGGGGCCAGCCAGGGGCATGATTTGCTGGTTCTCCGAACTGTGCAGAATCGTAACAACCAGTTCTATAGAACCAGTTTGTAAAGGTAGAATCCCACCCCTGAGCACACAGCTGGGAAAGAACAAATAAACAAGAACTACAGTGATTTCAGTACGTTATCTTCAATGCTTGTTTGAGATAAATCAAGAAATCTTGGAAATTCTAATAGGATTTTTTCATTTGCAATGAGTTAATTAAAACAGATTCTCTGAATTCACTGAAATCCTTCATTCATTCCAGATTTCTCCCAATTGAGGCAGATCTAGTACATAAGACAAAGGCTCCAGGTCTTTCTGATTAAACAATGTCATCTTGTTGGACCCTGGAATGCAGTTTTCTATGTGGAAGTCCCTGCCATGTGGAACAGCATCTCCTAGATCCAATGGTCTTGACTCTGGTAACCTTCTATAAGGCTCTGAAGACTTGGCTGTTTCTCCATGCATTTGGGCCAGAAGTGCCTATTATTGATATGATTTTATGATTGGAAGGCATCATTTACTTCAGGCAATCAGGGCTACTGTTTTTAACTACTACGTTTTTAATCTTTATGTACCATAAGTCACTGCTTTCAGAGGGACAGCCATATAAATTATTTAATAAATAATAAATAACCCAGTAATTATATTCTTAATGCAATAATTATACTCTTAATAATGCAGTATATTTCACAACTGGCAACATAAGCACACTATTTTGTAATTAATTATGATTAATATTGTCCCTAGAATTCAAAATACAATTTAAAGAGTCCCCAATATATGACTGCAAATTTGACTTTCATGTTTGGAGAGTGGAAAAAACGCTACAATAAAATTGTGAAAGCAAAATTTTATTTTATTTGACATGACATGTAAAATAAAATATAAATATTAGAGATGGAACAATGTCCCTTCCCTACATATGAATAGACAATCTTTAGTAACAGTTTGATACTAGGGCCAATATTACTTCTATCATGTCAGCACTTAGATATTCAAGTTATTATATATTAGACATTCTAAATGAAAAAAAAATTAGAGATGCTGGAACTGTGCCACCAAAATAAAAATATATTATTTAAAATTATAATAAGGCTTATTATTCATGTGGTAATTGTTATGAGAAAGTATGTTTACTGTATTTAGTGGAACAATGATTGCTAGTAATTGAATTGTGGAAGGTTTTGTGTGAATATGAAATGCAGGGTAGTTAATGAATGTAGCAAGTGTTATTACCTGATGAATGTAAAATATGCTAAGAATACATAATATGCTTATGATTGAATAGGGATTAAGATATGGATATGTGATATTCATGTAATTTTTAAATGCAGAGGTTCCTTTTTTTTTTGCTGTTAACACCTCCCTTTAGTGTAATGTTAATGTACACAACTTCCCTAAAAATCTAAATACCAAAATATGCAAAAATGAATAACGAAAACAATGCAATTAAACTCTAGGAAAGGCATATTTATTAAATGATTTTCATGCCTCCATTTGACTCTGTCTGATCCTCTCCAAAGGAGCTATAGGCAGTTCTTAGCTTACGACTAATCGTTTAGCAACTGTTGAAGTACTGACACACTCTCCTAGGTGGTACTGAAGACCTGGATTCAAAGTTTGAATGGTTGCCCCTCCCCTTTGCAGTCACATGACCACACTTTGGGCACTTGGCAACTGGACAGCATTTATAGTCATTTGCAGTGCCCCACAATCACATTTTACAACGATTTTGCCAAACTAGCATTTACTTCCTAGTTTTCAGCAAAACCTCACTCATAGTGAACCAATGGTTCATTTTACAATCATGGTGTGCACTTAGTCACCACAGCAGTTGCTTTATGACTGCAGCATTGCTTAATAGCCATGACAAAAAGGTCATAAAATACAACTATGTGATGACCCAGGGTGAGATACAAAATAGAGTCACAAAAAACAGGTGAAGCCCCTTTTATTCCTTCACTTTGCTTCCAAGTTCCAAATATCCTTGACTGGAGACAAAAAAACTCCCACACAAGCAGTTACAAGGAGGAGGAAATGTTGTTTAAATTATAAAGAGTAATAAACAACACAAACCAGGCAATATAAGGGCTGGAAGACTTCAGCAAATATCAGAACACACACTGGGAGGGACACCAAACTCAGAGAGGAACAATAAACGAGAGATATTTCCATACTTTGTTTCCAGCACTCGCCCGTATGCATGTCCATCCTCTTATCCAGTTGTCACAGCTGCAGCCCATGAAGAGGATCAAGGCCCTCTCCTCCCCAATAATCCATGTCTCTCCCTTATTCTCTCCTCCCTGTGTGCTCTAGGATGGACCTGGGTCCTCCTCTGACTGTCCTTCCCTTCCCCAGCCTCCTCCACAACCTCCAGACCACACTTCCACTCCTTGTCGGCTGTCCCTCCTCTCCCTCAGAATCAGTCTCTACCAGGGGCATGACAACTGTCACAAGTTATGACAGTGATGAGCAGTCTCCATAACTAGAGGTCTACTATAAATCTCACAATTTGTGAAACCTGATTTAATGGATATATAAGGAATGTTTGTAGTGACATTAAAAGTGGTTGGGTGAACATATAAATGTATGTGTACTTTTTAAGTGAAGGTTAGACACAGTACTGTGCTATGAGGATTCTGGATCTGAAAATAGAAGTAATAAAGAGCAACGTAGTTGTGTTTGACAGGGAAAATGAAATTAACAATTGCAAGGTATATATTCATGGTGAAAAATCAATATAAATAGATGAAGTTTTATTCCTTGGAAGAATATTTCCTAAAGATGGAGAAATGGATGGACAAATGCTAACATATGCAAATGCTGATAGAAAAATAATCATAATGTATGTGAGAAATTAATGAATTTTGAAAGAAATGAATATGTAGACAAGCATGCTTCTGTGCACTTGGCTTTGGAAATGACATCCAGATTTATCAGGAAAAACCACAGAAGTTGGATGCAATGAGAAACAGACACTTAAGAAGTATGTTCAGTCAAACAAGGAGCAGTATAGTCAAGGGTGTATGGATTTTGAATCAATGTGGCTTAAATGTCAAATTAAATGCTTGGCACAAAATAAATGTTGATTTGTTACACAGAAAGAATAAAATGAACTACAAAACAAATATAGGAAGAATAAATGGGTAAGGATGACCATGGTTAGTTAGAATTGACAAGGTGCTCAAAAAGAATAGGAAAGTTTAAAAAACAAGAGGTATGGTGCATGGTCATGATGCAAGCAAGGAGGATTTGCAAAGTTAGAAAGGAATGAAGCGATATAGTGAATAGTGGCATAGAGTTAACTATATTTCCTTTCCTTTACTCATGCCTACATTCCTATGGCTTACTATTTAATATTCCTTTTTTGTAATTTGCATAATGTTCCTTATTCCAAAAGGAAACAGGATGCTGGCTATGTACATATGCATGTAAAAAGGAAGTTTCTCTAAATATGAAACTCAAAAACAGAATAGGCACAGTACAGCTATTAGAAAAATATTTTAAATCCCATTACTTTCACCAAGACCTACGGGACAGTGGAATGTTTAATGTTGCCCACCTTGATCGCAGCACTGTATATTCAACCTGTCATAGAGACAAAAGACTCGTCTAAAGCCTGGTACATATATATATATATTGTAAATACAATGTGCCCCCTGGTGGATAACATAAAGTTTACAAAAAAAGTATTAAGTAGTATCTTTATTGCATCAATGAAGGTTTATAAGTAGCATTCAAAAATCCAGTACTAAGCAAAACGTTAAATACCCAGGAACAAAAGCAAAAACGTTAAATACCCAGCAACAAAGATGATTAGGGGACTGGAGGCTAAACATAGGAAGAATGGTTGCAGGAACTGGGTGTATCTAGTCTAATGAAAAGAAGGACTAGGGGAGACATGATAGCAGTGTTCCAATATCTCAGGGGCTGCCATAAAGAAGAGGGAGTCAAGCTATTCTCCAAAGCACCTGAGGGCAGGACAAGAAGCAGTGGGTGGAAACTAATCAAGGAGAGAAGCAACTTAGAACTAAGGAGAAATTTCCTGACAGTTAGAACAATTAATCAATGGAACAACTTGTCTCCAGAAGTTGTGAATGCTCCAACACTGGAAGTTTTTAAAAAGATGTTGGATAATCATTTGTCTGAAGTAGTGTTTGAAGTAGGGTTTCCTGCCTAGGCAGGGGGTTGGACTAGAAGACCTTATTCTATTCTATTCTATTCTATTCTACTCTGTTCTAAAATCATGATGGAATGCTGCATCTCTTCGAATCATGTTTGCCTGTGGGTTTACAGTCTTAGATAAAGAGTGGGAAAAGGCTGGAAAAAATGCCAGATGCCAAGTCTTTTAGATGCCAGAACGTATACAACTTAACTGCTTCTGTAGTAAAATGACTATATTCAACACATAAACAGAACACTGCTTTCTACTTTAGCCTTGGAATTCTTGTCACTTATACTTGAAGCAAAGTTTTGTTTGGCATATTGAGGCACATCTGCTAAGTAAGGTTCCAAATAGTTTTCCCCAGCACAAATATCACAGAAGAGAAAGTGGACTTAGAAATCCTATTTATTCTCAGAAATGGAGTGCAGAATGAATAATCATTTTTAAAAAATCTGGCTAATGAGACAAATAAGGTATTCAGGAAAGGTAAATTGAAGTTTGCTATCTCATACTTAAGGTGAAAAATAAGAAAATAATGTATTTTTCCTAATGACTCAATGAAAAATACAGAGCCTCTGTACTGTGTAGGGAATGCCATCCTGCAGACTTAATCTAGCCAACAGTGATATCCAAAAACCACTGTACACCCTATTTCAAAACCCTCCTCCTATATAATTTAAAGAAACTGCTGAAGAGAATCTTTTAATAGATATGTCAGGTGGCAGACGCCCTACAAAGTGGCCAGCACCTGTGTTGCTATTGTTCTGTTCCTTTAAGTCCTCATCCTAGCCAGTACAGCAATTATTGGCTATAAAAGCTGAACAAAGAGGCAGTTGGGAGTGATGGTGTTTGGAAGAGATGGAAGGAGGTATGTGTGTTCCTAAAGCAGATGTAAACAGATACTGTTCCCTAGCAGTAGAACTCACTAGGTGTAGTAGCTGGAGGAACAGTAGAAGATGTAATCGAAGAGGGAAAGAATGAAGTAGTATTAGCCTCTGATTGCATGTGTGTTTCCTAAGGACTTGTGTGATGGTTTTGAAGTCCAATTACTTGGGTATAAGTAAAAAAATACCAGTGTCAGATACATGGAGATTACCCACAGTTTAACATTGAAATCTAATTGTCATTTTATAATCAGTCTAAAAACATTAAATTAATAGGGTATGGATATAAGCTGAAATGAGTACTATCAGCAAGGAGTGGGCTAATCAATTCTATCTAAGGAAATTCTTATACATTAAATTTACACAGCAAATTCAGAGTGAAATAAAACGGTCTGTGAATTTATGTACAAAGAAAACACAATATTTGGGGGTATTAGTATTATCTTAATCATTCTCCTCCTTGAAATCCAGATCCCATACAAAGGATTTATGAGATCTAGCCTTACAGAAAGCAATAAATTACGGTAATATTTATATCATACACACAACTTTTCCAGCAATTTTTGATAAGAATGTTTTGAAGACAGTGCTATTGAAATAATGCCCATAAAAACAGTGCAATACTTTGTTTGTATACCAATCTTTCTCTAGTAAGTTGTTTTACTATTAGCAACATGTTGTAAAAGATTAGATTCCTCTGCTACAAATTTAATTCCTGAAGAATATTTTACACATTTCCCACAATCTTTCTTAATTACAGCAACATTTATAATGCAACAAAGCATGCTTCAAGGGATTGCAGTATGACTGCTTGATAATTAGTCTCTATAAAATAAAACATATGGGGCATGAAATAACTTTCCCGTTAAATCTAGTTCACAACAAGAATGGCCTTGAATTGCCCTTGATAGTAGCAAAGAGCGATGCCACCATCTAACTGAACAGGTAAATCAAATTCTCCACATTTATTATGCCTATCCGTTCTTTTCCATTGACTTGAATCTTACTTCTAGATTCCTACTGTGTTCAACTTTTAGAAGAAAATAAACTAAAAGGATGTCCTTAGAAATAAAAGTTTACTTAAGAATCAACAGTCTAAGACACATAAAAAGATACTCAAACAGATGCTTTCTTAGAGTAAACAGCAATCATGACCTTTTGCAATCAGCTTCCTTATTTATCATCCAAGAATTTTCATTATCATTAAATTGTATGTTGATTCAAGTATGCTTAACTCAATGGTGCTTTAAATGCATTCATTTTGTTTAAACAAAGAATATTGACATTTTGTTTAAACAAAGAATATTGACATTTTGTTTAAACAAAGAATATTGACTTTTGCAGGTAAAGTATCTGTGGGAATACCCAGAATTGTTTTTATGAGAGCAAGTTATCACACTGTGAAATCAAACTATTTGATACTTAATCTGGCCGTTTCCAAAATAACAGATAGAAACTGTCTTTCTCTCATAAGAGTCACTTCTTTTTTTATAAAGAAGGGCAGGAAAAAGAGCTTAAGAATTTCCATATTGTTTGTAGTATAAATAGTACTCATATTGAGTTACAACAATCGTTGCAATTCTTTTGTAATGATTTCTCAATTTTTCTATAATAAATTAGAAAGTCTTGTGTTCTTGAATACATATTTATCTGTTCCACTCCATCTTGCTGGGAAGATATCCAACATATTTGGACATTATGAGAAAACCAAAACGTGGGGGAAACCAATTTTTGTAGAAAGTTTATTCTGATACAATGATTCTACTATAAGTAGAATAATAGTAACTAACAATTAAATAATTTATTTCAGTTATAAAATTATTCACACAAGAATTCACACAAGAGAAAAGTGTTGAGGTTTTTTTTAAATGTTTGTGTCCAGGTATTCTGAAACAAGACAAACACAACTCAGAAGTATTTAAAAGAGTTCTGAGGGGATAGAAGTTGTGTTCCAAAATCTTTAAAAGCTTCAGAAAAGCCTCAATCTATCTAGAAAAGGTTTTCCAATTACACAGTGAGATATGGGAAAGTTTTTGACTGAAATTTCTACTTATGTGTAAAATATTCTACACATGAAACAGTATTCAGTGGTATACATGACCAGATTGAAACATACATGTTTGGTTTAGATCTACACCTCCCTCAAATATATTGAGGGTAGAAGCATTCTGGGGTGAGGCACAGCATGAAAAGCACAAGGCCATGGATTATGCTATGTCACAGTGATTAAACAGAGGTGAGCAGAAGACATGCTTTGGGAAGATCAGTGGAGAGGTAGCTATAAAGAAAGAGGGGTCTTGGAAGCTGGGAAAAAGGTACATGGATCAGTCAAGTAGACCATGCTTAAATTCAAATGTGGCAGCAAGTACGTAAGCCACTGGAAGGATTGGTTGGAAGACTGGTGCATAGCCGCTACTCATCCGTAAAACATCTCTGTGTTCCTCTCAGACAAAACCAAGAACAAAATATTCCATGTTTCAGTATGACCAAACTTTGTACCTCCTCAAATAGTTTGACCACTTTCAATTTGCTATATATTTGTGCATGGAACAAAACATATTTTCTGATTCATGCACTTCTCTATAACAACTCTAAAAAAAAAATCTATTTATCTGCCTTCATTTTTAAAGTACAAACACACAAATTTAAATTCTAAATGTTTCCTCTGTGAGCATTGTTACTGTCTTTTCTATCTATCATTTTGTTTGTCTATTGAGCACACCAATCACAGTAATGATTATACGATAAAGAGCAATGCAACATCTTTGAAAACATACAGTAAATATGGGTCCTTTGGCTCCTTAATGGAGGCTTATTGTGGTATCATTATAATTACTTCATTCACTTGGCTCTCTTCTGGAATTTTCTAAATCCTTGAAGACCTGTCCTATATGTTCCTCAATTCTGGAGTTTGGATGAGTCTACTAATGTGATTTTTAATATGACTGTTGTATGCATTTGGTTAGATTGTCCTTAGACACCATTATCTATTTAGGTGTTTTGTTGTTGTTGCTTTCTTTTGTTGGTTTTTAATGTTATGTTCCAGCACAGTCACAGCTGACAAGTTATAAATTAAATAAATAGTAACAAGCTGGGAAAATATAAATTGACTGATTGAATGAATGAATAGTACCACAATCCAAAAATTAAGATGTGCCAGAAAACTGCCAGCCTCAAATCATGATATGGTCTAAAAATATTTATGTTTACCTGTATATTTACTTACCATATGCATTTGTTCGAAAGAGCGAACAGAAGCCAGTTTGTCTAAAAAGAAAATAAATAAATAAGCCCTTGAAAAAAAAAATCAAATATTGAAAACCTTTTGTCAAAATTATCATGACAAACTAGCAATAATGGGACCTGTACCTGTTGGGTTGCCACCAATATGTTCCATCTTTCCTTGGAGAAATTCAATTTGGCTTTCTAGCTGTTTGTTCAATTCTACTTGGGTTTCATATCTGGTTTTCCATTCACTGTCTTAAAACAAAAATAAACTGTTATATTTACCACTGATTGTTTCAGCAGGTCAAAATACTTCCAATATTATAACTATGAATTTTTGCATCTAAGAGAAGAAAAGACAAGCTTGATAAGCATATATTTATATATGTTAAAATCTGAAGAAACTAAAACATCTAAAAATATTTGCTAAAATTCTTGTCTGTAAAATTAATGCTAACTAAAGCTGTATCACATCAGGAGAGGATAGAAGACCTGAAGAAGGAACAGACCAGAGGTGGCATTCAGCAGGTTCTGACCAGTTCTGGAGAACCAGTAGCGGAAATTTTGAGTAGTTCGGAGAACCAGTAGCGGAAATTTTGAGTAGTTTGGAATACCACCTCTGACTGGCCCCATCCCCATCTCTTCTCTATCTCTCAAGTCCCAGCTTATCAGCTGGGTCTTCTTTTGTTGCCCTGCGCAGGAGAATGGAGCTGGAAAGTAGGTTATTGGGGTGGGGAGGGAGGATTTTGCAGTAATCTTACCCATGGAGTGGGCAGGGAATGGGGTTTTTTCAGTATTCTTCCTCTGCTACACCCAAGCCGACCCACCAAGCCAAGCCACACCCATTAAGCCACGCCCATAGAACTGGTACTAAAAATATTTGAATCCCACCACTCGAACAGACTCCTTCTCTTACTGGTAAATGGATAAACTGACTCTCCTGATACTGAGAACTTTCAGAAATAGCTATAGAACACATACTTTGCTGAAAATCTCAGTTCTACCTTGGTAATGCAGGATAGAAACAAACACTGGTTTGTTGCTTTCAAGGTTAATAGTTTGGTATATTTAGCTTAACATTATTAATCTATGTTTTACTTCAATATAAGATAGTTTCACAAGTCCCCATTCCTATCACTTGTATTCTATTTATGGCAGTCATATTTTTAAAAAGCCAAGAAAATCTTTTGCTTTGCTCTTTTCTTGTACGTGATTTTAAAAATGTGTCAATATAACCACTTATATGCAGCCCTGATCAAAGCCTTTAGCTCTTAAGTTCCCTTAAGAGGAGCTATGCTACCTGCCTCTCTTAAAGGCTTAAAGAACAGTAGAAAGACAAAGAACTATGGAGGGCAAATACTATAGGTTATATCCAAAAGCTGCTTGGGAGTAAGATGCGCCAGTAAGATGCGCCACATAAGATGCGCCAGTAAGATGCGCCACATAAGATTTATAAACTCAAATTCTGCAAATAGTGGAATAGACATCAGGCTAATTGTCAGGTTCATAGAATATATACGGTAGCAGCACAATATCACATTACTCTTCTCCATCTGCGCATTTTATTCCCTTCATGATGAGACAATGTTGGATGAATAGGAATGTCCAATAAGTGAAAGAGGGATATAAATCGGAAGCTGCAATGAGAATCACATGATTAACTGAGTCCCTGTACTGTAGTTGAAAATGTGGCCTAGAAACAGCTGTGCAGTTTCCAGAGCAGATGGGAGCCTCTTACATGGAATAAAATGAGTCATCTTGGTAAACAGATACACTATCACTGGAATGGTTTTAAAACGGTAATAAATTCCAGAGAAAATCTGTCCTATTCTACAACAGGAAAAGGAAGCACTAGAACAAACAAGCCATCTTAGCAAGGAAAGCCTTGGCCCAACCTCTTGCAGATAAAATCTTTTGGATTAATTTGGAGTTGACTGGGATGGGAAAAATGAGATCTTGTCTCGTGAGTGTATGAGTTTGAGATTCTGACTCCTAAAAATTGAGAAACAATACTCAAATTGATGAACCAAACATTTCTGTATTAGATCTATGCACTTCCTGGCTGATGAAATGCCTCCCATCAGGTAATACTCAGTTACATCCATATATCTCCTTCTTGGAGGTGGTGTTTTCTGCCTTGAATGAGGTGGTGGTATGCTCCCACCTCAAGGTATTTTTTTAAAATCTGATTATACTGGATAATTGTAATTCAGTCTCTACCCTTCACTTTCCAAGAAAAATTGTTGAGAAAATGATCAGACTGCAGCATCAGAGGATCCTAGAAGATTATTTAAACCCTTTTCCATCTGGTTTAGATTGAGGCATAGTACTAAGTTGGCACTGGTCATGTTAATGACTTCTGAAAATATTGGGTGGTGGGTAGTGCAACTATCCTGGTTCTACTTGATCTCTTGGTAGTTTTCAATACTATTTAGCATAGTATTCTTCTGGACTGCCTGTGGGATTATGATTGAGGAGTAAGGAGTCCCAGTGTTCTCTTCTTTCTCTATGGTCAGATTCAGTGGGACAGGGACAGACTGATCAGAGGCCCTTCTTTTAGAGCAGCTCAAACTCGATGCTCTCACTTCTTCTGATTAACATCTGCCTGATACTATTGGGTGAGATCATCCATTAGTTTAGGATCTGGTCTCATCAGTATGCTGATGATACCCAGTTATATATCCCAATCCCAGGTAATGCTGTCAAGAACTTCTCCTGATAGTTGGAGAAGTCATAACTGGCTCAGACCCAATTCTGACAAGAATTAATAGTTGGGCTCTTTGGACCTCCCCGCTCCTCCCTCCAGTCTGTAGTAGTTCCAACTTCTGCTTAAAATCTTGACAGTGGTCTAGTATGTGTCATTGCTTTCAGTGAGTAGAACTGCCCATGTGTCTGCTGCCTGAAAAAGAATGCTACCCTTTGTTTAATCTCTAGGGAACTTGCCATAAACAATTCACATTTGTGTGAAAGTTAGGAATTGGACACAACTTCCCCCTAATTCTCCAGCAGGTTTCCAGAATGGAATTTAATTGAAAGTGAAGTAATCCGTAAGTCTCCATGGCTGAAATAAATCTTGGTCCAAATACTGTGCTTAACTGCATCTTAGCATTTTGTAATATTTAGCTAATATATATGCTGCAACAATTATTCCATTACTGTACTTGCTCTGCCATCAGGATCAGAAGCTAAGTCCAGAATTCAGGATTCAATGCCTTTCTGGAGCAACAATAAAGTGGCTTTCGAGATGGTGTTAAACTTTGCAAGGCTGAAAACTCAGGAAAAACTATTAATTGTTTTGAAAAATATGTACTGCTAGTAGGATAATGAAACAGAATTTTGAAAGCCCATCAAAGCAATCCTCCTGCTCATCATACCAACACACCTAGAAGGCAGTGAGTTAGAAGAAGCTGAATCATTGTACCCAGATCATGTGCAATTCTAAATGCAGAAATAGGAAGCTTTTGGGGACTAGTATTTTTGAATGTAGAGACCATGTGATTGCTACCGTCACAAAATGGCTACCATGGGAGAACTGCCTCTTCAAAAATAGTGGTAGTTAGCATGGATAGTCACAAAAATCACATCACCAGAAGACTCACATGACCAAAAGGCTAACAACAATTCAGGATGTTTTCTACCATTCCAATGGGATTTGTATGGGATACAAAGGCATTGATACAAATATGATGAATGAAGGCAAATATACATGTCACAAGATAATGTTGCAGGATCCAATCTGGATCGGTCACGGGGACCAGTGATTTAGTCTTCTGAATTTTCGGATTCATGATAGAGCTCATCCTCAGGGAACTTCTCTCTCATCAGAATATGTACTTTGGGTTATTCTATGAATAGTGTTTATGTGGTGCCTGGTTGTGTGTAGCTTTTTAGTTGTCGATTGGAGTGTTGGTAGCTGGTTATTAAGTCATTGGTTGTTGTTTCCTTGTGTTGCCAAGTCCTCAGCTCCTAAGTACCTAATAAACTGGTGATAAATCAACAATTTCTGTTGACTGACAAGGGTCCGTTTCCCAGGCTTCAATCATTTCCCTGCCTATTTTTGTACCTGCTTGGCTAACAAGTTTCATACCTGTGAAATTGAATGTTCGTTTCAATGTCAAGCTACCAATGAGTTCGGATGTAGGATAGACAAGGGGAGAAAGCTAAACACCAGATTGCAAGAACACAAGTGAGTGGTCAGACAAGGAAACCCGAACTCACTGGAAGACTAATCACTCTGCCAAAACTAACTTATAAGTTGTTGTGTGGGTAGAATACCACTTTGAGAGCCTGAATGAAAAGTGGAGGTAAAGAGCAAATAAATAGTTCAATAAATAAATCAATGAAAATTGATAATGTTTTATTATTCAAATTGATTAGAAAAAATGAATTCAGTTTTCTGATTTGTTGACTAGATACAGGATATCAAACTCAGTCTTTTGACCAATAGACAAAGTTTCCCCATTTATGCTATCATGGGAAGGAGAAAGGAAAATGTACAAGAACATTCCTTTCATTAATACACCAACTGTCAGAAGTGTGAGCTAGTAATGCTATTGAAACGATGTGATTTACTTTCAGAAACCCTATCAGATAAGATCATATTTCTGTGCTCTAGAGCATGCATGCATTTGTGTTGGAAGCATTGAGGAGCTTCCATATTAAAAATTAGCCAGTACCATTACCAAGGGGACACCTAGTTGGGGACTCCTTTCATGTCCTATTAATGTGCCCAATAGAGTGTTAAGGAGCTGAAACAAATAACAGGAGCTCGCCTCATCACACAGCAGCATTTGGGTCTCAATTGCAGGCTTACTGTCAACCCAGCATCCTAACCACATGAGCTATCGTGTTCCCTGCTCTAGAGCCTGAAGAAATATGTAAGAGTTGACACTGTACATAAATATATATAAAATCTTTTGTTTTTAATTCACAGAAGGCCTGAAAACTCTTATTTCAACTGAGGTCAAATATAATCTCTTACCTTCATCATCAATTCTGTTAAGTCTTTTCTCTAGTTCTGCTACTGTATTGTTCATTTCAAATATGGAGAGTTCTAACATTTCTCTGTATTAAACAGAAAGCATGTATGGCAATTATAAATCCCAATAGTATATGAAAATGACATGTTTATAATATAAATTTTTCACATGATAGTATCTGCAGGATTCTATAATACTTATAAAAGCACCATCAGGTACTCTCTCAAGACTAATTAAAGTCGATAAAATTGTGAGCAGATGTCATGACATATTCTTCCTCCAGCATTTGTTGAATACAGATTCAGTATTAAGCTAAACAGATGGATGATCCGAGATGGTGTTACTATGCAAAATGACATTTAAAACTCTGCAAGTGACCAAACAAAAGGTGCCAGAACATTTTCCCCCACAACTGTGACCTAGAACTGTGTTCTATTATAGTCTTTAAAACATGTTTAACAATGAAGTGTGAGGTAACAATATTTCCACGCCTAGCCAGGACCACTAAGAGCATTTTTAAAAGGCCTTTCATTACTTCTCTTTAATGTTCTGAGTCTGATGGGTATCCAAAGCAAAAAAGCCGAGAACTGCTCATTTATACATCCTTATTATTCTTGTCTGCTAAGCAGAAGGCTCCAAAAAAAAAGTCACAGGAAATTACCTGTCACAACAGTGATAAAGGGACTTACAGGGATGAGTCAGCCTCTCCCTCTTCAAGGCTGCAGTGAAGACTTTCAAAATACTGGTATATTCAAGTCTGTCCTTGATGTGATCTAATTGTATTCCTTCCCATGGCTTGCAACAGTTATGAAAACAAAAACAAGTTCTGCCATTGCAAATCTCTCTGTACTTTCCTTTTGCCAAGGTGTTGCCAGCATAGTATAAGACATCTTAAAGCTTTCTTTGCTCCAGTCTGAATTGTGTGCATCCTATTAGCACCTGGACTAGATAGTATGGAAAAGGAAATTGATCTAGATCAGAGGCCCCCAACCTTTTGGGAACCAAGGATTGGTTCTGTGGAGAGAGGTTTTTCCATGGATTGGAGGGGGCATGGTTTCACATGCCGCCTGCATTCCATTAATGGGGTTTCACTTGCTTGCGTGGCCTGGTTTCTCGCATGCCGCAGCCCAGTGCTGGTCCAAGGACCAGGGTTGGGGAACCCTGCTCTAAATGAGGCAATATCTAATCAAACATAGATCTCATGATATGGCCCAGGTAGCTAGGACTAGTTATTTAGCAGCTAAGGAGAGGAAGAAATTAATCTCCATACATCACTTACAGCTAAATCTACAGTGAGCCACAGGTGGTGAATAAGTGAAGTACAACTTTTTATATTTTAAAAAAATCCAATAAAACATTAAAACACATTATAGCCGCAACACTGAGATTTATTGGAAAAGAGAGCTTTGGCCCTTTTTCTCAATACAATTTACAGCACCTGTCCAAGATTCCTGTTTGCTAGTTGCAATTACTAGGAGGAGGAAAAGCAACCTGCTCCCCACTGCTGAATTGTAGGCTGATCAGCAGGGCTTGAGAAAAAGTGGGGAAGATGGCATGCCTCTCTCTCCAACCACAGCTGAAGCCCTACACGGGGTCCCGCTATTATTTTAGCGTATACAGATCCAGTTTTCAAAATTAGATGAAAAGATCATAACCAGGCATGGTGACTTACCCATAGAATTTTCCCCCCTCTTCCCAAGACCTTATGAAATAGCCTCATAAAACAGATTGCAGGATAGCTTAAAAGCCATACAAAAACTATCCATCTTCCATTTTAATATTGTTGGAAGCAATATCCTTCTGGGTTCAGTTCCAAGTGGGGAAAAAGACACTGGAAACATGGAAGCTGTTTGGAAAGATGGTTTAATGGTGGACAGGACCACATGGCTTGGAGCTCCAAAGTAAAGGATGATCACATGGTTCAAGATGTGAAGGAAAAGATCAAGAAGAAGGAGGAAGGCTGAAATTGCCTGGTTTTATATCCTCTGTTGAGATTTGAATTTGAGCTTGTATTCCGATTGGTTGTCAGACTTCCTTGGGGCCATGCAGGGGCAACTCTGCAGGCTGTCCTGAGTTCCAGGCTTGGTTGAGCCTTGCTGGATGATGATGTAATGAAAAGGGCTTTGGGCAATTGCTATAGCTTTACCTGGAGATCTTTGTTATGTAAAATATTCTGGCCCAGGCCTTAATGGCCCACCTATATTAAGACATATTTAGTGGCGATGAGGATGGCGAGGAAGACCTACCTCTCCACCCTTATTGCGTCTGCAGAAAACCGCCCAGCCGCACTGTTCAGGGTGACCCGCTCCCTCTTGGAGGTAGAGACACGGGAAAATCCCTTACAGGGACGAGCTGAAGAATTTTCTAAGTTTCTGCAGGACAAAATCACTCAGATTCGAAATGAACTGGACTCCGACTGGGCATCTCCGGGCGGGAAGGCGGGGGTGGATATCGGCGAGGTCAACTGGGTTGAGTTCGATCCTGTTACCATAGAGGACGTGGACAGAATACTGAGGGGACTGAATGCTACCACCTGTTTGTTGGACCCGTGTCCCTCCTGGCTGGTCTTGGCCACCCGAGAGGTGACTCGAGGCTGGCTCCAGGGCATTATAAACGCTTCTTTGAAAGAAGGGTTTCTACCCGCCTCCTTGAAGGAGGCAGTGGTACGAACTCTCCTCAAGAAACCGTCCCTGGATCCAGCACTGTTATCAAATTACTGTCCTGTCTCCAACCTTCGCTTTGTTAGGTTGTAGAGACTGTGGTGGCACGTCAGTTCCCGCAGTACCTGGATGAAACGAGTTATCTCGACCCCCTCCAATCGGGCTTCAGACCCGGGCACAGCACAGAGACGGCATTGGTCGCGTTGATGGATGATCTCTGGAGGGCACGAGACAGAGGTTGTTCCTCTGTCCTGGTGCTGTTAGATCTGTCAGCGGCTTTTGATACTGTCGACCACAGTATCTTATTGCAGCGATTGGAGGGGCTGGGGATTGGAGGCACCGTCCTACGATGGTTCTCCTCCTTCCTCTCCGACCGTTCGCAATTTGTATTGACAGGGGGACAGAGATCGACCCCAAGGCCCCTGCTTTATGGGGTGCCTCAGGGATCGGTACTCTCGCCCCTATTGTTCAACATTTATGTGAAGCCGCTAGGTGAGATCATCCGTGGCTTTGGGGTGGAATTCCATCAATACGCTGATGATACTCAGCTATACATCTCCACCCCAGACCACCCCAACGAAGCCGTCAAAGTGATGACCCGATGTCTGGAGGCCATGTGGGATTGGATGGGTCATAACAGGCTTCGTCTCAACCCGACCAAAACCGAGTGGCTGTGGTTTCCTGCTCCCAGATACAGTCAGCTTGTTCCCTCGCTGACAATAGGGGGAGAGGTACTGACCCCTGTGGAAAGAGCGCGCAATTTGGGTGTCCTCCTGGATGTACGGCTGTCTTTGGAAGAACATATTGCAGCCGTCGCCAGGGGGGCTTTTTATAAGATTCATTTGATCTACCAGTTGCGGCCCTTTCTGGATCTGGACGCACTTCGCACAGTCACTTCCGCCCTCGTTATCTCCCGCTTGGACTACTGCAACGCTCTCTACATGGGGCTCCCCTTGAAGAGTCTCCGGAGGTTACAGTTAGTCCAGAATGCAGCCGCACGGATGATTATGGGCGCCCCCAAGGACACCCACATAACACCACTTCTCCGCAGACTGCACTGGCTTCCTGTGGCCTTCCGGATTCGATTCAAGGTGGTACTATTAGTATTTAAAGTGCTCCATGGCTCGGGACCTGGCTACTTACGGGACCGCCTTCTGCCACAAACAACCTCCCGTCGCCCAGTACGCTCCCACAGGGTCGTCCTGCTTGGGATACCGCCACCTGATCGTTGTCGGCTGGCGACCCCGAGATTACATGCTTTCTCTGTGGGAGCTCCCTCCCTTTGGAACTATCTCCCCCCCGGAGATACGAGACACATCGGACATCCTAACCTTCCGGCGTGCAGTCAAGACCTTACTTTTTAAGCAGGCCGGCCTAGCCAATTAAAGGTTTTCTGAGATTTTTAAATTTTAGATTCAAATAAGACTTTTAATTCTATTTGATGGGACTCAATCATTTACTTACTTACTTATTTTACTCATTTATCCTATTTTCATCTATCTATATTCAATTCTGAGTTAATTACTGTTACTGTTGACTGTATCTTTATATGTTTAGACTGTACACCGCCCCGAGTCCCTTTTGGGAGAGGGAGCGGTATAAAAATACGATAAATAAATAAATAAAAATTAACAAAAGTGTGTGTCGGGGTGACCTTCTGAGGTGAGTTTTTGCTTCTGAGTTTCTACTCTTTTTAGTGGAAATATTCTGCCTTTTTAATATTTGCTAGGATATTTCATTTTTCTAGGAGAGGACTGGGTGCTAACTTCCTACAATATGTTCCATAAATTTAATATAAACGTGTAGCTTAAGTCCAGTTCTAAGATACACCATGCTGTAAATATATTCAGGTAATTCAGATAAATATATTTTTTAAAAAATCCCAGATTCAAACCTTTTTTGCTATAAAATCAAGAACAATTCTTAGCTCTACTACAGGGTTCTGGTAACCGAGACAAAACACGAAGCTTTTATAAAGTGGGCTAACTTTTAACTTTTGCATTCTATTGCAACGTATTAAGAATATCGTCGCAACTTTTAAAAACCTTATTCTGCACGTATAGCTGCAGCTCTAGGAGAACTCTTCCAGAATAGGTAAGTGCATGGAGTGCGGCAATTTAAAAAAAAATCTCTTTCCATTCGAATAATGCAGTTTCCACTGGCATCCTTTTGGGTTGGCATCAGCCCTCATTCCCACCCCCTCCACCCCCTTTCCGGGCCTTTATGCGTCATCCGCATCAGACATCCGCAGCGCTGCTGACGAGAGAGACTCACTTCATTTGCTTCTCTTGAGTCAGCTCCAGCTCTACGCCTTCAAAGCCCAGCTTTTGGCTGGGAGCGCCTCCTTCCCCCATGGCTGCCTACGCAGAGCTGTCCCCGCGCGTCCTCATTGCCTTGGAGAGCACGCAGGAGAGGCGCGGGGAAGAGCGACAGCGCCGGTCACGTGGCAAGAATTTTCGAACACTCCCGTCTCCCGCGACGGCACAATGCTGAGCTCCTGCCCTGACGGAAAGGGATGATTATGAGGGGAGGGTGGGTGTCTGGTTTCTTGGGAAGGACAAGCGCGGGCGACCGGGTTTGGGTTTTGCAGCCCTGCGGGGCGTGGACGCTTCTAGAGCAGGGCTCTCCAACCTTGGCAACTTTAAGACTTGTGGACTTCAATTCCCAGAATTCCTGAGCTAACATGGCTGGAGGAGGAATTCTGGGAGTTGAAGTCCACAAGCTTTAAAACTGCAGAGGTTGGAGACCCCTGTTCTAGAGTGTCCATTGCACAGTATCTCGACGGTTTGCTTAGAATTCGTGTCTATTGCCGTAGTTTTCAATGGGGGAACGGCCAGAGGGAGAAAGCAGCTAAGTTGCAAAGCAGTCTGGAAAACGAACTCAAGCAGGGGTCCCCAAACTTGGCAACTTTAAGACTTGTGGACTTCAAGTCCCAGAATTCAAGTCCACAAGTCTTAAGAGTTGCTAAGTTTGGAGACCTCTGGACTGAAGGAATGTCCGAAGCCACTATCACTTCGCTTCGGCATTGTTACTGCTAAAAAGTGCAGAAATGTTTTGCCGGTACCTTTTGTACTTATAGATGTGGGCTCTTCTGGGATCTCCCATTAAAATACTCCTTAGGGCCGACCTTGCTTAGCTTAAAAATAAAAAAATCAACCAACCTTAATTAAGTGCTTCTAGTTTATTGGTGGCAACATTCAGATGTTGACTATTGGAAATTAACCGGGATTGCCTTGCTTTATATATGGAGGGTATCCGACCAGATATCCCACCTCTGTTGGCCCTATAAGGAAATTAATAAAACTATCCCAGAAGGTGACAAAAAAGTTACATGGATGTGGTCACCAAGAGTTGAGATCCATGTACATGATAATAGAAATACTTGGTTAGCTCTGATAAGTTGAGTAAAGGAAGGTATGAGCAGATAGTACAGGTCAACAATAGCCAGCCTTCTTTACAAGATATCCATCATCTAACAAAATTTTAAAAATCAAATCATTAAAAGAAATTTAAAAAATTAAAAACAAGGGGGAAAAGGCAGACTCCACGGACCAATATTTTTCTGCCATCAGTTTTGTTTCTTCAAATGGCCTTCTGAACTGACATAATTCAGCTATATTACAACAAAATATTGCCCACCAACTTGGTGTAATGAAAAGCAAGCCTTGATTCCTGCAGCTGTCTTGTCAGTGAAGACAACAAGCAAACATAGTTTCATTAGCAGTTATTTGATATGGACAACTGAGCCTCAATGGTGCAGTGGTTACAGAGCAATACTGCAGGCTACTTCTGCTGACTGTCGGCTGCCTGCAATTTGGCAGATTGCATCTCACCAGGCTCAAGGTAGACTCAGCCTTCCATCCTTCCGAGGTGGGTAAAATGAGAATCCAGATTCTTGGGGGCAATATGCTGACTCTAAACCACTTAGAAAGGGCTGTAAAGCACTATAAAGCGGTATACAAGTCTACGTGCTATTACTATAACATCCAGATATTGAATTTCCTTATTTTTATCAAATGCTACATTAGAATCACTATTGCTTGACACAAGAAGTTTTTCAAATTTGAACATCCAAAGATTATTTCTGTTTTGCACTTATACTTTGCACATGTTCATTGCTTTTGCTCCATTTTTTTAAAATCTGCAACTTAACATGGATCATATTGCCTCTCAACTTATAATCATTGATTTGTCTATACTACATTCTTCATTTAGGAACTAGTGACCAGTGGTCTTAAAACATGAGTAACTACTTGCAAATGCAATGCTAATAAATAATTTAAAATACTTTTGATCAATTTGTGCATTTCTAACCAAATTTTATGTACTTGACAACATATTCCAGAGAGATAATGTTGACATAGCTGAACAAGAGAAATTTAACTGAATGAAATGGCAGCCCCCAGTGGTCTTTACAGTGTCTTTTCAGTCATATGTTCATTTAGCTATTTTGCTTAATGATATAAATGGTACTTGGTCACTAAAGAGGAGTGGATGTATTTAAATAAAAACAAAGATAGCCAAAATATGCATCTTAAGTTTATTTTAAATTTATAAGTCATTTCAAGTGTTTAGCTCCTTAACCAATGAATGTGCCATCTTTTTGCTATACATTTGACCACCACTATTAAATTCCATATCAAAATCTGAAGTAACCTCTAAAAGTTGGAAATTCTATATCAATAACAACTGCTTTTTTCATATTAAAGAGAAGGAAATGTAAATGTCTAACAGAAAATGAATTTCATTCTCTTTCAAGGCAAGATATACTTCTGAATAAAACAGACCTCTCAATAAAATATTTTATAATGATTTTACAATAAATATTGAGTATAAAGCTTTTTTCATCCATAAATGGACCTTTACTTTTTTGAGCAGAAATCTTTTTTCATAGAATTCAACATATTTTGCCAACAAAAATAGTTAAGAATGTTGCCATCTATTCCAATTAAAACTAAGATTTCATAAAGCTGGTTTAAACTAAACTAAATTGAATTAATAACATTAACTGTGACAATATCAATCTTTGGTTTCTCTAGAATTGGAACTGATTTTGATAGCTTATCAAGAATTTGCTAGTTTAATCAGTTGTTTATGTAAAACACTTCAAATATATATGCTACCTAATCAAATCAGGATTGCAGTAACTGTTGAATAAGATTCAGGAAAAAAATAAAGTTGTTAAAACAGTACATATCGAACTAAGTTCTAATACTCCATTTTATAACTTAAAAAGCAGCCATTTTTTCTCGTGCAAGTTAAATGCAATTGCAGATTTAGTTTTCATTTAAATTTCCTTCTGCAACCTGATGCTCTCAAAATATGCTAAAGTACCATGTTAGCTAGAAGCTGATATGGAAAGCACTGGGCTGCAATACTGGAATTATGGGAAGAGAAATAATTTTTAGAAAAGGTTAATCTTCAAGTTTGATAAATTAAGTCCAGATGTTTAAGATTATAAAAATATCAAATCTGTTAATTCATTTCATTTAAATATATATTAAGGCTTTTGACAATTCAGTTGCACAGATTTAGGGCTCATCCTTTTTTTCTCTCTTTTGTAGAGCTTTATTTTCATCTTTTTCAGTAATCTTATAATCATCCAAGACTGCGTGGCCTGTTTCCTTTGCAGTTTTCTTGACCATAGCTTTGATTCCAATATGGTCAATATTAAAAGCTGTTACACCAACATTGATGGCAGAACTCACAGCGTTATTTGTAGCTTGGCCAGCATCGTTCCCATACCTAAGAAGGAAAATGTAAGACTTAATTTTTAGCTCAGTACAATTAAGGAAAGCTGTTTTATGCATATTCCCATATGGAGTTGCTTGCCACCCCACAAAGCAGGATGCATGGCAGCCAAATGGCAGAAATAGGGGGGGGGGGAGATAGGTAGGTGGGGGAGGTTGGAAAAAAAATCCGACCTTACTAAGACTCAGGGCTGGTAGGGATCAAGCCTGGAATGGCTTAATTTTGGGATGGGTACTTAACAAACCATGATTCTGTTAATAATGGCAACTGGGATGACAGGATTGCAGTCACTAAGTGATTCCATCATGTTACATTTGCTTTATGACCACAATTGTTTTAACAATGATCACATTGAAAGTCCTGTCCCAATTGTGGTTGTAAATTAAGGACTACCTGTACAACAAAATGTAGGCTAAATACAGATCTATTTCGGATATAGGTTTATCTTTTGTTCACTTGATTTATTTTAAAAATGTATGAAATCTATTTAGAAGATAAACAGGATAGCTTTTATTTTTTTTGTAAATATGATTACTCTTGTGATTTTGTTAAAGATAAATTTAATATTTAACTGTTATATTTCATGATAAACATAAACATAAGTATTTTCATTTCTTGGTTGGTCATGCTGGAACCTATTACCCTATTTTCCATAGAAATATCATTTAAAATAACGCAAATTCAAACAATGTGATCATTTCATAGGATTAAATGACTGAAGGATTAAATACAGACCTACTGTACTGAGAAATGAGAATACCTCACAGAATTTGCCACGCACAACCTATCAGATATACTTTCCTAATGAGCTAATAAACTAAATCAAATAATATACCCAAAGAGTAACAATAACCCTTTCCAATTTGATGCCTGTGAAATGATGCAACTTTAAAGCTGGTAGAGTATTACCAACATTGAATTCAACTGCACATAAAAGACACCAGCGTGAGATTATAGGTGTCCGTGGGGGGAAGGAGGGATGAAACATGCTGCAGGGCCAACCATGTGACTTACCTACATGCATATCCTTTTGGGGTACAGCATGACAGTGTACATGCTGTAAACCTAAAAATACTTTGCCATTTTCATGTCATTGCAGTTGTATTGGATGCTTGTCATTAAGCAGAAATAAAAGTGAGTAACATCTAGACAGCCTGTTCATTAAAGCCAGTGGAAGTACATGACTGATCTTGCCCAATTTCAAAAATGAGACAAGTCATAATAGGCTTGTGTTTGGGTGGGAGATCTTGGCTGTTAAGTTAGAATGCAAGGTTCAAAATACATCCCAGAAGGCAATGCAACCATATTGCTGTATTGTATTGCTGAATTGTTGCTAAGAAAATGACAGGAATGTGTCCATCAAGTCATTGGGAATCCAGCCTAACTCTAGCAGGCGAGCAAGCAAAACCAACCAAACCACCCCAACTCCAGCCTGTGGAAAAATAGTCTTCCACAAAATTGGTTCCCTGTGCCAAGGAGGTTGAAGACTGCTGCTCTACAACATGTTACGTAGAAAGGTTCTATTAAAGGATTATTTCCAGGTAACTTCTGGCATTACAGAGAAGAAAAATATTTGGGGACAGATTCTTCAGCAACAAAGCCTTTTTTACTTATTCCATATTTCTATGTAATTGAGAAAACTATATATTTATATCACAATAATGTGCAATTAAGCAAGAGACACAAAGTACTTTTATGCAATTGTTATTCCCTAACACTTAGTTATTATTTATTCAGAAGAGGAAAACACTTACTTGAACTTGACTGTCTGAACTGTCTCTGTAGATACGTTTTTAGCAATGCATTTTGCAGCACATTCCAAACCCTGCCATATTGTTGAAAACCCTACAAAAATAATTGGAACCAGGAGATAATATATATAGTTTATATGTATGTATTTACAGTATATAAGTGTGTATATATATATATATATAATATATATATATATATATATACACAAATATATATATATATGTGTGTGTGTGTGTGTGTATAAATAAAAACAATTAAATTAAAATCCATTGACAGATGGCTGTGTTAATTTGGTTACCTTGAACTCCGCTTGCTGCTACAACTAGAGCACCATCCAAAGTTGATTTTCCATCTTTATCTTTCTTAAGGGATTCTGGAACCAGTTTACTTCCGTGTTTCTTCACATGAGGGGCTAACTCTCTGCCAAGACAACTTGCCACAGAACAAACACCTTCAACTAAAACAGAAAGCATTATTGAAGTTGACATTTTTTATAAGATACTTGGTCCATTCTGTGAACTTTGAACTTTGTTCAATCAAGCCTTATAAACACATTTTCCCTGACATTTCCAAAGATTTTATTCGTCAGAAGCAGCAATAGAAATGGTAATATTTCGACAGATATTTATTGCCTTTGATTCATAATACAACTCAGATAACTTAGGCTTCTGAAAGGGATACCATTTATCTTGAAAAGGCATTTTAAGAAGAAAAATGGAATATAAATATTTTAAATAAATAGTAGTATATTAGACATTGATTTAAAACCATTGCAGCTTATCTAGTTTCATTACCTACAGAGATCATATTTGTTCATGTAGTAGTTGATGACAAGACCAAGTCACAGTCAAAGACTGAATTATTTGAACTGCTCAGAGTTACTTATAAAATAGATGACTTCAACTTCTACCAAGACGTGCACTGATTATGAATTACAGGAGTTGAAGCTCAATACATCTGAAGAACACCAGGCAAAGGCATGTTAGTCAACATAATTTGGACTCTAACAAATTGAAAGCAAGTTTTCTTAGGTGAAAAATCATAATTACTAGAAGCTATGTGTCAACTCATAAAACATTCCTATGCCTGTTTAGTAGTTGCCATAAAAAGGGGAGAAAGTGAAAGTACATTCCAACTCTTATTTTTAAAAGATTGTAACTAAAATACCAGAGTTTTTGCTCGTGAATATATTTAATTGGAGAACATGAATGACGACACCCATCATGTGAACGTGCTCAATTGGAGAATCTGGTTTATGAGACACCCAGGGAGACGGGGGAAACAGGATCACAGATGACAGTAAATTACGTATGCCAGAATGTCACCTCTAATGAATCCTTTTAAGTTTTTTGAAGTTTGGCTCAAGAATCATGATTTAATTAGAGCGATTGCTGGAATCCTGACAGCATGCTGAAGTTTAGTGCTTTTGTCAATAGAGCAAATTACTTAAAATTGATGGCAAGATTTTACTATATAAATAGATGGTTTTCCCCGTCATATTAAACTATGATGTTTAATCATGTTTGATTAAAAGTCACAGTTGACCACGTATATACACTTCCTATAGCTATAAAGCAAGAGTACAAAAGTGAACCATCAAAATTTCTTTTGAGCCTATAAAACCCTCCAGACTGGGTAGGACATGTCTGGTTTATGGATTAAAGGGCAAATTACCAGTAACTCTAGCTTTTTTTCAGACTCAAAGAACACCCTGCTCCAAGTTAGGGGCCTGGCCCTACCTATTCCACATAGTATGGAGTACAAGATTTCAGTTCAGCATTCAATACCATCATTTGAGACACTCTTCTAAGTAAATTAAACCAACTAGCGGTACCTGAACACACTTGTTAAGTGGATCATAAGCTTCCTAACAAACAGGAAGCAGCAGATGAAGCTAGGCAGAATCACATCCGATACCTGTACAATCAGCACAGGGCCCCCCCCAAGGCTGTGTGCTATCTCCACTTCTCTTTTCTCTATATACCAATGACTGCATGTCAAACGATCCATCTGTTAAAATACTGAAGTTTGCTGATGATACAACAGTGATTGGTCTCATTCGAGGCAATGATGAATCTGCATACAGACAGGAGGTTTATACAACTTGCCTCGTGGTGTAACCGGAACAATCTAGAACTGAACACACTCAAAACCGTAGAAATGGTGGTAGACTTTAGAAGACCATACTACTATACTACCATCTCTACTATACTACTATACTACCATCTCTTACAATACTAGACAACACAGTATCAACAGTAGAGACTTTCAAATTTCTAGGTTCTACTATATCACATGACCTAAAATGGACACCTAACATCAAAAACGTGATCAAAAAAGCACAACAAACAATGTTCTTTCTGCGCCAACTCAGAAAGCTCAAACTGCCCAAGAAGCTGCTGATACAGTTCTACAGAAGAATTATTGAGTATATCACCTGCACCTGTATAACTGTCTGGTTTGGTTCTGCAACCCAACAGGACAGACACAGACTTCAGAGGATAATTAGGACTGCAGAAAAAACAATTACTACCCACCTGCCTTCAACTGTACACTGCATAAGTCAAAAAGAGGGCTGTGAAAATATTTACAGACCTCTCACATCCCAGACATAAACTGTTTCAAATCCTTCCCTCAAAACGATACTATAGACCACTGAACATCAGAACAACTAGACACAAGAACAGTTTTTTCCCAAAATCCATCACTCCGCTAAACAAATAATTACCTCAACACTGTTCAACTATTACGAAGTCTGCACTACTATTATTGTTAATCTTCTCATCACTCCTTATTACCCATCCCCTCCCACTTGTGATTGTAGGACTGTAACTTTGTCGCTTGTATCCTTACGATTTATACTGACTGTTTCTTAGTATGATTTGATTGTACCCTATGACTATCATTAAGTGTTGTATGTTATGATTCTTGTTTCTTAACGAATATATCTTTTCTTTATGTATACTGAGAGTATTTACACCAATCACACTTGGCCAATAAAGTATTCTATCTATACAACAAGTTTCAACAAACTGTTAGCTTTTAGCTAGAAAGCTTTCTTATCTTTGCTTTTGCTAGAAACATACAAACAAATCGATCACAACATTTGAGAAGAATTAACATGTGCTAAAATATGCCTAATGATATGTTTGTAAAAAAGCATAAAATGGTTTGAGATAATTATTAATGAGATTTAAAATTTCTAATTTCTCAGTGAAAGCTTCCACAATAGTCACATGGTAGTCACCTATGTTTCAATGTTCTCAACTCTCTTTAGTTTTTCTTAATATTTATTTTAAAAAAAAGACAAAAATCGGACACTACAAAACATAAGAAACCATGCTAAACAACTCAGGATTTTCCCAAGGAAACTGGATTTCCATGTCTTACCCAAGAACTGACTGACTTTGACTGCTCCTCCTGTAGCTTGCCTTGCCACATGTAGTCCCTTTGCTAAAGTTGGGTTGACCTCCAAAGGTTTTTCTTCTGGGTGAATGTGTTCTCTTAATTTGGAGGCTCCTTTATGGATTGCTTTTCCAGTATATTCTGCTCCTTTGACCAGACCCCAGCTCAACCAGGATGCTCCTTTATGAAAACATATCAAATAGTATTTATAAAGTAATATTATCAAGAATTAGCCCTCTGGCTAACTCTAACCAAAGCTTTTATTGTTTATTCAAATTGCAATACTAGGAGATTCATATAGCCAGACGACTTTTCTTCCCCCACATGGTCTCAAGGAGAGTCAAAAAGATATCTCTCTGAAATGAAAATAGGCATGGGATCGCTTCTAAGTCATGGTATATAATTGGAGAATCAGTGTTGCCTAGACGTCTGACAGAGTTGAACATCTAAATGAATATCTTGGTTCAGATTACCATTTGAATTTTAGTCACTGAACAGTCAGGAAATTAGTTTGGTTTACAGGTGATCCTTGATTTACAATAACAACTGAGCCCAAAAATTTTGTTGCTAAGTAAAATGTTTAAGTGAATTTTGCCCCATTTTATGACCTTTTGTGCCACAGTTGTTAAGTGAATCACTGCAGTTGTTATGGTAGTAACACAATTGTTAAGAGAATGTGGCTTCCCCATTGACTTTGCTTGTCAGAAGGTCACAAAAGGTGATCCTATGATCCCAGGACATTGCAACCATCAGTTGCCAAGCATCTGAATTTTGATTGCATGACTATAGGGACACTGCAAAGGTTATATGTATAAAAAACGGTCATAAATCACTTTTTCCAGTGTTCTTGTAACTTTGAACAGTCATTAAATGAACTGTTGTAAGTCGAGGCCTACCTGTACTAGTTATCTTTTAAAATAATTTTCATTGTCTATCTGAAAATATTTTAAGAATCAGATTTTAAAACAAGAACTTACTAGTACAGGTAGTTCTCAGTTAACATAGGTAATTGGGACCAGAATTTCCATTACTAAGTATTGCAGTTATAAAACACAATGTCACATGGCCAGATTGCTTAGTGAAATAAGTCCACAAGATTTTGGCTGGTGTGCAAACAAAGGCCCTGCGCAGAGCACAAGAGATGTCCTGGTTGCACCAATATGAAAGAAGACCATGACCAGTATAGCAGTGGTAGTATAGCAGTGGTGATGTGGCAAAGGTGGTAAGGCCAGGCTGTGAAGGCAGCTGGCAGCAGGTGGTAGGCAGGTGGCCAAAAGGTCATAAATGTGCAGGTGGATTTAAGTGGGTCCGAATTTTGTTCATGTAACCACAGGGGTGCTGCAACAGCTAGAATTACCAGGACTGCTTGTAAGTCCCTTACTACAGCACTGTTGTAACTAAGTGGTTGCTGAACAAATGGATGTTAAGGGAAGACTACCTATGCTAAACCTCTGCTTTTCTGCCTCACTAGTATATTAAATTCAAACCTGGCTTTCAACTAATGAAAATTAGCCCAAGTCAATTTTAGGAAAGCGTTCATACTACACACTAATTTTTCTTCAGCCAAATCTCTAAGCAATTAAAGAAAGTAATTGCAACCTATGTTTTCAAATCCATTAAAATAAATATTATCAAATGATAGATATTTGCACCATCTAGATGTCAGTCTGGAACTGAAGTGCAAAACCGGAAGCCAACTATTCAGTTTTTAAATATATATTTTTAAAAACCATCTTTGCACTAATGTAACTACAAATGAACACAAATTATGTTTTACTGCAATTTCTGTTTAGGGGATTATAATGTGGTTTTACTAAAAACTGGATTTACTCAACTGTTTATTACCTATCATGGTTTTAGTCATAAAATTGGCAATAATAGCAAGAGATAAATTAAGCATTAGTGCAGATTTACTCAACCTAGTACTATACAGATGCATAGAGACTATAACTTCCATAAGACCTAGCCATTCTTGGAAATTTCCAACATATAGTATCTAAAGACTGGTGTTTTCTTCAAAGTCTGAGAATACCTGATAAGATGCCATGAGCTATTTTTTCACTCCAGTCAGGTAATTCACGATCTCTCTCTTCAGGCACTGGTTGAATATGTACAGTTTGACCAAGGTTGATCACGTCACTTGAGGCTTCAGAATGCTAATATGTGAAATTAATATCCACAAAAATAAAAACAGAAAACCAAAGAAAAACAGTTCTACATTAAATCATATCATCCTAAGAGAATTTACTTTGTGACCAAAACATTTTGATTTGCAATATGTACTAATATACATTTTAGAATACTATTGAATTTGACAAAGTATTGCATAACAGGTCTGCATATTTAAAAATCTTTCTCCTTTTAATAATTTGAGCATTATCCTTTGATAAACTTTACAGATTTTGTAAACTTCTCACTGATAATATGCTTAAATATTCTTTAAAAAATAATGTTTCTCGGACTTGCTATCATGATTAGGAATTTTACTTAAAATGTTTTTATATAAAATGCTGATAAAGTCAAAACAAAGTAAATTTTGGGAAATTTAAATTCCAATAGATCTGATAATCATTAGATTCAGGGAAAGACATTCTATACAAAGAGATTCCCTCTAGAAATCTTGATTTGTATGATTACTAAGTTATTTATTACTTCCTATCTATTTTGCGCTGATGGACCCTACATGATCTAACCACTTTATTCAACATGTTTAATGGGAAGGATTGTTGGAAGTTCTAGTTCAATAATATCTGGAGGTTCACCTACACTCCAGCTTTGTTTTAATTAATTTCAATTGAGAGCCTTTAAAACAGAATATCTTAAATTTGATTACTAATTGCTTTACATTTATTTCTACTTAATTGGGTACAATAGAAAGGTTATATAGAAAGTATTCTTTCAGCTCAAAGTAAAAAACTGACTATTATTTCATTCAATGCTCTTATTTGTCTTTAAAAATTGCAATCCTTTGTTCAACTGTTCAAAATTGAAAGATGGTATTTTGGGTTTTCCCCACCCCATCCACAGAGCAAGAATAAGAAGGGTAAATGAACTTCTGTGTGTTCTGTCCTCACAAACAAAATAAAAGCATTCATTCTATTTATTCTGGGTTTTTCTCACACTGGCACAGCCAGGAATAGGACAAATACAATCCTGTGATAGTTAGACAGCCCTTTTGTCAAAGATGTTACCAGCTGTACATTTTGGATTAAGAATCAGACATCAATAATAAAAATGTCTAGGTAAATTAATTTAAAGATTAAGAAGGTGAGATAAAATGTAGAACCTTTATCACTGCTATAATCAATTAAGTCTCCAAAGATGCTATATTATTTTGGCATAATTTCTCATCAATATCTCAATATTAATGAGTGTAATAGAATACAGCTATTTAATAAATGCTGGATTGATATCATTCTCTATGGATCATTATTAGTTAGCATATATGTTTATTGGTTAAAAATGGCCTTTAGGGAACAGGAATGAAATGTAAGTAATTACTCAATATTAATGATTAATTCTCAGTAAATTCATTAAATGACTAATGTGAAACTGAAAGAGGTATTGGATAAGCCAGATCAGTGTTTTCTTATGCCACAAAGGTGTAGCTGAAAAGGTATATTGTTTTTAAACATATTTTATTAGTTGGTTATTCAGAATTTATAAGATTAATTATATTATTCTTTTTTATTTCATAAACAATATAATAGCTGAAAAATAATGTAATACTGAATCTGATAATAATTTAAAAATTGAATAATCTGAATTATTAATGGCTAAAATTTACAACATTATTTTAAAAAATATAAAAGTGGACCTTTTCCAGAATTGTCCCGAATCTTTTCAAAAAGAATTGCTAATCCATTTTCTGTATGTTTTTTTTTAATTGGAGCTGCTTTTAAATATAAATCATTGCAGGAAACTGGTTTAAGAAATTCACACAACATGGTAAGCTAAAAATAAATGTCTATATTTAATTATACACTCTTAAACAGTGAAGAATGTAAGAGTAAGCAGGCATAAAACTTCACTGATAGGTCTGTGAAGATTACAGTATTGTACACTGAAAAAGTAAAAGGATTGATGACCTCAGGTCACATAGTATCATGATAAACCATAAATGATTTATCACTTTGAACTCTCTATGATTTATTCATATTCTTCAACTGGGCCTATTAGATTTTAATAATCCTCAAGGATGCAGCTATAGAAGTGATTGGCAGTATTAAGTATCTGGGGGTGCAGATAACTAACAATCTGAACTGGTCTGTCCACATGTCATCCTTAATGAAGCGTGTAAACCAGCGTCTGCATTCCCTGCGTCAGATGAGAACACATCTTTCTCCTTCTGTCCTGGCCATTGTTTACAGAGGTATGACTGAGAACATTTTAACGAACTGCATCACTGTTGAGTTTGATGGCTGCAATGCCTCCGAGAAAAAGTCCATTCAGAGAGTGGTAAGAATAACCGAGAAGACTATAGGAAGTTCGTTTCCTGTCATTCAGGATACTGCTTTATAAGTGTTATGTGCTTAGAGCTCAAAGCATTGTTAGAGACCCCACACACCCACTTCATGATGTTTCTGTTGCTTCCCTCTGGGAGGAGGTTTTGAAGTATTTCTAGGACTATCAGATTCTGTAACAGCTTTGTTCCCTATGCCATCCGTAAACTCACAAGATTCGTTTCTCTCGCCATGTACATGTATAAATCCAAACTAGACTGTATTGTTTCTGTGTCATATAATATATGTGGGTATATGCATAATTTTGTATTTATTTATTTTGTCATGTTTATGTAGTATATATTAGAGGTGGAGATCCTTTGAGAGCTGTATGAAATTTCATTTTAATGTACGCTGATTAGTGTACATCCAAAGTGACAAAGTTATTCTAAATTTGTCAAAGTTAAAACTCTTTTTATATCTGGGTTTACATATTGTATATAATATTTTATCAGTCAACATTAATAGTACCACCTATCTAATTTTTATTATAGTGTTTAAGGTTAAGATATAGTTTGGATTTATATTCATTGAAAGTGTCTCTACTATATTCTTTCTAGCAATTTAGGTCCATCTCATTATTTCCAACATTCAACTGTTCTGTTCAATTGTTGTCCAGTTCTACTCTCAGACATCTTTTAGCACGTGTTTTCCTAAAGATGGCAAACATACACTGATTGCCAAACGATCATTCTCCAAATTCCCATTTTTTTACATGTATCTAATATTTATTGATTCAATAAAATTGGCTCACGAAGTAACTCTTTTGGTGACATATGTATTCTACAATAAATAAATATATTGCACATTGCAAAACAAGGGTAATTTGTAAAACTTTGCCACCACCATTAAATCATAGTCCTCAAATTTACCTTAGTTCCAAGATCTGATATCTGTTTTAACATATCCTCAAAAAGCTCTTTGTAAGACCTTTGGCATCCTGATGGAAACCCTACTCCCTCACGGGATCTTGGAGCCTGTAGTACCATATCAAGGACATCAACAGTTTGAAGGCTCACAAAGAATCCATTCTGCATTTTTCACAGTAACAGCATATAATTCCCTTATAAAATTATCCTTTTTAAATGAGATGCATGCAAGTGAATTCAGACATTAATAAGGATCTTGTTTTTATACTATGAGCTCAAGAAAAATTCAGATTTTAGAACCAGAATACCCAACGTGAACAAGCAAATAAAAGTTAAATAGAGAAGAAAAAATAAACTGTAATTAAACCAACTATTGTTTACTATTAAACAATAGATCCCCAAATGTCTACAAAGGAGAATGTAGTTTCATATTTAAAGATTATCACTTTAATCAATAAGGTGTGGCAATAATTATCTGCTTTTATATACATATTAGATGATTATCTCTTCTATTACCGTCAGCTAAATTTTCTACCATCCTAACAATTCCAATTTTTCTTTTCATTTTATGAATGGGCTAAATAAATTATATCTTCATAATCTTATATTAAAATATCTGGTTTAAAAGGATGTTCTTTTAAAATATCTGTAACATATTTTGTTTACTCTTTGCTCTATTATAAACAACCGGACAACTATTCCCATCATTTTTGTTGTAATAGTTTCTTCCTGAATCTACCTGAAGGTTTTTTGGGATAAGGGAAGAGGAAAACTTAAATAATGTAATTATGCAAATGTATAATTCTGGTGTCCTACTCATAATTAAATCCCATAATCAAAATCAATAAAATGTCAATGACTTTAAAAGGATGCAACAGATGTTTTAAAATGTCAAATTATAGAATAGAACCAATACTCTTCCACAATACAGCTGTATTTTCTTAGAAATCACTTTGTCTTGTTCATGTCAACTAGGTTTCTATAGAACTGATGTAAATATACAGAGATGCCTGTCTAACAACAACACATGCTGGATGATATGAGTAGAAATTCCAGTGTACTGATTAAAATTCTGTGAAACGACTACATGAAATAAGTGTCTACCTGTATTCTAAGGTCAGTCATCTGCTTCAACAGATCTTCAAATAGTTCTCGGTCAGCGATTGGAAGTTCTGAAGACAACACTACTCCTACATAGGATCCTGATACCTGTGACATCATATCAGGGAACATATAGGCCCCAGAGCTGCATGAAAGAACAGGAGACTGGCTGCACATAAGAGGATATAGCCAGTCACAAACCTGGAAAAGAGAAAGCCAAATAGATTGAGTATTTAATGAACAAAATACATTGCTTAATTTAAATAATAAATATAATAAACAAATCTCATACTTTCATGGCTCCTTTTTTAAAAGGTCTTTGTTGAAAGGGACCAGGAATTACATTTATAAGGCTATTTTCAGAACTTTACGTGTATAGCTTTCAGTGTATGAAATGGTCCCAAAGAACTTAACCAGTTATAATTGTGCCCCACTGTGTCCTAGATATTATCCCCAAATAATGCCTTCAGCCTTTATATACATAACCTTCTGTGCAACTGATATAGACTGTCTTAACATGTACTAGAGAATCTTCAAAAGCCAGGCTTCTCTAGCAGAGGCTTAACAAAAAGCTAGCATTGTATGATAATGGTTTGTGTTAAAGCGAGTGAAATGTATATACAGTACATGGTCTGGTCTGGTTCATATCAAGCCATATTAAGTAACCCTTGAGCTGACACATATGCTTTAAGTAGCTCTCCAGCACTTCCTCAATACATATGGAAAGCTGATTTCAGCTTTGATTTACAGCTAGCTAAACAGATTTTTCATGGCTTCTGAAGGATTGACATTCGTTAGAATGCCCGATGAAGATGGAAGTTCAAAGTAAAATATATGCTGAAGAGAGTTCATAGATTGTAAAGAATGGGGCAAATTTATCAATGACAATTTAACAGCAAGTCAAGATAAAGATAAACCTCAACATAAGAATAAGTAATAAATTCAGTTGCATGTATGGGGCTCATGAATGCCTATTAGCCTGCACACTAAGTTTGTTTTGGCCTTTACCTTACTTAAAAAACACCTTAGGAAAAACGCCTCAATGTGGAACATCCAAAAAGTCTTTGAATGAATATAGTTTGAAAACAATTATTTCCTAAAGCACAAGTAGAACAACTTTGGCCTCCCAAAAACAGCTGGCATTTCCTCAAGACTTTCTATCTAATAGCTTGGGAAGACTATAATCTAAGTTAAGGCATTACCTGAAGGAAAGCAGGAGGACGATTATGGGCAGTTGCAACATCTGTATCCAAAAACTTTACAATGCGAAGATATCCAGGATATGAGGGAGCGCTAACGTGTCCATCAGGAGAGACATAGAAAATCTGCACACCATGGGGAATGAGGATTAATTCATCAGCATCTACTCCAAAATTATCAACAGGAGGTGGCTGAGTACATTTTCTATAGTAATCATCTCCAACAGATGAGAATTCCCCAGACTCTGTCCCATAAGACACAGTATAGTGGCCATCAGTGGCCTCTGGAGTATAAGCAGGAGGTGCTTCATTGGGCATTGAAGTTGATGGACTCACTGCAGCCATTTGCCCTTGGCTTGTACATCCAGTATTTCCATGACTTGAAAATGATTGAGGGAATGTCAGTGAACTGGATGTCAATGAACTGGACACCGGAGGCCTCTCAGGCTTTTCTTTAGATGGAATTATTGGATATAATTTGGGCATCTCTATATTGGAGCTAATGGCAGTGATATTTCCTTGGGAATTTTCATCTAGAAGTCTCAAACGAGCAGTAACATTTTCTAAAGTTTCTTTCATCTTTTGCTGCATTTGCTTAACAGGTATAGCATGGCTCTTGGTGCCTTTAAGACCTTCTGATGGAATACGAACTCCTTTGCTTAAGTGGGTAAGTCCCTGCCTATAGTAATTCTTTGCTGCTTCTATTTGACCTAATTCATCTGCATTCAATGCTTTATTAATAAACACAAAAGCTTTCTTGTATTCATCTTCAATTGCTCTTGCATTTTCATTTTCTTGCATAGCTGAATCCTGACCTTGATCCATTACTGAACACTGAAACATAGAATAAATTAAGTGACGACATTGAACAGAAGAGAATACATCAGTGGAAGGTATCTAAATACAATTGTTAAAGTGAAATCAGCTATACACACATATACACACAGAACATGTTAGATATCCTCTTAAAAGGATATCAATTTAAATTTTATTAAATAGTTTTCCTTGTCTTTGAGTCTGGAGAATCTTCAGATATTGTTCAAATTTAATAATCGAGCCATCAGGATCAAAGGTAACAGATTCAAGAGCATTACTCAGCAACATCTGCAGAGCTATAAAGTCGGTATTCCTGATCTGCAGCATCATTTATTTAACCAATGTATAGGTTACCTTACTCTCAAAAGTAACTCTAAGCATAATGCAAAGCATAAATAATTAGGATTTAAACAATGAGGCAAAAGCAAAGCATAAATAATAAGGATTTAAACAATGAGAAGAGAAATTAAGCATATAATGGATTTCCTTCAGCAAGGAATTCTGGCTGTTAGGGTCTAAAAGAAGGGCCTTCTCTGCCATGTCACCTATCCTTTGGAATATCTTACCCCTTGAGGTGGGATTAACTCCCACCCTTTTGATCTTCCGTAAGGGCCTGAAGACCTGGCTCTGCCAGGTGGCTTGGGGCTCCAACAGGGAAGCAACACACTGGAGGTGGTTGATGAATTAAAAGGCAATCTCACTTCCCCCACCCCTCGCAACCTGCTCCCTCCCTCCCCATCTTGTGGAGCTCTCGCGTCACAATCAGGAAACTGTGAGTTTGATCCTAGATAGAGGCTAATATTTGGAATAAACTTTCCTGCTCGAGCACGGGGTTGGACTAGATGACCTCCAAGGTCCCTTCCAACTCTGTTATTCTATGTCTAATTATAATTCTTTTATTATAATTTCCATTTTTATTGCCTTAGAAATATTTATCTATTATGTTTTTAATGCTTTTAATGCTGTAAGCTTTCCAGAGTCACTTCGAAACAAGATAGGCGACAAAACAATTTAATAAATAAAATAAGTAAGCAATGATTGCTAAAATAATAGCAATAGCACTTAGACTTTTATACCACTTCACAGTGCTTCACAGCTCTCTCTAAATGGTTTACAGAGTCAGCATATTATTACCCCCAACAATCTGGGTCCTCATTTTACCGACCTCCGAAGGATGGAAGGCTGACTCAACCTTGCACTTATGAGATTTTAACTGCCAAACTGAAGTAGCCTGGAGTACTGCACTCTAACCACCATGGCTAATCTTATTGTTGGGGAATAACAAAATTGATTAAATATAGATCAACAAATGGGTTGCTAAACACTGTCCCAGGAACTTTTTTTTTTTTTTTTTAAAGAGACCTTCAAGTCTTTCCAAAAATACCAGAGGTTCAGGGCCACACGAACTTCAGGAAGAATATTCAAGGTCCTGCAAAATGGCATTACTTTCAGTAACAGAACCTGGAACGCTTTTTACCATGCTGATTTCTTCCCAATGTTGCATATCTTTAACTCACTTACAAAAAAATTATGTAATTTTGATCCGATGCAAAGAAGATAGAAATGAAGTAAAGCCATCTCCTGAAATTATCCAAGTTTCTCAAGATTCTAAGTTAGCAAATAAATTTTTAAAAAATTCTTATTTGCCCATGAACTAGGACGTCTGAGCATTTGCTTTTTCAGCAACTCTTCCAAATTAACAGACTTTTTAACAGCAGTCCTTGCCAATGTCAATAGAAAATTATACACTTCAACATCCTGTCATCTGGAATTCCAGCTTCCAGATATGCTAATTCAAAAATATATTCATTATGAATATGAAATTAGCTTCTGATTAAAGGAAAAGGAAGTGCTCAATAACTGCATCTGAATCAAAGTAAACCAACTATATAATGTTTCAATATGGTCAGTTTTATATACCTCCAAAAATTTAGTTTTAGATATCATCTAAAGATGGTATATATAACGTGACAGACACAAGTGATGTAATTATAGAATTCCAGTGATAAAGTGTTTTATTTTATGGAGGAAACACCACCACCTAATAATTACTTTTCTAATTGCAGAAAGATTGACCTCATTCACTGAGGAGAGCAATAACATTTAAACCTCTTAGCTGTAGATTAAACTTGCACAGTTCTGCAGTTCATTTTACAATTATTTAATGTTTTACATTTTGGCTTTAAAAGAGAAAACAATGGTCCTCAGTATCTCCATACACTAATTTAAGCTGAACATTTATTCAGAAGAAAGTTCACAATCTGCTTATTATGGGTTACAGCCTCATTTTGAGAATCACTAATCTTATAGATCTTACTTATCTCCTTTTCAGTCAAGTGAAATACAGCCACCATCCGTGACTATATCTCATTTGCCCATCCCTCCTAGAGAATTTCTGTTATTGGATGGTATGAAAACTCAGTGCAGTTATATAAATGGTTCATGCCTGTTTAATTCTTTTTACTGAATAAATCACAATTATGTTCAGATAATATACTAAACCTGGAAATAGGCAGTATAATTATTCATACAGCCAAAAATGACTGCTCTTCAGTATCATACGCAAACATCAGCAATGCACTTAAGGAAAAAAATATCCTAGTCATGATGTTATGTATAATTTAACTAACTTCTGATTCAAGTTACAAAGTTCTGTCTCAGCTATCAGTATTCTAACCCATGATAATCTACAGGCAATAGACAAAATGGCTTGAGCTACAGCAGGTAATATACCATAGTTTACCTAACTAACTGGGCGGAAACAGGCTCCAGCTCAACCCTTCCAAGACTGAATGGCTGTCTGGCGCCCCGATATAGTCAGCTGACTCCGTCGCTGGCTATTGGGGGAGAGATCTTACCCCCCACAGAGAGGGCTCGCAATTTGGGCGTCCTCCTGGATGCACAGCTGTCTTTAGAAGATCATATTACAGCCGTCTCCAGGGGGGCTTTTTATCAGGTTCGCCTGGTTCACCAGTTGCGGCCCTTTCTGGATCGGGATGCCTTACGCACGGTCACTCATGCCCCTGTCACCTCCCGCCTGGACTACTGTAACGCTCTCTACATGGGGCTCCCTGCGGGGAGCACCAGGAGACTTCAACTGGTACAAAATGCATCCGCGCGGGTGGTTATGGGGGCGTCACGAAACTCCCATGTGACGCCTCTCCTGCGCAAGCTGCATTGGTTGCCGGTGGTTTTCTGGGTTCGCTTTAAGGTTCTGGTTTTGACCTTTAAAGCGATCCATGGCATTGGACCAGGTTATCTGCAGGACCGCGTTCTGCCGGTAATCACCCACCGACCTGTGCGCTCCCACAGAGAGGGCCTTCTTCGGGTGCCGACAGCATCCAGAAATAGGGCCTTTTCTGTGGGGGCTCCCGCCCTCTGGAATGGTCTGCCTCCGGAGTTATGCAATAACACCGACCTGAGAGCTTTCAGACGTGCATTGAAAACCTGGCTCTTTGAGCAGGCCGGCCTGGGCTGAAATGGGATTTTTAGTGTAATTTTAGTATTCGAGTTTTAAATTGGGATTTTAAAATTTGGGGTTTTATTAATTTATTGGGGGAGGGTATAATTTTAGGCAGCCTCAAGATATTTAATTCTCTTTTAACTTTTATAATTGTAAAAAGTTTTATGGTTGGCTGTACACCGCCCTGAGTCCTTCGGGAGAAGGGCGGTATATAAATATATTAAATAAATAAATAAATAAATAATAATCCCAGATAGTTATCTTCCTACATACTGTGTGCAGAATTGCCTGTGTTCACGCAACACCTGAAACCATGACTTATAAATTACTGGGTCAAAACCAAATCATGGTTTAGCAAAAATAGACCATAATAAAACTACATGACTTATTCTGGTTTAGCAAAATGTATAAATATGGCCATTACAATTTGTTTATGTTCCATGATGGAACCAGCTCTGCAAGATATTTTATCAGTTTACTGCTGAGTAGAAGCAATTTAGATTGCTATAGCTCATTTCTGCACATACTAAATAGAATATATTCTGCTACCCACAATTTATGGAGGGCTGGCATGAGTAAATTCTCCCAGTTCTGATTTATTCTGAGAATTATACAATGTAAAAACTAGAACTACTCTTAAGAGGTTATTTAAGCCCTAAATAAATGTTAGGTCAATCCTCTGGCCACTAGTGAGCAACTAAGGTTAAACAAATAATGATTAACCTATGATTAACCCAATTTGAATAAGAGCTAGATCTATAATATAATATGAAATATAGTATGTCCCCAAATAACCTAAAATTTTTCACTTGAAATCTGAAGGAGCCCATACTCCTTAAATCCTGTGCACAATTCACCTATACATAAGTGCTGTTGAACCCTGTGGTAACCAGTTGGTAAATGTTACTGGTTTGAATTTAAACACCACTGAACGAAATCGTCTGAACACACTCAGAAGATCAAGCTCCAAAATAGTTATTTGAATACATCATTTTTTTTTAAAAAAAAAGCAACGCAACGCAACCTTCTTTCAGCGCTGGGAAGTGAGGTTTCAGAGTTCAAGGCTATTTTGAATTATTCAATACTCACGACTTGCGTCATCAGCCAAGGAACTAACTCAAAACCTCTCGCAAGTCCAGTCCAGACCAACTCACGAGCCGGTGGTTTTTTTTTTAAGAGAGGCCTCGACCTTTAGAGTTGCGGTCTTCTTGCTGCCAAACCCTGCACTGACCGCAGGGCCTCTACGCGTCTGCGGTCCACAGGTCACTTCCAACACCGCAACAGCGCATCCCGGCTGAGGCGAAAGGACGTCGCGTGTGGCTAATGAAACTTTCAACCGGGCCAACGCTCGTTCTCTCACTTCTCCCGCCGGCCGTCTCCGTCCCCCGCCTTCCCCTTTTCACTCACCCGCAACTCCCGGGCTTTGCCGCAGAAACACCTGTCCACTCCAAAGCCTCTTCGAGGCGGCTGCTTCAGTTGTTGGGGCCGCGGCCCTTGAAGCGTCACGTGAGCGGCTGCCGTCAGCCGCCCGTCACTAGACCAGCCTTTCCTCCCTCAGAAGCTTCTGGTTCGCTTCGGTCCCCTTTGGCAGCCAGGGGGCGCTGTCGCCCCTCTTCCCGAAACCGCGCCTGCTCTCCTTCTAATTACCGTAATTCTTGTAAAACGTAGTTGTTCTTTCCTCTTTGTTAGAGTAAAGTTATAGTTTTCTTTCGGAAAAGAAATGGAGTCCTGGTTTCCTTTCGCTTTGGAATGCTGGAAATTGTACTTTTAAGGAAAGTATCCTATTTACTCTTTGTGATGTATGATCCCCTCCAGGTGTTTTGGATGCTAACTGCCTTTACTGACTGGCAAACTATGGGAATTGGGATCCAACTCTATCCTGGGCTAGGTCATGCGGCTGAAATTAGTTGTGTACCTTCAGTGGTGTATTAACCATTAAACAGATTAAGCATGTGCTTAGGGCACCAGGCCCAAAGGGGGCACCACAAAGTTGAAAAGAAGAAAAAAAATAATGAAGATTTGTAAAAAAAACTTGTATGTACAAAGGAGGGGTGGCACCAAGATTTGTCAGTGCTTAGGGCACCAGTGAGCCTTAATCCACCACTGTGTACCTTGTGTTTTTTTCCCCACCACAGTATCGAAAACTATGTGAACTATGAAGAACAGGAGGCCAGGCTGAAACCCAAGACCCTTGTGCCCAAAAAGGTTGTATTTTAAAGCATGGTAGGACTGATAACAACCAGTTTGGTATGATGGTTAAGGCAGAGGTCATCAAACTTGACAGCTTTAAGACTTATGGACTTCAATACCCAGAATTCCTCCTCTAGTCATGATAGCTCAGGAATTCTGGGAGTTGAAGTCCACAAGTTTTAAACTAGCCAAGTTTGAAGACCGTTGGGTTAAGGTATTAAACTAAAAATTGGGAGACTGAGTTCTAGTCCTGCCCTAGACATAAAACCAGCTGATTAACTTGGGCCAGTCACTTTCTCTCAATTGAACAGAAGGGGAAAATAAAGTATTGTGAAAAGCTGCAATAATTTTTTTTAGGGAAATGAAATTGCTGTCAGCATATGGCAAATTTTAGAAGGACACAATCATGCGGTAATTATGTATGAGGGAGTCTTATGGGAAATACACTCTGATGGGCCTCCAGTAAGCCAGTTTGATGGCAAAGACAGCAAACAATACTAGTCAGCTCAGAATCATCAGCATTTTAATTTTCATATAATACACCAGAGGGATGCTAGAACAGGAGGATTGTGATATGTTAGAAGTGTAATCAAACCCAATTTGGGAGTGCTAAACAGAATTTTTAAAGTATGCTTTGCTCACAAAATTTCTCAGGACTTGAAGTTTAGATTTTAACTTGAGTTCAACTTTAATTTCATAACAAAATGCTTTACCTACTGAATTTCCACTTGTCAATCACTTAAATCCCTCTATAATGATTTTTTATACAGAATGTATAAAAAGAGCTGTAACACAATCTAGAACTGGTATGTTATGTAATGTTTTAATTATAAATCTGGAGAGATCTTATGTAAGAAATTTTGCTTAGAAACAAAGGTAAAGCACTTTTTCATACGTTAAGACGCTAACAAGACAAAAAATTCTCAGGACATTTGTTTTCTAATATATGTATCAACTCACTTTACAAATATAAATATAATAAAGCACAGTATAATACAATGAACATACAAATACAAAATAGAGCAGTGTAGAGGACAGTCTTGTCAAATAATGACATTTCTTCTATACAACACTTCACTTTTTAACAAAGAAAGCTTTTGTCAACAAAAGAACTAGTTTAAGAGTCATTCACGTGTATGTATATTTGCATTCCAGAGAATCAATTACAACATCAGAGTGCTCCAATTAATTACTGGGACAGTTGTACTGGAAATGAACTGATCATGGATGCATAAGTATTAGACAATCAAATATAGAATTTCTTACTTGACCTTTTAAGATAAGATGTCTCCTCCTGGTCTCCTAAGAAAACATAAAAAAGGCCATTCATAATTTAAACCTCTTACCATGTGGTACGACTCAAGAAAACAAATATTATCTGAGTCAAAATCAGGCCACCAAATCTCCCAGAATACCCGTAATTGTTACTTATTCTTCAGTAATCCTGATGTGATTTGGACAGCAAATCTTGGTTTTAGAATATTCCCAACATAATGGACTATTCCACAATTGATCCCTGGATTTGTTAGTTTACTGGGTTTTTTTAACCCTTGCTAATCAAAATGGAAGCCAAAAGAAAATGAGCTAGTAGCAAGACTTCCTCTAATAATGGATGGAAGATCCAATCCCAATCAGGCTGCATATTTTTAAGCATCAAGAAACTTAAACAAAAGGCAAAATGCATTCATCTCAAAAGAGAGTTGCAGACTATTGCTACATTAGGACTTGTCTGTACTCCAAACCACCATTTCTACATTATCTCCCAATTACTGTGCAGCTCAGCTGATGAGCAGATAAAGGAACATTTTAACCATTCCTATAAATCCTTCTAACCTTTTTTTCCTTTCAGTTGTTGTTTTCCCCACAAGCAAGTTATCTGAGAAAAAAGTGGCTGGAATAGAATGATTAAACCATATTCATTATTGAATCCGTCCAACAAATAGTATGCATTCTTCTTCCGCTAGCACAATTCACAATCCTTTTTCTTTTATCATCTAAACCTTAATTTCTGTAGAAATCATACCTTAATACAGCATACTGTATGCCAGTACTGATTCAAGACAATTCACTGCCTGAGCAAAAGCTCACATCGCATCTGCCCCCTCTGCATCATCCATAGAAGTAGCAAAATCAGCAAGAGTATTGCTATGTAAAAATCTACTACTTTTGATATATGTGAAGAGCCATATACCAAAGAGGGAAGGATTGTATTTAGACTCTTTGTTCATCATCTGGCCAATTCTGACACACATCCATCTTGGAGAGGATGCATCGCTATACATCGTTTCCTTGATGGGCCAGTACTTTCCCAAACCTTATTTTATTGTTCAGACATGGATTTCTGCTTTTTGTCCACCTCTTATCCTAAATCACTAAATGAAGGCAATCATTTAACCTTACTGTGCTGTCCCAGCCAATCTATGGGAATTGGTTAGTTACTTAGGAATTGTGAGCTGTCCCCTTAAGGGAATGCATCATGGGAAATGTAGTTAAAGGTATCCTGGGAAATGTAGTTCATGTCACATGGCTACATCTGTAATCCTGATTGGGCACTAAATTGACCCTCAAGGGGTTGAGGGAGGTTTCCTCCATTCTTACCTGCATTCATGGACTGATAACATCTTTCTTTCTATTGCTACGTGATGGGTTAGGAAAAGAACCATTTTTTACTTTCCTGTCCTATCTCATAGGTGGATTTGTGGCTGCGCAGATGCAGATAGACAATTCCACAAAACATCCATAACAAAGTATATTTATTGGTATATCGGGTATCTTCATGACTCACATTTGTGACAAAGCTCCTCTATAATGACCAATCCTTTGTATATCAGCATGCAGGTAAAAATGGTTCTTTTCCTAACCCATCATGTAGCAATAGGAAGAAAGATGTTATCAGTCCATGAGTGCAGTAAGAACCATTTTGTACCTGCATGCTTATATACAAAGGATTGGTCATTAAGAGGAGTTTCATTACAAATGTGAGTCATGAAGATACCTGATGTACCAATAAATGTACTTTGTTATGGATGTTTTGTGGAATTGTCTATCTGCATCTGCGCAGCCACAAATCCACCTATGTGCATGAGATAGGACAGGAAACTTACTATTCATAAGAAACATTTTGACCCTATACCTTTATTAAAAACTAGGATTCTAAACATATGGTATTTGTAATCGAAATAATACAAATAAGTCAAGGATGGGATTAAATTTTTTTAACAACCGGTTCTGTGGGCGTGGCTTAGGTGGTGGATGTGGCTTGGTCATGTGACTGGGTGGACATAGTTTGGTGGTCATGTTATTGGCTGGGCATGGCCAACTCAATATCACTCACATTGAGGCACACATCTCCTCACCTGGCCTCTCATGACTGGGGATGCTGCAACAGTCATAAGCATGAAAAATGGTCATAAGTCACTTTTTTCAGTGCCATTGTAACTTTGAATGGTCACTCCACACAAGCAAAGTACCAACAAAGGAGAGGGGGAAAACTCCAGAGATGTTCCTGAGACAGGAAGTCTAGTCCTGCCAAGAATGTAATAAGGATTAACAGAGAGGCAGTTTTTGTAAGCAACACCAGAATGTTTCCTCCCTGCCTTCCTTACAGGGTAAGGCCAGTAATTTCTTTTAACAACCGGTTCTCCGAACTGCTTAGAATGTTAACAACCAGTTCTAGTGAATAGGTGCGAACTGGTAGAATCCCACCCTGAAATAAGCATAGTAAATTAAAAGCATACAGCATTAGCATGTATTTTTAGAAATTTAATAATAGAAATTTAGAAATGTTATACCAATTCACCACTGGATGGCAATCTTAACATTGTTTTTAAGTAAGACAAAGGGAGTAGTTCCTAGATACTATATGTTTAGGAAATGCAGTCAGATGTAATTCAAGACACCTTGAGCATCTATTATTTACTACAGTATAAAATAGAAGAGATTGTCAATCAAACTGTGCTTCACTTGAAATACATCAAGTAACAGGTTACTGAACAATCATGGATATCCCCTGCTTGTTTATCGTGCTGCTATTTGTATTTAAGGAAGGGCAAAAGACTGCTTCCCACTCTAAAATAATTTGCAAAAACAAGTTGCACACAGCATGCCATGTCCTTCATTTCTATCACTTTCCCGATTGTTACAGCTGCATCAATTTGGGATTGATGCTCAAATCATGTAATTTGCAACAAATAGAAAGCCTATGGAAATTGCAGGTTCCTTGTGATAGAAAACAAATAATAGAACAAAAAGAGGTAACTTGGAAAACTTGAAAGTCATAAAAATAGAGGCTAGGAGAAGACAAGAAAGTCAGACTAGTAGCAAAGCTTGAAAATCAGAAACACCACTTTTATTATATTGTAAGTTTTTTATATAAGTATGGGACCTTAGTAACAACGCAGAGGGCATGATGGTTCAACAGTTAAAGTTGCTGAGCTTGTCAGCTGGACAGCCCAGATTTGAGACCCAAGCATTGTGCAGTGGGGTAAGCTCCTGTTCCTGCTTCCAGTTCCTGCTCCTGCCTACCTAGCAGTTCAAAAGTATGCAAATGTGAGTAGATTCATAGGTACTACTTCATAGGAAAGTAACAACGTACCATGTACCTCTGGCATATAGCCATGCTGGCCACATGACCACAGAAAATGTCTTTGGATAACGCTGGCTCCCTCGCCCAAGAAACGGAGATGAGCATCTAGATTCAGACACCATTGGAAAAGGAAACTTTTACCTTTATTGATACAATAGCACTGTTATTGAGGGGAGAGATATGCATATGCAAAAGCTTCATTTTATTGCTAGACAGACAGACAGATCTTTGGTATTAACTTTGATGTAGCCATTCAGTCAAATAAACGATAACTTTTTAGTAAGAAATAGAAGTACAGACTAAATTACCAGCTTTAGCCATATCTATGCTTCATGAAGTATCTCTTGGCTATGATGAGTGGCCAGTCAGTGTTGATACACCTGGGCCACAAGTATAACCAAAGCTTCTTTTATGTATAGCAGGGGTGTCAAAGTCGCATCGTCATATGACGTATCTCAACTTTTTCCCCTTCGCTAAAATGAGGGTGGGCATAGCCAGCATGTGATGAACCCAGCCCGCAGGCCGCGAGTTTGACATTCTGATCTAGAGGACATGTTGCAAGCCGAAATACTGTTGTCTGCAGCTTACCAACTAGGAAATATAAGCAGTATACTGATACCTACTCTAGGATAGGATAGAAAAGATAAAAAGATATGGAGAAATATAGAACATGAAATAAACTTGTTTTAGCTTTGCTTATTTTTACTCAGGCTGCACATTCAACTCATGGTTCTCTGGTTTTTAAAGTCAATACATTTGCTACCACCAGCCTGAAAGATTTGCTGCTGAGCATCTTTAAAGCCTTCAGGCCTCACCACCATTACCAGCTCTAGCATTGCTGCTACTGTGGTAAAGCTAATTGGTGGGCCAAGTGCAATCCGTGAGGGTGTTTTACATTCATCAATGTGGTACTTTACCTATTGTGCAAGCCTGTTTTAACTCACAGTCCTTTTCTGCATTCTATGTATGCCTTTAAAGGTGATATGTATGTATGCGTAGATAGATAGATAGATAGATAGATAGATAGATAGATAGATAGATAGATAGATAGATAGATAGATAGATAGATAGATAGATAGATATGCATGATAAGGTATATTACATTTATTATGCATATCATACCTATATCTCTATATCTATAGATGTAGATATGCATAATAAATATAACATACCTGTGCATTAATATCTACAATATGTAGAATGTTCCATTCCAGGAGTGGAATGTTTATGTTTATTATATTCTAGCCAGTTCCATGATTTTCCAGTTCAGTTTCCATCATATCCTCTTCCTTCTTATCAAATGCTGTTAGCATTTGATAAGAAGTTTTTTGTTTTTTGCGGGCAGTGAACAAGCTGCATCTTCACTGAGTAATCTGAGGTGTTGTCTCTGCTTTAGGGTTTTCCCTCCCCCATAAACATTATTTACTTTCTCATAATCTAGATTGTATCTTACAATTTTTCTATTCTAAAATCTACTAAGGGAACATCAGCTTTTTTAGGATAAAAGCAACAAGATTTTGAATGTGCTGGAGGAAGAACAGTTGGAAATTCTTAAAAGAGAAATCTACAATAATTCCGCCTGTCTCATACTGTATATAAAAAACTTATTGGAATGGAAGTGGGATTATAGTTGCAAAGTTTTCTCATTTGTATATTTTCTCATCTTTAACATATTTCTCATCTCTTATACATCAAAATGAAAGGGGGAGGGGGGAACTAGATCATATAAATACTTCCAAGCATTTATTTAATCACTTTTCCCCTTAAACTGGTAAATAAGATTTTCAGTAATTCCACCCTGTATTATTTACAGGGAAAAATACAGTTAGCTCAAACTGCTGGGTAATGAATTTGATCAGTTACAACGTATTGAATATGCTTTAAATATATAATTGGGTTAAAAATAATGAATTAATCTTCACATTAGCATAGTGAGATACTATAACTGTTGATAATTTCATTGTGCTTTTTATATTGTAATGATGTTATTCCAAACACAATACTTCAAGTACACAATTTCAACAATTTGTATATCCCACCAGTCCAAATATAAGCTCTCAGTAGTTCATTATAGTAAATCCCAGGTTTAGGGATGGTTTATTTCCTACTTCTTCTGAGCACAATATATCTAGTAAAACATCCTCCCCCCCCAAAAGCACTTTTTTGAGGCACAAAATGATCATGAAACCAAAGTTGGCTTGGTTGTCTTTGTGTGGAAAGAAACATTTGTGTGAGCTCATAGCTTGAGCAATTTTTACTTTGTAGAAAAACTGTCCTCCATTGAGCAATGTTCCTGTCAAAATCCTGGGCCAAATAACCTGGTTGTCCTTGCCATCTAAAATTTCACTACCTAAGAAGCTCCAGTTGTGATTCAGTGTAAGAGGGCCTGAGTGCTACAGAAACACAATATAAATTTGGTTATGTTTGAATAAAATTAAAAAACATTTATATTTCAAGCTGCAAGACTTTTGACTCTCTTCTGTGATGAAGATATCAAATAGATATGGTGTTAATAGAAGACAAGTTGTTCAGTTATTAACAGTCTAAAAAAAAAGAAATCACCAGATTCAGGAGAAAATCGTATGTGGGTTTAAACACAAATGTTTTGATGTTGTAATGAAGATGTGCAACTCCAAGAACAGCCATTAACAGATGGTTATAAAATTCCCATTGCAACGTTGGTTTTTAAAGAGAGATCCAGGAAAGAACAAGTGGCTATGTATAGGTCAGTTAGTGTAACATGAGTTCCACTTAAATGATTGGAAATAAATGTTACTGTTAAAATAAGTGCAAATGACGCCTTTCTGATTCACAGTCAAGATCAGCATAACATTTCCAAACTATGCAAGCAGAACTAATTAGCACATACTCATTTCTTGTTTTATATGTCATCATTTAATAGCTTGCCCATTAATGGCTTTTGGCTGACACTATAATATCCTTCCTTTGAAAAGCTTTACCTATCCTTAAATGTTTGAATTGTAATGGTTATGTAATCCTGTGGAAATGATCAATATAATTATTTTATATTTCAAGTTCATCTACAAAATATGTTCAAAGTAGCTCGCAAAAAATCTAATATATGTTACACACACACACCCATATATAATGCAAAATGTTGATAAAACCACAATAAAAGGAAATGATTTTTAAAGCAGCTACTCCTTGTCCTGTTGCAATTGTGGCAAGGTTGTCAATAGATGTGGAAATATGCAAAAGAGTTTGTAGCCAAAATATTCTAAACTTGGGATATCTTGCTTAATATTTCTATATCATTCCAAACACAGGAGATAGATCCCCAGGCGAGAGGTGGTGCATTCCAGAGGATAACAGGAAATTCAGCCCTGATATACGGTAGTTCTCAACTTATGACTGGTGGCTTAGTGACCTTTCAGAGTTACAGTGGACTCTGAGAATGCTAAGGTTTTACACCTAGACAAGAAAAATCAAATGCACAGAAATAGCATAAGTTGTATTTGCATCAAAAGTAGTGACTGCGAGAGAGATCTTGGAGTCCAAGTGAATCATTGCTTAAATATGAGCCAGCAGTGTGCTGCAGCTGCCAAAAAAGCCAATACAGTCCTAGGTTGCATTGACAGAGGATGCATTGACTGATAGAAATATGAAGTGTTAGTACTGCTTTATTTATTTATTTCTGAGTTTTATATACCGCCCTTCTCCCGAAGGACTCAGGGCGGTGAACAGCCAACTAAAATACAAGTAGACAAAGTATAAATTATTTAAAAGAGAATTAAACACTAGACTGTCCCAAATCTAAAAACCCCAATTAAAATCAATAAAACTTCATACCCCGTCCCAAGTAATCTAAAAACCCCATTTAAAATCCCATTAGTCAGCTCAGGCCGGCCTGCTCGAAGAGCCAGGTCTTCAGGTCACGTCTGAAGGCCCTCAGGTCACTGGTCGTTCGTAATCCAAGGGGCATCCCATTCCAAAGGGCGGGTGCCCCCACAGAGAAGGCCCTATTCCTCGGGGTCACCAGACAACACATAGAAGGCGTCGGGACCTGGAGGAGACCCTCTCTGTGGGAGCGCACCGGTCGGTGGGAGACTACTGGCAGAATGCAGTCTTGTAAGTATCCTGGTCCGATGCCATGGAGCGCTTTAAAGACCAAAACCAGTACTTTAAAGCGAACCCGGAAGGCCACTGGCAACCAATGCAGCTCGCGCAGGAGGGGCGTCACGTGGGAGTATCTCGACGCCCCCGTAACCACCCGCGCGGCTGCATTTTGTACCAGTTGAAGCCTCCGGGTGCTCCCCGCAGGGAGCCCCATGTAGAGGGCATTACAGTAGTCCAGATGGGAGGTGACCAGGGCATGAGTGACTGTGCGTAAGGCGTCCCGATCAAGAAAGGGCCGCATCTGGCGTATCAGGCGAACCTGATAAAAAGCCCCCCTGGAGACGGCCGTAATATGATCTTCCAAAGACAGCCGTACATCCAGGAGGACACCAAGATTGCGGGCCCCTTCTGTGGGGGTCAAGATCTCATCCCCAATAGCCAGCAACGGAGTCAGCTGACTATATCGGGCCGCCGGAAACCACAGCCACTCGGTCTTGGAAGGGTTGAGTCGAAGCCTGTTCTCGCCCATCCAGTTCCGCACAGCCTCCAGGCAATGGGCCATAACCTCCACAGCATCGTTGGGGTGGCTTGGGGTGGAGATGTAAAGCTGAGTGTCATCAGCATAAAGATGGCATTTTACCCCAAAACCACGGATGATCTCTCCCAGCGGCTTCACATAGATGTTGAACAGAAGAGGGGAGAGGACCGACCCCTGAGGCACCCCACACATGAGGGGCCTAGGGGTGGACCTCTCCCCCCCCGTCAACACCAATTGCGAGCGGTCCGAGAGGAAGGACGAGAACCACCGCAAGATGGTGCCCCCAATTCCCAACCCCTCCAACCGCCGCAATAGGATACTATGGTCGATAGTATCAAAAGCCGCTGACAGATCTAAGAGGACCAGGACAGAGGAATAACCTCTGTCACGGGCCCTCCAGAGATCATCTACCAACGCGACCAATGCTGTTTCGGTACTGTGCCCGGGCCTGAAGCCCGATTGGAACGGATCTAAATAGGATGCTTCCTCCAGATACTGAGGGAGCTGACGCGCCACCACACTCTCAACAACCTTCGCCACAAAGGGAAGGTTGGAGACAGGACGATAGTTATTCAAAAGAGCCGGGTCCAGGGAAGGCTTCTTGAGGAGGGGCCGCACCACTGCCATTTTCAGGGCGGTTGGAAGCGCCCCCTCCGTCAACGAAGCGTTGACAATCCCCTGGAGCCAGCCTCGTGTCACCTCTCTGGAGGTAGAAACCAACCAGGAAGGGTCCAATAAACATGTGGTGGCATTCAGCCTCCCCAGTAGTCTGTCCATACCCTCGGCGGTCACAGGATCGAACTCTTCCCAGATAACCATCTCAAGACCTGCCCCGGACACCTCCCCCTGGACCACCCAACTGGAGTCCAGCCCATCCCGAATCTGGGCGATTTTATCATGCAGAAATCGGGAAAACTCTTCTGCCTTACCCTGCAAGAGGTCCTCCCGTGCTCTCGGCTCAAGCAGGGAGCGGGTCACTCTAAACAGGGCAGCAGGCCGATTTTCTGCAGACGCAATAAGGGCGGAGAAGTGTGAACGCCTCGCCGCCCTTATCGCCACTAGGTAGGTCCTAATATAGGACCTCACCTGTGTCCGGTCATACTCAGCACGACTGGCCCTCCAGATGCCCTCCAGACGTCTTTTCCGGCATTTCATCCCCCTCAGCTCCCCCGTGAACCACGGAGCCAGGTGGGATCTATGCCGAGTCAGAGGTCGCAAAGACACAACTCGGTCCAGAGCCTCAGCGGCCAACCTATCCCAGGTGGCCACCAAGTCTGTGGCCGAGTTATGAGCCAGAGTTTCAAGAAATGGCCCAAGCTCCATCTGGAACCGTTCCGGATCCATCAGGCTCCTGGGGCGGAACCATCTCCTCGGCTCCGCCTCCCTGCGATGGGGGGTGGCGGCACCGAAGTCCAGTCTAAGAAGAGAATGATCGGACCATGACAAGGGTTTTATAACTAGGTCTCCAACACGATTATTCAACCACTGACCAGAGGCAAAAATCAGGTCCAGTGTGTGTCCCCCCGTGTGAGTGGGGTCAGAAACTAATTGGGTCAGATCCATGGCCGTCATGGAAGCCAGGAACTCCCGGGCCACCCCAGAGGTTTCCCCGAGCGAAGGCAGGTTGAAATCACCCATGACTAAAAGCCTGGGGGTTTCAACCGCCAGCCCGGCTATCACCTCGAGGAGCCCGGGCAGGGCCGATGACACGTGGCAGGGAGCCAGGTACGTTATCAACAGGCCCATCTGAACCCCCCGACCCCACTTCACAAAGAGAGACTCACAACCAGCCGTCTGAGGAACAGTGGCCTCCCTAGGACAAAGGACTTCTCTAATAATCGCCGCCACCCCACCACCCCTTCCCTGAGACCTCGGTCGATGGAATGCTTGGAAACCTGGTGGGCATATCTCTACCAGAGGGACACCGCCCTCTGGGCCCAACCAGGTTTCGGTGACCCCTGCCAGGTCCGCACCCTCTTCCTGAATGAGATCGCAAATCAGGGGGGCCTTGTTAACGACGGACCTGGCATTACATAACATCAGCCGGGTACTCAGGGCCTGAGACTCTGCACAACCAGGCCTGCCAGACGGGTCGGGAGGATCGGAGCGCGCCACCACTTGGAGACAGCGGGCACGCGATCCCCTAACTTGATATGGCCCTCTACCCCCGTCATATCTGCCCCTCCCACTTATGGTGCCAATGAAACCCACCCCCTGTGTTTGCCCCCACGACTCATGACCCTCTGGGTTCCCCCAGACGTGCACTCCAACCTGGCTGACTCCAAATCCCCCCGGGTTATCCCCCAAACCCGGACCGGGTACCCTCCCTAACCCCAATAAATTTCCATCCCCCAACCCTCTCTTCGTCACCCTCCCTAACCTCGATAAAACCCCGAATAAAATCTAAAATTTATAATGCTTTGGTAAGTTCACACTTGGAATATTGCACCCAGTTTTAGCCACCACAATATAAAAAAGATGTTGAGACTCTAGAAAGAGTGCAGAGAAGAACAACAAAGATGATTAGGGGACTGAAGGCTAAAACATATGAAGAATGGTTGCAGGAACTGGATATGTCTAGTCTAATGAAAAGAAGGACTAGGGGAGACATGATAGCAGTGTTCCAATATTTCAGGGGCTGCCATACAAAGAAGAGGAAGTCAAGCTATTCTCCAAAGAATCTGGAGGCAGGACAAGAAGCAATGGATGGAAACTAATCAAGGAAAGAACCAATCTAGAACTAAGGAAAACAATTAATCAGTGGATCAACTTGCCTCCAGAAGTTGTGGGTGCTCCAGTGTTGGAAGTTTTTAAGAAGAGATTGGACAACCATTTGTCTGAAATGTTATAAAGTTTCCTGCTTAAGCAGGGGTTGGATTAGAAGTCCCCCAAGGTTCCTTCCAACTTTGTTATTCTGTCATCATTCTGCTCCTTATGACCCAGATTCAATATTCCGACCATGGTGTTTATTTTATGTCTGCCACAGTCACTGAACAACCACCACAAAAAAGGTTGAAAAATCAAGCATTGTGACCTGCTTTATAACCGTCACAACTTACAACCAAAATTGTGGGTTCAGTTACGGTTGTAACTGTCAAGGATCTTTGAGTACTCATCTCAAATGACCTAAGTGCTAGAGCCCACTGTAACTACATAGCCAAAAAGGCATTAAAATCCTACGTAGCTTTTTCTCTGGTAATATTACACGAATAACTAGAGCATATAAACATTTGCTAGACCAATACTCGAATACAGCTCATCAGTCTGGAACCCGCATTACGTATCTGATATTAACACAGGTGAGAAAGTCCAGAAATATTTTACAAGAGTTCTTCACTCCTCTACTCGTTGCAGAATACTTTATGCCACCAGACTCGAAATTCTAGACCTAGAAAACCTAGAACTACACCGCCTTCGATCCGATCTAAGTATAATATATAAAATCATACATTGCAATGCCCTACTGTCAATGAATACTTCAGCTTTAACCACAACAACACAAGAGCAAACAATAGATACAAACTCAAGGTTAATCGCACCAAACTTGATTGCAGGAAATATGACTTCAGCAACAGAGTGGTCAATGTCTGGAATACTCTATCTGACTCTGTGGTTTCTTCCCTAAACCCCAAAAACTTTAACCTTAGACTGTCTACTATTGACCTCACCCCTTTCCTAAGACAGCTGTAGGGGGCATGCATAAGCGCACCAACGTGTCTACCGTCCCTGTCCTATTGTTTCTTTTATTTTTCTTATATGTACCCATTTCATGTATTCATAACTATGTATATACTTATACCTATTATCTTGTAAGCGATTGACAAATCAAATAAATAAATAAATTAATAAGTCAAAGATTTCCTGTCTGACAGGAAGAGGGTGAGGAGAGCCCCTTCCATAATAGTTAACAGAGCATATTGTAAATGCAGATTGTATAGGTAAGATTTTGTCTATGAGTGTGAAACAATAAAGAAGTCAGCTTGGAAGGTTTGCCATGTGTTTTCTTGATTTTGAGCCTGACAGCACAAAATCTTCAGAATACGTTCAAAAAATAAAATAATAATAATGGAAGGTCTAATTTGGAATATTTTTATCATAAGTTATTTTATATACTTCTTGTTGTCAAGCAATATCCTAGCAAAGACAATAAGTATAGCATAGCCAGAAGCTAGGTGTTGTGGCCTGTCAGTTGCCGGCACCTCCAACAGCCAAATCAGATGAGGAGGCAGCGTGGGAGTCAGGGTCAGCATCAAGGCAATCTGAGAGCTCCGAGGGAGAAGAGGAAATGGAGCTATCAGAGATAGAGAGAGGCGGAGCCTGGGCCATCCATCAGCCCTCAGATGGAAAGTCAACAGCCCCCTGGGGCTGGAGGTGGCTGATGAGGAAGAGGAGGAACAGCTCAGTCCAGTGCCTGACGCTCAGATGTGCAGAAGGCAGAGGAGAGGAGAGCAGTGGAAATCTATGGGTCAATCCTTGGGACGAAAGAGCCACCACTGCTAGCAAAGCCCCACCCTAGCTCTGGGGATAAAAGGCGGGGGGGGGGACACAAATGAATAGGTGTGGCAGATAACTATTCATCTCCCTGCCGAACAGACATGTTAGCCTGCTGTGAGAGAGACTTTTTGCCGGGGCTGCTGGTGCTCCTAATAAAGGAAGCATTTATTTAAGCACAGAGGGTTTGTCATGTTTGGGAGCCGGGTCAGAATACTAGGTTTACTTATTACACTAACCAAGCCTTATGGAATAAATCTGTCATAACTTTTTCAGTGATGCCTTCAAGGAGTTAATATGATACAATTTTCCAAAGCTGAGGACATATTTTTCTTATATTATGTCAGACATTAATAATGTCTAAAAAGTCTGTTTTCTTTTGGAGACACATATAAAAGAGGGAAGATTAATCTTCCAATTTAAACTACAGCTTGAGGCATTTGCTGTATGCTTAAATGATTGCTGAGAGGTAGTTTATGATTCCATGGGTTGGGCTCAATAACAATTCAAATTCCTAGAATTTATGCAATTTTAGTGGAGAATCAATAGCTCCACTGGTGGGATAAATTATCCTAGATATTTGGTAAACTGTTAGACATGCAAAACACAATATGTAGAGCTTCAAAATAATTTATTCCAAGTTTTTTTTTTAAAAAAATCTTTATATCAAATTATGTAGCCTATAAAATATAAAATCCATATCACTTGGAATGTCTAGTATAGATAACTATTTTATCAAGAGATTTTGTATGTTATATAAAATATAAATTACTCTATATTTCCACCAATGCCAGAGTACTTAAGATATCAAGGTCAGCTATTTATGATGGAATACAACATTTGTGTTGACTACATCCCAGAAACTCATAAAGAGTTTGAACTGAATTGCAGGGAGGGAGGGTCTCTAAATGACTTGGCTATGCTGTGTGGCTGGTGCTTGCAGCTGAATAACAGATTACATCAGGGGTGGGATTCAAATTTTTTAACAACCAGTTTTGTGGGCATGGCTTAGGTGGTGGGTGTGGCTTGGTGGTCATGTGACTGGGTGGACATGGCTTGGTGGTCATGTTACTGACTGGCCATGGCCAACTCAACATCACTCACATCGAGGCATGCATCTTCTCGCCTGGCCTCTTGTAATTGTGGAGATGCTGCAACAGTAGTAAGTGTGAAAAATGGTCATGTCACTTTTTTCAATGGTCACTCCACACAAGCAAAGTACCAGCAAAGGAGGGGGAAAAAAACTCCTGAGAAGTTCCAGAGACAGGAAGTCTAATCCTGCCAAGAATGTAATAAGGGTTAACAGAGAGGCAGTTTCTGCAAGCAACACCAGAATGTTTCCTTCCTGCCTTCCTTACAGGATTGGGCCAGTAATTTCTTCTAACAACCGGTTCTCCGAACTGCTTAGAATGTTAACAACCGATTCTAGAGAATAGGTGCAAACTGGTAGAATCCCACCCCTGGATTACATGTAGTCCTTGACTTACAACCATTTCTTCAGTGACCATTTGAAGCTATTATGATGTTGAATGAAAGGACTTATGATCAAAGCCCAAAGTTACAGCCATTGCAGTGCCCCCATGGTCACTTTTGTGATCAAAATTTGGGTCGGATTCTTGGCAGCCCAACCACAATTACAACCACAAGGGTTCTTTAATTCCTCCACTCCCATCTATATCCTGTCCCTTTATGCCAAAAGCCCGTTTTCACAAAGCCATCAAAAGCAAGTTTCTTTGTGTGAAGTTGGGAAAAACAAACTCCTTTGCACCATGCTGCTGGCCCAAGCAGGGGCAGGTGTTCCTCATTTGTCATGAATCTGGACCTATTATTTGTTTGCTTGCTTGCAAAACCTATGAGATTTCTATCCTGTTGCAGTGTAATCAGACTCTTCTTCTTGTTAGTTGAGAAGTTGTGTCTGACCCATCGCGACCCCTGGATAACATTCCTCCAGGCCTTCCTGTCTTCTACCGTCCCCCGGAGTCCATTTAAGCTCATGCCAATTGCTTCAGTAACTCCATCCAGCCACCTTGTTCTCTGTCGTCCCCTTCTTCTATTGCCCTCGATCTTTCCCAGCATTAGGCTCTTCTCCAGTGAATCCTTTCTTCTCATTAGGTGGCCAAAGTATTTGAGTTTCAATTTCAAGATCTGGCCTTCTAAAGAGCAGTCAGGGTTGATCTTCACTAGAAGTCTTCTCCAGCACCATAGTTTGAAGGCCTCAATTCTTTGGCACTCAGCCTTCCTTATGGTCCAACTTTCACAGCCATACATTGCAACAGGGAAAACCATAGCCTTGACTATATGCACTTTTGTTGGCTGAGTGATGTCTCTGCTTTTTAGTATACTGTCTAGATTTGCCATAGTTTTCCTCACCAGGAGCAAGCGTTTTTTAATTTCTTGGCTGCAATCCCCATCTGCAGTGATCTTGAAGCCCAAGATCAGACTCTTAGGAGCTTACAAATAAGAGAAAATACTACATGGAGAACAAGAGTTAAAAACATTACCCAAAACCATAAAATGTATGGGCCCAAACAACTATGTCAACTGGCCCTCCAGAAGAATTCTGTTTCTCCCAAGAGAGGAACTCCTTTGATCTCTAGGCCATTAGAGACAGCCAGTGTTGTTTCCCCCAAAATGCCTCTGAGCATCAGTCCCTTGGCCTGCCGGAAATGGGGAACGGTCTACCATCAGGAAGAAGCAAAAGGGACAGAGGTTAAAGTACAACTCTGCCTTTGTCATTTGTCTTCCACCCAACCCTACCTCAGATGGCTCTGATGGGAAGTATTAGGGAATCCAGGGCCAAAAGTCAGATGGGAAGGCTTAAGGTGGTTTGGCATTTCTTCATTATTGCCCCCCCAAAATTATACAGATGTGTCTAGGAACTCACAAGCATTCAGACTTCATACAAAGCAGATTTTATCTCTAATGGCTTATTGTGCACTGATTATTATCACTGCAGTGAACAGAGCCAGAGATCCATCTTTATTTCATGGGCAGTTTATATACATAAACCTTTCCTGTTATTTTCTACTGGTTTGAAATGCAACCTGGACACATGACAGAGTAATCAGATGATGTCATTGTAAAATCATATATTAAATATATTTGAAGGGCCAGCGGAGAATGAGAAAGCTTTTGAGATCAGTTGTATCATAGTTTTACATTTGTTTCTCTAGAACAGAGTCCAGAAAGGATGCCAGAAAAGAAACAGCCATCTAGCAAATTGAATTTCTGGTTGCTGTTTGCACAGTAATCAGGAAAGCTTTTCATTTTACCTGATTTATACAAGATGCCAGGTTTGTTATCCAAAAAGCTCAGTCTAATGTAAAACAATCGGTTGTTGTTATTGTTTTTTTCATCTTCCTCTTTATTTTCTCCCTTTTGTAGAACTCTACCTGTTCTGGATTGGTTAATATTTGAAATACTTACTGTTTATTGGTCTACATTCCGGCGGGAGATCCTCGCCCCGTCATTGGTTGACTTGGGCGCGGGAGTCCTTTAAAAGAGGGGCTGCCGCGCCACCAAGTCAGTCGGTGTCCTGGAAATAAACAAAAAGACTGAATCACTATACGTGTGTGCCTCTTCATTGCCGCCTCAAAACACTGGCGACGAAGGTGGGATCGAGGCAACACGTTTAGAGAGTGCATAGCGGCGGAGAGCGAGCGGCATCATGTCCGGAAGCAACGCACCGCCTGAAAAATTCAACCCGGCCAAGGAGGAATGGCAGACGTATGTGGACCGATTCCTCATGTTTTTGGAGAGTAGCGATCTGAGCGGAGTGTCGGATCACCGAAAGAGAGCGGTGTTTTTGACCCACTGCGGCCAAGCCGTATTTCGGATGGCAAAGGCACTAGCGTCTCCAATCGATGTTAAAACGCTAACTTGGCCCGAACTAGAGAAGATCCTGAGGAAACACTACGCGCCCACAGTTTCCTGCCTGATAAAGCGCCATGAGTTCTACCTCCGGAACCAAAAAGAAGGAGAACCTATCGCCGATTTCGTGGCCGATTTAAGAGAAATAGGTGGAGAGTGCGAATTCTCGGATTTCAATGAGGCGCTAAGAGACCGGATCGTCTTAGGCTTAAAAGATCCAATATTGCAGAGTAAGTTGCTAAACCGACCCAAGATAACAGCCACAGAGGCCATTGAAGAAGCCACCGCAGCCGAAGCCGCTCACAAATCGGCAGCAAGAATGAAACAGATTAATCAAGCTGCACACCACAAATCCAAAGAAACCACCAAAGCTGATGATGAACAAGGAAAAACCTCAACTCACTACGAGGATATTGAAACTGAGACCAGTAGTGAAGAAGACGAGGTTTGCCACCTAAAAGCCGCGAGAGGGAAAAAAGAGCGGGCTACCAGGCGGTTTGATTTTGAATGCAACCGTTGTGGTGGAAACCACCCCAGATCAGAGTGCCGATTCATAGATGCAATATGCCGAAAGTGTGAAAAGAAAGGGCACATCGCAAGGGTATGCAGAGCCCGATCAAGCTACAGCCCCAGGCGAAGAGAAAGCCCTCCCCCAAGAGAGAGAGAAAAGAAAACAAACAACCGTTGGAGCCAGGAAGGAAGGAATAGAAAGTTTAAAGAATCATCTTACAAGAAGGAAGAAACGCATCAAACAATAATAATTGGTCACTCTAATACAAAAAACGTTAAAAAAGTCCACGTGCAAGTAAGAATTGAAGGAAAAAATTGTGAAATGGAAGTGGATTCGGGATCATTCCTTTCCATGGTTTCCTGGGACACTATTAAGAAATTGATCCCAGACATACGGCGAAGCGAACTAGACAAACAGAAATTAACACTCAAAGACTACCAGGGAAACAGAATTCCGGTAGTAGGGATTGGACATTTCCAGGTAACCTTCAACAACCATACTGAGATTCTTCCCCTAACAATCGTGGACCGGAACAGACCCAGCCTCTTAGGACTGGAATGGTTCGAACCGCTGGGAATAGGGATGACCGGTATCAACCATATCACAGACGCTGACTGGGAGGCAGATCTCATTCAAGAATTCCAGGACCTGTTCAGCGAAGAATTAGGCAAGTACCGGGGTAACCCGATTTCGTTTAACATAGACCCCAAGGTAGCCCCAATTAGACTAAAGGCTAGAAGGGTACCGTTTGCCTTAAAGCCAAAAATAGAAGAACAACTGGATAAACTAGTAAAGCAAGGGGTCCTCGAGCCAGTTGACCACGCTAAATGGGAGACCCCTATAGTGACCCCTATAAAAGCAGACGGGTCGGTTCGTATTTGTGGGGACTATAAGGCGACCCTCAACCATGCACTACAACAGAGCGCATACCCCGTGCCTGTCGTGCAACACTTGCTACATTCTATCAAGGGCGGAAAGATTTTCGCTAAACTCGATTTGGCTCAGGCTTACCAGCAACTGCCCGTTGACAAAAAAACAGCTGAAGCCCAAACTATTGTGACACACCGGGGTGCATTTAAGTGTAATCGCCTACAATTCGGCGTTAGCGTGGCACCAGGCATTTTTCAATCTCTTATGGAACGCCTCCTTCAAGGAATTCCTGGAGTCATCCCGTATTTCGATGACGTCCTAATTGCAGCTAAACACAAATTGCAACTGCGAGACCGCCTAAGAAAAGTGCTGACCAAATTTACTGAGGCTGGGTTTAAAGTCAAAAAAGACAAATGTACCCTTATCACAGACAAAATAGAGTTTTTAGGATACCTAATAGATGGAAATGGCATCCATCCAACAACAGGAAAAACCCGTGCCATCAAAAATGCCCCCACACCAACTAACAAGGCTGACCTACAAGCTTTCCTAGGGTTGATAAATTTTTATCATGTCTTTTTGCCCCAGAAAGCCACGGTGGCGGAACCCTTGCATAGGCTTTTGGACAAAGACGCATCGTGGAAGTGGGGACATCGGGAAGAAACAGCATTTAACAAAATTAAAGACATGATCACTTCAGCTCAAGTGTTAATTCAATATAATGAAACTTTGCCATTGTTACTAACTTGCGATGCCTCCCCCTTTGGAATCGGAGCTGTCCTGAGCCACCTTCTACCTAACGGCAGAGAGGCTCCGATTGCCTTCTATTCAAAAACCTTGTCCCAGAGCCAAAGGAATTACAGTCAACTGGACAAGGAAGCACTAGCCATAATTTCGGGTATTAAACGTTTTCATGAATACCTGTATGGCCGATCTTTTTCGATCATCACCGATCACAAACCCCTACTAGGTATCCTGGCGGGTGACAAACCCACTCCCCACATTCTATCACCCAGAATGACAAGATGGTCAGAATTCCTGGCCGCTTACAATTACACCCTGTCGTACCGCCCGGGTCCGACCATCACGCACGCCGATGCTTTAAGTCGTTGCCCGTTACCAGACTCTGATCCTGAACCAAACCCCAGCACTTCAACATTTTTGATTGAGACCCTGCCCGACCTCCCGATGACAGCAGCAGACATCGCGCACGAAACCTCTAACGACCACCTACTGCATACCGTGAGTAGGTGGATCATGAAGGGTTGGCCTGACTCTGAGTTACAAGAACAGCACAGACCATTTAAACAGAGACAAATGGAACTGTCCGTACTAAAAGGCTGTGTACTATGGGGGGATCGAGTGGTCATTCCACAAAAACTGCGAAATCCCATATTGAAACTATTGCATGAGGGACACCCCGGGGTGGTAAAGATGAAAAGTCTAGCTAGAAGTTATGTATGGTGGCCGGGGTTAGACAAGGATGTTACCGACTGGGTCGCGGGTTGCCAGCCCTGCCAGACTTCCCGGCCCTCACCCCCAAAGGCACCAGCTACTGAGTGGGATCTACCTAGGGGCCCTTGGTCTAGAGTCCACATAGATTTTGCAGGTCCGACTAAGGGACATACCTTCTTGATTCTGGTAGACGCGTATTCAAACTGGTTAGAAGTGAGCCTCATGAAATCAACCTCTTCTGAAGCTGTCATCCGACAGCTCAGTCACTGGTTTGCCACCCACGGTTTACCAGACGTCCTGGTATCTGACAACGGCCCTCAATTCACGGCTACAGAATTTGAGGGCTACCTAGCCAGTTTGGGCATACGCCATGCCTTAACCGCGCCGGCACATCCGGCAGCGAATGGACGGGCCGAACGCATGGTCCGGTTTACCAAGGAGACCCTTCTTAAGTTAGATCAGGGCCCTATACAAACACGCATCGACAAACTATTGTTCCTACAACACACTACACCCAGTAGCACTACTAACAAAACCCCTGCTGAATTACTTATGGGGAGAAAGCTACGTTCCCCTCTCGATAGATTACACCCCACCTACACTCCAGAGAAACCCCTAGATTCTTCAACCAAAGTCCGAACATTCCGAATTGGGGATTTAGTTTACGCTAAAAACCTGGTAGGGCAACCCTTATGGGTGCCAGCCACCATCACACATCTAACCGGGCCCCGTTCTTACCGGCTTACCACCGCTGATGGCAAAAGCTGGAAACGACACATAGACCAACTTAGAACTCGCACCCACCCCAGACCTGGCGATTTTCCTGGGGGGGAAGGGGAACATCCACCAAACAGTCTGGATAAGGAAAGCCCACTAACAGACAATGACACCCTAACTCACACACACACACCCTCAACTCTAGCTCCGGTCGGGTCGCGCTGCTACGCACCTGATCCTGAAGAACGTCCCGCTGAAACATCTGACAGGGTCGTCGATAATCCAGGCCGAGCAGGGAGCGGCATGGCCACGTCAACTAGCCCAGTTAGGCCCGTTGGTTGTGACGCAGCCGGCTCGACCTGCTCGAAGTTTCCAGGGCCGGAGGCGAGAGGAGCAACAGGTCCCTCCGCACCAGCCGAAGGTAACGACGCAACTGAGCCGCGCAGGTCCAGTCGGACTCACAGGAGCCCCGCCTATCTACGTGATTACGTAACATAGGCGCGGCTCCTGATTGGTCAGACTGGACCAAGGAGGGAGGGGTGTTCTGGATTGGTTAATATTTGAAATACTTACTGTTTATTGGTCTACATTCCGGCGGGAGATCCTCGCCCCGTCATTGGTTGACTTGGGCGCGGGAGTCCTTTAAAAGAGGGGCTGCCGCGCCACCAAGTCAGTCGGTGTCCTGGAAATAAACAAAAAGACTGAATCACTATACGTGTGTGCCTCTTCATTGCCGCCTCAAAACACTACCCTGCTTGTTTGTCACGTTGACAGCCCTCAACTGTTCAGGAACTTTTGTTTGATCACCATTCCCATGTAAAGAGAATGTTAGGTCTTGGCCCAGCCCAGATGGCCAGTTTCAGTACATTGCAGCTACTGTTGTGGCAGCTGATAGCTTCTTCCTCCTCCTGCAGATCTCTTTTGGCAGCCACAGTTGAAGATGAGACTTAGATTATTCTGCAGCAATAGATTCAATTTCCTCTCTTGCTTTTCAGAGCTTTTTGTTTAATGTTGGTGCACCCTAATCATCCAATGCTATTGCTGCTGGCTCCTCTGGTCACAGTTGTCTCTTACACATTATGCATTGTGTGCATTATGCATTACACCCTAATCACTAAATGGCAGTGGTGTTGTGCCAGAATTTTTATGTCACATTCCCCATGACTTTTCCTTTTTCTGGTTTCCAAATCACGACAAACTCCACTTTTAAGTTGTCTTTAGCTTTCCCAGTAGTAAAGAAATGTTTCTTCCATTCTTCCAACAGTATTGGTGCATTGCCTCTAGGTAAATAAATTCTGTACTAATTTTGTTCTCCAGTACTTTGGAGGGAGGTTGGTTGAGAGTAAGTAGAAATTTCATGCAGACTGGGATACTATGGTGATAGTTTTCTGCCAATGGATGGATAATGCAACAGTTCAGATGACTGCAAGATGGAAGCAAATACTTAGGGTTTCAGTGTCCATTACATGCCATCTAGTGGAGGTTTGACAAAAGGCCCATATATCTACATTGTACTTCAGTAGTGAAGCTCACAGTCAGCTATTTTTATTTCTGTTTAGGTAGAAGAATGCAGTTTCCAGATTGGGGACTCGTCTAAGAAAGGGAGGGGAACGATGTCTTCTAAATTATTTGATCTTCCCATTATCCCAAGTCAGTATATTCAACAGCAATAGACTGTGGGTACTGTAGTCCAAAGTATCCTCCATAATCTAACACTTCCATGGCACTGGACATTATGGGAGTAATCATTACACAATTTCAGACCATGGGTAACACAAGCTTTGTTTTAACAGTGGTGTATTAAGTATTTGTTGTAGTAGTTCATACATTGCCACTCTATGAACCACCACAACAACAACCCATTTTATCTGATGATATCCTTAGTAGCAGCTCTTCCTTAGGTATTTTAAGGCTAGTCCCTCTGATCAGTGAACACCAGTAATTTCAAGCATGTTTTCTTTCAGACTGAGGACAATTTTCCTTTTAAAATGAGTTTTCCTTTTGAATTTAGTTTTGAAAATTTATATTGAACTTATGAGCTGTTTTCTAAAATAACATTTGGGCAATTAACATTGTTTTTGCCTGGAAGGCATTAATGATATCAAATCAAATCTTTATTGCCGCCTTTGGGCCTGAATGAATATCAGTATTTGGATTATGACATTTTTCCAGCAAATGATTGTATGCAAATATTTGAGTCAGCTCAGAATGAACATATAAAAAGATTCTTTGGATAAACAGTGTCTCCTGAACAACTTGTATAACTAAACATTGTGAGTCAGTGATAGTCTGTTTCCTTCAGGGAGAAGTGTATGTGTGTCATTACAAATTAATTTGTTATTACCATAATCTGTTTCCAGCTTTGAATCTTTTATTTAGGATATAGAAGGAGTCACCTAGTTTTATTTTGCTCAGTTCCTGGTCCGGGCAGAATTATGCAAGTATTTATTTGCATTATACATAACTTTGTCAGATAAATAACAAAGATTGTTAGTCAAAATAAATTGTAGGTTTTTATTTAAAGCATATATGTGTTTACTTTATGCAGATTCTTACGCCTTTTAAGTATTATTTATTTATTATTTATTAATTAAACTTTTATACCGCTCCCTCTCCCAAAAAGGGACTCGGGGCGGTGTACAGCCTACTAAAAACACATAATACTCAATAAATACAATTTAAAATAAATTAAACCAAATTGATCCGGCTGTCTAACCCAAAAATAGAGTTAAAAATTAAAAACTAATAAAACCCCGATTAAGATTAAGTTAAAAAACTAAAAATACAGTTACTGGGCCAGGCCAGCCTGTTGAAAAAATAGGGTTTTCACTGCGCGCCGGAAGGTCAGAATATCCGTCATAGCCCGTATCTCCGGGGGGAGATCATTCCAAAGGGAGGGGGCTCCCACAGAGAAAGCCCGAACCCTCGGGGCCGTCAGCCGACAACGGCCGGGCGGCGGTACCCCGAGGAGGGCAACCCTGTGGGAGCGTACTGGGCGGCGGGAGGTTGATGATGGCAGCAGGCGGTCCCGTAAGTACCCAGGTCCCGAGCCATGGAGCACTTTAAATACTGTCAGTACCACCTTGAATCGAATCCGGAAGGCCACAGGAAGCCAGTGCAGCCTGCGGAGAAGCGGTGTAACGTGGGAGCTCCGAGGAGCACCCACGATCACCCGCGCGGCTGCATTCTGGACCAGCTGCAGCCTCCGGAGACTCTTCAAGGGGAGCCCCATGTAGAGAGCATTGCAATAATCCAGGCGGGAGATGACGAGGGCGGAAGTGACTGTGCGAAGTGCGCCCAGATCCAGAAAGGGCCGCAACTGGTAAATCAGACGAATCTGATAGAAAGCCCCCCTGGCGACGGCTGCAATATGTTCTTCTAAAGACAGCCGTACGTCCAGGAGGACACCCAAGTTGCGCGCCCTTTCCACGGGGGTCAAGACCTCTCCCCCCACGGCCAGCGAAGGAACCAGCTGGCTGTATCTGGGCGCAGGAAACCACAGCCACTCGGTTTTGGTCGGGTTGAGACGAAGCCTGTTACGACCCATCCAACTCCGCACGGCCTCCAGACATCGGGACATCACTTCGACGGCTTCGTTGGGGTGGCCCGGGGTGGAGATGTACAGCTGAGTATCGTCAGCGTACTGATGGAACTCCACTCCGAAGCCACGGATGACCTCACCCAGCGGCTTTACATAAATGTTGAACAGCAGGGGCGAGAGCACCGACCCCTGAGGCACCCCACATCGTAGGGGCCTCGGGGCCGATCTCTGCCCCCCCGTCAACACAAATTGCGAGCGGTCGGAGAGGAAGGAGGCGAACCACCGCAACACGGTGCCTCCCACCCCCAACCCCTCCAACCGCTGCAATAGGATACTGTGGTCGACAGTATCAAAAGCCGCTGAGAGATCTAACAGGACCAGGACAGAGGAACAACCCCTGTCCCGGGCCCTCCAGAGGTCATCCACCAACGCGACCAACGCCGTCTCCGTGCTGTGCCCGGGCCTGAAGCCCGATTGGAGGGGGTCAAGATAACTCGCTTCATCCAGGTACTGCGGGAACTGACGTGCCACCACACTCTCAACAACCTTCGCAACGAAGCGAAGGTTGGAGACAGGACGATAGTTAGATAACAATGCTGGGTCCAGGGACGGTTTCTTGAGGAGGGGCCGCACCACCGCCTCTTTCAAGGCGGCAGGTAACAGCCCCTCTCTCAAGGAAGCGTTTATAATACCCTGGAACCAGCCTCGTGTCACCTCCCGAGTGGCCAAGACCAGCCAGGAGGGGCACGGGTCCAACAAACAGGTGGTGGCATTCAGTCCCCCCAGTATCCTGTCCACGTCCTCCACAGTAACAGGATCGAACTCAACCCAATTGACCGCACCGATATCCACCCCCGCCCCCCCGCCCGGAGATGCCCAGTCGGAGTCCAGCTCATCCCGGATCTGAGCGATTTTGTCCTGCAGAAACCTAGAAAACTCCTCAGCCCGTCCCTGCAAGGGGTCCTCCCGCGCTCCTACCTCCAGTAGAGAGCGGGTCACCCTAAACAGGGCGGCTGGGCGGTTTTCCGCAGACGCAATAAGGGTGGAGAGGTAAGATCTCCTCGCCATCCTTATCGCCACTAAATACGTCTTAATATAAGATCGTAATAGTGTTCGGTCAGACCCAGAGCGGCTGGCCCTCCAACTGCTCTCTAGGCGTCTTTTCCGACGCTTCATCTCCCTTAGCTCCTCAGAAAACCAAGGAGCCACTTGGGATCGGCATCGGGTCAGAGGCCGCAAGGGCACGACTCGGTCGAGGGCCCCAGCAGCCACCCTATCCCAGGTGGCGACCAAGCCCTCAACCGAGTCGTGTGTGTGAGCTTCGGGAAATGGCCCAAGCTCCGTCAGGAACCTATCAGGATCCATCAGGCGCCTGGGGTGGTACCATTTTAATGGTCCCGCCTCCCTGCGGTCAGGGGGTGCGGAACGGAAGTCGAGCTTCAGGAGCGAGTGATCCGACCATGACAGGGGTTCTACGACTATATCCCCCATACCCAGATCACTCTGCCACTGATCGGAGACGAAAACCAGATCCAAGGTATGACCTCCCACGTGAGTAGAGTCCCGAATTAACTGGGTCAGGCCCATGGCCGTCATGGAAGCCATGAACTCTTGAGCAATCCCCGAGGTACCGCCAGCAGATGGCAGGTTGAAATCCCCCATGACCATAAGCCTGGGGGTCCCAACCGCCACGCCAGCTATGACCTCAAGGAGCTCAAGCAGGGCTGCTGCCGCATAGCAGGGAGCCAGGTATGCGACCAGCAAGCCCACCTGAACCTTGGGACCGAACTTCACGAAAAGCAGCTCACACCCGGTCGTCTGAGATACAGTGGCCTCCCTCGGACACAGATCCTCCTTAATAACTACCGCAACCCCCCCTCCCCTCCCCTGGGCCCTCGGCCGATGAAAAACCCGAAACCCGGCTGGGCACATCTCCACCAGAGGGACTCCCCCCTCCTGGCCCAGCCAGGTCTCGGTAACTCCCACCAGGTCCGCGCCCCCCTCACAAATCAAATCATGGATGAGAGGGGCTTTATTAACAACGGACCTGGCGTTACACAACATCAGCCTAAGGCCCAGGGCCCGATTGCTCAGACCCCCTGGGGAACGGGAGATGACAAGGGGGTCGGAGCGCGCCACAGCAAGCAAACAGCGAGGGCGCGCTCCCAACACAGAATATGGCCCCCTATAACCGCCAAATCTGCCCCTCCCGCTCACCGTAACAATAGATTTAATTCCACCCTCCCCGGTGACCCCCCCCATCCTCAATACGGTCCTGTCCGGACTCTGACTCTCCCGGCCACGCCCAACCCCCGGCCTGGACCCAGCCTCCGGCGAGTTGTCCCCCAACTCCCGCCCGGGCCTTCCTAACCCCCTTAAAAACCTAACTAAAAATTTCGTAAGACACCCCTCCCTCCCGCACTTAAAACCCCACCATCTCTCCGGATCCCACAATCCGTCCTTGAGATGGGCCTCCGAGAGAGCAGAGGGCCATTGCTGAGATAGGGGGACATATCTCAGGGCCCAGAGATCATTTCTGGTGTAAAATAGCGTCCCGGCCTGAGTCCTCTGATAAAAATGATGGAGATGATAAAAATGACCCCGACCAAGCTGAGAACTAGCCGGCCGGGGCCCAAGTCCAGGTTGAGGGCGTTCAGCGCACCGCCGATTGGACGAAGAGGAGGAGAATAACTTCAACCGCGGCAGCGGTCCTCCAGTCCCAGCTCCAACTCCAACGGCCGCCTGCCGGTCACGCCACGGGCTACCGGGACCAGCACCAGACCCAGAACCACACCATGGCCCTGGAGGTCGATGATCTTCCAGCCGCCTCGGTTCTGCCCGCAGCGTCCATCCTCTAGCTGCTCGAGTCGTGGCTCGTACACCAGCTTCGGCTGGGGCCCCTGCAAAGGCCCCAGCCCCGGCCCCGGCGATAGTCCCACAGCCAGGCCGCCCTGGCTCCGCCCACGGCGGCCGACCCTCGGCCGCTCGAGCCGCCCTTCCAACTTCGGCTGGGGCCCTCACAACGGCCCCAGCCCTGGTCTCGACCCCGGCGGCGGTCCCATAGCCACGCCGCCAGTCTCCAGCCGCTCCAGCCTCCAGCTGCCAGCCTCCAGCCGCTCCAGCCATCCCAGGAACTTCGGCCTCGCATGGCCACACCGCCGGCCGCCAGCCGCGAAGTCGCGCGGGCCCACCGCCAGCCGCCGGCCTCCAGCTGCTCCGGCCTCCGGTCTCCGCCGACTCCAGGCATCCGGAGACCTCAACCTCGCACGGCAGCACCACCGATCGGGAAACGCCCACCTCACAGCCGCGCGGCCCCGCCGCCAGCCGCCAGCTGCCAGCCGCCCGCCGCCGCCGCGAGGGGGTCGCCCCACAGCCGCGCGGCCCGCCGCCGGGCCCGGCGCCAGATACGACGCTGCGCCACGGCCCCGGGGATCGCCTCACAGCCGCGCGGCCCCGCCGCCAGCCGCCAGCCGCCAGCCGGCCGCCGCCGGGCCCAGCGCCAAACACGACGCCGCGCCACGGCCGCGCCACGGCCTCGGGGGTCGCCCATCCCCCCACAGGTCCCCTCGCCACCCCTGCCACAGGTGAGGAGGACCTGGGGGGGGGGAAACTCACCACGCCGGGCGGCGGAGCTCTTCTGGCTGGCGGAGCTGGCGGAGCTCTTCTGGTCGACCTCCTCCGGTCGCCATCTTGCTCTCTCTCTCCTTGGCCTTGAAGTAAAGGAGTTAATCATAATCACACCCATAATCACACCCAGAAAAGAGTTCCATAGAAATCTCAAAGATGATGGATGGATACATGGTTGCACATTCATGGAGGTTTAGAGATTGCCTCTCCTCAAAGGAGTGTAATTAAAACTTAATACTGGAACATAGTGAAAACCAAATGAACCACTTTTTAAAAAAATCTGAATTTCAGTTTATGCTGAATAATAAAATCTCATTAAAAAGTTGCCAGGAATCAGCTCCATCACGTTTATTGCTTCTTCATTCTGATTGCTTGGGCTAGATTGGTCAAATGTTACTGTCAGTTCACCCTGGAGGAATGGCCCTTCATTTCCACACAATATCATATGAGACTGATCACCAATTATAGGGAGCATTTCAGTACATTTATGTAACTAAAGGTGGTGTAATACATTGCTGAATCCAAGAGGTTTATAGGATTTATGAAATAAATGAAAGTAGCGCCAAACTTTGGCTTATTCGTTGATTCCAAGCCCTTTCATATATCAGCAGAATGCATACAATAAAGTCCAAAAAAGGTGAATAGTTTTTTACAGAACTATAGATGCATTGAGGCTTTGTTTCTATGCTTAATAAACTGGACATATTTCACAGATAAGACAGAAGTAATGTACTAAAGTGATTGTACTCCATTTAAATGAGTAGGGACATCTTTGAAGCTATTTTGGATCCTGCCATTGCTCTTGGAAAGTCAAAGTAATTGTTGAGGCTGTAGAAATCACTTGATATTCCAGTTATATGCAACTTCATGAGAAGACAGATTTAGCTGTAGTGAATCACCCATTAATCTTGTCCTGACTAGATTACTGAGCAGTTGAAGTGTAGTTGAGAAACCAAAGCTAATACAAAATGTAGTAGTTATTTTATTGTCCTTGCATCATTCTGAGCACAAGACCTGGCTCTTCGAGCAGGCCGGCTTAGGCTGAGATGGGATTTTTAATGTAATTTAGTATTTGTGTTTTAAATTGGAATTTTAAAATTTGGGTTTTAATAATTTGTTGGGGGAGGGTATAATTTTAGACAGCCTAAGATATTTAATTCTTTTTAACTTTTATAATTGTAATAAAGTTTTACGGTTGGCTGTACACCGCCCTGAGTCCTTCGGGAGAAGGGCGGTATATAAATATAATAATAATAATAAAAAAATGAGCACCTTACTAATAAAGCATTACCTGGGTTGGGATCAAGAGCTATGGAAATTTGTCTCCACCTCTATAAGTCTATTCATAGTTTCTTTTGAAGTAGTGTGTGGAAATGAAGGATAAGACATTTCCTGAGATGTCATCCAGATTGTGTTTTAAACAGTCCCTTAAAAGCTTTTTATACCTCTTGGCTGCCAGCTGATTTTAGGTAAATCAGTTCTACTTCATTTAAAATATTTTTCTGATCTTAGCTTTGCAGATTCATTTAATTAATAATCCTTAATTAGGTAGCAATGTAATTATATTCTTCTTAATAAAATATATTTATTTCACATAGTATACCACAGAAAGCCCAGACAGCTGCCAGCCTTACCACATCTGTGTATTCTTGTTCTGTAGAATATAAGTTCTATTTTTTAAATTATCAGTGGGCTTGGGAGTCCCTTTCTAGCCAACGGATAATTTAGCAATGTTTTTATAAATAAATATTTAACACAGAGATGTTTACATATTCAGATGACCATAGAAATGGAATGAAGTAGGCTTACAAATCGAAAGTGGACTGACTTGCCTTTATTTTTCAGAACAGTTTAATATCCATGCTGTAGGAATACTATCCCCAGGATGTAACTTTTGTCTTAGAAGTTGTTTGCTATACGGCCTGGGGTAATTCTCTCTAAATTTACATTTTTCAAATTTGGAACTGTAAGAATAACTGCTCAGTAATTTGAATCCATACAGCAATAACTGCCAAGATTAAATTTACAGCATTTTTTTCTATCTCTTGTATTACTATTTATAGGGCATTTTATTTTATTTTCTATGAAATAAAAGCCAATCCAGTTTGTGTTAGGAAACTGTACAGGAAAAGAGTGATTGACAACTACTTTAAAAATCTTCATTTGCTTTTATACTTCTGAATATCATTTATATTTGCAATTCACTTCTGAACATGTTAAGACATTAATGTATGTGCCATTTGTTTAGTAGCAATATCAATAAAAAGCCCTTCACTGTATTTCTTACATATGTTACAATTATGCAATATTTTGGTAGGCCAAGCACATTACCTTGAAGAGTTTAATATTCCATAAGCCAGAAGCAACTTTATCAATATTAATACAATAAATAGTGGTAAATAAATAGCATAAGGAAAAGGAGGAGGAGGAGGAGGCATACATTTGCAAGTGTAATAAACTCTTTGCAAGTTTAGTTTTGTACAATTATCTGGGGCCCCTAAAATGATTCATATCTTTATTGAGGTTAGCAATAAAGCAGATAAAGAGACAAAAGCAATATTTAAGGCTTGAAAGTATCTTTTTCAAAAGCATAAGCAGCAATGAACCAATCCTCTTGCTGTATTGGTTGATATACCTCCAGATATAGGCAATCTAATTAAGGTATGTGCTTGGTGAAATATTCACCCCATTAGGAAGGAAAATTGTGTCATTATTATTACATTGGATAGTGAACAAGAACCAGATGACTGGAATAGATGCAAAGATAACTTGTATCTGCAGTATTGTCTCTTCTGTTCTGTATTTGTTTTCACTCTCTATTGAAATTCGAGGATGAATTGGGAATCAAATGAATTAGGGGTATGTAATTTATCCCCCATAGTTTGCCATGGCACTTTATCCATGGTTAATCTTAAACCATGCTTAGAGTTTCATACCAAAGCAATTTTGTTTACTTTCTACCAGCAATTGGTCAATGTCTGGAATACTCTACCTGACTGTGGTTTCTTCCCCAAACCCCAAAAACTTTAACTTTAGACTGTCTACTATTGACCTCACCCCTTTCCTAAGAGGTCTGTAGGGGGCGTGCATAAGCGCACCAACATGTCCCTGTCCTATTGTTTCTTTTATATATTTTTTATTTTTTCTTATACGTATCCATGTATTCATAACTATGTTTTTACTTATACCTATTATCTTGTAAGCAATTGACAAACAAATAAAATAAATAAATGAATAAATTGGTTGGTTGAATTAGCACCAAACTATTAGATACTTTTACAGATAATTCAGCCTCCAAATGCATACTTTTAACATCGATTAATCTATCACATTAAGCGTGGTAAAAAAAACCTGTGCAATTTCTGATAACATTTTTGTGCCAAGTGATTAGTTTCTGTATATTTTCCCCAAGATATATGTACATAAGCAACATTTCTAAATCACATTCTGGGCCTGGGGAGGGTGATAGTGGGAATCAATATGTGAGTTTCAGAGGGACAAATCAAGTATCTTAGCCTAGAAGTTATTGGAGAATTCGGGGTGTGGAAGTCCGCAGAGTGCAAAGTTGCCAGGGTTAAAAAAAACCACTGCTTATCAGATTTGGCTTACTCAACAGATGGGAAACCAGACATTGGTTCATTTTTTCCACATAAAATATATCTTGAAAGCCAAGTGAAGTATCTGCATTTGTCTCTAGTTCAAGAAAGAAACTTTTATGCTTTTGGGGAGTTATTAATAGGAGATGGCTGAACTAAAGAATAATATTGATATCCGAGAAGGCCTTCACCTCCATAATTACAGAAGTTACCTCAGGATTGGAATGGAATGGAAAAATTATATTCTGGTGCTAACATTACTTTATGTGGAAGAAGCCATAGAAGGAAGTCTCTGAACTACAACATTTAAGAGTGTGGAAAAATCCCAGACCATTTAAGCCCTAGATAATGAGCTGTAAGAGTAACCCTGAGGAACAATTGCAATCAAGTCAATGATAAGACAAAAGAAAATTGAGCTTGAGGAAGAAATGTAATTTGACAAAACTTCTCAGATTTGATCCTCCCTAGTTCTACTATAGATAAAAGGAAAGAAGGGGAGGCACATTCAGACTTATAATAAAAACACAATTAGCATTGATAATCATGGTTTCATTGTCTGGTCTGCCTTGAAGGGTTGACACTGTATAAGAAATCAGGTTTTCGTTTGTGTCCAAGTATGAATTATTAACTGATACAGGAACTAGTGGGATGTGATCTTGCTCACTTGCGCATATTAGCACAGAGACCACATGCTTTTTCAGTCTGAGGATTTTTGTGTGGAATGTTAGGGATCTTTCCAGTAGTGCGATTCAAGCAGCCAGTTTGGCAAGATTAAAAAAAAGCAAAAAAATGTTTTAAGAACTACATTTCTAAGATTAAACAAAGTAAGAAGTTAGGGACACTCCCCCCCCCCCCGAGTCAGGCTGCAAGTTATTAGTACTTGTCTTGAAATGTTTATACTCTGTGAAGAAGATGGTATTTATAAATAGTCAATTACTCATAAATTTCTCAGGTGGATGTAATTCATGACCCAGCTTGTAATTTCTAGCTTCTGACACTCCTTAGGGCTATGTTACATGACACACAAAACTTCTACAGGAGGCTAATGAGACTTTGTGCATGATCATCTTAATTCCATCCCCGTTGAGTGCAGTATTTAAGCAAGTTCTGAGGCTTATTGAGAGGGGCATTTTTCTTTATTCATGAGTTTGAAATGTTGAATGGTAGTTAGCAAAGAAAAACTTCTTACTACAATCTTACTTCTTACTAGTAATCTTGAAAATTTAACCAAGTAAATCCTTAGATTTTTGTCCCATTGAATGGGGATTAATGCCAGAAGAGGAAAAAGTTGAGCAAATACTATGTCACGAAATACAAATGAGGAAACTATCCCTTGCAGGTATATTTTAGTTTTAGAGAATTTTGTGGTGTGAAAGTGAAGAATAGGCTTAAGCTTAACTCTAGCAAGATAGAAAGGTCTTTCCCCCCACTTTTTATTGTGTAATTATAAGTCTTGACAAATTATATTATTTCCATGCAATGATATTTATATTATATAATCACAAATTCTTGATATCCTATTATTTGTATAACTGAGAGAACTGGAAATAAAGGGGAAAATCTTATTTGGAAAAAATGCAGCTTTAACTATTCTAATCTTTGCTGGCATTGATAAAAATAAACCATTATAATTTATTATTTTGACCCTTACTGCCAACTTTCTAAGGAATAATCTTATTTTTATTTCTCTAGAATACAGTTCACTTTTGTCTTTTTTTTTTTTACCCAAGTAAATGAAAGTGTCTACCATGTTTCCTTACTGTCAAATGTCAATTTGCTAAACCTGCTGGTGGACATAACTTTTGCTTTCTTAATAATTTAGTATTAATTCAAATGTTTCATTTTCATTATGACTCTTATAAGTCTCCTTTACTTCCAGGTCACAGAATGGGGTAATCTGTAAATATCAAATTGCTAGTGTTTTAAATTCCAATATTGATTTCAACTATAAACTCAGATAGTATAAACTATCTGAGACAATGTGTATCCTTAGCTTACTCTCTTCCCTATTGTGAGCCATTTTGTTTTCTATTGCTCTTCAATTATCAACAGTGTATTTTCAGGCAATTACTTAAAGATTAACCCTCCCTCCAATATACATTGTTTATATGAATATTGATGGGGTTTCACTGCAGCTTCTATTTCTCATTCTTCAAACCACCACAGACTTGAACAAAATTTTAATTACAAAGAAGAGCCTTGAAGATATCAAACAAGGAGTCCTGAGAGGGAGCCCTTGTCCAAAACAGAGAGAGAAATCAGGGAAGGGGAATAATGAGATGCTTAAGGCTCAGCTGTATTAATTTTATGCTATAACCAACTGATTGCATACCAAATGTTTACTTCTTTCAGCTTTAAATCTGAAAGTCAATCACATTTTAAAATATTTTTTAAAACATTGTCACCTGGGAATTGGTTGCAACGCAAGGAAATTAAAGAGCAACATGTTTTCCTGATGGATCCTGTGTTTAAGAATTCAATGTGATGAAAGCTTCTGGAGCAATTCAATATGTTTATTCATTCTATGGATTAAGAGTATCAGTGCAATCCTAGGAGTTCAGTTAAATAGATCCTTAGGTAAGTATATATATAAGCATATGTAAATAATATATAATTATTTCTGCTTAAATTTCAGCAAGTTAGTTCCGCTTCAACTGTACATATTAATGATCTACTTCAGAAGTATCAAACTCATGTCGTCATGGTGGTGTCATGTGATATATCGGGACTTTTTCCTTCTTCATTAAACCAGGTGTGGGCGGAGCCAGCATGTGATGCATCCAAACCACAGAGCTGGCGGTTTGACAGCCCTGATCTACTCTAACAACATTATGTTTTAATCCTGTCTTTTCTCAAAGATGCTACAAGTTGAAGATTGTATTCCTCATGTTTACTATGTACCCTGGTGCCCAACAATATCCTTGCCTCTGGATCTAGACTCATAAACGTTGCTCAGATTCCTAAAGCTTTTAATTCCTGGGAACTATAATACTCATGCTATGGACAGTTATTTGGACCAAATCAGGAACTCATGACCACCTATGACTTGCACATTTTGGACTTATTTGTTTTTGCATGAAGATAGTGAGCTGTGATTGGGGGATGCAGAGATGATTCCTTACATAGATGGGTCATTACCTGGTCACCCTATATAGTTGGTATCATCCGTTCACTCCAGGAACATAGGGTCAGTTTAGACAACTTTCCCATGGTGGGTTTTCTTTCTTTGATCCATTTGATATTATCTGGCAGTTATCATTGTTGTGGTTCCCAGCAGCCTGCAGAGATAGCAGCAGACTTTGACAATGGGGAAGAACATGGGCCAGGCCAGGAGTACGGGGAGGACTTGGACCATGGTCCTGTGTCTGATACAGAGATGGGGCCAGGGCCATCTGGGAGTTATGTGCTGTCTCTGGAGCCTTCAGAATCTGACAGCAGCGAGGCAGAGGAACAAGGAGAGCCTATTCCCAGTGCACATGTGCACAGAGCTGCCAGAAGGCAAGAACAGTTAAGACAAAGGGGGTGACTTGGGAGTAAGGCTTGAAGGTGATTGCCCCTCCCATAAGATATAAAGGGGAAGCAAAGAGAAAGGAACCTTTGCAGGAAGCAACATTATTCACTCTATTCAAATTAAACCTTGAAGCTCTGTGTGGACTTTGTACTCAGTTTGGCTTTTTACAGTTAATTGGGCACTTTAGTTGTTGGCAGCAATTCAAAGGAGATAAAGGTGGGAGATTATCTCGAGAGACTGTTTGGGATTCATTACAGGCTGGGAATGAACATAACTCCCATCAGTGAAATAAAAAGAAAGTTGTTTGGACTAAGCATGTGCTTAATTATGGTCTCAGGAAGCCTTGGTCAGAACAATCATTTTGGCTCCAAGACTTCTAATCATTCACTTAGATAAAACTGGCACCATGACAGCAACCAGATGTCTTACCCATTTAAAATTTGAAAATAAATGGAAATCATTTTTATCTTAACTTCCAAACACGCATGTTTCAGATCAAGATATTCCACTATGGATGAATGCCCAATTTTCATGTAGTGGAGAAATACTCTAGTTGTATCAAACACACGTTTTATGTTGCCTTTATTGATTATAGGGCAGCCTTCCATTCAATTCTTCATGAAAGTCCATAGAGGAAGTTATTCAGAACATCCATCAATCTTCACTTTCTCAAGTTGATAATTCTGTTCCATCAAAATACTACAATACAGATTAGACTTAGACACTATTGCAATGGTGATTTAATGACCCCATCCCTAGCTTCTGAGGAATCAGACAGGGCTGTATTCTTGCTCCTTATTCAGTTTCTATATAAACAAGATATTGTGCCCTTTCTAACCAGAGGTTCATTCTCCAACATCTTCCCACCATCCTATTTCAATTATTTTGTGTATGGGTGATAGGGCCATTTTATCCATAACACAAATACTGATACCTTTCATAGATTCCTAGTTGCTTTCATATAATGTTCTAAGTAATTTCTTGAAATCAGGTACTGTACTCAAAAACTGTGAGTATAACCTTGAAGAAGAGGAGGAAATGTTGCAGCCAAGACGATGCTCAGATAAAAGAAATCTAAGTCCAAAGCAGGAATGGAATTTGAAAAAGCCTCTCTGACTTGAGTCTTTATGGTTATCTTTAGGATAAAAGTGAGGAAGACAAAGATACCTTCAGAGTCACAAGAGATGTTATTGTAACCCTACAATAAGGTAGTATTAGTATTCATGACTTTGATGTTCAACCCTGGTCTATTTTGAAGGGTGGACATAAACCAAAGTTCTAGGTTTTTTTCTAGAATGCAGCTTAACTCCCTTATTAAATGGGAAATTAAATCAGTTGATCTAAGTATTTTGAGCTACATGTTAACCTGATCTAAAGACCAATTGATCAGGTTAAGTATCTAAACATCCACTTCAATTCTTCACCTATTGGTATAATCAGTTGAATGAACTTTTTATTAGAAGTCAAAAAAGCTTCTAACACAATCTTAAAACGTGTCAGTTATCAAGATAATACCGTAATTTACATTCCTGCAGCAATAAAATTGTACAAAGTAAAGGTGTTGGGTCTATCGCTATATAGTGCACACCTTTGTGTTTATAAGGATGCCCCTACTTTAAAAGCTGTTCAATCCCAGTTTCTGAAAGCCAAATTCCATATCACTCGCTCAACTTCAAATGCTCTTGGTTCAGCTAGAATTTGGCTACATGTTTTTCTTGGAATCTACCTGGGGTTTTGCTGCCTCAGATTTGGCTAAAATAAATATTTTGGGGTAGGATAGGGCTAAGGTTGAATCAGTAAGCTATCATCCATTGTATTACCCATAGTGTCTAGCACTCATAATCTCATTGGCAGAAATTTCAGTTATTTTTCTGATGAAGAAATTAGAATCTCACTTCTGCAAGACCCAACTCTTGACTTCTGATCCAGTATTTGGAAGATATGTTCTGCCTTGGTAGCAAGTTTTAAGTAGAGAATAGTTAGTTAGGGTTAGCTAGCTGTCTCTGAACCTCATTGATTTTTGGCTTAGTGCACTACAGTGAATTTATTAATAACATAGTTAAATTACGGTACAAATACAGCAAAAGATAAAATTGCAAAGATTAGGAGGGCAGAAATCAAGTTATTCGCTCAACTTCAATTGCTCTTGTTCAGCTAATTATCACAGGGTCACAACGAGCCGTATTGGGTTTTCTTATTTGTAGTTTAGTAAATTCAGCAAGCCTACTTTGAAATTGTGGTTGTAACTCATTGTGTTGTTAATCTGGCAAATTACAGTATAATGACGATGAACCTTTCCGTTGCCTGTTACAACGAACAGCTCTAGTATCCGAGTCTTTGTTGACGGACCTATCCGTGTGCGTGTGTGTGCAGGGCTTGGCTTGGTGTCATCCCAGCCACAACTGATCTGCCCAGCCCAGCGCGTCTCTGAAACTCATCACAACAAAGAAACAACAACAAGAGAATGAGAAAACACGGGATGGGTGAGGGGGAGCCAACTCTCCACAGACAGCCCATTTGAAGTTTTATTATTTTAGATTTTCCAACTGCGAGGAATTTCTTCTTCCATCCAGGCATAGCGACCCCGCGCGTCGAGAGAACGGGTGGGGGACTCGCCGTCAGGATAGGCAGAGTTTCTCCTCTCGGCAAAGAGGCGAGAGATCTCTATGGAGATCCCAGGTTGCCACGGGAGCTGCCCTCCGCATGCAAGCGGCAGAGCGGGCGGGCGGGCGACCGCCGGCTCTAACTGGCCGTTCCCAACAGACGCGGGCGGCTTGAAAGTAATTAGAGCGCACGCCGAAGTACCGGCGGACAGGCGGTACGCCGGCCTCGGGCGCTGATTGGCTAACCGACTATATAGGCTGGGACGGGAGGCCGGTGGGGCTGCGTGAAGTCCTTGCCTGGCTTCGTTTTGTTTCCCTTGCCGAGGAATCCCAAAGGAACGCCTTTCGCTACAAGGTGGGGAGCGGGAAGCGGCGGGGTTATTGCAAGAGAAATGGCTAACTTGTCGCAAAAGTCCTGGGGGGGGGAGGGGGGGGAGAATAACCGAGCGGCGATGGGGAAGGAAGAAGATTCAGCACTCGGAGCGAACCACTCCTTCTCCCACCCTGCCCGCCTTCTTACTTTGCCTAGAGTTGTAGTTCCAACAAGTCGAGCCATCCTGAACTTTCTCCTTCTCGCCCCCAACCCGGCCCTGAATGTGATACGGGGCTTGGGGGAAGTTGTTCTGCTTTTGAAATAATTTCTTCCAGAGCTCAGCCGTAACAGAAGATCATCTGAGATTTTTATTTTTTTTCCCTCTTCAAATTCTTGTTCTGGGATACTTAACTAAATGTTATTTACCCCCAAGCAAGCTTGCATGTTTCCCAATGTCTTAATTACCAATAGTAATAACAGCGATTAAGTAGTGACAGCGACTGACTAGATATACCTTCTATCTAGAGAACTAGCGTCTGGATTTATGCAGTTTTGTAACCATGATTTAGTAAATAAGCTCCATTGGCTCAGTGGGTTTATTTATATTCAGTCAAAACACTGGCTTTTTGATGCATGAATATAGCCTATGAATCATGGGATTGTGACTTGTTTTCTTGGAATAGATTGGCTGAGGCTTGGTTTTATGGATATAGCTATATTTCCATAGCACTCTGTACTTGTAAGTTAATCTACCATATATTAATTTACTTAAGTGTGTTAACTTGGCCCATTTAGTTAGGTAATGGCATCTTGCAAACTCATACTAATTGAATAGATAAGAGACATTGCAAGAACTACAGTTGTGTGTTCCCATAAGATCTTCAGGTATATGCCACTTTGGCCAATCGAAATTACTTTCAAATGACAAAATTACCCTGGGGGAACAGTATTAATGCTATCATTACCATCTTCTTTCAAAAGCTGATTGGATTTGACGATGATCATAGATAGGGAGGTATGATAATCCAGTTCTAATATTTGAAAACTAATGTATAGGTGCAGTGGGCAATTAGCTGAATGTTTGTTGATGTGCAGTTTCTCATTGTGAAGATAATGGGAGTGCTGTGGAAATCCTGTGGAAATGTCACATGCTCGAAGATTTCACTGATATGTGCTAAGCCAAAGAGTGTAGCAAGTTGATTTGAAAACATATTTTTTTTGTTTGTTTCTTCCCCCAGTATCGGCTGCTGATTTGCAGGAAATGTATCCTAGCAACAAGGATGAGGAAATGGTACAAGCTGGAGTCCGGGGTGCCCTGCCACTTCCAGTTGTACCCCATGACAGTCAGAATTCTCAGCACAGAGTTATTCTTGGGGAGCTGAGAGAAAATGGACAGTGTCTAAGATCTTCCCATGTAAGTTGGAAACCATTTTGGATAACCAGGTGTCTAGGTGACTGAGCTGAAGGGAAGAGTGGTGGCTCAGTGTTTCTGTTTTAATCCTTACAACTTATCCGAACTATATTCAATTTTAATTCTCAGATTTGGAAGTCTACCACACGCAGATGATGTCAAGGTACGAAAGCTTCCTTTAGCTCTGCAGGACCAGCTGAAGCTTTTGAATGCTTTTCAAGGACAAGCTGGACATTGCAGTAGTAATCAGCAGATTACTAAGGCATGAGTGTCCATGAGCAGTGCCTCCAAATCTATGAAAGGCTACAACTACAAAGCACCCAAGATATATTTGGGCAAAAGTTATTTTGGCCATGGCTCCCACTGCTTTTGAGCAGGAGCTGTGAGTCGAGGAGGATTTCCAAGTTACACTCTGGAGGAAAGTAACCCTAGCCAGAGTTAACAATGGCAAATCACAAGATTTGGGTACTCTAAAGCCCTCTGCTATTTAGTCTTGTCGGGGTTGAGCTGAACCTGGTTCATTTCCCAAGCATTGTCAAAGTACCTGCACGTCACCACTTGGCCCAGGACAGAGATGTACAATTGTATCATTAGCATTCTGTTAACTCTTGACCTTCTGCCAATGAAGGTCTTCTTCCAGCAGTTAAATGGGAGGCCTCTCTCCACCATCACCAAGCCAGCCTTGGAAAGAAGAAAAGCACTGAAAAACTCTGCCCTCCATTCCCATCCAGCCAGAAAAATACCACAATTGATGGTATTGAAAGCTCAGACCTTCAGAGGTCATCTACAAGCATGATCAATGTCATCTTGGTACTATATCCTGACATGAAGTCCAAATATAATGGGCCCAGAGTCTCTGCTTCCTCCAGAAGGAAGCTATAAACCTACTACTACTCAATCACCTTTCATCAAAAGAAAAAGTTGGAGACAGGATGAAAATTGTCCGGTACTTTGTGTTCTAGTAATGTTTTCTTGAGAAGGGACAAGATAACCACCTGCTTCAGGGCACATGGAACCCTCCCCTTATCAAGACAACATTTATAATTGCTTGGAGCCAGCTACATGTCACCTTCCAAAAGGTCTGACCAATCAGGAAAGACATGGAACTGACAAACAGGTGACAAAATTCATTAACTCAAGTGTGCCATTCCCTTCTTGGATAACTGGATCAAACTCAGTTCAGATTGTGGTTACACAAGATCCAGATTATGACATTCTATGGGTGGTTTGATGATTACTGGAAATAAGTCTACTTAACTGAAAGCAACTCAATATGTCCCAACCATATTATTGTTATTTGAACTTATGTTATGTTATTTTTTTAAAAAGCCTTTTCTTTTTAGGGGTCTAATTTCTTTTTAAAATAACAGAATTTAATTAAATCAGCTTCCCATCTTGAAGTTTCTTAAATTATTTTCTTAACTTCTCTATTGATATTCTTGGTCTAGATTATCAAAATTATCCTGGATTCCAATAATTTACAGTAAATAAATTCTTTTTCATTTTATTTAGAAATATTTAATAGTTTTTATTTTTAAAAAATTACCAGAATTATTGACATTTTCTGTGGTGTCAAGGTATTGCATTTTTTGGCATCTTGATAAATGAGATTATTCATAAAATATCATTAAAACTGAACAACTAGGTATTCTGCAAATAAGCTAGTCGAATGAGAAATATGTAAACTAAAGAAATGCTAGCGAATATTTCATTTTTATAAGTGATTGAGTGACATTCTTGTAATATAATATTTGGACCCAATGATAATCAAAGTGTTAAGGGACTGTTAAAAAGCATTGGAATGGAACTTCCAGTTTGGGCTTCTTCAGCGACGGACTGAAATCCGCGATCGTGCATGGTTTTGATCCATGCTCGCTGCTGGAGCGCCCCAAGCCACCTGGATTCGGGGCTGAAGCTACCCTGTAGAGGTGGTGAAGAAGGGGGAGCTGTCAACGTGATTGAGGAGAGCTGCATCTCTCCTCCTCAGCTGGCCATTACTCCCTTTCCCAAAGGCAGTTGCAGTGGTGGTCAGAAATGGCCACCTCAAAGAAGAACCCGACCTGACAAGATTGTGCAGGAGGAAGTTTAAAGGAGAAAGTTTGACTGACTGGGCTGAATGGAGAACATCTATTTAAGGTACCTGGAACCTGAATTTTAAAGACTAATACTATTCCTAAAAAAGATTTTAAGAGGCGAAAGGGAAAGGAAATGGAATTGGCTATTTTCCTCTCACATTGACAGTTTTAATGGACTTGGAACGTTAAGAACAAGAAATTCGAATAAGAAATTGATACTAATCCACTTTGACACTAATAGGCTATTTCTAGCTGATAAAGATTCTTGGATAATTTAAAAAAAAATTAAAAAAAGAAAGCAGCAAATGGAAAAAGGAAAAATGAGGGTGGAATCTGGAAAATGGAGGAGACCATCTGGAACTTAAAAAAATCGATAGGAATTTTAATAAGGCTTGCAAAAGATACATTTTGTTAAAATTTTGTTACAAGATAACAAAGCCCCTGGAAAGAGAAAGTGAGAAAAGAAGCAAGAAACAGTTTTGGATTATTGGATGATTCCTGGAACTTTGGATGGTGGATCCTAATGAAACAAAATAAAATCAACTGGGGGTTGTTTAAAAATTTTTAAAATGGCATCACTCCTTGAAGAGTTAAAAAATGAGACTTAAAGAACAAAAAGAAGAAGCACAAGAGGGAAGAAGATCTTTTGGTTTCGTAATTCAATTTTTAGAAATGGAGATTTTGAACTATGAAAAACAACAAGAAACGCTGGCAGAACAAGAAGGGCCTTGGTGGTGCAGGCTGTTAATCATCTAGCATTTAGTGCAAGCTGCCTGCAATTAGTGCAGGTTCGAATCCCACCAGGCTCAAGGTTGACTCAGCCTTCCATCCTCTCGGGGTAGGTAAATTGAGGACCCAAGATAGTTGGGGGCAATAAGCTGACTTTGTAAAAATGCCACTTGGGGGGGCCAAAAAGCCCTACTAATAAGCAGGCATATACAATGGAATGAAGGCTATTGCTGAGCACTTAGCATGGTGCTCCATAGACTGTAAGCCACCCTGAGTCTCCGGAGAAGGGCGCATATAAATGTAATTAAAAAAAAAAAAGACAACGAAGAAGCCATCTTTAATGACTAAGCAATTTTAAGCAGGGTAAAAAAAAAGGGGGGGGGGAAGGGAGTTAAAAACTTAAGCATTGAAGCAACAACCAAAAAAAGAGTAATTTGTAAAGTAATAATAATATCAGGAAGAAGCAGAAGGGAGGATCACAGAGGGGAGAATCAGATAGAAAAAGGAATAAAAAGGGGAGGGAGAAGAAGAGAGGGAAGAGGGGAAGGAAAAGAAGCTACAAAGGACAGAAATAAGATATAGAGGTACAGGAAAAGCATACAAGAATTAAAGGTATAAACCTATTTAAAGGACACAGAGACAATGGTTAAAATTTAACTTAAGGAGAGGATTCTGCAAGGGTGCATGGGATAGCATTGGTATATTAGAAATAGAAAAGGATTAGAAAATATGTTAGATGATCAAAGTGATAAAAAAATTTGTATTGATGTGTAGTGGAATATTTGTTTGTAAAGAGAATAAGGCTCTCAATGATTTAAAAAGAAAGTTAAAAAAACTGAAAAGAAACATGGAAGATTTTTATCAGTTGACAAGATGAATTTGAATAAGAATAATAACTTTATTGACTACTGTTAATAATTATTGTTTTGTTTTTATTTAAAGACAGTAATAAGTAAAATATGAAATATAGATGATTAAAGTGAAAGACAACTAATATTACTAGGTAATGTTTGTTAAAAGAAATAGAAATGTATTAATTGTTATTAATATTAATGGCAGAGCTGTACTTGAATAGAATAATTATTCCATTTACTATTGTTATACATATATACACAGATATATACACATATATACTTTTTTTCTTTTAAGAATTTAGTATGTATTTTTAAGGGAATGTATCAAGCAGAATTCGACTGAAAATAGGTACCTGTTATAAAATAGAGGTTAGAAAATGAATGTTATAACTGTAAAGGTGTAATTTAAATTTTTAAACAAGATTTGAAAAAAGATACAAGGGTGTTACACTCCAGTCTAGTAATTACAGGGGAAAATTTGTTTTATGAGAAAAGATAATATGAAATTGTAAACAGGACAGATGAAAGTATAAAAACATTGATTAGAAAGATTTTAAAAATTAGAAAAAGATATGTAATTAAATTAAGAAAGGAATGAGATAATTTAAAATAAGGCTATAGGAAGTAAAGAAAGGGAAAAGCTATTGAAAAAAATGCGAAAATAGTTATAAGATATGGATTAGAATGTATAAGATAAATATGTATTGAGTTTATGTCTGTATGGAAAAGTGCCAGGGGCACACTGTTCTCAAAAAAAAAGATATTTTATTTGTATATTGTATGTTTTGTGAAATCTTAAATAAAACTTTTATATATTAAAAAAAGCATTGGAATGCAGGTCTAATTTAAATTTATGTGGTCTTTAAATGGAATGACTCCACTATTAAACCTTAATTACTAAAAACAAACTCCAGGATCTAAAGAGATTGGCTGCATTCTTACTCTATTTCTTTATTCGTTTTGGTTGGATTTAGAAGTTGTCTAACTTAAATAACTCTAGTAACTTATATTTTTAAAATAATCACAAAATAAAAAAGGAATATGTATATCTAGAATAGCCAAGTCAAACAATAGTTCCTTAAGGAGAATGCACAACTTCCTCTTTCCGGGCTGAACATTCCCTCAAGGTAACTTAACCACTTCCAGTGAGTCAGGCACACACATGCACATCAAGATCGGAAAGTCATGAAATACCAGAGGCTATTTATATGAAAAATCCCATATACTGTACACAGATCAATGGCTATTGTACTTCTGTATATGTTGACTTTGCATATAAATCTAGTCTTTTCACTAGATTTAAATTTCTTCTATGCCTTCATGTTGTTTACAGTTTCCTCAATATTCAGATACAATTAACATATCATCTCTCTTTCTTATATAAACCCCTCAAAATAGCTATATGCATTTTTAAAAATTCACTGAGAAAGCATTGTAGTTGTGCATTCTCCTTAAGAAACTATTGTTTGACTTGGCTATTCTAGATAATTATTGGCCTATTTCCAACCTTGCTTTTCAGGAAAAATAGTTGAGAATGTGATGGGACTGTACATCTCCATTCCAGGCCAGGAAGGAGATGTGGTAGAAGTTAGACTTAAACTCTATAAGAAAGAATGGTTGCAGATTTTAAAGTTGACTGATTTCAGAAAGAGTCCAGCTTTAGTTCTGGGTGGGATTATAACCCCCTATTCTCAACTGGCATATAACTTAAGCGTCTTCTTAGTCTTGTGACTCTTGCTAGATCAGTAGGGGAGATCACTGTCCAGAAACCTTTTGTGCAGTTACAGCTTCTGTACCAACTGTTGCCATTCCTGGAATGGGATGCTTTGCTCATAGTTACTCATTCCCATGCAATTCACTGTACCTGTTGCTATCCTATTCAGAAGCTTAAGAGGTGCCACATATGGTACATATTCCAAAGCTCTATTTCAACAGGAGCTGTCATGGTTGGTGATTAGATTTTGGATAAAATTCAGGGAATCAGTTTTCTCTTTGAAGCTTCATTTCTATTTAGCTAAGAACCTGAATATTTCTAAGACTGCTTACTTCAGACTGAATCCAGATATTCAAAACTGTCCCATCTTTATTAAACTTTCTAAGAAAACCACGAGAACATCTTTCTATCAGACAGTGTTCAAGGACAAGATGGAAAATTGTATTATTTCTGAGATGTAGGTATATTTTGTTAGATATTATTTTGTGCTATTTTACTTAACTGTATAAATAAAAAATAAATATAATGAACAGTTAAGGGAACTAGGTACGTGTGGCCTAATGAAGAAAAGGATCACGGGTAACATGACAGTTCTCTTCCAGTACTTGAGCAGTCATAGAGATGAAGAGGTTGACATATTCTCTAAAGTAGCTGAAGATGGACAAGAAGCAATGGGTGGAAACTTGTTACAGAGAAATCCTACCTGGAATTTGCTGGCAGAGCAGTTAAGCTTGTCCCTCTACTCTAGAATTGTAGGCGCCCCATTGCTGGAGGTTTTCAAGAAAACATTGGGCATTCATTTGTCTGGGATAGCTTAAGGATTCCTGCCTTGGGCAGGGGGTTGGTATAGAAGCCCTATGATTTGAAATTGGTTATTGTAAACCACTCAAACTCTCAACATAGACTCTCTTTTACTAAATAAGTATTATTTACTTATTTAGTAAGTAAATAAAATGAAACTGAACATTGTTTGGCCTAGTGATTTCTTTCTATTATTCTTATGAAGTCATAATTTAACAAATCTTTAATATCCATCTCTGCTTCGTCTAGAAAAAATATTCAGCATTTTCTGGTGAGTTAGCTTCAGAAATGAAAGAATGTGTTAATTTCATATATCACAGTGACCCAGGTCTATGATCTAAACTGGCTGCTTTTGATCTTGGGCTGATGGCATTTGAGTTATGGGTCTACCATAGCCATGCAGCATGATCTATAGCCAATGATGATAAGAATTGTGGTCCATCAATATTTAAAGCCCAAGGCTGATCTGAATAATGCTGCTTTCATTTTTTTTATATAGAACTATAGTCATTATCTGGAAATTAAGTCATGACAACTAGATTTTTTTTCTGTTTGGTTTAAAATGTTTTGCTGCTTATCTAAGTAGTTTCTTCAATATATTCTTTTGCAGGGACCTTCCATGATGAGATCAGTGTCTGGATCTGAAAATGTTTTTCCTATGACTGGCAAATATCTAATGCCAACCTCTGGTTCATCCAAGAAAAGCATTACTGTTTACATAGATGAAGTGGAAGAGAGAAGCAAAAATAATTTTATAGCTGCAGAAGAAGTGGAATATAGTATGTGTGAAACGGAGACCAGTACAATAAAACCTAACCTTCATCTATTGTTGAACTTAAGTACAGGTAACAAATCATTAATTTAATAGGGAAACGATTTTAACTTCTTGTGTTGTATGTTGTCTCTTATGAAAGCAACATTTGAATGTTAAGGAGCACTTTTTGAATATTTTGCTGGTTTAGTGTCTCCAATGTTGGTGGATAAGTCCCTGCAAAATGAAGATTGTGAAGGTAACGAACTGGACATCGATGAATATGCAGAAGATATTCATAATTATTTAAGAGATGCAGAAGTAAGTAAAAAACAGATTTGCTACAGTCCTGTGTCTTGTCTTGTAGATAATGGTATGTAACATGTATACTACATGAATTCCAATCTTCCTTTTTGACTCTATCTCTTAAACCTCATCTTGGAGAATGTTTCCTTATTGTGCAATATTACTAGAAACTGCTTCCCATTCTATCTGAAAAAGCTTTAAGATTGATGCCATTGGTTTTGCATTCTGTAACTTGCTAAGAATGTCTAGTAAAAGAGGATATTTCAGCTCTACTGTTTGCATAGCTCTATATGCGCACTGCTGCCTCTCTGCATATTTTAATTTCTATGGCCACCTACTTGTGAATGACTCTGAGGGGTAGTAGTTTTGAGAGATAGTTCTTCATTTTACCACTATACATTATTTATTCTCTTTTCCTTTCTCTGTACTAAGGTAACATATATCTTCCAGTTTAGATAACATATATCTGACAAAACAGATTCTAATTAACTGAAAACAGTACTCTCTTATTTTCAAGACACCAAAATGCTTCTGTGGCTATGCTACAGGTGATTTCATGTTGGTTTGGATAGTTTTGGTTTAATTTGAAAAGAACCAAAATGATTATAATATTTTCTGGACCTATATTGGGCATGAAACAGTGAGAAAACCTACCATTCTTAAAATGAAGTAGGGAAGACTGTTAGACTTAATCATAAATGCTTCCCAGAAGCCATCTTTGCCAAACCATTGTGTACCTTCCTGTTCTCTAATTATGATTGGCTCTGTTATCTTAAAGGCAACACTTATATATTTGCAGCTCTCCAAGAATATAGGTGTACTACTTCAAAAATTTTCACTTGGTGTATTTTCTGCCTCATTTTATCATTCAACTTATAAAACTTTTCAATATTAGGGGAATCTGCCATTTCAGAGTTTGAGCCATCCACATAAACAGCAAATCTATTGTCCACTTGGAGGTTTCCAGAGAAGCACTCTAGCACTCCAAAATGCTTTTTAAATCTTAGCTCACTGGATCCATACATTGCTGCTACGACAATTTACACTTTATGCAATATGTGACACCTATCTTTGTGACTCTGCACCAACAATGCAAAGATATAGGGCAGTGGTAGCTAACCTTTTTGGGCTCCCGTGCCGAAAATTGTGAGCATGTTTGTGCATGTGCACTTGCATGCCAGCACCCAGAAGGCAATGCACCCGTCCCCATGACCCCTGTGTATATGTGCATGACCCTCCCAGCACACCATGCATTTCTGCGCATGTACGCACAATCCCCCTGTATGCCATGCATCTCTGCACATGTGCACGTGTCTCCTGCATACACCCTCACCCCCGCGCATGTTGGACAGGCGGCGTGCACACATGCACAGTGGGACTCTTTCAGACCTCTTGCATGCCGGCAGAAGTGGTTCTGCGTGCCACTTCTGGCACGTGTGCCATAGGTTCGCCATCATGGATATAGGGGATAGTGAACTCCTTAGGATCAAGTGGAATTTGACAAATTGTTACAATGAAGGAACCAAGAACAATTTCAACATGGACAAATGCAAAGTCCTGCACTCGGGTAGAAAAAAATCAAAAGCTACACAATAGGATGAGGGAGTATTGGATATACCTACTTTATTCTAGTGCATATAAAAATGTAATTGGCTACCTTCGTCACCAGCTAAATATGAACCAATGTCAAAAAAAGCAAATGCATTCCTAGATTTCCAAATATACATACAGAGCATCCTGTCAGGATCAAGAGAAGTCGTTCCTCTCTTTCCTATTTTGGTCAGATCACAACTAAAACAGCAGGCCATCAACACATTCTAGAAAGAACATTGGCAATCTGAAGGTGTCTTCATGAGAGCATCTAAAATGATGAAAGACCTGGAAGGGGTGAAAAAAGGATTGCTTGGAAGAGCTTCCAAGAATGTTAAGTTTATCATGGACAAGATGAGATAGAATTATTCAGAGTGGTTCCAGAAGACACAGCAAGAAATAGGGGACTACAATTACAAAGAAGTAGACATCAGGGGGGGAAATGTCATAATGGTAAGGAGTGTTCAACAGTGGAACAGATTGACTTGGGTAGTGACAGACACTATTAGTGGGAGTATTTAGACAGAGGCTTGGATGGTCATCTGTTGGGGCTGCTATTGTGATAAATTTCTGCATTGGGCAAAGGACTAAACTGCATAGATTCTAAGGTTCTCTCCAACCTTTGTGTTGTATGATTGATAGTTATAATAAACTATTTTAGATATAGTGGTTCAGAGAGCCAAAATTATATCTCTCCCTAAATCAGCATTTTTGTTTTTTCATTCAATCCAAGAGTCCTTAACATCTGCCCCAAACTGGTAAGGGGAGATGGAGGAGTAAACTTTTATTTCTTGTCTAATGGTTCCATCAGCCAGCATTCTTGGAACAAATTGGAACATTCATAGATAACTTTCCTGATAGAATATAATCAGCATTCACACATTATGAATCTTTTTATAAGATTCGTTTGATCTACCAGTTGCGGCCCTTTCTGGATCTGGACGCACTTCGCACAGTCACTTCCGCCCTCGTTATCTCCCGCTTGGACTACTGCAACGCTCTCTACATGGGGCTCTCCTTGAAGAGTCTCCGGAGGTTACAGTTAGTCCAGAATGCAGCCGCACGGATGATTATGGGCGCCCCCAAGGACACCCACATAACACCACTTCTCCGCAGACTGCACTGGCTTCCTGTGGCCTTCCGGATTCGATTCAAGGTGGTACTATTAGTATTTAAAGTGCTCCATGGCTCGGGACCTGGCTACTTACGGGACCGCCTTCTGCCACAAACAACCTCCCGCCGCCCAGTACGCTCCCACAGGGTCGCCCTGCTTGGGATACCGCCACCTGATCGTTGTCGGCTGGCGACCCCAAGATTACGTGCTTTCTCTGTGGGAGCCCCCTCCCTTTGGAACTATCTCCCCCCGGAGATACGAGACACATCGGACATCCTAACCTTCCGGCGTGCAGTCAAGACCTTACTTTTTAAGCAGGCCGGCCTAGCCAATTAAAGGTTTTCTGAGATTTTTAAATTTTAGATTCAAATAAGACTTTTAATTCTATTTGATGGGACTCAATCATTTACTTACTTATTTTACTCATTTATCCTATTTTCATCTATTTATATTCAATTCTGAGTTAATTACTGTTACTGTTGACTGTATCTTTATATGTTTAGACTGTACACCGCCCCGAGTCCCTTTTGGGAGAGGGAGCAGTATAAAAATACGATAAATAAATAAATAAATAAATTATATTAGGTCACAGTTGTATATTGAGTGTCACAATTGATATCATAGCACATTAAACCAAAGCCAAGCCAAACATATTATGGCTTAGAGCAATATGTGTAGAAGATATATTCCTTTTGCTTATTCTAAAGCTAAATGCTTTGTATGTAGGTAAGATACAGGCCCAGACCATGCTACATGAGAAAGCAGCCTGATATAACCTCAGGGATGCGTGCCATCTTAGTGGACTGGCTAGCAGAAGTTGGTGAAGAATACAAGCTTCAGACAGAGACATTGTACCTTGCTGTGAACTATTTGGACAGATTTCTTTCTTGCATGTCGGTTCTCAGAGGAAAATTGCAACTTGTAGGAACAGCAACAATTCTCCTAGCTGCGTAAGTATGTTTATATAAAAGACAACTTGTGGCAGATGACTATTCTTGGATAACTTATCAAGATGATAGAAATGGCTGAAAAAATGCAACAAAGCATTGGTATGCTTTCAGTCTGGTTCCATATTTTTCCCAACCTCCATTTCCAGCTTTTACTATTCTGCATCAAGGTTTAAAACAACCAGAGTTTTAGAGGCAGGGGTAGGAGTTTACGGTTCGGACTGGTTCGGGTGAACCAGATGTTAGGTTTTCAACTGGTTCTCCAAATTGGTATTTCAACCGACTGGCTGGCCCTACCCACCCTGCTTCACCCTTCCCAGGATTCTCCACATGGCCCATTTTCGATGCAGGTAAGTGCACAGAGGCTCTAGGAGGGCAAAACTGGCCTTCCGGAAGTTTGGAAACAGGCCTGTTTCCAACTTCTGGTGGGCCTCCAGAGCCCAGGGGAGGCCATTTCCACTCTCCCAGAGGCCCAGGGAAAGCTTGGGAAGGCAAAAAACGGCCCTCCCAGAAGTTCCAATAGGCTACACCCATCATGGCCACGCCCACCCAGCAACCGGGCAGCAAATCAGTTGCTGGGATTTTTGAATCCCACCCCTGTTTAGAGGCGTTTGCAAGGGATACTTGTCTTTGTGTTCATGTGTCAGAACATATAGTATATCCCTCTTATGAAAGCATTTTTAACATCTCAGCCTGTCTGGCAAGCAGGGAAGTTATATTCACAACACATCCTGCCAATCCTATCCTATGCTAGAGATAAAATCTGATATTGGATCCTCATTTTGGATCTGCACCCTAACTTGAACTTTACTTTACAAAAGCACATGTTGATGATTTTGACAAGTCCCCAGGGCAAGATTAAAAGAAAAGCTGTTTTGAATGCAGATTGCTTAGCAGGCATAGTTCCTACTTTACTGTATCTTGCATTTCTGCAAATGCCTACAAGACATGGCAGACAAGTCTGTAAGAATTTAATATCAAATTCCCTAGTTTGTCTAAATTTATATAATCCCTTAATATTCTATAATGTTAACTGACACATTAATGTATTTGTTATATAGACTACTTGGATATTAATATATTACAGACTCATATGCATTAATGTTTATAAGAAAATGAAAAATGAGTCATGAATTAAAAACATTTTTTTTTGAGAGGTAGGAGATAATGAGGTGAACAAGCTGAGTTGAGTGAGAGATTTTAGCTGGTACAAATGATTGGATGACAGTAACTTTAAGTAAAGTAATAAAGTAGCGAACTAGGAAAGTTTACAAACACAGCCCAACCTATCTTGTGGGTTGTTGGTAGGAAAAAATGTATTAGCGGAACTAATCACATTGAGCTCCTATTTGAAAGACAGGAATTAAATGAATGAAAGTAAGATCTGCTCTATAATGAAAATGTAATTCAGGTACATTTTTATTTTATATTTTAAAGATTATGATGCTTACACCGAGTGGTCGTCATGGATTAACTGGATGAAAACACACTTGATATACAATGAATTTTTCTACACCCTTCCTTTTCCCAGGAAATATGAAGAAATCTATCCTCCAGAAGTAGAAGAATTTGTGTACATAACAGATGACACTTATTCCAAAAAGCAACTGTTGCGAATGGAACACCTGCTTCTTAAAGTACTTGCTTTTGATTTAACTGTGCCAACTGTCAATCAGTTCCTCCTTCAATATTTACAAAGACACAGTGTAAGTCTTAAGACGGAGAACTTTGCAAGGGTAAGTTCTTTGCTTTATAGGTTATTCTTTGTTTTGTAAGCATTTAAAGGACATCTAGACCACAAAACAAATAGCTACCTATTTGCACAGTGGGATCTCTTTTCAAGATATATATGACCTGTTATGTTGAAATTACATTTTAAAAATACAAATGGATACTTCAGTGGAATTTCTATCTAGGTATGTTGTATCTGATTAACAGAGTTCATCTTGGTACTTCTAAAACAGGTGAAGTCTGTATTACTGAAAGGAGAGATTTGCAAAGGAGAGACACAGAGCTACATTTTTCTATCCAGTCTCAAAACCTTGGCTGTGAAAACAGTTCCAAAATTGCTATTGAATTATGAACTCATCATGTTACAGAAGATGGAATTGTCACAACGAACATATTGCTGTATTGAACTAATCTGATTCAAACTGAAATTGAATAGGATTTGAATTCAAACAAATCTAATTATAGTTTTAACCCTATCCATTTATTGCATATTATAAGATGCCATTGGTCTTAGTACAATATACTGTACTGGTACAACATATTTCGTATTTGTGCCATGGGATAATTTGAAAGAAGTGGGGCAGAACCAGAATAGTGAGAATTGCCCTCAACTCTCTTCCCACCCCAGGGATAAATGGGGAGGGACAAGAATACCATTTGCAAAAAAACATAAATTCCTTGCATGAGCCATTGAAGAGCAATATGAATAAAATGATATCATTTAATAAAAGTATCAGCAGTCAAGGACAATACAATTATGAAAATACCGAATTGGGCAAAGTTAAAAGGAAGTACTTCCTTTCCATAGTTTAGAAAGCAAATATAATCAGTGTTATTTTGCTAATGATCATAAGCAAAGTGCAACAAAAGGATGGAAAAGGCTTGTTAACATTTTCAGCTGAGCAGGAAAAATCAGTGTAAATATGCTGAACCATTAGTAATATTGATATCGTTCAATCTTTCCTAATGTTCCTTCCTTTAAAAAGATATTCTGTTCTTTTAGTACATAGCAGAATTGAGTCTCCTTGAAGCAGACCCGTTCCTGAAGTATCTGCCCTCACAAATGGCAGCAGCTGCTTATTGTCTAGCAAACTATACTGTGAACCGGCATTTCTGGGTAAATGTTTATTTTAAGTTAAAGGGGGTTGAATATGTCTAGGCATTTTGCAAGAATGAACTATGAAGGATAAGAAGGTTTCTTACATTTCCTTTAGCAGCATTTTTTTATTTTATTTTAGCAACCAGCTTCAGAAATGGCTACTTCAATGAAAAGATCAGTACTATGACAAAACAATTTCCAATGTTTGTTATTCAGGCTACACCTCTAAAAAGAATGTTTATAGATTTTAGCTTGGGCTCAGCAGCTGCTTATTTCAGCATCACAGGTTTTGTTCTGGCATCTTGTTCAGTATTTTATCTCAAAACCGTGCAGATGTGAATTTGTCATTGCTGGAGTGAGGTGAAGTAAAGCCTGGGTGTAGCAGTTTTTTCCAAAAACAATCCTAGCGATACAACTCTATGTTGGGTTTCTTCAGTTTTGTATCGTGAGAATGTTCCCATTATGTATGGCAAAGAGCCTAAAAATCTTCAGAAATTTCCTTCCAGATATATACTTTAAAAAGCAAAGTATAATGTTTAATGTGTTGGAGAAAATTATTAATTATTGAGGAGGAGTTATATGAATTTTATTTAATTAATTAATCCAATTAAGGTTAGAAGTTAAATTTTTGCTTACTACAAAAGCCCTGCCAAACAATATGATAGGATAATATGACCGAAGTTTCATAATTATAAATGGGGTAAATAGTATGAGCTCTTCAAAACTGAGCAAAGCTTTTTGCCTATACGAACAGCTTGGATTGATTTCTTTCCGGATCCCCTATATAATGTTTTTAAGGTAAGGCTGCTGAGTTGCACACAGTCTGTTCTAACTTAATAGCTGATTCAGCATAAGTTTCTTTCCAGGTCCTTTCTTGTCTCTCTGAATTTATTTGTAGTACTGAAGCTGTAACTCTGTCTTTTCATGAGCAGCCAGAAACTCTTGCTGCTTTCACTGGATACTCACTGAGTGAGATTGTGCCTTGCCTAAGTGACCTGCACAAAGCATGCCTCGATGCGCCTCATCGACAGCAGCAAGCCATAAGGGAAAAATACAAGCTGACTAAGTAAGTTCTTGGGTCAGCAGCTGCATCTTGTCCTTCTAATCACCATGCCAATTCGTAATGCCAAATTTGGAAAGATGGAAGCAATCTAATAGAAGTCAAAAACTGGAGAGGGGGGGACACAGGAGATGGCCTTTGCAACAGTGCACAATGTTGTTGAACCAAAGTTCCCTTCATCCTTTACCATTGGCTATACTTATCCAACATAACACAAATTGGAATTCTTAGGTTGCTTGTCCCATCTATTCAGACTGATAACATTGAGCAGGCTGCATATATCCATTCCACACAGTATAGGTGATAGATTCACATGTATGAATTTTTATTTCGCTAAACTTATTGTCTTTCTGTTGATAGAGAACCTCTGGTTATTCAAGGTAATAAAGTTCCCCCATTATATACTTATTGAATACACCTTTGAGATGCATTAGTTACTGATATTCATATACTTTGAAATTAATTATAGGAATCTGAAAAATTACTCTCATTTCTTCCTTGAGTATTCTCCTAAGTGATATATATTCAAAATACAGCATCATTTTAAGTATTAGATAAATATCATAAAGCAATATAATAAGCATCAGTTCCAAAGATGCCTAACTCTTGCAGACAGAATATAATTTGGGAATGGCAGAATAACCGCAGATCAGAAACATAGATCTTCCAACATTTATTCCTGTGTGGAATATCTGCAATTAAACTATGTGTTTTCCTGGGATTGTGTTTGTGCCTGGAAAAGATGCAGCTGCTTTAAAGCGATTCATACAAATGCTATGTTCTGTTTATGGATGGTCTGATGCACATTCCAGAGAAGGAAAGTGATGTCTTGTACAACCCTGGTTTCTGCGATCAAACCACTGGTCTGGAGCATTGGAACTTAGAGACTGTCATGCTCAACCTGAGATCAGTAATAAGTGGCTTCCTTCTTTACAGATACATGCAAGTATCCCTTCTGGAGCCACCAACTGTTCTACCTCTACACTGAATTGCAGCATGCCCAGAAAAACACAGAAGCTGAAGCACTTGCCTCCTGATCAATAGAGTTGATCTGGCCAATTTGTTATTTTTATAGGGCACTGCAGGTCATGTGTCTAATCTGCTGCTAAAACTATTTTTAGATGATCTTCTGATCTATAACTATATTGTATTACAAGGACTCAGTATTGTAGTTTTTATCATAAACTAAAGATACTTTTAATAAACATTTTCATCTTCAAAAGGAAAAAAACCTTGGTTATTACCTTTGTATATCTTCTTTGCTTTTGGACAGTTTTAAACAGGTGTGGTAATGAAATTTGCCAATAAAATGAAAACTGGTACTACGTCTTAGGGAGAAATGGTGGAGAAAGACTTTATTTAATAGTTTGGTTTGACCTCAGTAGATAACTCAAGTTCAAATTCTCCTTTCCTCTTCTCATCTCAAGATAAAGCAATTTAATCTCTACTATAATTAACCTGCCTGTGTTAGGTGACAGTTCTCTAACAGAACCAAACTGTTATCCAAGATAGTCACCTTCTAGAGATCAAAGCTAGAAATAATATAGGAAGCATTAGAGAAGTAAGATGCTGGTAATGGGGAGAATTATTAATACTTATTTCATGCTGGAAGAGAGCTAGAAATTCCTATCTAGGGAATACTGTAAACAGACATTTTATAGGCATACATTAGGGATTATGTTGTCATTTCCTTTTGGCTAAAGCAGTGACACCTTTTTTCAACATTGCTATTCATGGAAAAAAAATGTATTTTGAAGCTGATAACCATGTTCATTTGGAAAGGTAAAAAATTCCCTTGAATCAAGCCCACCTTTTGTGATTACATGGACATGTTCATTTAGTTCACTTGATAAAATGTGGGAAGTGGTTTGACATTACAATAATATTGATAATACTAATGAAAATTAAAAGATCAAAATGCCCTATAGAAATAATAGGGTCTGAACGAAAATGACCACTACAGCTACCTGATATCTTTCAAGATGACAACATCAACATGCGGGACCGCCTGCTGCCACCATCGGCCTCCCGCCGGCCGGTGCGCTCCCACAGAGTTGACCTCCTCGGGGTGCTGCCGGCTGGCCAATGTCGGTTGGCGGTCCCGAGGGTGCGGGCCTGTGGGAGCACCCTCCCTTTGGAATGAGCTACCGGCAGAGATGCGAGCCATTACTGACCTATGGGCCTTCTGACGAACACTTAAGACCCACCTTTTCCAACAGGCCAACCTGGAGTAACGTTATGAGTAGGGTTTTTAATTTGATTTTAATCTTTTACGGGTTTTATTGATCTTAGCCATCTATTTAATTTATTTTTAAACTCTTTTTAACTTTTCTATTTGTATGTTTTTATTGTGGCTGATCACCACCCTGAGTCCCTTTTTGGGAGAGGGGGCGGTATACAAGTTGAAATAATAAATAATAAATAAATAAATCACACTGAAGTGAAGAAGAAGGTTAGAAAGGAATACAAAACTGGGGGAATACCATCAAGGCAGTTAACACCTGGGCAATTCCAGTAATTGTTTCAGAATAGCAATAGCACTTAGACTTATATACCGCTTCACAGTGCTTTACAGCCCTCTCTAAGCAGTTTACAGAGTCAGCATATTGCCCCTAACACCCTGGATCTTCATTTTACCAACCTCAGAAGGATGGAGGGCTGAGTCAACCTTGATCTGGTGAGAGTTGAACTGCCAAATTACTGGCAGCTGGTAGTCAGCAGAAGTAGCCTGCAGTACTGCACTCTAACCACTGTGCCACCATGGCTCATATCTCATTGTCCTTATGCAAAATGTATATATGGGTCAGGAAGCCATAGTGTGGACAAGTGAGACAAGATTATATAGTCTTATTAATTCAAACTGTACACTGATTGTATATTAAGGGGAAATAGATGGGAAGAAGATACGTAATTTTAAAACAGGAAAAAGAAACATGGATAACTATATTGATGACACTACTTTGACAGTTAAAATGCAAGCTCCAATAATAAAAGTCAAAGAACACAATGAAAAAAATAGACTAGAATTAAATATAAAGGCCAAACTAAATTGAAACAGGTACAATAACCTGTCTTAGAACTGAATGTTTGCAATTATTTCCTTTCATATGAATGTAAATGAACCCCATAGGCTAAGAAGCAATAGTACTAATGTCGCATCATACATAAGGGCTGGGAAGGAAGAAGTAGAATTTCCACTATTGTCTTTAAAAGGTTGATACAGTTTACTAGATGGGCAATATTCCACTTAAAAAGGAATAATAAATCATACTCAAATGTGTGTATGAAACTGATAAAGGATTTTTTTCCAGCCTTTGCTTTGAGAGGAGACATTTAAAATTTGCTAGCTCTCCTCCTCACTGTCAGATTCAGAGTTCATTTGAAACTAGCCCAGCACAGACTTTGTTGGGATAATTTCATGATCTCCAATACCCAGAACACTACTTAGGTGATGCTAATGGCATCTAACAGTGATCTTGACAGCATTCCAAAGTGCAGACTGGGAACAAATGTACAGAACATATCCATTCTTCATCTGAGATAATCTCAAGATAAATCACAAGACAAGAAGACCTAGGACACTTTGAAAAGAACAAAACATTCTAATGTTAACTAAGTTACAGGATCTCGACATTTATTGCAATTGACATGAGTAGCTGTGATGTAAGCAGCTGTTACTGCCTTGCAGCCTTGGATTTTAAGATCAAAGCTATTGCCAAGATTCTTGTTCACAGATCATAAATCTGAAGCCTTGAAGGACTCCACCATAAGATAATTCTGATTTTCACAAAGGTCTTCAGGATCATTGAGACACCAATTAAGGCTCTTCCATTTTTCTGTAATATTCATTTGTCCTATGTATTATAGTCTGGATGAGCATTTTGGTTCTATCAGTTACAACTTCAATCAGTTACACAGGGGTATAAGGAGTGACAAAATTCAATTCCTTGAGCCTATTATGCAGTAAGCAAAACACTTGAAATGTTTTAGCTCAGCATTCTTCAATCTTTGTATTTACAGCTACAATATATTGAATCACAATTGGAACATCTTGTACTTCAGAATGTATCTTTGCACATTTTAGGTTGTTTGGTTGTTTCAAGAATTATAAGGTTGGCCAACTCAGGTAGTGTGACTGGACAGCATACAACATAAACACACAATAAATAAATAAAAAAATAAAACCATCTAAAAACAAACTCAACCATCCCCTAATTGCAGTGGGAAGAGCCAGGTCTTAAGAGCTACCCTAAAGGTAAGATTTGGGGCCTATATGAAGGGGGTGAGGGGAATTAACATATAATGAAAATTTGTTTTGTCCATTAGCCTTATGGGTAAATAGTCAAGAATGGACAACTGTTAACACTGGGGATCCATTTAATGCCCCAAAACCTATTCTTTTCACTTAAAGGTGAGCATTTAGAGGCTTTCATGGCACTAGGCCTCATTTTCATTATAGATAATACACATCTAAGATAATAACATCTAAGAAAGCAAATCATGTCACCTAAAACTTACATCTTTTGGGTGTTATATTTGACTTCTTTAGCACATTTCCTCAGCTAAATAAGACCAGCAACTGCATTATGGGTGCTTCCATAGTGGCTGCAGTCTAAACTTAAACTCCTTGTTTTTATAGTTTGTGTTTGTTTCATAACAACCCAGGGCATTATTCAATTTTAAAACTTTTTTCCCGTATACAAGAGTTTGGATGCATTCATGTAAATTCAGGACACACATTCCTTGGTAGTCAACAACGCAATAAGAAGCTGAGTTTACATAATGAATCTGGCTGAAAATAATAGGCTGATGTTGGCAGTGAAGATAAAACAACTACATAAAAAAGAGGTGCTTCTTTTGGCATTAATAAAATCTAGGTCAAGCTTAATCAACAGTTCACTTTTATGTTTTTTGCCTACATAAGTGCACAAACAGAGTATATTTCAATCACTTGGTGTACTAAGCCATGATTTGCATCCGTAAAACCAGAGGTACTATTCAACCGGTTTGCACCTACTCAGGTGAACCAGTAGTGGTTATTTGGCGTGGGTCGCCAAACCGGTGGCAACACCTGGCCCCCAACCCGGTCGCCTGGTTGCTCACTTGTGATCGCTCTCCTGGCTTTCCATTCTCCACACTCTTTCTCCCTGGGGGAAAGGAAGAAAGGCTTGGACGCTGCAAGTATCGCTTTCCCCGTGTGAGTTAAAGTGCTTGAGTGAGAAGGAGTGCGATCTGACAGGGGGGGTGGGGGTGAATCGAGCCTTGGAGCACTTTTGCAACGTAAAAGAAATGCATTTTGAAAGCAGCAGGTCCTTTAAAAACTTCTGCAAGGATTCCCCATAGACGCTGCAAGTATCGCTTTCCCCTTGTGAGTTAAAGTGCTGGAGAGAGAAGACGTGTGGTCTGACAGAGGGGGTGGGGGAATCCACTCTAGCCTTGGAGAAATTTAAAGGAGCTGCTTCCAAAATGCTTGTCTGTATGTGTGTGTGTGTGTGTCTAAGAGAAAGAGAGAGAGAGAGAGAGGAAGGGAGGAAAGAAAGAAAGAAAGAAAGAAAGAAAGAAAGAAAGAAAGAAAGAAAGAAAGAAAGAAAGAAAGAAAGAAAGAAAGAAAGAAAGAAAGAATAGGAAGAGAAAGAGAGAGAGAGAGATAAAACTCTGTCCTATTATTTTTAATTGTTCCATTATTTATCATGTGTTAATATTTTACACTGTCCCTACCCATAGAGTGATTTTTCTGCCTTTCTTTTGCCCAGGGCTACCACATATTTCTCAGGGTTTACATGCATTCAATGTCAATAGTTCAGAGCATAAAATACACATGTGTTTAACAAGAGTTGAAAAGGGACCTTGGAGGTCTTCTAGTCCAACCCCCAGCTCAGGCAAGACTAAGGATGCCAAACTCTGAGTAGAAATCCTGGGAAAGGTGTCAGAATAATACTTAGAAGGAATCTTGGGGTGAACCCTATACCATTTCTGAGAAATGGCTGTCCAGTCTTTTCTTAAAAACTTCCAGTGATTGAGCACCCAGAACTTCTGGAGACATTCAGTTACACTGGCTAATTGTTCTCATTGTCAGGAAGTTTCTCCTTAGTTTTAGGTTGCTTCTCTCTGTTCAGTTTCCATCCATTGCTTCTTGTTTGCATTCTGCTTCTTTGGAAAATACATTGTCCCCCTTTCTTTGTGGCAGCCCCTTAAAAGCCTGTTGCCTATCACACTCTTAGGTAAAGCATGTCATCCATTTCCTCCTTTCAGTGGTCCATGAAAGTATGCAGATAATAAAGTCAAAAAAGGTGAACAACATTTTTACAGAGCTATAGATAAGTTGAGGCTGGGTGACAAGGAATGGCTGGGAGGGGAGGGGCCAGGTGAGGCACGACTTGATGTGAGTGACATTGAGTTGGCCACGCCCACCCAGTCACATGACCACCAAGCACTCCCACCCAGTCACATGACCACTAAGCCACACCCATCCAGTCACATGACCACCAAGCCATGCCCACCAAATAAGCCACGCCCACAGAACCGGTAGTAAAAAAATTTGAATTCCACCACTGCATAAAACCATAATTGGCTCAATTTGTACGACATGAAGAAGCAGCTTAACATAAAACAGGCCCGATCACTGATGCCAGATTAGATCATTAGCTTAATTTATACTGTGCTGAGCATTTTTAGGATGGTGACCATAATCTCTTATAATTTGGCTCTACAAATTTTTTTAAATGAGATAATAAAAAGCAGTTATGAAGATCATTCATGGTGATAGGCAGAAAAGTCTTTTAATCCATTATCCTTACTTTGTGATTTGAGTTTTCCCAGAGACGTGTATCATTTTCTCTCCTAGCCCATTTGACTACGAAGGAATAACATGTATCTCTTCCATTGCCCTTAGATTCATCTTAGATTTTTGGTAATGCAATTCTCTTATCTTTGGTTGGCTATTTGCATTTAGATGTTATTCATGATTCTCATCTGTCCTTGAAAATTTCACATTAGTGAAGAGACCATTTTAATAAATTAATAGATAAAATAAAATGTTAAGCAGTGACATCAGTTTAAGAAAAGGTGAAAAGAATCCAGAATAATAGAGCTGACAAAATGGAGGAAGATTGTCATTTTGATTACTACATGCTTTTCATAATGATAATTATTCTAATGTATAACCATTGATGACCACAATGCCATGGCTAATAAAATTTACATGCTTCTCTTGAAGAGACACCAACTTTTTGTCATATGACAAAGCATAGTTTTTAGCTATCAAAGCTCTGCCTTGTCATCTGAAGTTATACTTGGTCTCTGTCTTACTTTCATTGTAATAATTTATGGCATATTTAAATGAAATGTCTACCCATTTCTTATGCCTTTGCCCCCTACAAATTTCCTTCATGAAGACACTTTTTTCCTAATCTGGCTAGATTAGAGAAATAATTGTATTTGCCTTTGTTGTTGCTCTCTGATCTTAGTGCTCACTAATGATGCTTTAGTCTGAAGACTGATGGGATTATTGGAATTTCTAGGAGAATTTTATTGTTCTTTATTTTTGAACAAAAAGATTATTGGCAGATTAATGGGAAATGGAGAATTATGTCCACCAATTCAAATAACAAACAGAACTTGGGCTCAGAAAGAAAAGGGCAGGTCAGTTGCCCCAAACTGAGGATTAGTAAGAAGGTTCTGAAACTTTTTGAGCTCAACTCACATGACAGATTATGCCATGCCTCATTTGCCTCTGAACAAATACATTAGCTGAGAGGTTGTGCCCATAGAATGCTTGGCTTTATCTAGAGCAGGGGTGTCAAACTCGCGGCACGCGGGGCAGATGCATCATGTGCTGGCCCTGCCCCCACCCTATTTAGCGAAGGGGGGAAAAGTCCCAATACATCACATGAAGACACCGTGACACTGTGAGTTTGACACCCCTGATCTAGAGCATGGATTGTGGATTGGTACTAGTCATTGCCTATTAGGAACTGGGATGCACAAATGGTGGGCAAGATTCTGCGCATGCATAGAATCTAGCTTGTGTGTGAAAGCATCCTTTCCCCCTACCGGTCAGGGAAAGCAATTTTTGTTCTGAAACTGATCCCTGGTGCCAGAAAGGTTGGGGCTATTGATTTAAAAGAAGGGAAAGCCTCATTTAGATTCTTTCAGATCACATTGCAGTTCTAGCATCCATCCAAGATGCAGCATCTCTAATCAACACTTGATTTTTTAGTATGTCTGTATTTCACTGTCTTATCTTTCAGTTCTCATTGAACCTCCTATTTTCCTGACTGTTTAAGAACTACACATGTCCCCAGATATAATAGAATTGTCTACATGAGAAATAGGGGGATTCAATGATATTAGAACAATAAAGCTTCTGTAAAATAGGAATTTCAAATACCTTTGAACAGCTTGTTCTGTGAGCAATCTACATGATCTACTCCACTTGAAAAATCCTGGGCTGGATTGTTTTTGCTTTAATGTTTGCACTGAATTGAAGAATTTAGCCTAATAAGTACTGAATCTCTTCCCTGTTTTGAGCTTGGAAAATATATGTTAATCCTATCAAAAGGCAAAGAAACACCTTTATCTGTATTCCCAGATAAAAGTAAATTTGGAAGAAAATGTAACCTTAAGTTTTATTTGAGCATTAAATCATACTTGGTGCACTCTGGACTTAATTGTTTGCTTGCAGATGTTTCAATACACAACTAGATAACATCATCAGTAAGAATGAGTGGGGGCGGGCTGCCTATTTATATGCAATTGTCTTGCCAATTTTCATGAGAGTGTTGTTTTCTTCTTGATGGTTCCTTGATTAATCTAATGAGACCAATGACACCACTAGAAGTTGGATTCTGATGGGGAAGATACTTTGGAGGTGATGGAGACACATCTATGCCTTGTTATCTTGGAGTTTGAACCAAGTTTGTTGAAGAACTTGTACAGGGTCCTTGGGGCTTGGAGCTCAACGACCTGCATTCTTGACCCATGCCCTTTCTGGTTGGTTAAGGCTTCCAGGGAGGTGGCATGTGGTTGGGTCCAAGTGGTGGAGGAGGCAGTGGTACAAGAGACCATTCTTGGACTCAACAGTATTAGATAACTTTCACAGTCTCCAATCTACCACTTTTAAGAAAATTATTGAGTGGTTGGTTGGTGCACAGCTGCAAAGGGTCCTGGATGAAGCAGATTATTGGGGTTTTTTAGTCTGGGTTTACACTAAATGGGTTCAATGGCATTGATCACACTTGTTGGCAACCTTTGGAAGACTCAGGACGGGATGGTGTATCCATTTTGGTTCTCGGGGAGTTCTCAGCAGCTGTCAATACCATTGACCACTATATCCTTCTGGACTAGCTTTGGTGATTAGGAACGGGAGGTACTGGGCTACAGTGGTTCCCCTACTTCCTCATAGCTAGGGATGGGCAATGTTTAATTTACATTGCCATTTTATGGAATCTAGGAAACATGCCTTTTCTATAGAAGTCTCTGTCCTAGGCAACACTCTTCCCCCTATAGTTACCAGATCACTAGCCTCCTATCTTTCTGAAAAGTTTTGGCTTTCCCTCCAAGATTTTATGAGAGACTGCATGTCAGAACTTTAATTTTGGTGCCATGTTTTTAATATGTATGGCTCTATTATGCTTATGTATAATGTTGTTTTGATTTGTTGCAAAGTTGGCCAGATGTTCAGATTGGATTTGCCATGTTTTTCCACCTTTCAAGACCTTCCCAACAACCTGGGATAGCCAGATGTTGATAATATTAAAGATATTGTTCAAGAGGAGTTCCAATTATTATTATTATTATTATTATTATTATTATTATTATTATTATTATTATTATTTATATTTATATACCGCCCTTCTCCCGAAGGACTCAGGGCGGTGTACAGACAACCATAAAACTTTATTACAATTATAAAAGTTAAAAATAATTAAATATCATTAGGCTGTCTAAAATTATACCCTCCCCCAATAAGTTATTAAAACCCAAATTTTAAAATCCCAATTTAAAACACAAATACTAAATTACATTAAAAATCCCATTTCAGCCTAGGCCGGCCTGCTCAAAGAGCCAGGTTTTTAATGCATGTCTGAAAGCTCTCAGGTCCATGTTATTGCGTAATTCCGGAGGCAGACCATTCCAGAGGGCGGGGACCCCCACAGAAAAGGTCCTAGTTCTAGGAGCCACCAGGCGGCACATAGAAGCCATCGGCACCCGAAGAAGGCCCTCTCTGTGGGAATGCACAGGTCAGTGGGAGACTACCGGCAAAATGCGGTCCTGCAGATAACCTGGTCCAATGCCATGGATCGCTTTAAAGGTCAGAACCAGAACCTTAAAGCGAACCCGGAAAACCACCGGCAACCAATACAGCTTGCGCAGGAGAGGCGTCACATGGGAGCTTCGTGACGCCCCCATAACCACCCGCGCGGCCGCATTTTGTACCAGTTGGAGTCTCCGGGTGCTCCCTGCAGGGAGCCCCATGTAGAGAGTGTTACAGTAGTCCAGGCGAGAGGTGACAAGGGCATGAGTGACCGTGCATAAGGCGTCCCGATCCAGAAAGGGCCGCAACTGATGAATCAGGCGAACCTGATAAAAAGCCCCCCTGGAGACGGCCGTAATATGTTCTTCTAAAGACAGCCGTGCATCCAAGAGGACGCCCAAATTGCGAGCCCTCTCTGTGGGGGTAAGATCTCTCCCCCAATAGCCAGCTGACTATATCGGGGTGCCGGAAACCACAGCCACTCAGTCTTGGAAGGGTTGAGCCGGAGCCCGCTCCCGCCCATCTAAATCCGCATGGTCTCCAGGCACCGGGACATAGCCTCCACAGCATCGTTGGGGTGGTTTGGGGTGGAGATGTAACGCTGAGTATCATCCGCATACAGATTACAGTGCAGCCCAAAACCATGGATGATCTCCCCCAGCGGCTTCACATAAATGTTGAACAAAAGAGGGGAGAGGACCGACCCCTGAGGCACCCACAAATGAGGGGCCTAGAGGTGGACCTCTCCCCCCCTTGGAATTGCAAGACACCTATTACTATTGATACTACCTTTACTACACCTGTTCTACTTCTACTGTATTTGTCCTTTGTTATCTTCAATTTTTTCTCTTCTATTCTGCATTATTATTATTGTTGTTGTTGGTCACTTTTATTATTAATATTGTTTTGTTTGTTTATTAGGAGCTGCCAGAGTTTGATATAAGATGGGTGGCTATATAAGTGTTTTAAATAAATTAAATAAATAAATGATTCTGATGAAATGTCATCTTTTCTACTTTATTTCTAATTCTGCTTTTCACTTTAAAACTTTTTGAAGTATTTGTTTTAAATTATTTTTATTTTTTGAAGGAAAAAAAAACAAATCTGTTACTGGCAGAATCCATATTTGAGCAAGGGGACCAATTTGTTGTACCTTAGACTTGCTGGAAAAATGAATTCATTTCTATTCATAAGAAACAGTGAGGAAATTTGGAAGTTTTGACAACATAAGAGAGCTGAGTCATTTTCAACAACTCATAACTTTTTGAAAAATATATTTCTTTTAAAGGAAATGTATTGATGTGGTCAAGTCTATGAACAAGAACAATCTAGAGAAACAGCAGTGGGTTTCAATAACATTTTCAGTAACTAATTATCTTCAGAGAGTTATAGTAGGTTTGGGAATAGATAGGAACACAACGTCAGTGTTCAAAGGAGATGCTCTCTTTGTAGCTGTTATTCAGGTCATACTTCCAGGTCATTTTTATTTTGCCTTCTATGTACCAGATGTGACAGACATACAGATGTATGGTAGAGTGAATATGTGTGAACGGCTCAGTATTATCCAGTTTTCAGAATTTTCAACAGAATTTCTTTTAATCAGGACAAGGCAAGTTTTATTTCATATATATATATTCTAAAATGTGTAATGGGCAATGAACAAAAAAGTATTCCAGAGCACCAAAGGGATAACAATTTAAAGTACAAAAAGTCATTTGTTTCAAAATGACAGTCCCTCTTCAAGGACATTTACAAAAAATCTAGATAGTAACTAAAGTATGCTGTTTTTGTATAATGGATACATGTGATTATGAGATAATTTTGAATAGGATATTGCACTAGTATAATTTGAAACTTGAGGTACTTCTGCTATAAATTCTATTACATACTAGTAATTGCATAAAAGTATTGTATTTTCCTAGTTGTAAGGTACTAACTTTGGCTGGGAAAGCTTACAGCAAGACAGTTGAATAGAGAAACAACATGAAGAGAGGAATATTGCTACTCTATAGAATGCTGACCATGTGCTATACAAGGAAAAGAAGATAAAGCCTCTTGCATCAGCTCACCTGGAAAAGTGTAGACTTTAAATTAACTTTGAGGTGCCATATCTGAACTAACAGAAAATAACAGACATTGATTTTCCCTCCCACAGCAAGTATGAGTAGATAAGTAGATTTGGACTTGGTTAATATTTGGAAGGGAGATGACAGGAATTTATAAGAATGTAGCCTAGTTTGGAAAACCAAAATATCATCACAGAAGAAGAAAGTGGTGACTTATTTCTATATTGCTGCCTAAAAACCACTACATGAACATGTCCTTTTCAAGAAGATTTTGAGGATATCTTTACCAAGAGATTTGGTGAACCACCTCAACATATTCCTTTTATGTTAATTTTGACTTATACAATGGATGCCACTAATAGTTGTTGATAAGCAAATGTAAGGATCATTGCCAAATATTCTCATACTTTCAAGGTTTTTATAGGTTTTTTAATGAACAGAAACCTATATTATAATTGGAAATGTTTAGTCTTAAGAGCTATGTTGATATTTAAAGAGGGTGCTTCATGTGAGATGAATATCAAGCAGACAGTGAGGTGAATGAAATGTTCACTAGCATATGTTCTGCAGAGAATTATGAAAAACCAAAATGATTTATGTAGTTCACAGAATTGAGCTTTCTTTGAGACAATAAACTGCAGTCGGCAAAGCCCTCTCCATGGTGCTTAAATGAAGATTAGATGTTGCAGTAAAATTGTATTTACAAATTATTAAACAAACGATAGTTGTGAATTTCTGCTGCTATAGATATCCATGCATAACCATTTCTATTCAGAAAAGAGCCCTGCTATTGTGTGTTATTTAATTAACACTGCTTAATTAATGACAGTCCATATCCTGCAGTTTCCAAATAAGCTGCGACATTCATATTAAGTGGCCTCTACAACAGCTGCAGTATGACTTCACAGTGGAGTCAGTGGACTGAGTAAAGATTGCAATAGGCACAAGGTATCATGAGTCATTACACTGATTGATTGTTAAGATGGATGGGTGTCCCAACTTGCATTAGTCTCAACAGAATAAGAATTTTAATGAGTCTTAATTGCTAATTGCATAGCATGACTGAGTAGCACGCATACAGTCATAATCAAAGAGCTATATTCAGAATTCTCCTCAAAGAAGAGAGAAATGAATTATGACAACAGGATTGACAACTAGATCACAAGAAGAGATATAAATTCTGCTTTGTGATTAGTATGTCTTTAGGCAAGGATTTTGTTGTGAATCACCCAGGCTTGTTCTTTGAATATTTAGTGTCTGAGGATAAGGAACTGGACATAGTCTTATTCCCTTTGGAACCATCATGAAATGTTTCTCATCTTTTCATCAGAGAAAATACATAAAAGAAGGAATTATAGAGTAGCTTTGCTATGTATCTTCTGAGTAGAATAACTAGGAGCCCTCTATTGCATATATCAAGCAAAATAAATGAGTTCTTCTAAATAGGGAGTTTCCAACACTATATAATCAGGACTTTTTTGCTGAAAGAAAAAGTAATTTGAAATGGACTTTTCACACGATTAAGGATTTTGCAGACTTTGCCTAAATGAGTCTAGTGGGTTTGCAACAAAACCAGGCATCTTCTATATTAGGAGTGATAGTAAGGGAAGAATGATTATAAAAATGTAGACATATAGTTATAGAAGCATCATGAGATGTAGCAATAAACCTGAATACTAATAAATGGCTGCAATTATGACAGAGTGGGAACAGACTTGCATACCAAAGTAGATGTAAATTTATTAGTGTTACTCTTAACTTCTATTACACAAGTACATCTGGACAGTAGGACTGTGGGTAGAAATAAACACCAGGTTACTGGACATTCCATCTACTTGAAGACAGCTGAAAGGGAGCGTAAGTGCTAAGATGTAGACAACAAGGAGAAGAAATTTCTTCCATGGAAAGCAGAGCATCTCTATAGTATAACAGTTCATTTTTTCAGACCTATAGGAATGTAGGTTTCAAAGGAGGAAAATGGGTTTATTTTCTTGGGAGAAAATGCAAAGTGAAGAAGGAACACGCATTACACATCAGATTAAATATGGGGTGGTTTCTGCAGCATGAAAAATACCAGTAGATGGGGGATTTTGGCTGGCTAGCCAAAAAGGGAAAAAATGCCTATATCTCCTTTAATCTATACAAATGTATGGCATGTTGTTGTTGTTGTTGTAAGGCCATGTATTGGTGAAACAAATGTTAGGTATGATGTAAGCCAGTATTTGACAACTGTAAGTTCAACAGCATGCAATCTGGGGAATGTTGGCAGTTGAAGTCCACACATCTTGAGAATTGGCAAGGTTGAGAAGTACTGTGGCTTAAGCTGTGCTTCCAATACCTCTGGAGAACAAGTTATGCACCCATCTCTCCTTTTTCATGGTTTATTAAGATTGTTTAATGATTAATTATGCTAACCATTAAACATCAACAAAATTCTCCTAAACTTAGATTTAAAAACAAAATCAAGCAATTCTTCCAAGCTTCTGTTTTACTATGTACAGTAGTTAAAAAGCAACAGTGAATGTGCTGAGTAGACATTAACTTTTCATAGTGACAGTGGAATTAATATGAACACCATTAAAATTAAGTTTTATAGAGCCTGGGAAGGATTTGAGAAACTCTTAACTACCTCTCCTCACCTTCAGCTCTATTTTCTCTTGCCGTACTGGATAACTATCATTGTGGATCATTAAAATTAGCTGGCTGTTCAAGGGTTTGGCATATTTCTAAATTCAAGTAAATGCCAGTTATATTAGTGTAAATCAGTTGGTGTCTAATAATTGGATTTTAAAAATCACAAGCCTTCTCAACTTGAAAAATATGTCTGCAAAAAATATAAGCAATATTATGTTTTCCTTTCTGAAAACAATTTCTGCATTCATGTCACAAGAATCACCAGCTTGTCTTGTCTCATTTGCCAGGTTTTAATATATCACATTTTCCAAAGCTGACCTTTCCATTGCTTCATAGGTCAACTACAACTAAAATATAAAAGATGAAATATGCTATACTGGCAGAACAAAGAGTTATCACCCGTTTAGAGTCTTGGAAGTGTGGAAGAAAGATGGATGAATATTTAGCCACTGATGTTTTTGAAAATTTAGTGATGTTTGGTAGTCATATCTGAGCTAGATTCAAGACCTACAAGGTAATATGGTATACTAGGAGAAATTTTCATTTTTAAATCTTAAACTGCAATATACAATTAAAAACCTTTTCTTAAAAAGGTTTATAAGAGAAAACTCAACACTAAAGTGCTCAGAGTATGGTTATTAAGAAGAATGTGTTCTCAAATTATGGGTTGCAGGCAAACTGGAGAGAGGGTGCAAAATGTTTTAGATTTGCACCAAGCTGTTTTAAGGGACGTTAGAGTACCATTACTTTTTGTACCATCTGTCTGAAAAAGCTGTTGAAAAGCTGTAAGTAGATAGCAGAAGCTTTGAAAATGTCCATATTTTACACCTAACGAACAGGCTGTTCATTTGGTCAGTGCTTTCAACTACAAGGACATATATTGGACATTTATTTAAATGATAATTATTTCTAAACTGGAATGTATATATTCCTATTATATGATCAATTCTTTTTGAATAACAATACAACATATAGTATATGCATTTTTCTTTACAAATGTATCTGTTAATTTTAAAAAATCATTTATAGTCACACTGTGGGGGAGATGGTCCCTAAATATGATAAATAAATACATTTTAAAACCTTGTTTGTTATATGAGAATTAGTATCAAATACAGCATAGAAGTGTATAATGGTCAGAGTATGATTTTAATTTGTTTACAATATTAGGTTAAGCAGGAACGGGATAATACTGTAATCCTATACCCAATCATAAATATTTTTGTACTATAGAATAGAATAGAACAGAATAGAATAGAATAGAATTCTTTATTGGCCAAGTGTGATTGGACACACAAGGAATTTGACTTGGTGCAAATGCTTTTAGTGTACATAAAAGAAAAGATACATTCATCAAGAGTCAAGAATCATATGATACAACTCTTAATAATAGTCAGAGGGTACAATAAGCAATCAAATCATACTAGGAAACAGTCAATATAAATCGTAAGGATACAAGCGACAAAGTTACAGTCATACAGTCACAAGTGGGAGGGGATGGGTGATAAGCAGTGATGAGAAGATTAATAGAAATAGTAGTGCAGACTTTGTAAATAGTTGGACAGTTTTTCAGAGAACACCACTTTTCAGAGACAGGTAGTCACATGGGAGAGTTATTCTACGCATCCCAACTCCTGTTAAGTGCAGAGGTAGGAAGTGAACCAAGCATGCTAAACATTTGCATGGAAGTTGTGAACTGCAAGTGTAGAAAGTTCAACATACTTTTTAATTTGCAACTGATTGTTGTCTTCTCAGTGTTTTTATTCCAATTTATCTGAAATGTGAAACTGCAAGATGGTGCTATTATCTTTCTGTGCTTCCACTGAGAGCTACATGTGAGCAGCCAAGGTGACACAATCAGGACAAAAATAGCAAAGGCAGTTGGTGACACAACTTCCCACCAAAGAAAGAGCTTACAAGGCAAAATCATAAAGAACCCACTGAAGATTTAGGAGAGGCATCCAGAGAAATGCTCTGTGTCTCTTCCAGTGCTGATGCCGACACTGCAGCCCTAGTTGTTTGAAAGGTTTTTGTGGCAGATGCTTTTTTGATGGGAATATAGGAGATAATAAAAAAGATGCTGAAAGGGGAACAGAAAATTCACATTACCACTGAAATTAACCTATCAAAGATCAAGCCTACATCCAGGACATTTCACACAGTACTGAAAGACTGGCATTCATTTACTATGTCTGGCTCATCCCTGACAATCAAGAAGCAAAACAGATGCTTTATAAACTAAAGAGAAATGCAACAGTCCTTTAAGATTTTTTGAATCACTTAGTATAAATTGATAGCAAAATGTTATATCTATTACTTTTATTCCTGGACTTAACATAAGTATTATATGCCCTTAGCCAGTTTTTTCAGATAACTGAAAATTGGAGAAATAGATTCTGCTTATGAAAATAGAACATTGGTGCCAAGGGGCATATACTGTATGGTTTCTCAATGCAGGCAAGAGGTATTACTATGCTGCAGAAAAATTAATGAAATTAGTTCAAAACATCATCTGCACCTAAATGTAATTAGCTGAAAATTAAATTTTAATCAAACACAGTTAATGTGGTTATTCTTCAAATATTGATAACTTTCTGTTTCCTCAAACATTATTCCCCCCCCCCAGCAATCTTTGAAAAGTTTCTACAAAAAGAGATATAGGGAAATATAACGGTATAATTAATCTATCACAGCAGTTTTCATGAAATAATAAATTGTATAGTTTTTGTAGAAACCATTTCTAAAATTTTGTGTGAAGGATAGCATAAAATGTAATTAAATCCTATGCCAAATCAAATAAATTGGAGCTGATGAGAAGCCTACATATTTATCCATATCTTTCACATTTCTGGCATTTTGCAGATTTTATCGAGTGACAGGTTAGTATGTCTACAGTGCAGAAATCCATTTTAACGCTGTTAATCTGTTAAATTATCTTCAAGTTTGCCACATTCCACATTCAACAAATATTCTTCTTGAAGTCATTACAGGGAATTCTTTTTTTTACAGGCAAAGCCTGAAAAATAATAAATAAAAATGTCTGTAAAGGTGATATTTTGAAGGGTAAAAGTGAAAAAAATGAAATATTTAACAACCTTATATTTTGATGTTTCAGAATTTAAATGTACATATGTCCATGATTTGGAAATACTATATTGAACTGCTATATTGCATTTGATCAACCACCATACTAGGGCAGGGCAGTGACTCATGAGGTTAGAACGCTGGATTGACAATCTGCAAGCCCGTGTTTGAAACCCAAGTGCTGCTGTGTTCTGGAGTGGGTTCTCATCATTCACTCCAGCTACTGCCTTGCTGGCAATTGAAATGTGTGCAAACATAAGCAGATAAATAGGTACCACTTTGGTGGCCCATTGATGAGGACATGAAAGGACACCCCCAACTGGACATCCCCTGGACAATGGTGATGTCACCTATTAATTCTTTCAACCTGGAAGTGCCTTGGTACTTTGGACACAAATATGAATACAAATCACTATATTGCAGAAGGCTTAAATTTATTTCCCAGTAGAACTTTTATATTTCATTTATATTTCTTATTTCTGCAAAGTGTAAATGCAGATAATCATAAAATAAAGCCAGGAAATCTGCTTAAGACTACATTTCATTAGAAATGTATTAAAATGTGGAATAAAGCAATTGTTTATATAGAGCTTAAAGAAGGTTAGAAACTTTCGACTACTTTTCCCATTTTGTAATTGTCAAAATTTTATTTCTTAAAATATACATCAGTGTGATGTGTCACTTATTTACAATGCAATACTTATTCATACTTCGACTTTAGATCTAAAGAAAAGATCGATTTCAACCATGCAAATCAAATAAAACTGTATGAAGAATGTTCCCTCTAGCTAATTTGCTTTTAGGATTCTTACTTTATTCCCTGTAAAGGGAAAATCATTCTGACTCTCTGAGGCAGCTTTATTATTTATTTATTATTTCAATTTCAATTTATTATTTCAATTTTGAAATATTTGAGAAATGAGTTGCATATGAAAATTATTAATATAGACTAAGCCTAGTTCTGACTGTAAACTTCACTGATCCAGAAATAAATATTTAAAAGACACTCAAATGTTTTCTACATCCCTTCCACATCATAGCACAATTTTCAAATTTGGTAGAAATATATTGCTAAGCTGGGAACATCATTCTTCTAAAACCTAAAGGCAAACCCATTAGGATGCATTAGCACTTGATTACAGAACTGAAAATGGTGCAGGGGTTTTTCCCCGCTACAGCTTGTTTTACATTTCCATGCTGCACCTTGGAATTTATCTTGGAACTTATTCTTTCTGAATCCTGTCAAATATATTCTCTTAGTTATCTCTTTTCCCACTGTCTCACTACCCCAATGAATGCTCTGATACAAATAAGTTAATGAAATGTGATGGTATCTTGTAGACTTTTTAAAGAACCTCTGATAGTGGACAGATAGTTATGCTCACAAGGACACATGAAGGGGAGCAGTTTTTATTATTCAGTTCAAGGTTTTAGTTCAGATTAGCATAATTAATTAATAATTAATTCAGTCAACCAGTTTTGCAGCAGTTTTCCTGGGCAAGAGAAAAGACATGGCAATTGTAAATAAGTATGACAGATGGGATAAAAACAGTGGCATACAATTCCCCTAAAGCAAGGATGGGATGCTACCAGAGGTGGGATTCAAATTTTTAAACAACTGGTTCTGTGGGCGTGGCTTAGGTGGTGGGTGTGGCTTGGAGGTCATGTGACTGGGTGGACATGGCTTGGTGGTCATGTTATTGGCTGGGTGTGGGCAACTCAATATCACTCACATCGAGGCACGCATCTCCTCGCCTGGCCTCTCATGACTGTGGGGATGCTACAATAGTTGTAATTTTCTTCTGACACTTCTGACATTATTAGTGATGAGCTGATCAATATCACACATTATGGCTCTTAATTTTTTTCACTGTGATAATTGGGAAAGCAAAAAAAGAATAACCCAATCACAGATTCCCAATAAACACAAGAAGGAGAAGAGAAACCAAGAAATACATCTTGGCTTCAGATAAAATGAACATCTGACATAGCGAACAAAAAACCTCTTGGAGTTATCATTGAAAACAAAATAATATATTTAAATGACGTGATAACATTATGGCTGTTTGGAATTATTATAATTCAACATATGCAATTATCTTTTATCAACATCTACGGTAATTATTTACTTGGCTCTTTTAATGACACAGTGTTACTGTATTCTGAAAAAGAGAGTGAGAAAGAGCCCTGCATTAAGCAGTTCCATTCACTACTTTAAAGGCTTTTAGAAATAATGAGAGCCAGGCAAGCTCATTTGGATCCATTCTACTTTTGGAACCTTTTGTTACTCCTTTAGCTACCTCTCACTGAAGGGTAGAACATAAAGCAATTTATATTTAATGTTGGAAAATCCATTTCTCTGGATCTGAACCCATTTTAACCTTAACTAATTGGCCACTCTCAGCAATAAATATAGAAAAATTAACGTAGCAATATCTACATTTTGATTGTAACAAAATCGCTTTGATAATACCGAGAGTGATAACAGTCCTGAGAATCAGAGCGAGTAGAATGTGTCATAGTTGATGACGCAATGATCCTCTATGTCACGGGTGTCAAACTCACAGAATCACATGATGTTTTGTGATGTTTTCCCCCATTGCAGACCTGGGGTGGGCGTGGCCTGTACGTGAAACATGCAGCCTGAGGGCCGCCAGTTTGACACCCCTACTCTCTGTTAATGAATTGCTATGACACAAATGTCCCTAATAAAAGTAAATATTTCACTTGGATAAGAGTTGGTTGTGATCAAAGTGACAGAGCAGATTTATCTCAGCTACAGAATAATACAAATTGCAGAATGTAATCCTGTTCAAAATGCTGCTGGGTGGAATGTTAGAAAAAAAGAAAGCCAAGCAGATCAATTTGCATATTCATATTAAAATAAATTACATGGAAAATATTTAAAAGGTTGAGAATGGCATTTTGGCAAAAGAGCAGGAACTGGGCTTGGCTAGTCTAGTCAAGAGAAGGACCAGGGGAGACATGATAGCAGTCTTCCAATATTTGAGGGCTGCCAGAGAGAGGAAGGGCTCAAGCTATTTTCTAAAGCGCCTGTAGGCCAGATAAGGAACAATGGATGGAAACTGAACAAGGAGAGATTTAACTTGTAAATAAAGAGAAACTTTCTGACAGTGAGAACAATCAACTAAGGGAACAGCTTGCCCTCGGAAATTGTGGGAGCATCATCACTTGAGACTTTCAAGAAGAGATTGGACTAACATCTGTCAGAAATGGTATAGGGTCTCCCGCTTGGGCTAGATGACCTACAAGGTCCCTTCCAACTCTGATTATCTGTTACCTGTTTACCATGCCCTCACATTGCAACTCTGTAATAAAGGATGCAAAATATTTAAAGGGACACTCTGGTCTTAGGAACAGTAAAAGAACTGGAGCAACAATCTGTAAAAACTGTCTGGAATGGCTAAATTTGGTCTGTTTCACAATCTGCCCAGCATAAATGAATGAATTATTAATTTTCTGTAGTTCCAAAATGTTTTTTGAGTTTGAGTGCAAAAAATAAATATTGTAAACTCAAACTATGCATTGCAAGGGAAATCGTTTGCGGTGTAGGCTCAAAATTAACTTACATAAGAACTGTATAAGATATTTCTTAAAATAATTGTTATTGCAATTTTCAAGAGAAATACAGAAAAAAGTACAGAAAGAATTTAAAAGAATAGTAACATCCAACAAGTTGAAAAACTATAATAATAAAATGAGAGAGCCAGTTCAGTGTAATGGTTAAGGTACCATACTAAAAACAATGAATTTGTGAGTTCTAGTCCCACCTTAGCCATGAAGTCTATTGGCCAGTACTTTCAGCCCTAAAGCGGAGTCAATGGCAAACCATTTCCCAAAAACCTTATCAAGAAAATGCATGGATTGTCCAGAAAGTTACCAGGAGTCAAAACTGACTCAAAGGCACCCCTCCCAGTCAAAATAATCATCAAAATAAATAAATAGCTTCCCTAAAATTAATACCAAATTGTGCAATCAAATGTGTTTGTTCTTCTAAAATATCATGAAATTTATGCCAAAAGAAAACACATTGCACCCTTTGTTATTAGTAGGAAAAATATCATCTTTAAAAATGGATAAGTAACAGATTTATTGAATCAAGTCTTTTATATGTAGATGTGAGGAATCAAGAGAAATCAAAAGAATCAAGTCTTTTATATGTAGATGTGAGGAGTAGACAAAATAATTTTATTGAATTTCTCATCCTTCAATAAAATTATTTTGTCTACTCCTCACATCTGATGTAACCAATACTCCTCAAAAAACAGATTCCACAATCATGCAATAGAATTCAAAATAATGTTGACATATTTAATTTGAAAACATTTATTTAGACATCTACTTACAAAATTTCTTCACCACCCTCAAAACTCGATATAACCACATCATATAAGTTAGTGTACCCTCAAATTTTTTACATCACCAACAAAAAAAACCTCCAGTCCATTCTAATGTAGCTTTTGTGTCTAATAGATTAACAACTTTGGATTAATTTCAACTTTAGACCCAAAGACGCAAATTTATTATTTTAAGGACTTTGATCCATTGCTGTTTATTTCATAAGTCATTAATAGTTTAAAGTTTAAAGGTATTTTCCAATTTTTGATATAAATTCAAAATTTCAATTGGTTTTTCTTGCTATACAACAATCCAAATCATTGCCTGGATCTTCACAGATATAAGTAATAATTAGCCAGTAAAAACATAAAGGCTGATATTCAATTAAATTGACATGCCATATAAACATAGATGATAAGTTATTTATTAAATTAATATGGCTGCCCAACTCACATATAGGTGACTTTGGGCTGTTCAATGATATTTTTAAAAGTCTGGTAAATTAAAACTTCCTTCTTCAAGAGATAATCTCAGTTAAACCAATAAAATCCTTAGTGACTGTCATGCCATATTTAAGAGCTTTAAATCAAGCCACAGTCAGCTGTCTCTAATTAAGATAGTTACTCCTTTAGTTGACAAGGAGCCTCACTGAGCATCTTTGATCTGCTTTCCATACCACCTGCCAAGTCTGAGGCTTGGAAACTGTTCTTCAACATCTGACTGCTCCAGCTGTTCTAATGGTGCCTGTGTTTGATCAGATCCAAGTGATTCGTGGCTGGTGTCTTTTGAGGCTGACATTCCAGAAGTTCTATTGGAGCAGCTTGTTCAAAGTCTGAGTCCTGGGCCATAACCCAAAGGAACCTTTGAGGACTCTTTATTCTACAGGGGTATCAAACTGGCGGCCCCTAGGCTGGATGCGTCATGTGCAGGTCACACCCACCCCAGCTCCATGAATTGGAAAAATTGTATGAAATGTCACATGATACAGCGAGTTTGACACCCGTGCTCTAGAGATTTCTGGAAGAAATATTATTTTCCTCACATTTGCCAATGATTTCCTCACATTTGCCGATGACTTCAGTCTGAAGTTGCTTGACTCCCTCATATAAAGCAGCAGGAAATGACACTTAAGGCATCCATTCATTTGCTTTGATCATAATGATAACCTGATATTCTACTCAGATTGTTCTTATTACAATCCCTGATTAATGTAGTCCTTGGTTTCTTTACTCTTCACATTTTTACCAGAAAAATAAGTACCAAGGGCTTTCCTTTTCATGGACAGATTGGATGTAACCAGTTTCTCACCTTAAATGAGATGCAAGAGGAGATATTCAATGCTATCAAATTAAGTTGGTTGCCAAGGATTTGCCCCAAGCATGGAGGATTATGTTGAAACCCTTGTGCTAGTATTGAAATACACTTCCATCTGAATTCTTAGCAAGCATGTTGGATAACATCTGGATATGAAGATATCCTGAAGAATGATATATAAAGACAACAACCATAAGGTCTTAAGTGTAAGATACAAAAAATTAATAGCCTAAAACAAGTTGTTAAAAAATAAACTAAATGCTTCTTAGTTAGCGGTTTCCCCAAGGTAAAAAATGAGACCTGCTTAATATAGGAGATGCAAGTAGGAGAGAAGGACAATTATCTTAGGTTGCTGATTAATATTACATTATCAAGATAAAAGGAATGGTCAAGATATAAACAAGCAAAGCAACTGAAAGAAATATACTGTATTATCTCAGGATGCAAATTGAAAGAGAAATTGGAAACATCTTCCTTAAACAGAAACAGAAGACGCTTGACAGAGTATCATAGGCTACAGCGGTTAACTAAGTAGAAGACACTAAAATTTATTTATTTGTTTGTTTATTTATATTAATTAGTCACTCAATTCCAGAGGGATACGTACTTTTCTAATAAACAACCACAAGCTAGCCAACTCACATTTTACCCTATCTGTTACGTGTACTCTGTTCATGTTGTTAATTTATGGTTTGTGCCATGTAAATCTAGAAAAACGGCCTGAGATAAATTGAGTTAAATTATCCAGGCACAATCAGGCTGCATTACATGTATAGCTAATGTTTGGATATTTGTATAGATAAATACTTCAAGCTGTTGGAAATGCACAAGACAAAAATAATCACCTTAAATATTTATTTTGTTATTTTTCAGCCACCAGCCATGGTGTACAGGAATTGAAATATTATTTCCCATTTTTCCTAGAAAATATTGACAGTAGTGGGTGATATTAAGAATTAAAAATCCACTCCTGTTGCCAAAGATTGCTACTCCATTTCCTTTACGGTGTGGTAGTCAGAATAAAAGTTGCTACTGATGTGACAATCTCCCTGTTGCAAAAAAATAAGTCCTGATGGGCAGTTTTCTTTGGATCAACAATGCAGAAAGGAAAAATGAGTTTGGTTTATCATTTCAAACTGAATTTTGCTGAACTAGTATTCCACAAAGCAAAACAATAATAGAGGCAAAATGCAAAGATTTCTATTATAATAGACAAGAAGGCAGGCTATAGTTTTCAGGGGCTCTAGCGGATGATTTGGCTATGTAGCTCATCTTCTTTTGACTGTATATTCAATATTTTAAAAGGGTGTTCAGTCATGATATTTTTAAATAAAGCAAGTTGCCTGAACAAAAGCAAATGTCTCCATCAAATATGCTACACAAACCATACATTTTGCAAAGTGCCTGTAGCCAGCCAAGAGAAACTTATGCAAATAATCCAGCTGGCAAGTTAAAAATCTGTCACAAGTATTTAATGAGGAAGAAATATTAAGACTTTGTTCAAAAGTATTTAATCAAATTGTACATTCCAAGTTTGTGTATTAGTATATAATGTGTGTCTGGGTTTGGAAATGAAACAATGCTTTTGAAATGGATGAAGAATTTTTCTTTCTTTGCTAGATTATAGATTTTTAGATTATATTCTATCTTTCTTCCATTAGTTTAAGGCAACTCATATAGAGATCTGCTCACACAAGCCCTTTGAAGTGGGTTGGGTGGAGGGAAATCAAGTGTCAAAAAATAATCTAGTGACCTTCAAGATTAAGGCAGGATTTGATAAGTATTTTCTACCCTGGTCCTCTATGTCATATTGTTTTTTTAGCAATATCATAATCAAAAGTGACAAATATTAAACAGATATTCATTTGTCAAATAATATCTTATATCAGACCGTTTTGAGCTTCAGGGTTTCATGACTGTGGTCTAGACTCTAGACAAGATTTCCTGATGTTTCACCAATAACTGTGCCTGACATCTTAACACTTTGCCTCTGAAAATGCCAGTCACAACTGCGGGTAAAACATGAATTCTGCTGTCTAATTCACAGTCACTAAAACTTGAAGTTCCAACACTGCCCAACAGAGTCCAATCTTAAAAAACTACAGTGGTGCATTGCATCTTACATTCTTTTTAATATTGCAAGACTTGCTTTGTAATATTAGGATGCGGTTCATCTTTTGCTATTCAGTTTTTGGCCATCCATCCAAACACTCCCTTCCATTCTTCCCTTACTGCATCAGATAATTATTTTACCTCTTCAGCCTTTTTGGATAGAAGGTGAGGAGCTTTCTTGCTTTATGGATCATTTTTCTACAAATCTGTCCTCCCATAAAGCTTCACTCCATTTGTTCATGAGTAAGAATATTTTGATCAGAAACTTGGGGAATAGTTCATTCTTAACCTACAGCAGTTGTTTTCATCCAGAAATTCTGGATGCCTCCATTGTCCAGCCTGGCTGAGGTTTATGAGAACTGTTATTTCAAACTTCCTGGAGATGGTTTTGGCTTTAAAAAGCATAAATAACTTTAGGAAATATGATTCTGCCAATAATAGTTACCAACCACCATCATAAGGGACACTTTATTTTTAAATACTAGGAAAGTAAATGATGAACTTCACAAGGCAGCTGCCTCTGCACCTGAAGAAACTACCTAAGTCCATTGTGTTGGACTCAATAACATTGAAAGTCAATGTACTTTTTTGACAAGTCATTAATCACATAGATGAGCTTTCTCAGGTACTCTCTAGATGTGTTGCCCTTAACACTGTGCTGAAACCTTCCTTGTAATTTCTCAGAGCCATTTTTTCCCCTGGGAAAGAGGCTATCTTTTTCTAATTTATGCTCTCTAAATTTGAACATTTTGGATTTCTCTTGGTAGCAAAAGTGCTGGTTTTGTTGCTGCTGTTTTTTGTTACATGTCTTTTCATTGCTCTGAATGAAAAATGTCTTCGCTGCCTAATCATCTTGTCCAGAGAAAGGAACATAAAAGGAACTTGTCTATTAAGTCTTCCTTTGAGATTCAATCGAAGCAAAATATAGCAGATAGTTTATTGGTTGATTATTCTTATAACATATCAATAATATAAAGCAAAAATACAATTGAAACAAGATAAATCAGGAAGTGAGAAAGACGGAAAGAAAAGAAAGGAAGAGGGGGAGAACCAATGAAAATGGAAATCTTTAGTCCTATTTTTTATGGTAGAAATTTTGAAAACAAATTATTTTAATTAAGTAAAGTTAATTTAAATCAGTGGATTGACTTGCCTCCAGAAGTTGGGTGTTCTAGCACTGGAGAGTTTTAAGAAGAGATTGAACATTTGTCTGAAATGGTATAGGGCAGTGGTGGCTAACCTTTTTCGGCTCCCGTGCCGATAATTGCGCATGTGCTTGCTTGCACCCGTTCATGTGCCAGCACCCAGAAGGCAATGCATGCTGCCCCCCACACCCCCTGCTCATGTATGCACGATTCCCCTCACGCACCATGCATCTGTGCATTCGCACGATTCCCCTCACACGCTACGCATTTACATATGTGCACATGATTCCCCTCACACATCATGCATCTGCATCTGTGTACATGACTATCCCCTCATGCACAGCACATCTGTGCATACACTCATGAACCCCTCACATGTAGCACATCCCTGCGCATGCATGCACATCTCCCATGCAGCCCCCTCCACCCCCTGCACATGTGCACCATATCAGCTGTTGGGCAGCAGCGTACACACGCATGCACAGTGGGACTCTTCAGGGTGACCTCTTATGTGCCAGGGGAAATGGCTTTGCATGCCACTTCCGGCATGCGTGGCATAGATTCACCAATAGGGTTTCCTGCCTGAGTAGGAGATTTAGACTAGAAGACCTCCAAGATCCCTTCCAACTCTGATATTCTGTTACGTTAAATGAGGGCTGACAGAAAACAATGCTTCTCTATGGAATTAGTTGAAATATAACTTCTATGGCCAGACTATGAGTGACGGGTGTTGCAATCTATTATTTCTGCAACAGCTATTCTTAGAGAAGACTTAATTTTTGGCAAGGTTTCCTATAAACTTTCTCTATGTTGATGTGACTTCAATGCTTATCTTTGTGTTCTGAAGAAAGTAAAATAGACGTTGACTGTGGAACTACATTATCCTTTAGAGAACCTTCCAGCAAGATTGCTCACAGGCAATATACTGAAGCAGAACATTGAATGGCACAATGAGTGAGCTTGATAGAAGTCTCTCTTGCATGATCAGGTGTCGATGTCAGTGCATTTCAGCACAGAAAGTTCTGGCATTGATCATACTGAAACAGGAAATTAATGTAAGCATTCCATCTTCAGAATAGGACCTTTCAATATGATGAAGAAATGTAACAATAGCTATGAAAACCAGCAAAGGGTGGAAAAAAGAATAATCACCAGTAACCGTATTTTAAATATACAGTATATCAATTGTACAGAGATCGGACATAATAGTACTTATATTCAAATACATTTCAATAATGGTTTTCAAAACAATGAGTGCGTTCAGCAAGCTGGAAAACTGGAAATTGTGTGGAAAGGTAAGTAGGAAGGGGGAATATAAAGTTTATAAAAATTAGCTTGCTATATAAAGCTTGTAGCAGAAAAAGAGTGCCAATTGGACCTAGCCAGGTCCCCAACCTTCATTGCCAGTGAATCCAACAGGTATTTTGCTTTTCACATGACATATTTAATTAACCTTAAAACACCTGGCCACCTAGAGCAGAGCTGACAAACCCCTGGTCCGTGGGTTGGATGGGTCACACCCATGCTCGGTTTTATGAAGGGGGAAAACGTCCTGATACATCACGTGACACCACCATGACAATGTGAGTTTCACACCCCTGACCTTCGCTCTGGCACATTTATTTATTTATTTAGCATATGGCATGTGTTAGTCAGGGATCACTGAAGTGGCTGCCTGCCTCTGTAAAAGGATCTTTTTCAGGCGGTGTTATCTTTACCCGCGGGACATCTGAATGCTGGTAGGCATTCGGGGGAGGCTCCTTTTTTGTCCCTGCGTGCTTTATTTGCTTCTGGGAATTGAACCGCTGAGTTGTTGACCTCAGTGGTATGCGTCTTACCTTGTGAGCCACCATGGCTCCCAACTCTGGCACAATGTCATGCCCTCCCTTCACCTGTCCTTGAAGACCAGTGCAAGAAACACCTGGAGAGCCAATGTCCCTGTGATTCTGTATATGGAGAAACAACAGAGCATATGCACCTCCAGTATCTGTGCTACAGAGACATTTGCACTGTCTTCGTCTCACCAATACTGTATAAATACCAAGGGTGCACAGCACAATTTTATACTTTCCTGCCACTTGCAGGCAATAACCCTACTAAACACACAGTGTTGCCTAGTTAGGTGTAGTAATGATTAAAAACCATTAAACGATGACCTTTGCCTCAAACCAGCCTTAATGAGTATTTAGTTTGCTAGTTACACTGTTTGTATTTTATAGATTAGCCAGTCATATATTAACTTTTGTGGGTTTTTTTAGATTGTGTGTGTGTGTGTGTGTGTGTGTGTGTGAAAATATATGTGTACTTTTAAAATGTTTTGAATCTTGTGTATGTTATATATTTTTAGTTTTTAAAATTACTAATAGTTTGTATTTTATTTTTCTTATGCTGGTCTATGACATTAATAAAGGTTTTGATAAGATACTATATAAAACTTTAATATCTTTTTAATAATATTTCTGTTTCCAAACTCTTTCCAAACCTATACCTCAAGCCTGAAAAATCTTTTCTATTAAATAATACAGTAGACACTAACCGTTCAAAGTCATCTCTATTTAAAAAAAAATATGGCCAGAAATGAACAAAGCTATGTTATGGCATCCCCATAACAATATGTTTTTACACCATCTGTTCTTTTAAAATCCAGTGAAAGAAATAAAGGCTGTCAAATGTTTGGATACTTTTTGTAGGAACAAGCTGTCAATGGTCTGGAAGTACAATGCACACACATCCCATTGCAACCACACCCACACAGCCACACCCACCCCTATGGCTTGGTGAACTCTGAAAAATTGACAAGGACTTAATGAATTTTGCAGTCGAAGGTCATGAAACCATGTCCCAAGAAATATTTACCTTTTGAAATTGTAAATGAATTTAAGTATAACAAAATGTCATGAGCCTTCACAACAAGCCAATTTTGTGAATTTTGTTGTGAGGCACAAAAAGGATTTAGGGGACACATATATCCTTGAGAACTGCCCAGAGTTGTGTTTTGCGAGATGGGTGATTGTATAAGTCTTTTGAATGAACAAATAAATAATTGGCCAATTTACTAAAAATCAGTAGTAAGATATAAATGAAAATGATATTCTATATTCTAAAATAATCTTAACATTATTGCACCAAAACAACAAAAATAAAACCATGTTCTACCTTCATTAACTTGTAATCCTAAGGGATAGAGATTGTTAAATTGAGATAAAATTTCATTTGCATAAGACATATTGATTCTTCCTACCTGTATATATATAAATGATGAAGCTAGAATATCCTCCACATATTGTAAGCTCAGCATTGAATTTTCATACTATTATATGCTGCCATTCCTTCTGTAACTCTGAGGGGTTTACAAAGATGCTTCCAAGGTTTATCATCCTAATGCTCCAAATAATTTCTTTAAATCAGCTATTCAGAAAGGGCAATTGGGATTCATTTCAACCTCGACATGAAGCTGGAATGTAGTATCATCAGTACTCTGATGATATCCAATTGCAGTGGCCTGAAGCAGTCATGCTGCTGAAGTCTTATCCCAGCATCTGAACCCCGAATAAGATGCAATAGCTGAATATAGCTGAATATGAACCCAAGCCAGACAGAGATGCTAGTTGTTCATTGAGGTTTGCAATCTGTTCCAGCCTTGTCACTCAAGGGGATGGCACTGTTTGTGATGGAGCATTTAAGCTGTTACAGTTTACACATTTATTATCATTAAGTTCAGTGATGTGTTTGTTCAGTTTTCAATCTAAATAATAGTGGTATACCTTGATGAATGTTTTATCTGCTGATAAGAAAAAATATATATAATCTGGACCAATGGTAGCATCAGAGAATTTAAAATCTATAAAGATAATTGCTACAAAATCTGGAGAGCTACATAATTTAGTGGCTCACAATTGAGAAAGTAGGGACTGACAGAGTGAGGAAGAAAATAAAAAAAAAATCCCTATCCCACTATATGAAAATGAAGAGGATGAAAGTTTTAAATAGCATAGAGTAGGAGTGGACAGCAGAAAGTTGACCTGGATTCATAGATGGCACTGTGAGTGATTTGTAATGCTAAAATTCTAAGCATGTTTTTCTTAAATATCAGGCTCTAACTGTGAGTTCCTGGTGAAAATATTCTTCTCCTTCTCTAATAAAAAAGATGAAAGCAGACAGTTCATGATCCTTAAAATCCATCTATAATGTATAAAGGGAATAAAGGCCATGGAGGAATCTTTTTAAAAATGCTAAGGGGAATAGAAAAAAATAAAATATAATTATCAGCCTTCCCTAATCTGGCTGGCACCCTTGTTATGTGCTGAACTACATCCTCCCAAGTTCCCAGCCAGCATAGTCATGATGCTTATTTGAAATTCGTGGATTTGGCATTTTGTACCCTCTGAACATTGGGAGATGCTGACATTTATTACTTAAAACACTAGAATCTTCATTTACTGTATATATATCAAAGGACTCATTGGACTATTTGAAGAAAGCTAAAATTAATACAAAGATGAAATTTATGCAAATACAGAGGAGGAGACTTGAAAGAACAAAGGATAGCTATGGAAAGAAGCTGGGATTCATAATGTATACATAGACCTTATTTTATGTGTATCATGATAAAAGCAACATCTTACTTAACCCGAGGATTACTTGTACTAGACAAATATATTTATTTCTGATATAATTTTGTTAAGGATTTTAATTAATATAGTTAAATTGCAATTAAATAATATTAATCAAAATTTAATACAAAGTGAAAGAAAAAAGAATAGAAAGAAAAAGTGAAAGATGCAAAGAAAAGAGTAGAAAAAGAAAGAATAAAGAAAAAAATTATATAAAAATGACTTCCAAGTTTCACCACAAGTATAAACAATTTTTGTAACTATTCCCTCCTTCTTTGTTTACAAAAAATGATATCTTCATCCCATATTCCATCTCTTATTTATAAACACATCCATCTTTTTAGTCCTAGCATGAGTAGGAAGTCTATTAAGGGATACCAGAAATAACATATCTTATTTTAATCTTGATCAGATAAATCAACTTTATATTCCTTTCTTGTATTTCTAACAGTCTTAATTTTTAGTTTAGTCCATTCAAATAATATAGACTTTGAGTTTTCGTTTCTATTTGTTCCTTCACACAAGATTCTTTGGAACTTTAACAGGCTTCTTTTGTAAATCCAATTTAAAAAAAAAATATCTGGGTAACTCTCTTAGCTTGTTATTTGTATTTTCGTTTGGTTTTTGAAACATCAACCAATGTCTTCTTTATGTCCAGTGTGTCATTCTTTTCCATGTCATTCTTGTAGCCTGTCATTTGTAAACCATTTTCAATGCTATCTCTATCTTATCAAATACGACTTTTCTTCTATAATATTTTGAAAACGATTTATTCATAGAAGCAAATATCACTATTGACACTATTGATATTAACTTTTGATTCAATTTTTAAAATTGTATTTTAATGCCATAATGTTTGGATCCTTTATTAGCACCGGTTAATTAACTATTAACTATTAATGGTACATGTTTAGTTAAAGGAAAAAAATCAGACTTTTTTCCTTTAACTAAAATCTTTAGTTCCCTCTAGTGTTCAATTTTTAAAATTACTTATTTTTATTGCATCCTGAGAAAAATCCAAACAAATCTATTTTCCACAGGAAAAAGTCTTTATAATTAATTCTAAAATCTTATTCTAAATGTATTTGGATCCTTAATTTGTTTGCAACTTTCAAAGATCAATCTTATTTATATATTTTTTCTGTTCATTAAAAAAAAAAGATACATTTTGACCGATGTCTAGAATTGAAGGCAAACTGACCTTTTTCAGATTGAATAATCCAAAGGTAAGTAAAAGCTTAAAAGTAGTTAATAAGCCATTTCTGAATATAATTTGAAAAGAAGTTTGAGAACTTAGTGTCCTTAAAAAGGTGTTGACTGTGATGGTAAGCAAGTTGGTTCTTCTCATTGTTTCCTGTTGCTCAAAACCCACCAGCGACCAACTGCCTTGTGAACATATCACAAGGAGAAACTGTTCAGAATGCATGCAGGTGATCACCTATCTGCTCCTAGTCTGGAAAAGTTTTGAAAAGCTCATCTACTCACGATCATTGTTTCAATCTGCTACACCTTCCTTCAGAAGTCATACTGGACAAATATATCTAGGTAATCTTTAAAATTCTTCTTCGCATAGCGCGCAAAATTTTAAATACAAATTACTATGTACATAAAGTTCACACTGACTGACCATAACTGGGACAGGCAATTCTGTTGCTGAGTGACATAGTCTAAATGAAACATCAAGTGATCTGATCATACTTACACCAGTCTTTAAGCATATCACTGAGCTGACAACTAAAGCATGATAATATATGACCACCACGTATGACTTTTTGCTAGCTTCTCCATTGACTTTGCTTTGGCAGCTGGGGAGATCTTAAATGGTGATCATGTAACTGTGGCACTGTGAACTTTGTACATGTGCATCAATTGCAAAGTGCCCTAAATAATAACTTTGACTATTTGCTGCACAAGATTTCAGTAAGCGATGACAACCTGTATACTGAATCTAAAGCATTATATAGTTAATGAATAATCAATCACTACAGGTTGGATGTTAATGAAATTGAAAAGCATAAAGCAGGAGCTACTTATTTAGAATTAGAATAAAGTATTAAATAATGCTTAACTAAAGCATTATAGAAGTCTAACTATAATCCAAACAATCAACAATTCTTTGGCAGTTTGCCAAAGTTGTTTGTGATATACGAAGATAACTTTTATAGTTCTTTTGGGGAATTATTTCCCACAGCACAAAAAAAATCATAACTTTCTATCTCTCTGCTATTACTAAATGTAGGCTTTTTAAGATTTTTGAATCTGAATAGAAATTGAGAGTCCTCTTAAATCAGGGGAGAGTGCAATATACCATATAATCTCAAGAATAGATACAAACTTTATTATTTTTTCACTCTCAGCTGGTAGCACAAATTGCATTATTGGGTGGGTTTGAGAGAAGGCATTAAATCTCATGTAAAGAGCCTGCATAATCCCACTTTAGCCTTTTCCTAGTGCATTCTGTAGAGATCTTAATGTGATTATATATTTCTGTTCTATTTTTTTAACCACAATAATTATATCACCGTAGTATATGAGACTGTACTATTCCATCTCACAGTGAGAGCAGGCTCTTTGGTTATCTTTTCTTTTCATAAGGCCAAGTACTTATTAGAAAGGAAGAGGTATACTTTAAAAGAACACGAAAGAGGTATCATTTGACTCTTCATATGATATTGTTCGTGTGTGTTTGTGTGTGTGTCTAGATGGAAATGTACAAGCACTTACTGACAAAATGTTCCCAAATAATTATTATCTGAAGCCTTTTTCTTTCCTCTTCTGTAACTGGAAAACAGTAATCTAAATAGAGATAATGGAAATCTGGTTGATATCTCCCATCATTGGAATATAGCTATTGAAGGATAGAATTTGTTCAAATAATACTAACAGAAAGGGATGAGTACTGTACTGTACACTAAATGTCTGCTACCTCCTTCTCAAGAAACAACCAGATGGTTTGGCTGATTTTTTTATACATTACCTTTGAAAAACCTTGGAGGACTGGTGAAAAACCCATAGATGGGATGCTAAGAAATACCCCTGTTTTCAAAAGGTGAGGAGAGAGAAGATTCTGTGAATACAGACAAGTTAGTCTCACACTGACACAATTTAATTTAAAAAACATTTTTTAAAATGCAATTTAATTCATTCAACTCATTATGAACGTTTCTAAAGCAAAGTATGTCAAAGAATAATTTCTTTTTTGAGTAAATACCTCCCTTAATAGAATGTGGGGATGTGGACCCAATTTATCTTGTTTCTGCATAGCAGTTGCAGATTCAGTCAGATTAACAAGCAACAAGATGTGAGCTGAATGGAATGATAATTCAGTGGATGCATGACTGGTTCAGAAACTGTACTGAAAGAATCTCCATCACTGTATCTTCAGTTTGAAGAGAATTATCAAATGGAGTGCCACATGGTTCAGTTCTGGTACTTCTAATGTGCCATTTTAAATTTAGGATGTATGTATTGTTACTATACATACTAGTGTATTTAGTCAGAAATTTATTCTATTTTATTCTGAGTGTGGTGGTATATAAAACAAATAAACATAATCTGTACTAGCACTGTTCTAGCACTAGCACTGATGATGTTACCTAGTTTGGGTAATGAAATGTCTGCAAGAAAACAACCAACCTCAGAGAGCATCAAGGACTCCTCATTTCTACCCCAAGTCACAAATATTCTCCTGTATTAGAAAAAGCAACAACCCTTCTTTGATTTATTTCTAATCTGCCTTTAAAACTATAAACTAGTGATCATTCTAACATATGTTGTGGCAGGAAATCTATAAACTAATGACATATTGCATAAAGAAGTTGGAAAGTAGGGTAGGAGTCTGTTTGGAACACATTGCCATCAAGATTCATTAGGGCGTCACACTCAACCTCAGGATACCAATATTTAGTACAGCTCTTCTCAAACTAATATATTCTACATTTGGTGGATACCACTGAGCTGTCCCCATTCACTTCCCCCCCTTTTTCTTTTCATTCAAAGTTCAAGACTAGCATTTATACCTTTGCATTTATATTCTTTTCATTCAAAGTTCAAGACTAGCATTTATCCCTTTGCATTTATATTCTGTTTTGGTGTAAAAATCCCAGGGCTATTGAGTGTAATATTTCCTCACCCCATTATTTTGACTGATCTTTCCTGCATGTTTTTATTAATTTTACACTACCTTTTTTAAAATTCTGGATTTGATTGCACTCTGACAGTATCAGAATGCATTACCATTCACATACTATTATCTCATCTTTCACATCTGGAATCCAAGGATGAGAGTGAAAATGAATCTGTTCATTATATTGTTTTACATCATATATAATATTCACACGCTTTGTCATGATTTATTATATACAAAACAAGTATGCAGCACAATTCAGTTTGCTAAACAAGGAATCATGTCCTGAAGATTTAAAATCACTAGGTAACATTATCAGTGCCTTTTCAATGGCGACCCTCATTTCTGGAGTTCTCTCCTTAAATAAAATGAGTTACATATAAATTATAATATACCCAACAATGTAAAACCACAGCTGTCAGTTCAGCTGGTATTGGTCTTCATTAAATTATTTAAATGATTATTATTAATATTCTTAGGTTTGAAATCTTAAGTTTTCTTGCTGGCTTTTTTCCTCCCTGTTAACTTCAGGTCTAGGATGAAGAAAGTGAGTTTCTAGTTTTCTCCAGGAATATTCTGAATTCATCAACATTCGCTAGGAGGATTTTCTACAAGTTGGCGGTCGGAGGCAGTACGTATGAAGAAGCCCGGGTTCAAAACCCCAAGCAGCGCAAAACTGACCACTTCCAAGTCTCCAGGTCACATTCCTATGCGGAGCCTAAACGAAACGTGGGAAGCAAAGCAATCGGCGCCCCGCAGCTCTAGGTTGGGCTCGCCATTCCCGAGCTAGACGAGGCTGGCGCAGGCGGCTGATTGGATGGAAGAGGCGGTATCGCTCCACCCAGGGAAAGGCTCATCGCTCTGGCCCGCCCCGCCCCGCCGGCTTTGGCAGCTTCTGCTCCCTGAGCGTGTTGGTGCCTCTCCGGGAAGCGAGATCCGTCCTGGACGGCGCCCCTGCCTTGAAGGAAGCGCTAGAGGGTCCCAGCCGCCAGGTCAGTGGGTAGTGGCTCCATCCTTTTCTCCCTTCCCATCCCTTTCCCTGAACAGGCGTTGCGGGGCGGGCTTGGGGAAAGGTTTTGGGAACGAAGGACCCCCGACAGCATCTTTTTTTCTCAATCGCCGTCGCTTCCCGGGGTGGCCGAGAGAGCCGGCTAAGCAATTCCACAGCATTTCTCCACCCAGCGCGGGACTCTGATAGAATTCGCCGGTTTCTTCCTTGGAACTTATTCTCAAGTGCAACCGGGATAGGAAATATATCCATGATGCTATTTAATACTTACCTCGCAAAAAATAACAATAATCCTCCGGAATGTTCAGCGAGGGCATTGATTCCTAATTCGGCGTGAAGAGGATGGGAGAGGAATTGTTTCGTTTTTGTCTCCATCCCCTGGTTCCCCCCCCCCAATAAAAGCATTATAGATAGCTTTTAAGTATAGCTTTGCCATATTTAATAGGATTTGAAATCCTTCTATTGCCCCTCTTTTAACACACCTGCAAAAGCCCTCTAGCGTATTAATCCAGGTTGTCATTTTGATGTTACCTGTCAGTCTAGTTCAGGACAGCATCTGGGTCCAAAAAAGCCAAGCTCCAGAGACGGCAGCCATACAATTTGCCCTCTGGCTGATGTCTAGAGGGCAAAGAGTTCTGCCGGGGATTTTTTGTACCAACTGCAACATGCACAACATGTTAGGGAGTGGTGTGGAAATACAGACGACTCTCCATTGCCATCTGTCTCTCTCACACACATGTACCAGCAATTCCAAAGCATCAGAATTGTTTTCCACAGCATGACCAATTTATCACCAAATAAATTGCTTGCAGTGGCTAAACAGATTGGGCAGTATATCTGCTAATGTTATAGTCATTTCATTTCAAAACTCAGTATGCAGTTTACAGCTGGTCTGTCTTGGTTTCTCAGAAGCCACTCTACATTAATTAGTATGCTTTTTAAAAAAAAAAAGATGAGTGAAGTGTTTACTTTTTGGAGTCTGTTGTTTACCCTCATGTGTTGAAAGTGATATGCATCATTTGCAGTTGCATCTGATGCTCATCTAGGTGGAAATGTCTATTTCTTTTTTAAAAAATATATTGGAATGTACAGTCCTTACACTGAAATCCTGCAATCTCATACCTAAGATTTGACATCCTTACTCTTAACTGCACCTATTTTGAAGCAGATATATATAAAATTAGATTAGAAAAACTTCATTTGGTAGCAGCATGAACTGCCTTATATTTAACTGCTGGAAATTTTGTTAGGTGATTCATAAATAAATTCGGTCATCCTCAACTTGTGAAGGTTGTTTCACACATGAGCATTAACAGTGCCACAGCATGATCCTGCAGTTATCCAATGTTGAATATAGATGTGTGAACTTCTCTTACAGGGAGCCTTATTTGTAATAGTTAAAAGCATAAAGATCAATATTAAAATATAAAGTGTTCATTTTTATTTTCAGTTACGTAATTACGGATACACTAGGGTAGTTAAAAAGAACTCAGAAAGAAGAATATGATGAATTTTGAAATAATAGTTTTGATATCTCGGACCTCATTTAAGTTTCTTCAACATGCTTCATGTACTTAGATAGAGTGGAGAGCATGAACTCTGAAAACAGTTGCAGTGGAATGGAACAGTTGTTTTATTTCAGTATTTTTACATTGATCTAATCACATGTTAGAGAGTTATATAAATTATATTACATTATAAATCAGGTTATTGTTTTCACCTCAGGTCATAACATAAGTGATGTTGCTTAAAGTGCAAAAAGCATTTGGATATTTATGCTTTTAGGCCAGATTTTGTCATTCTCTCTAAATTACCTAATTCTCTAATTATCAGCATTTTTGACAATGGTACTAGATAAAAAAATCTTCCCCAAACTTAAAGTATCAGGTAATATTTACAAACTTAATAAAAAGGTATATTCAAAGTTCTCCTTGCTTTATCCCAAACAATATTTGTTCTTTAAGCTCAAATACAAATTAGATTGAACTTGATAGCGACTGTGGATACCTGGCAGGCTTGTTATAATTATAATGCATAACAGATTGCAAGATCAAAAATACTTTGGGAAACATTTGAGATTAGCCTACTGCTGCACTGAAAAATATACTTTTAATGCATTTCTTAAACTTGTTAAATTAGAATCTTGTTAATTTAAACCTATCATAAATTAGAAGATTCTGGCCTTCACATCACAAATTATTCTGTTTCTACATTAAAAATGTATGTTGAAAAAGAAAAAAGAACCAACTAAGTAATATTTAAAAATACTTCCCATTGCATTAATAGAGTGGTATCTAGCAATAATAAAAAGTTATTGTTTTGGCTACTTGCTCACTTTTTCTTCTGTAATATATTTATATAGCTTCTGAACTTCTTGATTTAATCCAGCTGGCATTTCCAACTTACTTTGGAAGAAAATTGGCAGAAAGGGAGAGAAAAGTAAAAGACCTGCTTTTTTTAAAAAAAAAAAGAATATAATTTAAGATGTTTTCATTGCATTATGCCAGAAGCATTACTGGATGCTTGTTTTCTAAGAATAAGAGAATTTATGGAACATATATCACCATAGTCTCTGCATTATGACAGGAAGGATCATGACATTTTCATTCGGTATAAGGAAAATATTTTTATTTCAGTTTTCTAGAATAACTTCTCAGACTGCTTTTAGTATATTATGTATACTCAGCAGAATTGCACAGTGGCTAAGCAAAGCTTCCCAGCAATTCTGGCGCAGCTGATTTGGTCTATTGAAACCTCATTTGGGATTGTCCTCATAATAAGATCTTGATAAAGAGCTCTAATTAGTCTAATTAAGCATCCATCCTTTTTCTATAAAGCATTTGTCTGCCATAATTTCTCCAGATTTAAAAGGTCAAAAGGTAATAGCAGGCAATAAATGCAGTTTACAGTTGTTGGCTGTTATTGTACAAAGTGGCATAGGATAAATGGGTATTAGTAGGAAAACTGCTTCCGTACAAGCCAATTCTTTCATCAGTATACATTGTTCTGATTCTAAGCTAACTTGCAAATAATAAATGTCATAGTTACTACTTTCAGTCATAGTTACTATGTAAAAAACCAAAAAGAAGACAAAAATGCCACACATTTCTCTTAAATAGCTGTCAAATATTTTCATAAAGTTGGCTAACAGCAAGATGGTTAAAGGACTTTGTATAAAGGTAAAGGAGTCCCTGCAGATTTTAATCCTCTAGTCATTGCTGACTATAGGGCACTGTGTTCATTTCCGTTTCAAGGCCATTGAGCCAACACTCTCCAAAGATATTTTTGTGGTCATGTGGCCAGCATGACATGACAGAGCACCGTTACCATGTTTGTATGTTTTTGAACTGCTAGGTTGGCAGGAGCTGGAGCTAGTTAACAGGAGCTCACCTCATTGCATCGTGCTTGGGTCTTAAACCTGGGCTGCCGGCTTTCAGGCCAACAACCCCATTGTCTTAACCACTGAGCCACCATGCTGCTGTTTGTATAATGACTAGAGGGTAATACTTAGTTGCATAGAAATCATAGGAAGCAATGTCAGCACTGAGTTGTTGGTAGTTGACTGGCCCATGAGCATTTCTAGAGGTGGAATCAGAGTATTGGAGCTGGACCAGGGACACTTAATGGTTGAATGAACACTTCATGTAACTCATAATGTTTGTATGGTGTGGGATTAACATGTTATGAAAAGCCAGCTATTGTGTTTTCTTTCAGGGAAACATAATTAATGAAATAATACCTTAGCATGGTATAAAGCCCTGACAAACAGGAAGACAAAATCTGAATCAATCATGGTGGATGACAAGCAGGAATAATTTGGTGGTAGTGGGGTGGGGGGGACGCTAGCAGACTTGAGAGGTAATAGAGATAGATAGTCTCAGTCTGTAAAGCTGCCACGACCCCTTATTTCAATTTTCTCTTGGGACTTTACAGTTATAATACATTCAGCATTCTAGATATTTAGATATTATGGTGGTTAACATGATATTTATGATCTCCTGCTTTTGCTGTCTGATGATCTAGAAACCTTTTTATAAGAGAAGGAACCTATTATGGGACTTTGGCCAACAATGGAGTTGATTTGAAGTCATTGATCTATCTGTATCATTGAAGATAAAGGTGGTCTCTACACTGTAGAACCAAGAATCTCAGCTTAGGCTAGTAAACTGAGCAGGAAATACTTTTCTTAAGCCATCCATTTTCTGATGCTCATTTAAGTTAGTCATACCCTATTCTTTGACGTTTTGGTTACATTCCAAGTAAAACTAAACATTCCAAGTAAAAGATTAATATATTAATGTATTTCTCTGCAGGCCCCAATGATTTAGAAGCTTTTTCTGGATATTTGTACCAAATGAACACAACACTATTGCAGGAGAGAAGCTAATTATTGTTATTGTTGCTGTTGTCATCGTAGTAGTGTCACAACTGCCGAATGTCCTCTTTAAATGCCTGCCTCTTGGCATCAAATGAAGATCAGTTCATTTTCTCAGCTTGTTGAATTGTTTCCGCTTTCAGCTACTTTTACTGTGTGATTTGTGTCTTTAGGCTGCACAGCAGAGGCCATGGTTCAACTTCTGATGTCTCCAGGCAGCCTGGAGAAATGCATCTCTGAAATCATGCAGAGCTGCTGGCATTCAGTGGACTAGATGGAAGAATGGTTTAACTCAATAAAAGAGCTTCCCTGGCATTTTATCTTCTTTACTGCCTTCTTAAAACACATGTACTTTTATTTAAATATTCAACTTAATTAAATGTGCATTTTGTGCCAGTTAAATATTTTTCCTTTGTATATGTCTTTTCAAATGTTACATTATTGAATTTTTAGTTGCATTAGCTGTCCTTAATATTTTTATAATTCCTTAAATGTCATATATTGGCACAGAAATCTTCTGGATAAATCTAAAATATCTACATTTTACACTGCAGAAGAAAAATTTATGGTCCCTGTTAGGAAGGTGTCAGAATTATTTATGAAGCATTTTGTGCCACAGGTGAATATGATATCTGATATCTTCATTATGTGTCAAATTATATGCAACCACCCATGCCAGTCTGAACATTCAAATAACAGAGTTTCAATGCTTGCAATAAGACAGAATCATTAAGTTGGAAAAGACCATGAAGGCCAGCTCCTTTCACGTGTAGAAGGATAATAAATAAAATGCATTCTTGTGTTGCTGGTCCGAAGGGATTGATTTTTCTTCTTTACTATAGATAGTCCTTGACGTGCTGGTGTAGCTTAAGTTGTTAAATGTTTCTGGTTGCTAAGTGAGCACCCGATTTCATGACCTTTTTTGCCATGTTTGTTAACAGAATCACTGTGGCCATACAGGAGACATCACATGATGGTGACTTGCAACCTTTCCTGCCAGCTTCCCTATAGACTTGACAGAAGCTGACTGGGAAGGTTGCAAATGGCGATCATGTGACCACAGAATGCTGTGACCATCATAAATTCATGATTGCCAAGCCCCTTAATCACAATCACACAAACACAGTGAAGCTGCAACAGTCATAAGTGTTATGTTAGGACTAAATAACGTAAGTGTTATGTAATGGCTAAGAAAGTGGTTGCAAGTCACTTTTTTCAGTACTGTCATAACTTTAAATGGTCACTAAATGAATGACTAATTAATGACTAATCATAGAAATTAAACATGGTTATTTGTTAGGACCTCCTTTCAGCATAGCACTATCTTGCTAGTGGATTTACCTGTCACAGTATTACAGAGAACAGCTGTATTACAAGGAGCAACACAACTTTTAATCATAATCTGTTTTGATTGATGATTTCAAAATTCTTAACATGCTGAAGTATTGTGGAAACTTCATAATATCAAGTATCAAATCCTTTCTAATCTCAATATTACCCAATGTTTTATTTTTATCATGTGCTTATCTTGAGTTTCAAAACTTTTGCTTATTGCTACATTAAGTATGGGAAGTTAATACCATATTGAATTGTTATAAATTATAAACCCAGAAGATTTTATGAAGACTAATGTGGGCATTTTTAAACTTAAAACCATTTTGTGCCTTCTTAGGACACTCAGTAATATTTAATATATAATTATTAATTTAATGTACTAGATTTAGATTTAATCATTTCAAAGAGACCCATTGAAATCAGTGAAGATTAGTCCAGTGCGGTTTAAGCCATCCATACAAATCACAAGGAATCAAACTGAGTTAAGTGACATATAATTGTCCTTGGCCATTCTCAGCAAGCCAATAAGGGCCAGACTTAGTTGATGCTTATGTAAGAGGCAACTAGAAAATCTCAAGGCGAAGATTAGCTTCTGTATGAAAAAAAATTAAAAATAAAATGTCAAGTCATTCTATTGTTACTAAGAAAACTATATAGACATGTTAATGAAATCACCAGGAGACTGTATAAGGAGACTGTATCTTAACTTTCTAATTTAAGGGGTTAAGATTCTAAATTCTAAATCTGAACTCAACCTAATACTAACATGTCTCCAAATGATATTAAAAATTAACACAACTATAAAATGGTTTCTGGTTTTGTAGCAGTAAACCATTTATAGCTTTTCTAAAAATGTAGTGTACAGTCTAAATAAGCCCCATGTCTGTTGCCATCAGCATAACCCCTGCTTAACAGGCAGATTCCAATAAAACAGAATATATGTACTTCAGGGAAGAACTGTAGTGTCATTGATGCTTTCATGTTACCTAGTCAGATAATGAAATGTCTATAAGCAAATAGCCAAGCTCAGAGAACACCATAGCTAAGCAGGTAAGTGTAGTTTTTGGAAAAGGACGGAACTGTATATAATGAAGCTGCTTGGAGAAACAGTCTATATTCTAACCTTGGGTAGAGCAATATGGCAGTATGAGAAGATGGAGCTTGCATTTTTACAGAAGGATTAAAAGATGCAAGAGAATGGTGGCTAAAAGAATCAAACAATAAAATAAGTATGGTTAAAAAGTGTGTTGCTAATCCTTTAATCAGAAGCTAGATTAATACATGTTGCTTTAGGATGTGTGATAAACCTTCCCTGAAAGTTTGTTCATTCAGGATTCACCAGGATGTATGCCACTGAGTTATTTGCTGCAGGAGTTATACATATTGTAGATACATAATTTAGTTGAATAGGTAAACTCAGCTCTTCTAAATTCCAAGGCTCTGAGAAAACAGTGTCCTGTGTTATAACAGAAACTGAACATTCTATGGTTTGACAAAAGGCCACCTTTCTTCATAATATATGAATATGCCACAAGTTATGAATATGAATATAACTGTATAACTATAAGGTATCTTATCCAACCTTTGATGAATTATAAGTATTCTCAGTAACTTTGATTTGGTTTGCTTCTCTCACATTATCCAACTGCTTTTCATAGTCTTCTGCTAAAACAGTTCTATACATTTCATTTTAACTAGAGTGAATGAACAGATTTTTATCCCAAAGTATGTTGCTGCATGGTTTTTGTTTTGTTTTCCATTTTATATTCCAGGACCAGCTCATGTAATCATTCAGGCAATTGTTGTCTCAGCTGTGATTGAAAACTGCCAGGCTGCTTGCAGTGTTGGAAACAAATATTCAAATGCAGTGTAGCATATGAAAAGAATTTGTTAAAGAGACGTATAGAGCACGAAGAAGAAAGGAAGCAAAAGGGAAGAATTTATATTAGTTTCATATAGTGACAATGATGCACATTCATTCCTAGTGAATTTCATTAGTTGAAAATAGAAATAATGAAAACTGAAAGTGGGTTGGGAAATGTTACGTGTATAATACATGCATTCTATTATATGAAGTGAAGCTTCCATATTTAAACTTGAAAGTATCATCAGTTCCCAGTTCTAAAATAGAGGGTTCCATTATCTTTAATTTTTTGGAATGGTACTCTGCACTAATAAATGCAATTATCCAGAGAGTTTGATATGAATGATGTATTATGCAGTATCTCTTGTTACATTAGATATTTTTCTTTATTACATTTGGGCCAATTTTAGGGTTAAGTGAGTCCAAGACAAAAGGGATTAAAGCGATATAAAGAGGGATTCAAATCCAGTCCCAGAGAATTGTTATCTGATGTTTTTATGTTTACAGCATAAAACATTGCAGCTTACAGAGATTCTACCAGGAAATTTGGGGGAAAAAAACTAAAAATCTATGATTTATGAATTGATTTTCCCTACACTTAAATATAGTCATTTCATATAAGATATGCCTATACCATGGCAAATTTAAGATGTGAGGAATTCAATTCCCAGAATTATCCAGCCAGCATACCTGAAAGTTGCCAAGTTGAAAAATACTAGTCGATGTCCATTGTACCTCTGACTTCCAGAATTTCAGTCCTATAAACCTGTTGCCTTACTCATATTGAACATCAGCATATCATTCTCAGATAACTTCTTTACTGATCAGTCTGTCTGGGAGTAATGGATTTGCCCTCTTTATACCTTTTGTTTACTGTATACTTGAAAATTTCTAAAATGATATATATACATTGTTCAAAATTCACGCAGAGATTGTCTTTATCTGCCTTGCTAAACTCCCAAAGTTAATTAAAAGTTTATAGTTGCTGTTGTGCAAATTCTGCAAATATCAATCAGGCCACTGGCACTTGTTATACAGAGAAGTTAAAAACTTGTATAAAACTGAAATAGTTTTCCTTTCTGAATTTAATAAGTTAGAAAGAAACCAAGGAATTTTATTTCATGTAATTGTCAAACCAGGGACTGCAAGGAGTCATTTAGACTAATGTTCAGTTCTTGGTTGTACGCCAGAACAGATGGCTGGCTAGATTTTTCTTAAATATAACCAATGAAATAGATCCTACCACCTCATTGGAAAATATGTTCTGTTATTAACTATTTAAAGATGTAACGGCCTATTTTATTTATTTATTTATTTATTTATTTATTTATTTATTTATTTATTTATTTATTAGATTTCTATACCGCCCTCTCTCCCAAAAAAGGGACTCGGGGTGGTGTACAGCCGGATAAAAATAGAAACAAGATATAAAAATTGTACAATTAAAAACAATTTAAAATAATTAAATTAATGGCCGAATTATAAAATTATCAAAATGTATAAAAACAGATAAAAGTTTAAAATACCAAATTTAAAACCCCACGATTATGACTGGGCCAGGCCGGCCTGTTGAAAAAAGTGGGTCTTCGCTGCGCGCCGGAAGATCTGAATGTCGGTGATGGCCCGTATCTCCGGGGGCAAGTCGTTCCAAAGGGAGGGAGCCCCCGCATAGAAGGCCCGCACCCTTGGGGCCACCAACCGGCATCGCCCAGCTGGCGGAACCCCGAGGAGGCCGACCCTGTGGGAATGCCCTGGGCAGCGGGAGGCCGTTGGTGGCAGCAGGCGGTCCCGTAAGTACCCAGGTCCCGAGCCATGGAGTGCTTTAAAGATGATCACTACCACCTTAAATTGGATCCGGAAAGCCACAGGGAGCCAATGCAGCTCACGCAGGAGTGGTGTAACATGGAGCTCCGAGGAGCTCCCAAGATCACCCGCGCGGCCGCATTCTGGACCAACTGTAGCCTCCAGATACGCTTCAAGGGGAGCCCCATGTAGAGAGAATTGCAGTAATCCAAGCGGAAGAGGGCGGAAGTGACCGTGTAAAATTTGGGGTCTACTAAATATTAGCCAACAAAAGCCAACCCAAAGGTGCTTTTTCAGGAGACAAGTAGACTTTCTTTTTTCTTTTGAAGACAAAAACAAAACAAAACAAGAAAGTCCAGTTGCCTCCTGAAAAAGCATCTGTGGGACAACCATGACCTGGATAAAATGAGAATCTCTACAGACCTTGAATTGACACATGCTACTCTGCTTAGAGGAAATGCCACCACTGGGATTGCTAGACCTATCTTGTGCAGTACATGATCTAATTGCTCGGGTTGTTCCTAAATACACTACTTAATTTGTTCATTTGTTTGTTTGTTTTAAAAAACCTTATTCTGGAGGACTAAAGTTACTTGGTATTAAAGTAGATTTGCTCCAAAATGCAATTAAGCAGTTTTAATAGTTAGAAAAAAGAATGAAAAGTGTTGGAATATTTTGTAGATATAAGAAATACTGATAAGAGTTCTCCACTAGATTCATCAGATTTTAGTCTGATCCTAATTGGAAGGTGATAGAGCAAGACTTGATGGTATAGCAAATTACTTGCATTGAGAACTTCTTTTCCAGGCGAAGCCCTAAATTGTATTGTATTTCAGTACACAATTTGTGGACAGGCTTTGTAAATTAGTAACTTGTAAGTTGTGTTTTCACAGAAACGGGTGGTGAAACCAGGCTCAATAACAGTAACTGTGAAAGGCATCTTGGAGTCTTAGTGGACAACCAGCTAAATATGAGCCAGTAGTGTGCAGCAGCAGCCAAAAAAGCTAATGCAATCCTAAATTGTATTAACAGAGGGATACAATCAAGATCAAGTGAGGTACTAATACCACTCTATAAAGCCTTAATAAGACCACACCTAGAATACTGCATCCAGTTTTGATCATCACATTATAAAAAAGACGTTGAGACTCTAGAAAAAGTACGGAGAGGAGCAACCAGGGTGATTAGGGGACTGGAGACTAAAACATATGAAGAACAGTTACAGGAACTAGGCATGGCTAGTCTAGTGAAGAGAAGGACCGGGGAGACATGATAGCAGTCTTCCAATATTTGAGGGGCTGCCACAGAGAGGAAGGGGTCAAGCTATTTTCTAAAGCACTTGTAGGCCAGACAAGGAATAATGGATGGAAACTGAACAAGGAGAAAGATAACTTGGAAATAAGGAGAAATTTTCTGACAGTGACAATAATCAACCAATGGAACAGCTTGCCCTCGGAAGTTATGGGAGCGTCATCACTTGAGATTTTTAAGAAAAGGTTGGACTGCCATTTGTCATAAATGATGTAGGGTCTCCCGCTTTAGCGGGGGGTTGGACTAGATGACCTACAAGGACCCTTCCAACTCTTGATTATCTGTTATAGAGAGAATCAAATTATGCAGATAGGAATGATAGAGACTGAAAACGTAAAAGAATTTATGTCACTGTGCAGACAAGGTTATCTGAATTAACATCCAATTTATTGCAGTAGTAGAAGAGTGACATGATCCCATCAGTCCCTTATTTCAGATTCTCATCTGTTTAACAGATAATCAGAGTTGGAAGGGACCTTGTAGGTCATCTAGTCCAACCTCCTGCCCAAGCAGGAGACCCTACACAATTTCTGACAAATGGCAGTCCAATCTCTTCTTGAAAGTTTCAAGTGATGGCGCTCCCACAACTTCTGAGGACAAGCTGTTCCATTGGTTGATTGTTTTCACTGTCAGAAAGTTTCTCCTTATTTCCAAGTTAAACCTCTCCTTGTTCAGTTTCCATCCATTACTCCTTGTCTGGCCTTCGGATATGACACTCTGGGTCATATCTTATTCTTAAATGCTATGGTACTTATCCCCTTAAGATATATTAAATGAAAAGTTCAGTTTCACCTACATTCTTTAAATATGTTTGTTCAATTATGCTTTAATATATAGGTATTCAAATATATGTAATTCAAAGAATGGTTGAATGTAAACGATTCAGTTAGCTTCCTGGGTTATTGCAAAGAGAAAGCTGCCACTTAAAAACAAAATATAGCTTTATTTTTATTGCATTGCCAACTCATTTCATATTTTGTGAATAAAATTTATCAGTGTAAGAAGATAAAACAAAACATTACCAAGTAGATGTGAAGTAGTATCAACTAGTTAGTATAACACAAGGAAAACTATTTTGGATAAACAAATAATAACAGATACAGAGATGATGGGGCATGCTCCAGACGATCCAGAATTCCATATGGTAAATCATTGATATCATATTACTTTCCAAATGCAGTGTTTCCCTTGCCTGCTGTCTTAGATAGTCAACTGCCTTTAGCTCAAACTACTGTTTGCTATTAGGAAGTTTTTTCTAACATTCAGCTGCAATCTGTCGAATAAATCATTCCCCATATTATACTCTAAAGTCTTAATTTTCTTTTGTGTTTACATTCTTCCAGTATTTGAAAGAGATCAGAGTCTTCTTTCAGTTTTGTTTCTTCAGTGTGAAATAGGCCCAGATCTTTCAACTTACAATACATTAAAATCAAATATTGTTTTGTTTGAATAATTAACAGTAATTAAAATAATGCCATCGAATAAATAATAAAAGCAGCAGCCAGAAAAATTAAAATGTTCCTAGGCAAATGTGCATACTTAAAATAAACATGTAAATATAGTAACAGGCCTGGGTGAATATAAATAATATTACCTAGCACCTCACTAGCAACAACATTTTAGAGTGGCAGAGTAATGATGGAGTGGAATGTCAGATTTGCTCCCAACTGTATTCATACAATGCTTAAATGGTCTTTTGCATTGCCTCCAGTGATACTTCTCTATTTGTATCTTACTATTCTATTCTGTTTTGCAGTATATTTTCTCTTTTCCCTGAGCAGTACAGGTGTTAATGACACAGTTAGGATTGGAATTTCTGTTACTAAGTTACAGACTCATAAAGCATGACATCATGTGACTGCATCACTTTGTCACAGAAATTTTAGTCCTATTTGCCATTGTTAAGTAAATGCCATGCTGCCATTAAGCAATGATATAGTTGCCATCATTTATTCCAGCTTCCTACCGATTTTGCTTGTAGGAAGCTGACAAAGAGGGTCACAAATGATGATCACATGACTGTGGGACACTGCAACCAATATTAAGCATGAGGACTGGTCATAAGTACCACTCACTTCATAAGTTCAAACAATTGCTAAGAGAGGACTAATTGTAAATTATCCTATAAGAGCAGCAGATTACAATCTATACTTTCCTCAAGTCCCAAAACATACCAAACAATAAGGGTTTTTAAATGAATGTTTTCTTGTCTCTCTGAATGCATAGTTTCAATGAAAATTAGCCCAATGAAAATTTGGCATATTATTATTACTTCTTGCTAAGCATTACGTGCTTTTTAAAAACCAGTACAGAGTACTTAAAGAAGTGTAATTAAAAACACAACCAAAGAGAAGTGTAATTAAAAACAGAATGAAAAGCATTATGAAAACTCCAACCCGAACCTAACTATAAAAGACCACAAAGAAAGCCAACATTTCACCAACTTTAACAGCAAGAGACCAGTTACATATGAAACCTTTGCTTAAATTAAAATGTTTACACCCTCTACATAAAAGCAAAAAGTTCTGTACTGCATTTAGTGCTTTATAGATCAGCCATCTATTTCCATGCAGATTATCTGTATGAAAACAACTATGGAAAGAAAAAAATGAGTTCTTGCTTGGGGTTATACCAAAGCAAAAGACATTCAAAGTTATTTTTTTGTGTTTCTATATGATATTAATTTGATAAGGTCCTGTTAGTCTTTGTGATCAGTGGGTCTGTCCATTTCTATGTGCATTTGTTTTTCTTTTAAGTATCTCTCTTAACGAGAGATGATATTTCTATCATTCTAATATGATGATGAGAGTTGTAGACAAAGATTTGAAGAGCAAAACTTTTGTTCCCATTTATTCTTGGAACAAGAATAGATAATCTAGCTTTCAAATCATAAAACTACATATTGAATTACCATTTGATTGATCAAAAAGGCAATCCACAAATACGTCAGAAAATTCAAAGAAATGTGCTAATTGATTTGTAGTTCTATATTTATATTTAACAAAAAAATTACCAGATCAGTACTAAATAATAGCATTATAGAAATTAATTTACTGTGTGTTTAATTGCAAGATATACAGCAGTATGCACAGCTCAGATTCTCAATCTTTATTATCTATTAAATTATTTCCATGGTTGTAAATGTAAAATATGTATTAAAAATATCCATGCCTTTTTCATTTTAATCTACATGAAATAGAAATTATTTTTCTATATAACAATATATCATTTCAAAATAATATTGAATGAAACTGCCAACAGAAATTAATATTTAAATGCTATTGCTTCATTGTTTCCTTCAATTTTTATCTCTTTACAGCACCAGGACATAACATCCTGTTAAAATCTGCTATAAGGATTTAATTATGACTGAAATGGCTCAAGATGCCACAGGTTTTACAGAAAATTATTTTTGACTACTAAGTCTTTTCATTGTGTTACTAAACAGACATATTAATAATATTTTTTTAAAAAATGTCAGAACTCAACTCCACATCTGGATTAATAGCAAATATTGAAAATGGAACTTTTTTGGAGCTGTATCCCACGTCTCTCTCAACATCCATGGATTCACCTTCCAATCGCATGTCAAACGTCTATGTTTACGTTTCAATCTTCCTTAGCCTCTTGGCGTTTCTTCTTTTGCTGTTAATTATTGCACTTCAGAGATTGAAAAACATCATCTCCTCTAGTTCTTCCTATCCAGAATACACTAGTGATGCTGGGAGTTCCTTTACAAATTTAGAAGTCTGTAGCATTTCTTCCCAGAGATCAGCTTTTTCAAACCTTTCATCATGAGAAGCCAATGAAGGAAATCTATTGTGCATGGAATAGCATCTCAGTCCAAGTCTTGAACATGGTTGGAAGACTAAGGCATGCAAGATTTAAACTATTAGAGACGAGATGATTTCTGAACTTTTCTGCTTAATGTCACACACTGAGCTCTGCCTCTTGGAGTTTTGGAATTTTGAAGTGTTTTCCCCAGCCCCTTTTGAAGCTAATGAAAAGTACATTCTTTCTCAAGTCAATATGTTCCTTAAGTGATTATAAGGAAATATCTATGTTATTCTCTCAATAATATTAGAAAAACTGTTTGCCTTTGACTTGTTCCAAGATTTTTTTTCAACTTCCCAGCTTATGATTCTGAGATCTTTGGTGATCTCCCATCAAAGTACTAATCAGGTTAAATGCTACTTAGGATTTCAAGATTATCCGAGTTTTAAAGGTGCTACCACCTGCTATAAAGGAGATACAGCTATTTAAACTGTAAATGGGAATATCTGGCTTTCTGCTTCTGTTTACCGATCTCAAAGCTCAAAGATGTTTAATTGTATTCCATGGCAAGACCATTCCGCTATACACAAGCAAGACACTTTTCCTGTAAATGTGAAACAAAGAAAGAAAGCTAATATAAAATCTAGTTAATATCATGTTCCTGTAATTTTCCCTACACTGCCTGATCTTTATATTTTAGTGGAACAACTATAATTAATGTATGTACTAATGACTTCAGACTTACTGCATTTGTTGGATTTGTAGAATTACATACTTTCTAGATTATGCATTCCCAATATAATATCCTTTTCAATATGTTCTATGATGATCACCACTCACGGATCTATTTAATTTTATTTTCAATAAAGAAAGAAAGAAAAGAGATGGGAAAGGAAGCTAACCTAATGTAAAACTAGTATTTCCAATAGTGGTCTCTGCAGGAAGAGATGTTAAAAAAAGTCAACATGATGGCTAGAACCCTGTCAGTTTAGGTAGTCCTTGACTTATGACCACAATTGGGATCAGAATTTGTTGCTATGCAAGGCAGTTGTTAAGTGAGTCACTACTTGATTTTATGACCTTTTTGTCAATTGTTAATTGAATTACTGCAGTTTTAAGTGAATCATTAAGTGTATCTAGTTGACTCTGCTTTTTGGAAGCTGGCTAGAAAGGGTGCAAGTAGCGAACCTGGGATGCTGCAACTGTCAAATGTTTGCTAATTGTCGAGTTTCCAAATTCTGATCACTATGCTACAATAATTGTAAGTGTGAAGATTGGTCATAAGTTTTTTTTTCCAATGCTGCTGCAACTTCAAACAGTTGCTAAATGAATGGTCATAAGTCAACTACCTGTAGACTGTGTCAAATACATAATGTATATTAAAAGGGGCAGGGCTTTCATAACACGATTGTGGCTATTATCTTGCTTTTTTAAAATCCCCCCCATGTAGGTGCTTGGCCCCAATAAATAAATATATTTGATGTATAATTAAAAAATGCAACTTCCAACAAATTTTGAGTTGAGGCACTTTTATCAGAGAAAAATAACAGGTAGGCAGGCTGAAACTCATGAACGATTGTGAGCAATTATTATTAAAGAAATTTTTGTTGAAACTTCAAACTTCCTTTGTGTTTGTTATGTAGGAGGTGCCATGAAGGAAATGCTTTGGAATAGGCCAAGACAAAAGGCCTAATTGTACATAAATGTACTATTTACTCCAAGTACAATTTTACCTTCCTGAATGGAGTTGAGGACAAGCTACTGGTTGTTGTTGTTTTTGTTTTGTCTGATACCTCTTCCCAAATATGTGGACTTCAATTTCCAGAATTCTCAGCAAAGTTGATGCTGGCTAAGGAATTACGGGAACTGAAGTCTACAGGTCTGGAAGGCACCCAGGTTGGGAATGCTGAACTAGAGAATATCTTAAGAATAGGTGTATATGTTTGGGTACAAAATCATATAAAAGGCCAAAGTTTGCATCTTCTTTTTAATTAAAATTTGTATTGGATACCTATTATCCTAAGGTGAGTGGGAAGGATGGTAAGGAAGTCCTGGGGGAGCAATTGAAAAATCTGGATATATTTGGTTGGAGAAAATAAGAAGAAAGAAGCCCGAAAGTTCTTGTAAATATCTTTATGTGAAGGACTATAAAAAATGGAAGCTCACTGTTCTTTGTTGCTTCCGCAAGCAGAGCAGGAGTTAGATTGCTTCAGTGAGCAAGGTGTATCCTGAAGAGAAGCAGACTTTGCCAGAAAAGCTACCTACCGTATTTTCCGGCGTATAAGACGACCGAGCATATAAGACGACCCCGGATTTTCGGTTGTCTTTTTTCAAAGTCATCTTATACACCAGAAAATACGGGTATTCAAAATTTAAGCTGCAAGGATTTGTAAATGCTTCTCCTTCCTTCGCGCTCGCATCAGCCGACCGTACAACCTTCCTCCTCCGGCCCCAGGACAGCTCTCTCGGTCTCTCTCCCACACACACGGAAGACGACCAGGCCTCCCACGGAGCATGATGGGCCGGCAGAGCGGCCGCCATCTTGTTCCCTTCGGGAAGGGGAGGAGCGTCTCCCGGCGACGCCCGTAATATTTTCCGGTGTATAAGACGACCCGGCGTATAAGACGACCCCGGATTTTCGGTTGTCTTTTTTTGGTTTTAAAAGTCATCTTATACGCCGGAAAATACGGTAATAAAAAAAGCTATCCAAGAGCAACGCAGATTTCTTATACTGAGACATTTAAGCATAGATTGGACTAATTGGAACACCATTTCCCTGGCCTCTACCCAAGGCATTAAAAATTTGGTTTTTCCATCATTGCCATCAAGCCTGGGGATCTAATACTATGGGTGAGCCCATTTCACGGTTATTTGGAGTGTGCGATGTTACGACTGTTCTCTGCTGCTATTTTATGCTATTTATATTTGCTTATGACTTTAATTATTTTTACTGTTTTTTATTCTGTTTTAATTGTTAGCTACTCAATCATTTATATGACATGGACAGCCATATAAATTAAAGAAATAAATTTAGAAATTCATTTGGAATCTTGCCATCCAGATGAAAATCCTAAGGAAGATGCTTCAAAGTTTAAAAATTCTTTTTATATCTTAATTTATACCCTACTTTCATATATTGCTATAAAGCTAACACTATACCCAGGGTATGCAAGCTTAAACACTCAAAGAGCCATTTGGACCTGTTTCCCACAGAAAAGAAAACATCAGGAACCAATAATTTAACAACCGGTGTGACTGGGCGGGCATGGGAAACTTGACATCACTCACTCCCATCCAGTCACCTCCTGCTCTGAAATATGGAGCGAGTCTCCATCCCCCACATCACCCTTACCTTCTCAGGCCAGGTGAGGAGTGATGGAGAGGGGAGGGGCCAGCCAGTGGTGGGATCAGCCAACAGGGAGCCGTAGTACAAGGCCAAAAGAGCCACATGTGACTCCAGAACCGCAGGTTGCAGACTCCTGCACTATACAAATGGCTGTGAGATATTCCATTAGAAATTTTATGCATTAAGAATGAATGTATTAATTCCAATCTCTTAAATATTCCAACTGAAATTCTATGTATTAAAAATAAACAATATGTTAATGAGTTCCACTGTTTTTGTTGAATTTTATGAACTGAAAATACTTTCTTGGTCAAAAAATGAAACAGCCAATACTACTTGTGAGGAAGAAAATTATAGAAAAGTTATACAACAAAAAGAACAATACTGGTAGCATTTAAAAGTAAGATTGAATTTCCTATAATCGTTTCCCTACTCATAAGAAAAATTCAAAAGCAGCAGATGCTTGCTTAATTTGTTTACAAGAATACAAAAAAAACATTTATAGAGGATAATTGTACCTCTTAATGCAATATAAAGCAAAGAAAGAAGACTGAGAAAATATTTCCAGGCACGGAGCAAGCATTTAAACCTTCATGGCTCATATACCCTTGCAGAACTCAAGACCTAGGTATCTTCAGGACAACTTTCTCCAAATAGTCCCTGCAGTCAAATCAAAGAAGGTTGTTAGCAGAAACCTCAGAAGTCAATCTTTTTAATCACTCCCCCCTTTCTTTGGAACTTTGACATTCTAAGATCTGTATGATCCCAGCTCTTACACACATTCCCTCTGTGGTTTATGGTATTTATTTTTAACTGAATTATGTTGTCCTTGGTGTAGAAGTGGAACGTTAACTGAGCAATGGTGTTGTCTACATTTTTAATCTTTTTATCAAGATGAGATATGTAAGCCTCTGAAATGGGAGCATTTGGAAAGGCATATAAACCTAGAAAATACATAAAATAAAATAATTGACCATATCCCCAAAGACCAAGAGGTCCTTTGATTAATTGTCCTTTCACTTACATTGCCTATATCTACTTCTGAGGGACAAAGCAAATAGGTTAACCTGGTTTAACCAATTTTAATTTAAAATTATAAAATACCTTGAAGGCCAACTACTGCCAACTACTGCCATTCTCTGCATAAGGCAGCATGCTGTATCAAATGCTATTTGATAGCTTTCAAAACAAATTTTGAAAAAAAAATCCTCTTTTCTGGTTCTGAAAAGTTTTATTACTTAGTTGGCAGGTATTCCTAAATTTTAGTATTTACTGTGTCTGGTGGTTCTATCCTGTCGTTTGGGCAAGATTGAACATATTAATTGTTAATGTTTTTGTATTCTTTTCTTTCCCTTTATTTGACTTTCTGTGCCTTGACCTTGGTTATGTGGTTCTCTGTCTTTTGCTTAAAAATACATTCCTTTAGGCTCAACTAACTCCTCAGAGAACTGTCGGTGCAGCTGCACTTGTTTAACTGTCATTTTTACTTTTCACTGGAACAGTTTGAGATTATGCTTACACCATTTCACTGCCCCCAATTTGCCCTTTCTCTTGAACTCCTTTGAATTTCTAAATGGGGCGTCCTCTCTGATTTTTCTTTGAATTCCTTGAAATGGAATTTATTTCTCAAAGTCCAACAAACCTCACCTTTCTCGTTTTTTTTAAACACTCTTTGTGTGGATTAGAAAAAAAATAATCAGGCAAATGGGCAGTAATGACAAGAAAAGCAGCAGATCTAGTGAACTGGAAACTATGCCTCCACTTTGAAGAAGGCAGTGCCGGTACTAATGTCTAGCCTGCCAGTTTGGCCTGAGCCAGCCCAAAGAATTTTGTGTTCTGGCTTAGATATTTTGAAGCCCTTTCTAGTATATGATAAAAATCAAATAAATAAATGAAATAAATAAATAAGTCCTGAGTTTATATTGCACCCTTCACAAGTGTCTTACCCTGACTAAGCGCTACCATTATTATATTACAAACTGTTAGTTCTATGTTTTGGGAGCTACTCCTATAATAGCAAGGGTTTTTGCGTGTCGCTGCCTTTGAGCCAGAGTTGACTCTTGATGAATGCTTAGACTAGCCTCTACAGCTTTCTTAGCAAAATTTTCAGAAGTGGTTTACCACTGCCTTTAAGAGCTGTAAGAGAGACTGAAAGGGCCAAAGTCAACAAATGGAATAGAATTCTTTATTGGCCAAGAGCGATTAGACACACAAGGAATTTGTCTCCAGTGCATAAGCTCTCAGCGTACATAGAAGCAACAAATGATAAATCATGATAATCATAAAATACAATCATCATAAATCATAAGATGCAATGCTAAGTGTAAGATAGTGATCTAGCTAGTGTTTTACCTAAGACAAGACTAGAATTCACAATTTCCTGGTTTCTAGCCTGGTGTCTATATCAAACTAGCTCTCAGCAGTTCTTTGGAAAGTATGAACCAGGACTATGAAAAGGAGTCTTTTCATATTCCTGCTGCTCTAGGGGTATGCTCTGCTTTTTCTCTGCAAAACTCTGTAATCATGTATTTTTTCTCCAACTGCTGCAAGGTTAGTTAGCCCCCACAAATCCTGGCAGAGCAAGCAACATATGGTAAATGAAATTCCATCATAGAAATTCTATCTATTCTGCAGTAGATACACATGTTTTTGTCTCTATTTACAAATGTCATGATTTCCCTCATGCATTGTTTCTCATTTATATTTAGTGAAGCTGAAATAACAGTTTCTCTCTTGCAAATCTAAAAAAATGTCACTAGCACTATCAAAACAATTATTCTGACCTCTAGATCCTGCAGATTCTTTCCATGACAATCTGTCCCTAATCAGATCTTTGAGGTCATTCAGCACCACTGTAATGAGCCCACCCACTGCTGGTCAACCACTTCTTTTTCCTTTTATATTATTTGCATTTAATTACATTCTTATTCAAGACAGCCTTATGTCAGGGTACTGCTGGTCAACCACTTCTTCTTCCTTTTATATTATTTGCATTTAATTACATTCTTATTCAAGACAGCCTTATGTCAGGGTACTGCTGGTCAACCACTTCTTTTTCCGTTTATATTATTTGCATTTAATTACATTCTTATTCAAGACAGCCTTATGTCAGGGTATTGCTAACATTATATCCCAATAATAGATGTATACTATAAAAGAGGCAATAAAGGACCCCTATGGAAGTTCATTATTTAACATAAGGAATGTTAAAAAGACATCTTAATATATTTGCTTGAGTTATATCTCATTTTCCTCCCAGAGCTCAAGGTAGCTTTCCTAGGGATTGCCCTTCATTTTACTGCCACAATATCAATATACTATCAAATTATCACCAACAACACAGAAAAGAGAGCTTTAGATATACATGAAAGGAATCCTAGAATGGGGTAAACATTTTGTTGCCTAAGTGTGCTTCTTCTTCAGTTCATATAAAGATGCTGACTAGGTTGGCAGTTGAATCTTATTTAACACAGACCATGAGACAATAAACACAACATTTCTACTTGAACAACACTTCTACTTAAGAAGGCCAAGAATGCTTCTATCTCTTCAACAACAACCCAGTCTGACATGCTGACACTAGTGTCCTCCAAGCTCCTTCCATCATAAGCATCAGGAAATGCCATAGAATTCAGCTATTAACAATAGCTTTTAAAAAGATTTATTAGGTTTATTCCTTAGCCAATTCTAAGAGTTTGTGCATGCATATACATACATAGAGATCTAAAGTTAATCTTGTTTTGTTTTGGTAAACCTTATAGGCTTTTTAATTTAATAAACAGTATTTGATATGTATAAAATATTGGCTGCAGTTTGTTCTCCAAACCACTGCAAAAATCCAGTCTGAGCTACATTTTTTACTATTTCAGAGCTATAAAATGCCTTCAGCTCAATTCCACCCCATGCTCAACTGATAATACAGAACTTTATTTAACTGTATGTATTGTAGTCCTGAGTTAAAAACAAAGTAAAGCAGAATAAAAGTTTGTTTGAAAAGAGAATATGGTGCAATCATTTAAAAAATATTCACGTGTACCCACAGTTTTTCATGATTTTAAAAAGGAACTATCGGTATAGACTTATTGAAGAGATGTGTATTTTTTTCCCATGTACAGTAGCTCTGTAGCTAAACTCAATTGGGAACAAGTACTTCTACTTTTCTCCCCGTATTTAGATGTTAACTTGCTACAGTACATGCCACCTTTAGTACTGTATATCCATTTATCTCTGAATTGCTAGAATAAAAACAAAAACAAAACCTTAGCTAACCCTTTAAGTCTCTATCAACCTGTGCTCAATCTGCACCTAATTTGACTCGATTCAACTGTGACATTAGTTCAGAATCTTGGGATGTTCAGTGGCAGTGAAACAGACTGCTTTTGATAATGAAATGTTTTATCCAGCAAAGGATTTTGGAAGAAAACAAATCCTTTGAGGGATAAATATTTCATTGGTTTAGAAGCATTTCCTTGCCTATGAAACCAGAGGCTATCATCTGTGAGTGAGATGAATATTTAATTTTCCATGATATTACAAATAATCTCAGCAGAATCATATCATATCATACTGAGGTACTTAAAAGAAAAGCTAAGAGTGAATGGTTATGATCTACCACCATAGATCAGCAATCATTGAAATATTCATAAGAATATCCTCTTCTGGTGGTAATTGCATTCCAGAATTCCTTTCATATAAAGACATAATCACAAAACATAATTGTGAGAATAAACAGCCCGGAGCAGAACATAATCATAACTGGAATTTCTAGCCACAGGTGTGCTGGCTGATCTTCTCTTTATGTTTGACTGTTTGTGGACTGTAAAGCCAGTCTAGGCTTTTAGCAACTCCTTAGATAGACTTTTCTGGAAGGATCTTTCTCTACTTAGACCTTTGAGGACTGCCAATAATGGACCCATCACTGTTCTGATTAAGTACACTTATCATCCTCCTGGTCATCTTCTTCTCTTTCTTTTCCAGAATTATGGTCTTCAGAAGGGAATAGGATCTTAAAATAATGTATCCAAAATAAAATAATTTGAGTCTGGCCATTTGAGAGAATTTTGACTAAGAATTCTGGAATGATATAATTCATTTTTTGTTGTCTTGGCTATCCATATTCTCAGCAGTTATCTACAACACTATAGTTTAAAAGCATCGATACTGTACTACCTTCTTTCAAAAACCAAATTTTGCTTTCATAGAGCACCACAGGAAAAACCATTTTCTGATTAATTCTGATCTTTGAAGCATAGACACATCATGGCATCTCAATATATTTTCCATGACTTTCATTGCTACCCTATCAAGAGCTAATCTCTGGTGTATGTTTGGTTGTGAGTTCCTTTACTATGGATAGTCAATCCTAAAAAACAGAATCTATCACATCAAGGTCTTCATTGTCAATTTTAAGGTTGCTTGGTTGTCCCTTGTCACTGGAATTTTTTTGTAAAAAAAAAAACCCTGTAATCTAAATCATTTTTATTGTATTCCTTGAGTTTCATTATCAAAGCTTTACATGCTTATTTGATGATACATATGGCTGGATTTAGTAGTATTTATTCACAACTTTCTGAATTTCATTTTTTAAAAAAATCACAATATACATAGAACTATAAAAATATAATTTATGATTGTGCATCTTTCAGAGTCCTAGGAAAGCTATGGGACCCTGACAAACCTTTGAAAATTATTAAAAATCAAGTTTGGTCTTTTTTTCTGAAATCATATTAGGGTATATGTGGACAAGGAGAGTGCAATAGAGAGATATAGAAAATACTAATTCTTTGGTATCATGTAGGGTGGCATGGAGTTGTGTAGCTCATATATGCACTAAGTTATATTTGCCCAATACCCTGGTGACTCTGTTGGAGGATCAGACTGATTCAAATCTGTGAACCTGCTTCATATTTGGCTGCTATTTCTAGTAAAATGCCCTGCCATTTTGTTTGCCATTTTCATTTCTAAGAATTTTTTGTTTTCTAACTTTTTTTGCTACCTTAGGTTATTTGGGTTCTTCTCTGTTCACAGAAACTGTTCATCCTTTGAATATTTTGATTATAATCCAAGTATCTAAATATGTTTTCCTTTGCTCATTGTGACTAGCAAGCAATAAATGTTGATATCCTGTCTCAGTACACACACACACACACACACACACACAGAGTACGAGCAGGGTTAAGTATGCTTATTTCACACAGCCATCCCCAGTCATTCCCCAAGTCCCAACTCTGCATGTGCCATCTTTGGACTTAGTTTTGATGATCTCTTCAGAAAATACTAACAAAAGCAATGGGTGCAACACAAGCCGCACTCTCTTCTGTGACTAAAGCCCGAGGGCAATGGCAGTAAGGTGAACTAAGAAGTCCAGGTAGGGCTTCTGTCAAGGGACTTCTGTCAGGATGACAGCAAGGTGAATTAGTGAACTCCAACCAGGGTAACAGCAACTGCTGATTGCAAGCCCAACAAAAGCAACCACAACTCCCTGTATTCCAGACAATGGGAAGACAATTTGGCTTTGATGGCTTCAAGGCACAACAAAGGCACCACACTAGCTGATTCAAGGCATGACAAAGGCAACTTGTCTTCAATGGGTGTAGGGCACGACAATGGCAAGTTGACTTTAGTGGGTACAAGACACGATGAATGCAACACAGTGTCAATGAGTTCAAGGTAATATCCTGTAACTGGGTCACTTAAGTAATGCAATCCTTGCAGTCTGTTACTGATGCAACCTTAAGACTGTGCAACTTATTAACTGAAGATCTCAAGTGACCACAACACGAGGCAGGAATTCCAGACAAACAGCTGAGAGCTATGAGTGGGTGGGCATTGTGGGCAATTGCTATGGAGAATGTGCAGGTGCCGCAGGCAGATACTATGGAGTGCTGGTAGGTGTATGGGCAAAACCGCAATGGAACCAGGACTAACTTGCAATATCCTGCCTTCTCTATTGGTTGTTTGTTAGAGACTGGCAGGGAATGTCACAAATGACAATTATATGAATGCTGCAGCCATCGTAATTGCAAGCAATAGCCAAGCCCCTAATTCATTATATGATTGTAGAGATATTGAGTGGGCCACAATTTTAAGTCTCTCTTGTTCAACACCTTCTTAACTTTGAACTATCACTGAATGAATGCTTGTAATGGTTAAGTTTTTCTGTTGCAGCCCCTATTTTGAGAATACCATCCCACCTGAGATTAAAGTGGCACTCTCATTGTTAGTTTTCCAAAAACTTTTAATTCCAGGGACGTATTTGGGAAATGAACAGCAATCAGAATACTACTTCTTTGTGGCTGCTTATGCTCTTATTTGTCTTTTATGTTTTTATTCTATTTCTCTTTGGTATCTTGTAAATTACTGGGAATCATTTGTATTGAATTGTAGGAAGTTAGCACCCACCCCTTTCCTAGAAAAATTGAAATAGCCTAGGAAATATTTAAAAGGCAGAATATTATATCTCCCTGGATGAGAAAAGGAGAAACATGTTTTAAAGACAAAGCAGCTTCCTGCAGCTCCCTGCCACCCCACTTCAGCTCCAGGGTGATGGGATTAAGGATGGCCCTCAGGAAATGATAGGATTACCAATCTCATCACATGTTCTGGGAAGATTGCATTAGGCAGCATTCAGGTGAAGCCATGTGGTCTAGACCAAGCCTGCAAAGTTAAGACCCCTGCCCCTGGGAGTCTGACAGCCAATGGGATTCATTTCTTGCACAGGAACAGCAAACATTAAGGTGGGGCCCAACAGAGGTTATATAAGGGTCTCTCAGCTTCTGGACTTCCCTTTTTTCTTGATCTCTTCTCACCTTGAGTATGTGATCAGACTTCTCTGGAGCTCTAGGCCATGTGGCCCTGTACACCTTTAAACCTTCCAAGCAGGCTCCATGTTGCCAGTGTCTTTTTCCCCATTTGGAACTGAACCCAGAAGGATATTTCTTTCAACAGAATATTGCAGAATAAGTATAATAACTAATAATAATAATTTATTACATATGTATGCCACCTGATTTGATGCCTCAATTATTAAAGAAGTAGTAATGTTTCTATATTAAATATTGACAAATGTCTAGATCTTAAAATAAGGAAAAACATATCAATAAATGTCCCCTCACACAATTTCTACTTACAATACTATCAAGTTTTTAGCCTTTAAAATGTTTTATTTTTATTTATTAATCACATTTATATTCTGAGATCTCCAGGAAACATAGATAACATTGTATTTAATACTCTCATCTTAGAATCTTAAGAAAGTAACTTATTTCTTATTACCATTAGCTATAGACTATCCAACTTTTCACTACAGTCATTGCAAATATCCTCTTTACCAACATTCTTTTCATTGTTCATAAAGATGAGATTTAGAGTAGTCTAAAAGCTATTCAATATGCACAACAATTCATAAATTTTAGATATTTGTATCAAAACTGTGTTTTAATTGGATATTCTGCTATTCCAGTTTCAGACAATACAACTGCCTCAAACAGTTTGATGCCTCCCAAATAGATCAGGACTTCACTTATGACATTTAAAAAGCTCTTGAAAACTGGGATTTTTTTAAAAAAAAGAACATTTGGACATTGAGGTGTAATACCTACCTACTGCAATACCTGGAACATAATTACTCTCTCCAAACTGCTAAGCAGCGATTTTTCGCCAAACTTACAGCTTATGGATAAAAATGTAAGAAAAGAATCTTGGCAACAATATTTATTTATTATTTATTTAATTTATATTTATTTATTTATTTATTTATTTATTTATTTAATTTATTTATTCAAATTTGTATACCACCCCCTCTCCCTAAGGACTCGGGGTGGTTCACAGCCAGATAAAAACATATAAATACAAATATAATAATTTTAAAATAAATTAAAAGAATTAAATAGATTGGTTTTAAGAGTTAAAAGTGGGGAATTAGAAAAGTTAAAAACCATTTAAAAACCGAATTTATAACCATTTTATATAACTCTAGGCCAGACCGGCTAGATGGAATAGGTGGGTTTTTAGTGCGCGCCAGAAGGTCAACAGGTCGGGGACGGTCCTTATCTCCAGGGGCAATTCGTTCCAGAGGGAGGGGGCCCTCAGAGAAAAGGCTCGAACCCTCGGGGCCGTCAGCCATCCAGCCGGTGGTACCCCAAGGAGACCCGCTCTATGAGAGCGCACTGGTCGGCGAGAGACTGACGGTGGCAGCAGGCGGTCCCGTAAGTACCCAGATCCCAAGCCATGGAGCGCTTTAAAGGTGGTCACTAACACCTTGAATCGCACCCGGAAGGCCACCAGGAGGCAATGCAGCTCGCGTAAAAGTGGTGTAACATGGGAGCTCAGAGGAGCCCCCAAGACCACCCGCGCGACCGCATTTTGCACCAGCTGGAGCCTCCGGGTGCTCTTCAAGAGTAACCCCATGTAGAGAGCATTGGCATAATCCAGGCGGGAGACGACGAGGGCGGATGTGACCGTGTGAAGTGCATCCCGATCCAGAAAGGGCCCAACTGGTAGATCCTACGGACCTGACAAAAAGCCCCCCTGGCGACGGCTGCTATATGATCTTCTAACGACAGCTATATGTCCAGGAGGACACCTAAATTGCATGCCCTTTCGGTGGGGGCTAGAAATTCCCCCCCCACGGCCAGTGAAGGAGTAAGCTGGCTGTATCGGGGCGCTGGAAAGCACAGCCACTCGGTCTTGGCTGGGTTGAGCTGAAGCCTGTTTCGCCCCATCCAACCCCGTACAGCCTCCAGGCATCGGGTCATCACTTCCACGGCTTCATCAGGGGGCCTGGGGTAGAAAAGTACAACTGAGTATCATCAGCGTACTGATGGAATTCTACCTCAAAGCCACGGATGATCTCACCTAGCGGCTTCACATAAATGTTGAACAGGAGGGGCGAGAGCCCCGACCCCTGAGGTACCCCACAAATCAGGGGCCTCGAGGTCGATCTCTGCCCCCTGCCAACACAAATTGCAAGCGGTTGGAGAGGAAGGAGGAAAACTACCGTAACACGGTACTTCCCACTCCCAACCCCCCAGCCGCCGCAATAAGATACTGTGGTCGACAGTATCAAAAGCCACTGAGAGATCTAATAGGACCAGGACAGAGGAAAACCCCCTGTCACGGGCCCTCCAGAGATCATCAACTAACGCGACCAATGCCGTTTCCGTGCTGTGTCCGGGCCTGAAGCCTGATTGGCATGGATCCAAATAGGATGATTCCTCCAGGTTCCGGGAGAGCTGTCGTGCCACCACACTCTCAACAGCCTTCGCCATAAAGCGAAGGTTGGAGACCGGACGATAGTTAGATAATAAGGTCGGATCCAGGGACGGTTTCTTGAGGAGGGGTCTCACCACCGCCTCTTTCAAGGCATGAGGTAAGAACCCCTCACTCAAGAAAGCGTTTATAATGCCCTGGAACCAACCGCGTGACACTTCCCGGGCGGCCAAAACCAGCCAGGAGGGACACGGGTCCAATAAACATGTGGTGGCATTAAGCCCACCCAGCATCTTGTCCACATCCTCGAGGGTCACAGGATCAAACTCCCCCCCAGATAACCTCACCGAACTCCACCCCGTCCCCTCGTCCGGAGTTGCCCAGTCAGAGTTCAACCCATTCCGGACCTGAGTGATTTTGTCCTGGAGAAAATTCGAAAAATCCTCAGCCCGTCTTTGTAGAGGTTCATCCCGCGCTCCCACCTCTAGGAGGGAGCGGGTCAGACTAAAAAGGGCGGCTGGGCGATTCCCCACAGACGCAATAAGGGTGGAGAAGTGAAAACGCTTTGCCGCCTCTATCGCCACTAAATAGGTCTTAATATAGGACTGCAATAGTGTTCGGTTAGATCCGGAGCGGGTGGTCCTCCAACGACTCTCTAGGCGTCTTTTCCGATGCTTCATCTCCCTCAGCTCCTCGGAAAACCAGGGAGCCAATTGGGATCGGCATCGGGTCAGAGGCCGCAAGGGCACGACCCGATCAAAGGCACCAGCTGCCACCCTATCCCAGGTGGCGACCAGGTCCTCAACTGGGTCGTGTGTCCGAGCACCAGGAAATGGCCCAAGCTCCGTCAGGAATCTATCTGGGTCTATCAGGCGCCTGGGGCGGAACCATTGTATCGGCTCCGCCTCCCTGCGACAAGGGGGTGCAGTATGGAAGTCGAGCGTCAGGAGTGAATGATCAGATCATGACGGGCTCAACAACTACGTCCCCTACACCTAGATCATCCTTCCACTGTCCAGAGACAAAAACCAAGTCCAAGATGTGACCCCCAATGTGAGTGAAGTCCCTAATTAACTGGGTCAGGCCCAAGACTGTCATGGAAGCCAAGAACTCCTGGGCTATCCCCGAGGTACCGCCAGCTGAAGGCAAGTTGAAATCCCCCATGACCATAAGCCTGGGGGTCTCAACCGCCAAGCCGGCTATGACCTCGAGGAGCTCAGGCAGGACCGATGTCAGTATGTGATCAATAGGCCCATCTGAACCCTGGAACCACATTTCACAAAAAGGGATTCACATCCGGTCGTCTGAGGAACAGTGGATTCCCTAGGACATAGATCTTCCTTGATAATTACTGCAACCCCCCCCACTCCTCCCCTGGGCCCTCGGCTGATGGAGAACCTGAAACTCAGCTGGGCACATCTCTACCAGGGGAACATCCCCTTCACAGCCCAGCCAGGTCTCAGTAACACCAACCAGGTCCGCCCCTCCCATCAGTGATCAAATCGGAGATAAGGGTGGCTTTATTAACAACGGACCTGGAGTTGCAAACCATCAGCCAAAGGCCCGGGGCAGGATCGTTCGGACAACCTAGAGAACGGGAGATGAGCTGGGGGTTGGAACGTGCCACCATACGTAAATAATGGGGGCAGGCTCCCATAACATAATACGGCCCCGTCAATGCCATACCTCACTCTCCCGCTAACCATGCTAATAACCATCCCCTTCTCTCCCCGAAAAGAAGTCCCTATCCTCGATCCAACCAATCCCGCTCCCAGGACGTCCCGGTCGCACCCAACCCCCGGTCTGGCCCTTGTCTCAGCCAGGTTATCCCCTAAACCCAGTCTGGTTTCCCTCCCTAACCCCACTAAAAATTTAGAAATAAAAGAATACAAGCAGGAATAACTTCTTGCGCTCTTCCCTTGACTGTGCCACCTCTTGGGATCCCAGTGGGATCCGTCATTAAGGAATGCCATCGAAAGGCCGGAGGGCCATCTCAGGGATAGGGGAACTCCCCTGAGAGCCCATAATTCTGCTGAAGTGTAAACAATTTGTCCTGTCCTCTGACGACCAGCTGGTCGTGGTCTCGACGTCCCAGATCAGAAATAGGGATGGGAAGGCCCAGATAATTGGGGCCAGCTCACCCAGGCCCCATTATCTGACGATGGTACTTGTAGTCTCGATCCTTGACGCCGGCATCGTCGGTATCGTCGGGGACAGGATCAGCGTAAGTCGACTGTTACCATCAGGGAGGCGTTATAAGTGTTTTAAAATGAGGACTAATAGACTGAGAAAGTTTCTTTTCCAAGGCAATAATTCTCTTGAATCAAACAATGCATATGTGATTTAGCCCTATGTATATAGTGGCATTTTTAAACTATCTTAATTTACTATATGTTTTAGATAGGTTTTAGACTAGGTTTTTAATTATTATTATTTTAATTATTTTAATTTTTAAATACTCTAGTGTGATTGTGATGTGGTGTTTGGGGCACTGTGCTGGAGTAACTTTCAAACTTCATTGTATTTGTAGAATGGAATGACAATAAAGGTATTCTATTCTATTCTATTCAACACGGCCTACACAATGTAAAACCATATTTAAAACAAAACAATAAAAATTAAAAAAAAGAATCAAATAAACTAGTAAAGTAAAATACGAAGGTGGTCCGCTGCCACCCTTTCACTTGTAGCTCCTCATACATACATGAGGCATCTGGCGCGCCTCACGCAAACAACCAAGTCACCAACGCGACAACCAGACGAGAACTTGTCCACCGCGAACTTTTGAGTTTGCGCCGCCCCCTTCCAATTTCCGGTATAGAGAAGCGGAGGTGACGCGCGCCCGCTCTTGCGCCTGCGCACTAGCTGGCGAGCTGTCACGGCGCTCGCGTGTTTAGTTTGCCGTTGCTGTGGCAGCCGTGGCCTTTGTGGCCTGGCTGCGAAACGTTCGGGCAGGACGGAGGCTCCGGGGAACACCAGCGGCAGCTCGGCCGCTTTCTCCTCCTCCTCCCCTTCTCCATCCCCGCCGCAGTCGCTCACCTTGTTGGTGATGCAGCCCTGCGGCGGGGACGGAGAGGCGGTGGGCGCCATGCTACAGCCTCAGGTGGTGCAGCCCGCGCAGGCTGTCTCCAAGGCGCCGTCCGCCCAAGGCGGCCTGATGCTCTTCTACGAGCTAGGGCCCGCGGGAGACGCCGAAGGGGACAGCGAAGCCGGCCACGGGGCCACGGGCGCGGACGGCGCGTGTAGTCCTACCGGCGGCCTGGAAGACCTGGACGACGAGGATGAGAGTGGCGGCCAGTCCGGGGGAGGCGGCGGCGGCGGCGGCGGCGGGTGCAAAAGCTGCACGTACGAGGGTTGCAACGAGACCACCACCCAAGTGGCCAAGCAGCGCAAGCCGTGGATGTGCAAGAGGCACCGCAACAAGATGTACAAGGATAAGTACAAGCGCAAGAAGAGCGACCAGGCCCTCGGAGGAGGAGGCGGCGGCGGCGGCGGCGGTGGCGGTGCAGGCGGCGGTGGAGGTAACGCCCCCTGCTCGGCTACCGCGGTGGTGGCGGCGGCCGCGGTGGTGGCGGCGGCTGGAGCTGCTCTTTCGGGGAGCAGTGGGCGAATCGAGGTAAGGTGGAAGGAGCGGTCCCATCGACGGTTTGGGTTTCTTCTTACAGTTCTTGAGTTTAAACGGATAAAGGGCATGAAGCAGCTACCTACCGTGTGAGGCCAATTTATTAGCTAGTCTGGCTAAACCAGGAAGTGGGTTCGTTCAGTAAACCATAATTCCGTATTTGTAGGCATGATTTGTGAACGCAGTTTACAGCAAGGAAAACTTCTGTTAAGTTTGTCACTTCCGTTAACACTGTAATGACGGTCTAGACGCAGGGGTCTCCAACCTTGGTCACTTTAAGCCTGGAGGACTTCAACCCCCAGAATTCCCCAGCCAGCTTTGCTTGGAGATTTCTCTAGAGATCTCTCTAGAGCAGTGGTCGCCAACCAGTGGGCCTTGAGAAAATTTTGGTGGGCCTTGAGAAATCTCACCCCCAGAGCACCCCCCAAAGCAATTAATCCAGGCTGCGCAGAAACCCAAGGCTGTGCTGCCCACATGGCTCGCGGGAACCCTCCCTGCCCACTCACTCCTTACCCGACAAACTTGCCTGCTAAATTACTATTTTTCGACCATCTATTCTGCTGTGCTGGAAGATTTAGAATAGCTAGGAAGCAGAAAATGGTTGGATTTCTTGTTTTCTGGCTAGTCTTTAGATCTTCGGCTTTGCTTTTAAGCACAGCCGAATCTCCCTTAGGACTGAACTTGGTTCTATTATTCAGTGCAGACTCACAGCAAGCAAATTTGAGAGACTGAGCTAGCCGATGGCAGATAGATCACTGATTGATTCTGTGAGCAACTCAATCTGCCTGCCTGCTTTGCCTGATTTTGGGTAAAAGTTGCTCTTTTTTAAATAAAAAATTCAGTATTTACATACATGGTGTGTTGTGAGTTAATTTTGTGAGTTTGCTTGTTAGCAAATTTTATGAGTTTGCTCGCAAGCAAATTTTATGTGATAGACTGAGCTAGCCAATGGCAGATAGATATCTGAATGAATCCGTGATTCTGTGAACAACTCAATCGGCCTGCCTGCTTTGCCTGATTTTGGGTAAAAGTTGCTTTTTTTTATAAAAAATTCAATATTTATATATTGATAATATTTACATACAAGCCATGCCCAGCCAGTCACATGACCACCAAGCCACACCCACAAATTAGGTCACGCCCACAAAACTGGTTAGTGGTCCCTGGGATTTAAAATTATGAGTTTGGTGGTCCCTGAGGTCCAAAAGGTTGCGACCCCTGCTCTAGAGAAGTTCCTGGAAGGAATCCTCTATAGTTTGAATACATTACATAAAACATTACATTCTGTACATATCTTTTTCTAATTGGCAGCCTGTAGGCTGTTGTTACAACATCATTTACTTCTTTACCATCTGAGCCCAAAACTAGTCCACTAGGTTTGTTGTGTTGTTGGTTCTGCTATTTAGGTACATAATGCAATTCCGCTTTGGTTCCACTGATGCAACAGCCCGTGTTAGCTTTCAGCAGCAGTCCCACTCACATCCCGGACAGAAACTTTTTCAGCTCCTTCCCTCAAAACGATGCTATAGAGCAATGGTCACCAACCAGTGGGCCGGGGAGCACCGGTGGTCCACAATAAATTTTTGATGGTCCGCAGAGAAATGTCAGCCACAAAGCACTCCCCCCCCAAAGCAATTAATGTGGAGTGTGAAGGATGTGTGTTTATTTTCATGGTCATGATGTGCACTGAAGATGGTGTTTGATTTTGTTGTATGAGGTGCAGTGACAATAAACTAATAATCCAATGACAATAATCCAGGCTGCGCGGGAACACAAGGCTGCGCCGCCCACACGGCCTGCGGGAACATACGGCTTGCATTGCGAACTAGGTAGTGAGGAGGGGGAAAGGGCTGAGAGGGGCACTTACCCCACTCACCCCACGCACCTGGCCTGGCCACTAGGCTGCTTCTTTGCACTTCTTTCTTCTGCTTTTGGCTACATGCAAGGAAAGCAGCAAAAGTCTTTCTCTACGCCAAACTCCACCAGAAATGGGTTTTTGGGACCCTGCAAGGCATCCTACTCCAAGAGGCTGCGTCGGCTCAACAAGTGTCAGTAAGACTCATTTCTGGCAGTGTTTGGGGGAGAGAAAGACTTCTGTTGCTTCTGCTGCTTTCTTTGCATGAAGCCAAAAGTTTCTCTCTCTCTCTCTCTCCCTCCCTCTCTCTCTCTCTGCCTGAGAATGGAGCTGGAGCTGGTATCCTGCTATCCCAAATAAAAAATGATCGATCGATAGGAAAACAGGGTCAGGAATTTTCCTGCAGACTTTTTTTAGGATTTTCCAGGGTCTCTGGTCCTTGAGATTTAAAATTAGGAGTTTGGTGGTCCCTGAGGTCCAAGAGGTTGGCGACCCCTGCTATAGAACATTGCACACCAGAACAACTAGACACAAGAACAGCCATAACTCTGCTAAACAAATAATTCCCTCAACACTGTGCAACTATTTACAAAGTCTGAACTACTATTACTGTTAATCTTCTCATCACTTCTTATCACCCATCCCCTCCCACTTACTGTATGACTGTAACTTGGTTGCTTGTACCTTACGATTTATATTGACTGTTTCCTATATGATTTGACTGCTTATTGTACCTTATGACTATTATTAAGTGTTGTACCTTATAATTCTTGACTCTTGATGAATATATCTTTTCTTTTATGTACACGGAGAGCATTTGCACTAAGACAAATTTCTTGTGTGTCCAATCACACTTGGCCAATAAAAGAATTCTAATTCTAACATAGCTACTTTAATTATTAACATAGCTTTTTATCCAAAATTCAAATCACTTTTTCTGGCATTCATTTGCTTTAGAACCATTTTACTAATATATTACTATGGTATTTATTTGTTAAATTCATTGCTGCCCATTTTGTAATGGGGCTACTCTGGGCAGCTTACAACTATTATTTTGTTGCCTATGATGAAACGTTTACTCATCTGGATGAATAAGGAAACAGCTTGGCTGAAACTTACACTTTCCAATTGCTCTAAGGTTAATTTTTAAATGAAGCTGCTGGCTGATTTTTGAACACTTGGGAAAACTTTCATCCACTTGTGAGTGGATAGGCCAGGAATATCAGTATAAGTCACAGTATAAACACCATATGAATTGCCATGGGGGAATAGGCGGCAATATAAATCAAATAAATAAGAATTTTTAAAAACAAATTTCTATCAAGTTTCTTAATGGAGTATGTCTAGGTCAGTGCAGTTACAGCCTCACTGCTAGAGCAGAACTATTTACAAAAATAATTCTGTAGGATTCTTACATTTAAAATATTTCTAATTTCTCAGAAATATTTCTGACTATAAAACTAAAATAGATTTCACATGATTAAAGTATAAAAAGTAAATATTCCGTGGAAGAATCTTTTGATACTTATCTTTACTAGTGATTTAACCATTAGTTAATAATATTTATTTTAAAAGTCTGAAATTAGGCTACAGCCAAAGTTACACCATGTACCTACTATTCTGTGTTAAATACATTATTTGCTTGATAAAGAAAACTTATTTATCATTAGGCTCTATTTTCAAAATATGTTTTACTATAGAGAGAAATGAAATTATCAAATAATAAGTGGTTCACTTATAGGCTACCTCTAAAGTAATGTAGATGTTTTTCTAATGTAACAAGTACAATTTACTTTTCCTCTTTTTTTTTGTTTATGTATATGCTAAGGATTGCACTGAAACTTCCATTTCTGTATCAAAGCAAAGAACAGGTAATGTTGGAGATCGGCCTGCAAAACCTACACTTTTGGAACAGGTGCTAAATCAGAAAAGGCTGGTAAGTGCTATGATTAATTTCTAAAAAGCTGCTTTATGAGATGAATATACTAGTAAAATAGGATAAAAATATTCTGCTACATTTATTTCATAAGAACTTTTAAAATAAAACACGTATTTCTGATATGCTGTTAGCCCAACTTTGAGAAACCCTGAGTTTTTAGGATTAAGTTCCACTGCAACTTTTAGCCTTCTCTGCTGCTTAGACAACCTAGGCAGGTTGTTGCTGCTGAAAGTTATAGATTTCCAAATATTGCTGAACTCAACTCCTGCCAGTTAATAACCCAATATATTCTGGAAGTGTTCTGTTCAAATTGGAAAACGTGAAACTTCTAAAGCAAAGAAATAACAGGGCATGTAACAGCATCTGAGGTGGTTGTTGACCATTTATAAAACATGAATGACTTAGTCATCTCTTTTCTAATCAAATGATTCATTTTTCTGCAGTAGCAATGCGTGAGTTGTGATTGTTGCCCTTTGTTTTTATAATCCTCTCAGCTGGTCGTTGTCGTCCCCCCACCCCAAACACCAGGACACTGGTGTGAACAGGATTGGCACCAGTGAAATCTGGCTTGGGAAATATATTCATAATCTGTTTCTGCCATTCTCTAACTCCTGCCCTAGCAGGGAAATGGAGGATGATGGAAATTAGAGTGGCAGTAGAGATTATGCTTCTAAAGATGCCCCAGAGTTTTGTGGGTCTTAAATTACTGTTTCTATCTTGGAAGAGAAAAGGGATAGTTAACTCTTGAACTGTAAAGTAGAGTAAAGCTAATACAGATCATAGTGTGTCCCAGGAGCCTTTAAGTTTATAATTATAGTTTATATCTGGGTTCTACTATATAAAGGCAAACAATTTAAAACGAGAAAGCAAGCTTAACTAATGGGTAAATATATTTTTATTAATTGGTTTGTCCCACTGAATACAAAATGTCTAACGTGGCCATGTGATTATTCTGCATGTACAGTATTCAATGCGGTTCCAGGATTAGAATAGGGGGACTTACATTTTTGTTTCTATCTAGTCACTTCTGAGAAGTCCTGAAGTTGTACAATTTCTGCAAAAACAACAACAACTGCTGAGTCAACAAGCATTGGAACAAAGACAGCAGTTTTCAGGAACACCAATGTAACAACAACAGTTTCATAGCAGAAGTAAACTCTATTATAATGAGGTCTACTGAATTTCTGTAATTTGTTGTAGTTGGCTTCGTTTTCTGTACTGCCCTTTTGCTTTTTTCTTTGGTTTTATTTGAAATTGACGTTTTAAATTATTTTTATGAGCTTTGTGCAGCTTCTCCCTTCAATTAGAAACTTCCATTGATTCATTTTGGAAGTTATATTGATGGTTTTGGGAAAGGTAAACTGATAAAACAATAAGCTGCTTTTTATTTTATGCAAACTAATCTTGCATAAAGTTATTATTTTATGACATTCATTGAAGAAAACAATAGTTACTTTCTATGGAAGTTTTAAACAGTGAACTTTGAGCCACTCCAGTAACTTCTTGTTCAGGAAGCCACATCTGAGTTTATTTTACTAACTGGGGACTGTAGCAAGATTTGGTTCACAGTCCCATTACTGTTGTTAGATTTGTCTCCCAGGCAATCTAATTGATAATTTTATATTACATTATAAATAATGTGTTCCAGGTTTGTATTAATGTTATGTACATTTTGTACACATGGTTGAATATTTAGTGTATTTCAGTATATTACTGCCAGGATTCATTAAGAGGCATTTATTTAAATTTATTTATATTATTGTTGCATTTTAATGACTTATTTGTACTAAGAAACACTCATAGTTTATACAAGACTATTTTAAAGCATCATTTTGTATATTTGTAATTTTTGAACTCTTTCTTAACATGCAGTTTTTTTAAAAAAACTTTTTGTAAAATGTCATTTAAGTTAATTTTTTACATCAGACTTTTTAAGGATTTTGTAATTGTATAAATTAGGTTGATTCCAGTGTTATGAATAAAATGAATCAATCCAAGGGCTCAGTCATTACATGGTTCTGTTGTAACTATAAGTCTGAATCTAAGCCATCATGTATAATTGGTATTGTCTTCTACATTATCATATCATTATTTAGTATTTCTCAGCAAAAACCTTAGTGGGTGACTTTGGGCCACTGACTCTTTCTCTCAGCCCAACTCACCTCAGTGTTGCTGTTGTGGGGAAAATAGGAAATGAGTATTGGATACATTCTCTGCCTTATATAAATAATAAATGGAGGATTAAAAAAAATAAATTGTTTCAAGAAACATAGCTTTAAAGTGTGGTTTTTTTAAATTTCCTCTTTACATTAAATGTTTTAACCAACTATTGGTTAATTTTTTTCAATACTGTTTGAAATAATAGTTACAATTCAGTTGCTGTTTATATTCAACATTGTGTTTCATTGTCCATTTCTGTAAACATTATATATGATATGACCCATATTGGAGTACATTTTGGTGTAACAAAGCCTATAGAGTGAGACAAGCTGCTCTCACATGACTAGCCTACCACCTTTATATGAGAATGCCTAGTCACAATGCAGTTGAAATTAGTTAAGAAACAAGACCAAGCCAGTATAGGTAGGCCTTGATGTAAGATTGTAATGGAGTCTGCCCATCACAGCCATTAAAACAGTCATAAAATAGATCAATCTACGTGACCAACATGATTTTTTCTTTTCTCAGTGAACACCATGATTCTTTTCTCAGTGAACACCATGATGTATCCCACTGCAGTCAATGAGCAAACCAATGGTTCTCTACGACAGTTTTGCTGAAAACCAGGATTAAATGCTGGTTTTCAGCAAAACTATTGAAAGAGATCATGGGATGCTGTAAATGGGCTGGTTGCCAAGTGCCTGACATGGAGCCATGTGACCGTGGGGGGCAGAAACTTTGGAATCTAGTAAGAAGCACCCTGAGATGTTGTATCTTTGAAAAATTGCTAAGTGACCAGTTGTAAATTAAGGATTACCTGTACATGCAAAAAAGGAGCTTCCAGGAAGCCAATATATCAGAGGAAATGGAAGGGCTGGTTGGTCTCAGATTTGTGAAATGCTCCCATTAACTCAAAAACTGTACTTGAGATAGATGCAAAAAGAGACCAGATCACACCCTAAAGCAGGGGTCTCCAAATTTGGCAACATTAAGACTTGCGGATTTTAATTTCCAGAATTCCTCACCCAGCTAGGCTGGCTGGAGAATTCTGGGAGTTGAAGTCCACAAGTCTTAAAAGTTGCCAAATTTGGAGACCTCTGCCCTAAAGACAGCTGCTGGGCAACTGTCAGCTGATGCAATAAGGATAGAGGAATATTGATGTTTCATTGCCCTTCATGAAGACATCCCAAATATTTACCCATGTTCTTATCCCATTGGGGAGAGATGGTTCCTCAGATATCCTGAACCCATGCCATGTAGGGCTTTGAAGGTAACATCTTGAATTGGACCCAGAAGCAAACTGGTAACCTATGCAGCCCTAAAGGTATGCAGCTCTAGAAGCTCCTACCAGCTGCAGCTTCCAAATACTCTTCAAGGGTAGCCCTATGTAGAGCATGTTGCAGTAATCCAACCAAAAGATGACTAGGTGACTGACCATGTGCAGGGCCTCAGGATCCTGGTAAAGGCATAACTTTGCTTGTGCTTCATCCCTTTGATCTTCTCAGCAATCCACAGCACATCCTGGGATTGCTGCACTGGAAGCAGTCACATATTGGCAATACAGTCCAAGTCTTCCCTTTCTGACCTATCCATCTGGTCCCCATGAAAAATGCCAAGCTCCTCGATTCCCATTAGACCCATCAGTTGCTGCCGACACATCAATTGAATAGACACCATCTTCCCACAAAGGAGTAGAGGATGCCATCGGATTGGAAACAATCATAGAGTGATCTGTGGCTCCAAAGCGATTGATATTATCCTCTACCAAATCACGTTGCAACAACCTCAAGGCAAAAACATATCTAGATGTTATTTTGCATAACATGAATCTTTGGATATGTGTGGGGAAAACCATCTATTATTCAGACCACTGCTTGCTATAATCAGATGCTTGGATAATTTACACATGCTGGTCCTTAAAAATTTTGTGGGAAAAGTATGACATGTAATATTCAATCCATTCAAAGGTAATGATGATACAAATAAGTCACTACTACTTTCCCATATTCTGCTTTTCAAATTTCAATTTATGAATCTAGGTTGAAATCTTTGTTTTAAATTTTTAATGTCTTAAAGAGTCGGTGAACTTCCCTACTTTTACATATACATTTTTTAGGATATACAAAGTCAGTCCGAGCCATTCTTTCAATAGGCCAACTTATTGATAGACAGAGCTCTTACGTATAGTTTTGTAGATAGTTATCAAGTATCCAGACTTAAATAAATCAGAGAAAAATTATGTTACCCAGATTTTTTAAGGTTACAATCCTATATAGCATTGCAGTGATTGTTCAGTGCTCTGAAGCCCACTTTCAAAAAATCCAAGTAGAATTACAATCTGGTACCTTGCTTATAGCTGCAGCAGAAACTGGTTTTTTTAATGCTAAATTTCTTACGTTATTGGGTTAAGGTTCAGATCTGTAGGATCCATGTGCTTTTTAATGTACCTGATCAATTGTTCCCTGGGTGGGTGTGGGGTGGGAGAGAATTTATTCACACCAATAAATAAGGCAAGTGGAAGAAAATATCTTTTCATCTGGTTTTAAATAAAACTAGTCCAATCTCAATCTTTAACAGTATTGCTCCTGTACTATATCGGAGCATCAACTACCTTATTTATAACTGACTTTTTATAAGATTCGATTTCTTTTAACTGTAATATTGGATTGTTTTCCCGTACACAATGCACCAAATAGTTCCCTCATGTTGAGAGATTCTTTGATATCGCCATCTGGATCATTCATGAATAATAAGCTTACTTTCTTCATCAGCAGCTAATAAGCCTAAGAATAAACAGTTTATAAAGAAGCCTTAGAATCATTAATAAGATTCAATTTTTAATCAATAAAAACTGGTGTCAATTTTTTCCCCTATAGATTTCTTAATAAGGAAATAGTTGGCCTGCATATAATAAATAACAGACCATTTGGTTTTCTATGAAGCAGTCTTGAATATCATACAGCTTCCAGATTGCTCCCCAGAAGGTTGTGAATGCGTTCTCAAGACACATAGAGTTTTTAAGAGATGTTTTTCTCCTAAATTTAGTTGCTGATAAATGGTTTTTCTGCCAAATGACTTAAATTTTCCAGTAGATTATTTCAAAGCATGACATATTTATGAACACATTTAAAGCTTTAAATTTACCAATTTTAATAGTTGGGACACAGAAAAATCATTTTTATGCAGGCAGTCTTAGCTGAATTCTGAAAGAAGTAATCATATGATTATTTTTCCAAGTACAATTTAGCAGTCAATATTTTTATGTACACTATGTGTTGCATTTACCCATGTTTCATGGCTGAGATTGCTTTGGGTTTACAAATTCCCATGACAGTTCTTTTACATAGGCTGTATTCTGATATTTTTTTCCTGTTTTATTAGTCCTTATTTTATCACTCCAGAAAAACAAAGCCAGCTTATAGGAATAATAATCATATATTAATAAGGTTTTAAATTACATCTTCGCACATTAGTTGAAAATATCACACTGCGTTAGATGTCACTGAGATTTTTATTTGAAACACCACTGTTTGATATGTTTATAAATGTGTTTTCACAAGTGTATAAAGGAACTACTACGAATGCATATCCTAATATATATTACTCACGGATGACTTTATGACTGTGTTCACACAAAACACTGAGGTAAAGTTACCCATAGTTTACCCAACCAAATTTCTTGTATTTACATAATTTATTAAACTAAATTGGACAAGTGGGCTAGGTTTGCATTATTCACTAGGCTAAATATGACTGGCTAGTTTGTGGTTCAGTATGTCATGCAATGGCAGCTTATGACAAATATATTTCCCCTTTTTTTCTAAATCAGTTTTATCCTGTTTTTAATGTAACATTGATTGTACATATATTGTTTAGATACACTGTAAAATTTAAGAATGAAATTCAAAAATTCAAATTCAAAAAGCTTGTCATAATTCTATTAGGGCTTAAAGCTTACTTTTAAATTTTATTAATTTGTCCTAATTTAAGTTTTTCTTCCAGCTGCACCTAAATCTGTATTTATCTGTAAACAGAGAGAAAGATTTCATATTTCAAATAAAACTGATTATAATTCAGATATCACAAATTATATTTACCTATCTGGTTAATATAGGATCCCTCTTTGGCATTCCTTTGATACAATTATATTTAATGTATTTTAACAATGCAATTGAATAATAAAATTTCTGATAGTAATGTAACTACAGTCTTCATCAATTTTCTAAAACTTATCTCCTGTCAAACCTTTAATTCTTCAAAAGACCTAACCCTAACCTTGCAGAAATCCATACATACAGGAAACGTAAATCCCATTCTTATTGTTTAAGGTGTTTGGATTGTACAATCTGATATGAACCTATTTCCCCCCACAAATCACTTGCTTCTATGTTAACAATCTGCCAAAGGATTGGATTTGGACAGGGAGTACCCCAAAACAAGAATAATTTTTAAAAATTAACTCAGTAATAGTACATTCAAGGGCAAGAAACTTAACCAAACTAATTTCTGATAAGCAAAATTGAAAAAAGATGTTGTACTTAGGCTTAAGTACTTAAGTACTATCAGATTATTTTCTCTTCTGGCAAATGCATTTTCAGTTTTGTTGTTAAACTTGATCCCTTTTGCAGTGACTACTACTTTTGGGCTACTCCAGTGTATTTTTTAATCATTCAATATTATGTACAAACTAACTGATCAAATAAGTAATGTATAAACTGAAGGAAAGGCTAGTACATATTAACAATATATTAATTACCTTCCACTCAGGTTCATTGTTGATAACAATTGCTCTCATTTATTATGCTTATCAATAATTAAGACATGTGGGAGGGATTTTTACTGAAATACTGAAATTACAGTATTTATTCTGTAAATGATGAATTTGATGAGTGAGTGAAGCCTGGCAACATATGAATCTGAAGATAGAACCATGTTTTGTATTAAGCAAATTGCAATTACCACTGGTCAACTGTCCATTTTTACTAACAAGGCCCATAACATAGGGACAATTATTAATGACTTGGGGTTAATATATTGCATACTTCTTCCTTTCCATTGCAGTTGTAACATGTGTGAAGGACTACAGTGCCCTGCTAGCTGGGTAGAAATCATTCTAGGTATTACAAAGAATAGAATTAAAAAATATTAACCATAGCAGCTTTATATTGCTTCTTCCCACTCTGCCTCATCATAACTGAACAACATATTTTAGTAATTCTTGGAATTAGATAATTTTTTTTTACGTTCACAGAGCTGGAGGTCTCATTCAGTCTCAGCTTCCTTTTCAAATCAATGATAGAGATGGTATTTAGAGAAGGTTGCATTTGTAGGCTTATAATTGTTACTCAATTGTACAAAATGTAACCTTTGTAATTACAAACAATGTTGAAATCCACATGTCAGGAACAAAATGAAAAACCATAATCACAATATTCTAAGTTTCCAGAAGCACCTGCTTGATGTTATCAATAAACTGCCACAGAGCTACCATTTGCTCCATTTTAAATCAGCATTGTTATTTTCAGAATTTAACTTTGATATATATTTTTTTTTACAAAGTGCAAGCAATACTGGTCTCATTCCATATGAAAAAATAGGCAGCTAGTCATATTTCTATGGCTTCATTAATAGACAATACAATGACAAAGTACTGCACTTTTTACTGCAATCTTATTAACTAATAAAACATGTAATACAGCATGAAAAACAGTAATAGTGTGTTATATATATATATATATATCTACAATCATATTTACAGTTATATACAGAAATTTAAGGGAGAATCCTATAACCCAAGGCCAGAAGCAATATTTGTCCCCTAGAGTGTGTGGAGATGATTCTTATGAAACAGAGGATATTGGATTATGTGGGGAACCCATTTGTGTCAGCACTTTATCTAGCCATTGCAAAGGTCCATGAAGATGGATCTCAATCCAACATGGAGTACTTGTAACATCCTGGCGATGGTATTCTGCTCCCCAGCCCTATAAAAGAGACAAATAAATAGCAAAGGATCAAAGAGATAGTTGTTTTATTCTTCATTTTATTCAAAACAAGACTGCTGTAGCCACAGAAGTTTCTGCTGCATTTTAACCATTCATCATTTTCTATATAAAGAATGGCTGCGTATTCATGTGTTTGAATTTTTTTACATCTTTTAGAGACTGTATTTGTTTGTATGATGATTAAATAAATTGTTATTTAAAAGGATTTTACTGAAAGTTTCCTTGTTGCTTGGAAGTCATGAGAAATAATACAATTGTGGATAGCTAATTTCTAAAAACTATGGGTTTTAATACTATTCACACAGTATGTGAATAAATCAAATCCACGAGAGAATATTCCATATCTTTGGCTATGTGGTAAAATGTACATGAATACTTAAGATGATTGTTATTGCTGTTTTAAAAGCATATTATTTTACTACCTTATATTCTCTAGATATTATTTAGGATGGAATGTTTTAACTTTTATCTTCTATTTGTAAGTGGGAAAATAAAGGATACTTCTAATAAAAATATATGGACTTTGAACAAATCTCAAAAATAGTATTATTTCAACAATTTATACTGCATCCTTCAGCAAATATGAATTATGGACCGAACTTTAATATGGAATTACATCTGTCAAACTCTTGGTTCATTAAATGGTTTTCCATCTCCCTCTGGTGGACGCTTGATAATCATTTCAGGTTGATGTCGCAATAGCTCTTTTCTATACAAAGCCACCCAGTACTGCCATTTATTTATGGCACTTTTTGAAGATGTAATATTATTACTGTAAATAAAGTCTATATAATATAATATCTCAAAATGTTTGAAACTTTGATAATGTGTTCAAAGTGAAGCTTAACTCTAAAGAGAATGAGTGACATTAACGATAGAGAGACCGATGTAAATTGCTGTTGTGGCACTTTAATTAGATATGCCAACTTCTTCCAGAAATCAATTTCAGTATTCTTCTTATTCTTCCAGGTTAAAAGTGAGGGAACCATGTAAAACTAATATGACTAGTTTGGTTTTTTGTTAATCAAAACTATTATTATGATTAATTGACTGGCATCAAAAATCAAATTATTAACTTGCTTTGATGGCATTCTATTCTAAACAATTCTGTAATGTAATCTAAATTGTTTTATAGCCTTGCTAATTGTTCTGTTCTGATTCTAATAATTCACTATAATCCAGCAGAAGCTTTCCCATTTGTCTTCAGTAGTAGCATCACAGGAAAATAATAACAAGCATGTTTTCCCCAAATATGATGCATGCGCAAACTTGTAGCAAGAAGGTAGTATGCATGGATTTTTTGAATTACAAACACGAGGCTATTTTGTAGAGATTATAGTAACAGCAAAGGGGGACCCCTCCAGAAACATACAAATGTGAGGGACTGCATCCATGAAGGGTTCCTACACGTGCTGTTGAGTAAAACTAATTGTTTCTGTGGTTTCCCAAAAGTTTTCTACTCCTACAAAAATGATATGGGAGTTTTTAAAAAATCTTATGGTTCTTTAGAATTTTGGTAACATTCGAGCTTAATTTATTATTAATGTGAAGAATATGACTGTTCTATATGTATCTAAATGCTTATTACTTTGCACTTTTCCTTACCTAAAACATTTTGGGAAATAAGATTCTTATTATGTCTCCCTTTTGGATTTTGATGAAATTGAAATCAATCGGAGAAAAAATTGCACTATGAAGCAGAAAACTTACCTACATCCTCTTGCCACCTAATATTAAAAAATGTGCCAGAATTCCCAAAACCCACCTATAAATATTTCACTCAGTGTTGCTTCTCTTTTAAAAAACATTTTGAAAGCATTCTTCCCCAGTCCCTCTTCCCATCAGATAGAAAGAAAAGGGTAAAGTAAAAAACACAGAAGCAGTCTTTGTCAGGACTAGTTAAGAGCTCAGTTTGGGTGAGCTGATTGAACTCAATTTTCTCATAAAATTCTGGATTCAAGAATTGTAGATCTGTCAGATCAGTAATGTATCAAAATCATGCTTCATCTATCACCTTGCTGATTTTGAACCGTGCCTTAGGAACACTACTGTCTCAAGAGGTTGAAATCGTGACTTGTATTTGCTTTAGTCAAAGGAAAGAATTTTGCATTTACTCTTTCTTGTCCAGTACAGATATAAAGTTAGCTAGAAGAAATATAGAGCTCTTTATCAGAAAATTATGCTGCTGAAACTGATGGCAAGTGCAAAGAAATAGCATTAACATACCTATTATGTACAAATCCAGCTTTTGAAAGAAATGTAATCAAAGTTTAATTGCATATATTCTTAGGGAGATCTCTTCCCTTCCCTTTTTGTTTACTAACAAAAAAATAGCTTCAGGTTACAAAATATAAAATGTTTTATTCATGAGATGTAAATGTATGGTGTTTCTAGAATTTGCAGAGTTCAGACTAAGTAGGCAGAAATCAATTTGCCCCTGCTAAAGGATATCCTAATTACATCTTGCAGGCCAATCCTAAAAAACAGAACAAAACAACCACCAACCTTCAGATACCACAAAAATGCACAACTTTGATACACGTAATATTTATGGTGTGTGCAAGGGTCAGATCAAATATAAAGAAAAATTAAAATATGTGTGATTAATATTGTCTCTGTTAAAGTTAGAAAGAATGAAGCACCTCTTTTTGAATACTGAAATTGAATAAATAAATATTATTGGCTGAAGTAACACCAAAGGATACATTTGCTTTCCATTTATAACAGCAATGAAATCATCAGCAGTATTTTAACCTTGATTATTTGAAAAAAAAATTGTGTTTAGCAGGCTTCACCTCCAAGAAAGAATGTATAGCATCAGCACAGCTCCAATTCTGATAATCCCATGACCCAAAGATTCTGAGGATCACATATATGGATTTTAGTTTAGGGGCTTTTCTAATTTTGGACACAAATCTGGAAGAAATAATGAGTCATTCATGTAAGCCAAAAAGAAAATTGTCCTTATCTTTGTATCAAGAGAGTGTAGTTTAGTAAAATACCCCAAGAACTTTGCAATAAACTCAAACCCTGGATATGTCATCAAAGAAGCATGGTCATAAATGAGGGAGCTAGAAGAAACTTCTTGAAGAAGGCTTGGGAAAGGCAAAAGTCAGATTTGCCTGATCTAAATCAAAGGTCCTGGTGATAATTGTAAATGAAAACTGAAAACGAGTCAGAACAGTAGCCTGATGCAAGTATATTTCCAATTTTCTTTTGCATGGGTAAATTAGTGATCCTTTTTCATTGCCTCTTGTGAGAAATGAATCCTAATTGAAGAGGCTACACATAGTGATAAAACAGTGTCACAAATTACAAATAGTTCTGATAATTTTTCACTTCTTACTTGTGTATGATGAAGTATCATGAAAATCCGAAATTTAACACTTCCCATCCATTAATTCCAGGCTTTGTTGTCTTTTAAAATGTTCTTGCAACAAAGAGGTGTATTAAACCTTTTTAATTTCATAATCAAAACCAAAGAAAGTTCTTACTTTAACAAAGCTCATCCGGATGGTGCACATCTTAGTTAGCTCATATACCACCTCGAAGCCATGGTTAACTGACTGGGCAAGCAACTGAGCGAAGAGTTGGTTGTTGAAAATCTTCAAGCTGCATCCACTGGGAATTTTGCAGACGGTGGCTGGGTGGAAACCATGCTGATAGTTACAGTTGCGACTCTGTACAAAAATGCTGCTGTCGCTCACACATTCTGCATATACCTCTCCTCCAACATAATACAGATGAACACCTTTAAGAAAAAAGATAGCCAAATCTAATCTAATTTTCAACAGGTTAAAGCCAGACTTGTAACTCTTTTTTAAAATTCATGTGTTAAAAGATTCCTTTTGCTTCCTTGCAAAAGTTAAAATTACAAATCCATCCCCCCTTAGCCATCATTACATCACATGGTCCAATCACCATCCATCCTAAAGTAAGATTCCCATTTCATTATGCGCAACACTCCGTGACTTTGAGCCAGCAAAATAATTTTATTTTGTCTAACTAGATATATTCAAAGAAATCCCTCCCTCCCACTTTCTCAAGCTCAATTGTGACAGCATGGGAACATCAAATCTCAATATGGCTTCCAAAGCTGACAAATACAGGTAATCCTTGACTTACAACCTTTGTTTAGTGATCATTCAAAGTTACAACAGAATTGAAAAAAATGACTTATGACCAGTTTCACACTTACAACTATTGTAGCATCCTCATGATCATGTGATCAAAATTCAGATGCTTGGCAACTGGCTCATATTTATGATGATTGCAGTGTCCCAGTGTTATATGATCACCTTTTCTGATCTTCTGATGAGCAAAATGAATAGGGGAGTCAGATTCACTTAGCAACTGTCTTATTAACTTAACAACTCCAGTGATTCACTTAACAATTGTGGCAAGAAAACTCATAAAATGGGGCAAAATTCACTTAACAATTGTCTCGCTTAACAACAGGAAGTTTGGGCTCCATTCTGGTTGTAAATCGAGGGCTACCAGTATATACGTTTTAGAACAGTTTTGAACTCAACCATTTTCTGAACTCAAATGCTTCCAAGCAGTGTTTCTTATTGCTGCAGAAGAAATGTGCTTATACCTTTTCCTATGTGCCTTCTGGTATTTTCTATAGTAGAGTTCCTGTTAACATTAGATAGCAATCCAAGGCAGAATCTGTTCTTATTGTTTGAAGGATCTGTAAAGCCATCTATTAGTATACTTCGAGAAGAGGCCTGAAAAGTCTCTCCGACTCTGTTATTAAGTTCATAGTATGCAACTGAACACCAGTGCTGTGGTTCCTCATAGCAAACAGGGCGGAAGTCTGGAAGAAGATTTCACAGATGAAGAAGATGCAACAGAAATGTAGAAAGAAGCACAATAATAAGAAACTGATTACATATCTGAACTGCAAATATACTCTTCATATATATTGATACAGCTGATACTGATAGAGCAGGAAAGAGATATAAAGACAAACAGCATAATTAAAATGTTAACTCACTATGGTATTTTCAAAAAAAGGAAGAAAGGAAGTGAATTTCATCATAGTAAATATTAGAAAAAGGACTAAAATACATTTTAATGTAATGGTATTCATATTTTAAAAGTGTTACTAGACCATGATATTTTGGGTGACACACCAGCATTCACTAGCACCTAACAACTGTTATTCTCACAGTCTGAGTTGCCAAAGAAACTGAACAAATATAAATTCAAGCTGCACCATTCAAACCTCAAAATGTATTCTCACAATCCATATCAGCATATTATGTTGTAACTGGAAGTGACAGCAACTTGCAAAATATGATAGAAACATAGCTGCACAGTTCAGTTGTCTTCCAACCACTGCACAGGCAGTTGTTTGCACAGTAAAGCTCATTATTGAAGAAACAAGTGCAGAAGACGTGATTATAGTCTCCAAAAGGAGCATACTATCAGTGATTGAGTGAAATTGGCATTTGCATTTGTGCACGAGAAGTGCACTTAATTTTAAATGAATATGTACAGAATTGTTTTTCTTTTCTTTGATGTGTGTGTGTGAGACACATGCCAGCAGTCAAATTAAGCATTTATGAATTTTTGACATAAGGCTCACCAACACTGGACATTACTGAACTTGGAAAGGGGAAGGAAAGAATGAAACTATTCTGGCCTTGCATGTTTATTCTTCAAGGAAAGATGAGAAGTTCAAAAACTTGAACTTAAAGCTGAAGTTTTAAGTTCAAAAAGAAGGCAAACAAGGGCAAAACATTATTAAGTTATATAAGATCACAGATGGTGTACAAAATGTGGATAGCTTTTTGATCCCTTCACAGTATTAGAAAATCTGGGTCATACCTTGAAATAAAATTGGGCCCAGAGGGCGGTGTCCCTCTGGTTGAGATGTGCCCACCAGGTTTCCTTGCATTTCACCAGCCTAGGGCTCAGGGAAGGGGTGGTGGGGTAGCGGTGCTTATAAAGGAAGTCCTCTGTCCTAGGGAGGCCACTGTCCCTCAGACGGCTGGCTGTGAATCTCTATTTGTGAAGTGGGGGCAAGGGGTACAGATGGGTCTTTTGATGGCGTACCTGGCTCCCTGCCACGTCTCATCGGCCTTACCCGGACTCCTAGAGGTAATAGCCGGGCTGGCGGTTGAGACCCCTAGGCTTTTGGTCATGGGGGATTTCAACCTGCCATCGCTCGGTGAAACCTCGGGGTTGGTCCGGGAGTTCTTGGCTTCCATGACGGCCATGGACCTGACCCAGTTAGTTTCTGCCCCCACTCACATAGGAGGACACATGCTGGACCTGATTTTTGTCTCTGGGCAGTGGTTGAATGACTGTAATTGGGGGGATTTAGTTATTACACCCTTGTCATGGACAGATCATTCCCTCCTTAGGCTGGATTTCTGTTCCGCTACCCCCCACCGCAGGGAGGCGGAGCCACTTAGATGGTTCCGCCCCAGGCGCCTAATGGACCCGGAGCGGTTCCAGAGGGAGCTTGGGCCATTTCCTGAATCTCTGGCTCTCAGCTCGCCTGGAGACCTGGTGGCCACCTGGGATGGGTTGGCCGCCGGGGCTCTAGAGCGAGTTGTGCCTCTGCGACCTCTGACCCGGCACAGATCCCATTTGGCTCCGTGGTATACGGAGGAGCTACGGGAGATGAAGTGCCGGAAAAGACGTCTAGAGGGCATTTGGAGGGCGAGCCGTTCTGAGTCTGACCGAACACAGGTGAGATCTCATATTAAGACTTACCTTGTGGCGATAGGGTCGGCGAAATCTTCGTATTTCTCCGCCCTTATTGCATCAGCAGAAAATCGGCCTGCCGCCCTGTTTAGAGTGACCCGCTCTCTACTTGAACCGAGAGCGCGGGATGACCTCTTGCAGGGTAGGGCGGAGGAGTTTTCCCGATTTCTGCATGATAAAATCGCTCAGATTCGGGAGGGGCTCGACTCCAATTGGGTGGTCCCGGGGGAGGTGTCCGGGGCAGGTCTTGAGAGTGTTATCTGGGGGGAGTTCGATCCTGTGACCGCCGAGGGTGTGGAGAGGTTGCTGGGGGGTCTGAATGCCACCACCTGTTTATTGGACCCGTGCCCTTCCTGGCTGGTTTCGGCCGCCAGGGAGACGACATGAGGCTGGCTCCAGGGGATTGTCAACGCTTCCTTGAGAGAGGGGGTGCTCCCTACCGCCTTGAAGGCGGCGGTGGTGCGCCCCCTCCTCAAGAAGCCTTCCCTGGACCCAGCTATTTTAAACAACTATCGTCCAGTCTCCAACCTTCCCTTCGTGGCGAAGGTTGTTGAGAGTGTGGTGGCACGTCAGCTCCCCCAGTACCTGGAGGAAGCTACTTACCTCAATCCGTTCCAATCGGGCTTCAGGCCTGGACATAGCACTGAGACAGCATTGGTCGCGTTGGTTGATGATCTCTGGAGGGCTCGTGACAGAGGGTTCTCCTCTGTCCTGGTCCTATTAGATCTCTCGGCGGCTTTTGATACTATCGACCATAGTATCTTATTGCGACGGTTGGGGGGGTTGGGGATTGGTGGAACCGTCCTTCGATGGTTCTCCTCCTTCCTCTCTGACCGTTCGCAATTCGTGTTGGCGGGGGGGGGAGAGGTCCACCTCTAGGCCCCTGGTTTGTGGGGTGCCTCAGGGGTCGGTCCTTTCTCCCCTCCTGTTCAACATTTACATGAAGCCGCTGGGCGAGATCATCCGTGGTCTTGGAGTGAGGTGTCATCTGTATGCAGATGACACCCAGCTGTACATCTCCACTCCGGACCACCCCAACGATGCTGTGGAGGCTATGTCTAGGTGCCTGGAGGCCGTGCGGGACTGGATGGGCGGGAACAGGCTTCGGCTCAACCCATCCAAGACCGAGTGGCTGTGGTTTCCGGCGCCCCGATATAGCCAGCTGACACCTTCGCTGGCTATTGGGGGGGAAGTTCTGCCCCCCACAGAGAGGGCTCGCAACCTGGGTGTCCTCCTGGATGTACGGCTGTCACTTGAACATCACATCGCGGCCGTCTCCAGGGGGGCGTTTCATCAGATCCGTCGGATCTACCGGTTGCGGCCCTTCCTGGATCGGGACGCCTTGCGCACGGTCACTCAGGCCCTTGTCACCTCTCGCCTGGACTATTGTAATGCCCTCTACATGGGGCTCCCTGCGGGGAGCATCCGGAGACTCCAGTTGGTGCAAAATGCAGCCGCGCGGGTGATCATGGGGGCGTCACGTAGCGCCCATGTGACGCCTCTCCTGCGCGAGCTGCATTGGTTGCCGGTGGCTCTCCGGGTTCGCTTCAAGGTTCTAGTTTTGACCTTTAGGGCGACCCATAGCATGGGACCAGGTTACCTTCAGGACCGCATTCTGCCAACGTTCTCCAACAGGCCGGTGCGTTCCCACAGGGAGGGTCTGCTCCGGGTGCCGTCGGCCGCTATGTGTCGTCTGGCAGCGCCAAGGAGTAGGGCCTTCTCTGTGGGTGCCCCCGCCCTCTGGAATATTCTGCCACCGGAACTTCGTACCGGCACGGACCTGAGGGCCTTCAGGCGCGCGTTGAAGACCTGGCTCTTTGAGCAGGCCGGCCTGGGCTGAGATAATGATTTTAAATTTGGTCTCCATTTTTAATTCTAAATTGGGTTTTAAGGGTGGGGGGGGGTTTCTTAGTCTTATTACGCAGCCGATTTAAATTTAATATTTTTTAACTTTTGTATTTTCTGTGGGGTTTTTAGATGAGCTGTTCACCGCCCTGAGTCCCTTGGGAGAAGGGCGGTATATAAATGGAATTAATAATAATAAAAAAAAATGCTGGGATATTCAGGAATGAATGGTAGATGTGTTTCTTTGTACAGGCATAATTAAACTATGGAATGTGCTGTTATCAAATGAAAGAGCACTCTGGCACATACAAATCCGGGTAACATTCAAGGGCAGAAAAAGTAGATAAGTTTTAAAAAGTGACTAAACAAATTCATGGAGAAGATAGCTGATGATGATTCTTGACTTGATTCAACAGAGTTCTTTTTCAGGAGACCTTTAATGCTGTCCTTCTCAAACTTGGCAAGTTGAGGGTGGGTAGACTTCAACTCCCAGAATTCTCCAACCATGCAGGTTGAGATTGAGTTAGATGGAGAAACACTGATCTAGAAACTTATTTTCTCTGTCTCCATTTTAAGTATGTATCCTAATTACTTTGCAGCACATGGAAACTGCTTAAAAATGTTACCTTGTAGTGTCTACTAGGGTACACTGGACAAAAGTAATAAAATTTCAGTTTTAATATAATATAGACTTGCATTTTCAAAATCTATATACAAGCCAAAACATAGTTATACTACAAAATACTTGCAGCATTGTGAATTGTGATATAGTTCAATTAATAATATATGTGAAATAAAAATAGTTGGGGGAAATGTTTGTGAAAGTTTTTTTTTGTTAGAAAAGTTACATATAAAATTTGTGTATTAGGAGAATGCATGCAAATGGATACAAACTAGAGGGGCAGTGTTTTTAAACAATTACTAAAAAAAAAATCTAGAAATAGGACAGAACAATCATAAATTGGGGGGAAATGGGAAACTATATAAATCAAATTATATCCCATCTCTAGTTCTTTAACTATGTAAGGAACTAAAGAGTAAACCTGTTCCAACCTCTTAAGAATAAAAATGGATTGAAGAGGGATAAAAGTTGCATAAATAAACTAAAATAAACCTATGCGCCACTAGTTTTACTTTTTTAAATTGCTCTTTGCCATGACAACTGCTTATCCCTCTTAACTCACAGGAAAATCATTCAAATCTTCAACAATATCACAAATATTCAAATCAAATCAATAGAAAACTATTCTGTTTTGAGTCTACCAGAAGTATTCGGTTAAGGATCACTTTGGATGACGATTGAATAGTTCCTTGGCTACCAATCAGGTCTGGACCAAATCCTTTCTGCTATGGAAAAAAATACAGCATTTTCATATTTTCAGGTTCTCCATCAGTAGATTTACCTCCATTGGGCAGTGACAGCACTAATGGATTCTCTATAACTGAATGTATAGGACATCCATTGTGGCTTCGTGATGTTTCTCTGCCATTATAAGGTGGAGGAGGTGTATCAGCTAGGAAAAAAAAAACAATGCTGGACTTAGTATTTCATGACCTGCCTATATAAATACAAAGAAAAGGCTTCAGAGATGAAAGGACAAATATTTATTACACATATTATATTGGATTAGATCAGATGCTTACAAATGATTTCATTTTATGCACACATAAACTGCAAAGAGTCCAGATTCTCTGTTACAACTTCCAAGAATACTTGGAACTCTATACTGATGTTTTTGTTGACTATCTGAATAAATCTATTCAATTTATCACAATTGAGATAAATTAGGATTGCATACATACTATTTTTTCATAACACAACACACACATACATATATACACACAAACACAAAATCTTGTGAAATAAATTGGGCTGAGTAAACTCCCAGGGAGTTTCTGTGGGCTAAAATAACTAGGTTTCCTTGTTCCTAGTTTAAGACCTTGAGTACTCCCTATTGAGTTCTTTAGTAATTTTAACTAGAATTATTTCTTGTTGCTTTTATAATATGTTGCAACCTCTACACAGTCTTTAGAGCTTGTTGAATTATAAAAACTGTAAAATCAATAAACCAATAAATCAATTAATAAATAAGCCACTCTTCAAATCAAATTCTCAGAGTAATACAGCTGTTATTAGCAAAATTGCTTGAACTTGTAAAAATGAGGTACCATTGAAAGTTGATTTATTTTATTTTATTTTGCAAAACTCTAGAATGGCATGGTGGCCTAGTGCATGAAGGACATTCGCCTCCCAACCAGAAAGTTGAATCCTAGGTAATAGCAGATATTTTGTTTCTCTCTCAGAGTGCAAAGAGAAAATTATACGCTGCCAACTCCACATAGGCATCAGGAAGGCCAGCCAGCCAGGAAACACTCAGCTCCATTCAGTCACCTCAACTCTACCCTGAATTAAGGGATAACAGGGTCATAAAAAGAAAGAAAAAGATTCAAAACTCTGATTCCTAAAAAGAAATTACTGTAGACTCAGCACCACTCATCTAGTGTTCAGGAATAGTATTTTGCATACCTGTGAGCTCATAAGGACTTCCCGGTGCAGAAGAATTTCCTGGGGAGTCTGGATAGCTCATACTGCTTGGTGACTGAGAGTACATATTGGGGGATGCTGGGAAAGGGGTGCAGGGAGGCTGCTGGAAAGAATCAGGGTAAGTTGCATTGTGAGGCATCAGTGGTTCACTGTGAAGAGATGTGTTCCGGAATTTGGCAAGGAGGCTAAGATGTGGGTTGAATTCACTATGTCTCGGAACCAATACTGGAGGTAACACTACAGCAAAAGAACAAAACAGATATTTTGAAAATAGAAGTTATTTAGAGTCTTAGGCAGAAGTATCTCATTACCCATCCATAGAATTTTCAAACAGACATTACATATGATGCTTTAGCTCTAATCTATAGCTTTGCTAAAGTTACAAACTATGTATTTTCCAAGATCTGGCATATTTGTCACATTATACAATATAATCCATTTTAGATTATTTCTGAGCTGCTTGATCACAAGCATGTAAACAGAAATACTAATTATTTGGAACCTCAAGTATAGAGATTTGTGGCACAGCTTTAAGGCTAAAAACTGCAGCAAGCACAAAATTTCATTGCTAAGTTAGTTAAAAGATAATCTATGAATATACAATGGTTTTGAAGATACTTCATGGTGCCATACCACTACCGAGCAAAATTCAAAGTATTTTTGGGTAGCTAGCAAGACAATCTGTCACTATCCAGAGAGTCAGATGTTCCCCTTGCACTTCTTTTGTAAAATGACTTGTAGGATTGCAGCAAAACTGTATAATAGGTTCCTTCCTTTCCTTCTGTATTTTATAAAATATTTGACCTGCAGTGATATTATATGTTTAAGATGTTCCTCACAAGGTAAAGACTTAAAGGAATCTGCAGGGACTTGTCCAATCTGTGATCTGAAACCAAGAATGACTTGAAGTCACACAAAAGTTAAGTACCAAACAGTGCTTAGCTACTATTCTTCTCTAATACAGAGTTCTTTCTTAGTAATTTCCAATGAAAATGTATGCACCAGCAATACATTTCCTGTATAAATAACATTTAGTGCAGTTCGAAGTAAGAAGCTAAAAGAACTCTACAATTTCAGCACCTTGGACAAGAACAAGATATATGGAAAGTTACATGCCAGGTATCCATAATTAAAATATTTTCAAAAAAAAAAAAGCAATAGAAAAGTTTTTTCACCTACAGTCTAGTGTAGTATAATAGCTTTTAAAAAGCACATAAAGTTTTGTTTTATAACTGATACAGAAGTTAGAATATGTAGAATATAGAATTTTTTATTAGCCAAGCGTGATTGAACACACAGGGAATTCGTCCTGGTGCAAATGCTCTCAGTGTACATAAAAGAAAAGATACATTTGTCAAGAGTTAAGAATCAGAAGGTACATCACTTAATAGTTGTAGAGTACAATAAGCAATCAAATCATACTAGGAAACAGTCAATATAAATCATAAGGATACAAGCGACAAAGTTACAGTCATACAATCACAAGTGGGAGGGGATGGATGACAAGGAGTGATGAGAAGATTAATAGTAAATAGTAGTGCAGACTTTGTAAATAATTGGACAGTGCTGAGGGAATTATTTGTTTAGCAGAGTGATGGCATTTGGGGAAAAACTGTCCTTGTGTCTAATTATTCTGGTGTGCAGTACTCTATAGCGTTGTTTTGAGGGTAGGAGTTGAAACAGTTTATGTCCAAGATGTGAGGGGTCTGTAAATATTTTCATAGCCCTCTTTTTGACTCATGAAGTATACAGGTTCTCAATTGAAGGCAGGTTGGTAGTAACTGTTTTTTCTGCAGTCAGTTATTAACAACAGACCAATTTACATAACTGAACAATTAGATTAAACATGATGGTAGAATCTACCTAGACTAAGGTGCATTTGTTGAATAAATTCTTATATTTATATCATTAAAAACCATCTACACATTTAAAATACTTTTAAAAACTACCTGATTAAATATAAAGAATTCATCATCTAAGAGCCACTAATTTTATTATTAATATATGCACTTATTTCTATTATTGCTGCACTATTTTCAGTCATTCCATCCAATAGATTAATAAATGTAGCATCAGAATTCTCCTTATGCTTTCTTCTCAGGATTTTGATCTTACTATGTAATCCTAACTAAATATTTGTATCTGATCTCTCTGACCTACTTTGAGCTAGCTACTTTTTTCAATCACAGCTTGTAGGCAGCTTCCCTTTTTTTGCAGATAGAATAATTATGAAATATGCGATCAATGCAGTGCTATCCTTCATTAAACATTTAGACGATTGACTTACCTGGGGTTTCCACTCTTCGATAATGGTAAGGATTAATGCAGACTTCTTTCTGCTTTGAGCCAAATGGGAATTCACAGCATTCCAGAGGTTTTAACTCATGATGAGACTGTAGATCAGGCCAGCGCCACACTCTGCAATAAATGACATGCGGCAAACCTTTGCGATGAGATACTTGCAGCCTTCCATCCAAAGAGCGTGGGATTGTCACACACTTACTGGGCTGCCCAGGACAGCTAAGGGCCCTCTCCAGTTCCTCCATAGCACCTTTTTTTTTCTTCAGCTTCTTTACCAAGGAATCAACAGCTTTTTCTGCCCATTTTTCCTCTTCATCTCCTTGCTTCCAGCCCAATAGCCTCTTTACAGCTGGGCTGGTGAAGGAGAACAGAGAACTTATAGGGGTGCTGGAGTGCATAAGAATCCAAGAATACTGATATAATTTCAATTATTTGATTTCTTTTTCTTTAATGAAGAATCTTACTACTTGAAGAGATTTTCCTTCAAAATCAGCCTTTTGTCCACATACTCTGGGTTTTGCTGGATATATTTAATCCCAGTATCTTCAAGTAGAGAACAATTCTATAACAGAAGGGAATTATTGTCATATTTCTATTTGCTTTTTTTTACAGTTTGTCACTTCAATTTTTAAGCAATATCACAGATTGTCAAAAATCAAGAATATTATCAAAGTTGCTATATAAGATTGTGTATTATATTCCGTTATATAAATTACAATAAATTATAAATGTGCAACTTATTACAAAACATGAGTTTTTTTAAAAAAAAAGTTAGGAACCATTTGTCAATAAAATTGAACAATTCCTTTTTCCTGAGGTATTTCTTACCTGGGCAATACTAAATAAAGAAAACTTAGCAGAACTTTCTGTAAATACTATTTTCACATGTTTGCAGCGGGCACCATTTTTCACTCCTTAGATATGAGACTTTGTAGAGGATGCATAACATTTTCCAGAATGCCAGCACAATGTCACTAACAGTAAAACAAAAATAGGCTATTGGAGTCCATTGGAGTGGATGTCTACATAAAGTCTAATGATTAAATCTCAGAAAAAAAATCAAAACACAAAGAAAAAAGCAGGAAGAAATAACTAACTTAGATCAGGGGTAGGGAAACTTGGCTCTTTTATCACTTATGGACTTCAATTCCCAGAATTCCTGAGTGAGCCATAAAAGGTTCCCCATCCCTGGCCTACTGGTTTTTCAGTTGTGGGGGAAATCAATTTTTGACTTGAATGGGACTGTTTAATATACAAATGTAGGACATATGGGGAACCTTTTATGGCTCACTCAGGAATTCTGGGAGTTGAAGTCCATAAGTCATAAGAGAACCAAGTTTCCCTACCTCTGACTTAGATCATCTACAGTTCAGCCAAAATAAAAGCCCACATGAATCCCAGAGTGATATTACGGGTTAGGTCCTGCAAGGCTGGTGCAAATTGCTCCCTTTCTTCCTGTTCTCGGAAAAAAGATACCCAATGTTGCTATTGCTTCCTTTACATAGCATGTATACTTATTTCTGGATGCTCTTGGCAGTTCCCAGAACAAAATGTCCCATGGACCTGCAGATCTCCAAATCTTCCTAATGCTTGGTGCCTTGCCTTGCCTTGCTCCCCTCTCAGCTGTCATCACTGAAAAATTTCAGTGGTGGGCTGCTGCCGTTTTGGACTGCTTCAAGTGAACCAGTAATTCCGACAATCAGTTGGCCTCACCCACCTGTCCCTGCCCTATCCTGTCCTTTATTTCCTACTTTCTAGCTCATCTCAGTCATGTGGCACAGCTGATTCCTGTCCCCCTCACTGTTCTACTTACCATTGCTGACTTGGATGCTCCATTTTCAGTGCTGCGTGTAAGTACCTTAGATGCAAACTAGTTGTTAAACTGGTTGCAGCCCACTACTGAAGAAATCCCTCCTAAATTTTTCTTGCTCCTCTTTTGTAAAACAACTTTTTCTGCCTAGAACAATTGATGTGCTTCTGGACCAAAGCAGCCTTGTTGTTCACATGCAAACCAAACATGCTAGTTTCTAATTGTGCATGAACCATCCAGAGCCAGTTGTTCTGTGCAGAGAACAGTTTGAATTAATTTGCAAATCCCTATCTTCCCATCTTCATCCCAGGTTAAAGGGGATGAAGGGGAAAAATGCAAAAATGTATGTATTTCCAGCTTTGGAAATATGTTCAACAGGAAGATTTGAAGAGGAAACAAACATAATCTACTGATAATATTAAAATCTGTAACCTATAACAATAAAGACACAAATGAGTTCGTAGATAAAAGGCAGAAACAACAAAGAGAAAATTGATTGCAGAATGTGCCATGTATTGATAAAATAAGCTAAAAATTATATTATCAGTAAAAAAAAGGCAGAGGTTAGTTCTTAGATTTCTTCTTTAAAGAAAGCAATACAATGACTTAATATTTTACTCTAAGCTTCCTAATAAAACAAAGTAACTTCTTCACATGTTTCTGTTTGAGAGTACTGTCCTCTAGCTTCATCTTTCCATTTCCCATTTTCAACAAGTCTAGACTAAAAAAAACTCTCTTCAGATCCAATAACCTCTCTGCAGATCCAGATATGATATTTGTAAAATGTGTAATACAGGTAGTCCTTGACTTAGAACAGTTCATTTAGTGACCGTTCAAAGTTACAACAATACTGAAAAAAGTTATTTATGGCCATTTTTCACACTTATGACGATTGCAGCATCCCCGTAGTTATATGATCAAAATTCAAATGCTTGGCAACTGACTCATATTTATGACTGTTGCATTCACCGGGATCATGTAATCACTTTTTGCAACCTTCTGACAAGCAAAATCAATGGGGAAGTCAGGTTCACTTAACAACTGTGTTATTAGCTTAACAACTGCAGTGATTCACTTAACAACTGGGGCAAGAAAAGTTATAAAATGGGGCAAAACTAACTTAATAAATGTCTCACTTAGCAACAGAAATGTTGGGCTCAATTATGATCATAAGTTGAGGACTGCCTGTATTATTGCAACAGGAGATACAGATGACAAATGTAATATATAATTAATGCAAACATAACTAAGTATATCATAAATATACTATATACTGTTGGAACTGAAGATAATTGCATTTCTTAATTTTAAAAAGAAAATATATTTTTAAAAGTTGGATAATATTTTAAATGGATAAATATGGGGCTTCAGCTGTTTTTAGATTGCAAGTCCAATCATTAGGAGCCATCCTTTTATTTCTTTTATTATATAAGCCTTAAGTAACCCCTTTTTATTATTCTTCAGTACATTATGCATTGTTTTGGTGGTATCATAATCATCATCTCCTTAGTGGTGGCTTGGTGGGTTTTATGCTGCCTTTTTCTAATCTAAACCATAACCACAATTAAAAACCTCAAAAATGTCAAAATGAATTTCCTGGAGAAGGATCTCTTATACAAAATGTTAACAGTGTAAAAGTCAACTCTATGCATTGCTGATTTTGATCTGACATTCCCAGATATAAATCTGTTTCGTTCTGAAATATACTGAAGGGGATAAATATAGTCCCTTTCTTTTTCAGTTTAAAGCAGAATTATCTACAACCTAGCTTGGCAACTGCTACAATCTGTAAGTGCCGAAGAGTTTCAGTTCCAACACATCCTGGAGCTACAAGATTGGAAAGAGATACCTTGTTAAAATAAAACTGTTTCTTTAAGATTATTATGAGCTGTTTGGAAGGAAGTTGGCATCCCATGGTAATAAATAATAAATAAAAATGAAAACGTGTGGTGATATGGCCAGAAAAAAAGTAAGATTAAGTATTAATTTTTTGAGTAACATAATACAATTTGGTAGTCAATCTTATATCCCTGTTGATTTGCTGTTCTATTTTGAAATGACCAAACCTGTATTTCCTATGTAATATAAATAGTGAAATATCTATTAAATATAATGTAGAATGATTTAGAGCTTCAAAAATTCTGGAGATCATTAAGAGAAGCTACTGGCATTAAAACAAGGTCTTAACTTTATTATAAAAATTCTCTTTATCATCCAGGATGCAATGTACAATTACAATGAGCAACAAAGTGTACCATCTACGTAAGAGCACCAGTGAGAATTAAATTTTGGCAAACATTAATGAAAAATTAACAAACTATTGCTATTATCAAAATGATAATAAATCATTTTGCTTCACCATGCCTTGGAATTCAAATACCACCATGATACAGAATATTGTTTATTACACAGATAAAAAGAAATCTGATTCACTGATGCATACAACACACAGTCAGTTATCTGTATCCCGAGGCTGTGTACAGATTTATATGTCTGATGTATCATCTACATTAGACACACAGTTGTTAGGTATATAGGCTAAATTTGCATTTGTAACCATGCTTAAGGAATGCTAGTATTCTGATTAAAGAACTATTTTGATAAGCCATTTTGATAAGCATATAAAGCACTGAAATACAAGTTGTACGCCCAAAAGTTGGTACTATATGTATTGGTTCAGGATTTATGAAGAAACATAGGTTGTAACACGCTGTATTAAATATGAAGTCACCATGTGGAATGATCCGATTATCCAATAAGGGAAGTAGAGAGATTTGAGTTTAACTGAATCACCTTACAAAACTACCAGGAATGTCAAAAAAATAAAAAATAGCAGCCACCATATTCTATATGAGTAAGAATATTTCCTGCTTGAGCAGAGAGTTGGATTATCATTAGAAAACCTCCAAGGTCCCTTCCAACTCTGTTGCTCTGTTATAGAGAATATTTGCATGAAGCAGTCAATCAGGAAAAAAAAAACATTATGGCAATCTGAACTCCTAAGGGTATAAAGGACCCTTAGGAGCAAGTCTGGCCTTTGGAGGCCAAGTTTCAGGAGCCTTATACCGTCACTTGCTAGTCACTCAGAATTAAACCCTCTGTTGTATTGTTTTTTTCTGTACTCATCCAGACTCAATCCCTTGCATGTGAAAACAAGAGCTGGGGTAGGCATTATAAATCATGATCATATTGCAGACCAAAGAAGTAGAGCTTCCAAGCCTATTCATCCAACCTACTTGACACTTACCAGAACCTTGTCCACCTCATGCAAAACCCCTCCCTGTTACTATGTGTCCTTGTTTTTCTTCTTCATTTCTTTACAACCATCATTTCTGGAACGATTGTGACGTTCAATATCTTGGAGCACACACAATGATTGCTTTCCTTGTGCTCGCTACCTTTGCTGCTTTCCAGAGCTCTTGAAGAGCTTCTGCACTTTTTAGGAGATTTTGTTAATCTGGACACTAGAACTGCAGTTTCATTATGATGGTCAACACAATGATATTATTTATATAATACCATTATTATAATAACATACATAATCATTTCATCCTCCCTCACATTCATTAAGAAGTGGATCAAACTGCTAAGTTATTTTCTGATTTGCTGGACAGCTAAATTACATCAGGAATGAAGGCATCACACTACTAAACAAGACAACAATTAGCCTCTACTATTATGAAGCTGGCTTTTATTGGTCTCAAATTCCCATAATTGTATGAAATTATGCTGGGTCATAACTAGGTCTAATTAGGAGGCTAAAATGTTCTAATCTCTCAAGCCATTATCTCTGGGCGGAAATCCGCACACACTTTGAAACCTAAGATTTTACTCAAAAAGATCATCAACTATTCAAGAATTTTGTTTGTTTATTTTTTGTATTTCTTAACCATCTCCCTCTCTCAGAGAGGGGCTCTGGGTAATCCACAAAATCACATTTTTTCAGTTACGTTACATTATTTTACAATTACATTTTTACAGTTTGTGGTTGCTATCTTTGGAAAGTTTTTTTGTTTTGTTTTGCCCTTCTACATCTGCATTTTAAAAAATTCTCCCTTTGCATATTTGAACATGTTTAAAGGAAGTGGTTCACAAACCAACAACCAAACACCCTCAATTCTTCATCATAGAGAATCCTATGTTTGTATAGTTGCCTTTTTTACATTTTACATTTTGTGTTCCTTGGCTTTGAGCTAAGAAACTAGAAACAAGCAGAAGGGAAAGGCTTGGAACAATGGACTGAATCCTCAGATGGACAGTGCAAAAGGATTCAATGGGACTTCAATACAAGGAGGTTGCAATACTAAAAAAGCAACACACCCCTGTGATTTTGGGCTGTTTCAACATAATTAATCCCTCTGCTTTATTATGCTTTGGCCAGGCTCCATCTTTAGTACAATGTCTAGTTCTGGGCACAGAAAAAGAACAAGGGACTAGAAATTAAGATATAGTAAGAGTTATTGAATGAACCGGGTATGTTTAGCCTTAGGAAAACATGACTGTGCAAGAATATGAGACATTCTTCAAGTAACTGAAAAGGACATTACAGCTATTCTCTGCTATACAAGAATGCATGATATGTAATAATGAATTCAAATTACAGGAAGACTGGTTTCAATTAAGTGGTTAAGAAAATAAAACCCTGCCTATTATTGTAATAAGTTTGATAGTGAGACGTGATAGTGAGACCCTTCACTGGGTGCAATTAAGGAGAAAGTATCTATCTATAGAGCTATCTATAGAGAAGCTTTCATTTGGATTTCAGCACTGACTGGACCTGAAATCTTCCAATTCAATTATAGTTTGCTGTAATATTTTAATTAGGGTAGTTCTATAAAAATAAGAATAAACAAGAAAGTCCAGTTGCCTCCAGAAAAAGCACCTTTGGGATAACTATGACCTAGATGACTGAGAATCTCTACAGACTTCTAAAAAATAAATCTACAGATAGTTGTCAACTGAACAACAGTTCATTTAGTGACCATTCGTCATTACAACCGCCCCAAAAACAGAATCCCCATGGTCACATGATCAAAATTTAGACACTTGGTAATTGACTCATATTTATGACAGTTGGAGGGCCCAAGATCCTGTGATTGCCTTTTGCAATCTTCTGACAATCTGAAAGTCAATGGGGAAGCCAGATTATCTTAACAAGTATGTCACTAACTTAACAACTACAGTGATTCACTTAACAACTGTGGCAAGAAAGCTTGTAAAAAGTTCTAACCGACCCACTACAGTGGGAAGGCAAGAAATGTTGCGAGTCTTATTCCCTAAGGAGATACATCTGGCAGGACCCAGAAGGGCCTTCTCCATGGTGGCTTCGTCCTTCTGGAACGTCATTCCCCCAGAGATTAGATTGGCTCCCACTCTAACACTCTTCCAAAAGGTGCTGAAGACATGGTTCTGTCAGCAGGCCTGGGGAACCCAGAGCAGCATGCAGCCCATTAAATGGCTTGTATGAATATATGTTGTCACTGAAATGGGAATGGGTGGGAGGCTATTATTTTACTATTTTTATTATTTTATTATTATTTGTATTTTATATGATGTTTTTATATTCGTGTAAGCCAGCTTGAGTCGCCATGGTTGAGTAGGTGACATATACATTTTCTAAAATAAATACATTTTAAAAATGGGGCAAAATTTACTTAACAACGACTTACTTAGCAACAGAAACTTTGGGGTTAATTGTGGTCATAAATCAAGGATTACCAGTATCAGTCAAGAAATTAACTTCTCTTCAGATTTGTAACTCCAGCCTTCTCACGTACTTTTTCAAGCTTCACAATATTTGCACACAGTACTTTAAAAAAAAGGATATCTTCTTATATCACCACTTTGTGTATTTTCATTCTTTATGTATATAAAAATATATTCTATACTGTTGAAATCTCATTCACAATGACATACTTAAAGAATGACTTTTTCCGGTAGGAATATTAAGAGAAATATAATGTACTGTATGTAAATCATCCATAGATAACAGGTCTATATACTGAGGGCATATTCATTTCTACCTTAAATATGTGTATGCAGAGTCACCTACAAACATTGTCAATAGATCACAATTCTACTGTAACCTCATAAAATGGGCTTTCATTTATTTATCTTATTCCATAATAAATCTCATGATTTTCAATTGCCACTTAATATTTGCAAATAAATACTATTTTGGGTTTGCATAAGGCAAGAAAGAAGCAGGAGAATTAAAATTAAAAGAGACATTAATAGAAAAAATCTTTGTTCTGTTTGGCTTAAAAGGGAATTTCTGCATGCTCTGGATTGTCAAATCTTTGGGTATCATAGCATATTATTAAGCATATAAAAATATGCAGAAAACATTCTTAGGAGCAATTGCAAAATCTCAGACTATGAGAAAAATGTCAATTAGAAAAATATTTGAACTAATACCAAATAAGTATTTGTAAGCACAAGTATTTTATACTGAAACATGCATATATCTTGACAGGTTTTTGCAAGAGGCATTACTGATTGGTTATCTTCAGTAAACCTTGATTTTTTTTACAATGGCTATTGAGGTAGCTACTCTAGCACCAAAAAATGCAAATCTTATGCCACTGTGGAAATGAAAAACCTGACTTTTGCCAACTGATATAAAAAAAACCCAGTCACAAAGGAAGAGAGATAAAGCAGTTGAATAATTTTGAAACTTCTCTCTTCTCTGCCAATCTGCTGATTTCCCTATGTGGATATCAGTGTACATACCTACATTTAATTTCTGTTTGCCTATAGCTATCGAACTATAAAGACAATGACACACCACAAAATATGTGATGAAACCAAGCAGGAGAGATAAGAGTAAGTGTAGCAGCAACCATCAATGGCTTTGATGATTTGATGATTAATGTGTTGCCAAAAAGTGCACACAACTGGATTTAATAACAGATACAGTCTGGATGCTGCTTGAAACATAATATAATTTTAAAAAATCTTCAGTCCTTTGTTAAGGCCCAGAGATTTTTTTTTTGCTTTATTGTATACTCTTGTTCATTTTTTCCATTTGATTTGCAACTGTGCAATATAGGGTCTTGATACCAATATTTAAAAAGGCTTCTGGATTATGTCATCGGTTTTAGTGTTACTGAAAGTGCCAAAATCAATCTAAAGACTCAAGAGAGAATTGTCTAGACAGAAGTCACACTGAACCCTTATGTGCTTAGAAGATTTTTAAAAAGTCTTCCACAGTGGCAGTTCAATTATATATTTATTCTAAAGGATGACAGTTTAGATTATTTCAAAAACTGAAAAAGAATAATGCCTGTGGTCACACTGGCAATCTTTCTGTAATTCTATTACAAGCACCGCACTGCACCGCAAAGAAATTCAAAACATAACTAAATTAGATCTGTATTGCCTGCTTTCTAATTCTGAGACAATATAACAAATGCTTTTTAACCATGTTACTCATCTTTCTAAATCTGTGCCTAAATATTTCAGAAAGTTTCCATGCAGACAGAATTAGAAAAACATTCGTAGAGCTATTTTACATTGTGCTCAATAGCTAGATACACTGGTGTTTGAGATATTGTTCAGATATATAATTACTAGCTCGATACCCTGCTTCGTTATGAAACTATGTGGCTGGGCTTAATTTTTGGGGAGGAAAATAAGGGAGGAAAATTGTGCTTCTGCCTACCAGCGTCCTGTCAGTGTGTGAGAGAGTTGAGGGCTGTTTGGAAAGTGAAACAGTATTTGCTGTATGAATAAGGAGATAGCAAGAAGCCTGCCCTGGGCATGGTTTAGCTCATGTCTGTACTAAAAGCTGCTTGATGCTGTGAAACTAAAAGTGAAACTGAAACTCCTCTCCTCTGCTTGTGTTTTGCATTTGGAACAGATTTCTTTTCAGGTGAGGAGGGGGAGTAGACCTCTTTAGCATCAGAGCTATAAAATGTTAATAATAATATATGAAATACTAATGCTCTGATGGTCATTTAGAGAAATCCTTTCTTATTGAGCACCTAGAAGCCAAGAGGAACATATGTGCCAAATTTCAAATTTGTAAGCTTTATGGTTTTAGAGATTTTGTGATGATGCATGAGTGATATTTCGCTTTTATATATATATATATAATCAGTTCCCCTCATCATGTCCAACAATGAAATATTCTGGAAGTTATAGTTCAGCAACACCTGGAGTATCACTATTTGATTATATATCCATTAAAGTTGGTGGTCCAACTGAATTTGGTATACATCTTAATATTTCCTTCTTGTTTTCAAAAAAAAAGAATAATGGACATGTGGTTTTATGTTGAAACTTATTGACAATACATTTTGTCTCTGAAATGCTTATGCCACTTCCTTTCTATGTATAGAATGGTAAAATGGTGAAAGGTATTCTCCTTTCTTGAGCCAATGAACTGCTAAAGCTCTGTTTCATGAATGTAACAAAATTGTGTGTGTGTGTGTGTTCATTATTACAAACAGTTGCATTTAACTCAACATTTTAATATAATAGGCTTTATGACAGTCCAATTCAAAAGCACAAGTCCTGTAGCAAAAATAAGGGGATAGGAAATCCAGTTTGTAAACAAAAGAGTTGCAATGCATATTCCTCAGGAAGGAAATCTAGACTAAATGCAATCATACTGGTAGAAGAGTAGAGAAAGCCCCATACATTATAAATCCAGTAAAACAAAACAAATTGTTGAGTGTGTGGTGGCACGACAGCTCCCTCAACACCTGGATGAAGCGGTATATCTAGATCCTCTCCAATCAGGTTTCAGGCCGGGCACAGCACAGAGAGGCGTTGGTTACGTTGGTGGATGATCTCTGGAAGGCCCGGGACAGGAGTTGTTCTTCTGTCCTGGTCCTGTTAGATCTCTCAGCGGCTTTTGATACTGTCGACTATAGTATCTTATTGCGGCAGTTGGAGGGGTTGGGAGTGGGAGGCACCGTGTTACAGTGGTTCTCCTCCTTCCTCTTCGACCGCTCGCAATTTGTGTTGTCAGGGGGCAGAGGTCGATCCTGAGGCCCTTGTTTTGTGGGGTGCCTCAGGGGTCTGTGGTCTTGCCCTTGCTGTTCAACATTTATGTGAAGCCTCTGGATGAGATTATCCGTGGCTTTGGGGTAGAGTTCCATCAGTATGCTGATGACACTCAGCTGTACATTTCTACCCCGGGCCACCCCGACGAAGCCGTTGGAGTGATGACCCGGTGCCTGGAAGCCATGCGGAGTTGGATAGGTCTTAACAGGCTTCGGCTCAACCCGACCAAAATCGAGTGGCTGTGGTTTCCTGCACCCAGATACAGCCAGCTCACTCCATTGTTGGCCGTGGGGGGAGAAATTCTGACCCCCATGGAGAGGGCGTGCAATTTGGGTGTTCTCCTGGATGTACAACTGACGTTAGAAGAGCATATAGCGGCCGTCATCAGGGGGGCTTTTTGTCAGGTCCGTTGGATCTACCAGTTGCAGCCCTTTCTGGATCGGGATGCTCTTCGCACAGTCACTTCTGCTCTCGTCATCTCCTGCTTAGACTATTGTAATGTTCTTTACATGGGGCTCCCCTTGAAGAGCATCCAGAGGCTTCAGCTGGTGCAAAATGCGGCCGCGCAGGTGATCTTGGGGGCTCCTCAGAGCTCCCATGTTACACCGCTCCTGCACGAACTGCATTGGCTTCCGGTGGCCTTCCGGGTGCTATTCAAGGTGTTGGTAGTCACCTTTAAAGCTCTCCATGGCTTGGGTACTTACAGGACTGCCTGCTGCCACCATCGGCCTCCCGCCAGCCAGTGCGCTCCCACAGTGTGGGCCTCCTTGGGGTGCCGTCAGCTGGACGATGCCGGCTGGTGGCCCCGAGGGTGCGGGCCTTCTCTGCGGGGGCTCCCTCCCTCTGGAATGAATTACCCCCGGAGATGCGGACCATCACTGACCTGCAGACCTTCCAGCACGCTTTAAAGACACACCTTTTCCAACAGGCTGGTCTGGCCTAGTATTAATTATTAGGGTTTTAAATTTTGGATATTTTTAACTTTTTTACCCCTTTTTATTCTGCTTTTATAATATTATTCCAGCCACTAGTTTAATTTCTTTTAATTCTCCTTTAAATTTTTTACTATTTATGTCATTTTATCTTGGCTGTAAACCGCCCCGAGTCCCATTTTTGGGAGAGGGGGCGGTATAAAAGTGTAATAAAATAAATAATAAATAAATAAACATGTGTGCTGAGTTCTACCAGCAAAATCTAAGAGAGAATATTTATTCTCTGTAATAATTCTCTGCAATGAGATTTGCATTCTGGTCACTTTTCAGTCTGTTATCTTTTTATGTGCTTCTTAGAAGCTATGCAGAGAAACTTCAGTTAATTCTGAAGTTTAGTCTTTTTAATGTTTTGAGACCTAGGAACACAATTAACACAATTAACAAGCAATTAAATTTTTTTTGTGTGTTTTGTTGAACATTTAAAATTAATGCTGAATTTAAACACTATACTCCAGTTGTGATAACAGAGAAATACTAAAAATAAAACTGCGTCAACTGATTGGTCCCCAGGAAAACCAAATTTAAGGAATTGAATTTTACAGGATGATACCCGGCTCCATGGAACTATTCCCATTCTTTCATTTTATAATATTGGTTTCTTTGACTTCAGTTCTGGTTTGCGTAAGAATTACTTATATCTAAAAGCTAATGAAACCAGACTAAAACAAAACAAAAATAAGGATTGGCTCTTTTCAAAGAGCCAGTGTTATAAAATGAAAGAATGTTTCAAAGAAAGCATATACTTACATTCCTCCAGGTACTTAAGGAAAATAGGTACCTGAGAAAATTTTAATTATTAAATATTAGACTTACTTACACAACTAGTTCCTATTATAATTGTATTAGATGACTTGTATTTATTAGATTTAATCCTAAAAATAAATAGTTACAAATTGTAAATAACTGTAAAGGCCTTATTCCTTTTAGAACACTCATCTAAGGAAATAAATTTGCTTGTTCTCAAGTGTGCCATGCCAACATTTTTTTTGTTGATAATGGGCAGCCTTTAAAGCAAAGGACCCAAATTCCAGGTCCATGGATCAGCACTGGTTCGCAACATGCCAGCAACTGGTCCCCTCTGGTCTGTGGGAAAACCTTTCTCTATAGAATGAGTCCCTGGTGCCCAAAAGGTTGGAGTCCACTGCTTTGAGCAATTGATACCAAGTTGATAATACTGTGTCATGCATACAAGTATTTTTTTCTGGATACTAATGGGACATTAATGGGGATTTAATGGAGTTTATTTTTTTAGTTAAATTATGTAAAGATTTACACTAGAATTTTCATGTACATACCATATCAAAATAGTAAAAATTTTGGAATAGGGTCCTGGAGTCACCTGAATGTAAGAATTAAGTGTGGCTCTAAGCAATGATTTGCAACTTAGGCAATTTCCAGATGTATGGATTTCATCTCCAGAATTTTCAGTAATGGTCATGTTGGTAGAAAATTCTGGAGCTTGAAATCTACAATTAGAGAAGTTATCCATATTGGCAAATGATGTCCTAGAGCCCCCAATTGCCTCTTCTGTTTCAGTTACTGTAGAGTTTAAAAAAACTGGCATTCCTAGTTGTCAGTGTAATAATTGGCAAAGATGAAACATAAGCAACTTTAGTATAACTATATTGTCAGAGCAGGAAAAACCTCCATGTGCTAGAGATTTCTTATGGTGAGTGAGTGAACAAAATCCTCATATTCAATGTCCGCTCTTACCTGCTTCTTGTGGATAATATACATCCTTGCTGTTTTTATTGTAAACAGAAGTATTAAAAAATATTATTAGACAAATATCAAATTTAACCTAGAAAAAGTATATGCCTAAATGCTGTAGATCACTGGTGTCAAATGTGTGGTGTCACATTGCCATCATGTAACGATTGTGATGTTTTTCCCCTTCGTGGAGCTAGGGTAGGCATGGCCTGTGCATGACACATCTGGCTTGTGGGCCACCAGTTTGACAACCCTGCTGTAGACCATCTGAATACTTATTTACTAGCAATCATCTTGGAGAATCAAATATACAGTATTTAGGCAATGTACCCAAAAAGCTTTTTAGAAGGAAGCTCATGTGAATTCTGGTTTCCCAGGGAGCTTTTAAAAATTTCAACAATGGCCTTCCAATATTGTATTACAAACTGCTTTCAAAGCTCCCCTGAGCATCATTATCCTGCCAAGAAATATAGTGGCTTACCATCTCCATTTGAAAATGCTGTAAACTAAAAAGCTGCATGGTGTTGATTCTTGGTCCTCTTGATTAAGGCTTTTAGTGTAGCTCTGAAATGTTTGACATGTATAGACTTCATTGATTACAGTGGAAAGTAGGAATAAAATTGTAGAGTGCTTTTAAAAATGTGCATGAAAAAAAAAATCACAAATTCTGGCTTATTTGCAATGGACTTATTCTGTGCCTTTTTGGACCTTGACAGCTGATGGAATTTCTGTTATCGTATACTGTTATCATATACTGAAGAAATGTTTTGGCGCAAATGGAACTCCTGAAAAATACTGTCTTCTCTCTGCAGAATTTATAATAGACTTTTTTTCCCTCAGTACTGCATTGCATCAGACAGGCTGCATCCCCACCTACTGCTCTATGCTCAATGGCATTATGAGAAAAAGGTACTTAGCTTCACACACCAATGTAAACAAGGAGTGGGGTGATTGCCCTATGAAAAATGCTATATTTTAAGGAGAGCGGCTATGAATATTTTAATACAATTCAATCCTGCCACTTAAAAAAGAGATTAAATCACAAAATAACAAGACTAGAAATAATTTAAACTAGAAATAATTTAAGCTTGCTATGAACACAATGTTTTTTGCATTACAATACTTTATATCTACCTAGACCAAATAAATGAATTACACTACTATTTCTATTCAAAACTAAAAATTACTATTTGAATCAGACTCATTGGAGAAACTCACAATTGTATATATATATATATAATATTTAAAAAAATATAAGTCATATTTTGCATTTTGCTTGCTCTACCTTTTTTTTTAGAAAAAACATTAATTGAAAAAGAAAGATAAAATATCAATAGCTTGGTTTCTTTTGTGCGTTAAGATCAGAAACTTTTCAGCTGGATCTTTTCAACTAGCTACTTTATACTTTGAGAATGACATAGGTAACAGAGTAGAAAGTAGGCTACAAAGACAAAACATGTGGTTGGCATGTAGGAATTTTTATGTTTAATAATCAGCACTTCCAAGTAATCACAAAACAACCTGCCAACCAGTATAGAAGTATTAGACTAGTTGGACCAATACTCTCTGTCTGATAGACTGCTATGTTCCTATGAGATACAGTGAAAGTCACACAAGTTTGTTCGCAGCTGCAAATTTTATATGCCATTCATATAATTTCCCATCAAGACCATGGGGTCTGTAGTTATGTAACAAATACTCAGGAAGAAAAATATTTTATATATAATTCATATATGCAGATTATTTTTTGCCTGAAGACAGCTAGTCCTTTACCTCTTCCAAAAAACCTGAACACACAAACATCAGTTTGTCTATTTGAGAAAAGAATTTTTTGAGTGTTCACTCTTCAGAATAGATTTTCACAGTGGTTCAACCATTGTGCCAAGCAATAATGTAATCTGATTTTGGGTTATCAGAATGTGGGAAGCAATCCACCATGGTTTGTAATGCATGATTTTAGCATTTGGCTTAGTTTTACTATTTGCAATCCAGGCAACAATGGCTTGTTTAAAAATATAGTTAAATAAACCATGTTTTTGCTTGACTTTTGATCACAGTCATAAATCTGCATCTGGGGGGGAAAAACAACTATTTAGGTGTCCAAAATCTAAGAAACTGGATGGAGCATACATTTTCATAAATAAATAAATTGTGCCAATGAAGACAGCTGCCAAAGGAATTGATAAATGTTATACTTGCCTAATTCCCCACTGAATAATATTGAACAATATAAAATATACTTGGAAAAGGGGATAGATAAAATGACAGCCTAACTGCTTCAATACTAATTCTTAACTGCTTACTACAGTTTTATTCAATTTTCTAAAGTTACAAAAGTAATTAGAAAATATTGTAAACATGGAAGAAGTTAAAAAAAATATTTCTTGAATGTTACAACTTTGCTTTACAAAAGGGGTGGGCAACCTAGTGGCTATAGAAACCAATAGTTCTAGAGCTTTTTCTTGGTTCTTACTTGACTTTTAAAATTATTATATATTTTAAGATATTAATATATTACTTTGATTAAAATAACATGAAATGAGGAGTTGGCATGCTACAAAGCAAACTACCAGTCTTCAGTTTCATTTTTATTTTAACGAATGAGCGTGTTTCCATGTTGACATTCTTAAAATGGTGCATGATTGCATTTTCCAGCATTCTCAGCCACCATGTCTGATGGTATTCCTGGGACCTCAAGACCAATATATCTGGAGGAAATAATACGAGAAAATCTAAATTAAGATGTAAAAATTGTCTTCCTTAAAGCAAAGCTGTGACTCATTTATTTCAGTCTTAAGAAGCCCAACCCATTATTATGGTTGGTTGCATAGTCAGCCCAATGTTTAGACTGGACTTAGCATTTTTGTCTACCTGATAAGTCCTTCCCAAGGACCTGGGATAGGCATCTGTTGTTGTTTAATAATATTAAAGGTTCTGTCACAGACTCTAAGATATTCAAAGTAAAGCTGCCTTTTTCAACTGATATAGTGATTTTGTCAATGCCGATAGTGTTCAACTGGTTTTCTCCATGTTTTGGAATTGCATCCAAGGAACCTATTACTATTGGTGCCATCTTTGCTATTTTTGCCACAGCCATTCTCCTTCTATTTGCAAGCCTTTGAATTGTGTGATTTTTGCCAGTTTTCTTCTACTGGCTCCAGGCATTGCAACATCCATTATCCAGGCATTTTGTCAAACTCAATAATAGAGTTTGGGGTATTATGTGGCAAGTTCTTGTATATTTGAATTCTAAAGTCCCAGAGAACTTTAAGTTCTTCATCTTCTTTTATTTTGTTTAGTTTGTGATTCAGTTCTTGCTTGTAGACAAATGTTATTTCTTTCAGATAATCCAACATACCATAGTTGCTTTTTTGTTGTCAGTCTGTGTGATCTTCTTGCAGCAGTTAACTAGGTGGTTCGCTGGTTCAGCTTCCTTGAAGAGATACCATTTTTTTCTGCTGCTTTCTTCTCAACTTTGTATGCATTTGTTCTTATCTTGTGTAGCTAGAAATAGCCCCTCTGTCTCTTACTTTAACTTTCTTGCTTTTAGATATTGAATCATTGCTCTTATGTCTTAGTCTTATTATTGTCTGCTTTGCCTATTTTTTTTAATGTACTGGCCATGTAATGTATTTCATTTGGTCTTTCTTGTAGACCAGTCTGGTCTCTCTTCTACTCAGCAAGTCTTCTTGGTATATTTCAGTGCATCTTTTTCACTGTCTTTCAAATAATTCTTCCAATGCTTTAGAGTCTGACAACATTGCTTCATTGATGAAGGATATGATTCATTTTCATTATTTTTCTGGTCATCCAAGGCTCTTAGTTCTTCTTAGATCCAGTCCAATATTCCAGCTATGTATTTAATGACTGGAATTGCACAGGTGTTAATTGCCTAGATGATATTTCCTCCACTGAATTTAGACTTTTAAGATCTTCTTCACTCTCATGACATACTCATTTCTAACTTTATTTTTCATATCAGTGTACTTGATGTTGTCAGCTAGAAGGATGCCCCAGGTGTTTGTAGCAATCCTCTCCATCCAGACTCTTAATGTTATTTCCATAGGGCATCTTCAATTTTTACTTTTTCCTGATTGATGCTAAGGGTGGCACTTTTAACATTATTGATCAGCAATTCTATTTCAGATGGTGTTTTTCCATACAGATTCAGATAGTCCATGTAAAGAAGGTGGGATAGCTTGGCATTTGTTTTTGATATTTGATAGCCATTGCCTGACTTGTTCAGTAGTGGTGGCAGATGAATTAGTATAATGACAGAATAGTGGGGAGAGTGAATATCTTTGAAAAACTGATATTAAATTTTCTCAGTTTAATATGTAGACCAGCAACCATAATCATATTACAGTATTGGCACCTTTTAACACTGGTGCTAACTGATTCTTTATAAGAAACTTCAATGCAGGCAATCTTATTCTTTGTTTTTGTGCTATTCTAAATAGTTTATTTCAATTATTTTGTTTTAGTTAGAGATTTTTCTTCATTTTGAGGAGAAGGCAGAGGAGATGGTGCCAAGTTAGGAACAAAATCGACTCAATAATTATGCTTGCCTTTATCTTTTGTTGATTCCTCCTAGTTTGCTTTTACATATGAATTACTTCTGACAAGGCTCAGGTTTCTTTGTCTTGGGTAGATTTTGCAATTCTTCTGTGAATATTTTATATTATAAATTCATGTTGATCTACTAACTGCTGCTCTATTATTTCTGATTCTAGGTGTTCTTCTTTCCAGAACTGGAACATTTTTTTCAGATATCCTCTTTTTCTTGGACTTGATTTGTATAATGAATCATCGTTTTTTTTTCCAATCTTTGCATATTTATAACAGATCAACAAACTTTTTTTCAGAAGTCCTGCTGATGGTGGCTCTGGTGGCTCAGCCAACAGTCTGGAGCTCTGTAGTCTATTTGTTACCAGATGCCCAGGAACTCCAATACCTAGCATGCTCCTTGTTTACCTAGGTGATGACTGATCCTTTATGGGTTTCTGTAAATTACATCTCTCCATATTGTTTATGGGAGATATACTGTCTGGGTTGTCAGATGAAACCTGTCCTATATGATTGGTATAGCTCTCATCTTTCCCAGAGCACACAAGCCCCAAAACTATGTCAAGACACTTCACTGAGGGGTATTATTATTGTCATGGTCATGATCATCATCATCATCATCACCACCACTACCACACCTGTTCACAACAGATAATATGCTTAGACTTGGGGTTGCCATGCATCAAGTACTTCCAAGTAATTAGGATTTTGTAATATATTGATGTAGTATAAGTATGGATTCAGTGTGGCCCTTTGCAATTGATAGAAGAATATTTTATCAATGCACAGATTTTGTAAGGGCTATCCCCCCCCAAAAAATGGCATGACACCCATTATGCTAAGAAACACTGGGACCATTGCATCTGTTTTATGCCATAATCTTTCAACTTTGATTTTCAGATCTTGACACTTTGTGATCTTCTCCAACTGTTATATTCTAATTCACTATCTCCTGGTATTGCCACATCAATCCAGTTTGCACTTTTCAACTATAATTAAACCTGTTGTGTTATGAGCCAAGTCTTTATTAGTTTGTATTAGAATTCCTACAATATTTTAACCTATTTATTTTTACAACTTTTTCAACTATATGTTCCCACCAATTTTTCATTACTTAGCATGTTTTGACAGATCTTCCAGTGAAAGAGTTTAGCAATTGTGTTATGTCATTGTTTACAAACTGTTTTTACGATCTTCTTGCATGATCTGAGTATATGATCTATTGTTTCTTCTATTTCTTTGCACAATCTGCATTTTGAATCAGAATGATAACAATAGAATAACAATAGAATACTAAGAAGTTGGAAGCGACCCACATTTTTCTATATTATCAAGTAGTAGGGTGTGATCTACTTTATCAAATGCCTTACTTAAATCCAATTAAATTATATCCACAGCATTTCTCTGGTCCACTAATTTTGTCATATTGTGAACCATTTGATGATTTTTTCAATTCCAGATTTGATTGTATTAGTTTGAATAACTTGCCCTTGTGCCCGGCCTTCAGTTTCTTTTTTTAATTGGAGGTGTTCTAGTCCAACCCCTTGCTTAGGCAGGAAACCCTATACAATTTCAGACAAGTGATTGTTCAATTTCTTCTTTAAAACCTCCAGTGCTGAATCACCCATAACTTCTTAAGGCAAGTCATTCCACTGATTATTTATTCTAACTGTCTGAAAATTTCTCCCCAGTTCTAAGTCGGTTCTCTCCTTGATTAGTTTCAATCCACTGCTTTATGTCCTTCCTTCAGGTGCATTGGAGAATAGGTTGACCCCTCTTCTTTGTGGCAGCCCCTTAAATAGCAGCCCCTTAGACTGCTATCATGTCATCCCCAGCCATTCTTTTTATTAAACTAGACATACGCAATTCCTGCAACCATTTTTCAATATGGTTTAGCTTCCAGTCCCCTGATCATTTTTATTGCTCTTCTCTGCATTCTTTCTAGAAGCTGAATATCTTTTTTATTTCTTGGTGCCAAAACTGGATACAATATTGCAAGTGTGATCTTACCAAGGCATTATAAAGTGGTACTAAAACTTTATGTGATCTTATTTCCATCCCTCTGTCAATGCAGCCTAGGATTGTGTTGGCTTTTTGACAGCTGCAGCACACTGCTGGCTCATATTTAAGTGATAGTTCACTAGGACACCAGCAGTTACTACTATTGAGCCAGATACCACCTATTCTATATTTGGTTGCATTTGGTTTTTCTTGCCTAAATGTAGAAACTTACTTTTTTCAACGTTTTCATTTTGTTAGATAAGTCCAATTGTTCAAGTCTGTAGAAATCCTTCTTTATCTTGAACCTAGTGTTGGCTATTCCTGACAGCTTGCAGTCCCCTGCAAATTTGATGAGTTTCTCTTCTATCCCCTTGTCTAAATCATTGATGAAGATATTGAAGAGTACTGGCCTAAGACAGAGCCTTGGGGTACTCCACTGCATACTTCCCTCCATGTAGATGTAATTGCATTAAAGACTACATGTTCAGTGGAGTTGGTCAGCCAGTTACAAATCCATCTGGTGATGATGCTGTCTAACCCACATTTTTCTCTATTATCAAATAGCAGGTTGTGATCTACTTTATCAAATGCCTTACTTAAATCCAATTAAATTATATCCACAGCATTTCTCTGGTCCACTAATTTTGTCATATTGTGAACCATTTGATTATTTTTTTCAATTCCAGATTTGATTGTATTAGTTTGAATAATTTGCCCTTGTGCCCGGCCTTCAGTTTCTTTTTTTAATGTTTTAATGTTCCAGTTCTAAATCACTTCAAGGTTTTATCTTTATCCACTTTCCCCTCAAACTTTTTTTGAAAAAATTGACCATGAAATGTTTTCCTTGCCATTATTCTGTTTGTGTTTTCATTATATTATTTTAATATTCACATTCTGCTTCTTGTATACTTGAGAAGCTCCAATTTTTAATTGCATCAATGCTTGTTCTTGGCTGTCTTTTATATAATCAACCCATGCATATTTTTCTTCGACAGATTATTTGACTTGAATTAAACTTCTGCTTCCATTTCTAAAGGGAAGGTATAATCTATCAACATCATGGGGATGTAATGCGTAGTGAATAGTCATCCATTTTCTTGGTTTTGCATCCAATTATTATTTATTTATTATTACTATTTTACATTTGTGATAGCACTCTGTCCCAATGCCTACAGTACAGTAAAAAATTTTAAAATTTACCACACTGCAATAAGATAGTAACATTTTCACAATATTTCCATGTTATTATATCTTATTTACAGAACTCTGGTTTTCCAGTAGCAAGTGATTAGGCTAAAAGCACAATATGATCACACCTAGCTGAGAGCCAGTACCATTGTAATGGTTTTATTGAACAAAATAATAATATTGAACAAGTTGGTTCATATCGTGAGCAAGCATAAACCACAGTGGCTAGTTCATACAACACGTGAAGCCAAATAAATCACATTAATCACTTCATTCTATTTGTGAACCAGTCACTGAGTAGTTTAAATCCCTATTGCCATATATCCATTTTAGAATTAAGGACTCCTGCTCCCAATTGGAAAATGAAGTTTTCTTTACCATAGATTGATAGATTTCAACTATAAAGATGTAATGCTTGTAATGCTTTGGTTTGTGAGAAACATTGCTAACTGCAATGTCCTGTTACTCAAACTAGTATCAGTTTTATGATTATACAATATATTTAATCCAACAAAGAATTGATGTGTTGCTGCTGCTTTGAAATGTTTCTCAATGATGGTGAAATAGTCTATGTTGCAGTGGTAATACAGAATATCATCATGCCAAATGATCAAGACATGGGTTGTACACAAAGTCACAGATTAAATACGAATGAGATTAGTTGGTATCTGAAATTGCTTTTAGATATATTCTCTCAATGGTTTATGCAATATATATATATACAGGTACTATTGATTTATTCAGTAATTTGACTTAAACCAATTCCATTTTAAAAGTCAAATATAAATAATGTTATAGTATTTCAGAGTTCCCACAGCAATTTATGAATCTGGATGGATTAAATTACAATTCATTTGAACTGTAATCATTGTTTTCCACTTCTCTAAAAAACTTAATGTCTAAATTATTGCTCCACTATATCCTTTAAACTCTAAAACTCTCTTTTGAATCACTTTTTTTCATAATTCTTACTGACAAAATAGTAAATATTTTCCTGGGCCTTCCTGGTCAACTGCAAACTTGGCTGCATTTCAAGAACCTGTATATTATTTCCTATGTCTCTGGGCCATAAGATAATTCACTCATTGAGAAGGAATTACAAGTTTCTAATTTGTTCTCTCATCTGAGAATGTAATTTGTCTTATTCAGAATGTAAATGTCAACTCAATATAGACTGATATATTTGTTTCTGTACTCACAAAAGGTTTTTAGTCATAAAACTCCTTTAACAGTTCAAGTAATTTTTTAAAATAAAGATTAACACTTCAGATATCACAAAATGCGGAAATGCCCAAATGTTTTGCCAAAAAAAACCATAAAACTTTGCAGAGCTCAAGAATTTACTTGTTACTAAGTCTTCCAAAATCAAAGAAGTTCTGTGGTTTCATCCAGTCACGGATGTCAATGACAAAGTCCCATAATTTCAATTGTGTAGAATGTAGTTTGCCTTTTAACCAGAATTTTGAGGAGCCAATTGTAGGAGTGTTTCTCAGTCTACTACTGTTTTCACTGTCAATGCAAAGCCCATGGGCCCTTTAAACCAGAATCATGCCTGAGTTTCCTCCATATTTCTTAATTTTCAGCATTTTAAATTTAGGTGAAATGGAGATGCTCTGGTGATTTAAGAATTAAAAATACATTTTTTCTGTTTTTCAGGCAAATTCTTATCTCCCTTCTGTCCATTCCCAGATTCTGGCTTAGAAACAATTATTACAACTAAGATGTTAAATTTTAGTTCAGATGATGTCATTTATAATAGACATTGACAAATTCTGGACCTTAGTACCATACTCAAAGTCTTTAACAGCAAACTGAAAAAGGTCTTCTAGCCCTATTAATATTATTATAAAAGAAATCAGCATTTATTTTACGGTGACTCAAGATTCCTGACGTTTGTTTTTAAATATAATTTTTCTCCCTAATGACCTGATTTTATAGACAGGTAACCTCTAGAAGTTGAAGAGCAGCCCAAGGAATTATTTTCCAGCTTTCTGTCTTAATTTAGAAAGCCGAGAAAGAAATCAAAATAGAGGCTGAAGAGCGCTTGACAGCGGTTTAACTAGCCACAAAAAACGTTTCGCGTTGAGCCCCTCCTTCCGATCACAATACTGGCGTCAGTTTGTCTCCTATATCAATCCTTTCCCTCCCTCTCCATTCCTTCCTTTCTGCATGGATGTGGCGCGTTTCTAAGAACACCGAAAGAAGGGAAGCCTCGCTTATGAGAGGGGAAACATTTCGAAAACAATATCGACCATTAAGAATAAGAGCAAGTTAAATACGGTCGATTCTATTATTCTACTTTTATGAACCTCAATTGCTTGGAACCCCCCTTTTCTTTTTTGGGGGGAGCGGGAGGGGGGGATTCCTCCAGCCTTGCCTAGCAGCAGGAGTTTCACACAGGTTACTCTAAAGTAAAGCCCCTTCTGTGAAAAGGTTTCCTCCTCAGATAAAACATGCAGACTTCACACAGTGTCACAGGCTAGCAGCGTTAAGAGTATTTCCTAAAATAAACTGTGTGTGCGCGCGGGCTCACAGACACCTATCATAGCCGAAGATCTTGTTTGGGGAAGGGGGGCGGAATGAAAACAGCCGGACATGAGAGCAGCCAAAAGGAAACTGTCGGCTGCCAAAGTGCCCTCGAGAGCCTGGTTCAGGCTTAGAGAGCCTTGTCCGCCGAAGGGCAGGGCTGGGCACCACGTAAGCTGCTGGTCGAGGAAATTGACGCCTGCAGTGCAGGCAACATAAACACAGAGCGGAGCGAGAGAAGCGGACTGAAGTTTGCTACCCTGAGGTACAGAAAACCAAAGCTGGGCAGCCCGGCCAGGGACAAGGCAAAAAGTCTCGGAGCGGGAACTGACATTTCTTGCCCGAGGAAAATAAAATCAGCATATATAAATGAGTTCAAACAAAAGCTTGGTACCTGCCCGTAGGTTGAACGCCTCAGCCGCCTGCCCTTCCCGCCGGATGCCCAGCCGTCGCCTTCCCGGGACTGCGCCAACTTCTTTCGAGCGAGTGGCTCACACTTCCCCCTCCTTCTAACGTGCGAAGGGACGCGGCTGCAGGAACTCGGCGGCGAGAGCAGCAGCAGCAGCCAGCCAGCCAGCCAGCCAGGGATCGAGCGAGCGAGCGAGCGAGGCGTCAGTCAGGCGGGAGCCTAGCAGCTTGTATTAGTGCGCCGACCTGGAACTCAGCCAGGAATCCCTTCTGAGTGGCTTGGCGGTCTGAGTGACTGACTGCCTGCCTGACGGAGTCTGGCTGCCTCGGGAGCGCGCGGGCGTGCACCTTTGAAGACCCCTCTGTCCTGGGAGGCGGCAGCAAAGGAAGGGGAAATGAGGACGGCGGGAGTTTCTTTGCCTGATCCCAAAGACTAGAGAGGAGAATGACTTTATTTTGTGAGGGTTGTCTGTACTGCAAGCTAAACGAGGGCCATGAATGGGTGGATAGGCAGCCAGCAAGTAAGACCCCGTAGGCTTGGACGGGGTTGGGCAAAGAACACTTGTCGAACTCTACCTGGAAAACCCTCTAAGGGGACGCAGGCATAAGATAGTGGTTCGGGCGGGCAGACGAGTATCGTTTTTCCTGCTCAGCTCAAGAATTTCAAGGAAACACCCATCCTCACGTCATCCTTTTCCGTTCTGACTCTTGGCCTTTAAAGACTCCGTTGAATCCCATTTCGAGCGCCTCGTTTCGAAATGGGATTCAGAAATTTTTAAAGCGGTTTGGGGTTTGTTTTGTGCGCGTATATTGGAAATTTGGTGTATTGAGACTCTTCCTTGGATACTGCTAATCAGCCTAAACATCCTTTCAGTCGCCCAACTTGGAGCACTGGGTAGGTTAGGATGCTTTCTGAAAAATAGCAAATTCAATTTGGAAGGGCGATTTGTGCATCGAATGCAGCCTCCTGGTGTAAATGGAAAGCATTTCATTTAACTTTTGCTTGAACGTGTGCAGTGCGAGGAATCCTCCTGCCCAAGGATTCAACATCACAACACAAGAGCAAACAATAGATACAAACTCAAGGTTAATCATACCAATCTTGATTGCAGGAAATACGACTTCAGCAACAGAGTGGTCAATGTCTGGAATACTCTACCTGACTCTGGTTTCTTCCCCAAACCCCAAAAACTTTAACCTTAGACTGTCTACTATTGACCTTACCCTAAGAGGCCTGTAGGGGCATGCATAAGCGCACCAATGTGCCTACCCTCCCTGTCCTACTGTTTCTTTTTTTTATTTTTCTTATATGTATCCATGTATTCATAACTATGTTTTTACTTATACCTATTATCTTGTAAGCAATTGACATAAATAAATAAATAAATAAATAAATAAATACTATAATTGATTTGCAAGACAAATTCCTTGTGTGTCCAATCACACTTGGCCAATAAAGTATTAGTATTCTATATTCTATTTTATTCTGTCAAATTGGTGTTACTATGAGGAATTACAATGGTACTCAGAATCTGCCTTATTTAAATCAGTTATTACAACTCCTGCACTCTGGAATAAAAGGAACAGGTCCTCACTTTTCTTCTATATGATATTTTATTAGGTATCTGAAAACTGATTTCAAATCAGAGGTGGTATTCAGCAGGTTTTGACCAGTTCTGGAGAACCAGTAGCGGAAATTTTGAGTAGTTTGGAGAACCGGCAAATACCACCTCTGACTGGAGATTTTACAGTATCTTTCCCTCTGTCATGCCCATCACGCCACGCCCACAGAACCAGTAGTAAAAAAATTTGAATCCCACCACTGTAAAATTCAAATCCTTTAATGTTGCCAAATTTAAATTTCTTCATGAAGAAGAAAGACACTCTTCATGAAGCTTAATTTCTAATTGCCTGACTTACTACTTTTCCTAATCCTATTTTCGTTAAAAAATAGATACATTGCCTGAAATGGGACCCAAACAAAGCAAAATGACGCAGTAAAGCCATTTGCTTTGTCATTTGCAGTTATTTGTGTGGCACCCATCTATTTTTTTTTTTTTGCATCTCACTGCTGACTCATCCAATTGCAATCAACCAGATGACTGAAATGACCTTCCAGGAAAATCCATCTTATATTTGTAAATTTGCATTGATCTCTAAATTTCATGCTGCTGTTTTTGATTAATTATTCTGATCTATCAAGATCATGTAGTGTTTCACTTTGCTCTTTTAGAATATTAGGTATCTTATCCAATTTTGCAACATTTGCACATTTGATAAGAAAGTCCTGTACCTCTTCCCCTAAATCATTAATGTAAAATGTAAGTAAGAGACTGGATTGGATTTTGTTAGCACCCCTCTTGATATTTCATTCTGGTTTCATGCAATATCATTGATGAGCATTTCTTCAATGTGATTGTCAAACCAGTCCTTATCTATACTTAATTTTCATGTCATCCAGCTCTCGTTATTTTTCTAAACATAATGTTGCCAAATCCAGACTTTGATAAAAAAAGAAATGTTCCTCACATTTATGACCTTCACTGCTCAATGAAATAAAGGAAAGTTGAAGTAAGATTATAACTGTTTGTCACAGTTTCACTTAGCAGCCACTTTGCTTAATAACTGAGTTGCTGGTTCCAGTTCTAGTAACTAAACAAGAACTACTTCTATAACTTATTGTTGAGAACAAGTGAGCCTACAATAGTTAATGATGTCAAAAAGAGTGAGAATGACCAAAGCTCCAAACACTGGGCAACATATGTTAACAAGTTGAGGGATGATTCATATGGCAAGAATTTTGTATGCTAGTTTAAAACTGGAGTCCTAAATGGACAAAGCTACCAGAAACAGTTAGTGGAGCATTTTGTGTTAAAGTTAGTAGGATATGAAGATAGATTCTTAGCAAAACGCAGCTGAGTAGCTCAAACTGAAATTTTGATTGCTATATTCCAATAATGGGAATTATTCTACCAGGACCTCCATTATTAGCAGGTCTGTTTATTATACTAATAAATCATATTCATTTAATTACTTCCTGAATTACAAGCTTAAGTTCTTATTATATTCTGAGCTTCAGTGCAGACACAGGCAAAGTATATATTCTATAATAGCAAGTCTTTAACTCAGACAATAATTTCAAGAATTTGACTGTCAAGTACCACAAGTTGAAGTTTAATGTCCTCCTGAGAATTCATCATGCTTTGGCCAGATACATTTTTACTAGTACTTGTGAGATACAATGCTATGACAATAGTATATCACCTAATTAACTGAGGCCATGGTCCTACAAAACAAGTATCTCCTGTTAATACCATTTTGGAAGCTAATTATTTATTTGTAATGCGTTTGCCTTTTCTGACCCTTTTCAATGAAAGGATGGATAAGAGAAGAAATTAACTTGCTTGTTAGAGAAGGATCAATAACTACATTTATTTGTGACTACGGTATTATGGACTTTTTGCTAAAAGGTAAACATATGATTTATGGGTTGGAAAATTAGATAGAGCTTATGGAAGAAAAATATGATCTAACCTTAGAGAAAGAGGATAAAATATATCTGTAACTGTTGTCAAAAAGATTGGAAGCTGCTTTAGAATCTTTTTATTCCCTTTTATATTTCTTTTTATGTATTTCCTTTTCACTTATTACTTTCTTACATTATTCTTTAATTCAACATTTGTACTATTTTTAATATTATTGTTCATTTAAATATTTTTTAAAAATATTTGGTGTGCCTTGATGCAAATACAAATAATGCAAATTGTGTGATTTGCTTTAGTTTCACTATGTAATTGATATATACTGTAGTATATAATTCATATCATATCCATATTGATATTATGATGCATATAATGCCTTTTATGTTCCATGTACATATAGATAACAAGAAACAATAGTGGATTTGATAACTCTTAAGGGGACATGATGGTTCAGCAGTTAAAGACATTGAATCAAGACTCAAGGCTGTGCATCAGGGTGACTTGTTACTTACCCCAGCTCTTGCCCACCTAGCAGCTTGAAAGCATATAAATGCAAGTAAATAAATAGGTACCACTTCAGTGGGAAAGTAACTGCATTCTATGTGCCTCAGTGTATAGTCATGCTGACTACAGGACCGTGGAAGTGTCTTCGGACAACACTGAGTTCTTTGGCTAAGAAACTGACATGAGCACCACTCCCTAGAATTGGACACAACTGGATAGGAGAAACCTTTACATTTTCCTTTTTGAAAAGTCTTAGGTTCAAGTGCTTGAAAATTTTTATTTATTTTTCATATTTCTGAACCACCCATCTTCAAAGAGAGACTCTGGGTAATGTATGATATAACATTCTAGGTTTCTTGCTTCTGGCTATTACTCTCATCTATCATAGTATGCTTTATTGTCTGATTCACTTCCTTATGGAGAATTGTTTTCTTTGTTGGTTTCTGTTATGGAGCATTCTTTCTTTGATCTGATAAATCCTACCCTCTCTCATCAGCTGAACTGTGGCCACGCTTTGCTCCTCTCCTTTGATATTGTTTTTCTTCAAGGATAACCACAATTTACATTTGCTGCAAATACACAGTATGCCAAATTGTTTTGGACAGGAACACAACATGTCACAAGCATTTCAGGTCACAACCACAGAATCCCGTCTTTTCATCATCCTGAAACAGGAATATATAAACCATACTGATAGTAGAAGCATTATTGAAAGGCCATAGCACAGCACACACTTAGTATATGAATAGTCACACATTTGATCTTTGGCAAATCAAGATGAAATCATGGTCTGAACACTTGGAGAGGAGCATTGTGGGAACAGAGGATTCAAGCATGGGATGTTTGTGGATGGGTTATATGGGCTATTTTTATAACAATATGCTTAAGTTGGATCAATTATAAATCTGTATTCACATAGCCTGCTTCACTGGTATTAAACTTGGTTTGTTTTCTTACCAGTTATATAGACCAGATCTGTTTGATCAGTTAGTAGTTCATAGTATGGTACAAATCGGGAAGGTGGAAAATTAAGCAAATTGATATTATTAATATGCAAACAATACAGTTATACAAAACCACAGCAGCATCTTTGTTAACTTTTGCTCATTTTAATGGGACCTGGATAATTTTTAGGTAGATGGTGTTCAGTGAACCAGATTTTCATTCAGACTGCATTGATGAATAGTTGCTTCTCAAAATAGTGATACCATATGTCTCATACATTCTTTTAAAGTTTAACAATAGTAGATTTAAATCATTTGTGCTGCTGTGTGTTTGTAAATTCTAAAGCCGTGAGTCATTTTTGACGTCTTTCAAAATGTATCTTGTGTATCTTAATGGAAATAAATGTTCTTCTAGAGAGATCTGGTAAATGTCACCATAGTGTATGTGTGTGAGTGGGGGAAGAATGTCACAAAGTTAGCTCTTGCAGGCTTTCCTTGCTTATCTTAACAGAATAAAAGACTAAGAGTTGGAAGGGACCTTGGAGGTCTTCTAGTCCGATGCCCTGCTCAAGCAGGAGACCCTATACCATTCCAGACAAGTGGCTTCTTAAGAGCATCCAGTAATGAAGCACCTACAACTTCGGAAGGCAAGCCAATCCACTGATTGATTAATTGTTCTCACCAATAGAAATTGACATCAGGCTGATTGATCTGTAGTTTCCTGGATCTGTTTTCCCCCCTTTTTAAAAAATGGGAACCACCTCAGCTGTTTTCTAGTCTTCAGTAAAGATATGGTACAATAGTTCAGAGATCACATCTGCTAGCTCCTTCAGAACTCTGGGATGTAATCTGTCAGGTCCCAGTGATTTGAATTGTCTAGAGCAGTGTTATTTATCTTATTGGCCAATGACATTGTAAGCTTTTAATGTCCTTGATTCTAACTTAACAAAATCAAAATGAATGATCAAATCTGACCTAAGGTTCAAAAACAATACCTGCATCTATCTAGTGATAATTTATAAACAAGAAAGAATGATTATCAAGTCTGCAGAGATGTATTACAACTAGCACAACAATACTTCACAATCAAATTTGATCCATTATCAGATAGATAAAGAACTAATTGTGAGATGCTCTGACATATTGAATTAGTAATCTTACAATATGCTCCTCTGTGTTTTCTTGAAGGTAGATTACCATGGGCCCGATGCTGTCTGAAAGAAAGGACAAACCATGGCTAAGTGCTTTGTAATAAATTATAATAACTGTGTAATAACTTGGCAACTAATTGCACATAGTGTATATTAATCCATTAATATAATTAATTTGGTTTTGTCTTAGTAGATTGCATGAAATTTAATAAATTATGGTATGATGGATTTTTGAATTCAGCTAATATGGTTAATTCCATAATTAAAACTAAACTATAGCTTAGGTCAGTAGTGGATAACCTTTTTGGGCTCCTGTGCCGATAATTGCATGTGTGCTTGTGCTCGCACGCTTGCATGCCAGCACTCAGAAGGCAATGCGCACAGGTCCCCCATGCCCCCTGTGCATGCACATGCGATGCCCCACATGCTGCACGTCTCTGTGCATGTGTGAGTGACCCTCACCGTGCATGCTGTGCATCTCTGTGCATGCATGCATGTCTCCCACACCCTGATGCCCCGTATCTAATTAATTACAGTCATTCAATTTCTCACTCAAGACATTCTTTCTGTTACAATCTTAGACAGTCTTTGGGAATTACTTCTTTGCAGAATTTTCCTATTTATGACATGGTCTTGATATGAGATACGAAGATTCCTTCTGAGACAACGTAGTTGGAACACTTTGATCTTATGAATAATTTCTTGTTGTAGATTTCCAGGCTCACTGGGATACTGTAGATGGCAGTCATTATGATAATGGCATTAAATTACTAATGGTATTAAGTTATTAAATTACTCAGGCATTAAATGGACAGATTTCTAGTTTTAATATGGGGCAGAATGAAAGTGTGTGCGTGTGTGTATGTGTGTACCTGCAAGTATTGCTGATGGATTCTTCACCTTAAATTTAATAATTTTTTAGTCAAAGTTCTGTTTTGAGGGGAAAGAGTACCCACATTACTACTGAAACAAGTAAATTAAAATGGGAAACTTTGACATCAATCACTGAAGCAGTGTGAGGCTAGTCTCTGAAAATGGCATTGGAGAAATGTCTAAAAACACTTTCATTCTAAATATTTAGAATACATGTACTTTAAAGTAAATGTACGAGTTTGTAAAAGTACTGAAGAAGACATGTTATGTGAAGGAAACTGAAAGAAGCAAACAACAAACCTTGGATGTAAGAGTGAAGTACAGTGTATACAGATATATCCACACTACCACAAAATTAAATATTTTGTTAGATTAACAATAAGTAAAAAATGAATAGGGCACAACGACATATATTTTCAATAAGCTTCCTTGACTTTTCTGAATAAAGTGTTTCAGTAGCTTGATTTATCTAATACACAGATTCACAATATAATTTACTTAGACTATTGTATGAACCCTCTTTGCATGGTTGTTGCTGTTCTTGGGATTTATATCATTTTTTCTCTAGCAGCTCGAGGCAATTTGCATGGGAATGATCCTTTCATTTATTTTCACAACCCTGTGAAGTGGGCTGGGTTGAGATTTAGTGACTGGCTCAAAAGCATGTACTGAGTTTCTACGGCAAAGTCTTATCTTGGATATGGGTCTCCCCAGTCCTAGTCTATATACCATCCTAGATTGAATGCTAAGCAATGATTGTTTAATTTTTATTTATTTAATAAACAAAACTTAGTGACTACATTCACACTGAACTTAAAACAGATATATTATTTGACACAGTGTTCTGTATAAAACAGGTTGCTTCCATTCACATATTGTGCTAAACAATAATTTGATTTGTTTGATTTGAGCTTAACATATTCTTACACTTCAAAATAATGGTTAAAGCAGCCCATAGCTCAGGACTGTCAAACTCCTGGCTCACGGGCTGGATGCATCATGTGCTGGCCATGCCCACACCTGGTTTAGTGAAGGGGGAAAAAGTCCTGATGCCACTGTGATGACATGAGTTTAACACCCCTGCTATAGCTTAATAAAAATTGTAAGTTAATGCTTGTTTTCTAATCAGATCTCCTCTGAAGCTTTTAGTCTATATTTCTGGGTTCTATAAAGAAAGTGATTCTTGATCAATAGTTTTGGCATCAATATACACAGGAATATTGGTCTCAGAATCACTCCAGTTCTGGAAATCCGGTAAAGGAATACAATCATCATCATCATCATCGCCATTGTCTATCTACTGCAGAATGAAGGCCTCTTCTGCATGTTTCCAACCAATACAGTCCTGAGCTTCCTTTTGGGCCTACAATACTTGCTGAAGTCATTGATCCATCTTGCTTTAGGTCTCTTTTGTGGATGCTTTTTATCAAGTGTGATCCACTGCTTTGGTTCACCTGCCATCAGTTCTTCTTGCTATGTGACCTGCCTGTGTCCATTTCAATTCTTTTACTTTCTTGATGATATTGTATACTTTCATTTCTTCTCTAATCCATATGCAGATCTTTCTATCTTGCCTTGTAATGCCAAGCATGTACCTTTCCATGGCTTTTTGCGTCTCTCGTAGCTTTTGTCTCGATTGTGAAGTTAGTGTCCATGTTTCATTGGCATATTTAGAGCAGGTAGCACACACTGATGGAAACTCTTCTCTTCAGACACAGGGAGATATTGTTCTTAAAAGTTACACTTAGCTTGCCAATTGTCTGCCAATCACATTTAACAGACCATTCAATTTCCTTTATTGTATCACTTTCCATTGAGATCCATTGGCCAAGGTGATCAACTACATCTAGTTCTTCTCCAAATATAAAAAAAATTCTTTGTTGAATTTATCCAGCATTCACTTCAATTTTTCTGAGACACGGCTTGCTGGTAATTTATCGAAACATCCACTTATATACTATAGAACTGTCACTATTTTTTATTTCTGTTAAATATTTCTTAGTCTTTATCTGAGTCCTTTATCAGGGCTAATAATTCTTAGCCAGTGCAATCTGTTTCAATTAGGCCTAACTATTACCATTGACAAGAGATAGTGGGATGAGATTCATATATAAATAGAAGTTGTTATCCTGTGATGGACTATTTTGATTCAACTTACCAAATTATAACTATGGAGATGCTGAATAATTCAGCCATAAAGTTTTCTTAAATTCCTCAGGCTAATAATCAAACAGTGTTGTTGTGAAGCTGCTTCTCCTTGTAGAGTGTGCTAAAAGCGTAATAAATACATAGTTTCAGTTGAAACCTCATAGGACGATGGCCTATTGGATATACAGTAGCTTAAAAACAGAAGGACAATACATATGATGGATAGTTTAGCTATTCACATAGGACTTGGGTCCTCACTTTCAAATCATTGCAATTTGTAACGCTTGAAATATAGGCGCCTTTACAAAACAAGATAATCAATGTAAATCAGCTAATCAGAACAGCTTTTTTAAAAAAATTATGTTTGCTTTATTTTCAGTTACAGTCAGTGAGTCCTCTCAAGCTATTCCTTTCAATGCATCATTGTAGCACTTTCTGATTTAGGCTGTTCATTTAGTCCAAAAGAATAAATGTTCTGCTCTATTTTCTGAGTTTCCTAGAGACTCCTTAGGAAATCAAATGAGATCAGCCTCACAAAGTGCCAAAAGACTTGAAACCAGTTAAACTATTTTTCTCAGCCTCTGAACTTCTTGCTTGAATGATTTTCACTAGTTCTTAAAAATGAGGTTTTCTAAATGTTTGAATTCTTTACAACTTGACACAAAGAAAAGGAGCTGATATTGACAGAGGAATTGAGGGGAGTGCATGAACACATTGTACGAAACTGTAATATAGTTAACATAAGGGCACTATATAGAGGCTGCAAATGTACGTGCACTAGATGGTAGCAATGAGATACAAAAGACTATCTCTTTAGTGCCATCTAATGATTGTAAGGAGTTTTGCAAGCCAGATCTGTTAGTCCTAGTTATTGTAAGCCCAACTGTGGCTTACAAGCCATGAATTAAAGCTTAGTACAAAATATATTTAGAAAATTATGTGTCATGTTGTGAATCACACTTAAAGTAATGGTTTATCATAATCTAGGGAAAGCAATAAATCTAGCTAACAACCAGATGGCAACAAAAAACCCCCACACATATTGAACTTTATCTTCATCAGTAGTCAATCTGATAATCTTAATGAACTCAGCATGTATCTACATTTTTGGGGAATAACTAGAAAGGAATTAATGTTTGTGTTTACCTTAATTAAGAGGGATCAAAAGACAGTAAGCAATCAGATGTGGGGAAAGACACATAGAAAGGGATGTGTTAACACCAAGTGTTTGCATTATCTCCTGGGAGGCTTTAGTGTGAAACTGATAAGGATCTTGTCAATCTCACACAGCAACTATGTGCCATTCTAATCAACTAATTAAGGTCATAAAACTAATTTATTTGTGGTTTGGATGTTTTAGGGATGTGTAGTGGAGAAAGAGTGTTGTCTTAACCTGAACACTTCTTCTTCTCAGCACGGCGATAGAGAATCCACAGATGGGTTGATACATGCCTTTCTGCCTGGAGACTGAGTCCTTAATCTTTTGCCACTACCCTTGTCAACTATCATTTTTCTCAGTTCATGACGAAGGTGCGGTCAGTGTTGGTGGTGTTGGCTCTTCCGCTGTTCCTGTGCTGGACGAAGGACCTGACTGCCTCCCAGGGAGTGGATTCTCCATCACCATGCTGAGAAGAAGCGTTCAGGTAAGACAATGCTCTTTCTATAGCACGTTGATTGGAGAATCCATGGATGGGACATACCAAAGCTTGGTGTCCCTATGGGCGGGGATTGTGGTCCTGAGTCCCCCTAGCTACATGTACTCACTGAAGCACCTGCCTCCCAAAGGCAGCCTCCGCTGAGGCAAAAGTGTCCAATTTATAGAGGCGTACAAAGGGAGATGGTGAGGACCATGTTGCTGTTCTACAAATCTCTTCAATTGAGGCCTGTGTCACCCATGTGGTTGCAGCACTTTGGGTAGAGTGGGCGGTTAACTATCTGGGGACCAGAATGGACTGTGTCTCATAGGCCTTTGCAATACACGCCCTTATCCAATGGCCTATGGTGGATGAAGTGACCTTTGAACCTAGAGAAGAAAGTTATAATGAGACAAACAATGGTTCAGATTTATGGTGAGGCAAAGTCCATTTTATGTACTACATAGAGCCCTCCTTACATCCAATGTATGCCATCTCTGTTCCAGCGGATGGGAAGACCTGGACAGAAGTTTGGCAACACTATCTCCTGGGCCCGGTGGAACCAGGAATTGATCTTGGGGTCAAAGGAAGGGTCCAGACATAGAACCATCCTGTCTGCATGGAAGCTACAGAGTTCCTCTCTTACAGAAAGAGCAGCCAATTCTGAGATTCGCCAGGCCGATACGATGGTGACTAAAAAGGTGACCTTGAAAGACAAAAACCACAGACTCGTAGATCTGAGAGGTTCAAAAGGCGATAAGGTAAGGTTGTGTAAAACCTTAGATAAGTCCCAGGTTGGATATCTGTGAACAACAGGTGGCTTCAAATTAACCGCCCCCCTTAAAAGGGAGCACACAACCGAATGTTGTGCTACGGACTCCAAGTCCCCATAAGTCAATACTGAAGACAAGGCCGTTACCTGTCTTCAGATAGTGTTAAGGGCTAACCCCTTGTCTAGACCCTCTTGCAAAAAGTTCAGGATCTGAGAGATGGAAATGGATGTGGGGTCCAGACCTGACTTAGCACACCAACTGCAGAATGGCTTCCAAGTCGAATTGTAAATTCTGTTGGTGGAAGGCCTCCTGGAAGCCTGTATCATCTATTACCTTCTTGAAAAGTTGTCCCTCGTCAGGAGCCGCCTCTCAAGTGCCAAGTGGTCAGTTAAGGCTCTGGGTGAACCAAGATCCCCTGGTTGAGAGAGAGACCCTGTCTCAAAGGATTCTCCAAGGCCGGGATACAGAGAGACTGATGAGGTCTGCATACCATAGCCACTTGGGCCAATGTGGTGCGATGTGCAAGATCTCCATGAGAAGTTTTCTGATCACTCCCGGTATGATGGGGAGAGGAGGGAATGCATACAACAGGTCCTTGGGCCATGGGCAACGGAAGGGCATTGACTCCCTTTGCTCCTGGAGTATGAAACTTGTGAAGTATCTGGGCACTTGTGAGTTTGTTGGGGTGGTGAATAGGTCCAGGACTGGGTGGCCGAACCTCTTGCACAGTTCCTGGAATATACGGGTGCAGCCACCACTTGGAGTGGTCCACCGTGTTCTGGCAGAGAAAGTCTGCCTGCACGTTTGCCACCCCCGATATGCTCCGCCTTGATAGAACTCAGGTTAATCTCTGTCCAGAGAAATAGTTGGTCTGCCTCATGCATGAGAGATCTCAAATGGGTGCCCCCCCACAGTTGATATGTGGAGGCCACATTGTCTGTCAAGATTAATAAGGTTGTCCCTCTACCATGGCTTTGAAATGACGAAGGGCGAGGTGGATTGCTCGGAGCTCCAGACAGTTGATGTTGTTCTTCAGGTCTGCCTAAGACCATGGTCTTTGAGCCAACTGTTGCTGGAAATGGGCTTCCCACCCAAACAGGCTGGCATCTGAGGTCAAGGTCAGGCAGCTGGGCTCCTTGAACAGTGTCCCCCTGGCTATTGCTGGGGATACCCACCACCTGAGGGACCTGAGTGTCTTCAATGGAACTCTGACCTTGATGATGGAATTGCTCCCCCCCACCCCCGCTCCCTGGAATGGTAGGAGGAACCATGGCTATACATGAAACCATCTTTCCCAGGAGCTGAGAGAGAACTGCCAATGGAACAAGGCATTCTGTCCTTGGGTGACTAAGGACTTGATACTGTCTTGTCATTCCTGGGAAAAATAGACCTCACACAGCCTGGTGTCTTTCACTCCTCCTAAATGGAGCAGTTGAGTGGTAGGTGCCAGATGACATTTCTAAAAATTTATAGAAAATCTGTGTTCCTGAAGAACACAGTTTGTTGTTTCCAGATCCTTCTGAGCAAATTGGGGTGAGGACAATTGGATGATGATATTGTCCAGATCACACCGGGATGGTTCTCAGGTGTGTGGCCAGTGCTGCCAGGATCTTTGTGAAGGACCTGGGGGCCGAAGCTAGTCCAAATGGCAGGGTTCTGTACTGGAAATGATGACTCAAGTAACAAAACCTGAGATACCATTAGTGCCAGGGATGGATGTAGATGTGGAGCTATGCCTTCATCAAGTCGATGGAAGACAGGAGGTCGCCCATCCTGAAGCCCTGCTATCTGCCCTCCTAGTGACAGAAGACAAGACCTTATGTTTGTTCTTGCTCTCCATTAGGAATGGATTCAAGGCCTTGCCAAAGAGAGATGACCCCTTGTAGGGGGCAGAAGCCAATCTCCATTTAGTCTTGGCATCTGCTTGCCATTGGTGAAGCCATAAAAGCTGGCAGGAGGTGATGTTAGAGGTGAAATGGGTAGCATGCAAAGAGGAGTTGATCAAAAATTCAGCTGCTGCCACCAGCTTATTAATATATTGGTGAATGCGTGTCTCCTCAGGGGGAACCCTCACCTGCAACTCCTTGAGCCAAAATAAGGAGGTTCTAATGAAAAAGGTGACAGCAGTGGCTGCCTTAGCTGCCCAGGCGTTAGCTAAGTGTGTCTGGCAGAAATTTAATACCGCCTTCCTGTCCTTGGCCTTCATAGCCTTAGCAATGTCTTCAGAGACAGCTGAGGGAGAAACGAGGAAGGGGCCGTGGCCCTGGCCTTATGGAGGAAGGACTTAAAAGTGCTGGATGAAAGAGTCCAGTGAAAAGGGGGGGATCAGGGACAAGATCAAGGTTATCATCCAAGAAGCCTTGTTCTATCCGGTCAGGTTCCTCTAATACAGATGACCTGCTTCTGAAGGAATGGGCGAGAAATGTAGCCCCATGTGCCCACCCAGCCCCCCAGGATACATATAGTGATAAGACAATTGAGGAGGGGGCTCAGAGGTAACAGAAGAAGCATGGCTCCCAAGATGTAGTGTATTGACTACACCCTGAGAGATAGCTTGTGAAATGAGAATTTTGAGTTCCTCAGATAGACCAGGCCCCTGCCTATCTACATGGCAAATCCCCGCCACTGTGGGCGTGAAGGTTGACTCGGGGTAAAAGCTCTATCCTTGCTCTGTGGTTCTGTCCCTGTTGCCAGGCAGTCAAAGGGAAACGGCTCTGTCTCCTGTAAATTTTCATTTGGAAAAACAGAAAACTACTCCCTATTGCCCTCTGGAGACCAGTTCACAGGAACTGCAACACTAGCCTGCAAAGCTGGCTGGGGGTGATGGTGGAGCAACAGTATCTGTTAAGACAGGAGATGAAATACTTTCCTGCTGAGCCTTCTTTTGTACTCTGGAAATTTGTTTCTCCAGAGCCTTCATTCTTCTATCAGCATCCTTTCCTCAGCTCTAGAAGGTTTTCTAGAGTAGATAGCCTTGGCTCTAATCTTGTCAGCTGCATCCTGGCTGGCTGATCTGCCTCTTTTGGAGTTGATCTTCCTGTTGGGAGCAGATGAAGAGGCTTTCTTGTCCTGCCATGCTGTCAGCCGACAGAAACTATGCAGCCATTTTGACAGCTTACTTAGCCCAGGAGTTGTTCTGCTTGCAAAGGGAAAAAAAGGCTGCTGCCTGCTTGAATGGCAGTTGCTCCCTTTTTAAATTATGGCTAAGTTGCAATGGGCTCAGTGGTGGCATGCCAGCACACAATCCCTGTAGCCACGCTTCTCTCTAAGCTGTCTGGATATAGAGGAGTGATCTTGAATTCTGATAGCTGAGGGTTCCTGAGAGGCTGACAAGTCAGCTTGGGACAGTAAAATAAGCAGATCGTGAAGAACCGTTAAGCTGCAAGATCGGAGATAAAAAGCCCGAAAAACAGCTGAGAAGTGGCTGCGGCGCTTCAAACAGCAGCACCTGGGCTAGCGGCCCCTCAGGTGAACGGCAGGCTACTCTCGTGAGGGAAATTACACCTTCAGAGCAGCGAGGCTGGCAGCTAACCATGGTTACAGAAAACAACCAAGAGAAGCCAAGAAAAAAAAAGCCTCCATAGTGCTTTAACAGCGCTGCGAATCAAACCCGATAGTGGAAAAACTCTCAAATTTGACTTTACGGTGATTCTGACCAAAGAATGCCAACCAATCTTTTGCCACAATCTCTTAGGGCAAGACTGAGTTGTGAACTGAGGAAAGTGACAGTTGACAAGGGGTGTAGCAAAAGATTAAGGCCTCAGTCTCCAAGCAGAAAGGCATGTGTCAACCCATCTGTGGATTCTCCAATCGACGTGCTGGAGAGAAACAGATCAGGAGAATGTTGCTGGTTTAGGCAATCTCTCTGCTCAATGGAGGTTGGAAAAGGTCAGGCATAGGACATATACAAACTAACTATAATGCAAACATGTGACTGAGGCAGATGCTAAGAAGTTTGTAAATGCAGGCATTGGTCACAGTTACTTTTTCATCACTGTTGTAACTGAATGGTGGCTATCCAAGGCAGTCAACAAATGAGGACTACAATGCTTCAATAGATGGTTAGTTATAATATAAAACAGAGGTATTTTAAACTTATAGCATTTATTTTGATATATCCTAAAATCTGGAGGTAACAATAAAACATTAGCTTTTACTATAACATGGATTTAGACCAGAACTGAATTTGCAGACCTTTAACACAAAACTATCCTTTTATTCCTTGTCCTGTCATGAACTTTAAACTCTGGGAACTAACTGTAGAAAGGCAATGAATTATAACATCCGAAGATTCATCCTTTACTACTTTTCATTACTCTTCTTGTACTTTAAAAAGAAAACTCCTTTTAAGGAACTTTTAAACAGGAAATATGAGATTCTTGTCAGAGACTATTAGATTATTGATCATAAAAGTTCACAATACTCAACAGGTGCAGCTAAAAGATAAACTATGTTGATCAAATGAGAAATACAGAAACCGAGATGGCATTAATAGGAATTGCTCTAAAGCTTCTGGTTTATACTAGATTGGAAATGAAAGAATTAAACGTTCATTTTGGGAAAAAGGTGAACTAATTCATTTTATAATAAAAATATTGTTTGCTTAAATACAGTACCTAGGAGTGGGAGACTACCACTTTCCCTATTTATTCAGTCATTACAGAACTGTGCCATATATTCTTAAAATAGACACTTAGATTAGACTTTGGAAGAATGGTTCAACTCACTCATTTCTGTCTCATTTTTCTTCATAGGTGGGATAATTTATCACAGAACTCCTGTAGTATAGGAATGATCTAAAACCATTCAATGAATTATTTGAATCCAGTATTGTCTCCTAAAAGTTCAGCCATGGTGTTATTCAAATTATGTTTCTGATTTCAGTATTGTGTTTAGTTTTATGTTTTTATTGTTAAGTACTGAAAAATCTATATGTGACTTATTGCAAACCAGAATTAGTAGTCCCAATGCTAATCTAAGCTACTATATGCCCAAAGAAGTACCCCAATTCATAACCACTGCTGTTCATGAAAGTTCCTTATATATATATACTGCAGGCATTGAAAGAGGTCTGTTGTAGTCACTAACCATTCAGTAAAGTTGTACAGAGTATTATTTAGAGGATGCTAGAGATCTTAAATCTGTTTAAGAAACAGTACATCTTGCTGTTTTGTTTAATGCATATAAATTTAGGTACATGGAAAATAACTAATGTTGTATCGGTGGTGATTTAAATATGCAATATTTAATTCAATTCAATTTCATTTTGTGGAAGTGAGCTCTTCTAATCAAATTTACCCGTTAGCTGAAGATTTTGCATAAACATTTGATTATAAATGCTCCTGTCCCTCTCTCTACTTTGGAGAATTGCTAAGATAAATAGATTTAAAACAATATTATTGGATTATACTGATATTAGTTGCAAAACATTACGCTATGAATGATAAAATGACAAAACTGTACTTGTGAACTTGCAGCAAACTGGAATATTACTTCTATGATAATAGAGGTAACAGTTTAAATAGCTAGATATTCAGTACATTACTATAGATGAACTAACATTAAAATTTGTTTAATTTTGAAGCTTTGTCTATGAACCTATGCAAATATTATAATTTGATGCAAACTGTTCATTATCTTAATGCCTGTTTGTTATTCAGGCTGCAATTATATATCCTAGGAAGCTTTGCTCAATGGCACTTAATGGAGAATTATTCAAGATTGCACTGTTGACCTTAACAGCTACACTTATTAAATCACAGTGATGATGCTTAAAATTTAAGTAATGAAAAATGCATTTTTGGATCTTTGCAACTATCTTTTTCTTGTATATATTTTATAATATTTGTTAACTATTTTATACTGGAAAAAAGGCAACATTATTAGAATTTTCATTCCTCAATTTATCTTCTAGAAATCTCCAGATGTTTATATTTCTATAAGTGTTTCAATTAGGAAGAAAAGTTAAAGTTTCTAAATAATGCTTATTTTCTGATCCATGTAGTTCTGCTGACTATCAGGGTATTTCTTCTCCCAGCTTGACTCTAACAGATCTCTCTCCAAATTGACATCAAATAGTATTGGAAATAATTATTCAAATCCATTAGCACCACCTAGTGTTTGATCTATAATATGCATGTGATTTGGTAAGATTTAACCAATCCTCTTACCAATTACTTAGCAAGATAGATCACACTATGATTTCTTTTACTAGTTATTCATGATATCAAGCATACTGCTACAAATGTATATGTTGAATATATATAATATGCTTCATTGAAGTGATACTATGCTACTATTTTTTTTAATTTCATAAAAGTTATTCTGAGTTAGAACAAAGTCCCCAAATGAATATCCTTGCTACTAAGCACAGACCTGTTTTTGGCAAATGTTAGGCATTAAGCATCCTTAACTTGGTCTAAAGATGTAGTGGCTAAGGTGCTGGTCTAGAAACCAGGAGTGTATGTTTTAATCCCACCATAAGCATGAAATCCAGTTAGGTGATTTTGGATCAGTCACACTCCCATTGTTGTAGGGAAAATAGGAGGAGGAGAAAGGCATATTAGGTACATTCTCCATGTTGAATTATTTATAAAGTAATAATTGTGGGATAAAAGTGACAAAATCACCATCATCAATTGCAAAAACAGCTTTACATTGCAGCTTACATCCTGCAATGATAGCTTTAACACCATAAAACATTAACACCTTCCAGATCCTTGGGAAGGATTCAATGAGTGGATGAGAATTCTCAATCCAATCTAAACATCTGTCTGGCTGTGAGACGAATCAAAATAAAAAGTACATTCAAAATGATTGCTGCTATATATCTTGATACAATCAATAGCAGTACACTTTTTCAGACAATTGGCTAGATAGGCATTTTGCATATTGTACAAGTTTTGAATATTACTTGTAAATATTTGGTGGCAGTCGAAGTGTATGGTTTGCTTTTATGTAGGAATGCAGTGGTTTCTGCAAGAGTCAGGGTAGCACAGTGGTTAGAATGCAATATTGCAGGCTAACTTTACTGACTGCCAGCAGTTTGATTCTGATCGACTGAATGTTGATTCAGCCTTTCCATCCTTTTGGGGTCACTAAAATGAGGATTCAGATTGTTGAGGACAATATGCTGATTCTGTAAATTGTTTAGAGAAGGCTGTAAATACTAGAAAGTGGTATATAGGTCTAAGTGCTCTTGCTAATACTACCAAAAAGAAAATGAAGTATTCTTGAGTGTAATCAAAAGTACTATCTGAAATTTCTATAACTTTAATTATTTTTTTCATGTTTGTTTATTTAATAAATGCTATTAACAGTGCTGAAGACTTTGTAATAGATCACAATTTTTTGAATTCAGATTAAAAATTAAAAGTGCTATTCTTTGAATATGATCTAATATAATGTATGCACAAAAGTGACACATAACAATTTTGTGAGAAAGGGCAGATCCAATTCTTCATGATTTGACGGTATCTGCAAAATGCATGACTGACCACAAGATGGTAGCAAACTGCTACATGTTGCTTTTTATCTTTATTTTTAAAGGAGACATACTTTAATTTAATGGCCTTTAAAGCATGTTTAATGGCTTACATACCAAAGTCTTTATTTGGAATTTTGTTGGAATTCTTCCTCCTATGAACATGCTTTAACTGCAGATAGATCAAGTCACTTTCAAAAAGGGGAATCTGAGGCACTGTAAATGGCTTAGTTTACAGCCGATACTTAGGAAGGTTCCAGAACCAATCATAAACAGATCAGTTCATAACTGCCTACAAAACGATAGATTGTATACTACATCTCAGCATGGACTTGTTATGAACAAGTTTATTAGGCAAACCTTACTTTGCTTTTTGATTGGCAATTTCTTTAGTTTATTGAGGAAATGTCAATATTTTAGATCCTGATCTCTACAAAACATTTGAAAAATATCTCTCAACATTAAGTTGATTAAGCGTGAACTGGATTACATGATTGTGGTTACAGCTAATCCCAAAATTCTATTCATTAGTAATTTTCATCAAACTGGAACAAAGAATCATACTATTGCAGGAAATTAAGAGACTCAGACCTTGGAATCCAAAAATAAGTTGTGTGCTGTCCAGCCAGTGTACGGGAATTGGATAGTTAGTTAGCAATTGTGAGCTGCCCCCTTAAGGGAATGCATCATGGTAAATGTAGTTAAAGTATCCTGGGAAATGTAGTCCATATCACGTGACCACATCTGTAATCCTGATTGGTCACTAAATTGACCCTCGGTGGGTTGGAGGAGGTTTCCTCACTCTTGGCTGAACTCATGGACTTGTAGTAATTGTTCTATTTCTATTGCTACAAGATGAGAGAAAAAGGATAGGAGATAACCATTTTTTTACCTACAAGACAGATATGCAAAGGATTGGTCATTAAAGAAGAACTTTGTCACAAATGTGAGTTATGAGGATACCTGATGAACCAATAATAAAAATTCTGTATGAATGTTTTGTTGAGTTTATCTATCTGCATCTGTACAGAACACAAAATCTACCACTGTACAGAATACAGAACAGTAAAAAGATGGTTAATTTGAAGTCCTGAAATAGTATAAAGACAGTTAGTATAAAGACAGTTAACTTGGATTTGTGATAAAGCAAAGTAATATTGAAGCCAATAAAATACAGAAAAAATTGGTTTTATTTGTGCAAACAGGTTCAGAATATTTTAGTCAGAGCTACTTCTGAACAAACTTCTTATAGAACAGCACATGCCTATATACTTCTTCAGAAGGGGCAAACACAGAAATATAACTTGTCAGTCATTCATTGGTTACTTGAAACACAGCTTTCCCCATCCCCTGTTGCTAGGCTAGGATGACTGGATGTCACAAACTCATCTTGCTAAACTCCTTAGCTTGTGGTATTGTTACAAGCGAGACAAGGTATCTTGGCAAATATGACTTTGTGACCAATAAATGATCCTTGTGGTTTGGCTTTTCACATTTCCTTGTTCTTTCTCTTGCTAATACCACATATTTCATTATCTATATTTCTCTAAAATTAATATATATTTAATATATTCTTAATACAATCTAGTTTGCCACAAAATTTGGGTTTCCATGACATGAAATTTAACAGGAAGAAATGCAAAAAAATGTTAATTTAGGAAACAATTCAAATTCAACAATTCAAATAACAATTCAAATAAGATATAGTAATTGGCAAGAGAGGGTTAAAGAGGGGAGGGAACAATTAAGTCACTCTTTTGCCAATGCCGCATAAGCTCCACTCCTTTTATATACACGATATCATACATAAGCAAAGCTTGCACTGAAGCAACAGGACACAGCTTTTGTCATTAGAAAGTGCTGAATCCCACAGATCTCACTGCAAACAATAGTGATTGATTGCAAACTAATATGAGTCAGCAGTGAAATTTGGCTCCTGAAGAGGCAATTGCAGCTTTAAGCCCTATCAACAAAAGTATTGCCTCCAAATTTAGAGGAAGTAACAGTACACCCCACTCAGAATCTATTCCTGACACTGCAGTTTTAAAAAAGTTTTGGGGAAGACTACACAAATTCAGAGAAGGGATAAAAAACACAATTATTAATGTTGTTGTTCAAAAGTAGTGAAGGCAGCACGTCAGGCAGATTTGATACAAAAGGTTACGGATGAGAACATAAATCTGATGGATAAATGTTCATTTTGACATAAGCATTCTTGACCTGAAATGATATCAGATATCCTTTCTCTGTCCTGTGTCATTTCAAAATAAAGGACACATAATAATGGATTTACATTACAGAGAGACCAATTCTATTTGAATATAAGAAACTTTCTAGCAAGTTTGACAGCAGAAGTGGTGGGCTTCCTTCATAGAATACATTCAGAGGTTAGAGAACTGCCTAATGGGGAATGTATACAAATAAATTTTGTATCTGCTCTCTGAATGGCAACATTGGAGTTTATATTGTTTTTTGTTTTTAATATTTATTTTTGTTGGGCTCCACTCAAAGCTGATTGCTTTGGTGCTGTACAGAAACGTAATAAGTAAATAAATGATTTATTCACAGAATAGCGGGTCGAAGTCCCTTTCCAACTATAATTGTAGTCCATAAAATTTGTGAGCTTCTCCAGAATTCTTAAATCCAGAGCAAGAAATGGAGGAAACAAATCGGATCCGTCTTTAGGTTTGCAATTGAAAATCCATCTGAGAGGCGGTTCGAAGACTGAGTGAAACACAGTCCCCTGCTCCTCCCAACATTTAATTGCCGAACTCTAAAGACGGTTTCACTCTTAATTACCGTCAATTTTGACAAGAGCCTCATTAGCCTCAGGTGGCGCTATCCTAGGATTACGTCCCTACGCCAAGAAGTAACGGGACAGCGGAGGCTTTCGAAACGAGCGGCTCTGAACACAGCATGAAAAGCGAGCGTCCCACGAATAAAGGTCATGAGCATTTCTTAATGATAATTAAGGCACAGGTAGCTTTCATGCCATGCTGCGAAGGGAGGGAGAGAGATAGTGAAGACGGAAAGAGATGCGTCGAACCGCATGCGGTGGGCTGGAGAGAATTATCTGTTGCCAGGCCCCGTTTCTAGGCAACCACAGCGGCGGGACCAAGAACCGTGACGCTCTACTTGCAGGGAAGAGCCTCTATGGTTGCTAAAAGTGGCCGTTCTGCCTTCCTCTCCGTGGTTGGTGGGACGTTTGGCTGACAACCCCGGGGCTTAGGAGGGGGCGATGGAACGGGAAGGGAGCGCTTGGTCCAGCAACGCTTAAGCGTAAGTACCGAGCAGGCAAAGGAGGAGGAGGAAGAAGAAGAGGATGAATTCTTGGTTTCGGGTGCTTAACACTTAACTCGGTTTCCTCTCGGACCCGCGTGGACTTATCAGGAAATATCGTGTGGTAATGGGATGTTAGGAATGTTGCTTGGGAATCCTCAGAATAGAATAGAGTAGAATACTTTATCTGACCAAGTGTGATTAGACACACAAGGAATTTGTCTCCGGTGCTGAAGCTCTCATGTACATGCAAAGCAATAGAATCCTCACCATCATCATAGCAATAAGAGGGTAGTAAATAAGATAGGATAAATGGCAATGCTAAAGCCATACTCTACGGATAAATATAAAGACATTACATAAATATAAACTGAATCGACTGCAGCTGCAGCTCTTGATCCGTTCCCCGCCCCCGGAGTAAACTATATTCAAATTAAAAGGGACTTCGGAATAGTCATGCATGAGGTCGTATGCTTCTCTTTGTGGGAAGACTACTGAACGGATTTACTTGAATGAATGCACTGAAATCAGTTTCATCCACGTCGATCTAGAAGCGAATTTGCTGAGAGAGGTGGGATTTGGTTCTCAGCGCAGATCTAGAGTATAAAGCTTCTTTTTTTTCAGATAAGATGTGTGAGCAGTGCCAGGCGAAGCCCATGAAATGAAAAGGAGCAGATACCCCACACACCTTCATTACATTTCAGTAACTCATTCTGTGAGTTATTACTGGATAATTAAGTGCCAATTTTTAAATGCCCAATTTAACGGGAATATGAGATATTTAGTTTTGTAATGAGCATCACACTGGTTCCCAATAAAACAAAATTGGGGGGGGGGGGGTTAAGGGTTATCTTTTTAATATTGCACAAAACAAAATCATCTACTTTCTCTCTTATAAATACATGAGTTTATAAACTTAGATAATAAAATTATCCATTATCTATCTTAGATAATAAATGCATGTTTCTGGAGTTTTGCAGAAGTGAAATAGCTCAAAGAAAAAAAAGATGAACTTTCTATGACACAAGGCATTTAGGGACTGAAGTGAGAGATATTTTTCTTTTTAAAAGAAAATATCACTCCAGGTGACTTTGTTAAATGCTTGATTCTGTTTGGTTTTATTCTTGGGAGTCTGTATAAGTAAAGTGGTTTTTATATATATACATTTTGGGAATACACGCACACACCACACAGTCACACACTGGGGAAAATGTGCACGAATCTCTTCGATTTCACCAGGCTTTTCATATACGATTACTGATAATATGCATTTCTGTTTTGAATACTAGTTACTAGTTCAGTAAATGATGAGTAATCACATTGGTTGAAACATTTATAGCTCATTTGATCGTGTTTGACTCTTTCCTTCAATGTGACAAGTTAATGAATGTGCTCTCCGAAATCATTTTAATTTGCTCTCCTGTTAATAAGCCAGGATTGGTAAATAATTTTGATGTATGGTCCTAGTAGAAAAGGGAGCATCATAGTAAGACTCTGCTAATGTACAGTTATATGTGAATTTGACCTCTGTTATTTGGTTTAATAGTATTGGGTTTGTTCTTTCTGCAATGAAATGTACCTAAACGCAACCATGTTAGAATCATAGGAAAATTTTATTTAAATGTATAAGCCAGGCTGGATATTTTAGGATACAAAGTTATCTCTTTTTTTTTTTAAGGGGGTGGAGGTTATCTTTAAGTTGGCCTAGAAAATCTATGCAGTTTTCTTGACAACATTTTCAGAAGTGGTTTGTTAATACCTTCTTTCTAGAGTTGAGAGAAAATGGGCTAAAGTCACCCACTGAGGTGGGCCAAGGTAGGACTAGAATTAATAGTCTTCTTGTTTCTATCTGGATGTTTTTATCCACTTCATTTTTTAATATTTACAAAATATTTCAGTAAAAAAAAGTCTAGATAGGTGTTTATTATATTAAGTACAATTCCAGTAGGATTAAGCATAATCCCAATAGTTGATATTTCAGAAAGTTCATGGTAAAAAAAAGTTAAATTTAATAATTATATTTATAGAACTAAGAGATCTGGATTATGGAAATAAATGTTAAATAACAGCAAAGAGATGCAACCTCCAACTTTTTCCTGCCAACAAGTGATCATCCAGATTTTTTACAACTGTCATTTGCAAATCCTATACTTTAACAAGTAACACCATTCCAGTTTGCAGGACAGAGAGAGAATTGTGTAAATTGTAGCTACTCAATTCTCTATTTGTCCTGCAAACTGGAATGCTGTTACTTTTTAGAATTCAGTATTCTGATTACTTCTTTTTCTATGTTTGCCCAAAGATCACCCAACTGGTTTCGTGCCTAAGACCAGGATTTTTCTTAAGCATTTTGACATAGTTTCCTTCTGAGAGTAAATGGCTCCCAAAGATCACCCAGCTGGCTTCGTGTTTTAGGCACGAAGCCAGCTGGGTGATCTTTGGGAGCCATTTTCTGTCTGAAGGAAACTATAGCAAACTGCTTAAGAAAAATCCTTGCCAAGAAGTCAAATCTAACTTAAAGGCAACAAATAAAATAAAATAAATAAATATAAAGCCATGCCAGCCATATGCAGCTATCTTATCTACTACAAATAACATTACGGGAGGTTATCATATATAATATACAAAGGAAGTATGCAAAAATGATGCTCTTAAGAGGTTGAAACAGAGGACAGCTGGTGTGATTACATATCTTAAGCTGGAGTCCAAATCTTGCGGAAGTGCTGAGTTCTAGCCAAATTAATTTTCAGGATGACCAAAGGAAGAAATTATGAAATAAGTATAGAATAAGTCATATTAAATACATTGAGTTTAATTTTAAAAACATGTTTAAATTCAACAACGAAACATTTATTTTTACTTTTCATTGGCTCTTACTTCTGGCCTGCTGTTCTTTTTGGAAAGGACTCTTGGTTTGAAAAAGTTGCAGTCTGCTAGTTGAAATTACTGAAAAGGAAGTAATCTTTCAGATATTAGCAATCTAATGAGATTTGATTTCTGAATGGCGATATTTATGCACAAATCAAAGTAAATAAGAACTCTATCCAACTCTTAATTTCTCTGTCAACAAAACCTTATAACAGGAACAAATCTTGGGTTGTATTTTATAAATCTGTTTCACAATCTGATCATACTTTCCAAATGGAAAAGTGCCAAATAAATCTAGGAAGAATTGGAGGATAGGGAAATGTCTATACAAATAGCTATGATACAAATAGCTATGATTACTTTAACTGCTCAGGTAAATTTTGCCCAGGTGGAGATATGTATATCTAACTAAAATTTAATTGGTTTATTGTACAAATAGCAAGTTGGGATGAAAATCCAACTCCTGTTTTATTCACTTGCAGTTTTTACCCTTCAATTTCAGGACAGATAATGTGATCAGTTTGAGGTGCAGATTGTTTTGTTTTAATATTATGTGCTGTTTTGAGAACAGCATTTCCTTTTTTTAAAAAAGCACTCTGAACATTTTTACCATCTTTATTTTTTAAAGATATAGTTGAAGTATGTTTAATATGTAAATTTTGCCATAAAGGATCTTTCTGTCCACATGGGATCTCTCTGTATTTTCAGCTATTTCTGCTTTATTTTTAGTACAACTGTGCTCGCTTCTCTGACATATTTAAAATGTGATTAAGCTTGACCAGTGAAGTTGCTTTACCTTTTCAGACAACTATGCTTAATAGGGCCTGTAATAATGTTCTAACCTGTTTAATATTAATAGAACAAGCTTGCTCCTTAAGCTTGTACCTTAAACTTACTTTAGTGTAAAACGACTTCTGTATTTATCTATGAGGCCTTACCAATAATTGCTTCAGGCACACTTCACATTTAGGAGGAATTGGGAGTTCTGTCTGTTCCCTTTTACAGGTAGCCCTTGACATGCAACCCTAATTGAGCCCACACTTTGCTAAGCAAGACAGTTGTTGAGTGAATTTTGCCCTATTTTACAAACTTTCTTGCCACAGTTATTAAGTGAATCACTGCAGGTGATAAGATAGTAACATGGTTATTAAGTGAATCTGACTTCCCCATCAATTTTGCTTGTCAGAAGGTCACAAAAGGTAATCAGATGACCCTGGGACACTGCAACCATCAGAAATACATGCCAGTTGCCAAGTGTCCAAACTTTGATCATGTGGGCATGGATGTAAGTATGAACAAAAAACCATAAGCCCTTAAATTCAAATATGGCATATAAATCACATTTTTCAGTGCCCATGTAACATTAAACAGTTACTAAACAAATGGTTTTGTGCATTAACTGTTCCATGATTGAGAGAGACCCTTTTGGATGATCCATATCTAGATGGAAACTTTCTAGTTTGGTCCTAAAATGTGCATGCATGTCTTGAAATGTGAATAAAATACGCAGAACTAAAATATGCATGTTCCACACAACATTGTTTTGAGATAGGGCAAGTAGAAAAAAAGACAATGGTATAACTGGTAATGTTATGTTCCAACGTGGCTCTCTTCTCTGTCCGCATTTTAGGCGGGAGCTGGGGCCCTTGTTCATTGGCTGGCCGGTCTGACAGCTGATTATAAAAAGGGGCTGTCAGAAGGCGTCAGCTGTTGCCCGCCACTACACCACATGCATACTTGTTAACTTGTGGCTGCTGTGGGTAACCCGTTTGTGTTAAATAAACACTGTTAACTGTTTAAAAGGGTTTGCCTACATTCCTGGCGCCGTCAATCTAACTGGTAGTGGCACAGGTGCTATGAGAAATAGGAAAGGAAAGGTAAGAACAATGAAGATGTGGCCAGAATGCTGTCACCCTTGAATTCAAAGAGGGCATATCCGTCTAGCCCACCATCCCCTTGCCCAGGGGTAAAATTCAAATTTTTTCCTCTGTGGGCATGGCTGTGGGCATGGCTTGGTATAATAGTAATAGCAACCAGGAGCAACCAGGGATGATTTTTTACCAATTTCATCCCTACCACCTCTCCCGAGGTAGGCCGAGGTGGTTGAGTTTCACCCCTGGGTGAACCAACTGGATGTTCTTATCTACCAGTAAGACTTCTCAGAAATATATCCCAGGATAACCAAAATCATTCAGAGTTTCAGAAACCTAAAAAGGAACCAGACCATCATGATCCTACCCTCAACGGCAAACCACGGTTATTATAGACAGAACACAATATTTACAAAAGCAACATAAATACTAGAAGACAAAGAAACTTACATCCTAACAAACACTAACAGAATACAAAAGCTAGACAGAAGACAAAACTTATTGCTTTCTTTTTTATTTAGGGATTCCTGCATTTTTAAACAAACCTAGTTCTGAATCTGTGAGACTCAACAGACAATCCTTTCTGGTATGAGATTTTGTGATTTATAACTTCTCTGGCCCAAAGTTATTTTAACTGCTATTATGGGGGAAAAACTTCATAAAAAGAGAAGGAACAATTAGTGGAAAGACCAGGTAAGTCGTTTCCTTCCTCTTGGGTGAAACAAGAAGATAATGACAGCAAGTTACAACCTTGATCTGAAATCAGATTGGGGCAACGTGAATGGATGCTTGCTTGAATTTCCTAGGACTCTTATTTTTTTCAGCCCCAGGCTAGCTTTTTGGGCATTTTCATCTAATCTCTTTCTAAACATACCAATTCTCTGTTCCTTTTTGCTTGCAGTATAAAGTAACCTTCTCTGCTCAAAGATTTAATCTTCAATCTCCATAATTTCCAACTGGTGGTTCATATTACAGTTGTACTATCACTTGATACATATTGAATATACTGTGCAGCCTTTGCTGCTCCAGTCTTTGATAATCAATTGAAACAACTTTCAGTGTCACTCCTAATATTAACTATGTTTTCTTCTAGAAGGAGAATTATATTAGTTGATGATGGCAAAACAAACAAACAAACAAAAACCACCCCAGGAATCTGGTAGTACCTTTTCTGACAATTAGATTTCCTATATTAATAAACTTTGTCAGATTTTTCTAATTTTTTCAGATGTCCTGTGATAGGTTTAGGGAGACAAAGATAACCTTGGCAGAAGCAGTCAAGATGATGTTCTGAATATTGAGAAATAAATGGCTACTTCAGAGAATATCTACTCTAAAAAATAATTCTTCCAGTTTGTCTTGTATTAGCATATGTCTCCAAAGCTCTCCTGTTTTTTAAAAAAACCCTCATTATTTACTGACTTCTAAATGCTAAAGCATGCCATTAAGTGTCAAGGAAGCAAATGGCAAGTTTATGTTATCAAGCTGATATAGATCCTCACATTTTTCTGTTATGTTTTTTAGCATGTGCGCGTGCCCACATACGCATACATTATGGTCAGAATGCTGAGAAATTTCTTAATTACTTGCACTGCACAATTGATTTCTCTTAATGCCGATCTAGCAGTACTCTGCAGCTTTCTCACTCTAAGGCTTATTTAACTTGATTGTAAAATGAATTAATTTCATTTCCCTAAGTTATAGTAATGTTATTTATAGTCAAAGTTACACATTGCACATAATTGGGAAGATAATCACAGGGAAATGAAAGAACAATTAATTATCATGAACAATTAAATAATCTTTAACATAAATTAATGATTATTTAGATTTTCATGATAACCGGTATGTTCAGAGCTGATGTACTGTTCTTTCTCTATTCTCCCATGAAATCTAAGGTTCTTATATCTTAAACTTTGCACATTTTACATTTCCCTGGAAAAAATGTGCATTCGTTTAATTACCTGTCAACCTTAGAGAGATATTTATTATACAAACTGGAACAGCTTTCCCCCACTTGTTTTTTTTTTTTTTTAGTAATATTGCCTTGACCATCCTGATTCATAATGCAGGAAGTGAAGCCCAACAAATGTAAAGGCCAGTAAGTTGGGAAAAAACTGGTTTGCCCAAACAGTCACTAGAACGTGTTACTTACATATTCAGCAACTTTTGACAATTGATGAGCATTTGAGAAACAAACCTGAGCAGAAACCCTGAAAACTCAGCAATTCTGACCTCAATAAAAGCTATGTGTCAATGTAATTAATTAAGTTTTGTGCTTTCCCATATTTTTCAGTTGCACATGTGGTAATTCTGAAGTACCTTCTTTTTTCCTACGTATCTGCTGTTAAGAAGAAATGCTGTGTTCCTCAAAGCTGTACAGTTTTCTATCTATTTGTCATTCAAGTTACAGTTATGTGTGCCTTTAGTCTGGCTTTGCACATTCTTCATACCTTCTTGTTCCCAAGACTGAATTGTGAAATTGGCAGTTGCAAGCCTTTCACTTTTTGTATGTGGCTTTAAGAAGCCCATTTCTGCCCTTTCAGTATTGCATTTCTTTGACTATCTTGTTGGTATTGGATGAAGCAATACGTACAAGAGTCACTAACTGATAAAAAGAAGCAAAAGTTATGTTACTTAATCATCCTGGGATAATGTCCGCACAGGTAGCCCATGTTTAATAATCCCAATTGGAACTGGATTTTCAATTGCTAAATAGTTATTATGAGAAACCATATGACTGTACCACTTAATGACAACAGTTTTCTAATCCTGGTTGTGGTCGTGAGGCCAGAACCTCACACTTCTCCTACACTCTACTTGTTGCCTCTACTTCAACTCCCCTCACCCACAACCCCCTGCCATCTCTTTGCCTTTTTGGCCACCTTGGACACTGCCCTGCACTCCCACTGCCCTTATCACTCCTTGCTGCCCCTTAGCTGACCTCTGCTATCTTCGTCCGCTTCCTGCTGATGAAGTGCCCAACTGGTCCTATATTAGGCAACTGTTGACGACACATGACGTTTCTGAACTACCATTTGTTCTGCACGGTCATAGCTTTGAATGGTCCCTGAACAAATGGTTATTAAGTGAGGATTGCCTGTATTGCAAATCTACACCAATTTTTAGATCTTGGAAATCTAGAATGGGTTAATGCAGCTTTATTTTTAAATATACATTACAACAGGAACCTGATTAATGTGTACTGCATCACATTGTATCAATCAGACCTCACTTTTATATGTAGAAAGCAATGGTGGTACCTGCTGTTTTAAAGCTTAAACATTGCTTTTGAGGAAATACAATGAAAGCATTGACGCTTTGGTTCACAGATCTTTTGCTTCAGTTTGGCAGAATATAGCAGTGATGCTAGAAGTGTCAGTAATTTGAAGCGTTGGCCATAAACCAAGGTGCTCGAAATTAAAAACCAGAGTTTTTGAACAGGAGCCCAGTAATAATATTTTGAAACTATCTCTGCTTTATATGTCAGTTAAAATACCTGTTTTCAGCTGAAGGTATTGTGAGATTCAAGGATATAGCTTATTGATCTGTTAGATTCAATAAGTCCTATGGATGATAGCAGGCCCCAGTAGAAAGAGACATGAACCAAAGTTTTCAGCTAGGCTGCTTTCAAAATATACCAGAACTATTTGTAATCTTGCTGAGCCGTTGCTATGAAAACATATTTTTGCAAAGTATGCATCTGGATGGATAAGTTTAAAACAGGAAGAATGAAACTGTTGGAAATGAGGAACTGAAAGTAATGTACACAGGTCTTTAAGGAAAGTGACAGTGAAGTTGTGAAGCATGTATGTGGTTAGAAGAAAAGTATAAAGGACAGAGTTGAAGTTCAGCTTTGGGGCTCTTTGATTTATGCAGTCCTTGCAGGCAAATTTTTGCTTGTGTTGCTGTCTGTTTCCTATTGATATTTTTTATAACAGTATTGTTTGTATTGCTTGCAAATCTGACTTTTCTAATCATGCAGTTCACAGACCATTTTATTGTAAAATATAGGAACACTGGAAGATTTTTAAGTTGAAATCAGACTCTGAATATGTAACAACAGGGCTAATCCATAGGGGGAAAGTTAAGAGAACTCAATACTAATTTTCCAGAAGTCCTCTGGATCTACATATTCCAGATGCATATCCTGCCATAGTGGATGGTTGGAGAGTCCTTAATTCTGTTGCTTATCTTCAAGAACTTCCTGCTGTAGGGAATGGTAGTTCTCAGTGTATCACTTGCTTTCGAGGGAACATCTCACCTGATATTCTTTCTGCTAATACAGGTGTGACAGACATATGGGATTTAGGTGTGCTGTGTTTTTTTCTGATACATTTTTAAAAAATGAAAAGAAATTTTATAGTGCCACTTCATTATTGATTTTATTTAAAAAAGGAAAGGAGAAGATAGAATCCCTTTTTAGATAGTCACATGCAGGGGTGGGATTCTACCAGTTCGGACCAGTTCTATAGAACCGGTTGTTATGATTCTGCCCAGTTCGGAGAACTGGCAAATCGCGCCACTGGCTGGCCCCTCCCCTCCCCACTCTCTCACTACTTACCTGGCATGAGCGCCATCAAACTTGCTTTCCTTTGGTAAGTTGCTATTTTTCTTTTTTTTCCCCCGACCATCAGCTGTTCTGCTGGGCTAGGAGATTTAAATGAGCTATAAAGAAGGAGACTGTTGGATTTCTTGCTTTCTAGCTAATCTAAAAGTAGAGTTGACCCTTCTAGGACTGAAGCTTCTATTTTTCAGTGCAGACTCAGGTAGCATATTGCAAAATCATAGATCTCTAAGTGAATCTGTGATTCTGTGAGCAACTCAATCTGCCTGCCTGCTTTGCTTGATTTTGGGTAAAAGTTGCTTTTTTTAATAAAAAAAATCAATATTTACATAAATATCATATTTACACACAAGCCATGCCCAGCCAGTCACATGACCACTAAGCCACACCCACAAATTAGGCCACACCCACAGAACCGGTTGTTAAGAAATTTGAAGCCCTCCCCTGGTCACGTGCATTTTACCCTTCAGTGGCAAAAGGGTAATAAAATATAGGATTGTTCAAATCACAGACTGCATCTCAAAAAGTTGGTCCTTTGAAAAATGTAAAAGAAAATATAAAGTTTGCAAACCACAAGGGTTTGTCTGCTCCTTTTTAGGAGCAATTGGACCATAAAGTTTCAAGTTGCAAAAACAAAACATAGAGCCAATAAATATAAGAGACAAAATGTTAGAATTAAACAATATACAATAAAAACAATTAGTTTTATTCAATGTTTTGTGGAAAATGTATTACTATTTTTAGGATAAATTGATGCATGAAGCTAGAGTCTGCATACTTTTCTTTTTTTCCATCTTCTTCTAAATTGTAACTTTTTATGATTAACTTAGGAATACTGTACCTATGAACCAAGAAAATTTAGAATTTGCTGTGTTATAGAATAAGAAAGAGCATTATTCTGACATGTGTCCATTTTGCAGAAGAGGTTATTACATTTTGCACCCATTTCTGCTTTTAATTTTGTTTGTGGCTGACCCCAAAGCTTTTTGCATTATAACAATTTTTTTTATTTCTGTCTCATTCTGTACAGGTCGTTCCATTTGAAGTTTACTTTCCACTGCTTATTTGATTAGAAATTTATGTGTTCAAAAGCCAGAAGAAATGTGTCACAATGCAAATCATACAACATCTTTCTTTAATTTGATTTTCCTGCTTTCCTGCACTGTGACAGGAGTCCATCAAGAAAAGTATCCAAAGAGAAGCTTCTAATCTATGAAGGACCATGGGCTTTTGGCCTGCCAGCTTTCATTTCTCCTACAAACTCAAGCTATTGATGCTCATCACCCTCTGCATCTTATTGATAGGCTGGGCTACCTCTACTTACCTGGTGGATATTTTACATGAAATTCCAGCAGCAAAAGGCATGGTTGAAAGTTTCAGGAAGCCAACCACTATTAAGGAGGAACAAAAGGAGAATTCAAAGGGCATCCTTATCGAGAAACTACCCACAGCAATATCCCCCTGTCCTTTTCTGTCTCCTTATCTACGTAAGTCAATTCACATTTTATTCTTTTGGGGGCAAAAAGGGGGGAAAGTTAAGGCCTTGAGCTAACCCCCCCCCCAAGTTTAGTCTTTATGATGAAAATGCTAAATCCCAAAATTGTTCTTTTGAACAGGTAGGTCATCTTCCGTCTTCTGATGATATACTCCTTTGTCTGATAGAAAGTCTCTTAAGTAGAGGTGGGCGATTAATTTTCTGAAGAGGGTCACATAACAAACTGGGAGTTTTGTGGAGGGACACCACTACCCCCTCGCCCCGCTGCCACTTTCCCTGCTACCATACTGATGCTTCCCCCCGGCCAACTGCCAATGTCATGTCCCCAAAGCCAATGACACCACTAGTTAGACTGGGTCTTCCGATAGATTGTAAAACAACCAGGTCTGTTTTTAAGGATTATTTAAACTTGGGTCATATAGCAAAACTGCTATTGTTGGATCTTAAATTTCATCATTAATGTGACCCAAGTCAGTGTTAAGATTTTTTAATATTTGTATTACTTCTGGTAAAATGTAGGAAATTCAAATATTTCCTCCATAATTTAAAAATATTTTAAAAAACTTATTTATTTGAATTTATTAGTTTCCAAATGGACATCCCACATAATATCAAATAATAAGATCCATTAATGGGATTCACCCATCAAAAAGCAAGTCCTATTCTAATTTAGCAATGTATGGCTACAGTTTTAATGAAAAATTGTAAACATCACATATTCTGTTGCTTTTGCAGTTCTTTCTTTTGGATTTAAATCATAAAATGCTAGTGTAGAATTAAATGTATGCCCCATTTTAAGTATAATAGTAGGAATTAAAAAGCAAAAGCCCCAAGAACATAAGGGTGGGTCATCATATGATAGCTATTTATTTATTTAGCAATGTTTGTAGCCTTTCTCAATCCTGAAAGATTCAGGGCAGTGAACCACAAAGCATATTGACATAAGTACAGCAACAATAAAAACAGTACAATTCAATCATAAAAATGCATGGGAATGGCATCCATAGTTGTTGGAAAATCCAGATTTAAACAGCTAGTGAAATGCAAAAAGGAACAGGGCCAAATGCCCTGCAGGAATCATTTACTAAAGTATGTGGCAGTATCACAGAGAAAGCCTGTTAGCCTGTTACATGTGTGTTGCTCATTCTTCCAGTAGTCTGGCTGCTATATTTTTTGCTGCTTGACTCACATAAATTGTGTTGCAGCAGCCAAGCAAAATGATGATCATGGTATGAGTTACTATTGCCAGAATATTGTTGGCCAACTGGTGTTTTAATTGACACACACTGAGCAAAAGCCTCCATGATCCATCTTCTCTTGACTGGGGAGCTTGTGGTTAGTTTCCATTTATAGCTTACCTTTATTCAAAGACCCTGTTATAAACATTCAAGAATGAAACAACAGACTTTTGATAATCTGAGTTATAGGATGCTTTATTAGGGAAAATACTGCAGTATGGACTCCTCCCCGGGGGAAAAAACATTTTCTAAGAGGAAGGAGACGCCTCCATTTAGTGAATATAGCTTATATAGGTTTATCAAATCACATGGTTACATAATATTTCCTTTTTCCATATATGGACATTACACAACCTTCCATGGAAAACTTCCAACATTTTCAGATTTCCTGTTTTTCAAATTCCAGAAAAATTATAACGAAACATTAATATTGCTTAGTGTGACATTTATAATGTCAGAGTGCCCTGGAACAACTTCCCAATGATTGCCAAATACATACTTTCATAATCTAACATATTTGTCTCACAAAAACACATTTCATAACTTTAAAACTTTTTAAAAGTTCAAACTGTGAACACAAAATGGCTTCAGTTTGGTTCTTTATATTCTCAAGTATAATAACCAAATTTCACTCATAACAACCCTAAAACCCGATGCATAAATCTTTCATAAATTATCCTCTGAAAAACCACCCTGTGAGTTCAGTGAGTGGAAGTGGCTTAAAGTCAATGTGCTTTATGGTCAAATGAGAAGATGAAACCCCATCTTCCTGATCTATGTTGGGTACCTTAACCATTGCAGGACATTCACTCTTAAAAGACCACAGTGGGCAAGATATTGCACAAAGAACATTGAAGTTTAGTGCAATTGGTCAACTTAAACAATGACATGCATTACAGTATTCAGTATTTATGGTTTGCAAACCATGTTTTATATTTTTAGCACTACCCATTAGCCAGGGTGCTATGATTTACTTTACTGCACTGAAGAAGTCAAGTTCTGGCAAAAATGTAAAGCCAATCATTACCTACCCCATTCTGTCTCCAGCAAAATGGTGGGTAGCTTACCAGCAGTGCCAATTGTTATATGGCATTTACTCAGGGGTGGGATTCAACCAGTGTTACTACCAGTTTGGTACTTACGTTTACGCTGCGCATGCGTGTAATACAGTGAAAGCTGTGCCTCCCGGACAGCTGATAAGCACTGTGCACAGGTGCGCAGCTTTTGAAAAACGCCTTTTTCCTGCTTTTTCATCCTCAGCTGTGCCATGCAAAGCAGCTGAGGTTGAAAAAGCAGGAAATAAAGATCAGGTAAGAGCCCGGGCGGGCAGGCAGGCCAAACAGCAGCAGACACAGAACCGGTTTTGTGTCTGCTGCTCTTTAGAGCTACTGGGCAGAACAGGTAGCATCCCACCCCTGCATTTACTGTAATGGAGCTGAATTTCAAAAACTGGAAACTGCAGACCTCTTCCTTATCCTTTTTATGGTTCTATAATCATAGGAGCTGATCGACAGTGCAACAAACGACCTTTCCTTCACAGGAGGAGTTTAGACAGAGATTTGATAGCCATTTGTCAGATAGTAATATTGGGCAAAGTATCAGAGTAAAAGATCTCCAGCCCTTCCTCACCTCTTACAGTCTGTGGTTCTATCATCCCCAGTCACTTCCAGGGGCTCTGAAGTTTACTGTAGTGAGAATTGTGAACACCAGACTTGCCTTTTCTATAGGAGGCCCCAGCAAGCTGACTTTCAGAGCTTCCCTCACTCTGGAAGAGCTGCAAAAAGAGAATCCTTCGGTAGCCAAAGGGCGCCATAGACCAAAAGATTGCACAGCTCTGCAACGAGTGGCTATATTGATTCCACACCGCAATCGAGAGAAGCATCTGCTGTACCTGTTGGAGAATCTTCATCCGTTCTTGCAGAGACAGCAGCTGGATTATGGCCTTTATGTCATCCATCAGGTGAGTCCATATAGAGTGAGAAAAGCAAAAGTCTCCCTCAAATCAAGTAACTTCTGGTGACTTCATGGACATGTCCAGGCAGTTTGTTTGGCAATAGTATGGAAATGATTTGTGTTCTTTGGTGATGGATTTTTAAAACATAATTTAATTTTTTATTATTTGACTTTCCAGACTAACCTGAGATTATTTTCTGGTGCTCTCCCATCCAATTCTAACTAGGTCTGACCCTGTTTGTTTAATCAAGAACTGCGTGCTACTAATGCCCTGAGATATTTTTGGGTGCCCTTTGCTTATTGTTTTTAACTCTGTAATTTTTTTTTTTAGTTAACTAGTGATATATTGGTTCTGGGAAGTCAAAATATTATTTCTATAGCTCTATTTACAAAACCAACCCAGAGTGTTATCAGTCCTGAGATGTCTTTGTATGTGTCCATATTAAGTTTATTTTGTCTTTTGCTTCAAGAGCTTAAAGCAGATTGAACACATTAAACAGAGTAGGTGGCAAATTAAGTTTATGCACCATTGGTAGAGTATTATTGTTTTTTAACTGCAAGTCCTGAAATGTATATTATCTTCATTGCCCGTTTGTTCATGGTTTAGTATCTGACTTCTTTTTTGCTATAGCTATCACTTCTTGCACTCACGTTTTTTTAAAGACTGAGACTTTTTTCTTCTTGAATAAAAGTTCTCAGTCTTTAAATCTATGAAAGCAAAGGCATTGCAGACCAAGAAGCAATAAAGTTGTACATTTATTCATTAATGTATTTATGGCTAATGTTTGCTGTTGGAGGCTTTTATCTCTTATTAATAAAGAGCTGTTAGTTCAGTTTCAAAAATACTTTAAAGTAAAATCCAGAGTTAGAACATCTGATTTGTCACCATCATATGTGGTGTGCATCAGGGTTGTGTTTGACCTCAGTGAGGTGGCCAGGATTGGTGTGGCCAGCTCAATGTCACTCATGTTGGGAGGCCCTATGGTGGTTCAACCACTCTGTGAGCAAAAATGGGCTCCCGAGCACTGTTTCAGCTGCGACAGCCTCATGCAACACTCTGCCAGTGAAAACGGAGCTTGGAAGGGCCATATGTGGGCCGGGCTGGATCTAGCCCCTGGGCCTTGAGTTTGATACCCCTGATTTATATGGTCACCATCTCTTCATGATGATTCTCAGCAGCTAACTGCAGTTGAAAGCCAAAAAAATAAACACTAATACTGTATAATTGGTCACCAATATAAAACCACAATCCCCCATTTACATAGCCATGCCATGGACTATGCTACATTTTCCAACCCTAATGCCTGGTGATGTCTTCAAGGCCTTACAAAAGAGCAACAGGATCAGGATCAATCTGACTAAATCATTGCAACCTCAGATTGAAGGAGATATTCTGGCAGACGTGAGAGGAAGAGTCAAATAGAAATAGGCCCAGCTGCCCTGGGTCTTGTTTGAGGCAGCCAGATGAAATAAGAGTTCTTGGTTTTATACCCTTGCAGGGTGTTGATTGCCTTGACTTTTGAAGGACATTGTGAGATGTGGACAGAATAAGCTGGTGTATATTTATTGCTTATAGGCTGGCAATGCCAAGTTTAACAGAGCAAAACTTCTAAATGTGGGATACCTGGAAGCACTGAAAGAAGAGAACTGGGATTGTTTTATTTTCCATGATGTGGATTTGGTGCCAGAGAACGACTTCAACATTTATGTATGTGGCAGTCAGCCAAAGCACTTGGTAGTGGGGAGAAATAGCACAGGTTACAGGTAAGAAATAATGTGTTACCTGATGTGTTTTAATTAATATATCTATGAGTTATATTTTTGACCCTGGTTTGTTTGGCTTTGAAGTAACAAATTTTGCTGCAGCTAAATTTATAACCTGCCACTAGTCCTCTGAATTATTAGCATATCCAAGTTGAATCAATGTAGAAATTAGTGGTCCAAACTGAGGATTTTCCAATTTCATGCAGATGTTTAGATGCCCCAAACTGTATATTGATTTAATGGATTGTAAGAATAACCTTGAGAGATAAGAGGAAGAACTGCAACCTAGATAATGGTTTGATAAGAGATATCCAAAGTCCAAAGTTTTTTAGAATGGTGGTGGAGAAAGTATTTGTGAAACATAAAGGTAGAGGAAGGGGAAACTGCTTTCAGACTTCCAAAATTATATTACCATAATTTTAGTATAGAGGTAATATTATGGATAGTATTTTTAAATAGAATGAATAACAAATCCATAATGCACTGAGGAAAAAAAGATTTTGCAAAAAATTTCAAGTAGAGAAAAATAAATAATAAAACTCTTCACATTTGCCATACATAAAAAGCCTTACTGATAAGTAGATGTCTTAAGATAATGCCTGGAATCTGCCCAAATGGGCAAAATTTTGGTTCCTTTCAGTTTTCTGATTTTATCTGTAATCTTCTCTAGCATGGCAGTCGAAGAAGCCTTAATGACTCATATCTCATTTGTTAGCTTGTGTAAGGTTTTCTGTTCACCTATTATTATTTTAGCTGTTATACTTAAGTAAACAATAAATTTACTTACTTAATAATTAATAATAATTAAACAATTACGGTAATTTACTTTCAATCAAATAAGTGCAGTACATTCATTTTTAGTAATTAAGATATTTGAAGATAATGAAGATGCTAAAGATTTTAAGTGGAAGAGTATGATTTTCTCATGACTACCATAAATGAAAAACTCCTTTTGTAAACATCTTCGACAGCATTTGGAAGAATAAATATGACATATGTATAGTAATCTAACCAAGGTAAAATTCCAGCAAAGTGTAATCTTTCACTGAGGCTCTTGCCTTGAATTAGAAGTAAAAGAACTTAGTTTCCATACTGTCTGCCATTTTGGCTCCTTTATAGTTTTACCAAAATCAGTATTCCAAACTTCCTTTAAGCTTAGGGATGAATCTCCTTTTTCTAATTGCAATGATTAATTTTGTACCATCAAATCAATGTGGACTCTTAATCATATATAGATATTTGTAAGATAACCTATCTCTAACTTGGCCCTTGAGCAATTCAGAGGCATCCCCATTACCACTGTTAAGTCTATCCAGGTTGTTTCTGGTTGTCCTCTTTTCTTTCACCTTTCCCAGCCTCACAGCCTTCTCCTGAAAGCTAGGTCTTTGCGTAATGTGTCTTGAGCAGGGCAATTTGAGCCTAGCTATTCATACCTCAAGTATGAATTCGGATCCTTCTTTTTGTTTTCTTGCCTGTAATGTTTTCTCAGGAGTCTTTCTATCACTAAAGTTCAAAAGCATCAATGCTTTTTCTATCCTGCTTCTTAAAAGTCAAATTTTCACTTCTACCCAGTGTTGTACGGAAAATAAATGCTTGCACTGTTCTCATCTTTGTTAAACATACACACATTAGAACATGTTTTCCAAGATCTTCATGGCTGCTCTGTCAAGTGCTAGATACTGGTATATTTCTTGACTACTTGTTCCTTTACTGTTGATGGTTGATCTTAAAAGGCAGAAGCTATGATATTTATCAATTATGTCTTTCCATTGTCAATTATAAGACTCATTATTATCTGAACTTCGTAATTTTAATTCCATTTTTTTCATTGTTGTCCTTTTATTATTATAGCTCTTAGATCCTTGCTTTTTTAGCTCCCCAAGTAATATCATCATCATAACACACTTTTCATTGATGTATCTTCCTCCAATTTTAAAAACATGTGTTTTCTTTCAAATTCCTTTTAAATATTTTCACTGTTTAGATTGAATAAATAAGTGGAGAGTGTACAGCCATCTCTCACTCTTTTGCCAGCCTGGAGCCTGTCTTTTTCAGCATCTTATCTCCAGAATGTGACTTCCTAACTTATGCATGGGCATCAACATTTTTAACATTATTCCTTTTGATTGTTTCAAATAGTTAAATATGAATTTTCCAAAAGTGATATAATTTTGGGTGGGCAGCTCAGCTGACTCCAGATTCCTGAAGGAAAAAATAATTATTATTCTAGATTTCATAATTAGATACTAAGTGTTAGCCACTTTATAGAAGGTGACAGAAATTGAACAGACCTACTGTTTCTCACAAAATAAGGCCGGGTCTTAATTTTTTTTGATTCCCGAAAAAACGACTAGGCCGTCTTTTCAGGGGAGACTTAATTTCCTCCCCAACCTAGAGTGCCCCATGCGCACTCACTCTCCACGAGGCCGCTTCTACCAGCCAATTGAAGTGGCTGGTGATTGCCCCTGGGGAGCTTCCATCGTCCAAAATAAAATGCCTCATGGCGAGGGGACGCGGGCAGCCACACCTTGCCCCGAAGCAGCTGGAGACTCTGTCTTTGGGGAACTTTCATCGGCTGATAGAAGCAGCCTCATGGCGAGGGGAGTGTGCGTGGGCGCTCGCCCCGAGCCGCTTCTACCGGCCAATTGAAGTGGCTGGTAACTCTGCCTTTGGAGCTTCTGTTGCCTGATGTTCTATTGGTAGGTAGATTGGGATATTCTAGCCTAGGCTACCTGGAGGTGCTCCTAAAGGCAAGTTTTCTCCCCCCCCTCCCCCCCTCCCCCCATTTCTCTTCACCTCGTGTAGTTCTAACAAACGATGTGAGAAATGGCTGGGAAATGCATGGTTTATATAGGCCTAAATTTTGGGGCGAGGCTTAATTTTACCTCATGCCTAGAAATCATGCTGGGCGTTCCTATTGGTGGAGGCTGTATTGTTGGAGAAACAGGGTACTTTCTTTCTCCTGGTTTTATTTGGTAGCATTTACAGCATGTATTTCTACCTGGGATTCAGGGAGGTTGAACTACAGTGCCAATGTAATTCAGATAGCAACTTTTTTTTTAGCAAAGGAGGGGAAAGTGCCAGGGCATCTGAGCTTCCTGTCTTATGATCAGTTGCTGCCACTTACTGCCCTATTCTGGTGTTTGTAAAAAAGTATGGCTTACATTTTTACTTGCTCCATTTTGTTTTAAAATAGTACATATTAGAGACAAGGTAATGTTGTCCAGTTTTGTTTTCCATTGCTAAAGTGTAATCAGCTTTGTTATTTTGAAGAATCATGGATGTTGTGAAATGTGGAACTGAGCAAGACTTATTTAAATGTCCACAATTATATGCAGAGAAGATAAATTCTTATTTTGACCCACCACATGCATTTTTTTTATTGGCCAAAGTTAATATGATTTAAAAAAAAATAAAAAATAAAAACAAAGTTCTTTTTTAAAACAGGGGTTGGCAACTACATTGGCCAGAACAGAATTATGGACAGATCTCACACCCCCTGTTTGTTTGACATTCAATACCTTGTTTCACTTTGTACAGTAAGGTGCTAAGAAATACATGGTTACTTCTGAATTCAGGTATGAAGAGGACTAGCAAACTCCTAGTTGCTTGCTGAAATAGGTTCATCTGCTGTTCCATGAACAAATTATGCTGCTTACTGGTCCACCTGTTATTTGTCACTGCTCTAAACAACTTGATTGTAATTATAATTTTTGAATCTTTTGGGTTAAGCAACAATTTGATGAGGGACTTATTTGAACTTTGATGAGCACACTCATAAAATGGTTTTATCATGATTATCACCCTTCATAAACACTCATGTACTAGAAGATGAATAGTCAACCTTGCAGCATTTCTACCTCCTGTCATAAAGTTATGGATAAGATAAACACCGTGTCAGACATAAAGATCTCAAGTGCCTATATACAAATGCACAAAGTCTGGGGAACAAACAGGGTGAACTCGAACTACGAATACATGAAGGTAAATATGATATAGTTGGAATAACAGAAACTTGGTGGGATGAAACCCATGACTGGAACATACTGGTAGAAGGATACAAACTATTCAAAAAAAACAGATCCTATAAAAGAGGAGGTGGAGTTGCACTGTATGTAAAGGGCCACTATATTGCTACAGAAATGCATGAAACCAAAGATGAAAACCTCCTAGAATGCATACGGTTCAACATAAAAGAAAAAAAGAATGACATGGCCATAGGTGTATATTATAGGCCACCCAATCAAGCAGAAAAAATAGATGTCCTTTTTGCCAGCCAACTAACAAACATATGTAAGAAACACACAACAATAGTAATGGGAGACTTCAATTTTCCTGATATCAATTGGAAAACTAATAATAAATAAGTTCTTAACCAATCTAGCTGACAACTTTGTTGTCCAAAGGTAGAGGGTGAAACTAGAGGAATAGCCATACTGGATTTAATTCTTACAAACAGAGAAGAAGTGATAGAGGAAGTTGAAACTGCAGGAACCTTGGGTGAGAGTGACCATGTCATAGTAGAATTCAACATAACACAGACACAAGCAACAGAACATAATGACACCAGAGTCTTGGATTTTAAAAGAGCTGATTTCAATAAACTCAGAGAGAACTTGGGAAAGATTCCATGGATGAAAATCCTAAAGGGGAAAACAATTCAAGAATCTTGGGAAACTCTAAAAAGTATGACCATAGAAGCCCAGACCAGCACAATACCACTGAGAAAGAAAAACAAGAAATCCAAGAAGAAACCAGCATGGCTGCACAAAGATCTCTCTGGCAAATTGAAAGGAAAAAAGGACAAGTACAAAAAATGGAAAGAAGGACATACAACTAAGGCAGAATATCAGCAGATAGCCAGAATCTGCAAAGACGAAGTCAGGATAGCAAAGCTCAGAACGAACAAAGACTTGCAACAAAAGTCAAAGATAATAAAAAAAGTTTCTTCCAACATACAAATAACAAGAAAAAAATCAAGGAAACAGTCGGTCCACTAAAGAGAGAAGATGGCAAGGAAGTAACAGGCAACAGAGAGAAAGCAGAACTGCTTAACTCATTTTTGCATCTGTCTTCACACAAAAAGAAACTATAGCTCAACCCACCAAAAACATAACTGTAAAAGACAGACCAGAAATAAAAAAATAAGCAAAAAAAATAGTAAGAGAACACCTGTATGATCTTGATGAAAACAAACCACAGGGGGCCTGGTGGATTACATCCCAGAGTTTTAAAGGAGCTGGCAGAGGTCATCTCAGAACTATTGCACCATATCTTTCAAAGATATGGAACTACCAGAGGACTGGAAAAGAGCTGATGTGGTTCCCATCTTCAAAAAAGGAAAAAAACAGACCCAGGAAATTATAGACCAATCAGCCTAACATCAATACCCAGGAAGATACTGAAAAAGATAATAAAAAAACAGATCTGCCAACATCTAGAAACAAGTAAAGTAATAACTAGCAGTCAGCACAGGTTTGTTAAAAACAGATCATGCCAAACCAATCTTATTTCATTCTTCAAAACAGTGACTAAATTAGTAGACCAGCAAAATACTGTGGACATAATATATTTAGATTTCAGCAAGGCATTCGACAAAGTAGACTACAACCTACTTCTTAAAGCTAGAAAAAAGTGGAATAGATAGCACCACCACTAGATGGACTTGTAACTGGCTGGCAAACCGTACTCAACAAGTAGTCCTTAATAGGTCTAAGTCTACATGGAGGGAAGTAAGCAGTGGGATGCCACAAGGTTCTGTCTTAGGCCCAGTACTCTTCAATATCTTCATTAACGACTTAGATGAGGGAATAGAAGAGGAACTTACCAAATTTGCAGATGATACTAAGCTGGCAGGAATAGCTAACACCCAAGAAGATAGGCTCAAGATCCAGATGGATCTTGACAGACTAGAACACTGGGCCATATCTAACAAAATGAAATTCAATGTAGAGAAAAATAAAGTCCTACACTTAGGCAAGAAAAACCGAAAGTACACATACAGACTATTTATTTATTTTATTTATTTATTTATTTATTCCATTTATATACCGCCCTTCTCCCGAGGGATTCAGGGCGGTGAACAGCTCATCTAAAAACCCCACAAAGAATACAAAAGTTAAAAAATATTAAATTTCAATCGGCTGCTTGGTAAAACTAACAACCCCCCCCCCTTAAAACCCAATTTAGAATTAATAAAATGGAGACCAAATTAAAACCATCTCAGCCAAGGCCGGCCTGCTGAAAGAGCCAGGTCTTCAACGCGCGCCTGAAGGCCCTCAGGTCCGTGCCGGTACGGAGCTCCGGTGGCAGAGTATTCCAGAGGGCGGGGGCACCCACAGAGAAGGCCCTACTCCTCGGCGCCGCCAGACGGCACATAGCGGCCGACGGCACCCGGAGCAGACCCTCTCTGTGGAACGCACCGGCCTGTTGGAGAACGCTGGCAGAATGCGGTCCTGAAGGTAACCTGGTCCCATGCCATGGGTCGCCCTAAAGGTCAAAACTAGAACCTTAAAGTGAACCCGGAAAGCCACCGGCAACCAATGCAGCTCGCGCAGGAGAGGCGTCACATGGGCGCTACGTGACGCCCCCATGATCACCCGCGCGGCTGCATTTTGCACCAGCTGGAGTCTCCGGATGCTCCCCGCAGGGAGCCCCATGTAGAGGGCATTACAATAGTCCAGGCGAGAGGTGACAAGGGCCTGAGTGACCGTGCGCAAGGCGTCCCGATCCAGGAAGGGCCGCAACCGGTAGATCCGACGGATCTGATGAAACGCCCCCCTGGAGACGGCCGCGATGTGATGTTCAAGTGACAGCCGTACATCCAGGAGGACTCCCAGGTTGCGAGCCCTCTCTGTGGGGGGCAGAACTTCCCCCCCGATAGCCAGCGAAGGTGTCAGCTGGCTATATCGGGGCGCCGGAAACCACAGCCACTCGGTCTTGGATGGGTTGAGCCGAAGCCTGTTCCCGCCCATCCAGTCCCGCATGGCCTCCAGGCACCTAGACATAGCCCCCACAGCATCGTTGGGGTGGTCCGGAGTGGAGATGTACAACTGGGTGTCATCTGCATACAGATGACACCTCACTCCAAGACCACGGATGATCTCACCCAGCGGCTTCATGTAAATGTTGAACAAGAGGGGAGAGAGGACCGACCCCTGAGGTACCCCACAAACCAGGGGCCTAGAGGTGGACCTCTCCCCCCCCGCCAACACGAATTGCGAACGGTCGGAGAGGAAGGAGGAGAACCATCGAAGGACGGTTCCACCAATCCCCAACCCCCCCAACTGTCGCAACAAGATACTATGGTCGATAGTATCGAAAGCCGCCGAGAGATCTAATAGGACCAGGACAGAGGAGAACCCTCTGTCACGAGCCCTCCAGAGATCATCAACCAATGCGACCAATGCCGTCTCAGTGCTATGTCCAGGCCTGAAGCCCGATTGGAACGGATCGAGGTAAGTAGCTTCCTCCAGGTACTGGGGGAGCTGACGTGCCACCACACTCTCAACAACCTTCGCCACGAAGGGAAGGTTGGAGACTGGACGATAGTTGTTTAAAATAGCTGGGTCCAGGGAAGGCTTCTTGAGGAGGGGGCGCACCACTGCCGCCTTCAGGGCGGTAGGGAGCACCCCCTCTCTCAAGGAAGCGTTGACAATCCCCTGGAGCCAGCCTCGTGTCGTCTCCCTGGCGGCCGAAACCAGCCAGGAAGGGCACGGGTCCAATAAACAGGTGGTGGCGTTCAGACCCCCCCAGCAACCTGTCCACACCCTCGGCGGTCACAGGGTCGAACTCCCCCCAGATAACACTCACAAGACCTGCCCCGGACATCTCCCCCCGGGACCATCCAATTGGAGTCGAGCCCCTCCCGAATCTGAGCGATTTTATCATGCAGAAATCGGGAAAACTCCTCCGCCCTACCCTGCAAGAGGTCATCCCGCGCTCTCGGTTCAAGTAGAGAGCGGGTCACTCTAAACAGGGCGGCAGGCCGATTTTCTGCTGATGCAATAAGGGCGAAGAAATACGAAGATTTCGCCGCCCCTATCGCCACAAGGTAAGTCTTAATATGAGATCTCACCTGTGTTCGGTCAGACTCAGAACGGCTCGCCCTCCAAATGCCCTCTAGACGTCTTTTCCGGCACTTCATCTCCCGTAGCTCCTCCGTATACCACGGAGCCACATGGGATCTGTGCCGGGTCAGAGGTCGCAGGGGCACAACTCGATCTAGAGCCCCGGCGGCCAACCCATCCCAGGTCGCCACCAGGTCTCCAGACGAGCTGTGAGCCAGAGATTCAGGAAACGGCCCAAGCTCCCTCTGGAACCGCTCCGGGTCCATCAGGCGCCTGGGGCGGAACAATCTAAGTGGTTCCGCCTCCCTACAGTGGGGGGTGGCGGAACAGAAGTCCAACCTAAGGAGGGAATGATCTGTCCATGACAAGGGTGTAATAATTAACTCCCCAAAATTACAGTCATTCAACCACTGCCCAGAGACAAAAATCAGGTCCAGCATGTGTCCTCCAATGTGAGTGGGGGCAGAAACTAACTGGGTCAGGTCCATGGCCGTCATGGAAGCCATGAACTCCCGAACCAACCCCAAGGTTTCACCAGACGATGGCAGGTTGAAATCCCCCATGACCAGAAGCCTGGGGGTCTCAACCGCCAGTCCGGCTATCACCTCGAGGAGTCCGGGCAGGGCCGATGAGACGTGGCAGGGAGCCAGGTACGCCATCAAAAGACCCATCTGAACCCCTTGCCCCCACTTCACAAATAGAGATTCACAGCCAGCCGTCTGAGGGACAGTGGCCTCCCTAGGATAAAGGGCTTCCTTTATAAGCACCGCCACCCCTCCACCCCTTCCCTGAGCCCTAGGCTGGTGAAATGCAAGGAAACCTGGTGGGCACATCTCAACCAGAGGGACACCACCCTCTGGGCCCAACCAGGTTTTGGTAACACCTACCAGGTCCGCGGCCTCCTCCTGAACCAAATCATGGATCAGGGGAGCCTTGTTAACCACGGACCTGGCATTGCACAACAGCAGCCGGGTATTCAGGGCCTGAGAATCCAGACAACCAGGGCTGCAGGATGGGTATGGAGGGTCGGAGCGCGCTACCGCTTGCAAACATCGGGAGCGCGATCCCCTTACTGGATATGGCCCTCTACCCCCAGCATATCTTCCTCTCCCAGTCACCGTGCTGATAAAATTTGCCCCCGGCAGCCCACCCCCAGTCTGCCACCCCGACACAGAAACCCCCGAGGCCCCCCAGGCGCGCGGGCCGGCCGGCTGCCCCCAACTCCATGTGGGCTGTCTCCCCTGCCCACCCTGGATCCTTTTAACCCATTAAAAAACCCCATAAAAAATTACCAATCCCGGGTTTCCCGCGTTTCCTCCCATTCCTCCGGCTTCCACGGCCCCACCATCGCTCCGGATCCCAGGATCCCTCATAGCGGAACGTCTTCGAAAGTTTTGAGGGCCACTTAAGGGAGAGGGGGACATCCCTCAAGGCCCAAAGCTCCGCCATGGAGTACATCCGTGGCCCCGGCCACCCCACCCCGACGGTCTCACAGCGTCCAAGGTCTTTGTGATGGAAAAATCCAGGCGGACTGGGGTAAACCCCTCCCCCCCCGGCCGCCCCACCCCTGCCACCGGTGGGACCCCCGGGAGAAAAGGGGTCATAGGCAAGGTCACTCCCCCCCTCCCCGGGCCCACCACCCCTGCCACAGGTGGGGGCCCCAAGGAGGGGAGGGGAACGGTCACAACACCATCCAACCCCCAGTCTCCGTGTTGTCCTCGCAGCCATAGGGGCGGCCCCGAATCCAGTCCAGGCCCGCCATGTCCACAGCGGGGCCACTCCCGCACTGGTCGGGGCTCCCCGAAATCGCCGCGGCCTGAGCGAGGCCGCCGAGCCTACCACACTGTTGTGCCTCACTGGGGATAACAAGACCTCTTCATAACCCCTCGGGACTCCGGGGTTGCCGCGGTAGCTGTTCCAGGGCCTCTGCGGCCTCAACAATGCCGCAGAGGCCAGTCCAGGCCCCCCCAGGCGGCTCCCCCAGGTCCGCGCCGCCCCAGAAAATCCAGAGCCATCGCTCTCCCCAGGGGGCCGCCGGGGCCATACCGCGGTGGTCTCCCCATCCCGGAGACCGCTGGGTCCACCGGCGTCCATATCGCCACGACGCCTCCGGAGGCCACCGCCATCGAGGCCGCCGCCACCGCGACCGCCATCCAGGCCGCCGCCGCGACCGCCGAGGCCGCGACCGCCGAGGCCGCCACCACCTCCGCTGCGGCCTCCGAGGCCGCCACCGCCGCCGCAGCCGCCGCCACCGCCGCCAAGGCCGCCATCGTCGTCGCGACCATCGCCGCGACCTCCGCCGCCGCCGCCGAAGCGCCCGCAGCCCCCGACGTGATTACTATCGCCAGGGGCCTCGTCTGGCCTCACTGGCCGCCGGGCAAGGCCTCCGAGGCCTCCAGGAACACTTCGGCGTTGCCGAGGCCACATCCGCGCCGCCCTCCGCGCCGCTGCCCCAGCCGGTCCCGCGGCTCCAGCGCACCCCCAACCGGCCTCTGAAGGATCCCGCCGGGCTCCCCCGATCCTCCCCCGCCTCTGCCACCGGCGGGGGGATCCGGGGGGTAGGGGGGGCCGCATCCGAAGCCGCCGCGGCCGGAGGGAGCTCCGACGGAGGCGCGCGGCCGCCATTCGAAACCCGGAAAGTGCTTTGAGACTGGGTGAAACCAGGCTCTATAGCAGTAACTGTGAGAGGGATCTTGGAGTCTTAGTGGACAACCAGCTAAATATGAGCCAGCAGTGTGCAGCAGCAGCCAAAAAAGCTAATGCAATCCTAAGTTGTATTAACAGAGGGATACAATCAAGATCAAGGGAAGTACTAATACCACTCTATAAAGCTTTAGTAAGACTGCACCTAGAGTACTGCATCCAGTTTTGGTCACCACATTATAAAAAAGATGTTGAGGCTCTAGAAAAAGTACAGAAAAGAGCAATCAGGATGATTAGGGGACTGGAGGCTAAAACATACAATGAACGGTTGCAGGAACTGGGCTTGGCTAGTCTAGTAAAGAGAAGGACCAGGGGAGACATGATAGAAGTCTTCCAATATTTGTCACAGGGAGGAAGGGGTCAAGCTATTTTCTAAAGCGCCTGTAGGCTAGACAAGGAATAATGGATGGAAACTGAACAAGGAGAGATTTAACCTAGAAATAAGAAGAAACTTTCTGACAGTGAGAACAATCAACCAATGGAACACCTTGCCCTTGGAAGTTGTGAGAGCGCCATTACTTGAGACTTTCAAGAAGATATTGGACTGCCATTTGTCAGAAATGATGTCTCCCGCTTGGGTGGGGGGTTGGACTAGATGACCTACAAGGTCCCTTCCAACTCTGATTATCTGTTAAATATGTTAAATGATAAGGGTTTCAAGGATCTTCTCAACCAGTGGTCTATAATGTCCCACAAAATTCTTGTGAGATGGTTGCTTAGCTTAACATGATAGGCTCATACGTGTGTGCATAACTCCATTGGAGTGAGGGGAGGCTGTGCGAATCTCCATTCAGGTGAGCAGTGGGCACTTACACTTGTGCATGAAGCTCCATTTTCATAAACTAAGGGTACTTAAGTGGAGGGGGGTTGGGCTCGTGCAAAGCTCCATTCGCACAAATGGAGCTTTGTAAGTGAGCACAAGGACCCACCATTCGCGCAAATGGAGCTTTACATGCACAAGCATACATGTTTGCCCAGCACTCAAGTGGCCTAGTTTCAAACAGGCTGCAGCCTGAGGGTTGGGGACCCTTGCTTTAGAGGAATGTTTTGTTTTGGGAAAGGAACCCTCACTATAACAGAACTAGCCCCACAGGCCCTGTACACTATCAAAATGGATTTAGCTAACTTATTAGTATCTGCTGAAGAAAGCTCAACTGGTATCAACTCCTTTATTTTCATTTTGCTGTACTTGCTACTGAAGTAGGTAAAGATGCATAAGACTTATACCTTTCATTTACATGATTCTCCATTGGACCATCCATTATTCTAAATCAAGGTATATAATATTAACTTTTTTTTCAGGTTAGAGTCAGAAGTGAATAAATTGAATCAAATAAACAAATCACCTTGATCCTGTGATTTAGTGAATGTTAATCTCACACCATATGGAATTAAATCAAGGAGCTTGATTTGGGGAATTCCCAGATCCACACATTCCCCCAAAAGTGAGATAAAAGGGAGATAAGATGCAAGTGCTTAATATATGAGTTTAATCCACAAGTTCAGAATAAATGGGTTCATTATAATCCCAATGGATAGTGAAGAGGCTTGTCATCATTGTCAAAATCAATATGCAGTATTAGTTGAGATAGTAAAAGCCCAAAATCTTCGCCATACCTTTCTTGGGAAAACTTAGGAAAATGTATTGCTGGGTATTACTGCTTTTTAAATGTTTGTTTTAAAACTTGAAATTTTGCAAACTTTCTGTTTCTGATAAATATGTAAATGCCATTTTTTAAAAATAACTTTCCTGCCCCTGCATATATGTTCATAGGTTGCGTTACCAAGGATACTTTGGCGGTGTAACTGCTCTGACAAGGGAGCAATTTCTGAAAGTGAATGGATTTTCAAACAACTACTGGGGCTGGGGAGGAGAGGACGATGATCTCCGGATCAGGTACATTTCAATCAAATGCAAAGTGGGTGGCAAGGATTGTGGGTGATGGGCATCTTTCTTGTGGCATGATTCATATTATGTTTAGGCAAATTATCTTAAGAGAGTCTGGAAACTTGAGACCAGAGTTGGCATTGCAGGAAGCTTAATTAGAAATACGAAAGTGTGTCTTGATTTTTTTTAAATCTGGAAGTCCACTCCACTGACTAGGATTGGCTGCACTTATATGAGATGATTTTCTTAAGACTGCTTGGCATAACCACAAACAACCTTCTTGTTACTTGTTTTTTTAATCACCCCTCTGTATTTGGCTTATTTCAGGTGTCTTCTTCCATGAAGCAGCATGAAAGTAATGCTGCCCTCTTAGTGCAAGGTGGGAATAATTCAGCAACAGATAAACAATAATCAAACCATTCAAAATTGTGTCAATGTATGGAAACCTATGATGTAACTGTAGGCTGATGTCTTAGGTTTGTTCTAGTACTTGTTTGCACACTACCATAATTGCTATTTGCAGAACAATACAACTGCAATGTATCTGCTTTAGGATCCAGCGGTACAATTAAGAGAGGAATCTTCAAACAAACTGTCTCTGGCTTTTTGTGCATGTGCTTCTGATGAGCATGAACTATTCATGGGGAGACAATGATAGACAGCCTTCAGAACAATTGTGCAAGTCTTCTGAGCTGGCTGAGCTCTGCTGGTCCAAACAGAAGGGTCCCATAGACCTAGTTTAAAAAAACAAAGGAATATAGAGTAGAGTTCCAGTAAAATGAGTAACAGTTATATAAAATCCTTTTCAGGTTCTGGTTTTTCTGGTTGCGTTGGCTCTGCCTGTCAGTAAATGTAGCATTTAAAATTGGTTCATTCTGTTTGCCTTTCTTCCTAAAGGTCAACAGAGCTGGGTTTTGTAAGAAGATAAATACTTAGCATTCAGAGGAACAGGTAGTGCAGTCTTCATTTTTAAAAGAAGGAATGCTAAAAAGTGCTATGCTAGAATCAAGGATGCTTTGTTTGCTGTGGTCTGTTTTTCATTCTATAAATTGTGATACCAGCCTCTCCTAATCTGGTGCCTTGTAGTATTTTGAAATTATAACTTCCAAAATTGTCTCAATGCTTCTAGATGATACTTGTCTGGCGAACACTGGAAATAGATAAGGGCATTTCCATCACCCACCTTTATTCAATCTAGTTAATTTGCAAATGATCAGTATTGCTGAAATTAATCCAAAATCTTGGCCATTGAATCCTCCTGCTCAGTGTAGCAGTCGAGTTTGAAACATCTTCAACAGGGAGTTATCCAATCTGTTTGACAGTGTCAGTGACAAGAAGGAAACCATCTCCCTATGGAGATGATTCTGTTCTCAAACAACTGGTCTCTGTTGTTTTCTCTTTATAATCAGGGGCAATCTTCCTTCCTGCATTCTCTCTCTCCTGTAGCCAGGAATAGTTAAGGACAAGACCATGATGTTCATACAAGTAGTCCTTGACTTAAGACCAAAATTGGGACCAATATTTCAGTTGCTAAGAAAGTAGTGTTAAGCAAATCACAAACATACACTATCCTCCTTCCTCTTCCCTCTATTTTCCCCACATGTGAAGTAAGTTGGACAGACAGAAAGTGATTGGCCCAAAGTCACCAAGCCAGTTTTCATGCCTATGGTGGGATTAGAACTATAAACCATATCCTGGTTTCTAGGCCAGCACGTTATACCAAACTAGCTCTTTGTCACTGTAATTGAACAGTTACAAGGGAAGAAAAGAACTTTAAAACAGCGGCTACAATTCTCAACTTTGTAGATGTCACATGATGAATCCTATGGTTAATGATATCAATATAAATTCAATAAATAAATGAATAAAAGCCCCCAATGAAGCCTAATAGGGTAACAAAGACTGCCCTTCCCCATACAGGTCATCCACAACAGCACTCAGTGTAGTAATATATGGTTATATACTCAGATCATCTGCTTCTTTCAAGGACCTCTGTAGCTGAGAGCCCCAACCAGGGGTGGGATTCAACAGGTTTGCACCTATTTTCTAGAACCGGTTGTTAGAAGAAATTACTGGCCTATTCCTGTAAGGCAGGAAGGAAACATTCTGGTGTTGCTTACAGAAACTGCCTCTCCATTAACTCTTATTACATTCTTGGCAGGACTAGACTTCCTGTCTCTGGAACTTCTCTGGAGTTTTTTTCCTCCTTTGCTGGTACTTTGCTTGTGTGGAGCGACCATTCAAAGTTACAATGGCACTGAAAAAAGTGATGTATGACCATTTTTCACACTTATGACTGTTGCAGAATCCCCAAAGTCATGAGGCCAGGGGAGGAGATGCGTGCCTCGATGTGAGTGATGTTGAGTTGGCCACGCCCAGCCAGTCACATGACCACCAAGCCACACCCACCAACTAAGCCACACCCATAGAACCGGTTGTTAAAAAATTTGAATCCCACCCCTGGCCCCAACTACAGATTTTTCATCATCTCTTATGGTCAGAGTATAGGACTTCAACATAGGCTATTGCTTGTGATTAGTTAAATTCCTTGTTTTTTTCCATTGCTTTAGGCAGGTAAAGATGCTTGGCAGGTAAGTCACATCTAGTATGGCAACAAGTCTGTCACTTGTGAAAAGCTAAGAAAGCATGATGCCTGCCCAGATATCAGGACTTACTGGCCATATACAATGTGCAGGAACAATTTCAATGATTATTTATTTATATATGAGATCTATCCTACCTTTCCTCTAGGACCTGAAGGTGGCATACATAGCATTCCTGCCTTCAGTTCTTATAACAGTTTTGCAGAGTGAAATGGATTGAGAATTAGTAACAGGGTTTGGCTATCATGGTTAAAAATGGACTTGAACCTGAGTTTCCTATGTTCTAGTCTAGTACCCATTCCATAACACCACAATGTAATATGAATTATTCTGCTCACTATTGGCAGTATTACATATATTAACATAATTGGTACTTCTAGGGAAAAGTGGTTTCAAAGGCAAATTTAAAAGGCAGTAAAGTAACATATATGTGAACAATTTCCCCTGCTCTGTTTTCCATTCTTTGCAGGCCTCTTCTTTCATTTTGTTAAGAATAAAAGCTCATCTGGAATCCTGAAAAACAGAAAATCAGCTGCAGAGTGAAATGCAGGAACAAATTAATAGGCAGTTTTCTCTATTTCACATCCCACTCAAGCTATTTCACTTTAGAAGCAGCAGCAGTTGGAGAATTAAGATTAGGAAAGACAGTTCTGAAATAGATCAAAAACTCATCTAGTTCAGGAATTTATTTCCAAGTTGACCAGTAAGTAAATAGTTGTGTTGTCCTACATATATATCCTGGTGATTGGTACAAAGAACCTGATTGATTAGTAGTTGTGATCAATAGCCTTATCCTTTATCTTTTTAATGTTATTAAAACTCTCTGCTCTAATTGCCATCCCTATATCTTGTAGCAATGTATTCCACGGGTTGCAAATTCTTTAACAAATTTCCCATAATTCAGCTTCATTGAACATTGGTTGGGGTGCACCAAGAGAGAAAACTTTGATCTTATCCACCTCTTCATCAGCATGAATTTGTTGTATATAATTCAGCTGTGCAAATTTAATTCAGAAGAGGTACTTTGGAGGTCAAATGCATTGTCTACAACTCATTAAAGCAGTTGTATATTTCCAAGATCACTTGGCTGCTATGAACACTTCCCCAAAGCAGCATGATTCTGAAAAAAGGAATATTATTTTAACGAATTACAGCTAGATACAGGGCTTGTATTCCTGTGTATTCTGATACATCCTTCCAAATTAAACATGTATTAGTCTTAACATGCAATTGCAGCTTGTACTAAGATTGTCCTTCCTTAAAACAAAATTTTGTTAATTTTCATCCATTAATCCAAAAAAATGCCAAATAATTTTTCTGCCTTCAACATAGGGCTTTTGGAGCGGAAGTGGGATTCTTGAAAATAGTGCTATTTCCATTTTTCAGTGCCAGTTTATGTAGTGCTCATTCTGTGCTTGCTGCATTCTCATTCATATAACCTTATAGTTAAATTTAAGGGAAGTAAAATGTGCAAATTGAGAAAGAACCTTTATTCTAGAGGTTCTCTTTTCAGTACTGGAATGTTGAATTCATATCATGGTTGCTTTCATGTGCGCTTTCCTAGTCATTATCAGCAAGTAAAAAGGCCAGGTAGCTCTCCATCATATTTTCTAATCTACCATAATGCTTGTACTTCACAACTTGTCATTACTCACAAATTGTCACATTTTTGTTTTCAGGGTTGAAATGCAGAAAATGAAGATAATCCGGCCTTCCCCCAGTATAGCCAAGTACACTATGCTCTTTCATACCAGAGACCAAGGCAATGAGGCAAATGGCCAGAGGTGAGTTTAGAAAGCTCTTCTATGAATCAAATTCCATTGAAGAGTATAATTGGTGATGGGAAAAATTAGACTGGATTGTGCTCCTGATAGCTAGCTAGCTTAATGTTCAAAATCTTTCCAGGATAAGTCTCTATAGGCAGCCATTTTTAGTCATGAGGCACAGTGGAAGCTACTAGAAAATGGCCGCCTCTACAAAATGGCGCTCCCACCAATTTTAACTGTTACTGAGGCCTCCTTGGAGAGCCACTACAGCTTTGCTAAGGCTAGAAGCTGGTTGCCTTTACAAAATGGCGCTCCCACCAATTCTGATCGTTGCTGCATTAATTTTTACCATTGTAGAACCATGTTGCGGCAGTCCCAACATCTCTGCTTACACAGCCCTTCCTTACTGGACAGGCTGTCTGACAGGCTTTTCGCTACGTAATCTTTCTGATCTCGGTCTGAATGATCTCACCTTCAGCTGTTCGTTGCGAGGAAGCCGCTCGGCGTTAACAAAACGAAATAAATTGTCTTTTGCGCTTGAACTACTGAGCTCTTCCTTACATGGGCAGGCTACTGAGTTGGCACAAGGCATCGCTTCAATGCCCCCAAAACCTATTCCAGGTTTTTGGGGACGATCCTGTAAGTTCTAAGCTGAAGAAGCCTTTGTAAATGCAGAATCCGTGAAATGAAGGCTTGCGATACCAAAAGCACCAAGGCTTCGAAAAGCCTATTGCACTGATAGTCCCATAAGGACTGTTGTCTGGATAGTCCAAAATAACTAATATTAATATTAACAAAAAAGGTGTTACAAACACCCCTCTACATGGAAGTATAGAGGAACAAAAAAATTAAGCATCTATTCTGCCAAGACTGAATAGAAGAACTGGAGACAGTGGCCCGGAAATAGATACAGTACTAGATACAGTACTAGATAGATACAGTATGTTTGGGAGACTCTTTGTATATCTGAGGATGGATGGCATAAAACAAAATTGCTTATTATACAGCCTCTTGAGGTGCATTTTAACATATGACTTAATATGTGACCTGTTTTTTTTCTTTCCCTCCTACCTCCAACATTAAAATCTCTTCAGAATGAATCTCTTGCATCAGGTGTCTCAAGTATGGAAGACCGATGGGCTAAATTCATGCTCCTATAAACTGCTTTCAAAAGAATATAATCTTTTATATACGAATATTACGGTGGATTTTGGAAAGCAAACTAAGTTTACATAACCATTACTTATGGCTAATAAATTTTATTTAAATGGACCAAAAAAAGTAATGACTTGAGCTATAGCAGTGAAATATTTCATTTTCTGTTGGTGGATATTCAACAAGTTCTTTACACAGGGAATGTTTTTAAAACTGATAGTTACTTCCTTTTGAGCTATTAAGACAACATTGAAATTAAAGAGTTTCTTTGGTAAAAGTAACCCTTTGTAAAGAATTCTACTGAACATTTTTTAAAAAATGAGATAAAAGAACAATTCAATGGTTAATTTTTCAATGAAGCAAAAATGTCTTTTTTTCAGTTGAAGAATTGCTCATCATAATATTCTAAAGAGGGATGGTACATAATTTTTTTCTTAAATAAGGAAAAAATAAAACTTTGAATAGTGTTAACAGCTGTTGATCTCCAGTTTTCATATTTATCTGAATATCTGTTAGTTGAGAATGTGTGATAATTTACTACTAAAAGAAATTGATTAGTCTGTGCTTTTCATTTTTCAAAGAATAACAGCCAAACCTATTTGAATAGAGTACACAAGTAGATAAATTGATATTAAAATAATAGCATGCTTCTTTACAAGTTTAGAATGCAGAATCATCTTAAAATAGAATGATACTTCTTCAGGAATGAGGGGAAAGCTGAGAGATAATTAATGCAACTAACGAATATGAGATCTTAATATTAAACATAGAAACAGTCCTATGGTTAAATTTGAAACCTCATTTTTTTTAAATGAAACAGAAAAATAAATTGTGTTCTGGCTACTCAGTCAAATTATTTTTATATTGTCAAAGTGGCTATCAGCAAACCACATCATAAACTTGAAAGGCAAACAATCCTTATTTTCTCAGAGGGAAATAGATTCAACATTGGTACTTTGAACTATCTGCAATCTTACTTAAATATTTATAGATTTCCTACTCTTGCCTTTCTATAGGATGGCTGCTATGATGATTCAGTGAGCTATATATAGGAGATATAATACAAAGTAAATCTCCATATTAATTCCATATTTTTAATTCCATATTTTTAATATGGTCTGTCTCAGCAGTTTGTTTACACAAATATATCAAACTTTTTAAAATAACGAGACTCCAATGAAGTGTTAAAAAAGCACACAATTGGTTCATTCAAATACTTATATAAGATGTTCATTAATGCTTTTTAATTAATGTTTATTAAAACTCACTAAAATATTTTTAAAATAACACCCTGAATATAATTAAAAATTAGCTTTCTTAAAAATATGAGTATAGAAACTGAATTTTCTAATGAAAAACCTTTCAAAAGGAGACCCATAAGTCAATTCCAAATTCATATATTTCCTGAAAAATTGGTAATAAGTAACATTAATGTAACTTTTTTTGTATTTGCTATGCAGAAGACTTGTGCTTAGGAAAGAGCACAGGATTCAATAGATATTTTGCAATTGTTTATAGACAAATTTGTTGCTGGTACCTGACAATTCCTATAGCAGAACTAGTTTCTAGCTCCTGACAGTTTACTGCAGAACAAGATAGGATAATTTCTATGTTGCTAATGTCAAGCAAAACCATTCTACCCCAAATACTAATACAGGGTTTCTTTAAAACCCTGTATTAGATTCCTGCTTAATTTGGTCAAATGAATGCAAAAGCAATGTTCTCTTTCCCTTCTTGCATTCCTAGTGAGTTTAACTTGTAAAAAGCTCCAGGATTTCAAAGCTTCAGATGATGCCAAAGTCAAGTGTTATTCCTATTTTTTCTACTTGGGGGTGGTAATGCTGGAGTGGCTCCAATATCTACCATAATGTGTGTATAAAGATGTTTTTTCTTCTTTTCTAAAAGTTTGAAGACAAGGGAATTTGTTCCATCGTCTTTCCACGTTTGGGAAGTATGCAATTCAGCAGGCCTAGGGAAAGGAAGATTCCAGTTTAGATAAGCAAGGAATATTTTGCATATAGAAATGTAAATCAAACAATGTTACATTACTAACTTTTTAGAAAGGCAAAAGGAAATTGTTTCTCATATTACAAAAAAACAAACAAACCATAGGTTAAAGGAAACTTGTTTCTAATATATTTTTAAAAATAATCCTCATAAGGGGAAAAATTAATATTACTAAGGACATACTGTATATCAGGTTCCTCATGAATGGAACATTCATTATGCAAAAATATATTGTCAGAGTTTAAGAAGTAATCTAGGTGATTATACATAGTCATCTGGGCAAATTAAAAAAAGTGAATTATAGCCAGAGAATCCTGATTTTGGTGGAAAACATTTGTCCTGATTGAGACATCATTGATGCAACTTGAACTGGGATTACACTCCATGTTCTAATTTATCATGCAAAATAATGAGAGGTGGGAAAAGGAGGGAATAGAACCAGCCTTCTCTGATTCTAAGTAGAGTTGGTACTGGTACTGTACTTAAATGTATTTGCTCTACTCAGCTGATATTTAGTTAAAATATTTAGCCCTGCCAATGGCTACAAACATTCCCTTTTAAAAAAATCTATTATTTAAAAAGAGCTTAAGTAGCCTACAGAACTTACATACAAGTCAATTATATTACTACTTTATATTTTTAATTTAATGAAAATGTCAACAATGTTAACATTTATTTGAATGTAACATTGCTGCTTAAAATTGCTGAAGGTCCTCCAGAAGAACCATATTTCCACCTTCTGAAAGGCCAACGGTCACTGTTGTGTGAAAGGGCAAGTTATTCAAAATTACAACAGTGCAGAAAAAAATAATTTAGCAATGGAGTTGCTGGCCCTAATTGTCACAAAGCAAGGATTACCTGTAGTGATCAGTCTCTTGAACCATAGTGACAAATTTACTGGTAACCAGAGTGGCTCCCGCAGCATTGATGCAATATCTACATTGATCTATTACATCAATGCTGTAGGAACTGCTCTGATTATTCACAACCACAGCAATTCTGCCACTGCATTCTGGATCAACTGCATAAGATGGTTTTACTTCAATTTAAAATAGATATGACAGATAGGAATTTGATCTGCAGTGTTATACATGAACAATACTTCACATAAGGGAGATAAAACTATGATTGAATTTGACCAGAAAAGAAAACAAAAATAAATAAATGCAATCACCTTTTTAGATTCAGCAATGGGCTAGCTGTTTGTCCATAACCCATCATTTTATAACGTCCAACATGAAGAGGAACCTGAATTATTTTCATTCCTGCTATATGGATCCTTTTTGAAATAAAACATGGTAGGAAAAATCACTTCCTCAATGAGAAAACAGGCAAATGTACAATTGAAAAAGTTATGGCAACTACTTTTTAGATAGTAAATAATGCTTTTCCCTTTTCCGGCTAAAATAAGTTTATAACTTTAAATATTCCTTATAGTGCTGACTGTTTTTCTTTAGTCTTTTGGGAAGATTTTTTTTGCTGCAACTGGGTTCCTGTGGATTTATGTAGTGGATGAGTAATATTGTCTAGAATACTGAGAGTATTTACACCAAGACAAATTCCTTGTGTGTCCAATCACACTTGGCCAATAAAGTATTCTATTCTATTCTAATATTGTCTATATGAGTGTGTATGTGTGTGTGGACAATTGAAAGCATGCTGTTAATTTTCTCCAAGAGAAACTTTGCAAGAGTGATTGCAAAACTAGTGCAGCACCAGGAAGGAAATCTTCAGCAAGTCACTTATATTCATGTGAGAAAGAAAGCTTACTATATATTGTTTTAGAAATAAAATGAACAGATTGAATTATGGGTGGTTTTTCATAAGTACAGAATTGAAGTTTGGTTGTGAAATGAGAGATGAACAAGAAAAAACATATAAATATGGGATGCTAGTATATAACTCAACATTGAGCAGAAAGTTAGAAACTATGTACAATGACCTCTTGGTCATTTAATGCATTTATGGAAAAATCTATATGGAACATTTACAATGGTGAAGATGGAAGCATAGATATACTTTGTTTACAGATGATGCCATAAGCCAAAAAAACAAATTATATGAAATAAATGTCAGGTTATAGAATGTAAAAAAGAATACAAATATGAAAATTAATGTTTTGAAGACAAAGATTAGTTGAAAATGGAGTTTTCATAACGGATGAAAAACTACAGCTAACAGATGATTTCTCTTATAGCTTGGTATAATGTTTATTAAAGATGAGAAAAATGGAAGAGAGTGCAAAGAACTGCAATTAAAAAATATAGGAATTCCATTCTGAATACAGAACGGAACTCAAACTACAGTTCTTGGAGTAAAAAGCCATGGCAGGAAAAATACTCAGTTATAATGTGTTTTAGCAGAAAAAAAATAAGGAAGATATCCTTGCATAGACTAAATAACGTGTACATGTTCCTCAATACTTGCTATGTTTCCGACTTCACTTAAATATTTTTTTTTAATTTAAGACTAAGTCAACGTTGGAAATACAGCCTATACTAGAGGCTAAGTCTTAAAAATATTTTTTTAAAAATATCATATTTAAGTGAAGTCGGAAACATAGCAAGTGTTGATGGCAGCCCAAAGTTTTGTCTTGTGGTATATGGGGTGCTGTAATTGCTATAAGAGATGCAGTCAATAATTTTGTTAGGCTATCTATATCCTGATTTTTGAATTTTGAGATTATTCCATTGTTTCACTCTATATTGTTTATTATAATAAAATGATATACCAAAATACTTAAGCATGTCTGATATTGATCATAGTGAAAATATTATTTCTTGGTCATAAAGCACTTGCTAAAGCTAGCTATTTTGAGGTCTTCATCAAAAGCTTTTGAGGATATTGTAGTTTTTATTATTTTGAGAAATGGTATAAAGAAGTCATCAGAAATAAAATGCAGCAAACTTTCAGTAGCCTTCTCTTAAGTTAATTTATTAACCTACCCATATTTTAATTCTATTAGACGACAATCTAAATTACACCTTTTGAACTAGCTGAAGGAAAAAGAATTTGATATATTGTGGGAAATAGATTAAATACTGAGTGGATGCATATTAGATTTTCTATAATCTAATAATGTTCCAAACTGATTGTTAATAATGAAACTATTACAACTGACAGGTATAATTTGCCAGATGGTGTGCAGCAGGAATGTCAGAATTGTATTAGAATTGCAACTTCTTCTGAAAGGCATGGGCAAATGACAAAATATAGTGAGTTTACGGAATTAGGAAGATAACTTGAAATGCTAAAATAAGCAAGACAATAATATGTGATGATATTCAGATCAATTTCAACCTTTAAAAATGATGTTTATAATATGTTGTACGTACAAAATATACCGTATTTTCCGGCGTATAAGACGACCGGGCGTATAAGACGACCCCGGATTTTCGGTTGTCTTTTTTCAAAGTCATCTTATACACCAGAAAATATGGGTATTCAAAATTAAGCTGCAAGGATTTGTAAATGCTTCTCCTTCCTTCGCGCTCGCATCAGCCGACCGTACAACCTTCCTCCTCCGGCCCCAGGGCGGCTCTCTCGGTCTCTCTCCCACACACACGGAAGACAACCAGGCCTCCCGCAGAGCATGATGGGCCGGCAGAGCGGCCGCCATCTTGTTCTCTTCGGGAAGGGGAGGAGCATCTCCCGGCGACGCCCGTAATATTTTCCGGCGTATAAGACGACCCGACGTATAAGACAACCCCGGATTTTCGGTTGTCTTTTTTTGGTTTCAAAAGTCGTCTTATACGCCGGAAAATACGGTAATGATCGCTTTAGCTTTGTTTTTCTTCAAACAATTTTAGGAAGAGGTATAAAATGGTATTATTTGATTGGAGAATACTTAAATATTCACTACTAGTATCAATAGCTGATGAAAAAAAGGATGTCTTTGTTGCTTCTTTATTTAATACTGACACTATTTATCTTGCTTAAAACTTTAACGCTTGAACATACTTTAAAACTTCAGCAAATAAATACCTTTTTGCAATGTCATCATCTTCATCAAGACGCTCCCAGTATGTATTTGGAAACCCATTTATCTTCATGTAGTGGTCTGGGGTCAAAGCAGTAACACCACCAAAAACAGATGAATATGGCAGGCTGCACAGAAAAATAAACTTAAGGTAATGCATATGATTTTATTAGTAAAGACACACTGATTCATCATACAAGCAAATGCACTTGGATACTTTTTTTTTAACTCCAGCCCTTTCACACCTATACAGTATATTGCATTAATTAGAATTCTATTGCTGATGCTTTTTGTTGTACTAAACTAGAAATGAACATAAGAAAATCAATATGCTGTAACAATTAAAATTCTGGACTGGGAATTCTTAATGGATGACTAGGTCAATTATTACTTTAAGGCAGATATATTTACAAGCTGTTGTAGTTAAGGTAATATAACAGAAGAGACCTAGAACCCAGAGTAAAGGTAGTTTTGCAATAATTAAATTGTGAAAGAATTATTATGGAAACTTCACTTAAAAGCAAATTCTATATATAATGCTGAAATATATATAGGTCTTCTTAGATATATAAGATTTATGTCTAAATAATTATATTTAGTATCAGAGTTTAAAACACCACTAGGAAAATATTTCAGCATCTGAATTTACTCATGTTGCAAATTAAAAAGTGGCTATGATTTCTGAAAATCATTGCTTGAGTGTCAAAATAAGCTCATGCAGTAACTTTTTAAAAATAAGACACTTATGTGCTGCCACCCTAACTATAATTCCTAAATGTTAAAAATGTTATTCAAAAATGTATAAATTCAATTCAAATGAAAATGGATCTTCTAAACAGAACAAGAATTAATTTTTAAAAAGTGAGTGAATAAAAATTTATGTTTATTCATTATACGTTACTCAAATAATGAATTAGTAATTATATTCAATAAACCATGTTTGTTCAGATTATTTTATTTAATAAGACATTTACTGTCATATTCTTAGACATTACCGGTATAACTTGTCAATAGCAGTGGATAAATGTTTGGGATAATATTTATCACAGACATAAAGATTATAGTCATTTTCTGGAATAAGATCCATATTATGTAGAAGCAGACAGTCCCAATCATTGTCTTTCATGGCCTCATGGACGCCAACATTAAGGAGCTTTGCTCTGTTAAATGGTCCAGTTCCAGCCTGGAAAGAAAACATGACACTCAATCAAGTTACATAACATTGAAGCCTGACAGCAATGACTCTTCATATCTGTATTGTATTCATTTTACAAAAAGCTTCTGATGTGATTGGATGAGTTGTGTTGGTATTGGATTATCAAGCGGTTGTGAAAATTGGATAATTTGTTAGTCCTATGTTCATAAAAGATAAAATTAATGATTTATCTGTGATTAACATACAATCTGAATACTGGGAAAAGAACTAGAGACAAAGTAGAAGGAGAACTGTGTTAATCTAAGGTAACAAAAAAAATCAGGAGTAGCAGTTTTTCTGACTAAATTTCAATAAGGTGCATAAGCTTAATGAGCTTTTGCACCCTTTACTAGAAACATTCAGATACAAGATAAAGGGGCCGAAAAATGAACAGATAAAATAGAATAGGAAGGAAAATAAGAGGTAATGCAAGTTCACAAAAACAGTAAAGGACATATAATTTGAAATGAGAAAATCTATCAAACACTTAAGACAAGATTCTTAGTATCATCAGAACTAATAAAAATATTTTTAATCTATCCCAGTTCCTTGCAGAGGACTTAATAGGTAGATAAAATCTAGCCAAATCTAGTCTAAACATCTAGCTAACTATTCAATGAACTATGAATAAAAAGACTGTATTAAATTTGTATGCTGCCTGACTTTCAATGACTGGGCAGCTCCAACAATCAAACAGAAATTACCAAAAAAATAATAATAAAAAATTAAATACAGTACATCATTGAAATCATGGGTAAAAAGTCAGGTCTTATGACTCTTCTAAATAACAAGAGTCCATTTGGTTCTCAGATCTTGTATTGCACTAACACTATGCATGAAATTGGATTAGAGTTCATTTAATATATAGAATCATCAAGTTTCATTTAATATCTCTAAAATATATGTTTGATTTTCAATTACATTCTCCCAAATGCCCTAAAATTAAATAGTAAAACTAACAACTTTTAAATGAGCTTTTCTATTCAGTATTCTTTTCTATTCAGTATTCTATTCTAATATATGTGGAACATTATTTCAAAGAAGAATCAATACAATGATTTGGCTAAGGCTGTAATTATAGTTTCTCCCAGACTGACATAGAAACTGTTTGATTTATTGGAATATAAACCATGCATATTTTAAAAAGTGTTATCATCATTGATATTTCATCTTTCTTTAAAACACATAATGCAGTTTCTACCTTTATGACTACTTTAAAGCAATCTTATCTACATGTATTTAGGCTTGTCGGAATCTATATACTAAAACTCTTGTCTATAACGTTTAACTGAAATGATACACCATAGGCAAAACCGTTTCACCAAATAGGTACCTTAAATGGGCTACTTTACAGAATGTGTCAAAAATTCAGGACCCATGATTCCCATGAAATTAAAATTTGGAAAATTTTATAAAATGTTGTCACATAAAAATATTTAATGACATAATACAAAATGTCACAAAACATTTCCTATGGTCAGCTCCTAAATTTTGACTGTACTATATATTCAATGTAGGTTATGTTCAAGTCAGATGTTTCTCTGAATATCACCCTGAATTTTTAAGAAATTTTCAAGACATGCCCAGCCCACCATTGAAGACTTAAGGAATATGGTATGGACATAGCTCTGAAATGATGACCCAAGGGATCATGGATTTGTCCAGTTTCCAAATCATATTGACTCAGAATATGAAGCCGGGGAAGGCCTATCCAGACCTGCTAAGATAGTCAATAGAACTATATGTAACTATTTCCAGTATCTTCAGATACCATCTACTCAAGAATGCTTAATTAGAGAATTGCTTAATAGTTTGGCTTACCTGATGAATCAAGTAGATACAATAGCTAAGCTGTTGACGTTGGAGAAAGGGATGAAGGTAATAGAGAAATTGGTGCAACTGCTTTTCACAGTTCCCGCATGGTACAATTACAGCCGTTTTGTAATGGGCTAGACAATGAGGTGGGTTGTAACAGCCACCCAATTGGACATATGGATTTTTGTGGATAATTGCTCTTTCACTGTGTAGTGTATCAAAGGTGATGGTTAAGAGTCCAACTGCATAAAATATTGATTGACAAATGAGAAAAAGAAAATTATGAAAAACTTAAGATTTGTTCACATTTCAAAAAGCACACCTGGAAAAAAGATAATTTTTACTATTTTTTCTCTAGAAATATTTCTAAATGTAATTTCATGGAAATATTGGCTATGCTATTTCATTAATATTTTAGCATTACAACAAGGAGCCCACATGAACTTTGGATCTATATTCTCCTATCCTTCAGCATAGCTTTAAAAATGTCTTTTAAGTATGAGTTACTCAAGTAAGCCATTTTCAAACGTCCAAATTGTCTTCTTTGAGTCAAATATACAAATTTGTCTATGTTAGAACATTTTGCTAAGCAGCAGTTAATATAAAATGAAAGATTAGGAAAAGATGATAAAAAGAAGTGAAAACCAATATTGTGGACACTAAACCGTGTCCCATTGAAATATTTTTTCTGTATGAAAATCTGTATACTCATTAAAAAGTGAATAAACATCTTTCTTACAAAAGTATTTGAATTTTCAGTTCCATCATATTTAATCTAGGTCTACACATTTTCAATGGTAAGTAAAATCACATAATGCATATAAATTACATAGAATACAATTTCCAAGTAAACCATTCAGATCAAGTCAGATATTACATGTTTTGTATTTTGATTGGAAATTCACAATGGCATTGAAATACATAATTTTACTGCAAAACTAATGGTTTCCAAACAGGAATAAAATTCAGCAAACAGGAGTTGGTCTAGCTGGCACTTTCTGACTGCTGATCAAAATGAATTGAGCAAGCTTTGTGAAATGGAAGATATATTGTATTATGGTTCCCTTGTCTTTCTACTTACTTTACCGTACTGTTATCTCTGCTTTGTATTTAAACAATACCAGACCATAAACACTATGGACACAACTACTGAAATTAAAAACAAAAGGTTTACAGAAATATTCATCCATATATATTCTTAATGAATTAGTGCAGGTTAAACACTGTATAATTGACTAAAAAATAATTTGTACCACAATAAAAAGACTTGTACTTACTGGGAAAGGAAAACAGCTGAGATTATCATTTTTTTTATATGTTACATTTTAATTTTATTACTGTTTTTGAGATGTCTGTAAATAGGATCAAGATCAGATATGATTCAAATGAAACATAAGCCTAGTCAAATGAATAAACTTGCTGTCACTTTACAAAATTAGTCTATTATTTTGACCTACCTTGTAGCAAACAGCAACAGCAGCTATTAATGCATACAGTAGTAGTAGGAGTCATGTTCACAACAATGAGTGACTTCCAGAAAATGAATAGAAGAAATCAATTGTTGTTTAGTAAGTCTTAGGATCTTGTATAACATAGCACACTTCTAATCTCCATTGATAGACAAGAACAAAAATAACCAAGTATAATTTTCAAATGCTAGTCAAATCATACTGACACATATCAGTGTAAGGAAACTGGAGGAAAAATTAACTTTTATTGTGCGTATTGTTTTATACATACCAAGTATGTTTGACTGCGGTGTACAAGTCTGTATAGTAGTCTTAGGAGGAGCAGGAGTAAATAAACTAAGATTTATATAGACATCCTCTGATTTTGAATAGTCCAGTGACTTATGTATTTCTAAATGACCGTGAAGTAAAACTGAACTGCTGCCTCGGTAAAGTATCAAGACAAATATAATTTGAAAGATTACCAAGAGAAGCAGAAAGCAAGAATTTTCTGCTCGAGAAAAATTCATTTTCTTCATAAAGAATTTACTTCTTTAATTCTTCAGAACTTTCCAGTGTTGTAACTTTGCAGATATAGTAGCTAAAGTTTTAGTAAGTGACTCTTTGTGGTAACTGAGTATGGAAATTGTCATTTTTCGGAAGTATTCTAGATTCTCAGCATGATTTCTTGCAATTCACAGGACGTTCTAGATGAAATGCTTTATATTTTAACCATCTTTGGCGAATTAATTCTTCCATTATCCAATCTGCAATTATAAGAGAAAAGCAGTAAAAATGTGCTAATAATATAGAGCTTAAATATAATTAACTCTTCCAATTGTATATTGGATTTATACACCAATTATATACCAAATTTGTTATATATTATATACCAGTTATATACCAAAATAGTTATGCATGCCCAGTATTGATGCTCAAAAATTAATAGGAATTCCTATCTTAATATTTAATTACAACTGTAATTATACAATTCTGAGGCATTCCTCAAAATATTTTTTAAATATTGACAAGTGCCTTTTAAAACATTTTTCTCTATTACTCTACCAGCACAATCAAACCCCTTTCCTGGTTTAAAATCAGCTCATTTTCTGAGTTGGGAAAGCCTGTAGTTCTACATTCAATCTCATTTATATTCTTGTTTTCTGTTTTTGCTACTCAAGAATATTTCTTCAGAACTTTTTTGGAGATGCTGTTTTAATTACATTAACTCAAACATACATCTCCAAATGTTGCAGTTTCTCCTTAATTTATTGATATAAATTATGATAAGAGTGAAATCTAGTTTAGTGCTCTTTATCTTCCTCATGCATCTGAAAATACATGCTTCTTTCCTAAAAGTTGAACATAGTATTGGAATCAGCTGCTGGCTACTAGTCTTATTTCCAGGCAGTTAATTCCAAATGATCTTTGATTCCAAAGTTGACAAAATACTAATTTGAAATAGCAGACAGAGGCTCACTTCCTATTAATAAGCATGGCATATTCACTGCTATATCTGATCCCCATAAAATGTTGTTCAATATAACGAAAAAAAGGGATGTACTAAAGATAGATTTTATCATTAGCCGAACATTTGTGTTTGTGTCCACGTTTTCCTCACAGAAATCCTTTCTTCATAACTTTTTTCCAGTTTCAGTTTTAATTTTAATTTAATTTTAGGCTGGGCTAAGTGTATAGCTAAGAGAAAATAATCTGTAATATCGTAGACTGGCAGGCTTGTTTAATATTAAAGGCACATATAGTGAGGAAGCTGAAGTTCTGAGAGGAATAATACGTAACTTTATTCCAGCAAATTTTCTTTTATTCCCATCATGTGAGAGAAAGTGGAAAGCAAATATTTATCAATGTATTTCCATCAGTGCTGAGGAAGGCAAAAAAAGAAAAAGTTTTAAAACACGCCCTCCTCGCCAAGTAAAACAAGAAACTTCGTTACAATTCCTCTGCCGGTCCAAAGCACTCGACAATTTAACTCGGAAACGTCCTTCTCCAAGAAATTTTGGAGCGAGAGTCTGTTCCTTAACTTTCCCAACGCTTGCCGCGGAACTGGGCCTGAGGTAAAAAAAAAAAAATTAAAAAAATTAATTAACTACTTGTTTTTGCGGTGCTGTTTTCGCCTGCCTGGCGAATAAGTTAACAATTCCACTACCTTCCCCCACGCCGTCCGACTTCACCTTCGTACAATCCGAGAAGTAGCACCCCGTAAGCCCCAACTTTTCCTTACTCGCCCCCAAAACGCACCCACCTCAGAAGCCGCACCAGCAAAGCGCTTCAAAACAAAATCGCACTGCCCTGCCCGCCTTCGAAAGGCGCACGAGGCACTTCCTAGAAACGTCCGCAGGGGGGACACGCCCCCTTTTCTTTTCTTTTAACGAAGGAGTATCTAGGACTACATGTACCAAGATGCAGTGCAACATCTAAGCCTTCCCCCCCCTCCCTCGAGTTAAAGCAGGGTATGCTGGGAATCAGAGACGGGAAGAAAGGGCTTTAACATAAGTTCCTTTAGTGGGAGGTTTGCGTTAAGATGTCCGTGACGCAAAGCGGTGATGCAGACTTTGGCTTTCCTTTAGATTTCATTTTTAAATGACTACACATGCCCTTTTCGTTCCTTATATAAATAGCGTCATATGTATTCATGTTGTCATGGTTCGCATCCCCCGCGAAATAAAACCAAACAAACCGCGTTATAGCTTACCGCATGTAACGTAAATGTAAAGTCAAAGTATGCTTTTTTTTTTCAGTCAATCCCGTTGAACTTCATCATCCTCTCAATCAAATGCGCAGTCGTTATAAAGAAAGCAGTTTTAAAGTTTATGGGACTGACTTTTGTATAGTGGGATGGGAAAGGTGAAGGGGACCAGCCCTATGAAAGGGATCTAGGAGTCCTACTGGACAGCCACTTAAATATGAGCCAGTAATGTACTGCAGCTGCCAGAAAATGCCAATGCAATCCTATGTGCATCAACAGAGGGACAATATTAAGGTCATATGAAGTATTAGTATACTTTATACTGCTTTGGTAAGACCACACTTTGAAATAATGCATCTAGTTCTTGATCACTGTGATTCAAAAAAAGATGTTGAGAAAGGGTGGAGAAGAACAAAGATGCTTAGGGGGCTGGAGGCCAAAACATATGATGACTAGTTACAGGAATTGGGTATCTTAACAAAGAGAATTATTAGGGGTGACATGATAGCAGTCTTCCAATATTTGAGAGACTGTCACAGAAAAAAGCACCTGAAGGCAGAGCAAGAAGCAACGGATGGAAACTAATCAAGGAGAGATCCAGTCTAGAACTAACGTGAAATTTCCAGACAGTTCCAACCTCCCTTACAACTCTGTTATTCTGTATGTCAATTTTTTTTACAAAGAACACAATATTTTTTCACTTATCAGGGAAATATACAACTGTATATACAACTATATAAATAACAATTATTATAGGGTTCTTTAAGACTTTTAAGAGGCTTGTGACAGCAGAGGACTGATTTCTCGTTTCACCCTTTCCTCTTCCACTTGGTTCTCACTGCATTGTACATCAATACAGTTTTGTTTATTTTTGTTCATGTAAGTCAATGATCTAAATTGGATCCATAAGTGGGAAAATATGAAATAACTCTTGCTATTATATTTTACTTGGGTTGTTTCTCTGCCTTTAATGAAAAATGTTGATTTATCCAATTATTTTAAATATTCAATTATAATTGATACATTGATTATATGCCATCAAGTCATTTTCCACCTGATGGATTTTTTCCATTAACTAATTTCACTGCAAAAATTGGATGACCACTAGATGGCACTAAAGATTTAGACTGTTCTGTATCCTTTTGTCACCATTTTATGGTAATTTTAATTTTGCAGTCTAGATACTGCAGCCCTAATTGCACTACTGTTGTGATAGCATTGTGGGAGACATTCTCATTGTCTTCTCTATTTAAAAAACACTGATTGGCAACTGCTGGTATAACTCTTAAATTATCTTTATTTTATGAGTGCCTGTCAAACCCAGAATATTTTTGTCAAAGGGAAAATAGAAACCAAATAAATTCCAAGTTTTATGCAAAGTACAATTCTAGATGTTAAATGTTTACGCTTAATTTTAATCCACAGTTATCCTACACCGAAAATCCCATACTCCTCCAACTTTTAGCTGTTGTTCTGTTCCCAGGGTGAACTTATCTATGTGCCTGTGTGTCTGTGTCTAGGTGTGTATTTGGTGCTTTAGTGTTGACTCCAAGTAAATGCCTGGACAAGTCTCTGCAATTTTGTTGACAAGATTTCAGAAGTGGTTTACCTTTGCCATATGCCAATTAAGAAAGGGAGTAGAAGTATGGATAATGACCCACAGGGCGATCAGGAGAATAGAAATATTTGACATGGATCAAATGTGTATAAAACGAGATGTTCCTCTAAAGAATAGGCAAAGATGGGAAAATTGTGAATAATAATTAAAAAAAGGAAATTGAAATTGTTGGATCACATGATATACAGTGAATAATTTCAACTATTTCAATTAATTATACAAAGAAAGATTCAAGAAACATGCACTACTGGATGACTGTATTATACTTTGGCTGAAAAAACTACATGCATGGTTTGGCCAAACTGTAATTTTGTTCAGAAAGACAAATTACATTGACAGTTGCCAACCTCCTCTAGGAAAAGAAGAAGGGTTAACATTAATTGGATGATTTAGTAGGAAATTTTAATCTTTTGCATCCTCCCAGATCCTACTTATAAAAGAATCATTTATTTATTTGATTGATTGGTAAGCTATCCATTGCAAATTCATGATTCTGGGTATAAGCAAATAATTCTCTATTCACGAATTTCAGTCTTTCTGAATTAAAAGTTGATTTAAAAAAAAAATTTTTTTCCCACTGAAGCATGTGAAGGATATAGTAGCTATTGCTATTCCATACATCTACTGTGGGGTTTAGAGGAGGAAGAAGCGGAAAAGGAACAATATTATTCCAAATTTTATGCAACGAGCAAAAAACTATTTTGCTAGCCAAAAATCTATCTTTCTCATTTTTTATGCATCTGCTTTAGAAACTAAAGTGGTGCATTTTTGTAAAGAAATGGGGCTAAATACAATCTGCAACAGAGCTTGAAATTAAGTTTGGTCAAAGTACTGTAAATATCTGACAGCTTCTGTTCCTCCAATATAGTCTTCAAATATGTTTTTCCTTTAAATCAAAGTGGAGTTGGGTGAAAGAAGCTATAATAAAAATGCCTTACTTACTGTTATTTAATCAAGTATACATCAACTCTGTACACTTAGTTCTTAATGTTAATTGCAAATAGAAACAGGAATGCTGGACCAAAATCTATTCTGCAACTTCCCAAACTGTTTCTTCTTCCTCCACAAAAAAATGACTTGTTTTTCTACTTTATTTTCAGTGCACTGACTGGCAAATGTTAAAAATTTTGTTCTGGTGGTAAGTTCTTTATACTTACAAGTAATAAAGTGTGTACCTGCTAGCTTTGCTTTTGTTACACATCTCTGTGAGGCTTCGCTAGCTGCCCAAACTTCTCAGGCTAAGAAAGACCAGTGGAGGAGTTAACATGCCTTTCATTGGGATTTAATTAAGCAGTCTGGGAGATCACTGAAAATGTTATGATACAAATGTTAAACACACCGTCATTAGATGCATTGTAATTAAGTAGAAGACCCTCATCTTACAATTTATGAGAATGTGCCTGAAGTTCTCTTCTTTGTTGAAAGAGATTCTACAAGAGAATTCTCTTTGAATTGAATTAAGGCTGATGGCACAAAATGATATTTTGGTGGCTCTAGCAATATAAAGGTCTGTGTCACAGCAGCAGTGGTATCTGGCGGAGAAGACAAGGAGGGGATCAGATTAATATCAGTGTTGTGGTGTTGTACATACAAAGCAAAACAGGTAGAGTGTGGTGATGCTACAACACTGTCTTATCTTAGTTATTCTGGCCAAAGCTACACGCTTCTCGAATACTACCATACAGACATGGGAATGGTAAATTCAGAATGGGAATTCAGTCTCTGCTCTCATTAGACTACTCTATTCCTTTGGATTTTTTTTTTAAAATGTGTTGCACTTCTCCATATCCCAGTCACGTTTACCTGACCACATCGATAACATTCTGACACTTTTCTCTTGTCCAGTGAATGTTCCTAGTTTACATTCTCAGTAATATTTTGTGACAAAGAGAAATTATTTCCTCACATATTAAATCTGATTGTTCCATATAGTTGTATATTTTTTTACTGCCATTGGATATACATTCTCAACCTTTCCGACCTCAAAATTTCTGTGTAGAAAAATATGGAAAATATAAAAAAATGTAGAAATTAGAGTCTACGGAACAATACCACATTGCAATAGAAAGCAACTCTAACATCTATTTGGTAGAAATAAATTGTGATTTTTTTTCTATTGACAAAGAAGAATCCTCAAAGCAGCCTTTTCTATATTCTGGAATACTAAATGCTAATTATAATAAAGATGCCAAAGAGACAAATGAGAACAAAAGAAATATCATTTTTCTTTCACAGATTTGGAATCATAGATGATTGAGAAAAGAAACTATCACATCATAGATTCTTTTCCTAATCATAGACATAAGAGTTAGAAAGGGTCATTTAGGCCATCATGACAGGAATATAACAGACAGATGCCTGACTAGCCTCATCTTGAACACATCCAATGATAGGGAGCTCATCAATGATTAATGATTCTACTACTGTAGCCATTGATAGGAAGGTTTCTCAATTGGTATCTATCTTTCTATAATTTGAGTATTATTCTATATTCTACTCCCTGGGAAAATGTATAGAAACTCTTGTTTTCTTCTATATCACACACTTTCAGGTATTTGACATATAGTAGTTAACATTTGACATATGCCATTCCTATTCAGTTTTCTGGCTAAATACTTCTTGTTTCTTCCATCACTCTTCATATAATTGAGTTTCTAGTTCTAATTTTCTGATAACTACCTTCTTGGAACTTGTTCCAGTATGTCTCAACCCTTCCCAAAAATGTGATGCCAAGAACTGGATACAATAATTTATAATAAGAATAATTTATAGTAAGAACACTCGACAGTTAATAGGATGTTTTACAGATACGTAAGCGATTTAAAAACACCAAAGATATTTAAAAGATATTTAAAAACCACAAAGATATTAAATGAATAGTTTGAGACAAAAAAGCATAGAGTGCATAAACAATATCCAGGAAGGTGGGGGGAGAGAGCAGATTTTAAAGCACTTATTAATGCTGGTTCCTGATACAGCATCTGATGCAGCTAATATTTCGCCATTATGCTTCAGCCTGGGGGCTTGGCAATTCTGCAACATATTGAGACCTGGATAACATCTGTCATGCAGAAACAGGCATATGGTGATACTCTCCATCTTCTGCAATCAGCAATGCCTTCTGGTAAAATGAGCCCTTTCTAAGCAAGCTTCATAGCTGTCTGTCACTGACCCCCTGTTGACTTATTTTGATTAGCTAAAGGCAGCCAGAAATGGAGAAGGAGTAGTACTAACAATCTTAGGTTTACATGTATAATTCATTATTTAACCTAAATGAATGTGATTAAATATTATTGTTCTGTATCTTATGCACATGCATATTTATAGAAGTTCTATTGACAGTGGAATAAAGAGTAACGTTGATCAATGAGTAAGCATTTTGTTGCAGATTTTTATTTTTATTTTTTATTTGATTTATTTGATTTGTCAATCACTTACAAGATAATAGGTATAAGTATATACATAGTTATGAATACATGAAATGGGTACATATAAGAAAAATAAAAGAAACAATAGGACAGGGATGGTAGGCACGTTAGTGCGCTTATGCACGTCCCCTACAGACCTCTTAGGAAAGGGGTGAGGTCAATAGTAGACAGTCTAAAGTTAAAGTTTTTGGGGCTTGGGGAAGAAACCACAGAGTCAGGTAGAGTATTCCAGACATTGACCACTCTGTTGCCGAAGTTGTATCTCAACCTCTGTCTTTTAAATGAATATGTCTATGAGATCTTAGTCATTACAGAAGTGAAAAAGAATAAGAAAGAGTTGCTTTCTTGTTTTCAATGAATTTACTTTTATCATGAGCTTGTAATATTTTACTGCATATACAAATATTTTTATGCACTTACATGGCAATATGGTTTTCTTATGTAATTGCTATATTTCATCTCCTTGTGAATAATAGTTCCCCAAACGATATTATTACCACTATGGTCTATATACTGCTAAAACTGTTGTTGTCATGACCTTTAAATAGATGAAATGGTACATCATACAGAATCAATTTTTAACTAAAGTACCTCAATGCACTAACTTGTAGAATGCATCCAAAATCCAAAATCCCACGACACTTAAGGAAATGAAATTTGGGAAAGCTGTAACTGATTCATGCTACTTGCTGGGGTTGGACTGCTGCAGTGGGATGAAATAGCAATAGCACTTACATTTATATACAGCTTTACAGCCCTCTCTAACTGCTTTACCGAGTCAGCATATTGCCTCCCAACAATCTGGATCCTCATTTTACTGACCTCAGAAAGATGGAAGGCTGAGTCAACCTTGAGCAGGTGAGACTTGAACTGCTGAGTTGCTGGCAGTCTGCAATCAGCAGAAGTAACTTGCAGTGCTGCATTTTAACCATTGCACCACCATGGCTCTTCATATCTGCTTCATTTGCACTGTCTACTGTGGCGTGATGAATCATCTAAAGCAAGACCATAATATTGTGATATATTTGTGTAAGCTGAACTTCTTAACCAAAATAAAAATCCAGAGCTACATATATTTAAGCATGTGATCCATGATCCATATTGCAGCAGAAACTCAGCATGTTGGAAAAATGGTAGATGCAATAAGGGATATCAGAAGCCATCCAGGGATTGTACAAGATGTGGCTAGCAATGATTCCTATCCTATCTGAAGGAGACTATCTTCAGAAATGGGAGAATGTGAAGGCAGGACATCAGGCAGGACATACTATTAAAACATGGGTTCTTATAACTTTTAACTGAGCAAAATGGTGCAACATAGGGCAAACTTTTAAATCAAGATATCTCAAATGGGCTAATTTATAGAATGCATCCAAAATCCAAGACCCATGACACCAATAGAATTGAAATTTGGCAGATTTTATAAAACATTTTGGGACAAAAATATTTTCATAAAGCAATTTATGACATAATACCAAATATCATAAAAAGTTATTTGCAGATATTTGAGTGTACTGCAGAATTCAACAGATACATCTCTCAATGTATCCCAACATTTCCAGTGAAGGCAATATATTAGAAGATCTGTCATTGTTGAAGGTATTGAGGAATCTGGTAAAAGGATATCTCTGAAAGAATGAATAAATGAAGGAGGGAGGGAGGGAAAGAAGGAAGATCTATGTGCTATTCAATATCTTCCAACATTTCAAGTGAAAGCATTATATTAGAAGCTCTGCCATTGTTAAAGGCATTGAAAAAATAGTAAGGAAATATTTCTGAAACAAGTCACAGATTGTCTAGTTTATTTTTATAAAAATGAATATGTCTCTTACCATTGATCTCCTTTTGTTCCTTCTCTAAACACCGGGATCTTTTCATTAGATAATGTATTTGGGCAAGTGGTATCCAAGCACTGAAACAGTTTTAATCTAGATGAAAGATGCCTTCATGTTTCACCAACTTCCTTTGTTTTAGTAGTTGTGATGATTTGAACAAATAATCTCATTGAAATGATTCTCTAAAAGTCTTCGCTTTTGTGATTATGTGAGAATGAGTTTGCCAGAATGTCTTTCCTATAGTATTTTCTGACTTCAAAGATTTATTTGAATATTTAAGGTACAAAACTGCTGTCACTGTAATACATTTTTATTTCTGATATTTTGTGAAGTTTGGCAGAGAAAGAAATGAATTTGTTATTCATGAAGAGTCTTTGAATCCACAAATATATGCATGATTGGAACTTGATTCTTTTCCCCCTTTTATGAATACACATACTTTCATGAAGCGAAAACAAGAAGATTGCATAGCTGTGTTGCAATATGGCATTTATTTTTTGATATTTGTATACATTCTTTCTTCAGACAGATTGGGTGTTTTTTTAAAAAAATTTTTTACAACACTGGAAACTTATTTTTATTTCATAGCTTTTTCCCTTACAAGTCTTTCAGAATGGCCATCCCTGAAGAGACAGGATATGGTGTACAAGGAAAGAAAGTAAAGGTAGACATTTTAGAAGTAAATGCTAAAAATCTTTAACAAACGTTGGTAACAAATTTCTACCTTCTATGTATTCAAAGGAGTCATATCTTCAACCTGCATTTTTTTTTCAAACCGGCATATCTCTGAAAAAATAAACTAGAGATACAATCTAAAAGATGCTTATGTAAACTGAATGGGGAAAAAAACTATAAAGAATCTATTGTTTCTTGTTCAGAGCAGAGAATTCATGGGCTAAGTAGGCTGAATCCTCTCTAATCCCAAATCATTTGCTTGTACAGAATCTGTTTCCAAATTAAAAGATAAACCAACTACAAGTATACTTCATAAAAGTATGACTTTTGACACACATGTTATGTGGCCTACACATCAACTAGGGGTGGTATTCAGCAGGTCTGACCAGTTCTGGAGAATTGGTAGCGGAAATTTTGAGTAGTTCGGAGAACTGGCCTATACCACCTCTGACTGGCCCCATCCCCACCTATTTTCTACCTCCCGAGTCCCTGCTGATCGGCTGGGTCTTCTTTTGTTGCCCTGCACAGGAGAACGGAACTGGAAACCAGGTAATGGGATGGGGACAGAATGGGATTTTGCAGTCTCCTTCCCCTGGAATGGGATGGGAATAGAGATTTTACAGTATCCTTCTCCTGCCACACCCACCAAGCCACACCATGCCCACCAAGCCACACCCACAGAACTGGTAGTAAAGAAAATTGAATCCACCACTGATACCAACCTACAATTTGTTTAACCTTAATTAATAAACCACAATTAGTTGTATTTGCAAAGTATACTGTCACATATATTTGTGTATGTATGCGTATCTGTGTGATATATACAGATTTTTTCAGTGAACACATCTGCACGTACGCGCCTGCCCACAAACACACACACATAATTTGACATAAATATATAAATGGAAACAGAGTATTTCCTCTCTCTCTCTTTTTTTTTTTGCAAATTCCAGTCCCAGCAATTTTTCTATCAAATGCGCACAAACAAATATATTTTAATGTAAATCAGCCACTTAACAGCAAGAGTTCTCAGTCTTGGAAAAATATAATGGTTTGTTTGGTGAAAAGGGTGAGGATTGCAAATTACATAAGGAAGCATAATTTTGAAATGGATAACTGCGAAGAGAATATCCATTCTTGCAACAAAGAAGCAGGTATCTGCCTATTAGAAATTCATATACCTCTGAGTTACTGGGTTAAATAATATTAATGAGTTCCAGTTCTAAATTCAACAGATTCAGGTTTCACTGCATAGAAGAACCTGCCTTCCATCTGATTCCTCCCAGATTTCTTTCTAGCTGTCAAACATAACAGACATTCTGTGAACAGGGTACATTTTTTCATTACGTTCACCATTTGTATTATGCTCTGTGCTAAGAGCCCAAGATAAATAGTTGATGCTGCATTATGAGAACGGAAGATGTTCTTCTAAACATGACAGTCTACATGCCAAGTTTTGGAATGTATGACTCATCAAACTTTAATGAAGTCAACATTTATTCAGCTAAATTTCGGGAAGGTCATAGTTTTTATAGAAGTAAAACAATGATGTAAACATTACCCGAGAAGAAATTGAGAGCTTATTCATGTTGCCTATCATCAGACTGTTCAGAAGTTGTCCTATCATCAGAACATTCTGGCAACTGTTTCTGAAGGGCAGAATTCCTATTAATCTCTCATTGCTGGAATGTGTTTTTCTGCTTTCCTTGGCTCTGTGCTTTAACCCGGGAGCCCTGGTGTAGGACAGAGTGCATTTCTTGGTTATGTTCAATGTTCAATTGTGACTTTATACTTTTTCCCCACTTGCTATGGCAAAATTGTTATTTGATTGTTTACATGTTTTAAATCATTATTTATATTATCTGCCCAGAGCCATGTATATATCTAACTCCACTAAATAATAATACTAATAAATAATATTGTACTTTGATGTAACTATTCCAAGTAATGTGCCTTTTATAAATGACTGGTGGTGATTTTTCAATGCCGATAATGTTCAAGTGGTGATCCAGATATTTTGGGATTGCACCCACGGCGCTATTACCATTGATACTATCTTCTTCTGTCACAGTTCTTCTTAATATTATTTTTGTTTTCTCCAGGCTATCTATATTTTTCCTGTGTAAATGAAGATACTTAGTTTTATCATTTTCCAATCACTGAAAGTAGAAGTGTTTTACTCTCAATTTCCAATAGATATTTATGGGATAGGATGAAATCCTTAGATGATTGGGAAAATGTTAATTGTTAGATTTTAAAAACAGCACAGCAAGAAGTAGGAAACTTAAAGATTGGTTTGAGTTTTGAATTTACCTTTTGTTTGTAAAGTAATAAATTATAGGTATATCTTTCTATATTTATACCTGTGCAGGTGTGTGTGTCTCTCTCTCTATATATATGCAATAAAATATAAATTATAATTAAAATTATGGTAAAGTCTTATGATTATGGAGTCAGTACTTTTCCAGTATTCCAACAAGCTCTTTGTGATAAGTTGTTCTTGGAACTATTGGAAATGAGAAATACCAACATATTTCCTTTATTGAACCCAAATGGGGCAAGGGGCTGCAGCAAGAAAAACAGATATGCGACACCAGTTATCTTCATGTGAAGTTTTCATACTATATTTATCAATAGCCAACATAAATAAGCATAAAAATGGCTTGGTAACACTTGGTAACACACTTTCTTATTTTGGTATTGATTGGTATTGTGGGTTTTTTGTGTTATGTTTTTTCTCTGACAATACAAAGTATTCATAATTCATGAAATTCAGGGATCAGAACAGTGACTCTATGTCACACCCCAGAGCTTTTCTGTACAGTACTTTTTAAACAGTTCAATTCTTTCACATCACATTTCTCAGGCAATTTTACAAACACCCTTCTAAATACTGCTTCAGTGGCTGCTGTGTCACACTTCACATAGCTCAGGATTCCAGTAACTTTCTGCTCACTGCACCAATTCCATTTGCTCCCTTGTTGTAATAGAAGTGAAAAGACTTTTGTCTTCAGCCACACATTTCTTATTTTTCATTTTGTAGCAATCATTCAACATGCACAAAACGCAGGCAAGACAGGACTGAACTTTGGGAATTTGAGATATATTTTTAACCAGCTTCAAGTTTGAAAGCTCTGTTTTCAAGTTCTGCTCCATTTTCTCTGTAGCTCTGTGGAAGATTTCCATGAATCTTAGCCTTCCTGGCATTTTTACTTCACTCCCTTCACATTGTCTTCTCTCTGCCTTTCTACATCTGGGTTCTTTAGGCAAACCCAAACCCCTCCCCCCAAAATAAGGGTATACCAGACTGAACCATTAGCCCAAATAGATCATAATTATTTTATCACTAGTGAATAACTTTCTTCTTATACTACATTTTAATAAATATATTTGTTTCCATGGAAGGTTGGGCACATACAGGTGAGGTATTAATATCGTTAATAGGCTACATTGAAATTTTTAGCCTATTCTGGAAGCTTCAATTTGGTGCTAAAAGATCCGCCTCTCTTTGGGAGTTTATATCTCATTATCATGTTATATTGCTTCAGGCAAATCTGACATGTCATTTAGCAATTTTTATTAAGTAATAAATAAAGATATCTTATGCTAAGAAGAAATAAAAAACAAAACACCACGGAAGAAAATAATGGCCAACCAATTCCTTTTTGGCAGTATTTATTTTTTACTTTACTTTTTTTCTTACTATCGACATAAATAGGTGCAAGGTGGGATCTAATAGTTAGTCCTCAACTATTTTTTTTAAGATAATATTTTTAGAAGCTTCTGAGGATTCTACTGGCCACTGAGTTCTATTAAGAGATGACATCCTTGGTTTCCCTCAAAGAGTAGATGATAAGAGAATTGAAAGGCTTGACAAACTGTGTCAACTTAAACACTCACATAGTCTCTTTTTCCTTTAAATTATATACTTTTCACATTATTATGCTTCTAATTATTTTTCTAATTTAAGACACCAGTCATTTCCTGACATTATGCAGTGAGCATGAATATATGTGACATTTCAGCAGTGAGTAGAAAAATTGTAATTCCCTGTTGAGTTTCAGTTGAACACAGGGTGGAAGAGAAATAAAAATATTCTCCATAAAAATAGCAGACAATCCAGGTTAATACAAATGAAATACAGTAGGCAGAAAAGACCTGTTATAAATAAGTCAAGAAATAAAGACACGTTCTGACATATCTCAGAATCATACTCAGAATTGGCTCAGTTGCTAGAAAACGTTCTACAGTTTCTTCAGTTGCAAGAACTTAACACATCACAAAACATCAAAAGTATGGTTTTTTTTTTTGAAGTGAGCATAACCCACCTTAATAAAAAACTTTTTTGTGTGCTTTTACCAGCCATTATATTTTGGCCCATATATTTCCCCACCCACTTTCCCATTTGAATTCACACTTGCTGATGACTTACCAACACTTTATTATCTATTCTACAGATATGATTGTTGATTGCTAATAAATACTTCTGTTTGCAACTGATGCTCACAATTGATGAATATATTTGTAATAAAAAATTAGGGATCGGGATAGTGGCTTTTCCTACTATTTGTGAATGTTCGCTTTTTAGTATTACTTTTTAATTTTTTTTGCTTTCATCACATCTATTAAGCTAGGTGTCCATGGCTCAGTATAAGTAAACATTGTCTATTCACTCCAAGCATGGCTTGGTTGGAGTCTATCATTCCACACAGAGTTGAAATTTATCATGCAGCTGCATTGACAATTTAAGAATATGCTAGATATTTACAAAGCTACAAAGAATAAGAAAAATCTTTCTAGATTGGACCAAAGGAATATTAATTATGTGAGATTTCCTAGTTCCAAAAGTAAACTCATAATTAGTTCCTGTCTGATATATTGCCCACAAACTGAGAACTAAGTAGTTGAGTGCTTCTTATTGTCTCTATTTCTCATGACAAAGATTTATCTACATAGCCACAGGACATGATGTTGAGTTGCTGATGCAGAAATTCTCAAATTTGCTACTTCAGTTTATCATCCAGATTCAAGAAGAACTATTTGATCTTGGTTGGATATGAAAAAGGGAACTGATGCATATCCCATTCTCCAGTAGACATCTTCATGATCTTCCAAGCAAGAATTGCCTACCCACCGCATTCTTTCAAACAAGAATTCCTAAGTCTAAAAGAAGTTTTAAGTAGGTAATTCTGAGAGTGACTCTCTCTTTCTTGCAATAGTGTGGAATATTTCATTGGTCGTAGGCAGGAACTAGTTCATTTTGAACTGCCATTCTTTGGAGTAGATTTGCAAAAGCTGATGTCTTAATACATACTGCAAAACAAAGCTTCAAACATGTGGATTAGCAAAGAGTAATTTTGCCTCTTACTCCAACTACGCTTTTCTTAACAGTATCCCAAATGGGATGTTTACAGAAATGCGTCTATTCTTGAAAAAAGTATTCCAACACAGAAATAACAATGAAGAAACAGGTCCTCTTAGTTGTGTCGTGAATGACTAGAATATAGAATAAATGGCCTTGAATATGACATTGACTTCGTTTCTTTATTTCTGATTTTAGAGAACTTAGAAGCTGGTGGATGTAATACAAATATGGATGTTATTCTTGATTGTTGCATCAGTATTCTGCTAATCATAGGCAGGTGTGCAAGAAGTTGCTATCTACAAAGTAAACAACAAGAAAGGGAATTTTTAAAAGGCACATATAAGTATACAATATATTCTTGGACAGATTCGGCAGAATTTGGAATACAAAGAACTACATAAATTCATGCCAGGATTTAAACTATAACAGTAGTTTTCACCCAAACCACTAACCTCTTCCTAATACAAAAAGGAGAGCATGTTCAGAGCTGATTTGCAACCATTTTTTAGAGAGAGAGAGAGGGAGGGAGGGAGAGAGAGAGAGAGAGAGAGATTTCCCAGGAAGAATCTATGCAGTGCTTAGCTGCTGGGAAAACAGTTTCAAAGGACAGGTGCTAATAATCCAAGTTGTTTTATGTGGTATCAGGCAGAAAACCTATTCTATTTTTTTCTTATTTGATTAATAAGACTTCGTTTTACAAATTATTTTAATGGTAAGGAAAAATCTGCATTGCTGATGCATGGTGTTTTTGCATTTCTGGCATTTGTTAAGGTATGAAGTAATCAAGTGCCAGGAATGAATGTTCTGTTTTTACTCTATAATCCCCTTTCTAGCAGTCTGTAGACATGTTGGCTTCAAACTGCTGAAGAAAGATGATAGTACAGGTAAAAACATAATGAAGGAATTCTTCCACTGAGCTTTTTTAGAAGTGGTGCCAACTCTCATTACTCTGAGTTTTCTTCTTAACAAATTGCACCCTGGGATATAGAAATCATCCATCCAATTTCTGTGCTCATCAATCTGTTGGACAATATTGAACAGTCTTATGTGCCAATTCTAGTTTAAGAAACAACAGACAAACCTGAAGCTGTTCAATTTTAAAAATTCCCCTGTCCCACCATTATATTGTAATATTTTTTGAACTAATTTATGTATATCCTTGGAATTTTAATTTGGGGGGGATTAATCTACATATTACATCTCAATAACTTCAAGTCACAAAGACATTGAGTTGAGTGAGGACCAAATGAGATGTTATATCAAACATACTGTATAACTGCTAGTAGAAATGTAGTGTTCCCTTCTAAAGCTCAGCATATTGAGAGGTAATGTGTAAGTTCTCTTACTTTTGTCTTCTTAGTCTTCAGGAAAGGAACTAAACTCATGGCAAATCTCTTCATGGAAGAGTCAGAGCTCAATAGATCAGGATGTGATTTGTATGTAGACAATTCAGGCACTTTCTTTAACATTGAATTTAAAAACAACAGGTAATAAGTGTACATTCAACCAAAGAGTCATTCTTAATGATACTAACTAGAATATATAATCCTGGGCTGAATGGTTGAGTAGTTTCATTTGATTAAAGGCTATCTGATATGTTCCATGTCTGGCATCTAATATGAATTATTTTAGCTGCTTTCATTCTTTATTCTAAGCTCATGCTGAACAGATGAATACACAGCCCATTTTCATTTTGCACAGAAATTTGAATATTGCATTACCAATATCTACTGTAATTAACTAGAGCAGAAGCCTCAATCCCTGAAATCTTGACAGAGAGCCATCTTAGTTTTTAGAGCTGCCAGCCAATACTTCTTCCTGGTTCTTTTAAAGTTATTCCTAAAGCTTGCAATATATCCTTTTTATAACACTGAGATTGTGCTGAGTCAGGTTCAGCTTCATAATCAATTAATTCCATCAAGCAATGAGACTGTCCCAGAAGAACAAACCTGGCAATATATAGATTAACAAAGCTTTATCAGTTCAGTTTTCAAAGACTGAAATGCAGGCTTTCTTCACAAATCCTCTTTTAATTATTTTTTAAAGAAATAAAAATAAATCTCATATTCTGGAAAACAAAAGACCACTTATGTTGTCTTGTTAGACGTAAGTGGTTTAAAATTCTTGGTTTTAGACAGGTTTAACTATTAAATAAAATCAAACAACACCTTTTTGACTTTAGGGCCTCTACATTGATTCTTTGTGTTAGGGGATATAAAGAGCTACAAGAAAAACGTGGTAGCACGTACTATGAACTAGATTAACCAAGGGATGGTTGGTTAATCTATTCTGACTCTACATTAGCTAGCCTTTGTTCTTAATATTTTAATTATCTCTATTAGCCATTTTGGTGTAGTGGCTAGAAACTAGGAAACTGTGAGTTCTAGTATTTTCTTAGACATGAAAGCCAGCTGGATTGTTTTGGGCCTGTTTCTTTCTGTCTCTCTCTCTCAGACCATGATACCAGGCTCAGGCAACGAGCCTGTCAATTCCTGTTGCAACCAATGGATCAACACAAATGGAATCTGCATTTGCAAGAAAAACACTAGGAAGAAAAAAAAGACATTCAAATTTTTGATTCAGAGGGTTATATATAAAATAATTGAAGAAAAGCATATAGTAACAAGCTGTGAACTGAGGAACAAGATTAATAATATACTTCAGGGTATTTTGGTACTCTTCAATGTATTTTAAAGTATGTTGTGGACAACTTGATGATGAGAAAAACACTAGATCTCCAAATGAAGTCCTCTTATATGCCTAGCCGGCTCCATGGTCCAAATTATGTAATTTTTAAAAACATGATATTTATAAAGTTATTTAAAATGTGAACATGCATGAAGTAAGGTAGGGGCTTATTTTTATTTTCTAGATAGCCTGCAGCTTCCACATAACTCCCCTAAATTATTTTAAGAAATAAAAATGATTGATTATAGCTGCCTGCTTAATCTATTTGTTTATTGCATTTATATCTGCTGCAGTCTGAAGACTCTTGGTAACTCTTAGACCAAGATAAGTTCAAAACTGCAAGGAAATTCCTGGAAGCTTGACATTCAGACAAATCAATAAACACATAGAAACAATCCTTATTTACACAATATTAAAAAGAAGCAATAAAAAAAGCTAAGAAGGAAACAGAAAAGCTGTAATACTCTTATCCAGAGTATCTCTTAGACCCAGATAAGCAGGTATTAGCACCAAACAAACGATCAGTCAGAAAACAGTGCCCTAATCAAGGAACCTCTGGGCCTGAATTATGATTTTAAGAGTGGGATTCAAATGTACATTTCAGATAGCATCACAGGTAGACCAGGACTGATAATTTGAGATAGTAAACCATTCATACATTTACCGAAGAACTCATCCTCATGCATATTAAATGAACACTACATTAAACATGTTTGAAGAGCTACTTGCAAATTACAGGAAGATCTTGAGACAGCAAAAATCTTATACTTACAGCAAAAAACAAGTTATCTACACTTCTACCCTCAGGTCTGTGAATCCACGTTTCCCTTCATTAACTAGTGTTGGCCTTTCAGTCCTTGTGTGCCAGACCAAAACCTATCAAGAAAATTTAATATTAAATATTAAATTTTAGATACTAAAATTATACAACATGCAATAGGTATCAGCAAATCTGCCTAGTGCATAAGTACACATACATTTATGCATATTAAATCTCTGAATAGGACTCAAAAGAAATTGCCAGTCTTCTTGGAAGAGTATATTTACATAATCACACACTTACCTGGTTTATTTTTAGACTCATTATAGATACAGCAGTATCCTATAAAAACAACAAAATATTTATTCCCACAAATGCTAGAAATGAACTGAATGAGGAGGGGAACATGTCTACAGTATATTCAAAATAGGCAAGAATGGCTAATTGAGATGAGGATGAAAGGCACAAATGGGGATAAGGAAAGCGTGGAAATTGGGCAGAGAGCTGGTTCCTAACTACTCGTGTGTCATTTGCAAAAAAAGCCAATTTAGAAATGTACAGAAAGATATTTGTTCCGAATCTAGAATACAGTATTTCTACTGCAATAATTGATCACCTGTACCCATCTTTTTTCTAAAAAAATCTGCCAATGTCTCCATGGAAGGGCAACCAGGTGTGGGTTGCAAAAGTCTTCATGGTCTTTCTCCCCTGCTTTGTATTCAATTGTCTTCTTTACTCAGAAAGTGCCTGGAGAAATCCCTGTAGTTTTCTTGGCAAACTTTTTCAAAATTGAAAAACTTCCTAAGGCTGAATGGAAAAATGCCTGGTCCAAGGTCACCCAGTTGTCTTTATGCCTAAAGTGGGACTAGAATTGATGGTCTCCCAGCCTTAACCAATACCCAAAACTGGCTCTCACATGACCTTTAAATAGCAGCCAAGTCATTTGGATTTTTGCACCTGTTCTCATGTTCATGTATTAAGGTATATGTTTTTGTTTATATAAGACCCTAGCTGCAATGTTTTAATATATCTAGATCTGGACATTAGGTATGTGCATATAATTATACTTATATAGTTAACTTAAATCTAATTATAATTTATGTAATTGACAACATAAACATAGGAATAATGGTCCACTGGTTAGGGGAAATTATTGTGATTTCCCTTCCCCAAATTTTGCTAACCTTTGTGCAGTTGGCAGCTTTAGGCTCTAGTCCATCCATTGTCACCAGATCCTTTAATAAACTAGTTTCTTGGTAGCCTCCTTTCACTCCATCCAACTTGAAATTGGCCTGTGGTTTCTCCAAAATCAGTTTTATGCTGATGGCAAAGCCAGCCATGTCAATGGCAAAAGGCCGGTTAGGATCAAACACAGTCTTCCAACCTACAACTTTGCCTGCTGGACTCACTTTGGGGGATTCATACCTGAGACCACCAACAAAAGCAACTGGCCAGACAGATACCTTCTTTGTGTAACGCATCTGCTTGTCAGAAAGAAAACAAGAGTACATGAATACATGAGTCCTTCTAATCTTTTCATTAATACTGTAAGCCCTTCCTTTTGAGTTGTCTGACTTTTTCTACATGTACCCTTGCAGTAGTTACATATTATCATACATTTATTATTTTCTTTTTACTTTTACTTTTCCATGTCAAATTTTCTGCTTTACTTTCTGCCTTGCCCTTCTGAAGATCTTTTCCTGAAGGAGTTTTGTCTGCATTTTTGACATAGATGCGAGATATGCAGGGACAGGATCAGGTGCGGTTTTAAATATCTTATTTGTTTACAAACACTCCTATCCACATTTCAGAACCATAACTATAATTGCAACCCTCATTCTCCAGCTATAATTACTGGTAGGTTTCACTGGCAGTAAATCGATCACCCATTTCATCTTCACTCATCTGATATCACATTGATTGGAATTTGTGCAATTGTCCAGCACAAATACAGGACACCTGTCTGGGAAGGGCTAATTTACATTTAGTGCAATAGCGAGTCAGGTTTTAACTGAGTAATGTTTCCAACCTTAATGTGAAATAACAGAGACTGAAACTGTGATATTTTATATGCAAAGCATGAGCATATCCACTGACCTTTATTCCTTCTTGATATACATCCCTATGACTTCCCTAACCTATACCTTCTTTTGTATATCAAAAGAATGAAGGATAGTGAATATAATCATTAATCTGCCTAAATCATGGGTCAAAAGTAAAGTCATCAAAACTTTGAATAACATACCTCTTCAAATAGCTCCAGGCTATAGGTATTATCATCATCTGCAAAATATACTACACCTTCAGGTGCTGGTGTGGTGCTAAAACTTTCCCTAAGCCAATGTAGTCCAAGATTCCTCTGGAATGTGCCCCTGGGAGTGTAAGATGAAATCCAGGACAAACCTAATTTCAGACTCTTAGGAGTCTCAATATTCAGGTGAGTAAAATGAATCCCTGTTTTCTCCAGTAGATTGGACACCAAGTTGGTTCTTCTAGGAGAGTCTTCCACCACTACCCAGTGAAGGTTCTGTACATGAAGGAAAGTATTCGCCAGTCGGGTCAGCTCAGCCTTCTGTACTGGTCGAGTGTAGGTAGGTGTGATCACAAATATGGCAGGCAGTGTGTCCGACCATGGGGGAGGCCTGGAGTACACATAATTCCGGATTATTTTGGGAGCTGTCCCAATCGCTGGCTGCCGAATGCATGATGCAAGCCCATCCTCCCTCACTAGAGATGTCCCATTGAAGAGTGACTTGGTTGTGCCATTTTCATCTGTTTCCTCTAAGGCAAAAGAAAGATAATACAGCATAAGCCATATATTAAAACACTTCTCTGAGTTTATATAATCTGTTTCTGATTTAATACTGGCATTCTATTTCCTGATCTTTATATCTTGGACCACCTTTAAAAATATATGTAAAGGAAAAACTAAAGTGAAAAAAGAACACCCCCAAAAGTAAAAATAGGATTTGCATCAAATCCAAATATTTATTGTAACAACAATATCTTTAAGAGTTTGCAACTATGAATCATGAAAGCAATATCCAGGAGAGTGTTTAATTTTGTTTCAGTGGATGCACTGTGAGGTCACACTGACTGTTGTGGAGGGGAGGAAGATATTCTGAACAGTGATGAGTTGCAACATATTAGTGTTGCCATTATGCAACCCATAAATTCTTTGTCCCTCTCCCCAGCTGTGGGTGGTCTTGCTACCTTTATAACTGTAATTTAGTTACTTCTTAGGTCCTAAGATTCTTCCTGCTTTCACCTTTGAAAGCAAAACACCCACACTGTGCTCTGTGTTGGATAGAATGAAGGGAAGAGAATCTAACCAAAAGCTATTCTCTAGGGTTGGCTGTGTATTTTTCTGCTGTAGAAAAATTAGAGATAAAAGTATATATTTGGATTTCACCTTGGATTGCAGCCTATACAGTATATTAAAAATGAACTACATGCGGTTAGATGTTTGTGGATGTGCAAAACAGCCAGCTGACCTACATGGAACTCAGCTTGTGCAAATGACTGAGAAATGGAAGAGTTGTTTAAACGGGGACTTGCTTGTAGACGGGAAAGTAAATAATAGTCTAGTAACAAAGAACAAAAGATTCTCTGAGGAAATGAAAACAAGTTGATTAGTATAAACTGCCAATGAATTATCAATGAACATGAGGTACACATGATCAAAAAGAAAAGATGCCTTACTCTAGCTATATATTGCATATTAACAGTAAATTAAACCTGAGTAGATAACAATGTCTAGGTGACCTTGACTGATCTCAGAAAAGTTAGTCTAGATCCGTGATGGCAAACCTATGGCATGCGTGCTGGAAGTGGCACACACAGCCATTTCTGCTGGCATGCGAGAAGTCGCCCAGAAGAGCCCCACTATGTATGCACACGCCCCCCGCCAGTCAGCTGATTGTCGGGTATCTGCTGTGCATGTGCATGGGCAGACGCAAGCGTGGGAGACACGCGTGCATGCACAGAGGCATGCAGCGTGAGGGACGGGGGATATGGTGTGTGTGGGGGGTGCGCATATGCACAGAGGCGCACAGTGCACACGCAGAGGTTGTCTGAGTATGCGCAGGGGAGCAGCGCACACATTGCATGCCCACATACTTTTGGCATGCAAGATAGAAAAGATTAGCCATCATTGGTTTAGATAAAGCAAAAGACAGGTAGAGCAAAGACAGGTAGGAAATTCTCTAGTCTGAGAACTAGTTAAGTTTGTCTGTGTCTATCTGCTTGCCTGCCCATCTATCTATCTATCTATCTATCTATCTATCTACCTACCTACCTACCTACCTACCTACCTACCTACCTACCTACCTATCATCCATCCCTCCATCCAAGAATTAGGTAATTGCAAACTGTTGAAAATGACACCATCTCTTTGCAACTGACTGTTTAATGCAATTTAGGTACTATTTAATTCCAAATGATTCTGGGCTATTTATAATACATTCTCATAAAAATCCAATACAAACTCAAACAAGATGGGCTCTGGGACTGTTCACAGACAACAAAAAGAGTAACATAAACACCCTGGATCTTATCAGTCTATTTTATAAGAGCAAAGGGCAAGAAATAGATGAGAAAAAAAAATATCTATGCTGTTTGTCAAGAATCTTTACTGTTAAGAGATAAGAAATTATCTACTCTTTGGTGCTTCAGACTTTATCACAACTTGCCTTGCCTTCAAGATGTAATTTAGATAAAAGAATGTATTTTTTTTCTTTCCTGTACTTCTTAATAAATCTAGCTTTTTATACAAATACTATGAATGTCTGTTAACACTTACTTATAGCTGGGCTATCTCTACATCCTAGACAAACTTGTGGATATTTTTTAAAAAATGAGATATTTTTTAAAAAATGGGATATTTTTTATATTCTACTACTTAATTACTCAGTATTCTTTCAACCCGCTGGTTGTGTTCAAGAGCATATTATTGACCAAGAGTTCCTGAATTCATATCTCCAGCACAAATCACCTACACCTTGTATCTGACTCAATAAAGTCTTAAACTGCAGAGAATTATATAAACACTATTTTTAAAATATCCTGATTTTTATGTAATTGAATACCATTTTTTGGCAAAAGATTTGTTGTGAAAGAAAGTTACAAAACCTTTTGTAAGCCAGGATTTATATACTTACTTCTTAGAAGGCTCAGATAGCGGGTTGTGGGATACTGATGCCACAAAGTTAGGAGAAGACCCCATGGCAAAGCAATCAGAAGTGTGGTGAGAAGGTTACGTCTCCTCAGCATGCTGCAGAGAACTTCCACTGATTGGGCATTTCCCTACCTTCCAGAGCAAAATATGGTTTTTAAAAGTGAGACAACTACAAAATATACAAAATGAAACAGAGTTTTATCTGGGTTGGGTCAATAGGTTCTAAGACAGGATTTGCAAGTATGGTGCCAGTTTTCAAAGCAATTGATTTCACTTTGATTGTGATTGAACATGGTAGATTTTTTCTTTCAAATTAATTAAAATAGTAAAAAATACAATAATGTAAAAAAGGAAAAGAAATCAACATAATCCTAAATTATGTTTAGAATTCTAACCATGCTAAAGTGGCATTCAGCTTTTGCATGGTACAAATATAAAATTAAACCAAAATATGGTTGAATTATTTTTGGCTTAGCTTGATACATATACAATCCATGGGTTAAAAGTTTAGCTGTAATATGCATGTATACTGTGTGTATAGCTTAAAAGTAATGCAGCAGTAATGAGCAAATGAACACACTTGTCTTATGAGCAACAACCATTGTCTCAAATAATCTTTTCAACCCTGCTCCAAGATCAGAAAGGAAATGGCAGGGAGAAAACATACAAAAGCAATGGAAGGTAGGAAAAACAAGAGAGGATGAAAAAATTTAGTTCCTTTTCATTATTTCTTATAGTATACAGTACATTAATGCTTTTCTAACAATCTCTTCTCTGTACATGTATACTTTGTATCACAGTAATAATACCTGGGATTGAGATATTTGGGGTTGATGGATCAAAACATGTCAAAAGTAATTGATGTCAAAAGTAAGGGTAACTATTCAACTAAAGTAATTTATTCCACATACCACTCTAAATCCTACATTCCCATCTCCCTCACAAAATCAGTGACTTGATTTGAGCCTGTAGCATAATAGTAGTAACATGTTATTATCCACCACTCTACTGGGTTTTTTGTTTTTGGAAAACAGAGATACTGCACTGTAATGGTTCAAGGATTGGCCGGAAGGAACCTCCATTATGCAGTGTTTTCTCAATTTTGAAAGTATGGACATGAAGACAGGGCAAGAGAGGAAAATGATAAAATGAACATTGTGACATTGTGATGCAAATGCTGCCCCTTTTGTAAATACATTGTGCAATCATGCCCATACATTTCTGATGAAACTGTCTGATTTTGTGAATACATCTACAAAAGCTTTATGTGTTGGGGCAGAGGAGGAAGTTCATCCAGTTGGACAGATGATACTACAGGTGAAACTCGAAAAATTAGAATATCATGCAAAAGTCATTTATTTCAGGAATGCAACTTAAAAGGTGAAACTAATATATGAGATAGACTCATTGCACTGAAAACTTGGCTCTTTGAGCAGGCCGGCCTGGACTGAAATGGGAGTTTAAGAGTAATTTTAGAATTTTGGGTTTTAAATTTTGGGATTTTAATATTTGGGGTTTTTATTGTTAATTTATTGGGGTTGGGCACAATTTTAAAGGCAGCCTTAGGATGTTTAATCTTCTTTTAACTTTTATAATGTGGAATGTTTTATAGTTGGCTGTACACCGCTCTGAGTCCTTCGAGAGAAGGGCGGTATATAAATATGTAAATAAATAAATAAAAAAAATGCAAAGCAAGATAGTTCAAGCCGTGATTTGTCATAATTGTGATTATGGCTTACAGCTCATGAAAACCCCAAATCCACAATCTCAGAAAATTAGAATATTACATGCAATCAATAAAACAAGGATTGTACATAGAACAATATCGATCCTCTGAAAAGTATAAGCATGCATATTACTCAGTACTTGATTTGGGCCCCTTTTGCAGCAATTACTGCCTCAATGCGGCGTGGCATGGAAGCTATCAGGCTGGGGCACTGCTGAGGTATTGTGGAAGACCAGGATGCTTCAATAGAGGCTATCAGCTCTTCTGCATTGTTTGATCTCATATCTCTTATCTTTCTCTTGGCAATGCCCCATAGATTCTCTATGGGGTTCAGGTCAGGCGAGTTTGCTGGCCAATCAAACACAGTAATCCCACGGTCATTGAACCAGGTTTTGGTGTTTTTGGAGTGTGGGCAGGTGCCAAGTCCTGCTGGAAAATGAAGTCAGCATCCCCATAAACTCTGCGGAAGGAAGCATGAAGTGCTTCAAAATCTCCTGGTAAACAGCTGCGTTGACCCTGGACTTAATGAAGCACAGTGGACCAACACCAGCAGATGACATGGTTCCCAAATCAACACAAACTGTGGAAACTTTACACTGGACTTAAAACATCTTGTAGTGTGTGCAGTGTGCAATGGAGATTCTTCCTCCATACTCTGGGTCCTTGGTTTTCAAATGAGATGCAAAAGTTGCTCTCATCAGAAAAGAAGACTTTTGACCACTGAGCAACAGACCAGTTCTGTTTTTCTTTAGCCCAAGTAAGATACTTCTGATATTGTTTGTTGTTCAGGAGCAGCTTGACAAGAGGAATACGACATTTGAAGCCCATGTCCAGGATCTGTCTGTGTGTGGTGACTCTTTATGTACTGACTCCAACCTCAGTCCACTCCTTGTGAAAGTCCCCAACACTATTGAATGGCTTTTTCCTGACAATACTGTCCAAGCTGCATTCATCCCTGATGCTTGTGCACCTTTTTCTTCCACACTTTTCCCTTCCACATAATTTTCTATTAATGTGCTTTGATACAGCACTTTGGGAACATCAAACTTCATTTGCAATTACCTTTTGAGGCTTTCCCTCCTTATGGAGGGTGTCAATGATGGTTTTCTGCACAATGTTGGGTCAGCAGTCTTTCCCATGATTGTGATTCCTACTGAACCTGACTGAGAGACCATTTAAAGGCTCAGGAACCCTTTGCAGGTGTTATGGCTTAATTAGCTGATTAGAGTGGGACACTTTGAGCCTAGAATTTTGAACCTTTTCACGATATTTTAATTTTCTGAGATTGTGGATTTGGGGTTTTCATGAGCTGTGAGCCATAATCATCTCAATTTTGACACATCACAGCTTGAACTATCTTGCTTTGCATGTAATGAGTTTATCTCGTATATTAGGTTCACCTTTTAAGTTGCATTACTGAAATAAATGAACTTTTGCACAATATTCTAATTTTTCGAGTTTCACCTGTAGAAGTGGGAAAATGCATGGAGATGAAGAGATTACTAATTCTATTCAATCATAATCCATGTGCAAAATATGTGATTCAGAACCCCAGCACTCTTCCCCTTGCAAGGAAGCACTTCATCTGCATTGCACTGTTGCAAATGACACTCACCAGCAATCCGTCGCAGCAGAGGGCATGCCTTGACACAAATTGCTCTGAGAAACAGAAAGAGGCTGGCAGATCCCTAGTCCCTTGGCTTTCTTGGAATCAGCTGGGGTTTGAGGTTCCCTGAGAATTTCTTCAAGTGCTGAGTATGTATATTTAGCAACTTCTTTGCAGCCTGCCTTCCACATTCCTGTCAAGTAGAAACTGTACCTCTGGAAGAGACACAGAGTATAATAATCCTCTGTATAAATTCAACTGCCTTCAAAAGAATAGCACATCTGGCTATAATCATAATTCTTATGAGCTACAGAATAATGTTTTGTTCATGCTAGAAGAAATATGATATTATAGACATCCTACATAAAGTGCAAAACTATGGGTATTTCAGCTGACCTCTCCATTCCTTCCTGGCGGTCTACTTCATAGACACAAACATCTATATAACAATAAAGTCTATATTATCTTAGTAAAAGAAAGGAAAATATGTGATATTACGGAGGTTTCTAAATTCTGTAGGGCAGCTAGTTAATCTTAGAACCTATTGCCCATTATTTCAGTTATGAAGCTCAAGCTAACATTCCTCTTGTGTCTTATTTCACCCACTACTAATTAATACTTAACAGTCTTGATATTATAGACTAAAATAGAAATAAACACACAAAAACTGATTTGCTAGCCCTGATCATAATGCAATTTTATTCTTTTAAAATGGAAACACAGGAAAAAAAGATCTTAGCTGTACAGATATGCACACATGCACACATTAAACCAGAAAGGGGAAAAAAGATAGCAAAAAGACACACAAAAGAATTAAATCTCATTTAAGAAAGCTTATTTCTTAAACCCAAAAACAAATCTTAATTACCCAAAGCAATAGTGAGCACACTTCCCATTATGTCAATTTAATATTCTTCACATATAGAGAATGAGTATATCTTTAAGCTTTTTTAAAAATCAGAAATAACACAGTATTTCCATCAGAGCAAAGTAATATTTTTAATTACAGACTTCGCATAGTAAACCTGAAGTTTTTCATACTGTTATGAGCACATTCTACTTCACATTTTACACTCCTTAAATCAAGGCTATAGGAATAAAATGGAGTTTTGGTGCCTTAATGCTGCAGGCATTCATTTTGAATTAAACACAATTTCCTTCTGCTAGTTAGTTTCCCCCTGCTTGTTAGGGACTTCTGGGAGTTGAAGTCCACATTTCTTAAATTTACCAAATTTGAGAAACATTGTGTTAAATTAACTGAGAGCACCATGAGACATCAGTGCAAAACACAAAACAGAACAAAATTCAATTGATGCCTCTTTCTTAAATTGTTGTTGTTACTGAAATAGTTATTTCTGAGTAAGAAGCTTGGTAGGGAACCCATCCGACTGCAAAGACACCCTTACTTGTTTTATTATTAAGAACTAATAATGTGTAAAGCCGTAAGGATAGCATGCTGGCCTTTTGGCATCTATTTTTTGTAGTAGGTATAAGCATGGTTTTGTTGTTCTAGTGCAGAGCTGTCAAACTCCCGGCCCAGAGGCCAGATGCATCATGCGCTGGCCACGCCCATACCCGGTCTAGCGAAGGGGGAAAAGTCCCGATATATCATGTGATACCGTTGTGACGATGTGAATTTGACACCCCTATTCTAGTGGCAGGAAAGAACGCTACTAGAATTCTGTTGTGTTGACCTCTTGTATTTTTTGGGAACTGTTCCAGGATGTGCAATAGCCCAGTTACAGCCATAGGAAACAAATCGGCATAGGAGTGAAATTGGCAAGATTTCAGTTTGTTTCCTCATTTTCTTTGACAGTAGCTACAAAGTGCCAAGTTGCTGCTTGCTTTTGTTTCTATTTCCTAGCAAATACCTTGACATCCAACCTTGGGTTCTCTGTAAGTAATTGACTGCCTGTCCCAACTGAAAGCTGTACAGTGTTAAAATCTGCAGATGCATACCCGTTCAAAGATTTCCCTTGTGTCACAAGTCCCTCTATTTAATATGTGGAAGAAAGAATGCAACTCCTTTGGCAGCAAATACAGTCCCCAATCTCAATACAATCAGGAAATCTATAAAGATTCTTTGTCAGATTTTTAATAGTTAGATTTTGGGGTTTTTTTGTGCTAAGTTTAATCCCCACCTCCCCAGTCAATTTTTATTAAGGTCACATACCAAAGTTTAATTGCATTTCTAACTTTTTATATTATGCTTTAATGCCAATCTTTTTCAGCTGATTTAAATACTTGCCGTAATAGGAAGGTTAGCTATAACACAAATAGTGGGGATTTTTTTTTAGTATGGAAAAACAGTTAATATAATTATATACAATCATAGGAGATGAATAGTCAATAATAAATGTAATTGTGGAATTTAAATGGGCCCAAGGATGTAAGAGATGGCATAGATTCTAAATGCTAGATGAGATTTGGAAATACAGAACTAGAAACTTTTCAGCACTTTGCTCTTTTTTGAATATTCTTTTTCCTTTCCTTTTTTATCTCTTAAAAATCTTCCCAAAATAAATAGTTGTTTCATGGCTAGGAACCTTTAATAACATTCACCAACACATGATGGATGCCTTCAATATGTTGTATACGAGCTTCTTGAGCCAATTTTTGATTAAAACATGTCCTTACTTAATTTCAGTCATTGATCCTCCATTACATTTTACACAGACTTTCTATGGCAGGATCAATAATTAAAGGTTTGAATTTCAACCTTAGAACAGAAACCTGATTTTAACCCCAAGCTTCCTGCAAAAAAATGTATTCAGGTAATAGGTATCCATGGGAATAGTGTGTTTACTAATAACAGACATATAAGAAAGGATTAAAGTAAGGAAAAATATTGAAAAACACGATATTTCAAAAATATGGTTGATGTGACCATCCAAGTTTAAAGTCCAGAGGAATATAAACTGAATTAAAACTGTGTACTGTATGTTTAAAATGCACGAGATGAAACTGCAGTGTATGAAATAATGCCCCATATGGTTTTATAGGGGTCAGCTTATCAAGTCCATCACAAACAGCTAAGTATTGGCATGAGCATCCGGAGAGAGAGGCAAGTGATAACATAACATGCCATAATAAAGATTTGATTTGATGATTTGTTGATCCAAAGCTACATATTTGTGTGTGATAAAAATATGTGATCATTTCCCTCAATGTCATTTTTAGCAGGAACTCCAAAATAGCGTCTACCACACAACAGTTCATTGAAAGCTCACCTTTTAAAATGTTTTAATGTTTCTTAAAGGGTAACTCAGACTTAAAGTGCAAGAGAGAATGAGAGAATGAATGTCTTTCATAAAAACGTCATGATATTTTGTTATGCTCATAAAAAAATGAGAAATCTGCTAGATGTTTTGTTTAAAAAAAGTATTTATTGGTTTCATTCATTGTTTAGTTTTACCAACCTACCTTTGCCATAGTACTGTTTATCAGCAATGACCATGATATATATTTCCAGAAGGGTAAGTAATAAGTTGTCCTAAGTTTTATACAGGTTGTCTTCAATTTACAACAGTTACTTTAGTGATTGTTCTAAGTTACGATGACACTGAAAAAAGTGACTTAAAACCGTTTTTCACGCTTATGACCATTGAGACATTCCCATGGTCATGTGATCAAATTTCAGATGTTTTGCAACTGACTCATATTTATGACAGTTGTAGTGCCCTGGGATCATGTGATCATCTTTTGTGACCTTCTAACAAGCGAAGTCAATAGGGAAACCAAACTCATATAACAATTGTTATTAACTTAACAACTGAAGTGATTCACTTAACAAATGTGGCAAGAAATGGGGCAAAATTCACTTAACAAATGTCTCACTTAGTAACATAAAATTTGGGTTCAATTGTGGTTGTCAGTTGAGGACTGTCCAGGTATTGATCTAAGATAATTTTTCGTGACCAACTTGCCATGGCCAACTCACTGTGGGACAAGAGTTACCCTAATATCAAGGAAATGGTGGAATAGAATCATTAAAGAGAGGATACAAGAGGAGGGACAGAATGAAATGTGAATGACAAAAATTAAAATATTTTTTATTTATTTTAAACAATTAAATTTAATTAAATAATTAAAATTAAATTTTAAATGTTAAATTATCCTGTGGTGAGCTGTCTGTGGTGAGTTGGCTCTGGTGAGTTGTCTGGTTTATTAATAGCCACATAAAAGAAAATCTGAAATACTATTTTTTTATAGTTAAGCAGGAAGTGGCTTGAAATTTTAGAACAATATAAGATTGCAAAATCTAAATTCTATGGTCATGAGACATGTTTTTTTTTTAATGGACATTGGTATCCCAGCACCCTTTTTCCTATTATAGCTGCTATATCTTGACTGAGCTGGGGCTAATATACAACCCTTCCTTTACTTTTTTCCTACTAATATAAAAATTAGTATTAATATACTTGATTTGAATTTGTCAATTAAGTCATTTTTTCTTCTTCTAACAACCACATCGATTTTCTCCACGACAATCTATCCTAACTTGATCTTTCAGGTCTCGCAGTTGTGCACTCATCACTGTAACCAAGTCTTGCTGTTGGTTGTCCTTTTCTTCTCTTTCCTGACACCTTTCCCAGCTTTAAGCCTTTTGCAGAGAGCTGGGTCTTTGCATAATGTGCCCAAAGTAGGATAATTTGAGCCTGGTTGTCTGTGCTTTAGGTAAGAACTCTGGGTTGATTTGTTTAAGACCCACTGGTTTGTTTTCATACCTATTCACAGTATTCTCAGGAGTTTTCTCTAATATCAAAGTTCAAAGAGATCAATACTCTTCCTATCAATACATGCTTCTTTAAAGTTAAACTTTGACTTCTATACAGTATCATAGGAAATATCATAGCTTGCATGATTCTGATCTTTGTAGGTACAGAAACATCACAACATCTGAATATCTTTTCCAAGGAATTTCTTGGCTGCTTGTCCCTTTACTGTTGATTGTTGATCCTAAAAGCCATTCACTATCCATCACTTCAGTTTCTTCACTGTCAATTCTAAGTCTGGTTGTTCTACCTGAATTAGGTCTTCTAATCATGTCTGCAAATTAATCCTTAAATTTATCCAGAGCCTAATAAATATGCACTGAAATTTGCTGCATATTGGCCTGGTAGCATTTTCTATTCTACAGCTCTTTGTTCAGTTCTGAAAAATATTGAGGAAATCCATGCAGATTTCATGAATTGCTGCTGGCATGGGAAGATATAAATGGATGGCAAGAAGTCCTTGGTCCATTATTGATGATGTTGACCTCTCTTTAAACAAGGATGCATAATTCATGTCAACTCTGGTATCTGTGGCATTCCAGAATCATTCATCCTGTTCCCTGAAATTGGTAGGACTTTGCAGTTGCTTGCCCTTCCCTCAAATTTTCCTCAGAAACACTGGAATCTTCCATGATGTGTAACAAACATTGATTTAAATTGTTCAGCAGTATCTGTTTTAACCTTAGAAGAATGCCTGCCTGTTTCAAACGTTCAGATAATTAAAAAAAAAGACTGTTTTATATGTTAAATATACTTACTACTACTAATAAATATTGGGTGTGGTGATTAACGGATCAAGTACTCATGGGAAATCATGAGTTCTAATCCTGTCTTATGTATAAAAACTAGCTGGGTGATCTTTGGTCAGTCACATTCTCTCAGCCTAACTCACCTCAAAGGATTGTTGTTGTGGGAAGATAGAAGGAGAAAGAAGAATTATGTATGTTTACCACCTTAAGTTGTTTATAAAAATAATAAATGCAATTGATGAACAATTGTACAGCCAAATTTAAGTTTCTAAAATTGGGATGGTAGCAGGCTAGAGTTGCTGCCTTACTAAAACACAGCAAAGTTCCAGATGATCCAAAAAATTACTGACCAGTAACACTCCTATGCATCTCTACAAGGCATTGGAATGTATGATTCTCAATCGTATTTCAAAAATTTATTGATGAAAAGATTTTAAGGGAGCAAGCAGGTTTTAGACCAGGGAGGTCATGTGGTAGTCAAATCCTAATCTTACACAATATATTGAGGATGGTTTCGAAAGAAAACCAATTACTGGAATGATTTTCATCAACTTCACTGCAGCATATGACACTCTAAACCATAGGATATTGCTACGTAAATTAAATAATATGACCAGAGATAATAAGCTAACCAGAGTCATTGGCAGCTTCCACCAGTACTGGAGATTCTATGTGCTACCATACGGTAAGAACAATAGATGGAGGATTCAGAAAACAAACTGCCAAAAAAAAGTGTATTATCTCTGACATTGTATAAGATATATACAAAAATAAACCAGTCCCTGACAACACAAATATATTCATCAATATGAATGATATAGCAATGGCTGACAAGAATCAAGTTTTGATGAGGTAGCTGGAAAATCTATGGTAGCACTTGAAGAATTAGGATGATACTATACCATCAACAATTTAAAGTTCAACCCAGACAAGACCCAAGTGTGTGCTTTACATCTCCAAAATCAAGATGCAAGGGAAGAGTTGGTTATTATGTGGCAAGGGAACGAACTACAGCATTGTCCAATACTGAATATCTGAAAATACTCAACAGGAGGCTGTTTTTTGCCTGAACACTAAGGCTAAAGTCAGCTTGAGGAGCAATATCATCAGGAAACTCATAAACTATACATGGGGAGCTCAACCATCTATGTTGTGCACATCAGCTTTTGGCCTTGAGCATCTCTGCAGTAGAGTATGCTGCCCCAATGCAGAGCACATCTTCACATGCAAAACAAGTTGACTTTGCCATCAGTGAAGCAGTATACTTAGTGACAAGATGCCTCAAATCTACAACAATCGAAAAAATATATCCCCTCACTGGCATTGCCCCACTTAAGATCAGGAGAGAGGTAGCAGCAGATGCCAAAATAACTTAACAAGAGAATGATCCCTGATATCCTCTGAATGGCCATATGCCCCAAGCCCACCGACTCAGACCTAGGAAAAGCTTTATTAAAAGATAGAGGAAGGAGACCATTGAGCAAGAAATAATATTAAAAGAGGTTATGGCTAAAAGATCCAACTTCCTTTATACTATTTGGAGAACCCTAAAAAGATTGAGGATTGGAGTGCCTAAAGGCCAACATACTCAAGTGGAGGCTTTTAGTGGATAACTACATCCTGTGTGAATGTGGAGAGACATACAGCCCTGCCCAAGTGCCATTTTCATATTAGTATAACATTTAAATCAATTGCTTATATCTGAAAGTTGCTATTAGGGCCCTTTCAATACTTTGTTTAATCCCTGAATTGTGTTTTATAAAACTACTGAAGGAGCTATTGAAGAATGGCTTTTTACTGACAATGCAACTTCATAAAATTACTAAAGTCATTTTACTTATACTTGGGCAAAAACTTTCACTCAGTTATGGAAACCTCATTTTATACTGAGTGAAACCACCTCTTGGTTTAATCTTCCTCTGATGACTGGTTATTTTTCAAGTTCTCAGGAAATGATGTTAAAAAGAGAACTCTAAAGAGTATTTCCTGGAGACATACATAAGATTATTGGAAATACATATGGTCTGTAAATTGTCTAACCTTTCTCTACATATGTAGTACATTTTGCATCAGGTGACATTTCCAAATCCTTCAAAGAGAATCTAGTGTTTTATGCATTACAATCTAACCTGAGTGTGACCATACCATATCAGTTTAACCTGCTAAAATGTATGACTCACCACTGTCATTATTTGTTTCACAGATATTTCTAAGTCCAGAACTATCCTGAAGCTTTGAAGTTGGTTCTTTAGAAATGAAACAATATTACTGATAATCAGACTCATATACAAAAGGCAATGGCCACCATAATTATCTCTGTCTTTCTTGGATTGAACTTTAGTGTGGCTCACCTCAAAACAACATCCAGATATTGTTCAGCAGTTCCAAAGTGATTTTCTAATTAATAGATCAAAGGAAAAGCTATATATGTTTTTCATTCCAATGGCACTTTAGTGTAGACCATTAGGAGATTCTACTTCCAATAGTTTGTTTAAGGAATTAGAAAGAAGCTTGTGGCACTATATGGAAGCTGAAGGAACAAAATAGAACAAAAGAAGACTACTTTACCCTGCCAGGGGAAAAAAATTTTTTTAAGTGTTTTATAATTAAATCATTGATTCAAAAGATTCTTTGATCAATGGTAACAAAGACTGCCACGAAGTTCAGAAAAATTATCATGGAGATTCTATTTGATCAGCGATGCATTTTTAAAAAAATTAATTTGCTTGTCCCTTTATAAAATTGCTCAGCTAGAGACCATCATCAAATAAATCAAATTTCCTATTAACATTATGGTATCATTTATATAAGATATAATTTACCACAGAATAGCAAGTTAAAATAAGTATTTACATAATTTCCTGCAATTTCAAGATGGCATCTTGAAATTTTGGGTGGAATAAGTGGGAGTTAGCACTTATTAAGCTTGGTTAGCAGGTCCAGCTGAAAATGGAGTTTTGAGAATGACAGCAGGTCATTTTAAAGAGGATGGTAGCATGATACAAAGTTATGTTAATCAATTAATTCAAATTGTATAAGTTGAAGTTTTGTAGTTTAATTGACAAGTCCAGTTCAACATTTCTGAATAATATTACAAAAACTGTATTCATGCTGGTACTGAGATCATAATACATAAATTAAATCCAAGTACCTGAATATAGTCAAACATTCTGAATTCTTGATTAGACTGGGGATGCTCACATGAACATAGCAATTAATATTTAAGTATTATTCTCAGAAAGGCAATAGACCAGAACATACAAATTGACATAAAAATCCACAAAACATTTTTTTCTGACAAGAAATTGCAATGGGAAGCAATATATATGACACTATCATCAGTTATGCAAGGAGAAGATGATCTACCATTAACAAGGTAAATCAAATCTGCTGCATGAGATTTATTAAAATAGGATAAACATATTGTGAAAACCTCCAGTGGGTGGCATGGCAAACTAGACATCCCTGCCAAAGTGGGATAATGTTTATGGTGAAGATCAGCAGCTGGATGCCAAAACGTGGCCAGCAACATCTCTCCAGAGAAAGGAAATATTGTGAGATAGTGCATGTACTCTGAATAGCTGCTTCTCATGAGTAGAGCACATAAATCAAGATTGAGTTGGATTTGGCTTATGAGTTGGGTGGCTGGATGTTGAGGGATACCATCTGAACTCGCAGTCTCATACTGCTGTTGGTCATTAAGCATATATTATTATTAGAGTATTGAATCAGAAACTACTGAGTAGGAGTTTTGTCACAGCTCAATTTTTATCTTACTGTAATATGATGGTTAGCGGGGATAGTAGCTCTTGAAACAGCTTAAAAAGCGTACCTGTGACTATTAATTTAGCACACTGATTTCTGACTGTGGGAACATCGTCTCTACACATCTACAGTATATCTACACAACTAATCTGCACTAGAAGTACTGTGACAGAGTTCTGCTTTACAGCATGGGAAAAATGAAAGCTACGTATTTTAAGGAAGAGAAAGTGGGGCTAGGAGGGAAATTGCAATTAATTTCCCTCGGCCGGCAGGACCTCGGGGATTGCTCAGGAGTTCATGGCTTCCATGACAGCCTTGGGCCTGATCCAATTAATTCAGGATCCCACACACGTTGGGGGTCACATCTTGGATCTGGTTTTTGTCTTTGGACAGTGGCAGGATGATCTAGATATAGGGGATGCTGCTGTAGAGCCCCTGTCATGGTCTGATCATTCGCTCCTTAGGCTGGACTTCCATGCTGCAACCCCTTGTCATGGGGAGGCGGGGCTGTTACAATGGTTCCACCCCAGGAGCCTGATGGACCCGGATAGGTTCCTGATGGAGCTTGGGCAGTTTCCCGAAGCTCGCACACACGACTCGGTTGGGGACTTAGTGGCCACCTGGGATAGGGTAGCGGCTGAGGCCCTTGACCAGGTCATGCCCTTGCGGCCTCTGACCTGGCGCTGATCCCAATTGGCTCCCCCAGGAGCTGAGGGAGATGAAGTGCCAGAAAAGACGTTTAGAGAGTGGTTGGAGGACCAGCTGCTCCGTATCTGACTGAACACTATTGCGGTCCCATATTAGGGCCTATTTAATGGCGATAAGGGTGGCAAAATATTCTTACTTTTCTGCTCTTATTGCATCTGCAGAAAATCACCCGGCTGCCCTTTTTAGGGTGACCCACTCCCTTTTGGATGTGGGAGTGCGGGAGGATCCTTTGCAAGGACGGGCCGAGGATTTTTCGAATTTTCTGCAGGATAAAATCGCTCAGATTCGGGATGGGTTGGACTCTGACTGGGCAACTCTGGATGGGAGGGTGGGGGTGGATTTTGGGGAGGTCATTTGGGGTGAGTTCGATCCTGTGACCCTCGAGGACATGGACAGGATACTGGGTAGGCTTAATGCCACCACATGTTTTCTGGATCCGTGTCCCTCCTGGTTGGTTTTAGCCACCCGAGGTTGGTTCCAGGGTATCATTAACGCTTCCTTGAGTGAGGGGCTTTTGCCTGCCGCCTTGAAAGAGGCAGTGGTGAGGCCCCTCCTCAAGAAACCATCCCTGGACCCAACATTATTATCAAACTATCATCCGGTCTCCAACCTTCGCTTTGGTGAAGCCTGTTGAGTGTGGTGGCACAACAGCTCCCTCAGCACCTGGATGAAGCTGTCTATTTAGATCCACGCCAATCGGGTTTTAGGCCCGGGCACAGCACGAAGACGGCATTGGTTGCGTTGGTGGATGATCTGGAGGGTCTGTGACAGGGGCTGTTCTTCTGTCCTGGTCCTGTTAGATCTCTCGGTGGCTTTTGATACTGTCAATCACAGTATCTTATTGCGATGGCTGGCGGGGTTGGGAGTGGGAGGCACCGTGTTATGGTGGTTCTTCTCCTTCATCTCCGACCGTTTGCAATTTGTGTTGGCAGGGGGGCAGAGGTTGGCCCCGAGGCCCCTGACCTGCAGGGTACCTCAGGGGTGTGTGCTTTCACCCCTGCTGTTCAACATTTATGTGAAGCCGCTGGGTGAGATCATCCGTGGCTTTGGGGTAGAGTTCCATCAGTATGCTGATGACACTCAGTTATACATTTCTACCCCAGGCCAGCCCAACGAAGCCGTTGAAGTGATGACCCAGTGTCTGAAAGCTGTGCGGAGTTGGATGGGGTAAAATAGGCTTCGACTCAACCTGGCCAAAACCGAGTGGCTGTGGTTTCCGACACCCAGATACAGCCAGCTAGTTCCATTGCTGGCCTTGGGGGGATAAATTTTGACCCCCCACGGAGAGGGCACGCAATCTTGGTGTCCTCCTGGACATAAGGCTGTCGTTAGAAGATCATATAGTGGCCGTCGCCATCGGGGCTTTTTGTCAGGTCCATCAGATCTACCAGTTGCGGCCCTTTCTGGATCAGGATGCACTTCGCACAGTCACTTCTGCCCTCATCATCTCCTGTCTAGACTATTGCAATGCTCTCTACATGGGGCTCCCCTTGAAGAGCATCCAGAGGCTTCAGCTGGTACAGAGTGCAGCCGTGCGGGTGATTTTGGGGGCTTCTCAGAGCTGCGTGAGCTGCATTGGCTTCCGGTGGCCTTCCGGGTGCGATTCAAGGTGTTAGTGGTCACCTTTAAAGCGTTCCATGGCTTGGGACCTGGGTACTTACGGGACCGCCTGCTGCCACCATCGGCCTCCTGTCGGCCAGTGCCCTCCCACAGGGTGGGCCTCCTCGGGGTGCCGTCAGCTGGGCATTGCTGGCTGGTGGCCCCGAGGGTGCGGGCCTTCTCTGTGGGAGCACCCTCCCTCTGGAATGAATTACCCCTGGAGATGCGAGCTATCCCTGACCTACGGTCCTTCCGGCGCGCACTGAAGACCCACCTTTTCCAACAAGCCGGTCTGGCCTAGATTTATTGGTAGGGTTTTTAAATTGATTTTAATGGTTTTAGCTTTTTAAATTTTTACCTTGTTCATTTTTATTATCACAGTATCTCAGCCACTAATTTAATCTACTTTTAATTCTATTTTAAATTTGTATTTGTAAGTGTGTGTTTTTACTTGGCTGTACACCGCCCCGAGTCCCGATGGGAGAGGGGGTGGTATATAAATCAAATAAATAAATAAATAAATTGTCACAATGTCAGTGCTTAGTCTTCATTTATCATCCTAATCCTACTTAGTTATTTCAACTTTCACAGAACTGGAAGGTAGCCTAGATTAAAATTTTTAAAAATCAAGCACAATACATTTTAAAAGCATCAGTAATGCAGCTGTTAAGTCTAGTTGTTATGAACTAAACTCAATATCTTCCAAACTTCACATACACACACACACACACACACACACACACAAAATTTCAAAACCTTTTTAAAGTAAATAAGCTTTGCAAGATATCTAAACACAATCCAGATTAGGCTGGGGAATCATAGTTATGATGAATCACCCACAATAATCCAGATTTTTCTCCATATCATGTCTTGAGCCATTTTTTTAAAAAATTTGCATTTATATGCCACCCCTCTCCAGAGAGTCAGGGTGGCTTACAATCTATGGAGCACCATGCTAAGTGCTCAGCAATAGCCTTCATTCCATTGTATATGCCTGCTTATTACTAGGGCTTTTGGCCCCCCCAAGCGGTATTTTTACAAAGTCAGCTTATTGCCCCCAACAATCTTGGGTCCTCAATTTACCTACCCCGAGAGGATGGAAGGCTGAGTCAACCTTGAGCCTGGTGGGATTCGAGCCTGCACTAATTGCAGGCAGCTTGCACTAAGTGCTAAATGATTAACAGCCTGCACCACCAAGAGCCATGATACGAGAAGGACTATGATAGTCATTTGGGAATCTTTCACTCTGAATCTGTGTTTGTAGAAGATACAATTGTCTTTTATCATAACAGAGCACAATACAAAACAGAAATTTATTTCTAATACAAAACAACATCTTACACTTTTAGTTTCTTATTGTCTGATTAGCCTTCTTATATCTTTCCCGATCCTCTTATTTCAAAATACATTTGCCTAGCACTCATATTTGAATCTGTGTCTGAACAAAACTTTTATATTATGTGCATGAAACAACATGTGATGGAACTTTCTGCATAACCCTTTCAGATTCTTCCCTCTAAAACAAACTGGTTTCTTCATAGGTACTAAATTACAAGGCTTTTTGAGATATAGCAGCCCAAGAGCACCTCCAACTGTGACACCTGTGCATGGTATCTCTTATACTGTACTTATATGACAGTACATATAAGGTAACAACTTCAAGCTTCATTACCTGGTGTAATATGTTGCGGAAGAAAAGGCTTTTGGAAAAGAGTCTACATTAAAATTTCAGAGTAACAAAAATAGTTTCATTTTAGTGGAACAGTAAGATGGATAACATCCTTTTTCAGATCAAGTGGACTTTAATAGCAAATTTACCCGAGAATAATTTTAGCACCTACAGACCAAATCTATATGTCTACATGCTCTGAGGACTATTGCTGCTTGAAGTATTCAAAGTTTGTATCCTATTGCACTGAAGCACTGAACCTAGGTTTCCTCTGTTGCCTATCATGACAGTTATACAGTAATACGTTATCAATTTTTCATTGAATGTAAAAAACAGTCTTACTCGAAAGACAAGATATTCGAATTATTATACTTAAATTGCAAATGCAACAAAACAGAACAACAAGACAAAGCAAAAAACCCTGTAAGCCATAATTTTTCACAACTTACCTAAGTCTCTTTCAAGTCAAATTTCATGGAAAGCATCAGTTTTATTGGCAACTGTCACTGCATTTATTTTGTTTGTCTGAGAAGCTTCCACAGAAGTTTACAAAATAAGCTGGACTGGTTATCAAGTCTCCATAGTAACATATGACTCCATAGTAAGATATGAGTGTCTTGTGATGTTCTGTTTTACTGAGCATGTGTGCAGGGGAGGAGTTTTACTTCTACTTCATCTTTTATTATAGTTTTCTTTTGCTTGCTTAATAGAATGGTACTGCTGTTTCTTTGGTTTCTTAGTTATTTTGTAAATAAAGTATGCTGGCAACAGAAAAACACGATCCATTTCCTCTAATTTATAAAACTGAATGTTTTCGTTTTGACAGCAACATCATAGACGTGTTTCCCTATAATCTTCTTCTGGACATCTTTTTGACCTCTTAGTATGATCTGCTGTTCCTGAATCTCTACATTAATCTTGCTTAGCTTCACACAGAGGCTTCCATCAGCTGACAAACTTGAAACAGTTCAAATTACTCTCACAGCAATAGGGCACCTGGAATAGCTGGAGGAGGGTATATTAGAATAAATTCAAACATGTATTTTTTTTTAAAAAAAATCACAAGCTGATTAAGAGAACCATCAAGTATGTCCTCTAATCTTTGGAGGGGAAAAAGTATAATCAGATTATCTGAAATTAGTTGAAAGAGATAGGTGTAAATACTAACATTTTGTTGAAATCTGTCACTGGTTTCTACCAACCTTTCTTCCCCGCGTGGGGAAATATTTTTATATTTTATTCTCTGGGTGTTTTCATTTTAATTAGCTGTGTTTGTGAGGTTACTTGCTGGGACATAGAGCAAGATGCTATTGATGTTGTTTTCCATTGCATGCCTCTAAGTCCCCACAAGTGTCCTTCCTTCAGTCATGCCCTATGGTAGGATATTCCTTATGATAGCCTTCCTTTGGCTGAACTGAAAGATGGAAAGCTAGAGTAGCAGCAAGGTATATCTACACGAGACTTGACACACATTCTAGCTTAGCTCATAATTAAGATAAATCTTTGAATCTTGCAGATTACCAATGATAATTTAACTAAAACATTATTTTATAAATGTCAAATTAAATTATGACCCAACAGATAAGGAAGAATACTATTTTTATTACAGCTTTAAGAAATACATAGAACATATACTGATTTTATACAGCCAGGCATGGATTTTATCTGATTAGATCCATTACAGGGATTTCCCTAACCTGTTCCCTCTAAAAATCCTTTAGCTCTCCTTCACTGACATTCCAGCATGTGGAATTATTAATAATTCTGACTGAAGAAAATTACATACATAAGTTTTAAAACTGCATAAATGAAGGAAAATCCTGGGCATACTTTTGGTTTTTTTCAAGGAATAGAGAGAGTTTGAGAACTAGAGGCAGCAAGAATCTGTTACTGATAGGGCACAGAAAAATGTTATGTCTGGGGAATTAAAAACAGTTTTTTCACCATTACAACAGCAATTTGTTAGATTGCTTCATATTGCCAGTTCCTACTATTCCACATCAGATTACATAAACTGTGAAGATGTAAAACATACCAATATTTTATGTAGAAATTGCAATATTGCAGAATTGATTGAACATTTGAACAATGGATTTAGTCAGTTTTGAATTAATTCCTATTTCTGAACTATAAGTTCCATCAATAAAATAAAAAATGTAGAAAACCATTTAAGTTTCAAAGTCCCTGAAAAGTGCAGTTTAGATTAACGTTTCACATAAATGATGAGCTTTCTGGGAAATATTCCACTTCAATAGTTTTTACATTTTGTATTCTGAGTTTGTGTGTGCATGTATTTCTATATTGGAAAGATGAATGCAATAATATATTGGCTTATAAAGTAGTCTTAGATCCAAGTTTGTACAGAGTAGCATTGATGTGCTTAGGGTAAAACTGGTTGTGCTTCTACTCAAAATGTACCAAAATATTACCCTTACTGATAGCATGTGGCAGGAACCTGACTAAGACTGGTATACTTTTCTACTTCTTCATACAAGTGCATGAATTTATGTGAAAGCTTTGTGATAGTATAAGTGATGATAGATGGTGGTCAATAGATTCTGAGGTCATCTGAAGATATCCAGGACAATGAAAGACTGGAAAATTGTGACTTGGAATGTAAGAGTTGGTGATCTAACCTTGTGGAGTTGATGGATACATGTAGAGAATGAAGTTGTAGGATCAATTATGAATGGAAAGATTAACATGCATGTGAGAAGGTATATTACTGTGAGTGCACATGAAAGTAGGAATTCATTGATTGGTAACAGCTGCATATAATCTTAGTCTGCTAATAATATGGAAATCCAATAAGAGACTACAGTAAAAGTGATAGAGACATTTAAAGATCCAAGAATGAATGGGGCTGCTGAGTAGTGACTATCTGCTTAGGATATGTATTTATTGTGAGTAGGAATAAATCTACTGATATGTACACATAACAAATTAATGAAATTAATATATCACAAATACTTTAAGATTTTTTTTAAAAAAGGAAGGTATTATTATTAGATATTATTGGAGAACTGTTAAATGTGACTTGTTTATAAAGTTGTTGTGTTTCTATTTGCACCTGGCTACTGGAAGAATACTGCTATACTTGCTCTATACCAAGAAGAATTTTGCAAAAGTGAATGTAACAATTACAAAACGATTTGTAGAATTCTGATTGAAAGAGTATGAAAGGAGACAATAAAAATATTGTAGCTGTATGAATGCAGGTTTGCTGATATTATGATTTAGAGTATAGCCTACAATTATGAAATTTTTCTAAGTATATTGAGTTTAATGTTGGTTATGTGCAATAAAATGGCACATGACGAAAGTAAAGGATGAGTGAAAATAAAATGAGTACTTTGATAATTGTTCAAGTACTGAGCAGAAGTTTAAAAGAAAGATGTTTGGTGTCACCCTGGTATTCAATGAATGATTGAATAAACATATTGAGTATACATATGGTAATGTTATAAACATGTTGGTTGGGATATACATAGTTTTGTATGCTTTGTTGATTCTGAGATTGAGCTCTGAAAAACTCAAAATATGTGACACAGTAAAACCTTCTCCTTAAAAAAAATCCCCATAGAAATGGTACTCTTCGCTAAGAGAAACAAGCTTATGTCAACCAGTTACATATGGGAAGTGTGTGTACATCCTGGTCCTGTTAAACCAGTCAGTGGTTTTTGATACCATCAACTATGGTATAGAATAGAATATAAAGAATAACAGAATTGGATGAGACCTCGGAAGTCTTCTAATCCAACTCCCTGCTTAAGCAGGAAATCCTATAGCATTTATCTTCCTGGACTGTCTGCAAATGTTGGGAGTTAGAGACACTATTTTCCTGAGGTTCTATTTTAGTTCATTGGATAGGTCCAGTGATTGGGCATCAATGCTTGAGTCCTTGGTTGCTCCAGTATGCTCTACTACCTGATTCTGTTCCTTTCCTATGCTACCTAATGCATATTTGAAGCTGTTGAGTTAAACCATTGTTTGATGATTTGAGGTCTGCTATCAGCAGTATGCTGGAATTATTCAGCTATTTATAGATACCCCATACTGAATCAGGATCACTGTAAAAACTCTTAAGCAGTAACTGAAGGCTGTTAAGACCCATTGGGATGTTGTAGCATAAACATCCTCTTGGTACATGCATTGCAACATTGCTCATACATCTAAAAAGAGGCAGAACATCTCAACATCACCATCCTCATCTTGACATTCTGATTAAGGTACTGAATGTCACGGATACCTTTAAAAAAACATATAGCAATAGCACTTAGACTTATATACTACCTCATAGTGCTTTACAGCCCTCTCTAAGTGGTTTACAGAGTCAGCATATTGTCCCCAACAATATACTGGATCCCCATTTTACCAACCTTAGAAGGATAGAGTGCTGAGTCAATCTTGAGCCTCTAAGGCTTATGATATAATACACATTAAAAATATATCTAGATAAACAATTAAAGGCCTATCAAAGGGATACACACACACACACACACACACCTAGCTTGATTTCCATGCCAGGAGATCCAAAACATGAGAACCACCACTGAGAAGGGTCTTTCCTTTCTTTTATCAATGTTAGAGAAATCATAAAGTAGGAATTTCCCCAAAGGTGCAGTCACTTAGCCAGACTCAAACAGACGATTCTGCTTTCAACTGCTTGGTTCCAAGACTGATAGGCTTTCATAAATCAACATGAGCGCTGAATTCTGCTTAGAAATAAAAGGGGGGAGGAGGAAGAGAAAGAGAAGGGAAGGAGGAAGAGATGATAATGTGATAGAAAACTTAGGGTACAATACAGCAAAGCATTACAAAAGGGAAGAATAAAGGGGAAACCAACGCACAGAATGAGAAAATAAAGTGGATAAAAGATTTGGCTGCAGATATGCAGGTCCTCTTAGAACAAATTTCCTCCCCCTTTTAATTTTATGAGCTTGCCTTAAAATTGCAAGAATGTAACAGCACAACACCAGCTCTCTGATTTATTAATTCTATCCTACCCTAGAAATCTTCCAAACAAAAGCATTAGTGTTTTCTCCAGAGGAACACATGAAGGGACTTATTCATACTGAAGGTGGGGAGAGAAGCACCAGATACCAGAACAGCCATGCCAGACTCCTCCTTGTTCCTAATTACCTTCCTGCAGATTGGTGGGAAGAATGAGGGAACAGAACTATGGGGTGTCATGATAAAACAAAAGAAAGAAAAATGAGATCAACTGTAGATGAAGAAGCCAATCCAAAATGCAAAGTAAGGATATGGGCTTTTTACCTTATCTTAATCTTGATGATGATGATAATAATAATAATAATATATCACCAGATATTAGGACTTGAGAATTGAACTGCAGAGACTCTGGCATAAACCAGTGCAGGTGGTTCCAGTGGTAATCAGCACACTGGGTGCTGTGCCTAAAGACCTTGGCAAGCATTTAAAAACAATTGGCACTGACAAGATCACCATTGGTCAGCTGCAGAAGGCCACCTTACTGGGATCTACTTGCATGATCCCCCGATACATTGAGCCTCCTTTGGTTTTTCTTCATTTTTTTTTGAGGCCATTTGAACCTCTTTATAATCTGAGCAATTCATCCCCTTGTTTACAGCCCATGGTGCAATTAATATTCCCCCTGCCACTATGATTGCTAAGAGTGCAGTTCCAACCTTGCTAGGATCACTCATTGCATTAAACTTTAGTTTGTTTTGCTTGTTTAGTGTCATATATAATACCACCACCACTATGGTTCATTGTTGTATGTAAACTGGACCATTATGCAAGGCTCAAAGTTTAAACATCTCAATTTAATATCAAGTGTGAATATAGTCTATAACTGAATTAATATGACACATGAAAGACAAAACAGGTTACCATTTTAACCTATGAGGCAGTGCAAACTTATGTTTATCCCTACCATGCCATCTGAATTTAAAAAACTGGTTGGGTAAGCCATGCTTCAATTAAACATAGATAAGATTGCTGTGCGTTGTATTGTGCTTATAAATCAATGTCATGAGAGATTGCTTTCCTTGCTTCTAATATTCTTCAAACAGAAACACAAAATAATTATCATGAGATACTAGTCAGCATAGGAAACCTATGATTCTATGGGGCTTGGAAGATGTGAAGTCCTTCAAATATTACACCATGATTACATGATTTTGTCTTTATTTTTTTTCCTTCTGCAAACAAAAACAGTTCAAAAATGAGCAATAGGGAAGCTACTTTATCCTTCCTTCCTTCCTCCCTCCCTTCCTTCCTTCCTTCTTAGCATTCATTCATTCCCATGTGATTCTTCTTTTACAGGAAAATATATATATAGTTTCTACCATTTCCTACAGAAAGGGAGAAAAAGAGTTGGGAGTAAGAATATAATCTCACCTCACCTGCCATTTGAGTACAGCAGCTTCTTGAATGTTCCTCCTTTTTTCTAGAGAGAAAAAAATGTAAATCTTGCTTTGCTTGTGTCCAAATTATAGTGTAGTAACATGCTTTAAAAAAGACTATCTCTGAAGTGTTCTCAGCAATAACAATGAAGTAGTAATCAAAGTTTGACTTCAGAAAACACATACCAATTCTAAAGTAACTTCAGTAGCTCCCATGTAGTTAGGAGGCTCAAATCATAGTAATTGTATTTTAAAGCTATTATCAGATTGTGTTTGTGATATCTAAAAGCATACTTCTTTCATATGTGTCTATATAATAGGAGTCTTCATCCTTCTTAAGCAGATTTAAAATTTTGAGAAATGTTCTGATAGACCTCTGAGACTTGGACTGTTAAAGGTGCTGAGGAGCACCAGATGATGGTAGGAAAGACTCAAAAATCAAGATCATCTACAGATTTCATCCAGATTTGAGAGCCCTGGTTATAATTGGCATCCTTCTCTAATCTTTTTCTAACTCCCAAACTCATCCACCATAAAGTCTTAAAATCTGTGAGAAACAAGCTCTTATTTCTCTCAAGTGCCAGAAAACAGAAGGAATTTCCTAACTACCGTATTTTCTGGCGTATAAGACTTTTGAAACGAAAAAAAGTCAACCGAAAATCGGGGGTTGTCTTATATGCCGAGTATATTCCGAAAAACATTTCGATATGCCGCTAAACGAAAATCGTCTGGATATTGCCACGAAACGAATTTTCCAACTCGATCCTGCACCAATCACTGCAAGGCTGCTCGGACCGCCTCTCTAACTCAGCCAATCCAAGCAGGCTTTTTATGCATGCAAATTATACAATGTTCATGGCATTGCCATTTGTGAAGAGACCTTCCATTTATCGTATCAATGTACGGTATGTTACGGTATGTTCATTAAAAATTTAATTAAAAAAGAACTGGTGTTGCCTCGGAAGTGGGGGGGTAGTCTTATACAGTGAATATAGGCCTAAACCTATGTTTTAACTATAAAATTAGGGGGTTGTCTTATACGCCCGGTCGTCTTATATGCTGGAAAATACGGTAATTGAGTTTTGGTTTGCAGCAGACAGCAATTGTGAAGTCTCATCCTAGGAATATTGCCAGTCTCAAGAAGCAATTCGGACAGCTTCCAAGAGACTTGGGAGAAAGCATCCTAAAAAGCCACCAGGGGTCAAAGTCTTTTCTATCTTGTGCTCTGGGAATAAATGAGAAAAAGCTTCTTAAGCAAGACAAGGATGTTCTTAAAGAGAATAGAAAGAAGTCTTTAAATTAAGCAAATTCTCAAACCTCTGAAGCAGAACAAGTTGAAAATCAATATTGTTGCACATACTGTGCACTGATTCAAGGGGCCCTCTCATAACGTATTAAATGACTTCATCTCCCTCTCCTTTCTAGTTAGTGGCCTCAGGGCTGGTTGACTTTTTTAAGCAGCAGGTGCATTGTTGTTAATCATATTAGCCAGGGCTTTACAGCTGCCAAGCCCTTTATAATTAATATGAAAAAGGCTATCATTTGAAGAATACAACAGCCAAAGAAAAGAAAAAGAAATAAAGGAATGACAATGAAACAGCAGTTGTGGCTAAACAAATCAGGAGTTACACAGGGCATGGATAAAAAACTCCATGAGTAAATGTATTCATTTATTCTGATTTGAATCTATCATATGCAGTGACTTTAAGTAAGTAGATGAAAATTCCAAGTTCAATTCTTGGTATGTCCATGCAGGAATTTGAAAGAATCTTCCCTGAAATCCCAGAGAACCACAATTCATTAAGGCCACAGTTGAAATGCTAAGAGCACCTTATAAGGATTTATGCAAAATAACTGTCATGGTAGACATAGCTAGTGAGCAGCCCTTCATTTGATTGTTGCAGTTGGGATGCGGTTATATCCCACTATTCTCCTAGCATTTCAGAATTAGGCTACCAGATCTAGGCTGCAAAAATTTGTTTGGCTAATGGATGGGAGTAAATTTAGACTGTTCTGTAATCCCTGATACCCTATAGTGGTGATCTGGCTTCCTGCAATCCAGATCTGATAATCCTAGTTTTTCAGCCCAAATGTGACTTGCCATAATGAGCAACCAAGTTTTGCATAAACCAAAGAGTCATTTTTTTTTTGAGACATTAATCTAGTTTGCCAATGTTCTTGTGTGTCATGTGATTTCATGCCACTTCCCGGTCTCACAAAATACACAACGTGCTATGGATTTTAAAATATTGATTTCAAAACGTTGATGGAAACATTTCCAGTGACACACTCTATCACTGCCATAATACGAATGAGCAATTTGGGAGCTCAGTTGTATAACGCATATATAACGCATCCTACCGGTGATCTCCAGCAGACCAGTGCGAGCACACAGGGAAGGCCTTCTCCGGGTTCCGTCGGCTACCATGTGCCGCCTGGCGGTACCAAGGGGTAGGGCCTTCTCTGTGGCGGCCCCTGCCCTCTGGAATGCTCTGCCACCGGAACTGCGTACCGGCATGGACCTGAGGTCCTTCAGGCGCGCGCTGAAGACCTGGCTTTTCGAGCAGGCCGGCCTGGGCTGAGAGAGGGTTTTAATGTGTCTCCATTAATTTTAATTAGGGGGTTTTAAGGGGGTGGGGTGGGCTTTTTATTCGGCCTAATCTAATTTAATCTTTTTCTTAACTTTTGTATTGTTGGGGTTTTAGATTGGCTGTACACCGCCCTGAGTCCCTAGGGAGAAGGGCGGTATAAAAGTTAAATAAATAAATAAATAAAATAAATAAATAACTTCAAACAAGAAATGTGAAACTGGCAGTTCAACTATTGTAGAATGAGCCATGATGAGTATATGAGCATCATATAAAGTCATATTCTTTCATCCCAAAATTGTTAATCAGGTTGATGCAGATCACATGCAGTAACACCCACATGGATTATTATTCAGACAATGACACCTGAGCAGAGGGAAATAGGGCTATAGCACAGACATAAAGCCTATTATTTCCCTGGTGTAAGTAATTCTGGTTTATGAATGTGGTCACTTATCTAAAGATTATGAACAAAGCTTCGTTTCCTTCCTCCCTAAGAGTTAATGGGGGGTGGAAAACATCTGCTTCTGCATTAATTCAACAGAATCGACAATCAGAGTGCTGGGCCCTTTAGGTAAAGACCTTATGTTTTTGTTATGTTACTCTGTAAAATATCATGTATACTGCTGATACTAGTGTCTCACATGGGACTATAGTAATAATGATAATCTCTGTACACATTTAACAAATATTCACCACTAGGGTGTATTACGGTTCATTGTTAAGTCATTTTCTGCAGTGGTATTGAAATGCATCCATGTGATTGTTACAGTGCCTAACAAAATGGGTTTTGTTTTGTTTTTTTACCTTCTGTAATTGGTCTCTTTAAGCTGAATAGCCAGCTCCTGCAGCAAATGTTATAGATGTGAATATTTTTTTTTATTTCCAATTTAATGTATCATTGCACATGGAATCAGAATGCCCGTGAAAAGACCTGAACATGTTAAAAAAAGTAGCAATATAAAAGAGATTGCTGGTCTTTGTATTCTAGTGTGGTTCATGAAAGAAGTGTCTCAAGGGAACTTTCCAGGTAGTTTTTTTTTTTTTTAATCAGCACTGGCAATGCAAATTACATCCTCAGCAGATAAATCCACTCTATCCAAGTATTTGTGCTTTCAAACTGTAGGAAATCTTTTGGAGATGACTGCATGTAGCTTTCATCAATGTGTTCGGTATTTATGCAGAAATGACAAGTGGCCACATTAATTGATTAAATTTGTATTACTTTCACAATCAGCATTACCTGTTTCCATTCAGTATCATCAGATTTCATTTCACAATGCCTATTTTTCAGATAATATTAAGCGAAACGTACAAATTTATGCTACAAATAATCAGCCACTTTCAGTTCTCCCAGGAAACTTTCCATGCAGTGTTTTTCTCTATAATTACCATGTTTCTCCAACAATACGGCCTCCACCAATAGGAAGACCCAGCATGTTTTCTAGGCATGAAATGAAATTAAGCCCCTCCCCCCCAAATTTAGGCCGGGGTTAAAACATGCATTCATGTCATATACCTGAATCTTTTTAAATTTTATAAATGCAATTGGATTTCATTAAAACTGTGGGTTCTGCAAAATAAGTAAATGAATATGGAATTCTGTAAGGAGTTATAATTTATAAGAACTAGTAGCTAGAAAAAAACACTGACTGTGATAAACTGGGAATGGGGAAAGACACAGCAATTTGGCCTGTTCCCCATGCTTTCCACATTCCCAATTGTTCTAAGCTGGTTGGGCCAATTTTTGCTTGTTTGTTTATTTGTTCCACTGATGAAATTAACAGAAATGGGAGCTACTGTAACATGATGGCTGAACAAACCTATATCTGTTTCACTCGAATTCAGAAGTCCAGAACATTTTCAGAAAGTGGGTTTCATTAGACTACCCATGACAATGGCAGCAAAAATTAAGAATGATAAACACTTAAAATATTATTAAAATATTAATATTATTAATATGAGTTGAAATGTGTTGAAATCGACAGTATTAAAAATAATATGAGCATATGTGTGTCCATATAAAAATAGATAAATGGAACCATGAGTTCTTCCATTATGTCTTAGGCATGGAACCTAGCTTCTTTTAGTCATAGAAAGAAGGTACAGACATACCACTTCAAAAATGTCGTCTAGAAAATTGCATGGACATGTCCATATCAGTGGTGGTGTTCTACTGGTTCAGCCCGGTTCTGCTGAGCCGACAGTGCCGATGAGCAGCAGAGACCGAGCCGGTTCTCTCCGACACTCTGCTGTTGTGCCTACCTACCTGCCCAGGCTCCCATACTAACCTTTATGTCCTGCTTTTGAAGCGCAGCTGCTTTGCGTGGCACAGCAGATAGCTGCGCAGCAGCTGCTGAAGCGACAGGGAGAGTGCAGGATTGCAGGAGGTGAGTCAAAATGCCTCTGCGCCTGTGCCCGCTTATGCCCGCCCGGTGGTAAATGTTTTTGAAATGCACCACTGCTCCATATAGTTGCCAAGAATTAAGATAAGTCAAAGGCACAAATATAATAACGAATAATCCAAATCATATTGAAGCATAGCAATCTTGTAAAATTTATTTGTTGAGATTTTGGTTAGTGAATACCATCTTGAGTTCCAAAGCCCCTATTTGGTATCCCTATTTATTTAGGAAGTGACAGGGGTACTCACTTTGCAAATCAGGTAATTAAAGAAATATGTGAAGAATCATCAGGCCACATTGAAAGAGTTAAATTCAACCCTTGAGCCCGCTTCTCCTCCATCTGTGGAGAACCTGGCTGACATAACAGCCCTGGAAGGTTAGATTATTGTTAGATTATGTTAGATTATTGCCATGCCCTTGTCACAACTTTAAAGACGTGTCATTCACAGGTTGCCGCTGCACTCTCCAAAGAGACTCTACAACCTTGCCACTCCTTGGCACCTGGTGATTAAGTACTGGTGAAGGTATTTCAATGAAAGAATTACCTGGCTATTTGTTGGAAGGGTCCATTCCAGCTCATCTTGACCACCAAATACTTATTTTTATTTGTATTTATTTATTTGATTTGTCAATTGCTTGCAGGATAATAGGTGTAAGAATAAACATGAGTATAAATATAGGAAATAGGTACGAATATATGGGGACAATAGGACAGAGACGGTAGGTACGATTGTGCACTTATATACACCCCTTACAGATCTCTTAGGAATGGGGTGAGGTCAACAGTAGATAGTTTAAGGTTAAAGGAGTGGAGGTTTGAGGATGTAACAACAGAGTCAGGTAGTGCATTCTAGGCATTGACCATTCTGTTGCTGAAGTCGTACTTTCTGCAATCAAGTTTGGAGCGGTTTACATTGAGTTTGCATCTGTGGTGTGCTCTTGTATTGTTATGGTTGAAGCTGAAGGAGTTATTGATTGATAGGACATTGTAGCAGATAATTTTGTGTACTATGCTTAGGTCCAACCGCATGCAGCATAGTTCTATGTTGTCCAAGCCCAAAAGTTCAAGTCTGGAGGCACAGGGTATTCTGTTGTGAGCAGAGGAGTGTAGCACTCTTCTCATGAAATACTTCTGGACTCACTCAATTGTATTAATGACCAATATACAGTGTGGATTCCAAACAGATGAGCTGTATTCAAGTATTGGTCTAGCAAAGATTTTGAATGCCCTAGTTAGCAATTCAATATTACTGGAGAAGAAGCTTCATAAGATTAGATTTACAACTCTTAATACCTTTTTGGCAATGCTGTTACAGTGAGTTCTGGTGCTTAGGTCATTTGATATGAGTACTCCAAGATCCTTGACAGAGTGAGGGTCGTCAACGACCTAGCTTGTATTTGGTGCAAGCTTGTATTGGTGCAATTGAAACTAAATTGCTTTTTTTTACCAATGTGTAGGACAGAGCATTTGTTGATCGAGATTTGGAATTGCCAATTGTTTGACCATTCAGACACATAATCAAGGTTGCTTTGAAGGACGGTAGCATTGCTGGTGGCATTAATAGTTTATCAGAGAAGAGGATGCAGTTGCTTATAAGGGAATAACCCCTCGTATCCTAAGAGAACTAGGGCAAGACTAAAATTCTTGTGCAAACAACTATGGCCACAATTAGGTACTGGATGGTCACCTCAGGGCTCCTTCAAGGAAGAGACTGCAGATGCCCTGTGGGAGGTTATTGCTGGAAAAACAAGTCAGTATCCTGATCAATTGCCATATATAGACCAATAGGTGAATGCGTTAACAGAAAGGGCTGAAGATTTATTGCAATGTCAGGCTGAAATGGTCAGATTATGTATAGCCCATCTTAAAAGCCGGAGGGGAGGGGGAGGCTAGGACAGGAGGAAAAGTGCCATGTAGGAAACTTGTAGAGAAGAAGAGGATCTTGGCTGAACACCAGGATAAGGCTTTGTGGCACCCACCATGTGCCCTGTGCTGCTGTACCAAGTGCCAGATAATGGTGGAGCTCAGGGACAGGATACTGGGGGAGCGAGAGCTAGGGTGAAGGCTGGTAGTGAATAAAGTGAGGAGGAAGAAGCAAGGGGAGCAATGTGGAGAGAACAATCTTATCCGGAAGGGCCTCAGAGTCATGCTAGGACCAGGGCAGAAGCCGCTAGAACACAGGAAGCAAAATCTGAACTTCTGGTGCTGCTGCGGCAAGTAAACCAACCAATCATGAACCAACAGGGGGAGGTAGAATACCGGCCCCTTTTTCAGTATGTGCCCTTCACCACAACTGATCTTTTGAATTGGAAACAACATTATGGGCCATTATCCGCTAAGCCCACCAAAATGGCAGATTTATTTCAGACCATTATGCAGACTCATAATCCGACGTGAGCAGATGTGCAGCAGTTAATGAACGCTTTATTAACTCCAGAGGAAAAGGAACAATGGAAAGTAGCCATGAGGAAATGTGTCAAGGCTAGGTTCCCAAATGTGGACGATATAACTGCAGAATTGGCAGAGAGGGCACCGGAAAGGGATCCCGGCTGGGAACCCTCTGATGAAGATGACCTAACCCGGATGCGGGAGTATCAAACTTAGTAGTTGAAGCTTTGAAAGGCACAGGGAAGCCCCCTGTGAATATGTTGAAACCATCCTTAATAACTCAGGGGGCTGATGAGAGTCCAGAAAGTTTTCTGCAGCGTTTAATTGAGGCGTATGAACTATGTACACAGGTGGACCCAAGATTACCAGATAATGTCAGGATGTTAAATGAGAGATTCATAACCCAAAGTTACGAGGACATCCGCAAAAAGTTACAGAGAGTGGAAGGGGCACTGGGAAGAATACTAGTGAATTGCTAGAGATTGAGAGGAAAGTGTATGTGAATAGGGATAAGGTGGAAAAGAAGGAAAAAGAGGCTAGAATGCATAAAAAGACGGAATTGTTGGCAGTGGCATTGCAAGAGGGGATGACCATAGGCCCTTCAAGATGGGGTTCCATGTCAGGCCCTAACCAATGTGCTTATTGTAAGGAAGAAGGACATTGGCATGGGGAATGTCCAAAGAAGACGATTAGAGGCAGGGGAATTATGAGGAGACTAGATGTCCGATATGGATTTGGAGGACATGGACGATTGTCCCAATATAGGTTCCCTGGAAGGGGAGGAGAGAGAGGACGATGAAGTCAAGATTTTGGGCAGCGTACTAGAGGTGCCTTTGGAAGACGTTTCAGACCCCAGGAACAGACAATGCTGGGATTAGCCAAGATGGGTTGGTCTGATTGATGGGGACCAGGCTTGGAGGAGGCCCCTCCTGAGCCATTGGTTACAATAAAGACAGGGGGTCAACACACCTTTTTGGTGGACACGGGAGCAAGAAGATCTGTTGTAAATATGCCAATTACAGCACCCGGACCACATCAGATTCAGGTCCAAGGAGTGTCAGGTCAGATCATAGGGCGACAAGTTTTGAAGCCTGTTGTTTGTGACTTTAAGGGATTAGAAATATAACATGAATTCTTATACATTCCTGAATGCCCCATTCCTTTGTTAGGTAGGGATCTACTTTGTAAATTAGGTGCGACAATTTCCTTTGATGAGGGTCGCCAAAGAGTGACTGTAAAGCACTCACCGGAGGAGACCTGGAGATTAATGGTAGGTAGAGAAGTTGACAGGGAAAAATTAGATGATAAATGGATGCAATTTGATGTGCTGGGGTTGTGGGCGGAAGATAACCCCATCATCCCCCAATGATTGTGGAAGTAAAAGCAGGAGCCGTTCCTGTGCGCGTTAGCCAACGACCAGTTACATGGGAAGCCATTTGTGCCATCTATGAAAGCATTCAAAAGTATTTAAAGGCTGGAATATTAATACATATTCAATCACCCCGGAACATCCCTATAATCCCCATCAAGAAGCCAGATGGGTCCTTCAGGCCGGTGCAAGATTTAAGACCGATCAATAATCTGACGGTGACCATACACCCAGCAGTACCAAACCCCTATACTCTGCTTAGCTTAATACAACCTCAGGCTAGTTGGTTTTCAGTTATTGACTTAAAGGATGCATTTTTTACAATCCCAATACATCCTGTTAGTCAACCATTATTTGCATTTGAGTGGGAACATCCTCATATGGGAACAAAAACACAATATACCTGGACTCGCCTTCCCCAGGGTTTTAAGAATTCCCCAACCTTGTTTGGCACTGCCCTGGCTAGAGACTTGCAATATTATGTACCCTATCAGCAAGGGGATACAGTATTGCAGTATGTAGACGATGTCTTAGTAACAGGGCAAACTGAGGATTCTTGTTGGGACAATACGAAAATGTTGTTAAACTTATTACTTGAATGTGGATACAGAGTATTGAGGAAGAAAGCTCAATTTGTGAAACAATGTGTCAGATACCTAGGATATGATGTTAGACAAGGAAGTCGTGCTTTGGATCCAGAGAGAAAGCAAGCTATTATAGCTTTAGCAGAACCCCAGACCAAAAAACAATTGAGATGATTTCTGGGATTGGCAAGCTTTTGTCGTATCTGGATTCCAAATTTTGCTCTCATGGCAGCCCCGTTGTATGCAGCCACAAAGGGAGCTAACGTAGAGCCCCTAGTATGGGAAAAAGAACAGAGAACAATATAAAAATGGCCTTAATCCAAGCTCCAGCTTTGGCTTTGCCAAACTTGAAGAAGCCCTTCAATTTATATGTAGACACTAATAAAAATATAGCATTGGGAGTACTTACTCAGCCCTTAGGTAGTTGGCAGCAACCAGTGGCATATTTATCCAAACAATTGGATGGAGTGGCAAAAGGATGGCCACACTGCTTGAAAGTGTTGGCTGCAATTGCCGAATTAATACAGGATTGTAATAAACTTACTTTCTCATACCCTATCAATGTACATACTCCTCATGCAGTTCAGTCAGTTACGGATACCAAGGCTCACCTTTGGATAAGTGGTCAACGTTTGGCAGAATACCAGGCAATCTTAATTGAAAATCCTCAAGTAAAGTTGATTGTATAAAATAGATTGAATCCGGCAACCTTCTTACTCATCGAAACTGATTCTGATCATGACTGTCTACAAGTTCTTGATAAGGTTTATTCTACCCGACAGGACTTAACAGACATCCCCTTGTCTGATGCTACATTGAATTGGTATACTGATAGATCTAGTTATATATTAGATGGAAATGGATATGCAGTAGTGGATGATGATAAGGTAGTGGAAAGTGGCCCCTTGGGAAAGGGACATAGTGTGCAAGTGGCTGAGTTGTGGGCATTAATACGAGCTTTGGAGTTGGCTGAAGGTGAAAGTCTAAATGTTTGGACTGATAGCAAATATACATTTTTAACGTTACGTGCTCATGGTGCGGTGTACAAAGAAAGAGGTTTTAGGGATTCCGCGGGGAAATATATTATACATACACCCCTGATAAGTAGACTAATAGAAGCTGCACGTAAGCCGAAAACAGTCGCTGTGATGCATTGTAAAGGACATCAAAAAGGACATGATAAAGTGACTTTAGGCAATCGTGCGGCCGATTTTGAGGCCAAAGAAGTGGCTAAGAGAAAAGAACCTTGTCCAGACTTGTCTATTTCAATAGCCATGATGTTAGGAGTTATACCACCAGAAATAAGACCCTCGTACTCCGCACAAGAAAATTTAAAGGCAGTTGCTGAACTAAAAGCTAGGCATGATAATGGTTGGTATGTGTTACCTGACGATAGGATTGTTGTACCGTCATCAGTGGCAGGGATGCTAGCACAGCTAGCACATAAAACCACCCATATGGGTAAAACGGCCTTAGAAAAAGCTCTCAATTGTGATTATTTCATTAATGGATTGGCGGGTATAGCTGCAGGAACAGTGGCAAAGTGTGTTACCTGTGCTAAAGTTAATCCAAGACAGGGACCACTGCAGCCACCTGGAACAATACCTAGAGCATACATCCCTATGGATTATATCACGATGGATTTCACAGACATGCCAAGATGTGGCTTGTATAAAGCAATGTTAGTTATGGTAGATATGTATACTGGATGGCCGGAGGCTTTTCCAACAAAGACTAAACAAGCAAGAGAAGTTGCTAGAATCATGTTGAAAGAAATAATCCCAAGGTTTGGGATCCCTAGCCGTACCTCCTCTGATAATGGCCCTGAGTTTGTGCACTAGATCAACCAAGCTGTGATGGCTGCGGTAGGGATTAAGTGGCAGCACCTTTCACCCAGAATCAGGTGCTCCTGCAGAAAGAATGAACCGAACCCTTAAAGAACGGATTACTAAGATTTGCACTGATAGCCATCTCAAATGGGTAGATGCTTTGCCTCTAGCTTTGTTTTCAATTCACAGTTCCCCTCGTGGCCAGCATAAATTATCTCCTTATGAACTGATGTTTGCTCGTCCACCCAATCTCTTACGTAAAAATATAACAGGATGGCCTGATTTAGGCCATAAGGGGGTGGTGGTGTGGAATCTGGAAATGGTGGAACAACTCAATAAGCAGGTTGAAAAGCTCCAACGGTATGTCATGGAAAGGATGCCCCCAAGATTAGTGACTTGTTGTCACTCATGTCAACCTGGGGACAGAATGTGGGTAAAACATTGGAAGAAGGAGTCATTAAAAGGTCAATGGAAAGGTCCATATACTGTGATTATGGCTTCCCCCCTTGCTATTAAAGTTGCAGAATCCAAACCATGGATTCATTGGACAAGAGTAAAGGCCGCAGCCGACTGTAGTTGGAATGTAACCATAGATAAATGAAGGCCAACTAGGTTGACTTTTAAGCGCACTTAGGTAGTTGTTTCTACATCTCTACTTTCTTATCCTTTTGCTTGAGTGTACTTCTATGTGCTTAGGGGGGTGTAAGAAAAATTCATCCAAGACAGTGAAACCAGACTACTATGCTAAAGCCTTACTGGCAATAGGCTTTTCTACGCACAGTAGTGAAGAAGCCTCTGCTAAGCCACTCCGGACGCTGGCTTTCTATGCACAGGTGGAAATTGGACAACCATTCTGCCACAGGGGTAGAGTTTAGTAGTGTGAATGTGTAGATTTTGCCATTGTCTGTGTGACGCCTACCCTATTGTTGTTGTTATCACTGATTGTGGACCAATATATTCCTGGTGTGTCTATACATATGGCCCTTGTAATGGCGAAAAAAGTTTACTTCCTGTGGTGTTGTTTATTGGTAATCAAAGTTCTTCTCTTGACTGTGATGTTATATTTGATGCTAGCAATAGGGAATAATGTGTGTATTAGAAACTTAGGTCAATGGAGTAATCCCAATGAGCAGCCCCGGATTATAACATCCTATTCGGTTGGTACTGGGGATTGAAATAGCAACCCCCCCTTTTATTTATTCCTGAATGTTGGAATGGCATATTACCTCATCCATGTCAACATCCACAAGCCTTTGATAAGGTTGCAACAATTGCTTGCCATGTCCGGGGTTTTTCAAATCCTGAAGTGTGTCCTTATATAGGATATGCCTTCCGAAAAAGCATGTGTATAGTTGCTCCATATAAACAAAGGGAGCCGCCTGTGACCCTAGATTGTGGCACTCCGTTGTATTGGGGCTGGGACAAAGTTACTTGATTCGCTCAATTAAAATCCGGATGGCAGGGTACTTGTGTTTTGGGGCTCCAAAGAAACAGAAAAAGCCGTGTTTCACTGTATATCCCTAAAAAGAGAAAAACTGTGAGGAGATCTAGAGCTATTAGAGTACGACAAGGCCCATGTACCCTGTGTACCTCAGACAATAATACTGCTATTCAAATAAGGATTGGAAAACCTGACTCATGCAAGTAGTTTGATCTTACCACCTGCTTGTGGGGACGTAAGCAGGAAATATTACATAGATGTAATGGCACAGAAGGAATGTTATGTTATAGACTGAATAATAAATTGCAGATGGTAAGATCCTCAATCCCCACTAACCCAGTTTTAAGAAAACACAGAGAAGTGGTTACACACTCTAATATACAACCAACCAGAAAGACAGATGAGTGTACCCCGTGTATCATCAAAACAAGGATACGACAGAAAATGTCTAATACATTAGTATATCATACACAGATTCCACATGGATGTACAGCGGTGAGAAGAGTTTGTATGTATAATCATACCATGTATAGCATGTGTTTGCTTAAAGGTAAAACTCTCTGTTATAATCCAACAGCACCAATACGCCTTAATGTCATAATCTGGGCTGGACTTGCAAAAGTAGGTACTCGACAAAATCCTGATGGGGAAGGAAAGTTATATTTCCTAAATTATACAATCCAACTGAAACAGGGCCTTTAATTTTAACCTTTAATGCCTGTATAGCCATGAGTAAAGGATTGGGAATGTCTTGTGGAAATGAAACTTGGGTTGATGCTTATAAAAAGAATCATAAATACCTGTGTCCATCCAACCTAAATTGGGCTTATGGTAATCCTAATGTGTGGATTCCTTGCGGTGGAAGCATTAAGTGTACAGGATGGGAATGTTTATGTGACTATACTGGAGGGGGTTATGCCAGATGTCAGTATATTCCCTCCTTGCGAAAAGGGAAAGATAATGTTGACAGTGGGCCTTATCATGTTGTGGGAACTCGCCCCCGCTATTTACGGGCGGTGGCGTGCTCCAACCCCCAGGTTATGTCCCACTCCCTGGGCTGTTCGAATGATCCGGCCCCGGGCCTTCGGCTGATGTTATGCAACGCCAGGTCCGTAATTAATAAAGCCCTCCTCATCTATGAATTAATTGAGGAGGGGGGAGCGGACCTGGCAGGCATCACCGAGACCTGGCTGGAACAGGAAGGGGGTGTTCCCCTGGTGGAGATGTGCCCAGCCGGGTTTCGGGTTTTTCATCAGCTGAGGGTTCAGGGGAGGAGGGGGGGGTTGCAGTGATTATTCGGGAGGACCTAGATCCTAGGGAATCCACTGTCCCTCAGATGTCCGGATGTGAATCCCTTTTTGTGAAATATGGTTCCGGGGTTTAGATGGGCCTATTGATCACATACCTGGCTCCCTGCTATGTGACATCGGCCCTGCCTGAGCTCTTCGAGGTTGTAGCCAGCCTAGCGGTTGAGACCCCTAGGCTGATGGTCATGGGGGATTTCAACTACCTTCGGTTGGCAGGACCTCGGAGATTGCTCAGGAGTTCTTGCCTTCCATGACAACCTTGGGCCTGACCCAATTAATTAGGAACCCACTCACACTGGAGGTCACATCTTGGACCACATCTTTTTGTCTCAGAACAGTGGCAAGATGATCTGGGTATAGGGGACGTTATTACTGAGCCCTTGTCATGGTCAGATCATTTGCTCCTTAGGCTGGACTTCCAGGCCGCACCCCCTCATCGCAGGGAGGCGGAGCCGATACAATAGTTCCGCCCCAGGCGCCTGATGGACCCAGATAGGTTCCTGATGGAGCTAGAGCCGTTTCCCGGTATTCGAACATATGACTCAGCTGAGGACTTGGTGGCCACCTGGGGTAGGGTGGCGACTAGGGCCCTTGACCGAGTCGTGCCCTTGCGGCCTCTGATCCGATGCCAGTCTCGCTCAGCTCCATGGTTTACTGAGGAGCTGGGGGAGATGAAGCACTGGAAAAGACGCCTAAAGAGTAGTTGGAGGACCACCCGCTACGGATCTGACCGAACACTATTACAGTCCTATATTAAGACGTATTTAGTGGCGATAGAGGTGGCAAAACGCTCTTACTTTTCTACCCTTATCGCATCCGCAGCAAATCGCCCAGCTGCCCTTTTTAGAGTGACCCGCTCACTTTTAGAACCGAGAGTGCGGGAGAATCCTCTACAGGGATGGGCCGAGGATTTTTCAAATTTCCTGCTGGACAAAATCACTCAGATCCGGGATGGGTTGGACTCTGACTGGGCAACTCTGGACGGGGGGTCGGAAGCGGAATTGAGGAAGGTCATCTGGGGAGAGTTTGACTCTGTGACCCTCGAGGATGTGGACAGGATGCTGGGTGAGCTTAATGCTACCACCTGTTTACTGGACCCGTGTCCCTCCTGGTAGCCACTCGAGAGGTGACACGAGGTTGGTTCCAGGGTATTATCAACGCTTCCTTGAGTGAGGGATTTCTGCCTGCCGCCTTGAAAGAGGCAGTAGTGAGACCCCTCCTCAAGAAATCGTCTCTGGACCCAAATTTCTTATCTAACTATCGTCCAGTCTCCAACCTTCGCTTTGTGGCGAACGTTGTTGAGAGTGGGGTGGCACGACAGCTTCCCCAGCACCTGGATGAAAATGTCTACTTAGATCCACGCCAATCAGGCTTCAGGCCTGGATACAGCACGGAGACGACACTGGTCGCGTTGGTAGATGATCTCTGGAGGGCCCATGACAAAGGTTATTCCTCTATCCTGGTCCTGTTAGACCTTTCAGCGGCTTTCGATATTGTCGACCACAATATCTTATTGCATCGGCTGGGAGGACTGGGAGTGGGGGGCACTGTTTTGCAGTGGTTCTCTTCCTTCCTCTCCGACCATTCACAATTTGTGTTGACAGGGGGCAGAGATCGACCTCAAGGCCCCTGATCTGTGGAGTTCCTCAGGAATCGGTGTTCTCGCCCCTACTGTTCAACATTTATATGAAGCCGCTGGGTGAGATTATCCGTGGCTTTGGGGTAGAGTTTCATCAGTACGCTGATGATACTCAGCTGTACATTTCTACCCCAGGCCACCCCAACAAAGCTGTTGAAGTGATGACCCGGTGCCTGGAGACTGTGCGGAACTGGATGGGGCGGGACAGGCTTCAGCTCAACCCATCTAAGACCGAATGGCTGTGCTTTCCGGCACCCCGATACAGCCAACTAGTTCCATCGCTGACTGGGGGTGGGAAATCCTTACCCCCACTGACAGGGCACGCAACCTGGGTGTCGTCCTGGATGTACGGTTGTCGTTAGAAGAACATATCACGGCAGTCACCAGGGGGGATTGCTATCAGGTCCGTAAGATCTACCAGTTGCAGCCCTTTCTGGATCGGGATGCACTTCGCGCAGTCACATCCGCCCTCGTTATCTCCCGCCTAGACTATGCCAATGCTCTCTACATGGAGCTCCCCTTGAAGAGCACCCGGAGGCTCCAGCTGGTGCAGAATGAGGCCGCGCGGGTGGTTTTGGGTGCTTCTCGGGGCTCTCATGTTACACCACTCTTGTGTGAGCTGCATTGGCTCCCGGTGGTCTTTCGGGTGCGTTTCAAGGTATTAGCTACCATCTTTAAAGTGCTCCATGGCTTGGGACCTGGGTATTTGTGGGACCGCCTACTGCCACCATCAATCTCCCGTTGGCCAGTATGCTCCCATAGAGTGGGTCTCCTCGGGGTGCCACCGGCTGGACGGCTGGCGACTCCGAGGGTGCGGGCTTTCTCTTTGGGGGCGCCCTCCCTCTGGAACAAATTACTCCCGGAGATGAGGATCATCCCTGACCTTCTGACCTTCCGGCGCGCGTTGAAAACTCATCTATTCCATCAAACCGGTCTGGCCTAGGGTTTTTCATTTACTTTAAATTTGGTCCTAATTGGTCTTAGTCTTTACTTTTTATACCCTTGCCCCATCCTGATTATTCAACAACCAAATTTATTCTTTAATTATTTTAATTACTGTATTCTTAACATATTTCTAATGTCTGTACACCGCCCTGAGTCCCTCAAGGAGAGGGGGCGGTATATAAATCTTGAAAATAAATAAATAAATAAATAAATAAATAAATAAATAAATAAATAAATAAATAAATAAATAAATAAATAAATAAATAAATAAATAAATAAATAATCTTGTGGAAATGGAAGTGGCCAGGAACCATCCTCCTGTAGTGAGCTATGGATTTGGAGCAGATGGTACAGGAACAGACCCGAGCACATATGTGACAATCAAGATAAATCAGATATATGATGGGGAAGTACGATCCTTGGGATGGTCTGCATATGATAAACTGCAAAAACTGGACAATCCATTGCCCATTAGCACTAAGGCCAATAATCTGTTTATTTAAATGGCTGAACAGGTAGCTAAAACACTGATGGTTAAAAACTGCTTTGTGTGTGGGGGAACAAATATGGGAGAACAGTGGCCGTGGGAGGCCATGGAAGCTAATCCCCCCACTTATAATAACCTTTCACGTGAAGTTAACATCACCAAACGGAGTAGTCTATCAGGAATTGTATGGACACTTACCACTAATCTAGTAGGCCGGAATTGTTTTACTAGACGGGGCTGTGTTCATAGGAAACCTGATCTGTCTAGGCTCTTGGGACGATACCTATCAGAGTTGGACATCCTCTAGCAATGAATCTGAGCCAGAAAAGTTTAATACCACCTTTTTACATTATCTCAAAATATCACATGAACCACAGTATGGACTGCCCCTAATAATATGTATTGGATTTGTGGGAAATTAGCATATGAAGAACTTCCCTACAATTAGTCAGGCTCATGTATTTTGGGCTGGATTAAATAGTCCTTTTTCCTACTGCCAATTCAAGCTAGACAAATTCTAGGAGTTCCAATATATGAGCATCTAGGAAATAGGAAAAAGCGGGATACTATTTTTTTCGAATTTCCCATGTAAAGAATTATCTGCCTATGACAAAGAGGATGAGGTATGGGATAATGAACGAATCATCTGCACCTATGGTAGAGCTACTTGGGCAGAGGATGGTTCCTATGGCTACCGAACACCTATTTACATCTAAATCGTATCATCCGACTCTATGCCATTCTAGACCTAGCCGGAGTTAGGATAGACAAGCCATTTAACATTTTGTCTGAAGCTACCGATAAAATCAGCACATCGGTATATCAAAATCGTTTAGCTCTTGATTATTTACTAGCTAAAGAAGGGGGTGTCTGCGGAAAATTTAATCTATCAAATTGCTGTTTACAAATTGACGAAACAGGTAAGGTAGTCAATAACTCACAACAGAAATTAGACAATTTACACATAATCCTGTCCAGATATGGAAAGGTTTCAATCTACAAGATATCTTTGGTAGTTGGTTTCCCAAACTCCCAGGACTTCAAGTCATTGTAGGATTAATAGGTTTAATCGCAGCTGGTTTTGTTATTATGCCGTATGTATTGCCCATTTTTATCCACACAATATCCAATAACTTATCTCTCATAGCGGAGCGAAAGGCAACAGCACAAGTCATGGCCATGTGGGAATTCGAGAGAAGACAACTTGAAATAGGAGACAATGAGTATATGACTCTTCTAGAAACTCAGATGAGTCACAAAGTGGGGAATATGAGGCAGCTCAAAACTTTGCTTAATTAATGTCTGTAGTGGCTAAATATTAAGTGTCAGCTTGACCGTTGGAAGTTAAACAATTGTGCTAGCATAACTATATTTATCCTGTTGTTCCTCCCTGTGTCTAGCCCACATTTCATATATTGCTCCTTTATCTGAACTAACATGTTTCAGTTCCCTATCTGACCATATATGTCAAATGTAAACGCCCTAAGAAATGTATGTAAGCAACCATATAAATATGTGCTGTTTAGAATCCTTCGGGGTTCAGACCCTTTAGCTTTCCATAAGCAGTTTGAACCTGCGCAAATAAAACTTTTCCTACATTGAAGAGCTTGGCTTGGTCTCTGTTATTTCATCCTACAAAAATTCAGCTCAGGTCACCTGATTGCTACAAAGCAAAGACTGAAGCTTTGCCCAACAGGGAGACAAGTGCTAGTATCCTCTGCCCCTGCTCTCCATACGACCTTCACCCAAAGCCACGACCTTCACCCCGACCATCTTCATGGAAGCCCAGTGATGACTGCAAGAAACAGCATGCATTAGGAGAGGTCTTATGCCTGCAGTTTAGACTCTAGACCAGTGGTTCCCAAACTTTTTCAGCCCACTGTCCCCAGAGCTACTTGAACTGTTTTTGGAGTTTTGACAGCCATGCGCACACATGTGCGCGTGCGCACACACACACACACACACCCTTCTAACCCTGCTGGAGCAGGTGGTTGGACTAGATATCTCATTCGCTTCCTCCCTTTCTTTCTTTCTTTCTTTCTTTCTTTCTTTCTTTCTTTCTTTCTTTCTTTCTTTCGTTCTTTCGTTCTTTCTTCCTTCCTTCCATCCATCCTTCCTTCCTTTTTTCTTTCTTTCTGTCCCTTCCTTTTACCCCCTTTCTTTGTCTACCCTTTTTCTTCCTTTCTTTTTCTTTCCATTTTCTTTCTTTTCTCTTCCTTCCTCTCTCTTTCCCTCTCTTTCTCCGTCCCTCCATATCCCATTCACTTTCTTTCTTTCTTTCTTTCTTTCTTTCTTTCTTTCTTTCTTTCTTTCTTTCTTTCTTTCTTTTTCTCTTTCTCTCTCTCCCCCTTCCTTCCTTCTTTCTTTCTTTCTTTCTTTCTTTCTTCTTTCTTTCTTTCTTTTTCTTTTTCTCTTTCTCTCTCCCCCCCTTCCTTCCTTTTTTTTCTTTCTTTCTTTCTTTCTTTCTTTCTTTCTTTCTTTCTTTCTTTCTTTCTTTCTTTCTTTCTTTCTTTCTTTCCTTTCTCATTCCTCTTTCCCTCTTTTCTCTTTCTCTTTCACTCTATATCTTTCTTTCTGTCCCTTCATTTCATCTCCCCTTTCTTTATCCCTTTTCTTCCTTTCTCTCTCCCTTTTTCTTTCTTTACTTCCTTGTTTGTTCCTTCTCTTTCCCTCTCTTTCCCTCTCTCTTTCACTCTGTTTCCCTCTCTCTCTCTTTTCACTCTTTCTCTTTCTTTCTCTCTTTCCCTCTCTTTCACCCCCTCTTTCTTTTCTCTCTCTTTCTCTTGTTCCCTCTCTCTCTATCCCTTCCTTAACCTATCTACCTATTTTCTGCCCAGGCAGGCATGGCCTAATCTGTCAAAGGCCTGGACTAAACCTGCATCACCTCATTTCCCCGGCCCTTAATCTCTCTGTTTCCTTCCTCTTTTGTCGTCCCACGGCCGACACTTTACCTTCCTCCAATGGCTGGTTGCCAGGGAAGGCAAGCCAGGGCTGAGCCATTGTTGTCCCTGCCAGCCTATGTCGCGCTTGTCACAAATGCCTGCAGCTGACATGTGTTTTTTTCAGTGTGGCTGGACTGCAGTCGCACCGAAAAGAACATGTGGCAGCTGGAGGTTTTTTGCAGTGAAAATTACCAACCTCCGGCTCTGCTTGCTCCACTTCTCCAATGCACCACTGCGGCCGCATTCTAGGTGCCAGCCCCGCAGGTCTACCCCATTGCACTGGAAGGACTTGCCCAAGCAAGTCTGAGCGGAGTGGTACAGCAGTCAATGGGATGAGCCTGCATGGCTGGTGCCTAGAATGCTGCGGCGGTGGCTCATTGGAGAATCAGAGCAAAGGTGAAGATCAGTAATTTTTGCTGCAAAAAACCTCCAGATGCTATGTGGTTTTTTTTTTTGGTATGGCTGGACTCCAGCTGCACCAAAAAAACCCCACATGGCATATGGATGCTTTTTGCAGTGAAAATTACCGACCTCCAGCTTTGCTTGCTCTGCTTCTCCAATGCGCGACTGTGGCTGTCAGCAATTGTTGCGCATGCATGCGATCTCGCGCATGTGCTATAAGGACTGACTAGGCAAGGAATGTAGGAGCAGGAGGAGAGGAGCAGGGCCAGCCAGTGCCCCGTGCTACCAGTTCTCCAAGCTTCCGGGAATGATAATGAACCGGTAGAATCCCACCCCTGAATTGCGCCCTGTGAGGGGCCCACCTCCAGTGCCCCCCGCCATCTCTTAGTGCCCCCTGCTGGCCCCCTTGCCTCTTAATGTCCCCCTAAGGCATCCCATCGCCCCCCAGGGAGCAGTACCACCCACTTTGGGAACCACTGCTCTAGACCATCGCTGCATTGCTCTTCTTCAGTACCAGACTGTATTTAGGATTGCACGTCCCACCATTCAAATGGTTCAACCTGTCTATCCCCTTTTTGTATTTGCTTTGCTGAAATGCCTTTTAATCAAAGTAGCTGTCCTTCTTCATCTCAAATGAAGGATTTTAGTTTATTTCACTTACTTCCATAATTGATATAAAGTAGCTTATGTGCAGATATTGCTTTGTATGTTTCATTTTTTGTTGTTCTTACGAACAAGAAGTGGGAATCAGAAAAAGCTTATCGATCTATTAGATTCAATAAGTCCTATGGATAACAGGCCCCAGAAGAAAAAGATATAAATCAAGTTTTCAGCTAGGATGGTTTCAGAATTATTTGGAATCCTGCTGAGCCGTTGCTAACTGTGAAACATGTTTTAGCAAAAGTATGCACTTGTATGGATACGTTTAAAGCAGGAAGAATGAAACTGTTGGAAATGAGAAACTGGAAGTAATGTACTCAGGTGTTTACGGAAAGTGGCAGTTAGTGAAGTTGTGAAGCATGTATGTGTTTAGAAGAAAAGTATAAAGGATAGAGTTGAAGTTCAGCTTGGGGCCCTTTGATTTATGGCAGTCTTTGTAGGACCTGCTATATGTCATTGGACCCCATTACAATGGCTTATTAATGTAAGTGTATTACTGCTATTGTATCTTTTATATCTATTCATTTCTTACGTTCCAAGTTATTAGAAACAATAAACCTCTGATCTTAAAGTAAGAATTATTGCTTGTGTTGTTGTCTTTGTCTCCTATTGGTATTTTCTTATGACAATAAAATAATTCATCTTCCTGCTTCTAATCAGCAAAGCAAAACTGTTTCTGCTGCTGGACAGAATGCAAAAAAAAAACCCATAGCAAAGCATATGGGGGAGTCAAATCCTGTCATTCCTGCACTTAATGAGGCAAGCGGTGTCACCTGAATGGTATGGAGCACCTTGGACAGGTGAAATAAAGCTGCCACCCAATAAAGGATAATAAACAGGCAATGTTCCACCCACAATGAGTTATTAGTGGCATTCTAATCCTCCTGACACCACAATGGTGTTACTGAAGGAGAAGTAGGAAAAGGAACAATGTGAGGGAGATAAGGACATTGTTAGGGGCTAGGAAATAACATAACACACTTTCAACCTGATAACAATGAATCTTAATGAAAAATGCTTTTTCTTCCATCAATGTCACTGTGCAAGTACTATAACATTTACATTGGACATATTCCTGTATCAGAACAATACTAGCTAGATATGACATGAACTGTTTTACTGTTTCTCAATTCCCATGTCCCTCAGTTGCTTGCTTTAAGGAAAAGATGGGAGAAATTTTATTAGCAACCTATTTCTGTCTTGGATTCCAAAATATTTTTGTAGATTTATTAAGTCTGCACCCAGTAGATTTATTAAGTCTGCACTACAACAGACAGCAGTTCCCCAATTTAAACAGGACTGATGGTGCTTTCAGCAAAGTTAAGAAGCAGTGAGCAACCTAATACAGAGAATTCTATGGGCACTGATAAACATATTTATTTATTTATTTAAAATATGATATTGATGGAAATTCCATTGTTAATTTAGGAACAGAGGAGGTACTGCAGCAGGAATTAAAATTAATATTGCTTACATAATGCGGCATGGTGACAGCCATAACAAGGTCAAACCCAACTCACCAATGAGATTTACATTCAATTAATCTTATAAATGTCTCTCACAGTGCTGAGAGTCCCACTTCAGCGGGATGTATTCCATACTTAGTGTGGAAGTTCAATAAATAACCTGAAATATTCTAAAGTTCACAGACAGTTTGTACTATGATTGAAGATCAGAGTCAGGATTAGAATTTAGCAAGCTTGAATCTCATCTCATGTTGTGGAAATTGATCTTGGAAAGATAGTCTTGGAGGTTTCCAGGGAATAACACTGCAGTGAATTTCCCTTCCAAGTCTCAATGTTTTGTTTGAACCTAGAACCGGAACTCCAGCATAATCAACATTGTCCCAGGAGCTATAAAATTCCCTTTTTCATTTTAGGCCAGTCATTATCTGTTTGGAAAGTTAGTCACCGTATCTCATGTCCCAGAATACTAATGAAAAAATTAATTTAATTACAATGTGTGTTTTCTGGTATGCTCTTTATTTTTGTTTTATTTCAATATATCTTCTGATCTTCTTCTACTTGATTTCAATTTGGTTGTAGCAGGCCTATGAGTGATGTAATCAGTAACCTAATATTTTAGAGACCAAGCAATTTATGTTTTTTGTTAATCATTCAAATAATCCGAATCTTCACACACATTCAATCTGGGATGATATGAAAAGAGAATATGCTTTTAAAAATCCTAAAAATAAAAATTCCCTTCTTAAGTGGGCCATAAGAATACACTTTCAGAAAAGTTTGAAAGCAGTAGAACAGGGTTGTCAAATTCGTGGCCCAGGGCTGGAGGAATCATGTGCTGGCTATTCCCACGCCCGGTTTAATGAAGGGGGAAAAAGTCATGATATGTCACATGACGACACGAGTTTGACACTCCTATAGTAGAAGAATAAGTACATTATCATAGTACATCCCAACAAGAGGCAATACACTACAGAGGTTTTTGCACTATTTCAATTGACATTTTCAGTTATGTCTTTTAACACCAGCTTGATATGTGGAAATTAAAAAGTGAAGTTTCACATAAAGTGTAGTTAAAAGTTATTACCTATTAACTTGGGCGGGTAAAGCTCCTGCTAAAGTTATGGCTACAACAATGGCTGGTTTAAAACCTTTAAGCAGAAGGTCCTTTGTGGATTACTTGAGTAATATTCTTCCTCACATAATGGGGAAGATGAAGGGAGAAATTGTTCCTGAGGGATGTGGAGAAGAAAAGATAATGGAGCTTGTATTTCATACTTGCTAGAGGTAGTATACAAACACTAGAAAGAAATAAGTCAAAATCCAACATTTTAAAAAAAAGGAAGAAAAAAAATAAAAACAAGTTCCTTGAAATGGAAGGATGAATTATTCCAAGATGGCGACCGGCAGCTCCGTTCGAGGGGAGCTCCGCCGAGCGCCCGCTTTTACCGGTTGAGCCGGCCTCCCCCCTCGACCCCCATGTACTGGGGGGGTATCGAGGGGTTTTGCCCCATTTGGGGCGACAGAAGAGCCGCCAGAAGAGCCGCCGGGGGCCGCCCGGGTGACTTCTTGGGGCGGCGGCGGCGATTTGGTGGAGGCCGCGGAGGCCGCGGCGGCCGGGATGCCGGGCGTAGAGGCCGCGGCGGCCGAGATGTCGGGCGTGGAGCCGGCCTCCCCCCTCGGCCCCCATGTATGGAGGGGGTATCGAGGGATTCGGAGGCGTCCGGGACGTTAGAAGAGCCTCCGGGAGGCCGCCCGGGTGATCCTTTGGGGCGGCGGCGGCGATTTTGCGGAGGCAGCGATGGCGGGCGTGGACCCAGCCCCCCCCTCGGCCCCCATCCATTGAGGGGGGTTCGAGGGGTTTGGAGGTGTTCCAGGCCTTGGAAGAGCCACCAGGAGGCCGCCCGGGTGATCTTTTGGGGCGGCGGCGGCGGCGGCAGCGATGCTGTTGGGGCTGCCCCGGGGTCGGGGGCTCCTTGGAGGTCCCCTGCCTGGATGTCGGCAGCCCCGAAGATGGTCTACATGCCATTGTGGCTGCCGCGGTCGGTGATAGTGGACGGTACCGCAGCAGCCGCGGGGGGGGGGTGGAGACTTCGCTGCGGCCATTCTGCGGCTGGAGGCCCCCCCCAGGGACGCAAATGGCAGGGGCAACAGCGGGACTGGCCGGCCCGAAGGACGCCGATGTCCTCGGTGGTGGTCCCCGATCCGGCGACGGCGAGAGTTAGAAGATCATACTCCTCGGCGGAACTACGGGCTCTCGGGAGGGTCCCCCACTCCCTGGAGTGGCCCTCCGGTCTATCGATGGCCTACCTCAAGGACGGTTCCTGGGATCCGGAGAGGTGGCATGGCCATCAAAAAAGGATTTTTAGAGGGGGTTTTAAACTTTTTAAATTTTTATTCGGGGTTTTATCAAGGTTGGGGAGGGTGACGAAGAGAGGGTTGGGGGATGGTAACTTATTGGGGTTAGGGAGGATACCCGGTCCGGGTTTGGGGGATAACCCGGGGGGGTTTGGAGTCAGCCAGGCTGGAGTGCACGTCTGGGAGGGCCCAGAGGGTCGTGAGTCGTGGGGGCGAACACAATTCGGACAGCAGGGGGCGGGTCTCATTGGCACCATAAGTGGGAGGGGCAGATATGACGGGGGTAGAGGGCCATATCAGGTTAGGGGATCGCGTGCCCGCTGTCTCCAAGCGGTGGCGCGCTCCGACCCTCCCGACCCGTCTGGCAGGCCTGGTTGTGCAGAGTCTCAGGCCCTGAGTACCCGGCTGATGTTATGTAATGCCAGGTCCGTCGTTAACAAGGCCCCCCTGATTTGCGATCTTATTCAGGAGGAGGGTGCGGACCTGGCGGGGGTCACCGAAACCTGGTTGGGCCCAGAGGGTGGCGTCCCTCTGGTAGAGATGTGCCCACCAGGTTTCCAAGCATTCCATCGACCGAGGTCTCAGGGAAGGGGTGGTGGGGTGGCGGCGATTATTAGAGAAGTCCTTTGTCCTAGGGAGGCCACTGTTCCTCAGACGGCTGGTTGTGAGTCTCTCTTTGTGAAGTGGGGTCGGGGGGTTCAGATGGGCCTGTTGATAACGTACCTGGCTCCCTGCCACGTGTCATCGGCCCTGCCCGGGCTCCTCGAGGTGATAGCCGGGCTGGCGGTTGAAACCCCCAGGCTTTTAGTCATGGGTGATTTCAACCTGCCTTCGCTCGGGGAAACCTCTGGGGTGGCCCGGGAGTTCCTGGCTTCCATGACGGCCATGGATCTGACCCAATTAGTTTCTGGCCCCACTCACACGGGGGGACACACACTGGACCTGATTTTCGTCTCTGGTCAGTGGTTGAATGATCGTGCTGGGGACTTAGTTATAAAACCCTTGTCATGGTCCGATCATTCTCTTCTTAGACTGGACTTCGGTGCCGCCACCCCCCATTGCAGGGAGGCGGAGCCGAGGAGATGGTTCCGCCCCAGGCGCCTGATGGATCCTGAACGGTTTCAGATGGAGCTTGGGCCATTTCCTGAAACTCTGGCTCATAACTCGGCCACAGACTTGGTGGCCACCTGGGATAGGTTGGCCGCTGAGGCTCTGGACCGAGTTGTGCCTTTGCGACCTCTGACTCGGCATAGATCCCACCTGGCTCCGTGGTTTACGGGGGAGCTGAGGGGGATGAAATGCCGGAAAAGACATCTGGAGGGCATCTGGAGGGCCAGTCGTGCTGAGTCTGACCGGACACAGGTGAGGTCCTATATTAGGACCTACCTAGTGGCGATAGAGGCGGCGAAGCGTTCACACCTCTCCGCCCTTATTGCGTCGGCATAAAATCGGCCTGCTGCCCTGTTTAGAGTGACCCGCTCCCTGCTTGAGCCGAGAGCGCGGGAGGACCTCTTGCAGGGTAGGGCAGAAGAGTTTTCCCGATCTCTGCATGATAAAATCGCTCAGATTCGGGATGGGCTGGACTCCAGTTGGGTGGTCCCGGGGGAGGTGTCCGGAGCAGGTCTTGAGACGGTTATCTGGGAGGAGTTCGATCCTGTGACCGCCGAGGGTGTGGACAGATTACTGGGGAGGCTGAATGCCACCACATGTTTATTGGACCCGTGCCCTTCCTGGTTGGTTTCTACCTCCAGAGAGGTGACACGAGGCTGGCTCCAGGGGATTGTCAACGCTTCGTTGACGGAGGGGGCGCTTCCGACCGCCCTGAAAACGGCGGTGGTGCGGCCCCTCCTCAAGAAGCCTTCCCTGGACCCGGCTCTTTTGAATAACTATCGTCCTGTCTCCAACCTTCCCTTCGTGGCGAAGGTTGTTGAGAGTGTGGTGGCGCATCAGCTCCCTCAGTATCTGGAGGAAGCATTCTATTTAGATCCGTTCCAATCGGGCTTCAGGCCCGGGCATAGTACCGAAACAGCATTGGTCGCGTTGGTAGATGATCTCTGGAGGGCCCGTGACAGAGGTTATTCCTCTGTCCTGGTCCTCTTAGATCTGTCAACGGCTTTTGATACTATCGACCATAGTATCCTATTGCGGCGGTTGGAGGGGTTGGGAATTGGGGGCACCGTTTTGCGGTGGTTCTCGTCCTTCCTCTCGGACCGCTCGCAATTTGTGTTGACGGGGGGGGAGAGGTCCACCCCTAGGCCCCTCATGTGTGGGGTGCCTCAGGGGTCGGTCCTCTCCCCTCTTCTGTTCAACATCTATGTGAAGCCGCTGGGAGAGATCATACGTGGTTTTGGGGTGAAATGCCATCTTTATGCTGATGACACTCAGCTTTACATCTCCACCCCAAGCCACCCCAACGATGCTGTGGAGGCTATGGCCCGTTGCCTGGAGGCTGTGCGGAACTGGATGGGCGAGAACAGGCTTCAACTCAACCCTTCCAAGACCGAGTGGCTGTGGTTTCCGGCGGCCCGATATAGTCAGCTGACTCCGTCGCTGGCTATTGGGGATGAGATCTTGACCCCTACAGAAGGGGCTCGCAATCTTGGTGTCCTCCTGGATGTACGGCTGTCTTTGGAAGATCATATTACGGCCGTCTCCAGGGGGGCTTTTTATCAGGTTCGCCTGATACGCCAGATGCGGCCCTTTCTTGATCGGGACGCCTTACGCACAGTCACTCATGCCCTGGTCACCTCCCGTCTGGACTACTGTAATGCCCTCTACATGGGGCTCCCTGCGGGGAGCACCCGGAGGCTTCAACTGGTACAAAATGCAGCCGCGCGGATAGTTATGGGGGCGTCGAGATACTCCCACGTGATGCCCCTTCTGCGCGAGCTGCATTGGTTGCCGGTGGCCTTCCGGGTTCGCTTTAAAGTACTGGTTTTGGTCTTTAAAGCGCTCCATGGCATCGGACCAGGATACTTACAAGACCGCATTCTGCCAGTAGTCTCCCACCGACAGGTGCGCTCCAACAGAGAGGGTCTCCTCCGGGTCCCGACGCCTTCTATGTGTCGCCTGGTGACCCCGAGGAACAGGGCCTTCTCTGTGGGGGCACCCGCCCTCTGGAACGGGATGCCCCCTGGACTACGAACGACCAGTGACCTGAGGGCCTTCAGACGTGACCTGAAGACTTGGCTCTTCGAGCAGGCCGGCCTGAGCTGACTCAAATGGGATTTTTAAATGGGGTTTTTAGATTAGTTGGGATGGGTGTACAAAGTTTTAATTTATTTTAATTGGGGGTTTTTAGATTTTTATAGGGACAGCCTAGGGTTTAATTCTTTTTTAACTATTTATATTTGTCTACATGTATTTTAGTTGGCTGTTCACCGCCCTGAGTCCTTCGGGAGAAGGGCGGTATATAAAACCTAAAATAAATAAATAAATAAATAAAATAAATAAGGATGCAGGAAAACAAAGAAGATATTCCTTTGCTTACAGTAATATCTTATACTAACTATCACAATCACAGTTTAAAAAGTGTTTTCCCGTATCCCCAAAGCAAAACAAAGCTGGAGCTATGATTGCTATTTTTCAATAGCATTTAGTATTTTAGTGATGGTAGAAAACTGCTCTTCCCATAAAATTTAAAAATAAAATAAAATTGTTCATTGAGGGAATGTCACCTTAGTAAATGAGTGATAAACAGTGTCTCTACTATATCCTTTTGGCAAAAATGTAAAACACCTTGAGAGGACGTGGCATGTTTCTAAATGGAAAAAAAAAATCATTTGTGAACAGCCACATGTGCAAATAAAATTGGTCTCTAGAATCTCAACAAAGGTTAAAGTGTGGAGGGAAATATATTTGCTTTCATGCTGAGCCAAAAAATCTGTGTATTATAAATGAAATCCATTCTGACTACTGAAAACATCCTTCTTTCTCATAAAACTCACTGGATAATTGCAGTTTTTATATCACTATTGGGCAGAAATCCCTGAGAAATCTCTCATAAAACATAAGGAAAACTAAAGGATATTAGATAAAAGCACAATTGTGTTCTTGTAAATTCTTATTTCTTATCGTGGCACCTGAAGAAGATATATTCTTAATGACTGAGCCCATTACATATTTTAAAAACATCAGTAAGATATGCAATTTATAGGTTTCTCTAGCAAAACTGCATTTCCCATGAAGATAATTAGTAAATATGCTGAGGTTCAAAAGTGGGGAAGTTACTTGGCAAATTAATAGACAGACAGACAGAGACAGCAGGAAAGGCATGCTTTGGATACCATCAGCCAAGACTGTTGGTTGGCAGGGCCCAGAAGCAAAACTTTTTTCTGCTATCATGGTATTCACCCTTTGGTTCATTCTTCCCTTGAGATTACTATGGTCCATCCCTATTTGCCTTTTGCAAGACCTTAAAAACTTGGCTTCGTGCTGGCCATTGGTTAGAGCCCATCTCCTCGCCTGGTTGTATGGATGATGGATTAGATCGTGCCTGGCTGCTATGAATCAGAAAAAGCTTATCGATCTATTAGATTCAATAAGTCCTATGGATAACAGGCCCCAGAAGAAAAAGATATAAAACAAGTTTTCAGCTAGGATGGTTTCAAAATGTACCAGAATTATTTGTAATCCTGCTGAGCCGTTGCTAACTGTGAAATATGTTTTAGCAAAAGTATGCACTTGTATGGATACGTTTAAAGCAGGAAGAATGAAACTGTTGGAAATGAGAAACTAGAAGTAATGTACTCAGGTGTTTACGGAAAGTGGCAGTTAGTGAAGTTGTGAAGCATGTATGTGTTTAGAAGAAAAGTATAAAGGATAGAGTTGAAGTTCAGCTTGGGGCCCTTTGATTTATGGCAGTCTTTGTAGGACCTGCTATATGTCATTGGACCCCATTACAATGGCTTATTAATGTAAGTGTATTACTGCTATTGTATCTTTTATATCTATTCATTTCTTATGTTCCAAATTATTAGAAACAATGAACCTCTGATCTTAAAGTAAGAATTATTGCTTGTGTTGTTGTCTTTGTTTCCTATTGGAATTTTCTTATGACAATAAAATAATTCATCTTCCTGCTTCTAATCAGCAAAGCAAAACAGTTTCTGCTGCTGGACAGAATGCAAAAAAAACCCATAGCAAAGCATATGGGGGAGTCAAATCCTGTCATTCCTGCACTTAATGAGGCAAGCGGTGTCACCTGAATGGTATGGAGCACCTTGGACAGGTGAAATAAAGCTGCCACCCAATAAAGGATAATAAACAGGCAATGTACCACCCATAATGAGTTATAAATTAAATTTCCTTTTTCAGATTTTAGGCCAGTCATTATCTGTTTGGAAAGTTAGTCACCGTATCTCATGTCCCAGAATACTAATGAAAAAATTAATTTAATTACAATATGTGTTTTCTGGTGTGCTCTTTATTTTTGTTTTATTTCAATATATCTTCTGATCTTCTTCTACTTGATTTCAATTTGGTTGTAGCAGGCCTATGAGTGATGTAATCTTCCCTTGAGATTACTATGATCCATCCCTATTTGCCTTTTGCAAGACCTTAAAAACTTGACTTTGTGCTGGCCATTGGTTAGAGCCCATCTCCTGGCCTGGTTGGAATCATGTGCTGGCTATTCCCACGCCCGGTTTAATGAAGGGGGAAAAAGTCATGATATGTCACATGACGACATGAGTTTGACACTCCTATAGTAGAAGAATAAGTACATTATCATAGTACATCCCAACAAGAGGCAATACACTACAGAGGTTTTTGCACTATTTCAATTGACATTTTCAGTTATGTCTTTTAACACCAGCTTGATATGTGGAAATTAAAAAGCACCTGAAGAAGATATATTCTTAATGATTGAGCCCATTAAATATTTTAAAAACATCAGTAAGAAATGCAATTTATAGGTTTCTCTAGCAAAACTACATTTCCCATGAAGATAATTAGTAAATATGCTGAGGTTCAAAAGTGAGGAAGTTACTTGGCAAATTAATAGACAGACAGACAGAGACAGCAGGAAAGGCATGCTTTGGATACCATCAGCCAAGACTGTTGGTTGGCAGGGCCCAGAAGCAAAACCTTTTTCTGCTATCATGGTATTCACCCTTTGGTTCATTCTTCCCTTGAGATTACTATGGTCCATCCCTATTTGCCTTTTGCAAGACCTTAAAAACTTGGCTTTGTGCTGGCCATTGGTTAGAGCCCATTTCCTCACCTGGTTGTATGGATGATGGATTAGATCGAGCCTGGCTGCTATGAATCAGAAAAAGCTTATCGATCTATTAGATTCAATAAGTCCTATGGATAACAGGCCCCAGAAGAAAAAGATATAAAACAAGTTTTCAGCTAGGATGGTTTCAAAATGTACCAGAATTATTTGTAATCCTGCTGAGCCGTTGCTAACTGTGAAATATGTTTTAGCAAAAGTATGCACTTGTATGGATACGTTTAAAGCAGGAAGAATGAAACTGTTGGAAATGAGAAACTAGAAGTAATGTACTCAGGTGTTTACGGAAAGTGGCAGTTAGTGAAGTTGTGAAGCATGTATGTGTTTAGAAGAAAAGTATAAAGGATAGAGTTGAAGTTCAGCTTGGGGCCCTTTGATTTATGGCAGTCTTTGTAGGACCTGCTATATGTCATTGGACCCCATTACAATGGCTTATTAATGTAAGTGTATTACTGCTATTGTATCTTTTATATCTATTCATTTCTTATGTTCCAAATTATTAGAAACAATGAACCTCTGATCTTAAAGTAAGAATTATTGCTTGTGTTGTTGTCTTTGTTTCCTATTGGAATTTTCTTATGACAATAAAATAATTCATCTTCCTGCTTCTAATCAGCAAAGCAAAACAGTTTCTGCTGCTGGACAGAATGCAAAAAAAACCCATAGCAAAGCATATGGGGGAGTCAAATCCTGTCATTCCTGCACTTAATGAGGCAAGCGGTGTCACCTGAATGGTATGGAGCACCTTGGACAGGTGAAATAAAGCTGCCACCCAATAAAGGATAATAAACAGGCAATGTACCACCCATAATGAGTTATAAATTAAATTTCCTTTTTCAGATTTTAGGCCAGTCATTATCTGTTTGGAAAGTTAGTCACCGTATCTCATGTCCCAGAATACTAATGAAAAAATTAATTTAATTACAATATGTGTTTTCTGGTGTGCTCTTTATTTTTGTTTTATTTCAATATATCTTCTGATCTTCTTCTACTTGATTTCAATTTGGTTGTAGCAGGCCTATGAGTGTTGTAATCTTCCCTTGAGATTACTATGATCCATCCCTATTTGCCTTTTGCAAGACCTTAAAAACTTGACTTTGTGCTGGCCATTGGTTAGAGCCCATCTCCTGGCCTGGTTGGAATCATGTGCTGGCTATTCCCACGCCCGGTTTAATGAAGGGGGAAAAAGTCATGATATGTCACATGACGACATGAGTTTGACACTCCTATAGTAGAAGAATAAGTACATTATCAAAGTACATCCCAACAAGAGGCAATACACTATAGAGGTTTTTGCACTATTTCAATTGACATTTTCAGTTATGTCTTTTAACACCAGCTTGATATGTGGAAATTAAAAAGCACCTGAAGAAGATATATTCTTAATGATTGAGCCCATTAAATATTTTAAAAACATCAGTAAGATATGCAATTTATAGGTTTCTCTAGCAAAACTACATTTCCCATGAAGATAATTAGTAAATATGCTCAGGTTCAAAAGTGGGGAAGTTACTTGGCAAATTAATAGACAGACAGACAGAGACAGCAGGAAAGGCATGCTTTGGATACCATCAGCCAAGACTGTTGGTTGGCAGGGCCCAGAAGCAAAACCTTTTCTGCTATCATGGTGTTCACCCTTTGGTTCATTCTTCCCTTGAGATTACTATGGTCCATTCCTATTTGCCTTTTGCAAGACCTTAAAAACTTGGCTTTGTGCTGGCCATTGGTTAGAGCCCATCTCCTGGCCTGGTTGTATGGATGATGGATTAGATCGTGCCTGGCTGCTATGTGTTTTTATTTTTGCTTTCCATGTTTGTATTTGGTGTTTTGTTTTATTATACCAGTAAGAGTTGTGTAAAAGCGATAAGGATGGCTATATAAACCAATTAATAAATACATTTAATATCTTACCTCACCCCCAGACAAGTGAAACCAGATCGTAAGGAATTTGCCACTGTTGTCATTATACCATTATAGTTGCTGTGCTTTGCCCTAATTTAAAAAAAGAAGTCTAAGATAGATTTTTTTAATGAGGACTCTATCCCTTAAGCAATATTTGAGTGGCAAAAATCCAGCAAGCTAGATTTTTGGGGGGACAAGTAAGTATTCAGTATGTTTATTAGGTGCTCACGAATGACATACCCATGGATCCTTGTGTTTGGATGCTTCTGTGAGAGAAATTTTTTTTTTCTCAAAGTCTCTGAAGCCTGATGTTTGGCCAAAGAAAGAAGAAATTACCACATATGGACTTCCAACTATATGCTATTAATCACGATGTATCAAATACATTTCTAGAAGAAGATTCATGATTCAAAAGCTTCCAGGGTTTAGCTAGAAAATCTGGGTCTTCTTGGTTACTGACAAAGTATCAGAGCATCTGAACTTCAAAATAAGCTGAGAATAATGTGACATTTTTTGTAACAGATGGATAATGATAAATAAATTACTGAAAAATAATTCAGTGGAATTTAGAGTAAATCAGTGTTTCAAAATGAGGAATATAGTTTTTCAATATTTAAAATTCTTTTTCCTTCCTACTCCTTTTTGTATATATGACAGTTCATTTACTGACTGTTTAATGTTACAACAGCACTGAAAAAACCGTTTTTCACACTGATGACCATTTTGCAGCATTCCCATGGTCATGTGATCAAAATTTGGTGGCTTGGCAACTAGCTCATATTATGACAGTTGCAGTATCCTGGAGTCATGTGATCACTTTTTATGACCTGATGAGCAAAGTCAATAGGGAAGCCAGATTCAATTGACAACCGTATTACTAACTTAACAACTGCAAGTGATTCACTTAACAACAGTGGCAAGAAAGATTGTAAAATGGGATAAAATTCACTTAACAACATTTTGCTTAGCAACAGAAATTTTGGGCTCAATTGTGGTCGCAACTCGAGGATTACCTGTATACATGTTGTGGCTAAATTTTTATTTCTGAAATAGTTACTCTCAAAGCAAATTTAATTGGATTTGCACAGCAAGGATTGCTTAAAACTGGGAATGATTCATTACTAGGTATCAGTTTGTTGCCTTTGGTGTTGGCTCTGGTTTAGCTTGCTTTAATTCAATATCAACAGCCTTTCAAAACACACAATGCTGATTATTAATTTTTGCAAGGTTTCTTCCCCTGTTGCTGCTAGATATTTATTCAGTGTAAAGTTGAGAACATGCCAATAATTGCAATGTGGCATTGCCTTTTTCTGCAAGACACGGATGATGATTATACTTGCTGTCCTGTTTCCAGCTTTCAGATTGCATACAGTATTTAAGTGGAATAACCATTAAATAATGCATACAGGTATATATTTATTAGGGACAAAAACAGGCCACTTAATCTCTTTAAAGAATATGATACAGACAGGAAGAAACATGACTTAGTCTGGAAGGGGCTATTCTACTTAGATCTGGATGATAGGAAAACTGGACTCAATTCTCCTATAATATGGAGGAAAAAAATTACAGAACAGCCATTTCTGTTTTATATGAATTATATGTAATTTAGCTGAAGTTTTAAGTAGTGATCAACCATGCCTAATTCTGCAGCACAAAGTCCTCTAAACCAGTGGTCACCAACTGGTGGGCCGCAGTCCACTGGTGATCTGTGAGAAAATTTTGGTGGTCCACAGAGAAATGTCACCCCCAGAGTACTCCCCTCAAAGCAATTAATCTAGGCTGCATGAGAACACAAGGCTGTACCACCCATATGGCCTGTGGGAACCATTTCCACCCACTCACTCCTTATCTGGCAAACTTGTCTGCTAAGTTGCTATTTTTCCTTTTTTTCCCCGACCATCAGCTGTTCTGCTGTGCTGGGAGATTTAGATTAGCTAGAAAGCAGAAAACCGTTGGATTTCTTGCTTTCTAGCTTTCTTTGGCTCTGCTTTTAAGCAGAGCTGAACTTTCCTTAGAACTGAAGTTTCTATTATTCAGTGCAGGTAGCGATGGCAGAATCATAGATTTCTGAGTCAATCTGTGATTCTGTGAGCAACTCAATTGCCTGCCTGCTTTCCCTGATTTTGGGTAAAAATTGCTCTTTTTTTAATAAAAAAGCCAGTATTTACATACATGGTGTGGTGTGAGTTAATTTTGTAAGTTTGCTTGCTAGCAAATTTTATGAGTTTGCTTGCAAGCAAATTTTATATGACAGACACAGATAGCAGAAAGAGATCTCTGAATCTGTGATTCTGTGAGCAACTCAATCTGCCTGCCTGCTTTGCCTGATTTTGGGCAAAGCCACCATCAGTCAAAATTCATATTAGTGGTCCCTGGGATTTAAAATTATGAGTTTGATGGTCCCTGAGGTCCAAAAAGTTGGCGACCCCTGCTCTAAACCAATAAAGCTTTCACTACTATCTCTGTTAGTGACATGGATATGCTGGTACCTGAGCAATCTCTTATTTATGTAACAATTGGGAGGCAAGATAGTTTAGTCAATAGCTATTTTGTGAATAAAAACACTTCTCTCAGCTATGTTGGCACCTGTTTATGTTCTCAAGATCTCCATCAATGTGCTTGTAGTGACAGACAGGAATGCACTCCACACATTAAATTTCATCATGTATAACAATTCCTCTGAAGCTGAATTAGCATCTTCTCAGTGGCTGCTTGATGCAGAGAACACCACCAAGCAGATTATGCCCATATGCAATATAAAGTATATTTGCAATGGGTCCATCAAAAGAATTGATGTAAGTGAAATAATGATACCACCATACTGACTGGTGGGTTGTCCAATTTCAGCAAAGTAGCATATGCAAGTGGCAATCTGTATTAAAGTTGTATTAAATTTGTATTAAATCATTATCTGATGGATTAATGACACCTTTGGATATAGGTCACCTTTCTATTGCCAACACTTTCATGTGGAGGGAAGGAGAAGACGGGGAAAAGTTGCTACTCTTTCCAAGGGTTCAGAAAATCCTTCAGTTTTATGAACAAAGAAATTGGGTATATTTTCTGAAGTTTTCCAGACAAACAGAATTTTTTCAACAATTTGGCCAGGCAGGATCTTCCTTAACTGCTGCCTGCAATTTGGCAGTTCAAGTCTCACCAGGCTCAAAGTTGCTTCATGCTTCCGAGATGGGTAAAATGAGGACCCAGATTGGGGGGCAATATGCTGATTCTGTAAACCGCGTGTGAGGCAGTAGATAAGTCTAAGTGCTATAAGTCTATTGCTATTAACAGTAACAACATCACTGCTACTGAAAAATCCCAAGGGTTGGAATTTCTTCTTGATACCCTACTTTCCAAATTAAATGAAGGCCAAGAAGCCAGGGGGGTTGAAGACAACCAGAAAAACTCTTGAGGTTCAAACACATGATGTTTATCTTCTGGGAAAGAAAACTCTCTTTCATCTAATGGAAGAAGAACCAGTAAAAGAAAATAGTGGAGAAATGTCAATGCCTAGCAATTGTGCATTGTATTTGGACATACTTGTGTAGGAATGAAAGGGAGGGGTGACTGCTCATGTTATCTCTGCTGTGCCTTAATGATTTTTTTCCCCTGCCTCTTTTGCTAGCAATACAGACCATCACAGTCTCTCTTTGAATGCATCACCAAACTGCTAATGCTGTACTGTCCCGTTTTCTCCCTCCTGCTTGGGTGCTTTTCGCAACGAGAGCTGCTGTAGCACTGCCACTTCAGAATGACCCCAGACCATGCTGCTTCTCGCTTTCTACCTCTCTGCAGTCACTCTGGAAATACTGCCTGGAAATGGGGATGGTCTTTCTTACCCACTTTCACTTGTCAGCTAGTTTCTGCAGAATAGGCGCCTAGTCTCCTCTTTCATGCATGCTGTTGCTCATTCTCCCTCCCCGCTTTTTGCAGGGTTTGTGCAGATTATTCAAGAATAATCCCATTCTTTTGCCACTAAGTCTACCTCATTAGTATCAGCATCTTGACGCTCAGATGGTACCGAAAGAAGAAGCTGCCTTCTTCTTTTGCTAGCAGCTCTGGAATTGACACTACCAATTATTATATACCAGTTATATATATTAATATACCAATTATTTTTTTTACTACACTGAATATGCTGCGGTATGATTACTATCCTCCATGGCTTGCCTCTTTATTTTCTTTATTTTTAATTAAAGACTTTTTAGCACTACTAAATAGTTACATTTAAGGGGATAAAAGAAGATTGAATTTATTTCTAAAAGAATGTTTTGTTTATTTAAATTTATTGGACTTTGGGTGGCAAAAGGGGGGAAAGATTGGAAAACATGTTGGATAGATTAGAAAGGAGATAATTTGCTTTGTATAATGATGGTGAGATTATTAAATATAGTGGATTTATGATGCCATGACAATACTATTGCAATGTAGATTTTCTATCACAACATACTTATTTATAGGTAGAACACCCCACTGAAAGAGGCCAAAGCTTAGTCAGAGTTTTGGAGGTTCAAGGCTTAGTCAAAATCCTATGTTAACTAGGGGGTTATTCTTGGCTCTCATGTACCCATAATATAACACTAATGATAGACACAGAAGTAAAGTCATATCACAGTTAATTATTGAATTCCACAATATTTCCAATCCCGAACTATATTACAGAATTACATTTTTGATTAATTCAAGAATCAATATAAGACAATATTGATTCACAGGGAAGCTTGATATTTATTTTTAAACAAACTGATCTCAGCTTTTTGACTAATAAATAGATCAGAACACAGACATCCTTTGGAATTTCCTCTATTGGAACTTAGCAAAATTGTTCATGATATTGGAATTACATATAAAATATGCATTTCACAGAAAAGTACAAAATTTCATGAAAAATGAATATTTTCTCTAAAAATGAAGGATTAATAAAGAAATTGAGAAGATCAACTACAAATTAACTCATATGAAAGTGAGGGGACTAGTGGGAAATAGATGCAGCTGTCCATTCTACATAAAACTTTGAAAGGGAACACAAATTTTGCACATTAAGATCTTCTCCAATCTGGTGTCTTCCAAGTATGTTGAAATTACAGTTACAAGCATTTCCTAGTGTAAGCAGCCTCAACAGTCCAACCTTCAAAAAGGAAGTCCATAAATTATAGTATAAAATCATGACAGCTTCCATATCCAAGGTGATTCAGTGTGTGCTAGGGCTCTTTCAAGTATTCTTTTTAGAAATGATTGGTGGATGTTCTGTACCTGTTATATCATCTCAGAAATCTTCATAACAAGGCACACATTTGGAAGATAGAAAGAGATAACCCACTAGACCAAAGCCATATTTGCCAAAGCTTTACAAGATGAAAAAAGAAGTCCTAAACTCCAAAAAATATTCATAGTAGGATAAATTAAATGGTGTGGCTACCATGATATGAAATATAATTGGTTAACTAATTGCAATGTAAGCTAAGAAACTAGCCAGACATTGTTCAAGGTTGAAGTAAGAATGTGGGGCTAGGTAGAAAGAAAGACAGAAAAAAAGAAAGGCTTTAGGGATGAAATAGGAATCTACTACTTAATTAGATGAGGTCACGTGCAGGAGGATTTGGCACTGTAGCATCATGTACTTCAAGATGAGACTCTATTAGTCTTCTTCTCAACCAGTAAAATAATTGGTAAGGAAATAGGATCATGACTGCAAAGACCATGGACATGACTGCAAGGATATGACTGTACAAAATTGCTGGAGGAAAAAATGACCATTCATGGTTCTGTTCATTAAATTTCTACCAAACTTAAAAGGACACATTTTCTCTCTTAAACTCCCATTATTCCAAATAAGTGAATTTGATCTGTGTGAAAGTAAAGCTAGGGGCCCATAGATGGGCCACACAGGCTATACCTTTTAAATTCTCCATCTCTGATGGGGAATTCCCTGATGTGACATATGCTGTGCGTACATGGTACCCTACTACCCACCAACCTGTTCTTGAGATGTGTAAGCTTCGACAAAGAAGCAGATATGTTCCTATTGAAGTGAAATTATTCATTGTATAAGAGAAAGAGATGTGGAATGATTTCTGTGACAACTTTGCTTCATTGGGAGCTGCCAGAGTAGGTTAGAAGATAGGCAGCTATATTGTGAGCCAAGCCTTCTTTAATCTGATTTGGAACACTTGGGAAAGCTTAGAGAGTCAGGATGGAACAGTAAAACAAATAAGTAAATAATGATAATATTAAGTCTGTTGAACTTTTCATGTAATGGTAATTAATAAAATTATATTTTATTAATAAATGAACCCAACCCTCAAAACAAGCTCAACTCCAAACTGAAAAATTGTGGCAATGAGAATCAGGTAGCCAAATGTTGGTGATATAACCTGAGTGTAACCTGAGGGCTATCAAATACTCTACAAGTTGTGAATTGCCAAACAATGTTATTCCATATAGGCATAATTGCCAAAAAGTACAGATTTTGATTCCTATAACTAAAGAGAAGAAAACTTCTTGTTCTACTTACTGTTTAGAGATAGAAGAAATCTTCCTTCACTTCAGTTAGCAGTTGTGCCTCTTCAAATATTGAATCAAATATTGAATCAAATCATTTCTTAAATACCAAACTTATTCAAAATAATTTCTCACTATAACACTTCACTGGTTTCTGCATTCAAGACACATCAGAATGTTTTCCAGGTAGCACTGAAAGCTAAACCCAGTGTTTTAATCTTCAAAGTACTTCACACATTACAGTTGTTGCTATAAACTTATTTCCTCTACATTTCATATTTTTATTTTGTTGTAATTTTGCTAGCTTTTTTCTTTTTCTTCCTTACTTGTGCTTTTATATCACTTCAAGACTTATCAAAGGAATACTGCATGAAGTATGTCCATTAAAATTTTTGTTATGTCGGAAAAGCAACCAGAATCAACATTACTTTCATGTTTTCTGATCAGAAGTCTGCAAGCAAGAAAAAGCAACATGAAAATCAACACAAGGCCAAATTAGAAGCAATGTTAAACATATTTTTGCTCTTAATGGCCTTGGGTGTTTTCTCCCAAATGCAGCATACAGTATGTTAATTATGGAGACTGTACCAAATTAGCAGGGAGAGGAAGACTCTGCTGCAGCCTTGATAAAAAGCCCTCGTCTGAAGCTGCTATTTGCAATGGGAGAAAACTTTCTGCATTTGTGCCAAAGAAGCAATTTCCTGCCAATGAAAATTTCAGGTTTTTCGTTAGGACTACAACAAACAGAGAAAACTCCCTTTCCGCACCTGCTTCAAGCCTTTACAGCAGTGGTGGGATTCAATTTTTTTTACTATGGGCTCTGTGGGCGTGGCTTGGTGGACATGGCATGTGGATACTGTAAAATCTCCAGTCAGAGGTGGTATTTGCTGGTTCTCCAAACTACTCAAAATTTCCGCTACCGGTTCTTCAGAACTGGTCAGAATCTGCTGAATACCACCTCTGCTTTACAGTTTTTTTTAATTGGGCATAAAACTTAGAAAAGGACAAACTTGAGATTTAACTTTCCCCAAAATGGAGAAAGTATGAAATGGCAGCGATTATGCATTCTGGCTGAAAACTGAACCCAATATAGAAGGCACATATTTTGCAGATAGCTGCTTATCAACTGAAGGTTATTCAATATTCTATCACTACCCCACTTGAACCTGCTGCACTTCTATTTGTATTTGATTCACCTGCACTCCACTTTTGCCAGGAGCCTAAATTCTGATTTAGGGGAAGCATTTGCAGTTTGTTTGGGAAATCTCTATGAAATATGTAATTATGTAAACATGTATGTACACATTTATGTAAAGAAACAGTCAAGATTATCTTGACATCTCCTGTTGCTCTACGGATGATACATATACACTATAACAAATCCAAGTTGGTCTGCTCATACAACAGCTTCAGCCAACACAGATCTCTCACAATACATTTTTTCAGTCATTTGACATACTCATTCTTTGTATATACTATATTTTAATTTGTGTAACATTCAAACATATGAAAACTGACAATTTTGTCTGGCTAAAGGTTTTGTTCTTGCAGTACAGAAAGAACAAAGTAGAAATGACTCTTTTAATTCTCACTTCAAAGAGGTCTTGCAGAGTAAGACCAGAAGCTAATGGAGATGTGGATGATCCCCAAATCTATATGTGATGCTTTGTAAGAGATTTCTAATGCTCTTTTGAAGGGTAGATTGCTGACATTTTTTAAAAATGTCCTTTCACTGGAGAATGCTAGAGACTTAATCTGCAGATCATCTGGATTTAGTTCACAGTATATCTCACCTTTTTGTAATCCCCTGAAAGAAAACCCAATAAACTCATTTTCCTCTTAAAAATGCCTCAATTGCAGTATATTGCAATATATGATCTTGATTGGAATCAGATTGTCTTTTTTTATATATGTGGATTTTGTGTACATTTCACCTGATTGATAGTGACTTCTCTGATACGTTCTTCTAGGCGCTTTTATTGCAAGCATGACTGGAGGAAATGATACATTGCTAAAGCCATTTTAGATTCTAGAAGCAGATGAGAAACAGATGGAAGGACATGAAATTCCCTATGCTTCCTACTCATTTTTCCCGTGACAAGGATTTTTCAAAAGGAGCTGGAATTGTATATTGCCATTATTCATGCTAGGCAGGATCCAAATTATCTGGATTAAAATAATCTACCCTGTGATGAAGCTACATTCAAATGAAATTGGATTTTATTTAATATTGGGACATTCTAAAGTTGAACCTGCTGAACTTCAAAGAAAAGGTTCAAAACATTGGGGCTTCTGTCCAAATAAATTGGAGGGGGAATGATTACTCAACATTTATTAGATGTTACCATGCCAGGGCTGCAGAGGAATCCAAAATGACCATTGACCTTACTTTTTTTCCAAGAGGTCTATGTCAAATCCATAATGAACTTTCCATTTCATTGGTACTGTATGCTTTGCTTACCAAGAGGGTTTGCATTAGAAACTGTCTTTAATGTCATAACTCAGTTCTGTAAATGTTTCAGGACAAATCTAAGAGTTTTCTGAAAACCAAAGTACAACTCATGCTAGTCCAGAATCATCCTAATGATGACAATAGCTTTTCGAATAGCCCAGTAGGACTTTACACAGAACTCTCATTTGGAAAATTAAATCCCCATTTCACTTGCTTGATACTTCCCTGATTTTTCATTTCTGATAGAGCTGCTTGAGAACAGCAAGAGGAATGAAATTCTTATTTTCATCTAATTTATCCACCAGCCAAAAACTAAAGGAGAAGGATGGTTCCTATGTAAAATCAACCATAACAAGGACAAAGGGATTGAGAAGACCAAGAATATATTCTTCTACTTAATGTTTAACTAGCACCCCATCACATTGCACTGCTTCCAAACTTGAGATAGATCTCTTTTGCCATCTTATAATTAGTCATTTTTACTGCATCTTGAAAAATCGTTCTCCCCCTACTCGCTACAGCTGCTAGTTGTAATCTCTTTTGTTCACTCAAACAAAAGGAGGTTAGCTTGAAAATTAGCAGAGGGAGTCCTTTTGAATTTCTCTACCCCTGCTTTGCTCTTTCTCTTACAGGCATGTGGGATCAGCAAAGTGTACCAGCACATCCCACATACACATTCCCTCATTAATTAAGCCCAGGTGATTTTTGCCCCTGGAGAAGATGGATGGGTTAAAAGAGAATGGTTTAGTCTCCGGGATTCTTTCACTGGAATAGTAGAGATACATAAGTGTGTGTGTGTGGGGTGGGGGGGCGGCGGCGGGGGGGAAATACAGGGGAGGTAGGGGGAATAATTTTGTAACATGTCTTTTTTTTTTCTTCAAAATTTGGTGGAAAGACATAAATAATTCATATTTGAAGATGGAAAAAAAGGGAGCCTGAGGCTTGGTTATTTCTATTTACTAATAACCAAATCTATTTTATGTTTGCTATTGAAAGAGTTGCTCGTGTCCAGCCATCTGTCCCATCTTGACCAAAAAACCCCGGAAAAGTGACGAGAGAGAGAGATAGAGAGGAGAGAGAGAGAAAGGAGAGAGAGAGAGACCATTTGTCTCCCCAATGCAACATCAGTGGTAGAAGATTCAAGCTGTGTGTCTGCCTTACCTGCCGAAAATCAATGCGTCGGTTTGCTTCTGAAGCCAGTCTTGAAGATCTCCGAGAACCCCCGAGTAAGTGCCGGCGGAGGATCAGCCAGCGTATCAAAGCAACGGCGTCTCCCGCAGACCAAGGCGGCTGGTCCAGCTTCTCGGCTACAGGTTCACGAGTGCGATTGCTGCACGTGCCCGCGGCGACGACAACAGTCACTTTCCAGCGATTCGCCTCTTGAACGGTCTCGGTCTCTCTCTCTCTCTCTCTCTTCCCGACTGGAGCGAAGCCGGTGCGAGGCACTTCCTTACATGCAGCGCCGCGAAACGCAGCTTAAGCTGGAGGCTGGTGGCGGAGGGAGGCGAAGAGGTTCTTTTTAAGGCCCCTCTGCCCAAAGCGCAAAGCTTTCGGCGGAGGCCGCCGCAATTCGCTGAGCCACCTTAAGAGGGGAAAAAGCGGGCTAAAAAGCGAGGAAGGCAACTTGAGCAAAAAAAGGGGGGGAAGAGAGGGGGGGAAGAGTGAGCGGGGGGGGGGGGTCGACGACAAAAGCAGCAGCAATAGCAACAAACCAACCTGATAGGCGCCTTTTCCTGGTGCAGATCATTAGTGAAGTGAAAGTCTCTCCACTCTTTCCCCTCCAGGCGCCTTTTATTCTCGACGGGCATCAAACCAAAAAACGCCCCCACGATTTAATTCCACGGGCCTCCCACACCCCCACACCCAAGGGGGGATGTCTTCGGCTTAACCCGGGAGACAACATTGACAAGCTACACGTGATGAAGTGTTGCAAGAAGTAGCCGGCGATTCTCTCGGTGAATGCGTGGTAGAATCTATTGGGTTGGTTGCTTCATTTTATTTTATTTATTTATTTGATTTGTCAATCGCTTACAAGATAACAGGTAAAAGCATAAACATGAGTAAGAATACAGGAAATATGTACGAATAAATGGGGACAAAAGGACAGGGACGGTAGGCACGATGGTGCACTTATGCATGCCCTGTACAGATCTCTTAGGAATGGGTCAATAGTGGATAGTTTGAGATTAAAGGAGTGGGGGTTAGAGGATGTAATTTATTTGTTGCCAACTCGCTGTGCAGGCTCTTCTGGGTGGCTTACAACAATTCCTAAAGTGGTGGCTTTTCCAAATGTGCTGGAGGGTGAGTCACAGTAGAGGCCACACTTAAAAGCCCCTAGTTTTGCTGGGTGGAAATGATGGGATCTACCAGTGGCAGATGAAGGCTCACTGGTGCCCTAAGCACTTACAAATCTTGGTGCGCCCTCCTCTTTTGTACATACTGTACAATCAAAGCCATATTCTCAACTTTGTGGTGCCCCCTTTGGGCCTGGTGCCCTTAAGCACGTGCTTAGTCTGTTAATGGTTAATACGCCACTGGGAGCTACCGTCCAACATTTGGAGAGCATTTCCTGTAGATGGGGAAAGGCAGCGGGGTGAAAAGACTCTACAAGAAGGGCAGAATGGAGATGCTAAAAGGGAGGGTTAGTAGAAATCAGAAGGAAGCCAAGGAAATTGGGTGGGAAGATAAAGCTAGGTAATGCGATCAGCGCATATTTTGCTCAGTTACAAACCACAGCATTCACAGGAAGCATAGAAATTGATAAAGGATGCCTGTTAATGAACTTCAGTAACATCGACCTACCTGGTTGTACAATACAGCAGCAGTCCTAATGAGGGCTTCTATTACATCTATTAATGAATTGGGTTAATCAGACCAAAAGCTTATTACTGGATTTACATCAAACAATGTGCGGCAAAGCCCCTATGAGAACAAGTGTTTCCTTCCAGCAAGGAAAATGTCTTTTGCAAGATAGTGCCTGCCCCCTGAGACTTATAAAATTACAAATCCTGAAGTGTTTTTTTTTTTAAGGTAGAAATTCCTCCCTATCTCTGCCTCTAACGCTCATGCAAACACAAACTGCAAACTTCCCTTTGTAACCATGACACCTGAAGCTCCCTTTTGTGAGTTTTCAAGCACAATACAAAACTACGTCTTTTGTTTCTTTCATGTTTTATTACTGCCTTAATACAGTCATTAATCTTACAGAATAAAGGCATTTTAAGCTGGAACAATTTGTAAATCCATAATCATATAGGATTTGAACTGATTCCTGGTGTTGATCACAGCTAGCTTTTCTGCATTATGGGAAATTCTTGGTTAGTATTGTTGGACACAGGGAAAACTAGCAGTTCTGATATGAACAGAGTACATTACACAGGAGGGAATGCCTTTTTAGTTAAAGAAGTATTAAGTGTGCTTGATTAAAACTAAATACATTTACATATGAATAAATAATTCTCCGTTGAAAGAAGAAGAACTTGGCACCATGATATTTAAATATTATTCTGAAACCAGGATTTTGAATAGCATAATTGCTCAGTCACAGAAAGGTAGTTTGCCCACTCTCCCTGCATCATTCCATTTGACGATGTTCTTAAACTGCCTTTTATGCTGCAGTGTTGATTTCCAAGTGACAAGATTGTTCCCTTGCAATAGCAAGTATACTTTTTAAAAGAAACTGAAGTAGAAAAATTTTAATGCCTCACTTATGCTTCCTTTTAATCAACCAAAACTTTTATCTGAATAACTATCAGTTAACAGTGCAATCTAGAAAAATAAGACATTGTGTTTTACTCACTTTATCCACAAAAGACAACCCCAAAGTGTTCTAACAAAGAAATCATAGTCAATGTCAAGTTTGTTTTCCATTCTTCTTTTTATTAGCTCTTGATCTGCCCCTTTAGGGAACTGAGCTGAGACCAGGGTGGAGCTCATGGACCTCAATCAGTTCCAAACCACCTTCTTTGCTATCCATCTTTATTTCATCTAACCGTTCAACTTAAAAGACATGCCACATAGCAAAAGATCAGCTTCCAGCGTTTTCTTTTTTTCTCTCAAAAATGCCTTAAGCAGTGTAGATCCTCTTAGACAATAGAAATATTTCATGTGACTGAAGTCTTCTTGTTCAAAAAAGAAAAATGTGGAAGGCTTCAAAATACAATATCAAAATTTCAAATATGCCCGCTGGCTTAAAAAAGTTGAGATCCTTGCAATAGAGGATACATAAAAACATGCCAAGAATACACTGGGAAACAACAAACAAACAAACAAATAACAAGGTGCATTTTCAAATAGTCTGAATACAAATCTAATTTATTCACTGAGTCTTCTATACATTCCATTAATTCAAAATCAAGCAAACCATATTATATGTACAGGAACTCTGCCAACATATTGCAGGGCTCAGGTTAGTTTCTGATACTCTTAATTCAATTACTTGATTTCTTTGAATTGTTGAACAAAGGCATTTTCTCGACTAATCACAGCCTAATACTTTCTGGTACTGGTTTTTAAAAGTGAAATCTTCCTCAAGCTGAACAGTGCACCTGTTGATTTCATGTTGTTTTCCTGGAAACAATTCACATCATTGCTTTTTTCTTCAATCTATCCTGTACCCATAATATTTTGGATGTTTTAGCTGGGTCCAACCCAATTTCGATTTATTAGATTAATCAAGGTTATCTAGGTGATTCAGTCTGGACAATTCCTTTAAAAGCTACAGTTTTATGTACTAGTATAAAAGCTACAGCTTTATGTACTAGTATATACTAGATTTTTAAAAAATGCAGTTAAGAGAGGCTATTAATGATCTTTCTCTCTTGAAGTAAGATGCCTGGTTTTTCTTCATTGACTTCATTTGGACTGATTGGGAAAATCACGTAGAGAATAAGTCTCCACAAAATGAGAGAGGCACGCTTTCCTGACACCCTCAGCTACTGTATTTTAATCCCAGCTGTGTGGTTTAATGACAGGCAGTGTCTTGTCTCTAACTTCTAGCCTTACTTTGCTGGCTTCTAGCAGAGCAGTATAACTAACACTGCAATATACACTTGCTAGTTTCAATTGCCCTAGGGAGAAAAGTCTTTACTGAGTATACAGTATATATATATGACGTAGACATCAGTTGCCAGAAAGTCTCAAAGCAGCTAGACAGTGGTATTCTAATGCTTCCAATATATCAACGCTGCAGCTCTGGGAAGCATCTGCTCCTGCTGTCTTTAGCCAAGCAAAACGAAGGCTAGGGATAGTATGTGAGTCTATGATCTATTGCTCCCATCCCATCCCATTAAGGTGTTAGATCATATGAAATAATTTCTCAAAAGCAGCTGCATATATCCTTGACCATAGTAAAAGAGAAAAGAACTGCATTTGAGTTATGCCGGCTAATTTTCTTTCCTTAAACGAAGACTGATATTGTAACATTGGTACAATTAATTTTTCACAAAGACTGCTTTCACAATATCAATATCTTCAAGGCAAATATCTGAAACCTTGCTTCAAATCTTGTTGATTTTTCTCCTTCACTTTCATCTTTTTCCCCTGACTTATGAAACAGTGCCTTTGGAAATACAAACAGGATGGTTAGATTCTCCTCTTCAAGACAGCCAGTAAATAACAGATAAGAAAAGATTTTGAGAATATTTTGTGACAATGGTAGGAATGGCCAAAGTTCTTGTGTGTTGGGCCACAGTTATAAATGAGTTGATCTGTTAATAAAAAATGAGTGTAGAACATTTCTGCCCAACTTTTTTCAGGCTACTTTGTCCTAAACAAACAGACAAAAAAAAGCTGCAGCTGTAGGAATTTTATTAAAGCAGTATAATCTTTATTCCAAACTTGCTGAAGAATTTTGAAACAGGGTAGGTCATATTTACTAAACTAATATCTTGCAGAAAAATTTAAAATTAGACCCAAGATTATGGGTTTCTTGACCCTACTTTGAACATTTATATTCAGGGCATTAAAAAATTTTTTTGCACTGAAGATATAGCTAATGCCAATTTTTGAATCATTTCAACAGTAAATCAGATTTCTACAAGTGAAAAAATTAATGATTAAGAATTACCCAAATACTGGCTAATTACTATCAAATATTCTAAAGCTCTTTTCTAAGCAACTTCCAAACTCCCACCCCAATAATGTATACGATCACTTTACAGACTATATTAATGGAAAAATAATTTGGTAATGGTTTTTTTAGTTTTAGTTAGTTTAGTTTATGGCTTTTAAATTGTTGACTGTGCTTGTTTTGTTTTATATATATATATATATATATATATATATATATATATATATATATATATATATATATATATATAAAACAATTCAATGCAAACTTACCAAATACTCCTTCCTTCTCTTATTTTCCCTACAACAAAGCTGTGAGATGAGTTGGACTGAGAGACAGTGACTGGCCCAAAATACCCCAGCTAAGGTGGGACTAGATCTGTATTCTGGTTTGTAGTCTGGTGCCTTTAACCACTATACTAAACTGTCTCTCTATGTCATTTATATGAATATAATTGAAGTCTTTAAAAGTTCTTTTAATCTACTATCACTGGCAGGTTTTAGATTTATTTCGCTCATCTCAACCATAGCTTTGTTTTTAGATAGTAGACCTTTATAAATATATATATCCTTATATCCTTAAAACACAGAAGATTAAGTTAATACTTAAGTGAGATAGGCAGCAAAAAATGTGATCATAACTATCAGTATTTTTTGCAGATTTTAAAAGTCTGTAGTGTTGTCAAACATCAGACTAAAATGGAATATATAAAAGTATAATAAAGGCTGAGAAAAAAATTATAAATGAACAAAGAAAAAAAGTCCAAGATTCTGAAAAATCGCTGGCATTGCTTCAGAAGCAGATCAATCACCACTCCTAGTATAAGGTAGCTTTTTATGTCCATGTAATTCTGCTGGAATTGATACAACTTTCTGTGACCTTTAATTTTAAAAGTTCCACTCAAAAGTCAAATGTTGTAGGATAGACCTCCAGTAGTACACAACTTGTTGCATTTAATCCAGAAGCAATAATTTGCAATAGGTAAATAGGTCTATCTAGTTAACCTAGTTAGTATGTAAACCATAGAAGTACAGTACAGGTAGTTCTCAACTTACAACAGTTCATCATGTGACCATTCAAAGTTACAACGGCACTAAAAAAAAGTGACCTATGACCGTTTTTCACATTTACAACTGTTGTAGCATCTCTATGATCACATGATCAAAATTAAACTGCTTGGCAACTGGTTCATACTTACGACGGTTGCAATGGCCTGGGATCATGAGATAAGCTTTTGCGAGCTTCTGACAAGCAAAGTCAATGGGAAAGCCAGATTTGCTTACCAGCTGTGTTACTAACTTAACAATTGCAATGATTCACTTATCAATAGTGGCAAGAAAAGTCATAAAATGGGACAAACTTGTTTAACAAATATTTCACTTAGCAACATAACTTTTGAGCTCAACTGTGCCTGTAAAATCGAGGACTACCTATATTACTGTACCGTAAAATCACTGCTACTGGCAAGATTTGGAAATAATCAAAGGTATACTGAGAAGCAAACAGCATTTTCTATATGGATTATAGCAATTCTTACCCAGCAAATGGGGCAGTTGTTGGAAAAGAAAACTCAGGCAAGAACAAGTTGTTAATCTCATATCCTCTGTTCAGATGCTGTGGAAACATAACACTGAATTAGAGTGTGTTTATTTTTGTATTAAGAAGTTCCCACTGACTTTAGTGAACATTTCAAGTAAATAAATATGCTTGACAAGTAGGTAAATACACTATACTGCCATATCTAGCAGATAATTAGCTTATTCTTAATTTTTCAGTTTTATTTTCTTAATCACCCTTAAAAGAAAAAGGATTTTGAACTCAAATACTCATATACATAATCATATTAGCATAAGTATTAACCAGTTTATCTGCTTTAGATTTGCAACTATGTGTATGAAGTTTTTGATCAGTGTATGCTACCTGCTCTAAGATATGCCGGTGACACAGACAGTAACTTCACAATCGATAGGAAAGCTACGAGTAGCTCAAAGAGCCATGGAAAGATACATGCTCAGCATTAAAAGACAAGATAGAAAGGCCTGCACATGGATTAGAGAACAAATGGAAGTATACAATAACATGAAGAGAATAAAATAATTGAAATGGAAGTGGGCAGGTCACATAGAAAGAAGAACTGATGGCAGATTGACCAAGGCAGTCATAGAACGAATCCCACTTGATAAAAGCATCCAGGAAAGTGACCTAAAACAAGATGGATCAAGATATCAGCAAATATTGCAGGCCCAACTGACAGAAGAAAACTCTGGACCGTATTGATTGGAAACACGTGGAAAAGACTTTATCTTGCAGCGGATAGGTAATGGCTAAGATGATGATATGATAATTGTTAATGCAAGCCTTTTATAGTTTAGTTTTCTTGAGAGCTGAGAAGTGAAGTAAACCGTAAAAGATATGACAGTAAGGTAAAATTCTTACCATTTTTAAGAAGTGAACTACAGCAAAAATATGTGAATAAATTTGGTCCAAGGTTACTTAATCAATATCAAGTATGGATGAAAGCCAGGAATCCCATTGCAGTTCACCTATTCTAAATGACTAGAGACATTATTGCTGTGTTGATTAAGCTGCATGTCTTTTGATCTCCCAAATCTGCCTTGTTGCAAAGGGCATGCACTGCTGTGCTCAGCAAGGCAGCTGGGCATTTGCAACCTAAAAAGAATTTCAGAATGTCAGTTCTGCAAGCTAAATGCTGCACTTTTTCCCCCACTTGCTCCCTAGCTGGAATAAACCTGTACACTTTAAAAAAAATCAAGCTATTTTTGCCACAGCTTTGGGAGACGATATAGAAAAGCGAGAGAAAAAGAGACGATGATCAGGGAGAGATTGTTTTTGTGTCACATCTATTTTTAAATGTTTGGGCGGCATTCTACTACGACAATGATTGTAAGAAAGGGCTGGATGTGATTGAGATACTTTGCATATGCACCAGTCCTTTCTAGAACTTGGAAGCTAAGGTTCTGTTACTGGGAAGTTTAGGTAGGAATCAAGAGTCACATTTATCTATCTACTAATACTAATATAATGTCCCAATCCAAAGATTCTTGACCAGTACAAATAAAAAGAAATCCTAACAATCCCTCTCCACAACCACATTCAGCATCAAAACATACACCAGATGTCACCCACAATTCCTCATTATGGGTCAAAGGTCTGCTGAAAAAGAATGGTGAGAGCAGTTTTTCCTCAGTCTTGGCAACAAACAGTAGATGTGCAAACTTCAACTCCCAGAATTCCCCAGACAGCCATGCCCCAAACCCTGGGTGAGAGAATAGATCTGCTTTCTGGTTCATACCTTCCTGTTATTTCTTCAGCAGATCCCCCTGACGTCTGAATCAAATGAGCAGAAAAGCTTAGTAAGCAGGAATGTGGAGGTATTAGAGACTTATACACAAAACTAGTTTTTGGTCTGCATTGTCAGCATCTCCCGATATTCTCAATAGTTTACGGAGCAGCAAAACAAATGCCAAGAAAATAAGTGTCCTTCTGGCTATACAGTAAGATAAGGATGGATATAGAACTTCAACCATCTGGAATTCTGATTCAGCTTACTTTATATTTGCATACAGAAACCATGTTGTTCCATCTATTAAGGCCCCTATTAGCAGTCTTCCCATATTTCAATGCCATCCCATAAACGTGTAGGGTAGATTCAGAAAACCATTTAAAATATCTAGTTATTTTATTTGATCTTACAGTATATTGTATTTTATTGTCTTTTAATATTTTCTCAAGATGTGCTAGAATTGCCTTTCTGGGTTCTGTTCTGATTGATTTCATAAAGATGTTGGTTGGGGGAAGCTGAATTGATTAATGCCGGTTTGTTTTCAGTGTATTGAAAACTACAGATGTTTCTTCTGAATTACTTATTCCAGCTCTATAAATACTGTGGTAATTTCTTTTCCCCTAATGGGGATAGTTATTTCATCTCATCTCCTGGGATCAAGTCAGCTACTAATTTTTCTTTACCCACACTCCGGCCACTGTCATTCAATATTGTACACCTAAAGTTTGTCTCTTTCTACATACATTTCTTAGAAATTTTCTTTCTGCTTTGTCTAAGTCAACCACAATAGTGACATACAATTATGGTAAAAACTATGGACAAAAACTCCCACTCGTCAAATTTCTAATATGTTATCATTTCACCTTTACAAGGATGTTTAAATGATCAGAGGACTGTCAGGTAAGAAGCCTTTGGAAGATTATAGTGATTTTTGTTACCATTTCCTCCCATAATTGATCTTTCCTTATACAGTTTTCTGTCACACAAACTTCTCACCTCTAAACCACCATCCAATCAGGGACAAACATGCATACTAAAGAATATGAATGGTAGGTAGAAAAATGCTAGCAATTCAGAATAAAGGTGTATTTTTAAACATTCAATCGCCAGTAGTAAAAAGTTGATAATATCCTTTACATTTCATATTAATTAGCTGTACAAAAAAAGAGAGAACATGGATTGATTCATAGAATTGTGTGCGTGTTCTCAATATTTTGTGCTGATGAAAATAAAATGTAGATTTGTTTCAAATTGTATTTTATGGAAAAGCTGGTAGCAAGGAAATACAATGAAAAGCCCTGAATCTCAGTGTGGCTTTTAAGTCTTGTGCTTTATGGTGAGATACATTACCTATAAGTTCTACCTTGATTTATTGCCATTTTATATTCTAGATTTATTATAAAATATATAAAATATTTTATGAAAATAGTTAATTAAATCAATACAATTGCAAATGGATATTATTGGATGAAACAAATGGAAGACTGAAAACATTAAAAACAAAACCACAAAATGGTAGAGTAACCAACGTAGCTGCCAACGTATTAGGTTTCTGCTATTTTGCTATTCAAGATTATAGTTATTTGATATATATGTGTGTAATTATAGGACCTAAGCTGCTTTTCATGAAGATTTTTTGCACTTCAGATGCTGAAGTGTCCTTTCACTCTTCTGTGGAATATGCCATAACCTTGTATAAAACAGAAGGGGACAGATATGCCATTCCCTTTTATCAATCAAAAGGGGAGGTGAGGAGGAAAAGCATTTGAACAGAGGAGACTTGTCATACAGCTACTCTGAGATTTGAGAAAGTAACCTCTTTTCTGTAGCCCCTTTCTACTCAATGAATTTCATCAAAATGGATTGAAACAAGACTGCCTTTTGTTGATGGGAATGAATAGACTGAAGAAAGGTCAGACACAAATGCAATAGTTGAAGTTGTATTATATAGTATAATTGGGTACTGAATAATCTTTACATCAATCAATACAGAAATATAGATGTATGTACATATACACATACACACCAATATACGTATAAACATATATATGCACAGTGACCATGAATCCTTTTTCCATTTGGTCCTTACTGTTTGTAAATAGCACTCCACTACCACAGTGGGTACATGGAAAACATTTTTTTTCATAGATTCCATTTTAAATCGAGATATTCTGAGATGGCAATTTATTTATTTATTTGTCAAATGTTTATGGTTGCCCATTTCACACAAAGTAATTGTGGCACTGTACAAGAAAAGCTATTAAAACATACTACAAAACCAGTTTAAACCAATTAAAATAGTTATTTTTCTATGTTAAACAAATAAACATAGATAAAAATTCTTCAATTTTTATATATAAAAATTGCACCCTTTTTCAGGGTTTTCCTCATTTGGAAGTTATGCACTGATTTTGTTTTCATGATAGATTCACCTACTCTTAATCATAGTTTCACTAATCACAGTTTCACTAATTTGTGGTGGAGATGGTTGAATGCAGCCTTTGCCTACAGGGTGATTTTTTTTCTTAGTTTTTATTTTTGAATTCAAAAAAGCTATTTATTATTGATACACTGAAATGAAGCAAGATGAAATACTGTGCTAAAAACAAAACACCAAAATGATTCAATCATTTAAATAAGTTCAAAATGCTCATTGTTTTCCCAATATACCATCCCTGCAGCTGACCTGCTGGTGACCTCTCTTTAGGGCATAAATAGGCCATAATATGTGGGCAGCTGAATTTCAGCTTCTGTTTTCAGTGAACATCTTCAGTTGGCAAGGCTATTTCCCACACAGGCTCTGCAAAAATGGTTGCCATTGTCCAAGGTCAGGAACTCTTAGAGGGAAGGGAAGACATAATTTGCTACATCATCTTATTAATAATATATTAATATCTTAATAATCTACATCATCTTATTTGTAGATATTTGCAAACCTCATTATTTGCAGACGAGAAGGAAAGGGACAGCTGTATTTGAAAGCTGCTTCTCCACATTTTGAAGCCTGAAATAGAATATTCAGCCATACATGTCTCTCTGCACAAGGCTAATGAAACAATAGCAATATCACTGTAGAGTAGAGGGTTAATGAGACTCCTTCCATTCATAGTGGTGGAAATTAACAAAATATAAATTCTTCAGCTTTTTGCTTAAACTATTGGATTGGATGATGGAATCAACTAGGATAGAAAATCAACTTTTTTTAAAAAAGCTTCATATACTGGCTTACTCTGAGAAATTAGTTAGAGACACCCTGTTCAGATAGTGTAATAAATTGATGGCCTTTTACAAATGCATTAGCAAAAGGAATATATACCCAAGTCAGGACTTGATACTTATGTATACTTACATTTCCAAAAAAATTTCCAAAAAAATTTGAGATACAGTTGCATGGTTAAAGATACTGGTCAGAGAACTACATTTTCTTTTCCCAGGATACCAGAAATGTCCTCCAACCTCCTTAATATGTGAATATTAGTGACTGAAATATTACATATGCAATATAGGAGATGGTAGTACTGATCCTAAAGTACAATTATGAATCCAAAAAGATCAGACTTCCCTAAACTACTTCTTCGTTGTGGAGAATGGATGATAAAAATTGGTAACAAAAAGCCTAAAGAAGGCTCAGGATCTTAGATCACTTCTCTGTAACAGCTCTTTTAGTTATTCTGCACTCGGAATCAATTTCACAATTACTCACACTTAGCTTCCTAGAAATGCTGACTCCAACTCCAGAAGTCTACCAGTGGACAGTCCAGCTGACCAATAGAAGAACACAGAAATAGATTTCCAACCAGTCCCTTATCCCTTAACCCAGAGGTTCCCAATGGGGGGGTGCTCGTACTCTCTAGGAGTGTGAGATGGTGCATAATTGTATGCATATAATTATTTATTTTAAGGAGTATGAGAATATACCAGAAGTGTTCTAGGGGTGCAGGGTATAGAAAAGGTTGGGACCCCCTGCCTTATCCCAACCTCATATTTAATATGAATTCTGTTCATTTCCTTGTGATTTTTTAAAAGTGGCTGATTGCTACGAGGAAGAGTTGCAACCCTGACCCTTTGCTCAATGCAAAAGACCAGAGTATGAGTAGTGCAATGCTATGGTGTTTTCACTACTGGAAATACTCAGAAGCTGAAGAAAAACTGAAATGAAACTGTAAAAGATTATGCTGAGGCTGAGAGAGGAGGGACACTTCAGGCACAAACAATCAGCAAAGGGAAAAGATTGTTGTTGGCTCATCAAAGAAAGTCTCTCAGCTTGTCATGCATACAATCTAGGAAAGAGAAATTCAAAAGCTTTAAAAAGACTCAATCGTAATTAACTTAGCAACGTGGGAGGACTGGAGGGTTCCTATCTCAATTTTTAAGATTTAATGCCCTAACTCCCAATTCCTGGCAACGGCAACCATTTTAAAAAGTCAGTTGAAGTTTGTATTCTGCATTTAAGGGGCTTGACTCCCTCCTCCCCAATCCCTGCAAACATCAGTTATTCTGTATGCAAAAGTGTATGGACTCTTACAGGGGCGGGATTCCACCGGTATAACAACTAGTTCGGTGATTAACCACCCTGAGGCATAGCAAACCGCTCTGCCATACGAATCAGCTCTGAACAAAGGCATAAAGCACAGGAAAGAGCAGGGGTGGGCGCACTTCCTCATCATAGTGAACCAGTTCGGAGCGAGCTGAACATTGGAACAAGGGGTTTGCTCGAACCTCTCCGAACCAATAGAACTGTTAGAGAAACAGCCAGGAACAGCCTGAGCCAGATGTGCCAGAAGTTAATTGATTTAACTGCCAAAACCAGTTGTGGTTCAAATTCTGGAGGAGTACAAAGTTCTGTGAATATATGTTTAGACCATTTAAGTCAACAGCAAAACATACAAAATAACTGTCAGATTTTAGCCTGTTTCCCATTATGTGTCCATTGGGTGGCTAATCCATCTGAATAAATAGATTAATATAAAGCACATTTTCTTTCAAATCTGGACCGAGTGGCTTGAGTATGTTGTTTCATATTTAATTGCCATAACTTGCTTTGTTTTTTGCTTAATCTATTCATTAATTTCTTAATAGAAAGGATACTCCTGTGCTTTTGTTAATTCTAAGCCTGGTGGTCTCCCTGTTATAATTACTTTGGTCTTCTTTATATTTAATTTTAGTTCCATTTTTTCACTGCAGTCCATGATTTTATTAGTTGGCCTTGCAGGTCCTTTGCATTTTCAGCTAACAAAGAGTGTCATCAGCAGATTATTGATGTTTCTTCCTCCAGTTTTAAAACCATGCACATCTTCCAATCTAGCCTCTCTTAAAATATATTCATCGTATTGATTGAATAAAAAAGGGAAGTCTCATTACTTTGCTAACCTGGAACCAGTCTGTTTCATCATGTTCTGTCTGTAATTGTACCTTCCTGCCCTATAGTTTTTCCTGAAGACAATGAGATATTCTCGGATCCCGATTTTTCTAAGCACTTGCTGCAACTTTACATGTTCAGTACAACTAAAGACCTTTCTATAATCAACAAAGCACACAGTGACTTCCTTTTTATATTATTTGTCTTCATTGACCTCTATCTCATTTTAGCAATAATATAGTCAATTTGAATTCTATTTACTGCATCTGGTGATGTCCATCTACAGAAGCATTATTTGGTTGTGGAAGACAGCTATGAAAAAATTATTGTTGTGACAGAAATTGGTAAGTCAGTCTCCTGCTTCATTTCAGTTTCCTAACCCTACAATCCAATTTTATGTTCATCCTTAATATTTCCAATGTTGATACTCCAGTCGCCAATCACAAGTAGTTTCCTTACTTATTCTGTCAATTTCAAATTGAACTTGATCATAAAATGCATCAACCTCTTTTTGCATCAGCGGTTGAAGCATAAACCAATCCCTCATTGCACAATCTAAATAAGGTGAAATAAAAATAAAATGACCAAAATAGAGTTTTCTGCTAGGAAGCAAGGGATTGGATTAGAAGGCCTCCAAGATCCCTTCCAACTCTGTTATTCGGTTAAAATGCCTAATTTCATAGTGAAATGACTAAAAAGAATATTTCCAATTTCAGTACAGTCTTAACACCATTTGATCATGGTGGGAATTTCATGACATATTCTTGAACTAATGCAGGACAGAAAAGAAAATTACATGTTGTTTTTGATAAATTATGAAGATTGCAAGGAATATGACAGTATATTCCCATCCATATGTAGTCCGGCAGATTTCATTTCTTTCTCCTTCTATTATTTTTTAAATTGGATAAAATGGTATTGTCATCTGTCTGATTAACGAACCCAACAAAAGCAGGCACTTTCAGAACTTTAAAATCCCCAAAGCAAAACTTTATTGAGTACATCATTTCAGTATTGAAGAAAACAAAATCAACCTTGTCCATGCAAGCCTGCATAATTAAAAAATAAGTTTCACCCCTCCTCCCATGGAACAGATCACATTGTCCAGTTAGGAAGTGTTCTTTTGTTTTGATAACAGTCCATGTCTTGGCTGCCACCTGCAGAAGTGTCCTTGGGTCTCACGGTTGAAGTCTGGAGCCTCTGCATTCCATCTCATCCTTCCCTCCCCCCAGTTCTTTGGCAAGTTGAAAAGCAATAATAGTCACAAGAAGCTTAAGCATTTTTCAATCTTGACAGGGATTTATATTTTGGGTGAAGATCATTTTAACTTTTAGATAACTTAAATTTCTAAAGATAGAAAAATGTTTATCGGTATTAGCTATGATTCCTAACACGTTATTGTCAATAAACATAAGGTCGTCTGAAATTTACATATAAAGCTTCTCATCTGTTTGATGATCATTGCATTATATTACTGTATGTTCTTTTGACTCGGGGCGTTATGGCTCAGTATTAAGGTTGTGCAACATTATGTTCTAGACCATGGGTATCAAACTTGCCACATCATGTTGCCGTCACGTGATATATCATGAAATTGTTTTCGCTTTGCAGAACTGGGGTGAGCGTGGCTTGCACGTGACACATCTGGTCCGCAGGCCACCAGTTTGACATCCCTGCTCTAGACTCAATTTGGAAGTTTTGCTACATCAAGGAATGCAAAGGCAGCATTAATCTTTCTAGCATCTATCTTTGTGAATTCCATTTTATTCCAGGAATGGCAAAGAGATCCATATTTGCACTCTTTTACACTTATAGGCTTTCTCACATTCCAGAGAATTTCTTTGGAATCATTCTTTGGAATCATTGCACAGCCCTATTTAATGTTAGTGTTTTATGGGAAGGATGTAAAGGATGTTTCAGGTGATCTAGAGTTGTGGCAAAAGCATTCAGAGTAGCAAAATGTTTCCCACAAGGGTAAGTCAAGGTGGGCCAAGCTGTTTGAATCAGAAATCTGCCTTGTAAATTACTGTTTCTGCCTATGTGCCATTCATGTGCAGAATCTTCCATCAGAGCAATGTGAATCAGTATAGTAACCCACTTCACTGAATAAAAGTAGCCATTGTTTCATTTCACAGAGGCCCTTTGAAAGAGCTCTTCCTTTGGATAATTAATGAAGCAATCCACCCCCCTCTGGCCTTCAAAAGGTTGCACAGCCTGTATTTTGGATCGTCTGGAGTTCAGTCACTGACATGTGGCAGTATTTTGGGGGGGAGATATATTGCTCCAGGTTTATTATGTTTTTTTATTAAACATTACTAGATGTTTATATGTTGTTCTGGCAATCTAATATGAAGATAACTAGTAAGAATATGCACAGACACAGAAAAAGATTAATTTCCAAACTTCTTTCAGAGATTGAAAACAGGAATATTTTTGGTAATACTTGTCTTGATTCAGATCCAGGTTGGCAGCCATATCTTCATGTGTCAGGTTTTGAATATTTGTCTGTGGATTCTATTGAGGAATCAACATGGTAATTTAAAAAATTAGGCAGAAGTGGATGAACCCTGCAGGCATGGTTTCCTCTTCTGATTAGATGAACTAATCACTTTAAAAAAAAAAAAGAAATGCAGGGATTTTGTACAAGGAAGCCTTCAAGTTGAAAATGGAGAAGAGAAAATCTTGCTAAAATCTGCCTTGGACACATCTGCAGTATTGATGCAATGGACACATCTAATTTGCAATTAGAAATATAGGACACTTATAGCAAAGCAGATCTAACCGTAGATGTAGCTAATCCCTCCTTCCTGTCCCTCCAGTTAACAAAATACTTTAAATTGGGGTTCACTATCACTCTGGATGCTGGAGTTCTTTCTTGAACTCTCATTAGATAATCATTTGCAAACAGGAAATGTTGCTGCAGAAATGACATTGTTTCACTAAACAATGAGGCTATACGAGGAGATGCCAGGTTCAACCCTATATCCCAAGTCATTGGGGGGGGGGGGTGTCTTCAATGCAACCTCAGCTATGGAAGATTTTAGATTAGTCATTGTTTCTCAGGCTGTGAGTAGTGCGGTGGGCTAGATGTGGATTTCTCGCCTCACAATCAAGAGGCTGTAAGTTCGATCCTAGGTAGAGGACTGATACTTCTCTCTCTGGGCACAATGAGAATATTTCTGCTGAAAAAAACTCCGCATTGGTGACAGGAAGGGCATCTGGCCAGTAATCACTCAGCTCCATTCAGTTGCCCAGGCTCCACCCGACAAGCGATTATGGGGTCATTAAAAGATGATGATTGTTTCTCAGGCTCAAAGACTGCCTCACAGGGTTGTTTGCTGGTAAACACTCTTAGACTGGATTCCTGCACTGAGAAAAAGACTATAAATCATTATGTAAAGCTTTCTCTACCTAATACAAAAAGCATGGCAAAAAATAATCAAGAAATGAACTGCTTTGAATTGCCAATATACTGTATAAGATCCGCATTTGAAAGCAAAAGTGCTTAAAATTCTTGAGCTAACATCTTAGGCTTTTTCTTAATAGATCTTATTACTCAGAGTCAGTCAGACTAGTTCCTTGACTGTTCTAATTATGATTGCTGCTAGTAGGTTTTGACATCCATACATCCTTTTTATCTCTTAGAATGAAGATGTCATATAAATCAAAATCATAACAACATAATACGACTTCTTTGAAAGCTGCCAATCCCAAAACTATAACTGGTCCTCTACAAATTCAGAAATGCATCTGTATTAAAATAGATTAGAAATTCTGAAAGCAGTATGTTAGTTTGTTTCCACTTGCATAAACACCCAATTTGGTTTGGCACTGGAGTTATATCTAAAAAACATAAATTCTCAAGGAGTTGAATCTGATGGAACTATTTCTACAAGCAATGCAACAGATGCTACGACATGTAGTTTGGGAATTCTGGGAGTATTTTAAATGCAAAGTTGAGATTGAAAGCTTGCCACCAGGAATGGAATTAAATTTCACTCTATAGTATAGAAGAAATTTCACCAGATATGGAAAAGACTAGACAGATCAATATTTTTACAAATAATTCTTCAGATTTGTCTGCTGTAATTTGGTAGAGTTATTGACCTGGGTAATTTTGATAACAAAACTTGGGCACACAGACTTGCTATCAATTTAGAGTTTATAAAAGTGTGAATAGCTCCAACTTTCTAGACAGCTGCAGAAGTCACAGCTGGCCTGAGCTTTTTAAAGAGTCATTAGAGTTGGGCAAGTTTGGCAGATTATTGGTACAGAAAAGTCATCCAGCTGAAATCGTTGTGCTTTACAACAGTTCACCAATAGGGTCTGTAGTAAGAAGCATTTGTTTTTCATTTTATTAAAGGCAGCTTCTTTTTGATAGTTTAAACTCATTTTTTGCAGAGATTAGAGAAAAGAGGTGCTTTTTTAAATTGTCAAAGCAAGCCTTACATGCATATCATGATTAAGTGCCCTTACCCATCCAGTGAAACCCCAATGTGAGTACTTGGCATTTCCTCAGGCTATAGAACATGTAAGCTAACTACAAGCTGTGAACAATCTCCTGTTTTGCTTCAAACAAAACTCTAAAATGGTTCTAAAATAAATCTCCATTTCCAGATTTTGCAATTAGCCATCAAACTGGCTTGTCTGAAAAGATGTTGCATTTGACATGGCAAGTTAGCAGTTCAATATTTAAACAAAGATGACTGGGCTGAAAGACAGGAGCGTTATGAACTGGAGGACTATGAAGTACATACTAGAAGACAGAAAAGCAAAGATTTAATCTGAATTAGAGTTTAATGAACTGAAAAAAAAATCAGTTCTGGCTATAAAGAATGCCCCTGAGCCTGTTAAGAGCAGCATTTTTAAAAAAAAAAAATGGGCAAAGTTATAAGCTGGACTTATTCTCCATTTTATTTTTCTATCATAGAACTCATTGTCTGGTTTGAAAAAAAATGGAGAGTTAGTCTTTTCTCTCCCTTGCATTTCTGGGTTGTCTATTTTGTATTTATAACCTGAAGTGGTAGTTTGCATACATTTTTCCTTTTATTTAATTGTGTCTGATTCTCAGAGATTGGCTGGATAAGTCCCTGCAGTTTCTTGGCAAGGTTCTTCTTGGTTTGCCATTTTAAAAGAGAATAACTGGCCCAAGGTCATCCAGCTGACTTTGTACTTAAGATAGGGCTAGAATTCCAGGTCTGCTGGTTTCTAGCCTGGTGCTTTAACCACTATACAAAACTAGTTCTCACTTTACATGTAAATAGGCACAAGAGCCCTAGATGCTGTTCCCTGAGATATTCTATCAGTTATTCTATGTACTTTGGAAACCAGAGACCAAATTAACTTAGACAAACATTTTCTGCAAGTTGGCCATAAATTCTATGCAACAGCATTGACTCTCATTATCCTTGGAATTATTTTATTTTATTTTATTTTTATAGCCACTCTTAACAAACTCTGGGTGACTCCCAATAAAAAATTAGAACAACATAAAACCATATTAAAACTATTAAAAAGCCATATTATTTTAACCATATTTGTTATATGAAGGGAGGACAGGGCCAACCCTACTGGCTGTTATGTATACTCTGTAAAGGGTATTATTTTATGTGTTCTGCAGGGCCTGATAGCATAGTCCTTGAGAACTATGCAGGGGTTCAAAGTGAAACTTTTGAGTGGACATGGTTAACACTCCACACTGTTCCTTCAGATAGTCCCTAATCCCCTCACGACTGGCTTATTGCTGGATGGAGCACTTTAGAAGGTGATCTCAGAAACTAGCCAATTCAAAATGAAGCAGCATGAGAAATAATGGTTGCCTTTCAGAGCGCCCATGTATTACTCTTGTTACATGAGCTGCATTGGCTGCCAGTTGGTTTTGAAATACAATTTTGAATTCAATTACCTATAAAGTTCTCTATGATATAGGGCCTATCTCCAATTGTTGTAATAATGATAACAATACACTTCTCCTGGTTCTAGAAATTACATAAAGCTGTTGAACTTTTGCCACTTTCTGATGTGTTGACAAGACAGCTATATATGACTAGGGTGCAAAGGGACCAGAATTCAAAGCTGTCAATTTGGCACTGGTTTTCTCAACATGAATAATTGCAGAACTATGACTTCATGTTGAAAATGTGAACTTACCAGTTGCTTTTTTATTCTACTGTCTGGAACGGAGTTGTCGGCATCTTGACTCTTGAATGGGCTGACCGGAAAACGATTACTCTGTCTGCTCTTTGGACTTTTCTTTATTTCAACTTCAGCTGCTCATCTTCTTTGAGGAAGTTGGCTTCTCAGGTTTCAAATCCTTCTGTCACTTTGGTCACAATTAGCACCGGATATTCTGATCACCGTGTGCTGGATTTGTTTTCCCCTCCTAGTCATGTCAGAAAAACACTAATTGTTTTGTTTTTTGTGGGCGTATCTTGTGAGCTAGAAACAAAGAAGACAATTGTTTTATAATTCCGGTCACTTGGACTAGAAGGGGAAACTTGAATAGCATAACATAGCATAGCATAGCATAGCATAGCATAGCTATGTGCTTTGGAGAATAGAAAACAGAATAACAAAATTAGAAGGGACCTTGAAGGTCTTCTAGTCCAACCTTCTGCTCAGACAGGAAACCCTATACAATTTCAGACAAATGGTTGTCCAATCTCTTCTTAAAAACCTCCAGTGATAGGAGCACTAACACCTTCTGGAGGGAAATCATTCCACTGATTAATTATTCTCATTAGCAGGAAATTCCTCCTTAGTTCCAGATTGCTTCTCTCCTGGGTTGGTTTCCATCCATTGCTTCTTGTCCTGCCTTCAGGTGCTTTGGAGAATAGATTAGAATATAGAATAGAATAGCAGAGTTGGAAGAGACCTTGGAGGTCCTTCTAGCCCTTGGAAATCATTCAGTTTCATTCAGTTAAAAGAAAAATGAAGAAAAAGAAATAGCCAGCATATCATGGTCTATCTAATATGCAGAGGGTGGGTAAGAGCTAGACTTTCTTGCCAGGCAACCCAGAGAATAGGGACAGAGAACAAGGACTAGGCAAATGCCTGCTAGAAGACACACTAACCACTTGGAACAGAGGCAGAATAAAGCACAGCAGATGGACAAGATGGCTCAGCTTTTGCTAAAGGAGGGGGCAGGGGCAGGGAAATACTGCTTTTGATGTGCAGCTTGTAAATCCATTCCTGTCTTTCTAATGTATTAGGTGACAAGCAGGAAGTGGAGATCAGCCCTTTCCCTAAGATAATGTGAAGTTAAAGTGCCTTCCTTCTGCCTAACTTCCCAGGTGTACATGATTGACTGTCTGTTTTGGAAGCCATATTCCACGCTGGAATGCTGACAATGGAACATTGACATTGACCAAGTATTCATTTGCGGTTTCTTCTGCCGTTAACTAAGTGCTAAGCTTTGCCTATGCCTATAATGAATTTCCTCTAAATTAATCTGCTTCCTGTTATAAAACCTGTATCACTAATTATTGCTTGAATCAAATTCCTGCTCTCAATGGTGAACACACAAAAGTCTTCCAATTTTAACAGTATGTTCCTTGACCAAAAAGCTTGGAGATCTATATAGTTATCGTGAAGATGAATGAAAGAATCAAAGATGGATGAGAAATCTGAGCTCTTTGGAGGATAAATAGCACAACTACTTAATATAATAAGATGCAGAATTTTGGGATGCAGTAAGTTTACTAGATCTTTCAATAACAACTCTTACAATAGATCATTGTAAGAATTACTATGTTATTTTAATAGACTAGTAAATGAGTTTGCTTGTTGTTCACAGCCATTCTGTCTTTTGCATTATATTGGTCCTTTTGTTAGACTTTCAACTTATAGGGAAGGAAAGATTGTTCCAATTATAAGCAATAATTACTAGGACTCTTTTCATTCAAAGGGTACAAATGCTTAGAATTAAGTGAGTGAATGAAAAAGTGTTTTATTACCAACAATAATAGCAAAGTATAGAGAAGAACAGTAGTACATATAATTTTAAGAACAGCCTCTATGTTCTGGAATCGGACACATATGCATGCACTAATATCCAGATGCTACCTTTATGCTGCTTTAAAACCCCTGTACTTTTCCAAAGTTTCATTTATATGGATTGATTTCATGTTCCCACTCAGTGAGTCTTTGCAGTAAATGAACTAAATGCATCAAATAATATTGCCTTCTGGGGAGACAGTCTGTTGTAGAAGTTGGCAGCACTTTTTACATTCTGTCACTTTGGCTAAGGAATAAGCCAGTAGCTAAAATATGAGCAGCCTCTCTATTTTGGACAAATCTCATCAAGTTTAAGAAAGATAAAATACTTTTTTTTTTGTTTCAGACAAATTACAGGTAGTTATTATCTATCAAGGGCATCTAGCTTTGAAGCTAGTATACTAAATGTTTTACTCTATTCTGATTTTGGAGTCCACCTGTCAATAGATCAGCCTCTCTTGCCTTTCCATTTTTTTCAATCCAAGTAGTTTTAAACATAAGAGACAATCATGTTTTTAACACAAAGATTACTTCATATTATGGGAGGTAAAAGCCCAGGCAAGCATTTGTAGTATGCCTGTTTTGTGTCTGACAAAGCTGCCCAAAATGATATCATGTAAATTTGGTATAAAACTGCCACATAAAGACAGAATAATTTTCTGTAGTTTTTCTTTAGTTTTTATTTAAATAAAGAGAGCCTTTTATTAACCAAAATAAAACCCAAGAACAGAGAAGGACCACAGATTTATCATAGTCCAGCATATCCTCCAAAGCTATTTACTCTTTAGTCTGTGAAAACTTATGATACAATAAATGTCAACCTTTAAGATGCCAAAAGATGCATTTCTGTGACTGCAAATCAAGGATAGACATTTCAGTATGAATTAAGAGATGGTTTGAAAATATATAGTAGATCTTAAGATATGCAAAGAACATAGACATTTAATTTAGATGAAGGGGAATATTTATTGTATCTTTCTCTCTGTATGTGTCTCAATGCGAAGAAGCAAAAGTGCTTCAGAAAATATGTTGATCTATTTTATTGTGAATGAATATTTTATTGTGATTGACACACAGTAGCAATAAGGCAGACCACAAAGGATTGGAGAATGAAAACAATTCTCTTCAGTAGCAGATATTTCAAAGGAACTTTGCAAAACTAAATGCTGTGGTATTCTGCTGTAATCATTCAGGCTTAACAATTTCTAAAAGGTTCAAAGCTTCACAACAGAAGAATGATCATATTAAGTTTTGGCTTAGTAATTCAAGCTGTAATTATGGTGAAATTATTATTAAAGAAAACATGATTGATTACTCAGAAGAAGAAGTCTTGCTGGAGAAGAACCAATGTGGCTTCTGCAAAGGTAAAGCCTGAAGCTATGCATCAATACATATTATTTATTTGAACAGACCCAGAGATCCTAAGAAAAAAAGTCATGAGAAAACAAGTGATCCATCCTCTTGTGCATTGGTAATTGGTTGAAGAGCAGTAGGGAAATAATAGAAATAAATGGTTAATTCTTGAAGGCAAAAGACGTTAGATCCCAATGGACTCTGTTAGGATAAATTATTTTTTAATTTGTTTAAGTTAAAATGTTAAAAACTTAAGTGTGAATAGACAGGTAGACAATCCTACTTCTTTACTGTAATTATGTACTGAAATCTTCCAGAGGGGTATATAGGCAAATTGTCCCACTGTTCAATAGCATTTATCTTTTATAATCATCATATCTGAACATCATAACATTATTTTTAATTGAACCTTGACCATAAACATCGAGTCTTGATCTGCTTGATTTCAATAGACAACATAACATCCTCCTTTGCACATGGTAACTTATTAGATATCTATTGTCCACATATCATATCTTCCCTTTTCTCTTTTGCAGAAATAAACATCTATTGATCTTTTAACTGTTCCTCATAGGAGACATCCTTTATCATCACAACATTTCAAAGTATTTCTTTTAAAGTAATTTGAACAGTGCAGAACATGATGGAATTTTACCTTCCATGATCTGGATTCTATTCTTCTGCTAATGCAGACCAAGATTGCATTGGTTTTTTTCATTGCTGTATAAGCAGTGCTTTGCTGGATTAGATCCCTAGCCCATCTAGTCCAGCATTCTTTTCTCATCGACCAACTGCAGAAGGAAATCAGAGGCAGTCACACTAATAGCCATCGATCCATCTAAGTCCCATGAATTGACCCAACTCTTCTTTAAAGCCAGCCAAGATGGTAGCCAGCACACCTCTTCTTGTAACATCACACTGCTGGCTTATGTTCAACCAATGGTCTATTAGTACTCCAAGGTCTTTTTCACACTGAGCTGTTAAGACCTATTTCTTTACTTTTGTCCATTTGATTTTTTTTTTTACTGAGATGCAAGACCTTATACTTCTCAAAGAGGATGGATTTGGTCCAAACTTAAAGGCTATTGAGGTAATTTTGAATTGTGATCATGTCCTGTGAAATATTAATCTACCTAGTGTGATGTTCTGCAAACTATATTTAGTTTTTTAAAAATATTTGCCAACATTTGGTAGCTTTGTCTGCTCATGATATAGTATAACAACTCTTATTAGAAAAAATAAATTTTCAGTACTTCATATGACCAAGCTAAATATAAAAATGTATATGATGCACGATAGCAGTTCCAATGGTGCCTCCTTTGGAGCAGATGGAGAAGAAGTACTTAAAAATGTCTTTGATAATTACTTTTGAATCAAAATTAAGCCTATTTTCTTTCTTCTGTTTTATCTTGAATGAGCAATGGATGAAAAAAGATACGAGAAATTCATTTTGTTTTGCACCATAATGCTTTAAGCCACAAAATTTAACAAATTTCAGTAATTTGTTGAAAGTGAATTTCCAAGTGAAAAATGTATTCATTTTCAAAATTAACTCAATGATGCTTAAATCTTGCAAGTTTTAAAAAAAAATCAAAGGATACTTTTTTTCTAGATTCCAGGCAGATTTCACTTCTAACCAGAGATATAACTTTCATTTGATACCATCATCAACAGCCTACCCAGAATTGGCCAAAGTGTGTTTCTTTGAAAAATTATACTTTATTGAATTTTCCCTTTTTCTTTTCATCTGCTAGCAATCATAATTGGAAGTCATGAATTTTCTTGTGTTGATCACATCTGCTGAAATCCATACCAGTACCAGCTATTCTACATTCCTCTTGGCCCAAACATCTCTTCCAGAAACAATATTCTCAGTTTTTTTTTTCTGAAGGTGTTCAAACTCTTCTTCACTGTGAAGTAAATTCTTCACAGAACAACACTATTAGGAATCATTTTCTTTTTACTACAGACTTCAAAGAAATGGAGTTACATGCATACAACATATCTAACCGTCCTACTATTTTCTTTGCAGGAAAACAATAATATTCAGAGTGCAGAATGTCTCTTAATGATAACTATTTCATGCTCTCCTTGACTACAATTTTTGCAATAATCTTTTTTCCCTATGGGCATATAAACAATACCTTTCATCCTGATCTTTTTTTCCCCTTCAGTCATTGTTTCCTGCAGTTTTCATCTTTCCACTAATCATCATTTTTATATTTCCTATTAATGTAAATCTATACAATTCTCAGACAGGAAAAATAGAACCATTATCTTATCTCATGCATACATACTAGAAGTTCCATAGTTCAACCATCTGGGATCATCCTTGTATCGTTCACTAATTTCAACATAAACAATTACAATCAGTTTTATATTCATTTCTTTGCCATGATGATTATGGTTAAGCAATGTATTTGAAACAGACCTTTTTAAGCAGATACTTGTGAATCATTATTCTAATCCATTCCTTGTTCTCTATATTGCCTGGTTCCCTCCACCCCCGCAGTCTCATATCTTTTTTCCATCCATCTGTTTAAGTCACTCAGTAGAATAATCCTTTCTTCTGAATCATTCATCCAAATTTTTCCCAAAACTCATTTCTCCTTCTTTGATTATTACCATTTACAGCAGCACAACACAAACCAGCCTATGGACTCCTACTTTTATATGCTTCCACAACAAATAAGTTGATAGCAGGTTGTACTTCTGAAATGAATGTTAGCTCTTCCATCTATCTACTACTAAAACTCCCCTGTTTGTCCATTTGTAATTTACCCTGGGCAAAATGGTAAGGCAACAATTTATGAATCAACTGATCTAAAATGGGCTGACTTAAAGAGTGCGCCCACAATCTGGAACCTATTACTCCCATGGATACTGAAAATTTACAAACATGTGGTGACACATGTTTGACATGTGGTGACAATAGTTTGTTTGAACTTCTTTTTCATAGTGCTGTATAGTAATATGGAGAAATTTAGGCAGATTTCCTGCCTTAATTTTACCCACTTTGATGGACAACTTTGATCAATTCGTGTTTTGATCAGTATGTGATGGTAACAACTGAAGCCATAGAACCAACTTATTCTATGAAAGTTAGGATTTCTAATATAGACCTGCCTGCAGTTAGAGATGACAAGTACTTTACATGCAGTGAACCGACATACTTGGTGTGTGAAAAAAAGGGCTTGATCAAACAAAAGTAGATAGGAAAGAAGGGAGGGAGGGAGGGAAGGAAGAAAGGACAAGCAAGTCATGGTGCTATCAAGCTGTTCAATTCAGAGGTGGTATTCAGCAGGTTCTGACCAGTTCTGGAGAACCAGTAGTGTAAAATTTGAATAGTTCGGAGAACCAGCGGTAACCTTCCCCCAGGAGTGGGGTGTGAATGGAGATTTTTCTAATATCCTTCCCCTGCCATGCCCACCAAGCCATGCCACACCCAGCAAGCCACGCCCACAGAACTGGTAGTAAAAAGAATTGAATCCCACCACTGGATTCAATTCCATCTTTCTTTATACATACATGAAAACTTTGGCTCTTTATACAAACATGAAATGGCCAGCAGGCAGCTGGATATGTTGGAAGGCTGGGCATTATCAGACTTATAATAGCTTGGGCTTAATCAGGATGCTCTAACTATAAACTGCCTTTGGTTTGAACTTATCTGTTTCTTTCCACTTTTTATCATATTCTAGCATTTTAAGAAAGCAAACCCAGAAAAAGTCGTAAAAGCAGAGGAAGGCATTGTTTGATTAGTTACAGTTTATATGCTATTTTAAGTATTTATATACTGAATATTGCTTTTTGGGTATATGTGTTTGTGTGTGTGTGTGTGTGTGTGTGTGTGCGAGAGAGAGAGAGAGAGACTTTAACAAATGTTAAGCCAACTTTGTTTTCAATGCCTTAGGATAGTGTGCATATCAAGTGCCTCCTACAGTATCTACCTTAGTTGTCTGTCTAAGTGCCTTTTTCTACATAAAACAGGGATTAGAGTTTGTTTGGTTATTTTTTGTTCAGACAGCAAAATGTCTTGTCAGAAGCAAACTACACATAGGGAGCAATTACTAAAAAGATAATAAAATCCCAAAAACTAGTTTATCTCTTCTTGCCACCAGAACTCTGGTGATGTAGCAATAGAAATAGCACTTAGACTTATATACCTCTTAATAGTGCTTTACAGCCCTCTCTCTCTAGGTGATTTACAGAGTCGGCATATTACCCTCCACAGTCTGGGCCCTCATTTTACTGACCTCGGAAGGATGGAAGGCTAAGTCAACCTTGAGCCGATGAGACTTGAAATGCTAAATTGCTGGCAGTTGGCAGTCAGAAGAATTAGTCTGCAATAGTGTATTGCATTCTAACCACTCACCACCACAGCTCTAGTATATCTAGTGGAGAGGGAATATAAATATGTGCTTCAGTATATATATAGATCCTTGTACTATAGAAAGTTTATTTCTAAGCTGCCAGTCTTATTGATAAGCATTTAACTGCTACATGGTAAACAAACTATTTAAATAACAACTGTTATCAGCATCTGATGTATTTCTCATTATTTATGCAGGGCAAAAATAAGATTTAGTTTGCATTGAAGGCTCTCAGTGAGGTCAAACTGGAAATAAGGGAATAGTGTGGCCAGTTGCAATGTATTATTTAATAGAGAATAGTTTTCACTGTTCTCCTATTGCTTTCATGCTTCTGATTCCATGTAATACATAAGATAGCTGGTATTAATACAAGATATTCTCACGTCCTCAAGACTCACAAGCCGTTCTTGGAATATACTCCTGGTTGCTATAAAACAGCTTGAAACTACAATTCTATTATTTTTCAGTAAATTATTGCATTTTGTCTTATCAGAATGCACTATTAAAAAAGGAGAAAAAATAGCAATACTGATCAACACCCTGAACACGAAAAATACATGGCAAAGGAATTGGAAAGACCCAGGAATAGTGGTAGATGCAGGATATTGAAGATACTGTAACAAGATTTTATGCCCTGGTTAATAAAAATAGAAACTAAAATTATGGATTGATTTAGACCTGTTCTATTGAATAAATCACAATTATCTGATTTTTGTAACATGCTGTCATAAATCCTAGCTTACAAATTATCATATGCATGCAACATATTCTAAACTTCCAAATAGTGATATAAATTAATAAAATTAAAATTAGCTAAAGTTAATAAAATAGTTAACTTCTTAATAAAATCAATAGTTAACAAAAATAAAATACAAGGATGTATATTGACAAAAAGTTATTCAATGGGATTGTGATGGTCCAGGCCGTAGCACAAAGGCAACACAGTCAAATAAGCAAGAAGAGTCCCTTTATTATCTCCAACTTTGCTCCCAGTGTCCAGGTTACCTTCAGCTGGAGAAAAACTCTCCCAGGAACAGCCTTTAACTGGAGAAAATTCAGTCCAAAAAAGGTACATACAAGCTATAACTAAAAATCCAAACAAACTAAGCTGCAGTAATTAACTTGACATAGCAGGAGGAGGAATTTGAAAGTACACCAAAACTCACACACTTGGGAAGACGCCAGGAACACAGATACCAGATAAATTCACGATACCAGATAAATTCACGATTTGCTCCCAACAGCTTGCTGCGTACAGCTTCCCTTTTTAAACAGTATTCCCAGCTGCAGCTAATGATGGGAATCAGGGCACTTTCCTCCCCCGTAAGCCACGCAACTCATGTTGCTCCCTTCTCCGTTCTTCCCTGTGTGTGTCCTAGGATGAAGAGGAGGTGGGTCTAGGTTTTCCTCTGAATTCCCTCTCCTTGCTCTACCTCTTCCGTACTCTGCCCAGCCGTACTTTGCCCTTTCCCAGTTTCTTCCACAGCCAACAGAGCCACACTCCCACTTCCTGTCAGCTGTTCGGCCTTCCCCTCCGAATCAGATTCTGAGAGGGACATGATAGGGATTCACATTTTTTTACTATCGGTTCTGGGGGCGTGGCTTGGTGGGCGTGGCATATGGATACTGTAAATTCTCCAGTCAGAGGTGGTATTTGCCTGTTCTTCAAACTACTCAAAATTGCCACTACTGGTTCTCCAGAACTGGTCAGAATTTGCTGAATACCACCTCTGATTCTACTGTGAAATAAATATCATTTTCCTATACATTTATTGTCCAAAAGCTCTGGCAAAATAAAATAATTTCAGTAATATATATATAACTCTTCAAATGTTATGATTGCATCTGTACACTCCTAAATTATGTTCTAAATCTGATAGTTATCCATTGCTATGTTAATATATGCTCAATATATCTCTTGTTATTAACATAACAAAATCATACTTATGCTAATGGTTTTAAAAAGAAATCTAATAATAGTCATGTTCTTATTTTGTTTTAAGATTATTATGGCACAGAATTTTCAGTTTAGGAAGGACATTTCCACCCTGCCACTGTTCTTCTTTTTCAAGCCTTTGAAACAGATTGAAAGCAATCATGATAGCCTTCCCTTCTGCCCACTGGAAATGCTGAGAACAGCAGCAGAAATCAGTGATCTGCCTTAAGCAGCTATATGAGGTAAAAATTTAATTCTCAATCTACAGAAAAAAAACAAGAGAGGTACAGACCGCAGTAACTGCACCAATGCATTTACCAGTTTAAGCCAAGATGATTTCATTTACTTGAAAGGGAGTTGCAAAGTCATCAGTTGAGCTTTTACAGAATCTGAAGCTCAGACTAAATTCTCTGAAGCTCAGAAGCCCAGAAGCCAATGGAATCACAGAATTTCAAAACAACAAAGCCATAATAAAAATTGTGATGTCATGGGAACATAGAACTTGGAAGTGATTTTCAAACTGGTGCAGAATCTTGTATAAAACTTCCCATAATGCAGCATCTATGATCTTATTTTTTGGTCATGACACTTTTTACATTCATATTGAGTTGAGCCATTGGTAGAGAATGTTACCCAAGGCCAAAATACACAATCATATTTTAGAGACTAGTATCTCCATTGAAAAAATGGTAGAACTCTGATTATTGAAGCTTTAAAAATCATTCCACCAAATGTGAAGAAAAGATAATTTAAAGAAATAGCTGTGATAATTGTATTTTAAACACTCAGACATATTGAAAGATTTGTTCTTCATTTCAGTGCTGAAGCTTTGTTTTCCAAGTTGACCTTTAAAACAGCTCTATTCAGATTGCAACTCAAGGAGATAGAAAAAGACTTGAATGCTAGCTCTGCCTTCTCTTCCGCATTGTCACTCTTAGTATTAGATGAATTCCCTTTCTTTCTTTCTTTCTTTCTTTCTTTCTTTCTTTCTTTCTTTCTTTCTTTCTTTCTTTCTTTCTTTCTTTCTTTCTTTCTTTCTTTCTTTCTTTCTTTCTTTCTTTCTTTCTTTCTTTCTTCCTTCCTTCCTTCCTTCCTTCCTTCCTTCCTTCCTTCCTTCCTTCCTTCCTTCCTTCACAGAACAATGTTCCTTCGACACGTAGTTTTAATATTTTGAGCCAATATTAAATGTTGACAATTGCAGTGTAGATGCTATCACAAAATGGTTGTAAGGAAGAAGGTGTGGGGGAGGTATGTCTTCTCAAAATGACTGCCAAGATGGACACAGTCTTAGATCAGTATTGTACATATACAAGCAGGGATAGGTGCAGAATAGAGGTGGTATTCAGCAGGTTCTGACCAGTTCTGGAGAACCAGTAGCGGTAGTAGTTCGAAGAACTGGCAAATACTACCTCTGACTGGAGATTTTACAGTATCCTTCCCCTGCCATGCCCACCAAGCCATGCCCACAGAACTGGTAGTAAAAAAAAATTGAATCCCACCACTGGTGCAGAATATATTTTAAAAAGTCTAAATGGTAGTCATGACAGATCACACTTTGTGAAACCCCCATAATTTAGACAATGGGCGAAGATAATATTTGGTAGACTTGTCCCATAGGCAAGGCTACCAAATATTCTTTGCACCCGCGGTCCAAATTATTAAATACAAATTTCAAAATTATAAAAAATTATAAAAAATAAAAACAAAATTTTTGGCAGAGACATGAAAAAGTGTTGGTGCCTCACTTCTATCTATATAAAGCACTGAGGATTAACAATCTATATACAGCTAAATTACTCCTTGATATTTTATGCCCATTAAAGCCCACCAGAACAGTTAAGAAACATAGCTGGCACAGAATGTTCGTCCAATAAAATCCTTTACCTGCTTAAGATATCCTGCAATAACTAAATTTAGTATATAATTAGTATGGAAAAAACCCCAGATAATTAAAATGGTCTATTCACTGAAAAAAAATGAGGGAAAAAATAATAAATTTTAATCAAGCATCCAACTCAGAGAGAGAAACTGAAAAAGAAAACATGCACTAAGAAAGCAGGTTGAATAAAAAAAAGTACACCATTGATTCATTAAACTAAGGCACAGCCTCAGTAAAGACTCTGTATGGAAATGCTAAGGAACAAAGTTTGATTTATACTCAATAGCTAAATTTCAATTCTTCCCCCCTCCCCTCAGAATTTTGAGATCAGGGTAAATGAAACACAGCAGAATCTATTCATTCTGACTTCAATGCCTAGGATTTTTCTCCTTAAGCAGATAAAAGCAATGCCAATTAAAAACAATGCTGCTATTCTCAGGAAAATAATTTGACCATAATTACTTCCTACATTGCAAATTATGCACAGGAACTGGTGCTGAGATCTTATTTGTATTTAACAAACAAACAAACAAATGAAAGGTGTTTTTTCAAGAGGCAACTGACTTTCTTGTTTTGGTTCGAAGATGTTTTGGTTTCTCATCCAAGAAACTTCTTCAGCTCTGCCTGGATGGTGGGAATCCTTCAGTTCCCCACAATTCAGTCAGAGTTGAAGAAGCTTCTTGGATGAGAAGTGAAACATCTTCAAAGAAAAACCAGAAAGTCCAGTTGCCACTTGAAAAAGCACCTTTGGGACAACCATGACTTGGATGACTGAGAATCTCCATAGACAAAACCAAATTATACAAATGGCCCTTGTGGTGAGGAGTTGTGTTTGAAATTGTAAAGCACAGGTAGTCTTCATTTAACCACTATAATTGGAATTAACAACTCAATAATTAATGAAGAGGTCATTAAATGAAAGATCACAATTTTATGATCTTATTTGAGCTTCCTTTGCTTTAGGCTTGCAAAGGTTGTAAACGTGAGGACGGGTTGAAAAGTTTCTTTTTTATCTTCTTCATAACTCTGAATGGTTGCTAAATGAGACAGCTACCTATACATTGGGTATGTCTAGTTTAATGAAAAGAAGGTCTAGGGGTGACATGATAGCAGTGTTCTGCTATCTCAGGGGCTGCCATAAAGAAGAGGGAGTCAAGCTATTCTCCAAAGAACCTGAAGGAGCAATGGGTGGAAACTAATCAAGGAGAGGAGCAACTTAGAACTAAGGAGAAATTTCCTGACAGTTAGAACAATTAACCAGTGGAACAACTTGCCTCCAGAAATTGTGAATGCTTCAACACTGGAAGTTTTTAAGAAGAGATTGAATAACCATTTGTCTGACATGCTATGGTTTCCTGTCTGAGCAGGGGGTTGGACTACTAGAAGACCTCCAAGGTCCCTTCCAATTCTGTTACTCTATTCCACTCCAGTCCACTCCACTCCAGTCCACTCCATTCCATTCCATTCTATTCTAAACAAGGTCTACCTGTAGCTGCAAAACCAATAATCAATTAAACAACAAATGCGCTCATGGCAGAAAAACTAACGGTCTACCAAAGCATTTTTTAAATGAAACTAATGATTTGTTTCAGAAGAAAAAGTTTTAGTCAGCCTGTGGAAGGACATTGCAAAGACTTTGAGATTTGGTTGCCATAGAGGGCAGCATCTGCTTTAGAAGGAGTGGATTACTGAGCAGTATAAGTTATATCAGTAAATGTCTTAGTGCTGTTGTACATATAGGGGATCCACATTACACAATGACAAAGTCACTTTGATTCTGCAGTCTCGTTCTCATGTTTTCCTTCAGCTTGCTATAAAGAAGCCTTAGTATTTAGGAGCCACAGATGATGATTTCCAACTTTTAATTTATATAAAGTTTCCCAAGTTGTGCCTGGTTTAAATAAATATCAAGTTCTTAAATTGAGTATACTGCCAAGAAGCACTCAGATAAATCAAACTTGTCTTTAATTCTAGAAAAAAAATTGAAACTACTTTCCTCAGGGCTGAGCTAATCCTAAATAACACCCAAAGAGTTGGGATTTAGAGCTGGATGTGAGTAGCAGTAATTATGAAATGAAAATCTTACAGTATTTTGTCTTTGCTAAAGAAAAGTATTTATTACCTTCGATATTTGTTGAAAATAATGTGTTGGAATAAATGTGGCAAGGCCTCTCAAAATATAATTTAATCTTGGATTTATGTTCACCTCAATCAAAATTAATGAACCCCAAATATTCATAGAAATTCAAGATCATCTCTCTAGATCATCTTGCATATGGATCAAAACAGGATATATTTAACTATATTAACTGAGAAGGATTTCTGAGATACAACATAAAAATAAAGCAGTCAAAGCATAATCTAAAACCTCAAACCTTATATTTTACTAAATTATTATTGTGATTTTGTGATATCAAGTTTTGTTTATACCCATTTTTAAAGCAACCAGGCAAGATCAAAGTTAATGAGATATGATTAGGGATATAAATTTCTGTTCTGTTTACAAAATATTGTCAGTATATAATGAAATGTTCCACTTTGCTCCCCATACTGTAATTCCATCAATACTTTCAGAAATGTGTAATCATACAGGCAAGGAGTTCTAAAGCCTGATTAAAAAGAAAAGAAGAAAAAGAACATCCTTGACATATACCTCATCATAAATTTAACCAGAGAGAAAGCGGCACCATTAATAATCACACATGAGTTAGGAGTTGAATAAATTATATCAATGCAAAATGTAAAACTCAGGCAAAATCCCAAAATAAATCAAGGTCCACTTCACAAACTCTCAAGAGATCATATCAAATACTGTCTTGGCTTCCAAAGAAATTATAGTGACTAGATCTTATTAATTTTGAGTTAAAGCATGAGCATCAATTAAAATTCTGTTATTGTATAAATTTAGCTTGCAATTAAATTTGAAGAGCATGCTGATAATCTACAGGCCAAGGTGGCTTTTAAAATCTTAGTATCCACATTTATCCAGGAATTAGGTCTATAGTCAGAACAGATGGGGAATAACTGAAATCTGGGTTCATTAAAACTAGAAGACAAAAATTTATTTCAAAAAGCTTGACTGCACACCTCAACTTAAAAAGTGAGCAAAGCCACAATATTCTTTTTATACCAATCAGTTTGTAAACTATCCCCCAATTTCATAGATTTAATTGTAATGACTGCCAGCAGTTCAGCATTTTGAGTCTCACTGGCTTCCTTCCAGTCTGTAAACTGAGGACCCAGATTGTTGGGGGCAATATGCTGACTCTGTAAAACTGCTAAGAGAGGGCTGTAAAGTGCTGTGAAGTGACATATAAGTCTTAATGCTATTGGCTATTAGTCAAGAGATGGATAAGATACAAAGAAGAATACTAATTGTTTAACTTTTTTCTTCTGTAATATAAAACTTGTCCAATTGTTGTTTGTTTTCTTATGAAATGTGTGCAATAATGTGATTTCAAAAAATGCTTCTCGCCTGCTTTTATTGCTACATTTGGTAACGTTGGTGTGTGTATTCTTTAATTCTAACTTTTTCACTTTTAAATAGGTTGATAATAAAATCATATATATTTGCAGCTATCTCTCTAGGAAGCTATTCTAATACAACTCATCTCTGTGGATGAAGTAACCAAATTGTCAAGCACCAGGGAAGTCAGGAGATTCAGGCAGTTCCAATGGTGTATAAAGATTTATTGTAAGCTTAAGCTCTCTACAAGAATCTGAACTACTAATGGTCAAGGGAAATTAGTGGGAGTTAAGAATAGAGAGGAATTCAGAGTGGGCTGGAATTACATCTCTTGTGGATGCATGACTGATGACATGTTTGACCCCCTCCCTTGGGCTCAGCCTGGTCATCTTCTACACAAATGTTGCTTGAATGTTGCTAATGGAGGGAAATGGGTAGAGAAAATGGAATCTATCATAGAAATTTTTTATAATGTTCTCAAGCTGCATTTAATATGTTTTTTTTTTGTATTTTGTATTCATTTTTGTAAGTGAATAGTGACCTGTAGATACTGTAAAGCAGGAAGGATGGCCATATTTATTTCCTTGTTGGCTAGTTTTTCCCCAAAGCTCTTCCCCTTATTTTGCCTTTCTCCTCTTCAACAATAGATAGATTGAGGGACAATTCTGTGAAACCTTTGATTAATTGCCTCCTTCCCACTCACCCTTCTTTTCTCCTGATTACACCATTTAATGGCTACTTTTCACAAAGATTTAAGAAAAAGATTAGAGGAAATTGCATAGAATGCTGCAAATCCTGCAGTTTGGTTCTATGACAACTTTCAGTCACAGTGAATAATAATGGAACAGTCATTCATTGCACCACAAACATATAACATAATACTATATGTTTGGTTTGCCAATAAAGTTCTGTATACTGGAGAGTTATCAAATTCAATTCCATATTAATTTTTCCTTAAAATGTAAATACAGTAAGGGAAGAACATAGTTTGGGAAAAGTATCAATCAGCAACCTGGGGAGGACTGTGAAGTGGTAAGAGTAGCCTCTCCATGAAGATGGTGGCTAAATGGAAAGACCACTGTATCTGGATAGACCCAAGAACAATTTGTCTTTCAAAATAGTCTGCCATGACTAATTATTGTATTATGACATTTTAGAGATAATACAGGCTAGAAATATTTAATATAAAAGTTGATAGGAAGAAAAGTTAAGGAGGAGGGAGGACAACAGACAGTTGGGAATGGTTTAAGGATTTCTGTCCTGGGGAAGATATTGGATTAGAAGATTTCTAAGATTCCTTTCAGCCCTATGATTGTAGAAAAAGTTCAATATAGCAATGCTTAACATTTAACACAGTGGTGGGATTCAAATTTTTTTACTACTGGTTCTGTGGGCATGGCTTGGTTGGCGTAGCAGAGGAAGCATACTATAAAATCTCCAGTCAGAGGTGGTATTTGCCGGTTCTCCAAACTACTCAAAATTTCTGCTACCGGTTCTCCAGAACTGGTCAGAACCTGCTGAATACCACCTCTGATTTAGCAATGTTAAAAAGTAGCAGTGTTTAACATTTTAAAGAAATTTGGTCGTAATGATAAGAGAATATATCTGGAGGACTTTTCTCTGAATGATTTGATTCGATATATACATTTTTGTGTCTACTACATAAGCCTAAGTATCCTTTGTCCGTTGCATACTTATTTTTACCTAGCTATATCTCTTTCCCCCCAATGGTGGTACTACAAAAGTAAATGTGTTCCAGTTTTACGTCAAATCTGGCAGCATCCCTGTAAGAATAATAAAGAACTTCTGGTTCTCCTCACAGCTTGATAGCTGTGGTGTGAATAATAGGAATGAAATCCAGTTTTTGAGTTTTTCAGGAGAGAATTCTTCGTGAAGGAAAAAGAAGCTCTTTGTTGGGCACAATTCTTCCCTTTCCTATACAACTGAAGATTATAAATTGTAATCTGTTGAAATACTTCTATATATTATGTTGGAAGAACTTCATTCTCTTGTCAACTTTTTACACTCTTATTCTGTCTGTATAGAAGGTCTTCAAGAGAGATGAGATTCTGAAATTCAGTGATAGGCTACATCAAAGTAATTCAAGGGTCACATAGACTGCAAGGGTACTTAAAACCTGAGGGTTAGGGTTACCTTTACTACAGGGTGTAGCCTTGAAATTGCATATCCTAGCACTTGATGGAGATATTTGTGGAAACCCCATTTGTGGAGTTCACCAATTTCCTGATTTTCTTCCTTTAAAAAAATCACTTTTAAGTTGCAATGTAGGATCCTTGCTGCTGTGTTTTTGTGAAGGTTTTAGTTCTTCTTTTCTACAAAGCTTCCATGGACTTACAGAGGAACTTTGGAATGAAAACAACCTGTTTCTTCTAATCAGCTTCATCGCTCTAATGAAGGCAATTTCCTTCTAACAATATCTTGCTGCTTAATATCTCTTCTGTTAAATTTCAAATCATGTATACATGTATCTATCATTTCATAAATTGGGAGTAGGAGATACTAAGATGATTCACTAGCCCACAAAGTAGGGTAGATTCCCACATTGTCCTAACTTGTAACATGGTTTCTTGGTTTCAGCTTAAGGTGATGTGTGAACCCATCATTTATGCTTTGCAACACTATGCTAATAGCATTATGCGTTAATCAATTCAATATGACTTGCTTAATAAATAACAAACCAAGGTTTAAATAAATTGTCAACCCAGTAAGCATGTCTAAATAAGCTGACTGTGGAAGCAGGAGAAACTATATATGAAGAATGTAGCTTTATTAGGCAGGAAATAAAAAGAATAATAACATGTTAAAAACAGACTATTGAAGGATTATCATAAAAATATGAATATAATGTCAAGTGTTTTTTTTGGCGTGTTCTTAATTCTTATCTGGATGGAAAGGCAGCCTGTGCAACCTGAATTCATGTGGAATATAACAATTGAAAATGACAATTTTCAGATCTGTTTTTCAGGCCAGTTTTTTTTTAAAGGTTTCATTATGTAAGTGAATATAAAAGACCCTCAGGTATGTGAAGGGACCCATGTCTTGGCTGTTAACAACCATAGAATATAACACCCTTCTGAGGTTTCTATCTATATTCTAATTTTTGTAATGTGATGATAATTTGTTTTAATTTAATTATGATTGTTTGCTACCTGGAGTCACTTTAATGAACTGGGCAGCTGTACAAATGGAATAAACAAACAGATGATAAGTAGAAAGAAATGCTTTCTCTCCCCCCCCACCCCACTCTCTCTGGTGTGTGTGTGTGTTTGTGTGTGGAATGGATCTGTACCCAAATATTACTATGGAAGAGTCTCCATGACCTGCTGCCACAGTGAGCACAGTCACAAAATTGCCACACACCATTTTAGGAAGTCCCCTCCCCGCGTGAAACTTCTGCAGGACTGAGACCTAAAGTCATTTTTGTAAATCCATATTGTGCTAGAGGCTGGTGATCCGAACTACTGTATATACTAAACCTCCAGACATTTTTAAAAACCAAATCAATGTGCTTAGATATCAAATGTGTCAAGATTGTGTGTGTGTTTCAGAGAGGGGGGGGGGGGAGGCAGGCAGGGAGGGAGGGAGAGAGGGGGATAAGGAGAGAGAAAGAGAATCAGACCACCATATCTGCTCAGAAACACTCAGAGAACCACTAGACAGAAGCAAAGAGTTTACTGTGGGTTTACTTTTTCCTGAAATAGTATAGGCCAGGATTTCTTGCCTAAGCAAGGGGTTGGACTAGAAAACCTGCAATGTCCCTTCCAACTGTGTTATTCTATTAAGTATACTTACTGTATACTTATTATCTGTAGCACTCATATAACTTCAAATAAGAGGTGGCTCTGAACTGAATTCTGAGAGTCAGTGGATCAAACAGCACTTCAGGCCATTTTGAATGAGGGCAAGATCTCCACTGGGTGAATTTGCTCAAGACATTAACTCTCAGCTTCATTTACCTCCCAAGGTTGTTGTAAATAAAAATGTGTGCATGTTTATGCATCTGAGTGTGTGAGAGGGAGAAAAGTGAACGGAAAAAGAAGCACATACATACAAACTGCTCTCATTTTCAGCCTGCTTCCATGTGTAATGCTAGCAAGCCATGGCCAGAGCAGAAGGTTGAGTTAAAGTAGGATACATGAAATTTAAAAGCATTAACAATCTTTTATATGTTTATGTTGGAATAACTGTTATCCCAGGGGTGTTATGTCAACATCAGCATCACATACTGCAAAATATACTTGGTCACCTCTTTTGTTGAGGCAAGCACTTAAAAACAGTATATCAAAGGAAATGACACATCAGCTGTTTTTCCTGCATTTTTATACCTTGCCTGCTCATTAAGGCTCTGTGAGAGCCCATCTCCATCTCAATGGCATTAATTGCAGCCGGTTTGTCAGAAGCACCAGAGGCAAATAGTTTCGAAGCAGTGTGGTGGAAGAGGCACACATTACTAATTAATCTGGGGGCTCCTGGAGTGATGTTGAAATTGGTTGCTCTTTTTGGAATTATGCCTCCATGTGTTTCTGAGGAAAAGGAGGCTTTTACATAATTCTTAATCCCTTAGGGACAGACCGTGCTGTAATATGCTTAGTTGATAATATATTGTCTAAAATCACGACAGAAAGGAAGAAAAACTCTACCCAGATCTTGGACAAAAAGGTCAATTGGGAATAAAATAAAAAGCTCACGCAGATTCAGTTCATTTCCAATGTTTTTCATGCATGAAGTTTCACTGTTCCTTTGAGAGAGACTTCTGATAGAATTGAACACTCAAACCATGTTTTAAATTGAAGAAGTCAGCCTTCTGTGGGGTCGTTCGATTGGACCCTGCAACCCTATAAATGATAATTGAAAATATGCCTCTCCCTCCCAGCTCTGTAAAAGATTGAGCACATCGTCTTTTGTTGTTGTTCTAGTCAGGGGTGTCAAACTCGTGATGTCACATTGTTGTCACATGATGTATCGCAACCTTTTCCCCCTTTGCTAAACTGGGATTGGGCGTGGCCAGTACATGATACATCCAGCTCGTGGACCGTGAGTTTGACACCCCTGTTCCATTGTATGTTACCCTGTTAACAGTAATCATTTTGGTTAGCTTTTATATACTATGCATGTATTTAAAAAATCTGAATGCTGCCTAGATGGATTGCTAAGTTCTGCAGACTTTCAAATCCAAATTATTAATAAATTGTAAATAATTCAGATTTTGATAGCATGGCATAGCTGATTTTATAAAATGACCGTCTTAGGGCGAACTTACTTGTTTCATGATTGGTTGTCCAATAAAATCCATTCCCTAAATTGATGAGCTAAGTTCCTCATATTTCATGATCCCAGGTAATGACCTGTCACTCCACAGACTTAACCCAATTCTTGAATAAGTGGACAATTTAATTCATTCATTACAGTTAATTAACTATTAATTTAATGAATACAATAATATTTATAAAATATAAATTACGTTATTATCACTATGATTAGTTGCACAGACCGTCAGGTGTTTAGACTGGATTTGGCATTTATATCCACCTGTTGAGTCATTCCCAAGGAATGGGAATGGGAAAATGTGTGATGGTGTTACAGATATCCTTGCAGGATGTAAGCTGTCCAAGAAAAGTTGCCTTTTCCAGCTGATTGATGGCGATTTTGTCAATGCCAATGGTGTTCAAGAGGTACTCCAGATATTTTGGAAATACACCCAAGGCACCTATCACTATTGGTACTATTTTTGCTCTACTGGTTTTACTTCTTTTTTCAGGTTTTTATATTTTGTGTCTTTCTCCAATCCTTTCTCTTCTACTCTACTGTCTCCAAGTACTGCCAAATCCACTATCCAGGCTTTGTCATTCGTATCAACAATTGTTAACACTGGGGGGTTATGTGGCAGATGCTTGTCTATTTGAATTTCAAAGTCCCAAAGCACTTGAGCCTTGTCTTTTTCTATTACTTTGTCGATTTCATGATCCCACCAGTTCTTCCTTGTAGGCAAATGTTATAAATTAGTATCATTATTATAAGAAATTATTATTTATAAGTCCAGTTGGGCAGGGATCCTGATAAGATACTAAGGAAAGTAAATTGATGCCTAGAAACAAAAAAAGAATAGAACTGTTCAAATGAATGGAATACAAACAAACACACACATAGGCAAAGGCAAACACTCATGTTCTTGATTTAAGATGGTATCCACATGTGAATTTACTAGCAAACCATGGATAACCCTATCATTATGTTTTTAAAAGCATCCTTAAGTGCCTTACATATGGTAAAAGCAAAACAACTACCACAATCTGAATTCAGGTAGAGCAGGACAATTGAAAATGATTACTGCTTTCCTCTACAGAATATTTTTAGGAGAGGAACATGTCAAAAATAAAAGAAATGAGCAGTTTAACTTGCATGCTATTCATCATAGATCACCTGTATTTTGATAAAGGAGACAGGACTCTTCTGTGGACATTTAAGCTATCCTGTGAAATGGGCTCATTTTATTTATTTATTTATGTGATATTTAGAGCTGCCCATTTCAGCAAATGACTCTGGAGGGCTCATAACTCATGAAAATTCCAAACTATTTTTGCAGCTAAAACCCCCACTATTTTAGTACATATGTCACCCAATGTATTTTGATATTTAAAAAAGTCTTAGAACGTACTGTTTATTTAACTGTTACTTACCTAAAATTTACTATTCCTTTTCATGAGGAAGGCAGAAATTTCCAATATAAATTCTGTCTCTCAATCGTATATCAGAGGTGATATTCAGCAAGTTCTGACCAGTTCTGGCGAACCAGTAGTGGAAATTTTGTGTAGTTCAGAGAACTGGCAAATACCACCTCTGACTGGCCCCACCCCCATCTACTCTCTGCCTCCCGAGTCCCAGCTGATCGGCTGGGTCTTCTTTTGTTGCCCTGCACAGGAGAACAGAGCTGGAAAGCAGGTTAGTAGGATGGAGAGGGAATGGGATTTTGCAGTAACCTTCCCCCAGCAGTGGGGAGGGAATGGCAATTTTATAATATCCTTTCTCTGCCACACCCCACCAATCCACACCCACCAATCCATGCCCACAGAACCAGTAATAAAATTTTTTGAATTCACCTCTGTCGTATATGTAAAAAAAAAAAAATAGAAAAAAGGGGCCAGGTCTGATGAGAAATCAAGAACTGAAATTTTAATATTTAGTCTTTATACAGGTAGTTCTCAATTTACAACAATTCATTTAGTGACCATTCAAAGTTACAATGGCACTGAAAGAAGTAATTTATGATCATTTTTCACTCGACTGCTGCAGCATTCAGCAAATTCAGAAGCTTGGTGTCATGCCTCTGTTGGAATCTGATTCCGAGGGGGAAGTCGAGCAGCTGACAGGGAGTAGGAGTATGGCTCCAGTGGCTGTGGAAGAAACTGTGGAAGGGCACAGTCCAGCTGGGCCCTCAGAAGAAGACCCAGGGCCACCTCCTCTTCATCCTAGGGCATGCAGGGAGGAACGGAGAAGGGAGCAAAGTGAGTTATGTGGGTTATGGGGGAGAAAAGGGCCCCGATTCCCTTCATTAGCTGCAGCTGGGAAAACAGGGTTTAAAAAGGGTGTTTGCGCACAGCACCTTTCTGGAAGCAAAGTGTGAATTATCTTCATTTGTGAAATGTTATCTGGGTTCCAACTGTGTCTGTTTTATTATCTTTTGAAGTCTGCAATTCCTTATCCTGGCCTGTCTCGTTAATTGCTGCAGCGTGGTTTGTGTTGGCTTTTATTTATAAGCTATATGTACTTTGGGTTTGGACTGAATTTCTTCCCTTTAAAAACTGTTCTTGGGAGAGTTTTTTTTTCTCCAGCTTATGATAATTGGACATAGGGGGCCAAGTTGAAAGCATTAAAGGATCTTACCTACTTTTGTGACTTTGTTACTTTTGTGCCATGCCCCGGGTCATCACACTTGGCACAGACTCACATTTATGATGGCTGTAGTGTCCTGGGCTCACGTGATCATCTTTTTGTGACCTTCTGACAAGCAAAGTCAATGGGGAAGCCAGATTCACTTAACAACCATGTTATTTAATTTAACAAATACAGTGATTCATTTAACCACTGAGGCAAGAAAGGTTTGAAATAGGGCAAAAGTCACGTAACAAACATCTTGCTTAGTAACAGAACAGCAACACAAATGTTGAGTTCAATTGAGGCCATAAGTTAAGAACTATCTGTATGCATGTCAGGTGGACTTCCTTGGTTTTAGAAAAGATTAGCTAGGTTTTCTAATAACATGTGGTAAAGCAAGTGGAAAGAAAAAGGAAAGGAAAAAGGGAAAGGAAGAAAGGCTCTTTATATGATCAGGCATGAGGCATAAAATTAAACTAACTGTGCTGAGCATAAATTGCCAAAATGACTAATAAGATAAAATACCAAAGAAGGTTGTCACTTAGTACATAGAAGAATGTGTATTCAACTGCCGTGATACAGAATGCTTTTATATGTCACTAGACATTTTCCTGTTTTTTTATTTTCTTTTGCACATCATAATGAGGTTTTGTAATTTGTGGCAAAATATTCTATAATTAAAGTGATTAGTTTTTCAATGAGAATGAAAAATAATAAAGATAAATCACTTTGTTCATAGAGGTTGCATAAAAACATACATAAAGCCTAGAACACAATATAATACTACAAACAAATGACACCATTAAAACGTAGAACGAACCCAAGTTTTCAAATGCTTTAATTAATTTCCATATAATTGGAGATAAAGATAGTAAATTCTCCTTTTCTTTTTCCTTCTCATCTTTCTCCTTCTCCTCTTCCTTCTTTTCTTTCTCCTTCTTCTCCTTTTCCTTCTTCTTACCCTCTTCCTCCTCTTCTTCTTCGTTGGTTGCTGTCACTATTTTGCACATTATTTTGTTGACACATCAGTCAGATTCACCATAGACTTGACTCTTCCTGGTTGAACTGTATGCAAGTGCCCAGATGGTGTTTTTGCCCAATAAGGAGCCCTTTTGACTATGAATTCTACGGGTGTATTTCTGCATAGCATGTTGTCCTGCCACTGGTAGAGAAATTTCTCCCCCTCGAGATCAGGAGGAAGCATAGTTATTTCAATCTCAGATGTGATCAAAGCCTTATTAGAGGAGGAACTGTTTACCATGTCTCTGAAAGAAAATATTATGTGCTTCCTTCTTGAGGGTCCTTACCTGGATCAACCAGTATTAGATAGCTAACTTCATGATTTCAATCTTCTTTTTTTAGTGATGATTGCAGATGCTGTGATAGGAAGCAGCCACAAAGCACTTCAGAGGAAGTGAATCATTTCGATCCTTTTCTGTTAGGGTTCAGATGCAGATAGAAAGTTTATTCATCAACCTCATTGATAAATTTGATTGCAATTTAAATGCGATTTAAATGGAAGGCACACTCTCTCTTCTGATTCTGTTAAAACTCTCCATGGCTTTAAGTGCAGTGGTGTGTTTCAAAAATTTTTACCACCGATTTGGTGGACGTGGCTTGGTGGGCGTGCTTACTGACCTCTTACATGCAGAAGGCCTTATGGCTAAGCACCTCTTTCCCACTTTTGACATCTGCATGAAGGCACTGGAAGAAGTCATCCATCAGTTTAGAGTGCCATTTCATCAAAATGCTGATCATATCCAATTTATTTTGTCAACCCAACGCATTCTGGCAATGCAGTTGAAGTACTTTTTTCATATCTGAAGTCTGAATGGAAGAGATACCATTGGAAATACTATGTGTAATTCCTTACTAGAAAATTAAGAGGGTAGGATATTTCTATCTTGACTAAAACTTGTTTCTCTTCATTTCTACCCACACTTTGAGTCAGGCCCCTGGCACAATAGAGATTAATAGGTTTTATCAAATAAGCAAGAAGTCCAATTAATATAACCATTTTAAAGCAGCAATCTGATTGTGCTTACCTTTACAGATTAAAGGTAACATTTTCTGGAATAGAAACCCAAGCTGACTCATAATGACATTTATAAGTCATTTTATTACCTCAAAGTGAAAATACTGTGATAAATAAGGATCTTAAATTATTTCAACAGTCCATATAACAAGAAACTATCATCCTTCTTCCTTCCTTCCTTCCTTCCTTCCTTCCTTCCTTCCTTCCTTCCTTCCTTCCTTCCTTCCTTCCTTCCTTCCTTCCTTCCACCCATCCACCCACCCACCCACCCACCCACTCATCCTATTTATGGCACTACTACAGCACTATATTCTGTACCAGCTATACTTTTTCAAATCTCTGCTGTTTTTAATGTGCTTCTAAAAGCTCCCAGGGCAAAACTATTACCACATGATCTAGGAGCAAACCTAGATTCTCTATCTTTCCCCCTATATCTATCGCCTGCCTGCCTGCCTGCCTGCCTGCCTGCCTACCTGCCTACCTACCATCCATCCATCCATCCATCCATCTATTTATCTCTCTATAATGTATCTGAAACTAACAAATATAGATGCCTTTTAAAGTGAGAAGATTTCAAGTAAGCCACACAAGGTGTAGAGAAGTAAACAATAAAAACTAAGCAAGGTGTTTTGGATGTTTGGGAATAGCTTCTGAAAACATCCATAATTCTGTTTTTACAGTAGCAGCAAAACACACCATCTAACATGTGCCCTTGGGCAACCACTGGAGCTTTTCTGTGCTGACTCCAGAAGTTTTCTGCTGCTAGAAAAACTTGAAATTGAAGTTTTTGACATAATGGGACTTTCAATTTATTTCTCTTGGCACATGCCAGAATAGATAAGGTAGTGACACCATGCCACCTGCAGTGTGTGTGTGTGTGTGTACCTGTGTGTGTGTTTACAGGTACACATTTCTTTGACATGTATTTTTCTGGTTAACAATCATTTCTCTGTATTTATCACACATGCATACACACACACACACACACACACACACACAGGGAAAGAGAGAGATGGATGCAAGATATTCTCTGTAAGAGTGAGAGATATGCTTCATAACTTGAAAACAGATAGAAAAAGCACAGCATGTTTCTGCTATTCGTTAAACTAGTCTTTTATATGAACAGTTTCATGAACCATGAAAAGATGCAGCTAGTTTAAGGAGTCGTATTCAAGTTAATGCTGCTCTTTTTTTCAGATCTACATAAGAATCATATTTAGTAAAAACAGCCCAATTTCATAAAACACAGAGTGAAGGTCATAACTAAAATTAAGCACAGCAAATTGTGTTTAATAAATAGCAAAGCTTCCAAACTCTTGAAAATTGATGAATGTTGAAACAAGAGCAAAAGCATAGCTACTTTAAAGGGTTGCAGGTAGATTTTACACTTGTACTTTGATGAGTTTGAAAACTGTGTTGTAGATAGATAGATATGTTTTGCAAATAATTGGTAGGAGAAGATGCTTCGTGGTTTACTTAGTTACTAGAAGAGCACTGTTTACCATTCTGCTCATTAATTCACATTCAAAGATATGCAATCATTTTAGGCCAAAATTATTTGACTTTATGAGATGCAAGCTTTGAGTGCAGTCCAAAAAGTGGGTGGAACGTAAAGAAAACTTTGATTATGATTTAAGCATTATTTTAATTAAAAATATAGCAATTATTCTGAAGGTTTCTAATGTTTCTTTATATATTAATAGTATAGTTCAGTGACAATTGTTGAATATGATGGGGAACACATGTCTCAAAACTCTTAGGATCAGAACTGTAGTTACTTACAAGTCACACTACACACCAGATGTAGTAATGAAGGTTTATTGTCAATGGTGGCTACGGTCAGACAACAGGCTTGAAAAAGGGCAGGTAGAAACAATGCTCTCATAAAAACAGCCTTACAAAGTAACGATTCCTCTCGCCCTTTATACACACCCATGTCATTATCACATAATTAACCCCATATCCCCCCCACCACCTATCTTCTGGACGCTCCCTGTAATTACCCAAGGTAGTTGCTGATGCAATCTTAGCCAGCAGTATCTCAGCTCCAATCAGACTGTTGCCAGTGCTGAATGTCTTTATGTCAATCCCTCTCTTTTCTATGACGAGCTCCTGAAGTTCGAACAGCGATTATAGTCCTAGAAGCGTCGTCTTTGCAGCCCCAGAGAGAATCATCCTGTGTCCCCCCCATCCTTAAAGGGCCTGACAAAGCCATGAGCAGTTGTTGCTGTAGTGACTGTCTGGGGCATTGCAGTACACCACATCATCATTAACAGCCTCCGGAGCCATCCACCGCTGCCTCTACCACACAGCCAGCACTTCAGAAGATGCCACCAACGGTCAGCATGGTGGCGGCCGGCGCTGGATTAGGAGAGGCATCTGGCACTGCTAAGCAACTGTGTTACCGAGGGGTAAGGGGCTCGTCAACATGATTTTGGGGCTATAGTTACTGCCCCTCCTAATTTAAAGAACAATCAAGATATTAGAAGATTTCCCTGTCTCCTCTGTTTGGGTGACTGGCTGTTAAGCATGACAGCTGATGAGGGAAGTTTGGATATTCATAAGTTCCTGCAGTCAAGTTAATACACAGTGTATGATTCATTCATATACAGGAATAATGTAGTATGCAAGCTATTCTGAAAGCTGGTAAATCCACTTGTATAAGTCACTTGTTACTGATAAAATATGGTGCTTCCTTTGTCCACCCTGGTAACATCTCAGTGCTGAGAATGATTGTGTTTTGTGATTGTTGATTCACATGCAAGTTCTCAAATGATACACATGGCTCTATGAATCAGTTCTAGATGTTGGTTTACCTGAGCTGTCATTAATTAGAGTTGAATATAATTATTTTTAATAATCATATATATGCTTATATATGAAAAAAGATAATTATGCTTATACAAATACAGAATACATGACTTTAATTTTTCATATGAATAAGAATGTTAAAGAACATCAAAATGTATCATTGATATATTTATATCAAGATCTGTCAATACATCTTATGATTTCACCATCATATATAGAATATTCAGGTCCTGATTTTTCTTCTAATGTTTCTATAATTTTTTTCAAATGTTTACAATAATTTTCACCATTTAACAATTTTCCATACTGTAGCACCCATTATTACTTATTTCAGTCAATCCTGGTTGCTGGTTATGATGTTCTTGCACAATTAACAATATTAGTTGGCACCATTTTTGTGATTGAGTTCATACATCATTTTTATTAAAATGACCCTTATAGTGATCTTTGTGTAATTTATTCTTATTTCCCATCTTTTCAGTTTTCTGTGGCTTTTTAGCCACAGTTGGTGAAAGAAATTGCCATATGGTATGTCAGTACGCCAGAACTTTTCTAAGCTAGCTTCATAAAAGATATCTACCGTATCTTCCATGATATAATGCCTCAATTATTTAATACCTTAGAACAATCTACTCTGAATAGCATAACAATAGCATTTAGGCTAATACACTATATAGGCTTATATAGTGCTTTGTAGCTTCTCTGGGCACTTTACAATATAAGCATTATTTGCATATTGCCTTCAACAATCTGGGTCCTCATTTTACTGACCTTGGAAGGATGGAAGGAAGACCCAACTTTGAATTTCATCAGGATCAAAGTCCAGGCTGTGGGGAGTGTTTGCCTGCAATGCTTCATTTTGACCACTGTGGTCAAGTAAGTATCCCATAAATACTTTTTAATCCCTATGAAATGGACTGTCCAAATGTCAGCAGTAATTTTGCACTATATTTAACTTTATATATTCAATACAAATTTTGCACATTTACCTAGAAATTAGCCCAAATCAGGGTAATAAGGCTTACTTTGAGTAGACATACATATGCTTGCATTGTAAATGTAGCATCTCCTAAGTAGAATTACCACTACAGTTTTGCATTTTCCATAAATGTGCTAGTTAAGATCTACTCACTAGTGTTTAAAACTATTTATTGTGACACATTAGGAAATTTCATTAGCTGTTTTAGGGGAAAAATTAATATTAATTTTGCCCAAAATGATATTTTTTTGAGTTAAGCCCTACAGTACAGTAGTGTGCTCCAGAATGTTTTTAAATCAGGAAAATTATTTTTATATAATTCAGTAGTATGTTTGCTTAACTATCCTTTAACTTTCTAATTATCTGCAAAGTATAGGGGAGACTGGCTTTTAAAATGGTAACTGTTGAGGTATGGGCCATGAAAATGGGAAGTCTAAGCTGACCATGTGAAGAGGAGTCAGGCTTAGTATAAAACAGGCATAGATAACTTTTATTCTGTGCACCTTCAAAAAATCAAACTTGGTATTTCTAGTGATGTGGTGGTACTGTGTGGGTTGAAGTGAAAAAAAATATTGAACTGTTTGCTTTTCAATGCATTTAGAAGAATCATTAATGCTGAAAATAGTCCAGTAAAAAGTTTTGCTATCAGTTTCAGCAGTGCAATCTAGAAAAACCCCTTGGGCTACAAAAGGATTTGGCTCATGGGTTTCTTTTCTCTCTTAAATACTGAACTCATGACTGTATACAGTCTGACACAACTTACCAATCAGCTGATTTTTCTGCAAAATCATCTCTGATGCCTAAGAAAGAAAGAGGTGGAAGTAAAAGTGCCACTAAATTTTATCACTCAGAATAAAAATGCAAATTTGTCTTGATCTGGTGATTTTTTTTCCTGTAGACTTTAGAATTTTTTTAAAATAAACCTTTAGATTTTTTTTTAAATGAATCTTTAGATTGTTTTTAAAAATGAACCTTTATTCAAATTTTATCCACTATGTGGACTGCTAAACAGAGCAGATGTACCTTAGTTTGCTAATCCTAAATCATACTAAGCAATTCCAACCCATTCTTTCCCAATGGAAGGTTTAGAATAAAGCTTTCCTGTGTTTGGGAACCTTTTCCCATCATGAGACCACAAGGCAGCTTTTTTCTATCAGTGTTACTATAACCCATACCAGAAACCTGTAGGCAAAACAAAGACAATTGTTCTCAGCATCTATGTCTGTCTTTCTGTCTGTCTTTCTGTCTGGGTATCTGTCATTCATTCACATTTCTAAACTGCCCATCTCTCTCAAAAAGGGACTGTTACTGCTGTCTGTATTCTTATTTGTTATTAATCTGTTTATTAATAGAACAGTCAAGTTGGCTAAACAATTTAAAACTCATTGAATAATCTCAGATCTTAATAAGTGAAAGCATCTTTAAAGGAGTTTTTCTGCTGATATTAATCCCTGGACAAGTGGATATATTGAGATCCATCCCACTGAGTCCAATGGAATGAGCAAATTCTGAGTACCTTCTAATGCAACCCAAGAAATCATTCTCTGGTGCAGTGCCCACCTAATGGAATAGCATTCCCTGGGATCTGGATAGCCTTGATCCTACCTGCCTTCTGGAAAACATTGAAGACCAGGCTTGTTTTGATGCACTTGGCAAGGCTGTTAATAGAGACCAATACGCATAGTTTGATCGGATTATTCTTTTTGTTCTTTTTATTAGCTCAGTTTTGTGTAATATTGTTTATTTCTTGATTTTATGTTTTACTTAGTGAGTTGCCCAGAGAATAAGATGGACAGCTATATAAACTCTATAAACAAACTTTCTTGAAATAATTGGCAACTTGAAATAATTGCCAATAAATGATTCTTGAAGTAATTGGCAGCTGCTTTTTTAGTAGTCCTGAGTGCCATTTCTACAGAAAGATAGGATACAAAACCAGTGAAAGAGCTAATTAATAATCTGTGTCTTCTGAATGCCAAAGATAAAGATTCATATTTTTATAAACATTGACTGTAGGTTCCCTGTCATTTTATCCCCTGCCCTTATAAAAATATTTGAAGATATTTAATCAAATATATGTCTGTTATTCCTTCTTTTTGGTTTCTCCTTTTCTGCAGCTTTTCCAATTAGGAAAGATTTTTGAGATGGAACTATCATGCTTGTACATAGCATACTTGTACAATGCAACTATATTATCAAACTTTATAATACTGTGAATAAAATAATAAGATTAGTTGCTGATTGTAAACGTTTACCAAAGTTTCAAAGGAGTAGACAATAAGCATAAGAACCTCATTCTAGTATATACTAACTGAAAGAAAACAATCTTAAACTATGGTTATTTTAGGCTATATTGATTCTGGCTAGATGTAGAATTGTTTAATTCTAGAAACATTTTCCTCATGGCAGCCCAAAATAATATTTTTGGGTATTTTTGGCTATGCTATCATGAGTTTATTTCAGAGAGAAAATATATCTTCTTGATTGCTCATCAGTCCATTTTATGATAATAGCTCACCTGAATCACCTTTTTCAAGTTTACAGAAAGTCCCTGTTAAAAAAAGAAATCTCATAATTACTGTATTTTCATTGCTTCATCATAAAGTTTTATGTAGGCCAATGCCTGATAGGAGTCATCTACAACTCCAGACCAATCTTGAAGTTTACTATTTTTTTTCTCAGATCAGTTCATCTACTAAAGGTTGATCACTAAATAGTTCTGAATACAGCAGCTTCTTACTATTACAGAGTCAAAGGATTTGAACTGTTTATATAGATGTCAGAGATATAAGAACTGTTCTGCATCTACTTAGTCTTTCTCTTTTTGAGGCATAAATTATCAGGCTTCACATCTTTCTCTGCACATATGGTCTCCTGGCAAAGCATCGGCTTCAGGGCATTTTATTAGAGCAAATGTTCAGAAAGAAGAAAATGTTCCTGACACTGGGAAATTTTAGAAATCAGGAAATAATCATGCCTTAGTTACTGCTGTCATCTGCTGTGATGATGATCTTAGTGAAGTGGGCTCTATTAATATTCTGCTCTCTGGGTTTCTCATTGCCTAACAAAGGCTCTGATTATTGATTCTTGTAGACTTTTTAAAGAACAATTAGATATCTCAGTTTAAGCTGTTACCGTTGCTTTGGGATCACTTCCTTGGTGCTTCATTTTGCTCATAGCTTTCATTGCAATATAAGAGATAATTTTAATCATGGAGTGGTCACAGACATGTTCTTCGTATAGGTCAATATTAATAGGTAGCTTCCCAAAAATCTACATAACCACTTACTATTCCTGTGGATATCCTCTTTAAAATGCCATCAAAATGTAACATTGGAAAAGTTTTTGGTCCTTAGCATCTGCAATTCATTTTAATTCCAAACCATATAAGTTTTTGCTGCAGTATCCTTATAATATTCAGATTCATTAGAAATAACTGTGGGCAAAACCATTACAAATGAAGGAGGTAGAACAGGTGGCTGTCTAGCACTTAAATTTAACAATTAATTCATGCTGCAACTAGTAATTTATGGAAAGCCATCTGTGAATCCTTAAATGGTCACTGTGCATCTGTAAGGACTAAAGAAATGACACAACAGAATGCTTCTCTTTCACAAAACAGCTCATATGCCTTTGGATGGTGGGTAGAAAGTAGTGCTAATTGCCTCATCAGGTATGGAAATATTTTGTGTACCTGAAGTTAAAGAAGCTGGCCTTGGCCCAGAAAGCTTAGGAAGGAGACATGTGGGAATCATATATTATATGTTATAAGCACCTAAGAGGGGGCCAGGAAACAAAAATTAAGCAGGTAATGTAGACTTGATAATTCTGAAATTGGCAGGAAAGAACAGAAACCAGACAATAGATTGAAGCAGGCTGAACAAAAATTATTCAAAAATAAATATTTTGTCATAATCTGATTAAAATACTATGGAAATTTAATAGACTTTTACTCAGAAAATTATGAAACTCAAGAAAAATGTGTGAATATTTTGTTGTGGTTCTGACACGAAGAAAGAATCAGAAAGGAGTAACATTTTGCAATAAAACAAACTTTGTATCTAGGCATAGCATGTCTTAGATGTCACTTTATCTCATATTATTGAATTATTGTAAAGCTAAAAAAGTAGAAAAGATCCATTGATATAATATGAACTCCTTGGAAAAAAGGCAAGATTATACAAACATAGAAAGCATTCTATTTCTACTTGCTTGAAATATTAAGCTCCAATCTTAAACCCACTTAAATAGGACACCCTATTAACTATACTGAACAGAGAGCTGTATCTCAGCAAATATTGTATGTGTAGAATTGTACTCTTTGGCAACCAGAAATCCAATCTAACAAACAAAATCCTTATGTAAATTAGCTAAAAAGGAACAAAAAAATAGCATTCGGGGGAAGTTGTTTCTGTATTTTGCCCATTCATCTCACACATCTAAGAGAGCTATATATTAATCACAGGAATTATCCAAATATTCAAATATAATTTCCATTAGTCCATTCAAACTCTGAGAAGTGATTTGCTGGAGCCCTTTGATCCATTTTTATCAGCTGCTTCTAAGCATTCATGACAATTTTCTTTTGATTTTGCATTAATGTTTGAGGAACATCTGGTTCTGGCAGATTCGCACACAAAAAGGGTCTTTTGTCTTCCATTCAGCTAAATTCTAGGCAGCCCCTCCAAATGTGATAATTTTAATTATCATATGGCAATATCATGCCATTAAGCATTTTACCTTAGCTGAAGGACTTTTCTTGTAAGTCTTCAAAAAACCAAAATTGTATATTATAGCAATGTTCAATGTTGTTGTCAGATCTATAACCATTTTTTTTTTTAAAAAATGCATTGTAAAGTTATTTCTGACTTTTTCAGAGCATATATTTATATAATGGTGTTGCTGTTTTTGACATGATGCATAGTAAGGTAAGCTGACTATTAATTTATCTGTTAAAAGGCAACATATTTTAAAGCCCAAATTACTTTACCCATAAAGCAAAAATGTCATCCTAGAGTTTCAGAGCTCTTTGGAAGTTCATTCTGATCACAGTTGCTGAATATTGCTCTCTCACTATTGTGAAGATGAAAACACACACACACAAAATCTAAGCCTTAAAAGAAAAACAAATAAAACACTAAAGATTTCATTCCAAATACAAGGAACACACTTTACAAATTATGCTTCTATCTATTTTTAAGCCTTTTCAACACATATCCCTATCTACTGGTCACTGAGACATTATTTTGATGCCATAAATGGGAATAATTGTCTGAAATTCACATGGTAAAGATTCAGGAAAGTGAACAACATGACACTACCTTCTTAAATAACCCTATAGCTGGTGTGGCTAAAATATCCACTTCCTATGTTGAAATTTGAGAGTGATGATGTAAAGCTATTCAACATCACAGACAATACTACTACTCTCCAAAAAGACCTTGACTATGTATCAGAATGGTCAATCAAATGACAACTTCAAATCTCAACAAATAAATGCTCTGTCTTACATATTGGCAAAAAAAATCAGAAAATAAAATACAAGCTAAATGGTCAAGACCTTGATGACAATCCAAACTCTGTGAAGGACTTTGGAGTACTCATCTCTAATGATCTAAGTGCTAGAGTCCACTGTATCTACATAGCCAAAAAGTCATTAAGAGTTGTTAATCTAATCCTACGTAGCTTCTTCTCTACACTACTAACTAGAACATACAAAACATTTACTAGACCTATACTTGAACACAGTTCATCAGTCTGGAACCCATATCATATATCTGATATTAACACAATTGAGAAAGTCCAGAAATATTTCACAAGAAGAGTTCTCCACTCCTCTATTTGTTGCAGAATACCTTATGCCACCAGACTTGAAACTCTAGACCTAGAAAATCTAGAACTACACCGCCTTCGGTCCGATTTAAATATTGTATATAAAATCATACATTGCAATGTCCTACCTGCAAATGAATACTTCAGCTTCAATCATAACAATACAAGAGCACACAATAGATACAAACTCAAGGTTAACCGCACCAAACTTGATTGCAGAAAATACGACTTCAGCAACAGAATGGTCAATGTTTGGAATACTCTACCTGACTCTGTAGTTTCTTCTCCAAACCCCAAAAACTTTAACCTTAGACTGTTTACTATTGACCTCACCCCCTTCCTAAGAGGCCTGTAGGGGGCGTGCATAAGCGCACTAATCGTGCCTACTGTCCCTGTCCTATTGTTTCTTTCTATTTTTCTTGTAAGTATCTTTCTCATGTATTCAAAACTATGTTTATTCTTATACATGTATCTTGTAAGCAATTGACAAATCAAATAAATAAAAGATAAATAAATTTATTTCTCATTGACTTACTAATAATGTTGTTCTGTAGACAAATTAAGAGTTATCAAAGCTTCCCCAACTTCCCTTTTTGCAATCCACTGCTAAAAATGACAACAGTTTCTGATCATTTTGAACTGGTAAACATATAAAAACTGTATGGTAAATTCTAAAATAAGCATATCACCAGTAAAAAGAGAAGAACTCCCTTTTTATACTCTTTGGATTTCAGCACCTTAATAATAAATACATAAAAAAGACTGGGATCACATTTTCATAGTTTTGAGGTGACCACAAGATTTAGTGCTTCACCATTCATATACATTTATATACAGTATAATAAGTCTGGGATAAACATATGGAGACTGTGTGGGCCATGAAATCCCAAGTCTGACTAAAATACTTACCTCAGATTTGATGCTCCTCTGAGAGCCTCCAATGCCAGCCTAGATATTATGCTGTAGGAGCTTGAACAGACTTCCATTGGGCCATTATCAGTAACAATCATAAGTAATTTCATACAGGGTTGTCCAGATTGCCCTGCCAGATTTCTAGACAAATACTGGCTGTCTGTGTGGAGCAGGATACACAACTTGGTTTAAATTTCAAATCCAATCAACCTCAGCCAAGATGGCATGGAACTGTGGGAGTGGCAGGCTTTGACATCATAAAAGCATTGCCTATTCTTAGTTTAGACTGTGCAAATATTAACTTAGACTAGTCGTTTGCATTAGAACTTGGCAGTTCCCTTGGCCTAAGACCAACTACACAGCTTGTGGATTTTGAACTAAAACTTTTGTGTATTGCCATGAATTTTCAGCTGGTTGATGCCATTCACTGCTATTACTATATATCATCCCTTTGCTGAAAGTTTGATCCTTTCCCTCCCCCAAATCAAGAACATCTTGATATATACTAAAATAAATAGATTTGCTCTTAAATTTGATACTTTCGGACTGCACTAGCCTATGATTTTTAATTATTCCAATAGATTTTTTAAATGATAATTTGTTTAATTAATTAAATTTAAATTAATTAAATTTAATTAATCAAGACTTATATAGTTGCCCTTTTATGCACCATAAAAGGGTCAGCTTACAAACAGTAATATTGTAAAAACAGTAAAACACAGAAAACTAACCCAAAAACTCTTGGCAACCACACTTCAATAAACAATGTACTGGGTTCCATCATCACTTTGCCCAACACTTGTATGAACAGCCAAGTCTTCACAAATTTTTGGAAGGTCAGGAGGATAAGTACCTACCAGAATGTGGAGAAAGAGTATTCCAATGGGCAGGAATAGCTACTGAGAAGACATACTGTCTAGGTCCCATTTCATGGTAATGTTTAAAGGAAGATACCCAGGGTATGCCCACCATATTTGACCTGGTGGAGCAGGCAGGTATCATATTATCAGGGAAAGTGGTTCTGCAAATTATCTGGTCCAATGATATTCAGGGTTTGAAAAGTAATAACCAGCAGCTTGAATTGCAGCTGAAAAGAAACTGGAATCAGTGCAACTCACTCAGCAGTGGAATTGTGAAGAGCCCAATATTGCACAATGCTGCATTCTGGACCAGTTGCAATTTTCAGATCATCTTTAGGAATAATCCCATGTAGATCTTGTTGCAACATGCCTGCAACATGCTCTACCTGTTGCTCTGCAAGGGATTTTTTTTTAATTACTGCTTGTGTTCTCTTTTAAAGAGCACATATTATCTCATATTGGTCTTTTAGCATATAACATTTATGTATAAATCTTTTGTATCTTTTCTGCACTTTTAAACTTTATTTTTGTGTTCTGAGGTGTGGCTTTCGTCATTCAAAACTTTCATTCGTTTTACTGGTTCTCCTTGGAATCTGTAAGTAAAAGTCCTCTTCTGATTGCATTGATCTTTTAAGGAATTGAAGTATCCACAAAACAATTTTAAGGAATGATTTGAATTCTCTTAACTGGAATTTTTTTTTTTTAAAAAAAAACTGATTTGCATCTTTTCATATGTTAGTTAAATATTTAACAATTTGTGTTCATGAAAGTAGAAAAGCTATTACTCACTTCACCTTACATTACCATACAATCTCCACCAGGAGTGAATGTGCCAGTTGAGGAGGTCCATAAGATGTGAATTGCACTGTGAATTGTTCTCAGAAGCATCTTGAAAGCTATCATAATGGTGTGTTTTATGGCTGCAGTAGATCTCACCTACTAGAATTTAGAATTTATTTGATTTGTCAGTCGCTTACAAGATAATAGGTATAAGTATATACATAGTTATGAATACCTGAAATTTTTTTTTATTATTTTTATTAATCAAATTTATATAAATGGGTACATACAAGAAAAATAAAAGAAACAATAGGACAGGGACGGTAGGCACGTTGGTGCGCTTATGCATGCCCCCGACAGACCTCTTAGGAAAGGGGTGAGGTCAATAGTAGACAGTCTAAGGTTAGACAGTCTAGCTTCCACACCACTGCATTTTGCAATAACTGCAATTTCTGAGTGGCTTCAAAGGCAACCTCATGCAGATAGAATTGTAGTAGTTCATAGAGAGCACAAGACATTATCACCTGGTGTTCTATTCCTGGGAGAAAAGCCAATAAAAGCTGGCCTGGCCTCCAGCTTTTCAGCATAAACTTTGAGCTTCTTTTGCATAAATAAGTCTGCATCAATTAAGGCTTATAGGTTAAGATATTTTTCCCATATGTCAAGTACCAAATATATCTAATCCTCAGTAGCTTTACAAAATTTACTCAATAAATGAATAAATGTATTTATTATTTATTTTATTTATTTATACTATTTATATACCGCCCTTCTCCCTAGGGATTCAGGGCGGTGTACAGCCGAATCAACCTAGAACAAAACAAAAGTTAAAAAGAAATTAAATAATGGCTGTTTAGATTAACATAACCCTCCCCCAAAAATTTAAAACCCAAGTTAAGTTAAGTTAAAAACGAAGTAAGGAGACAATTAAAACTATCTCAGCCTAGGCCAGCCTGCTCAAAGAGCCAGGTCTTCAGTGCGCGCCTGAAGGCCCTCAGGTCCGTGCTGGTACGTAACTCAGGTGGCAGAGAATTCCAGAGGGCAGGGGCCCTCACAGAGAAGGCCCTACTCCTGGGGGCTGCCAGACGACACATAGAGGCCGACGGCACCCGGAGAAGGCCCTCCCTGTGGGAACGCACCGGTCTGCTGGAGATCACCGGCAGAATGCGGTCCTGTAGATAACCTGGCCCAATGCCATGGATCGCTTTAAAGGTCAAAACTAGAACCTTAAAGCGAACCCGGAAAGTCACCGGCAACCAATGCAGCTCGCGCAGGAGAGGCGTCACATGGGAGCTACGTGACGCCCCCATGATCACCCGCGCGGCCGCATTTTGCACCAGTTGGAGTCTCCGGGTGCTCCCCACAGGGAGCCCCATGTAGAGAGCATTACAATAATCCAGGCGAGAGGTGACAAGGGCGTGAGTGACCGTGCGCAGGGCGTCCCGATCCAGGAAGGGCCGCAACCGGTAAATCCGGCGGACCTAGTAAAACGCCCCCCTGGAGACGGCCGCAATATGATGTTCCAGAGACAGCCGTACATCCAGGAGGACGCCCAGATTGCGAGCCCTCTCTGTGGGGGACAAAGTCTCCCCCCCAATAGCCAGCGAAGGTGTCAGCTGGCTATATCGGGGTGCCGGAAACCACAGCCACTTGGTCTTGGATGGGTTGAGCCGGAGCCTGTTCCCGCCCATCCAATTCCGCACAGCCTCCAGGCACCGGGACATGGCCCCCACAGCATCGTTGGAGTGGTCCGGGGTGGAGATGTACAACTGGGTGCCATCTGCATACAGGTGACACCGCACCCCAAGACCACGGATGATCTCGCCCAACGGCTTCATATAGATGTTGAACAGGAGAGGGGAGAGGACCGACCCCTGAGACACCCCACAAACCAGGGGCCTAGAGGTGGACCTCCCCCCCCGCCAACACAAATTGCGAACGGTCGGAGAGGAAGGAGGAGAACCACCGAAGGACAGTTCCCCCAATCCCCAACCCCTCCAACCGCCGCAATAGGATACTATGGTCGATAGTATCAAAAGCCGCCGAGAGATCTAATAGAACCAGGACAGAGGAAAACCCCCTGTCACGGGCCCTCCAGAGATCATCAACCAATGTGACCAATACTGTTTCAGTGCCATGCCCAGGCCTGAAGCCCGATTGGAATGGATCAAGGTAAGTAGCTTCCTCCAGATACTGAGGGAGCTGACGTGCCACCACACTCTCAACAACCTTCGCTATAAAAGGAAGGTTGGAGACTGGACGATAGTTGTTTAAAACAGCTGGGTCCAGGGAAGGCTTCTTAAGGAGGGACCGCACCACCGCCATCTTCAAGGCAGTAGGAAATGACCCCTCTCTCAAAGAAGCGTTGATAATCCCCTGGAGCCAGCCTCGTGTCATCTCCCTGGCGGCCGAGACCAACCAGGAAGGACACGGGTCCAATAAACAAGTGGTGGCATTCAGACCCTCCAGCAATCTGTCCACACCCTCAGCGGTCACAGGGTCGAACTCCCCCCAGATAACACTCACAAGACCTGCCCCGGGCACCTCCCCCGGGATCACCCAATTGGAGTCCAGCCCATCCCGAATCTGAGCGATTTTGTCGTGCAGAAATCGGGAAAACTCCTCTGCCCTACCCTGCAAGAGGTCATCCCGCGCTCTCGGTTCAAGCAGAGAGCGGGTCACTCTAAACAGGGCGGCAGGCCGATTTTCTGCCGACGCAATAAGGGCGGAGAAATGCGAACACTTCGCCGCCTCTATCGCCACAAGGTAAGTCTTAATATAAGATCTTACCAGTGTTCGGTCAGACTCAGAGAGGCTCGCCCTCCAAATGCTCTCTAGACGTCTTTTCCGGCACTTCATCTCCCGTAGCTCCCCCGTATACTACGGAGCCAAATGGGATCTGTGCCGGGTCAGAGGTCGCAGAGGCGCAACTCGATCCAGAGCCCCGGCAGCCAACCCATCCCAGGTGGCCACCAGGTCTCCAGGCGAGTTGTGAGCCAGAGACTCAGGAAATGGCCCAAGCTCCCTCTGGAACCGCTCCGGGTCCATCAGGCGCCTGGGGCGGAACAATCTACGTGGCTCCGCCTCCCTGCGGTGGGGGGTGGCGGAACAGAAGTCCAATCTAAGAAGGGAATGATCTGTCCATGACAAGGGTGTAATAACTAAATCCCCGAAATTACAGTCACTCAACCACTGACCCGAGACAAAAACCAGGTCCAGCATGTGTCCTCCTATGTGAGTGGGAGCAGAAACTAATTGGGTCAGGTCCATGGCCGTCATGGAAGCCATGAACTCCCGGGCAATCCCCGAGGTTTCACCGAGCGATGGCAGGTTGAAATCCCCCATGACCAGAAGCCTAGGGGTCTCAACCGCCAGCCCGGCTATCACCTCAAGGAGTCCGGGCAGGGCCGATGAGATGTGGCAGGGAGCCAGGTACACCATCAAAAGGTCCATCTGAACCCCTTGTCCCCACTTCACAAAAAGAGATTCACAGCCAGCCGTCTGAGGGACAGTGGCCTCCCTAGGACAAAGGACCTCTTTAATAAGCACCACCACCCCACCACCCCTTCCCTGAGAACTAGGCTGATGAAATGCAAGGAAACCTGGTGGGCACATCTCAACCAGAGGGACGCCGCCCTCTGGGCCCAACCAGGTTTCGGTAATACCTACCAGGTCCACGGCCTCCTCCTGCACTAGATCACAAATCAGGGGAGCCTTGTTAACCACGGACCTGGCATTGCACAACAACAGCCGGGTATTCAGGGCCTGAGGCTCCGGACAGCCAGGACTGCAAGTTGGGTAAGGAGGGTCGGAGCGCGCTACCGCTTGCAAATATCGGCAGCGCGATCCCTTAACCGGATATGGCCCTCTACCCCCAGCATATCTACCTCTCCCAGTCACCGTGCTGATGAAATTGGCTCCTGGCATCCTGCCCCCCCGTCTGCCACCCCAACACGGAACCCCCCAAGTCCCTCCAGGTGCGCGCGCTGGCCTGGCTGCCCCCAAATCCATGCGGGCTGTCTCCCACACCCGCCCCGGATACACCCAACCCCTTTAAAAACCCCATCACAAATTTAAAAACCCCCGGTTTCCCGCGCTTTTTCCGGTTCCTCCGGCCCCACCATCTCTCAGGATCCCAGGATCCTTCATCGAGGAAAGTTCTGGAGAGCTTTGAAGGCCACTTAAGGGAGAGGGGGACATCTCTCAGGGCCCAAAGCTCTTCCCTCGAGTATCCTAGAGGCTCCGGCCATCTCGACCCGGCACTCCCGTAATGTCCTCCGCAGTCCTCGATATTCCTTGGCCAACTGGGGTACACAGCCCCTCCCCCCGGTCCTTCCACCTCTGCCACTGGCGGAGCCCCCAGGGGGAGGAAAGTCATGGGCAGAGCCGATCCCCCCCCTCTCCCGGGCCCACCACCTCTGCCACCAGTGGGGGCCCCAGGGAAGAGGGGGAAACGTCCACAGCTCCGCCGGCTGTCCAGGAGCGGCGTTGGCCGATACCAGGTCTCCTTGACCGGCCCTCGAGGGCATCGGAGCAGCCACTCCTCGTCCGTCACGCTCCATAGGCACCTTGGTCGTCACGCTGCTGTCGAGGCCGCCAAGGCCGCTCCGGATCCAATCCGAGGCCGCCATGGCCGCAACGAAGCCGCTCCGGGGCCACCAAGGCCCCTCCAGGACCGCCGCGGCCCAAACGAAGCCACCGAAACCACCACACAGCCATCCCTCACCGAGGGCATCGAGGCCTCTCCAAGGCCCTCAGGGGCTCCGGGGCTGCCACAGCCGCTATTCCGAGGCCTCCGCGGCCATAACAAGGCCGCCGAGGCCAATCCAGGGCTCTCCAGACAGCTCCCCCAAGTCAGCGCCGCTCCCGGAATCGCCATGCCGCTCCCGGAATCACCACGCTCACCGTGGAGCTGCTGGGGCCATGCCGCAATGGCGCCTTCGCCCCGGAGGCCGACGAAACCACTGACGCTCCGGGGGCTGCTAAAAACGCTGCTGCAATGGTTCGGGGTTACCGGCTGCCGAGCGAAGTCTCCCAAGCCTCCTAAATCACTCCAAGGCCGCTGGGGCCGACGCGCCGACATCGTCCTTCTCGCCGATCCTATGGCTCCGGCAGACCCCCGACCGGCTCCCGATGGCCATAGCCGGTCTCCCCCGGTCTTCCCCCGCCTCTGCCATCGGCGGGGGGACCCAGGGGACAAGGGGGGTCGCAACTGAAGCCACCCAAGTCGGAGGAAATTCCGACGACAACGCCCGCCATCTTGGAAACCCGGAAGTTCCGGGAGATAGAAAGTGTTCCTGGAATTTTGACCACACACTGTAAAATGGCTGCTATGAATGAATACATCAATTCACAAAATGAGGAATAGAACATTCTTCACAAGAAAGTATACCAGTGTGAATTGCCCCAAGTATATACTTTGCATCTTTCCCATTATCCTACTATCATAGTTACCTTTGTCTTATTTTCAGGCTACTAATAGGCTACATGAGGAATTGGGTTGGAATAATTCACCATATTTATTTTCTGAGAATATCTTTAAGTACCATATACACTTGGAAACAAAAAAGGAAAGTGATGTCATAAAAATGGTGCTGAATGGTGATGTTTAGCCTTGTTTAGCAACCAAAATTAGGATTAGAAACTGGTCATTATGTAGATTTTTTTTTCTTTTATCGGACCCCATCTCTACCATTTCCTTACTTTTTCCTGCTTCATTTTCTGTGTAAGGGTCTAGGCATTAATTCCTTGCATTTTGGCTTTTTCAAAAATTGCTCTCCTTATGGTTAAGGGAAGAATCCCGTCCTTGAGAAATGTTATGAGTTCTCTTTCTATGGAGAAATTTAGAGAGTTCTAAAGTGTTCACCAAATTTGTCTGCCTATTTTTGAACTTTGAAATGTCATTATGCCTAATTCTAGTGCAAGCACGGTTCTGTGCAAATTAGGCTATTATGTCCTGTCAACAATTCATAGTTAAAAATCCTGGCTTAATTCTATACAATATGTAAATGTTTTATGAAAAGAACTCTTCTGAAACATGAAATATATTCTGCCAACACAACAAGAGACACTAACCAGCAAATTGCCTGAATGATGGCACAAAACAGATATTCTCTCTCACACAGAGATCATTAGTTAGTACTGAAATTCCCGCCTTCCTCATTTTGGTCTTTTTGATCACAGGCTTCATTATTCCCAACGGCCCTTGGGTATAGATCAAAGGGATGCTAAAGCTACTTTCAAGCTGACAGACAGAACTAGAACTGGAGAATCCACTAGATTCATTAGAAAGAATGATAAGGTTCCCGCAGAGAGAAAATGTCATTTTAAAAAACACATCATGCTTATATCCTAAACATTTTGCCCTGGGGGATTCTGCATTTTGGCTATGGAGGCAGAAAATGTCTACTATAGATACTCTATTTTGATGGAAAACCCTAAACAATCAGCAGCACACCTTGCCTGTAAATTTCCAATAACATCCATCAGGATGTCAGTCAGTTAAAACATTGCTCCTAATTATTTTCTTTTCTGCCTCTGCTCTTAGCTCTGAATTTGTGAAGACTGAACTACTGGATACTTTTACTGCAGGGCTCCATATATATGCTTTTGCTTCCTTTCTGGATTCTCAACTCCAGGACTTCATAACTGGTTGTAAATCTTTCACACTGGAAGGAAGAGGTTCCTGGTAGGCTCGAGGATAGATTGTCCCAGCCTCTGGTAACTTGAAATGAAAATGTAAGCTGCCTAAGTCATGCTGATGATGAGATACTGCTCCCATGTAAGAGAATTGGAAATGCAAGCAATTTGGATCTTTGGGTCACCTTAGTCATCATTGACTATTTACTATAAATGTTCTAGTTTTTAAAAATGCTGTAAGATTCTTTCTTATTTTCTAAAGTTCAATAGTCTCTGGAAGCTGTTGCAATTTAGTGGCTCTGGAAGGCTTCACAGGAAAGGAGGTGCCCCATCAACAGTTAACAGCCAATGATATGCATGCTTCATAAAGTCATAAGAAGCATTACTCTTAGAGCTTTCTTAGACAATCGACATTGGGCAGTCTCTTATACCAGGTCAGACTGCTTGTACCTTGGCTGGCAGCAGCTCTGAAGTTGGAAGCAAAAGTCTTTCAGTTGTCTTATTAGTCAGTCCTTTCATTTGGAGATGTTGGGAATTATACTTGGCTCTCTCTACTTATGCTAACACCTGTCCATTGTTTCAATAAAGGTCACTTTTAACTGAGCAATGCTGCAATACTCCTAACTCTAGACTCCATGGTGTATAGTAAGCCCATTGCAGATGTAATCTAGATGGCCATCTAGTATTTGGTAGACTTTCTAATCTTTGCCTTTCATCTGGAAACAAGGTAGAACTGGGTTGTTTGCTGCAGTAATGTATAAATAAATGTATTTATTTAAAAATAAATGTTGGGTTTAGAGATTATCTTGCTATATCATATAGTAATAAGATATCTTTCACTTTTCATATATAATATGATATCTTTCACTTTTCTAAGTTTCATATAGTAACATAACTGGTTAGAAATATGGTCTTTTTTAAGATGTATGTATGTATGTATGTATGGTATTCAGCTTTGTTCGGGTATTTTCCCACGTCATTATAGTTGTGTTTTTAAAGTTGTAGCAACGTTTCGGCAGAATCTCATCTGCCATCATCAGGCTTATGTATTGGGTTCGTCTGTGAGTCAGGCTTTCACAGCCATTTCTGTTTTAAATTTGGTAGTAGCCTATTTCTGTGTTAGAATGGTTTTTTCACAGATGAACACAATACACAAGCCTGATGATGGCAGATGAGATTCTGCCAAAATGTTGCACAACTATAATGACATGGGAAAATACCCGAACAAAGCTGAATACCATATATATAAATACCCGCAAAAACTTCACACACACACACACACAAATATTTTTCATCTGTCCTCATTAGTATCTTATCTAGTGCTGTTGGTTCTTTATTTAGACCCATGACTCTGTAGTTGTTATCTAGTTTTAAGTTCACCGTTTTCATTCAAAATATCTTTATAGAATACAATTTTTTTGAAATGTGTTCTTCTTTAACCACAATTTCTCATACTGGCTACAGCAGCAATTGTACCAGACATTCTGGAATGTTTGTCCTCCAGTGCCCAGAGTTAAATGAACCAACTAGTAAATTCTCTCAATATACTTCGTATATTTAGATTGGATCTGAAATTTTGGTCAGAGAGCAAAGAAAGTCTCACTGTTTTTGTTGCAACTGCTTCTCTTTCTGTAGTGGCAGCCTCTGGTAACTGAAAGCCAGTGTTCCATTTCCCCTCTATTCTTTGCCAATAAATGGTAAGAAATAAAGGAGGGGAAAAAAGGATATTTTGAGTTGGTCTCTCTCCACAGAAACAGGACCCTTGCAAATGGATGGCCAGTAATTCATTTCCTGGAGAAAAAATTGTTTTGATATTATAGACATCAGATACAAATACTATTAATTTCTCATCTTGTAGTTCTATGGGCAAGAACTCATTTACTATATCCAGATTGCTAAGTGTGGTTCTAGTCTTCTTTTGCTCATTCATGAAGGAGCTGATTCAGTAGGTGAAAATATTTATTTATTTTATCAATCAATAAACTTTATTATGGCCATAGACCAGCATTAGACAAGAATCATCACTGTTTACAATAGTGTTAAAAGATAGTACCACTAATAATAGTGGATAATAACATCCATGGTAATAAAATACATGATCTCAAATAGTTTGGATCATGCCCTTGTTTACATGTTTGAAGAGCGGATAAGTATATGTGTAAATATAGTTTCTCTAAAAATTGTAAGAGATATCTATAAAAAAATAGCGCAAGTGGACATCTTTAGTTCTGTAACTGAATTTTTTCCTTATGGTCATTGCAGCAGCAGAGAATTTTGCCACTGCACACATGGTAGCTGGGACTGAGTCTTGAAGCTATATAAGAGATAGCAATTCAGCACAAAAGAATAGAATATTGTGTTTGTGTGTATTTTTAAGACTTGCATGGGTACAAGCATATTTACAAACAAGCAAATTAGCACAGTTTATTAAAATGCTGTTAATCTGAAAATCTGAATTCAGATCTTTTTTACTATAGCCAGCTATGTTATTATAATCTAAAATTATTAGATTTTCAATCTTTCATTCATATTTGTTGTGATAGTAATAGTATGTAAGCAGTGAAGGAGCTCTATATTTTTAATTATACTGTTTTGGATTTTTGGACATTATTCTTAAATGTATGGTAATGATGGTAAACCATTTTGAGGACTCAAGTGGCAGAAAAGCAATATTTGAACAAATGATAAAACATGCAGCTTGTTATTTCTGCAAAACCTCAGCTTCATGCAGGTGCCCTCTGGTAGCTAAGTCAATAGTTAAACAAAAAAAAAAAAACAGTCTTAAGAAAATGTTTTGCATTTACAGAAAATGTACCATGCTTTGTTTGCAAGGACACAAATTAACCAATCATAATCACAATTTAGCTTAGCAAATTGTGCAGTCAGTTTAGATATGGTTAGTTTATGATCCATACCAGTGGTGGGATTCAATTTTTTTTACTACTGGTTCTGTAGGCATGGCTTGGTGGGTGTGGCAGGGGAAGGATACTGTAAATCTCTAGTCAGAGGTGGTATTTGCCGGTTCTCCAAACTACTCAAAATTTCCACTACTGGTTCTCTAGAACTGGTCAGAACCTGATGAATACCACCTCTGATCCATACACATATAGATAATAATCCTTAGTTTAACCATGCATTGATTATGTTGCATGAATACACCCATGACTTTAACTGGTGATTTGTTTCCTGTAACTTGGCTTCTACTGAAGTTAGTTAGATAGATGATAGATAGATAGATAGATGATAGATAGATAATTAGATAGGTAGATTGGTAGAGATAGCTAGCTAGCTAGCTAGCTAGATAGATAGACAGACAGACAGACAGACAGGTAAACAGATATTTATTTATTTATTGCATGATGAAAACATGACAAAGAGAATAAACATATACATACAATTCATGTAATTATATATAAAATTTCTATTGGGGTACAGAAGCTGCCTTATAACTGGATATCCAATTCAGCTATCCAGGAAATCATCTCTGCTGTTTTTTTATGCAGAGCTTCTAAGAAACCATAAATGCATGTCATGGGCAGTCTTGTACAATATTTTTAATACTTTTCACATCAGCACCATAGTCACAACAAGGAGAATTTAAATTTCCCACATCTATACATCCCTTAAACTACATGTGGCGCCTGGGTAGTTCTAAATGGGTGACAACAATCAGATGCAGCTGTACTACCATCTTGTATCATGGCCTCACAGCCATGACAAATAGAAGAGTAAAAAAATCAGACACAAATGATGATAACAATAGCAATAGTGCTTAGACTTATATACCGCTTCACTGTGCTTTACAGTCTTCGCTAAGCGGTTTACAGAATGCCCCAACAATCTGGGTCATTCAGCATTATATGTGTTTCATTGAATATTTCTGACTCAAGTATGTGACTAGCATCACATGATTTGCTATTTAAAAATGCCATGGAGGAAGGGGCTGATGGAAAAATTTAAATCTGAGTCTCTTCCCTGAAAGGTAAAATAGAGAAAAAAATAGTAGTGTGAATATTTTATTATTTGTATTAAGAAGCCAACACCGGTTTATTAGTGATGGTACTGACAGAATCAAACAAATTCTAGTTCCTTTACATGATTCCTCCTGCCCCGTTCAGCCGAAGGGGGGAAAAGAATTATGTTACCTTGTTTCTCAAAAAATTCTATAAATTGACAATAAATTTTGCCTAAGGCTAAAGATCTGGAGGTTGATTTAAGACTTCAGTTCATCATGGAGATTGTTTATTTGCCACAATCTACAGCAGGGCAGAAAAAAAAGAAGACTAATGGAAGCTGCATTGACTGTTTCAAGGAGCCCTGGTAAGGAGATCTTTCAGCACTGCTACATCCTATGCAATTTCTTAATGATGAAGATGATGCTTGAGCTGAAGACAGTTTCTGCATGCATTAAACATAATATAAGTCAATCTCCATTTAATTATATACTTAAGATGTGATACTCAGTTATTATCTTTTTGTAACCTGGTGACCTTTCTGGGAATTCTTTTCTTCTTCTTTTTCATTCTTTTAAACAATTATCCCTCTCAGCTGTTACTACATTTGCAGCTGTGCTGGAATGAGACTTCGGAATGTTTTGCATTCCAAAGGCCACCCAACGGAAAGTAGCTTAGCGTCCCTACAGCTATCAGGATGTCTAGGGTGTGATTATTGGGCCCATAGCAGGAAGGTCCCCAAACACAAAGCCGCAGAGAGGTTTCCCCACCTAAGAAATATTTACGAGATGGTCCTTCTTCCCTTGCTCCTCTTCATTTTTCTCCATGGAGGTATTCTGGACAAACAAAAATGCCATAAATAGCTGCAGACACCTACACAAACTTAAGAGTTTAAACAATATCTACATTTTATTTCTGAGTGGCAGACATAGCTGCATTCCAAAAACCTGGCAGAGTTAGGACAAGGAAGTAGATCTGAGCAAGAGCAATGCCTTCAATTTGATTTCTTTTGCCTTTAAACTAAATCAAATTAATTAATTGCAGGAAAGGTAATTAATCTCCCTCTATTTAATTGTTCTAGCCATGCCACTATGGTAGCAATGCTTGGAGGAACTCTGTGGGCCACAGCTAAAAGTCACAAGGATACAAGGTCGCAGGATTTTAAGCCATAAAGAGAAGGATACAATGGCAGGGGGAAAGGGGGGAAAAGATTATGGAGGAGAGAGAAAAATAAATAAAGAATTTTCTTGGAAAAGTAGCATAATGTTCAGAAATCCAGTGAATGGGAGAACATCAGGATGGGGTTTTTTTCCTTCCCAGTTCCAAATTAATTAAACACACTTTAAACAACTGAATATTCCTCGTCTAATCATTTGCAGAGACAAATAAACATCTCCCCTAGATGCCTACCATTTCTAAAACTAAATATATCCAATTGTGCTAAAATTGAACTGTGATAAAAAAAAGTTGGCCATCCATACATGCAGCGGTCTCTACTGTAATTATGGATCCTGTTGTTGAGCTGTAATTACAAAGTAACCCAGAATAATGTTTCTCAACTTTAGCAGCTTTAAGATACATGCACTTCAACTCTCAAAAGCATACTGATGGGGAATTCTGACAGTTACAAATCTACAAATGTTAAAGTTGCTAAGGTGCAGAAACATTGCCTAAAGGAAGTACATTTATAAACTGTTGGCATACAACAGTTTACTTAGTGACTGTTTGAAGCTACAACGGCACTGAAAAATGTGGTTTATTTTTTTTTATTTGATTTGATTTGTCAATCGCATACAAGACAATAGGCATAAGCATAAACATGACTAAAAATACAGGAAATAGGTTTGAATAAATGGGGACAAGAGGACAGGGACAGGAGGCACGATGGTGCACTGATGCACGCCTCTTACAGACCTCTTAGAAATGGGGCGAGGTCAATAGTGGATAGCTTGAGGTTAAAGGAGAGGGGATTTGTGGATGTAACAACAGAGTCAGGTAGTGCATTCCAGGCATTGACCACTCTGTTGCTGAAGTAGTACTTTCTGCAATCAAGTTTGGAGCAGTTAACATTGAGTTGTATCTGTTGTGTGCTCTTGTATTGTTGCGGTTAAAGCTGAAGTAGGACTGGGTAGGACATTGTAGCAGATAATTTTGTGTGCTACGCTTAAGTCCAACCGTAGGTGGCGTAGTTCAAGATTGTTTAAGCCCAAAATTTCAAGCCTAGTGATATAGGGCATTCTGTTGCAAGCTGATGACCATTTTTCATGTTTACGACCATTTCAACATTCCCATAGTCATGGGGATGCATAGTCAGATCAAAATTCAAATGCTTGACAATGGATTCATATTTATGACAATTGCAGGATCCTGGGGTCCTGTGATCACCTTTTGTGGGCTCCTGGCAAGCAAAGTCAATGGGGAAGCTAGATTCACTTAACAACCGTGTTACTAACTTAACAAATATACTTAACAACTGCAGCAGGAAAGGACATAAAATGGGACAAAACTTAGTTAACAAATGTTCCACTTAGCAGCAGAAATTTTGGCCTCAATTGTGGTCGTAAGTCGAGGATTACCTCCTTTTCAGTCAAGATGCAGAATTGCACATGAGATGGAGATTGCTTTAGTTATTTTTTGTAGATAACCTGTCTTGAGACCTGGATGGGTGTCCATCCTGATTCTTTTACACTTCCTGACAGCCTTATATTTCATTAGCCATGGTATCCTTCTGGACTGTCTGTGTGTATTAGGGCAGTGATGGCTAACCTTTTCAGCAACGAATGCCCAAAGCGTATGCAAATGCGTGCGCATGCACGCAAACCTCCAAAGTCCAATGCACATGCATCCCCGTGCATGCGGTCTCCCACACATGCGCAGCAGAGACCCAAAGAACAGCTGGCCAGCAGGAGACAAATGCTCATGCGTGGCATAGCTGAACTGGGGTGATGGCTTGCGTGCCCACAGAGAGGGCTCTTTGTGCCACCTATGGCACACGTGCCATAGGTTCCCAATCATGGTATTAGGGTATCGAGGCTTAGCTTGGCATTAGTTTTGCTCCATCTCCAATGTACTCCACCATCAGTGGTGGTGGAGAGATTAGCCAAGAGAATCTCCTTATGGAGACTGCAGGATTTTGCCCTTTCTGCCCTGTTTCTTAGTGTCTATATAAATCTACAGGGAGAGGTCAGTTTAGGCATGGTGTTTTTGGTACGCTGATGATACCCAATTGCATATCACATGTAGTAAGAAATATTTGCCCCAAAAGGGTTTGTAAACTGGAGACTAGGATACATTACATTAAAACACATATTGGTTTATTGACCATGCTAAAAGCAAAGACAGACCCAAGGAATTACAGCCTCTCCTTATAGACTTATGCAAATTAGAATAAATCTATGATTGAATATTGTAGCCAGTCGTTTCATTGAATAAACCTATCATGTGCTTAGGAGGGTCAGTGAAACTATTAGGATATAAGTGTGAGGTAATAATGGGGTTAGAGGCAGAACTGCAAAGACAATCTGACAAAGATACAGTATTCCACGAAACATGGTTTGTTTCCAGAGCCTAACTTTCCTTTTTTTTCCTAATGATCTGCAGTCTCTCAGTATGTTTTTTCCTAGCTTGGCCTTCTAAATGTTTTATGGCTAAACCAACAGTGCAGTTTTCCAGGAAAGTGTTTTTGTAATGAGATACCTGTCCAACTTGACACCACATAACTAAGCCAGTTCTCTGTTTTCCCTGGAAAGTTGACTCTGAGTTACAGGCTTTTAATTTGCTGCCCTCTGCCTCCCCAATCTCCTTTACATGACTTAGTTCTATATTTTGATCCAATGGCTATGTGAGAAAGTACTACGACAGGGTGAAACAAACTGAAATTGAACTCAAACAAGGCTAAGTTGCTGTTTGTTCTTCTCTGCACTACATCTACTTCACCACATCCAGTGTTGGGATGCTGCCGCTTTAACAACCTGTTCGACGAGCGCATGCTTCACACAGTGTTGAAAATGGAGCATTTAGAAGCTCAGATGCTCACCTTCCAAGTCAGCAACAGTAAGTAGAACAAAGAGTGGGGGGAGGGGGAAATCATCTGTGCCGCTTGATTGAGATGATTTACAAAGCAGGAAATAAAGGAAAAGATAGGGCGGAGGCGGGTGGGTGGAGCCAACTGATTGTCGGAGATATTGTCTGAACTGGTCTGAACTGATAACATCCCACCACTGACCATATCCCTGATGGATGGGCACTGCCTCTGAAAAAAACATCAGCAACTTAGGCAATCCTCCTGGATGCATGGCTATTACGTACTGCATGGAGAGAAGAGATTGGGAAAGGGTCATGCATGCATTTATTTCCCCAGCTTGTACTGTATTAAGTATGTATTTAATTCAATTTCATTTATTTATAATTTTGAATCTTATTTTTCTCATAGAGTATTCCAGCAGAAATTATCAAATGAACACAGCTTCAAGTCAATTAAAGAACTACACGACTGTTGACATTAAATAAATCAGCTGTTGATATTACATATTGAATCTCCCACCTTTATAAATTATTTCTGAGAGATGGGCATCCATATAAATTATCAAAATAAATGCAAATCAATCTTCAGGTGCCCATTCAGTCTTCCAGGTTGAACGTTAAACCGAGCACTACTTAAAATGAAGTAGTATAGTCCTGTGTCATCTTGCACGGATCGTCTTCCAAATGTTGTTTTTCAGTGAAAGATTACAACATACGTGTCCATGTTGCTATACTAAAGCATTACATGTTCAAGGCCTAGCAAACACTGGTGGTATTCTACCGGTTCGGCCTGTTTTAGCGAGCTGGTAGGAGCAATGAGCAGCGGAGACCGAATTGGTTCTCTCCGCTGCTCTGCTGTTGGGCCCATCCACCCTCCTGTGTTCCCATAGTCACTTCTATCTGCTGAATTTGAAGTGCAACTGCTTTGCGTGGCACAGAATAGAGATGTGCGGCAGCTCCTGAAGCAGCTGGGATCGTGCAGGCTTGCAGGAGGCAAGTTGGAACACCTCTGCGCCTGTGCAAACGGATCTACACCTGTGAAAAGTGTGCATTTGGCACACGTGTGCACACAAAGTGTGTGCATGTACACAAAGCGCACCCACCAAGCCATGCCCACTGAACTGGTGGCAAAAATATTTGAATCCCACCACTGATAGCGAAGGATAGCAAGGACATCTTGTCATCAAAATAGTTTGGAGTAAGGATTGGGAAGATGTCCATTAATATCTATTAGAATTTGTTTCACTGTTTAGAATGGAACCAAAACTCAAAAAGACAAGAGCAGAGAATGACATTTAGGAAGAGATATTCTCCCCATGCATGCAGGAGAAATTCAACAGTTTCATCCAATTACTTTTCAATTCTTCTTTCATTAACATCTAATAGGCATTCATTTTAAAACTTATCTTTGCATGGTTCACTAAAGAAGATCTGGCCTCAGGTTTTACATACTAAAAAGCTGAATTACCAGTCCTATTAAAATTATGGAAATTGGCTTTCAAATTATACATAAAGGACCCTATCTTTAAAGGCTTTTGTATGTCTTTTGAATTCTCCTGATAAAACTAGGACTTCATTTTGAGAATTAAAATGAGCAGCGGCATTTGAGGAACTTGCTGCCTTTTTCTGTGGGCAAATTCTTCAGTATGAAATGATAGTATTAATACAGCAGATAGGAATAATAACATAAAGTCATTGTATAAAACCTTTACTCTGCCCCACTGCAAAAGGCAATACAGCATTGATCACAAATTATCCCATTGTTTTACAAATGTACTCTCATTGTCTCTTCCTGGTGCTTCCACTCCCACACACAGTTTTTTTTAAATTTAATTGCCCATTTCATTGGTAGAATATTCAACCTTCTGATCATCTTACAAAATGATTTTCTTCCATGACAATTGTTTCAAGTTCAAGCTCAAAACAGGGAGAATTTTATATGACCAAAGCATTTCTGAAAAGGCTAGGATAACTAAGGATGTGCATTCAGCTCATAAATTTTTTGAGAAACCAAAGAATTGTGATAGGTTGTGATGATCTGTGAACAGCTTTTCTTTATCTGCTTTACCTGTAACACTTGAATGCAGATCAAAGTTAGACAAACTTCTTCAAGGAGAAATGGACCTTACAATTTGGTGTACATTGGACTTTTCTTAACAGGACACTAAGAAGGCTGTTCTTCTAATTGCATGCTTGTTAGTGTTAAGATATTTCTGACTTTTGAAATATTCCTGGGCCATAGAATTATAGTACATGCTTCCTGCAACTTATTGTTTCCTATGTATGGCTCAGTGGGTTCTATGAACCCAGGCAGTTAAATCAGTAAATTAGTCCAGCTAATCATGGCTAGCATGTTGTCAGAGAAGATCACTAGAATTAGGACACTTGACTGAAGGAAAAAGCTCAACAAAAATCAGAATCATAATGATTGTTTTTCCAACATAATTTTTTTTTGGGTTGGTCAATGTCATAATACCTAAAAATTATTGTCTATTAATTGATGCAATTATAAAATATACAGTGTTAATGTAGTAACAACCAACCTGGATCCCATATTGAGGCAATTCAATAAATGCATGGTTATTTTATTCCTGGTGTGGGAAGTTAGCATCCACCCCTCTCCTAGAAAAATTGAAATAGCCTAGGAAATATTAAAAGGCAGAATATTTCTTCTAAAAAGGAACTCACTCAAGGAGCAGAAACTCACCCCAGAAGCAGAAACTCACCCCCACCTTTGTTAATGGGTGGGCCATTAAGGCCTGGGCCAGAATACTTTACATAAGAAGGAACTCCAGGGTGATGGGATTAAGGATGGCCCTCAGGAAATGATAGGATTACCCATGGCCTGGGAAGATTGCATTAGCCAGCATTCAGGTAAAGCCATGTGGTCCAGACCAAGCCTACAGAGTTAAGACCCCCGCCCCTGGGAGTCTGACAACCAATTAGAATACAAGCTCCAATTCAAATCTCAACAGAGAGTATAAAACCCAGGTACTCTCAGCACCTCAACACTTCTTCCTTTTTTCTTTTTCCCCTTTTCCCTTTTTCCCTTCTCTTCTCATCTTGAAGCATGTGATCATTCTTCTCTGGAGCTCTAGGCCATGTGGCCCTGTAACCATTAAACCTTCCAAGCAGCCTCCATGTTTCCAGTGTCTTTTTTCCCCACTTGGAACTGAACCCAGAAGGATATTTCTTTCAACAATTGGCGACCCAGATGGGACTCCAAGCTAACCTAACCAATGGACCAGGCCCAGGTAAGATTCCCTTGCTAGCAAACAGACCCATTGAGTCTGTGGGTGAGTTTTTTCTGGACCTTGGCCATTTGGAAAAAATGGTTTTAAAGGGGTTTTGAGTGTTAAGCTCAAAGGCTGCTTGGAAAGAAGGTGAGTACCTCTAAATTTTAATTTTAAAGCATGGAAAAATGTGGGAAATATGTGTATGCTTGCATGTGTGTGAGAGGATCCTTCTCCCAAACACAACTGGATCTTGCTTCCTCTGTGCATTTCCTAACCGCAGAAAGACCAAGAGTCTGGAGAGCATGGGGGGTTTGCCAGAGCACAGGACCTTTTGTTAGGGAAAAAGGAAGAGCATGTTTATGAGTGGCTTCATCCTTGGACAGCAGCTGGATTTCATTTCTTTGTTTGGCCTCTAGCCGCCCTCTTGCCTGTTGTTAGCTCTACAGAGCCATGACCATCAGGACAAGAAAAGCAAGGGGGGGCCATCAGAGTGTGGGACCTTCTGTATATAAGAGGAAAAGCCAAGCGGGTTATGATTGAAGAGAGGGAAGGAAAATTTGTCATTTTTTTTGTCCAGTGTATCCCAAAAGCAAACCCCAGCGTTTTAGGTAAACTTAGGTAGTTTTAGTGTAATTTGGACACTAAATTAGGAGCGCCAGTACTTGCCTGCATAAGAGCAGCAAGTTTTCCTCAGATCTGAGCTCTTCCAGATCTGTAAACGTGGGCTAGGAAGAAAAGAATAGAATAGAGAAAAGTGGAGTACTCGTACTTGTCTGAGGGGGGCAGAGAGTCTCACGGGCTGTTTTTTTTGGGGAAAGGAAAGTAGGCTGCATTGACAGCAACACCCCCAGTCCGAAAACCGTGGTGAAGTGAGAGAGAGAGAGAGAGAGAGAAAAGTCTCTTGGGAATTTTTTTTACTAAAAAGGGGAGCGCGCATACTTTGGGAAACACCTAGTTTTTTTTATATTTTTGTTCTGAGGTTAAAGAAAAATGTTTGATGCCGTTGCGCCAGGAGCAACGACTAAAGTCTCTTATATTTTTGTTCTGAGGTTTAAGAAAAGTGTTTGATTCTGTTGCGCCAGGAGCAACGACCAAAGTCTCCCCCAGACACCCTTCTTTTTTCTTCTTCTTGCTCGGATATTGCTTGTGTCTGAAACTGGTTCGCCTAGCTGACTGACCCGACTAAGCCAAAGTGTGAAACCCCACATGTAAGGGGAACATGGGAAGCGGTAGTTCGAGGGTCCTGGATGGAACCCCCCAGGGAGAGCTATTGGAGGCTTGGGATGAGCAGCAGATGCTGACCCTAGCCGGAATAAGCAAGAAAAAGGTAAAATGTATAGGTAGGGATTTGGCTTTGCTGAGGGATACAGGAAGACCAATGTGGTAAATAAAGGTACTTAAAAGGGCAATGTATAAACAGGATCACATGGAATTTTTCTTAATTCTGTCTTTCTTTCTTTGTCTTCTATGCAACCACGTGGTTTGTTCCTTAAGATTTATGCCTTCCCCAATTTAACTAAGATATTTATTGTGGGAATGATCAGTGTGTGTGTACACCTCAGACTTTTGTTTTCCTCTCTGTGTCCTTGTTTCTGTGTGTGTGTGTGCGCACGTGTGTGTGTCTAAGTCTTTGTGTGTCCTCGAGGTAACTGTTGCAACTGTTAAAAATGTCTGACCTCTTCAGGTATTAATTTTAAATTGTTAAGATTTAAAAACACTGAGAGAAATTGTCTTCTCCCGGTCTGGTCTGGCCAACCAAACTGGATGAGGAACAGAGAAAATTTTCTTTCCTCTCTGTGCTTTTAAGAAAAACCCAAGGTTATTAGTGAATGTTCTAAGTTCATTTACAAGAAAAGTTTCGTCCTTGCATTTACTGTGTGTTTAAATGATTTTACCTGTTCAACCTTTTTCCTGAAGCTTGTGAGTCCAGTTTTTTTTCCTTTCTCATCTACTGTGTCTCCATTTTGTTGAAATTGATTTATCTTTTTAGTAACTGCAATACTAATGTGTTATTCTTCATCCTCAAACCATGCCTGCAAGCTATCTACCCCCCCCAAAAAAAATCTCTAATCCTTTTACAATGCCTTTCCTGGTAGAATTACCAGTGAAGGGGGAAGGGACCCTTGTTCTGTGTGTTCCAGGCCTGCCACATGTGGAAGCAGATGCTGCCCCGAGAGACATTCCATCCATTGGAGCCAGGAATTGAGTTTGGATCCAGCCTCCATTGAAAGTCATTACAGCAAACCAGAGTGGGCAGACCTTCCCAAGCCTGACTGACCACCCATACCACCAGGCCAAGCCTATGCCACCCAGAGACGTGAAGGAAAGGACCCTGAGATGGACCAGTAAAAGACTAAAAGACTCTTTTCAATCCCCAGAAGACAGAAAGATTATGGGGGGAGGATGGAAATTTATTGTAACTGAAAATTCATTGTAATGTGAAATCCATTGTTATGTTTTCTTTCTTGTATCATTTCTATTGTAACCAGTTTGATGTACTCATGTAAGGATTGTATTTGAGAGTGGCTGGCCCAGCAAGTTCTGAACACCTTGTACTTCTGTCTGGTGAGAGGGAAAATTGTCCCACATGTTTGTATTATCTGTATTGTAAAACTAGCTGCATACACAGGCACATACAGAGACACACCATTTAGAATTAGATAGAGGCTAACCCCTTTCACCTACCTCCACACAAAGCTGCTCCTAGCTTCGTTTTAATGTGTTCTTTTTTTTTTTTTTTTTGTTTGCTGCTCTGAGGCACTAAGGCCCAAGCAGTCATTGCCCTGCTAATTCCATGGGGGAGAGGATATCTCCCTCAGGTAATTCTTGAAGAGATAGCAGAAAAGAGATCTCCAAACCCCAAGTCCTGACTGTGACTCACAAATGATGCTGCCCAGTTGCCCAATAAAGCAGGATATGAGACTGGTGGTCTCATGAGTAGAAGTCCCAGGGCTCATTGTGTGTAACTTTAAAAATACTAAATAGCCTGGTTGCACACTGGCTAACCACAATTTGGCCTCACAAACCCTGGAAGCTAAGAGCTAGGCAGGTAGTAACCATAACCTTGGATATGAGCAGCCTGTAATTTAAAGGTTGTGAACACTGTATAGAGGCTTGTGCTTACAACCTGACTGTAAGCTCACAAAAAGTATATCAAACATCTGAAAATTATTTGGCATGAATAATTGGATACAGCTAAAAAAAAAAAAAAACCAGAAGTTTTCCCAGAGCTTTATGGTTGAAAGCTTTTGGGAGCCACTGAAGGAATCCTTTTCTGTTGCCTCTTTTTCAATGCCTTTCCTTTGCATCAGAGAAAAAAAAATTTTTTTTTTAAAAGCACCCATCAAGTTTCCCTGATCTGATCACCTTTTAATTTTTTGTCAGAACTCTCACGTGTTTTCAAAAAAAAAAAAAAAAAAATGAGGGATTGTGGGAAGTTAGCATCCACCCCTCTCCTAGAAAAATTGAAATAGCCTAGGAAATATTAAAAGGCAGAATATTTCTTCTAAAAAGGAACTCACTCAAGGAGCAGAAACTCACCCCAGAAGCAGAAACTCACCCCCACCTTTGTTAATGGGTGGGCCATTAAGGCCTGGGCCAGAATACTTTACATAAGAAGGAACTCCAGGGTGATGGGATTAAGGATGGCCCTCAGGAAATGATAGGATTACCCATGGCCTGGGAAGATTGCATTAGCCAGCATTCAGGTAAAGCCATGTGGTCCAGACCAAGCCTACAGAGTTAAGACCCCCGCCCCTGGGAGTCTGACAACCAATTAGAATACAAGCTCCAATTCAAATCTCAACAGAGAGTATAAAACCCAGGTACTCTCAGCACCTCAACACTTCTTCCTTTTTTCTTTTTCCCCTTTTCCCTTTTTCCCTTCTCTTCTCATCTTGAAGCATGTGATCATTCTTCTCTGGAGCTCTAGGCCATGTGGCCCTGTAACCATTAAACCTTCCAAGCAGCCTCCATGTTTCCAGTGTCTTTTTTCCCCACTTGGAACTGAACCCAGAAGGATATTTCTTTCAACACTGGTCTTGTTTACTTGGCCTGCATGTATTTTTTTTTTTTTTTTAGTTCTAAGCCTGACATTTGACTTTGTGCAGACAGCTGCATTTATTTCCCTATGGAACAGGAAGAGTGTAGGAAGAACGGTATGAGTAAACAAATAGCAGCAGCAGCAGTGCATTAAATATGATGAAAAGAGTAGTATGAATGGATAGAGGGATCAGTTTCAACATTGTTCATTTTATTTATTTATTTAACCTTGAGTTAAGCTTAGGTTATTCTCATATTAATTTACAGAAAAGTATGATAAAAAAAGTACGATAACACTGTGTACATATATTTGTGTGCATTTCTCCATATACATATATATTCAAATATATATGCATTTTTCTATACATTTTCCTTTAAAATATGCATAAGGAAAAAAGGCTTACAGATATTGTCTTATTAAAATATCTCTGTGTACAATCTACCCTTATTCATGTATTTTAGAGCACAGTTTTTAAGTTCTAAAGTTTACACAAAAATGTGCATTTTGATAAATAAGTTAATTCCAGTTGTTGAACTGATTTGGGGAATGCAAATAGTTTAGTTTGCATAAAAAATGTATGCATAAAAGTGCAAGCTGAATGAATATCTCTATAACTTTACTTAGTGACTATTGGAGGGTTTGAAAATACTGCCTGCATGTATATTCCAAATGTTTCCAAAATAAGAAGAGCTTATTAAACAGAAAAAAAGAAAAGAAAATACGTTTATAAAGCAGATCATGATTACTTCCATATTAATGTTCAAATTATTTATAATGGAAATAATGCTATGTTTCAGTCCTTTCTAAGATGCTTTAAAACTGGGGCTTCCTAGATACTCTGAATTAGAGTTCTCATAATCCTTCACTATCCATATGTTGATGGGTATGGAAGCTTGCTTGCCATTTTTCAGATACATTGGAAAAATATATCTCATATGCAGAATTCCAGTTGTGAATACTAGAGAAATTTAGATCAAATACAATATATACTAGTAAAGACTTGTCCAATGGTACAGGTATGGTAATTACCTGCTCATTATTCCAATGATAATAACCTGTTGAGTTATTCTGTTATTGGTGCTGTAAAATAGAGGACAAACAAGCAAAGAAATGTATGATAAATTTTGGAATTGATGTTTATGATTCTGAAGGTTTCCTGAATATTGAACAACAAGCAATTACCATAAATAGAGAAATTAATTCTTTATTCATTTGTGATATCTCTGTACCATGAGAAATTTCACCTTCAATTTCTCTGGTTATCCAAGTCTAATTTCAGCTTTCATTACCATGCAAATCAACGAGAAAAGCATTGACTGGAGCAATCGGCTGGGCTTTCAATACATTGAAGCCAAACCAATCGTATTTTGGACTTTAGCATGGTGTGGACGTCTATGGATGTGGTTAATAAATCACAAAATAAAAACATACATAACAAAGTCATCCTGCAAATGCCATGATTTACATACAAATCATATGACATTTTCATGATGACATCATCACATTGTCATACACGGCCTGTGTTTTTAGCACCCTGATGATTTGCTATGTAGACTGCTGAATCTGGTCATTTGTTTTTGGCATAGTGAACTCAATGAATGTTAGCTTATTTAAAACCACAATTAAACAAACTGTGACTTTATTTATTCAATTTCTATAGCTGACCATTTCAGTCAATGATTCTGGGCTTACAAATAAAAAAAATACATTATAATTAAAAATACTAAAAACATTACAAAATTGTAAAAACACTAAAAACATCCAGATTAAATATACATGGAAGCAAGATATTTGGCCAGTTAGAAATACAGCCACTTTGTCTGATGGGTAAATAAGATCACTAAACTTTATAAAAGAGAACAATGAAATCTGGTAGTGAGCAGAAACAATGAATGCAATACGTTTGAAACCCTGGGATTCCATTGATAGGAAGAGCCAGGGATGCTGAAAGGAATGACAAATTATTTAATATATGTGAGCAAGTGAGTAAAATGTCCTAGAAAGCATTTATCAATCCCATTATATATAATTTGTATGCATATATATATTGTTATAATAACATAATTCTCTAGATAATGGAAAACTGCAGGAGAAGTCACAGAATTTTGCAAAATATATTTATTTCAAATCATGCAATTTGAAGATACTGGAGGTCTTTGTGTTCCTACAATAATGTAGAAATAATTCCTATCATAAAGAAAATTTCCAGCACTAGAGATGTGCAAAATCTATTGTTCTTCTATTCTTCTTATCCATTCCAATCCTAGGCTTTCCTCATGATGGTTCAAAGTTTTAGTTAAATTTGATACTCCAAGTTGGAGATAATTTGTGATGTCAGGGAGTTCCAAATACAACAATCCTGTTTTGAGATAGGATCACATCAGGAAGTAACTTCTGGAATGATTGAATCAGCATTGCTTGGAGAAAAAAGGGTATGTTTTGCACATATTTAATTAAGATGTTAAAAGATTGAGATTCCTTATAAGTCAAGCTTGACTCCTGATGATTTCATAAACATATTCATAGTTATTTTGGCAGATATACAGAAGTGATTTGCCATTTCTTCTTCTTCAGGAATGTTGTAGTCATTTTTGCACTTTAGCCTAAAACCCTAGTATTTTCTCATAGTTCCCAACTTAAACTTTAGTCAGAACTGATGTTTAGTTTTGAGAGCAGTGTCTCTCTATATCTTGCTGTCTTCACTAAATTCTATGTGAGATAGCAATCTATTACCTTTTTTTACTTGTTTTGTCTTATGCTGCAGTCAGAAGGTGAGGGCAATTCAGATGACTCAATGTCATCATCTATCTCTCTGTGTTGCTCTTAAAAGAACATATCTCTGGCCCTAATCCTGAATGATTTGAAGGAATCAAGTGCATCCTGAACATATTAAGATAAATAAAGATTTCATAACATCATGAATAGCAAATAATGTATCACACATTCATGAATGCAGCACATGAATTATAAATGTTCTTGTTTTAAAACTCTCTTTTAAAATTTAACTAGTACCAATTATAATATATTTATAAGATAAAAAATGACAAAAATCTTGTAAAATGTAACCTCTCCTCAGTAATAAACTGAAAAGCTGCTTTATCACATATTAATATCCAAGTTCCTGTTTTCCCCAAAATATTTTGAAAGTAGAATTTTTGCCAATTTTATAATGTTGAAAAGAGGCAGAGTCCACCATCAGCCTTTTAGTGCCAGCTGACCACTAAAAGATTAATTTAACGCCATTCAGGTGGAGGAAGACAGTTCATCTCCAAATCCACAGAGTTCCAATATTTCAGACTCAAAATTGAAATATTGCAACTTGAGCTAGAAGAAAATGACTCATCTGCTAAAGGGGAACCAGAGCACATTATATGGTTCAAGTGGGTTGATGTGGGAACCTTGTATGGTAGTGACTCTTATTGCAGCCTTATGGTCATCACCCTTTTTATTTTTTGGTCAGCTTTTAAATAAGTTGTGCTTCTAATTAATTTATTTAGATGGGCCAGGAAAAGGGTTCAAGTTGTTGGAGAGTTGAATGTATGGCAAAACTGTAGCTTATTGCTACATACGTAAAGGAAAGGGACTTCCATTAAAATTACTGCTTTCTCTGCTACCTCTAATGTGTCATAGAAGAAGACACATGGTAGTTTAATTTCAGATTGCTCTTGTCCAATATTTCAAGGTCCGTATCAGCACCTACAATTTCAACTTATTTCCCGCATCGCGGGCAGCTTCCAAGCGAAGATCTGGAGGGTCTGCTTGTTGTTCTCCCTCTCCTCCCCCATTTCCCAATCTCTGGGTGGTTACAAATAAAAAATGTTAAAAACAACCAACCAGCCGACCAATCAACCAAGAAAACAACAGACAAAAAAGAAGAGTGAAAATGGCAATGTAACAAAACAAATGGAGGTGAATGAAAAGAAGCCAACCCTCATAATGGAGAGAAGTGGGGGGGCTTCACTGTTTCTAGCCAAAAGCTGGGTGAAAAGCCAGTTTTCAAGGCCCTTAGAAATATCAGCAGGATAGGATTGTAAGGATCTTGGGGAGAACTTCATCCAGATGCTGTTACACTTGTTACAGCTAGACATGCAGCATAATTGAAGTGCTAAAAATGAAGTATAATTTGAAATAAAGTGTATCTTGCTTGTTTAGTAATTGACTGACAAATCAGAGTAGTTCCACTGACTTGTTTAACAAATTAGCATCTCCTTTAAATCTTACTTCCTAGTTTGTATGAGATGAAAAACCAGAAATTTGTTACTGCACAGGAAAATTAAATTCTGATTTATTTCTTGCACAGAAGGAGAGGGTGGAGAAAGCACACAATCCAAGTATAAGATTATTTATGATTAATCACAGAGCATCATTATCTCAAACTTAAAGCTGTGCCAAAATCTGCCTTGCAAATTTCTTCCCCAGCAAAACAGGTTTCTGTTTTTCTGTTTTATTTCAAAGTGCCCAAGCATTTCTTTTTTTGATGCTGTTATATTCTTATACTTTTTTTTAGCATTCTGAACCTTCCCTGGGATGCAACATATTTATCCTGAGAAATTCCTTTGAATTAAATGGAAGTGTTGGAGAAAGGAAAGCTGTAGAGCAGAGCAGCAGAAAGTTGTTTGAACAATATTCTGCTGAAAGACAGAAATTTCACATACTTTCCACATTTTTGTAGCTAAATAAATGCAAGCATTCCATATACCGCTCATGTGAATTTTCCAAATTGGGTTTCCTCTTTGAAAGAAATTTAAAAATTCAAAATTCTTTTCATTATACTGAAAAAAAATATGCTAAATTTCTATTTACAGAATTACTCAAGCTATTAAACATTTATATAGTTCAGAAACTTTCCAGTTTTTCAGCCAGAGATTAATACAGGAAAATCTTAAAAGCAAATACCTATTTTAGCCATTAGAATCCAAGCACCAGATACTCATTTTGCATCATGGGACCAAACTATTAAAATAAAAGCAGGGAGATACTGCTCTATTTTACATTTATCTCTATGTCTATTTAAGAACCCTGTATTAAACTCTGACCACATACATTACATCCTGAATATTCAGAAACCAGAAATTTGTATTTGACTGTGTCTGGAATATGTAAAATAAAAAACCTTTCACAATTCTGGAATTGCACCTGGATAAGCAAAAGACTTCAAAAATGGCTATTAAATTTGCACCTCATCAATACAAACAGTAACCCCTTGCTACTCTATGTGATCATAAGCAAGAATCTGTAAAGTTCAGGAATGAATGTTTTATTCCAAACCAAGCACCGTATTGCATTTAATTTTTCTGTTTCATGTAAATATGTCAATGAAAATTGCAAGATTTGAGGCCAGGACCCAAAGAGCCCACTGAGAGGACAAAACATGTCCATTGTAATTTGTTTATGATAACTATTTATACCTAACCTTCCTAATTATTCAATTTTATTTTTAGTAATTAATATAAAAGATGTAATAATTTTTAAGATCCACAAAAAGCATTACAGAGGCAATATAACTTTCAGTAACATTATATCATTTGGCAAATTTAAAGATGTTGATTGTTTTAGTGTGCTGTTCAAATCAGAATAAATTTCCCATCTAAATTCATATGGCAAGAGAATTGGATTCAAATGACTGCAAGATGCTAAAGAAAAAGGAGGTTTAGGTTTATTAGATTTGAAATTGTACTTGAATGCCTGCTGTTTGGTTTGGGTGAAAGAATGGGTTAGTCTCCAAAATAAGAGGTGGCTCAAACTAAAGGGCAGTTAAGTAAGATTTAGATGGCATGCCTACTTGTGGTATGATAAAGTTAAAATGAATATTGACTTTGGGAATCATTTTCTTAAGTGTGACTTAGAACTTGTCAATTTTTTCAACTTTCAATTTCCGAACATTAGGGGTGCTCCAAATTCGTGACATGCCTTGGGGATTGTCACTTTAATATAATATAGATGTGCTTGGTAAGTAACTACATAAATATCATAACTTTTAAACATTTAGTTTGTTTCATACCATACCAAGGATCTGGAATAAATACAAAACAAAATTCTCAATGAATTTACCTCTTTGGGTGTCACCTCAGACAGAAAAGAAAAGAAAAAAGAAAAGAAATGATGGTGAGGTCAGACTGTTGGACTTATGGTCAAATAATGTTCTTTAACCAAGGTGAACTTACTCCTAAGTCTAAGGAAAAATTAGAGTCAGAAGGCTGTATCATTGATTTACATAAAATTGAAATATTTAAATTAGACAAAAAGTATTATAGGTTTGATTTTGTAAAAAAATGAATTTGAAATTGTACTGTGCGATAAGGATGAGTATGTTATTGCAAAAGTTTATAAATTGCTATTGAAATTGAATTTGGAGAAATAATAGTGAAGCAAATAATTTGGGATACAATGTAATGTTTGAACAATAAATATACTGTACATTGAGTTATTACTTAACAGAAAAATTTTATAAAATGATGTATCAAGGGCATTTAACAATTGACAAATTGTCAAAGATGTATAAAGGTGCTTCAAATATATGTTGCAAATATACATATGGAAAAGGAATATTTTATCATCTTGGACTTGTGACAAAATAAAGAAATACTGGGACAAGATTCATGTTTTAATACAGAAAATTCTCAAAAATAATATAAAAATCAAACCAAAGGCTTTTTTGTTAGGTTTAATGCAGAAAGAACTTGAAAAAAATCCAGAACTTTGTTGTCATGCATGTTGATAGCAGCAAGAATGTTTTATGGGCAAAAATAGAATATACACTAATTGCTACAATGGAAGAATGGCTGGAAAAACTATGGAATTAGTAAAGATGGCCAAATTCACTGCTTTGATCAAAGAAAAGAACACATCTAACTTTGTTTCTGCTTGGAAACTTCTGGATTTTGTGCTTGAAATAGAAAAAAACACAAAATTTTGGAATTTACTGATTAGACAAGATTGTTGTTATATAAATGGCTAGTTCAGATTATGTTTATATTACTGTTTATATTATTATATTACTGTTTATATTATTATATCAGATTATGATTATATTACTAGCCATTTCTATAACAACAAACTTGCATATTATGTATGCAAAAGTAAAAGAGGCTATACTGTTATTATTTTGATTCCGCTGTGCTGAAGAATCAGAAGTTAATGCTTTTTTATTTTTTTCCTTTATTCTACATTTCTCTTTCGCCCTTTTCCCCTTCCCCATTATTTTCATTTGTATTTTATACTTGATAAGTTTAATAAAATTATATTTTTAATTATATGTTCTTTTTAAAATTATATTTAAAAAGAATGAATAAATTCCACATAGTTCCTTTGCATAGTTCCCTGAACATTTATCTTAGATTGGTTAGACCAAGAAAAACATTATTGCAGATCTTCATTTAAGTAAAAAAAAGAGAGATGTTTCTCCTTGTGCTACATTATAAAAATGGATTGCAAATTATAGATGAAAAATTTATGGCCGTGATGGAAGGATGATTTGCAAAGATAGATATAAAGATATATAGTGATTGTTACTGAAGTCAAGTAGATGTAGCTATGTTTAATTTTCTATTCTTACCTTGTAGTTTATTATTGCTTACTCTCTTTCTGAATTTGCATAATGTTTGCTAAGAAAGGGTAATAGTATAATTGTTCTGTATTCTGTACAGTGGTAGATTTTGTCTTCTGTATAGATGCAGATAGATTAAACTCAACAAAATATCCATACAAAGTTTTTATTACTGGTTCATCAGGTATCCTCATAACTCACATTTGTAACGAAGTTCTTCTTTAATGACCAATCCTTTGCATATCTATCTTGTAGGTAAAAAGATGGTTATCTCCTATCCCTTTTCTTCCATCTCGTAGAGATAGAATAAGAACAGTTATCACGAGTCCGTGAGTTTAGCCAAGAGTGAGGAAACATCCTCCAACCCATCAAGGGTCAATTTAGTGACCAATCAGGATTACTGATGTGGTCACGTGACATGGACTACATTTCCCAGGATACCTTAACTACATTTACCATGATGCATTCCCTTAAGGAATTGATAGTTAGCTCACAATTGCTAACTAACTATCCAATTCCCATACACTGGCTGGACAGCACAATAATCGTTGTGCATGTATAATGGCACTATCATAAAATGGCTGCTATAGTGATCCCCATTCACTGGAATATATAAACGAACTGCTTCTTATATATTAATTATTTATATTTAGGGGCACTATACCTGTGCTGTAAACATCACTAGAAGGAGGCAGAGAATTAGAGATAAGGGTGAACCAGAATTTTATATCTCAGATACTGCCATTTCTGGCTATAAGGCTGTTGAAAAACTTAACTGTGTTAAGCCAACTTGCAGAAATGAATGTTAAAATACTTACTGTATGTTTGATAGACACTAACCAACAGAGTTATACACAAGGGTCTATTCATTAGAAAATAGCCAGCTAAAATTATTTGAAGGCCAGCTATAACAGGAAATGGTCAACATTTAGTATTCCCCACACAAAAACAGACAAATGTATCATGTAGAATTTTGAATAAAAAGCACAAGGAAACTCATACACCAATTCCCTTGAAATATTCCAAATCAGCAGCCAATGCTGCTGAATCAACAAATTAAGTCAACGTATTCCTGGGTTTTTAAAAAGCAGAAAGGAGGGAAGAGGCAAAGGCTATAATTCACCTATCTAGCAAAAATCCTAACAGAAACCTATATGCCTTGTATACATAACCATACATAACCATACACTAGTAGTTGTTATCATGCTGCTGTGGGATACAAAGGATTTATTGGCAAGACATTGCAGTTAACAAACTATTTAGTTTGCTGTAGCCCAAGAAAAGTAATTCTAGCAGTCTACTCCAATATAAATAATGCCAACAACAATATATAGCCACAGAGCTGCAATATACTGAATATAGATGTGTGAATAAAACATGAAGTTACCACATACACACACACATACACGCACACACGTTATTGGATTAACATTTGTTTATTAATATACTACTCATGTAGTCAATGGCCTCAAAACTATCTATCTGTCTGTCTGTCTGTCTGTCTGTCTGTCTGTCTGCTATCTTAATCATAAATAACTCTGGCAGCTTTAAATTTTAATTTATGCAGGAAAAAAGAATAAAAGCCCAGATAAAGTAGCAATAAAAACATTTTTAAAAGGCAAGCTAGTAGTGAAAGCAAGAGAACAAGCACATGAATGTCTACAGGAAGAAATATGTTTCAGATTTGCCTCTAGGTCTGCTGTGTACAGTCTAGTGGGACCTGTGGCAGGATTTTCAATAAATTGGATGAAACCTTATACAGAAGAATCTGTCCCTGATAATCACCTAGTGACCCCTAGACGCAAGACTTCAAAATGACTTTTAGCCATTGGGGTGGATAAGAGAAAAAAGAACAGACCAAAAATAGCTGACATAATTGGCTGCTGCAGTTTTTGTCCAGTATTTGACTGACTTATAGGTACCGAAATGTAAGTTGTTTGTTGTTTCTTAGGAGAAGCAAGCAAACATTTTGAAACAGACTGGAGATGCTTAGTCATTTTTAAAAAATCTTATTTCACTATATTATTATGTTTATTGATGATATGAAAAAGTTTATAGTAGCCTGATTCAACAATGCCCACAATATTTCCAACTTAGTCAACTCTTTTTATCAATGACATTAACTGGATGAAAAGTCACTTGCAAGATTCAAAGTGGATCCTCATGGACTTTCTCCAAGAATTGGCAAAATATTTCCTATTTTTTTCTAAAATCTGGCCAAACTTTGGTTATGTTACCTTGAATTCTGAAAAATCTCATGTAAGAATGCTGAAATTTCATGAAATTTTAAAATCCCAATTTAAGACCATTAAAAGCATATCTTGTTGTAAAGAAATGGGAGGAGGATGTGTCTTACGAGAATGAATACACATGGAAACCTATGTCCACCCAAACCAATGTTAGCAACAATAGATAAGCACTAATATTTGATTTTAAATGAAGGTGTTGTTGAGATCTTCCCAAATTTTGGAACAGAGACAGTGACTTATCAAATAAAGGTATCACAATGTTTTTTTTTTAAATGGGGAGATAGATTCTATGGTTCATTCAGCATTCCTGATCTTTTTCTTCAATCAGATTTTTCTTTTCTGAGAAATCACCTTATGCAAATAGAAGGCAACTTGTCTATTACACACTCTTTCATACTATATTCTACAATACAATCAAGAATGGCAGTAAGAGACTTCCAGAAATGAAGTCTTTAGAAAAAGCATGTACAATTGTAATACTCAGCCTAAAGATGGCAGGACATTAACATAAGTTATTTTTATGGTTTTTTTTAAAAAAAGTGTTCCTCCAAATTTGGCTTAAAATGTTTGCTTTTTTTACCCAGGCGTTATGATTGTTTTGAATCCAATGTTCTTGTCCTTTGCCCAATGGTTCTACCAACTGAAGGATAGTTTTAAACACTCATAGATTGGTGGCATTCTGCCAGGAAGGACTGAAGAGTTAGTCTGGCAAAGCTCAAAGGGTGTTGTGTGGAGTCACTGCTTGTCCATAACAGTTGGGCATTGAAAGGAAGCTCTTAGAAATGCTGAACTCAAGGAAACGCCTTTTGCCTATCATTTCTATGGTACAAAATATTCTGGATTTGAATATACTCCTTTGATGTCCCCTAGACCCCTGAGTTGTCCAGCACAGATGAAAGAGGAACTGAGTAATCATAAGCCTTTTATTCCATTTAATCTCTTTTTATAATTGACTTATATTATTACACTCAGGTCTGCCTTCCATTTTCTCCAAAAATATCATTTCCTTACAAAATAAATTTCACATTTTCTATTTAATTTACAGGTTGTTTTAGAATTTATATAACTTTTTTTTCACATGGGTGTTTTTGAGCATACTGTGCGATGTGGAAATTGCTGCTTGTATTGTTTTACAGTTTCCCATCTTTCAATCACTGCAATTTCCCCAGCTGTCCATGCTTTCTGATCTGCAAACGATCCATGAGTATTTTAGTCAAGCTAATTAGATTTCAGATTTTAAATGGAATAGCTTTCAGGTGTGACTTTCCTTTAGTAGTAACAATGATTTTGGCTCTTCATAAACTGCATTCAACATTTAACGTGTGCTGTCCAATCTGGGTGCCCTTTAGTAGTGTTAGAATGCAGCTCCCATAATTCCTGATAAGTCATGAGAAAGATAATAGGATTTGAAATTCAGCACCATTGGAAGGGAAAGTATAGCAAGGATGAAATCAAAGATAATTTTTTAAAAATCAAAATTACATTTCAATCCTATTTCCTATTAATTGAGGGTTACAAATAGTTGTCAGAAATCTAAACACTGATGGCTTTGCCCTCAAGAAAACTGGCTCCTTGCCAAGCAATTCTTTTAAGTTTCATTGTTTGGTAGGAAACAAACAAGAGGAACAGCAATGGGTGCGCTCATATGATCATCTAAAAATAGAATGGCAGCTTTAAGGAGCCAAGCTTCTCCACTGTCACTTCCTCCGCAGATTAAAAAAAAAAAAATCCACCTTATTTTTTAAAAGGAAGCCAAGAACAGGCAGTCAGCTACATATTTGTCTCCAATCATTTTGCAGCAAATGGTTGCAAATTCCTCCTGGCTATCCATAAAGATGAACCCTGGATCACAACAAGGCATGAATTGGTTGGGTGGGTTGAAGGGAACAGTCATGTGACTCAAACCCCATTGTAAAATAGGATCAATTTGTAATTCTTTTTCTCTGTGCTGAAGTTTGACAAAGGACAAACCTTTTACTGGATAAAAAATGGGTGCTTTAAATTTGCAGCTGTCTAATTGATTCCTGATTTGTTTATTAAATTTATATGTTGCCCGTCTCATTATCAAGTGATTCTGGATGCTTATATTTTTGGTTCTGCTACACTACCAAGAAACCAGGTCATGTGTATTTGATGTTAGTAGTATTTAACAATGAAATACTACTTAATAAAGGAGTCCCTGTGGATTTTACTCTGTAGTGTTTGCTGATTATAGGGAGTGGTGCTTATTGAGCCGGCACTGTCTGAAGACATTTCTGACGTCATGTGGCCAGCATGACATAACAGAGTGCTGTTATCTTCCCACGGATGTGGTACCTATTTATCTACTCACATTTGCATGCTTTCAAACTGCTAGGTTGGCAGAAGCGGGTTGAGGACGGGAGATCACCCCCTCACGTGGCACTCAGGTTTTGGATCTGGGCTGCTGGCTTTCCACCCAACAAGCCCAGTACCTTAACCCCTGAGCCACTGCATCACCCAATATTTTACTGAATATTTAGATTAAATTCATGCATTGTATTTTCCCTGCTTGATAATTGCCCAAACTTTGTTGTGAAAACTGTCATGGAACAATTTTATGGGGGTCAGATTTGGTCTTGTTTTTTGTCCCATTATCAGTGATAGTGGACAGTCTTTTCTGGAGACCAGAAATGGATGGCTTTGCCTTATATTGTTCCTTTGCTGCATGGTTTTCTGCTCCATTGCCTGAGTTCTCCTATCTGAGCCAGAGCACTTTAGTTTGCTACAGGCTACCCTCAGAGCTCATTAATTAATTTAAAGAGGAAGGACTATTTCTTCAAATCAGTCAATAGTAGGGGTGGGATTCTACCAGTTCGCACCTATTTGCTAGAACCGGTTGTTAACATTCTAAGCAGTTTGGAGAACCAGTTGTTAGAAGAAATTACTGGTCAAATCCTATAAGGAAGGCAGGAAGGAAATATTCTGGTGTTGTTTACAGAAATCGCCTCTCCGTTAACTCTTATTACATTCTTGGCAGGACTAGACTTTCTGTCTCAGGAACAAGTTTTTTCCCCCTCCTTTGCTGGTACTTTGCTTGTGTGGAGTGACCATTCAAAGTTACAATAGCACTGAAAAAAGTGACTTATGGCCGTTTTTCACACTTACGACTATTGCAGCATCTCCACAGTCATGAGAGGCCAGGTGAGGAGATGCGTGTCTCAATGTGATTGATATTGAGTTGGTCACAACCAGCCAATAACATGACCACCAAGCCACGTCCACACAGTCATATGACCACCAAGCCATGCCCACCACCTAAGCCACACCCACATAACTGGTTGTTAAAAAATTTGAATCCCACCCCTCGTCAATACTTATCATGCACTCTAACAGGTTCTATACCTACTTTTATCAGCACTGAAGAAATAATGTAGTGATTAAGAACTCATATAGCAAAAAGAAGTTTGCAAGTTAAAAACCTAGAAAAATGTTTAGTATTTGACTTTTAAATTCCTTTATATTTTTTTCCTGCATTGTATAGATTCCTATTTGATAAATTCTTCCATTACCTGATGGAGTAGGCCTTCAGTTCTTAACTGAAGAAGTTTCTTGGATGAGAAGTGAAATGTTTTCAAGGAAAAAAAAACAAGCAAGGCCAATTCCCTTTGAAAAGCACCTTTGGGACCTGGATGTTTGAGAATCTCCATAGACATAGGAGGGTTGATCCGGAACATGTCATGCCTGTGTCATAGATACAAAAATGACTGTACTTATTCACTAGGAATTGGGTAGTATAAAAAATTAATAGATACAGTATATGCCCCCTTTTTCCTAGCGAATAGTATCACATTCAATCTGTCTTGTTCATAAAGTAATCGGGCGTTTTCATGGCTTTTTAAAAAGCATTTTTATTTTGTTTTCCAGTTACGTTCAACTAAATTGCATGTCATTTTATTCGAAAATTGGAAACTCATTCTAAGCAGCTTCCCTTTATTCTCATTCTGAACAGAGTTCAGCTCTTTTGCAATGTGACTCAGTAGCAAGTGGGAAATTGGATAAAGAAGATGGAGAGGGAAATGATGTATAGGAAGAAAAGAAAGTTGAGAAAGGTTGAAAGAGGGCAGGTCACATGCATGTATCAGGTCTAACAGTAATTTGTGTGTGACAGGAAAGCAATCCTAGCAGAAGAACTATATTTAGGTGAGCTCTTTTCTTTCCTGTTGTTCAAATCTTTCTCCACTCCATTTTCCTCTTTGCATCAGAAGCTGGCAAGAAGATTGATGGAAACATATATAAAAGTATAAAATATATTTAAAAAGTCATAGATGGATCTATGTTTCACACAGACAAATAATGCTACAGCGGAAATTTCTTTGCTGTGCAGAAGATTGACAGAAACCAATGTTAATTTTTTAAAATCAGAGATCAGCAGGCCCACTTCTTTAAATGGCTTCATTCTGGAAGCTAGCATGTAAAAAGAGAAGATACACAGGATTTGTGTGTGTGTGTGTGGATTTGTACTGCGATACTCCTTCAGCTATAGATAATTCTTAACATACAACCACAACTGAGCCCAAATTTCTGTTGCTAAGTGAGACAGTCATTAAGTAAATTTTGCCCCATTACAAGACATTTCTTGCCACAATTGTGAAATAATCACTGCAGTTGTTAAGTAAATAATTTAGTTTAAGTGAATATGGCTTCTCCATTGACTCTGATTCTCAGAAGATCACAAAAAATGATCATATGACCCAGAACACAGCAACCGTCATAAATATGAGTCTGTTGCCAAGCATCTGAATTTCAATCATGTGACCATGGGGATGCTGCAATAGTCATAAATGTGAAAAATGGTAATAAGTCACTTTTTTTATTTGCCATTGTAACTTCAAACAGTCACTAAGTGAAGTGTTGTAAGTTGAGGACTACCTGTAGTTGACTTCCAGGATAGCAATAGCACTTACACTTATATATTGCTTCATAGTGCTTTTATAGCCCTCTCTAAGCAGTTTACAGAGTCAGCATATTGCCCCTAACCATACGGGTCCTCATTTTACCTATCTCGGAAGGACGAAGACTGAGTCAACCTTGAGCCAGTGACACCCGAACTACTGAACTACTGGTAATCAGCAGTCAGTAGAATTAGAGTGGATGGTAAGTATTAACTGATTTGAAGAACTAGTTCTTCCTCTATAAATTAATTAATGAACTGCTGAGAATAGCCTGATGTGCTCTAGCACAGTTAGGAGGACTCAGGTAACGAAGCAGACAAACCGTGCAGTAAACAAACAATACAAGGCAAAGCATTGATTTCTGCTCTCCAGAAACGACTGTCAACCATCTCTGACAAGAAACAAGACCAAATTTTCTCATGTTTCTATCACATGTTAATCCATTTATTAAACAAGCATTAAATAAAAACAGGGCCATTTTACCCTTCTCAAATGGGAAGGTGGCCATCAGTTTAGAGATTTAGGACTGGACAAATTCAGAAAAGACCAGCTTATCAATGGTTGCTAGATGGATGGCAGTTCTGAACTTCTGAAACCCATGGTATTACATATATATTTTTTCAACATTTCCTATAATCCATTTTTTAAGATCAGTTGAGTGTTGAGCCATTGGTTGCAAGAGAAATTGACCAACCAGCTTGTCATCTGAACCTGACCTCATGGGCTAAGAAAGAGTGACTGACCCAAAGTCACCCAGGTGGCTTTCATGCCTAAGGTAGGACTCACAGTTGAGCCTGGTGCTTTAGCCATTAGACCAAACTGGCTCTCCTGAAGGTATAATATTTACTATCCACACATTTAATTCCAGTTTAAATTTCAGTTGATATTATTCTGGCTCATTATAAGTATTTTGCAAAATCCAAAATATTATCTTGATTGACATAGTTTCATGCAAAGCTTTAGCAATCACCCAGCTTCTGACCACTATTCTGTTCTCAATATATCCCTTGCCCTGACTAATGCCTAAATGTTATGTTCTTTTCAGATTTTAAAAAAAGACTCACCCAGTACTTTTATAACATCCCTCTATATTTCAATGTCCATAGTGGTGGCATTTCTAATCTCTTTTACATGGTAGGTGCTGGCATGCTAGGAGCATTTCATCTAAACTCTTCTGAAAGAATCAGTATGCTGCCTTACATTAAAATACTGGGAAGGAGTGTTAGATTCTGCACTAATGAGAGCAGGCCATTATTCTCCATTATAATTATTGCTATTCCTCCACATAAGAAACATATTCTGTTGCAATTGTAGACCTGGCTATAATCAATTGATGGACATGTCTTAGGTGGATGAGACTCCATATAATATTTGAATATGAAGGATTTAGGACTGCAGGTATAAAGATGCAAAATGGAAGTGGCTATGCTGCACACTTTAACATGATCTTATTTTTTTTTTAACAAATCTAAAAACATATTAAAAAGCATATTAAAAAGCACAGACATTACCTTGCTCACAAAGCTCCCTATTGTCAAAGATATGGTTTTCCCAGTATGCATGGCTGTGAGAGTTGGACCACAAGGAAGGATGAGCACCAAAAAATTGATGGTTCCAAATGGTGATGCTGGAGAAGACTCTTAAGAGTCCCTTGGAGATCAAATCATTCAATTATAAAGGAAATCAACCCTTGCTGTGTTTTGGAAGGACAGATACTGAAGCTAAAGCTCAAATATTTTGGCCACCAATGAGAAGAGAGGATTCATTGGAGCAGACCCTGATGTTGGGAAATATGGAAGCCAAAAGGTTTGATAGTGTCATAGATGAATGAACATGAATTTGATCAAACTCCAGAAGATAATGGAGGACAGAGGGGGCCTGGTATACTATGGGTCATGGAGTCATGAAGAGCTGACTTAGTAACTGAACAATTGAACAAGAAGAAGTTTTTATTTTCTCTTGTTGTGAAGGAATGATATTTTTAGGGCTGGTACCTTAATATGGGGAAAAACAGTCCATTGGTTTTTCATAATTTATACACAGGAGCCTCCAGCATCCAGAAAAATGGATTCACTGGCACAGTTTACCCACTTTTAATTTAAAATCATGCATAAGATCATTTTTGGCTAGAATCGAAGATACATTTCTCACCAGAAAACATTCTGGATTTGCTGCAATATTTCTTACATTGTCTAAAGGTGTGTGTCCATGTGTGTGTCCGTGTGTGTGTGTCCGCGTGTGATTTATAATTTATTTAAAGTTTCCATACAATCAGATCACTATCTCCAGTTATATTTTTTCAAAAAGCAAGAAAAAAAAGCAAGAAAAAGGAAAGAAAACAAAGATAAAGATCTACTTCTTAGAGATCCTTTGTTAGAAATATAAGGATGAATTGGAAATGAACTCCCAAGAAGATCAAGACCAACATAAGAACAGATATGGAGCTTTAGGAAACCAAGGAAATAGTCAACCACTTCAGGAGAAAGAAGTTAGGATACACCTCCAGGCACAAAGAGAAACCAGAGCAGTCACAAGACAAAGACTGAAACAAAATTAAATAATGGAAGAAGAAAGGAAAATATTGTCAATTAACATAAATGGTTTAAACTTACAATAAAAAGGAAAAGGACAATAGCCAAATTAATCAAGCAAAATGCAAACATAGTATGCCTACAAGAAACCCATATAAAGAAATCAGATGAAAAGTATTTAGAATGCCTGAACTTATTTACCGCACCAGCAGATGCTGGGAAAAAGAAAGGGATCGCAGTGTATGTGAAAGAGGACATGAAAGCAGAATTAATATGGTTAGATCCTGATGGAAGAATTCTGTTTTGCAGATCTGGATCAATGCTATTCTAATCCTTTTAGTGGTAATTTATGCCTCAAATGGAGAGCAAAAAGAGTTTTTTAAGTATTTATATGAAAAAATAGTCGGATTGGAAAAAAGAAATATTTGTATCATAGGGGACTTTAATGCTATTGCTGATTACCAAAAAGACCACAGTATTGGGGGGAGGAACAGAGATAAAAAAAGAGACCATCCAAAAATATGTATGGAAATGATGAGGGAGTTAAATTTGATCGATATATGGAGAAGGTTAAACTCTGAGAAAAAACGAATTGACATGGCATGGATGAATGGGAAAATAACAAATGAAATAAAAGAGATTGAAATCTTACCCAATGAATGGGCAGACCACAATCCAATTCAGATAATCTGGAAAGGTAAAAAAAAATCCAGGAAAAGGCAGACATTAAATACGCAGTTAATTAGAGAAAAAGAATATATGAACAAACTTAAGGAGGAATTAAATTATTTCTTAAAGGAAAATAACAATGGAGCAACTATTAAACAAAACATTTGGGACACAATGAAGGCATTAATAAGAGGTATAATAAGCTCTTATAATGCCAAGAGGAATAAAGAAAAATATGCCCAGCAAAATAAATTACAACAAAAAATTAAAGAATTAGAAATTCAATTACATAGTACTCCAAAGGATTCAAGATTGCAAAACCAGATGACAATAATTAAACACAAATTGAACTTAATTGAACAAGAGAGAATGATTATAAATTTGAATACAACTAGACAAACTTATTTTGAGCATGCTAATAAGCCAGGGAGATGGTTGTCCTATAGATTTAAAAAAGGGAAAGAAAAAAGATTGATTTACCAATTAATAGATGGAAATGGAGATACACAACAGGAGATAGAACAGAAAAAAGAAATTGCCCATAAGTATTTTGAAGACTTATATAAAAAGAAGGAGGTCAATGAGGATAAGATAAGAAACTATTTAGATAAAATGAAGGATAAATTAATTGGGGGAGAGATGAAAGTATTATTAAATAAAGATATTACTTGGTCTGAATTGAAAACAGCAATAGAGAACCAGAAAAATAGTAAATCTCTGGGACCAGATGGGATCCCAGGGGAACTATACAAGGCAATAGGAGAACTAATAGTACCCCTTATGGTGGAAGTTTTTAACGATGTCTTATTGGCAGCCAGAATGCCGGATTCATGGAGGGGGGCATTGATTTCTCTGATCCCGAAGGAAGATTTGGACTCCAATATATACAAAACTATAGGCCAATTTCCTTGTTAAATATGGATTATAAAATATTCATTTCTATTATTGCAAACAGATTAAAAAGAATTTTGAATGACCTTATACATCAGGACAAAAATGGATTCCACCCGAACAGACAAATCAGGAATAATTTAAGAATAGTACTAGATGTTCTGGAATTTTATGAAGCCCACCATGCACAGAAGGCCTCCAATAACTTGAATTGGCAATTTTTAATCCAAAGAATTTATAACATGAATTTCGGCACCAAATTAAAAAATATTATAACTACTATCTGTGATACACAACAGGCGAACATTACAATAAATGGGGAATATACCCGCCCAATAAAAATAGAGAAAGGAGTCAGACAGGGTTGCCCACTCGTACCCCTGCTCTTCATATTATCATTGGAAACAGTACTAACATATACTAGACAGAATCCAGACATAAAAGGATTAAAGGTTAAGAAAGAAGAATATAAGCTGCAAGTGTTTGCAGATGACATGATTTTTTTTAATGAAGAGCCAATTGAAAGAGGACAAAACTAATGAACGAGATAGAACAATTTGGAGTAATTGCAGGATTAAAAATTAATAGAAAGAAAACAAAATTAATGACTAAAAATCTAACAGGAAAACAGAAGTTAGAATTAGAAAAGGTCATGGGATTTCAAGTGATAAAGAAAGTTAAATAATTAGGAATATGGCTGACAGCACATTGCAAAACACTAAAGGAAAATAATTATGACAAACTATTGCAATAGGTAAAGAAGGATTTAGAAACATGGGGTAAACTGCAACTTTCACTATTAGGTAGGATTGCTAAGGTTAAAATGTCTATTCTCCCGAAATTTCTTTATATATTTCAGACGATACCAATTAAAGTACACAAAAAGTATTTTGAAGAACTTAATAAAATAATTGCAAAATTCATTTGGCAAAAGAAAAATATGAGAATAAATTTAAAGTCAATGCAAGATATGAAGAGCAGGGGAGGGATGGCCCTTCCAAACTGGGAGTTGTACTACAGTGGGGCCTCCTTAGTAGGGTTGAAGGAATGGGTGAATTTAACAAACAAGAGAATATTAGTTTTAGAAGGCCACGACTTACAGAGAGGGTGGCATGCTTTTTTATGGGATATCGGGAAAACCACCCAGAAATACTTTCACAGACACTTAATTAGAGATACATTATTGACTAACTGGAAGAAAATAAGGATTTAAAGATACCAATCTGGATTTCAACAATGGAAGCGATGATCCACCCAAATAATTTGGATATTACTAAGATGATTAAATACAAGGACTTATTGGATGCGCAAGGAAATTTGAAATTGTGGCAAGATCTTCAAGATCAGGGAGTACAAATAGGATAGATGGGCATAGCTTCAAGTTCAGAGTAGATACAAACAGGATAAGAAAGAGTTTGGAATCAATAATAAAATTCAGCAACTAGACAAAATTCTATTAGGCCTAGATAAAAAAAAATAACAAAATTTTATAATTACTTACTAGAGGCAGAATTAGAGGAAGAAATTGTCAAAGGGAATATGATAGCGTGGAGTAGGAATATAGGATGAAGTATTACCTTAATAGAATGGGAGAAGGTCTGGAGTAGAAATAATAAAATCACAAAATCGGCAGCCTACAAGGAAAATGCCTATAAGATGTTTTACAGATGGCACCTTCCCCCCTCGAGATTAGCGAAAACTTTCTTCCATATGTGGTGGTCTTGTATAGAGGCTGAAAAATATTGGCAGAAAATTAGAAAATGGTTGGAGGAAATGACAATAGAACAGATCGAATTCAAATCAAAATTCTTTCTATTAGGGATCCTTAATAAACAATTCTCAAAAAAAAAAAGCGAAATATACAATAGTACATATTTTGACAGAGGCCAGACTGGCCTTTGCACAATGTTGGAAGCAACCTCATATTCCATCAGAGGAAATGATTATTCAAAAAATAGCAAATTGTCCAGAGATGGACAAATTAACTTTGGAAATTAAAAGGAAAAGATACATCAATGTATTATGGCAGCTGGAATTGCTGGTACGAATGGATAGAACAAAGATCGATTAAACAATAAAGGGCAAACGAAGATATAATAAAATTGTAGTAGTGAATATATATATATATATATATATATATATATATATATATATATATATATATGCAAGGTTTTTAAGCTGATAATTTAAATAATAAATAAGGGAGACTAGGATAGATCTATTTCGAGCTAGTTAGCTCTCTTCAGCTAGCCATACCATTATACACAAAGTATATATATATATATATATATATATATATATATATATATATATATATATATATATATATATATATATATATATATATATACAGCTGAGCAGGATAGAACCAGTGGTCTAGTGGCAATTACAACTGCCTCACATGTAAAACTTCCCTGGTTCGAATCCCAGTAAGGGTATGGCTAGCTGAAGAGAGCTAATTAGCTTGAAATAGATCTATCCTAGTCTCCCTTATTTAATTATTTATCAGCTCAAAACCTTACACACACACACACACACACACATATATATTTATGAATATTTTCAATATACAACCAATCAGAACACAGACAAAGCCCAACCAATGAGAACACCCCCCACTCAATCGGAACACAGCCAAGCCCCCACCCAATCAAGTCACACCCCCACTAGCAGTTAAAAGGAAGAAGCAGCTGCAAGCTCACATTACTCCGAGAAGCACATGGCCGAAGACACAAGCCTGAAGATGATGAATGAGACTTCATCGAAACGTCGCCTAGATATTTCCAATTTTATGCGGGAGAAAACCCGAATTACCAAAGATCCACATATAAATACCTGCGAAAACCTCAGAAAAAAAAAAAATATATATATATATATATGTATATATTTGCACAAGGACTAATTGTATAGAGGGTATAAAATAAGATTGAAAATAAGATCCCACAAACTGTCAAGGATCAAACTGTTTTTAATTGTTTTCTGATTTTTCTTTCTACTTTTCTTTCTTTGTTTCTTTTTTCTCTTTCACATTTATGTACGTGTTGTTTGTCTGTTTTAATTGTAAAATTAAAAAAGTTTATTTTTTTAAAAAAAGAAATATTAAACATGTGGCTAGTTTGAAGTGTCTTCATCTGTAATACTATTAGTCTAGCCTTCCCATTAAAAATCATACATACATCTGATAATAAGTCATAAGATCTAACAAAATCCATGCCCCTCTCTTAAGACATTCAAAATAAATACAAGACTGTGTTCTATAAATAAGTTTAGAATAGACTTGCTCAGTGAAAATGTCCAATGAAAGAATTGTTTAAAAATCTAAAGTTTATTTTTGCTTCTGAATAAAATAGGATACCATATTATGTTTTGAGTATAACTTCTATAAATTCCAAATCCACGCTAATGTTCAGGGAATGTTAAAGTTATATTCTAGATAACATGGAGGGCACCAGTTGTCTGCCTCTCCTAAAACATGTTTAATTTGCAAAAAAATTATAATAGCTAAATTAGATGGTAGTTGGATCAAAACCATGTAGTGCTTGTATAAGTTATACTTTGTTTTTAAAGATTGTTCATAGTGTTGCGAATCTTTATCAAAGCAGTTTGAAAACTGCTTTGTTTTTTGTCAAGAGGCAACTGGACTTTCAGATTTTTCTTTGAAGATGTTTTGCTTCTCATCCAAGAAGCTTCTTCAGCTCTGAAGAACACAGTTTTGTTTTTTGTTTGTACTTTATAGGCTGTATTGTTTATTTTTTAAAAATCAACTAAAAAAGCCAATACCTTTCCTTCTATTTCAAGAATTCTGAAGTGAAAGAAATCATACTAACCCAATCTATTTAAATCACTTTGTATCATTCAATGAAGCCATGACCGAAATAGCACATATTGGAGCCTCAATGTTCTTTAACTTTAGAACAGTAGGAAATAGAATAAAATAGAATAGAATACTTTATTGGCCAAGTGTGATTGGACACACAAGGAATTTGTCTTGATGTAAATACTCTCAGTATATATAAAGAAGGAACATTCGTTAAGAATCAAGAATCATAATGTACAACACTTAATGATAGTCATAGGGTACAATCAACATCAAATCATACTAGGAAACAGAGGATACAAGCAACAAAGTTACAGTCACAAGTGGGAGGGGATGGGTGATAAGGAGTGATGAGAAGATTAACAGTAATAGTAGTGTACACTGTAAATAGTTGAACAGTGTTGAGGGAATTATTTGTTTAGCAGAGTGATGGCTTTCGGGAAAAAACTGTTCTTGTGTCTAGTTGTTCTGGTGTGCAGTGCTCTGTAGCATCGTTTTGAGGGAAGGAGTTGAAACAGTTTATGTCCAGGATGTGAGGGGTCTTTTCAGAAATTGTTGGAAGCCTTATTGACTAGTTATGGAATGCTGCAGCTAGGAGTGGCAGGTTATGATCTAATGTGAAGATTGAAATTTAGAATTCAATACCTTAAATTGGCTTGAGGAAACAAGAAGTATTTGTTCTGTAGGTCCTAGGCTGAGAGACCTTACAGTTTCTTCCACTTTTCTCATTACTTGCTTGCTCAATCTCTCTCCTCCCTCCCCCATCACTCCGATTATAGAAAACAGAGGAACACTCAGTCCAATATGAGGAAACATGTGGGGGGTGGGGGAGAGAGAGAGATGTTATGGCAAAGGAATCAATCAAAAAGAGTCTAGCATTTATTGAAACCAGTTCTACACCACCCTCCTCCCCTTGCCCCTCCCTTAGTCTTTTTCAGAGATGACCATTTGTGGAACAGGAAACGTCAGAGCACAAAGATGCTATGGGCCCCTGCTCTGTGGAATGATTTCCTTTCAGACTGTCCCTTTATCTTTTAGCTGGCAGGACATTTTTCTCCCTCCCTTCTTTGCTGAAAATCACTCTTTCTGCTTCCCCCTTCTTATTTTTCATAAACACACACTCATACACATACACACACGCACACACACCACACACTCTTCACTGGCCATACTGCCAAAAAAGTCCATCCTCCGCCCTCCCCTGCTAACTTCCTTTAAGCATTTCCTGAACTGGATAATCCCAGAATTTGTAAAAGCAGAGGAAAGGGGAGAGTAAGAGAGACTGCATTAAGGAAGCAAACCAATTCCTTGTTCTCCTAATACTGTCCAATAACCCTAAAACAGAGTAAGGGGTTTAAAATGTAGAGCCTACATAGATTTGTAGCTCTTCATTAGTTTTGTATTTCTCTCTTTTTCCCTCTCTCCCTTTTTTACAAGTTCATTGGAGAAAAATGGATTTGGAGTTTTTTTTTCTATGAAAGACCCAGCTTGATTTAATTTGAAGGCCAGCTTCATTTGATTTATTGGGATACATCAGCAAGGAAGAACCTCAGCCAAAATCTGATCTCTGTTGCCAGTTTTGCTGGAGACATTGGTTTCTTAACTCCTTCATAGAGAACCATCCTGAACTTGGGCTACAAACTATATGCTGCTTCCTGCTGGAGATCTCTGTATGTACTGATTGTTCCCTTCTACAACAGCCTTAGTTGCAACAGCTTAACATCTGGTGGAGATTAATGTTGAGGCATCCGGCTGAAAGTTTTTCTGGGCTTTCAATGTTGCTGACCAGAAACGGGACACAAAAGACACAAATCTGAGAATAAGAGGGGAGAGCTTTTAACTTATTTGGTGTAAAAAGGGGGGTGGGGGGAAGGAAGGAGGGGGCAATCCTCTTTTTTGGAACTAACTCATGAAGAACAAGGCAGCAAAGCTGAAATTCAAGAGGAAAGGAGCCACGAACGTCTTTGGCTGCGAGCTGAGTGAATATCTGGAGAGTTCTGGACAAGATGGTAATCAAACATGGTTTCTTTCTTTTTAAAAAAAAATTCTAATGACGACTTTGCTGTGGTTCTTTAGGGTTGGGAGTCTTAGTAGTCAAAATATGGAATTTGTTTTATTTCATGTGCATAAGATTTTTTTAACCTGTTGCCTGATTCTATCAGTGATCAACCAGCAGGGTGCTTAGTTCTTACAAATTTTATCGCTGTATGCCAGAGAGAAAGGAGAGAAAATACCCCTAAGGCTTGAAGTATATGGAGAAGATGTATTGTATATATACCACATTGGAAATGGCTTCCTTTTCAAGTTATGTATGTATGTATGTATGTATGGTATGTATGTATGTATACATGCACATGTACAGTACATATATTGTATTTTATTTGGCTGTAAACCGCCCCGAGTCCCGTTGGGAGATGGGAGCGGTACATAAAATTTGAAATAAATAAATATACATATTATTGAGAGGGGTGTGGGAAAAATGGTTGGACAAATTTGGGAGAAGCAGCTAGTATTTCCTGTGCATTTTATTAGACACCATTTCTTTTGATTATGATTAATGTTCTCAGATGAATATATGATGTGTCAGACCATAGGAAGTTGAAGTCCTAATCTGTTTTTAAAGTAGTCAAAGGAAGAGAAAAGCAGATTCCATCCCGCCCCCCCCCCCCCCCCCCCCCCCCCCCCCCCCAAGTGGGCTAGATGATAAGTCATAGTGCTGCTGATATTTTTGGAAACTACATATATGATGACAAATATTTAAGGATTTCTCTTTGTGCCATTTGTATGATCCTAAAATGTTGGTTCTTTAATTCAAAATGATTTATTAGTAACATAATTTGCTTGATATCCAATAATAACAGATAATTGTTATTACTGTATCTATAGAACAAAAGCCTCATAAAGGAAGTGCATTTAGTATATTTGAAATAAAGGATATGAGATTGCTGCATAGTGCCATGAGTTGACAAACTGCATTGCTTTGCTCTTGAATGCTCTCTCAGATACATTTACTTGCCTCTAGTAATTGCACAAGGACTGTCATCTCAAGTTGGTCTTCTTACAAAGCTGAGTGCATTTTGCAGAAGAGCCTGGCATCTATGGACAAGTATGGCTATGTAAATTACACAGTAACCTTGTCGCTCCTGCAGTACAGCTTTTCCCATTTGATGTCTATTAAGAACTGGAAAGATTAGTAAAGAAGAAACTGCAAAAAAAGATCTCAGTTATTTCAGGTCAGGGCACTACAACTTTTGACCCACCAAATCAAAATAGGCACAGTCAGTCAACTGTGTTAAAACCTTCTTAAACATAACTCTCCATGGTGTTTTTATTGAAATTCTTAATCCATATCTCACAAGTGAAAACTTGAGCTAGCTGAGACAAAGTTTTTCAACTGTGGCGCTCAGATTTTAGAACTTTTTATTACATGAAATGTAACAAATATTCTGTTAAATAGCTTTTCAGTCAATTGCTGATTTGGTTTGAATCCTTCTTCCCTTGCTATTGTAAGGAGGAAAGTTACTAATGGTAGAATATTATATGCACTTTCTCCTGGGAAATTAGATAGGGCTGAGGAAAAAATATTCCCATGTGGACATTGAAAGACCACTGTCCTAATGTCGAACAAAAAACAACTTCCTATTGGGGGTGATCAGAGTATAAGGATAGTCAATCAAATCTAGTCAGTTGTTTGAATCAAATATTCAAATTGATTTTTAGATATTTCATTGAATAAATTGCCTTTGAATCACTTCAAAAACAACTGAGGACAACTTGAGACATGATAACTGACTCAAAGGTTGCAACTTTTCTAACTTATAGGAACAAAACTGGGGTTTACTCTTAAGTAGTGGTACTCTTAAATTGGTATAAATATCTGACCAATGAGTTTCATTATCTCTAAAAAGTTATCTATTAGAAGATTGCTGCAGTCCTGTTATTATCTCATTGTTCTGCTATACAGTAATTTGTTTAGACAGATTCTCTAGAAAAGAAGAGAGATCCAAATTTATCCAGTTTCCTTTTTTTATCCAAAAAGGTAAAGATTTTTCCTATCCAGTCGTGTCTGACTCCAGGGAGCGGTACTCATCTCTGTTTCTTGACCAAGGGAACCAGCATTGTCCAAAGACATTTTCCATTGGCTATATGCCAAAGGCACATGGACCATTGTTACCTTCCCACCGAAGTGGTATCTATTAATCCACTTACATTTGTATACTTTCAAGTTGCCAAGTGGGGAATGGGGGCTCATCCTGTTGTATGGTGCTTGGGGTCTCGAACCTAGGCTCTCAGCTTTCCAGTTGACAAGCTCAGCATCTTTAGCTGCTGAGCCATCATTTGCTCTTATATGATCCTTTATCTTTTCCCTGATCCATAGCCATATATTCTTATAATTAATTTTCCATTTGTTTGGCTGAATTTAAGAATAGTTCAGTTAGTCTCTGTGTTTAATCTGACTGTTATATTCAAGTTCCCTGTTTATTTTTTTGTTCTTTTATTCTCTCCACTAGGCCCAAATGAAAACAAATAAACAAATTTTAAAAAACCAAAACAAGAAAAAGCTTTGATCTGAATGAGCCTTCCTTGCATGAACGGGCATAAATGAGCATATACAGTAGTACATTATGTATGCAATAGTGGTTATGCATCCACAAATGCTTCTTCTAATATTGGACAAGCGACACATAATGTGTCACTTTCTTAAGAATTCGTTTTGCCATGCCAATGAATCTGCCAGCTCAGAAAACCAAGCAGAAAATGGTGAATTCATTTGTTTTTATGTTCTTAAGTAAGAACTTCCGTTGTAAACATTTTGAACATTTTTATTATAAATTAAAGAAAAATACTTTCTGTATTAATTAAGCACAACTTCTTGGAAATTGAAAAACTTCCTGAAAAGTTCAAAAACTGCTGTGCTGGATTTTTTGGGGGGGAGAAGGGCATACTTATTATTTCTGAATAGATCCATTCTGTTCCAAATGCTGAAATTGCAGATATTTTGATGTGTCACCATTACAGCCTATGACATAAAATCTTATTGAATTGTTTATCAGTTGGGTCAAACCTTAGAAGCTAAGCAGCTGTTAATACTGGAATGGAATATCTGGGCTATAATTTAGTTAAAAAATAGCTGAGTCCGACTTGAGGAAGACTTTACATTGAATTGAACCTTGTTGCATTCAAGATGGATCTGGGCTGATTCACAAACTTCTACAGTACTTCCTTATGTTTTAGTGAATATATTTTCTACCTAGTTTTCTATTTTTATTATTTGCTTGCAATTTTATATGTGTCATGCCCCTGTAGGAGTCTGAATCCAAGGAGGAAAATGAACAAACAGCCATCAGGGAGTGGGGGAGTAACTCCGTTGTGGAGGAAACTGGGGAAGGGCAAAATCAGGCTGGGCAGAGCAAGGAAGGGTAGAACAAGGAAGAGGGGGTTCAGAGGAAGACCAAGGCCCATCTCCTCTTCTTCTTATGGCATGCAGTGAAGAACAGAGAAGAAAGCAATGTGGGTTGCATGATTTATGATGGAGGAAAGGGCCCTGATTCCTTTCACAAGGCACACCTGGGAAGGGAGTTGGAAGGAGAGACGTTTGCCAGGAACAAATGTTGAGTTTATCTTGTTTGGCTCCTGTTATCTTAGTTCCTGGCATCCTCCCAACTGGTTGGATTTACTGCTGTGTTACTTCACTTCTGTAACTTCTTATTTTGCCCTGCCGGATATATAACCTTATCTTGCTTTGTTGGATTTATAGTTTAAAGTTTTCTGTTTCTACCATTTTGGATTGGAATATCTAAAGCCAAAGGCGGTTGCAGGTTCCTGAGAGAGTTTTTCTCCAGCTTGGAAGGTAACCGGGACATTGGGGGCAAAGTTGGAGCTAATAAAGGGACCTCTACTTATTATCTGACTGGGTTGCCTTTGGGTCATCACATTTGTAATGGTTTCATACTTGGGTCCATCTGGCCTTAATCAAAAGTTCCCAACCTTTCTCGCTTCACAGACTGGCAGTTGTGGCAGCAACTGTACAAATGGAGCTTTGCTTACTCCCCCATCATTTGAACAGCCCACTTGTCAATGGGCCATGGACTGGCAGCAGTCCACAGATCAGGGATGGGGACCCCTGGCTTTAATAACAAGAAAAATCATGAATTTTATTCTGCATGACATTTCGTTCCTCTCTTTTTTCCAGTTCCAAATAGTCACCATAGAGTTTATTAAACCTCTAATGGGACATTAAATGGCTCATTATTAAGGTGTATTTGGCTTGGTATAGCACAAGTTGTGCTGCTTTGTTCTTGTTTGTTACAGTTAAGGGTCACGCGCACACATAGACAGAATCCAATCCTTTATTTATTGTGAAGACAGATATAAGGAGGCCTTGTATTTCTTTCCTGAGTGGGCACTTTCCCACCAGTGATTTGTTTCTTTGCTGGATGATTCAGTCTAGCAGCACAGGTCAAGTAAGAGGATTACAATGAGTGAAATGTTGTTTGTTTATTGAATGGCATGTCCTATTGGTTACCATCATCACCTCTAATAAAAATCTATATTGTTACAGGAACAATTAGAAGGATGAAGGTCAAATAGTACAGATTCAATCTTAAAAATATTAGCAGAAGAGATTTGGGAATTTTGTTCCTTTTGTTCTGTGACAGCTCAAAGAACTGAAATAATATTAACACCAAATTTATCCCTACGGTAGCTGTAATGGCCGACAAACATTCAAATGTCACAGTTATGAATCTTTGCAGCTGCCTAAAAGTCTTGACTGGAATCTTCAAATTGAATTTATTTTTGTTAAGATGGAAAATCAGCCATTGGAAGAGAAGGATTCTTATTCAAATATTTTCTAATTATTAGAATCATGCAATAATATTGAAGTAAGCTATTTTCTACCTCTGAGTGGATGATTTGATCTGTGAAGCAGAGAGACTGAACACCATAATAACTGGTAAACAATATTTAGGATTCCTTTAAGATCTAGCCTCTTTAGTGAGAATTCAGCCATAATATATGGAATAAGACCTTTTCCTTGATTAAACATTTAGATATGGGACTATGTGGAAAGTGATGTACTTTTCGTTCCCTGCTACTGTAATTTGGATTAATCAAGAAAGTGGATATTTATATCACTCTGGATCATAAGTTGCCAAACCATTTATAGATGATATAACCTTCATTAAAACAATTAAAATTATACTTGAGTCAGGAATTTTGTCAGGCAAGAAATTATAGAAACCAGGAGATTGGGGAAGAAGCAATAAAATTTTGTCAATGTTGACTAATCCTAATAACATTTATACCTATATTTTTCCTCATCAGCCCAGGGGTGGGATTCTACCAGTTCGCACCTGTTCGCTAGAACCAGTTGTTAACATTCTAAGCATTTCGGAGAACCGGTTGTTAGAAGAAATTACTGGCCTAATCCTGTAAGAAAGGCAGGAAGGAAAGATTCTGGTGTTGCTTACAGAAACTGCCTCTCCATTAACCCTTATTACATTCTTGGCAGGACTAGACTTCCTGTCTCAGGAACCTCTCTGGAGTTTTTTCCCCTCCTTTGCTGGTACTTTGCTTGTGTGGAGTGACCATTCAAAGTTACAATGGAACTGAAAAAAGTGACTTATGACCATTTTTCACCCTTATGACTGTTGCAGCATCCCCACAGTCATGAGGCCAGGCAAGGAGATGCGTGCCTCGATGTGAGTGATATTGAGCTGGCCAGCCAATAACATGACCACCAAGCTATGCCCACCAACTAAGCCATGCCCACAGAACCGATTGTTAAAAAATTTGAATCCCACCCCTGCATCAACCAATATGATTTTTAATTGGAATTTTATATTAATTGTGTTCAGCTTTATTCTATCTGAACAGTTGAAATGAGATTTTTTTTGTGATCATCCAAAATCTAGTTGTTTCTGTTTTAATAAGGCCACCAATAGCCAGCTCCCCAGCTGAAAGCATAGCCTGCTTTAAAGGGAAAGTGTAGATTTAGCCACAGGAAGTGGTTTGGCAATTCAGTGAAGCTTTTTTTCCCCTCTGGGTCAGTTCTTAACAGTTACCTTTGGCTTATGCAAGAAGGAAAGGAGGGTGTTCATTGTGCTTCTGAAACTGCTTATTTTCTGCTTTTCTCTCAGCTTAACCTTTTGTTTGATTGCCACAGAAGAACAGGGATATTCGAAAAACAAAGATGAAAATGCTGTGGCCAACAGTTTGGAGCAAAACAAAATACAGGATACATTTCTTATGGCCCAGTAGTTGGCAGATGAAAGAGACACAACGTCAAGCTTGTTGAGACACTTGGAAATACTTAGATGAATCATGATTTGATTGATTGATTAGGTTATTGAAAACTAGCCGTCCCTGACTCATGATGAAACTTGTCTGCTTTATTACTGCCATTTGGGCCTTTTATAACTATAGTATGCTTTTCCTTTAGATGAAGTTAAATCAAAGACAGGTAGCTTGATGTTCATCAGATATTTCTAATTTTTTATTCTACTTAGTCAACAGGGTCAGTAACTGTGGTTTATTTTATTTATTTAGTGTATGGCATCTAGGAGGTCATTCAATTACTGATATCTCTATCTATCTATCTATCTATCTATCTATCTATCTATCTATCTATCTATCTATCTATCTAAATAAAACTAATGAAAAACATACATACAAACACTAATATAAGTTTAAGTAGAATACCAGCAAAACTCTACATATAATATGAACAGTACAATATATGAGATGAAATATTAAATTAAGGTAAAACCATAATAAAATCATGATAATATGGAGCCATAGAATTGCAATGGGACAGATGTTATAATTCAATATTTAAGGAAGCTAACCAATTAACTGCTTCTGGTATGGTTGTGATGAGATCCCAAATACCTTGAAATTTCCTGAAGACAGACTCTCAAACTGTGTCATAATCAGGATCAGGGAAATTGTAATGTGAAATATCTGGAAGCTATAAGATTGCATCTCAGATCTGAATGATAATTCAATTCACATTTTGCAATTTTGTCATCTATCCTGACTATTTTATCTGTAAAGAGACCACTTTTTGCCTTCAAGAAACCATAGTGTTGGACATTATTTATATAATACCTCTTGCTTCTACACTCTCAATTACTTTTTTTTTTGCTTACTTGCTTCCTGGCATATTAATATCATGGAAACTGCTGGTTTTCTGCTAGTGCCTGTTTATACAAAAACAAGAAATCAAAAGATTCCTTGTAGTGAAGAAACTAGAATGTCACAAGACGTTGCAGAAAAAATTTGATGTCTTGCCAGGCTCAGTAATCATAGACTGTATTCAATTCATAATTCATAATGACAAGTAGAATTCTCTACTATTTAAATTCTATTATCACAAAGCCATCAAATTATTTTTTAAAAAAATCTTAATGGCAGTATTTGCAACACCAATGCATGAAAAATAAGAAAAAAGAGAGAATAGGCAGGAAAGTTGTGAGTACTTCCAGTGGGCCACACCAAGAAACTTGAAGAATATATTGCATGGCATTGTACTCAGATTTTGTGTGTCCTATAAAATTAACCCATATCTGGAAGAAGCTTCTCATGGGGAGAAATTCTCATTGAATTCATGCATTTCATTTTATGTACCTTTTTATAATGATACCAGTGACAGATATGGATTTTGGTGATACAGATCCAACAAACGAAGAAGCAATGAATAGAAAATCTAAAACACCTTAAAAATGGATGCATGTTTCTCTTTGCTTGATGCTATGGGCTAATCCTGCTTGTATCTATCCACATCCTGGCAACATCAATTTCTGTTATATCCTCTTAACATTACTTTTATCCCCAACTCATGAGTGAAAATCACTGTTAGCTGTACAATAAAACCTCAATTTAATGGACCAAGACGTACTTCCACTGAATATACACTGAGTATAAAATTATGTTATTTATCTCAATTTATTTTATTTGCAGAATGACATCAGTGCACAGATTATATACATTGATGTAAATGAAATAAATTAATACAAATAAAATAAATTTAACACTGTCCTCTTTACGTGCCTCCCATGGACTATTGTCCAGGGCCTGCTATTTCAAGGAATCTCTGGACATTTTCTTTTCTCTGCTGCCCGCAAATCTTCTAAGTAGAGTTCCTAAGCTCTAACTTCTTTTGCAATTGAGCATAGAAATAATGGGGCAGAACAGTAACTGGGAATAAGGATAATGAAATTTATGAATTTGTTTTTCTGTTGACTTTGGGTGGAAATGCTGTAACTCAGTATTGGAGAAAGACTCATAGGATGTGGTTTTCATGGTAATGGCTGTAAGTTTAAGAGTAGCTTAAGAATTTGTATTTGAAGAGTAGTTATGGAGGTTTTGTAATAAGATGAAAGTCTTTTCTGCTCCTGGTGAACTGAAACTCTGAAAGTGAATATGTTGAAGGTACAGGTTACTAATCACAGGTCTGTTTTTCACATTCTCACTATAATATGCCAAGGAAGATACTGTGTGTCCCAAAACACACGTCAGCTGTCCGTGTATCTCAATCACAAAGAAAAAAATACCTTTCATTCTTTGTAGCTATCAGCAGAAGTGTCAAGAGGAGATGCATTAATTATTTCCTTTTTCTCATAATGTTTGAAGCCAGCTAAATTCCTGTGCTGGGAGGCTTCCTCAAAACTTGAGGATTTTTTTGTGTGTGGCATTTAAAATTGGGTAAGTCATGATGAAAACCTCACAAGAGGAAATTTCTCAGACTAATTGCAACTCTAGTGGTTTCACATACACTATATTTCACAACCTTGAGACATATAAACTACTTTTTTGTTCTATGGTTTTATTTTTGTTTTACTTTGTTTATCCCAGATATATGCAGGGTAGAATTTCTTGTTATGAAATACAGATTGGAAAACTTATATTTTCTGCAGGCCACTCTTTTCTTAGTCAAAATAAATTGTTTCTATAGAAACTTTCCCTAATCTCATGCCCTTCAAATATATGTCTGTAATTTCCCCATAATTTCTAATAAGGATATTAAATATAGTCGTCTTACAGGTAAATACTCATTCACCTACTACTCATTCATTGACTGTTCAAAATTACAATTGCTGAATGATGAGAGTTTAACAGATTAACAGAGTTAGAAGGGACCTTGGAGGTCATCTAGTCCAACTCCCCCACACAAGCAGGAGACCATACACCACTTCTGTCAAATGTCTCTTCTTGAAAGCCTCCAGTGATGAAACTGTTCCATTGGTTGAATATTCTCACTGTCAGAAAATTTCTCCTTATTTTCAGATTAAATCTTTCCTTGTTCAGTTTCCATCCGTTATTCCCTGTCCAGGTACCTTGGAAAATAGTTCGACCCCCTCTTCTCTGTGGCAGCCCCTCAGATATTGGAACACTGCTATCATTTTCTCCTGGTCCTTCTCTTCACTTGTTTTAGTCCCCAATCATCTTGGTTGCTCTTCTTTTCACTTTTTCTAGAGTCTCAACATCTTTTTTATAGTGTGGTGACCAAAACTGGATGCAGCACTCTAGGTGTGGTCTTACTAAGGCTTTAGTTTACAGAGTGATATTAGTACTTCTCTATGACAGACCACAACATACATGCATACATATACACACACAAACATACAGATATAGCAATTACCTTATCTTGCCGTGTTTCCTGTCTGGTCTATCTAGTACATTCCTTGTAGTTGTGGCATCGCAGCATCTCCACAATCACCTGATTGTCTCAAGCTTGGCAACTGGGTCATCAATACAAAGATCACAGCACCTGGCAGCCATGTGATTACCATTTGTGACCTTCCTGGCTTCCGTCAATGGAGAAGCTGCAGCAGATTATGTGATCCCGGGATATTCCTTTCTTTTTTATTTCTATTTTTGTAAATGGGTTGTTGCATTTAATTTTTTAAGTGCATTTTTTCCCTTTTGTCTGCATTTTCTATATTTACTAAATTTAAATTAAAAGTTGGAGTGATAGGATGGTGTTTAATGTATATCCTTCCTGTTTATATCTATTCAGAATATTTTTCTTGAAGTTGTAATCATATGTAGATTTACTTATGAATATGTTTCCAATCTGATATTCCATAGACAATTCATGCTGAAATAGGTCTAAACTAGCACAATGAAATGTTTGTGTGTCCGTTAATAATAAGAACATTGGGCAGAATTTAGAGTTGCCAAAAGAGATCCAGAATATTTGATGGATCACAAGTGAGATATGAGACAACAAGGTTACACATTCTTCTAATATGGAGATAAGCTTTTATTTTATTAGTTTCCATCAGTCATCAGTTTCACTGAGCTCAGCTATATGAAATTTTCAGAAAGTTCTGAAATTTGTTTGTGATTTTTCAACAAAGAATCGATATAAGAAATACCACTCATGCATTGGACCAGGTTACCTTCCATGGGACCAGGTTACCTTCAGGACCGCATTCTGCCAACGTTCTCCAACAGGCCGGTGCGTTCCCACAGGGAGGGTCTGCTCCGGGTGCCATCGGCCCTATGTGTCGTCTGGCGGCGCCAAGGAGTAGGGCCTTCTCTGTGGGTGCCCCCGCCCTCTGGAATATTCTGCCACCGGAACTTCGTACCGGCACGGACCTGAGGGCCTTCAGGCGCGCGTTAAAGACCTGGCTCTTTGAGCAGGCCGGCCTGGGCTGAGATGATGATTTTAAATTTGATCTCCATTTTTAATTTTAAATTGGGTTTTAAGGGTGGGGGGGGGGTTAGTCTTATTACGCAGCCGATTTAAATTTAATTACTTTTTAACTTTTGTATTTTCTGTGGGGTTTTTAGATGAGCTGTTCACCGCCCTGAGTCCCTTGGGAGAAGGGCGGTATATAAATGTAATTAATAAATAAATAAATAATCACAAAATCTCCAGAACCGTAAAGCCTACAAACGTGAAATTTGGCACATATGTTCCTCTTGGTTTCTAGGTGCTCACTAAGAAAGGGTTTTTTGAAATGACCACCAGAGCATTAGTATTTCAAAAATTATTATTAACATGCTCTGATTCTAAGGAGTTCTACTCCCCCTCCCCATCTGAAAAGAAATCTGTTCCAAATGCAAAACACAAGCAGAGGAGAGGAGTTTCAGCTTTAGTTTCACAGCAGCAACCAGCTTTAGTGCAGAACAGTTGAGCTAAGCCATGCCCAGGCTCCTCGCTGTCTCCTTCTTGCTCACACAGCAAATACTGTTTCAGTTTCCAAACAGACCTCAAGTCTCTCACACACTGACAGGACGCTAGCCAGATGAATACCGATGGATGCTGGTAGGCAGAAGCAGAATCCCCTACCCCCGTATTTTCCTCCCCAAAAATTAAGCCCAACCATATAGTTTCATAGCGAAACTATCCCACCATATCGAGCTAGTTGTTTATATAACATTTAAAATAACCCATTCATAATTTCTTTTAAAAAATTAAGAGAGTCAGGATTTTAAAAAAGTAAATACACTAGGAATATGGTTGTGATCTATTTTAATTTATCCTTGTCTACAACAAATGATTATCCATGGGCATCAAACTTTTATCCTACAGTGCTACAGTGTCTTACTATTATGGAAAGAAAAATTAATATCTCAGAAGATTCTAGCTTTGGTTTCCAGGTGGGACTGGAAGTTGCTTCCTGTAGGTGGAGTAACACTGAGCGAAATAGAGCAGAATCTGACTTGGCAGCTACTTGTGTTTCACAACTTCCTGTGTGAGCACATAATGAAAGTGGTCAAGCTGTCTTTTTTAGAGATGCAGTAACAATAACAGATTGTACTCTAGAATCTTATTCAGGTATCCAACAGGTTTTTTTTTTCTTGAACTTCCTTTAGGAAAACACAAAATTAGACATCAAGCACATAGGAGAAGGAATAGGAGTAGGAAAATGGGCTTTCATGTTGTTTGCTGCATGATTTGTATTTTTTTTCAGTGTTTTTTCAATGTTACTTTCTTTGGACTGGTTTGAAAAGAAGCTCTTTTTGAGCCAAACCCCAAATCTGCTGTCCAGATGTGAATTCAGTTTTCTGAATTATTTTTTTATCCTTTTTTTCCATTTCTATTGGCATATACTTTTACAACAGAGTGATATGTTCTTCTCTGGAGATGTATGAATGAAGGAAGATACATTTCCCTCTAATTGTCATACAGTTTTGGCTTGAGAAAATTTAAAAACCCTCATAAGTAAATTTAGTGATTAGCCTGCTAGAATGGTGCAGCTAGTTAGGGGAACTTCTAGGGTGGTTATATATATCCTTCTGCATACATGAGTATAGAATATCGGCTGAAGACATAAAAATAGCTACAATATAGTATTGTGGTAGGACTGCGGTGGCTCATGTGATTAGAACACCGAATCAGAAGTTCATGACAGCTCGGCAGTTCGAAATCTGAGAGCGAGCTGGGTGATGGAATGAGCTCTTGTCAACTTGTTCCAACTACTGTCAACTTAGCAGTGCAAAAGCATGCAAATGCAAGTAGAAAATAGGTATCATTTTGGTGGAAGAATAACAGAGAAATGAAAGAAGCCCCCTCAGGCACTTCCTGTGCAATGTTGATGTCACTGGCAAATCCTTTCAAACCAGAAGTGCCTTGGTAGGTGCTTCTGTCACAAATATGGTAGTATAGTATTAAGGACCCCAGAGGTAAAGTACTTTAACCAGAGGTGGTATTCAGCAGGTTCTGACCAGTTTTGGAGAACTAATAGCGGAAATTTTGAATAGTTCAGAGAACCGGCAAAGACCACCTCTCACTGGCCCCGCCTCCATCTATTCTCTGCCTCCTGAGTCCCAGCTGATCGGCTGGGTCTTCTTTTGTTGCACAGGAGAACAAAGCTGGAAAGCAGGTTAGTGGGGTGGGGATGGAATGGGATTTTGCAATAACCTTCCCCCAGGAATGGGGAGGGCATGGGGATTTTGCACTATCCTTCCCCTGTCACGCCCAAGCCATGCCCACAGAACCAATAGTAAAAAATTTTGAATCCCACTACTGACTTTAACTGCACAGCCAATGCTATTATGCAATTCTGATATGCCAAAGCCATTGTGAGTGTTGGGTGGGGATGAATAATCTTAAAAAGGGGGCAAGTCTTAAAACCTACTTTTCGATCTAGGTTTTTCAAATGGGTGGTATTTAGCAGTTAGCTGTCATGTTTAATTCAGAATAGGATTTTAAAATAGTTTTATGATATTATTTAGGTATACATGTATTTCTAAGACACCTAGAGTCATTGTTGTGGTATATCAATCGATCGATCAATCAATCAATCAATCAATCAATCAATCATGTCCATTGCTGAGTATTGTGAAAGAATGTCTGTGGCATTCTGATTGGGAAAAACTAATTCAAGCTTTTGTGGAGTTGTTTATTTAAATGTAAAAGTAAAGAAATTTTCTCCACATTTTGCTGGATCTGCAAGATGCACTCTTTCCATGCCTCTGCTCAGTTAGTTTTGCTGCTGGGTTGGTTGATCTCATGCTCCCTTCCTTGCTGACTGTTAATGTGAAATGCTGCGTAGCGAGCAAAGTGCATAGGCAAGCCAGTTCTTATTTACAGCACATAGCAAAAGTCAAAGAGCTGCTTCTACTGAAATTAATATATGCTGTAGGCATCCTTGCAGTGGATGTTGGCACAAAATATCTCTGAAGATTCATCTGTGTGGATTTTTAATAGACCAAAATCATTCAGCTTAAGGATTTGAAGGCTCTAGAGGCCTTTTGGAACTCAGAGCATGGTTGAATTTGAGGCTTTGCTGTCTGTGGTTAATTTCAATAAAGACTCTGAGTTAGAGTCTATAACTTTATAGGTTATGATCATGGATGTACAGGATATGTACTTTGAAATTTGAATAGCAATAGCCTATTTGCTAACCTGAAAGTGAGACATAGAATGTCTTATCAAGTCTGAAATGTGATACCATTTATTTATCAAATTTATAACATCACCCCAATTCAGGGCATCGTGCATTAAAAATGATAGGTAACAAAGGGATAAAGGATGATGTGTATTATAAAGAGAGTAAATAAATAATCAAATTACCATGTAAAGTCATATAAGCAGTTTGCCACTCACCCTAATCAAAGATATGAGAAAAAAGCCAAGATTTTGAAGACTTTTAAAACACAGTTGGGTTTGGAGGCCATGCTGGTATCAGAGGGCAGGGTTCTTTTCCATGATTTATTTTTTATTTATTTATTTTTGTCAATTGCTTACAAGATAATAGGTATAAGTAAAAACATAGTTATGAATACATGGATACATATAAGAAAAATAATAAAAAGAAAGAAACAGTAGGACAGGGACTGTAGGCACATTGGTGCACTTATGCACGCCCCCTACAGACCTCTTAGGAAAGGGGTGAGGTCAATAGTAGACAGTCTAAGGTTAAAGTTTTTGGGGTTTGGGGAAGAAACCACAGAGTCAGGTAGAGTATTCCAGACATTGACCACTCTGTTGCTGAAGTCATATTTCCTGCAATCAAGTTTGGTGCGATTAACCTTGAGTTTGTATCTATTGTTTGCTCTTATGTTCTTATGGTTGAAGCTGAAGTATTCATTGACAGGTAGGACATTGCAATGTATGATTTTATATACTATACTATAATTACAATTTTATATACTATATTGATCACTGACTGACAAGTAAGAATGAAGGAGATAAATGTTTCTAATGCATGCCTGTGTATTTTTCTTACCTGACCACAGATACTGTAGTTAATGAGATCTGATTTCTATTGTAATGGATTCTGAAGCTATAAAAATAGAGAGGCTTTTCAGTCATACTATATTTCGACTTTCAATATCCTTTGGATATTTAGAGCATGTTTTGATACATTATTTCTGCTCATTTCAAAATATACAGTTTGAAATTCAAAACTTCCACCCTCTCCAAGAATCACTGCTGTCCTTTTTTAAAACAACAACAACAGCAACTACCCAATGTGCTGATCTCATCCCCAAATCACAGCTTTGTTTAACAAATGCATATGTTCTAATTAGATGTGTCAAATGCTTTATATTTAAAAAAATTCTGTTCAAGAATGAAAACGGAAGGCAAAAGACAACCTGGAAGATTATCTAGCTCAACTTCCAACTTGAGGATTCTGGGACTAGATTTGCACAGTATTCTATGCCATGGTTTCTTTAACTGTGGTTTCTTGACTAATTCTTACTTGGTGGGAAGACATGGTACATTCAATTATAAATTGTGGGTTATGAAATACAGTGATTGTGTTTATACAATATGATTAATGAAAACTGAATAAACTACCTTAAGATTTAAAGTAATGTGTGAACACAGCCTGTTATTCTGATGTTCTGATATCGGCCTTTCATTCTTTCCCATAGAAATATGGCTTGTCCCCTGAGAAAGCAGCACCAGAATGCAATCAGACAGATGGCTGCTAGTGTTACTAATTAAAGGCACTTTTTCACACAGACTGTTGTGTAGACGAATATAGGAAAAAAGAAGTAGGAAAAAGAACATGTAAAGTAAGAAAGAAGTAAAAGGTAAAGAAGTCTCTATGGGGTTTATTCCATTAGTCATAGTTGACTGTAGGGAGTGGTGCTCATCTCTGTTTCTTTGAGCCAGTGCTGCCCAAAGATGTTTTTTCTGTCATATGGCCAGCATGACATCACATTGCAGGGCAAAGCATATAGCAAAGCACGGAATGCTGTAACCTTTCCTCGAAGTGATGCCTATTTATATACTTGAATTTACCTGCTTTCAAACTGTTAGGCTGTCAAGAGTTGAGGCAAGTGACAGGAGCTCACTCTGTCATGTGGTGGTAAGACTTGAACTGCCGAAGTACAGACCTTTACTAGTATCTTTTAAGCCACTGAGGTACCACATCTCAAGAAAGCAGAAGGAAAGTAGAAAAGAATAGAAAATAAAAGGAAAGAAGTAGTAAAAAGGAAGATGTAAATATAGGCATACTTTTAGGATCGTTCTGAACCATATTGTTTAGTTTGAGGCTGCAGGGCAATATTTCCAATAACATTGTGATATAATCAGAGTAGCTGTGACCAAAATTTTGGGTTCAAGTATTTTTTTGCTATTTAAATATACTGATTTTTGAGAGAAGGATTCATGATCTTTAAGAGGCAATGCTTAAAATCTCTACACCTATATGGCCCTTAACTTTCCCCGAAGTATGTGATCTATGTCATCCTGAACTCATCCCAGCTCTTCTCCTTATTTTTCCATGCTGCATCTATTCTTTAAATCAAAGCAGGCAAAACTGGAAATTATTTGGAGATTATACTGTCATCTTGCCTAGTGAACAACTTCAGTATTACAGTATCTATGATGGTGGCCATACAGCCTCTGATTACGTAAACCTAGCTGACTGCATCCCAAAGCACTCATAATAGGACATTCCTTACATTAAGAAAATTTCCCTGATATCTAACAAAAATCTACTATTTTGTAATTTCCACCTATTGTTTATTGTCTAGACTTCTGGATAAGTTGACTATTTCTTACATGACAGTTCATTTACTTGGAGACAGTTATGAGTCATCTTAAAATGGCAGATTTAAGTATATAATAGAAATATTATTGAAATTAATGGTGTATATCAGGGACCCATTTCAAAAAATTCTGATCTATAACCTTACTCAGGCATGATGAGGAGTATAGAGTTGTTATACAACATCAGAGAATCACATATTTCCTATGCCCTTATTTTATGTGATCTCTCTCCACTAGTTTCCATCCCTAATTTGGAAAGGACAAAATGTATTTACAAACAACTTCCTCAAAAGCTTAAGCAAATGTTTTATATATATGGGGATGAATCTGAAAATGAGTTAACCAAAACAAAAAATAGAATAACAAGTTTTACTTGGGAAAAAAAATCTGCTTAACTTGTAAATTGCAAAGCAAAGAAGCAAAACAAAATCTGTTCAGACTATTTAGTGAAGACAGGGAAAATATATTTTGAATTTGTAAATCTAAAATTCATAAATAACTTATTCAAATACAATTTTAAATAGTTCCAAAGAGTTTAGTTCTTTCTTTCTTTCTTAAGCACTACTGGACACTTATAAATATCCATAGAGAGTCTTCAAGTAACCAAACAAGGAAGAGACTGTTCATTAAACCATAACCAGAGATTGATGTGCACAGTTTACTAAGTGTGCAAATACAGGTTATCCCCCACTTATAATCACACATGAGGCCAAACCTTCTGTTGCTAAGCAAGACAGTTATTGAGTGAGTTTTACCCCATTTTACAACTTTTCTTGCTACAGTTCCTTTGTTTGCAACCAGCCTATACTTGCACTTAAATGTGTAACCTGCAGAATGATGTCAGGTTTTTACAAATTCAGTAGTAAAGTAGTGGTGGTGGGACTTCACTCTAAACTGGGATTGTGGCACCCAGAAACCCTCCTACCCTACAATCTGCACAAATGAGCCTTTGTGGGATTGGAGAGAACTTCTCCTTGTCACTAATGGGGAACTTTTCATAAATCTTTGTACCATTTCTAGCAAAGAAAGGAATCTCTCTTCCCCTCTCATCTCTCCTTAGAACTAGTAACTTCTTGTGAGATGGAGCAATGAGTTGTTTCAAAAAAGCAATCTGATTCCCCTGTCAGTCAGAAGCATGTAAGAACACTGATATTATTGGGAGGAGAAGCCATCTGTTCCCTGTTGTACTTTCACTGTTCTTTTTTGTTTTGTTGTTGTGAGATTCTGTTTTCATTATTTCAGCAATCTGCTTTTTGTTTCCTGGGAGTTGTGTTTTAGCCACTGCAACTGAACATTTGTGCTGCTGTCACAGCTCTCTGCATTGTGTCCCCATTTCCTCTTCCAAAAGTAGCTGCATTTTGTTGCGTTGTATATCCTGTTATGCATTTTCCTCAGCAATGCTTGGGTGAGGGGTTTTAGCTCCCTTGCTTCTTCCCAGACTGCTAAACTAGTCTCAAAGCTTTTGGCTGTGGTGCATACTCTCCAAATCTGTTTTTACAGGGATGGTTCTTATTTATCCCTGCTTTAGTCCAAAAAAGACATTTATTTCTTTTCAATAGCATCTTGCAGCAACTAATGTTGAGGAGAGGTGGGGCTCCTAGGGCAGGTCTTTTTTCAGTTATCAAAAGCACAGGCAACCTGGAAGATGAGCAAAGGCACAAGGAGTGAAAATAAAAAATAATAGGATACTTTCTGGCAAGATGCTATTTTGCAATCTGAGGATAAAAACTATTTGTGGTTTTACTCTGAAGTTTCTGCAAAATTATGTATATTATACTATACCAAGAGATTACAGCTGCAATAAAAATATAGCTAGTATTTTGATCGTATGAGGCATATATTTTTATTTTTAAAGTTGACTACTTGACTAGTTCACCTGGCTATCCCATCTGAGGGAGGGAGGGAGGTAGCAGTAACCAAGTAGCCTTTTGGCCCATTAATAACTAACCAATTTATTATAGTATCAAAGTAGTATGCAGGGAGGGCATCCCTGAGTAGTACAAATATATATGTGTGTGTGTGTGTGTGTGTGTGTGTGTGTGTGTGTGTGTGTGTGTGTGTAAGGTTTTGAGGATAATTTTAAATAATAAATAAGGGAGACTAGGATAGATCTATTTCGAGCTAGTTAGCTCTCTTCAGCTAGCCATACCCTTACTGGGATTCGAACCAGGGAAGTATTATATGTGAGGCAGTTGTAATTGCCACTACACCACCTGGCTCTATCCTCTTCAGCTGAGGCAGGGGAATAAGTATATACTTTGTATTACAACACCCTGTTAAGCCCCAATTAAGGGAGAAAGCATACTGCTTTGTTTTCTGTCTTTCAGCTCATCACCAGAGACCATACCGACAGAAAGCTATTTGTTTCGTTGTCTTTATATATATATATATTTGTTTTCGGAGGTTTTCGCGGGTATTTTTATGTGGATCTTTGGTTCTTCGGGTTTTCTCCCGTGTAGAATTGGAAGTATCTAGGCGACATTTCGATGAAGTCTCATTCATCATCTTCAGGCTTGCGTCTTCGGCCTTGTGCTTCTCAGAGTAATGTGAGCTTGCAGCTGCTTCTTCCTTTTAACTACTAGTGGGGGTATGACTTGATTGGGTGGGGGCTTGACTGTGTTCTGATTGGGTGGGGGGTTGGCTCTGTTCTGATTGGCTGGGGGTGTGTTCTGTTCCAATGGAGGTTTGGATGTACTCAGGTTAGTCTTAGTTGCTGGGTGATTTGAGCTGGTGAGCTGTGATCCTGTTGTTTGGCTTCGCGTTCGTGGTCAGTGCCACAACCACGAAGCCAAACAACAGGATCACAGCTCACCAGCTCAAATACCCGCCAAAACCTCCGAAAACACACACACACACACACACACACACACACACACACACACACACACACACACACACACACACACATATATATATATATATATATATATATATATATATATATATAAAGATATGGCACGACCACGAACGTGAAGCCAAACAACAGGATCACAGCTCACCAGCTCAAATCACCCAGCAATTAAGACTAACCTGAGTACAACCAAACCCCCACCGGAACAGAACGCATCCCCAACCAATCAGAACACAGCCAAACCCCCAACCAATGAGAACACACCCCCACCCAATCAGAACACAGCCAAGCCTCCACCCAATCTAGTCACACCCCCACTAGCTGTTAAAAGTAAGAAGCAGCTGCAAGCTCACATTACTCCGAGAAGCACAAGGCCGAAGACACAAGCCTGAAGATTATGAATAAGACTTCATCGAAACGTTGCCTAGATACTTCCAATTCTACGTGGGAGAAAACCCGAAGAACCAAAGATCCATATATATATTGCACATGCATGCGCACACACACACACATTTATTTTGAATACCAGAACTGAATTAATGTCACAATTCTTAACACACACATCTATTACTCCTGGTCTCCTCATGCTATTTTTATTTTAGTAAAATCACTTAAAGCAGAAGGTGCAGCAACTTATTTCCTGTGGCTCTTATTAACTAGGACAGGATATTACTCTTGAACTATACTGGTGTTGCTCAAACTTGGCAATTTTAAGATGTATGGTCTTCAGTTTCCAGAATTTCTCAGCCAGTATGGCTGACTAGGGAATTTTGAGAGCTGAAGTCCAGACTGAGCTGTACCAATAGTTTTTCAACTGCCTTCTTCCCTCTCTTGGTTGGGTTAAAAGACTAAGGCAGAGATGAGCTATATCTCAGTAGGTGGGATCTCAAGATGTGCAGGGAATTGCAAAATCATGAAGCTGTGTTACATCAGTGTGGCCAGTATTTCTGGAGATTTTTTTTCAGGGTTTCAGTTTTGTTTTTGAAATATAGCTGTTGAAATATAGCTGTGCTGATCATTCTGGAAGTTGCACGTCCAATTTTCGTGGGGGTAGGTGCATCCATGGGATGTGTTAAGAAGTGCAATTGATTAAATTTATATGTGAAGCTCATTGTGTTTCTGTTTTTTATGTGCTTTATATATGAGACACACATAAAAGAAGCTGAGCTTCTATGGTGACATCATGGATTCCAGCCTGACTCTAAAAGTCATTTGTTTGATTTCAACTTTTATAGTTTATAAAATATGGTCCAAGACTTAGCATATTATACTAAATCAATAATTTGTGGCTTATTTATTAAACCACAGTTATCAAATTCTTATATGCTATACAGCATGGTAAACATTGTCATAAGCCAGAATTGTTAACTAACGATGATCTAGACTTTCCAATTAATGTGAACAATATAAACAATATCGATACTATATAGGGTTCATTTGTACTATTTTGTACAAATTTGTACAAAAAAATCTACTTCTCTAGAGTGAGAGCATTTCATTTCTCATAATAATTGTATAGTTCCTTTTTCAAGCCCTTTGTATATATTTTGTCTTTCTTCTAGAAATTAATAATCTGTCTCCAATATTAATGCAAAAGAGATGGAAATACGTTGCATTTGCATTCATTAAAATAGAGGAGCTATTAGTTTTCAGATTTAGTTGGATAAAAGCTCTCTTTAAGAAACTCATCATTAAATGCATCAGATATTTCAAAATGTCTTTTGGGAATTGCATTGGAGAAGGTTTTTTCTGGACAATTAGAACTCAACATGCTATTAAATGCAAAAGCCTATAAGTTTGGTTTAAAATTAATCAAAGAGGAAGATAGATGTAACATTCTGTAATTGCCTGATTTCTTTTTCTTCCCCTTTCCTGTTTTTTTTTTCTTTCCTCCCTTTTTTTCCTAGGTCAGGGCATCTTGATTTTGATCTGTATTGAAAGGCATGTTTCCTAACTGCTATTAGCTGTGGGACAAAATGCAGACGTGATAATCTATAACTTTGATACTAAAGCCAACTTTAGGCTTTGGAATGGAAACATTTATAAGAAGCAAAAAGAGGAGACAGTTAAAATAAGCCATTCCTATTTTCTTCTGCTCCAGGTAGATAAACCACACCTAGACCATATAAAAGACCACAATTTTGGTCTTTTACTTGATGATAATGCAAATTGTGTATTAAGTAGTATCACAAAATACTTTGTTTGAAAGGAAGGGTCTTAAATTCCAGAGCAACCTTAAATAAGTGAGCCATTAATGGAACCAGCATGTAAGTATAGGAGACAGATAATTGGACTTGCATGTAGGCTTCAAGTTGTCCACAATTGAGATCAACAATGCAGATCCTGTAATTCTAAGAGCCTATTTTGATCAATTTAGTTCCATTTGTTATTTTAAGAAAGACAAGGGAGGAAGGAAGGAAGGAAGGAAGGAAGGAAGGAAGGAAGGAAGGAAGAGGGGAAGGAAGGAAGGTCTAAGAGATGATTAGCTTTTCTATCCAGTTATAATTCTGCCTTCATCCATTATCTGTTTCTATCTGCAACAACCAGTAGTGGGATTCAAATTTTTTTACTACCGGTTCTGTGGCCATGGGTGGTGGACGTGGCAGGGAAAGGATACTGTAAAATCTCCAGTCAGGGGTGGTATTTGCTGGTTCTCTGAACTACTCAAAATTTCCACTACCGGTTCTCCAGAACTGGTCAGAACCTACTGAATACCACCTCTGGCAACAACCCTGATTTCCCTGATGACATGTGGAATCTAACTGAAAGGTTTGACATGTACATACTATATGACTTTGTCCTCACTTTGTCCTTCTACCCATGACGGGGCAATCCCAGTTTTCAATCTAGGGCTCACAATTTTATTTTCACCTTGCACAAATCTATAAATGAAATGCTTTTAAATCAACTTTAGATATACTGACATAGATTTCTTTCTCTTAATCTTCCACTATTGCACTGCAACTACAAGGTGAGTATAAAATGCTGGTTCTGGAGAATGTTTGTAGGTATAATGTGTTCTCTCTCTTGCAGTGGGCAGAAAAAAAGAGAAGGTGGAGTTAAAACAAACATTTGTTGCTTATTTGTCTGTTTCCCTACATCTGCCAGTATCAATGACTTAAGAAACTTAAAACACCTAGCACCTAGTCTGCTTCACTTACTATCTCCTACAGGACCTAGATAAATTTATGGCAGGGCTTGTGAGAGATCCTGATGGGATCCTGAAGGATAGTCTAGAATGGGAGGTCTGATGGGTTTTTTTTCTTTTGCCTGTGATACGTTGAAAAGGAAAAACCGCAAAGAGAAAGGAGAAAAACAATCATTTTCCATTAGGAGAGAATATCTGTGACAGGAAACTCCACTATCAGTCACACTGATGAGGTTACCTAGTTGGTAATGAAATATCTGCAAGCAAACAGCCAAAATCAAAAAACATCAAGGATTCCACCACAATCCCCTTGGCGATAATGAATAACATGCTTATAATACCATTTGTGAGTGACTTGGAAAACAAGAAATAAAAGCAAGATAGGGATTGCTAACAGGGATAGCTATGCTGTTATGCTGCCATTGCCAACTCAAAGATGGATAGATAGCACTTCAAAGCAGAAGAAAGTTCCTATGTTGTCTGAACAGGTTTACATTTTGAAAGATTGGTTTGGCTTGCAGTTGTTGTAAAGTACATTTAAAATGCTTAGTAGTATACAGGAGTTCTCATAGTGATCCATTTGAAATGGAATGCATGGATTGTTAACTTAAAACTATCTAGATAGTTTTGTAACCACTGGTGGCGCAGTGATTAGAATGCAGTGTTGCAGGCTAATTCAGCTCACTGCCAGGAGTTCAGTCTTTGCTGGCTCAAGGTTGAGTCAGCCTTCCATTCTTCCAGCGTCAGTAAAATGAGCACTCAGATTGTTGTGGGGTAATATGCTGACTCTGTAAACCACTTAAATAGTGCTGAAAAGCACTACGAAGTAGTATATATCTAAGATGATTCCACTATCTTTCTTTTCTTTTTGCTGTAAGATCATTCAGAATGAATGAACCCTTTGAGAGAGTTTGTATAAATGCTTCAAATCCAATGGACTGCAGGCTTCATTAATTCTGTGCTGCTGCCTGAGCAATGATGGCAATATTTAAATTATCTACTTTGGCTTTTTAAAACAAGAATGGAAGTGCTGGTTCTTCAATAAAGACTGACTGACTTTCATGTGCCACTCAGGATATAAAAAGAACAGTAAAGTAACAGTAAAATGATATAAGGGCCTCTGATGACCAAGATTGATATCATGACCTCATGGTTTAAATCAATTCTCAATTTTTCTTATATTAGCAGTTGTTTATCAAGAGACAGATTCAAAGACTGTTTTGGTAGGTGATCACATAAGCTTGCAGATTATGTGCAGTGCCTTCTAATTCCAATTAATACTGGATGCACTTTCTCTGCTATAATGCGATCTTGCGCATTGTGCTTTGATGTGCTTAGAGGCTCCTTTGGCAAAGCTTTGTTATATTCATCCTTCTCTGCAGCAATGAAAAGTGGGTGGTGGAGGAGAAACATATATAATACTGGTGGATTCTTAACTGCCTGCTGAGAATTTTGGAATTCTGCCCTTGCAGTTCCACAGAATTCACTTCCATTCATCTTCAGCTGCTTCTCTTTTCCATACTTATGCCTGCCCTGCTTTGCAAATCTTCTTTTTTTCCTTGTCCACATTCAAGATTGACCACCTGCAGTATATCTATCTTTAGAAATAACATTACCTACCCACCATTTTCTCTCTCCCTCTTCCCCTCCTCCCTCTCTCATCATCTTTCAGATTAATCAGCTGAATCATCTTTCTGCTTTCTTCAGGTAAAACACTTCTGTTAACAAAACACAGGCAAAAATTACTTTTTAGTCCTTGGGTTAGACTCTACTTTTCCAGTTATACTCTGTTAATACAAGTGTTTATGTAGATGTCCTGCATCTTATTCTGGAAGAAGCTTGTAGATTAAGGCTGACACTGAGCCATAAAATGTTACAATGTGAAAGGGTCAAGGGTCCTTCATAAGAACATTTATTATGCATAATTGCTGCTCATGTATTTAGGCTTAGAGATATCAAAAAAAGAGCTCAAAAGGTATTTTGAAAGAAATATGGAACCTAGTGCTTCAGAGAAACTTCCCAGGAATTTTAAAAGGAACAATAAAACAAAATTTCAATAAGAACAGAGTACCCTGTGGGGAATCCAATGCTGGTTGAGAACATTCCCCCAAAACGAGCAACCTTTTTTTAAAGCTAAGTTTTATTCTCAAAAATGTAAACCAGGAAACAATTGTAGAATCATATAATTTAGAAAAGGGAGAAAAGACAGAAGAAAAAGAATATCAGTAAGATAGGCAAACGGACACCCTTGGGAGTATTCATAAGATAATAAGATTCTTAAGCCTGATTCAGAAGCTTGTTCTAGGAAATCTAGATCAGGGGTCGCCAACCTTTTGGACCTCAGGGACCACCAAACTCATAATTTTAAGTCCCAGGGACCACTAACCTGTTCTGCGGGCATGGCCTAATTTGTGGGTGTGGCTTGGTGGTCATATGACTGGCTGGGCATGGCTAGTATGTAAATATTATAAATATTTATATAAATATTAAATTTTTTATAAAAAGAGAGCAACCTTTACCCAAAAGCAGGCAAAGCAGGCAGACAGATTGAGTTGCTCACAGAATCACAGATTCATTCAGAGATCTATCTATCTGCTATTGGCTAGCTCAGTCTGTCATATAAAATTTGCTTGCCATGAGTCTGCACTGAATAATAGAACCTTCTGTCCTAAGGGAGGTTCAGCTGTGCTTAAAAGCAGAGCTGAATATCTAAAGACTAGCTAGAAAGCAAGAAATTCAACCATTTCCTGCTTTCTAGCTAATCTATATCTCCCGGAACAGCAGAACAGGTGATGGTCAGAAAAATAGCAATTTAGCAGGCATGTTTGCCAGGTAAGGAGTGAGTGGGTAGGGAGGGTTCCCATGGGCCTTGTGGGCAGCACAGCCTTGTGTTTCTGAGCAGCCTGGATTAATTGCTTTGGGGGGGGTGCTCAGGAGTGACATTTCTCTGTGGCCCACCAAAATTTTTCGAGGCCCACCAGTGTGCTGCGGCCCACTGGTTGGTGACCGCTGATCTAAATAATCCAAAACAGCAGCCCCCAACCTTTCGGGCTCAATGGATCAGTGGAGGTGGTGGTGGGAGGGCACATGGCTTTGTGTGTGCATGCCACTTTCACAAATGCAATTTCATTCATAGGCACTTGCTCACTCCTCCACCATTTTTGTGGTCTGATTCCAAACAGGCTGTGGGCCGGCACTGGGCCATGGACCAGAGTTAGGGACCCCAATCTAGAAGTATGTACCAATCAGCAATTAGTTTCACCTGTGAATTTTGCAAAGTAAAACATAAAATTTCATCAATTTCAAAGGAAATTAACACAGGTTAATATGCCATTTTCATTTCCAGCCTTTCATAGGCAGTTGACTTCTAGGTATGCTGGTGTACAACATCTAGAACTTGTTTTCTGCTCTAATTGATAACATTTTAATTCCTACATAGATGAGATAGCTATAGATATGGATAGATGGTTATGATTTTATCATATTTTTGTGGACATTTTGTGAATCTATAAATATCCAAAACATCTTGGACTATAAGTTAAAAAAGAAAAGTTGAATATTTAGTATCTCCAAGTAGATACTAGGAATCAAATATTAAAATTTGATTGCAATGAAAGCTGAGGCTCCTGAGTAATATACAGTATAACAACTTACTTACAGAGTTCAACTGGCAAGAGTTAATAGAAGGTTGTTTTCTATATTTTATTTTACTTTAAGTCATAATTTATATCTTCTGGCTGTCAGATGTGTCACTAATGCTTAAAATAGCAGTCAACATTAGAAATTAATATTTTTAGTTAATAAAATTCAAAACATTAGAAGCTACACCAGTTTTATTTTCAGAGTTTGCCTGGTTTGTAATAAACACTGTCAACTCTAATGTTACTTTGCAGTAACTAATTGCTTAACTACTAATCCTGGTCCCCAAATTATATTTTGAAGGAAAGTATGTATCTAACAATAGCTGGAAGAATTGACAGAAGGGGCTACAGTATCATCTTTTAAACCCTAGGCATCTTATGCTGTTCATTCAAACTGAAAGTAGGAGAGTGTAGTTTTTACTTTCTTTTAGTTCAATCTGTTGAATTGAGAAACTCTGAAAATATATTCCTGAATACTTTGAAATCAAGGTTTTTCAACTGAATATGTTCAGAAAAAAGTTTATTAGACTGTTTAGGCTTACTTTTTATAAAAATAAATAAATGGATGTGATAGAATCAAGCTGATGTTATAACAGCATTGTTCAGAACAGGAAATGGATGATTAGTAACCCTGAGAATTCCTCATTTTATGTTCATTCTGTGCATGTGTAGAAAGAAAGACCCTATAATAAAATGCTACAATTTCCAGATATTACTTTTTTAAAATGGTGGTAAAAATAAAGTCTTATTTTTTCCTGAAAACTCATTTTAATTTCAATATGCTAGTTAATACATCCAAATACAAAGAAATTAAGGGCAACAATTGGCAGTGGTGATGCTACCATTGGGCAGAGTAAGGTCATTACTCCAAAGAAAAGTACTGGAAGCTGGCAAGAAAATGTGAGAAGTTAGAACTGGGTTCTGTAAGATGCTATCCTATTGCCAGTATTGAAAAAAAAATTACTTTTTTATTGTGGAATAATAGGGACATTTTTTTTTTTTAAAAAAAGAGGGACATCAAATTGTTCTTCACTTAGGCACAAACATTTCTTGAGTGAGACTTGGTTGTAGCAGTGATAATTTTAGTATGCTGTGAACTTTTGCTGCTTTCTGAGCAATTAATGCATTTGTCTATCAAAGAATGTTAATACAAACATGTAATTTATGTCATCTATTGGTAAAAGAGAAGAATAAGCACAAATAGGAATTTGGACATTGGTACATCCAGTGGATACCTGAAAAAAGGATGGGCTATTAATTGACTTTCTAGAAGTATACAACCTTCCCAAGGAAATCCGCTCCTCTTTGACAGTAATAATTAGGAAGAGACGAAAGCATCTAATCTACAGGCAGGAAAGTGGAAAATCCTAATGAAGTCTCAATTTTACTCTCCTGAAAAAGCTGTCTGTCGCTCACTCTGTAAAAAAGGGTGGGGGGAAACAGTGCCTTAATGATCTCCCAAATCGTCCCCAAGATGGAAGCCTCCTAAGTGTGAGATTATAAAGCTGAAAGCTATACTGAAGCTGTACTTTTAGAATAAGCCAAGCCACACCCGTTGTTTCTTGGAATACAGAGCTCTGAGGAAAAGCAGGAAATAAGATGCTGATGATTCAGAACTGTTTTCTTTAGTTGCTGCAAAGGAGACCTTTTGGATACAAGGCCTTCTAATTGAAGCAGAAAAGGATGTGCATATTTTTTTCAAAAGTATTTTTTAAAATAACTATCGAGTTAGACTTTAAAAATATCATGCCATTTTAAGATAAGTGCACATAATAATTAACAGCAAGAATTAGTTGAAATTTATATCATCTCCTCAATATCTAGAAAGTAAGAGATGGAGGTAATAAGATAAATTGGAAGTGGCAATGCCATTCTGCTTACTTGCACACTTCCATGTAAGTCTCAACTGTTCTGATCAGACCTTTAGATGAGGAATCAGTCCTTATGTTGACAATTAGCTGGGTAGGTCACAGAGATAGCATAGCAGGGAAGAGAAACAAGGATTTATGCCAGAGATGAGGAGGTAGAGAAAGTATGGCTCTATCTTTGGCTACGGCTATGTCCAGCTTTCAGCTGAAGAAAGGCTTCCTTTCCATGGATTAAATGAATAAGAAGAAAAAGAATCAGGTGGCAGACCCAAAGATTTGTTAAAAATTTAGCTCAGAATGAAATCAACTATTATGTAACTATTATGGCTTGATTGAAACAAAATAATACTATTGTGTAGGAAGCCCTCAATTTACAACTCATCGTTTAATGACTTGGTGGCCACAAAACAGGTGCCTTGTGGGCCATAATGCATTTCTGGCTGTTGCAAAATATTGCATTGACCCTTGTGGTCACTTATACATTTCAGGTATTGGTCAGCTGGCTCACATTTATGACCAGTTGCAGCATCCTACTTTTTTGTTAATTTCTAGCATGTTTTTGCCAGTTTTTGCCAGAAAATGCCCATTCAGGTAAATGGATTCAGACTTACAACTACATGATTCACTTAATCACCATATGAATCAGAGTTGTAACTGCCACATTTGCTTAACAACTAGCATAAAAATGGTTCTAAATCAGGTTTGGTCATGTGGGCATCTTGATTTACAATTATCATGACTTACAATGAAAATTCTCATCCCAATTGTGGTCGTAAGTCAAGGACTAAATGTATGTTCTCTTTCTTTTCCATCTTCTGGTTCCAATACTTATTTGCTAGTTTTATTGAAACCATTATTTGCTGTTCCATCCAAAGTGCTAAACTAAAATTTGCACCTACTGTCCAAACCTGAGGGAAAACTATAGTCTGAAGTTCATTTGTAATCCTACTCTGGCATACAAAATGCAAAGGATCAGTTGTTGGCTATTTATTACATTAGAACAATACATTCATTTTAGGTGATTATTAAATAAATCCCTGAAAATCAGTTTAATTTGGAAGCAATATTTTTAGATTAGACTACTTGTTTATCTAGGCCATACTGTCTACTCCAATAGGGAAAAATTTAGAGAATAGTTGGAGTCTTTCCCATCACCTCCTGTGTTTAAATATGGGTTTTCAACATTTAAATATATCATGCAGTCCAATTTTATTTCAATTTAATCCCTAAATTAATTATTTAATTTATATTGAGAAAATCATAGGGGATTTGAACCTGGGTGTCTGATATTTATATCCTATATTACTTACTGCAACTGCTTTGATTAGTGAACCCAAATATAGATACTGGTGGATATTTCACACCTACAAGATTCAGAATTGTTACTTTATGGTCTGGCTGGAATTTTCTCTTACTAGAAATCTTCTCAAAATACAATGGCTTGATTTTAACACATAAATCTAGTTGAATCTATTGCCACATGTTTTAAACTCATTGTTTAGCACTTGGATTGGAAACCTTTGTGCCTTCAAGCTGAGCTTCAGAAGAGAGACAGAAACAGTGAGAAATGGGACTTTTATTTGAGGCATGTTTATAAAGAATAAACTACAAAATGACAATGGTCACAAATAATGGAACTCTTTCCATTCTGCTGTTTAATCTTCAGGCAGAAGTTGCATGCAAACAATAGTTGCCTAGTATAGCAAAAATATTGCATTGTCTTATCGCTAGCAAATTTGTATGATTTTTGAGTTTTTCATAGTAACTCAAACCTTGCAGCAGAAAAACAAAATGTGTCATAGTGGCATTCCTTTGCCAGTACCAGCAAGGATTCTAATTTTCTATATAATCTCTTTCATCATTAGCTGGAAACTGGAGGAGATCAGACCTATATATAAACAAAGAGCAAACTTCTCTCCCTTCTAGCACTGAAGATGGGTAATGGAATGTCTGCAAGGAAACAGCCGAGCTCAGAAAGCACAAGCTACAAATATTATCTTCTATGAGAAGAGACCTTCTCTGACCTGCTCCTTCTGTAGCTGTTTTCACGATGATTAATTCATTTATACTTCAGGAACATGGAGGCCTACATAGCTTCAATTCAGCCAATGAGTAATGCCCAATTATTCTAAGTTTAGGTAACAAGAAGCAAACTGCTAGCATGTGGACCTTGTCTCTCCAGCTAAATAGCTTGTTGAACTCAACTTCCTTCAGCACTAGGGGTGGGAGGTGACAAATTTTAGACTAGTCAGATTATCAGCAGTGGATGTGCCAGATAAGTTGGGAGCAGCTTTCCTAGCTCTAAAGTCACATCTAACTGAAGCTTTATTTATGCAACTTATTTTTCCAGCCTTGTAAATGCATTTTAAATGCCATCAAATTATTTTGAATTCTCTTCACTTTTTTTTGCTCTAGGTTGATATTTATAAAGCTATAATTACATGTATTTTTGTGCATTTCGAGCGTACATCAATCAGTATTCACCCTTGCTATCTCCTAATAGCTGTGTCCTTTGAGTTTAGCCATGAATGAATGTCCCTTCCATTGCGTAAGGCTGCTTATTGAAAAAAGAAAATCTGTTCACCCCCACCAGAAAAGAAGGCAACTTGTTAATATTTCTCTCTCTCTTCTCCTGCTAATAGTCCATGTATGCATCTACATTTTATCTAGCAATTTGCAAAACCAAACAACCAATCAAAAAACGTTGTGAGTGGCTGTTCTAGGAAGGTTAATAGCATACAGGATTAAATGTAAAACTGTAAACAAATGCTCCAAAGCCATGCTAATGTATCAATAACCCTGCCCAAACAAGCAAATGGCAGTAAATATAGCAGCTGTACGTTTCCCCATAACCAGGAGAAACATCTGGTGGACAGAGCAGCTAAGTGCATTACAGGGTGGGGAAGAACTGTCTCCAGCATTAATCATCTGAAACACAAATCATAGCTATTGAAATGAATACTTCAATTCTAAATACAATTTTCTCTGAATTAAGCAAGATGGAATTGATGCAGTAATTTCAACATTATTTTAATTTCCAGTTTATGATTCACGGAAAAGTAATACATGTATGAAAAGTGAAGGTAACTAATTGGATAAGGACTGGAATTCAGCATGAAAGATTTATTTTTCTTCCCCCTCTCCCACCAGAAAAAATAAGCAAATAATAACAATAAGTGGGGTAAGCCAAGTGTGGATAATTCAACAAGGATAATCAATATCTTTGACCATGCTGGCTGTTTCTGATGGGAACTAAAGCTCAAAACTGGAAGGCACTAAGCTGTCTATGTTTCTCTGCTATGTTCAGAATTGTGGTTTGCCAGAAGAAAGTGTGGAAAATGTATTTCTGATTAAAGTGTACATATGCATTGCTGCTAGAACAAATATATAACTGATATAAAGTATGATACTGCACTTTCCCATATTTTTTCTACTGGATTTAATTAGGAGTACCACATGTGAGTGCTATTTTAAAAAAGTATATATTTATTTAAAAATATAAAAATAAATGAAACCTCACAAAATTCACAAGTCCTCAGTTCTCAGACAATTGATTGAATTGTTCATGAGGCAATCCTCATGAACAGAATTAACTGTGTGGAAGTATCGTTGTCATTTTACAGAAAAACCCTTTTGTCATAAATATTTTTGGGTCGCTATTTTGAAAATGGATTTTCATGACCATAAAAGGAACAACATTTTTAAAAATCATTTTACATTTACTAAAAAAGGGCAAAGACATCTTAAAAACTAACATGCGTAACCTGATGTAATTATGTATTTGCTTGGCTTTTATTGCCACAAGCTTTCTTACTGCATTCACTGAAAAAGAATAATATCACTATCTTTCTCAAAACTCTTTATAACCTTTTTTTTTTTAAAAAAAAGCTTTGAAGTAATATTTGGGTAGGTTTTGAATAATAAGAGTACTTTCTTGTAAGTAAAAATGAAGATAGTTGTTTTTGGCTATGTGGGAAAAATTACTACCAAACCATTGTGGGTAGGCAATATAGCTCACTTTTGTGGCATTTTAATCATATTGGCAAATAGAGAGGGGAAAATGAATTTTTCACTTTACACATGGCTTATTCTACTCATTATTGTTATTTGTTTATTTTTTTCTGTTTGGTTTTTTTTTATGAAGTCACAACACTGCCTTAAATATTTGCTGTACATTTTTCTGGTGTTTAATGCCACTCTTGTTCCATGAGTTTACTCTACCTTCCTTCTAATTTCAAATGAAGAGTTTTCAAAATTAATTTTAGATTTGGCATATGGTTTTCTTTCATATTCAAAAAACATTTTCCCTTTCTATTTTAGCAATAATTTGCATAAATTTAAATGTAGAAAGATAGGATTCAATAGCACAGTTTCAGATGAACAATTGTTGATGCTCAATCATATAAATGTTAGATTCATCTTGTACTGCAGAGGTAAATTTAAGCTGCGGTGAAAATATGCATGTGAAATAATGTCTTAATAGTTTGGAAATCAAAATATGTAGATTTATAAGTTGTTGGTGTTAATTTGAAACTTTTATGTCCAGAGAAAAATTAAATATGTAACAATTGTTTTACAGAATCTTATTTGCTTTGTTCTTCATTTATTTATGTATTTGTTAGCTACAGTACTCCTTTGTGTGCATATAAAAGATGAATGATAGTTTAGGTTTAGCAAAAGTTATTGAGTTTGTAATTTAATATATTATTGTGTCAACATAGAGAGACTTTGTTTTTAATCTATGTGCTCTGTAGAACTGCTGTGCATTGACTTTATAAAGACTTTATAAATCTAAATTAGAAATAAATAAATACTTGGCAGAAAAAGACATTGCCCATTACACTTAAACATAATAAACTTCCTAAAGTTGTTAAGATTCATAATTTTTATGACAAGTCTTAAAAAAACCAGTATCTGATTATAACTCCAGTTATTTATTGTGTTTATTTTTAAAAATACAAAAAGACAAAAAATTTAAAAACTACAGCATCAAAAGCCATGAAGTGAAAAGGAAGCAGGAATACCAATCTAAATGCCTATATACTTTCTAGTTGTCTATGTCAGCAGCTCCCAACCTTTTGGGCATCAGGGATCGGTTCTGTGGAGAGAGGTTTTTCTGTGGTCAGAAGGGGTGTGGTTTAGTGTGCTGCCTACATTCTGTGAATAGGTCCGGTTTCTGGCATGCTGAGCACCAGTGCCTGTCCACAAACCAGGAGTTAAGGAATTTTGGTCTATGTGATGCTGGATCACGTAGGCCACTGTCTCTGAATAGCAGTGGGAGTCTGTTGTGTATCCTAAAAGCACAGCATTAAGTTGGATTTGTTTGAAATCCTATGGATCACTTTAATACCCAAGACTGAGCATGGCATTGGTCTTGAGCTGCCATTGAAAAGAACAACTCTATTTCTTTGTAGTGTGATGCAATTTAGTTACAAATTTCCTCAGATCATCAGCATACTGCCATTCATATGGACAAAAAGATGTCACTGGAGATTGCATTTTCAGGGGATTCTGAAGACTATTTTGGAAAGAGCAATCACTAACAATCCTGTGACATGCGTAACAAAAGCCTTCTGAATATATGGCATCTTAGCAAAGTGTGGGACCACAATTCTCATCAGCCCCAGGTAGTATTGCTGATTGTCAGATAAAATAGGATTTGAATTCTAAAATAGTTGGTGGACACTAGATTGCGAAAAATTGGCTCATTCAAATGTCATCCTTAGGTTTAGAATTCAGTAGATTAAAACCAATATTGTCATTTTATGTTGCTTATCACCATTAAGTCCTTAAGAGATAAAATATGGACTTCTTTTTAGCCTTTCATCAGAAAGTGGTTGCGCTAAATCCTGACAAGAACATGGCACATTTTAATTAGAGTAAGGCTGTCTGACCCTTCATAGCATCAGCACACAACCTCACAGAGAAAAAGGTTCTAAAGTAACAGAAATTGTTTGGATTAATACTTTAGCATGTTTGTGGGGGGAGACAACACTTTTACTGGACAGATCTTACTTATATCCCTTCTACTGAAATAGGAAAGGGCATGATTTAGTGACTCATTTAGAAGGGCCTGAGCTATTGAATCATCCAGAGCAGTGTCTCATTTTTTCTTGGAAGTTCTTTTAAACAGTGGGTGAAGTTAATTTATTATTGGTAAAAGCAATTAGAGAAGGAGGAGGAGAAACAACAATTAAGTAATTGGTAGGGGGAAAAGTAGGAAAAATATAGTTGGTTGGACAAAATGCTAGAGAAAATAATTGTGTAAGTACTGGACTCAAAAGCATATGTGCTATAAAGTTGAGAGGGGAAAAAAACCTGTTCTTGATTTGAAGTGAGGTATTTCATATTTGCAAAGCAAATAGGATGACTTCGTAGGAATAGAGTACTATTCCATAGATGCCTCCCCAGTGTCTGTCAGACTCCTTGTCTTGAATTCTTACAACTTTTAAAGTACCTTTTAATTTAAACCTTCAGAAAGTTTTCATGTTGCAAAACAAAGCAGCAGTCCACAATATATAGCACAAACTTTCTTTTAAAAAAAACCTGTCTCTGGGCACAAAATATGACTCACAGGATTTCTTATAAAATGGAAATGATGTGTAACTATAGCCCAATGCTTTGCTAGAACTCTGTCCTTCTTTCCAGAAATAGGAGGAAAGGTAAGGAAAATTGATAGGAAACATCCTACCAATAGGGAGGCATTGGCAAATAACATTTTGTAAATTGTTTTGTTAGAATTATAAAGTATTTACCATGATAGTCATATTGTATTATAAATGGACATAACATCACAGGTAAATTGACACAACATTCAATTTCTTGAAAAATTTCCATTTTCCTTTATTTTTAAAAAATTAGCAGTTTTAGTCTGAAAAAAACATATTTGAGAGAAACAGCTGAGCATGGCTTCAGGATACGTTACCCTTAATTATCATACAATGATCAAAATAAGAATAGATTATACCAAGCAGCAGTATGTTCAGGTTAATTGGTCAATTGCAAACCAGATAATCCATTTTTTCTGGGAAATACCAGAAATTGGATTTCCTAATATTGTAAAGTTGAAAGAGAAATTAGAATCTTCTAATCCAACCATCTCTTACAATTCCATATCTAACTTTTGCTTGAAAATCTCTGCTGATGGAGCACTCATGATCCAAGAACCAGGCTCTCCCGCAATTTAATAGTTCCCAAGGTCAGCATATTTCTATTTATTTCAAGTTTGGATCCTCCACTGAAAATCTTTAGCTCATTAATTCTTGCCCAAAAGTGCCATGTGTTGGAGTAGATTTATTGGATTCTTCTCCTAAATTTCATTTATTATCATGACAATAAGCAGATAGAGGATAACTGGAAAATAATATGTAGAGAGAACAATGACAGCACCCTTCACTAACACACATCCACGTCCATGAGATCAACAACAAAACCAAAAAAGAAATTGTAAGGAAATTCTAAACCTGAATGAACTAGAAAAGCAAATGCTCTTTCCATATGAACGGCAAAGAAGGAATCGAAGGATAGATTATGGAATATAATATGAAACTGTGGAAAATGTTACAAACAACTTCTAAAGATGAAAATGAACCATGACAAAAACACATTCTTGCACATTCTACCATTTGCCATCCTCATTCCTTTCCTAGAAACTAGTTTTAGCCTTCTTTCTTAAGACTTGGGAAGGATAGTTTGCTTAAACCAGTGGTTTATTGAGCTATCCAGATGCTTTGGACAATAACTGCTGCAGTCTCTTCCCATTAATCATATTGTCCAAAGGAAATGAAAGTTCATTTCTATAATAGAGTTCATTTCTATAAAATCTACATCCAGTGGCATTTGCAGAGGGTGGGTGAATGGATAAACAACTTCAAAACGCTGGGCATAATGAGAGCAATGGATATTCCTACCTATATTTGATTTTAATAATCTTCTAGCAAGGGACCATATTCGGAGTAAATCATTAAGTGAGGTAAAGGTAAACCATATTAATAAATCATGGATTGCTTAAACATGGTTTCTCCAATGAATTATTTTTCTATGTATAAGTTAAATTAAAGGCATTATGGAGCTGTGGGTTATGTGAGCCTGGTCTTGATTCTGTTTTTTTTTTTTTTTTGGGGTGGGTGATAGATATGTATGAAGGATACAATAGGAATAACCATTGAACAACATTGTGGCATTAAAAATGCCAAATCCTTCATTAACAAGCAAAGTGTTCTTGAGCTGATTAAGTCTACAGAAATGATAGAGCTTTGTTATCCACACCTACAAGTAATGTTGTGATATTTAATCAAAGTCTTGGTGCAGTATGATATCTGCACCAAGACTTTGCATACACAGGTATACATACAATGAATATTGGATCCTATGCTTTCTCACTTATTGGTCAACATTGTCCAGTGGTGTTTTCAAGATTTTCCTCCTGCAGGCATCAACACTAATTACATAATGAGTGAAGGAAAATGATTCTTTCATTATATTGTTTGAATCCTAGCATTGTGGAGCAGGATTCATAATGTCTACTAGGTTTAAATATTTAATGTATAAACATGGCAGATCTTTACATACTTTTGAACAACTTATATTATGTGAATTTTATTAATTTCTGAATTAGTTTCTAGGCTTAGATTATACAAAGCAGAATATCTAGAGATGGGAATACAGATTAAAAAACAAAACAGTTTAAAAACATCCACTTTGGGATGCTAATTATCTGGTTCATATGGTTTTCCAAGTGATTTTTTTTTCAACAATCTACCCGTATCCCAGGTATTTAAATTGTTCTGGATTGGTTCATTTGTTTTTAAAATACTTACCCTTCATTGGCCGGGATTCCGGCGGGAAAGCCTTGCCCTGTCATTGGCTGGGTGAAGCGCAGGAAGCCTTTAAAAGAGAGGCTGCCTGCGCTCGCCGATCGTGTCCGTTCTGAAATAAAAGAAAGAGCTGAAATTACTAAGAGTACGTGCCTCGTTATTGCCGCCGCTAAAACACTGGTGACGAAGGTGGGATCGAGACAGCACTTTTAGCAAGTACGATAGCGGCGGAGATCGAATGGCACCATGTCTGGAAACAACACCCCGCCAGAGAAATTCAACCCGGCAAAAGAGGAATGGCAGACCTACGTGGACCGATTCCTCATGTTCCTGGAGAGCAGCGACCTGAACGGCGTCTCCGATCATCGGAAGAGAGCGGTTTTCCTGACCCATTGCGGCCAAGCTGTATTCCGAATGGCGAAAGCGCTTGCATCTCCGATCGACGTAAAAACCTTAACCTGGCCCGAACTGGAAAAGATTCTACGAGACCACTACGCTCCTACAGTCTCCTGCCTAATTAAGCGCCATGAGTTTTACCTCCGGAATCAGAAGGAAGGTGAATCCATAGCCGACTTCGTGGCAATCTTAAGAGACATCGGGGGTGAGTGCGAATTCTCGGATTTCAACGAAGCCCTAAGAGACCGGATCATACTAGGGCTGAGAGATCCAATACTACAGAGCAGACTGTTAAATCGCCCAAAAATAACAGTCAAGGAGGCTATAGAAGAAGCCACCGCAGCCGAAGCCACCCAGAAATCAGCAGCGAGAATGAAAAAAATTAACCAAGCTGCAAACCACAACACCAGAGAACTACCAAAACCAGAGGGAGAACGAGAGAAGACCACGACACACCATGAGGATCTGGAGACTGAGACCAGTAGTGAAGAAGACGATGTATGCCACCTGAAGACAGGTAGAGGGAGAAAAGAGCAGGCAAACAGAAAATTTGATTTTGAATGCAACCGCTGCGGGGGAAATCACCCCAGATCTGAGTGTCGTTTCATCGATGCGATCTGCAGAAAATGCGAGAGAAAAGGGCACATCGCGAAGGTATGCAGAGCCAAATCCAATTATAGCCCAAGGCGAAGAGGAAGCCCTCCCCCAAGAGAGAGAGAAAGAGCGAAAGAGAAAAAAACGAGTAGCCATTGGAGCCAAGAAGGAAGACAGAGAAGATACAAAGAATCAACTTACCGCAAAGAAGAAACACACCAAACAGTCATAATTGGACACTCAAATACAAAGAATGTAAGAAAAGTACACATTCAAGTAAAAATTGAAGGACAAGACTGTAAAATGGAAGTGGACTCGGGATCATTTCTCTCTATGGTATCGTGGGACACTATCAAAGACTTAATTCCAGACATCCAACAGGAAGAGCTTGAAGTACAAAACTTAATCCTTAAAGACTATCAAGGTAATAAAATTCCTGTTGTGGGCGTTGGACATTTTCAGGTAACCTTCAAAGATCGCACCGAAATTTTACCCCTCACAATTGTTGACCGAAACAGACCAAGCCTTTTAGGATTGGAATGGTTCGACCCGCTTGGAATTGGGATGACCGGTATCAACCACGTCGCAGATGCAGACTGGGAAGCAGACCTCATTCAAGAATTCCAGGACCTATTCAGCGGCGAACTAGGCAAGTACCGGGGTAACCCGATATCTTTTAACCTAGACCCCAAGGTAGCTCCAATTAGACTAAAGGCAAGGCACGTTCCTTTCGCCTTAAAACCTAAAATAGAGGAACAACTAGACAAATTAATTAAGCAAGGAGTCCTCGAACCAGTGGACCATGCCAGGTGGGAGACCCCCATAGTGACCCCTATCAAAGCGGATGGGTCGATTCGTATCTGTGGGGACTATAAGGCAACCCTTAATCATGCGTTGCAACAAAGTGCATATCCCGTTCCGGTTGTGCAACACTTGTTACATTCTATCAAAGGCGGAAAGATCTTCGCTAAACTCGATTTGGCTCAGGCATACCAACAACTACCTGTAGATGAAAAAACAGCGGAAGCCCAAACGATAGTCACACACAAGGGCGCATTTAAATGTAACCGCCTCCAATTCGGCGTTAGCGTGGCTCCAGGCATTTTTCAGAGCTTAATGGAACGTCTCCTTCAGGGAATACCGGGAGTCATTCCATACTTTGATGATGTCCTGATCGCAGCTAAAGACAAAGCGCAACTGCGAGACCGACTAAGAAAAGTGCTCACCAAATTCGCTGAAACAGGTCTCAAAGTTAAAAAAGAAAAATGCACACTAATAACTGAGAAAATCGAATTTCTGGGATACCTAATTGATGGCAATGGCATCCACCCGACAGAAGGAAAAATCCGTGCAATCAAAGACGCCCCCATTCCGACTAACAAAGGAGATCTACAAGCTTTTCTGGGATTAATAAACTTTTACCATGTTTTTCTGCCGCAGAAAGCAACGGTGGCGGAACCCTTACATAGACTCCTGGACAAAGACACGGTTTGGAAGTGGGGCAGTCGGGAAGAAACAGCTTTTAACAAAATTAAAAGCCTCATTACTTCAGCAAAGGTACTCATACAATACAATGAGACTTTACCATTGATATTAACTTGTGATGCATCACCTTTTGGGATCGGAGCCGTTCTAAGCCATCTTTTACCTAATGGCAGAGAAGCCCCGATTGCGTTTTATTCAAAGACATTGTCTAAAACCCAATGAAATTACAGTCAAATAGACAAGGAAGCACTAGCCATTGTATCAGGTATTAAAAGGTTCCATGAGTACCTCTATGGCTGAATGTTTTCTGTAATTACCGACCATAAACCTTTACTAGGAATTCTGGCTGGAAACAAAGCGACGCCTAACATTTTATCACCCAGAATGACGAGATGGTCAGAATTCCTCGCTGCATACAACTATACATTAGCCTACCGCCCCGGTCCATCCATCATGCATGCCGATGCTCTGAGTCGTTGCCCATTGCCGGACAGTGACCCTGACCCGAACCCCAGCACATCCACACTACTAATTGAAACCCTGACCGACCTCCCGATGACAGCAGCAGACATCGCTCACGAAACCGCCAACGATCATCAAAGTGAGCGGGTGGATTACAAAGGGATGGCCAGAAACTGAACTACAAGACTCGTATAAACCCTTTAAACAGAGACAAACGGAACTTTCCGTACTAAAGGGTTGTGTACTTTGGGGGGACCGGGTGGTTATTCCACTAAGGCTGAGGGATCCGATTCTGCGATTATTGCATGAAGGTCACCCTGGGGTTGTTAAAATGAAAAGTTTGGCTAGAAGCTATGTTTGGTGGCCGGGGTTGGACAAGGACGTTGTTGAATGGGTTGCGGGTTGCCAGCCATGCCAGACATCCCGACCCTCACCCCCGAAAGCACCGGTCATTGAGTGGGAGCTACCCAGGGGCCCATGGTCTAGAGTCCATATAGATTTCGCGGGTCCGACAAAAGGTTATACATTTTTAATTCTGGTAGACGCTTACTCAAACTGGCTAGAAGTAAGCCTAATGCAATCTACTTCTTCGGAAGCTGTCATTCGACAACTCAGAAAATGGTTTGCCACACACGGATTGCCAGACATCCTAGTCTCAGACAACGGCCCTCAATTCACTGCTACAGAATTTGAGGGCTATTTAGCTAGCTCGGGCATACGCCATGCCCTAACCGCGCCGGCACACCCGGCAGCGAATGGACGAGCCGAACGCATGGTTCGGTTCACCAAAGAAACACTCCACAAGTTAGGCCACGGCCCTATACAAGCACGCATCGACAAACTACTATTTATACAACATACCACACCTAGCAGCACTACAAACAAAACCCCAGCTGAACTACTTATGGGGAGGAAATTACGCTCCCCTTTGGATAGGTTACACCCTACATACTCCACAGACAAACCACTAGACTCTTCCAGCAAGCTCCGAACATTTCAAATCGGAGACTTAGTCTATGCAAAAAACTTGGTTGGACATCCATTATGGGTACCAGCTACCATCACACAAATCACCGGCCCACGATCATACCGACTTACCACTTCTGATAATAAAAGCTGGAAGCGGCATATCGATCAACTTAGATCCCGCACCCTTACAAGACCTTGCGACCCCCCTGGGGGGGAAGGGGATCAACCACCACACAATCAAGAAACAACAGACCCATACCCAACCAACAATCAACAAGCAGCAGACCCACAAACAAACAATGACACCCTAACTTCCACACACACACCCTCAACACTAGCTCCGGTCGATTTGCGCAGCTACGTACCTGAGCCAGGGGAACTTCCAGACGAAACAGCAGACACGGCCGACGATAATCCAAGCCAGAGAGGGAGCGGCCTAGCCATCTCAACCAGTCGAGCTAGGCCCGCTAGGAGTGACTCGGCCGGCTCGACCTTCCAGAAGTTTCCCAGGTCAGAGGCAGGAGGACCAACAGGTCCACCCGCTCCAACAGTCAGCAACAAAATGACTGAGCCGCGCAGGTCCAGTCGGACCCGCAGGGGCCCCGCCTATCTACGTGATTACGTAACATAGGCGGAGCTCCTGATTGGTCGGACTGAATCAAGAGGGGAGGGATGTTCTGGATTGGTTCATTTGTATTTAAAATACTTACCCTTCATTGGCCGGGATTCCGGCGGGAAAGCCTTGCCCTGTCATTGGCTGGGTGAAGCGCAGGAAGCCTTTAAAAGAGAGGCTGCCTGCGCTCGCCGATCGTGTCCGTTCTGAAATAAAAGAAAGAGCTGAAATTACTAAGAGTACGTGCCTTGTTATTGCCGCCGCTAAAACATAAATATTGCTAGACCTTAATAAAGGATGGGAAACAAGCTATCTGAAATGGCCCAGAAATGCTTCAGAAATTAGATCACATAATGAATATTTCTTTTTACATTATGGAGGAGGCATCCAGTTTTCTTGTATTTTGTTGGCTATGTAATGGCCAAAATAACAGAGATATCCATGTTATTCTCTCCCTCCCTCCCTCCCTCTCCTGTTTTCTGTCTGTCTATCAAATTTATTTGTCATCTCACGATTCAGGTTACTCTTTTTGTTTGTTTGTTTCTGGCTTTTGATGCTATTATTTGTCCCTGCCAGAGTGTTTCTGACTGTGGTTAGGTTGTCTCATAATACAAAGTAACAGTGTTTTCCAACAACATTTTACAAATACTTTTTTCAACAGAACTTGGAAAGAATTCATATTACTATTATTTTAATGATTTTAATGTATGTATATACATTTAATATATACTTTGTTTTACCATTTAATGTATGTATATACATATACATATTTATTATTTATTTATTAATGCAATTTATATACCGCCCCCTCTCCCAATCGGCCAGACCCGCTTGTTGAACAAATGGGTCTTTAGCGCGCGCCGGAAGGTCCGGAGGTCAGGGATGGTCCTCATCTCCAGGGGTAGTTCGTTCCAGAGGGAAGGTGCTCCCACAGAGAAGGCCTACACCCTTGGGGCCGCCAGCTGGCATCGTCCAGCCGGTGGTATCCTGAGGAGGCCCACTCTGTGAGAGCATACTGGTCGATGGGAGACCGATGTTGGCAGCAGGCGGTCCCGTAAGTACCCGGGTCTCAAGCCATGGAGCACCTTAAAAGTGATCACTAGCACCTTGAATCGCACCCGGGAGGCCACCGGAAGCCAGTGCAGCTCACACAGGAGCGGTGTTATGTGGGAGCTCCGAGGAGCCCCCCAAATCACCCATGCAGCTGCATTCTGGACCAGTTGAAGCCTTCGGATGATCTTCAAGGGGAGCCCCATATAGAGAGCATTGCAGTAGTCTAGACGGGAGATGACAAGGGCAGATGTGTTTGTGCGCAATGCACCCCGATCCAGAAAGGGCCGCAACTGGTAAATCAGGCGAACCTTACAAAAAGCCCCCCTGGCAACGGCCGCTATATGCTCTTCTAACGACAGCCGTACATCCAGGAGGACACCAAGATTGCGTGCCCTCTCCGTGGGGGTCAAAATCTCTCCCCCCACGACCAGCGATGGAGTTAGCTGGCTGTATCTGGGTGCTGGAAACCACAGCCACTCGGTTTTGGCCGGGTTGAGTCGGAGTCTGTTTTCCCCCATCCAGCACCGCACGGCTTCCAGGCTCCAGGTCATACACACATACATATGTATATATTTAAAGGGACATTTTAGAATACAAATTGAAATTACCTCCTGAGGCAAAAGTTTGCTTATATTTCTAGCAAATATCAGTACAGATGAAAATTCAGGTGAAAAGTACAGGTGAAAAGAAGGCAGTAAAAATAATGCATATATTATAAAAGTAAAGTTAATCTATGAATGAGGAAGGTATCTATTCAAATCTTACTCAACCTTTAACTTGCCAGCTCATCTATTGTTACAAATAGTAACAAACTATTGCCTAATTTGCAATTTGCAATATGAGGTATAATAATACTAATAGATCATGGCAGAGTGTATGTGAAATAATGCATGTTAGCACTTTGAACAGAGGAAACACACAAGAAATAATCTCAAAGGGACATTGCAGACTTTATTGAGGTTGAATCAGCAACTTTTGTGATTAGCGTCAACCAAAATGCAGAAGACTCTTTTGCTTAATTTTGTTGTTGTTAGTCTTGAAGTCATGTCCGACCCATCGCAACCCCATGGACAACATTCATCCAGGCTTTCCTGACCTCTACCATCCCCTGGAGTCCATTTAAGATCATGCCGACTGCTTCAGTGACTCCATCCAACCACCTCATTCTCCATCATCCCCTTCTTTTTTTTGCCCTCAATTGTTCCCAGCATTAGGCTCTTCTCCAGTGAGTCCTTCCTTCTCATTAGGTGGCCAAAGTATTTGAGTTTCATCTTCAGGATCTGGACTTCTAAAGAGCAGTCAGGGTTGATTTCCTCTAGGACTGACTGGTTTGATCACCTTGCAGTCCAAGGGAGTCGCAGGAGTCTTTTCCAGCACCATAGTTCAAAGGCTTAAATTCTTTGGCGCTCAACCTTCCTTATGGTCTGACTTTCACAGCCATACATTGCAACTGGGCAAACCATAGCCACGACTAAATGTGCTTTGCTTAATTAGTATCCCTGTAAAAGTTAAAAAATTTATGAAGCAATACCTATAAAATGTGTATTTTAATTATGAACTGCACATTTGCAAAAAAAACCCCACATACTTTTAAATATAAAAACTAACAATTTTCATATCTGAGGTTTTATCATTAGCAAGTTCATGCAGGTGTTTATCATTTGATAATTTGTGTCTCAAATTTCCTCCTTCTTCTAAAAAGTCATTTGTTTTCCAAATGTTTTCTTTAGAATGTGTTTTGCTTTTCTCTTGGTGGTACAAAGTAAAGTCAAGGTAATTAGTTAAAGTATGATTAAGGTATCTGTCAAACATTATTTGAAAAAAGTGTTTTGGAACTTGTCAAACTGCAGCCCTTCTCTGATATTCATGAAAACAGATGACCTTTCTCAAACTTTATGGAAGATTTGAAAAGTACTATTGTTGCTGTTTTAGGGAATTGACTCATTCAAGTTAATGCAAGTTTTAAAACTACCACATCTTTTTATCTGACAAGTATGTAAAGCTGAACAAAAGCCTTCATTTGACTCAGTTTTGAAGAAAACAGAATTCTAATAAAGTTGATGGTGTTTTCCCTGTGTCCTCTCTCACAGTTTCTCCACACATCTTTCCATGACTCTGATCCCCTCTAGCATGCTGGAGGCAGTTCTTTGTCCTGAGCTGAGACAAAGGGATTACTCATGATGTGCTCCTTAATTGATGCATGAGAATCAGAAGAGACTCTTAGAGAGACTCTTATACAATGTAGATCAGAACACTTATTATATCTCTTGGTCATTTTGTACCTAAGTTTATGAAATCCAAAATTTCAATAAAAATGCTTCATAAAACAAAATAAATATTTTCTTTCTATCAGATTGAATGCTGATGTTTAAAAATGCATTCAACTGTTCAAGCAAATCACTGGTCTCATGCATTTTGCATCTGATGCCTATGTCTCTTTTCCTCTTTAGCACTTTGAACATTTAAAGCATTGCTCATTCATTATGGGTATGCCTCCATTTTCTTTCACACTGAACCTGATTGAAATTCCCTATTGGATATTCTCTTTTGGTCATCCTTATATGGCCACTGACACAAGGCCACTGTATGCAGTAGTTTCAGATCACACCTGCTAATCCCGTAACAACATCATTTTACTACTACCAACCTTACTGGAACTTGAGTCCATCTCTTGTATCCATAACACAACTTCTCTACCTGCCTACTTCTATTCATTGATTTTAGACTAAAGAAAACATTTTGTACAGTTGAAGGACACAATACAACAGATCATACTTGTGCCTGAATCTTTACTTTTCTATTACTACCTTTACTTTTCAGTTAAAAATATTTGAGAAGAAATTCTCTGTGTATTTTGCCTAGAGGAAATACAAGGGGCAAATGAAGTACTATTCCATGAAGCTGTTGAGTGTATGTTGGTATTTGTCAAACAATTTTGTTTCTGCATTTCTTAAAGTAGCTATGAAAAACATTTTCTTAAAGTTTAAGAAAATTTTAAAAATTATTGTCTGTCTGTCTGTCTGTCTGTCTATCTATCTATCATCTCTCTCTCTCTCTCTCTCTTTCTTTTGTAACTGAGATTTCTTCCTTGGTCCTGTACATAAACTGTGGATTGTACCATACATCTGCAACAAGTTGTAACTGCTAAATGGTTAAATAAATGGAGATTAGCAGATAGTGACATGTCCATCCACATGTAAATCTGCAGGGGGTCAGGTGAAGAGATGAAATGAGTATCATCATGTTGAGATGCAAACTATACCCTTACTACTTTCAAGTGACTTTGCAACACATTTAAGATGTGGGTGGGAAGAGCTTGCATCATGAGATCACAATATGATTATTGGCTTGGGGGTAACTGTGGTTAGGAATGGATTTCTATGGAGATAGTCCTGTTTATTATTCAGACATGTCTGATAGCAGCTTACATTTTTGTTATATTAAAAACAGCAGGAGGCTCCAACATTTCATTTCTGAGCAAAAAAAAACTTTAATAGATATATTATGTTGACTTTTCTCATATAATTTATACTAACACATTCAGAGATTAATCATGCATATGTCATAATGCATTACAGAATCCATTTCATTACACTGTAATGCTGGGTTCTTGGTGTATTGATGCATAACAAAACGTTTGCATTTCTTTTCCTTGGTGATTCCAGTAATTATTTCTGTGTGGATTTATTTTTGCAAAAAGAGAGGATGGAGAGGGAGGAAAAAAAAAAAAAAAAAGAGAGAGAGAGAGATTCTTGACCTAATTAGGCTGATGACCTTGAGCTAGTGACTTTCTTTCAGTCCTAGGAGGGAAACTGAAAAACCTTGGTAAGAAAACTTCAGGGACTTTTCCAGAAAATCTATGAAAATCATACATGCAATAGAGGAAGTTCTAGGTTAGATATTTGAATATCCTGCAGATGGCATCGGTTATGGAAGTTTCATAGCCACAAATTCTTCAACAAACGGAACCGAAAACTTTCTAAAAAAAACAACAACCCCAGCTCATGTTACTCATGTTTCAACCATCAATAGGCACCAGAGCTTCAGAGTGAGCCTGTGGAATTTTTCCAGTCATCTTCACTTTAGGCATATGGAATTTTGAAGGGAAAGACATCAGCCTTTTGCTCTCTAATTTTAAATTAATAAATCAGAGATGTTAACAGCACTGGAATCTTAGGGTAAAGTCCAACAACTTGCATCCCCATCTCTTTGATTATATGAAGGTCAAGAGGCCATAACTTAATCACAATATATAATTCAAGTTTATAGGCAATGAAATAAAGATCCCTATTTGTCTTGATCAAGTACTATAAATAAAAATTGTTATGATGTGATATTTATTACCTTATAAATGGCAGTATGTAATTTCACATCCATACAGTCATAAACTTAAGTGTTTTTATCGTAATACCCTGAAATACCTACTTTCTATCTCCCCAAGTTGCCCATTTACCATTACCTAAGAAAGGAAAGAAAACTTCATTATGAAATATAGACATTCATAAGTGGGAGATCATCAAGAATGCACAATGTCCGTACCTCTCAATAAGGAAATTATTTTGTTCATTCCTTCATGCAGTTTATCTCCACTTCCATCCACAGGGTGTGGGAATGTATACTAACTAACTAGATCTTCAGGACTGAAGCAAGGTACTGAACATATTGTGAGTGTGAGTATTGTAACAGTTGAGATAGTTAGCAGTGTCCCACAACTTTCTATTTCTCAATAATTATATTAAATAAAACATAGATATTGACTCCAGTAAAGTTTTTAAAACTGATTTCTATCTGGGTCAGACCTATGATATGTTGGATGGGATGGAACTATTAAGCAAGAGGGGTATCATTATTTTAAAATGATTTTTTATCTTTCATTTTTTTAAGTTAAGAGAATCAACATGGATATTTTAAAATACCGATGCTACTGGGTATGTTAATTATAATTTAATGGTGGTTATTAATTTTACATAAATTTGGGGTGAGAAAAATCCTAATTTAAATTTCCATAAAAACCAAAAACACATTTTTCTTAAGTGCTATTTTCAGGAATATATTCCGGATAGACAAAAGGAAATGCAAAATGTAAAACTTTACAAGTCTTAAATGTCACCCATTAAACATATAATAGATGTTTTTTGGACTTTGATTAGCTGTTGTATTCTCTCAGCCAATGTAGTAATTTCAAATAATTAATGGTACATTCTTGGGTCACCAACAGTAATGATAGATCTATAAAATTAGGATTCCCCCAACTATTGTATTATCTTCTGAGATCCCAGAAGCTGTTCCTTGCTTCATTTCTCTGCCAGTTAATTATGTTTAGTGGAAATTCTTGCATACCAGCAGCTATAAACATCATTTGCAGAATAGGATTAGATAGTATCAGTGAAATGGATAATTGATAATAATGTAAGAAAATTAGTTCATTTGTTTTGCTTTCTCAATTTTCTAATTCTGTGTTCCAGGGATATCAGTGTGAATTCTAGTTCAGCTCAGGATAGATAGTGATGAAGGATAATGAAGGACATCCATCAATATGTGAGAAGTATGTGTAACTTCTTCCCCCCCGTATTATGAAAACTGCAAATATGAACCCACTTCAACTTTGTGTTCTGAAGGCAGGTTATTCCTTGCTAAACAATGCATCTAAGACACATTTACATATTTCATATACATAATGAAGTGCAAAATAATACTTCTAAAGATTTGCACTTTCACGATACTGTAAAGTTGAAAAATTGTCATAAATTTGACAATTGCATCGATGCATTTGATTTAATATGCAATTTTCCCAATTTATAATGTTGGCATGTAATATAGTTAAATATCATTTGTATCAGTTAAATGCCTTTTTTCTTAGAAATTCTTTTCAGGATTGGCAAAACAATATTTTGTATGTGTGATTATAATTAATCCTCTTCCTCCCCCTCCTTGTTCATGCTTTGTAAATGTACCAGAATATGGTAGATTAGGTACTTAAAACATCAATGAATGTTCAAAGGTTCACAAATATTAGGGTTCTGTTTTGATGAAATACTGAGTGATTGCTACGAACTGTGTGATTATGTAACCAATCAATTCATCTTATTTTAGATGACTTATTTTAGAGAACTACCTCAGTGTTGTTTTACACTTTATGGTATGTAATTATTAAATGATATTCAAATATAAAACTCACATCATTTTCATGAGCAGAATTCAGTTAAATTCAGTTAAATTTCTAAGTGGCAGTTCTGAAATGGCTTATTGGGATAGGTAGAACCAGGTAAAGATTTGTTCGATTCTCTGCTTTGCAAGATCTTCACATTAAGACCATGATATTGTAAACACATAAAGATGGCTTATCAATGTAATAATTAAATACAATGCCACATTCAATAGAAGGTTTGTTGATCAATAGTTTAATGAAAGTGCAAATCTATTTCCCTGTAGCCCCACATCGAACATTTTAAAAAAAGGACATGCTCACTGGAAAAAAAAGTAGAGATGGAGAGAGATTACATATGCTTTGTATATAATAATCTAACTGTGAAGACACTTTTGACTTAATTTGATAATTGAGTGGATCTCAGCTTTCTTATTATGGGAATATGAGCCTTGATATACTGTAATGCAGCATATAAGTAATGTCTGCCATCCTGTGATGTGATCTTCTAGAAACGTAAACTGTATTTGGAGAGTGATAAACTCAGTGCTAGAAGAATTTTTCGTATACACAGATTATTCAGCAATTTAAACATGCTTTAAAATTGGTAGTGACTTACATAGAAACCCAGGCATTACTGTCAGTAAACTATGGTTTATATATTATGTAAATTCAATCATCTCTGCCTCATCAAATGAACTATGATTAAAACAAATGTTTAAATTAGCACAATATGGGATACTTTTATAATTACATACATCTATAATGTATTGCCACACTTCAGCAAAATTGACATTAGACAGGGGAGGGATTCAAATTTTTTAACAACTGGTTCTGTGGGTGTGGCTTAGTTGGTGGGTGTGGCTTGGTGGTCATGTGACTGGGTGGGCATGGCTTGGTGGTCATGTTAATGGCTGGGTGTGGCCAACTCAATATCACTCACATCGAGGCACGCCTCCTCTCATGACTGTGGGGATGCTGCAACAGTCATAAGTGTGAAAAAATGGTCATAAATCACTTTTTTCAGTGCCATTGTAATTTTGAATGGTCACTCCACACAAGCAAAGTACCAGCAAAGGAGAGGGAAAAAACTCCAGAGAGGTTCCTGAGACAGGAAGTCTAGTCCTGCCAAGAATGTAATAAGGGTTAACGGAGAGGCAGTTTCTGTAAGCAACACCAGAATGTTTCCTTCCTACCTTCCTTACAGGATTAGACCAGTAATTTCTTCTAATAACCAGTTCTCCGAACTGCTTAGAATGTTAACAACCGGTTCTAGTGAATAGGTGTGAACTGGTAGAATCCCACTCCTGACATTAAACCGCGTATGTTACTTAAATTTAATGTTTATGGCTACAACCACAACTTCCAATATTGTGTTGTTTTGGTGTAATTAGCATACAAATATTTCCCCAACATGCTCCTTTAGAAATTAATCTTTGTTCTCCTGCTGCTGCTTATTCTCTGTAGTCATTTTTTAATATTTACTTTGATTTGTCTCTGCTTTCATAAGTTTTAGAGCTATGTCCTTCTTCATAAACAGCCTGGTATCCTGTTTTGCATTTTCCCATGTAACTGCAGCTAAAAGATTTGAGGATTTTTCCATTAATAATCCCCACACCCTTTTCCTGGCCAGTATGCTGTTTAAGAAGAATTGAAGTAATTTATTCAAGAATAGAAAACAGTAATAACTAAGGAGAAAAACCAAGTATGCCAACAGAAAGAAAATGTGAGCTTGTCAGTGCTAACTGATTTACTTCTATAAAATATTTTAAAATAGCCACCTTAACAGGAAATATAAAATATACTATATACTTGCTTTCTATTCAACTTTCAGAAACATGCTCTTTGCATCATCTACTGTAGGTCTTCTGATGTGCAATTTAAAAAAGCAAGACTATTCAAGTTTAGCAGGGTGTGATAGAAATTGACACCTTTATTTTATAAAGATGCATTTTTATGCATTTGCAGAACCAGTGTAGTAATTAATGAGAACTTGCTCACAGTTTTCAATGGTGGCCTTATTCAATATTCCAAGTTTTGAAAGAACCCTTAATCTAGTTTCTCATTGATTGTAAACTATATGGTATGGTGAAGTAGCTTCAAATATATTAGGATATATACATACCAGTTTCAAACCATGTGTTAGTAAATTCTTTATAATCCCAATATCTTTGAAAACAATTGTAATTGTTATTTACTAAAAGAGAAACTATGTTTACATATTAATTCAGTTTGTTTTTCTATTCAGGTAAATTTGGGACCATGCAAACTACTAATTTGGACTTGGCTTTTGGCTACCTTTATATATGTGCTATGAAAACATTTACATTGGAATTTAAAAATATTTAAAATAATTCCTGACTTAGTACCACATTACTAAAATCAATTTTACACATCTAATTCACCAGTGGAAACTAAAAAAGTCAGAACTCATTATTTATGGCTGAAAAACCTGCCTAGAAATTTGAGTTAAACTTATACTGTATGTAGAAGGGAAAAATTGTTTCATTATTGTTGCATGTGATCTTTAGACTGGATTTAGAGCTTGCATTAATGGTTTGTTTTAATCATTGTTTATTGAGTCAATTACAGTTGGATGGATTTACACATCTCATTGATTTAACTTATAAACAATGTGTTACTAAGCTAATGGTGGAATTCACATTCCTGGTGGAATCTGTACAAGCCATAGTGTTGAAAGGAACACAATATTGTCTTCTTGCTCCCTTTCTGACTACTAAAAATATTAACTCTATTCCTTTTTGTGATTTTGGCCATCAAACTAGTTGGAGATGTGGAGTGGCAAGTTGACCATCCCTGCCCTAATATTTTTAAAAAAATGAAAATTATTTTTTATGTTTAAAAAGGCACAAAAATGTCTATATTAAGGTTGCTTCTAAACACATCATCTTTGGATAAAAAGGTCATAAATTAATGGATCACTATTCTTTTTATTGAAGCTTTAAAAAAAAATCTGTTTAATCCATAGAATCATAGGACTGGAAAGGACCCCAGAAATCTTCTAGTCCAACTCTCTTCTCAAGGCAGGAGTCTTATACCATCCCAGCCAAATGTTTTCCAATCTATTTTTGAACTTCTAGTGAGGGAACACCCACAATCTCATTGATTTATTGTTCTCACTGTCAAAAACTTTCTCCTTACTTCCAGGTTGTATGTCTCTTTGACAAGTTTCCACCTATTACTTCTTATCCTGCTCTTTGGAATTCTAGAGAATAAGTCAAGTTTCTTCTTTGTGACAATCGTCAAATATTGGAAGTCAGTTATCATGCCCCCCCCCATTCTTCTGTTCAATAGACTGGACATACCTAGGTCCATCAATCATTCATTATACAATTTAACATCCTGATCTTTTATCATCTCTGTGGCTCTTCTCTGCACATTTCCTGAATCTAAATATCTTCTTTGTATCATGGTGACCAGAACTGGATGCAGTATTCCAAGTGTGGCCTCATCGATGCACACATCGATAGTAAAATGGTACTATCACTTCTCATTGTCTTGACACTATCCCTCTGTTGATGCTGCCTAAGACTGCATTGGCTTTTTGGCAACTACAGCACATTGCTGGCTCATATTTAAATGGTGATTCACTAGGACACCTAGGTCCCCCTCACAATTAATGCTGTTGAGCCAAGTATCACGTATTCTATACCTATGCATTTAGTTTTTCCTGACTAAATGCAGGCCCTCACATTTCTCGCCACTGAACTGCATCCTGTTGGATAGGGACCCATATTCAAATCTGCCAAGCTTCTTCTGGATCTTGAGCTTATTTTCCAAACTATTAACTATTTTCCCCAGCTTGGTGCCATCTGCAAACCTGATGATTTTGTCTTTTATACCTTCCTCTAGCTCACTTATGAAGATGTTGAAGATTAGTGGGCCCAAGACAGAACCTTGATGTTCCCTATTGCATACTTCCCTCCATGTAAACAGAGTTCCATTAAGGATTACTTGCTGAATATGAATTGTGAAATATTGTGAATACATCTCTTGGATTTATTCTGTTTGCATTTATTTATTTGATTCATACTTCTTCAATTTTTGGTCAACTTAAGGCAGTGCATATATCCAATCTCCTTTCTCCTATTTTCCCCAGAACAGCAGCCCTATGAAATAGATTGGCAGAGAATGACTGATCTAAAATGACCCAGCTGAGTTTTATAGCAGAATTTTCTAGGTGGCTCATTGGTATTTAATATAAAATGTTATATACATTCAGGAATACAAATGTTATATCTGAAAATTGTCAAGTTATTCAAATATATTTTTCTTTTGTTTTTCCCAAGTGAGCATGGAAAGTAACACCAAGAGGACATTCTATACATGCATCCACAGCAGTATTATTGTAGAATACTTTCTTACTTTCTGCTGGCTCTGAAATATCTTTTACGAGACCTGCAGGTTAAGTCAATTTTCCCTTTCTCTCAGATTTGTTGACATAAGTGGATCTCAGGGGCCCTTGAGGGAGTAACTATTGCCTAGACTTTAGCTATGCTGAGTGGAATAAACTTTGTTTATTCTAGGTAGTACCAGGTTAAGATAAAGAGAAAACAAGTGAAGCATTTTAAGCTGTATAGAAATTTGCTTTACCTGAAAAGTTTCTTGGATATAAAAAAAAAAACTTTTTAAAATCTAAGAGAATTTTTTAAATATTTTCTTTCTTCCTTTTTCTCATATACAGCTATCTAAATATAGATATAGGTATTTATATTCATATTATAATGAAAAGCTAAAAGTATTTGCACACTATATAATTTAATAAACCACAGTTGGTTGAATCCATGCAACAAATGAAATCATATATCATTATATTACAACACATAATAATGGAGCTTGGAAGACAGGCTACTTCAGAGAACCTATCATACAAGTTTACATGATGTGTGAACTAGGCTTTTTCTTTCAGTTTTGTATGCAATGCTCTTACTAGTCCTGTATTACATGAAAGAATAAGGCTCAGTCTTGACTGAGGCTGATGACATTAAGTACATTGGAATATGTACGATGCCCATTTGTAGTTGGAACAGGAATTTGAAAGAGGGAGGGAGGAAGGAAGATAATGAAAGAATGACAGCGAAAGGAAGGAAAGAAAGGGAGGAAGGGGAAGATGGAGTTAGGAAGGAAGGATGAGAGAGGAAAGAAAGAAAGAACAGTGAAGAAAGAAGGGAGGGAAGAAAGGGAGGGAGGGAGGGAAGGAAGGAAGGAAGGAAGGAAGGAAGGAAGGAAGGAAGGAAGGAAGGAAGGAATGGAGGAAATTTCCAATGTTCTCTGTCATCCTTCCACATGGAAACTCAGTGAAGAAGCTGGCAGGAAATTGGAAGTCTTCCTACTGCTTTTTTTTCCCTATTTGTAATGATTTTGTTTCTCTGTTTAGGCAAAGAAATATTTCTGAAATGATGAGACAATAGACCATGGTTTGTCAAATTCTTAACCATACCATGGTCTCTTACATTACATTCTTTATAATTATGTTTTTGTTTATATGCACATTATGCAATATCTTTATTTCAGGCTCATTTTTTCCAGCAGTCATACCTTTATATGATATCCCTCCTTATTCATAGCTTGTTTCAGTTTATCTTTCCAATCATCCTTTTTCATACTGCTTAATAGCATAATCCTATATCTTTAGGGCACATTATAACATAATTCTTTTCATGCTGTTCTGAAGAATATATGTATCTTTTTTTCTTTTCTTCTATGGGAGATAAATTTGATATGTTTTCATACTCATAATTTCTCTATTTCAATTATTCCACTTTCACTCTAATTTCTTTCACTTCTTTCATTTTTTGCCATATCCATTTTTCTTTCAAGATTCACTCCTGTCAACAGCAAAACTTTATCTCCCCACAGTCAGAACCTCTGATCATTCTTGTGCACTCTATATCAATCTTTCTCCATAAAAAAAATCCAAATCATGCTTTCAAATCTATGTTCATTCATTTGCTGGCTGTATTTATGAACAGACTTATGCTTTAAACAAAAAAATACAGATTGGTTCTTATTCTAAGCAGATACATACCAGTCACCATATTCATTCATTCTTGAGTCTTTAAATGGCCCAATTACTTGCTGTGCTTCTTCGTCCTGTTCATATGCATTCATACTATTCATGTTGTCCAGAAGTATCATTTTTTACTCTTGGATCATTTTCAGAATGTTGAACTTCTTTTCCCCAAAACTCCTTCTTAGTTCTTTTATTATAACCAATTACTGGAGTGTAACCTGCAACTGTACCCCATCTAGGGATTCCTACTTTCAGAGTCACTGATAGCAAGCTAGGTAACACTAATTAATATTTTCCAACATAAATTGAAGTCTTATTGTTTATAATTAAATCTATATTTTCATAAAATGTTATAGTTTTGACCATAAATCCAGTAGAATAAGTAAAACCTGATGCATAATAAAACATTCAACAGAGCAAGGTTATCTCAGCAGATAATCATTCTATCCCAAGATAGTGATCTTCTCATGACATACGTTTGGATAAGTAGCACACACATATTTTTACTTCCCTGCATGTATTTATTATCTTTACTCTGCAAGATCAGGCTATTTTCAATCAGATCTGTAGATCTTCCAGCTGAATCAACTGAGAGGCAAGAACAAAATTAGATGTTGTAGTGTCAAGCATTGCTGGTAATCCCTGAAAATAGTAGTCACAAATTTCCCATTCCTTTGTGCCTAATTGGACACAATAAAATAAAATATGGGATAGGATCAAATTGTTCCAATCTGCCTACTGCATGCTATTTGAATGTCTGCATATATCTGTGAGAGTATCTTTGTATATTTTTGTCTGAAAGAAAAAGTTTCTGAATTTTTGGACTATACATTTTGTGTTTGGGATAAAAATATGTTTTAAAACTCGTACTGTTTCCATTTAGCATAATTACTGAGCTAGAAATGTTGGTGTAATTGATATTAGCCAATGTTATATTAGAATCAATTTTACCTTTCCATCTATTTAAAAAAAAACTAAAGGAAATACAGTGCATTGGACACAATATTGAAAATAACAAAGGAAACTCTTGTGGTTTTATCAAATAGTTGTGGCTTTTCAGCCTTTCAGTTCACAGAATCATTTCTAATTCAGTTAGTGTGTAGAGTGATGTATTATTCAACATTTTGATTGTCTATTCCAATTTAGTCTGAACTGAACTGTATGATTGATTTGGTTGTCCACTTTGGTTAAGAAAATGAGTAGTAGTCCTATCATAAGTAATTGTATACTTTCAGTTCCTCAGTCTGAGACAGGAATTAATCATTTGAACTTCATGCTTAGACTTACCTGCTTGAGAGCCCTATGTTATACCAATTGTTTTCAGGCATTCCTTTATTCTGATTACATTTAATATGCTGCATGAAGCATTATTTGATCTATATACTGCTAAAACTCTCAACTTTTAAAATATATTTTGTAATCTTTAGTTGAACAAAATGCTGCACCGTATGGCAAAACTTTCTCAATGAAGATACCTCAAATGGGCTAATTTAAGAATGCCAGGACATTCTGTAAATTAGCCCATTTGAATAATTACTCCTGAGTGAATGAAATTTAAGACATTTTTTCCTGCTTCAGTGTTAATGCACTGTTGCTCTTCAGCATCATGGGGAGTGTAGTGTAGGGTAGGGTAGTGTAGGGTAGGGTAGGGCAGTGCAGGCGGGCAGGAAGGAAGGAAGGAAGGAAGGAAGGAAGGAAGGAAGGAAGGAAGGAAGGAAGGAAGGAAGGGAGGAAGGGAGGAAGGAAGGAAGACTATTGTATTTAGTATTTTTAATCCAGAGATTTAGAACATAGAAACAGATTTGGCTTTACAATTTATATTGATCACTTTCTGGACTAAAATCTACATCAATGGCATTATTCATATTGTTATATCTAACTATGAAATCAAAATCTAGCTGGAAATGGTTGAGTTACAGAAGAATCAAGGCAGATGGATTATCAGAAGCAATACATTTTCTAAGGCAAGAGTCTTCAAACATGGCAAGTTTAAGACTTGTGGATTTCAACTCCCAGAATTCCTGAGCTAACATGACTGGAGGAGGAAGTCTGGGAGCTGAAGTCCACAAGTCTTAAAGCTGTCAAGTTTGAAGACCCCTGTTCTAAGGAATATGTTAAAAGATCTATAATTCCAGGTAGTTTTATAACTTCCAACAAGATTTGACCAGTCTAACAAGGCTACGGCAGTCCCGATTGGCATTTATCTTACACCTCCAGGAAACCCTATAATTATTTTTCTCCTGGAATGTCATTATTTCATACACCATTGGCCCATTACTTTCAGTCTTGTGAGAATCATATATTGTGCATTCTTCAAATACGTCATTTTTCAAATGGTATGTAGGTTAATTTTTTCCAGAATAAACCTTTGTTTCAATGGCCTGCTCTAAATGAGTATCACTTCTTCAACTTGCATGTGTGTTCTCTAACAAATACTTCATAGCCATCTGCAAAGTATCCACTTATATCATGGCATTGTATAATGAATGGCACTGCATACTAGCAACAATATTTTGGCATTAACAAATATATGCTAAATCTATGCCAACAGAAGAGAATAGAAAGTACTCCTTTCTGACTGAAAATCATTGCTAAAGTTAAAGAATATCTATTTACTTTGCAGCTTTGCAACAGGAATAGGAATACTAACTACAAATCAAACACTAATGCATGATAATATTTACATTACTTTTTGAACAAATGTCCATACTTGGTAAAATTGCAGAATTGGTAGTCAAGCCTTAAACTTTCCTTTTACAAATTAAAACATATAACTCTAGTAACATGCTAAAATAACATCTTCTTTTTCAAGAGACAACTGAACTTTCTGGTTTTTCTTTGAAGACATTTCCCTTCTCATCCAAGAAGCCTCTTCAGCTCTGACAGGACAGTAGGGAATGGAAGGATTTATATTCTTTGCAGATAGCTGGTCATTCGCATCCTTTTAGAGAATTGTTGAAACAGGAACCAGGAGCACTACTCTGGTAACTTTGAGGACATAGATAAATCTCCAAGTGCTTCTACGACCCTCTAAAACAGGGCTTTCAAACTCCCCACCCGCGGGCTGGATGCCTCATGTGCTGGTCACGCCCACACCTGGTTTAGCAAAGGGGAAAAAAATCCTGATATGTCACGTGATACCGCCATGATGACGTGAGTTTGACGCCCCTGCTCTAAAAGCATGCAAATGACCAGCTGTCGGCAAAGAACGTAAGTCCTTCCATTCCCCACTGTCCTGTCCGAGTTGAAGAAGCTTCTTGGATAAAAAGTGAAATGTCTTCAAAGAAAAAATAAGAAAGTCCAGTTGCCTCCTGAAAAAGCACCTTGGGACAACCATGACTGGATGACTGAGAACCTCTACAGACTTTTATGCTAAAATAACAGTTTAATTCTAAAGCAAACTGAGTTTTTAATAGATATATTATTCTTATTCTTCCTCTAGTCAGAGGAAAACTGACCCTGAATGAAGCTTACTATGTGCAACGAAAAACAAAGCAAATACGTATATCTTGCCATGCCCATTGCCATCATCATCATCACAATAGTAATTTGTCTTATTTTTCTGCTGCCGCTGCTTCTGTTTACAATCCATGCAGGCAAATGGTTTTCATGGAAAAGGTTAGATATGCTAAAAGGAAGTTCCATTGCTTTAAGAGGAAGTAAGGCCTGACATCAACAGGAAGTTCTGTACTGTTCAGCTACTGTGACTCTCCAGAGGAAAACTCTGTGAAACAATTTGGCCGGTAATTTAAAGCTAATATGCAGGAAGGGAATATGTGCTGGTGTGTGTAGAAGAGAGGAAATGATAAATGCTACCTGGTATGACATGGACCAGAGATAGTGGAGAAAACAAAACAAAACAAAACCCCTTTGTTTTTCCTTAAGCTAGGTTTGAGCCTCTGATTTACCAAATGGAAAACAAAAGAACAAATCACAGAGTAAAAACGTGTATGTGTGGAGTGGGGGAAGAACTAGAGATTGCAGCTGGAGAGAGATGAATTTATGGGGCAATATATCATACACCTGACATTTTGCTATTAGAAGTAAAAAAAATGCTCAGATTTTACTATTTAAAGCAAGCTTCCTCAAAAGGGGTCAATATTGACTTTCAAGCAGGGGTCGGATTCAAAATTTTTAACAACTGGTTCTGTGAGCATGGCTTAGGTGGTGGGCGTGGTGTGGTGGTCATGTGACTGGATGGACATGGCTTGGTGGTCATGTTATCGGCTGGGTGTGGCCAACTCAATATCACTCACATCAAGGCATGCATCTCCTCCCCTGGCCTCTCATGACTGTGGGGATACTGCAACAATCATAAGCATGAAGAATGGTCATAAGTCACTTTTTTCAGTGCCATTGTAACTTTAAATGCTTACTCCACACAAGCAAAGTACCAGCAAAGGAGGGGGGGAAAACTCCAGAGATGTTCCTGAGACAGGAAGTCTAGTCCTGCCAAAAATGTAAAAAGGGTTAACAGGCAGTTTCTGTAAGCAACACCAGAATATTTCTTTCCTGGCTTCCTTACAGGATTAGGCCAGTAATTTCTTCTAACAACCGGTTCTCCGAACTGCTTAGAATGTTAACACCCAGTTCTAGCGAATAGGTGCGAACTGGTAGAATCCCACCCCTGCTTTCAAGGCTCCATGGGACTATTCATTGTTCTTATTGATATTGTTATTCATAGTATTATGAGTTAAAATATTGGTATTTATTAAATTGTTTTCATATAATAAATGGGGTTGATGAACAGTCTGAAACTTCATGAGCAAGCCAATAAGCTGACTTAAATCATTACTGCAAAGATATCTAAATTAATATATTAAATGTTAAAACTGTGTTGGAAATAAATACTACTGCTTTTGAGTGCAAAATTCTATTTACTTTTGTTTCAATTCATCTTTCTACTGTTATGGCAACCAAAGTTTTGGTTATGTAAAAGGGTTTTAAGGATGGGAATAGAAACGAGTGGTCAACCCATAGCAAACTGATTAACTGATTTATTTATTTTTTACTTTGACTGAATGCTTAAGAATAGGAATAGAAGCATTTTATCTCTTAGAAATCTTTTGTTCATCTCGTTACATCCTGCACATAAATAGTTTGACTTTCTGTGGTCCTCCTGAAGGTTTGGAAGTTGAATTACATTCCCCCCTCATATTTTGATCATTGCCCAACCCTGAATTAAAAGACACTGGGCTGGAGGGAAGAGCAATACAAACTTCTTATGGTCTATCCCATAACTTGGGAATTCTAACCAATTGTATCTGAAATACACCATAAAGCAAACCAGTGTGGATGAAGAATGTTAAACCAAAGTATTTTATCCAAGACCATGAATAATGAAAGCATAAACTTGTATACTCAAAACAAATTGCACTGAGGTATGGAAAAATTCCTTATAAACATCTTTAGGTTTGTATATAGGGTTTTCCATGTTTTTTTTCCTTCTCATGGTTGCTTTTCCATTTGTGAAACGTGGAATTTCACAACTATAGAATGCCAAGATTGCAAGAAGTAAAACATGACATTTCCATATTTAGTTGCAAGAACTAAAACATGACATTTCTGTATTTGTAATTTAAAATTTCACATTTACCAGAGTTTTGCCTGGGTGGAATCACAGGGCAATGCGTAAGAAAAAATAACAACTTTGTTTATTTGATTCTGTCCTCTCTCAAAAAGTGTCCTCCTACATGTCCTCCTTTTTGATATTTGAAGAATCTGTAAATCTCCGTATTTGATCGATGCTGAGCTGATCAGTTGTGTGTAATGTGACAGTATTTGTATTTGACATGACAATTTGTCAAGTCTCTGTACAGTGCAGCGAGACGCATGCGCTCCACACAGGAGAATTGTTTTGAGAGACTGTGTCGTGTGCAAGAGTGCGCCACACACAAGAGTGCGCCACACACAAGAGTGCGCCGCATGCAAGAGAGCACCATGCACAAGTGGCCTTTGTTTTTTTTTCTTCAATTTATTTGTGTCCTCCTTTTCATTGTAAAAAAGTTGGTCACTTTACAATAATTCACATTAATGTACTAATAAGGTCAAGCTTCTTAGTTGTGTTACACAGGAAATCAAATTAATAAAAACATTGAAATAAGCTCAGAGAAAATATTTTATTTGATATTCTTGATGGAAGATTAATTTAAGCAATTACATATGAGATACACAAAAGATCTCACTTTGTAAACCTAGTTTTGGCTACTTCTGCATGAGTAGCTGCAGCAGGTCAAATTTGGGTAGAAGAGAGAAGTGATATGCATGTACTGTCCAGTAAAAGCACTATATTATAAGCAATCCTTTCTATAAGAAACAATCTTTGAAATAAAAGATCTGGCAAGTTTAAGAGAAGCTAAATTAAATTGGTCTCCCATTAAGGGTATGCAGTAAAGAATATCTAGGACTGTCATTTAATTGGTGTTGGAAGGTTTGCAAGCAAAAGAATATGGAACTTTATCACCAGCTGCAATTTCTCTGGTTCAGGAAGTGTCTAAATTATCTCAATTGATATGAGGTCTCCTGGATGAAACTGTAATCAAATACTAGGCCAAAAAACAAGCTTTTAAAAGGAGAAAGTAAACTGGAAGACTGTGTATCATTCTATACCTATTTATATCTTTATTTTTTTTGGGAACAAGATAATCACTGATTCCTGTTTATTTCTGTTTGTAAAAACATCATTTACCACTGCATTTCTCTGAAGTTTAATTATTTCATTTCATTTCCTCATACAGGCAGACTTAGATTCAGTATTTGAAAGACCATGCTAAAAATAAGAGTAGTTAAGTAACAGAATAAGGACTGAGTCATAGATAAATATTAATATTCCCTTATTTGGTGATGTAAATTTTCTTTTTGAAGTGTTTAAGCAATGAAGGGTTCTTAACCATTTTGTCACTGATGATTGACACTGTGGCTGAGCCTCCAAAAGAATATTCATTACCTCTTGATGTTTTATTATATGCAGTGCATTTATTGGATTTATTTCAACATTCATCTCCCAGTTATTGTGATTTAAATGGTTAAATGGTGACAAAAACGGAGGATGAAATTACCCATTGTTTTATTTTTTCACAGTCATTGGACCGATTGAAATTCTGCCCAGATTTGGTGGGTTTTTTTTTTCATAAAATGGAGCTATTGTTATTTTTCCTTTCTGTTATTCGTTCTGCCACTTCTGTTCCTTTTTCATTCTAATTATAGTGGTGGAATTTGGTGCTTTTCCTATTAACTTATAGAATGCCTCCCAACTTCAGTTACTGTCTAGAGAGATTCTCAGTCATCCAGCTCACAATTGTCCCAAAGGTGCTTTTTCAAAAGGCTTGAATGAACTTTAAATGTCTTTAAAGAAAAACAAAAAAGTCCAGTTGCGTCTTGAAAATGCACCTTTAGGACAACTTCAGTTTACTAATTTCACAAAATACTGCAGATCAGTTCAATTTCTCTCTTAGTGAGTTAACTTATGTTCAAAGCATTGCCTTTCCTCCAACCTCCATTCATTTGTTATTTCCATTTATACCTCTTCCTGAGACATTTTCAGAGACTAAATTCCTGGAACTTTAGTTCCATTTTGAGATCTAGCATGCCTATATACTTGACTTTTGTTGCTTCATATAACTGAAATAGTCTTAAGCTTTTAGTCAGCTTTGCAAATCATTATACTAATCATTGGGGCAAGTTGCTGAACTATATGATATTGTGACAAAATGAGAAAATAGGATGATTACAGTTCTAGCCCCCATTACAAGATTCTAACTGTGCAAATGGCCTGTTCAAAGTTCAAAGACAAATCTATGACAGTCAAAGTAGACTGGATCATGGAAACTTAAAAGTGGCTATTCATTTTTAAAAATGTTTGATGTTGGTTTGCTATCTTCCTGTTCAAACAAAGGTGTCTCAGACTTCCAGGACCCAAATGTAAACATTGGCACATGAGTATAGTAGAATACTGTTTTTCTCCTCTATAAATTAAATGATGAAAAAATGTTGAATTGATAGCTATGGGAATTGAAAACCTTTGTTTAAATACACATTGAAGGGTGGACATCTGTTCACACTGTTCTGTTTTGACAAGTTTTATCTTCTGATCATGGGTCTATTGAAGAGGGAAATGGGAAGTCCATTTTAATAGCGACTTCTATTAAGGATTATCAATGATATTCCATAATTAATGTTATTAGAAAAAAGGAACATCTGTAAGATTTCTTAAAATGGCACTTGCGCTTAAGCAAAAAATAAATGATGGACAAAATATAACCCATTTGTCAATTTAAAAAAAAGATATACAGATAGGGTTTGTGATATTGGCAGTTCACTAAGAAAGAGTTCTTGGAGTTATACACCTATGGAGTTATAACACCTATGGAGTTAGAGGAGGTGACCGAGCACAAAGTTCCGCAACCTTTTTGGTTCTACAGATAAACAGCAGTGGCGGAGGCTTTGGTGGTTCCAGTGGCAGGGAGGGAATGGTTTCATGTGCATAAGCTAAATCCTGCGAATGCGCAAATGAAGCTTCGCACAATCACTGGCCACTTCAGTGGCCCAGTTCCCAACGGGCTGCACCCCAGTAGCCTAATGTATAGCTCCTGTGCAAAATATACATTCAGTCACAGGAATCATTATAAAATAATTAATAATAAAGTTCAAGCATCATAATGTTTACAGTGGACTTTATTAAGACAGTTGTGTCCAGTTTTAGAGCAAAGAAAGCATAGGTGTTGCTTGTTAATACTTATAAGAAAAAAGATGAATTTCTTGTATTAAGCGGCTGATACTTACAAAAAGATAATTTTGTCTCCCAAAAGGAAAAATAAATCTTGCCTAACAAGGGACACTAAGAAATACAGTGTTTTTGCTATGCTACTCCAGGATTAGTTATTTGCCACTGTTTGGCAATTATAGAATTTATACTTAACTTATAAGTGATACTGCTGTGAAGTGTAAGTATAAGTGATACTATTGTGAAGTTCATGTTGTTTTTAAGGCCACTATGTTTCTTGATTATTACCTATTGTGGAAAGTTTAGCCTCATTCTGAATCTGGGCCTGCAGCCATTTTGGGGGGTCTTTCAAGGGGAAAGTCTCTTTGACTTCTATGTCCAATTGTTCCCTGCAAAAAAGGCAAAGTGAAGTGGCTAAATAAGTTTCTGTAGCATTTTCTTCTGAACCTTTCAAAAGATGCACCTGTTTTAATGTTTCCCATTTTGTTTGTACTCCTGTTTATGGGAAGCCTCTATTTTGAATGCCATCCACATGCTATTTATCCTGGCCTGAAGTGATATTTGGTGAATGGCACTGACAATAAAGGTACATGGTTTGAAGGTCACAGTTTTCCTGCTTGTAACATCTAAGACTATCTTGAATCATAGAGCGAATTATTCAGTACTAGGTAAAGTAAATCTAGACTGCCTACTTGAAGCACCAGTTATAATATATAAGCACCAGATAATGCTTAAGTGAGCAGATAATGTGAAAAACCCAATGCTTGGGAAATTTGAAGGCAGGTCATATGAAATCTCCAAAACATTGACTAGAGCAAAAAATAACCAGGAAAACTTTTCAGAAAATAGATACATACAATTGGCTAACATTTCCTTAACATCCTACTATTTAAGGGATTTTTAAAATGGCAGTTTAAAAAAAAGCTTTATTGTCTTAATATGTTCACTGTGAGTTATTTTTTCACTGAAATAATATTGGGGGCCTACATTCTCTCTTTATTCCTCATCTGGTTTCCATTGTATTTGTAAAATGAAGACCTTTTCCCTTCCTGGCAAAACTAGCAGAAATTTTGTGACACAAATTTCCTCTTCCAATTTCTAAGTCTCCAGTATGGTTTCAGTTATAGACATAAGTAGATTGGGAAATTCAGCCATGTCCTTCTTTTCCTCACACAGAGCAGCCTTCCTTTTTTTGTTTGGTTGTTTAGTTCTGTCTAATGTCTCATGAAGAAAAGAAAACTGGTTCACTTTCAGAAGTTTCAGTACTTTGTACATGTTGTTGGAAATAAAGAAAATTATTGCAAAAATTCAATATATATAATCTCTTTCCCTCTCTCCCTTACAGATCTTACAGATTCCCTCTCCCTCCCCATCCCTCTTCCCTCCTCTCAGATTAATGTGATTCTTTTCTACTAAGAACTGTTGCAGACAATAATTTAGGAGAAAATTATCTCAGTACTTAGTGTGCTATGATTACCATCTTAACCCCAGCTCCTGTTAGTACTCAGTCAGAGAGCTACTACTTCTGGATTTTGACATTACTGAAAAAGAACATTTTTGTCCTCTGCTTTCATGCAGTTAATCCATTGAGAAGTTTGGCTTTGCAGAAAATTGATGCATAGCCCTTTAATCCTTGGAATTTGAGGTCAAATCTTATAATTTTTGGTCACAAGGCAAATGAGTGTTTGGTGGATATTTATTGAAATCACAATACCCAGGCTTTAATCATAAGAAGCAGGCTGTTCTGGTGTAGAAGAGTTCAGGATGGGAGAACAGCAGGAAATAGTCTGCAAAAAAGGGGAGGCTGTTCATTTATTGAGCTGGTGGAAATATAGGGTTGAATGCCAGATTTCATTACCAATCAAATGACTGAAATAAGACAAGGAAGCAATGTGATTTTTGAACCAGGAAAACAAAGGTGTTTTTGGTCACTTTGGAAGAAAATAGGACAAAAGAAAACAGAATAAGATTTTTTTGCAGATTTAATTTTCTCCAGGCAATTTTTACATGTCTTTCTCTCTTCTTGTATTTGCATATTCAGCATAGAAGAAGATTGTTTTCATGATTAGATGTAATTCTTATTCCCATTGTTAAGCAGTTCACCATTAAAAAAATTCCTAAAAATGATGGTTTGCAAATTTCAAAATTTGAAATATTTTGCTTTCTTGGGAGCTATATTATACTGATGACAGTTTCATGGAGAGCAGACATATCCTGTCACTATATGGAACATGTTTAATGAGATTTCTAACCTCTTATCTGCAATTATCTTATATTCTCCAAAATTAAGCTATCACCATTATTTATTCAGACCAGAAATTGGAAGATCATATCGTATCTTAAGAATCTAGATATGTCCACAGCAAACTGAGATTACAGTATGTCAAAATAATGAAATATGTATGATGATGCCATGACACAAATCCCACACTTATGTACTTGCATCCTGATATGTGTCAGAAATTTCCAAGTTCCAGGTTTTGCTATTTCCATGTATAAATGCCTTTGAGTTACAGTTTACCAACTAATCAAGGTGTCTGAATGTCCAGAGGATTTACATTTGAGGTATAGTTCATTTAGCATATTAAATATGTGAAAAAATATACTTTTTAGCCACAAGTTATAAACCACCTGGTATAAGCTGTATGGATACAAAAGCTTTTCACACAGTATCATATTTTAAGCTGTATTTGTAGGGCTGCATCACAACATGGACCTTGTTTGTGAGAGGCTATCTGTGTAATTTTACACAGAAATCCTTCATGATAATAGTTCTGTCCTGTAAGATGCAGAATGGGTTCACGTGTATCATTAAGTCAAAGGGTAGCTTGTTCAGTTTTAATTTAGCATGCTATGAGAATTACAGTGTTTATAGATCATAGCTTAATAGCAGGTTAGGCACATGACACTTAGTCAAAATGTGGTTTTCTTGTTTGTACTATATCATATGAATATAGCCATTGTGGTTTAAAAACCTTGTTGTAGAGAATAACATATTATATAAATGCAGCTATTTGTGTTTTGTTCTGAAATGGAGGTTAAACTATGGCTTAGGTTTTTTTGTACTGAACCAGAATGAACATTTTGCAAATATTATATTGATAAGACAAATCACAGATTAACTTTATTTGCATGCAAGGCCAGAATCTAGTAATGTTGCTAAAAGTTTCAATATTTTATTTTTGCTGTTTTTTAATAATAGGAATAAGATGGCAGAGCAATCTGGAAATGAATATAAATATCTTTGTTAAAGTACAAATGCATCTATGAATTGAAAGCATCCATTCATCTATAACTATGATACATTTTCTGGAAAACTGTAATTTACAGAAACCTGCACAATTGTATTAATTGTAAAATTTTAATATAATGAGATAATTATTTAAGCAATCATATTTATCCACTGAAGTATATCTTGTACTTGAGCTAGACCTGAGTTTTTCCTACAGGACAATTTGTTTATTTAGTTAAATAATTAGAAATATATTTCACCACATATATGCTGAAACCATAAAATAGAAATAAAATGGAAAAGAATGAAGTACTTGAGAGCATTACTGTAAAACATAACTACAGACCATCTTGTTCTTGTAAAAAATAATCTGCTTTCCTCAATGAGATAACTAGAAATGACCTTTTAGAAATTCAGAGCAATTATTTTTTGAAAATTGGATGGAATTTTTAAAAAGAAAAATAAGAAAATATTGTGAGAAATTATGATACAAATATTGTTTATTTTTAGCATCCTTTACCAATATGTGGTCATTTTTCTATTTAAAATATGATATAACTTGCTTTGCTTATGAAACTCTGGTGTATTGTATAGAAATGAAATATATAAGTTGATTAACATAATAATGAGAAATGATTCCGTTGAAGTTACTTTAACTATCCTAATTTTTGCTGTAACTATAGCTACAAGCTGCTGAATAATAATAAAGTGACATCCTTGTAATTTTGCTTATGTATGATAAGTAGGCAAGCAGAAGTTAAAATTAAAAACAAAATGAAAAACATCAGTTTAAAAGAAAAGCCTTTAATCTTCATAATGGACATGATTGGCTAGAGAATTCTCAGAGTGGAAGTCCACACTTCTTGGCAAATTTGAGAAATATTATATTTAAGAAAAAGGCTAAAAAAGGCAATGAGACAGAATGCACATTTTTCTATATAAAAAACGTTTTCTAAAATGAGTCTCATTCTCTGAATCCGAGCTACGGTGCTTCTTTTGATCCCTTATTTTTATCTTTGTGTAAACATTTGGCTTTTGTAGTAAATGAGATTTTCTCGCTCTTTCAGGTATTAGTTTATTTTTTTAAAATTTTGGCATATTGCCAAACCTAGATCATTTTTTTTACTTCTCATGTATTACTGATATATATAAAATCATAAAGAAAATTCCATATTTTCCTCAGACAGTCTAGATATAAGCTGGCAAGAAAAAAAAACATTTAAGCTATTGTTCCATTTTACAAAGTAGAACCATATTTGCCATACATATGTTTAGTTTATTTTGCTTTTTATCTAGCAATTATTTTGATTCATAGTTGTATTATAACTGTATACTCTTTATTCATCATCAGTAATTTTTAGTAACAAATATTAATAATGATATTTAATTCCTTCTCTCCTTCTCATAGTTCCTATAGTACTGAAGAGCTGTGCAGAATTCATTGAGACTCATGGAATTGTGGATGGAATCTATCGGCTTTCTGGTGTGACATCCAACATTCAGAAACTGAGGTGACAAAATTGAATCCATGTTAAGCCTCTTATGCATTTTGTTTTTCATGAGATCACTATAAATACAAATATGTGGATTGGATCTTGATTTTTATTTAAAAATATAGCACTAAAATATGAAATGTAGCTACAAAATAAATTCAGAAACATCTTGAGTTTTCAACAAGACCTATGTGATTTAAACTATGTAGACATTTGAATGTAGTTTATTTTATTTATTTATTTACTTTCTAAGACTGTTTACTTCACTAATGAATCTGGGCCAGCTTATGAGGAGTAAAACAATAGAAAAGTAAAATACAAAAGGCTAATAAGAAAAACAATATCGGGGGAAGAATGATATCCGTATAAAAAGCAATGGGTTCACACTTAACCCAAAATTTGTTGAAAGAGGCAGATCTTTGACATCTTCTTACTAGTCAGTGAAGCTGAGACCATATGGAGCAATGGTGTTCCAGAGGACTGGCACAGCACAGAAAATACAGGTTTCTGGAATCTTCTAAAATGACATTGCTTAATTTAGTGGAACCTGGAATGTTCAACTGTCAGATATTATAAATGAGGAGAAGTGATTCTTCAAGGTGTATGCCATGTTGATATTCCCCCGCAATAGTTCTAGTAGTTTTATTATGGTCATAAACAAGCATTACAAATAAATATTTTAAAAATGATAAAATTAAATTTTTAAAAAAGAAGATAATATTTAACAACTGTTAGTAGATTGTCAGTGGGCAAAGTCTACCTAATTTTGCAGATAGTGTAACAAAATTTAGCTACCTTCAAAGAGACATTGGATTGACCCAATAAGAGAAATTGAACATAAAAACAGGCTGGTGTTCCCAGGTATTTTATCAGGTCAGGTGTTATGACATGGGTTCGTGAATCCTTATGGAAGATACAGAAGAATAAAATGTTTTAATAACCTCTTGTCCACAGGAGCACAATCTCAGCTCATGGGATATATATATATATATATATATATATATATATATATATATATATATATATATATATATATATTAATATCGACCCTCCAAGACTGCTGTGGGAAGTACATATCAGCATGTTAAAGTTAATACCCTTTGGAGATTGGGGACAGTAATAAGTTGTAAATATTTTGCTGCTTTGCAAAGTGGAGTTTGACTGCTCAAAGAAATAGTCTTAGGAAGAGCAGACTGATCTTGTTGGACTTCCAGATCCTTGATACGTTGTTTGAAGTCATATCCCATCATGAAAAGTTTTGCCAGGAACAGCCAAGATACTGAAGTTTTTGGGTGTTGGGCCTAATACTGATTCATAACTGTCCTCTATACCAGTGATGGGATTCAAATTTTTTTACTACTGGTTTTCTGGTCGTGGCTTGGTGGGCATGGCAGAGAAAGTATAGTGCAAAATCCTCATTCCCTCTTCACCCCATTAACCTGCTTTCCAGCTCTGTTCTCCTGTGCAGGGCAACAAAAGAAGACCCAGCCAATCAGCTAGAACTCGGGAGGCAGAGAATAGATGGGGGCAGGGCCAGTCAGAAATGGTACTGGCCGGTTCTCTGAACTACTCAAAGTTTTCGTACCAGTTCTCCAGAACTGGTCAGAACCTGCTGAATACGACCTCTGCTCTATACGAAAAAAACCTGAAACCTGCAGGGGAAAATGTTGATATTCTATTCAATCATTAGAATTGCCACTGTTTGCAAATGAAATCTTGATCATATTCAGAGGCTTTGAAAGCTATTTTATTCTCTCAATTCTAGTTTTTCAAAGCTCATATAATTATTTTTCATTTTTCATTGATTTATTGGGGTTAAGCAATGGATTCTTGATCTTTTATCTACATAAAGAAGTTTCATTCATTATTTTTCAAACACATTTTTACATGGTGGTGTGGAATACGTAAGTTGAAAAGCTTATTTTCCTATACATATTTATGTGTATGTATGTCTATGTCTATGAATCTGCCCTTAGATAGATTTTGAAATTATGGCCAATAGTTCATCAGTGGCTTATAATGGATTGTCTTCATGTAAGTAGCATTTATACCATACTAATTACAGTATCTGAAATTAGAATATGTAGAATCCATGTATTTCTTAAGGTTGTGATAGGTTTCCATGGTGATTCTAGGTGCCAAACAGGTTTTCCATGGCTGAGGTACAGTGTTATATTATCAGATATTTGTTACCAAATCAAAATACTTTTTAAAAAAATGAAGATATGAATGTTGTTTCTATCTCATTCTATTCATTAACCACATTATGTCCCCTACTCTGTTGTTGCAGACAAGAGTTTGGAACAGATCAATGCCCAGACCTGACTAGGGATGTATACCTACAAGATATTCACTGTGTTGGATCACTTTGCAAGTTATACTTCAGGGAACTCCCAAATCCTCTTCTCACATATGAACTTTACAAGAAATTCACGGTGAGATGTCTCTGTTCCATGTTTAATTTTCATTGTGGATGAAGGAGTTATTACAGTTTTACAATGGATTCCATTTTTGCGCATGTAGTAACAAGAAAAACAAAATTCCTGAGTTTCCTCGAAATGTCTGAGTTTCATCCTGTGCCTCTTCCCAGCTTTAACTTGAATCTAGGTTAAATGCATTTGTAATTATTTAATCCAAAACACACAAAATAAGAATAACATAGCCAAGAATTTCCCATTGTTTGCCATATGGCAATTTTTATTATAATGGAGAACATTTTTTAAATAAATGGAAATAAAAATATTACATGTAAATTAAACACATATACAATAGTTTTAATCTTTGTTTTACCTAATTCTTTATCCTTTCCCTGGCTTCTTTTTTTTTTCAAAGGGGGCGGGGTACAGTCCCTAGCTTGTTACTCTAAGACTAAATACAAGCACTGATATGAATTGTACTTTTTAATGTTTAGTAAGGCCACACCTGGACTACTGCATCCAGTTTTGGTCACCACATTACAAAAAAAAAGATGTTGAGACTATGGAAAAAGTGCAAAGAAGAGCAACTAAGATAATTAAAGCAGTAGTGGAATTCAAATAATTTAACAACTGATTCTCTGCCCTAATGATTTCTTCCAATAACCAGTTCACCAAACTGCTAGAAAGTTAACAACCAGTTCTCCCGAACTGGTGCAAACTGGCTGAATCCCACCATTGAATTAAAGGCTTGGAGACTAAAACATATAAAGGATGGTTGCAGGATTTGGGTTTGGATAGTCTAGAGAAAAGAAGGACTAAGGGGGGCATGTTAACAGTATTCCAGGATTTAAGAGGTTGCCACAAAGAAAAGGGAAGTCAACTTATTTTCCAAAGCACCACAGGGTAGGATAAAACAATGGATGGAAACTAATCAAGGAGAGAAGCAACCTAGAATTAAGGAGAAACTTCCTAACACAAGGACAATTAATCAGTGTGGAGGTTCATCGCTGGAGGTTTTTAAGAAGGGATTGGACATTCATTTGTCTGAAATGGTATAGGATGTTTGGCTTGAGCAGTGGGTTGGACTAGAAGACTTCCAGTGTCCCCTCCAGCTCTATTCTGATTGATGTTTGAAATAGAGTTGTTTCTTTGAGAGAATACCAGACTGAATGGTATTCTAGTTTGTGATGAAGCTTTTTTTGTGTGTGACTCATGTAAAAGCAGAGAAAGTGTTATCAAGGAAAACAGGTACTTCCATCAGGTGCCTCACATGGCACCACTTAGAAGAAGGGCATCTATTGGCTTTGAAGATCATGGGCATCCACTGGTAGGAAAGCAACATCTGCAAAATGGTGAATATGGCCCAATTCCCATCTTTTTTACATGTATGTGATGTTGATATACATACAAAAGAAATGGGGTTTGAATCATAACAGCATAGATTTGGCCTACTGCTGCATAAGTATATCTTACGAATGACAGAAACATCATAACAGTGATTTTTTGTCAAAGTGAGGGACTTGATCGGAGGTTTGAACTAATTTGAATTGTTTATGTTCTATACAATTTCTTTGTTTTTCAAACAAAAGTTAATAGCATACTAATTAAATGTGCACATTATTTTTACATGGCTTTGTGTGTATGTTTGTGTGTACATGTGTGTGTGTTTGTGTGCATTTTCATAGCATACAATTTTCTAATATCTGAAATGTTGTGCATAGTATTTATTTGAAGAAATATATCACACAGTTTGTAGAAAGGTAATTATTTTCTGGCTTTCATTCTAATTTGGGAAATATGAATGAGGTCCGTTCATATTAGAATGTGATTTGAGCCTATTTAAAAATTTCAGTAAATCTATTTTTCATGTAATGGCTTTTTAAAAAGCATTATGTTCTTTCCCAGTACATAGCACTCCAGCAAGGAAACTGAGTCAAAAGTCCCTTTCGAATATTTTTGTTCATGGGTATTCTGCTCAATGCTGTTTTGACTACTGGTCTGGTCTGCAATTGGTAAGGTGCATAAATCCTGACTTACAGTGCAGCATCATTTTACACATAAATGGTAGAATTAATGCAAACATTCAAAATAAAAAGTAGAGCTTATTCATATTTCTGGAAAAGTAAAGATGAACTTAATTGACAAATGATAGCAAATGATATATGATAAATAATATCTATGATGTGACAATGATGATAATGAGTACTGATGTTTAAAAAGTCAGTTGACAACATCTGTTATAAAAGTTGTCTTATACTGTCTGTGTAATTTAAACAGAATATTAGTTTTCTGCAGACTGTATATTCCCAATACATTTTCCCTCAAGTAAATATCATGGATATCAATCATGTACTAGGTCACTTTCTCTTTCTGCTGGAAAAAAAGAAATGATTGTTTTTGAAACAAGGGATACAATTCTAGAAAAGCTGTGGAAAGAGTGGGATTTTCCCTGATTAAAATCTGAAATTTCCAAGAAGTAGGTGCTCCAGAAAAATTCCAACTATAGGGCTTATAATCTGCATTATTTAATACTTAAGGTCAATGAGAGCCTTTATAGTTTACAGATATCTTTTTAGTCTATTATCCAAGAAGTGGGAAAGGACCGAATCTTCTGGTTAGTTCTTCAGATGTTTAGACTGCTATTACATTTCTTTTATCTGTAGACTAAACATATCTCAATCTTTTTTTCTATTCTTTGTAGGGTTTGGTTTCCAGACCTCTTGCCATCTTGGTAGCCTTCCTCTGAACTTGCTCCAATTTATCATTTTTTTAAAAATAGTGATGCTCAGACCTGGGCACAAAATCCTAAATAACATTCCTAAATAACATCAGAAGTGGGTAGAATAGAACAATTATTGCCATGATCTGGATTATATGAATATGCTAATCCATCTCAAGATAGAATTTACTTTTTAAGCAGCTGGATCACACATTTTGCTCAATTTAACTTGTGATCAATAAGGTGATCCAGATACTTTTCACACGTTTTTGTATCAAACCAATTTCCGCTTCCTATATTTATGTAGATCTTGGCATTTCTCTCCATTAAATTGCATTCTATTCATCCATAATGCTGTCCCCTAGGTAAGCTTTCTCTCTTTTTAGGGACCATATATCATTGTTTAACTAACCAGAGGTATACATGGCATACATTTGTCTCTTTACTGTTCTGCCAATCAAGTTTTAACATTTCTCAAGATTAGTTTGTCCGCCTCATAAAATACTGTTTACAAAAGTAAAAAAATACATAGGCACAGTGCAAAGGCTATAAACAATGGTTCAACACTTACTATCAATGCAGTAGCCCTTCATTTAAAAAATTTCCTTCAGCCTGATCTATCTGCTTTTCAGTCCCCGTATTATAATGGTCTTAGCTGAATTGCTATTCGTCTCCTTTTATTCTGCCTATAAAGTGGGATCAAACAGTATGGACTTTACTTATTGTGTTCCTGCGAGAACAATATCTGTTTAAGGCTTTGATACCTTAAATAATTAATTTTATGGTCCTTTGGTGCAAGCAGAATAGAGTAGCTCTTGTCAGATTTTATACTTACATTCCTAAGGTGCTCATTATATGTATATACAATATAACGCAGTGCAAACCATACAACCTCTATGCAGGCACTTAATTATGATAGTTAATGTTTAATGCAGCATAGTCCTATGTTCCCACATGTCCCAGCACTCTTTATTGGATTGCTCTTTCAAAATACAGATAATAGGAATGCCAATAGTTTTTTTTCTTCAATGCTTCTAAAATAATACATTTCTTTTTGATGGTGATTTCCCCCCCTTCTTCCTGGGTTGTCCTTGTCTTTTAAACAGCTATATTAGAATTTTAAAATGAAATGAATTTTTAAAGATTTTATCTCAGAAAACAAAATTGTAGACTGAACTGTCTATTCCTGGGCAGCCTATTCCTAATTTGAAGGATTTTGAAGGAGTTTCAGTTTAAGCAGCCATCATCTTCCTCTATTCTTATCAATATATATTTTGATGAATAGCTGATCTGTAGTAACATTTTGCACTACTGCCTTGTAATTGAAGTTCTAATTTGGTAGGCAAAATTAATGAGTAATCCCAAAATATTTGTCTGCAACAGAATGGGGGAAGGTAACTCCCAAGCAGCTCTGAGTTGCATGTGATTGACTTCTAGTCACAGACAGTCCAAATAAGTAACAAAATTGCACGCTTTCAGGAGTGGCTGCCTTCTGATTGTATGTGAATATGCATTTTCTTCTCTCAGGAAGCTTGCCACAAAAAACAACTCTAAGTCTAACTCATCTTCTGTTAAATGCAAAACGCACCTGCAGGGAGAATTGGTAATTATCTCCTATGAACAGAGATCATGATCAGAGGTGGAAAAAAAAAAAACAATTTGAAATGGTTATATTAGTGATGGGAACAGATTCCTCACTGGACCCCAAAGATGACATTTCTATTCAGTTCTTGAAGGTCATATGCTGTACATGTAAAAGATTCATTTCCAGTCTTTGACATATCCAGAATAATAATAATAAGGACTCGTGCTTCAGTCCTCAGAGAGCCAATTCAAGTTGTTAAGGACAAATGGACAAATAAACCTATTCTAAAGGTGTTTTGTTTGTCCTACTATATCCAGTATTTTTAAAAATACTTTCTAGCCAGCATTGTGTGCAATGGTCCCATGGAATCTGTGAAGTGCCAGTTTATAGAGAAATCTGATTGAGGTGGTGACCTCTTTGGCATTCATAATATGATCATGAGGAAAACAATGTCCTTTCCTAATATACTAATTGATATATCACCACTGAAATGAAAACTTTGGATAGTACTCATGACAAATAGTTCTTGGCAGATCTATTTTTTGTGCAATTGCTTAATCTTAAGCTGATGATCAACGTCACACTCCATTTTTTTTAATTGCCCAAATGTCATTATTTCCTAATAAGTATTACAATTATTTTACTGTCACAACTTGTCACAATGGAAGGCTGCTGCTGGTTTTCCTTGGTTTCTGCAGACATTATTATTTCCATGTTTGTTTATTTTGTGCATCAATTTGGTAACGATATTGTGGATGATATTGTTTTTGCCTTCAAGAAGTGATTGTGAACTAACTGAATTCTTTTGTTGATTTCTTTGCAGGAAGCAGTCTTGTGCTTCCCTAAGAAAGAGCAGTTGCCCCAGATTCAAAATGTTATCCAGGAACTTCCACCATCACATTACAGGTAAAAGAGAACACTTAGTAGTTATTGTGGGTTGCAGGCAGGTAACATCAGAAAAATATCCTTTATCTGAGATTGCTTGGTTTTTAATTAATTAAAAGAGTGAATAGTCCACTAATAGTTCACTAATCAAATAATTGCTCAACAACTTAACTATATTTTTTCAATATATTTTTATTGAAACAGACAGGATGTTACATTATCAGGACTAATCATCTCTGTTCCCCACCTATCCAAACCATCTTTTTCCCAGCCACCTTCTTCCAGTGCTTTTGTTTCATGCTTACTCATCTATTGTTGATTTTTATTACTGTATTCAGGTCTCTATCACATCATTTTGAAATTCCAGGAAGCTTTTTATTGTCAAGTAAAATATTTTCAATCATAAAACGTTTTTTGTTTTGAGTCTGTATAAGCATTGTTGTAGATAATCGCACAACCAGCTGGCTCCTCAGTCAACATGGCTTCAAGATAATTCAGATGAGGTTTTACATAGCTCAGATTAAATCTATTTTGTGTCTTCTCCTCATTCAATTTCAGATGTTCAGTGGAGAGACATGGGACATGAGTTTGTGGAGTCCCAATGCCTCCCAGGAGAGATAAATAAGAGTAAGAAGAAGAAAACAAATATTTAAATGGAAGGGGGGGATTGAGCATTTAACCAGTGCATTAGTAGCTAAAGTAGTAGACCAGAATGAGAAAACTGAAGTCTTCATGGCCCAAATTTTGCTGCAGCTCCCAAATCCACTGGGAATCAATGTTAAATTTTTAATTTTTAATGTGACATAAGATGGGAAATATAATTAAAGGCAGTGATTACATTAGCTGCAATTTATTAATTTAATTTTTAATAAAAATATAATGAAGTGTAGTGTCTGTTCTTAAATATTTTTGCTTTGGCTGCTTTTTCAATAGAACATGGATCCTAACAAGCCACTCAAAGGCCAATATAACTAAGACAATATCTACATTTATTGGTGACTGGAAATCCCTTATGGACTTTTTGCATTTAAAAAAAGGCTAAACTCATGATTTATGGCTTTGATTATTAGACATTAGAAATTATAAAAAGAAAGGAGTCCCAATGTAAAGTCAATTTATAACTATACTTGTAACTACTATTAAGAAGATGTATTCATATATTTATTGTTAATGAACTTTGTATACTCACCTATCTCACCAAAAGTTATTCTGGGTGGCACACAGAAATTAAAAAAATATACAAACCCTTAGGCTTAGTGGATAACAATAGGTGCCTCTACAATAGAGCCATCTAAGCATATCAACTGGAGCCCCAGGCCTCATAACATAACCAATCTTGAGGGTCTTCCAGAATGTCAAAAGGGATGGAGCTAATCTAATTTTGGAGTGGAGGGCAGGAGAGAAAGTCCCATAACATAGATGCCACTTCTGTATATTATTTTTCTTTCTCTTCTATTTTTCTGCCTTTTTCTTTCTGCACCTTTAGTTTTTGCATTCTTCTCTTTTCTTTTTTTGCTCTAGTTTAGTTTGTACTAGTCTTATTCTGTTTAAAAATTTCCATAAAATTATTGTTTAAACTTTTGTAGCTATAACCCTAGCTACAAAATGATTGCACATTCATAGAACATAGAATAACAGAGTTGGAAGGGATCTTGGAGGTCATCTAGTCCAACCCCCTGGGCAAGCAGGAGCAAATATTAACCTCTACCTGGGATCGAACTCACAGCCTCCTGATTGTGAGTCAAGAGCTCCACTTCTAGGCCACCACACCTAGCAGATAATAGTCCCAATACAGTCCCAATACAGCTTAGTGTACATAAAATATGCTCAATAATTGGCAATCGATACAGATTTTAGTTTAGACATTAGCATCATGTTACCGTGTGTTACATTAGTTGTACCTGTTCCAGATGGCTGCATATCGTGCAAATTGCGATAGTGATATTTGTTTTGGTTTGTCTTGACTACTTTATTTCAGGACCTTGGAATACTTAAGCAAGCACCTGGCACTTCTGGCATCCTTCAGCGGCATGACCAACATGCACACCAGAAACCTGGCTTTAGTGTGGGCACCTAATCTCCTTAGGTATGATAAATGCGTTTACTGTTTTGCTTTATCCTAAAGGCGAGACCGAGAAAGTTAATGGAATCATATAATAGATGTGCACATAGGAACTTTGTGGATAAATCCAGCTCTGGGGAAGAGCATAAAATCAAATATGATAGTGGAGGTGACTCTCAGCAATTTGTTATTTGTTTTCCCATTTTCATGGCCATAAAAATTGATGAGGTGTTCATATATAGTTCAGTGACCCACATTTTATTGGAAAAGGTAAAGGAAATACCTGAAAAAGTTGTAAATCTGTAAAACTATAAAATGTGTATTTTAATAAAATATTCAATCAAGAGTACATGTAAATTTATTTTTTAAAATGTGTATATATATATATATATATATATATATATATACTTTGTATTACAACACCCTGTTAAGCCCCAATTAAGGGAGAAAGCATACTGCTTTCTTTTCTGTCTTTCGGCTCATCACCAGAGACCATACCGACAGAAAGCTATTTGTTTCGTTGCCTTTTGTTTACATGTGTGTAAGGTTTTTAAGCTGATAATTTTAAATAATAAATAAGGGAGACTAGTATAGATCTATTTCGAGCTAGTTAGCTCTCTTCAGCTAGCCATACCCTTACTGGGATTCGAACCAGGGAAGTATTACATGTGAGGCAGTTCTTACAACTGCCTCACATGTAATACTTCCCTGGTTCGAATCCCAGTAAGGGTATGGCTAGCTGAAGAGAGCTAACTAGCTCGAAATAGATCTATACTAGTCTCCCTTATTTATTATTTAAAATTATCAGCTTAAAAACCTTACACACACACACACACACACACACACACACACACACACACACACACACACACACATATATATATATATAAATATAGTTTGTTTCAAGAGACCAAAAGTAGAAACAGTGATGTGAAGTTGAATTATCTGATCAAATAGGCCAGTGGTCTTCAACCTGTGGTTTGCAGACTCCTGGGGGGCTACATCTGATTGTAGGTTCTGATCAGTTCTGGAGAACTGGTAGCAGAAATTTTGAGTAGTTCGGAGAACTGCCAAATGCCACCTCTAACTGGCCCCACCCCATCTATTCTCTGCCTCCTGAATCCCAGCTGATCAGCTGGGTCTTCTTTTGTTGCCCTGCAAAGAAGAATGGAGCTGGAAAGCAGGTTAGTGGGGTGGGGACAGAATGGGATTTTGCAGTAACCTTCCCCCAGGAGTAGAGTGCGAATGGAGATTTTGCAGAATCCTTTCCCTGCCACGCTCACCAAGCCACACCCACAGAATCGGTAGTAAAAAAATGTGATTCCAACGGGATTCAAAAATGTTTACTACTGGTTCTGTGGGCATCGCTTGGTGGGCATAGCTTGGCGGGCGTGGGCTGGGGTTGTGGCAGGGGAAGCATACTGTAAAATCTCGATTCCTACCCCACCGCCACTCCTGGGGGAAGATTATTGCAAAATCCCCATTCCCTCCCCTCCCCACTAACCTGCTTTCCAGCTCCGTTCTCCTGTGCAGGGCAACAAAAGAAGACCCAGCTGATCAGCTGGGACTTGGGAGGCAGAGAATGGATGGGGGCGGGGCCAGTCAGAAGTGGTATTTGCCGGTTCTCTGAACTACTCAAAATTTTTGCTATTGGTTCTCCAGAACTGGTCAGAACCTGCTGAATACTACCTCCGAATTCCACCACTGGCTACAATGTCATCACAGGCTTGAAGCCTTGAAGAAATGTTATCATTTAAATCTTGAGTTAAGTCTTGGAAGTTCATGGCCACAAAAGATATTTAAAGGGAATCTGTGGTGAAAAAAAGGTTGAGAACCACTGATATAGGCCATGACTGGAGAAGGGAACCAAGCCTGTTTTTTGTGTTTTTCTCAAAATATATACTAAAATGATTGCCAAAAAATTGTCTCTAATTCCACAGTATTTTTCAATGGGACATGAACATGGTATTGTAACTCCTAAAATAGGCTTTGTATAGATTAAAACAAAAACAAAAATCTCAGACACATCTCCTCTAAATTAGGAAAGAAACTGCACCATCCTTATTCTATTTATGTGTTTGCTGTAACCATTGTCCATTTTTTGGGTGCATCTGGTGTCCCTCATCGCAAGACAGAAGTAGAAATGTAAAACACACATACACACATACATCCACTTTTGTACTGAAGTTTCTAGTATTAGGTATAGCAATAATTCATTAAGAGTATTGAAGATATCTGACACAGTACTTCTCCAAGCAGCAATACACTGAAATGAATTTGATTATGGAAGCACTGTTGCACAGATCCGTTTCATGTAGCTTTCAAAAAAGCTTCTCATTAGAATTTTCCATTGTGTGTATGCAGCAATGCACTGTATATAAACCACTACTAAAATGAGTTTTTTCAAGGATACCGATTTGGTCAGCAAGAGACTCAGGATTTGAGCTTCAAAAAATACAGGGTAAAACTTGTCTCCAGCTTTGCAGTTCTTGAACTGCTCCAAAATGTAATTGTGTCTCCTGCATAGTCCTCCTTTTTTATTTCAGAAAGAGTGGTTGTTGCTGTTGGAAGCTACACTTATTTATATAAATATGGATCCCTAGGGAAAATGAAAAGTAGCTGTTCCTTCCTTACAAGGCTATCCTGTTGAAGGAATCCCTTCTGAGTTTTTATCTATCACTTCAGCCATTAGCTTTACAAAGGATTGTGTTGCCCAAAGATAATTTCTTCAGCAACACTTTGGCATGTCAAGATAAGAAAGAATTTATCTGTTTTTATTTTTTGGATAGGTGGATGAAGCTGAGTTAGAAGGAAAGATTGTTTGGGCCAAACCATTGATGTGATAAAAAACACAAAGCAGATTTTTTTAAAAGGCAAACTCACAAAATCCATCTAGTTGAATTGTTTTCTGATGTTTTCCCATCCTTTCCACTTGATGCTTTGAAGTGATGGTTCTACTCATAGATAACTTAAATCCTGTGGATTAACTTGAACTGCAGCAGTCCCAGCTTTAAGTAGAATTGCTACTCCAATGATCAGAATGTTGCCTAGAAAATGGCTCATATGTCTCTTAGCAAGGGGTGGTTAAGATCTGTTGTCATAATTAGGCAGAGTTCTGAAGTTCCTGGGTCATCCTTCCTTGCATCTTTAATAATCTGGTGTAGCAGACGGAGGATTGCTATAATGTTGTATCTTGTATTCACATGAAAGTGCTTGCTATGCACTTTAAGACTCTTGTTTTCACTCTTTGCTGTACAGAAATGGGACATAAATTTCTGCCACTAGGCAGCAGATTTAAAGTAGTTCAGCTCAGATAAGAATTTCATCAGAATGTTCTTTGAAATAATCTGAAACAATCCTTGCTTGTGTATGCTGTTTATTTTTGCTGACATAATATTGTTGGCTGAGATATGTTTCATGTTTGATTATGTCTCGTGCTGTTTTATTTGTCTGGTCTGCCATAAAACAATGGTGCCCTGTTGATTTATAACATTTTATCTTACCCTTCTTTTAGGAAGCTGAAATGACAACTAAGCATTCCCCTCCTCTGCCCATTTCATCTCATGCAACTATACTGAATGTTCATGCTTTAGTTTGGCCAGCTTAAAAATGCTAACAGGGTCAGCTGGAGTAAGGAGTCTGATGAGATGGAAAATGCTTCTTTCATGACTGATATTTGATTTAGAAGGAAAGCAGCTATAATCATCAATATTCCTGACATGCCACCAGCTCCAGCTGATATTAATTGCTCCTTTAAGAAAAGACTGTTCTTTATATATTATGTTAAATATATTTCATCCGTAAAAATCTTTGTTAGCATTAGAATAAGTACTGTGGGCTTCTTGTCTAAAGAGATATTTAACATGGAGCTCCTTGTTCCTAATCTGATATTCTAACCATTGTACCATACTGACTGACTGTCCTCCCAGTTTTAAGAAATTATGGGTGTTGAAAGCTATACATCTGAAGGATACTGTTTAGGGGAAGGATTATTAAAACTTCCATTGCAACATTTGATAAAAGCCGGTGAAATCAATGGGAGTTTTTGTCACATTCTTTGAAACCCTGACTTAATGAGATCTAGTTGTTATAGCTATCTAGCTTGTTATATTGTACTTCATCTTTGTTCATAAATTTTGGTCTTCCTTTTATAAAAGCTTAGCAAAGACATTTTGCTAACTAAGCAAATCAATACACTAATCCATGTACACAAAAAAGTCATCTGGATAATTGAGTCTCTTTAATGGGACAACTATTCTTGAAATTTCTTTTAGCTTACACAAGGATTGTTCTTGCACCAGGATTGTTCTGAGGTGCAAATTCCACTCATGAAACTGTTCTTCTCAGTTATGATCTGTGATTCATTTAATTTTCCCTTGCTGTCCTTCTAAAAATCTATATTTTGATTCCACCATAAGTTGATTATTACCATTTGTTTCTCCTAAAAGAGTAATAAAGAATTATGAGCTGAATATAGCCCGTGGAAGTTCTTTTTTAAGATGTTCCCCCAAATTCAAATTCTTATTTTTTTTTTTCTGAAAAGTGGAAGAAATGCTCATTGAAAGACACACTGCAGTGTTTAAAGACTGCCTGAAGAATTTTGCTGCATCTTTGAAGGGTTCATGGCTCTCCAGGGCTTTGATGGATCTCTATAAAGAGTTGTCCCCTTTGTGCAGTATTTAAGTTTCAAAGCAGACTTTATGAACTCTAGTAGAGAATATCTTAATACTCAATTGCTCTGGTTTCTGAGAAGGGAGAAGAATTTAGTAGGGTTAAATGGGTGAATAGTCTATGTGTGAATAGAACATATGCAACCGTGGTTCTAAAGCCAAACCATTTCTCTGCTTTAGCTTAGCTCTGTTAGTGTTGGTCTAAGATGCATACATTGTGGCATGGTATTCCTAAAACATTTTATTTATTTTGTTTGTCAAGCATGTATGAGAAACCAAGTATAAGTATGAACATAACATATAAACATATAAGTATAAACAGGTATAAGTATATACATAATAAATGAGTACGAATAAATGAATAAAAGGGAACAGTAGGACAGGGATGGTAGGCACGCTGGTGCACTTATGCATGCCCCCTTATAGACCTCTTAGGAATGGAGTGAGGTCCACGATAGTTTAAGGTTAAAGTTTTGGGGGTTTGAGAATGTAACAACAGAGTCAGATAGTGAGTTCCAGGCATTGACCACTCTGTTGCTGAAGTTGTATTTTCTGCAATTGAGTTTGGAGCGGTTTACTTTGAGTTTCTATCTATTGTTTGCCTGTGTATTATTGAGGTTGAAGCTGAAGTAGTCATTGACAGGTAGGACATTGTAGCAGACAATTTTGTGTACTAACCTTAGCTCAGATAGGTGGTATAATTCTAGGTTGTCCAGGTCCAAAATTTCAAGCCTGGTGGCATAAGGTATTCTATTATGAGCAGAGGAGACCATTTGAAACCAATTGTCTACCCTGACTTTATATTTTGAAGTGAGCAGTGCAGGTTCTGTATGATTGGGTCTATTTTGCTACCCAATAATATGTTGGTATTGATAAAAATAGAATGGTACTTTGGACTAAAGTGATGGATTCATCTGTCATCTTTCCATAAACCGACTATGGCAACCTTTCATTTTAAATCTTTTATAAAAAAGAGACCATGCAATTTAAAATGTACTTCATTTAACTCATGCAATGTGTATAGTTGATTTATGCATGTCTGTAGTGTGAGGAGACATGAAAGGAATGCAAAACAAAAAGGTTTACAATTAGGTTGTAGGTCAATTTCTGCTGCTATTACAGGTTTTTTGCTATAAAGTTGCGGACATGGCTTATTAGAAAATTTAGTTCTCTTGTTCACAAGCGGTGCCTTGGTGGGGTGATGCGTGCTTGCTCTTCCAACTGCTTCTCTGATTGTGCTTAGATCAAAGGAGATTGAGGCGGAGGGCTGCAATGGAGATGCAGCTTTCTCGGAAGTGAGAGTCCAACAATCGGTGATAGAATTCATATTGAACCATGTGGACGAGATCTTCAGTGACAACGTTTGCATCAGGCCAAAGGATAATGAAGGTAAATCCTTCTATTTTCTTTTATGCTAGCAATGACCATTTCTAAATGTATCTGACCTCTTTTGGCCAATAAACTTAGTTCTTCCCAGCACATAACCTACTTACATTACTTTTAGTGTTTAGATCTTGTGAGGAACTCATTCAGAACATCTGAATCTCAATTCTATTGACAAAAGGAAAGAGAAGAAGGAAATGAAGGGCATCTATATGAATATTATTTAAAAAAATAGAATCTGACCGTGGGCTATTTTAATGTGACTAATATAAAGGCTGACTAGTAGTGGACAAAAGTCTGCTAACTCAATTTGTACAGATAGTCCTCGACTTACGACCAAAATTGAGGTCAAAATTTATGTTGCTTAGGTGAGAAAGTTGAGTTTTGCCCTATTTTATGACTTTTCTTGCCACATTTGTTAAGTGAATCACTGCAGTTGCTAAATTAGTAACAACATTGTTAAGTGAATCTGGCCTTCCCATTGACTTGTCAGAAGGTTCCAGAAGGGGATCACATGACCCAGGAACACTGCAGCTGTCGTAAATATGAACCGGTTGTCAAGCATCCGAATGTAATTCACATGACCATGGGGATATTGCAACAGTCATAAGTGTGAAAAATAGTCATTAGTCACTTTTTTCAGTGCCGTTGTAACTTTGAATGGTCACTAAATGAATGGTTGTAAGTGGAGGACTGCCTGTATTTTATTTTTTTGTTCTTTAAGACTTTTTAAAATTGCTTTCAGAACCATTAGTAGGTTTAGGAAGATCCAAACTTTACCAAATCTTAATTTATGCACAAAAGGAGAAGGAAGAACCTTGGTGGCACAGTGGTTAGAGTGCTGTAGTGCAGGCAATTTCTGCTGACTATCAGCTGCTTGCAATTTGGCAGTTCAAATCCCGCCAGACCAGTGGTGCAGGGGTGGGATTCTACCAGTTCGTACCTATTCTCTAGAACCGGGTGTTAACATTCTAAGCAGTTTGGAGAACCAGTTGTTAGAAGAAATTACTGGCCTAATTCTGTAAGGAAAGCAGGAAGGAAACATTCTGGTGTTGCTTACAGAAACTGCCTCTCTGTTAACCCTTATTACATTCTTGGCAGGACTAGACTTCTTATTTCAGGAACTTCTCTGGAGTTTTTTTTCCCTCCTTTGTTGGTACTTTGCTTGTGTGCAGTGATTATTCAAAGTTACAATGGCACTGAAAAAAGTGATTTATGACCATTTTTCACACTTACAACTGTTGCAGCATCCCCACAGTCATGAGAGGCCAGGCAAAGAGATGCGTGCCTCAATGTGAGTGATATTGAGTTGGCCACACCCAGCCAATAACATGACCACCAAGCCACGCCCATCACCTAAGCCATACCCACAGAACTGGTTGTTAAAAATTTGAATCCCACCCCTGCAGAGGTGGTATTCTATCGGTTCAGCCCGGTTCTGCTGAGCCGGTAGCAGCAATAAGTAGCGCAGACCGAACTGCTTCTCTCTGCTGTTCTGCTGTTGGGCTCACCTGGGCTTCCATACTCATCTTTATCATCTGCTTTTGAAGTGCAATTGCTTTGCATAGCACAGCAGAGTGCTGTGCAGCAGCTGCTGAAGCGACCGGGAGAGTGCAGGCTTGTAGGAGGTGAGTTGGAACACCTCTACACCTGCACAAACGCCTCTGTGCACATTTGGCACACGTCCACACACAAAGTGTGTGCACGCATGCAAAACGCACCCATCAAGCCATGCCCAGATAACTGGTGGTAAAACATTTTGAATCCCACCACTGCACCAGGCTCAAGATTGACTCAGCCTTCCGTCCTTCCAAGGTGGGTAAAAGGAGGACCCAGATTGTTGGGGGCAATATGCTGACTCCGTAAAACCACTTGGAGAGGGCTGTAAAGCACCATAAAGTGGCATATAAGTCTAAGTGCTATTGCTAATAAAGACATACAATCTTCAGTTCACCTTGGAACAAAAGTTGCAAAGAGTCTCATTCATTGAGGGATCTAGGGAGAAGTCTCAGCTTTCATTGTTCTCTTTTGTTGCTCATTTCTCTTGATCTTGCAACCTGATTACTTGGGGAAAAAAAAAGGAGGAGCATGGAAAAGATAATTAAGAGTCGGGAGAATTTTGTCCCCATCATTGACCTAATGTATGTTGTTACAGTAACTCATCACACCAAAAAGATACAGGAAAAGTCCTGAGATACTGGGTTTGAAATTTATCAGCTATCATAAATTGGCATTTTAATGGTACAGTGGACACATTTGACTATTAGACAATATTGACATCACTAAAATGATTGTCATGCAGTTTCTCCATCCACAAATTGATGCTAAGGATGGGTATGGTCAGGCATAAAATTTCCATTTAATAGAAGACAGTGAAATTGGTGAGGTTGCTCCTCCTGACATCACTATTGTCTCAAATGTCCTCTGATCCTTGATTATTTTGTCTTATTCCTGAGCATGAGGGCATATTTCCAAATAAAACCACCAAGTTGCAAACTCCACACTTATTTTTGCTAAGATCAGAAACCTTCTTGGGGAAAAGAAATGATATTAGCAGCTGACACCTTGATTTGTACTTTGTCAGTTTTTGACACATCAAGTTTTGGATTAAAAGAGTGTTTTTTTTTAAAGTGAATTATGGCAAGGAATATGTGCCAAGAAAATTGTTTGCAAACACATTACTACCCATGGATGTTATATAACCCATCTTTATGCTGTTTTCTAGCTAGAACAGCCATCATGCTGAAAAATCAATTTAGCCATTGTTCTGTCCCACAACAATCTTAAAAAAGAAAAAGGTGTAAATAGAATGGGTTCATAAGTTGCAGCTGCTGGGTGGACAGGCTGTTTTAAATTGTTCTTTTCTGGTAGCTAAGGGATTATTTTCACCACATATCATGAGTAGTACTCAAAAGAAGTTGCAGACCTGTTATAAGAATTTCCTAGGCTCCCTTATAAACTGTTCCATATAAATGGTGTACAACCTGATAAAGATTTTCAGAAGAGATCATTTTCATGGTTTTGATATAATAATGTTTAAAAATATTTAAAATTAAATGCAAAGTCCACTAGTCAAATTATATAATAACAGAATCATAAGACTCCCCTCACTCTCTTTCTATTCAGGTATATTCTGTTTCACTTCTGTTTAATCTGGCTTTGTCCTCTATTTTATTATACAGTGTGTTTGGAAGGTGAGCTTTCTTTGCTATGGCTTTTCCAATAAATCAATCACACAGCTAATTAGAAGAAATGCTAAAGTGCTAGTTTTGAAGCTGGTAATGCTGCCTTTAACCATCAGGACTTGTTTTTTGGAGTTTCTTTGCAGTTCCAGAGCTGTAATTTCCTACTTCCTTCTGATAGTAGCAGTCAGTGTTGAATAGGAAGAACAGCAACGATATTCAGAACAAATTTCCAAAATAATCTGGATGGGAGAGAAGTATTGCTTCATCTTCAAAACAGAAAAAGAGCTTAGTCTTCCCAAAGTTCAGCACAAATAAACAACCTCATTTTCAGAAGATGCATGCCAAGGCACTGTGGAGCATGGCTGCTGACCAAGGGACTATTGGAGTGGAGAGCAGGATGCTGGATTACATTACTGAATAAGAAGTGAATTTCTTCAACAATCACATTTGCAAACAATCTCACTGGGAAAGTTTATTCATTAAAGGCAGTGCTTGAGAAATCTATTGGTTTTCTATTTCTCTCTGCCGTTCCTACCTTCCAGCTAGATTCTAATTCAGGGGTCCCCAAACGTGGCAACTTTAAGACTTGTGGACTTCAAGTCCCAGAATTCTCCAGCCAGCATAGCTGGGTGGAGAATTCTGGGACTTGAAGTCCACAAATCTTACAGTTGCCAAGTTTGGAGGCCTCTGTTCTAATGTGTTTTTCCTTCTGTTTTCCAGAGAACAAACCTGTGATGAAGAGCCTAACTTTACCTTCCACCTCTCTGCCAATGAAGCTGGTGAGCTTGGAAGAAGCTCAGGCCCGAAGCCTCTCAGCCTGTCACCCTGCCCACAAAGAGCGAAGGGAAAATAGTTTGCCAGAAATTGTTCCAGCCACGGGCTCCTTTTACCACACCGTCCTTGATCTACCAGACAGCAAGCAAGTATTCCTTGTTTTAGTACTTGAAAACTGAATGCCAAAGATAAATAGGGCCATGAAAGAGCATATAAGTTCAATAAATAAATATCATCCAAGGGTCTACCATTGTCCAACTCTGTTGTGGCCTGTTTGGCCACAAGCTCCTCCGGCAGCCAAATCAGATAAGGAGGCGGTGTGGGAGTCAGGGCCAGAATTAAGGCAATGTGAGAGCTTCGAGGAGGAAGAGAGAATGGAGCTGTCAGAGATAGAGACAAAGGTGGAGCCAGGGCCATCCATAAGCCCTCAGATGGAGAGTCAACAGCCCCCAGGTCTGGAGGGGGCTGATGAGGAAGAGGAGGAACAGCTGGGATCCAGTGTCTGATGCACAGATGCACAGAAGGCAGAGAAGAGGAGAGCAGCAGGAATCTATGGACTGGTCCTTGGGATGGAAAAGCCACCACTGGTAGCGAAGCCCCATCCTAGCTCTAGGGATAAAAGGCAGGGGGTGGAGATGAATAGGTGTGGCAGACAACTATTCATCTCCCTGCGGGTCAGCCACTGATAGCCTGCACTTCTGAATCCTGCCTGGAAATTATCAGAATTCTTCTTGGAATCTGCAGCGCCTTCTGAGTGTGTGTGTGTGTGTGTGCTGCAAGAAAGAGAGCACACCTTCCAGGACTTTCTTTGCAAGTGTGGGGAGAGGAAGTGTGGAAGTGTGGAGAGAGAGACTCCTGATATGTTGAGGCCGTTTCAGGGGAAAAGGGAGCTTTCCACAGGACATAGAGACTTTATTATCCTGCTGTGAGAGAGCGGCTGCTGGCGTTCCTAATAAAGGAAACATTTCGTTAAATACAAAGGGCTTGATGTGTTTGGAACCTGGGTCAGAACAAACTCAGAGTTCCCCAATGTTTCTGGCTCTGCGGACCAGTGGGGGAGGGGGAGAGGATGGTTCCATAAGAACAGCTGGCAAATGCACATGCACACAGGTCTTGCGCTCATGCAAATTAAGCCTATGTGCTTGCCCGCTGCTCGCAGAAGTGTGGGTGTGCATACATGCACTCACCAGCTGTTTCCAACACCCGGTTGCAATTTCCTCACAGGCCACAGGTTGGGGTCCCCTGGTCTAACCTGTCTTCTTTGGTACTCTGAAGCATCTTGTTAGATGCAAGTGGTGTGCAGCCAATTTGGACCAACTATAACACTGTGCAGCCAAGCACTGTAAGAGAAACCTTTATTGATTTGAGAGCTTCTATGAATAAGCTTAATGCAATTTTGGGAGGAAGAACCATTTTGAGCCATTGTGGTTACCGTGCAATACTGCAGGCTACTTCTGCTGACTGCAGGTTGCCTGCAATTTGACAGTTCAAATCTCACAAGACTCAAGGTTGACTCAGCCTTCCGAGATCAATAAAATGAGGGCCCAGATTGTTGGGGGCAATATGCTGACTCTGTAAACCGGTTAGAGAGGGCTGTAAAGCACTTAAAGTGGTATATAAGTCTAAGTGCTATTGCTGTTGCTATTTTCCCCAGCACTGTATAGATACATCAAAACTTGAAATATATGTTAAAAATATATCAACTTTTCCCCCTAATTCCTCAACATTGCTGTGAGAAGGATAACATTGAATCCCTGGTCAGTGTCAGTACCTTTAGTAGCAGGCAGACAGATGATACAGGAATAGTTTTTCTGCTTTGCTTCATTTTAAATGTTTGATCATCAGGAGTGAAACACAAAGGCTTGAGGCACCTTTGATGAGGCAGCCACCTACTGGTAACCTTCCCCAATTGCATCTGGAATATCTACCTCAATCGTCATTTTTTATTTGTGTAGCATATCCGATATTCTATATTTTACTCATGCATAGTTGGATACTGTTGAAAGATGGCAAAAGCTGTTATGCAAGACCTATATTATCAAGCCACAATGGAATCATCATCAGTACTTTGTAGATTGCAGTACTTAAATTGCTGTTGGCCTATGGCATTTGATCATGTTCTCATAATATAAATTAGGGCCTGAATAGCCACATCTTTGTATGAGTAATAAATTCTGAATCTCTTGAAGCGTTAATATGAATGGCAGGCCGTACTGAACTCAGAACCCTGGGGTTAAATGTTATTTTACTCATAATTTCATTGGGTGGAGTTGGCCAGTCATAAAAGGCCATTTCCCACATCATACATAATACAACATATATAATTAGTGGGAAAGAGAAAGCAGTCATTTTCTGGGTCAAACTGTCTAGCCTCTTGGCTACTCCAATGGCAGGCAAGAGCCCTCTATGTTTCAAATCAAAGCCTTCACACCATCTGCTACCTGATCTTTTTTTAGCTGGAGATGCTCAAGTCTTTCTTGGCTACAACTGTGAAAAGTGGTAAAATAAAATCTGAGAGGAAATGAAGACAAACAAAAGGGACACATTAAAAACATATTAATCTTAACTATTAACCATTGTTCCTTATTTACAGATCTTTGATTTTATCTTTCAGGAGAAAATTATCCACAAAGCCCAAGAAATGGAAGTCTATTTTTAATCGGGGCTGGGCAGGTTCAGAAGCTAAGACTAAACTGAGCCGCAATGGAAGTGTGTTTGTTCGAGGACAAAAAATCACTGGTAAAGACTCTCTATGGCCTTCATTAATATAGCTTCTTTTTTCTTCCTTAGCTTGGCCTTGGCCAGCACCAGGGCGGTGGGGACGGGGGGGACGGGACACGTCCCACTGCTCTGCAAAAGATCATTCATGCTAATAAAGTAACAAGGATTAAAAGCCAGTATGGGGGAAATTGCATATTTAACCTCTTGCATCATGCCAAGTATCACTTCAGTAGGACAATAAAAGGCAGTCATATCCCAAAGCCTATGAAATTCTTGCTGTGAATACTGTCTATTATTTTACTGTGTTGAACATGCATTTTTGAATTCGCTGAATACATGCGCAGGCAGAGGTCAAATGTGCGTCTGTCCAAGCTGTTACTAAGAATATGCCTATGCCAGTCGTTTTATTAAGGAGTCCTGGAACTTGTGTCCATCTCATCTTGTCTGGGGTTTCTGATTAGAATCCTTATGAGATAATCAGTATCTTATTAAAGAAATGTACCAGCTCCCCTCCAACAATCCTTGTAGTGCAAAGAAGATACAATTACTATGTGTAGAGTTTAATTTTTGAAAATATATATATTTATTACCAGGTAAGTACCTTACATGAAGGACAGGTGTCCAAACAGTTGTCACAATGAGGAAAGATAAAGAAAATAATCCAGTCTTGATTAACAGCCCAACATTCTGCTTAGGGGGAAGAGAGCGGGCTCCTTGAATAAAGAACAATGCACAATTATCATTGTTTATGAATAAGCAACTCAGAAAACCCTTGCAAAAATCGTTATCTCTATTTTGGCAGATAAACATATTGAATCAAGTTTGCCTTTTTCACTGTGCTAAAATGTTAAGAAAGCAGTGCAGCTCTTAGACCTTGCTAGCTGGTATGTCTTAGTTTTAGCTGTAAATTAAAGATTGAGGTGTATGTATTCTCAGGATATTAAATCTTTTTCTGCTTTGCAGCTGCACTTGTTAACAATTTTCATTTCTGTATAACTGCAGCGTGTGATTATATTTCAAACATTTTACATCCTTTCTTTCTACAGAGAAAGCAACCATTCGACCAGCTAAAAGCATGGACTCGCTTTGTTCACTTCCAGTAGAAGGTAAGACTTGCCTTTTCTTTGGGCATTTTTATAGTGGAAGCTGAATTTGTGTAATTTTCATGGACATACTGGATATCTGTTTATATTAATCTGTTTATTTATTCAAAATGTTTTGCGGGGTTTATTGCATGCAAATGCAGTCCTGTTCATAGAATCAATATTTTGGGAAAAACACTAAAAAGTAGTTAGTACAGTCACTGGTCAGAAAGTGTGTTGGAGTAGCCACTTGCCTTTCTACGTCATCTTCTTTTTCTAGATGTCATGGTTCAAGAAAAAAAAAGCCAAGGTTTTCACTATGATATGAGCCAGCAGTGTGCATCTATGTGCAGTGTGCAGTAGCAGCCAAAAAAGCTAATACAATCCTTGGTTGTATAAATAGAGGCATAGAATCAAAATCATGTGAAGTATTGGTACCACTTTATCAATTTTTTTTTTTAGACAAACATACACAAACACAACATAAAAACATCAAGCCATCTTCCACTTATGTACATACAGTGTGTCAGTTGGTTTATAAATTGTTTTGTACATCCACTTCATAGTCCTCACTTACAATTACTTGTATATATTCTCATATTATCAATCAAATATTCCTAAATACATTATTATCATTGTTAATCAATCATTTGACTATACTATTATTCATTCATGTTATGCGAGATATTCCATATTTTTAAATTGATTTATCTTATAACAATTCATATTATCATCCTAAATCCATCCCATAATTATAATATGATAATACATCTTTATATATTCTATATAGTTCTATTCTCCTTATATTGTAAAGTTCTACATATTTCATTACCATATTTTATTGTCTAACCATTGATAAAATAAATCCCAAATCTTATAAAATTGTTTATCTTCTTGTTCTCTAATTTCAAATGTCAATTTACTCATTTCAGCACATTCCATTATTTTCTTAATAACTTCCTCCTGCATTGGTATTTTCTCATTTTTCCAATTTTTAGCAAATACAATCCTAGCCACTGTTAATACATTTACAACACCCCAGAATCCAAAAAGATCTTGCAGACTTGAACAATGGGCCCTATCCAACAATACAAAATTTAATGTGGAGAAAAGCAAGGTTTTACAACTAGCCAGGAAAAACCAAAGGTACAAGTACAGATCAGGCAAAATCTGGCTCAAAAACAGTATCTGTGAGAGGAACCTTGGAGTCCTAGTATATGATCACTTAAACATAAACCAGTAGGTGCAGCCAAAAGAGCTGATACAATCCTTGGTTGTATAAACAGAGGCATAGAATCAAAATCACGTGAAGTATTGGTACTGCTTTATAAAGCCTTAATAAGGCCACACCTGGAATACTTCATTGGTCACCACATTACAAAAAAGATGTTGAGATTTTGGAAAAGAAGAGTAACTAAGATGATTAAAGGCCTGGAGACTAAAACATATGAAGAACGTTTGCAGGATTTGGGTTTGGCTAATCTATAGAAAAGAAGCAGTATTCTAGTATTTGAGAGGTTGCCACAAAGAGGAGGGGATCAACTTGTTTTCAAAAGCACAAGAGGGCAGGGCAAGAAATAATGGATGGAAACTAATCAAATAGAGAACTGGAATTAGGGAGAAATTTCCTAACAGTGAGGATAATTGGCCAGTGGAACAGATTGTTGTGGGTGCTTCATCACGGGAGATTTTAAAGAAGAGATTGGACAATCACTCATCTGAAACAGTATAGGGTCTCCTGCTGAGCAGGGGGCTGGACTAGAAGACCTCCAAGATTCCTTCCAGCTCTATTCTGATTGACTATCATATGGAATGTACAGTATAGGAATAGTCTCTCCACAGTAATCCATGCTTTGCAATCTCCTAGATTTCTGAGATATATTCTGTGTGGAGCTGCTGTTGAAGAGGGTGCAGAGTCTGGAATCTGTGCCAAAGGCAGATACAAACTTGTAGACTATAGTACTTCATTAATTCAAGGCCACTTCATATAAATTCTTAATGAGCTGCATTAGTTGGCTCTGATCAACCCCAATGCAGAGGATTGATTTTAATATATAAAGCTACAAATAGTTTAGGATTTGGTTAACCTCTAGGAATGCCTCTCCCTTTATTTTTGTTTCTGTAATGTTAAACTTCAGAAATAGCCTGTTTTAGGGATCATCCAATTACTAGAGGAAGGCTGGAGTCATAGGAATGCCAATCACAACTGTGGAACTTATTTTTCCTTAGAAATTAGATTGTTGCTACTGTACTGCAATTTTGGGTCTTAGATGAAGGAATTCTTTTCTACCATGCCTTTTCATTGTTTTGTTTTTTTAAATTTTTAAAAAATTGGACGAATGCCAAAATAGGCTGTTTGATCACTGATATCGGATCTATTTTGATCAACATGGGAACAGAGTGAAAGGTTGGCTACAAGAAATTATATTTAAAATTATAATCATATCAATTTTCTGCATTTTGTGCCATACAATCTAGAGACAAACCTTACTGTTATTATTATTACTTCAGAAAAATGTTTTGTGGCAAGCAGTTGCTGTGCTGTGTATCATACTGATATCACTTACATCAAGGGATGGGCTTCAAAAATTTCAGCAACCGGTTTTCTGCCCGGTTTCTGGGTGGGCATGGCCATGGTGGGCGTGGCCTAATTGGCCTCCTGCACCACAGCGGCGGTGATGTTTTTGCCCTCCCTGGGCTTTGGAGGCTTTCCTCGAGCCTCTGGAAGGGCAAAAACGGCCATTCCTGGGCTCCAGAGGCCCTCAGAAATTGTGGGAACACCATAACTTGAGAACTTCAAGAAGAGATTGGACCGCCATTTGTCAGAAATGTTGTAGGGTCTCCCGCCTGGGCGGGGGGTTGGACTGGATGACCTATAAGGTTCCTTCCAACTCTGATTATCTGAAAAAGTAATCTGAAAAAACTAATCTTGAGCCTCTGCGATGCCTGTTTGTTTATGTATGTATGTATGTATGTATGTATGTATGTATGTATGTATGTATGTATGTATGTATTTATTTATTTATTTATTTAGTCAAGCGATTATAAGATAACAGGTATAAGTATAAACATAGTTATGAATACATGAAATGGATACATATAAAAAAAATAAAAAGAAACAATAGGACAGGGATGGTAGGCACGTTGGTGCGCTTATGCACTCCCCTTTTTGCCCACCCGGAGCCTCTACGTGGGCCCTGTGCTTACCTGGCATCCAAAACTTCTGGGAGGGGGAGGGTGGGGTGGGCGGATCCAGCCAGGGGTGGGATTTACCAGTTCACCGAACCAGTAATTAAAAATGATAAAATTAGCTACCAGTTCACCCAAAGCAGCCCACCCCTGCTTATATCATCAAATACCTTAAGGTAATGGATGACTGGATTTTATGGAGGTAAGGAGGAGGAATAGTGAGAGTGTGTTTTCATATTTCCACCTTAACAAATTCAGAGATGGAGATGGAGATGGAGACAGAAAGAGTGAGGAAATGTTGCAAATATGGATCCAGGGAAAGTTTGAGGGAAAATATATATGTTTGTCTCCTTTTCTTCCCTATTTCACCACCTCCCAAGCTTTATATTTCATCCTGTCTATCTTTTAAAACAATTTTATGGCTGCTGCCTTCGGCTTAAAGACAGAGAAAGAAACAGAAAATACTCCTTTTACTCCAAGTTTCTCTATGACTGAATATCACCATTTCCAAATAGACGGTAGATGGAATCCATGACTGGGATACAGAATACAGATTTGCAGATGCCAAAGCAGGTCATGATGACTACTTTTGAAATTATAATTGTAAAATGGGGAGTGCTTAGAAATAAATTCAACCAGTGGTCTAAAAGAAAATTGAATCATGTCTAACAACAAGCATTGTGCAAGGAACAAGCTCTCTTTAAATCAGCCTGAGTTGTTCCTACTCTCAATGAAGTATTTACCATAGGATTACAGCATTTGTGGGGTGGCACAAGTGATAACCAATAATTTCACAATGCAAATTTTGTCACTTGTGTTAGATACCTTGATGCAATTATGAAGAGCCAGAATTTGCATCATGATATTACAATACATTCTCATTGTTTTTCCTCATCATGGTGTGAACCAGGTACTGACACAAAGGACGTTCTGAACATTGGGTTGTGCTGGGCCATTATAAAGATGAAACAGACTTGTGCTGTCCCAGCCAGTCTATGGAATGGGTTAGTTACTTAGGATTTGTGAGCTGTCCCCTTAAGGGAATGCATCATAGGAAATGTAGGTAAGGGTATCCTGGGAAACGTAGTTCATATCACATGGCCACATCTGTAATCCTGATTGGCCACTAGATTGACCCTCAAGGGGTTGAAGGAGGTTGCCCTCCATTCTTACCTGCACTCATTACTGATAACATCGTTTTCTTCTATTGATACAAGATGGGTTAGGAGATAACTATTTTCCACGTGCAAGGCAGATATACAAAGGATTGGTCATTGAAAGAGGAATTTCGTCACAAATGTGAGTTACGAGGATACCTGATGTACCAATAAATGAACTTTGTTATGGAAGCTTTGTTGAGTTATCTATCTGCATTTACAGAGCTATTAAGTCTACCTCTGTGGAAGGCAGTACAGTGGAAAATATATCCTGATTCATCTCAAAATTAAAGTTTAATGAATTTATGATATGCTAGTGATATTGAAGCCAGGAATGAATACGCAATGTTGACTTGAAACTGTATGCTTCATCATCTCTCTCTGTGAGCATCTTTGGAAGCTGTTTACATGGTGGGAGGGATCGGATTCCCCCACGAGCTACAGACAAAGAGAAGTTTCTATCCCCACCCACCCACCCCCTCCTCTACTCATTTTGGCTTTGGCTATCTCAGAGACCCTATTTGCATAACAAGGAATGTAATTACCCAGTTCCCAAAAGATCATCAAACCTTCAGTTTGAACCTTGAAGGAATCTTGCTTGTATTTTTAAATGTAAACCAGAAGCTGTTTTGCCATACTCATCTTGCAGGAAAGAAGCCTCAAACAGACTCTTTCCAGCCAATTTAAAACTGATCAAGGTACATCCTAAAAGGTTAATCCCTCTTCCACAGGAAGTCACTCATTAAACTACCTCATCGAACCCTTTAGCTCCAACAAAGCTGCAAAACCAGTTTGAGTTACAAGAAAGCCCCCCCCCCCCCTTCAACAAGAGAAGAGACTCAATTTGTAAAACAAAAGGAGGAGTCAGAGTTACCCATCTGCCTGACTTCTCCCCTCCTGCTATGGCTGATTCTACAGTTTTTAGCAACTGAAGGCGATCTGCTATCCCCTTCTTCCCTTTTTCCTTATAAGACAATGACTGCATCTAGCCAGCCAGGAATTTCAACAGGAAGTCAGTAATAAAAATACCTCTTCAGACCCCTGTGTCTTATACTCTCTACATACTGTTTACATGGTGGGAGGGACTGGAGTTCCCCACATGCTACTAATAAAGAACTTTCTAACCCCCTTCTGTGCTCAACTTTCAAAGAAACCGTGTGGCTGCTAGGAAGAATTCCTTCCCCTTTTCTCTATGGAGTCTGTCTGGATTACACAGGGGAATATTATCTGGACTTTGTAATATTTCTGAATATTGAAGCAGCCCACAGCAGCACGTTTTTGCATGATAACTCCTTTGAAATTATTGTGAACATTTATTCAATTTATTTCGAATATTCCAAGATTATCTACAACCTACCAGCTCCACCTGGTGGTCAAGAAGAAATTTAAAGTAAAATCATTTATTCCTTTTTCTTCAGCCCTAGCCCCATCTGGTAGTCAACAAAAGATTTTTTTTCTTATGTGATTTTTCCACAATTTCTCAAAAATCGTCAAGAGCGATTATGAAACTATTGTGCACCTTTGGATCAACTTAATTCAAAAGCCTAGCTACAACCTAACATGGGCATAGCAACAGCATCTTCCAGACTCTCTGCTGCCAACCTGTGAAGCAAGCGACCCTTTTAGGAATATTTTGCAATGCAACCTCTACTGCCCCCTTCTGTCGCAGGCTCACACCGCACCCTAGAAGCAACCATTCTGTGTGCTGTGTTGGCATTACCCAGATTCTGCAGTACCGCCTACGTGCTCAAGTATTGCCCTCAGCAACAATTCTATTTCTGCTCCTTGCTTGCAGCATACCCTATTACAGAAAGGAAGTGCACAAACAACCACTAAAATTTCTAGAATTTTTCCTTTGCCAATTTACAGCATGGCAACCTCCTCACCCATGATAGATGTACCAGAAGACACAAATCCTCCACCCACCCTTGATGTAGACATGGAGCCTGATTCCCAACAACCGCTTTTAGATGTCCAACCCTATGGAGAAACCGCGATACCTCCAAGGACCTACAACCTTAGACAGAGTAAGAAGCTTACCGAACCTATGAAAGAATCCTTGAAGAACGATTGGCAGCAGCAATATCTTTGCTACACAGAAACATGGGCAAAACTCGAGAAGATCCATGATGTCCCAAAACATGGGCTGCCCCCCGAGAAGTTCCGTACATTGCTCGATGATCTAGACACCCTTTTCGCACGATGGAGACTCAGCAAAGACAACCTCAAGTCCATCCAGTCAAGACTGGGTGACCCCAAACTCCTAACACACATCCAACACTTCGAGGAAATTCACACGGAATGCGAAGACAAAGTCCAGGAAAGCAAGACAGCCCTCCAAGCAGCGCTCCATGAGGTGCTACGGCGGGGAGCTGCATCACGGGAACAGGCCACATCTGACTTAGCTCCTCAATCACATGTGTCTTCCTCCATCCATTCTATACGGGCTAGATCGCAGGCAGGTTCTAGTGTCTCGCGCCAAGTCTCTGCTGCTGGCTCCCACCATCCTTCCAGGACATCCTTCCGTCGTAGAGGTGCATCTCAGGCCTCCAAAGCAGCAAGTTATGCTGAACGAGCTGCAGCAGCTGAGGTAGAAGCTGCAGTAGCAGACGCAGAGTTACGCGCCACAGAGGAGGTAACACGGCAGAAGACGGCAATGGCGACTCAACAGGCAGAAATGGCCAAGCAACAGGCAGAAATAGCCAAAGCCCAGGCCAAATTAGAGTTGGCCGAACGGCAAAGAAAAGCCACAACAAAAGCAGCACGTGCTGCAGCATGGCGGAAGCTGGCCAACAACACTTCCCTTCAATCCGACCTCGAAGAGTTGGGAGAAGAGAGCCCAGATACACGGGTCCAGGCCTACGTGAATGAGCAGCATTCACTTTGCAATGAATACATACAACCGCCTCAGTTGCCTAGCAGTCTCCCACAACCAGGGAAGCACAGGGAAGAATCTCAACCACAGACTCTGTATGTGAGTTACGCTAATGACGTACGTCCTAAAGTACAAGGTTCACTTCCCTCCAACAGCAAACCTTCCCCAACGGATGTTGTCCATGATAAGGTCCGCGATTCTCTGCCCGACACTACCAACCCTACTCCAACATCGCATGGTCTAACAGGTGAACAAATTAGACCACCAGTGCTCACACCAACTTCTCGACGAGTCGACATGCCATCAACCACAACTGCCATACTCAACCCACAGGCAACAGCATTCCTGCCCCAACCTCATTACCAGTACGGCTCCCAGGCACTACAAGGTAACCAAGCCCAGCCTACACAGCAGCGTGACACTCGACCATCATCCCCAGTATGGGAGGACGACATTCTCCGTAAGTACTGGGAAGAAGACTACATCCCGTCATCACCTTCCAAACCAAACCCACCCTACGAGCATCCAGGGGGAGAATCCTCTACATCAACACCTCCCCCCATCTCAGCAAATGCTGAAGATTACTGGAGAAACATGGCTGTACAGAGTGGAAAGCTCAATTTGCATGCCCACGGAGTTCGCAGATTCTCTGACAAGCCAGGCGGAGAATATATAGTTTGGAAGAAACTTTTCCTACGCCCCATTCAGGCGGCACGCCTCAACCCCGATGAAATAATCGGACACCTGATAGCATGGCTAGGGCCACAGTCTTCTGACATACCAAGGGCTCTTATGATATCCCACTATGAAGACCCAGCCGCCGTGCTACGATTATCATGGCAAAGGCTTGACGAACTGTATGGTGCTCCCAAGGACGTAGAAGCCACACTCTTGGATAGCCTCAACAGTTTTCCTAAGATTCCTATCGACAAGCCTCACCGGATCATAGACCTTGCTAACATACTCGTCCAGCTGAGAACGGCAAAACGGGATCCCAACTTACCGACACTCGCCTATCTCGATCATGTTGACACACAGAACAAAATTGTTCGAAAACTTCCTCATGTGCTAATTGAAAAGTGGATCCAGTTGACTGACACCTTCCTGGCCAAAGGTCGCCACCGCTTTGTACCCTTCACACTTCTGGAAGAATTTGTCTCCCACCAAGCAACAGTGTGCAACACATACCGTGCTCGTGGACTCAGAGCTGTTAGTCCTCCTAATACCAGAAGATACAACAGCAACCAAATATCGTCCTCAGGCCCCATACTTAATACCAGAGACAAACCCTCCAGGGTGGCCCGGGACACCGAGATCAACACCTCATCCTATACACCCCAATCTACATCTCCCATTACAAGGAGACATCAGTTTTGTCCTATGCACAACACTCGTCACTCGCTGAACAGCTGCATTGGATTTGCAGCGAAATCACTGACACAACGAAAAGAATTGATAAAACAGTACCAATATTGCTCCAACTGTTGCGAATCCAACCATCCGCCCGAATACTGCACAACTAAAGTACAATGTCTCGTCTGCAAAAGTGACCAGCACCCGACCGCGCTGCATCCAGACGACGAGCGGCCACGGCAGACACCTCGTAACCCTCCCTTGGACAAGGAGCCGCAACATGCCGCAGAAATAGTCAGGGCTCCTCGGCAGACCGACAAACCTCAACCTAAACCAAGGATGAGCGTCAACTGCACAGCACTGCGCACCGACACACCAGCCCCTCGTTCATGTCTTCCCATCTGCTTAGCCAAAGTGTACCCTGACGGATGCCCTGATGCCGCCGTGAAAATGTATGTGCGGATAGACACTCAAAGCACCTGTACCCTGGCCAGACCCGCATTCTTCGACCTCTTTGAGGTACAACAGGCCACACTTCCCTTCACGGTATCAACATGCCATGGACCGAGAAGCATGGCGGGGAGGAGAGCTACTGGACTTTGCATAGAATCCTTAGATGGAAGTACCCAGTTCCCGTTACCGCCCATATTTGAATGCGATGGGATTCCGAACGACCGCAGTCAGATCGTAACACCTGAAGTCATAAGTAGCATTCCTCACCTACAGCACCTTGCTCCTCACTTTCCTGCTCTAGATCCAGAGGCTGATATCCTACTCTTGCTGGGAAATAATGTCCCACATGCCTTTCTCTTCTCTGAGTCGGTAGGCGGTCCTGTAGATGGCCCAGTGGCCATCAAATCTCCTCTAGGATGGGGGATCGTAGGAATTGTCAGTGATGCCCAGATGCAGGCTCCAAACCTGGCAAATACCTTAGCATCCATTCCACCTGCTTTCCGACGCCCGTTGGCGCCACCAAAAACAAGAATGAAGTTCCCGCCTCAAAGGCCGCTGCCGATTAGCACACATTCATTAGGACACCCTAAACGGCCGCCAACAACCACTAGATGTCCACTAAGACACTCTACACAGGCATATGCCTCCTCAACACCCGTTCTAACAGCCCCCCGACGTTCCCGATGTCCTTTGACACCATGGAAGCAAGAGTACCATTCCAACTCTAGAAGGCCACCAGAAGAAGCATCCAGACTTTCACCTTTGCCATCAAGAGTTCCTGAACATCCTAAAAGGCCACCAGCAGTGACCAGCAGACTTTCGCCTTTGCCACCAAGTGAACCTATCAACCCTACAAGGCCGCCAGACGTGACCTCCAGACTTTCACCTTTGCCTAAGAGAGTACCTGTACGCCAAAAAAACTGGCAGAGGCGACCAGCAGATTTGTACCAAGGGGCCGAACTTGAAGATTGAACCTCAAGCTTTGCATGTTTTGCTTTGTTTGATGCTTATTAATGTTTACATTTTTTCTTAGTTATATAGCTAACTGTTTATCTTAGTTATATAGTTACATGCTATTCAATTACTATCATTGTTTACTGCTTATCTTAGTTTATAGGCAATTTTTTTTTCTTTTCTTTTCTTTTTTTTTCTCTTCCTTTTTTATAGTGGAATTTATAATTCCAGGCGGGGAGTGTGCTGTCCCAGCCAGTCTATGGAATGGGTTAGTTACTTAGGATTTGTGAGCTGTCCCCTTAAGGGAATGCATCATAGGAAATGTAGGTAAGGGTATCCTGGGAAACGTAGTTCATATCACATGGCCACATCTGTAATCCTGATTGGCCACTAGATTGACCCTCAAGGGGTTGAAGGAGGTTGCCCTCCATTCTTACCTGCACTCATTACTGATAACATCGTTTTCTTCTATTGATACAAGATGGGTTAGGAGATAACTATTTTCCACGTGCAAGGCAGATATACAAAGGATTGGTCATTGAAAGAGGAATTTCGTCACAAATGTGAGTTACGAGGATACCTGATGTACCAATAAATGAACTTTGTTATGGAAGCTTTGTTGAGTTATCTATCTGCATTTACAGAGCTATTAAGTCTACCTCTGTGGAAGGCAGTACAAGACTTTTGAAGGGAATATTAACCTGTGTGCTCTAGAAGAAACAGAAAATATGATCTAAAAGTTCTATCTGGCCAAGTATTCAAACTAATCTAAGATGAATAACCATGGGATATAGTCTTCAAACGACATCCAGATTTCCATTTTGATCCCAAAGTTCTGCCATGTTCTTGATATTAATTTTACTCCAAAGGAGCAAAATAGTATCAATCTCTCCTTTATTAGTATCAATCTACCATTATTTTTTTCCTTTAATGCCCCTTTAGATTCCTCTTTCCCCTCTCCATAAATATTTAGTATTTAGTATTTATTTGATTTGTCAATCGCTTACAAAATACAGGTATAAGAATAAATATAGCTTTGAATACATGAGATAGATACTTATAAGAAAAATAAAAAGAAACAATAGGACAGGGACGGTAGGCACGATTGATGCGCTTATGCATGCCCTCTACAGCCCTCTTAGGAAGGGGATGAGGTAAATAGTAGACAGTCTAAGGTTAAAGTTTTTGGGGTTTGGGGAAGAAACTACAGAGTCAGGTAGAGTATTCCAAACATTGACCACTCTGTTGCTGAAGTCATATTTTCTGCAGCCAAATTTGGTGCAATTAACCTTGAGTTTGTATCTATTATGTGCTCTTGTATTATTATGATTGAAGCTGAAGTATTCATTTGCAGGTAGGACATTGCAATGTATGATTTTATATACTATATTTAGATCAGACCGGAGGTGGCATAGTTCTAGGTTTTTTAGGTCTAGAGTTTCAAGTCTGGTGGCATAAGGTATTCTGCAATGAGTAGAGGAGCGGAGAAAAATATAATGGGATCACAGCGTCAGTAGATATGTGCCTGTGTCCCTTAAAGATTAAAACAAAAAACAAACAAATTAATTAATAAACAATGCATAATCCAGGCCAAAAAAAGGTCGACCGGCTTTGTTTTCTTCCTTCCTTCCTTAGGAGAGGATGAAAAAGGTCATTTCAAGCGTACAATCGTGACCGGAGGGTTTTTTGTTCCAGTCATGAAACAACGAATGGGGGGACCTAGCAGCTCATTTGACCTCAACAAGCAAGACACAGAATGGGATCTCAAAGGTGCCATGAAAGGAGCAGAGGGAGGAGCAGAGAACAATGAAGATAATCATAGTCCACGGCCAACCCAAATGAAACCCCTTCCTGAGCAACTGAAGGTATTCCGCCCCACTGAAGACCCTGAGAATGAACAAACTTCCCCAAAGATGTGCCGTATGTTCTACACTTCAAATGATGGGACCTCCAATTTGGGATTCCATGGGACCCTATTTCCCCTGGAAGCCTCTCCTCGTCACCAACATAAAGCCTTGAATATCTCAGAGCCCTTTGCTGTCTCGGTGCCCCTTAGAGTGTCTGCAGTCATCAGTATCAACAGTACACCTTGTCGAATGCCTGTTAAAGACAAATCAGCTTTCTCTGGCCTTCAAGAATCTTCTTTTCTGGGAAAAGAAAGTACTATCTCTTCAGTCCCTGAAGGTGACAACCATGACCAATTAGAGCATGTCACAGTTAAGGAAGAAAAGAAGACTGAGTTCAAATCCATAACAGGTAAGCTTAGAATAAGGATGGATGTTCCAGGAGATGTTGAACAGCTTATGTCTATCCATGGCAAATGATCAAAAGAATGAGATTTGTAACCAAACAATATTTGGAAACAGTTTTGTGCACCCTGACTTAGAAAAAGCTGCAGTAATTTGTTCGCAACAGACACCCCCCCAACATGGCTAATAGTGAATATTTGAAATATTGAGAGCATGTCATGGATATTCTTGAAGAATATTTGACACATGTGTTTCTTCACAAGTTTACTTTTTTGCAGCATGCAATTGAAAAGTGCCAGTTTACCTGAATACCTATTGCTCTCTCTGTCTGCCCATTCCTTTTTTCTTTTTGCCAGTGAAGAAAGAAAAGCTAGATATATTATGGTAGTTTTTAAAAAACTAAAATTGGAAAAAAAAGAGCTAATTAACAGAAAAATGCAATCCTTATAATTATCAATAGCGATTTAAAATTGATATAATCCTTCAAGTTTGTTAAATCACAGAGCAGCACATTGCGACATGCCATTTTTATAATGTAGCAATTCCCCCCCCCCAAATATATATATATATATATATATATATATATATATATATATATATATATATATATATATATATATATATATACTTTGTATTACAACACCCTGTTAAGCCCCAATTAAGGGAGAAAGCATACTGCTTTCTTTTCTGTCTTTCGGCTCATCACCAGAGACCATACCGACAGAAAGCTATTTGTTTCGTTGCCTTTTGTTTACATGCTTAAAAACCTTATATATATATATATATATATATATATATATATATATATATATATATATATATATACAGAGAGAGAGAGAGAGAGAGAGAGAGAGGTATCTTATATCCTGGCTCTGTTCTTTAAAATCAGAAAAGTAACGTTTTTTTTCCCCACTTATCTAAAATTGTTAAAAATATCCTGTGGAACAGAGTGCCTTTAGGAACACATGGGTGACTTTCTATTGGAGATTCCAGAGCATGAGGATGTTAGGAAAACCTTGCCTGCAGTGATACAGCTGGAGTGATCTTTTTATTTAGTTATTAAAGGAACAAAAGGGAAGTCTTAGTGGTAGGCTGAAATTAACTGTCAAACAAGTTATTACATGTACTTGGAAGAACATGAAGACAAAAGCAAGTTTTAGAAAGGATCAGTTGAAGCAGGAAAGCACTTGGAAAGGCATAGCTTAAATTTCCCCAATTGCTTTCCTCTCTAAATCTCTTTTCATTAAAAATATAATTTAAAAAATCAGAGTTCAATATTTTATATACCTATTTTATATACCTAGATTTCATCTTAAATCATATTATTGTACTATCCTGAACATTAGAGCAACACAGTATACTCTATATATGTAAAAGAACCCAGATTCACTAGTCTATGTGCCACTTCCAGATAGACATGGTAATGATTTTATATCTTTCAAAAGACTTTCATCATTCCATCAGTGTGAAAAATTTGGAGGAGCAAGAATAATTATTGGCAAAACGTAGCTAGTTTCATGTAATCTGTAAACTATTAGATTAGGGGCATATTTGTATATACTGTAGAGAAGAAACTATGACTTATTACATATAACTACGCTCAGGGGTGGGATTCAAATTTTTAACAACTGATTCTGTGGGTATGGCTTAGGTGGTGGATGTGGCTTGGTGGTCATGTGACTGGGTGGACATGGCTTAGTGGTCAAGTTATTGGCTGAGTGTGGCCAACTCAATATCACTCACATCGAGGCACGCATCTCCTCGCCTGGCCTCTCATGACTGTCGTAAAAGTCATAAGCGTGAAAAATGGTCATAAGTCACTTTTTTCAGTGCCATTGTAACTTTGAATGGTCACTCCATACAAGCAAAGTACCAGCAAAGAAGGGGAAAAAAACTCCAGAGAAGTTCCTGAGACAGGAAGTCTAGTCCTGCCAAGAATGTAATAAGGGTCAACAGAGGGCAGTTTCTGTAAGCAACACCAGAATGTTTCCTTCCTATCTTCTTTACAGGATTAGGCTGGTTCTCTGAACTGCTTAGAATGTTAACAATTGGTTCTAGAGAATAGGTGCGAACTGGTAGAATCCCACCTCTGACTACGCTGCCAAACACACTTAGAGGGTATTGTTCATCTCACATCTGTATGACAGTTCAGGCAGTTGACTTCAAACTGTCAGTCCTTAACATAAAAGTGCATAAAAATTAAGATGGCTTCCATTCATAACCAGGATAGAAAATCATTTTCATTTTAAAAGCCAGACATCTCTCTCTCTCTCTCTCAATCTCTCTCTCTCTCTCTCTGTCTGTCTCTCTCTCTCTCTCTCACACACACACACACACACAAACACACACATGTATGTGTGTATGTACATGTATGTATATATGTATATGTGTATGTGTGTGTGTGCGTATCAGTGGTGGGATTCAAATTTTTTTACTACCAGTTCTGTGGGCGTGGCATATAAAAAAATAACTCAAACTAATAAAGAACAGAAACAGTCAAGAAATCAAAAAGAAAAAAGAAACAGTACAGAAACAATAAAAAATAGAAGATTCCAATTTATTTGCATCAAATAGCAATACAATTGCAAAATTTACCCTTATTCTATTATTACAAAACAGCTCACTTTTTCGATATTCAGGGTTTTTCTAGTAATCAAAATCACAAATCATAAGTACAATTTTTCTGTTCATAATAGAAATCCTACCACTCACTGATTAACACGTCTTTGCTGAAATATACAAACTTTTTCTGAAATATGAGATGGTATAAGAACAAGGAAAATAATGTATAATAAAATGAGTTTTAAAAATGGCTGTAAGGTACAGATGAATTAATGGGAAAACATATGGTTGAAAGGATTGAAATTTACATTACATTCTAATCTTACACATCACTTTTTATAAAATGATATAACATTTATATTTGTCAACAGAGAAATGATCTAGAATATATAAAGGTTTTTCAAACCTTTGTTGGAAATGTGAACAACAAGAAGGGACATTTTATCATATTTGGTGGATATGTAAGAAAGCCAAAACATTTTCAATTATAAATACATGGATTAATTCAGAAGATTTAAAAGGCTGAAGTACAACTGAAATCAGAGACTTTTGTTTTGGGAACTAATGGACAAGCAGCTGGAAAAAAAGTTGTGAAACTTTGTTTTTATATATGACAATTGCAATGAGATTATTTGTACTCAAAAAGTAGAAATGTTTGATACACGCTATAATGGAGAGATGATTGGTGAATATTATAGAACTAGCAGAGATAGCTACATTAATCCTTTTGATTAGAGAAAAAAAACAATGTCTACATTTTGGCTGACTAGAAACCCCTAAGGACTTTTTGAGACAGCAAAAGAGACAGCAATGAGAGCTTTCTATAGCAATAGCACTTAGACTTATATACCATTTCACAGTGCTTTTACAGCCCTTTCTAAGCAGTTTACAGAGTCAGCATATTGCCCCCAACAATCTGGGTCCTCATTTTACCCACCTTGGAAGGATGGAAGGCTGAGTCAACCTTGAGCCTGGTGAGATTCAATCTGCCAAATTGCAGGCAGCCGGCAGGCAGCAGAAATAGCCTGCAATACTGCATTCTAACCACTGCGCTAATATGGTTCTATAGCTTTCAGCCCAGATAGGGCTGCCCAGCAGTTTGAAACTGCCATCTCAGTATGATGCTTTTCAAAAATACCAGAACTATTGTCAGATGCATATCATATTGTCATATGATTTAGAATAACTTGACCTTTTAATTATAAGATTTCTTCATTTTCTTTTGATTGTTTTGTTTTCTTCTTTAAGATTTGTATATATGCTTTTTAATTTTTTTTATATAGATTCTACTATTGAGAAAATAGCCATTGTTAGAGAGCTGGAGTCTGTAAGTATTCCTCAAGCAGCAGTCAATACTCAGGAGACAAAGAGTGGTGGCAACAACTGCAGCCAACCTTTAAAAGATAAGCTCCCCATGGAACAGAACCCACTGGTTATGAACCTTGCAAGTAAGCAGCAGACAGAAAAAGCAAGTCAAGACCAATTTGGGATTAAGGACATGTCAGAGCAAGTTTGCTGGCCAGCAGAGCTATCAATAGATAAAACAGAAGATAAATCACATCTAAAAGAATTGGTAAGAAAAAGTATTGAAAGTCTTCTTTGGACATTATGTTGTTTGACCGTTTGCTATTTTATGAAAAAGACACCAAACTATTCTTTCCTCAAGTACCATTGTTGATACATTCTGTAATAATGGACATTTTTACACAGTGTATTCCAGATTTAAACATCTCCCAAATTGAATCAGGATGATTTGGACATAATAAATATGTAAATCAAAGCAGAATTCATTCAAAGTCAATTAGTTTGATTCTGAACTATCTCTGACTTTCACTAATAATTGTGAGTTTCATACATTTACAAACACACCACAATGTCTAAGAATCGATCCAAAGATAATCTAAAAAAATTTCCACAAAAACCAAACAAAGCAGTCATCTTATTCAGAAAATTTTCAGGTTGCATGGATAGGTACACCTCTATTCTATTTGTAACTTTCTTCACATTGGTTTGATTTTCATCTCAGAAGGGTAAATAAAATTTCTGAAAAAGGGCATTCAGTTCCACAAATAATTAAATTAGTCATTAGAGTGTATTCCATATTACTAGAGTTTTTTTATACAAGAAATGTCTGAACCTTTTTTAAAAATAATTGAACTGCCTTCCTCTTCTAATAAATGTCAACAAATTTTCATCCAATTAGTTGAACATTAAAAAAACCCACTACAGCTGTTTGTTGATTTTTAATAATAGCCAAAAGGGATTCAAATTTCAGATCTCAAATTCAATTCAGACCCCAAAAAGAATTGAGGCATTCTAAATAAACTAAACTAAAGCTATTTGGGGGGGGGGGGGGAATCCAAGTTCTTTTTCACTCATCACTTACTAATAACTCCCAGTCTTACTTCCTTTGAGTTAAAAAGCGCCACAAATCTTTTCCCCCTTCTCCTTTGCCATTGCCAAATGTTAAAGTCCAATAATGCTGATTCCAAATGTATCGATGGAAAAATAAACCATCACTTTGGTGTGGTGCTCACAGTGATCAGAACCATCACTTTGGTGTGGTGCTCACAGTGATCAGAACCATCACTTTGGTGTGGTGCTCACAGTGATATTAATGTGATATACAGGAATTTTTCCAATTTTGCAAATAAATTTATCACTACGAAACAACTAATTCATTCTATTTTCTGTGAATTGGATTTCTTTTGGGACTCTTTTCAAGATTATTTGGAAACTTCAGTTAAATTAATATAGAACTGCAACATTAGACTGCCTAGTATAAACCCTTGATTCCATTAGGTTCATTTCCAGGTTTAAGTCCAAAGTTTCCAAACTGATTTTTAAAGCATTGAATGGCTTAAAAACATATCTTCAATGAAGAGTCTTACCCAATGTATCTGTCAGCTTTCAAATTTGTCATCCAGGATTTTGGCCAAGCTGAGTGAGCTTGGTTAACTACAAAGGAGAGGCCTTTTCTCTCTCTCTAGGGAGGCACAAATGACCCCTCTTAATTTGCTATCAAGGTCAAAACATTCCTCTTTATTAAAAATGTTAAAATAATGTTAAAATATCAATAATGTATATAATATGTATTTATATATTTATATTTAGTGTAAAATATCTATAACTTGCAGTAAGTGAGCCCTTTCAATATCTTTACATGCTACTTATTAATTGTGTCCTGCTTCCTAATTTTACATTTTTAATAACAGCATAATCTGTCATGAACATGCCAAGTTAGTGAGTGGATTTGAAGTAAAATCAATAATTAAAAAACTTTATATTAATCAACATTCATACTGATTTGCAGATACTTATACTCACCCTGAATTCTTCAGCCTATTGAGCCCCTTCATGAAGCTTCAGATTGCTCATTGATCTCCAAACATGCATTATATGAAAATAATTTACTTTATCTAATAGCACTATGAATAATAACAACAATGAAAATGGATAGTCCCAACCATCCGGGAGGAGGGGTTAATATTCACCACTTTGAGGAACTCTGGCCTAACAGTTTTGTTTTTTTTCTCCTTTGAGTCAGCATTGACCCTTGGCAACTGCCTGGACAATTCCCTCTAGCTTTCTTGGCAAGATTTCAGCAGTCACTTGCCATTGCCTTCTTCCTAGGACTAAGAGAGAGTGATTGGCCCTTAGCTGGCTTTGTATCCCTAATGCAGGATTAGAATTGGTGGCCTCGCAATTTCTAACCTTGTGTCTTACTACTACACTGATCTGGCTGTTTGACCTAACATTAAACTGAAATTATCCGGTTGGGAAGCTATGCTAGTTGGTATATTTCTGTGTTTGCCATAGTGTGATCTGTACAAGAAAGCCCAGTAATAAAATGTTGCAAAATAGTACATTCTATTTCCCTGATCATTTTTAACATGGGAATAGATAATCAAGATTCTGCACGCATAGAAAATGTTTAGTCCTAGTTGGCCAGTTTCAAATTCCACTCCCCTTAAAAGTTTTTTTTTTCCCTAAGGTTTGGATTTTTTATTATTCTCCATGGAAAACAATCATCCTCAAAGCTCAGCATTTGGCAAATTTTTTATAATGGTCAAGTGGCAAATGTATTTTCCTCCATCTGAAGAGAAAAGTGGATGGGAAGTGAAAAATAGCTTGGGATAAATAGCCATTATTTTCACAATATTATACTGCATACTCCTCCACTGAAGTGAAATGCAGAAAGAAACATGATTGATAAAAGGCAACATTTGTTTTAACTACTAATTATTATCACTAAATATAATTATGGGAGAACTAGTTTAATCTACTGACTCAGAGACCAGGCTAAAAATCATGAAAGTCAGATGGGTGTCTTTGGGCCAGTTCTTTCTCTGAACCCACAATGTCAACCTTAGATGACAACTCAGTCAATTTTTGTTGCAACCAGTGGATCAACACTCGGTTGAATTGAATAAAACTAGACCATGCATTTGTGGAAAAATGCTAGAAAAGAACTATGATGATGGCAATGCTAGAAAGGAACTATGATGATGGCAATCAATATAAGCAGTTTTAAAGGGGAATAGCTAATTCTTGGCACTATCAGTAGTTATCTCTAATTACTACTTTTGTTGGCAGCATACTGTTTCTAGAAGCTCTTAAAGTACCCAGCTGCTAGAGACCTACAGTTGAAAATGGTTGTCTTCCTGCTGTCATATCTGTGAGCTTCTGGATGCATCAGTTAGGTTACTTGTGACACAGAATGCTGGAATAAAAAGATTGTTGAATCATTCAAAAAAGTCTCATATGTTCTTAGCCTATTTCTAATTTCATACTTATCAAAATTAGTACTATGTTAGTATGTCACATTTTATTAACTTTTGGCATTATAATTGTCAGTCTTGATCTTCCAATTGACTTTGAGGGAGAGCCAGTTATGGAGTTTCAGATGATATAAATTCAAATCCACTATAAAATATTATAGTTGATTGAAATAGTTTATTACTTTATTCCCACTGTATCATAGTTTTCAAATATGTGCCTCGTTTTTAACATTTGATTTCCAACGAAGTAAGATGGACAAATAGCAAGATTTCTGTCTTCAGTGAAGAAATTTTTTTTTAATATTATTTATTTAATAGAATTTGAATGTATATGGTTTTTAATGGACAGTCTAGAAGAACTTTTCATTCTTTCAATAGAATATATGTTTAGCTGTTATACTAAAACTTTTATGTAGTTAATTTTTAAAAAGGCTACAACTTATAAAAGGAGTTATGTAATCTAGATAGTTTCTCTTTTTCAGGTGGTTGATGATCATTGCAGCACCGTGATGAAACCACTGTGGCAAGATATTCAACAAGAGCTGAAAATTGTTGAATCCGAGGAGGAGTTTTTGTGTACTGGAAGTGCTCTAAAGACAGAAGAAGAAGAACAACAACAGGAGTTTAAACCAAATCTTACATCTATTGCTTCAGAAGCAAATAGTTTAGTGTGTAGTTCTCTTCGGCTACCAGCCCAGTCCAAAGAGGAAAACCTAATCAGAGATCCATTGGCTATATCTGACATTCTTTCCAAAGAATCAAAAGATGTACAACTTTGCACCTCTGAGACATTCAGAAAGCAGAGTAGTATTTCCTTTACTTCAGTGAAGCTGCAAAATATTCCATGGTCAAAAAATTGCCTACAAGATGATAACACAAAAAAGGACCTCCCATTTCAATCCTCAAATTGGAAGTTTCCAACAGAACTAAAAGAAAATACAGCTTTTTCAACAGACAAGCCATCATATCCCAAAGAAAATAATTTAGATCAGCCAGAATGTGAAAGTAAGAATTGGCTTCTTCAAAAGGAGAAAAATGTTGAAACAACAACCCAATTAGAAAAGAACAGTGACACAAATTCAGAGAGAGATCTAGCCAATTCGAAGATTCATTGTGGAGCTGAAGTCCCATGGGTCAAAGAGGGCAGAATGAATGATCGAAGATCTTTTAATCAACAGGAGGAAGATACATGGAGTAACCATATCCATAGTTTAGAATTACTAGAGCCATGGGAAGATCATCAGTGGGTTACCAGTCCCCTTCATTCTCCAACCTTGAAAGAAACTCAAGGGAAAGCACTTCAGGAGTTTCAGCCACAGAATCAAGGAATGGCCCAAAGCCATTTCAAAAAACCATGTTTCAGTCGTAGCTTTTCCTTAGACAGTAAAGATTTTTTGAAAGCTCACTGGGCTATAGAAATACCTTTAGCTAATGCAAATGAGGAACAGTTTTGTAGTGACCTAGAACAAGGAATGAAGGTATATTCACCAGGACAATGGAAAGAAAGTCTTCAGAAAGCTGAATCCTGGCTGAAATGTTTAAAGGAAACTTCAAACTCACGTGAAACAAACATGAAATATCTAAGTCATGAAGCAGGCTTTGCAGCAATGGACTTGCCTTCTGGTCTTGAAGGATTGCCTAGTGTTACCTGTAAAGCATTGGTTAAGAAGGAAGTACCTAAACATGAAAAAAATCAAGAAAACATTAAGCTAGATTCCCCTTTGTCACAATTTAATACCGAGGTCAGTTTATTAAATTCAAACTGCACAGGAAAGCAGGCAAATAATATTCAACAGAATGACAGACCTGGAGTTCTTCTTACGAAAGGACCATGTTGTACTAAAGAGCTGCAGACCAATAAAGGTGAAGACATTCCATGTAAAGGAAAGCCAAGGCCCTCTTCTCTCAATCTGGATTCTGTCCTTCCACTCACCAACCTTTTTAATTTTGACTTGTCTTTCTCCTCTTCACCCAGGCACTTTCTCTCTGGGCAGAAAGAAGCTAAGTCTAGTGATTCTGCACCATCCCTTCCTGTTGCTTGTCCAAGTGAAAATAAAGCTGACCTTTGGGGGTCACACTTTGATCCTCAAGACTTAGACTTAGAATACATAATGATGGCTCATGCTACCACTGGTCGTCGTAATTCTGCCCCTGTAAGTGTTTCAGCAGTAAGAACATCTTTCATGGTTAAGATGTGTCAGGCTCGAGCTGTGCCAGTAATTCCACCAAAGATTCAATATACCCAAGTTCCCCAGCCTCTGCAGGCACAAAACCCCAACTGCAAAATCTCACTGGCATCAGAGAATAAAGAAACAGAAGTCAAGAAAAGTCTAATCAAGCCAATTCAAAATGCTCAGGGTCAGCTGCAACTTCCAAAGAGTCCACCACTCGATGGAATGGGAAAAGAAAACAATAATACATTCACTTTGGATTCAGTTGCAATTAGAAAAGCGGAACCATCTTTTTCCAATCATAATACTACTCAGGATCCACCAGTTCTTCGGCGAAAGAGAACCTCTGAAGGAGAAACTACTGGAGATACTCCACAATCCTCAAAAATGGAAAGGCCATCTGGGGTTTCGAAGCCTTCTTATAGATCTAGACCAGGAAGACCTCAGAGCCTTATTCTATTTAGTCCTCCCTTTCCTGTCATGGACCATCCCTCTTCTGCAGACTCTAGAGTATTGTTATCTCCAATAAGAAGCCCTACACAGACCCCTTCTCCAAGTCCAATTTTGAATGATTTATTAGGGGCAGCCCCAGAGGGTGTCACTCTTCGTAACAAGATGACTATTCCAAAGAATGGCCAAAGACTAGAGACATCTACAAGTTGCTTTTACCAACCACAGAGGAGGTCTGTAATTCTGGATGGAAGAAGCGGGCGTCAGATAGAATAATATCTTTCAATATCTCTTCCCTGGTGGATGAGATGTATTGGTAACACTGAGAACTATGAATATGATGCTATTTTTGTTAAATGCTTATTACTAAAACAGTAATTGTTGATTTCAACAATCCTTAATTTTATACTTTGTCACATTTAATAGATGAAATTATCCCATAGGTGAAAGCAACATTTTACTGCAAGGAAAGGCAGAGGTAAAAGTTGTCTAGAAATGTATTCCTTTATAGGACACTGTCATGCTTCTGCTTCCCACCAATGGACACAAATAATCTCAGCTAATGTTCCTTTCCATGATGTTGCTTATTGTCTTTCTATAATGTTGAAATGCTAAGTATTAGAGATTTCAGTCTAAGGACGTATTAAAAACATCAGACCTGCTCCATGCATCTATATTTAGACCTACAAGGAGCATTGTCAAAAGAATAATGTACACACTGGGCACTCAAATAAGTGGTGAGAGAGGATTGCTGATGTGTTTGAGTGAAACCTATTTTGATAAGCTATTATTATTAAAAAAACACCAATTATATCTTACATTTCTCTAAATGGTTGATGTATTTTAATAGTGATTATAGAGGATTGTACAAATAGCCATACAGTATAAAATATCTACTCTATCAATGATTGGAAGATTTAGTGATGTAATAGTAGGGATTGAACCTGCAGTGGTATTCAGCAGGTTCTAACCAGTTCTGCAGAATCGGTAGTGGAAATTTTGAGTAGTTCGGAGAACCAGCAAATACCACCTCTGACTGGAGATTTTACAGTATCCTTCCCCTGCCACGCCCACTAAGCCACACCCACAGAACTGGTAGTAAAAAAATTAGAATCCCATTACTGGATTGAACTCATTCCAGATAATATTCATCTCCTCCAAAAGCACTAATTTTCTATCTCTGTACCAGTGTCACTTTTGATAGTTGCTAAATGAAGTGATAGGACAGTCATAATAAGCTTCAATCCATTTATTATAACATTATAGTGTACTGATGTTTATTGAAGACATTACAATATGATTTTCTCTACACCAGTCCCAGTGTGGCTACTTTGCAAATGAGATTGAATTTAAGTTGCTAGCCAACTTGCATCAATAAGTGGCGCAAAATGAATTTCAATTAGCAAATAAATTCCAACCCAAATGTCTGGTTGCAAGTTATTAAATCAGAATTGAGGACCTGAAGATCTGTCAAGAATGACTTACATGTGTTAGATTTTGTTTTCTCATTGACTCTCAATATCATAATCTAGAACTACATTTTCACAAAACACAGTTGAACTAGAGCTAGGACAAAAAATATGTAGACAAATGACATTGTTGTGAATGTTGGTATACTTATAAGATACTGAAATGGCATGTATTGTAATTTCACTAATACTTATTTTGATACATGTACTTCTATCTAGAATTCCAACTTTGATTTTGAGAATAGGTTGCTTCACATAACAAAATGAGGACCTCTTACTTATGAAGTCTATTATAAATCCCTGTTTTTTATTTTTCAATAAAATTTAAGTGAGGAAGTTTGAAATAATAGCGAAAGAGAATTGGCACTTCTAAAACATTGTGGTTCTCTGTTTATAACAGAGTAATGGGTGATACTGTCTTAATTTGCACATTGTTATTAACAAAAAAAACTGATTTTAATTGAAGAGAATTTAATTGAAGATAAATTCAGCTATTTAATTGAAGAGAAATTCAACTAAAGACAATTGGAATACTATGGATTTTTAAGATTCATTTTGAGAATAAATCAGTTTTTCCATTTTGGGAAACATGTAATAAGAGGTTCTGCCTTTTGCATCCTTGGATTTGTTCAAGGCTTGGTATGCTGCTTAAAAGAGTTGGGAAAGAAGGGAAAGAAAAAATAATGCCCAAGGACAGAAGGAAGGGGACTGTAGGCTGTCATTTATGGTGGAAGAAAGAATAGGTTAATGGAGTGAAATAGAGTGTTGAATTAGAAGGAAAGCTGTTAGTACATTATACTATTTCTGAGATAGCAAAAATAATTTACTTGCTCATTGAATTGTATCTAAAAAGAAAGAGAGATTTGCAATAGTTATCTGTGGGATGGTTTGTTCTTTTGCTTAAGTAATGCCTAGGATTTGCTTTAAGCAAGGTATGTTGACTGTTTTCCTAGTGACAGATATATTTTCTAAAAGTGTGCTATAGAAATATATTAAAATACAGTATAATTAAGACTTAAGAAGCTGTCTGTATACAGCAGCTTGGACTAAGCCAGTGTTTAGAAATTAGGCTTGGTTGTAAACTCCGCACTTGTGGAGGTTTCCCACACTTTTGATGGAGAAAGATAATTAATTGCTCTGACCACTAACTGTGGAGTCTGTCCTTCCTGATTTTTTTTCCTGCAATTGTTCTTCATATCAACACAGGACTTTACCAACTATTGCTAAGCTTATCTGAAACAGATCTCATTCAAAAAAAGTAAATCTTCTAATTATTTCATGGGAATGGTCCCTGGGGTGATGGTGGTAAAGAATTGTTTTATGAGATAAGAGGTAGGAAGGTGCCTGTACATCACTTTGCATCCTTATCACTGTTTTGCTTCAATTTCTTGTCAGTTTCAATTCTTGGGTGTACACCCACACACAATTTCAATTGAGATTGGGAAAATCATGGGCAAATCTTTAAAATGGATGGGATTCTTCTTCTATTGTGTTCTTTAAAAAGGCCTAACTTTGGGGGGTTTGGAGGCGGAGGAAAAGGTGATGGCTGCACTTGGTTTTTCAGTGGCATGTTGAGAACAACACTCCAGAAGTTAGATCTTAAACTAAAATTGATTTCATTTCATTCAAAAATGACCTTGGTTAATGTTTCTTTTATATGTATTAAATGTAAAAATATTCCTATGCATTTTATAATTTTTTCCCTCCTTTCATAATAATAACTATAACTTGTTGGCAACTTTTGAAGTGACACATCCACCATAGTCAAAGCATTGTATGTCTGTAAGGTCTCAAGCTGTGCATCTTTCCTGTATATGAAAACTGCTATATGCCATGTTAAATTGCTTATAACATTTTAACTGTAATTCTTTAAGATACAACTATACTTTTTTCAAGATTTGTTTCTCATAATTTTATTAAAATAAAACAAATTTAAGTTGAGGATAAATCTTGTTCCTTCCTGCCCCTTCTCCTCCCTGAAGAAATTATGAATCAATTATTCCCATTGCTTTACATTTGAGAGGGGGAAACCAAGTCCGTTAATGTGAGCTTTGTATGAATGCATTGAATTTCATTTAATCATCAAGATGTGTATTGTTTTCATGGAGTGCTGCTCCTCTATTTTAGTGCTTTCGTCACTTGGAAATTTAGCCAAGTCTCAACCATGAGATTAAACTGGAGTTTTTATAAAAAAACATATTGGTGTCTTAGTGTTGTTTTAACAATATACATGGTTACTGTGCTCTTGATGAGAACAAAATATGTTTATCTTTGACACTTCTATTGCCGTCCTTCTTACTTGATTAGCTAATCAGGGATGGAAAACCTGTGAACTTTCCAGATGCTTCTGAAATTTAATTTCCAAAAGGCCCAGTTAATATCAAGTTCTGAGAAATATTGGTGAGGAATCTTTCAGCAACATGAAAGGCTACAATTTCTCCATGTTTAAATAGCCCCAAGCATTAAGGATGCTCATCAGCTTCCCAGGTGTTATTATACAAGATCATTGACAACAGATTCTTTAAAGAAATGGAGAGAATGTACATTATTATTTCATTCTCAGCTGAAAAATACTCTTTGGGGTAGATTTATACTCCAGGAAGTTGATTGAACTACTCCTTGTAAATGGCTCATCTACCTGTGGGAAGCAGTCAGAATATTAGAGATCACCCTGCATCCTTTGTAACTAATCCAAAACTTACAGACAGACTTAAAATTCTTGTGGCACTTCAGTCTTTTTCATATCTAGTAGAAGAAAATCCAATCTTCTGTGTTTCCAAAGCAACTTGCATAAATCTAATATTACATCTGGTAGCAGCTGGATCTCATATTCTCTTACAAAGCATCTATCTTGACTGTCACCACAAGCTCATAACTCGAAGGGATTTAATTCTCTTACTATCGCGCCTCCAGCTGCTTCCTTTCCATTTTTCAGAATCTAAATGCATTAATTGGGATCCTGTTCGTGTCTTTAGAAACATTAAAATGAAAGGCCATTTGCATGCATTTTGACTGATATACAACAGAACTTAGGATGCTTAGTCTGGTATTTTACTTTTAGTAATATATTTAGCATGGCTATATAATTAGGGAGTAATCTAGTTTGTGCTGGAATCAGATCTGTTAGTTCCCTGGTTTTGATGGGATTCGCGGCATCTTCCTTATTTGTAGATACAAACAAAAAAAGACCTGATCTGGGAAAGTGGTACTTTCACTATTATACTGAAGAAAGAATAATAGTATCAGCTACACATTGTCTTCTTCTTTGAGAAGATGGGCAATTTATTATTTAATATTTTAAGAGAAGGTGAAAAATTCCACTGAAAAGTCAGCAGTGCAGAGATGCAAGGAGTGGATTTGGGTGCTTTTCTGCTAGGTCTTTTGGAGGAAATTGGGAGTGGGTCTTTATTTCTATAATATAACTGTGAGGGCAAACATCATTTTAATGTGTTTTCTGTGGCAGATGTTTAGTAATACAGGTAGTCCTTGATTTATGACGACAACTGAGCCCCAAATTTCTGTTGCTAAGCAAAAGAGTTTTTAAGTGAGTTTTCCCCATTTTACGACCTTTCTTGCCACAGTTGTTAAGGGAATCTGGCTTCCCCATTAACTTTGCTTGACAGAAGGTCACAAAAGACAATCACACAACCTGAAACACTACAACCATCATAAATACATGGCAGCTGCCAAGTGTTCAAATTTCAAATTTTGATCAGATGATGATGCAGATACTGCAATAGATGTAAATGTGAAAAACAGTCATAAGTCACTTTTTTCAGTGCCATTGTATCTTTGAACTGTCACTAAAGGAACAGTTGTATGTTGAGGACTATCTGTAGTAGCAAAAAGGTCCATTCCTCTTTAATACAAGTATGGTACGAAATGGACATAGCTTCTCCTTTAACACATTAGTAGGACATATACAAAATAATTGCTCAGAACTATGTTCTTACTCTCTCTAAAATAGTGAATATTTACAGTACTACAATATTCAGAACAAATTTTAAGTTACATCACTTAAAAAGAGCAAAATCTGGTTTATTACAGGTAGTCCTTGATTAACAACCATTGCGTAACAATCATTCAAAGTTGTGATGGATTTCCCCAGAGCGTCTCTCCACCCCACCCACAAAGAGTTGATTGAAAACAGAACTAAATTTTTGGTCCCTAATCCATAGCCATACACATACTATTATTTTTGTTGATTGAATGTCAGTGATGCTGATGGAGGAAGGAAATGCATCGTATCCTTTTAGCTTTAGTGAAAGTGCAATCCAGAAATATTTAATTTTAGCAATAGAAAGATATGTTAACACTTCAAAGCAAATACAGCAGCTGCTTAATAATAAGCCAAGGGATAAAAGACAGAGCCGGGGATCAAATAACATAGCTGAAGTTTTCTGAAAAAGGAGCATTTTCTGAAAGGCAAAAGCTGATGCAAAGAAACAAAAAGCAGATGTTGAACGCATTTTCCACTGCTGAAAGAACTTGGAGAAAAAAGCTTGTTTTAAAAATGTGGAAAGTTAATCTCTGTCTCAGCAAATACTACATTTGTTATTCTATATTTCATTGCCATTACCTTAGGCAACTGAAAATTCATCAAATTTTGCCCAAAGAAAAATGATCAAAAGGAATTCTATGTCTCTCAATATGTCCTGGAGTATCTGCAACCTTAAACTACTTGTTAAAGAAGAGCCTTGTTTAATTATTACAAAGGAATATTCTCTTAGTAAGAACTATGCAACTCCAACATAACTGGAAAAAAACTTAAAGTCATATTTAGATGGGGCTGGAGTGTTGTTGCAAGCACTTGGAGAAGGCACTTGGAAAAGCATTTATTCAGCTACTCATGAACAACATTAGAGGGATCATACCCATGCTTATAGCCTCCTATCTATATACTTGCCATAAGGCAGGAGTTAACAGTCTTTAGAGACTTGAAGTATATTTAGAATTTGGAGAATGAATGCACTTACAAAATGGCTGTGATATTCCTAGAAATAATGTGAAAGCAGAGGCAGGTTTTTTGTTTTGTTCCTTGTTTTTGCTTTCAATATGGAAGCTATTATTTTTATTTATAAAATAAATATACTCAGGGCAGTATATCGGAAAAAAAGTAGTACATTCTCTGATCCAGTTACTTCCATTTGTGCTAGGAAGCAACATCTAGAATTCTCAGCCACCATGGCCTGTGGTTATTTCAGGTTATAACTGGCTGACATAATGTAGAAGAGGGGTGTGAAACTAAAGGCCCATGGGGAGCTTAGATCTGGTCCGCAGGGTCACCCTGGATACAGTAAGGGACCATCCCACAGTGCCTTTGCCAGAAAAAAAAATGGCCCCCAAATTCTGTTACCAATTGAGATGGCTTCCTGCAACTCTCTGCCAATGAAAACAGAGCTCACGAGGATCCTGTTTTTGCTGGCAGAATGCTCAGACCGCCACAGGTGCCTCCAATATGAGTGACATTGAGCTGGTCACACCCTCCCTGGCCACACCCAACCAAGCCCCCCCCCCCCCCCGAGGTCAAACACAACTCTGATGCGGCCCTCAATGAAATCAAGATTGATACTCCTGATGTACAAGATACAGGATACTATGATAAAACAAATGCTTTGCATGTAGAAAAATCACAAATTCAATTTCTGGCTTCTTCAGTTATAGATGCGAGCTAACTCATTACCAGAAACCTCTTCATAAAATCCTGCAGAGCGGTCAGAATACTGTAATAACAAGCACCACTAGTGGCTTCTTGTTTTTAGCAGCTTCCCACAAACATGTAAATGTAACATGATACAGAGAACATCGGCAACAGCCTTGGAGAACAAGGTGAAGAACCTTTACTAAGGCAGAGGTCAGATAAATGGGAGTTGAGCTCATTCCAAGAAACTAATTTGAAAAATCATCCCAGATAGGCCCTTCTTTAGTTCACACAAAGATAATGGGAGGGAGGGGGAAGCACATTCAGACTTACAAAATTCTGTTCTATGTCTGTTACAATAAAAGTAGTCCTGATCTACGTAATATTGGTTTCTTATTCCAGTTTAAGTTGAACAAAGAAACACTACAGGTTTTACAAGAAAAGAAGTATGTGAAGAATTGAGAAATAATTGAGTAATCTTACCAACATTTTTTGTGAAAAACATGGTGATAAATTCAAGACCATATTTCTGCCCACCATGCCCTTTTAATAGAACATTTAAAATTTGTACCAAAAACATATGACAGAGGTATCAAACTCGCAGCCTGAGGGCCGGATACAGCACACATTGGTCATATTCACTTCAGGTTTAGCGAAGGGGGGAAAAGGTCATGATGCATCACATGACAACAACATGGCGCTGTGAGTTTGTTACCCTTGACATATGGGAATATCTATGGTCAAGATACGATCATTGGACAAAAGCTATTTTTCCACAATATAGTCTAGAAGCTATTATAGAATTCCATGAATAGGAAATAGCAGTGTGGGTCAGCAGTTTTACTGAGGATTTTGTGAACTCACCTCCAATGACAAGTTTTTGCTCATCTTTCCTTTACTATTTCTGCCACTCATTTTAATGCACTCTGAGTACCAAAGTTGGAGAAAATGAAGCAATGAATGAAAAAAACCTTAAAAAAAAATAATTTTAGGCAGAATTTTGCTATGTTCACATTCTTCAGTCATTGTAAAGAATTCATTATAATTCCTTTATAAATACCATATATACGCATGGATAAGTCTACTCTAGAATTTAAACAAAATATGAAAAATGTTTCATCCACATATTTTTAAAAAATGTTTTAATTTGTATAATTGGCTTATTCATGGATGGGGCATTTTTCATGTTATTTTCTTTAAAAATTCAGAGGTCAGTTGCCCATAGATGTATTCATCATTGAATACACCATATGCTACAAGATGGGCAGCATATAAATAAACAAATATAGATATGTTTTTAAAGCATTACCGTATATGCCAATGGAACAGCTAACCAAAACCAAATTTTTGATGTGTATTTTGGAACCTAACATTTTTAACTTACCTGTGAATATACACAATACTAACTGATACCACTTTCTTTGGGGAAAAAATCAGTGACTATTTTAAAGGGACAAGCATAGACTTCAACTGATACAGTAATACAAATTAATACAACCCTTATTAAATGGTTGTCCAGTCTCTACCTCAACATATCCAGTGTATAATAAACTACACTGTTTCCTTGTTGCTAGTGTCACTGTGAAATCAAACCAAACCAAATCAAACTCCCCTTAGATATTTAAAAAATAACATCTCTTCCAATTATTATCCCCCACCCTCCTATTTTGCATTTTAAAGGATAAGTATAATGCTGACTTCCAGGCTTTCCTCAATGAAACTTTTTTTTCCCATCTCCTGCTCTTTTCATTATTCTCCCTAAATTGCCCCAGGCTGAATACTTCTTAAAGTATGGGAGTACTGATAGTATGTTGTGAATCCAAGGGAATTTGTTACTCGCCAGACTAAGTTGTAGTCTGACAACTTAGTCAGACTAGCAACTCTCTCGAGCATTAGTAGCAACACCTAGGTGTATGGAATAATACTTAGCTACTTACCCAGGAGCTATACTGCCTGTTTAACCACTGCAGAAATGTTGAATAGCCTTAAGAAAATAGCTACTGCTTATGCAAAAGTGGGTGAAAAGAACAGTTCACATACAGGAAGTTATTAATTTTGGTTGTTTTATTGAAAATTAATATATCTTCTTTGTGCCTTTTAGCTGTTGTCTGGAGTAAGCCTCTGAATAATCAGTGTTATGGTGAATCCAGAAAAAAACCAATAAACTAATATATTGTAGAAGTTTCCCTTTCAGCATATTCATTCATGGCAATTTGAGGGCAGTAAGTGACCTTGCCCTCTAAACCTCACCCCTCTTCATCACATTTGCATTGTGGAAGAAAGTACATTTGGAAAATATTTTTGTGTATTCTATCCCTCAGCAAAATCTTCATTTGGGTCATTGGGAAACAAAATGAAAGTCTTAAAGCTATGATATTCAATTTACAAATTCAAATATTATTTCATGAAATTATAGGTAAAAGTGGTTTAACATTGATACATTGAAATCAAAATTATATTTAAGTATCCAGGTCCTGCAGTTAAATATTCCCTTATGAAACATGATTATCTTTACTGTGTTTTTTTTTAAATGAAGACACAGATTTGACTCAATAACTGAAGTTTCCCACTAACTAAAAAAAAACACCATTCATTCCAGTTCTTCAGCTTAGGAAAGCATGAGAGCAATCACTATAATGTACAATCAATATACTTGGGTTACATATGAGACAAAATTCTATTTTCTTAACCATCTTTATTTTATTTTTAAAAAACAGTTTATTAACAGTTTAATAAAGATTTGAACAAGAATAAAATATACAGAAAACATGTTTCTTTTTGGAGCTTACATTTCATGGAAAATCATTTGCATCTTACAATTCTCTGTACAAGGCATATCACAACAAAACTTACAATCCGATGTGTTAACAAAAGATTGATTGTGTAATTGGTTGGCCATCTATATATTAGTCATTCATATGAAAATAATATATATGATCGTGAATTCTAACAAAATATATTTTATTCAAGATCCAAATAAAATATTAGGGTAACTCTTGCATTCAAAGTGTTTTCAAGTATAGTTGTTCCTCTACGTTTGATTTTTTTAAGAAGTCATCCTCTCTTGTAAATAATTTAGGGATCATATCAAACATTGGTAAATTGAGGATTGCATGTGTTTACCAGTAATCAGAGGTAGCCAAAAAATACTGCAAAAAACCCTAGATAATCAACTGGTTCAACACTTACTTATTTTCTTAAAATAGCCATTTCCATAATAATAACAATAAACGTAATTTAGGGTTGAACTGTGAGGTCCTTGGTGATCTCTGGGCAGGTTGCTTGTTTGCCAATGTTTCATTAGCCAAATAGGTAACACCATCAGTATACATTTGGGGTTTTCTCCCTGTTTATATAGAGTAGCTTGCTCTGCCAGTGTTGGTAGGGCTGTGGTTTTCTCCTTGAGTGAAGGAGCAGGTGCCTTTCCTTCTTGTTTGTCTGGTATTAATCCCTGATTATTGGCTTTTGGATGCTGGAGATGATGTGTTGTGGTCTTTTTGTTTCCTTCTTAGTTTTTTAATTCTCTTTTTTGAATGATATATAAAAGTGGTTTTTTGAATGATATATAAAAGTGGTTTATCTCTATGTATCTAATCAACAAACTAATAGAGTAACTACCAAAGAAAAAAGCACAGTTCCACTAATACAGCCAGGGCAAGCTGCTGTATATAAACAGGGAACAAATCCAACACTCATTGGCACAGAGGATGTTACCTACTGTAGTTGAGTAATGAAACATTGTCAAACAAACAAACAAGAGAGCACCAGGGACTCTACCTCCATTTTCTCATATATTGCTATGTCTTAGCATGTTACAGCTAGAATAGTCCAATTTCCTGCCTTGTGATTACTATAGCTACAATATTTGAAATTAAGGCAATGGCAGAAGCAAAGATTAAAGGGACATCTTGAGAAGTTCCACAGAGAGAAATTATATAGATATGAACTTTTTGTGAATGCCAGTTTAATGCATTAGTTAAGGTATCAGGCTACCAATGTGGAGACCATGAGTTGTGCAAAGCCAGTTGGTGACTTTGGGCCAGTCACTTTCTCTCAACTCTAGAAAAGAGGCAAAGGCAAACCATTTCTGAAAAACCTTGCCAAGAAAACTTCAGGGACTTGTCCAGTAGTCTCTAAGAAATGGTCATAACTCAACAGAAGAAGGAAAAAATCTATATAGATTTATGGCAAAAAGCAGGAAGTACAGATTGCAAGGCCATTACATCTTTAATATTCAATTCTGCTCCAATAGAACATCGTACAAAGAAGCACCCAAGTCTGGAAAAAAAAGGAAACAATTCAAGGAGAATTATTGCAAACATCTTTTTTTATGCAGCACATTTTTGTTTTGAACTTTAAAACTCCATTGACTAGAAGAACAGCCTGTAGTTAATTTGTACAAGCAGCATAATTACATGTGGGACAACTAGCTCTCTGAATTAAGCATATATTGTGTTCAACATAGAACTCCAAGATCTTTTTATTACCATACAGAAATACAAATGTATAAATTTAATAAACACCATGGCTGACAGCAAAACTAGTAAAATTTCTGCAAGTAAAATGGTTCTCAGGTCTTCCTCTTTTTATGGAAAATTCTCCAGACAAAAGAGCAATCTCATAAAGGCTTCCATTAAAGTCACTGCCAAAAAGTATGCACAGAAACAAATATTCAGGAATTTAGGACAACCTTGTTTCCGTGCATGTTTCTGCCTGACTGTGGCAATGTCTAGGACAGAGGTGACAAACTTTTCCTGTTGACAGCTACATTCCTTTCCGGATAATACATGCCAATATTAGGTGTGCCTGAACCCAGCAGTAGAGAAAGCCATGCCAAGCTCAAAGTGACCAGGAATATGTTTTTGCTTCCCTGCCCAGGAGGCTACTAGAGCAAGGTCTTTTTCAAAGCTGGAAAGAAAAGCAATTAGTCTTGCCTGCACACATCAGGCAGGGCTGTGTGGACTCCAGCTCCCCAGCCAGAATGCATTTCTGTAAGCAGAAATTATGGGGAATTCTGAGAGTTGTCTAATTTGAAAAACACTGTTTGATTGGTTGGAATATATAAATCGATAGTTTAATTAGGGCAGAAAAAATAAATATATTTAAATGTTAAAGGAAAGTTTATTTCAGGATTTCAACATTTCCCGCATTGCCCTGACTATAGTTAAATTTTCCTCAATGAGGAGAAAACAATGATAAAAATATTACATTGATGTCATCTAACAATGATAAAAATATTACATTGATGTCATCTAAAAGAAAAGTAAAAAAAAAAAAGGGGGTGGGTAGGGGAGTAGCCAGATTCTGAGCTGGACCTCTCAGAATCTTTTAAAAGTCCTGTCCTAGACAGAGAACATACTTCATTAAAAATCTGAATTGATTATTTGTGGTAGACTAAGATGGGCTATCATAACTAATCCCACATATTCAAGCATATTCTAAAAGGGAGAGACTGGGAAAAAGGATTCTGGATCTACTTTTGAGTAACACCAGTGTCCAATTTCTTCTAGAATAAGATTTGGGAAACTAAGAAAAGCTTCCTTTCCCTTCCCTTCCTTTCCCTTCCTCTATTATTGTATTGTAATGCAGTGGTTCTTTGGTATTCAACCGTTCTGAAACTCATCGAACTTGGTAGTCAATGGATTTTGACGTGATACTTTTGTTCTAGTACTCATTGTATTTGGTACGCAATGCACAAGCTAGAACTTGTCAGGTTCAACTGCCATTATATTTGTATACATTTGTTTGATACTCATTGTTTTTGGATTCATTGTGCTTCTCATAATCAATTAACGATGAGTACTGAGGTACCACTGTATTTGTTAAGATGAGAGTGAAAGAGACTGTCTAGCTTGCCTCAACCTATTGATGAACTTTAGCATTCATATTCCTGTTCAGCCTGGCTATCCCTAGTCCAACTCCAACATTATTTAAACGTCCTAAATATTCTACTATGCCTGTCATTCAGGTGACATGTTCCCATCATGTTTGTCCACATGCCTCTCATTTGCTGATAACCAGTCTTCCTGCATTTATTCACATTCTTTTTATTGCCTTCCTAGAGGTCATTTTATATTTAAACTAAGGCTTGTCTTACTGGTTAAGGAACTCTGTAAACTCAAGTAGCCATTGCAAGTATCCAAGAAGGACAGCACAAACAAGTCATACAGTACATTACAAACAAGTTTTCCCTGTTATGAAAGGCTTATCTGACCTTAGATGGCTCACAACATTAAAACTGTGAGTTCAACCCCAAAACACTGGAGACTCAATTAAGCTGTAAACTTTTGAAATGGTTTGCTAAAACCCAAGCAACTTCAATTATACACAATCATTAGTGACAACAGTATAAGCAGGCAGGTCTTTGACAGAAGTCATTTACAAACAAAATTTAATGCTAAAAAATGAAAAGGAAAAGACATTCACTAGCAGGACCAAATCTTTCCGAACAGAATGGATAACAAAATGAAAAAGTAAAAGAACAAAAAAGTAAAAGGTTAAGAGCACAGCTTAAAATTAGCCCTAAAATACACATTAAGGACACTAAATCCTGAAGCCCAACAAATGAAGTTCTGTTAGATACTTACAGTCCAGCATAGAATGGCAAATCCAAACCAGGCCACACCCCAGGCATGTCTGTTCATGGGGCCAGCAATAGTTTCAAAGCAGCCCTAGTGGAAAATAAATAGGAAGAGGTTCAGCTACAAGCACATAGATTTAGTTGCTAAGCCTTCATTCAAAAGAAGGACTGATATAAATTAATACAGGCAAGATTTAATGTGAACTTGTACCTGCCTGATTCATATGGAACTAGAATGAACTTACTTGTCAATATTGGCAGTTTCCAGAATTGTGCAATAGGGCTTGCAACCAATAAATATGTGCCCAAAAGTGTATGTGGGAGGTAAAACAATGTATTCAGGGACATTGTTTGCAAACTATGTATACATTAACAAAAGTCCATACAAAAATGTGTATTTTAGATTGAAATTTGTACAAAAATGTTTATGAATTCTTACAGAGATATTTTTAAGTCAAATTTGAAAACTAAATATGTATGAGCCCAAAAATGCCAACATGTGGGAATCATGAGAATAGTATGCATACTAATATTTGCAAATAAGTAAAACAGTATGTCATCAAGCAAAAAAAGAGAAAACACACTTCCAGGTTTGAAGTTGAGGAGATTTCTCTGGAAATACAATATCTTTAACTTCATCAGTCCAACAAAGGACTGAGCAATAACCAAAGCAATTATCTAAAATTTCATTAGAATTTTAGCATCCATCTTTTCAAAGTAAATTTCATCTCAGACAGCTGTACTGCTTCAGTTAAAAGTCACTAAAACTATTGATGTGATTATCCAGATTGAAATGGAGGAATCCCATTTTAAAGAATTGACAAAGTAAAGGATATCAGGTGCATAGTAATGGACTTAAGTCGATTAAAGTTATGCTATAATCAATGCATCAGTTTTAAGATTATCACAGTAGTCCACCCTCTCACATTTTAATCAAATAACAGTAGGCCAATAGATCTAGCAGAGTGATGAAGAAATGGCATTATTTATTTATTTATTTATTCCATTTATATACCGCCCTTCTCCCGAGGGACTCAGGGCGGTGAACAGCTCATCCAAAAACCCCACAAAGAATACAAAAGTTAAAAAATATTAAATTTCAATCGGCTGCTTGATAAAACTAACAAACCCCCACCCCCTTAAAACCCAATTTAGAATTAATAAAATGGAGACCAAATTAAAACCATCTCAGCCAAGACCGGCCTGCTCAAAGAGCCAGGTCTTCAACGCGCGCCTGAAGGCCCTCAGGTCCGTGCCGGTACGGAGCTCCGGTGGCAGAGTATTCCAGAGGGCGGGGGCACCCACAGAGAAGGCCCTACTCCTCGGCGCCGCCAGATGGCACATAGCGGCCGACGGCACCCGGAGCAGACCCTCTCTGTGGGAACGCACCGGCCTGTTGGAGAACGCTGGCAGAATGCGGTCCTGAAGGTAACCTGGTCCCATGCCATGGGTCGCCCTAAAGGTCAAAACTAGAACCTTAAAGCGAACCCGGAGAGCCACTGGCAACCAATGCAGCTCGCGCAGGAGAGGCGTCACATGGGTGCTACGTGACGCCCCCATGATCACCCGCGCGGCTGCATTTTGCACCAGCTGGAGTCTCCGGATGCTCCCCGCAGGGAGCCCCATGTAGAGGGCATTACAATAGTCCAGGCGAGAGGTGACAAGGGCCTGAGTGACCGTGCGCAAGGCGTCCCGATCCAGGAAGGGCCGCAACCGGTAGATCCGACGGATCTGATGAAACGCCCCCCTGGAGACGGCTGCGATGTGATGTTCAAGCGACAGCCGTACATCCAGGAGGACTCCCAGGTTGCGAGCCCTCTCTGTGGGGGGCAGAACTTCCCCCCCGATAGCCAGCGAAGGTGTCAGCTGGCTATATCGGGGCGCCGGAAACCACAGCCACTCGGTCTTGGATGGGTTGAGCCGAAGCCTGTTCCCGCCCATCCAGTCCCGCACGGCCTCCAGGCACCTAGACATAGCCCCCACAGCATCGTTGGGGTGGTCCGGAGTGGAGATGTACAACTGGGTGTCATCTGCATACAGATGACACCTCACTCCAAGACCACGGATGATCTCACCCAGCGGCTTCATGTAAATGTTGAACAAGAGGGGAGAGAGGACCGACCCCTGAGGCACCCCACAAACCAGGGGCCTAGAGGTGGACCTCTCCCCCCCCGCCAACACGAATTGCGAACGGTCGGAGAGGAAGGAGGAGAACCATCGAAGGACGGTTCCACCAATCCCCAACCCCCCCAACTGTCGCAACAAGATACTATGGTCGATAGTATCGAAAGCCGCCGAGAGATCTAATAGGACCAGGACAGAGGAGAACCCTCTGTCACGAGCCCTCCAGAGATCATCAACCAACACGACCAATGCCGTCTCAGTGCTATGTCCAGGCCTGAAGCCCGATTGGAACGGATCGAGGTAAGTAGCTTCCTCCAGGTACTGGGGGAGCTGACGTGCCACCACACTCTCAACAACCTTCGCCACGAAGGGAAGGTTGGAGACTGGACGATAGTTGTTTAAAATAGCTGGGTCCAGGGAAGGCTTCTTGAGGAGGGGGCGCACCACCGCCGCCTTCAGGGCGGTAGGGAGCACCCCCTCTCTCAAGGAAGCATTGACAATCCGCTGGAGCCAGCCTCGTGTCGTCTCCCTGGCGGCCGAAACCAGCCAGGAAGGGCACGGGTCCAATAAACAGGTGGTGGCATTCAGACCCCCCAGCAACCTGTCCACACCCAATCAATAATATTTCAGCCTCTTGAATTTGTATAATTATGATCAAGATTAAGTCCTTAATTTTAATAAGCAATAGCAGTCCCAGAAAATTTAATCTATGCTCTATTTCCACTTCCTTCTCCACACTCCTTCTCCAGAAGCAATAGTGCCACTACTTTTCTTCCTATTAACAGTTGATTGGTATCCTCAGACTGACACATTTTTAGATGGCTGCAACAGTCATGTCTGGATTTTCCTGAGAATTGCCTTAAAACAATGGCGTAGGGTAGCTAGCAGTAGTAGTCCATTTTGGAGAATTCCATGCCTTAGTGCCCATGAAGCAACTGCTCTTGTTGAAGGGTTGGGAAGACAGAATGTTAGAGGTTGACTTATTTTAGTTAACAGCTGCCCTGATTTGCTGCTTAACATAGCTTCTTCATTTTATCTTATGGTAGGACTGTTCTTTTCTGACATACTACTTACTGGGGGGGGGGGGGAGGGTGTAAAACAGGGAACACAAGGAGAAAAGGAACACTTCAGCCCATCACACTGGGAGAAAATATTGCTAGCATTGAGCACCCCATTAACATTTCAGAGAAGACAAATATAAATGAGTGTTTTGATTGCTGCGATAAAAAATAAGAAGAAATTCTTACTGTCTCATGATAATAGCCAGGCATCCCTAATTTGCAGCCATCCAAGTTAACTGCTTTTCCTAGGGGATCCATAAGACAGCACTGTCGTGGCCAAGGAAAATCTGCATCACTGTTCACCTTCCGAAACACGGAGGTATATTGTTGCCAGTCGGTTGGACCATTCACACCACAGCATTTATTCTGGATTTATGAAGAAAAAATGCATTTGTTGGGGTGCAATAATAGGGCATTGCACTTGTCATTTAAAAAAAAATGAAAGAAATTGCAGTAAATTTACTTTCTTACCAAAAATGTTAAAATAATTTACATCCAATGAACCAGCATCAATTTTACAATGTTTCACATTGTAAAAACATTGAAAATTGTTGGAATGTAACAGAACTGGGTGGAATATAAAAAGCACATCAAGGAACTCTGATTTCCTTAGGTAGATAATTTACCGGATGTTACGATGCAGAATGAAATCATATCAATGGGGGAGGAAAGTAGTTTACGTTTTTCAAAAGCTCCCCAAGTTTTAAGCTAATTCTGCGTCATCACATTACTTTTAGTCAAATTCACACAAAAATTTTGCTTATTGTCAAGACAATAAATTGATAGATTATGACAATTATTCAGAACAGATGTCATAGATTGTGCAAGTGCATACAACAAATAAATCAGAAGCTCAAATAGGAGAAGGAAGATGTATTAGATATGTTTGCCGCCTTGAGTTATCTATAAAAATAATAAAGGTGGGTTAGAAATAAACACATAACATAGTCCTTGAAGTACTGTAACTCTGTTTGACAATAATCCCTGAGATCAAGACTCTTTATTCTATATGCATTGTAATCACATTCTATCAAATGTAGTTATAATTCCACTTCGGGGTTTCTCTATGTATGTTCTCTAAGCATGTTTTTATCCATTGGCCAGGCTTACATTATTTGAACGTCTGAAGATGGCGTTTGTAGTCTTCAAAGTGCTAAGCAAAACAATAAGTGAAGATTCAAGCTGATGAGAAATTGTAAATAGTGATGTACTATAAGCAATTTATAATCCTATATGTGATCATTTTTAAATGATCTTTCCACTCAATTGGAATAACGTGTGATAGAATTATAGCGGCAATCCCTTTCTTTTAAACTCCACATTGTTGTCAAGCTCAAGCAGCAAAAATAACATAGTTTTCAAAATGATGTCTTAAATGCTATAAAACACAAAGTTGAAAACTGTAAGACCAACTTTTTAGGTAGTAAGCCAATTAATCCAGAGTCTCTTTGAAATGTGTCTTTCCCGTAATCTGTCCATCTGGTCTGTGATGAGTCTTTTCACACAAACTGAACTTCTCCTCCATCTGCTTCCCACAGTCCCTCAGACTTTCATACTAACAGTGTCACAATCTTAAAAATATTCTTAAATGAGAGTGAAGAATTAGTCTCAAATAGTACAATATTCTTACCTGCAACATAAGACGATTCCATGTCCGGGTAATACCTTCACTCTTCCATTTGTCATCATTGTTGGTTGGGTCTGGATTCTGGTATTTTTCCAACATTTGCTTCAAGAAAAGTTCATTTGTAAGCTAAGTGGTAATAAAAGGAACAAATGTGAGCTTTTCCCCCTATTTGGAGAAATTCCATAAAATCAGAAGTCACATCCTTGGTAACATCTAGCAAATACATCTTAGATTTTTTTTAAAATAATTAAAATTAATTGTTTTCCTCCAGTACTACATGCTAACTAATGTAAATAACATTCGCACAAGCTTAATCCACAAATTCCAGTTTTTGGTAGATTACTTCACTAACTAACTTTAAGGAATTCATATGTAATTAAATTTATTTTTTTATTTTTTTAAAAAGTGATCATATCACTGAAATGTATTTGCTAATGAAGAGACTCTAGTCAACAAACAAATAAAATCCCCCAGCACACAGATGTGGTAGAAAGATTTCCTTTCCCTTAGATTAAAATAATGAATTAAAAGCTTGTTCATACCATATAAAGGTGCTGCCAGACCTTCAACATGTTTGCAGAAATTAATCCCTCCCCTTTTAACCTCTACACTGAATTAAGAACATCTGAGAGAACAGACACATCACTGGCATAATACTCACGAAATCCCGATGCACTGTTGCTGTGATGCTAGAGGCCACTTCAAAGGCAAAGACAATCATCATCAGGATGATGTACTAAAAAACAAATGAACAAAACACATGTCACAAAGAACATTTGATACACTTCAGTGTCAAATTGAGTGCTATAACACCCCTCCACTGAAATCTGTTTTATTCCTTCTGTTTCTTCCTCTTTCCACCTTTAATTTGCTAGAATTAAAAGCTTTCAAAAGAAACATGAATGGCTTTTCAAGCAACTTTCAGCTAAACTATTTGTTCATATATTGTGTATAAACATTTACTGAAATACTCACATTGACTGCAAAATACAATTTAAGAAATGATGGAATCAAAGCAAGAATAAAACAAGAATCCTGCAATTCCTTTTCTAAAGCAGCACAGAATAGGACCCAGCTACATTTTTTCTAGGAGCAAGTTCCATGAATATGCACTATTCTTGAGAATGTTCTACTCCTGTTAATATGTTGTACATCAGCTATGGAACCAAGACCAGGACTCACCAACCTACTTTGGGGTCTGTGTTAGGTGATATTGAATTGACAATCTTTAAAAACGCTTTGTTCCTTTTGTTTGCAAAAATATAAAGGCAGCAAACAGAATGATGTGGGTCCATTTAATTACTCTACTTAACAATCCAGATACAGTTTCTAGTTAGCATTAATTTGCTATAGTGAGAATATACCAGTTTTCTTTGACTTAAAAACAATGATTTGGTGATCATTCAAAGTTACAATGGCACTGAAAAAGTTAATTGTAACTGGCCCACACGTTTATGATTGTTGTAGCATCCCCATGATCACACAATCAAAATTCTGGTGCTTGGCAACCAGCATGTAATTATGATAATTGCAGCATCCTGGGCTGATATGATTATCATGTGCAACTTTCTCAGCTGATTTCCAGCAAGCAATGGGGAAGCTGAAGGTAGGCTGGATCTGCTTAATGACTGCAGGATTCACTTAACAACTGCTTCATAACCATAGCAAAGAATGTCATAAAAGTAGGTGTGACTCCTTTAACAACTGACTTACTTAACAGGAAATTCAAATTTCTGCTCCCAATTCTGGTCATAATTTAAGGACTACCTGTATTTATGCAAATTCAATATCAAGGAAGAGCAATCCAATTGGGTGCTTAACCATAGCATGTCTTAATAAAAAAACAACAATCAATCTGATTAACAAGAGTAGTGTCCAAAGTAAACCAGAAGTTGCAATAACAACATAATCTTCACATGTTATTTTATCTCCCTTCTGCTAATCTTAGCCCTTACTATATTCTGACTGCTTTATGAATTCAGTTCTCAGGATGAACCAGATTCTTAACAATAAGGCCACAAATGAGTAACAAGTTGTTTACTGAACTCTCTGCACAGCATATTCTCCTTTGCCAGTAATATGGGCTGGAAATAATGTGCTCCAAATCATGTTTGATCTACAACTACTTCAAATCACACTTGCAAAATGATATGCTTTTCCTATTGTAAACTATTCAGGAATTCCGAAATATACAAATCCATTCATTAACCTGTCTATTAAAAATAATATCCACTTGCAAACTGTAGCATTCTATGGTTATGTTATACACCAAATAATGCTGTCTATTATATAAGTAATAAACCATTCCAGAGATTATCTGGCAAATAAATACTGTGAGAACCTTTTGCATTTTTAGGACAGTATGACCTGCAAAATCCATGTCAATATGTTCTCATTGATGTCTTTATTGAAGCCTGGCCTGCACAATATTCTGTGTAATCTATTCACTGCATTTTGTAAAGCCTAAAAACTCTCATCCATTGAATTCTAATTCTAATTTTCTCCAAATTCTGGGTATTACAATACCAGAGAATTTTTTCACCGTTAGTTCTTGAAGTAACTTTCTTTTGAACAGCGAAACAGGATTAGCTTGACCATTCAAAATGTAACATCATTTGAACTCACATTTTGTTGAACTAACAAATCTAAAGATTGAGGGGAAAAAACTTTAAGAAGCCCTACCTTTAAAAAAGAGGAAACTGCAACAAAGGAAAAGGAATAAAAAAGGGAAATAAACTTGATGTTCTGTCATCTTAAGGGGAAATGAGAAAGATTTGTGTAAATATTTCATCCCAGAATGAAATTTCTGCACAGAAGGATAATCTTAGGAACAACTTTATTAATATACTTAAGAAATGATGCCCAAACTTCAGTATACTGTATCTATCCCAATTTATATAGTCCTTCAAAGCTCTTCATTGAAGTGTTAATGATTTGAGGTAAAGTTATTTTCCATCCTTTTAAGACCATTTTAAATGCATTCATTTTTTGATGTTTTGAAATAACAAACCTTGCTGCTACCAATAAAAACTCAATCAGTCTTATAGTGCATCAGTTTCTATGTCTAAAGAAAATTGAACATAAAACCAACAGGAGGGTTTATGCCAAAGTCTGCTGAATGATTTTCCCTTTTTTTGCAAAATATTTTCACAAAAATTAAAAACCAGTGGGTATTGCCATACAACTAGCTTTGTGTAATGCTCTGCTTAACATACACTAAGAAGTTTATATGTAGTACAATTTTACTGCACTGTAAGTTTACTATTAATAATCTTCAAGTTAGTTCTTACTAATTTATTAAAGTTTAAAAGCCATTCTGCACTAAGGATTCCAATAAAATTCAACACATTAAAACTTTTAAGTCATAATTTCATCACCCTGTGGCTTTAAAATAAAAGTTTTATATAACATGTTAGATATTTTACATGAAATATCTATTATAAATAAATTTATCTTCCTATTTCTTCTCTTAATTGAAAAATATAATAATCGTTTTTCAGATTTCATATTCCTAAGTGTTAAATGTGTTACTAAGAGTCAATAGTGACTTGATGGCACATAAAAGGTTCTTTTATGAGGTCTGTATTTAGACATATCTTGTCTGTATAATATAATCTAGTGTAGAGATTATTAAATTTTGGTCTTTGAAATTGCATACCGGAAGCATTTACTTTTGTATAATATATCTGCAATAAATTGTCACAGCTCTGGAGCTGCTTTAGGCAATATCAGCAGACTTCAACCTAGGAAAAATGATCTATTTCTTCTGAAATTACTGTTACATTAACATTTGAATCCATTTCAATGCCCTGTAACTACCTATATTTATTTCTAAAAAATCTTGGGGGGAAAGTAAGATAAGGTCTCCCATAATAATGACTTCATTGCTAATCTCAAGATGCCAGACTGTTTTTCTATTTGTACTTTTTCAGTACTTTACAATTCTGCTAAGCTGTAGTTTCTTTATACTTCGAATGTCAAATCCGAGAACAGGCTATGTGTAATTGGAATTTACTTCAGCTGCTATTGAGGAATTATTAAATCCTGCTGTTTGTAAAAACGTTATTTTCCTAAGAGTCTAAGCTTCTCTACTAAGAGTCTATTAAGAGTCCAAGCTTTTCCTGGTCACTTCCAATTTGACTTTCATACATTTCAGAATAATTTGCTATTTTTATTACAGTGTGTGGGATTAAATCTTTCTCTGTTTAGGATCTTTTGGAATTGTTTATCCAGGATTTTTAGCACTAATTTTGTTCTGTGACAATTTTTTACTTGTATTTCTTTTTGTCTCACAAAATCATGCTTTTCTTCCATTTATACATTTCTTCGCTACCCGTCACAATTTTTGAATAAATGAGAAGTGAACATACATTCAGTAATTTAACATTTAAACTCTTTTTTGCAACATGAAAGTATTGTAGGAATATTAGCATACATGTTTTATGATATGTGCATCTTTTACACTGTATCTGTCAATACGGTTTATATTCTACTTTGAGAATAATGTTATGATAGAAATGAATTTCTCAGTTTCTTAAAATTGTATAGGAAAGTATATAGAAAAGTGTTTTGTTTATTCATCCATCCATCCATCCATCCATCCATCCATCCATCCATCCATCCATCCATCTATCCATCCATCCATCCAGTTCTTCAGTTCATTTGGCTTCTGGGTTGTATGTGTATGTATATATTATCGTGTGTGTATGCAATGTGCATAACTATATATTGAGATATAGGTTGATACAGATATAGATACAATATTACACATATTCATATAATGTTAATTCTGCTGTTGATAGTTCATATTCTATCCCCAAAAGTTTTCTGGAAGAGCCACATATTGACAACTTTCTATAAGGCCATAAGAATGGGAGGCAGGTTATTCCATAGGAGAGAACTCAATAGATAATAACCACCCCATATTTAAAAATCCAAACAAGGTAAAAAAAAGATATAGAAGAATATGGAGTTTACAAAGATCAACAGGAATTAGATAAAATATTACAGGAGATAGAGGAAAAATGATTACTAAAATGAATCTCTTAAGATTTCGAATGGAAGAAGGAGACCATGAAAATTTGGACGAAGAATTTTGGCTATACCATTAATTTGGAAGATTGGGAAAAATTATGGGAAATAAATTACAAATTAACATTATCAGCAGCATATGAAGAAAATTTGTATAAAATGTTCTATCTCTGGCACTTACCTCCAGCAAGGTTGGCTAAGATATTTCCCTAATAGATCAGCAAACTGTTGGAAATGTGATCATGAACAGGGAACTTTTTTCCATATGTGGTGGACTTTCCCAAAAGCTAAGAATTATTAGCTCAAAATTAAGAATTGGCTTGAAGAAATTTCAAAACAGAAAATTGAATTGAAAGCAGAGATATTCCTATTGGGTATATTAAGAGAAAAAATTGGCAAAAAAATTTAATATATCATATTCTATATAATAACTACGGCAAGAATTGCCTGTGCCCAGAATTGGAAATGTGATAATATTCTTTCCAATACCATGATAATAAAAAAGGTTTTAGAATGCACAGAGAAGGAAATGAAGAGAAAGAAGAAACAGAGTATCATGAAATTTGGAGCCTATGGTATAACTGGTTAGAAAGTAGACAAAAAGTAGATAAAGGAAAGAAAGGTTATGGTAAGATGAAATAACATTGTGTATAACTATGTAAATAATTATGCACGCATGAATATATGCTATAAATGGAATGTAAAAATAATTGTAACAATACTTAATAATAACCTACATATTTAGGAATATGTCAATGTGAGTGAACACCATTATGAACATGCTGTAATAAGTGGAAATATGTTTTTAATTGTAAAAATATGACGAATAAAGATTTAAGAAAAAAGGAGATGACCACCATAAGGCTCCTCAGTCATGCTCATAGTAGATAAGTACCCTTGCAGATATTTTTTCAACATTCATGATCATCCGTGGTCTTGGGGTGCGGTGTCATCTGTACGCAGATGACACCCAACTGTATATCTCCACCCCAGACCACCCCAACGATGCTGTGGAGGCTATGTCCCGGTGCCTGGAGGCCGTGCGGGACTGGATGGGCGGGAACAGGCTCCGGCTCAACCCATCCAAGACCGAGTGGCTGTGGTTCCCGGCGCCCCGATATAGCCAGCTGACACCTTTGCTGGCTATCAGGGGGGAAATTTTGCCTCCCACAAAGAGGGCTCGCAATCTGGGCGTCCTCCTGGATGTACGGCTGTCGCTTGAACATCATATTGCGGCCGTCTCCAGGGGGGCGTTTTACCAGATCCGTCGGATCTACCGGTTGCGGCCCTTTCTGGATCGGGACGCCCTGCGCACGGTCACTCAGGCCCTTGTCACCTCTCGCCTGGACTATTGTAATGCTCTCTACATGGGGCTCCCTGTGGGGAGCACTCGGAGACTCCAACTGGTGCAGAATGCGGCCGCGCGGGTGATCATAGGGGCGTCACGTAGCTCCCGTGTGATGCCTCTCCTGCGCAAGCTGCATTGGCTGCCGGTGGCTCTCCGGGTTCGCTTTAAGGTTCTAGTTTTGACCTTTAGGGCGATCCATGGCATTGGGCCAGGTTATCTGCAGGACCGCATTCTGCCGGTGATCTCCAGCAGGCCGGTGCGTTCTCACAGGGAGGGCCTTCTCCGGGTGCCGTCGGCCGCCATGTGTCGTCTGGCGGCCCCAAGGAGTAGGGTCTTCTCTGTGGGGGCCCCTGCCCTCTGGAATACTCTGCCACCTGAACTACCTACCAGCACGGACCTGAGGGCCTTTAGGCGCGCGTTAAAGACCTGGCTCTTTGAGCAGGCTGGCCTGGGCTGAGGTAATTTTAAATTGTCTCCCAAATTTGGTTTTAATTGGGTTTTAAAGTCGGGGGGTGGGCCCTATTAATATTATTCAGCCACTATTTAATGTCTTTTTAATTTTTGTACTGTTTTTGGGATTGGATTTGGCTGTACACCACCCTGAGTCCCTAGGGAGAAGGGCGGTATAGAAATCCTAATAATAAATAAATAAATAAATAATAAATAAATAAATAAATTTTCAGAATTTACCTGAAAAAAATAATGCTTTCTTAGGTACCCAAGCCTAAAATCATATTGGGATAAAGTTGGTGACTAGTGCTTGGAATTGCACTCAAAAATAGACTGTTAACCATTGCAACTCTTGCAGAAAGGGTATAACATGCAGTATCCAAACAAAGCATGATGATGTTGGCCATTGCATTTTGGATCAGCTGAAATTTCTGGATATTCTTCAAGTACAAGCTCATGTTGAAAGGATTACAGTAATCTAGATGAGTATATATTCTTGGGGCATCCTATTCCAGGTAAGACCACAAAGGATGCATCAGCTGAAACTGGGCAAAGATGTCCTACCCAGGGATCTGTGATTTCAAGAGAAACCATTTCACCTCAGATTTTAAATTTGAGAATTAAAGCTAGTAGAGTCCTACAGTCCATTGGATTCTGAATTAACAACTGCTCCATCTTTCTTCGATTGGGTTTGAAACTATTTTTTAATTTGTCTATATATCATGATAGCCCTCCAGCCACTAGGTCAAGACTGTTGTAAAATTATGTAGCTACTATATGCAGCTCTGATCATAACCACTTTCTTCTTGCCCTATTTGCTTGCATAAATATGCCAATCAAAAACGTTGTTTAATTTTTAATTGCACTGAATGTATTTTCTTTCTAAAGAAATGTGGCTATAATCCCTTTGATAAGAGCTCATCTTAAAATGGCAAAACAAAAGATCTAGAAAAAAATATTTTTTTCTTTTTTTATTCATGTCATAGTGATCGACAGCAAACTATGCGAAAATACCTTTAACCAAAAAGTTTCTACTTCTAAAACTGTCATTAATTTTTATTTGTGCAAGAAGTGCCAGCACATATAATAATTTCAGTCTCTGAAACTCTGCAAACACAGTATTTCCTTGACAACCTATTCATTATTGTCTCCCATGGTATTATCACTGTTTTAGAAATTCCTTTGTGCAAAAACCACAAGAATATACCAAGATATACAGCTAGCAGTATTTCTTTTGTTGCTACAAACTTACCACTAATAGCATTGTCCTGTTTGATTTTATGATACCAACAATACCAAGAACAGATAGACAAAAGAAACAGAAACCGGTGAAGATCCCAATCCAGGCAGCACCATAGATATCATCATTGTCTGTAGCTTCCAGCAATGGATATAGAGAGTGTTGATCAGACACGAAGAATATACATTCAGCCATGAGTGCAAGGCCACAACACTGAAACCAGAGAGACACAAGTCATTCCAGAACATTCTCTAATTTTTTGCATTTGTTTGGAAGGCAAAAATCTGAGCCAAACCGAATATTCAATTTGACTCTCACACTTCTTTCTTTCATAAAAAGGATACTCCAGATCAAAAAATACTTATATAAATTTGTGACTGGAAGGATTACAGATATTTTGCATAGCTTCCATTTTTCCAGCTTACAAGTGTTTGCTTCAGTTCTGGATTCCTTTGAATGGAAAATTATGTTTCCTCAAACTGATGCTAATCTCTTTTTACCAGCCATTATGTTGGTCACATGATTCTTATCCCAACTGTATTTTCTCTCTCACATATTACTTTTTAGAAGAAATAGTACTTTTGTATACTTTTATTTGACTACTTTTGTATACTTTTATTCGACAAAGACATTTTCTATTTGTTTTTTTAAACAAGAAAGCAGACAAATTATTTTTCATTCACAATAGGCATTCTTTCTGCCATTATTTTTGTCTCCACAAATGAAAAACACATCTGCAATTTTTACATTTCAAAGTAATGCTGAATTAGGAAACACATACATACATAGAGACACACATATACTCCTAATTCTAACATGCAACTTAAACTAAAGACGCACATTTATAAAGTGCAATAATAAAAATAAATAAATGAGAATGTTTTCTACATTCAACTTTTATGTGCAGTATACGGATTTTATAGCCTAGTATGGCTGCTGTTCTGTTGGCATGAGCCAGAATAAAGAGTGAGAAAAGGGGGCGGGGAGCTTAAAAGGCAGCTGCTGAATTAGGAAGCCTGATGAGATGATCTGGTTGCTAGCCAGGCCTGGTGTGGGGAGATTTTGAATGGGCAGTTTCATTGGGGCAATGAGATATAGAGCGCCTCGGTATTAGAACTCTGGGGAAGCAGAGTTGTCTGGCTGACAACCTGTTGTGATTACTACATATTGCATCCAAGATTAAATGAAGTTCTGAATTGAAGTCTCTGTAGAACAAAAAGATAAAGAGATGCCCCGTTTGGAGTTTCTGATGAGACGAATTTTTCTCCTCCCTCCCCAGAAGACCTTCTTTGTAACTAACTTGTAAAAAAAAAAAGTATATTTTGCAATTTGTATCTTCTTCTTTTTTGTTCTTGCCTTTTGCTTAGCTCCTATCATACAATGAACGGTTGCAGGAACCGGGCTTGGCTAGTCTAGTGAAGAGAAGGACCAGGGGAGTCATAATAGCAGTCTTCCAATATTTGAGGGGTTGCCACAGAGAGGAGGGGGTTCAAGTTGTTTTCCAAAGTACATGAAAGGCAGACAAGGAACAATGGATGGAATCTGATCTAGGAGAGATTCAACCTGGAAATAAGGATAAATTTTCTGGCAGTGAGAACAATCAACAGATGGAACAGAAGTTGCCTTCAGAAGTTGTGGGAGCTTCATCACTGGTGGCTTTCAAGAAGAGACTGAACTGCCATCTGTCAGAAATGATGTAAGGTTTCCTGCTTCAATGTGGGATTGGATTAGATGACCTACAAGATTCCTTCCAACTCTGTTAATCTGAATCTGAAGCAGACACCTCAGTTGCTGCAGGACATGCTGCCAATGTAACCCAAAATTGGAGCGAGAGAAGGGAATGTAGAGTGGAGACAGATTAAAATTGGAGTGAACAAACAAGGGAAAGGGAGAAAGGCTGGAGAGAAGTTGGAAAGTGAAGTGAAACTTCTAGGGAAGTATTGATTGTTGTTTAGGGAAAGGAAAGCAATGGTTCAAGAATGGCCTCCCTGGAAATATGGAAGTAAAGGCCCAGAGGAACAAGCTCCATTGAAGATCCACAACTCAGCAGAGAAAGGAGGGATCTGGCTGGTTGCATATGGTGGCTTCAGCCAAGCCTAAGACCCTGGAGAAAAAAAAAAGGGAATCAGCTGCCAGTAGAGAAGCCCTGGTTTGGGAAAAACTGGACAGAAGATCCTGAGATTCTTCTTCCCGCAACGTCGGTGTTCAGCTGAACTGGAAAAAAGTCAGGCAACACTGAGTACATTCCACTAATCCCAGTCCAGTCCAGTTCAGTCATTTTTTTTTCTCTTACCAAGCCCAGAAACAAGGGATTGAGACAGAAAGGGAAGAGGAGGAAGGAGAAGAGATAGATGGGGAAAGTCATCACAGGGAAACCTGGGAGCAAAACCTGACATCAGAACTGTGTTGTTTATCCCTGTTGTAAATAACTGCATGTAGTTAAAAAACATTTTAAAAACCCTCCACTTTGTTCCAGTGTCCATTGCTAACTTTGTAAACCCTTCACACTACAACAACCAATTAAAAATTTACAAGGGAATGACTGTATTCAAGCATTCAACTAAGCCAGAGTATAATTTGTTGGGTTGGAATTGGCTTGTTGTATAAACTGCATCTCTGCAGTTTCTAAAACAGAATTTAGGGTTTAGTGTGATATATCATTGCAACTAACTGTAGTTTACAAAGCTAACTATTAATTTCAAAATCATGGCTTAATATTGTGTGAACCTAGACAGTGGTATATTTCTGAAGAAGCCGTTGTTAAGTTACTTACCCCTAGGACAACATTTCCCAGAATTAGGAAGCCCTGAAAGCATCGCACACCAGAATCTCCTTTTGCCATGTTCAATTAGCAATGCAATCTAGAAAGGAATTATACATGTGTTAACACTGCAAGTTCTTTCAAAAGTGCTGTCTTTTTCTTTTCGTTTGAACTCTGAAAGCCATACAATCTTCAGCTATGTTCTAGACTGTAGTACAAAGTTTCAAAGATTTAAAAAATCATAACGAAATGATCCTACAGTCTCTACAATAACATTTTTAATTGTACAGGAAGAACACCAATTCACATAAAATGTTTTATTAACTTCTGAGGTAGGAATTATTACTTAGAAATTGATTAAGCTTTTGAACACATAATGTATTGTAACAAAATATTTGTATTTCTACCTCAGTTAAATTCTGACATAATCCATTCTACATGTTTCAATTCATAATTCATTTCTTCACCTGATTATTTGTGGTAGGGTTAAAATAATCACATTACTTGCATGCTATATCACTCCTAGGAAGGCAATGAGTGAGATTTTTCATCGCTTCTCACACCTACCTGGGAGGTTCCTTCAACCTTGGGCTGCAGCTTCTGCTTCATGGTTGAAAATGTTATTTCCTATTTTATAGCAAATAGCCTACAACAAGCCTGATTCAACGTTTTTGGGTGAGAAAGTCACACCCATCAGAAACTCTGTTGCAGCCCCTGTTATGGAACCGGCTCAGAAAATAATTCAAAGAGCCGGTTGCAGCTAGAACAAGGAAGACTAGGAAAGTAACATTCCGGTTGAATGTTTTAAAGTTCTGAAACTTTCTGCTCTGCATTCCAGTCTTTAGTATCTTCCATGGAATTTACACACCCTCTCCACCATTCTCTCTCACGTACTTGCAGGAGCAAGACTACTAGGCATGTTTTTCTAATGTTATACAGAACTATATTTTCCCCTAATTTTTGTCAATCATTTATTTATTTATTTCAGAAGGGAAGAGAAATTCAGTGATATTTGTATGGATGAAGTGTGGTGCTCTTGTTTATTTTTAGTTATGAAATGGGGGGAATGTGAATATCCTTTTACATTGCACAGTCCTTGGTTCCTTCTTATACTTTCAATAAATGTATTGCTTAAATATATTTTTTAAAAATAATTTTTACATGGATAAAAGTTAAACATATATAAAAAAGAGCTAAGGAAAAGAAAAAAAGTGTGAAAAAACAGTACAAATAAAGACGACAAGAAAAAGACAAAAAAGTGACTTCCAATGTTCTTTACAGCACTTACAGACCAACATATTATCCATCTCTCAGATTACATCCCTTCTATATCATTTTCAACCTTTTAAATCTGCAAACTTAGAAATCACCATTTCATTTTTACAGCAAAATATCATAAAAGGATTCCACTCTTTTATAAAAGAACATGTTTCATCCCTGATCAAATAGGTCAATTTTGCCATTTCTGAAGATTTATGTACATTTAGTTGGATTCTGCCTTTGTGTAACATAAATCTAGCAACTGTGTCTTGTACTCTTTGATAAGAGAGAAAAACAACTCTCTTTAATGTGATATTCATTCAGATATTTAAAGAGTTCTATCATGTTTCTTGTCAATCATCCCTTTTTCAAGATGAAATATGGTGTCCCAAACTGGGGGGGGGGACGGGGGGGACGGACTCACTAGTCAAGGTGAGTCTAACCAAAGCAGGAGTGACTGGAATGATTACTTTCTGTAATTTGGAGACTATGCTTCTCTTGATGTAAACTGAGTGTCTTCTTTCCAGTTATGTGACACTGCTGGATCATATTCAATTGCAGATAACTACATCCACAATCTTTTTCACATGCACAGTTGGTGTATCAGATGGCTGCCATCTTATACTTGGACATTTGATTTTGTTGTTGTTTTTTAACTGTGAACTTTGCACATATATCTATTGTATTTTCTTCTGTTATTTCTAAACTATAATTTTTATTCTATCTTCTATGTTCCACCTTACCTGAATTTGAATCATCTGCAAATTTAATAAGTATTCTCCTCAGTCAGACATAAAATTAATTGTTGTGGCATACCACTAATACTATTCCCAATTTTGAGGTGCTCAAGGGCTTTTTAACACCTTTGATGCTAGTAATATTTATAATACAACACAAAGTAATACTAAGTTAAAAGAAAGTGAGAGAGAAAAAATGTAGCAGTATAATTAGTTCAGTTCTGTCTTGATATTGGATGAAATGTTTGTGTGAGCTTGGTAACATTTCATATTTTAGACTTGTTTATGTCAACATGCTAGTATAATATCTCAGCTGTAACATATGGGTTTGGGATTCAAGATAAGAGCTACACGTCTGTAGTGGTATCTTTTTCCAAATCAGAAATGGCCTGGAATTGGCTTTTTTGTTGTGTATGAAACTTCTTAACTGAGCCTTGGTTTTAACAATTGTAGAACAAAAGCTTAAAACCAAAAAAAAAAAAAAAAATTGCAAGGAAACAAAGAGTGGAAAACACCCTGACTCTACCAAAACCACAGAAGCCTTGGATAAAAGAGAAATATTTTTGAAAGGGTGTGGTTGAGAACAGAGTCTCTATGGGCATTGAACCTTATTCTACAATGTCCTAGCTTGCATACTCAGAAATTTCATTGGGTAATAGGAGCTGTTCTTTCATTGTAAAAATATTTTATTTCCCAGTTTTTTCCCTAAACAAATTATGTCTGAACACATTGTTGCCCTGAAGACTCTTAAGAGTTGGGAATGTTTGTTTCAACACCATATTTAAGATCAGTCTTAGATATTAGTTTGTTCGCTTATTTACTTATTTATATTTGCCTTTATTATTTTTACACATAATTCATAGTGATGAACATATCCAAAATAACTTCCCCCTCCTATTTTTCCTCGAACAACAGCCCTCTGAGGTGAGTTTGCTAAGAAAGAGCTACTAGCCCAAGATCACCCAGCTGGCTTTCATGGCTAAGATGGAACTAGAACTCACAGTGTCCTGCTTTCTACCCAGGTGCCTAAACCACTAGACCAAACTGGCTTTAGTGCATATGGGTAACACAAAATGCAAAAGGTAGTTTAAAGTACACTGGATAAATAATCATGCACCAAAAGTGCTTGTTATTACAATGCCACCTAGTAGGTTGGAAATGGGCAAGAATATGCTGAATCTCTGGATTAAAGAGTATAACCTGAATATAGCAGCAGCAGTATGCTCGGGTTAAAATTGAGCATTGTGGCATACCCTAGCCAAAATGTATTAAAACCATAACCATTTAGAGCCAGAATGGGAGCAAAGATCTAAGGGTGCATCTGATGACCCTCTTGCATGGGAAAACTGAAACTCAAATTATAAGAATAGTAAACATAAAGAGCATTAACTAACAAATGGGAGCAAGAAAAAATAGATACGTTGTGAAACCAAAAGGAAAAAAAGCAGGGAGAGGAGGATCTGAATGAAGGTGATGTATGGAGTGGAATTGATGAATACATGCATAAAAGTGAAAGTATATGCTTCATTTATGAAGGAAATGGCTAAAATGAATGGCAGAAAGGATGGATGTGTGTGTGTGTGTGCACGCGCATGCACACACCCCCCCCCCAATATGCACCCATATGTTGGTGACAGCTGGATGCTACATCCATTGAACACTAACAATGGAAGGATTATGAAAAAAAAAACTGTGGATCATTCTGAATGAATGAAATTCAGGGATGGATGACTGGCAAAAAGACAGCATAATATAGAAAACTGATTGAGCAATTCAGAAATACAGGAATAAAATTAAATGAAAAAGAATGGTAATTGTTGGTAAGCAGTTGCTTAGAAAAACGTTTAAAAGTTTGTTTTTAATGTGTGTTTGAATATATCTATTCATATGTATATATGAATGCAAATATAAAAGCATTATTTATTTGATTGTCTGTGATGAAAGACAGAATTAGTGAGCAATATGAGAATTATGACAGGCTCACTGGGACAGATCAAAATTTTGTTAACATCCAGAGTTGAACTGGATGGGAAAGTGAAAAAAAATGGAAAGAAATCAAGGGAGAATGCCTGGGAAAGTGAAAGCATGAGACCGATATAAAACCTGATTAGAAATATAATCTCTAAATAAAATGAATGGGAGGTGGATGTAAGGAAAGATATTGAGGAAACTTCTTGGAACAAGGCATTAAGGATTATGCTACAGAATTCCACAAATATGTTAATAGGAAAATGTTTGGTGGAATAATGAAGTTATTTTTTTCTTACTAATCGAAAAAATATGCATAAAAGAATTATTGCCATGAAAGACAGAGAAGAAAAATACTGTATAATATGTTTAAAGGGGGAATGATAGTTGTAATATAATCAAGGAGTTGAAGGGATAGATAATTTTAAAAATCAGAAGATTGTTGATGGAAATGAAAACGTTTTAAAGTAATAGATGAAGAACCAGCAGTTTGAATGTTTCCAATGAGCATTCTGGCTTGATCTCCTGTATTTATTGAAAGAATGGTTCTTTGTTCAAAAAGCACAAAGCAACCTTTTCTGACACAACAAATCAAAGGAATCAGTTTTTCTCTTTTTTGTGCAAAAACCATTGTTACATGCTTTCTAGCTTTTTCTTCTATAGTATTTTAACTTCTTCCCACAATTACTCAGATTCTCAGTCCACTAGGTCCAGGTTTAGTTATAATTCTATGGAATGAATTTTAGGTATTGAGGTTGGAAGTTTTCTAGACTTTTTCTGTCAGATATGTATTTGTATTGTTGTGATTAGCAGCTGGTAGACTGATCTACAATCCGCCTCCAGCACAGTAGTTCAACAGAACTTTTCTATCTCTTGCTATGTAATCCGTTTAATTATGGTGTTATTTGGAGGTATCCAGGTGTGGAACGATATTTAACATTAAAATAGTGTTACACTTCTATATAGAAATGGGATCTGAATCACTGTAGGTTCCTAATTTATTTTTTTCCAATCATATACAGTTTTCTCAAACTTTTCTTTTAAAATCACAAGAAATTATTAGAATTCTTCGTCTATTTCTTTTTCTGTTGATGATGCATATACCTGTATAATCAAGAAACTGAGTGGCAATCCTTGAAAGTTGATGGAAATTACACTTCATTTTTAAATTTGGGGCTCACTTCCAGAATAGAACATTTTGAATTTGTCTGACAGGAAATGTCCCATACCTGTCTATTTTAGTTCAGTTACTCATAGCCTTTCCTAATCAATGACATTTCAGTTTTAACAAAATCCAGCTTTTCTTGCAATCATTTAAAGTTTTTCAATCAGCTCCAAGCTCCCCTCACCAATTTCCAAAGGCTTTGATACAATCAGCATCTTGATTTTCCAAAAGCTTTGATACAATTATTCATATACCTAGACCTACTTCAGAATGCTCTTTCTTCTTGTTCTGCAGCCAAATAGTTACTTCCAGACCTGGGGCCCTCTTCTTGAAAGGCAACATGACACTATTTCTTGATAAGCTTCTTTCCATAGGTTTTAATGCCATTTGTGAGGAATTATGTGCTCTTTCTTTCTTTCTCAGAGTTCCTCAGCCAATAGAGTTACTACAATTTCACCAGTGGCTACTGGTCATAAACCCATCAGATGTATTTCACCTTGGCCCTATGCCAGTATTGACTGCTCTGCTGCCAACAGCCAGGAAGATGGACTATGCAATACTTTCTAAAGCAGTCTTGTAACTGGTCATGCCCATTGTAGCAGTCAATTTATAACTAGTGCTTAAAATTCTAAGTGTGCTTACCAGCCTATAACATTTAACAAAATAACAATCCTAGATTTATTACACTCTATAAGAATGGATAGTATTGATATATATCTCTGTATTTATCTGCATGTGTAGGACAAGTCCAGACATAATGTCTTAAAGAAAATATACTGAGGCACAGAACATAGAAATCTATAAATGAAATCTATAGGGCTGCTCAGACCAGAACAATCCATAACTTCTCAGTGCTTTTTATTAATAAATATCTGGAACAAGATAAATGCAGCTCTTTTAAAAACTTCTTCCCCCGATCTTTCTTAGTCTCTTGTATTTACTTAGCTACAAGCAAGCTGCACTATATTCACTGATCGTGACTCCAAGTAAATGTGTATATATGAATGCAACTTATTCTTAGCAATGGGATATACATAATCATTCCTTGACTATTCTGTCTCATAGTCAGGGTATAAGCATTGCCCATATATATTTTGGAACTTCCTGCTCAAGTTCAGCAAGATTGTCAATCAAAAAATCACAAACAGTGCCTGTGAAGTGTAAGTTTCAGTTGATTACTCATCAGTTTTTAGAGAAGGGAGCTAATACCAGATGCTAGAACAATTCCCCAATTGAGAAGCACCCAAGCATAGTCAAACAAATACAAAATTCTCAGGACTGGCAAGGTATTCTCAAACCCTAGTTAACATTACACAGATCTGTAGTGACATGCCCTGAATCTAATTCATTCCATTAGAAACAGACCTCTGTTTTTCCATCGAAACTATACTGCTTTTTACTTATTTGTCATCTTGTAGCGGTAAATGCTTTGTCCTAAAGCTTCATAAGCTTACCAAACATGGTACACTACAGTTATGGATAATTATAGTGTTTTTCAAATTTAATATACAAATACACAAATACATTAGAAACTCTCATGATTCCCCCTGAACATGGTCAATGGCTGACTGACAGTTCTGGGAGCTGTGACTTCCCACACATATCTGGGGACTATCACATTGGAAAAGGTTTCACTGATTACATTTCAAACATATAAAAATCATCAGTCCCATCTACACTGTTTGATGAAATGGTATTCAAAGCATATTTAGCATTTTTTAAAAAAATTCCTTTCACTGAATTTGTTACAAATTCCTTTCATTGAACTTGTTACTATTATAGCTTTTTACAGAGTAAACAAAAAGGAATTTGACTTTTTATTTTGTTCTTTGTACAACAAAAACGTCAATCACACTGACAAACATGGTTATTATATAGAATTAACATTATTGACAACATAGTCTTAAGATGTCAACTGATCTGCCAGCAACCGTTTTGGGTTTTTTGTCAGGGACTGCAAATGGTAATTTATGACAAATTTAAAATAATGATCACATTATCATTATATTAAAGGAGTGAGATGCATTGGAAAATCTGGATTGTATCCAGATAAAATCATTAGATTTCAATGAATTTACCTAACACTCTTTTAACGATCCTGTAATCCCTTAATTTGGAGTAGAATTGGAGCAATTGGGTTGAGCTGATCATTTACTGGCCAGATGTCCTTCTTGACACCACATGGAATAAGAGCTCTCTCTCTCTCTTTCTTACACACACACACACACACACACACCTAGGAGAGAAACATCTGCCACTACCTAGGATTGAATTCTCAACCTCCCAAGTGGGAGGCAAGCATCTCTACTACTAGACCATCACGCTGTTCATTGTTCTTATATATTAAAAGAGTAAGATGCATTGGAAAATCTGGATTGTATCCAGATAAAACCATCATTAGATTTCAATGAATTTACATAAAAGCAAATATATTAAAAACATCAGTTGACTCAGTATCCTTTTTCCTTCAAGTGTTTTTTTTTTTTTAACTGAACATTCTTTGTTATCAGTTTTATTTTATTTGTAGAATTATGCAAACTACTGGCCATAATAATGAACTGAACAAAGCTAAGATCCAGCTCAGTGTCTTGAAGAAAAAAAGGCACTTTAAAAAAGAGTTGATAAATACATGAACTCTTAATATTTGCAAATATAACTGGGAATGTTTTCAATCTTATCTTACTTTGAGATTTTTAATAGATGAAGAAATTTTGGCTTAAATTGTCTTTGCCCAACTGTTAATTGAAAGTTATACAAACCATGCTATACTATGCTATAATTAAGTCTCTAGACAAGAAGAGACTTGTGACAGTTAAATCACACTTTTAAAAAAACTGTACAACCTATGACCCACTGGATCATGATTTCAGTGACATTTCCTAAACTGATAAACAGAATGACCATGGGCAAGCAAAAAAGCAGCAGAAGCAACCTTTGACTTTCTGCCAGCTTATCCATTGACTTTACTTGTGGGAAGCTGGCAGGCAGCATCAGAAATCATGATCAAATATCATGGTTGATCACAGCGGTGCTGCACTGACCATAACTTGACCAATACAACTGATCTGAAGATTGTTGAAATTTCAATTCCATAAGAGTAAGAGGCTCCAAACTTAGTATACCTTCTTCAAGTTAGCCCGTTTGAGGTACTTTGGTTCAAAAATTGTTACCCTATGATGCACCATTTCACTCAATTGAAGACTACAAATAGACAATTTTAGCAGCATACAGATAGATACTAGCCATTTATATGGAGGGCTAGTTTGTGATGCAAAACATTTTACTCACTTGCAAATTATTCTGTACCTATTCAGGAACAAGCTTCACTGAACTAAATAAGACTTTCAAGTAAGATCAAGTTTAGTAGATATTTTAAGGATTCAACTCTGGATCTGAGCATAAATACAGAATCAGAGATTGAATAAGGGACAATTCAAAAGAATTATAGATAGTTCAGAAGAATGATACAGAATCTAACACATCAATTATAGAGTTTAGAAGAATGTACAGAACCTAACACATCAATTTTTCAAACTGATACCAGTCCAGAATAGTGTTTTGTCAGCTACTCCATTCCATATAACTCAGTAAGGAAAAAACTGAAACCATCTGTAAAATAACTTGAATTAGGTATAAAGCTACAACATCCACTCACAGGCATCACTTTCTGTTAACTTTTCCTGAATAAAAAGGAACTGTTTGCTCAAAAACAATGAGAAGGCTTACAATTTTTTAACTTGCTTTCTATAAGGTTTTCTCACCTATATTAAGCAGCAATAGTTGAAAGGTAGGTTACTACCATTGGCATAATAATTTGTTTCTTCTCAGAAACATAAAAATGAAAAGCTTAAAGCAATACGTGACATTTAGATTAAACTGTAAGGTATGTAAGTAATTTAAGGGTTTTCTATTTAGCTAGTATGATCAAACAAAGCAACCCAGAGACAAATTTTGTTTTAATCTCATTTGTGTAAAATGTTAATATGTATTAACTTTACAAATGTTTTAGATTTAACAATAGAAAAGGACACTTTAGATCAAAACTCAAGCACAAGTAAGCTAGAAACCTAAGATATGTTTACTCACCTTCCTTCACTCTGAAACCCAAACAATTCACTGTGCCAACCGCCCCCCCCCCAGTCACTTTTTAAAAGTGCCCAAGGCACCCAAGAACAATGCTATGTGATTGGTCAGAAGGAAGACCTATCATATGACACGGCCCTAATCTGGTCCAACCAGTTCTTAGTTGTGATAGGGCCAACAGGTCTCTTGAGCCGTAACATTTACCCATTATAGTGGAATGTGGTCGTACTCATACCCATTCACCAAACTTTATGAAGTTTCTATTATTGCATGTCGTCAAACATTAACAAGTGATTCATATGATCTTTAAAAATAAATCAGGAGAAAAAAATAAAGAGCGGTTGTTTCCCTTACTAAATATATACAAAGGAAATAGTCTTATTTAGAAGACAATAGAAAATGACATTTAAGGCAGCATTCTGCAGAAGGACAAGAAGATTAAGGAGCTGTATTTATGACATTTTCCTTCCCTTCAAACATCTTCCACAACATATATGCAAGTCTATATTTAAATGAAATTCAGGAGGGTTAATTGCATGGCTCCATTCTGTCCCATAATTTTAGGTTGCAAACCAGAGACATCCATATTGGGGGGGGATAAGCGGAGGATAGAGAGGTAAAAAAAAAGTCAGTATTTGTGCTGTCATAAATTGAATCTCTCTCTATGCTGACACCCCAGCTATAAAACACTTAAACTTGACCTATTTATTGTGTTAATCAGAATAGAACCTTGGAAGTCTTCTAGTCCAACCCCTTGCTCAAGGAGACCCCATACCATTGCAGACAGGTGGCTGTCCAGTTTTTTCTTAAAAACCTCCAATGATGAACCATCTACAACTTCTGAAGGCAAGCTCTTCCACTGGTTAATTGTCCTCACTGTTAGGAAGTTTCTCCTTAATTCCAGATTGCTCCTCTCCTTGATTAGTTTCCATTGTTTCTTGTCCTGCCCTCTGGTGCTTTGGAAAATAAATTGACCCCCTCCTCTTTGTGTCAGCCTCTCAAATACTAGAATACTGCTCTCATTTCCCCCTAGTCCTTTTCTCTAGACTGCTCATATCCAATTCCTGCAACCGTTCTTCATATGTTTTTATCTTCAGGCCTTTAATCATCTTAGTTGCTCTTCTCTGCACTTTTTCCAAAGTCTCAACATCTTTTTTGTAATGTGGTGACCAAAACTGGGTGCAGTATTCCAGGTATGGCCTTACTAAGGCTTTATAAAGCAGTACCAATACTTCACGTGATTTTGATTCTATGCCTCTATTTATACAACCAAGGATTGTCTCAGCTTTTTTGGCTGCTGCCACACCTACTGGTTTATGTTTAAGTGATTGTATACTAGGACTCCAAGATCCCTCTGACAGATACTGTTTTTGACCAGATTTTGCCTAATCTGTACTTGTACCTTTGGTTTTTCCTGGCTAGTTGTAAAACCTTGCTTTTCTCCAGATTAAATTTTGCATTGTTGGATAGGGTCCATTGTTCAAGTCTGCAAGATCTTTTTGGATTCTGAGGTGTTGGCTATTCTTGCCAGCTTAATGACATCTGCAAATTTGATGAGTTCTCCTTCTATTCCTTCATCTAAATTATTTATGATGATATTGAAGAGTACTGGGCCTAAGGCAGACCTTGTGGTATCCCACTGCTTACTTCCCTCCATGTAAATTCTAGTAGCATTACAGACTACTCATTGAGAATGGTTTGTCAGCCAGTTACAGATCCATCTGGTGGTGGTGCTGTCTATCCCACATTTTTTCTAGTTTACCAAGAAGTAGGTTGTGCTTTTTTATTTTATTTATATTTACAAATATTATTCTGTCCTTTTTTGCTAAGTCATAATTCTACACAGTCTAATATGATATGGCCATCTAAGCCATTATGTTGTGTTTTTTGTGGCTTATTATGGAGCAGAGGGCCAGCTACTCTGGTTGTAATTACAGCTGAGTTTAAAATGCAATTCTTTATAGGGCCTTAAAGAGCATCCAGAAGTTCCAATTAGTGCATAAAGTAGTGGTGCAGACAGTTATGTGTGCTTCCAAAACAACACATATCACATTCTGCTCCATGACCTGGATTGGCCGCCAATTTGCTTCTGGATCCAATGCAAGATTCTGGTTTTAACCTTTAAAACCCTTCATGGTATGAGACTGAGCTAGCTGATTTCCTCTCCTTATATCAGCCCCCAACACCAAGAAAGACACACGGTGTTTCTTCCAATCTGAATTATTTATTGTTCCAAACCTATAAAATAATCTTGCCAACTGAAGCACTATACTAGACATACTCTGAGAACTATTAGGGTGGGGATGTTTTCACCCTCTTTCTCTCACACAAATTATCTGGATTGAGCTAGGAAGTCTTGGAGCCAGGTTAAAGGAACTTGGATGATACTTGAATAGCCTTTGCATTAGTAGCAGAAGAATATATCTTCTAAGGTGATCAGTTATCTGTGGTTTCACTATTCTGCTACAGTTAGGAAGAAAAGCAAGCTTTGTTTAAAGTGTTAGAATAGGACAGGAGGTCCCTGGGTTCATGTCCTTCCTGAGCCATGAAGCTTATTGATGGCTTTGGGGCCAGTTATTGTCTTTTATGCCAGAATAGCCACTGGGATTTTGTTGCAGGAAGAATGGAAAGAGGAAGTGCTATATTCTGTCCTGAATTTTTGGAAGAAAAGGAGACCAGAAATTTAATAAAATAATTAATAGATAACCTTGTTTCCCTGAAAATAAGACCAGGTCTTATTTTCTTTTGGACGCCATTTTTGGGAGGTGTCTTATTCTTTTCCCATGTATGATAGACCTACTTCTTCTGCTTGCTCGCAGCGGGGCAGGAAGCTGCATGGTGTGCTAGTGACACCACCACAAGACAGGGGGTGGTGAAGCTGCCCCACATTAGCTTACCTTAGGACCCCGCAGCCAGGCCATGCATGCCCTGACCCTGCCTTGCCTCACGGCTGTGGCACCAACACACCATTCAGCCTCCTGTTTCATTGTGGTAGTGAGCAAGCAGAAGTGGGCCAGCAGCCATGTGGGCTCTTGTTACACATGGTGGCCAGTGCTGCTGCCAGGAGGAAGGTGTTGGAGTTTGAATGGCCTGACTGTGGGGGCCCTGAGGTAAGCTAGTGTGGGGCACTTCACCACCATCCTGCCTGATCTCATGGATGCGGCACTGCAAGCAACCAGATGGAATGGGCAGCCGAGCAGCTGCACAGGCTCTTAAGTAGGGCTTATTTGGGAGATAGGGCTTATATTAGGTGCAAGCATAAAAACATGCTAGGGCTTATTTTTGGGATAGGTCTTATTTTTGGGGAAATTCTATTTAAAGAATTGTTACTATAAATTGAAAAAAGAGGCTGCAGAAAAAAAAAGTATATTTCCTCCCATCTAAACATGTACATTTCAGGCAAGTGTTCCATGGGTTGTTTTAATGTGTTTCAACCATTCATCTTTCTATTATAATAGGATTGTCCAACCTTGATAACTTTAAGACTTGTGGGCTTCAACTCCCAGAATTCCCCAGCTAGCCATACCCTAATCATGTATTAGAGTAAGAGGATTCACTTTAAATCCCTTTCCATGGATATGTTAACCATGGTTTATGCACTTAACTCATTTTTTTCCTGGGTTTGTACCTGTATTGAACTATAAACTCACAGGGTGAGGGGAGCTGCATAATTAGCTGGTCTAGAATACAATGAGGTAGTTTATAATTCAGCTAAGATCCACAGTCTCAGAATCAATGTCTTTCCAAGAAGAAAGAGAAAGTCATTTTCCCCTTCAATTTTAAAAGCCAAAATTATGTAATTTAATGACTGACATTTGGGTAGAGTTCAAATTCAATAATAATTCAACCAGTCTACCAGTCATTTTGTCATAGAGAAAAATGTTAAAAACCTTCTTTTATTAAGATTTTGCCAACTCATTGATTTTTTTCCTCCCTAAACACAAAGTGTAAAAATGAGGAAGAATCTAACTATGATGAACTTGGGTCAGCAATTGTAAACATATGAGCAACCTTTCAGGTACTTCTTGAGTTACTTCCATAATGAAACATCCCCATTACAGTCAGAAGTTGTAAAAATTGTAAAATGGATCTGTCACATGATTTTGCAACATTTTTTGCAATAGTTGTTAAGTGAATGTAGCGGTCATAAGTAAGAACCCATTGCTCACTATGGGTGCAGTTTTGCTAATAAGCAGAAGAAAATCCTTACATTTAATCCATATTTAGAGAATGAATGATTCATGAGTTGATGTTTCAGGGGTTGTCATCAGAAGAAAAGCTACATGCTAGTTCAATTTTTTTCTCAGCTTTGTGAACTCCCATGCTGATTGGAGAATTCTGGGAATTGAAGTCCACACATCTTAATGTTCACAAGAATGAAAAATACTCTTCTAGATGATTGTGAGCCTGGCATGATTTGCAAATAAGTGATCCCTGATATGTTGCTAGGCTTATGAATGAGTTAATCCCTCATTCATAAGACTAGGTGTGGAAGGTTAAATGGAATTTACTCTATTGCAGCTGGAATTATTGGCAAGAGACTGTTTTCTGCCAAACTAGCTTAACAAGCCAATGGCGCAATGTAAGAGGCCAGATTCACTAACCAGACAATGATCTTTACACCATTTCTTTTTAAAACAGAGACACTTATTAGATAAAGTATGAGCAAACTGTGTCAGGGAATGCCATTGCACTGAACGAATTGATTAAATACATTGACTTGATAGGACAAGCAGATTAAGCCTTTGACTGGGCTGCCTGTTGCATGAGGCAACAGTTTGTTTAGCCAAGGTTTGATGAATAGATTGATAATTGTCTGATTTACATAATACAAAAACCACAGCATAGTACATAACTTTTTAGCCACATATCCAACCAAGACCCAGATTTTTGTCTTAAATATGCACACCTAATAATAATATCTAATAAACCAGTAATCTAAGACTTTCTTATAAAAAGATCTCATATTTGTCCATCTAGCCCTGCTTCTTTATGCTTTGTGAAAGGGGTCTGAAGTTTTGCATATCATCAAAGCCCTTTTTGAAAATGGCAGTGCTCCAGATGAAACTGACTCTTCTGAATACAAATTATATTCTCTCCCACTGATCTTCTCTCCAACCTTGAAGCTATTGTTTCTGCCTCTATGTGGCAGTTAAGCTTAAATTTACTGTTTTCCTATATGAATTGACAAGAATAGGATCCAAACAATTTCTCTTCTGCATTTACAGGTGAAACTCAAAAAATTAGAATATCGTGCAAAAGTTCATTTATTTCAGTAATGCAACTTAAAAAGTGAAACTAATATATGAGATAGACTCATTACATGCAAAGCAAGATAGTTCAAGCTGTGATGTGTCATAATTGAGATGATTATGGCTTACAGCTCATGAAAACCCCAAATCCACAATCTCAGAAAATTAGAATATTACAGGCAATCAATAAAACAAGGATTGTACATAGAACAATATCAGACCTCTGAAAAGTATAAGCATGCATATGTACTCAGGACTTGGTTTGGGCCCCTTCTGCAGCAATTACTGCCTCAATGCGACGTGGCATGGAAGCTATCAGCCTGTGGCACTGCTGAGGTGTTATGGAAGACCAGGATGCTTCAATAGCGGCCTTCAGTTCTTCTGCATTGTTCGGTCTCATGTCTCTCATCTTTCTCTTGGCAATGTCCCATAGATTCTCTATGGGGTTCAGATCAGGGAGTTTGCTCACCAATCAAGCACAGTAATCCCACAGTCATTGAACCAGATTTTGGTGCTTTTGGCAGTGTGGGCAGGTGCCAAGTCCTGCTAGAAAATGAAGTCAGCATCCCCATAAAGCTCATCTGCAGAAGGAAGCATGAAGTGCTTCAAAATCTCCTGGTAGACAGCTGCGTTGACCCTGGACTTAATGAAGCACAGTGGACCAACACCAGCAGATGACATGGCTCCCCAAATCAACACAGACTGTGGAAATTTCACACTGGACTTCAACCATCTTGCAGTGTGTGCCTCTCCATTCTTCCTCCAGATTCTGGGTCCTTGGTTTCCAAATGAAATTCAAAAGTTGCTCTCATCAGAAAAGAGGACTTTGGACCACTGAGCAACAGACCAGTTCTTTAGCCCAGGTAAGACACTTCTGATGTTGTTTGTTGTTCAGGAGAGGCTTGACAAGAGGAATACGACATTTGAAGCCCATGTCCAGGATCTGTCTGTGTGTGGTGGCTCTTGATGCACTGACTCCAGCCTCAGTCCACTCTTTGTGAAAGTCCCCAACACTTTTGAATGGCCGTTTCCTGACAATCCTCTCCAAGCTGTGGTCAACCCTGCTGCTTGTGCACCTTTTTCTTCCACACTTTTCCCTTCCACATAACTTCCTATTAATGTGTTTTGATACAGCACTTTGGGAACATCTTTTGCAATTACCTTTTGAGGCTTTCCCTCCTTATGGAGGGTGTCAATGATGGTTTTCTGCACAACTGTCAGGTCAGCAGTCTTTCCCATGATTCTGATTCCTACTGAACCAGACTGAGAGACCATTTAAAGGCTCATGCACCCTTTTGCAGGTGTTATGGCTTAATTAGCTGATTAGAGTGGGACACTTTGAGCCTAGAATATTGAATGTTTTCACAATATTCTAACTTTCTGAGATTGTGGATTTGGGGTTTTCATGAGCTGTAAGCTATAATCATCTCAATTATAACACATCACGGCTTGAACTATCTTGCTTTGCATGTAAAGAGTCTATCTTGTATATTAGTTTCATCCTTTAAGTTGAATTATTGAAATAAATGCTTTTGCACGATATTCTAATTTTTCAAGTATTCACTGAAGTAAATACACTTGTATGAATCCTTAGCCTTCTATCTCTGACCACATGGGCTGAGATCACACCCACTAATGGACCTCCTAAGTGATTGATTGATTGAAAGTTTTTCTATACCACCTGGCTCAAATAACTCCTGATAGTTTACAATGAAACCACAGGAAACTATTTGTCAAAAGGAATCAACTTTGGGGTCCTTGGTGCTCTGTGTACTTGAATGAATCAATGTAACTACAAAAATAACTCCCATTCTTTTAACTCTTACAGTACTTCTCTCAACCCTGCAATTACCATTTGGATGAAGGAATTTTATTTATTTATTTATTTAAATTTATATACCGCCACCCTCTCCCAAAGGTACTCGGGGTGGTGAACAGCCAAGATAAAATACATATACAATATTTAAAAATTAAAAGAATTAAATACATTGGCCCTTTCAAAAGATTAAAAATAAGGGAATTAAGAAAGTTAAAACCAGATTAAAAGATTTAAAAACCCCTAGGCCAGACCAACTTGCTGAAATAAATGAGTTTTCAAGGCACGGCGGAAGGTCAGGAGATCAGGAATGGTCCTCATCTCCGGGGGTAATTCGTTCCAGAGAGAGGGTGCCCCCAATAAGAAGGCCCGCATCCTTGGGGTCGCCAGCCGTCCAGCCGGCGGCACCCCGAGGAGGCCGACTCTATGGGAGCATATCGGTCAGCGGGAGGCCGATAATGGCAGGAGGCAGTCTCGCAAATATCCTGGTCCCAAGCCATGGAGTGCTTTAAAGATGATAACTAAGACCTTGAAGCGCACCCGGAGGGCCACCGGGAACCAATGCAGCTCGCGCAGAAGTGGCGTAACATGGGAGCCCCGAGGAGCTCCCAACACCACCTGCACGGCCACATTCTGCACCAGCTGGAGCCTCCAGATGCTCTTCAGAGGCAGCCCCATATAGAGAGCATTGGCATAGTCTAGGCAGGAGATTATAAGGGCGGAAGTGACGTGCGAAGCGCATCCTGAGTGATATTGAGTTGGCCACACCCAACCAATAACATGACCACCAAGCCATGTCCACCAACTAAGCCACACCACAGAACCGTTTGTTAAAAAATTTGAATCCCACCCCTGGCTGTGTGATCACTTTTTGTGACCTTCTGACAAGTAAAGTCAACAGGGGAAGCCAGAGTGACTTAACAACTTTATTACTAACTTAACAACTGCAATGATTCACATAACAATTGTGGCAAAAAAGGTTGTAAAATGAGGCAAAACTCACTTAACAACTGTCTTGCATAGCAATGGAAATTTTGAGCTCAACTGTGGTCATTAATCAAGGACTATCTGTACTTTTAACTTACGAAGCCTTATGAAAACCCTAATATCTCAAACTTGAACTAAGTACTATATAGGATATAAATCTATAGGGAAATAACTCATGCCTTCACATAACTCCCTGCCTTGTGTCGTAGTTTCTTGTATCTATGTACAATATTTTTAAAAAAACAAATAAAGAAAACCTCAGACCAATGATTAATGGAGCTGAAAATAGCACATAGTTTTTGAGACCATCCCTTGATGAGTCTTGCACCAGGCACTTGATTTATTGTAACATTATATAAACTCCACCCAACTGTGACAACAATTTTGCTTTATAAATTTCAATGAAAGGTGTGGCCAAAATCTCCTTAATTTTGAAGGGACTTACTTGGAATTCATTCTATTGATTCCTATTTCGGATTTACTAAGATGTTGTTAGAATAGCCCAGGGTCAAACTGAGTACAAGAGAAACTATATAAAAATAAGTCCAAAGCACAGAAAATATTGGCTGGATCTCATAACATGGGCTAAAATATGTAGTTGACTAATTTACCACTCAATGAGCATAGATAACCAGATGGTTTCCAATTGGTAAACTTAGTTCTTTAAACACAGGCTAGTGTGCCATTGTTTTTCTGTGCCTATTTTATTATTCCTAAAGTTGCAAATTATTCCGATTGCAAAATGGAGATAGAAAAGAAATTATTTCTACTTTTACAGAAAAAATGCATTTGGCTGCCTAGGAACTTTATGAAATTTCTTTGCATGAAGCCAATAAAGACACTGGGAACTTCATTATATATTTCTCAAATTCATCTAAATGTCAGCCATTGTGATGTTAAGACCTAAAGTGACCTTGCATCTTATAAAATCTCACCAATATTATGTCTGTGCAGTTTCTGTATTTCCTTTTCTTCTATCATTCCCCTTTTCTTTTCTTTTTATCTTTTCAAGCCTCATCATGAGCCATAAAAACAAATAGACAGTGAAATATTTGTATAACACATATTTTTGCCAATGATACTTGAATAGAGAAGGCTTCGCCTAAGGGCCAATGATTTGTGCACGACACACCTGCTGCTTACTGTGCAAACATAAGCAGGCACTTGCTTTTTCTCCTTCATTCCATATTCTAAAAATTAGACCATGATCCAGTGAAGTCTTCAGCATGCTTAGTTGCTGCAAAAATCTAGGCAACTGCTAGATGGCAGGAAAGAGACACCAAGCACTCTCTTCGTTTCTATCTAATGGTAGCTTAGTGTTTTGGACTCCAAGTATGATAGTCCTCCAGCAAAAGGTAACATCGGCAGCTTCATGCTTACTGGACAAATTAGAAAAACCATGAGGTTATATGAATTCAGACATTAGATAAACTGAGCTCCCTGGAACAGCATCTGAAGCACTAGGAAAGGCTAAAATGATAAGATTGTTCTTCAAACTGTTTTTGAAAATACAGGCATTGTGAATCTTTATAGTAATGCAATATTCTTTTACAAACTTTTAGTGCATTTTTCAGAAAACTGCTTAAGCAGCTGATTCCTGATCTCTTTCTTCCACCATCTTCTTATGCAAATACGTATATAATTTTTCATATTAACAGTCTTACCAAACCAATGGGAATAATCCAAAGTAGAGCATCAAAGAAACCACCATCCATATCTGCATAACCCAACAATACATGATCTGAACAAGATACCTAATTTACAGTAAGAAAACTATGGCTTTGGCTTCAAGCAATGTCATCTGGAGTAAATGACTAACAGAAACAGATTACCCTGCCCTGCAGCATATATAGATACAATGTGATAGGAGATTTACCTTGAGCATCCTCTCTGCAGCAAAAAGATACCTTTATTCTGACTGTGAGTTTGTACTATCTGTATCTTGTTCAAAAATCAATAAAGAAAAGGATAGTGACATAGATAATAAACTACATGATACAGTGAGAACATAAGACACAAGACAGATCTGACTCAATACACTGGCTCTATATCATAGAGAGGATGGAAAAAATGAGAGTAAAAAGATTGGGAAAGTATAACTCAGAAGATTGTTCTACAGGCTATTTTAACTACTGTTCTGCTTAAAATTTCTTAAAAAAATAATTTCCAGGTAGTTAAGGAGAAAGGAAATGTCTTCTGAATTTGTTTTCAAGAGGAAATGTTTGGGTGAAATGTTCATGGGCAAAACAAGGGATTCTTGTGCTTAGCTTGGTTGTGGGATAGCTGAAAGTAGTGTGTAAGTTTCTGGTCATTTGTTTTTCGAATAATCTCTCTAACAACCTGAAATCTTCCTGGCCTTTCATATCCCCATTAATTCTAGAGAGAACATTTGGAACTAGCTTATCTTGATTCTCCCTTTTTAAAAAAATCAGGAATCCAAACAGGAGTGCTATAATGATGCATAGCTGGATAAAGCAGTAACACTTTGCTACCTCACTATGAAGATTTACAAAATCAAAACAAGATTTTTTTTAAAAAAATCTAAAACTTTCTGAGAATAAACTTAAATATGGGAGAGCTTGCACACACTGTACTTGTGAAAGCCTGCCCTTTCAAATAACTTTTTTTTTTAAAGATATTGGAGTACTTTTCATGAAGCACATATTGTGAGGGTTCAGAAAAACTCCCAAGAGGCTGGAGAAGTATTCCACCCCCTCTAGTGATATCGTTGTGTCACTACTTACAATCTTGAATGAGCACCTCTCACTTCCAAACAGGTTTTAAGCCATTTCTTGTAAATGCTTACAGCACTCGAAGTAGAGTTTTCTAGAAGATACATATTCATTTCTGTTCCTTGCAGTACAAATATGAAGACTTATTGGTATTTCTCACTAAATGCTTTTCCAATGTTACCTGTGAAACCAGTTACCCAATTGCTCATTTCCTCCTCATTTCCAAGTTCCTTGCCCTTTTTAACTGAAATTATCAGGATCTTCCTAAATGTATTTTATTGCTGTCTGTTCACTTTTATTCTTGTTCTCATTGAAGTATTTTAAAGATGTAACATTATTGGCATTCTTGTTTTTCATGATAATTCACTGTGAAGGCAGTGAAACCCAAAGCCTCAGAAAATGAGGAAGGAAGTGATGAGAAAGGAGAGAAACTCAGGTATAAAACAGATGTAGGAAACACCTGCACGGTCAGTCATAAAGTGTTCAGATGCTCATACACTAATGCTCAAAGAATGGGGAACAAACAGGGTAAACTTGAAGTCCTAGTTAGTGCATGAGGGCAGGTACAACTTTGTTGCCACCACAACAAAGGGTTCCATGATTGGAATGTACTCCTAGAACAGGCCTGTAAAACTGCTGGCCTGCAGGCCAAATATGTCATGCATAGGCCACGCCCACACCAGCTCCGCAAAAAAACATTGTGATACGTCATGATCTGGCCCATGACACAATCAAGTTTGATACCCGTGTTCTAGAAGGATATAAATTGTTCAAAAATAACAGATCCAACAAAAGAGGAGGAGTTTATCTGTAAGTAAGAAATCACTACGTCTCTACTGAATACAGAATACCAAGGATAAAAGCCTTCTTGAATACATTTGGGTAACTACTAGAGGAAAAAGAAATGACGTTTCTAGGTGTATACTATAGGCTACCCAATCAAGCAGAGTAAATACACGAACTTTTTGCTAATCAGGAAACACACCACTATAGTAATGAAAGAATTTAACTACTCTGGAATCAACTGGGAGACAAACTTAGCAGCAAATGGGACATCAAAAGGTTCCTGTGGTGCCTACTGACAACTTTGTCATCCAAAAGGTAAAGGAGGGAACTAGAGAATCAGCTACAGTGTACTTAATTCTTACTAATAAGGATGAAATGATTGAATGATTGAATGGGTAGAAATCTACTCATTGTAGAATATCTTATGCCACCAGACTTGAAATTCTAGACCTAGAAAACCTTGAATTATGCCGTCTTTGGTCTGATCTAAGTATGGTATATCAAATCATACATTGCAATTATTTACCTGTCAATGAATACTTCAGCTTCAACCATAACAACACAAGAGCACACAATAGATACAAACTCAAGGTTAACCGCACCAAACTTGATTGCAGGAAATACAACTTCAGCAACAGAGTGGTCAATGTCTGGAATACTCTACCTGACTCTGTGGTTTCTTCCTCAAACCCCAAAAACTTTAACCTTAGACTGTCTATTATTGACCTCACCCCTTTCCTAAGAGGTCTGAAGGAAGTATGCATAAGCGCACCAACGTGCCTACCTTCCCTGTCCTATTGTTTCTTTTATTTTTCTTATATGTACCATTTCATGTATTCATAACTATGTATATACTTATACCTATTATCTTGTAAGCGATTGACAAATCAAATAAATAAATAAAAACTTTGGGGGAGAGTGACTATGTCATACTAGAACATAAGGCAGGTACAGGTTATTGAACAATGTTTTAGACTTTAAGAGAGCTTAGTCTTCTAGAAACTAAGAGAGAGATTAGGAAGGATTCCATGGATGGAAATCTTGCAGGAAAAAAACAATACAAGATGCTTAGGAAACTCTGAAAAACAAGGTTATAGTCCTCCGTGCAACTACATCTACATGGACGGAGCATGCAGTGAAGTATCTCAAGGTTCTATCTTGAGCCAAACATCTCAACTTCTTCATAAATGAACTAGATGAGAGTCTAGGAGGGGAGCTCATCAAATTTGCAGACAATACCAAACTGGGTGATGGGTGGGGATTGCTAACAATTTGGAAGATAGACACAACATTCATAAGATTATTGACAGGCTTAAGCATTAGGCCGTATCCAACAAGATGCAGTTCAGTGGTGAGAAAAGTAAGATCCTGCACTTAAGCAGAAAAAAACTAAATGCAACAATATAGAATATGCAGTACCTGGCTCAACAGTAATAACTGTGAGAGGGATCTAGGTTTCCTAGTGGACCACCATATAAGTATGAACCAGCAATGTACTGCAGCTCCAAAAAAGTCAACGTAGTCTTAGACTTATTAACAGAGAGATAGCATCAAGATCACTAAAACGATAGTATAGCTTTATACTGTACTAATAAGGCCACATTTGGATTACTGTGTCCAATTCTAGTCACCATAATAGAAAAAAAATTATGTGCATAGAAAGAGTTTAAAGAAAAATAACAAAGGTGATAAGAGGTCTAGACACTAAATAGTATAATGAACCATTGAGGGAACTAGGTATGTCTAGGGACAACATGATAGCTAGGGCAATTTATTTTCCAAAGCACCAGAAGGCAGGACAAGAAGCAATGGATGGAAACTCATTAAAGAGAGATCCAATTTGGAACTAAAGAGAAATTTCCTGATAATGAGAACAATTTATCAATGGAATATCCCAGAGTCATGGGTGTCCATCATTGTAGTCTTTAAGAAAATACTGGACATTGGCCCAGGATGGTATAAGGTCTCCTGCTTTGGGCAGGAGATTGGATTAGAAGACCTCCAATGTCCCTTTCAGTCCTATGATTCTAACACATTTATCTTTTTAAGTTGCCATTAAGATGAGTTGTATTTTGTTCCACTATTTACATGTATCACCTGCGTCAGTTATGTTACAAGAATTAGAGTATGATGAGAATCAATAAGAGTTCTGAACTGAAAGTAGGGAAACCAGAATGGACCCCACTTAACCAAGAAACTCGGTGGCTGGATTCATACCATACACTTCTTGGGCCAGTGAAAGATGTAATAACTATATACCCACAGCCTATTCAATTATGTTTGTTAATTTTCCTGAGATGTTTGTGTGTGTAGCTTATGTATTCTGTGAATCCAAGCTGATTTTCTCTAACTATATTGAGTGAATCCAAAAGTAGATTAATTCAGTATCTAAGGTAAACATATTGTTGTGTGAACTCATATATAAGATCATTGCAAGCCAGTTGTTATGTCATTGACAATCAGCCTCATAGAATTGCACTGAGGAGAAAAAAGATGTAAGGGAGCTTTGTACACATTCTGTATTATGCTTCTCAAAAGAAAATGGAATATAAATGTAGTAAGACAGTTTGCTGGCCTGCCTGTATAGGCCATAAACTAAAGCAGTATCAGATAAAATTCTGGAAATGGTATTAAAAGAAATGGCTTCAGTCAAGTTAATGCCTATACAATAAAATTGAGTTTTATTGGCCAGTACCAGTTAGCAGTGAGTGATCCATCTCCCAAATAAAGGATACAACTGGCCCTACCCTGGCTGTGTTGAAAAGTCTCTGAAAACCTGGCTTTTTTCTTAGGTCTGGGACAGAGCTTGTGGTAGATTCTGCATGCTTGGTTCTCTTATTTTCTGGTACTTGGGTTGTGGGTTTTGCCTTTGTTATAATTGCATTGTACAATTGTTTTTTACTGTATTCCCCCTAGAATCCTTGAAGACTTAGGTAGCCTTAAATATTTCTAAAATCAAATCTGTTTCCTTGAACTGCAAGATGGGTGGCAAATAAAGGTGATAATAAATATAAACAAATGAACAAACAAATAGGAGTACCAACAGGAATAGGCACCTTGAGTGCAATTCCAAAAGAAATAGAACATCATGTGAACATCGTTGGCATTGATAAAATCATAATTTGTCAATTGCAAAAGGCAGCTTTACTTGGAACAGCTTACATCTTGCATCAACCATTAAACATCAACATATGTCTACTCCACGTCCTTGGAAGATCTGAATGGGTGGATAAAAATGCCAAATCCAGTCTGAACATCACAATGACTGTGCAACAAACCATAATAAAACCAATCTATCAAGATGTCAGCATGAATAAATCCACACATTTGTATAAATGCTAAAAAACAATTTTGGGGAAGGAAAGGGGGATCCTCAAAGGAGTGACCATAATTAGTGCTCCACACTGAGCAAACCCTTGAGATATCTGAGGACTGCCCTATCTATCTGAAGCTAAATATACTTAGATCTTTTAACAGTTTTCAAAGATATCATCATCTTGGTAGCTCTCCTCTAAACCAGTGGTCGCCAACCAATGGCCCGTGAGAAAATTTTGGTGGGCCACAGAGAAATCTCACCCCCAGAGCACCCCCCCAAAGCAATTAATCCAGGCTGCGCAGAAACACAAGGCTGTGCCGCCCACATGACCTGCAGGAACCCTCTCTGCCCATTCACTCCTTACCCGGCAAACTTGCCTGCTAAATTGCTATTTTTCCTTTTTTCCAACCATCAGGTATTCTGCTGTGCCGGGAGATTTAGATTAGCTAGGAAGCAGGAAATGGTTGGATTTCTTGCTTTCTTGCTAGTCTTTAGATCTTCGGCTCTGCTTTTAAACACATTTTATGTGACAGACTGAGTTAGCTGATGGCAGATATATAGATTTCTGAATGAATCTGTGATTCTTTGAGCAACTCAATCTGCCTGTCTGCTTTGCCTGATTTTGGATAAAAGTTGCTCTTTTTTATTATAAAAAATTCAATATTTATATATTTATAATATTTACATACAAGCCATGCCCACCCAATCACATGACCACCAAGCCCCACAAATTAGGCCATGCCCACAAAACCAGTTAGTGGTCCCTGGGATTTAAAATTATGAGTTTGAAGGTCCCTGAGGTCCAAAAAGTTGGCAACCCCTGCTCTAAACTATTGTGTACTGATGTCTTTTAAAGGTTAGTTTGTCAAGAACTGGACATAGTAGTCTAGTGATCTAATAAAATACCTAAAGTCTTTTCATAGGTATTATGAACAAGGTAGATCTACCATTCTAACCTTGTGCCTTTTTCTTCTGTCCAGATACAAGACTTATACTTGTTTCTGTTAAATTTTATCAATTCATTCCTCCTTCAGGAATTTAAACCATTTCATCTAACCTACCTTTTGAGTTTATCAAAATCTATTCTGAAATTTAAAATAGAAATAGGACTCTTCCTAATTTATCTGCCCTTGATATCATTAATTCAAGTATAACATGGTTTCCTCCAAATTCATCCTTCTTGATAAATATTACATCCAGGCTTCATTGTTCTTTTATCTCCTGACAGTTGTCTACAAAAGATGACAGGACTTGGTTGGACCTCTGACTCTTGGCAGGATTAGATTTACGGCACTGCTCAAGGTGGCTAAAATCTCCCATTATCACTATTGTGTGCTTCTTTAGAAATTTTGGTAACCACACAAAAAAAGATCTGTATCTGCTGCCTCTCAAAGCAATTTATAATAAATGCCATGAGGATGTCACATTGATTTCTCTTCTTTTATTCTTATGTCAAAGCTCTTAACAATAATTTTTGGTGTGTGCTTTATTTATATGTAGTGCAACACTCAATTTTTGTTGAGGGCATTGCTTTCAAATAAGTTATAGCATCCCTAGGCTATGTTTCAGGTACATGTGTCACTCTACCAAGTTTCGGTGATGGCTATGATATTTATCATTGCACAGGTTATCTATTTTACAAGCTATCGGTCCCATTCTCACGTGGTTAACAATCTGGGGACATATCAAGTAGATGGCAGTTATTTTCCCATTCCCATAATATAATAGAGACCCAAAGATATACAGCCCAAACATTCAGTTAACAAATGTATTTATAGAGCTAACACACACATTAGCAAATTATTTAAAAATAATTGCAATTTTCTTCTGATTGTTTTCAAAGCTTCTCTAGATTCAGAAAGATGGGTTGGAACAGAAATAGCAGCTAAATTACTTTCCACCCAGAAGTTTATTTGAAAAATTAACTGAACAGTCATTTGTCAATTCTGAAATTGCAAATATAGAACACAAATTGTTGAAGAGTACATCTTAAATAGCCATCTTAAATATAATTAACAATGCTTTGTAGAGGTCCTTGGTTTATAGGGATAATAAACATAAATTTTATACATTTCCTATCTGTTTGAAATGTTAGAAATGGAGCATATTATGATGTGTGTTATGAAATTTTAAACCACTGTATAAACCTCCAACCATTCTGGAAAATCATAAAAGTAGTAGTAACTCTACATGACTTCTGATTTGTTAGTGCTGAAATATGCTTTTATTTTAGATGGAGCTGAAGATGTAGTACTTGGAAGTATATATTATGTTCGGGGGTTTTCTTGATTTGCTGGCTGTTAATTGTTCCTTCACTTCTTATATTCCTGTCACCAATTACGTTTCTTCAGCAAGAAGATTATAAGCTTGGGATGCCATCTGGTGGTCACAGACAGAAACGTTACAAATTTTTTATCTTTATTTCCCCATTAGTATTTGATTAATTAGAATTGCAAGAAAATAAATGTCCGGGTAAATGTTTCTATTCTTCCAACTATGACTTATTTTAGATATTCTATTCTGTAAAGATGCAGATATGTGCACCTGACTCGCAACAGCATTCTTATTTCTCACAGATCTGTCTGATTTTTTTTTAAAATACCCTTTTTTTTCTCCTTCTGCATAACTCAGTTAGCCAGATATGCTGTTACTTTTCTCTTGTGCTGTTAAAACATGAATTCCCTATTAGTGAACAAATATGATTTTAAGATAATTCCCTGATCCACAAACATTAGTTTTCTTGAGTCATTAATAACTGTGAAATGGCATAAAAATTAAAGGAGTACATCTCACACCAATGCAAAAGGGACAATTTGCAACCTTATTCTGCTGCCTTCATTTGAAAGAAGAACAGATTAGAGGAAGATACTATTGTCCTGGAACTTTATGGTTGCCAGAATGCTACCTAGAAAACTCCCATATGCTTTTAAATCCTACAATGCCTCAGAACATAGCAGCCATTCAATTGTCTTCTCACTCTCTCACACACAACATGCTAAAATAAACAAGTATGACCTGTGCCTAGCTGTTTTGTCTCTCACTGAGCCTGGGCAAATTTAACTGATGGTGCTACAACATTTTTGCTAGAAGCAGAGGGAGGAGGGGAGGAAGGAAGGTAGGTAGGTCTTGGATGCAGCAAATATGCAAAATAAACTGCAGAACTAAAAGACACGAAAAACAATTTAAAGTCACTTAAAATGCCTCAATAAATAGATTTTTTCAAAGGCATTTAAGTGACTTTAAATTGTTTTTCGGGATCTCAGAGTCAACCACAGCTAGAGCAAAATTCTGAACACACACACACACACACACACACACACACACACACACACACACACACACTTTCTTCCTAGTGTTTTACCACAAGTGCAAGGCCTGCTTTTTTCAACAAAATGTTGATCCATTGGTTGTGACAGGAATTGACTGTCAGCTTGTTGTCTGAGCCTGATGTTGCTGAGAGTGTGATTGGCTAAAGTCACCCAGACTAGCTTTCATGTCTAAGGTAGACTAGAACTCAACGGGGTCCTGGTTTCTAGCCTGCCACTAGACCAAACTGAGATGCCACTAGACCAAACTGGCTCTCTAAAATTCTGAATATATACAGGTAGTCCTCAATTTATAGCCTTTTGTTTAATGATCATTCAAAGTTACAACAACCCTGTAAAAAGTGATTTATGACTGGTGCTCATACTTACAATTGTCACATCCCAATGGTCATGTAATCAAAATTCAGGCAGTGGCAACTATATATTATATTTACAACATTATAGCATCCCAGGTCATGTAATCACCATCTGCAACTTTCCCAGCCCAACAAGCAAAGTCAATAGGGGAAGCCACACTTGCTTAACAATGGTGTGATTCACTTAACAACTGCAGTATTTCACTTCACAACAGTGCAAAAATGTCATTAAATCTGGCACAATTCACGTAACAAATTCCTTGATTAGCAATAGAAATTCTGGTCCCAATTGTGGTCTTAGAGTAAGTCAAGGACCACGTGTATATCCTTTCATTCCTAGACATTCTGAAGACATAGGAAACACACAGCTGATTTCTTGGTTAACTAATAATTTCTATTTCTTTTCCATTTAGCATCAGTAACATCTCCAAAATGGGTGGGTGGGTGGATATGGAGATAAACAGACAGACAGAGAGACAGAGAGACAGACAATAGATAAGAATATCCGAGGTAGAAGCCAAGGCAGAGTTTTTGATACTAGCATGAAGCCAGAACTACCAAGTTTGGCCTAGAAAATTCCAGATGGCCATTAGATGGTAAGAAAGAATTAGATTTCCAGTCTACATACGATAATATTATTCACCTTCAATACAGTTATCTCTATTTCCAAACAGGTTCCATCAGAAATTGCAATTAATGTTTCCAAACAATATAATGCAAGGTACATTCTGGCTCCTGGATTTTAAGTTTAACATGATCTTAATTTCAATCACACTGTAAATTATGAAGAGTTCACTTGGTAGGATTGTCTATTAACCACAGCCAATTCATAATTAGGCTAAAATGAAGAATTGCTATTTAAACTAGTATGACACATAACTTCATTGTAAGTTCGCAACCAAGATGTAGCTCTTTAAACCATATCCTTTCCATATTGATGAACAGTCTGGAAACCACTCTCTTAAAGATACTAAAATAAATGATATTTATAAACTAGAAGAACTCTACTTTACTGTGCAAATGGTACTTCACATTTTCATACTTACATAAGAAAAACTAACTATACTTAGAAGTGCCAAAAGGTGAGGCTAGCCTCTGAAATCCTAGAATGCTTTTTTAACGTGAAAAGAGTTTGTTTTTACATTCCCACTCATAGATGGCAGGGAAAGATTATTTATATTTCCCATTCTGCAGATCAACTATTTTCATATGATCAAATGACCTTTCAGACTATTAGTACAACAGTACTAATGAGAAACACAGCGCCTATGCGAATATGCATTTCCTAAATTCTCTGCTGTCTGTGCTAAGACAAATATGGTATTGTGATTGTTGTTATTTTAGGTAATTCACACAGCATCTGCATCGGAAGTATTTTGCTGCTATATATATTGTTTAGATCTATAAGATATGCATACAGACAGGACAAATTTGGGTAGTATGGTAGCATGTTATCCCCTTTAGAGTATCCAAAGATATATCCTTAAATTTTCAATTGTCTGTATTTATTATTATCTTCCATCTTCCTCTAGTTGATTCCTCTGATCTATCATTGTCTGCACCTAGAAAACAACAGAAAACAAAATATCCAGGATTTCAGTCATTATAGATTCATCAAATATGACAGTAATTACAGAAGACATCTTATGAGGATGAAGTTTATTTCAGACTTTGTATGCCTGGTGCATATAAAGAATGTCTGGTTGCACAGTAGAATGTCTAACGAATACAATTACCAATATTCATACTATTTTGGGTCACAGATAATGCAAACATTTTATGTAATTATCACAATTATGACAATTACATCTTGTGTACTAATTGTGAGCTTTTCTAGACCAGAAAGAATTCAGGTCCTTATTATCACATAATTGAACTACATCAACTATGCGGAGTTGCTCTTGAAAACTACCCAGTGGTTTAAACTGATACAGCTTGCAGTAGTTCAGATTGACCCCTTTGAGATTTGCCTACATAGCATTCTATTCTAGATTCTGCAATAATTGCCAGTCATTTATAAAATCTTGCTTCAAAGTGAATCTGCCTACTCTATAACATCTACAGAGGCTTTGGACCAATGTTCAATCTCAATGTTCAATCTCAATGGCTACATCCCTAATAGAGAAGAAGGTGCCTCCATATTTATATGAACCATGTCTTCCCTTGTGAACTTCTGAAATGGGGAGGAGGGGACATGGCTTTGGAAGAGAGCATTTAGGATGTTAGATTTTCTTTTGTGATCTACCTTAGTTGGTTAGGATAGCATATAGTTATTGTCACAGTTTGATATTTTTCATCTTTATTTCTGTTGTGTATTGAAAGAGAGTGGCATGCAGTAAATTCTTATTATTCATATGTGCATACTGTAAAAATAGTAATAGCAATAACACTTAGACTTATATATCGCTTTACAGCACTTTACAAACCTCTCTAAGCGGTTTACAGAGTCAGCATATTGCCCCCAATAATTTGGATCCTCATTTTATCCACCTCAGAAGGAGGTGGATTCAACCTTAAGCCTGGTGAGAGTTGAACTGCCAAATTGCAGTCAGCCGGCAGTCTGCAGAAGTAGCCTGCAGTACTGCACTCTAACCACTGTGCCACCATGGCTCAGTAAAATATTGTCAATCAAGGGATCATAGAAGAAGTTCAGTTCTCTCCTTACCACAGGCCTAGGCCAGTTTGATCTAGTGGCTAAGGCACCAAGCCAGGAACTAAGAGACTGTGAGTTAGGCATCAAAGCTGGCTGTATGACTTTGAGCCAGTCATTTCCTCTCACCTACATCAGCGTTAGCAACAAGCTGGTCAATCAATTCCTATCAGAACCAACCGAACAACAATTGGTTGATTTTGGGATGGGGACAACAAATTTTGCATTTGGCATTTGCAGGAAAAATACTAGGGAGAAAAAAAAATCATTTTTATAAAAAAAAGAACATAGGCTGCAGAGAAACCACTGATTTATTCTTCTTAGTTTCTTAGGATAAGAGGTTTGGGGTTTTGGGTTCATTGGTTCAGGGAGAATTACCACCTTTAGTCTTGGATGGGGTGGCACTACCCCAAACAGACCCTGTGCGTAAGGGGTTTTCCTGGACTCATGACTCCTGTTCGAAGAGCAGGTGGCAGTCATGGCCAGGAAGGCCCTTGCACAACTGAGGGTTGTGCACCAGTTACACCCTTTCCTGGATCAGTGGTCCCTACTCACAGTCACTCATGCCCTGGTCACTTCCAGTCTTGATTATTGCAACGCGCTCTACATGGGGCTGCCCTTGAAGAGCATCCGGAAGCTCCAATTGGTGCAAAATGCAGCGGCCAGCATGGTTTTATTCAGACCACGGTGTGCACGTGTCATCTCTCCTGCAGGAGCTGCATTAGTTGCCAATTTGCTTCCGGGTACAATTCAAGGTGCTGGTTGTCACCTTTAAAACCCTTCATGGCTTGGGTTCAGGTTATCTAAGGAAACATCTCTTGGCAGTCACATCCACCCGATCCATTAGAGCGAGGAGGCAGGGAATGTTGCAGGTCCCACCCCTGAGGGAGATAAACTCTGAGATATATATTCTGAGGGACCCAGAAGAAGGGCCTTCTCCATGGTGGCTCCCTCTCTCTGGAACATCATTCCCCCAGAGATTAGAATGGACCCCACACTAATATTCTTCCGAAAGGCACTGAAGACCTGGTTTTGCCAGCGGGCCTGAGGAACCCAGAGAGAGATGGGCCCATCAAATGGCTAGTATGATCTGCTGTCATCGGGGCAGGGGGTGGGAGTTGGTTTTTTATTTTTTTCCCCAAATTTTGTTCTATTGTACTTTACTAATTTATTTGATTTCTTTTTGTTAATTTTTTTATTTTTTATTTTAAAAATGAAAGCCACCTTGAATTGCCATGGGCAAATAGGTGGCAATATTAAATAAATAAATAAATAAATAAATAAATAAATAAATAAGAAAGAAAGAGTGGGAACTTTACACAGAGAGATCCAAACATAAACATAAGGCAGGATTTCCTGACTGAGAGCTGTTAAACCGTAGATTGGCTTCCCTCCTGGAGTCATGGGCTTTCTATAATTCGAGGTTTTGGACAGTCATTTCACATGGTCTGAGGATTCCTGCCCTAAACAGGATTTTGAAATAGAAAACCTCCAAGTTCCCTTCAAATGATCCTATGGAGTATTTTCAACACTTTAAATCCAGTAACATCACTGTATTATGCCCCCTTTAGCTTAAAAGACCAAAATACTTGGAGGAAAAATGCCTCCAATCAATGCTTTTAGAACACGCCATAGGGCATACCGGTATTCATAATATTTGTATCTATGTATGATTTAAAACATCATAACAAACACTTTCTCCATATATAATTCACCTGATAGCAAGAGGGCTGTTTTGTTAAGCAAGAGGTATTTGCTGAATATACTTGCTAAAAGTACATTAAATTCCAGGCAAAGTAGGATAATTCAGAACATATATTCATTTAATAACAGCAGAGAAAACAGAATAATTTTATTTTGATTCTGGGTCTCCATGCTGCTCTGGCCCTCATCTGTTTTTCTGCAATCCTGGCATTTTGTAAAGAGCACCCCATAGTCATGTTAAAAATAAAAACAACAAACCCAAGATGAGGAGATGAGGGAATGAAAGTACTGATTGGTTTCAAATTGATACCTGTGCAAGGACCATTTTTAGCCAATGAAACACAGTTTCTTGGTGGTTAGAGAAACGTTGGGAGTTAAGATTTACTCTGCTCAGATTTATTGTTACATAGTCTCCCGTTTTCTAGAATTGTGTGATTGCATATTTTGATTTATGTTAATCCACTAATTTGACATTTATTTAGTTTATGGAAATGTATCTATTTTTATTTCAACCCCTGATAAAAAGTTATATCAGATTCAGAAAGGGGCATTGTATTTCTATGAGCGCCTCTTTTCTCCTCAAGCTGTTGGTTTGAAATTTACCATCATTTTTCCTTGCAAAGCAACAATTATTACTGCAATTATTATCAGACTTTGTCTAAAAGCCAGAATTATGAGCACTGTAAAATAAATGTACACAATTCAAACCCTGTGTTCTAATTTCTATCACAGTTGGTGCCATAAAGTTCTAGCTTGCTCGTTGATGAAAAACAAAATGTTTTGCCATTTATAATTTCTTCTCTGGTAAACAAATCAATTATGCTCCTTTTCCCAGATTTGCATATCAAATTAGATTTGTCTATTTCTGGAGCATGCAGAATTTACTGACTCAGATGGTACTTACATATGGATTATCTGGTCTATCTTTTTGTTTTCTAAAACTGTGCAAAGCTTTAAGTTTGATATGGAAGAGGTGCTTCAAAATGTATGGGAGTAGAAAGCAACTTTTTTCAGGACACATTAAAAGAGTTACTTTTTCTGGGACTCATTAAAACAGTGAGAAGATTTCTGTTGCCACTTTACAATATGGAAAGAAACACAGCTGCTTTAATGAGTCACAGAAAAATGCTGTCCTAAGCTCCTCAGAGTTCCACAGAAGCTCTTTCAGATCAAATCCAGATTAGAACATAGCCCTACTACCTTCTGTAAGTCAAAATAATGTTTCCATAATTCAACTATGGGCATACAAATGTTTTCTGGCATTATCACATATTTATTGGCTGAAACAGGCACTTCTCAGTGTATGACACCAATTGGGACACTAAGGGCTGCAATCATAAAGCACAACATCATGTGACTGCATTGCTTGGTGATGGCAATCCCAAGTTGTCCTGGTTGCTATTATAACCACAAGAACTGCAGGTTGTTAAGTTGGAAGAGGTGAGAAACATATAGTTAAAGAGCACAGAATATTGGTAGAATAAACCAAGGTAGGGCCTGGGATGGTCAATGCAAGTCACAAGAGGGCCTGGGAGGATCAATGTAGAACATGAGTTGCAGGAGGCCAGGGAGGGCCTGGGAAAACCAGCATGGGTGGGTGCATGGTGCAAGAGGGAGAAAAAAACAGAAGCTACTTACTAGAGTGATTGGCAACTTTTTCAGCTACCTTCACCACTAACTTTGTTTGACAATCATGTGACTGCAGATCCCTACAACATCGTAATGCAAGCCAAATGCAAGCCGGATCATATAGCTATGGTGTGCTGCAATGGCTGGAACCTTGGGAAGTGAACTTGTCTATCCATTTTTAGTGCTGCCATAACATTGGACGGTCACTGTTTGAATGGATATAAACCAAGGACTACCTATATTTACTGCTATCTTTTCTAAAGCAATATGTATCTATACTCAAACTGCACCTTTTTCTTTACCAAAGTATTGCAAACATACCTGTTTTAATATAAACTCTAATGGATTCTCAGGTTTCTCATATACCAAGTTTTCTGTGATCTCCTGAAAATAAAGAAAGTAGCAATTACATTTTTTTTTCATAAAAAGCAAGTAATAAAGATGTATCTTAAAAACGGAATTAAAGGCTGCATCAAAATACAGATTCTAAATCATAGGACAACCAAGTCCACCTTCAGCCATGGAAGCACACATGGAGAGTGATCAAGTCACTTTCTCAGTCCAGATTACCTCATAGGATTGTTGTTGGGATAAAATGAAGGGAGATTCCCATATAAGCTGCCTTGTCTTCCTGGAAGCATAGGCAAATCCTGTGTGATTGCAGTATCCCATGATCATTTGCAATCTCCTCCCAGCTTCCTTATTGATTTTGCGTTGGAAGCCAGCAATAGAGGCCACAATGAACATGTTACACTGAACATGTTACACTGAACACTATAATGTCATGGTTGCGAACTGGACACTACTCGCTCAAATTGTGATCATAAGACTGCAGGGATACTGTGTGACAGCCACAAATACAAGGACCCATTGAAGGTACCCTTTGTTCAGCACCATTGCAACTTTGAATAATCTTTAACCAAGTGGTCATTCAACGAGGACTACTTGTATGTCATTTTGGTTTGGTCATACCCTATCAATTGTACTTAATCCTATTCTTGGAACAACACTTTAAGGAGGACTTAAGAAAATTGGGATAGATCCAGTGGTACCCATGATGATGGCGTTAAAAACTTAAATCTTTAAGATATACTGAGGACCAGGAATGTTTTGTCTTCAAAGGTGAGAAAAGGGGTGTGCATAAGATAGGACTTTACAAATGCTTGAGAAGATGTCACATAGAAGAAACTCAAGTCAAATTTAAAAGAAGATAAGATTCTGATTGAACATTAGAAAAAAAAAAGTATAGTGATAAGAATAGTTCAATAGTGGAACTAATTACCCAGAATGGTGGTGGGCTCTCCTTCACTGGTTGTATTCAGGCAGAGATTGGATAGCCATCTATTGTAGATATATTAATTTGAATTCCTGCACTAAACAGGGGTTGGATTCACTGGCCTAAAAAGCCCCTTCCAACTATGATTCTATGAAAAACATGCAAAAGTATATTGTCTCAGATAAAAAAATGGGTCACTTTTTGAAATGGGAATAATAGAATATGCACATGATATATATAAGCTCAAGTGATGACATCATTTGTTATTTTATATATAAAAAGTCCAGGTTAATTGTACCTTATGAGGCTGTTGTGGCTGAGCTATCACAGATACCACTGACCACACATCCCCAAACCAGAATCATCATGGAAACAGCATTAAAATGCACATGAAGTGCAAAATGAGCCAAAACTCAAAACCACCAACAAAAATTTATTTAGCATGTAACACAAAGTATTTATGCACATTGCCACACATCCACTAATATTTGTTCTTTGTTTTTCAGCCTATATTAAAGTTTTCTTTTGTAGTAAAAATAAAGTGTCAGCTCCTGTTGACTATGTTAATATATCTGTGTAGCTTTCTTGACAAGAATGTGAAAATGGTTTATAATTTCCCCGTCCTAGAATTTCCTAATGATTCTCCATCAAAGTCATAGTACTTGACTTACAAATGGTAGCTTTATGACCATTTGGACATGAAATGACTTTGAAACAGGTGCTTTAGGACTTGTAAAACACTTCTGGACATCGCAAAATTTCACATCTGCCCCCACCTTAGTCATGTAGCGATATTTGGGGCAACTGGCTCACTTTTTATCACTGGTTGCAGCATCCCTCAATCATGTGACATTTATTACTGGTTTCCAGAGTTTTGTTGGTCTCCAGCAAAAAAAAATCCCTATCCATTCAAAACAATGGGCTCATTTAATGATGGTGTTGTTTGCTTAATAACTGTGTGATTCACTTAATGATCACAGTGATCCGCTTAATGGTTGCTGCAAAAAATTATAAAACAAAATTGGTCCAGTCATATGGATGCCTCAACTTATAGTCTCAAAGATTTTATGACCAGATTTCCAGTCCCAGTTGCAGTCATAAGTCAAGAGCTACTAATAACCAGGTCAAATCCTTTATAATTATTTTCAAGATCAGGCAAGGTTATTAGGTGCTGGCGCCTTGACGTTAGAGAACAACCCAGTAAGGCAAGCGAAAAAGGCCAATGGAATGCTGTGACTTTTTGATAAATATATCATGCTTGAAAATATTTGATTGTGTTTGTCTAACATTACAGAAAATACCACAGAAATATTTCTGAACCAGTTTCTTAAGTGTTAGATCTAAAACAGATTTTCAAGTCCAACTGAGAAACAAAATGTTAAAGGCAATTTTAGGAAATCATTTCCCAACTCTTATTTATTTAGTTATATCCCACCTTTATTTTAAGTATTCCTCGGTTTATGACCAAAATTGGGATTTTATTTTTTATTTGTCAATCGCTTACAAGATAATAGGTATAAGTATAAACACGAATAAGAATATAGGAAATAGGTACAAATAAATGGGGACAATAGGACAGGGACGGTAGGCACGATGGTGCACTTATGCATGCCCCTTATACACCTCTTAGGAATGGGGTGAGGTCAATGAGAATTTCCATTACTAAGCAGGGTGCTTATGTGAATCGCACCTGATTTTACAATCTTTTTGCTACAGTTGTTAAGTGAATCACTGCTGTAGCTAAATGAAACGCATAGCCATTAGCAATTTTAGCTTCCTCCATTGATGTTGCTTGTTGGAAGCCAGCTGGGAAGGTTGCAAATGGCAATAGATGCTGCAACCATCATAAAAACATGCTGGTTGCAAAGTGCCCAAATTCTGATTATGTGACTATGGAGTGGTATGGTCATAAGTGTGAAGACCAGTCATAAATCGCTTTTTTCAGTGCCATTGTAACTTTGAATGGTCAATAAATGAATAGTTGTAAGTCGAAGATCAGCTGTATTCAATACAGTAGTGCATAACTTGTATTCAAAACTGGAACTATTTTGTTTTTAAAGGCAAATTTGGAGCATAGGAACTTTTTTTAGAATAGAATTCTTTATTGGCCAAGTGTGGTTGGACACACAAGGAATTTGTCTTGGTGCAAATACTCTCAGTATACATAAAAGAAAAGATACATTCGTCAAGAGTCAAGAATCATAAGGTACAACACTTAATGATAGTCATAGGGTACAATAAGCAATCAAATCATACTAGGAAACGGTTCATATAAATCGTAAGGATACAAGCGACAAAGTTACAGTCATACAGTCACAAGTGGGAGGGGATGGGTGATAAGGAGTGATGAGAAGATTAACAATAGTAGTGCAGACTTTGTAATAGTTGAACAGTGTTGAGGGAATTACATAGCAGAATGATGGCTTTCGGGGAAAAACTGTCCTTGTGTCTAGTTGTTTTGGTGTGCAGTGCTCTATAGCGTCATTTTGAAGGTAGGAGTTGAAACAGTTTATGTCTAGGATGTGAGGGGTCTGTAAATATTACAGGGGTCTGTAAGAACTTGTACTGTTTCTTGAAGGTTATCCTTGATAAAAAAATTTCCAAGAATAACATTAATTAATAATAGTAAACATTTAAGTGGTTAATATATTCTTATATTGAATTGAATTAGATACACCAAACAGTTAAGTAATCAGGGAACAAATAAGGAATGTTATATTTTTGAAACTAGGATGAAGTAACCTTAATCTCCAGAGACAATCTAAACTGCTGGTTCCTGAACTCAGAAATACTTGATTACATAAAGATGGGTATGTTAATTGAACTCAACAATTGCAATACTCATATTCAAGTTACATAGTCGGAAAGGGCAAGAAGCGAGGAAGTCACCTGAAATATTTGCAGGATGTTATGCTTCTCCACATATTGAAGAGAAATCTCAAAAGGATCTAGATAAACTGTTGGCATTGGCTCATTCTCAGGAAGTTCCTCAGCAACTTGAGCTGGTGGAGCAGTGTGTTGTACCACTTCTTGAGGTGCTGTTTCTGGAACCCGCACAATGCTTTCCCCTGATCTGGTCAAAGCACTTGAAAAATCACTTTTTGTCTGAGTCACCAAAGATCCAAGAGTTTGGAAAGATGAAGTAGACCGAATCTCAATTTGTGGCACTGAAGGTTTTGGAGTTGGCTCAGAAGCTTCTGGTGCTTGATCTATAGATAACACTACTTCAAGTAGTTGGGCACTAGTCCTAGATGTTTCTGTTGTAGGCACTAGCAATGTAGGCTGTTTCTGCACTTCAGTAATCAGAGCTTTTTCAGACTGTTCCTACAGTATATACAAATCAGAAAAAAGTTAGAATCGGTTAAGAATCAGAAATAATCATGCATTTTTCTTGTATATGATTTGATTACAGTTACAATATAGACATGCCTGTCCTACTATTCTCTTTCAGAGGAAACAATATTCTGCAAAATACAGAAAAGGAGTAAAACTAGTAGGAAAAAAAAGTGAAGTAAGAAAAAAAGAAAATATATCTACTTCACACCAATGGCATTTATAGGACTTTTCCATAACTTTTTATACTACAATTTATCCTTACTTCCTCTTTATTCATATGCCCCTTTATTCATTGTCTGTGTTAACACTCACCATCTCTTCCTTTTTCAGCATCTTTCATTAATTTCATCCATGGAGTCCCCTTTGTCTAGAACCACTAATTTCATCCATGGAGTCCCCTTTGTCTAGAACCACTAATTATTCTTTTATACATCATTCCTTTTTTTTTTACTCAATCTGCATTCGTTCAATAACCATTTATTCTGGAACAAAAAAAACCCTGTGGAACTTCTGATTCTTGATATTTTCTATAAGCCAGAGTTTTGCTAGGGTTCAGCTGAAGCCTATTGTTCCTATACAAAACTACAGCAAACCATTGTTCAGGTTTATTTTTCTTTTGTAACTCCTGAATCTCTAATGTGTCACCTGCTTCCAATGGCTAAACAACAACAACAATAGTACATCTAATACATAACAATCTAGGCTGCTAGGGCAACTTTAGTTTGCATAAAGGCTTGATTTTTATAGGAGCAGCCAAACTCATGGCAACAATGGCTTAGTGCAATGCATAACCCAGTCACTTCTCAGATCAGAAAAAATATGGATCTATCTAAGAAGCAGAAAGTGGATATTCAACTCAATTTCTGATTATGTATAATAAATTACATTGTCTTGGTTAATCTAAGCAATTGATCAACTTTGCTTGGCTATATACTTTGCATTTATCTTTTAGACTTCATAATTTTCTCTTTGTGTTGCCTTTGGGGAATTTTGAATATGCCTTTAAAAAACAGTACTACTATATCATGCATTCTAATATTTAATTAAGTATAGTAGCTTTCCTTTTACGTTCTCCCTAGTAGACTCTTTAATAGAATATTTAATTAATCCATTAATTAAAAGTTTAAAACCCATTCTTCCAAAATATATGCATCACTCAGGGTAGATAACAACCAATATATGAAATCACAATTGGAACTAGAACCTTCATTGTTGAGCAAAGCCGTTGTTAAGTGAGGCACCCTTACGACTGTTTCACTTAACAAACATAATCCCAGTTGTTCCCAATGTGGCAGTTAAGCAACAATGCAGGTTGTTAAGCAGAGGGAACGAAAGACCTGTCTCTTGAAGAAGGGCAGGCAGCTCCATCCTGTGCATAGAAAGGAATTCCTGCATCAGACTGCAGAACCTAAGTATGCATCTTCAGGATCCAAGTTTCATTCCTGCAGCCCACCGTAGGATTTTCCCTCCCCTCTGTAGGCAGAAGGGAACCTCTATAGCAGGTTACAGAAATAAAACTTGGATCCTGAAGTTCCAAGATTCATTTCTGAAGCCTGCAGCTGCAGGAGTTTTTATATCCCCTCCATGTACAGAAGAGAATTGCTCTGGCAGGCAGTAAGAAATAGGGATCTTCAGGATCTGACCTTCATTTCTCCACCCTGCCAGAGGAGTTGGGCTCCCCTCAGTGCATGAAGGGGAACACCTTTGAAGGACTGCAGAAATAGGACTCAAATCTTCTGGTTTTGACCGCCATTTCTGCAGCCCTTTAAAAGAGTTTTCCTTCCCTCCATTTTCCTTTGAGAATTTAGAGAAATGGAGGCCAGACTTTCTGAGGTCTGACCTCTGTTTCTGAAGCCGTTTGAACTCTTTGGAAGGGCAGCGGAAATGGCTACATTTCTCTCCAATGGCTTAGATTCTCTCCCAGCAGGCAGCCCTTTCATTCTCAAAGAGCTACCTGCCAGAAGGAAATCTCAGTTCTGCAGCAACAGTTTGCAATTCGATTGATTTTTTGGGGAAGCTGGCAGAGAAGCTGGCAATTGGAGATCACAGTCACAGGGCACTTGCCAACTGGTGGTAAGCATGAACCGGTTGCCAAGGACCCAGATCATGATCAGGTGACTGGGGTGGATGAGCTGTGCAGCATCCTTTCCAAGGCCATCATCAAGGACTTCCTATACAGAATCAAATCATTCAAAAGAGAAACAAGAATGTCACTTAAAAGAAACAAATAATAAGCATTATCTAATAAGAGCAGGCAGAGAAGCTTTTCAAGTAAACTGAATACTTTGCCAAAGAGAAAAATCTTGAAAGGTTAATGAAAGACCCCAAGGGAAACTGTTAGCTTGACCAAGAAAGTTTCATGGTCAATCTTTTTGCTGTGTTTCATCACAGTTGGGACATAGTTGAGTCTATAATAAGCACAACAATTCTGGTATAAGGATAGATTTGTTTTAAATATGAAAATTTATATATATTAAAATTGCCATCGTTAGTTTTAACAATCTTAAGGCTGCAATGTCTGTCAGTCAAACAGCTTAATGAATTTAAAACTTACTAATAGAGCATTCCTAATTAACCTTAACTCTTAACAGTTAGATATGGACATCCTGATCTAGGAAAAAAATGCTCTGAAAATACAAAATTGACCTTATTTTATTTGTAATAATGGGAGAAAAAGCATGTTGCATAAATTTGGATTACTTATCAGAGACAATTTAAATTCTATTTTACTTGATTCTTTTTTCTGAAAATTTACTATGTTACTACGTTTCAACAGTTCATTTTGTGTATTTATTTTTACAAATATACAATACTCAGAAACATCCTATCAGCCCTCACCTGTACTAGGAAGCTATAGAGGTCTGAGCCTGGTTAGTATTTGAATAGAAAATACCAGACCTGTAGGTGGTCTGGAAAATCCAAGGAAAACCTATTCTGTAGTATTGCTAACAAAACAAGGTGAATATCTTGTAAAAATTGGATGTTGTTCAAAAGGTTTTTATTTTATTTACATGTACTAATTTGGTTAGGTTTCATACCACCTCACCCTGCATCTTTAGGGCTCAGGACTGCAATCTTATGTATCCTTTATGCTTACTTTGAAGTGAAGAATTCACTTCAAAGTAAATATAAATTGGATTATTCCACTTTGGGGGATGGCAACAGGTGCAACTTGAGAAGGAAAGTGATTATAAATGCAATGGAGGTGTAAACATTGTTGTGTTTCAATTAACATTCTTATCCCTTGAATACAACTATGATAAGATAAATCATAAGATTAAATTGTCTGTTAATCAAAACTATGCAGGCAGTGCCAAGGAATTGTAAGAGTTAAACTTCCAAACTTTGGTTGGGAAAAGCTGCAACAAATACCAGTATTTAAAGTGTTCTTTTCAATTTCATGGCAGTTGCTCTTTTTACATTGCAATCCTACCCTTTGTTGCAGTGTCCCTTGCTCCTGGGTAACAAGGTTCCTCTCTAATAAAGTTTCTAGTCCATACCAACTTCTCTTAAATCAAATGCCCTTTAAATTACAGCACAGCTATCCTAGGTTCTTCTTGTCTGAGACTACTAGGTGTGAAAAATGGGTGGACTTCAACTCCCAGAATTCCTCCAGCCGGCATGCTTATTTGGGGGGAACCTGGGAGTTGAAGTCCACTCATCTCTTAAGGCTCCCGAAATACACTTTTAAGCGAAGACTGCTTTGTACGAGAGATAGAAACGGATCCCTTCCCAAATAGGGCAACTCTTGTTTGGGCTTTGGAGGGCCTCGGGGATCTGCGAGTCTTTGTTATTTTTGCTTACATAAAGATGGAGAAGATTCTTAGGCTGAAGAAGGATAGGTATCCTTAGAGGCTGTTCTATGAGACTCACGTCCCCCCCCCCCCCACCTCTTGACTTATCTTCAGCGTCCCCTCACCTGTTTTTCCACCGACCCCGTCCTCGGCACCGGCACCGGTACCGGCTCGGCCTGCGGCTCTGGTTCTGGCTCTGGTTCTGGTTCTGCCATCTTGGGGCAAAGGCGCGTTTCATCTCCCACCTGTCCGGTAAGGTCTTTTGTTGCTTGGGATGTTCCGTAAAGTTGTGAGTTCTATTCCATCTGAAGGGGGAGAATCGGTGAAAAGACATCGCAGTTGCTATGGAAACTACCCCTAAGCACGCCTTCCTGAATCTTATGGTAAGTCACGTAAGCAACAGAAAGTGATCTCCTAGGAAAGAAAATTTGCTGCAAGTCACCTGATTGTTAACCGGGCATTTGTCCCCAGGGTAGACATTTTTCTAGAGGGCAAAAGTGTTCTCATATATTCTCGGCCTCCTTTGAATATGGATTTTTTGTTAGAAACGTGCCTTTTCCTACCAGAGTTGCTCAATATGGGAACACAATAAAATATAGTTTTGAAGAGAAGTTGTGGAATGAATATTCAACCGAAAGTTATGCCATCAGACTCGAAATTCTAGACCTAGAAAAGTTAGAACCTACGCCGACTTTGGTCCGATCTAAGTATAGTATATAAAATCATACACTGCAACGTCCTACCTGTCAATGAATACTTCAGCTTTAACCATAACAATACAAGAGCACACAATAGATACAAACTCAAGGTTAACCTCACCAAATTTGATTGCAGGAAATACGACTTCAGCAACAGAGTAGTCAATGTCTGGAATACTCTACCTGACTGGTTTTTTTCCCCTAATCCCAAAAACTTTAACCTTAGACTGTTTACTATTGACCTCACCCCTTATATATATATATATATTTTCTTATATATATCCATGTATTCATAACTATGTTTTTACTTATACCTATTATCTTGTAAGCAATTGACAAATAAATAAAGTTCATTGAGATCAATGAAACTTCTAATGTTGTAAGGGGAGAATAACCAAGTGTTTGCTCTTTGGAAGTCCCGATAAAGTAGAATATATTTAAAATAACTAACACAAGATGGTCTTAGTTTAAAAAAAAATCACTGGCAAAAAAGGACTCTTTCCTTATTAAATATCCATTATCTACGACCTTTCAAAATGGTGTATCTGATCTTACAGGGGGATATAGAATTGGTAACATAAAATGATATTATTATAATAAAACCATACAGATCTTTATTTCCCACCAGGAATTCTTAGATTTAGTAGCTAACAAAGCACAGCAGGAGAAAAGTTGATATTCCAGGATAGTCAAAAAGCAGAAGGAATCTGCTATTTTTCTGAGCACAAATTTTATAAAAAGCTTTCATGAACTGCAGCTCTCTCTATCTGAGAATGACTAAAGTCATGTAGGATTTAAATTGGAATGAAGTAGAGAGGGAGAGTTAATACAATTATTATTTGGAAAAGGTGCTGCCCTACGCCTAATTTTTAGTTACAGAAGGAAAACTCAAAAATACATACTTGTGAACTCAAAGCATGAAGGAAGAGAAAGTTCAGGCGATATAAATATCTTATAGTGTTACCATTGGTTGTTTTTAAAGCAGCAGGTGACATAGGGATAAATGGAGGATTGAGATGTAGTATATTTGTATGGAAATACTATGTCAAATAATTATTTCCGTTATTACTTAATAACACAGTTCTTGCTTCTCAAAAAAACACATACGAACTCATCAGAAAGTCCAAAATATACGTATTTTAATTGGAAACAGTTCTGAGTTTAAAATTTATTGAAGTAACGTAAATAATAATTCAGGGTATAGCAACAGAGAAAAAGTGTTCTCATTCAGTCTGTTGAGTAAATGAGTTGCCTTGCACATTCCAGAAATTAGCCTTAATAAAAACCTAGCCACTGATTTCAGAACTTGATATGTGTTACTGAACAGTATAAATATGCATTTGATTGTATGTGTTTTTTTTAAACCAACTGTACTAACTAATGTGTGTGTGTGTGTGAATGAATGACCCACGCTTTCCCCCCCCCCCTCTCAGGCTAAAAGTTAGTAACATTTTGAATGTAGTGATCTCTTGTGCTTCACTACTGACTAGTTTCCTTAATAATTGTCTAGTACCTCTCATCTTTATCTCATGCATAACAATATTTAGTGAACTAACTTCGCTGGCTGACTCAATTATTGTTTTCTGTTGTGGAAAAGACCATTAGGTTAATCCCTTATGCTTTTCACCTTCAGTCTTAGCAGTAAGGTTTTGCCACATTCAAGAATGAACATTATTTTTACCTTACTAACATCCTTTTCTATTGAAAATATTTTTTCCTGAAATTTGCCATGGATATTGACCAAAATAATAAAAAATATACTTGCTGCACATTTTATCACATATCACAAAAGCAAAATACTCTTATTTAATAAACTAAATTATTAAAATAGTGTAATTAAAACCTCTCTGATTGATTTCTAGGGCTATACAGTATAGCATTTTTTAATTTGGTTTCAAAAAGATGCTTCAGAGTATAAGGAGGCACAGATATAGGATCTATTTTGGGCACACCCAAAGTTTAATGATGCAGCACAATATATGTCAGCATAAATTTGATCTGTCTCATAGCCAATTTTAACTGCTTTGTTAATGAGGCCAGTGAGTAGCATTGTTCTAATAGTAAAAAACATCCACCAATCATCTCTAATGTGAAACTGGGGTTGGAGAAAAAGGCAAATTCACACATGGCTAGAATGGTGGGTTTAGCCATTTGTCAGAACCTGAATTGAGTGTGTCTCAGTAAAGCAGAAAGGGTTTTATTTATTTTTTATTTATTTATTTATTTTCTCAAGCAATTATAAGATAACAGGTATAAGTATAAACATAGTTATGGATACATGAAATGGATACATATAAGAAAAATAAAAGAAACAGTAGGACAGGGATGGTAGGCACGTTGGTGCGCTTATGCACGCCTCCAGACAGTTTAGAGTTAATGGAATTTGGGATAGTTAGTTAGGAATTGAGAGCTGTCCCCTTAAGGGAATGCATCATGGTAAATGTAGTTAAGGTATCCTGGGAAATGTAGTCCATGTCATGTGGCCACATCTGTAATCCTGATTGGTCACTGAATTGACCCTTGGTGGGTTGGGGTAGGTTTCTTCATTCTTGCCTGAACACAGCCTCATGGTAGCATCTCTACCCCCTGCTTCTACTACTATGGGATGAAATATGGGATAGAAAGATTATTATCATTTTACACTACGATTTCAATTATGCGAAGAATTGGACATTAGATGCATCTCGACATAATTGTGAATTACCTTGAGGATACCTAATATAATCCAATAAAAGAAACTTTGTATGGAAGAATTTGTAGAGTTATCTATCTGTCTTTATATTCAGCAAGTGAACCAAAAGACTCCTGCTTTACTGGAAAGACTCTACCTACTCCCATGATCACTTGCAGTACCTGATTCATGAGGTGGAAAGATAAACAGTAAACCCATTCCATGTATGTGATTTTATAGCACAGATAGAGAGAAATAGACAGACAGACAGCTATAGATAGATTGGCTACCCAACTTTGGACAGTTTACAATTAAAAATTAAAAAGAAAGTATAAAACAAGAAAAAAATATGAACAACCTCTGAAGCAACATAAAATCAAGCAAGGCCATCTAACAGGAGGTCAACCTTTTATTGCCCGTAGCCTGGAAGAATATTTATTTCTTCCATAGCTTGGAAGAATTTGAACACCATCAAGGTGAGAGCTGTCTGGGTCTCAGAAAATATTCCAGAAGGCAGGCACCATGACAGAGATTACTGGACATGGAATATGCTTTATCTGCCGAATTGCACTCAGCCAGGCAGCAACAGTCAGGGGTAGTTGGGAGGTCCTGGGGGAGGTGACCGCGGCGAGTCTTGAGATGGTTATCTGGGATGAGTTCGACCCTGTGACCGCCGAGGGTATAGACAAGTTGCTGGGGCGGCTGAATGCCACCACATGTTTATTGGATTCTTGCCCCTCCTGGTTGGTCTCTACCACCAGAGAGGTGACGCGGAGTTGGCTCCAGGGAATTGTTAACGCTTCTTTGATGGAGGGCTCGCTGCCCACTGTCTTGAAAACGGCGGTGGTGTGACCCCTCCTCAAGAAGCCCTCCCTGGATCCAACTCTTTTGAACAACTATCGTCCTGTCTCCAACCTTCCCTTCGTGGCGAAGGTTGTTGAGAGTGTGGTTGCAGGTCAGCTTCCCCAGTACCTGGATGAAGATACGTACCTGGATCCCTTCCAATCGGGCTTCAGGCCTGGACATAGTACCGAAACAGCATTGGTCGCGTTGGTTGATGATCTCTGGAGGGCCCGTGACAGGGGTTATTCCTCTGTCCTGGTCCTATTAGACCTATCAGCGGCTTTTGATACTATCGACCATAGTATCCTATTGCGGCGGTTGGGGGGGTTGGGGGTTGGGGGCACCGTGTTGCGGTGGTTTGCCTCCTTCCTCTCCGTCTGCAATTTGTGTTGGCGGGGGGGGAGAGATCCACCTCTAGGCCCCTCGATTGCGGGGTGCCTCAGGGGTCGATCCTCTCTCCTCTCCTGTTCACATTTATGTGAAGCCGCTGGGGGAGATCATCCGTGGCTTTGGGGTGAGATGTCATCTGTACGCTGATACTCAGCGTACTCAGATGTACTCAGCTGTACATCTCCACCCTAAGCCACCCCAACGATGCCATGGAGGTCATGTCCCATTGTCTGGAAGCCGTGCGGAACTGGATGGGCGGGAACAGGCTCCGACTCAACCCTTCCAAGACTGAGTGGCTGTGGTTTCCGGCGTCCCGATATAGCCAGATAATTCCATCGCTGGCTATTGGGGGTGAGATTTTGCCCCCTGCAGAGAGGGCTCGCAATCTGGGTGTCCTCCTGGATGTACAGCTGTCTTTGGAAGACCATATTACAGCCGTCTCCAGGGGGGCGTTTCATCAGGTTCGCCTGATTCGCTAGATGCGGCCCTTTCTGGATCGGGATGCCTTACACACAGTCACTCATGCCCTGGTCACCTCCCGACTGGACTATTGTAACACCCTCTCCATGGGGCTCCCGAATGGGAGCATCCGGAGGCTTCAACTGGTAGAGAATGCGGCGGCGCGGCTGGTTATGGGGGCGTCAAGGTTCTTGCATGTGACGCCCCTCCTGCGCGAGCTGCATTGGTTGCCAGTGGCCTCTCGGGTGCACTTTAAAATTTTGGTGTTAACTTTTAAAGCGCTCCATGGCATCGGACCAGGATACTTACAAGACCGCATTCTGCCATTTTCCTCTCACCATCCGGTGCGCTCCCACAGGGAGGGTCTCCTGCGGGCCCCGTCGGCATCTATGTGCCGGCTGGTGACCCCGAGGAATAGGGCCTGCTCTGTGGGAGCGTCTGCTCTCTGGAATGGATTGCCCCTGGAGTTACGGACAGCCACGGACCTGGGGACCTTCAGGCATGCCTTGAAAACCTGGCTCTTTGACCAGGCCGGCTTGGGCTGACTTTAGTTTTGGGTGTTTTATTTTTTATTAAATTTTATGGTTTTAGGGAAGGGTTTTAATTTTTTGCAGCCAGGATCTTGGTTTAATTTAGTTTTATTTTTCACATATTTATTGTTTTAACTGTACGGCTGTGCACCGCTCCGAGTCCTTCGGGAGAGGAGCGGTATATAAATAAATATTTATTATTATTATTATCTCTCAATAATAAGATTGTGTGCCTCATTATAGGTGATCACCAACACTTTGAATTTCACCAGTAAGTCAACTATAACCATCCAACTATTTATCCAGACCTGTTCCAGATATTAGAATAGAACTTTGACAACATCATTTGGGATGTGTAATTGGGTGTCATACTGACAATACTTCACTGAAAACCAATGGATGACCTCACACAGCAGTTTCAGATAAATTTTTAACAGAAAGGATTGAATGTCAAGCACTGCAGCATTCCACAAATGAGGGGGCCTTTGGCTCAATCTTTCAAGCCTATTAACACTGATTGAAACCAACTTCAAAGATTGGAAGACGACCATTGCAAAATATTGTCCCCTGTCCCAAGTCTTGCAGCTGAATCTAGAAGGATACAACAATCAAGCATCTGAAAGATCTAGAAGCATAAGGAAAGCTGAACTCTCATTTCCCCGCTTTGCCATTGTAAATCAATAAGGAGAGCCAATGCTGTCTCCATACTGTAACCCAGTTTGAAACACAACTTAAATGAGTCTAAATAATCTGTCTCCTTTAGGATCCTGTGGAGCTAAAGCCCAATTACTTTCACTAAAACCTTCCCAACAAGGGAATGGATGGAAATTTTTCAGGGTTGCCAAATTCAATGATGGCCTCTTGAGGAGAGGGTATACCAGAGTTCGATTCAAGGCTGTAAGGACAACTACCTCCCTCAAATAAGCAGGTATCATTTCATGGATCCAATGACAGGATACCTTCTGGGACTTGACAAAACAGAAAGGACCTGCATTTAACAAACAAATGACTGAGTTCGCAATCAGAGCTCGCAGTCAGGAAGAACATGTCTGTTTCCTCAGAACAGGATAGGATACACATATACTCCAGATAACTCTACAGGACCATACAATATTCTCTTCTGCAAATCCTCAGATGGTATATTGGATGGGTAAGTGACACTGACTGAAGCAAGAGGATTCTCAATTTCAAGCAGCACATATACCCTGCATGACCTGCTGGCATTGTGGAAATGTGTAGAATACTTTGGACTGTATATCAGCAGGTTACTAAAACTTACTTGTTTTAGACAATACAACTATTGTGGGAAAAGTCCCAACATTACACATGGGATCTGGGAAAAGAGAATGAAAATGACTTATGAAGGTCATAGTCATACTTTTCCCATTGTATGATCTGGTTGTCAGTAATTATCTATTGCAGGCCATTAGAAAGTGCAGCCATGCCTGCATCAGCTAAAATAGGAGCTGGACAGATCCCTCTTCTGATCACGTAATTAGTTCATCATAGAAATATTAAGGCTTGTGTTTGAGGGGAAAAAAATCACTACACCTGTGGTTCTGAAGTAATTGGCCTTTAGAGTGGAAATGAGAGGAAAACTGCATCATGTGGAGGTGCCCTTCAGGAATGCTTAATCAAGCATCCTCAAGCCAAAAGTTAGGAGGACATTAAGACGTACCATTCATTTCCTAAAATAGCTGTATACTTTCCTGGGATTGCTTTGCTATTCTTTTGATTTCCACATAATTTGGTGTCATGATAGTTTAACTTTCCTGCAAATTTATTGTTTTGATAAAAGCCAAAAAAAGTTACAAGTGCTATTAGACTTTTATCTTGTTTTTCTAATGTTAGGAAGGTCAATTCATTTTTCTGAAAATTAGGATGGACTACTCAGTAGCAATCATGCTTTTTCCAGGGTATTACAATTTGCTCTCAAAGTGAGTCAGACTGTCTCTCCAGAGCCCTATTTCTTAATACAGGCATGATTTTACAATTTATATAAAAGCCATATTTGTTCTTCACACATTTTTTTTTCTTTCTAATGTTTTGAAGCAAGTGCAGGTTTTGCTTTTTTCAGATCAACCAAGTGTTGATCCATTGGTAGAGACAGGAATTGATTGACCAGCTTATCACCCAGGACTGACTTTCTGGACTGAATGGGTGACTGGCTCAAAGTCGCCAACCATCTTTCATGCCTAAGGCGGGACTAGAACTCATAGTTCCCTAGTTGCTACCCTGGTGCTTTAACCAGTATTAGTTAATGCCTTGTCCACAGTGTATTTCCTATGCACTTTCTTTTGTATTTGCTCATTAAAGACATCGGACTTAAATAGTATATATTAATTTGCCTTAGTAATTTGAATTTTGTACTTAAACATATTTTTTGCTTTCAAAAATTAAATTGTACTGCTAAGTACTGTACTGTAGAGATTTCACAGCCAGCATGCTCTGGTAAGGCAGCATAAATGTTCTTGCTTCAGTCCATGGCATTTCCAGATTAGGTAACAGAAAACCAGTTTTAGTCAGTGTTTAATTTTGCACTAACCCATCATGTGTTTCAGTATGAGACAACCCCCACGCTCTTAACTTCTTTCCAGAGATTGTTCTTTGATGATGGTGGATAGAAGGAAGGTCTCCAGGGGCTGAAATCTTATGAATTATCTTAGTAATATAACATAATTGGATAGACTCCAGCCATCTGTAAATTATTATGTTAGGAGTGGAGCTGAGTATGGTGATTCTCACTGTGAGAGAATGTTGCTATAAATGTAAATGTCTATCTCAAACTTTTTTTTTGAAGGGGGAGAGGAAAGAATTAAGTATGACTAGAATCCAAAAGGCCTTCAATGGAACTTTGATTCTTCTGTAACAAAATATGTAAAAATGGAACCACCGAAGAGTAATCGGATAAATAAAAAAGGCATTAAGATATCCTACCTAACTCAGAAATTTTCCAGACTTCAGTTTCTATAAATCTGAACCAAATGAACTGTTGGCTGAGAATTATGGACTTATGGAACTTAACATTCTTCAAATATGGAAGTTATAGAATAGGAAACAGGGCAAACAACATGAATGAATGTATGTGAAGACAGAAGAAATGGACAGAAGATACAGAAACCACTGAAAAAGTTGTATTTATGTATGCGAGAAGACGATTGCATCTTTTACCTGTGAAAATCTCCCGATCATTCATCTGTCAATAAAATCTTGTATAGCTGTAGGCTTAACATGCATTTCTAAATTAAATTCTGCCTCTGAGTTTTGAAAGGCTATTATAAGTAGTAAAAGGCAAGTGAGAAACAATGTTGTCACAAAGTGAGGTCATGCTTGCTGAAGCATCACAAAAGATTTGAGGTGGATGCTTACTACTTCACATAACCGGGTCATTCTTGAGTAGTAGCTGAATTATTTATTTTAAAAAGTTATACCTTGTTTTTTTCTTGTCTTCCAAAAATGAGTTCAGGCATAAAATTATACATTATAAGGATAAGAAGGGATTTATCATCCAATTCTATCTCCTGTTCTAGAGCAGGAAACCACTACTGAAGTCCTGCTTGATAGATAACCATCCAGCCTTTGAAACCTCCAATGAAGTAGAGGCCATCACCTCCCCGGGGAATTTTATCTAAGAGTAAGAACAACACTTATTATTAGGGAAGTTACCCTGAAGTTGAATTGAAATTAAATATCATTAATATAAAAACATACTTATACTATCATTGTCTCCCAACTTCCAAGATCTAAAGTTCTTTTAAATAGTTCCATTTTAACCAACTTCATAAATGCCAAGGGTAAGGCACCATATGGATTACAGTGAGCAGGATATTCCAAGGGGTAGTGACTATAATGAAAAATATTAACTTTTCTTATAACATCTCTCTTGCAGAGCAGAGAATGGGAATACGAACTAGACAGGTTGATTCTTTTTGAAGCAGATAGTCCTGCATATAATTCTACATAAAGTCACATGTGGGACTTCATTGGTCAAAACCAACATTTTGAATTGTACCCAGTATAACCAAGGCAGAGCCTGCAACACCATTATTATATGGGGAAAGTAGCTCTCAGCTGTAAACAATTTGGGTCCTACAAACTGCAGACATCAAGTAGTCTGCAAAGGTAACTCCATGTTGTGCACATTACAATAATTATAATACTCTGTCTGGGAGGTGGTGAGGGTGTGACTCACTGTCACTAGTTAATAGTCAATCATCAGGGGAAATGCATACTATTAAATAAGTCAGCCATTTCAAATGAAACCATGTTGATATTTTAACATGTATGCAGTTAGATCACCCACACCTACAGTTTTATAGCATTAAAAATACGTTGTCAGTTTTTAAGTTCAGGATATTTATTTGTTTGTTAAATTGCTTAATCAATAAATAAATGCACTCTTGCGACAAGGAGACAGGCAAATTACCAGTCTACATTTTACTGTAATGTGCTTTCAATATAATTTGTACAACAGTCTAGATGCCTGTTACCAAAAGTCGAACTAGAAGATCAAAAAGGCAATATCTGTTTAGATTGTCTGTATAATGAAAGGACTTTTGCATCAGGGGACAAAATATCCATTTTCTCAGGCTCCTCCATACTTCTCAAAGGCTATCGGTTGTGCATGGATCTGACCTGTTTGTGGCAGAGGCTACACTACTGGGGACCCTATTTACTTTGTTTAGGATCACATGCCAAAATTAATCTCAGATCATATTGTGAGATTCTTTGATTCTACCCATTTTGCATCTAGTCAGGGTAGATTATGGCAAGCTTATCTTGTTCCAAAATCTAACTAAGGAGTCCCTTAGGAAGAGCTTCCTGCTTTCTGAAAATATTTGAGTTACAGTCACAAGGTGCAGTTCACTGATGTAATAAGAAAGTAGTTCAGTGATGGGATTCAAATTTTTTTTATACAGGTTCTGTGGGCGTGGCTTGGTGGGCATGGGTGTAGCTGACTCGGAGACACATAATTCACTGTCACCCTTGACCCTAGTTTTCCCCTACTCCCTGGGTGTATTGTAATTCATATTCTCCAATGGGACATATCCATAGCCAAGAGTCATCAGTCATGCTCTCCAGTTAGAATTTTGCTGGACAGAAACTTCAGTCCCCTACTTACTATCTTTAAAAACATTTATGGAATGCACTTTCGGTTTGCAAACGGCTGCACTGCTCCCCGCTCCCTTTCTGTTGGCAACTCTAAAAAGACCACAGAAATATTTTATGAGTTGACACATGAACTCTTAATTGTGTCCAATCCAGTTCAATCTTGGTCTTCCTTTACCACTGCTTTCTCAATAAAGCAAGGATCAGCACACAGGGAAATATTGATCATGACCAGTCTTATAAAATAATTGGGGCACTAGATGCTTCTCACCTCAGCTCTGAAAATGGAGGTTATATTTCTTCTGTACTAAAATCTACCAATAGTCCAAGAAAAGCTGAAGGAGGTCGGAAAGCGACTCTGCTCTGTAGCAAATTACACAAGCAGGATCCTAATACACAAGCATCTTGCCCTCATGGCATAATAACACAGGCGTTCAGAAATCTTCATTTCTACAGCAGCCACTGACATATTTTCTCAGACAATCAGATAATGGTTGATGTAGGACATGAAAATCAGAAGCACAAATTTTGAAAGAACTAAAACCACTGGGCTTCCCAAACAGGTCCATATGATCATCCATAAGCAATTGCCTAATAAATATGGGCGTGTTCTCAGTTTAGCTTCCACTTTTTAAAGTCCTGTAGGAAGTTAGCACCCACCCCTCTCCTAGAAAATTGAAATAGCCTAGGAAATATTTAAAAGGCAGAATATTATATCTCCCTGGATGAGAGAAATTATGTTTTAAAGACAAAGCAGCTTCCTGCAGCTCCCTGCCTCCCCTTCAGCTCCAAGGTGATGGGATTAAGGATGGCCCTCAGGAAATGACAGGATTACCCATCTCACCAAATGTTCTGGGAGGATTGCATTAGCCAGCACTCAGGTGAAGCCATGTGGTCCAGACCAAGCCTACAAAGTTAAGACCCCTACCCCTGGGAGTCTGACAGCCAATGGGATTCATTTCTTGCACAGGAACAGGAAACACTAAGGTGGGGCCCAACAGAGGTTATAAAAGGGTCTCTCAGCATCTTGGTCGGCCCTTTTTCCCTTCTCTTCTCACCTTGAAGCATGTGACCATCTTTCTTACTCTGGAGCTCCAGGCCATCTGGCCCTGTACACCATTAAATTTTCCAAGCAGCCTCCATGTTTCCAGTGTCTTTTTCCCCACTTGGAATTGAACCCAGGATAGTTCTTTCAACAGTCCAAGAAAACGTTTGACCAAATTTAATCAATAAATCCAACTATTACTTTCCTGTAATGTTCCTGCTACTTCTACTTTTAGAACTAAATGTTCCTTAGTAATTAGCCTTCGTCAAAAATAGCGGATCCTTATGCCTCCTTCCTGGAGGTTATCAACAAAAAAAATCAGGAATTTTCTGAAAGAACCATGCTTGATGCTTCAACAGATGTCAAGTAATTACAGTTCCTATCAGAATTTCATACAGTTTGGTTTTAGAAAGCACCACCAATTTGTAGATCCTTTTTTTTTAAAGGTAATAGGCTCTCATTTATCACTGCTCCAATTTTATTAACATTTGCTTTTTTAAAGTTACGTTCAATTTTACAGGGTAGCTAGATTAATATGCTCTAAATCAGAGGTCCCCAGTCCCCGGGCCACAGACCACTACCAGGCCGTAAACTGTAGGAAACTGAGCTGCTCAAAGTGAGAAAGCACACATGCATCCCCCCTTGTGCAAGCAGGCAAATGTATGCACACGCGCTCCATTTGCGTGAGTGGCAGGTGTACATGCATGCCACTTGTGCAAATGGAGATGTATGTAGGCATGTACTTGCCTACCGCTCGCATGAAAACCCACCCACCCCCGCTGGTCTGCAAAGCCAGAAAGATTGGGGAACTCTGCTTTAAATGATGTTTTATCTCTGCCACATTCTTCCCATTCTGTTAAATAAAGAAAAGCAGGGATTGCAGACATTTTGATCTTTTCTCTTCAAAACACATGATTTATGAGCAAATCTTTTTTTTTCCTTGAAAATTTTCAAAACCTTATTTCCTTTGAACCTTTTAATTATGAATTAGAACTGCAGGATGATACTCTTGAATCTTGATCAAACTGAGTTCTGGTTTGATTTGTGAAGCTTTAAATATAATGCACATTATACTTTCTTAGTAATCCATTTGTTGTACCATTCTAATGCCCAGCAGAGAGCACTAGAAGCTTATAACTTTAAATTGCTAAGAGTTGGATTGTAATAGGAACATGCTCATATGTGGCTTTCTAGCTTGATATTTAATATTTCATTTATTAAAACAATATCCAGGATATATTATAATGTTAAAATTAGTATAGAAGAAAGAAAGAATGTTACTTTCATATTCTTTCCAGTTCAGCTTTTTTCATTAGAGTCTTTTGTATAAACCAAATCTCTCAATTTTTGTCTTTCTCATCTCTGTGATGAAGATGATTGAATTTGTATTTGATACAAGGGCTATTCTTTCTGTGCAATTTGCTCCAAAGTTTTCTATCACAAGCATGACTGAAAGGAACTAAGTGCATTTCACATTATACATTTCAACAGGGTTCTCACGTACACCAATTTCGCTGTGTGTCAATATGAGTGTGCATGTGCACACATAATTTAGTAAATGAAAACATTGGCTAAAAATAGGAATGTATCCACAGAAAGAGAATGCTTGGTAACTACGGTTACCATCTGTTCCAGAAATAAAACATCACTATCATTTTCATATGTTAATTCTGTAAAACTGATTCAAAGGACCTTGCTTTATAGAGAGGCTCAATTTGGGCAAATCCAACATTATGATTTCTGAATGGCAATTACACATAGTCTGCTGTTTTAAAGGGATAGAAAAGGATAAGTAAAATTTAGAGTTCTGCTTCATTTGCTGTTTCTTTAGTTTCTTCTCCCAGTCAGTTAGTTCTTTGCCTTTTCTCAAGAACTGCATTGGGTTTATCTTGAAGGCAAGTACCAGTTTCCTTCTTCTGCACTTTTCATCTGTTTGGCTTTTGACTTATTTTTTTCCTTGCTCTATTCAACAACAGAATCTAGTGCAAGATACTAGAAATTATGTTTGCTACAATTCTTTTAAAGGAAATATTACTCTGAACAGTTCTCCTAAATTAGTCATGCCGATGAGGTAATGCATAAAAGAGGCCAAATAAATTCAATTACTTGTCCAATTTGCTTTAGGTTTTGCCAAATTTAGGCTAATTGTGGTAGTACCTTATATCTCCTTCCCCAAATAAATGTAAAACATAAAAATGTACATACACACACAGGAACATAAACCTCTTAGCTCAATATATTTTGCTTATTAGTTTGAGCTCAAACACTTTTTGAGCCATTTTATCATACTTAGTTGCATAAATCAGGGTCAGGATGAGTTAAGTAAGATAAAAATGTATCATCTGGTGAAAAAGAAGGCCTTCTCACTCATGATTTTACAATCATAGAATAGGTTTCCCCAGAGGTGGTATTCAGCAGGTTCTGACCAGTTCTGGAGAACTGGTAGTGGAAATTTTGAGTAGTTCGGAGAACCGGCAAATACTACGTGTGACTGACCCCACCCCCATCTATTCTCTGCCTCCCGAGTCCTAACTGATTGGCTGGGTCTTCTTTTGTTGCCCTGCACAGGAGAACGGAGCTGGAAAATAGATAAGTGGGGTGGGGAAGGAATGAAGATTTTTACAGTATCCTTCCCCTGCCATGCCTACCAAGCCACACCACATCCACCAAGGCATGCTCACAGAACCGGTAGTAAAAATTTTTGAATCCCACCATTGGGTTTCCCTATCATGTTGTATTATGGTTTGCTGATGAGACTACAATTGGAGCTTTATAAATTGCAGAAGGTGGGTTCTTGCACTACACTAAGCCCTAAGCCCAGGCAGTCAAATTTGCAGCCCAAGGGTCAGATGCGTCAAAGGCTGGCCATGCCCATGCCTGTTTTAGCGAAAGGGACAAAGTCATGGTATGTTACATAATGCCGCCATGATGATGTGAGTTTGACACTCCTGTCCTAAGCAAGTTAACAATCTGACTGTCTGTGTACACTCACCTGCAAACATACTATGAAACTATGACCACATTTTGAGACTTGAATACAGCACTATGTTTTATTTGGGGATGGATGCTTGCTCAGAGATTCTCACATGCAGAATGCTATACAATAGCCTCTTTCATTTTGTGCATGTATAGACTGGAAGGATTGCCAGGAAGCAAATTTGTGGTGCATATATATCTATATGTTATAGATATATAGAAGAAGAATGAGTAAAAAATACAAGTAATCTTTGATTTACAACCTTTTGTTTAGTGACTATTCAAAGTTACAACAGCACTGAAAAAAACCAGCACTGAAAAAAAGTGACTGATGGCCATTTTTCATACTTAATGATTGTTGCAGCATCGTCATGGTCACATGAACAACATTCAGGTTCTTAGCAACTGGCTCATATTTATGATGATTGCAGTGTCCCAGGGTCGCACAATCATCTTTTGTGACCTTTTGACAAGCAAAGTCAATGGGGAAGCCAGATCCACCAATTTCACTTAACAACTGTGGCAAAATATGTTGTAAAATGGGGCAAAACTCAACAGCTGTCTTGTTCGACAACAGAAATTTTGGGTTCAACAATGGTTGTAAGATTTACTTCCTTCACAAAAATAGTACTTCTTAACTTTCCATCATAATCTCATGGTTGGCTGAAAATCTAACAGTATGTGTGAAAATTGATTATCATTATCAAGTGTTTCTTTCCAAGCAGTCATTTTGAGTAAACACACACACACAGTTTCAGCCTTTGGTCCTTCTACTTAAAGAGTGATTGTCAATAGCCATCTGGAAATGCCTCCTGACTCTGAATCACAAAGGATTCCTGCGTAAACTTTCTCATTTCTGGTATTGAATTATCTAGTTTTTGTCATGTGTGTGAATTAGCTATCCTCCAACTGCTGTGCAAAAAAAAAAAGGGGGCGGGGGTGAACTTACAGTTGGATGGTCATTTATAGATTGCCAGAAAAAAACAGCACATCCCTCTTAAATGGACAAAAGAGAACTACTGATTTTTAAAAATGTTTTTTAAAAAATTCTCATTTTAAATCTCCATTTTATAATTGTTTACTGTCTTAAATGTTTTCAGTACACATTTCTGCCTATATGTACTTAATAGATGTAAATTTAAAGTAGCATAGTCTTAAACAGTTATATTAAGTGGATGTGCACTCTGAGTTTCTGGTTTCTGTTCATACTGCTGTTTAGGTGTGGCCTATTTGCTAGCCAACATTAGCATCCAATTCTATTTTCTTAAGGTCATTTAAATTTATTCCTGCTTTTTTATTCAGTCCAGTGAACTATGGAACCACTGTGATTAGGAAAATGTTTCTGAGTCAGAGAGATAAGAGAGGAATGGACATCTTCTCATCTCATAATAATTACTTAGACTTCCAATGAAAGCCATATTTGCAACTACTGTAACAGGACATGCCAAAAGAAAAGGATTCCTGCAATTTTTTTGCTCCGTTTGAAAGACATTTTGTTCTTAAAATGTCTCCTAAGATCAATATTAATGCCAGTGTATCCTGATTAATCAACAGTAGTACTAGATATTTCTTTTATTTCTATTGCACACATGAGGCATAGCATGACTGGTTTTATCCTTAGTGCTTAGATGTGGGTAGCCAGATGTTATTCTATGGAGTTAAAACTCTCTACCAGGAATTGAACTCACAGGCTTTTGCACTTTAGTGTGCATTAGCCTTAGGAGCTATGCAGTTTCTAGTACTCGTGGATTACAGGATGGGATATTTAGAATAATGGTATGTTCAGTCCACCATTTCTTTAGGCTCTCAAAGCAGAGAGGTACAGCTCTTGCATTATGTCACGATCTCGTGTGGGGTTTTACTTCTACTTCCCACCCTTGACGAGGACAATTTCTCTCTTTTCACACAGTGCATATCCTGTATTGTATTTTCAGTCACATTGACCACCCTCCCCCAGGATACTTGACATGACCAGCTTCATCCTTAAATAAAGAATGTTTTTTCCTCCAACCGTAAAGTGAACCCCACCACAGGGAGGTATGACCTCATGGAACCTATGAATCTGTCTTTTCTGAGAGAATTTAAGAGAAGTTTTATCACTTCTAATAGGCTTCTCTTTCTTTCTACTGCAAAGATATGTGTATTCAGAGTATTAGATGAAGTATTAGATGAATGCTCAGAAAGATAGCAAGAGAAGGGCTGAAGCTGAAATCGCCATTGTTCAGTAGAGGATTGACTTGGCTTTCAACCAAAAAACTCCCCCTTCCCTTCCTGCTGATGCCATCTTTTGAAGGCTCCTGCCAACACGAGGCAGATTACATAGACACCAAGCCCACCAGTCCAAATTAAAGCCTTGCAGGGTTCTCCCTGGATAGAATCTGTCTTCCTTTCAGGCTGGGAAGCTACACCTCCTTTCTGAGCTGTTGCTTTTCTTTCCACAGAAAAGGTGCAATTAGCTGCTGTATATCACCCGGCTTGAATGCTTTGCCTTGTTTAACACAGGCTTTAATTAAAGACCCCACAACGTTAGAAAGCCACAGTAATTATTCATCTGAAAACATTTACACAGAGTCCCCTGTTTCCCTTCTTCAATAAATTATCAACTTTGCATCTCCATAATTTATCAAAATGACTAAAAATACATTGTCTCAGCCCCCATGACCTCACTTCTCGCTCTGGCTTTTGTGTCTCCAAAATATGATCAGTTTGTTTTCTTAATGAAAACATTTCCTGCTGTCCAAGAAAAGAGAGGAAGAAAAAGAATGTAGGAAGCCTTTGATAATCCACTTTATGAAGATGGTGGCTTTTGTCCCTCTTCCATCTGAAGATGATGTCAGCTATCTGGTCTGAGTGGAATACATAAGAATTAGTTTGATTACTTTTGGAAAAATATATACGTATAATGCAAAACAATGTAGTCTTTATGAGCTGAGTCTGAGCTTTGTCAATGAACCATGCATTATCCCTCAGTCCCTAGAATCTTTCTTTTTTTCTCTTGGTTCAGAACTAATTCGACTTCTGGCTTATGTTCATAGTTGTACACATTGTTGTAAACGATAATATTTATATTTGGCTTTGACTGTGTGAACTCAATCATTATGGTCTCTCAACTGTGGTTTACTGCCTCTCCCTGAGGGTATTTGCCTATTCCATTAGGACCGATAGGGTGGGTGCATTCCAGATCCCCTCCCTTAAATGTTGTAATCCAGCAGATGCTCTAGGACAGGTCATGCTGGGTGGAAAATTTTGGGAGCTGAAGTCCACAAGTCTTAAAGTTTCCAAGTTTAGAGGGCTCTGCTCTAGGAAGTGAACCTCCTTGGTAGCAGACCTATCCCACCGAACATCCTTCTCTCTCCCCACAAGATTCTGGGACCTGTGTTTCAGAAACTTATCTTTATTGTTCCTCTAAATTTTTATTGCTGTTGATGTGGACTACCCAGAGTTATCAGTTGTAATAAGTGTCATAAATATATAAATAACTAAACTAGGAATTTGTAGTATTGTTTGCTTGCTTGATACCGGACATATACTATCTTTTTTTTTTTTTTAGAAAAATATAATACAAATTTTGATTTTGTGCCATCCACTTATGTTTGATTCCTAGCAATCACATAGACATGACAATCTAATTCTTCACTTTTTCTTTCAAATCTCCTAATGTTACACTCATCGCCACTATAGTCCATCCACTTTGCTGCTGATTGTCCTTTTTCCTTCCACTTTTCCCAGCATCAGAACCTTTTCCAGAGAACTGAGTCTTTGTATAATTTTTCCAAAGTAGGATAATTTGAGCCTGGTCATTTGTATCTCGGGTGAGAACTCTGGGTTGATTTGTTGATGACCCCTTGGTTTGTTTTCTTTGCTTGTTGTTCTACCTCACAGGTGTCACAGCGTCACATTGTTGTCACCTGTTTTACGATGTTTTCCCCTTCATGGAGCTGGGCTGAGCGTGGCCTGTGTGTGATGCATCCAGCCCGTGGGCTGCCAGTTTAACATTCCTGTCTACCTGTTGTCATAAATTTTGGTCTTCTTTATACAGATAGTCCTCACTTAATGACCAAAATTAGGACCTGCAACTCTGTTGTTAAGTGACATGGTTGGTAAGCAAAACATCATACTTACAACATCCCTTCTGATTCTGATTCATTGAGTCCCTCTGGGTTGCTAAGTGAAACATCATGTGATTGCAACTTATGATTTTACTGCCGGTCTCTGCATTGACTCTGTTTGTAGGAAGTTAGTTGCAAAGGGCCTGAATGTTGATGATGTGACTGCAGGGAAAGTACAGCTATTGTAAATGTGAGGACTTACTTTTTCAGTGCCATTGTAACTTTGCATGGTTGTGGTATCCACTATGATCCTCTGGATAGTGCTAGATGCTAGCAGCAGACTGCACATTTGGCTAAGGGGGCCTCTTTTGTTACTGCATGATCTCATTCCCTATATTTTGGTAAAGGTGAAAAGTCCCTAACTTTCCAGACATACAGGTGATCTCATTTTATTAACATCACCACTAGTCTTAAGGATTGGTTGGGAGGTTGTACCAATGTGGATGGGAGCTTTCACCCATGTGGCATCTATTCTCCAATCCAGATGCTGTATCTATGTTGCCTTTATCTTCTTGTAAAAACCCTATTAATGTAATAAACACTGCCCAGGCAGTCAGACATCTTTGGACCCTGCAATGACTGTTTTTTGATTGCCACATATGGTGCCCGACAGGGATATCAACCCTGCAGGGCAGGGTCACAACCCCTCAGGGTAAGGCAAAAGCCAATGTACTTACTACCATCTGGATATAGACCCCAAGGTGCACCTCCGTCTCACGAGACCCCTCAGTGATAAGTATGGGTTGCAATCTATCTCAACATCAGCAGTAACATGTTCAGGAAATTAGATTCCTGCTACATGAATCAGGTGCAAAAGCACACTGAGGTTAGACATAAAAAAGCTGATTGGGGAGATAGGGAAGCATTGTCCCTCGTACCCTGGGTGCAGGACACTCAGGTTACAAGATTGAATAAAGTTAGGGCATACATATTGAACCCAGGGCTCCAGTCCAAATATTACTTCGATGGTATCAATGCTGTCATGCAGTGGAAACACCTGGCTCTGATGTCTCAGTAAAACAATAATTTGCTCTGATGTTTCAGCAAAATAATAATTGACTAAAAACTCCCCTCCTGATTATGATCAGGTAAAAATTGGCACTCCAAAATCTTCTCTAATTGGACTTTCCGCTCCTTCTGAACAGGCTAAATTTTTTGATTCTCCAAAGCGATTGTACACCCCATAAAGCAAATATTAAAGGAACAATTAGAAAAGGGGGGAGATTTAAGCTAGAAACCCAGGACAGAGACACATAAATTTATTTGTTTAAAATTTTTATGTTTAATCTTTTTAATTATTTAATGCTTAAGAAAATAGAACAATGGATGTAACTAGAATGCAGGCAACTGCTCTCTTCTGATGCACTGGGTGGCAGAATTGAATGTAGAAGGCATGCCCCATTGAGTTCAATGGTCTACAGTTAGCTCTGCTGTTCAGAAGCATGGAACGAGACACAGATTCATATTTAAAATAGAGCCCCTCCATAAAGTACATTGGGGTTGATCAAAGAAGATATGATTAATTTTTGCTGTTATATGTGTGTTAAAAAGAACTAAGAGACGAAGAAAATGTTTACTATTTTTTTCAGGATGTGATTTCCACTAAAACTTCTTAGATGTTTATGTATAATAATGTATAATAATTGCATGCAGAATAGAACTTAACTGTGTATGTATAATAATGTAAAGTAAGTGTATGCAGAATTGGACAAGATTGAAGTGAAGAAAAATATCCTTTACCTGTGTATAGTCCTAATTCCTTTACCTGTGTATAGCCCTAATTCTTTTACCTGTGTATAGCCCTAATTGGAACAGCTGTAGCTCAAAATAAATTAATTGTAACACGTTTGGCAGCCAGAGAATTAAATTGGCTTTTTGGATTGGACTTAGAGCTATGGGAAGCAGATAGGCAGTGATTCGGGCCCACAATCGCTTTTGTGATTGGAACCGTTCCTTGAGTTCTCCCAGTGCTCTGAGAACAAACTACAGGTTTTTCAAAAAAGAAAAAATAAACTGTGGAGATTTAAAGGGACAAAACCTCCCCAGGTCTGGAAATGTTGTGTGTGAGAATGTGTGTATGTAATCATTTCCAGCCCTGGAGGGTGAGATCCTCTACAATGGAGTTTAGTGGTTCTCAGAAAAGAATTGTAGGTATGCTAGTAGTTTGATTACAGTGTAAATGTGTGAGAATGTCGATGGTAAAAAATTGATGTAAACGTTTGTGTGTTGACGCCCATCCCAGATTGAAAGGAGAGTAAGATAGCATGTGCAAGGAAATGAGAAAAATCCGGATGAAATGTATGTGATTTACTGGAAAGAGAGGATTATTTGTGTGGGTATTTGTGTGTGCTTTGCTGAGCTTTGCTTATGTTGAACGTTATTTGTGTGTGAGTTATTGGTGAAAAGAATGTTTAGTGGAAAAGATGGATGTGTAGTATTTTTAAAAATTCCTCCCCCCTTTTCTGTGGTTGTTAACATTTTGCTTTGTAAAAACAGGGTGGGGGGGGGGGTAGAGTGAGGCTTTTGATCACTTTAACAATTTTTTTTTCTCTGCTTTGAGTTTTTGCCTTGAAAAAGGCGAGGTTGGAAAATAACTTTTTTATAGGTTACATAGCTTCATCTCCTGATTTTTTAGCGATTTTCACACAAAAAAGCCTCAGATAGATAGGCTGAGATTGGCAAATTGCCTGGAACATTATCTGTATAGGTGGCTCAGTTCCCAGGTTCAGCTCGCCTGGAACCATTATCTTTGAAGATGGCTCAATTCCCAGTTTCAGCAAGGGGAATCAAAATTTAAAACTAGCTGTACTCTGTACATGCTCTTAATCCATATTTTGATTAAAGCAGAGAACTGACACTAAAATTTGACTCCATCTGGAGGGTTTACAACAAGAATGTTAAGAATGCATAACTATTATTAGCACAACAGGTAAAATCATGAAAGGTATACAGTTGACTTTGCAAACAACTTTTCCCTCTAATTTTTGATAAGTACAATAAAGTGTAAATGGTGGAGTTATGTAAATCTAATTTTTAATTTTATTTTTAGAAAACCTTATCTCTTCAATGTTTTTTACATGACTATATAAGCTGTATTGTTTGCCTAAAGAACTTTGGCTTGCTTACTTAATGACTTCTTCCTTTACAAGGATCCTCATGATGATACCTGGAAAGTGTCCTGCTATTTTAATTTTCAAAACTTTTCTCAACAGCCTTTTGATTTAATCTTTGACTCTCATTATGTGTGTTAACTTCTTTTAATCTTACAGGTGCTCATATTACACCCAGGATTATCCCTAATCTTATGACTTTATTTTTAATTTTGCAACATCTACTACAAGACCGAAGATATTTTTTACATATGTAGACGCTCCTTTCTGGGCCTCTTTCTTAAGGGTATAGCTTTACTGATTTTTTTTCAGTCACTCTTTTTTCCATCAAAATGCAAGATTGTTTCATCATCAACTTTGGCCAATAGATGTTACCTACTAGGCAAGCCTTCTCTTTACAATATGGTATTTGGGGTTTTTTTGCAATTTTGTACAACCTGGAATATAGCCATAATGGAATATGCTCATTGGTCATTTAAGGCCTGTCTCCACAAATAAATAAAAAAGGAGGGAAAGGGGTCTCTAAAAAAAGTTTTAAAAGTATTATTTACCTTAAATCAACACCTTAAATCAATTCCAGGTTAAAAAAGTATTATTTATCTTAACTCAATTGAATGTAATTTAATGTTTCCATTTACCTTACATTAATTGAATTTACCTTAATTGAATGTTTCTATTCAAAATTTAACTATTTGGGGGTGAGGGGGCAAGGCTATGTTGTTGTGTTTGCTCCTACAGGACCTTTATGGATTCTAGCTTGTTGTGTCCGCCCAGCCAAGGATGTCTACACCAGTCACCAGATCCAGTCACAGTCCCAGGAATTTGACTTTACAGATGGCACAGTGTCCAATCCGGGCTCATTTGCTTATATTTGATTGTTTAAAGCTGTCCTGTCAGTGGCTGTCACTTCACACAAACACTCACTTGAGCAACAAAGTGCAATTGGCTAACATCACACAGAATAATGTCTTTTGCTTATCTGAAACCTATGATATAGAACATTTGCTTTCTACATGTTTACTTCCTGTCTGCACTCCTTCTGCAGTAATTCAAAACTTCACTGGCTTAAGCAGATTTTTATTACATGGGAACTTTAACTATCAGACTATATCTAATTGGGGATTTGCTGCTTATTATCTACCCCCTGATGTAATTGTTTTACACACCTCAATGATAGCAGTCCCTATAAATATAACTTGTGCAAAAGTAGTTAATTGTACATCTTCAAGTAAAAAACCTCACTGTCATCGCATTAGCTTACCTACTCTGAACTGCAAAGCTTTGGAAGAGACTTCTTTTCACTTTACCCATGTTTGGCTACTGCAAGGATGGTTTTTACATGTAGTCAAGAAACTTTAATTATATTCCTGCTAATATTAGTGAAGCGCAATGCTGCCTCAGCTGACTGATTCCTGATTTGCTTTCTAAACAACAAATTCATCATTTGAATCATTCTCGACGTGGGGTCACACTAGATAGCACTTGTAATTCTGAAGCAATCATACTTAATAAGCAGAATACATAGTACTAGCTTTGTCTATAGTGGGTGTTCCAGCAATTGTTGCTCGTGCTCACCTTAATATTAACTCTGTTGCATGTAACGATTTGCCCCCGGAGATACGGGCCATTATCGACATTCAGACCTTCCGGCGTGCAGTAAAGACCCTGTTTTTCCAACAGGCCGGCCTGGCCCAGTAACGATTTTCGGGGTTTTTAATAACTAGGTTTTTAAATTTTTAAATTTTAAATTTGTATTAGTTTTATATTTTAAATAGTATTTCGGCCTTTGATGAAATTGTTTAATTTGTTTTTAATTGTATATATTGTTTGTTTTTAGTTGGCTGTGCACCGCCCCGAGTCCTTTTTTGGGAGAGGGGCGGTATAGAAATTTAATAAATAAATAATAAATAAATAAATGTAATTTAGCAAAAACAATTATGTAATTTAGCAAAAATAATTAATGTTACTTCTTCAGCTATCTCAACAATCAACCACGAGATGCAGATGTTGAGGAAGACTATTCTACAAAATTTATATTGTTTTAATTTGTTTGATGGGTCATGAACCACCCAGCACCAGCTTAGTATTTCTACACAATTTGGCCTTGGATTTGAAAATTGATAAATTAGGATCTTGGTGGGAAAGCTTTTGGGCTTGATTATCTACAGGCTTAATGGAAAAAAAATTACGCTATGTAATCAGTGCTTTAATTAGTGGGTGCTGCTTTGTTCAATGTCTCCCTTCTCTTTGCAACATATGTATCACAGCTTTTCACCCTAAACCATCTCCTACATTGCCTTAGGATCAACTATATGCCCTGTATAAACAACTGCAAGCATGCTCTTCTGATGATTATTATGAATCCTCTCCTAACTCCTTCTATGATTCTTCAACTAATAAAATAAAAAAGAGTGAAATGTGGTAGCCACTGAGATCCTCTGGATGGTGCTAGATGCTAGCAGTAGACTGCACATTTGGCTAAGGGGGCCTCTTTTGTTACTGCATGATCTCATTCCCTATATTTTGGTAAAGGTGGAAAGTCCCTAACTTTCCAGACATACAAGTGATCTCATTTTATTAACATCACCACTAGTCTTAAGGATTGGTTGGGAGTTGTACCAATGTAGATGGGAGCTTTCACCCATGTGGCATCTATTCACCAATCCAAATGCTGTATCTATGTTGCCTTTGTCTTCTTGTAAAAACCCTATAAATGTAATAAACACTGCCCAGGCAGTCAGACATCTTTGGACCCTGCAATGACTGTTTTTTGATTGCCACATATGGTTGCTAAACAGGGGAATCATTAAACAAGGTCTACCTACGGCCACATTATTTTCTCTATGCACTTTGACTTTTAGTATAAGGGCTTGCAAATCCTTTGCATTTTCAGCTATCAGGGTAGTAGTATAAGCATAGCATCAATTATTGATTTTTCTGCCAATTTTAAAATCTCACTCATTTTCTTCAATCAAGCTTCCTTTATTATATTAGGTTCAGCATAGAGATTTAAACCTTAATTAGTCTAGTAAAAATATGGTGCTCATTAAAATTATTGCAAAACAAATGATTTAAGCAAATAGGTCAACTGCCATTAAAAATGGGCAGAAAGTGGACATTTATAACTTGCATTTATTTTTTTCCGTTTCCACTGCTATTGAACATTTGATAATAGATGTCTATTTACAAATCTCAATTTCCATCTGAGATTCTTTCGTTCTATTGCATTCTATCCTTCAAATGTTTAACTGCATCATCTATCCATTTTATTATTCCAATATTTTTTAAAAGCCTTCTAGAACTTATCTTTTAAATTTACTTTCTAGTATCTTAGATAACTGCTGTTAATGTTTATATCAATTAGCAATTAGACTTATATACTACTTCATAGTGCTTTACAGCCCTAAGCAATTTACAGAGTCAGCATATTGCCCCCAACAATCTGGGTTTTTTTACCGACCTTGGAAGGATGGAAGGCTGAGTCAACCTTGAGCTGGTGAGACTTGAACTGCCAAACTTCTGATCAGCAGAAGTAGCCTGCAGTACCGCACTCTAACCACTGCACCACCTTGACTCTTATCATCATTCTAATCATCTTCCTTTCTTATGTGGAGTCATTTCCAACATAGCAGTACTGGAATATGGTGTTCCCGTTCCAGATATAACCAGAGTGGGTATAAATAAATCTAATACGCATTATAAACAAACTTTGGAACATTTGAATTGCTTCCAAGAATTGCTTCCAAGTGTCATGTATCAGAACAAAGCTTGAGGTCAAATGTAATTCTTTGATCTCTTATTCATTTCAATCAACCAAATATTGTAGGTTGTGGTCACTCCAGTTGTCCATTTCTACCTGCACTGGCAATTACTTGTCAATATCTTATACATTCACGATGTTTGCTTAGAACTATTTCTCAGATTCTTAAACATATTTCTTTTCAAGCAAATAGGGTTTTTAAAAAACTTTGCAAAATATATTAGTATGCAGTACTTAACATTGTCTCTTTTTTGGGCTCTTTAATAACACCAGCTTGGCAAGTGATAGAGGAAAATTGTAAATATTAGGATATTGTTTCTCAGTACCCTCAATATCAAGAAGTAATTACTTTGTGGAAAGTTTTTTTTTTAACTTTTTTGTCATTTTCATTAACCAGAAATATCTAAGAAATCTTGAAACGTCCACAAATAGTTCTATCTTAGAAAAGAAATATGTGATTGATTTAATTTAATCATTCCTATCTGAGGATAGCTGTGATGGAATTGGATAAATGTAGAAGTCTTATTTCAGAGGTGATATTAGTATTCTGTGGGCATTTAAATTTGTCATTTGGAAAGGATTCAGTTGTCTAGTTTGCAGAATGTTTGTCCATTGCCCACATCACAGGACACTTTTGTAGTATTGACATATGCTAGATGTAACATATATAAATATAGGATTAAACAAAGGGAAAGATTATATTTTCATTAGGAAAATGGTTTAAAGAGAGGAACATGAAACAAAATGAGAGGAAATAGATTCAGCCTTAAGTGACCAAAGAAATTTGAATTTTGGAACCTACTGCAGGTGGATTTGTTATATTAAACATTTTACTGTGATTTAAATGTTGATTTGGAATTGCATTATGAGTAACTTCAACAACTAGAGCTTTAATCTTGCCAAAGTCTATAGGAAAATGCTTCAAGACCAAATCTAATTCCTAAGTATTAGAAAGTAAAATCTGACTCTGTATCCTGTTAATTTATTTGTCTCATATAAAATTGCAGAAAATTTTCTAAAGCATTTGGTACCGAACACTATCCAATAGAATTGTGGGCTGTTTTGGGGTGGTGTGTGTGTGGGGGGGGAAGGGAGAATGAGTATAGCAATTTTTAGCTTCCTGAATATATAAAAATAGTGATATTCAAAATACTGAAGAATTGTCAGGAGTCTTAAGGAAAAAAATCACACATTTTATGGATTGTCATGTCCAGTTTAATATTGAATTTAGCATTTATACTGTTTATATTGTTCCACATCACTATTTCTTATAAAAGCAAATGCTGGATAAAGATGGAGGTGTGGGGAATGATGCATATGTGTCTTGTTGAACTTTGCAGATGCACCAACAGAAAATGGGTACAAATCCAAAGTAGGTGAACATCTTGTGCTGATCCAGAAGCCCTCTACATATGTTCTTGGGTAAATAATCAGCCTCAAAAAATCTGCAGTTTTCATAGATATATTTGAAGCATTCATTTGTGTATTTCTTTTGTTTTTATTTTATACTGGTAGCTAATAAAGTAGGGTCACATTAGGGCTGATCATTCTTTTTGTCGATTCACCTAAATTGGTAGGGGTATTTGGATGTAAATTCTGAAAAGACAAAAAAAAAAAAATCAAAGATTGGGGGAGAGAGAAATGTTATTTAGGGGTGAAAGAAAATCCTCCCTTTTTAAAGCCAAGTATTTCTACTAGCTGAAGTACAATGAAAGTTGTGATCCTACTACTCTACTTTCCATGCATTTCTCTGAATGAGCATTTATCCTATATTCAAGAGTTCAGGCTCGAGCAGAAGTAGGGACATCCCAAACCAAGCCACCAGCTATTGAGCTGCGTTTGGCCTTGCAGAAGGAACAATTACTGCAGACTATGAATTGATAGGGAAAAAAAACTAAGAGTTGTAGCTGTTCACCCAGGCCTTTGGTAAGAGAGGCCAGTCCTTCGCTGTCATATTTTCTCTTTTTTTGTAATTGGTTTAATTTTATTTGTAGTTGATTTTATTGTAATTTTTCATGGGCTGTTCGGAATGGTTGACAATTGGGTGGCATATAAGTTTAATAAATTTATTTATGACATTTTTAAACCATCCATCTCCCCTCACAGAGGAACTCGGGGCAGTACAAAATGATTCATAAACATTAAATGTTTAAAAGAGGCAAGAATAATTAAAACACTGTTAAAAACTAATTAAAAGGTGAAGGGAGGACTCTCAAGCTGCCAACCAGCCCCACAGTGGCATGCTCCCCTGGACTTCCTCCGCAAAGCTGCACAATCATGTTTTCCATCCTTTCTGAAAGGCCAGAAGCATGTGGGTCTCACCTTCAGGGAAGAATATTCCAGAGGATAGGAAGAATAGCAATCAGAATTCTTTAATTGATGAAGTCTGCAACATGTATTTCCTGCTTGACTGGATGGGCTGGGCTGGGCTGATGTAATGGGATGAAGACAGTTCCTTAGGTAGTCTTGCCCCGCCGTGTGAGCTTTAAAGGTCATAACCAACACCTTGAATTGGACCCGGAAGCAAACTGACACCCAATGTAGATAATTGGAGCTAAGGTATTACATAGACCCTTTAGATGCCCCAAATTGCCCATGTGGATGCCTTCTGCACTGGTTGAAGCTTTCAGATACTTTTCAATGATAGTGCCATGTAGACTGGGTTGCAATAGTTAAAACAGGAGATGATCAGGGTATGAATACCAAGTAGAGAGCTTCCCTATCCAGGAAAGGACATAACTGGGGTTAGAGTTAGGATAACTGGCAAATGAAATGCTAAGTTGAGCAAACACCCTCCTAGTTACAGCCACCATCTGTTCTTCGAGCAGGAGCTGTAAATGTAAGAGGACTGCCAGATTACACACCAGGGTCTATCTGGGGTAATGCAAACCTCATCCAAGACTAAAGTTGATAAACTCCTGGATACAGAGGGACCCACCCAGGGCACTTGGTCTTACCAAGGTTTAGCTAAAGTTTCCCATTCAGACTCCCACTTCCTCCAAACATCATGAAAGAACATCCACACCATCACTCACTTCACCTGGGTCAAAGGTATATAACTAGTCAATAAATTAATAAAATTATTATTATTGTTATATTCAGGTGGCATCAGATTGGGTGGAACTGGTTAAAAAAGAAGCAATAGTAAATAAGATTTACAAGGAAGAACCAGCCAGTGGGAATACCAAAATGGAAAAATGTTAATGAGATGGAAAGTAACAAATTATCTCTTGAAAGTTTCTTAATACTGCATTCTCATACTGTACTTCAAACACTTCCAAGTGTTTCTAATAGCTCTTTCCAAGCCAGATTCTGATGTTATGTGGTCCAAGTGTAGATAAATGTCAAGTCCAATTGTACCATATCAGCTTGTTAATTGTGTTCATTCAGCTTAATCTATCTTTTTGAAAAAGAGAGAAAAATCTTAATGAGTCTCTGAATTATTAACTTAAACCCATTATTGGCTAGCTTGAAGATAAAAGGTAAATTGTTCTTTTTGCTCTCCATATCTATTTAGGGTTTTCTTAATTGAGTAAATATTGTCATGGATGACAGCCTCTTTGGAAGCAGCAAAATTGCTTTTTTGAACTGAGTTCAATAATTCCATTTACCTAAACTGCCTTTGTTGAATGTGAAAAAGATACTATGGCATAGTCAAATATCTAAGACATGCCAATACCTTGTTCCTGCAGTACAAAGTTGAATTATGGAATTTATTACTAGAAAATATAGCAATGCCTACCAAATTGTATGTCTGTCAGAAATGTATGGTAAGCCTTTTAGTAGGCGATAAAAAAGATAAAAACTCCCTTAAGTTCACCTCAACCACTGGTGACTACGTGGACATATCCAGACAGCTATCTTGGCAACAGTATGTAAGTGGTTATCATTGTTTTCTCTTGAGTATTTTCTTTTACTTCAATTTAGCTTTCAGGCCTGGTATTCTCTATTAATGCAGGACATAATTCATGCAATAATGTAATATTCACTTTAACTGCCATTTACTTGTGGCTTTTGGCAAGTCCTTCCATCTTGATGCAGGTTATCCTCTTTTCTAACCTACCACCAATTCCAGATTTCTGCTCATGGGAGCTTAATGTCTTTTGTTGCAAAGTCTTCTGTAAAACCAGCTTGAATATCTGACATCTCAGTTTCCATGTAGGATGATGATCTATTTTAGATGAAGCCAACAGTTACTTTAGTGGCATGTAAAATTATGGATACTACTGGTATGCAATAGCTTGCATACTCCTTTCTTTGGTATTGGTAAATAAACTTCTAGTCTATTGGTCACTATATCATTCTCTACATTTGCTGCATAGCTTGCTTTACTAATACATTGATTCTTCCTTTGTTACTTGCAGGCTTCTTAATGATATTTCATTAATTCCTATAGCCTTCTAACTTAGCAATGACCAGATTGGTGGTCTAGTTTTATCATCTGATATTAGAAGTAAATAGGACAATTTTTCAAAGGTGTTTTGGATATTGGCATCTCTATTCTATGGATTTCCTTATAAACTGCTTCTATCTTTGTTCTATTTTTGAATCATTTGTCCATTAACCTGTTAGTCAACCACTTTCTAAGACTTTTCTTATTTTTCTATGGTTTTTTTTTTTTAATCTTTACAATGTGGTCATAATATGACTTGTTGCCTCTTCTAACAATTTTCTGAAATTCTTTGTTCCTTTCTGAGATATTTGCTATTCTTGGATGTGGCTTTTCTTTTCTTCTGAGCAATTTCCACGATTTCTTCCTGGCACCCAGTTTTCTTTCTTCTGCTCCTTGGTCTTTGGAGTTTCTTTGATCTCATTCTAGTTCCTCTTTAATAAGGTTCAGGACTTTAAAATCATTTATTTGATAAAATAGAAGTTCTTCCTCAGAGTCTTAAATGATGTTTTTGCTGTTCTCCCTAAAGTGTTTGTCTATTTCTGACATCTTCCTGCATTGCTATTGCCTGATATAGCAGGTAGCTGGGATAACCTCTACACCTTGGGTGACCCTTTTGGGAATACATACTCTTGGTGCACAGCACTGTTTTCTCATTGTTTCCAGGAACATTGCCACCAAGATAAGACAGTATAGCAGGACTTTAGGAAGAACAGAAAATGTACAAAATGGCAAAATGAAATATCCCAAAATATCTAGGGAAAGGACATCTTTAATGGAGCAACCTTTTAGTTAAAATGATTTAATGGCGAAGATCAGTAAAGGAGAAATAAAAAAATGGCACAAGCAGTAAAATATGGGACTGAAATAGGAATATATATGACAGCGTTTCATAAAGTAAATAGATTTGAATTATGGGACTATTGTGCAAATATGGCATTGGTTGTTGGTTGTTGAATGTGATAAAGAACAATATATGAGGGAAGTAAACAATAATAAATAAAACTAAATGGATGCTTGATGCTTAGTGAATGCATAGTGAATAGTTAAACATGGGCCCAGTAAGACAAGGGTATTTTAAAGCATTTATGTATACATGCATAAGGAATGCCTGTGATGACATTAGAACTATGTTGGTTATAGACATTAACATACATATATTTATATATTCAAATAATGCTACTTTGTTTGCTGAGAACCCAAATGATCTGTAGCAATTGTATGATGCAAAAAGGAGTACAGACCTGTTAATTAATATATCAAGAACTATAATAGCTGTGTTTCACAAGGAAAATGAAGTGAATAATTACATGGTACCATACAGGCTAAAAAATTAGAACAAGTACATGAATTTTTGTATCTTGGTAGAATATTTACCAAAGATGGGAGCAGAGACATTTTAAAATATGAAAATGTGAGAAGTCTATGGGTTGTTATAAGAAATAAATGTTTGTTCAAAGAAGCAAAAATGTCTATATGTAAAAATGTTCTGCTGATTCCACTTGCAGTTGTCACAGGTTGTCCAGAGCTTCAGTGGCTCAGTGGTTAGATTGCAGTACTGCAGGCTACTTCTGCTAACCACTGGCTGACTGGAATTTGGCAGTTCGAATCTCACCAGGCTCAAGGTTGACTCAGCCTTCCATCCTTCCAAGGTGGGTAAAATGAGGACCCAGATTGTTGGGGACAATATGCTGATTCTGTAAACCGCATAGAGAGGGCTGTAAAGAACTGTGCTATTGCTATTGCTATTTAAACACACCGGTGTGGTTTCTGAGGAAACCATTTCTCAATATTTATTTTATTATTACTATTATGTATCTTTTTCTTCAATAATATCTCAAGGTTTGTTCAGTACATTTGGTCATCTGATAAAATTAATTTATTGTGATGTCAATAATACACTCATCAGGAATTTGCTGATAAAGTAATTAATAGTATTGTTTTAAGTTTGCTCATACAATGTCTTTTTCTTTCAAATGATCTTATATACGGTCAGCACTCAAAATTAAAATTTTCCAAAATTTTTTGTGTTTCAAAATAAAAATTTGAGCTAATTTATATACAATATTTCTTGCATTTTAATATTTTAAAATTTAAAACATTTACCATTTAAAATTCTGATATTTTAATAGCATGATATAAAAATTAGCAATAATTGATGACCAAAATAATGGCATCAGTTATAAATAACATGATTTATAGATGTTCTATAGAACTGCCACAATGAATCCTGCTAAAATGTTTGTCTGGAAACAGATTTGAATTTAAAATTGTACCAGCTAACTTTTGAGTGGCCTATGATGAATTTCTATTTCACCAAAAAATTAACAATATAAAGATTTCCAGTTTTGTCATTTTGAGTCCTTTAAATTAGGTGAAATTTAGCTGCAATGTACTATTCTACTCCACACTGAATCTTGGTAAATGGATTTAATTGACAATTAAAGCTGGATTCTTCCATCTATTGAAAGATATGGGTTTTTTTTAGTGCCAGGGAATGTGCAAAAATAATCTAAAGTTAAATTGACATTTACTGCTCAGTACCATTAATGGGGTATTTATGTCATCATCAGTATGAAGTAGCAGGTCCCATTTTCTATCTTATCATTATTGTCAATCTAGTTAATTGAGCTTCACCTTAAAGGACAAGTAGACACATGTTCAAGTCTCATCAAACATTCTTATAATTCATATAATAAACCCCCAAATAAGTCTTCTAAAGTATAGACAGATAGCAATAGCACTTAGACTTGTATACCGCTTTATAGTGTTTTACAGCCCTCTCTAAGCTGTTTACAGAATCAGCATATTGCCTCCAACAATCTGGGCCCTCATTTTACCAACCTCAGAAGGATGGAAGGCTGAGCCAACCTTGAACCTGGTGAAATTTGAACTGCCAAATTGCAGGCAGCCGGCAAGTCACCAGAAGTAGCTCTGCAGTAGTATTCCTCTGTAATCACTGCACCACCATGGCTCATGATAATCACTGGGAAGTTTCTTGCCCAATGCCCCTTAGCTCAAGCCCACAGACAAGTAAGCAGATGAAATACCAATTGATGAAAGAGTAAAAATAGTGTTAGCTTTTGTCCTCCTAGCAGAATGAAGCCTGCAGCTATAGCTGAGGTAGTCATGTAAATGCACTGTGGGGCCTGTTTTAATTTTTTCCAGTCAAAATCGCAGTGTGTCAGATACTAACTATTTTGAAAGCCCTAGATTCCTGGAGCTTCACTTTATCATAGTCAGAGAAATCATACTCTCATGTGACTATACAGTCTGCTTTTTATTAGCAAAATTTCACTAATACTAATTGGTAGATGGAAATATGGAACACTGTGGCCAGGTTTCAAAGTTGGGAACATTTTCAGAAGTAACACATTGCAATCTTGAGTAGTTGCACAGAAAGCATTCACCTTATGAAATTCCAAGTATTTCAAGATTACTGGAATTAAAGCTATGAAAATGATTGACAGACATATTTTTCTTTTCATATCAGCTTATACATATTAGGATGACGAAAGCAGCTGGATGAGCTATCCAAATGTTTGTTAGCAACATTAAAGTAACAGACCAATGTTCACTTTTGCATATCTACAATGGAATGGAATTAAAACCAATTTCTGAGTTATGGAGTCTATAAAATCAAGTCCATGGATAGCAAAGTGCCTGAAAACAGCTTCTTTTGAGTTTAACTGGAACATGGTCCTTCCTATCACCCATTCATAGGAATATGGATTTGGGAAGCCTTCCCTCACCTGAAGCTGACCAGATGTGATAACTGATCTTCTGAAGGTTCAGCATTGCTAGGTAATATCAATTTTGTGATCAGGGAACAAAGATAAGGTGTTCTCTGGTAATTCTAGACCAGGTGTTTCTTATGAAATTGATGATTAGGATATGCAAAACAGATACAAGCATTTATTCACATACCTTGAATTTATGGAATGTGATCCTGGAATGGTCTTCAACTTTGATGATATGGATAAGTAATTTGACAAATTCATAAGTCATCAAGGAACATTTATACTAGTAGGTAGTTAAGTTACTGAATACCAGTTGCTATGAAGAAACAGTTTGATAGACATATTACTTTCAAACAACTTGAGAAGTAGGATAGTACTCTAGATGCTTGTTTGACCTGATGTAATGAGGCGTATTCTTATGGTTTATTCTAATGGCAGTGTTTTCTTAAGGTGCTGGTGACACAGGACAGAAAAGTAATATAAAGCTGCATGATGGGCATCAAATCAACTGGACATGACTTATGAATCATCGTTTATATAGTGATATAAAAATGTAGCTAACTAAACAAATGAGTGAAACAACCTTAGATCATACTGCAATGATTAACATGAATAAGATCTGAAAAAATAGAGATATTGATGTAAATACAAAAAGCAGACTAGTTAGAGCTATAATCTTCCCTATAATAATGTATGAGTTTGAGAGTTGGACTCTAAGAACAGCTGCTCAAAGAATTGACACCTTTGAACTATGGTGCTGTTGTAAATTATTGCATATACCATGGACAGCCAGAAAAACCAACAGAGATATGCTGAATTGTATAAAACCAGAAACATCACTAGAAGCCAAACTCACAAGACTATATCTGATTTACTTTGACCATGCTATGCATGCAAATTCATTGGAGAAGTCAATGCTAGAAATGGTTTGTGCATCAAGGAGAAGGGGTAAGCAAATAACTTTCTAGCTTGATGCCATTAAACCTGATACAAAGATCAACAACATCCAAACAAGCTGTGCTAGACAAGGTAGCATGGAGACAATTTGCCTATAAAATCACTGAATCAGAGGTAGTATTCAGCAGGTTCTGACCATTTCTGGAGAACTGGTAGCGGAAATTTTGAGTAGTTTGGAGAACCAGCAAATACCACTGCTGACTGGCCCCACCCCCGTCTGTTCTCTGCCTTCCGAGTCAGAGCTGATAGGCTGGGTCTTCTTTTGTTGCCTTGCACAGGAAAACGGACCTGGAAGGCAGGTTAGTGGGGTGGGGAGGGAATGGGATTTTGCAGTAACTTCCCCCCAGGAGTGGGGTGGGAATGGAGACTTTACAGTATCCTTCCCCTGCCACACCCACCAAGCCACACTACGCCCACCAAGCCACACCACGCCTACCAAGCCATGCTCACAGAACTGGTAGTAAAAATTTTTGAATCCCACCACTGGACTGAATAATGAAGAATGAATGATAATTAAATTGGAAGGTAGGTTATAAATAAATGCATGTATAAAATATCTTTCTGGTAGTCTCTTATTAGGCAGATTCTCTCCAGTCTCCCTCTATATGAAGCTTAATCGGTGACTGTTCATTTGTATTTTATTTAATTTTCTGATGATTGAAATGTTCAATTTCTAAAATTTTACAGGTAGCCCTCTATTTATGACCATAATCAAGCTTCACCGTTATGTTGGTAAGCTGTAATAGTTATAAATTGAGTCATCCACATGACTTACCCAATTTTATGACTTTTTTCTGGTGGTTGTTATGACAACAGTCATAAAGTAGTTGCCATAGTCATTAAGCAAACACTATGATTGTTATGTGAACAAATGGTTTGCTATGGGCTGATTTTGCTGAAAATCAGAGGTAAATGCCTATCATGTGATAGTGGGATGCTGTATGCCAGATGCGGCCCTTTCTTGATCGGGACGCCTTACGCACGGTCACCCATGCCCTGGTCACCTCCCGCCTGGACTACTGTAATGCCCTCTACATGGGGCTCCCTGCGAGGAGCACCCGGAGGCTTCAACTGGTACAAAATGCGGCCGCACGGGTGGTTATGGGGGCGTCGAGATACTCCCATGTGACGCCCGTCCTGCGCGAGCTGCATTGGTTGCCGGTGGCCTTCCGGGTTCGCTTTAAAGTATTGGTTTTGGTCTTTAAAGCGCTCCATGGCATCGGACCAGGATACTTACAAGACCGCATTCTGCCAGTAGTCTCCCACCGACCGGTGCGCTCCCACAGAGAGGGTCTCTTCCGGGTCCCGACGCCTTCTATGTGCCGCCTGGTGACCCCGAGGAATAGGGCCTTCTCTGTGGGGGCACCTGCGCTTTGGAACGGGCTGCCCCCGGGGCTACGAACAACCACTGACCTGAGGGTGTTCAGACGTGACCTGAAGACCTGGCTCTTTGAGCAGGCCGGCCTGAGCTGACTCAAATGGGATTTTAAATAAGGGGTTTTAGATTTAGTTGGTTGGGGTACGAAAGTTCTTAAAAAAGAATTAAATTATAGGCTGCCCAAATAAAAATCTAAAACCCCCTTTAGATTTTTATTTGGGCAGCCTATAATTTAATTCTTTTTTAATCGTATTTATATCTGTGTTTTGTATGTATTTTAGTTGGCTGTTCACCGCCCTGAGTCCTTCGGGAGAAGGGCGGTATATAAAATTATGAAATAAATAAATAAATAAATAAAATAAATGGGGGCAGGTTGCTGAGTACCCAATATGCGGTCATGTAACTGTTTGGAGGGCAGCAGTCAAACTTCAGAACTGGGTTATAAGAACCCACAGGAGGTCCGTCATACATTTGAACAATCACTAAGCAACTGGTTGCAAGTCAAGGACTACTCATACTTATTTTAAAATGACATTTAGTTTGAAACTTCTATTGAGATGATAACAAGTTTGGGTGTTACAGATGCTCTTAAGATCTATATTTCTGTGGAGTAGAAAATATTCCCAAGTTTAAAATTTTTGTATTGTTGTTTTGTCTATGGAGATTCTCAGTCATCCAAGTCATGATTGTCCCAAAGGTGCTTTTTCAAGAGGCAAATGGATTTTCTGGTTTTTCTTTGAACACATTTTGGTTCTCATCCAAGTAGTTTCTTCAGAGCTCATTTTTGTTTTGTTTTATTGACAACTATCTCTCCCCCAGGTATCAAAATAGTATTGTGTTTATATGAGGGAATGAGTAATTGCTTTAGTGTACAAATAAAAACTGTGTTTTTCTCTTTCACTTAATATACAGGTGCATGTATCTGATTATGTACTGCTGTTTATAACTGAATATAGTGCTGTTTACCTTATATTTTGTTCTTATATCATATTTGTTTGTTCTCCTATATTATGCATAATTGTTCCACAGTTTATATTCTCCATGGTTTTCTTCTTTTTTAACAATAGAAAAATGTTTTAAATGATGAACATATGATAAGAGTTTTTCTATATTTAGAAAAAGACCATCAAATGGCAGTTATATTATTCAACCATAGAATTCCTAAGCAGAAAGAATTCAAATGTGTGGCTTTATGAGTACCACAAATGCTAGATGGTCTTCCTTCCTGAAATTCATTGATTAATTGTGAATATTTACATGAAACAGTTTTTAAATGTAAACCAGGTTAGGTGCCCAGAATAGTGTAGGGGTTTTGTTAATGTGTTTTCCAAGCTGCTTCTTGGAGTATATCTTATGAGCCAATTGGAACAGTCTGAACACTGGCAATGGATTGTCCATCTTGAGGAATGTTAGTTATCACATGAGACTGTCCATTCAGAAGTGGTTCAGATTCATGCCAGTTAGTCACTAACCCCACACATACTGCAAAGCATATTCCAGATTTGACATTCTATTCAGGTGGATCTGGTTATACAAGAATATAATTCTGTTTTCATGACCAAATTATTTTCTGACTACCTTTAGACTGATTAGATCACCCAGCTATGGTTAGATGAACTAGCCACTCGGTTTTGTTTTTAAAAAGGAAATATTAGAGGCAGAAATCCTATTGACAGTTTGGAGGGTGTATAAAATATAAGAAAGAAAATAAAAGTTAATATAAAGGTAAATATCCCCCTATCAGCCACTGATTTCCCCCATGAATTGTTACTATTTCCAATATTGCTTATTCTCTGTGCAGAAAAACCCTATCTCTTTCACAGAGATTAAATAATCTCAGTTCACAATAAAAAAAAACCCAGCACAATTTAGGTAAGAACTGCTGCTGAAGCAGCTGCTTCAGTCTGCCAAATAGTAGGGCTAACCCTATATAGGAAAAAAAAGTTTGATCTCCATAGCATGCTGGGACACATTATTATCGTGTTAAGGCCAATTTAGAGTTGCCCACAGCTGTCTGTAGCTGTTGATGCATACCTATGCTGTGATGGGATTGATGGGTAAGTGTAGATTGCAGATGGCTGCAGATGTGCACACCTCCCAAATCCCAGCTATATGTTGTGCAGAAGTGCGCATCCTGTGTGCTGATTGGTTGATCTGACTTTCTGTTCTGTGCTTTGCTGTGTGAATGGCTGCCAGCCAGAATGTTACATTTGCAGAAATATAAATGGAATGCCTATACAACTGTCCCTGAACAACAGACGCATACGTTCCCCTGACGTGCAGTGTCGGAGAAGTCTGGTCAACCCTTTACACTGTGCGAACACTCACTGCATTGTGGCTATGAGTGATTAAAAGCTGTCTCTGTGTGGGGGTTGCATTCTGAGGATTAGCTGATGTTATAGCTTTGAGGATGGCAACCAATTTGTCATTTATAGCAACATGTTTTGCTCTCTTACTAAATGCAGAGTTGATTTCAACCATAGAACAGCAATAATTACTTTCACAAAATTAAAAAAAGAAATGAAGAACAATATTGCATAATTCTCCAGCCAAGAGAACAACAATGTAAAGACACAGGATAGGATGATAGCCATATTCTTCGATGCATAAAAAGCATTTTGTTTTCTAATGCAGGCACTGCCCAAACAGATCCAATTCAGGCATCAAGAGTTTACAGCATTTTCACACTGGGTGATTATTTTAAAGGTATCTGTTATAGATCTAATAGGTGTTAATGTGAATGTAAAGAGGTTGCTAGGAAACTTGATGAAGAGATACTGCTAATAAAGGCACTGACAGAACAGAGATAAAATGTTTTCAGCTTTTCTGTAAAATTACATATGCAGCATTTAAACATTGATTTAGTTATTTAAATATATCTCCCTTACCTCTTTGGTGAGTCAGTATTTAGCAGATGAGTTGGTACTGGGGAGACCCAAGTTTAGATTCCTGTTTGAATATCTGCTCATTGGGTGAGTTAGGGCTATTTGTTAACTTTTAACCCAACCTATTTTATGGCACTGTTTTTATGAGACAACAATGAGACAACCCCATGTATATTTTAGCTCTCTTGGATTTCTACATTTGATATGGATTATTAATGTAATAGTGTAATGTAATGACAACAACAATAACAGCATGCATGCAATACAAGACTAACAACAGTATAGCACTTCTGATTGAGCTTTGTAGCCCAGAATGGGATAGTTTCTATTCCTTCACTTCAAGAAATAGAAAGAGTAAGAATTCTGTTATCAGTTGAAACTGTACTTTCCTTTAGTTAGTAGGAAATGAAGGCACTGTGATACAATGACCAGACTTTTGGACAAGAATTGGAAACAGCAGAATCAGATACCCACAAAACCTGGCTGTTCTCTCATTCAACATACCCTAAATTTATATGATGATTAAAATGGGGGAGGGGGTGTAGGTGGGATATGCCTCCCATTTTGGAAGATGAACAGATAATTCAAAATTGCCTTTCAGAGTTATCATATTCAAAGAGGTTTACAAACTCACTGCTAAATTGAGATTAAAAGGCAGGTAAATTATATGCCTGCTACCGAGGGGATCCATTAGACAGCTTCTCAAACCTGGCATTAATGCAATCCTTACAACCAGGACAGCATTGCTTGATGTGGTTCTCCTATCCCACACCCCACAATTGGACTGGGATGCTCCTTCCATGGCATAAATCTATACAGTACTGTGCACCAGGAGCTGTCATACTTGAATGAACCATAAATTAGGCATCCTGGGTGATACAATTCTCTGTTTGAAAGCATAGAGGTGTTGGTGCTAAGATCTTGGCTTAATTCCCACTTGAGTAATTATATTCTGCTTCCTTTTGCAGTTTCAACAGGATAGCATATTTTTCACTGCCTGCCATAATGTCAGAAATTGTTTAAAGAAAAACCAACTGAGGAAATTCTCTGACAACAAAGCAACTGAAGAAATGATGAGAAGCTAAAACACATTTTTTTAAACTTACTTAGAAACCATTGTAACATGGTGGTTAGATTGTTGTATTTCAACTGGGCAGCATTTCCATATAATCATCAGCTATACTTCAGCTTAACTTAGCTCATAGACATGGTCATCTGTTCCTAACCATTTTGATTGTGATGTCACAATGGAAGCTCTGTCCTTTCCTACTTATCATTTGCACACTTTGTAATCATTTGCACACTTTGCTCTCCTTACTGAAGGTGACTATACTCACAGAATTCTTGTTAGGACTAAATTGGGAGTGGGGTGAGCCTGATATATTTTCATTAGAGAAGAACAAAAATTAATTATTACATTGCAGAGGACGATTTATATTTCAGGACTTTTAAAAGCGCCGTTATAGAAACAAGTGTATATTTGCAGGTCTTGGTGTGTTCAGGTCTTTTCCTGTGTAAGATTGAGAGTATCTTGGCGATGTTACGACGAGGTCCCACTCGCCATCTTCAGACTGGTGCTTTCGGCTTCATGCTTGTGCACGAAGCCAAAAGCACCAGCCTGAAGGCGAATGGGACCTCATCGAAACGTCGCCAAGATACTCTCAATCTTACATGGGAAAAGACCCAAACACACCAAGACCTGCATACCTGTACCCATGAAAATCTATGAAAACAAGTGTATATTTGTTTGTATATGTGCATCAGAGGTGGTATTCAGCAGTTCTGAAGAACCGGTAGTGGAAATTTTGAGTAGTTCACAGAATCGGCAAATATCACCTCTGACTGGCCCCATTCCCCATCTATTCGCTGCCTCCCAAGTCCCAGCTGATTGGCTGAGTCTTCTTTTGTTGCCCTGCACAGGAAAACAGAGCTGGAAAGCAGGTTAGTGGGGTGGGGAGGGAATGGGATTTTGCAGTAACCTTCCCCTGACATGCCCATCAAGCCATGCCCACTATACCACGCCCACCAAGCCACGCCCACAGAACCGGTAGTAAAAAAAAATTAATCTCACCACTGACATGCATGCAGTTCTATGGCACATATAAAAACATTTTGAAATTTAACTGTTTCATCTTAAAATACATTTAAAGGCAGGTAACATATGATTTGTGAATATGAATGGCTAATGTCGCATATTGCATAAATTCTATGATGCTTGAGTGGTTATTTATTTTCTGAGCATGAACTATCTCCTTTGAAGGCTGTTTGTAGATGCAGGGCATTTTCCATTGGTCTGGATCTGGTCTGAGCAGGAACGTTTAAAATGCAGCATTTGATTCTAGACTGAACTGTACTGCACGCACTGTTTATGATGAATGTGTATTTATACCCTCTGATGTTCAGAGCCGAGCTATGCCATTATTGTCACATATTGTCCAAATAATTTTTATAGTTCAAAATTAAATACCAAATTCAGCACATTCATAGCAAGGCACGATTTGGCTTTTGATCATATCTAGATATTTATTCCTTTATTTGTTTATTTAACTTGCCTTTACCAGAGTTCAAGGTAGTGTGTTTAGCTCTCCAACTTTTTCCACTTCACAGCTTCTGTTCTTCTGTGGATCTGGTTCTTTATTGTAATTCTGCAAATTCTCATATCTTCTGCTCTATATTGTCTGATTGCTTCTCCTTTTCCTGTTTATTTAATACATTCTACAAATAGACAAAGGAAAAGAGAAACTAATGCAGTTTAAAGCTTTAGATTAAAACAATAACAAAACAAAACAAAAAACTCTGTAGCTTCAAGTCAAGTAGCTGGTTTTTCTGAATCTAGAGGTGCCTGAAACCCCTGACAGATAACTCAGGAACTAATTCATTATTAAAGGATTCTTTGTTTCTTTGTTTTTTATTTTGTAAACTAAATGTAATTTCACCAAGGTGGCAGTCTGAGTAGAGAAAAAAAAGAGAAAAAGCCACTTCTTTCCCTAATAACATAATTTCAGTCAGTATCATTTTCCTTATCTCCCATCTTTCATTTCACCCATCTCTTCCCACTTATGACTATAATCTTGTTGCTTGTATCCTAACAATTTTTATTGACTGTTTCCTAGTATGATTTCATTGCTTATTGTACCTCATGACTATTATTAAGTGTTGCACCTTATGATTCTTGACTCTTGACGAATGTATCTTTTCTTTTGTGTACACTGAGAACATTTGCACCAAGACAAATTCCTTGTGTGTCCAATCACACTTGGCCAATAAAGAATTCTGTTCTATTCTATCTCCTACACATAAGAAGGAACGTGTATGGAATGTCGATGGAGATTCTTAGTCATCCAGGTTATGGCTATCCCAAAGGTGCTTTTTCAAAAGGCAACTGGACTTTCTTTGTTTTGCTCGAGGACGTTTCGCTTCTCATCCAAGAAGCTTCTTCAGCTTCTTCAGAACTAAAGAAGCTTCTTGGATGAGAAGCGAAATGTCTTCAAGCAAAACAAAGAAAGTCCAGTTGCTTTTTGAAAAAGCACTTTTAATATGGAGATCATCTTTTGATGTTTGTGGGGGCTCAGGAAAAAAGAAAGTTTGTTAAAACTTAACATTTCTCTATCTCTTCCTCCCCCTCCCCCTCCCTGTAGCTACCTAGTGCAAGCAATCTGTGTATTTTTTATCTCAGATGCTTTTTAACTCTCTCCTCCCTTCAGGCAAAAATCTCATAGAACCAAATGCCAATTCTACTTCGATTTTCAGTTTCACTTTGAAAAGCAGATTCTTAAATTTTGAAAAATAATTATTTACGTTGGTAGTTTCATTTTCTAAGCATTGTACTGTGGTGTGCAATAACCTGTGTGTAACTTGGAGGAAAGTGGCAAAGATATTCATCTAGAAGCAAAATATTCCTTTATCATTTGCTATTAAGAGTTTTTATAGTGTTAAAATTTTTGCTCTGGACTTTGGAATGTTAGGAAAATACCTACAGGAGGGCTAAAGGCATAATATATATGTAAATATGTTAATATATTAGTGCAATTTTATTGCAGTTGCAGACAAGAAGCTTGCTTTTCAAGTAGTATTAATATTATTCTTGGGAATTTATTTTATGAAAGTCAATAAACTTTGTAGAAGTTTAAATTGTAGAAATTATTTATGATTATAAAAATAAATGAGGAAATACTGATGGAGAAGCTCATTAAATCTGAATAGAAGAATTTGAATAAAGCCTGCATTGTAACTTTATTTCTCTGTGTCACTAGAGTGGCAGCATTTTTCCAAACGTTGGCAGATTTCCATAGGAGAAACATCTGTGGTTTTCTAGTTTCTATACCAGTTACTAAATCAGAGTTGCTTCAGATTAGAGCAATCTATTCTGGTCCATGTCAGCTTTGAATATTTCTCTATTCTCTTTTGTTTCCATGTTTTATGTATATCAATCTGCAGTACTGTTTTAAAAATCAAATATGATGTTACGTACATTAACATTTACTCTCCACAAAAATAGATGTGGTACATATTTTATTGTAATATATAACCTTATGTGCACTTCAGTAATTTAAAATAAAGCAAATTGCTGCATTTAGAAAAATGTGAAATTCAATAGGTCTGCAGTTTAATAAAGGAAGTATAAATTAGATAGGTTTGCATTTAAACCAAACAAAATCCCAATGTAACAACTACAGATATGATCTGGAAATGTTATAAAATATATGAGAGCTTTTGCTTTGAATTTCCAAAATTGAGAGAATTTATCCATTAAAGAAATTGTCCATTAAAGAAATACATGTGGCCCAAGGACAGATATTGCCAGTATCCTGATTTTTTTCTGCTGCTTGTTTGTGGTAAATCAATCTTCCATATGGACTTTTGAGATGCTTTTAGAATCTGAGCTGCTTGTCCATCTATTGTAGTGACAAAACAAACTTGATTTGACATTAATTGCATTAATTCCATTAATACGCACAATTAAAATAACAAGATGACCACACGAGATAAAGAGAATTTAGTCTTTTCTCCTTTTGCTCTTTGGTCATAGGTAAAAACCAAAGTTATCGTTTTGGATTAGTTCCACAAAACCTCATGAAGAAGAACTTTGTTGAACAGATTATCTTTATTTTGATTGTTTTCTTCCTTTTTGCTCTTAATAAGGTAGGACTGATCTCAATTCCTTGCTATTTATATTTATAGTTTTTCAAATAATGCATTTATTGTATTTTTCATTCCATAAGACACACCTGACCATAAGACGCACCTAGATTTAGAGCCTGAGAGGACCACTGATAGGTGTCCTCTCATGTGCCTGCTTTTCCTATTGACTCCTGCACTGATGAAAAGAGACAGAAGAGGTAGGCAATTACAAAGACAGAAGAGGCAGGGTTCAGCACTGTAAAAAGACTCTGCCACTGTGGTCTGGCTGCTATTCACCAAAGGACCAGCACTGTGACATTTTTTTGGGGGGAGTGCATCTTATGGAGCAAAAAATACAGTAATTATTGTTTTAATTTTACTAGAAATTATTTTAAGTTCTTTTAAGTTAGGATTTAAGAGATGTATATTTTATAGATTTTAAGTGTATTTTTATTCATACTTATTAATTGTATAGTTTTGAGTCTTTACAGGGGTGTTTTAGTATAAATATTACAAAATGTTATAGATCTTAGATTCATTTATGTATAATTTTTAGTTTTATAAATCTTAACCTTATGTGACTTTTGTAACAGATTATTATCTAATAATGCTATGTTATGTTATTAACTGCTAATATTGTAGCTTGCTTCCATTGTAATAGAAACACCCGCTATACATAACCTAACTTCATATAGTATATTGGTCAAGGGTATAGGGAGTGGGAGAAGATATCATAAATAAAACTCAGGAACTAGGAATTGGGATTTTGCTGCGGTTTTAAAGTCAGGAAGGAGAATTAGAGCTGAGATGCAGAAGCAATGGAAAAAAGGAAACATATCAAATCCAGATAGAATTCCAATGCAAATATTAAAGTCTTATATAGTTTGTCAAATATAAGATGGCTAATGGCATGCCTGATTCATAAAATCAATGTAGAATAGCCTTTCTCAGCCCTAGGGTTCTGGAAAATGGTTACTAAGGGTTTGTAAAACATCATGATTAAAATTTTGATTTTTGAACTAGGTACAACATGCAATGCAGGCACTCATAATAGTGGGAATATTTATTCACCATAGCCCATCTGCTGGCCTAATACTTTGCTACAGTTGTAAATGTTGTAAACCATGAATTGTATAAGGTGAGAATGAACTGTATTGTGATTTTTCATATTTTTTATTTTAATGGAGGTATTATTTCAAATATTTCATCTAGGGTAAAAAAAATGTCAACAAAGGCTGGTTTAGAATTGGACAAAATATTAAAGCCCTGAAACATTTCCCCGCTGTGCCATTTTGTTAGATTACGGCAAGGAACATGTGTAAAAACATGGATTCATTGTTCTGATTCCCAGACAGGTAGTCTAAAACAGTAGTCGCCAACCAGTGGGCCAGGGATCACTGGTGGTCCACAAGAAAATTTTGGTGGTCCGCAGAGAAATGTCACCCCAAAGCAATTAATCCAGGCTGCATGGGAACACAAAGCTGTGGTGCCCACATGACCCATGGGAAGACAAGGCTTGCATTGTTTGCAGGTAGTGAGGGGAGAGGAGGGGGAAAAGGCGGAGGGGGGTAAATTGTTCCACTCACCCCATGTGCCTCGCCTGGCCACCGGGCTGTTCCTTTCCACTTCTTTCTTCTTCTGCTTTTGGCTGCACGCAAGGAAAGTAGCAAAAGTCTTTCTTTCTCTCCCCCAAACTCCACCTGAAATGAATCTTTGGGACCCTGCAAAGCATCCTGCTCCAAGAGGCTGCGCTGGCATGACAAGTCTCACAAAGAATCATTTCTGGCGGAGTTTGGGGGAAAAAAAGAAAGACTTCTGCTTCTTCTTCTGCTTTCCTTGCATGAAGCCAAAAGTCTCTCTCTCTCTCCCCCTCTGAGAACGGAGCTGGAGCTGGTATCCTGTGATCCCAAATAAAGAATGATCGATAGGTAGGGAAAGGGGTGGGGAATTTTCCTGCAGACTTTTTTTTTTATTTTCCCAGGGTCTCTGGTCTGCAGGATTTAAAATTATGAGTTTGGTGGTCCCTGAGCTCCAAAAGGTTGGCAACCCCTGGTCTAAAATGTCTTAAATAAATATATGAAAATCTCTAGTGAAAATATAATCAAGGTACATATTTTGAATTATTTATGATGGTCTGATGGAACATCCCTCAAGCAGGCATTCTATATTCTAACTGAGGATCATGAAGCATGAGTGAAAAGAATATGGCATGACACTCCCCAAATGAAAGAATTAAGGGGAAAAAAGGATATTGGACTCTTGAAAATACTTTCATAAAAAGAATGCTGTTTGAGTTGATCAAAAGTTCTTCTCAGGGACAGAAGCCTAATTGTTGTTATTGTTGTTGAAATATATTGGGCAAGATCCTGATAATAATATTGCCATGTTCACACTGTCTCTTGCTATTGCCAAATAAAAATTATTGGCATGAACCCTTCCATCAACAATTGTCTTGTAGGCAGCAACATTGGATTCCCTGCATTAAGGAGAAACAGTCAGTGTGAGTTTAAGAATGGATTCTTTTAGTGCCAGCTTCTTTTTAGAAAGAACAATTTGCTGGTTCTTGGAGGGCAGCTGGCAATAAAATGCAAAGCAATCTTTCAGAAATATCTTGAGAAAACAGGAGCTGGAATCATGTGAATTAAGAACAGACAATGGGAATACCAACCAAGAGTAGAGTGTTGTTATGGATCTAAATATTTTTATATTGTATTAAAAAAACATTGTCCCTCTTTCAACCCTGCTATAAAGTAGCCATGATACAAGAGAAAGAGGAATGGGGGAGCTGGAGAAAAGGAAATCCATTCAGAAATCAATTCTTATATTTACTTAGTCTATTTTTGAGTGTTTCAGCTGAAAAAGAATTAGTTCATTTAAAACACAATGAGAATTAACGTAATACCAATTTTATCAAGAGTTGGTTTTTATATCAAAGTTAATGAAATTATATATGTGCTGAGCCATAAAAAGTTTGCCTGGGAAAATCCGAATGCCTAAAATATGTTATTATAACCAATAGAACTTGATTTCTATGTTATTATTCCTTTATACATTCTGTACACAGAGAAATTTAGCACATACAGGGAGAATAATGTGTACAGAGAGTAAAATATTTTTCAGTAGCAAAGTATTAAAAAATAGTTTAGGCAATTTTCTGTCATATTACAACCACACTCAGTTTAACTGATAATGCTGTTAAAATGTGTAAAATCGTGTAGATTGTGTTCTAGAGTGAATTTAGTTTAGAGTAGGTGGTTCTTTTAATAGCAGTGTGTCCAGTTGAGAATGCTAGATCCACCTAATTAAGTGGTACTTTTAAAATACTACAGGGAAGAGTTAGCTTAATAGTCTGAAACATACTAAGAAATAGAAATTATCAGGTTGGAGAATGACACTATATATTATGATAATGCTATTTGCAGTAATTATGGTGTAATCATTTAGCTACTGTGATAATAGTTCTGAACAAACCTACTCTAGAAAAGCTATTGCTATTCTACATAGTCTGCACTTAAAATTTCCTCAATCATAGCAGTCAGCACTACACCTTCCACTGGTACCAGGATGTTTTACGCCTTCCTAATTAAAATATGTTTAATGGTGATTGAAATCTCAGGGTTTTGCTAAATCTTGTGAGATTATAGTAATTTCACCAAAGATTTAATGATATCTCTCAGTAAAATAACAGCAATCAATCAGTAAAATAACAGCAACACTCAAACCATGTAAAATCTTAGAAGTGTTTTGCACCTTTTATATTTCAGTCATGAAATCTTGAGGGAGAATGAAATCTAGCAAGATTTGTCTTTACTGTTCTTCTTGTTGTCAATGCAACTTTCTATAAGGTACTTGAGTCTACTAACATTAATGAAAATAAAGCAAAAAGTTTTAAACTATAATAAAAATAATTAATCTCTCGAAATGGCCATTTAAAAATGAAACTACAACAACAACAACAGAGTTGGAAGGGCCCTTGGGTCATCTAGTCCATCTAGCTCAAATATATGAACTAGAAATGAAAGCAACCTTAAAAAGTTTCTCTCCTGCTGAACTTAATATCAGAACAGGTTTATATTGAGCTAGGCGGTTCCTCAGCTAGGCGCCAAGTCATTTAAAGCTTTGAAGTTAAAATTTATGTTGTAAGATGTGTATTAAAAAAGAGAAGGAGCAACAGAAGCAGCATCAGAAACCAGTGAAATAACATGCTGTCAGTATTGTATTTATGCTAGCAACTTATTAGTATAGTTTGCACCACTTAAGGATCCAGATTCCCGTGGATCCAGCGGTAGGCCTTGTCAAACTGACTTAATATTCATGTCATGACATCATTTCATGTGTTGAGGACTTGGATCTGAAAAGTCTACCAATCCAAGACTTAGCCTCTCGTCTTTAGCTGTCGTCACATCTTCCTTCATATTACTTTTCTTTGCCCCTGCCTTGCTATTATTACAAATTAAATTGGCCGATTCTGGTTATTTTTATGGAAAAGGAGGAAAAAGTTCTCTATGTTCTCCGGCGTTTGCATTTTAATAAGCCTAACTCATGTCCTTCCTTTTTTCACATTCTTGCAGTTTGCTGTTCATTTATATAAGCTAAAATTCAATCAGCGGAGTTTTCACTATATCATCATGCTTGAAGAAGCTTTACTTGAGATTTTTATGGCTTCCATTCAGCTATTAAAAACACAGGAATCCTGCCAGAAAAATAATGTCTACCAGTGCAGTTCTATAATTGCTTACTCAAACAGAAGTCCTATTAGGTTCAGCAGAATTTACTCCCAGGCCATCCAGGAGTCTTATGCCTTTCACACAGGGATGCTCAGTTTCTTTTGGCTGAAGGCATCACTTGGCCTTGAGTGGCATGGCAGGAACCACGTTCCCAAAGGTTGTGAACGCAACCCGAATGAAAAGTAAATTCCATTTCTTCTCATTTCAATACTGGCAGATAAAGTATTAAAACTGAAAGTAATTAATACAAATTTAAAATTTCCTTTTCTGTCCCACTAAAATTGAGGCTCCTGGAGACCTTTGACCTTGTGCCTTTGCTTTGACAGTCGCATGGCAGATTGACTTTCCAGCGTATAGGTTAGACTGTATTGCTAAATGTTAGAATCGTGTAGTTACACTGCATCTTTCTGTACATTTTTAGTGTAAGCCATTTCAGAAGCACATGTACACTGAAACACATAAAATAATGTTTTTTCCTTTATTTTATGTGATATCAATGTTTGTCTTCTGTCAGTGAGAAATTGTAGTGCTTGAGAGAAAAAGGTACCCCTGGGTTATGAAAAATATACATGTAGAAAGGACAACTGCTATCATGTTGAATAAGAAATGTACAGAGAGAGTGGGTTATATTCTTTCAGACAGAAGCCATGTGGCTATTAATGCCTAGAAACAAAAATAGACCAGTAGGTGTCTGAAATAACCTTAGGATTAATGGTTCTTGTTTGTTTTGATTTACATGATAGATTGCAATAATCTGAGACTGGGAAAGTGACCCACTGAGATTAGACTCAGAACAACCTCAGAGACAATTTCTCACATTTTATTGCTAAATACAAACTATTCCAAGAAGCCTGATGAAATATCTGGTCTCTGGAAGAAAGTGTCTTTAGAAAAGAACATTAAAGGAACATTCTTGTAAATCTTTAGAATGTAGATGGAGTTTAAGGACATCTGGGAAAGAAATGATAAGAAGACAGCTCTGCTGAGCTTGGAGCCAAGGTCTATAAGAGAATGAAGAGCTAGTGACTGACTCTAATTCCTCTCCAGACAAGGAGTAGACTGAAATTGCCCACAAGAAGTGCCCCAGATGCTGCTTCTCATGAGGAGACTGAAAAATAGTGGTCTCGTGCAAATTTATAGCACTGGGGGATGAGGGATTGTCATCTTTGCCCAAATCTCGGTTTGGTGCCTTTAAAAAGGACATAGGATTCACATACTTCCTTTGTTAATAATCTTTGGAAATCGCTTAACTGCTTTTTGGATATTAATGGTATATTTTATTACACTGGGCAAGTTTCCTTCAGTCCTTAGCAAAAAAACTCTTATACAAGTTTAAGGACTTAAATTTTTTTTTTTAGATATACAGCAGAAAGATCATTAGACATGATTGTGGAAAGTTTAAAATGAATTGTTGATAGAGAGTAACCACTCATGGCCATTCTGTTGTAGTGTGCCACAGGGCTTGCTACATTCTCCATTCCCTTTTAACATCTACAAGAACCTGCTGGTTGAGATCATCTGTCACCATGATTTGAGATATTATCAATGCTCAACTTTATATTTCCATTCCTGGTGGCACAAGTATTGCTGTTGCTGCCCTCTCACAGTGCCTGGAGGCTATGAAGGCCTGAATGGGGGACAGCAGGTTCCAGCTGAACCCTGGCAAGACTAAGTGGCTTTGGATGCATAGAGCTTCAAGACCTGGGACTTTGGCATCCTTAGCTCTGGATGGGATGGCACTACCTCAGACAGATCTGATCTACAACTTGGTTGTAGATTCCTTTTGGACACACAACTCCTGTTACAAGAGCATGTGGCAGTCATGGCCAGAAAAACTTGCACAAATTTGCAAGTTTTCCAGGATCAAGAGTCCCTGTACTCAGTCATTCAAGCTCTAATCATTTCATGCTTGGATTATTGCAATACACTGTTCATTGGGCTACCCTTGAAGATCATTTGGAAGCTTCTACTAGTGCAGAATGTGGCAATATGGGCAGTCTTTGGGGTTTCTAGAGTCAGCCATGTTACACTGTATTCCAAGACCTGCACTGGCTACCAATTTGCTTCTGGGTGCAATTCAATGTGTAGGCTACTATCTTTAAAGCCCTATGTGGTATGGGTCCAGGTTACTTGAGGAAGTGCCTCACCTTTATGGGACAGGCCTGTCCTATCAGTGCTTACAGAGGTAGGCTGCAGATCCTATTAGTCAAGGAATTCTGCTGGTGGGGTCCAGAAGAAAAGCCTTCTCTGTCTTGGCCTCAACCCTTTGGAACATCTTGCCCTCTGAGATGAGATTGGCTTCCACCTCCTGAATTTTGGCAAGAGCCTGAAGACCTGGCTCTGTCAGTTGGCTTGGGACCCTTGGAGTATTACAGTGGAGGTGATTGGTCAACCAATAGCAGCTCCCACTTTCCCCCCATATATTGTGCTTCTTTCCTTCCTTCCTCCATCCATCCATCCATCCATCCATCCATCCATCCACCCACCCACCCACCCACCCACCTACGTAAGTAAGTAAGTAAGTAAGTAAGTAAGTAAGTAAGTAAGTAAGTAAGTAAGTAACTATCTTCATTTTAAACTCACAAGATACTCACAGTTCCTTGCAGGGGGATGGGTGGCAAACAAATTTAATAAATACAATAGTAATTGGTATGAGTTCCTCAAGATATCATCAGATTCAACTAGTTCCCCAAAGCATTATCATGATTTGAAACTAAAGCCAAGCCTATGTACAATCCACATGACTCTGCAATAGTTCTAATAGATATCTCTACTATCCTTTGCACTTTGCTGTATTGACTGCAGCTTGATGGATGATGTTTTGCTCTGCTTGAGATAGCAACACACTGGGGACCCAATGCAATGGTGTAGAAAATAATTCCTACACTCAGAAAAGGCAATTACAAAATGGGCTGAAGTGGTAAGTGGTAAGCAGAGCCAGTCACAAAACATCCAGAAATAAAACTATGGTGCTTTTCTCCCCATATATACATAAGTGTAAGTTCCCTGATAGTTTATTTCCTTATTTATTAGATTTACAGACTATTAGATTTCTAAGATGCCTGGCAGCTAATCAATAATAAATCATATATTACAAATAATTTAAAGCATCAATTGTAAAAAATATAAAAACATCTTGGAATAACAAAAATAAAACACAAAGATGGTGAGAAGACATTAATTTCCAAATGGTTTCTGTCCTCAGATTATAAAAAAAATCATAGAGGAGGATAATTTCACTATTGGGGGATGCTGTTGCACAGAATTGCACCCATAATTTAAAGAAAAAAAATTGCCTGGACCCAGCCCCATCTTATGAAATGTGGTTTCACCAGTGCTTTCTCTTGAGTGGAACTTCAGATGAATCAAATCTGGTTGATGGAGGTGTTCCTGGAGGGACCTAGTCACCCAAGCCATAAGGAGCTTTATGCTATACTTGATCTTAGCCAAAAGGCTGAGAAATGATAAAAGAACTTTATAGATTAAAACCAGCTTTGAATTGCACACAGAAATCTCTTCCATTTTATAACGGGGAATGCTTTCTGTCCCATTGCATGGCTTAAAGTTAGTAATAAAACACGAGAAGCTATTTAGCAAAGTCATAAAATTAAATGTCTTATGAACACAAGACAAGAACTGTACTCTGAGCCAAAAAACCAAAATCAAGTTAATCAAACCAAAGGATTACATAGCCAAATATACAGTTCAGTTCAAGGAAGGAACACTCAAGAGATTACGTTTATGACAAGATTGGGGAATTAACAACAAGGCTGAGAATTTAGTTCTCTGCAGCATTGTCAAATTGAATGGGAACAGCTTATATTTATTGTATATGCAAGCAACCCTGATGGAAAATGTGATTTTGAAGAATGACATGCAGAAATTATCATCATTTATAAGCTCTACCATGGCAGCACAATTGAAGTGGAGAGTCTCTCATTCTACAAAGTCATACTCAACATGTTAAGCCAGAAGCAAACCATAGTACAAGTTAGTGTGTTATGTGAATTGGGCTACTATAATCTATGTTGAATGACTACAAAAAAAAACCTGGCTGATCTGCTGCGTCCCTAATATTTTTTTATATGGGTTTTGCTCTAATGATTGGAAATGCAAGGATTATAGTCATAACACATCTGGATAGTGGCAAGTAGAAGAAAGCTAAGAGGAGGCATATTTCTATGTTTTCTACGCTTTCTTTTTATACTAAATAATAATTGAATTTAATGAAGTGGAGCCAATCACTGAGAGTAAAACGTAGTATTGTAGTACATTTTTTTGGATCCGAAATCTCAAAAAAGGTTTTTAGTAAATATGCCCCAGCACTTATTATTTTTAAACCTACATTGAAACTGGCATCCAAATCTATTTTTTCTTTCTTTCATTGGATGACAACTAATGCATTTTATAAGTTGCCAACAGATGGCAATATTGATGTGCTTGAAGCTCTCATGTGTTCTTTGGCATCTCTTTTTTATTTCAGATGGCAGGAAGTTACTATGAGAAAAGATCTCGTTGCTATTGTTGGTAAAATGGAAACCTGCACTGTAAGCAATATGCCATGATTGAATTTTTGCTGTGGTTGAATTTTTCCTTCAATTAAAGCTTCTCCAATTGAAATTCACTGATAAATGCAATTTGTTTATAGTGATGATTGGGTTGATATGAGACCTACATCTTGCAGGACCAAAAAAAAATAAATAGGAAAAAGCTAACTTGTAAAATCAAGAACAATAGGGATGAACTATGAGAGAAACCAATGAGTTTTACATGAGAAAAGTTAATGAATTTAACTTTTAACTTAAGAACAATGGCAAATCATTCTAAGAAATTGCTGTCAAGCTTGGCATTTCACAAAAATGTATGGATCATATTTGTTGATGTTTTTCAATATAACATATCTTTGTGAAAGATGGGTTCCTCAATTGTTGTGTGTTATGGGAATTAAGACGAGGAATTTCTTCACAGCATTGTGACAGTTTACAAAACTCAAGACTCATCTTTATAATCCAGAAACAAATAATTCATGGAATATCAACACAAAACTTCACTTGTGGAAAAATAATTGAAACCTAAACTTAGGCACGAAACTCATAAGTACAGATTTTTGAGACACAGATGGTATTATTCACATGGATTTCTTGAAAATTGATGCTACTATCAACTCAGAGCACTATATGCAACATTCAAAACTTAGAAACAACAGTTAAGAAGCATTTGGAAACACAGGAAAGAAATGTTGCTGTCACATAACAATGATAGACCTCGTATCAGCCATCAAGAAATCACTGCAAAGTTGGATCATACAATTTTGCTTTCTCTGCCATTCAGTCCAGACTTTGGGCCAGGCAAATTCTACACCTTATGCAGCTTCCACTATATACCCAGCGATTGGCGGTGGTGGCAATCCCCACCACCTGGAACGGGCCGATAATGGGACATGCAGAGGCTGAAAACAGGATGCAAGAGGTGGCAATAGGCGGCAGCAATGGGCAACGGCAATAGGCGGTGGCAATCCCCACAGCCTGGAACAGCTGATCAGTGGTATTCCAGGAGGCAGATCTAACCGCCAATCAGCTGCTTGTGCTAAATCAGGCTGTTCTGAAGCTGACCAGGCTGTTACCTGTTTGCTGCAAGGAGGAAAATTGCTGGGAGGCAGATTTTTTTTCTTTTTTTCCTCCCCAAAATCTAGGTGCGTCTTATAGTCTGGAGTGTTTTATAATGCAACAAATACGATATAATTGCTGTATGTAAATAGGGAGCAAACCTCAAGCTCTCTTGCACTGATGTCTGTAAGGAAACAGTCAAGATTAAAGAGCACCAGGGACTTTACAATTTAACCCTGAGCTACATATATTCCCTTTTATTGGAACTCCACATTTTCCCTGATTGAAGCAATATCTCTATAGGCCTTTGCCTGAAGAGGTAGAAAGGACTGTCAGGACCTGGCTGAAGAGACAAAATTTTGTGATACCTTTTTCCTGTTTCATTTATTAAAATATCCTTCTTTAAACCAAAGTCAGAGAAGTTGGAGAGACTGTTTTTATCCAATTTTTGTATATCTGGATACCTGAATGCTTATTTGTATCCATCTTGTAAAGTTTGAGATAGGAAGAATATAGGAGTGAAAGTACTGGAATATCAGCACAAAACCCAAATCATTTGTAACACTAGAATTGTCTTCATTTCTTCCTCTACAATAGCAGAGTTTGTTCAAGCATGACTTTGTAGCATCTCTCTGTACAGACATTCCTCATTTCTTTGCCAAATCCTTGTGCTTTCAGTCTAAGTCTGAGCATCCTTCACATTCAGCCAATCTGTGGTGTGACTTCAGTATGTTAACATAAAGAGAAAAGTGCATTTCTTATGCCAAGCTAGTTCCACCTGCTGGCTCTCAAATGATTGAATCCAGCCATGAACAAGATATTTCTAGCAGGACTGTCATTACTGCTTGCAGTATCAAAGAGTGCACACATAAATCCATTGCTTTATATTCTAGCTTTTACTTTATGACTTTTGCAACTATAAGGGGAAGGGATAGAGCAGGATGACTATATTCAGCCTTGTAGTATTATAAGATGCTGTACCAACAAAAAAGGGTGTAACATTCTGAATATTCCCATGCAATTTCATAGAAATTTAATATAAATCTGTTCTTGTTCTGACCAAGGACCAACAACAAACTCATCTGTCCTCTGGGAAACAGAATAAAGACCTAAACTATTGCTCTTATTCTGCTTAGTCCATGCAAACGAAAGAAAAAGAATTGATCTTGAAGTCCAAACAATAGAAATTTAATAGCTTTAGATATTGATGTTATATATAAGGGTTAACAAAGCCTCTGATATTGATCAGCTATCCTGTGGCCGAAAGGAGGGAAATGTTTCTAAGAAGTCTAACTAACTTCAACCATATTCTATAAAAAGTCAAGGCCTTCAGAAATTGGAAGGAGAGAAATGGAGAAATGAAAGGTGAATGATTTTTGTAAATAAAAAAATGTTAAACTTACTAAGCCTACCACCATATTTCCAAGGCTGCTTAGTTCATCCCCAATTGCTGTATAATAAAAAATGATCTGTTAAATGTCACAATTAAAATTGCAAATGGCTTGACCTGAAAATTCCATCATCTCTATTCTCTTGTGTTTAGGTATTGAAGATTTAATAGCTGACCAGCTGTTGTAAGGCTGCTGTAAATGCTGATGCAATGAGAATGAGTCAGCGGGGTATTGCCATTTTAAGGCTGAGTTTGGATCAGCAGGGTTATTGCCACTTTAAGAAGCTGTCTATATAAAGGCAGCCATGAGAGTGCATCTCTCTCTCTCCTCCTGTTCTATCTCCATGCAGAGTAATGAAGACTGATTGCTTGCCTGGCATGTGCTTAACATGTATATTTATGTATATAGCAGTCTTGTATATAAACCACTGTTAAAAAGGCAAAGCCTCTGGGCGCTGTGTGGTGCTCCTGTGTTGTCTCACAATAGTAATCATGCTGCAAACACTCTGATATCTTGTTCTGTGATAGAATTTCCAGTTACAGTGGAAGAAAATTGTGAAGGAACAGAAATCTTACCTCCCTCAGAATTTCTGAAATCATTATCTGGCCATTCCCAAGAAAATGCAGTCAGATTGGGGAGATTCTTGTAAATAGGCATGCAGCATTCAAGATATAAATTTGATCATCTCATGATGTCATCTTCAAAACTTTTTCAAAACTATTGGCAACTCAAATATCAAGAAAAATATGAAAAAACCCAATTAAAATGAAATTCAAAACAAAATATAATGAACAACTGGATATTAGGAATATTGATAGTGACATGTCAATAACTGAGACAGTCACTTTCACCTTCTCTATTCCTGAAACTGCATATGGGAAAGAAAAAGGTGGAAGTACTGTAGAGAGCCGGAAAGATAATCTAGAAGCAAATATTAAAAAACACTACTATATGCAATGCTAAAGCACTTATAACAAAGGTAGTATTAAAAAGAGATTTAGGCTGGCTCCTCCTTTACCACCGGAATGTAAGGGGGGAGGGGGAGAGACACACAACCAAGCTTGCAAGGTTCTGCTATTATAGTCTAATGAACAATAAAATATAGTTGTAGTCTTCCTTTGGAGTTGATTTCAGCTCTGATCTACCTCATGTGGCTGACAGACATAAATGAAAAGAAATTCTGTGCACTGGATAAACCTGTGAACCTCCAAACCTATAGATCATTTCTAAGTAGACTGGTGTGGAACATTCTATACTTGAAGAAGTGGCTGTCAATTGTTTAAGATAATTAATAGCCTTTTCAGGTTGATTAAATTTCCTCACACTGGTTTCCAAGGTAAGCCAAATATTGCAGGATAAAGCCTGGTTGCCTGGCTGTAAGATGAACCTGGTGAAATTTCTATACAACTCTGACAGGTAGATCTGGAAACAACATTTGTTTCTTTTCTTTCAAATTTGCTGCCATTTTAGTTGCTTGAGATTTTGTCTCAATCAGCTCTCTGGAGAAATTGAATGATAGTAGGATCAATAGTTTCTAAAGAACCATGTCTATATGGCACATAATAGGCTCCCTCTATAGATTCAGCACAATTTATCAACAACAGGCCTAAGAGAGGTTTTTTGGGGGATTTCTTTGAAATATATTTATGTAGTTGATCAGATAATTCAAGCAAATATTATTCTTCTACTTTCTTGACCTTGGATATGTTCCAAGGTTTCCTGGCAGGACACCAGCATTTTACTATCTGTCATGTCATGAGCTGTTAAAAGCATCAGTAATTCCTTCGATCTTAACTTGTTGTTCTTTTAGCTGCTTCTCGATCTTATCATATCTTCTCTCTACCCTTTCAATCTTATCTCCAAAATCTAAAAATGTCTATTCAGTGAATTCAACAGAGTAAGAAACTCAGTATTGTTTATTTCATGAGGCATGAAAGACATGGAATTTCTTGGTACACCTAGTTTTTTTCTACAACTTCCACTTGATTTGGAGTCACAACCAGCTTGTCTCCATGTGCCAAGATGAAAAAGATAGCTTCTGACTTGAAGCCTTATTCCCCATATCTGTTGTAGTTTGTTCAGAAGCCAAGAATGGGAAAGGGCTGGATGATAGGTGTTTAATTACCTTACCAGCTCTCTTCAGAGTCAATCAATCAATTTGAATAGACCTGGAAAGGACTTTGGAGGTCTTGTAGTCCAGCCTCCTGCTCAAGCAGAAGACCCTATACCATTTCAGACAAGTGATTTTCCAGTCTCTTCTTAAAAACCTCCAGTGATGAAACACTCACAATTTCTGAAGGCTGGTTAATTCCGCTGGTTAATTGGCTTCACTGTTAGGAAGTTTCTCCTTAATTCCAGGTTGCTTCTCTCTTTTATTAGTTTCCATCCATTGTTTCTTGTCCTGTCCTCTGCTTGTTGACGACTCCCTCCCCTTTTGTGGCAACCTCTCAAATACTGGAATATTGCTATCATGTCCCTCCTAGTCCTTCTTTTCTCTAGTCTAGTGAAATCCAAATCCTTCATCCATTCTTCATATATATTTTGTCTCTAGGCCTTTAATTATCTTAGTTTGTACTTTTTCCAAAGTCTCAACATCTTTTCGGTAATGTGGTGACCAAAATTGGATGCAGTATTCCAGGTGTAGTCTTACTAAGGCTTTATAAAGTGGTACTGATACTTCTGCAGAGATGGTGCGGGAAATAAAATGAATCTTTGCATGGCATTATCTTGATGGAAGTCCAGTTGATCATACCATCAAATGAAATGTGATTGGACATCTAGAAATTTTACTGCTTTAAAAGAGAAGAGGAAACTTTTGGACTAGGCCCCTGATAATAAAGGACTTTTGTGAAGTATTGGATTTGATGTGTTTGTGTTTATGTATACATGGTTGCTCCTCTACCCATCATTACCACAAGAAGGATAACTCTTTTATAATAACTCTTTTATAACATCTTCATAGAGCTTTGTTTTCTTTTCACTCCTCTTCAGTCCAGTTACCATTAACCACAAATTTCAAATCCATCTAATTTGATTTCCCCCTTTCTCTTTTACTGTGAAGTTATTTGCTTTTACCCAATTTTCTTTTTAAAATATTTTTTATTAAAACTTTTAGACAAAAAGATAAAAGCTAACACAAACTAATAAAAAGTAAGGAAAAAAAGAGATAAAAAGCAGAAAGTGCAAGAAAAGAAAAGGTTAAGAAAAAACAGAAAAGAAAAAAATTATACAGTAACTTCTAATATTCTTTACAGAAGTTGTAAGTACAAGCATATTTTAACTTCTCTCTCAAAAAAGTAACAAGAAAAGAAAAAAATGATGAAAAATTGGAAGGACCTGTACCAAGGGATCCTCATCAACCTAGATGACATTTTTATACCTTGGTGGTGCAGGCTATTAATCATCTAGCACTTAGTTCAATTGCCTGCAATTAGTGCAGGTTCAAATCCCATCAGGCTCAAGGTTGACTCAGCCTTCCATCCTCTCGGGATAGGATCCAAGATTGTTGGGGGCAATAAGCTGACTTTGTAAAAATGCCGCTTGGGGGCCCCAAAAACCCTAGTAATAAGCAGGCATATACAATGGAATGAAGGCTATTGCCGAGCACTTAGCATGGTGCTCTAAAGACTGTAAGCCGCCCTGAGTCTCCGGAGACGGGTGGCATATAAATGTAAATTAAATAAATAAAATAAAAAATATTCAGCGAAACCATCAAGGAACATGTCAAATTGGTCAGACAAGTGCTGAAAAAACTTTTAGCCGCCAAGTTATATGTAAAACTGTAAAAAATGTGAATTCCACAGAGTCACTGGATTACCTAGGCTACTGAATATCCAACCAGAGAATTGAAATGGACCCTGGAAAAGTGAGAGTGGTGCTAGACTGGCAACCCCCCAAAACACGTAAACAACTTCAAAGCTTCTTTTGCTGAGGTTGCCCTCCCTTTAACAGAGTTATTGAAAACTGGGCCTTCCCACACCAAACCAAAGCCCAGTCATCTCCTTGCTTGGACAATGGACTGTCAGAAAGCTTTTGAAACTTTAAAATGCCTATTTGCCGCTGACCCCAATCTTTAGCACCCGGACCCAACCAGACCAGATCTTTCACAGTCCAAGCTGATGCTAGTAATGTGGCTGTTGCGGCCATTCTTCTCCAAAAGGACTCTCAGAACTGGCTAATGGCTTGCGCTTATGTGTCCAAAAAGTTGACAGACACAGAGCTTAGGTGGGTGGTTTGGGAAAAAGAAGCGTTTGCAGTGCAATGGGCTTTACTATCTTGAAGGCATTTCCTGGAAGGGGTGAAGGAGCCATATGGGGTGTGGACTGATCACAAGAACTTCGAGGCTCTAAAAACACCTCAGAAGCTGTCACCTAAACAAGTCTGCTGGGCGATTCAATTTTAACATTAAAGTGATTCAGTTTTAACATTAAATACATCCCAGGAGGGAAAAACATACTGGCGTACGCTCTGTTGAGAAAACCTCAATTTGACAGTCACTGAGAGGAAGTAGTGCAGACTATGATATCAGAAGCCCAACCAGCAGGCCAAGTAACAACCCAAAGCCAAGCCAACCACAGCCCCAGATGCCTAGAAGACAAACTGACAACTGAGTTGAAAGCAGCCCTTTTGACTGATCCCTGGTTTGCGGAACATCAAATCGATTTGACAATGAACGAGGGATTGGCTTGGAAAGGAACAAAACTTTATGTGCCCAATAATCTAAGACTAATGGTACTGAAGCATAGCCATGACTCGCAGTTGGGGAGACATTTTGGGTTCTTAAAAAGCCTGCATTTAGTCAGGAGATAGTTCTGGTGGCCAAAAATGAAACCTGATATTGAAGACTATGTGAAAAGCTGCTCAATTTGTGCCACGATGAAACACAGAACTGGGAAATCCCCTGGCCTCCTTCAACAAATAGCTGAACCAATGAAACCATAGGAAGAAATTGCAATGGACTTTATCGCAGAATTACCTGAAGGGAGGGAATACAGTGATTTGGACTGTTATCGACTTATTCTCTAAGCAAGCCCACTTTACAGCCTGTAATGGACTACATTCTGCTGAAAAGCTTGCAGAACTGTTTGTGAAGCATATCTATAGGTTCCACAGAGTACCTCATAGAGTAATCTCAGACTGAGGTGTATAGTTCACTGCTAGGTTCTGGAGGGAGTTTTTAAAGTCCATTGGGTCATCCCAAGGGTTATCCTCAGTGTTCCATCTTGCATGCAATGGGGCAGCAAATGCCATGGTGGAACAATACATTAGATGCTATGTAAATTATCAACAGGAAAACTGGGCCATTTGCAGAAGTTGCTTACAATAATGCAGTACATAGCAGCACAGGATTGACTTCGTTCCAAATTAACACAGGCATGGAATTTGTCCCTATGCTGGAACTACCTAGGGAACCCCCCACATCCATGTCTTTAACGGAATAGATGGACTCATTCAAAAAAGATTGGGAAGATACAAAAAAAGGTTTGACTGAAGCTGCTGAGGAATATAAAAAGTAGGCAGACAAGCATGGATCCCTCCAACCACCATTTAAAGTAGGGGACAAAGTGTTTTTGTCAACTAAATATCTCAAATTGAAACTTCCCAGTAGGAAGTTGGGCCCTAAATTCTTAGGTCCATTCCCTATATCCAAAATAATCAATCCAGTCACAGTCCAATTAAGTCTTCCCTGGCTATTGGGCAAATACACCCAGTGTCCCATACTAGTTTGAAACCAGCAGTAGGGTCAAATCTAAGGCACATCCCAACAGCTTCTCCCAAACCTTTAATCATACAGGGTAAGACACATTATGAATTTAAGAAAATCCTCGATTCTAGATTGTATCGAGGGAAATTGCAATATTTAGTATTATGGGAGGGTTACCCTTTATCAGATGCTACTTGGGTAAAGAGTTGGGATGTATATGCAGACAGATTGGTTAACCAATTGAGTAATTCTAAGTAGATAAAATAAAATTCTTTTCTTAGTTCAAGATTATTAAGTATGGTGCACATGGAAAAAGGATCTTACACTGGGACGGATTGTGATTGGGCCATGTGATGTGATGATTGGGGAAAAGGGGATGGATTGTAGTTTGGGACATTGTGGGAACTCCAGGAAACTTTTAGTTTAGAGATTTCACAGATGTGCCAGGTGCTATTCTAATAAAGGTACTTTTGAGATTATGCTTGTCTCAGAGTTACTAATGGAAATGGAGGTTTGCTGGAATGCTGACAACTATTATATTTTTATCTTTCATATTACTCTTCTTTCTACAATCTATCCTGTCTATAACCATCAAAACCATAAATCATGTTCATTTTTTCATTTTTTATGCCAAAAGTCTGTAAGATACTTCCAACCACCACTAAATATGGAAAATGTCTTTTCTCTAATAAAAGAAGTCAATTTTCTCATTTCAGTAATGAGAAAATAATTTTGTCAGCTTTATCAACCATTCCTCCAGAGTAGATAATGTTGAATTTTTCCATCTCTATGCACATAATAATCTGCCATAAGAGATATCATATACTGAAAAAACATCTCCATGGGCTTTTTTCCTGGTTATCCATTAATCCTAAAAAGGAAAGCTTTGGCTTCAATTAATTATTAATTTTTAAATTTTCTGTATTAATATGAATCCATTTTTTTTTGGCTGTTTACAGGTCTACCAACATGATAAAATATTCCTTCATGTTGTTTACATTTCCAACATAGATTTGAAGTGCCTTTATACCTTCTAGATAATTTCTTTGGTATCATGTACCAATGCTACATTATTTTATAAAAATTCTTTCAAATCATAATGCAATATAAATTTCAATCCTTTTAATCACATATTTGCCTTTTGATCCATTTATATGTTATAAACAAAATACTTAGCTCACTGTTACCCCAATTTCTTTGATTTTTTTTCCCCTTCTATTGCTGTTTCTCTAGAAGAAGTAAGGAAAATTGTGTGCATATTGTCACATTTCGGAATTAAGGGTAATTTTTGAGAGAGCATGGAAATGGGGTTTCATTTTCAATTCTACTTATACATATTTTCCCACTTTATTCATTTTTTGTGTGTGGTTTCTGACAGTATATATGCAACGTATTTGCATACACATATGATGGTACTTCCCATGAATGCAATGATTTGAGGTAATGTTAGTTTCATCTGGAATTGGTAATCGTAGTTTGACAAGATGGAGATATTAGGTATATCTGTTTTCATCTGCAGGTCTTCCTTTTGTGTGGGATTGACTTTAAATTAAACACATCTGAATTTAATACAAGGGTAATTCAAGTGAATTAGAAGTATAGAAAAACTGGATATATCTTATGTGCTTGCTAAATATGCAATAGGTAAATAGTCTTACTAGTGTTATTACTCATTAAGCTTCAATATTTCATAGCACTTCTATTAAAAACATGAACAAGAGATTTACTAACTTTCTGATTTGGATTTTATCAGGTATTTTTTTATATGTGTAGGGGCTCATAATTTCAATTTCAGTGACAAATTGTCATCAGGCCTAACTGGAAAGTGAGCCTATAAAGAATATGGCACAGTTAGTTACTATTGTCTCTTTGTGTTAAGTTGTAAATGTATTTCAGTAATCAATTCACAGAATAATAGATAAATTGTTTCAGCAATAAGGCAATTCCTTTTCTAAAAACAACATGTGGTTTAGATGCCAAGATATTTTCTAGTAAAGTGTTTTGTGAAACTTGGATGGCTGAATATATTTTATTGCTGTTATGCTTAGCTATTAAACTCAATATTTAAACATTTTCAGTTCCTATTCTTGCTGCCTGATGAAATCTCTTAGTTATTTCTACAAGATTATTTTAAATATTTAAATAGAAATGTAGTCTTTTGCAAAATGAAGTGCTACTTCCTAATGTTTTTATATATCTAAACCTACATCTGTCTGCTGCAGAAATACCTTAGTACAGAGCAAGCTGGGAGTTAAATTTGTCTTCTAGAAAATAACTTATCTTTTGAATGACTACATGTACCATGTGTGGATATGCTCACTACATGTTCCCAAATTTTAAATCAAAGTTTAAAATTTTTAAAAAATTCAACTCAGGATAACTTTTGCTAGTCAAAATTGGTTTTGGTGATATGAGTAAAATTGAGTGCATGTATTTATTGGTGATGTGATCCTTGCTGTCTGTTCGATATTATTTGGATTATCATGGCACTACAGCAAGCTGACCTTCATATTTATATATGTATTTTTATACATTGTTGGGGCAATATGCTGACTGTAAACTGCTTAGAGAGGGCTGTAAGGGCATTGTGAAGCATTATATATAAATGCTATTGCTGTCTAATGCAACTATTATTTAATTATGTATATATAACAAGTACATTTATATAACTATTGTGTTTTTTTAATCTGCTGTATTTTGTATGAATAAGTCCCATTTTTCATTTGTCCATACAAACAGGGGTGGGATGCTACCGGTTCTATAGAACCTGTAGCTGCAAAAAGCAGCTGACACCGAACCGGTTTGGTGTTTGGCCCACCCTCCTGCCCGGGCTCTAGGCTGCCCTTTATTCCCTGCTTTTCCCTCTTTAACTGCTTTGCATGGCACAGCTGAGGTTGAAAAAACAGGAAACAAGAGGATTTTCAAACGCTGCACACCCGAGAGCAGCGCTTGTCAGCTGTCCAGGTGGCACAGCTGATGATTTCATAACGCACACACGCGTTATGATTGTCCACAGTTCAGATAACTGGCAAATTGCTTCACTGGCTGGCCCCTCCCCTCCCCACCCACTCACCCCTTACCTGGCATGCGAGCCATCCAACTTGCCTGGTTTGGTAAGTTGCTATTTTCCCCCTGACCATCAGCTGTTCTGCTCTGGTGGGAGATTTAGATTAGCCAGAAAGCAAGAAATCCTTGGATCGTTAGGACTGAAGCTTTTCAGTGCAGACTCAGGTAGCCAATTGCAGATAGATGGATCTCTAAGTGAATCTGTGATTCTGTGAGCAACTCAATCTGCCTGCCTGCTTTGCCTGCTTTTGGGTAAAAGTTGCTCTTTTTTAATTAAAAAAATCAATATTTGCAGAAATATTTATATTTACATACAAACCATGGCCACCTAGTCACATGATTACCAAGCCATGCCGAGTCAGCAAGCCATGGCCACCCAGTCACATGACCACCAAGCCACACCCACAAATTAGGCCATGCCCACAGAACCGGTTAACAAATTTGAATCCCACTCCTGCATATAAAGTCTACATCTATAGGCAATTTATTGGCAGGATACCGGCAAGTGCAATCAGGTCTTCAATCCATTCAGTGAAATGGACCATACATTTATCTTTTCAATGCTGTAATATCAATCTTATCTATAGTAAGGACACGGAAAAACTATTAATGTTATCCGGTTGCTCAAATTCCAAGTACTAGATATGTACTTCAAGAGAATATTATCCTCTGAAAATTTTAGCTTTTGTTGTACTGCTGTATTTCTTTCTCCCAAAATGTAATCAGTGTAGGACATTGTAAAAGCATGTGTTTTAAATAAGCATTGTCTTTATAAAATGCAATTTCCTTTTCTATGCAGTCCCAGTGCTTTATCATTATTCATTGTTCTGCTGCTTTTCTGTATTTCCCAATCATTAAAAGGTGACCTACAGAAAGCAATAAATAAATAGTAAACTCTCAATAAAGAAAAATATCCCATAGCTTTACTATAGGATGGCCAAGACTAGGCTTCTCAAGTCTGTGGGACTCTAGATTGGTTGAGAGCACAGCTCCCAGAATGCCGAGCAAAGATGAACTGGGAAGATGATAAAGATGGTCATCATTCAAAGCTCTTGTTCAATCTACTTCAACCTTGAAGATTATAACAAGATGTTATATATCCTCTTATTACATATACATGTTGATTTTATGTACTAAAATAGGAATGGTAGGTATGCCACCATGAACATTTGAATGGAGATGGAATATGAATCTGATATGTATATGCAATTTATATTGTTTGTTGTATATTGGCTGGATAATTTATGCTGTACATTGGCTGGATACTTTACAGCCTCTGTAATTGTATTTTTGGTAGCTATAATAATTGATTTGCAGATATATGTGGGAATGGGTTAAGAAAGGATGTCCCAAAATGTTGCCTATTTCTGTAATCCTTCAATCTTGTCCAGAGCCATTCCAGATATACAGGTACCCACCAGCAAAATTAAGTCTGGAAAAGAGGAAGCTTATCCAGATAAAATAGGATCCAAATATTTGAAGATTTGAATTTTTTTCCAACAGCTGTCCTATACAGATCCCTTTAGAATAATCTAATCTGGATATTATTAAGTTATGCAACATTTTTTATTTAATCTCAAAAAAGGGTTCAGAGCATTCAGGTATACAAACTTAGCATTTGTTTCAACTCCTTAAAATAACTGCATCTTTTTTCAGGGCCACACAAATGCTATGGAGGGAACTGAAATCCTGGGAAAGATGCAGCTGCTATGAGGTGCTGGAGACATAAGTTACATTTTAGTCAGGCTGAATTCCAAAGGGCTGCAGAATTTTATATACAACATCAAATACATTTTTGGCAGATCTTTCTTCTCAAGGAAAGTGATGCCACTAAAATATCCACTGAATCATTGCAGTAGTGTCCATGTCAAGTGACAAATAACCTAGACATTTTGATTAGTAAGATATTTAAGTATGGGAGGAGGCATTATTAAGTGAATCCACAGGCTTAAAAACTGCAGCCAAAGAGAACTCATCAACAGTTCCTTATCAATTTAAAATAGCAGGTCAAGTGGGGTTCCATGGGGTCTGGAAATCTTCCACTCATGATTTAGATGAGGAGATATATATATCATATTTGCAGATGACACAAAGCTACAATAGTTTTGAAGACAAAATAAACTTCTAAATTTTCTTGTTAGCTTCAATCAATCAGTTCAATTTACCGTGGTTGTAAACCTGTACACATGAGAGATATGTTAGAGAGAAGTGGGCTGAAAATATCAGAATGAGATTTAATTAGGAAAAAAAACCTTCAGATGCACTGCTATAGGATGCGGGGATATGGGAAAAGGATGTCTGCATTGCAGTTTAATCTAAGATGAAGTAGTTTGATGGCTGGTAGAAAGGCAATGGCATTTTTGGCTGCATTAATATCATTTTCAAATCACAAGATGTAATACAGTACTTTATCATATCTGTACTAGTCAAGTCACCACTTCGATTACTATGTCCAGTTAATTTCAGAGATTCTGTAACAAAGATGAGAAAGGTTAATAAGGATGATGAGACTAGATACAACTTCCTTTCAATCTAGAAAATTGTTACAGCAGATGATAGCACTTTTTAAATATCTGAAGGGGAGTCACATAGAAGAAGTGAAGATATGTTCTCTGCAACTGAATAATTTTGTTATAAAAAGCAGATCTACGTTGACTGTTAGGAACAATTTCCTAGCAATTTGATAGTGGAACCAATTGCTGAGAGACATGATGAACTCTCTTTTCTAACGGTAGAACAGACTTATCCAGCACTGCACATAGCCAGGGGTCATATGCATCTGTTTGGAGATGGTTGCATAGGTGTTCCATTTATATTTCTACAAAGGTAACCCTATGGCTTAGGGGGCTTGATTGTCCAACTTCATATTCTTTTGTTGTTTGAATACAACAAAAGAATATGAAGTTGGGCAACCAATCAATATTCAGGATGTGTATCTCCACACAATGCGCAGCTGGGATTTGGGAGATGTCTGTGTCAGTCTTTCTACAGCCATTTGCAACCTACACTTAACCCTCAACCCATTTGCAATGTAGGTAGGAGGCACACCTATAGGCAGTTGTGGACAACTGTAAATCAGCCTTGAGACTTGTTCAACTGGAGACCTGACAAACATCTGTAGTGAAACTGTAGGTTCAAATAAACTACAATTTGCTGGATTTATATATTCTAAAAAAAGAACAAACAATGCTTCACCTTTTCCTATGAGATTACACAGCCTCAGCTCTCACACATACCGTTATCACAATAAACAGTGTCAAATGTCTGTGAGAAATTCTGGTTGACGGGATCCATATCATACAGAGCGCCTTCATGGAAATAAAGCATCTGATGTCAAACTTTACTCTTAACACACTGATAGAATTTACATGACAAAAATTTAAGGGATAAAGCCATTGTACCCAAGTTGGCAAGTTGTGTTTACATACCCTAATAAGCCACGCTGTATGTTTTTTTTAGTATGTTTGGTTAACATGTGAATCCATTCAGTAGCTTTGCTCACACTTTCATGCATAATTGAAGCCAGAATTATGGTTTATAAGTAAATAAAATAAAGAGCCAGTTTGGTATAATGGCTAAGGTGCTGACTTAGAAAACAGGAGACTCTGAGTTTGGACCAGTCTTCCTTAGGCCAATCCACCTCACAGGATTGTTGTGGGAAAAAAGAGTAATGGCATTTTTATTTATTAAGGCTGTGCAGTGATGCAGATTTGAAGGCAAATGTTATCTACCACATGTATGGGCATGCACACAGCCCTGCTTCGCAATTCCATAAATGGAATATATTTTTTTGCTGGGATTTTCTTGTTGCTCTGAAGAATATGCTGAGAAAAGATGCAGCTACTTAAGGAGCTGCAGTGAAATTCTAGGTGAGTGTCTTGGCATATTCCCCCTTCCCTCCCCATTATGTCTTGCCCAGTTGTAGTTTCAGGTTGCATCGCTACACTAGACACCCTATTCAATCACAAGACTTTAAATAGTATCTGTAAGCAAGCAGAACGCAAGTATGCATGACTTGCACTTCCTTTCGTCTTTTGCATTTCTGACCACACCTGGCACAAGGATTTATGGATTTCTTTTCACTGTATTAACTCCACAAGAAGGTACATCTCCATGAATCTCTCCGAAGGGGAAATGCGTGCAAGAATGATGGCTTCCAACGTTACATAAAGAAGAAACCTAGCATTATAATCTGAGGTCTTTTCATCTCCCACCTTTTCTCCATTAGCATCCAAAGTAATCTTCACCGCTTCGACCAAGAGTTTGCCACCACTTGGAACCCGCCGCACGCCCCTAGCGGGCTGGTGCGCGATGTCACAAAGGAGAATGCGGGTCCACCTTTCAAGCCTGCGCGTGCCGTCAGAAGTTCATCGTTGCCAAGGTTCCTGGGTTGCAATCCCGGGTCACTCTTCTAGGAGGGCTTTATGCAAAGCAAGGAGAACTGTTCCAACTTCAGCAGTTTCTTTTAGATCAGATAACCTGAGGAGAAAGACAGGAGGGGAACAGCCCCCTCCTCCCTTCTTTACACATATAGTTGACCGGGCCGCCAGTAAGCCGCCTCGGCAGCGTTGGGGCGGCAGCAACAGCAGAAGCGGAAAGAGGTGCCGGTTTGGGCAGGGCTTGAACTTTGAAGGCAAAAGGTGGCCCGCCGTTTCGGAGGCGCGCGGGAAAAGCCCGTGTCCCCCGCTGCGTCAAGAGGGAAAGCGGCCCAGCCCCCACGTATTGAACCCCACCCCGGGGTAGCCCGAGCCAGACTGGCGGGGACGGCGGCGAGCGCGCGTGCCGTGGCCAAAGGAAGGCGGCGGCTCTTCTTCCTCACCGATTGCAGTAGCAGCTCGGGGAGCCGCCAGGCTGCGCTCTCGAGCCGGCTCGCAGACTGGCTGCGGTCCCGGGCTGCCGGGCTCCGGAGCGCCAGAGCCTCCCGGGGAGCAAGCAGTGCGAGCGGTTGGTCCCGGGACAGCAGCAGCTGCTGCAGCGGGAGGAGCCGGAGCGGCTCGCTGCTGCAGCGGGAGCCGCCCCGGCTCGGAGCTCTGCCTGTCCGGGTTGCGGAGATAACACCTGGCGCCCCTCAAGCAGGGGTGGCTTCGGTAAGACTTCGGCGGCCAGAAAGACGCGCCGCCGCGGCTGCCCACATAGCTCCTCTCCGCGCCCGGCATGACTTGCAAGGGTTCATCGAGCTGGGCACTTTGGGTGGCCCCGTTGGCTACGCTGCTGTCTCTGCGAGGTAAGGGAAACCTGAGGTGTGTGTGTGTGTGTGTTGGGGGGGGGGGGGGGGGAGGGGAGGCCAGAGGGTGCTGGGCGGGCGCCGGAGAAGTGGCAGAAACCGGGAGGACAAGACGCCCATCTTTGTCTTCGGCAGTTTTATTCCCTACGCTGGATTCGAACTCTCAACTTTAGCGCCAAGGAGCGCACTAGGCTGCCGCTCTGGGGTCGGCAGCAGCTAACAGCAGCATAGAAGATGACACTTCCGAATAGTTTTCTTCCTTTGCTGACCGAGGAAGTTGCTGTAAAGTTGAGGGAAAGGGGTCCGGGTGGGTTGTTTCGCCTTATCCAAATATCACGCTATAATATAGACGCTATCCATCTTGATTATTTCGCAGAATAATCAGATTTTGTATTTTAACACTCTATTCTGCCCAAGGAAAAAAGAGCAATGTGCACCAGAGAGTTATGGTAGAACCAATTTCTGTCTGGACAGGAGGGGGAAAAATAAGTCCAATCAACTATATGATCTTTTAAGGAACAATCTCTCTAAAAATGATGTTAGAGAAATAGAAATGCTTTATTGTATTTGGCTCTCTATTTTTTTTTTCTAAATGCAGGAGTATAAAAGTTGATAGAGATACTATTTCTAGCAGGTGTGGAGAGCATTGTTTTTCATTTTTAGAACTTGAATATAATCTTTTTTAAACCCACAATACATGGTATTTGTATTTAACTTTATAAAAAACTCATTTTCATGTCCCAAGATTCTTTTTCTCAGTTAAACGGCATATATTCTTAAACATGCCATTATTATGTTCGTTAGGTAAAATAAGTTCATGTTATTTTCTTATTCCTACATTTCATTTACATTGCTCTAACTTAAAGTAATAAAGTTTGTAAAACTTTCTACTTTGGCTTTGTAGAGTTTCTCTTGAAAGCATGCAAGATATATGATGCTGGAGAACTTTATCAGAAAAACAGAAATGCTATTTAATAAAACTCTAGCAATCAAATCTTCTCTGTACTACAGAAGTAAGTCCTGTGAAGGCCATGAGGAATTATAATATTCCCACATTCCTAAAGTTGAAGCCAGATTTTATCTCATATCTTACCTTTTTGTACAGCTTTGTGCTCATTCTTTCCATTTTGCTATGACTAAATCTTGTGGTCACATTTAAAATATGTATTTAGTGGAATAAATTATTTCTGCATAGTCCTTGCTCATTTTTTTTTATTACAGATTTTAATACAGGCATCTAGCGGCCCAGATGCATTCTGGAATTATTGTTTTTCTCTTGTGTCCTTACAATATTTTCATCTCAGTTTTTCTCCATGAATGAGACAGTTTTATACACTGTAGTATCACTCCCCTCGTTTCTGACACTGTTCAAGGGCATCTTCAATGTGTATAAAATATATTAAGCTTTGTTACTTTTAACCTTGGAGGGAAATCACATGACTGGTGGTGACTGGGAACAGAAGCAGTAGAGTTGGGATAGGAATCAGCAGCTCAAGAATGGGTGGTCAGCTGAGGGAAAGCTTATAATCAGTTAATTCAGTATTGACTGTTCTATTATTATTCAAAGACAATGGATTTGAAGTTATTGAGATTAAAAAATGTATTGCTTTATTTTAGTATTCTTATATGTCCATAGGACATGCAGTACAGTACAGATACATGGAATGCCTTTGTAGAAGAATAAAAAACAATTCCAAGGACTTTTGCCACCCCTTAATTTAAATAAATGGGATTTGAGTGTAAGTTGAGTGTTTAGGATCAGGGCTCAGTTTACAAAAACTTGGAAGTGCCTGGAAGCCACATCAAATGTCTAAATAAAGATAATTATGTCTATTCATTGCTTATGGTTCATCTTGATAATTCTTAAAGGTCACGGTGGGTGTTTAGAGAAAATACATCTTTTATTCTCATTTTTCTCCTTTTGATCATGTGATTTAGTTATCCTAGCATGTGGTATATTCATTCAGGTTGTTGACATTAGCGAAGCTTGAGGCTTGAAAGAATGAGGGTCCTGCAGTTAGGATCCAGATGCAAGACTGCCAGCTGCGAGGCAGTTTGTTTTGTATATTTGCCAGTGCACCTTTTTCTATGCCTGTAACGTTCTCTGTATTTCTAGGGTTTTCTTAAGTACTTTGAAAAATTAGAGATCAGTCTTGTAGCCAATATTCCTAGTTTGGATATGAAACATGTCCACTGTTTTCCTTCTTATCAGCAAGCCACTGCTTCTTGAAGCATCCTTTGTTCCCTCAAAGTCAAGCAAGTATCATTTACTTCAAGATTTGTTTTCAAATAGTTGTAGCTCAAGGGAATTGATGTAGGACATCTATATCAGTTCTATAGGCCATAAAAAACTAGCTTTGGATAACCAGTCCAGAGTATGTAAAGTATGTTATTTGAAACTGAGATTTGCCTTTGGAGCAGGGGGCTTGTCCCATAGCAGTGCTGGCTTGAATGCAGAGTTTCCATTAAACCAGAGCATCCAGTTCTCTGACCATTAACATGAAAGTAAGCTAGGTAGTATTAGCTGTACAGGTAGTCCTCAACTTACGGCCACAATTGAGCCCAAAATTTATGTTGCTAAGTGAGACAGTTAAGTGAATTTTGTCCCATTTTATGGCTTTTCTTGTCACAGTTTTTAAGTGAGTTACTGTATTTGTTAAGTTAGTAACATGGTTGTTAAGTGAACCTGGCTTCCCCATTGACTTTGCTTGACAGAAGGTCATAAAACATGGTCACATGACCCCAAGACACTGCAACCATCACAAATATGAGTCAGTTGCCAAGTGTCTGAATTTTGAATATGTGACCATGGGGATGCTGCAGCAATCATAACTGTGAAAACAGTCCTAAGTCACTTTTTTCAGTGCTGTTGTAACTTTGAACTGTCACTAAGTGAATTGTTGTAAGTTGACTATCTGTATTGAAAAATTCTTAATGGAAACCAAGAATATTGTGCCAAAATTTTTGTGTGATAGGAATACTTAAGGCTTATCACTCCATAAAACATATAACAGCATTAACCATTTCAGTCAGGGAATGATTATTTGTGTTGCACTGTTATAAGGCTAGGATTTTTTATAACAGTTAAGAATATTATGTAAAAATATTAGAAATATGTGAATACTGATCCTCTCTTCCACCAGAAATATTTTTTCAGGTTTTCTTACGACTGTGTTGAGCTTTCCAGTGGAAATAAAAGAAGTGTGCTTTGACTACTTAAGTATTGGCATATATCTTTCAGAAAAGGAAGTTTGTAATGACATGTAGGAAGTTATGCCCACATTACATGATACTCACAAACATAATGCAACATAAGCTTTTGCTAATATTGTATTGTAAAGGGATATATAACTAAAATGGCAAAATTTGTGTGCAAGACATTGAGCAGTAATTGTTCAATGAAGCAAATGTGGCCTTCAAATGTTTTCTAAATTGTATTGGATTTTGGATCTCAACATTGGCATTACAGAAAGTGGTAAATGTTCAATTTACCTTTGCTCAAAAGCCTATACTTTAAAGTGAAAAGTAAATATGATATGGGGATGATTAGACTCGAATGAAGTTGTATTATTCATCAAAGATAACTGATATCCAAGACCTTGACCCATGACAGTCATGGAAAAAAGATTACCTCATATAGTTATAACTGTTACTCAGTTTGTCAAAATGACAAGATAATTAGGACATTGTGGAATAGATGCACTGTGTGTGGAATTTTAAGCTGTATCCATATAAGTGCAAGCAATTGCTCCACTTTATTCTACTTTGGTCATACCATTCCTCAAGTAATGTGTTTTGGGCATCATATTGGATTAGATTCTGAGAAGAACATTTAGAATTACTAGGGGTCTAGAAGAGAGATTGAAAGAGTAGGTTAGCTCTGGAAATATTGAAGAGGGATATGTCATTCTTTAAATGTCTGAACATGTGCCTCATAAAATAAAATTTTTAAAAATGTGGATAATGGTGTAACTTACAGGAAGACAGATTCTGACTGAATATTAGTGGAGAAATAAGCCCCTCCTCACAGAGAAATTCAATAGTAGAACTAATGACCGGAGAGATGATTGTCCCTCTGTATTTGATGTGTTCAAGTGAAGGCTTTAGACTTAGAGTTTTTTATTTGAGATGTTTTAATTTGGGTTCTGCAGTGAGCAGAGGTTTGGACTCAGTGGCCTAAACTGTTTCCTCTTTGAATGTGATATGCTGCCTATTTGTTGTATGAAAACGAGGAATGGATCATGCTGAGCCTTGACCAGTGTGGTACATAATTTTGTTCCTTCTTTTAGAATGAAAAGTACAGCAAGCTGCTTCTTCCCCATGTTACAACATGTACAGACTGCTATGGTTTAGAGCTCCTTTGCTGTAGAATAGGAGCTGAATGACAAAAGAGAAACATTAGTAAAAGCAGGTATCCACATGTGGGGAAAAGTGAGGGGAAGACACTTTGTGTTATGACACATTATCTCTTTATTTCATTTTGCATCTTTGACACAAGTATGTAATCTGCAGTTTTTACATCATGATCTCACAATGTGCATAGTGTCACGCTAATATCATTGTGGCTTTTAATAAATACATGCTTATGTTTTTGAGTATATTAGGCCACATAATATGTTAGAATTTAGAAAGTGGATTAGTTTATACTTGGACAGGTGAGATTTGCCATTGCTTTAAGAAATGTATTCACTTAGTTCAGTTGGCAATTCATTCATAAACAAGTCTGAATGGCTGAAACTTTAAAAATGGCAATGCATACAAATAATAAAATCCAGAGGGGGAGCAAAAATAAAGCATATATACATGTACCCGTCGCACAAAGATAAAAATTAGTTTAATATAAATATTAACATATTAACACATCATCTTGGCCCAATGCTGAAGGGAAGAACTGGTTCTTCAAGATAATTCTAAAAGCCAGTATTTCCAAAATCCAGCCATCTGGATTTTGGAAAGAGCTACCGCCATGGAAAAGGCACTGAAATAGAGATGGCACACTACTAAATGGTACAGTTCAACATGTGGGATCTGGAACCAATGCTTATTAGGAAGGCAGGAGAAATTGGTGCTGGGAACTTCAAATATTATAGTTATATGCTTCACATGAAGAGTTTTATTGAATATATCTAATAGCTTTTATTCATCCAAATGTCTATTAAGACAACTAGTTTAGCTTGTGCAGAAGTGGTATTGCCTGGAGTATGGGTCCCCAACCCGCAGTCTGTGGACCAACACTGGTCCGCAGCATACCAGAAACTGAAGCCTTATCAGCGGGATTTAGGCACCATGCAAAACCACACTCCCTCCAGTCCATGGAAAAATCTGTCTCCACAGAACCAGGTCCCTGGTGCCCAAAAGCAGTGGTGGGATTCAATTTTTCTTTACTACCGGTTCTGTGGGCGTGGCTTGGTGGGTGTGGCAGGGGAAGGATACTGTAACATCTCCAGTCAGTGGTGGTATTTTCCGGTTCTGCAAACTACCAGTTCTCCAGAACTGGTCAGAACCTGCCGAATGCCACCTCTGTCCAAAAGGTTGGAGGCTGGTGACCTAGGGGCCTGGTTATCTGTTGACTTCCATAGTATCTGTCTGGTTGTTTGATCTTGCAGGGTTGGCATGCTCCAGGTCCCTTCAATTAAACAATGTCATGTTTTGGGGCCCCAGAATGTGCCTATAGCAGAGCCTGCCTCTGAAGTGAGGTTTCTTTTGAGATCTGGATAGCCCTATGCTGCTACTATTTAGAAGAGCTGTGAAGATGTGGCTCTTCACCCAGGCCATTGGTGGGGAAGAATGACCCCTTGGTTCATTTCTATGGGGCCTGCCATCTTGCCATTTCCAATCTTTTATCTCCACTTCTTTTTAAATTGCTTTTATTGTTATTTCTTTGTTTTGATAGTTTAAGCTCCCTATAGTTTTGAGAGTTGAGTGGCATTTAAAAGTATTAAAAAATAAACCCCAAGGCATGTGTGTTAACTTACTAGCACTGCTGTACTCTGAACCAGCTGCAGCTTCCAAATTTTAATTTAATAGACTTTAAATTAAGTTTAACTATTTTCCATCAAAGTTACATGCCATCAAATTATTAGTGGCAATATATTGTGGCTTATAACAACAAAACCATCATAATAATAACAAAATCAAATTATAATTATAATAACATTAGACAGCATAAAAGTATATTTATTGTCACAGCCAGTTTGGTGTAGTGGCTAAAACATCAGGCTAGAAATAGGGAGAGTGAGTTCTAGTCCTGCCTTAGGCACAAACCCAGTAGGGTAACTTTGGGTTAGTCACTTTTTCTTAGCCCTAGGAAGCAGTCAGTGGCAAACCACTTTTGAAATTTGCCAAGAAAACCACAGGACCTTTTTTGGCAAGAATTAACAACTCAAAGACACAATAAACATACAAAATATATTTATTAATAGCATTCAGTTTTATATTGTGCATAATTGTTTCCAAAAGTCCTTTCTGTCTTTATTACCTTCTGGAAGGCTAATGTGAAGGAACAGCCTTGCTTCTGAAGTGTATTGAACTGTATTTTATGATTGTAGGCCTCACTTTAGAAAATTAGGGAACCATAAGTAGGTTATCTGAGGAAGATTTTCTTAGTGGTGATGGGTTTCAATGGTAATTAAAAGGACCTGAATGGCCAGCAATATAGGGCTTATAAGTCAGAACTATCCGTTTAAGTTCTATCCAGAAACAAATAAGTAACCAGTGCAGGGTTGTAAATGGTGTCAGTTAATATACAACCACTGCACTTAGGATTGATTAGTATATAATTAGGTGATGGTTCTCAGTTATTATAGGCAAGTCCTTGAGTTCCATGAAGGGCTGCACCTGAGCATCAACCAGAGCTAGGCAAAGGGCTTATTCACTGTAGGTTCTACCTGTTTATCTAGCAACAGCTGTGAGTTCAGCAGGACCAAAGCATAGACTTGCTCCCTCAAGGGCATTAATACCCATTCAAGAAGTTACCAAAAACCACAATGAATGAACAATAACTAGAATTGAATTACAGTCTGTTTCATCTCATCTAATCTTAAAACATATTTAGAAGGCATTTTTCTAGGTACATGGAGGTGTAGAGAGGGACAGCAGCAGATACTACTGACTATCATTAGCATATCGAAAGTATCACAACTTGAATTATTGGATGACCTCTTCCACTGGCTTCATATAAATTTATATCCTATTAAAACTCTTGTTCCTGTAACCTTTAACTGGGCAAAACAGTACGCAAAGGACAACAATTTTTGAGCCAAGATACCCGAAATAGATAGTGTCCAAAATCTGGACCCATAATTCCTGTGAAATTGAAATTTGGCAAATTTTATAAAGCATTTTATGATATAAATATTATCATAAAACAGTGTCTGACACAATGCAAAATTTATTTATTTATTTAAAACATTTATATACCAGCCCACTTTATAGAAAGTCTGATTGGCTCCCAATCAAAAGTTAAAATACATAAAAGGCCTATTAAAACCAAATATATAAAAACAAAAATGTGGCACCAAGTCAAACTTCTGATGTGCAGTCCCCACATCTTATCCCAGCACTTGGGGGGGGGGAAAGCCAGTATTTGGGGAAAAATCTTTATGGAATGATAGGAAGATAGAGGCCTGCCAAACTTCAGAGAGAAAGCTGTTCCATAGGATAGTGGGTACCACAGAAAAGACATTTTTCTTAGCTGTCATAAAACATTTACTGTACTTACTTTCAACTGTGGTATACAATTCAACATGGGCTATTTTCAAGGCAGATTCATCTCTGAATGTATCTCAACTTTTCCACAGAAGCCAGTACATTAGAAGTTTTGCTATTGATAAAGATATTGACAACTATGATAAATATATTTGAAAGAATGACCTGACAGGACATGAGTTGTCTAGTATGCTACTAAAACTCTTGTATTTGGAAACTTGAACTGGGAAAAATGATGTAATCTTGAGGCAAAACATTTTCAACAAAGTTACCTCAAATGGGCTAACTTACAGAATGCTTCAAAATCTGGGACCCATGATTCCTATGGAATTGAAATTTGGCAAATCATGTAAAATATTTTATGACAAAAATTATCATAAAGCAAATTATCATAAAACATGTCCTATGGTCTGCTCATGATGTATGATTGTGCTGTATAGTTCAACATGGACTGCTTTCAAGGCAGATGCATCTCTGAATATTTCCATGATTTTTTTCAAATATATTAGAAGCTCTGCCATTATTGAAGGCATTGAGGACTCTGGTAGGACAATATCTCTGAAATGATGATTTTAAGAGAGAGAAGACTAACTTTATGGAACTCCTGAAGAAAGTGACTATAGGCTGACCTCCAACTGCTCTTGATTGGAATTTGAACTACAATTTGGCAGTTCAAATCTCATCAGGCTCAAGGTTGACTCAGCCTTTCATCCTTTCGAGGTTGGTAAAATGAGGATCCAGATTGTTGGGGGCAATATGCTGACTCTGTAAACCGCTTAAGAGAGGGCTGTAAAGAACTGTAAAGTGATATATAAGTCCAAATGCTATTGCTATTGCTATTATCTACTGAGATAGAAGTGGAACATTGTGCCCCAATCTCCCAATTCCTGAGGTAGTCCAGGAGGATATCTTGATTAATAGTGTCAAAAGTTGCAGAGACATTTAAATGAGCAAAGAAGTGTGCTTTCTGCAGTTGAATTCCTACCATGTACGCAGCAACTTAAAGGAGGAAGATCTAAGTAATACTAACAAAAATACCTATGGCTCTAGATAATCTCTCTTAGGGAAAGATGTACTGTAGCCTTCTTCAAATGCTTCTTTCCATGTTTCTTGCCATCTGGACCGAGGAGTTGTTTATAAAACAAGATGGCAATGTACCTGCTTTTTATTTCTTGACTTACCATAGCCTCTCACATTGTGAAATACCAGGGATGTGATATATTCACCTATCTATTTCCTCAAATCCCCAGACCAAAAAGAATTCCAGATAACCAGACAGATAATACCCCAGTCGGCACTATAGACACTGTTCAGGACTGAGCAAGACTGGGGTAATTTTCTTGGCAAAATGGTAACCAAAACAATTATAGCTGCCAAACACAAGATCTTCCTGGACATCCCTTTCTATGAGGGGATTTATTACCCTAAACAAGGCAGCTGGTTGACAGACTGCCAATGCAATAAGGGAGGAGATATAGTGATACTTTGCTTCTCTTATTATGCTGATGTAGATTTAAACCTGAGCTTTTACCATGCTTGATAAATTCACTTTTGGACTTTCCCCTGCTATACCAAGCTTGTTTTTAGTGATTTGTGTTCTGGAACTTCTCAGAAAATCAACATGTGCTTTTAAGATCAGGAACAGAAAGCACTTATTCAGAGGGCAAGATCACTGAAACATCCTGTCAAATGTTTGGGATATTCATCAAGGATTATTTAGAAATCCTGTGGATTCCACAGATTCCTGGGGCAAATGGTATTAATGGGTCCTTTCTCTGCAGAGGTCCCAGGTGGCAGTTAAACTTAATTGTACCAAGAAGTTAATCTGACCACCGCAGTGGACTGGACATAATGCCATCCATGTTAGGGTCACCAGTCAATCACTGAGACAGAGACATGATCTCTGTATGACTTCCTGTATGAGTTACGACCAGAGATTATTTTGTAATCTGAATTTTGGAGCTTTGCCAGACTGGGCAAGATATGTAGACTGAAGACACACAACATCAGAAGACGAGAGGATCCCAACACTATCCTAAAGACCAGATCAACAAGCTTTGGAAAGAGAGTCCACTGAACAGTATGATGGCTAATATACAGTACCTGAAATACTGATTTATGAATATTTATATAATCTGCTTTAAATGGATATTGCAGCAGATGGCAGAACCTAGGTGATATTGGTTGATCTCAGAAATGCTGAACAGGATCAGATCTGGTTAAAATTTGGTTAGGAGACTACAATGAAATTTCAGAGCTGTAGTCTGAGCTGAAAAATTAAGCTATATCCCTGAGGAAGTGGTAAAATGATAGTCATTTTTGTTACAAAAATACATGGAAATATCCATGTCATCACTGATAACTCTAGGAAAATATCACCATTTTAAAGAGGGGGAAACCATCTGTTTTATCAAAACTTTCTTGACCATTATTCTTTACAGTACAGCAGAACAGATGTATACTTCCTTTTGTCTATATAAGTCATTTGATGTCTTATGTTAGTGGAAAAATAATTGCATAATCTCAGAGGGGTGAGGGTTTCATCTAATATTTTCTAATTATAAACCATTGCATTCAGAATGATATTGGGCTATGTCTACCTGATCCAGGCTTCTGTATTACCTATATTTGCTGTTTTTCAAACTAGCAATAATTTGGACAAATGCACGTAAAGAATAATGGTCAAGAAAGTTGATAAAACAGATGGTTTCCCCCCTTTTAAAATGGTGATAATTTTTTGGTTTTTTTTTTTTTTCCCAAATTTTGTTCCATTGTACTTTACTAATTTATTTGATTCTTTTTGTTAGTTTTTATTGTTTTTTATTTTTATTTTTTGTTTTAAATGTGGTTTTACATTGTGTAAGCCGCCTCGAGTTGCCATGGGTGAACAGACCGCAATATAAATTAAATAAATAAATAGTTGGAATAGAATATAGGAACCCACTCAGCTTTTAACAAATGTATAATATTACACTTGTGTAATATTATATGCCTTTTCCATTTACAGAGCTGCATGTATTGAAAAAGCAAAGCAAACAAGAAAAAACTTTTTTAATAATACATTTTTAAAATTATTTAATTTCTCAATTTTGAAACTAATGCTAAAAAGAAAAGAATGCTAAAAAAATATAGTTTCTAGGTAACTCTGGCATTGCCTTAAAAGAAGGATAACAATGGGTAGGATTTTGTATGTTATCTTGAATAATAACTACTGCTTATTTTGCAAAAATATGTGACCATGTTATGTTTAATATGTGAACATGTTAAAACTATATTAAAACTATATTAACACTAATCTTACTGCCAGATGATCATCAGCATCTACTCTGTAAACATCTGGTTCCTAATGTTGGTACTTATAGAGCTAGGATTTAAAATAATGGGATTCTTTTCCCCCTTTTTTATTTTCTCTCAGAATCAGATATCGAATTCTCTGCTGAACATTGAAATTGACTGTCATATGTTAGCTGATCCAGTCTGTTGCCCTTGTGAGATAACCTAACTTTCCTTCATTTAGTGGCAAGAAACTTAATTGCATTGTGTCCTTATTCCTTTAGTTGCATAGAGTAAGAAACTTCAAAACGTTGTGACTTGGGATGCCGTTTCCAAGGTCTCTTGAAGGAGAGCTAAAATAGTTTGCATCCATATTGCATAGCAGAAAGTAGAGGCACTCAGCAGTTCCGGTTTGTGTTGAAATGAATAGATGGCATATTCTTGGCTCCTTGGACCAAGTCTTAGTCGCTAGAGAACATTTTATATTTTATGGCAAAATATACAGTATTCCCCATGGTACCCCTTAGGGGATATTTAGCTACTACTTTTCTGGTGACTCATCTATTTGGCAAGATGCTTCTATTATACTTTAAAAAATACAGTATGCAAGAGTGCTTGTAAACAGTTTCTTTCAAGGAGAATTGCATACACAACATATTTGGAGTTGTTCAGAGCAATATGCTAGCTTCCCTTTGTTTTTAAGGTCTATTCAATCTTCTGAATAGTTGTTCTGCTTTAATTTTCTGCTGGCATTGTTACATTACAGCAATATATATAGTTACTTGATTTTGAGTTTTCAAAGAACTCAGAATGTTTGCTTGGACATAAGCCTGTAAGTAAGATTCTACCTCAGGCATGAAGCTTAGCATAGCTAGCTCAGAAATGTGTTGTGCCATGACAGGTTGTTACAAATGTCTGTCACACTTGCCATTCAGAACTCAAACTTCATGCTCTTTTCTTTTCATTTTAAGCTCTATGGTAAAAATATTTCTTTCTAAAATATAGCCATCATATCTACTGTTGCATGCTGTACAACCTGTTCCTTTGTCAGAATTCTCTTATTTAGCATTGTTTTAAGGAGAAAATTGTAGAGACTGATTATAATGGAAGATGGAAATTGTAACTTCACTTATATCGGGTACGACATTCTGGAAGGCTAAGCACTATTGGCTCTTCAGTTTTGTTTGGGTGATTACTTTTGTCTGATTTGACCCCACGGAGTTTATTTTTCATGCTGAATACTTGGAATTGTAAAAACATAAAGCATATAACATAAATTCATGTATCACATTGGATATGTTTATATACCTTGCAGCAACCTTCCTGAATAGATCTGGAAGTCACCAAGTTCGTGGGAAGATATGTCATAGATAGAAGGAAATGCTGTGTTGTAGCATGACAGTTATTGAAAATTAATCTCATTCATTACATTCTGAAGATGTAAATATTCAGTAATATGCAGTAATAGACCTTGATTGAATGTCAGCCAGATGATGGGACTTTTACAGTATAGGATGTAGTTGATTCTGACCAGGGTGACAGGCTGTCATGTGCTAGTGATGACCGACAGTGTGGCTATGAAGGCACATGTAAACAGGTGGGGGGGGGACACCAGGTCCAGAGCCCTTATGAGAGAAGCAGAATGCTTGGGGCAGTGGGCAGAGACTCATCTTCTTTCCATCAGGGCGGATCACATTTCAGGGGTCGAAAACACCCAGGCCTATTGGCTGAGTCAGTCCAGAGTCGACCAGTCAGAGTGGAATCTCCATCTGTCCTTGTTCCTGGAGCTGTCCCATAGATTTGGAACTCGGCAGTAGATCTCTTCACCTCTCCTCAAAATGCTCAGGTAAGCAGATTCTTTACCAGGTACCCAACCCAGGGAACAGAGGGGACCAACATGCTTCAGAACAGATGGCCACCAGGTCTCTTCTATGCCTTTCCCCCTCTTCCGATCATTTCGGTAGTCATTTGGAAGATGTTGAAAGAAAAGGCGGAGCTAATACTCCTGGCACCCCATTGGCCCAGGAGACCCTGGTTTGCCGACCTGGTGAATCTGTCTGTAGTCCAGCCATGGAGGATTCCGGCCAACAAGATCTCCTTCCATCAAGGAATCTTACTCCACCCGGACCCTCAGTAGTTTCGCTTAGCCATCTGGTGCTTCAGCGGCAATCTCTGAGGGACTCTAAGCTGCCTGATAGGGTGATAGTGACTATTCAAGCTTCCCGTAAACCTTCCATCACCTGCATATACAATGCTACCTGTAAGGTCTTCTGTACTTGGGTGTGCCAGGTCAGCCTGAGACCCCACTTCTGCATCTGTAGCAGATGTGTTAACGTTTCTCCAAGATGGGTTAGATCAGGGTTTAGCACCTAACACTCTGCGCTGTCAGGTGGCGGCTCTGTCATCTGTGTAGTTCTGGGAAGGCTATTCATCCTTATCCCTCCATCTGCAGATTTCTGAAAGGGGCTTCTAATCTCCACCCTCCTGTGAGTTCATAGATACCCCACTTGGGACTTTCCTAAAGTATTACAGGCCCTTACAGAACAGCCATTTGAACCCCTTAATTCGGTGTTCCTTCAATTTTTGACCTTCAAGGTGGTTTTTCTAGTGGCCATTACTTCAGTCAGGAGGATGTCAGAACTAGCGGCACTCTCGGTTCGTTAGGACCTGTGTATTTTCTATGAGAACAGAGTGGTTCTCAGACTGGACCCTACGTTTGTTCCCAAAGTGAACTCTTGGTTTCATTGAGCACAAGACATTGTGTTGACAGATTTTTGCCCCAAGCCTCGCCATGTCTTAGAGCACAAATGGCATACATTGGATGTAAGGCAAGCTCTCTGGATATACATTAAACGTACTGCGGCCTTTAGGAAGTCCGAAACTATGTTTGTCTCTTTCCAGCGCTTATCTTTGTGGAGTAAGACTTCCTCATCTACCATTATTAGATGGATTTTATCTCTAAAGCCTACCAGTCTTCGTCCCTGCCGGTACCCACGAACGTTACAGCCCACTCCACTAGGAGTGTGATTACTTCCACTGCTTGGAACACTCAAGTGTCGCTTGAGGAAATCTGCAAAGTGGCTACCTGAGCATCACCGTTTATACGCCACTATTGACTGGACTCATTTGCCTCCGCTGAGGCAGCATTTGTACGACGGGTATTACAGAAGGTTGTCTCACAGTCAGAGTGAGGGGACCAGATGAGGGCCCTCCCTTGTACATGCAGACTTTGGTACGTCCCACCCTGGACTCTCATCGCAGCATGGATGAGAATGGATGTTGATATAATTACCTGATAATGCCCTTTCTATCTATGCTGCAAGAGAGTCCAGCCCCACCCTTTGGCGTCTGCTCCTGGTAGGGGGAGGGGAGGTGATTTCATTGTCATATTTTCTCTTCCAGATGCACATTATGTCTGTCACGCAATCTTTGCCTAAAAGCTGGGGAGCCAGCTAGGGGCTGGCTTTTTATATAGTGGCAGACTCAGCTCGATGACATCAGAGAGAGGAGTCATACCCATCCTGGATTCTCTTGCAGCATAGATAGAAAGGGCATTCTCAGATAATTATACCAACGCCCATTTGAACAAATTCATATTCCACAAGAGATGAATAATTTCTGTCATCTTGAGAAACTGGATCATGACTTAAAATAGGGCAAAGGCACTCTTCCCTTCAGTATTTCATTTCATTTCATTTAAAATTTATTGTGAAAAGTACTTTATAAATATATTTCAACTTTTTCAGCATTTGCACACAAATAAGATCTAATTCCTCTATATTAAGAGGAGGGCACAATGAAGGCAACACTATTTTTCAGTGATATTGCTTTCTGTGTAGATAAAGTGGCAGTGAAAAGGCTGGCATATAAATTGAATGAAGTGAAAAAATAGATTTTTTAAGTAAAAAAAAGATTTGGAAATAGAAAGTTACTATAATTTGTGTTGGAGGAGAGTGTGAAGGTGTTTATTAAGTCCCTGTTTTTCAGACGCTTAATAAAATTATTATTCTATATCTTTTTGTATTTAAATTTGCATTGTGTTGTTTTATTTTGTACATGGTCTAGAGCAGTGGTTTCCAACTGTTGGGCTGCGGCCCACTGGTGTCTGCGAGAAAATTTTGGTGGTCCGGAGAGAAATGTCACCCCCAGAGCACCCCCCCAAAGCAATTAATCCAGGCTGAGCGGGAACATAACGCTGCACTGCCCACATGGCCAACGAGAACCCTCCCTGTCTACTCACTCCTTACCTGGCAAACTTGCCTGCTAAGTTGCTATTTTTCCTTCCTCCCTTTTACCCCCCCCCTCCCCCCCCCGACCATCAGTTGTTCTGCTATGCTGGGAGATTTAGATTAGCTAGAAAGTAGGAAAACATTGGATTTCTTGCTTTCTAGCTAATCTTTAGATCTTCCTTAGGACTGAAGCTTCTATTATTCATTGCAGGCTCAGGTAGCCAATGGCAGAAAGATAAAACTCTGAATGAATCTGTGATTCTGTGAGCAACTCAGTCTGCCTGCCTGCTTTGCCTGATTTGTGGTAAAAGTTGCTCTTTTTTTATAAAATATTCAATATTTACATAAATATTTATAATATTTACATACAAGCCATGCTCAGCCAGTCACATGACCACCAAGTCATACACCTACAAATTAGGCCACACCCATAGAACCGATCGTTAAGAAATTTAAATCCCACCTTTGCCTCTATGTATGTGAGAGAGAGCGGGGAGAGGGAGGGAGAGAGAGAGAGAGAGAAAGAGACAGAGACAGAGAGAGGGGTTAGATCAGATCTCTCTCTCCCATCAACGTCAGCTAGCCACCGTCAGTCAGAATTCATATTAGTGGTCCCCGGGATTTAAAATTATGAGTTTGGTGGTCCCTGAGGTCCAAAAGGTTGGCAACCCCTTGTCTAGAGCCTTTGGAGTAAGGCAGTTTATACATTTTTAAACATGTACATAGATATATACATTTTGCTCCTTAAAATAGGGGGGGAAATCTTATATTTTTGTGGTTATAAGCATCTGTAAAGTTCAATTTCTTCTCCCCATCAAAAAAACCCCGTACAAATTAAGTGAAAATGTTGATTTAGGCATGCTGGATGAATATCTAAGATCACAAACCTGCATTGCATATATGTTTAAGGATGTTCTTTAGAGGCTAATTACTGAATTGCCACTAAAGGAATTAAAATTGGCAGGTAATAGAAAGAGGCCTCCTCTGTGGTAGTCCCTATATAGTGAATTTTTTTTTGTTTAGAGAGCCAGACATGCATGTTCCTTTCCAAGGCTCCTTTCTTGAATTCAGGAAGCTTGAATGAACATTTTAGATATTTAATTCATTCTCAGAAATGAAGAGCATGCCTGAGGCTAGCATTTGCTTTACATCATGCCAGCTGTCCATTTTTAAAATACCTTTTAATATAAAAGGTGAGGTGGGAAAAGAAAGCTTGAAAGGAATAATTTAAAACATTTTTTTTGAATCAGCTACTAATTTTTCAATGGGAAGAAAATGAATAAAATAATAGAGATTGAGAAGAAATGCTGTAAGTATGTACTGTAGCTTAATTATCAGAAAAAGATGTTAGGGATTTTTTTTTCATTCTTCTTTGTCTCACTATTCCTTCAAATGTTTTATTTCCTTTCCTTTACAGATGGGAAAAAGAACAGCAGTGTTATATTCCAGGAAAATTGTAGAATGGCAAGCATCTTTTCTTTGACTGCATATTATTTTACCAGTTCTCCTAAATGGGATGCTACACAGATTTCTTTTCCCTGTGGTAGTCCATAGTGAGTTTTGTCTTGAATGGTTGGAAGCAGTAAAGTATGTTTCTATGCAAATGCTTCTGCATACGTCAACATTATTCCTGCAGTATGTCAACGAGATTGCATAGAAGAGAAAAATTAAACATGTGCCAAAATCTTTGCAGTAAAGCTGTTGTGTGTGTTATGTTTCTTCAAATTGTCATTACTATACACATTTGATGTAATCAGTCTTCGTGTTGCCTGGATCCCTAGCTTTGTTAGATCAACATTTCCATAAAGGGAGGCAGTGCAGAATTGCAGTGTTTTCCTTTTTTGGAACAGGACAGGCACAGAGTCCTTTGTTGTCTCTTCTGTGCTTTTGAATAATCTTTATTTTCCATTGCTATTTTGATTTTTTGAGAAGAAAGACTGGTTACAAGATATGCAGGCTTCTTAAAACACAAACTAGAGATGTAGTGACAGAAATTTCTTATTAAAATATTATGCCTGTTGCACACTATTATCTGGTGTTCTCCCAGGATTAGAGAACATGTGGATCTTAGATACTGTTTCATAACTATTAGCGTCCAGGATGCAACAGGATGGCCACAACAGAAGGCCCAGAAATCTCCCCTCTCTTATTCTCCTGCAGTTCAGATTGTGATATTTGTGGAGAATACCAAAATGGGGATGTGTAAGCAATTTTGAAAATTCTATTAGATATCATGTAACTTTAATGTTGAGTAATGTTTTACACATCCACAGGTTGGTACCTTTAAGTTACTATTGATCCTAATGACTGCCTGGAGTAGTTCTTGCAGTTTTCTTGGCAAGATTTCAGAGGTGGTTTGCTATTGCCTGTTCCTAGGGCTAAGAAAGAGTGGCTCAAGGTCACCTAGCTACAGTAGCTTCGTGTCTATGATGGGACTCTTGGTTTCTAACCTTAACCATTATACCAAACTGGTCCTGTTAGATATAATTACTGACATTTTATATATGTTCCAATTATCTCTGCCTTTTTAAGATAATGGAACAAAAATAACTTGCCTCAGTCCTAAGAGAGAAACTATTTAAACATATCCCAATGCGTATTTATTTTTCATTATGCAAAATATATAATACTTAAATGTGCATGTTCTATTATACCTTTTGTAGTGATTTCATTTTATAAGGGGTAAAAATGTAGCCATTTAGTTTATCCAAGTGTATTAACTGCAATTCTAAATGTAATATTATTTGGAAGTAAATATGGAAGTCACTTGTAGATAAATAATTTAAAATCAAGATTGTCACATTTGGTAGATGACTTTAGATAAGGTTACATCTCTAAGCAGAATTCCAAGAGAATCATATTGAACTTATTAAGATTTACAGCATGCTTAGACTCACAGTAGCATGCAAGCTTATTGTCTATTTTGCTTACAGTTTTGGTGTAGTACAAGGCAAAGATCAGATAGCCCACTGCTAATCCATACAAACCTTTGTTCATACATGTTGTAGATAAATATCATGTTAGTTATATCATCACTCAGTTGAACTGTAATTAAAAATGAATCCCTAAGATTTCCCTGGGGACAGGAAGCTTCCATTGTAAAGCCAGGGATCAAAATGCCTGTTTAAAATTTAGGAGCGGATTGACAAGGTGAAGTAGGATTCTATTTTGTGTTACTCCGGGACGTGTCATTAGGATTGAAATAACTCTGCTAATTGGTTCCAGATCGCAAACATAATATGGTAATAACATAGAACTCAATCAGAAGGTCATCAGCTACAAATTTTATCAATGATCCTGTATTATTTCCAGGTGATAGCCAGAACAGAAAGGATCCACATTTTTTTTTCTGTTTTTGAGTTGATTTTCCATATGCATAAACTTCTTTCTTATTTTTGTATTTATACCCTCTCTTGCCAAAGTAAGAGTTGCATCCAGGGAAAATGTAGAGAGCGAGTATTTAAAAAGTGCCGCTGCTCATCATAGATCAAAATACTTTACCACTTGTTGAAGTGTTGATATTCTCCACTGAGCTGAAGGGAGAGTCCAGGATGGGTAGTCTGTAGTCTCCTAGCTCTGCAGACCGAGTTGAAAAGCTGAGGACACACCCCCTGGTAATGATCCCCAGTTCTTCACTTGGTTTCAGTGTGTTCAGACCACCCTTTAAGGGCTCTGAATAGTTCAGATTGTAGAAGAATATTCACCCACTGGATTAAGCTTTTTGTCTTAGAGAGACTTAGATCAGATTTGACAGCTAGCTGGCTTGCCGGTTTAGCACTTCCATTTTTTCACGCCTTTTTTTCTGGTTGGCGTTTTTTTGCTTATTATTTAATTTTTAAACTTTCCTTGCTGGTGGACTGGTTTTTTTCCTTTTCTGGTTGGAATTTGGATGGAGGTGACCCTGAGAGCCCGTGTGGCCTGGGCTGGGGCAGGAGCTGGCGTCTTATTTAACTCACCTTCTCCTGCTCCACTTTCTCTTGACTTGGGCTACTTGCATCTGCTGCTAAGCACCCCTTTTTTTGGCAGCAGCAGTCATTTCTCGTGTTTGGGGACAATCATGCAGTTTGTCTCCAGGATTGTCCTTGTGGGGGGCGGGTTCTGGCCATTGGGATTGAATCCTGACCCGCTATCCAGTCCCCAGAGCACCGTGGCAGCTGCGAGACGCTTGAGCCTGCCAGATAATTGCGGTGCAGCCAGTGCCAGGCTCTCAAGCCTCTGACCTGTCAGGGCTTGCTGCAATTCAAAGAGTTTTCTCTGACTCGGCTTTTGAATTGCAGAGCTGGGCTGAGCTCACCACTTTGGGTCGCACTAGCCTCCTGAAGTGGTGGACAGCTACTGTGGCTGTAGCAGTCAGCGTTAGGCTAAATAATTTTATTCTTTACTTCTTTTTCCCTTTACCTCCCCCTGTCAAGTGACAATTAATTTTGGCAGGCTCAAAATGGCCACCAGGGGAGCTGATCAAGAACTGTCAGTTCCTCCACAGGGTAGAGAGAAGGCTGTAAAGAGATCATCCAAGCCCAGGTCTGCTGAACTGGAGGCAGCAGCTAGGATTAGAGCCAGGGCTCTAGCCCCTAAAAGACCCTCTAGAACTGAGGATAGGCAGGCCAGGCACAGACAAAAAGCCATAGATAAACAGTTTGACAAGGCAGTGAGAGATTCCAGGATGGCTGAAAACAGGGCCACCTCTCCTCTGCCTCCACAAGATACAGGCAGCTAGACCAACTGGCAGGTAGGCAGTATTTGACTGCCTGGTCTCCTGGTGGCTCAAGTACTCAGGATTTACAGGGAAACCTCCAAATCAGGGCAGAGACCACTTACAATTTTGCTGAGCTCAGGGGATCCTGATTGCAGCTCCTGCAAACCAAGTCTCCAGCGGAACCAGACCTGTGCCTGCAGCCACCTTTACATATACAGCAGCTGGCTTACGGCCTGAGGAGACCCAGATGCAAGAAATGCCATCCTTCATGAGAGCCTGGATCTCCCAAACAATAAGAAAGGAATTGCAGGCAGAGGTCAACCAGCTGCGCCAGCTGTCTTATTTGGACACTAACAGAGGCGTCCTTCAGGGGCAGGCTTCTGAAGAACAGCTGTTCCACTTCAGAGAGCGCTCGGCCTCCCCTTCAGAAGGCAGCCAATTTTATGGATCTGAGAGGGACCTCCTTCCAGAAAGGAATTTTTCGGATGAGGAGTTGGAGGTAGCAGGTCCCCCCTCCTTTAAGGGCCTTTTCCAGCTGGCTTTCTTCAAGACTCTGCTGGTTAAGGCTTAAGAGCACGGCTCATCTTAAAAATGACACGGTCACTCAGGACCTTCCCACAGAGGGAGAGGATCAGGAAGATTACCTGTTCACTGAGAAAGCATCTGGTGGACGCTGTACCTGTGTCCCAGATGTTTTTGAACCTGATAAAAAAGCAGTGGGAATCCCCTGGGGTGTACACTCGCCCCAGTGGGTCTGAGTCTACCTTATTTAATGTGGGCAAGGATCTTTTGGACATTATGGAAGTGCCAAAGATAGATGACTCAGTGGTGGCTCTATCTTCCTCATCTGTCATCCCACCTGGTGTGGAGAACGTTTTAAAGGCGGAGGACCGGAAGGAGGAGATGGCGCTCCGGAGAGCTTATCAAGCCGACACCTGGGCCATCAGTGCATTGATGACCGCATCTTTTTTTACTCAGGCCTCTTTGTAGTGGCTGAGGCAGCTACAGGGCAGAATCCCATCTGAGGATCTCAGGGTGTATCAGGATGTGAATAAGATTATAGCTGCAGCTCAATTGACCGCTGATGCCACCGTCACGTCAGCCAAATTTTCTTCTAGAGTCATGGCCTCGTCCATAACAGCACGTAGGCTCCTCTGGCTAAGAAATTTGCAGATGGATGTCAGAACCAAATAGAAGCTGGCCTCGGCTCCTTTTAAGGGAGAGAGGCTTTTGGGGGAGGCCCTGGATCCTTTTTTGACAGAAACCAGGGACAAGCGAAAGATCCTGCCCTCCCAGGGGAGGCGCTTTGATTACAGGTCTCCTCCCTACTACAGGAAGCCCTCCTTTAAACGGGTAAGCTGGGGCAGGCTTTCCTGTCAAAGTAGGCCCTTCTACCAAAGATCCTCATCTCAGGCCGATAGACAGGCCTTTGCCACCAGAGGGCGTCAGAGGCAAGAGGGCAGAAGGTTCTTTAGGGGCTCCTCCAGGGTCCTTTAGGCACAACAAGTGACGCCCAAGCCTCATCTTCCATAGGGGGCCATCTGGGACTGTTCTGGCAGAGGTGGGAACAGACTATGACGGACACTTGGATCCTGTCAACCTTACGGTCAGGTCTCTCTGGAGTTTCTTTCCTTCCGCCCAAGAGCCTTTGTGTGCTGCCCTGTCTCCAGGGACCCCTCAAAGAGCGATCTCATGGAATCGGCGATCCACCCTCTGCTGGACATTCGGGCCATTCAGCCGGTTCTGGAAGACCAGGAGAAATAGGGTTTCTATTCAATGTTGTTTGTGATTCCAAAGGCCCGGGGTGGTGGGGGTGGTGAGCAATTCTCAACCTGAAAGGGCTCAACAGACATCTAATCTTCCAAAGGTTCAAGATGCACTCCCTCCACTCCATCCTAGAGGGACTGCGGGAGGGAGATCTTTTTGGCCTCGGTAGACTTGAAGGAGGCCTACCTCCATGTGCCCATACACTCCAACCACCACCAATTTCTGAGGTTTGGCTATGGCGATCGGCATTTTCAATACAGGGCTCTCCCGTTCGGCCTGTCATCAACCCCACGGACTTTTATCAAGCTCCTGGCAGCTGTAGAGGCACACCTCAGAGCCTTACCAATAAGGATCCAATGCTATTTGGACAACGTGATAGCATCCTCTTCCCGAACCCAGGCAAAGGAGGATCTGATGTCGACAATCAGGATTCTTCGAGAATATGGGTTCTTGATAAATCTGGACAAATGCCACCTAGTACCATCGACTCGGCTCTTGCATTTGGGGGCTATCATAGACGTCTTGGCCAACCAGGTTTTTCTTTCACAGGAGCGTCGAGACAGTATCAGGGAAGTCACATTGCTCATCCTGTCTTCCAGAGAGGTGCCTATCTTGCTGTCTCAACTTCTCGGCAACATGATATTATGCATTGGGATTGTCCCATGGGCCCGCTTCCATTCCTGAACCCTACAGTGGTTCCTGCTCTCTTACCAGAAGGAGTGCAGGGGCGACTCACCAAGGAGGGTTTACATCCCCTTGCCAGTTCTTCGTTCTCTCCATTGGTGGCAGTCCCAAGCCATGGATCAGGGATGCTTACAGGGAGACCCAGAGGATTGCTATTACCACCGACGCCAGTCTGTATGGTTGGGGGGGGGCACTTGGGAGTACAGGTCACCCAGGGGACATCGTCACAAGAGAAGCTCGCCCACAACACAAATTGCCTAGAGCTCAGGGCTGCCCCCTTAGGGCTCAACGATTTAAGGCAGGAGGTGGTGGGGAGACATGTTCTCCTCATGGACAATGTGGTTACCAAGGCCCACATAAACCAGGAAGGGGGCACTCGTTCCCGATCTTTAATGCAGGAAGCGACTCAATTATGCAAGTGGGTGGAGCGATACCTGTTGTCCTTACGAGCAGAACACATCTCGGGAGTATCTAACATGCAGGCAGACTGGTTGAACAGGGCCATGGTCGACCAGTCGGAATGGCGACTGCATCCCAATCTGTTCCAGGAGATGATGGAACGCTTCGGCCTCCCTATTCTGGATCTCTTTGCATTGCCAGAGAACACGCAGCTCCCGAGGTTCTTTGCTCGATTCCCTGCACAGGGAGCAGAAGGGGTCAACACTCTCTGGTACAAGTGGCCCCAGGGACTATTGTATGCCTTCCCCCCTTCCCCTGATTCCAGGGGCAATCAGGAAGGTGCTAATAGAGAGGGCGGAAGTTCTGTTGGTAGCCCCTTACTGGACCAGGCGCCCTTGGTTTGCTGACCTGGTGGGTCTGGCAACTGACAGGCCCACCAGGTCAGCAAACCAAGGGCGCCTGGTCCAGTAAGGGGCTACCAACAGAACTTCCGCCCTCTCTATTAGCACCTTCCTGATTGCCCCTGGAATCAGGAGAATTCCCCTGCACAAGATCTCCCTCAGCCAGGGCCCGATCAAGCAGCCAGATCCAGCCTGGTTTTGGTTGACCGTCTGGCGCTTGAGCGGGGGATCCTGAAGCGGGAGAAGTTTTCCACAAGGGTCATTCAGACCATCCAGGCAGCCAGAAGACCTTCCACGACCAGGATATATAACGCAACGTGGAAGATTTTCTGCAGTTGGTGCGCTTCCCACCAATTGGAACTCACTGTTGTTTCTATTGCAAAAGTGTTAGTGTTCCTGCAGGATGGGTTGGATAGAGGTCTCGCCCCCCAATACCTTGAAGAGACAGGTGGCTGCCTTGGCCTCGGTAATTTTGTTAAAGGACTCTACTTCTCTGGCTCAACACCCTAGGGTGAAAGCCTTTCTTAGGGAAGCCACGAATTTGAAGCCACTGGTGGTCCACCACTACCCCACCTGGGATTTGCCTAAGGTCCTGCAGGCACTGACTTCTCCCCCATTTGAACCCTTGTGTAAAGTCAGCCTTTGCTTACTTACGTGCAAGGTGTCATTCTTGGTGGCCATTACCTCGGCCAGGCGTATCTCGGAGTTGGCGGCCTTATCCATCAGGAAGGATCTGTGTGTATTCCATGCAGACAGGGTGGTTCTGCGGTTGGACCCTACCTTTCTGCCCAAGGTGAACTCCTTATTCCATCGTTCACAGGAGTTGATTTTGTCTAACTTCTGTCCAGAGCCTACCCATGCACTGGAGAGAAAGTAGCACACCTTGAATGTTAGGAGGACCCTCCGTATTTACATTAATAGAACCTCTTCTCTTAGGAGGACGGAAGCCCTGTTCCTTTCCTTTCAGCTGTCAACTTTGGGTCGCAGGGTGACCTTCCATAGTGGGTCACTGGCTCAGAGCCTGCATTGCAAATGTCTGTGAGTTACAGAGGCTTCCTATACCCAGGAGAATCACTGCACACTCAACCAGAAGTGCAGTGACCACCGTAGCCTGGGCAACGCAGGCATCGATTCTGGACATTTGTAGAGCTGCGACCTGGTCATCGGTGACCCCATTCATACGACATTACAAAATTGATTCCTTTGCCTCAGCAGAGGTGACCTTTGGAAGACGAGTCCTGCAGGGTGTTCATATAGAAATGGGGACCTCCGACCAATCCAGTTCCCACCCGTAGGACAGCCATCAGCCAGCTTTGTTATGTCCCATCCTGGACTCTCCCTTCGGCTCAGTGGAGAAAGGGCGTTGGTCCTACCTGAACGCTTCCTCTTGGGGAGCTGGAGGGAGAGTCCAGTCCCACCCTGTATTCTGTCAGGTCGGAGAAAATGTCCCTTTTTTCGCAGTGTCAACTAAGGTATCAGTTTGAGGACGAGTAGCAGCTGAATTTGCTTTGACGTCGTTCAGAACTGGGGACCATTTCTAGGGGTGTGTCCTTTTCAACTCGGTCTGCAGAGCTAGGAGAATAGAGATTATCCATTCTGGACTCTCCCTTCGGCTCCCCGAGAAGAAGCGTTCAGGTAGGACCAATGCCCCTTTTGATTAATTCTCTGCCTGTATCTAAGAGAAAGTTAATATATGTGCAAAGTTCTTCTTCCCTATATCCACCAAAATATGAAAACTCATTTATGTCAGACATAGAATGATTAAAAACTTGAACTGTATAAACTTTATTATTCTATAGTAAAGATTGCATAACAGCGATGTTTGAATGCTAGTTTGTTTATATAATTTTGAATAAATTTAAAACTATAATTATTGTATCAGCTCTTGCCAAATAGGTTTAATGAACTATAAATCCCAGATTGCTTATAAAAGTGAAGTGCAGTATTTGCTAACGTTCTGTATTCTGCTTAGATTAGGATACTAGAAAAAGGATTTGTTAATATTTGCTCTTTTTGTTTTTAAACATTTGTATAATCATCCTGTTCTGGATAGCCAGCATATATTAAAAGGGAATAACAGTCAGAACTTAATTATATTTAATAGATTGACTGTGATTTTCAGAATAATCTTTATGATGCAATAGTGGATAAAAGCAAACATTTGAATATATTTTTCCAGGGGGGGAAAAATCATACCCTTAATTTTTTAGTATCTTAATCTTCTAATACTTTATTAACTAGAAGAAGCAGTAGATCTCAAACAACATTTTTTAAAAATTCTGTGAACAGAAACAAAATGAGGGGATTATTTTACTATTTTATTTTGGAATTGTTTAATGTGTTTTATAGACACTGGAGTTTTTTTCAGATCAAGCCACTTTTAGACAGCTGTTATTTATCTCATAGCTTCCAAATGTGTTTGGACTATGGTTTCCAGTGATTCCAACCATCATAAAAAAGAAGAAAATAAGTTAGAAAAGGTTTTTTAAAAATATATGGGTGAGGGATAGAAAATGCCTCACAAGTTTATTTCTAGAATGTTTTTTTAAAAAAATAAAATTACTTCTGTTCATGATCGTCGATACTTCATTTGGCTAACAGATATGTTTTTGAAAATCATTTATGTATTTTGGATTAGTCTATGTACTTTACTGAAAAAAGTGGTACTCTTTAATGTTAAAAATACCTCCAGAGTACAATACATCTATCATTTGAAATGGACACTGAAACCTTCAAGTATTTTTATATTTAAAGTAAGTTAAATTTACTTCATAGAAGTGTATAGAACTTTAGGTCAGTGCTAAAATTATTTTTTTAAATTTACTTTTATCTTAATTGGATAGCTGCCTATCTCACATAAAAGTGACTTTTATCAAATGCTATTTATTCAGCCAGGCTATACGTGATGTTTATTTCCTCATGTATTTTTAGAAAAATCAGTTTTAAAGGTTGGAGTGTGAAGCAGAATCTAAGGGGAAAAGATTAATTCTTTTATTTGTAGTAGTTTATATCAAACATTGTTTTTCATTTCTTTTCTAGCATAATGTATAGATTGTTTTCCAGCAGAAGAATGAGATTGAGGTGATTTTAAAACAGTTTGGTAAAAGAATGATGTAGCATCCCATATATTGCTTCCTATATCAGCAGTTGCAGTCTGTATATATGTGTGTTTGAAATGAGGGAAAAACTATGGAACTTACACTTGTAATTAGTTTGTCCCTCATAGTGCTATCCTGTGGAATTTATTCAGCCATGACCATAGATTCATGCATAAAATAATTATATATTTTTAAACTATTACTCCATTGTTTACTAAAGCTGGATTCTCTCCATACCTTTCTCCTTCTCTTTGTTTTATGTACTAAAACTAATACTGAACCTCCAGATACATTTTACTACTATTTAGGGATACTTTAGGATTAAAGTTTCTATAGAGACAGAAATGTTTATGAGAGGCTTTTTTATGGCTTTGGAAAAGCTTACAGTATAAATGTTTTAACTAAAGAGCTCATGAGGGAAAGATTATCTATCAAGGACATTAATAGAAGGGCTGCAGTTGGTTTGTTTACATGCATAATGTTGGGATAGAGGAGAAAATGTTTATCCTTAACTACTTCGTTTTTTTTACCTTCTGTTCATCATTATTAATAATGTTAAGCTGTTGATAATAGTTCAGTTGCTATAAGAATTAATTAATTTTGCTAACTTTTACAGTGTGACCGTGTAGTCTATACCAAAACAAAAGAAAATTAATGTTCTCTTTAAATCAGATTGATAAATGGATTGGGAAGAAATATTGCTTTAGATCCTCAGATTCTTCAAGGTTTCTTAAATGAGTTTGAACAAGGCTAAAGAAGTGTGAATCCTAAAATATCCAGTTTCTTATAATGGGGCAGTTATCAGATCTGTAAATTTTCAGTAAGCTTTCACTAATTTTGTGTGTGTGTGTGTGTGTGTGTGTATTCTATCCAGACAGAACCAGTGGAAGAGTATGTATATAACTCAGGATTGAATTGTGGAATCTTTGGTGCTCTCTGAGCTTGGTTGTTTTCCTGCAGAAATTATCTAGTTATCTAGATAAAATATTAGATAATATTATCTAGGCTATATATTTAGTGCTGGAAGGGAGTGGGGCTTGCTCTCTGTTTATATATAGAAACTTGCTCTGTCAGTGTTGGTAAGGATATTGTTTTTCCTTGGTAATTCTTTGATTAGGCTGTTGTTGCTGCTTGATTGTTTGTCAGGCATCAATCCTCGTGTTGTTCTTGAAACAGTTGGTGTTCCCTTGCCTTTTTTTATATCCACAGTAAATTTTTCCTATCTCTATGCTGTTGTCCAGGGTGCAAGTGGTTTGTCTCTGACATGTGGTTCCATTCAAAATCCAAGAAAGAAAACCTTAGACTCCATTTTTATAGAGAAAAGGACTTTTACTGAATATGAAGTGGTAGCAACAAAATAAATACAAGATATGAAGCAAAAGGCATGGAAATTACGTATAGAAAGTAATCCCATGTCCCTACCCACAACAATTTAAACTAGACATCCAATCTGAGGTGTATAATGTTGTGTGGGTACATCTTAGGTGGCGTCTCACACATCTGGTATGCCAAGATGCTTGACCTTGGCCTAGAAAAAATAAGTGGCTGCATTTGTGCAGTAAGCAAGTAAGCATCCCAATTTTTACAATTTACACAACTTCAACCTCCAGCACCCTTCCCCCCACGTGGCCCAATTATTCCTTCCCCTCCCATTTGTAAGGCAGCCAGTAAAAGTCAAGCAGAAGAAGAAATCTTGGAGGCTGACATTCAGCCCTCCTGCAAAAGAGGTGTTAGCCCTAGAAAAGAGAAGAGAGTGAAACAATAAGAAAATATACATTCCACATACAATATTATATACAAAAAAACCATTAAGGTTTGCCAGGATATTTTGAACGAAACGCTTGTATAAGCTTAGGGGTCCTAACATCACGTTCATTTACCCATTCCGACTGAGAAGGAGGATAATGCCTCCAAACAACTAAATATTGGAGTTTTCCTTTCTGTTTCCTGGAATCTAGAATTTCCTTGATTTCAAAATATTGCTCGCCCTCAATCAGAAGAGGAACTGGTGGGGCAGCCTGGTCAGGTTGCAAGTCGGATGTATGTTCAGGTTTCAGCAAACTAACATGAAAGACAGGGTGGATCCTTCTAAGGGTGTTTGGCAGTTGCAGTTGCACAGCAACAAGATTCACAACCCGTACAATTGTGAAAGGTACCATATATTTAGATCCCAATTTTTTATATTTCTGGGTTGTTTGTAAATACTTAGTGGACAAGAAGACTTCATCACCCACTTGGTATGGTTTGTGTATAATACTTTTCTTGTCCACCTGTTTTTTATGAGCTTGATGAGCATCATCCAATGCTTTACAGGTAACTGGTCAGGTAAGCTGAAGTTGGGTTATCCACTCTGTTAACGATGGGATTTTGGGTTTCTCCTGTGGCAGCTCTGGGATTGATACAAAATCCTGACCCATAGTTGCCTTGAACGGGGTGAAACCAGTGCTACTGTGAACAGTTATTGTAAGCCACCTCTGCTAAAGGCAATAGGTCAGACCAATCATCTTTTTGATAACTGATACAACATCTAAGATATTTTTCTAATACTGAGTTAGTTCTCTCACATGCCACATTGGTTTGTGGGTGGTGGGTGGAGCTTAAGCCCTGGGCGGAGCCTAATAACTTCAAGAACTCTTTCCAGAAATTTGAAGTAAATTGAATCCCCCTATCTGAAATTATATGCTCAGGAACACCATGTAGTCTATTCACATGTAAGATACACAGTTTAGCCAAAGTTTTTGCAGAAGGGATTTTTGCACAGGGTATAAAATATACCTGTTTGGAAAATAGGTCAGTAACCACCCAAATGACTGTATTTCCCCCACTCTCAGGCAAGTCCACTATGAAATCTATGGAAATTTTCTTTCAACTTTTACCATTCAAACAACTTCAACCTCCAGCATCCTTTCCCCTCCCCCTGAGGCCCAGTTATTCCCCTCCCCCCTCAGTTTCTATGGCAGCCAGAAAAAGTCAAACAGAAGAAGAAATTGGAGGCTGACAGTCTCTTCTGGATGATACATGCATAGTTTTCTTGTGTACATGCATCATCTATTTTCTTCTGGATTCTCTAGTATTTTGTCATTTGCTGTAGGTTCCTTCTTTACCAAACCATTTTTCAAGAAGGCATTTATAGCTTCTATAGAACTTGACTTAATGCCAGACTAAAATTTCTCTTTACATTTAATCCTGGAGGTTTAAAGTGGTGATGGATACAAGCAACTTTTTGCAGTGTGTTTGAGCCTTCATTTGGATAATAACCCATATAGGCCAGAGATGGTTTTTTCTTCCCTAAGTCATGTTTTTTAACTTAGTTGAAATGGTCCTTCTAGCATTAGCAGTATCTTGATGTAATTGACAAGAGGTGCTGGATGCCTGCTGAGTCAGCCAAGAGTGTGCTTGCCAAGTGACTGCAGTAGAAAGAAGGCTTTTGCTAGCCTCAAATAGAGCAAAGCCAGTATGCTTGGATGGAGGTGGTTTGTCCTGTTGTTTAATGCCATCTTAACTTTGTGTTCTTTTCCAACTTGGTATAAACTTTCCAGTAAGAATAGTTGCTGTTTATTCTTTTTTTGAACTGGTTTTCTGGATTGGATTGTGCTATGAATCTTTTAATTCATTTTACAGAAATTGAAATAAGGCAAAGTATTTTGTCATGTTTGTGTATATTTTTCCCCATAAAATAGATCATCCTGTATTAGCCCAGCTCTCATTTTAATCTACTGGGTTTCTATGACTGAATGGGTTCCCCGTACAATTGTTGAGTCTGTCAAGAATTTTCATTGATGGATGTAACTAATTACTGAAATTAATTTTTTGATGTCACTGAAAAAATGAGCTTTCTAACAAAAAATAGACTAACGCCTATTTTAATTCAGTTCAAATTTGTTCTTTAACAGTTCTATTTGCAATACAAATACACACAACTCTCGTTATTTCTTATGTACTGCTACCATGAGAAGCCTAAACTAAATTTATGAATATAAAAATATTCTTCATGTAATATTTTGATTACATCAGCTTACAAATTCTTTTTGGCATAATGCTTGCTTATTTATTATTTATTTACAGTTTGGGAGACGACAGGTAGTCCCTGACTTACAATAGTTCATTTAGGGATTGTTCAAAGTTACAACAGCACTGAAAAATGTGATGTATGCTCATTTTTCAAACTTACAACCTTTGAAGCATCCCCACAATTATGTGATCAAAATTCAGATGCTTGGCAACTGACTGGTACCCAAGGTTATGAAAGCCAAAATTTCATCAAATTTTCTTCCATTATACATTTATTTGTGACATTGCAGTACAATATAAAAGGAATTGGCATCCTCCTCCTCTTGATTAACATTTAACATGTTATTTAACTTGCTGCCCAGTATGCTACATATGTATATATGTTGACAGTTGCTTTTTTAAAATAAATAGTATAATGATATGGAATGCAAATTAAAATGTATAATGTAAGTAAAAAGTTATACTTGTCTTAATGGAGACAAATGGAGATTCTCAGTCATGCTGGTCATGTTGTCCCAAAGGGGCTTTTCAAAAGGCAACTGGACTTCCTTGGTTTTTTTGTTGAAAATATTTGTCTTCTCATCCAAGAAACTTCTTCAGTTTTGACTGTTAGAACAAAAGAAGCTTTTTAGATGAGAAATGAAATGTTTTCAAGGAAAAAACCAAGGAAGTCCAGTTGCCTTTTGAAAAGCATCTTTGGGACATTATATTTGTTTCATAACAGTGATATATATTAGCAATAAAATAAGTTTAGATCTCATAAGAAATATTGCAATAATCCTCTTCTCTCTGATTATTTCTGTTCTCATATTCACTTTTCCCTCAAATTTTCAACATTACTGAAAACAAAATGCCATTGTGAAGACATGCTAAAGAAATGTAAATAATGTAAAGAAATGAGATCAGATTGTCCTTTCTCATATTTTAGTTAAGACTGATAAGATTATCTATCTATCTATCTATCTATCTATCTATCTATCTATCTATCTATCTATCTATCTATCTATCTATCTATCTATCTATCTATCTATCTATCTATCTATATGATTAAAACTATCTTTCACAGCACATTATTTGCACAATATAATATAAGGCAAATTCAATTGTATAAGATGGAAGTCTATGTGATACTAACTTCTTAAAGCAAACAATAAACATCATAACAGAACAATAAAGAGTAAATTGGGTACACATGAACATATGAGATAAATAAGTTATTTTTAAAATGAGCAAAGGCTAATAATGTCATATGAATGATATTCTATTAATTTCAGTAAGTGCTTACTGTCTATTGCTAATAACCTGCCTTTACTATGAACAAAAAGATTTGGATTATGAGGGATTCCAGAATAGTTTTGATTTAGCGAATGTATGACATTTAGCTTGAATTGCAGGACCTTGGATAGCTCTAGGCAGATAAAAGTATTTGAGGAGAGCCCCAGCCCCAGGAAGGCATTTGAAGCTATGCTTGCCTCATATAGGGGCTGTTCAGTCACTTCTGATTTACTAACCTGCTTGTGTTGAATGACAGTCTATAGGAAAATTTTGTGTGTAGATTAGAACACAAACTGAATTTGGTGAATAATACAAATAGGGGGTAACTCCTAACTTATGTTCAAATGTTCACACATAGCTGCCTGATAGTCAGTATCAATCAATGTTCAGGGCTCCAACAAGGACTCAAACTTGGAAGAGAAGTCTCCTTGAAGGTATTTGTAGTTCTTAATTTTATTCCATTTAGAACTCTTCCCTCTCCTGCACGTGAAGGGTCTTAAATGGCTTGGCCTGAAGCCCAGCATTCTGTCACATAGCTCTTGAAATCTGCTTTTGAACTGATAAACAGGTAGAAGCAGATACTTTGAATATTCCTTGACATCCAGGGTGGTGTAGTGATTGAAGTTCCTGGGACATCCAGGTTAAAGCATTGTGTGACTATGAGTCAACCATTTTCCCTCAGCCCAGTCTATCCCACAGTGTTGTTATAGTGAGAAAAATGAGAGGAGGGAATACTGATTTAACATTTACGATCTCCTGGTGAAAAGATAGACTGTAAAAAAATCAGCAAACAGTGCAAATTGAGTAAGAAGATTCTAGCTTACAGAGATTCTCTTTCTTGGAACTTTGTTTGAATGGTTCTGACACAAACTAATAGACTTTGCTAAATTAACTAAAACACAGCTAATAGATTTTGAATCGTCTAATTTTAAATTAAGTTTATACCAATTGCCTTCTAATCCTTTGTACAATCATGGCTTATCTTTAATTATTTTGATTTTTAAATTATGTTACTTGATTTTAATTTCATTAAGTGTTATGATTTTGTATAGTATCCTTTTAAAAAGTCAGCTGCCTTTTAGAGAAAAAGAAATATATAAATATAAATAAACATTCTGATTGTAATGATTTGTGGTTGATTTCATGGAGTAAAGATGAATGCAGTTTTAAGATATTTTTGCATTTTGTGGCTGAATAATATTTTTTGTATATCACTTTACTAATGCTTGTTTTATTTCAGAATCATAAAATGGCATGCAAGTCTTTTGTGACCTTACCAAGAATATGTATTTCTCTGCCTAAATGATTAAGGAGGAAAATCATGTTTGTAAATAATCTGTATCACACGTGTAAAATTTTCATCTCCAGTGCAAGAAATTCAATTACAGGGAAGGACAAATACCTGAATCACATTGATTTAACCTGCCTTCCCTATCTGACTATCTCTGGAAATGTTTGAATGGAATTTTCAGTTTTCAATTAACGAAGGAGCTGTAGCATCCACATAATAGTAATCAGAGAAAATTCCCAATTGTTGAGGCTGATCTATTCAGTTCGTCCAAAGGAATTATAAGTTAAGAAGAAATAAATAATTAGTTTAATATTCTTTTTAATTCAGTTGGATTTTCATTAGAGTTTAAAATCTGACTAAGATTTATTTTTGAATTCTTATCCTTTCTATGCTATTGATTATCTTATTTTTATTCATTTTTGAAGGATTATTTTGGTTGAATAAATTAATAAAAATGAATGTAAACGATTTCCCTTCTATGTAAATGTAAATGATTTTCCTTCTAATTTTCAAGGTAATGTTTGGAAGATTATTGATTTTATCTCCCATAATGTCTAATAAAATATTGCTAAATAAATAGTGTGATTCCTGCTATTGATGATTAATGCATTTTTTAAAAATGCTGCATTATGTCATTTATTTGGCAGGCTATAGCAGATCTGACTCTTCCAACCAAAGTAAACATGATAAAGTTCCAAAGCCTCTGCATAGGTAGAAATTTTATTCTTGGCTGCTGGATATTTCTCTATCTGAAACAGAGGATAAAATATAATTTGTATGGACTGTTCAAACTTTTTTCAAGGCTAATAGTGGTTGGCATCCTTTATGACTTGAAAGATCAGCAGGCTAATTTTAGAGTTTTAGGATGATAACTGGATGCTATAACTTAGTCAACTGCCTCACTCTTCCTGGATCTGTCTACTCTCACTGCAGCAAAAAGATGGTTACATAGCAGAACTTTATATAATATCTTTAGTTTGCATTTTTAAATGTAGGGTTTTTAAATGATTAATTAAATAAAGCATGAATTAATGGCAGAAGATGTAGAGTACAAAATTGTACTTCTTTGCTGAGGCCAAATTAGAAGTTGCTGAAATTGAGGATTAAAATGAACTGCTAAATATAAAAATGAAAGTGAAGGGAAAAATTGGTGGCTTGGCAGTTGTGGCTGTGGAGCTTTTGGAGTGCTACTAAGAAAAGAATGATCTGATAGCAGTGGGTCAGCAGCAGAGGTAGGGCTGAGAGAGAGGAACCAAGTGAATGGAGGATAGAACAATGTTGAGAAGTATAGACCTGCAAGCTGTTGATGAGGCTTGGAATGTTGGAGCTCGGTAGAAATGGAAACAAACTTCTGCATAGTTAGTACTGTATGTGATGACCTGGGGCGTGGCACAAAAGCAATACAGCCAGAAAACAGGTCTAACTCCCCTTTATGGCTCCAACTTTGCCCCCAAACATCCTCACAATTACTACAAGTCCTGGAGCAAAGCTTTCACATGCGTGCCTTCAGCAGCCTCTGGCTGCAAGTAGTCCCTTAAGCTAGGTTAGCCAAACAGTAACCAGGGCCAGCAGTCCCAGTAAGACAGATTAGCCAAACAGTAAATCAGAGCAAGAAGTTCAGCAAAGCAGGCAAACAAGGCAAGCCCCACAAGATAGAGCTCCAGTTGTCGGCAAGTGCACACGAGGATTCACAGATTCAGTGCTTGTCCCCGACAAATGCATCTCCCACTGGCATCTTCTTACATCTCGGTCCCCAGGTGTGCCTTGTGAAGGGGGGGGCGGGGCACTCTTCTCCCTCATAGCCTGTGTTCTCGCCTTCTCTCTTCTCTTTGTGCTCTAGGATAAGGAGGGGGTGATCCTTGCTCTTTGCCTCAGCTCTGTTTCTCCTGCTGCTCCCTGTCTGAAAGCCTTTCTAATCCTGAAAAACCTTGTCCGGACTGACTCTGTCCTTCCCCAGTTTCCTCCAAGGCCAACGGAGCTGCCTTTTCAATCTCTTTCACCCTCTCAATCTCTGTCGGCTCTTGTTCCAGCTCATCTTCCCCCACAGATTCAGATTCTGACAGGCATGACATTGTAGAAGGGAGGAGTGTGCAGAGAAAAGTCAAGATATGTAAACAAAGAAATATCTGAGACATTATAGTTTATCATCAAAGACATTCGAATTAATATATTGACTATATCTATCAAGAGCATTGCCAACATTTATACTCCAAGTTGAATGATAGGTGAAGAAATTGGGTGAGTAGAAAGAGCATAGAGTTAGTTCTCTTTTGGATATTTAGTCTAGAGCGTGGAGTTTGAATTAGAAGCTGTAATACAACATAGGAAAGCAGTGGTAACCCCCAACTTTCCATTCCATATGTGTTTGAGAAGGGGAATGGTGTTTGTGGCTGTCCCCAAATTGAGACAATAAGACCTGTGTAATGTCCAGACCGTAGTGAGAAAGAGCTAAGTGTGACAAGACAGAGTTTCTGTTTGCCCCAAAGTCATCTATAATTTTCTGTACATAGTCATATAATTCCGGATCAGATAGCATTCTCCCAAAAGAGCAAATTGGTCTTGGACTCAGGTAGGTGGAAGCTATGATCAGGGCATCCTTTCTACAACAGACGCATTAGTTGTATCAACTTCTGGGAGAAGAACAAGTAGTAATGATGTATTCTGTTATCACCACCAGGATAAACTACTGGAATATGAATTGTTTTGTATAATCTGTAAGGACTACTCAGATACTACAGTTGGTATAAAATGCAGTTGCCACTCTAAATGAGAGCTGTGTTAGCCTGTCGTAAAATATCCCAATAAAGAAATCAGACAGTAATACAGTAAAACAATTCTTACTTTAAGATTCAGATATTTATTTCATGAGCATCTCCCCCTTTTATACTTTTCTTCTGACAGCCGTTCAGTATATGGAATTTTACTGAACCTACTTCCTTGTTCTCTCGTACTGTCTGACAGTTGACACATACTTGTGTGTACATGTCAAAATAGCCTCTGAAACTGTCTACTTTGCAGATACGTGTTATAAAATTGTGCTAATGTAGCAGATTACAAATATTTCGTTATTCTTAGGAAATCACTCTTGCTGACACTTTATTTATTTATTAATTAATTCGATTTATATACCGCCCCCCTCTCCCCAAATCAATATAGCATTTTATTCCAAGCCTACTTTAATTCAGGGCCTATATAATTCTTAAAAATCAAAATCCACTTTGCTTTCTTCTCACACGCCAATACAGTAAGTGCTTTACTTCTTGCAAAGAGGTTTTCTGGATAAAGTTACAGACCACATAATATCAGATCATAAGTTGTTCAGCAGAGAAACTGCTGCTCCATTGCCATTTTGCTCTGCCCCTTCTGTATAAAATCTAGAATGTTATTTCTGACCTTTAAAGCTCTACCTGATACCTCTGTGTCCACTTCTTTGTCCAGGAAGAAACATTATTTTTTATTTTTCAGTTATCTCGAATTTATTCTGGCCCTGAGAAAGTGAGATTAGTGAGAGCCTATGAACAGTGTTTGTAAGTTATAGTCCTCACTTTATGTAATAGTGGGATCTGCTCCTTCCTGCCAACCAGCTAGACTAACACAGATTTTAACATTTTTCTACGGAGTAGTAAAAACTTAAGTTGTTCCATAGAGTCTTTGGTAGTTAAGGCTACCCATGTTGATGATGCCAATAGTTGATATACTTAAATATGATATTGATTTATCATAGTGTATATTATTTTTATTATTGTTCCTGATCCTATTTTATTGTTATAAAAGTTGCATAGTTGAGGAGTGGAGAAATTCAACAAAAATAAATTGGTTTGTTTTAATTTTTCTTCCTTTTTGGATTTGAATATTGAAAACACAATTTACTTCCTAGACTATGTGGAGGCGGTTGGATTATACCAGAGGTGTCAAACTTGCGCCATCACATTGTCACGTGATGTATTAAGACTTTTTCCCCCTTTGCTAGACCGGGGCTGGGAGTGGCCAGTATGTGATGCATCTGGCCTGCGGGCTGCAAGTTTGACACCCCTGGATTATACAATCTTAAGGTTCCTTTCTAACTCTTATGATTCTTTGATCATAAAACATGGCTTGCTGTGATATACCTGTAAGGGAATACATTGGGTTGAAACTTCTACTTCTCCTTTCTGGCTTGGTATATAGGTAAGCTGACATATATAAAAGCTCCTGAAGAATAATTTTTGGAAGTTAAGTCTGCTGGCTGGATAGGTTAAATTTGGTAAACTTTTTTTCAATAAGGGGTCGTGCATAAGCGCACCAACGTGCCTACCGTCCCTGTCCTATTGTTTCTTTTATGTACCCATTTCATGTATTCATAACTATGTATATACTTATACCTATTATCTTGTAAGTGATTGACAGATCAAATAAATTCTAAATTCTAAAAGATGGAGGGGATAATCACTCATTAGAATCCAATACAGAATACACAGTAGTGCCAAATGACATTGTAAATTACTACATTGGCAAGCTCCTTTTTTGTTCATTTAGTTTTGCATGCTTAGTTTCTTGTGGTACTGATATTGGTTGCACTGCAGAAAAGAAATAAATAACAAGGAAGGCATATTTGTTATTTGTAGAGGTATTGAATTCCTGATACTTTTCCTGATATCTGCATGATCCTTGTTTCTAAGTAGGAGAATAGCAGCAGCTGTTTCTACTTCCAATTCTGGCTTTCATACCATGCTTCTATCTCTATCGTTATCTTTTTATTCACCAATACTTACTTATCTTTGGGGGTCTTTTTTTCAATTGCTTTGAGTTCTATTTCGGATCCCTCTTCGCCACTGATTATTATTCTTAGGGAACATTTTGTTATTAGTTATCTTTTTAGACATAAGATCTTTTACCTCTACTACTTCTAATATTATTTTATCTTTATTTTGTATTTACTTCAAGGGGACATATTTGTCATTAACACATGATAAATCCAATAAGCTGAAAGGATTTGCAACTGCTAATATATATATATATGATCTGTATATAACTGATGTATTTTTAAATTGACCAGAATTTATATACATGTAATAATATACTATTATACTCTCTATCCATTGTCATTACAATGAAATATTATTGTAATAAATTCTATGAAATCATTTTGGAACTGAGAAATTTCATTGTGCTGTTTCTGAAATAGTGAATTTTGGTTTCTTGGAGATACTGAATTTCCATCTCTTGTGGCCACTTAAATCCTGTTCTATTTTATGAGCTACTCTAATATAATTAAATCAGAGATGCAATCTTCCACTGAGTGGATTAATTTGCTGCTGTTAGTTTGGGTGTGCTAAATCTGTCAAGGATTAGATTAGATTACTTTTGTGTCTCTTCCAGCCCCATATTTCTACACAATTAAAAGTATATGAGTTTTCTATAGATATGCAAGGGAGGTTTAAACATAGCATGAATCTTCTGAATAATATAATCATCTAGTAGTGTCACTGTATTTAATTATATGTCTATCCTATTTACTATGGAAGATTTTAGTCTATAACGAATAATCGTGATAGAATGGCTTTTTTTAACTGAACAAAATAAGGATAGAATTCTTTATTCATAGTGGCAAGGGATCAACTTTAATCTCTTTAACCCATGATATTCCAATTTTAAGGCAGTTCTGATTGTCAGATCCTAATATATAAACTTAAATTTTGTTTCTGCTTTTTGTGCAGTTAATAGAGATAGAGAGATATTGTAGGGAATGTAGTATGTTTTCTGCCCAAGAAGGGCAGAATATAAACTGATATGAAATAAATATATAATTAGTTATGACTTATATCTCTGTACTTTCGGGTGAGACTGTATGTATATGTTGGAGTTCACATTTGTGTTTTACTCTAGAATTTTATGTTTATCTAGAATACTATAAAGAAGAGCCAATTAAGGATTTTTTGTTAAATGTTATCTGGATGATTGACCATTAAAAATATATTATTGATTTCCATGCCTTTCTCCCCTTTTAAACCTATATGTGTAGTAGAAGTATGAAAGTTAATATGAATCTGCCATAACAAGAAACCTAATATTGAATGGCATTGATAGAAGACAAGAAGCTCATGTCATGATTGTGTTAAGCAGTAATGTAGTTTATTTGGTTTAGGAAGAAGAAAAAGGTACAGAAATACTTTTTAGGCTGCAGTCTATTTAAGTGGCATGCTGGTTTAGACGTTACCTTCAGTACATATTACTTTTCTTTTCAATGCTAACCTTATATAAATATATGATTTATATTTATTGATATATGTATTTGTGTATTTCTCATGAATTCTTGCAAATGGGTTTATTATTGCAATGGGAAAGGTAGATTAATCACTTACTGACATTCTAGAACATTAGTAACCGCAAATCAACATTCACCACCAACGTTTAAAAGACAAACGTGGATGTTGTTTATAAGCATACTATATATGATGTCTGAATGTCATTTATTATATTATTGTTATAAACCAAATTATATAGAATATGATATATTTTTGAATTTTTAAAACAGGAATGTGTTTGATGTGCTTTTTAAAGTGCAGAATTCTAGGATGTAGACTGCAAAAGATTGCAAAATAAAAACTTTTTATAGTAAAAAGCTTCTTTAAGAACTAATAGTTCAATTTTTTTTAATTAAGTCTCTCTTTTGTAAGAAATAACTTTTAGCAGGTGCTCTGTAACCTTTGGACCTTAAAGTAGGTTGTTTCCGCTGTGGTTGGAATTTCTGCATCATGATTGAACACAGATATTTCAAGTCCCGTGATTTATGCTTTCTATCTGCTGTTTCTTTGCCTGAGGTGGACCTAAAGCTGGTTTTGAGGATGTCAAGGATATTACTCGTGAATTACTGGTACTTAAGTTTTAATGTTGATTTCTGGGTTGACTCAATATTTCATGACACCAATAATAATCAATTTAGGTTTTTTTTTTCAATATTTTTTTCAATATTTGACGGGGAGATGCTGATTATATTTTGATTTGTTGTTGTATGTAAATTGCTCTGGAGTGGGATGGGTAGAATGAATCAGCACAAATAAAATAGCTCAGATACTTTTAGTCATAGCAAGTATTTTTAATTTAACTTCCCACTCTTTTTTCTTCCTTCCTTCCCTCCCCCCCTCCCTGATTGGGATTTTGCTTCTTTTATTCTTATTCCCAAATTGTGAAATTGATTTCTGAAATTCTTAGTTCAGATAGAGTTTAATTGAGCTATATTAGTCCTTTAACAAGATTAGTGTCTGTCCCCAGTCTTATCACTGTGTATTCGCAGCTATATTAGAAGCTCCTAATGACTCTGAGAAGCCTAATTTGAAAATTGATGGATTAGGACGTCTATTCTGTATATTAAAGAGAAAGTTCTGGATGCTGCAGGTTTGCTTTAGTATAAGAATAGAAAAAATTGTAATAGTTGGCATGGACTGGAAAGTTGCTTGGTTTCATTTATAGAAATTTTAGTCTGTAAATTCATATAATATTTGAATGGTAACAATTGGCAATGTAAGGGACTATGCCATATTTGTAGTTTACTTATCACAGAACAATAGACAAGAATTTGGCTACTAACTAGAATATGGTGCATTGGTATTTTTAATTGTTTAATAAATGCATTCTGCAACCAGATTAGTACTTGTAAACTCCTCTTCAAATGCTTAGTGCTCATAAGCCTCATATCTGTGAAATAATTTTCAACAGATGGCTTACATTGTACATTTTGTCATGAGTACAATTTCTTCAATATTTTTAATGTGTCAAATAGTTTATGTAACCTGATTCATATAATTGCCTCCATTGTTACAACAAAAGAAATTTTATAGACTTTTTAACTAAAGTGCTGCATGGTTTGTTTATCACATTGTATGCCGGCCGAAGTGTAGTTCTTTGGAAGATGCCACTACCTATGTTTATGACAAGAATTCATATGCAGGATCAGTCTCTAAACAGGGACATCATTTTCTGAACAAATAAAATGTTTAGATGAATGGATATGTTTCATTAATGCCATTGGTCCCTGTTTGGTGAAAATTGTTTTAATTTTTTTTATTTAATCAAGTAGCCATATGGCTGCTGCTTATCTAGATTTCAGAGTTTTGAAATGCCCCTTTTTAAACATACTGCTAGTTTCTGAGTCTAAGAAAGACTTTTCTTAGGAGGAAGACTAGTTTGGCAATGAAATGAACAACTAAGTGGTCTCCCTTTCCCTAGTTATATTCAACAGCCATCTGCTAGTGGCCTATCTGGCCCTTTCAATCCCATTTCTTTTTCGACAGCAAACACTTTCATATAATCAGGTCATTGATCAAGAAAACCTAACTTATCAAAAAAGAACAGAAATATTAAGTCTTCACTTATCAGAAAATGGGCATGTTAAATAATCTAGGTCTGCTTTTCCTTTTTCCAACCCAATACAAATAAGCACAGCAGTCTTAAAAGTACAGTTCGGGTGACTGCATTTTAAAATCCTTATTGTGGCCTGAGTAAATGATAAAAATCCTGTGAGAGTTTCAATCTTGCCTTCGTATCTCTATTCTGCTCTAGCTAGAGCATCTCTCAACAATCAAACACAATGAAAAAGAAGCAAGGGTTAGAAATAATACACAGATTTCTGCATCCTCAGCTGGAGCAGATGGGTCTTCCACCCCGATTATCCTAACTTCCTAAATATAGAACTGTCTTTTAAGATACATTTAAATTACTCAAGGGGGTGGTGTTAGTTCATACTAGGACAGTTCTAATAAGTGCAATTAGAAGTTACTTGCATACAGGATTTGAATCTGTGCTTCTCACTGATCTCGCTCTTGTTCACATTTCCTGTCCCCTCTGCTCTCTTCTCTGTCTTTGATAGATACAGTGTGGCATGCAGCGGATGAAGGCTGTATTCAGCATATTGTCCAGATGGTATATCCATCACAAAATGAAAGAACAATAAAGGTCACAACTATCAAATCATAGTCATTTACATTTTTACACTATCTCAGCAAGACTGGTAAAAGAAATGGATAATGTTTCCTAGTAGGTACATGTTATTTTTCCAGCCAGAATCTTTTCCAGGAGGTGGTGCTATACAGTAGAGACTAATCCAGAGTTACTACAGGTCAACCTCGCTTAAGAAATGCCCTGTTTAGCAACTGTCCAAAGTTAAAACAATGCTGAAAAACGAATGTTATGATGGTTCTCACAATTATGACCATGGCAGCATGCCCAAGGTCAAGTTATCAAAATATGAGTGCTTCGCAACTGGTAAGCATTTATGACTGTCTAAGTGTCCTGATGCCACCGGAGACAGAGATGGCGGCTGAATGAACCGCGGATGTGGGCTGACCATTTTTGGGCCCGGCCCTGGTGTCGATCAGAGGGACCCCCGCATCGTTGGATGGCTGGGACATTTCCGTTGGAGCCTTTAAAGTACTTTATGAAAGACCTCTGGGCCTTGAGGAATGTTCCCCTTTCCCTCAAGTGGCCCTCAAAACTTTCTAAAACCTATCTTAATGACGGATCCTGGGATCCCGAGAGATGGTACAGCCACAGGAAATGTTTTGGGGAGGGTTCTCGGGTACGTAAATTTTTAAACAGGTTTTTAGTGGGGTTAGGGAAATCCGAACCGGGTTTGGGGGACAACCCGGGGGGTTTTGGAGGTAGCCAGGCTGGCACGCACGTCTGGGAGGGCTCAGAGGGTCGTGGGTTGAGGAGGCGGACAGAAAGTGGGCAACCAGGGGGGGTTCCATTGCCACAGTAAGTGGGAGGGGCAGATATGGCGGGGGTAGAGGGCCATATCAGGTTACGGGATCGCGCAGTCTCTGTCTTCAAGCAGTAGCACGCTCCGACCCTTTTCACCCGTCTTGCAGGCCTGGTTGTGCAGAGTCTCAGACTCTGAGTACCCAGCTGATGTTGTGCAATGCCAGGTCCATTGTCAATAAGGCCCCCCTGATTTATGATCTTATTCAGGAGGAGGGTGTGGACCTGGTAGGTATTACTGAAACCTGGTTGGGCCCAGAGGGTGGTATTCCTCTGAAGAAGATGTGCCCACCAGGTTTCCTAGCATTTCATCAGCCAAGGTCTCAAGGAACGGGTGGTGGAGTGGCAGTGCTTATTAGAGAAGTCTTTTGTCCTAGGGAGGCCACTGTTCCTCAGACGGCTGGTTGTGAGTCTCTCTTTGTGAAATGGGGGCAGGGGGTTCAGATGGGCCTTTTGATAACGTACCTGGCTCTTTGCCACACATCATCGGCCCTGCCCGGACTCCTCGAGGTGATAGCCGGGCTGGTGGTTGAGACCCCTAGGCTTTTAGTCATGGGGGATTTCAACTTGCCTTCGCTCGGGGAAACCTCTGGGGTGGTTCAGGAATTCACGGCTTCCATGGCGGCCATGGACCTAACCCAACTAGTTTCTGGCCCCACTCACATGGGGGGACACACGCTGGACCTGATTTTTGTCTCTGGTCAGTAGCTTCGGGGATTTAGCTATAAAACCCTTGTCGTGGTCAGATTATTCTCTTCCTAGGCTTGACTTCTGTACTGCCACCCCCCACCGCAGGGAGGCGGAGCCGTGCAGATGGTTCCACCCCAAGCGCCTGATGGACCCTGAGCGGTTCCAGAGGGAGCTTGGGCCATTTCCTGAGACTCTGGCTCATAACTTGCCTGGAGACTTGGTGGCCACCTGGGATAGGTTGGCTGCCGAGGCTCTGGACTGAGTTGTGCCTTTGCGACCTCTGACCCGGCACAGATCCCATCCAGCTCCGTGGTTTACGGAGGAGCTGAGGGAGATGAAGTGCCGGAAAAGACATCTGGAGAGTGCTTGGAGGACTAGCCGCGCTGAGTCCGACCGGACACAGGTAAGATCTCATATTAGGACCTACCTGGTGGCGATAAAGGCGGAGAAACGTTCGTATTTCTCCGCCCTTATTGCGTCAGCAGAAAATAGGCCTGCCGCTCTGTTTAGAGTGACCCGCTCCCTGCTTGAGCCAAGAGCGCGGGAGGACCTCTTGCAGGGCAGGGCAGAGAAGTTTTCCCGATTTCTGCATGACAAAATTGCTCGGATTCGGGGCGGGCTGGACTCCAATTGGAGTCCGGGGGAGGTGTCCGGGGCAAGTCTTGAGACTTTTATCTGGGAGGAGTTTGACCCTGTGATCGCTGAGGGTGTGGACAGGTTGCTGGGAGGGCTGAATACCACCACATGTTTGTTGGACCCATGTCCCTCCTGGTTGGTTTCAACCTCCAGGGAGGTGACCCGAGGCTGGCTCCAGGGGATTGTCAACGCTTCGTTGAGAGAGGGGTCGCTTTCTACTGCCTTGAAAATGGCGGTGGTGCGACCCCTCCTCAAGAAGCCTGCCCTGGACCCGGCTGTTTTAAATAACTATCGTCCAGTCTCCAACCTTCCCTTTTTAGCGAAGGTTATTGAGAGTGTGGTGGTGCGTCAGTTCCCTCAGTACCTGAAGGAAGCAACTTACCTCGATCCTTTCCAATTGGGCTTCAGGCCCGGGCATAGTACCGAAACAGCATTGGTCACGTTGGTTGATGATCTCTGGAGGGCCCGTGACGGGGTTATTCCTCTGTCCTGGTCCTGTTAGATCTCTCGGCAGCTTTTGATACTATCGACCATAGTATCTTATTGCGGCGGTTGGAGGGGTTGGGAATTGGAGGAACTGTCCTACGGTGGTTCTCCTCCTTCTTCTCTAATCGTTCGCAATTTGTGTTGACGGGGGGAGAGGTCCACCCATAGACCCCTCATTTGTGGGGTGCCTCAGGGGTCGATCCTCTCCCCTCTTTTGTTCAACATTTATGTGAAGCTGCTGGGGGAGATCCTCCGTGGTCTTGGGGTGCAGTGTCATCTGTATGCTGATGATACTCAGCTTTACATCTCCACCCCAAACCACCCCAACGATGCTGTGGAGACTATGTCCCGGTGCCTGGAGGCCGTGCGGAATTGGATGGCTGGGAACAGGCTCCAGCTCAACCCTTCCAAGACTGAGTGGCTGTGGTTTCCGGTGCCCCGATATAGTCAGCTGACTCTGTCGCTGGCTATTGGGGGAGAGATCTTAGCCCCCACAGGGAGGGCTCGCAATTTGGGCGTCCTCCTGGATGCACGGCTGTCTTTAGAAGATCATATTACGGCCGTCTCCAGGGGGGCATTTTATCAGGTTCGCCTGATTCGCCAGTTGCGGCCCTTTTTGGATCGGGATGCCTTACGCACTCATGCCCTTGTCACCTCCCGCCTGGACTATTGTAACGCTCTCTACATGGGGCTCCCTGCGGGGAGCACCCGAAGGCTCCAACTGGTACAAAATGCGGCCGTGCGGGTGGTTATGGGGGCGTCAAGAAACTCCCATGTGACGCGTCTCCTGCGTGAGCTGCATTGGTTGCCAGTGGCCTTCTGGGTTCGCTTTAAGGTTCTGGTTTTGACCTTTAAAGCGATCCATGGCATTGGACCAGGCTATCTGCAGGACCGCGTTCTGCTGGTAGTCTCCCACCGACCTGTGCGCTCCCACAGGGAAGGCCTCCTTCGGGTACCGATGGCATCTATGTGCCACCTGGTGACCCCGAGGAATAGGGCCTTCTCTGTGGGGGCTCCCACCCTCTGGAATGGTCTGCCTCCGGAGTTACGTAACAACACCGACTTGAGAGCATTCAGATGTGCATTAAAAACCTGGCTCTTCGAGCAGGCCGGCCTGGGCTGAAGTGGGAGTTTTAGAGTAATTTTAGAATTTTGGGTTTTAAATTTTGGCTTTTAATATTCGAGGTTTTATTAATTTATTGGGGGTGGGTATAATTTAAATTTTTAAGGCAGCCTAGGATGTTTAATTATCTTTTAACTTTTATAATCTGTAGAATGTTTTATGGTTGCTGTACACCGCCCTAAGTCCTCTGGGAGAAGGGCGGTATATAAATATGTTAATAAGTAAAAAAAATAAATAAAATGTGATCGGTATTTGCCCGCTTCACAGCTGCTTCTGACAAACAGAATCAACCAAAAAGAAAATTTCAAGTCATGAACATGCTCATTGCTTAATGACTATGTTACTCCGTGACAGAGTTGTCCTTCCCATTTAGTTAAGCAGCTTGTTCATTTAAAGCAAGATATATATTATATGCTGTATGTCACGAGGAGGTGTTTGTTCATGTATCTCCTTGTGCGTTGGTTTTTATGCAAGCAAGCACTCTGCTAGCACTCAGTTCTTACTGGCAAGGAAACCAGTGTATATGCAAGTCTACTGTGACAGATGTTTATGCCATAGATGCGCTGCCTTTTACAAAGTGATATGGGACACTTGATGGGATAAGTTCTGTTATGTCTCTCATATTTTATGCACTTTCAGTAATTTGTGCATACGGTTCAAGAAACCAGTTTATGCTTGCCAAAGATTTCCTTTCTCAAATGAATAATTAAATTAGAAAAGGTATATATCATCACCTCTCTTTTAATTCTCCAGTAAGAAATAATTTTGCATATATGCTTCCTTAAACATTTTGTTTAGGTTTATCTTACTTGGACTGCAACAATCCAGATGATCTTTAGATGGTACCAGAACTATTACTCCATCTGTTATCTGCTGGTTGTGCACATTTTGCAATCCAAATGGCAAGCCTAATTTTGTGGATCAGTTGGGAGGGCATTTTGTTTTCCTTTTCCTTTTGAAGTTTGTCTTTTAAAAATGCTAATTGTCAGGAGTATAAAAATAAAAGTAACTTTTCTTGGATATTTAGCACTTTAACGTAGTGACAATTTTCTTCACATGAGTGAGTAAGAAATGCTGCAAGCAAATGTACTATTTATTCCTTATTACTCAATATTTTTAAAATTACCTATTCTGATCCTACTATTCTAAGATGTCACTTACACCATTACTAATTATTATAATGTGCTACTTAAACTATAGTTCAGTGGTGGCTAACCTTTTTGGGCAGGATATAAATTGTCATCATCATCCTGAATTATTCCACTACAACAGTGGGTTGGCAACCTTCTTCTGCATGGGGGCCAGAGGCCTTGTCATCACCACCACTGTCACTGTGATGAGCCGGGGCGTTACACAAAAATAACCAAATCACAAAAATTAATGCTTCCAACTTGGCCCCAATGTCCAATTATCTTCGGCAGGATATCAAACTCTTAAAGAAAACAGTTTACGGAGGGAGTAAATGCAGTCTGCACCCAAAGTAAAGTTAATTCAAAATGAAAAAACCCAACATACCACACTGAAGGAATTTACAGCAGGCAAGGATGATTAATTGCAGATTTCTACCAGATAACGCAGCAACCACAGTTGGGAGGAAGCCAAAACACAGATAAGCTCTGACAAGAGTGCACGCTTTGCTTCCAGCAACTTTGCCATGCACAGTTTGTCCTTTTAACCAGTCCTGCCAGCTGCAGCCCATGAAGGAGATCAGGGCCCCTTCCTCCCCCGTAGACCATGCCACTCATGTTTCTCCCTTATCTGCTCCTCCCTGCGTGTCCTAGGATGAAGAGGGGATGGGCCTGGGTCTTCCTCTGAATGCCCATCTGGCTTGTGCCCTTCTCCAGTTTCCTCCACAACCACCGGAACCACACTCCCACTCCCTGTCAGCTGTTCCATCTCTCCCTCTGCGTCAGTCTCCAACAGGGGCATGACACCCTTACATTTTCCAGGACAGCCCTATGGGCCAGATCTGACCACATTGTGGGCCGGTTCTGGCCCGCAGGCCTTGAGTTTGACACCCCTGGACTGGATATGCTCAATTCCTGTAATGTTCTTTATATGCTTTAGCCTCCAGTCCCCAGTCATCTTGGTTGCTCTTCTTTGCGCTCTTTCTAGAGTCTCAACATCTTTTTTATATTGTGACAATCAAAACTGTATGCAATATTCCAAGTGTGGTTTTTACAAAGGCATTATAAACGGGTACAACATTTCTTAATCCTATCCTTCTGTTAAAGCACCCTAGAACTGTGTTGGCTTTTTTGGTGGCTGCAGCATACTACTGGCTCATATGTAAGTGGTTGTCCACGAGGACTTCTAGATCCCTCTTGCAGTTACTGCTATTGAACTAGGTACCACCTATTCTGTACCTGTGGATTTGGTTTTTCTTGCCTAAGTGTTAAACCTTATTTTTCTCACCACTGAATTTCATTTTGTTAGATAGGCCCAGTGTTCAAATCTGTCAAGATTCTTCTGGATTTTGATCCTATCATCTGGAGTGTTGTTTTATTTATCGTTTCATTGTATTCCATTTTGGACTTCGGTAGATGGAGACCACACCTCGCTATATGTAAAAATGTTACATATCTATAATCTTAGGCTTAACTTACATATGTATAAATACGTTTTTAAGGGTCACAGGAAATCTATACAGTATACCAGTAGCTGCTTCCTCTTCTTGTTTGTCATCATGGAACTTATTAGATCAGTCTTGTCACAAACCTCCATGTGGCTTCCTTGAGGCAGTTGACTTCTTTGAAGTAACATGCTTGGTGATGATAGTGGAAAAAGTTGCCTAGCGTCTTGACTTTGTGTAGTTTTGTCCTTGTTTCAGTGCTGGGCCCTCTTGTGTTCTCAGTAGACTACCCACAGTGTTAGAGTGAGCCACAAATAGTGTGGAACAGCACTAGAATCCAGCTAAACATCAACTCATCCATTCAGTGATACCTTGAAAGAGCTGCTCAGAGTGAAGGAACCATCATGAACTTGAGATTGGGCTGACCTGGCAAGCTCCACTCTGACAAAGCAAGGCAGAGGATGACCAGATATAAGATATTTTCCTCCTATTGTTATAGGAGGAAAAGGGAGGAATATTCATGGTGAAAAGAGGATGACCATAAACACTAATCTATGCTCACAATTTGCATAGACTTAAGGTCTCATTATTGTTGGTTTTCTATCCTTGGTTAATGGTGCAGCAGAACCCACAAATAATGAGGGCTACCTCTGTCTAAAGCAACATAATTAAACATTCCAATAAATGTACCAAACATTTTATTCTTTCCAATCGAGTAAAATGTTAAAGAAAAATTATGCGAGGGATTTGGGACTCTATTATCAGGATAACTCTTAAGAAAGGAGTGGGACCAAGTTTAATTGATGAGATTGTCCAAAGAAAAATTACATTCAAGAATCAGCTGGATCTAGCTATCTGCTGCAGAGACAAAAATCAGGGATTTTGAGGAAAAGAACCTGTGTGTGTGTATTGATGAATCTCTTTGCAGTCTCCACAGAATCACAGAAAGAGGGGTTCTTTATGTCCACGTATTGAACACTCCATCTCTCCCAAATTAAAATCTAGTTGTGTATGAGCAAATGAGAGGTGGGGTTAATTTTGCCTTTTTTGCTGATTATATGCTCACCTTTCAAAAATCTATCACAAAATAGTTTTTTTTAAAATGTAAAACAGGCACAGAGCTGGCTCATGATGTTGTGTGTGTGAGTGTGTTCTTACAAATATGATACATGGCATATTGTTAGGCGTGTTCCTGGTTCAGGCCTCATTGCATGCAAGTAGACCCTTTAGTTGGTTTTTAAATATAAATGTACTGAAAGTTACAAAAATGAGTCAAAAGTAATGAAAACTAAAATAGAATAAGAATGAAGAATAAAAAGAAATAAAAGAGAAAGCTAAAGTTCAAAAAAAGAAAAATAGAAAAGAAAGAAAAAGATACAAAGAAGAGTCTTCTGTTTGTCTTTACAGCAGCAGTTATAAGTAAAACTGTTGATTTACCTCTTTCTCTAAAGTTATATTATAACTCCTCTATAACCTATAGTATCTAATCGTTAAAATGATAAGTTTTCTGTTTTATGCAAAATAAATCCATAAGGGGTTTCCAGTTAGCAATAAACATAGATAGATGTGTCTTCTCTGATCAAACAAGTCAGTTTGACCATCTCAGCAAAATCTACCATCTTCACCAGCCATTCCTCTATTGTAGATATTGCCAAATCTTTGCATGTTTGTATGTACATGTTCTTCTGTTTGAAATTTCAATAAAAGTTTATGCATTTTCACAATTACAAGCTCATCATTTTTATGCAACCAGACCGCTTTACGTGATCAAACTACTATTTGGAATCAGAGTTGAGATGTAATAGCACCTTGAATTACTGAACATCGACCTTGATAACTTAGAATAGTGTTGTAAAGAACAATTTTACCTCTTTATCTTCCGATTCGCCATGTAGTTGTAAATGTAATCTTGATATGTTTTCAAATATCTAAAAGTGCTCATTAGGCCACAAAGTATGGAACCCCACTCAGCTTTACAGCTAGGGTTGAGACTGAACCTGGTTTAATTATTCAATTAGTGACTAGAATTAGATGGGAAGGAAAAAATTGAAATCTGGGTATCACAGCATGATGCTCCTGGAAATATAGTATGCTGGGATACAGTATATTAGTGGTTTCAGACTGTGGGTATATAAATCTATATTGGAATTCTAAATTAATTTACAAAAGAGTAAGCCTACCTGGAACCATATTTTTGAGAAAACTCATTTAGAGTTGTACTATCCATATTGGAAAAACATGAGGAAATTAACCATTTTTATCTTTAGAATCTTCTACCACCTGTGATATTTTTAAAAATGAAAAGTGTCTTGGAAAAATTAAAGAAGCATTAAGTTTTATGATAATTGGATTATTGCAGAAATAAACTTTAGTGAAAAAGGTCTAGCCAAAAAAGATAAAAACAAAAACAAAATAACATGTTTTACCCTGATTCCGCTGTTCGGTTCCTCTGAAATCTCACGTATCTTGATTTAAAATCTAGCAATTCATCTAAGGAAATGTGTTTATTTTTTTCTCCTCATTGGACTTTGATTTCCATATGAATAGCAGGCTTTGAGCCAGCACTTTCCCTGTGCAGTTCAGGCCAGAAGACAAGGAGGCCACTGTTCATGGACTGAATGTTCAGCCAGTCTTGATGTCATCTGTCTTTATCAATGCATTTTATTCAGTGTTCTTCTGTATGCATGGTGTGGGTAGGGGTGTTGGCATTCAAGGGGAAGGGATGGGAGAGTTCGCTTCTGTTAAACAGACTCAACTAATCTGTGAAGTACTTCAAAATTCTAACCCTTCCAACTCTAAAGCTTTACGACTTATCACAGAGCCTTTTTTTTAAAGACTTGCAACTAGTTTTTCATTTTAAAAAAGTCTTAGCATTACCCTTTGCTTTTGTATAGTTACATGCTATAGTGTACGTGAGATTTATTTACTTTGCTCCTTCTCTTTTTTTTTATTTGCTCTTTCTCACCCTTTGTTATGCTGCTTTTCAGCAGTATTTCTTACTCCATAGGTCCCTTTCTTTCTTGCATACACTCTAGTTCAAACAAGTAAGCATTCACAATATGACATTGTCACAACGTAAAATCTGTCTTGCTTGGAATTGTACCCTAGCAACTTAGTGAAAAGGTAAAAAAAGAAATATCATGTTCAAGAGGTGTTCAAGGGTCATTCACTGAAGCTTGAATGGACTGTAGGGATGCAGATTAAATGCCTAATGAGCAAGCCATCCAAAACTACTGGGATTCATTCTCTAAAATTACAGGGTGGCCTCAGGTTATATACAAAACTGCAAAGTATTCCTGGTGTTTTTTTCTTTTAACAAGAGAGAGAAAAATATATTTGGACTGTCTACTCAAAACATCTGTTTTGTACATAGTATTTTTTTCCTTATTAGGTGTTGTTATCAGGCATACAACTGTCTTATTTCATCAGGAAATGGTCCCTGGTGTCACCATGGACAAGCCAGTGGTGGATTGGATCGGGCAAACCAGTAGCAAGAATTTGGCATAAATTCTGGCTGGCCATGCCCCCAACCTGGTCGCCTCCCAGCCCGATACTCACTCATCCTGCCCGCCTGACGTTTGCCTAAGATTTCTTTTTTTCCCTCCTGACAATCAGCTGTACATAGATCAGCTGTGCTAGGACTCCCCTTGCTGAGGCCCAGGAAGGCAAAAAATGACTCGGCCTCCCCTTGATTTTTTGCCTTCCTGAGCTTCAGAGGAGCTTTAGGGGAGTAAAAACACCCCCCAGAGCAGAGGTGGTATTCAACCAGTTCTCACCTATTCGAGCGAACCGGTAGCGGTTATTTGATGTGGGTCGTCGAACCGGTGGCAACCCCTGGCTGGCCATGCCTCCAACCCGGTCGCCCGGTCGCTCACTTGCGATCGCTCTCCTAGCTTTCCATTCTCCACATCCTCTTTCTCCCTGGGGGAAAGAAAGAAAGGCTTGGACGCTGCAAGTATCACTTTCCCCGTGTGAATTAAAGTGCTGGAGTGAGAAGGAATGCAGTCTGACAGAGAGGGTGGGGGTGAATCGAGCCTTGGAGCACCTTTGCAACGTAAAAGAAATGCATTTTGGAAGCAGCAGGTCCTTTAAAAACTTCTCCAAGGATTCCCCCTAGACACTGCAAGTATCGCTTTCCCCTTGTGAGTTGAAGTGCTGGAGTGAGAAGACCTGCGGTCTGACGGGGTGGGGGAATCCACTCCAGCCTTGGAGAAATTTAAAGGAGCTGCTTCCAAAATGCTTCTCTGTTAAGTGCTGTGTGTGTGTGTGTGTGTGTGTGTGTGTATGAGAGAGAGGGGGGGAAGGAAGGAAGGAAGGAAGGAAAGGGAAGGAAGGAAGGAAGGAAGGAAGGAAGGAAGGAAGAAAGAAAGAAAGAAAGAAAGAAAGAAAGAAAGAAAGAAAGAAAGAAAGAAAGAAAGAAAGAAAGAAAGAAAGAAAGAAAGAAAGAAGAGAGAGAAGGAAAGAAAAAATAGGAAGAGAGAGAGAGTGATTTTCTGCCTTTCTTTTGCCCGGGGCTACCACATATTTTTCAGGGTTTACATGCATTCAATGTCAGTAGTCCAGAGCATAAAATACACATGTGTTTAACAAGAGTTGAAAAGGGACCTTGGAGGTCTTCTAGTCCAATCCCAGTTCAGGCAAGAAAACTGAGGATGCCAAACTCTGAGTAGAAATCCTGGGAAAGGTGTCAGAATAATACTTAGAAGGGACCTTGGGGTGAATCTATACCATTTTTGAGAAATGGCTGTCCAGTCTTTTCTTAAAAACTTCCAGTGATTGAGCATCCAGAACTTCTGGAGACAGTCAGTTACACTGGTTAATTGTTCTCACTGTCAGGAAGTTTCTCCTTAGTTTTAGGTTGCTTCTCTCTGTTCACTTTCCATCCATTGCTTCTTGTTTGCATTCTGCTTCTTTGGAAAATACATTGTCCCCCTTTCTTTGTGGCAGCCCCTTAAAAGCCTGTTGCCTATCACACACTTGGGTAAAGCATGTGAGTCATTTCCTCCTTTCAGTGGTCCATGAAAGTACATCTATACTATGCAGATAATAAAGTCAAAAGAGGTGAACAACATTTTTACAGAACTATAGATAAGTTGAGGCTGGGTGACAAGGAATGGCTGAGAGGGGAGGGGCCAGGTGAGGCACCCCTTGATGTGAGTGATATTGAGTTGGCCACGCCCACCCCATCACGCCCACCCAAGCCATGACCACCCAATCACACGACCACCAAGCATGCCCACCCAGTCACATGACCACTAAGCCACACCCATCCAGTCACATGACCACCAAGCCATGCCCACCAAATAAGCCATGCCCACAGAATCGGTAGTAAAAAAATTTGAATTCCACTACTGCCCCAGAGACTCTTCTGAGGTCAGGAAGCTCCAAAACAGAGCATGGATGGGTGCTGAGTGCCCCTCCCATGCTGTTTTTTTCTTCCTGAGCCTCAGAGGAGCTTTAGGGGAGCAACCCCCCCCCCCAAGAGTCTCTTCTGAGGCCAGGAAGCTCCCAAAACAGCTTGGAGGGGTGCTGTGAGCCCCTCCCATGCTCTGTTTTTTTTCTTTCTGAACCTCTGAGACGCCTTAGGGGAGCTAAAACACCCCTCAGAGGCTCCTCTGAGGCCCAGAAGGCCCCCAAAATGGGTGGAAGCTGCAAAAAAGCAAAAAAAAAGTCAAACCCACCCAGTCACATGGCCACACCCACCAAGCCACACCCAAAGAACCGGTAATAAAAAATTTTGAATCCCACCACTGGGACAAGCTATAGATGAGATAAAAATACAATTGTACTTATAACTACTTTCACTATGGGGTATTTTTGATGGGAAAAGGAAGTAGACGCCAGCAAAAACATTATAAATTGCAGTAAATTAATTGTGAGATACTGCAGACAGCTGTATGTTTAGGTCAGTTGTGAAGTGCCCGAAATGCATCACCTTACCTGTGAGGGGAAAGACAGCTTTCAGAACTTTGGAATCAAGTCATAAATACCTCCGCGGGTGTGTGTGTGTATGTGTGTGTCCATTGTAACTTTGAAGGTCGCTAAATGACTGGTTGTAAGTCAAGGATGTCATTTTGGAACTTCTCATGTGAAGAAAAAAGTTTACAAAAAGTGGAAGAGGAGTTTGGTGAGCACCAAGAGAGAGATTATTGGGCTGTTTAGTTCCTGTGAACAGAACATGTACCTCTGAATTATGTCCCTGAAGGGAAAATACAAGTAGTCTTTGACTTACAACAGTTCGCTTAGTGACCGTTCAAAGCTACAACGGCACTGAAAAAAGTGACTTATGACCATTTTTCACTTATGTCCTTTGCAGCATTCCCATGGTTATGTGATTTACATTTGGATGCTTGACAACTGACTCACATTTATGACGGTCCTGGGGTCATGGGATCCACTTTTGTGACCTTCTGACAAGCAAAGTCAGATTCTACCAATTTAACAGCTGCAGTGATTCACTTAACAAATGTGGCAAGAAAAATCGTAAAATGGGGCAAAACTCACTTAACAAATTTTTCACTTAGGCAAACATAAACTTTGGATTCAGTTGTGGTTGTAAGTTGAGGCTCACATATTTGTGTGAGAGAAAGGCAGAGAGAGAAAAGGGAACACAGCATGGGGAAAAAGGGGGAACCAGCTGATGCCATAACTAGCCCTGAGATTTGGGATTTAAAACCAAGAACTTTTCTATACAGTAAGAATATGTCATCATCGCTGTTTATAGGCTGCCACTAATTTCTGGAACTTTATCATTAAGAACAGATTGTCTTGGAAGATGTGCTTCTGAATTGAAAAATCTGACATTGTTATCCTTAAGAATTGAAGGAGACAATACTTACAATGACTAATATATTAATAACAATTTCACCTTGTTCTGAGTTTCAGTTTGATCTCCCACATCCAGTTTGTTTTTCTTGGAAACACTGGGAAGCTTTGAGACTTTAAGAAATTTGTTCGAACGGACTATCATCAATATATTCCCAAGGATAATAAAGAACATAGAATAGAAAATAGAAACTTACAGAAACCCATAGAATAATTCTCCGGGGTTAAGTGAAAAATAGCGAGTATCACCTTCTCTTAGCACCCAGAAAAATAGGAGAGATTTCAAACCCTGCTTTGCTCAAGGGCATAAGATATCAGTGCTATTAGTATCAAAAGCTCATGAGAAATCAAAGGGTATCACCAGAGTTGCACTCCTCTCTATTCTGTTCTACATCATCCATCAGAGCAACCAAGGCTGTTTCCATGCCAAGTCCAGGTCAGAATCCAAACTGAAAAGGACCACAATAATTTGCTTCATCTAAGCCTTTACAACTGTTGCACCATTGCCTTTGCCACCAGTTTTGCTAAATATGGAATATGGAACACAGCTATTAGTTGTTAAAACCAGCCAAGTCCAAGATGTTTACTAACAAAGACCGTATTACCACCTTCTTTAAGGGCAGGAAAATTTGCTGTAGGAAGAGGGGGGAAACTTAGTAATCTCAGATATCATTGACAAGGCAAAAACTTTGAAGGCCTTTATAAATCAAGCCAAGAGCGATCTAAATTTTTGTTGTTATTAAATGTATAAGCTACCCAACTCCAATGGACTACTGGGTGGCATACAAAATTAGAACACCCCCTCCCCACCAAAAAAAAAAAAAAAAAAAACCCATAGAAAAAGAACAAATGGACAACTCAGGTTGGAATAGTCTTACAGGCAACTAAGTCAAACAAAACAATAGTTCTGGATAAACAATAACACTTAGCTAATTGTGGGATCAAAACCAGGTTTTCAAATCTTTTTAGAACCCTAGGAGAGAGAAAGGATGGCATCGTTATACCTGAGATGAAGTTGTTCCAGAGGGTGGAGGCTGTAGCCGAGTAAGCATGCTTCCTTGGTCACACAAGTTGACAATGCTTACTAAAGGGGACTTGGACTGACTCTACTGGAAAGTTCTAGGCAGGCAGAAGTAATTGGAAATAATTGGTCCTTCTGCCATATGTTGACTTGAAGAAGCATGAATCTCAAAACAAATGTAAGTGTTCCTGCTTGCAAAAAGTATCCATAATGGAAATCAGAACCTGGGTGCTGTTTGGGGTCAATGAATAGTCATCTCTGTAAGAAAGTTGCCTTAGGCTCCATTTTATGAAATAATGGAAGATCTCTTAAATACTTTCTATTCTTGATTGCTGATTAGATTGCACGACAATCTTGCCATTATCACCAGTACTATACACTATTGGATCTGCACTATACTGTATCTATGTATATCTTTACATTTTAGTTTTGGAAACTATCCATAAACTCTGTGCATTCCAATACAGGCATTTAGGATCTACTATATTGGTTATCTGAGAAATTTGAATGTGAGATGCTGCAATTAGATTGGCCTAGTCAGGGTTGAAAAAAACATCCTAAATCATCTCATCCTAAATCATATCAGTTTGTGTCAGTAGAGCAGCCTAAATTCATCTTTACTCTCATGGGGGAAATAAGCTCTAACATTTGACATTTTGCCAGGTGATAGTCTGCACATGTCAAGGTTATAACTTCTGGAAGATTAATAAATTTACCATCCTTTCCAAGAAAAAGTTTGAAAGTTTCACTTGCTTATAGGCAAGAGTGACCATTGGGAAGAAAGGTGCACAGATAATACAACCTGCTTTAATTTGATTCTCCTGCATATTGCAGGCTAGGATTTGTTACTTTTTGTCCACAGTCATTCTCTTAATAGTCATGGTTATGGATTGCACATTATAGTTGTCAGCTTAATCTGGTTTAATGATGGGTAGCTCTTAGAAGTCACTAAATAGGGATAAAGCATGGGAACTTTAAGAAGCTGCATTCCAGTCCTTCTAAATTGCTGTTTAGGAAATGTTCCCCATGGATTCCAGAACTGAGCTAAGTATAGTGTAAACCTGAAGTCACATCTGTAAAATATCCATATTCTTACTCACTTTAACTTGCAACATGGATGTTAAATGAATGATTTATTTTTTGGCCTTGATGAAAGGATAGGGCAAATGACTACATACAAATTACTGTACAGTGTCTGAAACCTGTTATTCATAGTACTCTCTCTCTCCCTGAAGTGATCAACAGCAGTGGTATCCTGTCTGCCTTAGTCTTCTGTCATTAGCAAACAACTGTTAGTTAATCCCCAAGGTTGTCTCCTATGGGAAGAGAATAGCCATTTTTCTTTGAGAATATCATAAAACTCCTGCTATAAGAAAAGACCTTCCAGATAATAGAATGTTTCTATCACTCTACCTTTTTTACATTTTAGCTAAAGTTGCTAATTAATTTAAGGAATTTACATTAGGGGAAGGCTTTGGAGGAGAAAAGCTCTCTGTTACTTTTAAAAAACATTAACTTATCTGTAGATTGAGTTCTTTCTTTATCTCATTAAAATAATGATAGTTTTCTGTCCATCCAGGAATTACTATATAACTAACCTGTCTTGAGTATTGAATAGACAGAGAGGCAGGACATACATTTAATAAACACATAAGATCAATAAAGTGAAGCAAGTTTTTTATAATAGCTATCCAAATCTCAATCCATTCAATTTATCAAAGTAGAGAAAATAGTTATACCTGATTGGACTACCTCGCCTGGACTATTGTAATGCCCTCTACATGGGGCTCCCTGCGGGGAGCATCCGGAGACTCCAGTTGGTGCAAAATGCAGCCGCGCGGGTGATTATGGGGGTGTCACGTAGCGCCCATGTGACGCCTCTCCTGCGCGAGCTGCATTGGTTGCCAGTGGCTCTCCGGGTTCGCTTTAAGGTTCTAGTTTTGACCTTTAGAGCGACCCATGGCATGGGACCAGGTTACCTTCAGGACCGCATTCTGCCAACGTTCTCCAACAGGCCGGTGCATTCCCACAGGGAGGGTCTGCTCCGGGTGCCGTCGGCCGCTATGTGTCGTCTGGCGGCGCCAAGGAGTAGGGCCTTCTCTGTGGGTGCCCCCGCCCTCTGGAATACTCTGCCACCGGAACTTCGTACCGGCACGGACCTGAGGGCCTTCAGGCGCGCGTTAAAGACCTGGCTCTTTGAGCAGGCCGGCCTGGGCTGAGATGATGATTTTAAATTTGATCTCCATTTTTAATTTTAAATTGGGTTTTAAGGGTGGGGGGGGGGGTTTCCTAATTTTAGTATGCAGCCGATTTAAATTTAATTACTTTTTAACTTTTGTATTTTCTGTGGGGTTTTTAGATGAGCTGTTCACCGCCCTGAGTCCCTTGGGAGAAGGGCGGTATATAAATGCAATTAATAAATAAATAAAATAAATAAATGATTGTTATGTAACCACATTTAATTGAGAGTCCTTACTGATTGCTTTGGCAGCACACAATCATGAAAAAGTGAAACCTTGTCTACTAAAGACCAAAAATGCCATAATACTTCCTGAAACCTTATAGCAGGAGATACTGCTCAGACTTTATTTCATCAAAGCCTCTTCCTATTGGCCAGGCTAGTAACAATGGGTGGGGAAGAAAAATAGAAACAATCTCCTCTCCCAGTGGAGGGAATGCTTCATCAAATTCACAAGAACTGGCACTCTTTTTAGTGTCTGCACAGTTATTTATCCTTCACCCTTCTGTGATAAATGTATTTTTATTACTCCCAGTATTATATTGGACTGTAACGATTGGGAATTGTTAGATAATTATTAGCATGTGGGAGATCCCTTTCTTGCTTATAAGGATTTGAGATCTGGTCTTATGGTTGGACACCATTTCTCTCGATACTGGTAGTGCTTGATGAAAAAGCTTATAAAAACCCGTTTCCAGTGCCAAAGAATTTCAACTGCAGTGAATATTAGTAGTGGAAATAGTCTCTATATATCCATCCATCCATCCATCCATCCAGTCTGAGCTGGTTCCTTGGAAATACATTTTTTTTTAAATAAAATTCAATTCAGGTTGAATATCAAAAATGTAAAACCTGATTTTAAAAACAGACAAATTGAATCTCATTTAAAGGATCCTAGCAATCTTTACACACACACACACACACACACACACACACACACACACATGCACACACACATGCACACACACACCCATTTACTGACAACTATTACTATCTTTGTTTTATTTGAACAATAGAGCAGCTAAATGTGTTTTGAGGGGAGGCTGTGTTTTGCATAATATGGATTTTTTTTTGTATCATTCTTAAATATGGACATAAATTTGATGCCTTAAAAGTCAGGGGAATCAAGGCATTTGTATGCCAGGGCAGGTCAGTTGGGTTATATAATTGTCTCTAATTAACACTCTTGGAAATGGTGTGACATTCCTTACCTGCAGCCCTGGCCTTCAAAGGTGTGAAAATAATTTGCAGATTCCAGCAAAAAACTGCTTGCTGGTCTGAACTTTACATTTAAAGGCCAAGTAATCACTGTGACAATTTGTCGCAAAAGCAGTATAGCTTCATTTTTCTAGATTTGTGGTCTGAATTTCCTACAAGAGTTAACTACATAAAGTATCTACTTGATGAATACGACTTTAGGGACACAGCTACAATTTAATGAAGAGAAAAGGAGAAATTTTGTGTGAATTAACAAAGAACTGTGAAATGTAAATGTGTAGATTAAAAAAATTGTTGCTGGAAGAAGTCTCAAATTTAGTGCAGTTAAAGCAAACAGATTCTTCTCAATCAGGCCATTTGCTTTTTACATATTGGTTCATTCCTAGTCTAATTAGAACACCTTGTTTGCAGTTAGGCAGAATTCTCCCACTAATGGGTTTTGTAGAGCCCCCCAAATTACATATGTACCATTGCGCTCATGATTGTAAAACACTTTTTAAAGATATGAATCTTAAATCAATAATTTTTTAAAAGTACAAATAGAAATAGTGGCACAGAGCTTTATATTAGTATCAGTTAAAACCTGGACAATCCCACACTGCAGCCTAAATTGTTTGTCTCTTATGCTGCCCCTGACCATTGCTTAACCAAACATCAAAAATTCCACTGGTTGGCAATGGGAACCAGTTGGTGCTCATTGACTATGTCCACTGTAAAATGGGGTTGGTGGTTCAATTACTTCTTGCCCTTCACATCCCTGCTAGAAGCCTTTGCTTGATGGATTCTATGTTGACCAGTTTACTAATATCTGCATTTTCCTTTTAGGGATCATTCCCCCCTCACTAGTCTCTGTGCCTTTTCTTTTCATTCCTATGTATTTGTGCAGGTGGGTATTTTATCACCTCTTCCCTACATCCCCCTTCCCATCTCTTTTGACACACAGTTCCTTTCTTCTATTATTCTATGGTATCATGGTATGCTACAATCAAAGCAATAGAGACCAAGTTGTTCTTTTATTCCTACATTGTTCTTCACCCAATGAGAATTTTTATATCTATATTTTGGAATGATATTTCAGCTTCTTAGGAATAAAGTAGCAGTCTTTCTACATTCCAATTTAAAGATGCTTAAAAAAATGAAGGAGAAGTAAAGTTGTACTGGGAGCAGAGGCTGGGACTGAGTTATAAATATATAATGTTTGCTTTTAATTTTTTCTTTCAAGTTGGAACAGTTTTAATTTTAGATTAATTCATGGATTTGTTTATAGTATTTACAGCAAGATTTTGCCTTGTATTAATGAAGAAAGAACAACTGTTAAGAGTATAAAATTGTTGACATGAATATTAAACTAAATGAGAATGGTGCATCCAACTGGAGCATGTGTTAGTGTGGATGCCAGTGATTGACAAGACTATTTAAATGCCATTGTTCTTGAAGATGGTGGAATACAGGTAACAAGTTGAGGAAATGGGACAGTCTGAAAGATTTGGATCAGAGGTGCTATTCGCACCTATTCGGGAGAACCGCTAGTGGTGATTTGCCTTGGGTCGCAGAACTAGTGGCGACCCCTGGCTTGCCACGCCCCCGAACCGGGTCGCTTGTCCCGGTTGCTCTCCTAGCTTTCCGTACCACGTGGTGGCCATGGGGAAGCTCGGATGGATGTGCGCATGTGTGAGCTTCTATTGGAACACAGTGAAAGTGAAACTGCACCAATAAATTGTTTTACTCATGTTCTGTTTGTAGTAAAACTGGTTTATTATGGTCTGTTTCCTCCAACAATCAGCAACAAATGATGATTCCCAAGCAAAGCCAACGCTGAGAGCGCCAACGCTTTTTATAATCCATATCTACTAATTACTTAACATCCGCACACCTTTTGCAAGGAATGCGTGGAAAGGTGGCGCGGGGCTGCTGCGAGGTGGTGGTGGCGGCAGCGACGCTCCCCCGGGACTGCCAGAGCCACCTGCAGCCTCTGCCCGGGAGCCCGGATGGCTCCATCCCGGCTGCGAGTCAACGTCTCTCCTGAGCCACCTGTTAGCCAAGGGCATCCCCAAGCAGGTGCGAGCTGCTCAGCTCCGCCACGAAGGGAACATGCTGTGGAAGGAAGGGCGGCTGCAAGCGGCGTTGGAGAAGTACGACCAAGCCCTCCGCTTGGGTGAGTCATTTTGGGGGGGGAGAAGAGGGGTGTTCACACATAATGCGTGTCAAGCGCTGACTCGGAAGCGGAGACAAAGGGGCATTTGGAACGGGTGGAAATGAGCTCTGTGGGGGGAGGAAGCCTTCATCACACCCAGGTTAACTTGTCCCCATGTTCTTTACCCGGCGACTTTCCTCTTTTTTGGAATACAGAATAACATTTGGAAGGGGCCTTGGAGGCCCTCTAGTCTAGCCCCCTCTGCTCAGGCAGGAGACCTTAGATCATGACAGACAAATAGATGGGTGGGGTGGGGAGAGGAAGCCTTCAACGCACCCGGGTTAACTTTCCTCCTTGTTTGAATACAGAACAACAGAGTTGGAAGGGGCCTTGGAGGTCATCTGGTCCAACCACCCTCCCTCTACCATTTCAGACAAATTGCGGGGGAGTCTTCAATACACCCCACTTGTCCCCTCTTCTTTACCCAGCTACTTTCCTCTATTCTGTTTGAATACAGAACAGCAGAGTTCTGTTGGAAGGGACCTTGGAGGTCATCTAGTCCAATCCCCTCCTCCAGCAGAAGATCCTTACAGAATCATAGTGTAAGGTTCAGCTATAACTTAAGATCATGATGTGCCAAAAATGAACTTAAGCATAGGCTTTGAAGAACAAAATCTAACTTTTATTGATCAATAAAAGGGTAAGACCTCTCCTCATACACACAGATATGTGAGGAAAGTTACAAAGCATATAGATGAAAGTAACTTCTTATACCTTAAGATTCTTTTAGAAGTAGAGTAACTGCATTGTAAAACACTCTAACTTTGATTTACATCTCTCCTGCAAAAAACAAATGTTCTTCTGACACTTGTTTATCTTTCATTATTCCTTCTCCTATTGTTTTGCTAATCGATCATAATTGACCATTTAAGAGGGGCTGTTAACAGCATACTTCAAAAGGTGTATATTGCTCCAGATGTAGGGAGTTACTTTCTCAGGGAGCATGTTCCATTCTCAAGGGGGTGGAACATAAACCAGATGGATTCAGATTAATTTAGATGGAATAATCATGTGTCTTCAGATGAGAGAGATGTAACTAATTGCAGGCTAGTTTTACAAAAGAGAAATATTTTCCACAACAGCAAGATAAGAAATGCCTATAGAGTAATAAATCCTTCTACATGCATTGGAAAACAACTGCCTAACATCAAGGTAAGATATGCCTATAGAGTAACCCTATTTAATGCTATAATATATTTTATTTCTTTATTTATTACCTAACAATAGAATAGCAGGGTTAGAAGTATGTGTGTGTGTGTGTGTGTGTGTGTGTGTGTGTATGGCTGTCAAAACTCCAAAACAGGTCAAGTAGCTCTGGGGAGATCAGTCATAAATTAGAACACTTGCTAAGCAACCAGACATTAAGCGAGGACCACTTGTATTTGGTTTGCTGGTCACATGGTCGCCTGGCCACACCCACCCACATGGCCACAAAGACATGCCCACCCAGTCACATGGCCACAAAGCCATGCCCATCTGGTCATGTGACCATAAAGCCATGCCCATCTGGTCATGTGACCAAGCCACGCTCACACAGTCACATGACCACCAGCCACACCCACAAATTAAGCCATGCCCACAGAACCGGTAGTAAAAAAAAATTGAATACCACCACTGATTTGGATCACAAAGCTCCAAAGAACTGGTATGAGACCTGTAGTCAGTGGTGGGCTGCTGCCGGTTCGGACCAGTTCTAGCGAACCGGTAGTTCTGACGATCAGCTGGCCTGCGCCCCCGCCCTGTCCTGTCCTATATTTCTTTTTCAGCGCAGTTGATTCGTGCGGCACAGTGGATTTCTGCGCCTCAGCTGTTCTACTTACTGGAGCTGCCCTAGGAAATAAGCTGTAGAGGTTCAGATTGGTGTTTTTTGCACACTGCGCGCGCACTCACAAAACCAGTTGCAGCCCACCACTGCCTTCAGTCCTTGTATCTGAAGCTGTTGGGAAAGATTTCATGTCCTTGGAGTATAAGAATGTTGGAAGCAGGGGTGCGTTTCTACCGGTTCTGTCCACTTCTATAGAACCGGTAGCTCTGAAGAGCAGGAGACATAGAATCAATTCTATGTCTGCTGATGTTTTTGTCCACCCGCCCACCCAGGCTCTTACCTGACCTTTATTTCCTGATTTTTTTCAACTTCAGCTGCCATGTGAGGCACAGCTGCAGTTAAAAAAGCAGGAAAAGAGGGCTTTTTGAAAGGCTTATCCTCTGCGCGCAGTGTGCTGATGATGATTTACAGACGCTTACACTTACAGACACCAGACACGTGCCAAGCGTACAAGCACATTGTACCCGTCACCAAACCTCATAAATGACCGAACTGGTAGTTAACCCTGTCGGATCCCACCCCTGGTTGGAAGCTAGAAATGTGATGAGCCAAATGAGAGATGCTTCCAGTTAAAAGAGCTCATCAAAGGGAGTCTCTTGTTGCTGCCATTAAGAGTTAAAAGTTGGCTTAAAATGAAGCCAGAAGAGACAGAATCTGCTGTTTTGACTTGTGCTGTCAAGCTGCCTTATTTGAAGGTTACTTTATCATGATAGGAAAGGGAAAAATCTACCAAGGCTGAAGAACAAATTAGCAGCAACAAAACAGCATGAAGCGAGCAACCAAAGGAATTGTGGTGAATTGCTGCAGTACAAAACAAGTTGGTAAAGTTTTTGAGGACTGTCAGTTCCATGTATCATTCTGAAAATGCTATGAAGATGCTTAGTAGTTAGAAAAAGCACCAGTAGCTCATATTTCCAGGGCAAGGGACAGAAAGCACTAAAGAAAATTTCCCTTCCCAAAGCTATAGAGGAGTATAGAGAAAATCTGGAAGAAGAAATGCAAGAACTGTTAAGAAAATATAAACAGCTTTAGGAAGAAACAGAAGTGTGAGAAATTACAGATAACTTCCTGATGATTTTATATGGTATAAGACGGAGCAGAGCCTTTAAAGATTTTATCATTCTATCTTCCAGTAATGATGTGGAGTTCAAGTAGTCCTTGTGTATCAGTTTTCTGACTAGACTTTATTGAGCTGACAATAGTAAAACTCTTGAGTTGCTACATTGCTTACTTAATTAGGCTTTTAGGGCCAATTCAGAGAGGAAGTTATCACCAGAAGCAGGATTTATCATTATCTTGACAAATTGAAATCAGCTCACCTGATCTGGTCTTTTAGAGAGGGCCTATTGTAGATTGACCTTCTCATTATTTTCATGGGGCAAAAGGCATTCTTAGTTATGGTCCCCATTTTATGGAATACTTTCCCTCTGCAGCTACATATATTACAAATATTTTGGAATCAGTAGAGCTTCAGCAGTCATTTCACGGTTAGCATAATTTAAGCTTTTTAAGATGTTGATTTTTGTTATCCAGATGTAGTTTTTAGTGCACTTTTTTGGACTTTTTGTACCTTGCTCAAAATCCATTTGGATTTGGGTGGGGTATAAATATTGTTAAATAAATAAATGTGAACTTAATAGTTTTGCTTTCTTGCTTTTGATTTTATCAGGATAAAATATTTTTGAATATCATGCTACTCTTTCCAAAACTTGTTTATGTTCTTAGTTTAAATAAATATATTTTGTATTCTTCCAAGAAATTTAGTCCAGAGTATATTTATCCTACCTGTAAAATAAGTGATACTAAATTGGTACCATAAGTAACTCAATATTGTTCTATTTATTTATTCATTAGATTTAAATCCCACCATTATTTTCTACACTCAAGAGTGCTATGTAATGCTTGCTTCTTATATTTTCCCACAACACGCCTCTTGTGTGGATTGTTTCTTTGGGAAAGTGAGTAGCCCATAATCACCTAGCCACCTTTTGTGTCCAGGAAAGGAGTAGAATCCCGTTCCCCAGTTTCCGGTCCAGTACTTTAACCACTATACCACTCACCTTCCAAACTTTGTGCTAATTCTGCATATAGTATGCACCCTCTAGGTTAACTTTCAAAGGAGACTGATACTGAAGGATTGTGAAATAAGGTAAAATAGAACAAGGAGACTGAACAGTTCCCAATTGAATTTTCCTCTAGAAACAGCTTCTTAACAAATGAAGTGATATAATTAATGTCTTTGGCAGGTGTTCAAATCTCGGTGGGTAATGCAGAACTATGTTTGCTGTTAAGAAATTGACAAGATTGTGGATCTATCTAGTCAAATCTCTTCGATGGGACTTCTTTGAATAAGTTGTGTTTGGGGGGGGGTTCAACCTCCTCCTTACATTACATCTCATGAGATGAAATCTATATGCTGTTGGAAGTTACGATTCACCCCTCTCCTAGAAAAGAAAAGAAATTTTAAAATACTAAAAGGGAAAGGAAAATTCTCCTAAAAGAAAGGAGAAGTGGAAAAACAAGCAGGCCCCCACCTTTGTCAAATAGGGCCATTAAGCGAGCCTACTCTTCACAACAAAGAAAGGTTAAAATTATACATATGGGATACAGAGAAAAAGCCTTCAAATTAGAGATCCTTTCCCATAGAAGGTCCTTTCCCATAGAAATCAAATAGATGGCAAGCTATAAAACTTGTGAAAAAATAGGAAAGGCAAACTCCAAAAGGAAAAGGATCAAGACACACGAGAAAAGAAAATACTCATCAAAACACAGTCATAAAAAGCATGGCAGGAAAAAAAAAGATTTAAAACCATGATAGCAAACCAAAAGGCATAACAGAAAACTCAGGATATTGCAACAAAATGCAAACTGATTAATTATAGCAAACAAGCAGCTACAAAGGATCAGGAAAAACAGAGATTGGACTATAAAACAATTACTCCTACCAAAGATCACAGGAAAGATTCCAATTTCAGGAGACAGGATTCAAACGCCATTAAATCTCATCACACACATACAAATCAAAGACTTTAATGGTTCACACGTATAAATCAAAGACTTCACATACAAATCAAAGGATCTGAAGGGTATAAAAAGAGTTTTTTACTTTACAAAGATTAGATTAGTCAGGAATGTCTTACTACCTTCCTATTAAAAAACTGATTCTGGCTTCCAATGCAGCTGACCAATTATTTTGCAGTGAATCTCCCAGCTGGGAAATTTGAATTCACAAAGTAAGGAGCTCTGCCTTTTTCTTAAAGGGCAAGGCTCCCTTTATCTTTCGACAATGCCAAACAATCTGCTATTATCGTCATTTCATCTTTGTTTACTCAAAACTTGCCAAGCAATTGTAATAATAGAAAACTCTTGGGAAATCTGTTGAGGTAATTCCCTGTTAGGAGAATGAGTGCACACAGGGAGATGTCGTGAGAGTAATGTTGAATAACACACACACAACACACAGCTACACTGTATAGTAAAATGTAGGTTTTACTTCCAATAAACGGTTAAGCAAAGTCCAACAAACAATCCAAGTCATACATGGTTTTCAGTCCAGGGATAATCCAATAACAAAGTCCAGTATCAAAAAACAATTCAGTAATAGACTCACATCAATTTAAGAATAACGACGATCAGCAACAGTCAATAGGGAAATGCAGGAACACGAACATCAGAACATCGACTAGCAACCAGCAACACTGTCCTTCTTTCTTCTTCTTCCTGGGAAACCAGGTTTCTGGCTCCATCTTATGGCCGTTTGAAGAACCATACCCAATTACAATTTTAGCATTCCCTTAAAGAGACAGCATTAAAATGTCTATCCTGCTTTATATATTTCTAACCCAACAGTTAGGTGACTTACATTCCTAACATTCTCCCCTTTGGGTAGGACAATATATACAACCTTACATTCTAAGTCCATAATCCTCATAGCAAGCCTTATGCTTTACAGAGCCTCGGGCTTTTGTAAAATGAACTGCGATGTTATTTTCTGACATACAGTATTCCAGCTTAATTATCTTACTTTGCACACATTATCTTACATTTAAATATCTTAAATCTGTGTGTTTTGTTCTTGTCTTTACAGCAAGATTTGAATCCATCTGTATTGTTGATTGGTTGTCTTCATAAACAACAATAGAATCTGTTACATCAATTCCCATATCAATCAATAGTTGCTTATAACAAACTAAATCTGTACATAATAAAGACAAACATGAAAATTCCACCTCCATTGTTGATAAACTTAAATGTTTTTGTCAAATAGACCTCCATCCAATCAACACCTTTCCTAATAATACTACAGTACCCGATGTAGATTTACATGTATTTATGTCTGTAGCAAAACTTGCACTGGCATATGCAGTTAGACTTAGTTCATCCTTAGGCTCCAAATACAAAGCATAATGCATTATTTGTTACAGATATCTTAACACACGCTTAGCAGCTTGCCAGTGCCTTTCAGTTGGCTCAGCATTAAACCTAGCTAATTGGTTAACACTGTATGCTGTATCTGGCCTTGACCAATTACTGAGAAGATAAACTACCAATCAAGGACTGATAAATGTTCTTATCAAAAAAAGGACTTTGAATATCACCGTGGCTAAACTCCTGGCTCATCAGTGTTTTAGCCAGTTTACAAAGTTCCATTTTAAAACTTTTTAGTAATTGGTTAATTTTATCTGCGTGTGAAACTGTATCCTCCCCTAATTCTATCTTTAAACCAAGATATTGTTTAATTTCTCCTAACTGTTTTATCTTAATTTTCTTCTCTAACAGTGACATTATTTTAGTAGCTTCTTGTTCAGTTTTGATGATTAATGCTATGTCATCAGTAAATAATAGCAACAGTGACACTACACCATCACTTTCCTTAAACAAACATGGATCAGCCATGCCAGCTACAAAACCTATCGTAGTTAATTCCTTAATTATACACTGGTTCCACTCATATCTTTGCTTTAAGCCATAAAGACTCTTTTTCAATCTCCAGCAATTGGTTGTATTATCATTTTTGATACCTAAATGTTTCTTCAAATATATAGTGTGTTGCAACGGTGCATGCAGATATGCTGTCTCTACATCTAAATGATTTACAATGTATTCCTCCTTAGCTGCCCACACTAATGCTGCTCTTAACGTAGTAGCCTTCAGACTACGTGCAAACACCTCATCGTGGTAGTTTGCTGTCTGATTGAACCCTTGTGCTACTAACTTGGCTTTATGGTTAACAGTCCCATCTACACTTGTCTTTAGCTTATAAATCCATTTACATGCTATGGCATGTTTACCAGGTGGTAACTTAACATTTTCATATACCTCCAACTTTTTTAAGGATTCCAGTTCCTTATCCATTGCTTCCTGCCAAGCAGCCTGATCCTTAGCAGGATACAATTTTAGTTCATTATAGTTATTTTGAACTGTATTCACTTGATATACAACACTAGCCTGATATCTATCAGCTGTTCCACCTGCTCCTGTTCTTCTACCTCCTTCTGTGCCTGTTCTCCTAATTCCTTCTGTGCCTGTTCTTCCTCTTTAATGGCTATTCGTGGTTTACTTATTTCATCTTTAGGGACTATTTGGGTGTCAATAATAACATCGTTGCTGGATTCCTGTCCCAACATGCTCAATAAATTTTGCACTAATGCTACAATAAACATGAGTTGTGCCTGGATCCCAGAATCTAAATGATCTATGGTTGGCCTCGTAATCTACAAAAAATAATTTCCTAGCTCTATGTTGCCCTTTCAGTCTTACTTGTGAGGGAATATGCACCCGTGCTGGTGCTCCAAATGTGTGTAGATAACTTAAATTTGGTTTTCTGCCATGCCAACGAGTGAATGGCAATTCACTAGTTGTTGTGTTAACTACATTGTTTAACACATGATTGCTATACATTATGGCTTCACCCCACAGTGTTTTCAGGCAAACATGAATCAGATAACATAGTGCGAGCCATGGCTTGTAATGTTTGCCCTCTTCGTTCTACAAACAAATTATGTTGTGGTCTGTAAGGTGCAGAACGCTTATGCTCGACAATTTCAGCATTGTTTGGAATCTATTGTTAACAAACTCAGTCCCATTATCAGTAACCAAAGTAATTACTCTACATTTATTTTTCTTTCTGCAAACCTTAGCCAATTAAAAAAATGTTGGAATGTTTCTGTTTTGTTTTTCATGAGATAGCAGAAACTGTACCGTGAGAAATGGTCCATTATACTCAAAACATAGCAGGCACCTCCCAAACTGGGTTTTTCAGGACCAATTATGTCAGCAAAAACAACCTCTAAAGGTTCTTTGGTCTTAAACCCATTAAGTCTGTTTGCAGGAGTAACCTTGCTTTTCTCCTGGCTATAGGCATTACAGTTTAAATACTTGCTAGAGGGTTTTAATTTTACTCCCTCTTTGACAGTTTGTTTCAGCATTGTGAAATTAATGTGCCTCAGACATCTATGCAGTAAATGTTTACATTCGTCATGTGGCTTAACATTGTTATAAACCGAGTTAGCCATCTTCAACTGGTCATCATGTATCACATATAAATCATTCTCTAAATTAGCAGTAACACTTTTACCCTCTTTCTCTATTATACGGCTATCTCCCCTAAAGGTTATTACATAACCAATATTAACTAAAGCCCTTATAGATAACAAATTAAATTTCAGTTTAGGTACATATAACATGGTTGAATGCTTGTTTATACATGAACAATATGCAGTACCTTCACCAGACGCTTTCATCGTCTATCCATTTGCCAATGATACATGTTTACTCGTGGACATCTTTACAATCCTCTCCCTATTTCTAATAATGCACTGCGATGCTCCATTATCAACTACCCACAAATCATGGTTTACAGTTGATTTGCTAGACATAACTAAACTAACATTCTTCTTAGCCTTCTGGTGATTACCAGCATTCTGTTGTTTTCCCTTCTTACAGAATCTAGATATATGTCTCCTAGCCCCACAAGAAAAACATTTCCTAACAGTATAGGCAGTTGAAGACAAATTCTCTTCTTGTGGTTGTTTCTTCCTCAGTTGGTCCCTATCCAGTCATCTCCTTGCTTCTTCTAACAACCTTACGGTTATGTCAGTCAATGTTAGTTCATCTTTGGTCAGGACTTCCAGTGAAGATACGTAATCATCATAACTTTCATCCAATGAGGAAAGAATGATGTATACTTGATGCAGCTCTGAAAATATCAGTTCTTTTTCATGTAGCTCTTGAAAAGTTCTTTTCATGAAGTTCAAATGAGCTAACATATCTCCACCTTTCAGAAGACATGCTCTAAACAGTTTACGTGTAAGACGTATGTGTGCACCTACACTGTCATGAACATAAATCTTTTTCAAATTCTCCCAACACTTAGTAGCAGACTCCACGAATATGGACTAGCTGCTGGTCACTCAGTGTTAGTCCAATTATACAAAGAGCTCGTTTAAAGTCAGCTAACTTCTTGGCATCATCCTCATCATCTGGATCCCAAGCATTTGCATCCGGTGGATCTTGAACTACAGTCCATAACCCTTCTCTACGCAGAAGTAGACTGCACTTCATAGACCAGGAAACATAGTTTGTTCCATCCAACTGGGTTATCAGTGATAGACTTGTTGACGAGTTTTGTGCCATCTTTTCCAGGAGAGTAAACCACAATTAAACAGTAAACAGTTGTCTGTATACAGTACTGTGTATTCACAACAACTCTCAGTTATCTGAGCCTGGTATGGACTGGGCCCATAACCAGTGTTGAGGTAATTCCCCATTAGGAGAATGAGTGCACACAGGGATACCTCGTGGGAGTAATATTGAATAACACACACACAGCACACAGCTACACTGTATAGTAAAATGTAGGTTTTACTTCCAGTAAACGGTTAAGCAAAGTCCAACAAACAGTCCAAGTCATACATGGTTTTCAGTCCAGGGATAATCCAATAACCAAGTCCAGTATCAAAAACAGTTCAGTAATAGATTCACATCAATTTAAGAATAACGACAATCAGCAACAGTCAATAGGGAAATGCAGGAACACGAACATCAGAACATCGACTAGCAACTAGCAATACTCTCCTTCTTTCTTCTTCCTGGGAAACCAGGTTTCTGGCTCCATCTTATGACTGTTTGAGGAATCACACCCAATTACAATTTTAGCATTCCCTTAAAGAGATAGTATTAAAATGTCTATCCTGGTTTATATATTTCCAACCCAACTGTTAGGTGACTTACATTCCTAACAAAATCCAAAATGATATTTATTTCTGGACAACACATAGAATGGCATCATGCATTGTTCCTACCCACTAATCCTGTAAATAATTAGAATAATTGCTTGTTCCACAGTTTCTGTAGAGAAAGTGACCGGATATTTTGACACATATTTTTGGTGTCTGGGAAACATTTTTAGCTTGTTTTGTTTGCCTCTGTAATATACATTATGTATACACATGCACATACTTAAAAGGCATTACCAATCTCTGTTTCAGATGAATTCTCCCAGTCCCTTCCTCTCATCCCCAGATCCATTTGCATCAATAGTCCCATGGGAAATATTCTAGTTTTTTTAAAATCATATTTTCTTGCAATTTATTTATATTGTTTGAAAACCATTTTGGGAGGATTGTTACCCTAAAAAGCAGGATAGAAATAATTGAAAGATATAAATATAATTATGTTCTTGACTTCTTTTGTATATTTCACTGTATTTACTTTTATGACTAAGGATTTGTTTTGTTTTTAAATCATTTTGAATATTGTTACAGATGCAGTAAGCAACTGAATGAATGAATGGATGGATGAACAAATAAATAAATAAATAAATTTGTATGAGGAAAAAAATTAATAGGTTGGGAGATTATTTGGTATTTTTTTTATATTTTTCTCAACATTACATTAAAAACTGAATGTATTTTTAGATTAGAAGAGCCATATTAAATTAGATTTGCCAACCTGACATGGCTGGATGAAATGCTATATTTCTGTTCACATTTACAGGGCATAGGGCAACAACAGCTTTTTTATCCAAAGAGATAATTTGACTCCATACAATGTTTTGGGTTCTGTTTGTTTGTTGTAATTATCAGTCCATTCTTTTCCCATCCATTGAAGGTTCATTCCTTTCCTAGAAGCCTTCATTCATGATTTATGTTATGTTATGTTAATATTTATTTATATACCACTCCTCTCCCGAAGGACTCGGAGCGGTGTACAGCCATACAATTAAAACAATAAATATATAGAAGTTAAAACTAAATTAAACTAAGGGTCCTGGCTGAAAACAATTAAAACCCCTCCCTAAAACCCTAAAATTAATATAAAAATTAAAATACTCAAATCTAAAATCAGCCCAAGCCGGCCTGGTCGAAGAGCCAGGTTTTCAAGGCACGCCTGAAGGTCCCCAGGTCTGTGGCTATACGTAACTCCGGAGGCAACCCATTCCAGAGGGCAGATGCCCCCACAGAGAAGGCCCTATTCCTTGGGGTCACCAGCTGGCACATAGATGATGACAGGACCCGCAAGAGACCCTCCCTGTGGGAGCGCACCGGACGGTGAGAGGAAAATGGCAGAATACGGTCTTGTAAATTATCTATGTTATAGGATATATGAGTTGTCCTTTTCTCTAATAACCTGCATCATTGATAAATGCAAAATGTTGCTAATATTTCAGGACATGGGATTGCTTTACCAAGGTAAAATATTGTGTCACTTTGCAGGTAGAATCCTAGTTTATTGCAAGTACTGAAAAATATATAAATGTGTATTTTGGATAAATAGCTTCAGGGCAGGAAGTTTTATTCTGGAAACTTCTACTGTCTGAAAACCTTGTGTTGTAATTCTGATCAAATCTGAAGTCTGTAGAATTTTGGGGTGGAAATGAGAAAATAGGAAAATCAGATGACAATTTTTTTGCATTGTATCCTATTTAGTTCTGTTGGTGGAAGTTAATATATAACATGAGATTAATGAGAATGTTGTCTCTTGCCAAAGAAACTACAATTGTTCTGTCTCATATACAGGATACTTTAGAATTTTTAAGATTTATTATAAATTGACTGGTGTTCAGTTGGGAAAACACTAAGGGCTACAAAAAACCAGAAGCACATAGGGAAATTTCCTAACTTGGGTTAAAGCTTGACATATGAATGAACTAGCAGATTTCACAGTTGAATAGGTATTGGAACATGATCCATTTTAGTCCAAACTAATTGTTTTATTATAATCCTTTCTCCCTTATTGCAGTTGTCTAAGCATCAGAAACAGGTAATGCCTTTTGCTTCAAAGCTTGTGGAATTCTAGCAAATTTCTATCAACTCTCAAAGCAAGATTTAACACCAAACTGTGAATAAAATTCAAAAGTTGTGAATTTTACGTGCTTTATGTGGAGGACTGTCCTTCTTTTCTCTTTATGTACAAGGTCATCCTTTCTCCCAGTCCTGCCAAGTGCCCTGGCAGCACATCATCTACAAATACTTTATGGGTTTTTGTTTTTTATGTACCTATTTTAAAACTGCTTATGAGTTATGTCCTGTGTTGTGTTTATGTATTCATGAGATTTCTGATCTGTATATGCTTATATGTCTACTTATATGACATGTATCCTTAAAATCATGTTTGTGCGTATCTAGTTTCAGTATTCTTTTGTAACACGTTAGCTTGTTTACTCTCATCTTTTATCAGTTTATCTTGCTTTTGAGTCCTTTCACATGTACCATTTTCTGTTTTGTTTTTTTTTTCAACCACCTATTAATCTAAAAGATAGTCTGCTTGCTTGCAAATGGGCATGGGGGTTTTCTTGTGTTTCAAGTCTAGTTGCAGTAAGAATGATCAGCCTGCTTGAACACTACTTCTGAGGATTTGAAGAGCAAAATGGTGATGACGTGGGAGGATTCTCTATTTGAATGGCTACATTTGAAATGTTTGAAAATGCTAATAATAATTGTTATTCATGTTGAATTATTTTTTGTTTTAGTATATTATTGCATTTTTAAAAAACAATTCCCAAAAAAGCAACTTACAACAAAAACACTGAAAAGAAAAATGACACAAAAGCAGATAAAGAGATAATATACACCTGTCTAACAGATAATCTAATTTATTAGTTATATTACCAAAAGAGAAAAATGAACAATTCATTATAAAAAATATTAACATAAATAATACATACACACTTGAACTGTGCAATTTATCCCCTAGGTCCTAAATACTGTATATTATAAATATTGTACATAGTTGCAAAATTATTAGATACCATAATGTTGAAATATAATTCAAAATAGCATTTACATCTTTAATATCAAGATTCACCATATTAGAAAACAATTACAGGTAGTCCTTGACTAATTACCACAATTGAATCCAAAATTTGTGCTACTAAGTGAAATATTTGTTAAGTGAATTTTGCCCCATCTTTATGACCTTTCTTGTCACAGTTGTTAAGTGAATCACTGCAGTTGTTAATTTAATAACATGGTTGTTAAGGGAATCTGGTTTCCACTGGACTTTGAGAAGGTCTAAAAGGGGATCATATGATCCCGGGACATTGCAACTATCATAAATATGAACCAGTTGCCAAGCATCTAAATTTTGATCACATGACTACAGGGATGCTGCAATACTATAAATGCGAAAAATGGTCATAAGTTCCTTTTTTTAGCACAATTGTAATTTTGAATGGTCACTAAATCTATTGTAGAGAGCTATCTCTACCATTAATTTATGTATAAGTGTTATAGTATTATTTCAAAAAAGAAAATAAATCAATAATGGCCCAGACCATATAGGTTAACATACCCTTAGTTTTTTTCATTCCAATAAAGAAAATCGACAATTATGCTTTTTTGATATGTTCTTTGGGTATCATTTAAGATTGGAATAAAATATTTTGATGAATTACTTTCAACCTCAAAAACATCTATAAAGATTACATAATCCAACCTCTTTTATTTATCAGTTAATGTATTACACACAAGAAAGTAAATTATATTTTTCCAAAATAATTTTATAACTCAAATATTTACCATATTGTTGAACAATCAGTACCAAGTTAAACTATGAAATAGTTAGTAAACTGTGAAGTAATAACCCAATGTTAGCAAAGTATCATCAGCATGTCTAACATAAATAGCTTATAGTTGAAGAATTAAAATAAAAATGCACCAAGAAATTGGACATCCTTGACAAGGGTCATATTGTAACTCAACTAATCCAGAAATTAATTGATTAGCTACTATGGTTACTTTTGGTTGCAAATAGTAAATTGCAATGCATTTACTATAGAGCAGGAATCCATATTTATAAATAACTTGCTTTATAAAATTAATCTGAATATCAAAAGCTTTTTCAGCATCTAGAGGTATTAGTGCAGGAAAATCCAATGTATCTTGAGTTATAGCCAAAATATCTATTAATAAACATAAATTATTCAAGCTGTCCTACTTTTAACAAATTTGAACTGAGATGAATTATGTATGGTAACACTCCCTGTAAATGGCTAACTAACAAAGCAGTTAATAATTATTGTCTGTATTAATTAATGATGCAGCTTTATGACGTGCACTATTTAGATATTTATCCAGTTTAAAATGTTATATAATCTTCATAAAAAGAAAAAGACATTTACTAGATTTAAATGTTTTATTACTGACTTCTAATTAAATTATTGTATAAAAAAGATTTACACAATTCAACAAGGTCCATCCAGATTGGGGATCTTCTTTTCCAGCATATAAATGGTGTCTAATATTTCTTAAAAGTTTCAATTCTGCTTTCAAAATGCATAATCTTGTGGTAGTTGTTGAATATCAATCTCACTCAAAAAATTACCCAATTGTTATCGCTTTATCATATCGTCAAGTTTGAGTAGTTGGTTATCAAATGAAAACAAATGCAATTAACTAGATTTTTTTTACGTAGGTGATTTTTAGCACATTGGTTTCTTTTAAAAATTAAGAGTATTTTTGTTTTCTTCTTCTAAACAGTTTGCTAATTTACCAGTTTTTAATCATACCCCCAACATTTTAACAATTGTATCTTTAAAAACATTCAGCTTGAACAAAACTTACACCTGCAACTTTGCTGAAATGAATATGATTCACAGTAAGTCTAGTTTGTAAAATAAATATTGAATTGATATGCTGATCGATTAATTAATGGTATTGCTATAGACATTAGATTCTTACGTTGTAGCTGTATGGATACTGTATACTTGTATGATATTTTTGTATTTTCTTGGTTCTTGGCCATTTAATGTTGTAATGATTGAGGCATCATAAAAATCTTTGTAAATAAATAAATAATGGTGTTCGTGAGTGTGTGAGGTTTTGGTGTGTATGTGTGTGTTAGTGCAGAAAGAGTTCGTCTATTAAATGGAATAATACCTATCATTCTCGTGAGTATGTTCATTTTAAAATGATTATAAATTTGCTCTGTTATTTCTTAGAGCAGTTCAAATTTCACTGTTAGGGTATCAGTTTAAAAAAAATGTTAGTAAGATCTAGAATATTTTTATTTATTTATTGAGAAATGCCAAGTCAAGTACCTTATACATGAGAAATCATTTGTAATTTTTCTGCTTTTCTCAGTTCCTTCTGCTGCAATAGAAGTAGGTTTAATTTGAGCAGAAGAGGGGAAACAGATTCCATCCAACTGAGATTTATGTAGGTGAAGCTTTCAATGGAATGATGGAAGGTTTTGATTTCAAGAAACCATGAATGTGATATAAAATGTACAGACTGAAGTTTTGTAAAAATAGCATTTATAGCTAATATGAAGGCTAGTGCAGTGCCCAATATCAAAGTAATTTGCTTTTTTAGGACAAAACTGGTAAAAAAAAAAGTAGCTTCTGCCATACTTCTTTATGTTTCTGTAACCCTTTTTTCATTTGTCTAGTCACTTAAATGTTCTCTTAAATTTCCTTAAAAAGAAAACATTTGTAAGTCTTTCCTTTAGATGCTTTCTTCTTTTTGTACAGTTGTTTTCTCTGTCTTAATCTTAGCTGTAGTTTATTTCACTGTTTCACTTTTGGTCTAGGTTTCTGATTTAAATAGTAAGTAGCGTCATATTTGAATTCTCCATAAGAATCATGAATGTAATTTAATATTATAATCATAGAAACAAAGTTCAGAGTTATAGAATTAGATATCTTCCAACTTTTCATCTTACTCAGTTTTCAAATCAGCACACGTAGTTTTCGGAATCCTTCCAAATAAATGAATGTATGGAATGGTCCTGGTACTCTTCTGAGCTGTAGTGGGAGGTTTGAACTGAATTCTAAGTATTAATCCATTACACCTTTTTGACTCTTTATATATAGTATTCCCTATTATGGTGTCATCTAGAAGTTGACTTCAGAACTCATAATTACTAAACTGCAGAGCATCAAATGGTAAATAAGAATGTGAAGGGTGAATCAAAATTGAGCAACTTTGATTGATTAGTTGCCCTCAAATTGAAGTTGACTGATAATAACTATACAACATATAGATATAGATTTTATTTATTATAATCTTTCCCTAACTTGTTCCTTACATTTTCAAAACTGTACCCATCTCTATTGTAAATGAATCCATCCACACAATATCCTTTTATGTGTCTACCTTCCTCTCTTCTTTTTTTTTTTTCATACTGGGATGTTGAAAACAAAGTCAGAAAAAATATTTTTCTTGATTCTTCTTGAACACAAAGATACGTGTGAACTGGATTCTGTTTATCAGTTTCTTTCAGTTTCTTTGTTAAAAGCATGTTTGAGTAGATCTTCAGGCTTTTCTGCCCAAACTGGCATTTTCAAGCAAGTATTGTATTTTGGCTGAATGCTGTGTGAAATAAGAAATAAAAGTTTTGCAGCAAGAGTTGGCAAGCAGACTTATTTCTCTTTTTCTACAATGAAGATAATAAACTTGGTCTTGAAGTCACATGAAGGACATAATAGTTTGTTCTTGATTTACAACATTTTAAGAAGCTCTTGATTAATGAATTGGTCATCCTGTAGTTTATTCTTAAACTAAACAGATCTTGCAAACTTATTCATTCAAAAAAATTATATACCTGTCTCCAATGGCTGTGTCTTCCTAAATAATTGCTTTAAAGATTACTTGAGGATATGAATCCTATTTATTTTATTTAAATAGATCTGTAGATCTTAGAGTTTGCTCTTTTAAAAGTTCATAACATAAAGTAGAGTAATATCGTGTGACATGTTCCTGGTTTGGTATGAAAAACATTGAAAATCTGATAAATAGGCCCCATTTTGAATAGACAAAATTCAGCTTTGGTTTCCTAGAAAAGCCTCTCCCTGTAATTCCTTTATATAAAGGCAGAATTGATGAAAACCAGACTGCACCTTTATACTTGCATTGTGGATCTGTTTTTCCCATAAATTGCCTTTTATGCTTATAGAATTGGCGTCACTAATTTTATAAGGGAATATCTCTTTAAAAATCCACTCTCTGTGAAAACTGCAGTTACATACCACAAGGTTTGTTCTGAATTTTTGTAGTTTGGGAGAAAGATTATCATTTTATTTTCCTAAAGTTGGGCTGAAGGATAATATCCTATATAGAAGGATGAAGAACTGTACCCAATTGAATAAACCAGTGTTAGTTCAGTTTGACTTGTGGCATTCTATGGTAATCATAGTTTATGAAAAAGGGTTCTTGCATAGTAAGTTTCAAATTATCCCTCTACTGCAGGCGTGTCAAACTCAAGACCCACGGGCCGGATGTGATGTGGTCGGATCCGGCCCTTAGGGCTGACCTGGTCAAGAAGACGTGAAGAAGAAAGATCGGGCCAGCCTGGCTTCAGCCTGGTCTACCCAATGCAAAGAGGAAACATGCCAACAGTTTGGGGAGTGGCGTCAAACTACGTCCATCCAGTTGGCCACACACCCCAGCCACCCTGAGATCAACCACAGCCCTGATGCTGCCCTCAATGAAATTTCAGCTTGACATCCCTGCTCTACTGGGTTTCTTTTATTTATTTGATTTATATTTCCTCTTTGGAATTGAGGCTCAAAATATGTCATATAGTGCTCCTTCAATTTAGGTTTTCCCTTGAGAGGTAAGTTGAGTTGAAAGTGACCCCAGTGCAGATGCTTTCTTAGCTGCTCATATCATGATTTCAAAATATGGGTGAAAACGAATTTCATTAAGACTATGAATTCAAAAAAGATCTCACAAAACTTAGCATAATGTAATAGAAGTAAGAAAGAGAGTATGACAGCATGTGATGCATATTTAATATGAGAGGGCCTTCTTCGGGTGCCAACGGCTTCTATGTGCCGCCTGGCGACTCCTAGAAGTAGGGCCTTCTCTGTGGGGGGCCCTGCCCTCTGGAATGGTCTGCCTCCGGAATTACACAATAACATGGACCTGAGAGCTTTCAGACGTGCATTAAAAACCTGGCTCTTCGAGCAGGCCGGCCTAGGCTGAAATGGGATTTTAACGTAATTTAGTATTTGAGCTTTAAATTGGGATTTTAAAATTTGGGTTTTAATAATTTATTGGGGGAGGGTATATTTTAGACAGCCTAAGATATTTAATTCTTTTTAACTTTTATAATTGTAATAAAGTTTTACGGTTGGCTGTACACCGCCCTGAGTCCTTCGGGAGAAGGGCGATATATAAATATAATAAATATTAAATAATAATAATAATAAAGGCCTGGTGCTTTTAGGGGGAGAGAACCACTCTGAAGACGAACAATGCATTTCTGAGCCTCTGGATCTGGGAATGTTAACCTTTCCAGATAATATTGCATAATTTGTCACAATGCCCCCTTCCCAAGTCATTTAGAATGTGGCAAGATCATTCAGTATCAGGAGACCATGGGACAAGTAGTTCCTGGTTAATGACAGTAATCAGGACCAAAATTTCCATCACTAAGCAATATGATGATAAAGCATGATGTCATTGACCACATTGTTTGGCAATCCTGTCACTCCCAGTTGCCCCTGTTAAGCAGAGATTGTAGGTTGGTACGTGAATTTCAGGTAACTAACAGGCAGGCAGGCCGGTACGGTGTGGTAGAGACAGGGATGGCTGCTGATGGGCCAGAGGGGGTGCACAAGTAGCCCATGAAGCATGGGACAAGCACAGTGGGACCATAAATGGCTACTGCGGGGTAAAGAATGGTGCAAGTGACTTCCTCGAGCAACTTGACACCTTCCCTACCACCTTCCACATTGACTTTTTATTTGTGGAAGCTGGCAGGGAAGGTTGCAAAAGTGCAATCCGGTTGCCCACTGTGGAAATCACAGTCTTGTGACTGCAGTCTGCTGGGATGTCTGGAACTTTCAGGACTGGTCATAATTACTGCTTGTTCAGCATTATTATAATTTCAGTTGGCTGAACAAATGGTTGTTAAATGAAATCTCTGTACCTGAAATCTCAGACATTTTACAAGATTCTGGACATTCTTGGTGAATATTGAGATTTAGCAATCTCATGAAACTTGGCTATGTCCCTCATTTTTAAAATATTTAATTTCTGGGTTAAATGTAGTGATGAGAAATTTCAAACATTCTTTTGAGATAATGGATATCCAGGGGCCTATGAATGCTGCATGCTAACCTTTGCTGTGGGCTAACATTAAAAGCTCTTATATAAAAAGAAAAAGAAAAAAATCAAATGTCACAAGTGATGTCAATGAAAAGTCATTATGTTTGAGTACAGAGCAGTTGTCTTGCATGGGAGGCTTCCATGGTTTCCAGATTTTGGTCTGCTAACAATGTATAGAGAAACTTCCCAAGGTTGTTTTAAATATTTTTGGAGAAACAAAAGAGATACAGTCCTCATTTAGCAACTGATTTGTTTAGCAACAGTTCACAGTTATGTTAGTGATTAAAAAAAGTAACTTTGCACCAATCCTTGCCTTTTATGACCATCACAGGCTTTATAGGAAGAAAAGCTGAAGTAAGATTGTAAGCACATTTGTGTTTCCCTTGGCGACTTTTGATCTAGTACCATTTTGCTACTTCCAATTGGCGTAGCTAAATAAGAAATACCTATAATACTGATTTAAGTGTTTCTTCTACAGAATAGGGCAAACATGAGCTCTAATGTAGTTCTGTTTGGTATGCAGATTGCTTAGAATATTCCAATAAAAACTACCAAATGGGCTTTTTTGTTTATAGCTTAAAACAAATCCCCACCCTACTTGCAGTAGCATTTCTTTCCTTTCCAATCCCTTCCTATATAGATACTAATATCTCTGGTGGGGAAAACTTAACTAATGCTTTACCTGCTTTAAATGTCAATCCACATATATGGATATATGGTAGGAGGATATGAGAGAATTACTGTTGGTATCAAATGGAAGAGCTTCTTGGGTCAACACACCAGAACATTTTGTCATAAAAACCTAATCCTAAAACATATGTGTAATTTGGCTAATTAACTATATTTTGCTCTATACAACATTTTGATCCAAGTGATTAGAAGATTCAGTGAACAGAAAACAATTATTAAAGGGTCCAAACAGGGAGACAAGTCTATCTTTAACTGAAGCAATTCAGTAGGGTTTATGTATTATTTGTATTACTGCATATTAAATTGCTTGCTGACCATTTCCTATTTTATATTACTCTTTCCCAATTTGGAATTATTTGGGAATATATTTCCTATGTAAACCACTTGTAAAAAGGCAATAAGTAATTCTTATAATAAATGTATTATTATAAATGTATTATAATAAATTATAAGCCACAGTTACCATGGTGAATTCAGATCCTTAAACATAGATAAAAATGGAAGTATTTGTGTTAAATGGTTTAGCTGAGAGAAATACAGTATATGTGCTCTCCTTAAAGGGTGCAAATGTTTAATGTCATAGAAACTTGAGATATAGAGAATTGCAATAGTAAATGTACAAATAGTGGTTTCCTGCATTGGATTACTATCCAATTCCAATTTGGCATTTTGGAGAGGAAAAAAAGATGTTGGCAGCCCCAAATCTGATTCAAAATGGATCCGGGCTGTAAGAAAGGACCCTGGTTTGGATCATTTCGTCACGTATCATACATTTTGACCTCATTTTGACCTATTGTAAGAAATTTCTGGTAAGAAAGCGATAATGATTTCCTCTAGTATTGACAGTAAAAAAGTGTGTGTGTGTGTGTGTGTGTGTGTAGAGAGAGAGGGAGGGAAGGAAGGAGGAAGGGGTGAAAGAGAACACGCATATTTGAGATATTTGAATGTACTATGCATGCATGCCAAAGCCTGAAATTTGTGAGTTAATTTGAAAATACTTCTGTAACAAAATTTAAGACGTATTTTTTAAAATACACTGTCCTGTTGTAATTAAATTTTAATTTCCTCTTGAAATGAAATGATGTTGATAGATGGGTAGTGGATAATATATGGCATATTGTATGGAATGATGATTTATCAAAAGAAAGTACAATGGGAAAAAGAAGATACATTGGCAGTTATAATGGAAGCAAGGATAATTTGCAAAAATAGAAAGGTATGATCTAGGAGAATGTATATTCTCTTTTTTCTTATGTCCTTATTTTAATTTCTTTTACAACTCCTTTCTTTTTTATGTAATATTATTTATCTCAAAAGAAAAAAAATAGTGTGGTAAGTATGAATGTAAGTATGTAAATTAAAAGAAGATGAGAAAATATAGTTTGGACCAAAAATATACAACTTTTTCTGGTCTGGGGATAACACTGACTTTTGAATGTCATGCTGGGGGGCAAATGAAGTTGCTATGATTATTCTGCAGTCATTAATTTAATAATTTTCCCCTTCTGTCATATTAAAAGTTATTATTCTCTGGGGCATCTTTCAAGGATTATGGAAGGCTAAAGATCATGCATATATCGTTACATACTGGCTTAAACATATTGCTACATCATCCATATATCATTTTAGGATTCTCAATGGTAACGGACTAGGGGAAAAATCTACAAATAGATCAGTAGCTTTGAGACTGTGCTCACAGCGAGACATGACAAAGGGATCAATTGTTTGATGTTTTAGAACAAAAGTATCTTTAAGTTGATTCTTAGGTTTACATCTGATTAACAAAACATAAAATAAAGTGCAAATATGCAAATAATTGCTTCTAGGTCAAAGTACAGTAGGAAGCATTCCTCCTATTTTTCTTACAGCAAATCTATGATGTGGTGCAGTTAAAAGAAAATGGCTGGCTGACAGTCATCCAGATGGTTTCTGTACCTAAAAGGAAACTAGAACTCAGGGTTAACTCCTTTAACAATGAATTTAAGGTTCGGTGTGATGGGAATAGAAAAGCAAAACTATTTTTTTGTTATTGCTTATTTATTAAATATATATGCCATCTAACCCCTAAATAAAAATAATGATTTCATAGACAAACATGATTAGCTGGACAACAGGCAAAATATCTCAAGTGACTTTTCTCCACCAGTGTAAATTCATGTTTTTACTTATAGTTTGGGCATGTTCAGAACCATTATTGGTCTGCAATAATTAATATGAAAGTTTAATGTAGTTGAATATTTTATTTATTTATTTTTTATTTATTTATTTATTTATTCCATTTATATACCGCCCTTCTCCCGAGGGACTCAGGGCGGTGAACAGCTCATCTAAAAACCCCACAAAAAATACAAAAGTTAAAAAATATTAAATTTCAATCGGCTGGTTGATAAAATTAACAAAACCCCACCCCCACCCCTTAAAACCCAATTTAGAATTAATAAAATGGAGACCAAATTGTTCCTGCTACTTTATTGTATTTTATTATATTTATTCCTACTATTTCTCCAACAAATTCTCTGTAGTATTCCCTATTATGATGTCATATAGAAGTTGCTTTCGGATCCCATAATTACCATAAATTAATTTTTTCAGTTCATAGATATTCTACAGCTTGTTTGTTTATTTAACTGACTACAATCCTAGCTTTCCTTACCATATGGCGGCTGCAGTGGATATCCCGAGCTGCTGCACATGCAGTGTGTATGTGCAGCCAGTACACATGCAGTGCGGATGTGCAGCAGCCCCGGGATATCCGCCCACCTGCCTGCCCTCCAAGAGCACGCTTTCTTCCTTCTCCCGATGGACACGCATCATCTGGCCCGGCCAGCCAGCAGGTGGGCGGGCGGATGTCCCTGAGCTTCTCGCCCCCCTTGTCGCAAGATGCCTGCAGCTGCTGCATGCTTTTTTGGGTATAGCTGGAGTCCAGCAGCCACACTGAAAAAAGCATGCCCTGTTATATGTGCCGGGCCCGGCAAGTCCGAACAGCCAGTGCATATAACAGGGTGGCACAGGACCGTTGGAGAAGCAGTGTGAAGCCAGAGATCAGTAAGACTCTTTTTCAGTCTCCAGCTGTTTCTTTCGCAGCGCAAGAAGCCTCCTCCAGCCAGCTGGCTGATTTCCTTGTCCTCTTCAGCCATACAGAATGAACAGGCAGAGAAGGAGGAGAACAGCTGGCTGGTCGGGAGAAGCTCCTTGCATTGAAAAAGGGGTGGCTGGAGACCAAAAGAGAGTCACCTCCAGCCTCCCCTTTTTCGGTGTGAGAACCATGTAGCAGCCACTTTACTTCTCCAATGGGCCGATGCATGTTGTGCTTTTTTTGGTGGGGCTGGAGAACTCACGGCAGTTGCAGGTTTCATGTAGTGAAAATTACTGATCTCTGGCTTCGCTCCGCTTCTCCAATGGTCCTGCGCTGCCCTGTTCTATACACTGGCTGTTTGGACTTGCCGGGCCCGGCACATATAACAGGGTGTGTTTTTTTGGGGGCGGTTGCTGGATTCCAGCCACACCAAAAAAAGCACGCAGCAGCTGTAGGCATCTCGCGACAAGAGGGGCGAGAAGCCCCGGGACATGTGGCTACCTGCTGGCTGACTGGACCGGGCCGGGCTGGAAGAGACACGTCTGCTGGGAGAAGGAAGAAAGCATGCTCTGGGAGGACGGGCGCCCTCCCTTCATGCTCCTGGTGCATGCCGAGAGCGCCTAACCGGAGTGAGAGAGAGCAAAGTTGGCTGCTCTAGGGCGAGCACCTTGGCTTCCCCTCTTACTCCTCATAGTCATCCTGAGCCCGTGCAGTTCTTTACTTGGGCAGCCAGATGCCCGCAGAAGTGTCCATAGCAGCAACAGGCAGCGGTGCAACAATGAGGTACAGTAAGATTTGGCGGTGCAAATTTATCTCCGAGAGGCTTCTGGCAAAAAACAAAACAAAACCCACCCCAAAACAAAATCTATTTGGCAGGCAGACTCAGCAGGCAGTCGCGATCTTTAGTTGGGCTTTTTTTTTGTCAGCCCAAGGGTGGAGGAGAGGGGGGAAGGAAATCACTCTGTCTCTGCAGCATCGGTCATGTGACTGAGTAGGCATGGCCAATTCGACATCACTCGCAGCAAGATGCCATGTTCACTCAGTTGCCATGCCCACTCAGTGACATGACCACCAAGTCACGCCTACCAAACAAGCCACGGCCACAGAACCAGTAGTAAACATTTTTTAATCCCACCATTGACCATAACCACATCACAAACTTTCACATGCCCATTAGATGCAGAAAAGATGTAACTGTCTGCTGTCTGTCTGTCTGTCTGTCTGTCTGTCTGTCTGTCTGTCTGTCTGTCTGTCTATCTATCTATCTATCTATCTATCTATCTATCTATCTATCTATCTATCTATCTATCTATCTATCTATCTATCTATCTATCTATCTCTTTGCTGCCATCTTCTGATTATTCCTGTTTCTATGGTCCATATGCAATAATTCCAGCTAAGATTGTGCCTGATATATCAATAACTTTGATTACGTTCATACATTGTTCCAGAAAATTTACGATACTGTTTGCAGCCAAGATCAGTTTTAATAATCTCAAATTTACAATATTGCAAAGGAATTGGCTTGAGTTTTTGAATTCTGACATTTCTGAAAACAGTATGAAACCTAAGGTAAGCAAAGGGAAAGTTTAATGAACAGTCACGATGCCCTCAAATTTCAAACTTTTAAGGAGGATTCTTTGATCAACTTTCAGGATAATCTTGTTCCATCTTTAAAACTGCCAGAAAACATTCAGCTTTGCTTCCATAACCACTCTTCCTTTTTTATTGCAATGAAATGGTAATTTATGTCATTGCAATAAAATTTGTACTCCTCTTTGGCTTCTAAATTGTGGACAATTTAGATTGTGCCTAGTGGGAAACTTTGGGCAATTGAATTGTACAATATCCTCAGGGACTAATTCATTCTAGTGCAGCCTTGTCAGTCAATTCATTCTACATTAAATCAATAACATTGAGTTGTACTGTTCTCTATTGTGGCCTGCATTTCTTTCTTTGATTATATGGTATAGTTTAACCCTTGTAAAATCTCTGTCCAGTCCTTATAGTCTCAAATAGTTTCATAAGGAAATTTTGATTATTGAATAAAAGTTTGATGCTTCATTTAATACTGCAGTTTAAATTTGATGGTCCCTTTTATTTCATGGCTGGTTAAAAACATTTTATGGAAAGATAATTACCATTTAATAATGTTACACACTTAATATATAAACATCTGATATCTCTGTTTAAGCAGATTTTGGAAATCATATAGTGTATGTAATGTATTAATCCTCTCTCTCTCCCTCCCCCTATTCCCCTGTTTTACACATTTTCTTTCTCTAATTCTGGCAAATAGTGATGGATTCCACTAAATGTACTAGCTATTTAAAAGCCTGTGTGGAAGTTGTTATAATTGTGTGGCTGCTGTAACATATGGTGGGTACACTTTGCTCTGTTCTTTCGGATGGGGTACCTTTTCTGTTCCGGGAAACCAACAGTTAAGATACTTTGTTCTAATGTGCTTTTACTTTATGTAAAGTAAAAGTGATCATAATTAATTTTCTACTTTTATGACAAAACTAAATCTTTCGACTGGATTTATGTACAGCATACCATATATCAATGAAAGTAAACACCCAAATGTTCTACTTTAGCTTGGTCCAGAGTCTTATTTTTTAATCTGATCAGTTAGGCGTATACTTTGAAAAAATAGCAAATCTTTGATTCTAGAAATGCTTTGCCTTATACATAGAATATTCCTGCCTACTGCAGTGAAACAGAAGGATTCAGCAGGTTCTGACCAGTTCTGGTAGCGGAAATTTTGAGTAGTTCAGAGAACTGGTAAATACCACCTCTGACTGGCCCCATCCCCATCTATTCTCTGCCTCCTGATTCCAGCTGATTGTCTGAGTCTTCTTTTGTTTCCCTGTACAGGAGAACAGAGCTGGAAAGCCGATTAATGGAGTGGGAGGGGAATGGGATTTTGCTGTAACCTTCCCCCAGGAGTGGGAAGGGAATGGAGATTTTATAGTATCCTTCCACTGGAGTGGGGTGGAAATGGAAATTTTACAGTATCCTTTCCCTGCCACACCCACCAAGCTACGACATGCCCACCAAGCCACGCCCACAGAACTGGTAGTAAAAATGTTTGAATCCCATCACAAATACATACATGCATACATACATACATACATACATACATACATACATACATACACGTATCGTATATCACAATGCAGAAAGTACAACAGTTTGTATACAAGAAATACAACAATTTACTGAAATACATGCTTGTATTTCAGCCTGGAAAAAAAATAAAATGATTTAAATATAAATATACATTTAAATATAAAATAAGAAATATATACCTTTTATTTTGAAGCATTATGCTCTATTTCAAATCCATACATTGCAAGGGGAAACTGCAATATATATATATTCTGGTATGGTGTTCATTCCAAATTATAGTCAACTAGGCCTTCTTCCAGAATCTTTTTAATTTTACTACTACTATTCTGCATTTTTAGCTACTATTGTTCTGAATGCTATATCCACCAAGTATATTGTAAAAATGCAAGGTGGAAAGTAGTTTTTCCTCTTCTGTAAGTTGTGAATGTAAGCTTATTATTGCCTTCTTTTTCTGTAAAGGTGTAGATGCTGTTCACACTTCATTTTTTTTACTCATTTTTATTTAATCACTTTTTAATTTATTTATATGCCTCATTTATTTTTCTATAACTGACTCAATTCAGTAAACATACCTAATATTCCTTCTTCCTCCTGTTTTCCTCACAACAATAATCCTTTCAGTTAAATTGGTCTGAGAGAGAAGGACCGACCCAAAGACATCCAGCTGACTTTCATGCCTAAGGCAGAAATAGAACTCCATTTCCTGGTTTATAGCCTGGTGCCTTAACCACTAGACCATCTAAGTTTGCTATAAGTATGCTCTAATGCCTATCCTTGGAGAATGCCTCAGTCAAATTATCTAGTAACTGAGTAAGCACAATATCACCTCCTTTGTTTTTTGCAATTGTATTGATTTCCTTCCAACAACTTTTTACATCTTTGTTGTAAACAATGCGCTTTTTGTAAATATCTCTTCAGAATTAAAGGGCCATCATGTTCAATAAGATGAGCAGCGTGGTAGCCAAGAGGTTGAGCTCTCGCCTTACAATCAGAAGGCTGTGGTGGATTCAATCCTAAGTAGAGGCAGATATTTATTTCTCTGAGTGCAATAAGTAAGTATCTGCCACAAACTCCGCATAGGTGTCGGGAAGGTCATGTGATCACCTTTTGCAACCTTCTGACAAGCAAAGTGAATGGGGAAGCCAGATTCACTTAAACAACAATTTTACTAACTTAATTACTGCAGGGATTCATTTAATTACTGTGATAAGAAAATGGGGCAGTATGGTAAAATGGGGCAAAACTCACTTAACAACTGTCTTGCTTAGCAATGAAAATTTTGGGCTCAGTTGTGGTTGTAAGTCAAGGACTACCTGTATTCCGCCCTCCCCCCCTTTTGCCTATGTGCTGTTCTGTTTGTGAATAATTAAAATGAACCTGGATTTTGGTACCATCCTTTTCCTTCTTTTGTGGAAAACTTTCAGTTTAAATTATTTATTTTCATTTCAAACATAATTATAAAAGCTGTCTCATACCTTCATATTATTGATTGTAGTAATTTGTCCTACACACAAAACATGCAAAGATTTTTGGATGTGTTTTACTTGCTGCATTTGATTGGTCTTGGATTGTAAATAAAGAAACAAAGAGAAATTTCTTTTTAGTTATCAAACATATTCCTATGTCACCACAAAACACTTGGCAGTTTACATAGAGATGGTACTAATCTAAACATCTATGATAAAAATATGAAAAATGCTGTGACAATAAAAGAATATAATGCAACAATACAAAAGTATAATTATACAAAATAAAAATAAATTAATATAATGAACAATAGAGTTGCTTTAATCTTGTGTGTGCATGTGAAAAATACATGCAACAAATCTCAGCGGAATTCTCTTTTAATAATTTTATCAATTAATGTAAAATAGGCATCCTCTGCACCATTCAATAGTTGATGAACAGTTTTTCTGAAATAAAAATTGCAGTTTGCTCTTTCGATCACTAAAATGTCATTACAGAAATTGGGATGAGCAATTGTCCCATTTTCAATACTTTTCTGTCTTTTTAAGGATAGAAACAGCAATGAGAAACCTCCAGGCAGCAAAATGTTCAAGCTCCCAGACTAACCCTTCTAACCACCCTAGATGATCCACACTAGTGCTGCCAATATTAAATTAGGTACATTTTAGAGTTAGTGTTTGAGATTATGGAAAGAGGATTAAGAGTGAAAATTAAAACAATTTGCCAACCAGACCTTCTACTTCTGCTTCTATTTCTTTCTCTTTCTCATCCTCTCTTCCTCCCTCCCTCTCTGCCTTTCTCCCTCCTTCCCTCCCTCCCTTCCTCCCTTACTTCCTTTTTGCTGCTGATTTTTGTCAATGCTATCCCATAGTGCAGATGGATGCAGATTCATTACCAGAATGAATGTGGTTTTGGGGCCATTAGTTATCCGGCCTGATAGAGACTATAGATAACAAATCAACTGCCATATGAAATTGTAGCATATTTAAGTTAAGAGTTGGGAGAACCTTCAGACTTTACTATTCCTTATTACTAAAAGAGTGCTGATAGGTACTATGTGTTATTTGGCAATCGCTACAAGGCCAAGTTTTCATACTTATATTTTTGATGTGCCATTTTTCTCATTACTTTTTATATGCATTTATTTCATTTTCTCCCACTTGAATTCTATTTTATATGAGCTACCCTTAAATAGATTTCTTATGATGCCAAAACATTATGATTGGCTTTTAAGCTAGGGACAAACATGGCAGAACTGATACATATCCTCCATAACAAAGAGGAGGAGGAGGCCACATTTCCATCTGAAATATTGCTGATTGTATTTTTATTAGGAAAGTTTTAATAGATTTCTAGGACATGCTGAACTCTCTAAGCCAAAATGTTTATTTAAAAAGAAGAGATATTCTGGGCCTGGTGTTGGCAGATCTGTGTAAAATTTGCTGTCTACTTTGTAGATAGCTATATCAAAATCTAGGTTAAAACCTGGGGATATTTTATTTTAGCTGCTTTAGCTATTTTACTTTAATTAACAGGACTAGTCCTTTTTAATCATGGAAAGAAATAAAAAATCAGTTAACAGTTAAATAGTAAGAATTATCTTTAGCATTTAGCTTCCATATCTGCAAGTAGATTAATTGACTAAACTAGATTTAAGGCAAAAGATCTACTTACCAAATACAATAATATTTCTTGACTTTATTGTCTGTTAAAGTTTTATCAAAATGTCCTTTATTTGGATATTTTGAATTATTCAATAAACACTTGACAATTGCAAGAGATCTGCAAGAGATATTTAAAAACAATCAGGCACTAGTTTTGAGAATTAATGAGATGGTACTACAAAAATATGAGACCCTCAGTATTCCTTTTTGATGTTTCTTCATTTCTAGAAAGACACAAGATTTTTTCAAATTCATAATTAGGGATAACAATTTTAAACATAGATTTTAGAGATGGTTTTCATATAAGATGACAGTATTAGAAGTTGCCAATAGATGATCAGAGGGTTTTTCATTTATTACACTGTTCAAGAAAAATTGGAATAAGACCTGAGCAAAACCTTTAAAATATGTATTATTTATTTTTTATTTATTTATTTATTATTTCAATTTATATACCGCCCTTCTCCCGAGGGACTCAGGGCGGTGCACAGCCCGTCTAAAACCCCACAAACAATACAAAAGTTAAAAAATATTAAATTTAAGGTTGGCTGGTTAATAAAAGTAAAAAGAGCCCCTCCCCCCCCTTAAAACCCCAATTAAAATTTATAATAAATATGGAGACCAATTAAAACCATCTCAGCCCAGGCCGGCCTGCTCGAAGAGCCAGGTCTTCAACACGCGCCTGAAGGCCCTCAGGTCCGTGCCGGTACGAAGCTCCGGTGGCAGAGTATTCCAGAGGGCGGGGGCCCCCACAGAGAAGGCCCTGTTCCTCGGTGCCGCCAGGCGACACATAGCGGCCGACGGCACCCGGAGCAGACCCTCTCTATGTGAACGCACCGGCCTGCTGGAGATCACTGGAAGAATGCGGTCCTGCAGGTAACCTGGTCCCATGCCATGGGTCGCCCTAAAGGTCAAAACTAGAACCTTAAAGCGAACCCGGAAAGCCACTGGCAACCAATGCAGCTCGCGCAGGAGAGGCGTCACATGGGCGCTACGCGACGCCCCCATGATCACCCGCGCGGCTGCATTTTGCACCAGCTGGAGTCTCCGGGTGCTCCCCACAGGGAGCCCCATGTAGAGGGCATTACAATAGTCCAGGCGAGAGGTGACAAGGGCCTGAGTGACCGTGCGCAAGGCGTCCCGATCCAGAAAGGGTCGCAACCGGTAGATCGGACGGATCTGATGAAACGCCCCCCTGGAGACGGCCGCAACGTGATGTTCAAGCGACAGCCGTACATCCAGGAGGACTCCCAGGTTGCGGGCCCTCTCTGTGGGGGGGCAAAATTTCCCCCCCAATAGCCAGCGAAGGTGTCAGCTGGCTATATCGGGGCGCCGGAAACCACAGCCACTCGGTCTTGGATGGGTTGAGCCGAAGCCTGTTCCCGCCCATCCAATCCCGCACGGCCTCCAGGCACCTAGACATAGCCCCCACAGCATCGTTGGGGTGGTCTGGAGTGGAGATGTACAACTGGGTGTCATCCGCATATAGATGACATCTCACTCCAAGACCACGGATGATCTCACCCAGCGGCTTCATATAAATGTTGAACAGGAGGGGAGAGAGGACCGACCCCTGAGGCACCCCACAAACCAGGGGCCTAGAGGTGGACCTCTCCCCTCCCGCCAACACAAATTGCGAATGGTCGGAGAGGAAGGAGGAGAACCAACGGAGGACGGTTCCTCCAATCCCCAACCCCTCCAACCGTCGCAACAAGATACTATGGTCGATAGTATCGAAAGCCGCCGAGAGATCTAATAGGACCAGGACAGAGGAGAACCCTCTGTCACGAGCCCTTCAGAGATCATCCACCAACGCGACCAATGCCGTCTCAGTGCTATGTCCAGGCCTGAAGCCCGATTGGAACGGATCGAGGTAAGTAGCTTCCTCCAGGTACCGGGGGAGCTGACATGCCACCACACTCTCAACAACCTTTGCCATGAAGGGAAGGTTGGAGACTGGACGATAGTTATTTAAAATAGCTGGATCCAGGGAAGGCTTCTTGAGGAGGGGTCGTACCACCGCCATCTTCAAGGCGGTAGGAAACGCCCCCTCTCTCAAAGAAGCGTTGATAATCCCCTGGAGCCAGCCTCGTGTCATCTCCCTGGCGGCTGAAACCAACCAGGAAGGACACGGGTCCAATAAACAGGTGGTGGCATTCAGACCCCCCAGCAACCTGTCCACACCCTCGGCGGTCACAGGATCGAACTCTCCCCAGATAACATTCACAAGACCTGCCCCGGACACCTCCCCCGGGACCATCCAATTGGAGTCGAGCCCCTCCCGAATCTGAGCAATTTTGTCATGCAGAAATCGAGAAAACTCCTCCGCCCTACCCTGTAAGAGGTCATCCCGCGCTCTCGGTTCAAGTAGAGAGCGGGTCACTGAACAGAGCGACAGGTCGATTTTCTGCCGACGCAATAAGGGCGGAGAAATACGAAGATTTTGCCGCCCCTATCGCCACAAGGTAAGTCTTAATATGAGATCTCACCTGTGTTCGGTCAGACTCAGAACGGCTCGCCCTCCAAATACCCTCTAGACGTCTTTTCCGGCACTTCATCTCCCGTAGCTCCTCCGTATACCACGGAGCCAAATGGGATCTGTGCCGGGTCAGAGGTCTCAGAGGCACAACTCGATCTAGAGCCCCGGCGGCCGACCCATCCCAGGCGGCCACCAGGTTTCTAGGCGAGCTGTGAGCCAGAGACTTAGGAAAATGGCCCAAGCTCCCTCTGGAACCGCTCCGGGTCCATTAGGCGCCTGGGGTGGAACAATCTAAGTGATTCCGCCTCCCTGCAGTGGGGGGTGGCGGAACAGAAGTCCAACCTAAGGAGGGAATGATCTGTCCATGACAGAGGTGTGATGACTAACTCCCCAAACTTACAGTCATTCAACCATTGCCCAGAGACAAAAATCAGGTCCAGCATGTGTCCTCCAATGTGAGTGGGGGCAGAAACTAACTGGGTCAGGTCGTCATGGAAGCCAAGAACTCCCGAACCAACCCCGAGGTTTCACCGGACGATGGCAGGTTGAAATCCCCCATGACCAAAAGCCTGGGGGTCTCAACCGCCAGCCCGGCTATCACCTCGAGGAGTCCGGGCAGGGCCGATGAGATGTGGCAGGGAGCCAGGTACGCCATCAAAAGACCCATCTGGACCCCTTGCCCCCACTTCACAAAAAGAGATTCACAGCCAGCCGTCTGAGGGACAGTGGCCTCCCTAGGACGAAGAACTTCCTTTATAAGCACCGCCACCCCACCACCCCTTCCCTGAGCCCTAGGCTGGTGAAATGCAAGGAAACCTGGTGGGCACATCTCAACCAGAGGGACACCGCCCTCTGGGCCCAACCAGGTTTCGGTAATACCTACCAGATCCGCGGCCTCCTCCTGAACCAAATCATATATCAGGGGAGCCTTATTAACCACGGACCTGGCATTGCACAACAGCATCCGGGTATTCAGGGCCTGAGGATCCGGACAACCAGGGCTGCAGGATGAGTATGGAGGGTCGGAGCGTGCTACCGCTTGCAAACATCGGGAGCGCGATCCCCTTACCGGATACGGCCCTCTACCCCCAGCATATCTTCCTCTCCCAGTCACCGTGCTGATAAAATTGGCCCCCGGCAGCCCACCCCCAATCTGCCACCCCGACACGGAAACCCCGAGGCCCCCCAGGCGTGTGGGCCGGCCCGGCTGCCCCCAACTCCATGTGGGCTGTCTCCCCTACCCACCCTGGATCCTTTCAACCCCTTAAAAAACCCCATTAAAAAATCTAATGACCCCGGGCTTCCCGCGCTTCTTCCTATTTCTCCGGCTTCCCCGGCCCCACCAACGCTCCGGATCCCAGGATCCCTCATAGCGGAACGTCTTTGAACGGAACGTTATTTCATTTAATATGAAATAAGAACCCAATTGCATATCATTTCCAATATGAAACTATAGTTATTGTTTATTTATATTTGATAATGTTCTTACTATAAGGTAATTCAAAAAATGTTTGCATCAATACATCATATTGTGTAACAATAAAAAAGAACGTATTTCATTGTTAAAAACATTTTTCTACTATGAATTTTGAAATGTGTTTATTTAGCTATTTTTATATAAACTATCATAAGAAAATGTTCCAGAGACAATGATTTTTCATCCGGGAAAAATAATCAGAAATCAGTTAATAAAACTAAGTGAAAAAAAAATTATCCTAAACATTTATCTTGTATATTAGCGTGTGTATTTTTATATAAAAAACCTAGATATAATATAAACTGTTAATAAAACATTGTATTAAAACTTTTAATACAATAGAAATGCAATAATATAAAACCAATAAAATAGGTAAATACATAAAATAATATAATTATTGAGTTTTCTATTATCAAAAGCACATGTTATCTTGGCCTGAAAAAAATGTCTTGCCATATTTTGAAAGTCAATATTAAAGCATAATTTTTAATGATTTAGGATGTATAAATATTTTCTTTAAACTTGAATAAAATCTGACATGATACATGTCTCATTTATATAGATATAATTGTTGAGGTGAGTATTCAAGAGTTATTTTCAGTGAGATGAGGGTGAATTCATGTAGGGAGTAATTCTTAATAAATCATTCTTGTCTTTATTCCCAAGACCAGGTCTACTTTGCCATTCTATGATAATTTCATCTCTTTGTTGTTTCCACATTGTGATACCTTTGCAAGAATATGTGGGTTGTAATCCATGAACGATCCTAACATGTGCTCTGTGTCTATCTAAGGTTGAAGCATTCATGCCTCAGTCTGATACTGATACTGTCTGATTCTTACACAGAAAGTTTTGCACACCACTACTTCATTGTAGTGAAGTAAAAGGACTTCACTAAAAGGACTTAATTTCTACCTTTTTTTAAATTAGAGTACTGTATATGAAATCTCACCTTCTTTCTAGCATATAGGCTTCCCAAACTAGAAAATTAATTCTTACTACCCATTCCAACAAATGAATTAGAATCATCATTCTTTTGGAGAAAGAAAGTAATAATAACTTCATTTAAAAGCCCAATGACAGCTACTTTGACATTATTTCTTCTTTGTTGAAATATATGTAATTCTTATTAGCTCATTCCTTTCAGCCTATGGCTTTTGTTTAACTCTGTAAAATTGATTATTATTTTTTTTACAAGAAAACAGCAACTCACTTTACTTTGATTCCAATAAACACAGTTGGATGAAAAATTATCAGAAAAATGATCAGAATTGAAGGTCACTTTTATTTCTTGAACACCTTGAGCTTAGATTTGAGGGATACAAAACCTATACATTTGTAAGATTAAATATGAACACTGTGCTAAACTCATTTCTTAGATATATACCAGTATGTTTATTATTATGATGCTACTACACTGTTTCCAACGAATAGATTTGCAGAATTTCCAATATATCCCAACTGACTGTTTTCAAATAATTAGAAATTACAAAGTATGTTATAAAGGCAGTTTAGATAGTGAACAATGTTTCCTTCCATTTGTCTGAATTACTTTCTGCACCTGAAATTTAGGAGATGCTCAGAAAATTCACATTAGTCTCATTCCTATTCTCCCCCCTTATTATGAGTATCAGAGGAAGATAAGCATGGTTAACAGAACAACATTGTTTAATACTGCTGCTAAGATACTGTTCCAATCATTGCTAATTGTCTGTAGTAGCAAGAGTTGTGATGATTTGTATATGACCCAAAAAACTTAGTTCTAAGCATTATTTTATATTTCTACAATGAGGATGATCAATGAAATTTATAGTGAAACATACCTATGCATTGATATATAAGAAAAATACATTCTAAAACTGGTGCTTGTAATTTAATTCTAAAGACAATATTATTTCAGGAATTTTCTGGATGTTCATAAAGATTATTGTAACACACATCAACAAGGCCTGAAAATAATGTTTTGTGGTACCATATTATTATACTGATTTTATATTTTATTATTTTATTTATTAATTTACATACTTTTCCAACCAGTTTTTAAAAAAGATGGTTTCCTTAATATATACTTTTCAAAAATTAAAAGTTTACTACTATGCATTTTATACTTAGTTGCCATGTAAATACACACAGTGGGGACATAACTATTTTTTTGTGAGTGTTTAGTTAGAGAATGATATACACATTGAGTTTAATTCTGTGTTGCAGCCAAGTCTGTTGTACCATTTTACTTTTATTGAAATACACAATGATCTTTATATACAATTTCTGATTGTGACCAGAACTTTGCTGCCTGATACTGTGCAGGCTACTAAGACTCTCGCTTTTCCCATCAATTTGCAAGGTGGGGAAAATAACTCCTGTAAGAATAATTGATAATAATTCATGTGTAGTATTTTGAACGCATTAAAGCATTATTTAAATACAAAATTTCTTTAAAGGCACCAGAAGGCCATCTTCTAAATTGGGTGAGGAAGAAATGTCTCTCCTCACTCATCACTCAGATGAACACATGCATCAAACTGTGAAATGTGATCTGTGCTACTATGCTACCACAGTGAGTGGTCCCTCTCTCCTTCCCGTTCTCTTCCTCCTATCTCTCTCTCTCTCTTTTTCTCTCTCCCTTTCTTTCTCTCTGTAGGTATATATTTATGTCCAAAGAGTAAACTGAAGTGGAAAAGAATAATGGAAATTAGAATGAATAAACAAGGGCTGGTCTACAAATAGGTTACTTCTTTAGGTATTGAGTGTAAGATTTTTTTTTAAAAAAAATTCCTTTAAAGAAGACTATTAGCACAGGGGGATGCAGGTATCCCATTGGCATACCATCTGCCTCCATTACCGTGGCCTGGGCTTTATGCCACAGTGCACTCCCTTGATACAATTGCAGAGTCATCTTCCCTGCACCCCAGGGAACAATGCCATCTGGTCTTGCCTGCAGATACCATTTGCTCTATATTGCTAATAAAACAGTTGATGCTACCCCAGGTTTTTTTAGGAATGTTTGAACAATAACCTTTCTTCTTTTATCAAGTACATGGCATCCTTCATCCTACCACATGAAGGATTCTGCAGTTTTTTGTTTTTTTAAAAAGGCAGATAATGTCCATGTTACGAAGAGGGTCCTTTGTTTTTCAGTGCTAATGTGCTGATGAGTTGCCAACAGCAGTTTTAGTAACAAAACAACAGAAACTTTTCTTCAATTCTTAAACAGCTTCTTTGGACTCAACAGATGCAAAGGAGGCAGAATAAGCATTTTTTTGTATACTGTGTTGTTCTTGTGGATGATCTCTTCATGGGGTTATATTTGAAGCATAATCCATCAAAGTAGGCATCTGAAACATCCTGTTTTCAGACAAACCACTGCTAGGTTGTATGGCAGCAACTTTGTGGATAGAGCTACTCATGCTATATAATTGCAGATGCTACATTGGATTCTATAGGTTTCCAAGTATAATTTAAACATCTGGGTATTTGCAGGATCTCAGTGGAATTAGCTTGTCTGATTCATTCATCCTAAGAATGCGAATGAGATAAAGGAAAATGGGGATGAATCAAAGTTGAATGTTTTGGGGTATATGCTCCAGTTTTATGAAACAGTTTACCTCCAAAGAGTTGAATGACACACTCCGTAATAACATTTGCATTTTTGTGCCACCAACCTCACAAGCAGTTTACAAAAAAGCTGACCTTAAAATCTATACCTAGTTGTGACAGGCATAAAGTGTGTCATACACATGACTAACCCATTTCTATAATCTGTTTTGCAATTGCTGTTAAATGAATGCTGGGTTTATCAAGTGAACTCATTGTTTGTTATGGACCAGTTTTGTCAAAAACAAGTAAATGCCGGTTTTTGACAAAAATACTGCAAAATATAGTCATGTAACTGTGAGATGATGCAAATGGCTGTAAATATGGTCACATTTACATTATGGAGGGAGTCATCCTCATAAAAAGGCAGAATTTCATTTGCGCCAACATAGACTCCATCATGACTTTTTTTAACCACACTCTGAGGACACTTCTGGGAAAGTTTGTAGCTTCCACTTGTCTACTTTGCTTTGAGAATCCTTCTGCCTGAGATCCTGAAGCACCTATGCCAGACTGAATAGACCATCGTAGGCAACATTTGATTTGATATAAAGCAGTTTCCCTTGTTCGCTATTATTAACTTCTTATCTCAGCAACATGAATAGATTTTTAAAAAGCAGCAATGTTAGCTTGCTAGTTTTAATGGGTCAAAACTTTTCAGCTCCCATTGCATGTGACTTTGATTAGTGTTTCTGCTAATCCGACTCCCCCAATATTGTGACTGATTGATAAATATCATTGCTTTGAAGATTTAGAAACAATGCATTGGAATTTGACAGAGCTGCTAATTTGACAGATTTAAGTAACCATGCAAAGGACGACACTAACCCTAGGCAAAGTAGTTGCATGTAGCCTTAATTCAGGCTTCCTCAATTATTTGGTTCATAAAATTTTCACTCCTTGAACTGAAATGGGCCAGTTTGATTTAGCTGGTTGTTTTAGTCCAGTAAAAAGGGTTTTTGACTTATTTATCAAAGCAGACTGGAGCATTCCAAGAACATTACACAAAAATCACTCTATAATTTATTCTCATCTGATCTGAACCAGAAATGACTTGTCTGCTGAGGATGATTTTAAAATGAAGCAGCATTCAATCTAGCCATTTGTTCCTAGAAAAAGATGCATTCAGTCTAGCATTCTTTCAGTCTTTAAATTTACAGATTAACAGAGTTGGAAGGGACCTTGTAAGTCTTCTAATTCAACCCCCTGCCCAAGCAGGAGACCCTACACCATTTCTGACAAATGGCAGTCCAGTCTCTTCTTGAAAGTCTCAAGTGATGGCGCTCCTACAACTTCCGAGGGCAAGCTGTTCCATTGGTTCATTGTTCTCACTGTCAGAAAATTTCTCCTTATTTCCAGGTTAAATCTCTCCTTGTTCAGTTTCTATCTATTATTCCTTGTCTGGCCTACAGGTGCTTTGGAAAATAGTGTGACCCTTTCCTCTCTGTTTTTATTTCCCATTAAAACTAAAACTTTTAATTATTAATAAGCTTACATTGTCTAAACAAAAATAGCATTTTATCCCAATCATTCAGGTTTCATCTCGTTACCAACTTCAGCAAATTCTCACTCAACTGTTATTACATAACTAATTACAACATTTTAAAACCATCAGACAGCAAGTTATCTGTAAGTTCACCATACATGCTATCCTAGTAGCAAAAGGTATGCTAATGTTATTTTGTAAAATATCAGGCTTTGCCTTACAATAAACCTACAGTAACAGTCCCAACTACAGTAATCAAGAAGTTATGTCACAATACTATATATACAGACACATACACACAAACGAACACGTAGCAATTTTTCCCATGCAATATCTTTTTCATTGCATTTTTATCCTTGTCAACTGGTCATTCAATTACTCCCTTTCTGTCAGACCTGCTTTTGCAACTCTTTCTAGTTGTATATAAATAACATGTCAAGATGTGGGTCTTGATTACTACTTGGATTCACACCTGCTGTGAAGTTTTATGGGATCCATTACTGGCAGAGAAAATGTTCCTTGAGCAGTTGGTTCTTAGGCAGAGCTCTGAAATCTTGAGATGTTCTTCTTTTAAAGACAGGAAGGGTTGGAGACTCCATCTTCAGTCTCACAAGGATACAGTTACCGAAGGCAGCAGCGTGGGGAAGTATCTATTCTGAGGAATAGTATTGGATTACCCCCTTTCACCGAGGCTGCATCTTTAGCATTTTGAAGACAGTTTGACTCTGACAATGGCAAGAGAGGTTATTTTTATTTGGCAGTCCATTCCTACTTGTGCATATAGCTTAGTGTATGTGGGAAAAGATCATCTGGAGATTCACATCCTCTTGGGAAAAGAATTACATGTACTCCTCAATTTACAACTATTTGTTTAACAACTTTTTGAAGTAACAGTGGCACTGAAAAAAGTGACCTATGGCTGGTCCTCGCACTTACAACCATTGTAACATACACACAGTCACAATTTGGGCGCTTGTCGGACAGTATAGCATTAGCAATAGCACTTAGACTTATGCAGGTGAAACCTGAAAAATTAGAATATCGTGCAAAAGTTCATTTATTTCAGTAATGCAACTTAAAAAGTGAAACTAATATATGAGATAGACTCATTACATGCAAAGCAAGGTAGTTCAAGCTGTGATTTGTCATAATTGTGATGATGATGGCTTACAGCTCATGAAAACCCCAAATCCACAAAATCCCAAATCCAGAAAATTAGAATATTGTGAAAAGATTCAATATTCTAGGCTCAAAGCATCTCATTCTAATCAGCTAATTAATCTATAACACCTGCAAAGGGTTCCTGCGCCTTTAAATGGTCTCTCAGTTTGGTTCAGTAGAAAGCACAATCATGGGAAAGACTGCTGACATGACAGTTGTGCAGAAAACCATCATTGACACCCTCCATAAGGAGGGAAAGCCTCAAAAGGTAATTGCAAAAGAAGTTGGATGTTCCCAAAGTGCTGTATCAAAGCACATTAATAGAAAGTTATGTGGAAGGGAAAAGTGTGGAAGAAAAAGGTGCACAAGCAGCAGGGATGACCGCATCCTGGAGAGGATTGTCAGGAAAAGGCCATTCAAAAGTGTTGGGGATTTTCACAAGGAGTGGACTGAGGCTGGAGTCAGTGCATCAAGAGCTACCACATACAGACGGATCCTGGACATAGGCTTCAAATGTCATATTCCTCTTGTCAACAAACAACATCAGAACCGTCTTACCTGGGCTAAAGAAAAACAGAACTGGTCTGTTGCTCATTGGTCCAAAGTCCTCTTTTCTAATGAGAGCAATTTTTGCATCTCATTTGGAAACCAAGGATCCAGAGTCTGGAGGAAGAATGGAGAGGCACACACTGCAAGATGGTTGAAGTCCAGTGTGAAGTTTCCAAAGTCTGTGTTGATTTGGGGAGCCATGTCATCTTCTGGTGTTGGTCCACTGTGTGCTTCATTAAGTCCAGGGTCAACGCAGCCGTCTACAGGAGGTTTTGGAGCACTTCATGCTTCCTTCCGCAGACGAGCTTTATGGAGATGCTGCCTTCATTTTCCAGCAAGACTTGGCACCTGCCTACGCTGCCAAAAGCACCAAAACCTGGTTCAATGACCGTGGGATTACTGTGCTTGATTGGCCAGCAAACTCGCCTGATCTGAACCCCATAGAGAATCTATGGGGCATTGCCAAGAGAAAGATGAGAGACATGAGACCGAATAATGCAGAAGAGCTGAAGGCCGCTATTGAAGCATCCTGGTCTTCCATAACACCTCATCAGTGCCACAGGCTGATAGCTTCCATGCCACGCCTCATTGAGGCAGTAATTGCTGCAAAAGGGGCCCAAACCAAGTCCTGAGTATATATGCATGCTTATAAGTTTCAGAGGTCTGATATTGTTCTCTGTACAATCCTTGTTTTATTGATTGCACGTAATATTCTAATTTTCTGAGATTGTGGATTTGGGGTTTTCATGAGCTATAAGCCATAATTATCTCAATTATGACACATCATGGCTTGAACTATCTTGCTTTGCATGTAATGTGTCTATCTCATATATTAGTTTCACCTTTTAAGTTGCATAAATGAACTTTTGCACAATATTCTATTTTTTTGAGTTTCACCTGTATGCTGCTTCTCAGTGCTTTCCAGCCCTCTCTAAGCGGTTTATAGAGGCAACATATTGCCCTCAATGATCTGGGGGTCCTCATTTTACTGACCTCGGAAGGATGGAAGGCTGAGTCAACCTTGAGCCTGATGGGATTTGAACTGCCAAATTGCAAGCAGCCGGCAGTCAGCAGAAGTAGCCTGCAATACTGCATTCTAACCACTGTGCCTCTAGTATATATTTACAATAGTTGCAGTGTTCCAGGATTACATGATTGCCACTTGCAATCTTCCCAGTTGGTGGCTGATAAGCAGAGTCAATGAGAGAAGCTGGATTTGCTTAACAACTGCATGATTCACTTAACAGCTGCAGTGATTAACAACCATGACAAAAAAAGTTTGTAAAATCAGGCATGACTCAACATTTTGTCTTGCTTAGCAATGGAAATCCTTGTCCCAATTGTGGTTGTAAGTTAAGGTCTATCTGTAAACTGTCTCTCAGTGATATCCACATGAGGAATAAAGAAGGTATTTACAAAGGGCACATTCCTTTTCTGGATGTGACACAATATTGAATGGTATGGCTCAAACTTGATCAGTCTGACAAAAGCAGCAGTATCCTGTGGACACTTCTGCTGTCCCCTTTCCAATGGTGCCAGTGCTCTTAGTTCACTGGTTATTATTTGGTATACTTTGACACATTTGCAGAGATTGTATAATTGTGGGCATTTACTGGGGGGGTGGGGGGGGAACTTGTGCTAATGGTTAGTTCACACTGTACCTGAGAAAACTTGTTTCTGAATGCTTCCTTTCTTGAAAAGAAAAGAAAAAAGGAATAAAATACCCTGACCAGGAATAAATTTTTAAAAAGGGAGGGTGGATGAGAAGTAGGAGGCTAGGCTAGAATCTTCCATAGGTAGTCAGGGCTATTTATTTTATTTGCAAGAAGGATAATTTGTACATTAAAAAAAAACCTATGCCATAGGAAATGTTGATGCATATGATCTTCTAAACAGCCTCTCCCATAAAATTAGCAGCTCAGAGACAAAAATGATGTAAATGCATGGCTGATTATTTTTGCTTTCCTCTCACAAATAAATGAAGCACTTTGCAATAATAATCTATTACTGTAAAGCATATAACATAGAAAAGCTCAAGGTGGCTAAAAATAGTAAGATGCAAATAGCAATATAAAGTAGGGCAATAGATGAGCCCCCACCCCCAGTCCAACTCTCCCTCCTGCACTATGGCTGGCCAGCTGCTGCTGTTTGGAGTCTCTCTAGAGTCTGGGAACAGATGGCCTTCAAAAGCCAATGAAAATGACTTTCTGTTCTCTTATTCTGCTTTTGCTGAATGGTAGACTGGGCAGTGGCTTAGAGAGTCCAACAAGAGAGGACAATCAGTGGCATCTGAGAATGTATATGCAGTGATTACAGTGAAACTACTGATATACTTTTTATACTAACAGCTAGAATTTATTGATAATGGTTTAAAAAGAACCAGATTGAAAGACTTTCAAATATGGAAAACTTACCTTTTCATATAAATTAAGAAAAGCTGCAGATTTTACATAAAAAGGAATTCTAAAAGATGATGAATTGTAAGGTCATGGGCTGATGGAAAAATCAGTAAATGCATGTGAACTTAGAGGATTTTTTTTTAAACTGCTGTAATAGCACAGCATGGCTGATGGATGAAGAGGCATACTTTAGGGATTTGGGCAACATGGTGCTTAAAGGATAATAATTCTGATGATGTCAAAATCTACCTTAATCAAATTAAAATAATTCATGAAAGAAGGCAAATATACATGTGCCAGGATTGTGTTGCAGGATCCAATCTTGGTCGGTCATCAGGATCAGAGATTTTGTCTTCCGTTCTTTTGGATTCATGCTGGAGCTCATCCTCAGGGAACGTCTCTCTCACAGGAATTATTTTAGAGGATCCTAAATAATTCATTTTACAATTTATTTTTATTGATTGGAAGTGTATGGAATTCTGGCGATTTCTCCAGGAATAGCAATAGCACTTAGACTTATATACCACTTCACAGTGCTTTACAAGCCCTCTGTAAGCGGGTTACAGAGTCAGCATATTGTCCCCAACAATCTGGGTCTTCATTTTACTGACTGTGGAAGGATGGAAGGCGGAGTCAAACTTGAGCTGGTGAGATTTGAACTGCCAAACTTCTGGCAGTTAGCAGTCAGCAGAAGTTAGCCTGTGGTATTGCATTCTAACCACAGCGCCACTATGGCTCACATTCTGACAAAATTTTGTTTGAGAACACCAAGTTTTCAAATTACGGTATAGTGCAGGGGAAGTTGAAATTTGAAGAGGAAAAAAATGAAACTTTGATTTTCGGTTTTGCTTATTAGATAGATTTGTTGTTATAGAAATGGCTAGTGTATATACTATTTTATAAAAGGAAGAAGTTGAGATTATATGTTTTTATTTTATTCTGCACTAAAAAGAATCAGAAGTCAACACCTTTCTTTCTTTTTCCCCTTTTATCTTACACTTTTTCCTCTTCCCTTTTCCCTCTCCTGCTTTCTGACTATTCATTTTTCTTTGTGTTTTATATTTTGATAAACTAATAAAAATTTGGAACCGTATATCCTGGCCATGGCGTTAAATCAATGACATTCATCACTGAAAATGTACAGATCCATGGTTTATGCCTCAGAAGGCAAAATTGTTTGGAAAAATGAATTCAGAATTGCATATCAGCCCAAATTCACATTAGATACCCTGCTACATTATGGCTCAGTGAAAGATTTGGACACAGTTCTGTAGACATATTATAAGAAGAATTTAATTCTGGTGGTTTCAGTGCCTTGATCACTATCATAGCTTTACCATTAGGTGTTTTCTTTTTCCTGCCAGAAAAAGTGCAGCAGAAAGAGATTATAAAATGCAACCTTGCAGCCAAAAGTAAAATAATCACAAGATTATCCCCTGGCTCTAGAGAGTTGATTGAGTGCAGAAGGATAAACATTATCTATTGACAGTTGTTGGTTCATGGAAAGTTTTCTGGTCACCACCACTTCTGAGTGACATGCTATCAATTTCATACTGTCAACCTTTAGCATATTTCATTGCACATCACCCAAACAGTACTTAAGAACCAAAGCAACTGCTTCTGGATCTGATGTTACTTGGGGGGAGGGAAGAGAGCTGGTTGTTAGCAATATATCAATATCACCATACTCCTAAATTAACTTGGATAATGCTAAAACTAGAGCAACTCCCTATTTAATTAGATCAAAGAGTTAATAAACTGTCATAGGATCAGGCGTTTATTTCGAGTGTTGATTTCCCACCAAAAGCAATCTCTGAATATTTAAAAGGATCATGTTGTTTTGAGTTCTTCATTCCCAAAGTTAGCAATCCCTTTTGTTGTCTACATGAGGATTTCGAGTATGATATAATGATAAGTAAAGTATATTGCAGTCACTGAGCAACAATTAGTGCAACCCTCTGTGTGCACAGTCAGAAATTTGTAGGGCACCTTCATTGACAGAATTCATAAGGGTCTTTGGAACTTGCAAAATGTAAAAATGTAAAATGTAAAAAATATGCATTCCAATATTACAATACACATTTGATCGTTTGTCCCTCCTTATGGATGTCTATGGCTGTTGAGAGAGAGAGATCACATCAACATAGCTTAATTAAAAATAAAAGTGAATGCTGAGCTGCAAACCACTGTAACCTCATTGGAAACCTATAATAAAACTACAATCTCCTATTCAGGATTTTTCAGGTCCCCTACTAGTGGCTGCAAATGAAATTGGGTATAGTAGAATGGAGTGAAGTATGGAAGTGCTGAATTCAATGTCACATCACAATGTCACATGTTTCTTTTCTAGATATTTGACCGCTCAAATGAAAGATGCCAATCTGTGACAGGCTTGTATTGGCTGTACTACTTTAAAATAACTCTTTAAAAGCACTTTAATGGAGCACATTCATAATGGATTCATTTTGTTTTTGTTTTTGTTCTCCTGACCGCTACATTAAAGCCGAACCATGGCTTCTTTGTTTTGTTCAATTCTTAATGTTAGCAATCCTTTAGATCTTAGTGGATTTATTTTTATTTCCTGTTTCATTTTTAAGTCTGCTTTCCTTATATTAGTATGCATGTCATACTCAGTTGCTCATGCAAATGAGCTCTGCTAATATTATGGTTTGTGACTATAATACAAAGAAATCAACTTTTATAGCCAACAAATATAAGAAATCTATTGGAAAATGATTTCACTATGGCAATGTCCTTAATTGTAATAGTGATTACATGTAGTATGAATATTTACTGGTGTAAGTAGAAGGAACATGAACTTAGTAAATAATTTTAGACTAAGAATTAGATTTTAGATTTTGTGTTCATCTCATGTTTTTACTAAACTTTTGCTATATTAGTTTAATTAACATTATATTCTCCAAGTACTAAGGACTGCTTTTCTTTCTTATTGAAATATTATTTGAAAAAAATATAAACCTAGGCCAGTTTGTACACCTTTATTTTTAAAAATTATTTTATTAAAAGTTTAAATTACAATAATAAAAGATAATGCAAACTAAAGAAGAAAATAGAAATATAGTGAAAAATATAAGAAAATGAATAAGAAAGAAAAATAGGAAGGAAAAAAACCCTAAAGACTTTCCACCTCATCACAACTATAAAGTTTCCCTGTCTTTTATCTCTTCTTAATTAACAAGTACAAAAGTCTTCATCATATAACTCAACTGTTTATCTATAAGCAAATTCAGTAAGTAATGCTTTTTCCAATGCAGGTTTCAACAAAAAGTTCAAATAGATCCTTAAAATAACATTAATTAAGATATGTAAAATCATTTCATATCTCAACATTTAACTGTAATAAAACCATATTTAGAAGACACTATCCTATTACAGGTAGTCCTCAACTTAACAATCACAATTGAGCCCAAAATTTCTGTTGTTGAGTGAGACATTTGTTAAGTGAGTTTTCCCCCATTTTATGACCTTTGTTGCCACAGTTGTTAAGTGAATCACTGCAGTTTATAAGTTAGTAATCCGGTTGTTAAGTGAATCTGGCTTCCTCATTGACTTTGCTTTTCAGAAAGTCTCAAGAAGTGATCATAAGATCTTTAGACATTGCAACCATCATAAATATGAGTCAGTTTCCAAGCATCTCAATTGTGATCACATGATCATGGGGATGCTGCAAAAGTTGTACCTGAAGAACAGTCATAAGTCACATTTTTCAGTGCTGTTGTAACTGAACTGTCACTAAATGAAGTGTTGTAAGTCGAGGATTACCTGTACAAACAAAAGGCTAAAACACATTTTGCTCCTTTTTATGAAGAAACATGAATTAAACATCTTTTGCAGTATAAAATGTCACAACTCTTAGTTTTTTGAAAGATTAATAAATCATTTGGAACATAAATATTTATGGACTTGAATAGGATTTATGCAGCAGATCATCTTGATTAACTGTATCCTTACTGAATTGTCCAGTAAATCCATTAATAGATGCTTTAGAGACATGGTATAGTTGTGGTTACATATCCCACAAAAGGAAGTACTAAAATTTGCTTCCTTTTGAAGGCTCTCAGTGTTTTATAATGACTAAGACATTGGAACAGGGAGAGCTAGGTTAAAATTTCCCCTTCGTCATGAAAGTTATTTGGGTGACTTCATACCAAAGACTCAGTATTTCACAGATTGGGTGGTGGAAAATTGGTGGAGGGAATGGTACTTTGGGTTTCTGAGGAAAAAAAGGCAAGAGATAAATTGTAATAATACATAAAATAATAAATTTAATAATATATAGCTTATTTACAAGTCTGTATATGTACCATTTAGTATTACTTCTCAGTATTGCTTCAGCAAGAATCATCTTGAATATTAAAAATTGTTCCAGGTGTCATTTCACAGACCAAGACTCCTAACCTTTATTTCTGTTTCTCAAATACCTATTTTCCTTCCCTCTCTCTCCCTCTCCCTCCCTCTCTCTCTCTCTCATGCACGCACGCACCCACACACACACCCACACACACAGGGAGGGAAGACAATATGTACACAACCATGTAACCCTTTCTCCTAAACCAGTGTGTGAGAGACAAAGAAAAATATTTTTGAAAATTTGATGCTATTCAACATACTTAGTGCCTTAACTATTTCCTTCTCATTGGACTACTATTAGGAAAATATCTACCAACTATTATCCCAGGCCACTAACAGGCAATCTGGGCAGTAAAAAATATTTTTCTATTACTATATGCCTATGTTTAGATCCTGAAAATCAACAAAGCATTCCCTAATTCTTTTCTGTGTATCCTCATGATTGGAATATTGTTTGCTTATCAAGTTGGGCAGTACTTGAGAAAATGTCCATCAAACTCTTGAGGAAATGACAGTGCTATGGAAAGTGAAATGCTTATCTTCTTTTTATAGATCAAAAGAACTGAAAGGAATAGAAAGCATCTTGTAACTTGCAATCAGTAGTATTGTGGCTGCTGATTATGATACTGTGGGATGTGATCTTTCAATGACTTTCTATTCCACTCAGATCGTTCTAGTAGAAATGTATTTTGCTGTTCTCTGAGCTGCTGTGTTACTATTCTATAAAACAATAACTATTGGCGCAATATTAATCTGCAGTTAATGTATTAATTATTAGAGATTTATGAGACAACTTATTAGAGTTTTCTTTTTCATTCTCTGCAAAATCAGTAATATTTACCAATATTCTTCTTGTAGAAGCAATAATTTCCCTACATCATGCCCTGGTACATCTAAGCTGAGGTAATGATGGTCATGAGGAAATGTAGGGGAAGAATAATTGTCTGATGTTGGAACCATTCCTACTGTTTAAACTTGCAGCCAAAAACTTGAAAACCAAAATTAAAAGACATTACCTTGACTTCAGAATAGAGGGGAAAAAAGTTGGAGAAACTTCTATTTCTGTTGGAAAAATCAAAATTATTCATCATAATTTTGTAATACAGAATATCACTTTAATACGGAAAAACCTAAACCGAATCCTTGGGGACTGTGATAATTTTAGGAAAGAATATTTACTGAAATTGCTGCTAGCTGATGTTGGCAATGCTAGCCTAAATAACCTAGTTTGACTCAGAAAGTAAAATCTTACCTTTTCAAGGATATAAAAAGATATATTTTGCAGATCAGTTTAATTTCACACATTAAATTCATCAGGTACTAGAAAATGTTTTGAGAGATGCTTTACTATGTAATTGTATGCAATTGGGACAAACAAATCAATTAAGCCCCATGAGATTTACTGTGTACCCCCAAGATTGTATACTGGATTACTGACTGAGTTGCCTCATTTATATCTTCTTCTAGGGTTTGTTAGAACTTCAGATTATTCCCTTTTAAACAGTGTTCTAATAATTTTATACTATGCGGAGGTTGAGTCCTTCTAGTGGCAGCAGTCCACGAATATAATTTGCTTCTTTCAAAATGAAGTTTCAAAATGTAAATTTTCACTTCTATAGTTTTCTTGTCTACAGTGACCTTTCCATGATTCAGAAAGGAGATTGATGCAAATGAGGGGAATAGGTTCCAGATAATGGAATTTACTTTGTTCCTGACCTCAGGGCAGATGGATAGGGAACAGAGCTGGAATGGTCATCATAAGCCTGTTATCCATCAATTAAAGTCAATGTCAATTAAAAGACCATTAATTGAAAAATATGTGTTGCTTAGAGTGGAAATAACCCTTTATATTCCATGGCTCCTTATGCAAACTAATTGCTGCAGATTCCAAAACTGACTTTTCAAAGGCCAGCTCCAGTTTTGAAACTCAGTCACAATGCTTGTAGAGATGGCAATTCCCAGTATCTCAGTTTGCTGTTTTAGAGCATCTTACATATTTGTTCACAACAAATTGTTTGATTATCATTGTTTACTGATAGTTGGATTATTATTATTACAGAGATAACAATTCTGTACTACTCTGTATTGCTTCAGCACCTTATAAACTTTATAAAATATTGATGTTTATGTCAGACAATATCATTTCTGATTTTAGGTCATAGTATCCCATAATATGGTTTTTATGTGGAAAAAAATAGATGGGACTTTGAAATATTAAATTTAATAACTAAAAATTACCAAACACATTTAACTATCAAAAGTGTATCTTTACAAAAAAAATAATTAATGCAGATAGCTAAAATGAGATTTCTGTAAATTTGCAATCACTGCATTTATCATAATTCTTGTAGCAGAGATGTAAAATAATCTAAAAGTTTACTATAAGTTAGGAAAAATAATTTAAAGATCAATGATAGCAATATGTACAATACAATATGAATAGTTTGTCTTGTCATAATCATTGTTCTAAAATATTTTTGAGTTTTATTTATTCTTTCAAAAATGTTTTTTTAATATTTTCAATTATTGGAGAAAAAAGACCTTGGGTAAACAAAGAGGAAAAAAGTCCATTTTTTTCAAGTCTTCATATATCTGTATAGATTAATAACTGTAAAGCAAAAAATCTGTTGTTTGTGTATCAATAAGTATCTTCCTTTCAGAAATTTTGAATTAGATATAGGTTTTCTTTTTCTATCCTATTTTAATCTTCTAGTCATAAGAGAATTATTTTATTCCTGTTGGATAGAACTGAAAATGAAATAATTTTTACAAAACAGAAGAATCTATTCATTTCTTAAACAAATCTAAAGTGCCATCTCACTTTAAAGTACCCTAGTAACCTTGTCATTTAATATCAAAATACATTTAATTATAATTACATGGTGTTCTCTTTCTATTTACTTTTTTGTTCACACAATCCCTATCCAGATTAACACATGCTCTGTTCAGAATTAAAAAAAATTCTGATTCAGATTTTTTCACAACTTTCCTTCAGCTTTCATAAACTTCCATCTATCAACAATATGATAGAAATTGAAAAAATATTTTCCCCGTATATAAAAAACAAAGATGATAGTACAATAGAAAGGTCTAGATACAAAATTGTAATAAATTATGAGTTCTTGCTAATAGTAATGATTTTTGGGGGATGTATTTTAGGAATCATTTTTTGAAATCATCCCTTTCCCTAAGTTTGGGCATATTGATAAATTGCTTGAATTTATATTTTAAATCGGGTCCCCAACCTCATCCATGGCATGCCAGTGACCAAGCCATGCAAACAAGCAAAACCACATCTGTGGGATGTAGGCAGCACACAAAACCATGTGTCCTCCTGTTCACGGAAAAACCGTTTTCCATGGAACCGGTCCTTGATGCCCAAAAGTTGTGGGCTATGTTTTAAATTATATAACCTTAGAACTGGAAGTAGCTATATAAAGCCCTTGTTTTGGTAGATGTTCAGGACTTTCTAAAAAGAGCACATACATAGCAACTGCATTAAAGAACTGGACTTGTGAAACCTGGAAGGGAAACAACAATTCTGCTGAGTACTCAAACCCCCACCCCCGCAAATTGGCAACTTGGATGGCACTATTCCATATAGTGATATTATACATTTAATTCTACCAAAGCAGGACATGGCAAGCGAATTCCCCAATTTCTGTCCGGAGTTAAAGAAAAAAGGTGCAGATATTATCAGAACAGAAGCTAAGACAAGGCAATTTCCCCCCTTTTTTCAGTACAGTAATTTCAGTATGACTAGTTTTTTTTCCCTTGTTTATTTATAATGGTGGTACCATAATCTCTTAGTAGTACAAGTAGGATTAAAGTATAGAACTCTAGCTGAAAATATTTATCCTCTTTCTCATCTGCTATAGATATAGTGATACCATATGTAGTCCTATATAAAATAATTGAAGGGTTTATTTTAGTATTTTTTTAATATTTTGAAATAATTGACAACAAAAGTACATTTTATATTATAATATTTTGTATTGATTATTTCGTATTTTTTGAAAAACATGGCAACTAGCAAGCTCCTACTTCTCTCTAAGTCTGCTGCCATTCTCATTTTGTATTACAAAGCTGCATTAAAGCCCAAAACAAAGAAATAAATAATTTTGATTTAAAGCTCAGAGCTCATGAGTCTGTGATGATCAGTACATGTGGAAAATTAAAAAACTGTATTTCATGTAATAGCAAGTAGGAAAATTATTAAAACAAGAAAGTGGAACACTAGAAGATCAAAATATTCAGTTCCCAATTTATAAACTTAATATAGAAGTAGGTTTAATATCTGAGAATCATGAGTACTAATCTTGACTGCTTGGGACTGGTCTCTATGTTAGATTAAAAAAAATTCTATTGTAGTATGGATCCAAATCACTGCTAAACAGTAAAGGGTAGTGCTAAGAGGAAATGAGGAGCTATGTTTGCTACCTGGTATAGGTAATGCATTATAAGGTAAAGGTTCCCCTCACACATACGTGCTAGTTGTTTCTGGCTGTAGGGGCGGTGCTCATCTCTGTTACACACACATACACACACACATGCATACACATAAACATACATACATGAGAGGGGAGAGGGATGGGGAAGGGAGAGGAAAGATGGGGGAGGGAGAGATTAGAGAAAGTTGAAGGAAAATCACTCTTCAGGCTATCTTATTCAGTATTAGCCCTTCTAGGTGTGCTATAATTTTCAGGACCTCCCCAAGTGTCCTATTTTTTTGCTGGCTTCTGAAATACCACATAGATAAAAAGGCTGAAGTGCAGTAACCAGTATATTCTATAAAGAAACTTGGCTGTAAATTTGATTTGCTTTCTAGGCTAGAAGAGTTGTTCAGCATCACACAAAAGTCAATATGTAATTGAACTAGCAAGATCAATAGGTGTTTCAATAGTATGCATGACTACTACCCACTCCATCACAAAAAGTGCTAGCCATTTACCCAAGAAAGATAAAAGACTGCACCAACTCTATAGGGAGTATAGCTAGGTTAGTAGTTGCATCTTTATTCTGACAGTAAGAAACCTTACACATTAATTTTAATTTTACTTGGATGCTAAAACCAATACTGTGTATACGTCTTTAAAAAAAACTAATTGCTCTTTAGATATATCTTGAAAGAATTTTAGAATATTGCTACCTTCTTTAATTCTTTCAAAAGAAAGCATTGTTTACCACTGGAGAAATTTTAAAAGAAACAGGATAGGCACATCAGCTCTATCAGGTAAACCTGACAGGAAACCCAAATAGATGAGCTAAATCTACTTCATCTCTAAGGCTATATTAACAGAGGTTTGCAAATTTGAAGATACAAACTTCCCGTCACTACTTTTAACCATCAATTATGGCACATCCTTCCTAAATGTCTTTCTATGACTGATAAGCCAGTGGGGCTCCTGCCTCTTTTGTCTGATTGTTTCCTAGGCAGTCATCTCTACCCCTCTTCCCCAGGGTTATCCACACATCCCATTACAAGACACCTGCTTTTAGAAACTGCTTTGGAAAACAAATTTGAAAACTTGGCTAATTAAAAAAAGTGATCATATACTTTATAAATTTTTCATCTCACTTTAAAGTGCCATTTAGTCAGGGGTGAAATTCAAAAATTTTTCCTACCGGGTCTGTGGGCATGGCTTGGTGGTACTGAGTCTCTAAAAGGAGGAAGGTGGGCGGGTGTGGGCAGGGCCAACTGAATCAAATCGAGCTGAATGAGGAGGATTTACAGTTAGGCTTTGGAGTTCTGCTATTGCTATGTTCCATGGTTAAATTATTTTCTGGGTTCTTGGTGCTTAGTCTGCAATTGTGATATCACAATGAGCCACAGTCGTATGGTTGTAACTGTTGACATTCCCTGCTGCTTGCCACAAGCAGTCAAAGAGGAAGCTATCAGGAAGTTGGAAGTCCTCCCTGCTTTTCTGCCCACTTGCATGCTATAGCAGCTGCCAATAGCACCCTTCTCAGTATTCATGTACTCACTTCTTCCCTGTTACTTGTCCATGGCGCTATCTGACACATCTGCATTCCCGACAACATTGTAGCCTGCTGTGTACCTCCGCCCCCATTATACCCACATATCCTCTGCAGCACCCTGCACACCCATTGAACTGGTTGCCTGGGAGTTCCATTTCTTGCTGTTTAATGATCTGTGTGGCCCTGGGATTAACATTAGCAACTGGGACTACCAGGATTGCTATGTGATCACATGATACTCTTCTTTGCAATTGCATCATTTAATGTTGGAAATTCTGTTTCCAGATGCTTTTGTAATCTGAGAATTACTTGTTGTCCCTCCTGTGTTTATCTTAGTTTATGTATAGCTAAAATGCCCAAGCCATTACAATAAATATAAATGTATGGAGGTGAACAATTAAAAAAAGAGAATAATTAATAGATTATATGACAATGCCATTCAAATAGAATCCCAAATGAACACTTCCAACATTAGGCTTAAGTCTTCCCTATAATAATTACTATCAAATAGAATTAGTAACATTGTTGGTTACTTCAACAAGAGAACCACTGCCCATCCTTTTCCAAGTTAGCAGAAGTATGAAAACTGTGTCAAAATGGATTTACAAATGAAACCAGTTGATATTTTAATAATTAAAAGGGACATACAAATAATAAATCAGAAGGGTGCCTTGAAAGGCCTTCTTATTTTGGATTTACAAAAGCAATGTGTGGAACCAAGGAAATATTCTGTGAAAAGAGACAAAGATGAACTGATCAAGCTGTTCCAGGAAGGAGAGAAAGAAGAAATCAACTTGTGGGACACTACTTGATGGGACTAAATATTAAGACTTTTAAACATATAAAGAAGAATCTATTTGATAATAGTTAAAATGTACACGTTGAGGTTTCTGATACTTCTTGTAGCAGGATTTCTTTTTGACCGGGATTGTATGATGAGGCTTTAAATGTTTGTTTATAAGTAGGGAGAGATTTGTTCAGTTTTGTCTCTTAGAGAAAAGGATGAGTTTGGATTATAAAACTGAAATATTTTGATTAAAATTAAAATATGTAAGTTCATATTTCTGGTAGCTCTTAATAGATCTTTGATGATTAGGATTAAATAATGTGGGATTTTTTAAAATAATTTGACTATTGATAAGGGATGATGTACGAGATTTTTTTAATTCAAGTACTGCACTAGGAAATGTGTTAAGTTGGCCAAATTGTCTATATTTGTCTGGAGGGATGGGAAAGTGGACCTGCCCAAGAACACTGGAATATTCTAGGCACACACCCGCAGCGTATAAACATAATTGCCAACAAATTAAAAAGAAGAATCTTCTCAGGCAATTCCCAAGGCCTCTTTACAGGTAAATCATCTAACTACTGTCTCACAGAAGATAATATTATTTATGTCTCTTGTTATCTTGTAATGATCAGTCTGCTACAAAGGAAGCAGAAACATCTACATTAACTGTCTTGTCCGAAATATATGTTGGATCAAAATCTATTGAGATAAACATGTAATTGCCTGATGAAATGTGAAAAATGATGATTTGAATAAAGGTCCTTGTGCATTTCTGTACAAAGAGTCACTCCATAATGGAAACCAATATTCCTGTAACAGGAAAACAAAACTAGGACAGAATAGAAAGGTCATTTTTTAGAATTTAGTTTATCCTTTGCATAATTGGCTGAATCTTCGGGGAGATTTCCAGAAGAAAGGGGGGGAAATATCCTTTTTGAATATTTCAGGGTGTATTTCCTGGTACGAACATCTGCACAGATATGTATTTTAAAGGAAAAGAAATACAAAATCTTGATTTAAGTCCTGTATATGACCTTGATATATTCTTTCTATACACATAGTGTTGGCCTTTCGGTTTCCTATTACCCTTCAGGCTCTGGATAAATAGATCCCTTTACATGTAAACTGAGCACATTCTGAGGAAAAAGTGCAGTGAAAGCCTGATTAATAATAGTTATATGCAGTGCAATAACTTCCCATCCTAGGATCTGAGAGAAATATGGAACTGTGAATTAATTCAATATTACTGTCTCCCATGAGAAGATGTCAAATATTATCCACATTAATAACTTTCTGTAATTGTTATGGAACATGGGACTCTTTCTGAATTTTATGCAAGAGGATAGATAAATGCATTCATTTCTCTATTGAAAACAATAGCTCATCTGAAAGTACATGTACAGACCAGCATTTTCCAATTTGGCAACTTTAAGATGTATGAAGTCAACATGCCATCTAGAGAGTTGAAATCCACACATCTTAATTTTCAAACTTGAAAAACACTGGTATCGGCCCTTCCAGGCTTTCAGATTATAAATGCTATAATCTGATAACGTATATCATACCACCTTGTATTATAATTTAAACATGAAGATAACTCATAATTCACTATCAATTTTTAATAAGATAATGACTTAGCAGCTATCTGACAAATAAATGTATTTGTTTTACATCTTTCTTTTTTTTCAAAGATGTCTTACAATTGATGGTACAATGCATAGTGTAACAGACAGTGTACATATAATTACATTCTGATCACAGACAATCATAGATTTTCCATCAAGATTGACCATAGTTATTATTAGAAGGTGAAATTACATGAGTTTATATTATCCTGAAGAGTTCCATATCAGTCTCATTAATAAGTTGGAAAAATCTGATAATGCTTTAAAAATTTATGCCACTTAGGTTTTATTTGTAGCCTTCATATCTAATAGAACCTCACACACACACACACACACACACACACACACACACACACACACTTCCTTTCTTGAGGCTGGCTGGCAGCCTCACTATCACTTACCTCTAAGAAATCTAAAGGAAGGTATTGCTAATAAGCTTTTAAAATTTCTACAATTGGAATAATATCTTTTTGAAAGACTTATGAAAGAGACTGCTTAAAATATGAAGGCATTTATTTGTAGATTGCTATCTGACATTCTTTCCAGGTTAACCAAAGAAGTTACAAATTGCCATTTGTGTGGATACACTATACAAGAATACTGACTTGTGCATGGAGGACAATCTTCAGTGGTTAAAAAAGTATTTCAAAACTTGGATAGTCTCTAGTTTTATTTTTGGAAAGGACATACAATTTTGCTTCTGAAAATGTATTTTGTTCAAGGTTCAAATTATTTTGAAGAAAACAAAGCTAATTACTGCTTTTTGTATGGTCCAAAGCATACTTTCTTTTCAGATCCAAAATCTAGCACAGTCATAGTATCTAATTTGGCTTTAGAAGGGGTTGTAAATGTCAGTTTTATATCACAGTAGCTGTGTTTGCTTTACACAATTTCATTAATAATTGAGACTATTTTGTCCTCTATTTGTGATCCTTCTATATTTTATTACTACATTGTCCACTATTTTTCTTTCCAGAAAAGTTTCATTAAGGGAAAAAAATAGTAATAGCACTTAGACCTTTATACCGCTTCACAATGTTTTACAACCCTCTCTTAAGTGGTTTACAGAATCAGCATATTGCCCCCAATAATTTTGATCCTCATTTTATCAACTTCAGAAGGATGGAAGGCTGAGTCAACCTTGAGCCAGTGAAACTCGAACTGCCAAACTGTAGGCAGCTAGCAGTCAGCAGAAGTAGCCTGCAGTACTGCATTCTAACCATTGCACCACCACGGCTTAACAGTCATGCATTGCCACAGAAATGGCACAACTTGTGCTCTGTATGAAAGGTAAAATTGAAAGGTAAAATTAATCTTTTTAGGAGGGAAAAATTTAAATGTGCAGCACTATAGGAAGATTTCATTATCTCTGGTTCACTATTATTTAGTGTCGCTGCAGTTTATAGACAGTAGGTTTCAGTGTAGATCAAGGCAAGTCCAAAAATTCTAGAATTTCCGTGAAGCCAGGAACTCAGACAATTCAGCCATCAAGAGGTACATGGAAGCAAATATTTATTACAGTCAAAGACTAGAACAATAAAAAATACTCAAGGGTATCTAGTTAAAACATTCTAGAATTAAAAAGTAATAAAATAACAAATAAAATATATGTTAAAATCACAATTTGCCAACCTATCTGTCAGTTGCATGTAAGCAAGAATAAGCTATAATATAAGTTCTTAAATTGTGAAGGTGTATAGTCATTAAATGCTAAAATGCAACCAGGTGATAATACCAAAAGATTTAAACAGGTACATAGAGATAAACAACATCTACATATTCAAAGGAGATAATCAAAAATCCAAGACAGAAACAAAAAGCCCCAAATACTTCTTCACTAGCAATCAACAGCCAGATGATCAGAGAATAATATAAGATTAACATTAGACAACAATCAAGATGCAGACAGTAACCCAATCAGTGAACTACCAACTCAGACAAAACAACAGCCAAACAAGGAATCACCAAGACCAATCCTACCACCACTGACAGGCCACTAATATATAAAATGAGATATGAGCCACTAATATATAAAATGAGAGCAAACCCCACTCCCTACTAGTGCTGATGATGTTCCCTAATCTGGTAATGAAATGTCTGCAAGAAAACAACCAGGCTCAGAGATCACTAAAGACCCCACAGTATACTGTATTTTATTTATTTTATTTATTTGTCAATAGCTTACAAGATAATAAACATAAGTATAAATACAGGAAATAGGTACAAATAATTGGGGTCAATAGTGGTTAGTTTGAGGGAAAAGGAGTGGGTTTGGGAATGTGACAACAGAGTGTTCCAGGCATTGACCATTCTGTTGCTGAAGTCGTACTTACTGCAATCAAGTTTGGACTGGTTTACATTAAATTTATATCTGTTGTGTGCTCTTATAATGTTGCAGTTGAAGATGAAAAATATATTTTATGTATGTGGGCCTTAGAAGATTTATAAAGCTCTTTTAATTGGTCACAGACTATCTCACTAGTGTTTACGAATTTAGCAGAGGGCTTATTGATCATGCGACTAGATGCCAATGCAGCCCATACACACATTTGTGTTTTTCTCTGATGACTGTGGTAATTTGAATGGAATATAGGTTGTCTTGCTTAGTGATTGTTTGAAGTTAAAACAGACTTGAAAAAGGGACTGATGACCCAGATTCCAAGTTCTGGCATTTGCTTGTCGCTGTGGTCATGTATTTTGGGCATTCAGCAACCGGCCCACATACACAGCTGTTTGCAGCATCCCATGGTCATATAACTTTGATTTACATTTTTTTCAGAAAACAGGGTTTACTTCCATTTTCTGGCAAAAAATGCCCCTTAGTGAACAATCGATTCACTTAGCATACCAACTCAAATTGGTAACTTCAGCAGGAATTTTCAACTGGAAGAGAATAGTTTTTCTTGGTTTTCTTTTTGCTTAGACTTTTTTGGGAAAAAATGTTTCTTTTCTGTGGGTGAGCTTATACGTGCTCTGCTTTTCTGTATTTTTTTCCCTCATTAATAGCTTAGTGACTAGGCTTGAGACATAAACATTATTTTGAAAGAATTATCTGAATTAATTCAGCCTTACATGGAATATGAGAACGTGTAACAACAACTAGTCAGATTTGACTTGATTTTGTGAGCAATGGAGGGAGTTCCTGAAAAAATGTAAGTTTCTAAATGTGTAAATTAGAAATTAGGGATAAACTGAAAAACATAAGTTTTTAAATGTACAAATTAGAAATTGAAATGGATTCATATACATATGCTCAGTTAGATAGGAAAGGTCAAAATATAAATTTCAGAAGACAAACATTTTCTTTTTTAGGTGCTCTGAATATAATTAACTAGATTTTTCTTCCTTTCATTATTAGATTTCATAATTTTTTCTTAATTTAAGAGAACCAGCATATTCTATAGACTCTTATTTCAAAATTCATGCAACTTTTTCTATAAATATGTGTATGTATGTATGTATGTATGTATTCATTGTGGAGAAGCATTTTAATTATAAAAGAAAGACTATAAGTAGCCAGCTATCTTTGGAGGGATTTGAAAATAATTGCCAAGAGAAAATTTTAGTTTCCTCCTACCTATGTTCCAGGTGATTAGTTTTGGAGGCCAAATACTATCACTTTCCTAGTTTCTCCAAATCTGTTTGGAGATTCAAATTACAGGTTACATGACACATTAGCATATACCAAAGATTAACACTGTTTAGCAATTAAGCAAAATGAAAAAGAAAAGAACTTGCTTAGCAATGATTATTTTTTTTAAAAGATCTTACCGAAAATTCTGCTTGGAACTTGGGATTAGCATGTTGTTTGTGATGATGCCAGAGTACCTTTCTGAATTCTGATTCTAATTATAAGGTAAAATGAAGCAATTACTCTTCCACTACTATCCACCAACTTCCGGTATTAGAATAAAGTCCATACGTAAGGAATAGATTCATGTAACTCATAATTAATCCACACGTACAGGAAAAATGAGAAGATTCAGAGATTTGTTTTTTTGCAATCCAATACCCATCTGTGATTCCACTGCATACATTTTGAATTTTGATAACACTAATATTAGTGTTTTTTATGGCAACAAAATAATTTACCGATGTAAACAATATATTTTAAAATTGATATTTGTAGGAGTAAGTAAAAATAATTAATTTTAGCAATGTTTCGTTTACTTTTCTTAAAGTCTAACATTAAAGTCAAAATGCTACAATTTAATTTACTTATAAAGTAATGTTCAAAATATTTTTAAGAAAACAATCCATATGAAAAGTATTGGGGAGAGTTAGTTCATTTTATCTAAGTTGGAAAATTATTCATATATGCTCATTGCCAAGAAGGAAGACACAAAAGCCTGCATTAAATGCTAATCCTAATTCCCCATGAAAGTAAAATTGGGTGTAAAATCTTACAAAAAATAGAAATACATTTAGAGAAATGACAAATGAATAGGTAGATTTCAGTAAAGTCAGTTAATCTTGTGATTAGACATAAGATGAATAATGAATAGAGCAAAAAAAAAAAAAAAACTACAAGGAAATGGTTCATGTTTTCTTCATTGATTAAAGGAAGACTTGATTCTTTAACTCATGCTTTATATGTGAAGCATCTAAATATAAAGGATGTAATAGAACATTTGATTATTTTTCCAAGGAATCTTTACAAAAAGCTATTATAAGAACTAATTTTAGAAAAACAAAAGTGGTTCAGAATAGGGAAAGGGGTCAGACAAGAATGCTTATAGTCCACATATCTGTTTAAATTATTCAGCAAATATATAAATGACAGGACAATAAGATATGAGAACAGGAATCAAAATTGGAGGTCAAAACACTAAACAGTTTTGAGAGATGCAGACAACACATTTTTTTTCTAAAAACAGAAACAAAGCAAAAACAAAACAAAACAAAAAAACTGAATAGAGTCAGTTATGAAATGAAAATAGAAGATGGGTTAATGTTGAGTATTAATAAGGCAGCAGTAATGTCAACCAGTAGGGTTACAGAGGGTACATCTGATTGCAAAGAACTGAAAACAGTAGAAAACTTAGGAATGTAAGACAAATGTAGACGGGTTCATAAAAAGATAAGGACATTTCCAAGATACGAAGATCAGATTAGTAAAAGCAATGATGTTTCTACAGATAACATGCAACTATGAAAGCTAGAAATGAAAAAGAAAAAGAAGGTAAGTCACTTTTGAATATTCATTTGGACATACTTACTAAAAGTATATTGGATTGTTAAAAAAAAAAAGCCACGTAATCTCAGACAGTGAAACTGAATTTATATATAAAAGGAATTTAAGGACTTGATGATAGTAATCTTATCTAAGCTATCATAATTGTCTCAATCTACTCTAAAAGAATGAGTAGACTGAATGAAGTGTAGTTATTCCTTAGGGAGGCATCTAAGCAAGCAGGAAGGCATGGGGCAGTGACAAGGAAATCATTAGCATAAAACTGCAGGCAGTCCTCGATTTACAACAGTTCGTTTAGTGACCGTTTGAAGTTACAACAGCACTGGAGAAAGTGACTTGGGATCATTTTTCACATATATGACAGTGGTGGGCTTCAAATATTGTTGCCACCGGTTCAGTGGGCATGGCTTGGTGAGCGCGCTTTGCGCACATGCACACACTTTGCGTGCACGTGTGCACCAAACATGCATTTTGTGCAGGCGCAGAGGCATTCTAACACCTCCTGCAAGCCTGCATGATCCCGGTTGCATCAGCAGCTGCTGCGCAGCACTATTCTGTGCCGCGCAAAGAAACTGCGCTTCAAATTCAGCAGATAAAAGTGAGTATGGGAGCCCAGGTGGGTGGGCTCAACAGCAGAACGGCGGAGAGAACTGGTTTGATCTCCACTGCTCATTGCTCCTACCGGCTTGCCAGAACCAGTCCGAACCGGTTGAATACCACCACTGATATATGACCATTGCAGCATCCCCATGGGCATGTGATTTACATTCGGATGCTTGACAACTGACTCACATTTATGACAGTTACAGTGTCCTGGGCTCACATGGTCACCTTTTGAGACCTTCTGACAAGCAAAGTCAGTGGGGAAGCCAGATTCACTTCACAACAGTGTTACTAATTTAACACCTGCTGTGATTCACTTAACAAATGTGGCAAGAAAAGTCATAAAATGGGGCAAAACTCACTTAACAAATTTCACACTTGGTAACATAAATTCTGGGCTTAATTATGGTCGTACGTCGAGGACTACCTGTATATGCAGGCTTTGCAAGATAGATTGCAAAGTTTGGCCAAATTGAATGGGGAAAATCATAAAAGCCTTGGAGAAGCAGTGTCCATGTGAACTGATGAAAATTTTGGTAGCATTTTAAAGTGTGATGATTTATATAGAGTTTTAAAATATTTCCTGCTTCAGAATAAATGGAAATTATGCCAATCTTTTCGAGAGGTAGGTTGAAAATAACTTTTAGGCTGGGCCTACAGGTTGTCTGCTGATTCTTGAAATATAACTGCTCTTCTTTAAAAAACACATATGCTTACATAATTTAATTAATCCAAATATTTGTTCTAACAATAAACATACAGTCCTACACACATCTATGTATATTTGTAATCTTTGAAGACTAGGAACTGACTTCCAAAAGGTAGAATTTTCTTTTAAATGAAAGGTTTTGATTCTTCAAGAGATTTGTGACTTTTTGAAAGTTTTATGTTTTTCATTTTAAAAGTACACGTAGTCCTTGAGTTACAGTCATAATGGAAGCTGCTCATTAGGGTTGTAAGTCAGGACAACGTTAACTCCAGATAAATTGTCAAGAATGTATAAAGGTACCTCAAATGAATGTTGGAAATGCAAATGTAAAGAAGGCACTTTTTATCTATAGTGGATGTGTGATAAAGCAAAGAAATATTGGAGTAGGATTCATAGCTTAATACAGAAAATTTTTAAAGTGAATATAATAAAAAACCCAGAGGCTTTTCTTTTGGGTTTAATGAAACAAAACCTGGGAAAAAATTCAGAACTTTGATGTTATATATGCTGACGCCAGCAAGACTACGCACAGAAATGGAAGGTCACCTTGACGCCCACAATGGATGAATGGCTGTAAAAACTGATGGAGTTAGCAGAGATGGCTAAACTGACTGCTCTGATTAAAGAAAAAAATACAAATATCTTTACTTCGACTTGGAAACCACTTCTGGACTTTGTGCTTGAGGTGGAAAAAGATGAAGGTTTGATCTTGGGTTTTACTGATTAGATAGATTTGTTATTACAGAAATGGCTAGTTTTTATTATTATGGAAAAGTAAAAAGTTGAGCATAGATCTTAATGCCTTATTCAACTGCATAAAGGAGTCGGAAACCAATGCCTTTTTTCCCTTTTCCCTTTCTCTCCCCTACTATTCACTTCCCCCTTTCCCTAATTTCCCTAATATTTGCTTTTGTATTCTCTTTGTATGTTATATTATAAACTAATAAATATAAAATGTAAGAAAGTCAGGACAACATTAAATGAAGTGCCTCAAGTAATGACGGGCATGGGGAGGACGCCCAAGCACAGCGCCATCCAATTAGAGCAGGATGGCAGAAAACAGGTGGGGTGGTGGTGGTTCTGAACCATCCCTGTGATCTGTTTTAAGAGTGAATGATTGCAAGGCACTGTAGCTTTCATAACGTTGAAACTGAATCTCATGTAGTTTGGAGTGTTCATCATAACATTGAACGTTAAGTGGCCTATCATTTCTCGAGGACTATGTGTACAGAATGCAAACCATTTCTGAGCTGAGGAAAAGACAATCTCTGAATCTCCGTAGGATGGTCTTCTGTTCATAAATTGCAGATGATAAATATATAACAGTATTATGAGCAAAGAGGCTGAAAAAATAGAAATGTTTCTTTTGGGTTCATGATACCTATAAAATGCCTAGCCCATGGGAGCACTGCCCCAAGAGACTTCTTAAGAGCTGTCTTAAAATTAAAAATGAATAATGATGTTTATGACTATTATAATTTGTTCCCATGGAGTGTTAATAGCTATGAGATTATCAAGAGCATCTGAAAAATGCAAGTTACTTTTGGCAGGATGGGGAATTCCACAGGGCAACTGCAAGTTATAAGAAGCCTTTTTATCAATCATAAAGGTGGCAGAGGGGAGAGATGGTGAGGATAATCAAACACTAATAACTTTAAATTAAAATAGTAAGAAAAATGGCATTTGAGGTTAATGTGTGTATTCATATATAAGTAGGGCTGACACATTCAATGTAGAGGCTAGAGTCGTGATGGCCAATCTATGGCACACATGCCAGAAGTGGCACGCGTAGCCACTTCTGGCGGCACGTGAGAGGTCACCCAGAAGAGTCCCACTGCACATGCATGCCCGCTGCCTGCCCGACAGCTAATTGTTGGGTATCTGGCACGCATACGTGGGGGGCAGGGATGCACAGGAGACGCATATGCGTGCTCAGAGATGCATGGGGCACACAGGGGTCTCGCACATGCACAGAAACGTGCATGGCACGTGGGGGGATCTTGCACACATGTGCAGAGATGCACGGCACATGCAGGGGGTCACATGCTCAGACGCAGGGGGTGCAGGGGGCGCGTATTGCCTTCTGGATGCTGGCACGCATGCAATTTTCAGCATGGGAGCCATGGTTAGAAATAGGTTATTTTGTTATATAATTCTAATGCTGTTTTGATAGTTTAATCTGCATTTTTATATGAAGTTTTTGTGCTTTTGTTTTAATTTAGAATTAGTTGTTGTTCTATTATACTGTATATATTTACTAAAAAGTTGGAAATATTTTTTATTTTTTTGTCACAATTTTTTTTTGTTATTTTGTATTTTATTTCTCTTTGAAACTTAATAAAGTTGATTAAAGAAAAAATACCACAAAATATATGTTTATAGATAGTTGGCAAGCACATGACTTAAGACTAGATTTTCATGAATCTGTTGAGATACAGGTAGTCCTCAACTTATGACCACAATTTAGTCCAAAATTTTGGTTGTTAAGTGAGACATTTGTATGTTAATTTTATCCCATTTTATGACTTTCTTGCCACAGTTGTTAAATTAATCTGGCTTCCCCATTGACTTTGCTTGTCAGAAGGATGCAAAAAGGTCATAAGTGTGAAAAGCGGCCATAATTCACTTTTTAAGGGCCGTTGTAACTTTGAGTGGTCATTAAATGAACTGTTGTAAGTTGAGGACTACCTGTACTAATAGGAATAAAATGCTTCACTAAACAATGCAGGTTACTGTTATTAATGCTATTGTTTATTGCAGTTCTGTTTTGAACAGTTACAAGAATTTAATGAGTCTATTCTGAGAGTCATATCTTCAGAGTTTTTTTCATGAATATGGTGTGATCTGAATATATGCATAATATTGTCAGATGTTCAAAAGCCTAATATGAGTTAAGACAAGCTAAACAACATCCAGGGTATTATATTTATACTTAACTGGATTGAATGATAAATTAACATTTAATTCATCCATATCTCCTTATTTGTCTTCTTAATGTATTAACCCATCTGCATTCTTTCTGGTATTTCTCTGTCCCCAAATAGCAAAATGGTACGCTTGGGCAATGTCAGCTCAGGTTTCCTTTTTCCCCGGTTGAATCTGTCCTTTGAAATATTAACTAACTCTATATAGAATACTTTAGCTGACCCTCCTGTTTTTCATTTTTAATAGAGTTCTTTGAAAACATTAAATTTTTATTCTAGATATCCATTGCAAAGAGGAACACTGTACAACACAACAAAATCATCGCAATATATTGCTAAATGTCTAGGATAAGGTATCCTTAAGAAGATGTGATACAGGAACAGTCAGGCTTTGTGAAAACATAATATTTTCCACATTGTCTGCTTTGTGTTTTTTGTTTTCACTTTGCAGGTAGCTGTGACTTTAAAATCAGATACTTGGGATTTTCCATTTTGGGATGTATTAAACACTTATTGTCCTTATTTTTAACATTATCTAATTTATCTGATGGTAGGAATGGCATCTTTTTAATGTGAACCTATTTCATCAAAATAAGACTTGTCACAACCAGTGTTTCTGACTAATTCAGAATTTAAAGTATTATGAAACGAAATAAACTGATCCCTGTAACCCAACATAAAGACGTACAGAGAAATTCTACTAGTGTAATGTAAACTTCTTCATTCTCCATCCGAATGTGTAAATTACTGTTCAAGAGTCAGGTTTAGATCTTGCTTTATCATCTAAATGAAACACTCATCCCCTCCACTTTTTATTATATATAAAGGATACTTCAGATCTCACCCTGGAAAACAGTGTTAAAGGACACCCATTGAAAGTAGAAAGTAATTTTCTCAGTGGAGTTTGGGTTGTCAATCAACTTATCATTTCAATGTTTTTTCCCCCCACACAAAGGCATAGCAGCCCAGCCACACATAATTTTGCAGTTCTAAAAATGGTAATAGGTGAAATAGTTACAGCAAAGACAACAGAGCCTTGTGGCAGCTTAAAGACAGATATATGTATTACTACATAAGTATTTTTAGGATCAGTAAAGATTCTCAGCCATTAATCAGGATGTGTACATCTTTCCCTAAAAACTTGAAAATATCATTGGGCTTAGTTACTTTCCTGGAGCCTTAGTAGTCCCACTTGGGGAAAAAAAAAACATTTACATATTTTTATATGAACAGGAGTTGGTGTGAAGCTATTATAGATAAATAAATAAATGCCCCGAGTTCATAATGTTAAGTTGGTACAAAAAACACCATTATGAGTTATTGAGATCTGTATTGCTAACCTCTATTTATATGGATGTAAATGAATGATGCTCAACATCATATTTGAGTAGATTTATCCATGAAAAGTTGCTACTAATAGGAGCCACTGACTGCCAAAATGGCTCTCCTCTGCATAATTTAATATTGAGTTTCTTTTTTTTTAGTTAACCAAATCTGTAGCATAGAGAGAAAATCTATATAATTTTAACTACATAATTAATTACATTTTGAGAGAAAAGTTCATTGAGGAGGTCTGGAAGGCTCAGCAGGGCTGTGATTTCTTTATTTTTTGTGGAATCAGGTTTCATTTATTTTAACGGATTCTTTTTATTGGTATTTCCCCTCATTTGCTACAGGGTTATAGCTATTGTTGTGGAGGATATTTTGTATAGCTAAAGCCTCAGGAAGTCATTCATGGCCCTGTCCATATAGAGCCAGTCTGCTTACTGATTCTACTAAGGTGGTTCTGGTTTTGTATGCCTATTTGCCCTCCCTTTTCTAGAGACCCAGATAACACTAGGCAGAAATAAGCAAAAGAGGAAATGAATGAAATAATTATTTTTTATATATTCGAAGCTCTCTATGTTTTCTGTTTTTTTTCTGCCTTGTATGACTTGTTCATAATTTCTCTATACTAACAGAAAAACCAACATGAAAATTTTGATCTGCTATCTGCTATGGGTCTTTGTTCAGGGAAATATATTTAATAGGGAGCCTTTGTTTACATGATGGAGCAAGAAGCTTACAGGAGGGACCTGTCACAGAGCATTTGGGATTTGGTTAATCTTCTTAGAAATACATTAATCTGGCAGATCACATGCTGTCAACAATACTATCTGCTCTTACTATGCTTTCCTGTCATTCCTACCTTCTGTTCCTACCCTTTGCCCTTCGTGTTCTCTTTTCCCAACTATGAAAATCAGTTGGTCATGAGAAACAAGAAGATTAAAGGCAAATTAACGTGAAATATTAAGCATGGATCTAAAATGCAATTTAGCATGTATTTAGGATGTTTATGTTTAAAGTTCTGAAGAATCTCAGGCAAAGTATATAGAAAACTAGATCCTCATCACTTCTTCTAAATCTAGTAGTATAAACTGCAATTGTAGGCTTGCTTGCCCCTTTGGTAACAGCATCAAGAGCCAAGTCTAGTTTTCTGCTGGTTCTATTTAACGCAGCTGCAAAGGAATCACAGGTTACATACACTTAGAGATCCACTCAGGCCTGTTGGTCTCTTTAACAAAATAAAATTTATTTTGGCATAGGACTTGTCATTTGGCTTTGTGCCTAGCTATCTGCCTGGCATTTTCATATCCGTGTTTTTGGCTCATCTCTGTGTCATTTCTTCCCTGCTCTATTTCATGCATGCATATTTATGTTCCATATTTTGACTGCTCACACAATTTTTGTTTTGTTGTCCTTTGTTGTGTTTGACCTGTGACTCATGCCAGCTGATAATGGCTGATGTCTCCTTACAAATACTTTGAAGCCTATTATTTTACTATTGTAACAGTTTTTACATTACCCTGGTGAAATATTTTTACATCTTCCAAGGTTCTGAGATAATCTCATGATATTATTCTACAAGATATAAAACTCAAATTCACACATTGAGCAGATTTTTTATCTTTTCTAGTCTGGGAATTTGCACCAGATGGGCATATGGTTCTTCTGACTTTAGTTAACCATAATAATAAAAAAAAATTATTATCCTCTGTAGAGTATAAGAGGTTAGCATAGTTATACTGTTAAACAGTAGAGGTTTAATGAAAGTGATTCGTATTGTTTGTATGCTTTATCAGATAACCAGCATGCTTTATCATTGATAACCAGCAAAAATATATACTACTCAAACCTATATTCTGAAGCTGGAATCTCTGGTCAAAGACAATAACTTACAGCAGGTATTAGGAAATGTTGCCCTATGGAAAACTGTTCTCAGTATGCACATATAGAATTGCATTATCAAACTTATCCTCTTTATTAGTCACTTTTATGTAGCAATAAAACAAACATTTAAGAGAAGAGTATAAGCAAATAGTTATAATATAGATATAATCCATAGTATAATAAATCAGATAACCTTGATATTCCTTATTTACCTTTCATGGATAAATAAACCCAGTGGTGGGATTCAAATATTTTTACTCCTGGTTCTGTGGGCGTGGCTTGGTGGGTGTGGCCATGTGATTGGGTAGGCAGGGCTTTTTGCTGTTTTGCAGCCAGCCCCACCCGTTTTTTGGGCCTTCGGGCCCAAAAAGAGAAGACTCCCCTAGGCTCAGGAAGAAAAAAACAGAGCATGGGAGGATCATACAGCACCCTCCACGCTCTGTTTTGGGACCTTCCTGACCTCAGAAGAGCCTCTGGGAGGGTGTTTTTGCTCCCAGAAGGCTCCTTTGGGGGCTCAGGAAGAAAAAAAGCAGAGCATGGGAGGGGTAGGCAGTACCTCTCCATGGTCTGTTTTGGGACCTTCCTGGCCTCAGAAGAGCCTCTGGGAGGGTGTTTTTGCTCTCAGAAGGTCCTCTGGGGGCTCAGGAAGGCAAAAAATGGAGGGGGACTGAGCCCCTCCCTCCATTTTTTGTCTTCCTGGGTCTCAGCAAGGGGAATTGTGGCACAGCTGATCACATGAACAGCTGATTGTCAGAAGGGGAAAAAAATACTTTAAGGAGTGAGCATCAGGCGGACAGGGTGAGTGAGCATCGGGTGGGTGGGGCAAGTGAGGCAGGGGCGACTGGATCAGGGGCATGGCCAGCCAGAACTTACTACCAGTTTGGTGACCCACACCAAATCCTTGCTACAGGTTCGCCCAATCCAGTGTGAACCGGCTAAATACCACCACTGAATAAGCCCCAGGTTTATTTTCATGAGATATTTATTTATTTATTTATTTATTTGATTTTTATTCTACCTTTATTACTTTATAAGTAACTCAAAGCAGCAAACATACATAATGCTCCTTCCTTCTCCTGTTTTCCCAATAATAACCCAATGAGGTGGGTTGGGCTAAGAGTGACTGACCAAATCAGATTGGCCCAATAATGATGCCAGAAAACTTCATAAGCATGTTTTAAGTAAGGCTGGGTGAATGTTTTGTTTATATCTGTATTAGATTTAATTAAAACACTGATAGGCAATTTTAAAGCCAATTTTGCAAGCCAGCAAAAGTTGTATAGGTACACAAGTTGATTTTGCCTCACAGTACAAAAGGCTAGCTTCCTAATATAATATTCATATTGGGAGCATCAAAGTACTTCCAAGTTGAAATGATTGAACAGTGACATCACTGTTGCCTGGTGGGCTTCTTTCATGTCCCTGATAAGTTGCCTACTAAAATGGTACCCATCTATCTACTAGAAGTCACCCACTTTCGAACTGCTAGATTGGCACATGCTGGAGCCTGTGACAGGAACTCACCCAGTCCCCAGCAGAAACCAGGTCTTGAACAAGAGCCTGCCAATTGTTAGTTCAGTGTCCTCACCTCATGAGCCACTGAGCTCCTCAGCACAGTGGCTCCTCCCATATGCTTGTATTCCTTGGTCAGTCTTGCCAAGTGTGGACAAATTCTTGATTTCTCTTTTTCTCTAAATGAGAGGGGCAGATGTCACTATCTTTATGTTACCGTTGGCAAGAAGAATACAGCATGTCCCATTCTCCTAAAGCAAAACAAGGAAGGAAACTAATAATATAACATTTGAAGAGGTATCTGTTTTGTCATTCAATTGTTTCATCCAATTGTTTTACACAGTTTTTAAAAATCTATAAACATTAATACTTAATAGTGCTTGAAAAATGGAACGAAGAAAACTTGTTTAAAAAAGCAACTGAAGTGATGAAAAACATCATCTTACCCCTCCTCTTCCCTACCATACAGCAAAAACCCCTTATTTATTTTACTAGTATTATTAATCATGAAATTTTGTATGTACTAGTATGCCAAAACTTGTTCTTTTTTTCTTGGTTTCACTGTAGAAAGCTACAGGTATCAAGCACAGAGGGACAGCTTATTTGTAGATGTCATTCCAGCAGATGAGAAATGCTGAGTTCAGTAATTTTGCAAACTTCTGCATCTTGGCTTCTGCCCAGAAAAGAGTAATGAGCCACTAATAACCTTCACCAAAGCTTGTGCCTTCCTAGTAGCCCAGCATTCTAAAGCTGCTCTTCTAGAGACATCACAGGGTTCTTGGCATTAGATGTGTAGAAAGGCAAAGCTGAATCCATAATTTTTTTGGGGGGGAAGGGGACAGATTTGGATTTTGGAACAAAATTACTCAGATATTAAGCAGGAAGAAGTTACTTGCCTTTCTTGAGCATACGTAAGAAGTTAAAGTGCTTATTTAATGGGGAAATATTCATTCTTTTGCCATATTTGCTGTCCTACAAAATTTTCTTCCCTCTCAAAAAAAAAACCCTATTAAAAATACTTGGAATGAAAATTGGAGCAAATCATTACAAAATAGCAAAATACTAAAAAAAAAGATAATAAAAATAAGCAAAGACTGCTTTGCAACACACATTTTTGATAGGTAAGTAGTCCTAATGATAAACTGAACTTTATCCAGACAGTAGCCACTTGCACATCCAACATAACATTGCAACAAGTATCTTGATAGCTGTGTTGTATTTTGTGTTGGGGAGGGGGGGACTGTACTAAGAGAGGCTCATCCAATCTCATCGTACACATGTTGTGCATTGACAATAAAGGTTTGAATTTTAGCTTGTTCATTGTCTCAGAAGGAAAGCCTCTTATTGAAGAAAAATGATCTTACCTATTAAAGCATTCCCAAACGGCTTTAAATATAATGTAAAAGTCTGAAAACACCATAGTAGTGCTACAGTCACTGACCAAATTTATTTCCAGTTCTTTCTCTGATATACATACATCACTAGCATTGCACTAGAGCAAAATGTTTTTATGGGCGTCTGACAAGTATTAGGGAGGAAAGAGAAGGAGAAATTTTCCTTCTTTTCTCTCCTGAAAAATTGATGTTCTGGAGTTGTCCTAATGATAAACTGAACTTTAAAGATTTAAAGATTTAGAAAGATTGGCAGTGAAGATGGATTCAAATGATATTTCAAAACTTCATTGAATTTGGCAGAAAAAAGGGTGGAAGATTTCTCAATGCAGAGGAAAAAGAAATTCTGCAATATTTTCAAGGACACAATTCTTAGTAATGACATTGAAGGAAGAAGTTTCTCTGGTATCCTATCTGAGATTTAACTGAAGTGTGGGGAGCCAGGAATGATTCAAATTTATGATGAGATTGTAAATAAATAAAAAACACAGTCACACATGGTAACAGAACCAAGCTAAGTACAAGAATATTACTTTGTTTTTTTAAGAATTCATTTGCAATTCTTTTTTCGTTGAAATTGTTGAAAAATATTTCCTTTATTAAGTTGAATGAGAATAATTATTACGAATGAAGGCAAATATATGTATCCCAGGATAATGTTGCAAATCGAATCTGGGTCGATCATAGGGACTAGAGGTTTACTCCTCTGAGCTTTTGAATTCGTGCTGGAACCCATCTTCAGGGAACTTCCCTCTACTGCATTTTATTCATTTTAGTGACTAGTTCTAGTGTTTTAGTTTAATGCACAGTACCGGTAGATAATTGTCATATTAATCAAATCATTAGCTCTGGACTTGTATCTATTCCTTCTATCACATTGATAGAAAAAAATAATATGTACTTCCTTGCCTATTGACAATTCCCTAATCCATTTAAACTGGTCCATTCTTTTTATTTATTTATTTATTTATTTATTTTCAAGATTTATATACCGCCCCCTCTCTTTGGGGGACTCAGGGCGGTGTACACATTAGAAATATGTTGAAGATACAATAATTAGGATAATTAAAGAATAAATTTGGTTGTTAAATAAACGGGATGGGGCAAGGATTTAAAAAGTAAGGACTAAGAGCAATTATGACCGAATTTAAAGTAAATGAAAAAACCCTAGGCCAGACCGGTTTGATGGAATAGGTGAGTTTTCAACGCGTGCCGGAAGGTCAAAAGATCAGGGATGATCCTAATCTCTGGGGGTAATTTGTTCCAGAGGGAAGGCGCCCCCAAAGAGAAGGCCCGCACCCTCGGAGTCGCCAGCCGTCCAGCCGGTGGAACCCCGAGGAGACCCACTCTGTGGGAGCGTACTGGCCGACGGTAAATTGATAGTGGCAGTAAGCGGTCCCGCAAATACCAAGGTCCCAAGCCATGGAGCGCTTTAAAGATGGTAACTAATACCTTGAAGTGCACCCGAAAGATCACCAGGAGCCAATGCAGCTCGCGCAAGAGTGGTGTAACATGAGAGCCCTGAGAAGCCCCCCAAACCACTCGCGCGGCCGCATTCTGCACCAGCTGGAGCCTCTGGGTGCTCTTCAAGGGGAGCCCCATGTAGAGAGCATTGGCATAGTCTAGGCGGGAGATAACGAGGGCGGATATGACTGTGCGAAGTGCATCCCGATCCAGAAAGGGCCGCAACTGGTAGATCCTACGGACCTGATAGAAAGCTCCCCTGGTGACGGCCGCGATATGTTCTTCTAATGACAGCCGTACGTCCAGGAGGACACCCAAATTGCGTGCCCTGTCAGTGGGGGTAAGAGTTCTCCCCCCCCCACAGTCAGCGATGGAACTAGCTGGCTGTATTAGGGTGCACAGCCACTCGGTTTTGGCCGGGTTGAGCTGAAGCCTGTTTCACCCCATCCAGCCCCGCACAGCCTCCAGGCACCGGGTCATCACTTCAATGGCTTCATTGGGGTGGCCTGGGGTAGAAATGTACAGCTGAGTATTATCAGTGCACTGATGAAACTCTACCCTAAAGCCACGGAGGATCTCACCCAGCGGCTTCATATAAATGTTGAACAGTACGGGCGAGAGCACCGACCCCTGAGATCAGGGGCCCTGAGGTCGATCTCTGCCCCCCTGTCAACACAAATTGCGAACAATTGGAGAGGAAGGAGGAGAACCACTGCAAAACAGTGCCCCCCACTCCTAGTCCCTCCAGCCGACGCAATAAGATATTGTGGTCAACAGTATTGAAAGCCGCTGAGAGGTCTAATAGGACCAGGACAGAGGAATAACCTCTGTCACGGGCTCTCCAGAGATCATCTGCCAACACGACCAGTGTCGTCTCCGTGCTGTATCCGGGCCTGACGCCTGATTGGCGTGGATCTAAGTAGACATCTTCATCCAGGTGCTGGGGAAGCTGTCGTGCCACCACAGTCTCAACAACCTTTGCTACAAAGCGAAGGTTGGAGACTGGATGATAGTTAGATAACAAATTTGGGTCCAGAGATGATTTCTTGAGGAGGGGTCTTACTACCACCTCTTTCAAGGCGGCAGGTAGAAATCCCTCACTCAAGGAAGCGTTGATGATACCTTGGAACCAATCTCGTGTCACCTCTCGAGTGGCTAATATCAGCCAGGAGGGACACGGATCCAGTAAATAAGTGGTAGCATTAAGCTTACCCAACATCCTGTCCACGTCCTCGGGGGTCACAGGGTCAAACTCTTCCCAGATGACCTTCCCCAATTCCGCTCCCGACCCCCCATCTAGAGTTGCCCAGAGTCCAACCCATTCCGGATTTGAGTGATTTTGTCCAGCAGGAAATTTGAAAAATCCTCAGCCTGTCCCTGCAGAGGATCCTCCCACGCTCTCGGTTCTAAAAGTGAGCAGGTCACCCTAGAAAGGGTGGCTGGGCGATTTCCTGTGGATGCGATAAGGGTAGAAAAGTAAGAGCGTTTTGCTGCCTCTATCGCCACTAAATACGTCCTAATATAGGACCGTAATAGTGTTCGGTCAGATTCGGAGCGGGTGGTCCTCCAACTACTCTCTAGGCATCTTTTCCGACGCTTTATCTCCCCCAGCTCCTCAGTAAACCATGGAGCTGAGTGAGATTGACACCGGGTCAGAGGCCGCAAGGGCACGACTTGGTCAAGGGCTCTAGCCGCCACCTATCCCAGGTGGTCACCAAATCCTCAGCCAAGTCATGTGTTCGAAATCCGGGAAACGGCCCCAGCTCTATCAGGAACCTATCCAGGTCCATCAGGCGCCTGGGGCGGAACCATCGTGTCGGCTCCGCCTCCCTGCGAGGAGGGGGTGCAGCCTGGAAGTCCAGTTTAAGGAGCGAATGATCTGACCATGACAAGGGCTCAATAATAACGTCCCCTATACCCAGATCATTCTGCCACTGTTCTGAGATAAAAACTAGGTCCAAGATGTGACCTCCAGTGTGAGTGGGTTCCTAATTAATTGGGTCAGGCTCAAGGTTGTCATGGAAGCCAAGAACACCTGAGCAATCTCCGAGGTCCCGCCAGCCAAAGGTAGGTTGAAATTCCCCATGACCATCAGCCTAGGGGTCTCAACCGCTAGGCTGGCTACAACCTCGAGGAGCTCAGGCAGGGCCGATGTCACATAGCAGGGAGCTAGGTATGTGATCAATAGGCCCATCTGAACCCCGGAACCACATTTCACAAAAAGGGATTCACATCCGGTCGTCTGAGGAACAGTGGATTTCCTAGGATCTAGGTCCTCCCGAATAATCATTGCAACCTCCCCACCCCTCCCCTGGACCCTCGGTTGATGAAAAACCCGAAACCCGGCCGGGCATATCTCTACTAGGGGAACACCCCCCTCTTGTCCCAGCCAGGTCTCGGTGATGCCCGCCAGGTCCGCTCCCCTCTCTTCAATTAATTCATAGATGAGGGGGGCTTTATTAATTACAGACCTGGCATTGCATAATATCAGCCGAAGGCCCAGGGCCGGATGATTCGAACAGCCGAGGGAGTGGGACATAACCTGGGGGTCGGAGCACGCCAACGCCCGTAAATAGCGGGGGCGAGCTCCCACAGCATGATATGGTCCCCTGTTAATGCCATATCTGCCTCTCCCGTCAATTGTGTCAATAGCCATCCCTTTCTCCCTCCGGAAAGAAGCCCCCATCTTCGATCTGACCATCCCCGATTCCAAAACCTCCCGGTCGCATGTGTTCTCCAGTCTGACCACTATCTTGGGTGAATTTTCCCCCAATCCCCACCTGGTCGGCCTCCCTAACCCTGATAAAAATTTGGAAATAAATTGGTACAAATGGGCACCACGCCCAGAGCATTTTCTATGGCTATTTTTGTTAACTCACTATGCAATTTAAAGGGTCAAGGAAGGTTTTCTGGATTGAAGTCTTTAATTCCAATGAGCTTCTTTAATCTCATGGTCACATTGGTCACACCTCTCAGAATTCTAAGTCAGTTGGGTCAGGTTGGGTACTACTTTTCATAAAGCAGATTGAAATGGTCAAAATGGTTCAGAGTAGAGTTCTTATTCTTATTGCCTTGCATGCATGAGCATGCATATATTGTTTGGGATCTTTCGGTCTTGCCTTTCAGTCAAACAATATTTTAACTCCATCAATAAAATCAGTCACTAATGCAAACAAAGAAACCTTGTCAAAATATAATGGCATTTCAGACTAAAATTATGTAATTAAAGATTGACAGTCTCAGACCTAAATGCAATTTCTAGTAAATGCAATTTAATCCCCTGTAAAAATAGAAATCGCTGCAGTGAAGGTGACATTTGAGAAAGATTAAATCCAAATGGACAGTAGTGAAAGTTATATATGCTTTCTTTGCTTTTGATTTCTTTCAACTCTTTGTTCTCACTTTCAGTTTGCTGTGGTATTTTGCTATGAAACCTCATCTACCTCTGTGAATTTGCCACATTCATTCTCAAGGGAAAGTTACATTTCATTTCAGCTTTTAAAAGGTATAATTCTGCATACTATAATTTTTATGCCAGGCTATATAATCATTTTGGCATCCTGCAGGGTGGAAAAATATATATAAATACTAGGTTTCATTTTAGCATTGCTAGTTCTGATACCTAATTTCAGTCTTCTGCGTAGTCTGAGTGGATTTTTGCCGCAATTTATGGCAACTATTTTTAATCCTTATATGCGCGTAAGTTGTTGTTGGTACCAACTTTTATATCATTCTCTTGATGCAGTAAATGGTCTGCATTATGCTTGTTTGTTTATTTCCAGCCACTTTTAAGCTTTAAATGGTCTGCCAAAGAGCTTGCATCAATCAAACATTAAATATGGTGTCTGGGCAGGGACTGTGGATAAATGAAATTGAAGCAGAGGCTCCATGTTCACATTTGTAACACAAATACAAAGAGAAGAATGTAGAAAATAGTTCAAGCATGAACTGGTATAAGCAAATATTTATATCCAATTGGGGGAAAGCACTTTTTACTTGCTGATGTTATTACAATAGAAGTGCCTTATTTGTTTGCTGGCCTTGTTTGCCTGACCTTCCTTCTTTTTCTGGGAAAAGAGAGCTCAGATTCTTATTTATTTATTTTGTCAAGCATGCATTTGATAATGTATATAAGTATAAACATGATTATTAATACATGAAATAGATATGAATAAAAGGGAACATTAAGACAGGGACGGTAGGCACGTTGGTGCACTTATGCATGACCCTTCTTCTCTATAGATCTTTTTCCTGGCAGAAGTTATTTGATCTTTGTAGAGTATCTATATGTCAGGTCACCCACCTTCTACCATCCGATATCTTGAATGATTCTTCCTCTGCCCCTTTTCCCCCATTGACAGAATTTGCTAATAATGCTGTAGAAGTAGTTCTTTATTTCATTCGCAGTAGTCACCCTAACAATTCAGATTTTTCTAAGGTTGAATGTATTTGAATGTATCTGTGAAATTTTCCATCTATAAATTTCTCATTCATTTCAGCAGGCATTAAACACATAACACAATGCACACATTAGTTGAATTTCTTCTTTTATTTACTTAAGTTTATATACCACTTCATGTTGGGAATGGAGAGATCTTATAAGTGCATGTGATTTCTGAAGTAACAGTTTACACCTATAGTGTACAAGACCATTTGTAATTTTTCAGTGCTGTTGGTTTAATTTTCTAGTGATCAGAGTAAACCAACTTGCATGTATCACTATCAATAACATCTACAAGGCAACAAATAAAAGAGCAACAAACAGGATTTCCATAAATTTGAATTCTTAACTGACTAGAAGAAGACTGCTAGATCTTTTTCTTTACTATTACTTCAGTTCGGCTTACATGCTTTTCTGTTGTTGTTTATTTATTTTTTACATGTCTGAACTGCTCATCCTCTTTAAAGATGGCCTCTGGGCCATGTATAACAAAATGTCAGAATATAAAAACAGTATATAAAAATTAAATTGTAAGAATTAAAATTTCAAAAATAATTTTTTGAGGGAGGCAAGAATAATTAAGCCCTGTTAAAAATCAGTTGATGAAGGGAGGACTTGCAAGGCATCAACCAACCTGCATGTTTCCCTGGGCTCCCCACGCAAGGCCTCAGAGTCATGTTTTAACACCCAGGAGAGTGGGGGCCTGCCTCACTTCCAGGAGGAAAATATTCCACAGCTCAGAGGCAACAGAAGAGAAGCTGGTCCCCTAGGTAGCCTTGTCTTTTTCCATGTAGGGCAGTAATCCAAACAGGAGATGACCAGAGCATGGGTGACCAAGTGGAGAGCCTCCCTATGCAAAAACAGTGTAAGTGGTACACAATATGGAGCTGAGCAAAGGCCCGCTTACTCATTCTGTCTTGGTAGTACAACCCCATCTAAGATCAAAAATTATAAACTCACAGATATAGAGGGGCCCACCTACAGCCACTTCATCTTGCCAGGGTTTAGCTGAAGTCTGTTATTCCCCATCCAGGCTCCCACAGCCTCCAAGTACCACAAAAAAGTGTCCACAACAGAATACCGTTCAGCTGTACTGTATACTGGAGATATACAATATAGCTAAGCGTCGTCATCTTACTGGTGATACCTCATCTCATGGCGATAGATGATCTCATCCATCAGCACATGTAGATTTAAAAAGGATAGGAGAATGCACCAAATCCTGTGGTATTCCTATTAATATTGATTGTGACTGGCCTTGGAGGTAGGAGTAAACAAGTAGAAAACTGCCACCTACCCCCAACTCCTAAATCAGCCCAAAAACGATACTATCATTTATAGTATCAAAAACTGTTGAAAGATCAAGAACAGCAAGGATGATGCACCACCTCCATCCAGAGATCATCCATGAGTGCAATCAATGCAATTTTGATCCCACAGCTGGGCCTGAAAACTGACTGAAAAGGATGCAGATAACCAATTTTCTCCAGGATCCTCTGGAGTTGGAATACTACTTACCTTCTCAACCACCTTTCCCAAAAAGGGGAAGTAGGAGACTGAACAAAGTTATCCAGATAGTGAGGTCCAGTGATGGCTTCTTGAATAAAGAGCATAGCGGTGCCTCTCTAAAAATTGCCAGAAATACCCATTCCAACAAGGTTGAATTCACCACTACATGGACTCATGCAGATAACACTTCCTGGGCGGTCTTAACCAGCCAGGAGGGGCATGGATTTAATCTGCAGGTGGTGACATTTGCATTTTGTGGGACACTATCTGCTTTCTCAAATTCAACAGAATCAAACCATTTCCAGGTAAGCTTGCTCTCCGGGCATTTCCACAAGACTTGCACCATGTTTGGTATCCAACTGGGATCAAAACCAAGTGATTTTACCTTCCAGAAGCCTGGAGAATACTTCTGCAGGCCATGAATATGGATCTCCAGGCCACTCTTTCCAAGGAAGCGCTAGGTGATCCTAAACAGGACCACTGGATAGCATTCTGTGGAAAAACTAAAAAAGAGAAAAATATTGATGCCTTACTGCCCTTAGTGCCACAAAGTATATCTTAAAGCAACCTTCTGTCGAGTCAAGTTCATTCTTTGTTTGCTTACAGGCATCTTTTAATGCTTTTCAGCTCCCTCAACTTTTCTTTGAGCCATGGGGAATAATAGGAGTGATGGGCCAGGAGAGGCTGCATGGGCACAATCCTTTTTAAGGCTCTGGCTGTCTTTCTATTCCAGGCAGCTGCTGCCAAGCACCCTCTGCAGGACTGTGTCGTAGGTTGGCAGATATGGTTTCCCCAGTTGTCTTAGAAACCAAGTTGGGTCCATCAGTCACTGGGGATGGACCAATTAAAAAGATTGAGCCTCCCTGCAGAGGGGGATAGTGCAGGAGAATCTCAAAGTCACCAGAATGTGAACTGACCATAACATGGGAACTAGAGAAAGCTATCCTCTCAGATCATGTTGCCACTACTCTGACAAGAAAAACAAGTCAGAGTGAATCAGGCCAAGAACAATCTGGGAGTTGCCCATGGCCATTGTGGAGGCCAAGAACTCCCAGGCCACTTCGGAAATCCACACCAGAGACAGCAAGTTGAAGTCTCAGAACCATAAATCTGGGAAACTCCACTGCCAATCCTGAGATGGCCTTCAGTACTTAGGCAGGGTTATTGCCATAGAGCAAGGGAGGCTGGTACAATAACTTATAATCCCAATTGCTCCTTTGAGACTAATTCAAGAATAGAGTTTCACAACTGGCAACTTGTAGAGTAGCATCCCTGATGACTACCAGAGATTCCCAGACAACTACCATTTTCCCTTCTCCCAGGAGCCAAGTCTGATGCCATATCCTAAACCTGACTGGCCATATTCCAAAGAGGACACCCCCCCCAAACTTATCCAGGTCTTGGTAATACATGCCAGATTGGCCTGCTCCTCATTTATAATATCTCAAATAATGAAACCTTGTTGTCAAATCAACTGGCACTCAGCAGCAGAAGTCAAATTTTTTTGCTATTCCAACAATGATTATGAAAGAATGGCATGAAGGCATATTTATAGTTGCTTTGGCTGTTTTAGTAGTCTCATGACACCGATCAGCTACAAGTGAGTGTGGTTTCATCCTTTCACTGTATTAAAGAAAACAGGCCTGTTCTCAGAAAGCACAGAGAGTGCCTTGTTTTCATTCCATTCTTTTGAAGCATTTCTCTCGCCCAATTCATTGTCCATAGTTTTGGCTCAGATTCACTGCCCATTCTTTTGACTGTAGCAGTGTTTTGTTAAATTCAGGTTACAAGTTCTCTGTTACCTTCTTTGGAGGCTTTTGGAAGAATCAATGCTTAATTACTTTTACCACAATTCAGCCAGAATATTCCCTTTTCTTTTCTTGAATGGGGATTTTAAAGTGCATATCTCAAATTGTTGCTTAAAAACAGGATGATGCCTCTTGATCATTTTGCATGCATTTTGAATCATAAAAAAAATTACTGCATTTTTTTCGTAATTACTGAGCAAGTTAACCTAAGTAGATAGTCAGAAATACCACTGAGAAAAACATACGAAAATGTTTTCCAAAGGCAAAATGCAAAAGAAATAATCCACTCGAATCTCAACTTTTTGTTTAGCATTAACTATGTATTAGTTCATTATATATTTTATTCTTATGGTACAAGTTAGACTATATATACTATGGATACACAGAATAAGAAATTTTTGTACTTATTGCTGCATTGAGGCTAAAAGGAAGAATCCCTTAAAGCATGTTCAGAATGTGTGTTCACCTATTACAGCTAGGATTGCCATGCATAGCTGCTACATTTTATGTAGTACAGAATTTGAAATAATGTTTAACCTTAATCCCATTTTACTGTGTTCCTTGATTTTCATTACTAAAAGCTTGCCAGTTATTTGCATTTTAATCATCAGAGTATCGTAAGTAACATAATGCAAGTTATTGATGTTTCTTCTTTCAGATTTAAAATTACACATCTTCTAATTCAGCCTATGTCAATATCTATTCAACAGGTGACAAAGAGAAAGCACTATATACATTAATTTTGTCCCACTCCTTTGCATATTTGAAACCATTCTATTTGACCATATTCCATCTAGGCTATGGCTTTCAGGCTTGTGTATAATATAGTTTCACATGACAGAAATTGCTGAAGTAATCCAAAAAAGCTATCAAAAGGACATCCTTATAAAACACTTAATCCAAGATGTAAAATTATCTTCCCATACCATAAGTTATTGTGGCTTAAATTAAGGCTGGAGCCCTGCCCTTCTGCCCCTGGAGCAGCCAACCATCGGCCAGTCCAATCAATTTTCCTTCGGGCGGCCCGCAGGCAACCACGATCAGCTAATCATTGACTAGCATCAGGCAGATGGAATCAGCTGTTCATTGGCTAGTTGTCAGCTCTGCCGTGCATGTGCCTCTCACTGCCTCTGACATCCACTGATGGATTCTGTGACACTGTATGCACCCACTACTCATCATGCAAACTAGGGGCCCCTCCTCCCAGGTATGGCAACCCCGAGATGACGTTTGACATTGTCGCCATTTCGGGGGGTTGAAACACATATTCTGAAGCCGTAAGAAGACTCATTCCTACATTCCTTTATGAGCTACTGTTTTATAGATACTGGCATGCAATTTCAGTGCCCCATTGAATGGATCTTATGTCTGTCTAGATGCGCATATACTGCAATTAAAGTAAGAATAAACTTGTTATGAAATAAAATTCTGAAATACTTTTGAAGGGTACAACATTGAATTGAAACTCTTCAGGCCTAAATATTAATATTTAGTTTCAGTAACTGGGAAGAAGTTAATTCATAAGGCAGAAAATTTCCAGGGTTCCCATATCAGAATGATCTATTATGTTATAAATTCGACATAAAAGTGGGAAAATTATACACTATAATATTTCCAAATACAGTGGTCAGTTAATTTTTGAGAATGAAAACTTTGGGAGTATAAAATAAATTATACTATCATATATTAAATTGTACTATAGGAAAAGCAGAATGTAGGATGATTGGAATACCCTTGCATTATCTAAGGTTACTGGGATTATGTTCAGCGATGGTATTGGCTCAAAGATAAGTATTAATCAGAAGAAGTCTTTTCTTGAATCTCTATGAAGGTAATTTTCAACTCTGAACTATAGGAATTTGGAAATACAAGGATATATATATTCATATACACACATGCACACAAGTGAAACTATCACTTAGATTTCCAATTTGTAGGAGTCATGAGACGCTATCTCAGAGATCTCTCATATGATGCTTTGGAGAAAAATATATAATTCCACTTTGTTTGATGCAAAGAGGAAGCCAGGAATCAAATAAGAAACACAGCTGCAATTTTTAATCACTGTCACAATAAATCTAATAGGACTATCAGAAAATTTTTAGAAATTGTTCCCTGTAATCTGCAAATCTGACTGTATTTAGAATCTTTGGGATATTTGCACGTTGACTGATTGCTTCTACTTTCCAGATTACTTACCTTTTATTTGTTATCAATTCAAAATAATTTGATGAGAGATTGCTTGCTTTTGAAATTTCTTGTGAAGAAGAATTTGGTGAAAATCTCATATGGCATTCTTGCTATTTTTATTTAGTTATGGTCAAAGAATATGATTACCTTGTCTTTTGTCTTTCTAATAGTATGCAATCAACTTTGTATATGTGAAACTTATATTTCAAGGAAAGACAACATGTGGAAATTATTGGACGTTTTGGATTGAGAAGTGTGAGTAGTCAGGAAGGCTTTGGAGTAATGGAAACGTGACAGAAAACAACACAGCAGTATACTCTGCCACTTTCAATACTAAATCAAAAACATCATACAGAAAATATGGAAAGTAATGGGTAGATTTCCCCAAGAATAAGATAGAAGAACAATTAGAAAAATTGTAAAGCATTTTCAGCACAGCATTACTTTTATTGAAGTTGATGAAATCTTATGAGGCAGGAATGAAAATAAGAACCCTGCATGTAACACACCTGCAGAGAGGGCAAGAACAGACTAAATTGTCAGCTTCCATTATAAAGCATAAAAGTAACTGTAGTATATTTTTGACCAGGAGAACTATTCTTTCTCCTCTTGGATTCTCTTTGCACTTCTCCACGTCATCAGGAAGGTCTATCAGAATGGATGCCTTCTTCATTCTTCGTTCTTATTCTGATGAACACAAGTTACCGTTGCACTTCAGATTTCCTTTATTATAAATGATCTTTGAAATGGCAAAATATCAGGCTGATATATCAGGTGTACTTTTACAGCTGATAAAATATCTGGTAAATGGGTTCAACATTTTATTTCAATCTTTTTTTCAGTGATTCTCTTAAAAGTTTCTGAAACTGCCCCTCTTCTACTAAGGAAAAGAGAACATCAGAGCTGTTTAGTTTGTCCTGTGTTTTTCTTAGGAATGAGTGTGAATTTTTATTTCCTTTGAAAAGAAATTCTTTGACTTTTCAATAAAACTATGGAATAGCTTCTGATTTAACTAAATATCTCATGTAGCGAAAATGAAACTGACAGATTTGAGTGCTGTGGATTCACTGACATTGGCTGTGCTTAACTTTAGCATATGTTTTTCAGGCAGGTCAACAAGATCTTTCCATGTTAGGAATACCTATACCAGTTGAATTTCATCTCTAAACATAGTAAGGTTTTAATTTGCTTTTTGCTTTGATTTACTGGCAAGTTTCTTTCTAAATGCAGGAGAAAGTAAAACTAACAGGTCCTCCACTTGTGGTTTGCTGTCTTCAAAGAATTTTTCCAGTTTCTTTAAAGACTTTCAAAAGGATTGCCCTATTATATTTGTTCTGAGACAGAAAATATCTATATTTTCACTTTTTAAAATTTAAATGTTGCTATTTTAGGGTCTATAAGTAATCTAAATGTTTTAATCGTCTCAGAATCTGTGGCTTTCCTAAAATTCTACAATGTAATAGTCTCTTTCTGTTGTCTATTAAACAAATCGTACAGTATGGATAACAGAGTTATTTTCTTCACCCATCTATCCCAATGCCATCTTGTCATCATCTTTTTTGTTTTTAGCTCGTGCACAAAAACTTTCATTCTAATCTTCCCATATTGGCTCATCTATTCCCCATGGGCCATCTGTCCACTGTACCTCTTGGGAATTTTTTCTTCTTCTCTATCGTGATCTATTATTGATCATGTTTGGCCTTAAGTAGTTTTTTTATTAGGCAGTTTATCACCACATTTTTCAGCAAGGAGAAGGAAATTTACACATCTGACTATAAATCATTTATGAGGCTGCTGGGCCATTAATGTATTTTTTATGGATCGGCAAACAGAAAATAGGAACAAGCCTCTTGGCAGAGCCTCCCTGACCTGTTTCAATTCCCCTGCTTCCAGCTCAGATCCCGGGTTCTGGAGCAAGAAGATTCATCCTTCTGCAGAGATTACCAGCAGTTCACAGTTCCCCAGAGCATCTGCATTGCTGTGTTAGCAAAGGAATGCAGGCTGCTGTTGCTGCGCTGCTGACTGTACTTGGCACCAATCCACCACACAGTGCATCTTTGCTGACTTGGCTCAGCTTGATGAATCTGAACAGAGAAACTGGCAGCAGGGATGGGTGAAGGAAAAAGTAAGTGATAACAGTGGTAGCAGTTTTGCATTACTACTGCCTTTAGCTCCCTGGGAGGAATGCTAATTAGACATCTACCCTTTGTGCTTTATGTCACTGGTTTAACTTGAGATTTTTCAGGCTCTCTAAATTATTTTCGGGGGCTTGGCTGGGAGGCAGTTTGGTTCTCATTAGGAGAAACACTTTTAGCGTGCATGTGGCCCTATGTAGATGATTCCACTTATATTATAATATATCACAGCTGGCCTCAGCGCTTTCCTCTGTGAAATGGAGGAAAGATGACACTGATGCTGTGCTGAAGTGCACCTTGCAAATTCTTTAATCAAAATTAATGAGCACTGAGAGGAAAACAAATTGCTGGAAACAGTCGCTGGATGTAATTGTTCTTGCCATTGTTAATCAGTCTCCTGCAGTTATTTGGGGAAGTTTGAGTAAAAGAGGGTGATTCATTCAATTGATGGGTTTTTTTTAAAAAAAATGAAAATAGGCCTATATATATATATATAATTTAAAATCAGAGAAGGAAAACATAATAGATCTATCCACCTGGATAGAAGGCTTTAAGTGATTTCATGTTTCTATAAATTTTATTCTATTTGTGCTGCTCAATTGTCATCTTTTTTTGATTCTTTTCATGCAGAAGAAAGTTTTAATCATTCAGCATGACAGGAGTAGCAAATAAATTTCATAGCTGTATCTGAATCTACAGTTCCCTCCAATACTTAACTCAGTACATTATATCATCTGTATTCAGTGACCCAGTTCTGCTATTAAACTATTAAGGTAACTGGAATCAAAATGTGTCTAAGCAGCAATTTAATATTAAAAAAGAACTTGATACTGCTACAAAAGAATCACTCATTTGGCTTGTTTGAGATTTCTGATGATTCTAGTTTTCTAATCTTTGTTTGGACCATTCTGGATTATTGTGGAGATTGAAACATCAATATTTGAAGTGTGCAAGTATTGTCTGGTCTGGATCTGTCTTCCAAAGAACGCTCTGACTAAAAATTGTTCTATTTTCAACTAGAAGAAATAGATTGGAGAGGGTATTGTGTTCAAAAGCATTTAAAAAAATTACCCATTACATTTTTAAAATATACTCATAAGATTTAAACCTAGCTCCAACAATGTAAGCTCTGAAATATGCCAGATGTGCATCATTCAGGTATATTGGTCCTGTAGTTATGATAGTTGCAGCTGTCTATTAAGAATGCATACAGTTAACATAATGTGTAAATTGGGATAAGGACTTTTTCCTTCCAGTGACTTATACAAAAATACATGATTTCTCTGTTGCTATTATAAAAAATTCATGGTATCTAGGAAATTCTTTGAAATAAATAGGATAATTTGTTTGGGGACATATCTTTGTATGAGAAAATGCAGTTAATTATAAAAATTGGTCACATAGTTTAAGGAAGTACAGAGATCCAGATTTGAATGGCAAAATGTGATTCAAAATTCATGTGGGAACATGTATCAACTGTTAGAAACATCTTAGAGAAATTATATCTTTTGTTAGAAGTGGTACCTACGAACAAATATAGCTGTTTTAAAATGTTCCTGTCGGATGCAACATCGTATCATGTTTTGCCCTTTAAATTTTTGCCTAGCCTGATATGGGTGCAACTAGAAACACATTATTTAATAAAGCCTTAAGCTTAGAAAGATTTCATTCATTGCAAACTATAGTACAAATATGCAAGATGTATTAGAACTTGAAACTGTAGTAATAAAATGTGGACTTTAGTGCAGCTATATTTGATCATGAGCTGATCATCATAATTATGACTCAGACACACTCTTTCAGCCCAATCTCCTCATAGGGTTGTTGTTATGGGAAATTGCCTTGAGTTATTTGTAAAAAATAATAAAAGCAGTATACAAACAAACAAATAAAATGGCTTCTTTTGCTAATGCGTTTTGCTTGTAAACTTCTTATAATCTGAATGAGGGAACAAGAAGAGCAAATAGCAGTTTGACTAAGTAGTTATAGAAGAACTTTTTGTTTTGTCTTTTTTTTTTCTCTCTCTCTCTTTCTTTTAAATTATTCTATATAGCCAGAATGTATAAACTGGGCCAAAGTTGGTAAACTCCCAGTTAATGGATGGTAATGAGGGATGATGGGATCTGATATTCAATAATAGGTTTTATCCATGCAGAAGTTATTAATAAACATGCTTGACCAGGTAGGTTATATGGCCAAGATGAAAAAGATTAGCTAATCCAAAAACTGGTGAATGTTTTGATACATTTTGCTCAATCTCTTCCATTCTACATAAAGTCAAACTGATTATTAGTTTGTTGTTTGGCATTACATGTAAGCCAGAAACTTTGGCTTGTTTTGCTAACAATTCAGAGTTGGATGGCCTGCCATTTTCTACAGTCACAAATAGCAATACGAATTGTACATTTGAATTACAGCTAAATTCTTCATTAAGCAGAAGAAGCAGTGAGAGAATGTAATGTGATTTTGGAAAGTGTTCCTTGTTTTACTTAGCAGCCTTTCTTTATTCATCAAAGCATGAAAAGAATCACTGAGCCTTATCGGTACAGTTGTTACAAAATTTCTCTGCAATCAAATGAAAGTGCAAAGACCTCAAGGTCTAACTCTTTAGAAAAAAATGCTCATTCTCTGGACTTGAATGTTAAATGCATCAAATTAACTCTCCCATACTAGAACCAACTGTGCAATAGCATATACAGTGGAAAGGAGATCAATGTATGTCACTGAAATTAATGAGGATTGATTAGCATTATGCAAATTAACATCAATCTAGATACTATTTTTATTCCTATCAGTGTACTTTGTTTTTATATTTTTAACTTGCTAATAGTATAAAACAACTTCAAAATCGCATTTTGTTCTTCAAAATGCAAGCATTAGGAAAAGAAGATAGGGATATAGAAAAAAAACAGGAATCTCAGGTCATGCAACAAGAAATCTTAAATGAATTGGGCAAGTAGTAATTTTATTTTTTATCAAAATTGCATACTTTGTTTTCTTCTAGATATATGGGCTTGTTTTTAAGAGTCTTTTTCCTCTTGGGCTTCAGCAATCTAAAGCCCTATAGATTTTATGGAAGTACTACTTCCAAGAATCTAGCTATTGGTTTATTGTTTTTCTGGACTAAAGTGAATGCAACAGCTTCTTAAATTTACACTTTCCCTGGCTTGGATTGAGATATGGCAGCTAACAAGAGAATGAAGGTGGAAACAAAAAGGAAAGGATATAAAGACCAAGTGTATACATATGTATTTAAAAATAATTGTACATATAATTAAATCCTGTTGTTTTTATTATTGGAAAGTTGACTCTCTCAAGATAATTCTATATGTGGCCAACTAGAGTCAAAAAGTAACTCGATGGCACATAGTAAAATATAACAATATATTATTAGAATTTTCTGTTACGTAGTTTTTTATCATTTTTAAGGGGAGGTCAGGTTTTCAAAGGTTAATAACTGCATTGTTGAGAAATGCATATACTGTTCTTCTTTTGCTGCCTTTTATTTACAACTCCAGTTGGGAGCAATTTTGAGAGGCAAGTATTAAGAGAAATTGTGTTTTTTTTTTCACTGCCGTATTCCTACTCTATATGTTTCATTTCCTGTTGTTCATCCCCTGAATTGGAACTGTACTTGTTTCTGTCTTAGAGACCATATTCTATAATGTGACATTAACCTTCTTTGATCTTCTGGAAACACAAAGCTATAGAAAATTACAGATGCTCTACAGTTAAAGGTTTATGTACGCTAAACTTTCATACAGGTAGGCAAATGCTAATGAGAAGAGGAAGCACAGAAGGATGTCAGGACTATTTCCACAGCCTCTTATTAATGCACATACTGTGTCATGAATGGCCTAACCAATATCAACATTCACTGTATTCCATTTAAGCGAACAATTGTTCCTTCAACAACAACCAAATAAAAAGAGCAAAGTAACTTTTCTCAAAGATCAGAGCAAGCTCCAAGAAACCTAATTTATTGCTCCAACTATTTTAAGCTATACTTATCATCTTACACACTGAGTTTCTCCTCTTCAGTATCAGTGAATTTGGCATGGAGTGGAAGGTAGATATACTTTCAGTTATCTCTGAGAACAGTGGCCAACTCTCCTCCCAGCAACTGTAGAGAGATTCCATTCTGCTATGGGAGAGAGAAACTACACTGTCTTATCATTACTCACAAAGGCAACAGGGAGTCCAGAGCTCAGCATGAATCAAAGGGGCTTTGATAATCTGGCACTTCTGTTTTATTTCTGCCAGGCCCAGACATACACTATCAGCTCTATCAGGGTCAGGTGGGAAATAGTACAGATGTACGGGTAATGAATGTGTCTGCCAATACAATTGTTAGTATAGTAGTTGCTGATACCTAAGAACCTGTGGGCCACAATAGTTATGTCTGTCTTCTTACTTAGAGTGTTGCATGGCATGTAGGCATTTACTATGAGATATAAAGAAAACAGCATACTTTATTTTCTGTTGTCTTGTTAGATTCCCTTTCCCAATTTTAAAGATGCTTAGGTTAGCTTTTTTGCTTCTGTGCTAAATCAATATCTGAACAAAGGTATTTTAAATGAAAAATACATAGTGAAAATAGGGTCACTGAGAAACTAAAGGGAAGTATTACTAGACTTACGGGAACCTCAAGCTTTGCAAATCCAAAAAATATATGTTTTAAATAGACTTAATGGAGAAGTACCTGCCCAATGAGAAATGTTGAGTAGCATAGCATAGTAATGTCAATGTAATGAAAACTCGAAAGAATACATGGGAGATGGGAGAAGAATGTAATCTTGCCCAGATTTAAGATGAATTGAAGCAACTATCTCTCCTGCCACATTCATAGACACATTTCAGGTGAAATAGAAACTCTCCTTGGTAACTGCACTTGTGCTTAAGGAGTTCCTGCCAAGAGAGATTATGTGAGCCCACCTTTTATTATACTACTGCCACAAGCAAGACCCTTCATTTTTCTCTACAAGGCTTTAGATCTGTAAGCTGCCCGCACTGCTGAGGTGTGTTTTCATTATCTTTTTCTTGTATTGATCATTTTATTTGTGTTTTAAATTCCTTTTAGTTTAAATTCCTTATTTATCACTACATTATTTTATTCTTATTTTTTAAGCTGCCTAAACTCTCATTTTTAATAGAAATGTGGTACATTTCTACTACAGTCATCTCCCAGTTCATCCTGCCCTATGAACCTGCCCTGTTTTCCTCTAGCTGCAGAAGTTAATATCAGAAAAGATGATTCAGAACTAATCTAATCTATCCTGGACTCGCGACTCCTGCTCAAAGAGCAGATGGCTGGCACAGCTAGGAGACCCTTTGCACAGCTTGAAGTTGTGCACATCTTTTCTGCATCAGGATTCCCTGCGCTCAATCGCTCAAGCCAGGGGTGGGAGGCTGCCGGTACAACAACTGGTTTGGTGATTGTGCTCTTCACGCTGCGCACATGTAAACAGCTTTCTAAAAACACTTACCTACTATGTTATTACTGGGGAGTAACACAGCTGAGAAGTGGCAATCCACTCTGTAGCACAAATCAGCTGAGAGGATATAGATGAGTATAGCGCAGGACTAGGCGGGCAGGCCCACATGATCACCCGAGCGAATCAGTTCGCTGTGCCAGCTGATTGTCGGAGCTAGGGGTTCACCGTCACTGATCTGAACCGGTAGAATCCCACCCCTGGCTCAAGCCCCACTTATTTCTCCTCTGGACTATTGTAATGCCCTCTGCATGGGGCTATCCCTGAAGTATATTTGGAAGCTTTAACTAGTACAGAGTGCGACAGCATGAGCAGCCTTTGAGGCCTCTACAATGGCCCATGTTACATTGCTGCTTCACAAACTGCACCGGTTGCCAGTTTGCTTCCAGGTGCAGATCAAGGGATTAGTTATCATCTTTAAAATATTCCATAGTATGTAACTTGAAGACCCGTCTCATCCCATTACGACAAGCCTGCCCCACTCATGCTTGGAGGATAGACATGCTGCAGATCCTGTTGGTCAAGGGACTCCAACTGGCAGAATCCAGAAGAGGCTTCTCTGCTGTAGTGCTCAGTGGCTCTCTGAAAGATCCTATCCCCAGAGTGAGGTCTGCCCCCATCCTCCTGTCTTTCTGTAAGACCTGGCTCTGCCAGCTGGCCTGGGCACCCAATGTGGGAATACCACACTAGAGATGGCTATTAAACTAATAGTAAATTTAAAATTTTGCAAGCTAATGCAGAAATGAGAGGAAATGGATTTTGATAGACTACTGTCTTTTTGAAATTAAGACACCCTATAAACGGAGTGATTAAACCAACTTGAGTTAGTGCAAATTCATCCTGCCTCTGACATAACTTTTCCCAAACATTTAATCTGAACAATTTGACTAAATTCAGTAATTTAATATTGATTAATCTGAAATCATTCCATAGCATTTTAGCAAGTTTTCAAATAATATCAATAATTTTTGTTTGCTTTTATTCTTATTTTTGGCTTCATTTATAAGTACTTTAGAAAAAGCTATGGGAATATTTCCAAGTTCAAAGTATATGAAAAACTCACCCTAAAAATGCCAACAACTGAAAAAGATCCAAACAATCACTATAGTTTCCAAAGCTAGCTGATTACAGTAAATTGCTGGTTTCTTACACCAGATAAGCCAGGAACAAGAGAGCCCCATGTTTACATGGGTCTTAAATAAAACATTGATCAAAGACAGTTTGACAATAGGTATACATTAATAGAAAATCCCATAAAGAGAATTATTTTAAATTTGATAAGGGAACAAGAGAAGGAAAACATGGGTATCCTTCATGCTCTGAAAACATGACAGACTGTATTCTTTGAAAAACAGCATAGCAACTTTGATATACTGGAATTGTCAAGGCTCTGATTATTATTGTGAGAAGCTAACCCTGTGTTTTACTGTGGAAGGAAGGAGATGATAAGGAAGTAGTATTAGACGTATTTGAGTTTCTAGTCTTCGTTCAAGGCACAAATCATATTGGCATTTTATCACTAGCTGGCATTGTAACAAGAATTCCATACTTAATAAAGCCATTGAGAAATCCAGCTAAAACGTGCATATAATACTAAAGCTGTATATAGGAAATGGCTATAAAATAGTCTAAGTTCTATGAATTTATGCAAAGAAGAAATTGAATCAAATCATTTATTATTAACATTGCTTCCCAATACATCAAGGCCAGAATGTAAAAAAAGAACTCTGGAGGACTGCACAAAAAGTATTCCACTTTGGTTAGGCTGTTAGCAGCTAGCTGTCTTGGCTCATTACAAAATTGCTCCCCTGTTGCTAATATAAGTGAGTAGAATTCTGAGTGTGCATACAGCAAGCTGGTCTGTTTCCAAGACTGAATTTCACAAAGACATGGTACCCAGGATAATACAAGATGTGATGTTTTTGTGAGAAAAGTAGTATCAATCCACTGGAGCAAGCATATAGTCTTATTCAGTTTTGATATTTTTTATTAAAAGTATTATTACTGATATTTTTAACCTACATATAACCATGTTCTTTGGTCTCTAGAAGTCATCTGTGGGGCTTACCATAAGTCATAAACGCCATTCATACCTTAAATAATGGTCGCACACAGCTTGCTGATCATATTCTAAACATGCTCCCTTAAACTCCTTTCACTGGACAGAACATGGAAATGCTGGTTTCTGTTTCATTTCAATACAAATGCAAGGATGATGAGAGAATTGTGTCTGGGCATAAATATATATGGGAGATAAATGTGAATATGTGAGAAGTGGGACTGGAAGTGTGTTTCAATATCTTTCTGTATGTGATAGAAAAATTAGGGAAGATACTGTATATCAAATGAACTTGATTGAGACAAGTGTTTGCAATTGGATTTTCTTTTTGGGGAATCTTACAAACAAGAAGTTCTTTTTTGTCCTTCTGTTGCCAGTGAGGTTTTATTATACAAAAATAATTCCTTTTCCAAAAAATGGAAGGTAACCGCTTGTTTTGGCTCTCTCTCTCTCTCCCTCCCTCCCTCCCTCTTATTGCATGGTATTCTTGCCATGCTTGTAGCTGTTTATGGTTTTCTATAAACTTCTTGTCCTGTCTCCCATTTTCTTTTACAGTCAGGGTTGAATTGCCCAAACTGCTATCAGGCCTTATCTCACTCCATCCTCAGTCACTCTTCCAACTATGGAATGCTGGAGAGTTTTCTTTTCTCCTCAGCGTGAGTTATAGCCAACATTTAGCCACCTCAGATTAGATCCCCTTGGTTGCTGACTGGCATTTATGAGGCTTTGGGATCCAGTATACATTGCCTCTCAGGGTTATTAAAAATATGGCCAAGAAAGGTCAAGATAATGATGATGCAAATCATCATATATCATTATGTATATCACCCCATTTTAATCACATTATGAGGTGCTCTGACCTCTGCTGGGATTTTGAAATCTCTTCGTTCCTGGGTTGGAGTAGTTTATTACCAGCACTAGCTGGCTGTCGGTGTTGCCGTATAAGCAAGTATGCCTGTTGGTGTTCACAGCTGTTTCTGTCTCTTTGATCTGTTCACAGTTCTCGGCCACTTGTCTTCTGAAACAACTCCTGTCATATTCCACCTCTAGTCACCCTTCACTGGCTCTGGCCCCATGCATTCTCTAAATTGGCTCTGTCCTTGATCAGGCCAGTTCTCATCTCATTTTCCAATGAGTGTTTTCTCCTGATACAACCCCAATCATATCTGGGTGTGGGGTGCTTCTTCTGAAGCTGAAGCACAGGGTTGGCTCAGCTAATTTGGCTCCTTCAAAATCGAGGAGGGAAAGTTTAAAAAAAGAACTGAGAGTTTTGCACAAAATAGTAAGATCGTCCTTCCAAACTGCTTTTTGTTATCATGGAAAAACCAGCACTTGGCTTTGTACTTCCACCAGGTCTGTAAGAGTGAGAGAGAAAGGGCAAATGTGATTATAAAAACTTCTCCTCAGTCAAGGCTCTTTTGGCGTATGAAGAAGGCCTATATAATTAATTAAGGTCATCAGGGTTGCAAAATCATGTAAAAATCAATCCTCTACAAATGAAATTGCATATAACCAAACCACAGCTAAGCTACAGACTAAGTGTAAATAAATTTAACAAGATTTAGATTCTTTTTTCAATAAACCAAGCTATATACTGTGAGCAAGGCCAAAGGAGAAATAAATTAACTGCACTGGTGATTTCATTTACCCCTCCCCCCAACACACACACATTCCAGAGCAACTGAGACTTGCCCTTAATATATGGCTTTTCTTTTATTAAACAAGTGATTATATGATACTTGCTTTGCTTTGGAACTCAATAAATATACTTTTTGTGTAGCAGAATAATTCTCTAGCCTCTGAGCTGAAGATCTGCCATGAAATGCTATTTTTGTTTAGGCAGAAATTTATTTTAAAGGAAAAAGCATTCAAACATAGGAAACTACTCTTTCACATCCAAAACAGTGGTGGTATTCTACCAGTTTGCCCCGGTTCTGCCGAGCCAGTAGCAGTGATGAGCAGTGGAGACCTAACTGGTTCTCTCCGCCGCTCTGCTGTTGGGCCCACCTGCCCACCTGGGCTCCCATACTCAACTTTATCCTCTGAATTTGAAGTGCAGCTTTTTTGCACGACACAGAAGAGTGCCAAGCGGCAGCTGCTGAAATGATCAGGATCGTGCAGGCTTGCAGGAGGCGAGTTAGAACACCTATGCGCCTGCGCAAATGCCTCTGCCCCTGCGCAAATGCCTCTGCCCCTGCGCAAACACCTCTGCACCTGCGCAAAATGCATGTTTGGCACGTGTGTGCATGCAAAGTGCACCCAACAAGCCACGCCCACAGAACCGGTGGTAAAAGTATTTGAATCCCATCACTGATCCAAAACTGCAACTTAAAAGCAGTATTATTGCAAACAAATAATTGGATGTTTGTTTAGTTATTTGTGGAATAAGTATTCATATTGGTCTGTTTCAGAAACATGTTTGTTCTGGGTGTCTTTAGGAGTCTATAGCTGCAGTTTTTGTAAACTTAATTCTAAGTTATAGAATAGGATATTACCAACTTTATTTTTTATTTTTATGGTGTTACAGAGTTTTTGTTTGGTAATTTTTTTGTATTTATGACTGTCAGGTTTTTAGATTATGCTGTTGATATTTCAAGAGAGTTTTGCATTGTGTAGGATAGAACATGTTAAATATATAAATATGTAGGAAAAATAGTTTGTGTGTGTGTGTGTATGCAGGTCTTGGCGTGTTCGGGTCTTTTCCCGTGTAAGATTGAGAGTACCTTGGCGATGTCTCGACGAAGTCTCACTCGCCATCTTCAGGCTGATGTTTTCGGCTTCGTGCTTGTGTGAGCAAACCATGATTGGAGCTGCCGTCTCTCTATAAATACTGGTGGGGAGGTTGGCTATATTGTCATTTCTTGATTGGTTGATATATTGAGTGTAAATACATTGATTACTAATCTCACAGGTGGGAACTTCTCTGGCGTGTATGATTAGCACATGTAAGATAACATATGACTTTTTTAAACAGTCACTTTTTTCCACTTTTCCTTGGCTTTGCATGCCAGTCTGTATATGCTGTTAGTCCTATCCCAACCAATAAACATATGAACATAGCTTAGCATATATATGCTGCTGTTCTCCTTCCCAGATCTCATTGTCAAAAGCTGTTTGAGTGTCTTTCCTATTTATCACCCTGTTGGGGTCTAGGACTTCCATTATAAACATAGAACTTTGGAGATTGTCTAGTCCAATCCAGTGGTGAGTTTCAAAAAAGTTTCCTACCAGTTCGGTGAGCATGCACTTTGCGCGTACTAGTGTTTGCTAATGACCTTCTTTAGCAATCCCTGTATGTTACACAGCTGATGCGTGGCAATCCGCTGTGTCGCGCCTATCATCTGAGTTTGAAAAACAAGGTATAAAGCACACCCTAGAGCCCGTGTGGGCAAGTGGGCCAAAGAGATGATCGTTGCAGCAAACCGAACCAGTGGGTGAAGTGGGCCGAACCAGTAGCATATCACTCCTGGTCGGTCACCTGCTCAAGGCAGGAAAACTTATGTCATCCTAATCAAATTGTTATCCAGTTTATTCTTGAAGACCTCTAGTGATGGAACACCCACAACTCCAGGAGGCAAGTTATTCCATTGATTAATTGTTCTCAGTGTCAGGAAATTTCTCCTTAGTTTTAGGTCGGACCTCACTTTAACAAGCTTCCACCCATTACTTCTTGTCCTGTCCTCTGTTGCTTTGGAGAATACGCCAATCTTCTCTTCACTGTGACATTGGAAGACAGCTGTCATGTCAGCCCTAATCCTTCTCTTTAAAAAACTAGACATATCTAGCACCCTCAACTGTTCATTTTACTATTTAGCCTCCACGCTCCTTATCATCTTAGTTGTTCTTCTCTGCACATTTTCTAGGGTCTCAGCATTTTTTTTATAAATTCACCACTTGATTATTTTTTTCAAGATTTTCGCAGATATTGATATCAAGCTGACTGGTCTATAATTTCTGGCTTCCAGTTTGCTTCTTTTTGTAGATCGGAACCACATCAGCTCTTCCAGTTTTCTAGTACGGTAGTACTAGACAGGAGCTTTGAAAGATTACATTCAGTGACTCTGAGATTATGTTTGCCTACTCCTTTAGTACCCTGGAATGTAAACCACCTGGCTCAGGTGATTTGTCATTTCATAAGGGATTCTCTTACTAATTCCTTGCCTATTTTGATTTGTATACCTGTTCAGTCTCCTTCTGTGCTTTTGATAGGTTGGATGCAAAGAAGGATTTAAACCATTCTGCTTTATCCCTGTCCATTACCTTTTTGCCTTCAGTTCCCATCAGTTAGATAGCTCACCTATCATTTCATTGACTTTGTTTTTGTTCCTTACATATTGAAATAAACTGTTGTTGTTGTTGTTGTTGTTGTTATTGTCGTCATTAATTGCCAGTCTTAGCTTGTTGTGGGCCCTAGCTTTCCTGACTCCCTCCTTACAGATTCAGGCTATTTGTTGATATTCTGTTTTAGTTATGTTTCCCTCTTTCCATTTTTTATATTTGACCTTTTTGTTCCTCATATTGTCAGAGGGCAACCATGTTGATCTTGTTTGATGTCTTTTGTTTTATCTTCCTTTGGAATTATTTTTGTTTGGGCCTTCATTATCTCATTTTTCAGAGTTTCCCAAGCATCTTGAACTGTTTTTCATTTTAAGCTTTTTATCCATTGAATCCTTGCTAGTCTCTCTCTTAACTTGTTGAAGTCAACTTTCTTAAAGTCTAAAATACCAGTCAGACTTAGTTTAGTTACTTGTGGTTGCATTCTGGTGAATTCAACTATGACATGGTTGCTGTCCCCCAAAGTTCTTATAGTTTTACCTCCTCAGCCGTTTCATCCATGTTAGTAAGGATAGTTGTCCCTCTAGTTCCCGCCTGTACCTTTTGTATAATAAAGTTGTCTGGTAGGCACATAAGGAACATGTTTGATCTCCCACTCACTGAAGAGTTTGCTTCCTAGTTGATGTCATGGTAATAAAGTCCCCCATTACTACAGTGCTAAGTTTCGTCCACATCTCACCTAACTGATTAGCAAAGAGTTCATCTATTTCCTCCAGTTGGTTGGGTGGCCTGTAGTATACACATATAGCAAAGTCATTTGTTTTTCCTTACACTTTCCATCTGCATACTGTGCACCGGGATAAAAATGTTACTACTACTTCTTTGGATTCCTCATGACAGTAGAAAGTCTTGAAAAGTAAGGCAAGGAGGCAGCTTGATGGTTGCAAGTACAAGAGAAAAACTAAGAACATTTTTGTATGTGTGGCAGAAAGGCAGAAAGTTTATTATCCCATTTGTTACTATATTAGTACATTATTGTAAAATGGAGATAGAATATATTATCTTGATCTGTCTTTTTTTAGGTCTAGTGAGCCCCTTGGAGGTCTTCATGAATACCAGGAGTGTTGAAGTTGCTCGAAGTCAGACGGCCATCCTGCCCTGTACTTTCACCACTAGTGCTGCACTCACTAACCTTAACGTTATCTGGATGGTTACACCTCTTTCCAATGCCAACCAACCTGAACAGGTACCAAGTCCTATCAGAAAAACAGATGAGCTCTCTTTTGCCTCTCTTTCTTGTTTAGGATTATTTATGCCACATTTCTCCTAGTCAGACTGGAAAAGGCTACATAAAATTTATCTCTACAGTATATCAGATGAATCAGATGAATTCTCAATTTTGTATTTCCTTAAGCTTTTATCTGACTCTTGGGGTCGTAGCTACTTTTTTTTTGCCAGACTCTTTCAGATATTTCATAAATGAAAAAAATACCAGTAATGGTTAAGGCAGATCCACCAGCACCGTGATTTTTCTGGTTTGAGGGAATACAGAACATTGCAGAAATCCATATTTGGAGTTCAGCACCTGATCATTGGTCTTATGATTTCAGCCATGTGGTACATAGTAGAGCTCTTTGTGAGGAAAAAAAATATGAAGTGATTTATTACTGCTCTAACATGGTAACTAGATCATCATATTACAAGTAGCAAAAAATATTACAAGCTAGAAAAATATGTAGTTATTTCATTACTTTTTTATTGTTGAAACTTTTAATCTGCTTACTGATTCATTCACCTTTCATTTTATTTCACAATTGATATAGAATTATGGAAATTATTATTCTTATTTATTTCCATATCTTTTCTTTTTTTAAAACTTTTTAAAAACCAGTTTTCTCCTGTCTATAACTTCAGGCAGGTGCTATCATGAATGCTACTGGTTGGGAACTGAAGGAATTTCAAATAAAATCCTGTTTCTTGTTTGTTTCCATTGAAGCCATGCTGGAGCAGCCTTTACAGCAGGGGAGGGCAATTTTCCCAGGGTCAGGAGTCACAATTTGCTCCCTCAAGCAGTTGGAGGGCTGCAGGTGACATCACTAGGTAGGTGGTGAAGTCACAGAAAGGATTCCCGCAGGTACCCCATAAATTACAGGGCCTGCTGTAACCTTTGCCTGGACTATAATGGTTACAGACAGAGGGTGACCGTCCTAAAAATTAGCACCATGCCTATAAAGTTTCAATTAACTAACAGCAAAGAGCTCTAGAGCACTTTCATTATTATAGCAAATAAATTTGTTTTGTAAATTATTCTTTTTTTTCCCAAAACACACACTGCTATTACAAATGTAAGATAAACATAGTATATTTTTTCAGAATCAATTTCCACAAAGGTTATTGCTATTAGTTTTCTTCTCATGCGTGTCATACTAGGTGGCTTGTGAACATACCGGTAGTACCTTAAATTTTATTGAAGGTTCTTTTCTTCAGTTAGATAACAGTTTCTAGATTCATGCAAAAGCTATCATCAAATTGAAACTTTTTTAAAAATTGATAAAATATACAACTTTCTCATATATAACTTTGGGGAATATTAGCAGACTGCATTTCCCATAACAGCAGACTGTCAAACTACGGCCCTGTATTCTTCATGCATGTAGACTCACTTGCTGGCAAATTGGCTCATATGATCAATATCTTCAGGAAGAAGAAATGCTTTTTACGCCTTGTAAACACTGATTCTTTAGCATCGCAAATTTGAGTTTGGAATTTCAAGGGGAAAAAATTGAAATCCATAGAATTCAATTGGAAGGAACATCTGACTTCAAGTGAATTCTATTATTTTAGAAATAGGTAATAAGTCTAGGAAGGAATGGGCACAAGAACTGTGATATTTACTTTTCTGTGTTTTGTCTTAGTTCTTCATACAAACTCAGTAATTTAACGCATTTATGCTTATCTCTGTGCAATAGTAAATATTTTTTCTTTAAATTATTTTGTGATTTGGAATCCTATTTTAAACTTTTACAGAAACTTTTTTTTAAGTTGAAGCCAACCTCTGCCACCTAGTGGTCCTTTGAATTTTTCAGCTTGACTAATTTGCCAGGAGTTTCATTTGCCTTTTTAACTAACTTATAATATTTTGTTGAATTGAGCACTTTTATAATTTTCAATATTGCCCATTTCTATTTTAATATATAAAGCTAAAAAGTTATTTTTACACATTATATGTACTTTTATTACAAAAAGTTTGATTTTGTTTATTTCATGTGAGATTGGCTGCTACTATATCTTTTTGTGTTGTATACACAAACACAAATTTTACATTTATATTTCCCCAATTATATCTATATAATGGTGTGCACACTTTTTGATTATTTTATTCTACTTTTCTATATGCATTTTTGTAAAAAAAAGTGATATTTGACCTTAAATAAAGTAAAAGAAATCAGCATGAAAACTTCTCCATACCAAAAATAGAAGAATTGGTGTGTAAAATGAGAATCCAAAACTCAGGTTTATGCTAGACTCTGAAGTGTTTTTAAATCACATCATACAGGTGAGATATTGTAATCAGAGCATAATAGGTCAATACTTTCTTAGTCTAATCTTTAGTTTGCATGTTATGGTGCCTTGTCTTTTTCAGGTTATTATTTACCAGGGTGGTCAGATTTTTGATGGTGCAGCCCAGTTTCATGGGCGAGTGGGGTTTGCAAAAACAATGCCAACCACCAGTGCCTCCATCTTCATCAACAATACCAAGCTTTCAGATACGGGAACTTACCAGTGTTTGGTGAATAATCTACCAGACCGAGGAGGACGAAATATTGGAGTCATTGGGCTCAATGTCTTGGGTATGATCTTTCTAAAATGGATAATAGATTTAAAATATGGAGGTGAACTGATGTATAATTTTTTTAAAATTTTAATTGTAAGCAAGACTCTGGAACAGGAATTGCTGCCATGCCAGTGGTCCGCCAGTTTTGCACAAGAATACTAGATAACTATAATTTACTTTAACTCTGTGATTCTTCCCAGTTTCTTTCATCTCTGAAATAACACACCAGTAAAACAACGGAAAGGGATTAGAAGTCATAATTAAAATTGGTCTCTCTCTAAAACTTCTATGAACAACTCAACTCTCTGCATATTTGTTAGAGCCACTCCTCATTTAGTGACCACCTTGGTTAGGGACCATTCACAAATATGAGATTAATAGGTGTTAATAAAAATCCATTTTCTGCCCAATATGTGCAATTATCAGCAAATTTCAGGTGCCTAAAGCCTGCCAGAGGGTTCTAATAAACTAATTAAGATCACAGAGCTGAGCTTGTTAACACAGTAACACTTTTTAGAGAAGTGCTGCCTGAGGAAAAAAGCAGGAAGAGAAAGCTTCTTTAACCAAAGTCCCATGAGGGGGCAAAAGTGTGGGAGTGAGAAGGAAAGATCAGACATGGCACATTGTAAGAGAGATCTTTGTCTGAATGAGAGGACAGCAACAGTGACCCTAGCAACATCTCTCTCTCTCTCTTTTTCTCTCCTCCCCTCCCTCCCCCCCTCTCTCTTTCTCCTTACTTAGTGACCATTTCACTTAGCTAAGTTGTTGGGCAGAGTATGGTCAGTAAACAAGGATAGGAGTAAATACTTAAATTGTGATAGAGTATAGCAAAGGAGACAAAAAGCAATTTGGAGATAACAGAATATTGTACTTAGGCCCACCTAGTTCCTGCTGTCATGCTTGACAGATACTTATCCTGCTGGTTGGTGATATGCTGAAGAGGGAGTACAGTAAAGCCAGCTAGTTAAAACCATCACTGCCTGTCACAAAAGGCCCACTCGCAAATCAGAGCAATACAGATAAACAGAGATTGGAAACTGGGAGAATAAAGGCAGAAAAGAATGGCAGTAGAAATACAGGTAGTCCTCGACTTAAAACAGTTCATTTAGTGACTGTTCAAAGTTACAACGGCACTGGAAAAAAAGCGAGTTAATGACTATTTTTCACACTAATAATCATTGCAGCATCCCCTTGGTTACATGATCGACATCCAGATGCTTGACAACCAACTCACATTTATGGCGGTTGCAGCGTCCCAGGGTCATGTGATCCCTTTTTGTGACCTTCTGACAAGCAAAGTCAATGGGGCAACCAGATTCACCTAACAACTGTGTTACTAATTTAACAATTGCGGTGATTCGCTTAGCAATTGTGGCAAGAAAAGTCATAGAATGGGGCAAAACACAAGAGATTTATCACTTAACAACATAAATTTTGGGCTCAGTTGTGGTCGTAAGTTGAGGACTACTTGTACAAAATGTCATGCTGACTTGAGGAGTGGATATCACTTTAGTTCAGTAATAGGGAAGGGCCTTCAGTCACTCTGTATCCCATTCAACTGCCTGGTTTCCATGCAAGTAATTCTAAACTGACAATTAATTTAGTGACCATTCAAAGTTACAACAACACTAAAAAAAAGTAACTGATGACTTTTTCTCACTTATGACCATTGGTCATGTGATCAAAATTTATATGCTTGGCAATTGATTCATATTTATGACAGTTTCAGTGTCCCAGAATCATCTTTTGTGACTCTGCAAAGTCATTTTACTTCATTGTTAAATAAAGCCAGATTCATTTAACAACTGTATTACTAACTTAACAACTGCACTGATTTCTTTAACAGCTGAGAAAGAAAGGTCGCAAGATGGAGCAAAAGTCAGTTAAAAATTATCTTGCTTAGCAACAGAAATTTTGGGCTCAATTGTTGTCCTAAGTTGACGATTATCTGTACTAGGGAAAGAGTTAGGAAAAGGCAGGGATAAACCCATCGGCTATCTCCTTGCCAAGATAAATACCTGCATCTTGTCAACTAAATTTGTTGCCAATAAGTTGTATCACTTAATCCTTAGTTGCATAATGTATGTGTGCGTGTGGATATTTTGGATTCACTTAGGGACCAGAATGTCAGAATTCCTAGCATCCTTACCCAACGTATATAATTAATACATGGTGCATTCAGGAAGTATTCAGACTACTTTGTCAATTTTGTATGCTGCAGCCTGATTCTACAGTTGTTGAAATTCATTTTTTTCTCATGAATCTATACTTAGTACCCCAATAATGACAAAGTAAAAACAGGATTTTAGAAATGTCTGTAAACAAAATTGACAAAAGTAAGGGGAGCTGAACTGTTACTGTCCAGTTTCCTGATTTCTAGAAAAAAATGAGATAGAAGACTCTTTCAACTTTTTCCCTTAAAATATAAATTTTGTAGATTCTGATGTAAGTGGGACAGAAGTGGGTTATGAGAGATTCAAGCTAGCTTTATATAGTAGAAGATAGGTTTGGTAATAGGAGTCAGAAGTATATGATAGAACCACTTATAGAAGGCAAAGAATTCTCTCTACTTTTGATCTATTGTGGCACATTTTCAAAAGCTTTTGCTAGTGGTATAAGTATCTTTAAGCTCTGTATAGTTTATTTTTAGCATTGCTTGACCATGTTTACGTTAGGTGTTTTTGAGAATTTGGTACCTACTTGATCCATAGTAATACCATCTTTCTCTACATAGATACTAAATGTAAATCTCATAACCTTATCAAGACAATAGAATCTAGATTTAAAGTAAAATATTTTCATAGTAACTTTATTATGATAATTGAGGGGGATCACAGATGTTGCCCTTCCCTGTAATAAAAAATGGCCATGCTTAAGCCTACAATTATGACTGAGCTCAGTTTAATAGGTTGAAAGTTATGATGGACTTGAAAAAAAGCAACTTAAGCCATATTCTCAAAGTTATGACTGCCAAACCAACCCCACAATTACATGATTGTATTTTGGGCACTTGGCAACTGGTTCTCATTTGAGAGTGGTTGCAGCATCCTGTGGCAACACATTTGTGTTTTGTGATTTATTTATTTATTTATTTGCCATTTTCAGGCAAAAAATGGCAAAAGCACCCATTGCATAAAAAGGCTTCAAACTGACAATGTAGTTTGATAAACAATTGTGTGATTTGCTCTAATGATAGTTTTTTAAAAGGTGATAAAATTGAGTAAGGTTACCTGGTGCCTTGACTTACAACCATAGTGGCTTGTGACTAAAATATCAGTCCCAGTTGTGGTCATAAGTCAAGGACTACCTGTAGTTACAAAAGTCTTAGCAGGTTACCTTGCCTGTTGCTTCCTTATTAGTCTTGAACATCTCTATCCTCTCATTTTTTTAAAATGCTGTCTATATTTATGAAGATGACAAGAAAAATTATTGTAAATAATCCATGCCATCTTCTATTGTAACAGTTCCTCCATCTGCTCCTGACTGCAGAATTCAGGGTTCTTTGAATATTGGTAGTGACATCACACTGAGTTGTAATTCAGAAGAAGGCATTCCTCGGCCAACTTACAACTGGGAAAGGCTGGATAATGCTCCCAAGCTGCCTCCAACATCCATCCAAGGTGACCATTCTCTATCTTTCTTTCTGTTTCTTTTGGATGTCTGACTAATTTTTCTTAATTTACTTTGGTAGTAATGTAGTCGTAAGTTTTGCATTTTGTCCCAAACTGCTGCTTCAGTTACTTTTGTAAAGCACCTGGTCCAAGAATGTTACAGAAGAGAGGAAAGCAATTAATGTTGTCAATTAATGCTGATATTATCACGTAATGCTGATAATCTGAATGTAAAAACTCATTAAAAGTAACAAGCAGAGGAGAAAGGAAAAATCTGTTTTGGATGATAAAAAAACAACCAAGCCTATAAAGCATTGGGTGCCCTCTAGTGGAATTCTAATTAGTTTAAGTGTTTTTATGTATGAAATAAAAAAACACATATTACTTTAAAGTAATGGTGGTCAGCTATTTTGGCAAATTTGCCAGAAATCCAATGGCTCAAATATTGTTATTATAAAATATACTATAAAACAAAATAGTTCCACCTTTAATTCTTTTATCTTGTAATATATTTTACAGGAATAGTAATACCAGGCAATCAGGTTCATATAGCTAGGATGACTGTGAAACATCATATACCTCATAACAACAGGTTATATGATATCACAAAGGATTTCACAGTTTTGGCAGTGCTTTCTGCCCCCACATGAAATAAATGCAAAAAAAATAAATAAAACTAAAGAGGAGGATCTCAAAGAACAGATGCATGTTCTTTTGCTTGTTTCAGGTTTTTTAATAAAAAAGAATCATGTTCACAGAAGTCATAAAAGATTATCGTAATAATTAAATTGCATTGTTATTTTAAATGTTTATATTTGGTTGTTTCAAAGATATATAATACTTGGGGGTTTTTTGAATGAATGTTCAAAACATCTAAGTATTTGCAACATTAAACTTTTTTTTAAAAAAGTGTATCAGTAAAAAATGCAGATAGCAGTCACTTTATTCCAAAAGTCTTATTAGATCCAGACAGACAGATAGACAGACATATAGCTATATTTCACCAGCTGATGAAAAATGAGTAATGATAGTAAATAGACTTTTCAAACTGTTTTGCCAAGAATAAATTTATCAGATTTTGTACTTAGAATAGTAATGGTAAATTGTAAATAGAAAGCTTTGGAATATATCAAGTAAAAACAAAATCAGAAACACAGGAGAATGAAATTTCAGGAAAATAGATTGCAGGAACATAATTTTGATTATTGATCCCAATATTCCCTTGAGATATATTTCTACCCAGAGCTGTTCCTGTTCTGAAATAACTTTACAAAGTCTTTTTTTTCCCCTTGTGATGAATTTGGAAGTTCTGTGTTTGCCTATTAACACCACTAGGTCCGTTCTTTTGGAACACTGTTGAGTGCATTCCAGACTGAACAAAATCCTCAGCTTCTGTCAGATTAATCAGCAACATTTCCTATGCCCCTTTTTCTGACTAAAAGAGAAAAAAAGTCAGTCTGAACCTAATATTGTTTTAATGGGAAAGAAGTAATATTCTAATGTTGAACGAAACATACTTTGGGAAAAAATAAAGTTGTTTAAATTTGCTAATATTCATATAAAGCAGGGGTATCACATCGTCATGGTGGCATCATGTGATGTATTGGGACTTTTTTTCCCTTCGCGAAACCAGGCATGGCATCCGGGGCCCAGGAGTTTAAAGGGATAGGTCAGAAGTCAGACTGAAAGTTTCTGTTAATATGCAGTCATAAGCTTCTCTTATATGCTTTTTGCAGAACCTATGTATATCACCAAGTTGGATGATAAGCCAACCATTGGTACTATTGATTGCAAGTTTTTGGTTGTTAGGTATAAAGGCAGCAATGGTTAACAATACACTTTGAATTTAGGTTTTTTTTAGCTTTAATTTTTAAAAGTAGGCCACATTTTTTTCATTGATTATGCAGTGTTTCATCACATCTTAGAAAGCATCCTTGAGAAAAAAAAACCCTCTAAAAATATACAAAATAAATAAAGGAAATCAATACAAGTAAAGATAAACTGATTTTTTTCTAGAAGATATATTCAGCAATTTGTAGCCACAACAACAACCACAAAAAGACTTCAGCAAGTTCTTAGCCAAACAGTTACTGCCAATTATAGTATTAGTGGCTCAGAATCACAAATAGCTATTTTACTATAGTGGAACTGATTGTGAACATAGACTTTGGATCAATAAAGTATGGGGAATATCTGTCACAATGATGGCAATGGTGATAGTCTATAAATTGAAAATCTGTCATCTGGATCTTATTGATCAGTAGTATCTCCTACATGGGAAACTGTTTTTCCAAGAACCAGAGCTATAGGCTAGGTTCATTATTTTTTCTAAATATTTCTTCATAGTACATTATATGTATAGTACTTATAAAATTGATTGGCGTGTTTAGCTAAGCACTTTAAAACTCAGGATTAGATCAAGGGGGTTGTAGCAAGGACTGGAATGAAAATAATCTTCCTGGAAACATTGTCTAAAACTTCCTATGGTCCCAGATTGAGAGAAAGATTGCCTGAAGTAAAAGCTATGTCGCTGTCCTGCTACTAAATATTTCATACTGTATTACAACAAATTTGTTTATTTTGCATCCCAAAATATATTCATGTATTTGCTGATTTGCAAAACTCTCTTAATTTTTATTAGCAAAATTTAGAACAGCCTTCTAAAATATGAATTTTTTCTTGAAGTGTAATATTTGCTGGGAAGGCTTGATTAGATGGAGAAAAGGTATTGTGTAATGTGAACGGTGGTTGATTTTCTTAAATTCATTCATGAGTCTTGATTCACAGGCTGAAATGTTTTCTGGAAGAAGGAAAACAAAAGAAAAGGAAAACAATGCAAAGACGAGACAACTGATAGTTCAAACACTGTTCTCAGTTTCCTTGTTAAAATGATAGATTGATGATAGGTTTTTTTTTTTTAAGTTTTCTTATTGTGTTCCTTTGGTCTTAGGCTTCCAAATTATAACAACAATCTTTCAGAAGAAAATGACCACTATAAGCTTCTTAAACTCTAGTCTCATTTGTAAAAAAATGCTTTCATCTGAAGGTTATTTTGTAATCTGTCTTTTAAGAGCCTTACATTGCAACTTAGGTTTTGTTGGATTTGGATTTTCAAAATTCTGGTAAAATGGTTCTTCTCTCTTATATAAATTGCAATTTAATTTATAAGATTTTATTTTGTTTTTGGTCTTTCCTGTCTAGATCTAGTTCAGGGTACTCTTCTTCTGCGCAATATTAGCTCTTTGTCATCAGGACGTTACCAATGTATGGCATCCAATGTCATTGGAAGCAGCACCTGTTCGCTTGAAGTTCAAGTGATTACACGTGAGTTAGATTTAGTATTCAGAACTTGTTGTTTTGTATTGGGATCTGTGCAGCTTTATAACTCTGTCTATATCACTGTTGCAAAATTTCAGGTAATAATACATTCCATTGCTTTTTTTATATTAGAAAAACCATCTGTCCTTATATCTGTTACCAGCAGTGTGTGAAAAGCTGGCATTGTATAGAATGCCTAGGAAATCTATAAAATGTTTGATGTTCAATGCACAAAGTATGAATTCTCTGTGTTATTTTAATATGCTGTATACTTTCCCTAGTCGTTCTGTATAATACCTAGGCATTATGCAGGAGGAGCGGAACTATTCAGGCAAAGTATGAAAAGAGAGTCATGAAAAGATTTAGGATTAGGGTTAACCCTACTCCTAACTCTTTATTGGGAAGTCATATCAGGGGTGGGATCTGACAGGGTTAACTACTAGTTCGGTCATTTACGAGGTTTGGTGATTTACGATGTGCTTCCCTGCATGCTGCTGACGTGCACCTGTAAATTGTCATCAGCATGCTGCGTGCAGAGAAGCAGCCTTTCAAAAAGCCCTTTTTTCCTGCTTTTTTAATTGCAGCTGTGCCTCGCACGGCAGCTGAAGTTGAAAAAAATCAGGAAATAAAGGTCAGGTAAGAGCCCGGGTGGGCAGGTGGGCAAAAACATCAGCAGACATAGAACCGGTTCTATGTTTGCTGCTCTTCAGAGCTACCAGTTCTACAGAGGTGGACAGAACTGGTAGAAACCCATCCCTGAGTCATATATAAAAATGAAAAACAAATGAAAAATAAAGGATTTTCTTACTGTAAAAAAACAAGCGAAAAAGACCAGTATTAACCTACTTGTTGCAACAAGGAAGGCTAGAATGGCATTTTAGCAGCAGTATTTTATACTTTGCTGATTTCCCTTTTGGCATTGCATAGAATGTCTAGGAAATGTGTGAAATATTAAGTATTTCACACTTTCCCATTTTTGGCATTCTTTAGGTTTTCTAGACAATGATGGCATTTCTGGCATTCTATAGATTTTCTAGACATTGATGATAACATATATAAATAAACTTTCTTTCTAATATATACCATATACCCAATGTATTAACTTACATTTCTCCAATATGATTTTTAATACAAATGTCTCTTATGTTCATTTAAAAATATATTTATGCACTCTTTTGCATTGCCTTCCCCAAATATAACTTCTTGTTTGGGGTTATAATTAAATAGATTTTTTTTTTCTTTTTTCACCCTAAATGATGGACACTATCTGTTGCTGCTGCCTATATTGCTACAAAGCCTATTTTGGTAGATTCTACCAATTCACAGAAATTTCTTTAACATCCTTAATCTTGCTGGTTCTGATCATCTCTGACCTTTCTTACAGAAAGGTCAGCATTAGAGAAAGGTTTTCTTTCACTACACCAGACATTTAGAACAAATGAACTATTATTTATGTGGCTGAATGATAATTGAATTTTCTTGCACAATTTTTTTCCCCCTACAAATAGCTATAAGTGATTTAGTTTTTCAAGGAAGTTCTATTTTCTGCACACATCTCAAGTCTAAATTGCATCTTAGAGCTGTTATTTTAGAAAGAGAAACATAATAACTGTACCACCAAGGCAATATTATTGGGATGTTGAATTGTAACTGCTGCACAGTAGAAAAATGTAAATTCTCATTTCTGAATTTTGGCTCCAATCCATATCGGAAGGCCTCGGAGAAGATAAAAGCACTGGGGGAAATTTTTAGTTTAGTAAAACTATATCTGTTTTACCTCCTTATATATTTCATTGTTTAAAAATCAAATGCTTTTTTCTGACACATTTTAAAGAAGCAGACACATTTTGTTCTAGGAAACAAAATAAAATACTTGCATTGTCATAGTCAATAAATAGGGCTGTTTCCAGCAGAGGAAACATCTTTTCATGCCTGTTCAATGCATCACTACTAAAGGAGAGATGTCTGCTAGTAATCACTGAATAACTATTAAAATTATGGCAGCCTCATTCACACTGTACATCATTGCATCTGACTTGTTAGAACAAGAAGGGTGATAGAAATAAAGACCAGGGAGGGTCTTAGTGTGAAGATGTTCAAGATACCACTTTGTCTCTATTCTATATTGGCAATAGACATGATGCTGATTACATGGCTGAGCTCAAATACAGTTGAATACCCCGAGATATCCCAAAATTCAGTCATTCAGTCACTGAGTTGAATACAAAGAGGTTAAGGCTGTCTGAGTAGATAGACAGAGCATTTATGCTCTCTAAAGCTCTATCACTTTAAGAAGAAATTAGCAAAGTTTGTGAAACGGTTTGCTTTTCTAAAAAAAGCACTAAATAAAATTCACACAAACACATATACACAGCAATTCTACATTAGATTCTCTGTATAATTATTAATTTGTCCTATCACCTTGTCACTGGACTTCAGACATTCATAATGGATTTAAAGCTGCTTTGGCTATGTGCAGATTGCATGGAATAATTTCACTTTGCTATAAGTTCTCTTGTTTGAATGAAGGCAGAATCCACTCCAAAATGTGCATATGGAAACATTTCTAGTGTGACAAAAGGTTGGGAAAATGTTAACAACCTTTAGTATTATATCGCAAGTTACAAGCATATGTAAGACAACATCCCTGAACTTTTGATTCATGGATGCTTTTTTCCATGTGATTTTTGGTTACTTTTAGGAATACAGCTGGTCTTTCCTGCTCCTGCTGTGGTTCTTTGAACATGCTCATGTGTTCTTTCTACTCAGATTTTGCATGTGTTCCATGTTCCACACAGCTAATCCTCGGAATATTGGTCTGATTGCCGGAGCTGCAGCAGCAGGGGCAGTTGTGCTTATTGTCTGCATTGTCTTGGTGGCTGTTACACTCTTTTATTGGAAAAACAAACACAAGGAGGAAGAGGAGGAGGAGATTCCCAATGAGATAAGGTTTGGTCTTGGAAAATATTTTGTCTATCCTTCCAAATTTCTTCCCTTTCTTCCAAGCAACACTGTCTCCAGGTTTCAAGAGAAAGACGTTACAGTAACTTCTCATTCTTGAGTGTAATGAATCCAAATTGAATGTTAGCATATAAGATTCTCATTCCTAATTCTTACAATACTAGTAATAGTATGGCTATGCAGTGCCAGTTATTAATGGAGTAGACATAAGTGCAATGCAAGTCTAATGCATCATCTTTTCTGACATGTTAGCAAGAGGGTTACATGCAATATTCCTGGTAAGAGAAGTACAGTTTGTTAATTAGTCATGGCAGTCTAAACAAGCAATAAATTCTTCAAGAGAAAATAATTTCTGCCTTTTGTCCATTATCACTGTGTATTCAGCTTTGACAGAATGAAACCAGGATATTAGCACGAAAAATTAGAATGTAAAACTTAAAGTTGTGGTGTATATTTGGGCAAGAATTAAGATGTTGGTATCAAAGAAGTGAAATAATTGGGTGTTTTTTGCTGTCCAGTGTTAATTATTTCATGCATGCTTGTTAGTAAGCGAGGAAAGTTTCCTATTTGTCTTGGAAATAAAGGGATATTGAGGAAATGGTGCGACAAGAATTATAATTATGTTTTTCTTTTTCTTAGAGAGGATGATTTGCCACCCAAATGTTCTTCATCCACAAAAGCCTTTCATGGTGATGCTTCCTCATCTGAAAATGACACTCTTACCTCTTCCAATACCTACAACAGCCGATACTGGAATGACCCCAAAGCAAACCATGCTACAGACTCCTTCACTCACCTCAACAATGACGCACGGCAGGCCTTCTCTCGTTCTGGAAGTACCAATGCCCGTTCTGTATATGCTAATGGAGGCCACCCAGCACCCCCTCCACCGAAGACATTGGTAGTGACGACCAATACAGCTCCATCTCCACAGGAGATGGCCAGGAGTAATGGATCAGTGAGTCGGAAACCACGACCCCAACACACATGGTCCTATGCTGTAAGCCAAGCAACGCTGGAGAGGATAGGTGCTGTGCCTGTAATGGTACCAGCACAGAGCCGAGCAGGCTCTTTGGTGTAAAAAATGGTTGTGGTTCTGCGAATTTGTTACAATAAGTGGGAGTGAAGATGGGCCCAATAAGAGACTCTCCTCTTCCTCCCTGAGATGGAGGGGAAGATCTGTGTTCTTCCTTTACCCCAATCAACTGAACCCAACTGATGTGATGATCCCTCCTTTATTACCCCACCCTCATGATCTCAGGGGCTCCTCAGCTATGGCTGTATGTGCCAAGGTCAAAAGGAGGCCATTTAAGGCATCGGGAAGGAGACCATACTTGCTTTCTAAGGTCTGCTATGCGAAATTTCTATTAGTATGGTAAACCAGATGGAATTTATAAAATCCAGAGGTCAGTAGATCAGATCAGCTGCCTTGGGTTTAGCCCAATTGCTGCTTGGCTCGAAACAGATGATGGTGAGGGGAAACTGGTGACATTCTGTCTGTGACTACTGATCTCAGAGGAAAAAGCAGAGGAAAAAAATAAACTGGGGCAAAAGAAATGGGAGGGAGGGCGATTGACTTGAGAGTTATATTTTATTTAATTATTTTTCTGGAGTTCTTTATTTCTATCTTCCTCCCTTCTCCTGCTTCCTGTCATTCTCCAAATTGGATTTTTCTGCCCCTTGCACTAGTTTTCTGGATGCTTCTCACATCCCTTGCCACCTCCATGGCAACTGGTCGTTTTGGCCTTGTTCCCTGAAGGGCTGCTTGGCATCTGATTGGCCTGCTGCTGCTGCTGTTGCTGTTGTTTGGCTGTTGTTGAAAGGAGGGATTTGGGGAGGGCATGGTGTGGGGTTGAAAGCTAAAGCCTCCATTGCTTAACTGAACTGGCTGTGTATTTTCTAGGGTATGTGGCTGGCATTTCTCAAAAGAGCTAGGTTTCCAAAGCTTTTGGCATCTGCATGGCATATATGGCTGTGTGGGGCTGGCCTGCATGGTCAGGTTGATAGTTGACCATTCACACATTCAAAGCATTCATTTTAACTCTTTCTTTACAGGATATCTTGGATTTATATTAGGGAAGGAAGGAAGGAAGGAAGGAAGGAAGGAAGGAAGGAATAGGGGGAGGAATAAAGAAAGAAATATAAGAGCAGCTGAAAGATGGATTGTGGCTACACTGTCCCCCCTTTCTCTTTTCTTGAAATGTGGTCTGCTCTAAATAGTAGCCCATGGTTACATGTGTCACTCTTGTAATTTCATTAGCCTTAATTGAGTAACAACAATGGAGAATTCGGAAAGAAAGAAAAGTGAGAGTCTTCCATGCTTCATATGGAGCTTGGGATTGGGTGGGAAGGGAATACATTTCTGAATACCTCGAGGAAACACAGCCAGGCACACCTCACTGAGTCCTGCTGTCCGCACCTGCCTCATTGATTACTGACACACTGGTCTTAAATAAACTTCCTTTGGAAGTTCCTAACAGGATTTCCTTCTCTGCACTGACAAAATCTATCCTTCTGATCAAAGCCTGGAATTAGGTAGGCCTTCTTCCACTGGCTCCCTTCCATATTCCGAACTGCACTGGAAATGAGGTTCCTAGAGAATCTCTACTGCTCTTTCACATCCCTTCTGCTTCACTCTTAATTTCAACACTTCCCCCCCCCCCCACCCACACACACTTTCTAAATGGATTTTAAGGTCATTAAGAGAGCTCTCTGCACAGGCCATATATACCATCTATACCAGGGGTCTCCAACCTTGGCAACTTTAAGACTTGTGGACCAACTCCCAGAGTTCCTCAGCCAGCTTTACTTTGAAGGCCACAAGTCTTAAAATTGCCAAGGTTGGAGACCCCTGATCTATAGGATGCCATTGTCAAGAGAGCCCTCTAAGCTGAACTAGGTTTAAAGCTTAGCTGTGCCTTTTTTGCTTGTTTTTTTTAATATGTTAAAAAAAACCCTCTCCTTCCCATTTACTTTCCTCCCCCCTTCCCCCCCGGAAAAAATATATACTGCTAATGGACTTGCTCCATCAGTTTCAGAGCATACCAGGAAGACAGATGGCTGCTGTATTTATACATGTTTCCTAAGGAGCAGTATCTCTCCTCCCCTATTCACTGCCGCTTTCTCCTTTTTATTTTTTGGAAGTTGTGTGATGGCATTGCTGGAGTGGGGATAGCTTAGAAGAAAGAAGAATGGGTTGGTTTTTTTTAAGTTAGTGCAAAACAAACCACAACATAAACATGGTTTCTCCCTCTCTGCTTTTCTAACAACGGGAAACACAAGAGGCATTTTCAAGAGACGCTGCTTAGAGCAGCCCACAACTAGTGCTCAGAAAGCTCTTCCTGGTTCTATTGTTCACTCTCCTCTTTCTTTCTTCTTTCTAATTGTCTAAAAAATAATAAAACTTTTATTCATATAAAAGAGAAAATGATTGTCTCTGAATTTGGTTATTTATTTGCTTTCTAATGTTATATATATATATGAATACTTAAGGTACAAGGATCATAGTAGTGGTGGTATGCTACAGGTTCGGACTGTTTCAGCTGAAACAGTAGTAAAAAAAAAAAAGCCGATGATCAGCCTAGAGGAAGAAAAAAAATCCTCCAACAATCAGGTCAGGGGAAAAAGAAAAGAAAAGCGCGGGATCGGCCCTGCCACCTGCCCCTGCGCTTTTCTCTTCTTTATCCTTTCAGCTGATTGGCACTTCAGGTCTCAACTGGTGAGGGGAAAGCTGTGCGCCGGCCGTTAGGCAAAGCACACCCAGCAAGCCATGCCCACCGAACTGGTGGTAAAACAATTTGAATCTCACCACTGGATCATAGATCTTCAGGTTTTCAGGACATTTCTCTGACCACCATTGCTGAAAATGGGCAGTGCGGTTTCTCATTATTCTACGAGGGAAACAAGAAAACTGTAATTAAGTTCTAAAATAGTTTAAGATTTTTTTTAAAAGAACCACAGCCCTGACGCCACAAACTAAATAAAAATCCTCGACCTGCCCACCCATGTTACATCATCCTTCTCACTTTGTATCTTTATGTGCTTCATAAATCGATATGTGCATGCCACATATCATTATTCTAATCATTCTACATTGGTTTTAAAATGCACATTTTGTGCAACAGGAAGTCTCAGCTTCCAGCTAGACCATCTTTGATTAAAAGAATCAGATTGGAAATTATGGGAGAAGGGGGGCATTCTGCCAGAAACTGCCAAAGAATTGTTGCCAGCCACAAGGACAAGTAGAAATAGAAAGCCACCAAAAAGATGAGCAGAAATTTATAGCACTGAAAAGCTATAATCATATTGCTCTTTTTTCAAATGCAGCACACCTAAAACACCACTGTCAGCAAGTTGAAGTTTGTACCCATCGCTATAAGCTATTACAGTCAAGATGGAAATCAGGAGGGGGGGTTGTCCCATAGTATCTTCACATCTTTTGTATGGACATTTATGTATTTATCTTTACACAAAAGAAACATCTTGCAGTCTGTGTATTTCTTAGTTATGTGAATCCCAGATTTGAACTTTATACATAACATAATCCTATACAGAACTGCTGGTAAAAAAAGATGTGGGGAGGGAGTTGGATTTTTTTTTAATTGGGATTAGAAAAGGGGAAAAATTACAAGTTGCATTGAAAAGACACTGTTTAGCTTTTGTTTCCTCAGAAGCTTAAATTTGGATTTAATTGTGATTAGAAATGGGCTGAAGCAATGTCTATATACAACTAAGAAATGGACTGAAGTAATGTTTATGTACAATTTGCCCCTTATTGATAATTGCATTTATGGAACAGCTAATGGACCACTGTCCAGGAAATGCAAACTGAATGCAAATTTGAGTATGATAGGAAGGGTCCAAAACATAGAACTTTTATAAAGCAGAATCGAACCTCTTAACATGTAGAATAAATCTCCTTACTCTTAAATTTAAATAATACTTTCAGCACTGTGATTGTTTAAGCACAGTTTGTTGGCAGTCACAGTCTACCAACCTCATGGAGCCTTCAGTTATTTTATTTTCACTCCAGTGTGTCAACTCTGAAGAACATACAAATTCCCCAGTACATAATTGGGATTAAAACAGTATGATCTGTTAAAAGAAAACAAGGTAGAAATATTTGTGTAGAATATTTGTTTTTCCATAAGGAATCTGGGTAAATATGCCATTCATTTTCCTAAGTTTTCACCCTATTTGCAGAACACAGTTGTTTTTCTGCTGAATATCACATTGTGGGCACTGATTTTGGACAGGGTTAATGGAGGAGGAAGGTTTTTCCCTTGATCTCCTTACAGTCCCTGCAGATGAGGTTATTGATTCTCCACTTCTAATCCTAACAGGGATACAAATGGATCCTGGGATGAAGAAAGATTGTAATCCTATGACTCTTGTGGTCATCATCATCATCATCATTTCCATGAGGTAAAATAGCAGAACCTTTAAACCAGGGGTGTCAAACTCATGTCATCATGGTGGCATCATGTGACGTATCAGGACTTTTTCCCCCTTCACTAAACTGGGCGTAGCCATGGCCAGCGCGCGATGCATCTGGCCCATGGACCAGGACTTTGACAGCCCTGCTTTAAACCTATTCCTATCCCCTGATCCCAGGACAATCAAGGTAACTGTTTTCCTGTTGGTGATGATAACATACAGCAATCCCAACCTGAGGAAGAGTAAGCTGTAAGGCAAAGTGAGAGCAGTGGTTCATTTAAGGTAATGCTATTGACCACTGGTGTAGGACGTGACAACTTGGAAGCTCCAAATTTAGCACCACTTAAACCTGCTTTTTGGAAAATGTGAAGGCAATTCTTCCCACCTTGCTGGCACAGTAGCATTCTCCTGCTTGCATTGCTGTCCCCTTGGAAAGGAAAGGGAAGCAAATCATAGATAAAATAATGTAGATGTCAGCTACTGAACTTTTCCCATTCAACTGAAAGAATGAACTTCTGGAAACTAGGTGTTTCAAAAGGAATTCTTTATTGAGATGAGACAATTCAAGTAGGGTTTCAAAACAGAGTCTAACGGCTCCCAGGCATGCAATGATAGATAAGGGAAGTTAGGACCCCTCCCCTTATCTTGATGTGTATTTTGTCAAACAAGGAACCAACATGTTAATTCCCCCTCCCTTCCTCTGGGAACGATCTTTTGAAACATTCCCAGGAAGAATCTTCCGGAGCTGGAATTTTTATAGTCCCTTCTCCCCTTGCTGTCTATTCCAGAGGTGACAGGTTTCTGGGTCATCTGGCTCCAATCCTTCAGTTGTATCGTGTAAGTTATACAAATTCAATATAAGATTTAATATATTCATGTTACATCAAAAAATGATTTCTTTACCAACTTCCCTCCCCTCTTCTTCCTTTGAAGAATGGCAGATATAGGAATCTGACAGTAGATAATGGGTTCAAAAGATCTCTTGTTTCCAGCTGAGTTTCTCCAAGGCAAAAGGAGTCTTGGTAGGCCAGATAGTATATCTAATCTGTGCCCTGGAACTCTTGTTTTAAAAAGATCTTCAACCTCAGCCAGTCACTATCAAAGATTTAAATCAACCCACATTTAAGTGTTTATGGAAAGATACGAAAAAGTCTTCATGCATATGTGCATCACACTTCTTTTTGCACACATACAGGTGGAATCAGTCCAGATAGGATACGTTCTACCTAAGTAGTTGCTTAATCCTGTTTTCTTTGAACTCACAAATTGGCATAGTCATAAAATTTTGAATGGGAAATGATTCCTTGTTCTGCATAGAACCTAAATGCAGAATGCAATAACACGGTGATTTAAATGTCTCAAGTGAAGCTGAGTTCATTTCCTGAGGCTGTCTATTCCACTGACTAGAATCACTTTCTGTTAGGAAATTTCACCATATATTTATCAGAGATGTATTTACCTGCAATATCTAGTAATTCTTTATACACCCAGTCTCTGAAGAGACAAAATAAACCAGAATCCTGAACAGTAGCAAATATTCTTTAAGAATGGCTTGGACAATTGATTATAGAAATCCAGATCCCAAATTCTCCAGGTCAGGTTGCCAATTATTCTCTGTGTGTGAGAGAGAGAGAGGGAGAGAGACACAGAGAGAGAGAGACTATATAGTTTACTTAGGCTGCTACTCCATAGCTTACACAAATTGTCCAGTATAGCAATTGTAATTGGGACTGGAATGGCCATCACCAAGTCATATGATAGCAAAGTGACATAATATGACTGCTTTGTTTAGAGATGGCAATCTTGACATTCCCTGTTGTTGTCACGAAGTAAGGATTTCAGATTATTAAGGAAGTCCAGGGATTTGCAAGCAGGTAAGTGGCTGCTGCTGGGTGTGGTCTGTGGGTAGCCAGTGCAGTGTGAGCACAGCAGGGCCAGGAGCCACTGTTGCCAGGCAAGGGAAAGTGATCTCTCAGAATGATTTGTGACCTTTGTCTGCTGCCTTCCCTATTGATTTTTCTTAAAGGAAACTAGCAAGAAGATTTCAAATGGTGATCATCTGACTCTGGGAGCTTCAACCATAGTTAAATGCAAGCTAGTTGCTAAGCACCCAGATTGTAATCACATGACTGCGGGAATGCTGGGATATCTGAAACTTTGAGGACTAGTAAGTACTAGTAAGTTCAACACCATCATAACTTTGAATAATTGCTGAACAAGTAGTTGTTAAATGAGGACTACTTGTATGTCAAGGTAATTGTTCTCTTTGTGAAATTGTAGTGAATCTCATTGAATGAATTTCTTCTTCAGTTTAATATAAGCAGCCCAAAACAAATGATTGTCATTAAAAAAAACGTCGTCAAAGCTTAAATTTGACTTTTTTTCATCCCATAGTCTATTGCTTTCTCAATGGGTTTCCCACTGAGATCACGTTGGTCTAGGAATATGTATTTCAAAGCATAACATTTACCTATTACCTATATGCATGATAAGTTTCAATTCATGTTCTACACCCTAGGACAGCTTATCTGTTATTAAAAATTCTGAGATGTTGCATTGGCTCAAAGAAAAGAGTGATTTGTAAACTCTCAAGAATACAGAGCATCTCAAGAATATATACAATTCTAAAGATGTGCAAGTAACAACAATGAACATTTTCATCATAGAGAAAGAATAGATTTCTTGAAAACAAAGCCAGGTTGTCTGATCTAAGATACAGTATGATAAGAATCTTCAAATATTTTGGAAAGCATAATATAAAAGAAAGTTATGACCAGTTGTCTATTATCCTGAGTGAGATACACCTGGTGGGACCCAGATGAAGGGCCTTCTCTGGTGGCTCCTTCTCTCTGGAATATCATTCCCCCAGAGATTAGAATGGCCCCCGCTGTATCACTCTTTCGGAAGGCACTGAAGACCTGGTTTTGCTAGCGGGCTTGGGGAATCCAGAGCAAGATGGAGCCCATTAAATGGCTAGTGTGATCTGCTGTTATCGGGGTAGGAGTTGGGGGTGTGATTTTTTTTTTCCAGATTTTGTTCTACTATACTTTATTAATTTATTTGATTCTTTTTGTTAGTTTTCATTGTTTTTTATTTTTATTTTTTGTTTTAATTATAGTTTTGCATTGTGTAAGCCGCCTCGAGTCACCATGGGCAAATAGGCGGCAATATAAATGAAATAAATAAATAAATAAATCTAAATGTTGTTTCCTCCATGCATTTAATTAGCATATAGGGCCACTGAACTAGAAGCAGTATAGAAGCAATTCAGCAGATGAATTTATCATTCAATAGTGGAACAGCGCCTACACTTTTTCTTTGATTTCATTTGTTGTAAATCAATGCTGTATATTAAGATACTGCCTTGGACATATTTAATATTAAATTATAGAAAGGCATGCAATATATGAACTGCCACAGCAGGGATCCCCAACCCCGGGCCACAGACCTGTCCCAATCTGTGGCCCATTAAGGAACCAGGCTGCACAAGCGGTGGGTGAGTACACAAAACTTCAACTGTGCATGCACAAGTGTCAGATTGTGCACATGAACCCCAGCACCATCGGTACTGCTGCTGCTGCCAGTCTGAAATTGGAAAAGTTGGGGATTGCTGTTTAGGACTTGCTACATTTTTTGATTTGATTATAGAACAGCTGGAAAGAAACAGCCTTACAACTAAACAACAGCAACAACAACTGTCAGGGTTAAGAATTTGCTTGTGAACAAGAACCATTTTATTTGTCTTAGTTACCTAACACAGTTCTGTAGTCATGATAAATGGGCTGCTTTCTCCTAGCAAATTCCCATAGTCAGCATGTCTCTGCATGTAGTGGGCATTCTTTGATTCATTGGGAGATGTTTCTGTGTCCTTAAAAACACAAGGTGTCATTGAGATTTGCCCTCTGGATAAATAGGCAATAAGTTCTTTTGATTCGAACACTGGTGGTCTGACATCTGCTGGGAACCCCTGGAACTGCAGAATTGGTTGGTTATGCCTTGCTAAGTCTTGCAAAGCAAGCAGGAAAGATAACTGATGCCTTTGCACATTTGGACTAAAAACCTGAGGAATTCTGGGAGTTGAATTCCACATATCTTTAAAGTTGCTAAAGTTGAGAAACACCAGTCCAGAGACTGGCTTTAAGATGAGGCAGCTTAAAAAGAGGACTAATTTTATCCCAGCTCCCAAGCCATCAAGAAAGTAAGCCTGACGGAATGAGATCAGAGCAGATGGCTCCTTTAAGGAAGACAGCGGAAAGAAGGATATTGGTCTGTCGAGATTCTCAGTCATCCAGGTAATGGCTGTCCCAAGGGTCCTTTTTCAGGAGGCAAGTGGACTTTCTTGTTTTTTCTTTTGAAGACGTTTCGCTTCTCATCCAAGAAGCTTCTTCAACTCTGACAGGATAGTGGGGATTGGCCATTTGGGGACAAGGAATGCTGTAAGACTCTCTCCTGGTGACATGTTCCAATATCTCAAGAAGAATTTCTGTTTATGTTCTCCTTGCACAGAGGAAGCTTTTGATATGAACGATGTTTGGAAAGACCATGCTGTAAGCTCCCATGGATTTTGTGTCCATTAGAGTGTACACAAGGAAGTCATCCTTTGAAGGGTGAATGTAACATTTCTTTTAAAAGTAATCCACTTTTCATCCCATTTTGGGCTTTATTGGATTTAAAAAGAAGGACCTTATGAATGAATCCAAAACTAGGAAGAAATATTTATGGGAGAACCAGACTCCTGATGTTCCTCCTGTATTCCCCACTTGGAACTGAACCCAGAAGGATAATTCTTCCAACACTCCTTTTCCCAAAATCCTTTGGGAGAGTGCAAGATACATGCAATGGAGAAGATTCTTTTATTTCAGAGAGGATTCTTTTATTTTTATTTCTCCTTTTTCTGAAAATGTAGGTAAACATTCTTCCCAAATCTACCATGGAAACTTCTGGTGAGTAGTGGAGCTGAACATTTTAAAATATACAGTAAAGAAGAAGTTGAGAATTCTCCTATCTTACTAGTAAATTTATTTGATTTCTCTCAGAAAAAAAATGGAAAGAAATAGAGGAGGGAAATGATATTTATTGTCTTTGTTTCTTTCTTCCTGATAAATACATGGAAGATAGGGGGTTCTGTTTAGATTTATTCATGCCTGAGACTGCAGAACAGAAAATATGGTTTATTGAACAAGCTATAACAAACTCCAAAACTATGTTTTTTAAACCACAATTAGTATAATTCATTAAACTGATGGTCCATATTAGGATTTAGTGTTATAGTTAAATCCAGCCTGAATGAAGAGATAAGGCCTGTCAGAACTTTGAAGGGGCATTTTGCTTCAATAGGTTTTATTCAAAGTATTGTAAGGTGACATTGAAAAACTATGGCTTTTAATCCTCCCATTTTAAAAGTGAAGTGAAATTATTGGAAATGCTGGACCAACCTCCTTTGTGTGATAGTGGAACTGCAGATTTAAATTTTAAGATAAATCATGGCTGCCCAGAACAGTTCGATTAAAACAATATGCAATTGTTGCTATCAGAACTAATAAAATAAAAGAGCCACTAAATGAGACCAGAACTAACTTATCTCTGCAGACACGATTGGAGGTAATGAGTTGCGAATGTATCCCATATCCCATATCTGCTAGAAAACCAGAACATCTGTCAGAACACAAGTTGGAAATGATTTTCTTATGCTGTGAAGGTTTCATTCTCCCAAGTGTGAATAACATTCAATAGCTTGTTCTCCCAGGCATAAATTATGCTTTAAACTCTGCTGGTCACTGCTTTCTTTTATGGTCATTGAGCACATGTCTTTGTCCTAATTCCGTGCTCCTACAGCAAAGCTGCTGGTGCTAGCTAGTAGACTCAGGGTTATAGATGATAAATGTTCCATAGTTTGCAAGTCATTTTTCCTTGCTCTCAGATTTAAAATGAAGAACAGAAATATTAGATATTCCCGCTAGAGGTCACTCGCACCATGAGATGTTCAGTCATGCTCTTAAGCAACCAGATGTAAATTGCAAACTGTCTGAATAGCAGCCTTTTGAATTTAATTTTGGGGACATGGCTACAGTTCAAATCCCAGTCCATCAAGCTGTGTGTCTGTGATCCCTTAACATACAGCATATGCATCTCATTTCCCTATTTATTTAGCTACTTGTAAACCTAATTTAAATTAAAACTTTCAAAACACTTATTACTGTGGAAAGCTCCAAAGGAAGGGAAGTGTTGACAGTAGTAAACAATTTCCCCATCAACTGTAAAAGTGCTAAGCTTTCGGTTCTCAGATTTTCCTGCACATAAAAATATGGATGCTTTTTCCTGCAATCAGAGTTTTCTAAATCATGTCCTTGAGATATTGTTTGGTCAACATTTGACCTGCAAGTCTATAAATGGCACATGTACTCAAATAACAAAACACTAGGGGATGCTATTGCTTCTGAAATGCCATGAAAGCCAACATCTCAGGAGGTATATCAAGGTTAATGTATTTCAGAGAGAATGCAGGAGATACATAAGATTTGTTTAGCTCAAGCTTGGTGGAAACCAGGAGATATTCATGATTCAAGAAGGGTGAGATCCACAAACCACAATGATGTCATGCTTCCTAGAGCAGACCAAATCTGTGTATCCAATTTCACTTCTACAATTTCAGGACAAAATTGAAGCCACCTTTGGCATGGTTTAGCTCCAGACAAGTTTAAAAATCGTAAGAATGTCCAACAGTCCATTTAGTGAAGTGTCCTGCTTTCAGAATAACCCATGAGACATCTTTGAGAAGTGGGAGCATAGGAGCAATAATCTTTAATTGTTGTTTTCCAATAGCTTTTTGCAAAACGTTGCTATGCAGTTGTCTACATCCCTTTTAAACCTGTCCACCATTTGACTCAGGCATTTACAACATATATTTAAGTGGAAACGGGCATAATGCACATTCCTCTCATGCACCTAACTCCTTTGTATTTTAAGACATTGGGAGAGCAAGTTCTTACATCTGAATTGGTTTGAGGTATGAATAAGGTGAGAGGCAGTTGATGTGTTAGTTAAAGCATCAGACTAGAAAGCAGAAGACTGCATTCTAGCACTGTTTTAGGCAGAAAGCCAGCTAGATGAACTTGGTCTAGTCACTTTCTCTCAACTCTAGGAAAGAGGCACTGGCAAACTTTGCTAAGAAAATTGCAGGAATTTGTCCAGGCATAATTTGAGAACCAGAGATGATTGAACAGAAGAAAAAAAAATGATAAGGCTGGTTCCTTGATTGAAGACGACTTGTAATAACATTTACCTGAAGGAATTTATAAGCTCTTGATAGTTTTTAGGGTTAAATAGGTGCACAAAATATGCTTTCTAGATGGATTGTTGCATTGGGGAAAGATATGAATGTCTGTCTCTTGCTTCCACCCCCAGTTTTAAGTGAGGCATTCAGAAACTAAATGTTTATTTAATTTCTCTTTTTCCTTTCTCCATTGCAAAATCTATATCCCTTAAAAAAAAAACAAAGGGGAGGACAGGGCTTCAGTGGAAGGACAAGTCAGGCAAATGGCATCTATCTTTCTCCCATAGGTACCTCTGTTGGATTTTCATATCCTTTAATTTGCAGGTAGATGTCATAGATACAAGACTATAGATGTATGAAGAGATACAGGGAATGATGTGGTGTAAATTAGGAATTAGATTTCCTTTTCTATTACATTGCTTAATTAAATTCCATCAAGTTGGCATTGACTCTTAATGATGACATAGACTCTTTCCATGATCATCTATCCTCAACTTAGCCTTTTAAGTCTAATAGTGTATTCATTACTGTTGCAATCAGATCTATCCACCTTGCTATGGGTTATCCTCTTCATTTTTCCCCTCAGCATTATGGACTTCTCTTCCCACAATGTAGCTGAAATATGATTAAGCCTTGAGTGAGAACTCTTAAGTTAATTTATTCCGTGATCCATTTGCTTGTGTCCCATGCAAACCGTGGTATACTTAAGAATCTTCGCCAATGCTAAAATTCAAAACCATCAGTACTTCTTTTATCCTGCTTCTTGAAAGTCCAACTTTTACATCTATATAATGTCACAGGGAAAATCATTGTCCGGACAATTCTTGTTTTTTGTAGGTGTAGACATGTTATGAACTTGAATATCCCTTTCAAAGCCTTCAGACCTACCATTCCAGATTATGTTTATGTGTGTGGACAATGTGTATATATATCCATACACACATACACACATACTGTACATACACAGACAGTTTTGTAGTGATATACCTATTAATCCTGCCTTATGGCTGATTTTTCTTTCAATGGTGAAAGAGGCACCATCTACCAGATGTTTGTTAGATTGACTACTTGATGACCCATGCTTCACTCTTTGAGAACTAATTCCATCAATTCAGAAACTAGGTCTCATTTTTTTTATATCCCAAGTTGCCATTTTTCCTACTTTCTCTGCCCACTGCACAGACTAGATACTGACTTTTGTCATTACCATAAACAGTTGTTTTCTCCCAATTAAGGTTGGGTCTAAAACAAATTTAAATGCCAGGATTAGACTGGGATAATTACTTGAAACTGACTTTGCCCTCGAGCAAAGTTCATTCAATTGCTTTCATTTGTTAACTTTGCTAATGCAGATATCAAAACAAGGCACTTTATGATATCAATACCTTTCTAAGCACTTTGTTTAAGTATTCATTTGTGATACAAAATACCTGTTGCTGAAAATAATTAAGAGAAGGAGTATTATCCACCATATCACAACTTTATATTTTGGCTTTGCAAAAATTAAACGGCATCTCAACCATTTATCCTTGCCAATACCTTCTGAAGCAAAATTCCTGTTGTAGAACAATACTTCTAGTGGGCAGCAGAGCAGGCTGGGGAAAACCTGAGCTGTAACAGATATTTCCCAATTTGAGGTCTAAATAGTGATTACAGAACACTCCACTACCAGTGATGTTTGCAGCGAGTTTCCCTTTTGATTGGTTTCTTCTTTAACTAATTGCAGTGGATCAAAAAGCATGAAATGTTAGTAAAATAGGACATAGCAAATGAAAATAGGAATGGAAGATGCCTTATATTGAGGTGGGATATTGCAATAATTCTTAGAAATATATAAAACCCTGCAAAGATTTTTCTTTGGAAATGTGTACTCAACCAATGGATAGCAGTGATTATATATTTACAACAGGAATTTTGCTTCAGATGGTATTGGCAAGGATAAATGATTGAGATGCCATTTAATTTAAATTACTTTTCACATTTCTATCCTACCATAATCAAAGTATTTAATTTTACTGGAATTTGCTGCCCTATATGGTGAATTTGCTTTCTTTATATGATATAACAAATCCAACTCAATAAACCCCAGTCTTACCTGAGTCAGGATGGACAATCTCTAACTCACATGCAATTTCCCAATACTCATTTTCAACCTCCAGATTATTTCCAGAATGTACCACTCGCAAAAATTCTGGTTTTTGGTTTTCCAGTCACCTTTCTCTTTTGTTTAACTAATGGTCAAAAATGGTATTTTTTAGCCTCTATAAAACCAAAGGTACCCCAAAACCTGTAACCTCTTTCTCAAAATTTTTGAGCTATGAGTGTAGCTTTCCTAGGATGAATTTCAAACTGAAAAGGTAGCTTTCACCATCAGTCAGGTTGATTTAAATAAAACAGTACCAGCCACCGTCTTTTTATGGCATTTTAAAATAGGAAAATTATCACGCAATTAGAAAAACCAACACCATGCTCATGAAATTATTAAGCATATATGCGTGTACATTGGTAGTGGGAAATCTTTCATATGTAGATATTTCAGTTACATCTACTGACTTCACATTCATTTGTGGACCCAGACTGAAGAAATTTCTGAATAGTAAACTATTCTAGTCCTATGTCAAGCTAATTATGAACAAATGTTAATTATTTTTGGGGTAAATTAAGAAGTGTATCTCTCACATTTCCACCTCTTTAATTGTGCTGGAGAAGGAAAACAAACCTCTTTGTAAAAAAATCTGTGTTTGATATTTGGTTCTTAAGGGTTCCGTAGCTAAGAGAGGAGGAACAAGAAAAAAAAACCCACCCGTTTTTAAGCAAATTGTAAGACAATTCATGTAGGGTGCTTGAAATGAATAGGCATTTTCCATTCCCACATGCCTAGAGAAAAAAATAACCATGTGCAGACAAATTGATCTTCAAATGGGTGAAATATTACAAACGAATATTTAGGGCTTTCTGACTTATGTAACAAAGATGCTTTCTGGTAAGCAAGTCAGGAAGTAACATCACTTGGCAAACAAACCTCTGTTAAGAGCATTTGCTGGAAATATTTATTCTTTTTTCCTGACAAAAAGTGCTGAGTGCATGGATCACATTACACATAGGTTAGCTGATGTAATTTTGGAGTTATGGGAACTATGAAGAGCCTCTGTTTCCCTTCAGTATATATCTTGGGGGAGGGGAATGACTCAACCTCAAAGGAGATTTCTTCTAAATAACACAGAAAGAAAAGGTTGTATAGTGACTTCCACAGCTATAGCACAGTAAAAATAGTAATCCACTTCCTCTGTAAGGACGTATTCTTCCCCATCCTTCAGGTAGGAAAAATAATCTGTATTGTACAAATGGAGAGATGCTAAATTAGTTACGGTGCACATAATACTATATTTTAACTTGATTCTTTCAGTTTGTGAGTTTCTTTGTTGAACTCTTGTGTTAGTTCCCATTTACCTGTACAGGTAGTCCTCAACTTACAACAGTTTGTTATTCGAAGTTACAACAGCACTGAAAAAAGCGACATGACCATTTATCACACTTATGTCTGTTGCACAATTTCCAGGGTCACATGATCAAAATTAAGAGGCTTGGCAGTGTTCCAGGGTCATGGGATCACCTTTTGTGACCTTTTGACAAGCAAAGTCAATGGGTAACCCAGATTCATTTAACAACCGTCTTACTAAACAACTGCTATGATGTACTTAACAAATGTGGCAAAAAACTCATAAAATGGGTCAAAACTCACTTAACATTTCTCACTTAGCAACAAATTTTGGCTTAAATTGTATGGTAGTCATAAGTTGAGTACTATTTGTATAGCTGTGCAATTAAGGCAAAAACAGAAAGAAAAAACTGGTGATGGTGGTAAGGATTGCTCAAGATCAGTTGCATAATTTAAGAAAAGATAGATCTACACAATGAGTAACTCTCCATTCTTTCGACCAAGAGTATAAATACAATAGGTGATGAGTAGATTAAGGTGCTGGCCTAGAAGCAAGAGCCTATAAGTTCTTGACCTCCCTTAGACATGAAAGCTGAGTGAGTAACTTCGGACCATCCCCTCTCTCCATCCCAACTTACCTCACAGGATTGCTGTTGTGGGGGAAATAGTTACTTATATATGTAAGAAATAATAAAGCTATTTAGTTGCTGCAAGAAGATTGCACAGATTATAAATAAGAGCCTGGCAAAATAGCAACAACGATACATTGGAATATCTGCAAGAAATACTGAAAGAATGGGTGGGATCACAAAATAGACAACTAAGAAATGAAGAAACTGAAATGCTCTGGGACTTGAAAATTCAAATAGACAAGCATCTGCCACACAATATGCCAAACTTAACATTTGTTGATAAGAAAGACAAAAAAAGAGTAAGTCTGTATTGTGGACATTGCAATACCTGGCGACAGCATAAGAGAAGAAAAAGAACAGGAGAAAATTGCAAAATACAAAGACCTGCAAATAGAAGTAAAAGAACAATGGCAAGAGAAAACAAAGATAGTACCAGTAATAATAGATGCAACCCGAAAACATCTGGATCACCACTTAAATACTATTGGCATTGACAAAATCATCAGCTAAATTGCCAAAGGTAGCTTTACTTGGATGCAGCTTACATCTTGATATGATACTTTTAACACCATCCAACAACAACAGCTGACTATCCCACTTCTAAGTCCATTGAGAGGACTCATGAGTTGACCTAATGCCAAATCCAGTCTAAACATCTGGCTGGCTGTGCAACTAAGCATAATAATAATGTGTTCAGAGTATGCTAAAACAACCATAAGAGACACCAGGTATGCCTTTCTTGAACAGCTCATGCAGATAGTCTTCAGCTTATGATTGGTTGCTTAATGACTACTCAAACCTATGACAAATCTTTCCAGAGCTTCTTATAACCCATTTTTGGAGTTATGAGGGCTGCACACATCCCTATAGTCAGGTGATCACATTTTGGGTGCTTGGTACCTGGTCCACTTTTAAGGCCATTTGCAGGATTCCCACAGGCATTTGATTCTGACCTATGTGGGTTGTTCTGCTGTGTCCAGATGTTTTTTTCCAGCTTCCAGAAAACAAACAAACACCAATTGAGTAAAATGGATGTGCTTAATGACTGCTGTATTCACTTAATGACCATCATAAAAATGATTGCAGCTTTGAGTCCAGTCACCTGGATGCCTCAACTTACATCACAACAAGTAATGACCATAATTATGGGCTCAATTACAGTAGTAAGATAAGGACTTCCTTTAGTTGTAGGTTGCTATCATTGTAGATTTCAACAATTTGTTTTCCCTATACACAAACTAGCGAAAAGGTGCAGAGAGTTAATCAGTTACAGCAGGGATGTCAAACTCACATCATCACAACTTTTTTTCCCCTCGCTAAAACTGGCATGGGTGTGGCCAGCATGTGACGCATCTGGCTCACGAGCCATGAGTTTCACACCCCTGGGTTACAGACTAACATAGTTTCTGTCTCAGCTATTAGATGTTGTTTTCTTGTTTAGCTGTTCTTATTGTTTGATAATATAAGTCTGGAATGCCTATTATTCTCCTGAATAAAATTCACTTCTATTACCTATTGAAGACACTGCTACACTAGTAGCAATAGTTGGAAAAGACAACAAAGGAGACGGAGTGTTTTCTTTAAGCCATATGAGAAACAATTGATCCAAGCACTGACTGAAGTTCTCTTAACATGGATTAGGCTTTCCCACACATCTGTTACTATTACAGACAAAATTCCATGATTGACATTTTAATTCTTCCAAGCTTATAGAACTAGTCTGGATTCTAATCAAGATTCATAAATATGGAAATTCAGTAACAATGATATGAGCCATTCAAGATCAGTTGGTAGGGTACACATACAACAACAGTGTGAATTGAAACAGGGCATTCATGAACATCTACCAGTTGCGGCCCTTTCTGGATCGGGATGCACTGTGCACAGTCACTTCTGCCCTTGTCATTTCCCGCCTAGACTATTGCAATGCTCTCTACATGGGGCTCCCCTTGAAGAGCATCCGGTGGCTCCAGCTGGTGCAGAATGCGGCCGCGCAGGTGGTGCTGGGGGCTTCTCGGAGCTCCCATGTCACACCACTCTTGCGCGAGCTGCATTGGCTTCTGGTGGCCTTCCAGGTGCGATTCAAGGTGTTATTAGTAGTCATCTTTAAAGTTCTCCATGGCTTGGGACCTGGGTATTTACGGGACCACCTACTGCCACCATCGGCCTCCCATCGGCCAGTGCGCTCCCACAGGGCGGGCCTCCTCGGGGTGCTGGCGGCTGGGCGATGCTGGCTGGCAGCCCCGAGAGTGCGGGCCTTCTCTGTGGGAGCACCCTCCCTCTGGAATGAACTACCCCTGGAGATGAGGACTATCCCTGACCTACAAATCTTCCGGTGCGCACTGAAGACTCACCTTTTCCATCAAGCTGGTCTGGCCTAGAGTTATTTGTAGAGCTTTTAATTGATTTTAATGGTTTTAGTTTTTTAAATTCTCTTGATTAGTTTTTATCTTTATTCAGCCATCAATTTAACCTTTTTTAATTCTATTTTAAAAATTGTATTTATAATTGTGCTTTTTTACTTGGCTGTACATCGCCCCAAGTCCCGTCGGGAGAGCGGGAGGTATATAAAATTAATAAATAAAATTAATAAATAAATAAATATGCCAGTTACCAATTAGCTTCTTGTGCAATTCAAGATATCATGTATACAGTGTTTCATATAGGATAATACCAATTGTCTGAGGAACCGTCTCTCTCCAGTACTACAGGTAAAAATATGTTTTACAGTGGAATAATTTATTTCAAAGGCTGTCGAATCCCTGGACTTAAAGACTGACTGGGCTATCATCTTTCAGGGGCAATGGTTGCATCTGTATCGCAGTCCCTGCATTGAGCTAGGAGTTGTTTCTTGATCCCTCCAAAATCCTTATTAAAGCTATATTTGTGGAGTCCCAAAATACACCAAACCAAAATATTATATTTTTTTTTAAAGGGAAGCTTACCTATTGCAAGCCAAAACTGCCTGCTAGTTTGTAATTCCAGACCCATAAGTGAAGCAGAAAAGAAACAAAACATATCTGGAAGAGATAGCCGTTCAATTCAGTAGAGAAAATCATATGAGCAACTTACCCTCCACTATAACTGAAGGCCTGAGGTAAAAGCCATTTGAGACCTTTTTGAAGGAAGTAGGGAGCAAGCGATACACATCTCTAGAAGTATCACTTGATGGTATTGTTGATTCATATGACCTGGAGCATGTTCAACTCAGTCTGATCAAATAGGATGGGCAGAAAGTACTGGAGAAAGATGGCTCCTCAGAGAGGTGGTGCTATCCCACACGAAATGCCTTCTCTAGATCAGTTCCAATACCTGAAATTGCACAAGAAGCTAACTAGCACATAGTTTATGAGTCAGAAGTATTACAATTAATGTCTGTGCCAGTGTATTGGGCACCAGCTGAAATTTCCATATATGTATAGCATCCTGTAATAATCAGGGTCATCAGTGTAGGAGTGATTATCTAGAGGGCTTTCCATTCCAGGAGAAAGTACCCAGAATGCCTCTAGGCCTCGGAATCCTTTCCTGATCTTTCATTGAAAACAATGGTAGGCTGCTGCTCAGTCTTTGGATTGGAAGTATAGGTAGTACTCAACTTACAGCCATTTTTAACAACCATTCAAAGCTACAACACTGCTGAAAAAAATGTGACTTATGACAGGTCCTCACACTTACAAACATTGCAACATCCCAATAGTCACATGACCAAAATACTAGTGCTTGGCAACCAGCATGTATTTATACCAGTTGTAGCATCCTGTGGGCTATGTGATTGCAACTAATGACATTAATATTGTTACACCAGTTTTTTGTATTTTACAAAGATATATAACTTGCCTTCTCAAAGTAGACAATATATTAGAAAGGAAGACTATGGAGATTCTCAGTCATCCAGGTCATGGTTTTCCCAAATGTGCTTTTTTCAAGAAATTTTCTTTGAAGATGTTTTGCTTCTTATCCAAGAAGCTTCTTCAGCTCTGGTTGGATGGTGGGGAATGGGAGGATTTATACTCTTGCAGACAGCTGGTCATTTGCATTCTTTTAGAGAGTCATTGAGCAACAGTTCCAACAGTTCCAAAAGGCTCCACACCCATTTACAATATTCAGGTGACTCTGATGACACAGACAAACCTCATAGTAGCCTCAATGACTCTGTAAAATAATACAAATGACCAGCTTTCTGCAAGGAGTATAAATCCTCCCATTCCCCACCAGCCAGAGTTGAAGAAGCTTCTTGGATGAGAAGACAAATGTCTTCAAAGAAAAACCAGAAAGTCCAGTTGCCTTTTGAAAAAGTACCTTTGAGATTTAAAAGCAAGCGATTCATTCAACAGATCCCTTTTTACTATCAATGTCTGATCCAGCAGCAGCTATTGCAAAGCTGTTCCTTAGATATGTCTTTCTGCAAGTACTCCCTCAGGTATTTTACACTACTCCATGAACTGCTGTCAGCTGCTTGAATTATTGCAGGAAATATTTTATTATAGACTTTACCCTAAAATGTCTAAATGTGGGATATCTTGGGAAGCACATGCCAATGTGTACTAAGGCAGTCAATAGTAGTAACAGGACAGCAGTGAGAACCAAATGCTACAGAGCTGTGGGATATGTAAGTGCAATATTGTACTTGTACTTTACTACTGTATTGTAAAATAACCACCAAGCAGCAGTAGTAATTGGAAAAACAGATTCATAGTGGAACTTGGCCAAGGCTCTGCTTGGATGTTTGATTTTGGACACATTCCACAGAATTAGCTTAAGTTGTAAAGCTTGAAATGCTTTCTACCTGCTGTCAGATGAATCTGCCACACTTTCAACATCTTCTTTTAAGAAGAGTTTCTCAAGCATAGGTCACAAGTCTCTGAGGGGTGTTAGCAAATTTAATGGGAGTTGCAATTGGGAGTGGGTTGTGCACCCACAAAGCAAAAACCTTATCAGAACTTCTCCTGTTCATTCTTGACAAGCCATCTGTCAGTTTGTCCAATCAAAGCCCAGATCAAAGCCCAGAGCATTGTCTTGCAGGGCTCCAGATCTGTGTGCACTTGCCAAACGACTTGAGAACCCATTTCTGTCAGAATTCCCTCCACTTTGCTTGGACAAGCCAGAAACCAGCTCATCCAAGCTCACTCTGGAGCAAGTTTTGAACAAGCCTCTAACTCTGCATATGCAAGCCTTATGGCTTGCGTGTACAAAGCCGGAGTGCTGTCAGATCTTCCTCCTGCTTTAACCAGACAAGCTGGCAATTGGTTTGCTCAAGCAAAATGGAAGGGAAAGCCTGGAGCACAGCCTGACAGAACCCTGGCTTGCTATGAGCAATCTCTGTAGCTCACATATCCTAATTTAGATTTCTGTCAGAATTTGTTCTTCCTCTACCTGGACAAGCTAGGAGCAAAGTTAGAATTTTCTATATTTATTGCGAGAAAGAGCAAATAAAAATTTAATATAAATGTGGCTAGAGAAATTAGAATGGCTATCTGAAAAATAAAATAGGTTTTTAATAATCATGTAAAACTTTCTTTCCCTTTTAAAATATGGGTTAAATTTAATTGATAGATTATTTCTCATGAAAATGTTTATATTCAATGAAATGGTTCTGTAATTGTTTTTATTAGATGTATAGATTAAAATGGACTGATTAAGGGTAAATGGCATATTTAGCTCTTGCCCAGCCCTAACCCAAATGAAATAATTTAATATGTGGGCAGAATACTATCCAAATTTATGAATCATTTTATGGGTCATGGCATTGACAAGGAAGATTTGCTGAAGATCTCTGTTTGGATTGAAGCGATTGGAAATTTTGGTGCTAGATCGGTTTGGGGAAAAGATATTAGTAGGGAATCAGGGATATTCTCTCCTTGGGGGGAGAGAATGGGGAAAGTTGTGTAGGGTAAAGCAATGCATGAGAGTTTTGCTCTCTTATTACTGACTGCCAGGTCAATCTATAATAAGGGTTCTTTCATCCGTGATATAACTGTGGAAGAGCAGGCTAAGTTGGCATGCATCACTGAGACTTAGTTGGCTGAGATGAAAAGGTATTGCTCTTTTCTCTGAAATATACTTGGCTGAGGTTCAGATGTGGCATCAGCAGTAGGGTCTCTAGAATAGAAGTGGGAGTTCAGCCATTATCCAGAAGACTATGGAGGCTTCCTGGGTCAGTGTTCCACTGAAAGGTGGGTGTCATGGCCCCGTCAGGTCATGATGCCATATTTATAAAGTTTGAATGTAAAGATCAGTTGGTACTGATGTTTATGTACCATTCTCCCTGTTAAACAGCAGCTTTACTGACTAAACTGCTTGACTCTATGGCCATGTTGGTGGTGGAATCCCTAGCTTATCATGCTGGAAGATTTCAGTCTGCTGTCCTTTGATACAGGGGCAGAAGTGGCTCAGGCATTATGGACATCATGGAAACTAAGGATTTATCCACCTTATTGAGGGCTCAACTCACAGTGGGAGTTATGCATTGGCTCCACTTCTTATCTTGTGATAATAGTAATTTGGTGTTTCGGAAAAAAATGTTATCTGTCTCTTGACATGGTCAGATCACTCTCTTGAAGTTCTCCATAGTTCCCAATTGGACTGTGGAAATGTGTTCTGTGTGGGCTTCAGAAATTTCAGCTGGTTTAGAATGTGGTGGGACTTGCAGTATGGGGTACAGCGTGATATGTTCACATAATACTATTATGGTGTGAGTGAGCTACATTGACTTCCAGTAAGCTACATTGACAGCCCAGTAGACTTACAGGTGCAATTTAAAGTTCTGGTTGTCACCTTTAAAGCTCTACATGGCCTGGAGCCAAGTTACATGTAAAACTCCATATATCCAATGGTCTCTACCCATTCCACCAAAACTGGCAGCAGAGGCCTGCTCCAGGTCCCCTCAATGAAACAATGTCACCTAATAAGATGCTGGCCATTTTTTGTCATGGTATTTGCCCTATGGAGCAGCCTTTCCTAATAGATATGGATAACCCCAAACTTACAGATATTTTGAAGGCTGTGAAGACCAGATATTTCCTCTAGGCGTTGAGACCAGGATCTTAGTTTGGGAATACCACTTTGGATGCATGGTGTAAGTGTTTTTAATGAGAGGGCTGTATCCAGGGATTTTGTTCATTTGCTTACTTTTATTAATGCTGACATTTTACATGGCATATGATGTTTTATAAGATAATATGCACATGTGGGCACCCATAGCTTTGCTGGATAGATTGGCAGCCTTACACATTCGATAAATAAAACTAAACAATCTCCATTTAAGATTTGGCAAATGGAATAGTCCATATTCTAAAATGGCAAATTTTGGATGAGGTCTGCTAAAACATCATACTTGACAATGCCAGACTCTTTGTATATGGTTTCTTCATTCCCAAACAAAAGATGAAAATAGTCTTTTCATTATTTTTCAATGCTATCATTATTACATTGCAATTGGTTTGTTGTGTATCTTGATGGGTTTTATAATTTTATGGAGATCTCTTTTCCTTTACCTGCTATCTTGACAGACATTGTCAATAATAGACAGCAATACAGTTTGCTTTCCATTAGCCCAATTTATAAATTTTATCTTTTTCCTCATTCAGAGATATGTATATGGGTGCATGCATGTGCATATGATCTTAAATAAGGGTACCTGACTTGTTCAGGGGTAGTTGAAGTTGTTTACATACAGATGATGATCTTTGTGGCAGTGTATGTAAACAAGATTCATATTTACTTCCACACACAATGATCTTCAAGTTCTTTAGTAAACAGGATTATATTAATGTGTAAATAGGTTAATAATTTATAAAGAGTTCATTTCTTCTTGCTGCTTCCTCCTTCAACATTATTCTTCAGGCTCTTACAGTAACACTTAACAATCTGCAAAGTGCTTTTAACTCCAAGGACATTTTCTTCTGCACAGCACACTGGTCGTCTACTTTCCTCTTTTCCTTACTGAAACAATAAAGCCATTTTCATTGCTTGCTTTGTTACAGAAAAAAAAAATAGAGCTCCTGGAGAATAAAGTCTTTTGCTTTACTTGGATTTTTTTTCCATTTAGAAGCTGTTGTGTTATTTGCTTCCAACCACTTGCAGCTTCCAACCAGTCTGATCCTTTTCTACAGATATTTTTTTAAATCTTTTTCACAAACTCTTGGAATAGCTTCCTTATATGTTTACAATAAGTTTAAATTACTAATAGAAACTCTTTGTTCAATGGATTAAAGAAACACTTTCATTTCAACCTAGCATATCAAAAATGCATGCTAGGACTTGGCATTGAAAATGAATTAAATTTTTACATAATTATGGCAGGCAGATTTGGCAAAAAAAATAGTACTTTTAAATATTGTCCGTTCAAACTGTTGTGGTAACTTCTGGAGAACTTGGTGCCTCAACAGATCAGATATTGTTATCTGTGGGAAAATTTGTCATATAGAAATTGCCCATACAGTCCTAAGGATCTTTGTCATCTTCCACCAGATGAAATCTTGGTATCTTCACCATATAAAACCATAAACCATTCTGCAAAAATCCTGGTCATTGCACCCCTTTGAGTGCTGCTAATTAGAACTGCAAGGGAGGGAAGCGACAAGTTGTTTCCGTTACAAATGCACATGCCATTGGTGAGTGGGCAACAGCATACCCCTTCATTCTGAAGGTATCCAATGGTTGCCCCCCTAAAAGGTATGACACTATTTTAAAATCTTATTAATCATTTGTGCTGATGTCCAGAATTTAATGCATGTTCTGTAGACCCCAGATAAGAGATTAAAATTATCTGGAAAAAATTATAGAAATAGTTAATTGACCAGTCATGGCTGGGATAAATAGTTCCTAAACCAAAAGTAGGTTGAGCTCCATTAGATTCCCAAGGAGATTATAGTACAGATGATCATTTGGCAACATACAATTGGACACTTACTAAATTATTACAAGCCCTACAGGAAATGGCTAAAAGACCTTTAAGCTGCCCAGACATTCAGAGTACTCAGCAAAGGGCTGAGAAAAAGGTCAGGTTAATGAAGGTTTCCAGGCATATGTTCACCTCAATCTAGCAAATGAAAGTATCAAAGGATTATAAATGCTGATTTTGTAAATCAGATAGTCATTGAAATCAGGCAACATGTTTTAAAATGATTGTATCTAAATGACCAAGCTTGGATACTGTGAAATTTCCCACAAGAGGTAATTTCATTTTGATCAAAGAAGAGAAACTGGGGTCCTTCTAATGGGAAAATGCTGGGGTTTTTTTCCTTCTCAAGGAAAAATATGATAGGATGGGAATTTGAATGTTGGACACCACTGCCCCATCTAAGCCATCCTAAACAAAGGTACTCAGTGGTGGTGCCAAGGCTGGGCTTGAAAGAAACCAAATGTAACTTCTGCCAATGGACAAAGTGATCTTTTAGTCTCTCTCTCTCTCTCCCTCCCTCCCTCTCTTTTCCTCCCCCCCCACTTTAGTTGTAACCAGGATCCAGTTCTCTGCTTACAGAAAGATGCTCTTTTCTCATTAACAGAGAATTTCTAGGCTTCAGGCTTTTCCAAATACTTTTTATAATTTCTCTCACATATACGCTCACTTCCTCCTACTTATTTCGTTTCTTTCCTGAGTGTACATTTTACAATTTCTGAAAGAAATGTGAAGCATTTTGGAGAATTTTCCACAATATGAAAGTAGGCAATCATTCAAAGGGAGTCTGCAGCAGAAGCAGAAAAATATACTCTGTCTCTTTGGAGAAACCAATAGAAACTTATTTTATAACCTCAGAGTAAACATCTTTCTCTGAAAACTTCAAAGACACATGCTCAGTATTGCAATGTTCTCTCCCTCCGTCTCTTTTTCCATTTTCTGTTCCTTTCTTTTTGATCCTCTGCTCTTCATATTCTGCTTTCATTGAGAGCACGTCTTAAAATGGACATGCAGAAGAAAAATAGATGTTGCCCTCAAAGGGTCACCCCTAATTAATATCCTCTGAGGCAGCTCCCTAATTAGCATGCAGATCTGATTTCAACTTAGCTTATTAATGGGTTCATTCTTCGGAGAATAGCAATTAGGCAAGGCACTGATATACTGTGCTATGGTAAGAATTTGCACCCTATAGGACCCTTGTCCAGTTATAATCTAATATGTTTGCAGTAGAGCATAATGCAGGACATCACAAATTCATGATAAAGAACCCCCCCTGGCCAACTTCAAATATTAGCCATGAATGCTTAATAATTTATCTTTCTCTAGTTTCCTATATAGTAAACAAGTTTGAGAATACCAAGTGATGAAATCAGATGTAACGATCAAGGAATACCTTTCTGAAATAATCATATACATATGGAAAAGATGTTTCAGTAAAGAAAGTTTCGCTAATCATATACATGATGAATTTCTGGGGAAAAAATCCGTAGGGAAATAATTCTTAAGTTAGCTTTCCCAAATGAATATGTTGGAGAGAGAGTGATAGCAGCCATCCCTCAGCTGATAATTTGCAAGCCAAATTTGCATTGTATAACATATAGATAAAGAGATAGAAGATTACAAGGACCTTGGCGTCTTGTCTTACTGTATGCTCTGTGAGATGATCAGACGCTTCACCACCCACATCCTGCTAATCATTTCCTTCTCCTCCTTGTCCAGAAATGCATACCATTAAAGAATGAAGACACTTTCAGTACCACTTTAACCAAGGGAAGACATAATATTTCCTCTAAATGAGGCCAGGTAACTCTAACATTAGATCCTCATTTGTTATTTTAACTGAAGGACACAGAATTGTGAAAAAAACATGATAACTTAATTGTCATATTAATAGTATGGTAAATCAGTGCACAATTATGTTTTATAACTATGAGAGCTGTGGTGGTACAGTGGTTAGAATGCAGTACTGCAGGTTACTTCTGCTGACTGTCAGCTACCAGAAATTAGGCAGTTTGAATCTCACTAGGCTCAAGGTTGACTCAGCCTTTCATACTTCTGAGGTCAGTAAAATGATTTGGCATTTGTATCTAAGTCTGACTCTCCCTTGGATAGGGAGATGCCATTGTTTGGTGCTGTTAAAAATATAATGGCAGGATATATGCTTTTCCAAACAAAGCTGCTTTTTGCAATTGACTGAGGGTGATTTTGTCAACACTGATGATATTCTAGTGCCCCTTCAGATGTTTTGGGATTGCACTCATAGTGCCTATTGCTATTGGCACTATTTTTGCTTTCTTTTGCTACAGTTGTATTATTTGTAGATATTTGTATTTTGTCAATTCCTCTAGTTCTTTCCCATCCCCTTCTCTGCTGTCTCCAGCTACTACAATGGCTACCATCCAGATATTTTTGTCTTTCTTATCAATATTGTTAAGTCTGGCGTATTATGTGGCACATACTTATCTGTTTGAATTTGCAAAACCCAGAGCATTTAGCTTGCTTATTTTCTATTATTTTGACTATTTTGTGGTCCCACCAGTTCTTGCTTGAAAGAAAGTGGTGTTTCTTGGAAACATCCCAATGTACCATGGCTACTATTTATCATGCCATTGTTTGTAAATCAGTCTGTGTGATCTTTGTGTAGGAGCTAATAAGGTGGTCCACTGTTTTTTGCAGAGGCAGCATTTGCTCAGTTACTGTATTCTCAGTGCTGTCTTTTGTTCTTAAGACTTGGTTTTCTGAAGCCATAATTAGCCCTTCTGACTCTTTCTTGCTCTTAGCCACTGCCAGGTCTTGTTGTTATCTGCTTTCCCTGCTATTTTTTATTTTTTTTGGTTGTTGTTATTCTTGTTACGTACCACATAATAATTTGCCTTTCCATATCTCTTTTGTAGTTTCATTTGTAGGCCAGTTTGATCTCTCCAGTACTCAGTAAACCTTCATGATATACTAGCTTCAGTGTATCTTCTTCATGCTCCTCCAGATATTACTCCAATGCCCCTTTTTTCTTCCTCAAATATCTGGTGTACTTGCAACATTCCTCGCCCACCTATTTTGCTTGGTAAACAGAGTCTGTCAACATCACTGCATGATTCGTTGTCATTATTTTGCATTATTTTTACTACCAACTCTCCCTGGTTTCTCTCTACAATCTAAGCTATTTCTGGCAAGGCTCCAAATTCTTTGCCATAGGTATATCTTTGCAGTTTTTCAAATTCAACTTCTGTGAATTCCTTTTTTTATGTATTATAAATCAATGTTTATCTTCTAGCCTCTGTTCCGTTATTTTTTATTCTGGGTGGTCCCACCCCCCCCAGAACTGGTGCATTCATTTCAGATATCCTGTTCTTGTGGATTTGATTTGTAATGACATATCATTATTCTTTTTATTTCCAGTCTTCATTTATTTGCAAACCACTTTTCTTCCATTAGTCCTGTGCTGCTGACCATCGGTGCCCAGCCAACAGACCTGATTCCTGTAGCCCATTTGTCAGGAGATTGTCAACCTTGAAGGTGTCATGATTGAAGCCATTTTGTCCGCTTCAGTGTTGCCACACTGGAGCTGAGGGTGAGGGAGGAGAGATTTGCGATAGAAGGATTTTTGTAGCCAAATTACTTTCTCTTGGGAACCAAGGACATTCTCACCCCTGGTTGGAAGAAGGTGGAGTGATGCTACCCAATTGACAGACTGCACATGGATTGGACCATGTGACTAATTGTTTTCAGAAAGTAAAAAATCTTTTACTTTTCATAAGGTGAATGAAAACCATGGGAGTTTCAGAATCAGTTTTCACCAGATGTGCCCAGGGGTGAGCTGCTACCAGTTTGGGCGAACCGAATGTTAATTTTACATTCGGTTCGCCGAACCGGTAGTTGTAATCATTGGGTGGCCTCACCCACTCTGCCAAGAATCTCCATGTCGCCTGTTTTGTATCCCAGGTAAGTGCAGGGCCCACACGGAGGCTCAGGGAGGGCGAAAATTGGGCCTCCTGTTTTCAGCCTCCAGAGGGCCTCCCAACCCCGAGGAGCCATTTTTGCCCTTCTGGAGGCTCGAGGAAAGCCTCCAGAGCCAGTGGTGGGATTTAAATTTTTTACTACCAGTTCTGTGGGTGTGGCTTGGTGGCCGTGGCAGGGGAAGGATACTATAAAATCTCCAGTCAGAGGTGGTATTTGCCGGTTCTTTGAACTAATCAAAATTTCTGCTACCGGTTCTCCAGAACTGGTCAGAACCTGCTGAATACTACCTCTGTCTGGCGTACAGGGACGGTGAAAAAATAGGCCTCCTGGAAGTTAATTTCTGGCCTCCAGAGGGCCTCCGGAGCCCTTGGAGGCCATTTTTGCCCTCCTGGAGATTCAAAAAAAGCTTCTGTCACCCGGGCAGGCTGAAAACGACCCCCCCCCCACCATGGTGAAGGACTAGGCCATGCCCACCATGCCCACACCCATCCAGCCACCAGGTAGAGAACTGGTTGCTAAATTTTGAAACTCACCCCTATATGTGCCAATATGATATTTCCAATAAAAGTGATCTCTGAGGGACTCAATTACCTTGGAGTCTTGCTTGCAATGGATTTATTACTTGGAAACCTGGCATAAAAACCCGGGAACTCCTAGTATGGTCCTTGTTGACCCAGATGACAACTGATTTGGTATGGGTTTCTGTAAATGATGTCTTACCATGTTGTTTATTGGAGAAGCACTTTTTATCTAGCTTCTCTGATTAGATCTGTCCAGTATGATTGAAGCTCTGGCAGATGTCTCATCCTCCTCAGAGCACGCAAGCTTCACAACCACATCAAAGTAGTGCTTCACTGGGGCTTTGCACCATTATTATTATACATTTATTATTTCCAGTGATCAATTTCTTGCTGAAATCATGGAGGAAACTTAAACCTGTTTTGTGATTGCTCTGATTCTTATAAAATCAGATTCTCTTTGACTTTGTCTGCCATGTTAGTGTCATTTGTAATTTGAGTGTGGGAACATTTACGCATTAATGTGAGCACTGAGAAGATACATGCCACCATGTTAACATCAGAAAAAGGGACATAGCCTGTATATTATATTAGAGTGCAGAGCCAGTGAGTATAGTAGCTAAATCGCTGGACTGACATTGGAAAAATGTGGGTTCAAGTGCAATCTAACCATAGAAATAATAAAATGAATGGTGACCTCAATGTAATTCATATAATTAAAAATAATAATTGATTCATATAATTAAAAAATACAATGTATGTTGCACATAGCATAGTGTGTGTACATTTTTCTATATGATAATCTCCTCTTCCCATGTGAACAAAACTGATAAATAAATAAAATACAACAGTATAGAGAACAAATATATCCACATGTTGCTGAACTCAACAAGCCAGAACAGTACCAGACATGAGGCATCAAATATTAAGGCTTGCAACCCTTCTACCAAAGACAAAGTGAAATACAAGACAAGAGGGAGAAAGACTCATGTGTTGTGAGATTTCAGCTTGCCAAAGTTGGACAGGAACTAAGTGTGTAGATTCTACAGAGATTTTAAAGCCCTGTACTCATTGCACCACTTCCTAATTCCAAATCTAGGCCTTAACTTAGATATATGTATCCTCTCCAAGCTCTGGATGTAGACTCTGAAAAGTGATATTTCAGGACACACAGATTTTGTGATGCACAGCTGACAAGCAGGGTTTGCATGCATTTCTTATTTCTCTGCTTAACTCAATTCCTTATCCCTTTGCAAAGAAATGGCTTCAGGCCCATAACTCCATTCAGCAACTCCATCCATGCCCTAATTTATTGCTTGCTGCCTCAGAACTTGAGTATGGTGCTGTGGTGCTCCTTTGAGAATCATTCCCTCTTTCAGTGCACGTCAGAGGTGTCTTCTTCAACTGCTGCTTCCTATGAATTGGGCCTTCCTAGGATATGGTAGGGTTTATGCAAGCTGATCTAGCCACCTTAAAGATATTGAGTCTTCAATTGGAATGTAAATATGTCGTTTTATTATTATTATTTTTAAAATAATGAATAGGATTCTTAAATAGGCTTACAGTAAGATAGAAAAATTTGGAATTTTATGTATTATTTTCCTATTAAATTTAATACGTCTTGTGCCACTGATGATACTTTGATTAGTTTCTGATTTATTATTTATTCTAATTTAAACATTTTAGTTAATTGTATTGCCATTGCTTCATTTCATCAATCATTTTATTAATCATTTTATATGATTCATTTACTATGCTTTAAATATTTTATGCTTCTTTTATATGTTTTAATATCATATTTTTATGAATATTTTACATACAGGTTTATTACTATTTTATAGTATATTTAATTATTCTATCACCTGCCTCCACTTGGTCTATTCTTCTGATAAATTGACAAAAACTATTTGTCCAATCTTGACTTGATGATCATCCTCAGTAATATTGCTGAGGCAACTTGAGATGGAGATAAAACAGGACTGCTTTCAGTTATTAGTCCTGATGCTTTTCTTGTGGAATTCTGCCAATCAACAAGCATGTTTGTACACCAGTAAAACTCAGCAGAAAAAGCAATCAGTCATAGATATGATTACATCAAGACTGTTTTCTCCGAAGTATTTTATCGATGTATGTGAACATTCAGAACGAAGAAAGTTCTATATTTGTATTTTGGGAGGAATACAAAAAAAAAAAATTAAGAACTGAAAAAAAATAAAAAAGTGTGCACATTTAATTCTCCCTTGTGGGACAGAGGGAAAGGATGTCTTTCCTATTCCCCCAAATGCAAAAACGTGATTCCTTCTCATCGTATAAGAACATAATGGGAGTAAAGTCAGTCATGCTTAACATTTCTGAAATCAATAGTGATTAACTGAGTTAAGCTCAATAAGGGAAAGAAGTTTGAATGTTAAAATATGAATATGAATAATCCATCCTCCAGACATATTACCCTTCAGGGTATGAATTCATGCTCAAGAGCAAATAGAATCTCTTCACCTTGGTTATTTGGCATTTACCCAGCTTTTATTCATTTTTGAGTCAAACACTTGCAGAACTAAAGCATTACAAGTATGGGGGGAGCAGTTATTTTTATATAGTTCCATCTGATACCTTCAGCTCTCTTGCATAGAAGGCTTAGTAAAACAGATATGTCTGTGTGGGTCAGAGGAAATGGGAAAAGTTGTGATAGAAAATGCACTGCCTTTCAGGTTTCTTTTTAAAATTACAACTCCCCTCAACCCAGGATGTATTTTTTCTTTAAAAAAATATTTATTTATTTATTCACTCACTCACTCATTTCATGTGTCACCTGACTTCAAATTGACTCTTGGCAGGTCACAGTATAGGTAAAGGTAAAGGTTCCCCTCGCACATATGTGCTACCATTCCTGACTCTAGGGGGCAGTGCTCATCTCTGTTACAAAGCCAAAGAGCCAGCAGTGTCCAAAGACGATTCCATGGTCATGTGGCTAGCATGACTAAACGCTGCACAGAATGCTTTTACCTTCCCACCAAAGTGGTCCCTATTTTTCTGTTTGCATTTTTACATGCTTTCAAATTGCTAGGTTGGCAGAAGCTGGGACAAGTAACGAGAGCTCACTCTGTTACATGGTGCTAGAGATTTGAACTGCCAACTTTTCTGATCGACAAGCTCAGCATCTTAGCCACTGACCCACCATGTCCCCTTCCCAGTATACTAAGTAATAAAAAAATACAGTTCACAACAAAACAAGATGGTATCTTGGACGCACTTTGCTAAAACATTGATAAAAATACGTTTGTTGCATACATCAAAACTTAGGGCTAAAGAATTTTCATAATTATATTTTGGTGTTCATTGTCTAGTGAAGAGGAGAAGGAACCAGACTCCTCTGAAAGTCTTTTGCCATGAGTCTAAGTGGGATTGGTGGGGAGGGAGGTTGGACATGGAAGAATTGCATAGGGTGGGGGATGGGATGGATGAAGGGTTAAAGGTGATGGTTGGTTTTCTGAGAGGGAGAAAGGTATTAAGACAAGGGAAGGAATATTAATTTTATACATGCTTTCCATAATATCAGGCAACTTTTTGATAGATTTTGTAAGTAATAAGCTTTTAATAACTTTTCAGTTGTAAGATTATCTTAACTGCATAGAGAAATTAGATAGAGACATTCTAAAAATGTGGGTGATAGGAGAACAATGTAAAATTATTTCTTTAAATGTTAGAGGTCTGGGAGATTCTATTAAGAAGAAAAAGATTTAATTATGTTAAATCATTTAAATCTTATGTGATTTAAGAAAGCATTCACTTATAATTGGTAATTGGTATAATTGGTAATAGTATAAAATTTAGTAGCAAAGCAAAGACTAATTCAAACTTTGAAAAAACTTTTTCAAGAGAATCATACAAATGAAGCATCAATATGATTACATAGGGAAGCTATGAAGGTATTAAGAAAAGAATGTATAAATCATTATGATTAAAAATATCAGCATAAAGACAAGTAAGCTTTATTTAAAATTAATGTTTTATTTGCAAATTATAATAAAATTGGATTAGAGAGTATTTATAAACAGCTGCGGGTATCTAGTGGCTCAGTGGCTAAGATGCTCAGCTTGTCGATCTGAAAGATTGGCAGTTTGGCGATTTGAATCCCTAGCACTGTGTAATGGAGTGAGCTTCAATTACTTGCCCCAGCTTCTGCCAACCTAGAAGTTCGAAAGCATGTAAAAATGCAAATATTTAGAAAAATAGGGACCACTTTGGTGGGAAGGTAACAGCATTTAATCAAGCTGGCCAGTGATGGGATTCAATTTTTTTTACTATCGGTTGTGTGGGCGTGGCAGGAGAAGGATACTGTAAAATCTCCAGTCGGAGGTGGGATTTGCTGGTTCTCCGAAGTACTCAAAATTTCCGCTACCGGTTCTCCAGAACTGGTCAGAACCTGCTGAATACCACTTCTGATGCTGGTCACATGACAACAGAATCATTAACAGACAGCGCTGGCTCTTCGGCTTGGAAATGGAGATGAGCACCGCCTCCTAGAGTTGGGAACGACTAGCACATATATGCGAGGGGAACTACTCTCAGATTATCTTTTTTGCCAAGCAAAGATACTATGAACATAATAATAAGAATTCTAGAATCCTGGCAAAAAAAGCTACAGATATACATATGTTATTAAATTAAAAATAGTGAGGATCAAATTGTGACCTAACCCTAAAGGTATATTTTAAAAACTGATTTTTTTCAACAATGACAATAAATCAATATTGAAATAGATTAACATTCCCAAAATTGCTTTCAGATTATATAACATTCATGGAATGTGTTTTCTGTTTCAAAAATGACTGAAGTCTTTAATGCTATTCAAATTTGAAAATCTCCTAGCCCTGATGGATTATTAGGGGAATTTTATAAAGAATTTAAAAAGATCTTTATTGCGTTCTGAAAGAACTGAGCTGAAGTCTTCACTCCAGTCCATGCTTCCAGCGGGAACATGGACCGTTCCTATTGGCTGACGCCATTTGACAGCTGACTCTAAAAGGGATCTGTGAAAAGGCATCAGCTGTTGCCCGCCAGCTGGCTGCCCTGTTAGCACGGCAGTCGCGGCACCCCTTTATTGTTATAATAAAGTTTAAAGCTGAAGTTGCTCTGTGTTGCCTCAATCATTCCGCAGCTCACACTACAATCTTAATTCCTGAATTTTTGCTTTTATGCAATATATTGTCAAATCAATTCATAAAATATTTCTATGGTTGTTTTAGAGTTGCCAACAAAAAGGGAGGGGAGAAAGGGATTTGAAAGAGCAGTGTGGCAGCTTGGAAATCGAAAATGTATTTCCTACATAGTTTTTCAGAGATAGTAACTAGGTGACTGAAGTTTCTGTCACACAAAAATCTAACGGGAGAATATGATTGATGACTCTTGGCTATGGATGTGTCTCATTGGAGAATACGAATGATACACCCAGGGGGTAGGGGAAAACCAGTGTCAAGGGTGACGATTATGTGTACCAAGGGTGACGATTAATTATGTGTACCATCTACACCCAGGCAGTGCAAGGCATGTTGACTCCCAATAAATCCTTTGAAGTTTTGGAAGTTTGGCTCAAGATTCATGATTTAATTGGGGTAACTGCCAGAATCTTGACATATATTCCACAAGGAGAAACTTTCCCAAAATTCTGGAAACAAGCTAAGATACTTTTGATCCTTAAATCAGGTAGAAACTCTCAGAATTTGTCAATTTATAAGCTCACCTCACTTCTCAGTATGGATTTTAGACTCCATTCTAAATAGTTTAATGTTACTGATTAAATATGATTATAGGCATATTAGCTTGCCAAAAGTCTGCCAATCACATTTAACATGCTGTTTACTTTCCTTTACTGTATCACCTTTCATTGCGATCCATTGACCAAGGTATATGTAGTGGTCTACTACATCTAGTTCTTCTCCAGATATATTTTTTTCCTTTTCTTAGTGAATTTATTAAATATATCCTGGCTCTTTTTAAGGTTTATTTTTAAGCCAAATGTTTCCCCTGCTTCTATTCTTACAATTGATACAAAAGCTATGAGTGGTGCCGAGAGCCATAGAAGGATATATGCTCGGCATTACAAGACAAGATAGGGTTAGGGTTAGACCTGCACATAGATTAGAGAACAAACAAAAGTATATGATATCATCAAGAATTGAAGTGGAAATGGACTGGTCGTATAGCAAGAACAACTGATGGCAGGTGGACCAAGGAAGTCATAGAATGGATTCCATGATAAAAAGCATCCACAAAAGAGACCTAAAACAAGATGGATCCATAACATCATCAAGTATTGCGGGACCATTTGGCAAAAGAAAACTCAGGATCATATTGGTTGGAAACATGTGGAAGAAGTCTTCATTCTGCAGTGGGTAGAGATGATCTCTCTCTCTCTCTCTCTCTCTCTCTCTCTCTATCTATATCTCTCTCTCTCTATATATATATATATATACATATACATACAGAGAGAGATTTATGAAAATGTATTTATCTGATTTTGTTTGGTTAAAACTAATCAAAAATAAAATTAAAAATATATAATCAAGAAAGGGCTCCATGTATTTTAATACAGGGCTTGAGAGAATAACCAAGTCTTCAAGGCCTAATGGTATGCTAAAAGCTGGAAGTCACATTTCTTGGATTTCAGGAGGCGTCATATTCAAAACAGCAGGTGAGATAGTCCCTTAAATAGTCCATCCCTATGCCATGTGGGGCTTCATAAGTGATGATCAGCACCATAAATTGTATTCAGAAGCATATTGGCAACCAGTAAGTTCATGAAACAGAGTTGTCATATGGGCATACTAAGGAGTGCCCTTCTCGGCATTCTAAATCATTTGAATTTTCTGAGTGATCACATTGTAATAGTCAAGGCTTCAAGTGACTAGGGTATGAGTCTGAGAGGTTTTCTGATCCAGGAAATGGTACAACAGGTACATCAGATGTACCATATTTTTTGCACTATAAGATGCACGGGACCAGAAGATGCACATTAGCTTTAGAGGAGGAAAACAAGAAAAAAAATCTGCCTTCTAGCATCCATCCAGTATTCATCTGACTAGCATCCTTGCAGCAAACAGCCTGGTCATCTTCAGTATATTATTGCAGCCCCTGCACGAGGCTCATCAGGGCTGTGCTCTGTTACACCTACCACTGGTCAACTGAGCTGATCTGCTGCAGCTGCTGTGGAATGCTGGATCCTTCGCTGCCGAGCAGCTGATTGGAGGCTGGATCAGCCTCCCAGAATACCACTGATCAGCTGTTCTAGGCAGTGGGGATTGCTGCTGCCACTGCCTATTATCGTCTATCGCCATCTGTTGCCATTGCCGTTCATTGCCGATCGCCGTTCGGTGGCAGTGATCGGCAGCGGAAGTGGTGGTGGTGAACAGTGGTGGTGATCAGTGGCAAACAGCAGTGGTGGCTATCCCCACTGCCTAGAACAGCTCCTCAGCAGTATTCTGAGAGGCTGATCCAACCACTGATCAGCTGCTTGGTAGTGAAGACTCCAGCATTCCCCAATGGTGGCAAACGGCAGCAGCAGTCTCAGGTAGCGGTGAATGCTGCTGCCATTCCAACCCCTCCCCCTCGCCACAATATTCGCTCTACAATACGCACAGACATTTCCACTCATGTTTTGTGGGGGAGGGAAGTGCACCTTAAAGTGCAAAAAATATGGTACCTTGATCACAACTGCTACTGCTCTTCAAATAGGAGCACTGGGTTCAAAAGGACCCTGGATTATACGTTATCCATTCCATTCTATTATATAGGCAGAAAATTCTTAGGTTCAGAAAGCTATAACATCTGCAGTCTCTTCATGTTGGTAGGATTGAGCTGCAGTCAGTTCCTTCCTCTTCAGATCTGCACAACCTCTAGGCATTGCGGAGGGACCTGAGCAGCCTCACTTGGCCCGTCTCAAGGTTGAAAAATTGAATTTATGCAGTTGGTAGATTGGCATAGGCTGCAATATAAGATTATATGGATAGAAATAGCATCCGCACGACACCAATAATATTCAAATTAATGACTTCATTGGTAGGCATTGCTTAGGATTCTGATGAATTCTCTGATGATCTTATTTCTATTTATGTCTAATTGTTTTTAATGGATTTTGGAGAATATTTTAATTGTTGGTTTTACTGTACACTGCTTAGAGTCACATTTGTATAAAAGACAACATATAATTTGATAAATAAATAGATAAAAGTATCTCTGCTACAAATGCCACTAAATTATGACCCTGCAGATGTTGCTGCTCCATAGATGTAATCATTATCATGCTTGTTGGGACATAGAATCACAGTTTAATATCTGTAAAAACACAAGTGCCACCTCTATTATAGAATCCCGCAAGAAAGATAAAGAATGCAATACTTTTTACCTGATGCTTGTCCCAAATATCTCATATTCAGAGAAAAACATGAACTCTTTGAATGATGGCAATTGGGAGCATGAGATTTTTCCTGCATGTTCTTCAACATAAAACATTTTAATAATGTGTATATAGTTCTGCTCTTTTACAGCTTTTAGTGTAAGATTCTGTCGGGGCTCCTTACATAATACTTTTCAGTTCTGAAGTTGAATTCAATTTCTAGCAATAAGAAAGGTGGTGACTCTCACATACTGGGCTATTAAATTGATCTGAATAACATGCTCACAGCATACTTCAAGTGGCGCTAATGCCATGGATTGCACAGTCTTCTCCTTTTGAAGTTCACAGGGCATAGTTCACCTCTCTGGTACCTTTAAGATTAACAATATGTATATTTATAAAATTCAGAGTTTATTCATATCTAATCAAAACCCTTTTCTGGGGATGTTCAACTTTATAAAATTGAAAAAAAGAGATAAAGAGAACAATTAACTATACTACATTACAAAAGCATAACATTAAAGCTTCCAAAATGGCAAAAATGAATGTATTAATGTAATGTCTCAGGAGCCAATCTTCCAAAGTGCCTAGAATATATTCCAAATATTTCAGATATTAAAGCCTGAGGTCAGTCAACCCCAAGTGATTGGTCACTCTTACTTCCCTGCATTTGATAAAGGGGATCTAAACCACAAAATTTTAAGCATTAATGGCCCAGTTATTTTTCGGATGTCTCAATCCCTTTTATTTATTTCTCTGCAAAACATTAGGGTTATGAACAAACATAATGAATTAAAACCAAATCAATATTGGTGGCAACATTTGGGAATTTAAAGAAAAAATTCCCATCCCAGAAGCAATCATAAATCATTTTCATATTGCTGCTAAGAAGACAACATAGATATGTCCATTTGCTTATCAGGAACCACTCTTTGTTCAAAGTATTCTTTACTTTGAATAAACTAGGTAGGGAAAGCATGCAGGACATGGCATCTGATATACCTTCCAATATCTTTATCACCAATGGAATAGAACATCAGGATTGAATGATATCTGAATTGTGTCTCTCTGCTTATCGTTCAACTGGATCAGCAAAGGCAAAAGTAAAAGCAAACATCTCATAGAAAAAGGAACCTAAATGGCATGATGGCTCATATGATTGAAGTAGTAACTTTGCAGTGGCAAACGTTAGTAAAATAATGTTTAGTAGTAACTTTGCAGTGGCAAAGATTAGTAAAATAAATTTCCAAACTTTCCTTTCTAACTTACACGACAGACTGATCAGCTCAAGTATTTTAATTGTCATGATTTATGGCTTTCAAAAGAAAAATGGGACAGTGGTGATTCTTCTGGATTTTGGGGGAAATTTGATACCATTAATCAAGATACTACCACAATTCCTGAGACATTTGATAAGTTGGTGCTTGGTGATGTTCTTTCTCCTATGGGAATCACCCTCATTCCTTTTTCTATCTTATTCTAAAGGTACTATTTTTCCTTTAGAATTTCTTTTGATGCTAGTTCTTGAGCTTACTTGATTCTTGTAAAGTGACAGAGGGTGCTGCTTTATTGCTTTTTCTTTTTAGGTATCTCTCCATTATTTTTCAACCTCCTGGCTGTCACTGCTTTTCTCCCACCATCCCTTATGGGAGAATTAATTTCTTTTCTGATTATGCAGAGAATTCTCTTAAGATTTAATTGAAACATGGGACTACCGGAGAGACAACTGTAAGGTTATAGACTGCCTCTTTATCATCCCTTAACAAACTAAATACCAGAAGCCTGCAATCAACCTGTTAAAACCTCATTAAATTTTTATTTTCAATTTAAAAATTCAAAAGTATTTCCTGCACCAAATTGAATTGGAATTGCCAAAAATGCAAAAGTAATGGCCATTTTTAAAGTGGATTGAGGATCTTATGTTCTAGTGGCTCACACACCTGAGAATGAATATTAGAAAGTTAGTTCTGTGTTTGTGCAATTCCAAATGTTTTTCTATCTTCCAATCCAGTGCTGCAAAGACCTAATATAGTAACAGAAATCTAAATGACTGTGCATCAGCTTACAGTTAATAACAGCTGGATAAAAAGAAGCTGATTAACTAAGAAGGGGATTAACTCAGCCCTCTTTCATTATTGTCCTTCAAGTCATATTTCTTAGTCTCTTATCAATTTAATTTGACATTCCAGATGTATGTTTCAAGGAAACAAGTTCAAAAAGAAGTTTTTGAATGACGAATGGTCCAGGGAACAAAATCCTTTTTGACATACTATTGCCTGATATATGGTTCATTGTCTTCAATTCTGCCATTTTAGTTGTCATGAATTCCACATTTGATAGTGTGATTTGTCTCGCATGCATCTTCTGGTCATTCTGTGGAAATTAGGTAATTTTTTGTAGCATTGTAAAAAATAACTGCTCTTCTTGTTCTCCCATAGCTTCATCCATTCTTGAGATAAAAAGAAATCATTCTGCATTTTCTTCAATAATGAAAGAAAACTTCACTCACGTAAAAAAGGCTAACACACGTTCCTATGGGAATAGTAAGTAGCCATGGCTTAAATCTGGCATATAGACAGGGGGGAATAACAACAATTGTATTATTATTATAACACAGTAGAACCTCTGGTCACAACCGTAATTCGTTCCTTGATTTGGTCGTGACTGCGCATGTGCGTACCAAAAAAAAAATGGTGCAGAAGGGGAAATCGGCTTGGTATTGTCTTCTATTGGAATATTACTTCTACATAGTTTTGGGTAAAAGCTTTACTGCTGAAGGCAGAGAGATCAGATTCATATGATAAAATGGGAGGTATCACACAAACTCTGAAATTATTGTAAAGGTATTATGATCCTTAACAGTTTTCTGACTATTTTGGTATGCATCCCAGTCCTTTCTTACCATACCCTGAACAGTCCTTTAAAAGCTGCAATCATGCCATATGTTCATTATTCTACATGCAAATTCGATTAGAGAAAATGCATCATTTACACTGATGTTGATTTTTAAAATATAGCCTTTTGAACAGACTTGTAATCCCCGAGATCATAAAAACAAAATTAATGGAAAATGCTTCTTTTAAAAAATAATATTATATTGACAATTATATGATAATATATCACTGGCTGTGTGCAACTGAATCCTGAACTGAATTGAATTGCAAAGTTTTAGAAGCTGTAAAAATCAAAGCAGGGTTCTTCAGAATTTACCTGAATCCAAAACTGAATGTTTCTGAAGCTTTTATAGGGTGTAGTTAGAACTTTATAAAAACTGATAAACTCATCATAGTACTTGTAATGTGGTTTAAGGACAAGTGTTCACATGTACAAGATGTCACTACTGAGGGTACAGGCCCCAAACTCAGCACAACTAGTGTTTGAGTTACAGAAAAATCAATGTATACATAAAAAATTTGTGAAGGTTTCTTCAACATGGAGACCACTGTTGTATACATGGATGCTTGTCCTTAAACGGTATCATAAGACACAAAGTTATTCATCTTGGGTGTACTAGAATTTGGGGAATTTCCAAAAACATAGAAACACAGACAGTCTGTAAAAACTGACATGTTTCTCCTCAAGCTAACCACATGTGAGAGAGGAAGGATATAATTCGATGACTTTATGAATATTTTAATGTTATTTTATAACTTTATGGTTTAGTTTAGAAATATTTTTGCGAGACCCTGTTTCTGAAACTGGGCTCATGAGATCAATTGGGATTGTTGCTCCTGTACAAGCCTCCCTGCTGTGTAGCAACCTACCTACGTAAGCTGCTGGTGGCCATCTCAAGAGGGTTTGTTTGCTTATAGTTCTTGGGAGCTTCAATTTGCCATCCCTGGGTTTGCCCTCGGAAGTGTGCCAGGAGCATGGCACCCAGGGCAGCCATGGGTCTCTCCCAAGTCATCTCTGGTCTGACTCAGGACAGATATAACTGATTGTATAAAATGTCACCTCACCCACATGTGCATCTTGCACCCTTCTTTTCCATCTTTGTCAATTTTAAGCCAAATTTAATATTATTACTTATTAGGCTAAAGTTTTTATTGGTTTTAATGATTGTAAGTCACCAGCAGCAGCTGAGATGGACAGTATATGAATTGAATGAATGAATAAATCTATAATATTTTAGCACAGTCTTCCAATAGTATATCATAGCAAGGTGAGAAGCAGGTAAAAATCTAATTCAGAGTGACTTTAAGAACTGCAAACAGGTCAATGAAGTCAAAGAGGATGGCATGGCCATCAGAAGAGGAGTTCTAAGGGTGGTTTTAAGGGTGGGACGAAACTGTTTTTATTTTTATTTAAATTTTTAATGGGGTTAGGGAGGGGGACCAGGTCGGGGTTGGGGGACAACCCGCCTGAAATGGGGACCAGACCGGGAGGTTCTTGGGTCAGGTGGGCTCGGGTCGAGAATGGGGGGCTCTTCCCGGGAGGGAGAAGTTAAGTCTATCTGCACAGTGAGCGGGAGAGGCAGATATGGCGGTTACAGGGGTATAGCCGTATTATGTTGTGGGAGTACGCGCCCGCTGTTTATGTGCGGTGGTGCTCTCCGACCCCCTAGTTACTTCCCGTTCCCCAGGCTATCCGAGTCTTCAGGCCCTGGGCCTTCGGCTGATGTTATGTAACGCCAGGTCCGTAGTTAATGAAGCCCCCCTCATTCATGATTTGATTTTGGAGGGGGGAGCGGACCTGGCGGGTGTTACCGAAACTTGGTTGGGCCAGGAAGGGGGTGTCCCCCTGGTGGAGATGTGCCCAGCCGGGTTTCAGGTTTTTCATCGGCCGAGGGCCCTGGGGAGGGGTGGGGGGTTGCGATGATTATTAAGGAAGATCTATGTCCTAGGGAATCCACTGTTCCTCAGATGACCGGATGTGAATCCCTCTTCGTGAAGTATGGTTCCGGGGCTCAGATGGGCCTCTTGATCACATACCTGGCTCCCTGCTATGTGACATCGGCCCTGCCTGAGCTCCTTGAGGTCATCGCCAGCTTGGCGGTTGAGATCCCCAGTCTTATGGTCATGGGGGATTTCAACCTACCCTTGGCCGGCGTGGCCTCAGGGGCTGCTCAGGAGTTCATGGCTTTCATGACAGCCTTGGGCCTGACCCAATTAATTCAGGATCCCACACACATCTTGGATCTGGTTTTTGTCTCTGGCCAGTGGCAGGATGATCTGGGTATAGGGAATGTTTTAATAGAGCCCTTGTCATGGTCAGATCATTCGCTCCTTCAGTTGGACTTCCGTTCCGCACACCCTCGCTGTGTGGAGGCGGGACCAACAAAATGGTTCCGCCCCAGGCGCCTGATGGACCCAGAGAGGTTCCTGATGGAGCTTGGGCCACTTCCGAGACTCGCACACATGACTCGGTTGAGGACTTGGTGGCCACCTGGGATAGGGTGGTGGCCAAGGCCCTTGACCAGGTCATGCCCTTGTGGCCTCTGACCCGGTGTCAATCCCAATCGGCTCCTTGGTTTTCCGAGGAGCTGAGGGGGATGAAGTGCTGGAAAAGACTCCTAGAGAATGGTTGGAGGACCAGCCGCTCCGCATCTGACCGAACACTATTGCAGTCCTATTTAGTGGCGATAAAGGCGGCAAAGCGATCTTATTTTTCCACCCTTATTGCATCCACAGATAATTGCCCGGCCGCCCTGTTTAGGGTGACCCGCTCCCTCTTGGAGGTGGGAGCATGGGAGGACCCCTTGCAAGGACGGGCTGAGGATTTTTCTAGACATCTGCAGGATAAAATCGCTCAGATCCGGGACAGGCTGGACTCTGACTGGGCGACTCTGGGTGGGAGGGCAGGGGGTGGATTTCGGTGAGGTCATTTGGGGGGAGTTTGATCCTGTGACCCTGGATGACATGGACAGGATTCTGGGTGGACTTAACGCCACCACATGTTTACTGGACCTGTGTCCCTCCTGGTTGGTTTTGGCCACTCGGGAGGTTACACGAGGTTGGTTCCAGGGTATTATCAACGCTTCCTTGAATGAGGGGTGTTTGCCTGCCACCTTGAAAGAGGCAGTGGTGAGGCCCCTCCTCAAGAAACCGTCCCTGGACCCAACATTACTATCGAATTATCGGCCAGTCTCCAACCTTTGCTTTGTAGCGAAGGTTGTTGAGAGTGTGGTGGCGCGACAGCTTCCTCAGCACCTGGAGGAAATGGTATACCTAGATCTTCTCCAATCGGGTTTCAGGCCCGGGCACAGCACGGAGACAGCATTGGTCGCATTGGTGGATGATCTCTGGAGGGCCCGGGACAGGGGTTGCTCCTCTATCCTGGTCCTGTTAGATCTCTCAGCGGCTTTTGATACTGTCGACCACAGTATCGTATTGCAGCGGTTGAGGGGTTGGGAAAGGGAGGCACCGTGTTGTGGTGGTTCTCCTCCTTCCTCTCCGACTGCTCGCAATTTGTGTTGGCAGGGGGGCAGAGGTCGGCCCCGAAGCCTCTGTTTTGTGGGGGTTCCTCAGGGGTCTGTGCTCTCGCCCCTTCTGTTCAACATTTATGTGAAGCCGCTGGGTGAGATCATCTGTGGCTTTGAGGTAGAGTTTCATCAGTATGCTGATGATACTCAGCTATACATTTCTACCCCAGGCCACCCCAACGAAGCCGTTGAAGTGATGACCCGGTGCCTGGAGGCCGTGTGGAGTTGGATTGATCTTAACAGGCTTTGGCTCATCCCAACCAAAACTGAGTGGCTGTGGTTTCCTCCTCCAGATAAAGCCAGCTTACTCCATCGCTGGCCGTGGGGGGAGAAATTTTGACCCCCACGGAGAAGGCGCACAATCTGGGCATCCTTCTGGGTGTACGGCTGTCATTAGAAGACCATATAGCAGCCATCGCCAGGGGGGCCTTTTGTCAGATCCGTTGGATCTACCAGTTGCGACCCTTTCTGGATTGGAGTGCATTGCACATGGTCACTTCTGCCCTCGTCATCTCCCGCCTAGACTACTGCAATGCTCTCTACATGGGGCTCCCCTTGAAGAGCATCCCTAGGCTTCAGCTGGTTCAGAGTGCGGCCGCACAGGTGATCTTGGGGGTTTCTCGGAGCTCCCATGTTACACTGCTCCTGTGCGAACTGCATTGGCTTCCGGTGGCCTTCCGGGTGCGATTCAAGGTGTTGGTGATCATCTTTAAAGTGCTCCATGGCTTTGGACCCGGGTACCTATGGGACCGCCTACTGCCAACATCAGCCTCCCGCTGGCCAGTATGCTCTCCTCGGGGTGCCGCCGGCTGGCCAATGCTGGCGGCTCCAAGGGTGCGGGCCTTCTCTGCGAGAGCACCCTCCCTCTGGAATGAGCTTCCTACGGAGATATGGGCCATCCTCACCTATGGGCCTTCCGGCGCGCACTGAAGACCCACCTTTTTCAGCAGGCCAGTCTGGCCTAGTCCCATTAATAGGGTTTTAATTTTTAAATCTTCATTTTTAATGAGGTTTTATTGGTTTTCCTTTTAATTTCAGCCGTGCATTTAATTCTCTTTTAATTGATTTTAAAATTTATATCGATTGTATTTTATTATGGCTGTTCACCGCCCCGAGTCCCTATTTGGGAGAGGGGGCAGTATAAAAGTTAAAAAAAATAAATAATAAATAAATAATAAATAAATAAATAAAAATGATTTCATCTTTCTTAAAGTTTCTTTGCGTTACCAAAGTTATTGCTCTCAAACAAGTTATGTAAGGCTATAAAAGAATAAATGATGACATTGAACAACAGTTTGAGATTCTGCCATTTCTTTTTCCTATTCTCCTCCCATTCACAGCATTAGTGCCTAAACTCTTCCTGAAGAGTTTAATTAAAACCAAGTCCCAAAGGGGCTGTTTCAAAAGGCAACTAGAGTTCTTTGTTTTTCCTTGAAGACATTTCACTTAATATCCAAGAAGTGTCTTCAGTTTTGACTGAAGTGCTGACATCCAGCACTTCTTGGATAAGTGTCATGCCCCTGTTGGAGAGGAGAAACAGCTGACAGGGAGTGGAAGTGTGGCTCCAGAGATTGTGGAGAAGGCTGGGGAAGGGCAGAGGCCAGCTGGGCAGTCAGAGAAAGACCTAGGCCTATCCTCTCTCCATCCTAGGGCACACAGGGAGGAGAGGATAAGGGAGAGATGTGAATGACATGGTCTATGGGGGAGGAAAGGGCCTTGATCCTCTTCATGGGCTGTAGCTGTGAGAACTGGTTAAAAGGACAGACATGCGTATGGGCCAGTGCTAGAAACAAAGAGTGGAAATATCTCTAGTCTGTCATTCCTCTCTGAGTTTGGCGTCCTTCCCAATGCGTGTTCTGATATCTGTGGACATCTTCAAGCCCTTATTTTGCCTGGTTCCCTTAATCACTTAATCACTGTAGTTTGTGTTGTTTTTACTCTTTATAATTTATAGGCGTTTTTAATTTCAACGGCATTTCCTCCTTTTCGTAACTGCTTGTGGGGGCGTTTTTTGTCTCCAGTCAAGGATATTTGAAGCTTTGAAGCAAAGTGAAGGAATAAAAGAGGCTTCACCTGTTTTTGTGACTGTGTTTATTTTGTATCCACTCTGGGTCGTCACAATAAGCGAAATGTCTTCAAGGAAAACCAAAGTTCAGTTGCCTTTTGAAAAAGCACCTTTGGGATAACCATGATGTAGATGACTGAGAAACATCATAGACCAGGACTGGCCATGCCCAGTTTAACAAAGGGGGGAAAGTCCCGATACATCATGTGACACCACCATGATGACATGAGTTTGACATCCCTGCCATAGACATTAAAACCAAACAGCAAGCAGATGTAGTATTGAGAGAAATAAGACAGAGAAGGAGAGAGAAAAAAGTAACAGGAGTTCATATTTATCAGGAGGGGAAGGTCACTTAACATTACTGTACATCTTTATTAAAGATAATAATCTATTTTTCTGATCTTTTAAATTCTTTAATTCTTTTTGTTTCCTTTATAAATTTTGTTAGCTTTTTGGAGTATTTTCCAGAACAGAAATAAATCAATTAAATAAGAATAAACTTAAACAACTGATATCCATGCTGCAATGTCCTATTAATAAAATAGGGAAACATCTTTTCTTTCTTTTGCAAAGTCTACTAACTTTCCCAATTTCCAGTATCTCAGAACCAAACGGAAGGCAATCTGAGAGAACATGATACTGGACAGCTGCCTGTAAAGAGATAATGAATGTAAAACTCTTTTGTTCAGGAAGAAAAAGAAAATGTGTAAAGTATAAATTGAAGGTTTCGGTGGATTAAGCAGTTAACTACATCACACTGGTTCAAAGAGAATTTTTATTTTGTGTCTTTTTAATCTGGTTCTGTTCTCCCCCCTCCCCCCACTTCTTTTTTTGCAATCAAATGAAATTCTGTAATTGCCATAGGGAAGCAACGGAATAAAAAGAGAGTCATAAAACAGCCTTAATTTTCCAAATGCATACGAGATCCAAAGGCTAAAAGCAGAAGTTGGAAGGAAATAAAAATTGGCAATGAGCAAATTTGTACAAATGATGAACAATCGCTGTAGAAGGTTATCCAAAAGTGTGTCTAATGAATTATCATTTAGAGACTATAGAAACTGTGAAGCCATTCATGTGCTACCCACTTTTCCATAAGGTGGTTTTGTTCTCATGTGAGAATTTTCTAAGTCTTGGTTAGGGGGAAAAGGATAACATATCAAGCAGAATGGCTACATTTGTACTTAACTTAAATACCTTTCAAATGTTAGTTCTTCACCAAGAGGTCCTTTTCTATATTGAGAGCTTTAAAAATTAATTTGATACTAACATATTTTAACTGTATTAAAACTTCTAGAATTATATTGCTCAAGGTTTTGCTTTTGCTACGAATTATTTTACCAAAAATAGGAATCCACACAGAAGCAAAAGTTTATTTATTATTAGAAACCATTCATCTTCCTCAGAGAGTGTCTCTGGGCAGTGTACAAATAAAATGTTAGAAACAGAAACAGTATAGAAATTTAACATAGCGACAAGGTTAGTTAAAATTCAATATTAAATGTTAATTAAAAGATAGGGGTCTTCAAGACATTAACCATCCCTAGGGTGTATGCTCTTTTGTGAGCTTCAAGTGAGATGCAGAACCAGGTCTTTAGTTATTTTCAAAAGGCCAGAAGTATGGAGACCCACCTCGCCTCTGGAAGGAGAATGTTCCAAGGATAGGGGAGGAGGGTGTCTTCCTGGACTCCACCAGTCAGAATTCTTTAACTGACAGGGTATGTGCCAGAGTAATGATGATTTGATAGCTGACCAGCTGTGGTAATGTAATACTGTAACACTGCAACGATGATGCAATGGTAGCAATGAGTCAGCAGGGTTTTTTGACTGCTACCGCTTTAAGAGGCTGTAATATAAGAGAGTCCCTGTGAGGGTGTATCTCTCTGTCTCCATGTGTGCTTCCATGTGTAGCTGATTACTGATTGATGTTTGTTCAAGGCGTATATCAAAGTACTTGTATGTATATGTGGTTTTGTAGGGATAAAATCACTATATGTAAATACAAACCTGTGTGCTGTATTTGCTCCTGGGTTGTCTCACCTAGTCACACTATGCAAACTCTGACAATATGCAACATACCTTTCCTGTCAGACTGGGAGGGTATGGACTGATATGATGGAGCAAATACAATTCTATAGGTAACCTGGGTTGTAGAAAAACGTGGTTTGAAGTTGGGTTAAAAGTGAAGGAATGAACTCATAGAACTTTGAAGAGAAAAGGTATGTGCTTTTGATTATCTTCAAATACTTTATTTCAAGGCTGTAATAACCAAAAAACATTTTTAACTAGGAAAACCCCACATGGTCTAGGCCAGCTTTAGTAAACTTATGGCTTTCCAAATCTCAATAGATGATGGTTGTCAGTCTTTCCATCCTGGACATGGTAGGAAATCTCAGATTGTCAGACACTAAGGCCCTCTTGGCAGAAGACTTAAAGAAATAGTTCATTTGATTAAAATCTGTATTGCAAGCAAAATACTTTAGTTTTAAAAGGTAAATTTTATGCCTTCTGGGGTTTAAATTGGTGGATTCTTCTGAATTAATCAGTACATAGCACAGCATATAATGGTGCTATTGATGGAAAGTTGGCCATTTCTGACCTGAGAAACATTGGGACCTGCTTCAACCCTTACAAGAGGTCTTAAGATCCAGTTTACATGACCAACAAATAGTTGCGATGAATCCACTTGCCTGTCAGATCTGCCTTTACACTGCTTCATCCCTGCTTTGCTTTGATGGCAGCCTGCCATAAAGTATGGGGAGTGGGGATAGAAGGATTCAGAGAGGAGGGAATGACAGGAACCAGAAGTGTCCATTGATAGTTCACACAATTAAAGGCTGAGAAAAGACACAATGAATGAATCCTCAAGTTGGAACACTTTTCACTTGAGCAATGGAAAGACAGAGATGGTGAGTTTCCCTTTATGGAAGGAAATGGATTCAGATGTTTCAACAGATTCACCTTGGATCTAAACAGCCATCTATGTGAGATGTTAAATTTTGGGTTCCTGTGTACTATGCATCAGGTTGAATTTGATAGGCTAAATTGTACTTTCCAATTCTAAGATTTTATGTTTTTATGATATGAATTATGATCCTTTAATAAGTTTGTTTTTGATCAAGAAATAGGAGCAATCAGAAAGGCTAGAAAATGATAGAGATGGATATAGCATACTCTGATGTTCACAATAAAATACTCTACACAGTAAAAATATACTCATGAACTTTTAAAGCACTCTGAGGATAAGGTGATTAAACAGTTTTTTTTTTCACAAGGGTGAGAAGACTTCTGAGAAATTAGGAGAGAGATTTCATTACAGTATTAATTACCCAAAATCCAATACCATGCCAAAGGGCAATAAATTAGGTTAGAGGTACAAAGCATTTGTTTTATTGGCACACAATAAAGTGCTCCAAAGCTATATTATCTTCTTTGATCCCTGTCTGATTTTTCCAGAGAGCTACTTCATCCTGACTAATTGTATACCTGGTCAATTATGTTACCCAAGTTGTTCTGAGGAGATATATGAATGGATTACTCACAGATAGTTGGATTATATTAGAGCTCATTTTATAGAGGAACTAAGAGTTTTGCAATGATTTCTTTAAATTTATTTATTCCCATGGACCTTTCAAGGAATACCAGGTGACAGAGCAATCTTACTCAGATTTATAAAGCGGCAGGCCCCACTGAATTATTTTCCTCACATATATAAAGCCACAGATTATACATGGTAGCAGAGCATATCTGTGCATGATTTAATTTCGACCAAAATTTCCATCATCAAAAGGGATGTCCAGAATCTAGTGTCCCTAACTAAATAAATGAATTTCACATGCTGAATTCTTAGGGCACAGTCTAGGAGCAGAGAAAAGTTGAGGTGGGTTAACCATAAAGAAGCCTTCCAAGGATTCCAGCTGCATATCATAGCTGAGTCAAATTATTGGTTGGCATCATTTAGCTGCCTTTTTTGAAGTTTAGCAATCCTATGGGCTAATCTTTTGAACTGCAGTTCTGGAATTTCTGTTAGTTTGCACAATAATATTTTTTCCTCCTTTTCCTCAGTCTAATCTTTAAAATAGTTTTCAACTTGAAATGGTTTCATGCTGCTATATCTTCTCAACTTTTCAAAATAATGATATAAAATTAACAAAGTCTCCAACAAATTGGAAACTTCCCAGAGCAGTGAGAATGAATAATTTTAATAAACCAAGTTTGCCTATATAAGCCTACAAAGACTTTAGAAATAATAAGATATAAATAATTACAGTTCTGAATACTGTGTTTTTGATGGATCAAGAACTTACAATAATACAGAGAAAACCAGAATAGAGTTCCTGTTACATAATTACTGCTGTCATTATAGCTTGTTGTTATATATCCTCTTCCTTCATTACATCTGAGTCTTAGTAGACTAATTATCTGCCTCTATTTCCAGGGGGAATACCACAAAGAAATGTAATGTCTTTCTGTCCTGCATTAGTTTTCAAATTTCATGGAGTACTTTATTATGCCTTAAAATGTACTGAAGAGTGTTGTGCTATTTACAAGTCATGGTAAAGTATACTGTTCTTTCTCTCCCAAAACTAAGTTTGTCATAGAATGTGATTACATTTTGAAAAGTGATAAAAGGCATTTTCCACATGACTAATAATTATGAGATATATTGCCATTAGCATTAATTTCTTTCAATATCAGAATGACTGTACCAGATTACATAACTAAACTGTCCATGGGGGAAGGACAAAGGATAAAATGTGTGTTATAACAAAATGTATTTACTTGCACTACATATTGGGACAAATGTACCTAAGGGCAAAGTGAGATGATATGGAGGGTCTGGGAAATTACAATGTTTTTATTGATACAGGGCAGGATTCTTAAACAGATTTCATCAAACAGTTGAGTTTATGCCATTATCATCGTTTTTTAATAGATTTAGTAGCTTAATAAATCAGAGAAATACCAGTGACATACAATATGTACCTATATCTCAGCAAGTGTTTGGCAGAATCTTTCTTACTATATTCTCCATAATAAAAGGTGAAATCTGATCTAGATGGTTAGGTGGAATCACATTGGGCTGAGTGATTGTGCCTCCAATGGTTAATGGTTCTGTTTGATTATCAAGCATCAAATATCATATGGTATTCCTTAAATCTCTATCCTAGGTCTTCTGCTGTTCAATATTTTTATAAATGGCTTGGAATTGGTGACTAAGGGGATGCTTCTCAGACTTGCAGATGACACAGATAATATAAAGCTTTTCCCAGAAGGTAACAAAGAAAACTGGTCATGGAGAAGATGTGTAGCATTGTTTAAATTTTTGACTAAATTTTTAATGGGGTTAGGGAAGGGGAAATTATTATTGGAGTTAGGGAGGGGGGGCCGGACTGGGTTTGGGGGACAACCCGTCTGGGAAAAAGGCCGGACCGGGGTATGCATGCGACCGGGAGGTCTTGGGACCGGGGATGGTCGAATCGAGGATGGGGGTTTCTTCTGGGGAGGGGGAGGAAAGGGCCATCCCTACGATCGGTGGGAGAGGCAGGTATGGTGTTGACAGGGGGTCTTATCAAGTTATGGGAGCCCGCCCCCGCTGTTTACAAGTGGTGGTGTGCTCCGGCCCCCAGGTCACGTCTCACTCCCTGAGTTGTTTGAATGATCGGGCCCCAGGCCTCCGGCTGATGCTATGCAATGCCAGGTCCGTAGTGAATAAAGCCCCCCTTGTTTACAATCTTGTCACAGAGGTGTGTGTGGACCTGGCTGGCATTACCGAGGGGTGTCCCTCTAGTGGAGATGTGCCCAGCCGGGTTTCAGGTTTTTCATTGGCCGAGGGCCCAGGGGAGGGGTGGGGGGGTTGCGGTAATTATTCGGGAGGATCTGGGACCTAGGGAATCCACTGTTCCTCAGACGACCGGATGTGAGTCCCTTTTTGTAAATTGTGGTTCCGGGGTTCAGATGGGCCTATTGATCACATACCTGGCTCCCTGCTATGTGACATCGGCTCTGTCTGAGCTCCTCGAGATCATAGCCGGTCTGGCGGTTGAGACCCCCAGGCTGATGGTCATGGGGGATTTCAACCTGCCTTTGGCTGGTGGGGCCTCGGGGATTGCTCAGGAGTTCTTGGCTTCCATGACAGCCTTGGGCCTGACCCAATTAATTAGGGAACCCACTCACACTGGGGGGTCACATCCTGGAAATGGTTTTTGTCTCTGGACAGTGGCAGGATGATCTTGGTGTTGGGGACGTTTCTGTTGAGCCCTTGTCATGGTCAGATCATTCGCTCCTTAGGCTGGACTTCCAGGCCGCTCCTTCCCATCGCAGGGAGGCGGACCAAATATGATGGTACCGCCCCAGGCGCCTGATGGATCCAGATAGGCTCCTGATGGAGCTTGGGCCATGTCCTGACATTCGAACACACGACTTGGTTGAGGACCTGGTCGCCACCTGGACCGGGTCATGCCCTTGCAGCCTCTGACCTGGCGCCGCTCTCACTTGGCCCCTTGGTTTTCCGGGGAGCTGAGGGAGATGAAACACCGGAAAAGATGCCTGGAGAGTATTTGGAGGACTACTCACTCCAGACCCGACCGAACACTATTACGGTCTTATATTAAGACCTACTTAGTGGCGATAAGGGTGGCAAAGCGTTCTTACTTTTCCACCCTTATTGCATCCGCAGGAAACCGCCCAGCTGCCCTGTTTAGAGTGACCCGCTCCCTCTTGGAAGGGGGAGCGCGGGAGGACCCCTTGCAGGGACAGGCTGAGGACTTTTCGAATTTCCTGGTGGATAAAATCGCTCGGATCCGGGATGGGTTGGACTCTGAATGGGCAACTCTGGGTGGGGAGTCGGGGGCGGAATTTGAGACAGTCATCTGGGAGGAGTTTGATTCTGTGACCCCCGAAGACGTGGACAGGTTGCTGCGGGGACTGAATGCTACCACATGTTTATTGGACCTGTGTCCCTCCTGGCTGGTGTTGGCCACCCAGGAGGTGACACGAGGTTGGTTTCAGGTTATTATTAACGCTTCCTTGAGTGAGGGATATCTGCCCGCTGCCTTGAAAGAGGCTGTGGTGAGACCCCTCCTCAAGAAACCATCCCTGGACCCAACTTTGTTATCTAATTATCGTCCCATCTCCAACCTTCGTTTTGTGGCGAAGGTTGTTGAGAGTGTGGTGGCATAACAGTTTCCCCAGCACCTGGATGAAGCTGTCTATTTGGATCCACGTCAATCGGGCTTCAGGCCCGGACACAGCACGGAGACGGCATTGGTCGCATTGGTGGATGATCTCTGGAGGGCCTGTGACAGAGGTTATTCCTCTGTCCTGGTCCTCTTAGATCTCTCAGCGGCTTTCGATACTGTCAACCACAGTATCTTATTGCGGCGGCTGGAGGGCTTGGGAGTGGGAGGCACTGTTATGCGGTGGTTCTCCTCCTTCCTCTCTGACCGCTCGCAATTTGTGTTGGCAGGGGGGCAGAGATCGGCCCCGAGGCCCCTGGTTTGCGGGGTGCCTCAGGGGTCGGTGCTCTCGCCCCTTCTGTTCAACATTTATATGAAGCCGCTGGGTGAGATCATCCGTGGCTTTGGGGTAGAGTTCCATCAGTACGCTGATGACACTCAGCTGTACATCTCTACCCCGGGCCACCCCGATGAAGCCATTGAAGTGATGACCCGGTGCCTGGAGGCTGTGCGGTGTTGGATGGGACGGAACAGGCTTCAGCTCAACCCATCTAAGCCTGAATGGCTGTGCTTCCCGGCACCCCGGTACAGCCAGCTGGTTCCATTGCTGGCTGTGGGGGGGAAACTCTTGCCCCCACAGAGAGGGCCTGCAATCTGGGTGTCCTCCTGGATGTACGGCTGTCATTGGAAGACCATGTGGCGGCCGTCGCCAGGGGGGCTTTTGGCCAGGTCCGTAGGATCTACCAGTTGCGGCCCTTTCTGGATCGGGATGCGCTTTGCACGGTCACCTCCGCCCTGCTGACCTCCCGCCTAGACTATGACAATGCTCTCTACATGGGGCTGCCTTTGAAGAGCATCCGGAGGCTCCAGCTGGTGTAGAATGCAGCCGTGAGGGTGGTAATGGGGGCTCCTCGGGGCTCCCATGTTACGCCACTTCTGCACGAGCTGCATTGGCTCCCGGTGGCCCTCCGGGTGCGCTTCAAAGTCTTGGTTAGTATCTTTAAAGTGCTCCATGGCTCGGGACCGGGATACCTGCGAGACCGCCTCCTGCCATTATCGGCCTCCCGCCAACCGATACGCTCCCATAGAGTCGACCTCCTCGGAGTGCCGTCGGCTGGATGGCTGGCGACCCCGAGGATGTGGGCCTTCTCATTGGGAGCACCCCCTCTCTGAAATGAATTACCCCCAGAGATGAGGGCCGTCCCTGATCTCATGACCTTCCGTCGTCTACTAAAAACTCATTTATTTCGGCAAGCCGGACTGGCCTAGGGGTTTTTAAATTTTAATCTGGTTTCTAATTTTTCTTAATTCCTTTGTTTTAAATTTTTGTAGAGCCAATTGTATTTAATTCTTTTAATTTTTAATATTGTAATATTGTATATATGTTTCATATGTGTATTTTTACTCTGGCTGTTCACCGTCCTGAGTCCCTTTGGGAGGGGGGGCGGTATATAATTTTAAATAATAAATAAATAATAAATAAATAAATCTCAGACAATATTGAAGAGCACATCTTCCTTTCTTTCTTCTTGCCACTTTCTATTGAAGGACAATTGAAAGCATCCTGTCATATTTTATTATGGTGTGGTTTGGTAGCATTATTGTTTTGGACAGGAAGGCTGTGCAGAGAGTGGTCCACAATATTGTCTGGGATGCTACACATCCTGTCCATGACTGGTTTTCTTTGTTACCTTCTGGGAGGAGGCTTTGTGATATCTGAAGCACAACAACTAGATGCTGTATCATACAGTGAACTCTTTTTTTCCATATGTATTCAAAATGGACTGTGATGAATATATGTACAGTATATATATTACAGTATGTGTGTGTGTGAGAGACAGAGAATGAGAGAGAGAATGAGAGAATATGTATTTGTGTGTGTGTATACATACATACATACATACATACATACATACATACATACATACACTTTTGTGAGCAAGCATCAGAATTTCATTTTTAATGTGAGATAGTGTGTCACAGAAAATAGTGGCAATAAAGGTTATCTTATTTTGCTTTACCTTAATTTTTATGTCCAATTCCCCTAATATTGATTCTCTAGGAATAGGCATGGCCCCGTTTGTAGATGGACACAAGGAATGGTTTCAAATCAGATCAAATGAAATAGTTATTACAGTCATGGAGCAGGATATAGGAATGGCTTTGAAAGACAGAAGGAAGAACTGCTACCAAGGAATGAGCCTTCAGCCCAGGTCAAGGACCTAATTTGAGAAAACATCTCACATAACTTTTCCCCTAGTTTACATGAAGACAAAATGAGGAAGATGGGAAACATTTTTAGGCAGGCATGATCTTACACTGTAAAGATAAAGGTTCTTCTCGCACATATGTGCTAGTCAAGGGGGTGGTGTTCATCTCCATTTCAAAGCTGAAGACCCAGCGCTGTCCGAAGATTTCTCCATGGTCATGTGGCTGGCATGACTAAATGCCGAACGCACATGGAACCTTCCCAGTTCCCACCAAAGGTGTCCCTATTTTTCTACTTGCATTTTTACATGCTTTCGAACTGCTAGGTTGGCAGAAGCTGGAACAAGTAAAGTAGATCTGACCTACATGACATTGATTTCTTAGTTTGAACTATCTGGCAGGGCTAAAATCACTTCACCTGATTTTATTTTTTGTTTATTTTTTAAATGAGAAGCTGGTATGTCAAAGCATCTGCCCCCAGCATTATATTTATTTCCTTCAATATAGGTCTTAGATATAGGTCTCAGAAACATTCTTAGAAAGTAAAGCCCAACATAATAGAGAAATGTGCTTGCAGTGGGGAGAGGACATCCTGGACTCAGAGGTGGCTAGGACCACAAGCATCTATAAGTTTAAGGCAAGAGGAAACTAACAATGAAATAAGCATTGCTTTGTCTCAGTGCAATCTCTGCCCCTTTAATATTCATTATGATCTTGCAATGACATACTTAAGGGTCAAAGCTTCTGTTGTGAAGCTGTTTACTCATCCTGACAAAACTATTGGATTACCTTTGGTTGTGGACAATCAGTTTAATAAATGGGTATATTGTCACTGGTCATGCACACCATTGGCAGTTAATTTATGATTGAACCTTCACTTTGTCAATGCAGTTATACTATTTTCTTGAAATTCCCAATGTGTTTACTAGTCACTTTTTTATTCTGGACTTCCTTAGCCTAATGCTAGGCTGCCTGTGGTTTATGGGAGTTGTAATTTAACACAACTGAAGGGTACCAGGCTAGGTTAAAGCTAGGGTAAAATAAGTATGAGTTAAGCAATATATATTATCCCAGTAACATTAATTACAATATTGTCATATTCTCAGTACTGCAGATGTTTAAGTGAGATATGTGGATTTCCCTAAGACCTTCCAGAGAGTTCATCTCAGAAACAGAATTTTGACTAAGAACTTTCCAATTTGCAGACAGTGTTCTTATTTTGCACTATTATTGTTATGCATGCAGGAATTGTGATTTAGTAACATCTAAAGAACCACTGATTCCCCAAACCAACTTTAAAGGTTTATGAGATTATGTTTCTTGTCTGGAGTCTGCCAGTGACAGTCATCAGTACTCAGTTTTCTAAAAAGGATGAACTTGTTCTTAATTAGCAGACCAGAAAAGTGTTTGATGGTTTTGATCAATAAAAAACAGTAGTCAGGTGTCTTTACTTTGAAGTGAGCTGCTGTTCGTGCTTTCTATAGACAGCACTTTGACAAAATCCTTTGGTTGATCTACTGCCAGTGTGGTCTTCAACATGCTTCTGGTAAGTAAATTATTCAAGTTTTTTTCCCTGAGCTTGAAACTGCTGATCTCTTTGTTAATCTCCTGTCTGCTACTGACTCAGTTCAAATATTACCCAGGATGCTATGGTTTCCCACTATGAAAATGAGACATAGTGAGTCTCAAGGGAAAGATCAAAGAAGATTCAAGGAGTTATCATTTGTTTCTACAGGAGAGACCGCATTGGGAACTGTATTTTGAATGTAATCTTTTCTTCCTCATGATAGTTTGGGAAAAAAATCCCAAAACCCCATTGTTTTCCTGTTTCATAAATCAAAAGAGCTATGGTTTGTTTAGAAACAGAAGAAGATACTGTTCACTGCCTCTTCTGACATACTGGAAAAATTTGGGCAAATATGTGAGCCTGAAATTCTTGAAGATTCTCTCAAGTCATTATGAAATCATAATTCCTCATTCAGGACATTGTACTCTGCTCTCAGTCCAAAATTAGGTCCTAATTTTAGGACCTAATTAGTATATAATAAGTACATACCAGTTTTAATATTTAATCTTTGATGTATATTATGATTCATACTTTATCAAAGAACTAAGTAGATGTGCTTTATTTTTATGGTCTTTTATTTGTTGATGTTAACAATCAAAAAGGAAATCCTTATAGTTCCATGAAAGGAGTGAAACTACATATTTATATAGTGATACACTGAAAAAGAAAGAACATGCATTTAGCTGCCATTATTCAATTGCCAAAGTAGCAGGCCAGCTGTCTTATTCTGCACTTGAATTTCACAGCTTTTCTGGTTTGTGCCACATTTTAAATGTGAGAACATTTTAGTATAGGATATTGAACAACAGGCATGGCATTTGTTGTATCCTATTATATATAGTACAAACTAAATATTTTGAAGATAAATCATTCAAATCTTCTGTGATGTTCCTGTTATCTACTGAACCTTGAGTAGTGATACTACATAATAATGGGAAAAAATATCAGATTTTGCATCAAGGATTAGCAAAATTAGTAGCAGGGATTTTTGTTTATCTCAGATCTTCAAAATATATTTTTACTTTATTTGATTTGTTTGGATTAGATGGAACTATAACCAAGAATGAGAAAGAGAGCTGTTAGATAATAAGATCTATGCAATTTGAGGACTTTCAGAGGTAAAATCTCAAGAAACCCAGGGTTGTGCATGGGCAGAGGTGTGAGATACTGAGAGATGAAATTCAGCATTTTTTAAAGCCTCCCATAGAGGAAGTGGGGGAGGGGAGTCAAAGGCGCAGGCGGGGGTGGGGAGAGAGAGAGAACATAGTTTCCATTCTTTAATGAAAATTAAATATTCTTCATTTCTCAAGTCATTTTAGTGTATATTAAAAACACCATATTATACTATTTTTTATAAGGAAAAAGTTATAAATAGCAACTGGCAAGAAAGCAGCAGAAGGCACTGTGTAAATACCATCAGATTTAGCAGGCATTTTTTCTTTTCAGTCAGCTTTTATGAGGCCTTCCAGGGAAAAGTGTTGCTGTATTAATGAGGTGAGATGAGCCCCCTGTTGATAACATAAAGTTATAACCAAAGTCTTGAAAATGTGAGCCCTTCTGACATAGACCTATGCACTATATATCATGTGTCTAGAGTAGGATAATGTTCTTTCAAGTCAACGTATTGCTATTTTGTGCTTCTGAGGCTTCTCTATGCCATTGTTGGAGAAAATTTTTGGCTCATATTTGCTTTCCAAGTACCGGCATGATTAGGAAAGAGTTAATGTCAATATTCTCAACATGAGAGTATGGTATGCCACAGAAACTCAGGGGAATGCTAGCTTTTCAATTCTCTCTTTTTATATAAAGAAAGGGTTATTTATTTAGACACGGATCCAGAGGTGATATTCAGCAGGTTCTGACCAGTTCTGGAGAACCGGTAGTGGAAATTTTGAGTAGTTCAGAGAACTAGCATATACCACTTCTGACTGGAGATTTTATTTACTTTATTGTCATTGCACCTGGTACAACAAAATCAAACACGATCTTCAGTGCACATCGTGACCATGACCAAGAAAATAAACACAAACACACATCCTTCAACCTCCACACATTGAATTGAAAACCCTGACATCGCACCAACACTGCACTATACAGCAGAATTCAAAAGAGCTACTGCCCTGGGATAGAAGATGTTTTTCAGCCTATTTGTCCTTGTTTTTATTATTCTGTACCATCTGCCAGATGATAATAGTTCTAAAAAAGGGTTCCTAGGATGAGCTGGATGTTTGAGAATGTTTTGAACTTTCTTAAGGCTGTGGGAGCTATAAAGCTCTTCCAAAGAGGGGAGAGGGCAACCAATGATTTTCTGGGCAATGACATTAACCCTCTGGAGTACTTTCCTATCTGCCACTGTGCAATTTGCAAATCATACAGAGATGCAGTATGTTAAAATGCTCTCTATGGTGAAACGGTAGAAGGTCACCAGCAGTTTTTCATTCAGTTGTTGTTTTCTGAGAAGTCTGAGGTAGTATAATCTCTGCTGGGCCCTTTTGATCAGTGCTGCAATGTGAGCACTCCAGGCCAGGTCCTCTTTTATGGTAACACCCAGAAACTTAAAACTGGCCACTTGCTCCACTTGGTCCCCATTGATAAGCAAGGGCTGGATATCTGATCTGTTCCTTCTATAATCCACTATAAGCTCCTTGGTCTTATTGGTGTTGAGGACCAAGTTATTGCCTCCACACCATGAAAGCAACCAGTCCACCTTATCTCGGTAGGCAGATTCATCCTCCCTGGAGATAAGTCCCATCACTGCTGTATCATCTGCAAATTTAGCAATAGTATTACTAGTGTGAGTGGGAATGCAGTCATGCACATATAGAGTAAGGGACTGATGGACCCTGAGCGGTTCCAGAGGGAGCTTGGGCCATTTCCTGAGTCTCTGGCTCACAACTCGCCTGGAGACCTGGTAGCCACCTGGGATAGGTTGGCTGCCGGGGCTCTAGACCGAGTTGCGCCTCTGCGACCTCTGACCCGGCACAGATCCCACTTGGCTCCGTGGTTTATGGAGGAGCTGCGGGAGATGAAGTGCCGGAAACGATGTCTAGAGAGTATTTGGAGGGCTAGCCGCACTGAGTCTGACCGGACACAGGTGAGGTCTTATATTAAGACCTGCCTTGTGGCGATAGAGGCGGCGAAGCGTTCGCATTTCTCCGCTCTTATTGCGTTGGCAGAAAATCGGCCTGCCGCCCTGTTTAGAGTGACCCGTTCTCTGCTTGAACTGAGAGCGCGGGATGACCTCTTGCAGGGTAGGGTAGAGGAGTTTTCCCGATTCCTACATGACAAAATCACTCAGATTCGGGATGGGCTGGACTCCAATTGGGTGGTCCCGGGGGAGGTGTCCGGGGCAGGTCCTGAGAATGTTATCTGGGGGGAGTTCGACCCTGTGACCGCTGAGGGTGTGGACAGACTGCTGGGGGGGCTGAATGCCACCACATGTTTGTTGGACCCGTGTCCCTCCTGGTTGGTTTCAGCCGCCAGAGAGATGACACGAGGCTGGCTCCAGGGGATTACCAACGCTTCTTTGAGAGAGGGGTCGTTCCCTACCACCCTGAAAGTGGCGGTGGTGCGGCCCCTCCTCAAGAAGCCTTCCCTGGACCCAGCTGTTTTAAACAACTATCGTCCAGTCTCCAACCTTCCTTTTATAGCGAAGGTTGTTGAGAGTGTGGTGGCACGTCAGCTCCCTCAGTACCTGGAGGAAGCAACTTACCTCGATCCGTTCCAATAGGGCTTCAGGCCCGGGCATAGTACCGAAACAGCATTGGTCGCGTTGGTTGATGATCTCTGGAGGGCCCGTGACAGAGGGTTCTCCTCTGTCCTGGTCCTATTAGATCTCTCAGTGGCTTTTGATACTATCGACCATAGTATCCTATTGCAGCGGTTGGAGGGGTTGGGGATTGGGGGAACTGTCTGGCGATGGTTCTCCTCCTTCCTCTCCAACCGCTCGCAATTTGTGTTGGCGGGAGGGGAGAGGTCCACCTCTAGGCCCCTTATTTGTGGGGTGCCTCAGGGGTCGGTCCTCTCCCCTCTCTTGTTCAACATTTATGTGAAGCCGTTGGGCGAGATCATCCGTGGTCTTGGGGTGTGGTGTCATCTGTACGCAGTTGACACCCAGTTATACATCTCCACCCCAGACCACCCCAACGATGCTGTAGAGGCTATGTCCCGGTGCCTGTAGGCCGTGCGGAACTGGATGGGCGGGAACAGGCTCCGGCTCAACCCATCCAAGACCGAGTGGCTGTGGTTCCCGGTGCCCCGATATAGCCAGCTGACACCTTCGCTGGCTATTGGGGGAGAGATTCTGCCCCCTACAGGGAGGGCTCGCAATTTGGGCGTCCTCCTGGATGCACGGCTGTCCTTAGAACATCATATTGCAGCCGTCTCCAGGGGGGCGTTTTATCAGGTTTGCCTGATTTACCAGTTGTGGCCCTTCCTGGATCGGGACACCCTGCGCACAGTCACTCATGCCCTTGTCACCTCTCGCCTGGACTACTGTAATGCTCTCTACATTGGGCTCCCTGTGGGGAGACCCGGAATCTCCAACTGGTGCAAAATGCAGCCGCGCGGGTGATTATGGGGGCGTCGCGTAGCTCCCATGTGACGCCTCTCCTGCGTGAGCTGCATTGGTTGCCAGTGGCTTTCCGGGTTCGCTTTAAGGTTCTAGTTTTTACCTTCAAAGCGATCCATGGCATTGGGCCAGGTTACCTGCAGGACCGCATTCTGCTGGTGATTTCCAACAGACCGGTGCGTTCCCACAGGGAGGGCTTTCTCCGGGTACCGTCGACCTCCATGTGTCCTCTGGCGGCCCCCAGGAGTAGGGCCTTCTCTGTGGGGGCCCCGGCCCTCTGGAATACTCTGCCACCTGAGATCCGCACCAACACGGACCTGAGGGCCTTCAGGCGTGCATTAAAAACCTGGCTCTTTGAGCAGGCTGGCCTGGGCTGACACGAGCTTTTAATTGTCTCCTTTTAAATTTGTATCTTAATTTGGGGTTTTAAAAGGGGCCAGCCTATGATTTAATAGTATTTTAACTTTTGTATGGATTGGGGTAGATTTGGCTGTACACCGCCCTGAGTCCTTCGGGAGAAGGGCGGTATATAAATGTTAAAATAAATAAATAAATAAATAAATAAATAAATAAATAAATAAAAAAATATGCAACCCTGAGGTGTGCCAGTGTTAAGAATAAGGGCTTAAGAGGTATGATTACCTAATCTGACCCTCTGTGAGCAGCCAGACAGGAAATCCATAATCCAAAGGCAGATTGAATTAGAAAGCCCAAGGTCCAGAAGTTTAGACACTAATCTATGTGAAAGAATTGTGTTAAACGCAGAACTAAAATCCACAAAAAACATCCTCACATAGCTCTCTCACTGTTCTAGATGAGTCAGAGCAGTGTAAAGAGTGATGGCTATAGCGTCCTCTGTAGATCTATTTTGTCTGTATGCAAACTGGTGTTTATCAAATGTATGTGGAAGACCAGAAATGATGTGCTGGCAGACCAATTTCTCAAAGCACTACAGGACGATAGGAGTGAATGCCACTGGTCTGTAATTGTTGAGGTTATTGATAGGGAACTTCTTTGGCAGTGGAACAATGGTGGAAGTCTTCAAACAAGATGGAATAGTGGACTGGTATAAAGACCGATTGAAGATCCTGGTAAAGACTCCAGCCAACTGATCAGCACAGTCTTTAAGCACTTGGCCAGAGATACCGTCAGGACTGGCAGCCTTTCTAGGGTCCACAGCCTTCAGAATGCTCCTCACCTCCAAATGAAGTGGGGGCTACAATTGACTGGTGGTTGTATTTTATCTATTTCTGATGTCTCCACTTCAAAGCGAGCAAAGAAATGATTCAGTTCCTCTGCCAATAAAGCATCCTCCTTAGCAGGGATGACATTGGTTGGTTGATGATTTGTAATTGGTTATCTCTCGCCACACCTGCCTCATGTTATTGTTATAAAAATTATCCTCAATCTTCCTCTTATAATCAGTCTTGGTCTTCCAAATACCTTTCTTCAGGTTAGCTCTGGCAGCACTGTATCTTGCCCCATCACTGGAGGTAAAGGCCGTGGTCCTGTCACGCAAGAGGCGCTGGACCAGGGGTGGGATTCTACCAGTTTGTACCTATTTGCTAGAACCGGTTGTTAACATTCTAAGCAGTTCGGAGAACCAGTTGTTAGAAGAAATTACTGGCCTAATCCTGTAAGGAAGGCAGGAAGAAAACATTCTTGTTGTGTATTGACTTGAGTTTTCACTCAGGTCCGTGCTTTGAGCGGGAAGCACGGACCTCTCCCATTGGCTGGTGCCATTTGACAGCCGGCTATAAAAGGCGGCTGTCAAATAGCATCAGCTGTTGCCGCTCCAGCTGGCTGCCGTGTTAGCGCGGCAGTAGCGGTAACCCTTTATTCGTAGAAATAAAGTTTGAGCTGAATTCTTGCCCTGGTCTCTGCCTGAGTATTTCCGCCGCTCTAAACACTGGTGACGAGGGTGGGATACTAAATAAAGGCAAGCCAGGCAAGAAGAGAAAAGAGCGAAATCACTAGCCGAGAGCTGAAATCGCTACAGAGTTGCTGTCACTGTTCGCGAAGCGCTGTCTCTAACTCGCCTCAGGAGAAGCAGCACAGCTGACAGAAAGATGACTTCAAATCCTGCATTCCCGCCCTTCAGACCGACGGCAGAGACATGGGAATCATATAGGAACCGGTTTGACTGTTTTTTAGACGCTATAGACCTGTCAGAAATCTCTGAGCATAGGAAAAAATCTTACTTTCTAAGTTTTTGCGGAGCCACGGTATTTGACACCGCAACAGCATTACTGGCCCCACGATCTATTAAGACTATTCCCTGGGAGGAATTACAAGAAATTCTCTCAAATCATTACTCCCCTAAGCCTTCCAGAATTGCCAGATGCCATGCCTTCAGAAGGCGCATTCAGTCAGAGGGAGAGACCATTAGTGACTATATGGCAGCACTGAAAACAGCTGCCTTACATTGCAGGTTCAGGGATTACCTCGAATATATGTTGTTAGATCAGCTGGTATGTGGAGTTAGAGATCCCAAATTGCAAAGACGGTTACTAGCTAAAGGGGATCTGACCTTAAAGCAAGCCATAGAGAAATCCCAGGCTGCTGAGCTATCAGCACTCTCAGCAGCTGAAATACAGGGAAACCCAATCAAACTAGATAACCCAACAGTGCATTTTGATGAAGCCTCCACAGAGGAAGGTTTACAAGAGGCTACTGAGATAAACCGCCTCAGACAGCCCAACTCAAATCAAAGGGAGTACAGGCAAGGTACAAGACAAACCCCACGAATACAGACTACCTGTTTAAGCTGTGGGGGCAACCATCTCAGGGCATCCTGCAATTTCAGGAATGCCATATACTTAAGATGTCAAAAGAAGGGCCATTTGGCTAAAATATGTCAGGCAGGAAAGACCTTTAATCAGCCACAAAGGCTTCAGAAACCCATACAATATCCAAGACAAATTGAGGACTGCTGTATATGCTACCAATCTAAAATACCAAAAAATAATTCTAACAAAATTAGTGTTACTGTTTCTATAGAAGGTAGACCCTGCAGAATGGAAGTAGACACCGGCTCTGCACTATCCATCATCTCGTGGGGCACCTTGAAGAAACTACTTCCCAGGATATCAAGACAGAAGATTCCAGCCTGCAATCTAACGCTACGGGACTACCAAGGCAGAACCATTCCTGTCATCGGAAAAGGCAAGTTTCTAATTCATTTTCAAGGTTTTAAGGGTCACTTGCCTCTAGTGATAGTGGATGGCGCCCTCCCAAGCCTATTGGGACTAGACTGGTTCCCAGCCCTGGGCCTCCACATAGGTGGAATCCACGCCATTGCAAGTTCAGAAGTTGATTGTTCAGGGACTATGCTGACGTATTCAGTGAGGGTCTAGGCTGCTACGTGGGAACCCCAATATCCTTCAGGGTAGACTCCCAGGCAGTACCAATACGTTTGAAGCCCCACAGAGTTTCTTTTGCAATTCGTCCTAAACTTGACAAGGAACTAGACAAATTAATTAAGCAGGGCATACTGCAACCTACAGACTTTTCAAAATGGGAGACCCCTATAGTGACGCCTCTAAAGAAGGACGGAAATTTAAGAATCTGCTCTGATTATAAATCTTCGATAAACAAATATTTACAAGTCAGCGCGTATCCAGTCCCCATGGTACAGCATCTACTCCATTCCCTTGAGCCTGGCTCCATTTTTGCAAAGTTGGATATGTCCCAGGCGTATCAACAATTCCCTGTTGATGATGAAACTGCTGAACTGCAAACAATAGTAACACACAGAGGAGCTTTCAAATGTACACGCCTACAATTCGGAGTTAGTGTTGCCCCTGGAATTTTCCAGTCCCTTATGGAAAGAATTTTGCAAGGGTTGCCAGGCGTTGTGCCATACTTCGATGACATTCTGGTATCTGCCACCAGTCAACAGCAATTACTACAAAGGGTCAGAAGTGTACTTGACCGTTTTAGACAGTCAGGTCTTAAACTAAAGAGGGAGAAATGCACCATAGCCACTCCACAAGTGGAATTCTTAGGTTACAAAATTGATGCCAAAGGTATTCACCCAACAGAGTCTAAAGTAAAGGCCATTCATGAAGCTCCCACTCCTACTAATAAGACTGAGCTCCAAGCTTTTCTGGGACTTCTAAATTTCTATGCTTCATTCCTGCCCCATAAAGCTTCAATGGCAGAGCCTCTTCACAGGCTCCTAGACAAGAAGACACCATGGCACTGGGGGCCAAAAGAAAGTCTTGCTTTCAATGAAGTCAAATCGCTACTCACGTCCAAAGCTGTGTTAATACAATTCAACAAGAATTTACCACTAGTTCTAGCTGCAGATGCTTTCCTTTTGGAATAGGGGCTGTTCTGAGTCACAGACTGCCAAATGGTGCAGAAGCACCTATTGCCTTCTTTTCAAGGACACTATCCTCCACTGAATGCTGCACGAGGGTCACCCGGGAATAGTGTGGATGAAGGCCCTCACCCGCAGCTACGTTTGGTGGCCAGGCATGAATGCCCAAATCTCTAACTGGGTCAATTTTTGCCAGGCATGCCAAGCCATCAGGGCATTACCACCAGCAGCCACCCCTAGAACCTGGGAGGAAGCAGGCAGCCCCTGGTCCAGAATACACATAGACTTGGCAGGCCCCTTCCATGGGCGCACATTCCTGGTGGTAGTGGATTCATTTTCAAAGTGGGTGGAATTGACTTTAATACACTCCACCACTACTGAAGCAGTCAGCAAGGCACTGACTAGGATGTTCGCCACTCATGGCCTTCCTGATTCCATTGTATCTGACAATGGCCCCCAATTTACCTTCTGTGAATTTGAGATTTTCCAAGCAAACCTGGGCATCAGACACATATTAGTAGCCCCCTTTCATCCTGCCAGTAATGGGCTGGCTGAGAGGGCAGTCAGATCTGCCAAGGAGGTACTACAGAGATTGGGTCCCATAAATTGGCATGCCAGACTGGCCCAATACCTGTTGAGCCAACATACTACACCCTGTGCCTCCACAAATAGGTCACCAGCTGAATTGTTAATGGGATGTCGGCTAAGGACCACTCTTGACAGGCTGCACCCAAATTATGCCCCATTGCTTCCCCTTGGGTCAAACAGCCAAGACAGAGGGTTCCTAGTAAATGACAAAGTATTTGTCAGAAATTTTGCTGGGCAACCACTATGGTTACCGGGTCGTGTGGTAGCAGTAACTGGTCCCAAGTCTTATAGAGTCCAGTTACCCGAGGGACGTGTCTGGCAGCGCCATGTGGACCACTTAAGGAGGCATTGGAGCACGGCACCCAGAGGTCATCTAGACGGTCCCCATACAGGAGCACCTCCACCACCCGAAGAAACCAGCCTCCAGCCCACCGGGGATGACAGCCTACCTGATGAAGAAGCTGACCAAGGTCCTGACCCAGCTCCAGACAGCCCAGCAGCCTCACCGTCATTAGAAGCCACGCAGAAGGCACAAGACAGCAACCCGGCGCCATTTCCAACCGAGCCAAGAAGATCCGGACAAGTACGCAGGCGCCCAACTTACTTGCAGGACTACGCATGCTCCTCACTGGGAGGGAGGAGTGTTGTGTGTTGACTTGAGTTTTCACTCAGGTCCGTGCTTTGACGGGAAGCACGGACCTCTCCCATTGGCTGGTGCTGTTTGACAGCCGGCTATAAAAGGCGGCTGTCAAACAGCATCAGCTGTTGCCGCTCCAGCTGGCTGCCGTGTTAGCGCGGCAGTAGCAGTAACCCTTTATTCGTAGAAATAAAGTTTGAGCTGAATTCTTGCCCTGGTCTCTGCCTGAGTATTTCCGCTGCTCTACAACAATTCTGGTGTTGCTTACAGAAACTGCCTTTCTGTTAACCCTTATTACATTCATGGAAGGACTAGACTTCCTGTCTCTGGAACTTCTCTGAAGCTTTCCCCCCCTTCTTTGCTGGTACTTTGCTTGTGTGGAGTGACCATTCAAAGTTACAATGGCACTGAAAAAGTGACTTATGACCATTTTTCACTCTTATGATCGTTGCAGCATCCCCACAGTCATGAGAGGCCAAGTGAGGAGATGCGTGCCTCGATGTGAGTGATATTGAGTTGGCCATGCCCAGCCAATAACATGACCACCAAACCATGTCCACCCAATCACATGATCACCAAGCCATGCCCATCAACTAAGCCACGCCCAGAGAACCGGTTGTTAAAAAAATTGAATCCTACCCCTACGCTGGACTTCCTTGGTCATCCAGGGTTTCTGATTGGGATAGATCCTAATATGTTTATCCACAGTGATAGTATTTGTGCAGTGTTTGATATAGCACAGAACAGTTGCAGTGTGCTTCTCTAGGTCAGGGTGGTAAAAGATGCCCCAATTTGTGTTCTCAAAACAATCCCGAAGTTGTTGGGAAGCATCTTCTGGCCAAGATTTCACTGTCTTTATTATTGGCAGAGCCCATCTCCTAAGAGGGATGTACGCTGGCGCTAAAAGCAGTGACATATGGTGTGATTGTTCCAAATGTGGTAATTGTATAACCTTATAGCCATGTTTGATGTTGGTATATACTTTGTCCAATATGTTTGCTCCTCTAGTAGCACACTTAACATGCTGATAGAATTTAGGGAGCACTGTTTTTAAATCAGCTTGATTAAAATCCCCCACTATGATATGCACAGCATTTATACAGTATCCTTCCCCTGCCATGCCCACCAAGCCATGCCCACAGAATCGGTAGTAAAAAAAATTGAATCCCACCACTGCACAGATCTGAGGAAGGGCTAAGTTTTTATGGCTAATAAGTAAAGTAGTATTAATTGGTTGACCATTTACTGTGCTCAATTATTGTGGGAAAGGCAAATGCTGATTGGCAGGTTATTTGATATGCTCTCTAGACCCACAAACATATGATTATGCAGGTGTGCTTAACTACATAATCTCCAGACTGAAGTGAAATAGTTAAAGGAATCTTTGGATACACTTCAATTCAGAAAGGTTGAGAGAAAAGAAAGGATGGATATGTGAGACACCTATGCATGTTCTTTGTGATGTAAGTATTTTCCAGATGAGGTTTGAAATAGATTCATACATTAATATGTCCTTTATACAAAGAGCAGTTCAGAGTTTGTTGTGAAACTGAGAGGAATAACAACACAGGAAGAATAGACTAATAAAACACCTTTATAAGTGACACGTCAATTACTGACAAATTAATTTATACTTTTATCTTTACAATTCTTCTACTTTTGAATTCCTCACAAATTTCCTCAAAAGTGTTTTGAATTGATTCAGCAGTCTTTAGTCTGTTATTATTTATGAGAGAAAATAGCTATTCAGTGTTATCATAGCAGAACTTGTTAAGCAATAAAGCTACCAATATTTTTGTAAAGAATAGGAAATACCAGCAGAAAAGTCCTCAAAGAATAAAACTGAATTTATATGACACATCAACATTAGAAAGCACTAATGTGACTAAATAACTGTCCACATAAAATATATCTTGGTGAAGTATCGTTCTGTTCCTGATAGATATTTGTGAGTGTACAGCCACAGAGTAATGGTCATTCTGGATTAATTAAGATGGCACGCATGGGATTTTCTTCTAGGATAAACACCAAAACTATTTAATCTAGAGAGGGAGGCAAGGAGCGGCAAAACTAATACAAATATTATTATGAATATTGATAAAAGCCAGAGGACAGGATTTACAATCAAGTGAGCAATCAAGGATGAAATTTCTTGTGGCAAAAAGCTGAGTAGTGGTGATATTTGGGGATTGAAGATTTTCACCAGGATATATAGATAAGGCAGGCTCAAAAAGTCAGTGCTCTCCTAAGTATATCCATTCACTGTGTATCCGTTGACAATATCCATTTTTGTATCCAAATTTATGGTGACTTAACCCTAACCCTAACTGAATTTTTCCCCAATGGGATATTTCCATATATTTTACCAGGAAATCTAGATAAGCCAGGCTCAAAAAGTCTGCACACTCTTAAACTGGCAATGTCCATTGGCAATGTCCATTTTGCTCTTCAAATTCATGGTGACCTAAAGTTAACCCTAAGTGGATTTTCTCCCTATGGATTTTACCATGGATTTTACCAGAAAATGTAGATAAGCCAGGGATGAAAAGGCAGCAACCTCCTAAGCATTCCAATGCGCTCTGAATCATTTGACAATACCCATTTTGCTCTCTGAATTCATGGTGCCCTCAACCTAACCATAAGTGTATCTTCCCCCAATGGGACTTTCCCATGGAAATCCAAATGGGGGAAAATTCAGTTAGGGTTAGGGTTAAGTCACCATAAATTTGGATACAAAAATGGATATTGTCAATGGATACACAGTGAATGGATATACTTAGGAGAGCACTAACTTTTCAAGCCTGCCTTATCTAATTTTCCTGATAAAATACATGGGAAAATCCCACTGGGGGGAAATCCATTAAGGGTTAGGTCACTATGCAGTAGGATAGCAAAATAGACATTGCCAATAGATTCAAATCGCATGGCTATGCGTAGGCGTGTGCTGGTTTATCTAAGTTTTCAGGTAAAATATATGAAAAAACCCCATTGGAGGAAAATTCAGGATTAGAATTAGGCCACTATGCAGTCAGATAGGGTTAGGAGTACATCACTAAGAATTTGGATACAAAACTGGACATCACTAATGAAATAGGATTCGGACTGCATGGGTATGCTTAGAAGGGTGCTAACTTTTCAAGCCAGCCTTATCTCAATTTTCTTGAAAAATAAATGGGAAAACGCAATGGGGGAGAATCCAAATAGGGTTAGGGATAGGGTAACTGCAGTTGGATATCAAAATGGATATCACCAACAGATTCAGAGAGCATGGGTATTCCTAGGAGGGTGCTGACTTTTCAAGTCTGCCTTATCTATAATTCGTGATAAAATACATGCAAAATGCCATTTGGGAGGCAAATCCACCTTTGAGTACGAATAGGTCACAATGAATTCAGAAAGGAATAGAACATATAGCCAATGGATTGACAGCTCATGAGTATGGTTAGGAGAGCGCTGACTTTTTGAGCCTGTCTTATTTATGTTTCCAGGTAAAATGCATGGGAAAATTCCACTGGGGGAAAATCCACTAAGGGTTAAAGTTAGGTCACCATGTTGTATAGCAAAATAGAAATCTCCAGCAGATTCACAGTGCATGGGTATGCTTAGGAGGGCGCTGACTTTTCGAGCCAGCCTTATCTATGTTTCCTGGTAAAATACCTGGGAAAATCCAATGAGTCAAAAATTAATTTAGGGTTAGATCACAATGCAGTTGGTAGGATTTGGATTAGGTCACCATGAAATCAGAGAGCAAAATTGCCAATGGAATCAGTAAGCATAGGTATGCTAAGGAAGGCACTGACCTTTTTAATCTTGCCTTATCTATGTTTCTTGGTAAAATACATGGAAATATCCCATTGGTGAAAAATCCAATTAGGGTTAGGGATAGGTCACCATGGAGTCAGATAGAAAAATTATCACCAGTAGAGTTGGTCTTCATAGCTATATTTAGGAAGGCCCTGACTTTTTTTTACCTTGCCTTATCTATGTTTTTGGTAAAATACATGGGAAAATCCTATTGGGAGAAACTTCAGTTAGGGTTTGGGTTAAACCACCATGCCCTCATATAGCAAAATGGACATCACCAATAGATTTGGAGTACATGTGTATACTTTGAAGGGTGCTGAATTTCTGAACCTGACTTACCTACATTTACTGGTAAAATACATGGGAAACTCTAACCCTAAGCTGATTTTTCTCCAAGGGGATTTTTCACATGTAGGCTTTCAAATAAGCCCAGCTCAAAAAAATCAGTGCCCCTCTAAGCATACCCATGCAGTGCAAAACCATTGGTGATGTCCATTTTGTTCTCTGCCTGCATGGTGACCTAACCCTAACTGAATGTTTGCCCAATGGGATTTTCCCATGTATTTCACCAGGAAATGCAGATAAGGCAGGCTGGAAAAGTCAGTGCCTTCCTAAGCATACCCATACACTGTAAAACTGTTGGTGATGTCCATTTTGCTATCCAACTGCATGATGACCTAACCCTAACCACAAATGGATTTTCACCCATTGGGATTTTTCCATGTATTTTACCAGGAAATGCAGATAAGACAGGCTGGAAAAGTTGGTGTCCTCCTAAGCATAGCCATGTACTGCAAAACCATTGGCGATGTCCATTTTGTATCTGACTGTTTGGTCATCTAACCCTAACCCTAAGTGGATTTTCCCTCAATGGGATTTTCCCATGTATTTTAAAAGGAAATGTATATAAAGGAGGCTCAAATAGTCAGCCTCTTCCTAAGAGTAACCCTGTGCTCTGAATCTGTTAGCGATGCCCATTTTGCTCTCTGAATGAATGTTGCCCTATCCCTAAGTCTAAATAGATTTTGCACCAATGGAATTTTCCCAGGGATTTTACTATGAAGTGTAGCTAAGGCAGGCTTGAAAAGTCTGTGCCCTCTTAATCATACCCATGGACTGCAAGTCCTTTGGTGATGTCCATTTTGCTATCTAAATTCATAGTGACCTAACTCCAACCCTAACTCTATCTGACTGCATGATGACCTAACCTTAACTCTAATTGGATTTTTCTCCCAATGGGATTTTTCCATGTGTTTTAGTAGGAAATGTAGATAAAGCAGGATGGAAATGTCATCACCCTTCTAATCATACTCATGCACTGTGAATCATAGGCAATATTCATTTTGGTATCCAAATTCATGTTTATGTAATCCTAACTAAATTCCCTCCTATGGGATTTCCCCATGTATTTTAAAAGGAAATGTAGGTTAGGCAAGTTTATAAAGTCAGGGTTCCATTAAGTATCCATGAGTTCTAAAAAATGGGCTATGGCAATGGATTCTTTTTGAACCTGCATTATCTACATTTCCTGGTATAATACATGGAAAATTCTCATTGGGAGAAAATCCACTTTGGGCTAGGGTTAGATCACTATGAATTCAGAGAACAAAATGGACCTCATCAATGGATTTGAAGTACATGTATTTTCTTAGGTGGGCCCTGAATTTTCGAGCCTGCTTTCTCTACATTTCTGTAAAGAACAATGGCTGGTTGGGGAGAAAATTTTGACTCTATTAATACTCTACACAGTGTTATGACAGGGTACAGAAGATACTGTGATACACTATAATTGTCTCCCTCTCTCTGAATCATATTGTCATTGGCACTAATTATGTTCTGCTATGATACTGTTGAGATGCCAGTAGCCATGGCAGAAGGAAATGCTTTTAAATGCTTTGAAATGTAGTACTTCACTTCTTGTCCTACCTTCAGGAGCTTTGGAGAACAAGTTGATCCTATCCTCTCTGTGGCAGCCCTTCAGGTATTGAAAGACAGCTATCATATCATCCCTAATTGTTTTCTTTGTTTGGCAAAACATACTTAGTTCCCTTACATGATTTATCCTGCAAACCCCTAATACCCATGATTCCCTAAAAGTAAGACCCGGTCTTATACTTTTGGGGGCCCCAAAAGATATATTAGGGTGGAAGAGGCATGTGGGGAGGAGATCCTGATGTTCCATGTGGGTTTCTGCCCATCGCAGCCATAGGTTAAACTTTTCTAGAGTGGAGAGGCGGGGTGTTTTTTTTTAAAAAAAACATTTGTTTGGCTATATTGCCCTGCATTCCAGTGATGGGATTCAAAGTTTTTAAATACCAGTTCTGTAGGCGTGCCTTGGTAGGCATGGCAGGGGAAGAATACTGCAAAAGTCAGCCAGAGGTGGTATTTTCCAGTTCTCTGAACTACTCAAAATTTCCATTATCGGTTCTCCAGAACTGGTCAGAACCTGCTGAATACCACTTCTGCTGCATTCATATTCTGGCTTGTCTAAGATATTTTCTCAACTTCTTTTCTCGATCCAGACTGAAGAACTTGCTTATCTTACTGTTACCTTGGTAGCAGTTCTTCCTGCTATTCTTCAAGGCCATAGCCTATATCCAGTAGAAAATATCTCCCTACTAAAACTCTGAAATGGCAGAACCTGAAGTTGCTGGATTTTTATCATTGACCACATAACTCTAAAAGAGGTAGACATTTCATTTCTAATAAAATTAGGCACTTCTGTTTCCTTTTATGATCCAAAGACACATCGTTCAATGTTAGTCATTTGTGACTAACCACACTGTGACTTTAGCTGAGAATGATGTTTGGCCAATTTACCAACCAGCTTTGTACGTTTTCTCATAAGCTTTTTAATTTTGTAATATGATTAGAAGCCTATACCAAATAGAGGTCAGTAAAATACATTTAAAAATAGGGCCATCACAGACATCAACCTGTAATCCTTGCATCATTAATTCATTGTTGAATGTGGACACCTAAGAGGTTTACATATGAATATTCATTAATCCCTGGCATTTTTAAGTCTCTGGTATCATATTTTACATATTTAAAGCAAAATATTTAAAAGTAACATTTAAAATATTTAAAGCAAAAATTGTGGTATAAAGTACAAAGCATCTCATAGATAAATATTTGCTTCTTTTTTTTCAACATTCATAATAAACTGTAGAGAGAAGACACATCAAAGATTGGCTATTGGCATATTATACTATTTCCTAGGAGCAAATGTTAATCTAATCATCAAGGGAAATATGTTTATGTAAAATGTCATATATGAGATAAAGATATAGTTAGCATAAATATGCATCAAATTGACACAGCCAGTAATAAATCACAACATAGTTAAAAATGTATCAAAAGGTAATAGAACAATAAGTATAAAGCCACTGACAAAAATGAAATAACTGAACATGTCCTTTATTTCTTGTCAGAACAGACTTCTGGGGATTTAAAAAGCAAAGTAACGTTCAAAATTGTAATATTTAGAGAAAAAAAGTACACTTCAAACACACTATATTTTCTGTTTCCTTAGTGATTTATTTAGAGCAGTGTTTCTCAGCCTTGACCCTTTTCAGAGGTGTGAACTTTAACTTTCAGAATTCCCCAACCAGCATGGGAATTGGTCCACATCTCTTAAAGGGGCCTAGGTTGAGAAAAATTGGTTTAGAGAAAGCCCCTTTACACATGTAAATTTTTATTTATTACTTTTTCTACAAAACAGATTTATATTTCACATAAAAGACTTTCCCTCCCCAAAAGCCATTTCCTATAAAGGAGGGAGATTGACAGTTCAAGAATGTGAAAAATGAATAAAAGATAAATAATTGAATTAAATGGGGCTGATGATAGAATTGTAGCCCAATGGGGAGGACCCAAGATGCTTAACCACTTCCAAAATATTGCCAAGGAAGCTGTAGAGATTATTCAAACAATCATACGAAGTCAACACTGACTTAAAGGTACATGCTCACACACACTCAGACATACACACTCCACACATACACAAAAGATCCCATTTCCAAAAGTGACTGGTTAGATATTCCTAAGAAGCCCTCGAAGAAGCATCTTAAAAACCTTCTCTTGTTGCCTATTACAAGCTCTCTGAAAATAGAATTTGGATAACATACTTCCAAATTGCCTATCATGATGCTTGAATGCCTGTAAAAATACAGCTAGAGCTAGTTGGAACTACTATATATTCATAATTAAGTCAACTATCAGTGAAACTAGATTCTCCACTTAGGTTCCACTGAAATTGTATCCCAGATTGGCCATTAGAACTACAAACATTAAATTTTCAAAAAGCTCTTATTCTTATTCAATGAATCTAGAAGCTAAAGTTGTTGTTGCCCTATATATCATTGTCTCCACGAGGAGCCAAAACTTCTAGATATACAGTATACTGCAGAACTAGCACACTGAACAACCTTCACTATACATTATCCAAATGTGTGTCTTATTGGTCTATGGCTGTGATGGCGAACCTATGCTTCACATGCCGGAAGTGGCATGCAGAGCCTTTTCTCCAGGCATACCAGTCATCACCCGTTGCTCTTCTGGGTTCTGGCACATGCATGTGTGCTGGCCAGCTGGTCTTTGCGCTTGTGGGAGCATTGGAAACCGGAAGAGCAGCTCCCCAGAGTACATGCATGTGCCGACCCGCTGATCTTCGCACATGCGAGAGTACCAAAAACTGGAAGAGCAACTCTCTGGAGCACATGGAGCTGGTCTTCATGCATGCATGAGCATTAGAAATTGGAAGACCAGGTGGCTGGCATGTGTACATGTGCCGGGAAGCTAAGCTTCCAGTTTCTGGCGGTCCTGCAGTGCGCACATCAGGGAGCTGCTCTTCTGGTTTCCCGCACACGCATGCTCACACTCCTGTTTTGGCACTTGGTGCTGAAAAGATTAGCCACCACTAGTCTAGGGGGATTGAATCTCTTGTTTTACCAAAGGAGAATCTGAGGGCTGAATTTAAGTTTACCTTCTTTTCTCCATCAGTCATGTAGTTCAATCTGTTTTTTAAATTTTATGCAAGAAGCAGGCAGAGAATGTATAATTCACTTACATTCCAAAACTATTCTTTATTTTTACTTGTTCTTTATTTTTACTTGTTCTTGTTTCTTGGATAATATTTCTTCAATTTAATGTTCAATTCTATTATTTTGGAAAAGGTGAATTTTGTTAGATTCTTATTCTAAAACAAAATACTTTCATCAATATATTCAACAGTCAAAGTTCTACCCATTTGCTACCTAACTATTGAAAATGAGAAGCCTTATAATAATGAGGCAAATTTAATGTAGCACAACATACCTGATTGTATACATACAGTAGGAATTGCTGCTCCACCATCTACAATATATAACAGGATCCAAATGTCTTTTTAAGATAGATCGAACCAGCTATCAAAGGCAAAGTTTAGCATTCCCACAGAAGGATCCACTATTACTGCAAATGATGGAAGGTGTGGTCTAAAATGAAACACAATACCTCTTTTGCTAATTTAAGTCTAGTTTGTGAAGTTGCATGAAATGTTGAATTTTAAAAAAATGAGTGTATAATCCCAAATCAAGTAAAGAGATTACTGAAAGTCCAACCTAAATTGTTTGCTTTCAGATTGCTGAATTGGGATCTATCTAAATAAAAATTTATAATCACTACCATACATTAGAAAAGTGACATACTTAAGGGAATGAAAGAGATGTACAGTAAATCTAGCTTTTTTCTCTAGTGGATCTAGAAATGATGTGTTCAAAACAACATGCCGATAAATGGAAATGTCATGCCTTGGCTTCTCTGGAGAAAGTCACATGTTTCTGAGGTCAAGAGCCTTGCCAATCTCTTCTATTGTGAACTTGGAAATTTATCCTGATGATGTCTCACACCCATCCAAGTGGTAGCCTTGAAGATAAATTCACACTGCCTTGATCATGATATGATTTCCATATCATATTTATTCAGAATATGTTGGTTTTGATTTTCTCAGCCCTGCAGGGTTAACCTGGCTTATGAAATTGTAATGCATACCATACATATTCTTTTCCTGAAGCTATTGCATCCATGGCCCCCAGCATCAGTTTCTTTCATGTGCTTTGCACATCTTAAAGAAGACAGAAATAGATAGACACACATGCACATGCACAATATTTCCTGCTTGGCTCATAAAACAACTTTCTCTTTTTATACCGGAAGTTTGGATGTATCCAAGAAATCTTCAAAATACTGTAGGTTCTTATAGCTAGTCTTTTAAAAAAATTCCCTTCACAAGCATACAGAATTGAGCTGTAGAAGTTCAAATGGTAGAATGTATCAATATATGAATTTGTTTCAGTTGCAACAGTTGGGAGCATGCTGCCAAAGGGGATATCTTTATCTTCTAGTGATTGACTGCATTCCTGTTTAGAATTTGCTATTATCCGATGAGATTGGAAGCAATGGATGTGGGGTTTCTGTTGTATCATTTCTATTTTGAAAGGATCTATGGATTATTGAGGGATTTTTGTATCATATATTCCATTAGCTTAAAAATATTGCACTTTAAAAAAAAATATGTAAAATCTGTGAACAGGTACAGCAAAGTAATTCTAAGACTATCTTCCCTTGACTGATCTAGTTTTCCCCTGCAAACAAAAGCATCTTAAAACTCCTGTCGTATTTCTTCCAGCCCTCATTTCTTTCATCTTGATTAAAAAGAGTAACCGTAGGGTTGAAGCAGCTATAATGGAGTGTTAGAAAGTCATAACACCTTACATATATTGCAAGGCATATATACTATATGTTTAAAATAATAATAATCCTTCTTACAAATAAGTCTTCAGCTGCCAGAAAATTGCCAACCCCAATCTATCTAGTTATTATCTCCACAAGAGAAGAGTGTTTCCTATGGTTTCAGAAAAAACGCTTCACTAGCCCTAGATGGAGATATTGAAAATTGAAACTAGGATCTGCTACATGCAAAACAGGTACTCAAATATTGAACAATGACTGCTTCCCAGTTCTAAATACTTGAGGAACTGACTTTTATATCCCATTTCTAAAGTCATTAATACATGTGCAATGATAGTTGCTTGCTTGCTTACTTACTTGCAGAGTTTATAGGCTGCTCCAATCAAGTGGCATATAGCTGTCTAATAAATAATTGGAATTAACATAATGCAACCAATTAAAAAACAGCTACTGTAGAAACTATTCCTGTGGAACCAAGAGTCATGACTAAAAACATTTACAGTCATTATAATATGTAAGAGAAACAGGCAAATGAAAACTACCTCAGAACTGCTACAGATGGTCTGCTTCCTCCCTGAATAGATATGAATCAATGCTTGTTTCCATTTTTAAATACATAGTTACGATTTTATTTAAGAATGTTAATATGGTTCATAAACGATTCCTACAATTGGGAATCAAGAAATTGTAATAAGGGACACATCAACAAATACAGTAAAGTTACTGCATCCAGCATGACCTTATAACTAAAATAGAAGGGAATATCTATCAGGAGAAGACATATTTTTCAATTTGATTAGGTATTTAATTTAAGATGAATGAGATCCTGAAACAGGAATTAGCCATTTTCATCCAGACATATATTTAAAACTCACCTAAGCGGCAAGACAAAAGACAAATTCCTGCTATAAGAAACTTTCAGTCTAAAATTTTCTAGTCAGAACTGAGGAATATACAGGAGAGAAATGTAGGAATAATTGTTACTTTGAATGGCATGTAATTGCTTAGACTGAATTAAAATGTGTGAAAACATTCTCAAAAGGTTTCACAGGAAGGATATGAAATATGACTAAGAGACAATGTTAATCCTCCACTCTCTAATTGCAGAGGTGTTACAATCTTCCTCATATAGACTAGCAGCATTATTCACAGCAATTAGTATAGTTGCCAAATAATGTACAGAGATTCTAAATCAGTGTTTTTCAACCTTGACAACTTTAAGATGAGTGCACTTTGACTCCTGTAATCCTCCCAATCAGCAAGCTGGGGAATACATCTTAAAGTTACTAAGAGTATGAAACAGTGCTGTAAATCAATGCATCCAATGCTTAAATCAGCCATCAGGAATCAGTCTGGTAACACTGTATGAATTTTTAACCAAGAAAGCTTTTATAAGCAAATTATATTAATCTTAATGCTATTTTGACAAGTATAAACAGATAGGATTAAAATTTGGATGCAATACACCAGGAAAGTTCAGAACTGTCAGCTGGACCAAAAAAGTAGGGGTGCCCATAGAATATGATTTAAAAAAAAATCAAGATAGCAGTCATGATGAAACAATTGAAACTTTGGCTGTTTTTTAATGTGTGATAAGTAAAAAGACAGGAAGAACTTTTTTTTACCAATAACCTGTTGATACCTGTGCCATGACGACTTGCCTACAAAGCAGATAAAGACAATGACAAACACTCCTAGACTTTTCACATAAACTACATGGATAACTTTTAAAGAAATATTAGCTATATATTAGCTGAAGCTCCAGGCTTGCCTTGATTGCACTGATTGGAATGTTTTTGAAGATACCTCTACAGACCTAGATGAGCTCACAGATTCTGTAATATCATATGCCAGCTTCTGTGAAGATTTATGTGTACTAACAAGGAACCTGCAAATATATAGTAACAATAAACTTTGGTTGACAGCTAAACTTAAGCAGCTATGTCATTCCAAAGAGGAAGCCTAGAGAAAAAGTGACAGAATTCTATACAATCAGGCCAGAAACATATTAACAAGAGAGATCAGAGCAGCAAAAAAGAAGCTACTCTGAAAAGTTAAGGAATCAGTTCTCAACAAATGAACCAGCAAACATGTAGAAAACTCTTAAAAACATCACTGGTTACAGCAAACTTCCTTCCCAGGCAGAAGGAAATCAACAGCTAGCAGATGACCTGAATGTATTTTACTGCAGGTTTGAAAAGAAATTACAGCCACCTATCTCCACAACTCCCATCTCAAACACACCAACAATAGCCAAGCCTCCTATAACTGGCCCCAACCCATTGGGTTCACAACTTCTGGTGATCACAGAAAAAGAAGTGCAAGATCTATTACACAGACAAAAGCGAGGAAAATCACCAGGGCCAGATAAGATAGCTCCTTCTTGCTTAAAAGTCTGTGCTGACCAATTGGCCCACATCTTCACCCGAATCTTCAATAGATCACTAAAGATGTGCTATGTTCCTTCCTGCTTCAAACACTGTACTATTGTTCCAGTGCCAAAGAAGCTGTCCATCAAGGAACTGAATGACTACAGACCACTTGCTCTAACATCTGTAGTTATGAAAATTTTTGAAAGGCTTGTGCTGTCCCACCTGAAAACCATCACGGATCCACTGTTAGATCCCATGCAGTTTGCATACCGAGCAAATAGATTGACAGATGATGCTGTTAACATGGCTCTGCACTACATCCTACAATACCTTGAATCTCCAAATACCTATGCAAGGGTTCTCTCTGTAGACTTCAGTTCAGCATTCAATACCATCAGTCCAGACATTCTTCTAAGTAAATTAAACCAACTAGCGATATCTGAACACACTTGTAAATGGATCATAAGCTTCTTAACAGACAGGAAGCAGCAGGTGAAGCTAGGGAGAATCAGATCTGATACCTGTACAATTAGCACAGGGGCCCCACAAAGCTGTGTGCTCTCTCCACGTCTGCTCTCCCTATATATCAATGACTGCATCTCAAATGATCCACCTGTTAAAATACTGCAGTTTGCAGATAACACAACAGTGATTGGTCTCATTCAAGACAACAAATCCAGGAGGTTGTACAACTTGCCTCATGGTGTAAACAGAACAATTTGGAACTGAACACACTCTAAACTGTAGAAATGGTGGTAGACTTTAGAAGAAACCCTTCCACCCCCTTATAATACTAGACAACACAGTATCAACGGTAGAGATCTTCAAATTTCTAGGTTCTACTATTACATGACCTAAAATGGACACCTAACATCAAAAATGCCATCAAAAAAACACAACAAAGAATGTTCTTTCTGCACCAACTCAGGAAGCTCAAACTGCCCAATGAGTTGCTGATCCAGTTCTACAGAAGAATTATTGAGTCTATCATCTGCATCTCTATAACTGTCTGGTTTGGTTCTGCAACCCAACAGGACAGACATAGACTTCAGAGGATAATTAGGACTGCAGAAAAAACAAATACTACCCACCTGCCTTCAGTCGAGGACCTGTATACTGCACGAGTCAAAAAGAGGGCTGTGAAAATATTTACAGACCCCTCACATTCCGGACACAAACTTTCAACTCCTTCCCTCAAAATGACACTATAGAGCACTGCACACAAGAACAGTTTTTCCCCAAAAGCCATCACTTTGCTAAACAAATAATTCCCTCAACACTGTTTACAAACTATTGTAAACTATTTACAAAGTCTGCACTACTATTACTATCAATCTTCTCATCACTCCTTATCACTCATCCCCTCCCACTTGTGACTGTATGACTGTAACTTTGTCGCTTGCATCCTTACGATTTATATTGACTGTTTCCTAGTATGATTTGATTGCTTATTGTACCCTATGACTATCTTTAAGTGTTGTACCTTATGATTCTTGACTCTTGACGAATGTATCTTTTCTTTTATGTATACTGAGAGTATTTGCACCAAGACAAATTCCTTGTGTGTCCAATCGCACTTGGCCAATAAAGAACTTCTATTCTATTCTATTCTATTCTATTCTATTCTATTCTATTCTATTCTATTCTATTCTATTCTATTCGGTAGTCCGTACCATAAAAAGCATAAACAGGAATACTAGTTCTATCTTACAAGGATACATTAACAGGTTCTTGCAGGACTAGAATTATTTCTCCCTTCCTTTCCTTTTACTGTCTGGAAAATAGAGAGGGTCCCTTTTGAAATGTTGCAAATGCCTTCTGTCCTTCTGTCATTTTTTACATGCTAGTAGTCCTGTCTGTGGCTTTCCCTCCTGTCTCTCAAGGTCATTCCACATGCCATTAGTTAGGCTGTTATGACTTCTGAAGTTAGCAATTAGACTCTTTGAGTAATTGGATTAGATAATTGCATTATGACTTTAACTTTGTTAGCCATCAGAATTCCATTGGTGGATGGGTAGTTGTATGAATTTGTTAACTAAATAAAAATTGAAATATGCTTAAATATAGTACTCTGTTGTGGAACAATCTGTATCCACTGATGTTTTAAAAACATATTCTTTGCACTGAAGTCTTAGTTTTTACTGCAGCTCTTGAAGTAATCAATAATTATGTCAGTTTTGTCCTGTTAGATAAGGTAATTTAGCAAATGGAAACTGCGTATGCCTTGACAACAACATAAATAATTTTAAAAAGCCCTCCTGGATCAAGCTGAGGGTTCATTTAGCCCTGCATTCTGTTTTTAATAGGGTCTAGCCAGATATTATTTAGAAGGCTATAAACTGAGGATACAGCAGTATCTCTTACTTTATACCAGATGGTATTTAGGAGTCAATTGCCTCTGATCCTGGAACATCCATTTTACTATCAGGGCTAATAGCTACTGAACATTATCCTCTATTTGTCTATTACCGTTTAGAAGACATATAACCAATAAAATCAGCATCACGTTAGTAATAGAAGGATGGATAGATAGATGATAGAGATAGATAAACAGGTAGGCAAGTATTGGTAACTGTTAATGATATATACGGACAGATTTGTGACATCCTGGCAGTTCTGCCAGGTATAAATAATATATAACCATTCTTCTATCACACTATGCTTTTTTTCCAGGAGGTACAGGGGAAATGAATAATGAGTGTGATTAAAGAAATATATGAATTAGGATGTATATGCAGGAATATGTGCTATGGGTAGTTGGAAGCAATAGTGTGCTGTAACTAGCAATCCCCCATGACTTGGGGAACATTTTAAATACAATTGTGTAGTGGTGTGCCACTTGATGTATAATTAAAACATGCCTGATGCCATATTGGCCAATTTTCTTATAGTGCCCAAGCCATTTAAGAGGGGTGTCACCTCCCCCCCACTGGAATTTGGGGGGGTATTGAAAATAGGTATCTCTTTATTTTTTGTTTTTATTTTATTTATATTTTGTCAAGCAATTATAAGATAACAGGTATAAGTATAAATATAGTTATGGATACATGAAATCCATACATATAAGAAAAATAAAAAAACAATAGGACAGGGACGGTAGGTACGTTGGTGCACTTATGCACACCCTCTATAGACCACTTAGGAAAGGTGTGAGGTCAATAGTAGAGAGTCTAAGGTTAAAGATTTTGGGGTTTGGGGAAGAAACCACAGAGTCAGGTAGAGTATTCCAGACATTGACCACTCTGTTGCTGAAATCATATTTCCTGCAATCAAGTTTGGTGCAGTTTACCTTGAGTTTGTATCTATTGTGTGCCCTTGTATTATTATGGTTGAAGCTGAAGTATTCATTGACAAGTAGGACATTGCAATGTATAATTTTATATACTATACTTAGATAGGACCAAAGGTGGTGTAGGTCTAGGTTTTCTAGGTCTAGAATTTCAAGTCTGGTGGCATAAGGTATTCTGCAACGAGTAGAGGAGTGGAGAACTCTTCTTGTGAAATATTTCTGGACTTTCTCAACTGTATTAATATCAGATACGTAATGCGGGTTCCATACTGATGAGCTGTATTCAAGTATTGGTCTAGCAAATGTTTTGTATGCTCTCGTTAGTAGTGTGATATTACCAGAGAAAAAGCTATGTAGGATTAGGTTAACAACTCTTAATGCCTTCTTGGCTATGTTGTTACAGTGGGCTCTAGCACTTAGATCATTAGAGATGAGAACTCCAAGATCCTTTACAGAGTTTGGATCATCAAAAAAGTCTTGACTATTCAGCTTGTATTTTATTTTCTGATTTTTTTTGCCAATATGTAAGACAGAGCATTTATCCGTTGAGATTTGAAGTTGCCATTTGTTTGACCATTCTGATACATAGTTGAGGTCTTTTTGAACGGTAGCAGTATTGTCTGTGGTGTTGAATAGCTTTACATCATCAGCAAAGAGAATGCAGTTGCTCTTAATATGATCACAGAGGTCATTTATGTAGAGTATGAAGAGAGTTGGCCCTAGAACATCTAGTTATGTACTGGTACCCTGTTGGACACTATATCTAATTATGGGATAAGCAATTCTACCATGGGAACCGGAGCACTCTTCAATTCAGAAGACTGACCATTGAGGAAAGTGTTGGTGTTTGGAGAACTGACAGCAAGAACACTTGCTTCTTTCCTCTTTTCCATTGTTCCTGCTACCTATGGAAAGAGGAAGAAGAGGAGTGGAGAGACAGAGTAGGGAATGGTTCCTTTGTTGCAAGCTTCCCAATTCCTTCAGAGAACTTATAGCAAAAGACTTGCTCCCTAACCTTCTTCCTCCCCTGGGGTGCAGTGGGTCATTTTTTTATATCTCTCTCTTTGGTTTTTCTGCCACCCATGGATATCTAAATATGAAAAATATTTTCTCCTTCTCTCTCTCTGCAAGTGAATTTATCTCCTAAATGGAGAAATAAGATATCTTGTCACAAGAACTAGAACCATATTATAAAGGAGATTATTACAAACACACACACACACACACACACACACACACACACACACACACACACACACACAGAGACTCACTCTTTTTACCTTTTAACCATCAGAAAGGGAACAAAAATTGTGAGCTTAGATCTCATAAAACAGGAATAGAACACCATCTGAGGTGCTTCTTGGAAGATAAAAGGTGACAGTATTAAGATGCTAACACAAGGTGCAGGTATTGGGCCCAGATATAAAAAGAGTTTCTAAGAGAAGAGGTTGGAGATCTATCTTGTGGACTCAATCATTCAGCTACAGGTACAAGTTAGTACAAATTAGTTACAGTACAGATGAAAATATTTGATTGCTCTTTACCTTTTAATTTGTAATTTTATGCTGGTCTTATCAACTATTTTCAGCACAAATCTTTCCTTTAGGTTCAGCTGTTGACAGACGTGCATTTGGAAACTTGGATGACATGAAGTTTGTAGTCTAGTCAAAACAATTAATTTTGAAAAAAATGGCAAGATATTAATTTGATAGTATTATAGATTTATATGGATGATAGAATTTAATGTGAGTCTACTAAGAGCTAGTATGCAAGCCAAGTACTGAAAGAACAAAAGCATTTTTCTAGCATTAAAAGAATTTCTGACATGTGATATAGAGCATGAAACAGTAAAAAAAAGAGGATTTTGTTCAGTATTGCCTGTCTTAGGATCATTGGAAAGCTGTAAATAATTTAAAGGACAAGCTTGTGAGGAATTTGAAGTACAAGACAATGAAATGATCAGATCAAACCGATAAATTTCAAATAATGTAGTTTAGCTGAAAAAGCAATCTAAAGATTATTGGCACAGTTGCAGTGGCACAAATTAGATTCCCAGTTTTCACGGACAATTTGTACTTCTCAAATCTTTTTGTCTAAAATTAGTACATAAATGTTCATGTTCTTTTTTCAACAGTGAACTTCAGTTCCATTTATCTGGAGAAACATCTTGCTTTTCAGCTGCTTCTGTTACACCACAACTGCTTTCCAAAATCAGATGTGCAGTAATATAAGATACTGCTTTCTGGGGTCCCACACCACTTGTCCTTCAACCAGTCCTTCCTCCATTCAATCCATTCATTCTTTTTATTATACAGTTGGATATATCTTTAGGAAACTTAAAAGAAACTGAGTTAATTTACTATAAAAGCCCAGCCTTCTCATTCTCATTCATCATGTAAGAGAATTATATTTCTGATATATATAAAATCCTTGGTGTATCATCTCTAAATTTTGATGCCGTGCAGTAGATTGGTCCACCATTTCTGCCCATTCCTTCTTTTTCTGTAATGCTAAAATTAAAGATTTTCTCTCTCGTCATTGTTAAATAAGAGCCAGCCAGCCAGCCATTTCCTGTCATCTTTCCTCTTTTAGTTGCCCCTTTCAATTATTTTTTCTTTTCTCCTGTTTTTTTCTTGATAAGTTGAATAGAGTTGAATACTTCTTGTCTAAGTTTTCTGTAAAACTCCTATTCCTCTGTTAACATAGTAACAATAGCACTTAGTGTTATATACCACTTCACCGTGCTTTACAGACCTCTCTTAGCAGTTTTACAGCATCAGCATATTGCTCCCAACAATCTGGGTCCTCATTATATCGACCTCGGAAGTAGAATTGTGTAGTGGGCTAGAAATGGAGCTCTTGCCTCACACTCAGGAGACTGTGAGTTTGATCCTAGGTAGAGGCAAATATTTCTCTCTCTGGGCACAATGAGAATATATCTGCTGAAAAAAACTCCACATTGGCAACAGAAAGGGCATCCAGCTAGTAAACACTCTGCTAGCTCCATTCAGTTGCCCAGACTCCATGCTGCAAGGGATTATGGCATTGTTAAAAGAAGAGGATGATTTTATCGACCTCGGAAGGATGGAAGGCTGAATCAACCTTGAGCCAGGTGAAATTTCATCTGCCAAACTGCAGGCAGTTGGATATAGCCAGCAGTACAGCATTCTAACCACTGTGCCACTAGTCCTTTGGCTCTTTTCATCTTGGTACTGAGTATCCAAAAACATTATTTGACTACCTTTCTTCTTGAATTGTAAGTAAAAATGTCATGTATGTGGATAAGAGGGCTATGTAAAATGATGCCACTTTACTTCACAAAGTTCCTGACTCTAGCTCTTGGAGCAATCCATTTGAAGGTGATGACTTGATGCAGAAAAGTCACAAATTTTGCCTGAGTCTTTCCCACTGAAATAATTATTATGGCAGGCTGTTTCATGTGGGAATATCTTCTGCATGTGTGCATCAAACGCTCATGAAGCAGTTTATCCATTTGCTTGAGGCACCTCAGAAACAAGGTCTCAATGCGGGATGCTAGTTTGGTTTGTGGAACTCCATCAAAGGGACACTTCACCAAAGCTTTGATTGAAACAAATAAGGCTTCACGCAGGCCTAATAAATATGATTTATAAGCTAACTTACTTGGCAGCCATGATGTTAGAAGCACAAGGTTTTTATTTTTATTTTAAATAGTAACTGGTTTATATGTAGCAGGAGTCCATTGGGAACTGAGTCTTGCAAGTGGCAGGTGAACACGTAAAACTCCATTTGTGCAAGCAGCACACATAAAACCTCCCTCCTACCACCACTGCTGCTGCTAGTCCGTGGACCTGGAATAGTTGGAGACTGCTGATGTATAGAAAACAGGATGTAGTGGTAAACAGTTTATGTGAAGGACCAATGTAGACTGTTTATTACACTTAATAGGCTGGGGTAGTAAGTAACCTCTTATCTTCTGTTGGAAATTGAGATGGTAATGGAACAATTCTACTTGTTTCGCATCTGCATAGAATGATCAGTGATGGTAATTAAAGAAGCCAGGCCAGAGTATTACTAATTTCAAAAGCTCAGTTGAAATATCACCACCTGCAGCTTTGTCATTTTTTATTTGGAAAATAACCTCAAGGATCTCTGAAGTAGTGACAGGGGCCAGTCATAAAAAGAGTTTCTAATGAATGAAGAACGCTGACCTTAAGCAAACTATACGCTAGGCAACTCTATATAAAACTCATAGCTTAGATTAATCAATAAGATATTTTAATCATAGAATAAGACAGTATAGAATAGGCTTCTTGATTTCTGATCAAGGCATTTCCCAACATCACCTGGTGAAAAAGCACCTTTGGGACTACCTTCATGTTGATGACCCTGCTATTCTTTCTGTAATTCAAATTGGCTTCTATTGTACGCTTTAGATATTAGCCAAACATTACCAAATTGAGGGCTTGGGAATAAACTATTCTAAAACAAAGCTGTTTCATCAAGGTACAACAGATTTCTGGAGAATAAGTAAAAACTTTTAAACATTTAGTTACCTATTTTCAGTCTTCTACTTCTAGGTCATATCAAATTCAAGAGATCTGAAAGACTCCAGCACAATTATTAGATTTGCTAGGTGCAACAGAATCATATCACTCTGTGGCTATTAAAGTATTTAATACTAAGATGCTAAATCTTATTATTGTTGAATATCCAGTTTTGTGCTTATTAATATTTTGAAATTCAGTCTAAATTCATCAGAACCTTATTTCGAGTCTCCCATTTTATGCTGAGTGCCCTTCTATAGTCAGAACTTAAATGCCCTTCTTTAGCAGTCCAAATGAAAATCTGCCACTTGAAAGATTGGGTGAGACATATTCTGAAATGAACCACCGACCATTCACTTTAGTTCGTTTCCACTTGAAAAAAAAATCATACCCAGCAATTAGTCTTCCTGCAGCTTCTAAAGTCTCTTGAAATTGGTAAAGCTATGCCGCAGTTAATCAGAGAATCCTTGATTTGAATATACAGAATGACAGAGCTAAAATTTCATCATGTTGTCTCAAGGACTTCTTTAATGGCCCTTCTGTGTTCCTAGCTATCTTTATAGGATTATTTCTGCTACATATAGAGGAGCACTTATGTTATCCAGGTTTAATACTTTGTCTTCTGTGTTAATCAAAGGGAAGACTCACAACTTTCTTTGTGTGGAAAATTTCTGTATCTTTGCCAATATAACAAAAGATTCAGTAACACATACCTTGCTTCATTACGTCCTTTATTGTATGTGATGTGCAGGAGTCACATCTTTTTTGTTATTTGTTGTGAGAATTGGGCTAAAACCCAAATCATCTCTTTTTACTTGCTGATATTTTGTTTGACATTTCTAGGAATGTAGGGAACTTTCGCTGTCAGAAGACGTTGGTGGGAATGTTGATTTCCCCCCTCCAAGAGCTTTTGGTGATAAATTAATAAAAGGCTAACAAGATGAAGTAAATTATATACTTTTATACATTTTTTTCAATTAGGATTATTGTTTTTCAAGTTAGTCATGATTTAGAGTGGACAATGACTGATATTCTGACTCATATAAATTTCCTACAGTGTTCTCTGAGTTTCTCTGTTGTCTCACTTGGTCTTTTCATAACTACCTAGTCTGACAAGTAACAGCAACAATTTCTTTCGCTGTCTTGCATGCATCTCTCCTCTTTAAATCACTGCGATGGTTTTCAGACTACTGGCCTAACAGTTTCATTGCTCCTACCTTCAAAGATTTACCTGATATTTCTGTGTTCTTATTGACATTATCCTCCTAGTACATGTTTATCCTTCCAACTCCATCACTGTCAATTTTGAATGTGTCTTTCCATGGAAAAAAATCTCTGCTTTTTATTCTTTTTTTGTATTCTGCACTTGGAATTTCCTGCTTTCAGAGGAACTACATAAAACCAACAAATTTGCTTTCTGCAGATCCTCCATTTTTCTGTCTTTTTCCATTAAATCTTCAACATAGATTCCCTAATTTCCATGCACAACAATAGCACAGGCAATTATGAAGCTTGTATTTTATAAGCTGTTTCTGCTCCTGTCTCTGCATGCCCAAACATACTTGTGCATAACACATATGTGGTGAGACACGAAACCTATTCTGAAACAGCTATGAAAACATGGGAAAAATATATTTGCTGCAATAATCAAAGAATGGTGCTTCCTGCGCACTCATGCATGTTGCAAAGTTCCCGTTTTGGAGGACTTGCAAAATCAATTCAAAGCTCTCAGTTACTGTGCAGCTGTCATATTTACCTTAAAATTTAAACATTATGAATTCAAGTTTATTGCTTTTCAGATGACACTCCTCACTGCAGTTGGAAGGGTTTTTTAACGAATTCAATACAAATATATTAGATATTGAAATATTCAAAAACACAGAAGTGAATTCTGCATTTTTGGATTGCATAAGATATTTAGGGACTACTTCTGATGCTCACTATCTTGTGGCTATCTTCTCAACATGGAACTCTAAATTTTATTTATTTAACTAATGAATCAATTTTCTGATTGATTCAGAATCAAGAGTTGTGGTGGTGCAGTGGTTAGAATGCAGTACTGCAGGCTACTTCTGCTGATTGCTGGCTGCCTGCAATTTGGAGTTCAAATGTTACCAGGCTCAAGGCTAACTAAGCCTTCCATCCTTCCAAGATTGGTAAAATGAGGACCCAGATTGTTGGGGGCAATATGCTAACTCTATAAATTGTTTAGAGAGGGCTGTAGAGCACTGTGAAGTGGTATATAAGTCTAAGTGCTATTGATGGAAGTACATGCAAGCAGTGATGGGACAGCCCACATGTCTTCACAGCACTATATTAGGTTGCTAGTAAATTAGAGAGTGAACTTCTTGGTCTTCTTTTTGCAATGAGGTTATAATTTTCAACATTATTTCAGTAAATGTAAGAGCTAGAAATAAGGATTTAAAATTTTATTCATCATATTTATATGATGTACAAAACATGAATATTTTCCTCATTAATGAAAAAGAAATACAATCCATCCAGCTGAAAAATATATTTGAGAACTTTGATGCAGGATATAATACATTATTGTGGATTCTAGTTATTTCAGTAACATTTACGCGCCAATCAGAACTGCATGCTGATCCCCTCATAAGGTGACTGAGTGAATCAAATCATATTTATAATAGGAAAATGAAATTGCATAACAAGGAGAAATTACATTAAAACATAAGAGAAATTAAATTAGAAATATTGCCTAAATATTTCAGTAAAACAACATATTCAGAAACATTAGGTGCTCTTTTTGTGACTTAGGTTTTTCAGAGACCCAGTGGGAGAAAACATGACAAGAATACACTTTCAGAAAAACATGATCAACAGTGCAGAGTGGAAAAAAACCCACCTTAGGGCAAAAGACATTAAGAAGCTAATGCAAAAAAGATTTGAGATATTTTACATTGGTAGTCTAATATCGTACATAAGAATATTGAGAATCATTTAATCATTAATCTAATTGATGATGTATATGAGAACCAAAGAGAGTTTACTGAAAGTGCCACTGAAAGCCATAAACATGTTGATGAGAGAAAAATGGAAAGGCTGATCACTGAACATATTAGTTCTTAGCTAAATGGCTAACATCATCAGTGACATAGAATGGGTTGGGCTTAATACTGAAATGCTTTTTAAAAACTTGGGCAGATTACATGAAAGATCAATTTTGCTCTCTAAATCTCCCATAAAATAGCTCTCCTAAGGGGATTTTTCAAGATTTACATACCTGTTTTGCCTCTTTAATATCCCAAAATGCATAAAATGGCTTTAAGAATATTACCTACTCCAGAGAGGTTTTAGGTACAAATAAGGTGCAGGGAGTTACATTCAGCCTGGTGTGTGTGTGTGTGTGTGTGTGTGTGTGTGTGTGTGTTAGATTTGCGTTTTACTGAGCCATATGGTTTCCATTGGTAAACAGGAAGAAAGGCACGGAGTAAGTTCAAAAGAATACATACTCCTGATATATACTTAAGAAGATTAGGTTCTTCCCTCCATCTCTAGGAATCATTTCTCATATTTTGTTGCTTGCAAGACGTTGTATATTTCTTATATTATTAATTAATTCCAGTGCTAAGCAGAAGGGCAAAAGCAAAGGCAACAATTCTGCGATTTTCACCAGCAATAAAAATTCAGCCTCTATTGCTGGTATTCAAGTGAAGTACGTAAAGGACATGAAAAGTATATTAGAAATGCAAACATAGACCCTGAGGCCTTGGAGATAGCAAGTTAACGTAAAAAGGTAAGGTGGATTAGAAGGAGACAAAATAGATATTTGGCTGAAGGGAGGAGATATAAAGAGAGCTGTGAACAGGCAGGAAGACTGAACTGAGAAGAAGAAAGGAATTCCTGAACATTTATCTTAGACCAGGGAACGTGAGAGAAAGTGTGTGTGGGGGAGGTGATGGGGAGAAAAGGATCAGATCATTTTTCTATGGAGTGAAAAGAAACATTAAAAAAGCAGGATCAAAACAGAAATGGAAACATAGACTCTATTTCTACGTTATATGGATATAAAATTGGGGCACATAATATTGGGAACTCCAAAAGTTGGATACAAGATGGTGGCTATATAAATGTGCACTTTATTTAGATTAAATAAATGTTTTAAACAAACAAACAAACATCAGATTATAGATGATGTTCAGTTCCTGTTTTTTCTTATGTTTTTTGAGGTGTGTGTGGTGTGTGAGGGTCCTAAACAAACAATGGATACAGTTTTAGAGTTATTCCATCCTCTGCTCCCAATCCTACATTATTACAAGTTTTTTGTTTAATTTCTCATCCAAGAAGTACAGGCAATCCTCGACTTACAACAGTTCATTTGAGGTTACAATGGAATTGAAAAAAGTGACATGACCATTTTCAGATGCTTGGCAACTGACTCATATTTATGATGGTTGCAGTGTCCCAGGGTGATGGGATTGCCTTTTATGACCTTTTGACAAGCAAAGTCAATGGGGAAGCCAGATTCACTTAACACACTTGTTATTAACCACTACAGTGATTCAGATAACAAATGTGGCAAGAAAGGTTGTAAAATGGGGAAAAATTCATTTTATCTCACTTAGCAACATAAATTTTGGGCTCAGTTGTGGTTATAAGTTGGGGACTATCTGGAATAGGATGAGCTAGTAGAGGGATCTTAAAGTAGAGATTCATGGATTGTCTAAGAGTGGTTTATGTTTTTGGCATATTTTGGGTAAAGGTTTACTTCAAAAGTTTGTGAAACAGAATGTCACTTAAAATAAGCAAAGGTTCTGCTGAGTTGCACTCAATTCCTGTTGATTCATGTGCAGGTCTAAAGGGTTTTTTGGGTGGTGGGGATAACAGTGCACAAGCAGCTTGCACAAGCAGTTTGCACTTATTTTCTAAATTCTGTCTTCAACATTTCCATTTAGCTTATAGCCCTAGTACTGTGTTTCCCTGAAAATATGACCGGGTCTTATATTAATTTTTGCTCCAAAAGATGCATTTGGGCTTGTTTTTCAGTCAGTTCTTATTTTCAGGGAAATACTGAACTAAATGTGCCCATCTGGCTGAGGATTTTAATTGGGGCTTATTTTCTGGTTGGGTCTTATTTTCAGGGAAACACAGTATTTCTTCATGGTTCCCCATCCAAGTACTAACCAAGTCCATGCTTGCTTAGCCTTTTTTCAGGCAAGGTTAACTAGAATATCCATTATCACTTTTCTTCCTGTTGATGACTATAGCAAAAGAAAGTCCAATCCAATACATGCATAGTAGCTCAGATTTTTTTTTAGTACATAGTTCTATTTATCCTTAGAGGTTGATATTGATAACTTTGTTTTTTTTTAATACATAATATATATTTATTGTCGAATCTTATGAAAAAATAGCCACTTTATTTTTTTAGTTTTACAATCAAATTATCCATTTTATTTATTTATTTTTAAATATTTTATTAATTTTCCAAAGTTTAAAAGCATAAAATAAAACATAAAATAAAATAAATGACAAATGAATTAGGTTTAAAAGATATATGGAGAGAAAGAAATCCAGAAAAAAACCCAGTATACTTATTATTCATTATTCAGATTTCATTTCTATATATGGAACAAAGTTTTTTTTCCCCACACAGCAGGTTTTCTTAACTGGAAAAAATAAATGTCTAAAAATGATCATTAAAAATGACTTTTTATTTTTAACCCATTAATAAGGTTAACACTTTTTAGGTGTTTCTATGTTGTTTCGGTGACTCAAATGTAAGCAGCATACAAACATTCTTTAATTTTGTCTCTTTCTTTCTCATACACAGAAAATAAGCTCAAATATAATCTTCTTTTCCCAGTTGCAGCCTATGGGGAAAACAGTCAACAGTAAACCAGCTTCCGAAAGCCTTGGAGATGGGTGGGTTTGGGTTGGATTGAACTATGCAGTTGATGGATTTACCCAGTTTGATTAAGATTTCCCCTATATGGAAAATCTATTCCCAAGTCACCCAAAGTTGTTGAGCTTATTTTATTCTAGCACTCTGTTCAATGCTCACTTGAATGAGAGCAATGGAAGGGACTAGCCTTAAATTCACTTGTCTTCTCAAACAATTTTATCTTTCCCTTTTCAGATTCCATGAAATTTGCAGGCTGAAGCAATCACGGTAAATGACAAAATAGCAATGAAATAAAATATAACAACAATGGGGCTATTTATTCACAGATTCTAGTGACAGTAATGTATATCTTATCTATTGTAATAAGATGTCTAACCAGTAAGTAAGCCACAATCCACTAGGCAAACTGTGTGTGGCACAAGGATGTGGGAGTAGTGTGCACCTGTTGCAAGGTAAAAAATAGCACGAGTGAATATACATATGGCTAAAATATTTTTAAAAAATGTCTTTATGCACAAGTATACTTTATATTCCCACAACACTCTTGATCCAAGCTGCATTAGAAATGGTTTTTATTTACTTATTTATTTAGGTTGCATAGTAAGATTATTTTGTATAGAATTCTGAAAAATCTATCTAATATTGTTGAACTATTGTCATTCTGTACTCAGGAACTTATCTTGTGGGAAAAGGCTACTCACTAATGAGAAATCTTACTAATGGAATATGTATAAATCAGCAGTTTAAAAAAAGCCTAGAGCAGGGGTGTCAAACTCTCATTCTCACAGTGTCATCACGTGATACATTGGAACTTTTTTTTCCTTTGTAAAACTGGGCATGGGCGTGGCCATCATGTGATGCACCCGGCTCATAGGCCGGAAGTTTGACAGCCCTGCCCTGCCTAGAGAGATCATTGGTAATGTTTCAGATTCTAACAAACTTTAATTTTGATTACTTTTAATCAGGGTGATTAATAGATAACAAATAATAGGTGTTACAGTTAAATAATATCTAAAGGACTAAGATTTATTACCATTTTTATAAACATGCAGACTTTTTTTTACAGAAGATTTCTTAGAGCCTAGGCTAAACACCCTCTAAAGAAGTAGTTCTGAAAATGGCACCATTGTATTGAATTTTCCTCACATTCTCTGCAATAATAATTATAATATGCAAACTTCCAATATTCTCAATTATATTTCCTATTAGCTTCCATTATTAGCTATATTAGTTGAAGCTGCTGGCAGCTGTTGTTCAGCAACCTTTGAAGGGCCATGAGTTTTCTATCCCTGGTTTTGGGGCTTCCCACAAAAATATCATCATCATTTACTTCACTCCAGTATTTCAGGGAAATTCAGAAAATGAAGATACAACACTATATGTGTGCATTTACTAGATATTTGCAAACAGAGAGAAGGCCAATTTATTGTAAAGCCCAGATCATAGTAATTCATATAGTAGATGTAAATGACTTTTACTATCCAAATTCCTCAGAAGAAGGGTGAAGAGAAGGGAATAGTATCCATTCAGTGAATTCATATGACATAGATTGAAACTTTAGCCACTGTCTTCAATATGAACTGACAAAGGACAAAAGTAGGGCATACTAGTTTAATCAGAAACAAAAGACAATAAACCAAATAAATTTATTGATGTTAATAAATTTGAGGCAAGGGAGTCAAGTATACCTATGGACATTGGATACTTAAATAAAGGGGGATACCAAAGCAAGTTGGCTAGTTATGAGCCAGATTTTAATTTCTAAATAATGTTGGTTTAAGTTCTTCCTAGTTGGTTGTTCAAGAAACTGATTTCTATATCTTTTCTGAATGTACTACAATTAAGTCAAACACAAAGAACCACACAGGCTGTAATGGAAGCATAGGCCTTCAAATGTATAGTTTTGTCTTGAAGCATAAAGTCAGTGCAGTATCAAGTCTACGTTCTTCATGCTTAACTGCCCCCCTTCCATAGCATTCTTCAACATGAATTCTTTATAATGAACCAGCACCTCATTTTTGGAAGATTTCCCTACTTGTAGACATACAGCAGTTCTCCAGAAGTTTCAGAAGGAAAAATGTGACATTACCAGACATTCATTTTCTAATTTGCAAGAAACACATATGGTTTTCAAGTACTGATGTTAAAAAACATTAGGGGAAGAAATAAATAGTGTTACTAAAAGTAGTTCAGTACTCAATTATCTTGCCTGCTCTGATCAGACAGGATCAGCTGAAATTTATTCATAAATAATGCACATTTAAACACACAAGTTCTGTCCATTAATTTAATTTGCCTCTCCATTGCTGACTTCCTTTGAGCTCCTCTTCTCTCCCTCTCCCTCTCCCTCTCCCCTCCTGTATGGCTTGAACATAATCCAATTTCAGTTGGTATTTTAAAGTAGTTACTCACATTCAGATAATTACGTTTAATTATTTGAAGGTGGGGCTCAGATGGTTTACAGATATTCTATGATTTTCAAATAAGAAATTTCTAACATAAAAAGTGTCATAATTGATATGGATTGCCATCCAAAGATGTAATCCAAAATTCTAATGGATATCATCAAACCTCTAGAGAGACAATTATAACACAAGGTTGCCACCCAATGGTGTAGCATTTAGTGACAATTTCATGAAGATATCCAGCCCTAATGGATATATCCAAGTGGATAGCTTTTCTTAATAATCATATTTATTTCATGGCCATGATTGATTTTTTTTTTTAGAATTTATACATAATTTAAAAAGCAATAGAACCCAAACTGATATGGATAAACTCACAAACAGTTTTCTCTTCAATTACTGACCAAGTCTAGTTCAGCAAAGCCACTGAAGTTGATAGAAAATTAAAGTATGTGTGCATGCGCGCAAGCACACACACACAGGTGCACGCACACACACACACATACATGCACACACACATACAGATACACCAACATACAAACATAAACAGACCAAAGTGACAAAAAGCAAGTAAATGATATTTCTACTGATACAAGAAGAGTTCTAGATTAGACTTTACCGCTATGGAATACTTGGATTGCATTTCCCAGCTGATTTTTAAAAAAATCATTGATTTTCTTTTCTTTTTAAAAAGGAAATTTTGTGCTCCTTGAAAGATATTAAGCTTTATTTTTTATTTTTTCTTATCAAACTCGCGGTGTCACATTGCCGTCACGTGACATACTGCAACATTTTCCCCTTCATGGAGTTTGCATGGGCATGGCCTGCACATGATTATCTGGCCTGCCAGCCGCCAGTTTGACACCCCTGATCTATACTGTGTATTTTTCCTGAACATGTGCCATCATTTTTATGTAACAAAGAATTATCACCAGAATGAATTACCGATGTATGTAAATTTATTCAGCAGAAAACATCATTTCTAAGGATGTTGATGTCAGCCTTCCCAGATAAACCAGGCAGGAAGCAAGATTAGATGAACTAATTCTACTTTATTGTAAGATTACATTAATAGAAACTTGCAAGTTTGAAAACATGAACTTTCTGCCGCCATTTTTAATTGCTTGTTCCATTATGGTGACGCTTCCTATGTTTCTTTGTCTGACCATTAAGCCACAAGAACCACCGGTTCTTGTCTGATTGTTTCATAAGCATATTTTCTCCTTCATTCCTCAAGGCCATCCACCCATTCCATTTCAGTTAAACAAGTTCTCACATATCATGAATAGGTAGGGATAAGGATAGGCAAAGTTGCTTTGTATCAGTTGGTTTCATCTCTGCTTCATTCCTCCTTCTACCACTATTTGACTTCACTTTTCCTAAATGCATTCATGTCATAAGAGAAAGTGGCACTATTTGAGAACAAATCTTGCTTTCTCAAAAGCTTTTCCGGCTGAAGTAGCATGAACTTTCTTAACTCATCCACTGAGGTGCAATTGGTTTTTAAACCACCAAATCAGGAGTTATTATACACTTTGTATCTTTATTTTAACTAAAACAGTAGATAGAATTGAATATTCAGTTTAATTAAGATTGAAAGCAAAGTTGCAAGAGTGGAGGGTTGGAACAGTAGGGTAATCAATGAAAACATACTGAAATTTTATTGTAAGACTGTAGTAGATCTGCTGGTAGTGGGAAAATAATGTATGCAAACCCATGAAAAAAAGAATAAGGAGCTAGATTGCACATGTTTCTGGACAAGTCTAAAATAAATTTGAACTGGGAAAGGGAACACCTAAAGGGGAAAGCAGTATTCCCCTAGTAAAATAGATTTTCTTTTTATTAGAATTCTAATGCAAAATGTGTTACATGTATTCTGTAATTGAAAGATTTCAACATATCTGTGATAAAACTCAGCAAAAGTTGCTAGGCAACCACATCCTGCCCTTAGGGTACCATCAGCCAATGAAAGCTTTTTCTTGGATACAGTTCTTGCATCACTTATTCCACAAACTCTACATATCTTGCAGAGAATGAAGCACACAGGGAACGCAAAGCTTTGAATCTCCATCTCAAATTGGTGGTCAGCAAAATACTTCAGCACCAACAATCAGTTTCCATATCCTCTTTTCATTGTCAGCCCTGATAATAACACAATGAAAGAAAGATGAGCAGTGCACACCTAAGAATTAACAAACTATGGTGTCACTGTAAGATGCATTTGAATTAGGACAATTACCTTTGTATGGATATTTCAACCCCTGCATTATATTAAGGTAATCTGAATGCAGATTCAACTGGATGACTGCAGTTTATTCATTACAGACACAATATTTTCCCACAAATACAGATGTTTATGACAATTTTTTGAGGAGCAGACTGGATATTCTCTTTAGAGTTGATTAGAATGTTGAAAGCATTGTACACATTTTAATTTAGCTGTAACAGCTTTATAAGTTACTGGGTTATAGATGTGATGCAAGCCCTCAAGAAGGACATGTAAAAAAGTGAAAGCCACATTTGCTTGTGTTAAGAGTGAAAGCATGCCCCAAATGTGTGAGCAACATTGGTTTCTCTGCTTACATTTTTTGAAGTCCAGGGGTGGGCTGCTGGAGGTTCACAGGGATTTGGGAGAGTCCCTAGCCAATATTCTGTGCAATTTGGAGAACCCCCAAATCCCACTCCTGGCTGATCTCATCCACCCCACTCTTCCCCTCCCAGGAGTTCCCACATGCCCTGTTTTGGATACAGATAAGTGTATCCAAGTGTGCAAGTAAAGAAAGTCTCCAGAGTCTGTGAGGGCAAACCCCACTCCACTATGGTGCAGGAGGCTGACTAGACAATGTCCATCATGGCCACACCCACCCAGTAACCAGGCAGAGAACCCGTTGCTAACATTTTTGAAGCCCACCCCTGTTGAAGTCCAATAATAAACCTGAGTGTAAGTTAGGGATTCCTTTGAAATATAGAACTCCATGAAAAAGAAACAGGGAGAAAAAAAAACCCTTATTTTTATCAGAGATAATACTGGAGTTATTACTTTAAACATTCTAATGGAAAACTGTTGAACAAGCTTGAAAAGAAGGACATGTATATATGGGGTGGGGGTCAAGTTAAGTTTTATGAATTTTTGATTTGACTGTATAAAGGATTGATTTTTCTTCCAAGTAAGGGAATGCTTCTCCTTTCCAATTAGTGCCACTTTTATAGCCCTCTGCTGCAAGCTTTGCTATATGGGCTGTGCCTCATTAGTAAAATGTCAATTTTGCAAGGCTTTAGAATCAGTCGCCAGAATTTTCTGGTGAAAATCATATCATGGAAAATAACTGGGTCTGCAGAAAATAACTGTCTGCCATAACTAAGAATCTGAGGAAATTGCAAAAATCAGATGTGAAGATTACCTATATCTCATATTTATGAACGAAGCAGATCATCACTAAGACATCTTTGGCAAAATAATATTTTAGTTCAGGGCAAATCAGTCCTGGCCAGAAATAGACTAAGATTTCAGCTCCTATTTCTTTCCTCAGATATCTGGCTATCTATCTACATATTATCATTAGTTTTGTATATTCATTTTAATCATTAAATTTATTATAGCTAGATATTAAGAGAGGTTTTTTTTTAAAAAAATCCAAATCTTTCAGTATCCAGGAAGATTCCATGCATCCTTCTCTAATTAGTTAAATCAACAGCAATGTTGACCTCTAAATTAGGTTTAATGGGCTCTGCCCTGATAAATATAATTGTTCTGTATGTGATGAAATCCCAGGAATGAAGGAGGTTAATTATGGAGCAATTCCTCCCTTTTACCAACTGCCTACCACCAGCTGATATGGATCTTTAAGAGATGACACTGAAAACCACTGCAGGGTGTACAGCAGCATTGAGGCATTTGTTTTAAGCAGATAATAGAAATTGCCTGTTAGTTTGTTTCAGGGAAGATGATTCTGCTGTGAGAAAGATTTCTTTCCCATGGAGCTATCTAAACATCACTGCCAGGGCCTCTGCATCTCTACAGGAAGAGGTTCTCCTTTCCCTCCTCAGCTCCTTCTCATACTGTTAAATTGTCTCAGGGGATTCATCAGATAGACACACTGGATTTGCTTACAACAACTTGAAATAATTTCAGGGGTTTTAAACCACAGGGGGAGTCCAATTCCAAGCACAGAAAACTCAATGGTAAGGTTGGTTCCCTATGGACAGAGTATCAGATGAAAAGGTCGTCCTCATCGGGGGTTCCATAAGCTCCCCAGGATAGGGTTGCTGGCATTCATAAATATATTATCATCATAATTTTGCCTCATCACTTTTGGCTATTTGAATCTTAGCCAGGGCAACAATGTTTTAGTTAAAACTCTGAGATCCAGAGGTCACCCAATACTTGAATATATGACCGACTATAGATGCAAATTAAGATACTTTAACAGTGATGCCAACAAAGGGAGCAATTATTTGATGTAGCTAATTCTGAAATAACTCGCATGCCTCCCAAACAAGCATTGATATGGGAAGCAAAGTATGAGTTGTGCTTTCCTAATATCAATTTAGAATCCATCACTGTAGCCTCCAAGGGGAGCTGAAATATACTGACTTACCCAAAGGACCACTGCAGACACATATTTGATTGCTCATAAAATAATCTTCACAGAGCGTCTGAGTGGATTAGAAAGATAAATTCAGGAATAGGGAATTTTTTGACTTCTTTGATGAGAGGAATGATACAGCAATTATGTATATTTCATTGGCTTCTGCTTCTAAATATGCCTTCGGTACTGAAATTGCAAGCAATCTGGCATTCCATTTGCAGACCAGATGGATATCCCATCAGGAACCTTTTTTTTTTTTGGAAGCATCTATGCCCATGTACTTATTTTCACTGTAATTGGTTTTGGCCAATATTTCTTCCTATCAATAATGCCTCCCAAACTACTAGTATTGTTTGACATTATAAGGGGCAAGGCAAAATGTGAGCAATATGATCTTGTCATACACACACACACACACACACACACACACACACACACACACACACACACCATTGTATAAGGATTATAGCTTTTGAAACTTCTTTGAAATTTTCCTTTGGGCTCAATGTAGTTCATATTTAAGATTTTTCCTTGGACAGAATCAAAATGCAACTCTATATTTACCAATACCTGCTAACATTCCCTAAAGGCCAGAATCCAGGACAGATCTTTAGCTCATTAAGTCACTTAATAACACTATCCTTTGTAGAATCAAAATCAATTCACATCATATATTCTATGAAAGCATCAGGTTGTTCCTCTTCTGCTGAGGAACAATCTCAGGTAGCAATAGTAACAACAGAAACATGGAGGTCTGAGTTCACACCACAATGTAATCAATAATCTAGATAATTTTGCCATGACCGGAAGAACCAATACAATATATTAGATGGGCATAAATTTGTTTCTTTGATAGATGAAGACCAAACATGTTTTATCATGTCTAAAGTTGATCCTAAAGACAAAAGTTGAAAGATCCAAGACACACAGAAACACAAGCCTGAAATCTGTTTTCAGCTCTTATTTAGCACTCTTCATTTCTTCACAATAGTTTGAATATTGAGAAATCAGCCAGTACATTGTTGCATGAAAGACATGCAGATTAGTAAGGGATTTCAATGGAGGTACAAATGCTACCCTTTTACTAAGATTACTTTTTGAACAACTCTTTTCTAGGAAGGAAGATTCTATATCTTTCAGTCTATTTAGGCCAACAGAGGCACAGATTTGTAGCAATTGTATGCTATTGTCTGATCTGAAAAATCAGATGCCACTCAGGCTGTGCCAGAAATCCCTGCCCTATTTTCACAGGAACATTCATTCCTAATGAAATTGTAAATATATGATAGTATATTTAGAAACTCATATGGGCAAATTACAACACTTTTTGGAGTATCAGTAATGGAATATTTCTAAAACTACCCCATCTTCTTTCTTCTCAGCAGCTTGGCTACAAAATGTTAATTATGTCTGAAAAAAAGATGGTCATAATGTCAAATGGGCTCTTAATATGAATGTGGAGAAGAGAAATGATTATACAATCTGTTCCAAGCTGAGAGGTGATAGACTTTGACTTCTTCTGATCTGTTCAGCCACATTGGTCTACAGAATAGCACATTTTCTATGGTTTATGAAGACTAAATAATCAGTTACTAATACTGGCTAAAAAAGACTTTGTGGTGCCTTATAGTTCAAATGCTCTTGAATTAGTTTTCATCTATTTAAACAATTTCAATATTTTCCACTTAGTTTCTCCATTTTCTTTCACCCACTAATCCGACCTCTTTCTGTTTGGTTCTCTGATTTCCTACCTACATTTGTACATATGCATTTTCATATACTTCACAATGCCAAAATGCCTTCTCTAATTACTGTGGTATATGTATTCTACATTTGTAATGACCACAGACATCTCTCTAGATAATGTTGTCTTAATCCCTTTAAAAATTATCAGGTTACAAGGACCACAGTCTTTTATCTATTTTTTTTTATCACGATTACTGTTGTGGTTACCATTTTTAGTATCCAAGTAATTAGACTATTTGCTTGATATTTTTTAAATAAAAGAATGCTTCAATTTGATATTTATTATTATTCCTTCCTTCAGGGAATCAATAACTTTCTGTCTGAGAGTAACACAATGAAAACAGATTTACCACATGGTGGTGTTGCAGGACACAATACTCCAATATTCATTGCAGTCACTGATGTACTGTAACACAGTTTTTGAAGAAGACATGGATTTCAATAGTATTGTTAAGTGTTGCTTGGTTTTCTACATCATTTTGAGCTCATGGTCTCAAAATCAATCAATTTATGGCAATAAGATGGTGATTTTCCAATTATTTTAACAGAGAATGCTCAACTGTCATTATCATTGAGATCAACTTAAGTTATTTTTTTAAAAAAAATGCCCTACTTAAAAATAAAGCATCTAAGTGCAAGAGCCCACTGTAACTACATAGCCAAAAAGGCATTAAGAGTTGTTAAACTAATCCTACATAGCTTTTTCTTTGGTAATATCACACTACTAACTAGAGCATACAAAATATTTGCCAGACCAATACTCGAATACAGCTCATCAGTCTGGAACCCACATTACGCATCTGATATTAACACAGTTGAGAAAGTCCAGAAATATTTCACAAGAAGAGTTCTCCACTCCTCTACTCGTTGCAGAATACCTTATGCCACCAGACTTGAAATTCTAGACCTGGAAAACCTAGAACTATGCCGCCTTCGGTCTGATCTAAGTATAGTATATAAAATCATATATTGCAATGTCCTACCTGTCAATAATTACTTCAGCTTCAATCATATTAATAGAATAGATACAAACTCAAGGTTAACCTCACCAAACCTGATTGCAGGAAATATGACTTCAGCAACAGAGTGGTCAATGTCTGGAATACTCTACCTGAATCTGTGGTTTCTTCCCCAAACCCCAAAAACTTTAACCTTAGACTGTCTACTATTGACCTCACCCCTTTCCTAACAGGTCTGTAGGGGGAATGCATAAGTGCACCAATCCTATTGTTTCTTTGATTTTTCTTATATATATATCCATTTCATGTATTCATAACTATGTTTATACTTATACCTATCATCTTGTAAGCGATTGACAAATCAAATAAATCAAATCAAATATATACTTCTTTTCCCTTGTTTTTCAATCTTTTAGCTTTTACTATTTTTCCTCTCATTATTTTCTTTAGACCCATCCATAATTATCCACTTCATTTATGTCAATTCCTCTTAAATTGTTTTCTTTTGGTACTTATTTCTGTGCAATAGAATTTAGAATTTATTTGAACTGTCAAATAAAATTTCTTCACCCTCAATGCTCTTATCTTACTTCCTCTGATTATTTTTTTATTATTCTGATTTCATTTTTTTCTGGATTCACTTTCCCCTCTTCATTTTTACTGTAATAGCATCTTTAGAGATACTTCTGGATTTCATGTGATCCTGTTTATATGTATCTGGTTGCCCTCCATATATATGCACTTCTAGATGACTACAATTTATTTTGCACATGTCTTCTCATTATATTCTTGAAAAGAAATCAAGGCTTGAATGATAGCATAGACAGTATAGGAACAGAAGTCATTTCTTCTTTTAAAGTTCTATAGTGCTCATAGAGAACCAAGAGACAATCATAATTTGCCACTCCCAAGAAGTTAGAATAAGGCAGTCTTTGCTGTCTGGTAGCCAATGGGTGCTCATCTATTGGCTATTAAAATTAATATAGTTTCACATCAAAAGACCAAATAAAAAAACCTCTTCCTCCCTTATCTATTCATATATAAAAGCCAAGTACCACTCACATCATGAAATCTCTAGAACCATAAAACCTATAAACTTGAAATTTGGCACATATGTTCCTTTTGGCTTCTAGGTGCTTGCTAAGAAAGGATTTTTCAAAATGACCATCAGATCATTACTATTTCTTAATACAGTAATTAACACACTCTGATGCTAAGGAGTTTTACTCTCCCTCCCCACCTGAAAAGAACTCTGTTCCAACTGCCAGTTGCCTCACAAGGTTATGGAACAGCACTAGATAGCATTCTTCGCCATCATGCTCCATTATCCTGTAGCTCTAAAAGTCAGCAGGAGACACAGTCTTCTTGAAAGGACCCTTGGTCTTTGAGTCACATTGAGGTATATTGATGTAATAGCCATCTTCTCCATGGCAGAACTTCAGAGGAGAGCTCAGGAATGGTCTGGGGCTCCTTACAGTACTAAACATTGGTACCTCACCAAAATGTCTATGCCTTCCATCTACGGAACTGCTTCAAGACTCAAGGCGATGGGAGCGATGTTTCCTTATGTGTTTCAATCACCAACCTCACTGAACCAACGGATTGTGAACCGGATTTCTCCTGTATAGGCCAATCACATAGTGTCGTCATGAAGCACAGGTATCTAGCTACTAAATTATAAAAGCATTACATCACTGGCATTATCATATCATGAAGTTAGCACACACTTTCTGCTGTGAAATATATTTTTTTTTCATTCTTTACCACTTCTAATCTGGGTATATACCATTTGTAAGAAAGTTGCAACTGGTACAAGAGGAGCCAGGATTTGATGCTGTATCCATATACAACAGTGGCATCAGCTGATAAGCAGAGAGCTCCGTCTGTTTCCAAATGGATTAGAATCAACATCTGGTGATGTAACAGAACATACAACGACTGAAATCTTCAAATATCAGTTGATTCAAAAATAATATTGCCTCATGATTGGTAAAGCAGATGGCATTTAAAAGCCTGAAAGACGTGTAGTTTAACTTTCTGATTTGAAAAAAAAAAGTTAGGGTGGGTTTTTTTTTTGCTTTGCAGGCATGTCACAATGAATTTAATAAAATTCCAGATGGCTCAAGAAAATGAGTCTGTCACTGCTATACAATAAGGGCCCTGCCAAATGATTTGAGATAATGTTTCTTCTTGAAACCCATTCCAGATATGAGATTAATTGCATTTGAAATCAATCCCAAATTCCATCATTAGTTCCTTTTCTTCTAGCTATTGAAAAAAATGTATTTAGAAACTCAGCATATAAATAAATTAAGTAAAATAGACATGAGTTTGAATATATGATTATGCTGTAAAGAAATGGTTCAAAAATTAGAGCCTAGCAGCAGAATTTGATGCAAACCTATAATGCTCTAGGATGGTTATGTATAAGTGAGTATGGTCTTTGTGTGTCAGGTAGGGATGGGTGGGACACAGACAGCTTTTCACAGTGGAAAATGAATTGTTTTGTTTTTGTTTTAATTGAGAAACATATTTCATTGCCCGAAACAATAAGAGGGATTTTAGAAACAAAATCTCCCTACCAACTTGCAGGCCCCCCGTCTTGTCAACTTTCTCTTTTGAGAGCATAAGGAATGAATACTTTCCTATCCTTTTCATTTTTTTATCCAGATAAGCTTCATAGCTCACTGAGAGCGAGCGAGAGAGCAATGATCCTTGAGAATTAAAATGGTTTCAAGGACCACTATTATGTGTAATAGCCTTTCTGAAGGCTTCAGATTCCCAGACATCATAAGCTTGATGTACTGTGGGGAACATCACAATGAAGAAGATGGAAGGAGACGAGGAATGTTTTTTCTACCATTCCCCTTTTATTATCACTTGAACCTTCCCAGTTCCCTATTTGCAGATAAATAAAAAGGGGAGATAGTATAGATAGTATAAATAAATAAATAAATAAATAATTTAATTAATAATAAATAAAAGAAAGATGGGGAAGAGGAGACAGGGTTTTCCAGATATCGATCTATTTTAGAGAAGAATTTAGGAGGGCTGCTTGCTTTTGTAAGGACTCCAGATGTTTCTTTTTAACAGGTAAACTATTGGAACTGCAACTCCAGAAATATTGATTCTGCATATTTTATTATAGTGATTATAATAATGACTCTTAAAGGCATTACAAGTTAAAATAACAAGCAAGGAACTCCTGCTTTGTCCCTGCTCCATTTCCCCAGTTAGTAGATTAGTAACCCTAGCTGTTTCAGATACATTTATTTGTTTACTTAGTTACTTACACTATTTGTAAACTGCCTAGTAAAAAGACTGCCTTCTTTCCAACCATGAGGACAAAAATCTCAGAAATGCAAGTTTTCTACCAGAGCATGTAACTTTCTTAATGTGCTTTATTTGCTTTTTTGGGGTGCTAAGCATCTTTCCCTAGATATCCTCAATGTGCCTGGTTCTATTTACACAAATCCTGTTTGTTCTGCAAAAATATAAATCCCTGTAAATCAACTGGAGGGTTCCAACTAACATTAAATCTTTTCCTTCAAAATTTCACAACCTCTTTATCACCAAGTTTTTCACCCCTCAGTCATCTTTCACTTTGGGTATTCCCTGCCCCACCTGCCTGTGCTACTAGGATTCTCACTATTAGTGTACATACTTGCAAACCTGTAAAAAGTAAGTCAAAAATGATTTTCTTTAAGGATGGAAAAGACAAACTGTTTTGGGAACAAGATATTTTGGTGAATGCCTCAGTGTTCCATGTTAACTCAGACCATGCCAATATGGCTGTTTCAAGTGCAGTTTGCTTTAAATAAATCTTCTAGAACTGGAAGTGATTCATGGTATTTCAGTTATAATCAGGGTCAATATGTTTTGGACTATCTAGAGGCAAATCACAAGTGTTAAAATATCACCTTTTTGTCATATTACAAAAGCTTGTTATATATGTCAGCACCTCATGAATATACCTTTTCCTATATGAACCTCCTTAATGTTCCTCAGTGGCCCACAAATCTCTCCATTTGAGTTGGGGAGGAGGGTCAGTTTTCTTGAAGTCAGTATATAATGAAATTTAGGCTATCCTGGATTATAATGAATCATCAGTAATGAAAGCTTTGCAATCACTCAGTAGGAAATATTCAGAACAATTATTCTAATTTTAAAGAAGATGAAATTATGTAGAAGGGAAATTTTATAGTGGGAAAACTCTATCACTATTATAAAATCATAGAATATGTCACTATTAACTAAGAGGAGAAGACTTACCTCTTATGTCCTTGCTCTGAATGTTTAGTGCTACTGCCTTGTATTACTGGTTACACTATCACATATATTCAGTGAATGACATGTATCTAGCGAGCAGTTCATGCTCTGAAAGCCAGAGCTCAAGTTCATTTTTCATCTCTGCCTGTCATTCAATGTACTGCTACAGGCAATTCCCCCACAAAACTTCATCACTAAATCTTCTGTATATAAACTAGGTGAGGATTTCCTTGCTTTAATATGGATGTAAATCTATATACTGCTGGGTGTCAGAAAACAAGTGTTGCTTAGTCTGCCAAGTCTCCAGATTCAGGAGGCAAGTTCAGTTGATGTCACAAAGAGTATGAAGATTCCTTGATGATATCACAAGATAAAACTTGTGACTTCACAGAGTGTTAAAAGAGATCAACTGTGAATGCCTAGAAAATATGGCTGAGAAAGATTAAAGACATAGCTGTGCTCATCTCTGTTTTTAGAGGATATAGAAAATCTCTTTCCTTTCAAAGTTTCGAGAAATTGTTCTAGCCTTTTTCTCAGTTCCTTCTCCTAATTTGTCTAATGATTCGGTAACAATATGGCCAGGGCATGTAACTATTTTGTGAATTGCTGAATTGTGTAATTGTGAAAGCTGAATGGTCAAGTAATATATGCAATAGTTCTTACAGACAGGCAGATAGCATCATTTCCTCTGGGGCACTTGCATACTGAGAAGCTGCTCTCAAGTGTTCAGAAATTCATGATTAGCTAATGGCTTGGAAATTTATTTTTCTGCAAATTATCCTCATTTCTGAATCCTAGGCAAACTAGGTAGAACAATCTCCCAGCAATTTTATCTGAAGAATGGTGCTGAGGGTGAATTCATATGATCACTTGTCCATGATGAGCAGTTACCATCGGCATTTGTAACTTTGCACACATAGTACTTTTTATTTTAACTTGTCACACCAGAATGGATTGGTAATAGGTTTATAAAGCTTTCACAAAATTGTTAACCTTTGGAATGGTACCTACCTGTAACATAAAAACAGTAGATGGTAAATTTTGCGAAAGAATAAGAGTAGTCCATATAGGATACTATTACTTCTCTGGAGCCTGTTTCACTGTGGACAGCATCAAAACAGAAGGTATTCAATCACACTGTCTATGCTTTAGCCTACTAAAGAAATTAAAATGGTACAAAATTAGCATTATATCTTCTGTATCATCATGTGTTGGTTTGACAGTAATCTTGTGTTTTGTTTCCTTTGAAAAAAAAGTTAAAATACCCCGTGTCTGTTCAGAGAAGTCCAGTTGTGACTTTTGGGATAAATAAGATAGATTCACCACAGTAGTCAGAATCTACAAAAAATACTCCTTTAGATGAGTGCTTCAGCTTGCTAGCCCCATGATTATGCTATTATTGATCTCACAAGATGTGAGTATTTAAGAATATCTTCAACATCCTTTGTTTATACAAAAGATGAAAGCAAATTATTCCACTGTTTTTCTCTCTTGTTTGTCCTTCATGATATAAACATATGGCTCAGGTGAAGTCCTGATCTTTTTTGCTCAGGCACATTTAGCAATGCATGGAGATATGCACAGAAATCCCCTAAGGTAGCCACGCAAGAAGGCTGTTTTTTTTCTCTAGAAATCTTGCTTGCCATGTAGCATTTTAAACACTGTATTGGAATGATGCAGAGCAAGCATCGCCATTACACAGAATGAAATTGCATCAGATAGCAGATACTGGATGATGGGAAATATCAAGTAATTTACCAGACAACAAAATATATAACAAGCAACCTCCCCTTCAGATATAATGAAAGAAGTAATGTTCAACTGCCAGTTTGGCTGCCTTATATCTTTAGAATTAGTGAAGGTACCAACTTGTATTTCATCTTAGGTAGCAAAATGTGATGAATCAGCCTGGATTTCTTAATAACATAGATAAGTAAAACATCTTTCCATTTATGTCTTCCCAAATATAATATGAATAATGAGAGTGTTGTAATGCTGCATTTTCAATACAAATCTATAGTATCTCCAGAGGTGGTATTCAGCAGGTTCTGACCAGTTCTGGAGAACCAGTAGCAGAAATTTTGAGTAGTTTGGAGAACCAGCAAATACCACCTCTGACTGGCCCCACCCTCATCAATTCTCTGTCTCTTGAGTCCCAGCTGATCAGCTGGGTCTTCTTTTGTTGCCCTGTACAGGAGAACAGAGCTGGAAAGCAGGTTAGTGGGATAGGGAGGGAATGGGATTTTGCAATAACCTTCCCCAGGAATGGGAAAGAAATTGAGATTTTACAGTATCCTTCCCCTGGAATGGGGTGGGAATGGAGATTTTACAGTATCCTTCCCTTGCCACGCCTACCACATTCACGCCCACCAAACCACGCCCACAGAACCAGTAGTAAAAATTTTGAATCTCACCATTGAGTATCTCTGTCTTTGAAACACTTTATAAACCTAAGCAGATAAGTAAATATTAGGGTTTATATATTAATTATTGGATTCTCAACAGCTGAGGTTAAAAAAAAGGAAAGATGGCAGTGTAACAAAACTAAACTAAAAATGAAAGTGGCTAATTGTATATTATAATTTGTATTACATTCACAATTGGCAACTATATGTATATACTAGGTCTGTATTTTTTACTTTCTTGCAGAATTTTATTTAACATTCAGCAGGATTAAGTTGTTCAACTTCCAGGAGCTGTTTAGTAACAGTGTTCCATAGTATATGCTGTCATTCTGAATAATTGGCACATGTAGCTTAAGTTTCATTTAGAAGTCCTCAGATATTAAAGTAGATATACCTTATCTCTAGATGCAACCAATTTATCTGTCAAACATTGCCATCATATTATGCCAAAAGGAAGATGTTCTTTGATTCTCTCAAAGGAAGTGTGTGTGTGTGTGTGTGTGTGACAGAGAGAGACAGAGGGCGGGGGGGAGGGAGAGGAAGAAGAGAGAGAGACAGAGAGACAGAGACAGAGAGAGAGAGAGGCAGAGAGAGAGACAGAGAGAGAGAGAGACTTCTATGTATTATCTGGTTGGTGTATACCAAACATTCATTCTCTCATGAACTATTTTCTCACACAAAAACATATAAGCTGACAAATAGCTTGCCTCCCTTCTCCTGGATAGAGATGAGGCAATCAGATGGACTAGAAAGGAAAGAATAGACAGAAAAATAAAATAAAATAAAAAAGAAACAATTTGGGCTTCAATAGGGGAGCATTCAAATATGTATAATATTTGTCCAATTCATATATACTTATTTGAGTGGCAAACACTTCTCTTCCTATTGGTAAATACGTTTAATAATTACTTTTTTTTGGAGGGGATGGGAAAGTTTTTTTTTCTGGTAGATAAATAAATCATAAAGATGAGCTTATGAGAAGACATCTGCTTTAAAGGATTGCAGACTTCTGAAACATACTCACTCCATGCATTCTGAAACATATTTTAGAAATCATATCTGAAACCCTAATGTTAAGTATTAGCAAATCCCATTAGCACTATATAAATGACAATGGAAAAGAAACACTATTTTCTACCTCAATCTAAAAAAGGGCTATATAATCTTTTATAGACCTTGGTCTTGGAATAGCATATAATGTATATCCATTTACATTGAAGCAAAACTAAGTACAATGAAGGTGATCATTCTCTATCCATGGATTTAATAATATTCTCTTTGTAATAACACTAAAAATATAATTTGAAAACAATTTTGGAGGCTTTCAAGGCTGTATTTATTTTTCAGCTACTGAATTCAACCTTGGAGTCTCAGATTTTTTTATCTCTGATTTTAAAATTAGAAAGGAACATTTTATTTTTATCAATTAAAAAGTCCTTATATTCCAAAAAGGTGGTGAATGAGTGGGAGAGGTTTGTTATAAAAATATTTATTTTTCTTATCGTAACTATAGACCATCTCTAAATAATTTCCCCCAAAATATATCTTGCAGTTATCCCATGTGAACTCAAAATTGTGCAAATAGCATCAATTTTCTACATTATGTTAACCTTACCTCATAATGACAAATGCAGACAGAGCTATCTAGTCCAATCTATCTTCACAGCTGAATAATGGAAGGAAGATCCACACTTACTTGCTTTGCATTTTTAACTTATTTAGGAAATAAATATCCAGATAATAAAAGCCAGCCATCTGCCACTAAAATATCTATGAAACATATTCATTTCTTAATCTGCAGAGAATGAGAATGAAAAGCTGTTTCCTATTTAGCCTAATTTATCATATATCCCTGAAATAGTTACCAAAGATATTTACTGTAACTAATACATTTAGCATAAAATGAAAATGTACAGAAACAAATAAAAGAATGGCATTTATAGGCTAACGGCTACAGAGGATTGTTTAGTAATGAGAAAATACAGTAGGCACTATTTTCTTTAATTTTTTATGTAAATCAAATAATGGAAAATTCTTAGCTTATTTTCTTCTATATTTTTACAATAGTAGAAATAGCCTGATGCAATGGTATGATATAGGCAGTACAATCTTATGCATATTTATTTGAAAATAAGGTTCGTTGGCTCCAAATAATCTTTCCAACATTATTTCTAGCAATGGCCATAGATGATAGCCTACGGGAACAAAAGAATGTGTATGTGTTTATGTCTAAATATTATAGTTTTCCTGTCATGCTCTATCTGTATGCTTTTATGTAAATGGTGTAGAGATAGTCCTTCATTTAGTGACCATTCAAAGTTACAATGTCACTGAATAAAGTCACTTGTGGCCATTTTTCACACTTACAACTGTTGCAGCATTCCCATAATCGCATGATCAAAATTTGGGTGCTTGGGAACTGGAATGTATTTATGATGGTTGTAATGTCTCCAGGTCGAGTGATCATCTTTTATGACCTTCTGACAAATAAAATCAATTGGAAAGCCAGGTTCGCCTGATATGTTACTAAATTAACAACTGCAATGATTCACTTAACACCCCAAACATAAGTGATGTTGATTTGGCCATGTCCTTCCTGACCATGCTCCCCAGCCCTTCCCCCCAAGGTCAAACACAACCCTGATGCTGCCCTCAATGAAGTTTGACACCCCTGTGTTACTTGATTTTAACTTAAGGCTGGAATGGAAAGTAATCGGAATGTGATCATAAAGCACAGTACTTCACAACTAAATAATTCCATATTCTTTTGGACAACAGGTCCAGTCACAAAGTATTAAATTTTCATTCATGCTATGAGAACCAGCTAGTTTTATAAGACTTTCATCAAGTCACATTGGAATCCAGTTCATATATGCATATGCTATAATAATAGCTGTGCTGACTCAGTATCATTTATTCTACAAATTCAAGGATGCCTGAATCTATTTAGGGATGACCCACGTGGTGAGCAAAGACAATTGCATTGATCTGAGGCACACATCATATGAAATCATAATTTGTTTGCCCATTGTATGTTCAAAAAATCACAATTGGCTGGATTCACATACCACACTTTGGTAGCGGATGACTGATTGGTTGATGACTAGAACCACAAGTGTTTAAAAGCTCAAGAGCCACAGTAAAGAGGCAAAAATGCAATCTGGATAGGTTGGGTGTTTTTTTGATTCTGAAAGGGAGAATGCATGAGAAATTGTGGAGAGGCCGAATAATAATAGAATTAATTTAATCATAAAAATCAAGAGTAGGATTGTGGTGCACTGGAAATGTATCTCATAAATAGCAACTAGGTCAGCAGGCAAGAAATCTGGGAAGAAACAATTCAAAATAGTCCAAGAATCTCCAATTTAATGAGTTAAAATAAAATGAAATCTAGAAATTCCTTCTACATTTTCCAAGGGTCTGTATTTGCCTATAATACTAGCATTAAAGGTAATTACCTGAAGCCAGTATAATTTCTGCTTCCTTAATATGTGTAGGGTTGATTGTTTGTTGCCTTTGCTGTGTAGATTAACAACAGCACCTGTCTTGAAAGCATTATATGCAAAAATGATATAGAAGAAATACAGAGAATTGCTTAGCTCAATTTTCTACATCTCTTTGTGAATGACGGGTTATAATGCCATTTCCTGAGAGAATAAGAAAAAGTAGAAGGTTTGACAAGATTGTGGGAACAAAATCATTCCTCATGTTCAATGGCTTTTTTTTTAACTTCACTTATTTCAACACTTATTAGCTAACTATGCTATTTGTAAAAATGGTTCTTAAGTTATGTACAGTGAATGAAAGGGATGGGAAAACCAACATATTTTCTTCTACCTCAAGAATGTTGAGGGATTAGTGGTTTAAAAAATGCTGTATTTGTAATAGCAGAGCAATCATTTTTTCTTTTGGGATCCAAAACCTTGTTTTGTTCACTTATAGCAATAAAAAGAAACCTACCGCTGTGTTATTTGTTCCTTCATTCTTTTCCACATAGTTTTCATTCTTTTTCACATCATGTTCTTCGTGTGAATTATTGCTTTCAAAGAAACCCTTTTAAGTAGCTAGAGTATTGAACTCTACCATCCAAATGCCAAGAAGATTGATATCTAATGCAATAAACCCGGCTCTCTCTACCACTGCAACCATCATAGAAACCTTATATCATTTTGTAGAAGGGGAAAAATAGTATGCTTTCCTCTGCCAAATGCTTAAATATCTCAAGCCCCATGGTATATTAGAGATTTCCATCTTACCTGTTTTCATTTGAGAAAACTCCTGTAAATAGTATTTTTAAAAATATTTATTTATTTAATTTCTATAGCTGCCCATTTCAGCCAACTGACTGTGGGAGGTTTATACTTCTAAAACTATCAAACAGTTAAAACAACTTTTAAAAAAATCCAAAGGTTAAATACATAAAGTAGTTGGATATGAAATGGACAACAAATTAATTTTACAAATAAATAAATAAACATATGGCAGCCGAGATAGCTAACCAATTAACTACAAAGCCAAGAAATGGCTCCTAACATATTTCAAGCCACAGGTTCAAGTACACAACCTGTTTTTAAAGCCTGATGAAAGATCAACAGAGTTGGGGCCATTCTAATTTCTGAGGGAAAAATATTCCACAAAGCAGAGCACAGCAGAGGAGTATTTTCTAGTTCCCACCAGTCAACATTCTTTGATTGACAGGATCTGCAGCATGCCCAGTCTGCTGGATTGAATTGGGTGGGAACAGACTCTTGGAAGAGATGATCCCCAAGACATGTAGGGCTTTAAATATGAAATCAGAACCTTGAGTTGCATCTGGAAATAAACCAATAGCCAATGCAGCTCACATAATAGTAGTATTGTACATGCTGTGTATCCAGAACCATTTACAACCAACATAGTCACATTCTGTACCAACTGGTTTCTGAATGTTCTTCAAGGGCAGACCTATACAGACTGTATTGCAATAAGCTAAGTGAGAGTTGGTTATAGTGAGCAAGGCTTCCTAGTCAAGGAATGGGTGCAAGTGGCACACCACCCAAATATTCTACTTGTGCTAGTTGTTCTAAAAGGACAAAACACATATAAAGTGTGGCTAATGAATTTATTAGAATGTTGAACAACCATCCTAAAATTATGGGTGGGTGGGTGGGTGGGGGACACAAAACCAGTCAAACAGAAGCGTTTATTCAAATGCACAATTCTACAGGGGTTTTAACATATCATGAGGAAACCTGAATTTCCTTATAATTTTTGAAACCAAAGCAAGGCTTTCTTTTCGATACAGTTAAAGGCCTGGCTTAAACTCATATATGGTTATTGGACTGAAATAACCTGTTACACATGGCAAAGAAAGAGAGATTTGTATCACGCCAAAATGATTGGAATTTCAACTGATAATTTAAACAGAGAAATTCGACTTCAGAATTTAAATGGGAATGTAATCCAGTTCTATATAATGGGGAAAACTGTGAATGATTGACTGTGTAAGAGATTATAAGATGATTGTAAACAGAATAATGTGAAATTTATTTCACTGCACTTCTGAAAAGAAAAGAAAACCCCAACATTTATGCCTCCATGGTTCAGTAAATAAGACTGAATGAAAACACCATTAAAGATTTACCAATTTATGGAATATTGAGCATAATGGAATCAGGAAGTAGCAACTAGTAATAATATATAATAGTCATATTGGCTGTATACATTATTTTCAATATTGAAAGTAATATCAGCGCCCTTTTTATTGGGGTACATAAGCAAGAAGGTATTTTTGTACTCATGGCTAGCTTGTCAGCAAACCAATCAGCTTTCTATAGGTAGCATTCAAGAACAAAATATTGGACTAGAGAAATATTTGGCTTAATTCATAAGGCTGTTTATATGCAGAAGATTAGTTTTCCATTTCTTTCTTTCCAGATTTTGACTCATTCTTTCTTTCCTTTGCAAGTAGGAAACTGGAAAACATTGTGTGGGTGTTTCTGTTTAGGATGAAAATGTTTGTTTGTTTCTTTTCAATAACGTATGTGCCTACAGTAATGCACAAACTGGATGCATACATACAAGAGTCAGTCTGAATGTGCAAACTGAGATTAGGAAATTACCTTAGATATTGCTTTTGCTCTTTCCTACAGAAATACAATAAAAGAATCAAGGAGGGAGTATACAATAAAGAGCTTCCTGACCTCTTATGAGTCTCCAGACCATTTCTTCTAAAAACCAAACAATGATCGCTGATGTATGAGATGGTTCCTTCCAACCATCACATTCATCAACCATTGTCTGAAATAGCTTGAACTGCTCTGGATTTTTTTTTAAAGAATAGAAGCATGGTAGAGGAAATACTGAGTTGTGCAAGATTGGAAAACAGAGGAGGAGCAGGAGACTAAATTTATAGCACATTAATACTTACAGCCAAAAGAGAAACTTACTTGTTTCATTCACCTTTCTCTATGTTCTATGTATCTTCCTTTGGACTAATGTACAATGTATTGATTCTAAAATCAATGTATTGATTTTTAATGTACTAATGTATTGATTCTAAAATCAATAAGAAATGCACCCAACCTTCCAGCAGCTTTGCAGAACAAAAGTAACAACGCGCGCGGGCGCGCGCGCGCACACACACACACACACACACACACACCACATATTCTGCAAAGTCTGGGACCCTAGAATTTATCAGATGAAATAAAGGAAAGCATCAAACCTAAGGATATAGCAGTTTGAATATCCTATTTAAAGTAGGATGTCTACAAATGAAAAAAGATGTCTTGCCATCTTATATAATATCAATAAAACTAGCCTGGAACACATTTTCTAGTAATATATATATATATACTGGACCTTACTGATCATCATTAGCTGGTATTTTCTTTTCTGCCATATGTTACAGGAAGCTAGTTCTTAAGTGTAAGTGCTGAACATATCCATCAGGATAAACTTTGTGTTTGAAGAAATCCTGGCAAGGTATCTTGTGTGGGACCTCATCTTCAATTGTTCTAGAATCTAGTTAGTCAATAGTGTTCCAGTTTTCCTTTTAATTTTTCATAGTATGCCAGAATAAAACAGTATCAAAAGCACACTATGAAATCTGGTCACTAAACGTAGCTAATCAAAATACTGCTAAATGGTTGAACAGTAATAAGAAAACTGTGGGAGCTGTCCAAGGATGTTGAGTGCTGATGCTAATCCAGATGTTAATGACTAAGTAGAATTCACCAATTAGTTTCATGCTGTTTGCTCTGAAACATAGTTTTACTGAAGGAATGAGGAAAAATGGAAGTCTTTCACTTTTACAAACAGAAAGAATTAAATCATTACCATCCCTGGTCAAAACAGTACAACCATTTTCTTATTTAGACTATTTCACTGTCATCAGTCATTAAAAGAAATGTTGTGTGAGATGAATCATTAATCCATTTCAATACAAATGAGTATCCTAATGTTCACGTAATATAAACAAATATGATTAGTAAATAAGATACTATTCCTCTCCTCCACACTTTCCCATCATACATACACTTTGCATATAGGGTTTAAGAATTAAGAGGAACTTGTAAAAAACAACACAGAATTAATATAGCATAATGCAATATTATATTGGATGTTTCAGATTCCACAAGTGTCTTGCTAATGTGGTTTAGTTATGTAATGCAATGTGACATAACAGATATTTACAGTACAGCTGAACACAGTTCCAACCATTCAACCAAACTCACAGGATATTCCATTTAATTCCTACTTTTCCCTACCTGTCAACCTATACTTAATGATGCATGAATATGGTAAAATCTTCCAAGTCCTTTTTTTAAAGCTCCCATACTTTAAAACACCAACATTTTAAAATGCTGAATTTTTTTCTGTACCTGTTGCTATCTCATTTTTCCATATGCCATTTTGGGTATATAATTTACTCTTTATATACCAAGGCATGAAAGTGAACATAAAATAGTAAAAAAATTACTTTAATGGACTTTCTAAAACACAATTGGTCTATAGGGAATACATATTTTGAGATAGAAAATTCAAAGTATAGTTAAATATATAATTATAAAAATTGATTACGGTAAGTCAAAGTAGTGTGTATTTTACAAATAGCAACTGAAAACTTAGTCAAATTCAGAGAGATAAAATTTGACTGATTGGATAATAGTAACTCTAAAAAGAATGAATCTGGGTGGCCTGAAAATCTGACTAAATGAGGAGTTATTAGCTGTAATTGAGCATCTTTTACAATAAGACCAACATAACCAAACATGGCTTAATTTTCAATATTTTTTCTTGATGAGGGCAAATTTTTGTTGAAATGGAATATCTTGAAATTTCATCTAAAGAACAGTTGTTGGAATGACATCAAATCTTTTCAGACTTAGGACTTTTCTGAACTTGGAAACAATATTTGGTTTAAATATCTTGCTGGTTTGAAAAATGTGGCATGATACCTAGGAATACATCTTTAGGTACGGCATTCAGATCTAACTGGCTTCTCACATTCATGTCTTGTTATTTAGGTGGTCCTGTTTAATATCCCACCATCAAAGCTGAGGTGAGAAATAGTAGTATTTCAGTTTCTCATGCTGTGACTTACTCAAGGATGAAGCAAAATCATTAATTAAAATCCAACTCCACAGGGGAAAAAAGTAGTTTTAGCCAATATTAGTGGGTGTATGCCCAAGTTGAGTCTTAGGTCTTGTCATGTTTCATCATGATGCAAAGCTGTGTTAGGAACACACTGTGGAATTTGAAACGTATTCCTTGAGTTGAGTATGCATTCTTCAACATGGTGAAGCACCTCTACAATCCCTGTGGGCTCCAAGCAGAAGTTGGGTCCAGAGTTCAGCTGAAAATACTTTCAGTGAGGTTATATGTGAATAATGTACCTCTAGTATAATATGAAGATTGTAGGGTGGTTGCTGAGGTAGGCATATTGAACATCACTCAATATATGGTCTGTGTTTGCTGGGAACTTAAAATTCTAACCCTAGATATTTGAAAATTTGTATCTGTTAAATTGGGTGATTATTCCATCGCAGGCTTGAATGGATTTTAGGAAGTTTGGCAAAAAGTAAGACCATTTTTGTGTAATTAATGTTGAGCACTCCTGTACTGCAATGGATGGTAAAGACATTCAAGGCTTGTTTTAGGCCAGTTGGCACTTGGAATAGCAATGCAGCAACATTGCTCTCTCAGGTGCCAAGGAGGATTGAAATATAATTCTCCTTCAATTTTAGAGAATGATGAGCTTGATTATGTATTTTAGGCACTATAAAATTGATATACTAATTAAATAGCAGTAATGTCTTGCCTAACTCTCTGTAGAAAGAATTTGCATGGTGTAATGGCCCTGGTAGAATTCTCAGAGAGTTTGTATATAAGCAGAAGCAGGTATCTATCTATGGTAAAACCCTTGAATTTACATCATAATACATTTCTTATTTCAAAAGCTTATTTCAAAAGGAAAAAGATAAATAAATAATAATGGTGTATTTTTCCCCATTATAATTTTGCCTTGGCATCCCATTGCTAGGAAAATAGTGGGATAAATACAATAAATAAAATAAAATAAAAGTCAAGGGCTGTCAATAAGCTCCCACGTCCAATAAAAACTGGTTATCATCTTCAAAACATTCTATTGAGCAACATTGGAGTGTATCAATGCATTGCCAAAATTGAGTCTGTCCATTCAGTCTCAAGAGACAATCTATTGTGGATCCCTTCTTCTCTTGATGGTCATTGGCCAAGGGCCAGTGACACACCTTCTTATTTGTAGCCCTTATTTTTATTTTATGGAACATTCTCTTTGGAAGCATGAATGCCTTCTACTCTACAAATATTTTGAACAGAAGCCAAAGCAACTTTTTCTCAGTAGTTCAGCTTAATCAATCAGAATAGAGTTGGAAGGGATCTTGGAGGTCTTCTAGTCCAACCCCCTGCTCAAGCTATTATATTAGGTACATAGTGCCTTTTATTTGTTAAGGTTTTTTTAAAAACAAAAACATTGATTTCCATTATTTATATGTGTTTTAATGCAATATTTTTGGATTTTGTTGCACCCTGTCAACAGTCCATTAGAAAAGGGTGGGTATAAATACTGAAAAGTAAGCCACTAATGAACTTAGCATCCAGTAGCTGCTCACATAAAGTTATGATAGACAAAAGAATTTTCATTTTCCCACCAGAGATCCCTATATTCATCAGAATTCAGAAATCTTAAAAAAGGTTTGGAATAAGAACAGGATTTGAGGAAAAAGTAAACCAAATGGCAATAGCAATAGCCCTTAGACTTACATATTGCTCCATAATGCTTTACAGCAGTGGTCCCCAGACTTTTTGGCACCAGGCACCAATTTTGTGGAAGATAATTTTTCTATGGACTGGGTGGTAGTGGTTTTAGTTTCACTCATTTGCCTGCCACTAATCTCTAGCTGTGCAGTACGAAGATCCTTGCTTTACAGCAGTCTCTGTCTGTTTACAAAGTCAGTATATTGCTCCCAACAATCTGGGTCCTTATTTTACTAATCTCAGAAGGATGGAAGGCTCAGTTAACCTTGACCCTGCTGGATCAAATTCCATACTATGAAAAGTTAGCCTGCAATACTGCATTCTAACCACTGAACTACCAGAACTTCTGAATGAAGTTGCTGATCAAACTGCAACTGTTTGTTTTTCCCAATTCCTTCAATTTCAGGTTCTGCAATTCCTGCATCATTTACTAAGCCTTTCCTGGGTAATTTTGGGCTTCAGGAAAGGCTTTTCACAAAGTGCAAACACAGGAAGAAATATCTTCTTGTGAATGTTCTTGCACGTGAGCAATACCCCACATAAAAGTAATTTATAAGAAAAGGTTTGAAATGGGTTAGGGTGTGATTCCAGTCTAGTTCAGCTTCTCAGAATTTTATGCCCAATAATTTAGAAAATATGTTCCAGAATTCCTCAGTCATAGCTGCAGAGGACACTGGGGCAAAATGCTAAAATTGTGAGCTGAGAAGTGATGAAGAAATTACCTAGTCTAGTACTAAAATTATGAGGCATGTTATCTCCCTCACTCATGCCTCTGCTTGGGTTTTGATTTGGAATAATCTCACAATTACAATTTATTTTAAAGAACCGTTCACACAACTGCCAATTGTGTGAAAGCTGTTGCATCTGATCTGACCTTAATGCTCCATCATTTTTGTGAAACTATTCAATGTATAGTTAAGTACTTGCTGAGACTTGCACTCCAGCTTTTTCTTGAGCAAATATATTTCTCAGGCAGCATGCTACAGCAATGGTAGCCCTACAATACAACTTGCATAGATATTAGTATGGATAGCAGAGTTATCTTTGGACACATCTGAGTCAAAGAAAATGTTGGAAGAAAGTTTTTGCTAATTTTTTAAAATGGGATACAGTGTTGAATTAATGCTGGGGTTAATAACAGTTTCTTATTAAAATGTATTTTAAATTATGGCATTTCATATCTTTTTTATTTATTTATGTAAACATTTGCATAATTGACATCATTATGCAAATGACATAAATCACCATGAATGTCATAAAATCCTGGTAAAATTAATTTAAATTTAGCTGCCTAATCTTTGGCTGCAACAAACTTGTTTCTTATTTTGAACAATGCCTGGATGGAACATATTAAATATAAATAGTACTCTATTAAATCATGGTTTTATTATGTTCTTCTAAAAAGTGCAGAAAAGCCTATAGTTTAAAAACAAACTTGCAATTATATTTATGAAAGGTACCCAATCCCATTGGTGTGGTTGCATTTCCCTACATATGTAAAAAAGGATTTATTGCATTAGAATTTAAGGGGCAGATTATTTCACTCTAATATTATTACTGTATCCCATTGCACATTTGCACCAGAGGGATTGGCTGAATATTTCACTCATTTTTCCAACAGTGGATTGAAAAATAAAATTAACTATTTCCCCTCTTGTCCCCATGCTGACAGAAACCTATTAATAATACAAGGCTACATCAATTTCCATCAAAGCAATTAAGTCATTTTAAATAAAATAAAGTAGAATAAAATAAAATGTCTATTCACAAAGTTCCAAATCTCTAATATTAGGCTGCCTTTTCATCTTCTTTGTTATTGTAAAAAAATGGCTTATTTGCTGCATTCAGCAGCAATTTAAAACTGTGGTTATAGGGAAATAATTGCATGTGGTTTTATGCAACAGAAGGATAATTTGATCTAAAAATCTGATGTAATGCTCCTGCGTAGGGACATATTCCTCTGAGAAGGGAAATGGGAATATATTAAAATAAAAGAGACAAATGGCATGAACATGAGCTGAGGAAGAGCTATTATTATTCTCTCTTTATCAAGAGACAGATTTTGCTGGGCTTTTGTACAATTATAAAATGAGGGAAGGCTTCCCTTTGACAAGCAAGGGATTATAGTTAAAAGAAGACAACTTTTTTTTCCCTTAGACCATCTGACAAACAGAGTAGAGAAACAACTGTGTGTCCATACAGGGAGCTGATAAATCATTTCCATCTGGTTTGCCCAAAGCTACCAAAGCAATTCAAATAAGCAAAACAATAGCAATAATAAGGATGATTTGTTGATGCTGAAATATGATCTCATATTCCACTTTGGAAGAAGAACACACCCTCAGGAAAGTTCTTTTGACATAACTCCCTCCCCTCCCCCGGAAATATTATGAAGTCCTATTCTAACAGCTTTAAAAAACAACTGTTTTAGGGACAGTATATTTGTGCAAGCAACTAATTCTTGCTATGGGCAGCCCATACTAGCTTAGAGCTTGGTTAAAAAGGTATCAGCCCACAGAACTATTTTCCTCAGCAGGGGTTTTGCAAGCAGAGGGAAGGCAATGTTGCTTTCACATCCACTTCTCCTTCACATAATGTATGTAGAAGCTAATTACTGTGATTATCAACAACTCATCACTTTGTCTGAAATAAGTGTTGTACATTGACTAGCAAAGGGTGCAACAGTAAGATACTTTATTCCATACCAGTGTGATGGAATCATGCCCACATATATCAGGATGTGGAGAGACAAGTAAGAACACAATGACATAGTGAATTAACTCAGGGTGAGTGTGTTGAGGGAGGAGGATATCCGTTGATCAGTGAATAAATGAAATGAAGGAGTTGCTTTTATTTGTAAAAAAAGTCTCCTTCAATTAAAATACATAACATAGAAAGAGAAGCAGCTGCGGGAAAAGCACTTTTAAGTGCTTAATGTAGGAATCAGGATCAGAAAGTTGTATAAAGACATTGTGCAGAAAAGTTGCTCAGTGGAATCAAAACAAAAGAAATGTTGAAGGGCAGGGATAAGTACAGGAGGGAACATTTCATCACAAAACAGACATAAGTTGGCAGATTCATCATATGCACATAAGATTGTTGTGCTAATTGGGAGGTGAAAAAAAAACTCCACTTTAGGCTACATCAAAATCTAAATGCTCTCAGGTGCATCTGATATAAATAATATATTCTGATATATATTTAAAAATAATCTCAGTGTTAGAGATGGCATGACATTGAATGTGGTGGTATCATTGTAAGATGATGACATTGAAGCTATTGTTACTGCTTTTTGTTCACATATCAATCACAGTTCTGACTATTCACATTTTTTAATCTAGAAAACCTCTATGAAAGATCATAGAATTGTAGAATTACAGGATTTGGAATGACCTTGGAAGTTATCTAATTCAGCCTCCTGCCCAGTCCAGGAAATCTCATACCATCCACAAAAATACCTTTTCATTTTGTTTTTCTTGAAACCTCCAGTAATAGAGAACCAATGCCTAGGGGACAAGCTATTCCACTGCTTAATTATCTCATGGTCAGGAAATTTTCCCCTGATTTTAAGTTTACTTATCCCCCTGTTAAGCTTCCACTCATTGTGGGGATTTTTTTAAATTGCCTGATGCTATAGAGTAAAAAGCAAAGTCCTATGCCCTATGACATCCCTTCATGTATTGGAAGACTGATACCACATCTTCTCTTCTCTACTTGAGACTAAACATACAAAGTTCCTTTAAACCACTCTTTGTAGGATTTAATCTAATCATTAACTTAATCCTAATAATTCTGTAGTCTTTCCAATTCCTCAGAATTTATTTGCCATGTGAAAACCAGAACTGGACATTGTGTGGACTGACTAGTCCAGCACAGAATAATACTACCATGTCCTGTGATCTTGACACTATACCTCTGGTGATGCAGCCCAAAATTGCATTGGCTCTTTTAGCAGCTGTAATACATTGTTGACTCATCCATGATCTGTGCTTTATCCAAACTCTCAAATTCTTCTAGCAAATACTATTATTAAGCCAGATACCACATTTATTTATTTATTTATTTATTTATTTATTTATTTATTTATTTATTTATTTAACCTGTGCATCTGATTTTTCTTCTCAAATGCAGAATTTCTTTCCACTAAACAACATTTGTATAGGTTCATCTTATGTACCAATTGTGCCCATTCCTTGCACATGGTAATTCATGCCATCACTCCCTATTTGGATTGCTTTAATGTGTTCTGCATGAGGGTACTCTTGAAGAGCGTTTAGAAGTTGTAGCTTTCCAGAATGTAGTGGCATGGGAGTATTGTATTACGCTCTTACAATACCATTGCTTTGTGAATTGCACTAGGTCCTAATAGGCTTATTAGGATGTTTCCTTCCATCAGTGTCAATTTGCTGGATCCAACACTGTGCCTTCTTGGTGGCAGTACTATTTTATGAAAAAAAGATTCCTGGAAATCTGGATAGTCCTAACCCTGTTAGCTTTCCACAAAGTTCTGAAGACCTGGCTGTTTTCCCAGACATTTGGGTCAGGAGGCAAGATGAGCTTGGCTGCTCTTGAATCATTTTCTTTTTATAATTGGAGTTTATTACTTTAACCTTGGACAAAAGGGGTTCTTGTTTTAACCTCTGAATGCTACACAGAATTGCTCTTGTGAGAAGAGCAATCATATAAATTATTTAAATAAATACATTCCGTTCAATAAGGCCAAATGTTCAAATCTGCTAAGATTCTTTTGAATTTGTCTTCTTCCGTATTAGTCATTATGTGCAAATTTTACAACATATTCCCTCATCTAAGTCATTTATGAAGATGTCAAAGAATACCAGGCTGAGGACAGAAACCAGAGGTACCCCTCTGCATAGCTTATTTCAAATGGACATAGATCTATTAAATGTATGCATCGACTATGATTGTTTAGCCCACCGCAAATCTGTCTAGTAGTGGGATCATCCATCTCTGTAGAAAGTAAGGAAGATGACTTTGACAGATATAAGTTGAGTGAGAAGGAATCAGAGGTAGTATTCAGTAGGTTCTGACCAGTTCTGGAGAACTGGTAGCAGAAATTTTGAGTAGTTCAGAGAACTGACAAATACCATCTCTGACTGGAGATTTTACAGTATCCTTCCCCTGCCATGCCCACCGAATTGGTAGTAAAAAAAGTTGAATCCCACCATGGAAGGAGTGAAAAATATCTTAAGCCTACAACACAAAGTAAGTGGAAGCTGCTTGGGTAGAAGCTGCTCTGACCTCCCCAAGTCAGAGGATTATAAGAAGGGGAAAGAGGAATATTGCAATCAGTTATGAGATTGATATCAATTTACAGGTAGTCCAAAATGGGAATTTAACTCCATAAGAGAGCTATTTTGATTGAGAATGCAAATGGAATTGTTTATGTGGATGTTTATGGGGATTTCCTTGAATCTGCTTCCACTCTCAAATCACAGTGCTATAACACTCAAAAACAGTGATTAAGCAGAGTCCAGAAACACAAAAAGAAAATTTGCAACAAGATAATGATATTAGTCTCACAACTAACACAGCCACCCAAAAAACAATCGCAAAATTGTATTTTACCACTACATCCGCTGTACAGTCCAGACTGCACTCTCATGTAACACTTTTTACAATTAAGGAACACCTTAGTGGGCATCTATTTGACTCTACTGAAGGAGTGGAAGTGACATTAGGTTGAAGAGATAAAGTCTAGAATTATTTCATATTACTATTAAGAAGTTTATTGGCAGAAGTTGGCAGAAATGTGTAGCAAATGAATATATGATAGCAAATAACTAAAGGTAACAAAGCAGGTAATGAGGGCTCATTTCAAGTATTATTTTCCTGTTTCATTTATTAAAATATCCCCATTTAAACTAAAGCCATGGAGGTGGCAGCGTTTCCTCATGTATTTTTCCATTTCTTTGTAGAACAAAGATACGTACATTGGGTATGATGTGAAAGAGTCCAGACCTTAGCGTTACCCCATAAGCCAGTATCTGAATAATAGTTGCAATGGATGCATCTGTTTTTGTGCTGAGTATCAGCCTTTGATTCCAGAACCTATAAAGAACGAAGTGGTTGGAAAAAACATTTGTTTTACCTGAAGGGAGTATTATTATTCCTTCTTATACTACTATAATTTAGGTTTTCCTATGGCTTTGTATATGTATTCAAAAGTACACAGCTCTTGCGCAAGAGATCTATTAGCAAATCTGAGTTAATTCCAAGCTTTTATTGGAGGGCAATGCCATTTACATTGCAAGAAAACAATAGTTCTTGAAATGTTTGCCCTACCCATCTTACAGTTTCCTATTCAGAACTGGGGATAACACAAACAGAAGGCTTATAAAATACTTTGGGGATGTGCTTTGAGAATTATAAAGCCCTTAGCATCTGCTTACATAAAATGTTAGTAACCTGTACTCTGCACCTGTTTTGAGCATATCCAGACCGGTTCAGCAGCCAGAGGAAGGCAGACTCACAGCAGGTTAATAATATGGCACTGCTCTGCATTCCAGCTAATAAGATTTAAATATAGGCTAATGACTGCATGTTTTCTCTTTAATCAACATGCAAATCACCCTTTTATTATTAGGGTTTATTTTTTTTTCCAATTGAAATTGTAATTGAATTATGCTTCAGCCTGTTAATTGTTGATATAAGCAATATCTCAAATTTCTAGCTTAGCTGATTCTTCATTTCCCCATCCCCAAATCCCAACCTTGCTCTGTAAGTAATGGGGAAATGGTGATGCTGTGAGCTTTCATGTCACTTTAGATCTAATCACAAGCTAAGACAGTTAAATTTCCTCAACTGCCTAAATGAAAAGATGTTCAATATAGTACAAAAAGGTCACACATTTAGAAGGAATCAACCTTTTATGGGATCTTCTCCTGGCTGATGCCTTCCTTCAGATGTATCAGTGCAACTCCAAGAATCCCTAAACTTCAGATGTAGATAGTAGCCTTGCAAGATAATGTGGTCTCAGAAATAAACTTGTGCATCTCAGAAAGGTCCCTAGAAATAAAATAGAAATACAAAAGTATAGTTCTGTTTCTAAAATAAATAAATAAGAATTCTTAGTGTGTGCTGCTACGTTTCCCTTGTTTATACTGGTGACATGAATGGGAACACTTGTTTAAAATGCTGAGTGTCTGCACTTCAAGGGTGTTTGCTATAGGCAGTACAATATTTCAAAGATAAAAATAGAGACACGCTCATCAACACTCCAGGATTTTTGTCTTGGTTTTACTGAACATTATTGAAAGCTCTCTTCTGCCTTTAAGAGCTTTTCCAGCACTGATTAAGCAACCAATAGAATGCTAATGCTTTTAATCATTTAGTTAACTATATACAATACTTAAAAATGCATGTCCTAAGCTATGCTATCAACAATTCAAGATATATTTTGGTGAATGCTGTATAAAAGTGACTGCTATGGACCAAATGGTACATTAAAATGTATACACTTGTACTTGGTTTTTTGCAGTAGGGCCAAAATATACCCATTTTCTCCATCTTGAGACTTAAAATTCCGATACTCTGAAGAATTATACAGATAAAATATTAGGAGTAGAAAGACAATGACTCACCAAGATGGAAGTCAGACAATAGTCTGAATAATTAGGTACAGATGGAATATATATATAATGCATACAATTTCATGTAGATGATTCCTGGATGATCAATTGTAGAAAAGTACAAGATCTTCCATTTGAATAGTTGTGCAGGAGGAATGTGGGGGCCCCCTCCCTGTGGAATGATCTGCCCCCGGAGATACGGGCCATTACCGACATCCAGACCTTCTGGCGCGCAGTAAAGACCCTGTTTTTCCAACAGGCTGGCCTGGCCCAGTAAACGGTTCTTGGGGTTTTAAATTAACTCGGTTTTAAATTTTTAAATTTTAATTATAATCCTTGAATTTTAAATTTTGGTACTTTTATATTTGATGGGATTTCGGCCGGATCAATTTTATTTAATTTGTTTTTAATTGTACATACTGTTCATTTTTTAGTAGGCTGTACACCACCCCGAGTCCCTTTTTGGGAGAGGGGGCGGTATAAAAATTTAAATAAATAAATAAAATAAATATTCAGCAGGAACAGCTTACTGTTATTCCTTTCACAACTAGCTACCTTCAGGAGCTGGCCCTTAAATATCTTGGGAAATGCTCTATAACAGGGGTGTCAAACTCAAGGCCCATGAGCTGAATCTGACCCATGCTTAGATCTAGCTCATGGGGCCGCCCTGGAAACAGCAAAGACCAGCCTGCAGTGCCTCTGCCAGTGAAAACTGAGATCAGGATGGCCACATGCAGAGGGATGGCAGGACGTCGAGCTGGCCACACCCATCCTGACCACACCCACCCCAGCCACACCCACTCAGCCCTCTGAGCTCAATCACAACTCTGATGCGGCCCTTAATAAAATCGAGTTTGGCACCTTCTAGATTGGCCAAAATATTTCCAACAGCAAATCCTTGCTGTTGGAAATGTAAAGGGAAATTTGGTAGATATTTTCATTTATAGTGGACCTGTCCTGAGAAAAAAAAATTGGCTAAAAATAAAAGTGTGGATAGAAGAAATCATAGAGTGTGGGCTGGAGTGGAAACCAGAATTGTTTTTGCTCGGAATGATCAAAGGGGATTACCCCTCTAAAGTAAGATATCTGACCATCCATTTATTAACTGTGGCACGTATTTCATTAGCACAATATTGGAAGAACCCAAATGTACCACCGATACACGTTGCTATTCAGAAAACTTATGAGTGTGCCCAATTAGAGAGGCTCACGCTTAAAATCAATGGGAAGGAGGATGCAGATTACTACCAGATATGGGATAAATGGTATAATTGGGTAGATAATAAAAGGGAAAACAAATAAATAACCCAAGAAACAATTTATATCCAGCTGTTCATACCAAATGTATAAAAACAATTAAAGGTTTCTTTTTGCTATTATTATTATTATTATATTTCTTTATTTACTAGTTAAATAATATGAATGTATTAGTAATTGAAGAGGAGTTATAAACCAACGTGAAAACAAATAGAATATATTGTGAGTTATTTAGTGTTTAGGATGTGATAATGTAGGAAGATTTGACTAGTATTAGTCATTATTGATTATTAGGACTTATCAAATTTGATAACAAATGTAAAGAATCATGTGTTATTCACAGATTATTGTTTCCATATTTTTTGAATTTGTATGTTTTTAATTTTGTAAATAATTTTTTTTTTGTTAAATCAAGTTTGACAACCCTGCTCTAGAACAAAGATATTCGTTTATGTATTTATGCATCCTAGATTTGGGGATCAAGTTAGTCAAATCACTGCAAGATATGATTCAACAATTTTGGGCCACATTTGCAGGCCTGGCCAATCTAGATCCCGCATGCACTACTCTTGGTTCAGCAAGAGTTATTATCTTTAAAAACCCATATTGGATTTTCTCAAAAATTAAAGGGCACTCAAGTAACATTTGCCGCTGCTGCTGACAGGCTGATGTGTAGGCCATAATGTGAGGTTTGCTCCATTCCTACAAGGCACGGTGGGCAATAAAATGAAGTATGAACAAAAAAAGCATGTATATACAGTATCTAGAGGAAAAATATAACCTGTCATGCTTTATATGTTTTTCCTAGGTAACACGAAAGCAGTCTGGTAAAAGGAACCTGTGTACAGACCAAGAAAACAAAACTCTCCCTAGTTAGTAAAAAAAAGTTGAGAGAAATACATTCAGACTTGCAGAATTCTGCTGCAATATAGTTTTGCCGTAAAAATATTACTGATCTATAAATGCATTGATGTTCTAGCCTGATGTATCCTGAAGGCCTCCGTTAAGTCATGAATCAGAGCCTCAAGAAAAATGCTATATTCTCTCTGATATCCAATAGAACCCACCAAGTTCTAGGGGTGAACTTAAATGAATAAGACTTTAACATCTTCAATTCCAAATTATTTAGTTTATTAGATTTTTATACTGCCCCCTCTCCCAAAAAAGGGACTCGGGGCGGTGTACAGCCAGCTAAAACAGAAACAGTATAAAGCTATAAAGTTAAAAACAATTTAAAATGATTAAATTAGTGGCCGAATATAAAATTAACAAGTATAAAAACTGATAAAAAATTTAAAAATACCAAATTTAAAACCCCACAAAAAACAGTTGAAAAAACAGGGTCTTTATTGCACGCCGGAAGGTCTGAATGTCGGTGATGGCCCGTATCTCCGGGGGCAAGTCATTCCAAAGGGAGGGAATCCCCGCAGAGAAGGCCCACACCCTCGGGACTGCCAACCAGCATCGCCCAGCCGGCTGAACCCCGAGGAGGCTGACCCTGTGGAAGCGCAATGGGCGGCGGGAGGCTGTTGGTGGCAGCAGGCGGTCCCATAAGTACCCAGGTCCCGAGCCATGGAGTGCTTTAAAGGAGTGCACCTTGAATCAGATCCGGAAGGCCACAGGAAGCCAATGCAGCACGTGCAGGAGTGGTGTAACATGGGAGCTCCTCGGAATCACCCACGCGGCCGCATTCTGGACCAACTGCAGCCTCCGGATACTCTTCAAGGGGAGCCGCATGTAGAGAGCATTGCAGTAGTCCAAGTGGGAGATGACGAGGGCGGAAGTGACCGTGCAAAGTGCGCCCAGATCCAGAAAAGGCAGCAACTGGTAGATCAGATGAATCTGACAAAAGACCCCCCTGGCGACAGCCATAATGTGATCTTCTAAAGACAGCCGTACATCCAGGAGGACACCCAGATTGCGAGCCCCTTCCATGGGGGGCAAAATTTCTCCCCCCATGGCCAGCGACGGAATAAGCTGGCTGTATCTGGCTGTATCTGGGTGCAGAAAACCACAGCCACTCAGTTTTGGTCAGGTTGAGACCCAACCAACTCCGCACGGCCTCCAGGCACCAGGTCATCACTTCGATGGCTTCGTTGGGGTGGCCCTGGGTAAGTTGTACAGCTGAGTATTATCAGTGTACTGATGGAACTCTACCCCGAACCCATGGATGAGCTCACCCAGCGGCTTCACATAAATGTTGAAAAGCAGGGGTGAGAGCACAGACCCCTGGGGTACCCCACATAATAGGAGCCTCGGGGTTGACCTCTGCCCCCCTGTCAACACAAATTGCGAGCGGTCGGAGAGGAAGGAGGAGAACCATTGTAAAATGGTGCCTCCCACTCCCAACCCCCCCCAACCACCGCAATAAGATACTGTGGTCGACAGTATCAAACTGAGAGATCTAACAGGACCAAGACAGAGGAACAACCCCTGTCTCGGGCCTTCCAGAGATCATCCACCAACGCGACCAACGCCATCTCCGTGCTATGCCCGGGCCTGAAACCCGATTGGAGGGGGTCTAGATATACCGCTTCATCCAGGTACTGAGGGAGCTGATGTGCCACCACACTCTCAACAACCTTCGCCACAAAGCGGAAGGTTGGAGACCGGACGATAATTCAACAATAATGCTGGATCCAAGGACGGTTTCTTGAGGAGGGGCCGCACCACCGCATCTTTCAAGGCGGCGGGTAAAAGCCCCTCTCTCAAGGAAGCAGTTAATGATCCCTTGGAACCAGCCTCGTGTCACCTCCCGAGTGGCCAAGTCCAGCCAGGAGGGGCATGGGTCCAATAAACAGGTGGTGGCATTAAGCCCCTCGGTATACTGTCCACGTCCTCCAGGGTAACAGGATCGAACTCATCCCAAATGACCTCACCGAAGTCCACCCCCTCACCCGGAGATGCCCAGTCGGAGTCCAACTCGTCCTGGATCTGAGTGATTTTGTCCTGCAGAAACCTAGAAAAGTTTCCATCCCTGCAAGGGATCCTCCCGTGCCTCCACTTCCAAAGGGAGCGGGTCACCCTAAACAGGGCGGCCGGGTGATTTTCCACGGATGCAATAAGGGCAGAGAGGTAAGATCACCTTGCTGTCCTTATCGCCACTAAATACACCCTAATATGGGATTGTAATAGTGTTCGGTCAGATCCGGAGCGGCTGGCCCTCCAATCACTCTCTAGGCATCTTTTCCAGCGCTTCATCTCCCTCAGCTCCTTGGAAAACCAAGGAGCCGCTCAGGATCGGCACCGGGTCAGAGGCCGCAAGGGCACGACCCGGTCAAGGGCCTCAGCCGCCACTCTATCCCAGGCAGCCACTAAGCCCTTGATCGAGTCGTGTGTGTGAGTCTCGGGAAATGGCCCAAGCTCCATCAGGAACCTATCTGGGTCCATCAGGCACCTGGGGCGGTACCATTTTATCGGCCCCGCCTCCCTGTGGCAGGGTGTGTGGAATGGAAGTCGAGTCTAAGGAGCGAATGATCAGTCCATGACAGGGGTTCTACAACAACATCCCCTATACCTAGATCATCCTGCCACTGATCAGAGACAAAAACCAAATCCAGGATGTGACCCCCCAAGTGAGTGGGGTCCCAAATTAATTGGGTCAGGCCCATGGCTGTCATGGAAGCCATGAACTCCTGAGCAATCCCCGAGGTCCCGCCAGCAGAAGGCAGGTTGAATTCCCCATGACCATAAGCCTGGGAGTCCCAACCACCAAGCCGGCTATAACCACAAGGAGCTCAGGCAGGGCCGATGTCACATAGCAGGGAGCCAGGTATGCGATCAACAGGCCCACCTGAACCCTGGAACCAAACTTCACGAAAAGGGACTCACATCCGGTCGTCTGAGAAACAGTGGATTCCCTAGGAAACAGATCTTCCATAATAACCACCACAACACCCCCCACCCCTCCCCTGAGCCCTCGGCCGATGAAAGACCCGAAACCTGGGTGGGCACATCTCCACCAAAGGAACTCCTCCCTCTTGGCCCAACCAGGTTTCGGTAACACCCACCAGGTCCGCTCCCCCCTCACAAATCAAATCATAGATGAGGGGGGCCTTGTTAATGACGGACCTGGTGTTACACAACATAATTATTGAGACAAAATATGCTTTCACTGCTGCAGACCGGTCCTTCAATAATCTATGAGAGCTTTCAACTCTATCCCTACATTCAGAGAAGGCAGGTGGCAGTTCGCAATATTATAAGTCTGGGATATCTCACCGAAAATCTGGTCATGGCATTGAGCAATTCAAGTAAGAAAGCCACTATACAGCGATGCCAGTAGATAGCAGCAATTCAAAATTATTTTCAATTCAATTTCTTAAATTATTCCTAAAACACAATCTTCTCAACCAGGATAGTGCTTTTGAAAACCACCAGGATCTTTCAGATGACGATACCTATTCTACCACTGCTTTCTGAAAGCACTACGGCTGCTACATTCAAAACCAGATAATCACATCTCTGAGAGAGCAACACCTCCTTCTGTACTCAACCAGTTGTTGTTTTTTTTGAAAAAGGACATGACAGTACCAAATGAAGTTATTTTCCAGTATTAATTGCACTGGAGCAAACAGTGGTTGAACACTTTTCAGTATATTACAGTATGTTGTAACCAAACAGAGCACTGGCAAAGACTACCAAAATTTTGCCAATAAAATGCATACATGTGTCCAAGGACTATGGCCAGATTTATAGCAGATTTTACCTTTTTAAAATGTAAAATGGCAGAGAGGGAGGGAGGGAGGGAGGGAGGGAGGAAAAGGATGCTGGTCTTCTTGAGAAGATAGACATACTGTTCAAAAATACGGAGAACTCAACATGCACAAACACCTGGTAAATCTTACTACTGCTATCAATTTATGGTATCAAGCTTTTCAGGATAACACTGTCATGTAAAAGGATTGAAAAGAATACCCTTGATGACGCAGTCCCTCCACAATATTTTCAACAGCCTTGCTATACAGTATATTGAAGGATAACCAACACCCCCCCCCCCCAAAAAAAAAAAAAGCCTGTGACTTAATTTTTTATGAATTGCAACTAAGGCAGAAAACTTGTAACTGAACTTTTTGTACTGGATCCATCTTTGCAAGTATATTGAGAAGAAATCAAGTACAGTCATATGGTGTATAGTGAAATAGAAGAATTGACCCAAAGGCTGTATGTTCAAAAGGCCAAGAGAAATAGACAATATTAATCTTGTATCTGAGTTCAGAGGTACAAAACAGCTAACTGCTAAGAGGCATAACTTAGACAAATTGTTATCCACTAATGCAATATAAACCATGAAATATTTTTTATTCCCAAACTGTTTGAAGTGTGAGTTATCTTCTTTGTAAACACTACACCATCAATACCCGTTGACAATAGTAAACTGTTGCAATAGTACTGAAGTAAGTGTGGGAAGCTGATTCCTATATTATAGCTTTTTCTCTTTTTTTGTGGATATGTGTATTTGTATTAATCTAGACTATGGAAAATGGCCAACGAACAGAGGTGGTATTCAGCAGGTTCTGACCAGTTCTGGAGAACTGGTAGCGGAAATTTTGAGTAGTTTGGAGAACCGGAAAATACCATCTCTGATTGGCCCTGCTCCCATCTATTCTCTGCCTCCTGAGTCTCAGCTGATTGGCTGGGTCTTCTTTTATTTCTCTGCACAGGAAAACAGAGCTGGAAAGCAGGTTAGTAGGGTTGAGAGGGAATGGGATTTTGCAGTAACCTTCTCCTGCAACACCCACCAAGCCACACCCACCAAGCCATGCGATGCCCACCAAGCCACACCCACAGAACCAGTAGAAATTTTTTTTAATTCCCACCACTGCCAACATAGCCCAGGGTTTTTTTTTAATAAGCAGATTCCATCTATCCTATAGCACCCTTTAAATATACATACACTTTATAGTACTTAAGGGCAACATTTAATTTGTTTAAAATAAAAAAGGACACACACACACACAAATCTATATATACATCCCTATCTCAATATCCTGGTTGAACCCAGGATTACATGAATAAGATGGCACACAAAGACAAGCTATTGAGAGAATGCCAGAGGCAGCAGCGGATATGGGAAGAAGATCAAGCAGAGGAAATGCCATGGCAAATTGCATGGTATGCACCATTGACAGATAGCTGAGATGGCAGATACTGGGAAATCCTATCAGTGGCTGGAAAGAGCTATATTAAGGGATAGTATTGAGGTACTGATAATAGCAGCACAAGAAATATATAGGTTATACCCTCTCATCTCCTAAGTCCAGATGGGAGAAAGTTATGTAGAATAATAATAGGTTTAAGATTCTGTGGGACTTTCAGATTAAATAGATCCTTGCCAATCAAACAGACATCATAATAGTAGACAAAGACTAAAAGACAGTAGAGGTGATAGATCTAAAAGTGCTAAGTGACAGCAACATCAGGAATAAGGACTATGAGAAGCTAGAAAAGTTACCAGTGCCTGAACTAGAAAGAATGTGAAAAGTAAATACCAAAGTGGTCCCAATACTGGCAGGAGCACTCAGGATTGTGACTCTTAAGATGGGAGAATGGTTCCAATAGATCCTAAGAGCAATGTTGGAGTTCTATGTACAGAAGACAGCAGTGGTAGAAACAGCTAAGATACTGCATAGAATCCTCAAGCTTCCAGGTAGAGTATACAAGACTGAGGAAAACACATACCGGCCAGAGGGAAGAGAAGGGATATATATGGCAAACTCAACGCACAAGACTGATGGTGGCAGATGAGATTCTGCTGAAACGTCACTACAACTTTAAAAGCACAACTACAGTATAAAGATGTGGGAAAATACCCGAACAAAGCTGAATACCTTACATACATACATACATACATACATACATACATACATACATACATACATACATACATACATACATACATATCACATAATCAAGATATAACATCTAACATTCACATTGCCTATGGAGTAAAGATCTTTCTAAAAAATAGTTCTCCCCACTATTAATTTCTTTCTGTTTAGAAAGCTGCAAATTTACCCAATTCTGATTAAATAACACTAATGTGTTAGAAGCTACTGCTTTTCTTTCTCTTCAATTTTAATTTTCACACATTATGACAATCTCATTTGAGGTTATAGCTTTTCTCCCTTTAAAATAAATAAGTGAAGATAATGCACGTTGGAGAGAAAACAGAGAGTGCTACATTTTTATTTTTCTAATAAAACTTTAAACCCTATGTCATCCACTGAAGATGAATCATGGGAGATTCCAAAGAGAAACAGGAAAAAGGGGCATCAATTATCTTCACCAGAAGCCCAGGTGAAGAGGCATACTTCCGGGCCCTTTGAGATTCTAGTAGGATGTGGGTTGTTCAAATCCCAATGGGAATTTCATTCTGGAGGGCAGGCATTGCTGCAGAGAAAGTATTCTTCCAGAGTCCCAATAGATTATATGTTCTAATTGATGGAATCTGGAGTTCACCAAACTGGAGTTCACCTGCCAAACTGAACTAGCCAGACAATTGAGGAAGCAGGTGAGCCCTCAAGAAACCAGGAGTGACCTACAACTAAGAATTCTGTAAGATAGCAATATTAATATTGGCTAAGATTAGCAAGCAGTATAGACTGCTGGGCTAATGTAAACGAAGTTGATATGGTGTCTGACCCCTACGTTTCCATTTTCAGAATTAGCTTCTTATGCAAATTAGACTTTTGTTTCATCTTCATATTCTCAAGGTATTTAAAAATATACACTTGGAATTTCTTTAGATGGCATTGTCAATGTTAAAGGGAATGCAAATATGTTCCCCAAAAAATGTGAGTGAGCAGCCAACAGCCACAGCTTGTTAAATGTGTTTCACTGGTTAATTATATATAAGAAGGCAAAGGTGGAACTGAATATTAGTCTTAGCACATAGGTTTAAGACACAGATTTCATGCATACCAAGTTGAATTGTATTTAATTTGCTTAATACATTCTGATCAGAGATTCATTTTTATCTTCTAAAATTTAGATTTTTAAAGTGAACGGCAAATATATAAAAATAATGCTGTATTTGTACTCAGCAGCACATATCTGAATTTGATACAACAGCATTTGGTCCAAGTAGAGAAAAGAAGCATCACAGAGATAAATGAAAGAAAAATAAACAGAAAAGCAACTGCAGTAAAATGCCTAAGCAATATCTTGCTTCTATTTTTGCAAATGTCAGTTCCTATTGTTCTCCCAGAGTATTTTTTTTAAAAACTAAGAAGGTTCAAATCAGTTTATATTCTTCATTTATTCATGTGACTCAAAGAAGTTGAACTCATCAAAGAGAAGCCTAAGTCTGGTCTAGGAAGAAATTTTCTCCATATGGTTGAATGGTTCAGCCACATTTATTTACTAGAAGGTACATTGGTATGATTGTTCCACACACCACCTCTAGCCTCCAGGATATTTCCTTTCTTTCCACTGTTATTATTATTTTTTTCCTGGACAGATGGAGCCTAGGACACACTCATGTAACTAAAGATGATGCTAGAGGCTGATATTTTACTTCTGTACAATGCTGCTTCATTTATCAATCTCTTTTTCTTTCAAAAAGAATCCTTAAAATATAAAATTGGGGGAAGGGAGTCTGGCAAACAATTTGTGAGAACAATTATGTATGCTTCTTAATGGTTGTTAACTGCCAGGAATTCTTGCAGATTATGGCAGTGTGCAAATCAAACAAACAAACAATTTTCATTGCATATCCTGTTTAGACTATGGGCTTAATGGTCTTATTTTAGCAAAGAGGGTAGAGACAGCTGCATGTATTAATTTGCTTATGAAATGCACAATTAGCATTTTTCTTCTAGCTATACTGTCATTTCATTCTCGGCTGCAGCAAATGGAATGTTAATTTGGCCCTCTTCAAATGTGTTCAGAATTTCACCCCCCCCAAATTCACTGTTAGCATTCTGAGATTTTCAGGGAGGAGGGGTGCAGTCTCAACCCATACAGTTTGGCCTAGTGGTTAATGCATCTGACTAGAAACCAGGGGATAGTGAGTTGTTTGTAGTTCACCTTAGGCACAAAGCCAGCTGGGTGACCTTGGGCCAGACACTGTCTCTTAGCCCTAAGAAGGAGGCCAAGTCACTTCTAAAAGATATTGCCAAAAAACCTGCAGGGACTTGCCTAGGTAATCCTTTAGGAATCAACACTGACTCAAAGACATAAAAAGGGGGGAAAATAGAAGTCCTGACCCATTCAGGGGATGGCAAGTTGGAATAATGTATTGGAACGGAGAGACCAAAACATGGACCATGGATTATTTGATGATTTTGGGCCAGTCAGGTCAGCCAGTATCTTACATGTTTCTTATGAGAGTAATAGGAGGGGACATCCTAATATATGCTATATTAAGCTCTTTAAAGAAAGGTTGGATATAGCTGCACTTCATTAAATATTAAAGCTATTATTTTTGGACTGCAAAACTCAGGAACACATTAAATGGCAGAAAGAGATACAGGATGTTCTAACTGTAATAATGGTCATTTGGATTTTTACTGCTGGTATTTGGTTGGCTTATTAAATACATGGAAAAATGCATATGCTGTCCTTTAAAAATATTGTTTGCATATAAATGAATGCAACTTTCAAAAAATACATTTCAATCAGAATAGAGCTGGAAGGGACCTTGGAGGTCTTCTGGTCCAACCCCCTGCACAAGCAGGAGACCCTAATATCATTTCAGATGCTGTAGGTGGCTGTCCAGTCTTTTCTTAAAAACCTCCAGTGATGACGCACCTACAACTTCTGAAGGCAAGCTGTTAAACTGGTTAATTGTCCTGACTATTAGGAAGTTTCTCCTTAATTCCAGGTTGCTTTTCTCCTTCATTAGTTTCCATCTATTGTTTCTTCTGGTGCCTTCTGATGCTTTGGAAAATAAGCTGACCCCCTTGTCTTTGTGGCAGCTCCTCAAATATTGGAATACTGCTATCACGTCATCCCTAGTCCTACTTTTCTCTAGACTGGCTCTGGACTACAATTTCTAAGTGATGGTTAAATTAATCTGGTTTAAATATTTATTGTTTATGCCTGTTCTGGCCACATTTCTCTGGCTGTGTTGAAACCAGCATATCATATTATGATATTTGAGTGAGTTGCATGGGGGGAGCTAGATTTTCAAGCCAGATCATGCAACACAACAGCAACAGAGGAAAATGTTGCTATCCTACAAACTGCTTGTTTCCTGGCAAGGTGGGAAAACTCTGTCCAGCACTGTCAATCTGGCACTTCTTTCTGGCATTAAAATCATTAGAGGAATTAAAATGACGAAAGATAACCATAGTATCACAGAGTAACAAATAATATCAAAAGCACTTTAAAGCTAATACTCAGAACTGTAGACATTAATACAGGATGCCAGGTTCTGTCTGAACAGTTGCCATGATGGGCAGATCCCTATGGAGTTCTAAGGCCATTCCAAATTCCTATGGTTTTAGTCCTTGTCACTTCATTATGACATTGGTCTTCATCATGAACATAGATCAGGCAGTTACTCCATTCTCAGTGTGCTTCCTGAAATTGCCTCTTTGCATTTCAGATAATCTGAACAAAACCACACTCCCATCTCCTGCAATTCTACAAGACAGGTCTCTGTCTGAGAAACAAACATCTATCCTTTTCATTGTAACCGGAGGTGGTATTCAGCAGGTTCTGACCAGTTCTGGACAACCAGTAGGGGAAATTTTGAGTAGTCCAGAGAACTGGCAAATGCCACCTCTGACTGGAGATTTTACAGATTTTATCCTTCCCCTGCCATGCCCACCAAGCTACGCCCACAGAACTGGAAGTAAAAAAAAAATTGAATCCCACCACTGATTCTAACCCCAATTGAATCATAAGGCTAATAATTTCCAGTCTTCATGCCAATAAGACGGAGGGCAAATAAAATAAGATATTCAACAATGATTTTCCTAGTAATGATTTTACTTGAGAAATTTCTGGCTACTTTAAGGCTGAACCTGATCCTTATGTCCTGAACTACTTGGAACATTGTTCTTTTCAAACTCAGTTCTTCTCTGAATGCGTTTAGGTATGAATATTAATCTGGGAACTGTGAATAACTTTGGTTCATTTAGATAAATGCAATTAAACCAAAATCTTCTTCCAAATATTAAATCTTCATATTGAATTGTTCCTTTTAATGACTAATTTTTGAGTTGGCCTTCAAGGTAGAATAATGAAGCTAGAGAGCTGGAGTAACTCTTAACTTTTGCTTTGGGAACAAGTATATGCTTAAAGTTCTTAAGTAATTCAAAATTCCTCTCCTTAGTTTATTTGCAATCTAGATGAGTTAAGCTTTACCATGTGTCTTCTGCTGACATTTACCCTAGCACTTGCCTTCCTTTGTCTATAGCACAAGTAGTCAATCACATAGAGAACCTAATTAGACAGTAAGGAAACCCAGGTGTCCTACTTCTTTCTACATAGTATAACATCTGCTGCTCCTTCATGAGTACTTTACATTGACTGATTAACAATGGCAGTAATGTACAGCCATCAGAAGAGATCAGTTTCTCCTTGCGTGACACTCAGAATGAAACTATCAAGTTAGCCCACTCTGTTGCACAGCATGACACTACTAGCCTGAATACCTCATCAAAGTTCACTATTTTAGTCTTGGCCTGTTGCTGCACAGACTTGTATCTGAAAGAGAAGAGTTTTTCAAAGGCGTCTTTGAAGATTCTAGAAGATTCTAGATTCTAGAAGAGACCTAAACATTTTGTATTCTTTGCTGTGCTATGCAAACTGAATGGTGTCTGCCAAATCCTGGCCAAAAATATTTCTAGAATTAAAAAGAATGCTATGAAGCTCTAGTGCAGGGCTGACTGTCAAACTCCCAGCCCGAGGGCGGATGCGTCACATGTAGGCCACGCCCACGCCCGGTTTAGCAAAGGGAAAAAACATTCCAATACATCATGTGATGCCACCGTGATGATGTGAGTTTGACACCCCTGCTCTAGTGCCTTTTTAGTGGAGCTTTATAGATAGAAACAGCATTTTAAAACTTGAATAGTAAAAGAACACTTTAAAATTCATATCTCTGCTATACACAGCAATTTTTATATCTGCTAACCTACATATACAAAGAGAAACACAGGATAATGCTCAGTTATGTAAACAGGGTAACCTTTCCTAAAACCTTTAAAAACAGAGGAATGTAATTCTTAGGCTTCTGACAATGTTAAAAAAGAAAATGTCAACTTGTGTAGTAGTATTTCAAATTGCTAGGGGATAGGAGTTGAGAGAGGAGTGTTTCCCCTTATCTTTAATCCCTCCTCCCTCCATGGTCAATGTTGCTAGAATAAAGTAGAAAGCATAAATTGGCAGCATGGCTTTGTCCTGGGTTTGCAGATTTCATGACTGATGTCTGCTTTTCAAGCATTCCTTTGCTTCATTCTTCAGGCAGTAAAATGGGCATATTTGTGACAGTGGAAAATTATTAAGTTCCAGTTTGTCTGATAGCATATAGAGTCACATACTCAGCATGCTGATCCAGCCCTTATGCTCCTGTGCCTATCTCAGTTTTGCATTTCAGAGTCCCTGTCTGAGATCTGAAGATAAGGTTGATTTGTTTGCTCACTATAGAAGACTTCAGTGAGATCAAACTTTTCATCTGCATCTTGCTGGGTGAGGCTTATAGTATCTGACACCCTTTCAAAGTGATTCTCACATCTCAACCTGGATGCTTACAATTAGCTGTTGTTTTCTGAAACATCACTTTTAATTCATTCATGCTTGTGAAGCACTTTGATAGAATGAAAAATTGTAGAGTGATTGCAAGCACCAAATGTTGGTACCACAGTGCTTCTTTGTCAAACATGCATCCCCATTCCTGAGAAATTGCAATGCTTCTGAATGGGAAAGACTTCTCTATATTTATACAGTCCCAATGATGCAATAAATACTAATCCTGGCATTAAAAACAAAGCAAGTCATAATTCCAGAAACTGCTTTGCATTTAGAGCACCAAGTGATTTTGAAACAGTTTACTGCTGGGGACAGCAACAGAACTTATCCATGACATTTAGGTTTATGAAAAAAGGAAGGAGAATTCACCATGGTTGATTAGACTTTCATCTAAAATAAACACATAAATAATAATCACAACAGCTAACAATGCACACAGTATATGTTTGTTGCTGTTTCCTCTCTTCTTGGCTGGCTCCAAATATGAGGAAAATGCATGATGAACAAGATCCAATGCTTACAACATAAATAAGTCAAATAAGAAAATATATGAGGAGCAACATCCATTGCAGAAACACACACACAGAAAGTCAAAATTTGAAGAAGTCAGAATGAGTTTTGGTGGATAATTGATGAAGTGTGAGATTAACATAAGGATAATAAGGTTCCCATTCTGCATCTAATTATGATTTACCATTTATCAGTGATATTTTGGTGGACTAATCATATTGAAAATTGTTTGCCTTTCCCCCAAAAATTCTTGTAACAGATTTCTTTGGCCAGAAGCTTGAAGTTCACTTTGGAAATTCTATTATAAGTGAAGGATATATAAGATTTTTTTTCCTGCAATATATCAACATTCCCATATGGGTTATCTATTGAATGGTCTCATTGCTGGTAATGGCAAACTTGCTGATAATGAGGCCATTACAGAAGTGGGCAAGGCAATCCCATTTCTGTCTCCTTCTTGCTTCTTCTGCTTGACCTGTTTTATCTCCAATGTCCAGAAAGCTGCTGCAGAGTAGGCAGACATCACTCTTGCTTGAAGTTTGAGCTGACTGCTTGCAAGAAGCTTTTGAAACTGGACCAAAGTCTGGATAAAATTAGATCATGTAGAGCAAGCTTCCCATCCTTTGCTTTAAAAGGAATTCACAGTCCAGTCAATCCTGCATGTATATTCTAAAAACTAGAGTAATAAGTAAAAAATGAGTATTGAGTACACCTATTTTAGGGACTCAGAAAAATATATATATTATATTTTTATTGCCCTACCACCAAACAATTCATGACAGCAAACATTTCTCCCTATGTTTAGTGATAACAATTACATAAGTCATCTGATAATCATACTGAATTAGGAATAGTTTAATCTTTATGGAATAAATCACAATTGACTATGTTTGCACCACAAGTATCATGATTTGACTCCACGGGAATTAATGTGACAAGATCCCCTATCTGAAGCTCCATGTATATACCAAATATACAAAAGGTTTGTGCTCAGTTTGTATTTTAAAAATTAACATTTTTGTTAGCACTTTAAGTTTTCCCTAATTAAATCTGAGCAATGTTTACTTTTTATTAGGTAAGATTCACTGCTGTTTAAAATGTAGCATTTTAAAATTACAGGTTAACTCAACCTAACATCTTCAAAATTGTTATTATATCTCCTTAATGTTATTCATTTACTTTGCATTCCTGGAGTGAGAATGCCTTCAAAAGAGCATGAAAGTAAATATCAAATATGCAAAGAATGATTGAAGCCTATTATTCTTTTATCAGCTCTAAATTGGTGTGAAATGTGTGTTCTCTTCCATTCCAGAATTCCTGAAGGATATATTGCTTGAAAGATTGGGTAACTTCAAATTTCCCTCTTTTAAAATTCCTGGTTAGCAAGTAGCAAATCAAAGAGGTAAATACTGCCCCTTGGTGAACAATTGGAAGGAGTAACTTTAAGCTTCTCTAGAGCCTAAGAGCTCATTTTCCAGGTATAACTTCTATTCTTTTCAGATACTATATTAAAAGGAATTATATCTCACAAAGGTGTGTATATCATGTATGTTTAAGCAAACTATGGAATGTCATACCAAATGATTTATCACTTTTCATTTAAGAATTTTGTTCCCCTCATATTTATAAAAGAAAAAACATTCAAACCAACACATTTTCCAAATACTCCTGTGAAATAGAAACAGTTTGGCCTCCATCCAATATAAATAGTCTTAAAATCAATGAGAAAGATTAGTTGCAATTAATTTAAGCCCCATTAATTTCAATGGAATTTAAGCATGAGTTAGGCACTTTAAGGTAGATACCATTAGCAAATATGTAGTTTATCTTAACTTGCAAATAATTAGAAGCTTGGATAATCAAATCCAGTAACTACTTTAGAGAAAAATAGATAACTTAATTATCAATTTATAGCTCGTGAGTTTCTAATACTGCAAAATAATCATAGTTGTTTTGTTTATTTTAAGTCTACTAGTTAATAATTCTACAAAGCAATCATAGTTGTTTTAAGTCTAGTAATAAATGAGAGCCAATTTGATGTAGTAGTTAAGGCTAAAAACCAAGAGACAATGAATTTTATTCCATCAGCTGAGTGACTTTGGACCATTCACTGTCTCTTAGATCTAAAAAGCAGGCAATGGCAAACCACTTTTTAAATATTGTCAAGGAAACTGCAGGGACTCATTCAAATAGTGACCAGGAATCAACCCTGACTCATAGGTATACACAGATACACATGTAGACAAGCACGCACACACACACATGCACACAAACATAATTTAACAAAAAAAAAGAGAGAGAGAGAGAGAGAGAAATGATTGAATGAACCCATAGTACAGAGTGGTTTCTTTTCAATGGAGTTTATGGTCACTGCATAGACTATGATAGAGATGCAACTTAATAAATGGTAATGCTAAACCTCTGATTTCTAATTAGAAATTGATTTCTGAGAAACTAACAAGACACAATATTTGGAAGACTACCAGGCTATTGGGATTTTGGAAATAGTGTTGACTGAACTACTAATGGAGTGCAGTCTTCTTTCCATTGCCAACTCTCTCACTTTTGCTTTTTTATGTGGCTTGATAGGAAGAAAACTTGTTAAAATTAAATAGACCTTTATTACAACCATCTAAAAGTTTATTATTTTATTTGACTGACTTGATTTTTAACCTACTGTTGTGCCCTGGTGAGCATTTAAGGCTGTTGACAAAATTTAAAAGGCACATAACATATTTATTTTTATTTATTTATTACATTTCCTTGCCACCCATCTTGCTATAAGGTAACTCTGGGAGGCTTACAACCTCAAAATAAAAACATAAATATATTTACTAATGTACAAAATCACAATAAAATGGCAATAAAAATTATAACTAAAACTAATTTTAGTTTTAGCTACTATTTGTTGATAATCATCTTCCATTGGAGCCTCAAGCCAGCTGGCACAGCCAGGTCTTCTGGCTCTTGTGGAAGGTCAGGAGCCAATCTCAACTCAGGAGGCAAGATGTTCCAAAGGGCCAGAAACCATGGCAGAGAAGACTCTTCTTCTGGACTCCGCAAGCTAGAACTCCTTGACTGATGGGGCATGTAGCATAACTCCTTGCTAGCACAGGCAGAGAGGGCATGAATGAGACAATTCCTCAGGTAACCTGGACCCATGCAATGCAGGTTTTATAGGTAATAACCAACACCTTGAAACCCCATAGCATGGGGCTACTCTAGGGCCTCGAAGACTGCCTCTGCACTCTGCATAAGTTGAAGCTTCTGAATGCTCTTCAGGGATAACCTCATACAGAGTGCATACAATAATAGGGGAAAACAATGAAATAACAATAAATATTGAAATCATCTAACAGGTTAAAAACATAGCAATGCATAAATTTACTAAAGCTCTAAATCCAGAGAGAATGGGAGGGGGCAGGTAAACGACTCTGGAGGGGAGTGCATTCTTTACCCAGAAACAATTCAGAAGACATTCTTATCCCATAGACAGAGAGATTTTACTTATTTATTTAATGATTTAAATAATGAGAGTGGTGACATCTTGGAGAGGACTTTTGTTACTGACCTTAACAATCAGATATGTTTGTAACAAGTGAAGCAAGTCAGTCCCTAAACCACATAGAGCTTTGAAGGTCAAAACTGTTATCAGTAAGCCGTTGGTAATTCATAAAGGTCTTTCAATATTTCAGCATTGTTTGAACCTGTATCTTGCTGTTTAGTAATATAGCTGTTGCATTTTACATCAATGTAAAGTTGCCACCATTGCCTACAACAATCTGATGTAAATGAAAACCAAGAACTTGGCAAGCATAGATCCTCGTGATTTTGAACATGTAATCTTAAACAAAATCACTTTCAAATTACCTTATGGCTGCTTTCATAAATTATCACTTATTCTATGTGAAATGGCTAAGAAAAACATTCTAGTTCAATTTTGCACATATTGATATGATTCTTGCAGATCTACAACAATAATGAATAAGGTGATTTGCACTGAACATGAGTGATTATACTAACAATGAACGATATGCCTTTCAAAACCAAGAATAATAACACTCTCATATGGAACCATGGTATTTTCTTATTCTGCTAGTTTCTTTAGTTCTGTTTTCTGCTCACTTGGGTTTATTGATCACTTGTTTTTCATTCTGTAATCAACATTTCCCCATCAATTTGCTGGTTGACATGTCTGTAATTTTGAGAAGTTATAGGCATAGTATGAGGTATTGCCTACGTACAAAATGGTTTCCTTTATGAATTGTGATTAAGCAAAGGAAGTTTGTTCCTACTATTCTGGAGTGTGTGTAAGTGTGCTAGACCTCTATAGTGTTTTTTACCATCTCATGTAATGTTCATTTCTTTCTTGTGCCAGTGAGGACATTTCCAAATAAACACTGGCTTCAGAAGATCCACCTTATTTGTTTGTTAAAAATTCCTATGCGATTGGCAATTTGCCTGCTTTGCAGCATGCCAGCTTTCTATTCATTATTTTTTAAATATAAAAGAAATATTTTAAATGAAAAAAAAAAAACAGACAGGTGCAATATGCACTGAGCCCATAGATAGCATATTTTCTATAGCTGGGGCAATCTACTGTAATACCACTGTGTTTTAGATCGTTGTATTATTTACCTTTTACCTACAACACTTGCAGTTTTAATTCATGAAACAGAGGTTTGGAGCTTTTCAATAATGAATTGAACTGAGACAAGGAAAACAAGAAGGTTCAAAAATGATTGATGAGGCAATATCATATAAACACAAAGAAAAAAATCTTAGATAAATAACGCACAATTTTGTGACCCCAAACAAGTTGAACCAATTCCTATTATTTTCATACAGAATAATGAGTAGCTATTCTGGCTGGCTGGGAATTATTGGAATTGATGTGGGAGATATCTTATTGGATGGAGACTAGGTTGGAGCATGCTGACTTATTTTCCTAGACGTGGTCTTTGGATCTCAGCATGTCAAAAGAAAAAAAATATTTATAAGTTACAATGATTGAATTCACGAAGCATACTCCAACAGAGAGAGAGACACACACATGCACAAATTAAAATATGCAATATGAATTAAGTAATATTCTCTACAAATCCTACTTATTTTGCTTCTACTGTGCTAACAATAGCTTATTATTTAGGTATTTCAAATGTTATTAGCTGTGATTATTATTGATATCTACAATGTATTATTTCATTTTCATTAATGGAAACTGCTATGAGAACAGTTATCATCCTTATATATTCCTGATGCTATGGAATGAAAAAAAAAAACCTCATAATTATAAGGACTAAAGAATAAGAATCATTGTCAGGAAAGTGTGAGGCATGATGATAGAAGAATAGCAAGTAGCAGAATTTATGAAGAGCTATATGTTTCTAGATTTTGTACTAATTTGAAGAGTTTTGAAGTGGACCATCCTCTGACTTTCACAGAAATTAATCAAGACTCAAGAAAGTATGTTTACTACAAGTTATTACTGCATGACACTAAAAGCATGGTTATTTTAGGTTTGGAAACTACAATTGCTACTATTACTCAGGCCAATTTTTCTCAGCATGACACTGTACCTGGCTGTACCAGTACAGGACAAAATACTTTATTGCAAATTTCCCACTGCAATTAAGGTAAGTGTTCAACTTGCCTATAATTAACATAAGGATTTTTGAATTTATATTCTTAGGAGCTTTAATCTATTTCTGATTTGGCTGAAGGCTAACTAGGTGTAGTAGTGGTCCTTCCTATTATACCCAAAATAGATCCAATAATATCTAAGATGACTGAATTTAAAAATGAATGATGGTTAAGATGATGAAATTATACATTGCTGCATATTTTTTGACATTTATCCCAAATGGTTAGATTTAAAGATTTTAGCTAAATATTTGTTTTGGTTGGAGAGCATTGAAAATACATGAAAAGCATGAAAAAAAAACCAAGCTGAGTATTTTATTATGTATATAATATACAGTATGTATAAACTACATTATTCCAGATGATTTATATGCAATGATAGTACAGTAACATCAGTACAGTACTCTTTTAGCTGATGTGGGATTTTTTTTAGATCACTGCTCACTGCTGCTTTAGCATAATATATATTTTTGATTTGTTGCATTTAAGTCCAGTCTTTCCTCAAGCAACTCAATTTTTAAATTTATTTTTAATTTATTTATCAAATTTTGAAACCACCCATCTCCTTTGCAGAGGGCCTCTGGGTGGTATACAAATAAAATGTTGAATCATAAAAAAGTATATTTTTTTAAAAAAAGGCAAGGATGATTAAAATTCAAAATGAAAAGTTAATTAAAAGGCAAAGGGAGACTTTCAGGCTGCTAACCAGTTCCATGATTGTGTGCTCCTCTGTGGGTCCAAACTAGAGGTGCTATTCAGCAGGTTCTGACCAGTTCTGGAGAACCAGTTGAGGAAATTTTAAGTAGTTCAGAGAACCGGCAAATACCACTTCTGACTGGGGATTTTACAGTATCCTTCCCCTGCCATGCCCACCAAGCCACGCCCACAGAACTGGTAGTAAAAAAATTTGAATCCCACCACTGGTCCAAACTAGACAACAAAGCCATGCTTTCAAATCTTTGAAAAAGGTTAGGAGAGTGGAGGCCCGCCTCACCAATGTTCCAGAAGGTGGGGGCTTTCTTTCTGAGCCATGACAGTTAGAATTCCTTTACTGACATAGTCTGCAGCATATTTTCCTTGCCTGACTGGATGGGATGGTTCTGTAAGTAACTGACTCATGCCCTGTAGGACTTTAAAGGTCATAACGAACTCTGATTCATTGATTGATCTGATTTGAAAAAAAGGAGCTTTTTGGATGGACACTTTGACTTGGAATGCTGAGTCAGGATGCCATCTTGGGAAGATTTCCCACCATTATGCAAGAAGTCATATCAAAATCATTTAACATGCTTTCACTTCCTATATGGATTTGATTTGGTCATAAAATGTATATGTATGGAATAACAAAATTAAAGATTTTTCCAACCTTAAGATTTAAAATAATATTATTTTATAGTGGTTTAGTACAGTAAACAAACATAAAGGAATAAGAAGAAAAAAATAGTACAGAATAAAAAGATAGGATAAACACACAGAAAAAAAAGAAAAATAATATAGTAAAGAAAAAGAAAACAAATATATAAAGAAATTACTCCTTGTAAATACAGTAAATCAATAATTTTAGTAATTTCTCTCAAGATACACAAAACAACAAGAACTCTTCTTGCCATATATCATTTATTTATTATTTATTTTATTATTATTTATTATTTAAATTTATATACCGCCCTTCTCCCAGGGGACTCAGGGCGGTGTACAGCCCATCTAAAACCCACAAATATACAAAAATTAAAAAAGTATTAAATTAATCGGCTGATAAATAAGACTAAAAAGACCCCGCCCCCCCCTTAAAACCCTAATTTAAAATTAAATACTATGGAGACCAAATTAAAACCATTATCTCAGCCCAGGCCGGCCTGCTCAAAGAGCCAGGTCTTCAACGCGCGCCTGAAGGCCCTCAGGTCTGTGCCGGTACGGAGCTCCGGTGGCAGAGTATTCCAGAGGGCAGTGGCACCCACAGAGAAGGCCCTACCCCTCGGCGCCGCCAGACGACACATAGCGGCCGACGGCACCTGGAGCAGACCCTCTCTGTGGGAACGCACCGGCCTGTTGGAGATCACTGGCAGAATGCGGTCCTGGAGGTAACCTGGTCCCATGCCATGGGTCGCCCTAAAGGTCAAAACTAGAACCTTAAAGCGAACCCGGAGAGCCACCGGCAACCAATGCAGCTCGCGCAGGAGAGGCGTCACATGGGCGCTACGCGACGCCCCTATAATCACCCGCACGGCTGCATTCTGCACCAGCTGGAGTCTCCGGATGCTCCCCGCGGGGAGCCCCATGTAGAGGGCATTACAATAGTCCAGGCGAGAGGTGACAAGGGCCTGAGTGACCTGTGCGCAAGGCGTCCCGATCCAGGAAGGGCCGCAACCGGTAGATCCGACGGATCTGATGAAACGCCCCCCTGGAGACGGCCGCGATGTGATGTTCAAGTGACAGCCGTACATCCAGGAGGACACCCAGGTTGCTAGCCCTCTCTGCGGGGGGCAGAACTTCCCCCCCGATAGCCAGCGAAGGTGTCAGCTGGCTATATCGGGGCGCCAGAAACCACAGCCACTCGGTCTTGGATGGGTTGAGCCGAAGCCTGTTCCCGCCCATCCAATCCCGCACGGCCTCCAAGCACCTGGACATAGCCCCCACAGCATCGTTGGGGTGGTCTGGAGTAGAGATGTACAACTGGGTGTCATCTGCATATAGATGACACCTCACTCCAAGACCACGGATGATCTCGTTTATAGATAAGATCATCTCTTATCTATAAACAAATCTTTGAAACATCATTTAGTCCAGGTTAGCAAAAGTCCATTAAGAGTTATCAGAGATAATGTGTTCTATTTTAATCTTGATCAAATAAACCAAGTTTATATTTCTTTATTTTTAACAATCTTGATGTTTAATCTGTTCAAATACTTTTCATAGATTGATTTTTCTTCAATGTTATCTTTGTTCATTCTCAGAAATCCTTCAAAATTTTAACAAACCTCTTTTGTTGATCCAATTTTGGAAAATTATTGAGGTTACTATCTTGGTTTGTTATTTGTGTATCTCTTTTAATTATTAAGAGCCAGTTTCATTTGTAACTCCAGTGTAGCATCTTTTTCCATATCATTTAGCCTGTCATTTTTAAATCTGGTTTCAAATCGCCTTCACTCTTTTCTAGAAAGTTCCTTTCTCATAACATTTTTTAAACACATGCAGTCTACAATGGCAGATAATTTTAAAATTAACTTCCAGATTATTGTCTATAAATATCCTTCAATACTTCAGGATCAAAGTATTTTGCTCAATTCTGTTTTAGTAAATAAAATGTCAATGTTTTCTTCTTTAATTGTAAATTTTAGTTTCTTCTGGTTCCCTGTAGTGACCAGTCTTCAAAATTCTACCCTAGCCTATTGTTCAAAATAAATAGCATTTACTCACAGAAAGGATTCTTACAATTAGCTTTAAAATCTTATTTCAGGGGTCATCTGGACCCTTTATTTCGTTGGTAACTTATCAAAATCAATTTATAATCACATTTTTATTTTAGATTTTTTATTCCACCTTTATTACTTTTATTTATACTTTTGCTGCTTATTCCATATTTTTTCTTAACTACTTACATTTATATTTAAATCTGTTTTCACTAAAGATTAAAGGACACTCACCCAGTGTTCTGAAATATGCTGTTGCAATGGTTCCTAATAGCTAAATGAAGTTAAGAAGCAATTTCCAAAACTGAATAAGAAACAATACTTCGTAAACATTTTGTCACTATGGGCTGCCTTAAATTGTCCATCAATTCCCAGCCACTTAGTTCAGTATAAAAATCTCAGTTCCTGCAATCTACCCATGAGAAGCAGTGGGGTACATGTTCTCCAGAATTCACCATCTCGAGAATTCACCAATCTCTACTTCAATATTGCCCTCTTCATTGTGGAACATAATTCACAATGGAATTAGAAGTCCAATATTTAAATTATTGCTAAAGGAATATGGGGACATCATTTATCCAGACTTGAATCTCAAATTGTAACTTCAAAGTTTTGAATGGAGCTTCAAAATTGACCATATAAAATGTTCCCACAAATTTTGTCTTTAATTTCTTGTTAAACTTTGCCACCTTGAAGATGAAATGGCATAGGGTCAAAGGAGAGGCAATAGGACATATAATGAATCCTGGAAAATATATTTAATAATGAGTTTCTGAAGGACTGAGAGATAAATATGAATCCTATCTCTTTATGTGAATTAATATGATGCTATCACACAATATTCTTTCTTGACCTTGACTGTAACTATCTTGAGCTTCATGTGACCTTCCTTTTTTCTGAGCATAAATGGATTTATATTCTATTACACACAATTTATTTCTCTGTTATGCTATTTTCATAAAGAAGCATGTATGCATATAGAAAGAAGTAAATATCTGAATGGAAAAAAAATAAGGTAGGAAAGATTTTTTAAATTCAAGAGGATAAGCTACAATATGGACCACCTATTGGTTCTCGCAACAACAGAATTAATACCTGGTACAAAAACATCCTCAGGACAATAGGATATAAAAACCTTGGTATCTCTGTGGAGTAAGTCAGCAATGTAGTTTTCTTTTGAATGCTTATGTATTCTAAACAGCACATTTCAGAGAAATAATATTGAATGAAATGTTTGATAACACAATTGTACCTCTCCTTTTATTTTGAATATTGCCATTAAATTTGCAGGGACATGAGAGCAACACATATATACCCTATTACACCATTCCCATTTTTTATTCCCATCTTTCATTATTAAGATCCAAGGATCATTTTTGTTACACTCACTGGAAACCAGCAGAGACTTCTGTAGACTCAGACGCATGAATTTGAGAGCTAAGAGATATATTCAGATTCACGAGATTAGATTTTTAAAAAATGCCTTTACTTTTTACGTGATATGTTAATAACATTTTTTAAAGTTGAATTGTGTTGTTATAGCTTTATGAATATCTATTGTTTGTATTTATCTGTATATCTATAGTTACTAAAGTAATGTACCAAAATGTAAACTGTTTACCTTATTGATAACTTGCCAATCATTCATTTGGGAAGTTCTTATTTGTCAAGAGCTGCTGCAGATTTGGTAGCATGTAGTTATAAGTCAAGTCTTTTTCCAAAGCGTAGACTGACTAAGATCAAGAAGAACTTAATATCAGACTTTGACTAACCTATAGTCTGTTCTTCATTCTATTATCCAAGACATAATAGATGAAAAAAGTAAAAAATACAGTTATTTCTTTGGTAAATAAACCTTCTTCCACCTGACTATGCCAGAATCTAGTCTAAACATAAGACATTGTGGAGGAAATATGGATACTTACAGGTTGGCTCTATCAAAGGCAAAATGAGATGCCTGCTGCAGATAGTTGATTTTAAGCATTATGAAAAGGTAATAAAAGGTAACAGGGAAGGAATCAGGTCCTTTGTTTTGTTTTGCTAGATCCTGATTATAAAGCATGTTAGTTTGGAAATAAATAGCATTTGTTACTTTTGTTTCAAGTAAAAAACAAATGACTCAGGCTACTCTGGGTTCTTATCTTGATACGTTCCCTTCAAAACAATTTTGACTTTTTTTCTTAGAAAACAGCACTGTCTCTTCTCATCCTCTAAGAACTAGTACACTATAATTTGATCTCCCTCACTTTTTTATAGATTCTATCTATTTCTTTACTATGACCTATTATCTTTCAAACTCTATTAAGATTAAATATAACATGCAGTAATGACAACATGTAACAGTAGACAGCCTTAGAATATACAATGGTAGAAGTGGTAGTAGCTTCTGCCTTTTAAGACTATCAAAGGTTAAAAAAAAAAAGCAACCGTCAAAAAATATACAAAAAATTAGCACTTGGTAGAGTAGTGATGAAGATATTCAGGGGCTGTGATGTGTCTATATGTATAAAGATCAGAATTGTGTAGGCAATCCTTTCCCCTTGATACTCTATGGATGCAAAAGTTGAACTGTGAAGAAACAGGATAGAAAGAATATTCATGCTTTTGAACTTTGGTATTCTTTGCGAATACCAAATATTAGAATATCAGGGATTGCCAAGAAAACAAACAAATGCATCCTAGAGTGAATCGATTCAAGGTTCTCACTTGAGACACAAATGACTAGGCTCAAATTATCATATTTTGGACATACTATGCAAAGACCTAACTCACATGATGAATCTGCAATGCTTAATTCCTTGTGTTTTAATTATAATGTACACTTTTATCCAATTTTCACTGACAGCATGCTGTCCTTTCAAATAGAGCAGCTGATATCCCAGTAATGTTCTCTTATTATAAAATATTTCAGTTGATTATCCCAAGTTATTTATCTTTCAGATAAACTTGCTTCTAAAACAGCAAATATTTAGCATTTAAGTTTGGAGACTTATCTTGTAAGAAAAACATCAGGAGACATAACATCAGGAGGCAAAAGCTAATAAAATTTGTTAATCTTAACAAGTGCCATCAGACTCCTGATTTTTGGCTATCATAAATTAACACAGTTCTCATTCCCTTATACTTGCTGAGCAAGTATTCACCATACACTTCTATGGAAGTAGATGTTAGCTCCACCTCCCACAGTCCATTTATTAGACGATCATGTGAATTAAGAAGAATATTTAGAATCTAAAGTCACCGTATGTCATCCAGTTAATTCAGTAGACTTCCAAATAGGCATGCTGATGAATCCGTGTGCATATAAGGATGGGATATTTTTCAAAACTTCTGTTGTTTCCATTATCAATCCAAATTCATGTATTTTTATATTTAAAATATGGAATTCTTCATGAATTTGTATGTTATCCTTGAGCAGGGATCTTCTCTGTATCATTCCATTTCATTTTAATATATGTGCTGCTGAAGTAAGCACACAATTTCACATTACTATGTACAAGGACAGAATCAGTATTCTTTAATAACTCTTATAGGAATATATAATATCTTAAGGGGCTGGCAGATGTAATCTCAGAACCACTGACTGAACCATAACTTTAAAAGATCCTGGAACACTGGGACACCAGAAGACTAGAAAAGAACTGATATAGTTCCCATCTTAAAAAAAAAAAAAGGGGGTGGGTGAAAAATAGCTCCAGGAAATTACAGATTAATCAGCCTGATATCAATTCCTGGAAAGATCTTGGAAAAGATGGGCAAGCAAGAAAACAATGAACACCTAGAGGCAAGCAAAGTTATAACTAGAAGCCAACAGTTCCTTAATGGAACTACAGCTATATGGAGAGAAATACACAGTGGAATACCTGAAGTTTCTGTCTTAGGCCCAATACTTTTCCACTGGGTGAAATATTATATAAATATCTCATCAGTATTCACTATATGAATGAACTTGCATAATCATTCAGAAGAATACGCAGTGAGTAAATAAATGAATATCTCAGGAAGCATATTTGGGAAAAAATATTGGAATCAAATGATTTTTTGTCACCGGAATTAATTAAAATGCACAGCTGGGTTTTTTTTGGGGGGGGTGGGGGGTGCGGATAATACTTAAAGTAAAAGCTATTGATCATGACCAAGGCTCTTTGAAGTAGTTCCAGGAGTTATTTTTTTCCTAGCTAATCAGCTAATTACTGTATGACGAGCTTTCATGTTTTCTCTTAGACACTACATACAAAACATCTGCTGAACTTTATGGAATCAGAGAAATCAAGGTTAGGTTATATGTTCTTTTGATTTCAAAGTATGGTGATAGTAGGAACAAATTGTAACAAAAATTATTTTAGATTCCTATTTCTTTAATTTAACATTAAAAAAAACCCATGCTAATTATAATTCCTTGAAGAATTAGCTTTGGTCCATTAGTTAGCAGGTTTGAGTAGCTTTTGATGAAAAATGGGATAACAAAACCGGAATAAAATCAAAACTCTTATGTTGCTGATTTTTTAATTTTACTTTTCCAAATGACATCTCTTCTTTATTCCCTCTTTTCTCTGACTTGCATCTGATCCAAAAACTTTTCTACAAGAGTAAAGGAAAAGTGAAATATACTTTGGGAAAGGTACCCCATCGACCACTCCATTCTATCACAAACATAAAGCTGTGGTATTCAGGAAATATTTGTTGAATATTTTGGAATCTGATCTTCTTTCATCTATTTTACTTTTCTTCTTGTAAGTACCTTAAAGTCAGTTATAAAGAAAATTCACAAAGGAGTTGCACTGTATTGTAATCCAACTGATTTTCAAAGTATTAGTTCTGAAATTCAAATCATATTTAGCTGGAATTTTATTGCACTGAAATCTGTGATATTTACTATTAGGTTTTTTAAAGGATAGAATTTTATAATGTGACTCAAATTTCCATTACTGTACTCCTTTTAGCAACAGAGTTTTTTTGTTATTCAGAAAAGAATCTTATAGGTGAGGCTTAAGCACAACTGTGTTTTGATGAACACAAAGGTTTATTTCAAAGAATCCATAATATTATCCATAACCTTTCCAAAATTTACAAGTTTTATACATTGAAACAGGGAGATCTTTTGAAAGATGCTTTTGTTGTTTAGTTTAAACATGAGCAGATGTTCATTTCATCTTTGGCCAGAGAAAAAAATGATCTCTACTGATATTTATAAATCAAGGTAACAATCCACTTTAATAATTTGAGAATCCGTAATGTGACCAGTCTCATACTTTCAAAAATATGTGTTAGGCTATAAAATAAAAACTAAAATTTATTGCACACCAAGCTAAATGTGGCTTGCTTGTTTGTATTTACATTATATAAATTCAATGTAGTTTGTTTAGCAAACCCAGTTGAACACTTGATTGTTTATTTAAACATAGAGTAATTGGATTCACATGTCATACTAAATTATAATGTAATGAATTTATATCTTAAAATATTGTATGAACTCAGCAATTGTGATTGGTCAGCTACAGTTTTTGCCTGTGCTATATGAATCTAGCAAAATTTGATTATTTAATTTTTAAATCCCAGTTTAGTGCATGTTAATCTAGTCAATAATTAATTATCAGAGTTATCTCATTTAGCTGACTGACAAATAAGAGGCTACATTTATAAACATGGTCATTCAGTGTTACATAAATCATGCTTCACTCAACCCAATTTTATAAATACACAGAATAAACTAAAGCCTACACTGTGCAGACTAGATTTACCTAAAATCTTAGGCTAAAATGTAGTTGACATTTGTGATTCATTTATTATTCAAAAAGAGCCAGGGAGGAAAAAATTAAGGTTTCCACATCCAAATTAACACCTTGAAAGATTTATCTACTAGGAAAACTAAGGGTCATCTCCCTAAACGCATCTTCCTTCACTTCATTTGATGGGAAAGAGCTTACTCCACTATACATAAAGAGGCTTCTTAAGAGTTGCAAAGAAAAAGAAAGAAAGAAAAATGTTTAGAAAATATTGATTACTTTTCAGAAAATAATACTTGTTGAATGTTTGACCTTCTGAGAACATATTTTTAAAGGCCAGCTAGCCACCTTTTTGAAGAAGCTAAAGATATGAAGACATCTGAATCTATATACATATTTAATCCCCATTGAACCCCCATGTTTGTTCAATTTTTACACTATAGTTATATACAAATTTTGCTGTACAAAAACTTGAATAAATTACTGAGTAGAACCATGCCTAACTCTACTTGAAATCCAATTGCAGAAGCAGAGTGTTTCCATAATAAATAAATGTCCTTGTAGTTTATTTATATTAGAAGTTCTCTATGGAATTGTCACACAACTGTAATTTACCCTGAAATATAATTATACTGAATGTATGTGCATCCAGGTTATAGAGATAAATTGCATTATTTACCAAGGAAAACGCAACTTTGTTTATCACCCCATAAACCAGAAAGAGAAAAACCTGCCATTTTTGTAGACCCAAGCCATTTACTTCAGTTTTTTAAAAAAATTCAAAACTCTTTTTCAACTCACACATAGAATTTATTATTATCCTAACTCAGGAAAGGGGCAAAAGAGATTTTCAGATACAGCTTAATTTATTACTATTTTTAAATTTGCTTATTTTGCTTTAACAAATATGGCTGGATGTAGAAAACTAATTTCAGAAAAAATAAAACTGGATAAACAGAGAGTTGGTACTGTTGGAATTTAAACTGGAGAGCAATGGAAAGGAGTAAACTGATTACTTTTCACTTCTCCCATAAGTATGGCATAGTTTTTCCAAGCCAAAAGAAAGATTGCTTTTGACCAATCATAACTTATTTAGGCCTCTATAAATATGTCCTTTGGGTAAAGGGGCTATGGTGGAATCAGGTTAACTGTAGTAAAATACTTCTGGATCCCTTCTGATATAATGTTATTGAGAATGCTGTTTCTGTGCCTCTGGGTGCAACCAATAGCTTTAAAAGTATGCCAATACTGTGGAACAGCAATCTAATATATTATGGTGGGAATATCTTGCAGTTAACACAAAGATGCTTTTTCAAAAGGCAAGTGGACTTTGTGAAAGTCCAGTTGCCTTTTGAAAAAGTACCTTTGAAACAACCATGACCTGGATGTCTGAGACCAGAGGTGGTATTCAGCAGGTTCTGACCAGTTCTGGAGAACCGGTAGTGGAAATTTTGAGTAGTTCAGAAAACTAGCAAATATCACCTCTGACTGGTCCCACCCCCATCTATTCTCTGCCTCCCAAGTCCCAGCTGATTAGCTGGGTCTTCTTTTGTTGCCCTGCACAGGAGAACGGAGTTGAAAAGCAGGTTAGTGGGATGGGGAGGGAATGAGGATTTTGTAGTATCCTTCCCCTGGAGTGGGGTGGGATACTGTAAATTTTACAGTATCTTTCCCTTGCCATGCCCACCAAGCCAAGCCCACAGAACCGGTAGTAATTTTTTTTGAAACCCACCACTGATTGAGACATCTTGCCATTAACATTGCATGCACTTCATGCAGAGGGATAACTCTGCTGATTTTTAGATAAGTAAATGTGGAACAAATTTGTACCTATTGTATGATTTGTATATTGATTTTGGACTGCATCATTATTCAGCAAAATGCTTCTATAAAGTTTATTATCAGTTATTTTATAAAAAAAATCCTAATTATTTTTATGTTGAGAAAATACAATGTTTTATCTCTGTTCCCTTTCATATGTATTTGCTGTCATATTCTGGCTACACTCTTAATGCTACATCCAAGTTTTCTTAAAGAAGTCTTCACTAATTTAATATCCCTCAGCTAAGTTGGATTGCAGCTCTCAATATTTCCAGGCAGTAATAATAGAATAGAATAGAATACTTTATTGGCCAAGTGTGATTGGACACACAAGGAATTTGTCTTAGTGTAAATACTATCAATATACATAAAAGAAAAGATACATTTGTCAAGAGTCGAAAATCATAAGGTACGACACTTAATGATAATCATAGGGTACAATAAGCAATCAAATCATACTAGGAAATAGACAATATAAATCATAAGTATACAAGCGACAAAGTTACAGTCATCCAATCACAAGTGGGAAGGGATGGGTGATAAGGAGTGATGACAAGATTAACAGTAATAGTAGTGCAGACTTTATAATATTTGAACAGGGTTGAGGGAATTATTTGTTTAGCAGAGTGATGGCTTTCGGGAAAAAACTGTTCTTGTGTCTAGTTGTTCCGGTGTGCAATACTATAATAATCAAGCCTTAGCTATTCTTCCAGAACTTTAAGATGTTTTCCTCTTTTGGAGGAAATGCAAATATCTTTCAGACCATGTTAAGCTAAGCTACAGTAGAGTTCCTGGTCCCACAGCCTGCATTTCCAATAAAATTCATTTGATAATGCATTTGCTTTCTGTATATGAAGTAAAGAAAATAAATTAATTCCTTTTGCAAAAAAAAGTACCTTGAATTGGTTAGGAATGATCTGTAATATTGAAATATTGAGAATATTGAATTAAATTATGTGGGCTTCAGACTTTGATTTTAATTCTATAACAGCAAGCAAATAAACATAGACTTCTGCTATTTTAGCATGACAATGAACACAGATTTTAAAGCTTTCTCATTTTACCAATGTAGCATTGTATTCTGTTATAAGAATTCATGACAAGGATAAAGGACTACACAAGAATAACAAAGAGGGTAGGGACATACAGTAATTGACCTAGAGGACTGATGTATGGTAAACTTTAGAGTCAATCTTTTGGAGAATAAGCAGTGGAAGGGAAAATAATGAAATTGGTCAAAAGGTTACAAAGTTCTGAAATAATATATCATTTCCCCCCCATTAGGTTCCGAAAGCTGGTACAGTCCTCTAAGTAAATGTCCTTGTATCTCCATTACCTGGCAACGAAGTGTTTGGTGATTACTTCTCTATTTGAATATTCCTTTACTAAAGTGATATTAATTAATTTTATAGATGGAATATAGGTGTTGTAACAAACAAGATCTGTTACGATAAGCACATATTCTTGGAGTACTACCACCAGCTATTAAAAGTTGTTAATTGATCTTCAATTATTTTAATTGATGAGCAATAACTAGGAATATAATGAGATTAAAAAAAACCTTGCTCTATATCACTTAATTCTATGGCATTTCAGAATTAGGTTATTTCAAAGTTGCATTGCATATTGTTTATTCTTGCTCCCACCCACCACCCAAGTAGAAGATAATCATTTTGGACTGAATAAATTTACTGAGCAGATCCATGAAACATTGGTATAGTTTTTCACATAAATTCCATATAAGAATCTTAAAAATATTGGATGATCTTCTAGATTTCATAATAGAACTTTTCACTAATCAGTTGCCCTTTTCTTAATTAATTGCTGACAATGCCTTACTTTTCTTTCAATACAGAAAGACAGTTTTGTAGTGACCCTTAGGGTAGAAGGACTCAATGCTATTGGTAGAAACTTTTTCCATGAAGTGGGGCTAAAATGTCCAGTGCATTTGCTAGACAAAATGTATACATTTCCCATTTTTTAGAATCACCACCTGAACTAGAATAAAGAAAAAAGTAGTAAAGTTATAGTGATCATGTAGCCTTTATTATAAAAGGAAGTCCTTTATTTCAGAAAGCTTTTTTATTTAATTAATTAAATTATTTATTTTCTTTGTTTTGCTTCTTGAATTCTACTTTATTGTTATGAATCTTTTTGCCCTCTTTTCAGGTTTGTTCATTTTTTCCAAAACAATATTGTCAGTGTAAGTGAAGTCTTTGTAGAATATGGTCTCAATATGGGATTTTAGATTTACGATTTATGTATCTTAGTTTTTTTTAAAAAAGGCAATTTTTTTTCAAATGCTAGAAACCCCCCAGATAAGCGCCATAAATATAGATTTGTAACATTCAAAAATGTTAATTATTACAATTACTATAATTCAGCAGAAGTGGCCAAATGAAATAACAGTTCAACAATAACAAGCATATATTCTATATTGAAGGGGATTGTTTAAATTCTATTATTTGACTTTCAGCTCTAGATGGTCGCAGTAGCAGTATATACCAAATTGTACAGAAAAATTGGCTTCCTAATGCCTCCAACCTATCTCTGAGGGAGAATGTGGCCGCTGCTAAACCTAATATTCCTTGTTACTATGGCAATTGTACTATGGTAAGTCAAAGGCTTTTTACTATCCTTTTAGTACAGGCATCTTATGAATACAATGAAATTTGCTTTGAGGACAAAATATTTTATAATTAGACAAGTTGGGGAAACCTGGATTATAAAACAACCTGGACTTTTTCATGTACTTTAGAATTCTTCATCTTCATTCTTGTACCACCTTATGCCATATCATTTCTGCGATATGGTATTCATGTTGGTTGTATATTGGCTTTCCTCTTCCACTGATTGCACAGTGCATACCAGATGGTCATTTCTCCATTTATAATATGTAAGAATGAGACTTTGCTATCACTAATTTTGGATTCTGTGCATCTCATCAGTGAACACAGATTTAACTGTGCTCCTCTGATAAAGAATTCATTCATTCTTCATCAACTTTTCTGCTCAGGGGACTACCTTCCAAATAAAAATAGAAAATAATTTCAATTTTTTTAAAAAGAAAAAATAATTCCATGTTACCCTTCAATTTTTAAAGGTATCTCTTTGAATCAATAACTTGGTAGTACAGGTAGGCCTTGACTTACGACCACAATTGAGCCCAAAATTTATTCTGCTAAGTGAGAAATAGGTTAAGTGAGTTTTGCCCCATTTTATGAAATTTTCTGGCCAAATTTGTTAATTGAATTATTGCAGTCATTAAATTAATAACACAGTTATTGAGTACATATGGCTTCCCCACTGACTTTGTTTTTCAGAAGGTTGGAAAAGATGAACACATAACTCTGGGACACTGCAACCGTCATAAATGTGAGACAGTTGTCAAGCATCTGAATGTAAATCACATGACCATGGGGATGCTGCAACAGTCACAAGTGTGAAAAATGGTTCTGAATCACTTTTTTCAGTGCCATTGTAACTTTAAACAGTCACTGAATGAACTACTGTAAGTCAAGGGACTACCTGTACTACAGTCTGATCTCAGTGTTTGCATACCTTTATTATTTATTTATAATAGCCACCCATCTGCTAATCAACTTTGGGCAGCTCCCAATCAAAAGTTCATGTCACATATAAAATCATATTAAAACTATAGATTTATAAAACTATAAAACCAAAATAAAAAAACAACAAAAAGCTGGCACCAAGTCAAGCTTCTAATGTACGGTCATTCAATCTAATCCCATGTTTGGGGGAAAAATTAAGTCTTCAAAACTTTATGGAAGGTGAAGAGTAGAGCCTTGCCAAATTTCAGAAGGCAGGGGCTACCATGAAAAAGGCACACTTCCTAGCTCCCATCAGATGACAATATTTAAGGAAAGAGACTAGGAGCATGCCCATCCTGTCAGACCTGGTACGATAGGTAGATGTCCTTAGGAAAAGACAATCTAACATGTAATGTTATGCCCTTGGTAGAGTCGGACTCTGAGGGAGAGGAGGAACAGCTGATAGGGAGTGGAGGTGTGGCTCCGGAAGTTGTGGAGGAGGCTGGGGAAGGCAGAGACTGGCTGGGCAGTCAGAGTAAGAACCAGACCTATCCCCTTTGCATCCTAGGACACGCAGGAAGGAACAGAGCAGGCAACAACTTGGCTTGCAAAAGAGGAGGTGGCCGTGATCCTCCTCATTGGTTGCAGGTGGGGAAACTAGTATATAAGAGAGATGATTACAACACAGCATTGCCAGAAGCAAAGTGTGCGTTATTTTGGGCTGAAGTTATCTTGGATGGCATCCTTCCAACAGACTGTGCTTAATTATCTCCTTGAATTTGGTAATTACGTATCTTAGTCTGTTGTGGAAATTTTGTCATTGTAGTTTGTTTTGTTTTTTATTTCACTTTATCTGCTCATTAAGTTCGGACTGTATTGCTTTCTTTTGAAGACTATTTTTAGTACATTTTATCTCCAACTGAGAATTATTGAACAGTGGGGCCAAGTTGGAGGCATTAAAGGACATTTATTTACATTTTGGATTTTTTTATGTTTGTGTTACACACTGGGTCATCGCAGGAAATTTGATTCTGTATCATAGCCACAATGCCATTCATAAATAATCCAGATAATTATTATCATATAATATTCTATTTTACTATATATATTTTTAATAATATAAAATACCTATCTGTGGGATTAATTGTTCTGATTAATGATGCTCAATGTACGTGCAACCTGACCTTGGCTGATGGAACAGGGAGTTTGCTTCATGTAGAGCCAGGAATGTGGTCTTATCTGGAACAAAGAAGTAACGGAATGAACTGATTTTAATGAACTGACTTTGTGTTATTATTGCTTGGCTGAGAATTCTGTAACCTTGCTTTTTCTAAATAAAAGAGTGCTTTGGACTTCGGTTCGGGGCATTTCATCTCGAGGAAAACCCTGTTTCCATGTCTCATGATTTGCCGGGTTAACCATTTAATTGCCTCAAGTGGTGACCTCCGACGTGATTCTTAAGGGATACGTCCGCTTTGTCCCCATCCTTCGCCAGGCATTGGCTTAAGCGCTTTCATCAGGTACACGGCTGGACCGCGTCTGATTCATCGTAAGTATGGGGAATGATCTATCTCAGGCTCAAGAAGAGCACGTCAGGGAATTGAAAGAGATAGTTAAGCGAAATTACTTTCAGTTTAACTCAGCTGGGAAAGCTCGGCAAGTTAAGGGAAAAGAGATCAAAGAACTTTTGAAATATGTATGGGAACATATGTCATATTACCCTTTGTCAGGCAGCACAAAAGTGTCTACATGGAGGAAGATAGGCGAGGATTTGCATAATGCGCCTCGCGCCCCTGCACCCATACTCTGTACATGGCGTTCTTTGATTGAGGCACTGCAAATTCAAAATAATCCTTTGTTACAACCCCCTCCTGATCCTGTCATTCACCCACCTCCCTATCAACCAGTTCTTGTTCAGCCAGCTGATACCACAGCGGTTCGTAATCATGGGCTGCTGCTCCCTCCTTCTGTCCCTGCTCTTAGCGAGCCTTCGCTAGCCCCTCGTGGAGTGAAAAATGCGGTGGATGCTGGATTTGAAAAGGCAATGGAGAATGGGGAGCTGTCTCCGGAGGAATTAATCAACCTTCCGGTCTCAGCTTTTCCTGTTGTTGTAGAAATGGATGGAGTAGGGAATCAGGAACGTGTTTGGCGTCCTTTAGAATTAAGAACTCTCAGGGAAATTACCACAGCAGTAAAAGATTATGGGTTAAAAAGTAAATATACAACTGCTTTGCTGGAAGCTTTGGCATTTGGTCGAATGATGATACCAGAGGATTGGAAAGCTTTAGCCAGAATGATTTTGTCCTCTGGTCAATATATTGTTTGGGATTTTCAGTATCGGCAGCAGGCATTAGCCAGAGGGACAGGACAAATAACACCCGATCAGTTATATGGCGCAGGTCAATTCAATACAGTTGAGTCACAACGAGATGATCTGGCAGATAATGTTTTCCCTATGATTAACCTTTGTGTGTTGGCTGCGTTTACTAAAGTAGATGAGGCTGGAGGTAGTTCCGTTCGCAGTTTTGTTACCATCAAGCAGGGAAATGCCGAGCCATATCAGGATTTTATTACTAAATTGAAAACTGCAATTGAAAGATCGGTAGATAATGATATGGCGGCTGCAGAATTACTCCAAAAATTAGCCGTAGAAAATGCTAATGCAGACTGTAAGGCTATTCTAAAGCCTTTAATAGCTACAGGACAGAAGGAAATTGCACAAATGATTGAAGCTTGTGCTGCTGTAGGAAGCCAGCTCCATCAAATGGATGCCCTGGCTGCAGCAATGACTCGAGGAACCTTGCAAGGGAAGGGAAATTGCTTTAATTGTGGGAAGCCCGGTCACTTCAAAGCTCAGTGCCAGGCCCCTGGTGGTGGCCAACATTGAGGTCGTAAGGGACAATTAAGTAAGCCAAAAACAGTCTGTCCAAAATGCAAGAAGGGGTATCATTGGGCGAATCAGTGTCGTTCAATGTCACAACAAAAAAACTAACTCAGGGGGAGGTGGCAGAGCCCCCGGCAACAAATCCAGGAGTAAATAAGGAACTCTGCCAAGATAAGTCTAATAGTGGTTGCTTAAGCCATAGACCTGCAACTGCTCATTCTGCGGGCATAGATTTGCCGCTTGCCACCCCATGTTCATTGACTTTTCCAGGTTTAATTGAAGTAGTTAGCACAGAAATGAAAGGGCCTTTGCCAGAGGGTACGGTTGGTTTGGTTTTACCACGATCATCGGCAGGGAAGAAAGGAGTTTTTGTAGTCCCAGGAGTGATAGATGCTGATTATGAAGGAATTATCAAGGTGCAGCTTCATGCAAATACTCCTGTTTCTCTACCTAAAGGGATGGCAGTGGCTCAGTTAATATTGCTGCCCTGTGTAACCCCCCCTGGAGATTCGGCTAGAATAAGGGGGGAGGGAGGTTTTGGATCCACTGATGAGAACAGTTTTGAGAGCTCTGTTTTAACAGTAACTAAACAGATAGCAGCCTATAAACCGATCATGACGATTTTACTCAATGGCAAACCTTTTTCTGGTTTGTTGGACACAGGAGCTGATGTCTCAGTCGTTCGGTCGGCTGAGTGGCCAAAGTTTTGGCCGTTAGTGGCTACTCCTGCTGTACGAGGTGTTGGTGGTCTCCAAGAGGCTCAGGTTAGCGAGAAATGGCTCACGGCTACGCTGAAGCAGGGGGGTGCAACAGCGAAAATTAAACCTATTGTCATGCAATTACATGTCAACTTGTGGGGGAGAGATTTGATGAGTCAGCTGAAAGCTGTCATTACAGTAGAGGATTGATAGTGGTGGAATTATGGAGACTCTTTTGAAATTACGCTTGTTATCCTCTGTCCCGGTGTGGACGGAGCAGTGGCCTTTATCCAGTGAAAAATTATATAATCTTCATCAATTAGTACAGGAACAGTTAGAAGTTGGCCATATTGAACCCTCCACTAGTCCGTATAATAGCCCTGTGTTTGTTATTAAAAAGAAAAGTGGTAAATGGAGATTCTTGCATGATTTGCGAAAAATTAATCAGATAATATTGCCAATGGGCCCTCTTCAATGTGGTCTGCCCAATCCCAATCTGATCCCTAAGGACTGGGATTTAGTTGTTATAGATTTAAAAGATGCTTTTTTCACAATTCCTTTACATTATGATGATCGGAAGCTCTTTGCATTTACTGTCCCCGCTTTAAATAATGAAGAACCAACTAAGCGATATCAATGGAAGGTCCTTCCTCAGGGAATGCTAAATAGTCCTACTATGTGTCAAATGTATGTGTCTCTGGCGTTGTCACCCTTCCGTAAGGCACGGCCAGGGTGGAAAGTTATTCATTACATGGATGATATTTTGGTGGCCGCTCCTGGCCCGGAAGGGACCGTAGCACAGTCAATGGCTCTTTTAATAAAACACTTATCTAGGTATGGACTTTGTGTAAGCTCAGAAAAAATTCAAACTCATAGTCCTTTTAAATATTTAGGCCACAAGTTGACAGCAGCTCACTCCACGCCTATGATGGTAAAATTCGATTTACCACCAGTGTTTACGTTAGTAGAACTACAAAAGTGGTTAGGAAATATTAATTGGGTAAGACCTTATTGCAATCTTTCTACCCAGGAATTAAGCCCTTTGTTTGATGCCCTGCGTCAAGGAAAAAATCCTGTTGATCCAATATCCTTTAGTCAGAAACAGTTGGAAGTCGTTCGGTTGGTTGAACGTCGGCTGACTGAGCAATGGACAGATAGATGTCAGGAAAATGCCCCTCCTCATTTAGCGTTATTGCCTGGTCGATTGCCTACTGGTGTGATTTTGCAGATAACGTCAGAAAAAACCTTGCTTCTTGAGTGGCTTCACTTAGGCCATGTTGGGAAAAAATCTGTCTCCACAGGAGAAGATACCTTATCCACTTTGATTTTAAGGGGTCGATTCCGATGCCTTAAATTAATGGGCATTGAACCTATTATTATTTATGTTCCTTTTCGGCTTCACTTATGGGAACAACTCTTGGCTACCTCTGAGCTACTTCAATTGTCTTTAGCAAATTGGCAAGGCACTTTTGCTTATCATTTACCATCAGATCATAGATTGTCCATTGTCACCAATACACATATAATTTTGGCAGAAGTTCGCTGCTCTTTTCCTCTCCCAGATGCTTTGACTTTATTTGTGGATGGAGGAAAAACATATGGTGCGTGCGTATGGAAACTAAACGAGAAGTGGCATACGAAAATTACCCCCCCTCAAAAATCAGCTCAACGAGCAGAATTGGCCGCTGCTATGTTGGCTTTTCAAACTTTTCCTGACACGCCATTTAATCTAATTGTGGATAGTCAATATGTTTACAACTTAACTATATGCCTCACAGGGGCATATGTATCCCCAGGAACGGAGGAAGGGCTACTTGCTCTTTTCTTATCGTACCAACAAATTTTAGAGCAGCGTAAATGTCTTTATTTTGTTGGGTATATGCGTAGTCATTCTCATCTTCCTGGAATCCTTGCTGAAGGAAACCAGCAAGCTGATGCCTCCACACGCGTGGAACACTTACATTTATCTAAAACAACTCCGTGGGACAGCCATTCTTACTTCCATCAAGGGGCAAAAGCCCTTATCAAACAATTTGGCCTCTCAGCTACAGAAGCTGCTGCAATTGTCCAGCAATGTCCTACCTGCAGTAAAATTGCTACAGCTATACCCATGGGAGTAAACCCTAGGGGTTTGCACCGTAATGCCCTTTGGCAAAAGGATGTCACGCAGTATCCCTCCTTTGCCCCGTGGAAATATCTACATGTTAGTATTGACACATTTTCTGGGTTTATTATGGCTACCCCACAAAGGGGGGAGACTGTTAAGCATGTCATTAATCATTGTCTCCGCACTTTTGCCTCCTCAGGGCCACCTAAGGAGCTAAAAACAGATAATGGTCCTGCCTATACTAGTTCAAACTTTGCTCAGTTTTGTGATCGTTGGTCAATTTGTCATAAATTTGGCATTCCCTATAACTCGCAAGGACAGGCTATTTGCGAGCGAGCAAATGGCACTTTAAAACGCATGCTCGAAAAATTTAAACAACAACAAAGGGGGAATTCCCTGGGACTTCCGGGAATACAAGACACTCTCAATATTGCTTTATATTCTTTAAATTTTCTAACTCCCACCGGCTCGCCTCCAGCTACAGCGGCAGACCGGTTTTTCCCTTCTTCTGTTTCTTCTACAGAAAATCGCCCTCTGGTCTGGGCTCGGTTTCTCCCAGACCCTACGTGGTGCGGCCCATTTAAACTTATTACGTGGGGCCGTGGATATGCTGCAGTGGAAAATGAAAATAGTATTCGTTGGGTGCCTGGCCGCTGTGTTCGCCCTTACCACCCAAAACCTTGTGGGCCAGATCAAAAGACCCGGGATGCTGGGAACGGAGATATGGAGGAAAAATGTATTCCTGAACGATCTGGCGAGGACAGCGAAAGACCTCAAGCTGACTAGATGCTGGCTGTGCATGCATATCCCGGGCACCTCTCGTGGGAGATTACCTTTGCATGCCATTCCATTTAACGAATCTGGATGGAAGGACCCGGCCCTGAACTGCAATGTTTCTACTGCCTTCCCTCTCAATGCCACCCTTGCGGTGGAGTTGGTGCTGTTCGAGGCAGCTTTGGTCTGTTTTAACCATTCTGGTCTGACTCCTCACAATGCTACAGACATGGGAGAATACCCTTTCTATAATCAAACTCTTCCTTGGAATGGCACTGGTGCAGGTTGCAATGTTTATAGTGATAATTACACGATTTATGTGTCATGTCTGCAGTTTCAGGCTCTCCAAGGATTTGCCAATAGTTCCTCTGGCCCGGCAAGCTGGACTGGTCCTATCTGGCTCCTGTGTGGCATAAAAGCTTATAAATATTTGCCGAAATCTTGGTCTGGAATTTGCACAATGGGTTATGTGATCCCTACCGTATATAAAATTAACAATTTACCTGTCGGTCGGCTGCGCAATCGTCGGAATATTGACAGCAGCCCGATTGGTTTCCATTGGGACACTCAGCTCAGCCGTGGATTACTACCACCTTTGGGTGTGGCTATGAACTACCGTGATTTACATTTACTGAATAATTGGACTATGGTAATGTTTAATGAAACTATCCTTGCTTTAAAAATGGTTAATCAGGAACTTGCAGAAGTACGGAAAGTGGCTTTACAAAATCGTTATGCTTTAGATATTGTATTAGCATCTAAAGGAGGGGTTTGTGCTCTATTACATTCCCATTGTTGTGTATATATTCATGATAATGAGATTAATATTTCTCATACTGTAAGCGCCATGGAAAATTTGATTGCTCAGAATCCTTTGGTAGGGACTGGTTCTGGTACCGTAGACATATGGGGAGCCATGTGGTCCTGGCTGCCGGATGGGTCTTGGATCCGAAGGATGGCTATATCGATCATCTTGATACTGGTTGCTTTGGTAAGTGTCTGTTGCTGTATTCAGTGCTTGCCTTCTTTGATAGCCATGGTAAGAGGTTTATTTCAACAAACGCAAGAAATACATGTTACTACTTATTATGCTCGTGATGGTTATGAAATAGAAAAGGGGGAGATGTGGGATTAATTGTTCTGATTAATGATGCTCAATGTACGTGCAACCTGACCTTGGCTGATGGAACAGGGAGTTTGCTTCATGTAGAGCCAGGAATGTGGTCTTATCTGGAACAAAGAAGTAATGGAATGAACTGATTTTAATGAACTGACTTTGTGTTATTATTGCTTGGCTGAGAATTCTGTAACCTTGCTTTTTCTAAATAAAAGAGTGCTTTGGACTTCGGTTCGGGGCATTTCATCTCGAGGAAAACCCTGTTTCCATGTCTCATGATTTGCCGGGTTAACCATTTAATTGCCTCACCTATCATCATCAGTAATCCAGATTTGTAGCTATAGAGGAAAAAGGAGTGTTGGAAGTTGCCAAAATGTCTCTTTACCAAAGAGAAAAAAATTAGAAGGTTCTTATATAAATGATCAAATGCCTCCTAATCCAAATGAAACACAGACTGTGGAAGAGAATTTGCTGTATCAAAAAGCAGATGTGTGAGGCAGTTCTTTAGTTCCCTTAATGTTCCTTTTGAACAAATGTTAATTTGAAACTACACTGTAATTTTGGATAAGTAAATGATCAGGGGATCTTAGATAATCTCTTTATTATGTGGATGCAGAAATTGAATAAATTAAAGTACTGATTCTGTGTATCTGCATCTTGCCTGTAGCAGTTGTGCAGTTGGAAAAGTATATGAATATGTGAAATGTGTGTGTGTGTGTGTGTGTGTGCATTTATCTATATATGTATATTATATATTGAACATGTAACATTTCTTAATATTTCTATACAATTCTGAGCTTGTTTGCGAAGGAATTAGCATTCCTTCTCCTCAATTTTTGTGTAATCCACAAATTTTACAAACTTCTCTTATCTCATCTAAATCATTTCTGAAGATGCCCAAGACAGAGTCCTGCAGTTCCCCACTGCATACCTCTTTCCAAGTAGACAGACCCATTAACAACACATTGGCTATGTTTAATCAGTCAATTGCAAAACCATTTCCTAGTGGGACCATCCAACTCACATTGCTCCAGTTTATCAAAAAAGAACTTATGATCTACTTAATCAAATGCCTTACTGACATTTAATTATATTATGTTTACAGCTTTTCCTTGGTATACTGATCTAGTCAAAGTTGTATGAGTTATTTGGTGCAATCTCTTTTTAATAGGACCACATTGGCTTATAATAACAATTCTGTTTCTCAGTGATCATAAGCCTATTGCTTGATTCTGATGTCAACTTGATTGGCCTTTAGTTACCTGGATCTATCCTTTTCCTTTCTTTGAATATTGAAATAACATTAAAATTTCTCCATGCTCCAAGATTTCTTAAAGATTTTAGTCAATGGTTCTAAGATGCTCTGAGATAAAATCCATTTGGTCAAGAAACTTGAATTCATTCAAAGCAATGACTCGGTAAATGTTCTTTCATAAATGCTTTACTTATTTTGATCAGTGTTTCTCTTCTACTCTCCATAGTTTACCTTTTGACAAGTTGAGCCACTTTTTTCTTTTACAAAGTAGGATTTTTTTAAAAAACATATAACTTTATTGAGTACAAAGTTAAAAGGTAAGAAGAGATTTGAAAAAAAGAAAAAAGTCAAATAAATATGTAGTTATTCTTAACAATAATGCAATTTCACCTCCCTTTTGTTTGATCTCTTCATCTTGACCAAATTTTATCCTTCTGGTACTGTATTTTTCCTCATATTCTGCATATTGGCATCTGAATCCTTTAGTATTTCCCTTCTACGGTATCCCTGCTGCATCTCTGGTGTTTATTTGAGTACCTTCTTTCTCATCTTCTTTCTTAGTTGACAACTGTGCATTCTTGGTTGGGTTACAGTAATACATTTCTTATGCTGGATCATTATTATTAATAATATGTAATACATTTGATTAACTGCAAATCAACATTATAGCCAGTAGTATGCTAACAAACATTACTCTGTGGTTAGCTTCCTAAGGGATCCTGTGTCATTTGCAGTGCAGATTCTGCACTAAAGAAATACAAGTTTTGTATTAATTCTTTGTGAATGCTGGGTTAAACATCTCTACAGCATCTGAGTGGTTTGTCTTAGTGAATAGATAACACCTGGAAGAAAAGTTTGGAATGTAAAGCTACTGGACCCATCTGTCCTATAATAACACTTCTTCTGGCAGGGATCCACACAGGGATGTCACCTAGCAAACTCAACTTTTTGTTATTGAAACCATATTAGGACTCCAGTTTCCCTTATGCTACCAACATATTACTATTAGGACATTCAGTTTTATGGACTTTTCTTTCCAGCAGGTGCTGGAAGCTCATAATATATGCACTTCATGAACAGAAGGTATTTAAACTAGTATGTTTCAATATAGATAAATGCAATATTTTGCAAAATATTTTTCAAAATAACTATCTATTATACCAAATGCATGAGGCTGAGAATGATTGAATTCTGCAAACTTGAGGACAAAGCAATTTATGTTCTAATCACAGTAGGACAAATCCCCAGAGGTATAGACTGTAGTATGCTGAAGTCTAGTTAAGTACCATTATATTAGATAATAGTTGGAAACAAAATAATGATAGTTTGAAAGAATGTAAAAGAGTATAGAGGTCGCCTTTGCCTTATGACAAAAAAATATTCAGAGACAAAAAAAAAGGACTTATGACCCATGCTCAAACTCACAGCCATTGCACTCTGGTCATGTGATAAAGATTTAAGCACTTCTCAGACTGTCTGAATTTACATTCAAGAAGCACTGCAAATCCCTCCATGCTCCAACTCCTGCAGGTCTATGCTTTTTTGGACACACTGCACAATGGCATTAATTGGCAGCAGCACAAGGGCTGAAGTTGAGTCCCTAGCCCTTCAGCAGTTTCAGCCAGTGGCCACTGTCCCAGCACCACTGCTACTTCTGAGAAATGCTACTTCAAGCCATACAACTTCACCAGCCACCACTGCACCACTGCACAAAGTCCCAGCTGCTGAGCTTTATCAGGTGTCACAAGAATGGGGCATCTGCCAGTCTTCAAATAGTGTACATTACTGTAAACCCAGCATTTCTTTCAGCTGCAGCCCCAGCATAGCCACCAAATATGCTGTGCAATGTGGGCAAAAGGCAGGGGTGGGATTCTACCAGTTCACACCTATTCGCTAGAACCAGTTGTTAACATTCTAAGCAGTTTGGAGAACCGGTTATTAGAAGAAATTATTGGCCTAATCCTGTAAGGAAGGCAGGAAGGAAACATTCTGGTGTTGCTTCCAGAAGCTGCCTGTCCATTAACCCTTATTACATTCTTGATAGGACTAGACTTCCTGTCTCTGGAACTTCTCTGGAGTTTTTTTCCCCTCCTTTGCTGGTACTTTGCTTGCGTGAAGTGACCATTCAAAGTTACAATGGCACTGAAAAAAGTGACTTATGACTGTTTTTCACACTTATGACTGTTACAGCATCCCCACCGTCATGAGAGGCCAGGCAAGGAGATATGTACCTCGATGTGAGTGATATTGAGTTGGCCACACCCAGCCAATAACATGACCACCAAACCATGTCCACCCAGTCACATGACCACCAAGCCACACCCACCACCTAAACCATGCCCACAGAACTGGTTGTTAAAAAATTTGAATCCCACCCCTGCCAAAAGGGCATAGATCAGAAAGAAGATAGGTGAGTTGGGGGAGTTACAATGCTCCTGCAGTTGTTAGGGATGCTGGCGCAGTTGGATGGCTGACTTTTCTTAGGTCAGAACATGTTTGAGCCATGCAGCTAGGTGGGTTGCAGCAGTTGATGCTTTCAGAAACAGTTGCAGCTTTGTACCACATGCAGGACCGCCCCAATTCAAGTGTGATCTGCACAGGGCCTCCCCCACCCCTCCTATGGCACTTCTTCATACATAACTGGGTGGGACTCCCTCTGCTTAAGGACCTGCAATTCTTGGGTTAACAATGGCAACCACAATTGATATCTCCCTTATCACAACAAGACTAGTTCACCTGCTATCTAATTTTGAGCTGATGCGAGTGATTAAACCTACAGATACTGAATAAATTCTTTACAATAATTTACAAGTCCCGATTCAGATCTAGCAAGTAAATATGAGGAAAACTGAATAAAGTTTCTAAGCGCCTATCCTCAGATTCAATAAACTTTCTTTTTCATTGCTCTTATTGCTATTTTTACTTGTTTTGCAGCAGTGTTATTTTTTGACTTCTTCTATCACTTTTATCTCCTGAAACTTTTTAATATACTAAGGAAACTTGTTGAAATTTCCTAGCACTAAACACAATCTTTTTTTGAATTTAAAGTTGATGGTACCTCTTGGCACTATCTGTTCAAGACATCTGCTAATTGAAAAGTAAACTGAACATGCTAAGTATATGATAGGCTTTTTTAAAAAATGTTTATGTCAGACAAATAACTTTTGACTGAGAACTAATATTGTAAGGCTTTTTTTTGTCCATCTATAGTTGATAAAAAGTTTTTCCAGATAATTGATTAAAAGGCTCAGCTGTATCTGAAAACAAAATGAATTAAAGACAAAATTATGCAGTAAAAGAATTAAAATAGAAATGGGCTGGTTACATAGCAAGAAGAATTGATGGCAGGTGGACCACAGAAATCATAGAATGGATCCCACTTGATAGAAAGCATCCACGAAAGAGACCTAAAGCAAGATGAATTGATGACATCAGCAAGTATTGCAGGCTCGATTGGCAAAAGAAAGCTCAGGACCATATTGGTTGGAAACATGCAGAAGAAGCCTTCATCCTACCATGGATAGACAATGGCTAAAATGATGATGATGATGATGATTATAGAGATATAAAGATGCACACACACTGAAGATATCTATTATAAATCAAATAACTGCTAGCTTCTCCTGTCAAATAACCAAGAGAACACTTGAGAGTCAAGCCCCAGAAGGCATTCCAAGGAAATGAGTAACCACAAGACCAATAAATTTCCAGATGGATAAATCACAAGTCAATACTGAATTTCAATACTGAAATGAGAGGTAAGGGAAAAGTGACTGTTCAACTAGAAATATGAATGCTTGATGAACATAATGGATCTTTTCATTTAATATATTGTATCTTTTTTTTGTGTGGAGAGTTATCTAAGTACCATTCTTCAGGAAAGATGGCATTTTGTTCTCTTGCAAATTGAATCTTACAAAAGTAGGTCAAAATGATGGCAAGGTGAATAATCATGAGCAAAGAGTGAGTATGTTTGTAGCTAAAGTCTGGGATAGAGCATAAAAATGTATTATTTCTTTTATTGTAAGAAGCTAGGCATTGTTAGTAAGAATTTGAAAGTTGATAACTTACTGTCTTTTTTTTTTTTGCAAGTTCCTATTGGACTATACCACTTTTTGCAGAAGAATGAGCCAGAGAGACTGCTCTCTATTACTTGGGTTTTTTTAGGGCTAGAAAAATATTGTACAAGTTCAAAGTATATACAGCCAAGAACATGCTTTCCTTCTGTTTAAAGTTCTTTTTTTTTAATGTGCAGAGATGGATAGGTTAACTCTAAAACTTAAAGGAAAAGAAGATTCAGACTACTTCATAACATGGAAACTATTCTATAAATGATTAAATGACAGATATTGAGGTTAGAGGAGTGGAATTAGGTGAAATATGGTTTATAGAAGAAAGAAACACAGATGAGTAAATATTTCTGACAGTTATATAATTGATATTATAATGGAAGATAGTATATGTTATAATATGATTGATGTTATCATATTTGTTTATATATTACTGCATATTTGTTTATATGTATATATATGATCATAATGACGATGATGATGTACGTAAGTTAACACCTTGGACACCTTGGACACCTAGAGAGCACATTGCTTATATTGAGCAATGTGCTCTCTAGGTGTCCAAGGTGTTATGGAAAGGAAATGTTTAAAGTTCAAAATGGAACTATTTGCTAATATGTCTGTTTCTAATTTACATGACATCTTGTGAACCAGAACATTTCTGAGATAGTCTAACTAAAAAGATTCTATACCTATGAATCTGTCCCTTTATATGACTATGAGATTAAATGTTTAATCCTATCCTCCAATAACCTGTTATTCCAAATTTCTTTTCTTCAATCTACAATTTTCTACAGTACGAGCCAGTTTGGTGTAATGGTTAAAGCACCATGCTAGAAACCAGGAGACTGTGAAGTCTAGTCCTACTGTAGGCATGAAAGTCACCTAAATGACTTTGGGCCAATCACACTTTCTCAGCCCAGTTCACATCACAGGTTGTTTTGGGGAAAATAGGAGGAGGAAAGAATATTAGACATATTTGCCACCTTGAGGTTTTTCTAAAATAAAAATAAAAATGGCGTGTAAATTAAATAAATAACTCAGTTTTCTATACATTTTTTTTGCCCTGAGTTTAGGGGTTGGTGAGTTTTTGATCCAACCATGTTTAATGCTGTCCTTACTTCTAACCACTTTTTGATTTCTTTTGAAGCGTTCAAAAGTGCATATACCATCTTAGAATTACGATATTGGCTCTCATGATACTTAGACATGATTGGAATTTGGAAACCTGCGATAAATCCTGTGGTTTTCTAAGTAATTCATCTATGCAGCCTTTGCAATATATACAATGGCTGTTTTATTGCATGGGGAACATTTCCTTGCCTTGATTAGCAATCTAGCCTAGCCTAAATTTAAATCCCTATAGCTGTAAAAGGAAAGAATAAGATATCCATAATTAAATCTCAAATGCATACAGGAACTATGGTATTGAAAAACACCAATTCTAAAAATGTCAGAGGTTACCATGAGCCAAGAGGTCATTTCTCTAGCTTCATTTATTCATAGTTTTTTCTTAGCTGCACATAACTTGAGGAGATATCAGATTTCTCTATCTAAAATATTTAGTTTCTGGTAAACTTGTGCTATCCTTGTTCTATCTATTGCCATCCTTTTTCCATGAAATTCTTATAACTACTTTTGATAATTCAAAGAGATTATGCCCATCTTACACTCTATTTTAGAAATACTGGAAAGTCTCTGTGGCAGATGTTAAACTATAAATTGGCTTCATCTGGGAGAAAGTGGTTTCCTAGATTTCTCGGCCCCAAACAATTTTAGGACATTACAGGCTGAAAGATGACTTTCTTCCTAAGGAATTCACAGTCTGCTTTTTTTTTTTTTTAAAAAAAAAGGAAATAATGGGAAATAAGGGAAGAATAAACAGTGAAGAAAAGAATGCTAGTGCTTATATTAAAAGCCTCATGAGCAAATGTGGGTTTTGAGAACACCTGTTCTAGAGGACGCGCATGCTTTGAGGTCACCTTCAATGAACAGCTTATAAATTAAATACATTCTTAAAATGAATGACAACTTCAAGCATGAGATAAGCAACCTAAATTTGAATATTTAGAAATAAATAATTTCTAAATTTGTTAGAAAGGTCAATGGTCATAAATTCAGCTTCTACAAGACATTTTCATATTTAATCTAAAACTCTGTCCCAGTTGCAAATTCTTTAAGTATAATGACCATTTACATTTACCTGCTATTCTCCTTAGATGTTTCAGCATTAAATTTTATGAGTTTGAGGTGTATCTGAATTTTTGATGAAGCTTATTTCTTTGTATCACTTTTTTTTCCTGGTGAACCATAGCTTACTATTTTTGCTAGCTGGTAACAAGTAGATCAGTCAGCTGATGCTTTTTACTGTAAAAAGATACATTGCTTACTTCATCTGTTGAATTGCTTAGCCATAGGAAACTTAGTGGGGCAAATATTATCTCCTCTGGCTACTGGCCTTCATAACAACTGGTTATAACTTGCTTTGTCAGAAGAAAAAGGAAATTTCTGCAAGAAAACACACACACACACATACACAAATAAAAAGAAGGAAAAAAGGAAAAATAAATAAGCAACCTCCCCAAACATTTCACACTGCTGTTTCAAACTAGATAGTACAGTTTTATTGAAAAGCCCAACATCAAAGTTGCCAACTAAAGAGTGTAATTCTACAATATTTCCTAGGAAATAAAGCCCACAGCTTCTTCCTAGGCTTATTTCAAGGTGCAGACAACTGCCTTAGTTACCTCAGAACCACTTAGACTTCTTCTATTGAACTACTGGCTGTCAAGGAAGGAGTGGCGGCCTTGGCTGCCTCTTGCTGCCTCCTCCCAGCCTCTTTTCTTCTTTCTGTTAATTCCCTTTTGAAGGGTTGATATTTTATTCAGCAGCTCCTGCTGGGCTTGAATCTGTGACAGAAGTTTATCAAAAAACTCACAGTAGACAAAATGATAATAGCTGCTCTTTGAAACTCTTGGAGCCATAGCCTGCGAGCTGGTGGTGAGGAGAAAGGGTTGCGAAAGGCACTGTTTATTAAGAATAATGAGGCAACAAAAGTGACAAAGGTTTTTATTACAAATAATAGACAGCAAGCTTCAAACAACAACAGTGTGTCATTAAAAAAAGCAACAAAGTTAAATAAATGTCTAATTAACAGCTCCAGGAAGACTGCATGTATTATTCTACAGCTTTATAAGGGACAGTCAATATGTATGCAAGAAATGGAATGTGAGTTTGCTGAAATTCTTTGTTCCTTACAGTGTATTCCTGATTGGCTGCAAAAACAGGGGAAGGAAGAACTTCATGAAGCAATGTAAGAGTGTACTGTAACATAAACTGTAGATGTCTGCTATCTATAGTTGTAGGTGCTTTTTGTGTTAATAAAAGTTTAAAGAATACACATGCGTTTTTTTTTTCAAACATACACATTTTTTATGTTGTTTATATAAAGCAATGGTACATGTTGGTGTGCTCTCAGCTGAGACATGAAGGAGGAACAGGAACCTGTTTGAATTCCCTCTTTGGGAAGGAATAAGTAGACAAGATCGCATATTTGGGATACATATTAAATTATCCTTCTCATTGTTCTTGTCTGAATTAATAATTTTGGCAAAAGAAAGCAAAGAATCAGTAATAGTTACTTTTGGTGAAATCCCAAAACAACTAGAATATGACTTGAACAATATTGGCATTGACAAAATTACCATCATTTGCAAAAAGCAAATGTAATTGGAAGAGCTGCATCCTGCAATAATATCTTTTACACCTTTAAACAACATCTTCCTCTGCCATGTCATTGATAAGGATAGGCGAATAAAAACATTATTATTTCCTACTGTAATCGATGCCAAGATAAAGGAAGGCATTTAAAAGTTTGGATCACAGACCAGATACATCAACAATGACAAGCAGTTTGAGGATCTGTTAATTGGGCCAGAGGAAATCATCTGGAAAACATTCAAGAATGTCACTGAGAACTTTCTTGGCAAGTACAGAGCACCAACATTCAGCTGGTTGACAAACTTCTTACAGAACACAAAACAGAATGCAACATGTAACTGAAGATTCATTTTCTGCATTCAAACTTGGTCTTCTTTCCCAAAAATCTAGGTATACACGGAGAAAAGTTTAAGTAAAACATTGCCACAATGGAAAAACAATTTCAGGGCAATTAAATCCATCAATGCAATTGGCCCTGTTGAACTCATGTAGCATGTTGGAAACATGCAATTAAAAACATTATAGTCATTAAAAGTTAATTTTATATTTCTCAAGATTCCTGCATGATATAGTCATTCTGAAATCAGAATCAGAATAGAGCTGAAAGGGACCTTGGAGGTCTTCAAGTCCAGCCCTCGCCCCAAGCAGGAGATTCTATACCATTTCAGACAAGTGACTGTCCAGTTTCTTCTTAAAATCCCCCAGTGATGAAGCACCCAATGATTGAAAGACTGAAGTCACACCAATTAATTGTCCTCACTGTTAGGAAATTTCTCCTCAATTCTAGGTCTCTTTGATTAATTTCCATCCATTGTTTCTGGTCTCTCGTACTTTGGAAAATAAATTGACCTCCTACTCTTTGTGGCAGCATCTCAAATAATGGAATACTGTTATCGTGTCCCGCTTAGTCCTGCTTTTCTCTAGACTACCAAACCCAAATCCTGCAACCGTTCTTCATATGTTTTTGTCTCCAGGCCTTTAATCAACTTACTTGCTCATCTTTGCACCTTTTCCAAAGTCTCAACATCTTTTTTTGTAATGTGGTGGCCAAAATTGGATGTAGTGTTCTAGGTGTGGTCTTACTAAGACTTTACAAAGTGATACTAATATTTCATATGATTTTGATTCTATGCCTCTGCTTATAAAAGCAAGGATACTATTAGCTTTTTTGGCTGTTGCTGCGTACTGCTGACTCATGTTTAGGTGATCATCCACTAAGACCCCAAGGTGCCTTTTACCATTACTGTTTTTGAGCCAAGTTTCACCTAATCTATTCTTATACCTTTGGTTTTTCCTGCCCAGTAAAACCTTGCTTTTCTCCACATTCAATTTCAGTTTGTTGGATAGGGCCCATTGTTCAAGTCTGTCAAAATCTTTTTGGATCCAAAGCTTGTCTTCTGGGGTATTGGCTATTTCTGCCAGCTTAGTGTCATTTGCAAATTTGATGAGTTCCCCTTCTATTTCCTCATCTAAGTCACTTATGAAGATATTGAACAGTACTGGGCCTAAGACAGACCTTGTGGTATCCCACTGCTTACTTCCCTCCATGTAGATGTAGTACCATTAAAGACTGCTCATTGAGTATGGTTTGTCAGCCAGTTACAAACCTGGTGGTGATGCTGTCTATCCTACATTTTTCTAGCTTACCAAGAAGTAAGTTGTAGTTTACTTTGTCAAATGCCTTGCTGAAGTCTAAACTACATTGTCCACAGCATTTTGGTGGTCTACTAATTTAGTCACTTTCAGTTTGGCATGATCTGTTTTTAACAAAACCCTGCTAGCTACTAGTTATAACTTGATTTGTTTCTAGATGCTCACAGATTTGTTTTTTAATTATTTTTTCCAGGATCTTCCCAGGTATTGACGTTAGGCTGATTGGTTTATAGTTTCCAGGGTCTCCCCCTCCCTCCATTTTTTTTGAAGATGGGAACAACATCAGCTTTTTTCCAATCCTCTGATTTCCAGTGCTTCAAGTTTTTTTAAAGATATGATACAATGGTTCTGTATTTGTGTTCAGTTTGGAGGGGTCTTTCATAATCACTAAATGTTTTTCAGGAAGCTAAAGATTGTTGCCCAGTCTTTCTTGCCTTGAATGAAAATGAATCAAATCAAATCACTGTGTCCATATTTAGTGTTATAAATATTTAGATTGCATCAAGTGAACATGAGACAACCCCCCCACCCCAAAACAAAATCATATTTTTAGGTATGGTTTCAGTGTGGTCACTGCATGTGTATCCCAGTATTCACATGGTTCCTGAAAATCTAGAAACTGTGGATTGATCATACACAATTTCCAGGGGTGGATCCGACAGGGTTAACTACCGGTTCAGTGATTTATGAGGTTTGGTGATTTACGATGTGCTTCCCTGCACTCTGCGCACGCGCCTGTAAATCGTAATCAGCTTGGTGCCAGGACAGCTGAGCAACGCTGCGTGCAGAGAAGTAGCCTTTGAAAAAGCACCCTTTTCCTGCTTTTTTAACTGCAGCTGTGCCTTGCACGGCAGCTGAAGTTGAAAAAGCAGGAAATAAAGATCAGGTAAAAACCCGGACAGGTGGGTGGGCAAAAATATCAGCAGACGTAGAACTGGTTCTATGTCTGCTGTTCTTTAGAGCTACTGGTTCTACAAAGGTGGACAGAACCAGTAGAAACCCTCCCCTGACTATTTCTAATATGCCAAAAATATGAAAGTCAACTACAGAACAATGGCTTCAGGAAAGCCTTGGATACATATGAACACATCTATAATTTCAGCAATTGATTAAAGAAAGCAAGTGAAAGAAAGCTATTCATAGGTAGCTTTGGAATTTTTTAATTTTTTAAAATTAGAAATAACTTAATATAAGATACAAGGGATCTTTTTCTATTAGAATTATGTCTACCTATTTGGGAGTGCTTTCCCCATTTTTGATCACTATCCTTACCTTATTGCCTTAGTCACTGATTTCTCTTATGACAAGGGGCGGCCAACCCGAATAGATTTTATGTGTCTCAATGTGTTTAAATGATGTCAGAATAAAGGAGAATGTGTTTAAATGATGTGTTTAAATGATGTCAGAATAATGGAGAAAATACTATGTTAATCTGGTATAGCTAGTAATGAATTAAGACTGGGTCATTCATGAGTTGGGCATGAAATAATATAAAATCACAGAGATATTACAGACCAAAAAATTATTTCCAGACTCTTTGTGTGTGCGTCAAAGGGACCAGATATGAGTGCAATTATGAAAATTTATATAGTGCTATTAATACATAATAGTATAATGTGATTTTGCACTGAAAACAAAACTGAAGTCTATGTTATGTTTTCTGGTGGTCTCAGTGTCAATTAATGGATGCTATTTAGGCCTACAGAATAATGTATCAGAAAACATAGCTTGGGATAATGTATACTTGAATTATTTCAGGTATGTGCTCAAAGTCAAAGCATGAAACATGATAGGAAAAAGTGTCTGGATAAATAAATGTTCATAACAACAAAAATATCATGGATATTTCCTTTAAATGACAGTCAGGCAAGCCACAACAATCTTTTTTAAAAAATAAGCTTGCCTTTGTGGAGGTGATAATCTTCCAAATGGGTCAGTCATTATATTGGAAGACAGAACAATATAATAGAAGGAATTACTTTGTGAGTGCAAACACAACAGAAAATCAGCAACCTTTGTAGTTTTTATATTTCCAACAGGGAAATTATATTTCAGTTAATTTGAAAAACGGAGCTAAAGCAAATAATGACTCATTTTGAAACATTTGTATATAGTGGTGGTAGGGTAAGGAAATAAGGGAACTCACATTCTTATCTATATTTTTTTGTCATTATTAGAGTTTATTGATTCAAATAGATATAATTTTAAGATTTGGATAACAGCACTGTAGTTTTGTCAATTTTCACATTATTCAGTAAGAATAAGATATTCTCTAAGTTTTACCTTATATTAAGATATAAGAAAATGATACTGTATAGCTCCACATGTTGGTATCTGTCCATTATACCTTTTCTGCATTTATATGCATAACACTATATATTAACACATATATATTAACACATGTGCAAACACATATTCTCTCTACATATTTCCTGCTAATTAGATAAAATGCAAATATCTCCAAGGCTGTGGATATTCTCATTCTCTTAAGGATGGAATCAGCCGGTTACATTATTGAATGAACAAGAAGATAAGCATCCACCAGAAGTATTTTTTGTTAGTGTTCTGCTTAGAAATCAACAAAAAATTGTCTGCAAACTTATCTATAATGTTTTTTTAGTGTTGCCATACACCCACACATTTTTAAAACAATATTAAAATTGGTTATTACAGCCAAAAATTCTAAAGGACTTAAAGTTTCAGAAACTGAGATTGTCTGCATCATCAAGTTCTTTCTCATTCCCTATCAATATTGAAATAACATTTTTGTTATATATGTACATTTGCCGTTTCCCCCCAATTCCCAGATGTGTGTGACTATAGATACCATCATTCCAGGAGAAATATTGACTATGTGGCTGGTGATAGGAATTAGAATTCAATGTCTCTGGAGTGCATCAGTTTGCGAATGCTATCTGAGATAGGAAGACAATCTTTCAATTGATAAATGTAAAAATCAATTGCTTTGCATTAACACTTGTATTAGCCCATGCAGTAGAACAAATGCCTAAGTCAGCATTGTTTGTTTTTTCTACTTAATCATATTGTGAGATGTTGATGAGCAGTGGTAAGGAAATGCACTGCAGAATTATTTATTTATTTATTAATTAAACTTTTATACCGCTCCCTCTCCCAAAAAGGGACTCGGGGCGGTGTACAGCCTACTAAAAACACATAATACTCAATAAATACAATTTAAAATAAATTAAACCAAATTGATCCGGCTGTCTAACCCAAAAATAGAGTTAAAAATTAAAAACTAATAAAACCCCGATTAAGATTAAGTTAAAAAACTAAAAATACAGTTACTGGGCCAGGCCAGCCTGTTGAAAAAATAGGGTTTTCACTGCGCGCCGGAAGGTCAGAATATCCGTCATAGCCCGTATCTCCGGGGGGAGATCATTCCAAAGGGAGGGGGCTCCCACAGAGAAAGCCCGAACCCTCGGGGCCGTCAGCCGACAACGGCCGGGCGGCGGTACCCCGAGGAGGGCAACCCTGTGGGAGCGTACTGGGCGGCGGGAGGTTGATGATGGCAGCAGGCGGTCCCGTAAGTACCCAGGTCCCGAGCCATGGAGCACTTTAAATACTGTCAGTACCACCTTGAATCGAATCCGGAAGGCCACAGGAAGCCAGTGCAGCCTGCGGAGAAGCGGTGTAACGTGGGAGCTCCGAGGAGCACCCACGATCACCCGCGCGGCTGCATTCTGGACCAGCTGCAGCCTCCGGAGACTCTTCAAGGGGAGCCCCATGTAGAGAGCATTGCAATAATCCAGGCGGGAGATGACGAGGGCGGAAGTGACTGTGCGAAGAATAATACCACTAAACAAAACAAGACAGAATATCTGTCAAGATCCATCAAGTTTGGAAAGAAATGACAACATATTTTACCACCACAAGCATTAGAAAACTTTCCAGATTATAGCACCATTGTGTCACCCCATTGAGGAAAGTGTAGTTCAACAGTCCACAAAATAGTCCTGTCAATAAAAATGATGAAGAATAAAGCAAACGAGACAAAGGGAAATCTCCAGTCTAGACTTTGCAGTGTACAGGGTACCCCTTTCTTAACAGACTTCTGGGCTAACTTACTATATATAGTAATGAGGTGTTGCACAGTATTATCTGTACACATGGCATTATTCCAGTCTTGAAGCAATGAAGGAGAACAGGAATTGGATATTGAGGTCACAGAGGGTACAGTATGAAGTGCCATTTACCTGCTGGGAACAGGTATTGAGGATACCAGGGTTAGACTCAGAAGATTCTAAAGCAATGATCTGAAACTACTGCATGTTACCTTAATCTGCAGGCATCGTCAAAGAAAATGATGGAAAATTATGACAAAATAAATAGACACTGATACACACGTAAGGGCCACCGACCACATTCCATTTTTTACTAGTAGTAACAGCTATTAGGTGTTTGTGATTAGTTTGCTTATTAATTTCAGTGCATAGATCTTGCATGCACCAGGAAGAGATTGAAAGTCAACTGACCTGTATATTAAGGGATGAGCTTTGTGCCATATCAATGGGACGCTAATTAAAGAGTCTTTGATGAGAAATATATGCTTGTTTTATATGATTTTTGCTAATCTAGAAATAGAAGTTTATTTAACCTCAGTTTCAGGTGGCAGGGGCTAAAAAAAATAAATATGACAATCATAAAACCTGTTCTTTTTAATGTACTTTATTTAAAAACACCTGAAGCTCCGAGGAAACCTGAAGGAAATGTGAATAAATGCTGTCTATTTGAACAGGCTTTTCTTGTCCTGAAAAGGTCTGATATTATTTAAATAAGCCCTTTAATGCTAGCTCTGTCTCCAGGTGCTAGATCAGAGTGTGTGATGGCCCCTTTTTGTGAAGTTTTTTTGGTCTTTTGACTTGTTTATTTTTTTCTCAGCTTTCTCATTTCATGATCTCTTTCCTCTGGCCTGTTTCGACTTCTGCTTTTTGTTGTTAGATTCTGTAAACTGCTCAAAATCCTAACAAATTAGACAGACCTATGAAAATCAACAAAAAAGTAAGATTAAAAAAAAAAACCATACTTCAAAATATAGTCTAATATTATTTTGTATTTTTGGACTCTAATGAGATGTAATTACTTAGGAATAAGCAATGAAAGGCAAAAAGGATAAGTTGTTCATTTGATGCTGCTTTTTAAGAGGGATTGCTTTTATGTGGTTCATTAAACAGAGAAACCAGTAAAACCTATCTGCCCTGTCTGTAATAGTTGGAATATGTATTGCTCAGTACAAAATGGAAATCAATAAGTAGAGGAATTCTGTTATAAGGATCAATTAGAGCCATGTCTCACTTTTTAATCATTTGTAAAACAGAGGATTGCTGTAGTACAGGAAGAGAAGGGGGAAAAAACACATCTGTCTCCCAAGGACATCCAACCAAATCTGCTTAGTCTCCTAATGCAAGCCTGACTAAGTTCTAATTAACTCACCCACAAGCCGTGACATTCTTTAATATAACTAGGGAGTGCATAAATAGGTAGATAAAAATTCATTCCTACTTTTACCAAAATATCAAACATGCATACTTTCTAATCACCCTCATTGGATAGCTAAACAATCAATATGTGGATATTCCTTGTGCATGTGTGAAACAATGTTGATGTCTGAAGCAAATATTGCCAATAAGTAGTACAATAATGAGAGATTTTCAATATGTGATGTCTCTATAAAAGATAAGGTCATATAAATCATTGTCAACAATTTCCTAAAGTTAGATACTGTATATAGTATAAAAATATTTTATAAAAACTTGGGAAAATTCTTTAAAAACAATCCTACTTTTTGAATGCAAATAAGGTCTAATAAATGAACCAAGCACTTTGCTGTATTTGTTGAGAGTCAGTATTTCTTTAGATTTCAAGAAAATATTAAGAATATGTTTCTGATTATCTGTTTGTTGAGAAAAGGAGAAAAAGATCTTGGTCTGAATTGTCTGAAAAATATACTTTATACCAAATCAGTAAACACTAGAAAAAGATCTTGTTCTAAATTAATTTAATCAAAATTAATTAATAATTTTCAGCTCTGACTTCTGATGGCACTCCAGTCGATGATGGATCAAAGACCGCAACTGTGCATGGCTCAGATCTGTGCTTACCCTGTGAGGGGTCCTTAAAGGACTGGATCCATCTGACCCACCTTCTAGGGGTGGGGGGAAGAGGGGGAGACCACCAGCTGGGTCGAGGGGAGCCGCATCTTCCCTCCCTGGCTTGGTAAACTCCCCTAGAAGACAAGTAGAAAAGGGGAAAATATTTATTTATTTTATTTTATTGGATTTATATACCGCCCTTCTCCCGAGGGACTCAGGGCAGTGTACAGCCAAATAAAAACACAATATAAAATTACAAAAATTAGAAATAGATTAAATTCAAGGTTGCTACTAACATTATACCTTAAAACCCCAATAATTAAAATACAAAAATGATTTTCAAATCCCAATTTAAATCCCAATTTAAATCAGCCCAGGTCGGCCTGCTCAAAGAGCCAGGTTTTCAGAGCACGTCTAAATGCCCTCAGGTCAGTGGTTATCCATAATTCAGGAGGCAGCTCATTCCAGAGGGTGGGTGCCCCACTGAGAAGGCCCTATTCCTTGAGGTCACCAAGAGGCACATGGATGCCTTCGGGACCCGAAGGAGACCCTCCCTGTGGGAGCGCACCGGTCAGTGGGAGACTACTGGCAGAATGCGGTCTTGCAAGTAACCTGGTCCGATGCCATGGAGCTCTTTAAAGGTCAAAACCAGAACCTTAAAGCGAACCCGGAAGGCTACCAGCAATCAGTGCAGTTCGCGCAGGAGAGGCGTCACATGGGAGTTTCTTGACACTCCCATGACCACCCGCACAGCCGCATTTTGCACCAGTTGAAGCCTCCGGGTGCTCCTTGCAGGGATTCCCATGTAGAGGGCATTGCAGTAGTCCAAACGGGAGGTGATCAGAACGTGAGTGACCATGTGTAAGGCATCCCGATCCAGAAAGGGTCGCAACTAGTGCATCAGGCGAACCCGATAAAAAGCCCCCCTGGTGATGGCTGTAATATGATCTTCTAAAGACAGCTGTGCATCCAGGAGGAAGCCCAGATTGCGAACCCTCTCTGTGGGGGTCAAGATCTCTCCCCCAAAAGCCAGCGATGGAGTCAGCTGACTATATCGGGCAGCCGGAAACCACAGCCACTCAGTCTTAGAAGGGTTGAGTTGAAGCCTGTTCCCGCCCATCCAAATCCTCACAGCCTCCAGGCACCAGGACATAACCTCCACAGCATCGTTGGGGTGGTTTGGGGTAGAGATGTAAAGCTGAGTATCATCAGTGTAAAGATGGCATTTCACCCCGAAACCACAGATGTTCTCACCCAGCGGCTTCACATAAATGTTGAACAAAAGAGGGGAGAGGACTGACCCCTGAGGCATCCTGCAAACGAGGGGCCTAGAGGTGGACCTCTCCTCCCCCCTGTCAACACAAATTACGAGCAGTCAGAGAGGAAGGAGGAGAACCACCACAAAACGGTACCTCCAATTCCCAGCCCCTTCAACCGCTGCAATAGGATACTATGGTCGATAGTATCAAAAGCCGCTGAGAGATCTAATAGGACCAGGACAGAGGAATAACCACTGTCATGGGCCCTCCAGAGATCATCAACCAACGCAACCAATGCTGTTTCAGTGCTGTAACCAGGCCTGAAGCCCGATTGGAATGGATCTAGATAGGTTGCTTCCTCCAGGTACTGAGGGAGTTGACATGCCACCATGCTCTCAACAACCTTCACCACAAAGGGGAGGTTGGAGACTGAACCGTAGTTATTTAAAAGGGCTGGGTCCAGGGCAGGCTTTTTGAGGAGGGGTCACACCACTGCCGTTTTCAAGGCGGTAGGAAGTGATCCCTCCCTCAACGAAGCGTTGACAATCCCCTAGAGCCAGCCTCGTGTCACTTCCCTGGAGGCAGAAAAATATGATTATTAATGACTAGAAGAAAAGTGAAGTTGAAATGAGTTATATTAAGAAGCCATTCTAGTGATTTTAGGGGGGGATATTTTAAAATATACATGTTTTAAAATATACAGTTGATTATTTAATGTTTATATGTTTAAAGTTGGGGAAATAATTATCAAATTAGATAGAGTGATGGGGTATACCATGTGGATCCTAAATATATTGGTTCTTATTTTTACCCTCTTTAAACTGCATATCATATAATTGGCTTAGAGAAAATTAAGGATAATAATGATATGTAATGTTAAATAGATGGTAAGCTGAAAAAGGAAATAATAGGGGATAAAGAACTGGGAATTTATATTTGGATGAAATACTGATATTGAATTAATGGATTGAAATATGAAATGGAAAATTATTTAAAGATGAGTGAAATGAGTAATGATATGTGATGATATTATATAAGATTGGTGGAAATGAAAGTATGATTATATACAAGTGTTATAATCTGGAATCGCGTTGCTCACATAAAGAGATGTGGAAAAATTAAAAAATTGAAAAAAAAATTGAAAAAAAAAACAATTTTCAGCCCTGCATTATTACAAAGTTAATTATCTTTGCTCATATAAAGAGCTAGAGTAATATATTATAGCATGCTATTAAAAAAGGAAAACAAATCAACCTTATCCAGCATTAATAAACAATATGATGGTACATTTTCTTTTATTTTTTCTTTACTATGGCCTTTAAAGGACAAATCATGATTGGTTTTCATAGGATAAAGGTTAAATAACTTAATTGTTAAAATCTATTATCATTGCATAAGTTATAAGAAAATCACCTCCAGATTGAGAATTCATAGTCTGAATCTAGATTTTTAATAGATCTTTTTGAAAAAAAAAAATCAATGATTGGATAACATAGCAGGAAAAAGTGTATTTTATCCATAAGTCTCTTTTTAATTTAATTGTTTATAATCTTAATTGCTCCTTAATCTGCTTTCCACGTTTGATTTTCATCATTGTTGTGAATTACTTTCTAATACAGGGGTCGCCAACCTTTTGGACTACAGGGACCACCAAACTCATAATTTTAAATCTCGTGGACCAGAGACCCTGGGAAAATCCCCCAAAAAGTCTGCAGGAAAATTCCCAATCCTGTTTTCCTACCAATCGATCATTCTTTATACGGGATTGCAGGATACTGTCTCCAGCTCCGTTCCCATGGGGAGAGAGAGACAGAGACATTTGGCTTCATGCAAGGAAAGCAGCAGAAGAAGCAGAAGTATTTCTTTGTCTCCCCTAAACTGTGCCAGAAATGAGTCTTTGTGAGATTTGCCATGCTGGTGCAGCCTCTTAAAGCAGGATGCCTTGCAGGATCCCAAAGACTCATTGCAGAGAAAGGAAGATTTTTGCTGCATTCCATGCATGCAGCCAAAAGCAGAAGAATAAGTGGAAAGAAGCAGCCTGGTGGCCAGGCAAGGTGCGTGGGGCAAGTGGGGCAAGTCCCCCCTCCACCCTTTCCCCCTTCCCCTCACTACCTCATGTTGTTCACAATGCAAGCGACGCAAGTCTTGTGTACCCATGGACCATGTGGGTGGCTCAGCCTTGTGTTTCCATGCAGCCTGGATTAATTACTTTGGGGGGTGACATTTCTCTGTGGACCACCAAAATTTTCTCATGGACCACCAGTGGTCCCTGGCCCACTGGTTGGTGACCACTGTTCAAATAGGTGTGGTTAGTTGGAAATGTATTAAGAAGTTGGAGTGAAGATAAGGAACATTTAGGAAATAGAGACTATATACTGGTGGTATATACTGGTGAAGGAGACAGAAAAAATATCTGACCAACGGCAGACTCTTCTTACATAGCATCATTAGAATTTGGAAGAGTCTTGGGGCTAGGCTGAACTGATTCCTGAGTTTAAAATCAAGTGAAGTTGTGTAAATAGCATTGTATAGTGGAATTCTGATTGAGATAGTGGCATCAACATAGAAGATTAGAGCTTGAACCAGAGCTAGAAGACACTCCAGGTAGAGATCTGCTGAAAGCTGACCCTCTACTCAATTTACAAAATCCCACATTGCTTGCTGTGTGGAAAAGATTGTGTGAAATTTGAAGTGTGTTGATTGAATGTTTAATCTCAGAAAAGGCAATTTATTCCATGTGCTATGGGGAAAAAAGTGTTCCAAACAGACTCATTGTAATCTAGCTGCGAATTCCTATTCTTGCTTCCTTGCCACATACATAGGCCTCGATATGGAGGCACTATGGAAAGCAGTACATTATATTTTTTTCACAACCAGGACTACAATGACAGAACTTGGCCTGAATTTAGAAGACACTGGTAATAGTGGTATTGGTATCAGGTTTGCTCTACAAAAATATAGGATAAGATGGAAGCTAAAGGTGGCACATTCTGTGCCCAGATGGTCCAGGCAAGGAAGGAAAGGGGTCTCCAACATTGCACTGATGGGAAAATCCTGATGATTGAGCTGCAACATGTGAGGTTGAAAGACTGATATAAGTTGAATGATTGATATAATCATAGATCATTTATAATTCTCAGCCTCACTAAGTAGAACAAACCAGAAAATCAATTCCATAGGAAGATTAGAATTACTTTTATTTTGACTCCCTAGAACAGGGCTGTCAAACTCATGGCCCTTTTGTGTCACATGCTGACCATCCCAACGTCCGGTTTAGCGAAAGGAAAAAAAGTCCCAATACATCACATGATGCCGCTGTGATGATTGAATAACAGAATAACAGAATAGCAGACTCATATCTCCCTTATGATATATTCCAGTGAATCAAAGATGTGTCTGTCTGAGCTGCTTCCAAACATGATCTCAAGGTTAAAAATGTTTTATTCCCCTTTGCTTAAGTAATCGTTTTTCTACATTTTGTCAAGATCATCTTCTTTACTCTGTAAAATAGCAGTGCTCTGTTCAACTGAATATGCTGTGAATTCCTGCTGATATAATGCATGTAACTAACTCTAGGTATAAGAAAGGATGACTTGGATATCTCCCATTTCTAGTAAAAGAATGAAAAGTGGAATGGAAGGGATTCTGGCTCCTTATTTCATAATAAGAGAGTATCCTCACTAGATGTCATAAGAGATATTTTTGTCAGTTACTAATTAGATCAAGGGTCTTCAAACTTGGCAAGATATCACCTAAATCAAGAGTCTTCAAACTTGACAGCTTTAAGACTTGTGGACTTCAACTCCCAGAATTCCTGAGCTAACATGACTGGAGGAGGAATTCTGGGAGCTGATGTCCACAAGTCTTAAAGCTGTCAAGTTTTAAGACTCCTGATTTAGGTGATACAAGTTTTGTGATAAGTGGCATAAGGAAGATTGGGGTGTAAACTACATTTTTGGTTCCCAAATGCTGGTGATAAATATCTGAACTGCATTAGGAAATAGGATCAGTTGAACTCCAGTTTTAAGGGATATGTGGCAAGAAGTTCTAGATTTGCTGTTCAAGGGAAACTTTCAAGCACCTTAACTGCATAGTACAGTAAAGGAATAAGATCCAAATAGATGTTCTTTAATTATCTTTAATGCCAATAATTAGGAGTTAGAGTGCAGAATTTAAGAAATAAGATAAGAACCCTCCAGCCTTCCTTTATTAGTTCATTAAACTAGGGTTTCTTTGAAGCTTTTGAATCTCTTTTTTCTCTTAATGTTTGCATATGGGACTACGTGTTGGTTTGTTAGATAAACTTATAATGAGATCTCCTATCTGCTGATTGTGTTTAGAGATACTGCCCTTCCTTTCTCAGCCTCACCACAATATTTTGCAAGAAAGGAAACTGACAATCTTGCAGACTGACAATCTGTTGATCCCCACGTCTGGGGATAACTTCAACCTTGGAACACTGGGGATTGTAACATCAAGTTGAGTTGCTGATGGTAAATACCAATCCATTTGTAAAAAGAACTTGTTTATCTGCAGTCTTGTGATGGACAAGCGCACGTTGTGAATTACTGAATCTAACTGGGCAAGGAAGATGTCACCCTGAGATCTGCCCTCTCAGGTTTCAGAGCCTATTCAACAGGCTGAGAGCTGTGACTGACAGCAAGTGATATTTATTTATTTTATTTATTCATTTATTTGATTTGTCAATTGCTTACAAGATAACAGGTATAAGTATAAACATAGTTATGAATACATGAGATGGATACGTATAAGAAAAATAAAAAGAAACAATAGGACAGGGACGGTAGGCACAATTGGTGTGGTTATGCACGCCCCTTACAGACATCTTAGGAAAGGGGTGAGGCCAATAGACTGTCTGTCTAAGGTTAAAGTTTTTGGGGTTTGGGGAAGAAACCACAGAGTCAGGTAAAGTATTCCAGACATTGACTACTCTGTTGCTGAAGTCGTATTTCCTGCAATCTAGTTTGATGCAGTTAACCTTGAATTTGTATCTATTATGTGCTCTTGTATTGTTATGGTTGAAGCTGAAGTATTCATTGACAGGTAGGACTTTGCAATGTATGATTTTATATACTATACTTAGATCGGACCGAAGGCGGCATAGTTCTAGGTTTTCTAGGTCTAAAAGTCTGGTGGCATAAGGTATTCTGCAACAAGTAGAGGAGTGGAGAACTCTTCTTGTGAAATATTTCTGGACTTTCTCAACTATGTTAATATCAGATACATGGTATGGGTTTCAGACTGATGAGCTGTATTCAAGTATAGGTCTTGCAAATGTTTTGTATGCTCTAGTTAGTTGTGTGATATTACCAGAGAAAAAGCTACGTAGGGTAAGGTTAACAACTCTTAATGCCTTTTTGGCTATGTAGTTACAGTGGGCTGTAGCACTTAGATCATTAGAGATGAGTACTCCAAGGTCCTTGACAGAGTTTGGATCCTCAACAAGGTCTTGTATTTTATTTTCTGATTTTTTTTTTGCCAATATGTAAGACAGAGCATTTATTTGTTGAGATTTGAAGTTGCCATTTAATTGATCATTCTGATACATAGTCGAGGTCTTTTTGAATGGTAGCAGTATTGTCTGTTGTGTTGAATAGCTTTACATCATCAGCGAAGAGAACGCGGTTGCTCTTAATATGATCACAGAGGTCATTTATGCAGAGTATGAAGAGAGTTGGTCCTAGAACACTGCCTTGGGGGACAACACCATTGTTGACAGGTACAGAATTTGATAGGATGCTCCCAATTTTGACAATTTGTTGTCTGTTTGACTGACAACAAATTATGCAGGTGTCCAGAGATATTTTAGTTTTAGTAGTAGTTTGTTGTGTACCACCGAGTCAAAGGCTTTATAGAAGTCTGTGTAGATTGCGTCTATTGCTTTGCCCTGATCGAGTTGTGTAGTCCATATATTCTTGCATTGTAAGAGTTGCAGATTACAGGATAGTTTTTTTCTGAAACCAAATTGTTTATTAGAGAGTAGGTTGTTTGTCTCTAAGTGAAGGATAATGGATTGGTTAATAATTGATTCCATGACTTTACAGATGGTGCAGCATAAGGAGATTGGTCTGTAATTTTCAACTAGACTGGGGTCTCTCTTTTTGAAGATGGGGATGACTGTGGCTTGTGACCATAGTTTTGGCAACGAGCTGGTCCTGAAATATTTTTCAAAGATTATGCTTAGAAATTCGGCTATGGCAGTGGATAGCTTTTTTAAGAAGCAGGCACATATTCCGTCTGGTCCAACAGATAGAGAAGGTTTTAGATTGTGCAGTGCTTTTTCAACATTGTCTTCTGTAAAATCGATATGTATTAGATCATTGTAGTTGTCTGTGGTTCGACTAGAAAGTACTGGGCTTGATACATTGCTGTTTACAAATACTGAGCCAAAGAATGTGTTCAAGAGGTTGGCTTTGATGGTGTTGTCATTGCAGTCTTTACCATTAGTGCTTACCTTGAGTGCTCACCTTGAGTGCTTAGCTGAACTGACTGATGGGATAAAAATCAAATAGAATGGAAAGAAGGGATCTTCCCACCTATCTTCTTTCAATTATTTCTTTGCCCATTAAATTACATTCAGTGTATTTTTATTTGCAAGCATTTGAATTTATTGTAAGCTGCTTTAATCCTAAAACCCAGGATATAAATAATTTTAATAACTAACTCACTAAATAGTGAAATCTATTTATCTATTTACTTCAGCATTACAAACTATGTGACAAATTTATTGAAATTTCCTTTCCTGAAAGTAGTTTTTTTTTAAAAAATCCATTTCAAAGTAATTTAGCAATTGTTACCTTTTAAAAATATTATTACTACATGCTACTACTGTACATGCATCTCCCTCTCTTCCTATGCTGCATGACTGTAATTTCTGTGACCTCCTGGCTTCCTGATTGGAACTGAATTCTCAGAAGTGGGGAGATATTGAAAAGATTGCAAAAGATAGGAAAATAACTATAGGAGAAGAGCAGGCAGAGCCTGGATGTGGAGTCAACACAGGACTCAGTCTAGAGTCTCTCTCTTCTGGATCTGGGCGCACTTCGCACAGTCACTTCCGCCCTCGTTATCTCCCACTTGGATTATTGCAATGCTCTCTACATGGGGCTCCCCTTGAAGAGTCTCTGGAGGTTGCAGCTGGTTCAGAATGCAGCCGCGTGGGTAATCGTAACACCACTTCTCCGCAGGCTGCACTGGCTTCCTGTGGCCTTCCAGATTCGATTCAAGGTGGTACTGATGGTATTTAAAGTGCTCCATGGCTCGAGACCTGGGTACTTACGGGACCGCCTGCTGCCACCAACAACCTCCCGCCGCCCAGTACGCTCCCACAGGGTTGCCCTCCTTGGGGTACCGCCGCCTGATCGCTGGCGGCTGGCGGCCCCAAGGGTGCGGGCTTTCTCTGTGGGAACCCCCTCCCTGTGGAATGATCTCCCCCCGGAGATACGAGCCATGACGGACATCCTGACCTTCCGGCGCGCAGTTAAGACCCTATTTTTTAAACAGGCCGGCCTGGCCCAGTAAGGGTCTGTGGGGTTTTAAATTTAATGAGGGTTTTAATTTTTAATCTTATATTTTTAAATTTTTATCAATCCCGGATCTTAAATGTTTAATTGTAATTGGACGGGATGCAGCCAGATATATGTATTTAATCTAGTTTTAAATTCTATTTAACTTGTATTTATTTTATGTGTTTATTAGGCTGTACACCGCCCCGAGTCCCTTTTTGGGAGAGGGAGCGGTATAGAAGTATGAAAAATAAATAAATAAATTTTTAATATCCACAAATGCCTCAAGTCCCTCTTGAATTCCATTAACTCTTATCTTGCATCAATTTAGTGCTGTTAGTTGACCAGTTTCTTGTGTATACGCTTGAGCAACAAATCTTCTCAACTGGAACTTACATATGATCCTGATTCTTCATGTCTGACATTAACCTATCCTACTCTACTTAGCCATCTCATAATTAAAATATATGGCACTCCACCAATAAAAATGCTGTTAAAATATTCTATCAAATGGTACAGGTTGCATAGAAACTCTTATCACAGCACTAGCAATAAATCTTACTAAAGCTAATTTTATTACTGTAAATATTGTAGTTTTTTCAACAATTGCACAGACAGGTAATTGGGTCTTTGTCCTACACAGATGACTGATGCAAGAAGGTGTGACTTGAAGAAAGAAGGCAATATTTGTTCAAAGCCCCTTGAGTATGCATAGGTGTATATGCAGAAAGCGAAAGGGGTGTAAAGGAAGCTCTTCATGCAGATGATCCAACTAGAATAACTGTAGTGGATGGCTTAAGTGGAAGAGGAAAGCTAGTAATTTTCATCAGATGACCTTGAACATATATACCCACAGGTCAGCACTCACATTATTACCAAATCAAAAGACTATAGGGACTGAATAACCACTGAAATATAAGCAACAGAAGAAATGATAGAATTAGTCAAAATTCTAATCAAGTTATGGCAGCAAATCTGGAGAACAACATAGTGGCCAGCTGATTGGAAGAAGCCATTCTATATTTCAATACCCCAAAAAGAGGAGACTTAACAGATTATGCAAACTATCATGCAATATCTTTAATTTCACTTGGTAGCAAAATAATGCTTAGGATCATCCAATGAAGATTAGAACCCTATATAGAAAAAGAAATGGCAGATGTTCAAGATGGCTTTAAGAAAAAGCCAATGAACATGTAACATTACTGCAGATGCATGCTAGATAATTGAGAAAGCCAAAGAATGCAAAAAAATAATCAGCATATGCCTCATGGATTATAAACAAGTCTTTGATTGTGTTGATGATGTCAAGCTGTGGAAAGTTCTTAGAAAAAATAAGAATTCCAGAACATCTCATCGTCCTTATGAGAAACTTACAATAAGTTAGGAAACCAAATGTGGACAGAACTTGGAGAAATAGAGCACAGCAAGGCTGCATAGTCTCTCTTATTTATTCAACCCATATGTTAAAAATTAAGGAAAAGTTGATTGGAAAAAACAGTGTACTTTTAAAATTGGTGGAAGAAACTGTAATAACCTGTAATATGTTTTATGACACTACTCTGATAGCTGTAAAATGTAAAGGTTCTGCAAGTTCAGTTCTAAAAGTCAAAGAGCATAAAATGAACTAAAATTAAATATAAAGAAGACCAAACCAATGCCAACAATAGAACAAACAGCCTGACAATGAAGATATTAAAGTGCTTCTGTCTTTTAGGGTCAACCATCAACAGTAAAGGAATAACCTGTCAGGAAACATATCACAGACTAGAACTTGGTAGAACAGCCATGTAGACCTTGGAAAAGATATTTAAAAATCACATTTTAAATATCTTTTCAATGTCTTCATGGCTGTTTTACCAAGCTCTATATCTGCAAAAATCAGAATCATACAAGCCAATATATTTCTTGCAACACTCTATGGAAGCAAACATTGGACTTTAAAGAAGCAGATAGGAAGAATATTGACATCTTTGAACTTTTATGTTGGAGAAGACTCCTGGAGAGTTCATGGTATTTGGAGAAAATACCATGGACAGCTCAGAAAAAAAAAAACAATAGATCACTGAATAAATCAAGTTTATTTGGAGAAAAAAAAGATCAGCTCAAATAATCCTACTTTGGACATACTATATGTAGATATAGCTCTCTGGAAAAGGCTGTGATACTAGGAAAGGTAGAAGGAAAGAGAAGAGGACTCAGATGGAAGGAAAGAGGAGGACTCAGTTACAATGGCAATGAGTCTACCATTGGATGAATAGGTTGGAAATAGATTGTCCTAAGAAGATCTATCTGTGTGCTTACTAGGACTCAAAAATGAGTTGATAGCATATAATCAATAAATCACTGGTATGGAAGAGAAGCCCCTTCCTTTGAAGCTTGCAGCAAATATGCAGCCCCTTTCAAACTCCTGACCTAGCTGTCTTGTTTAGAGCAGAAGGAAAAAGCAGTAGAGTATCGCAAGTATAATCTATTGCTTCTATCTAAGATTGCTAGCATCTCATTCACCTTAAATTCTGTGGACAGCTATTCTGATCACAACTAATTCTAATTTTATGTCTGAGAGGCCATTAAGTGGCAATGCTTTTTATTACTGAGGCCATTGGACACTAGACATATTTGGTAGTTATCTCTGACTCTCTTTCTTCCATAATGATTAATATAGCTTAAGTCACCCACTTTCACCTCCACCTCTTCAGCTGCTTGTGAAGGAAGTGATGACTATATTACAAGGGGCAAGGAGTGCAGATCAATACAGAGACTGGAGAGTTCATCAAGAAGTCTCTCACGACAGAATTACTTCGAGTCAGCAAGGACTCTCTCTTTTACTCATGTTCTGCACAAATTGAATGCATATATTTTCATTGATGTTCTTTACCTGATGGTACTATTATTATAACTGCATGGGAATTTGCTGCTGACACCATGGATCTTGTACAACATCTAAGCACAAAGATTTTTTTTTAAATTAAGTTTACTGAATGATAGTTCCTGTGAAAGCTTAAATTACAAAATGTATTACCTATGAAAGATCTTGATCTGAGAAGACTTATAACTATGACATAAAACTAATCAACTCACAGCAATTAAAAATCAGGTTGAAGTAATGATAAATCAGATTAGCCTATCTCATGCTTCTTGCATTCCCCCAGTGTATTTTTTTTCCTTGTGAATAACAAAGTCAGAGCCAATATAAGCCAAATTCTGAAAATATTACTCCCAAGGATTGTGTGGGTATATAACTAAGCAATATTTATGTGTTGAAAATCATGTCCTGCTGCTCTTCAAGTTGATCAGAGAGGAATACTGTAAAACAATAACCAGCCACACATCAAAATGTTAAGTTTTGAAAATATCTAGGAAATTAAGTTTGCTGCTACTACAGCAGTCACTTGATAAGCACTTTCTTGCTTTCCTGAGCCGTAGGCTGCATGGTGAACATTATTTGCTCACTTTGCTTCCTGTCTACACCCTTGTAAACGTAGTAGTCTATACAATAAGCAGTGACATTTGTAACTATTAGCCAAGTTTTTAAAAAAAGAACTTGGAATAAATAATCCGTTGCAGCCTATCACCATGTTTCTGGGTCATATATAGTGAAGCACAAGGCGGATCAAGACACATTGCAGGTTATGAAAGGTGGCAGCTTTGCTTTTCCTGCTTCTCTAATGTCCTCTATTTTATTATTCATTTATTTGTTGTTCTATGTTACCCTTCCTTTGTAAATGGAAAGTAACAATCATAGGGATCTTCATTATCAACCTTGGGATTGAGATAGACTTATCTTTTCACAAAGAAACAAATGACTGGTTGGAGGGTGGGATTCAAATGAACACATGTCCAAACTAACTATTGTTTTGTTTTTTATATGTATCAATCCCTGTATGGGAGACATAATTTACAGATAATGGTAGATGTTACTGTTTGCTTTGTAATACGAGGGCAGGCAGGCAGTAAAGATAAAGTCAGATTGAGCAAAGAATCTGGCCAATAATAAAGGAAGTATCTGTCCTCAAGTGCCCAAGCCTAATTTCATGTCATCTGGTTGGTCTGAGACATTGCAACATGTCAGATTCACAGAGTGATTAGGATTAGGCCAAACGTTTCCTCTGCAATGTTCAAAGGAGCTGTCGTGGTGATACAAAATGCAAAAGATGTGACCCCCCCTCCTTTTGACATTTCATTGTGAGATACTAAAAAATCCCAATGACTCCAATGTAATTTTCTGTCCAAATAAGATGGCAAGCATAGGGTTTCTGTCTGACTGAAGACAAGTGACACAGAGCTAGGCAATTATTTTGAAGGGAAGAATGTGATATTTCAAAATCTATCTCGGAGAAGCATCTGATTTTCCTCCATCGCTTTTGCAAACACGTCACTTTTCACAGCCAAACCCTCCCTTTCTTTCATCTGAGAACTGCCAGTTGGATCCTTGTCAGCTCCTCAGTCCTAAATAGCCTGCATCCCACACTCCATTATTACTGCTAATGCTAATCTCTGACCATTAAACATGGATCAGAATCAGCAGATAATTGCTACTTCCTTCTACCGTGCATGGTCTTTTGTGAGTAGTTAATGAATGTTCAGGAAAATAAAACTGAATAGAGAAAAGAGGGAGTTGCAGTTTGCATACAGCAAGACAGAGCACAGATAGGAAAAAGAGAAGAGCACAGTTCACTGGGGGAAAGGGAGAATGATAAAAGATCTATAGCATAATGGATTATTTCTGTTCCAGCCATGTGTCCATTGCTAACTGTATTGTTCAGAATGACAGCTTCTCTGGGAGACCTGATACATAGATTTTGTTTTATGTGGGGGTGCTGCCCTCATGCTACCACAGTTAGGTTACCTCACTTTACAATAAAAGGCAGTGTGTGTGTGTTCAAAGCCTCGTAGATATAGATATAGTATTCCTTAGAATAAAGTCTCAGCAAGGGGTAGAGTTGATCCTATCATGTAAAGATCAAACACATGCACTTCTCTTGGTCTCTTCGGACAATGATCCTCTATCTAGCCAACGTTGTGAAAAACTGAGAAGGGTGTGAGTATCCAACTCTATGATTCTCTGTTAGACATTGATTGAAAGACTGTAGTTATTCAATGACTGCAATTTCCCACAATACTAGTCTAAAGGTTACAGTAGAAATCGGAACTGATAATGTACTTGCCCTCTTTATGACAAGGCTGACACACAGTTAAAATAAAGCCAGAAATGTTTAATAATTGTAACCCTTGCCTCCACTTACAAGAAATATGACAATAAGTGAATCTAGGTTTATTTATTCTTCAAACCAGAACAAAATGGACCAACATAATCCAAACCTGTCCCCAGAAAGTTTCTCAGTATAAAAATAATGAATTTTTCCACAGCATCTCCCAAACCACAAACATTCAGCCTTCTCTCTTTATCGAAACATGCACCATCATTTCTACCTTGTATAATTCATTCACATAACCAGAGTGTAATTAAGCATTAGAAAAATGCAATCCAGAGTCAGGATACTTCCTGGTGCAAATTGTTTGTTTGTGATGTCAAATATATTGCTTAAACCTGTTTTTAAAGAATAGTTGTTACAGCAAGTCTTGATCTGGAAGACTTTTAAAATGTAAGATAAATACAAATAATGGATATAAATTTAACAGATTATCAGAATTATATTCAGCTGGTTTGGACTGGTTCAGGTGTACTGGTAGTGGAAATTTTGAGTAGTTTGGAAAACTGGCAAATACCATCTCTGGCTGGCCCCACCCACCAGCCCCCTGCCCTTGTCCTTTCCTGCCCTAAATTCCCTTGTTTTTTAGCTCAGCTGATTTGTGTGGCAGAGCAGAGCAGAGCTCACTTCACTAGCACTGACACCAAGGTCAGTCTTTGAGTGCTGTGCTGCACCTGCGCAAAGCACGCTCTCATAGAACCAATTGCACCAACTGGCCAACCTGCCATGCCTCACCCATTCTGCCCCATCCCTGCCCTATATATCTTGCCTTCGCCATGAGGTCCAGCTAATCTCTGCACCTCACCTGCGCACTTGCCTCCCCTGCTCACCAAAGATAAGCAATGCATGCTGCCCACTTGCCATTCACCTAGGCTGGATTGGGGACGCACCATTCCCCAGCTGTGGCCTTGCCCCGGAGCCTCTGCCTGCTTGCCATTCGCCTTGGCCAGGTCGGGAATGCACCATTCCCTGGCTCCGGCCTTGCCCAGGGCTTCCGCCTACATGCTGCTGCCCCCCTCTGGCCTCAAACTACAGCCCTGCAGGCCAAAGCAATTTATTTGGCCTGTTGCCTGCAGCATTAGGCTGAAGGGCCATAAAGGGAGGACAGCATGGGTGCAGGAAGGCCAAAGCAGTTTGGGAATGCAGCGGACAGTTCTTCTTACCTTTAAGAAGATCCATCCGGAAAGCACTGGAGTGGAGATCTTGCAGCCACTTCTACTGTCCCTTGCCACTGAGGCTTTGCTCGCGGAGATGCTCCATGTGCTCTCTGGGTCAGCAGCTGCTTCTCTCCGCTGCTGGTCTTGCTGGGAGAGCAGACTGCAATTTAGCAGCTCTCAGCTGCCACTTTGCGTCCTATAAGTCCCATCCAGAAAGTGCTGTGGCTGAGAGAAATGGCATTCAACATAGCTGCTGCTTCTCTGTGCTGCAGCACTTTCTAGATGGGACTTAGAGGACCCAAAGCAGTGGCTGATAGCTGCTAAATTGCAGTCTGCTCTCCCATCAAGAGCAGCAGCGTAGAGAATAGGTGTTGGTTCTTACCTGATACGCCGGTTCTCTTCGAGCTGCGAGGAGCATTCAAATGTGTGGGATGGTTCAGTCTTCCTTCTAATAGGCTGAGCTTAAACTTCAGAATGCTCCTCCTCCTCCACGGGACTCCTCCCTAGCGTTCCCCAGTTTTGGCGAAGATCGCAGTAGAAAGCAGGTGACGCTTCCTAGGAACTACTACATCATCTTGGCCGAAAAACCAGACTCCCCTAGATGGAAGAAAAACAAACAGACAGCAATAACAAAGTAGTGTGGGGTTGGATGCTCCTTGCAACTCAAAGAGAACCGGCGTATCAGGTAAGAACCAACACCTATTCTACGAGCTGCTCGGAGCATCCAAATGTGTGGGACATACCAAAGCTTGGCCTGTACTATGGGTGGAACGCCATCTGGACCTAGAGTCTGTCCCTGTCCTGTAAGACTCGTTGTAACACTCTCCTACCAAAGGCAGCATCCGCTGATGCAAAGACATCAATCTTATAATGCCTAATAAAAGGAGAGGAAGACGCCCATGTGGCGGCCTGACAAATGTCCATGATGGGAGCTTGAGTGGCCTAAGCCGCTGTGGTTGCTGCACTTCTTGTGGAGTGAGCTGTGATGCCCCTAGGTACTGCCAGAGCCTGGGCTAGATAAGCTTTGGCTATGGTCGCTCGTAACCAATGAGCAATGGTAGGTGAAGACGCCTTAGTACCCTGACTAGGAAAACTACCTTATATGTGAGGAATTGTAGGGATGTGGAACGTATCGGTTCAAAAGGAGGCTTGGTAAGACCCAAAAGCACCTTATTCAGATCCCAGGTAGGATAACGATGAACCAGAGGCAGTCGCAAATTAGTGGCACCTCTAAGAAAGGCGCGAATAAGGAGATGATGAGAAAGAGATGGAAAAACCTCATGATCGATAATAGAAGACAAGGCAGAAACTTGCCTCCTCAGAGTATTTGTTGAAAGTCACCTATCGAGTTAATCTTGCAAGAAATCTAAGATTTGAGCAATCGAAGGAGATCGAGGGTCAATATGAAACTTGGAACATCATTTTGCAAATATGGACCAAGTGGCATTGTAAATGCGAGTAGTTGAGGTACGCCTCGCAGCCTGTATGGTAGAGATAACTCTATTGGACAGTTTCTTGTTGATTAGACGCGACCGCTCAACCTCCAGACGGTCAATTGGAACCATTGAGGGTTCGGGTGGTGGAGAGGACCCATGGTTAGAACAATCCTGTCCGGAGGGATCCTCCATGGTTTGAACACCGACAGACAACAAAGGTCCGGAAACCAAGGCCTTCTGGGCCAGTAAGGAGCTACCAGAATCAGTTCTGCCTGTTCTTGAAGCATCTTCCCGATGACCTTGGGAATCAGAGGAAGAGGGGGGAATGCATATAAGAGCCCTGGGGGCCAGGGGCAGCAAAGGGCATTGAAGGCCTCCGCTCCCTGAGCGGGGTACCTGGAAACGAACCTCGGGAGTTGGGCGTTGAGAGGGGATGCGAAGAGGTCAACCACTGGGAGGCCAAACAACGTGACTGCCTCCTGAAAAAGTGACGGATGTAGACACCACTCCGTCTGATCTACAGTGGCCCTGCTGAGCCAATCTGCCTGGGTGTTGCAGATTCCTGAGATATGTTCTGCTCTGATGGAGAGTAAATTGTTCTCCGCCCAACAACAGAGACGTTCTGCCTCCTTCATGAGATGTTTTGTCTGGGTGCCCCCTTGTTTGTTTACATGTGCCTTGGCTGTGGTGTTGTCAGTGAGAACCAAGATATGCTGGTTGCATACCTGCAGTAGAAATGAACGAAGGGCCAGATGGATAGTCCAAAGTTCCAGCCAGTTGATATTGTGAGACTATTCTCTTACTGACCAGTGACCTTGAGCTTTGGAGAATTGAAGATGAGCTCCCCATCCCAGCAGGCTGGCGTCGGTGATGATGGTAACCCTGTGGGGCTCTTTGAAGAGGCAACTGTTGTTTGTTGCTGGTCTGGACCACCAGAAGAGTGAAGTGAGTACCTGTGTTGGAACCTTGACTTTGTGACTGGAGTTGCTTATACCGGAATGTTGGAATGGCAGTAGGAACCACTGAAGGGATCTGGAGTGAAGACGAGCCCAAGGGATAATAGAGATACAAGAGATCATCTTACCAAGAAGTTTAGAAAGATCAGCAAGAGAAACTTTATTTTGTGACCTGACCTGCTGCACTAGTTGTTGAATACTTTTTGTCTATCCTTGGAAAGATAAACTTTGCCTGCCCTTGTATCTATGATGGCTCCTAAGTGTAGTAATCTGGTAGAAGGGGTTAATTGGCTTTTATCCCGGTTAATTGAGAAACCATGTTCCTGCAAAATGCGTAGAGTGGCCTGGGTATCGCTGACAGCTTGTATAGTGGATGATGACAAAGTTAGAATGTCATCTAGGTAACAGTGGAGTCTGATTGGGAAAGTGCAGAGATGAGAAGCCAGGGCAGCTAGGACATTGATGAAAACTCTGGGGGCAGAAGCCAATCAGAAGGAGAGGGCCAAATATTCAAAATGTTGGTTATTATAGCAGAACCTTAAAAACTTTTGATGTGATAGTCTAATCAGGATATGTAAGTAGGCCTCTGTCAGATCAACAGAAGTGAGAAAATCTCCCTGCCTGATACTGGAAAGAATGGATTGTAAGGTGTGCATTTTGAGTCTGCGATAGACCAAAAACTTATTGAGGCGCTTCAGGTCCAAGATCGCTCTCCACCCTCCTGAACGTTTTTGAACTATGAAGAGAAGAGAATAAAAACCGCTGACCCTTTTGGTCCTCCGTAATTGGTTGAATGGCCCGGATGTCTAGAAGATGCTGGATAGCAGCCTCCATAAGGTTATGCTTGACTGGATTTTTGGAGACAGGAGAAACCATGAAGAAATCGGATGGGGCAGACTGAAATTCTAGTGCTAAGCCAAACCTTACAGTGTCATGGACCCAGGCATCAGATGTGGAAGAGTCCCAGCAGTCCACACAGAACTTGAGGCGGCCACCTATGGAATGAAGCTCCATGTGGCTAGCGTGGACACCTGAAAGATCTGCTGCCGGAGGTTCGAAAGGACCTTCTGGGCTGGCCGCCCCTCTGGTATCTATCCCCGGGATCTGTCCTGTCTGGGGTCTGTTCAGGGTGAAAAAATTGGGGTTTGAGCATTCTGGACTGAAAGGGACCCTGAAAGTAGGGTTGGAATGAGCTCCTCCGAAAGGACTGGGGATACCTTGGGTCAGATTTACGAAAAAGAGAAGGTAGTATCTTTTTCTTATTCCGGGTTTCGATGAGAAGCGGATCTAAAGAGGGGCCAAATAGTTTATCTCCCATTAGGGGAGCTGAGGCTAGCTTGGATTTGTGTTTGATGTCCGCCTGCCAATGTTTGAGCCAAAGAAGGCATCTCGTGGAGACATGGGAAGCTATAGCCCTGGTGGAGAACTTGACCAAAAGAAAGGTCGCATCGGCTGAGAATTCCGCAGCCTCTGTAAGCTTAGCTTTGTCCTGGTGAGCCCTAATATTAGAGCTGGGGACGTGCTCTCGGAGCTGCTTTAACCATCTAAGTGAAGCCCGGTTAAAAAAGGAAGCACCCATGGCTGCTCTGATGGCCCAGGCATCTGACTGATGGGCTTTGCGTAAGGCTATTTCAGCCCTTTTATCCTCAGGCCTTAAGGCCTCAAGCGACTCACTGGGAACCGAGGAAGAAGAGGCGAGCCCAACTATGGGATCATCGACTTCTGGGGTATTTAACAATTTGAGGTATTCCTGAGCCATGTTAAAGAACTTCCTATCATAACCCATAGGAGCCGGGCATGTTGCAGGGGAACATAACTGTTTCTGAACTAGGTCCATGAACATGTGAGGGACCGGGATCACCTCAGCCTGAATTGTGGGCTGATTAAAAAAGAGATCTTGAGGACCCTCCTCTGTAGAAGAAACAGGGGGAACTGCTGTGTCAATCCCTGCCATGTTTTTACTTTGAACAGGAGTGATTTAAATAGTTGTGGCTGAAACAGGCCAGTAAAGGCAGGTTTGTCAGGAGAGAGTCCCTCGTCTTCAGACATCCCTCCTTCTAAAAATTCCAGTTCAGATAACGAATAGTCAGTATCGTGAAAGGATTCTAGATCACTCTGGTCTAAGTGTTGCATTTGAAACAGATCCTCTGCCTCCATCTCTAGATTCCCCCCCCCCGTGGGTCCTGCATAGGAATATCCCCTGGAGGGAGTACCTGATCAGCGTGGTATTCCGACCTGACTAGAGACTGAAGCGATTGGGTCTCAGGATCAACAGGAGCAGGCTGAGGCCGGGTCATGACCGCATGCTGTAAGCCAGTTGCGATCCCCTGCCTGATTGCCATTTCCATCCATGTTCTCATTTGAGCAGGGAGCTCCTCAGGTAGAGAAGAATCCTGTCAAAGCCCCGCCGCAGAGTGAAGGTGGCCTCAGGAGGCCGCCTTGTGGCTGGCACATTGGATAGCTGAGCCTGTTGTCCCACTGAACCACGGCTATGCCTGGATGAAAGAGAAATATCTGGGGGGGGGGGGCTACAGCCTGGGCTGAGTGGAGAGGGTTGCTGAGAAGGCCTTTGTACTTCTTGTGTACATTTGTCTATTTGTTTCTCTAAGGCTCTATGGCACCTTCTTGCATCTCGTTCAGAGGCTTTGGAAATACCCCCCATATTCTTGGATTTGGATTTTCATTTGCCTCGAGAGGTAGAAAGCTGAGAACCGCTACCCCCTGCCATAATAACATATATATATATATATATATGGATCCTTGGTAATTCGGGTTTTCTCCTGTGTAAAATTGGAAGTATCTAGGCAACATTTCAATGAAGTCTCATTCATCATCTTCAGGCTTGTGTCTTATGTATATATATATATACAGATGGATAGATAGAATTGTAGAGATCTAGGCAAATATGGCGGTTGGCACGCCCAGGGACCTGACCCAGCAAGGGAAGGGAGCCCTGATAACAGTATATTCCCCTTGTTTGATCAGTTTTGAGAAGATGTGCAACTCTTATTTTTAATTTTCAATTAAACTATGGAATCACTAATTAGCCAGATTAAGAACGCCGATCGGGCCTTGTAGGAAAAAGAAAGGCCCCAACAGCATTACTGCACAGGCTGACTCAGGCCCTAGGTACTCGCTGTTGTGCTGCTGGGGAGGACTGTGAGTGTTAGCCAACAACAATATTATAAAATTGAAATCCTAAGGGATTGCTCTCTAGGGACTCCTGCTTAGCAGGAAAGTCCCTAGAGAGCAAGAATTACTCCACGCAGTCAGAAACAGAAAGCAATATTTGTAAGCAACGTGGCCATGCGGTCTCCAACACCCAAAATGGCGGCTGACTGACATTTGGCGTGTGCACAAACCAGCAGCAACGGTCCTGTCGTGAAATGGAGCTTCTATCTTCTTTAAAGAGAAGCGACAGGGAGCAAAATGAGTGAAAAACGATTGCGTTTCACTCCGTTTGAATCAAACGATGTTTGGGGGAATGTTGTTGCAAATTGTTTTGCCACGAGGATGGAGCATGGCGCGATCGAGCGGCGGGGGGGGAGCGGCGGGGGGGGCTGGAAAACAATGTTTCCAAGGACCCCTGCTTGATATGGGGCGCAGCAGGCGCTTCCCAATAAAAAGGAAGAACCCTGAAGCTCCCTTAGGGAGACTGAGGGATTTCTGCTCTCTAGCACTATTAAAAGAATAATAATAACAAAGGCAAACCGAAATCCAAAGAAGAAGGGGAAGAACCCAAAAAGTTAAAAAGGCACTCAAGAAATAAAGGGGAATAAAAAGAGAAATTGGGGAAAATAAAGAATTCACCTGTTTCGACCAGAGAATAATAACACAACCTATTCAGACGAGGCTGACCTAAAACTGGGCAATGCTAGGGAGGAGTCCCGTGGAGGAGGAGGAACATTCCCAAGTTTAAGCTCAGCCTATCAGAAGGAAGGGTGAACCATCCCACACATTTGGCTGCTCCGAGCAGCTCGTAGGAGAAGCAGCCACTGTCCCAGAGAGCAGAGATGGAGGGGACCAGGCCCCGAAACGCTGCTTCGTCAAGCCTTGCTTCATGGTGAAAGTTGCGCATGTGCAGAAGCCATGTGCACACACATGTACATGTGCTCACATTTTTGGCAAACCAGTGGTAGGTTTATTTGGAACCCACCACTGCAGATTACCATGCAAAAGAGAAACCAAATTGCTATAGAAAAAGATTGGAGTTATTATGAAAACCAAAGCAAAAAAAATGTCAGTCTAGTCACTGTGTTGGGCAGCCATACAAGTTAAACAGACAAACAAATCCATAATTGAAAAAGTTCCAAGTGGCTTTCAGAATAATAGCTATCATGATATCCAAGGAAAGATGGAGGGTGAAAACTGCAACAACAAAAAGGATGTGCAATATGGCAATTAAATGCAGACTTTGAATGGTAAGAAAGAAGAGAAAGAATCAATAGCTCAATCAAGAATGCAACTTAGGAAAATTAACAATAACAATATTGACAGATGTTTTAAGAAAATCAGAGGAATGACAGAAAAATAAGATAGAATTATTCAGAAGTAATCATGAAAGAGATCTAATTAAAGCAAATGATGTTAAAGAACGAATATTGTCCCCCTATTTGTTTTAAATTTAAGGATGGCAGAACTGGAAGAGATAATAGGGAAAATCAAACTTGGAGGATTTGTAGATTAACCATTTTGTTAACTGAAAGTAAAAAAATCTCAGAGAAGCACATTATGAAAGTAAATATGGAGGATGAAAAATATGGGTTTAATGTTACACATTAGGAAGACAAAGGTAATGTTAACCAGCATGCTTTGTGAAATAAATATTTCACTAAAAATAAAGGTGGTAAATTTTCTTTCTTACTTAAGAATAAAGATGGACAGCCTGCAGGCCACATAAAGAGGAGCTTAATTCTAGGGAGAAATTAGTGAAAAATGTAGGCAAGAAAGATAAGCATGTGTGTATGATATCAAATATGAATAAAATAGTTAAGAATAGTTAAGCAAGCTAACTATTGTGTTGTTAACTTTGTTTATGTTCATTAATTGCTTTTAAAATTATTATATATATTCCACCCTTTTTATGGTAGTCTATGCCTATAATAAAGATTTGATTGATAGTTAAGTAATGACAATTTCTTTCCTACTAAAAACATATACTGTAGTTGTGAAATCTGGGTATTGAACAAAAGCAAAAGAAATAATGCAAATACTTCAAGAACTATAGATTTGGGAGAGCACCTAAAAATATTTATGGTTTAATATCTATGGAGATTTTCCATTCTATTGAAGAAACTTCTTGGATGAGAAGCAAAAAGTCCAGTGGCCTTTTGAAAAGCACCTTTGGGGCTACCAATGGTTTGCATTATGTACTTGACACCTATTTAAATCAATAATCAGGTTTAAATAATTTTTTCCTACATTTTTTTCTACTATTTCTCACTCAAATTGATAGAAAGAAATTTTGTTCTGAAAAATTATTTCAATGAAAATAAGAATGCCAGACAAATTATCATTAGTGAGATATGTTATTCCCTATTTAGTTACCTTCTTTTTCATTTCCCAATCATGTCTGTAGTGGTAGACAGTTTCCCTGGCATCCCAAGCTTTCCTTATATTCCAAAGAAGTAGGGAACATTCAGTTGGAAATATTCTGTTGTTTTCAGAGTTGGAAATGATTGCAAACAAGGATGCTTCAGAATGAAGGAAACTTGTGCAACAGACAATAACTGTACCCACTACAATCTCTGAAGTAAGCTTGAAAACAAAAACAGGATAACTCTGAAATAAGTTCTTAAACATCTTGAAAATTGGGTATAAAAACCCAAACCTTTTCTTCAGTGGAAGAATACTTTTGAGAAATTTTAAGTCAAATTCTGGCATAGCATTCTCTCAGCCAAGTAAAATATATGGGCAATTCTCATTCTCTATTATCAGAGTGAAGAAGTGGCTATTCAAAGTCATTTTGTTTTATGGAATGATGCAACAAGATGAATCAACCTATGATCCAATGACATCAAATATTCTACAGGTTTTCTTCCTTTAATATCAAACCTCCATGACCCTAATAAAAGTGATAGCATCTGTTTCTGAAGCATAGGTGATTGTCTCCAATGATAAACACAAAGGAAGGAATAAATAAATAAATGCTAAGTGTGTTTATGTCCATATGAGTCCTCTCCTTTAATAACAATGCTAATGTGCTCATAAAAAAAGATAACAGTGCAAGGGGGTAACATGACTATAAAAGCTGATTAGTATTTCATATTAAAATTAAGATGCATGACAAATGGCTCATTGGTTCAACTGTTTTTACAGTATAAAAAAGCACAATTTTAATATTGTAGAAGTGTTAGTTGTGAAAATGCTCTTTCATTGGGACCATGAGTAACTCAAAACATGCTGGAAAGAGATTGAGAGAAAAATGCACAAGCATCTGGCAGATTTACTATCAGTAGGTATCATCCGACTGTTATCTGATAAGAATCTCAATACCTTACGTCATGGCTATCTGATAATAGAGATATACTGTGAATGTCAAAAGATTGAAAAAAACAATAGACTACAAAAAGTATTCTGTAGATATTCTGCACCTGTAAAGGAAATTAGAATTAGAATTCTTTTATTGGCCAAGTGTGATTGGACACACAAGGAATTTGTCTTGGTGCAAATGCTCTCAGTATACATAAAAGAAAAGATACATTCATCAAGAGACAAGAATCATAAGGTACAACACTTAATAATAATCAGAGGGTGCAATAAGCAATCAAATCATACTAGGAAACAGTCAATATAAATCATAAGGATACAAGCGAAAAGTTACAGTCATACAGTCACAAGTGGGAGTGGATAGGTGATAAAGGTTGATAAGAAGATTAATAGTAATAGTAGTGCAGACTTTGTAAATAGTTGAACAGTACTGAGGGAATTATTTGTTTAGCAGAGTGATGGTTTTCGGGAAAAAACTGTTCTTGTGTCTAATTGTTCTGGTGTACAATGCTCTATAGCATCATTTTGAGGGAAGGAGTTGAAACAGTTTATGTCCTGGATGTGAGGGATCTGTAAATATTTTCACAGCTCTTTTTTTGACTTGTGCAGTATACAGGTCCTCAACTGAAGGCAGGTTGGTATTAATTATTTTTTCTGCAGTCCTAATTATCCTCTCTGTCTGTCCTTCAGGTTGCAGAACCAAACCAGACAGTTATAGAGGTGCAGATGATAGACTCAATAATTCCTCTGTAGAACTGTATCAACAGCTCCTTGGGCAGTTTGAGCTTTCTGAGTTGGCGCAGAAAGAACATTCTTTGCTGTGCTTTTTTGATGACAGTTTTGATGTTAGGTATCCGTTTTAGGTCATGTGATATAATAGAAGCTAGAAATTTGAAGGTCTCTACTGTTGATACTGTGCTGTCTAGTATTGTAAAAGGTGGTAGTATGGGAGGGTTTCTTCTAAAGTCTACCACCATTTCTACAGTTTTGAGTGTGTTCAGTTCCAGATTGTTCTGGTTACACCACAAGGCAAGTTGTACAACCTCCTGTCTGTATGCGGATTTGTTGTGGTCTCGAATGAGACCAATCACTATTGTGTCATCTGCAAACTTCAGTATTTTAACAAATGGATCATTTGAGATATTGGTATATAGGGAGAAGAGAAGTGGAGAAAGCACATGGCCTTGGGGAGCCCTGTGCTAATTGTACAGGTATCAGATGTGAATCTGCCTAGCTTCCCCTGTTGCTTCCTGTCTGTTAGGAAGCTTATGATCCACTTACAAGTGTATTCAGGTACCGCTAGTTGCTTTCATTTAGTTAGAAGAATGTCTGGAATGATGGTATTGAATGCAGAACTGAAGTCTACAAAGAGGACCCTTGCGGAGGTATTTGGAGATTCAAGGTGTTGTAGGATTAGTACAGAGCCATATTAACAGCATCATCTGTCGATCTATTTGCTCAGTGTGCAAACTGCATGAGATCTAACAGTGGATCTGTGATGGTTTTCAGGTGGGACAACACTAGTCTTTCAAAGATTTTCATAATTACTGATGTTAGAGCAACTAGTCTGTAGTCATTCAGTTCCTTGATGGACAGCTTCTTTGGCACTGGGATAATAGAAGAGCATTTGAAGCAAGAAGAAACATAGCACATCTCTAGTGATTTATTGAAGATTTGGGTGAAGATGGGGGCCAATTGGTCAGCACAGACTTTTAAGCAAGAAGGAATTATCTTGTCTGGCCCTGATGCTTTTCCTGGCTTTTGTCTGTGAAATAAATCTTGCACTTTTTTTTTCTGTGATCACCAGAAATTGTGAACCCAATGGGTTGGGGTCAGTTGTAGGAAGCTTGGCTGTTGTTGATGTGTCTGTGATGGGGTTGTGGAGATAGGTGGCTGTAGTTTCCTGAAAGAGGCTGTGATATATCTTTCCATTAAAAGACCATCCCTAGACCCAGTGATGTTAAAAAAAAACCCTATTGACCACTCTCCAATCTTCACTTAATGAAAGTTATTGAGACAGTGGTGGTAAACTAACTTTGCAGCATCTTAGAGGAAGCAGATTGTGTGGACCCTTTTCACTTGAGCTTCAGGCCTGGCTTTGTTCTCTTAGGTTACCTGTGTTATGACCTGGATAAGAGAAATGAACCATATCTAACCTTGATAGATCTGTCAATAGCTTTTGATATTTTTAATTATGATATCCTTTTTTATTACTTGGAGGTTTTGCAATGATTTCCCTCCTTTCTTAGTGGGCAATTCCAATCTACATTTCTAGGAAAAGAGAAATTGCCTGGTAGGCCCTGACTTGTGGGGTACCAGAGAGGTCACTCTCATCTCACCGACTTTCCCGCATCTCTATATTGCTGCTAGGAACCACATTTAGTAGCTTGAAGGTACAGTATGTTCATTACTATGATGATATCTAGTTCTACATTGCTGCTCTGGATCTTGAGGGAGATGCCATGGTCATCCTTTGTTGACCATGCTAGGTGTTTGCCAGGGTTTAGAACTCTTACAAGTCATAGTTACTGTTGCTATTGATACATGGATGTCCTCATTCACTACTGGAGCTGGTGGCCAAATATTCAAGTCAGAAAACAGGTTTACAACTTAGAGATCTTCTAGATCAGAAAGTGAAAGCAGTGACCAGATGGGGCTATACCTTCTCCAGCTGATAAGACATTTGCAGCCTTATTTGGAACAGAAGGACTTAGCAACAGTAAAATGTGGCTTTATACCATCCATCCAGATATTATAATACTATCTACCTGAGATTGCCCTTAAACAATATTTAGAAACTTTGGTTGGGCTTCCAACATTGGGAACACATAACCCTGGTTTTATAAACCATGCATTGCCTAGTACGCCTGTTGAGGTAATGTTTCTCACTGTTTATATGTTTTATTTTTTTAGTTTCTTTAGTTAGCCATGCAGAATCCATTAGATTTGTGCAGCCAATAAATTTAAATATGTAGTAAATAAATAAACAGGATGCTAATGTGTTTCTTGGTGTAATTTAAGGTGCTGGTTTTAACTAATAAAGGATTCAATCAGACAATCTACAATTTTGGTGCAACCCATTAAATCTACTAGGGAGAGATCTCTGCAAATCTGACACTTTGGATAGGCTTAAGGGGCTAAAGAAAAGGGGTGCTGCTTTTCTTTGCAATTCAAACAATTCGGAATAGTTGCTTTTCACTGGTCTTTCAAAGGCTCCTGAAGATAAAACTGTTTTGGAGAGCTTCCTCTGATTTTATTTGATGTTGACATCTGTTTAATTCTATCTACTTTGCATTGTTTTAATGCTGCTGTATTTCACACACACACACACACACACACACACACACACACACACACTCTAACCCTAATCCTAACCCTAAACCTAACCCTAACCTGAATGGAATGAAAATGAGCTTAAGTAGGACAGCCTCCTAGTGCAAATAGATTTGAAAAATAGTAAAAACAGCATATTTAACCAAAAGGGAAAAAACAAATAATAAAGCAGCAATATTCTGGTATCAAATTTCTTTTATGTAAAACATTATTTTAAATTTATCAAAAACATATTTCAAGCAAAATAATAATTGAATAGTAGTAATTTATTAATTGATTAGTCTTATGTCCATATCAAATAAAATAAAAGTAAAATTCAGAAACTGATTAGAGGAAAAAATAAAATACAGCAACAAAATATATATATGATAAGTACAAAAAATCAGCATTCAGATAAATGCATCACCTTTACACAATACCGTAACATTTTTTTTTAATGCAATGGGTTCTCAGCTGACTTAGCAGTTCTGCTCATAATGTATTTGATCCCAGGAGAAAAGAGGACTATGTGTAATTCAGATCCCAATGGGTTGTTCTTTTAAGTAGGGATGTTAAATATCTAAGCTTAAAAGGGTGCAGAGTTAGCAGTCAAACAGAATGTGACCAATTTCTATAACTGTATTCATATCTAAAAAATACATTTCAGATATATGAATTTTAGAATGAAGGAGCATCCTCAACATATTCTTACAAACTAAACAAAAGTTGTATGTTAATAAATCATTTATTTCTAGTCTTAGTTGTTATCTACTAAGACAATATCATAGTCTAAAGGAAATATCCCCAAGTTCCAAAAACAACAAGAGGAAAAAACAGGAAGTTAGTTAAAATAGAAAAAAATATTTTGGGAATCAGGAGGAAAAATTTGCTTTACTCCTAAAACAAGAGTTAGATGAATCTACTGCATCAGACAAAAGAAAAATCATATGGATTTTTTTGACCTACTGACCACAACTTCACACAAAACACTAATGCACACCACAGAGAGAATGAAAATCCTTAGGGGGAAAACCTTATTCCATTGTAGTAGTTCAGACAGTGCACCAGGATTACACTGCTCAAAGGAAACATTCCTTAAACAACTTCTTGACTATTTAACTAAGAATTTAAATAGGCTAAATTAAATGTCTATTTTTAACTTTTCCAATATCCTACATGCCTTTCCACCTTGGGGAGAAGGCTGCAGAAAGATCAATGTTACTTTTTCAGTTAGCATGAAAAACACAAAAGAAATAATCTCTCCACATAGAGCTGTTTTTTTCCATTAGAGACCGAAGAATAGACAAAGAGGATGATAGTACTTGCTTTCACAGTATCCTAAATGGGGCATTACTTCTACAGATGTTCCAGCTGGGGTCAATTCATCATTCATCTGAAAAAACTCATCCCAATAGTTGGGGCATAAGTTAATTTGCCCAGAAAAACAATTCATTTGCCAACTCTAGGGCCTGATAAAAGTTGAAGATGAATTCCACACTTTTCATTGCTCCATTTCCTCAAGACCCAAATTGTGGTTTGAGACAGAGTGAGCACTTTGCTTATTGTTAGTGTGTAGAGAGCTTTGCAGAGCAGAGAACATTCATTTCTTGATGCAGATTGATTGATGGGAGAGTTTCACCAGGTAAAGAGTCACAGCATATAACTACATTTCAAATAATGTCATTCAAAAGTCAATCTTGGGAAGAAATATGACAGATATTAAGTAGCCAAAGTTCACAAGAATATCAATTTTTATGCCTGAGCTTTTAGAAATATGACAGAAGTGGATTTCAAGGGAAATCAATCCTCTAAGTAAATGTAAGATTGTATGAAAAAGGAAAAACACTAAGTGGATTCAGTTGAGGATTCTGGGTGTTACAGTTTTAAAATTTCCAAAAGCATCTTTGGCTGAGAACTTCTTGTTGGTATTCAAAAAGATGCTCATTGTAGGGGAACAGTTAATACATTAAGCATATATGTATACATAAATTTATATATACGTATGAGCGGAATAGATTATTCTCATCTCCAAAAGAAAAAGTTCAGAATATAAAATAATAAATTAGGGAGAATTTGTAAGATTTGAGTCATATAGTGAAGGAAAAAATCTACTTCTTGATAATGTTAGATGTATGCAGGGGTGGGCTGCTTCTGATTCTCACTGATTCTGGCTAACCAGATGTTAATTTTACATCTGGTTAACCAAACTGGTAGTTGCAACAACTGGCTGGCCTCTCCCATCCAGCCCCTCTTGTCCCAGGAGTCTCCACATGGCCTGTTTTGGATCCCAGGTAAGTGTAGGACCCATGTGGAGGCTCAGGAAAGGAGAAAAATGGGCCTCCCAGAGGCTCTGAAAGGTTTCCTGCAGGAATGGGATTCAACATTTTTAACAACCGGTTCTGTGGGCATGGCTTAGGTGGTGGGTGTGGCTTGATGGTCATGTGAGTGGATGGACATGGCTTGGTGGTCATGTTATTGGCTGGGTGTGGCCAACTCAATATCACTCACATTGAGGCATGCATCTCCTCGCTTGGCCTCTCATGACTGTGGAGGTGCTGCAACAGTTGTAAGTGTGAAAAATGGTCATAAGTCACTTTGTTCAGTGCCATTGTAACTTTGAATGGTCCACGCAAGCAAAGTACCAGCAAAGGAGAGGAAAAAACCTCCAGAGATGTTCCTGAGACAGGAAGTCTAGTCCTGCCAAGAATGTAATAAGGGTTAATGGAGAGGTAGTTTCTGTAAGGAACACCAGAATGTTTCCTTCCTGCCTTCCTTACAGGATTAGGCCAGTAATTTCTTCTAACAACCAGTTCTCCAAACTGCTTAGAATGTTAACAACCGGTTCTAGCGAATAAGTGCGAACTGGTAGAATCCCACCCCTGGTTTCCTGCCTCCAGAAAGCCTCCAGAGCACAGGGAGGGCAAACAACGGGCCTCCCAGAAGTTCAGGGAGGCTGGAAATGGCTGCTTCTGGTCTCCACAGAGCCTCTGGAGCCTGGGGAGGCAGTTTTCGCCCTCGCAGAGGTATGAGAAAAGCTTCTGGAGCACAGGGATGGTGAACCTCCCTGCTATGGTACCTGATGCTGACTAGGCCACGCCCACCATGGCCATGCCCACCCAACAACTGGGTAGAGAACAGGTTGCTAAATTTTTTGAAGCCCACCCCTGGATGTACATTCATTAGAGGTATTTTGCATGTATCTTAAAAGAAGTAGTGGAAGATATAAATGATTGGGCTTCCCATATTCTTGTGATATTAGGACGATACAAGATGCACTCACATCAGGAGTAGGGTATCATCTCATAAAGTTGATAAGAGTTCCCTTCCTTCATATCATATTCTGAGGGGGATGGAAGGGAGAAGCAGAGGTTCCTCCTGTATCATCACCGGTTGTTCCTTCATTATTTGCACAATGGCCCATGGCTTACAAAAATTAATTTTAAATAATCAGCCATTCTTCATACAATTGTAATTTGTATGTTATAAAATCCACAAAAGCATATTAGGTAAACTCTGAAATAGGAAACTGGCTGTATTTATGAACTCTCGCCATGATTTAGAACCCAGATTGCAGTTTCCAATCACAAGGGAGAGCTTTTGACTAGACAATTCATTTAAATCATAGAAATTTCTCTCTAAAATGTGGATGGGGTCGGGGGGGTCAAAGCAAGGAAGATAAATATCACAGTGATGGTGGCAATATGCTATATGTTCCCATGCAGTTACAGTTACATAGAGAAAAATCTTAGAATACAGCTCTGCACTGTCTTGATGTGAATTTTTGATGAAGATAATTGTTGTATTATTAAGTTGTGTTGGTATGATTTTGACTGCACAACAATAGTTTTGTCCCAAAATTCAGTAAAACCTTCTAGTGGCCATCAATCAAAATAAAGCTATCACAAAAACAACAACAAATTTTTTTTCTTTATCAGGTTGGATGAGAAATTTTTATATCTGGGCACTACACAGTGAGGGGTGAAATATATTTTGACCAACCATAATTGCTTTGTTTTTAAACACATTTTTAAAATCTGTACATAATTACACACACAAGCATATACACATACACACACACAGAGTATAATATGGCATTTGTTATCAATTACATACTGAGCTTCCTTACTTAATATTCGTGCTAAAATATTTCAGTCCAAAAAATAGAAAAGATTGATGAAACCTTCAAACAACAGTTTGACTAATTTATCAAATTCATGTGAATATTGTGGGTTTGCATGAATGAGGAGCATAAGCTATAGAAAGAAAGAAGAAATATTCTTATTTCTGCACAAAATAGTTATATTCCCTAACAGAAGAGCCACATGGTTTGTTATCTTACTTCTTAATAGGATAAATTGCAAGGGTTCATCTGCTGTTTGAACTATAATTTCCAGAAGGATAATTATATTAGTCTGTGTTGCAGCAACAGTAACCAATCATTTTCTTATTCAGTTTCTTGCTGGTCTGGAATTATGGGAATTGTTATTCTGTTCCAGAGAACAATCAGCCCACGGTAAGATACATAGTGCACAAAAACATATTTCAAAATTTAGAATTTGAGAACTCACATCTGTTATAAAACCATTTCAATGTTTTCTTCTTGGTCTTTGTTTAGCAGACTGTTCTGGAATAATGGAAGGGCCAAAATTCAGATAGATTTATACAAAGTGCCACTGATTCACCAAACTGCATCTAATATACATTGTGTGTGTGTGTGTGTGTATGGATGTATGTTATTTATTTATAATTTATTTTTACTTTGTTTATATGTATTTATTCTCTGGATCTTTTCAAGAATATTGCCAATTATAACTCTGCATGTCCTAAATCACAAAGTGCTTTGCAAAATTGGAAAAGGTGAAGGAAATTTACTGAACAAGGAGTTAAAGTCTTTTTTTTCCTCCACAGAAAAGTTTATGCATTTAATATTTCTAGTATGGCTGAAAAGATCCAAAGAAGTTGAGGATAGAACATTATAAAGACTGTAAGGTAATTTTACAATGTTGGTGACAAAATGGAGAGAAAGAAACTTTTCCCCTTCACTTATTGGACATATCTAATCAAAATGATGAATACAAGAATTAAGATAAACATTTCTCATAGTATACTATACACATCAACTTATGGATTTTTTTACTGCCAGATCTTGTTAAAGTTACTAGCTTAAATAGATATAAAGGAGACAAATTCTGCTATGATAGGACTATGAATGGTTATTAGTGCTAATGTCTAAAAGCAGTAGGAAAACACAACTGTATATTCTTTAAGAACTTATGTGTTACCATCCATTGTACCTTTTCAGCCATTGGCCATTACTTTTCATCAAAACTTTCTCCAGTTTCTTATATGTACTAATTTGGCCACTGGGTCCCATTTACAAAATTGCCTTTCTAACTTCAACTTTTGATTATCACTATAAATGTGTTTACTTCCTGTTTTCAAGTGTTCACTATTTTTCTAATCTCATTTTCCAGTCTTCTCAAGAGTTCTTTTTTTTTTCTAACAGGTTGTGTCAAAAATACTGTATTTGTGGATGCATTTGTTCATTTGCCATTAAGAATATGAGGAGAAAGCACACTGTTTCAAAAAATAATTGTAGAAAACATGCAAAGAATATTATTTCCAGACAACGATAAAGAATAATCAAATTAAAAAAAGCAGGAAAAATTTGGTAAAAGGATTGCCAGACAGTAAAGAATCAAGTAGGTCAAATTCTTCTGGGAAATTTGAGCATAGGATAAAACTAGAATGTCAGTTAAATTTCATCCTGAACTATATAAAAAAAACCAGATTGTCTCTTTTATCATACTGCTACCAACCCCTCAAAAAACACTAGAGACATTTCTTACATTTCTCAGATTTCTAGAACTTTAAGATAAATTTCTTTGCATGTCAAATTAACTTTTCAAACTCTTTACTGCATTTTTCACCCAATTCAGATTGTCACTGTAATTTAATTCTATGTTAACTTTCTTTGAATTTTTGAAACAAATGCCTCAGAGATCACCACAAATGTTGTTATATACAGTAATATGTACTACATCCTTGATAGAACTTGATCCAGCCTTCAACCACTTGAAACAACTCCTGTTCCATCATCATTAATAACAAATATACCCAATTTAGATAAAACAACGCAGAATGCTTTCCATCGTAAGTATGTTTGCTATAAATATTAGCAACTTTCTCCATTTATTAATTTGATGAATTAGAATTGTTCAGGGATTATATAATTGGTCAGCCACTTAAATTGCTATTGTAGCAAGTGACTATCTATTTTGATCCAGTTTTGTCTCTTTTGGGCCTAGCTTGGGAACTGAAACAACAATTATTCACTTTGTGAATTTTTTTTTATACTAGCAACTTGTTGAAAAGTGCATAGCTATTAGTTCTGCTGGTTTAATAGTTTTTATGTCATCAGTTAGAGTATCTGGATTACATTTTTGGTTGAGGCTACAAGGCATTAATTTGCCTTTTATAATAAATTGAATTTAAAGGCATAATTCCAGTTATTTCTAAAAAGGCAATTCCAGAATTCAGCTTAGGTTTAACATGCATTGTTAAGTATTTTTCAAAGCCTGGGTTTGTTATGATTAGTATACATATCAGATGTGTACATTTCCATCTCAAAGGATGAAGCTACAAATTGGCATTTATAGCTGGCACTTTCTGGTTTTGGCAAAGGTGTCTCATAGAGAACAATGGGATTGCTTAATGACCTTGGATTTGCTTAATTATTTATTTATTTATTTGCACAGCCAGATTAAGAACCATGCAGAGAGATTTAAAATTTAAAAATAGATTAAATAAGAGGCTGAATAAATAAAAATAATAAAAACAAAGGGATATTAAAAATAACAAATTTAAAACCCGACAATACTGCTAGGCCAGACAGGCTTGTTGGAAAAGATGGGTCTTCAAGGTGTGCCTGAAGGTCCTCAGTCAGGGATAGTCCGTATCTCCGGGGGCAACTCGTTCCAAAGTGAGGGTGCTCCCACAGAGAAGGGCCTTACCCTTGGGGTCTCCAGCCGACATCGTCCAGCTGACGGCATCCCAAGGAGGCCCACTCTGTGAGAGCGCACAGGCCGGCGGGAGGCCGATAGTAGCAGAAGGCGGTCCCGTAAGTACCCAGATCCCAAGCCATGGAGCACTTTATAGATGACCACCAACACCTTGAATCACACCCGAAAGGCTACCGGAAGCCAATGCAGCTTGCGCAGGAGCGATGTAACATGGGAGCTATGAGAAGCCCCCAGAATCACCCGCGCGGCCGCATTCTGCACCAACTGGAGCCTCCGGATGCTCCTCAAGGGGAGCCCCATATAGAGGTTAATTGACTAGGTTAATTCACTTAACCACTCTCAAAAAAAGTAACAAAATTGAGTTGTTCACATAGATAACTTGCTTTATGACCATCACAACATATGACTATAATAATGGGCAGATTCCATTACAGGTATAAGTTGAGGATTGCATGAAATTGATACTATTGTGTATGTACACATTTCAAAACTCTGTTAGATTTGGGGTAGACAGCTACTGAATAGTTCAGAGCAACCTGAGCTCAGGGTATCTGTGGAATGGTTTTTTTTTTCCATTCCCAGAAATCTCCTGAGACACTCACCCCTAGCAACCTGACTGTAAATGTTTTAGATAGCTGTCTCATTATTAGCATCACAGCTTTCAAATCTGTTGCCCAAGACAGAGTATCAGATCCCTGCATTGTTAGAACTGAATTGGAAATAATGAAAATCTTCCATTGTCTCAGGTTTCAGACTGAAATAAGAGACAGCTATTGTAGATTCCTAGATTTATGCTTGAAATTTTAGAAATCTTATGCTGCAGAGATAGCAAAAATGTTATAATCATTACCACAAGCAGTGGAAGGAACGGGGGAAGAGACTGTGATAGAATTCAAGTAAAAGTAGAAAGAATTTGTTCAAATAAATTGTGAAATAATAATCTCATAAAGGATATGTTTGAATATTATATGTTAGCATTTTTTTTCTTTAGGCCATTTATGTGATACAGGATTGTTGATGGAAATATATCTGTGATGAAAAATATATTAAAGATATATGGCATCAGGAATAATTCTTTAATATATATTCTCATATGATAATAGCAATCCACAGTACCTTCTGCTTTGAATTTATAATTGAAATGAACATTGTTCTCTTAGGCAAGCAAATGTGCTATAAAATATCATATAGTGTCAATTTGTTATTCAAAATGCAACTATTTAACCCCCTTCCATAATGCTCTATTCCTTGATCTAGTCAATTTTTACCCCAAGGGAGGGAGACAGACATGCACACTCTCATCTATCTATTCCATTTTGAGAATTTCCAAACCAATTTAAACTTTGTTTTTGTATTGGCCCATATTGGGCAAAGAGTTTTCTATTTATACACTACTAAAATTTTTGTGTCTGTAAAGCATTAACTGAGTGAAAGCATATATCATAGGGCAAAACTTTGTCAACAAATGGGCAAATTTACAGAATGCTGGGACTAGTGGTGGGATTCAATTTTTTTCATTACTGTTCTGTGGGTGTGGCTTGGTGGGTGTGGTGTGGCTTGGTGGGCGTGGCAGGGGAAGGATACTGTAAAATATCCATTCCCACCCCACTCCAGGGGAAGGTTACTGCAAAACCCCATTCCCTCCCCACAAAGCTGCTTTCCAGCTCCATTCTTCTGTGTAGGGCAACAAAAGAAGACCCAGCCAATCAGCTGGGACTCAGGAGGCAGAGAATAGATGGGGGTGGGGCCAGTCAGAGGTGGCATTTGATGGTTCTCCGAACTACTCAAAATTTCTGCTATCGGTTCTCCAGAACTGGACAGAACCTGCTGAATACCACCTCTGGCTGGGACCCATTATTCCAGAGAGAAGTGAATTTGGGAGCATTGTGGCTGCTTCAATGTTGCCAGGCTGTTGTTCCTTCAGTGCTCCTGACCTGCTCCTGAGGTCATGTGATTCTAATTTACAATGTTCCAAGCACTTGTACAATCCCTTGGTCTCTTATCCAGTAGCATCAGTTACCGCCTTCAGGACAGGACAAAGCATGATGGGAGGGAGAGAGGAGAAGGAAGGGAAGGAAGGAGAGGAGAGGAGAGGAGAGGAGACAGAAGTGAGGGAAGGAGGGAGGGAGAAACAGGGAGGAAAGGAGAGAGATTTCTGATGTTCTCTGCTGGCTTCCTACAATGAAACTTGACAGAAAATCTCTCCCTCTCCCTCTGCTTTTTTGCCGACCATAGCTATTCTGTTTCCCTGTTGAACTAAAGAAATACTGTATCTCTGAAATGATAATCTAATGAGTATGAGTTTTCTAGTTATTACTCAAAATTCTTTCCTTGAACAAGTTTTTGCTTAAGGAATCTTTCTATTCCTATCCTGTTCTACAAATTAGGATCTTATTGAATTAGGAAGACAATCTGTGCTATTGAAGAGGTGGCGTTCTCATTGTTCATACATGAAATAATGCAGATGACTTATTTTTTTTAGATAATGATATGAGGAAAAGTATGGGTTTTTAGGTCATGTGAATCAGGGGTTTATAGCTGGCATGGCGGTTGGGACCCCCAGGCTTATGGTCATGGGGGATTTCAACCTGCCATTGCTGGCGGTACCTCGGGGATTGCCCAAGAGTTCATGGCTTCCATGACGGCCATGGGCCTGACCCAGTTAATTCGGGACCCTACTCACGTGGGAGGTCACACCTTGGATTTGGTTTTCGTCTCTGATCAGTGGCAGAGTGATCTGGGTATAGGGGATATAGTTGTAGAACCCCTGTCATGGTCGGATCACTCGCTCCTGAAGCTCGACTTCCGTTCCGCACCCGCTGACCGCAGGGAGGCAGGGCCATTAAAATGGTACCGCCCCAGGCACCTGATGGACCCTGATAGGTTCCTGATGGAGCTTGGGCCATTTCCCGAAGCTCTCACACACGACTCGGTTGAGGGCTTGGTCGCTGCCTGGGATAGGGTGGCTGCTGGGGCCCTTGACCGGGTCGTGCCCTTGCGGCCTCTGACCCGGTGCCGATCCCAAATGGCTCCTTGGTTTTCTGAGGAGCTAAGGGAGATGAAGCGCCGGAAAAGACGCCTAGAGAGCAGTTGGAGGGCTAGCCGTTCTGAGTCTGACCGAACACTTCTACGATCTTATATTAAGACGTATTTAGTGGCGATGAAGGTGGCGAGCAGGACTTACCTCTCCATCCTTATTGCGTCCGCGGAAAACCGCCCAGCCGCCCTGTTTAGGGTGACCCGCTCCCTTCTAGAGAGGGAAGCGCGGGAGGATCCCTTACAGGGACGGGCTGAGGAGTTTTCTAGTTTTCTGCAGGATAAAATCGCTCAGATTCGGGACGAGCTGGACTCCAACTGGGCATCTCCGGGCGGGGGGGCGGGGTGGATATCGGTGAGGCCAGTTGGGTTGAGTTCGACCCTGTTACTGTAGAAGACGTGGACAGGGTGTTGGGGGGACTGAATGCCACCACCTGTTTGTTGGACCCGTGCCCCTCCTGGCTGGTTTTGGCCACTCGGGAGGTGACACGAGTCTGGTTCCAGGGTATTATAAACGCTTCCTTGAGAGAAGGGGCTTCTATCTACCGCCTTGAAGGAGGCGGTGGTGCGGCCCCTCCTCAAGAAACCGTCCCTGGACCCAGCATTGTTATTAAACTACCGTCCCGTCTCCAACCTTCGCTTTGTTGCGAAGGTTGTAGAGAGTGTGGTGGCCCGTCAGTTTCCCGATTCCTGGATGAAGCGAGTTATCTTGACCCCGTCCAATTGGGCTTCAGGCCCGGGCATAGCACGGAGACGGCGTTGGTCGCGTTGGTTGATGATCTCTGGAGGGCTCAGGACAGAGGTTGTTCCTCTGTCCTGGTCCTGTTAGATCTCTCGGCGGCTTTTGATACTGTCGACCACAGTATCTTATTGCAGCGGTTGGAGGGGTTGCGGGTTGGAGGCACCGTATTACGGTGGTTCTCCTCCTTCCTCTCTGACCGCTCGCAATTTGTGTTGACGGGGGGGCAGAGATCGTCCCCAAGGCCCCTGCTTTGTGGGGTGCCTCAGGGGTCGGTGCTCTCGCCCCTGCTGTTTAACATTTATGTAAAGCCGCTGGGTGAGATCATCCGTGGCTTTGGGGTGGAGTTCCATCAGTACGCTGATGATACTCAGCTGTACATCTCCATCCCGGGCCACCCCAACGAAGCCGTTGAAGTGATGACCCGGTGCCTGGAGGCCGTGCGGGGTTGGATGGGTCGTAACAGGCTTCGTCTCAACCCGGCCAAAACCGAGTTGCTGTGGTTTCCTGCGCCCAGATACAGCCAGCTTATTCCTTCGCTGTCGTGGGGGGAGAGGTTTTGACCCCCGTGGAAAGGGCGCGCAACTTGGGTGTCCTCCTGGATGTACGGCTGTCTTTGGAAGAACATATTGCAGCCGTCGCCAGGGGGGCTTTTCATCAGATTCGTCTGATTTACCAGTTGCGGCCCTTTCTGGATCTGGGCGCACTTCACACAGTCACTTCCGCCCTCGTTATCTCCCGCTTGCAACGCTCTCTACATGGGGCTCCCCTTGAAGAGTCTCCGGAGGTTGCAGTTAGTTCAGAATGCAGCCGCGCGGGTGATCGTGGGCGCCCCTCGAGGCGCACACGTAACACCACTTCTCCGCAGGCTGCACTGGCTTCCTGTGGCCTACCGGATTCGATTCAAGGTGGTACTGATGGTATTTAAAGTGCTCCATGGCTCGGGACCTGGGTACTTACGGGACCGCCTGCTGCCATCAACAACCTCCCGCCGCCCAGTACGCTCCCACAGGGTGGCCCTACTTGGGGTGCCGCCGCCTGACTGTTGTCGGCTGGCGGCCCCGAGAGTTCGGGCTTTCTCTGTGGGAGCTCCCTCCCTATGGAATGATCTCCCCCCGGAGATACGGACTATGACGGATATTCTGACCTTCCGGCGCGCAGTGAAAACCCTGCTTTTCGAATAGGCCGGCCTGGCCCAGTAACTATGTTTTCTGGTTTTAATTAATCTAAATTGGGGTTTTATTAGTTTTAATTTTTAACTTAAATTTTGAATAGACAGCCGGATCTAATTATTTAATTTATTTTTAATCGTATTTATTGTGTATTTATTGTATGCTTTTAGTAGGCTGTACACCGCCCCGAGTCCCTTTTTGGGAGAGGGAGCGGTATAAAAGTGTGATTAAATAAATAAATAAATAAATAAATGTAGATGGTGATGGCATGCTGTATTATCAAGAAGACATAAATTCACAGTAATACAATTTATCACTTCTAAATATAGCAAAGCTTTAAGAGAACAGCAGCTACATTCCTCTTAATAAATATCCTGAATGTTCACTACTTTTTGGGGGGTGGGTGGGGGTGATTGTTATTCTTAACTTTCTTAAATATTACTTAAATTTATCATTCTTTCATAACAAGTCCAATGAGGCATGTTTTGTTAAGTTTCTCCCCCCACTTCTACTGTTAAAGATGATAATATGCCTCTAGAAACCAACAATAGATCCAATAATTCTAAAACTGGAATGTGGATCTATTAAAGGTATAAAAAATAAAAGGAAATTAGTATATATAATTTCAAACACAAATTAATCCTTGATATATCATAGAATCAGATTTGAAGATACTATACATAAAAAGTGCAGCAGCCTCTTAAACTTGTCTGGGCTAAGTATTTAAGGCATATCTCACTTTGATAACTGGAAAGCTTTGCAATTTGAAATACTAAACTCAATAACATATAACCTTTTTGGAAGCCTGATTGATTTTATTTCTCTTGTCAGTCTCTGAACTTCTTGTGATGGTTTTTTCTTTTACATTGCCTCCAGAAAATTCTTTAATTTATACTGAAGTGAAAACATTGTAGAATGTTATGAAAAGTTTCAAGTCAGCATTTCATAATAACAATCAAGTAATCAGTCAATGTTCATCTGGGCTACCACTGTATATTGGCAATAATTCTTCAAGTTTTAGGATTGCCTAGAAGCTAAACAATAGATGACAGGCATTTCATTTAATATTTTTAAGCTTTTCATTCATTTTAGAAAGAGTCCATGGTATAGATCTGGAGCTTTGGATGATTGAATAGACTATAGACCATGTGAGACGAACAACTTTTGAATACTTTCACCAAGTAATAGGAGTTTTAAATTCTTTTGCCTTTCATATTGGTATTTGAACATCATAGTTTCCAAGAAGAAAAAAAGCATTAAACAATGGTACCTTTTCCCTACAATTTCAGGTGATAAAAGTACATTGTATCTTCATTGCCATTCACTTTATTCTGTTATACTGCAGATCTGATCTAGAAAGATGAGTATAATGGTAAATGGTTGGAGTAAATAACTATTCTTTTAATAAACCAAACAGATAGATTGGAAAATATCACAGATAGTTCGAAAATTAGATTGTTTCTTTCTTCATTTGTTTGTTTAAATTTATAGCAGCAGGTAGGGGATACAGTCAAACCCACGAGGTAAAGTAATAAGATGGTGATATAAAAAAATTAGAGAAAACAAAGCATTATTATGCATAAATGAGTTTTGAATAGGATAATAGAACCAACAAGCAAACGTAAAAAGCAATTATTACATAGAAAATAAATTAAGGTGGAATAGTTATTATACAAAAGGTTTAAGGCACAAAATCAAACTACCATTTATAGTTACTAAGCTAGCTTAATAGAAGAATAGTCTATATTCAAGAGTCAATTAAGGTAATGCTACTTTTATCTTCAAAAATTATAGCAAACAAAACTAGCAGGAATTTTAATTACTACTTAGAAAAGTGTAAAATAATTATGCCTAAGTCTGACAAAAAACAAAACCAAAGCCAAAGATAGAACAAATATTAGGGAAAAGAAAAAAAACAGTTGAAAATGTAAATGTATTCATTGCTGTCAGCCAAATAATAAGCTTCAGCATGCCGGCTAAAAAAGTTACAGGGAATGGCGCCAATAAAATGGAAGTGACACTGCTCAAGGCAAATAATTTCTTTTTGTCAAAGAAAAGATAAAGACAAATTGGGTCTAAAATATTTCAATATGAAAAAAATGCTGGTAAAAGTTGAACTAAGTACATGCTATTGATATGTAATCTATTTATCCCTCCCTCCCTCCCTCCCTTCTCTCCCTTCCTCTCTGCCTCCCTTCCTCCTTCCTTCATGTTACACTGTATATTTATCTTGCAATTGATAAATTACATAATTTGGAATGGGAATCTGCAAAAAAACTTTCTATTATTTCTGTAGATACAAAGAAAGTTTTATGCATAGCTGGAAGGGGGTTTCTTTTTAACCCCTTTCATCCTGGTTTATTGTCTTAACCTGACTTCCATCTTTAATAGCCCACTCCCACCATTTTCCAAATTTCAGAGATCAAGGAGATGTTTTCCTTATGAAAAACAGGCCTGCTTTATAATTCAAGATACAAGACATTTCTCAACCAATGTCTTCCTTAAATTTCTTCTATATCTTATATAGACAAAACCCAAATAAAACAATAATATGGTGCATGCTGTATCTATAATGCATGGAAGAATTGCTTGGAGTGGTGGTGGGCAATTAAATCTTTTGCCATATCTGACAGAAGTAAATATAAAAGTGATTACTAAAATGACCCATCCATCTCTGACTGAGTGGTCCAAAATATGATGGTGAAGTATTTGGGTTCTGTGGGAATACAACTATTGTTTTAAATACCGATAGGAAGTATTAAACCTATGTCAAAGTTTGATATCTCATTTGCATCACTTTTAATTGTTTAGAAAACTCCAAATATCTATTTATATATCTAGGTTTTTCATTTGTATGACTTTTAATGTTCCAGTTGGAATTTGAAGAGTGTTTCAGTTTTGGTGTGAGACTAATTTTAATCTTTGATTTCTTTTACTACATAAAAGCATCCTTAAGATTTTTGGTGTGCTTTTTATAGCTCTTGAGAAATAAAAAGAGAAAGAAATGACCCATGATCATTTAAACTATTGTGACAGTGGAGCCCACAAGGAGAGAGGGGGAAAGATAAGATCTAAATGGAGAAGAAGCCAATGTATGACAATGTTCATACAAAATTTCTGTATATTAACTGGAAGGAGAAATTGTGCTGGGCAGCTGAGGGATGCTCATGTGCATACACATTGCATGTGACATTGACCTTCATGAACACAAGAAGGTTTGAATATGAGGAGACCTCCTGTTAGCCCTAGTGCCCCTTCATATCAATGTGAGATTTACACCTCTAGATGCTTATAAATGTTTTGGGCTATTCCACATATTGCCAAATGCTCGATTGGTGCCCATATCTGCAATGTCTGTCACTTTATGAAATGCACTAGACAACACACACACACACACACACACACACACACCACAAAATTAGATACAGAATATGAAGATTTCAGATAAAAACAAAACTAAGGGATACTGAAATGGAAAAAGGACTTTACACAGGTCGAAGCTTTTATATTAGGAATACACAGAATATCTTGTTCTACTTTCCAAGGCTGTGGGAAAAATGGCATTGTTGGAATTGATAATGCTGAATTAAAATAATCTTTTTTTCCTCTTTGAGAGGGACTATGTTTTGAGGGGGGAAAGTGGGAAGTCAACATCCCAAAATATGCACTTGGCTGCTTAAATTCCAGTGGTATATTCTGGGAACATTGAGAAACTAATGCTTAGAAAGCTGCATTTAACCAGCAAGTTGCTAACTTGTCTTTATCTCATATTTCTCAACTTTGTATTAATCTGCTTCTATTTTTAGAGAAAAGCTACATGAGGTGGACAAGAAAACTTTCTTGAATTAACTGAAAAAAAAATCATTGCATCCTATAGACACAAACTATTCACTTGCAGCTCAGCATTCCAATCCTGTTTTTTTTTTAAATAAAAATAAAACCTTCTTCATTTCCTAATTATCACATCTTGCTCTCCCTTTGCCAGAATAAGAAAATAAAAGTTTTCCCCTGTTAGTCCAAAATAGTACTCAAGCAATTGGAAGAGGGACAGGAGAGGTGATCTGATAATTCTCTACAATGAGTGGAAATTAGTTATTTTCATCCTTAATAGCTCATGGGATATGCCAATTATAAAGCTGTTAGAGACCGATTAGGTATTAGGGAAGTCACCCTTCTTCCTTACCTCCTTTCTGTAACCCAGCATGAAATTATAGAAAGTCACTCAATTCATTCAGATTGAAATCCATGCAGGAAGATCTTGCTATTAGGTGTAGAGTTTCTGCAGAGACTACATTTTCATTGCCAGCAGAGACTGTGACTTTAGAATTGAATTCATTCATTTTGATGAAAATAAGGGTGTTTAGAGTTACAGGAATAGCATCCAAATAGCTAGGTATGTATGTATGTATGTATGTATGTATGTATGTATGTATGTATGTATATATTACAGTATGTACATGTTTTATATTTCATACTTTTGTCTCCTAAATCCTTGCCTCTGCCAATATATGGTGACTATTATTTGTTAGTTAAAGCAGAACTCCTTGTTCCTTGTTCTGGGAATCTCCTCATCACCACCAATATCATAAACTACCTGATGAAAGTAGCAAGGGGGCAAAAAAATCTGAAGAAACTTGGATTTTGATATTCTATAGTTAGAGGGGGGAAATCATGTCTTTCAAAATGTAGCCATGTTTCACTTTCTGAAACAAGATGTTAGCCAATATATTCCCCCTCTTTTAAATAGATTAAGAGTAATCTTTTGTACCCAATAAGAAATAAATAAATAGAATCTAAAAGCAATGCTGATCTGATTGTTTATAATGAGAGAGAGAGAACTACTGGATTCAATGCTAATGAAAGTCTAAATATGGACAGGCCATTATTTGGTATGAATCAGAGTAGATCTTGGGAAAAACGGATAACAAGGAAAAAGTAAGAAGTGAGAGACATGAATAGAAATAAGTAGAAAGTAGAAATAATAACTTGTGGGAGCAAAAAGGATACAAGCCCTATATTAAAAAGCATGAACTAGATAACCTCCTATCAGAAATGAATGGAAAAGGGCAAGGCTGGCAGGGCATGGCAGGGCAGAGCAGGAGTGGAGAAGAAAGGAGAATGGAGGGGAGCAGAAGGTAGGGGAGGGCAGAGGAAAGGTGTGAAAAGTGTTGGGATCAAAGTGAAAAATGAAAACAACGTGAAGATGAGGGAAAGCAATATAAATAGGTGGAGGTATGCTAATAGAAACCCTGCAAAAGAATGCTTGGTGCAAAGATGAAGTGAGGGGAGAGTTGAAGAGATAAAAGAAAGATTGCATCAAAAATGATGATGAGAGAAAGATTTTGTATAATATTTACACAGGGAAAAAATGATGTTTTTGCAATGATAAAGTCAAAAAGGTAATAAATATTTTAAAAGGCAGAAAAATGCAGTGGCATTCTGATGAAATTATAAATACTTTAGGAGTGGGAGATGTGAGCTTAAACAGTGAGCACAGTGAACATCCAGGAGAGTGAATAACATTAAAAACAGAAGTGATAAAAATAATTTGGAATGAAATTAAATTGAGAGAAAGCTGAAAGAGAGCACTGTAAAGATCTGTATGGAATGATAGTGACTTTGTTAAAAACTAAAACGGAAACAAAGGCTAAAAATGTCACTCTCCAAGAAACAAATAATGAAAAGATAGTCTTTAATGTATGACCACAATTGGGACCAGAATATCTGTTGCAAGGTTTTTGTTAAGTGAGTTGTGCCTTATTTCATGAACTTTTTTGTCACAGTTGTTGAACAGATTTTTGCAGTTCTTAACTGAATCTGACTTCTCCCATTGCCTTTGCTTGTAGAAAGCAGGCTGGGAAGGTTGCAAACAGCAATCATATGATCCTGGGATGCTGTGACTATTGTAAATACAGGTAGTCTTTGATTTACAAGCTTAATTGAGCCCACAATTTCTGCTGTTAAGTGAAACATCTGTTACGTAAGTTTTGCTCCATTTTATGACCTTTCTTTCCACAGTTGTTAAGTAAAGGTTATCTGAGGAAATGTCTCTTGCCAGTCACATCTACCCAACCCATTAGAGTGAAGAGATAGGGAATGTTGTGGGTCCCACCCCTGAGGGAGATACACTTGATGGGACCTAGAAGAAGGGCCTTCTCCGTGGTGGCTCCCTCTCTCTGGAATATAATTCCCCCAGAGATTAGAATGGCCCCCATTTATCAGTCTTCTGAAAGGCACTGAAGACCTGGTTTTGCCAGTGGGCCTGGGGAACCCAAAGAGGGATGGAGCCCATCAAATAGCTAATGTGATCTGCTGTCATTGGGGCAGGGGATGGGAGTCGGTGGTTTTTTGTTTTGTTTTTTTGTTTCCCCAAATTTTGTTCTATTGTACTTTATTAATTTATTTGATTCTTTTTATTAGTTTTGATTTTTATTTTATTTCTATTTCTATTTTTTGTTTTAAATATGGTTTTACATTGTGTAAGCCATCTTGAGTTGTCATGGGTGAATAGGCAGCATATAAATTAAATAAATAAATAAATAAAATAAATCATTGCAGTTGTTAAGTTAGTAAATACAGTTGTTGTGAATCTGTTTTCCCCATTGACTTTGTTTGTCAAAAGGTCGCAAAATGGGATCACATGATCCCTGGGACACTGCAGCCATCATAAATATGAGTCAGTTGTCAAGCATTTGAATATAAGTCACATGACCATACGGATGCTGCAACAGTCAGAAGTGTGAAAAATGGTCCTAAGTCACTTTTTTCAGTGCTGTTGTAACTTTGAAGGGTCACTAAATGAACTGTTTGTTGAAGAGTCACTAGATGAATGGTTGTAAGTCCAGGACTATTTGTATAATAACATGAAAAGATGATAAGGATGAAGGGGGTAAAGTTATAATTGGAGAAATATTAAAAAGATGGATGTGATGGTGTAACATGTTTCTAAGTGTGTGAGAAGACACCATCTATGCTAATAATTGGAAAAAAGTAATTATTGTTTCCTATTAAAAAGGAGAAGGTGGCAAGATCTGTGGTACAAAAACCTCACCAAATAAGCCCATCAATTAGAGGGGATTGAAACAAGTGTTTATTTTCAAAATTAGCTGGCTATATTGAGTTACTGGTCTCTTACTGTCAGTCAAGAGCAACTATTTCAAGGTGACTTATAGGTCTTATATAATATCTTGGTCAAAGCAATACAAGAAGATGTGCTTCAAAGATGAAACTGAATTTCAAAGGGAATTGTTTTACAACTGATACTACCATAAGGTAAAACAGAAAAAATATAGACATCCTTCAAAGTGGATATATACTGCAGGAACAGTTTTTGAAATGTAGCAGGACAACTTTGATATTCAGGAAGTAATTGTGGAAAGACATAAGGGGAGATCAGAGAATAAGTCCAAAATAATTTTAAGTCTAATATTCTTCAGAAAAGGAATACATTTCTAAAAGAAATTCTGAAGGAATTCCACAGGTTATTCATAAAACAATTATCTTATCCTAAGAAATGGAGAGAGATCTATAGTACTGTGAGGCATTTCAGAACCTGATCTAAGTTGTATATAAAGAATATTGTACAAATTCAGCAAAAAAAATATAGAGGGATTAGTTTATTAATTGCGCCAGGGAAGATGTCTGGTGGAATTCTGAAAAAAGTATAAAAAGATGACTTGGCAAAAATTGGGAAGTGCAGTTTAGCTTTATGCCAGGGAGGGAGTGCAGAGAACTGAATTTGGGCTGGGGGGGAGGGAGGGTTATTTTTACCTTTTGCTCTTTACCAGATAATTCAGGAATGTGTTAATGTAGGAAAAAATATTGCATGTTGGTTGATTTAAAGAAAGCATGTGATAGAATGAATATGTTTAAACATGTAAAGTTCTATGTGAGTGTGGATTCAATAGTTCATTGTCAAATGCTATAAGAAAGATGCACGAAAATAATGTAGAATGCTTAGCAAATAAATTATCACTGAATAGAGACTAAGATGAGGACATATAATGTTTCTTGAATTGTTTGCAATATTTGTGTGTGTGTTTATGTATGTATGTGTGTGTGTGTGTGTGTGTGTGTGTGTGTATAGATAGGTAGGTAGATAGGTAGATAGATAGTTTTTGAGGGTATATATGGTGGCATGGGTGATGATGTGAATGTATACATTTATTTTTCATTTTGATGAAGCCATGTTTTTGACAGAGAACCAAAATTGTTTGCAGTAAATAATAAATTATGTATAAGTATGTGTTTGAAAATTAATGTGTTAAAGATCAAAATTCAAACCAATTGTGTTTGTCAGGGATATAAATGAACTTGTGTGTCTTAATAAAATGTTTGCTAAAAATGGGAATGTGGTTAAAGAAATGTTAATAATCATAATTATAATAATTGATTAAACTTGCAATGCTATAATGCTGCCCAACTCTCACCAACTCTGGGTGGCTCACAACAATAAAAATAATTACAATAAAATCAATACAGCATAAAAATAAAGATGAAAGATGGAAAGTGCGATGAAATGAAGGGTCTCACCTTCACTGAAAGCCTGAGTGAAGACCCTGATGTTCATGACTCTAAATCACAGTAGAGTTGGGACTATCCAGATCTCTGGCAAAAGCTCATTCCAGAATGCAGGTGCTAAGATCTGCAATTGCTACTAGAAACCTAGTTGTGAAGTCCTTGGTACTCTCTGAGTTTGGTTGTTTTTTTGCAGATATTTCATTATCCAATCAGTAGGTAACATTATCAATGCTAAGTAATGATATTGTTACATACACACAAAGAGATCTATTCATAATGTACATATCCATGACATTTTTCTCTTTTGGGACAAGGAATATTATGCCAAGTGAAAATAAAAGAGTAGTGCATTACTAGTGAATGCTGCATCGGCTTGCAAATATGGGAAAAAATGTGTTGACTTGTGAGGAAGGAAGGAAGGAAGGAAGGATGCATACCACATTAGCAAATTGGATTCTTAAACTGCAGGGATATCGTGCATTAATTTCACACCTTCCCAACAATAATAGTGTAGTCGTTTACAGGACTAATATAACTCATGTTCAGTCACAGTGTCAGCTTCTGCATTCTACCTACAAGTATATAAATGTACTGGCAAGTGTTACTTGCTTTGGCAGAACAATTATTTTTTTAAAAAGAGGTTTTTTTAATAGTTACTTTCCATTACTGTGCCAGGAAAGAAACCCAGGTGGCACTGCTTTTTTTAAAAATCACTCTCAATTCCTAGCAACTGCCAAGATTAGTCTTCTTAGTAGTTTTTTTTTCCCCAAGATTTTTGAAAATGGCTTGTTAGTGCTGTTGTCTTTCTCAGGGCTGAAACAGAGTGTGACCCAAAGTCATTCAGCTCAGTTCCTGGTTAAGATGAGGCCACAACTCATAATCTCCTGGTTTCTAGCCTGATGCCTTAACTACAGAACTGGCTCTTGTGGATGATGACTAGGGTTGTGCCAACCCTTTGAAAGGGAAGTACTCCAGAATGGAGATAAGCATGAATAAATCCCCTCTTGTTGAGTTGTTCAGGAAAATGCATTTTTCCTAGCTTCCTAGTGAAGCTGTTTTAGAAGCTATTTCCCAGCTGACTCTTGGTGTGTGTAATGGAAAACCACTTTGTATTACATTTTATCCAACAAAGAATTTTCACACTTTCCTCTCCATATTTTTTAAAGTCGGTGTGATTTTATGGTAGCTTTGTATGCTGCATTGACCACTGCTGTTTATATATTTTTATTAACCTTTTTTTCAATGTGCTTTTCTTATTTCTTGTGTTTATATGATTTTTAAATTAACATGGCAGGAGCTGTTCTGAGATCCCAATATGGGGATCTCAGGAAAGGAAGCAATAAATAAAACAATTTATTTACATTCTGGAATGGAGTAAAAAATAATTTAAAATACACTCTGCTTTGTGATTTAAATTATTATTTTTAAGACTACTGGTATCCGGATTATAGGAGTTCTGAAGAATGTCAGGTTGTGGAAGGAGGAATCAGTGCTATATTATAGAATTTGGAAAATATTCACGACCAAGTCAAATACTAGTTCTTAATACATTAAAGCAGGGGTGTCAAACTCATGTCATTATGGTGGCATCATGTGGTGTATCGGGACTTCCCCCCCCTTCGTTAAACTGGGCATGGGCATGGGCATGGCCAGTAAGTGACACATCCAGTCTGCAGGCTGGGAGTTTGACAGCCCTGCATTAAAGGATCATGGATTATGCAGGAATTAAATCAAACTTTAGAAAGCAAACCTGCATACTGTGGAAATTATACTCTTCCAGCACAATTCCCTCTTGCTATGCTCAGAGGCAGCATTTTGTAATTGCCGCCTTCCAGCTTCATTGAGCTTTTCAGCCATTTTTATTAAATCTATGAACCATCTCAAAGCTTTCCTCACCCGCTTACCTATCCATCTATAGGTAGAAATGAACTGCAGTTTAGAAATGCTAAACCCTTTTGGTTGGCCAATTGACATTTCTTCTTTTGCATGCCCATCCTGACCAGGAAAAAAAAAGTAAGAGGGTAACAGGAGGTGTTCACCTCATATATATGTGTCTCAGTATGATTGATAAGGAGCAATTGTACATGGCCTTCCTCAGTAAGTCTATACTCTCCCACCTCTTATTTTTTTCACTCATTGTCATCATCATCATCCAGCTACATTGGCAGGGACAGCAGAATGCATAAGAAAACTCAATACAGATAGAATGGCATAACTATTTAAGCTTTTGAATTTAAAATATAAAAATTTGGGAGAAAAACAAACTTACCCATTTACAGCTCTATTTTTTACCATCATGTTTCATCATTATCATCATCATCATAGTTAGCTCAATGAGGCCCATAGAACTCAATAAATAAATAATCTCAGTCATTACCCTGGAAGTATGAACTTGGCTATTCTGAACTTCCTGTAGCCATCTACATAAATCCTGTTTATATTTTCTTCTTTTGTGCTGTCTATTACATCAACATATAAAACTATAGCTATAGATTTATAGCTACAGATTGGTACAGTGGTGGGATTCAATTTTTTTACTACCAATCTGTGGGCGTGGCTTGGTGGACATGGCAGGGGAAGGATACTGTAAAATATTCAATCAGAGATGGTATTTACTGGTTCTCCGAACTACTCAAAATTTCCATTACAGGTTCTCCAGAACTGGTTAGAACCTGCTGAATACCATATCATATCTTTTGAACTTCACAAATCTTCAGTGTTGTATTTCCAGATGTCCTAGCTCTGTTGAATTGGCTTTGGTTTGAAATTATAAGAGACAGGCATAGTTACAAGTTTACATTAGAACAAAAATCACAATTTAGCTGACTGAACGATGTTAAAAGGAGCCTATTGCCCCTAATCATCCTATCATTTTGGTTGCTAAGAAAATTAGGTTGATTGTGAAGAACCTGTGCATAGTAAGTATAGAAAATTGGGACTCCCAAGAGAATATATAACATCAAAGACTCCAGGAATAAAAGATAATTGAATTTAATATATTCAATAGTTATGCTTTAGTGAAATGGGGACATTATGCAGATGTAGTCACTGAAGAACTTCCGGAATAGGGTAGATCTTCCTGGAAGATAAATTACATAGTACACTGGTGTTTCTCTCACTTTCTCCCTCTTGCTTACACCAGAAAGATGTTTGACAAGGAGATATGTTTTCTTGAACAGCAGCTTTATATTTTTCCTTAGTTTTAAGAAAAAAAGAGGATTTTTTAATACCCAGGTGCACCACCAAGCAGTTTCCAAAAATCTTGGCTTCAGTTCTCAAAGCAATGGTTAATTCCAAGAAAGGAGTTAATTAATAAATATATTGCCTGTATAGTATTTGTAATATATTAATGTAATTAAATGTAAATTAAATTAGATCTATCAACTTTTGTTACTAACTCCATTTCCTTCTTTTTTGAGTGAGGATCCTGGCACCTCACCCAAATGTCCGCAGCAGTACTTACATTCTAATAAATTGTGCACCTAGTTGTAATAGTAGCTATTATATGCTATTTTAAAATAATGCACAATCTTCAAAACCCTTTGGAGTTTCAAGCAACCACATGGCAGCTTTTTTTTGTCACTGAACCTGTAGTGTAAAAGGTATCTTCCCATACATATGTAAGAAGCATTCAGTATCAAAACCCATGAGTTCCCTCCCCCACAATAGCTATGAATTGCTTAAAGTGTTCTTAAAACAATTCAAAACAAGCTCAATAGACCTTGAGTGACAACAGACAAAAGACTCAGTCAGGAACCTGTACAGATAATCCTTGACTTTCTAATATTCATTAAATGACTGTTTGAAGTTACAAAGGCACTAATAGAAGTGTCTTAACGCAACTTGGTCCTTGCCTTTATAACTGTTGCAGCATCCCTACAGTCAGGTGATCAAAATTCAGACATTTGGCAACCACCATATATTTACAGTAGTTGCAGTAGTTGGGTCAAAGGATACCTATTTGCAACTTTCCCAGCTGATTGCTGACAAGCAAAGTCAGTGGATGAAGTCAGATTCATTTAACAACCACATGATTCCCTTTGCAACTGCAGTGATTTGCTTAATCATGGCAAAAAAGATCATACAATTGGTCACAACCTCCTTAACAACTACCTTGCTTAGCAATGAAAATTCTTGTCCCAGTTATGGTTGCAAATCAGGAGCTACTGGTAATCCTAATTGTTTCTACTGACTGACCATATCTCAAAGAGAGTATGATTATAATGCTGACCTAGTAGGAAGAAATAAATAATATAAGGTCATTACAAGTAGGTTTGTCTAAAACAGGGGTGTCAAACTCGTTTTGTCACAGCGCCATCATGTGACATTTTGGGACTTTTTCCCCCTTCACTAAAGAGGGCATGGGAATGGCCAGCATGTGACACACTCATAGTCCTCATCTAAAACATCCCCATATCATTCTGCATATGTCTTGGATCTTTTCTTTGTAACGTAGTAGGCCAAAGGTATATAAGCGCTTGTTCTGCTTTTGCTCAGGATTGCTCAAACAAAGTGCAAAAGCTTTGCTGGGAGCCTAGTATGCAGTGGTGGGATTCAAATAATTTAACAACCAGTTTTCCCAGGGTCAGTTTGGCTGTTGTGGAAGGTGCTGCCCATCCCCATCCTCCAGCTCCACTGCACATGTGGGATGAGCCTCCTGTGACAGCCAACCTGACCCTGGGAGAACTGGTTGTTAAATTAACCTTACACACACACACACACACACACTATCAAAGTGGATCCTGGGCACCGTGTTGCAATGGAATGGGAAATGGAGTGGCCAGTACAAGGGAAGGATGAGGAGCAGGGAGAAGAGAGAGAGAAAGTGGCCTTCTCCTTCTGTCATGCCAGCCACTCCATTGTCCATTTCTCCATTGCAGTGCACTACCCAGGATCCATTTTGATAGAGGATATGTGTATGTAATTTAACAACCAGTTCTCCTGAACTGGTGAAAACCGGCTGAATCCCAACATTGCTACTATAGTATGTTTATATTGTTTTATCAATTGCATGTCAAATACAATTATCAAAGTAATTTGGTTAGTTTAACTGAGCCAGGTTTTGGCTAAGCAACCCCCTCTGACCATTCTGTTCAGTCCAGCATTGCTATTTTTTCTGCAGATCCGTTTAAATATGTAAGACACAGAACCAAATCCTTTATTAGTATGGCTGCTGCCTCTTCAGTCAGAATGGAAACCTTCTATTAACTTGTGTTTATTTATTTGTTTATTTAGAAAACAGGTTGACTGCTCTTTTCAGGTTATTATTCCTTAATAGCTCTGGGTAGCTTATTGAACACAAGAAAAAACACACATCATAAAATCATGGCATATAAAATGCTAAAAATAAAGGCCTGGTTAAATATGCTTTTGACCTTCTTCTACAGTATAATGAGGAGGTGGCTTTCTTCAATTTCACATGCAGTTTGTTCCATTACTTGGGCACCTGAATACCCTCCCCCCCAAATATACCACTGACAAAAATTGCTTGCTTATGTTGCTGTTATGTCTCATGGCATCGCCAGAGTTACATAGAAAGAAGCCTATTGTTGTTAATCGCAAAGTCATGTCCAACCCATCGTGATTCAATGCACAAAGTTCCTCCAGGCCTTCCTGTCCTCTACTATCCCAAAGAGTCCATTTAAACTCATGCTGACTGCTTCAGTGACTCCATCCAGCCACTTCATTCTCTGCCATCTCCTTCTTCTTCCTCAATCATTCCCAGCATTAGGCTCTTCTCCAGTGAGTCCTTCCTTCTCATTAGGTAGCCAATGTATTTGAGTTACATCTTCAGGATCTGGCCTTCTAAAGAGCAGTCAGGGTTGATCTCTACTAGGACTGATTGGTTTGATCGGCTTGCAGTCCAGGGACTTTCAGGAGTCTTCTCCAGCACCACAGTTCAAAGGCCTCAATTCTTTGGTGCTAGAAAGAAGCCTATGAAGGTCCAAAACCACTTCCAGAACTGGGTATTTTGTATTACTGTGCCATACTAGGCAGTGCCATTAGTATTTTTCTTTTTTTTATTATTTAGAGGTGAAATGTACTGGTTGAAAAGAAAAATAAAAGTTCTATACCTTTGATCTCCATTTCTTGACAAGATCGCTAATAGAAGCAATAGACGTCTGGCTGTTTGTTTGTCTGTTTTTTTAAAAGACAAGTCATATAGGCAGGTTGGGGCCATAGGATATGAATGTAGCCTGTATCATCAGTTTATTAAATCAATGGTGTCTCTTCCTAGGATTATGTTTGTCCTCCGCAAACATCATTTGATCCTGACTTAATAACACAATTGCTTTAAGGAACTGCACACAAGTGCTTGATTTACATTTCTGTATGCTCTAATATGCCTTTTTGGAGCAAACAATCCTAGCTGAAGCTAAACAGTACCATATATATGACAATCTCATTGAAATGCTAATTGAATGATTGCCATGGTAAATAATGTAGATAAATCTGTGGAATCTATTTGAGAACTTGAAATATGATAGAACATGATCTGGAAAAGAAATGCCTGAATTGGAAGTCCATTACCATGAAAACTCTATCTTTAAACCTGCCGTTCTAAATATCCTTGTGGGAGGAACTCAAATAATATGTTTAATGCTAACGCAGTGAATGCAGTCCTTCAAGTAATGTGGTCCTAATATTTAGAGTGCCAAATGCCAGTGAGAATATAGAAATTGAACACAGAACTCCTTGTCCTTCAGAGAAATCTGAGCATTATTTCATTTGGTTCATTTATATATCCAATTCATTTTCAAGCCTTTTCCTTTTCTCATAGCAGTTCTTAGTATAATCTCAGGACCAATTCAAAACAGAGAAGTCTGGATCTGACCTACTAATTTACATTATAGTCTCACATAGAAATGGCTTAATGTTAGAAAAACAAATGTTCAGAAATACATTATTTATTCCTGCATGTATCCCCAATTACTGCTTGTTATTCCCCTAACTGGATATGTTAGCTGTAATTATTCTGCATTGGGATCTCAGCTAGGATGCCTAAATCTATTAATGAATAACCTTCAGAATGTGTAAATATGGATTCTGATTAATCAAATCGTAACTTCATTTCTTCCAGCAAAATTTAACTCCATGAGATATGGCTATTACTACTCTGTACATGTGAATACAGGAACAATATGAAGTCCCTATCAGCATGAAGCTCTGTTTGGAAAATACAAAGATATGAATGCTACAGTGAAAATTCCCTAAGCAATTTAGTTTCATTCTCTCCCTGCAGGAGGTGCTACAGGTTGTACTTCCAGTAGGTATTAGTATGTATGAGAAAACAAGCAACTATGTCTAGAATAATTCCAGTGGTTGCTTTTGTATTAGAATTGCTTCAGATAATCACATACATACATAAGTACACACAGCTTTTCGGGAACCTTGGGATTTGGCAAGAAATAATAAAGGATTAATCAAGAAACTCCTGAATGCATTCAATAAGAAATGACATACGGTGCATGTAGCTTGATGTTTGTATGATTAGGCTGGCGGATAATTAGAAAGAGCTGATTCTGTCCCACACATGGCCAAGCCAGTCTCTTGGAGTTCTCTTTAGTTAAGCACTTCCTCCTCAGAAGCTGAAAATACAATTGCTTTGTTGCCTGCATCGAAAGTGTCTTGAATAAATAGCATCAATTTCATTTTAAAATTCACATTTGTTTCTCAAAAGCCTCTAATGACCATACAATGCTGTATACAATTATATTGATTTTCAGTAGATGTAGTATCTAGCCAACTAATAGGGTTTGATCTGGTTACTCCATGGGAGGAAAACCACTAGGAAATCTCAGTACTGGGTGGTAGATTTGGAACTTCAGAAAACAATTCATCAGAAGGTATTGGCAACCCACATCTATATTATTAGCAAAAAAATGACATTGACTTGCCCAATTAATCACAAATATCAAGCCATAATAATAATAATAATAATAAAGATTTGCTATAACATTCACCCCACATCTCTACCACAAGTCATAGAATTATAGGGTTGGAAATGACATAAAAAGCCATCTTGTCCAACTACTGGTCTTTGTAGGAGCAGTGTCCCTCTGACAACAAATCTGTATTTAAGGATCTCTAGCAAAAGAGAACTCATCAGTTCATGTGGCAGCCTGTTCCACATGACAGAATTCTGAAACTCTTTTCAGGTAATTTTAACTCATTGGTTTTAGTCTTGTCCTCTGGAGGACCAAAGAATATTCACTCCTTCTGTGTGTTAGTCCTTTAGATATTTGATAACTGTTATCATATATTCCTATAAATGATAAATTATGATAATTTTACTTATTTTTCCCTTTAGGCTAAATACCATCTTCACAGGGTTTGATTTCAAAACTCCTCAACATATTAACAGTTTTCACTAAGCCTAACCTAACTGTCCTTTTTAAGCTATGATGCCCAAACTTCACACTGTACTCCAAATGGGATCTGATCACAACAGAGTAGAAAAATTACTTCCTGTGAACTGGACCACTGACTCCAATTCCCAGAATTCCCCAGCCAGCATGTTGGGACCTGAGGTTGGGAGACACTGGTCTAGACTCTATTATCCAGCTAATGAAATAATGTCAATGTGTTAAATAACTGATGGGTGGTATTTAAATTTTCATTAACAAGATCTCTTTCACAGGTATTAATGCCAAACCAGGTCACCCTTGTCCTATTCTTGTGCCTTTCATTTTTCATACTAAGTTCAGAATTTTGCATTCTTCCTGTTATATTCCATCCTGTTCATTTCTTTTCACCACTTAAGCCCATCTTGAAGTTTGTAAAGTATCAATCAGTCCTGCCAGTTTTCTGTCATCTGCAAACTTAATAAATGTCACCTCTATCCCTTATTCAAGATGTTGATAAAAGTTTTGGAAAGAGCCTGCTGACAATCTACTCAATATTTCTTTGTAAGATGAATGATTAAAATACTCTTTATTGTTCTTCCCCTTGTGGTCTATGATCTAGCCTGTTTTATCCTATTTTATACAAATAAGAGTATTTGGAATCTTTCCATCAGGTATTACACTGAGCTTCAGATACTTTCTATCTATGGCATTCCCTGATCCACTAAGTTAATATCTATCAAAGACATTTGTGATAGGACTAGTTTGACATAATTCCTTTGAGATTAACTGATGCTACCATCTTGTAGCTGTAATACAAGTGCTCACAAACAATCAGTTCGATCATTTGTTTGAGGAAATTCCACAGGAACATCTTGCTATCATCCAAGCCATGTCTTTGTACACAGATGCTTATCACAAAGTCATATCTATTATATATGCACAAATATATGTACAAAGATACAAAGAACTTACAGCAGTTGTCTTACACACTGGCTTTTTAATTCCCTTTCATCAAAGTATTAGATGATAAATATTGCCCCAAATATAGTTATTTATACTTTACATAAGAATAGGTGGATCATTCAAACCACACTGACCTCTTCTTATTTAATTGAGAAGCATTTCCAGATAGTGAAAAAAGAAACACAGCAAATAAATATGTTAATAAATTGATGAATTGATTCAGTAAAATAAAATAGAACAAATGGCAGAAAATTCACAAAAACCTCTCCTAAAATTATTGCACCTAAGGGCCTTGATTATATTTTAATTAAAGTACTATTTCCATGAAGTCTTAGAGTGAACTTCATTTCACTAAAAGAAAACACTCATTTCCATTCAACAGAGACCTTTGTTCATCCATGTAGATGACTGCATCCACACTTTATACTTAACTGTTTTATGGAATTTACTTTAATTTCACTTTTTGCCTAGAAATTAATCAATGATCTGAGTTCACACCACAGACAAAGCTGTCCGTCCCCCATATTAACATCACGAATTCTGATGCACTAATTGCATTAATCAAACCTCTAGTATAATTGAACAGGTTAAGAATGCTGCGTAAATACCAGTTTGTGTGTTTATTTTCCAAAGATTGCAAGTGTTTGGCAAGTGAGTACAACAGTATTATCAATTTTCCGGAAACAAATCCAATTCAGAATCATCTTGTCAGCAGTCTCAAGAAATATGGATTGATCTCTAGGGCTCTTCAAGCATATACCTAAAGATCCATCCATATCATGCCTTACATAAATATCATTAAAATTGCCATTTGTAGACAATGGCTTTTCTAAATCTTCTAAAGTAGCAAATTGTTTCATAGAATGAAATGGGCAATATGACATTCTCATGAATTTTATAGATGAAGCACAATGTCTGATATAATACAAAGACTTTTCAGTTATCTGTAACCCAGATAGTGAGATGCATGAACTATATAAAAACCTTGGTTGCAGTATATTCAGTCTACTTATTCCCCTAACTCTTCTGCTCTTCTAATTGTTTCCACTGAAAACAAGTCTATTTCTTTGTGCATAGATCCAATATTTTAATAGATTTCCATCATTTCTAGTGGCCTTTATTTTTTTCCTCCACTTCTCACAGATGCTACTGAGTGATCAAATATTAACTTAAAATTGCTTAACATTGTAGGATTAAGAAGACTTGTTTACGATTATGCTCAATATTGTTCGTCACATTTCATTCAAACATCATACGATATGCAGTATATCATTCTTTTTTTTAAATTGATTTTTTATTACACATTTCCAACATTTACACCACATTTCCAATCTTTACAGCACTTCAGCATCGGTATCTCTCGTAATTTTATATTGATATTTACATTTTTCTTTCTTTTCTTTTATATACTATTCCTATGGTAACATTCTTACATGTATATTTTGCCTTTTCACAAATATATAATCATCAAACTATATGTACCAATAACAACTCCAAAAAAAAACAAAAACAGATTACCTATAACAATAAGGAAACTTCAATCCAAAAAGAGATCACTCTGGCAGAAAAACAAATCTGGTCACGTTGCCAACTTCAAAAGCCGATACAAAAAAAATAAAGACTGAATGCACCAATTATAACATTAAACAAGAGGAAAACCTTCTACGCACCAATTCCACCCGCACTTTTTACAATTTTGTAAACAACACACTAAAAGACTCAAGGTCTATCCCACCCTTGATAGGACCTAATGGTAAAGACTGCAACGATGATGCCATTAAAGCCACCATCTTTAACACATTCTTTGGCTCAGTATTCGTAAACCGCAATGGATCATGCCCAGTATTTCCTAGACGAACCACAGAAAACTACAATGATCTAATACATATCAATTTTACAGAAGACAATGTTGAAAAAGCACTATGCAATCTAAAACCATCTCTATCTATTGGACCGGATGGAATATGTGCCTACTTCTTAAAAAGGCTATCCACTGCCATAGCAGAACCTCTAAGCATAATCTTTGATAAATCTTTCAGGAGCAGCTTGTTGCCTAACCTATGGTCACAAGCCACGGTCATCCCCATCTTCAAAAAGGGAGACCCCAGCCTAGTTGAAAATTACAGACCAATCTCCTTATGTTGCGTCACCTGTAAAGTCATGGAATCTATTATTAACCAATTCATTATCCTCCACTTAGAGACAAACAACCTCTAATAATAATAATTGTTTCTCTAATAAACAATTTGATTTCAGAAAAAAACTATCCTGTAATCTGCAAATCTTACATTGCAAAAACATATGGACTACACAATCATGTGGACTACACTCAATCAGGGCAAAACAATAGACGCAATCTACATAGGCTTCTCTAAAGCCTTTGATTCAGTGGTACATGACAAGCTACTCCTAAAACTAAAATCTTATGGTACAACTGCATAATTGGATAGAAGCATTCCTGTCAAACAGACAGCAAATGGTCAAAATTGGGAGTGTCCTATCAAATTCTGTAACTGTCAATAGTGGTGTCCCCCAAGGCAGTGTTCTAGGACCAACTCTCTTCATACTCCATACTATGTATATACTCTACATAAATGATCTCTGTGATCATATTAAGAGCAACTGCATTTTCTTCGCTGATGATGTAAAACTGTTCAATACCACAGACAATACTGCTACCTTTCAAAAAGATCTTGACTATGTATCAGAATGGTCAAACAAATGGCAACTTCAAATCTCAACAAATAAATGCTCTGTCTTACATATTGGCAAAAAAAAATCAGAAAATAAAATACAAGCTGAATAGCCAAGACCTTGTTGATGATCCAAGCTCTGTAAAGGACCTTGGAATACTCATCTCTAATTATCTAAGTGCTAGAGACCACTGTAACTACATAGCCAAAAAGGCATTAAGAGTTGTTAACCTAATCCTACATAGGTTTTTCTCTGGTAATATTACACTACTAACTAGAGCATACAAAACATTTGCCAGACCAATATTCGAATACAGCTCATCAGTCTGGAACACACATTACGTATCTGATATTAGCACAGTTGAGAAAGTCCAGAAATATTTCACAAGAAGAGTTCTCCACTCCTCTATTCATTATAGAATCCCTTATGCCACCAGACTTGAAATTCTAGACCTAGAAAACCTTGAATTACGCCATCTTCAGTCTGATCTAAGTATGGTATATAAAATCATACATTGCAATGACTTACCTGTCAATACTACAGCTTCAACCATAACAACACAAGAGCACACAATAGATACAAACTCAAGGTTAACTACACCACACTTGATTACAGGAAATACGACTTCAGCAGCAGAGTGGTCAATGTCTGGAATACTCTACCTGACTCTGTGGTTTCTTCCCCAAATCCCAAAAACTTTAACCTGACTGTCTACTATTGACCTCATCCCTTTCCTAAGAGGTCTGTAGGGGGCATGCATAAGTGCACCAACGTGCCTACCATCCCTGTCCTATTGTTTTTTTTATTTTTCTTATATGTACCCATTTCATGTATTCATAACTATGTATATACTTATACCTATTACCTTGTAAGCGATTGACAAATCAAAATAAATAAAAAATAAATAAATATCTGTATATATGTTTCCTTTCGCTCTTGAATAACCTTTATACATAGACTTCACCTTTATTCTCTAGTCTAGAAGAACCTCTCTAACTTGATGTCTCTGGAAATACATATTGGATTTGTTTGTTGCAGTATCTCATTCTAAGTAAAATAATACAAATCTGAAAAAATACTGTCTTTTATTATATAGAATAACAAAGTATAAAATACAAATAACCTGCTTGCTGCTGTCCACTGATTAATACTCACAAGTCTTTAAGAAAATTATCTTTTATTTGCCATTTCTGTTCGAGCACAATATTGCTTTTTCTTTAGCATCTAGAAGAATGACTGTTTCTTAAAAATAAAGAATAAAAATCTAGATGGTTACATGCATGTTGTAAATTATATATTCTGTTTAGTGGTACCCTTTTACTTACACACACACACACACACACACACACACACGTAGAGAGTGAGGGAGGGAGAGAAAGAGGAGAGATATCTTCTATAAGGCCCTATCTAACAAAATGAAATTCAATGTAGAGAAAAGTAAAGTCTTAAATTTAGGCAAGAAAAACCCAAAGTACACATATAGACTGGGTAAAACCAGGCTCTATAGCAGTAACTGTGAAAGGGATCTTGGAGTCTTAGTGGACAACCAGCTAAATATGAGCCAGCAGTGTGCAGCAGCACCCCAAAAAGCCAATGCAATCCTAATCCAGAGGTGGTATTCAGCAGGTTCTGACCAGTTCTGGAGAACTAGTAGTGGAAATTTTGAGTAGTTCAGAGAATCAGCAAATACCACTTCTGACTGGAGATTTTACAGTATCCTTCCCCTGCCACACCCATCAAGCCACGCCCACAGAGCCAGTAGTAAATTTTTTTGAATCCCATCACTGTTCTAAGCTACATTAACAGAGAGATACAATACAGATCAAATGAGTTACTAATACCACTCTATAAAGCCTTAGTAAGACCACACCTAGAATACCGCATCCAGTTTTGATCACCACACCATAAAACAGATGTTGGGATTCTAGAAAAAGTGCAAAGAGCATACAGGATGATTAGGGGACCGGAGATTAAAACATATGAAGAACGGTTACAGGAACTGGGCATGGCTAGTCTAGTGAAGAGAATAACCAGGGGAGACATGATAGCGGTGTTCCAATATTTGACGGGCTGCCACAGAGAAGAAGGGATCAAGCTATTTTCCAAGGCACCTAAAGGCCGGAGAAGGAATAATGGATGGAAATTGATCAAGGAGAGATTCAACCTAGGAATAAGGATAAATTTTCTGACAGAACAATCAACCAATAGAACAGCTTGCCTTTGGAATTTGTGGGAGCTTCATCACTGGAGGCTTTCAAGAAGAGAATGGACAGAGATGGTGTAGGGACTCTTGCTTGGGAGGATGTTGGACTAGATGACCTACAAGGTCCTTCCAACTCTGTTAATCTGTTATGATGGTTGTATATACTGTACTACAGTATGTATTGTGGTAATTGTCTAACGGTTAAATTATTAATAATGTCCAGTGCCCACTGTTTATTCTTTGAAAAATTGGGATATATTGTAAGACCCATTTTCATTAGGATTTAGACTATGATAAATCAAAGTCTCATTTTCAAGAACAAATACAGCATTTTCAAGTCAATGATATTATAGCAATACATCTGGCAATACATCTTCCTCCTATTAACACAACAGGGTATTGCTAACTATACACATATTCTAGCAGCCTGCAGTTTAGCACAAAACAGCTAAGATTAATCTCTGTGGAAACTGGAAAATTAAATGTTGAACATTATGAAATAGTTATGTTAGTCACTGGCAAAATCCAGGTATTATTCACCATTATTACATGGATGAATATGGCTAACATTATTTTTTAGTTGTCTCATTTTTGCCCTACTACAGCAAAAGACTCCGAATAATTGATCTAAAACATTGATATAATTTAAAAATGACCAGTGTTTATAATATATAACAGAATGATTATTTTTTCCTAAATAAAAGCAATGTTTTATTTGACCCTTGTTCTGACAACAATATCATCTAGTTCTACTCCGATTGTTATTGAATGAGAAAATTTACTCACAACTCCATTATTAAACAATGGTTGGTGTTGCAGTTCCATTGATTGTAGATCAAGTCACCAATCTCTTGCTCCAATAACATAGTGACCCAGATGAATCAATTAACCCAGATGAATCTGGAAATTTTTCCCATTTCTTGCTCAGTGGGATACCTCACTAGAAGACTTGAGAGTTTTCTCAGTGGAATAATCTCTTGCAAGTACTAAATAGACAGAAAGGATTGGAAAATGGGAAAACTCAATCCTGAACATTCCAGATTTAGATAACTACACCAAGTTTATAAATTCCCTGAGAGCTAATTCTGATAATGCTACTAGAGAACTGGCTTCCAATCAGAATATATGTTTCTTACAACAGAGAAAATACTCTGTGTGGGTTTCTACAGGAGACTCAAAATATGAGCTGGAATAAAAAAATGCTAAATTGACCTGTTAAACTGGATCTATCAGATGTAATCTAGGACAAGAATATGCATTAAGAATTCCGGAGATGGATACATAATGTGTTACTAAGGAGAGAGGCAAGTCTCAGTAACAAGCACATAGATTTTTATTATTGCCCAAAGATTAATGTTACTTTTCTCATTGAGCTCTAGGCTCTTTGCTCATTGCAGACAATTGTGAATGAACATGATAACTGATCTGTCTGCAAAATCTCAACCTTATGAGGTGTCAGGCAAGGTCATTGTGATGATGCACTATAGTCAAGCACTTACTCCACTCAACCAATTATTTGGAAGTCTATGTCAGTGCTGCTTGGCTGACCCCTAGGCCACAAAAGTGGGAATGGAATGCAGATCATCACCGAGCCGCCAAGAATCAGAACTGTTACCAAAACATTTTTTTTGAATTCCATTGGACATTAAACAGATAATTAGGGTGGAGGGTGTGAACCTGAGAAATAGGAAAGTAAGTAGACAGTTTTCATGCATAAACTTCAGATCTGCCTTTTTCTTATCTTGTAACAGTTGGCTTTAGTAAAACTATATATTTCACTAAGGATGCTGCTGAACGCTCTTCTTTGCTAAATGACAGAGACAGGACTAGTCCAACAGTCAATTAAGATAAATCTGTCTATACGAGTGAAAATTGGGTATTGGTGGATAAAGATCCATTGAATCTTTAGCTCATAGCTTGTTATGTTACGCCCCATATACAAAAGCCTGCTTTATAACTCACTATTTGATGAAATGCCCAGACAATTCTGATTTATTTTATGTATAATTACTTTTATAAATCAGTACAATATGTTTCCTTGAATCGGACTAAATTTTGTTATACTACCTATCAAACTGGACACACCCTTTTGATGACCTAATTAAAATATCATTATTTTTATTTTATTTGATATACAAATGGTTTGATTGCAAATTATTTTGTTAACTTACAGGGTTTTAGTGAGTGACATAATAAAGATTACCACCCAATAGTTCCAGAGACATTGTCTTCATTAGTTCAGCTCTGTTCATGGGGGACTCAAGGAACAGAGGCAAAGAAAAGCACAGATTTTCACCATCAGTATCTCTTTCTGTAAGCTCTAGTAGGTACAGAAAACTAATCAACTCCACAAGAAGGGTAAAATTACTTTTATCGAGATTGGCTATAATAACAGAATATTACAAGTCTGATAGTGGTATACTCCTCCCACTTTGTATACCCCGGTGAATTAGGGAGGCATCTGCTTAAACTAGTTCTGAATGTTATCTCATTACGCTGGATTTAAAAAGTATCTAGGTCCCTTTTGCCTAGGCAACAGTTCTTGCAAAATTTCATTAAAGTCCTCTTCTTTACTTTCTTCATCCACATCAACTCTGTGATTATACCTTATTCCTCTGTCTCATATTTTCACAAAAGACATTCTTCCATATTTAAGCTGAACTGGTCAGCCTAAATGAATTTATTCATAATAATATACAAAAGGACTTTGCCTATCCCTCTTTTTCCTGTTTATTATTATTATTATTATTGTTGTTGTTGTTGTTGTTGTTGTTGTTGTTGTTGTGATGATTACAAACATTTGATTTGTGATTATGGGCTTCTGAACATTAGGGATATTCACAGCATTTCTTTATTCTTAAAATGACTGAGAAAATCAGGCATTTTAGCAAGTTCGATCTCAGAAGAGTTTACCTAGGTCATAAATATTTACTGACCTTTGTTAACTGCTGTTGGAAGTTTGAATATACAGTTATATTATTTGGATGTTCTGTAAGCTCCTCGGGCTTCATGAGATTTATGGATCATTTTTATGACCTATTGGACAAGCCTTTAATAATGTATTTTGATTATTTGCTGATCCATATGGATAATTTTGCCATCTTCCCTGAAAATATTTTAGGCACTCTGTAGCTTTGATAAATTTAACTTCTCTCTGTTTTGTTTTGATTCAATAACTTCTTCAATAGTTTGTGGGAATGTTGTAGGGGTGTCAAACTCACGATGACATGTTGTCGTCACTTAATATATCACAACTTTCCCCCTCTAAAACAGGGGTGGGCATGACCAGCACATGATACATCTGCCCCATGGGCTGTGAGTTTGACACCCCTGCTGTAGATGGATTTTTTATTTTGATTTCTGCAAAGTATTGGACAAAGTATCCCATGACATTCAGATAAGCAATCTACTTAACAGAGTAACAGAGTTGGAAGGGACCTTGGAGGTCTTCTAGTCCAATCTTCTGTTCACTCAGGAAATTCTATACTATTTCAGGCAAATGGTTGTCTAATCTCTTCTTAAAACTTCTAGTATTGGAGCATTCACAACTTCTGGAGGCAAATTGTTCCATTGATTAATTGTTCTAATTGTCAGGAAACTTCTTAGTTCTATGTGGCTTCTCTCTTTGATTAGTTTCCATCCATTGCTTCTTGTCCTGCCAACAGATGCTTTGGAGAATAGCTTGACTCCCTCTTCTTTGTGGTAACCCCTGAGACAGCAATAGCACTTAGATTTATATATCGCTTTTAGCGTTTTCCAGCCCTTTCAAAGCAGTTTACAGAGTTAGCATATTGCCCCCAACAATCTGGCTCCTCTTTTACCCACCTCGGAAGGATGGAAGGCTGAGTCAACCTTGAGCCCGGTGGGTTTCCATCTGCCAAATTGCAGTAGGAGTAGTTTACAGTACTGCACTCTAACTACTACGCCATCAAGATATTGGAACACTGCTATCATCTTACCCCTAGTTCTTTTTTCATTAAACTAGACTTACCTAATTGCAGCAGCTGTACTTTATATGTTTTAGCCTCCAGTCCCCTAATCATCTTTATTGCTCTTCTTTGTTAAGTGCAAGTTGAATAATATGATGATTAAGGTAATACATAGCTGGCTCAAAAATCATAGAAGGTAACTTTAAGCTATATCAACAGAAGCACAATTTCAGAATGATGGGAAATCATAATTCTCTTTTATTCTGTTTAATTTACACCCAACGTTTTAAAGTCCAGTTCGGGGCATCATACTTTAACAAGTCTAAGAAAAACTGGAAGAGGCTTAGAGAAGAGATGATATGAAGCTGATCAAGTAATAGAAATCGGCTTACTAGGAAAGTTAGGTAGAGTTGGTAGAAATTGGTTAACTGAGAAAATATTTTATGGCAGTTGTGATGTAGAGGTACCTTTCAAAAACCTGAAAGGATTTCAGATGGAAGGTACTCTAGCATGCAAGAATTCAGGTCCCAGCATAATGGATTTTGTGTCTTCATAGGAAAAGGTTGAACTCAATATCCTAAATGTCCTTCCCCAAATTCAGAAGGATAGAAATATAATCAAAATATGGCAGTTTATCAAAATAAGATGAAACAGCTGTTGAAAGAATAGATCATATGAGGATCTTTAGCCAAAATTATTGTTAAAATATTCTTTCCTGTTGTAAATTATTTTTATAATAGAAGAATTAAAATATAGGAACGAGACATACATTCTAAATTAGGTATGAATATATACAATTTTCTCCTAAATGAATTCTTGATTCTGCAGAGTTTATAAATTCAGTATGAAGGAAAATGGTGTCTTTTAAAGGTTCACTAAAACCTCTTTACAGAAATAGCATACAATAGCTCTGCAACATGTATTTGCTACTTAACAGCCTGAGTGTGACAATAGTGTTTATTGCAGCAATCATAATGAATAGCACTTCCATGTATAGATCTAAACATGTGACCACTAAGGATATTTCATAAAGCTACCCTGAACTTTTCTAAAAGGCAGAACGTGTTTTAAGTATAAAAATAAAAATGAAGATGCATTTATTTCAAGCCACGTAAACACCAGCAAGAATAATTCATTTTTAATAGCAAACTAGCATTGAAAAGTAGTGCTTTATGAAAATAGCACAATGTAACTTTAAAACCTGGAATGCAAGCTGAAGCAATAATAATAAAGCTGCAGTAAAATGAAACCTCAGATTGGATTATAACTTTGTCAAGTACAGCTCTCTGCAATAGGCCTGAAGTGGAAGGGGAAAAATTCTTTTATTCCAAGATAAATAGTGAACTCAATATTTTAATTACCAAAACAAATGCAGTCAGGTAGCAATCAGGATAAAGAAAAATATGAATATAGTAGAAGGGCTTTTCTGAATGAAAGCAAAGACCTTGTTAGTCTGGCACATTTATTTAATAACAATCAGTAAATGCTTCTGGGAACATTAACAAGGATGTCACCATCACTCTAGATACCACCAAGAATTCTATCTTATGGTTAGAAAGTTTGGTTTCTGTGGAAGCCAGATATTTGTTCTAGCTCTTTTGGTTATTGTTATATTATTCTCTCCCTGTGACTCTAGCTCCACTGCTCTTAGAGACTATTTTGCATCAATCTGGCTAACAAGAGCTAGACTCCAGTCCTTTGGAAACCTCTGTCCATTAGGGTTTGAAAATACTAGGAATCGTCTTAAGTAACTGTTCTGAGAGGTTGGCAGGGGTGGGATTCTACCAGTTCTGTCTGGTTCTATAGAACCCCTTGTTAACTTTCTAAGCAGTTTGGAGAACCAGTAGGTAGAAGCAATCTCCTTTTGTTTTTTTCCACCCTTATTACATTCTTGGCAGAAAGCCTAGACTTCCTGTCTCCGGAGCTTCTGAGGCTGACTTTCTTAAAGGGGAAGGGTTGTTTTAAGATTTTTACACTGCTGTTGGGAGGAAATACTTCCCTGGACAATCAGCACTTTAAATAAATATAATTGAATAATGAAGCAAAGCTTTTAGTAACAGGGAACCTAGATGAGTGGCATTCAGCAAGGCTTCTTGGATAGCTAGAAAGATTAACACTCAAACATGAGTTTACATACCCTTTCTGAGTTTTGGACTAAAACTGGTTTTTGGTGAAGCTTAATTCTGTGCTTGGTGAAGTTTAATCCTGTATTTATTGATGGGATAATTTTCCCTATTCAGCTTCAACAAGCAACAGCTAATGTTGTGATTTAATTATTTGTATTGTGTTTGAATTTTTTCCTGCCTCATGGTTTCTTTTTCTATCTGGGGAGAAGTCTTCCTTCATTGCTTTAGTATTATCTGGCACTGTCCTTTTGGGGTATACTTCCAAGAGGCCGGATGCAAGATTGGCACTGATTTTTTTTACTGCCTCTCTGGGGGACATATGACCTTTCCTTAAATCTGGATGATTTCCTTAGGATATCTTGTGAGGTGAGTGAGACCAGCTGGTATCTTTAAGTAGTGCAAATGGATCTAAGAATTACTTTTCCTGAGTGTGCTTTTCCTGGAGAGCTTAAATGACCTCTCTGCTAAAGGGCTTCACTTTATGAGCAAGAGTTGGCTGCTTGATAATTATCTCTGCATTTTAACTATTTTCATTCCTCAAGGTGCTTTGGCACCCTGCCTGATTTGTAACTCTAGCTTGCAGATATTTTTAATGATTGGTATTTAAGGCAACTTTTTGCAAGCAAAGAAGCTTTTTGTATTTTTGTACAGGTAATCCTTGACTTACAACAATTCATTTAATGACCATTCAAAGTTACAATGGCACTGAAAAAAGTGACTTATGACCATTTTTTATACTTATGACGTTGCAGCATCCCCACTGTCATGAGAGGCCAGGCGAGGAGAAGCGCCCCTTGACATGAGTGATGTCAAGTTGGGCATGCCTACCCAGTCACATGACCACCAAACCACATCCACCAAAGAACCAGTTTTTAAAAAAACTGAATCCCACCCCTGGATGTTGGGATAAACTAAACCAAGTATCGAACTCCACAGTTGATAGATTTTTTTCTCAAATGGTCTTGTGCTATCATCTTATCTCTCCTGAATACTAATTCTGAAATATTGCTGAGGTTTCAAATTGGCTTCACCTTGGTGAGGTTGAATGCACTTTCCTCTGCGGTTCTCCCAGTGCATATAAAAACATTCCTTTTCAGCAGCCCATATCCTTTGTTGCTCTCTTTAAAAGAAATCTTGGAAGACATACTGTATAACCATCCCATTTAAAAGAACTATCCTGGTAGGGAGCTATCTGTCACTTGTCTGACCAAGACCTGTCATATTTTCCCACATTGCCCAATTTTGTGCTATTATTTTTAATATCTGTCTTATTTATGATTCAAGATTAGTGCACATTTTGGTGATTGCAACTGTTATCTGTAATAATGCTACTATTTGAGTTTTTATATAATTTTATTGTATTATGTCATCATTATATTTAATTTTTAATTTTATGATAACTATAGGTTTATATACTTTTACTGTAGTTCTTTCCAGGTTAAGGGCTGAAAATACAGGTTTTATTTTATTTATTTTATTTATTTATTTATTCAATTTATATACCCTTCTCCCGAAGGACTCAGGGCGGTGCACAGCCTACTAAAATAACATATATACAAAAGTTAAAATGGAATTAAATAAGGGCTGTAACCGAATCTAAAATCCCAATCTTAAAATTCATTACTTAAACCCCTTTAAAATCAATTTAGGATCAGCCCAGGCCGGCCTGCTCAAAGAGCCAGGTCTTCAAATCACGCCTAAACACCCTCAGGTCGGTGGTCGTTCTCAACTCAGGGGGGAGACCATTCCAGAAAGCGGGTGCCCCCACAGAGAAGGCCCTGTTCCTCGGGGTCGCCAGGCGGCACATAGAGGCCGTTGGGACCCGAAGGAGGCCCTCCCTGTGGGAGCGCACAGCTCGGTGGGAGACTACCGGCAGAACGCAGTCTTGCAGGTAGCCTGGTCTGATGCCATGGAGCGCTTTAAAGGTCAAAACCAGAACCTTAAAGCGCACCCGGAAGGCCACCGGCAACCAATGCAGCTCACACAGGAGAGGCGTCACATGAGAGCTTTTAGACGCCCCCATAACTACCCGCGTGGCCGCATTTTGTACCAGTTGCAACCTCCGGGTGCTCCCCAAGGGGAGCCCCATGTAGAGGGCATTACAGTAATCTAGGCGGGAGGTGACCAGGGCATGAGTGACTGTGCGTAAGGTGTCCCGATCAAGAAAAGGGCCGCAACTGGTGCATCAGGTGAACCTGATGGAAAGCCCCCCTGGAGACGGCCATAATATGATCTTCTAATAACAGCTGTACATCCAGGAGGATACCTAGATTGTGAGCCCTCTCTGTGGGGGCTAAGATCTCACCCCCAATAGTCAGCGATGGATATAGCTGACTATAGCTGACTATATCGAGACGCTGGAAACCACAGCTACTCAGTCTTGGAAGGGTTGAGTCGAAGCCTGTTCTCACCCATCCAATTTCGAAACGGCCTCCAGTTACCGGGACATAACCTCCACAGCATCGTTGGGGTGGTTTGGAGTAGAGATGTAAAGCTGAGTGTCATCCGCATAAAGATGACACTTTACTCCAAAACCACGGATGATCTCCCACAGCGGCTTCACATAAATGTTGAACAAAAGAGGGGAGAGTACTGACCCCTGAGGCTCCCCACAAATGAGAGGCCTAGGGGTGGACCTCTCACCCCCCATCAACACAAATTGCAAGTGGTCAGAGAGGAAGGAGAAGAACCATCACAAGACAGTACCTCCAATTCCTAACCTCTCCAGCCGCTCCAGTCAATAGTATCAAAAGCCACCGAGAGATCTAATAGGACCAGGACAGAGGAATAACCTCTATCCCCTCCAGAGATCATCAACCAATGCGACCAATGCTGTTTCAGTACTGTGCCCAGGCCTGAAGCCCGATTGGAAGGGACCTAAATACGTAGTTTTCCTCCAGGTACTGAGGGAGCTGAAACGCCACCACACTCTCCACAACCTTCGCCACAAAGGGGAGATTGGAGACTGGACGATAGTTATTCAAAAGCGCTGGGTCCAGGGCAGGCTTCTTGAGGAGAGGCTGCACCACCGCCGTTTTCAGGGCGGTAGGGAGCGACCCCTCCCTCAACGAAGCATTGACAATCCCCTGGAACCAGCCTTGTGTCACCTCATTGGAGGTAGAAACCAAGCAGGAGGGATATGGGTCCAACAAACATGTGGTGGTGTACAGCCGCCCCAGCAACCTGTCCACGCCCTCGGCGGTCACAGGATCGAACTCCTCCCAGATAACCATCTCAAGACTTGCCCCAGCCATCTCCCCTGGGACCAACCAGCTGGAGTCCAGCTTGCCCCAAATCTGAGTGATTTTATCATGCAGAAATTGGGAAAACTCCTCTGCCCTGCCCTGCTAGAGGTCTTCCCGTGCTCTCGGCTCAAGCAGGGAGCGGGTCACTCTAAACAGGGCGGCAGGCTGATTTTCTGCTGACGCAATAAAGGCAGAGAAGTGCGAATGCTTCGCCACCTCTATTGCCACTAGGTAAGTCCTAATATAGGACCACACCTGTGTCCGGTCAGATTCGGTGCGACTGGCCCTCCAGATGCCCTCCAGACGTCTTTTCCGGCACTTCATCTCCCTCAGCTCCTCCATAAACCATGGAGCTGGATGGGGTCTGTGCCAAGTCAGAGGTCGGAAAAGCACAACTCGGTCCAGAGCCTCAGTGGCCAACCTATGCCAGGTGGCCACTAAGTCTTCAGCCGAACTGTGAGCCAGAGTCTCAGGAAATGGCCCAAGCTCCATCTGGAACCGTTCAGGATCCATCAGGCACCTGGGGCGGAACTATCTCCTCGGTTCCACCTCCCTGTGGTGGGGGGTGGTGGCAGAGAAGTCAAGCCTAAGAAGAGAATGATCGGACCATGACAAGGGTTTTATAACTATATCCCCAAAGCTACGATCATTCAACCACTGAGCAGAGACAAAAATCAGGTCCAGCATGTGTCCCCCGATGTGAGTGGGGCCAGAAACTAATTGGGTCAGGTCCATGGCCACCATGGAAGCCATAAACTCCCGAGCCACCCCCGAGGTCTCACCGAGTGAAGGCAGGTTGAAATCCCCCATGACTAAAAGCCTGGGGGTCTCAACCGCCAGCCCGGCTATCACCTCAAGGAGCCCGGGCAGGGCCGATGATATGTGGCAGGGAGCCAGGTACATTATCAAAAGGCCCATCTGAACCCCCTGACCCCATTTCACAAAGAGGGACTCACAGCCGGCCGTCTGAGGGACAGTGGCCTCCCTAGGGCAAAGAACTCCTTTAATAATGGCCGCTACTCCCCCACCCCTGCCCTGGGACCTTGGCCGATGAAAAGCAAGGAAACCTGGTGGGAACATCACTCTCTGGGCCCAACTAGATTTCGGTAATACCTACCAGGTCTGCATCCTCCTCCTGAATAAGATTGTAAATCAGGGGGGCCTTATTAACGGCGGACCTGGCATTGCACAACACCAGCCAGGTACCCAGGGACTGAGACTCTATGCAACCAGGCCTGCAAGATGGGTCAAGAGGGTCGGAACGCGCTACCAATCGGAGACATCGGGCGCGCAGTCCCTTACTCTGATATGGCCCTCTACCCCCGCCGTATCTGCCTCTCCCACATATAGTGTCAATAGACCTCACTCCTGGTTGCCCACCCTCTGGCCCCCTCCCCAACCCCAACCCTCTGGGCCCTCCAAGGTGTGTGTGCCAGCCTGGCTGATTCCAAACCTCCCTGGGCTGTCCCCCAACCCCAGTAAAAATTTTGATAAAAAATTTAACAAACGGGGACCCTCCCCCAAGCATTTTCTGTGGTTGTACCATCTCTCAGAGTCCCAGGACCCGTCATTGAGGAAAGTCCTGGAGAGTCTAGAGGGCCATTTCCGAGAAAGGGGGACATTTCTCAGGGCATAAAGATCTTCAGTAGAATATCATAATGGCTCCAAGGGATGCGCCACCACTGTCCGATGACGTAAGGACTTCACCGGTTGAGACCAGGGCTGTGCCCAGGAACACCCAGCCCATGTCCATGTTCCAACTGGCCATCCTAGTCTCTACCGGCGACTGCCGAGACGGCCGCGAGCTAGGCATCGCCGACACCCCTGATGCCGGGATCGACACTGCCGAAGCCAACATCCCTGCCAAACCAGGTGATGACATCAAGGTCCGGCATCATCGTCACTGGCGCCGGTGCCTCCGTGGCTGCCCATTCTCCGTCGCACCCGCCGCTGCCGGGGTCAATGAGATCTCCACCACCGCCATCGACCCAGGAGACAGCATCCGTCGGAGCCATCAGTCATCCAGGGAACACCCCCGCGGCTCTAGACTCTCCAAGGGCTCCAGAGTTGTTTTGGTTTCATTGTTGTTCCAAAGCTGTTGTGATTCAGTAACATATGAGTCTCTCAAATAAAAGTTCTATAAAGTGACAAGTTCATTTTCCATGAAGATGCTTCAGTCAGGATCCAGAATTTGTCAATTTTCCAGTAGACTCAATTGAATAGACCTTCTTAAGGCTCTTGAATCTAGTTAGTAACAAACAATGTCATTGAGATATTGTAGATCCTTTTTTCTTTTCTTTTCTTCTTAAGGCAAGAAGATTATCTATGTGTGAGGTAATATTCACTAAAAACCTTTCAGAATATCAAAGTGAATAGAAGTGGCTAATTGAAAGGAAATGTTGCCAAGGCATTGTTGGAAAGTGGTTTGAAATGACTGAACACTGAAGAGCGACAAGAGCTTACTCAGAAAAAAAGCAGAAAATGCTTACCTTATCTGAAAAACTGCAGCATGAAGAAGTGGAGCATTCTGCATTTCACTGGTGTTAGATTTGTTTCGACATGATATGATAGAACAGGAGAGTTTAGCAAAGTTAGGAGAGGAGAAGTTCAGCCACATAGCTCAACCATTACTGCTCTAAAGAGTATTGGTCCCAACAGAAGGCCCATGACAATGGAGAGGGAGATGATGTTGCTTGAATCCCATGGTTGTTTGGCTGCATGTATCAGCTAATACATATGCTGCTTTGTAACCATGTAGAAAGAGTCCTTGCTTTTCTGAAATAACATCAGCAGTGCTAGTGAGTATGGGATTTGCTCCTTATAAACAGACAGTAGCATGCCCTGCTAATGCTGGTGGATGTGTTAGCCTTTTTAGTCTTAGGGATTCCCTAGTGTTTTTAGATTTAGCTTATTCTAGGATGCTTACTGTTGAAATTATGGTTGAGTCTGTCCCTGGGTTGTGAGACTAAATCATTTTTCATTGTATCTTCTGATGTGGCTTCTGAAGACATGAAGAAAATTACTTAATCTTAATTCCTGGAAACTTGGCATTCAGACAAATAGGCACATAGAGAAAAAACACATTTACATATCATTCAAAAGAGAGAATTAAAAGTAAAAGGTTAAGCGAGAAATGAACAAAAATCTGGTTGATGAAAATCTCTAAGTAATAGGCAGCTGGGTCGGGCTGGTGGTAAAGCACCCCCTTGATAAAGAGAGAGTTATTCCTTTCTTTAAAAGAGGCAATGATGGACTCTGTCTTCAAGAAACAACAGCTCAAACTGGATGTACCAGTTTGTAATTCCTCTTCCTATGAAATTTTATGGAGAAAGTGACTGAATTGCAATTACAGAGAATTTGGAAGAAACAAATTATCTGGACCCATTTAATACTGCTTTCAGTCCTTGGTTCAGGTTGAAGACATCATTGTTGATGTTTATTCTTTTGGATTGGAAGGATAAGGAAAGCTTTTTGATCCTGCTTGATTCCTCAGTAGCCTTCACTCACAGGTGGTATCGTTTTGAACTGTCTCTGAGAATTAGAAAAAGAGACACTATGTTACCATAGTCCTTAGTTGTATGGGATGATACAGCTTCTCGTACAAAGAAGCCTCAGGGTTTGATACTCTCTTTTCTCCTTTTCAACATTACATGAAGTCACTGGGCAAGATCTTCAGTATGTGGTTAGGTATGATGAGCATTTTGTTGACACCAACTATATATGAACCAGGATTTCAAATATTGTTGTCTGGATTCCTGGAGATTGTCTAAGTCTGGGTGGAGAAGAACAGCTGAATTCTAGTAGTACTAAAACTTTAAAAGTCATTTGTTCACAGTGAGATTCTTTTATTAACTATAAACAGGATTGCAATCTGTTAGGTGGAAATGATTTGCAGTTTGGAGTTCTTCTTAGACTTATAGCTCTTCCTTGAGCTTGCTGTGATCAAGAAGGTAAATGTACATATCCATCTTGAGTGCAAATTGCAATATTTCACAGAAGAGGAGGCACTACAATTACCTTAATTACCTCTTGAATGTACTAGGCAATATACAGTGTAGACCTCTCTTTGAAGAGCATTTGGCAGCTTCAACTGATGGGTATGTGACAAGATTCCCATCATAATAATTGTACTACAAGGGTTGCAAAGGTTACAGGTAAAATTCAAGGAGCTAGTTCCCAACTTGAAATATTTTCTTGGTTTGAGGTTCTTCAGTTGCAGCCTCCATCCTCTGAAATAGCACTTCCCCAGATACATGATCAGTGTTTCCATTCTGGCTTTTAGGAAGCTGATGAAAACTTGTTGATTCCACCAAGCCAGGGAGGCAGCTTTCCTCTAATTGCCTGTTGGCCATGAGATTGGATCCCTTTATTATTGTTGCTATTTCTATTACCACTTGTGGTTTCATAGGAATAATTATCTCTGTTTTTACCTGACTGTATGATTTTAATCCCAGTTATGAATTATGGGTAATATCTACTCAAAGTCAGCAGACTAGAGTGTCGTAAAAGCTCTGTAATAAAATAAAAAATAAAACAACTAACCAATCAAATAAATAAATAAAATAAATATATTTTATGTGATCAATCATGTTATCATGGTGTTAGATTGGCTAATATTAGATCATTTCATAGATTATTTACTATGAAACATATTTGGAAGAAAAGTATTTTTCTTTATCTGAAGTTCCTTCAGCTACCTATTTGCATGAAGTCATCTTACATGTGAATATAAATGAAGGTAACATACTGGTCATGAATTTTAATTATAACAGAAAAATAGTTAGCATACTACCATTATGATCCTTTAACTCTTAGTGATCATAGGTTTCTTGCTCATGTATTCTTTTCTCGATCAAGTGACATTAGACCAGGTGCTAGGATGATGCCAACATAATATGTATATAAAAGCCATTTGAGTTTAGTGTCTCAATAGCAGCTGCTTTTTGAAGGGCCATATTCATCATTTAAATAGGGTATGTGGCAGGACTGGTGCCCTGGAACAAATTTCAAGTGCTAAATAATGATGGATGTTGAGAAACGAGCATTGACTGAATAGAACCTGATGTTTCTGAATTGAATCAATTTATCTAGCAACAAAAGTATACTCATAATTATTATACTCATAAAAATTGGCAATTGCCTATCATCTGATTTCATAATTCTTCACATATACAGCATCCTATTAAAATTGACTTCAAATCCCACAAAATAGGTCTGGTCTAAATAGTAGAACAGTCTTGGCAAAATAGAATGTTTTTCAAGAATCAAATAGAAAACAAATCATATTAATAATTCCTGCTGTGTGTCCAACTTCATTGGACTTCTCTCATCCATGACTACAACAATTCGGATGAGAGAACACAACATAAAACAAAACTCAGATAGCTGCCCAGCATGTCTCTTGGCTATTCTGCATGAAGTCTAAACTGCCTGCCTCGTGTACTGATCCAGCTGTTTCTTAAGCCAACCTTGAAGTTCCAGACTAAGAATTGTGGGCTGGCAATAGGAATGGATGGATATTCAATCTGGATAATAGCTGCTGCAGGATTTGATTTGTCATTTTCCTGTTCTTGCCTTTTCTACTGCACAGTAATAGAAGCTTCATAGTTGACTCCTAGGCCAATGAATGACTTTTCTTTTTAGAGACTGTTCCTTACTCACTGTTCCTCTATACCTTTACTCTTTTTGTTTATAATTATTTACCTTTTTCTCTTATGATACCATAATTGCACTATATTTTAATAATCAAAGACTAGATGCTAAGATTGTTCTTTCTTTCCTATCTTCTGTAGTCAAGAAACAAATCAAAAAAAGGAGATGCAAAAAAGATAAATTTGGAAATACTATGGGCAGAGAATGAGGAGGGGGAAACAAGCATGCTTCACCCAGTAAGGGCAGAAATAGGTGCCAACTGGGAAGGTACTTAAATGACTGAATGGGAAATTATTATTTTTAATAGTAATGTTATTAAACATTGCAATTAAAAACATAAAAACAGATACACATTTTAAAAAAGAAAAAATAGTGCAGAAAAAAAAACCTGCAAGAAAAAAGAAAGAGATTAGCAAAAAAGAGAGAAAACAAATATATAAAGAGCCACTCAATAGTGAGATGAATGGATATAAATTTAATAAACAAACAAGCAGACAAATGACACCAATTCCTGTAGGAATATGCAGCTTCTGTAGCTAAATCAGATATGAACTGTTGCTAGATTAGAATTGAACACTGAAGGTTTTTGATCCTCACAAGTTTTTAAAAAATCAGGTTCGAAATCTGAAATTTTAAATTGAAGCTGGAAAACATGGGCTGGGAGTAGAAGGAAGCAGTGAGGAGTTTATATTGATGATGGGCTAAGTAGAAAGTGTGAATTTGTCATCTGAAACAGGGCTCCCCAATCTCCAGGTTACTGCCCACCGTTCAAACTTGGGCCACCTGAAGCAGCCGAAGCAGTGTCCACGTATGTGTACTGCGTAAGCAGGGGTGAACGCAAGCACTGGGTACACATACCTACAGCTCTCTTTCTCTCTCCACATGCTGGTCCTCAAATCCAGAAAGATTGGGGAACTCTGATCAGGAGATAATGTTCAGAACCAAGGAGAGCACTCATGCAATTGAAAATTCCTGGGCATTGATTTGAAACACATAAGAAAGTTTTCTGGACTAACCAGGACAGCCTTCTAGAACAGTAATTCCAATCTCAGAATCAGTAACTTTTTTAATGAACCAGCACTTTTTTCTAGCTTTAATTATCTTCTTGGTTCCTGGATAAATCTGAATCTCAAAACTGGAGGACAGCAGAACATCTTTGGACAAGATAAGGATTCCAGACTGTATTTCCTCTTTAGCATTACTAATATTGGTTTTTAAGAGTTCTTGATCCTTGGACCTGAGCTAAGAAACAGCTAGTTCTGTATTTCCAGAAGCTTTTTTATGTAAAATGATAGAATCAAAATACCTTTATATTCAATTCAAGAATCCAAGCTAAAGCATCCTCAACATATGTCTATCTGTCAGTTTGAAGATGTTAGAAGAGTCATCCTTTTAAGTAACTGGTACTTTGTTTATACCAGTAATGGTGTAGTTAGGAAGTATTTCATAACAATCAAATGGAATATTCTTTCCTGTGTATAAAGACCGTTATTAAGTATCCTGTAGTCTAAGATGATAGATTAACTTTGGCATTAAAGGATGATATACACCCACAGAATGTTTTCCCAAGATTGAGCATATGTAGTTCCTGAAATATATTTCCATATTTTGTTTCCTGAAGATGGACCTCATTTGTAACGATCCGTCCATTCAATTTTTAAGTGCAGTATAACTCAAAAATCTATTATGGGGTTCAGATCAAACTATTGTCTGTTTAGTCTAATATTGTCTATATCCATGGTGTGATATTTACTGAAAAAAGAAACATTCATATACAAGCACGTATATAAAGTACATTCATGTACTTTACTGCAAATTATGTCCCCATCCATCTTACATAAGCTTAGATAAGGCTCTATATACTGCCTTTGAGAATAACAGAACTCATTATAAATATTACTATCTTAAGACATAGATTAGAATGCACCTCTTTAATTCTGAAGCATGTGGATTAGTTCATGAATTAGGAAGATACAGTGCTTTGTCAGTTTTAGATTAGGTACACAAAGTCTAAGGGAATTTGGGTCTGAAGCTTCTCTTTATAATTAGATGCTATCCTTCTGCAATAATGATATCGAGAGCCTTAGAAACTCTTAACTTGGATCTGATTTAGATGTTTCTCACATACTTGGATGCCAAGAGGGATAGATGGCTGCTAATTAATTGGTTAGTTTGTCAGCTTGTTATTATTTCATGGGTGTTTATTGAGTTTCTCTAGGGAAGGACTGAATGAACCTTCTTCTATAGTTCTGTTGCAATATTTTAATAGTGGCACCCACAGACAGTAGTTGTGAATTTATCCAAATGGCACATCCTGAGAATACAGCATCTGAAAATGATAAAAGCTGCCTGGAAGAAAAGAAAACAGAAAAGAAAGCCTAATTTATTTGTCACTTGCATATATGAAGGTGAGGATTGTATATCAGTAGTAAAAAGAATCATAGTTAAATCTTTGGACCAGGGATTGGGGTGTCAGGGTTCCAAGTGAAAATTTCATTTTCAGAAAGGAAACTGGCAAAGTCCATTTTCCACAACAAATTCCTTTTTATTCAGATATACATCAAATTGGCAAAGTCTGTTGTAATTCTGGATCTGACCCAACCCCAGAATTACACCCAATAATATTGAAAGTTAGAAACATCACACCAAAGTCACATTCCCCAATCAACTATTCAATCCAGCATCTCCGATGACTCCAAACTTCACCTCCAGCCATCTGCAGGAATACAGCCTGTTTCCACAGGAAAGAATGTCACCTAGCCAAAACATTCTTCACTATCTACTCCCTCCTCTCATCCATTGAAATGTGGTGAGCCTGAAACCCACCTTGCAGGGAAAAAGAAAAGAGAAAAAGATATCAGATACTATAATACTACACTAACTAAAATGGCTACACATATGTCAACTTTCGGGCTCGACAATTATGGAGTTGTGGCCAGAAAGCAGCCAGCAGAGCTGGCAGCAGATTTGGACAGAGAGGAGGTTGGTGAGGAACATGGGCCTGTCTTAGAATGAGAGAAAGCTCTGATGAGTGCTCTACATTAGAGGCAGAGATGGGGCCAGGGCTCGCTGACAGTTATCAGCTGCCTTTGGAGTCAGATATCAGCTGAGGCAGAACAGCTGGAGTCTGTTTCCAGTGTGCACATGCACAGAGTTGCCAGAAGGAGAGAATGGCTGAGGAACAAGGGCCGACTTGGAAGTAAAGCTACAGGTGGATGGTGAATGGCCCCTCCCCTAGAGTATAAAAGAGCAGCGAAAGAGGAGTGGGGCTTTGCAGGAAAACAATTAGTTCATTCCGGCATGCTTGCTAAGTATTGCAGCATCTGAAAGATATAAGCCTGGCCCCTCTCTCCAAGCATGATAAAGGTTTGTCATTGGGAACTATCATGAAGGACTGTTGGCCGGGACTTTATTGGAGAGGAAATTAAAATAGAAGGGGTTTATTGGGATGAGGACTCATCTTAGTGCTGTTGAGGGAAGCTTAGGTCAGAACACAAACTGCCTTTCAACTGTAAGGTCCTTTGATTTCCTAAATGACACAGCTCTAAAAAGAACTATAATAATTATCATTGTTGCTTATATATATAATGGGTTGACAATATGCTTAATCATGATTCACCCAAAGTAATCATTCCCATCACTTTATAAAGAGATAGAAAATGGTTCAATATGGATGAATATCAAGGAAAAGGAAATATGCCCCCACGTTAAAGATGCATAGGCAATTGTGATGAAATCTTGATCCACTCAGGTATATTTAACTCTTTGCTATATAATAGGAACAGAGATGCATAGATAGAATGAAACAAAGAAGACAATCCAGTCTGGGTACAGTTATAAATCCAAGTAGAAATTTCATGGGGACTCTCTTGTTGGCTTTTAACCGTTCTATTTCCCTCTATTTTGTTCATGTTAGCCTATGAATGTATAAGTTACTAGAAATATTGTAAATGAATAGCAGCATATCAACTGTAATAAATGAAAATAAAATGAATTTCAGAGGCTATGAAGAGGTGGAATAGAGACAAGAGCTACAGGGTCCATACAAGAAAAGGAAGAGTCGTCAATTCAAAATTATTAGATGGAACATTACTTTTTGCTGAAGCATTAAAATGTGATCCAAGTGTTTTGCACTTTCCTGAACTTTTCTGATGATTTAATGGACAAAGGGAAGAGAGAGAAGTGACCCTGACACAAGATACAGCGAGAAGAAAATGTATATGTGCACCAAATAATATTCTGTTCATAGCCCTTTTACATTCCATGAGAAAAACTGAGCATTCTTTCCTACAGTCCCATGGAGATCACCCAAATATACAGTTTGTTTAATCAATATACTTGGATAAACTTGGATAAATTGACTTTTATATCTTCACAGAGTATTTCTGGAATTTAATGTGGTCTAGGCTGGCAGTAGTGGGACAAGGGATGGAAATGAGAAGCTTGGTGAATGGTGTTGGGGCAGTTTTGGAGGAGGAGGAGGAGAATCCTTTGATAGGCAGACATCTTATATCTTGGGTTTGTGTTTTCTGGAAGGCCATGAGCTTAGGCTTAACATAAATAGAGAAGTTTTAACCTAGGAATATTGGCACAAGTAGCAATTTAGATTGCTGCAGTCCTATATCTTTATGACAGTAGAGGAAAGATAAGGGAGGGAGGAAAAAATGTGTATATAATTGACTTAATTGAATAGGCATAACTAGCCTTACAGGTTTGGAAACAACACTAGGAATTATTGCTTTTTTAAAGGATTGGGGTAAGGGAAATTACTGGAGGTCTTTTGTGTATGCAGTTCTGATCTTTTTCTGAGAAGCTAAAATATTTATGACAGACTTTTTAAAAGGTAAACTAAATCTTTCTCTCTTTCTCTCCTCTGAATGCTTTGAACGCATATTTTACATACAATTGTATTAAAAAAATCTGGACATTGTTTCTTTGTCTACGGAATCTCAGACAAGATGTATGACTACACGGATCTTTGTAGCAGGTAAGTAGTATATCAATGAGTTCTCAGGTGACTAGAGTTATAATTTCTAGTCACCTTTCTAAGACACAAGAGGGTCATCATCACTGCCAACTATTTTTTATTATGATAAATTAGAGGGAATGGATGCAAAGCAATGCATAACATTTATCAAACTGATGATGCCTGAGGTAAACAATACATCCCACATCAACAGCAGAGCTTGCTGAACCTCCAGTTGGGGGAACAGCCAGATCTTTAGAGTCTTACTAAAGGTTAACAGGGTCATGGACAACTGGATCTCTGGGCTCATAAAGTAGAGGCTGCCACAAAGAAGAAATAATTGCTGTGTCCAGAAAATAAGATAATAGAAGGGATCCTAAGCACGACCTTTAGTAGATTTGACAATAAAAATGCATATAGGGAAGAGGTGAAGGCTCTGTTGGACTGGTGCAATAAAAGTAACCTGGTTCTAAATGTTAATAAAATAAAGGAGATCATCATAGATTTTAGAAAGAGCCAGCATGGTCATACACCACTCAGTATCAAGGATGCAGAGGTAGAGGTAATCAGCAGTATTAAGCATCTAGGGGTGCAGATAACTAACAATCTGAACTAATCTGTCCACACATCATCCTTAGTAAAGCATGCAAACCAGCATCTGTATTTCCTGACTGGTCCTGGTCATTTTTTATGGAGGCACAATTGAGAGTGTTTTAACAAATAGCATCACTGTTTGGTTTGGTGGCTGCAGTGCCTCAGATAGAAAGTCCATTCAGAGAGTGGTAAGGACAGCTGAGAAGAGTATAGGAAGCTTATCCCAAAGTGCTTTTTTCAAGAGGCAACTGAACTTTCTGATTTTTCTTTGATGACATTTCATTTCTTATCCAAGAAACTTCTTCAGCTCTGACTGGATAGTGTGGAATGGAAGGATCTATACTCCTTGCAGACAGCTGGTTATTTGCATTCTTTTAGGGGGTCATTAAAGTCACCTGGAGGTTTGTCATCAGGATCACCTGAGTGGTGCAAATTCGTGTGGAGTCTTCTTGGAACTGTATGCCGATTAGTGTACATTCAAAGTGACAATAAATATTCTATTCATTATTCACTATTCATTTGGGGGCTGGACAGAAACAATAAGAGCTAGGCAGTTGCACAGTAGCCTGGCCCTATGCCATAGTTGACAACCAGCAGCATCTTGAATCACACCCAGAAGCATGCTGGAGCCAGCACAGCTTGTTGGGTCATCTGGATAAGATAAATTTGTGACAACATCCCTATCCACAGCTACCACCTGCTCTTTGAGCAAGAAATGTGAGTCCAGAAGGGCCCCCAGAATGTGCATTGATTCTGCCTGGGAAAGTGCATCACCAGGCAGAGTTAAAAGTGTAGAGTGTCTGGAGCCAGAAAGCTTTAAAATTCAATGTCACTTAGCCTTTAGTGTGTTGAGTCCAAAGACATTGCTACCTCATCCAGACTCTCACAATATCAAGGCATCGAGAAAGAACTATTACCATTATTTATATATCTCTGAATAGTCATTGGTACAGGATTCTGTATCAGGACATTCTATCAGGACATTACAGGAGAAATCAAGAATGTGAAGACAAACACGATAATTCTGCCCTCTTGATACTGTCCCATCAGCTTCACTTGAATATCCAACTATGGGTTATGTATAAGTAGAAACATTTTATTATAATTAGGTAGGAACTTAATCCTTTTTAGCAAACATTTTGATACACACAATCACATGTATATATTCCCAGTATTAGTTGTGTTTCTCTCTTTTTTCTTATTCATCTTGTCTTCATTTCCTCACTATTCCAAGTTGCAATGAGCTGTGTCTATCAGCAAGTTTAAATATCCAGAGACCTCCTGCTGAGAAGTGATTCAGCAGCAGACCATAAGACTACCAAATGTAGTTATTTGTTATTTAAATGCAAATTATCTAGAGATTCTAACAAGTTCCAAGATAAAATGCTGCCAATTTACTTGTTAAATTGCAGGAATGTGCTTTGGTATTTGGTTAAATCTCAAATCCTAAAATCAGTTGGATGCTTATGACAAATTCTATGGCACCTCAAACTGAAGCAGGGTTCTTTTCAACTGACCAGAACAAAACTAGGGTGATTGAAAAGCTTCACTTTGTAGGACTGCAAAAAATAAAAAAAATAAAAAGTTGAACAATTTGCTGCTGCTTTAAATGTACACATTAGGAAGCTTCCTAAAAAAAGGAAGAGAAAAGAATCATTTTGGTTATAGAGTTCATACTTCATCAGATTCTTTTCAATCCACTGCTTAGGGAGGACATATGACAACAAACTCTGGTCTTCCATATTTTTACTCTTGCATATAAGGATGATGTTTGATTTGCATCACAATGTCCTAACACATTTCATCATTTGTCTTCCCTTGCCCCCTCCAAATATTTTTGCAGTTATTGTGAACTTTACCCAGCACAAATCATTAAAAATTCCCTTATATAATCTCTCCCAAATGTATTTATCTTAAGTATGGTAAGTTTATCTCTGCAGACATAATTAAAACAAATAATTTAATATAATTCTAAGCAAATATATGCATGATTTTATCATATACATGTTTTATTTTTAACAGCTTACTCTAAATCTCTTTATTTCACTAAAATAGAGCAGATTTCATTACTGCAAAGCTTTCTTAAATTCCTGCTGATCCCTCCAATTTTTGTTCTTGTTTTTTGAGTATGCTGCTTACTAGCTGCATCCATGTAGACTAGCTGATAGCTTCCATGTAGGCTAGTGATCAGCTGTTTGCATACAAGTTGCTTCAAAATATGCTTATGTGCACTTCTTTCTCAGCTGTGACAGGGCAAGCCAAATCTTTGAAGAGCACCATCAGAAAGTGTGCCAACATCTTCCTAGCAGCTGGCACAACTGAAAAACTATGCCTTTCTTACTAACACTCAACTTCTTCAGAATCTGCTCACCAAGCAAAAACTGCTCCATAAATCCTTGTGCAATTTGCAATCTTTTTCACAGTTGCTCATTATTATTGACCTTATTCTACTTGCTGCAGATGATCAGCCTCCCACTCTCTTGGATTCACAATGCATCTCCATTATCACAGTCTATTAGCAGAGGTGGTGTTGGTAGTGTAAGAAGTAATTGTAGCTTCTCTGCTAACTTGCCTTTGCTGATTCAGGAAACTTTCACACTTCCAAGCCTGTTTTTATCAGCTCATCTCTGGCCTTAGAAGAACAGAATGATGACAAAAGAAGTCTAGTCACTCTTCCTTTGTAAATGCAGGATGCAGCAATGCAACAACCATCTCTATATTTATTCATTTAAAATAGTTATAAGGTCCTGCATTAAAAATGAACAGTGTCACATTTTAAACCAGTAGATTATTGAGCTGAAAATTATCTCTGACCAAGCTAGACAATATAGCAGAAGAAATGCATCTTATACATAGGGGGAAAAGAAGTCTCTTTCAAATTGAATTAGAGCTTTGTGGTTAGCGTTTGAGTCAGTATAAAAGGATTTGTTTATTTATTTATTTATTTATTATTTATTTATTTATTTATTTATTTATTCGATTTATATACCGCCCCCCTCTCCCCGAAGGGACTCGGGGCGGTGAACAGCCAATAAAAACACATATACAAGGTACAATACACGAGACAACATAATAATATTAAAATTTAAAAACTGAAATATAATATGGCTCTAATTAAAATATAAAGCAAGTATTAAAAAAGATTAAAACCCGGTTAAAATTTAAAAACCCCTAGGCCAGTCTGGCCTGCCGAAATAAGTGCGTTTTGAGTAACCGACGGAAGGCCATGAGATCGGGGGCGGCCCTTACCTCCAGGGGTAATTCATTCCAGAGAGGGGGTGCTCCCAATGAGAAGGCCCGCGCCCTCGGGATCGCCAGCCGTCCAGCCGGCGGCACCCCGAGGAGACCCACTCTATGGGAGCGTACCGGTCGGTGGGAAGCCGATGGTGGCAGGAGGCGGTCTCGCAAGTAACCTGGTCCCGAGCCATGGAGCGCTTTAAAGATAGTGACCAAGACTTTGAAGCGCACCCGGAGGGCCACCGGGATTATAGGGATTATGAACACAAAAGAAAGAATGTTTAAGGAAAAAGAAATACAGTTCTTTGTTCTTGTTTTGTATCGTTTTGTTTCCAAAAACTAGATATCAAAGAAGAATATAAATACCTGAAAATTAGGTAGTGTTGGTTAATAGACCTAGTGAGTTGCTACTTGAATAAACAAGTTATAACATTTTGACTTTTGACTAAATAAGCATTTTGCCTTCCTTAAACTGGTTGTTAACTTCAGTCTTAGAATTCCCTAGGTAGCTTAGGCATTGCTGAGAGTTTAAGGCTGTTAAATGCTATGTTGGGTGAAGCTGCTTGGGTTCCTCAAATAGTTTCTGTTTGTTAGTGTTGATATCCTATCATTTTCATAATTCTTCTACCTGCTTTTTCATCTCAAAAATTCATCTATGACTTATCAGCAATATGACTCTTAACAATCACATAAATAGATTTTCTCCAGCATGATCCTCAGGGCTTCCAAAAATACACCCAGTGCCAATCTAATTGACCATCCTCTTCTATTTTTTTCCATGTAAGAAACTTCAGTAAAACATAGTGGAAATAGGTTTTATCTGTGTCAACAGAATAAAACATGTGTAATTATCTTTATAGTAGAAGTGGGATAGGCATATAACTAAATGATACTGAAATTTTTTAACAGAGTTACAGAGCACATGGGAAAGGGTTGATTTTCCTAAGAGAGGGAATCTATTATCATAGAATAAATAACCAACTATGCAGTTTATTATAAAGAATAATTAAGTACATTGGGAATGTGAAAACCTTGACCCTTCAGATGTTGCTACTGTCTCTTACTGAGTCAGGGAAAAGAATAGTTGAACAAATTCTTTGTCAGCTTTACAAAATCTCAGTTTAAGACTTCACTTGTGAGGAAAATAATATTCCTCCTTCTCAATTAAAAGAGCAATCCCAATGTTTAATTTCCCCAGAATGAATAAGTGCAATAGTAGATACATATAGGTTACTAATTTTAATATGTAAAATGAATTAAATTATTGCATTATTGTTTTCTGGTGTTTTTTCCTATATTGGATTATTGCATGATGAGGGCTCCTGCGTACAAGTATATAACCAGATACATTGCTTTAGGAACTAAATGGGAGAATACAGAGAATATATATTTGGAGATCCAAGGTCTGATGCATGAAGGGATAAGGAGCCATAGTCACAGTTTATGTTAAAGAAGATTAGCCTGCAATTTCTCATTTTTGATGCTGGTGATAAATACATATCATTTGTATAGATAAAGTTATCATTTTGGTGCCATAGGGTTGTACCATGGGGCAGAAATTGTGTCCTTCCTTTTTCAGATGATGTATAATTATATAACATAACTATATATTATGCAATTACAATTTCCTTTCCAAAAATGAAGCTTGATTAAGCATTAAATTACATCAAAAACTTCACTGTACTTTAAAGATGTTCATATTTTATTAATCTATGCTTAGCTATCTTTGAATCACTCTCATCAAAGGGAATTTGCCCATCCTAAACTTCTGAAGCATGAAGGCATGCTTCAAATCCCAAAAGCCTAAGGAAGTGAAATCCAGGGAACATGCCTTTTCTGTGGCTTCTCTTCTGATGGAGGAACCTCCCCCCTTACAGTAGCTCCTTCCTTCCTTCCTTCCTTCCTTCCTTCCTTCCTTCCTTCCTTCCTTCCTTCCTTCCTTCCTCCTCCCTCCCTCCCTCCCTCCCTCCCTTCCTTCCTTCCTTCCTGGAGGCTGCTTTGCCATGTTTTTGGATCATAATTTATTGAAGAGGTAGTCCTGTGATTATGCTATTTCACCAGTTCTGTTTAACATATTTGTATGCTATGTTTTTTTTAAATTATGGCTATTTTAGGACTGTCAGCATCTTGTCCTATTACCGAGTCAGAAAAAATCTTATGAAACATCCAAAAACAAACAAACAAACAAGCAAATAAATTACATCCCCACTTTGAATTGTAGAATTTATATGAGAAAAGTGCAGTTGCGTGCACTTTTGTATGCACATGCTATTCTGATATGGGAAGTATAAGACAGTGAATATTCTGCATGCATTGAACCTATATTTGGGCTGAAACAGAATAAGTGTGTTTTATCAGTTCAGTGTATAAATTTTTCATTTGTTTTATATCTCAATAGCTTTCTTTTCTATTTACTTCTCTCCTCTTTTGCTTTTATCCTTTTGTTTATAAATTATATTTCATTCGTAATAACATTTATGCCCTTCTTTCTTCTCTTATATTTGTGATTAATTGAAAAAAGAAATAAAATTGTATGGAAAGAAGCATCCTTGTATGAAATGGATGCCTGAAATTTGCATGCATTTTCTGGAGCTATGCATCATGTTTGTCACTTTTTTAACAACTGAACAAGAGAATGCAAATTCACTATTATGCAAAATGCAGCTCCATGAGGTTGTTTCAAGGTAGAGGTGGTATTCAGCAGGTTCTGACCAGTTCTGGAGAACTGGTAGAGGAAATTTTGAGTAGTTCAGAGAACCGGCAAATACCAACTTGGACTGGACATTTTACAGTATCCTTCCCCTACCACAGTCACCAAGCCACACCCACAGAACCGGTAGTAAAAAATTTTGAATCCCACCACTTTTTCAAGCCACCAGAAAATCAAACATTGTTTTTATCTCTTTTCTATCCAGGTTTTATTATTATAATAAGTAAAACAAGATGGTGAACATATCTAATCTTACTCCTCCTTCTTTTCTCCGCAATAACAACCCTGTGAGTTAAATTGGGTTGAGAGAGACAGAAAATGACAAAGTTATCCAGCTGAGCCTTCTATTTCCTATACAGCTGTATTTTTTTCTTCTTCCAAATTTTTTTTACTGTTCTTTGTTCTTAACAAAATTAGGTTGGGGGAACTGAGTGGTTTTTAAAAATTATTTATATAGAAATATGGGAAAATCAAGGTACTAGATTTGATCATGTCAATTGGTAGTATCTTATTCACTGAACACTCTTAGTACAATGATCCAGGTTCTTAAAATTAAGTTAAGATTTAAAGACAATAATGTGGTGCAATAATGTAAAATTGCATTTTACAAAAAAAAAAAAGAATTTGTCCATTTATGAAAAACTTTGCTTCTGTTGTTCTTGGACAGTTGCCAAGAACAACGTTTATGTGTCTTTACAAAGACATTTGTATCAGACGCTACAAGTTCCCAAATGAAATTTGTCAACTTTCTTAACTTGTTTAAAAATGAAATTATAATAATCTTGATATAAATATAATTACATCTGTATTTTAATACTGTGGAATAATTTCCACAGTATTCAATAGTAAACAATAATCAATAATCAGTAAAATAATCAATAATCAGTAAAATAATCAAAATCAGTAAACAATAATCAATGTCATGTTGATTAGTAAGTTTCCAAATATATATTTATTGTATCCATATGTTTTGTTGTGCTTTTATTTTTTCATTGTAGCTTTAAGAAAAACAAGGGAAATATATACATTAAAGATATCGGAAAATACAGTATATATGTTTGGATTTATTGATCACCGGTCAATAGAAAATATTGGTACAGAAAAAGGGATTTTTCAAAGAAGATTGACAGAATGGAAGGAAGCAGTTATCATCAGTAATTTTTTAAACATGAGTGACAGGAAGTTTAGTGTAGAATTAGATTCTTTGTCAGAATTTTTTGTAGCAGCAAAAATGAATATAGAAAATCAGGAGAAATGGAACTCACTAAAATATATCAATGCTATTTGGGGCAAAAACCAAATTGTGTAAAAGTATCAAAATGCAGAAGTAAAGTGATAATTTTGAGGTGGGGGAAATAAAACAGTGCATGTTGTTTTAAACTTTTTTCTGTTAGTGATTGTGGTTTCTATGTTCTAGAAGAAAATAAAAGGAAATGATGAAGAAAAAAAGTAGATGTAGTTTTTAATATTCTATGGCATTTTGCCAGTTATTTCATTCAGAAATTGGTCTTTTGAAATTCAGTGATCTCTTGTTAATTGAATCCCATCCATCAATCATTCCAGCTGTGATTGTTCCATTTCCCCAATATCCTTCCCTTAATAAGATGATCAGCATGAGGCAAGAATCATTTCCTTATTATTAATTATTACTATTTCAGCTGTACAGCCATGCCATCAAGCTATCTCACTGGGCCTACAAACATGCCCTAAACAGCATTTATCTTCCCAGTTGCTCTTTCACTAGCCTGATGGCCTATTGCTCATTCTGCTTTTAGCTGTTATTGATCCTTCATAAATTCAGCTGCAGTTTGACCAGGGGTAGGATTCAAATTTCTTAACAACCGGTTCTGTGAGTGTGGCCTAATTTGTGGGTGTGGCTTGGTCATGTCACTGGGTGGGCGTGGCATGCTGACTGGAATGGTTTGGTGGCCATGTGACTGGGTGGGCATGGCTTGTATGTAAATATTATAAATATTTATGTAAATATTGATTTTTTTATAAAAAAGAGCAACTTTTACCCAAAGCAGGCAAAACAGGCAGGCAGATTGAATTGCTCACAGAATCACAGATTAACTTAGAGATCTAAATATCTGCAATCGGCTATCTGAGTCTATCACATAAAATTTGCTTGCAAGCAAACTCATACAATTTGCTAGCAAGAAAACTCACAAAATTAATTCACAACACACCGTGTATGTAAATATTGAATTTTTTATTTATTTACCCCAAAGCAGGCAAAGCAGGCAGGCAGATTGAGTTGCTCACAGAATCACAGATTAACTTAAAGATCTAACCATCTGCAATCCGCTACCTGAGTCTGCACTGAAAAGCTTCACTTCTAAGGAAGGTTCGGCTCTGCTTTTAGATTAGCTAGAAAGCAAGAAGATTTCTTGCTTTCTAGCTAATTTAAATCTCCTGGTAGAGCAGAACAGCTGATTGGCGGGGGGTGGGGAGGAAAAATAGCAACTTACCAAACCAGTCAAGTTGGATTGTTCGCATGCCAGTGAGTGGGCAAGGAGGGGCGGGGCCAGCCAGTGGAGCAATTTGCCAGTTCTCCAAACTGGGGACAATCATGTGTGCAGCGCTTGCAAGAAATCATCAGCTGTGTTGCCTGGACAGCTGACAAGCATTGCGCTCAGGTACCCAGCATTTGAAAATCCTCTTGTTTCCTGCTTTTTCAACCTCAGCTGTGCCATGCAAAGCAGCTGAGGAGGGAAAAGCAGGGAATAAAGGACAGCCTAGAGCCCGGGCAGGCAGGTGGGCCAAACACCGAACCGGTTCGGTGTCAGCTGCTGTTCGCAGCTACAGGTTCTATAGAACCAAGCTGAACTGGTAACATCTCACCCCTGAGTTTGACTATTTGGCTTAATTTTTGGGGGAAAAAAACTTTTTTTTATTATTGCCCATGAATATTCTGCCTGACTCCCCCACCCAAAACATTGCATTCTATATTATATTAGGAAACATACTGTTTGGATCATATATGAACCAACCAGTATTAGATGCTTATTTAGTTTAATATAAGAATTATTTGGTGGCTTAATCCATTTTCCATATTTACCAGAAATTGTAATTAAAGGGATATTCCTCTGCTTAAAAGGGATGAATGAATATAGTAAACTGAATAGTGCTACTCAAAATAGACAGGACTTCTTGAGATGTCATAACATGGAAAAATGAATGTCAAAAGTAGAGCAGAAAAATGTTCCCTGAGGTCATGGTGAACAGGCGAATAACAGAAGTTGACATTGTCCATTTCTGACTTCCAGTGATATAGTGAGTGACATTGAGCAGTCTCAGAGGGAAACGAGTGCCTAGAGCCCTTCTCCTTTTTTCACTGTTCTGTATGTGGAGACTTCCATGAGCAGTTTTACTTAGAAATGTGTGAGTACATACGCTCCTGCATTAAAGTGGCATTTAAATATGGAAAAGTTGTACATTTGACAATGATAATCTCCCTTAAAACACGGCTCTCAAAGAAATTCTACATATTGGAAGAATCAATGCATTTTGATTGGTCTGTTTTAGTCCAAATCGACTTTGAATAGAGGTGCTGCAACAACAGAATAGAGGTCTCTACAAAGATACAGAGAACTAAAAATAAAATATCCAGCATTACAAGACGTATGAAGTGGAAATCAGATCAGGAAAGGAAGGCTTTATTGTGGCCTTCAGATAAGATGGAAAATTTTTGCCTGAGGCCCTGGAGGGCTAGAGCCTAATCACTGTTTAGAACTAGTAGGATCAGTGTTTAAATATAAACTGAATATGTTCAAACTTAAGGCATGTAGTCACCGAACTGGTAGTAACACCGGTTGAATCCCAACCCTGCATCCAATATGTACTTCCTAATGAAGAGTGTTGACAATTCCCATATGAGTTTCAAGGAAGGAGAATGAGAAAACAATCCTTGTTAATATAGACCCTGTCCATATGGAACACTTTAATCTCCCTCTTCTCTTCAATCCAAATAGAATTCTTCAGAGAGTATTTCATAATCAGTGTCTCTGACCCTCTTGACACTAGAGCAGGGAGGGTCATATTTATTTTATTGTAGAATTTTTTATTTTTGGTCCGTGTGGCATCAACAGACTATAAATGGTATAAACAGACTATAAATGGTATAAATGCATTTAATTTTTAGCTGATGATGAAGAATTTATCTAACAGACTTTGTCACTTTCAAATGGTTCTTCAATTTGTCAGCCACTCCCATTCTTGTTTTTCTGCTACCAGTGGTGGGATTCGATTTTTTTTTACTACCGGTTCTATGGGCGTGGCTTGGTGGCTGTGGCAGGGGAAGGATATTATAAAATCTCCAATCAGAGGTGTTTGTTCTTCAACCTACTTAAAATTTACACTACTTAAAATTTACACTACAGGTTCTCCAGAACTGCTCAGAACCTGCTGAATACCACCTCTGTCTGCTACCATGCACTTATATAATGAGCCTGGGTTAAAACAAAAAGTAGAAAAACTAGAGAGACAAATTCACCATCCTATGTTAGCTTTAACTATTTCTCTTACCTAGTATTAACATAATGAATTTAAAATCCATTCAATTTTGCATCTCCTGCAGATTAGCTTTCTTTCTACCTCTTTATACAAGTAATTAAATATTGAAGAGTAAAAATCTGACCCAGATAATGAATCATTGCTGTTGTTCATATTCTGCTCACTGCCTGGTAACAGCTATCTTGCAGTGATTTAATATGACCTGCATTTGATGTCCATAATTTGTACAACAGTCATTTAATATTTCTTGTTCTTTATTGTTCAGAGAAAGATGCTGTATGAGATAATCTATATTATTGATCACCCTCAATTCATTAGTACTTGGCACACCCAGTGACACATTTGAAAAATAAGCTCAAGTATGCTGATGTATTAGAAGAAAAATTAGAATTAAGCTTCTTGTCTCCTAGGGAAATTATATAAAGCATTTTATGAGGAGAGAAGGAGTGAATTTCTACAAAGCATATACATTTTTAAAAAGTAAATGTTCAATTAATTGCTCAAAGAGGCTGCTGGTCAGTGCAGTTCTGAGAATGGCCATTTAAACAAGTGTATGAATATTGATCATGTGGAGCAGAAGCAAAGGTTTATCATTCTTAATTACAATACAATTGTTACTCTGGAGTTAAATATTTGAGCAGAATACACAATACATAACATAAATATAGCTATTAATTTTCAGTGACAAAATCAAGACCAATATGTATATCACTGGAGTATATTCAGACATGTTTTGCAGCTGTCAGTATAACAATCCTTAAAAGTGGCCTTTTTTATTCACCTAGAATAAAAGGTTCTTATTAATGTAGCTGAATTAATCAGGAACTAAAAAGATATAAATACAAAATGTATTTATTTTTTTCAATATGGATCTTTCCTTGATTGGTGGAAAAGTCATCCTAGAGTTCAACTGCTCCATTCCACTCTTCACTATCATCACTCAGTCTCAACATTATTATTTTACACACACACACACATACTCACACACACACACACACACACACACACACACACACACACACATTTTTGCGCTTTGGGTGGAAAAGAGCAACGCAGAGCAGCTTTTGACATCTCCAGTTACAGTTTTAACAAATATAAAGCAATCAACAGTGAGATGGAGTCAACTATTAAAAAAATAAAACATTAAAATGCCAGATACAACAAAAGCCTGCCAAAATAAAATAGTCTTCAGAAACTTGTCAAAATTAGTAAGTGGAAGAAGGTTATCTGAATTTCATAAACCAAGTTGTTCACATTCTTGATTCAGCTGCTACAATGTTTTGTGTTTATTTCCTGTCCTATTCAAACATTTTCCCCTCAGAAAGGAACCATCCAAACATATCAAGTGCATTGTTCATATCATATTGCTATTGTGACAGTTCTCAAATGTAAACTCAGAGAATGACTGATCCAAGTCACCCAACTACTTTCATGGATAAGGCAGGTCTTGAACTCATGGTCTCCCACTTTCTAGCCTGGTGCCTTAATCATTAGACCAAACTGGCTCTCAATTGCATTTGAACATTCATTGCTGTCATTTATATTCAGAGTGGATTTAGATGAAAAAGGGCTAATGAGCCACCTTGCTTTAATTTTAATCAGCCAATAAAAATCTTAACTTATCATACTGTTTTTATGTGTGAACGAAGACAAGTAAATGGCCCCTTGCTATTATTTTTTTAATTCTTGTTTTTTTAAATAACATTTTTAAATAACTGTAAAAAAAACTAGTCAGGGTATTAACTGAAAAGGAATTTATAAGTCAGGACTTATTAAATAAGAAGATTGTTATTACTCCCATGATACATGATGTCTAACATCAATGGAGAGATGACACCAAGTATTTGAAAATTTGTTCCAAACTAATTTGTTAACAAGGATTAATGCAACAATATCAGAGTTTCCACAAAAGATAGAATTGCACTTTTTAAAAAATAAAATGAATATTTTCATAATCGTTTTTTGCATTGCAGCAGACCACAGAAGAAAAAGAAAAAGCAGGCAGTAAAAATATCTGCCTCTCTCTCCTTTATTCCCCTGCCTGTATGTAAAGATAAAGAAGAAATCATTATAGAAAACTTAAGGGTTAAAATTGATTAACAAAGGAGAGGAAACAGTGAAAGCATCTATGTCTCACAGTGTATGCTAATACTGCATAAGGATTTAGTGATCGTTTTTTCATTTTTAGAATAAGAGTGTACATGTCTGTATGCATACACTACACACAAATGTGAAAGTAAATGAGCCATTTCATTTGTAAAGAGTTCTTTGCTGAATAACATTGAAGAATGTCCTTGCACATTTTAGAGATGGAAAGAGGCAATATTTTAAATAAATTTATTTGTCTTTATATTATATAGCATTTATATTCTGTGGGTGATCTCTGGGTGGGCTTATAATGTCACAAAATAAATGAGAAGGCTGGCATTGTTATTATTTAAAGCAATAAAATAATTCCACTGCTGTGAGAGGAAGTCAGCTATAGAAAATATAGAAATATAGAAAACAGTGGGTTATGTTGCCCTTTGTGGACAGTTGAAGGACCAAAGCTAGTGGAAGATAATAGCAGAGTGGCAAGTTGAAAAACCAGTTAATTTTCTAACTGGATCCCTAATTACCAGAGATAGGGGCCAAGTAAAGCATTATGTTGAAGTAGAAACCTTTTTTCTGAGCCCTGAAAAAACAGCAGTTTGAACAAAAATTATGGCAGGATTTTAAATGTTTGTTATTTTTTTCAGGTAATGGAATTATTACTGAAACCTATGGAATTCACCACTCCAAAATGGGGACAAAAGGCAAAGCTGATTATTTACTGGGTAAAGGTCTACAGGACCATGTAGCTCATATGAACATTCATTAAGAAAGTTTTGAGATGTATAAATTATAACAGTCTGTATATCTGATAACACAAATCTGTGAATTGACTGACTGAAGTAAAGTAAAATATTCCATTGCAGGATTATTAACTTGTCTGTCGTGGGTTTTTTATGTTCTGTAGAGATGCAACTGCTGGACATTACTGTTAGAGAAGAGTTGATGCCTAGATAGATTATTACTTTAATTTAGTATGTAAATTACTGTATTTTATGGCAGTCACATGCTCTTTCTCGTATTTCTGTCTCCATTGTTAACCTTCTTGTCATGATGCATAACACTAGTCTGACAACATGACTATTTCACATTGCATCCTCAGCCTTAATGCTTAATCTCATCTATCTAAGCAGTCAGTTATGATTTTGCCTTTCTTCACTTTATAAGAAAAAGAAAATCAAGGTATTTTGCTATACTTTAGTAGAAATGATTGCAAATTAATCAAATTAATGGTTTTCTGGACACATATCAGATATGGTAATGAAAATGGTTTGAAAGAAAACTCAGAATAAAGATATAGACCTCGACTATGTATCAGAATGGTCAAACAAATAGCAACTTCAAATCTCAACAAACAAATGCTCTGTCTTACATAATGGCAAAAAAAAAAATTCAGAAAATAAAATACAGGCTGAATAGTCAAGACCTTGTTGATGATCCAAATGCTGTCAAGGACCTTGGAATACTCATCTCTAATCATCTAAGTGCTAGAGACAATACTGCTACCTTTCAAAAAGATCTTGACTATGTATCAGAATGGTCAAACAAATGGCAACTTCAAATCTCAACAAATAAATGCTCTGTCTTACATATTGGCAAAAAAAAAATCAGAAAATAAAATACGAGCTGAATAGCCAAGACCTTGTTGATGATCCAAGCTCTGTAAAGGACCTTGGAATACTCATCTCTAATCATCTAAGTGCTAGAGACCACTGTAACTACATAGCCAAAAAGGCATTAAGAGTTGTTAACCTAATCCTACGTAGCTTTTTCTCTGGTAATATTACACTACTAACTAGAGCATACAAAACATTTGCCAGACCAATGTTCGAATACAGCTCATCAGTCTGGAACCACACATTACGTATCTGATATTAGCACAGTTGAGAAAGTCCAGAAATATTTCACAAGAAGAGTTCTTCACTCCTCTATTCATTATAGAATCCCTTATGCCACCAGACTTGAAATTCTAGACCTAGAAAACCTTGAATTATGCCATCTTCGGTCTGATCTAAGTATGGTATATAAAATCATACATTGCAATGACTTACCTGTCAATACTACAGCTTCAACCATAACAATACAAGAGCACACAATAGATACAAACTCAAGGTTAACTGCATCACACTTGATTACAGGAAATACGACTTCAGCAGCAGAGTGGTCAATGTCTGGAATACTCTACCTGACTCTGTGGTTTCTTCCCCAAACCCCAAAAACTTTAACCTGACTGTCTACTATTGACCTCACCCCTTTCCTAAGAGGTCTGTAGGGGGCGTGCATAAGTGCACCAACGTGCCTACCGTCCCTGTCCTATTGTTTTTTTATTTTTCTTATATGTACCCACTTCATGTATTCATAACTATGTACTTAACCTATTATCTTGTAAGCAATTGACAAATCAAATCAAATAAATAAAAAATAAAATAAAATATAAGAAACTCCCTAGATATTATTAGTCAACAAATTTGTTTGTCAAGAAAACATTGCTTCTGCAAAGAAAATATCTTCTATCAGATCATGTTGATTGTAGAGATTATATAATCAGCATAAGCAGGAAGCTGAGTTAGGTCAATCAAATAGTTTACTATAGTCCATGGCCACAAATTTTAAAAAAAAAACGATCTGTCCAAATCACCAGCAATTTGTTACAAATATTTAATAAATGAAAACATGTATATATTCTTTTCATAATAAACAATTCTCATGCTTAAAAAGGTGGTTAGGAGGGACAAATTCTTATGGTTGGTTGCAAATTCAGCCAGATGTTTAGACTGGATTTGGTATGTTTGTCCACCTATCAAATCTTGCCCAAGGATCTGAGATAGGCAGATGTTGTTGTTTGATAATGTTAAAATTATGGTTGCAGGATAAGAGCTGTTCCAAGTAAAACTGCTTTTTACAATTAACTACTGATTTTATCAATCCCGCTGATGTGCAAGTGATTCTTCAAATATTTAGGATTGCCCTCAATGCACATATTACTATTGGTATTATGTTTGCTTTCTTTTGACAAAGTTGTTCCATCATTCTATTTCTATTTGCAAGTGTTTATATTTCCTGATTTTCTCCACTTCTTGTTTACTTTGCTATCTCTAGGTATTTCAAAGTCCACAAGGTCTACCAAACTTTTTTGTCTTTCTTATAGAGCCAGACTTACTTATTATTTTTATATTAAATTTATGTCACCTGACTTTGAGGGACTCTGTATGATCTTCTTTGACATACTGTACTTTTACTTAAATTCTTTCCTTCTCATTAATGAAGAAATGCAGGAATGTCAATAGAATTTTTTCCTGAGCTGCACAAGTGAAAGAATTGCCAAGTGGCAGAAGACCAGTGATGTGCATCTGCTAAGTTATGGAGATTTGCAGGGAAAAAAAAGTTGCCTATGCAATACCATTGAGGCATCTTAATGAAGCCTCACACCAGACCATGCAATTGCAAGAGGAGAAAGGCACTTTCAGTAAGATAGATCTCTGTAGATCCTTGTTGGGTCAGAATATACACATACGTGTCTACAATCTAGCATCTTCTCTCTCCAGTAAGGAAATCTAAGATATACATTTTGCTAAATGCCAGAACAAGCACGCCTCCTCTTTTTTTGAGGCAAAATGGCTTTTATCTTAAATGAATAGTTTTGGTGTCAGTTGTTGTCTGGAATCTGGATTATATCCTGTAATATACCTAGGTCTCTCTAGATGTTCTACTTGGTCTAGCACTTAAGGTGACAATTTGTTTTAATTATGAATGAAAAGGCATTTTTCTCTTTTTGACAATCCCTGGTTGAAATGGGGATGGTAGGAAGAAGTAGTAGCAGTAATGTCAGCTTTGGAAGCCATATTCCATGCTGCCACATAGCCTGAGAAAGTGGGAGGGGGTGATTTCAATTGAATAGTTCTAGGTAGACAAAATAAAATTCTTTTGTTAGTTCAAAGTTATTAAGTGTTTGTTTCAGAGTTATTGATTGGAATGGAGGTTTGTTAGAATGCTAAAAGCTAATAAGATGAATCCCTGCATACATTCTGACTTGTCCACCTGGGATGGAACAGGTGACTGAGAAGGACTGAGAGGAAGCCTTTTCCCCAAATAAGAACAGTAGTGTTTTTTATATTGTTCTAGAGGAGCAAAGTTCATATTAAATTGATTCTTAAGATTCTTTTATTTTAAAATTATTTTAAAATTAAAATTAAGGAGAATAATATTGTATGTTCTTCAGTCAATATCCAAAGGGGAATGCAGTTATGTTTAGATATTTATATTTTTCAGAATCCCAGTTCCTTAAACTACGGCAACAACAAAAATTAAGGCTATGCAGATTTACACCTGAATACTTCTTGGTGTTGCAAAAATGCACTTTTGTAAAGCACCAAAGAAGCCTAATTGCAGTTGATTGGTTTGATAGAAAGCTTTCTGATAAATGTACTGAAGCCTTTGTGTATAGAAGCCACTTTTATAATGAAAAACAAAGCAGCATGGTCACTCCACTCTACCTTTACAAATGGGACATGATTATGGAGTGCACAATTCCTTCAACAAACCTTTGGGGAAAGCAAGGTGTCCCTTAAAAATGTTCATATATCTACTAAATACATATAAATGATGATATAATGGAATAGTTTTAAAAAATCAACATATAGTTAGAAATGGAAATGTTCATGCTGAGATTTTTTTATCAGTTTAGGCCGATATAGAAATGGAAAAGAACAACTCAAGGACTACAAAAATGAAACACTGATACATTAAAAAAAAGTCAATTTCTTTGCTCAAGAGACTGAAATAGAACTCCAATTTCAAAGCTAAAATCCTTAAAATATAGGACTGGTTTGCTCCAAGAACCAACTATTTTGTAATTTAATATTAGATGACAAGAAAATAATTCAACAACAAATTCAACCCTTAACTCTTTCCCAGTCCCAACCCAGATTAAAAATATCATTTTCCTCTCCATGGCACACTTAGCTGTATGGAATAAGATCCCAATATGTTTATTCTAGTGCTTATTTTAGCAAAGGAAATTCATTTTTGTCAATAATATAATTATTTTGCTACCCTCTACAACTGCACCTTTGTTACATAAAAATATATCCTCATACAATAGATAGCAACACAGTATAGATGACTATATATAATATAAATTATAGATGACTTCTACCACCAGTGGTTTGATAATGCAGTTTTTTCTCTTGACTTGTGCTGCCCTATCATGACAAATCTGAAAGTTTTTTGATTCTAAAAAGTTTTTTGATTCTGGTGTTGGAAGAAATATCCATCTGGTTCAGTTCCAAGCTGGGAGAATGACACTGGAAACATGGAGGCTGATTGGAAAGATGGCTTAATGAGGAAGCGGAACCATGTGGGTTTGAGGTCCCAGGAAGCTGACCACATGGAGTTGAGAATGGGGGATATTTATACCTTCTCTTGGGCTTCACACTTGAGTTTCCTGTTCCTGTGCAAGAACATGTATTCTACTGGCTGTTGTCAGACTTCCATGGGGCTATGCAGGGGTCATAGCTGGCTCTGTAGGTTGTCTGAGAAGTTTGGCTAAAGTTTCTGAAAGTGATGCAATGTCCTTAGGAGATTGTGCAATGTAGCGAGCTCTGTGTCTTACTTGGTCAATCCTATTATGTCCTGGAGGGTAAAGTCTTAATCTCATCATCTTGGAATTGAAGGTCTTTTGTTTTGTAGATAGGATGGCCCAGCCTTTCTTAATGGGCAAAAAATATCTGCTGGAGCTATTAAGAAAGGTAGGGGCTGTTTCTTTCTGCCTTCAAGACCATGTTTCTCCATTCCTCCTTTAGGGAAATATAATATTCTGCTTTTTTAATATTTCTCAAAATATTTCATTCTTCTAGGAGGTGGGGGGGATCTTCTCTCCCTGGTATAAAGCTGATCATCAAAGTGGCTTAGTATTGAAACTGCTTCCTGGAATGCCTAAACAACTGTTAATTACTTCTGCAAAACACAAATTCAGTTTCCTAGTAAATGGTTCTGAGCTATCGGCCTGAAATTTACTTTCTATTGACTTTGTTTAGACTGCAAGTTTTTAGTCACTTTTGAAATCACAATAATATTTCTATTAGTTTAAGGGGCAGATAATATGGTGCTTCCCTTAGATGAGAATTACCTTTATTCTCGTCCTGTCTAATGAGTTCTGCATAACTCCTAACACAAAGAGTTGTACATGTTAAACTAATAGAATGAAAACAAGAGTTACATAAACATAGACTAATCAAGAGTAGAATCATAATAGTAGGATACATAGGAGGCAAATTTTAAAAAGTAAATTGCTGAAATGTCCCCTTTGGCTCTGGCCCAGTTTTGCAAGGGAGAGGTGCAGAAATTTAAATTTCTCTCCTACACTTTATCAGCAATTTTAAAATTTGCATGGGAAGTAATGAAGGACAAATATTTATTGATTTCCTTATTTGAAAAAATTACCTTCCTACCTATTCTCCATGGTGTTATAGATGGCTCATAACAAGAAAAATGCAACAGTACAAAATAAATGAACAGTAACAACAACAAAACAGTAAAGAGGATTTTTTTTAAAAAATGAGCTTTTTGAAGAAAGTAATACACTGAAGAATACTCTTAAAATTAATTTCTTCATCTAGTTTGAGAAGTTTTTTAATGAAAGAAACTCCTGACAAAAGTAGAAATTTATTTAAACTGCAAATGCAGAACACTAAAAAGGAACAGGGAAATATGCATTTCTGAGATGTACAATTTTTTACATTAAAAGAACTTAGAGCAAGGTAATTAAGTTAAGAAGACTGACATGAAATTTGCATAATGAAAATAATTATTAGGGGTTGTTTTAATATAGTGTCTATACTATTGCAAACTAATTCTGCTGACTGCCAGTAGCTCGATTCTCACTGGCTCAAGGTTGACTCCGCCTATTCTGACCCAATCCTGTTACCAACAAGAAAATCTCAAACAAACGCAGCAACTCAAACCTTCACAGCTTTAATCTACAAATAACTTTGTAGATAAAGGATGGCTTGCAGCCAATTAGTCCAACCAGAAAAGCCTTGACAGAATTCTTCAGATAAGTTGGAGTCTCTACACACAATGCTGGGTCCTTAGAGCATTTTTGCCTTTTGCAAAGGCAAAACCCTTTTGAAACCAGGCTTATATTCTCTGGAGGGAGGGGCCATTATGTTGCATCTTTATTCCTGAGTCGCTTGTGCTGCTCTAGCTGTTCTCTTCTACGAATCATCCTGCGCTCACACGCATTTGGCACAAGCTCCTCGGGAACCTCCTCATCACTGCTGCCAGTGCCCACAATCCCTGAAGGCAGCAGTCCACTCCCTGATGATCCCGGCCCCTAATCTGAGTCCTTGCTCTCCTCCACCATCTGCACCTGCTGCTGGCTAACCACAACTCCGCCTTTCATCCTTCTGAGGTCAGTAAAATGAGGATCCAAATTATTGGGGGCAATATGCTGACTCTGTAAACTGCTTAAAGAGGGCTGTAAAGCACTATGAAGTGGTATATAAGTCTAAGAGCTATATATTGGAGCTTAGCTTAGGTCCCAGAATCTTCTTTAGACCAATAGATGTGTTTGGTTTATCTGGTTATTTTGGCGTCTGGAGTTATAAGAACATGTCTAGTGATGTCACTAGAACCAAGTCCAATTCTTTCCTAATCTTTGATGAGTGCCTGAGAAGTTAACATGATACACAGACCTAAGACATCTATCTTGCATTTCCCCATCCATTTTTTTAAAGTTAGAAACTCCCTACTGTCAATTTTTATTGCTTAGATGTATGATCTGGCAGAGTTTATGAATGGGCAAAAGGTTAACCAATCCTGCATTAGAGAAAGTGCAAATTGTGTGATATAGATAAATATATATCACGTTTTAAAAATGTACTGCTCTGCAAATATACAGAACTATATGGATGAGATTTCTACATGATTTTATTTCTCTAGATGAAAGACCTTAAAGTAAACATACTAACAAACCTTCTCTCTTTCTTTATGAGCCTGGGCTGCAGAGATGAAAGCTGTTTCATGACTTTATCCTCTGATCTACAGTATGCTCATGAGCTAGTTAAAATTAAACTTAGCTATCAAAATGCTAAACCTGATGGCTCATTTATCTTTCTGTCTCCCAACTCTACATTACAATACAGCTGTGATTGATCTTGCGTCTTCAAGGTACTATATGGTATAAAAACTAAGAGAAGATTAATTAAAAGCCATCACATCCAGACAGGTTTTTAAATAAGTTTTAGATTTAAACAATATATCAGCTGAAGCAGAAAGATTCCAAGCCCCAGAGCTTATAACTCTTAAGTATATTTCTCTCTGCTGTGGTACATTTGAATATTCCTGTTCCCAACTAACTTCAAAGATATATGGAATTAAATATGCTGAGCTAATACTACAAAATAACACACACACACACACACACACACACACACACACGCACGCACATACATAGGGGTGCAATTCAACTGGTATAACAACCGGTTCGATGAGTGCACACACTGCATGCACATGCACCAAATGCACGCTCTGTGCGCATGCTCCATATTTTAAAAAGCTAATACTTACCTTCAACTGCAGCTGAAGAAAACAGCTGAGGTCCAGCAAACCACTCTGACACGTGAAACAGCTGCGCTCTAACAAAAAAGACATAAAGCACAGGAAAGAGCAGGGGCGGGCAGATGGACCCACAGGCTCATCAGAGGAAACCAGTTTGGAGCCAGCTGATCGTTGGAACAAGGGGTTCATTTGAACCAGTCCGAACTGGGAGAATCCCACTCCTGGATACATTTATTTCCAAACAAGAGGAAATACTGGAAATTCCTGGGTTTGCTAGGTGCCTCTGAGGACTGTTTTCCATTGCAGCTTACCAGACATCAAACTTGCTGAGTGTTGGTTCATAGGGCACATGAAACCATCTCAAACATTCTCTTCAATATTGTCCTCTGTGAATATTACTGTCAAATATACTTTGAATATGTGGTTTTTTTCCTTGGTTGCAATGGGAAAAGTACAGATGAAATACAGTAAATTCAACTATAACAAGTACTTGCTTTAACCTGGTCTCCAAATGTGTCAAATCTGTAATTCCTGAAATCTCATATAACCATCCAACATATTAAAAAGGCACCAAATTACGGGAGATTTCTTCAGCTGTTTAACATACTGGCCAAATTCTTGGCAAAGTGGGGATAGAATTACATACTTTCGTTTCTTTAACTTTAGTTGAAAGTGACCTGATTTCACAATTCTTAGAAAGCAGAATCTTCCCAAAGATGTCAGTACCTGAAATGGACATGATGTCATTCCTTTGTTTGACTCTTTCTATAACAGTCAACCAGATTACACTGGGTTTTTTAAAAAATTATTTCAACATGGATGATGGAACAGCAATAAGGTGGCCAAAGACGGTTGTATTTTTCCATGAATCCCTAATTGATGGCAAGACAATGTCTAGCTGCTATCTGTTTCTTTTGTCTGGGATATGTCAGAAGACCATGTTCTAAGGCAGTGGTTGCCAACTGGTGGGCCACGGCCCACTGATAGTCCATGAGAAAATTTTGGTGGGCTGCAGAGAAATGTCCCCCCCAAAGCATCTCCCCAAAGCAATTAATCCAGATCACTGGCCCCCATCTTCAGCCAAGTGCAAACCTGCAAAAAGCAGCACAACCCTCGCCAGCCAGGATGAGGTAATGGTGCTGTTGTAGCAAGAGGGGGCTGGCGGCACAGACAGGCTGAAGCGGCAATGGAGATAGCTGGAAGGTACTGGAGTGCCATGCTACTTGCATTTGTGCAGCACTCCCGCACCTTCCAGCTCACCTCTCTTGACCCGGGCTCTTTCTTGATGGCCATGGACTGCAGGGATGGCCCGGGGCGGGAAAAGTAATGGCTGCTGGTGGTGGGAGGGGACAGAGGGGGCAAGTCTGCGCTCACCATTCAGTTCGGACGTCCGGAATGGATCATTGTCATCATCATCAGTTTTCTTGTCTCTGTCAGCGCTCTGCTCCCCCCACCCCGCACAGCCCCAGCCATTGCTGCCCAGGAAAAGCACAGGAAAAATGAGCAGAAACAGTTCTCTCTGGGGTGAAAGAGCTGAGATCGAGGAGGGCACAAGCAAAAGAACTTGGAAGCTGCTGCCTTTGAAAAGTATCGCTTTCTTTTTTCCTGTGCCTTCCAATCTCTGCTCTTTCCCCTCAGCAAGAGCTATATTTCTGGTCATTTTCTTTTCCTGTGAGGGTGGGGCAGCAGAGACATAAGGATGTTCTCCACCCTCAGCAAGCCAGGCCTGGAGGAATGTGAAGAATTGTGGGAGAGCGCCAGAGAAAGGCGTGTTGGAAATGCCAAACACGTTTCCAGTGCGCTCTCCTCTGCCCCGAAGTAGGATTGAGTGGGGAGAAGGGAGCAGGAGGAAGGGTAGGAGGGAAGGAGAAGCCAGGCTGGCTTTCCTTTGGCATGGGGCAGGGGGGAAGGGAGGAAAACAAATGCCCAGACCAAAAGAGCGCCAAGGAAGAGAGGCTCCTAATAACCAGCCTGTTTGTGCAGGAAAGAGCTCAAGCTTTTCTGGGCTCAACACCCCTTCTTCAGCCTCCACACAGGGAGGGACCCTTCTTTGCTTGGAAGTGGTGGAAGAAACCTGGAGCTTAGCCTTGCTGAGTCCTTTCTTGTGTGGAGGCCAAAGGGGGGGTGTTGCCTGGTTATTAGGAGGCCCTCTTCCTCAACGCTTCCAGGCAGCCATACTTGTCAAAGGACAGAGATGTTTCCTCTGACTTGGGGGAGATATGAGATGATAGGAGAACAGATTGGGGGGGGGGGGTTGAGGGGGAGCTGGTTCCTCCCCATCCAGATCTTCCCAGCCTCCAGGCATCATGTGGCTTCTTAAATCCTCCCTCTTTCCCCCCCAAACAACGATCCCTTTGCTCTGCCCCATAGTTATGATTAAGTATTTACGATTTTGTTATAATTTAATAAGCATTTTATTTTATTTTAATTATATATTTATATTAAAAATTAATTTTTAATATTAAATTTATATTTAATACAAAAATTTATATTAAATATATTATCTTTTTTAAAAAAATGATAGTGGCCCTCGGGATTTAAAAGTATGAGTTTGGTGGTCCCTGAAGTCCAAAAGGTCGGCAACCCCTGTTCTAAGGAAGCCATGCTATACACCTCACTAAGCATCTCTTTGAGACCACTATCAGAGCAACTGATAAAACCAGCCTGTCAGAGCAGCACGGTACTTTAAGAAGTCTTATAGAGCCTTCAGCATCGTGCTAATTTAAATACAAGACCAGAAAAGCGATGGATGGTAAACTGGTTTTGCTTCATCACCTGTCTTGATCCACACTTTGAAGTAATTGTATCATTTTATCTATCAATAGGCTAGTGGTGTGCTGATAAATATATAATAGCAGGTTCTGCTCCTTTCATTGCTACCACTGCACTGTCCTGGTAGCTATAAAACAGCTACCAAATAGTAGTGGCTTAGCTCTATTCTCAACCAACTCATAAAGTTCACGAAAATATAATGTCATGAGCCAATATGAGACAGCTTTCCAACATACCATTGCTTATAGCTATACAACGCATAGCAGGAAAGCCAGAGTAATAGTCAGCATTGCTTTCCATCTCTCATATCTGGGAGTGGCCCAGTCACTATAACTATGATGTATTGATAATAATCTTTGTGATATTTTAATATCATGTATAATATTATCTGTATAATAGTTGGGTGAGACAGCACATACTTTATCAAGAAATTGGTATTATTTAATAAAAAAAATTATACCAAGGCAGAATGTGACTTATTCATCCTGATTACTGCCTGTAGATTCTATACCAGACAAAATATGATTTCAATAGTTATATAGGAAAAGTAATCTGGCGGATTGATGGAAGCAGCATGATAAAAATATCTATTCCTTCTCTTAATGGCACTGGATGGGTTTATATTTATCTTGCCAACAATATGGTAAAACTGCTGTTCATGGTCTGTATGAATATCTCTGTACATTTCATAAAAGTATGTATTTTGTGAAAATAATAATAATAAAATAGCAGCTTTATATATCAAGTTTTATGGGACAATTCTAGTATAAAATGACTTAGGTAAATGAGGTATTTTATGATCTTTAAAGATCATAAAATTTAGGGTATAAATCAGTAAACATTTTTTCCAATACAAAATTAGTCAATACCAACACATTTAAACACATTTCCTGTCATCTATTCTGTTTCCAACTACAAGTAATTAACTGTTTATATTCTCTAAGACAATATCCTTTTGCCCTTCTGACTTCCTACTCTTGCCACTGCTGTAAAGGGTATCTGCTAGCATATATCAGGCGTTAGGTGCTGACATTTTTTGCTGCATTTGTAAATGGAAGGTGTTGCACTCATGGAATTCAAACCTAATTTGAATTTCAATCATACTTAAAAAGGACATTTCTCTCTTGCCCTTTCACCACTTGAGTCTGCATATGTGAATTAATGTCAGACACATTTCATTTTCTTTGCCTGGGTTCTGATATCTCAGGATTGTTGTTGAACAACCTCCTGCAGCAGGAAAAGGACAATCAGTGACAAAGGCTACTACTTGTCACTTGCTTTTCAGTAAACAGAGGCATCAGAAAAGTCTTCCTACTCATTCTAGGATGATATTCTTTAAAACCCTGAATCAAAATGTACCTGCCTCTTTAGTTATTTTTAATCTCATTCACAGGCAGTATTTAGCATTTTTGTTGGGTAGTTCTTTGTTCATTTGGACTCTTGCTTTTATTTTATTTTTTAATTGATTTGCGGTCATAGACTAAAGACCAGAACAAACAAAACACTCAGTAAATATGCAATTTAAAATTTTAGTATGAAATAATAAATAACAAGCCTGTCAATTATACATGGTCTAACTATCCTAAAATTACAAACCATAAACCATGTGGCCTGTTGTAGGTTAAATGCTAAAAGAGAAAGGAATAAGCAGTGCAAAGGGTTTGCCACATTTGTTATATAACATAAGTATGGTGGAGAAGACATGTGTTCCCAATGAATCTCCAGTGCTGCTGCACAGAATCTAGCCACCTGCGCTGTAGATATGGACTGTTCATCCTTAAGCATCCACTGGAGATAAGCAGTGTTGGAATCGCCAGGATACCTAGCAATTATTGGCAGAATATATTTTTTCTGAATCTCTGTGTAAAAGGAACATCGAAGGAATATGTATAGCTTCTATATTGCATGTTTAGAATAAAACTAAATAGAGATTTTGAAGCTTTGACATGCAGATAATTAGGTTTTTAAACCTACGTTCTACAAGTCTTACATTCAACCTAATAGGCATTACATAGATGTAGGTTACTTTTTCTTTTCTTTTTCTTTATAATTACACACTTTAATGATGATCAAGTGTTTCCCCTAGAAGGCCACAAAATGAAGCAACTGGTTGACATTTTGATGCACCTGCCTTAAGACAGAAACAGTGCTCAAGAATTCAAAGTAAAAATATTCCATATTTTTTAAATCATAGAACTATCCAAAGTGAAAAAGACTCTAATTAAGGCTTGCTCTTCCTAAGCAGAAGAACCTGTAAACGAATGAATGTAGTTCTACTAAGTATTCAGGGAAAAGAGGACATCCATAAGGGATACAGTGGATCATAAAGAAAAGAAAAAAATATCAGATATGTACATGCCACATATTAACATTTACAGCTTTCCATAATAAATCTGAAAAGTAATATCCAAAGATGAATCGCTCCCATTTTTTATTTATTCAGAATTTGAGAACAATCTACTAGAATTTCCATAATTTTTGTTTAGCAAAATATAAATTTCATATAAATGGCACCAAACAAATACATATACCTAAATATAAGAACTTTTCACAATCAGCCAGCATCTGGTTTAACATTTTAGTTCTGCAATTGTCCACAAACAGGTAATTAATTTAACTGCAGCTTTCCACTCATGTTCCCTAGCAACTGGTATCAAAACTCTATATTCTCTTTTAAAACACATAGAAAATGACGTATGTGCTTTTTCTATTTTCAGTTTGTGCAATATCTTATGCTTATACATTTTTGTCCCCAACCAATTATGAAAAGTAAGGTGAGAACTCTCTTGGTTGGATCCACACATTGGCTAACCATTGTGTGGTTTGCTTAATATTCAATAAATATATTATAGAAGTTGAATTCAAGTGGAATAACGCAGAGGAAACCTTGATGAAGGGATCAGTTAACAGAAAAGATACCTTAGTTAAAGGAAAGGAGAAAATGTCAGAAAGAAATTCAAAATAATCCTTCCAAGATTATGTTATAAGAAATGGCAAAGAGACAGTCCACCAGGTTTTCAAGATTCTGTCATTATCACCTGAAGAGCATTCCTGTGATTTTGTGATGTCTGTTTTCTAACCTGGCTTACTAAGGCTAACAGCTGCAGGAGATGTAAACCAGTGGTGGTATTTAGCAGGTTCTGTCCAGTTCTGGAGAACCGGTAGTGGAAATTTTGAGAAATTCCGGTCGGCAAATACCATCTCTGACTGGAGATTTTACAGTATCCTCCCCCTGCCATGCTCACCAGGCCACGCCCACAGAACCGGTAGTAAAAGAATTTGAATCCCACCACTGATGTAAATCATTAACATTAGCAATAGCAACAGCATTTAGGTTTATATACTGCCCCATAGTACTTTACAGCAGAGTTCCCCAACCTTTCTGGCTTTATGGACCAGCAATGGGGGGGGGGGGGGAGAAAGAGTGGTTCTATGCAAGTGGCCAGCAAGTGTGTGTGTAGCTCTATTTGGATGAGCAGTGTTCACATGTACCCACCACCTACACAAATGGAGCACGCATGCACATGCTTGCCTGCTGTTCACATAAGGTGGGATGCACATGTGTGCACACAAACTCGCTCACTGTTTCTGTGGCCTGGTTGCAAATCGCTCACAACCCACTAGTGAACTGTGGCTGAGAGATGGGGAGCCCTGCTTTACCACATTCTCTGAGTGGCTTACAATGTAAGAATTATTTGCACGTTGCCCCCAACAATCTGGATCTTCATTTTACTGACCTCAGAAGTTTGGGATCTTGAGCCCATTGAGGATCAAATTTCAGGCTGTGGACAGAGTTCGCTTGCAATACTATACTTTAACCACTGCATCACCATCAGTAAACCATTCCTGATGTGTTAACACAGATTGTTAATACAAGGCAAGCAATGCATACATTATATTTCATATTAGGAAAAAAGTAATATTTGAATATTGATTGTGGTTTATTCAGCAAATAATGGTTAATGAAGTTATGGCTTATCTTCAAAAGATATCTTTCTTAGAGCCATCTCTCTTCATAATTATGAGTAGCAACATTACATGATGATTTAAAAGCACACAACAGTGCCATACCATTAACATCTGGAATCACTATATAACATTTAGATTACAGATGTATTCAGAAGAAGAAATACTTTCATTTGACTACCAATCCTCAAAATTACCATTATACCTCACTGTAATGCCACATTTTAGAATTTAAAACATAAACTCATCTCAATTAAGCCAATGGCTTACATGGGTTATTATAAAGCCATGTCCATGTTGCTTTCTTGGCAAAAATATGGAAATATTTTGCCAATAAATTTTTCTTGCTAATCTAATCTAACTCAAAATTTATGATTGTCTTATACTGAAAAACTCACCAGGTATAACACTTTATTGGCACTTTTTTTGATCAGCCAGATAGATTGATTTTGCCACCTAAACTATTTCAGAATTAATAAAAGCCATAGAGTAAATAGGGCTATTAAAATAGAATTTGAAGAGGAGGTAGTATAACAATTTTGATAGATTTTAAATCAGTAACAGAAAATGAATAGTATTGTTTAAATAAGCAAACAATATAGTTGACAAAACTTATACAGATACCACTTTATCAGTCTTGTTCTTCTATATACCAAGAGATATGTCAGCTTTTAGACAAGATTTTGAAAATAGAGAAACAACCAATTTATTCTGCATTTGAGGACAAGTAAGTCAAATCTTAGTTACATATTACATTTTTTGCTTTGATTTTTTCCCACTGAAACTTTGACAAACAGATCATTGGGTGAACACCCCTATTCCAGGATGGAGTTGGAAATAAAACCATTTAGACCAGAAAATGGTGGATATACAGAGATAAATCTCCAGGAACACCTCCTCCCAGACAGGGCAAGGAAAAATCTGTCAATTTTCTTCCACTGACCCATTTTTATTAATATAACTAGATTTATACAATGTCTGTATCATTTTGTGAATCCTTTAAACATTATTTTTTTTACTAAAATACACATTTATATATAGGTATGTTGACTAATGAAAAACTCTGTCAAAAAATCTTGAGTTGTTTCCATTTTAAATGGTAGCTAGTATTGCATAGAGTCAAGTGGACATGTTAGAAAAGGTTATATTAAAGTATGAAATGAATTTATCATACCCATCCCTCCTCTTTGTTTATTCATCTGACTGGTGCTTATTATACATACAGCACTTCTTCCCTATCTCTGAAACATTATAATTCTTTTTTTCTGTTAAGATTAGATTGTGACTATTTTTAAAGAACGTCAACACATAATTGTTAATCAATGTGCAGATAAAGAAGAAAGGGGAACAAAATATATTTTAAACTAGACATTTTTCTTTACAAGCATAAATTTGAAAGGAGAAAGAATAGCATGCTGATGTGAAAAGCCAAAATGGCATGATGTGAGAATGGCTGCAGGAAAACCCACAGTCACAGGAAATTACCTGAATACAGTGAAAATTAAGAAAGCACCAAAAACATTGCCTGTCTCTTGGATACAGTCGGTATATTCATGCCTTGCCAATTATTTTGTTTGCATCAATTTAGGGTTATTTTTTTAAGGTTCCTTTTAGAGCTAGGAAATAAAAGACAAAAATGACTAAAAAGCATAAGCCAAAGGTTAGCTTTTTTGTTTCAGTAAAATAATAATTATCCCCTTTGCTCTGCAAGCACGAAAGCCAATTGCAAAACAGTTTTGTGACTTTGAAAGTGGTAACTCTGCTTAACTAGAAGAAGGGAGAAATGAATGGAAGTTGGGACATTAAATCCACCCAGTTCTTCCTCCCCTCCCTCTCTTCTCTTGTTCTTATTTTTTCTTTCATGGCAAAAAAGGAAACCAAGAAAAGCAACAAAATGAAGGGTTTATAGAAACCAACACTAGCAGGTTACAGTGTGTGAGAGATGTTACGACTAAAAGCCCAATGCCAGGAATACTATCTGCAAGGAGTAGGCTTGTTGGCATGGTAGCTGCTACTGAATGGAGAAGCAGGTGATTTCATTAGCTAAGGAACACGACATTTCCAGGAACTGGAAATCGTCCTGATTTATTACTGTTAACTAATCTAAGAGGTTGACAAAATAGGAACAAGAGATAGGAGCAAATGTGATACCTCAGGTTCAAGGTATCCAGGGAAAAAGAGACCAAAACTCCCATAATGGTATAGAAGAAAACATTTTAGGATTCTGCAGGAAATACATTTTCTATTCATCTGCGGACGATGCATTAACCTTCCTGTGTCCACCTTCTTCAGTATTCTCTGTTATTTTGGACACAGAAGTGAGCATACAGCACAACCAAAGCATGTGTATGTGTACTTGATCATGTGCAGATACTTTATGCAAATATTTAAATCTGCTTTGTCTTACCTCCTATTTATTCTTATTACATCTTAGAAATTTCATATCTTATAGCCACCAATAGAATGGTATGCTTAATTAAAGTTACATGTTGCTTTGAAAATAATTATGCGAAGATATTTCAAAGAACAACACAACTTTTGTCTGCAACTCTATAAAACAGCTACATTTTTTCCCACGATTGCATGTTTACCCTTTGTAATGCTGCATTACAAAGCAAAATACCTCTGTTTTAAAAATGTTGCAGACAAGTACTAGATTTGTTTTTCCTGCATCCTTCAAAACATTATTTTGGAATTTAACCCAAGGCATTGAACATCACTGATGTTTAAATATACTGAAAATAATGGCAGAGAAAAAGCCATTAAGAATCTTGGTTATGATTATTGTGATGTGGAGAGATGGTGATTTTATCTCCTGAAATTATTACCCCTGTGTCTACATTCTTAGAAACATCATTCTTCATGGCCTGCTCATGCAAATCATTATTATGGACCCTGTTGCGATAGCTCCCTCTAATGGGGTCCTGAACAATGCCAAATTCTCTCACAGTTTCCTTTCCTACCTAAGGCTATTCAGAGTTTAAACCCAAGTGGTAGCAGGTGGTGCTGTCACTGCAATTATAGCTTCAATATCCTCTAGTGAAAGCATAAGCAGATGTCATTTGTTACTCTTGTATATTATCAGTTCAGAATGTTGAGTTTCATGCCCTATTGAAATGTGTGATGATTAAAAGCAAGGGGGAATTAAACTTATCATTTTGGGGGTTGTTGTACATTCCTGATAGATATTATGTGTGAAAAATCACAAGAATAGACTTTTAAGTGGTTTTTGCCTGCTGCTCCATGCCTGAGACCTTCTTTTCAATTACAGTTTGGTAGCATGGGATTAAATCGGAATTTGTCTTCCCTACATCTCCTGCTTTTTCCCTGGAGGGATTCTCACTTTATAAGCGCTATGAGATTGGGATATGCAACACAGCTTCTTCTCGTTCCTTTTTCAGTTTGCCTTTATTTGGCCTGACTGTCATAACTCATCTGAGGCCTGAGGCCAGCACTAGGGAGATCAGCAGTACAGTACATCTTAAATTCTTTCAAAGTTTCCAGCAAGGTAGAAAACCTGTTGGGGTCCATCAGTGCTTTGGTTTCCCCACCCAGAACAAATGTTTTTCTGTATGAAAGCAACTCATTCGGCTATGTGAAAGAACTTCTCTAAAGAGCAGACACTGTTTTTCTTTGCAGAAATTATTTCCCTTCCTTTCTCTCTCTCACTCCCACCTGGTCTCAAACAGGTTAAATTAAATTAAAGATATTAGAAACATGGAAGTCTGTCTGATAATGACATTGCTGATTCATCTGATTCAGTATTTCCTAATGGACACATTTCCTTCAGGGTTTCAGGTTGGAGTAATTGTTAACTGTAATTTGAAAAGCTAGTGATCAAAACTAAAACTTTTATATGCAAAATAGATATTTCATCACTGAGAAAATTTTGCTTACAACCTGCCCATTAAAGTTATAAGTTGTGAAATCATAAAATGGGTCAGTCATGCAACCAGAACCAAAAAGATTTTACAACCTTTTTGTAGTAGTCAATGGTTGCAAAGCAGCCACTGTGATTGTTAAACAAACTCAGTGATCATTAAGTGAACCACTGGATTTGCAATGGGCACGGTTTTGACAAAAACTGGAAGTAAATGCCAATTTTCAGCAAAACCATTGTAAACCATTGTTACATGACTGCAAAGCACTGAAAACAGTCATAAAGTGGTCCTCTGGATTGTCAACAGCCTACCTTAAGGACGGATCCTGGGATCCTGAGAGGTGGCATGACCAGAAAGAGTCTTTTAGTGGTAGAACCCAATTGTTCTCATTTTTATTTAAATTTTTATCTGGGTTAGGGAGGGTGACCAGGTTGGGTTTGGGGGACAATTCGCCTGAGACATGGATCAGACCAGGGGCCGACCACGGCCGGGAGGTTTTGGGGTTGGGGATGGTCAGATCGAGGATGGGGGGCTATTTCAGGGAGAGAGAGATGAAGTCTATTGGCACGGTGAGTGGGAGAGACAGATATGGCGGTTATAGGGGGCCATATCATGTTTGCATGTGGTGGCTCGCTCCGACCCCCAAGGTATTTCCCATTCCCCAGGCTGTCTGAATCATCGGGCCCTGGGCCTTCTGCTGATGTTGTGTAACGCCAGGTCCATAGTAAATAAGGCCCCCATCATTTATGATCTGATTGGGAGGGGAGAGCAGATCTGGCGGGTATTACCGAAACCTGGTTGGGCCAGGAGGAAGGTGTTTCCCTGGTGGAGATGTGCCCACCCGGGTTTTGGGTTTTCCATCGGCTGAGGGCTCAGGGGAGGGGAGGGGGGGTTGCGGTCGTTATTAAGAAAGATCTTTGTCCTAGGGAATCCACTGTTCCTCAGACGACCGGATGTGAATCCCTCTTTGTGAAGTGTGGTTCTGGAGTTCAGGTGGGCCTGTTGATCACGTACCTGGCTCCCTGCTATGTGACATCAGCCCTGCTTGAGCTCCTGGAGGTTATAGCAGCTTGGCGGTTGAGACCTCCAGACTTATGGTCATGGGGGATTTCAACCTACCCTCTGCCGGCAAGACCTCAGGGATTGCTCAGGAGTTCATGGCTTCCATGACAGCCTTGGGCCTGACCCAATTAATTCGCGATCCCACAAACACTGGGGGTTACACCTTGGATTTGGTTTTTGTCTCTGGCCAGTGGCAGGATGATTTAGGTATGGGAGATGTTGTTATAGAGCCCCTGTCATGGTCTGATCATTCGCTCCTTAGGCTGGACTTCCGTTCTGCACCCCCTCATGGTGGGGAGGTGGGGCCGATAAAATGGTTCCTCCCCACGTGCCAGATGGACCCGGATAGGTTCCTGATGGAGCTTGGGCCTTTTCCCGAGACTTGCACACATGACTCGGTTGGGGACTTGGTGGCTACCCGGGACAGGGTGGTAGCCGAGGCCCTCGACTGGGTCGTGCCCTTGCTGCCTCTGACCCGGTGCCGATCCCAATTAGCTCCTTGGTTTTCCGAGGAGCTGAGGGAGATGAAGCGTTGGAAAAGACGCCTAGAGAGTAGTTGGAGGACCAGCTGCTCTGGATCTGACCAAACACTATTGCAGTCCCATATTAGGACCTATTTAGCGGTCTTAATTTTCTGCCCTTATTGCGTCCACAGAAAATCGCCTGGCCGCCCTTTTTAGGGTGACCCATTCCCTTTTCGATGCAGGAGTGTGGGAGGATCCTCTTCAAGGATGGGCCGAAGATTTTTCGAGATATCTGCAGGATAAAATTGCTCAGATCCAGGACGGGTTGGACTCTGATTGGGCAACTCTGGGAGGAGGACGGGGGAAGATTTCGGGGAGGTCATTTGGGGTGAGTTCAATCCTGTGACCCTAGAAGATGTGGGCAGGATGCTGGGTGGGCTTAATGCCACCACATGTTTACTGGATCCTTGTCCCTCCTGGTTGGTTCTGGCCACCCGGGAGGTGGCACGAGGTTGGTTCCAGGGTATTATTAACGCTTTCTTGAGTGAGGGGTTTTTTCTTGCTGCCTTGAAAGAGGCGGTGGTGAGGCCCCTCCTCAAGAAACCATCCCTGGACCCAAAACTATTATCTAACTATCGTCCGGTCTCCAACCTTCGCTTTGTGGCGAAGGCTGTTGAGAGTGTGGTGGCACGACAGCTCCCTCAGCACATGGATGAAGCTGTCTATTTAGATCCACTCCAATCAGGTTTCAGACATGGGTACAGCACAGAGACGGCATTAGTCGCATTGGTGGGTGATCTCTGGAGAGCCCGTGACAAGTGTTGTTCCTCTGTCTTGTTCCTGTTAGATCTCTCGGCGGCTTTTGATAGTGTCGACCACAGTATCCTATTGCAGCAGTTTAAGGGGTTGGGAGTGGGAGGCACCGTGTTACAGTTGTTCTCTTCCTTCCTCTCCAACCACTCGCAATTTGTGTTGGCAGGGGGGCAGAGGTCTACCCTGTGGCCCTTGATTAGTGGGGTGCCTCAGGGGTCCGTGCTCTCGCTCCTGCTGTTCAAAATTTATGTGAAGCCTCTGGGTGAGATCATCCGTGGTTTGGGGGTAGAGTTCCACCAGTATGCTGATGACACTCAGTTACACATTCCTACCCCAGGCCACCCCAACAAAGCCGTTGAAGTGATGACCCAGTGCCTGGAGGCCGTGCGGAGCTGGATGGATCTTAACAGGCTTCGACTCAACCCGACCAAGACCGAGTGGCTGTGGTTTCCTGCGCCCAGATACAGCCAGCTCATTCCATCACTGGCTGTGGGGGGAGAATTTGTGAACCCCACGGAGAGAGTGCGCAATCTTGGTGTGTTCCTGGATGTACGGATGTCATTAGAAGATCATATAATGGCTGTCGCCAGGGGGGCTTTTTGTCAGGTCCATTGGATCTACCAGTTGCTGGATCAGGACGCACTTTGCACAATCACTTCTGATTGGGCAACTCTGGGCAGGAGGACGGGGGAAGATTTCAGGGAGGTCATCTCCCATCTAGACTATTGCAATGCTCTCTACATGGGGCTCCCCTTGAAGAGCATCCAGAGGCTCCAGCTGGTGCAGAATACAGCTGCGCGGGTGATTCTCTGAGCTCCCACATTACACCACTCCTGCGTGAGCTGCACTGGCTCATTGTGGTGGCCTTCTGGGTGCGATTCAAGGTGTTGGTGATCATCTTTAAAGTGCTCCATGGCTTGGGACCCGTGTACTTACGGGACCACCACTGCAACCATTGGCTTCCTGCCGACCAGTGCACTCTCACAGGGTGGGTCTCCTTGGGGTGCCGTCAGCTGGGTGATGCCCAGTAGTATCATTGGAATGGTTTTAACTTTTATAATTTTTTACCCTGTTTTAGAGTTTTATTATAGTTTAATTCTCTAGCCACTAATTTAATTCATTTTAATCTATTTTAATTTTATATTTGTAATTGTATCATTTTTAGCTCGGCTGTGCACCGCCCCGAGTCCCAATTTGGGAGAGGGGGCGGTATATAAACTAAATAAATAAAAATAAATAAATAAATAAATAAACATGGCCTGGTTGCTGACTACCCAAAGTTCATCATGTGACCAGGGGTTGCGGGTGGGGAAGGAACTGTCAGAATTTTGAATCTGGCTCATAAACATTCTCCAGTTAGGTCCATCATAACTTCAGCTGATTGCTAAATGATCAGTTGTACATCAAGAGTATCTGTACAATGAAGCTATAATTGGGGAAATTATATCTGTAGTAATGCCATAATTCACAAACTATATAAACAGAAACACTTGTCCATGGTAGAGAAACCAAAATATTCAGTCACATATATTTCTTTACCAATCTGAGCTAAAAAAAAAAAAAAGGCTAGTATGAACAATAATATGGAGTTTTCTGTATCACCTCTTCTGATGTCATTTATACTTTTTCCAGTCCAGTTGTGGTACTCCTAACATATATTAGCTATATACAAATAGTTTTCATCCGAAGGAACATCTTGCTCAAAGTCTATTTTGTGTTTCAGACAAAATAGGGACTAGTTGCTGTTTAGTAGGGCATGCTACAGCTCAATATCTATTGTTTTAGTATATGAACAAAAGGCATATATCATTACACTATAATTGTGAACCATATTACAATATTGCAATTCTTTTTTGTTTATTATTAGTGTTGACTTTTAAAAAATACATCAAAATTTTCTTGCCCACTGGGGAAACAGGTAATAGGGATTTTGATATTTGCTTGTCTATTTTATAACATAACTTTATCGCAGAACATTGTCTGGTCAGTGTTTTAATCTCTATCAGTTTCTTACTCAGAGAGATTGAGGGCAATGTATATTTGTCATTAGAAATATGCTACAAATGGAACTGATAGCTTTGAAACATATTCAGCCCATAATACCTATCCTAAAATCAATAATTGTGAAAGGAAGAAGACTCTGTCCCAAGGTTAACTAAAGAAGGAAGAATGATTCAATGGGCAATCTTACATTTCTCCAAATGTTTGTGTTTACTGGATAAGATGTTTGGCTTTTCTCTTTTAGCTAAAATGTCTGGTTCTGCTAAATCATGGATTGACTTCATATTTGACCATGATTTTACACTGGTTAAAATGGAGTAATTCTGGAAGTGTTTGAAAACAAATTACCGAAAAATATTATAAAATATATAGAACATTAAGAACATTAAGAGTTGTTAAGCTAATCCTGCATAGCTTTTTCTCCGGTAATATCATACTACTAACTAGAGCATACAAATTATTTGCTAGACCAATACGTGAATACAGCTTTTCAGTCTGGAACTTGCATTACGTATCTGATATTAACACAATTGAGAAAGTCCAGAAATATTTCACAAGAAGTGTTCTCCACTCCTCTATTCGTTGCAGAATACCTTATGCCACCAGAGTTGAAATTTTAGACCTAGACAACCTAGAACTACGCCACCTTCGGTGCAATCTAAGTATAGTACATAAAATTATATATTGCAATGTCCTACCTGTCAATGAATATTTCAGCTTCAACCGTAACAATACAAGAGAACACAATAGATACAAACTCAAGGTAAACCGCACCAAACTTGATTGCAGGAATTACGACTTCAGCAACAGAGTGGTCAATGCCTGGAACTCTCTACTTGACTCTATTGTTCCATCTTCAAACTCCCAAAACTTTAACCTTAAATTGTCCACCATGGACCTCATTCCATTCCTAAGAGGTCTGTACGGGGCGTGCATAAGTGCACCAATGTGCCTACCATCCCTGTCCTATTGTTTCTTTTATTTTTCTTATAAGTATCCATTTCATGTATTCATAACCATGCTTATACTTATACCTGTTATCTTATAATCGCTTGACAAAATAAAATAAATAAAAAATAAATAAAAAAAACAAGCAGAGTGGTAGAACACTATCGAATATGAACCAACCATTTTAAATATTCTGCTTTACTTCAAATCTGTAAGTTACAGAGACATGCTTGACAGACAACGTTCACTTTTCTTTTGTGAAGTATTACGCTGGATTCTCAGAAAAAAGTAGTTCTTAATTTTATTTTTGACATATTTATACTCAGACTTAAGTGCCTCCCAATTTCTCAGCTTTGAGCGATTTCACACACAGAGAGAGAAAAACCTTTATCAATTCTGTTTTTCTATACTATAGCATACTACCCAGGAGTTCTACAGTATTCCAGCCTCAGCTGCTTGGCCATATCTACATTATTAAGGTGATACTGGACCAGAAATGTTAACAATGTCAAGAATATTCATAAATCTGGAACAACTCTTTTACATCAATTCCCAAGGATAACTTCAACTCTAATCTAACCTTCCCCCAATTGGTTCTATCCAGTGGTGGGATTCAAGTTTTTTTACTACTGGTTCTGTGGGCATGGCTTAGTGAGCATGACACGGGAAGGATATTGTAAAATCTCCAGTCAGAGGTGGTATTTGCTGGTTCTCCAAACTACTCAAAATTTCTGCTACTGGTTCTCCAGAACTGGTCAGAACCTGCTGAATATCAACTCTGGTTCTATTTCTTTCAGTGGGTTAGCTTTTGAAGAAATTGAAATAATACTCTTTTTCCCTTATTCTTAAAACCCAAGAATAACAGAACATAATTTCTGAATTTAACACAATATCATGTTTTCTCTTTTGGACTATTTCTCTGTTTTGTGTATTGGTTACTTGCATAGATTATGGAATATTATATTAGAAAACAGGTTTTTCTAGTCTTGCAACCCACATTGAAGAGATTTTATTTTTCTGAATTTTCAGCAATGTCAATGTCTGGGAAATTCTGGAATGTAAATTCACACATCTTGAGGTTACCTAAATTGAAGAAAACATATTTAAAAGGTGCTAAGAAAGCAGATCTAGTCCTGAGAAAGGATAGTGACCCAACAGATATTGCTAAGCTACAGCTCTCAACAAGCCTTTTAATCTGTTGTTCATGTTCTTTAGGTTTGCTGTTAGTTAACAAGGTTTGAAGTATTAATTTTTTTTCACCAGAGCTATAGACAAAGGCAATGCTGCTTATAAAAACAGAGATAGAAGAAGTTTAGTAGGACTATCTAGAAATGACCATTACTCTTAGCTTAACAGTCTTCAACTGGGCACCTTCGTGATATTTGGATTTCAGTTTTCCTGATGTAGAAATTCTATGGTATTATCCCAGGTTATTTCTTGTGCCTAGTCCTGCCACTTGTTGGAGAGGAAGGCATATATCTTCTATAGCCTGTGGTTTCTTGGTATCTTGCTTAATCTGGAAGAAAATTCTAAATAAATCCTGTAGTTGACTTTCAACTATCAATAGAGTGATGGATAGCAGAAAAGTGTTTAAATAACACATCACACACCAGTTAGTAATGAAGTTATTGCTATATACATGGACTGAAAGTGGGAGGACAGATTTTGAAATTCTTATTTTTTGTTCTTTTGCTTTTTGTTGGGTAGCCTGGCAACAGTATTCATTCCTCCTTTCAGCTGTAAGCCCTGCTGAGATAGTTATTAATCTATTGTTCTACTGCTGTTCATCTGAAAATATAGTAAGCTGCTCAGTTTACACCTCCTGGACGCTCCTTAAGTATATCAAATAAAGCTAAGTCAACATTATACATAAAAGCCAATAGAATTTACATTTACCATTGCATTATTGTTTCTCAGTTGGAAGGATCATTTTGCCACTTCCTTGACTCTTGATTTCTGTTCTACTGATTTCTGTGTAACAGATGAAACAAAAATCTCTAAAAGTAGCATTGGATTCTTAGTGGAGTTAGGAACTTTCTGGATTGTATTGAGAAACTTTGGATATGAAATTATTTGATTATGGTTTTTTTTTCTTTTCAAATATTTGCTGAGTTTGGAGATATACAGAGTATGTTTGGGAGATAAAATCCTTCGTTCTGTATATATCATTAAAGTGGTAAAAGAGAAGCAACATCATGTCAGGTTTTTAGTCAACTTTCATACATTTTCTTCTTACAATATGCTGCTAGCCATACTTTTTTTTTTCATTTTGAGAATATTTAATCTATTTTGAGAATGATCAGCCAAAGACTTCTCCATCAAATCAATAAGACTGAGGCAAGTGAGCCTTCATCTTATGCTTTCATAGATCTCCACTTTGATCTACAAGCATTCTCCAGCCCAATTCTAAAGACTTTTGTTATTTCTGTCCTACCTTCACATTACCAAGCTAGTAACACCAGTGCTTCAGTCACTCCTATTGAGAGAATGGGAAAGTAGCACAGTTGGGTTCTGTGGGTTAATTTCAGTTTTTTATGAAACAGCTAGAATATCAGATTGTTTCTTCCGTGTTTCTCATACAATATCGATGCTGGTGGGTACCACCAGTTTCTTTTAGAAGCACAGCATGTAGTTTTTTTTCTTACTTTCCTTAAAACCTGAAAACAGAGATGAATAGGACTGATAGATGAAACTGTGAATTCTGATAACTGTTCCCTTTGCTTGAGTATGAGGGGACTCTTTTAGCAATAGCACTCTACAGCCCTCTCTAAGCAGTTTACAGATTCAGCATATTGCCCCCAACAATTTGGGTCCTCATTTTCCCATCTCAGAAGGATGGAAGACTGAGTCAGCCTTGAGCCTGGTGAGATTTGAACTGCCAGATTGCAGGCAACCAGCAGTCAGCAGAAGTAGCCTGCAGTACGGCACTCTAACCACTGCGCCAACGTGGCTCATAAAAAAACAGGAGATGAGAAAGTGCAGTCTGGGACATTCTATTACGGATGGCTTTTGCAAGAGAAAAATTAGGGCAAGTTGAAAAAGAAGTTCTCAACTTACCAAAGTTCATTTAGTGACTGTTCAAAGTTACAACAGCACTGAAAAATGTGACTTATGACTGTTTTTCACAGTTAAGACCATTCCAGCACCCCCCTATGATCAAAATTCAGATGCTTGGTAATTGGTTCATATTATGACCATTGCTGTGTCCCAAGGTCAAGTGATCATCTTTTGCGACCTTCTGACAAGCAAAGTCGATGGGGAAGCCAGATTCACTTAACAGTTGGGTGACTAACTTATTTACTGTAGTGATTCACTTAACAACTGTGGCAAGATAGGTCATAAAATGGGGCCAAACTCACTTAACAACAGAAATTTTTAAGCTTAAGAACAGAAATTTTGAGCTCAATTGTGGTCATATGTCCATAATTTAGTGTAGCTAAACTGATTGACCAAGGCTGATGGTTTCATAACCTGGAAGTGGTACCAGTGAATCTATCATTCCTGCTTCAGGGAGACTTCAGATTTTCAGAAGATTCTGTCCTCAGTGGAGATTCAAGAATGAGGAAAGGGGAAGTTTTTTGTCATATATTAAAATAATATATAGTAACCTTTGGGAAACTTTAATTTCTAAATCATTGAATCAATACCTGAATGAAACCTTTCTACCTAGTGCCTACGCATACTGCCTCTTTCTTTGAAATTGCTTTCAATCATATTCTATTATTTTCAGTATAACAAATGTTGCAATCAGTGGCATATTATTTTGGATGTACGGAGTCTTAAATTTTACCCCAGGTAAGTGTAAAGCTAGTTCTGTACCTATACAGTAGTGGCAAGGCAAATTGATTGCACAGAATGAATGAGAAACTTGTTTCTTTTATTATTATTTTTTCAAAAAAATCTAATCAAAATTTACCAATGTCCTCCTAAACAGGGCTGATAGGTTTGGTTTTTTTCATGGGCAGACATTAGTGTGGGAGAAAGCATTTCAATATTAAATGACTGTCAGAATTGCTACAAATTCAGTTTTTTTTTTTTGTGCTGATAATTTGAAATCACCATCTTTGTTTTTTCTGCGGTATCAGAGGTGGTATTCAGAAGTTATGCAATCGGTAGCGGAAATTTTGAGTAGTTCAAAGAATGGCAAACACCACCTGTGACTGGAGATTTTACAGTATCCTTCCCCTGCCATGCCCACCAACCCATGCCCACAGAATCGATAATTAAAAAATTTGAATCCCACCATTGTGCAGGATCATTACTGTGATCTTCTTAATAGTGATTAGCCAGGCCATTGATTTTTGCCAAGGCAAATGTGGAATAATAATTTCATTCATTTTATTTATTTTTAAAGAACTTTCCAAATTTCAGAAGTCTCTTATAAATGGTTCCAAAAAATAAGAAATGTCACCATCTATAAAGATAAATGCAGAAAAATGGGAAATAACTTGATCCATCTCTACAGTTATCTCCAAATTTTGCAAGCAAGAAATACTATGTCCTCTACTTGGAAAAAAAAGTTAGACAAGAGTAGGGTCAGTCATAACATTGATAATTAGAAAGATTATATTGTGGTTATCTTAGAAGCTGGTGGCATTTAATTCATTTCCATTTGCATTCCAGATATATGCTTCCAGCTATATAGTCAGTTTTGATATTAAAAATAAATGGCTTAATCCACTTATCCTTGGAAACAATTTAGGAAGAAAGGCTATGATTGTTTTTTTTTTAACTTTTTTTTGTGAATCTGCTGCCTCCAGATGGAGCTTTAACTCCAGCATGAGATTCAATTCCAATTTGAATGGTTTCCTTAGACCAAATGAATATGGTGATGATACTTTCAAGAATGACTTTTAAAAAATATAAAACAAATAGATATTAAAGCAACCTAATCAGGAGGCAGTTTGTCTTTCAAATGGAACTCTTGGACTGCTAATGCAACTTGAATTTGAGCTTGTGTTCTGATTGGTTGTCAGACTCCCATGGGGCCATGCAGGGACTTTGTCTTTTGAGTCCCAGGCTTGGTTGACTCTTGCTGGGTGATGATGTATTAAAAGGGCTTTAGGCAATTCCTATAATGGCTCTGCCTTAAGGAGATAGATCTTTGTTATGTAGAATAGACGGGTCCAGGCCTTAATGGCCCATTAACAAAGGTGGGACAGCTGAATTTCTGCCTCTCTGAGTTTCTACTTCTCTTTTAGGGGAAATATTCAGCCTTTTTAATATATCCTAAAATACTTCATTTTTCTAGGAGAGAGGTGAGCTTTAACTTCCAACAATGTTTTTACATTTTGTTATTTTGGTAGTAATTTGGTACAATTTTGTAGTAATATTTAAATATATTTTGAACAGCTCTTTGTGGTAGTCCAGAGAAGAATAAACCATGGATACTAACACTAGTTATATTTTTTTTTTGAGCAGTAGTAGTAGTAGTTTATTGAATAGCCCGAAGGCCTTTTCAAAGATCACATGGTTAAAAGAAAACCTTACGGTTACAAAAGTGACAATTCAAAAAAAGTATATACATATATACATTGAATTGGCAATATCAGTATTCAATAACTATATTTACAAAGATTAAAATACTAAACAACGTAGCTCCTTTCTAGTTCAGCTCATCTTTTTTACAATCAATAAAATTCTTTTCAATATGACTGGCTCGTATTACTGTCATCCTTTTGAGATAGCCAGTACTAGTTATATTATAACTTTACAATAACAGAATCTTAAGTCTCTCTCCTCATTTACTTTTACTTTTCAGAAAACAGGGGAAGGTCTTTGTGAGAGACTTCCACTGTCTCTTTTCCTTCTGTGGGCTGAGATGTCTTTTGCATGATAATTGTTTAGCCTGCGGTTCTTCCTGCTGTCTCCCAATGTCATTCTCACATAGCATTACAATTCCTGGGTTACATCCGAAGTTTTTGCATCTCTGTCTTAGATTTAGATACCTACATTTATAGAGACAATTTAGAATAAACTACCATTAATGGATAAACATGTTTCACAGAATTCATCCATATAGCCCAGTGGTAGAATACAATACATCCGTTATTCATTCCATGGCAATGGGGGGAAAGCGCTAACTAAATTTTGGAGAGCTTAATTGCTTCAACTTAAGAGGACCAGAGATAAGACTTAATTCAAGGTAGCTGGGTTGTGCATAATAGTGTTATATCAATGCACTGTGTCTACTCAGTACAGACTGTTGTATCGATCTCATCTGAAGCAGCACCTTTGTCTGGAGACAAGTTACTCTGTTTTTATAACTCAAAAGGAAAATAGAAGCAGTCTAACATTTAAGTGCTTGTATGTCTGACTTATTTAAAAATAAACCAAGTTTCAAGATTTAGGATTGACATATTTATACAAAATATGATTAGGGTGTGGTATTTGCTATCATTATACTGGGTAATAGCTATCAATTTATGCATATCAAGGGATATTGACTTTGATTACTATTTCATACACAGAGAGAGAGAGAGACATAGTGGAACCTCGGGTCATGACCGTAATCCATTCTGGTCAATTCGGATACATAGTAATACTTATTAAGTTCCTAATTTCTACTTCTTTTACTCAGCTGTTGATAAAATAAGTCCCAAGTTCGAGAACATTCTGTGTCTTCTTTTTCTTTTATCTTCAGTGTTAATCTATCCATTTCTGCACAGTCCAATATTTTTTAAATTATATCTTCTTCCATAGGTGTTTCGTTGCTTTTCCAATGTTGTGCAAATACAATCCTTGCTGCTGTTAAAACATGCAATATCAAATATACATTCCCTTTATCATACTTTTCTGGCATTATGCCTAACAAAAATAATTTTGGAACTTTGATGACTATTTCATATAGTCACTATTTTTCCTCTTAAAGTCCCAGATAGAATACTTTGAATATCAGGAAATAATAGTGAAAGATGGCCTATATCTTCCTATTCACATAAACATCTGAAGTATGCTTTCCCAATAATGGTACAGAATTCATAACGAGATGGCCTATTGCTCTAATTTAGTAGAGTTCCTTTTTATGTTGTTAAGTACACCATCATTTAACCAGTCAACCTAATGACTTCTGCACAAGTCTTATATACGTACATAAACTGAAATCTATGTACTGCACAAGCTTCTTGCTGTAATTTAGATATTAATATTTTTATACCCAGCAACCATTAGAATGAGTGTAAATGATTTTACCAATTTTTAAATGAATAATATTCATCAAATGTTTATGAAAATACTTAACCCATAATGAGGATGAACATTCCACTTAATAAAGATGGAAGTTAAGAATCTCTTTTGGAATATATAATCAGAAGAGTAAAGAAAATTACATTAAAAAGATTTCATTATCCCATTAAGGATGTGAAATGACTTTTTCTATTCCATTTTAATTTTAGCATATTTCTCTTTTAAATTTCCTCGACACTTTTATGAGACGGGTGTGCAAAAAAGACTTTGGCTGCTGTACCAGGAAGATTTCTGACTTCCACTTTCTTCATTATTCTAATTTTAAATTTGTCTATTTAATTTATCATTAAAGAAAATCAACATTTTATCAGACTGTACATTACTTTTTTTGTATTTCACTTAAGGAGGAGACAGATCTGTGTGATCTGAACTAAAAGCTGTGTCTTTTAAGCTAACAGCATAACATTTTTCAAATCTATTTTCTTGTCTACTCATTAGGATTAGAAATTGAATGAACCCGTGCCCGCACACTTTCTCTTTCCCTTTCCTTAACTGTCGTTATATAGAGGTCCCCAGTTCATCCCATTATGGAAAGAATTCAGAGTTTTATGAATACACACACAACCATGCACACACAGAGAGTGAGAGTGAGAGAGAGAAAAATCCTCTAGATTTTTCTAGAGGAACAACTTTTTCTAGGATGAGAGTCTTTGAGAGGAATGAATGGAGTTGTTGTCCAAAATGTGAGTTAATCTAAGGTTACTTCCATATGACAGCCTAACGGTTCCTGCCTTCTACTTTAGAAAATCCTTCTTCCTTTTGCTCTTTCACCTTTTTCTTCTTCTCAACCATCACTTTCTCCTCCCCCCTTTTCCCTACAATAAACTTATTTTTGTAAAAAAAAAAAAAAGTAAGGCAATTAACTTGTTTTCATCCTTTATTTGTCTAATCCTTTATGGATCAAAAGAAACTTTGTAGCATAACTTCACTTCACAGTAGCAAAATAGCAGACTCTGAAACTTCGTAGTTTTAGTCCAACCTATCTATACTGAAACGTTTTTAAAAAGAGTTTATTGGATGGATGGATAGATGGATGGATAGATGGATGGATGGATGGTGGGAAGGAAGGAAGGAATTAATTGAAAAGGGAGCCATTGGGGAACACTGAGAAAAGAAGGAGATGGGAAAAGAAGTGCTTTATTAAGCCAGGGTCAAAACCAAAGCATTGTCTACATGAGACATAAAAATAGAATGAATAAGGAATGTTCTCTCTGGGCGTGTAATAAAATCCTAGAACTAACTACTTTGTATTATGCCACTCCTTGATTAAGATGTTCAAGATTTAAACATCTCAGCATATGTTTTTTCATTAAACTATTGTTAGATTGGGGTATAACTAACATCTTGGTACCTTGTATGTAGCTACTAATTGGTGAAATGTAAGCAACAGTGGCTTGTGAAATAGTAAGCAACTGGCTTGTGAAATAGTCATACCATTGGAACATAGAACATAAAGGGCATTGGTGGGGTAAAAATGCACTTTGGTTAAACCTATGACTTATTGCCTAAAATGTGCCAAAGGTGATAGATACTATTCTTATTAACATATTGCATATAGTATTGTGGTGCATGGATATGATTAAACCTGATAACATAATTTACTCTGTCTCTAACTTAATAAAAAGCATTATACAAAAAGCTTTGATTGACCAAAGCCATGATGGATAGTGGCAGTCAATCTTTAATGGGACCGTTTGATGAGAACTGTGACATATGGAAGATGGTGGCTTAGAATTTAAGGAGTAAATGGTAAAGGCTATGAAATACTGAATGAAGTGAAAGAAAGAAAAATAGTTATACAGTATTTATGAATTGTATATATGTGAAACTAAGAGAAGGGGAAATGATGCATTATTCTAGATCTGAATAGTGGCCTAATCTTGTGGAGTGAAATTAACGAGTTCATACAGGAAAGTGGGGTGTAGATTTAATTAAGGGACTGAACTGTTTATGAGAAAGCCTAAAGTTGTGTCATCTAGATTACTGTGGATTCTATGAATGTATACATTAGACTGTTTCTTGTTAAGATTCATACTATATTCCAATACAACTTTTGAAAAGAGTTTCAGTAGTCTGAAGAATAATATTATATCTAAAACAATTGAACATGTTATTAAAACATTTTATCCTAAAATGAAAGCAGAATAATATATGGGAAAGCAGTATAATATATGGGAATATAGAAAAATGTGATTAAAGTAAAGACATGTAGTCAGGAGACAATGGAATAATTAAAAGAAAGAAGACAAAGAAAATGCATTGATTTTGATAAAAATAACAAACTTTGTGGGTATTGTGTAAAGAGAGCTAAACAGGGAACTCCCAGCAGGGTGAATATTATTAACAATAAAAAGTGATGAAATTATTTGGAACAAATCTGAAGTGAAGGAATGTGAAGGTTTTTTTTTTAGAGATTTGTGTGGGAATAACAGTGATGTGTCAAAGAAGGAATTGACAAATGCTATAAATCTTAATGTCCAGTAATGAAAATGCATCTCAGCCTGATCATTGAAAAAATGCTAGTCATTATCCCATTTAAAGGTGATTAGATTAACGCACATACTACAGATATTGAGTGTACCTGAGAAGAATTAGAATTTATTAGAATTTTGATTGAAGAGTGAGTATAACAGTAATGAGCAAAATTTGGCAGATGAGATACAACTTTATGGCAGAGGATATGTTTACCAGATTTTGTTCTTCAATAGGCTGTTGAGAAATACAGGTGCAGTATATCAAAAACATCTATTATATATTTGTTGATTTAAATGGAACATATGCCAAAGTTAATAGACTTGAATTAGGGAATATTTTTTTACAAAAATAGAGTATGGCCTCAAAATCAATTTATCAAAAACTAAGTAACCGTGTTTAACCAAAAATAATTATTTATTTAGCGCATGGCAAATACTGTACATGGACTTATAATGGTTCAAATGTCAATGTCCAGTCCACTCAGCCATCCAAGGACAGGGTGATCCATGTTGAAAAAATCAGGCATTCGCCAGGACAAGATCTTGATAGACAACTGGACAAATGTGATGGATATCTTGTTGATGAGCACCACAAGGAGCAGAGACAAAATGGGCGTTCAGCAGCCTTTGATCTGTTGCCATGTATTTAGAGAGCCAGGAGTTCTACAAAAATGATGGACTGCCAACTGTCATTAACTGCCAATTCTTCAATGTAGTCTTGCTGCCAATTGTTGCTAGTCATTTGGTTCACACTACCATGCTATCCAAGGTGCATCACGGGGAGGCGAACTAGCATAATACATACCCAAAAAATTTACAGTGACAAGTTGTACTAAAAAAAAAGAAATAAAAGAAAAGTAGAAGAATTTTTATTCATTGGTAGAATGTATATCAAAGATGAGAAGAAGGATGGAGAAATTTTAATATGGGCAAATGTTAAATATATTGTTGGTAGTCTGCAGTGTGTTGCAAAAATGGAATGATTATCAAAATGTACTTTTGCCTAATTTTTATATTTCCCTATGTGCAAAAAACAATCATTAAACAAACAAACAAATCTTTGACCCTTTGAACCTTACCAAAAATATTACTTGAAGCCAACAATGCCAAACAGAAGCTGTTGGTCATATCATGCAAGTTGGCTCCCTTGAAAAGTCAATCATGCTGGGAGTGATCAGCAAAAAAGGAGAAGACCCTCCCTGCACCCATCGGCTGGACACTATAAAGGATAGATTGGAATAACCATGGAGGATCTGAAGGAGGCAGTGTGAGATAGAGAGACATGGGGAGTATCTGACCCTTAGAGTCAATGATGAGACACATGAAAGTAAGCTGAATTCAATGGGAAAAAAGTTCTTATAATAGAGTACATACAAGATGTACGTACAGCAAGAAACATTGGATCAATGATGAATAGTGTTAGAAGAATGTGTATTGAATACAAAGTTAAATGGCTGATATACAAAATAAGTACAATGAGAGTTGTTCATATACAAAGAATGAATGAAAATCAATTGAATTGCAAAACAAATGTAAAGAGAATAAATGAAGACATTGAATTGAAGGGAAAAAACAGAAATAAAGAACTTATGAGATATTCAAAAAGTGAAAGATGAGAATAAATTGTATGTGTGTGTCTCTGTGTGCCTGTGTATGTCTGTGTCTATACGCATTTGTGTGTGTATGTGAGAGAGAGATAAACAGAGACAGAGTTGCCTTTCTTTTTTCTTTTCCGTATATGTTCTTTTTGTAAATAAGATCTTTCTACCTAGAAATTTGGAAATATGGGAATTTCTCATTATTGTCATTGTTACCAATTTTGTCCCATGTGTTCCAAAATTTATTATGTCGTAGATAAGAAATCTAAAGCATCTTTTCTATTTTTCTTGGGCTTATAATAAAGGGAAGAGTAAAACTAGTGTCAGATTATGGGTCCTAGGAAATTCAACCTGACTGATGGCGGACTTCTCAATATTTTATAAAGAACTCTTGAAAAATGGGGTATGCCCCTGAAGTTTTAAATTATCTCTTCTCCCAATTTGTAACACTTCAATATAAACAATTATGAACTGAAACATCAGGCTCTGCATCTTGAACTGAAATTCTCTCACTTAGCAGGAAAACCTAAAAGGACCTCTAGCTCAAATTCTAGATGTCTGGACAACCTGATGCTTTAACCCTTTACAAGGATTTATTTATTCTTAAGAATATATATATGTATATATGGGCAACGTTTCGACGAGGCCCCACTCGCCAACTTCAGGCTGGTGCCTTCGGCTTCGTGCTTGCTCGCACAAGCACGAAGCCGAAGGCAAAAGCCTGAAGATGGCGAGTGGGACCTCATCGAAACGTCACCAAGATACTCTCAATCTGACACGGGAAAAGACCCGAACACGCCAAGACCTGCATGCCTGTGAAAATCTACGAAAACATATATATAATATATATATATATATATATATATATATATATATGTATATGTATATGTATATGTATATGTATATGTATATGTATATGTATATGTATATGTATATGTATATGTATGTATGTATGTATGTATGTATGTATGTATGTATGCATGCATGCATGCATGCATGCATATATGTATGTATGTATGTATGGTATTTAGGTTTCTTCAGGTATTTTCCCACATTTTAATATTTGTGCTTTTATTGTAGCAACATTTCAGCAGAATCTCATCTGCCATCCTCAGGCTTGTGTATTAGGTTCTTTTTAATCTTGTGTGTCAGGCTTGGCAGCCATTTTTTGTTTGAATTTGGTGCTGGCTTTCTGCTTTATTTGAATGGTTTTTTCCTCATCCTGATTGGCTGGGAGTCTAGGTCTGTTTTTATTGGTCTTCAAGTTGCTGTGTTCTTGATTGGTTGGCAACATTGTGTTTTGTGCATTGGGGTTTCTTAGTGCAGCTTGGTTTCTTGTGAATGGCCGATAATTATTTATTAGGAAGCTGGTTTTATTTGGGTAGCTGGCTGGGGCTGGAGGTATTAGGGGGGTCTGTTTGTGTCCAGGTGCTTGCCTGGATTGTGGTATAGAGATTTTTTTGTTGGTGAGTGCAGGTTTCCAGATGATTGATAGTCTGGCAGAGACATCTCTTCTATTCATACTATTAGGTCTTTTATCAATTTATATGGCTTCTCTGATGATTCTGTAGCCAGGGTTTTCTGTAGTAGCCAGAGCCCTGGTGCCATTTGTTGTGTATTGACTGCAGTTTCCACTCAGGTCCGTGCTTTAAGCGGGACGCACAGACTTCTCCCATTGGTTGATGCCGTTTGACAGCCAGCTATAAAAGGAGCTGTCTAATGGCATCAGCTGTTGCCGCTCCAGCTGGCTGCCGTGTTAGAGCGGCAGTAGCGGTAACCCTTTATTTGTAAATAAAGTAAGAGCTGAACCTTTTGCCTTGGTTGTCTGCCTCAAGTGATTGCCGCCGCTCTACAACACTGGCGATGAGGGTGGGATCCTTAATAGAGGCAAGCCAGGCAAAAAGGACAAAGAGCGAAGTCACTAACCAAGAGCTGAAATCGCTACAGAGTTGCTATCACCGTTCGCGAAGTACGATTTCTAAATCGCTTCAGGAGAAGCAGTACAGCTGAAGGAAAGATGACTTCGAATCCTGCATTCCCGCCTTTCAGACCAACGGCAGAGACATGGGAATCATACAGGAACCGGTTTGACTGCTTTTTAGATGCTATAGACCTTACTGACATTTCTGAGCATAGAAAAAAGTCTTATTTTCTAAGCTTTTGCGGAGCCACGGTATTTGACACTGCAACAGCATTATTGGCTCCACAATCTATTAAGACTATTCCCTGGGAAGAATTGCAAGAAATTCTCTCCAACCATTACTCCCCCAAGCCTTCTAGAATTGCCAGATGCCATGCCTTTAGAAGGCGCATCCAAACTGAGGGAGAAACCATTAGTGACTACATGGCAGCACTACGAACAGCTGCCTTACATTGCGGATTCAGGGATTACCTAGAAGATATGCTGTTAGATCAGCTGGTCTGTGGAGTTAGGGACCCCAAGCTGCAAAGACGACTACTGCCAGTTCCAGTTGAGAACCCAGCACCAACAAATGCCGTTTTCCTGATTGAAGAGCTCAAGCTGCCTGTCACCGTTTCTGACATCGCTGCCCATTCGGCCAAGGACAAGGTAATTTCCCAAATCCTTGACTGGGTAGGGAGGGGGTGGCCTGCAACCCCTTATCCATCAGAATTCCTACTCTACAAGCTATGCCAACAGGAACTTTCCTCATTGCAAGGCTGTTTACTATGGGGAACCAGGGTAGTGATCCTCCCCAAGCTACAAACCTCAGTCTTAAAGGAACTTCATGAGGGTCATCCAGGTATAGTTAGGATGAAGGCCCTCACCCGCAGCTACGTATGGTGGTCTAGTATGGATGACCAAATCTCTAGCTGGGTCAATTCATGTCAGGCATGCCAGACCACCAGGTCATCCCCTCCAGCAGCTACCACTAGGACCTGGGAAGAGGCAGGAAGCCTGTGGTCCTGAATTCATATAGATTTGGCTGGCCCTTTCCACGGGCATACATTCCTAGTGGTAGTAGATTCATTTTCAAAGTGGGTGGAAATGACCTTATTGCACACCACAACCACTGAAGCAGTTAATAAAGCATTGACCAGGATGTTTGCCACACATGGCCTCCCTGACTCCATTGTATCCGACAATGATCCCCAATTTACCTCTTGCGAATTTGAGATCTTCCTAGCCAACCTGGGCATCAGACACATATTAGTAGCCCCATTTCACCCTGCAAGTAATTGTCTGGCTGAGAGGACAGTCAGATCTGCTAAGGAGGTACTACAGAGATTGGGACCCCTTAACTGGCATTCTTAACTGGCTCAATATCTTCTGAGCCAACATACAACACCCTGTGCCTCCACAAATAGGTCACCAGCTGAAATGTTAATGGGGCGCTGTCTGAGAACCACTCTTGACAGGCTTCACCAAAATTATGCCCCAGTGCTTCCCCTTGGGTCTAACAGCCAAGACAGAGGATTCCTAGTAAATGACAAAGTATATGTCAGGAACTTTGCTGGGCACCCATTGTGGTTACCATTGTGGTGGCAGTAACTGGTCCCAAGTCTTATAGAATCCAGCTATCTGATGGGCATGTCTGGCGCCGCCATGTGGACCACCTGAGGAGGTGTTGGAGCACTATACCCAGAGGTCATCTAAATGGTCCTGATGTGGAAAAACTACCCCTACCCGAAGAAGCTAGCCTCCAGCCCACCGGTGATGACAGCCTACCTGGAGAAGAAACTGACCGGGGTCCTGACCAAGTTCCCGATGCTCCTGCAGCCTCACCACCGATGGAAGCCATGCAACAAGCAGAAGGCAGCAGCCCGGTGCCATTTTCAGCTGAACTAAGAAGATCAGGATGACTGCGCAGGCGCCCAACATACTTACAGGACTATGCATGCTCCTCTCTGGGAGGGAGGAGTGTTGTGTATTGACTGCAGTTTCCACTCAGGTCCGTGCTTTAAGTGGGAAGCACGGACCTCTCCTATTGGTTGATGCCGTTTGACTGCCAGCTATAAAAGGAGCTGTAAACAGCACCAGCTGTTGCTGCTCCAGCTGGCTGCCGTGTTAGAGCGGCAGTAGCGGTAACCCTTTATTTGTAAATAAAGTAAGAGCTGAACCTTTTGCCTTGGTTGTCTGCCTCAAGTGATTGCCGCCACTCTACAACACCATTGAAGTCGATGCTATGACCTGTGGCTTTCATATGTTGGACTAGCAAGGAAGTGTGTTTTTATTGCATTCTTGTGTTCTTCAAGGCGGGTACTTATCCTTCTGTTGGTTTGTCCTATGTATGTGGCAGGGCATGATGCGCAGGGTACTTCATATATGCCTTGGTTATATATAAGAGTGTATATATGTGTGTGTATGTGTGTGTGTGTGTGTGTGAATATATGTATATGTGTATACACACACACAAAAACATTACAGATTGTGAAGGTTGAGGTTTAAGCAACTGCATACAAGCTTCAAAATAGTAGCTACCCTTAAGTAACATATGTGCTCTTTTTTTTAATCTTCAACAATCTATCAGGGGTTCCCAGTAGGATTCAGAACTTAGCACAATATCAAGTTCCTAATTGTGTGGAATTCCATTTATGTATTTGATTCATTTATTTGTTGGAATTATTTTTGTCTTTCTTCCAGAGTACAGTGTGCTCTGTTCTTATGCTGAATACAAGCCTGTAATATACTTTGGGTAGACAGACAGAGACTGGCCTCAATTCACATGGTAAGCTTCATAGTGAAAGGAATTTGAATTGCCATCTTTCTCAGTTCTTATTCAATATTCCAACCACTGCGCCACACATGTTTAAAATTTCAGACTAATTATCAAAGAATTAAAGAAGCAGTTATTCATGTTTGCGATCGTAACAAATATATTCATATTACCTGATACAACCGTTAACCATGGAATGATATGGATCTATCACAATTATTTGGCTTGTTTATCGTCTCTTTTGCACAGTATGTGGTTATTGCTTATACCTATGTATCTATTGATGGCTAATTTGTCAGAGTGCCAGTCTCCTAGAAATTCTCTAGTACTTTTGAACTTCTAGGATGGTTGCATTAAAAAAAAAAATGAACAAAAAAAGTAAAAATATCTTCCCACCAACAATCAACAGCCAAATAAGCATAGGTTAATTCCAAGATTAAGATCAGGCCATCAACCAGGAAGTGAACAATATCCTAATCAAGAATCTGCCAAAAAAGCAGATCCTTCATTGGGCAAGAATCTTGATCCTTGAGCAGGGGGTTAGACTAGATGATCTTCAAGATCCCTTCCAACTCTGTTATTCTGTTAAGCCAACAATAAACAGCCCAAACAAAGAACTACCAAAACTATTCCTACTAATGCTGACATGGCAAGCCACTAGAACAGAGGTGTCAAACTCATGTCATCGTGATGTTGTCACATGACATATTAGCATTTTCCCCCCTTTGCTAAACCGAGTGTGGACGTGGCCAGCTCATGGGCTGAGTCTGACAGCCCTGCACTAGAATATAAACTAAGAGCAAATCCCAGTCCTTATTAGCATGATGAAATTACTAGTTTAAGTAACGAAATGTCTGCCTAAAAACATCCAAACTCAGGGAGTACCAAGGTCCCCTCATATCAAATGCTTATTGGTATTAGTTATCTTTAGATAGCAATGTATTCTTTTTAAACATTGCTTATGATAGGCAAGGAAAGGGTAATATGCCTAGGACTAAGCTTACTGAAAATGCTGCTTGATCTTTTAGACAAATATTTTACATTTCATGCCAAATAACTGTGTCAATTTATGCAATTTATAATTGCTTTTGGCACAAAAATGCAGCATTAACATTCACCTTTACTATAACAGCACTTCTTTAAAAATAAACTAAAGCATGCTAGTCTTTTATCTTTTATCACCAAGGTAACCACACACCAAATCTTTTGCAGCCTTAACATAAGCATATTCTGTTACCATATCATGAAACAGTACCTGAACAGAAACAGACTTGTCTTTGTGGTATTGATTCAAACTATGGATGATTTACTTTGGCTAACTGGTTTAGGTCAGGGCCAGAATTCACAGCCAATAACTTTCTCCAAATTGTGTATGTCATTAAGCAGATTAGCATCAGATATAGCTGTGGAAGGATTGCAGTTGAAATTATCTATAAAATGGGTTTTCTGGTGTAAGTCATGGCTGACTGAAAATGTATCTGTGAATGAGTGGAAATGATGACCACTATGTAGAATGAAAGACTAGTGACTAAGCCAGTGCTTCACATTTCTCAGAAAAGATGGCTCTCTTGGGCAGCTTAATATACACATCCACTTTTTTCTGTCTGGGAACCACTGGCAGCGTCTTTCGAGAATCACTTCTAATATTAAGCACATTAAGTTTTATAAAAAAATATATCTGTCTTTTTAAACCATTTAAACTCTTTTCTACCTGATTTTTTTTATATCCTTTCTGAGATATTAATTATTAATAGTTCAGCCCACGTGAAAAATCTTTAAAAGAATTAAATAAATTCTTTTTAAGAATTTAAAATATTAATAACTCAGGAAGAATAAAGATTTCTAGGAATAAATTTTTAAAAGTCAATGAGAAGTATATTTTTTAATTATTTAACATAGAGCTTATAGTATCTGAAATCATGGAGGACAATAAAGTAAAGATTACTGGACTTCCGGTTAAGCCCTCTTCACTGACGGACCGGGGACCGTGACTGTCCGTGGCTTCAGTCCATGCTCTTTCGTCAGAGAACCCCAATCATTGTGATTAGGGGCTGAAGCTGCCTTGGGGAAGGGGAAGCCACCAGCCAGGTTGGGGGAGCCATGTTTTCCCCCTCTGAGCTTGGCATTTTTCTCCCCGAAGATGACGGAGCAGTGGTCCAAAATGGCCACCCTGAAGAGGACGACTCAGCTGGACTAAGATTTGTGCAGGAGTGGAGAAGGAGGTGGACAACATAAGAATTGGGACAATTCAGCACAACAACTAAATAAAAGGTACCCTGGGATTGATGCTTTAAGAATTTTTAAGAAAGAAAAGAAAGCGGCGGAATTAAAAAGGGAAGGAAAAAGAAAGAAACAGAAAATAACTTTGACAGCTGAACGGGGCTTTGAACCCGGAGAGGAAGAAGCTGGAACAAGAAACTTAAATAAACTGAATTAAAATACATTGGCAACAAACAGGCATAAACTAGAGCTGGATTTAAGAGTATTAAAAAGAAGAGGGAAATATACAAACTGGAGACTTGATTGTTTTGGAATATTGAGGCTCAGAAAGCCCCTAACAATAAAACAGGGGGAGAAAAAAAAGGGTGAGAACTTTGTATAACGGAGAGTGCCATCTTGTGGACAAAAATTTAAACTGGAAAATATAAAGAAAAAACTTCTGTTTCTCTATGAATTTGATTCAATACAATGAAAAGGAAATATTGAAACAACAAAATAAGTACCCCAGAAAGTGAAAGCTGAACTAGAATAAAAGAAAAGGTAAGAAAAGACGAACTGTTGGACTAATTTGGTGACTTTGGTATAAACATAGTGTTGGAATAGTTGTGAATTCAGAAAGCCTGAAGAAAAAAGAAAAAGAGAAGCTGCCTTGTGGATTTTAAAATTATAAGATACAAGAGTGTGCAACAATGATATCTCTGTGGGAATTAAAAATGATGCTTAAAAATATGAAAGAACTATTAGATGCAAGAGGTGAATCATTTTGCTTGGTGTTAAAAGCCATGGAAATGGCGATTGAAGAACATGAAGAAGAAACTTTAGAGAAGGAGGAGTTAGATCAAAAAGAAGCCATTTTAAATACACAATCAATGCAAAGAATACAACAAAGAGGAGGGAAAAGAAGGGGGATTAAAAATAGGAGATTCCATAAAGTTACTGAAAAGGGGAATACCTGTAAAAGTGAGAAAGACAGGAAGAAACAGCAGAAAAATAAAAGGGGGAAGGAAGATATAAAGAGGGAGAAGGATATAAATCAGAGGGAGAAAATGATTGGGAAAATAAAAGGGAAAAGAGGTAATGAGGAACAGGAACAGGAAATAAATAAATATGGGAATTGTAAAATAATGGGATAAATTGTTTATTTAGAATACATAGGGATAATGGTTAATGAATTAAGAAAGGGGATTCCGCATTGATATGAGGGGTAATAAGAATGTATTTGCAATTACAAATTATTTAGACAATAGGGGAATATAGACCACCGAGAGGGGGAAGGGAACTGATTTTTTTTAATAGATGAATGTATGTTCTTTTTATTGTTACAAGAAAGGTTAATGTTTATTATATATATATTGAAATAATTGAAATGAATTGCAAGGATATTTTAAAATGAGATTAATATCAGTGACCAGGACTAGCTAAATGGATTAATTGCTTTTCTTTCTGATATTTTTCTTTTGGTATTATAAATAAAACTCTCTGAAAGTAAAGGGGAAAATATATTGCGGAATCTGACTGAAAAGTGCAATGTTATGTAGCTCTTTTTAAGGATATTACTATTATAACTAATTAAAATAAATGTATATTGGAATTTAAGATGAGGGAATTAAGGTATATTCAAACCACTGAGGTGACACTCCCAAATTAGTAAAAGGGGAGGGGAAATCCATGTTTTATTTTGTGTGTAAAAGATTGTATTAATCTAGAATTTGTGGAAGGAATATGCGATGGAATTGAAAACCTGACAGGTAAAAGAATTAAAAGTTAACAGGTATGAAGATATGGGAATTATTAGTGACTTGAATGAGAAAAGAGTATTATGGAAAAGGTCATGCTTAAAAGAAATGTTAATGTTTAAGAAATATTTGAAATAAATTGATATGAACTGAGAAGATTTTTAGAATGAAAGTAATATTAGTGAACAGGATTAATTTGTTTGTTCCTTTTCTTACATAAATGTTGGAAAATTAAGTTAAAAATGGATAAGATAGGAAGTTGAACATAGAAAATGAATAGATAATTATTGTCATTTTTGCATGTAAAAGTGGTGATCCGGAATTATGTTCTACACCAAAAAGAGCTTTTTTATTTCTCTTTGTTTTGGAAAAATTGAATAAAACTTGTTTTAAAAAAATAAAATAAAGATTACCAAAGTACTAATACAAAAGACAAAGCAAGAAAAGAATCTGCACGTGGGGCAGTTGTAGTAGTGGGATCCAACTAATTTAACAACTAATTTAGATTCGTCCTAAAGACCAGGTGGGCATGGCTGGGGGGGATGTCATGTGACTGAATGGGCATGGCCAACTTGATATCACTTATGGCAAGGTGCGGTGGTGCAGGCAGGCTGAAGTGGTGCTAGTGATGGCTGGAGCCTTAGACTTACCGGTGTGCAGCAACAGTAACAGTGGTTCTCCAACACCTCATCTCTTGGCGGGTCTCGCTGCCTGACAGTCAGGGTTTTTAAAAAGATTTTTGCAGCAGGAAACAGTGGGCAGTTACTCTGGGCCTTTGTTAGTGCAGCTGGGCACATGACCCTACCTCAAGACACTGGCCTGAAGCCACTTCCTCTTCGCTGGCACAAGAAGCCTCCAGCTGCTGCCTCTTCGCCAACCTGAACCAAGCAGGCAGTGGCAGCTTGAGGCTTCTCACGCTGGCAAAGAGCAGTGGCTGGAGGCTTCTTACACTGAAAAAGATGAGTGGGTGGAAGCTTCTCATACTGGCAGAGAGGCGGTGGCTGCAGGCTTCTTGGCGAAGGGGAAACAGCAAGGCTCAGCCCCCTTTTGAGCCTGCTCTGGGCTACCACATGTTCAACTTCCACTCTGCCTCGAGTCCTATATCCAGCCCGCAACAAGGGGACAAAGAGCCAGGAACTGGCATATCCCCTGACCCGAGGTGAAGGGAGAGAGGAAGGCATGCAGATGTAGGGCCCAGGGAAGGCCAGAGCCATGGATGGATGCATTCCATGACCCAAGGCAAAGGGCAAGTGGACAGCATGCAGGCAGAAGTTCCGGGAAGGGCAGAGCCAGGGACTGGCACATCCTCTGATCTGAGGTGAAGGGCGAGTGGGTGGAAGGATGGCAAGAACCAGGCCTGAAAGGTGGCCGAGCCTTGCTGTGTCCACCATGAGGCGGCCCTTTGACTGAGCACCTTAACTTTGTGGGCAGCCACAGTGAACAGAGTGGCTGGGGAATGGAGATCATCTGAGCCATGTAGTCTGGGTAAGCGAGCAAAGGAGCCAGAGAGTAGCTGGGCACGGGCATGACTCTAGCCACTGACCAAGGCAGACGAGGTGAAATAGGGCAGAGCAGGGTGGGCATGGCCAGCCAGTGATGGGATTTGCCAGTTTGCCAAACTATGCAGAATCTTAACCTGAATCTTCACCTGAACCGGTCTGAACCGGCTGAATCCCACCTCTTGGCATTTGTGCTAAGAAGTTTTGGATGATGCCTCTTTAGGGGAAGAAAAAGGTCAGACCTGGAACAGCTCAGGCAAAAAATGGTAGTGATGTCTCTTTACAGGATTTACAAAGTAAACTGATGAAACCTCTGAAGACTTTTTTTTTAACATCAAACAATGATAAATGATCAAATCCTGTGATGCCATAGAAAAGATTAAAAGGTTAAGACTGTGCAGAGAAGGAATATAAAGTTGAACTATTTGACCAGAGATAAGCTATTTGTTTGATATATCTAATAACACTTCCTGAAGTAGGATTGAAAAGATGATTATATCTTGATTCCTTTTTGATAACAGTTAGCTAGTGGGGAGAAGTGGTTTTTTTTTAATTTCTAACTTTAATAAAGGGCAAAAAGTTACTATATTAGCTTATGCTTGGTAGGATAAAGGTTGGAAGCCATTTCTTTTCTTCTTTGTTGTCTTTTTCTTTTTTCTTCTACTTTTTCTTTTCTCTTCCGCACTTTTCTGAATTTTTTTTAGTTTAGTTTATATAGTGTTTACTTTCTTTATTAAAAACTTTAATAAAATTATTTTTAAAACAAATAACTATAATATACATGTAAAATATGGAAGTTATCAACTAGAAACAATCATTTTGTTTCTAAGAGGGAGGGGTTTTTATTCAGGAATTCACAGAGGTTCACTTGAATAATGAATAAAGTATCTGGAGACCCAAGATTTATTGTCAAGCTGTGGTATAAAGCCCAGCAATAGATATATGTAAGTAATCTATTGAAATAAAAAATTCTTAGCTTACATCAAGTACAAGCAGTTGTTACATACCTAACAAAAGAATGATCCAATATATGAGACGATTGTCATGCTAAATACACATGTGTGTTTAGTAGCAATATTAGCTGTATGTCTGTGGAAAAAAATTAATTGCTCAGAAATTTCTTGAAATCGAACAGCTAAACTGGCAAACATTGACAATCTATAGACTTCAAGGTATGGTTTGCAATGTATGATTCACATTTGGTGTGTTTGTGTGTGTCTGTGTGTGTGTGTGTGTGTGTGTGTGTGTGTGTGTGCATGTGTGCATGTCTCTGTATACTAGAATAGGATAGGGGGCACTGTTGATAACTTTAAGATTTTTACTTGATTACAAGTAAATTGATTATAAGTGTTCATGCTTTCGTGTAATTGGGACTCTGGGACATAAGGATAAGCACACAGGCCCTTAAGCATTAGCAAAGGTTTCTATCATCATACCATGGCAATAATATCTATACACTAATATCTATATGGTGGCATGTGGTTTCATTTAGGTTCAAAAATGGTTGTTAGTGATGAAAGATGAGTTCATTTCCAAGACTTTTGGTTCTTTTTCCATTAGCAGTGAGTAAAATTATTTCTAATGATTTAAGTTTTTCATATATATAGTTCAGGTTGAAACCTGTATTAAATTCAAACTTAACCATATATATATTATTTGAACATTTCTTCAAAGAAATAGCAGTGTGGGGTCTTAATCTCTGTCTCTTCATTTCAAAATATGTGAATGGAGTAAATAGTTGCATTCCATTCAAAAGCACTTCTCTCTAACTAATGATTTCTCCAGAAGAAAGGATTTTATTCAAATACACTGTAGCTGGTTTGTCTAGATTTATACTATATACCTTTATTAAAAACTTGTACCTATAATGAAAAATATAATTGAAACATATACTTTTATGGGTCAAAAATTTACCGTAAGAATTGATCACTAGCCTTTTGGTAGCAGTTACCTCATAGTTTAATTTGAGACATCTATGTTATGCTGCATACACAGGGATGGGATTCTATCAGTTCAGACCGAACTGGGCGAACTTGATGTTAAGTTTTCATCTGGTTCGCTGAACCAGTATTTCAACCAACTAGCAGGCCCCACCCTTCCCTTCCCTTCCCTTCCTTCCCTTCCCTTCCCTTCCCTTCCCTTCCCTTCCCTTCCCTTCCCAGGAGTCTCCATGCAGCCCATTTTTGATGCAGGTAAGTGCAGGGTCCGCGTGAAGGCTCTGGGAGGGGGGGAATGGGGCCTTCCAGAAGTCCAGAAATGGGCCTATTTCAAGATTCTGGAGGGCCTCCAGAGCCTGGGGAAGGCTGTTTTCACATTCCCAGAGGCCTGGTGGAGGCCTCCAGATCCTTGGGAAAGGAAAAAATGGACTCCCAGAAGTACCAGAACTCCGGAAATAGGTCTGTTTCTGGCTTCCAGTGGGCCACCAGAGGCCAGGGAAGGCCTCCAGACCCTTGGGAAGAAAAATAGACCTGGAAGTTTTATTTTATTATTATTTATTATTTAAATTTATATACCGCCCTTCTCCCAGGGGACTCAGGGCAGTGTACAGCCCATCTAAAACCCACAAATATACAAAAATTAAAAAAGTATTAAATTAATCGGCTGATAAATAAGACTAAAAAGACCCCCCCCCCTTAAAACCCCAATTTAAAATTAAATGCTATGGAGACCAAATTAAAACCATTATCTCAGCCCAGGCCGGCCTGCTCAAAGAGCCAGGTCTTCAACGTGCGCCTGAAGGCCCTCAGGTCCGTGCCGGTACGGAGTTCCGGTGGCAGAGTATTCCAGAGGGCGGGGGCACCCACAGAGAAGGCCCTACCCCTCGGCGCCGCCAGACGACACATAGCGGCCGACGGCACCCAGAGCAGACCCTCTCTGTGGGAACGCACCGGCCTGTTGGAGATCACTGGCAGAATGCGGTCCTGGAGGTAACCTGGTCCCATGCCATGGGTCGCCCTAAAGGTCAAAACTAGAACCTTAAAGCGAACCCGGAGAGCCACCATGCAGCTCGCGCAGGAGAGGCGTCACATGGGCGCTACGCGACGCCCCCATAATCACCTGCGCGGCTGCATTTTGCACCAGGTCCAAGCAGACTGGGGCAAACCCCTCTCCCTTCCGGCCGCCCCACCCCTGCCACTGATGGGACCCCCGGGGGAAGAGGAGTCACAGGCAAAGTCAATCCCCCCCTCCCCGGGCCCACCAACCCTGCCACAGTTGGGGGCCCCAAGGAGGGGGGGAGAACGATCACAACGCCATCCAACCACCAGTCTGCGCGTCGTCCTCACAGCCAAAGGGGCTGCCCCGAGTCCAGACCGGGCCCGCCATGTCCACAGTGGGTCCACCTCCGGACCGGTCGGGCCCCCCAAGATCGCCGCGGCCCGAGTGAGGCCGCCAAGCCTGCCACACTGTCGTGCCTCGCCAGGGACAGCAGGGCCTCTTCATGACCCTTCGGGACTCCAGGACTGCCGCGGCAGCTGTTCCAGAGCCTCAGCGGTCTCAAGGCCACTGAAGCCAGTCCAGGGCCCCCCAAGCGGCACCCCCAGGTCCGCGCTGCCCCGGGAAATCCAGGGCCACCGCTCCCTCTAGGGGGCCGCCGGGGCCATGCCGCGGCAGTCTCCCCACCCCGGAGACCGCTGGGTCCATCGGCGTCCAAAGCATTAAAGATGTCACCATGCTGACTGCGGAGGCCGCCGCCACCGCCATCGAGGCTGCCGCCGCCGCGACCGCCGAGGCCGCCATCGCCGCCGCCGCGACCGCCGAGGGCACCACGGCCTCCACCGCGACCTCCGAGGCCGCCCTCACCACTGGAGCTGCCGCTGCTGCCGCCGCCACCGCCGAGGCCATCGCCGTCGTCGCGACCGCCGCCGCGGTCGCCGCGACCTCCGCTGCCGCCGCCGAAGCCACCATAACCATCGCAGCCCCCAGCGCAATTAGCGCCGCCGGGGGCCTCATCCAGCACCGCCGGCCGCCGGGAAAGGCCTCCGAGGCCTCCAGGATCCACTCGGCGCCACCGGGGCCGCATCCGCGCCGCCCTCCGTGCCGTCCTCCATGCTGGTCCCGCGGCTCCAGCGCACCCCCGACCGGCCTCTGATGACTCCTGCCGGCCTCCCCCGGTCCTCCCCCGCCTCTGCCACTGGCGGGGGGACCCGGGGGACATGGGGGGCCACGTCCGGAGCCGCCACGGCCGGAGAAAACACCGACGGAGGCGCGCGGCCGCCATCTTCGGAAACCCGGAAGTTGGATCTTATCTGGTAGGTCACGCCCACCATGGCCACACCTATGCATACATGAGTAATATTGTGTATTGATCATGAGGTGATCTCAAGACATAATTAGAAGACATATATTGTAGCTATCCTAATTAAGCTAAGTAAGTTTTTACTGATCACAACAGAGCGATCTCCATCATTTCATGGGTGATGGGTTAAAAATTGTTTATTTCCATATATATATATATGTGTGTGTATGTATGTATGTATGTATGCATGCATGTAGATGTAGATGTAAATAGATAGATAGGGAGAGGGAGAGCGCTAAGGTTGAAGACAAAATCCACATAGGAAAAAGATATGTGTTCAAATACTATCTTTATTAACTTTTAAAGAAAATAAAAGTAGCTGTTGAAATCCAAAGCTAGATGGAATGGACAAAGGATGGGGGTGGAAAAACAAAGTAGAAATGGGTTTAATCTTCCATTCTTTGCTGTTTAATATCACTGACATGTGGAGTTATGATGTCAGGATAAAAATAAGTAAGGATAAAAATGTACTGTTGTTGTTCAGCTCTAAAGGAGCAGCCCCATAATAGCAGCTTTAAAGGTTAATGCAGTTTAATTCACTTTCTCCATTAGTTTGGAGAGTAAACAGTGTTCCAGTATTACAGCAAGGGAATACGTAACATAAATGCAGTGTCAAATAATGATAAAATAGGACAACTAAGCTACACAAAGTGAGAACCATCCCCTCCTGGGCATCCATATCACCAGAAAGACAATGAGAAAATTATACTTAAGACTTCAGACCAGAAAAAGTGACATCACTTAGGGGCTAATGTGAAGTGTGTGCCACTGAAAATACGTCCTGCACAAGCCTCATGAAAATAAATGGCACAATAAACAAGTGGATTGTATTTATACCAATAATGCTATTGATGTGCTTCTAGATGAAGCAGAGCAAAAGTAACAAAGATACACAATGAACAGGGAGTAGGTCTGTGGCAAAATGAATTGGCTGTAAATTAAACATTTTCAAACTAAACTTACTATAAGTGCTAGATTAGTAACTTTAGATTTGTAACTATTGTACCTTCATAGATATAAGAATGTTAGGATAGTACTGTAGGATTGGAAAACAAAAGCATTGCTAATGAATAAAGATATAAAGATTTGAGGGCAAAATTTCAACAACATAACATAAAATATTATTTTATTTGAAGATTAATATTAGTTTCTTCAATATTTCTATATTAAAATATAGGTATTTGATATTGAATACCTGGTACTTGGTGCCTAGCATTGTAAATTCAAAAATAATATTAAGTTGTAAATATAATTGCAGCGCAATCATAGAAAAAGACCATACATTCCTTATATACAATACTTCCATACTAAGCCAGGTCAAATGCTGAACGTCAGGTTGGGTTCTGGTATTCTGGGAAGTGTAGACCAATATATCTAGAGAACCACAGATTGAACTAAGTTTTATCTAACCTCTGTTCATTTGCTTCTTTCTCTCCTTCACAGGACTTTTATCATTACACTGATGAGAAAGCAACAGTGACAATACTCAGTGTTCTTGTGTAGTCATTTATAAGGTTGATTTATCTGGATGGTATTACAAGGTGATACATTGATGTATGAAATGAGGGATCAGTCAAATTTCACATTTTTTGCTTTTCAACTTTTTTCTCTTGCCTCTGATGAAAATACATACGCGCATGTGCGCACACACATTCTCTCTCCCTCCCTCCCTCCCTCCCTCCTTCCCCCCCCCTCTCTCTCTCACACACACACACACACACACATCTTAGAATGTTCTGTCTTTATAATTCAACTTTTCCTTCTCCCAAGTCTCTGGTGATTCCATCTTAATTGTCCATGTAAATTGCTTTCTATTTTGGACATGATAACTATATTGGCTGTCTTTCTGTTTTGCCCTTCTGGGCACTTCCAGCTGTGTCTGAATATCCCCTAGAGAGGCAAATAAAAACTCTTTCCATCTTTTGAACATTGTGAATGTGAAATGGATGATACAGTAAGGCCAGAAATTATGCCATACTTTGGCCATGAGAAAGAAGAATTTAAGTCAGAGTCATTCAATCTGTTCCTAGACCATCTTTTGTTACAAGGCTACATGAGCTTTGTGCTCTATAGATAATTTTAGTTTTCAGCCTTGAATAAGATGGCAGAATCAATTTAGTCAGGCAGAAGTACAAAAAGACACAAAGCACTAGTAACTGAAATATTCACCCCCGCCATCCAAAAGAGGCATGTACATGAAGATTTCAGCAAAACTACATATAACTAAATCTTCCTTTGTTATTGTGAAACTGGCTGATCCAAAATATAGGAAACTCCTTTTCCACTTTGAATATAGACTGTCTTTCATACTGGATACAACCTAAGATTATCTTTCAAAGCATTTCTAGGAAGTATCATTTAATTCAACGGGTTTATTCATAAATAAAATGGGATTGCAGCACTTGGGTTAATGAGAAGTAATGCATACCGGTAGATGGCTCTAGTTTAATTTTTCCAGTAAATGTTTACAATAAATTTAGCCTAAAACATGATACAATACAAATTTTTAGGCTAGTTATCTCCCTGTTTCATCAACATCTAGTTGCTGAAAAGGAATTTATAAAACTGATGTCCTATACTGTGTTTTCTTTTCTTTTATATAGTCTCAGTTATGGCAGATATTCCTGTAAAATATGACTTTGAGAGCAATTGGCTCGATTTCTTGGACATATTATGCCTGATTCAGGAAAACAAACAAACAAGAAAACCCAAGGTGCATTTATTACTCTCTTTGAGAAGAGAAGATTAAGAAGAGCTATGATAGCTGTCTCCAAACAACAGAAATGCTGTCATATAAAAGATGAAGTTGACATGTTTTCTGCTGTTCCACAAGGCAAGACAAGTACAAGTCCATAGATATTGAAGAGAAGCAGACTTCAGCTAAGCAATGAGAAAGACTTTTTAATGATAAGAGCTGTTCATCGATGGAACCAAAAGCCTCAGAAAGTAGTGAGCTGTCTTGTATTGGAGGCATTTATTTAAGCTGGACAGCCATCTCTCAGATTTTATATTGGGGAGGGGAGAGAATGCTTCACAGTGGACAAGAAAACTGCCAGTATTCATTTTAATGAGGAGGAGGAGAATGAGTTGACTCTTAATGATGGTAGGATAATAAAAGGGATAGAAAATCCATTTTAATACTATGCTAAAATTCTTACTCAAAGTTCTGAATAAAAATTCTCCCTACACAAATGAAGTCTCAGATTTTCTTCATTATTCTCAGTGTGTCTCTTATTGCTGGAGATGTCAGTTCTTTTACTAATGTCATTTTCTATTACAAATCATTCAATCAGACCAAAATTTTTATCCCTTCCTGATACCTTTCTTTGGAAAGTTCTTAGACAAACATGAATTTACAGAGTTATATAGAGCCATGAAATATAATTCACGAGAAAGTCCATAAACATATATTTACTCATCTGTCTATGAAAACATTAACTATGCACATTTGAAATAACACATTTATCAAGATGAATATTCAGTTATTGACATATTGAGAAATAACATTTTAAAAGAAAAGTTTGGAGATCAGTAGATCCACTAAAATAATAATAATAATAATAATAATAATAATAATAGGATAATAAAATAAAATAATAAAACCATGTTGCTTTGCATTGCTATGGTTTGCAGATCCTCTCAGTGTTCAGCTGTAATATCAGTTGAAGTGCCTTCCGGCTGCAGCATTCTTTGCAAGAGTCTTTCAGATTGAATTCTGTTGATCCCACAATGTATTCCAAAGATACTGGATACCTAACCTGGAAGATTTTCAGCCAACTGAAAGGAAAAACAAAGAGCCTACAGCACCAGCTCAAAGCAATTTGAGAAAATGTGAATTCCTTTGTGAGTGTGACTTTATTTATTGCCTTTGTTTAGAGAAGAAAATTTCCTTGCCCAAATGGCAGGGTTTTTTTTAAAATCAAAGCAAATCCAGCTCTGTAATATAAAATACATTTCTTTCTATCAGAGGTACCTTTTTTCTTCTAGGTGGAACAGAAAAAACTCAAAGAGGACTTTTCTTTGTATGTTATCATTAATCGCTTCACCACAGGGGCAATATGGTATAACTGTAAGGGCAATCATTTCTACCTCCCTTTTGCCTATAGCCTTTTCCCTGTTAAGTCTCCTTTCCAAGAAATCAGGAAAATGAGACTTTTACAAAATTGCCTTTCCATGCTGGGAAAAAAGCCCAGATGGCAAAGCATGTGATTGGGGTAGCACAGATGAGAGCTGTATGTGGCCAGGAAGGATGAATCAGAGAGCAGAAGGAGGAAAGAAACAAAAAGATCCCCATGGTTGTTCATAGAGGTGGATGCTTTCCAAACTTAAAAAACAGCTTATATGTCCTTCTTGGAGCTAACTTGAAATAGATTTAAATAAAAGGTCTTAATAACATCATTAAACACCTTTTTCCAGATGATAATTCTCCAACAAAGGGACATTCTAGCAAGCTTAAAAGCTTTTAACCCTACTATAGTAATATAGAATGAATGACATTTCCTTTTTAATGGCATATGAAATATAAATTGTATCATTACAAAAAATGTTGTTAGAATGTTTTTCTCAAAAACTGATTCATGGAAACCAAGTATTTCAGTAAAGTAAGAAATACATGCAAAGGATATATTTGAAAAAATTGTGTACAAATTTAAAAAAGTCTTGGGTCAGTTTCATTAACAGAATTTATTAGGAAAAACAGTATAACCCAACTACTCATTACTCAGAATATCACCCTTCCTTCCTTCCTCCCTCCCTCCCTCCCTCCCTCCTCCTTTCCTCCCTCCACTAATTACTACCAATTACTAATTACTCAGAACACTATCCTTCCTTCCTTTCTTCTTTCCTTCCTTACTTCCATCCACCCATCCTTCCTTCCCTTCTCCCTCCCTTTCTTCCTTCTTCAGAAATTTAAGTGAAACTGAATATTGAATAAATCACTGAAGAAATATTGTGTATTGAACATAAATGAATATATACATCCCAAATAACTGTATGTGTTACTCTGAAGTGTTTTTAATAGGAAACATAAATATCCCATTATCCCTTTCTAATAATAGACAAAGTGCATTTATTGTTATATGTATATGTAGACATGCAAGCTTAGCAGAGCTGCACTAACTTAGTATGGTCTTATCCTTTTACAATATGGTTCAAATCAAGTGGCTTTCATTACATTTATGCATTCAAATTTAATTATCAACAAGATACATTTAATTGGGCGAGCCTGTTACCAGAGTACAGACAAATGAATGTATCCACTTTGCAGCTATTGTATGTAAATTTGAGTGAGAGGACATATTGAACATCAGGATTCATAGCATTCATTGTTTCACGATGAAAAGAAAAGTTTGTGTCCAAATAGTTTGTATATATGTAAACTAGTTATGTTAGAGAAGTGCTTACATTAACATGTACACAAAATTGCATTGTATTACTCAAAAACCCTTGTAAAAAGTATAGATACAAGTATGTATAATTTAGAAGAAATGTAGGCTTTTAAATGTAGAATGAATAAATGTAGTGTTGGGCAAAAATAGAAAATGAGCTTTATGAAAATTGATAGATTATATAGAATAGAATAGAATAGAATAGAATAGAATAGAATAGAATAGAATAGAATAGAATAGAATAGAATAGAATACTTTATTGGCCAAGTGTGATTGGACACACAAGGAATTTGTCTTGGTGTAAATACTCTCAGTATACATAAAGAAGGAACATTCGTTAAGAATCAAGAATCATAATGTACAACACTTAATGATAGTCATAAGGTACAATCAACATCAAATCATACTAGGAAACAGAGGATACAAGCAGCAAAGTTATAGTCACAAGTGGGAGGGGATGGATGATAAGGAGTGATGAGAAGATTAACAGTAATAGTAGTGTACACTTTGTAAATAGTTGAACAGTGTTGAGGGAATTATTTGTTTAGCAGAGTGATGGCTTTCGGGAAAAAACTGTTCTTGTGTCTAGTTGTTCTGGTGTGCAGTGCTCTGTAGCGTCGTTTTAAGGGAAAGGGTTGAAACAGTTTATGTCCAGGATGTGAGGGGTCTGTAAATATTTTCACAGCCCTCTTTTTGACTCGTGCAGTATACAGGTCCTCGATTGAAGGCAGGTGGGTGGTAATTGTTTTTTCTGCAGTCCAAATTATCCTCTGAAGTCTGTGTCTGTCCTGTTGGGTTGCAGAACCAAACCAGACAGTTATAGAGGTACAGATGATGGACTCAATAATTCCTCTGTAGAACTGGATCAGCAGCTCCTTGGGCACTTTGAGCTTTCTGAGTTGGTGCAGAAAGAACATTCTTTGTTGTGCTTTTTTGATGACGTTTTTGATGTTAGGTGTCCATTTTAGGTCATGTGATACAGTAGAATCTAGAAATTTGAAGCTCTCTACGGATGATACTGTGTTGTCTAGTATTGTAAGAGGTGGTAGTATGGGAGGGTTTCTTCTAAAGTCTACCACCATTTCTACAGTTTAGAGTGTGTTCAGTTCCAAATTGTTCCGGTTACACCATGAGGCAAGTTGTATAACCTCCTGTCTGTATGCAGATTCATTGTTGTCTCGAATGAGACCAATGACTGTTGTGTCATCAGCAAACTTCAGTATTTTAACAGATGGATCATTTGAGATGCAGTCATTGGTATATAGGGAAAAGAGAAGTGGAGATAGCACACAACCTTGGGGGGGCCCTGTGCTGATTGTACAGATATCGGATGTGATTTCACCTAGCTTCACCAGCTGCTTCCTGTCTGTTAGGAAGCTTATGAGCCACTTACAAGTGTATTCAGGTACTGCTAGTTGGTTTAATTTACTTAGAAGAGTGTCTGGAATGATGGTATTGAATGCTGAACTGAAGTCTACAGAGAGAACCCTTGCATAGGTATTTGGAGATTCAAGGTATTGTAGGATGCAGTGCAGAGCCATGTTAACAGCATCATCTGTCAATCTATTTGCTCGGTATGCAAATTGCATGGGATCTAACAGTGGATCCGTGATGGTTTTCAGGTGGAACAACACAAGCCTCTCAAAGATTTTCATAACTACAGATGTTAGAGCAACTGGTCTGTAGTCATTCAGTTCCTTGATGGAGGGCTTCTTTGGCACTGGGATGATGGTAGAACGTTTGAAGCAGGAAGGAACATAGCACATCTCTAGTGACCTATTGAAGATTCGGGTGAAGATGGGGGCCAATTGCTCAGCACAGACTTTTAAGCAAGAAGGAGTTATCTTGTCTGGCCCTGGTGCTTTTCCTGGCTTTTGTCTGTGTAATAGATCTTGCACTTCTTTTTCTGTGATCACCAGAGGTTGTGAGCCCAATGGATTGGAGCCAGTTGTAGGAGGCTTGTCTATTGTTGGTGTGTTTGAGATGTGTGTTGTGGAGATAGATGGCTGTGGTTTCTTTTCAAACCTGCAGTAGAACACATTCAAGTCATCTGCTAGTTGTTGATTTCCTTCTGCCTGGGAAGGAGGTTTGCTGAAGCCAGTGATTTTTTTAAGAGTTTTCCACATGTTTGCTGGTTCATTTGTTGAGAATTGGTTCTTTAACTTTTCAGAGTAGCTTCTTTTTGCTGCTCTGATCTCTCTTGTTAATATGTTTCTGGCCTGGTTGTATAGCATTCTGTCACCTTTTCTGTAAGCTTCCTCTTTGGAACGACGTAGCTGCTTAAGTTTAGCTGTGAACCAAGGTTTATTGTTGCTATATATTTTCAGGTTCCTTGTTGGTACACATAAGTCTTCGCAGAAGCTAACTTATGATGTTATAGTATCTGTGAACTCATCTAGGTCTGCAGAGGCATCTTCAAAAACATTCCTATCAGTGCAATCAAGGCAGGCCTGGAATTTCAGCTTTGCCTCATCCAACCAAGTCTTCACTGATTTAATTGTTGGTTTAATGGTTTTAAGTCTTTGTCTGTAGGCAGGAACAAGGTAAATCATGCAGTGGTCAGAGTGTCCCACAGCTGCTCGTGGTAAAGACCTATAAACATCTTTTACTGTTGTGTAGCAATGGTCTAAAGTATTTTTGCCTCTGGTGGGACAATTTACATGTTGGAAATATTTTGGGAGCTCTTTCCTTAAATTTGCTTGATTGAAATCTCCTAAAATGATGGGAAAGGAACCTGGATGTTTGGCTTCAGCCTCCATAGTTTGATCAGCAAGAGTTCGTAATGCTTTGTTTATACAGGTTTGTGGAGGAACATACACAGCTATTAGGAGAAATGAGGAGAACTCACGTGGAGAGTAGAATGGCTTGCAGTTGATGTGTAAAGACTCTAAGTTTTCATCACAAAACTTATATATTATAGTTATATCCTGAGACCAACTGTTGTTGATATATAAACATAATCCTCCACCCTTTGTTTTACCCGATGTCTCTTCAATTCTGTCTGATCTAAATGTCTGAAATCCTGGGATATATATGATGTTGTCCCCATGAATTTGTGGATTAAGCTAGGTTTCAGTAAAAAATCTCATGATCTCAGATAGTTTTACAAAGTTGTGCACTGCCCTTCAGCAAGGGAAATGCTGTGTCAGGAAAAAAAATGTTTTTACTTTTACTTCATCATTTCAAAAATATAGGCATAAATTTGGTCAAAAAGACAAGTAGTTTGAACCCATTTTTTCTTTGCTACTATTTTCTAAACTTTTCCACAGAGATTATGATCATGTGATATAAGACAACTTCTCTTTTAAGCAGTTATAGCACTCTAGTCTGTTCACTGAACAATATAATTACTCCAACATTTAGTAACCATTTAGGTGATAAGCATAGGAACTTTTTAAAAGGGAGAATCGTTAAGAATTATTTCCTGAGGTTCTACTCAGTTTAATGTATAAAATAATACTGTTTTCGGGTCAAAGTGGTGACAAACAAACGGTCTAGATATTCCCTTTAGGGTGCTTTCACATTTTCCAGTTTTCAGAGGATAAAAACAGTTATTCAGATTTAATTTCCAAGCACTTTCAAATCTTGAACTGTGTCTGAAAACAGAGTGGTCATTATGTATTCTTTTGTCCATAGTTACCATAACAAAGGAAGGAAAGAATGCAAAGCAATTCCACACTAAATTTTGTTCTGTTCCTTCCAGATTTTGGAGAGTTATCCTATTAGAAACCAACAACAAAAACAGAAAGGCAAAGACTAGACAGAATCCTGAGCCCCATAATTTGTTTCAACAGTCTGTTGGGTTGAGGAAAATCAAAAGTTTAGGGATTGTTTGACATTCATGAGACTTACAGTTCCTTGTAAGTATCAACAATGCAAGTGTCTTGTTCTGGACCATCTCTGGTTTGGGAATGGGAGGCATAGTGTCATGGTAGTTATATTTTTTTCCTTTCAGCAAAGCTGATTTCAAACCATGTATTTGGAGGAAAGGGGTGAAGTCCTAATGCCCTCTGTTATGGGATGCTTCAGGAGTCAACTCACTGTCTCCTCTATCATTAAGATGAAGCCATCGAGAAATTCACCTGTCAACACAGACTCAAATGTCATAATATGCCAATGATATCTGATCATACACATATCAATCTCAGGACATGTGGTCAGTGTGTTGTCCCAATGCTGAAAGGTGTTAGAAAGGCTGGGGAAGAATAAACGCAAGCTTAATCCATGTAAAATGGATTCAGAGACCATGTGAGTCCAGGGATATTCTGTCATTGGTATGGAAGTTGGTGAAGTCAGACTCCTTCATTTTGAATTGATTCAAAGAACAAATAGCAGCAGATAGCAGCTGTGGCCAAGAGAGTATTTTATGGTATCTGTTATATCTTTTCCTAGGCTAGAAGGCCCCATGCACTGACATTCCTGCCTACTTTACATTATGGTTGGATTGCTGCAAAGTACAGTACTTTGCATGGGGCCACCTATAAAAATAAAAGAAAGCTGGTTTATGCTGTAGGAGCTAAAATAGATATAATGCTCACTAGTTTGAGAGCTTTAATAGTTGCCAGATGATGTACATATGCAATTGAAGAGGCTGATTATCACTTTTAAAGTCCTACATGGTTAGGAACTTTGAGATTGCCTGGCCTCAGTGGTCTTTTATTAAGTAATATCAAGGAGAGAGGTCCCTACATTGAGAAATGTTTTTGGTCCCTACTTTGAGAAAAGTGAGGTTGAATTAGGCCATTTCTGCTTCCTTCGTAGGAGATGTCTATGGACATTCTCAGTTATCCAGGTCATGTTTGTCCCAAAAGTTTTTCAAAAGGCAACTGGACTTTGCTTTTTCTTGAAGATGTTTTACTTTTCATCCAAGAAGCTTCTTCAGTTCTGACTGAATGGAGGGGAATAGAAGGATTTATATTCCTTGCAGTCATCTGGTCATTAGCACTCTTTCTGATTTGAATAGCTCCAGCAATTTTAGCATTTGAAAAAGCTATCAAGGCTTGGCTGTTCAGGAAGCCTTTGAGGACTGAAGTAGAGATAGTATGTGTACAAGCTATTTTTGTCTATTAGAAGAATGTTTTCTTGGCACATTAGGATGTTTGATTATTACTGTTGATAGTTTATTTTCATTGTTTTAATCCTGTTTGTAAAGATGGTGTATATTATATATGAATGTATCAGCTGATAAGATTATGAAATAAAAATTAAAAAAAAAATAAAGTAAGATTTGCCTCAAAATTTGAGATCAGTGGCATATACATTTAGTAAATAAAAGAAAAAGAAAAAAAATATTTATCTTTGCCCGGCATATCTGACTTTGACTTCACATACCACTGGCATGTGGCCAATAGCAGATTATCTTCAGTGAATGAAGCCTTTGAAAAGAAAAGTGTTCCACAGCTCTAGAGTAGATTCTAAGCAGAATGCTACATAACTTTATGCCATACTTAAAGCTGTTAATGACTGTTTGAAATTCTCTATCCAACTAATGGGCAGAGAAAATGGTGGATGTTTGCTCTAAATATCTTGAGAGTGCCTCAAATTCTCTAATAATGCCCCAAGGGCACAGTTCTCCATTAGTGCTGATAATAGCATCACTACTGAAAGGGCCATTGGGAGAGTTCCTCCAGTATATCTTCCTTGAGGCTCTATAATATTAGCAATGGAATCTAAGGAAGCTGCAGATTGGTGGGAAGATATTTTCATAGAGAACAAGTATTTCACATACAGTATATCATTTTGGTAAGCTCATAATCAGATAAATACAAGGAAATGTCATTCCACCTTATGATCAATTCTCAGAAATTCTCTCTATTTGAAGGACTATCTAAAACAAACTTTATTTCATGACATTGAATGAAGCTTGGTGGAAAAAATTGAATGAATGAATCTACCTGCCTACCTACCTAACCACCTATGTTAAAAGTGATCTGAAATTGCTTTTCAGTGATTTCTAACACACATACATTTTAATGCATCATTATAATTGCACATGACCTTGTCTAGCATGTGATGCTGGTAGAAACCACGAAGCAATGAAATGCAATGCCGGAAACCCCTCTTTCTTTGACATTTCCTGAGGTTCAGATGAAAATAAATCTGCCTGCCACATCTCCAAGTAGATTACATTCGCCAGAACAAGAAAAAGCTGTTTGAACTTAGATTTTTTTTTTAAAATGTAGAGATTCTACTTCTTGGCCTGGAGGATCTATTGAAATAAAACAGAGTACAGAATAAAAGAGTTGTAAGGGTCTTCTATCTCAATACTAAATTTGAGTAAGAGACCCTATACCAGGGATGTCAAACTTGCATCATCACAGCAGTGTCATGTGATACGTTGGGACTTTTTTCTCCTTTGCTAAATAGGGTGTGGGCATGGTCAGCACGTGATACATCTGGTCCATACAATTCTAGACAATGTCCAATCTTTTCTTAAAAACCTCCACTGATGGAGCACCCATAATATATTCAGTTTTTTAGACTGAATCCAAGATGGCGACCGGAAGCTCCGATCGAGGGGAGCTCCGTCAAGCGGCTGCTTTTGCCGGCTAAGCCGGCCTCCCCCCTTGGCCCCCATGCATGGTGGGGGTATCAAGGGGTTTGGAGGCGTCCGGGGCGTCGGATGAGCCGCCAGGAGGCCGCCCGGGTGGTCTCTTTGGGTGGCGGCGGCGGCGGCGATTTCGCGGAGGCCGCGGCTGCCGCGATGGTGGCTGTGGAGGTGGCAGCCACCGTGGAGGCGGCTGCCGCGGCTGCCCACGTTGTTGGGGCTGCCCCAGGGTCGGGGGCTCTTTGGATGTCCTCTGCCTGGGTGCCGGCGGCCTCGAAGATGGTCCATCGGCCGCTGCGGCTGCCGCGGTTGGTAACAGCGAGCGGTACCGCGGCGGCTGTGGGGGGGCGGAGGCCTCGTCGCGGTCATTTTGCGGCTGGAGGCCCTGCAGCAAACCCGGACCCCACTTCATCTGGCTGCCCCATGGTTGGGGGCTCTTTGGAGGTACCCTGCCTTGATGCCGGCGGCCCAGAGGATGGCCCTGCTGTGGCCGCTGCGGTTACTGTGGACGGTGGCAGCGGGCGGTATCGCGGCGGCCGCGGGGGGGCAGATGCCTCGCTGGGGTTGTTTTGCAGCTGGAGGCCCCACCGCAGCTGGAGGCCCCGCCTCGAACCTGGACCCTTCGTCTGGCCCTGATAGTTCTGCTGTGGCCTCATGCTCTATTTCCATCTGTCCTGTTTCCATCTGCTGCTCCAAGGACTTGGACAATCTGGTTCTGGCCTCAGCGGCTGCTGCGGGGGGAGGCCGCCTTGCCGTGGAGGGTGTTGGCCCCCCTAGTGTGGCGGCCCCACCGGCAGCCATGGAGACAACGTCTGCGTCGACTGGGAGACCTTTGCGATCTCGGAGGCGACGTGGACGACGGAGCGGACGATGGCATCAGGGACGTAAATGGCAGGGGCAACAGCGGGACTGGCCGGATCGAAGGACACTGGTGATTTTGACGGTGGTCCCCGATCCGGCGATGACGAAGGTTAAAAGATCGATCAGTTACTCCTCGGCGGAACTACGGGCTCTTGGGAGGGTCCCCCACTCCCTGAAGTGGCCCTCCGGTCTATCGATGGCCTACCTCAAGGACAGTTCCTGGGATCCGGAGAGGTGGCACGGCCATCAAAAAAGGATTTTTAGGGGGGGTTTTAAACTTTTTAAATTTTTATTCAGGGTTTTATCGAGATTGGGGAGGGTGACTAGGAGAGGGTTGGGGGATGGTAATTTATTGGGGTTAGGGAGGACACCCGGACCGGGTTTGGGGGATAGCCCGGGGGGGTTTGGAGTCAGCCAGGCTGGAGTGCACATCTGGAAGGGCCCAGAGGGTCGTGAGTTGTGGGGGCGAACACAATTCGGACAAGGTGGGCGGGTTTCATTGGCACCATAAGTGGGAGGGGCAGATATGACAGGGGTAGAGGGCCATATCAGGTTAGGGGATCGCGTGCCCGCTGTCTCCAAGCGGTGGCGCGCTCCGACCCTCCCGACCCGTCTGGCAGGCCTGGTTGTGCAGAGTCTCAGGCCCTGAGTACCCGGTTGATGTTATGTAATGCCAGGTCCATCGTTAACAAGGCCCCCCTGATTTATGATCTTATTCAGGAGGAAGGCGCGGACCTGGCTGGGGTCACCGAAACCTGGTTGGGCCCAGAGGGTGGTGTTCCTCTGGTAGAGATGTGCCCACCAGGTTTCCAAGCATTCCATCGACCAAGGTCTCAGGGAAGGGGTGGTGGGGTGGCGGCGATTATTAGAGAAGTCCTTTGTCCTAGGGAGGCCACTGTTCCTCAGACGGCTGGTTGTGAGTCTCTCTTTGTGAAGTGGGGTCAGGGGGTTCAGATGGGCCTCTTGATAACGTACCTGGCTCCCTGCCACGTGTCATCAGCCCTACCCAGGCTCCTCGAGGTGATAGCCAGGCTGACGGTTGAAACCCCCAGGCTTTTAGTCATGGGGGATTTCAACCTGCCTTCGCTTGGGGAAACCTCTGGGGTGGCCCGGGAGTTCCTGGCTTCCATGATGGCCATGGATCTGACCCAATTAGTTTCTGGCCCCACTCACACGGGGAGACACACACTGGACCTGATTTTTGCCTCTGGTCAGTGGTTGAATGATCGTGCTGGGGACCTAGTTATAAAACCCTTGTCATGGTCCGATCATTCTCTTCTTAGACTGGACTTCTGTGCCACCACCCCCCATCGCAGGAAGGCGGAACCGAGGAGATGGTTCCGCCCCAGGCGCCTGATGGATCCTGAACGGTTTCAGATGGAGCTTGGGCCATTTCCTGAAACTCTGGATCATAACTCGGCCACAGACTTGGTGGCCACTTGGGATAGGTTGGCCGCTGAGGCTCTGGATTGAGTTGTGCCTTTGCGACCTCTGACTCAGCACAGATCCCATTTGGCTCCGTGGTTCACGGAGGAGCTGAGGGGGATGAAGTGCCAGAAAAGACGTCTGGAGGGCATCTGGAGGGCTGGTCGTGCCGAGTCTGACCAGACACAGGTGAGGTCCTGTATTAGGACCTACCTAGTGGCGATAGAGGCAGCGAAGCATTCACACTTCTCTGCCCGTATTGCGTCAGCAGAAAATCGGCCTGCCACTCTGTTTAGAGTGACCCGCTCCCTGCTTGAGCCGAGAGCACGAAAGGACCTCTTGCAGGGTAGGGCAGAAGAGTTTTCCCGATTTCTGCATGATAAAATCGCTCAGATTCGGGATGGGCTGGACTCCAGTTGGGTGGTCCCGGGGGAGGTGTCCGGGGCAAGTCTTGAGACGGTTATCTGGGAGGAGTTCGATCCTGTGACCGCCGAGGGTGTGGACAGATTACTGGGGAGGCTGAATGCCACCACATGTTTACTGGACCCGTGCCCTTCCTGGTTGGTTTCTACCTCCAGAGAGGTGACACGAGGCTGGCTCCAGGGGATTGTCAACGCTTCGTTGATGGAGGGGGCGCTTCCGACCGCCCTGAAAACGGCGGTGGTGCGGCCCCTCCTCAAGAAGCCTTCCCTGGATCCGGCTCTTTTAAATAACTATCGTCCCGTCTCCAACCTTCCCTTTATGGCGAAGGTTGTTGAGAGTGTGGTGGTGCGTCAGCTCCCTCAGTACCTGGAGGAAGCATTCTATTTAGATCTGTTCCAATCGGGCTTCAGGCCCGGGCACAGTACCGAAACAGCATTGGTCGCATTGGTAGATGATCTCTGGAGGGCCCGTGACAGAGGTTACTCCTCTGTCCTGGTCCTGTTAGATCTTTCAGCGGCTTTTGATACTATCGACCATAGTATCCTATTGCGGCGGTTGGAGGGGTTGGGAATTGGGGGCACCGTTTTGCGGTGGTTCTCGTCCTTCCTCTCGGACCGCTCGCAATTTGTGTTGACGGGGGGGAGAGGTCCACCCCTAGGCCCCTCATTTGTGGGGTGGCTCAGGGGTCGGTCCTCTCCCCTCTTCTGTTCAACATTTATGTGAAGCCGCTGGGAGAGATCATCCGTGGTTTCGGGGTGAAATGTCATCTTTATGCTGACGACACTCAGCTTTACATCTCCACCCCAAACCACCCCAATGATGCTGTGCAGGTTATGGCCCGTTGCCTGGAGGCTATGCAGAACTGGATGGGCGGGAACAGGCTTCGACTCAACCCTTCCAAGACTGAGTGGCTGTGGTTTCCGGCGGCCCGATATAGTCAGCTGACTCCGTCACTGGCTATTGGGGATGAGATCTTGACCCCCACAGAAGGGGCTCGCAATCTTGGTGTCCTCCTGGATGTACGGCTGTCTTTGGAAGATCATATCACGGCCGTCTCCAGGGGGACTTTTTATCAGGTTCGCCTGATACGCCAGATGCCGCCCTTTCTCGATTGGGATGCCTTACGCACAGTCACCCATGCCCTGGTCACCTCCCGTCTGGACTACTGTAATGCCCTCTACATGGGGCTACCTGCGGGGAGCACCCGGAGGCTTCAACTGGTACAAAATGCAGCCGCGTGGGTAGTTATGGGGGCGTCGAGATACTCTCATGTGACGCCCCTCCTGCGCGAGCTGCATTGGTTGCCGGTGACCTTCCGGGTTCGCTTTAAAGTATTGGTTTTGGTCTTTAAAGCGCTCCATGGCATCAGACCAGGATACTTACAAGACCGCATTCTGCCAGTAGTCCCCCACCGACCGGTGCGCTCCCACAGAGAGGGTCTCCTCCGGGTCCCGACGCCTTCTATGTGCCGCCTGGTGACCCCGAGGAATAGGGCCTTCTCTGTGGGGGCACCCGCCCTTTGGAACGGGATGCCCCCGGGAGTACGAACGACCACTGACCTGAGGCGTTCAAATGTGACCTGAAGACCTGGCTCTTTGAGCAGGCCGGCCTGAGCTGACTCAAATGGGATTTTTAAATGGGGTTTTAGATTAGTTGGGGTGGGGTACAAAAGTTTTAATTTATTTTAATCAGGGGTTTTAGATTTTTATTGGGGCAGCCTATAATTTAATTCTTTTTTAACTATATTTATCTCTGTTTATATGTATTTTAGTTGGCTGTTCACCGCCCTGAGTCCTTCGGGAGAAGGGCGGTATATAAAATTTATGAAATAAATAAATGAAATAAATATGGAGGCAAGCCACTTTCTCTGATTAATTATTCTCAGTAACAGGAAAATTTTCTTTAATTCTAGGTTGGCTCTCTCTTTGATAAGTTTCCATTCATTGCTTCTTGTCCTGCCCTGAAGCGTTTTGGAGAATAGGCTGACCCCCTCTACTCTTGGCAGCCTCTTAAATATAGAATGACTGTTATCATGTCACCCCTATTCCTTCCTTAGACTAGACATACACTGTTCCTGCAACCAATCATCCTATGCTTTAGTCTCCATCCCCTAAATCAATTCAAAGGTTTGGCAAAATGACACCATTTTGAAATAAAAGATTGGAAACAGACCTGGCAGCACTGATTGGCTGATTCAAGCAGAGAAAGGCTAAGCTAATTTAGAGTCCTCCATGCAAATTCTTTTCAAGTACATTTTGGGGATCCTAGATAGTCTGGAAAAAGTAAGGGAAATGTAAGGGTCTAATGTGTTTTCAAAGTGCTTTGCAAACATTATAATTGTGATATCACAGATCTCAGTTTATAAAGTGCATTATGACTCCTATTTCATATTATCTTAGGATAATACATTTATTGTTTTAGAAACAACATCCTGTTTCACATAATGCATCTTCTGAGATGCACAAGGATTTTATCTTCTATCTCTTGGTGAATATTCACATTAATTAAAGATGGTGTTAAAATAATGCTAAGGAATCTGTCAATGTCTCAGTTTCATACTATTTTTTTTGCCTCGTGATTAAAATGAATTCTTGAAAGATTTGCATCTGGTATAAAAATGCAATGGCTGCATTGCTAAACAAATTAGTAAAAATGTTGTCTTAATGACTACAAAAGGAAAAAAGATTTTATATCTAAATAGGTACAATATCTCTTTCTTTTTAAAAATACATAAACTCATGCAGTTAGAGCTGCTTGCTTCTATACATTTTTTCAATTTCTTGCTTCTTTGTCAATATTTTTATTCTATTTTTATTTTGTTTAATGTAATAATATTGTATTGAATGGAGAGAAATAATTCCTATGGTTCAAATTATGAAATATTGTAGTCTTTCTGTCAGTCAAGTTATTTTTTTCAAGATAATGGCCAGGACCCAGCAATGCCTTGGGTGACCCATACTAAAGCAAAAAACTGTCTTCATTTTGCCTTTCTTCTTTATGGTCCATCAACATAATTATGAATCATTGGTTTCCTGGAAAGATAATGATAGGTAGGCAAGTAGATAAATATATAAATGTAGATGATTTATCTGTGATGTTTGATTGCTTTTTATAACTCAATCCTGTTTTATTTTACGTACATTGTATGCATCTAATGCATATGCATGCTAGCAAACAACTCTGGGTGAAAACCTCCTACAGGTTAAAAGAAGGTTTCCTTTCATTTCTCTCACTGTGTTCAATTATTATTTAGGTCCATAACATTTAACCACAAAATAAAACAACTTTTTTCTGGACTCTGTAGTCTTGCTCTGACAGGAAATTTAGCTTATCATGATTTAGACTTAGACTGAGAATATCTTTGTCACTTTGAATGTACACTAATTGGCATACATTAAAATGAAATTTTGTTGCATACAGTCTCAAAGGGTTTCCCCCTCCAATATACACTACATAAACATGAGAAAATAAATAAATAAACAAATAAACAAACAAATAAATAAATGCAAAATTATGCATATACCCACATATATTATATGACACAGAGAAACAACACAGTCTAGTTCAGATGTATATAGTACATGTTCATGGTGAGAGAAATGAATCATGTGAGTTTACCAGATAGATGGCATAAGGAATAAAGCTGTTACAGAATCTGGTATATGTACATATGTATATATACAGCAGTTGTATCAAACTTGAGTACCTCCTCATCAGGAGAGGCTACAGTCTTCCTTGCTGGAACATTGTTTATGGCCTCAAACTGTCCAAAAAACATATTTAGCTTGTTTAGAGAATCCATTTCACTCTTACATGTCAAGGAAGTTGCCTTATAGTCAGTAATGACCCAAACACCTTGCCACATATGTCTTGGGTTCATAGGATTTTGAAAGAAATTCTGTACTTTCTAACGATAAGCCCGCTTTGCTGCTTTTATGGTCCATCTTAAATCAGCTCTTTCTATGGTAAGTGCTGTCATATCACCTGATTTGAAAGCAACGTGTCTCATCTTCAACATCGCATGGACCTCCAGTGACATCCAAGCTTTCTCATTTGCTCGCATGTCAATAGTATTAAGAACACTGACATCCTCCTGCTTATTTTGAATATAAGCAGACACAGTAGAAGCATATTCGTTCACTTCAGTATGATGTATATGTATCCCAACTTCTATGTTAATTACTGAAAAACAAAAGTTCAGACAAGATCCCATTGATCTCCTGTTTTATATATAAATTTATTGTTTATCATAGAATATAAAATATAAAACAGTAAAACAAACAAACATTGATCTCCTCCTAATAATGGAATACTTTGAAATTTCTCTGTAAAGTATTATGATGGTAGTCACTAGACTGACCCCTCTTAAGTATTACCATTGTGAAGATTGTGGGGAAACGGCTTAGACATCTTCACCTGAAGGAATCAGAGGGTCAAAATATTGCATCCCCATGCAACTATGCATGCCTAGTAGATTGTCCTCAACCTATGACTTATAGTTTAATAACCATTCAAAGTGACAGCAAATGTTAAAAAAGCCTCAAACTTATACAAGGCACTTACAACCAGTTGCAGCATTTTGTGATCATGTGAACATTATTTGTGATTTTTTTTTTTGCCATCTTCTGTCAGAAAACAGCAAAAAAAAATCCTACTGGATATGCTAGCTTAACAAGTATACAATTTGCTTAATGACCATGTGACTCTCTTTTATAGCTGCCATAAAAATGGTCACAAAATTGAGTCCAGTCATATGATGTCTGAAATTATAATGGCAACAACGAACAGCTGAGATTCTAGGCTCCGTTGTGGTCATAAATTGAGGATTTCTTGTAATTTGACTGATTTTTGAAAATGATATCACTACTTTGGGAACAGGAGCAGAACTAAAAGTTTTCTCTTGATCATTTGGCAGTCCTATTTAATTTTCCTTTCTTTTGCTATTTGCATTGCTTCTTCTTCTGTGAGCTGCTTTCTGTCTTTTCCTTTCTTCATCAAACTAATTTAGTTCACAAGTTCTTTGATACTAGCAATAGCAATAGCACTTAGACTTGTGTATTGCTTCACAGACCTCTCTAAGCAGTTTACAGAGTCAGCATATTGCCCCCAACAATCTGGGTCTTCATTTACTAACCTCAATAGGATGGAAGGCTAAGTCAACGTTGAGTTTCTAAGAATCAAACTCCTGGAGTGAGCAGTGACTTAACCTGTAGTTCTACATTCTAACCACTATGCCACCATGACTCTTGTCTAGGCCAGGAGTGTCTAATAAATGTTCTCATGGAAATGTCACGTGACATATTGAGACTTTTCCCCTTTTGCTAAACCAGGTGTGGGCATGGCCCGTGTATGATGCATCTGGCCTGTGGGCTGCGAGTTTGACAGCGCTGGTCTAGGCCCTTCCTTTGTCTAGGCCCTTCCTGAGACAGGAAACTGTTAAAGCAATACAGAAGTCAGGACAAAGAAGACAGTAAAGCTGGTTATCAAAGAGTATGTAAACACTTCAGAACACAATAGTGCTTCTTGGAACTGCTGTCACAACACAGTCCTTTCAGCAGTTCCAAGAAAGTTTCACATCCATTTGCACTATTCAGGTGACCCTAAGGGCACAGATAAACCTCCAAGTGGCCTCAACAACTTTCAGAGAGAATGCTGACAACGAGAAGACTGCAAGGAATATAAATCTTCGCATTCTCCACTATTCTGTCAGAACTGAAAAAGCTTCTTGGATAAGAAGCAAATTATCTTCAAGGAAAAATCAAGAAAATCTACTTGCCACAAAGCACCTTTGTGATCCGATGTGTTTACACATTCATGGGTAATCAACTTTGCTGCCTTTTTTGTCCTGGCTTCTAGCTTGTTTTTATGCTGCCTCCTGTCTCAATCTTTATAACTTTAGTCTTGACTAAGTCTTGATCCCACAGCTGGTTTTTGGCTTCAGATCATTACAATTTATTGCCCAGAATATTTTATATCCATGTAAGAAGAAATTGTGAAAGTGATAATGTGAGTCTATATTTCAGTTCAGTTTTGCTTGCTGTACTTTGTGTTTTACATAATTTTGTATTTTTTTCCTTCCTAAATGTATTTCATACATCATGGTATTTTACAACCCTTGGACTGAATGTTACAGAAAATTAAGAAATAGAATTTATGAAGTGCTGAGTCCCCACTAAAATCTGATATATTAGCTAGGAGCCTCTGATTTGCAGTCAATTTCCCAGTAGAGGAGAAGATATCTAAATTTTATGCACCACTCTCACAATTAGGGCTAATGATCTCATCCATTGTCTATTTTAACAAAAATGTTAGTGAGTTCTAATTCATTCCTACATAAAATCCCCAAAAAGCCATATGGATTGACAATGCCTACATATGTAAATCAACACACACACACACACACACACACACATTATATCTATCTTTTATCTATTTATCATAGCAGATATTAAACTTTTTTTTGTGGAAATTTTAATGGGAGAAATAGGGAAAAGATATGGAAAAAGATATAGAACTAGAACTTTACATTCAAGAAATTTCAGGGAAAGATGCTGCTAATTTGTGATGTTCTCCTGATATTTTGACATAGGAAATACAATATATCTGGAAGATGCCAGATTCTTATTACCCAAAATTATCTGACTTGGGTAGATTACTTGAAATATGCTCATATAGTTTTTCTTCTTAAGTAGCCTAAGTAAATGCTAGGCATCTTATGTCTAAATCATAGAAACTGATACTTTTGCAAGATTTGAAGTTTATGGGATTTGAAATACATGTTTATTATATATATAAAAATAACACATTATTAGAAAATAAGATTAAAGAAATAACTATTATTACATGAATATCCTTAAGTTATAAGAACATTGCCATTTTGGTTGAGATTGTATATTTAGCTTACAGGTTAATAAAATTCAGACTTGTAGTGAAATAATGATCTCAGTTCCTGTGGGACTAATCAAACCCATATTGAATAAATTGACTGGCTTTCCTTCCTTGACTTTATAGAGCTATAAGTTTGTATCAAGAGAAAATTTAATAGGGCAGCACAATGATCTGGATTTAAGGGACATGTAATTCAGAGTGCATGTGGCCACAAATATAAGAGCTGTCAAGAGTACCTTAAACCAAACACTTCTTTTTCTGAGGTGACACTGCACAATTTTAGTGACTCCTCACCATTCTTCCTGTCCTCAATTTTTCTTGTGTTACTATTGAATGTATTTAATGTGTGCACACTCTCTCTTTCACACACACACACACACACAAGGTAGACTAAAAATCAAATGTGGATGGCATTGTTTACATAGAAAAAAGAGGAGATGAAGGCAAACAGAAATTATCTGCACTATTCAAAAATAGAAGCTAATAAGTAATGACTAATTTGCAAGAAGGTTAAATGAACAAGGGAAGAAAATTAAGCAAAAAGAATTACTGCACCTAAAATTATCATGTAACATAATGAAATACCAAACTAGCTTGTGAAAGGGAACAAGGAAATAAATAGGAACAGAAAAGAGAAATGGCAAACTGAAAAACAAACTAAAATGGGAATAAAAATGACCATTATCATTGGGTTGTTTATAATGGACTGCTACTAAACACAAGCACATAAAAAGAAATCTTGAGTAACATTAATCTGTAACTGTACAGACAATAATTTACATCATGTCTGCCCTCCATACTATTGTTATTTGTTACAACCTTTTAGTCCTCAACTTGTCCTGGCTGTTGTGAGTAGAGGGGAAAGAAATGATCACCTGATTAGAAATCCCTTACATTATGGGAAAATTCCATCATTCTTAACGAAGGTTCTGATACAACGAGGGATGGGATTCAAATTTCTTAACAACAGTTCTGTGGGCATGGCCTAATTTGTGGGTATGGCTTGGTGGTCATGTGACTGGGTGGGTGTGGCTTGTATGTAAATATTATAAATATTTATATAAATATTGAATTATATATATTTATATATATAAGAAGGTCATCACACAGCCCATTACCCAAGTCATTACAACACAGGAGGCTAATAGACACACAGCCAATACCTCAGCCACACATGTTCTTAAGAAAAAGCCAGCCAATCTGCAAACATCAACTCCATCAACCAATCAAGAAATGACAACACAGCCAACCTCCCCACCAGTATATATAGGGAGACAGCAGCTCAGATCACACTTTGCTCTCACCAGCACAAAGCCTAAAGCACCAGCCTGAAGATGGCGAGTGAGATTTTGTCGAAATGTTGCCAAGATAGTCTCAATCTTACACGGGAAAAGACCTGAACACACCAAGACCTGCACATACATACATACATAGATACATACATACATATATATATCAGGCAAAGCAGATTGAGTTGCTTGCAGAATCACAGTTTCACTCACAGATCTACCTTTCTGCAATCTGCTGCCTGAGTCTGCACTGAAAAATAGAAGCTTCAGTCCTAAGGAAGGTTCAGCTCTGCTCTCAGGTCACTTCTCCCCCAACTCCCAACCCCCTGAATACCACCCCTGACTGGGCCTCAGAGAACCTTCCTGGGCCAAGGCAAAGCAGTACAACAGCAATTTAGATTAGCTAGAAAGCAGAAATCTTACAGGAGGGGAGGGGCCAGTCAATGACATGATTTGCCAGTCCTCTGAACCGCACAGAATCGTAACAACCGGTTGTATAGAACTGGGCCAAACTGGTAGAATCCCATCCCTGGATAGAACCCATTTCTGAAGAAAATGTCTCTGGAGCTAGAGGTTTGATCTTTGCCATCTAGTCTTCAAACTTCCCATTTTAGGGAAAATTGTTGAGGCAACAATTTTTGTAGCCCTCTAGATAAAAGAGATTTATGCACCCTTGCTTGCAAACATTTATATGAAACTTCTGAACACATTGGTTCAATATACAGCATCATAAATATATTGATAATACCACAGGTTATTGATAATATTCAACTTGTTCTATCCCAGTATTTGGAGGCAGGAGAAGTCAAGATGGGATAGGATAGATTGAAACTAAACTCATCTAAGACAGAATTATTGCTTGTACATTGAGGTTCTCAGTTAATGCCAGTCTTGTCTGCAGATGGATTGGCAATATCCAGGAAACAACAGTTTTGTCATTTGGAGGTCCTTATAAACAAATGTCTCTCCTGCTAAAACAGTGAGTAGAAGTCATAACTAGAGGTGCTAACTGTGGCTGATGCACCAACTGTAATCTTTTAGCACATATGGTATTGCAGGGTGATTTTTTTAAAGAATATATGGAAACTAAAACTGCTCCAAAAGTTAGTAATCTATATACTTGTGGTGGTCCCAATAATAAGAACATATAATATGGATTTTATGGACTCTGTATTTGTTGCCAATACACTTCTGAGTCCAATTTAAGATGCTGGTGTTGATTACAAAGCTGAATATGTAGCAGGACTTCCTGCTCCAAACAGAATTGTCCCAATCTTTTTAGATTTTATAGAAATTGCTGCTAATAGTCTCAGATTTCTGGAAGGGGAGTAAATCACATTTAGGAGATGTTGCTCTTGTGTAGTAGCACAATTCCTTTCAAATTTTTAGTCTCAGACCTTCCATTTGACTTTTAAAAAAAATACTGAAATTGAAATTATTTCAGATGCATATTTTTTATTTACAGCATTGTATTATTTTTATTTATTTTTCTTGTTTTTCTAGTGTTTTTACTGATGATGTATTGCATTGTACATTTTGTATGCTACTGTGTGTCACTATGGGTGTGCTCAATTATCAAACTATCTAAAGAAGCAGAGCTTCATATACAAATGTGAGTTGGAGTCAAGTCAGATTTAGAGGGACCAGTCCTAGGACTTTATTAATATTTCATGATCTTCTGTGTGCTTTCTGCTCAGATCTGGTAGCTCTAGTCAAATTATATCTGCTTTAAGTTTTTTAAAAAAGAAATGCAGCGTGATGCCCTGCTTAAGAATTCAAATAAGAGAAATCCAGGTTCAAATTTGCTGTTAACCATAGAAACGTTCTGGGTGATTTTAACCCTGTGAGTGGTATTTTCAGGCCAACCAAACTCATAGGATTTTTTGAGGGAATGAATTGTAGAAAAGAGTGTTATATGTTATTTTGAGCTTCTTGAATGGGGATACAAATTTAACAAAGTAAAAGTAACTAAGTAAAAGTAAGCACCATAAAAACACACCTCCCTTATCTTTTATAGACATATCCAGCTATTTTCTTAATTAAATACTGGAATTGTTGTGCCATTCACTTCAGGATTTTCCCCAACCTCCTAGGATTCTACAACTCTGCCATTTCCTACCAAAAGTATCCAAACTTTGCTTAGTTTTTGAATACCCCAAATGCATAGATGCTTCTGCTTCTGCCTACTATGACTTATAAGTTATAAGATCAACTCAACTCCCTCCATTCCACTGTGGATTACCAGTTCATGACCGGACAAGAATAACTGTAATTATTATAATGAATTCTCTTTTCAAGAATAAAACCAAACTTTTCAGTAGACAACTGAATTTGGTATTCATTCAACTTTATGAATCATTGCTGTATATTTCATAGAAAGTGTATCAGGTACAGCAGATTGATCAAGGTTTTCTTGTAAGAACAAAACAAAATAAAATATAAATCAGCTTTCTCCAATCTGGCATTTCTGGAGATGCTGAATTACAATTCCTATCATTCACATTTTTTGTTGACTGCCATTCTATGGTCATAATAATACAAAGATATGTGTATACAAAAACACTGTGAAAATTGCATGTTTTAAACATAGGCCTCAGCTAGAATTGTTTATGGAATGTGTCAACCTTCCTATCCTAGTGCTGTCAAGATGTATTGGGATACAATTCTCATAATCCCTGACTAGCTTCTGAAATTTAGGTATTTCATAGATTTAATTGAATATAGATAAATAATCAGAGTTGGAAGGGACCTTGTAGGTCATCTAGTCCAACTTCCCGCCCAAGCAGGAGACCCTACACCATTTCTGACAAATGGCAGTCCAATCTCTTCTTGAAAGTGATGACGTTCCCACAACTTTCAAGGGCAAGGTGTCCCATTGGTTGATTGTTCTCACTGTGAGAAAGTTTCTCCTCATTTTCAGGTTAAATCTCTCCTTGTTCAGTTTCCATCCATTATTCCTTGTCTGACCTACAGATGCTTTAGAAAATAGCTTGACCCCTTCCTCCCTGTGGCAGCCCCTCAAACATTGGAAGACTGCTATCATGTCTCCTCTGGTCCTTCTCTTTACTAAATTAGTCAAGCCAGTTCCTGTAACCGTTCTTTGTATGCCTTAGTCTCCAGTCCCCTAATCATCCTGGTTGCTCTTCTCTGTACTTTTTCTAGAGTCTCAATGTCTTTTTTATAATGTGGTGACCAAAACTAGATGCAGTACTCTAGGTATGGTCTTACTAAGGCTTTATAGAGTGGTATTAGTATCTCCCTTGATCTTGATTGTATTCCTCTGTTAATACAATTTAGGATTGCATTAGCTTTTTTGGCTGCTGCTGCACACTGCTGGCTCATATTTAGCTGGTTGTCCACTAAAACTCCAAGATCCCTCTCACAGTTTCTGCTATTGAGCCTGGTTTTACCCAGTCTATATGTGTACTTTTGGTTTTTCTTGCCTAAGTGTAGGACTTTACTTTTCTCTACATTGAATTTCATTTTGTTAGATATGGCCCAGTGTGTCTAGTCTGTCAAGATCCATCTAGATCTTGAGCCTATCTTCTTGGGTGTTAGCTATTCCTACCAACTTAGTATCATCTGAAAATTTGGTAAGTTCCCCTTCTATTCCCTCATCTAAGTTGTAAATGAAGATATTGAAGAGTACTGGGCCTAAGACGGAACCTTGTGGCACCCCACTGCTTACTTCCCTCCATGTAGACTTAGACCAATTAAGGACTACTTGTTGAGTATGGTTTGTCAGCCAGTTGCGAGTCCATCTAGTGGTGGTACTATCTATTCCCCGTTTTTCTAACTTATTTAGAAGTAGGTTGTGGTCTACTTTGTCAAATACTTTGCTGAAATCTAAATATATTATGTCCATAGTATTTTGCTGGTCTACTAATTTAGTCACTTTATAAATATGATTAAAACATGCCCCAGAATAAGTTCCACTGTTGAATAGTTTCCCCATACAAGTGTTTTTCAAGCTGCATAACATGATAAATATACACACACACACAAACACATACACACACACATATATACTTACATACACACACACACTGTAGATTCATCACACATGCAAAATAGTTTTATCTGGTTATATAAATCAAAATGCTTTTACTTGGTCTCCTAAGTCAATTAGGTGTGTTTAAGTCAGAGGCCACAGTTAATGGGAATTGTAGGAGTTGTTCAGGGATTGTTTGACTCATGTTCTTTCATTGTAAAGTTTTTAGTCTTTATCATGGTTTGCAGAATAAAAATTTTAATTCATTGTGAAATATAGGTAGAGGTAAATTGTGACACTGAAATTCAAATCCTTTTCTTTTCACATAGAATTCGTTTCTTTGATGTGTGTTCACTAGACATAATACAGGGTTCTGATCACACATTTAAACTGTAAAGCTTTCTCAGAAGAAGCCTCTTTGCAGATGAATGTGAAAATAACAGTTTCCGGGTATTTTTATTACAGCTTTTGTGGCAAGGGTGATGTTTTCCTCCTCTTTGTGCTATCTTAAGAAAAAATGATGATTTTCAACTCAGGCATGAAGTTTCTTTGGAGTACATGGTGACTTTTATGCATTTCAGTTAAGTCTTCACAATAGAGGCACATGGCTCTTGAGGGAAACATCATTCTTTCAAGCATGTGAACATATTTTTTCTCCCCAACCCGATTAAGGAAAATCAATGTTTTCTTTATAGCATTTGAAAAACAACATCAACAACCAGTGTTTGCTTCTCAATATACCTTCAATCTCCTAACATTCCTTTTAAATAAAGGAGTTTATTGTCTTCAATCTCTTTTTCTCTCTCCATTCCTTTACCACATATTTGTGCTGAAATGTTTTATATTGTAGTTAATTAATACAAAAGAATACCCACCCAAGTTTTACTCTGCCTCAACCACTATTTTTCATCCATACACATCAAATATAATATACACCTTATATAAAAAAATGTATAGTATGCATAGAAAGTAAGAAGAAAGCAGAGGAATAAAGATTGGGATTTTTTTTTGTATTTTTGTATCAACTACATACAGCTTTATAACAAGAAAAAGACATAGAAAGAAAATAATTTAAAGAATCTTCTTCACTGTCTATAAATGAATGAAGGAATAAAGAATTTATATTCTCAAAGTTAACAAAACAGACTAAGAGCAGAGTATGCAAAATATACTTCAGTGCAGGATGGGGAACTGCTCTAAAGAGATAAGCTTTATCTTTTGGTTTTGAAAACTGTAGCTTATCCAACATTTTAGTTTGTTCCTCACCCAGCATATTTTAGAAAATGTTCTTCCTACCCCCATCAAACATACCAAATAACATTTTGTCATGGGTTTTTTTAATGCAGAAATGTCTTAGAAATAGTTTCTGACTTTGGTTTGGTTTCTGTTTTTCACATTTCCTCTAACACTTTGGCAGGATTGGAAAAGAGTTGGAAAGGTGAGCTTGTTGTACAAAGATGAGTGAAGACAGAGAGAATATTGACTGTTGCAAGCTGAGATAAAAATTCAGAGAGAGATGAACTCTGACTTGTAATCGCTGGGAAATTTCAAATTTCCCCATACAAAAAATGATGTTCAAACTACCTTCCCCCACACCCCTGATAGCATTTCTATTTGAAGGCTTGCAAATAGGACAAACAGTAGTGTGCATTTATCTAGTGCTTTTGTGTGTGTGTGGCACTCCCCTATAAGACAGAAGCACTTTTCTTACCAACATTTGTAATCTCAGTTCATTGTTAGATGAAAAATTGTTTCAGATGTGGATTGATTTAGGCACACCAGTATGGAAAATTCCATATAGTGAAATTTTAACTGTATAGTGAATGAAATCAAATGAAAAACAAAGCATAATATAAAATATTATTCCACTCATCTTTTAAATAATACTTAAAATATTCACGTATTAAGAATCCTTCCTAAATCTATGAAACTCATATAGTTGGCTCAGACACTAGGGAATAATTAATGGAGTTAAAATTGAATGCAGAACAGTAGGAGTTTGCCAGAAGTAACCAATGAAGTTAAAATCTTGTCACAAGGGTAAGTAGATACTGTAAATTATCAGGAAGAATAGGAACCTTTAGAGAGAGAGAAAACAGGTAGAGATCAAAGTAAGGTGCTGTTAGGAGAGAGAAGACATCAGGTATTTTCAGAAATATCATCAGTCGACCTTCTCTGTTGTTGCTCCCCCTCCTTTTTCTTCAGTAGTTTCCCTTAGAGATGGTCTATAAATCCCTCAAGTCCTGGTAGTTTCAGCTAGCCTTTGGAGCCTGCAGGATTCATTTTAAGGGAGAATGCTCCTTGCTGAAGTCCTTTTCTTGATGCTAAGGTTCATTTCTTCCCCTTTTGTTGGAGTATTATTGTATTGCATTTCACATGTCTAACTGGGAAGTCCTTTGTATTTGTGGAACAAGAAGGAAACAAATGTGAATAAAGCATAAAGGAGAAAGCACAAGCTTTTCTCACTGCGGGATTTTGCTCAGCAGGAGGTTTCTTTCTGCAGCAAAAAAGGAAAAAGAGAGCCTGACATAATCATGGGTAAGGAAAATGTCTGTTGAATCTGCTGGAGGATCATGGTTAGAAAAACCTGAGACTGAATCTAATGGGCCCAGATGAAGAATGTGCAGCCCATAATGCAGGATCGAGCAAGGAAAATAGAATCTGAGAATGAGAAAACTGCTACTAGAAACTTCTCCAAAATCAGCTTCTGATTTGGGAAGAGTTGGTTTGGTAATGTCTCCTGGGGTTTTAAAATCTGTGATTTGCAATGTGTGCATGGCCTGGCATCTGAATCAACAGTGTATCCGAATCAACAGGCTGACCCTACATCAGCTGAAGCTTCCAGACCAAGTGCAGGATTAGGCCAATAGAGACTTAATCATAGTAATTTGATTGATGCCAGAGGGATGGGGATTTAAGAAGAGGAATCACCAGTGAATAGGTTCTGCTCTTTTTTATTTGAGTGTGCCATCCAAAGCAAATTAAACAAGCCCCTTAATACCTTTGAAACAAGCACCTTGGATTATGCTTGGATATAGATTTTTGTAGTGGTTGCTTTGATGGAATATGCAGAGAGGTTTTGTGCAAATTTTTGAAAAAAACATGTCCTGGCAGGCCTGGTTACTTATGTTTGTGGAAAGAGCTGAAGATCATTTTATTCATTCATTCATTCATTCATTCATTCATTCATTCATTCATTCATTTGATTTGTCAATCGCTTACAAGACAATAGTTATAAGTATAAACATAGTTGTGAATACATGAAATGGATACATATAAGAAAAATAAAAAGAAACAATAGGACAGTTACGGTAGGCATGTTGGCTTATCTACGCCCCCTACAGACCTCTTAGGAAAGGGGTGAGGTCAATAGTAGACAGTCTAAGGTTAAAGTTTTTGGGGAAGAAACCACAGAGTTAGGTAGAGTATTCCAGACATTGACCACTCTGTTGCTGAAGTTGTATTTCCTGCAATCAAGTTTGGTGCTGTTTACCTTGAGTTTGTATCCATTGTGTGCTCTTGTATTGTTATGGTTGAAGCTGAAGTATTCATTGACAGGTAAAACATTGCAATGTATGATTTTATATACTATACTTGGATCGGACCGAAGGCGACATAGTTCTAGGTTTTCAAGGTCTAGAATTTCGAGTCTGGTGCCATATGGTATTCTGCAATGAGTAGAGGGGTGGAGAACTCTTCTTGTGAAATAATTTCTGGACTTTCTCAACTATGTTAATATCAGATACGTAATGTGGGTTCCAGACAGATGAGCTGTATTCGAGTATTGATCTAGCAAATATTTTGTATGCTCTAGTTAGTAGTGTGATATTACCAGAGAAAAAGCTACATAGGATTAGGTTAACAACTCTTAATGCCTTTTTGGCTATGTAGTTACAGTGGGCTCTCGCACTTAGATCATTAGAGATGATTATATTCCAAGGTCCTTGATAGTTTCGATCATCAACAAGGTCTTGACTATTCAGCTTGTATTTTATTTTCTGATTTTTTTTGCCAATATGTAAGATAGAGCATTTATTTGTTGAGATTTGAAATTGCCATTTGTTTGACCATTCTGATACATAGTTGAGATCTTTTTGAAGGGTAGCAGTATTGTCTGTAGTGTTGAATAGCTTTACATCATCAGCAAAGAGAACACAGTTGCTCTTAATATGATCACAGAGTCATTTAGGTAGAGTATGAAGAGAGTTGGTCCTAGAACACTGCCTTGGGGGACACCACTGTTGATAGGTACAGAATTTGATAGGACGCTCCCAATTTTGACCATTTGTTGTCTGTTTGACAGGAATGCTTCTATCCAGTTATGCAGGTGTCCAGAGATACCATAAGATTTTAGTTTTAGGAGCAGTTTGTCGTGTATCACTGAATCAAAAGCTTTACAGAAGTCTGTGTAGATTGTGTCTATTGTTTTTCCCTGATCGAGTTGTGTAGTCCATATGTTTTTGCAGTGTAAGAGTTGCAGATTACAGGATAGTTTTTTTCTGAAACCAAATTGTTTATTAGAGAGTAGGTTGTTTGTCTCTAAGTAGATAAGGATAATGGATTGGTTAATAATTGACTTTACAGGTGACACAGCATAAAGAGATTGGTCTGTAATTTTCAACTAGGCTGGGGTCTTCCTTTTCGAAGATGGGGATGACTGTGGCTTGTGACCATAGTTTTGGCAAGGAGCTGGTCCTGAAAGATTTTTCAAAGATTATGCTTAGAGGTCCTGCTATGGCAGTGGATAGTTTTTTTAAGAAGTAGGCACATATACCATCCGGTCCAATAGATAGAGATGGTTTTAGATTGTGTAGTGCTTTTTCAACATTGTCTTCTGTAAAATCGATATGTATTAGATCATTGTAGATGTCTGTGGTTCGACTAGGAAATACTGGGCATGATCCATTGCTGTTCACAAATATTGAGCCAAAGAATGTGTTAAAGAGGTTGGCTTTAATGGTGTCATTGTTGCAGTCTTTATCATTAGGTTCTTTTAGGGGTGGGATGGACCTTGAGTCTTTTAGTTTGTTGTTTACAAAATTGTAGAAAGCACGGGTGGAATTGGTGCATAGAAGGTTTTCCTCTTGTTTAATGTTATAATTGGTGCATTCAGTCTTTATCTGGTGGCATAAATTTTTGTATTGGCTTTTGAAGTTGGCAATGTGACCAGGTTTGTTTTTCTGCCAAAGTGATCTCTTTTTGGATTGAAGCTTCCTTATGGTTATGGGTAATCTGTTTTTTCTGTTTTTGGGAGTTATTATTGGTACATATAGTTTGATGACTCTTTTGACTTCAAGTAAAAATATGTTGTAATGGTCTTCAACAGTATTGCATCCGTGAATAGAAATTGCCAATCAAGGGATGAGAGATCATTGTCTATAAGATCATAGTTGCCTTTTTTGAAGTTATAATTGGGGATCATGTCGTTGTGTTGATTTTTGTGTGGATGTATGTTGAGACAAAAGTCAATCATGTTGTGGTCACTGTTGAAAAAGGGTTCTTTAATTTGTATTCCATAAATTGAATTCAAACTATTGCAGAAGATGAGATCAAGGTAGTTGTTAAGTCTATTATTGTTGGTTACTAGTTGTTCCAGTCCCAGATTTGTTACAGCATTGTAGAAGGTTGCATGTGTAGGTTCAGTGTTACATTCGTTTAGGGTCCAGTTTATAGGAGGTAGATTGAAGTCACCAAGAAAGATAAAAGTGTGTGGGTAGGATGTTGCCCATGTTAGTAGTGAATTTAGCTTGTTTACATGTTCGATGTCATAATCAGGGGCTCTGTAACATAGTAAGAATCGGAATGTCATATTTAAGGACAGTTCATAGACGGTGGAAGAGCAAGCTCCTGGGTAACTTGGATGTTTTTTAGATGTAAGGACTTTTTATAGAAGATAGCAACACCACCTCCTCTATGGATTTCACGATCTGATTGGTAAACATGATAGTCTCTTACTGTGGTAATGGAGTCAGGGAGAGATGAGTTGAGTCAGACACAAATATGATGTCGAGTAATTTAGTAAGCAGAGAAATTCAGGTATTTTATTCACAAGACTTCTTGCATTGAGTAGCTTGCATTTAAGGCCAGTTGTAGTTGGAATTGAGGTAGTTAGGGCGTGCATGCCTAGTTTTGAGTGATGGTGGTTTGGATGAAGTAGGGTTGGATGCAGAGTTGTGGGTTGTGTGACTTACTTTTGATACATCAGCATGATAGTCAATATACAGGTCCTTCTCTCCATTATCTAGATGTCTTTTGAGTTCATTGCGCAGTTCACGGGAGCAGATTCTTTGCAGTATGGATAAGTCTGAGCGAAGTTTTTTGTGGTTGGGATTGGTTTTTGCAATGATATTTATTGTATGAATGAATATACATTTGCTGGACTCATTTTTGCATACAAAAATGTATACATACATTTTGCATACAAAAAAAAAATCATCTCTGTGTTAACCCTCAATGGATATATTAGGTAGTAGTTAAAGCCAGAGAGAGGGAAGATAATAGACTGGTATGAATACTAATGTGCATAAAATGCACATAAGTTCTGATAATCTTGTTCTAGAAACAGTGATTCGTCTTTATCCTTGCATTGCTTCTTCCACATTATTTCTGGATTTATCTATTCAAATTTCACCTTTTGCTGCTACATTATGTCAGCAAAGAAATTGTAGGTGGGTAGAAAGAGACAAGACAACCTTTACATCTGTGTTTCTTTTTGTTGCTCTTTTTCCACCAAAAAAAATATATATTTAAATGTTCTTTTGATATTGTTTATCCTTGTTACCTAGAAACAAAAGCCAACAAAAGATTGTTCAAACACATATAAATCTGATTTTATATATAAAAAACGTTTTCTTTCTTCTATACTAATTTCCCCCATTTTTTTCTTTTGTTTCCTTAAGAGGCATTTTAGAAAGGTAAGTATTTTATGTCACATCACATACAAACTGTCACAAAATCTATTAATGGGATTTGCCCTAGGAGTGAGGAAATCATCCCTTATCCTGTATTATTTCTGAAGCTTTTTCTGTTCTAGGTAGAGATATTTGAGATGTTTCTGTATAAATTTGTATCACCCTGCTAACATTAATGAACAGAACTGAATTATTCTTCAGCTTTTATAACTCTTAAATGTTCCTGTGCAGATTTCATTTTTTTTAGGTGTGACCTTAAATGGATTCCAGAAGATGGTAGAGGACAGAAAGGCCTGGAGGAATGTTGTCCATGGGGTTGTGATGGGTCGGACATGACTTTGCAACTAACCACAACAATATCTAAAATATTTTAGAGAAAATTTACATGTAACACAGTGTTATTTTAAACAGAGCAATCAAATATATTGTGGCTGTTGCTCTTCAACTTTTTTAAGAATGCTAGTAATATAAACGATTAAATGAGTACTATATAATATTTACTGGATTAAATATTATAATTTTAAAATTTTGACTTTTTTTCTAATCTGTATATAATATTTTACTGAGAAGACAAGGTTTTATTGCACATTGATTAAAAAAATAATCTGAGCATGCAATTATGTTAAGTTTGCTTATTTGACTTATTTGCATCAAATGTGCTAATGTAATTCCACAGTTTAGGCAAAATGAAGGAAGCTTTAGAATCACTGTAGCAAATTCTGCCATATTGGTATAAGTTTCATCACAGCATAATTACAAATATGAGTCCTTATTAGATTTAATTTACAGATTGATGTTAAGTCTTTACATATAATGAAATCCAATTCTGTTTCCTCAAATGCCCACCTGACACACATACTTTTTTGAAATTTCACTGTCAACAGTATTTCATAAACTATAGTTGGACTGGTTACTCTTCTAAGGAGCTAGTAATCTAAGATTTATACAAGAAAATATCACAAGAATAAAAGAATAAGGGGAAAAAAAGTAAAGCAGGAAAGAACCATGGGCTTTGTCTCTTGCTAGGAACATCTTCTGGTCTCAGTGAAATAAAATCTCCCAGTATCATGAGGAAATTTATTTGGCACTGGGATCCCAATGACTGATCATAGCTATTTTCTCTCACTCTTTTGTGTTATTCCTATTTATCTTTCTCCATCTGGCCAGCCTTCCTCCAATCCTACGCACATGCAAACACATGCACACACCAAACCTTTATTCCATGAGAAGAGAAATGTCATATTGACATCAGGGATGTGTGGGAATACACATTTTGAAGTCCACAACATATTGGGCTGTCATGCAACCCACAAATAGCTTTAAAGAGAGCTAGTCCACCATCTGTAGGCAGTTCAACTCTCCACTTCCTAGCCATCTGTTAACTACTCAGTTTACCTGCTCTGCAAAACAAAGAGATGGATTCCCAGAAATTCCATGAAGCAGAACCTCCACTAGGCCAGGGAATTAATGCACACACTACTCTTATCCAAAACAAAACAAAACAAAAACAGCAATCCTTTTGAGTAGAGCATTTCACAATTTTTATTTGTCTATTTTTTTAAATATAACATAAATACAAAGTATAGGACAGTAGAACAAACCCCATTTTATCTTTTCCAAGGCTTAGGATTCAAAAGTACTTTATTAAAAAAAACTCACTTCTTAAATTAAAAGATATGCACTACTGGATTCAAGCCCTAAATCACAATACAATATTATTTCTGTTAAGCATGACTAAAGTTATTGAAATAAATGGATTTATTAATTTTCAGTAGTGTCATTCTGTATTTGCTGCATTTATACTCACTTAGCTTTGAATCTGCAATTACAGCTATATCTTTTAAGTTGATGTTCTAATTCTCATTTTCTCCTAACTATGATTTTGTCGTGTTGGCATGACGAGGTAAGGAGCTCAAATGCAAATTTGTCAATGTGCCAGCATTAGTAGTTTGGAAATCAGTTGAAACTGGTCACCATGCTGAGTACTGAAACATGGAAAATATTAGATTTTTTTAAATGATGTTTGATTTTATGTAAGTGTTTTGAGCTTCCCAGAGTTGTGGTTCTAAGATAGCCATATAAATGTTTTTTTTTTAAAAAAATATATTAATCCTTTTTCTTAACTCCTTAACTTATAAACAGGAAAAATGGGTTTGTCTTCAGACAAGGCTCTACATTGCTGGGATGAGAACTATAGTTCCTAATGGCAAACTAGTACTGTGTAATTATAGTGCTCATATTCTCAGTTCATGCAAGCCATGAACCATCTATGATTAATGGTTCTGAGCTCAACTCACAAACATGTACAGTAAACTCACTAGTATCAATGTTGTTCAGACAGATATGAAAAGAAGCAAGTACTATGTATTAATCTGGCATTAATATTATATTTTAAACTGGATTCATAAATTAGAATGAAGTTTGGAAAATCATGAAAAAATCATGAAAATCTGCCGAGTTAGTGTATAATTGCTAAGCTATGTTAAAAAATTAAATACTTCATCTTTGAACACTTGTTGGACAACTGAAGGCAAATTCAAATGATCCTCAAATATTTTATTTAAATCTTTTTATTCTTTAAACTGAAAAACTGTTTTCACTCACAGTGATAAGAAGCTCCCTCTGCACATCCAGACAGCTATATTTTCTCTTTCTGAAATGCCTGGGGAGCAATATGCCAATTTTCATTAGAGTGGATATTTGAGGAAAGGGTCTGTCCCACCTCTAACTTGTGCATATTGAGAGCATCTGGTAATGCATCTGTTTTTCTCTTCTGCCCTAGTCCAAGATACATCTCTTTTTTTTTTAAACATTTTTGGAGTGCTATGATAAAGTAGGAATTTCTCTCCCCTCCCCCCCTTAGGGAAAGTTGACAGTTTCACTATCTTTATAATCTGAGGTAATTTGCCCATCCACAAATATCCAAAAGTCTTTCTGATTTCAGCTTTATTAAAGATTCATTCTTGTAGAAAAACTGATACGTATAGTTCCTGGCACTATGAAGTAGGATGAACAGCCTTTTTATTTATTTATTTACTTATTGTATCAGTTGTAAGTCTGTACAGCACACATAGGATTAAACTCTAGCTCTTACCTCAAACAGCTATTTCTACAACAAAAGTGAATAATAAAATGGTGCCCAAGGACAAATCCAGCACCATAACAAAACAGACTTGTACTTTCAAGCAAAGAAGATAACAAAGCCTGCCAATGGCTAAGAGCAGGGAAGTTGAAGAAAAAGACAGTAATTCTGTCTGCACAAGACCAAGCCATAAGAACAAATGTATATGAAGAGTTTCCATCTCCGCAAAGAAGCTGGAGAAACAGTTGACCACCTAATTAGCAACTGCAAGAAAATCACAAAGAACAGCAAGACAAAATGGCAAGATTTCTAAGAAATCCGCTTATCTGAAAGTAAGAACTGATAGGACCACAAAACAGACAAAGTAATAGAAAAAGAAGAAGTTAAAATGGTCTGGAACCCTGGAATTCAAAGAGACAAACACTTGCCACATAATACCACATATTTGTCAATTGCTTACAAAATAATAGGTATAAGTATATACATAGTTATAAATACATGGATACATATAAGAAAAACAAAAAAAGAAAAAAGAAACAATAGGGCAGGGACGGTAGGCACATTGGTGCACTTATGCACACCCCCTACAGACCTCTTAGGAAAGGGATGAGATCAATAGTAGACAGTCTAAGGTTAAAGTTTTTGAAGTTTGGGGAAGAAACTACAGAGTCAGATAGAGTATTCCAGACATTGACCACTCTGTTGCTGAAGTCGTATTTCCTGCAATCAAGTGTGGTGCGGTTAATCTTGAGTTTGTATCTATTGTTTGCTCTTGTGTTGTTATGGTTGAAACTGAAGTATTCATTGACAGGTAGGACATTGCAATGTATGATTTTATATGCTACACTTAGATCGGACCGAAGGCAGAGTAGTTCTAGGTTTTCTAGGTCTAGAATTTCGAGTCTGGTGGCATAAGGTATTCTACAATGAGTAGAGAAGTGGAGAACTCTTCTTGTGAAATATTCCTGGACTTTCTCAACTGTGTTAATAACAGATACATAATGTGGGTTCCAGACTCATGAGCTGTTTTCAAGTATTGGTCTAGCAAATGTTTTGTATGCTCTAACTATTAGTGTAATATTACCAGAGAAAAAGTTATGTAAGATTAGGTTAACAACTCTTAACGCCTTTTGGCATGTAGTTACAGTGGGCTCTAGCACTAAGATCATTAGAGATGAGTACTCCAAGATCCTTGACAGAGTTTGAATCATCAACAAGGTCTTGACTATTCAGCCTGTATTTTATTTTCTGATTTTTTTTTTGCCAATATGTAGGACAGAGCATTTATTTGTTGAGATTTGAAGTTGCCATTTGTTTGACCATTCTGATACATTGTCAAGGTCTTTTTGAAGGGTAGCAGAATTGTCTGTGGTGTTGAATAGCTTCACATCATCAGCGAAGTGAACACAGTTGCTCTTAATATTTAACAATTTTCAATAAAAAATACAAAAAAGACTGGATAGTGAACTTGGAGAAAGCAGAAAAGAAAGAATTGGAAAAAAATAAAACACAAAACACAAAGACTTGTAAATAGACATATAACAACTGTGGCACAATAAAACAAAAATGGCACCATTAGTAATAGCTCCCCTAGGTGCAATCCTAAAACATCTGAAGCATTACTTGAATATCATCAGCATTGTCAAAATCACCATCAGTCAATTGCAAAAGGCAGCTTTACTTGGAAAGATATCTTTAATATTATTAAACAACAGTATCTGTGTGTCTCAGGTCCTTAGATAGGACTCAATAGGTGAACAAAAATACCAAATCCACTCTAAACATCTGGTTCATCATGCGACCAACCTTAGTATTTTGTTAAATCTACAGGTTACCCTACTCTCAGCAATTTATAAATGTTAAAAGTATTTAAAAACAAAGAAAAACACCAAATCATGACAGTAAAAGACAAAATAACCAAGTCTGCAAAGAAAACAAACCCACTTGGGAACAAAGAAAAGGAAGAAATGGGTATAATTTATCTTCACTGAAAACCTAGTTTTTTTAAAATACTAATTTGGGGGAGGGCACATTTAAAACTCAGGAGAAATTTCATTCCTGAGGTAGGCACTACTAAAGAGAAGGCACTTCTGAGATCCTGATACACTATAGTAGGTGGTATTATTTCACTGGAATGTGTCAATCCTGCCAGATCAAACTATCTGAATGGATTAATAAAACATTTCCACTAATTACATAAGCATCAGCAAATGATTTCTGGAATGGTGACATAAAGCTTACTGAAAATGAGATGAAAGCAGTGTCTAAAATTTTCTTAAATTATAGTACAAAGTGGCTACTTTAAGGCAACCACTAATCCAGATAATTACTAGACTGCAGCAAAAAGGTTTAACCTTATGCTAACTTGTTGCCATCCAGTGCTGATGAAGATTTTTCCAGCCCAGATATAGGTTGAAATCCTATGCTCTTTCTTCTAATTGTTGTTCGCTTCATGGAAAACAAAAATTAAAATCCAAGGTTAGAAAAATATTCTATAGGAAAATATTCTTTCCTGCCTCCTTCACTGTTATTTTTTTCTAAGAAATTCGAGAAAAGTAATATGTTTAAATTTAAAAAATGAATTACCTCTGTGACATAAGGTTTTTAATCTGTACTTACAGTCTGATTCAGTTATTATATATGCCAAATTAAAATAAATAATTTTATTTATTTATCAAAGGTATATATAACTATGTTGGACTTGAAGGCACATTTATAACTTCCTGATGAATGGATAAGAATTTTTGCCATTTTATCATGGGGACTATTGGAGACGTATCTGAATGAAGAGAAGACAATAGCAGTTGGCAGTAAAAGTGCTCACTCTTTGCTCTCTCTGGGGATTACCTTGTAAAATTAAGATTTAACAATATATATCTTCTCAGTCTGCACTTGAAGTGATTATGGACGACTTGACACTTCCTAGGCAGGCAATAACCTTCAGAATAGGAGCTGATGGGCTTTTTTCCCCCTATTTTTTTCAACGGGATACAATAGTTACTGCCCATACAAATAAAAAGTAATTCAAATTTCCATAGAGAGCAGAAATAATTTTACTTATTTTTAGTCAGAACTTTAACAAAAACAATAATAAAAACAACACAAAAATAAAAGAAGAAAATTATGCATAATAGAGAAATTAGCCAATTTGGATACCGTATTCTAATCCATAAATTCCAATTTGCATTTTAGTATCTCACATCCCTCCCTCAGTCCCTCCTTCTCGATCTCTCTCTCTCTCTTTCTCTCTCCATCTCTATGTGTGTGTGTCTTTCTCCATCTCTCTCTCTCTTTATCTCTCTCCATGTAATCATGGAATGTATGTGCTTAAGAGAGTCTGTTACATGCGTACTCTCTATTATGTCTGCATCAGACGTGGTATTCAGCAGGTTCTGACCAGTTCTGGAGAACTGGCAGTGGAAATTTTGAGTAATTCAGAGAACGGGAAAATACCACCTCTGACTGGATATTTTATACTATCCTTCCCCTGCCAGGCCCACCAAGCCACACCCACAGAACCGGTAGTAAAAAAATTTGAATCCCACCACTAGTCTGCATGCATAGCTAACTGTGTAAAACATCTTCAGAACATGACAATACAGGCTTGGTTCCGAGTGATTTTAATCTTTGAACTTCACTTGATATCTCCAGGGCTTCTGGAAGAGTTTGCTATAGTTCCAAACCTCTTGCCTCTTCATATCAGGCATACACCAGTGTGAACTTACTTCCAAATATTATCTGGTTTCTCAAATGTTAAAATGTTGCAACCTTTTTTCCACTAGATTCCTGTGTATTTCTGTCAAGGTCATCTTCCTTACTCTCTTCCACTTATTTTTATTCAGTGTGGGATTGGTGAATGTGACCATAGCCCAAAGGTTGTGAAAATGCCTTGCCCATTGTGGTCCTTGACCGACTAAAATGTTAAATGTGGACCTTGATACCTTACAAGTTATTTATTCCTGATATAACAAAGTATCTTTCCATATTAAACTAAAAAGATAAATTAAATTAAAAATACCTTTGCCTCTTGTTTGCTATCTTTGCTTCTTGGCAGGAGCAAGGATGAAAACACCTGTTGGAAATTACATAAATCAGGCATGCTAAATTAACACACTTCAGTTTGCATAATCACCACATCAATTTGCATGTTATATAAAATGCATTGCTTAGTTTTGAAATGTGAAAAGGGTATATGCATCATCCTTCTGATTTAACATTGTATGTGTTAATGTAACAGCCTGGGCTTAGTTGTTATTGTATTTTTTAAATACTTTTTTATTTAAGAGTAAAAGCAGTAAAGAAAGAAGAAGAAAAAAATAAAAAGGGGGAAGAAATAGAGAAAGCTTCTTTTGCAGCAAATTTTATTTATTTATTTATTAATAGGTTTTATATACCGCCCTTCTCCCGAAGGACTCAGGGCGGTGAACAGCCAACTAAAATACATATAGACAAATATAAATATTGTTAAAAAAGAATTAAATCCTAGACTGCCCCAATAAAAATCTAAAACCCCCAATTAAAATAAATTAAAACTTTGTACCCCATCCCAACTAATCTAAAACCCCATTTAAAATCCCATTTGAGTCAGCTCAGGCCGGCCTGCTCGAAGAGCCAGGTCTTCAGGTCACGTCTAAACGCCCTCAGGTCATTGGTCGTTCGTACTCCCGGGGGCATCCCGTTCCAAATATAAGTACAATGACAACATTTGTTTATTCTGTGATTACAAAACAGCTATTTTTCCTCTATTGAGCAGGTTTTTTTCCCCCTAATCATCAAACCGCAGATCATAAGTGTATTTTTCCTGCTTTATGCCAAAAGACTATAAGGGATTTCCAGTCAGCCATAAATATAGATCTTGGGTTTTTTTTTTCTCTGCTCAAAGAAGTGAACAGAGCTGTCTCTACACATTCCATCACCTTTACCAACCATTGTGGAAAGTCTCAAACTTTTCCCCTTTTGAGCATGCAATAGTCTCAACTATTATGTATTATTTTTCTCATATTGTCTTTCTTTGCTGCTTGGTGAAATAAGTTTCCAAGGCAATATTTTTTGAGGCAGAATTGGAAAACTTACTTTAAAAAAAGGAAATTTAAAAAAAACTACCAGAGATGACAGGTTGTTTTTTTAATGGGTGGGTTTTTATTTTATTTTATTTTTGCTTTTGTTTTTCAAGGTATGCAATATGAGAGGATTAGAAAAGAACAGAAAACACAATATATAAACAGTATATTAAACTCAGAGCAGTATAATGGTTAGTGTGCAAGCTTGGGATAAAAATACGTTATAAATAAATCTTTTGGAAGCTTTTCTGAAACCAAAATACTTTAAACAATTTCAGAATCATTTTTTTTTTAAAAAAGAAACTATAATCAAAGACTGTGTTTGAACTGCTCTTAAAAATGTGTTAGCCAGATGATTTTCCTGCCTGATAGGCAATTAAAAATCATTAGGAATATTGGAACATCCTTTCTCTATTGGTTAGCTATCCCACTATTCATCATAAATAGCAATTATGTAAGCAGGTACAGAATGCAATGACAGAGTGCATATTTCTTATGCAGAAAGACTCTTACTGAAACTCAGGAATCTCCAAAGCTAAGAATTACTCTTCTGTGTAACCTTAAAGAGCTGCTCCAAGTCATTTTAAAGTCAGTTACAAGCAAAGTAGAACAATAGTAGAATACACATTATACCTCTTCTCGACTTCACCCACTTGCCTACTAGATTGAACAGAATGTGCATGTGACAACTCCCATCATATAGTGAATTGTAGTCAGCAGGATCTAGTCAATGAGGCTTTTCTGCTGTGGTCCCTTGTGCTGTGGAATCTTCTCTTTCCCTGTCCAAGATGAGGATGGTCTCATCACTTCTAGGCTTTCAATGGTCTCTTAATTATTGGTAATGATAATTCTACCTTACCCAGAGTCAGTAACTTTCAAGATAAGTGGCTGTATAAATTATATAGATAAATAAATAAATAATAGTTAAACTTATTAAACAATTTTATATTTTGTTTGGTTCTTGGGAGTTTTATATGTCTACATTGGAAGTAGCAGTTTTTCTGAAAGCTTTGTTCCATTCATCTTAGAGGTATATTGCCATGGAAAAGTTTGTAATTGATAATGCGTGAATATGAGTGGGGTAATTAATGCAAGCTCCAGACTATTGTTCATGCACTATGATATCAAACAGATATTAAGGGGTGGACCTTGTGTCTCAGTAGTTTGATGCTCATTTTGTCAGTTTTAAAATAGATCCATTCTCTGCAATTAATCTTTAGTTGCAGGCCATGGCAGATTTCATAATTTCTTATCACATAAAGTCAGGATATTTCATAAAATATTAATCTTATGCTGAAATTGCTCCCCTAATTTCCTTTGCAAAAACAAGCTTCTGTTCATCTACACATTTTCAAAGTGTTTTAATTTTTTTTTAAGATTCTTTGTTAATTACTTTTCTCTTACCGTCTTGTTACAAGATGGCAAAAGACAATACTGTTGCTGTATTATTTTTCATAACTGTCTATCACATTGAAATATGGAAATGATTCTTGTCTCCTCCTCTTCCTCCTCCTCCTCATTTTTACATTTTTGTAATGAAGCATTGTTACATTGGCATTTTATTTGCTTTTGACAGAAGGCATGCACAAAGGTCTTAGGGGTGGGTTATAAAAAAGGCAAGACGGTGGTTGTAAATTAATATCAAACCCATGTACAAAAGACTGAGGCTTTGATTTCACTGCCACAACTGCCATCCTGAATTTTATTATCTCTCCCACTTGTACCACAGGCCATTTACAAGGTTGACATTTTCTCTGAATGAAGAACCTCGATTCAAAGATCCCTGTCCTAATCAGTTACTGTTAGTTCAGAACCTTTTAATATATATTTGAAATTTGGATGTGGCAGTGATATGTTTTTGGAGATAATCTGTTTTGTTTTGCTTTGCATTGGCTTACAATTAACTGTGGTTGCTGTTTTAAAGTCTGCTCTCCCACCCATGTTTTTGGAACACTTCACAATCCTGTTTTGATTGCATTATTATGAGTAATTTAATAACATAATTAAACTTGGCTATCTCAATGCTAAACATTAACTCCATGTAGACTACTTAGAAGTTGCTAAAATATTTAAGTCCATCAAGTCTCCTTCTGTGAATACTGTTCAATCAGACAGTTTATTTATTTTAATTTTTTATTAGATTTATAACTTCATCTATTGTTATCTTTATTCTCTTTGTTTATCTGATTCCTCTCCTGAAAAAGACAATGCTAGTGTAGGCATGTATCCTATATACTCAGCAGTGAAGAAAGAAGCAATAGCTTGCAGTTCTCTGCAAATTTAGAATAGAAAAGTATAGAATACTTTATTGGCCAAGTGTGATTAGACACACTTGGTGTGAATATTCTCAGTATATATAAAATATATGTCTTGGTGTAAAATATATGTCTTGGTGTAAATACTCTCAGTATATATAAAACAAAAGATACATTCGTCAAGAATCATAAGGTACTTAATGATAGTCATGGGGTAGAATAAACAATCAAATCATACCAGGAAACAGTCAATATAAATCATAAGAATACAAGCAACAAAATTACAGTCATACAGTCACAAGTGGGAGGGGATGGGCGATAAGGAGTGATGAGAAGATTAATAGTAATAGTAGTGCAGACTTTGTAATAGTTTAATAGTGTTGAGGGAATTATTTGTTTAGCAGTGATGGCTTTCGGGAAAAAACTGCCCTTGTTCTGATGTGCAGTGCTCTATAACGTCGTTTTGAGGGTTGGAGTTGAAACAGTTTATGTCCAGGATGTGTATATTTTCACCGCCCTCTTTTTGACTCGTGCAGTATACAGGTCCTCGACTGAAGGCAAGTGGGTAGTAATTGTTTTTTCTTAGTGATTTCTTGGTAATTTCCAGAGGTTCAATAGCCTTCCTAAACTAGTTTCCTGATTTAACATATTTTATTTCTACTTTTTTCTCTGTTTTAATGTTTTTACCGTATGCTTCTCCAAGTCTTTCATGCGTGCCTTCCCCAATTTCTTGCCTCTAAATGATTGCTTGCCTCCAATAGTTTTGCTGATCCTGCTTGTTAATCTCGCTGATGTCCTCTCCAACTTTGGACCACCTTTTCTAATGTGTAGTATATATTCTACCAGAGCAATTTTAAATAATCTCTAAGCTTTTGAAAAGATTTAACCTTCTTGACTCCCACTTTCAACTTTCTTTTTCCAATCCTCTGATTTTTTTGTAAGTTTGCTCTTTTGAAGTCAAGAGTAATTATGTTTGACTTTGAATTGTGTAAGCTAGCAAAGAAATGTTTGCACGGTAGAAGTTAGGACATTCATAAAAAACTCTCAGCCATCTCATAAATCAGGTAAGGCAAGAAACCTATTCTCCACCCTATGAAAATTTCAATGAGATGTTATCCTTGGAAAAAATAAGTTGAACCAATTTGTTTTTCTCCATATTGACCAAAACATTGGGAGAAGGTGGAAAATAAAACATTCACAAAAACATGCAATATGACTTTCAAAGTTGCAGGATGAATCATCCATGCAGGACTTTGGAGGGTTTTCATTTTTTAAAAGTTTTCAGGCATAAAAACAGGCATATTCAATAACAGCAAAAAACATGAGAGACAATCCAAATAGGAGAACTGTGTATGAGATTTTCCTTCAAATACTTTCCAGAATATATGCACAAACATAGAAGAAAGCATTTTATCTATAGCTTAATTATTGGATAAGATTAATAATTAATCAAATATAGAAAATTGCCTAAAGTAAGTGTTGGAAACCAAAAGGTTTCTTGGGAAGAACAAGCTTGCGAGCTAAAATAAAAAGTTTTTCCCTTATTCTAAGTTTGACCTTGATATCTACTGACACTGTATTAGTGGATTTCCAAACCAGCAGCACTATAACACCAGAGTGTTAAAATAATAAATTCCTTGTTAAATTTTTAGAAAGGCAAGCCTCTGGAAAGTGATAGAAAAGTTGCTTAAAAAGCTGCTCTACATATAACTCAAGTTATTGGGAGAATGGTTTTATGTATATAAACCCTTCCCAGGGATATACATTGAGAAAGAAATTCATCCAAGATTATTTAACAGTTTGTGGGAGAAGATGGTGTTATTTCAAATTATCTGATGATCACAAATATATTTTAAACCTAAGGTATGAATAATAAAGTGACTTACATATTAGAAAGTTTAAAATGAACTTATTTCACTCTATGAAATGGGCAATGTAGTCATTCTGTCTTGCATTTGATTAAGATAGCCCTCCTAATAATTTACTATACATTGTAAATGGATTAATTATTTTATTGTGTGAATAGTATGATATACTGAAATTACTGCAATCTTTGAATATTATTTAAGGATGCTTTAATATGATAAGAGTATATATTCAGAAAAAAGAGAACAATGCATGTCATGGATCTAAGATTTTAAAACAGTAATTTCAAAGGATGTTTGGCAATGTATTTTCAAAAATTCCAAGTATGTCTATATACCAATGGCTTAACTAAAACCAAGAAAAAGACAGCTCATTTGAATATAGAATATTTGCTTTTATGTATTCAAGTTATAGAAAGTTAAGTCAGAAATACTGTATGGTATGCATATAACTGAATATACTAGCAGTATCAGCCAAAATCTGGTTCTTATTTGCAATTTACAGGTGAAACAACATTATTTCAATTATAATTTTAACTTTGAAGGCATAAGATTTTATTTTAAATTATTTTAAGATTGGATAAATTGATTAAAGATTCAGCTATATGCTTGCAAAATGCTGGCAGCAGGTTTGTATTTTGGCAAACTGGAATACAAATGACAGGAATAATAGACCTTTTAGAGGTCATTATCCCTTCAAAATTTAAGCCATATACTTTCAAGGGTTGCAGTACTTAATATATTTTACAACTTTATGTCTGCTTCCTTTAAGAAAGAGAGAGTTATTATTTCATTTCATTAAGTTCATTAATTTCATGGGTTCTCATCAACTTACAAAATATAATATTAAATTAGAAAAAACACTTACTTCAATCATATGTTGTAATGACTTGTCAGACCTATTGATATGATGATTAGCAAATTTAGTCCCTTAAGGAAAGGATGGATTTTATGCTCCTTGTGCAATGTTTTAAAAAGTGCAACAAATCTCATTACTGTGATACTACTTTTTCATATTATTTCACCCACATACACACACAGAAAGAAGTGGTGGTGGGGACCTACTTTAAATATAACAGCATGCACGATTTCTCAGACTCACACATTGAATAACTCCCTCTTTGCTCTCCCTTCCATTAGAAAAGAGCTGCTTAAAAGTAATAGGAGAGCTGAAGAATAATATTCCACATATACTAAGAGGCATGGTTTCTGAATTTAAAATTCTTCATTGGATGGCTGCTCATGTCAATATCAGAAAATGCATCACACAAAGAACTCAGTCATCCTCAACTTTGTCCCTACATGGAAAGAAGCTTCAATAATGTTTGAGATTCTGCCGGGCCAGATAATCCATCAAAACTGAATTGCTTTGAATCTCTCCTAAAATATTCAAAAGCACCTGATTTGATTCAAAGCTTCAAATCAATTTGAAGGTTTGATTGAAACAGTGATTCAATTCTATATCTTTCACAGAGAATCACCCATTCAAAACGTCTACAGAGTCTCAGAATATAAGGCTATATATAAAGATCTTTAGTAATCCATATAAATGTTGTTGTTATTGTTTGGAATCTGCTGGTGAATCTCAATATTCTAGAGTGCTCTTCCTCCAAATGTGGGTTAATTCCCAGGATTTCCAGTCAGATATGTCATAACAATTCTGATAGTTAATGTTCACACATCTCAAGGGCAGTCAGCATGAGGAAAGCTGGAGTGTTACTGATGTACCATACAGTATATCTCCTGTAAACAAAATAAATGATTTTACTAGAGTTTGGTTGGCCAAATCACCCATATTGGCATCATTATTTCATAGTATTCTTATTAATGACCACGTTAACCAGTTTTAAATTGTGTTTGCTATCTGCCAGCATATTCTAAAATTGTAATTATTTATGTAAAGGACTCTTTTTTTAGTTTGGACTACTCACACTTTCTCAGCCCAACTCACCTCACAGGGTTGTTGTGGGGAAAATGGGAGAAGGATATTTTCACCACCTTAAGTTACCTGTAAACTAATATTGGTGAGATAAATAAAAATAAACACAAGTTAATTTTAAAGGAAACCTAGTATTTGAGTACATTGAGTACCAATGCAGTTATAAGTATGTATTTAAGAAGAGACCATATGCATTTATCCCAATAGAGGCTGTCAATTGTAATTTTAATTTGTAGGAAATAGCCTGGGTTCAAATCAATTAACTATCCAATTTAATAACATCACCATCAAACCTGGTTGCAACTCTTCAATGTTTCAATAGGAATATTTCCAAGTTGTACCAGAACATATTAAGTATGCATGTGTTAATGCTATGTCAAAATTATCTCGGCAATTTTATTCTTCCTCATGAATGAAACATGGTGTTTTCTACCTCATTATCAAAGTGCTTAATAATTCCTTTCAATTTTTCTTTAAATTTAGTTTATTGTTGCGAGTGGTAGAATATGATATTGCCAGTATTATTCTTTTCTATTAAAATCTTTTTCAACAGTTAAAAACCTACATGGCTGCCCTATTTCACATTCTGAGAAAGATCATTGAAAGAGGTTTGCAATGAGGATGCCTTTCCCCCATTTCTAAAAGTGTTGAAAGCCAAGGCATATATATACAGTATAAGAGAGGTACATTCACACAAACATCCCTGGTCACCTCGAAACTGTTGGTATTTTAGGACCCCTGACATACAAAGCATATATTGTACAACCAAACAATAATCCTGTCTGGGATTTGCTAGTTAATTATGAATTACCTTCTTCAGGATATATTGTTGTTGTGAGATCTTATTGGAGCTGGATAGCAAACTGTAGAACCATTATGGTTTGTCACACAGTCAGCCAGATATTTTGAGCAGATTTATCCATCTATTGAGTCCTTCCCATGCTGTCTATGCTGAAAGAAGTTTGTCAACCCACTGAATTGGTTTGGTACTCTGCAGTTGCCAAGAAAATTCTCAACAACATTTTTAAATGTTTTCAGGTGATTTTCCCTGCCCCTCCTAACAGATGTTTAAACTGCTTGTCTTGATGACCTGATCTGTGGACCAAAAATAATGCCTTCCTGAACCTCGGCATCAGTTATTCTTGGAAATAAGAATGATAATATTTTTATCCATCTGTCAAGATCTTACCAAGAAACTGGGGTAGGCAGATGTTTTTCTTTGATAGTGTTAAAGGAACTGTAATAGGATAAAAGCTGCTGCAAGTAAAACTGCTTTTGCAATTGACTGATGGAATCTTGTCAATGGTATTCAAATGGTGCCCCAGATGATTTGGGATTGCATCCATGGCACTTATTACTATTTGTGCATTATTAATATGTAGAATTTGTAGATTCATTGAAGATAGGGGACAAATAATGAAATGCACATCATAACATGAAAACCCATAACCTATGCACTTGCATCAGATTCAGAGTTATAAATACTTAAGAATGGAATTTGTATTATACATATAGCAATTTGATGTAATCTTGGCTTGGTGTGGATACACTTAAAGATACATAATTATATATGGAAAACAACATTTGTTTGGTAATATGCAAATGTAAATTGCACATTACTATTATTGGTAAATTGTTGAAAATTCTTGAAACTTTCTAACATAAAACAATTAAAAGACATATGACACAATCCTAACTGAATTTAAATTAAATATTTGAAACTTCTTTTTAAATTAATTATTAAAAATATGAGTGACAAACCTGAAAATGTTGACCCACTGAATATTAGTATAATATAAATAAAATTAGTATAGTATAATAGTATAAATTTACATTCATGTTTGACTTATGCCTTGTTTTAAAAAAATTCTTTCAAACATCTGGTAAGATAATTCATATATATATATTTCAAAATGACAATCAGAGCATTAGTATTTTGAATGATTAACACATTCTGTTGCTAAGGAGTTCTACTCCCCTCCACACCTGAAAGAAATCTGTTCCAAATGCAAAACACAAGCAGAAGAGAGGAGTTTCAGTTTCAGTTTTAGTTTCACAGCACCAAGCAGCTTTAGTACAGAACAGTTGAGTTAGGCCATACCCAGGCTCCTTGCTGTCTCCTTCTTGCCCAAACAGCAAATACCCTCAACTCTCTCACACACTGACAGGACGCTAGCCAGATGAATATCGGTAGATGCTGGTAGGCAAAGGCAGAATTTTCCACCTTATTTTCCTCCCCAAAAGCTAAGCCCGACCACATAGTTTTGTAGCAAAGCATGGGTATCGAGCTTATTACAATGTTGAAGAATTCATCCTAAAATCTTCAAGGGTTTTTCTGAAGGCAAAAAAGAAGGTAGGTTGATTAAATGAAGTTATTCAAAATGATATTGTATTTTATGATGAGGTAATATTCTACTTTCATAATCTTTTTTCTCTTTCCTTCCTGGCTTTGAAAAATGTGTTGATACACTTATTGTGCTTTCAAAAAAAGAGACAGTCCAGATTTTAACTAAGTAAGAAAAAGAGCAATGCATATTCACGTATTCCACATCATTGCTGGTCATTTTCTCTACCAAGCGTGTTTCACTTTGGAGCTGTGATAATTTCATAGGAACTAATATAAGTTGATGATAAAGGCATACTGTAGGCAAGTGTGTGGACTAGGGACGAAGAGCTTCATCTGACTTCATTCTAATGCAAAATTGAATCGTTTTGTCTTTATGGGTACAACCTTGTATCTTGGAGGAATTTCTAGCACTGTTTTTCCAGGTGGTGATGGGATGTCTGGGCTGATCGTACAATCAGTAATTATGCAAAATGTTTATTATGCAAAGCCTTCTGTTTCCAGCTTCTTTGTTAACCAAATCGATGTCAAGGTGTGAAAAGGCGTGATGCATTAAATTAACACATGGCAAGAGAATGTATGTTGAAATTTATATGAAAATAAAACAGCAGAAGGTAAATTAATTTGCAGGTTGCATATTCCTACATATTGCTTTCAGCATATTGCTTTCGGCTTCCTTTTGGAAAAAATGATATTTCCTGTCTCAGGCATCTTGAGTTCACAGTATTGGGGAAACCATCATCTATGGGGTATTGAAAGTGTAGAAACTGGGTTTGACCCTAGAAATTATTTCTTGGGACAGAGAAATGTAAGTGAATCCAGAATAATGTGTGGACCAATCTAGATTCAGTGAAATGAGAGATCTGAGCACATAAGAGTGCAAAGGCAAGTCACACACAAATCATCTGATAAACTATGAAAAGAGAATATCTAAAATAAAACCCTCCAATTGTGAGATGAAAGTCTGCTTGAAACCAAAGTGACAGAAGCTTTGGTTTTGTTTTTTGTTTTGTTTTTTTAAACCACTTGTTCTTTTTGTCTATATTTCAATTCTTTGTATATGAAGGGATTTTTCTTCTTCTTTTGTAGTCTGTTGTCTTTTTCTGCCTATCAAAGACTGTTGGTTGTCTTCACATAGGCACTTTTCTCTGAGAAGCTACATTTAGTAATGTAAATGTGTTATCTTTCCCTGGAGCAGAAACAAAGACAAAATTGCGTAATTTTCTCTGTGTTTGCTTGAAATATTAGAGCAGAACAGAGGAAGCACAATAGCTTCAATAACAGAATACCCTGAGAATGAAATATTTTGTTGGTGGATTGTAACCTGCTATCTAACCCTTGTGGAATCAGTTGCCCTGCTGTGCAAAACCATAAATAAAAAGACCCCAGGCCTTCTGGGTGAATGAATGACATCGAAAATTGGTTGCATTACTGTGCTGTTCTCTAGCTATCAAAAAAGTATTCCCACAAAAACTGTTGCATTGTTTCTGATCCTCATTCTATCACTGAATGTCAAAGGATTCCTTTTTGATGTAATTTACATTGATGTAATATATGGAACAAGTTAAGATAGATTGTCATGGCTTCCTACTATTAAGCATCACTTGCTGGTGAAGAAAAGCAAACAATCAACAGCCACTCTCCTTAACATGTAGGTGACAAAAGTAACATGTAGGTGGATGTTTTGTAACTAGCTTTAGTGACTTTTCAAGAAGTTTTATGAACAGATTATGCATACTGTATGTAAATTCTGTATTAGTGTGACACATTGGGCTCCTTCCAAAAATAGAGTTAGTACTCTTCTGAAAACATGCTAAACCCATGTTTAAATATAGCCTAGAGATCGAGTACAGGTTGTGGGATGGATCTGCCCTGATCTATAATACTTATTTATTTTTATTTATGCCCCCTTACAGACCTCTTAGGAATGGAATAATGTCCACGGTAGACAGTTTAAGGTTAAAGCTTTGCGGGTTTGAGGATGTAACAACAGAGTCAGATAGTCCTCCTACATGCTTCAGACCTGTTAGCAACCTATGAGATCCTATTCCTGATCAGGGAGTATTCTCAGCAAATTATGTAAAGATCCTGCTGGAGTTGGGGTTGAAGGGATTCAGGTGAGAGTTACCTGATTTTGCAACATTTCTTTTGGGGATATGCAAAACATTTCTTTTGGGGATATGAGAGTTCAAGAAAAAAAAAGAATATTTTTTTTATTTTGTCTCATTCTTTTAGACATTATTGTAATATTGGAAATGATGGAGGATGATGGGGTTAAGTTACATATTGTTCCATTACTCCGAAACCTGGTTTCCTTTACAATAGTGGCAAATATCTGGTTTCCTTTCTTTTTGAGCCTGAAAAATGTATGTTTCTGCTTTAACAGATAGGTTCTTAAATGAGGGGCATCCTTTCAAGCTTATGTAGAAGTTGGGCTTTTAACACAGAAGGATAGGTTCCTGTGAGGTCCAAGTCCTTTTTCCGAATCATTTTTGAAGGAGGTACTTTCTTGATGTAGAGTAATCATGTAACTATTCTATAAAACTGTAGGTTTGTATCCTGTTTTTAGATAAACAAAATGCAAGTGACATCCAGTGATTCTCTATTATTTCTATGTACTGAATGTGTCACAGGGAAGGAAAGAACAGCATTTTTCAGATTTATCACGATTCTCTTCTCATCATTACCACATGTTAATTTTGGCCATTCCCCCTAAAGGTTCCACTAAGTGGCTTTAAGGTCTCAGAAGTAGATGCTTAATTGCACTGAATGTAGCCTAGGCAAACTGATTAGCTTTAAAATATGACTGACAAAGAAATAATTGCCATAAGATATGCAAAAGAATTGTCAGCAAGAGATGATAAATGGAATTGATTTTCATGCAGCGCAAAATTTAACAAACAAAACAAAACAGCCACATGGATTTTGCAGAACGTTGCTGCTTCATTTAATGACTCATATTTGTTATTTGCCAAATAAAAGAAAGCTAATAATCTTTGATGGAGGATGATATTTCAACTGCTCTGACAGCCTCTCTGGATTTAGAATGAAATATATAGAATACCTAGCTGGAACCCTATCCACTAAACTGATGCTTAGGTAGCAGACACTCCCTTTATTAAGGAAGCCATCATTTCTTTGAATTTACACACCCATTGAAAAATACAACATTATGCACTCGAATACAGCTCATCAGTCTGGAACCCACATTATATATCTGATATTAGCACAGTTGAGAAAGTCCAGAAATATTTCACAAGAAGACTTCTCCACTCCTTTACTCATTGTAGAATACCTTATGCCACCAGACTTGAAATTCTAGACCTAGAAAACCTTGAATTACGCTGTCTTCGGTCTGATCTAAGTATGGTATATAAAATCATACATTGCAATAATTTACCTGTCAATGAATACTTCAGCTTCAACCATAACAACACAAGAGCACACAATAGATACAAACTCAAGGTTAACCGCACCAAACTTGACTGCAGGAAATACGACTTCAGCAACAGAGTGGTCAATGTCTGGAATACTCTATCTGACTCTGTGGTTTCTTCCCCAAACCCCAAAAACTTTAACCTTAGACCATCTACTATTGACCTCACCCTTTTCCTAAGAGGTCTGTAGTGGGCGTGCATAAGCGCACCAATGTGCCTACCATCCCTGTCCCATTGTTTCTTTTATTTATCTTATATGTACCCATTTCATGTATTCATAACTATGTATATACTTATACCTATTATCTTGTAAGCAATTGACAAATCAAATCAAATAAATAAATAAATAAATAAATAAATAAATAAATAAATAAATAAGGATCATTGCCTTTTGTAAGGTTCTTAGCTTATATCTCAACCCTTTCCCCTCCTCTCCCAACCAGTCCACAAAGCTGAAAAGGTTGGGGAATTCTGATCTACATTCTGTCGTAGGCATAAGCTTTTTCTTCTATTTATATTCAGCTGGTCAAGATTTTTTTCTCCCAGTATCAGAGTGATAAAAAGCCCCTGTTGAAAAACAAATTAAGTAAGTGTGTTGTAATATGATGTGTATAAATTTGTATGTATGTAGAGTGGAAACCGTAAGAGCAGGAGACAGGAGAAGAAAACAAACATCACTTTTGGCTGTTTCTACTTCTCGCCACCACTACACATTCTGGGCAGCATAATCAGAAAACTTGTACTGAACTCACTTATCTGTGGCTGTTTTCCAATGCCTGGCAACCCAACAGAAATCCATTTATTTTCTGAGGTTTGATGCATGACTCTTGCATGCAGCTATGCAAATGACCATTTTAGGAGCCTCTTGCCTCAGTGAGCTAGGACAATTATTTATTTAGATTTCTATATGCAAATTCCTTAGCTTAATTGATCCCAATTCTTTTACCTGACAACAAAGATTAATTTGTTGATAGTTTTCTATTTGTCATTGCTTTTGATGCAAGCACTCAATATAACCTATTGATTATCTGCTTGTGTGTATGTGAGTGTGTGTGTGTGAGAGAGAGAAACGAAAATGCCCCTTCCAAGATGACTCATATTTGCATAATCTTAGAAGAAAATACACAGGCTTCATTAGAATTGTGTCTGCTTTCTCTAAATGGGTATTCGGTTGAAATACCTGCCTCTAAGCCTGAAGGTTAGATTAACAAAGATTGTCCGAGGTATTCCTTTCCACCAAGTATAAATGGACAAAGAATGAATTGAAGACTTGATTGTCTAATATTCAGCCTATAGACCTAAAAGAAATCATTGTGAATCAATCTGAAATATTGTTGTAAGATTGCCCAGTGGTTAAGGTAAAAGAACAGGAATTAAATAGCAGTTTAATCCTGGTATCACAATCTATTTCATTCTCCCTAATATGTATGCAGGTGAAAGAAGGTAGGAAGGTTGATAGCCATACCTGTGTAAGCATTTCTTAGTATGCATCACTAATGCTTTCTTGGAGACAAAGATTGAAAGATGTTTGAGAAATGCCTGAGCTAATTAAATGAAAACTATATTTGTGTGCAAAAGCCTTAGACACTGGTTGCTATGAATATGGTAGTGAAAGGAGAAGGGTGTTTGCTCATGTTTGCTTTTCCTTTCTTTCAAGTTTACACTGAATATATGCCAACAAAATCTCATTACTCAGAGTCTTTGAAACACGCAAGAAACATTAATTCAGCAGCTATACTCAGAAATGAAACTGGAGCAGAAGAGTATGATGTCTATTGATGACTGTATGGACAGATAAAGACATAAGAGCAGGGAGATGTTTACAGATATTTCTATGCACCACTGTTTCCTTCCCCTCCCAGCTAGATCACACCAATTGATATAGGAGCCATATTTTCCCCTTGCAAAAGTTCTTTAAAATTATTTCAAGATCAGATTCTCCAAACTACTTTTCCTGTTTGAATTTTGATGGAAAATCAATTAGGTTACACCCAAAGCTATAAAAATAGACCACAAAATAGACCTGCAAAGGAAAATAAAACACTGAAATTGAGCAGGAAATATAAGTAATTCATTAGCCTTTTTTTGTGAGGGGGGGGGAGGCAATCTGAAGATGTGAGCGGTATAGTTTTCAGCAGCCTTCACTTTTATAAAACTTTTATAACACTTTCAGGATCTGGTGAAGATAGAAGGGAACTATTTGAATGGTAGAAGGACTTTGAGAAAGGAATAAAGACATGGAATCAGTTCAAGAATGAAGAGAACCAACTTCAAACCTCCGTGAATGGCTGTTTTCTAAACTTCTAAACTTTAAATCAATATCCAAAAGACTCATTTTAAATGAATCTCTAAGGGGAAAACCCAGTCCAGTTCAAAGGCTGAAATATTTCTGGCTAATTTCCTGTCAAAACAGGCTCCTTTGGAATATAATTTCTAAGTACGGGTAGCAAATTTGATGGTACCATAAAAATCAGCTACCCAAAATAAGACATTGTAGGAGAAATGTGTTAGTTTATGGTAGCAAAACATCAGAATTGGATCTGGATAGCACTTTTCCCTCATTAACAAATGTTATTAAAAAGCATAATTTTTGTGAGCTGCAGCTGCATCAGATGCACAGAGTAGTTGGATTCATTGAAGATTTAAATTGGGTTGAGTGATAGAGGGAGGGAAAGACTGATTGGTTACACAGCTGCAGTTTTTTTGTGAGACAGATTACAAGTACTTTATCAATTAATAATTGTAATCTTTAAAAAAATTATTAAAAATCTTTCCTGAGCTCTTCTAAAATTTCCTGAAACGATTTAATATGCGAGTTCAACGATCTTTCACTTAATGTATTAATTCCATTCTTTTCTTTAACTTGTATGTCCCCTTATCTCAAATTCATAACTCTATTTTTATCTTAAAATAAGATAAAAAAAACACATAATATAAACTATACAGCAACCAAGAAAAAACAATCAATGACAATGAATAAAATTATGATATGGACTCAGCCATATATCTAGGGCCCTAAGATCACTGACAAAACCAGAATTTCAAAACCTTATGAAAGGCCAGGAAAGTCAGGGTCAATCAGAGATGCCTGGGGAAACCAGAGGGTGGGCATCATGAAAGAAAAGTAGCTTATCCTAAGTCCTGTCAAATGATTCTCTGTAGTAGATGGGTAGATCTCTCCAGCCAGATCTAATGGAACAAGTGGATGAAAAAAACCTATTCCAACCCATGAAGGACTTTAAAATTCACATTTTCTTAAGTAATTTGAATAGTAATAATTATGTAATCAAATTATTACAGATGAACTACTTATTTATTTTTATTATGAAAATTATTAGTTAAACCTCTTGTCTATAAAATCTACCTTTTTATTGGGGAAGATTTGCATGGCTTAGTTTTGGTGGTTTGTTCTACTCAGAACAAACCACCAAAACTATAAGCTACAGTGAAGCTCTATGCTCTAATCACATATGATATAACCCACTTGATAGAAAAGTTCAGCTGATGGAATTAAACCAGGCATTCAAATAGTATACAGTATTAGTGATCTAACAAGATCAGTACACAAATCAAAAGATCCAGATCAATTCCTAAGGTGGGTTTATTAAAAGACAGACCCTAGAAACAAGACAACAAAATACCATTGGTTGTCACCTTTGCTTTATAGCACAGACCATTGAAGTGTGTATCTACATCAATAGTACCATCACATGCCTCAACACAGAGATTAGAGGCGCTTTCACATGTTTTCCCTCTAATTTAATATATGCCATGATCTGGAATATGTGTTTAATATATTATAATTGTTAATTAATAAGATATTGTAATATGTTTCACACGTGACCTCTATTTGCCTAACCAATCTGTTCTCTTCTCACTTTCCCTATATCTCGATTTAGTTTAAATCTTACATCCATCTAAGAATATATATTATGTGGCTGATATGAGCTGCAGATTGCAAAAGCATATATCTTTTTCTAAAATGTACTATTTGAAAACGTACTACCAGACTCCTTCTGGTTCTAAGATAAGGTAGCAATCTAATCTCTGACAAGATTAAGAAATTTCTCTGTCCTGCTTTTGAGATTACATACTAAAATGGCCAATGATTATTCTGTTTACTAAACTTCAAACTATATAATTTATTTCTTAAAGATTCTAGTCAAAAATGAATGTTATGTAAAATCCATGTTGTTGAAGGAAATTTTTCTAATCAAAAAGAAAGATTAGCTCCACATGGTGTGACCTCAGATCAGCCACCATCTTTGCTTTTGTTTTATAAACAGAGGGAAGCAAAGTCATGTCACACAGCATGTACTTTAACTCTAAAAATGAATTGATACTTGGAGAAGAATAAAAGAAATCACATTCTATTCCGATGATGCTAATGTTGTTTGATCCTACTCACCTGATCATTAAGAATACTGCAGCAATATTTTAATGTTAAATGTAGATTCCTAAATATTGTTCTAAATAAATGTTGATAATCTCAATTTTCTCTCTCTTGATAACCCAATGATCCTTTCTTACATCATTGCATTGTGCAACAATTTGCAGTTCTCTGGAATATCAGATGTGCAAACTGACAGGTTCTCGAAGACCTGTCCAAAATATCTTATTTCAGAATCTGAACATGCCCATAACAAAAGCATACTAAGTGAAATTTATTCATTTGTTTATAGCATTTATATATTACCTTTAAATTTTAAGCCCTGAAGTGGCTTAAATGGTATGAAAGAAATCAATAAAGAATGAAACAATCAATTTTTAAAGCATAGATAATGGCTGTGGAAAGCAAAGTAGAAAGGATACATACATTTCTTTAAAAAATACTAACGTATCAATTTTAGAAGTGGTTAAAAACTTAGAAGTGCTATGAAGGATATTGGCTATTTCTTCATTTTATTACAGATGGAAAATCCCAGAGTAGAGAACTGAAATGTTCTTGAGGTTCATGGGTCCTGGAAAGCTGCTGAATTTAAAGTTATTATTTTAAAAAACCAGGCCCGGAATTGTGAAAAACTCTGAATAATAATACTAAAACCCTGAATCATTAGCAAATGTAGGTTTTTCAGGAAAGATTGTAATCCAACCACCAGGCAATCAGTATCTTTTCCCTTTCATTCTATTATAACCCTAGTCTCTCTCAAGAACAAACCCATATAGAATGTATAATAGTAGTCTAATACTGAGTGTACTGAAACATGGACCATTGTGGCCAATCTTTTCCTACTCCAAAATATAAAACAGATGTATCAAATCCAGCTACTTATAAATGCTCCTATCTCAGAGGCCACCTGTGCCAAATAACCATGTGAGATTCAGAAATATCTCTTGAGTATGACTTGTTCCTTCAGAAAAAGAGAGAAACTGTGGTAGCCACTGAGATCCTCTGGATGGTGCTAGATGCTAGCAGCAGACTGCACATTTGGCTAAGGGGGCCTCTTTTGTTACTGCATGATCTCATTCCCTATATTTTGGTAAAGATGGAAAGTCCCTAACTTTCCAGACATACAGGTGATCTCATTTTATTAACATCACCACTAGTCTTAAGGATTGGTTGGGAGGTTGTACCAATGTGGATGGAAGCTTTCACCCATATGGCATCTATTCTCCAATCCAGATGCTGTATCTATGTTGCCTTTGTCTTCTTGTAAAAACCCTATAAATGTAATAAACACTGCCCAGGCAGTCAGACATCTTTGGACCCTGCAATGACTGGTCTTTGATTGCCACAAGAAACCAACTATTTTTTCAGAATTTTTTCCCCAACTACCAAGGCAAATTTATTCTATAGTCCAGCTACGTAATCTGTATCCTTCAACAATATTTGTAACAGGATTTACTTCATCCTTTGAAACTTATTACAGGCTAATACATTATAATTTTTCAGGTCCAATGATATCTTTTTTTGTTCCTTAACAGCAATTGTCCTTATTGCTCCCTGAGCAGCCTGATCCACCCTGATTTGAATTAGACTCAGTATTATATTAGTAGTATAGGTATTTACATTATAATGCATGTCCATTTGGAATCATGCCCTTACAATCAGTAACATAGCTGTTGTCTAATCTTCTTCATTGCTTAGAGTTCTATGTTAGATAGTATTCTGTACTCTGCAGTGTTGGGGAGGTGCACACTTGCTATTCCGTTGTAAGACTAGGACAAAGGTCTTCAAATGTGGCAAGTTTAAGACTTGTGAACTTCAACTCCCAGAATTCCTGAGCTAACATGACTGGAGGAGGAATTCTGGGAATTGAAGTCCACAAGTCTTAAGTCAAGCTTGAAAACCCCTGGACTAGGAATTGAAAGAATCAGTAGCTTTAGTTACCTGCAAAAAAAAAAAAAAAAAAACAGAACTTACAGGAATTCATCGAATACTATAACTTTTGAAAATCACTTTAATGAGATGCCCATAGAACATAATATATACTAAAATTAAAACTCTATAAAAACACCCTTCCCATGGTCTTCTTTCAGCATTCCTTTTTTATGTCTACTGATAGAATTTCTAATCTCTTGATGACTTCTGCTCTGCAAAGCAAAAGGTTTCTTTGCCAAGTATCAATCTTTGAGAAGCATGCATAGATTCAGCAAATAATCCTATGATAAATCAAAATGTTTATGACAGCATGAAATAGATGAAGAAGATTTCCAATCGCTGGCTAAAGTTAAACATTATTATATTGATTGTGTTGCTTATATTAACATCCTGTTTAATGAAATTTTCTCAAAATGCATTCATATTATTAAAATATACTTTGTCATACCCTACAGCATTCAGGAATTAGAAGGAAGGAAGGAAGGAAGGAAGGAAGGAAGGAAGGAAGGAAGGAAGGGAGGGAGGGAGGGAGGGAGGGAGGGAGGAAGCTGTTCTTAAACAGACCAAACAGTAAACAGTTGTATACAATTCTGTTTTTAGTATCATTTCTTTTCAGTACCTAATTCCTGCTGCAAACAATGAAATTAAGTGAAATTAGTTGCTTGAGGAAAACTATGTGTAACTGATTTGGAGTCAAGTTGTACTTTAAACAGCAATAAATACTTTCTAGTTTGTTTCCCTTGATTTAGAAAAGGTCAACAGTATGGGAGGGGAAGATACTCATGCTGCCTAATAGATTCCAAGTAGAACTTTGATCACTTTTTCCTCTGGGAAATATTGATACTAAAGATCCCAACATATTTAAACATTCTTAGATACTGATGTTTCTAACATTTATAGTTCTATAGGAGCACAGTGGCTTCCATGGTTAAGTTGCTGTCTTGACGAGTAGCCAGCCTGTGTTTGAGACTCGAGAGTTGCCAGGGGGTGGGGTGAATTCCTGTCCTTTGCTCCAGCTTTTGCATGGGGCATGAAAGGATCAACTGGGTATGCTGGGCAATGGCTAATCCTTTCAACCTTCAAGCACCTCGGTGTTTCTGGCATAAACGTCAGAATGCGATTTTTGATTTTTGTTTAGTTTAAATGAAGAGACAAAACATGCAATTTACAGCATTGAACATAGACTAGAGGGCCTCCATGAATTAGATATAGAAATTTGGAGGTGCTTTTTTGGTCTATGGAGCAAGTGTTTTTCTGTATCTTTTATCCTTTTAGGTAATGTTGTGGTCCGCCAAGGCATCCTGAGGAGGCAGCAGTAGAATCGGACAGTGGGGAAGAACATGGGCCAGTCTGGGAGTCTGGGAAGGACTTGGATGATGGTCCTGCATCCAATACAGAGATGTGGCCAGGGCCATCTGGGAGTTATGTGATGACTCCGGAGCCTCCAGAATCTGACAGCAGTGGGGCAGAGGAACAAGGGGAGCCTGTTTCCAGTGTACATGTGCACAGAGCTGCCAGAAGGCAAGAGCAGTTAAGACAAAAGAGGTGACTCGGGAGTCACGCTTGGAGGTGATTGCCCCTCCCATAAGATATAAAGGAAATGCAAAGGGATAGGAACCTTTGTAGGAAGGTTCAGATTAAACCTTGAAGCTCTGTGTGGACTTTATGCTTCATTTGGCTTTTTATAGTTAATTTGGCACTTTAGTTGTTGGCAGCAATTCAAAGGAGACAAAGGTGGATGCTTATCTCAAGAGACTGTTTGGGACTCATTATGGGCTGGGAATTAAAATAATTCCCAGCATTGAAATAAAAAGAGAGTTGTTTGGACTAAGCGTGTGCTTAATTACAGTCTCAGGAAGCCTTGGTGAGAACAGGTAATTTCCTATTTCCAGGTTGTCAAACTCAAGGCCCAGGGATCAGATCAGGCCTGTGGAGTGCTTAGATCTGGCCTACAGGACCACCCTGGAAACAGCAAAGAACCAGCCCATGATGCCTTTGCCAGAGAAAACAGAGCTCAATTTTCATTGGCAGAGGACTGCAGGCGGCCATTGTGTGCAAAAACGGGGCCCTAGGGTGAACATGTTGCCTATCCAAACTCCATTTTCACTGGCAGAGCGCTTAGGCCACCACAGGTGCCGCTGACATGAGTGACATCAATCTGGCCATGCCCAGCCCAGCCCCTAAGGTCAAACACAACCCTGATGAGGCCCTCAATGAAATCAAGTTTGACACCCCTGTCCTATTCCCTTATTCTGATTCCCTTGTACTTCTCATAATTTTTTTCCTGCACTGCTCCAAACCCATATTTCTCCAAATCAGAACTGCTACTAATTCATGTACTTCTCTGAGCTTTTTTTAAACTTCCAATTTATTATTTCTGCCTTTGTGATTTTTTTTCCTCATTTTTTATCATCCCACCCCTTCTATAAAATAGTCTAGTGGCAAATTGGTGTTGATTTTGAAAAGAAAGCATAACATCTTCAAAGTGGATAACTAATTTAACATAGTTTTTATTGGGAGTGACCAGCTCCCAATTTTTAGAAGTAAAAAGGCCACATCAATAAATTAAAAATAATTGTGGGCTACAAAGGAATATCTGGCAAACCAATCAGCTGTCTGGCAGCTAGCAGACTAGCATCAATGCTGATGATCAAGGAGATACCTGGAGATGTTGCACACACTCAGCAATGCATCATTGTTGTGAAGAGCTATGGTACCACAGTGGTTAGATTGCAGTACTGCAGGCTACTTCTACTGATTGTTGGCTGCCTGCCATTTGGAAGTTCAGTTCTCACCTGCTCAAGGTTGACTCAGCCTTCCATCCTTCCGAGGTGGGTGAAATGAGGACCCAGATTGTTGGGGGGCGATATGCTGACTCTGTTGGGTGACAATTTGGTAAATTTATTGACTTTTTAAAAATGTTGATGGGCCACATGTGATCTGTGAGCCATATGTTGTGCTGAATTGCCTATTTCAGCTTGCTTATCTATTTTCAATTTAAATTATGCAAGTATGACATGGCAAGCGTTTCTCATTTATATCTAAACTTCAAAGCCTTTTTAATTCTTTTATCTTAACCTCCATGTTTCTAATAATAAATGTTTACACACATGTGTCTACTGTGCTATTAAAGGCGCTTCCTGATTCTATAATAGAAGCAGATTCATTAGAAGCAAATTTAGGCTTCCCAATATATCTGCTGGCTTCATGTTCACTATCTTATACATTTCTTTCCCAAAAGTATCTATGCATTGTCATACTAATAGCATTGTCTGTTCTGCCTCTCAGTGAATTAGTTGTTTTTAATATGGTGTCATTATAAATTGAAATATTAATCTGCAATGTCTTGAAGTTTAGAAATACCCATGTTATTTATTAGTCAATGCTAATAGTGCCTGTAGTTATTCTGAGTCATTTATTAAAAAATAGACATCACATTATATACTAATGCATACCAACTTATTCCAATGCAATTTCAGAATAATTCTTAATTAGCTTGTTTTAGCAAGGGATTTCATAAAATAAATGGCTCCCTTGTTTATAAATAGTTACCAGGAGCTCATTTGCTAGTATGATCAAGAATGGAAAATCGGGAGTTCTGTAACCTTCTCAGCTTATATAAGAAGGAGAAAACAGAAGCCCTCACAGGAAATACAGTTTTCTCCATTTTAAGGCCTATGGCTGGATTTCCAATTCTCATCAGCCTTAATAAAGCCAATTATCAGTAATGACAAGCACTATCCAACCCCCACTCCAAAATATAGAGAAACACTTTTATAAGAAACTTTAAGTATTCTGAATATGTGATGTGAAACCTGAAAGTAAACCTAAATTTTTATGTATCTCTCATTTTAGAAGCATTGCTCATCAAAAGAGCGTATTGAAAAATATTTTCATTTCTAAAAGAAATTTTTGGTTATCTATTGTCAAAGAGTAGACCTGGGCACAGATAGTCTTTCAACATTCTTCACTAAATTTACAGGGTTAAACAATTCTTACAAGTTTTTCCAGGGAGTAGATAAATTTCCCCTTATGTCTCAGAAACATCATATAAAAATACAAAAAATGGATTTTTCATGTATTCTAAGTGAAACATAGAAAGCTAGAGAAGAACAGATTTGAGGACAGATAATTGATTATGACGTCGAACATGCAAACAAACTAAATACACTACTAACATGGGCAGCATCCTGCCCACACGCTTTCATCTTTCTTGGTGACTTCAATCTACCTCATACTAACTGGACCCTTAACGAATGTACAACTGAACCCACACATGCAATTTTCTACAATGCAGTAACAAATCTGGGACTAGAACAACTAGTAACCAACAACACTAGCCTTAACAACTGCCTCTATCTCATCTTCTGCAATAGTTTGAATTCAATTTATGGAATACAAATTAAAGAACCCTTTTCCAACAGTGACCACAACATGATTGACTTTTGTCTCAACATACGTCCACACAAAAATCATCAAAACAATGGAATCCCCAGTTATAACTTCAAAAAAGGCAACTATGATCTTATAAACAATGATCTCTCATCCCTTGATTGGCAATTTCTATTCTCTGGATGCAACAATATAGAAGACCATTACAACATATTTTTACTTGAAGTCAAAAGAGTCATCAAACTACATATACCATTAACAACTCCCAAAACCAGAAAAAACAAATTACCCAAAAAAATAAGGAAGCTTCAATCCAAAAAGAAATCACTTTGGCGGAAAAACAAATCTGGTCATGTTGCCAATTTCAAAAGCTGATACAAAAATTTATGCCACCAGATAAAAACTGAATGCACCAATTATCACATTAAACAAGAAGAAAACCTTCTACGCACCAATTCCACCCGTGCTTTCTACAATTTTATAAACAATAAACTAAAAGACTCAAGGTCAATACCACTCCTGAAAGGACCTAATGGTAAAGACTGCAATGATGACACTATTAAAGCCAACCTCTTGAACACATTCTTTGGCTCAGTATTTGTAAACAGCAATGGATCATGCCCAGTATTTCCTAGTCGAACCACAGACAACTACAATGATCTAATACATATCGATTTTACAGAAGACAATGTTGAAAAAGCACTGCACAATCTAAAACCATCTCTATCTATTGGACCGGATGGAATATGTGCCTACTTCTTAAAAAAGCTATCCACTGCCATAGCAGGACCTCTAAGCATAATCTTTGAAAAATCTTTCAGGACCAGCTCCTTGCCAAAACTATGGTCACAAGCCACAGTCATCCCCATCTTCAAAAAGGGAGACCCCAGCCTAGTTGAAAATTACAGACCAATCTCTTTATGTTGCATCACCTGTAAAGTCATGGAATCAATTATCAACCAATCCATCATCCTCCACTTAGAAACAAACAACCTACTCTCTAATAAACAATTTGGTTTTAGGAAAAAACTATCATGTAATCTGAAACTCTTAAATTGCAAAAACATATGGACTACACAACTCAATCAGGGGAAAGCAATAGACGCAATCTACATAGACTTCTGCAAAGCCATTGATTCAGTGGTACATGACAAACTACTCCTAAAACTAAAATCTTATGGTATCTCTGGACACCTGCATAATTGGATAGAAGCATTCCTGTCAAACAGACAACAAATGGTCAAAATTGGGAGAGTCCTATCCAATTCTATACCTGTCAACAGTGGTGTCCCCCAAGGCAGTGTTCTAGGACCAACTCTTTTCATACTCTACATAAATGACCTCTGTGATCATATCAAGAGCAACTGCGTTCTCTTCGCTGATGATGTAAAGCTATTCAACACCACAGAAAATACCGCTACCCTTCAAAAAGACCTTGACTACATATCAGAATGGTCAAACAAATGGCAACTTCAGATCTCAAATAAATGCTCTGTCCTACATATTGGCAAAAAAAATCATAAAATAAAATACAGGCTGAATAGTCAAGACCTTGTTGATGACCCAAACTCTGTAAAGGATCTTGGAGTACTCATCTCAAATGACCTAATGCTAGAGCCCACTGTAACTACATAGCCAAAAAGGCGCTAAGAGTTGTTAACCTAATCTTACATAGCTTTTTTTCTGGTAATATTACACTAATAACTAGAGCATACAAAACATTTGCTAGACCAATACTCGAATACAGCTCATCAGTCTGGAACCCACATTACGTATCTGATATTAACACAGTTGAGAAAGTCCAGAAATATATTACAAGAAGAGTTCTTCACTCCTCTATTCATTATAGAATCCCTTATGCCACCAGACTTGAAATTCTAGACCTAGAAAACCTTGAACTATGCCGCCTTCTGTCCGATCTAAGTATAGTATATAAAATCATACATTGCAATATCCTACCTGTCAATGAATACTTCAGCTTCAACCATAACAATACAAGAGCAAACAATAGATACAAACTCAAGGTTAATCGCACCAAACTTGATTGTAGGAAATACGACTTCAGAAACAGAGTGGTCAATGTCTGGAATACTCTATCTGACTCTGTGGTTTCTTCCCCAAAGCCCAAAAACTTTAACCTTAGACTGTCTACTATTGACCTCACCCCTTTCCTAAGAGGTCTGTAGGGGGTGTGCATAAGTGCACCAACATGCCTACCGTCCCTGTCCTATTGTTTCTTTTATATTTTATTTTTCTTATATGTATCCATGTATTCATAACTATGTTATACTTATACCTATTATCTTGTAAGCAATTGAAAAATAAAATAAATAAATAAAATAAAATAAATAAATAAACTACATAGAAGAGCAGGCTGCTTGAAAAAAATTGCAGGCACCTGTGCTACCTTTCTTTCCTCCCTTGTGATAGTTACTCACAGTGGTACAAAGAAATCTCCAATAAAGCCACAATAGGTATGAGATTGCATATTTTGGACCTCTGCAGCCACCAGAAAATAGAGTATAGTAGGTAAATAAAAGAAGGAACCTTTTGTTCAGAAATAGTTGGTCCAAAAGAGATGAAAAGAGATATAGAAGTCCAAGAAGACAAAACATGCATAAAATAAGACACAAAAAGTTTACATACTGGCTAGTAACAGAAAAAGAAGAAACTTCAAAGAGAGGGGACAGAACAGGCTTAAGACCATTAATGCATATTAGTAATAGTATAAGCATATAGGTAATAGTAATGTAGCATATTGAATAATAGTATATAGTATAAGCGTTGTCATAGCAATTGAATGATAGTAGTTTAGAGCAGGAGTGTCAAACTTGCGTCATCACAGCACGTGATGTATCTTGACTTCCCCCCCTTCGCTAAACCAGGTGGGTAGGGCCAGCACATAATGTATTTGGCCTGCAGGCCGTGAGTTTGACACCCCTGGTTTAGAGTATAATAATTGTCATAGTAATAGACCAGACTGCAGAAAGCATTCACGTATCACTTTTATATGTTTGCTTTTACAAAATATATGTTTGGTTCCCTGATACATAGGGGGAAATATAAAGAAATCATCATCCAGGGTCCAGTGCATTGAGTCTGAATTAATCTATTTCAGCATGGTTCAAAAACAAAACAATATCAAACTATATAAAGAAGCATAGAATATTCATTTAGATTCTTGGCTATTTATAAGAATTGGAACACTTCTCTCACTCCTTATACTTTCCCACATTTCTTCTTTGAAATAATTTCTTTTTTCCCAAGTTTTATTTGTTTTATTAATATAAAATATAAAAAATCAATTTCAATCAAACAGTGTGTTATCTGGGTACAATTGTTTTTAGGTGAATTTCAAGGAACTTTTTTTCATTCAATTGAATAATAATGAGTTAAAAATGAGAGAATTATGCTGTGGCACTAACATTTACAGTACATTTGAATTCTCTTAGTGTGATCTGCTCAGGAACCAAAGACAATGCAATCATAGCATGTCAAGCAAGAAAATGACATTCCCCTTCATTTTAGAAGAATCTGTTGAACAGTTTGGACAATGAGATACAGAGGTAGTGTGGGTTTTCTGATGCTTACATTGTAGCAATGACAGGAACAAGTAATCATTCATGCAGAGATGCTTCCATCTCATAGTGCAGAATGTAGCTTGGCTATGACAGATTTTTTTTTGTAACAAGACAATGCATCTTGCTGGAACTGCTGTTTCTGATAATATAGGCATAATACAAATATTTTGCAAGATAATTGGTGACAGTCAACAGGAAGAGTCAACCTTTAAAATAGATTGAAAGTCAATAGAATTAACATGAACAAAATTTAATCAAGGAATGAGACATTTCAGCTATTATGTCCTTTCACAAATGTCCAAATCCTGTTTTCCCCATCTACCAGAATTGATAACAGATAACAGATAATTAGAGTTGGAAGGGACCTTGTAGGTCATATAGTCCAACCCCCCACCCAAGCAGGAGACCCTACACCATTTCTGACAAATGGCAGTCCAATCTCTTCTTGAAAGTCTCAAGTGACGGCGCTCCCACAACTTCCGAGGGCAAGCTGTTCCATTGGTTGATTGTTCTCACTGTCAGAAAGTTTCTCCTCATTTCCAGGTTAAATCGCTTTAGAAAATTGGGTTGATTTTTTGATGTGTTGCTGAGCATCAGTTCTCCAGGCCCTATCAGATATTGTAAAATGCCAGTCCATAGGTGATAGCTGAATGGTCACATGCCATCTATTGTTATAAATCTTCTGTTAAACTGGTATTGGAAAGTCAGTAAAAACCTTTATTAACCACAAAAAATAAATGTGAAACTGAAATGGGATTGCTTGGTTGAAATAATAGCAAAATTGCTTCGCAAGATGTCTATACTCAGCAGACACCATAACATTATCAAACACTTTTAGTGTTCTGAAAAATCAGCTTTTACTCACCTGAACAATTCAGGCTGAATCTGCTGAGGTTCTAGAGTTAGATGACTTCTTCTAGTAATTTCATTTGTATTTTTCCCTCTGTCTTTTGCTCATTTACCCTGAACCCTGCTGGATAAATCACAGCAGAGACTTGGAAATTGCTTATTTTATTTCCTTGCAATGCTGGAGAACTCTGACATGTGCTTTATCTAGAAAACTGCAAAAATGCACATAGGAAATGACTTTCCAGATTCTGCCACTGTCCTAAGTAATCTGAAGCCTGAGGGGAAAAACAAGTGAACAATAAGCAAATCAGAAAGATTTTAGCAATGGGATCAACACAAATCATTTTGTCAGATGTTGTTTAACCTGTAACTGGACCTCTCTCTATATCACAGCAGTGTATTTAAAGCTCTATCAGTATAGATGGGGTGTAATTTTATTATGCTGGCTTTGGATGTTACCTCTTACATTGCACAGACAAAATTCCACAAAATAAGTAAAATTTCTGTAGAGAAGAATTTTTCCCTTAGTAGGTATAAAAAGTGCAAATGAAAGAAAGAGCTGGAACTGAGTATTTATGAAATGCCATTGTTTATAATAAATGGAGCAATGCTTTGGAAAGGTTTATATGAGTCCATGCATTTCCCCAACCTTCCCTTTTACAATGGGAACATCTATAATAAGGCCATTTACCAATACATATTTCCCTCTATAGTGCATAATGGTAGCCTGAATAAAAGGTTTGAATTACAAAGCAGGCTAACCCAGCACATTCTCTGAGCAATGACTGTTATTTGTGTCAAGAAAATAAAAATGGGGTTGTGAGAAAAATCAAGGGACTGAACAAAAGTGATTGTGAAAAAGCAACTGAGAAGGAATTGTGAGTTGCGGACATTTCTAATTCAAATGAAGTAAAAGGTAGAGCCCTGGAAATTGTTTATTTCATTTAAGAAAAATAATAAAAGCTATAACAAATTAAAGAGAACAGAAAAAGTGAAAAGAAAGAAGAAGCAGAAAAAGCCAAAAGTGGAATGAGAAAAGAAAATAGGAAAAAAAGAACAAAATATAAAGACATAAAGAAATGGCTTCAAATATTCCAAAAAAGCACAATTGTATTTCAACCTCTCTCTCTCTAAAGTTAGACCATTAACCATTAACATGTTGTGCAACAAGGTCACATAGTTAATGAGATTGGGATTGGGTTAGGGACGTCTTTCCTCACTGTGAGTTGTATTGGGTAGTGGTGGTGCATGAAGAGATCTCATTGTACACATGTTGTACTCTGACAATAAAGGTAATAATAATAATAATAGCCATCACTCTCTATCCTGTCTAATTGTCAAAACCATAAACCACTAAGGTTTTTTCCCAAATAGTTTAGAACAATAAAATTAGATTCTAAGATTAAAATAACAAATGTAGCATGTAACCCAATTCTTATTAAATATCAATTTCCATATACTTTATATAGTCCTGCATAGAAATTGGCTACATTATAAGTAATAGAAAAGTCATTGTCAAAAAACACTAAAATTATATAATACTGATTTGTACAGTCTAGTATCCTTCCAAATAATCGATGAATGAAAGTAGTGAAAATACAGTATGTATAATACATACAGTATACAAATGCAGTATGTATAATGGAATAGGAAAACTTGAAGGGTATTTGTGTTTGCTCATTGTTGACATGGACTTGTTAGCATATAATTAATCAACTAGTCAATATATAATGAAGAACTTATTCTACAATGACTACTGGGTTATTGACATGCAGATACAAGCTGTCCATTTATAAGGATCCTTTATATTTTCCTTCTAGTACACCTGAGGGGAAGGCATTGAAATGTGCCAAGATATCTTCCATACTTGGCCATTTCTAACCATACTAGATGGAAAATAGAAATAATCCTAAGTTTCAAACCCTTGCTAATAGGACAGTTTGAAACTCTGTCCAGGTCAGATTGCTGTACTATGTAAATTATATTTTGTCTTAGTTTGGTCATTATCATCTTGGAATAAATAGGTGGAGGATAGCCTCAGTATAGACCATGGCATGGCTTGTATGTAAATATTATAAAAAATTATATAAATATTTAATTTTTTATAAAATAAGAGCAACTTTTACCCATAATCAGGCAAAGCAGGCAGGCAGATTGAGTTGCTCACAGAATCACAGATTCATTCAGAGATCTATCTATCTGCCATTGGCTAGCTCAGTCTGTCACATAAAATTTGCTAGCAAGAAAACTCAAAAAATTAACTCACAACACACCATGCATGAAAATATTTAATTTTTTTATTTAAAAAAAGAGCAACTTTTACCCAAAATCAGGCAAAACAGGCAGGCAGATTGAGTTGCTCACAGAATCACAGATTCATTCAGAAATCTATCTATCTGCCATTGGCTAGCTCAGTCTGTCACATAAAATTTGCTAGCAAGAAAACTCAAAAAATTAACTCACAACACACCATGCATTAAAATATTTAATTTTTTATAAAAAAAACAACTTTTATCTAAAATCAGGCAAAGCAGGCAGATTGAGTTGCTCACAGAATCATTCAGTGATCTATCTGCCATCGGCTAGCTCAATCTCTCAAATTTGCTTTCCATGAGTCTGCACTGAATTTGCTTGCAAGCAAACCTTCAATCCTAAGGGATGTTCAGCTGTGCTTAGCTAAAAAGCAAGAAATCCAACCATTTCCTGCTTCCTAGCTAATCTAAATTTCCTGGCACAGCAGAACAGATGATGGTCGGAAAAAGGAAAAATAGCAACTTAGCAGACAAGTTTGCTGGGTAAGGAGTGAGCGTGCGAGGAAGGTTCCGGCAGGCCATGTGGGCTGAGCAGCCTTGTGTTTCTGCACAGACTAAATTAATTGGCTTGGGGGGCTGCTCTGGGGGTGAGATTTCTCTGAGGCCCACCAAAATTTTCTCATGGCCCACCTGTGGGCCGCGGCCCACCTGTTGGCGACCGCTGGTATAGACTATTCAGTATAGTTATTTTCCATGAAGATAGTATTTTAAATTCAAATTATTCAATAACTTTCTTTAGAAATTCAGCATGGGTGGACTATATTTTTAGGTAAGGGTGGATTTGGGCTTAACACATCTCTTATAAGCATTTCACCTTCTTTTATACTAACCTTTGTTTGACTTCACTTGACAATTACTTTATTTGCATATTATAATTATAATTAAATTCCTTGCATATTATTGTAATAATGATAAACATTTGCTAGTCAACATTTTTCTATTTTTCCCATTTCTTACTTTTTTATTTTTCAGGTACCTATTTAACAAATACTTCATAATATGTCCTTTCATGTTTTCCCATCTCCTCTCATTTTCTTTTCTACACTTCCCTCTCTTCACTTGCTGCTGACACCCTTTTGCATATTGTTTTTGGTTTTTTTCTCACTCTTCTAACTCTTGGCGTCCCCTGGCCAGGTTGTGTTACTAATATACGGCAATGGTATACTTGGAAGCATATTTGTTTTTCCCCTTCCTTTTCCTTGCTTTCTATTTTTTTCTGCAATATTATTAAAACTGCTCCATCAACTGGCTGTAATGGGAACATCTGTATTTTCTTTTGCCCAAATTCATGACATGACATAATACCTGCCCTCACTAAGACACTATAACACCAAGATAATTGAAACATAACTCACTGTAAATTACAGACTGCTGTTCAAGGCAAGGGCTCAACCATGTTTTCTAATGTATATTGCTTTAAGGGGGATACATAGAGAAAACAAAGCCATTTAAAGTCCAGGCCAAACATGAGAGTGGAACAGGATGAATGAGCAATGAAATCTATACAGAAAGCTGCAAAAAATGACAGCCAAAAATAGCCTTAGTTGTAAAGTGATAAAGACTCAGTAGAGATGTGATTACATAGTTGACTATTCTTAAGCAGTTAAAAAAAGATGTGTAATCAGTGGTGGGATGCTGCTGGTTTACCAACAGGTTCGGTGAGCATGCTCTTGCACACAGTACTGAAAATGAAGCATTTAGAAGCTCAGCTGCTATCTTCCAAGTCAGCAACAATAAGTAGAACAGTGGGGGGGCGGGAAATCAGCTATGCCGTGCGATTGAGATGAGCTACAAAGCAGGACATAAAGGACAGGATAGGGCGGGAGTAGGCAGGTGGGGCCAACTAATCATTGGAACTACCAGTTTGCCTGAACTGGTCTGAATTGGCAACATCCCACCACTGTGGGTAATGATATGTAAAAATGATCTTGGGAGGCTAGACCCATTGACTCTGCTTAGTGAATGGTCAGATAAAAGACAGCATACTCTGCAATTGGATAGTGGGTGGGGCAAGAGGCTCAGAAAGGACCCTCCCTAATTTATTTGGGTGTAAAGTAGACAGGAGACATATACTTTCAGATTTGCAAAATTTGGTTAATGTAGCCTTACAATAAAGTAGATTTACTGTAGCTCCTGTGGTCATTTTTCCTGTCTGATCTACCTGCTAGGGATGACAAGATAAGATATTTCTCCTAATTGCAGGATTTTGGAAAGAGACCCAAAGACACCAGGCATATCTCTGCATTTTTTATTCTCCTTTTTTCTTTGCAGGGAGGGATTATTGATTCTGAGATAGCAAATGTGAGAAAGTATATGTACTTAGAAATATTTATACCCTGACCTTTAATTAGCCTGGAAGTAATAATTACTGAATTTTATTAGAGACTAGAAAACTTACATTAATGAGATAATTCAATGGGTTTTTGTTTGTTTTTTGTTTAATGATGACTGAGGGTGAGTGAGTGAGAAACACATTAGAACAGAGCTAGAATATTCTTGGGAAATGATGATATGGAATACAAACCAGAAATACCATATGTGTAATAACTATTATCTGAGGTTTTTAAAGTAGATTTTCCTTTTTGTATGAAGGAAAAAGTGCTAAGACCAGAAAAAAATGTTTTGTAGAATACTCACCTAATCTGACAGTCAGACACTTTCCTATGATGTATGAGAATTGATCCAACTATCCATTGAGGGGGAGATGTTTTATGGAGATTGGAAGAGAAATTCTCCAACAGTACTTTAAACCTGGACTTCTTCAAGAGTTTATGTATTTTAGACTAGCAGTCTATGATGAAGAAAATATTTTGACCGTTTTCCTTACTCCCCCTCATGTTTGCAATGATAAAATATGTTAGAAACATACTGTGAAAAATTCATACATTTGGAAATAAAATGCAGTGAATTCAGCAAGATAAGTGGGCCTGGGACAAGCAGCCTTTTCCCTTTTTTCTGTCTTTATATATGTGATAAGTAAGAATTGTTCCTGTAAAAGATAGAGCTAAGGTAACTCCATATTTAGCCTCCAAATAACTTAAGACACTTTACTGGAATATTAAGTAAGAATTGTGTAAGAATATTCTCTGTATTTACAGTAACAAGATGCACATTCTAGTTAGACAGATATTTTGCAGGTTAGACAGATATTTTGCATATTCTATGGAATATGCTCCCCAAAAGATGAAGGAGTACAAGCCTTTGCAAATGCTTATAATAAACAGCTTTTTGTATTGCAGGTCATTGAAGATAGCTAGCAGGCCAAGAGGTCTAGTTGTCATGCTAAAATTAATAATGCTGACAATAATAGCAGCTGCCAAACAGGATGGAGATTATGTCAAAAAGGATGGAGATTACTGGAAATGTATTAAACAGATGGGATGGAAGTTACGGGAGGAAAACCCTTACTCACCGAGATATTAGCCAATAGGATGAGGAGACAATAAGAAGGCAAGGCTTATGAAAACATATATAACTATCATGTATTTCTATGGAATATGCTCCCCAAAAGATGAAGGAGTACAAGCCTTTGCAAATGCTTATAATAAACAGCTTTTTGTATTGTTCATGTGTCTCCTGTCATTGTCACGCCTACAAAAGTGATTAATATCACAATATGGATATAAAAGATAAAGGTTTCTCCCATCCAGTCATGTGACTCTAGGACAGTGGTGGCTAACTTTTTTGGCACCTTTTCAGCATGCACACTGGAAACTGGAAGAGCAGCTCCCCGAAACTTGTATGTGGAAGCGCTGGAAACCGGAAGCCTAGCTTCCTGGAGCAGGCATGCATGCTGGCCACATGGTCTTCCGGTTTCCAATGAGCATGCATGTGCGAAGACCAGCTGGGGTGTGTGCACTCCAGGGAGCTGTCTTCTGGTTTCTGGCACTCCCGTGCATGTGAAGACCAATTGGCTGGCGCATGCATGCATTCTGGGGAGCTGCTCTTTTGGTTTCTGGGGCTCCCACATGTGCAAACACCAGCTGGGCAGCGCACATATGCCCACTGGGGGAGCTGCTCTTCGAGTTTACGGGTGGTGCATATGTGCATGCCAGAACCCAGAAGAGCAACAGGCGATGGAGAGATAGCTCTGCATGCCATTTCCAGCACGTGTGGCATAGGTTCACCATCATGGCTGTAGGGGGTAGTGCTCATCTCCATTTCTAAACTATGGCAGTTAGATTGTTCAAGACATTTCCATGGTCATATGTCCAGCATGACTATATGCCAAGAAATGTGAAACACTGTTATCTTCCCAGTGAAATGGTACCTATTTATCTACTCACATTTGCATGCTTTGAAACTGCATATTATATATGCATATCAAATATATACATATATATACACATATACATATCAAAGAGTTGATAGAAACACTGCATGATTCTCAGGACATATTGAAAGAAATCCAAGATGTTCATAACCTGGTCAGCATTGAGACTAAGCCTTTAAAAAACTTTAAACATTAATTTGCTTTTTGACAGCTAGATAAATGTGCTCACGGGCATCTGCCATCTGCTGGATAGATCAACTAAGGATTGGAGACTGCAGGTGACACATGTTTCTAAAAACTATTTCTGCAGGTCAGGAAATGAATTAGGAGGTGGGGTTAGGGAGCAGAAGTTAGTTTTCTGATGAATGGGATAAATCCAGAACTGTTCAGTAGGCTACATTCTGTGGTAAAGAAATAAGGTATTTCAGAAACTTGTAATGCACAAAATAATACATCAGTCTAAGAATATGCTACACAATAGAAATAAGTTTTCATGAATAATAGCTTTATAAAACATAGGCAATTTCTTCCATACTTATTGCTGTATCGATCTTCTCAATTTGCAGCACTACCATTACTCCTTAGCTCTGATATTCCCATGTTGGGTATGTATCAATTTTGTGCATCTCTTTGGAAGACAGATTTTTATTATTAGAAGATTTGCCATAAATTACACACATATCTAATGTCATGTCATGTAGGAAAGATAGCCTTGCAAAACAATGCTTACTTCATTTTCAATTATATCAGACTGGGCAATGGAATTATTCCATTGAGATGGGTGTTTTCTTTTGGAGCTGTATAGATTTTGTCTGAAGCCTTTGACCTGACTCATGACTTTTACCTTTCTACAATATCTATATTTTTCCACTTATAAATTATTTTGATGTATTGTATCATACAAACATCTGCTTTCTGTTTGTAGTGCATTGTTCTATGGATTATATTTGGATATCTTTGTAAACATGATTACTTTTAACCCAGGGAATATTTGTTATAAATGTGTAGGTTTCATCCTGGGCTTCCTTAAAGGATCTTGACCTTAATTCTAATTCTAGTTAGCATTCTAGTCCAATGCTTCAGGAAATAGACAGGTCTTCATGGCCTTCTAGAAAGCTAAAAGGGTAGAGACCTCTTGAATATCAAAGATTGGGCCAGCTGCAGAGAATGTACCTTTGAGGTGCCACTTGGTGATAACATTTTAGGGAGGAGATCTGAAGCACATCCGTTCTATGGCATGAGCAGTATAGCATATAACTTGGTGTGGCCTGAAGGGCTTTAAAGATGATTATCCATGCCTTTAATTGCACCTGAATAACAACTGGAAGCCAGTAATACTTATGTAACAACACTACAACATAGATGAACTACAGAGTGCCCATAATTGCATGTGCTACTGCATTCTGGAGCAGTTGCAGCTTCCATATGGTTTTCCAAGGCCTTCTATATATTATTGGCAGTAATACAAATGATTAAGATATGGATGACTGCCTACAAATTGACAAATCCCACCCACACAATGGCTATGGGCTACCACTTGCTTTTACAACAGGAGATGTGAGTCCTGGAAGACTCCAGTATTGTGACCAGCTTTGGGGATACACGACTCCATCAGAGTCAAAGCTGTTATTCCTCCTGACTCCTGGAGCCAAAATCCCACAACTATTCCTCCTTGCTAGAGTTGAGGTATAGTTGATTTCTCCCCATCCTGGGGCTTCCCTTTTTTTCTATGTGTCTTTCTATCTTCAATGCCTTTACAAAAGCAATCATAGCTGTTGCCTCTTCTAATACATTCTAGCAGTCTCTTCTAACACATAAAAAGACACCCACATTTCATTAAATGCCAAGGGAAGACATCATGAGGAAATCCTTCCCTTTTGCATTTTTAAGACTATGAAGGAGAGGCAATAAGGAAGGCTTAATAGAAGGTGGAGTATATATAAATATATGTAGGAAAATTCAAAATAAAATCTCTGTCTACTTTAATATGAGGTTAAAAAAAGTAATCTCTTTTAAGAAAACTTATGGAAAAAAATCTATGCATATTTCATATTAAATTAAAATGGATGGAGCAAAGACTATGTGAGACTAGCTTTGATGGTTGACCAGTTAACTTGATAAAAATCATAAAAATATATAGTGGAAAAAAATGGAACTGAAAAATCTGAAAAAAAAAAAGATAAGATCCACTGAGTCATGCTTCCAAAGTCTAGTCAAGTCTTATTTAAAAGTCTTGAAATTCATGGTGTGATTAGTTAGGCAGATTACTTTAGCATAAGGTTACATTAGCTTAATATCTCGTTAACATTGCCAATGATCTATTGAGGAAGACGTTTACACAGCTCTTCTTATCAGCTATGTCTTATTATAGCTTATCAGCATATTTGAGAGAAGAACCCAGAAAACACTCTCTCTACCCTGCAGTGCCAGGCAATATGAAGATATAACTCATTATATTTTGTATGGCTGTTCCTTTGATGAGGTCAGAACAAAAAAGAGTGATGACAGACAAATATAAGAGGCAGACAGTGGGTTTTCTTCTTGCAATTGCAATTTTATTTGTGTTCAGTGCATTCATTAAACTCAACAATAAAGTTTTAGGTTTCAAATTGCAGTTCAACTTTATTTATATATTGCATTTATTTTCATTTTTATTGCAATCCTATTATTATTATTTGCTTGTCACACAGTATTGTTGAAACCAAGAAAATTAGTATTTGCTTTCATTATCTTAGTTGTTTTTTTAGAATGATTTCATCTTATCTACATTAAAAAAAAAGACTGTTTAGCATCGCACTCAGTTGAGTTCAAAGCTGACATTGCAGTATTTACAGAATGTTGTGAGAATAAGCCACCCAGAGTTACTCTAGTTATTAGGCAGAGAAAAATATATAAAATGAAATAATAAAATAGTAAAATAAATAGTAATAATAAAAATAAACCAACGTAAAGTGCATTTTGAAATAATGGGTTTATAGAACATGTTTATTTTTGATACTGAGTTAATCCATTCTCTGTATTGGCATAAAACACTGAAGTATAAATTAACCAGAAAGATGGGTTTAGAAAATATGTTAAACATATTAAAACCAAAGGTTCAAACTAGCAGAGGTTAGCACTTCGTATGAATGTATTATGTGGACAAAATATATAACACTGTGTGAGAGTGCCTTGAGATAAGAAAGCAAATTCAGCTGTTCTCATTGAGGCAGTTTCTTGATTTCTTGTTGATTAGAAATTGGAAAACTTTATTGACTTCATGGTAAAGTCACTTTTAGATCTGATGGATAAACACAGGCAGCAATATGTCATTAACTGTGATCAGACTTCTTCCATGCTGTTGTGTATAGATTTGGAAGCACAACAATTAAATTGACAGAATGGTGGTTTCCAAGTCAACATTGTGCCACTCAGTGTTGTAATGTGTCAATTTAGTCATAGACATAAATGATGGAGGACAAATTGAGATGGGTACAGTTATAGAATGAGGGATTTCTTAACAATTCAGTTGAAATGAATGAGCTTTCTAGAAAATCTTTCATAAATGAAATGATATTTAAAATCATCTCTCAACTCTCAAAAGATGTGTCTCCATTATTTGAAAATATAACACTGAGTGCATAGAAAATCTTCCAGTCTCTTTCTTTTGCCTTCTTGGGATATGCAACTTCAAGAATAAGCTTTTTGGTGTTTAATGGAACATAATTTAAGTTGGAGGGGCAACTGGATACTGACAAGAGCAAGATATGATTATACCTCTTAGATGTGAAGTAAAGATCAAATGTGACAGATGTAATTATCTAACGTCCCCTTTTATCACCAGAATATGTACAGAAAAGAGGTACATGATAGAAAGGTAGATGATATAAATTGTTCTCCCTGTTACTTGGTCCTCTTGTTGCAGCTCCTATTGTACAATGGCAAAAAGATTTCTTATTTTCCTCACAGTTCCCTTCCCTTGCCATAATAGGTGCCTTTCTAGGATTCCATCAATCCTGCTAATTTGTATTAAAGTTTGCTTTTCTCTTCCTTCCTCCATTTCCCTTCCCTTCTATCTAAATCAATGACTCTGGCAAGTTTACAATTCAGAAAATATATTATAATTAAAAATAAAAAAATCCTGAGATAAGTCAAGAAAGAATTGTTTCCAATTGGTGAAAAATAATTTATTCTTTTAATTACTATTGGCCATTAATTGTGAATTGGGCATCTTTTTTTTCTGAACATTTTAAAAAATAGATATTTCTGAAAATTGAGCGAGTTATAGAACTTTATTTTGTTTTTGATTTTGCTTTGCTTTTATTGAAAGGCTAATTGATAGTGGTGGTGGTGATGATTTAAATGTAATATTTTGAATGCTTGAGAAATTCTTTTTAGTACTTTGCCACTTTCATTTCTCTTGCATTGTGTGCTAGAGGAAGGTTTCTTTTGGCAGCTTGAAGGAGTGTGGATTTCAACTCTTCAAATTCTTCACATTCTATTTATTTTTATCAACTAATAAATAAAATAAATAAAATTTGTCAGCAATGTATACATTGGACAAAAAGTTCACACATTTGCATTTGAATGTAAAAGTAAAAGCCACATTTATGTTTAAAAATAGATAGAAATTTGTAAAATTGTATGTTTCACTCCTGCAAAATGAACAAATCAGAATACTTAATCTACTAGATATATTGCATATGGCCACAATACTAATGTTCAGGTTATACCTGTCCCTTGCAGCTGATAAGTATGACAAGTGTATCAAAACCCTAAGTAATTGCCATTTAACACTATTAATATAGTAGTAATTACACTTTAAGGAACAATACAGCTTTTTGTCTGGAAAAACAAATATCTCAGTTTTACGGATTCTTAATTAATTTTTTAAAATTTAAATTCAGAATTGATGTTTGGAATTTATGAATATTTTATACATAATTAAAACAGCATTATTAAATTTTCTGTACATTTATATCTGCTAAAATCAAACTAATAAAACTTTATTTTAAAAAGTATAATTTTCAGTCACAATCAATAATATTGTGTTTTGTTGAAATTGCACATTCATTTTTTTCCACCAAAATTTAAATATTTACATTTGGTTCAGCTCTTGATGTCAAATATTGATCACAGGAAGAAACAAACAAAATGAAACAACTGAATAAATGAAAACTCGTTAATTCAAAGGAAGAAACATTGTGAATGAAATAATGTGCAAATGAATGCATTTATCTCTTCAGTTTCTACTAATTTTGTCTACTACTGCAGCTGAAGGAAAGATACTTTCCTTGTCTTTCGTTTTGTCCCTATTATATCTTCTTCTTACAACACAACTTTTCAGTTGGATGAATAGGCAAATTCCTTCTCCAAAGCATGATTTTAATAGTTGGAAGTGGTAACTTTTGGATAATAAATTGATATTCAACCTTAAAGAGATGCAGGCTGTGCTCTAAAAAACAGATGGCAAATTGAAATGATAAAAGCTTGCCTCTTCACTTTTTCCATATTTTGATTTGAAAAACTCTCATGAGAAACTTCAGATTTATACTCAGAAAATCAGGATATTTAAAAGGGCAAGGCATTTTAATTTACATATTGTGCCACATATGTGTAGATGAGAGAGTTAAAAACAAAGGGAAATTGGATTAAAATTATTATTATTAATTATATGGTTGAACTGTTAGGTAAATTTATTTTATTGTTGGTACTACCCTCCCTTTCCCCCAAGGCAGATTTAAATATTGTTAGGGTACAATGAAGCAGGATAGCAGATTCTTAAAAAACATTGTATTAGGAAAGAACAAGTGTTTCTAATTTATTTCAGAATTATTTTTTTTCACACCATTATTATTGTAGTATTGCTTGCATATGTTTGTGAAAACTACCTATAGATCTCTCTTCTGAAGTCAACAGTGAACTAATTCGAATAAAAACAAAATATCCTATGCCGATAAGGATTTGATATATGTATCAGGCAAGTAAATGTGGAATCGTGCTCCTGAAGGATTTTTTCTTTTTCAAATGTACAAATCCAAATAAAGTCTAGTGTATTCTGATTAAAGTCCATACTTAGGTGATCTACTCCATTAATTGGATCAAACAGTCAACACTGTTAGAACTAAAAAAATATGAATGCCTTACTATCAAAACTGTGGCTCTAATGTAGTGAGAGACACTCTAACAGTAAGTACTAAAGACTTTTGAAGATGAACACTCTTCAGAAAGTGAGGGATTCCATTTCAGAAAGAGGAAGGATACCTGGAAGCTATACAGATACAAATGTATATCATTTTCACACAAAGAAAGTCAGAACCAAACATTAGCAAAAGCATGTCTTTTCAAATATTGACTATAAATTTTTTACTTACGACTTTAGCTGAAAAAGTGAAAAGTATCCTCCAAAACTTTATACACAAAAATAATATGGCTTTTTTTTGCACAAAATACAAGTAAGAAATAATATTTTAAAACGTTTAGAACATCATAATAAAAACAAGCTGGGTTAATTTTTATGGATGTAGAGAAAGCTTTTGACAATTTGAATTGGACTTTCCAATTTAAACCTTTGGAAAATATTGGAATTGGGAGAAAACTTCATTAAAAGAGTGAAATTGATATATACATTACAAACAGCCTAAATAATAGCTAACAGAAAACTGATAAAACCCCATAGAATACAAAAAGGGATATGTCAAGAGTGGTCAATGCCTGGAACACCCTACCCGACTCCGTTGTTACAGCCTCAACCCCTCACAGCTTCAACCTCAAACTGTCTACCATTGACTTCACCCCATTCTTAAGAGGTCCTTAAAGGGGGCATGCATAAGCGCACCAGCATGCCTATCTTTGTCTTACTGTCCCCATTTATCTGTATTTATTCCCTTTGTTCATATTTATGTTCATACCTATACTTGTTATCCTGTATATGTTTGACAAATAAAATAAATAAATAAAAATGTCAAGGATGTCCCTTTTTTTGCTACTACTGTTCATTTTAGATCCTGAAGTTTTGAATAGAGGCACAAGACAAGATGGGTCTTCAGGGGTGAAGGTTGAATGAGAAGTACGTAAGTTAAGGACATTTGTGGAAGATATGTTAATTTTGGAAAATTCCAATAGCAATAGCACTTAGACTTATATACCGCTTTACAGTGCTTTACAGCCCCCTCAAAGCAGTTTACAGAATCAGCATATTGCCCCCAACAATTTGGGTACTAGTAGTACACACACACACACACACACACACACACACACATACACACTTAAACATGTAAGGATTTGTAAAAAAAGAATAGTGGAGCCATTGTCTTATTTTTCTGTTCATGTCATTAGTCACAAAGCAATTATTAAAATAAAAAATATTGAATCATAATTCCACTAGGAATACCTTTCGTCTTGTCTAGCTAACTGTCATCTGTATACAGTTCTTCTGTGAAACTGCCAGCCAAAACAGTCTCCATGGGCTCTGAAGCAATCCAAAATCACACACACACTGAGAGAGACAGAAATACAGATATATAATCCACAGGAGAGCTGAAATGAAAGTAATGAAACAACCATTACAAAAAGGAAAGAAAATGAACAGCCCCCACCAGATGTGCCGGTGACAATATTTGTTTAACAAATATTTGAATGTGAATGTGTTCTGATCTCACGATTAAGTAGTATCAACAATTTAATCACAAGCTCAATAGTATTCTCCCCCATGTTTTTGTTTGCCTGGAGATGTAAAGCAGACTTTTTCTCCACCTTGACATTCTTTCTATTCTTCTAGGATTTAACTAGTACAATAACTTTTTGCTCTTTAATGTGCAAACAGTTTTTTTTTTTAAAAAAAAAAAACCAAACATGTTTTTATATTCACATTTTGAGTAAAAATGCAATTGTCAGCTAAGATATCTTAAAATATTTTCCCCTTCAAATATCAAATTTAATTAGAACACAATAATGTCGGCGGATCAAAAGATGTACCTCCAGATATATTTTTCAGTTTTTTAATTTAACTCTCTGATAGATTTATTTTGTTTTTATTTCTGCATACACACAAGTCTTGTCTGGGATATTATTCCCCAACAATTGTGTTTATTTTATCACAAGATTAATTCAAGAGACAGAATGAATAAATCATAACAGGCTTCCAAATTAGTTAATTATGCAAGCCAGCTCCAGATCTCCAAATGGTATCAGTTCCTCTGTTGAATAGGAAATGGATGGTTATGATTTGAGTAGTCAGAAGATAAAATGAAAAGGAAAGGAAAAGAAAAAAGGGTGTGAAAGCTTTAGAAAATGCAAGGTGGAAATAACAAGCAATTCAAGAAATAAATTTAGATCCATTCTCATGATTGAAAGATGGAGACAATAAGGCTAGGGTGGAAGATGGAGACAACTCCTATAGGATGAATTGGGGATCTGGGGATTAGCAAAGTATGGTTAGAAATGTAAGAATGTGATTTGACTGGATGGGACTGATACTTTTAGCCTTTTGGAGAGAGGGATTTATGCTTTATTTTAGTGAATAAAGAGATACAACAGCACTTCCAAAAAAAGACAATGAGCTATGTATTGTTAGTTCCTTAGATCTGAATTTCTCCAGAAGTTGATAAATGCTGATTTAATGTTTGCATTGTAGATGTTTTCCTATAAGGACAATCTTATTAAACACTAATTGTGTCAATATCATTGGGTAATTTAGAATTTAAATAAACAAACAAACAAATAAATAAAAACATTTCAACAGCCATGAAATTAAAGACAATGATGGGGCAGCTGCAATCTATATTTTTGTAACATCTGAAAGGTGACTAATTCCCTAATCCTTACATGCACTCTGCAGGTAATCTTCCTTTCAGGAAAACCCCCACACCCCAATATCATAAGTTATGTAGATTAAGCTATTAACAGATATTTATGTTTTCTTACATTTCATTTCATTTACATGGATGAAAATTAAATTTGTATCTCACCATTGGCTGATCTGAAAAGTAAGAAAAATTTAGAGATGGTTGGGTGGCAGCAAGACAAACTGACTGACTGATTTTAGTGCTAATTGTCCCTTCCCAAATATTCCAGGCAGTTTACTTTCACAAAACACTTAAAGCCTTAAAGTTGCTGCCATCAAATACAATCCTGTTTCAACAGTTAACAAACAACAGTTACAAACAATTTGGGAGGGGGGGAGGAATAACTCAGAGGCTTGTTTTAAAACCACTCCAAATGGTCTCATATTTTGCTTCAAACAAAATATGCACTTTGATATCAAAAAACCAATAAGAAAAAAGAAAAATTAGCTGAGTCACCAAGTGAGCTCAGTGAATGAGCAAGACATGAACCTCTTCCAAGTTCAGCTCTAAATATGATGACACATGGGCTGTTGTGCTTACTTTTCTTCTGCTTCAGAAAGTATAATATATTTCACAAGTCAAAGTTAAGAAGCTATTGTTATGGAGAGTCTCACTATTAGAGATACACACAATTATGAAAGCTGACCATTAAAATATTTGTTAATATTACTGCAGTAATTTTTATACCAAATGATATTTACTGGAAAAATGGTGTATGTGCATGCATGTCTATGCTTTAAACAAATACATATATTCACATGTTTATACAGACATATACACAATAATATACTCACATATACATGCATATCTGAACATTATTAATTTAGAGTCACTGAGTCTTAATATCAGAGTGAACATAATAAACATGTTTAGGATTCAGTTAGTTATATAATTAGAATATAAAGTTCTGGAATATTGTTAAATGTCTGTGTCTACTTGTATCTCTGTGTGGGGAGAAAGTGAGACAGAGAGATAGAGCGAGTATAGCACAGCAAATGAAATATAAATTCATAGAAAATGAAATTATTCACTGCAATAATATTAATTTTAAAAATCAAACAAATTGCACTAATTTTTTATATCAGATCTTCAATTATTTATTATTTTAAGTTGGTGTCTTCTTTGTTTAATGTTGCTAGTATTTCTTAATTTAAACATCTTTTGGCTCTAAAGAATCCCTTTTTTAAAAAAGTCCTGCTGATCTAAAATTAATTAAAAATACGATTTGAAACTAAAATACTAACGATAATAAAAATGATTCTTGCCCCTATCGGGCCACACCTAAGAAGGGTAGGGAAGCAAGGACCCACTTGGGCTTAAGAACACTACAACTAAACAAAGATAATTAGCCGATTAAAAATACTTTACCATGCACTCTCGGAAGCCAAATAATTTAAAACCCTGTTGGTTGATAAGAAAGGCCAACAGGAGTATGCATTCAAGTTTGATTTCTTTGTGATGAGACAAAGCCAATCATATAGAACTGTACCACAAAAATCAGCATCCAGAAGGTAAGATCTAACTGATCAGCTTTGTCATCCCTTACTACTATTCACAGTCTTCTCCCAGATGAGAAACATAATTTCTTTAACAACTGAGCTAAGAAAAGTGCCACAATAGTTTCTTTTGCTTGCTGATTCTGAAAATAGTCCCCAGGTACTGTTCCTTTTCTTCATGCTACAAGAAGGCTATCTCAACATTCCTATTAATTCCTGCTTATTGTTACATTTATCTCTTGAAAAAAATAATAAAAAGCATACTTTGTTATTGTAAGACTTTGACATCCCCCTTGCTTCCATTTGTATTAGTAAGTCAGCACTGATTCCTGGATTTGACCGATAGTTTATTTTTCCAAGAAAGGACATCATATTTCTACTTTATTGTCTGTTTCTCACATTCTCAGAAGTACTTGTATATATTTGCCTGTTTCAACTAAATTGTGGGATAATTGTCAACAATTTCCCTCTTCAGAAGGGCTTATAAAAATGGAGGAGATCCAGATCGATAATACACAGAAAGAATTATAGTCAGTAGGAATTTGACACCTTCTCTGGCAACAAACATTTTAGTAAACATCTGAAGATGTCTGTAGCAGAATGGCAACAGAATTAAATTGTGCTGCAGTGTAGCTGCTCACAAACTAAGGGAAGATTTATTTTATTTATTTATTTATTTATTTATTTATTTATTTGCCAATTGCTTACAAGATAATAGGTATAAATAAAACATAGTTATGAATACATGGATACATATAAGAAAAATAAAACATAAAAGAAACAATAGGACTGACGGTAGGCACATTGATGCGCTTATGCACGCCCTCTACAGACCTCTTAGGAAAGGGGTGAGGTCAATAGTAGATAGTCTAAGGTTAAAGTTTTTGGGGTTTGGGGAAGAAACCACAGAGTCAGGTAGAGTATTCCAGACATTGACCACTCTGTTGCACAACTCGTATTTCCTGCAATCAAGTTTGGTGCAATTAACCTTGAGTTTGTATCTATTGTTTGCTCTTGTGTTGTTATGGTTGAAGCTGAAGTATTAATTGACAGGTACGACATTGCAATGTATGATTTTATATACTATATTTAGATCGGACCGAAGACAGCATAGTTCTAGGTTTTCAAGGTCTAGAATTTCGAGTCTGGTGGCACACCTGTGGCTGCCTTGTAACTCCCCTGAGGCTTGCTATACTGAGATTCCTATCCAAGAACTATCAATTCAATCACTTTGGTTTGTACCAGGATTAAACTAAACTATGCTAAACTATTTAATATCTTCTCTCTTACTTGTCATATTAGTAGGATTCCATGCTGATGTTCCAAGTAATATCAGCATGTACAATGAACAACATTTTTTATTTTATCTGCATCCTTTCTATTCATACTAAAGAAAAGAGAGTTGACTTGTTTTTTGTCTTCACTCTACAGTCACAGGATTATGCTACATGCCTCTGAACATTTAATCTAACAGAATATACAATAGATTTCAATTTATAATGGATATATGAAACGATTTCTACATGGGCTATAACAATTATAGATGTTCTATTTGCAACCAACAAATCACAGGGTAAATAAAAGCAATATATCCTAATTATGGTGAGCCTGTCATGGAGCATAATCTGGACAGAACTGAAGGTCAGATTCTTAGTTTTTGGTCCAACATTAACAAATAATAATGGTACATATCCTTAATTAATCCTGAAATGGCTATAATGGTCTATCTTTTAAGAAAGCCTATTACCCAAAAATATGACTTCTAGTTTTTTTTTTTAAGGACTAGCATTTTATTCTAGGGACTTTAATAATACTTGAATATTTCTATCTTTTTTTAAAAAAAGCCAGCTTGGTAAAATAGCTAGGACATTAGAAGTTGGGAGATAATGAGTTCTAGTCCTTCCTTATAAAGCCAGATTAATGATTTGGAAACAATCATTCTCTATCAGCCCTAGGAAATAGGTAATGCAAACTACTGAAATATTTCTAAGAAAACTGCTAAGTCTTCTCCAGGCAGTTATCAGCAGTCAAGAGTGACATAAAGGACCCACACACATACAAACCTTACAAAACACAATCATATTCTTTTTTTTCTACATGAATTTGTGGTTTTTATTTGCTTTTCTATATTGGGTGATGATCATTGGAGGTGATAAGTGTATTATCAGTAGACATTCCAAGCAGGAATGTTTCAATAGCAGTTGTTAAGGAACTCTCTTCTTAGGTATTGGCTAATACAAACATTCCAACTGTTGAAAATAAAGTCTCATAACAAGTTCTGTTTCTAAAGCATACTAAACCAATAAAATCAAGGGGATGAAATTTACAATATTTTATGGTTTTCAGTATATTTTTGCTACATCTTGCTTTATGCACATGAAAGGATTTTCTTCCATTATTTAAATGATAAAGAGAATGTAGAATCATGAATTTGACATGGACTATCTTGATTATGTACTGTTAAATAGATGCACAATATATGTATAAACATGGAGTCATGTATAGAGAATAATGAAGTTTTAAGATCAATACATAACACTTCCTGGGATAAAACAAAGGCTTAAGAACTATTCATTATATGAAACATGAAGGTGGTTGACTAACAAGACTAATCTGAAGACAAGTTTCTGAATGGCCAAATGAAGTGCAGCATTTTCTATTGAAGCAATTAGGATTAATGTAATTCTGGATAGTGAGAAGGTGATGGCCATGATTGTAAATTAATATTTTCCAGTGGCTACCCATGTACTCAAATGTCAGTATTGATCAAACTTACCTCTGCACAATTAATGTTGATAGATTCAGCAGCATTACACGCTTGCTCATCTGTTAGCCAATTAAGATAAGCACTGGATTTTTCCTAATAGCTGTATTTATTGTCATCAAAAATATTGATATGTCTAAGTGGTAAGCTATAACCAATACAAGCTCAAACCATGATAATTCTCCAAGTTTCAACTTAGGTCTAATAAGCCTTAATGAGGTGAACAACTGTCATTTCCCTTCCACTGATGAGGATAATCTTGATCAGCAACAAATTTTCATGAAACTTCCTCCTCCCCTAAACATACTGACAAAACAGAATAATTAAAGAGTGATGTCTATTATTGTCAATGACAGGGTTTTGCAGATAATATGACAGGGAAGACACCATATTTCAGCAGCTGAAATTATTAGCAGTGCTGTTAAGGCCTTCATAGTCCTTAAACAGAGATTATCATTTTTAAACAATGATGCTCTACCTAATTGCTATGATGGTTTAAAGACTCTCCTCACACAGACACACACAAACTGTATGTGTGTCAAATACTCTATGTGCATACATAGACATACATATAATCAGTACTATCAATCTAATGGTCAACAATTACTAATATGGACAGGGTTTTTTTTAGAAAAAGAAAAGAAAATAAGGCTTCAAAACTAATGCTTCTGAGATTCTTGTCTCCCTTCGATATACATTTTATCACAATAACATTATTTTTACCTTTTAAAAAAGTTTCTAGCTAGGTAAATATTTTATTGCTTGAAATGTAGTTTTTCAAAAAGTATACAATAGCTCCCATTTTCATTTTTTGTCAATTAATATGAATATAAAATATTAGCTGAGCCAGCTATTGAAATTCTCCATTATCATGGCCTCTAACTGAGCTATTATGCAAGATATTAGTTTGCCTGAAGGTTTGGGAATGGAGGAGGAAGGAGGAAAAGCAAGGAGCTAATAGTTATATGTTGATTAAATTTTTAGGTCAAACAATAAGATAATAAAAGTAGGCTATTCCACCAAAATCAATGGTCCAATAAATAGAGTATAGAGCTAATGGAAAGTACTGAAATTATTCTGGGACCTAGGGTTATATTTATACTGATTAGTGTTACTACTCTGTCTTGGAAGGTAAAGGATGTAATCATTTCAAATAATAGATAGTTAGATAGATGATAGATAGATAGATAGATAGATAGATAGATAGATAGATAGATAGATAGATAGATAGATAGATAGATAGATAGATACATAGATAGATTAGATAGAGATATTATAGTGATAATATACATACACACGTATGTGTGTGTGTAAATTTTATATATATGTGTGTGTGTGTGTGTGTGTGTGTGTGTGTGTGTGTTGCAATATTGTGTATATATATATATACACAATACCTGAACAAAGACTCCACATACAAACCCATAAACACTGACCCAACCACATATCTAGAAAAAATAACCAAGAAGAAAATCATAACCACCAACATTAGCAAAGAGATCCAACAGAAGATCATCCCAAGAGAAAAATCTTCCAGATGCCCCAAATTATACGGCCTCCCCAAAATACACAAAGAAGGCATACCTCTAAGACCCATAGTCAGCTCCATAGGAGCACCACTACAAAACCTGGCCAAATACCTAGCAAAACAACTACAACCCCATGCTGAAGCAGCAGCTTCACATGTACAAAACTCATACCACTTCTTAAAAATGATCAAAAATCTACATGTGGAACAAAGAGATCTGCTAGTAAGCTTTGATATGGTTTCACTATTCACCCAAGTCCCAGTGAAAGAAACCCTGCAAATCATCAAAAACAAATACAAACCACTCAAGCACCTCATGGAACTAACAGAACACTGCTTAACCAAAACATATTTCATATACAAAGAACAAAGATACAAACAGATAGAAGGAGCCCCCATGGGATCCCCACTATCATCCGTTATTGCAAATCTGTTCATGGAAGAATTAGAATCCAGAGCCCTGACAAATGCCACCCACAAGCCCAAAATATGGCTAAGATACATTGGCGACACATTTGTTATTTGGCCCTATGGAAAAGAAAACCTAAACAATTTCCTAACACAACTAAACAGCGCACATCCCAAAATCAAATTCACCATGGAAACGGAAACAAACAAAGAACTACCATTCCTACTAATCTACAAAAAAACAGATGGCACACTAGGACACACCATATACCAGAAGAAAACGCGCACCAACCACTACCTAAATGCTCAATCCCACCACCACCCAGCACAAATAAACACTAATTACCAGAACCAAATGCCTGGCAGACCAGGCACACATAAAGACTGAACTATGCACCCTGATCAAAATACTGATAGCTAACGGCTTCCACAAAAAAAAAATCACGAACCTGATCCACAAAAACATACTGAAACACAATAGAGATCCAGAAGATGAACAAACCTATGGAACAGCTGTCCTGCCCTACATAAGAGGAACAATAGACAAAACCAACAAGATACTATGCACGCATCACATCAAGACTGCTTTCAAAACGGACAAAAAAATAGCAGCCATCCTAAGAAACCCCAAAGATAAAACTGACCTAGAAAACCAAGGTATATATGAAGTACCCTGCTCATCATGCCCTTCCACATACATAGGACAAACCAATAGAAGGATAAGTACCCGCTTTGAAGAACACAAGAATGCAATAAAAAAGCTGGAACACACTTCCTCACTAGTCCAACATATGAAAACCACAGGTCATAACATCGACTTCAATGGCACCAAAACCCTAGCTGCTATAGAATCATCAGAGAAGCCATAGAAATTGGTAAAAGACCTAATAGTATGAATACAAGAGATCTGGAAGCCTGCACTCACCAACAAAAAAATCTCTATATCACAATCCAGGCAAACACCTGGACACAAACAGACCCCTCCTAATACCTCAGCCCAAACGCGCCCCAGCCAGCTACTCAAATAAAACCTAGCTTCCTAATAAATAATTATCGGCCATTCACAAGAAACCAAGCTGCACTAATTAACCCCAATGCACAAAACACAATGTTGCCAACCAATCAAAAACACAGCAACTTGAAGACCAATAAAAACAGACCTAGACTCCCAGCCAATCAGGATGAGGAAAAAAATCATGCAAATATAGCAGAAAGCCAGCACCAAATTTAAAAAAAAACGGCTGCCAAGCCTGACACACAAAATTAAAAAGAACCCAATACACAAGCCTGAGGATGGCAGATGAGATTCTGCTGAAACGTCGTTATAATAAAAGCACAAATATTAAGATATTTGGGTAAATATCCGAAGAAACCTAAATACCATACATACATACATACATACATACATACATACATACATACATACATACATACATAACGGATATTGCAATTCAGAAGTACATTTCTCCAGTCTCCCAATGTATGATCACTAGTATGGCTAAGAAAAATAACCTCTTAATTTTATGTCAAAAAAAGTAAGGGAGCTTATTTTTGGTAAAGTTCAGAAAAGAAGCCAATACAATAATTGGTACTAGATTATGTGGATAAGAGAATACAGTACTTGTCTTCTTCTTTTCATAGCTCTCATATATGTATTTATGTAAAATTATACTTATATGAAATTGAGACACAGTACTGTGACTATGCACGTACAATTCTACCAAAATGTATACTGTTGACAGAATTTTTAAGAAGAGCCACAAGTGATAAACATCAGTTAATAACAGTTAATAACAATAAAGCATGCTTTTTATGCATGTGTCATATGTTCCCCCCCAGAAAAGACAAAACAATCCAATCCCATTTTAAGTTTTAAAAAACAATTGAACTGAAGCATATAGAATACACACAATCTTTTATTAAGTGACTTTGTCCCTCACAATCCTAGCGACCTATGTTTCAACAGGTACAGATAGTTTACTGCTGTTTCTTTAATTTGATTTAATTCAAAAAATGTGTAAAGCCATTTATTGGCCTCCAGCCTGCAAATTGGGCATGAGTTATAGACTAATATTTTATACCCTGTGGTGCCTTATTACTTAACTAATGACAATATTTGCCCAGGGTTTTCAAAATCGTTTTAGACATGTTTAAAGAAATCTTGATTAAATGACAGCAAAAATATTAGATATTAAATATAAATAAGAATAATATGAAGAGAGTTTAAGAATTGGGCTATTGTGGATTGCAATATATCAGAGTAATGTGCAACTCAGTTTTCTTACTGAGGTTTCCCAGTTGCCTGGGCTGACAGATGCTGCTTGCTTTTTTTCACCTAGAAAGAAAGACATTCTGGTGAGAACTTGTTTTTAACCCAAATATTATTTTCAGTTCCTAATTAGATTGCAGAACTATCTTACTGGAATCACTATTAAACCCAGGGGTGGCATTCCACCTGTATAACAACCAATTCAGTGATCACACACTTCGTGCACACCAAGCATGCATGCCAAGTACATATCTGCGCACATGCTCCAGGTTTAAAAAAGCTCTAATACTTACCTTCTACTGCAGTCCCTGTGAATAAAATAGTAGGAGCGGGTGGTCGGGCCTACGTGCTCATCACAGCAAACCAGTTCACTGCCAGCTGATCTTTGGAGCAAGAGGTTCACCTGAATCGGTCCAAACCGGTCAAATCCCACCCCTGATTAGACCTCCAGTTCAGCCTTCAACCAGGACACCCCTAGAAAGATAGACTTTCTCTTCTAGTATCCTCCAATCAATATAGCCATTCCTTAGAATTAAAAAAAAATCCTATATTTGGAGAACAGCTCATGTTTCATGGAGACCCAATACAGATTTTGCAGGTATATATATGTATGTATGTATGTATGTATGTATGTATGTATGTATGTATGTATGTATGATTGAATGTAAATGGAGAAAAGACAATCCGATCGAAGTAATTTTGCAAGTAAATAAAGACAGTAGAATATGATAGGAATTATAAATGGGTATGGAGAGAGGACACTTTCCAATGTTCAGCCCTAAGCAGAGATTATTGGCAGACATAGATCACCAGCCATTAAATGAAGTCAAAGATCAGGGCCATCATAGAACAGACTAACCACTTTTTTTTCTGCTTACCTCGTGTTACTGCCCAAAAATTTCAGATGAATAAAAGTAGTAATAAAAAATAAAGGAGAACCACACTGAAATTGATTGTGGCAGCAATTAATTTTCATTTAGATTTCATTATAGCACTTGCTATTCCCTCCCCCCTTTTTTTGCTGGCATTGTTTGACTTGCTGTATATCAAGATGTAATGTAATTCCAAAGGTCTTGTTGAGAAAATTTATGATGTCACACTTCTCACCTAAGTAATTACTATAGATTTTCTGGCAGTTTTAAACCAACATTTAATTTTCCTTCTCTTTTTCTCTGTAGTCCCACAGCTGAGAGTGACAGTTGCAACTGATATGTTTCAATGGTATAATCAGTTTCCATCTGTAGTAGTAGATCTATAGGCAACTTTGTACCACTTGAATGCAAAGGTACAATTTTGCTTTGTGACTTAAGCCTTTCCAGTGTGTAGCAATTCTAACAATAGCCACGCTAATTTAGGAATTCTGGAAGTTGAAATCCATATAACTGGAAAAATATTCTTGTTTGAGAATTATTCAAATCATGTTCTGTGCTTCATTTTAATTCTTGACAAAGTGGTCTCTAAGCTTAAATGGTTTGCGAAGGTGCAACATGAGCCAATAATATTAATACTCCAATGTAAATCAATCCTGCTCTTGTTATTGTGATCATGATAATTAGTCAAACTCATGAGAGCATCTCAGGGAAAAGGAGTCCTAGGCTGTGTACTTTCCGTTGGAAATGATGTCTAAATACACATTTCCCAAGACACCTAATATCCAAAGTTATCTGTTTCAACCTTGAAGGTAGCAGAGGGAACAGATGCCTCACATTCAGCTCCTGCTACAGTCACAGAGATTTCCCTTGCATCTAACCATAAAACAAGATGATCTTGGCAAGTGGGTTTTTTTCTGCCTTGTCACATGTTATTGCCTTACTTTTGTCCCCTGCTAATTGGTCAGACAGTTCTTGGTTGATGTCCTTAATTGTCACTGTGTTAGGCTATTTTCCCCCTTAATCTGTTGATTCTAAAAAGCAGCTGTGGAGTGAATCACATATCTTAGGTTTTGCAGGGATTTGGAACATAGACAAGGAGGCTAGAAAGGTAATACAATGGGACAGCAACCTTCATGCTGACATTGTTTTCTGTTTACTGAAGAATGAATTGAGAACAGTTTAACTTGGTAATTGGAAAGGCCAAAAACCATGGGTGTGAAACTTATGGAGTCACGTTGCTGTCATGGGATGTTTTGCAATGTTTTTTTCCCTTTGTGGAGCTGGGGTAGGCATGGCCTGCACGTAACACATCCAGCAGGTGGGCTGCCAGTTTGACACCCCTGACATAGACATTGAATTGGGGGAAAAGAAAAGATGGTATCAGGACATAATGTGACAGCAAAGTACATAGGTATAAACCTTTGGGTTTCATTGCCATCATCAACTCACATTGATTAAGGTATTTCCAATATACACTTGAAACATGTAGACTTAAACTAAACCAAAACTTTTAGATGAATCAGACAAGAATTTGGATTATCGGTGCATAATTTTTCACGCTCTACTTTGCCTTCTATCATTCTAGGACTTTATTTACAATCTCCTTTTTATCACTTCTCTAAATGTAAATGATATCACCATTTTTTGTTTTTAATTGCATATGTTACCTTAACATGGAATGTATATCTTTGTGATTAATTATAGAGTTAGAGCAAGAAGGAAAATCTATAGCAGGCAATTTCTTTTTTAAAATCAGCTCAGTGTGCAGTGAATATACTGACAATGAATAACATTATTTCTTAGATTATATTATCTCCATCACACTTAATAATATTTATCAAGATTCTAAAAATAGAAGTCCTGGTGCAGAAAAGCTAACCTAATGTAAAAGTCCGAGATATTTTTTAAAAACTACTAAGAATGCAGAAATAGATATTCATTTTTTTCAATTTATGTCTATCTAGTCATTTGAGTACTTAGAGCTTCTAGAACAAACTTAAAACAATTTAACACCTAGGTTAAAATGAAGAAAACTGGATGTAATTGAATTCTTTACCATTTATTACTTATTATTTTTGCTCATTAGTGGCAAAGAACAAATGCTTTTCATGTGTTACTTAATTCAAAAAACAACAAAATAATTAGAATAATATGGTTTGAGGTCAGTAGCTGAGCAACAGTGTTGTACATTTATACTGTGGTGCAAAAGTCTGTGAGAAATTAAGAATTTCTTTAGATATTCTTCAAGTTCTGTTGGGGTTGTTTAATTCAGTTTGTAATTATCACTAAAAAAAATAGAAGTGAACACCAATGACCTTCTAAAATTTCCACCAAAGTTTGCAGATTGTTTGTAGTTTTATCTTTTCTGAATCTCTACATTTTGAGAAATATTGTAAAGATTCCCAAGGGCAGGACTCACTTTATTAGCATCAGTGAATGGACAATTGAAAAAGCCCAATGGGAGAACTCATGATAATTTTGATTTAATTGCAATGTAGGAGGGTTAGATAATTAATGGACAACAAAGACAGGAAATTACACATATATCTTGCTCCTACATACTTGTTCATTTTAATGTGAATGAATACCTCAATGCACCACTGATATTTTTTCAATATTTTCTTCTGCTTTAAAAATGATGTAACAATCATTTTCACCGAAATCAATAAGAATTATTAAAGAAAAAAATATAGCAGAATTTTTCTGCATAGTGTTTTGTCCCTCAACAATTGATTGTCTGAATGCCCTTCCCTAGTTGTGCTGGCAGTAGCGTGGTGGATGGTATGAAGGACAGGATCTTCTTTTTCCCAGGATGCTGCTACCTGTAAGTGTAATATAATTAATCATCCTAGTGTGGAAAATATATATCTTTAAGGTATACCATTAGACAATCTAATTTTGAATCCAGACCTAATACCTAATTTAGTTCAAAATGGTGGAAATATTAAAGAAAAGTTTTTATACTGGGAAATTTTAGATTACTTTATCTTAGTAATGGTCTCAATAGAACAGAGGTGTTTTGTCATTGTTTGGTCTCACATAACTACAATTGCTTGGTTCCCTGTGATTGCCCTCTAACAAATTATTTTTAATCAAACTGACACAGCAGGAAAACAACGCAGGGGAAAAAAAAGACCTACAGTAACTTTCATTGCAAAATTCTCAACATTGTTAAGGCATTCTAAGCTATTACTGGCCATAGGCAAGTAAATACAAATTCTACATCTGGATGGGAAGAGAGATATAAGTATCCATATAAATTCATTTTTACTATCCATGTTTAAAGGAAAATATTAGGATCCATTTTATTCAATTAACTAATTATATGCCATCTAGTTGATGTTAATTGTTAGTGACAACATTGATATGTTTTCCAATTGATATGTTATAATCAAGTTTACCCATCTTTTGGCTGGTTGCCTGTTTTTTTTTTTAGTGTCATCTTTTTCAGCATTATAAATTTCTCAAGAGAATATAGTTTTTGGTATAATGTGTTCAAAATATGATAATATGAGACTGGTCATACTGTATGTGCCTTCAATCAAAATTCTAGATTTATTTATTTGCATTCTGGCTATCTACTGTATTCTCAGGAGCTTTCTCCAACAACAAAGTTCAAATGCATAAATATTTTATCCTGGTTCTTCAAATTTTTTTTCCATACTGTATCACAGGAAAAATCTTTTGTTTGATCTTTTTTTCTAGACAGATTCTATCTAAATATCTAAATCTTTTTCAAGGTCTCCATTGCTGTCCTACTAATGGCTAGTCTTCAATGTCTTTGATTGCTGATTTTTTATTGTTGATAATTAATTTTGCCTTATAAAATAGTTTCATTTCATTATTTAAAAAAGACTAAGCAATTTTGTCTTCTTTGCCTTTCATGCAATGTGACTGGCTATTTGAAGCTTGCAGATCATTTTCAAGCAACAGTAGTGTCATCACCATGTTATAGGTTATTCATACTCCAATTTTGAAACTGTAATCATCTTGTTCCAATCCAGTTTTACCTAATATGTATTCAGCATATAGTTTTAATAAATGAGATTAAGCAGCCTGGTCTCACTCATGTTCTGGCCAGGATATGGATTCCTATCATATGTAGAAGGTTGGCATAGTCAACTAATCTAAGGCCTTTCTATAAACCACATATTGACTTCTTTTTGTTCATTGATTTTTAAATTATATCATTAATAATGATATAATCTAGCATCAACCTACTCATGTAGGGCTTTAATCCCATGTTCAATGGTCCTATTTTTCTTGTATGAAAAATAACTATTTTAGAATATCTTGTATAGTCCATTAATCATCTTTCTTTTATTGGCAAGTTCCATATTTATTCTGACATCTAGTTTTCTTCTATTTCTGGTAGTCTTTTTTTACATTCATTCTTAAAAAATTCTTTGATTTCATTCCACAATTTCTTGGATTACTTATCAATATAACTTAAAACTTCAAAAGCAATTATTAATTTTTTTTCATAATACTGTATCAAATTGAACTTCTTCTTTAGCTTGAACTGGATCTGGTCCACTGTCAGTCCTTGACATGTCTTTGCTGTTGTAACTATTCTCTTCTATGTCCAATCATGCTGTTAATTTGATTTTGAGTATCATTTTAATGATGTGTATGTGTGTATGTGTGTGCATATTTTGATTGTCTGAATAGCTTGTTAACAATAAAGAAAACACTGGATTGACAGAAATTTATGTTAGTCCCCTGATAAATTCAGTGTCAGCTACAAACAACACATCTTCTTTGCATGTTCTGCAAATTTTAGCTTGATGACAAAACACACCAATTCATTTTCTTCTGCATCAGTAGTTGCAACATAAACTTGGATATTCATCAAATTAAATATTTTCCACAAAGTCTAGTTGATATTGTTTGGATTATTGGCATTATATTCTATATTCCTTATATCTTGTTTGACTATGAAAGTAACAGCATTCCTTCTTTGTTTTTCATGTTCTGAGTAGTAAATACTTCTGATTAAAAGTGTCTAATTCTAGTCCATTTCAATTCTCTCATGCCAAAAATGCTTGGTTATAATAGTTTAATTTCATCTTTCATATGTTGCTTATGTTTCTTAGATTCCAGGTTCCCTCTGTAATTCTGTCTTTGCAGCTTTGGACTTTCTTTTCCTGCATAGCGGCATAAAGTAACTAAATATCTTTAATCTAGTTTATATAGCCAGATTAAAGCCAGGCTTTAGTCTTGCTATATTATACACATGATACTACTCCAAAAGTGCCTTAGCATATCCTCTGTATGTTGAATGTCACCCAATGTGAAAGATCCATATCAGTTGTCATATCATATTGTCTGTTCATGTGGTTTTCTTGGTAAAATATAGTACTGGTTTACCACTGCCTTTTCCTGTGCAGAGTTAATGGACACCTTTGCTATTGTAACTAAAGTGATCTTCAGCATTTTTCTATATTGCTGCCACCTGATATGTATTAGGATATCATGATGTTAGATGACCCTGCCGAATATACAGATTTTTGGCATTAACTACTGATGTCCTTACTTATTCTTCCAGGAACAGTTCCTGCCACAATTCTGCAGCATAGCAGGACTGAGGGGGATTTTTTCTAACAAAGTTTCATAAAAACAAAACAAAAACTTTTTAAAATCTTGATCCATGTTTACTTTCTCAAACCTGTGAGACATAGCTATCTCTAATGATTTTCCCTTGTGTAAATTCCCCCAAACTTTAAAGATCAGATTAAATATTTTGACATTGTAATTTTTATTTTGGTTAATCTTTCAGATATGTTCCCATTTAATTCCATGGTCTTCTAGATCTCTATGATGATGCTCCCACAGATGACCTAGGGAAGGCTGGAAGACTGACAGAAGATCAAATAAGAAATAATTGGTCCTTGTTACTAGGAAACCTGAAACCTGAAGCCCTAGCTTGTGAGTGAAACTCCTGTGATCTTCCTCCAGATCCCTAAGAACAATGACAACAATATATTAAGACTCGGAAATCTGAGAGTATTGAAGTTTGAAATGGCAAAATATGGGAATAACAGTCTATTAGGAAATTTCTGTTCTTCCTGAATAGTCCTTCATTCTGAACAAATACAACCCTGCTAGGTTATAATGAAGGTTTAAAAATCTGGTACATTTAGTTTATGGTTTGGAAGTGACCCACATTGGAAATAATATCTTCATTTTGTAAGCCATGATCTGGCTGATACCTTGAATTAACTACATGACCCAAATCCAGTTTGTTCTCTGACTTTGCTCTTGTCTTTTATCCTATGATATTCAGAACATTCTTATATTTTGGCTGAAGCCAGAATTATTATTAAATCTCAATTGACTAAGATTGTTTCTTATTTGGCTAAAAAGAAGGCTCAGTATAAAAGAGCCTTATTTGTCTGCCAAGAGTCCGATGATAGACTATCTCTATGTAGGGCCACTTACTCACCACTAAATTATATTCAAATGCTACATCCAGTCATTCAACATTCCCAGAATTATTATTCAAGTATTTTCAGGTTTTATTTAGTACAGGAAAAGCATAGTCCATGTTCAATATATTTTATGTCTTGACAAACATTTATAAAATGTGAGCTTGACATCTGAAGGCCAGATCATAGGCCTCTGAACTGAGATTTCTACTATCACAACACATGTAATTTGACAACTCAAATTATACAAATTAACTTGTTGCTTCAATTGTAGAATCACTAAATGTAATCCATTCCAAGGACAAATGCCTCCTTAGAGTGACAGAGCACAGCAATCAGATCCAGTAGGCTTCAAATAGCCAGTCACATTGCATGAAAGGCAAAAAAGACAGAATTGCTTAGTCTTTTCTTTTTTGGGGGATAATGAACTGAAACTATTTAATAAGGCAAAATCTTCTGAAGCTTTATTAATAAGTCTGAGACACCCATCTGCACTTTTAGAAACACTGCATCAGGAGACCCACGTAACATATTGCTCCATCTGGTCTTGTATATGGGATTCCAGCCATGTTTCTGAACCATGCCAAAACTTTGGACATATTCAGAGTTACTGCATATCTTAGGGATATAGCTAATGCTTCTTGGTCCTATCTATGCTTTGAGCCAAAGCTGCCCTAACTAGATTTTCTGGTACATCTGCACAGCAATGCATTGATATTATGAAGAAAGACACAAAGGTAGTTTTGCCAAGGGTGGAAAAAGGAAAACAACTGAGCCTTCTAACAGCTGGCCTTGAAACAGTATCTTCCTAATCTTGCCAATTTTCTAACTGCCAAAGAGTTTCAGGTTACTATTGGAATAAAATTTCTTGTATCTAGGCTAAGAGGGTAACATAGTACAGTATATTCTGGGTGCCTTATCTTATCAGGACTTCTTCCCAGCAGTTAAAAAAGAATAGGAACTCTCCACACTTTGCTGGTTATTAAAAAGTCTCTCCTCCCCCCCTTGTTTAAGAAGATATATATAGTGCACTTGGGGCCAGATGCTGCTTGAGAAGCTGTTGGATTCCTCAAGGAGGGATCTATCCCTTTATGGAAACAGACCAGCTGATCAGACAAGGGAATGAAGATAATTACCCAGCTGAAAAGAAGGATTGGATGTGGGAAGGAACCTTATGTTAATTGCTGAACTAGCAAGGTAGTTAGAAAGGAGAAGATACGGTTAGCAAGAGGAAGTTTAGAGGTGGCTCTCTGAATATGCTAATTAACCTGGATGGCTTCTGGGAGGAGAAGATGCTGACTGGCATATATGCATATTAAACTATTAGAATCATTGAAAGAAAAAATGCTCTCAGGGAGGCAGCATGAGAAATTATGCCTTTAGCTTAAGTGGCTTGAAATAATAAGTCCTGTGCAGGCATTTAGACTGCAGATGTGATAGCTACTAGGGGGCAATAGTGTACATTCAATCCCTGCCCCATTAGCTACTCCCCTATCCTTCTCATTCATTATACCATACTGAGCAGCAAATTCTAGATGGGGGGTATTTTTCCAAACATTTAAATGTGAGCGCAGTACAGTTACCATGAATTCTATGGAAAGATCTATTTGGTTCAATAATGAATAGGGCAAGGCCCACATGCAAGGGGGGCGATGTTTGGCAAGGTCTAAAGTATAAATGTGACCTCGTTCCAATTGTGCCACCTTTCTAGCTCCTGCTGTAGGGGCAAAATGCCTGCAAATGGGTATAATTTCCAGAGAAAGGCTGTTCAACTTCCACCAAGGTATTTATTTAGAAGTTCTTTGGTGACGATGATAGTGGTATAAACAGATATCTTGGTAACTGCTTGAAAATTCACAGTACAGTTATGCATAGTTTTTATCTTGAAGGAGGATAATAACCAGGGAATTTCAGGACTCCAGACTAAATTGAGAAATAAAAAAAAATCCTAGAATTGAATGGCATACTACCTTTTAAAAACTACATGGATGAGTCCACGATGTCAGAGGAGTCAAGCTTCACTTAAATAAAAGAGACATCTCCTTTAAAAATTGTCTTTGAAAGAAAAAAACTATGTTGAAAATTTTTGGATTTTTTAAAAACACATTTGGGCATCAAAACATAATTTCCCACCCTAAGAACCATAATTTCCCAAAACATAATTTCCCACCCTAAGAACCATAAGAACTATAATATATTAATAATTAATACTTTTTAAGTTATTTTGGGGAACTCTTACATGTGGGACCCCTTCTCCTTGAAGGTATCTGCCCATTCTACTGAGACAGATAAACAGATCCCTTACATTAAATGTTGCCATCTGATCAGACCTTGGAGGCACACTTCCTTGATGGTTGCCTTAGACCTTTGATGCAGTAATCAACCTGAGATTAACCTGGGATTCCTACAGTTTAGCTTTCCAAAATCTTGTGAAGACCAGGATCTCCTCTCAAACATTGGGCTAGGATGGGGGTTGATGTAGGATAATATTTGGTCTGGTGCATTTGGGAAAAGGACCTTTGTTTTTAAACTGTGTTTTATGGATTGTTGTGAGCTACTTAGAGTCACTGTATAAGATAGACTCTCAAGTCATCTAAACCATGTAATAGGTGGTTATTTAAGTTCACCAACTAACTAACTAAACAAAAGTCATTGTTCAGCTATTCAAATCTATACTGGCTATATGTACACAGTGGAATTTCCTGGAAAATTTGATGGTATATACATTTTTTATATGAAGAAAATTATATGGCTATTTTTATTATATAAAATAACCATAGGTGGCTAACAAACAAATATACAAATAATTAAACCACAAGATTAAATTCTACTGCACTTCAAATGATGTAGTTTTACATGTCAAGTTCTACTGCTAAGAACTGGGGTGTCAAACTGGATTTCTTCAAGGTCTGCATCAGATTTGTTCAAAAGCCGGAGAGAAGGAGACTGAATGACAACCTCCTGCAGCACTGTGCCGGCCAAAGCAGGATATGGGGTGCTGTTCAGAGAGGTCCACACTCTGTTTTGGTTAGCAGACTGATGCAAGAGGCCATCCAGGTCAAAAATAGAGTGCAGGGGGCATGTGTGCCCCCCCCCTATGCCCCATTTTGGCCATCAGAGGCACTGCAGGCCAATCCTTTGCTATTTCCAGGCTGGTCCCACAGGCCAGATTAAAGCACCCGGCAGACCGTATCCAGTCTGTGGGCCTTGAGCTTAATACCCCTAGCTAAGAACAATGAGGCTGACTTCCCTGTTGTTGGTTTTGGCAATTAATATACCATTTGTACATTCAATCCTTCTTATCTCCTCACTTCTCCAAGTTGGACCATTTTCTATAGCTGGCACATTCTTGTTTCTGGTCTGGATACTTTGTCTTATCTGAGTATTAGGTCCCAGTTCTGCATGAGTACTACCATTCAGATAACCTGTATTCTAAACCACTTTAAAGAATGCATTCAGAAAGACACTACTGAATATATGTGTTATATAATAGATATTGATTTTCTCCCCTTCTGGGGTGGGTAGCATTCAGTAAATGAGTAGCAAAAATTTAGGAACAGCATTGTGTATAACTCTTGCAAGTTATTCTATGTTGCTTAAGCAAGCTCAGATATGCTGAAGAATGGTATTGCCTTGTAAGTATTGATTCTGATGAGAATATGGTTGGATTTTGTGTTTGTAATTTTTTTCCATTGAGAGGCAGTTTGGTATAGTGGTTAAAAATACTAGGCTAGAAAATGGGATGCCAATAGTTCTAAACCTACTTAGGCATAAAAACCAGCTGGGTGACTTTGGCCCAGCCATTCTCTGTCAGCCATAAGAAGGCAATGGAGAACTGCATCTGAAAAATATTGTCAAGAAAACTATAAGTATGAAGTTCTCAGGAGTCTTATTTGAAAGCATGCATATACACAAACATGCACAAAATACTGCCAATGGTCTTGTGTGGTTTTGACCTCCCCAAAATTGTAAGTTCTAAGAGCATTAGAGAAATTGCTAATCATCTTTATCATAGAAGTGCTATTTCAGTTTTAAGTTATTACAGAATTGGTTTAATGAGGCATACATGTCTATTTCTGAATAAGACAACAGAGGCTGATGCACGAAAAGCATGACATTTTGTATGGAATTTCTGTTAGATTCTTCAGTTCCTTAATCTATTGCCATGACCTGAGATGGTCAAACCTCTGTGTAAAATTATACTGAATACTATTCAGATCAAACTGATTCACCTGTCACCATCTATTAAGAAACACAATTTTCTCTTGCTTGGCAGTGAAGGAACTTATTTTATGTAATTGATTTTAAAGAAAAGATTTATAATGTTTGCCCTTCCCTTGAGTCCAAGGCATATTTACATAGTGCAGAGATGTTTTGCTTTCAAATTTAACAAGAAAGACTATACAATTTTTCAGGTGCTCAGATAAACACCAAAATATTTTTTCTACTGTAAGAAATTCTTTACAATGATTCTTAAAGTTTTGGATTTTTGAGAACTCTGGAAAGAAGTGTTCTTGGATGAAAAAAAGTCTATTTTATAAATCAGTTTAGATATATGACTGCAAGATTATATCAGAGATATAAGTGAAACTTTTCTGCAGAAGTCAATACTGGTATGATGCATTGTATATCTACCAATTTCTTTCATTAAACATCTCTCTATTATAAAAAATGAGGTTTTAGGGTTCTAAAATATGGAGGATTTCATCCTTATAATGAAGTGAATCAATCTTTAAAACATTTGTCTATTCCTTCAATATTTCCATTTATACTTTGGTGCCCATAAAATTCTCTGCCCTATGTCATTTAAAAGATGGTGGTAGCTTTTAAAAATTAAGAAGTAGTAATAAAGTGGCATACCACTGAATTGTTTTTTGACAGCTTTAACATCCTTGTTGATAGGATTGCATTTTGCTCAGCAGAGGCAGGGGAATAAGTATATACTTTGTGTTACAACACCCTGTTAAGCCCCAATTAAGGGAGAAAGCATACTGCTTTCTTTTCTGTCTTTCGGCTCATCACCAGAGACCATACCGACAGAAAGCTATTTGTTTCGTTGTCTTTTCTTTACATGTGTGTAAGGTTTTTAAGCTGATAATTTTTAAATAATAAATAAGGGAGACTAGTATAGATCTATTTCGAGCTAGTTAGCTCTCTTCAGCTAGCAGGGTGTTGTAATACAAAGTATATACTTATTCCCCTGCCTCTGCTGATAAGGAGAGAGCCAGATGGTGTAGTGGCAATTACAACTGCCTCACATGTAATACTTCCCTGGTTCGAATCCCAGTAAGGGTATGGCTAGCTGAAGAGAGCTAACTAGCTCGAAATAGATCTATACTAGTCTCCCTTATTTATTATTTAAAAATTATCAGCTTAAAAACCTTACACACATGTAAAGAAAAGCCAACGAAACAAATAGCTTTCTGTCGGTATGGTCTCTGGTGATGAGCCGAAAGACAGAAAAGAAAGCAGTATGCTTTCTCCCTTAATTGGGGCTTAACAGGGTGTTGTAATACAAAGTATATATATATATAGAGAGATATATATAGATATATATAGATATAGATATACATATAGATATATAGATATAGATATATATACTTTGTGTTATAACACCCTGTTAAGCCCCAATTAAGGGAGAAAGCATACTGCTTTCTTTTCTGTCTTTCGGCTCATCACCAGAGACCATACCGACAGAAAGCTATTTGTTTTGTTGTCTTTTCTTTACATGTGTGTAAGGTTTTTAAGCTGATAATTTTAAATAATAAATAAGGGAGACTAGGATAGATCTATTTCGAGCTAGTTAGCTCTCTTCAGCTAGCCATACCCTTACTGGGATTCGAACCAGGGAAGTATTACATGTGAGGCAGTTGTAATTGCCACTACACCACCTGGCTCTATCCTTATCAGCAGAGGCAGGGGAATAAGTATATACTTTGTGTTACAACACCCTGTTAAGCCCCAATTAAGGGAGAAAGCATACAAATATATATATATTTATTTTCGGAGATTTTCGCGGGTATTTGTATGTGGATCTTTGGTTCTTCTGGTTTTCTCCTGCGTAGAGTTGGAAATATCTAAGCGACGTTTCGATGAAGTCTCATTCATCATCTTCAGGCTTGTGTCTTCGGCCTTGTGCTTCTCAGAGTGAATTCTTTGTTATATTAATTCACTCTGAGAAGCACAAGGCCGAAGACACAAGCCTGAAGATGATGAATGAGACTTCATCGAAACGTCACCTAGATATTTCCAACTCTACGCGGGAGAAAACCCGAAGAACCAAAGATCCATATATATATATATATATATATATATATTATAAAGACACATGCAGATATTTTAAACATACAACTTTTCCATTCCAAATTAACTTTTGAATATACAAAAGCTTAATTTATTAAGAACTAATTGATTAGAAAAACTTTATTTGTGTAATTAATAATGGTGATCAGATTTGAATGGAATTCTTTGTCAATTTTTTCAGAGTTCTTTGTTATATTAATTTTTCAGACAGAACAATTTTCTACACTTTTCAAAAAATGTCAATTTAACAGAGCACATATTTAGGTTCTCAGTATTTTGTGATAATAATGTCCCAAATTTCTTATGCCTACTATAGCAAGAGATACAAGAAGAATTAAATTTATGCAAAGAAAGCCATTCAGAAGAAATGTTTTCCTCTTTTACAGATTCATGGTAGATAAAGTTATCAGTGGCTCCTCGATCTGAGAATGTTACAGTATATTTACCTCTGGTAACAGAGAAGACAGGATGTTTTTCAATATTAGCTGTTGGAAAGTGCAGTTGCAGTCATGATGCATTTACATTTGATTAGCCTTGGTGAAACCAAAAGCCACCAAGTGGTCCAGAGATCTAATTGTTCAAGGCTGAATATATATTGTTTCAGTCTTAAAAGGAAACAGAATACTCAAGTCTGTGACTGCTTTAAATATTGAAAATTCTTCTTATATATCTTCTTTAAGTTATTAATCTGACAGTTTATCCAACACAATTAAGAATTCTTGAAGTATATTATCAAAATTTCCTTGATAACAGTCTCTTATACACACAATATGTATTTTTAAATTATTATGAGGCAAAAGTTTGCTTCTCTCTTTTTTATTAAAACATAATTCTATTACCATTTTTTAAAAAGGCTGTGTGCAAAGTAAGTCTAAAAATAATTTAGTATGCAGGATTTATAGAGTGAAATTATTAACAGATTTCTGTACCAGGACTTTTAAAGTATTTGCTTAATAGGTCAATCTGACCTATATAGAATAAACAAATTGTCCCATTCTTTGAAGCTAATGAAATATATGAAGTAGCTTCAACATGAATTTTTCTTTAGTATATTTCCTAATGTAATATTTACTTAATTTTTCTTACTTCGTATTTTCAACACACCCAGCTAACTTGAGATTTTGGCAACTTTTGTCCCAAATTATTAAATATTCTTTTCTCAATGATACTTGATGGATTTACACAGATGCAATAATATTCACAAAATATCTGAAATATTTGAAATATATTGCAGTGTCTTCCTTAACAATTTTTATTGCCAATTTCCAAAGATCTTTTTCTCCAGGGATCAAACAAGGATTTCATCACTGTAATGCCCATTTTACGGTCATTTTTAGATGAGTATTACTTTGATGGTAATATTGTTACGACTTACAATGTCTGATAGATAAGATTAAAAAAAGATAAAATATTTAATTTTTTTTCATATCATTGGCCAATAACCAAATGCTTTTTTCTTTAAGGTCTTTTCCATTTTTAACTAATTTTCTCAGCCAAGTATTCTATGAAGACAATGCTTCTTCTACCATAGGTCTATAGCTTCTATCAGCTTGGAAACATTTCTACTTTTCTCAAACTTCTCTATTTTGGATTTATTAGAACAAAAATGCCATCATAGTCATAGCCTTTGGGCAGATATATATGTTATATATTATTTTATGTTAAATGATGGTTTTAAATTGTAGTCTTTCCATGTAATGGATATTTATGTTTTATGATGGTACTACCATAATCACTGATACCATTCGCTGTGAAGATGCACACCCATATATGCATGGGTGTGTATATAATTTATATTGTAATTGTTCTTGGGATGCTGAAGGCATAACAACTCTATGAAAGCATGTTGAGTGGCACTTCCCAAGTCCACATATATGAAAACCCTGGGATGCAGAGAAGAGCTAATTAGTTCCTTAGATCATTTGCAAACATAATGAAAGAAAGACATAAGTCAGATGAAATGCACTATGGATAAAATTTAGAAGACAATATCAATCAGTCAGTTTATTACAATCTTAGACCAGAGATCCAGAACAAATAAAAAAGCTCAGTAAATGTACAATTAAAAATTCTAGTATAAAATAATTAATAACAAATAAAATATATAATAAAATCCAGTTTGTCAATTATACATGGTCTAACTATATTAAAATTACAATCCATAAACTGTGTTTGTAGGTTCAATGCTAAAACTAAGCAGTGAAAAGGGTTTGCCATGTTTGTTATGTAACATACGTAACTATGGTGGAGAAGACACATGTTTGTGACAAATCCCCAGTGCTGCTGTGCAGAATCTAGCCACCTGCAGTGTAGTTATGGACTGTTCATCCTGAAGTAGCCACTGAAGGTAGGTAGTATCGGAGCAGCCAGGATACCTAGCAGTTATTGGCAGAATGTTTTTTTCCTAATCTCTGTTAAAAGGAAGATTTAAGGATCATGTGATCCATACTCTCCACGTCTCTTGAGTTACAGGAACAGAGTCTTTCCATCAATGGTATCCTTTTATATTTGCCATATAGGATGGGCTGATGGAAGTCCATGGAAGTCCATGTAAGCTTTCTGGTGGTTTGCTGACTCCAATTGACTTAAGATAGCTGGCAGGAGCAACAACACATCTAATGGCATCTGAAGCCAGAAAGAGCAGAGCTTCCTCTAAGTCTGCCTGCTTCTTGATGTTGTCTACTCTTTGTCACAAGGTCTTACTAGCTTTAGTCCATCTTGAGTACTGAAGCTGGGGAGAAGCCTAGTTCGGCAAGGCTGGACTCAACATCTTTGATCATGATGAGGAGAATAGAAGACAATATTAAATGGAACACTTGGACCTTATCAGGGATCAAATAGATTTCATCATCAAAATAGCTATGCACGTATCATATAGTGTTCATTTATCAGAATCAGGGTAGGTCGGAGTGGTATTCAGCAGGTTCTGACCAGTTCTGGAGAACTGGTAGCAGAAATTTTGAGTAGTTTGGAGAACCAGCAAATACCACCTCTGACTGACTCCACCCTCATCTATCCTCTGCCTCCCGAGCCCCAGCTGATCAGCTGGTCTTCTTTTGTTGCCCTGCACAGGAGAATGGAGTTGGAAAACAGGTTAGTGGGTTGGGGAAGGAATGGGATTTTGTAGTATCCTTCCCCTGGAGTGAGGTGGGAATGGAGATTTTACAGTATCCTTTCCCTGCCATGCCCACTGAACAATGTCCACCAAGCCACACCATGCTCACTAAGCCATGCCCACAGAATCAGTAGTAATTTTTTTTGAATCCCACCACTGGGGTAGGTTCGAAGTATACATGCCAGGCTTGTCAAGAGACTTATACAGTGATATAATTTTCTAAGAGAGATCATAGCTAAGCAAGATGATAAGTTGATTGTATAGCTTTAGATAAGATTTTATTAACTCACATTTTATATCTTCTTTAAAAAAACCTTGAATCTATACATCTTTCATATTCTCACATTGTCTTATTTTTTTAAAAAAATATTTGGCTTTAGATTTAAAATGTTTTAACAATGTTTCCTAGTAATTTGAGTCTTAATCAAATTGATTTTAAGGAAAAATGTCAATTTATGTAATAATTTTAAAAACTTGAATATTTAAACATATAAGCAGCAAGTAATAATACTCTTCTAGTTGTGCTCATAAGATATGATGAGTACATGTATCATAACTCTGGTAAAGGTAAAAACTTCCACATAAAACATGCCAAAATAGACTGACCTTCTGAATGGCTTCATATAGGGCATTAAGTAGCATTATAAGACTCCTGTCATAGAATCATCATGTAGATAAAGCTAGGAAAAATGGTTTAGCTATTCTTTTCCAGCAGCCTCTGCTAATGAAACTGTAATTCTGGACAGGCTGGCTACTATTAATATTACAAATTTATGTTACAAGAAGTTTCCATATAATGAGGATCTTTTCATGCAGCACTAGAGCAAAGTCAATAAATTCCATTAACAATACCAGGAAACTATTACTAGATTTGAAAAGCTTCATTAGAGCAATCTAACATATCACATTCATGCTCTTAATCATACAAACTATACATACCAAGAGACATTCCTCATTAGTAGGCAAGCCCTTTATGACAGTCTCCAATGGAATTGGAAATAGGATTTCACATTTCTCTTTCTCCAGGTCTCTTTTTAAAGCAATATTATCTTAGCTTGGCAGCTTGGACTGTAATTAATTGGTGATTTACTAGTGATTTACTGAATTGATGATTTACTGGTGTTGACTTTTATTCTTCATCATTCTGCAGAGGTTATCCACTTTTGTAGATATCACAAGGAATTGGATGTTTCTTTTTTTATTATTGAATATTCTAGGAGGGAAGGAAGTAATCCTTTAGAGTTCCCCCCTTCTCAAATTCTAGAATGTTTGCAATCAAGAATCATAGAAATCAATGCCAAAGGTGCTGCAGGAAGTCTGCTTAAGAAATATCAGTGGGAAAACAGCTTTTGAAGTTATTATAACTGGGGCCACAGGTAAAATGAAGCTCTTGAAGGTCAGTCTTGGTGTGACATGCAATAAATTTAATGAACCTACTGAAGTAACATTGCATAATAAGCTTGATATCTACTTTAATGAATTATTTTATTTTATACTGCATAACAGTTTTTGAGCAGTCTGAAAAAAAATTAAATTGTATATAAAACAATATAAAGATGTTTTTGAGAGAAAAATAGAGACCATCATATATATAAGATGCAAATCAGAAGACCTGTAATAAAAGCAGTAAATGTAGCATAAAGTCATATAATGATTATATGTGGTGAGAGAACAGACTCAATACTGTTATTTCTGTAGTGGTCATATGTATTCATCCAGAAGAATAAATTGTGTGGAGTCTAACTAAACTTGACGTACAGGAGCCAGATTACTATTTCTGGGCATCAGTTGTCACTTTTATTAAAGGATGTCCTCATCTTAAAAAGGTTGTTCTTCTTAACATCATTGTTCCTTAACTCTACAATTCTAGAGCACGCAATAATTGTTAGTTGCCACAGCTCAATTCAGGTGAATTCTTTTTCAGTTTATACATAACTGGATAATAATTAGAAACACTAATTGTGGATTTTCTCTTTTACAAAATAGAGTTGCAGAGACTTTTTTTTTTAAAATGTGACTAGTTGTACATCCCCAAGAAGCCCACAGGGGTAAGTGAAGAAGGGAATCAAAAACTCAAGTTGGTTTCTGTGATGATGCAATGCAAGCTACATGCAATTTTACATACATGTAAAAAGTGGTGGGGCTTCAATTGTATGGCCATAATTATTTTTAACATGTGTCCCCCCCAAACATACCCAGCCAATGGGTTCTTTTAAGTATGCAGGGCAGCCTAGGAGGTTTTTTTTAGATAAGTACTGTTTTTTGCCACTCTCAGGTTTGCCTGAGCTTCTGATATAATCTCCTCATATAGAATTAGCACCAAGCCATTTTTACTGTGTGTTTAAAAAATAAAACAAGTTGCCACGAAGGAAGAAAGCAATGCTGGGTGAGTGAAGCAAATAAAAAGGATCAAAAATGATGCAGAAATTTATTTTGTATTCCTTTCTCCATCTCAACCATATACTGAATCATGCAAGCATGAACAAGATGTATTGAGTCTCAAAGGGAAGAAAAGAAGTGGAAAATTAACTACAAATGAAAATACCCTTAACGTACCCCTGGATTCCTGCATATTAATAATCTCTCCCCTTCTCTACTTGGAGTGATATAGAAAAAGGGTCAGGCATGACTACTTCAGAATGTGGTAAGAACAGAAATAAATTGTGAAAGGGAGCAAGAAAAAGAAGCAAATAAAAAGTGAAAAAGAAGATGCAGTTTCCAGGCAGGCCTTCATGCCTGCATCTACAATAAGCACAATGAACTCAATATATCGTTCCTTCCTCCTTGAGCAGCAGGTAGAATTCTAGCAAATCTGATAAGCAATCAAATGTCAGTATGAACATTTTGGGTGAATCTTACTAAGATCACTTCAAGACAGAGATCCTCAAATTATGATCTTCTCACCCAGTTCTGCTTCAGATTCCCATGTAAATCCCAGTCTGTGCTCAATAGCGCAAGGTGAAAAGCTGTCTGAGAACTGGTTCCAGATCAGACCTTATTCTTTTATGTTTCTCTATTATTCTGGCTAAAGAAAGATCATCATAAATTTCAGTTTAGTTCTAGAATGTGTGAGCTGCCACCCCAGTAACCATTTATGTCATCATCAGCCATGCTATTTGGTGACCAATTGCATGGAAAGGATCCTTAACATTTCTAGAGTACAGAGGAAAAAAAATACCCCTATATGCTATTTGCATTTGGTGAGTACTTGCTTTAAAACTATTTTAAGTTTCAAAAGTATGAATTGTTTTCAGAAATTTCCAGTCCTGCTATCAATTTATTGATTACCACTACTACTAAAGTGATTGGTTTGAAATATATTGCTATTATTCATATTGCTGGGCAGACTGTTTGCTATCATCACACTCCTACCTCATTTTCTATTTATTTCTTCATATAAACATGACTCATTGTTTTTGCTGAAGAACATATATTCTACAATTGTACAATGCACAAAACATGAACAAAGCATCTTTTCATGCAGGAGGAAAGGGAAGATCAACTCAAGAATATGTGGCAAACACTAATTACTGCAAGAGTTCCTCAACACGACAATACTCGCCTCAACAATACTCAACAAGACCTCAACAGAGCAAGGCAAAATGCCTGACTTGCATGATGTTATATTTCTGCTATTGTTGTTTCCATGGTCAGAGTCTGCTCTCAGTTCTGTGTTTATATTCTTTGGAGAAGTTTCTGCTATATGAAGAGTTCAGGGTAGGAAATTTGCAACTTCTACTTAATGAACTCTTTAATTTATATAGCAATGTTGAATGATTGGAAACAAATTCCAGAAGAACATTGAATAATACAACTGTCTCTTATATGATATCCTTTGATGCTAAAGAAGTTATTCTAATGAGAAATGGATATAATCCCATGATTACTGAAGAGTAAGTCCATATTACATTGCACATTTAATGTTAGAACCAAAACAGCAAGCAAAATTTATTCAAATTTACTTCATGAATTCTAAATACAGGATAGAATTGAAAATGGATGTACCCCTCAGTGATAGAATTCAATATGGTATTGTTGGATTATTGAAAAAGAAGGCAGGAAGGGAGGGAGGGAGGGAGGAAGGAAGGAAGGAAGGGAGGGAGGTGGGTGGGAGGGAAGGAAGGAAGGAAGTTCTCTTTGATTTTTTGCTGATTGGTGGTTATTATTTTTCTCTGTTTAGATAATGAAATATGTCTGGAATAATGACCCAATAGAGCACAATCTATTATCTATTTAAAAGGCTGATTCATCCAAAGTTTTGGTGTTTTAGTGTTCTGATCTGGTCCTTCTAAGCAAATGTATAAATTAATTATGACCTTGATTATTTCACAGTTCTGATAATGCTTAATCATTGACACTTACTTTGAGACCAAAGTACCAAAGAAAGTTGCTGTTCTAATTTTTAAAGTAAAAACATTTAAACTTTTTTTTTGTATCCTGTTTTTATTATTTCTACAAATAACTCAAGGCTGTAAACATATTCTTTTTCCTAAAAAATCATGTGAGATGAGTTGGAGAGAGAGAGAGAGAGAGAAAGAGAGAGATTGGCACAATGTCACCCAGCTGGCTTTCATAGCTAAGTTGAACTGGAACTCATGGTCTTCCATTTTCTAGGATGATGACTTAACCATTAGACCAAAACTGGCTCTGTGAATTAAACTTGAATTTAATTCTCAGACTTCTAATTCTTGCATGCTCAGACTTCGAATTCTTGTATGTCCTCGCATGGACCGTGAGCTCAGTTACTTCAAACTACACTAATAAGGAGAACAGAGACTAACCTTTCAGCAGACAGGATTCATAACTCCAGTAACATGTGTTAGTGCATTAAAGAATACTCTTGTTAGCATTTAAGGGGATTTTTTTAATCATTGAGATAAAAAATACTGATAGAGAAATATATAATGTGTAAATTAAACAAGTCCAGCAAATTATTAAGTCTCTTGATTTATATTATTTCATTCCATAACAGAGAAGATTCATTTTATGAAATACAAAAGGCAAAGAATAGTATCCTGCTTAGCAATGCATTAGCAATAGGTTTACTTGGAAAGCTTGCAATTACTGCCTGTTAATAAAGCACCAAAACAGATTGAAGGGTACAAATGATTTATATTAAGCATAAAGCTCAAAGAATGGTTGTATAAATTGATTGTGGATGATCTAAAGAAAGAACAACACAAAACATATGGAAATGCATGCATAAATACTGTATATTTTCCTTTGTTTTCTGTGGAGTAGGAGAATGTCTCCTTCCTATCATTGCTAGGAGATATCCTGTAAGGTATAATCTATAGAAGTCCTCAAAGTTTTGGAGGGACACTTTAGAATGGTAAAGTTTTGAACAAAGCACCCCTTCAAAGTTATTTCATGTTTGTGTTCCCCTCAAGTAAAGAAACCACGTTACTTCTCCTTACTCCAGTTCAGATGCCTCTTCAGCATTCTCTTCTATAATTTTCATAATGAGAGAAAGCTCAGGGAATACTTGTTTATTAAGAGTATTGGGAAAAGGTTCAGTTCTTCCTCAGCTCTGGCTACTGAACATTGGTTCAGACTGGGTGACTTCAATACAGAATGTCTGAAGTTTCTCCATGCCACTGGCCAAAAGTTTAGTTGAATATTCTGGAAGAGGATTAGCAGTGTATCATTCAAAGCTTAGGTCTGAAGCTTAGCACTATGGTTGACTTGTGGCATGGAGTGCTTTGTTGAAATGAATTAGTATTAACAGAGGTCTAATAATCTATGACTAATAAATAATGTTTATGCTATATATGTGTATAGTTGCCAAATAGTTGATAATATCCAACTCTGTTATGTTACTGGAATGTGATTCTCAACACTGTGTCATTATATTTCTAGTTATTCAGTGTTAAAATTTATACTTAGTACTTTTCTAAGAGACACTGGTTTTCAAAAACACAATTGCTGCTCAGAAAGCATATGCTGAACAGAATAAGGCAATATCTGTTGTGTTTAGAGCATTGGCATTAGGCACATATCTCACAACTTTAGTTGTATGCAGCATGTGCTTTATTTGTTTTTATTTATTTTTATTAAAGTCAAATTTGTATCTGCAGGTTGGTACAGGTTTAAAGCATTATTCTTTCATTATCATTTGAAATAGTTTTCTTTTTTTCATTCTCCTCCTACCAAACCCTTGGGGAGGTACAGATGCCCTTCTCTTTCATTGTTCCCTAGGCTCTCTGCCCATTCGCTAATCAAATTGATAATTGGATTTCATAGGGGAAACCAATCTAGTTAATTCCATAGCTTCTCCAATTAACAATGTCAATATAAAACTCCCCTGTTCAAATAGGTAGGAACACTTTCCCCTATTGTATTCCACAGATAATGTTAAGAGTATTGCAGCTGCAATGCAGGATTAAGACAGGAATGCCCTGTATTCAAATCCATCCCACAGCTGCAATGTACCAAACAGGATTAGAGGAAAGACTACTATGTACAATACTTAATAATTTAATAAAATTTTAATAATAATAAATAAATAATAATAAATTTCTGGAATGAAGATAGGGTATAAGTTCAAAAAATGGTTTATTTGAACAGAGCAATGTGAGCTGAGCAATCAGGATTAAAAGTGGACTTTTGTATGGGGTGGGAGTGTTATTAGGATAAAGAAATGGAAAAAATGTGCAGTTAACATACTGGTGTAATATAATGCCTATGTAGGTGTACCCAAGATATTCATATGCATTTTATTCAAATATCTCAGGAGGTTGCAATTTAGAGTGACCAAAGAGTTGTAACTAGAACATTGCGAGGAAGGAAATGGAATAGGGATCTACATCATCATGTAAATCACTCAAAGCTGCAGCCAAGTTCAAGGGGAAAATGCTAGAAAAAAATTAGAAATAAAATAATTATTTCTATGCTGTGCATATAACATAATGCATTGCCTTTCTATCATTTTCCACAAAGCCTTATTTGAAAATACATTTTCTCTCCAAAAGCAGAATACCAAAGCTATAGATTTAAAAGGGGAAAAAAAGGTTAAATATGCTGACTTAATTTTATGATTTTATGGATTGAGATATTTTAAAATATAGGGGCCACTATTTATTATCCTTTTAGGAGAAAACTATTCAATGTATCCATTGGGAATTCGAGTTCAACCCATGAATCTAATTTATTCAGAGTGTGCTATAAAAATAAACACCTACACCCACAAAATAAAATAAAAACAATGAAGGGGAAAAAAACAAATGAGGTTGAATCATAAAATCCAATTTTCCCCACTGCAGAGGATATAAGCATAGTTGGAGGCAAGACGGAGTATTATTCATTTATCCTGCTCAATCTCTCTTTCCAGCCACAGGTTGTATAAGAGGTCAGCTGTCAGGTAAGATAAATATCCTTTTGGAATCTTCCTATCACAGCAGAGATGTAAACATCCCCACAGATGGCAGGCCCAGGTCTGTCAAGTTGGATGAGAGAAAGAAAGAGATGATCTGTCTCCTTCTTCCCAGCTTCTTTCATCCTAGGGCAGGGGCTACAATGTCTTGCACTCATCTGGTAGATAGTGGGGGTGAAACAAATTTTATAGTCCCTTGCTGATTTACAGCCAATTTAGCATATTTGTAAATGGCCATAAATTGGACCAAAGTGATAAATCATAGCCAAAGAGAAGCTTTGAATCCCAGCTTCAGTACATTTGCATTTATGAAAATAACTATAACTATCCTTCCTTGCCAATCCATTAAATATCTATAGCAAACTACAGATATTATTTTGATGGTAGACTACATTCCAATGGACTCTGACTTTCAACAGCCAAAACAATATCTTCCAGAGAGATATTTACATCTGATTGCCTGTCTGCACTTACAAATTCTTCTCTTGCACAACAAAACTGGAATACACAAAACCATTCAAGACATACAGTATAGAGATAGATGTGTATCTATTATATGCAATTTGGCTCCCAAAACTGGATTTTTGCAAAATTCTGTTCCAAAATATCTTAATTTATATACAAATTAGAACTAACTCATGTTTTTGAGGTTGTTGTTGATTTTCTTTTTAATCAGTGCAAAACTTTTATCAAGAGGATGCTGTATAAAAGCATTTCAGGTAGATCCATCCACCCCAATTATGCAATGTGTTTTGGCGGTGGCAATAACGAGGCAGGCACTCTTATTGAAAGCAGCTCTTTCTGTTTATTGCAGGAAAACGGAGACGCTGGGAGGCGCGGCAGCCCTTCTTTTAAAGGCTCTCCGAGCCTCGCCAGCCAATGACAGGAGGAGGATCTCCCGCCGGATTTCAGACCAATGAACAGTAAGTATTTCAAATATAAAAACATCCGATCCAGAACACCCCTCCCTTCTTGGTCCAGTCCGACCAATCAGGAGACGCGCCTATGTTACGTAATCACGTAGATAGGCGGGGCTCCTGTGGGTCCGACTGGACTTGCGCGGTTCAGTAGTATCGTCGCTGCTGGTCGGTGCGGAAGGACCTGTTGCTCCTCCCGTCTCTGGCCTGGGAAACTTCGAGAAGGTCGAGCCGGCCGAGTCGCTCCTAGCGGGCCTAGCTCGACTAGTTGAGATGGCCAGGCCACTCCCTCCCCGGCTTGGATTATCGTCGGTCCCGTTAGATGTTTCATCTGGAATTTCCCCAGGCTCAGGTGCGTAGCTGCGAAACTCGACCGGAGCTAGGTTTGAGGGTGTATGTGTGTAAGTTAGGTCATCGTTGTTTGTTTGTGGGTTTGTTGTTTTTTGATTGTTGGTTGGTTTTGGGTCTATTGTTTCGTGATTGCTTTGTGGTTGATCCCCTTCCCCCCCAGGAAAGTCGCAAGGTCTGGTAAGGGTGCGGGATCTAAGTTGGTCGATGTGCCGCTTCCAACTTCTGTTGTCAGAAGTGGTAAGCCGGTACGATCGTGGTCCTGTGCTTTGTGTGATGGTGGCTGGCACCCATAAAGGGTGTCCTACCAAATTTTTTGCGTAAACTAAGTCTCCAATTTGGAATGTTCGGATTTTGCTGGAAGAGTCTAGTGGTTTGTCTGTGAAGTATGTAGGGTGTAATCTATCCAAAGGGGAGCGTAATTTTCTCCCCATAAGTAGTTCGGCTGGAGTTTTGTTGGTAGTGCTGCTAGGTGTAGTATGTTGTATAAATAATAATTTGTCAATGCGTGTTTGTATAGGGCCCTGGCCTAACTTATAGAGTGTCTCCTTGGTGAACCGAACCATGCGTTCGGCTCGTCCATTCGCTGCCGGATGTGCCGGCGCGGTTAGGGCATGGCGTATGCCCAAGCTGGCGAGATAACCCTCAAATTCTGTAGCCGTGAATTGAGGTCCGTTGTCTGAAACTAGGACGTCTGGTAACCCGTGAGTGGCAAACCATTTTCCGAGTTGTCGTGTGACAGCCTCGGAGGAGGTAGATTGCATTAGGCTTACTTCAAGCCAGTTTGAGTAAGCGTCTACCAGAATTAGAAAGGTATGGCCCTTAGTTGGACCAGCAAAATCTATGTGCACTCTAGACCATGGGCCCCTGGGTAGATCCCACTCAGTGACCGGTGCCTTCGGGGGTGAGGGCCGGGATGTCTGGCATGGCTGGCAACCCGCAACCCAGTCAACAACGTCCTTGTCTAACCCAGGCCACCAAACATAACTTCTGGCTAAACTTTTCATTTTAACGACCCCGGGGTGTCCTTCATGCAATAGTCTCAAAATTGGGTCCCGCAGTCTAAGTGGAATAACTACTCGATCACCCCAAAGTACACAGCCCTTTAGCACGGAAAGTTCCGTTTGTCTTTGTTTAAAAGGTTTATACCTGTCTTGTAAGTTAGTGTCTTGTAAGTTAGTGCCTTTGTAATCCACCCACTCACTTTATGCAGTAGGTGGTCGTTAGCGGTTTCGTGAGCGATGTCTGCTGCTGTCATCGGAAAATCGGGTAGGGTTTCAATCAAAAATGTTGAGGTGCTGGGTTTTGGGTCAGGATCACTGTCCGGTAACGGGCAACGACTTAGTGCATCCGCGTGCATGATGGACGGACCGGGATGGTAAGACAAAGTGTAATTGTATGCAGCAAGGAATTCTGTCCATCTTGTCATTCTGGGTGATAAAATGTTAGGAGTCGCTTTGTTCCCAGCCAGAATTCCTAGTAAGGGTTTGTGGTCGGTAATTATAGAAAACAGTCGGCCATAAAGGTATTCATGGAAATGTTTAATACCTAAAATTATGGCTAGTGCTTCTTTGTCCAGTTGACTGTAATTTCTTTGACTTTTAGATAATGTTTTGGAATAGAATGCAATCGGAGCCTCTCTGCCATCAGGTAAAAGGTGGCTCAGGACAGCTCCGACCCCATAAGGCGATGCATCGCACGTTAATATCAATGGTAAAGTCTCGTTGTATTGTATTAGTAGCTTTGTTGAAGTGATTAGGTCTTTTATTTTGTTAAATGCTGTTTCCTCCCGACTGCCCCACTTCCAAACCGTGTCTTTGTCCAGGAGCCTATGTAAAGGTTCCGCTACCGTGGCTTTCTGTGGCAGAAAAACATGATAAAAATGTATTAACCCTAGGAAGGCTTGCAGTTCACTCTTGTTCGTTGGGGTGGGGGCGTCTTTGATTGCACGGGTTTTTCCTTCTGTCGGGTGGATGCCGTCGCCGTCAATTAGGTATCCCAAGAATTCTATTTTGTCTGTTATTAATGTGCATTTATCTTTTTTGACTTTGAGACCTGATTCAGTGAATTTGGTGAGGACTTTTCTTAGGCGGTCTCGCAGTTGTATTTTGTTTTTAGCTGCGATCAGGACATCATCAAAGTATGGAATGACTCCTGGAATTCCCTGTAGGAGGCGTTCCATGAGACATTGGAAAATGCCTGGTGCCACACTAACGCCAAATTGAAGGCGGTTACATTTAAACGTGCCCCGGTGTGTAACGATCGTTTGGGCTTCAGCTGTTTTTTTCGTCTATGGGCAGTTGCTGGTAAGCTTGGGCCAAATCGAGTTTAGCAAAGATTTTTCCGCCTTTGATAGAGTGTAGCAAGTGTTGTACGACAGGAACGGGGTATGCGCTCTGTTGCAATGCATGGTTCAGGGTCGCCTTATAGTCCCCGCAGATACGAATCGACCCATCCGCTTTGATAGGGGTGACTATAGGGGTCTCCCATTTAGCATGGTCAACTGGTACGAGGACCCCTTGCTTAATTAATTTATCTAGTTGTTCCTCTATTTTTGGCTTTAACGCAAAGGGTAACCGCCTTGCCTTTAATCTAATTGGGGCTACCTTAGGGTCTAGGTTGAAAGATATCGGGTTACCCCGGTACTTGCCTAATTCTCCACTGAACAGGTCCTGGAATTCTTGAATGAGGTCTGCCTCCAAGTCTGCATCTGTGATATGGTTGATACCGGTCATCCCGATTCCGAGCGGTTCGAACCATTCCAATCCTACAAGGCTTGGTCTGTTCCGGTCAACAATTGTCAAGGGTAGAATCTCGGTTTGATTCTTGAAGGTTACCTGGAAGTGTCCAACCCCTACGACCGGAATTTTGTTGCCTTGGTAGTCTTTTAGTGTTAGGTTCTGTCTCTCCAGTTCGCTTCGTTGTATATCTGGAATCAAACTTTTGATAGTATCCCACGAGACCATGGATAGAAATGATCCCGAGTCTACTTCCATTTCACAGTCCTGTCCCTCAATTCTTACTTTAATGTGGACTTTCTTTACATTTTTCGTATTTGAGTGTCCAATTATGACTGTTTGGTGTGTTTCTTCTTTCCTGTAAGATGATTCTTTGTATCTCCTATTCCTTCCTTCTTGGCTCCAACGGCTGCTTGTTTTCTTTTCTTTCTCTCTCTCTCTTTCTCTTGGGGGAGGGCTTCCTCTTCGCTTTGGACTGTAATTGGACCTGGCTCTGCATACCTTTGCGATGTGTCCTTTTTTCTCACACTTTCTGCATATCGCGTCTATAAAACGGCACTCTGATCTGGGGTGATTCCCTCCACAACGGTTGCATTCAAAATCAAACCTTCTGTTTGCCCGCTCTTTTTTCCCTCTACCGGTCTTTAGGTGGCAAACTTCGTCTTCCTCACTACTGGACTCGGTTTCCAGGTCCTCATGGTGTGTTGAGGTCTTTTCTCGTACCCCCTCTGGTCTGGTTGCTTCTTTGGAGTTGTAGTGTGCAGCTTGGTTAATCTTTTTCATTTTTGCTGCCGATTTCTGAGCGGCTTCGGCTGCGGTGGCCTCTTCTATAGCTTCTTCCACCGTTATCTTGGGTCGGTTTAGCAGTCTGCTCTGTAGTATTGGATCTTTTAACCCTAACACGATCCGGTCTCTTAGGGCTTCGTTGAAATCCGAGAATTCGCATTCACCCCCAATGTCTCTCAAGTCCGCCACAAAGTCGGCGATAGATTCACCTTCTTTTTGATTCCGGAGGTAAAATTCATGGCGCTTAATTAGGCAGGAAACTGTGGGAGCGTAGTGCGCTCGCAGGATTTTTTCCAGTTCGGGCCAGGTTAACGTCTTAACATCGATTGGTGAGGCTAGTGCTTTCGCCATTCGGAATACAGCTTGGCCGCAGTGGGTCAGGAAAACCGCTCTCTTCCGATGTTCCGATACGCCGCTCAGATCGCGGCTCTTGAGGAACATGAGGAAACGGTCCACATACGTCTGCCATTCCTCCCTTGCCGGGTTGAATTGTTCCGGTGGGGCGTTGTTTCCGGACATGGTGCCGCTCGATCTCCGCCGCTATTTGCACTCTTTAAAAGTGCTGTCAGTATCCCACCCTCGTCGCCAGTGTTTTGGCGGCGGCAATAACGAGGCAGGCACTCTTATTGAAAGCAGCTCTTTCTGTTTATTGCAGGAAAACAGAGACGCTGGGAGGCGCGGCAGCCCTTCTTTTAAAGGCTCTCCGAGCCTCGCCAGCCAATGACAGGAGGAGGATCTCCCGCCGGATTTCAGACCAATGAACAGTAAGTATTTCAAATATAAAAACATCCAATCCAGAACACAATGCCTCCTACTTTCATAAATGAAGAAATGAAGCTTCATTGGACTTCAATAATACTTCTTAAATGTTTTCTAAATATTAATTAAATAAGCACATATAGAATAGTGAGAGAACAAATCTTTCATATTTAAAGTATTTGTAAGAAACTTCTAAAAATATTTTATTCATTGTATTTGTAATCTTCATTATAACATTTTTTTTCTTAAATTTCATTACTTCTCTCTCCTCCTTTCAAAACAAGCCCCTATAAATTAAAAAGAACTCTACAAATGAAGGCAAATAAAAGACAAACAAAATCAATGTAACTAATATGCATTTATAAGAGTGTCAAGCAAATAATAAAAATATTATTAATAAATATAATAAAATAAACTTTTTATGATTCAGAACAAGGGAAGGATCCTGCAGATATTCTGGCATATTTCTTTGGCATTTCTACAAAAGTCTGTATGAATTGTATATACATAGGATCCTGACAGAAGAACTAATCAATGAATAAAGGTCAGAATTAGAGTCAGGAGAACATCTTGCCTTGAACACATATTGATTTTCTCTATATTTAACTTCAGATTTGGAAGAATCAGGTTGGAAGAAGCAACCAGTATAATTGATATCTTTTAGAAGATTTTTAAAATCTGCAACAGATTTGAATGGGAAATGAAGCAAACTTCAAATTAGAGTTCACTCACTCACATTAGCAGTAATAAATGGATTTCATTAATATTCTCTGTCAAAAATTCAAGCCAAACACTCATACATGGGTGTGTATGTGTTAAAATATCATGTCTGTATGTCTGTCTGTCTATCCATCTCTATCTATCTATCTATCTATCTATCTATCTATCTATCTATCTATCTATCTATCTATCTAATCTAATCTAATCTAATCTAATCTAATCTATTTTCATAAAATGAAATTGGTTATCATTACCTTCATCCATTCTTCTTAATTTTACCTCCTTCTAATCTCTAGCCCTACATTGTCTGAAGGTCTTTCACCCAAAGATTAGTTAGTTCCCAGAGCCTCCTAAGATTCCTGACCCCGGAAAAGTTAGTCAAGTGCTGCAGTTGAATTTTAAACATGTTTATTATTAAAAGTTTAATACAAAACTTCTCAAGTTAGTGGAAGTTATGTAATATATATTTCATTAATGAGAGTTGTAAATTATGATGTGTAGATAGTTTCTCTCGCCCACCCCCGTAATGCCCTGTTCTTGACAGAATAAAATAAGAGAAAATGTAAAACTAACCCAGAACAGATTGAAATTGATCTGCACATTCCTTAGCACTACATTGGTATATTTTGTGGTAAAGTCTGAAAGCCTATGTGTGGACTTAAGCTATTAGCTAAAGCTATTGACCTAGGTTAGATTTTTTTCTTTCCAGTTTTAAATTTTCATTCAACTTTCAGTTCTTACAAAAATACAGGAATACAATTTTTAAACACACACATTTTCCTTGAACAATATTTTTTTATAAATAATATATAATAATATTTTTATATTATTATTCTTGTATCTGAATCCATATCTTAGTTACAACTAAAATCTTTTCAGTGTGCATGAACCAATTTGAAATTACGTTGCAAAATTCATTACATGAAAATAGCACTTTCTGGTCCATCTAAAGTTCAAAGTCATAAGTCATTTCAAAAGAGCAGATAAACCTGGCTCAGCTTGCTAATTTTATTTATGATTTATACTGATTTGGTAAAACTTATACTCACATGCGTTTAAAATAAGTACCTTTGCCTAGTCATAGGGCTTTACTGTGACAGTTCTTAAATATGAATCAATGGCCAATTCTCAGCTTAAGAGATATTTTGATACAAGATTGTGGGTCCAAATAATCTGAATTTAGGGTCTGATTATTAATCTGTGTGTGACAGAGAGAATGGGGAGGAGTTGGAGAGGGAAAGAGAGAAGAAGGAGGAGGAGAAGAGGCGGAAGAGGAGGAGAAGAGATGAACAGTATTTTTTTGTTACTATTTTACCTAATACCTTACCTTTCCTGGTTTCAGTTTTAGTAATAAGAAAAACAAGTTTGCATTTGTCTTGTTCTTTTCCTACGTTTTAGGTTTTGGGAGATTTTTTTATTAGATTAGAAAAGGGCTATTAAACTCTGGGCCCATGGGCCGGATGCAACACGTGCTGGCAATGTCCACGCCTATGCCCAGTTTAGCAAAGGGGGAAAAGTCCTGATATGTCATGTGATGCTGCCATGATGACATGGCGGCATCACATGACAAAATGATAGGAAAGATGCTAAGTTTATTACTGCAGGCTCCAAAGAAGCATACATGCATGTAGCAGCCCCAGGACAGTTTTCTCATGGCTGGCTGGCCATTTCAGGGCTGACATGAAATCTCACACTCACATACACATGTGCAGGATCCTTATGCTTTTTTGTGAGACTATGAATTGCTTATCTCTGCATTAGAGTATTATATACCCTTTAGGATACTTGCCAGCTAAGCAATTTCTTATAAGATAAATATTTGGCATAAAAATATATCAAACATATTAATTCTTCTTATGAAAGAATAAGTTGCTGTTGTTTACATTTTTCTGTCCCACAGTACCAAAGTCTATAAACCACTCCTGAAATATTGTAGTAAATTGGTAAAGCTTCTGATTCTGAACTGTTTAAGGAGAAATACCTTCTTCACATACTGTAAGTTAGGCATTAGACTTCCACATCTATATTCATCAATTTATATGGATATGTGAATTCGGGTTATTCCTATATCTGACTTAGAAAGGAAAGCAGATAATGGATCCTACCATGGAATCCAACATGTTATTTATAGTCAATTTTGCAGAACTTTCAGATCAGTAATTTAGCTCTTCTAAATATATCTTGTTACACCATAAACTATTGTCATTCATTTAATAATGGTGAAAATAAAAGCATTCTACATTGTACCTGTTCTGACCAAGACTTCCTGAGACCGTAATTAAACACACACTTAGTCAAAGTAACTCTTATTTTATTTCAACACTGGGAATTATATTCATTCCCAGCCCGTGATGAATTCCAAACAGTCCCTTGAGATAAGCACCTACCTTTATCTCCTTTGAATTGCTACCAAAAATTAAAGTGCTAAATTAACTGAAAAAAACAACAACCAAAGTACAAAGTCCACACAGAACTTCAAGGTTTAATTCAAACAGAGTGAATGACTTTGCTTCCTGCAAAGGTTTCTCTACCTTTGAACCTCCTTTATACCTTAGGGGAGGGGCAATCACTTCCAAGCCTTATTCCTGAGTCACCCCTTTTATGTCAGCTGCTTTTGCCTTCTAATAGCTCTACGTACATGCACACTGGGAACAGGGTCCCTTTGTTCCTCTGCCTCGGTGCTGCCAGACTCCAGAGGCTCTGGAGTCAGCATACAACTCCCAGATGGTCCTGGCTCCACCTCTGCATCAGACACAGGACTCTCATCTGAATCCTCCTCAGACTTCCAGACTCCCATTTTCCCACTGTCCGATTCCGCTGCTATCTGCACAGGCTGCTGGTGAACCACAACAGTACCCACCTATCCTTGCTAGGTAAGAGTAGTGACTGAGAAAAATAACAACGTAGATGCAAATCATGAAGCCTGGTTTCAAAAAAGGGAACTTTTAGTCTTCTCTTTTCAAAACTAAACATTGTCATTTGTTTCAAATTCACTTTATAGGATTCATTTCTAGTCCCTGGTCAACTTTGTGGCTATCTCTGTTTTAATTGGACTGAGTTGTTTTAAAGTATAGTGACCATAAAATAATACTTGATGTGGGGTCTGAGCATAGCTGAACAAAATGGATGGAGTTACATTTATACATCGGATTTTTCTTTTAATTTCCAAGAAGCTCTTTTGCCTCTGTTAAATATTGGTGTATAATTTTCAGTTTATACCTCCAGCTTGTTATGACTGAATTTAATTTTTTCTTTCAAAATATTAATACTTCTTCATTTTATGCCTTCTGTAACTTTGATAAGAGTTTCCTCCTTCTCATCATTCAAGTAATCAATAAAGATCTTGAAAAGTAAAGGACTGGCATTTGAACCATTTAATACTCCAGCTGATGTCTTCATTTTGTTCTTTGTTGAATAACTATTTTTTTTAGTATTTTTTTAAGCTAACTAGTTATCTGCTTAATTGTCATGCTATCTAGTCCAAATTTAACTAGCCACTAATCACAATGTGGGTTTCTGGGTATAAAATGCTTCATTAAAATCAAAATAAATGACATTTACAATACTCCCACAACCAATTAAGGAATATACCTTTTTAATAAAATCCTCAATTAAAAATGATATAAGATTAGCCTGGCAAGACTTGACAAATCCTTCTGGTTTATAATTACAACACTGTTGTCAAAGTGTTTGCAGTTTAATTGCTTTATGATCAGCTCTAGAATACCCCCCCCCCCAAATTTGATGTTATACCACTTGATCCAATCTTCTTTCTTTTTTCTGTTTTCTTTTTGAAAACAGGGATGATATTTATAATCCTCAACTTTTCAGACGCTTCAGCCTTTGTCTATGAATTCTAAAAAAAAAATACATAAAAACAGTTATATGCATATTATCAGCAAATGCTTGAGATGCAATTTATCTACTCCTGGAAATTTACACTTTTTCAAAGTAAATTTATATTCTGTTTTCAATATTGAATTTCAGTCTTTCCTATTCCATATGTCCCTTTTATTCACCCCCCCCATATATTCTGGTGAAGCACTTGTTGAAAATGACTGAACCAAACAGTTAAGCAATTCTGTCTTTTCTTTGATGCCTCTTAGCATTTTCCTCCTTTCATGAAATTGCTTATATATCAATATATATTACTTTAACATCTTGAATGTAGTCTGTAGGAATTCCATTTCACTGACCAAAAGCTCCATCTTAGTCTGCCAATTTTGAGTGTTTGTGTTCTGTGTTGCCAATCACACCTACGCAGAGCCAGTTTCTGGTACAAACACAAGGTATTTATTGCAGTTGTAAATCCTTAACAGTAGTAATATAAACATTTTGCAAATTGCAAGCTTTGACTTAGTGAATGAAAATATGAAAGCCTATTTTTTAGAGTTGAGAGTCCAAAAAACAAACACCCACACACTAGCTTTGATTCCCAGAGTGGTCAGAGCCCAGTTCAAGATTAACTGAATATTCCAAAGAATCATACAGATGGAATTGAATATATACAGTATATGCAGTAGGGGTAGAACATTAATCATTATAAACAGTCTATTAAGCTACAGTTTCCTTTCTGTGGCTCTTATTAAAAGCTTGACTAGTTTCCTGAGTCATATTTTTTTCTTTCAAATCGATGCCTTAAGTTTATTTGATCTTTGTTTCCTTGGCTTGAAGCTTTGTCTAGCCAGATTGTAGATCAACCTACAGCTGTGTCTCCTCAGGTGTGTTCTTTCCAGTGAATTCATGTGGTGCCAGCTGATATTCAGTCTGGTGAAGTTATTCAGATTCTGAAAATGAAGACTCCCTAACACTTCACTACTGTAATTGGGTGGCTGGCACAATCGTCTTGAGCACTGGTGCGATTCAAATTTGTTTACTACTGGTTCTGTAGGCATGGCTTGGTGGGCATGGCAGGGGAAGGATACTGTAAAATCTCCAGTCAGACGTGGTATTTGCCGGTTCCCTGAACTACTCAAAATTTCCACTACTGGTTTTCCAGAACTGGTCAGAACCTGCTGAATACCATCTCTGGTCTTGAGGCTAGCCAGATTGCTCTCTAGTGTAGCAATAGAATACCTAGACTCCTTGTCCTTGCTGCCTAGTGAATAACTTAGGATTTTATGTTCATAATAATCACTATGGATCTGTCCCAACAGGAACAACACATTGTTGGTTTTAGTATTCTGTTCAGCTAGATTGGGGAATCAGAAAGTGGAAGACCTTTGTTCACTCTTTAATTCTAATAATTATTGATGCAAAAACAATCTTTATGCCATTTAATGTCAGAAAAATAATGTTTAATCTCAAATACTGTAAACAAACTAGCAAGCAATATAATGGAAATGATCTGACACTTTCTGCACATAATGGGCTGTCCATGCTTTTCCATTTTATAAGGCATCTTTTTACAAAATATTGGAAAATGGTATGTGGAAGAGAAGCTTTCCATGAACAATTCACTTTCTTTGCAAAGCCAATTACACTCACTTTAATTTGAACTCCAGTGTATCCCAGGAAAATAGTTCTGAATTCCTGGATTTGTTATAGTTTGTAGGTCTCAAGGATAAGTCAAGATATCTAAAGAGATGAAGGCCAACCTTTGCCTTCCTCACATGAATCAATCAGGTTGGAACTGATCCCATGTTTAAGGGAAAAAATCACTATTTCTTTCAATGTGGTAAATATTTCCAGCCCTGCCTCCTTCTATTTAAAAATGATAGTTATAAGATGCTTATTGAAAAAAATTCCCTTAATCTGGAAGATATTTGTAATTATAGGCCTGTCTTAAAAATTCTATGCTAGAGAAATAGCAGAATCACAGATCCAAGTACTCTACATTGGATTGAAACTGTTTATCTGGATCCATTACAATTATAATTTTATTTGAAATATGGTACTGAGATTGATTTGATTGCCTTGATGAGTAGCCATCCTCATAGATAGCCAGTAACTAAATGTGGAGCATTGTTCTTAATTCTTTTGATCCTCTCAGTCAGGGGTGGGATTCAAATTTTTTAACAACCGGTTCTGTGGGTGTGGCTTAGTTGGTGGGCGTGGCTTGGTGGTTATGTGACTGGGTGGACATGGCTTGGTGGTCATGTTATTGGCTGGGCTTGGTCAACTCAACATCACTCACATCGAAACACGCATCTCCTCACCTGGCCTCTCGTGACTGTGGGAATGCTGCAACAGTCATAAGTGTGAAAAACGGTCATAAGTCACTTTTTTCAATGGTCATTCCACACAAACAAAATACCAGCAAAGGAGGAGAAAAAACACTCCAGAGAAGTTCCAGAGACATGAAATCTAGTCCTGCCAAGAATGTAATAAGGGTTAACGGAGAGGCAGTTTCTTGTAAGCAATACCAGAATGTTTCCTTCCTGCCTTCCTTACAGGGTTAGGCCAGTAATTTCTTCTAACAACCAGTTCTCCAATGTTAACAACTTAGAATGCTTAGAATGTTAACAACCGGTCTAGCGAATAGGTGTGAACTGGTAGAATCCCATCCCTGCTCTCAGTACCATAAAGCATGGTATGCCTATGGGCCTTCTGGAAGTACTGAGTTTTGATTATACTATTTTACAGTGGTTCAAGTCATTGCTTTCAGGGCATGGGCAGAATATGGTCTTGAAGGACAACTGATTGACATTTAGATAACTAACAATGTCCCACTGGGCCCTATCTTGACTCTATGCTGTTTAACTTCTACTGAAACAGAGAAAAACATTCATCACTTTGGAATAAGCTACCATTAGTATGCTGATGATATCAAGTTGCAATGTTGTGTATCGTCTGACTTCAAAGTAGCAAAGCATAAATACCTTTGAATGCTGTTTAAACTTTATAATAGCCTGGATGAGGGAAAACACATTGAAAATAAATCTTCACAGAACTGAAGTGCTTCTTGTAAGAAGAAAACTGAATAAGGATTTAGGTAAAGTCTTTCTGGGATATGATTGTATTTTACAAAAAGAGCAAGCTTGCAGTTTAAAAGTGCTCATTGACCTCTCACCTGTTTCAAGATTTGCTCTGATGGATGTGGCATTTGTACAATTATAGCTGGTGTGCCAGATAAATCAGATTGGGCATTGGCTATTCATATCTTGATTATAATTCTCTTATCAATTGCAATTAGTTCTACAGGACCTACTCTTGAAAAGTGTTGCAAATTGACTCAAATTTTGGTTGCCAAGCTACTAACTATACAGTGCAGTGTAGAGAATTACATGATTCTTGTATTAAAAGATTTTAACTGGATGTATTTACTTCTTACATACTATGTAAAGGGTTTGTATTCATGGATCCAATCTGGGTCAGTCACCAGGACCAGAAGTTTAGTCTTTTGAGCTTTCATGCTGAAGCCTATCCTCAAGGAAAGGAGGGCTTTCTCTCACCAGCTTGTGCTCCAACACGTGTCTGAAAGCTTGGAGAGTAAACCTCTGATCCCAGTTACCAACCCAAATTGGATCCTGCAACATTATCCTGGGACGTGTACATTATATTTGGTTTACTTCATGATTTGTATTCATCTTTAAATCAACAGCTTCTTTTTCTTGAATCTGCTCAGTTACTTTAAGTGATATTATTTTATGATTATCTCCCCATGCCAGAAATCAGCTATGTGGTACAGTATGCGGGAGAAATCCTGCAAGATTTCCAATTGGACAATACAACTTCCCTCCAAAGTGTGTTTGGTCCCATTTCCCCTCAGTATGCATATTACAAATGCATGTTTTTGTAATATTTTAAATATTAATATTGATTGTACTGAACTTCCTTTCATGTTTAATCTTTTAGATTTATGGTTTTAATACACATTGAATGCTTATGCATTTAATAATTAAAAAAACACTATCTAGAATAATCATTTTTTTAAAAAAAATCCTTCTAAATTTCATGGCATCTTCCCTAATTTGTTAGAAGGATCAGTATTCTATAGACTTCTGGAAGCCTCTTGTCACTTGTTTTTAAAACCTTCTACCTGTATTGTTATTTCTTATCTCAAGGTTTTGTTATTTTTATTTGTTTATTTGTTTTTGCCTTTAAACCTATACTTTGTAATGTTATAGCTGCAAGTGCAGCTTGTGAAACTGACCATGTTTGTTCTTCTTATCTGTGATTGTGTATTTAACAGAATAACAGAGTTGGGATTGACTTTGGAGGTCTTCTAGTCCAACCCTTCCTGCTCAAGTAGGAGACCTTATACCAATTTCAGACAAATGGTTGTCCAATCTCTTCTTTAAAACCTCTGATGTTGGAGCACTCACAACTTCTGGAGGCAAGTTGTTCCACTGATTAATTGTTCTAACGGTTAGGAAATTTCTTCTTAGTTCTTCTTAATTCTTATTTCTCCAATTTACTGTCAGAACATTTGTGAATTTGTTCTGAATAAACTATATTCTATCTCTTAGTGGAGACAGAAGTGCAGTGGTAGTATTCAGCCAGTTCACACTAATTCGGGCAAACTGGTAGCAAGGATTTGCCATGGGTTGCCAAACCGGCAATAACGTCTGGCTGGCCACACCGCCAACCTGGTCGCCCAGTCGACGCTCGCTTGCTTGCCCCACCTGCCTGATGCCCGATGCTCGACCACACAGTCACTCCTTTAGGTATTACTTTTTTTTTTTAACCTCCTGACAATCAGCTGTTCCTATGAACAGCTATGCTGGGATTCACTTCACTTCTTACTGCTTCGTCCAGGAGGCTCCCCTGAGGCTAGGAAGGCAAAAAATGGAGAAAGGGAGGTACAGCCCCTCCATTTTTTGCCTTCCTGGACCCCAGGAAAGCTTCCTGGGAGTAAAAATGCCCCCCAGAGGCTCCTCTGAGGCCATGAAGACCCCAAAACAGAACATTGAACAGTGCTGTGCGCCCCTCCTATGCTCCATTTATTCTTCCTGAGCCCCAGGGAAGCCTTCTGGGAGCAAAAATGCCCCCCTGGAGGCTCCCTTGAGGTCGGAAGGCCCCAAAAATAGGGTGGGATGGGAGTGGTGTTCCAAAAAATGGCACACCCACCCAATTACATGGCCGTGCCCATCTAGCCACACCCACTTAGCCATGGCCACAGAACTGGTAGTACATTTTTTTGAATCCCGCCACTGCAGAAGTGGTACACCTGGGAAGACAGCAGGAAAGGCATGACTGTGCAGAAAAGATGGTGTTCCATGTGGATTTCACCTTTTTTGGCATCATGGTAGCTACTAATGCCAGATTCTCCTAATACAAGGCAATTTTTTTCTAGCTACCTATTAAGATCATATATTTTTGGAGGAACTCTACATGAGAAGAAAAGAGACCACATTTATGAAGCAGTCATAATGAAAATAAAGCAGGAACGGGCAAAATTAGAAAAGATAAATAGTGCAAGATAGATATGATTTCTTAAAGACAGACTATGAGAGCTATAGACAGGCACCCCAGAACTAAAAATAAAGCAAAATAATGATTCTTCAAACTAATGCAACCTAAAAACTACTTAATATTTTTTTCATAAAAACATTCCATAGAAATAAGAAAAAATGTATTATAAAAGTTTTGAACATTTTTTAAAGAAAACTCTCTTCAACAGTGAAGCTGTAAATCAAAATGATTACAAAAATATGCACAGAGAATGAATAGTGCTATGTGAGGATTCTCAGTGTTTTCTGCCCTAAATTGGGTATAGGGCTGGAGAATCAGTGAATATATATCCTCACCAAAGATAGGTTTTCCATGTGTATACTTTTATTCATAGCAACAGCACAATTTGTTGGATATTCCCTTTTCTTTCTTCTTTTTTAAGTGAAACTCTTTTATTTTTAGAAATAACTGCTGCAACTTTGTTAGAAAGTTGATCAACATTTGGATCTCTGCAATACTTTTGATAAATTTGGGTATTGGAGTTAGAAATGATGTTATCAGAGAAGGAGACAATTATGTAGGAAACATGAAAGTGGTATTGTTTTTAAATGGATAAGACACAAAAGTACAAAAAATGTATAGAGAAAACAGTTCTCAGAACTAACATTACCACATTTCAGATATAACTGCAAGCAGGACACACTATTCAAACACAGTTATGGCTAGATATATCATAAGCTGTACTCCTTTCTTTATCAAATTATAATTTTTATTTTCTAAATAGATGGAGTCATCTGACACTTTTGTGACATAGAGCTTCATTATATATCTTCAAGTCTTTAGTCATTCTCCCTTCTTTTCCTTTTAGGTCCCTATGCCATTTTTCACCCTTGTCTGTAGGAATTTCTTCTGCTTTCTTTAATGAGCTTTACAGATTTATCCTTTTTAATCTTCCCTTATAAATCAATCCCTTCAACTTCCTGATAATTTTGGTTGCATTCTGAGCAGCTTTGGTTTTGTCAATAATTTCTTAACAGATGATCCTTATGGAAGGGAAAAAAAAGTGTGATAATTCTGCAAAATGCTATTGTGTACATATAAGGACTTTCACAATTCATATGTGAATTAAAAGGAAAAATAAGACAAAACAATGCAATTATGACATTATGTCAGATATTCAAATACTCTTTCTTGATTGGTGAGAGATGAGTGGTGTGCTCATTATTAATTAAAGACAAATTTTCATTAAATCTAAAAATCTTTTAAAATAATATTGGGGCTGAAATTGCAAGCAGATTTCTTTTCTTTTTTTTAAAGAAAGTTTAACAAAGGAAGGTTAAAAAAAGCATGAAGATTTAAACTTAACAATGTTCATTCCACACTTTTTCATTTCCAAAACCATATTCACTTCTATGCTCAGGTAGTTCAGCATTTTATTCATATCCTCTCAAGTTCTAAAAATGGATGAAGTAGACTCAATAGAATGATAAAAGAGGTAGAGGTGACAGAAGAATGGATGAGTGGATTAGTGGAGTCAGTTTTGAATCCAGCAACTACCTGGACAGGGCCTTACAATTTTCTTGGCAATATTTTATGGTTTGCCATTTAGTTTCTGGTTCTTATAACTGCTATCTTGTTCCCTGGTGAAATATCTGGTCCGCATGCTGAGATGCTTATTTCTCATATTGCTCTTCAAAGGATTAGAATAGATCAGAACAAAACAGAATAGATTAGAATATAATAGAAGAATAACTTTATTGTCATTTTCTTGTGAAAAGATCAAGCTGAGTTCCATTTGAACAGGTAAGTTTAATTTAGAAAGTTCTTTTTGTAACAGCAGAAAATATATGAAGTTCAGGGTTGAGTTATTAGTTTTGGTGTTGTGTGATTTTGGTTTTTTTCTTGCAGACATTTCATTAACCAGATTAGATAATCAGTATTCTGACATAGGGATGCCATGCTCACTTATATAATGTTGGTAGGACAAGCTGCTATATATCAACTGTAATATACTATGAAAATAGAGAATACATGAGAGTTGTAAATATGAAAGGCTTGTAATAGAATTTAATAACAAATTAAATGATAACCAGATGGTAATTTATAGAGGATACTGAATAAAGTAGCTGAGCAACCAATGGAGCTATGCAATGTATCATTAAAACCTTGTATCCTGAGAATTAAAGGATAGCGAATACTATCTCTGTCTGTCTCTTTCTCTCTAAAGAGTGAACCAGGAAATTAAAAGGAAGCAGACTTAAATCAATAAGAAAAAAATGATTGGGGAGTGGGAAAATAATTAAGAAGAAACAGCTAAAAAGCTCCTTGATTAGTGTAATAAAGTAAGGCTTCTTTTATTTCTTTAACTTGTCTTGGAGGAACCCAGTAGAAATATGTTAAAGAGAAAAAATGCATGCAGATTTGGAAGAAAGTATAATATAATTTATTGAGACTTTACAAAGGCTTTTTAATATAATACTTTACTAAATCCTATTAAGGGTATGTGTTACCCAAGAGGTGGAAGATAAGTCCAAATATGGATTAAAAAAATAGATAAGACAAAATAGAATTGGAATAAATGGCTAATTTTCCATACGAAAAGAAGTTAATAGTAAGTAGAGTGCTTTGGAGATCATGGCAATAAGCAGAAGTGTTCAATACATTCATTAATGCTCATAATAGAATTATATGCAGCATTTTTCTAAAATAATCTTTTAAAAAAGGCACCTTTTTGAAAAATTTGGTCAAGAAAGGAAAATCTTATTTACTGAAGTTGCTTTCCCATAAATCACAACTGCATTTGTTAGAAGTGGCAAATATTCCAATTTTTCTGCAATGCCCTATCAAACAATCCCATTGATTTGTTTCTTTAAACAGTCTAATTTGAATGCTCATGACATACAACCCAAAACCCTGAAAAAGTTATAAGTGATTCCAATGTGACAAATAAAATGTTATTAAACATATTAGATTTCATTATATTAATTTTATTTCAATAATCTTAATACACAGTGGCATGCAAAGGTTTAGGCAACCTTGGTCAAATTTTATCTTTCAGTGAATCCCTGAGTGAACAGGTGCTGACACAACTGCTGCATGGTACAAAGTTAAACATGACATATTTTTGTAAATTGAATGCAAAATCAATACTTATATAGTTTACAGTTTCAAAATAAGACAACAGTGAATATGGCAGGAGCATAAATTTGGACAACCTTTAAATCAGCACTTTGTAACACTTGCTTTGCCCAAAGAAATAGCTTCCAAATGTCTTTCTCTTCATGCTTTTGAATACCCTCCTAGTCTTCCTTCCAAAACTCTTCAAGCTCTAGTCTTCCTCTGTTCTTCCACCTATTTTGTTTCTTGTTCCAACAAAATCCATAAGAACTCTTCCAGATCAGAAATGTCCTTCTATTTTATTTTTTATTTTATTTATATCATGCCTTTGCACTTTATAAAGATGGCAATACCTAATACACCTTACTTGTCAGAGAACAGCAGCCATAGTTGGAGCATGGAGTTAAACGTGTTATCAGCTCAGAATACTTATGTTGCAACAAATGACCCAAGTCTAGCCCCCTTGAATTCCTTTGACCCTTATATGGTGCAGATTCAGATTTCAACTTTAGATGACTAGATTCTTGTTCATGGGCTTGAGTAATAAATCTTTCTGAATTTCAGCTGAATGGTCCTGATCCTTTGCACTCGACATAACTCTTCCTATTTTTCCCAGAACAACAACAAACCTGAGTGGTGAGTTGGATTGAGAGAAAAAGTGACTGGCCCAATTTTACCTTAGACATGAAAACTGGCTAGGTAAGACTAGAAATCATAATCTGTTGATTTCTAACATTTATGGTTTTAATAGATTCAGTATGGCATTATGTTACTTCAATTACTGATTGACATTAATGGCAGGCCCTCTGAGTTGAATATGACGAATTTAAGATGGCTATATAAATGTTTTAAATAAATAAACAAAATCTTTCCACTTTCCATTGATTTTCAGCAAGATTCAAATATCAGAACTATGAAGACATTTCACAATCTTTATCTTTTTTGCCTCTAAATATTGTGTAGCTGATTTATAGGTTTGCTTTAGATCTTTGTATTGTTGAAACAACCAACTATTTCCAGCTCCAGATTTTACCATTAATGAATCACAAATGGAAAATAAAAAGATTTAACCAAACGAAAGTTAAACAATAATACATTAAAAAAAGAAGATAAATTGGAGTTGCTAGCAAATGGTTGTATGTACCTCCCACCACAGTGCCTCCAGAAAATCAGACCTAAAAATAGAAAATGAAATTATAGTTTTATTCAATGTCACAGCACCCTGTCATGCCCCTGTCGGAGTCTGATTCCGAAGAGGAAGATGAACAGGTGTCAGCTAGTGGCAGTGTGGCTCCGTTGGCTTTGGAGGAAACTGAGGAAGGACAAAGTCTCCCTTATTTATTATTCCCCTGCCTTAGCTGATAAGGATAGAGCCAGGTGGTGTAGTGGCAATTACAACTGCCTCACATGTAATACTTCCCTGGTTCGAATCCCAGCAAGGGTATGGCTAGCTGAAGAGAGCTAACTAGCTCGAAATAGATCTATCCTAGTCTCCCTTATTTATTATTTAAATTATCAGCTTAAAAACCTTACACACATGTAAACAAAAGACAACGAAACAAATAACTTTCTGTCGGTATGGTCTCTGGTGATGAGCCGAAAGACGGAAAAGAAAGCAGTATGCTTTCTCCCTTAATTGGGGCTTAACAGGGTGTTGTAACACAATATATATATATAATCATTGTTAATAATTTATTTGACTATTACTATTTTTCCATCATTCAATGTAAGATATTCAACATTTAAGTTAAGTTAAATTATATTGTAATATTCATTACTTCATCATAAATCCATCCAATAATAATATATCGTTGTATTATATTCTCTATAGTTCTATTATCTTCATATTGTAAAATCCTCTAAGATATTTAATTTCCATATTTTTTTCTAACCATTGATAAAATAGGTCCCATATCTTGTAATATTGTTTGTCTTCTTGTTCTCTAATTTCAAATGTCAATTTACTCATTCCAACACGTTCCATTATTTTCTTAATAAGTTCCTCCTGTATTCTCATTTTTCCAATTTTTAGCAAATACAATTCTAGCCGCTGTTAATACATTTACAATCAAATATTTCAATTCTCTATTATATATTTCCGGTAAAATACCCAATAAAAATATCTCTGGTTTAAAGTCTATATGTTTTTTTGTCATTTTTTCCAACCATGTGTGGATTTTAGTCCAGTATCTTTTAGCCTCTGCACACGTCCTCTACATATGGTAGTATGAATCCAGTATCTGATGACATTTCCAACACTTCTCCGATTTATTCTTGAACATTTTTGCTATTCGCGTTGGGAGTAAGTGCCACCTGTAAAACATCTTGTACAAATTTTCTTTGTATCCTGTAGACTTTGTCATTTTATAATTTTGAAACCACATTTTTTCCATTTCTCTAAATCAATCCCATATCCAAAATTCTTCCCCCAAGCAATCATTGTTTCTTTAACTTGTTTTTCTTCTAATTTAACCTCTAATAATAATTTTTAACCACCTTTTCATCAGTACCTGTCAAAATTTTATCTAATCCAGTCAATTTATCGTAAAAACCTTCTGTTTTAAAGTTTTTATCATATCTAGAATGTATTTGCACATATGAAAACCAATTCATCCTTATATCGTGTTCTTCTAGTTCTTGCATAGATGTGTTCACCCTTTTTATTCAATATTTCGCCATATCTGTTTGTTCTATTTTATATATTACTGGATATGAAAAGGCTTCAATAGTTGATAGACAGACTAGAATTTTTAAAAAATGTTGTTTTTTAATTTTCTCTTAACAAGCCAATCTTCACAAGAATTACTGCGTAAGAACGTTATTTAGACAAGTAACAAATGCATTGCAGCAACCATAGCTGAAAAGAATAAACTCCCTATACAACATCTTCCAACAAAATGGATATTCAAGCAACTTTACTAAAAAAAGAGTGTGACCACTTAACCCACTATAGCATAAGTAATACAAGCTATAAAAAGGATAATTCTGTTTTTTCATATGTATGTATGTATGTATGTATGTATGTATGTATGTATGCAGGTCTTGGCGTGTTCGGGTCTTTTCCCATGTAAGATTGAGACTATCTTGGCAACGTTTTGATGAGATCTCACTCACCATCTTCAAGCTCGTGCTTTCGGCTTCGTGCTTGTGCAAGCAAAGCATGATCTGAGCTGCTGTCTCCCTTAATATTTAGATTTTGTGTTCAGCCAACACAGCCAACCTCCCCACCAGTATATATAGGGAGACAGCAGCTCGATCACACTTTGCTCGCACAAGCATGAAGCCAAAAGCACCAGCCTGAAGATGGCGAGTGAGATCTCGTCAAAACATTGCCAAGATATTCTCAATCTTACATGGGAAAAGACCCGAACACGCCAAGATCTGCATATATGTGTGTGTGTGTAATACAAGCTACACTATTACACACACAGCATCATGTAGAATAAATGCCAACTAAAGTCCTCCAAAACATTTTAAGTAAATCAAAGGATCCAGTTGTAGAAGAAGAAAAAATGGGAGTCTTCTAAGCATACAGTATAAGGACTATAATGGTCAGTATGTAGAACAAATAGGCAAAAACCTAGCAGAACACCTCCATGAACCAAGTAGCAGTTAGAAGCTACAATTAAACCTTCTTAATCTTATAACATAAGGAGAAACTCAACCATAGTTTTAACTGGAAAACTATGACCATTGTAGACCAAGGTAAATCCAAAAATGCTAGGGAATTTCTGGAGGGTTGGTACTTAAATAAATCAGCCATCAAGAGAGATTAAAAAACTAAAAAGGAAACAAAAAGACAAGAACACATTCTGTCCACCAACCAACATCCAGATAAAAAGGGATTAACACCAGACAAACAATGAAGCAGAAAAATAATACGCTTATCAAGGAACTACCAAAAAGAAAACTATCCCCACCACATCATCTGATGATGTTACTGACTTGGGAAATGAAATGTCTGCATGCAAAACACCAAGCTCAGAGGCAAAAAGGACTAAACACACACACACAGACACACTTATATGCACACCTACATTTCCAGATGGCTCTTTTATCATCCAATGATCTATTATACAGTCTGGTGGTTTTTTGAATGGAGCAAACATCTTGCTAGCATTTTCCATTCAATACTGACTTCTCTCTTGTAGGAGAATCTGTTCTGGTGCATGTTTCTTTTTATTCTTTCCTCTTTGAACTCTCAAGCTTTCTCTTTCCACTATGTATTCAAGATGGACAGTGATTAATATTTATATGTGTTTATATGTTAGGGTATAGGTATATACATATGTATGTATATAGCATACCTATGAGCGTGTGTTATATGTGTGTACACTTTTGTGAGCAGTCAACAGAACTTCATTTTTAATGTGTGTCAGAGTAAAAATGTGTCAGAAAAAAATGTCAATAAAGGTAAACTTATCTTATGTTTAATACTTAAAATTATTTTCAAATTTCTATGCCACTATATCATATGACTCTGGGTGGTTTACAATAACTAAAAACACATAAAACCATTAAACAAACAATACAGTAAAAATGAAGTTAATAAAACAGCTACTAAAATACAGTAACATAGACTTCATATTTAGTTCCAGAAATATCCATACAGTAGTATCTTTAAAAAAAAAAATCTAAAGTTGAGAAGCTTGTACAGAAAATAAGAATACTTAAATTTTCTCCCCCATATATTTAATTCCCAAATTGTTTTGTGTAGTTAAAATAGATTGTTTTATCTTTTATTTAAGCCACATAATATAATGTTGAGGTTATATTAGCATATTCCATATTATAATCTTCTCAGTGCTTGGGAAGGAAGAGGATTGCTGGATAATATTGCCAAAAATATTGCAAGACCAAAACATCTGCAATTGTTTCATTATCAGGAAAATGGATACCTCCTGTTCATCCCTGTGGTTACTAGAGAATAAAGAAAGTTTTATCCCTACCTCCAGTTAATTCTGAAATATATCAGATTCAAAAAGATAAAAGTATTCAGCTACTGTAACTTAATATCCTTTCTCTCTTAATAAATCTGGTTAGACAATCCTCTTATGAAAATCTTGTTTTTGGTGTACTCCACTGTTAAAAGTTTGAAGCTTAGAAATCATATTTTCAGGGAGGGAGGAAATAAAATTCTGGTGTTACCTAGTCTAGACTGGTACAACGAGGGCTTACTTAAAAGAAGGTAATATGATCAGTTGTATATACTAACTGCAGTGTAGACATTCATTTATAGCCATTATGATACCACTATGTGCACTTCAAAATAGATGGAGGATACAAGAAATTCAACAATAATGGAAGAACAATGATCATTTCAAGTGATTAACAATAGTGAGCATATTAGCACAATTAAATTCTTATTTCTCAGAAGAAAACCATAATTATTCTTTTTCTAGCTATGCTATGCACAAATGTATTGTGCAGAAGAAAGTATACGACTTGAGTCTGATTTGGCAAAGGCCCCAATGTTGGTATTCCTACTGAAAAAATTGTGAAAGTCATGTTAATGAAAATCTGAAAGAATGGACTGTTGCATTTCCAGGAGACATTCACTAATCTTATACTATGCATTATTTAATGACAGAATTTGAAGGTTACTGAAATCCAAAAAGAACAAATGGATATTGAGATAAAATTGGAGCATTAGTGGAGAATGTTGATTTCCATTCTGTATCAGCTTTTCATGTATTCATGTATTAATCTGTTCCAACCTTCCCTGTGACTTCTAGTATCTTTCTGATATATAGAATGTCAACTCACATATTCTCCTAACAGAGCTTTCAGAATCAAAATCCTAGACATTAACAAAGCTGAACCATGCTATATTACTACTATATTAAACTAAATTTATATGGGAGGCAAAAAGTTTGCATTCACAAACACCCTTTTTGAAAATATTAATGTTTAAACTTTGTCTCTGAGTTTGTTCTTATGTAAACATTCTTATATGCATTTATGAATCTGTGAAAAAGATAGAGAATTATTCTTTCTCTCTCTCTCTGTACATATACACATATGAATATATAGTCATGAAGATCAGTTTGACTGAAAGGAGATTTGACCTTAACTAAACAGGCTTAGATATTATTCTAAGTGATAATAAAAGAAAATGTTCAACTTCAACCCAATATATATAACCCAATATAACCTTCCAATGATACTTACAACTTGTAAATTCACCAAAATCTCACCAAAATTTGTGATCTTTTAAGGGAAGTTTAATTCTAGATAGAGAGAATACATTTGAAGCAAGTGATCTAATCTCCTAGTTAATATAAGAAAAATATCATAAGCAACCCTTTGGGTTTCATATTTTTATGAATACATACAGAACACACACACACACATACATACAAAGACACACGCAGAAAGATATATCTTTCTGGTATACACATATATCATGAAGGTTTTGTTAAAGTATGGCTAGCATTGCCACTGGCTTTCTTTATTTTTTCCCTTTTATTTTCTTGATCAATCATAGAAATGATATTTCCTTATAATCCTCCATAAAGCTACTGAGCTTTCTTATGAAGACAAGAAATGAAAGAAGCATTTTTTCTATCAACATTTATTAGCAAATAAATCCAGTTTAGAGGTTCTGTGGCTGGATCAGACATAGGAAGCGAAGATGTCAATCATTCAGTTAACCTGAATAAAACTGGAAGGGACCTTAGAGGTCTTCAAGTCCAGCCCCCTTCTCAAGCAAGAGACCCTATACTATTTCAGAAAAGTAACTATCCAGGCTCCTCTTAAAAACCTGCAGTGATGAAGCACCCACAATTTCTGAAGGCAAGTTATTTCACTGGTTAATTGTCCTCACTGTTAGGAAATCTCTCCTTAATTCCAAGTTGCTTCACTCCTTGATTAATTTGAAAAATAAATTGACACCCTCCTCTTTTTGGCAGCCTCTCAAATACTGAAATACTGTTATCATGCTTCTTCCTTCTTTTCTCTAGACTAGCCAAACCCAAATCCTGCAACCATTCTTCATATGTTTTAGTCTCCAGGTTTTTAATCATCTTAGTTGATCTTCTTTGCACTTTTACCAAAATCTCAATACCGTTTTTTTAATGTGATGACCGAAACTGGGTGCAGTATTCCAGATGTGGCCGTACTAAGGCTTTATAAAGTGGTATTAATACTTAACTAGATTTAGATTCTATCACTTTGTTTATACGACAAAGGATTATATTAGCTTTTTTTGGTGGCTGCAGCACACTGCTGACTCATGTTCACTAGGACTCCAAGGTTCCTCTCACAGTTAATATTTTAGAACCAGGTTTCACTTGATCTGTACTTGTACCTTTGGTTTTTCCTGCCCAGGTGTAAAACCTTGCTTTTAGCAGCAATTAGGAATTATGTATTGCAGGCTACCTGGAAAATAAGGAAGACAAGATGGGTGGTTGTTGGTTGGTTGGTGTAGAAGTTACAAAGCTTTTGTACAAAGACTGTAAGGTAATTTATATTTTGTGCCTGACTGGTAATTCATATTATTGCTTGGATATTATGTTAATAACAGGCTGAACTTGATCGTAAAACTTATCAAGCTCTTCTACATTAGTAGTTGAAGCATAAACTTGAATTAAATAGTTGTCCAATGAAGTGAGTAGATAAAGTTGGATTGTTAAACATAACATTATGCAATATATATTTAAGACATTTAATGTAAATTGAAGGCAATATTTCAATCTATTATATGAGAAGTCAACTAGTAGTTCTGAGAATGATACCTGGTAGGACATTGGGCATGAATCTCTATTGAATTAAATAGACGAGTGTTTATCTATCTATCTATCTATCTATCTATCTATCTATCTATCTATCTATCTATCTATCTGTTTATCAATCATCACATTTAGAAAGCTACCATCTCACAAAGGGACTCTGGGTGGTGTACAGATAAAATGATGAAACACAAAAACTGAATGTAACTATTTTAAAAAACTTGTTTCTTACTGGATGACCCAGGAAGGAGAAAAATATATCCTCTTGAGTTTGCTGGTTTGTGCAACAAATAACTAGAAAAAGGAGAAAGATTTTTTCAAGAAATATTAGAGGGATCTTTTCAGGAAAATCCATGAAAGAGAATATTTCAGGAAATATTGGAGTGGGATAGGATGCATCAACTCTTGAATTCGCAATCAATTTCTGTGTAACAGCAAATGCTACTTAAATATTATAAACATTTAATATATAAAAACATATTCTCAATGTTGAAATTAAGAATTTCTCTTGTCTTCATTGAATGCAATGTGCCCAACATAATTCTAAGACTGAAATGGTCTGAAGATGATAATTCAACTAAGGAAAAAAATTAAATAAAATAAGAGAAATGTTTAAGACATCCAGAAAGTATCCATGACATCAATCACTCCGAGATAATATTAAATAGAGAAGAAATCACATTCCTTCTACAAAACAAGTCATTGTAAGGTATGGTAAATGCATGCTCCCTTCTCTGCAGAAAGTAAAAGAGATGGTGACTGTACAGGACAGAACAAGCCCATCCATACACTGAAATGAAAATAACAGTGAAAAAAGCTGTTACAGCACAATTTTCCTGATCATTGCAGTAGCTCTATGTGTGCAGTCACCTCACACATATTTCAGGAACAGCCAAGCATAGCCACTCTGAGTTGGGTGTTCTAAATCATTTTAACCTTTCACAATGTTTTAAGTTTGTTACTTGGGGAAAAATAATCTATTTCTAGCTTTGATTTTCTACCTCTACACTCTGGTGCTTTCTTCATAGAAAATAGATAATTTGGTTTCTCTTGTCTCATATGCACACAAATAAGAAAAGAGCGATATAGCTGGGGATAAAAAGAGAAAAAAATAGCTGCCATAATCTTGGTTGATTAGAAATCTTGCTTAAGTAAGGTTCTTATAAATGTTCTTATCTCCATATTCCCTTATTACCAGTTTTCTCTCCTTAAATCTCTATCATCTACTTACCTACCTGCCTGTCTGCCTGCCTGTCATCTCTCTCTCTCTCTCATCTATCAATCATTTATCACCATCTTAAACAATCCTATATTCTTCTCTCCTCTCAACATTTTAAAACTTGGCTGGAACTCATTCTGTTCAAATCAGGTCAACTGACTAGAATAGACTGTTCTGAATTTTGCACTGGGATTAGTGATAAATTCTGGAAAATCCCCATACCTACCACCTTTGCTTCTGTGCTTCCTTCCTTTCTGGAAATAATATATGATCTTTTTATTTAGGAAGTTATCTATTTAGATATTCATGGAAGTCATTACAGATTCCACGTTTTGGAAAGACCCTGTCCAAAATATATTTTAAATTTAAAACAATGAGATCCAATATTGTTATTCAAAGCAGTAACACAGTTTCCATATCTGGATATTCTCACCCACTATTTTCTGGGTCATTGATTTCAGTGGACAGAAAATGACAAAGCAAATAATGATTTTGACATACTTCTGAGTGAAAATGTATTGTTCATAATACCAAAAAAAAAAAAAACCAACCCCATTTTTTTTCCTCTAGGGCATATTAAAACAGTAGTTGTTACTTTGTAATTTCATTGGTTTGCAGTAAACATAATCATAGCCTAAATGTACTTAGAGTTGCAAGTTGTTCAATGGACGTATTTATCAAAAGTGGAATATGATTTTTTTGTCCTGTGTGAAACTTACCAAAACTTATCAAAGTGATTTAAGATACCTTGTCTTTCTGTCTTACAATAGTTTAACGAGTCACTGTCTGACATTGACAATGACTTGTTTTTAAATACTTTTCACATTGTTTGCTACATAATCTTTTTTAAAATGAAGTTATTAGAGTTAGCTAGGATACTTTGCAATGAAAACATGTGCCTTATAATATTTTACCAATAAAAGAAAATAACAGCTATTTAAATTAGTTTTGCCTCAAACAGGAAGTTCAGGATTCAACTGTGGAGTCCTTGAACCTTTCAAAGCTTGGTAACAATCATGCTCAGAGCACCAAGGATCCCATCAAAGAAATATAGATTAGAGTTATGTAATGGCAAGTCAATACTATTAAATATAATGTGTCCATTTATGAAAATATCACAAAAGCATTGCTCTAAAAGGTTGTGAGCTGAACCCTTAAGCTAACCCCACCTAAACCCTTAAGCTACATGCAATCATACTTCACACATATACAGTATAAGAGATTATTTCAAAAGTCAAGGATTATTCTTCACAGAATATTGTTTCTGTACTTATTTATTTATACATATTCCTATGTACTATTTCTTTTAAGAGGATTTACATGTAAACTAACAAAACCAAACAAAACAAAAGAAAACACTTTACTTAGGCAACACTGCTATATTAAAAGTTTCCAAATGGTCTGTAAAAAATGAAGGTCTTCAATGCGTATATTGTATATGTATTGTATAAGTATGCTACTATAGATTGTTTATCTACAGTATTATTCCAAAGAAGAAATCAAACATCCTTTAACATAAGAAGTGTATAATACCTTTGATGCGTTTAGGCATATAGAAAGCTAGTTAATTATATGATGAAGAATACAATTTACTAAAATTTATAAAATATCACATATCGCATAGGGAATTCAACTTTCAAAATTTGCTTCGTTCTCATATGAACCATTTTTGAAAATTCACAGCATTTCCACCAAATGATTCTAAGCTGATTGAATTTCCAATACTTTTAGAGAATGACTTATTCCTTTTTGTGATCAAAGCTGGAATAATATACCAACAGTAGAACATCTTGCACTGATTTCATTTAAGTATAATATGCAAATAGTATTTAATCTACTTCTTTCATTGAAATTCTCATTGTTCCATCTCTATTACTTTATTCAAATTCTGCAGCCATTTAATTAAACAATCTTTGAACTGATTCTAAGTTTTATTTCACTAAGAGTTTATAAATTAAAGACAATGCAGGTTTTAAGTGAGTATGAGAACAACTTATAGAATAGAGAACATAAAATAATAGGGTTGAAAGGGACTTTGGAGATCTTCTAGTCCAAACTCTTGCTCAAGCAGGAAAGCCTATACCATTCTGGACCATAGTTGTCCAGTCTTTTCTTGAAAATCCCTAGTGATGGAGGGTCTATTAATTGTTCTCACTGTTCAGGAAATTTATCCTTAGTTCTAGGCTTTATCTCTCTTTAATGACCTTCCATCTGTTACTTCTTGCCCTATCCTCAAATGTTTTTGAGAATAGGTTGACCTCCTCTTCTCTGTATCAGCCCCTTAAATACTGGAAGATTGCTTCTATATCTCCCTATGTCCTTCTCTTGGTTAGACTACACATATGTAGTTCCATCAATCATATAGTTATCATCTTCGTTACTCTTTTCTGCACTCTTTCTAGGATCTCAACATTGTTTTTGTATTGTGATGACCAGAACTACATGCAATATTCCAAATGTGGTCTTACTAGGGCAGTATAAAAAAGTACTACCACTTCTCATGATCTTAAAACTATCCTTCTGTTGTTGCAGCATTGGACTTTTTTTGGCAGCTGCAGCACACCACTAGCTCATACTTAAGTGGTTGTCCTCTAGGTCTCCTAGATCTCTCTCACAGTTACTATTCTATATTTGTGCATTTGGTTTTTCTTGCCTACATATAGGATCTTAGTTTTCTTACTACTGAATTGCATTTTGTAAAATATTGCCCAATGCTCAGGTCTATTAACACCCTTATGAATCTTGAGTCTTGGTGTTGTCTGCAAATTTGAGTTTCCCTTCTAACCCTTCATCTAGATTATTTATGAGAATGTTGAAGAGTAATGGACCCAAAGTTGAAGATCTAGCTCCAATCTACAACACAGTACTTTCAACAGTAACAAGAAGGCTCCACACCAATTTATACCACTCAGGTGACCTATGGCATAGATAAACCTCCAGGTAACCTTAACAATCCACTAAAAGAATGCAAATGAACAGCTGTCTGCAATAAGTTTAAATTCTTCCATTCCCCACCATCCATTCAGAGTTGAAAAAGCTTCTTGGATGAGAAGCGAAACATCTTCAAAGAAAAACCAGAAAGTCCAGTTGCTTCTTGAAAAAAAGCACCTTTGGGACAACCATGACCTGGATGACTGAGGATCTCCATAGACACTTGGGTCCTAGAGTTATTCTGTCACCTGCAAATTGTACCTGTTTGTTAATAAAAACCCATGGTGCCAATCTTAGGGCTCCAAAGATTTCTTGCAATGAAGTTTAGGCAGAGGATAAAACCACTATGATTTGGCTAAAGCTAAAATCTTACAGTTAAGGCTTATTTATGTAAATGAGTTCAAGAGGCAGCTTTCCACCAAATGATTTGCTGTATATGCCTTTTCAAAATTAAAGTCTCTCCTCCTCTTCTGTGCTGTAGGGGATTGCATTATAGATTCAGTCCATGGTTAGCTGAATCCCAAATGGCTTCCTGAGAAGTTTAAACGACTTGGGATACCAGCCAAGTTTTCCTATGGATTTATATGGAATTGAACTCTTCAGGGGCTCCCAATTTTCTCTTCATCTTATTGGTACATGATTGATCTATCTAGTTAATACTCATACATCTATCTATGTGATAGTTGCTTTGGAATGTGTATATATTAATAAGTGTGCATTGATAAAATACTATCTTTCCCCTGAGCCATTCAAAAATATGCTTTCTATAAACTTTTATATCTAAGCAACTTAATTATGTGAATGTTTTGGGGAAACTAATGAATAAATATGTAGAAGAAAAGGAGTATTAACTTTGCTTAAAGCAAGTAAAATAAAACAAGACAATCTGTGCATCCTTCCATGGTCTCTTTGATATGGTAAGTACACATAAAGAAGTGTGTGCATTATCTATTTAAATTTTGTGTGTGATGAAACCATTTAATCATATATACCTCCCAGAAAAGGAGAAAACTCCTCAACTAGTCCCTCAGAGGAAGAGGGTTAGAGCATTTCTCCCCACCTTTTGCTGTTTCAATGGGAGATTTTATACCTTCCTGGAAATGAAGCCTATTCTATTCTCCTACATATGCATCTCAAACAAAATTCCACTGTGTTTTTTCCCCCCAGTCATTTTTCAGCCTAAAAATGGGTTCCTGGAAAACATTTTCCCATTTCTATCCATCAATAATTAAAAGATTATAGATAATACTTAGTTGAAACATGAGTGCAGAAATGTGGATATGGAGAAATTTCTTCTTTATATCTCAAGTACTAAACTGTGGAGTTGTAAATATTAAGGTACCCAGGAGAGTGGCTATCACTGACTACTGGTCATGATGGCTTCAATATAGATAATGTAAGCTTCTTGGGACTAGCTCATAGAAAGCCAGAGTTCAGTATTGCTTAAGCTGCTATGTTAGACAAGGACTGGAGAGATCCAGAATCAAGTCTATACTCAACTATAGAAATTCATTGAGTGACAGGCCAATTACTCACTGTCTCAGAAAACTGCCTTATAGAGTTGTTACTGAGGGGAAAAAAATAAACATTCTCTATGGAAAGACCATACCTAATTACCGGACTCAATTGTAATGAGTGAATATCTTGCATTTATGTGTTTCTTATGTATTTCCAGCATGAATCTGTTGATGACTGTTAGAAAGGTATTCTGGATTATGTGTACTCTGATCCATCGTGATCCTTTTTCTATCCCAATTTACTTTTTAGCCAATTGGCAGGAGCACAGATATATATATGGCTAAATGGACTTTGTCTAAACTTTTGATAGAGATGTATACGACATGGAGACAAGGCACTACTAGACAAAGCTAAAAACAAATCCCATGTCACCAGCTCACCATGCTGCTGCCCTCAAATGTTGCCAATTCTTCTTCAGTATTGTGAACATATAATTCCAAATCTATTTTTACTGTGAAATCAGACTCTTTTTTGTCAGAGCTCTTTTCTTCCTTCCACATGTCCTGCTGTTCAAAGAGATTACATGTGAGAGTTTATGAGTAGTTCAGGAGACAGAAAGTCACTGCCTGAGGCAGTCTATGAGAATCAGTCCCCTTATTCTCAATTGGAGCATCTTACAGCTTTTGTCATACATTCCCTCCCCATCTTTTACAGAGCCTCATGCACAGCGCTAGTAAAAACAGCATTTTCCTGGGAGGGAAAGAAAAATGATAGGGGAAATTGGAAGGAAAGGTTGGGAGAAACAGGATTGTTGTCTGACCAAGAAACCTCTTGGGAGGCTATTGGGTAGGCTAAGAATGGATGACAAAGCAGTTGGTTCCCCTATGGACTATTTATTCCAAGGAGGGTTTATGAGTAGCATTTTTATACTTGTCAACCTGTCGGTTGCTGAAACTGCGGCACATGTGTCTGTGTATGTTTGTTTCAAGTTATACAGAGGACTTAAGTATAGGGCACAAGTAAAAGTTTGGGTTTCTCGGAGTATTGTTCCCTATGAACTTTCTCTTCCTAATTATTTTCTTTCTTCCTTTTTTTCAGACTCCACAGCAGATAATTGAATGAACAAAGTGAAGGCATTTTCCACAACCCTTCTTTATATAGAATTCAAAAGGAGTTTGGGGAAGAAGTAGTTGCTTACAAATGTCCAGTTTCATCAATAAAATAATGATATTGTTTGTTTATAAACTTGTCTGCAGGTATGGTGGAGATTCTATACTGTAATTTTCTTTCTTAATGCATTTAAACATTCTTGCTCTGTTGTGTTTAATAAATGTGAAGCTTGTATACATATATATTGGTATAGTCTTATAAACAACTATACAACATGTGTAGCATGATCCTGCAGTTGTCATTGTTTTTGTATTAAGCGTTTTTCATTTCTGGAAAGATGGAATTTTCCAAGTGTATTTAAATACAAAAAGAAAGCAAATTGTCTAAACCAATTTTACCTTCTGCTTATTCATATTCATTTCAAAAACTGAATATGTACAACAAGCAACATATTCTGTTTGTGTGATTAAAAAGGCTTTGAAAACAGGTTTTGGAAAACCAGATTCATTAGGAAATTCAATCCAGCACAGAAAAATGGGGGTTATGAATTCAAGTTTAAATTTTATTTACATTCAAAGATCAAATTTAAAGTATTATATTAGTACCAAGAATATGAAAAGGATGATAATTTAAAATAGAAATAGAACATATACAGTTTTTTAAAAAAGTGCCAGATGGATTTAGAATTCTTTTCACATACAAATAGTGTTTAAGCAAAAATTCGCAATCTCCTTTGATACACACGGACACTAATAAAACAGTAATAAATTCATATATTCTGATTCCTAAAAGTAGCTAGATATCATGCCCCTGTTGGAATTTGATTCTGAAGGGAAGCCTGAGAAGCTGACAGGGAGTGGAGTGTGGCTTTGTTGGTTGTGGAAGAAACTGGGGAAGGGCATAGTCTGGCTGGATAGAACAGAGGAGAGAAAGAACAAGGCAGAGAAAATTCAGAGGAAGATCCAGGCCCACCCCCTCTTCATCCTAGGGCACACAGGGAGGAACGGAGAAGGGAGCAATGTGAGATGCATGACTTATGGGACAAGAAAGGGCCCTGATTCCCTTAATTAGCTGCATCTGGGAACACAGTGTTTAAAAAGGGAGTTTGCCCACAACAACTTGTTAGAAACAAATCGTGTATTATCTTGTTTTGTTGAGGCTTATCTGGGTTCCTGGCATCTTCCCAACTGTATGTTTTGTTGGCCTTTGAAGCCTGCAATTCCTTATTCTGTCCTGTCCAGTTAATTGCTGCAGCATGGCTTGTGTGGATTTTTATTTACAGTTTATATGTACTTTGTTTTTGGATTGAATTTCCTCCGACTGTTCTTTGAAGAGTTTTTTCTCCAGCCGAAAGTAACTGGACATTGGGGGCAAGTTGGAGGTATTAAAAGGACTTTTCTTACTTATGTGACTGTGTTGCCTTTATGCCACACTAGATTTGTAGCAATCAGCAGTTGTATTAAATCATTTCAAATCTATAAAATAGATAGCTAAATTGAATGTAGCTTATTGTTTCCATTTCCTTTAATCTACATGGGCATATTTACTCTGCTCTCAGAATTTACTGATACCATTTCTGTCATAACATGAGATCTGGCTAGAGCCTTGATGGCACAGTGGTTAGAGTGCAGTATTTCAGGCTAGTTCTGCTGACTGCCAGTAGTTCAGTATTAACTGGCTCAAGGTTGACTTATCTTCCATGCTTCTGAGGTCAATAAAATCAGGACCCTGATTGCTGGGGCAATATGCTGACTTTGTAAACTACTTAGAAAGGGTTGTGAAACACTATGAAGCAGTATATGAGGTTAAGTGCTATTGCTATTGCTAGATAAGAGAAAGATGTCCAAAGCTTATAGTAAGCGGTGTTTGTCAGACAGTCTGCAGAGCTAGTTTGTAAAAATACTAATCTCTCATATATATGGACAGTTGGGGAAACCTATGTCCTTTTAATCATTAACTCCCAATGCTTTCAGCTTTTGTTTTATCTATACTCATTATTAATGAATAACTGAGAATTGAGAATTTAGCTGTTCTAAGGAATTTTGGTGATCATTTTCAGTTTTTTTTTTTTTTTGTATTCTCACAAATCTGTGAACTACACAACACCGGTGTAATTGTTTTAGCTCTGAAAATTTTATAGTAAGTAGTAAATAGTTGCTACTCTTTATGGAGATAAGCTAAGCCAACATTTTTCATCAGTATTTGACCTTAGCAAGATGCATTTTATTATGAGCTCTAGATAATGAACATCTAACTTTCATGAGAAGAACATTTGAAATTTCTGAATTTTCAAACTGTGATGTTTTAAAAAAAAAAGAGACATTTATTTTCATACATTAACCCAGTCCCACTTTTATTATTAATATTATTATATCATCCACTTTATGTACTGTATGTGAATGACTGAAAGAGGAATTCAGTATTTCTCTCTGTCTCTCTCTATCCATGGAGAATATACTGCCTTTGTTAAGCAGAACACAAAGTCTAATCTCTATTAATTTCCAGGGCAATTAGAGAAAACTTTCCCACAGTTTATATGTAAGATATTACCTCTTCTCTATTTTTATTAAAGCAGGTGGTAGTAACTGCCATATATCATACTATAGATCAGACTGGTATTTTTTTTTACTTTTCTGCATTGACAGAACTAGAACTGATAATCTAAAGAGGGGGGATTTTCACACAGACACATAATTGTTTGATTCTTCTCCCCTATGATGCTGTTAATGGAGGCTACATTTGATTCATTACATGTGAATATTTAATATTTAATATATTAAATATTGGCGGTTATGTATTGATATTCTTTACTGTAGATCAGATAAGGAATCTACTGTCATGTGGTCAGTGCTAGTTTATTTAAAACTGTCATAGCTGAATTTTGTAGCAATAGCAATAACACTTAGATTTATATACAACTTCACAGTGCTTTACAGCCCTTTCTAAAAGATTTACAAAGTCAATCAGCATATTGCTCCCAACAATCTAGGTCCTCATTTTACCAACCTTAGAAGGATGGAAGGCTGAGTCAACCTTGAGCCAGTGAAGATTGAAGTCTTGCCAGTCAGCTGAATTAGTCTGCAATACTGCATTTTAACCGCTGTACCACCACTGCTCTATAAATTGTCTAAGTCTGTAAATCTGAATGTTCTTTTCCTTCTTTCCATTTTATTGAATATTTCCTGCTGTTATATTCCATATTGTTTCTTCTTTTATTCCATTTTTTTTACTTCTCAATAGAGAATGTTGCTTTGAAATATTTTTGCTGCTGAGATAACTCAATTGGTAGAGAGCCTCTCAACTGATGCATTTCTCAAGTTGCTCTGCCAATTGGAGTGGGATAATTTGGAACAGATTATTGCTTTCTGGAACAGAGAGAAATGCATTCAAAATCTGGATCAAGCTTCAGTTTTGATCTGTTCCTCTGGGATTATATTGGTGAGGTCAGTTGTGACATGACAGTTATAAGAAAAACAAGGGAAAAGTTCACTGTTATGTAAAATCCTACGGTCAAAATGGAGGAAAGAACAATATTGAAATCAATATGCCTTCAGAAACAGTGGCTCATGCAACTGAATCATGTTCAAGTCATCATCAGTCATGAGAAATCACAGCATTTTTAAAGTTTGACAAGCCGAAACTGTATAAATGGAGGACAGATAAATCCTTAGTTGAATCATTTACTTAAATAACATCTTATTGTCCAGTTTCTCACACTTATCAACAATGTATTTATCTAAAGGAAAATAATTTTAAGTTTCTTTATACAATACCTACCATCTCTTATTATCTGCTTCACTGTTTCAGAAATGATTGGATCACTTCTGAACCTCCAGTTGGGTTCTTTAAGTGGACCAACTGTTCTCAAATTCTAATATATATTCCATCTGGCAAAGACCAATTCATTTTTAAAAATTGCCAAGATTTATTATTAGTATAGTCCCTAGTAGAAGATCTGTAATAGAAGAACTTCTTTATATCAGAAAGAAAGGAACTGTATTGGCATAAAGAAAGAAAGGAACTGTATTGTCAATAACCAATAGAGATTGTTTTTTAACTAATGTCAGAGAGGAGAAGATTTGGTTCCTCAATGATACCATTTCATAATATCTTGTTTGGCATCATGCCTCCCTTTTTCACCATCATTTCTGTACCTCTGAGAAAGTGAGATAATGGAATATGACAGGATTTTGGGCAGAGAGAATACCAGATTGTGAGCTGTCTTTTTTGCAAGCAAATTAGCAGTAAAGATCTTCAGATTTCTATCCAGGAATTGTTACTTAGAAGCATAATGATAACACAATAGTAGTTATTGGGATTATATGAAGAATATTTTTATTCTTGGTTTATTTCACTAGATTTTTATCCAGTTTGCATAATTTATATTGATTTCTGGACCCCAGTGTTCCTTACATTATTAGCTATGAGCTACCGAATACAGGAGGTCAAACCACACTGTTCAATGTTTTGCATTAAGCTACCTTCTTACCAATTATTTCCAAATTCACCTCCAGGACATAGTTAAAATAATTCTTCTAAATACTTGGCTTCAATTGTTTTGGAATTATACGGTACAAATATGCTACTCGGTTTCATAATTACACCAATTTTTTATTTTAAAAAACCAAACAAAATAATCATGTCAAATTAATTAACTTGATTTTGTCTTTAAGAACAAAACATGCCAAGACACATTCAGATGCAGGTGGGTTTGAAGCTGATTTTGTTGTGTTAGATAATATAGTCCATTACTAATTCTGTGTTAATGGCAGATTAACAAAGAGTCTATTTGGTTAAAGAGTTGGGCTAGCAACTAGGAGACTGTGAGTTCTAGTCCTGCCTTAGGCATGTAAGTCAGCTGGGTGACTTTGGATCAATTATTCTCTCTTAACCCAACCCACCTAACAAGTTTGTTGTTGTGAGGAAGGAGAGAAGGAGGAAAGAATATTATGTATGTTTATTTATTCTAATGAATAAATAAAAGAAAATTATAGTGATTCCCTAGAGCTCCAACAAGAATCATTTCAAGAAGTTTTGCAAGAAGTTCCTCAAGATTATTGTCAAAATAAGAATCAGAATCTTTATACACAAAAGATGAACCCTGCTGGATATCATCATCATCATCATCATCATCATTATTACCATCATTTTAAATGTGTATGCTGCCAGAATTTCAATGATTCAATGACTCACAATTCATCAAACAGATAAATTATAATCAACTCAAATAAAAGATAAAGGAAAAAAATGGCAAGCATAACAGACCAGATGGAGTGAAACAAGAGCTTTCATTCTCTCTTGCCAAAGGCCTAAGTGGAAGCCAGATTTCCATGGCTCTTTTAGATAATAGTAGAGTGGGGCCATCCAGATCTCAGGGAACCTTATTCTAGAGGGCACTATTGTTGCGAAGGTGCATTTCTGGGGTCCCAATAGATAACATTGTTTAATTAAATGAACATGTAATACACCAATCCTGAAGAAAATATAGGTCAATTTCTAATTTCACATAGTGGCTAATTAGATACTTATGGCAAGCTTATTCCCAGAGCCCAGAAACAATTCATTTGCCTTGGTGTTTCACACAGCGACTTATGCTGAGACTCACATTGCTTCTAACATTAACTCCTTACATTTCATTAATTAATCTAGTTTTTAAATGTTGTTCTTAATTTCATTATTTCATAATTTATTTAATATTATATTACTTGTGGGTATATTTGTATATTTTGAGTTTTTTTACTGTTCAGCTTTCTTTCCATTTGTGTTCAGCCAGGGTCCATTTTTGGATGTCACTGAGTTCAGCTATCCACTGCTTCCAAAATTAGGAAAAAGTTGATATTTGTTGTTTGTTATTTGCTCACAGGCTGAAACATAACCACTGACTGATGAAAGCAAAAGATTCTGTTGCTGCATACATCCTGCCCAATAAATTTATGCTATACAGTTTCAGTTTTAGAATTTTAATGTTACTGAAACTATGTTCTTTAAATTATTCTCTAGTTTTATTTTAGTTTTAAATAATACAATATACATAGTTTTAGACTTACAGTTTATCTATTAATAATGTCTTGCTCCAATATTTTATACTAATAGGAAATCACTTGAAATGATGTTTTCTGTTTTGTATCTCTTTGTTTGATTGACTGTTACTGTTTTATTCTGGTCATGGAAATAAAGACTGATGGAATTCAAGCATTTTGAAAGGAGGTTAAAAAAAGGAGGTTAAACCAAAATGAGGAAGCTTCTTTTTATTCTTCAGTAGAGTCAGATGAAATCTACAAAAAACTATTTTAATAGCTTTGAATAAATTTAAATTAACCCGTGAAGCTAATTACCATCTATGTTTCTTATGTATGGATATCATGTGATGAAATTTTCAGTGATGATTATTAAAATCCATGTCAAATTTTAACCAGATAAATTTAGGAAATGTTCAGAAATAAAAGATTATATATATATATATGTGTGTATGTATGTGTGTGTATATATATATATATATATACACATACACACATACATACATACATACAATGAATCATGATTTCCCTACTTAACTGAAGTGGACATAGTAGGGAGTAAGAGGATAGAAATAGTCTGAACTCATAAGTTTATTCATAAAATAGTGGAGTCTTTTTGTGAAAAATTAGATGAACCAGTCAGCATAATTCATACAACATGTCATACAAAGTTTAGGACAGGGATTCCCAAAGTGTTCAATATCAACTCCCAAGAGTGGGTGAGACCATACAAGGAACTGACATTGCTGTTATTATTCATTATCCATTGTTAGATAAACTACTATTAGGTATTACCACCCCATGCCTGAAGAGAAACATACACTAGTAAAACATGAACACTAACCTGACAATCAATACAAGAGCAATGAGTGGTGCAAAGAGCCAAGGAAAAATATATGCTCGGCATCATAAGACAAGATAGAAAGTTGAAACTATACAATAGCATCAAGAGAATAAAATAATTGAAATGTAAATGGGCTGGCCACATAGAAGAATTGATGGCAGGTGGACTAAGGCAATTATAGAATGGATTGATTTCACTTGATAAAAAGTGTGCACAAAAGAGATGGATTGATGACATTAACAAGTAACAGCCCAAATGGCAAAAAACAAAACAAAAAATACCCCTCAAGATCATGTTGGTTGGAAACATCTGGAAGTGGCCTTCATCCTGCAGTGAATAGACAATGGCTAGAATGATGACAACTATAAGGTAAGATCGTATTTATTAAGCTATTTTGTATAATAAATGTTTGGCAGTTGATGTCAATCTAAAACTTTATGAAGAGATCAATGTTGCATGACAACAATGGTCTTTAAAATTATTCTAATTATACTAATAGAATTTTTATTATTTTTTTAATTAATAATTATTAATATGTCTACCTCAATCCTCATAATATGCATAACATGCAAATGAAATCTATTATCTAAATGAAGAAAGAGTCCCAAAAGATTAAAAATATAGCATATCATTGTATCATTTATAGATCAAAACATTAAGATGATTTTTCAGCAAAATGGACGTACTGTAAGCATGGAAATTATCAATAATTTTAATGTACCTTTATGGTGTATTTTATTGATGTGTTATTTGTTTATTTGTTATTCTTTCTTTCACAAAGATAAATAGTGGGATCATTTTCTTTGGGCAACATAAAAGTTTCATACTTTCTTCATAACTTTACCAATACTTTCAGATTTTTAAAAAAGATCCCACTTTTAACATGTGGTTGATTAAATATCTTTTTCTCATTCCGATTTATGCCTAAATGAAAATTTAATCCTGCCAAAAAGAAACCGGCAATGCAGTTGATAATTAGAATGAGGCAAAAGGTATTTTTGCCAGCTGATCTTCTGAATGCATTTTGCCTGAATGTCTGAATGCATTTTTGCCAATTGATCTTCAACATCTGCCAAGATATTTCAGAAAGGAATTGAAAAAAATGGGGAAGGGATGGAGCTAATATATATCATATTTAAACATAGACTAAAATGGATTATGCCTACAATGCCAATACGAATTTAGGCCAGATCTGGGTGTTGCTGGATCCAGTGTACTGGATACAATGTGAGGGCTAAAAAAATACCCCTTCTTCTCCTGGATATTTATATTAAATATAGTCATCTGTCTAGTGTCAAATCAGCCAGCTTTTTTCCTTTTTGGCTACTGATGACAGAACAGTCTGGGATCTGACCAAGTCACTGAAAGACTGAGATAATTTGTGAGGACGAACAATGTGGGTCCTGCAAAGTTTCCATTAGATTTAAAACCAGTGCTTGATTTCATCCTACTAATTATTTTTGACTTTGTACAACCTAAGAAATCCTCAAGTCTTTATAGGACACTGAGTTGTACTACATTCAAATCAACTATGGTTGTAACATACAAACGGTCTTTGCCATTCTTCTGCAGTTTCACAATACATGTTAAGCAAATAATCATGGCACTTTTGACTCAGTTACATTACTTTGCACTTAAGTGACATATATATTTACAGATAATATTTGGTAATTGATAATACAGTGATTCTTAAAAAATGACAAGATTTTTCACTTGATGACATAGGAACTGTAAGAAAATATGAAGTTCCAACTAACTTTTTAGTTAGTTAAACTTTTTAGTTTGATTTTTTGAGTCAAGTGATACATGTATCACCAAAAATGATTTGGTGATCTGTTGTCATGATTGAACTTTAACAGAACAACTGCAGATTATAAGATTATTATTTTTAGGATTGATACAGTCTAGCTTTTCATACTAGTCTTCTGCTTCCCAGATTCCCATTCTTATGCCACCAATACCTATGCATAAGAACATGTTTTAAAAATAACTTTTTATTACATGGTGGGATTTACTATGCAGAGTAAAGCTACACCTAAGGTTTCAGATTTTATGTACAGTATAATTTATCCTGATACATATGTTAATGTCCCTTGATATAATAATTATGGTTGGTCACTCAATCAGCCACAGGTTTAAACTTGATTGGCATTTTTATCCATCTATCAAGTCCTTCCCAAAGACATGGGATAGACAGATGCTGTTGTTTCATGGTGTTAAAGGTATCTTCACAAGATGTTTCAAATAAAGGTATATTTTGCAATTGACTGATGGCAATTTTGTCAATGCCGATGATGTTCAAGTGATGCTTCAGAAGTTTTGTTATTGCATCTATGGCACCTATTACTATTGGAACTTTCTTGCTTTCTTTTGCCATAGTCAATCTACTTCTATGTACCTGTCATGGTATTTTGTGATTTCCTTCAATACTTTCTCTTTTCCTAAGCTGCCTTGAGATGGTGGCAGCAATAAGTGTGCAAAAAAATTCCAGCTGTGCTATATTTGAAGCCTTTATAAAAGATATTATATTCCGCAGTAGAGAGAGGGCAGCTGGTCATGTTGACAACTCATTCAGGTTCAACTACCTTTTTAATATATAGTTTCTTTTGCCACAGTTATTCTCTTTCCATTTGACAATATTTCTTCATTTTCAATCTTTGAATACTTGTGATAGATAAATACCTTTTCTTCCGATAGCCTTGCATACTAGCCCAAGTTAATTAGCCAATAGTCCTTAGTCCTATAGCCCATTTGTCATTAGATGTCCAGATATCTAACATATGCAGGGTGTTTGTTGGCCCACACAATGATTGATTGAGTACAGGTTTCAGTAAATTACATCTTCCCATATTGTTTATAGGAGAGACATTCTTGGTCTGATATCTGTCCAGTATGGTTGAGCCTCTGGCATACCTCTAATCTTCCTCAGAAAACACAAACCTCACAACTAGTGCCTCATTGAGGGTCAGTGACTCACTAGGGTGTATTATTATTATTATTATTGTTGTTGTTGTTGTTGTTGTTGTTGTTGTTGTTGTTATTCACAAAAATGACAGTATACACAGCAAATGAGATAACCATGCTGGGTTTCGTATCACAAATCACTAGTGGAACACTTCCCAAGTGTTTAGGACTGTGTGATGTATCGGCAGATTATGCAAGCAGATCCCAGTAAGGTGGCTTTCTGCAGCTGACCAATGGTGATCTTGTCAGCAGCAATTGTTTTTAAGTGCTTGCCTAGGTCTTTAAGTACAGCACTCAGTGTGCTGAGTACCACTGGAACCACCTGCACTGGTTTATGCCAGAGTCTCTGCAGTTCGATTCTCAAATCCTAATATCTGGTGACTTTTTCAAGTTGTTTCTCGTCGATTCTGCTGTCACCAGGTATGGCAATGTCATGATCCACACTTTTTTCTTCTCCACAATCGTGATATCCGGGGTATTGTGTTCCAGAACTTTGTCAGTCTATATTCGGAAGACCCACAGTAATTTTGCATGCTCATTTTCAACCACTTTTTCAGGCTTATGATCCCACCAGTTCTTTGCTACAGGCAGATGGTAGTTGTGACACAAATTCCAGTGGACCATCTGAGTGACTGTGTTGTGACATTGTTTATAGTCAGTCTGAGCTATTGTCTTGCAACAGCTCAGTATATGATCAATGGTTTCATCTGCTTCTTTGTAGAATCTGCATTTGGGGTCATCAGCAGATTTTTCTATTCTGGCTTTGATTACGTTCGTTCTGATGGCTTGTTCTTGGGCTGCAACAATCAGGCCTTCTGTTTCTTTCTTCAGTGTTCCATTGGTCAGCCATAGCCAGGTCTTCTCCTTATCTACTTTTCCTTGGATCTTTTCAAGGAACTGTCCATGCAGTGCTTTGTTACATCAGCTGTCAGCCCGAGCTTGCATTGCTGTTTTTCTATATTGATTCTTGGTTTGCTGCACTTTGAGCAGCTTCCTCTTGTTGACCATCAAAGCTGGTTCAACACTGTCTTTCACATAATCTGTCAGAGCATGCTTCTCTTCTTTGACTGTCTGCTTCACTTGCAAAAGTCCTCTGCCGCCTGCTTTTCTGGGCAAATATAGCCTGTCGACGTCACTACGCGGGCATAGTGTATGGTCATCAGTTTTCTTGTTTTCCTAACCAAGCTGTCCAGCTCTGCCTGTGTCCAGTTTACGATCCCAGCAGTATGTCTGATGATGGGTATGGTCCTTAATGGTGTTACTGCCATTCAGTTTGCTTTTTAGAAGTTTTGTGACCCTTTGTGTGTATTCTTTGCTGACCACATTTTTCACTCGCCCATGCTTGATATTATCCAGCTACAGTATGCCCAGGTATTTGTAGGCATTGGGTTGGTGGCACTTGATGGTTTGTCCATTGGGCATTTCTATTCCATCACTTTCTACAATCTTCCCATTCTTCAGTGCCACTGTGGCGCATTTGTCCAGGACAAACTCCATGCTGATATCAGTGCTGAAAATTCAAACTGTATTGGTCAGTGACTGGATTTCAATTTCTGATTTTCCATATAACTTCAGATCATCCATGTACAGCAGGTGAGAGATTTTCTGTGAATTTTTAGCAGTTTGATAACCCAGGTTAGTTTTCTGTAAAATTGTTGACAGGGGGGGTCATGGCGATGATGAACAGCAGAGGTGACAAAGAATCACCCTGGAAAATCCCTCTTTTGATGTTGACCAGTCCATAGCTTTCACTTCCAATAAACATCTTTTGATGTTGACCAGTCCATAGCTTTCACTTCCAATAAACAGTTCTGTTTTCCAGTGCTTCATCGCATTTGCAGTGAAAGTACCAATGCACTTGCATATTCCGATGACATCCAGATACTTGATGATCCAGCTCTGTGGTAGTGATTTGTAGTCAATCCAAGTTGTATGCAGATTTGTTTTTTCGGCCTTTGCAGTTCTCTAAAATCATTTTGTCAATCAGGAGCTGATCTTTTGTGCCTCTGCTTCCTTATTTGTTTCCTTTCTGCTCTACTGGCAAGAAGTTATTTGCTTGAACATGGTTGGCAGACATGTTATTGGCCTGTAATTTGCAGGTGTTGCCCCTTTTGCTGGATCCTTCTGTATCAAGTAGGTTTTCCCAGCTGTTAACCATTCACTGATGTTTCCTGTCTGCAGCATTTCATTGAATTGTTCGGCCATTTTTCCATGCAGGCTGGTCAGGTATTTGAGCCAAAAGCCATGCAGTTGATCATTGCCAGGCGATGTCCAATTCTTGACTTTTTTCACCCTGTTGCTTATCATTTCAGTAATTATTTCCAGTTGCTCCATTTTGTTCTTGGAGAATTTCATCTCAAAATCTCTGATCCACCCAGCATTTTTGTTGTAACATTTCTCAGTCTCCCATAGGTCTTTTCAATGGCAACTGAGTAGTTGCCATTTTTTCAGGTTTTTCAATTTTCATATCCCCCATCCGATTCAGACTCTGATAGAACCATGTTTGGTCTGATAGAACCATGTTTGGTCAAAATCAATTGGAACAATTGATTTTGTTTGTACTGGATGACTCTGGCTTCATATCTTTCAATTTTTCCTGTTGTTGCTGTTATTTGCTGCTTCACAATTTCCAATGCTTCGTCAATTTTTCTTGTGCTGAGCCCATATTTTTTTATCAGATGTTTCTTGATCTTTCTGTTCTTCAGCTTTTTCTCCTGCAAATGCTTCAAGTTGCTTACATCTGCTCGCAGGCTCTTGATTTTCAACTCCAACTTGATTTTCCACTGCGGCTTTCCAGTCAATTTACTAGGGGGCTGCGGCTGTTAAATCCCCAGTTCTTCTGTTACTATGACTGCTGTACTGTAGGCAAGCTGATTTGTTTGTTCAATTGATATTATCTGGACTGCTGTAAGTGCATAATTCACATCTATCATCAATGGCGCCAAATATTTTCTAGGCACAGTCTTCAATGTTGGAAGCCTTCTTCTTTCTGCATTTGTTGCAGCATGTGCCAAGATTTTATCTTTCAGTTCTTGCTGCCTGGCATTGAGAACTCCTAGTGTTTCAATGATGACTTCAGGTCCTTGCTGATCCTGTTTTTGCAAAATATCTGCATTTTCTTCGAATTCAGGCTGTTCAGTTGCTCCAGATGTTATTGGAGTGCTTTCTGCTGCCACTTCAGCAGTCTGTGTTCCTGTTTCACAATTTTTCTGTATTTCTTCAAGTTCGACTTCACTGAGCACTTTGTTCCAAGTGATGAATCATCATTGACCGGCTAATCGTAATTCAGTTATCCCTGAGTCTGGATATTCTTGCTTCCATAACCTGTACATCCTTTTTTGGTAGCCTTGTTTTTCTGGTTCTGCTTTGTAGTAGCATTTCATTACAGTGCAGTTCTCTGATATAGTGTATTTCTGCCACTTCTGAGGTTGTTCAGCTTCCAGTAGCCCTGCAGGCCCATGCCCTGGTTGCTCAGCTATGGGACCTGTGGCCTGTAGCCCACTTGTCGATGGATGCCCAGGTTCCCCAGCACCCAACATGGTCCTTGTTAACCTGGGCAACAACCGAGCCGGTATAGGCTTCGTTCAGTTGTGTTTCAGCATGATTCATTGCATGAGTTGTTGGGTGCACTTAGTTCTGCTCCTCGGCCTAGACCTCTCTGACATGGTTGGACCTGCTGGTAGTTTGCATTACTGCCAGCACAGCTCTCAGCTTCATTGGAACAATTAAGTTCCCCGCCACGTCAAGGCAGCACCCCGTGGGGGATGACGATGATGATGATGATGATGTTGATGATGATGATTATACATTGACAAAGCAGAATATTATTTAGATTTGTAGTCTTTTGAATTTCAGACAAAGTTCAATGACACTTTAAATACAATTCAAAGGTTTTCTCATTTAAATTTGTAATGTCATTTTTCAGCAGAATTTGATTAAACTTGGGGCATATTAGTTCATTATAAAGACATGATACCTGACAATTGTGACATGAATAGGTGCAGAGGAATTTGTATTTAAAAACGATTTGTTGTGGAAGAAAATCACTATTACAATTATCTTCTTTCTCATCAATTACCTTAGGGGAAACAAGAGTTTAGTCACATTTCTCTTTGCAGGATATATTTCTTTCATTCATAACAAAATACTAGATGCTTCCTGAGATTTGAAATTATGCATTAATGTAGGTTAGGCATTTTTAAAAAAACAATGAATGTATGTCTGTTACACACAGCCTTAAGAATATGACATGGAATTTTTATTTAAAATTTTTTTAGTATTGCAGAACTTATAAAAATGAAAGGGGATGTAGGCTAAAGAAATAAATTTACTGCTACACTAAGAAGACTGACCCACAAACAATAAAAATACTAAATAAGAATAGAGTGCAAGAAATTTGATTTTTAGAGAAAATTGGTCTGAACTGGAATAAACACTTATACCATAAAAATACAATATAGCTTTTTATATATTGCTCATCCTAGGAGAATAAACTTACTACAGAACATTGAAAACATAGATATATTACTTTGATATCTCTTTCTCACTTACTGGAATCTGTAAAGTCATATCATGGTTGGAAGCTATTCTTGTTATCACAGAAGCACAGTTTCTCTTTCCCTCCCATTTCTTTCTGTCTTCTAAAACTTGAAAAGATTTCAGAAAGGTCCAGGTTAACCAAGGGAAGAAAGCCCCCCATTTAAAAAATCCCTTTCTTAAGTAGGTTTAAAGTTTTGAAGGCTGCTCATTTAAATATGGACTGCTCTGAATAAGTCCCAGTCCTTCCTTGGCAAGAAGAATTAATACCTGTGAAATAGGTGCACTATTAAGTGTGATCCAAAAACCAAATGCATATTTCTATACACTTGTAACCTATTACAAATAAGAATGTTCATTGGACACTTTTTCTTGTAGCATTTTGTCTGTTCAGGAAGATTTTTCCCAATAGAGAACGCTCTAAGACAATTTAAAACAAGATATTATCACAAACTTAAGGATTCCAATGCATCTTGTAGTTCTGAATTTTTTGGATATAACAAAGAATATTTTTGCTTCTTTAGAAAAGGCAAATAAATAGTGAGCCCGAGGAGAAAAGTAAAGAAAAACAGGCAGACAAAAAGGAAATTGTTCTCCTTCTTTCTTTTTATGTATTTAAGACTCACTGGCAATGTGTATATGTTACTTTTTCTTCTTCATTGCTGCCTTTTCAATAGCTCATACTGGGAGACAGGAACACAGCATCCTATTCTCTATTGACTGCCAGATGAGAAAGACATTTCCCTACTTCTATTGTTAGACACTTTCACAGTAAAACAAGTCCAGGTAGCAGGTTTAGCTTTCTGACTGTGGCTGATAAAGGACTTTGTTCTCTCCCTGTACCAAGCTGTAAACTGAAACATGGCACAATGGCCCCCTTTTCATGAATCTGCTCGAACTATTAAAAGCAGAAGTTCATTCAGAGGTTCTTGGATGTTGCATGCTGAGATCCTTACAGTTAAAAACCATTCTTATTGACATAGTTGTTATGATTTGGGATCTGTGAAGTTCTGGCATGAACCCCAATTGCATAGAAGTCATTCCAAAACATTCAGTTTGTTGTATAAATTATATGGACTGAAGCTTTTTTCTGCATTGCTATGAATTGGGCAGGAGTCTTGTTCTCTTTTTCATCAGGCCTCTTCTCTTAGAGCTTTAGCAAGGCATAGAAGTACATCACTCTCTCTAGAAAACAACCATCACTCAGGGACTAACAGGATAACAGTCAAGGGCTAAGCTTTGATATATAATTATTTTCATTGCAATAGAAGAAGCCCTAATAATAAATATGACCAGATGTTGCAGAATTTAGAAGTCTAGCCACTAAATATAAAACAGCCCAGGAATTAAATTGTATGTCTCTTTTTCTGCCCTTATTTCATAAGAGACAATTTGCTGCTCATTTTTCAGCTTTGGATATTAAAGGCAGTTGGACTGTTTTTCATAAAGATCTCTGGATCTTTGCTTAGAGCTTGGCAGAATCAGCCCTCAGACCTTCAGCCAATGGTTTGCATAACCATCTTGTCTCTTCCTCTAGCCCAACAACCCATTTGTCTTTAGGAGATATCCACATTTTCCCACAAGGAATTGATAACAGTCCCTGATAAAATATTGTTTATAGTTAACTTATACTGCAATATAAACACCTCAAATATACCTATGATAACATGAACATGTTGCATGAAACCATCATTGTCAACTGAGTCTTATGCCATCTGCTGATTCTCTTGAATATAGGAAATGAGACCACCCTCTCAGTCTTTTTGAAGCATTCAAGTAAAATAATATCTATTATTTTCACAAAATGCTCCATAGATGTTGGTCTAATTGAAAATGGAAAACTGTGAAGAAAAGTTGGCAACTGATGTGATGAATATGCCAAAATGATGTACTCAATAAAACAGTTCTCTGAGAAAGCTGAAAGTCTCAGAGTGCTGGATTGGTTGGGTTCATTAGTTGGAACCTTGACAGGAACTGAATTAATCTGGTCTCTCTTCAAAAAGATGTCCTCAAGGACTGGACTTGCAAGTTCAAAGAAAAGAAAGGAAATGGAAGAGATGGGAAGGAAGAGAGGAAGAACCTATTCCTCTAGCTCAGGAGTGTCAAATTAGATTTCATTGAGGGCCACATCAGGGTTGTGTTTAACCTTGAGGGGGCAGAGATGGTATTCAGTCGGTTCAGACTGGTTAGGGCATGCCAATAGGGAAAAATTTGAGTAGTTTGGAAAACTGGCAAATACCACCTCTGTCTGGCCCTGCCCACCTGCTCCCACTCTCGCCTTTTCCTGCCCTAATAGGCTGCTGCTTCTCTGTGCTGCAGCACTTTCTAGATGGGACTTAGAGGACCCAAAGCGGTGGCTCATAGCTGCTCACAAGACACTCTTCCAGCAAGAGCAGAAAGAAAGAAGCAACCACTGCCCCAGAGAGTAGAGATGGATTGGAGCAGGTGGCTCCGAAAGCCTTCTTGGTCGAGCTTTGCCACGTGAAAGCCATGCGCATGCATGAACAAAAGCTGTGTACATGCACATGTACATTTTTGGTGAACTGATGGTGGGATTATTTGAATCCCACTACTCAGTGAGGGCATGGCCAGGGTGGGCATGGCCAGCTCAACATCACTCATGTCGAGGGCACCTATGGTGGCCCAAGAACTCTGCCAACAAAAATAGGCTACCAAGCTCTGTTTTTGGCTGCAACAGCTTCCTGCAGCCCTCTGCCCTCCTGCACAGCCCACCTGAGGTCCAATTTTAGTTGTGATGGTCTCCAGTAACCCTCTGCCAATGAAAATGGAGCTTGGGAGGGCTGCCCACAGCCCTTTAGATCTCTATTTTCAGCTTTGATGGCCTCCTGTAATTATCTGCCAGCAAAAATGGAGCTTAGGAGGGCCATGTGGGAAGGTCCTTTGCTGTTTCCAGGTTGGCCAAAGGCACCCTGGAAACAGCAAAGCACCCTAAGCACCCTGTAGGCTGGATCTAACATGCGGGTTTTAAGTTTGACATCCCTGATCTAGCTACATTTGTATTTGTGCTCCCTTCCTTTTCCAATATCCCTCCTTTTTAATCACCCATTGCATTTTCTAATCATATATGTATTCTCCAATTATTAGTTCAAATAATGTTTCTCTCCTCTATGCAACATTGAGAAAAATTATTCACTGACATTGATTGGGTCACTGCCTTCTACCCATGTAGATAAATACCACCAATAACAATTAACAGTGTAAGACTGAGGAAGCATTTCATTTTTGAATTGGTGGTCAGGTATTCACACAGCATCAAGGGAGCAATACATTTAACCTCTGCTTGAACCCTGAAAATGTTTCTTATTTTATCACTTACATAAAAAGAAAGAAATAACCCAAAGAAAGTAAACTATTCATAGTATGTGCAGAGTCAGTACAGCTGCAAAACCTACAGCAATCTGCATGAATGGATGAGAAAATCATATCTTTAGGAAGTTTAGATAAACATACTGATTTTGGATTTCTTAAATATACTGGAAAACCTGGAAAACATATTTATGAAAATCTGTATTTTTATGATTGCTGATTTAATCTTAAATGATATGCGCAAAATGTATATATTACAAAAATATAACTCAGAGCTGTGTGTTTCAAATAAAATACATTTTATGGTAGACAAATAAATTTCAATGCTGTGAGAATGAGTATCTTGACTTTTCTGTGCAACCATAGTACAAACATTCTGCAACAGTTTAGCTTTCTCAGCTGCAGTTAAATGTTAAGTGAAAATATTATAAATGAGCTCATCTTTCAGCATTTGTTTAGAATAGGAAGGAAGGGCAACCATAGGTATTGTAGAGTTTCATAGGAATTATTGTAGAGGAAGCTAGGAAAGGAGGGAACTGAGAGGTCTTGTAGTAGAACTATTCGCTACTTGAAGTAATACAGTGTGCATAAAACAAGCTCATTAAACAAATGTCTAACCACCCTTGGCCAAATAAAATATTATATTCAAAGAAAATTGAAAAGGTATACTAAGATATTCTAAGAGTGAAGTAGATATTATATAAGCCTCTGTCATTAAAAAAATAGTCTTTAAATAATTTTTGGATTGGTTTAGCACCATATTAGGATTTGCAATTAATTTGACATTCCCTGGAAGTCAAAGTTGGACCTTAAAGAAGTAAGATAGGAAGAATATTGATGCTTTTGAAATTTCATATTGGAGAAGACTCTTGAAAATACTGTGTACAGCCAAAAAAACCAACCAACTAAATAAATAGAGGAATCATCAAATAAAACTACCCAGAATTCTCACTTAACACACAAATGAGGAGGCTCAAATTATTGTACATCAGAACATTATGTAAGAGCTAGCTCTCTGGAAAAGGTTCTAATGACAGAATATCATGGAAAAAAATCTATCTACATGGTTGCTGAGATTCAAGAATGACTTGATGCCACAAAATCAGTGAATTAATATTTGAATTTTCTCACACATGGAATTCTTCATCAATAGATCAGATCAAAAACCCAGTTTTTCTACAGGGCGAAAAATTCTTAAATTTTTTAAATTTTTTAACAGATTAAATTTCTGTTTAATATATCTTTGACAAACTAACCAGAAAGGAATGTACACCAATGTTCTTTCTTGTTGTTGATTCCATGTTGCACGATGTCATTCAATGTTAATCTGCAGAACTACTAGGATGCTGACCCATTTCTTAAAATTTATTTTTATGTGTATCTATGATAGCAATGAAACAGTTTGGTCTACATACCTAGTCTACAACTTGCCAGTTTCTTTTAAAAAGTAAACAATGTATGTATGTAAAACTGTCATTAGGGAAAATGAGAATCTGCCATGGAACCACTATGGCCTATTATAACTGTGAGAAAATGTGTGTGTGTGTGTGTGTGTGTGTGTGTGTGTGTGTGTGTGTGTGTGAATAGCTTGGATCTTTGAAGGGAACTCATAATGGCTACTGTGACATAGAGCAAAAATGCCATATTTAACAGCAGTAACTTTGTCAGCATAGGAATAGCAGCAAGGCATAAGGGAGCACTGAAGGGAGTCTATTCCCCACCACCTCAGTTACTTATAGATGTGTTGTTAAATATGACATCTGTCTGTCTACTGCCCCAGCCTCTATATTATATGAAGGAAGGCTATCTTCAGCACTCTGCCTAAAGTTCTGTCTATGATGTTTCTCCAAAGATGATTTGAAATTGTTCTGAGTGAGATCTTTCCTTTGGGAAAGAATTTTGTTCTTTATTGGGTATTTCTTGCATCATAAATGGATTATTTTGTGCCATAGCTTAAGGGTCCTGCAACTTGTATGCAGTCCAGTTGGCTGTGGATGCAAAAATGGTGTGAGTAGTCTTCTCCAGAGCTTGCAGGAGTGGAGGGATTGTGTCACTCACTTTTAAGACAATTTAAGCTTTTAAAGGTAGCCTGGCTTAGATATGTAGCTGTAGATATGCTTTCCCCACTGCTGATAATAATAAAGGATGAATTGCACCCTTATTACTGTAAATGTTTTGACCCCACAGACCTTTCATTTGCACATATGTGTTATTCTCCAATGATCTCTTAACTCACCCATAGCTAACATTCAATCTCTTTTACCTTTATATTGGTAACAGTGCAAATAAAACATATAGTAGGGCATTCCTTAATTAAACATTTGTCCTAAAGCCTCTTAATTATGCTGGAGTCTTTTCATTTATATCAGTGGACCGTCAACTGAGGTTCAAATTCTTACGTACAAAGTCAACCATAATCTCAATTACTCTCATGTTTATGAAAAGTGCAAGCTATTTTTAAAACCTTGGACTTGAACCGGCAGGATCCCAAATGGTTCTCTGGATCATAAAGCCAGAAGGGAGCTGTCCACAGAGCCATTTTCAGCAATTTTCACTCAGAACAAAGTAGCTGATCTGAAACAGCGGCTCCTAGCTTTAGATTAGCTGTACAAAAGTCAACCTGGGATTGTTTAAAGCAGAAAAAAATTAATGCATCACAATGTCCTCTGGATCAGATTTTTGCTTGTTTTACACTCTTTGCCAACAATAGTACCTCTATTGTTTTTTCTCTTGATTTAATAGTTTTGAGAATTGGAGGAAAATCTCAGACACTAGGCTAGAGATTCTGGAATCCTACTAGACAACTTATTTTTGTATATCCTAATCTTAGCAATTAAAAGCTATTTACTGAGAAGTAAAAGATAATAAAAGACAAGCTCCTTGCCACCATAACATACTATTTGTATTACTTTATAATATATCAACAGACACAAGTACAAGGTTGTCTTTAGGGTACTATTTTTTATGAGGCAACAGTGAAGTCCAAAATATATCAGGCACTTGATGTGATCCAAGTCCATGACAGCCTAATCTTTTTTTTCCCTATTATGAAGTACTATATGTTTTTTTAAAGTTACACTTAAACAAGAATGACTATTTAATTTTAGATTTTTTTTGAAAAAAATAAATCCAAATCATTTACTATTTTATTCTTCAATAATAAAATAATCACAAGACTGTGTAAAGCAAAAATGGATAATTTAAAAAGTAGTTTCCCCCCCCTGTTAATTTGTGGGATACTTTATGAAAATATATTAATAGCGTTCTTTAATAAACAAAAAAGCTGCTAGCTTTCAAGATAGGTAAAGCAATTTATAACAACATTGTTAATTCTGGATTCACAGATAGACTGCTATGGCAATGGATGAAATGCATCTCTGTATAGCCAAGTTGCTGAACAACCTACTATGGAAAAAGAAGAGGGTTGATAGGCAACATGTCATGCTGAGTGAACTAGGGACTTAAATGAAAATAATATAAGGAGCTAATATCAATATATTATATAATTACAATGACGACAGTGCTGGAACTGTTGGCATTTCTATAGACATTTATTCTAGTCAAAACAGCCAATAGAAATGAGTCTATAATAGAAGAATAGCATGAAGTAAGAAAGATAACTCTACCTATTAATATAAGTTGATTTTATAATAATAAGGCTGAATAAGTAATAATCAATAGTTTTTACATTGTGGATGATCTGTGACAACCCCCTCCTCCATTTCCATCTGGAATAAGAGTCAGGATAACATTAAGAAAAAAATTGAGTTTCTGCAGAAATTGTTTTGGCTGAAGCAGGAAGAAAATTCTTAAAGATTCCATGCAGATACATATTGTTGGATCTGCTGCTGCCTCAACATGGGGTGAGGCTCCTCTGTGTGTTTTAAATTTGTTTCTTGCTGGGCATCTGATTATGTTTCAATGTGTGGGTGGCAAGGCAGGGTAACCAGATGGCTGTGGCTTCCATTTTTTCCCACTTATGGAATGATCATGATTACATTCTTTTCTTATTATAAATATGTCTAATAGGGTTATGCATTAATCTCTATTTGAAAGGGGAAGTGTGAATGATTCAGAGCGATCCTAGGGAAAATGTGTTTGATTAAAGGGGGCACAAACGACACCCCAAATCATATTTCCCCTTTGAACCTTGTTTCCCATTCTTAATATCTAATTGTATCCCTTGTGTGAACTTTCATGTGTAGATATACGTATGCAAATTAAAACAAATAGCATGTAAGAAGCCTGTCCTTCCTCCTGGAAATTAAGAAAAAGTCCCACACATCATAAGAATGATGAATCAAAGTGGTATGGTATCATCATCATCAACATTTCTCTCAAACATAATTGATTGCATTTATATTCCATCTTTTATGTGGGAGCTCAAGGTGATGTGCATGGGGTGTCCCTTATTTTATTCCATATAAAATCTCATGAGGTAGATTAGGAATGTGACCAGCTTAGAATCACAAACATTTTAATTGAGTTACAATTTGAATCTGGATCTCCCAAACCATAGTTCTGCATCTTAATCCCATGTTGAACTATGGCTGTTTTTTTATATAATCTGTTGATACCTTTTCCCCTTATCTCTATTGAAAAGAACTATTGATATGAAGCCCACTTCTGTATATTTTTTACATATAGGAACTGTGTTTTATGGATGGTGTTCATTATCTCAGTACTGCTTTGAATAAACTAATAAATAAGTTCCCAAACTTCAGTGCAAGACTTTTTTCTGCTTATCTTCCACTTTAAAAAAATAAACATGAAATCGTCTGCAAGCAAAATATTTAGTCTCCACTATGCTTAACAAAGCTTTCTTCAAAGAACACTCTTGGACCCAAAGTTGCTTTTGGAACTTCAAGATTATGTGCAGTGATGAACTTCAGACAGTTATATGGCTACTGGTATTGACCCAGATAAAAATAAATATCTGGTAAATTTAGGCCTTATTAGGATTTTTCTGACATTTAATAAAAGACCAAAAATAGTTTGATGATCACGCAAAGCTCCTCTTTGAGGGATAGGGATGATTTAGATATAGGAAATATGAATGAATGAATGAATGAATGAATGAATGAATGAATGAATGAATGAATGACGCAATCAGAAATTACAAATAAGTAATAAGTGTTACTCTTGTATAACAACTGAAAAAGTTCTTATTATTCTTCATTTTGCCATCAATATTTTCAGTGACAGTGACAGAGATATACAAAATAGGTTCTACTCTTTGAAACAGTATTCTTTTCTTAATGCCTGGTTTTGAAAGCTGTGTTTATGTTATGTGTTTGCATGTGTATGAAAGCATATTTGCCCAATATACAGTATTTTTTTCTGCCAATAACTTTATTTGATAGACCCTGGGTGGTAATACAATAAATATCTTAGCTCAGAAGAAATGGAGGTGGTGGGGGTTGTATTTGGAAAGGCAATAACGGAACAGAACAAAATAAAATCACAACACATGAAATACACAAAGGTTAAGAAAGAGAAATGAAAAGAAGTGGAAGTGAGTATAGAAAAAGGGGGAAAGTGTGGTTAATATAACAGTATGTGAGTTTCATTCAGACTCAGTTAAAAGCTGCTTCCTTAATCAACATAACCCAGTCTGTTCTGGTGTTAAACTGTTTATCAAGCATGTCTGTATTGCATTTTCCATCCATGAGGGTTCTAGTTTCTGGTGATTCCATAGCCCTTGACCTTGAAAAGCAGTAGGTTTTATACAGCTCCATGATAAATGACCATTCCTGCAAAAGTATGGGTCAGCTTTCATTTTCTTCCTATCACAACTAAATACAACCTGAATATCACATGACCATGACACATTTGTAAATCATTCATACAAGGAAAATTGCCTTATATTTACCATTCAAACTGCTTCATCCTCACAGTTCTGAAAATCCTTTAAGTAAGCTTTGAAGACCTGGATTTTCTCCAAAGTTCAAGGTTAGGTTGTGGTGTGTGTCTGCCTGAATTGGATTATACTTGGTGTGTTTTTTGTATATATCTATTCCTTCTAGCAATGGCCTTTTTAAAAAATAAAATGATGTAATGTTTTGGGTTTTGCTTTTAATCTGTATGCCAACTTAGAAATGGGCTTTATAAATTTGAGCTATAAATAAAGTCCTGAATTCATGCTGAGCTATCACATAAAATAATAAGAAAAATAAACATGACAGAAATGCCACATTATAGTTGAATTTCTCCTATTTGTTTTTAGTTATGGACTTCTTTGTTTGTTTTATTTGTATATAGGATGTAATAAATTTGTAATTCTCCATCTTAAATTAGTGGCAGAATTCCAATACTGGAAGCAACTTTCTTACTAAACAGATTTGTAGCAAGAACAACAATTATAACCATAATAATCACAATAATGATAGCATTGTTAATAACAATAGTATTATCAAACCTGATAAACATTGATAGTCCAAGTTCCTTTCCTACTTCTGTTTATCTAGCACAGATTCTTGCTGGTCTGGGTGTTGATAAATGGATATATGATGAGGAAAATGATGCTTAGACTTTTTTGCATTTCTGGATTTTTGTTTTCTATTTTGAATGATTTGTAAATGGAGCTTATCTCAAAGTATCTCTTAATAGTAGACTCAAAAATGTCAGATAATTTGTAGTGGAAGAAATAATACCTCAATCAAGCCTAGTAGAGCAATAGTATCATTACCATATGTTGTTCTTAATGCTTTAGAAAGGTAATTTTAATAAGCAGGTTGATAAAATAATGTAAGCAGCATTAATTACTACATTAATGCTATGACTTTATATTAATGTTAATAATAGATATACATTAAAATTGATAATTGAAAATGAATTAATATTTCAGTTTAATGTATGCCGATCAGTGTACATTTAAAGCCACAAGAAAGTTATTCTTCTCTTCTTGATTTTTAAAAGTTGTGTAAAAAATTAATTGTATTTGCTGCTTATAGTGGAGTAAGTTTTGAAGATAAACATATACACAGCAGGTCTGTTTTACAAAGGAATGCTCAGTGCATTTAAATATATCTGTACAGCTTTAATGAATATATTATTATGCATTGAAAAAAGTTGGCCTTCAATCATGTAGCTCTTTATTAATATACTCCAAACTTCCAACTTTAGTTTTGAATGTTCTACTCAGTACATTTTCATTTCTTGACAGCTCTCACAGTTCATCTGTCCTTCATGGAGCTCAAATCACTGAAAGGTTTTCAAACCAAGTTTTCAACATAAAATTAATCGTTTTGTCAACTTCCCGACTAAACATTTAGAGAAGTCAGACACCATGTTTTTTTTAAAGGAAAAATTGAATGGATTTTCATGCTTGCAATAATATATTATGTGGATTTCAGATTACTCAGGGAAAGTAAGATCTAAATATTACAGATAGGGTATCTGAGGTCTTTCAGACGTTTCTCAGCAAGCTGCCATTATTGATCATGATGACTGGAAATATCCACAAAAATGGTCAATACATTATTTTGGCACTTAGGTCCCTATATTTTTTACTTTGAAAATGGTCCTTCAAATGTCATCTCATAATATAAATTCTTCATCCAATTCCCATTCCAATCAAATGTAAAGGCTAAGAAAACTTTCAAAGAGTCATTAATATGGCTGCTCAGGATGATACTGCAGCACTTAAATATGTTATGCCTTTGAAGTGGCTAACTCAATATAAAGCATCTCTGCCCCTCCCCCCCAGTTATATATGCCTCAATATCTCAGAAGAGCTTTTTCTAAAGCTCCTTTCAAAAAATTAGACTCCATGGAAGACTATGGCAGGTTTCATAGAGTTCCATCTGAAGAAAGACTGTATTTGCGGAGCACCAATCTTTAAAGATATTGCATATATCCTTATTGACTGCAGACAGCACTCTGTAAAAAGGGTTGCTTATTTAGATTTTTATTTAAAAAGTGGAAAATACTGGGGCACCCAGAAAAAACTGTCTTACTTTTTCAGAGAAAGAACCTGCAGATCACTAGTAAGACCACACTCTTTATATCAAAGAGCATTTTGAAGAGAACAGACTATTTACATCAGATTGGTGTTAACTCTAGGGGAGACAACGTATGATGAACATGTCCTCTTACTTTCTTTGTATCTACTCATACAAAACAGATGGAGTTTGGATTGTTATGTGAAGTACATCTTGCAAATTTTGATGCTTCTGGCAGATGCTCATGCACTTTAGTACATCAGCATTTGTATATCTCTAATGTACTGTAATGGGTGATAGTGATGGAGGTTGCATGTTTTTGTTGTGTCTTTGTTTTATGCTGATGTATGCATTATGAGCCATAGTGACACAGTGGTTAGAGTGCAGTACTGCACACTACTTCTGCTGATTGCTGGCTGCCTGCAATTTGGCAGTTCAAATCTCACCAGGCTCAAGGTTGACTCACCCTTCCATTTTTCTGAGGTGGGCAAAATGAGCACCCAGATATGCTGTCTCTGTAAACCACTTAGAGAGCTGTAAAGTAAATCGGTATATAAGTCTAAGTGCTATTGCTATCAGTCTACGAAGAACTGTCTCCATTCAGGTATATACCTGTGGATGTTGTGTGTGTGTGTGTGTGTGTGTGTGTAGTCAGAAGCTAAGCTTCTTCATAAGCAGTTGCAAGAAAAACTGAATCATGCAGAGAATCAACATGTTCAATGTTATTCCCTATGTAGTTCCATTTTAAAATCCACATTTGGATAACCCTAACATAGTCTTTTTTTTGAGATATTCACTAGTTATATGTACTGAATGCACATAATTCAGTGAGAAATAATTCCTGCTTTGATCTACACCATTTTATTCAAACTAAATGGCAGGAAAAAAACACAGCTTGATAGTCATAAAATGGTTAAGGAATAGCCTGCTATACTAAGCTGCATTAAAGCATAGTGTAGGCACCATTGGAAAATATGTTTTAGGAACTTGGATTTGTTTTAGCTATAAAGACAATTTCTTCAGGTTCCTTTTTTTCTCCTATAGCTACCTAAGGATTAACTATCTTTTATTTAGTTAGTTGTTTGTCTGAGTTATTAGCAGTCAATAAACCAGTTTCTTTATTCACTTAATTAGAAACCTGGCACAGAATTATAGGAAAAGTTATATCCTGTGAAACTAATGAGTGTCTCACTTAGGAGATACATGGTATATGTTCCACCTGGGCCTTCTGACTCCATTTTACCTCAGACATCCACTTTTCTCTGACTGCTTTGATCACAAATCTGTCAAGCAGTAAATGTACCTGTGAAAGTGATTTCAGAGTCTGGCTGGGACAGGAGTGAGTGAGGACAGAGCCTATTTGCCTCTGTATCATGGGATATGTACACAGTTTGAGAGGAATTTAATTGAAAGAGGCAGTGCAACATACTATTCTAGTTTTTGTCTTATCTTTTCTTCTTTAAAAGACAGTAGGAAACAATTTCAGCTTCAGGTTCCAATTACAAAAAGCTACTTGCAACTCATAATTGTCTTACCTTTCACAACTAACAGCCCTCCTCCTCAATATAGCAGCCATTGTTAAAGTAAAGAAAACAGTTCTTTTTAAATCTCAAAGCTATTTTAAGCATGGGTATCTTAAACTATTATATGAACCTTAGTCTGTGTGCATCATTCTATCTTGCTATTATATATTAAAGCTATCCCTATAAAAAAGGTTCACAGAACTCAGTGGCAATTTTCCATTTCTCTCAGTAAGATGAACAAGCTTATTGGTCTGGATTAGCTCATGTCCCTTTTTTAGATATATTTTTGATTTTCTTTCTTCTATCTTCTGGAATACTTCTTTTTAAAAAAATAAACTTTATTGATCTTTTATAGCTTAAAAAAACAAGAATAAGTAAAACAAGTAAAAATCTTTTAATTTGACAAGCTGTGGTAATTTTCTTATACTGCTATTTTGTGTGTTGTTTATAAATATATACAATTTATGCAAAACATTTAACTTATATATTTTTAATCCTTAATTCATCAAGCTTTTAACATCTTTGTTCGATCCAGTCATACCATTTTTTCTCAAATTTTAAAGTATTCAGTCTCCTTTTCCTCTTTTAACATCAAAGTTAATTTGTCCATCACAGCACATCATTATTTTTTGAATAACTAATTCATCTGAAGGTATAGAAGGGTGTTTCCAGCATTGGGCCAAAGCAATTCTGGCTGCCGTCAGAATATGTAATATTATATATTTTATATTTCTCCCATATTTTTTCTTAAATATCCCCAATAAAAATAATTCCGGTTTTATTTCTATTTGTATTTTAGTAATCTCTTAGAGCCATTTTTTTATTTCTAGCCAATATTTTTGGGTCTCTGGGTAAGGCCACCACATATGATAAAATGTACCTTTCTTCTTGCACTTCCAGCATGTCGGATTCATATTAGGATACATCTTCGCTAATCTCGAAGGAGGCAAATACTATCTGAACGTCTTATATGCGTTCTCTTTGTATGCAGCTGATTTTGTTAACTTATAATTTCAATTCCACATGCTTTCCCATTCTGTCAAATTTATATTATGCCCTATATTTTTAGCCCAGGCTATCATACATCCCTTTACAAACTCTTCCTCTAATTCCACCTCCAGCAGGTACTTATAGATTTTTGTAATATTTTTTTTTATTTGGGCCTATTAGATTTTATTTAATTGTTGTGGTTTCAAATATATTCCAAAGTTCTTAATATCTTTTTTATATCTATTTTGTAGCTGAAGAAATGCCCACCAGTCAATGTATCCCTTGTTTTTGTACATCCTGCATCAATTTCAAATTTCCTTCTGCATCTAGTACATCTTTATATTTTATCTTTTTAGCTAAGTCTAAATTATTTGGGTGGATCATAGCTTCCATCGTAGATAACCAAATTGGTATCTTCATATAGTGTTTCTTCTTGATTTTAGTCCAATTTTGTAACAGGGCATCTCTAATTAGGTGTCTATGAAAATACTGTTGTTTCTTCATTCCTGTTTCCCACAAAAAGGTGTGCCATCCTTTTTTCAGGTCATGGACTTCCAGACTTAGTATTCTTTTATTAGTTAAATTGATCCAATCCTTCATCCAGGTTAACGCTGGAATACTTCTACCATTGATTAATTGGTTGTATTGGTTAATTTATCTCATGGTACTATAGACCAATCAGTTAACATCAATACCCGGGAAGATACTGGAAAAGATAATTAAAAAAAAAAAAACAGATCTGCCAACATCTAGAAATAAGTAAAGTAATAACTAGCAGTCAGCACGGGTTTGTTAAGAACAGATCATGCCAAACCAATCTTATTTCATTCTTCAACACAGTGACTAAATTAGTAGACCAGCAAAATACTGTGGACATAATATATTTAGATTTCAGCAAGGCATTTGACAAAGTAGATCACAACCTACTTCTTAGTAAGCTAGAAAAAAATGGAATAGATCACACCACCACTAGATGGACTCGCAACTGGCTGGCAAACCGTACTCAACAAGTAGTCCTTAATGAGTCTAAGTCTACTTGGAAGAAAGTAAGCAGTGGGGTGCTACAAGGTTCTGTCTTAGGCTCAGTATGCTTCAATATCTTCATTAACAACTTAGATGAGGGAATAGAAGGGGAACGTACCAAATTTGCAGATGATACTAAGCTGGCAGGAATAGCTAATACCCAAGAAGATAGGCTCAAGATCCAGATGGATCTTGACAGACTAGAACACTGGGCCATATCTAACAAAATGAAAATCAATGTAGAGAAAATCTACACTTAGACAAGAAAAAAAAAAGTAGACATATAGACTGGGTAAAACCAGGCTCAATAGCAGTAACTGTGAGAGTCTTATGGACAGCCAGCTAAATATGAGCCAGCAGTATGCAACAGCAGCCAAAAAAGCTAATGCAATCCTAAGTTGTATTAACACAGGGATACAGTCAAGATCAAGGGAAGTACTAATACCACTCTATGAAGCCTTAGTAAGACCACACCTAGACTACTGGATCCAATTTTGGTCACCACATTATAAAAAAGACATTGAGATTCTAGAAAAAGTACAGAGAAGAGCAACCAGGATGATTAGGGGACTGTAGGCTAAAACATACAACGAACAGTTGCAGAAACTGGGCTTGGCTAATCATGATAGCAGTCTTCCAATATTTGAGGGGCTGCCACAGGGAGGAAGGGGTCAAGCTATTTTCTAAAGCGCCTGTAGGCCAGACAAGGAATATGGATGGAAACTGAAAAAGGAGAAAAACCTGGAAACAAGGAGAAACTTTCTGACAGCGAGAACAATCAACCAATGGAACAACTTGCCCTCAGAAGTTTGGGAGCACCATCACTTGAGACTTTCAAGAAGAGATTGGATTGCCATTTGTCAGAAATGGTGTAGGATCTCCTGCTTAGGCAGCAGGCGTTAGACTAGATGACCTACAAGGTCCCTTCCAACTCTGATTATCTGTTATCTTCTTTGGTACATCTTCTGGGTCTTATCTTGAAGTAAGTTGGATTTGTGACCACTACTACTGTAGGCTAATTAGCTTTCAGCAATACAATGTTAACTGATTCATTTCAGGATCATTAACCATTTTTTTAAATTAAAGCCAAGAATCTCTCTTTAGCAGCAACTAGATTTAATGTCATTCATTTAAGCTGTCTGCTATCAATTATAACCTTTTTAACTATCTTCCTGGTATTTTAAGGCATCTCCATTTGCCAACTCTAGTTCTTTTTCTATATGAGCACAATGTCTCATGAGAACTTAGATTTTTTTCTGTTCCCAGCTCCTTAATATCTGAGTACAGCAAGGCTTAGCATGGAATTATCACAAAAAATTGGATGTCTACCTGGATGCATGTAGATTCAGCAAGAAGCAGGTTTATCACACTGCAGTTGGCAAAGGATTAATTTCAGTTTCTGCTAGGAAGTAGGGAAGTACAAAATGTTTCAAAACCAGCTTTTTAAAGTTCTAACATGTTAGAATGGTTAGGTATATATATATATATTAGGTATATATATATATATATATATATATATATATATATATATATATATATATATATATATATATATATATATATATATATATTAAGCTGAAATGCTTTTGATTTTAGGTATATATATATATATATATATATATATATATATATATATATATATATATATTAAGCTGAAATGCTTTTGATTTTAAACATTTTATACTGCCTAACAAAAATGTTGTCCAGTTCTCTTAAAAGGAAGTGTGGATGAACAGGAAACTGCTTCCTTTACAATGTTTATCTTAAATACATTCAAAAGAAAGAATGTACTTGCTATCAAGTACTGTATACAATTTGTGAATTATATTTCTATGCAGAGATGTATGACTTAAAAATCAATTATAGTCAGCAATATGATTGTTAAAAAAATGTAACTTTTCCTTCTTTTAAATTTGCGTTTAATGCTGAATGAGTTTTACTTATTTACATATACCTATTGAACAACAATTAACTTCAAAAGAACTACTATTACCCAAATGCCATAGAGGCAAAAGAGGATTCCATCTTTTGCTCTGTAGTTGTAACTGGAAAGTTGTTGCTTAAAATCTTGCATAGCAACCCAAATTACTTCTTTTAAATTACTTTCATTTGCTAGAGTCAAAGGCTGATTTTGGTAGTTTGACAACACTCATATTCCAAATAGAAACACATGCAGAAAGTTTATTGGGAATTTAATCAGCAAAACATGTCCCCCATACATAAGACACATCAAATTTACTGTAATTACTGAATAATATATATCAGATTAAATAGTGTACCTATCTACTAGAGCTAATAAAATGGACAAGATTTACAAGCTGATTTACAAATTACAAAATAACCATAGTTCCTGCCCATAAGATTATTTTGAATATGCAGACAATACTGTGTACAATAAGACAATATTGTACAATATATCTTATTGTACAAAGAGAATAAGACTAAGTCAGGCCTTTCATCCTCTGACCTGATTACCTTGCCCTGGAGGCAAAGTTGAAATATCTCCATCTAGACATGCAGAAGCAGTCTGAAGTAGTGACTGTTTATTATTTCTGATATAGAAATTGGTCAGAGTGTTCCAAAGTACTTAAGAGTGTCATGTTATACTCTGCAGAAGTTCATTATTATTCTCTGGCATCCATCATTCTATTCCTGAAAAAGTTGCCCCACCTTGCTGTTTAATTGTATGTCTGTATTTCAGTTTACTGCTTATTTGTTGTCTTAATGCAACTTGTGTGTGCATGTGTGTGTGAAAGAGAGAAAGAAGGAAATGGTATCTGAATTTCACTCCCCTGTTGAGGGTGGTATTCTTATACAACAACAGATTTTCAGGATTTTTCTTTCTCCAAACAATTCTTTGTTTACTTGTTTTGGGGAAGAAGTGTGAAGGAGGAGAAGGAGTTCACAAATTTGAGAAACATTCATGCACACTCAAAACACTTAAAATGTACTTTGTTTATAAATGAGTAATTTTTAAACAGCTCCTGACACTTTACAAAAAATCCGGAGAGAGGCTTTATTATGAGACAGCAGTTTATGCAGCCTACCATTTCTGAGGTAAGGAATTCTCCCTTTTGTTGCTAGGCAATTGGCAGCCAACAGCAATATTTTATTTAGAATTACCTGCTTAGCAAATCCACTTAAGACTATTTTGGATTTTGAAAAAGAGGAGAATGTTGAACAGATGATACCAACTCAAATAGAGACTTAGCACACTAATGTAGGTTTAAAGAGTCAATTGAAAAGCCATTTAATTGTGAATATGTTTCCTCACTGTGAATATGTTTCCTCAAATATGGACTCTACAAGATTTGTCATCCTGCAACTGAGTTTAAATGCAACTATAAGAGATCAGAAATTAAAGCGGGTTTCTATCTAGCTAGATTCTTGGACATTGTCTATAAACTATCAGCCTTGTCAAAGTAAATGTTGGTTCCTTTTCTTCCTTTCCCAGAACTACCAACTCTTCTCCTTTCTGGCCTTGCATCTCTATTTGTATGGCTTAACTTTTGATCTTAATTTTGTCTGACCAATTGCAACTTCCTTCCAACCAAGACTTTAAACCACAGGTGTCAAATTCAATTGCATCATGTGACGTATTGTGACTTATCATGACATTTTTTTTGCCTTTGTGGAGCCGGGGTAAGCATGGCCTGCATGTGATGGATCTGGCCCATGGGCCACAAAATTGATACCCCTGCCCTAGATAGTTAATATTGGAATTGCTGCTAGTTACAACAGTGAAATAATTGCTGCAATATGCTAGGACTTTCAGATCGAAACTGCAAAAATCTAGACAATTGTTAGATTATTGTGAAACTATATAGTGATCATCCAAATTTTTGAAGTCCATGTGTGATGGGCCTAACTATTTTTTTCCCTTAACAAATTTTGAATGGCAAAAAGAAGATGAAGCTTGCTTTGTTATCCACTGTTGAATAAACGAGGCATTTTTTAAAAAATAGTGTTGGTACTTTCTATTTTATCTGAATTTAAGGACAAGGAAATCTGTATTATAAACAGCTTAGGGAAAGTTTAGAATATTTCCTTTATTAACCTTAATCCCAAAAAGTTTATATTCACAAACAAAATAAAACACTGTCTTTCTTTTTTAAAAAAATCCTAGACTATTCCTCCCCAAACAAATCATTTCCATAATTTTGTTCAGCTGTTTTTTCATTTGACTTCTACTGAAAAATAATATCTTGACATTCTCTTAAAAGTAATTTAGGTTGTGTGACTGGCTAATCTTGAAAAGCTAAGCAGTCTAAATCTGGTTACCATTTAGATAGAGAGTATCAGGAAATCCCAGACCAGGCTGAGAAGGTGAACAAAGAACAGTAAAATTACACTATGAATCCACCCTTGAAATTATGATAAAGAAATGTAGCCCTGGTCTTGAGGAAAAAATAGTTGTTCAGCCCTGGAAAAATATAAAGCACAAGAAAGAGTCTCAGTACAGTCCTGCTTGACTATGTTGTCATTTAGAAGGAGCTGGATTTTAATTCCTGTTAGAATTTCGGGTAACAATAAAGTAGCATTCTTAGAATCCCTATTCCCTACCATGTTGCTCTTTCAAAGACTGACAGTTATAAGAAATTATTTTAGACCTGAAGGAGACCAACTTTTGCTCTTTGTGCATTATGTTGCCTCTTCAAGAAGTAGGGATTCCTTTTCCTTCCTTGTATGTGAAGTAAAAGAAATTGCCTCAAAAAAAAAAAAGGGGGGGGGGGAAATAGGAACAATTAAAAAACCCTCCAAGCTTAAAGATTTGTGTGTGTGTGTGCTCTATTATGTACACTATTATTTTTTTCAATTAAGAAATAGTCATTCGCTCAATAAAAAATGGATAATTTAACATTTCTTTGTATAAATGAGGCTAGATCCAATCCAGTTTTAGTTGCATATATTGTATTTATGAATTGTGTTATGTTTTAATCTGAAAGAAAAAATTTATCTTCATTTTTATTTAGGTTTTGAATTTTTCCATATCTGCATATTTTTTTTCTGAACAGAGTTATTTTTGTATGCTAAATTTTAATTATATTTTATTACTACCACTGACCATAATTGTAAAGACACATTAAAACAATTTTTCTAAAAAATAGAAATTAAACAAGTAAAATATCACAATTGATGGTGGGTTTGTTAGTCTGCCTAACTTTATAGACAATATAATAAAATTTAGCTGTATGCAAGGATACTGAATCATAACAATTGGATAATAATTGAACCCTTAAAAGAATTTCCTGGGTATTTTACCAAGTAAGGAGTTATAAGGAAGGTCCTTGAGTACCTTATAAAAGGTACAAGGCGGCAAAACACAAACTGTAGTTTCAACTGCTGAATTTTTTGAACTGAAAACTACAATAACACAATTGAACAAATGCAGAATCAAAAGGATAGCTTATTATGATCTGCATATTACTTTCAAAGTGGAAATGAGGTCAGCTTGATTAAGAATTTGATCACATTCAATTCTTCCCTAGAAGAAGAGGACGCAGAAAGAATAGGAAAGAAAGTAAAATTAATTGGATTTGTTCTTCAAATACATATTGTAAATCAAAAATTTAAGCCATATATAAAACAACCACGTTTACTCAAAAGTACTATTTTTTTGTCTTGGCAAATTAAAACAAATAACCATCTTGCTTCTTTATAGTTCTTTGAATAAGGGCTAATTTTGGGCAAAGGTTGCGTATACACTGCTTAGGATGCCAAAAGGTAGGGTAGGCCAATTCTGCCCCTCCTTCCCAGCCAGTCCGTGGTAGCAGTATAACATTGAACTGGCACTGTTCAGATGTATAACCTCAGCTTTTCTCTTTGCCTTAACTTTTGCTTTTTTATATTTTTAATTACAGTGTGCTGACAAAGAGTAACTTAGTAGAAAGTGCTGCTTCATCAGAAAGGCCGAGTAACGAGCCTTTCAAAAGAGTAGCTCTTCCATTACAGGTAGTCCTAGACCTGTCCTGGAGCCAGAAATTGTGCTAAATAAGACAGTTGTTAAATGAGTTTTGTAGCACTTTACGATCATTCTAGCCGCCATTGTTAAGTGAACCACTGCAGTTGTTAAGATTGTTATGATTGTTAATTGAATCTGGTTCTCCTTGCTCATCAGAAAGTCACAGAAACAGAGGTGGTATTCAGCAGGTTCTGACCAGTACTGAAGAACTGGTAGCGAAAATTTTGAGTAGTTCGGAGAACCAATAGTGGAAATTTTGAGTAGTTTGGAATACCACCTCTGACTGGCCCCACCCCATCTCTTCTCTGCTTCTCGAGCCCCAGCTGATCAGCTGGGTCTTCTTTTGTTGCCCTGCACAGGAGAACGAAGCTGGAAAGTAGCTTATTGGGGTGGAGAGGATTTTGCAGTAATCTTCCTCCTGGAGTGAGGAGGGAATGCGGTTTTTTCAGTATTCTTCCTCTGCCATGCCCACCAAGCCACACCCACTAAGCCAAGCCACACCCACCAAGCCATGCCCACAGAACCGGTAGTAAAAATATTTGAATTCCACCACTGCACAGAAAGTGCTCACATGATCCAAGAACACTGCAACTGTCATAAATATGGGTCAATTGGCAAGCATTTGAATTTTGATCAGGTGACTAAGGGATGATTCAGTGGTATTCAAAAATGGTCAAAAGCCACTTTTTTCAGTGCTGTTGTAACTTTGAATGGTCCCTAAATGAATAGTTGTAAGTCAACGACTACCTGTAGTAGGATTTATTTATTTAATATGCCTCAATTCCTGAATGTCTCTAGGTTGTTTGCAGTTAAAATTCAGCATATAAAAATAATTTTATGTGTCATGAAAGCAACTCCTCAGCAAACTTCTGAGTCCTTCTCATGTCTTTCCTGCATCTTGTTTTTTTTTACTTCTTAAAATAATATTGCTATATAATCTGATAAAAGCCAATTATCTGGGATTAAATTTGGGGAAAGTAGTATAGCTCAGTGGAAGGACATGTGTTAGGGGCCATGGTGGAACAATGGTTAGAATGCAGTATTGCAGGCTGACGCTGCCCACTACCAGGTGTTTGATCCTGACTGGCTCAAGGTTGACTCAGCCTTTTATCCTCCCAAGGTTGATAAAATGAGAACCCACATTGTTTGGGGAAATTTGCTGACTTTGCAAACCACTTAGAGAGTGCTAAGGGCTATTGCTATTTTTTCTATTAAAACAATTAATTATAGTAATTGGGCTGGGTAACAAAAGCTTAGTAATTACATTTGTATGTGTATAATCTATGGTTATACTTATTATTTTTTGAATAAAACTAAAATGTGATTCTTGTTATTGCTAAGAGATTTTTCTTCTTGAATTTATTCTGAACATTTTCTCAAACAAATGTTTGAAACCAGTAAGAAACCTGCTAAAATTTCATTAAATGTAATGATACACCACAGTTTGCAGACTGCAAATGTGTCACTCTCATTTCAGAGCTCATCATTTCTAATGTGCTATTTTAACACACTGCTAGAATCTACCTTTAGTGAATAATTTTTTGACATTTTAAAGTTATAATTATTTTCATATGATTAGTGGCATATATTTCATAGCAAAGTAATATGAATTATTTCACAAAAATTATATTTAAGTAAATAGTAAATTGTCAATCTCAGGTTTAAAAAAATGCACAAAATAGTAGACTGCCATCTTATAATAACATATTTGGTGTATATCTTGTTGACAAACCATAATACAATTTAACAGATTTCATTTTTTATCAATGCAATTTTTTTTCTAAATATAAACCTTTTGATATGCAATTTTTCATTTGATTTTTAATTCATTTAAGTGCACTATATGATCCAGAATAGTGTGGTTATTGATTGTTATTCTTTATGAATATTAATTAAGTAAATTTGCATTTTTTTCTCTTTAGAAGACTTTATCTTTAGTGAAAGGTTTTTCTTTTTAAAGTTGTAAAACGGGTTGAGAAGTGAGAAACAATAATGTCCAGATGTTTCAGATCAGCATATAGTCCCTTAGGTTCTCTCTGTTTTGCTTTGTTTCTTTCATTTGAAATTCTACATAAATTCTGTATCCTAACAATTACATTTCATAAAGACCAGATTTTATAAGGAAAGAACTGAAAAGTCCATGACGTAATGAGGAATTCCTAATTCAATGTTGCCAATATGGCAGAATGCATGGCAATAAAAACACAAAGCTCTTAAAAATCAAAGTCTTATGCCTTAGATGAATGCATTTCCCCCTTTCTTTTTTGGGGACTTAGTAATTGCAGATTTGGAAAAATAAAAAAAGCTGAAAAAAATCTTGCCTTTACCCACTTTAAGTTGGTATGTAAATTTTGGTAACGATGCCATAGAATGAAATCCTGAAGCTTTGTCAATGAGTCCAGTTTCACATTGAAGATATCCAAGAAATGTCCTTGCATATAGGATAATTATTTTGCTACAGAATTAGTCTTAGATCGATTGTTTTTGTTAATAAGAAGATTTTCTTAACAGTCGACTGGAATATACCTTTCAGAAAAACAAAAATGATTTTTTTCCTGTGGCTTGTATTCTGAGACAAAAGGGAATAAATCATAATCTTCTTTTGACATACCATTGGCTAAGTATTTATAGTATCCAAAATCTTTCCCCAGTTATCTAAGATTTTACACACAGAAAGAGATACATACCAACATACATTATATCCCCTTCTTTCCCCACAGGATTATGGCTTAAACACAACACATCATTGTTAATTATAGCACTCCTTGCTAAATTACCACAAAGGCAGGGGTGGGATTCTACCTGTTCGCACCTATTCACTAGAACCAGTTAACATTCTAAGCAGTTCAGAGAACCGGTTGTTAGAAGAAATTACTGGCCTAATCCTGTAAGGAAGGCAGGAAGGAAATATTCTGGTGTTGCTTACAGAAACTGCCTCTCCGTTAACGCTTATTAAATTCTTGGCAGGTCTAGACTTCCTGTCTCAGGAATGTCTCTGGAGTTTTTTCCCCCTCCTTTGCTGGTACTTTGCTTGTGTGGAGTGACCATTCAAAGTTACAATGGCACTGAAAAAAGTGACTTATGACCATTTTTCACACTTACGACTGTTGCAGCATCCCCACAGTCATGAGAGGCCAGGCGAGGAGATGTGTGCCTCGATGAGAGTGATATTGAGTTGGCCACACCCAGCCAATAACATGACCACCAAGACATGTCCACCCAGTCACATGCCCACCACCTAAGCCACTGCCACAGAACCGGTTGTTAAAAATTTGAATCCCACCCCTGCACAAAGGGGTCAAGCAACTGTCTCTAAGCAATGTTAAGTGAGACATCATGCAACCACAACAGGCTTACGACCTCACTTCCGTTGCAGACGTTAAATGAGACATTATGTGAAGCAACTTGCAATTTTAACGCTGGCTTCTTCATTGATTCTACTTGTCTGAAGCTAGTTGTGGAGTGCAGAAATAGGGATCATATGATCATGGGATGCTGTAACAATCATAAATGACAGTTGCAAAGTGTCCAAATCTGGATCATGTGACCATAGGACAAATTTAAGTGTGAGGACTAGTTGTAAAGTTACTTCTTTAAATGTTATCTTAACTTCAAACAGTGCTAAACAGGGCAGTTAAGTGAGGTCTACCTGCATATCTGCATAAATTGTGTGGTAAAGCATGTAGATTTTGTTTGACTAATAGGTTGTTTATTTTTGTTCAAAGTACTAATCACATATTTTGTCCCCATCCTTCTGGAAAATACACATTATAATTCTGCACTTTGTGCTACCATTTTCTGCATTTAATCTAATACTACTATCTATATGGAAGGAAGGACTCACTGGGAATGATTGAGGACAATAGAAGAAGGAATCAACAGAGAATGAGGTGGCTGGATAGAGTCCCTGAAGCAGTCCGCATGAGCTTAAATGGATTCTAAGGGATGGTAGAGGACAGAAAGGCCTGGAGAAATGTTGTCCATGGGGTCATGATAAGCCCATCTGCAGATAACTTCTTAAGCAGTCCTTAGATTTTTAACTTTAACTAAGATATCCTGAAAAACCAACCCTCAACATTTTATATGTTTCAATTTTGACAATTCGTTTATTTAAATGGTATTAAATGATATTGGTTTATTGTCATGGTATTTTGGTTAAAAATGTGAGGATCAACTTATCTATGGATCAGTTTATCCATGATTATATATGGCATATTTGGATACTTTAAAAAATATTACTGTAAATATGCACAAATAAATGTGGATAAACTGAACCTATTTTTGGGGGTAGGGGAAATGTATTTTGTCACCTAAAATTCTTAGCTTAGCTATATGTGGCGATGTACCTTGGCTAAGACATAGTAAAGAAAAAACAGAAGAATAAGAAGAAAAACATTAAAGGAATATTAAATAAATAATTAATATACAGTCTTCAAAAGAACACCAATGGAAGGGTATTCAATTCCATTTTCATCTTTCTTACAGACTGAATATAATTGCTCTTACATAAAGCAGATTAAATGTGTCCCTGACTGAAAAATAAGCATGAAGAGAACAGAAATTTTATGTAAACATAAATCCCAGTTTCAGGTATAACAAAATGCCATGACAAAGTGATCTTGCAAATTCTAAGAAGTTTTTTCTTCTATCAAAGGGCTTTTGGTTTTCAAACTGATTCCCAGGAGACTTGTGGATTTGACATGAATTTCTCTGATTAGAATTTTTGAGCTTACTTTGTTGTTCTAGAACATTGATGATGATATCAATGTTATATGACTTCCCATCATAATAAAATTACTTTCCTGATCTGAAAATGTCCAGTAAGTAAATTTCTCTCCTCATGTTAAAAGGTTCAAAGGTTTTTGTTATCCAGTTGTGACTGACTCGAGGGGACAATTACTCATCTCTGATTCTCAGTGAGGAAGCCTGCATTGTCTGAGAGATGTTTCCATCATCATATAACCAGCATGAAAATATGGAATCCAATAACCTTCCCCACTCAAGTAGTACCTATTTATCTAATCATATTTACATGCTTTCAAACTGCTAGGTTGCCAGGAGCTGAAGAGAGAAACTGGACTTCATCGCATCGTACAGTGCTTGCGTCTCTCAAACCCAGGCTATCAGCTTTCCAGCTGATATGTTCAGGATCTTAACTGCTGAGTCATTGCACTACCTTACTCATGTATTTCCTTGGTATTGAACAGATGCTGAAGAGAATTGATGAGAATGGTGAGACACTCATTCATTCATCCCCGACCATCTTATAACTGATAAGTACAAAGAAGATCATGAAATCCATACATGAGACTCATCAAAATTCTCTTGTCAATGGAAGAATTTTTAAAAACATTATTTTCTTTCAATTGAATCAGAATTGGATTTTAAAAAATACCATTGCCATGAGTATAAAAAAAATATTGCATGGATATTCTTCCTATGGGAACACAGAGGTAAACAAAGTAAAATAAAATTGGAGAAGAATGAAAAGAACACAGGTGTTCTTTCCATTGTCCAATTTTCTTTTATTTTGTTTACCTCTTGGAAGGAGCAGCCAATCAAATTATCAGTTTCAATTCTTCCTTTTCATGACCAGCAGTTTTGACAAATTGTTTTCTTTTTAAATGAATTGACTTTGATTGTGACTCCATACAAATATACTACTCAGCACCATCTATCTGGTGGCAATGGTGCAGCAATGGCAATATCAGCAGTGTGATCAAAGTCCTACTCCTTTTTATTGTTGACATGGTGGACATCTACAAAGCGTTGGGTCTTTGTATTGCTGCAACTACTGTCTTTATCTTTTTAATACCTTTCCTCCCCGCCCCTGCAGAAGTAACTATTGTATATGAATGGTAATGGGTGTAGTCTTTGGTAGTGTGTCTGTGTCTATGTCTATGACACTGTCACAATGCAAGAAACACACTATATTACATCATTTTTTTGAAATTTTGTAGTGAATGTCACAGACATTTCTGTATGAAGACACATATACACACAATTCTGTAGGTGAAAGTGGTAAAGTAAAAGATAATAGTCCTTTCACATTGTGTTTGTTGACATCCAGTATGGTACAAATCAGAGGTGGTATTCAGCAGGTTCTGACCAGTTCTGGAGAACCGGTAGTAGAAATTTTGAGTAGTTCAGAGAACCGGTAGCAGAAATTTGGAGTAGTTGGAAGAACCAGCAAATGACCGGCCCCACCAACCCATCTCTTCTCTGCCTCCCATTGAGTCCCAACTGATCAGCTGGCTCTTCTTTAGCTGCCCTGCACAGGAGAATGGAGCTGGAAAGCAGGTTCATGGGGTGGAGAGGGAATGGGATTTTGCAGTAACCTTCCCATTCCTGGACAGTTTACAATATCCTTCCTCTGCCACACCCACCAAGCCATGCCATGCCCACCAACCCATGCCCACAGAACTGGTAGAAAAAAAAATTGAATTCCACTACTGGTATAAATTCTGTTTTCTATGTATTCTTCTCCTCAGCCTGGGATTGATGCATAGAGAGAGGCAATACAGCTTAAAAATCTATGTTGAGTGATTCATATAATATATCCTGAAATAACAAACTATATGGTTGTCCCTCTTTGTTTAGTGGATCTATGGGGTTTCCCAAACATTGATACAACTACCTACATCCCATAAGATTTAACTTGCCTATGTTAGAAATAATTTACATAAAAATCATTATTTTGTATGTGCTGAAGCAGTTCCCCATCAGATTCCCTTTTCACAATGATTGGTAATGAATTTAGCTATACCAGGCTAAAGATAGAAGAAAACCCCATAGACCAGTCTTCCTAAAATCTGATATTTATTCAATTTCTAAAATTCCCAAGCATTGTGATTAAGCTAACTGTAGCATTTAACAATCAGGTATATGGAATATAGGGAAAATTTCAAAAAGAGAGCTGTTAAACATACTTATTGGTATGCTACACTAGTACCTCCAGTTCAAAGTTGGATGAAATAAAGTGAGAACAATCAAAAAGTGAGAATTCAGCAATCTATTAGGATAGTGATTGGCATATAAATAAGATAAATATAATTCCTTCAGGAAAATTACAGTTTGCTTGGTGATGGTTTTGATGCCAAAGGACACTTTGACTACAATAATCATAAACTTTAGGGAGAACAAATTAAATTTGTTATAAAATAATTGTGAATAGAAATCCCAAACAAATTATGATATACAACTGGGAAAAAAATTATTGCTTTTCTGATCAAGGCTCTTGAAAGGGAGAATAGGATTTGGGATGTTGCCCCCTAGATAAATGTGGTGATAATATTTGATATAAAATATTTATGCATTATAACTTTAGAGGCAAACTGCTTGATCCAATAATATTCCCCAAAACAAGAAAAGAGAAATAGTTACTTTGATTGCATTGATATAATTGGTACTATATTACTTGAAGGCAGTGACTAGAATAACATTAAACCTAAGATTTGATTTTCAACAGCAACACACACAAAAAAAATCCTTTTCCAGAACTAGAAATCAACTAAACAGCGGATGAAAGGGATTCAGAGAAGGTTAAATAACTACAGAAACCTTTGTTGTTATTTCAAAGTATATGACATAGATTCTAATGAAAGGTATCCCAAGATTGAAAAATCCTCAAAGAAATAGCAATATTTAAGATACATGTGTGAATGTACTGAAACTTAAACCCATAGACAGAATTTCAATTTAAAACCCAATTTTGCTCCATCTTCTACAAGAAAAATTAATTGTATAATGAGATTAAATATTTAAGGATCAGTGAAATTCTAGTTAGCTAACTTATAAGGCTTTTAAAAATTGGTTGCAAGGTCCAAATGTAATAACATATAAAAGCTGACAATAAGAAAAGTAAAAAAGAAACATCAAAAACATAAAATATGATAGCAATAAACATGAAAAAGAAGCAATTAGACAATAAGACTATTGGACATCAAAAGTTTGAAGGCAGTACTTTAGAAAAAAGAATTTTATAAATATTTTTTTTTAAAAAGATGCTTTCCTATTAAAGATGATGCAGATCTACCTAATTGAAAACTAGTTCTGGAGAGATATTTGAGATGTAGTTAAATATATATTGTAAATCATGATATTTTAGAACCAGTATTGATCTGTTGTTCTTCATCAGGTATGGAGACATGAAACATGCTGTTACATAAAAAGATTACATTTGTATTGAATAGTCTTAATACTCACAATAACAATCCATGGAATAAAATTATTCAATTCTGATTCAAAGATCCAAGTCAGTTACAGAATAATTTAGGGATGAAAAAGATTAATTTGATCATCCAATCTTAAATATTCAATTATAATGAAAATGAAGCTACCAATCAGAAGGTTGTAGCTAACAGTAAAATATTTTTAACAGAGTCAGAAGAATAACATGAAAGTGAAAGGTCTATGACACATCTATTCAGATAAATTGGGGAAATTCATCATGAATGATATCATTGTTTAACATATAGAGAAATAAATTAACTAGAGATGAGCATTGATTACATAAAGAGAAGTCATTTGAATGTGTCAACAAGGATACCAATAAGGATATGTAGATTGGCCACCCACAGTACTGGTATTGCATATTTGGAAATCCCAAAAGCTTTTTTAAAAAACAATATTTATAACAGACATCTAATTAGATAATAAACTTGGGTGGTTAATTATTAAAAGGTTAATCCTATAAATGCTCAAAGCACCATGGAAAGTTATTAAGCCCATATGGAACAGTTGTGTTCTGATGAAGCTTGTCTTACTATCTTCATCCTGATTCCTGAAGAAGAATGTTCGGTGGTCCTTTCTTTTCAAATGAATTAATTAATGTTTTTATTTTTTAATTGGGAAACTTACACATTCAAGATCAATGAATGCATGTATTTTAAACAAGTTCAGATGTGCATTAACTCTAAAAGGGGGGCATAAAGGCTAAAGATAGAAGAAAACCCCATAGGGGCTGTAGACCAGCCTTCCTAAAATCTGTTATTTATTCAATTTCCAAAATTCCCAAGCCTTGTGATTAAGCTAACTGTAGCATATGGAACAATCAGGTATATGGAATAAATTTCAAAAAGAGGGTCATTAAATAATACTTATTGGTTGCTACATTAGTACCTTCAGTTCAAAGTTGGATGAGATAAAGTGAGAACAATAAAAAAATGAGAATTCATCAATCTATTAGGGTAGTGATTGGCATACAAATGGGGACAGTGGACATCTCTGTTTCTTACCCAAGACAACTAGTATTGTCCAAAGACATTTCCATGTTCATATGGCCAGCATGATTACACACCAAGGCACACGGAATGCTTCCCACTGAAGTGCTATCTATTTATCTACTTGCATTTGTATGCTTTTGAACTGCTAGGTGGGCAGGAGCTGGAGCAAGTAATGGGAGCTCACTCCATTGCGCAGTGCTCAGATTTCAAACCCATGTTATCAGCTTTTTAGTTGATAAGCTCAGATTCGTTAACCACTGAGCCATTATGCCCCTTTGTATTCCATTACTGCCACTTAATTTATTTCAAATGGATAAAAGTTGGGGCTGAATAGTGTACTAGTAAGGCTTCTAAATGACATGGAAGGACTGAATTCCAAGTAAAATTTAGTCCCTACAGTATCTGCAAATTATCACTGGGATTCTATATAAATCCTATGCTCCCTGTACCAAAAAAATCCAACTTAATTTATTTATAGGATCTTGGAGACCTTGAAATTATTGAACACTTATGGAAAGTTAAAGAGAAATTTCAATGACCACTATCATATTGTCTATTTTGTTTTCTATATCAGAGGCACATTAGTTCCTCTGGTCTCATACCCTGCTTTTTGAACTTCCTTTAGGCACATTATTGAGTTTCTAGTTGTTTACTGGCAACCAGAATACTTAAAACAAATTGCTCCTGTAGGCTCTTTCTGTTGGCTGATTCTGGTTGGCTTTTTTATTAATGAGAGTTCTCTAGGAGATACTAGGAGAAACAGTGGCATGACTTTTCCTTGTTTTTCTCCTTTATTGCATTGATCTGTTAGTACTAGTAAGGTGACTAATTTGCTTTTAGATGAAGGAGAACAGATAGATCTCCTACCTTACTGCTATGCCAGTTATGCAGCAATGGCCAGTAAAATTTCAAATTATTTTTGGTCTTTTTAAACATCTCAACAGTGTTTAATATAATTAAACAAAGTGTTTTTCTGAACTTCATTGTGAGAGTTGTGTTTCTGTGATTCTGTTCCTCCTTCAGGAGGGAATTCCATATGCGGCAGCAGGAAACAAATCAACTCTGCTGCTGTTTATTTGTAAAGTGCTGTGGGATGCAGGCTTTCTCCTTTCCCTCAGAAGACTACTTTTAAAACAATGATGTCATAGAGAAAAAGAGACCACAGGAAGAACTCTGTACTGAAAATTGCAGTACAAGCCCTTATGTGCAGCTTCCAGCACTTTTTGTCCATCTATCAATCAAATAAACTATTGGTTCTAATAGCATGAAGCAAGAGTAACATGATTAGCTGTCAGATAGCTATTAAGGAGATTAGTCAGTGGCCTACAGCTGCAGTTCAATAAGTGTAAAAACCTTGACTACAGTTCTGATTCCTGAGAAACATAGCTTTTCAATTTGATGATATGCCATATTCATTTTCTCTCCTTTTGGACTGCAATATTATCCAGACTCTTTTGATGAGTCTGATGAAAAAATACTTGCATATAGAGCCCACAATGTCATATGTTACATCCCATTTAAAAAGGAGGAAGCAAGGGTGTGATAAATGCCAATTCAGTAATTAGTATTGCATGGAAATCATGAAAGTAACAATTCTATTCAATTCTACACTGACTACAACTTTTTAAAGATGGTGGCTTGAAGCAGTGTGATGCTGTGACCCAGGAAGCTTTTGTCCACTCAGAAAACCTTTTGGTGTGGAGAAGAGAAGCCTTTGGGGGTACAGTCTCATGCTCTTTCAGACTCACCATGGCTGCTTGACACTCCAAAAGCAGATTGGATGCCTTGTGCAAGCAGTCAAGTGGTGGGATTCCACATTTTTTTCCTACCAATTCTATGACAGCATGCTCTTCCACATGAATCAGCTAATCTAAAAAACAAGGAAATATAGGACATGAAAGGGCGGGGGCAGTTGGGTGGGCCAGCCAGAGGTGGTATTTGCTGGTACTCAAAATTACTCAAAATGTCCGCTACTGCTATGCCAGAACTGGTCTAAACCAGCTGAATACCACTTCTGAAGCAGGCTCACTGAATCAGTGAAGCTGAGCAGGGCATACTCATTCCACTCAACCTCAGCTCTCACCATTCCCCCTTTGGAACATCAGGAACAGGTAGCTTGGCAGCCCACCTTGGGGTGGGAGAGGGGAATTAAGTCACATGAGCAGTGGGCCTACATGCACACACATGAACACAGTTCCATTCACACAAGACAGAAGAAAAACCTTTGAGGTGCCACTGATGTGAGTGGAGATGCACGTGTGCACTGTCCCACCTGTCATGTGGCTTGGTTCCAAATAGCCCAAGGCCCAGTAATGGGCCATAACCCTGGGGCTGGGGACACCTGGCTTACATAACCTTTTATGACTTATAGCCAAGTTACCTATTTTCATACACTCCACTTGTTTTTTTTTTTAAGGTAGGGCCTTTATTATAGTACAAATCTTCACTGAATGTCATGTTCAAGGAACCAGAACATCACCATAAGTTGATCAGATAAGTTTTTTTATTGCTATTCATCTATGCACAAGAATACTTGCCGGACTAACATCACTCTTAGCAACAACCAGATAAGGACTTTGGGAATTTAAAGGGAGGGCAGGTCATCATCCCATCTCCCTTCAAACTCTGCAGGGATTCCAAGCCAATTTCCTCCCCAACTGTAGCTGCAGATGCTACCTCATTGAAAATAGAATAGATTTCTTTCTTATGACAATTTATGAATAGACTTTTTAAAAAGGCAAACATTGAATAATATTTAGATACTGCCTTTTTTAATATGCTGAGCACATGGTTTATTGTTTTGGAATAGGGTACAGTAATTAAAGTGTTGGATTAGCACTAGGGAGACCCAGGTTCTAGTTTGCTCTTCAGCTGAAGATCTAGTTACTTTTTTTTTAGCACAACCTACCTCTGTTTTTTGTGGAGGAAAAAAATTTAGGGAGTTCTACATACACTACTTAACTCCTAAAGAAAAATCAAAATCAACTATAAATATAAGAAATAAGTAAGTCTTAGACAACAGTACTGTAGAAGGAGTTGCAGAATCTGGGGCAAAAGAGAAACCAGTCTAGAGTCCAACCAGACCAAGTCCAATCCCTTCATTGATCCTTATCCAGTGCTGAAACAGAGCTGACCATTAGGTGAGTAGATTCCTATGCATTAGCATGAGTAGTAATGATTCAGTTTAATTGGAACGTCATATGTGGTCCTAGTCTTTCCCATCTGACAAGTACTGATGTCCAATCTTTTGTACTGTATCTATTTCTAATTTCAGTGCAGGACTTTTATAACAGCTATTGCTACCCTGAATTAATGAATCTAGAATCTTTCTATTCTAACCCTAACCCCAATCCCAACCCTAACCCTAACTCTATTTTTATTTTATTTTATTTTGTCAAGCAATTGTTAGATAACAGGCATAAGTATAAACATGGTTAGGAATACATGAAATGGATACAAATAAGAAAAAAAAAGAAACAATAAGACAGGGATGGTAGGCACATTGGTGCACATATGCATGCCCCCTACAGACCTCTTAGGAAAGGGGTGAGGTCAATAGTAGACAGTTTAAGATTAAAGTTTTTGGGGTTTGGGGAAGAAACCTCAGAGTCATGTAAAGTATTCCAGACATTGACCACTCTGTTGCTGAAGTCGTATTTCCTGCAATCAAGTTTGGTGTGGTTTACCTTGAGTTTGTACCTATTGTGTGCTCTTGTATTGTTGTGTTTGAAACTGAAGTATTCATTGACAGGTAGGACATTGCAATATATAATTTTTATGTACTATACTTAGTCAAACCAAAGGCGGTGTAGTGTTAGGTTTTCTAGATCTAAAATTTCAAGTCTGGTGGCATAAGGTATTCTGCTACGAGTAGAGGAGTGGAGAACTCTTCTTGTGAAATATTTCTGGAGTTTCTCAATTGCATTAATATCAGATATGTAATGCGGATTCCAGACTGATGAGCTGTATTCAAGTATTGGTCTAGCAAATGTTTAGTTAGTAGAGTGATATTACCGGAGAAAAAGCTATGTAGGATTAGGTTTACAACTCTTAATGTCTTTTTGGCTATGTAGTTACAGTGGGCTCTAGCAGTTAGATCATTTGAGATGAGTACTCCAAGGTCCTTGACAAAGTTTGGGTCATCAACAAGGTCTTGACTATTCAGCTTGTATTTTATTTTCTGATTATTATTTTTTTGCCAATATGTAAGAGCATCTATTCTATTCTATTCTATTCTATTCTATTCTATTCTATTCTATTCTATTCTATTCTATTCTATTCCATTCCATTCCATTCCATTCTATTCTATTCCACTTTTTTTGGATTTCTATGATTTCACAGAAGAAATTGCAAATCGTATGATGGATGGTATAAAACAGCCAATAATTACAAGAAATTTGCTCAAGAAAGTATGAATTTTTCAATTATCTTAGTTCCATGCTAAAACATTTTTAAAGACATTTTTCTTATAGAGATACCTACTGAAATCTGTGTGCTTAACTTGTTTTACATGCATAAATATTGCTGGTGCATAGTTGAAAGTGGAAAGGTATACATTCTAAAACATTAAATGTATAATGAATTTATCTTGTGTATGTGTGTGTATGCATATACGTACATATACATGCACATCTATATGTATATATATGCATGTATGCATGCATGTATGTATGCAATACAGAGTTCAACCGTTCGTGAACAATGTCTAGAATCTTGAAACTTGAGGAGGGTTCAAAACAGGAAAGCTGGTTTCATGCTTTTTTCTACCTCTATGCTAAGCTAAAGGAGACAGATGGTTCTGGTTTGCAACACTAGATGGCAGAAGTGGGATCTGTTCTGCTCTGAGTGCTGTTCTATAAGGCATTGCTTGTTTAAGTACAGTCGCATTTAGTTGGAGCTGCAGGAGAGAGAAAGAGAGGGGGAGGAGAGAGAGAGAGAGAGCGCAAAGGAAATTTTCTCAGGCTGAGAGGAGCATCCTAGCTATCCCCTCCCTTTCCCCCCAATTATCTGAAGGCAAAAGTGTGAGGTTATTCAGGAATCTGGCCATCCTAGGTCAGCTTCTTTTGCACTGGATTGTCAAAGTGTGCAGAACAGGGACGGAGAAGACTGAAGGGACAGAAGCGGGATCGTCACATCTTTAAAAGAAAAATAAAGGAAAGAGTGCAAGATAAAGAAGAGGAGGCTGATCAGTCAAGACAGAAAGATGAGGACCTACTGGCTGCACAGTATTTGGCTGCTGGGATTCTTCTTGTCTCTCTTTTCCTTGCAAGGTAAGTGGCAAAATTCTGTCTCTTGCTGCGATGTGCGTGTAGAGAGGTCAGGGGACAAGGTGGATTGTAATATGGAACCTTGCCTAGCCTACTGGATTCTTCAATCTTTTGGAAATGGGAGTTCAGAAAAAGGTTGTTTGCTAATGGCTATTTCAATTAGAGGGCACCTAATGTGCTGGACTTGCTTCTATATGTACTTTGAAAGCACCGAGGAAAGAGGGAGGGGGGATTTGATAGGGGAAAGGGTCTGATAGAGATAGACAGCTCTCTGCTTTCTCCAAAGACCTCCCAAGTCACTTAGCTGCCTGCATATCCCAGGACTGATGCTTAACTATCGCCTTCCAGTGCATCATTTGCATGGAAAAACAAGGACTCTGGAATCCCGATAAGGCTCAATTATCCTATAAACCATCAGGACTCTTTGCAATCTAAAGGAACCTCATATAGATTTTTTTTTTAAAATGGTAGTGGAATAACCAAGAGATGGAAGCACTCCAGCTATTGATTAATGGCAAGTGAGAAATGGTGTGCCCAGTTCCATGTTTCTATACTTAACAGATGGAGACAGTAGAGTTAAGATCCAAATGATTAAAGGTTACAGTTTTGCAAATGTCTCCCATAAGAAAGCTGGGTTAATGTAGATAATATATTGTCTGTAAACTCACAGAGAAAGTCTTGTCTCATTTTTCTGACCCTCACCCCACCCCAGGCTGGGATCTTTATGCAGTTTGCACTATACTTCTACTAATAATCATTTACACACACAGAGAGAGAGAGAGAGAGAGGGAGAGAATTCTAGATATACATTATTTCATTCTGCCCGGATGTTTTTACCAAACCCAGAATTTTCCTTTGGTCCATCTCACATTTATTATATGTTTCTTTTCTCTCTTTCATAGACATTATTCCTTTATAACAGTACCTTACCTTCTCCATCACAGCTCTAATATTATAACACTATTATGCTAAATAGTTAGAATACTTACCTTGGATTTAGTTGGGTTGGGGGTTGCCATAACAGCATCCTTCTACTTCTCTTCCTCTTTCTTTTTTAAACCCAACTGCCTGATGTTTCTGATGGATGATACATTATCCTTTTTTTTAATATACTGTGATGCACTGTACACATAGCTTTCCTTCACTGACAGTCTTTTCACTGTAGCTCATATTCTACAAGCTACATATTATGATTGCATGATTTATGTCAGCAGTGGACCCTGACTTCGTGTGTGCTCTTGACGGTATATAGATGGACTCAGCTCCACCATCACTATACATAAAAATGTTTATCTCTTTCCTTGCTGCATAGCTATTGCACTTCCTCTCATCCACCTTGATGTATTATGCACATTTACTCTCTTCTGTAAGGAAGATATATTTTCCCTAGTAAAAATTAGGTAATCTCCATGCTGTCTGGAAAGAAGCAGCATCTTTCAGTGGTGTGTTTGTGTGTGTGTTTGTGTGTGTGTCTCTGTGTTTATTCAAGTGAATGTTTCCTTTCCTCAGCAAATGCTCCCACACAACTCTACTGTTGGTTGAATTTATAGCCAATGTGAACAGTAAGATTCAGTGGTTTAGTGTGAGCTTTCCTCACCTCTGGCGCAGACCCATTGAGAATAGCACACATTGGCAAACTGCAGACTCTAAAGCTTCCTCTTTCCTTTCACTGATGCCTCTTTCTCAGCCAAAATCTACTATACAGGACTTCTCATTGACAAACAGCAGAGAGCTGTGATTGGAAGGTTCCAAGTAATGTTCTGAGCTACTTTAACTGTTTACAGTATTGCTGGCCCTTTGGCTCTTGCCTCAAGAGCTTGATATTGCTATAGCTTTCTCTTTGATTTCAAGAAAGAAACAGAATTCTTGCAGCTTCAAACAATGCCTTTACAAACTTGGTTTTAATGACCAGGCTACAGTTTCTAAAATGTATATAAATGATATAGAAGAGAACAGAGAATGGAAAGGAAATGGTACTGCTGTTTTAGAAGAACATAGTCCAAACTAGAATCACATTTTCTTTTATTTGCTTTAATCCATTATCCCTTCGTGTTCCCAGAAGCCACAATGCCAGCTTTGATTTTAGTAATATGCAAAATGGAACTGAGGTGGTGGGGCTAGGAAACCATGAATGAAAGTGGTTCCCCAAAACTCCTGAAACATTGACTATGAAATGCTTTCATTTTAATATTTAGTAGCAATTCTTTTCAAAGGAGCCTCACACAATATGGCTGTTTCCTTTTGTCTTTTAGCATCCTTTGCCAGAGAGAACATCTAAGCAATGTAGATTCTCTCTCTCTCTCTCTCTCCCCCTCCCTCCCTCCCTCTCTCTCTCTCTCTCTCTGTCACACACTTTTTCCTCTATCATGCTGCATGGCATGTAGTAGAATAGAGTTGCGTACTGTATACTTTGGCTGGTTTAAATATGACTGCCTGTTGCTTCTGATTCATACAGAAAGAGAGGAAAGAAGACAATTTGGTTTATGTTGATGGGCATAAGCTAGGTACTTCTAATGAGCAGATGAGAGAATGCATGACAGCACACATATCACTGTAAATCAGTAACAGACAGTAATCTCACCAATATAGCTCATTACAAATGAAAAATGTGTACTCTGTAAAAAGAGTTCAAACAGATTCGGATTTTATTTAAGAGATTTCACTTGTTGGTTCTTATTACCAGATAGTAACTTCTTTTTTCTGTTTGTTTATGTATGATGAGGAGTGGGGATATTGACTGGAAATTCCATTTTATCATATTGCTAGTATATAGGCTGGAAAATAAAATCTTGCAAAATTAATCAGTACTGAATATTTTTCACCAGCTTTTCTTATCAAAACTATGCAATTTTCATTAACTTCATTACCTGGCTTGGCTTTTGACTCTTTTGACTCCTTTGGTCATTGAAACAGGTTCTTCCTGGAAATATGGTTATATATCTTTTTAATTCTGGCTTACTTCATTAACTCATATGCTGCTCATAAGAACAGATGATTTGGAAAATATAAATTATATATGCACATGCTTTATCAATGTATCTGGGCAGTATATATTGAAAAAAAGCATTTGAAATAATTATGAGTCCACATATTGTACATGCTGTTAATTGTACATAGCTTTAAGTAGATACTACATCATATATTTGGGGGAGGGGTGTATATATTGAACAATGGTCATATATATAGAGATAATTGAACAATGTATAGAATTTATGGATTTAGGGTACATAACTGACTATATAGTGACAATTTGTGATCTCCTTGTATTTCATCAGAGAAGTCAGCCCAGCCAGCCATTATTTCTTTGGATGTATTTTTATTTTTTATAGCTTTCAGGTGCTTTCTTAACTAATGAGATCAGGGTTCTCACTTCAGGCTAGGAAGACTGATGAGAGATGGTTTCTCTTTATTGCCTTCTGTTCTTTTAAGTGATGGAGATGTTTAAAAAGCTAGGTCAAGCGAGTTTGTTTACCAGCTCAGGAAAAAGGCAGAGTAGAAAACTTAAACATCCAATGTACTGATCTTTCACCCCACGTGGCCTTCAAGTTCAATATATCATCCAGTTAATTATCAAATTCACCAAATCAGAATGCTTCTCTAGCAATATTTCAACATCATAGATTGTATGAACCTTCTGAACCTATCTCCAAACTCACATATGTTAAGATTAATATTTTAATTTACTATCATACTTACAATACACCCAATCTATCTATATCAGTGATAACAGCTATGTAAATTACATATTGTTGAGGCAGGCACATGTAACTCAACCAGGGCAAAATTCATTGGAAGTTATTATGTTATGAAATTGACACTAGTATCTAAATGGCTTACATATAAATATATTCTCAAGGATGGTGCTTTATAGAAGTGACATGGAAAAGAAGTGGAATCAAAAGGAATATCCTGTTCCATATGCTTCAGATGATTGTCCTTGTTACAGTTTTAAAAACTTTCATAAAATTTAAGATCACTAGCATAAGAAGAATACTGAGCTCAAGAAGTACAGTAACTGAAAGTACAACCTGTAAATAACACTGCTAAGGTTAAGAAGATTGAAGTCTAAATGGCAAACTAAACATTTTATGCCTGCCATCTTGAATATCAAAACAGAAGGTACCAATAGTCATGCTATCATATACCAATAAGGTATATCACAGTGGATGTGGCTTCTGGAATAAATTGAATATTAATAAAGTAGAACTCAGTCTACAGTCCTGAAAGAAACATATTCATTCAAATAAGAGATGCCACCAATCACAAAAAGTAGGAAAGACATTGCTGCATGTAAGAATCAGTCATCATTCAATATTTTATAAGGTATGGAAACAATGGTATAGCTGAATAGATCGGAGACAGATTAAGGATAGGTAATTATTAAATACAGCATATAGATAGAATAAGAATATAATTATACACAAATTAATATTTATAAATATTGCACAAATGATTGTTATATGATAAGCACCACAAACAGCTGATATTGAATGATATACTTTTATTTTTTTAATGTAATATAATTCAATAAAGTTTATTTTTTAAAAAATAGAATCAGTCATTAAGAAAATCATCAAGATAAAACCCATTCACAAACTAGTCGTGGAAAGAAGCAAACCAACCAAATGCACCCCAAACTATTAACTAATAGTCAGATAAACAAAAGCCAACACCAGATAAACAAGATTGAAGAAGAAACTCTAGCCATCCAAAAGGCAAACAAAGAAGATACAATACACTAACCAAGGGTAGTAGGTCAAACTATTTCATATAAACAGCCAGCAATATTACTCCCCCATGCAATGAGAAAGTTACTCAACCTGCTAATGAAATGTTTTCAGGAAGAGAAGCAAGGTCAGATATGTAAGCAAAATTCACTTACGAATATGTCCCTAGTTTTTAGACCCATAAACATTTATCTTATTCATATATGTTTTCTTCCTTTACTTGTCCTCTATGTACAGTGAAAGCATTTTCTTAATCATTTGTATAGCTGGATTTCTAATATGTGTGGTAATTGAATTTTATTAGCATTCTTTATTACATTGCACAAAGAAGATTCACCTAGGTTAAAAACTTTTCTTAGGCCTAGGTCTTTCACCAGCTTTGTCGCAATATAATATGTCAACATTTTTCTAGAAGGGTCCCTTTTTCTGTTTTGAATTTTTTTTGCATATTACTAATTAAATTACTTAGGAAAATTGTGAAATCTACTGTTGAAAAGGTCAAAATAGAAGAGCATTATCCTTTTTAAACTTTACATTTCCCGCCTCCACAAAAGTGATTGATTTACATCCCACCTTTTTTCACTGAATTATATCCAAGATGAATAAAAGTAAAAGAAATAGAATTCTGTTTTGAATATCATTATCAAGTACAATGATAAAAAAAATCTCCTCCACCAACACAACAGTCCAAATACTTTTTTAAGAAAATGTCTACTGGCAGAAGCAAAAAGATGAAATCATGGTCAACCTGGGCAAGTTAGCTTGGCTTTGACTTGATGAGATTCTTTTCACTACAGAAGCAACAGGATTCTCCCGATAAGAGGCAAAAATGTGACATGGTTATCTTTGACTGGATACTTTGCATCACCTGAAATTTCATTCTAAGGCTTCTATGCATAAAAACTTGTTTTGGCCAATCCATTGGTTGAATGGAAAAGCATTGTCAAACGAGCTTTTTCTAACGACTAGAACTTATATGCAAGACCTCAAAAAAAAAAAAAACTGGTACAACTGTTTTGTTTTATTTTCAGATGTGGTAGTGGTGGTGGTTGTGTAAAATGGAAATATTTCAAAATGTAGTTTCAAAGTATTTTTATTTTTAGTTGAAGAGGAGTATCTCTCTGAAATTTTGTGCCAATCTCAATGTATGATCTTTTGTTAGGGATTTCCAAAGCCTTGGATACTTTTAATTAAGATCTAAAATTCTGAGCAGGCTTGTATGAGTGAGAATACCATACTTTAGATAGTTTATTCTCAAGTAGCACAGTACATCATGGGTCAAAAACAACAATTTCAAGTATGTCTCCAAATAATCCTATAGTAATGAAGTTATAATAAGGGTATTATGTATTTTGGTGATCTCTTCACATACTTCTTGTCATCCAAATAAATCCACATATGGTAGATTTCAGTGGTAGAAGAGAACATTCCCAAATGAATTATTAGGAATATTAATTCTCCATTTATAATTCTCCCCTTCTTTGTACACATTATGTAAAATACTAGGCATATTTTATGGAAAAGAGTTATATTCTCATATTTGGTAAAATAGTGAGTGTATTGATGGTTGTACATGATTAAGAACAATAATTCTGAATGTTTGCATAATAGAATACTTTCCTATGCATATACCTGTTCTATGTGGCTGATATAAGTCTCATGTTCACACATGTAAGTCATGGTGATGTTCTACCAACCAATAAGATAAATGTGTGGGCCAGTCTTAATAATGCTCAGAATTAAAAGAGTCAAGTGTGTAAAATACTAATTAAGCAGATTGTTGATTCTCCCCGATCATTTCAAGACAGTTTGTGACCAGGTCAATATTATCTACCAGAATTTCCAATCAGCTTCCCCACACACTTTCCACACATGGATGAATATTCATGAGGGATTGAATAATTCTTCAATCCTCTTTACCAATGTTTCAGTCCTCCTTCCTCTTTTGTTCACCATTATTGTTGTTGCCTGTCTCCTGGGAAAGCTGGTTAGACATCTCTGCTCTTACATTCTTTCCTGAGTGGTTGGTCTAAATTCCATAGTTTCCCTCTGTCAAGTAATACATGTAATTCTTCCTCCTTATATTGCAAATTCTTTTTTGTGCCATCATTGTTCTTTCCTTGTTCCACTTTTACCAGGTGAACTGATTCAATAAACCCTTCCCCACTGTTCCCTTACTCCAGTATAGTACCTGGGAATGTGTAAACAAATCATATAGAAGAAATCATTCCCAGAGAACACGCTTGATAGAAAATAGGCAACTTTGATGCTGTAACTTTCAATTTTGTTACCTTATTCAGCAAATGTGACAATGATAAATATATACCATAAATTTCCATAAAGCTAAACATCTGATTCTTTAAAACCCACAAATCCAATGCCCATTCTTTTTCTTACCTTCCAAATTAGTGAGATTATTGTTGACAAACAACACTATCCCCTTCCAGAGACCAAAATAATTAGTTTTAAAATCCCTCCATTCTGATTTTTAAAGCTTGCCCACATTTGTCTGTGGTATAGAGTTGAGAGAAGGGTATAATGGAGTGTTAACTGCATAATGAATGAATAATTATACCCACCAATAAATGGAGATAGAATAAAACTTAGAATAATAGAGCATACAAGGGATAATTTGTCGTAACACACATTTTCACAGGAAACTCTAGCAGCTTAAGACATAGCCCTACATTTTTGCACAGTAAAAGGCATTCTAGCATAAAACATATATTTTAAAATCAACCTCTATCATTTCCTTGAATTTATACCATATATATATGCATACAGTAATATATATACAGTGCCTGCAACACAAAAATGTGCTTATAACTAACTTACCATTTTCAAAGAAAAGAATCATACAATAATAAAACTAGTTTCAAAATAGGAAAGCCATTAAGAATAGAAAAACTATTGGACAATTGCTATAGAACTGAACAAAATACATCCAGGCATGCTGTGCTACAATTTGTGATATTGCTTTAAAATATAGACTTTGGCCAACATAGAATTAAGCTTAATGCTTTTTTTAAAAGATGTTTTCTGTCTTTAATAGCTCACAACATAATAGGAATGTAAATTCTTCTTTTAATTATTAGTCTTTGTAAATATTTCTTTTGATTTTTTTTTAAATCAGCTCCACAGAATACAGGACTGTAACTCTTCCATACAGGTATTTTTTTAATATAAAAAACAAGACACATTATATATTTGGGTGCAATGGTATTCATGCAGTGTTGACTGGAGTTTATTGATAGATATTTAGATAACAAATATAAATAAAAAATTTTTTAATCACAATATTAATTGTGATTTCTAAACTATTAATACCAAGAAGCTTGTTTGAATTTTACAACTAAAATGGAATATAACATTTGCAAACAACTACAAAATTCATTAAATTATTATGTGATATAATAAAGATTTCTATCTTAAGTTTTATACTTAATACTTTAGTCTTGTAATGATATGCAGGAATGATTTCAGAAAACAGGAGAAAGGGCAGTGTAGAAAGCAGTCTGACAAATTCAATTTGAGTCTGTGGGAGGAATGGTGACCAGAGCCCACCTAGTGTTAGAGTAAAAGTGAGGAGAGGAAAGGCACTTTCAGAGTTGCAAGATTCTGTTAATGTAACCTTACAATAAAGGTAGACTTCTGGTTTACTTTTTTCTCTAGACTAGTTTACAACACTAACAGATCTTTACAGCGTGGTTACTTGTAATTGTTAAATGCATGTGTGTGTGTGTTTGTGTGTATCCTTCCTCCCAAAACTAACAAATAAAAGTTTAATAAATTATTTGATTTCTACATTTCTCTTTGCATGATTTATAAATAATTAGCCCCCCTTGGAAACTATATTGTAAATGATTATATTTACCATGCTGGGAAATCTATTGTATATATTGGAACTATGTATATTTGGTCCTTTACATTTTTGAAGGTATGTATAAAGAGAGAGGAAAGGTAATGAACAGTTATATCTAGAAGTAATGTGAAAGATGGACTCAGATGAGCAAGAATGTAAATATCATTGCCTTAATTTTTTGGTGCCCCCCAAAATAAAAAACCTACTGCATATGTCCATAGCCAGACTAGAATCCCACTTCTATGACATGGACATGTAATGTGTAAATCTGATCAAAAAGGAGTGTATATCATAAGGTTGCCATTTATCCTATTTCAGAACTCAGAAGACAGTCTTATGGTCACTGTCTTTAGCCTGCAATTCTATGCAAGGCAAATCTGGTTTTAAAAAATCCTAATAAGGAAAGATTGAGCCTTAAAATTGGATTAGGCAAGCCAAAGGTTACCCGGTTCTTCCACTTTAAAAAGAATAGATTTATATATTGAAACTTGTTACAATGTCCAAATTTATACAGGAATGTAAAATTTCATACACTTGTGCTCTGTTTTGCTCTTTTGGGTACTGCTTTTATTTTGTGCATTGCATATCATAATAGCATTCCTTATTCCAAAACAACTTTTTATTTTATTCAATTGAATAATTGCAGCCAACTTTCCGTATGCAATCAGGAACCTTGAGAAAGAAGAATCTTATAGTACACGCACCTTCAGTTGTCTGCATGTAAATTTAGCTGAAAATGTTATTGTTTAGGATTCTTTTTCAAGAATCCTGGGCAAGTTCATTCATTCCTGCTATATCATATGAATTGACCTTTGGTATGTAATAGAAATGAATCCAATTCATTTGTACTCTAGAGACGATCTGCTCCTTATTTCATTTTTAGAGTTACAGTTTCATTTCTTGGGTCACTGCAAACTGAATCTCTTCTCCTCTCTCTCATTTTACCATCCTTTATGATAGGTCTATAGTAATATAGAATATACCCTGATAAACTACATATGTGCCACTGTGCATTTGTGCTCCTGCTCTGAAACATGTTCTTGTCTGGCTGAAGAACAAATTATTGATATGGGATATGCTTGTTTGAGGATCCAGAGCAATATAAACAAAATTGGAGAAAATTAAGAAACTGAAAAACAGTTTAGGGAATGCAGGGATTAATTTATAAAGACGAGTTAGAAATACTATCAGTTTTGGTGATTTTATGCAAATGATGCTGAAGACAAATGTAATAACTATGTACTGTACAATATTTCTTTGGTGGATTTCATTCAATAGAGAGATACTTGCTTAGCATGATTGTTGAGATAGGAGATTGTCTTTGATATTGAGGTTCATAGTAGAATAGTGTGATTCTCTTTCTCCACTTGTTTCTATCCTTCTCTCACCCAAATCCCATCATCCTTTGGGTTAAATCTATTCACATCTACTATTTGGAATTAAAACTAAGCAATAATTTCTGGCGAATAAGCTGGGGATGAGCAGGGAACAGAATCTGCAACTTCGTCTAAGAACGACTTATATGTCCTATGTAGTTATGTCATTGAAAAGTTTGCACATTTATTGAACTAGAGCTAATTTTTTGTTCTGGCAAATAACCACATTCTTCACTCCTGAATGGCTTCTAATGCTTGCTTCTTATTTTTCCTTTGAGTGACAAACACAGGAACAGATCTAAAGGGAATTTGTGGAACTACTTCAGTATGCAGGAACTAAAATAAGCTCTTAACTATCTTTTTTCATTATTTTACTCGACTATTAGATTAGATGCAGAAAACATTAGAAGCTAGTGGCTTTTGGACCTTGAGACATTACTGATCTCTAGTCTGAATTATTCCACTTTATAGAGCAAACATGGCTCATGTTACTGGACATTTTCTCTACAAAAATGTAAACAAACGCTGTATATGGATTCTAGGGAAATTAGCCATTCTTTTCACTGACATGCTAGTTTTTATTTACAAGATGTTTTCTTGTTTGCTTTTTCTCAGAAGACAAACTGATGAGACTCAGAGGCAAATTACTTGGCAGGACAATTAATTCTACAGTGGATCCTAAAATTCAAGGATAAATCATGAATTTGTGAGACTTCTCTGTTTATATTCTAAGAAATCCATGTGAAAAAACACCGTGTTCAAAAATGTTGATATGTTATTTGGAGCTTGTAACACCAATTAAATTTTATATTGATATCCCTGGAGAAGTTTTTTTTAATCTCATCAATTTGGTTTCTAGAAAGTAAATGATTTATAATAGGCTGTATTTTAGTTGCTTTGCATGGTCTAAGACTGAAAACTGAAAATTTCCTCTTTCAACTTGTCAAGTGCCTCACTTCAAAAAACAAGAGAACCTGGAAAATGGCCTTTGGAAATAATTTGAATAATAATTGGGCAGGTTCATGAGAAAGAATTTATCCTTATCCTGACTGTTCATTTTAAGTATCTACAGTGGTTTTTTTAAGCAAGGCGAACATCCATAATTATACAGAATTCTTTGTTTTAAGGGACCAAGATTTTTTAGATCACCTGACTCCAAGCAACTTTAGCAGTTCACAGATAAAAGCACAAAGAACAATCAAATAATACAATACTAAAAACAAAAGAACAAACAATGGCACAAACCAGACATTAATCAAAGCAAACCCACATTACACAGAAGGCAGTTTCAATCACTCTCATCAAAAGCTTGGGCACACAGCCAAGTCTGCAAGGATCTCTGAGGTGGGACATCAAAATATGAGGAAAATTCATTTCAAGTGCAGGTACAGGAAGAGAGGAGGCATCCTTCTGTGGCCTGACATGGTTTTAGTTGATAGAACCCACAATGCATCAAACCTGCTACATAGAATTGACCAGTGCAAACTATGTGAGATAGGAGGTTCCTCAAGGGACCAGCTTCTATGCCATGTAGGCCTTTATTTTGTGCATTTATGTATTCAGTTTATATGGCTTAACATCACAATTAATTATTCTGGACAGCAAACAGAAATAAAATAAAACAAGTATAAACATTGCAAAAATTAAAATACAAAATAACTAAAAAAATAACAAACCTGAATTATTAACACAAACAAGAAGCAGGTCACTCTGAACCCAAGACTTGGCACAGAATCAAATCTTTAGAACCTTTAGAGGTTCTAAAGACTTGATTCTTTAGAGGCCAAGAGGACTAGGGCTGTTCTGATCTCCAGAGAGAGAATTTTCCATAAGATGGGTGCTACAGGAGGAAAAGTATTTTTTTTAGGCATTCTTTGACCAATGGGACCTGAAGCTTGCCCATCCTGCCTAACTGGATTTGGATAACAACTATCTACTTGAAATTGTATCCAGAAACAAACTGGTATCCAGTGCAACTCACAGAGCAGAGTTGATACATGGCCATAACTATGTAATGCCAATCCCTGCCTTCACCACTTTATTTTAGACCACTTGATCCTTCTAGGTAGATTTCGAGAGCAGTCCTATGTAGAACGCACTCGAATAGTCCAGGACATGAATGACTTTCTGAAGGGCCTCCCAATCTAGGAGAGGGCATCACTGGTGCACCCATATGAAACAGTAAAAAGACCACTTGCATTATATCCTGAAAAAAAAATCCATTATTCAGACAAAGGTCTGAATTCATTCACATATTTTGTTCACATCCTGAAAAGAAATAAGAAAAAATGAATTCTCAGAATTTGGGGGAAAAAAATGCTTCCCTTCTTTTCTCATTAATTAACAAATCCACCAATTTGTTGCTGAGACTACAGTAAGATTTACAAGGACTTTTAATGGATGTCTTTTTCCCATAGTTCTCTTGGATTATTTTCTGCAGGCAAAATGATGGGGAAAAACAACTGTTTCTCTGCTGGTAAAGCTATGGCATAAACCTTCTAGTGCTCTCTGAGTGGAACTTCATTAGCTTTGTTTCTAAATTTCTAACACATGAGCTCTAGTTCAACAATCCCCAACCTTTCTGGCTATATGAACTAACAGCAGTGGCAGTGGACAGCAACAGGGAGGAGAGTGTTTTTTTTATGTGCAACCTTATCCTGTTCATGCCCAAACGGATTTTCATATACTCCACTGCTACTTGTGTGGCCTGGTTCCCAACCAACCTTAAACCAGTATCAGTCTGTGACCAGGGATTGGGATCCCCTGTTCTAGATAATTCCTTTTTAACTTCATAACCTTCAATTTCTCCATAACACAAGGAGACCTACAAGCTTGATGAATAAGTAGATATTAATTATCATGAAAATATTCAAGAATCTAAGGTAGCTGGACATTTAAGACTGCTTATCAGGCCTCATCTGAAAATTTTGGTATAAAAAAACCCCTCATCCTCACATGCTATATATGTCTGCATTCCCATCAAGGAGTTTGGTAAGTTTTTCTGGACAAAACCAATCAATTCTATTACCATCTTTAATAGTATCTCAAAATTAATCCCAGAGTGTGAGAGGCATTGTTCACATTCTTCTAAGCACAGAAGATGTGTTTTTCCTGTCCTAATAAAGGATGTAGCTTTTTATCTGCCTTATCACCAGCTGTATTATTTCCTAGAAAACATAGAAGCAGTCAAAGGTCCCGCTTGGTTCACCTAGGTTAATATCCTAAGCTGATGAAAGCAGTGAGATAAATGTTTTGCCCTCTATCCAAATGGCTGGATCCAGAGCTCTCATTAATTTAATGTAGAAATTTTACATGCTCTGCTTTAAAGGTTAGCCTAAAGTAATCTAAACGCAACTGGAAAAAGTCCCAGAAAGCCTCTCTTAACGTCAATTTTCTGGATGGGAAGGTAAGATCAGGCAGCAATTTTTAGCTTACAAATGTGAGCACATTATCCAGAAGCAATAAATATACATTACAGGTTTACAGCTGCTTTCCTGGTCGAACTTCACTTTAAATTAACTATGCTATAGCCAGAGTCGGCACTTGCATTCACTGTATAAAATTTTGATCATTCACATTTTAAAAAAATGTATCTGAAGTCTCATTTATACTCCCTCACTGAAAATTTCATGAGTTGTACATTCCCCGGCGTCAGATATTCAATAAACCTAAATAATGCAGCCATTTTCATTCAGCAGGCTTATTTGCAACTGCAAAGACTAAACAAATCATATAAGTTTGTGGAACCTAATCAAAAGCAAAGACTTTGTGAAAAATGGGATGAACCTAAGAAAGCAAATATATAGAAGGATTATTAGCAGTTTATTGCCATTGGGACAGAGTTTAGAAGTAAGCAAGGTTACAATTGGACAGAATTATATCATTAGGACAAAATTTCAGCTTCCTGCAACTAGAGCTCCATAATGGAGCAGAAATATGTGATGAGTGCATTAGAAAGAAACATTGAGTCACACTGAATTGTTCAGAAGAGATAAAAAGGAGGAAGAATATGCATAATATAGTTATGGAAATCACCTCAGATTTGACTTGGCTATGTATTTTGATTCAAATTATTAATGTAATTTGATGGCTCAATTTAAGTCTTTTATTTTAAAATCAATCCAGAGGTGCTTGATTCTATCTAATGTATTTAATTGATTAGGCAATTGACTCAAAGTTTCACAGAGACCAAATAAATAATATAGTTCAGACTTTAGACCATAGCATTTTAACTTCCTTATTCCAGTCTGCAATAGTCAAATATTTCAGTTTACACTCCCAAAAGGACAACTTAAGAAATTACAGGCCTATCAGTTTGGCCTATCTATACTGGACAAGGAGTTCTAACAGATCATTAAGCAGCACATTTGTGAGCACTTAGGCATGCTGTAATTAACAGAAACTGACAGAGTATGTTGCAAACAGATCGTGCTAGACTAACCTTATCTCTTCTTTAATAGAGTTACTATACTTAGAAAATCAGAGAAATGCCTAGACAAAGTGTATCCAGACCTCAGCAAATCATTTAATTTGATTTATCAAAAAGTTCTCAATATGTGTAGTCCTTGCTTATCAACTGCCTTGTTTAGTTCCAAGTTATAACAGTGTAAACAAAAAAAAAAAACCTTTGTGAACAATCTTCACATTTACAACTATGACAAGCTTCACATTTGGATTGTGACAAGTGGAGTCAATGGATAACAGGGTTAGGGTTAGGGTGACCTCTTGCTTAACAGTTGAATGTGAAGTGATGTCATAAGTCAATTATGATCATGTGATTGTTCACTTAGTAGCCAGTTGCTAGTCACAACTGTGGTTGTTAAAATGGTAATGTGTGAACTACAATGTAATGTAGCCATTACAAAATACCACTATTTAGATAGATTCATAAGTGGTGAAGCCAAAGATTGCTTGTTAAGGGCTTACTTTTATTTTTAAGGGAAATATTGAGTGGAGTGCTAAAAAAAGTCCTCTGTTTTGGACTCTGTGATATTCAACATTTTCATCATAGCTTTAGGTGAGGGAGTTCACAAAGCTAGGTGGGTAGTTAATACTTTAGATGAAAAGGAGAAGACTCAAAAAGCTGTAGGCAGACTTGAGTAGTTGGTTGAACTGAATATGATGGCATTTAACACAAAGGAATATGAAGTTCTACTGGGCAGAAAAATGAAAACTACAGGATGGAAGAGACCTAATTGCAGTAATGTCTTTAAAATGAATCTTTAAAGTAAAATGTGCTTGCTAACATGAATTAAGACAATAATGTTGGGCTAAAAAAACAAGTGCTATTTTGAGGTGCATTTAGAGGACCATGGAAAATTACTACCGTATGTTGAATTCTGTGCAGCTCACTTCAAAACAGGCAGTGACCAAATTACTACCGTATGTTGAATTCTGTGCAGCTCACTTCAAAACAGGCAGTGACCAATTGGAAAAATTTCAGAAGATAGCCTACAAGATGATAAAGAATCTGAAAATCTACAAAGAATGGTTAAAAGATCTGGGAGAGTTTTGTACATATAAAATAAACTAAAGGGAGATATTTATTTAGCTATTTTTCAAATTTTGAAACTGCCCACCTCCATTACACTGGACAGTGGATGGTATAGAAGTAAAATGTTAAATTACAAAAACTGTTTATAAAAATTATATATGAGACAAAGATAATTAAAATTCAGAATTAAAGGTGGAGGGAGGATGGCTGTGTGCTCCTCTGTGAGCCCCAAGCAAGATGACAAAGCCAGATCTTTAGACATTCCTAAAACACAGGAGAATGAGGATCTGCCTTACCTCTGGGAAAGAATATTCCAAAAATAAAGACAATGGCAGAATAGGCTCCCTTTCTGCCAATCAACACTCTTAAACTGATGGGGTCTGCAACAAACTGACCAGGTGCAATGGGCAAAGATGTTTCTCAGTTAACCTGAACCTATGCCATAACCAACATTAGAAGTCATAACTAAAACCTTGAATTGGATCTGGAAGCAAACTGACACCCAATGCAGCTCAGCAGAGGAATAAATATATCATCCTTGATATGCCCAAGATTAGTAGTCTTCAAATATCTGAAGGATTGGTCATAGAAAAGGAAGAAGACCTACTTGCTTCAGAGGTCAGAATCAGAGGCACTAGGTTGAACCAGTAAGAAGGTAGGTGCAGTCAGACATCAGAAAGAACTTCCTCCTCTTTAAGAATGGATGGATATCATTAAAGATGCTTCAGCAGACTTTGTACTGAGTATATATTGCACTAGATTCCTTTCGCTTCTATGATACCATGTATCATTTTATGTTTTAGCACTGCATGATTACCGCTACTACTTTTTTCAGCAACAAAAGTTTGTATAGTTTGAAATGCCCAACTGCATAACAAACTAAGCATCTCTTCCAAAACATCTAATGTAATCTAGAAGAATACAATTTTATGTGATGCCACACATGGGCCATCATCTTTTAGGAGAGCAGTTGCCAAAAGCTAGCTGCTTTGGAGTTCCATGTACAAAAATTGGTTTTATACTAAACCTCATAATAGAGCTGAAAGCTTTTTTGTAGTGAATAATGTAGCTTATGTAAATTAAGTTTGGAGGAAAAAGCTTTGGAGGTTTTTTTCAAATGGTTTACATGCCAAACCTACTATCTCCTTATGTATAATTAACTTTATACATTTATTGGATATTCTTTATTGAACCAAAAGACTCTTCCCTCCCTCTCTCCTTCACTGTCATGATTAGTATTTTGGGTTCCTCATAAAAAATACATTTACTTCTCATAAATACATCTGATTCTTTCATCTAATCCAGTAGCCTAACTTTCAATGTCAGTTAAAGGGAATGGTTTTGTGGACAATAGGAATAAGTTCCATGAATTTTCAAAACTGTCATTGTAACAAAGGGACAGTGATATATTGGAAAGAAGCTGGCCTTGGCACTCAGAAGGGAACATCTGGCAAATTGGATACAAGAAAGAAGGCATGATTTTTATGAACTTACAAAGAATTCTTGCATACTTGGCATGACTTCCTGCACAGTGATCTACAAAGACAATGGCTTCTCCTAGGACATATCTTCCAGCTGTGTACAGCTATGATAATAAAAAATTAGATTTATCTTCCCTTTTGCTTTCCAGTGCCCCTGCTTAATGGGCATGGAAACGACTCTGTTTAATATTTTCTTTGACTATGCCATCTGACAGGAGACTTGGGCTCATGTTCCTTGCCTTTGCTAGTTGCAGACCCTAAGGCAACATACTGTGGTGTTTAAAGTTTAAGCAGGGTTATGGTAGAGTGTGAAGTACCTTGGAGAAATCCCAGTTTGTCAATTCAAATGGCACTCACCTTCTGGAAATATGCAAAAGCTTTAATTGTTGCAGAGATTGAGAAAGTCAAGCATATGGAAGTATGCCTGTGGCTATGAGCTCCCTTGGAGGTTAACATCAAAATCTACAAGAAATCCTTCTCCCCATTTGTACTCAGAGGTGACTGAGCATTATGTTTTTATCTTTTTTTCCTTGTCCAATGTTTCTGGCATACTTTCAATCTAATAGTTTCAAATACATTGATGGATTAAGTCTTCAAATAGCATATTCTAGCAGAGTGATTAAAACGAACAAAGGGAAGAAAATCTGAATAGTATCTTTAAAGTGAATTTGTCATTTGGATTAACTATTTGCTAATTGCCTATTTATAAGTAATTTGTTTATATCAGTCTTCAACTATAGAAATTAGGACACTGTTTTACTGCTGGTGCAACTGAGCAGTTGAATGACATCATCATCTATCACTTTTCCAAACATATATAACAACTGAAACATAAGCAACATAACGCATTAAAACCAAACTAAAACAAAAATTAAAAACACAATAAAATCACTACTCACAATATACAAACTGATTTTACTAAGTTATTTAAAAGATGCTGATGCTGTAAACTTCCATTATCCTAATGATCTGTTAATCTTACTCTGGCTTTAAGCAAGGTGTGATAAAAATATCATCCTTAAGAAGCAATTGGGGAAAATTCAGCTATTTAGGACCATGTTGTAATTTTTATATTTTTTGGATCCAAAGTGCTTCTTTCACTTTACAGAACTCAAGTTTTGCCACATTATTTTAGGAAATTTTCTGGAGAGAGCCAGATATAAAAGCCAGATAGGAAATACAATCTAATGTCCCACCTGCAATTCAAAGAAGGAAATCTGATCGCTTTTAGTTTTTAGAGATCAAATTAAACAGATGATCCAAAGAAGAGTGTCATTAAAATGACTTCTGTAATTCTCAACAACTCTGCAAGTATTAAAAATAAAGATAAATATAAATGCTAAACTAACATATTTAAATAAAAGCATAGACATGAAATAGAGTTTATCACTGAAACTGGGCAAACAAATACATTTTAACCTGGTCTATCAAGGGTACAATTTTTTCTGTAACATCCTCTTTAGAAGGAAGATACTTTATAACTCTTTTTTTAAGAATAATTTTAATGACATTCACAGATGCAAAAATAAAAACTAATAGGAACCCAATAGAAACTAATATATAAAAAAGTAAAATGTAGAGAAAAAACACAGAAAAGAGATATGTACAAAAAGAAACTTTCCCTTCCTTCAAGACAAGTACAAACAACTTCAGTAACTTATCGCCTTGTTGATATTTCAACAAGAGATCTCTTTTATTTTTTGTCTGTTATCAATAAATTATAAAGTCTCATAATTCAGTCCTAATTGGAAAGAGTCCATTAAGAATTATCAGAAATTATTCTAGATAGATAGATAGATAGATAGATAGATAGATAGATAGATAGATAGATAGATATAGATATATATTCTGATAACTCTTAAATTAATAAAAAAATCATTAATTTGATTAAGTATGTATGTGTACCTACATACACACACATACACACAGAGACACACACATCATATATAGATAGATTGATACATAGATATATCTTAATCAAAATTTGTATTCTTTTACTTTTAACACAGTAAACTAACATTTTCTATACATATACAGCAAATATATCTTTGCATATTTATATTTTATGCATAAATGGGTTTTTAAAGCTTTGTCATTCTGTCCTAGTCAAAAAAGTACATTAAGTGCTACTTGAAACAACAACATATATATTTTAATCTTGACCAAACTGATCAATTTTGTATTCCTTTCTTTTACTTTTAAGATTCTTGATATTTAGCCCTTTTAAATAGTATCCCAGTTTCTTACCATTTTCTTTTTGTCCCATTAGAAAGTCCTTCATGAGTTTAATGCATTTCTTTGACAAGTTCAAAATAAAAACATTATCTAGGTCAGTCTTCTGTTTTATTACTTTTATGACCAAGCCTGCTTCATTTGTAAATCCAGTGTAGCATCTTTTTCCCTAGCACTGTTGTAGCCTGACATTTGAATCAACTTGGTGTCTGTTTTATCCATTAAAATCTGTTCTTCTTCTATAACATCTTTTAAATTCATATTTATAAAAGCAAATTATCTTAAGAGAGTGCACATTGTCCCTTGAATTCTCCCAAAGTTGGATATTTTTTGCTCCAGTCTATATTAATTGGTCTCTTCTCATTTAATTATAATTTTTAGTTCTTGCTGATTCCCTTTAGAGTCCAACCTTCAAACTTTCCTCTTATCATGTTTTCTTTCTAATCAACAATACTTTCCTATCAGAAATTTTTTTACAATAGTTTCTGAATCTTTATGCACATTTTTATAAAAATTTAAACAACCCACAGGAAAAATTCTTATAATTCAAATTCTTATTTCAAATCCACTGAGACCTTTGGTCTGCTTATAAGTTTTCAAAATCAGTGATCTAATCACTCCTTTGCTGTTTACAATGCCCACAAAAGATTCCTTAAACTTACAAGAAACTTCTTTTTTCAAGGATAGAAGGTAGTTTATTATATTAGAAGAACCCTTATATAGAAACTTGCCTTTCCAAAGGTTCTTAATATTCAGAAAACCATGAACAAGCCATTTCCAGAACTGATTGAAAGAGGAATCATGCAAACTTGTCTATATAAAGACTCTGATGAGGATGTGTCAACTCCCAGCACTCTAAAACTGTCTTATGGTCTCCTAATGGGGAGCCATTCTATGGAGCACTTGTAGACAATCCTGGTTCTCTCCTAGATCCAGAGGGAAATTTTAAAGTCCAATCAGTTTGCTAATTCCTTATTTTAGCACAATTGTTAGTTTCACATTTTCAGAACCACCTTCAGTCTGCCATTGCTTCCCCTGAAGCCTTTGAAGGAAACTTCTTTTCTCTTATGATTGTGAAATGGATGAAAAGTATCTGAAGAAAGGTTTCCCTAAGTCACAGACAGGCTGATACAAGCAGAAGTCCTCCTGGGTCCATTTAGATAGTACTAGGAGATAACATTTGCAATAAAAGTAAGTGCTAATGATTTCAAACACAGATGTTCAAGTTGCAGATGTATGAGAATACCTGTGAGTATCATGCTCCATTGATTACAGTAGAAGTTACTTCTGATAAACGTATACAAAATTGGGTTGCATGGAAGAAATGGCCCCAGGACTCTGTAGTTTTTGAAAGCATCTTACATGCCAGGCACTCATACTGTCTTTCAATCTTCCTAGTTGTAAATGTAAGGGGGGAATAGGTGGAAGGCAGAAGTTGTTAATTAAAATAAGCCAATGTCCTAAACAAAAATTTAATTGAATATTCAATATCCCCACCTTGGATATTACAATCCTGAGACATTAAACCTGTACACATTATTCAGTAAGCATACGTGCTGTGCAGTAAAAATGTCAACTGCTATAATGGCATAGCATTAAAATCTCTTTTCACCATGTCTTCGATATTGTTTGGCGCTGTCGCTTTTGCAGTATTTTTCAATAGTGGAAATGTCAGACACCTACAATGTCTGAATCTAAGAGGAAAAGGACTTGTCATTTAACCAATTCATTCTTCAGGCAGGATTTCTTACAGAATAATCCTGCATTGCATACTATTGTATCTCCTGAGCCAGTTAAAATGCAAAATATTGATGGAATGGTACCCTGTTTATTTCCCTCTATACTAAACTTTACATTCTTCCAAATGTTTAACACAAACATATAATTAAAGTGTGTCATGAAAATGTGGCATGTGTTTACATCACAATTTCAACCATCTTTTTCTGATATGACCAGTGTTGATTTTGATCATTCTAAACTTCTAAATCAGTTGGTTTTGTTTGCAAATAATAAACTAACAATATATGCTTCTGAGCATAAGACCTCGTGAAAGATTATTCAAGATGCCTATCACAGTGCTTTAACGTTTTTCCCCAACATTAAAGTAGGCAATGTCTGAGCACATGACTAATAGTCAAGTCAATTGTTTAAACCAGCTAGCCTGGTTAGGTAACAGGAGAAAATATCAATGATGAACATATGACACTCTTGATAATCACAGTAAGATATTATTGCGTATGGTTAAAAAAACTATTTGCAATGTGAATGAAATAATGAGTTTGAACTGTGTTAATAATTCATAGCCCCCATATCTTGAGCAATGATGTAGAATTTAAAAATCATCTCTGTTTTCTTTAATATGTTTACCACTATAAATAAGATGAAAAGATGGAAAGAACAGTCAATATGGCACTCCAAATGTGTTGGAATACAATAATCATGGACTCCAACTGCTATGAGTGCTGCCTACTATGTCTCAGAAATCTGTGCAGTCTTAAATTTCCCACTTTCTCATCTTGCAATCTTTTGAGAATGAATATGTATATCTTTCACCAAGAACAATTTACAATTAAAAAAAAATTACAGTGCTGCAGCTGTAATCATCAATTAAGGATTTTGCTAAAATATACGGTATTTTGGAAAAGTATTCTGCTGCCATTCTTTCATTCTCCTTTTGTTGATTTGTGAATCAACTTAAGAATAAAAACAACCCCTAAAATATTTCATTGTTGTCTTCTGTTTGCTATTTAATTTTCATGTATAGTTTTAACAATATAAATTACTAATTCTTCCCATTTGAATAGATGAGTAGCTCACAGCAGACTAATTAACTGAATTAATCTATGCCCTTGCAATAAAAGTTGTAGAATCTTTTGAAATTAGATGACTGCATCATAGAGGAATAACCCAGTAACATATTTATTAGAAGATCTTCATTTATAACAAAACTTTCCCTCTGTTAAGTGTAACAAACGTTACTGGATAATTAGTATTAGAGTCATTAGCATTAGAATTAAAGTTAGTATTAATCCTAATATTAACATTAAGTAATATTATTAATAGTAATAGTACAATTAGTATTAAAGCTATTCCTTTGAAAACAAATTGAAACTATTACTTAAGTATACAAATTTATGGTAAGATATATTTGCAAACTACATTCAATACCAAGTCCTGATTTTTCTTCTTGGACCAGTTGATGCAGCATTTTACTCACTACACATGCTAATGTATTCAAGCAAAAGTGAATTGCAAAGCTTGCCCTATTTCAGTCTGTCTGAACTGTGGCAACATGGGGAGAGCAGATTGGAAAAACATGATATCCTATTTTTATGCAGACAGCTTCTTATGAAGCCTTTTAACGTGAGCAGGAGAGTCCTCATTTTAAATTAAAGAAACCTTCAGATCCCTGCTGTCTAAATGGGCTGTTGATAAACAGAATCTGTTCTTAGTCATCCCTCATTCATAGATGTTTGAGAAAATACCATTTTGTGTACTTCATTGTACAGTTGCTCAGTTGTACTTTTTTTCCCCTTTGTATTTTAGCTGTCAGTTCCATGGTTGGATAACCAAAATTATGATTTAGAGAAACTTTATGCAAAGACAGTCGGTTGCTAAGGCTATCTTGAAGCCAAGTGGCAGAGTTATTTTTTAAAAAAAAACTAAAATCAACATGAAGCTAGGATCCAAAGCAGTGGTGGGATTCAATTTTTTTTTACTACCGGTTCTGTGGGCATGGTTTGGTGGGCATGGGGAAGGATGGTGTAAAATCTCCAGTCAGAGGTGGTATTTGCTGGTTCTCTGAACTACTCAAAATTTCTGCTACCGGTTCTCCAGAACCAGTCAGAACCTGCTGAATACCACCTCTGATCCAAAGTCCTTTTGCCTCTAGCTCAGCAGGCCTATGCAACCTTTTAAAGCAAAGCACTTTTTGACTCTGAGGGGGCGGCTTTCAGAATACATGTAGTTATTCAGTGAGAACATTTTAATTTTTTTAATATACCATACTATTCAAGATGCCTATGATAGTACTTTCTTTAAAACCACAACTTTTTTCTCTTCAGACTATCATCATATTTGTAATCCATTTTTGTTACATAGTCACTGTAACTGGTTCTAGAAATCTATGGCAAGAGGATGTGATGTTTCTAAAGTTGTGCAGGTTTTTGCTAGGCAAGTGCATCATGAGGGAGCTGACTAGGTGCCCTTGAGGACATTAAGTTGCAGAATAAAGTTTGATGCATGTGAGAAGACATGTGAAAGAGTGAAGTTCATGAATGCAAGAAAAATAAAAAAGGAGGGTAAGATCATTATGGGGAAAAAGAGAAAGGGATAAGGCTACATGCTGCGGACAGGAAAAGAAGGGAGGAATTTTAAAAAAGAAGCCGATGTTCAAGGAATGGGAATTATGGGCAACACTTTCAGTGTTGCAATCATAAGAGTGTGAGATTTGGCCTAGAGGAAGAGACAATGAATGGTGGATTACGTATTCCTTGAAAACAGGCAGTTGATTTTTTTTAGCCTGTGTTTTTAGCAAACAGATCTATAGTTCACATTTCCTAGCCTAATACATAAAAAATTATATTGATTTCAAAAACATACAAAATGAAATATATTTGGGAAAGATACTGGCAGTATAGTAAATTTAATATCAATAATAAATACCAAAGGCATCATCAGGAAATTTTCATGTAACAAGTGAATTTCTTTCATTTTATATGCTTTGAATTCTCAAAAATGTAAAAATGGACAGAACAGGCCTATAAAAATGCAAATCTGACATATATCAAACAGATAGATTCGTATCATTGATTCTAAAAGACTGAGTTTAAAATTCAAGGGATGGTAACATGGAATCCTCCAAAAGTTGCTGGACTGCCCTTTCATTTCCTTTACCTTTAGCCACGTTCTCCAAGACTGCTGGGAGTTGGAGTTCAATAGCATCTAGGAACAGAGTTGCACAAACTATTTCAGCCTTGGAAAATTCTGATTTCAAAATGGCTATTTGTAGGTCTCCATGTATGAAATTAAACAGACTGCATTGACTATATTGTGTCATAACCAAACAAATCATAATTTATTTTGACAAAATTTTTCCATTGCAGCTACTGTTGTTTTAAACGTTTTAGCTTCTATTTGAAACACATATACAGTGTCAGTCTGAGGCGGCACTCACACACTATAAGGAATGAGTGTGAGCAGGTGGGAGCTGACTTGGATAATGAAGGCCAGATTTTAGAAGAGCATGGAGGCCCAAGCTCTGGCAGTCATTTTCTCAAGAAAAAACAATAGTAATTGCAGCTATTTTAGAACAATCTTCAGTTTCCCTTCCTTATTTGGAAACAATTTTGCACTTTATGATATCCTGCTCCCAGGCTCTTTTGCTGCTTGCAATGCATTTTGACCCCTAAATTGTAGAATGTTCTAGGCCACTGTTTTTCAACCTTGGCAATTGAAAAGTGTGGACCTCAGCTCCTATAATTCACAAGCTAGGACATGGTTTAACTCTGGACCTTGAACTGTTTTGTCCCACTGTTGTGCCTCGGTCTTCAAATGCCTCCTGTCAGCACCCTGTGAACTATTCAACTATTCAAGTCCAAGGTAGCTAAAACTTTCTTTGAATATATCCAGTTTGTTCTTCCCTCACTAAATGCTTGCCTTATGGCCCTCATATCAAAAAATGTCACACCATACCATAAAGTCACTCAGACCTTACTTGTGTTGGGTGATGTCTTGTTTCTGCAGTGCTTTTTCCAGATTGTTTTAGCTTGGCAAGCATACCTTCAGGGACCAATTGAAGTGGTCAAGACTGGATAGGGTAATATAGAAGTTGCATGTTGAGAAGAACAAAACAATCACACAACTAGATAGAAGACAACGAGTAGTTACACATGTATACCTGCCACATTCTTAAGGTACTTTTTTGTGTTGCTTTTTTTCACATTGTTCTGAGGAGAGTGGAGTCCACATGAAAATGGTATATTTGGAGTTCTTTTGCAGGTATGTAATGCAAAGGATAGGGCATGCATACTTTGCATACTCGTATTGCTAATTCAGCTAAGGCTGTTTCTATAAAAAACATACTTCTACAATATTGGTTGGTTAAGCACTCTGCATAATACCCACTGTGCATGATCTAATATCTTGTCAATGTGGTGAATCAGAGTGCTATTAAGATAAATATATATCTGTAAATATGGCTTTAGAATATATGTATGCTGTGTAATATTATTTATTAATTAAGTTACTATTCAATAAAGTAGTAATATATTTTTTCCTTTTTTTTTTTTGCATCCAGCAAAATCACTTTTATATTCATGAAAAAGCTTATAGAAGCAGACTTTTTTCCCTTTAGCTCTTGCTAAGTAAGCAAGGGTTTAGACAAATTAAAATTAAAAGATTAATCTTTAGGTAAAAGGATTGATAAATTTGGATAGTAGAATGTGCTAATTGAAGAGATTAAAATAGTTAGCCAGTGTCTCAGCCTGAAACCTGTTGTTTAAGTGATGCAAAAGATTCTGAGATTTATTTTAATGGTTTTTGGTGGAAGTTTGATGCTTTGGGTAATAGATAATGGTGATGGCTACCTATTATCCTTTTGTGGAAAATCGAAGCATCACCAAGTCCCTTGTTTCTATTTTTTTTTCTTATGGCGAAAACTCATTATTTTTTTTTAGTTTCAGCAGAGTACAGAACCTGTAAGGCATTCTAGGTTTTAGTCAATGGATTCATCTAACTTAAACCATTTTGCTAGATACATGAAAAAAAAAAAACATTTTCTATTTCATATAAATCTCTCCTGGAGTCTATAAATTGCTTTTACCTAAATAATCGGGAGGTAATGGATTATAATTTGGTTCCATACATATGTTTATTAACATCATATACAGTACATACACATGGATAGCTGAATTTTCTTAAGTCCAGATATGGTATCTGCCTATATCTTAGATTTTTATGGAGAATTTATTTATTTATTTATTTATTTTGACATTTATATACCGCACTTCTCCCAGAGGACTCAGGGCGGTGTACAGCCAAATCTACCCCAATCCATATACAAAAGTTAAAATGCGATTAAATAATAGGCTGTTAAAGTTAAAAACCAACCCTCCCCCTGGACATATTAAAACCCCAAATTAAAATCCAGATTAAGAGGAGACAATTAAAAACTCGTGTCAGCCCAGGCCGGCCTGCTCAAAGAGCCAGGTTTTTAACACACGCCTGAAGGTCCTCAGGTCCGTGCTGGTACGTATCTCAGGTGGCAGACTATTCCAGAGGGCAGGGGCCCCCACAGAGAAAGCCCTATTCCTGGGGGCCGCCAGACGACACATAGAGGCTGACGGCACCTGGAGAAGACCCTCCCTGTGGGAACGCACCGGTCTGTTGGAGATCACCGGCAGAATGCGGTCCTGCAGGTAACCTGGCCCAATGCCATGGATCGCTTTAAAGGTCAAAACTAGAACCTTAAAGCGAACCCGGAAAGCCACCGGCAACCAATGCAGCTCGCGCAGGAGAGGCGTCACATGGGAGCTACGCGACGCCCCCATAATCACCCGCGCGGCTGCATTTTGCACCAGTTGGAGTCTCCGGGTGCTCCCCACAGGGAGCCCCATGTAGAGAGCGTTACAGTAATCCAGGCGAGAAGTGACAAGGGCATGAGTGACCATGCGCAGGGCGTCCCAATCCAGGAAGGGCCGCAACTGGTAAATCAGGCGAACCTGATAAAACGCCCCCCTGGAGACGGCCGCAATATGATGTTCTAAAGACAGCCGTGCATCCAGGAGGACACCCAGATTGTGAGCCTTCCCTGTAGGGGGCAGAATCTCTCCCCCAATAGCCAGCGAAGGTGTCAGCTGGCTATATCGGGGCGCTGGGAACCACAGCCACTCGGTCTTGGATGGGTTGAGTCGGAGCCTGTTCCCGTCCATCCAATTCCGCACGGCCTCCAGGCACCGGGACATAGCCTCCACAGCATCGTTGGGGTGGTCTGGGGTGGAGATGTATAATTAAGACTTAACTGATAGTCAGACACACATATTGTAGTTGGTGCCATTTTTAACCTACAATGTTATATTTATACAAAATGTTTCTAACATATATATGCACCAGTGGTGGGATTCAATTTTTTTTTCTACCGGTTCTGTGGGCATGGCTTGATGGGCATGGCAGGGGAAGGATACTGTAAAATCTCCAGTCAGAGGTAGTATTTGCCGGTTCTCCGAACTACTAAAAATTTCCACTACCGGTTCTCCAAAACTGGTCAGAACCTGCTGAATACCACCTCTGGTCTTGTCCACGGTAACTAGTCTTTCTCTCTGTGTCTCTCTCTCTCTGTCTGTGTGTATCTGACACTGTGTCTCTGTGTCTCTGTCTCTGTCTCTGTCTCTTTCTCTCTCTCTCTCTCTCTCTCTCACACACACACACACACACACACACACACAGCCTGAATGGGTCATCATAGTATTTTATTTCCTTCAAACTTTAGCATTTCAGAATGGATTTAAGAGATGACATTCCAGGTTTCATGTATCCAAGGTCTAATAAGTCTAGTAAAAGGTCTTTAAGCAATTAATGGAATATTCCATTCCCTTTGGTAGGACTCTTGCCTGAAGAAAAAAAACTGTAAGACTAAAACTAGTGCTATTGCTTGATATTTAATGTGGGAATGTAATATTATTTTTGAAGAATAAGAAACAAAATCCAAGCCTCTGGCACTTTGCAGTCCAATTAAGAAAGAAATTCTGGGGCCATTTTATTTCCCTTTTTAATGCATAGTGTACAATTAAGATTGCACTTGTGTTCTGCATTTCACATCCCCTGGAACCAGCAATAAAATCAACAAATTCCAGTTCCTCAAATTTCTCTTTTCCTTTTTTAGGAAGATGGGGAAAATCTTCAAAATATTTCTGTTTAATTGAATTTGATTTGAGAAGCTTTTATGAGTAATGTTGCTTGTAGGATGTTGTATAAATCAGATATAGCTTTTGCTCTGTCGCAAGTTAGCATTTGAAGAATGGCACTGATGGATGCAAAGCTGAAAGCTGTACTTGATGCTCAGCCCTTTATTAGAAGCCCAAACTAATAAAGAAAATATCTGTGTGGTTGCAATTCTCTGGGTTTTTTACTCCTTTTATCTGATTTCTCCAGCTATACAATAGTGCTTTGGGATGATTGGCTCTTTAGAAATGAGAATTGGAGCAATCAGGGAGCGGAACCATCTGGAGTCTATGCTTTTTTGGAATGCTGCCACTGAATGAGGACATAGTAATAAGTCAGACATACATGCTGTGGCAAAATATGCCTTGCATTTGCTTGAGTTTTCTTTCTGTGGAAAATGGGTTCCATCTTTCTACCTACTTTATGGGTGCCTGAGATTTTCCATCTTTTTTCTTCTTCTTGATAGTACCATGTAGTCTTATTTTTTGTTGGAGGTGGTGTTCTTTGCATAACCAATTCTAGTCACCAAAAGATGATAAACAATATCTTCAAAATGTGTGTTGGGAGTACCTACTAATATTTTGCTGTTAAGGCAAAAGGCAAAATAACATCCTATTCCCATTTAGTGTAATGATGTTGATCGCAGCAATTGATACTTGCTGTGATCTTGGCAATGAAGGAAGATCTTCTGATGAACTTCAGACCAGAAGAATTAATTCAATAGCATTCTGTACTGCTACCAAATGAGGCAGGAATCTCATTGCAGCTAATGCCCAACTAAAAGTAATCCCTTTGCAGTCCAGATAATAAAAGAATTAAGAAATATTCAGTAACTTTTGCAGACGAAAGCTTAACGAGAAAAGCAACAGCAGTTGACAATATTATCCTTTCTTAATGTAATTTTATTTCTGATATAAGATAGAATACCTGTTAGTCTCATTTATCCCACATCAGATGATTCAAACATCATGGTTTCTGTTGTGGCCTGTTGGCCACTGCCGCCCCCCCCCCCCCCCGGCAGCCAAATCAGATCAGGAGGTGGAGTAGGAGTTGGCCCAGCATCAAGGCAATCTGAGAGCTCTGAGGGGGAAGAGGGAATGGAGATGTCAGAGGTGGAGCCTGGGCCATCCATCAGCTTCTAGATGGAGAGTCAACATCTCCCAGGTCTGGAGGTGGGGGTGAGGTGAGGAAGAGAAAGAACAGCTTGGTCCTGTGCCTGATGCACAAATGCGCAGAAGGCAGAGGAGAGGAGAGCAGCAGGAAGCTATGGGATGATCCTTGGGATGGAAGATCCACCAATGCTAACTAAGTTCCACCCTAGGGATAAAAGCCAGAGGGCAGAAATGAATAGGTGGTGCAGACAACTATTCATTTCTCTGTTGGTCAGCTATGGATAGTCCAAACTTCTGAATCCTGTCTGAAACCATATCTGAATCCTTTCTTGGGATCTGCGGTGCTGAGAGTTGAATGTACCTGTGGAGTGTGTGTGTGCCTGTGTCCATTGCTAGAAAAAGAGCAAGTGCGCCTTCCAGGACTTCCATTATGAGTATGGAGAGAGAAAGAGAGAGAGAGGGAGGGAGGGAGGGAGGGAAGGAGAGAGAGAGAGAGAGACTCCTGGTGGGTTGGAACTTTCATTAGCCTGCTGTGTGAGAGAGACACTCTTTGCTGGTGTTGCTGGCATTCCAAATAAAGGGAATAATAGCGTGCTTGTCATGTTTGGGAGCTGGGTTAGAACAGTTTCATTCTCACTTTGCAATGAGGCAAGGTTTTCCTTAAAGTTGCCTCTCTACTCATGGTCACCCACTTTTAAACTGTTCAGTTGGCAGAAACTGGAGTGTGCAATTGGAGCTCACCCCATTCCTCAGCAACAACTGGGTCTCAAACACAGATCTGCCAATCATCAGCCCAGTTCCTAACTTCATGAGTCACCACACTCCCTTTTCATAATGGGTTGAATTATATTAAACTAAGCTAAAAGCCAAAGAAAACAAAACAAAACCTTTATTTTGGTTTAGTAGTATATGAAGATAGGCCTATGTCATCCCCCAAAAATGTTCTATGATTTCCTCAGAGAAAGAATGCCATCACTGCTACTAGCTTTAAACTGAGATGGGAGGGGAAGAAGAGAAGGGATCCATACTGTCTACCATGCAGAATAAGAAACACCCTTTAATTGGGTGATGCCAAAAAAGTAATGCTGGTATGCTCCCTATATGCATTCTATAGTTTGTATTTTAAAAGGAAAGATCCAAAAGAAAAACGCCTCTGGTTAAAGCACATAAGTTTTTTTTTTTTTTTTCAACACTCAGTGACCGAACAAAAACTATATGTAAGACATTTTCCTTGTTCAATCCATGAGATCTCCTTATTTCTATCTTCATGCACCTTAGCTACCATTATTGCTGTATTATACACTATGAAGAAAGGAATTTAAGATCTCTTGTAGAAGTTTTAAATTGTGGGTTACATATCTGAACAAATGAATATTTGGCCAGCATTATATATTATTGGGTCTATCTGGAGCTATCTTTAGGCATGAAACTAATACTGAAGATAAGCATACCTTGCACTTGTCTTTTTTCTATTTGTAAACCTCATCTGATAAAGAATGTTCAAACCATCTACTTTCAAAAAGAAAGTAGCATTAGAGAATGACCTGTTGGAGACAGAGTACAAAGCTTTGCACGAATTTGCAAAGAAGATGCTGTTGAATTAAAGTATGTTATACTTATTCCCCCTATTCCTTCAAAAGTCATGTGACATTTATGTATTCAATATATCTGTGAAAATCTGCTATTTAGCATAATAACATTTTATATATTTAGCCTAGCTCTGTCATGTAATGCTTGTAACCTTCCAAGGCATTGTTTTGAAAAGTTGTGATGGTCATTGTTGCCAGCCATTGTCAAATAAGATATTTGATTCAATTTAGTAATATTTAATGGTGTTTTTATGAAGTATGTGCTTGTGAATAAGAGCATGGGTATTATGTTTCAGCAGTTACGTAGAAAGCTGATAGCCCTGGTTTTAGACCCAAGTGCTGTGCAATGGGATAAGTTCCTGTTCCTTTTCCCATCTCCTGCTAATTTAATAGTTAAAAAGCATACAAATGCAAGTAGATAAAGAGGTACCACTTTAATGAGATGGTAACAGCATTCCATGCATCTTGGTTCATAGTAATGCTGGCCACAGGAACATGGAAATGTTTTCAGATAACATTTGCTCCCTCGGCTAATAAATGGAGATGAGCATTGCCCCCTAGAGTCAGACATGACTGGATAGGGGAAACCTTTAACTCTACTTATATCTAAAGCCTACTTTTAAATACAATTTTATATTTTAAGATCAACAGTGGTAGAAGATGTAAAATATAGCATCGATCTACAACTAAGAAATCAGTGACTGTTGTATTATATAATTATAGACATAGCTGAAAGTCGCCATGGGCAAAGCACAGCTTACTATTTGTTATGCTTTATTGTGTCTCTAGCATGCATCAGATTCCTTGTGTTTGGCTCTCATGTTCCCATTCCATGTTTATTTATATGGTGTGCCTCTTAGCTTTCATATTTCTCCTGTGGATGCAAGTTAGAAAAATAGCACTACATTCACTCCAGGGGGCCATAAAGAAAATAAATTCCTGCAGATATCAGTGAAGGCCACGCAGAATACAAAAGAATGTAGGAAACATGAGATGGGAAAAGAACAGAAAGACATCCAACTCTTTTAATCTTCCCAGGTTATTGGGAGACTGCCAGTCATTAATAAAAAGGTACATTTTTAAGATGATCTTGCTTAATGTTTGTTATTGCTTAATGTTGCTATTACATCTGGTTTGCTGATTGAAACCAACTCATTTTTATAGTAAATTCAAAATATTGAAAGAAAAACATCTTTTCCCTACTTCTCTGCTCCAGAGCCACCTTATTTGTGAGGATTCAAGTAATTTCTCAAACTCTTATAGAAAGAATTTGCATCTTACCTGCTGAGAAAGCAAACTGTGACATTTCAGCATATGCTGTATCTCAGTATTTTATTCCCTGTTGATGAAGGATTTATTCATCATCAACACTTGAAACTAGGATAGTTGTTTTTTTTTAAAGCCTATATAAATATATTAGAGATGTTCAAACTTAGTTCTTTCTTTGAACATATTTGGATGGATGATCCCTCTGAGAAATTAAATAAGCTTTGCTAAAACCTTGGACATTAATCTGAGAATCAGCAAAAAAAAATCTTGATTAATATGTATCTGAGTATCATGTGTTTTCTGTAGCTCTAAAAGCAATGATAAATTCCATTACTCTCATTCTAAAAATTGCATTTAGTAATGCAATTAGTATGCGTTAGAAACAACTTGTTCAGAAGTTCTATACAGTCTATTATGAATACCTTCTGTTTCCTTACATTCTGAGATCAAGAAATGGCTGCCATTGCAACCATATGGTAAATCATAAATGTAAAAATCAGCATCTATAGGCACTGGAAATAACTGAATCCTCCCCCTTGCCATTGTCATGTGTCAAGGGTTAAACAATGCAAGTGAGTGGGTCAACTAATTCTAAAAGATTCAATCAGGGTTGTTTCCATATTTTACGCCAGTTTTCCTTAATCTCAGAAAATTTAAGATGTGTGAACTTCAAATTTGAAAATTCGCCAGCAAGAAGTCCACACATTTTAAAATTGCTGAGATTGAGAAACACGGTTCTAGGGATTGGAATTCTACTGTGAAATTGGTGGATATTGTAAATTTGGTTAATTGTTTTGCTTTTTTTTTCCTTTTATGCAATTGCTAGAAGTAGAAAAGGTGACAGAAGATTAAGCAGAATTTAGAAAATAGTAAAAACAGTACCACATCAAAAAAGAAGTCAAATAATAAGTACTTACCAAACTCTCAATTTTTAAATAACCCCTGGCATAAGAGTTGACATCATGCTGTTATAAGTAAGATTAATTTAACTGGCTTAATGCAGGAAGTGTTTTTAGATAATAATGATATAATGCAAAACTATAAGAAGGTGTAATGAGCTGATTATGTTTTAATGCACTGTGAATACAGAAAGAGCACCATATGATATAAAACTTCTGAAATATATATATAAATGTTTGTATATATGCATGTCTGTGTGTGTGTGTGTGTGTGTGTGTATGTGTATGTGTATGTATGTATGTATGTATGTATGTATGTATGTATGTATGTATATATATGTATATATATATGTGTATATATACATATATATATATATATATACATATATATACATACGTACATACATACATACATACATACACATACACATACACACACACACACACAAAGTATATATATACACAAAGTATATATATATACTTTGTGTTACAACACCCTGTTAAGCCCCAATTAAGGGAGAAAGCATACTGCTTTCTTTTCTGTCTTTCGGCTCATCACCAGAGACCATACCGACAGAAAGCTATTTGTTTCATTGCCTTTTTGTTTTACATGTGTGTAAGGTTTTATATATATATATATATATATTCTTAAGTTTGTTCGGGTATTTTCCCACGTCATTATACTTGTGCTTTTAAAGTTGTAGCGACGTTTTGGCAGAATCTCATCTGCCATCATCAGGCTTGTGTATTGTGTTCGTCTGTGAGTCAGGCTTTCACAGCCGTTTCTATTTTAAATTTGGTGCTGGCCTACTGCTGTGTTAGAATGGTTTTTTCTTCATCCTGATTGGTTGGGAGTCTTGGTCTGTGTTTATTGGTCTTGGAGTTTGCTGTGTTCTGCTTGATTGGTGTTTCTAATATGTTCTGTCTGTTTTGTAGCATTTTTTTGTCTTGATTGGCTGACAACATTGTGTTTCCTGTATTGGAGGTTTTTAGTGTGGCTTGGCTTTGGGTAAACGGATGGTGGTCATTTATTAGAGAGCTAAGTTTCATCTGGGTGCCGGGTTGGGGTGCTTTTGAGCTGGAGGTATCGGGGAGGTCTGTTTGAGCCCAGGTGTTTTCTTGGCTTGGTGTGGAGATTCTTTTGTTTGTGAGTTCAGGCTTCCAGATAATTGACAGTCTGGTGGAGTCATCTCTTCTATTCATGCTTTCAGGTCTTTTTTCAATCTCTATGGCTTCTCTGATAATTCTGTAGCTGGGGTTTTCTATAGTGGCTAGGGTTTGGTGCCACTGAAGTCGATACTATGACCTGTGGCTTTCATGTGTTGGACTAGTGAGGAAGTCTGTTCCAGCTTTTTTACTGCATTTTTGTGTTTATCCAGGTGGGTACTTATTCTTCTATTGGTCTGTCCAATGTATGTGGCAGCGCATGATGCGCAGGGGACTTCATATATGCCTTGGTTTTCCAGGTCAATTTTATCTTTGGGGTTTCTTAGGATGGCTGCTATTTTTCTGTCTGTTTTGAAGGCAGTCTTGATGTGATGCCTGTGTAGTATCTTACTGATTTTGTCTGTAGTACTCTTATGCAGGGCAGGACAGCTGTTCCATAGATCTGTTCATCTTCTAGGTCTCCATTTTGTCTCAGTGTGTTTTGTGGATCAGGCCTGTGATTTTGCTTTTGTGGAAGCTGTTGACTGTCAGTGTGCATAATTCAGTCTTTATGTGTGTCTTGTCTGCCAGGCGTTTGGTTCTGGCAATTAGTGTTTTGGCCATGGAGTTTATCTGTGCTGGTTAGTGGTAGGATTGGGTGTTGAGGTAGCATATTGCCCCAACAATTTGGGTCCTCATTTTACTCACCTTGGAAAGATGGAAGGCTGAGTCAACCTTGAGTCTGGTGAGATTCAATCTGCCAAATTGCAGGCAGCCAGCTGTCAGCAGAAGTAGCCTGTAGTACTGCACTCTAACCGCTGCGCCCTAGAGGCAATTATAACTTATTCTCATATTCCATTTTGCTATCACTTGTTTCTTGGCATAAAGTTCTGTTTATCTAGCCACTGACAGATACTATATTTTTTGTTGCAAATTTCATTTAATTCTTTTTCAAATCATAAAGTCACAGGCACTTTTTAAATATAACATCTAAAAATAAAGAACCAGTACTTCTTGGAACACTTTTGGTGAAATTTGGCAGATTTAATCTCTTAACCAAGATTTTCTGTATATTTTGTGAAAAAAATGTTTAAGGGTGTGTAACTCGAGAACTCCTGCAATAAATGCTATGCAATTTGGCATTTGCCCTTCATGTGTAAAGTTCCTTCAAAGAAAGAAGTTGTCATTTATACATGATAGACTATGGAAGTACAAAGTTGTGTTCATCCCAATTCATTCCATAGAATCAGGAAGAGCTACTCCAGTAGCAATTAGGAATTTCAAAATGTATTGAGAAGTTACTAATAAATAAAATGTAGACTATTAAAGTACAAAATAGACACGCAGAACTCATATTCTTTAGAATTTGTTATCTTTAGGAAAATGCTTAACTAAAGGTGTGATATCTGTGCTGCAAATATCTGGATGACTATAATTTATAGTTTTCTCTAGTTCTTTCTTGATATGCCCAAATGTGGAAACCTAGTTTAACAGTAAGTAGTAGCCACATTATATGCGATTCAATCATAGTTTACATTTTTGAGCCACACAGTTTATTGAGAATATACTGAAAGAAAGATTTTAATATATAATTGATGAAATTTATAAATTAAATTATTTTAACAATATAAGGAAGTATTTGAATCTCTAAGCTACCATAAATGCCAAAATCTGCATTATTTGTTATTTTAAAATACAAGAAAAAGAAAATAAAGAACAAATAGTAAAAAAACCAAACCCAAAACCAATAGGTATAAATAATACTTTCCAACTTCCTCTTTATTGAATTTCATAATATACACTATTTATAAATATAGCTCCTCTTATTAGGTCTACATTGTAGTAGCATTCCATCAATTCCAAGTTCTCTTGTCTTATCCACATTTTAGCAGCCCACTTATCATCAGATTGTCCTAGTTCCTCAACTTCTGATGCAGACCTTGTTAATCCAGGTGACGTTCAAGCGGTTGTGATTCTCTGGTTTTTTCACTCTCACATTCTTTAAATTGTAACATTTTGCCCCTTTTGGGGGAGCTTGCCAGCTGCAGGTAAGTTACTCTGGATTTATATTTAAGCCATTTCCAACAAATTTTTGAATTTGTGAATTTTTAAACACTTTTCCACTTAAATTCACGAGTAGCAATGAACAGTTCTTTCCTCCCGCAAAAATTGTACTGATCTGTTCCACCCCAAGGTAGTCACTTTCACATTCTTATATAAAGAGTGAAGAAGGAGTTCTGCATCTCTAGATGCTGCTAAACTATCAATCCCAGCCATGAATGAGCAATATTTAGCTGTCTGTCTGTCTGCCTATGTATTCAGTGGTGGGATTCAAAAAAAATTACTAATTGTTCTATGGGTGTGGCTTGGTGGGCATGGCAGGGAAAGGATACTGTAAAATATCCATTCCCTCCCCACTCCTGGAGGAAGGTTACTGCAAAATCCCATTTCCTCCTCACCCAACTAACCTGCTTTCCAGCTCTGTTCTCCTGTGCAGGGCCACAAAAGAAGATCTAGCTGATCACCTGGGACTTGGAAGGCAGAGAATAGATGGGGGCAGGGCCAGTCAGAGGTGGTTTTTGCCCGTTCTCCAAACTACTTAAAATTTCCGCTACTGGTTCTCCAGAACTGGTCAGAACCTGCTGAATACCACTTCTGGTGTGTGTATGAGAAAGTGGGAGGGAGGAAAGGAGAGAGAAAGAGAAAAAGAGAGGGAGAGAGAGAGGGAGGGAGAGGGAGATTCTATCTAGGTCTATATGTCGATATACAGTATATGCATCCCAAACTAATGGAAAACTAAAGAAAAAAGATATATAGATGGTTAGATAAGTTTAGCATTCCTGATATGAAAAGGTATGTGTGTGCGTGGGGGGGAGGGGGAGGAAATCTGAAAGCAACTAATAGGATGCTGGAATAACCTTCAGAGATAGGGCAAAAAGTCACAGTGAGGGTAGCAGCCAGATAATAGACAGCTTATCCCACAAAAAGAATGTGGTATGGCAAATGTCTCAGAAGGGATCCCCCCTAGTTTGCAAAAGTCACAAGGAGAAATGTATTTTCAGATCTGCAAGATTCTATTGCATGATTTGTAACCTTGCTTCCTGTCTGGATTATCTCACAAGGCTGACCAAAATAGAAAAGAGTGAATAATGGCCTTTATCCTACGTTGCCTATTCAAGTCACATTTATATAATTAACTGTCAATTAACTGCTTGTGTACCAGAGATACATATTTTAATTTAGATCTTAAAAATGAAGCTATTTGTATCTGTATCATGAATCTGTTCATGCTTATGTGGCATTGAAAATAGTTCACAGTAGAAATTGATTTCTGTTTTGGTCCATTTGGAATTTGGTCTGACTCAGTAGCTTCTGATTGGATAAATTCATTTACTGAGTCAAATTACATCATATGGCAAATGCACAGGTTTGTGAGAACATTGACTAACGACACAGTAATTTTATTATTTGGAAATCTTTTTGAACCTTTTCAAGTATGGGTTAAGATAGGAAATGCTTATTTTTAGTTACTCTTTTCTAATGTCCCTCCCCCAAAAGACAATCAGAATTCCAGTGTTACCGAACCCTGCTTCTTTTAATCAAGGTTTTTTTTTTTTTACTACATCTGGAAAATCTAAGGCCAATAACTTCATTGACATATAATATGAAACCATCATTTTGATTGCAGCAACATTCATATAGGAATAAAGAAATAAAATTATGAGTTGGTACTTGTATTCCACCATTCCAAACTCTGGTAAAAAAAATTATGATATTAATTTTATCACCTAACTTGAAGTCCTGCGCTTTTTTTCAGGCATCATAAATTGTGTAAAATTGTTGAGAAACAGGGTTGTAAAATAAGATTTTGGAAAGGTGTTTCCCAGGGATGACAGGAAAATAATACAATGCAGTTCTTTCATCAATGCATTGATAACAGTTTCTGTAGTTTCCATTTCATAACAAAAGGTAAAATGGCAACAAATACTTACCAGTTTTACTGTGCTGCACTCCATAGCCCTCTCTGTTATTCTGAAAAACAAGCAAAGAATGACAGGAGTGTATTTCAAGTATATATATAATTCCAGCAGTCATCCAAGTTATGACAGTTTACTGCAACTGCCCGGCTAAGAGAAGAGAACCTATATTAGGCAACAATGATATAGGAAGATTGCAATAGCAATAGCACAGGGCTGTCATGCCCCTGTCGGAGTCTGAATCCAAGGAGGAAGACAAACAGCTGACAGGGACTGGGAATGTTGTTTCATTGTCTGTGGAGGAAACTGGGGAAGGGCAAAGTCCGGCTGGGAAGAGCAGGGAAGAGGTAGAACAAGGGAGAGGAAGTTCAGAGGAAGACCCAGGCCCATCTCCTCTTCATCCTAGGGAGAGAGGGAGAAACAGGGAAGGAGAAACGGAGAAGAGAGCAACATGGGTTGTGTGGCTTATAGGGGAGGAAAGGGCCCTGATTATCTTCATTAGCCACATCTGGGAAGGGAGTTTAAAAGAGATGCATGCTGAGTGCGGCATCTGCTGGGAACAAATGTGAGTTTATCTTGTGTTAACTTTGGTTATATGTGTTCCTGGCATCCTCCCAACCATGTTGAATTACTATCATTCCTTCACATCTGTAATTCCTTCTCTTGCCCTGCCAGACTAATTACCTCATCTTGCCTTGATTGGACTTATAGTTACAATTTTTTTTTACCACGTTTTGGACTAGTTTCTCTGCAGCCAAAGGCTGTTCCTGGGAGAGTTTTTCTCCAGCCAGAAGGTAACCAGGACACTGGGGGCAAAGCTGGAGCTAATAAAGGGACTCCTAATGATTATCTGACTGTATTGCCTTTGTGCCACGCCCCAGGTTATCACAAGGGCTGTCAAATTCACAGCCCGCAGGCCAGATGTGCCATACACTGGACACACCCACACCCAGTTTAGCAAATGGGAAAAAGTCACAATATGTCACGTGATGCCACCGTGACAACGCTAGTTTGACAGCCCTGCAATAGCACTTAGACTTATATACTGCTTCATACTGCTTTACCCTCTGCCCTCTCTAAGCAGTTTATAGAGTCAGCATGTTGCCCCCAACAATCTGGGTTCTCATTTTACTGACTTCAGAAGGATAGAAGGCTGAGTCTACCTTGAGCTGGTCAGAATTGAACTCCTGGCAGCAAAGTGAGTTAGTCTGCAATACTGCATTCTAACCACTGTGCCACCAAAGCTGCAAAGACAGAATTACAGTAGGAATGTATCAGATAAGAAACATGAAAATTAACAAGCTTAACACAGTGAAAGCTGAAATGAATTGACTACACAGGGACATCTTAGACATCAGCAATTGGAGATGGACTAGAATTGGATATTTTCAGGCGACGATCATACTGCCTACAAATAGGACACGAAAAGCAAGGAATTTGTTACTTTTATGTTTAGTAAGGATATCGCAAAAACAGTAGCAAGAACTACAATGTAATAAAAGATGAAGTAATATACATTAGTCTTTATGGACAGTCCTTTAATATTATGATTGTCCTTGTTTATGTTCCAACTACTGATGGAACATAAAAAAAGGAAGTAAATTAGTTTTATTAAATTGACAAAACATGCAAGAAAGACATACTGCTTGTGAGTAGAGACTGGAATGGCAAATTTAGAAATACTAAGGAGGAAAATGTAATTGTATTATATAGCCTAGGAGACCAAAATGAAGCAGGAAAATGACATATTAATTTATGCCATTTTAGTTTTTTTTCTTCTTTTCATTATTATTGCAGTCTTCTAATTTCTATAAACATGAATATCATTAGATGGAGTACTATACATACAGATCAATTGACTGTATTATTGGTTAGAAGTGGAAGTACTCATAATAGCAAAAATCTGGCCCCGGGCTGACTATGGAACAGATCATGAATCACTCATGTTCAAGTTCCAGTTCTAAGTGAAGCTAAAGACTGTTGTGATCTTGAGCACAGATCTCCATTTTTTTTAAAAAGTATTGGGAATCACTCTGAAGTCCTAATTCTTACTACTTGGAGACAGACAAATTGTGGATTGAAATATATAAGGAGACTGTGAAGATGAAGGAATAGAACAAAATAAATTGGATATCAGAACAACTGGTGAAAACTTAACTTAATGAAGAATTTCAGAGATATGTTAGAAGACACAAAGAATATTGTTATGTTATCTGTAAAAACATTGAAAATTGAAATAATGTGGAAAACAAACCTTTTTTAAAAAAAAAACTCAGCAGAAGTTCCAACCTTGAACTGGTGTATTAAGGGATGCCAATAAACAGATAGTAACTGATTCAAAGAAAATCAATAATAGAAGTATACTGAAATACATACAGTAGCAAAGTCAAGACACCTTAGGACAAACTTCCTACTGCTTGTAAATAAAAAGTATTTAGTACTAGAAAGTGAAGTCCAATCAGCAGTCCAATTATTACCAAGCTGGAAGACACAAGAATTGATATAATAGCTTCTTTGGAAATAAAGATGCTAGTTATTGAAATTGGCTTTAGAAAATATGAGCAACATGAGACAGTATTTCTGATGCACACTGGCTAATTGAGAATGTCGGAAAAGAAGTCAATATATAAAAAGTAAAGCATATGCATATAGCAGCTTTATCAGAATGATGTATACAGTCATCCTTCCCTTATGCTGTCTGAGCACAGAGATATTGATGTTACATTATGTTATGCCAGCATGTACACTACCTTCCCCTGAAAAGAATGGGAAATGTTTCTGTTTTTATATAGCATATATCCTGTAAGATATTTTCAATTCTATTGACCACCTGGAGGCATCACATGACCAGTTTCATCCTTTTTTGGGGACTCTTCAGATATAGGTAGCCAGAAGTTACCCTGTGGGTTCAATGCCTCTACTGGGGATTGAACTCATGGACCTATAATATACCTATATGTATATCTCTGTTCTGACAGTTTAAGGAGAAGTAGATTGTATGTAGTGCCTCTTCTTTTCCATTATCTGTTTCGGATTACTGAAAAAGAAAATGAATATCGAGGAATAAGTATGCTCTACCAGATTCTTGGTTTGCATAGTAAAAATAATATGACCTTATATTATTCTTTGATCTGATACTTTAAATAAAATTTGGAGGACTTTTTTTGACAAAATGTTTCATTTTAGTGAGGAACATCTTTAGTGAGTGATATGTTATGAATAGTTTTTTAAGCCTGGCTGCTCTGACCTCAGTCTTTCATTTCATAGCTTTGTTTTGTAGAATGGATGTCATAAAATAGATCTCTGGAATAGAATCTTATTAGATGAATAAAATCAAAATGATATACAATTTTTAAAATTAATGATTAATCTCTCAACCAACTGAACAATTTGGGTTTTAGATTTGCAGTGAATTCTGTCACTTTATGTCGAAATTTTATTTACATGGAAGTACATATGTACTGAAAATCTTTTTTACAAAGCATATCAAATGTGAGTTCCATATTCATATTTACACAAGAAAATGTATATGTTTTTCTATCCAATCTTGTATTTGCCCGGTTCTTTTATTAATCCTCTCCTCAATTTTGGTTTTCAGCTATAATGCTAGGTTCTTGTTTCTGGTCAAGCTAAGAAGGACATTAATTTATATCAACGTTAATATTTTCAGCATAAGGAAACTGTCTTGATATGCACCAGCCGGGCTCAGGTTACATCAGTACTTCCCAAATCTGCTTGTCTCTATAAAAAGCAGAATTTAGAAATATTTCTTATCCAGGTGGAACCTCTCTCAGAATTAAAATTTTATGCCAGCTTTCACAGTGACCTCTTGTATGACCTTGGTGCTTCTAGGAGTAAATTGAGGGTGGTAATACTTAGCCATCTTTTAGAGAATGATTTGACACCTCTGGATGGAAGGTGCTTGAAGAGTGTAAGCATTATTATTATTACATTGATTTATGGATGTTATTAATGTGCATGACATTTTCATTCTCCCTTTTCAAAATCAGACCACAATGTTTGATTTTATGCAGCCAAATGAACTTCTCTAAATTACAGCAGAAATGAGTGCTTTCTTGTCTTGGCTTGAGTTTCAAATTTCATGGTCTTTTTATTGTTGTTAAGAGCCTGTAAGAATATCATTTAGCCAGGTTTTTAATAGTTACAGCTTGCAGCAAGAAAGGAGCTGGATGAAAATGAGCTAATACTTCTGCCAATATGAGTTATATTAATATTGAATTAATATTGGAGTTTCTCTGGATCAACCAGCATGACTGTTGGATCAAATCCCCTATGTAGTCTATTGCTGCCACTGTTGCTGCTATTGACTGTGTGACCACTTTAGGCTGAAAAAGTATACACTTTTTTTATGCTTTTATAAACTCCTCCCATTTTCCCAACCAAAAATTAGAAACCGATCAAGCAAAAATTGTAAGTATTTTGGCAAGTGTTGAATAACTACAGACTTGCCAGGAAGAAAATAGATTATTTGGGCTCTTTCTGTTGCTTAAAAATACAAGCTCTTACCAGAACTTTATACTCAGTGTTTCCCAAACTTGAATAATTACCCAAATTGGATAAAAGTTGCTTTTGTTTGATAATGCTACACAAATCCATTACCCAATCACCACGAGACATTTAAATAAGGACTTTCTGGTAAGCTGTTTAGGGAAATGAAGGAAAAGGTTTGGGAAGCACTTTCTAACTCTTCACAAAAATGTACAAAAGTATTACAAAATTCTATGGAATTCAGATAATTGGTGAAAGTAGGACCAGGGATTAATTTCTTTTAACTTGGATACTATCACAATTAATGCCTGAGGGGACCCAGAAAGCAGACTATTCAGTTGAAGTGGTGCCTGTCCATTAGAATGATATCCTTCAGAGAACTGTGCAGTTTCCATCCTTATGATTCTCTGTAAATCATTCAAAACCCGGTGTGAGGTTAAAATGGATGTGAAGCCATTTCTAGTTCAACTTAGTTTTGTTTAATCTATGGCTCTTAATATTGCACAATTTCTATCTCTTTAAGAAGAACTCTTTTTAACAGAGAACGTACTGGATATGAATTATTTGGATATAAACTAACCACAGCAAATAGGATGGATTCTTGTATTTTCCCAACCACACCAATAATTGTTCTGGCCTAGGATGCATAACAAGAAAAGGGGTGGAATTATGTTAGCATCATGTTCATTGTGGTCTTCTTTGTGGTCTTAATAAGCCCATCTGTGCATAAGCAGATCCTTGAATTTTTAACCTAAATACCATGAAAAATATGAGTCAGCTTATCTCTAGGTGATGCATTTTTAATGGATCCTGTTATCTGCTGATGAGCTTATACATGAGTATATATGGTAGCGCAACAAACTGGCAGTTTTCTATAAATATATGCATATGAGTTACCCACCATGTTTAATGCAAACTATGTCATTTTTCATTCAAGAGTACTGATCGTATACTGTAACTGAACATTCAATTTAGCTTTTAGGTTTCCTTTTAGCAAATGGAAAAGAAAAATACATTGTTCATAGAATGGAAAGAGTAAACACAGGCATATATTCATTTACAAACTGTTAATGATGGATAAGTTTAAGAAAAAGAAAGGAGAGGTATATCAAACATAATGTTATAGTGAGTTTTAAATTGGGGAAAGAGATAATACATGTTTTCAACTGTCTGTATTTTTGTTATTTAGAAAGCCTTCCAATAATTTGCTTCAATTTCTGAAGCAAATAAACATGTACCAAGATATTAAAGATTTATTGAAAAAAATCCCCACATATATTTAACCCAATTTTGGGGGAGTGAGAATGAGCTGACTAAATATTTATTATTGAAATAGTGGACAGACTCTATATATTTGTTCCTCTGTAATCCTCTCTGAAGTTTTATAAATATTGCAGAAAATTGGTCAATAACACGACATGCTTTAACTAATCCAGCATAACAATTAGGAAGTCTTTAGGATAATATTGTTCTCAGCAAATATTGCACAAATGTGCCAAATGGTGCGACTGGAACATTGTAAGCTCCCTAAGCTAAGGGCTTCTGCTAGTTTCTATCAGTCTGTCAGTACCTATTAGTGCTCAGCTGGATAGACTGTTCTTTTTCAACAGCCACTTGATTTATAGCAACGTTAATTCTGAAGAGAAATAAGAATCACAGTTATGGCACTATTACTTTAGGATATTTAAGCATGAGATACTTGAGTTCTGATTCATCAGAATTCTCTCATAACTTGCAGATTTCATGATCAATCTAGATTTTAAAAGACAAGCAGACAATATGAATCTACTTTACTTCCCTGTCTTCCAACCTCAAATTCAGACCCAACAAAGGCACCCAGCAACCACCTCCCCACACACATTCACCCTATAGCAAAGAAGGAGAAATCAGATTTTGATGAGATAGGTTCACATGAAGTACAAATATAAGATAACATTCTTTATTAAAGATTTAGAGACATGCTTTCCTCCTTGGCAGCTTTTGGAAATATGGACCCCAACTCCTGCAATAACCCAGCCAGCACAGGAGCAGTGATTTAAAATGCTGATTTAGAGGATGGGAGTAGCCAACTTTCATGTTTTTTACCTCTACATACATACATATCCCACTATGACATACTTTGAGCTATTGGGTTATGGTCTAGCACTATTTCAATGCTTTCTATTTTCCCTGAGTTCTCCTTGCCTGATACTTTGACTAGCTTGGGACTTGGATGGGAGCATTGGATGCAAAGACTAGAAAGTCAATTCCTTGATCTTAAGGGAAATGATTCTACCACTAGGAAGGCAGCAATGTTACATTACCTTGGAAGTGAACTTCATTTTTAAAACTATGCCTGATGCAGAAAGTGCTGAAGATTATGAAAGAGTAAAGTTTCCACTTAGGTAATACCTCAGTCAAGAAGGCAAAATGGATTTAGAACAATATAGTTTCTAGCAGGCATGTCAACAAGAAACTGAATACCAATTATACCTGACTGCGTTATACCTGACTGCGTTACAATCCCAGATCATGAAATATGAGCTTAAATAATAAAAAGGGTACTCCCAACTGAAAGACAAGTTCTTGGTGTGACCTACATGTTCCAACTTTCATTTTCACCTATGTGGCTCTTCTTTTTATAAGCCACTTCAACCTATGTTCAACAACTTGTGTTTCTTTTTTTTCCAATTTCCTCTGGCTGTTGAACAGCAGAAGCTGAAATTGCAAAGATACAGCTACAAAGTGCTTTATTGTTCAGGCAGAAATAATCCAGCTGATTATTTCTCAAGATATCAGATTGCTAATACAATTCCACACTGTGATGCTTTAACTTTTGTTGAAGAGCATATGAGTGTTATTCTGTCCCATGCTGTTCCCAAAAAAATTTACTTCCAGAGATGGGGATTTCTGCACAACTGGATTTTTTTTTTTGTGGAGGGAAAGCAATCATATCAACTTTTCCAATGGTCAATGGAAAATTCTCCTGAATAATGTTGCCCACACATGACTATTGAGAATAAGCTGCTGCTTGCTTTATGCCTAAAAAACTTAGTGGAGAAATGGCTATGGACACATAGTAAATGTTCTCCTTTATTTAGCTTTTGTTTACTTGTTGCTTGGTTTTCCAGCATTGTTCTGGTGAGCTGCCTATGAGAGGCACCAGAAGATGATAAAGACTAATATGTCCTATGATAAAAGACTTGTTTGTAGGAATAGATACACTTCTAGCTCTCTGCCATTACATATCTCATCTTTCCAGTTACCAACTTAGGACAGTGCAGATTTTTGATCTCCCAATACAGTTGTTTGTTTTTCATTATTACATTAATAATTTCTTAGTGAAATTGCTCATGATTGTCATAATGAAAAACAAGCAACTTTATTGGGAGATCAAAAATCAGCACTATCTTAAGCTGGTAATGGGAAATATGAGACAGTAATTCTAAAGCTGGACAACATTTTCTGAGCATAAGATGTATTTGCTAGCTTTGAAACTGACAACAGAATGTTTTTTTTATATCTGCCATTTTTTTTTTTTGGAGTTTCACACATTAGCAAATCACCTGTCATAGGTCACAGTTGGGAAAGTTAAGAGAGTTAAGCTGGTTTTCAAAAACGTTGTTTAAGTTGCCACAACAGAAGATGATAACCTGCTGCAAGAACTGCTTAAATTTATTTTAAAACTCCACATCAATAGAATGATTTGGCAAAAATTGTAATGAGACAGTATGCAAATAAACCTAAGCAAGCTTCGGAGTTGCACTTTTATTTATTTTTTCCATGATGACAAGGTGGCAGAATTATATTTACTTACCCACACTAGCTATATGCTCTATCTACGCAAACAACGGATTGCTTGAAAGTTGCATATGTGCAAATCCATTGGGTCATCTGCAGAAACACTGCCAGATCTGTAAAATACATAAAAATAAACATCAGCACATCTGATGTTTTTAATATCAACAAGCTCGGTGTTACATCTACAAGAAGAACATGCTCAGATTAATCTTGAATGAAAGTAGCATCCTTTGTGTAATTTTAAACCAGAAACTTCTACTGGGATTAAAAAAAAATGTGGACAGGCCCACTGCATACCTTCTGCTTCCTGTTCATGGAAAATTACAGTGAGAGCAAAGGTGCCAAGTGTTCCCACTCTACTAACTTAGATCAATGAAAGGATCAATCTCTTTCATTTTTGTTTTAGCTGATTATCTCTTGCAGCATACACAAAGTTAATTTTATGCATGCTGTTGCCCCGTGCTAAAACTGATCCAGATTTACTTTGAACACCACACTGTACATAAAATCTGATGAAGCCAATCTGGGATGAATTTATAGAGGAGATATAGAAGCAGACATTAGTGTGCTGAACACATCCATTTTTTCCACAGTTTGCTGCTGAACTTAGATTAATAAAAATGTACAGATAAGAATCATATTTTTATTAAAGTATGCTCAAACAGTTTCAATGCCTGACTACTCCCTGAGAACACGGGCTGGAAGCATGCCAGCCTCTCTTCTTGGATTACGTGTGCTGCTTATCATATTTAATATGAGGTTTTCCCTGAGAAATGCAGAAATAAACTGAACAGCTGCAAGTTATTTGAGTTAAAGCTGTCCTTACATTCAGTAGTTTACTGTGACAATGTATACGTCTCTCCTGACATTATTGATTTTTTTTTAAGGAAATGGAGGATTTATGGAGATAGTAACTGGATTTGGGTGTTCCCACTGTTTCCTTCCTATGATCTTCATAATATATTATAGTTGTCTCAGGAAAACATTTATAACAATTCTCCCTGTTTCTCTTGCCCTTTCTGTTTCTCTATTCAATTTTGGATACATAGCCACCAAAATTAATTAGAAAACTAAATTATAAGAGCAGAGATAATATTCACATATTACATTCTTTAAAAAGCTACTCTATGCTAATGGAGATGCAGAAGTAAACAAATATTGTGATGTACAAGAAAACAAAGCATCAGTCCTCCCCACTGTTTCTCTTTTCTCTTTCCTCCAAAAGTAATATGTGAGTTTTTCTCCTCACATATTACTTTTTTTTAATTGCACCTGTTATTGATTTTCACATCTATTTCCACCATACGTGTACAACCTACCTTTTATTTTCTTCTTACAGGTAATATTCAAAATCACAATTTAGCCCTGAATCTTTGGTCATTGATTGAAGTGCTTGTTAAATGAGATGTTACATGACTACTTCATTACTGGTTGTGGTCATTAAGCAATCTCTCAGGTCACTAAGCCATTTCTGAGGTCTTACTTCAAACTCCCCATGCTGCATCCATCCCAAAATCTAAACAGGATTTCGTTACAGAGAATTTGCAGCATGGGGCATTTGCAGCCAGTCCCCAGAGACAAGAACACATTTTCTTGTCTGTGGATACTGGCTGCAAACGTTGGAAATAACTCAAAGCCAACAAAAAAAACTTTGATCGTTGAAAACAAAGAGGATTTATTAAAAATAAATATTAGATAGTTTGCAAAGTGCTGGTGGTCTTTAGAACCTTAACAAGCAGGTTCAAAATCAAAAGCCACACCTTTAGAACCTGAAAACATACTTTATATACAGTTTCATCTCGTAACCCAAGTTCCCTCCTTGAGACTCATTTCCTCCCAAATTCAAACTCACTGGATTTGCCCTCAGGTGTTGCAGCTAATCCCAGGATGTTTCCAGGGAGAATTGGCTCCTTTCATTATGTTCTCCGTACGCCTTCGTATCTCTTACTTTGGCTGCCCACGTGGCATCTGTAAGGAATGTAGCATCCCCTCATCAGGACCTCTTTCTAAGCTCATCATATACTATCACTTTTCCAAAGAGATTATAACAACTCCCCCAAACATAATAATAATACAAAAGGCAAATACATAAGATAAAAATATAAAAAGGCTTAACAATGGAGCATGTCAAAAGTATAAAAGCAAAGCATGTATATACAGGGAGATATATTTCATTTGATAACAGATTAATAGAATTGGAAGGGACCCTACAAGGTCATCCAGTCCAACCCCCATTTGTAGAACTTTTAAGCATCTTATATACTATTTTATTTTTGAATTTACTTATTTCTAACACCAGATACAGATCCTGCTTGGATTTCAGGATATATCTTTTTCAAGCAGCTCCCAGAAACTAAGGGCAATCTTCTTATCAGGTGGCAGTGGTCAGCTTCCATGCTGACTTTCTGCAGAAGTCTCAGGAAAGATTGCAGATGGTGATCACATGATTGTGGGGCACTTGGCAACCAGTCGTATGTATGAATGAGTTGCCATGTGACCAGATCATAATCATGTGACCATGGCGCTGCAACAGCTGTAACTTTGGGCATGGGGTGTAAGCAGGGGTGGGATGCTACCAGTTCGGCATGGTTCTATAGAACCTGTAGCTGCGAAGAGCAGCTGACACCAAACTGGTTCGGTGTTTGGCCCATATGCCTGCCCGGGCTCTGGGCTATCCTTTATTCCCTGCTTTTCCTTCCTTAGTTGCTTTGCACGCCACAGCTGAGGTTGAAAAAGTAGGAAACAAGAGGATTTTCAAACACTGTGCTGATGATTTCTTGCAAATGCTGCACACATGATTGTCTCCAATTTAGAGGACCACAAATCGCTCCACTGGCTGACCCCATCCCTCTCACTCCTTACCTGGTATGCGAGCCATCCAACTTGCCTGGTTTGATAAGTTGCTATTTTCCCTTTTTTTCCTTCTGACCATCTGCTCTGTTCTGCTCTGCCAGGAGATTTAGATTAGCTAGAAAGCAGGGAATCCTTGGATTTCTTGTTTTCTAGTTAATCTAAAAACAGAGCTGAACCTTCCTTAGGACTGAAACTTTTCAGTGCAGACTCAGTTAGCCAATTGCAGATAGATAGATCTCTAAATCTGTGATTCTGTGAGCAACTCAATCTGCCTGCCTGCTTTGTCTGCTTTAGGATAAAAGTTGCTCTTTTTTAATAAAAAAATTAATATTTACATACATGGTGTGTTGTGAGTTAATTTTGTGAGTTTGCTTGCTAGCAAATGTTATGAGTTTGCTTGCAAGCAAATTTTATGTGACAGACTCAGATAGCCGATTGCAGATAGATAGATCTCTAAGTGAATCTGTAATTCTGTGAGCAACTCAACCTGCCTTCTTGCTTTGCCTGCAAAAGTTGTTCTTTTTTATAAAAAAAAAATCAATATTTACATCAATATTTATAATATTTACATACAAGCCATGATCACCAAGCCATGCCCAGTTAGCAAGCCATGCCCATCCAGTCACATGACCACCAAGCCACAACCACAAATTAGGCCACATCCACGGAACTGATTGTTAAGAAATTTGAATGCCATCCCTGGGTGTAAATCCCTTCATTCAGCACTGTCATAACTTTGAATAGTCACTCAACAAATCATCATTAAGCAAGAACTATCTGTGTTTTCTTTTGCTCACCCATTATTTTTCTACAAACAGATATACCACTTTATGTATATGATATATGTGCTTCAGCAGATTAGATCATCTTGTTTGCCTGACAAAGCTCTGTTAGGTTGGTGACTAATACAATGTTTTTATAGAATAGGAGGGGTGTAGATGAGAGATTAAGCATCAAGCAAGAAGGCAATAATAAAATCCTAATTTTGCAAAAAAAAAAAAAAAACACCACCAGAAATCAAGCTAAAACAATGGTTTAAAGTTGTTTAGGCAAAACTGGGAATGACACAAAAAAGACCTCTTAATTTTTAACAGGGTAACTGGGAACTCCAGAGACTCTCTATTTTTGATTCCCAGAACCTGCTAGGATTATGTTAAATTTCAGTATCATATTATCCATGGACCATGGGGAGCAGTGGTTAGAATGCAGTATTGCAGGCTACTTTTTCTGATCACTGGCTGCCAGCAGTTTGACAGTTCGGGTCTCATTGGCTCAAGGTTGACTAAGCCTTCCATACTTCCGAGGTTGGTAAAATGATGACTCCGACTGTTGGGAACAATATGCTCACTCTGTAACCACTTTGAGAGGGCTGTAAAGCACTATAATGTGGTATATAAGTCTAAGTGCTATTGCTATTGAATTACCATGGTGAAGATTCACATTTTTGGTGGGGGTTGTGTAGAATGATAATAAAATAGATAAATAACGTACAAATGATCAAATAGAATTAAGATACCTATTTTAATAAATTAAAAATAAATAAATAACCCATGCACCACAAGCAAGAAACAAAAAGAGAACCAAAGCTGATAATTTTGAGGATATTTTCATGTCAGATTCATATACTGCATCCTTTTGAAATGGCTTCAGATTCAGTTTATTCAAAAGATTAATTTATTCAGAAAAAAATTAGATAAATTAGAAAAATTAATTTTTCATCTGTTTTTCCTTAGTAGATTTTCACTGCTCAGCTAATATCACCTTTTTCGCTTTCTGGGTTCTTCCCTGAAATATAAAGTTCTGACACTTTCCTCACTGATTAGGAGCATATTCTAGTAGATTTTTAGCCCTTGGCACAAAATATATAACGTCCCAAGTAAGCTCGTCTAAATTTAATTAAATTTCTCTAACCTATTAACCACCAAAAGTATTGGGACTGCAATTTCCATGAGGGATTTGTTCTCCCAAACATATCTAGTGAATTCCAGACAGGAAAAAATTACTCAATGTGAAACTGCAGAAAAAATATTAAGTACGTACATAAGGATTTAGAACAAGTGTTTGAATCAAATGAATCAAGTAGTTTAAATCAGGTAACTGCTGTCTTTATAACCGTGCAAGGTTTGAAGCATTTTTCCAAATAATTTTTGAGTACTACAATCCTAAAGGGGAAAAAAATAACCTGTCAGCTACCCAAGTGGCATAGCTCTTTCCAAAATCATGTTTGTTCTTTCTCAAGCTGTCACAATGAAGAAATAATAAGTGTAACTTTCCTATGTTCAGGAACCAATTTGTATTAAAATCTTTCCCTACAATTATGTACTTCATTCATGAAGGACTGTCAGACTTATTTATAGAGCTTGCAATTATTTACATTCATGATTCTTGGGGAAGAATTCATAAAATGGATGCAAATGTTAGAACTTTCAAGTCTATTCATAAAAAGTGTACTTTTCATTTGTGCATTGTTTGTCTGATGTTATCAATCAGGCAAGCTCCATGCATATGTACATTTGTGAATGCACACATACCTACAAAAATGCACTATAGTTTGAAAAATATACAGCCAATCATGCTCAAATTGGGCTTTTGAATAGATAAAGTACAATCCCATAGGGAATATAATGGTAGATAATTAATCAGTTGAATTCAGAAAAATCAGAATAAAGAGATGAGACTGAAAGAGGCACTTACCGCTAGTGGTTTGGAAATTTGAAAAATGGGGCTATGATGAGTAAATCTGCTTCACCCACACATTGAGAGTATTTAAACCAGTTTGAGATGGGGCTTTGTGCTGAAGTATTTAAAAGAGCTATGATTTTGGCAGCTTAAAATACACCTGCATATTTCAGAAAAGATGGTTATTATCCAGAGCCTATTTATATCATAGACATATGCACATTCATAATAAAAGTAGACAGTACTGCAGTCTCAATGGCTTTTTCATTTCACATGATAGCATTATTTTTGTATGTTGAATGGGTAGATAGATAATGCTACTATAAGAAATGGAAGGGCCATTGAGGTTGCAAGTTAGCTGCTTTAGTATGAGTAAATTTTATTGAATTCAGCCTGGGGAGACATACGTTGAAAAATATGCAGTTCTGCCTTCCAGAGATTCCAGGAATCTCTAGAGGGGATTGTCCAATATATTTTCAAACCACTTCTGATCACTGCTCCTGGAGAGTTAAGATTAAACCTTACTCTGAAATAGTTTCTTATATATGTGCAAGTCTTTTTTTAAAAAAAAAGAATAATATTGGAAGAATCTTCATTTATATCAGTTAGTCAAGGTATATTTTTATTTTATTTATTTTTCAAGCAAATATTAGATAACAGGTATAAGTATAAGCATGGTTATGAATACATGAAATGGATACAAATAAAAAAGAAATAGGACAGGGACGGTAGGCACATTGGTGCACTTATGCACGCCCCCTACAGACCTCTTAGGAAAGGGGTGAGGTCAATAGTAGACAGTCTAAGGTTAAAGTTTTTGGGGTTTGGGGAAGAAACCACAGAGTCAGATAGAGTATTCCAGACATTGACCACTCTGTTGCTAAAGTTACTTCTTTTGTCTTCATTTTCAGCATAGAAATGCAGAATAACAGAGTTGTGGAAGGGACCTTGGAAGTGTCAAACAGGCACACACACACACACACCGGTGTCAGTTGACACCTCAGTCCACACCTACTCTAGCTTTATAAAGGCAAAAAATGTCACGATACATCATGTGACATCATGTGATGTGTTCCAGTTTGATACCCGTGCCCTACCATTCCAGACCAATGGCTGTCCAATCTCTTCTTAAAAAGCTCCAGTGACAGAGCACCCACCATTTCTGGAGGCAGACTGTTCTGCTGAATAATATAATATAAGGAATACAAGCTTGTTCCTAGTTATGGTTTATTTGATTAGGAAAATTATTCATATTTTTCCAAAATGGTTTCCAGTATCTGGAAAATTAAATTGTATTTGTTATAAATGAGGAAGCAGTTTCTTCTATTCATTATATTTTTTGAACAAAGCTATTTAATGTCCACATCACTTCTGGCTAATCTTACAAAGGAAAAAAAAAAGTAGACTGCCTAGATTTTGAATGTTTCAATGGCATAAGAAACTTATTTTTTAAATTTTAATGCTAGTTTAGTTTATGCTCTTATTTATACTTAAGAGTTTAGATTTGTTTTATTTATATAAAAAAACATCAGTTTTATCAGTAGCAGTTCTAAGTGCAACACCTTGAGATCCAAAAAGAATGAAAGTTTATATTGCTACTTCCAATAAATATTTGGACCTAAATAAATCCTTGTGGCTTGCAATAATAAAATCCTAACAACATTTAGTACAAAATAATGATGTCAAATATTTTGAATTTCATAAATAAATAAATAAATGTGTGTGTGTGTATGTGTTTGTATTTGTGTATTGGAAAAATAAGTTGAAATAAATATAGATAATTTATATATTTTATAGCTAAATATAGCTAATAAAGAGCCACAGTGGCACAGTGGTTAGAGTGCAGTACTGCAGGCGTTATCTGCTGGCTTCCAGCTGCCTGTAATTTGGCAGATCGAATCTCACAAGGCTGAAGGTTGACTCAGCCTTCTATCCCTCCAAGGTGGGTAAAATGAGGACCTCGATTGCTGGGAAAAATATGCTGACTCTGTAAACCGCTTAGAAAGGGCTTTGAAATGCTATAAAGCGATATATGTCTAAGTGCTAATGCTAATTAGTAAATATATATAAAAAAATCTAGAACTTAAAATAAATCCATTATACTGTGCCTATCAGCAACCTTATACAAGGCTCATAAAATAATTAAGAAACAGAAAACTAAAGGAATTAAAGTGTAAGGAAAGTAAAAGAAGATGCAGCTGACACCATTCACTATATCTTTTTATACTTTTCCATCCTTGAAAGTCATCTCTGCTTTCTCTATGTCCATGTGCAAATTGTTCTTTTAATTTCTCACCAGTCTTTTTTTTTTTTTTTGTCAAGGTGTCATGAATTCCATCTATGACTACAATTACAACTTTGTCAATATCCTCTTTCTAATTCACTCATTCTCTCTTCCTTCGTATATTTGATTTGCAGTTCAGTACAAATTCAATTTTTCCAGGTGACCAAACTACTTATTTCATATGGTCATTTTCTTTGCATTCCACCTGTATTCATTCAGCATCCATTCATCCTTGACCTAATGTTTTCTTATTTTAATTCTCAAGTATCCATTGCCACAGCAACTAACTTGCTTATGATTCTCCTAATGTACCCAGTTCTTAACCATAATAATTGTTGCATTAAAGGAAGATTTTTAAAATTATGTTTTATCTCAAATAGGGATTCCAGGATTTTTTAATTAATAGGTTCAGCACCATGAAAAATGTTTAAAAATCCCTAAATTAAACTTTCTAAAAATTACTGAAAATCATCTGAATTGTCAGCTAACATAACATCATCTGCATTTCCATCCCTAATATACCTCAAGCATTTTCCAAACATTTATTGTGTCCATAAATATTTATCACGCATCCTTGTCTTCCTTGCTGTTAAATGAACCATTTATTTCTTTCTCAGCCATGTTGTATTTCCATCGTATTATGTACTATTCCATAACTGCAAAAATTCAAAACTACTCATATTATCGTATGTTCATATCATATTGAGAAACTTTTTAAAAGTTTTTCTTTCCTTCAACTAACTAACTTTTCTTAGTTAACTGAAGCTGGGAGAAGTTATTATTAAGTACAGGTTAAAAAATTTCATCGTTTTAAGTCATTTTGAGGTTTAGCATAAATAAGTCAAACAGGCAGGCAAACATGTATGGCAATTTCTATCTTTGATATATTTTCTCATTAATAATTCTTATTATGATCTCTAAATCATTCCTTCTAGGATTCTGCACGTGGTTCAATCCCTTGGTATTCCATCAGGTTTTTTTTAAAAAAATATTTCAAGCACATAATCCTTCTAAATTACCTAAACAGATCTTGGATTTTATTTATTTCTATATGTTATGATTTATCATTTGGTTCATAGGTAAAGAAAAAAGTTACAATTATGTGTATTTGAAGAATAATTGTATAGAAAATATCAAGTGAATAGTAATATCTTACAAAAACAAATGTAAATTGTAGTAACTTAAAATGCTACATGATTCAGAAATTGTATGAAATGTAGAAGAAGCAAGAGAATGCATAAAAAAAATAAAATTATTTTCATAAAAAAATAATAAAACAGTCAATCATAACAATAACTCCCAGTAGACAGCATGATTTAAAAAATGTAAAATGGCAGATCAGTCTTATTAATGACATCAACCAGAAGCAGATCGGTGCTAGTGACAGCAGCTTCCTCACAGGAGCTCTTGAGACATGGGCAACATTACTTGACTGATAAGATGTTCTATACATTCGTAAGCAATACTTCCAATTACACCCCAAATCTAATTCTATTAGAATTCTAATTCTATTCAACCCAGGTAGGTATATTCATCATCGTCAATTCCATTTAATGGGAAATCTGCTATGTTCACTTCTGAATTTAGATAGTTTTGATAGGCATTTCCCTCCATTGTGGTATTCTTCTCTTTGAAACATACCTCTCTTTTACACATATATCAAATATTTACTATTTATTAAACATTTCATATTGATATAGTGTCAAATATTTTATAATATATTTCCTATTCTTTCTTCAGAATCCAATATTTGAGAAGCCAGAGTCAGTTTGCATATTTCCTATCATCTTCAGCACATTTGACTTGTCAAACATGCCCAAAAATGCATATTTCTTTATACCTTTCAAGACATTATACTGTCTTGTCACCAGAATCCCGAAAGTATTTTTCTCTTTTCTTTAATTGAAAGTTATAGATTATATAAAGCCAGTATTTTCTTCCTTAGAGGGACAAGATAGAGAGAGAGGGAAGGAGGGAGGGAGGGAGGAAAGGGGAGGGAGAAGGAGAAAGAGAGAGGGGAGAGGATGTGTTATTTTTTTGTAGATCTAGGATCCTTTTTAAATATATAAATATTTCATCAAATATACATAAGTGGGTTTTGGTGATGGTGTCCCAAATCCAGCTGAATTTTAAACTAATATGATGTTGAAGAACTTAGCTGCTATATTAAATGATTGGATATATAGTTCTGGTTAAATGTTTTGCAGGATAGAGCTACATCACATTGAATATACTGTATATGTTATATGACACTCTACAGGCAATGTTTTCTTTCTTTTTTTACTCCATTAATCTGATAGGAGAAGGGAAAGAATAGAAAGGTTGAAAAATTCCAATGTGCCATACCAGCTGTGTGTTAGTCCTGTAAGGCAGTTTAGGCAAGAAGCACAACAAGCTAACTCTATCTTTATTGTTAGGTTACATTAACACAATCTTGCCAGTCTGAAAGTATTTCTCTCCTTTCCCCTTTCTTTGCAGAACACCAGGAGGACCTTTTCTGAAACACTTTCTATGCAATGGTCCCTTCTCTGTGTTGAGACATCTTTTACGTGCTGGTTATCCAATCTGTAGCTCTCTTGGGGTCAATGCTACATATCATTACTCTATGAGCTCAGAGGGCAAACCAAGACCTGATGAATTAAATCCAATATGCAAAGCAGTATATGTAACTTCTAAGCAGCCACTATATATTGTGTTATTTTTCTATTCTCCTAAATGTTAAACAGCTTGAATATATCATCTCCATTCTCATAAACATTACAGACTGATAGTTCCCTTCCTTCTTTCGTTCCTTCCTTCTTTCTTTCTTTCTCACTCTTTTAAATGTATTTTTCCATCTCCTGCCTGAATAGAATGAGTCTCATTGGTTTAGAGTACTCTTGAAGATGCATTATTCTGCAATGAAATGTATTCAAGTTTGAATCTTGAGTGAAATCTCATGTAAGTCTATAACTTTATGAGCTTCAGGAAGTTCTAATTATAAAAAGTTTTTTAATAATAATTCCAAGATATCCACTCATTGTATTGCCCCTGTTTCTCATACTATTATTAAAGACTTTTTGCTCTCAATCCTCAATGAAAATAATGCCTTTATTCTTTTTCAAGGTAATGTATCTAAAAATTGGCATTCTTGTTATCTCCTAGCAAGATTTTAAAAAAACAGAGACAATATGAGCAAATCTACATAGGCCTTGCTTAATCAATCTGTTTTAGCTACTGTCTCTGTTCCAGTAATCTACTTCAAAGTTTAACTCCAGATTAAAAAAACAAAACAAACAAAAATAAAGACCACAACACATCTGCTTTCAAAACATCATCTTTCAATATAATTTGATGCTAAACTACTAATCATGGAAAAAATAGATTTTAATGTGGTCTAATCTTGAGATTCAGTCTTAGTTCCTCTTGTGCAAGAAGCTATGATACATATTACAGAACACACTAAAACAATCAACTTTTTGCCCTAAACTCATCTTTCATCTTTACATTTTAGTTTATGTTTCCATAATTCACTCAAATCTTCATGCACATAAACTCTGTAAGTAAACTAGTTCAAGCAAATAAGCTAGTCTTTCTGGGTTTTCAAGTTAAACACATGTTTCTTTCATCCATAGTTCTCATATGCATTATCTGGATATAAATGGCAAATGTGAATTTGATGGGTAGATCAGCCCTGCAATGCAATTGTTTCTCACTTTCTGCATGGAATTGCTTTCTTTTTCTGTCCTCATTTCAACACTTTTTGACTTCAGATCCCAGAAAAGGATTGCTGATTTAGAATTTCTGGAATATTTAATGGAGCTGTCCTTTTGGTCAGACAGTGAAGATTCAATGTCATAGGCCAGAATATTCCTTCATTGAAAGAGGGAAAAATGAAAGAATGTAATACTAAATCAAAAAACAAAATAGAAGGCTCAGCGCAATAGCGTAACAGCTATTCTGATGTGTCATCCTTACACAGGCAAGCAAAGTTAAGGTCAAAAGTACAAGTAGATTTCTGGAGAAAAGAGGAAGTAGATAAAATAAAAAGAAAAGAGAAAGAAAGAATTTTATAAAGTATCTGCTATCCAGTGGTGGGATTCAAATTTTTTTACTACCGATTCTGTGGGTGTGGCTTGGTGGGCATGGCAGGGGAAGGATACTGTAAAATCTCCAGTCAGAGGTGATATTTGCCAGTTCTCTGAACTACTCAAAATTTCTGATACCGGTTTTCCGAAACTGGTCAGAACCTGCTGAATACCATCTCTGATTTCTACATACCATTACAGTGTCAAACAGATGGGTCAAGTAAACCCATGATTTCTTTTAACATTTAAAAGCACATAATAGTTCGTATTATTTTATATTATATTATTTCATATCTTCATAAAACTAGAGAATGCCCTATTCAATACAGGAATCCAAATTAAAACATCCGAACTACTCAAAAATTCTGCTACCGGTTCTCCAGAACTGGTCAGAACCTGCTGAATACCCCCTTTGCTGCTATCTCATCTCAGTCAATTCACCTCAGTCAATTCAAGTCACTCCCAGTGATTTCTACTGCATTTGGGAATGTTGAAAATGGATTACTACAATACATGCTGGGAATCAGATAACAATACACTACTTATATAAAGTTCATATATATGACCGTAATTGGATTGCTTGGAAGATGAGGACCATATGTAAGTATATATGCAAACATTGTATTATTGTAACCAATGCATGTGGGTTAATGCATTGTTTTTAATAAAGACTATATGAAGCAACAGTCATGATTACAAGACTATTGCTTAATACAGTTTATGCTATTCCTATAAAATTATTGTTCTCCTGTGTAGCAACAGGATGCAATCACTCAGTATATAAGAAAACAAACATAGGGGGAAAATAAAGGCTAGAACCTAATGGTGCATAATTATCCATACTACAATAAGTTGCTACAATCTACAGAAAAAGAATATAACACGGTTCCTGAATTGGGTATAACACTGTTTGGATGAAAGTTAATGGAAACAATGGTGTGATGATCAAGAAAGTTGGCAAGAATGTATGCTATTAGAGACAACAAATGTGATTACCCCAACTCATAACCTTCTGAGGAACATTAACTGTAAGATCAGTAAAAGTCCTTTATTTATAATATTGAGAAGAGTTACTCAACTTCTGACATCCTTGGTTTATTATAGGGAAGGTTCTATGAAAGACTTATACCAGAGAAATTAGAAAGGAACTAATACAGTGGTACCTCTACTTACGAAAGGCTCTACTTACGAAAGTTTCAGGTTACAAAACGCGTCTTCGAGAAAATATCATCTCTATCTACGAATATGTTTCAAGATACGAAAGGCTTTGTTGGAAAATGGCGCGTCCGAGCTGCGCTGCCATTGGTTATCTTCCTGGCATCCAATTGGCTAGGAGGGATCTGTGCGTACGCACCGCGCCGCATTCTCAGTCTCGTGCTAGCAATCCAGCAAAGCAGGAAGTAATAACAAAGAATTACAATCTGGATTTTGGGGGCTTGGAACGGATTAGGACATTTACAGGTAAAATGTGCCTCTACTTACGAAATTTTCAGGTTACGAAACTGCTTCCGGAACGAATTAATTTCATAAGTAGAGGTACCACTGTAGTCAGAATAATAATCGATCGAATGTGGAATGTAATTGATTACAAACTGAATAGGAATCACCAATATTATGTAACTGCAAGGGAGAAAGCAATATCATTTAAGGCTGCCATCAACAGAAATGTAGGGTTTTGTTAATTGTTTAATCTATGGAGAGCAGTTGTTCCTTTTTATTCAGTGCTGGCCAGATCGTGGTTTGAATATTGTTTCTAGTTCTGGATTCCACACTTTAAAAAGGATTGAAACAAACAGGATCAGATAATGGCAGTGACAATAAGACCTAGAAATGAAGGCCTATTTATAAAAGCTAGAACTGGCAAGGGTAAGAGGAACCTGCTCAGGCTAGAACACTAGAAAATTGTGACTGTATTTCACTAGAAAATCCATGAAAGAGAAGATTGAGAGGAGGTTATAACAGTGTGGAAGAATGTCAGTGTTTGTTCACTGACATCTAGAAAGCTGCTCACTGAATAATGGAACATTGATTCCAATTGAAGAGCAGTTCATTAGTGAAACTAATTCCCAAAGAGCTGTTAAGTTTTTCTTTACTATATTTGTTTGAGTAGAAGCTGGAGACTCATCTGTTATGGATGTTTTAATTTGGATTCCTGTATTGAACAGGACATTCTCTAGTTTTATGAATATATGAAATAATATAATAATAAAATAATCTTAGAATGAAGAACCATTGTGTGTTTTTAAATATTGAAAGAAATCATGGGTTTACTTGACCCATCTGTTTGACACTGTAATGGTATGTAAAAATCAGAAATGGTATTCATCAGGTCAGTGGTGGGATTAAAAAAAAATTATTACCGGTTCTGTGGGCATAGCCTTGGTGAACGTGGCAGGGGAAAGATACTGTAAAACTTCCAGTCAGAGTTGGTATTTGCTGGTTCTCTGAATTACTCAAAATTTCTGCTACCGGTTCTCCAGAACTGGTCAGAACCTGTTGAATACCACCTCTGCATCAGGTTCTGACCAGTTCTGGAAAACTGGTAGCGGAAATTTTGAGTAGGTTGAAGAACCGGCAAATACCACCTCTGACTGGATATTTTACAGTATCCTTCCCTTGGCACGCCCACCAAGCCACGCCCACAGAACCGGTAATAAAAAAAATTGAATCCCACCACTGGTAGAAATGTCCTTGGGAGATTGGAAAAAGAGTTGCAGACCAAGCAACCATCATTCCAAAAGAATCCCATAGAAACCGAGGGAGTGCAAGAAGAATTTCAGAAGAGATCCTCCCTAATTTCCCAGAAAGTAGAAAGAAACAAGTGGGAAAATACTTGCAAGAATGTCATAATGTATAATGTATAATTTACAATATATAGACCTAGTATTCATTGTTGTGCTTTTTTATGGACTACCATAAAGGGTTAATAGATACTTTTATTCAGAGGTGGTTTAAGAAGGATTAGAACTGACCTGATTTTTTTTTTAGTACACATGAACTAATATTTACTCAACTGTATATATGAGCACACTTTCCACCAGCATGTTCTAAAGGCCCAAGGTAGTTTCATGCCTGCTTAAGTACATTTGATTTATTGTCTGAAAACAAGTTCTTCTGGGCTCATGTTATTACACATCCTTAGGTGCTCATTTTTGAATTTAATTTATACAGTGAGATCAGAATCTCATGGACAACTATTTTATGGCTTTGGAGGAATAGCACAGACCTTGTGCCAGTGTGGGGCAAGGGGGAGCTATATCTTGAGGCACCATGAACTCTCAGAAGAAATCTAAAATTCAGTAATACATGAACATACATTTGCTCCATGAATCATATGTAACTTTACAACTGCTATTGGCTGCTGCTATTTTTTATTATTATTTCTTTGAACACTGATTTTTAAATAATGACTTCAGATGCTGTCAGATTATTAAAATTCTATTACAATAATTTTTGTTAAATAATATTCATACATAGATAACATACATAATGAGAGATAATTCAAAAGGAATATTTATCTTTTTTTCATCAGAAATATAATACATCCTTTAAAACAGTGCCACCAATAATTTTAAAGCAAAAAGATTGAATATCTATATCTTAACCCTCTTTAGAAGCTTTGTGGGACATCCTATAGCCACAGGTGCTGATAATTGTTCTTACCACCAGTATTTTGAATTGGTATGAAATAAATTTAACATTGTTTAGCCCTTTAGAACTTGGAAAATATAGAAAATATTCATTCTATCCAAATATGTAACTATTACCTTTTTTAACTATCCTGGTCATGAGCCATAGTGGCTCAGTTGTTAGACTGCAGTACTACAGGCTATTTCTGCTGACTGCTGGCTGCCTACAATTTGGCAGATCGAATCTCACCAGGCTCAAGGCTCAACTTCCCATCCTTCCGAGGTGGGTAATATAAGGGCCCAGATTGTTGGGGGCAATATGCTGACTCTTGTAAACTGCTTAGAGAGGGTATTTAATCTAAGTGCTATTGCTACCCACTCTTTTGTGGCTCTGTGTCCTGTCACAGTCCACACATGCATATACCTAAGAATTGTAAATACTTTATTGAGGCATTGCAAGCCTCTACAGTTATTCCCCAGATCCCACTCTCAAGAAATGTAAAGTCCCAATAAATTCAAGTTTGCACAACCAAGTCATGAAGTTAAAGGCAAATACGAAGTCCAAGTGCAAGGCATAAATCTGCAAATCCACACACAAAGTCTGATGTCCAGGCACAGTCCAAAGTCCAAGCACAATAACAAAGGCCAAGGTCTAAGCCCCAAATCCAAGGTCCAAACATGAGGTCAAAAACAAGACATAGGTTCAGAATCACGAAAGCAGAAGCCACAAAGTCAGAGCATACACATGACAGGAAATGGGTGGTTGTCTCCAGCATTGTTTGACCCCGCACCCTGGGCTAAGTAGCTGCCAGCCAGTGCATTATTAGGAGGGGTGAGACTGCCTCCTTGTGAATAGCTTCACCAACCTCCTTTGCACCTCAGTATGTTCAGCCTTATGTACCCTTTGATCTGCCAGAGGAGGATGTCCTCCTTATCTCTACTAACTGACTGTAGCTCTGTCTCTTCTTCATCCTGCACTTTTGGATGATCTTCCAAATTTCCCAGGTGCAGCTGAATCTCTTCTCTCTCCCCTTCAGCCAGGCATTTGTCTGGATATTCCCCCCCCCCCCCCCTGCAACAGCCTTTTCAAGGTTCTAGTCTCTTCTCCTCCTCTTACTATCCTCTTTGGGTATGAAGTTTCCTGCGTCTTTGCAATGTTCCTCTGCACTCCGCTCTGAAGCCCCCAAGTTTTCAATTTGCTCACCTGATTTCTGATAAAGAAGAAAGCTGAGTGAATATACTACTAAATTAGAAAAATGCATGAGTAAGTGGCAGAGCTTCTTTCTAAGTCGCAAAGCTGTATTGTTCAGATTGTATGTACCTAGTCTACACCATGTATGAGGCCTTAGTCTAATAAATTTGCAGTCCTGTGCCTACTGATTTGAATATATACAGTAAGCTCAGCCACCTGTTTGGAATGTATTTTGGACTACATATGCTTAGTATTTTTTTTCTGCAAATCACTGAAACTCGTTTTTATTAGACTAGTGTGGTTCACTATCAGACAGTAAGTACCACATGCATTTTAATGCTGCAAGGCTCGCATTAAATTTTTGCTAAAGACTCAGAAGTGATCAGCTTTGCTTTAAAACAGTATGGTGCCCCTGACTGGGTCACAGTTCTTATAGGCCTTAACTAGTGTTTGCTTAATAAGAAGAAAGATAGACTACTTCATTTGATACAGAGGATTCTTTTTGCTCTGGTAAGAAGAATAATCTGAGCAACAATATAATACTGTTCTTTTGAGGTTCAATAATTAATATAAAAGTGGAACACATTTGGTTTTGAATTGTTATGGTGTTTGATGTTTTGAAAAGAAGGCTAGACCTGGAAAATAAATGATGTCATGTATCACATCATAGAGACCCTTGGACATGACAAGTTTATTAGGAGCCTTGGGGCCACAGTGGTTCAAGAGTAATATTGTAGGCAAACTCTGCCCACAGCCCGGAGTTTGATGGGGTTCAGGATTGACTCAGCCTTCCATCCTACCAAGGTCAGTAAAATGAGGACTCAGATTATTGGGTGCAATATGCAAATAATGCTTATACTGTAAGCTACCCAGAGAATGCTGTAAAGTGCTATGGGACACTATATACAGTAAGGCTACAATGCTTTGCTGTGCTATGCCGTGCCGTGCCGTGCCGTGCCGTGCCGTGCCGTGCCATGCCATGCCATGCCATGCCATGCTATGCTATGATGTTAAAAAGATATTCTCTGAATGAAGTAACCAGGAAATTTTGGTGGTAGGGTGACACAAAATATCCCTCTCTATCTCTATCTATATCTCTATCATCTACCTACCTATCTATCTGTCTATCTATCTATCTATCTATCTATCTATCTATCTATCTATCTATCTATCTATCTATCTATCTATCATCATCAATGCATACATCTATCATAAACATGCATACATATTTATATGTGGGGCTCGAAAGTCTTTATTCTGAAAGTATGGAGAAGTAATTAATCAGTATAAATTACAAAATGCCATGTACCACAAAATGCTATGTACTTTTTATTACTACCAGTTCCTCCCCCTCCCCCACCATTGTTCAGTAGAAATTCAGATTTCCATTTCTTTCCACATAAATTTAGTAACACTCACAATGATGTTGCCCTATCATGAATGACTATATTATTGAATGTATCAATTTCTTTGCTCTAGCACATATTATTTACATATCTGTTCAGATACATATGTCTTGATTTCAACGTGCCTACCGTCCCTGTCCTATTGTTTCTTTTATTTTTCTTGTATGTACCTATTTCATGTATTCATAACTATGTATATACATATACCTATTATCTTGTAAGCGATTGACATATCAAATCAAATCAATTAGATAAATAAATAAATATCAACTCTATTTCCATAACTCTCTGCTATATATTTTAATGATGAAAATTATAATGAAACATGTTTTGCAATGTCATTATGCAAAGTCCAAACTTTTGTACTTATAATCCAATGTTGGATGTCATATGTCATATGACTTGTGTTATGACAATGCAACATACACACCATTTATTCTTTTGATTTCCCACCATCACCTTCTTTATTGGTGCCTTTAAGTCAGTCTTAATTCTGGCCATTGACTGGACAAGTCCCTGCAGTTTTCTTGCTAATGTTTGTCATTGAGTCCTTCCTAAGACTGGTCCAAAATCATCCAGCTGGCTTCATGCCTAAGGCAGCAGTGGAATTCAGAGTCTTACAGTTTCTAGCCTGGTGCCTTGACCATTACATCAATCTGGCCCTAAACTATTCCCATATTCACTTTTACTAATCACCTTCCTGGGGAAACAACAACTGGGCAATTGAAATCCAGCTGTTTTGTTATTAGCAGAAGGTCAGACAGTTTTGCTAATTCAGGGATGGAGCTAAGCAGTAAAAATTGGAATGGTTTGCTTTCCAATAAACCTTCTAGTTGTATCCTTAGTTCTGACAAAAAATAAATTTAATTCCCATTTGGTGTCAGATCTCAGTGGTACAGTCTTGCTGATGGTGACAAGGGCACAGACTACTGACTTGTGTTATAACTTCTGGGAATTATATTTACAACATCATATTAAGAAAGGCTGTTCTATGCTCACTGCCCTTAATTTATAGCCCAATTTAGATCCAGGGGGTCTGTTTCCTAACTTACATTTAGTGGATAAAGCAAGGATGAAAATTGTTTATTGTGCTTTCCAAATTGCAAGATTGTAGATTGTGCATGTACTCTGCCTCCCATCTTCATCAGTTTGCTGGCTAGAAAATTTGCATTTCCACAATGGATTTAACCTGAATGTTCTTCAGCTGTGCAAGTCAAAATTGTACAGCTGTGCAACTGTGCCTTTCCTGCTATCTACCTCTGCCAAAAGATTAGCTTTCTCAAGTGGGTTTCTTTTCAGTTACTTTTGCTCTATCAGCTGTGACAATTAAATACAGAAATTAAGTTTCTAGCCGCTCTACTATAGAGACATTAGGGTGTTCTGTGCAAAAAAGCACCTAGTCTCTTATATTCCCACATGTTTAATTCATAGCCATGAAATCCATCAGAGACTTGGAGCAAGAGTCAATTGTGATCCACTAGAGGGCAGTGATAGCTATACCCACTCAAGTGGAATTCACAGGGTAGAAGCACTAAAACAGAATTATCTTAAATTGTTGGAAAGCAGGAAGACATCTGTTTAGGATGATCTCAGAAATTCTGAAGAACAGTTATTAGGAAACTGATTACTATTCAAGTCTATGTGGTCATAATCAAAACAATGTATTCTTTTTAACCCTTTAATATTTGAACAATGCTTCTCAAGCAAATGCCTCCTCAGAATAACAAGTATGTATTATATATGATATATAGACAGGCTCAATTATCATAACGTAGATCATATCATAATATGGATAATAATAATGAACTTAAAAAAAAACAAATTAGACTTATAGCCAAAACAAATTCTATGAACATGTGAGCTCATTAAAAATGCAACCTATTAATTATATATCCTCTAATGATTTTCTGCAAGTTGTATGTCATCTTGAATGACTATTTTCCCTTCTTTCTTTTGGTTACTTTTTGATATCCCTCCCCCTGCATATGCCATGTATCCTCATTTCTTATCTTTCCTGTCAAATTAATCTCGATTTTTTTATACTGAATCCAAGTTCAATTTCTTTATTCTCAATGTGATAAATATCTAGATACAACTGCAAAAGTTTGTATATTCCTAGTGATATTCACCAACCTCAGGACCTGCTTATTTATATTAATACTAAATGAAGGGAGACACAATGAGTAGCTTTCCAATACATAATTTATATACTACAGATTTTTTTTCTTGCAACAACTCTCTGAATTACTAGATATTGAGACCAATTTATGGTTTAATACATTTTTTGTCAGTTCCTCAGTTGCTTAAAGTTCATGATGTCATAGAAAGTCTGGAATTGGAATTAATTTTAAAAAATTGGGAGAAAAGGAGGAGAAAATAGTATTGTTTACCATCTTGAGTTGCCACCTATAAAAATAATAAAGGTAGGAAAAATAAACAGACAAATAAAGAAGTAGGAGGCCCTTTAGGTCTGCATGGTACTTAATGCGAATATGTTTTTCACACATACCGGTTGAGATTGTATAGCCCAAGAATTATTCTAGATGTTTTGTAGTCCTAATAGGGGTGGAACTCTAAAGTACCCAATATTCCTTCTTCCCTCAGCCTATAACATCATGAAGTTTATTAAGTTTGTGCAAAAAATAAAACAGGGAGAAAAAGTATGAGATGGCCTGACAAAGGTTTACCTAGATGGTCAAGAAACAAACAACTCAGAGATGAAAGTAATCATAGCAAAGCATTCAACATCAAGAAGTTTAAAAAGTTGCTCAGAGTTTGATTGCTCTGTAACAGAATGCTATATACCAGAAGCCCCTAGCTTTTATGTAAATATGGTTGTAAATATGATTAGAGCTGTTAGAACAAACAGGATCATTCAGGAATATTAAACTACTTCTGAACAGGTCTATACTAGCAAGGTACATTTGGAACAATCTGGATCTCCTCTAAGTCTCCAATCTTTGAATATTAATTAATGACTCTAATTTTTAAATATTAAGGAATGTCAATGCTCTTGAAAACCTGGTGGTGATACATTTTTACATTAAAATCCAGAACTGTTGAGTTAATCTTGCTAATTCAGCAAGAAGGGGGCATTAAAATAATTTGGGTGGCACTTCAAATAACCATTCACAGGATTCTTCGCAAATGTGTTTGCCATGAAAGACAATATAATGATTGAAGTTATATAATATACTTAATTCCTACTGAAGAATTAAGGAGCTGTTGGCTTTGTGCATGATGTCCAAAAATGTTCTGAATGAAATTCAGCGCTCCATGTGATCACAGCTTAACTGCCCATAAGTATATACAAATTCAGACTTTTCCTATCATGCTGAGTAGACAGTCATAGAATGGGTGGGTTCACCATATATATCCCTTCTGCACCTAATATTTTAAATGCCCAAGTAGAACTTCAATGCATTTCATCATTCATGTATATTTGCAAGTGTACAGTAATAGAAAAGCCACGACCATCCATCATTTTGGATTTGAGTACCAATTCATTACTAGTTTAGAAAAACAAAAAAATCTGTTTGATCCCTGATTCTCAAAAATATGTAGGACATTTTCTACTTTAATATTATTATGGAGAAAATAACACATGTAGAGTGGCCTTCACTGGATACAATGGATTTTATTCTCTTGCCCTTGGGTCAGAAAGTAAAGTGTGGCCGTGACATTCTGTTGCTGTTTGTGGAATATACTCTAAGATGATATGTATCTCATGTGTCTCTATTGCTTTCAATAATAGTGCATTGAAGAATAAATTAATGAATAAGTTCAACCTTTGTCTGAATTTTGTGAATTTCTCAATGACCAATATCATTTTTTTTGTTTCTAGAAATAACTCTATCACTCCTTTATATTCCCTCTATTGAGAAAACAATAGGCATTTGTCCTTCCCTTTTGGATGTAAAGAAAGAAAGAGCAGGAAGGAAGGCATAGCTATAGATGGGTAGGGAAATACTGTATTCTACTATGATTTTTGAACCTAGGGTATGTGACTTCAAATGTCACTGAAGCCATAAACCTAACTGATAGTCTCCCCAGTGAAGTTTACTCTCTGCCTCAGTTCCTTAATTGTAAAATGTCAGCATGATAAGTTGTTGTATGAAGATGAATGAGGAATTTTGCAAAACAAGTTGGCATGTTTTCTAAGCACTTAATAATAATACTGTGACAACCATAAAATTTCTTTTGTAGGATTTTTTTATCAGCTTGAAGTATATTATTAAGGGTCATGTACAAATGCACTTTCCAGCACAAAAGGAGAGGAAGCTTTTCATGTTCTTCTGTGCCATAGTCAGCTTAGCCATGTTTTCTATACCTCCTTGAATGAAAGTTTATTTCATAACAGCTGAGTTCAAATATAGATCTAGAATAAATCATAAGTTACATATCATAATAGCTGAAGTCATATTATATCTAAGATCCAAATCAAACAAATTCTATTATTGTCTTGGCACAATCTATGAAAAATATTTGTGTGAATCCAATTGGAATAGACTCTAGGCTTCTATGCAACACAAAACAGTTGTCTTCTTTCCTTTTGAGATTCAAAACCCAATCTCTTTGATCAGAATCAGGCATACAATTTATTTCATTTGAGTGTTTTCAGTAAAAAAAGAACAGCATAGCTAGAAACTTTACCCAGCATGAAAGACTTAAAGCATACTTTGGTATCTATTAGCGAGATAGTAGTGTTATTGGCAGTTCTTTAGTCTGAAAATGTTGCTGTCAAATTGAATTTTGTAACTTGTTAATTTGAACAATAAAACACAGAAATAAAATCTCACCATTTAAGGTGTTTTTTTGATTAATTCCAATCAGTCTGCATAGGAAATTAATCAAATACAGAATATAGATCCTGAGATAGCACTGATGGATATGGAAAATATTGAAAAGCCTAGGGAAATATAGGAAATGGAAGCCATGGCTGATAACACATAAAACACATAATCTACATACAATAAGAGCTGCCCCTGGCAAGTTTGAACAGATTTTCTTCATGACAAATTCAAAAGAATTCTGTCTGACCACCAGTGAGAGAACTTAACCAATTATTGGTGGACAGTTAGTCTATGTCTTAGAAATAGCAGACTGTCTTTCTAAAAATAATTACTTTTTCTTTCTTCCTGGACACTCTTAAGTCATATTACATTCCTAGAGAAGACACATTCATATGGGATTTGGAGTTGACTAGTTAAATAGTACTTAGTCCTGAGGATATTAAAAGTTTTAAAAGGGGAAAATTAAATTATGATCCCGCTAAATCTCATTTCTTACAGATTACATAACTTCTTCCATATAAATCTTTAGCAATGTCTCTTAAAAAAAGAAAAGAAAAATTATCCAGCTATTTCAAGTTAAGATCTCCTGTAATTGGCCAAAAAGTGAGGTTAAAGAAATCTAAATCAAACTGGAAGAATACAGAGTTAAATTGAAAGTTAATCACACCAGATTTTTGATCTAATTACACTGTTTTCATTTGATTAAAGCAATAATGTCAAACTGGATTTCTTTGAGTGTTGGATCAGCATTGTAGTTTTCCTTTGAGGACGATGGGGGTGGTGGGCATTGGGGAACGGAATGCAGGGGTGGGATTCAAATTTTTTAACAATTGGTTCTATGGGCATGTGGGCTTAGTTGGTGAGCATGGCTTGGTGGTCATGTGATTAGATGGACGTGGCTTAGTGGTCATGTTATTGGCTGGGCATGGCCAACCCAATATCACTCACACTGAGGCACACATCTCCTCGCCTGGCCTCTCACAACTATGGGGATGCTGCAACAGTTGTAAGTGTAAAAAAGGGTCATAAGTCACTTTTTTCAGTGCTATTGTAATTTTAAATGGTCACTCCACACAAGCAAAGTACCAGCAAAGGAGGGGAAAAAAACTCCAGAGAAGTTCCTGAGACAGGAAGTCTAGTCCTGCCAGGAATGTAATAAAGGTTAACAGAGAAGCAGTTTCTGTAAGCAACACCAAAATGTTTCCTTCCTGCCTTCCTTACAGGATTAGGCCAGTGATTTCTTCTAACAATTGCTTAAAATGTTAACAACCGGTTCTAGCGAATAGGTGCAACCGGTAGAATCCCACCTCTGGCAGAATGGATGCCTCCTGCAGCACTCTGTTGGCCATTTTTGGGCCTGTTTTTCAGCCCATTTTTGGCCCTTTTGGGGGGGGGCATTTTTGAGACCTGAATTTGAATATATCTGTTATTATCTTAATGCATTTATCTAAACCATCTGCTTTAGCATTATTTATCTGGGCATTTGTGCAGTAATTTCCTTTCAGTTTCATTAAATCAACCTGTTTCTAGTATTCTAGCAATAACACTTAGACTTATATACCACTTCACGATGCATTTACAGCCCTCTCTAAGTGGTTTATAGAGTTAGCACATTTCCCCCAACAATCTGGGTCCTCATTTTACCAACCTCTGAAAGATGGAAGTCTGAGTCAATCTTGAGCCTGGTGAGATTCGATCTGCAAAACTGCTGATAATTGGCAGTCAGCAGAAGTAGCCTGCAGTACTGCATTCTAATACGAATATTTTTTAAAATGTTTTAGTTTAAAAATTATATTATTTTTAAAATGTTTTAGTTTAAAAATTATAAAAAAACTGCGCCACCACAGCTCATAATATTATAACTACCTATTGACTTACTTCATATCATATATAATTTTATAAAACTGATTTTATTCATTTTTTTTCCAATCTATAATTTTTAAACTAAAACATTTTAAAAAATATTCGTATGGATTTTTATAGTCTTTGATGTTTCTAGTTAATCTGTTCCAAATGTATAAGATTTCAAAAACATATAAATTTCAAAAACAAAAAAATATAAAGTCTGGGGCTTTATATTCTAGGTGCGGTAGTACCTTAGATTTTTATAAAAACAATAAAGTGATGTATAAAGTGATCTTCAGCACGGGAGTTGCCTTTTGCTGCAACTGCTACACACTGGGTCAATATATTCAGAGTAATATGATGGATTGACTGATTATATTTATGTCTTGCTGAACTGTTTTGATAGTATTCAAGGCAGCTAACAAAAAAATTAAAAGTAAAAACAATGTATGAAGATAAAAGACAAATTAAATTAACAATAAAGTAAGTCCTAACATACTGTAACAGCATTCCATGCACCTTCGGCGTTTAATCATGTCGGCCACATGACCACGGAAATGTCTTCAGACAGCGCTGGCTCTTTGGCTTTGTATCGGAGATGAGCACTGTCCCCTAGAACTGGAAATGACTAGCACATATTACCTTTAAGTCCTAACATTAATTAATGAAACATTAGAGTAAGAGATACATTTGATGTTTTCAGATTTTTGTAAAAAAATAGCATTTAGAGGCAACTTCTGAGGTAATGCATTTCATAGCGTGAGAACAACACAGGAGGTTGCCATACACATAAGAAAGACAGGTCTTTAACAGGGGATCCACTTTCAAAAGAAATCTCATGACAGCTGAATGGGTTTGTAACTGGAGTAAAGTATTATAATCATAGTATTATAATCATAGTATTATAACAATGGAGTAAAGGTACTGGAGTAAAGCTAGGCTCGTTACTCAAGATCTCCTGATATATTCATGAGAAACTCAGGCCCCATTTTTATTTATATTTAGCTGTGAGTTTTATTCTGCAACTACAGCCTTTTCTTTGAACAAGGTGTTATAGGAAACTGATTCATTTTAGCTACAGAGAAGCTTACCATTATAGTCCCAGCCAATGTCAGCAGGAACCTCAGCAGAAAATAACCTGAATGCTGACTTCATGAAGAGCAATTCATCTCTTCAGACTTTTCTTTTTCAGTGATTTCTAAGCATGCCCGCTTATCCCATTATCTATGTCAGAAGGAAAAAAGTATTACAGTACTGCTAGTTGTGATTTGTATCTATGATAATTTTTTTTTTCTCGGTGCTTAACCAGATCCTTTCTTAACGGCTTCTCATTCCACTTCAGAAGAGTAAAGCATTTGATTCTTTATGCTGGTTTCCTATGTGAAGACTTTTCGTTCAGTCCTAGATGATGATCAGATATGAAAACCAGAAACAAAAATGTAAGACACAGAGAATATCACTTCCAAAGAAGATCTCTGCACTAAGATTTTTTATGCATTTAAAATAACATATAAAATAATAATTCTAAACATTAAAGTTATGCCTTGGACCTATTACACTCAGGATTGCATGGTATAATTAGAAGATTTAATCAAATGAAAGTCTGATTAATTAGTGAACATCAATTGTAATCAGTAACAATAAAAAAATAACATAGGAATTTAAGGCCAGAGGTTTGTTTGTTTTTTAAAAGACCATCTTAGTTCATGTTTGTAGGACATCCTTGACATTATATCTTGAGAAGTAAGGTAAAAGAGTTCCTGCGGGTTGTGCTACATTAGTCACAGCGGACTTTAGGGGATGGTGCTCATCTCCATTTCTCAATCTTGAATAGAGTGCTAATATATCAGAAAAAGCCCCATTTGATCCAGCATTCTGGTCTCCAAGTGATTGCTGGATGCATATGAGCAACCTGCAAGTGAAAGACTCATAGTGGCTTTACAATGCAATAGATAAGACTTAGAACTTAGAATAACTTTATTGTCACTTTGAATGTATCTAATCAGCATACATTAAAATAAAATTCCATTACAAAGAGTGGCTCTCAAAGGATCAACATCTCCAATATATACTACATAAACATGACAAAATAAATAAATACATATATACATACATATACAATTATGCATATAGCCACGCATATTATATGTCACAGAGAAACAACACAGTCTAGTTCAGATGTGTACATGTACATGGCAAGGAAAATGAATCTTGCGAGTTTATGAGATGGATGGCATAGGGAACAATCTGTTACGGAATCTGGTAGTCCTGCTAGAAATACTTCGAAACCTCCACTCAGAGGAGAGCAACATTAATAGATGTGAAGTGGGCATGTGGGATCTCTGATAAATAAAGTAAGCAAAGTAGCACCTCCCTACCAGATTCCTTACCAAAACAGTACATTTGAAATCTCCAAAATATAGACAATTTGATTAAAAATAAATAAATAAATAATATGCATTTAACAATATTGAGTCAAATGAAGCAATAAATTACCGTGGTCCTGTAAAATGATAGAGTTTAGGATTAGAATAGTGAAATAGTTTCTGCACAAAACAAAACAAAAAATCTATAAAGCCATATACCTCTACCCTTCTAAGGACTATTACTGGGTTCAAGCAGCTCTCTATGGCTTATCCTGCAGCTGTCACCAGCTCTCTGGAGCCATTTATTTTAACATCCTACATCATAAACTGTGTGAAGCAGATGTTGATTTGTATATAACACCCATAATAAAGTTCTGGCATTGTGTAATTCACACATAATGGCCTTACTGTGTTGAAGCAGAATCAGGATTATTGTTTTAGACTTGCTCTCAATATTATTTCCCCAAAGTTCAACATCTCTGTTTGCATAGCAGTGCTGAATACTTATTTTGCCTTTATAAAAGCTATTCTATTCTGCTTTATGGAAAATATATTTCTTTTTGTGATTTTTAAAGATGAAGGCTGGTGAGATTTTTCATGGTAGAGTATGTTTTTTGTTTTTGTACTCAGGTGCAAGTTGATGCAAGTATATTTGTGAATGTCCTGTCTTCATTTCCAAAACTCTTCAGAAGTTTTCAGGTTCTCTTTCTTTAAGAAGTTGGAAGAAAATTGTGACAGAACTTCTCAGATGGGGTTTTTCAAATCAGAGATTTGATAAGTAAAGAAGAAATATAGTAACCAAAAAAAAGAGAGAGCAACACTAGCATTCCCAGCCATCAGGCAAGAGCAAAACAAGTTCTAATATAACCTCCTAAAATTCTAAATAAATAATGAAGCATTGAGAAAAACAAAGTCTTCCTTTGTGGCAGGAGAAAATGGTCAAGAAATAAATTATGTTATGGTTTGCAACAGAACTTTTATTCAGAGGGAGCTAATGTTTGGGCATTTGCATGCCCAGCAACCTTCATTATGCATGAGCAGCTGCTTATGAGGGTTTCTTTGCAAGCAATCATAGTCTAGGTGTCAATATAGGATATCACTGAGGGGACATTGGTGACAAAAGTAAAACTAATCCTAATCCAGGTAAAGCCTTTGACCAAGGCTAATGCATCATAAAGCTTCTGTCAACAGTACTGCATTCCAGTATGATATTGTCTTTCTATGTTCTGTCAAGCCCGAAGTGCCTGAAGCTAAAATATTTTAAGGCATATTTTGAAGTCCAAATTTCCTATAAAATAGGTCACTATATACATATTGAAAAGCACATTTTCCTCTGAATGTACATCTTATTTTGACATGCAAAATAAGCTGCAAACTGTAGTGTGATATTCATGTTAATATAATTGTATGATGTGTATGATACTGTATATTCAAAAACAGGGTGTCATGGTTTAAAAACAAACACCATCTTCTAGTGCATTTCTCACTCAGTCCTGCATGCATTTGTGATATGGCTCCATTAATTTTGAAATTGTTGCTCATAAAATATGTCATTAGAGGCCCTGGACAGCAGAAGAATGCCCATTTTTTAAAGAAGACATGTATGGTTTTGTTTCATTTTAAATTTACTTGCTATCCCTCAAGAAAATACCCTCTAATAAACACTATATAATTAATTATTGCATTACTTAAAAGAAAAGAAACATTTCTAAAATATGTCAATTCATAATTCATTATATAGGATTTTATCTCCTATATATTATCTCCTAAACATTCTCTCCTATAATTAAAAAAAATAACTGGGGCTCTTTTTTTCAATATTTCAAAGTCATATTATCTTTTGACTTTTTTTTTTTTTTGAAAAGCTATATTTCCTCCTTGTTTTGCCAGGAAGAAAAATTAATTCTTCTTTTTTAAATTTTCTTTTCTCAAATGCATAGCATCCTTATGTCCAATACTTATGAATGCCTCCTCTCTTTTCTCCTTGAACAAACCCTGATTTTTATGAACCAGAAATTTGTTCAGAATGCCTTTGAAAATATTTCACTTTCAGGGGGAAGGTAATTCAATAAATAATTAAATACACAGTAATAAAGGATTTACCTTAATTTCTGTTTGTCAGTATTACATCAATCACAGATTAAGTGAAGTTTTCTCTGCAGGCGTCCTCCTATTTCCTTTACTGAAGGAGTCCTTTACCCTTTTGTTGGATTTCATGAATCATTTTCTTCCCATTGCATCTCCTCAGGCATTCTCAGAGGGTACCTTAAGTCCTTTGGTTGTACAGTTGTGAAGGGTGCAATTTGACAACCACTGACTGAATAAAATTAATAGGAAGTACTTTGTTCTTTTAAAATGCCTACAGAACTTTTTATTTTTTTTCTATTATTGCTAAATGAGAGAGAGAAAGAGGGGAAGAGAGACAGAAACAGAGAGGGACAGAGACAGAGAAAATGGAAATGAAAATAAGTGGGCTTCCTGGTTGTTTGCTTTCTTCAGGTGGATTATTATTGTAATTTTGTTCATATTGTTGAAGGTAAATAAAAATAAAAATGGCATTTGACTCTATTTTATGACTTCAGAATGAAGTGGAGGATTCACTAGATGTGAACTGTCAAAAGTGTACATCTGAGGGATGTTAACAGCTGTGGATGCCTTTAAATGCAAATTTTAATTCAGATATAATACATTGTCCTTAATCTAGAATCGGTTCTAGTATTTCTATTTCAACCCATATAAAAGTCAGAAGCAATAGCACTTAAACTTATATATAGCTTCATAGTGCTTTACAGCCCTCTCTAAGTGGTTTTGCAGAGTCAGCATATTGCACCCAACAATCTGGGTCCTCATTTTACTCATCTCGGAAGGATGGAAGGCTGAGTCAACCTTGAACCTGGTGACACTCAAACTGCCAAATTGCAGGCAGCCGGCAGTCAGCAGAAGTAGGCTGCAGTACTGCACTCTAACCACTATGCCATTGAGGCTCAGGATGTACTTTTAACAAGAATACTGTCAACAGAATGCTTCTGTTAACATCATGTTTATTAAAGTGGAGGAGACCTACTGTAGTAGATTGCTTTTAGACTATTAATATATCTAGCCTCTTACATTGTGTGGCAGCAGTTATCTGGGAAAAATAGTTTTTTTCCATATCTCATTCATGTTTTCTATAGCTCTTCCTTTACAAGGGTAGAATTTTTACACACTGTCTGTTTCTAGAAGAGTTGATCTGGTTGAAGTAAGAAAACTCAAATTGCAATTCATGCAGATTATAGTCTTAATAGTCTTATTTCTGTCCCCAATAATAGTCTTACTTATGTTGGAAAATTATCTTCCTGGGTGGAATCAGTTTGGTAAGTGGTTGATCACATCTGATGCAGAACTGCCATTTCTAGCAAAGTCTGGAGAGGTAAAATGAGTAAGAAATCACATTTGAAATCCCTAGATTGGTTATGAATAGGAAAGCCACATTTTCCATCACTTTTATATACTTCATTTCTCATACGAAATTGGCATTTTCCTAAAAATAGATGATCCACCAGCTTTACGTTATCCCATATGTTATTTCTGAAGCAATTTATTCATCCTATTTATGAATGTTTAAATGATTTTGGTAAATTCATGTCAGAAAATGAAGGAAGGAAAGATTATGCAGGTACCTAGCCTGAATAATACTACAGTATTCCTGCAGCATACAGTTTAGGAGCTTGTTGGTTTAAGGAGATCCAACCTAGCAAAGGATTCTGTGTAACAAATATCACTGCATTATGCTGCATCCACAATCTCTGAATTTTTAAATCTGGCAATGCTTAGGTGTGCTGCAGATAAATATTTTATAAAGAGAAATTTAAAATAATACTGTGTATTTCTTCCCAAAGGAGTGCGAATACACATCATATCTGTATCCTGTTTGCATTATAGACAACATATTTAAAGCTTTCACATACAGTCTTGATGCATTTCTATAGTATATAGTCTTGAAGCTGAGGGTAGGAAATGTTCTTTCTTTTCTGGAATCCCTATATTTTGAACAGCCTGTCCCCTGAAGTAAGAGTTGCTAAACTCTAATTCCCCTCCTGAAGATTGTTATACAAAGACTTTGATAAAAATATGGGTTGTTTTGTTTACTATTTATTATGGCTGTTTTTATGTTTTCTCATTAAATTCTCTGCCTATAGAACTTGTATAGAACTGCCTATAGAAGGTTAACATTCTTTAGGTCATTTACTCCCTTAGAGTCAGTTTTTTCAGTATTGAAAAAATTGCCCTTCTGGTGTAATGTTACATATCTTGACAACTCAAATGGAGCTCAGCTCATCTATCATCTTGAAGTTACTTAAATCAAACTGAATTTCTATCCAATTTTGAAAAACAGATTTAAATCAAATCATACAATATTTGACTCTGCAGTTTTAATTATATCAGGAAATATCTATGGTTTTATTAAGAGCCATTGTTGTGTAGTGGTTGAGATTTTTGGCTAGAAACTGGGAGACCCTGAATTTCAGTGCCATCTTAAGCACAAAGCCAGCTGAGTATCCTTGGGCCAGTTATTTTCTCTCAGTCCTGGGAAGGAGGCAATGGAAAACTATATCTGAAAAACCTTGCCAAGAAAACTGCAGTGATTTGTTCAGGCAGTCTCAGAGAATTAGACATGACTGAATGGGGGGAAATGGTTTTAATGAAGTGCTTTCATCTAAAACTAAATGGATTTATTTTCAAGCTCTGTATATAGTAAAATGTATGGAAAGGAGATTGATTGATTTACATTAGCTTTCTTTTTTGCAACAATATTGTTCCCAAACAAAATACTTTTATATTTTATTATGGGATATAGCAGAGTACAGAATTTTGTGTTTGCTTGGAAAACATTGGAATTGAAGTTTTGCTTTTTCTGCCATTTGGCAGTTTTCAATTTTCCAGTCCTGTTCCATTTCATTTTTGTAGCTTGAATGCTTGTTGAATAAAATATACTTTCCTTAAAATTGTAATTCATTATCTGTAATAAAAAGAACTGTTTTATCCAAAGATAAATGGATACAGATATAGATGTATATATAGGATAGCTTGCCCACACAAATTGGAAAAAAGTAAGGAGGAAATATTGTATTTTTCACACTATAAGATGCACTCCCCCCCCAAAAAAATGTGGGTGGAAATATCTGTATATTTTATAGAGTGAATATTGTAGCAGGGTGGAGAGGGTTTTTTGCACCATTGCTGGGGAATGCCGGAGCCTTTTCTGCCAAGCAGTGGATTGGTTGTTGGATCGGCCTCCCAGAATACCGTTGATCAGCTGTTCTAGGTGGCAGGGATCTCCATTGCCACCTATCGCTGCCCATTCTCCGCCACCCGTTTGCCACCTACCCATTTGCTGCCCATCCATTCACCACAACCCATTTGCCATGGCCTGTTTGCTACAGGTCGATAGGTAGTGGTAAATGAGTGGCAGTGAATGGACTGCGGCAAATGGGCTGCAGCGAATGGGTAGTGGCGAATGGGCGGCAATAGGCAGCGGTTGTGATTCCCATTGCCTAGAACAGCTGATTGGTGGTATTCTGGGAGGCTGATCCAACCGCCAATCAGCTGCTCAGCAGTGAAAGCTTCAGTGTTCTCCGGCTGTGGCAGCAGCTTAGCTTAATTGACCAGTGGTGGGTGCAATGGAGCGGAGCCCTGACGAGCCATGTGCTGAAGCTGCAATAACTTGTTAAAACTGACAAGGTTGTTTGCTGTTTGCTGCAAGGGACAATAGCCAGATGAATACCGGATGGATGCTGGGAAGCAAAGGCAGATTTTTTTTTCTTGTTTTCCTCCTCTAAAGGTAATGTGTGTTGTATATTCTGGAGCATTTTATAGTATGAAAAATATGGTAAATTATTCCCGTTCTCAGATTTGGTTAATTTTTTAAAGAAATTTTGTGGATTCTTGGGGACAACCAAATGTGTACTGTATGTTGTTTGCATATCAGTTGCTTAGAACAAATACTGTATGTTTTTGGGTCAATACCAGTTTGAAATTATTGATCTTGTGCAATTGGTCAGAGCTTATTCATCTGAAGTATGGTACATCACGGTTTTCTTGAGGAAGGAATTTAGCCTTTAATAATATAAAACCAAGAAACAATAAATCAATAAAATAATAAAAAGTTAAGCACTTAATTTTTTCCTGAAATTTTGCAAATTTCATTTCCATAGAAGTTGATAATATTGGTATGAGATAAATTTTAACTTTAAATAACCATTCAGACCCTCAAGCACCAACATAATTATTACTTATTTTTACAATTGATATTTCCATTTATTTGATTGTAGGTCATTGTAGGTGACTACCAATAAAATTTAATCAAATAAGATAATATTTCCTGATTTTGGAGCATATGGGAGATCAATTATCTCACTGTATCTAGAATTCTTTTCATTCATGTCAGGCCTTTTCTATCATTGCTCTTATTCCACTTAGCTTATGACAACTTCTTTGCAAAAACTTCTTCTCAAGATGTTTTATAAGCCCTATGAGTCTCTATCTATACTTGTAGTGGGATAGCTACCTAAATCTTTCCCTGAAAGAACCAGAAAGTATTTACTGGACTGACATATACCTTGACAAGAAACTGGAGGGAACTGGCAAAAAGCCCAGATGTCAGGTATAGCTTTTGGGATCTTAGCAGGTGGAAATATGGGAGAGAGAAAAAAAGAAAGAACAGGCAAAGGAGAATTGTCCAAGCTGCAACATTCAGCAGGTAACTAATAGTTTCCCTTCACAAAGTGTTTGTACCATTGAGTTTCTGCTATAAAATGAAGGCTGGCTGTGTCTCCTTCTGGAAAAGTGCTAAAGTCATGCTCCCTCTAAGTGATAAACTTGGTACAGAGTAAAACCTTTCCCCAGGAGGTGTGTTATTGTGAGTTGCTGCAGCAAAGCAAAAGGAGCATTTATCTCCATAGAGGTAGCATTTGACTCTTTGTGGTTCATACAAATCTCTTTTAAAGCCATTGATCGCCACTGTCAGTACTATTAGTGGAAGCAACAATGCCGAGTATATTCATAAAAACATGGATGGGAGAAGGAAGGGGATAAGATACATTTTCCACGAATCCTCCAAATTCTGTAAGAGATTTAAACATTTTGGAAGAAAAAATATTGGCTAAAAAAAGCAAGGAACCACTCTATTTGACCTGCTGATTAGAGCAGGCTTGAGGTAATCAGTAAAGTGAGCATCTGCTATTATCAAAAAGCATGCAGGTTATGTCCATAAAGTCAATTTGTCCAAAGATTCATACTTGGACCTGTCCCAAGACTCCAAAATAAATGTACTCTCAGTTCATCGATCTAAAATTTGGAAAGCTAGTAAGTTTGATGCTATTAAAACATTATATATATATAGGATAGAGCCAGTGGTCTAGTGGCAATTACAACTGCCTCACATGTAATACTTCCCTGGTTCGAATCCCAGTAAGGGTATGGCTAGCTGAAGAGAGCTAACTAGCTCGAAATAGATCTATCCTAGTCTCCCTTATTTAATTATTTATCAGCTCAAAACCTTACACACATGTAAAACAAAAGACAACGAAACTAATAGCTTTCTGTCGGTATGGTCTCTGGTGATGAGCCGAAAGACAGAAAAGAAAGCAGTATGCTAATTGAACCCCAGAAGTATTTATCTAGACAGGAAAAAGCATCAAAAATTACAGAGAATCATCCTTATAGACACAACTGACAATTTCCATGTGATAGATAAACTCTTCTTTCTTACTTGCATAAGGTGATTCACTGACATCCTATAAAACCAAAGTAATTTGTTTTAGTTCCATCTGCAACAAATTAAATTTACTTTCTATGAACCACAAAACACTTATTATCCATCCCATTCCAGATTTGGAAGACCATTAAGGAAGATAAGATAGTATGTAAATACATCATGTCCCATTTTGGACTTATATTATGGTTGTACAGAAAATGGAGAAACCAATTGCACAAATAAAAATAAAAGTATTTTTAGGCAAAAGGTCTGTGTCATCCTGTTCTAAACATTTTACCATAAATTGAATTTGTGACATTATTATTATATTTTATGTTGGTCTCATAGTCAGCCAGATGTTGAAACTAGATTTGGCATTTTGCCCATCTATCAAGTTCTTCCCAAAACGTGGAATAGACAGATGCTGATTTTTAATAATAATAAATATATCATCGCAAGATTGAAAAGTTCAGTATCCAGGCCTTTATATTTAGTTATTTTCTGCGTACTTTTTATTCTGTATCCAGGTACTGAAATATCCATTATTCAGACTTCTTTGTCTTTCTTATCAATCATCATTAGATCTAGGGTGCTGGATGGCAAATGCTTGTGTACTTGAATCCTAAAGTCCCAAAGCACTTTCTTCATTTTGTATATGTTGTGGTCTCAGCAGCTCTTGTAGTCTCTACCATTGCCGGCAAATGATATTTCTTATAGATATTCCAATACACTATTGTTGCTACTTTGTCATGCTGTTATTTGTAATTAGTCTGTGTATTCTTCTCACAGAAACTATGTGTTTTTTTTTTATTTCTTTGCAGAAACATTTGCTATCTTTTGCTGTATTCTCAATTATGGCTTTATATACATTTATTATTAAATATATATTTATTCTTAAGCTTTGGTGTTGTGCAACAAGAATTAGCCACTCTCTCTTTTTTCAGCTTTTCTGCTCTTAGCCATTGCCAGGTCTTGTTATCTGCTTCACCTGATAGACTTTTTAGTATACTGACTATACAATACCTTGCCTTGCCAGGTCTCTTTTCTAACTTTTATTTGGTCTTTCTTATCAGACAGTTTGGTCTCTTTGGTATTCATTAAGCATTCGTGATATACTGGCTTCAGTGTATTTTCTTCAAAGTTCTTCAGGTATTTTTTCAATACTCTTTTTCTTCTTCAAATATCTGGTCTACTTGTATTATAGCACACTTGCCTATTTTCTTTCGTAAGTAGAGTCTGTCAACATTGCTACCTGAATAAAGGGCATGATTCATTGTAATTATTTTTCTGGTGTTCCTATCCTTCCTTACTCCCTGTTTTAGTTCTGCTTGAGTCCATATCATTATTCCAGCTGTATATCTACTGGAATTGCCTAGGTATTCATTCTCTTACTGGTGTTTGAATCACTGAGTTTGGACTTTAACATTATCTTCACTCCTCTGGTGTATTCACTACTATCCTTCTGTTTTGACTTCAGTGTGCTTGGTGCTGTGACCCTGAGATATATACCAGATATTTGTAGTGATCCTCTTCATTCAGACTCTCAATGTTATTTCCATCTTGATTTTTTTAAGTTTTCACTGTATGGTGAAGATATTATTTTTGTCCACTCCAAACTCCATTGCAATATCTTAGCTGTATGTTCAGACAATATTGAGCAATAATTTTATTTCATATGGTATTTTCCATACAGCTTCAGATCATTCATAAAGAAGATGTGTTAGTCTGACACATGTTTTTGATGTTTGATAGCCATGACCTGTCTTGTTACGTATTGTTGACAGGGTAGTCTTCATAGTGAGTCTTCTTGAAAGATTCTTGTCTTTCAAAATTAACCTGTCCCAGTCTGTCAACATTGACAAGCAACTCTATCTTCCATTGTGGCATTGATTTTTGCACTAAGCTTCTGATACTTTTACTGACTCCTGTTATTTCTAGGCACTTCATTTCCAATCGTATGGAAGGAAGTTGAATGTCTTCTTATAATAAATCCAAGCTATGCTCACATTTGTCTTCCTTCTCTTAATTTTCCATTCCTCTTATCAATTAGGAATTGTTCAGTTTTGCTCAGATGGAAAGAGCTGTTTTTGACTAGATGTGTTGAATTGCATCAATTACCAAGCCGGTTAGCAATGTGAAAGTTGTTGCTAAGCAGGTCTGATCTGTAGTGGACTGGTGCCACTTTTGTTTGATTTTTTTAAAATTATCAAATACATTTTGCCAGATGTTAATCAACCTTTAATTTCATCTCTTTGTGGTATGTTGTTAAACTGCTTGGCAATGAATGAGTATTGACCAGTCAGAAATTTCATTCAAAAGCCATGCAGTTCCTCTTCACCAGTACTGACCAATTTTTATCCCTTGCCCTTTTATTCACCATTTCTGTTTGTACTCATTTAAGCTGTTTCCTCATCCACCTCCTTATCCAAGTTACAATCTTGTTATATGTAGATTTTGTTATTGTGCTACAGCTGTGCCCTTAACTTCATTGTATCTCCTTTGTTAGGTACTGGCTGGTTCATTGCATTGTCTTCATTGATGGATTGGTAAAAACTTTTCTAATTCAACTGAAATTGAAAAGTCTGCCTGTGGCATACAATTCAAGCTTCCCATCACCTAATTTTCTTGGCTATGGCTGTGATTAGTAGTTATATACAAATGTAGTAAAATATGTCTTTTAATGACATTTAACATTGGAAACCAGGGAGGCTAGTGTTCTCGCACACAGAGTCAACTTACAATTAAATAATAAAGAACATTTTGTTCCATGACAAACATTTGCCCAAATTTCTCTTCTCCTTTAAAATAATTTCAAAGCAAATTCTCTTCCATCAAGTTTAATTAAAATTTGTTTTAAAAAATGAAGGACAATATTCTGCCTGCACTAATATCAACAATCTTTTTGGTAAAAGACTACAGACAAAAATCACAGCAGTTCTGAAAATTTGAGCTTAAGGGGCTTCCAATGGAACAGGTCTGAATATAAATTCATGGTGTTCATTTTTTGGCAGTTTTTGACTGAACATTTTGTGGGTTGTTGAATTATGGGCCAAATGTCTAAACACTGGTGTCTTTACTTGAGTGACCATTAGATACTGGGAATATATATATATATATATATATATATATATATATATATATATATATATATATATATATATATATCACAACAGACTGTTAGAATTTGGAGTAACTCAATGGTTGGCTGCGTTGCTTGAAGCATTTGGAATTATTTACGCTGTAGGCATTGTTTGTAATGCATCTGCTTCCTTTTGTGGTAACTTGGCTTAAGAAACTGATTTGTGTTAAGCTGATGGGGAATGCTACTGAATTGTAGCTAGAGTCAGTTGAAATATTAACATAACTGAACTCCATTACTCAAATCTAAAATTCTACTTCATACCTAATGGCCATAAAGCAGGGAAATAGCTAAATTTCTTTATAAAGGGAATTCCAGAATGGAGGTTTGAGGCATTGAAAATGCCAGATGCCCTTTAGATCACAACAAGCAGAACATGGCTTAATCAAACAAGCATATGTTCCTTCAAATATTCATAATCAGATAAGTGAATTGAGCCCCTCTTCAGAGTATCTACAGTTATAATTTACAGTTTCAACATAAAATTCTACCAACAGATACTGTTCTCTTCAGCATGTCCAAAAGAAACTTGACAATGACAAAAGCCAATGTGAATGTGCAATGTTGTCCAGACCTTTGAAGAAGCAGGCCAAATTTCCTATCATCCCTGTGAGCCCATGCTAAGTGTATAAACTAGAATTATAAAAAACTAAGCTCAAGCATGGAGGCCTACTGGTGACTTGGCCAGTCCTTGTCATTGCAATCTAGCTTGAAGGGCAATTATTGTGGAGAAAAAATGGAGGAAAAATTATATGTACATTACCTTGTGCATTTGAAAGAAAAATAGGATATAAATGAAACACAAATAAAATAAAAAGTAAATAATACATTATTCAATATATCCAGGATCATATTGGTATTTGAGTGGATTATATAAAAAGGAATATTTGTTTTGGTGGCGGTGGCAGTTTCTGCTGTTCCAGAGGGAAGAATCCAAAATCATTCATTCAAATTTTTAATGGTTTTGAATGAACATTAGAAATAATTGTGATGAGTGACTGTGAGAGAGATTGCTGTCAGAGAGTTAACCTAAATCTGAACATTTATTGGTGTCTATCCTACTGTGTGTCACAGTAGAATAGTCACAGTAGTGTCACAGGTGGGAAGGGCCTGTTCCCTATAATGTACCTTTCCATAATTTATTTTGGAAGTCTTATAACTGGTTCTTGCTCCAGCTCCTGCCAACCTAGCAGTCTGAAAGCATACAAATGCATGGAGAAAATTAGGTATCACTTTGGTTGGAAAATAACAATATCTGTGTGTCTCGGTCTATAACCATGCTGCCCAGATGGCCACAGAAGCATCTTTGGACAATGCTGACTCCCTCAGATAGGAAATGGAGATGACCTCCCCCCACAGAGCTGAACATGACTGGGTAGGGGAAACCTTTACAACTGGCTTATTAACCTAAACTTGTAAAATACCATCTTAACCATCAAAACCACCAGATCATCAAGTTACAGAGATGGTTCAAGACCATTTTCAAATAGCATTTCTTATTTCTAATTAAAGAATGGATTCTTTTAGAATACACTTAATACCACTTGCCCAGGCAATGACCAGCCTAGCAATAATGTTCCCATCCTTTTAGAATCTGAACCTTTATCCAGAAGAATAGAATTAAATCTGAATTGAGATATAACAAGAAAAAGCAAATTAAATGCACAAAAATCAAAACTCTTGGTATCAAAGCTGCCTTCTCCAGCATCAAAATCAGGATAGCGGCATAGATCTAGTGTTTAATATTTGTTGTATTTTCTTTTATTCATGCTTCCTTCAAATCCTGGAGTTGATGAGAATTGGACCTTAATCCCGACAATACCTACCTCATCTACCAATGCAAAATATACATAATGGACATATAAGGTTAATATGATATATGCTGAATGTTCTTTACATATACTATATGATGGAAACATAAATGAACATTGATAAAATTACAAAAGTACTGTGAATTATTGTTTTACTCTTATGAGTGTCCAATAGAAGAGAAAAAAATAACTCAGTAGTTCAAGAAGAAAAAACAGGAGTCATCTTCAATATACAGTGTAGTCACTGTATAGCCACTATTATTATTATTTATTATTTATTTGATTTATATACCGCCCCCTCTCCCCGAAGGGACTCGGGGCGGTGAACAGCCAATAAAAACACATATAACAAGGTACAAAATATGAGACAACATAGAATATTAAAATTTAAAAACTGAAATATAATATGGCTCTAATAAAATATAAACAAGTATTAAAAAGATTAAAACCCGATTAAAATTTAAAAACCCCTAGGCCAGTCCGGCCTGCCGAAATAAATGCGTTTTGAGCAACCGACGGAAGGCCATGAGATCGGGGGCGGCCCTTACCTCCGGGGGTAATTCATTCCAGAGAGGGGGTGCTCCCAATGAGAAGGCCCGCGCCCTCGGGGTCACCAGCCGTCCAGCCGGCGGCACCCCGAGGAGGCCCACTCTATGGGAGCGTACCGGTCGGTGGGAAGCCGATGGTGGCAGGAGGCGGTCTCGCAAGTAACCTGGTCCCGAGCCATGGAGCACTTTAAAGATAGTGACCAAGACCTTGAAGCGCACCCGGAGGGCCACCGGGAGCCAATGCAGCGCGCGTAGAAGTGGCATAACATGGGAGCCCCTAGGTGCCCCCATTACCACCCTCGCGGCTTCATTCTGCACCAACTGGAGCCTCCGGATGCTCTTCAAGGGCAGCCCCATGTAGAGAGCATTGGCATAGTCTAGGCGGGAGATCACCAGGGCGGAAGTGACCGTGCGAAGCGCATCCCGATCCACTATGTAGGACAGACAGACAGAAGACTAGCAAAGCATATCTATGAATAACAACTAGAAGTCAGAAAGACACAATGAAAACTCCTTCATCTCACAATACATAGACAAATTCAACTATGGTTTAAACTGGGAAACTGAGCATCATAGACCAAACTAAATCCAAAAATGATAGGGAAATCCCAGAAGTTTGACACTCAGATAATCATCCATCAATGGATATATACAGATAAAGCACACTTAGGCACTATTCAGAAGAGCCAATAAAAGCTAACAAGGAAACAAAAAGATGAGAACATATCCTGACCATCAACCAACACTCAGATAACCAAATATTAAAACCAGACAAACAATCAAGCAGAAAATAATTAAGTAACTACCAAGGAAAAAACCACTACCAGACCAATACTGAGAGTGCAAGTTACTTTATATAAAGAATAAGCAAACCTCATATTCACTAACACTGATAATCTTACCTGGTTGGCTAATGAAGCATCTGCAAGCAAATAATCACACTCAGAGAACACCAAGGACACCAGAGTCTCATAAATGTTGCATATTTACTGTTAACATTAAGTTGAAGTAGTATCAGATCTCTTCACTTGCTCTACTCTTCAGTTCCAATGAACATTAGACATAATATGTCTACATTTTCAGTTTCTGCATGTAAACGGAACTAAACTATTGGGTTGCATGTACCAAGGCAGTTGCAGAGCAGCAACAGCAGCCAAAAAAGCTAATGCAATCCTAAATTACATTAACAGAGGGATACAATCGAGATCAAGTGAGGTATTAAAACCACTCTGTAAAGCCTTAGTAAGACGACATATAAAGTACCTCATCCAGTTTTGTTCACCACATTATAAAAAAGATGTTGCGACTCTAGAAAAAGAACAGATAACAGCAACCAGGATGATTAGGGGACTGGAGACTAAAACATATGAACAATGAACACTAAACCTGCCCTCAGAAGTTGTGGAAGCGCCATCTCTTGAATCTTTCAAGAAGAGATTGGACTGCCATTTGTCAGAAATGGTGTAGGGTCTCCTGCTTGGGCGGGGGGTTGGACTAGATGACCTATAAGATCCCTTCCAACTCTGATTATCTGTTAATCTGTTTCCATGAAGTGGCATCTCCTTATAATTGTACTTGAAGCAACAGAATAGAAATGCTAATCTATTTTTCTATGATTTCTATTTATTTGATTTATATTCCAAAACGCTTTTATGGATATTTTCCTTTATTTTATTACAACAACCTTACCCAGAGAGTTTCCTAAGGATATACCTGAACCTGCCTCTCCCAGATTTCCCCAAAATCTTTATCAGTATACCATGCCAATTCTCTTCAATTTGATTTTCTGAATGGGCTACTAGATTTTATACACTATCAGGCAGCAGAACAGATATCTTTGAGATTGCTTCCAAATCAATATTCTATGAATAGTGTTCAGAATCCTTGGATATAATCCATATTGATGATTGTCATAAGAAAGTGTATAATTCACTGAAAAAGTTGTCTTCCAGGACACAATTCCATGGTACACAGGGAGGAACATTGTAGATCTGTAATATACAATTCCCCAGCACAGTGGAAAATTAGAGAGTTCTGAGCTAAGTATAAGAAGAAGGTGATACTGCAGTGATCTATACGTGAAATATCTTTTAAGACATGAGTTAGATTCTAAAACTTTATGACAATTTGCTTGGCTTTTCTGCCACTCAAGGAGAAATATAAGTATCTACCAATCAGGAAGTATGATAGAAGATTAATAGCTATCTTTGTGACATTTTTGTGTCTCACAGGATATGGGGAGGTATTTGTCATTTTTGTGTTCCACTCTTCTCCCTCTTGGAAATAACAACATTGACTCAAACGCTTCTCTGCACAATCCAAGGATAATCTCATTTATCATTTTTAGACAGATTTTTTTTTTATTTCACTGTTTGGGCTGCTAAAAATATAGTCCAAATGTATGATGATCCTGGTTCCTCAGAGGGAAATGGTTTCTTTTGAAATGTGAGGCAAGGACATACACTGTGAGCTAGAACCTAACAGTGCTAGGAGGCAATGAAAGTTGCAAAAAAAAAAAAAAAAGCCCCAGCTGAAAAAGCTGGGAACTGTCACTCACTTTCTTCTGTTTGTTCTGAATTCTTTTCTCAGTTGTTTTCCTTCTACACTCAGAATTGCAAAAAACAAACATGTTGATTCAATGTCTGCAACTCAAAAATCTATCATGGATATATTGGGATTGTAGTTCAAAATTACTGACTAATGTAGACTATGGCTTTTGAATTGTGGACATTTGAAATGCTAATAGCTTCTTTTCAAGTCCATTTGGCTTTTTCAAATCTAAACTCCTAGCAATAGTCAAATGGACAGATCAATATATTATTGAAAAAAAAATGGAATATTATATAGAACCCTGAATTGGTCCACCTCCTCAACTTATTTTTATTTTGCAGGTCTATATAGCCATATAAAATATTGACATTCATTCACATATTAATTTTATCATCTGAAAGCTTATGGGGCATGTGTATTATGAATAAACATTATGCAGAGTTGACACTTTCTTTTTTATCCTGCTCAATTCCCATTTCATAATTTTAGTTAAAATAATTAAAAATTAAGAGTAGAGATGAAAGTGGTTTCAATAGAGGTATATCTCTATTGAATATGGTTCTGTTTGGGGGGATCATCTTTAAGCACACAGTTCCTCTAGTGGGAAAATTGTATCCATAACTGTAAAGCCTCTAACATTTTTATTTTATATATTTTAAAAACATCTCTCTTGAATGCTTTGGTGTTGATCTTTGTGCAAGCATATATGTCACTTTCATTTCTGTGTTTTCTTCTCCTAAGCAATACATCCTGAAAGTGTTCTTGTTTGTAGAAGACAAATATCACTTCAAGTTACGTGCCCTGAAGAAAAGTTTCTTCATCTTCTACATCAACTGCCTTAGCAGATTGTTTCAATCCTCCAAATAATTCTTATTTATTCAGGGAGAACCAGTTTGGTGTAGTAGCACCAGGCTAGAAACCAGCAGACTAGAAGAATGCTGCCTTAGGCCCAGAGTCAGCTGAGTAACCTTGGGTCAGTTGCTCTCTCTAAGTCCTAGAAAGGAAGTGATGACAAACCACTTTTGAAATCTTGCCAAGAAAATTGCAGGAATTTGTCCAGGCAGTTGCCAAGGGTCAACACTGATTTGAAGGAACATACATGTATATACACGCAAAAATCCATAAAAAGAAATAGATGTAATGCCGGTGTAAGAATGTGCTATCTCTATGTAGATTCTTAATGGAATTGAGAGAATTAAAATATACAGTTATAGTTCTTACAAATGCCATTTATCACATCTTTATTTTCTTTCTCTTTTAAGAAAACAATAGTGAAAGTGGTGGAAAACAAATAGCATTTTATTGGTCATTCTAGGTTAAATTTAGTCTGTTTCCAGTTTTACAAATGCAGCTGGTTTCCACTGGCAATTGTAGAATTAAGAAATTATCTGAGCAGCACTTCAATCTTTCTTCAACAACTGTCGTATTTATATTTGTTTTATTTTTCTCCCCTCTTTATCATTTTCCTTATTCTCTTTTTTTAGTCTAATATTCTAAATTATGAACTTCTTGCAATAGGGAAGGGTCTTTAGGCCTTTCATAAAGAGACTTAAAGATTCTAAACATCACATGGGAAAATGTAAAAGTACTCAACATAAACCAGAAATACCGGAGATCTGTTGCTACCCAATATACTATACAAAGCATTGGAAGATCTAATGCTAATGCAACCAAGAACAAAACAACCAATAATCAAATGCAGGCATCAGTGCCATCTACACCAAACACTTTTAAGAATAATTAACTTTTTCACATTTAATATATCTGTATCTGATTCACTTCACTTTTATAAAATTATCAGCAGTGCTCTGTTCTGAAGGATATAGATATTTGCATATCTTTTTCTATAAACACAACTGGTTCTGATAAAAGTATCACTCAAATATGGTTTTTGATGGACATGTTTTTTCCCAGTGTGGATATTGTTTTTAACAAATGAGGGTGTGAGCCTGAGAAAAAAAAGTTTTCTCATATTGTAGCACCTCTTATCAAAGAAGAGTTATACTGTAGAAGGGATTAGTTCATACATATGTATTAATCACCATTTCTTTTCTCCTTTTTTAGTTGTCTTTGCTCTTTTGACATTTTTTTCTAAATGGAATTAATCACTTTCCTTCCAGATTGAATTTTGTTTTCTATATGTGTCATCGATTTCATTGCAGTCTTAATATGCATTTTGTAATATAAACCAAAATCTATTTTAAAGTTTCTTGCTATCATTGTCAATCAAGTTGAATACCATTGATTAGGCAACAGGATATTCTAGTTACAAGAGAATGGTATAATACTATTGGGATAATTTCAGTATTTGTCATAAACAACATATTTGATTGGCCACTGTGGGAATTAATTGCTGGATTAAATATGCAGGAGCTGTTCAACAATAGAATATTAGTGACTTTTCTGAAAAACTTCAACCAAATGCTGGAGAATCATCTGTTCCCACTGTCTTGTGAATTACTTACACTGAGCAGAGAATGGATCTTGAACACTCAGTGTGCAGTTCTCAATGGAACTACAGCTACATGGAGAGAAGTATGCAGTGGGGTACCCAAGGTTCTGTTTTAGGCACAGTACTCTTCAACATCTTCATTAATGATTTGGACAAGGGGATAGATGGGAAACTCATCGAATTTGCAGATGACACCAAGCTGGCAGGAATAGTTGACACTCCAGAAGATAGGCTTAAGATACAGAAGGATGTTGACAGACTTAAACATTGGGCACTATCTAACAAAATGAAATTCAATGGTGAAAAAGTAAGGTTCTGAAAAACAAAATGCACAGGTACAGTATATGTGGCACCTTGCTCAGTAGTAGTAATTGTGAGAGGGATCTTGGAATCCTAGTGGGCAATCATTTAAATATGAGTTAGCAGTGTGCTGCAGCTGCCAAAAAAATCCAACACAGTTCTAGGCTACATAAACAGAGGGATAGAATCAAGATCACGTGAAGTGTTAATACCACTTTATCATGCCTTGGTAAGGCCACTCTTGGAATATTGCATCGAGTTTTGGTCACCATGATGTAAAAAAGATGTTGAGATTCTAGAAAGAGTACAGAGAAGAGCAACAAAGATGATTAGGGGACTGGAGGCTAAAACATATTTATTTATTTATTTTATTTTTATTTTAATCATACTTTTATACCGCTCCCTCTCCCAAAAAGGGACTCGGGGCGGTGAACAGCCCACTAAAAACATACAATAAAAATATAATAAATACTATTAAAAATAAATTAAATAACCAAATCGGCTGTCTATTAAAATTTAAGTTAAAAATTTAAAACTAATAAAACCCTAATTTAATTGATTAAAACCAAAAAACATAGTTACTGGGCCAGGCCGGCCTGTTCAAAAAGCAGGGTTTTTACTGCGCGCCGGAAGGTCAGAATATCCGTCATAGCCCGTATCTCCGGGGGGAGATCATTCCATAGGGAGGGAACTCCCACAGAGAAAGCCCGAACTCTCGGGGCCACCAGCCGACAACGGTCAGGCGGCGGCACCCCAAGTAGGGCCACCCTGTGGGAGCGTACTGGGCGGCGGGAGGTTGTTGATGGCAGCAGGCGGTCCCGTAAGTACCCAGGTCCCGAGCCATGGAGCACTTTAAATACCATCAGTACCACCTTGAATCGAATCCGGTAGGCCACAGGAAGCCAGTGCAGCCTGCGGAGAAGTGGTGTTACGTGTGCGCTTCGAGGGGCGCCCACGATCACCCGCGCGGCTGCATTCTGAACTAACTGCAACCTCCGGAGACTCTTCAAGGGGAGCCCCATGTAGAGAGCATTGCAATAATCCAAGCGGGAGATAACGAGGGCGGAGGTGACTGTGCGAAGTGCGCCCAGATCCAGAAAGGGCCGCAACTGGTAAATCAGACGAATCTGATAAAAAGCCCCCCTGGCGACGGCTGCAATATGTTCTTCCAAAGACAGCCGTACATCCAGGAGGACACCCAAGTTGCGTGCCCTTTCCACGGGGGTCAAAACCTCTCCCCCCACGGCCAGCGAAGGAATAAGCTGGCTGTATCTGGGCGCAGGAAACCACAGCCACTCGGTTTTGGCCGGGTTGAGACGAAGCCTGTTACGACCCATCCAACCCCGCACGGCCTCCAGGCACCGGGTCATCACTTCGACGGCTTCGTTGGGGTGGCCCGGGGTGGAGATGTACAGCTGAGTATCATCAGCGTACTGATGGAACTCCACCCCAAAGCCACGGATGATCTCACCCAGCGGCTTTACATAAATGTTATACCATATAAAGAATGGTTGCTGGAATTGGGTATGTCTACTCTGATGAAAAGAAGAACGAGGGGTGACATGATAGCAGTGTTCCAATATGTCAGGGATTGCCACAAAGAAGAGGGAGTCAAACTATTCTCCAAAGCACCTGAGGGCAGGACAAGAAACAACGGATGGAAACTAATCAAGGAGAGAATCAACCTAAAACTAACAAGACATTTCCTGACAGTTAGAACAGTTAATCAGTGGAACAACTTGCTTCCAGAAGATGTCAATGTTGCAACACTGGAAGTTTTTAAGAAGAGATGTTGGATAACCATTTAACTGAAATGGTATAGGGCTCCTGCCTAAGCAGTGGGTTGGACTTGAAGGCCTCCAAGGTCCCCTCCAATTGTTCTGTTTTATTCTCATAAACAGATACATAAAGGGGAAGGTAATAATCATAGACCAAATGCTAGCACAAGATCAAAACAGATTCAAAGATGGCTATGCCAAAATTACCTGTTAAATTACTTGAGATATGGTACTTAAGTCATAGAGGAAATACCAAATTATCCTTCCATTGGAATATGATTGTTATTAGGGGTGGGATTCAATTTTTTTAACAACCGGTTCTGTGGGCGTAGCTTAGTTGGTGGGTATGGCTTGCTGGTCATGTGACTGGGTGGGTATGGCCAACTCGACATCACTCACATCAATGGGCGCTTCTCCTCGCCTGGCCTCTCACGACATCTGGGATGCTGCAACAGTCATAAGTGTGAAAAACAGTCATAAGTCATTTTTTTCAGTGCTGTTGTAAGTTTGAATGGTAACCAGTTTTAGACCAAAATTCAAAAAGGGTATGGTATATTCATGTTCGAATATCAATCTTTCTAGCTAGCCAAGAAGCCTTGCTGAATGTCACTCATCTTGGTTCCTTGTCATTAAAAGCTTCTTTCTGGAAGCTCTGCTTCATTATTCAATTATTTCTTCAAAGTGCTAACTCCAACAGGGGAGTATTTCCTCCCAACAGCAGTGTAAAAAGCTTAAAACAACCCTTCCCCTTTAAGAAAGTACCAGGAAAAAAAAACACACCTCCTTCGGAAACAGTAAGTCTAGGCATACTGCCAAGGATGTAAGAAGGTGGAAAAAAACAAAAGGAGATTTCTTCCAACAATCGGTTCTCCGAACTGCTTAGAAAGTTAACAACTAGTTCTAGCGAATAGGTGAAAACTGGTAGAATCCCACCCCTGATTGTTATGTATTGTCATATTGTGAATTTCAGTATGATATTTTTTGTTATCTCCAAAACTATTACATAATTTGTCTTCTTCCATGATGATACTTTTATGTTTTATGTTTTCCCTATTTACTTAAAGGATAGGATACTACTTCTAGCTAAGGGTGGTGAAACTACAGTATATCCGATAGACGATCTGAAACTGAAATCTTCAAATTCTAATATTATAGATTGAAATTTTATTTTCTTTCATTTTCTACAATATCCCAAAATATTGATTTGTTTGTTGGTTTGAATTTACTTGAAGCTTTTTTTTCCTGTCCTGAAGGTATATAGTAGTTTCCATCATTTTTTTGAAATAAAAATCAATTGTTTTAGACAGGAGATGAAATAAGGAATCTAGATGTCAGAGAGAAGAATAGAAAACAGCTGAATTCTAACCAAAGCAGATTTGTATAATACTGGCTAGAATTGATCAAATGACAAGAACTGTTTTCCTGAAGAGCTTCTGAGTCAGGCTTGCTTCTTTCATGTAACCATGAAAGGGACTTGGCAATTGGAAACTGCTTCCCAAAGTGAAAGTGATTGGGAAGATTTCCAATACTTACACATGAAAGCCATCAATACAGTATTCACTAAATGGATTGTTGGAGCCAAACGAAATGTGGCAGGTGGCTAGGAGTTAAATGGATTTTAGGAGTAGCATTACTCCCAGAGATAGTCATCCAAAGGGTATATTGTAGTTTTGCTGATAGCAGGCAGAAGCCAATCATGGCATACCCAATTGCACTGTTTTTTATCATCCTCTATATCTTTTTCTAAATATCAGGTATGGCAAAGTTTGCTATAGCTATGTTCATGTCTATTGTGGTGAGCTATTATAATAACTGGGGTATTATGGTTAAACTTAATTCAGCTGTTCATGTGACTTGAATGACAGGAACAATTATATATCTTCCTATTTGAACTGGTAACACATTTAAGCAAAAAGCCTAACTCTTGTATTTCTTGCATTTGGATCAGATAGAGTTAATGTTGTTTGACTTGATTAATAACTGCATGACTGTTCTCTACCTTTGCTTTATATTTTCACACATTTCATTCATGCTAGGCTCTTTATGCATTAATACTTAGTTTATTCAGATATTCAAGCTTTGCTCTATGGTTCAGTGCTAGATGAATGTCTTAAATTATACCTTTCTTAGGTAGTGCAGAGCAATACTTGAATGATAGTTAATGTTAAAAATGGAAGATAACAATAAAAGAAAAATCCATCTTATATATGTAATAAGAAAATTTCAATGTATCAAGATTAAACTTGTCAAGATTAATATCCTATAGAGAAACTACCATTCATGTGACATTGATCCCATATTAGCAAAAAATGAAACCTGTAGGAGTGTTGGTGTTTATTCATAACAGCCAGTACATAAATTCTTTTTTTTAATCAAATCTTATACATTGAAGTGATTTAAGTCAAATAGGTTTGTCCTGAAATCAGATCCTATCTTTCTCTGTTTTAAAGGTTTTAATACAAATTTTAAAACAGAGAAGGATAGGATCTGGTTTCAGGACAAACCTGTTTAACTGAAATAACTTCAACATATAAGATTTGATTTAAAAAACAACTCATTACTCTTCTTCCTATAATCTTTGCTATCTATACAGGTAATCCTTGACTCACAATCATTCATTTAGTGCTATTCAAAGTTACAGTAGCACTGAAAAAAGTGACAGTTTTTCATGCTTAAGACCATAATAGCATCTCCAAGGTCATGTGATCAAAGTTCAGACAAAGCTTGGCAACTAGTGTGTATTTTTGATGGATACAATGTTCCAGGTCATGTGATCACCTTTTGTGATCTTCTGACAAACATAGTCAACTTAACACCTGGGTTACTAACTTAATAATCACTATGATTCATTAAAAACTGTGGTAAAAAGGTCATAAAATGTGACAAAACTATCCTGCTTAACAACTTACATTTTGGACGCATTTGTGGCTTTAAGTCGAGGACTATCTGCATAGTACTAAAATTCTCATTGTCATGACCTTTAACTGGGCAAAACAATGTATCACAGGGCAACTGTTTTTGAACCAAGGTGCCTCAAATGGTCTAACTTATAGGATGTGCCCAAAATCCAGGACCCAAGACTTTTTGTAGAAATTCTTTTTAAGATTAGATTAGATTCAACTTTATTGTCATTGCACATGAACACAGGCAACGAAATGTAGTTAGCATCTAACCAGAAATGCAAAACAGCAAGGAAGTATAAATATATATATACAGATATATAAAATATATAACTATAAATGGATATACAGAATATCTATGAATATACAGAATATATATCTATGGAAAGATATATACGACTGCACAGAGTGTTTATGAATATATTGAATATAAGTATAATGCACAGAGATTATATACAAGATATATTATATATTATCAGGGGAAGTATCAGTGTGTGTGGGGGGGGGGAGGGGTAGATGAGTTCAGTAAGGAGACCGCTGTACGGTAGGAGCTGTTTCTTAGCCTGCTGGTCTTGGACTGCAGGCACCTGAATCTCTTCACAGATGGAAGAAGAGTAAACAGTTTATGGACTGCATGAGACAAGTCCTTAGTGATGCTGTGGGCTTTTCTCAGTCATCATTTCCTCTGAATGTCCACAATGGCAGGAAGTGGAATCCCTATAATGCATTGGGCAGTTTTCACCACCCTCTGTAATGCCTTCTTTTCTTTAATGGTATAATTTCCATATCAGACTGAGATACAGCTGGTTATGTTCTTGACTGCACAGCGATAGAATTTGATCAGAATAATAGGGGAAAGGTGGTTCTTCCTCAGTAATCTCAGAAAGAAGAGGTGCTGGAGAGCTTTCTTGATCAGGCTCGTGGTGTTGATCTGCTAGGACAGATCCTCAGAGAGGTGGATCCCCAGGAACTTGAAGCTGGTGACACATTCTACAAAACAATGTAAATTTCAACCCTTTCATCATATATTTTCCATTTATGAACAATTGCACTTCAAATTCTTACTTTGCTTCATACCACTTTTTGTTCATTTTAAATCTTTCTGATAATTGTAAATGGGAAAAAACATTGACAATAATATCTTTCTGTTATTAATTGGTCTTTTGATTTAATTTTAAATTCCCTTTGATTGTTTTCCAAAACTTCATGGTACATCAACCATTTGTTTTTGCTGTTTCTTTTCTTTTGCTGAGATCCAGAAAGGCATTTTCAGATACAATGTGTCATCTATTCCCAATATGGTTTGTCCATAAATACCTATAAATGTTATCATAAATATTCATGCCATCCAAACCTCAGATCATGATCTTCTAACTCTAACTCTCTATCAAGTACATCCATTATTTCGTCCAGACTAAACAACGATCATCAAAATACAATTTCAAATCTAGTAAACTCAATCCTCCTTTTTCATTTGCATCTGGTAAAATTTTATATTTATATTTTCCCCTTTCCCTATAAATTTAAGTGTAACATGCTTCCATTCATTATTTAAATGGCATATCAAATGTCAAACAGGTATTGTTTAAAATGAAAATATCATTCTTGACAAAACAATAATTTTTATCACAGAGATTCTTCTCAACAGTGACAATTTTAATTATTCCCATCTTAACGTCTCCCTTAATTTCATTTCAACATAATTATTTTGAAAGAATGTACAATGTACAATTCATATTTGTCATAGTAATAACTAAGAATATTACTTTTTCTTAATTTTGTAACTAGTATTATAAAATTATTTTTGTAATACTGGTTACCATCATTTCCATTAACATTTTTGCCTTTTGATTATTAATCTTAAAACCTGATAACATCCAAAAAACTTTTTATTTTCCCATTAATGTTCCTGCTCCCTCTAGCAGATCTTCCAAAGTTAACACCAAATCATCTGCAAAGTGCCTTGAAAACCTGGCTCTTTAACCAGGCCGGCTTGGGCTGATTTTAGATTTGAGTATTTTAATTTTTATATCAAATTTTAGGGTTTAAGGGAGGGGTTTTAATTGTTTTCAGCCAGGGTCTTTAATTTAATTTAGTTTTAACTTTTATATATTTAATGTTTTAATTGTATGGCTGTGCACCGCTCCGAGTCCTTCGGGAGAGGAGCAGTATATAAATAATAATAATAATAATAATAATAATAATAATAATAATAATAATAATAATAATAATAATAATAATAATAATAATAATAATTGTACTTAACTTATATTTCTTTTTTAATATCTCCTAATTTTCTAATTTTGTCTTCAGAACCTTTTAACTTTGCAAACAATGACATATTTTAAGAAGCATTCGCTCTATTTATGTTCCACATTAAACATTTATAATCCACAGTTAAGAGTAGGATTTTAGAAAAGGTTTTGAAAAAACAGAGACATATGATAAATAAATAAACAAACAAACAACAAACAAATGCCAATGCCTGTAATGCCCAAAGTGGAATCTTCTTCTGTCTCATTGTATTAATTGTGGCTTTTGTTTATTTTCATCTATGATTGTCACTTTCATTTATATTTTATTCAATTCTTCTTTAAAATTTTCAGAAAAAGTCTTGCTTTTTGCATAGAGTTTAGTTTAAATATCTTCTATTGCTTCTTCCAACATATCTCATGTAAATGGAATTTATCCCAAGTTACCTTGACTAATTTTCTTTTACATTAGTCATTTGGTGGCATCAGGAGAACTAAAAAGAAGAGGGAACATTTTTCATCTCCTTGACTACTGACAGTTCAGTATCATTTTATACCACATTCAAATGTAATATAAGTGTGCTAATATTTAGGAAGAACATTGAGAAAATATCATTTTCCTTAATTCAGCTGGCCTTCAGCCATGGCAATATACCTGCTTTCTAAAGAGCATTGCCCTTTAAAAGCATAGGTTTAAATCCATTATAATAGCATTGACTGGAGACAGTGGTCTTGTGGTGGTCTCAGAATGAAGAAGCCAAAAGAATGCAGCAGGGAAAAAAGTTGATATGGTGGTAATAGTATTGTGTTAGATGGGGGAAAGTAGATTCAAGTTTGTATTATGCCCTGAAATAAAGTAAGCTTTTATCCAGGCCCTCCTTCCTTCCTTCCCTCCCTCTTACCTTCTCTGTACTACTCTACTGCAGTCTCTTCTTATTAGGCTATACATCTGAGTTCCCTGCATCAGCCAAGTTCTGTTTGCTTTGAAATGCATGGGCATGCCCAGAATGAACTCTTATGTTCTTAATTTAGAAGAGATATGATTGCCAATTGATTGCAGTCAGTCTGTATGTTGTTCATGACAAATGAGAGACTCCACAGATGTTTGTTCCAAGACAGAAATTTTGAGATCTTTAAGGCTAAACTATAAACATTTGAGTTCTGAATCAAAACATTTATGGAGTGCTTGGAACATATAAATGTGCTACTTTCTTAATTGCCAAACCAGGTAAAACATTTGATTTAAATATAGTACAAGAACTGAAGCAAGCAACAACAACAAAAATATCACACCATTCATGCAGTACATTCATTTCCACTGACAGCTATACAGGGTGATTTTCACACCCACAATGAAACTTGACAAGGATTTGAATGACTCCCGATAATTTGCTCCGATCTAATTTAGGGATGTTCATATGTTATTTTCAGGGTAGAAATAATGATTATCTCCAAAGAAATGCTGCAGTTTCCCCACTTACTGTCAAGTGATATATGGAACAACACATGGCAATTTCCTGAGAAAAAGGTGCATCTTATTAAAACTTTTGTTCACACTTCTATATAAATTTCATAAATTGTGCCTAAGTAAAAACTTTCATAGTCACAACAACATCCAACTTTGGATTAAACTTGTTGGCTACTTGAGTGATCATAAGTCTGTTATTTCTGCTGTCTTGTCTTTCGACTTATATTGGCTTAGGATTGATGTTGAATATGATAATTAGGAGGGAAACCTTGAGTTGAAGGTTTCCCTCTAGTCTGCCGTTCAACCCCAACCTAACAATTGATAATATGAAGAAAAATAAATTAATATTCCAGTTCAGACACAAAAAGAATATCTCTTGTGAGCCACTGCTGCTCTGTGAAAAAAGATCTATTAAAAATTTAGAAGAAAATTAAAATAGTTTTTGATTGCCTTTCCAAGTTCTAGAATTGACTTTTGGAAACCAGGAATTTATTACTGAAAGTTGGTGAAAATGTTTAAAGTAGGTGGATTTGCCTTTATTCCTTCTTCCCAAGAATCCAAACTTAATTAATGTATTAATTGTAATGCCTGATTTATAATTGTTCCCCTTAGAAATTGATGCATCTGCACTTTGTCTGCTTGTTGTTGCCTAGTTTTTAATCTAAAGGCCAAACTGCAGGAGGTTTATATGATAAATGTGTAGGCCTTTATCACTTTCTTTTTACTATAGAAGAGATAAATAGCTTCAATTTTCTCCCATATTAAGAAGGCTCTAAAAAAAGAAAAACATGTTAGGAAGGTTACAGTGTATTTAAAAAAAATGCTAATTTTGATTTTGCAGAAGTGTTTTTGGGAGGGAAGTAAAGGGTGCATTATGTTGAGGTTAATTGAGATATCTTATCCATAACATAGAAAGAGAAATAGGCTGGAAATACAAACAGACAGAAGAGACTGGACAGCCACTTGTCTGTAATGTTATAGGGTCACCTGCTACAACAGGGGGTTGGATTAGAAGACCTACAAGATCTCTCCTAATTCTATTCTATAAGTTAAAAATTTTACATAATTAAAAAAGTATCGTGTAGTTATATGATTGCAAACAACTTAAACAACTTCAAAATTTGAAAGTTGAAGTTAATACTTACTTACTAAATATAAAATAACCACATGCATCAAAAGTGAACTAATTAGTGCTAACAGCTGCTTTAGTTACTTTTCTAGATATTATGTACCACTCATGTCTTTAAAATGATCACTCTTTCAGCATGCTCCTGGTGTTCACGTGTAGTAAAGAGAAAATAAAGTCAACAAAGTCAAATGGAAGTATAACAGCTCAGCAGTTAATTCTTATTTTCCACTAAATCTGCTTGGTGTAACAAGAATACTCAAACTCAGAAGCACAAAACATCATCTAATACAATATGCAGAATGTACTTCAATGGTTCATTGGAAGTAGCCATATGTTAGCAATATTTATTATCTGTCACATGATTAAGAGATCATTCAACTCAAACACAATCAAAGCCCTTAGTGGATCTTTTTTTCCCCAGTATTTATTGTTTAAAGCATTTATATCACTTTCCATCAATTTGCAAACCAAGCCTACACACAAGAACATAGATAATAATTCCTTTAAAACTGACTACAGTACAATAAATTATGTTACAAAACTAGAATAAAAAGGTGATATATAAAAAATCACAAGGGACTGTTAGCAAAATCTGTCTGAATCAAACATGAATTATGGTTCAAGAGTCTGAATAATGAATCTCTAAGTTCAGAGGAGATTATGAATATATTCATTATATGGTAGAAAGTTTAAGAATAAATTAATAGCCAATCACTTTCTAGATCAGTTGTTTATATAATCAAAATTCTCCTGACAATAACAATGTCAAGTGTTTTAAAACACTTACGTTGCTATATTTGTACAGTTTTCCAAAAAAAAGTTCTGCAATAAATGTCAGTTGCTTGATTGGTTACACAACAAAACAAGACGTTCTGGACAAACTCAAAGGATTTTTGTTTTTTTCTGAACAACCACAGATATTGATTGCCTCTTCTTTTGGTTTCAAAGTAGAGAGAAAATGCAATAAAAATATTATGAAGAAATAATTTTAAGTAACTTGTCACTTCAAAGGCATTAAGTGGTATTCTGAGAAGAGCAAAGTGTTCTAGGATTTTTGTCTTTGTGATTATAATCATATTTGTATAGGAAATTCTGAAAGTAAAAAATATATATATATTAATTACCACATGCTACATTAGTGTCGTGAGAACTTAGATGACATAAATGATGAAGTAGGAAAAATTAATATCAAACAACAAATCATACAGCGAGAAACCTTTAACATTTGTTTTTCTTCTATTAATTATAAGTGTTAGCAACACAGAATAGATTGACATTTACAAATGCCAGAATCCAACTCAATTACTCTTCTTAGATTCTGTTCATGTTTCTTTAGAAGAGAACGTAAATCCCATTCCAACTTTTTTCATTTAAGCAGGACTGTGTGTATTTTATATATTCACATAGATTGACTATACAGAATTTAGAAATTCAAAATCTTAACTTTTTTATTCAGCTTTTCCTTTGCTCCTCCAAATGTCCTGCAAATGAAGAATGGATAAATACTACTTGAATAGTAGCTTTAATTTTGCCCAAGTTCAGTATCTGTATTGACTAGGATTTTGCCCAAGTTCAGTATCTGTATTGACTAGGATTATAGAATATGTTTTCTTTATTCCTTGTTTTCCAATAAGGAGTCATATAAGATGCTGAAAAGGTAACTGCACTGTAAGAAATGGTTTGGTAGGGTAAACAGTTTAGTAAACAATTTGCAGGAAAAAAGGCTGATTGTAGTTACCCACTATTTTTAATTGCTAAGGGTGCCTGCAAGGCAAGGCACTCTTGTAAATTGTGCTAGAATGGTGCTTGCTTAACTTGCATGTCATCTTGATCTAAAAATACTTGAGAGAACCAAATATGTCAGCCTTCATTTTGGTTTTACAGAAACAGAACGAAATTAATCCAAGATGTGATGTGTGTGTGTATGGGGGTAATGAGTGTGTGTGTGTGTGTATGTGTGTGTGTGTGTGTGAGAGAGAGAGAGAGAGAGAGAGAGAGAACACACACACATACACAACACATCACATACATATATACATATATACATTAATTAAATGCAGCTGAAATAGATATTTTCCTTCATTTTTAATTCCAAAAGGAAGATTTTATTACTACATTTATTAGTATGAAAATAGCATAAGGAGGCTATTGACAAATTGGGATTTTTACTCCTTTGTCCAGAATGAATGAACATATATTATTGCTAGTTTTATATATCAATGAACATATATTATTGCTAGTTTTTCATTGGTAGAATAATTATTTTGTTTTGTTTAATTTTGAAGGGAGAAAACCAGCAATTACTGTGCCTACAAATGTTAACAGCATATTAATAATAAAGAGAAGGGCAGATTTTAAAACCCATGGCTTCTTTCCAGACTATTAGATTCAGGAAAAAAGATTAGGATTCTCTAGAACAGGTGGTGGTAGTGTCAAACTCATGGCATCACGGCGGCATCAAATGACGTATCACAACTTTTTTCCCCTTTACTAAACCGGGCATCGGCATGGTAAATGCATGATGCATCTGGCCCATCACCTACGAGTTTGACAGCCCTGCTCTAGAATAATGTTTCTCAAACCGAGCAACTTTAAGATGTGTGGACTTCAACTTTCAGGATTTTCGAGTCTGTTTTAGAGACATGCCAATCTTTTTATATAAATATGTTTCCTTCATTTTCTCTGTGACTGTGCAAGACAGAGGAGATATTGCTAAGCTTGGTCAGATTTTTAAGCATACAGTAGTGACATATGCTAATGGCATCTTCACACAAAAGAATTATCCATTTATGCCATTACGAAATTTGAGATAGTGGACTTTTTGTCCCTTTTTAAAAAATACTTCATTTACTTTAAAATATGTTAAGGTTTGATGAACATGGAGGCCTTCTGTTCATGCTTCTTCTTCCAAACCCTGTTCTGATGGTTCATTATTGGCTATATGTAGTGATTGACAGAAGGAAAAAATATATGCCTTGCAAAACCATGTGTAAATAAGGCTAAAGGTTGTGGCCTTAATTGAGATCTGGTGTCTTGTTTCTTTATTTCCAGGTCTGAATGAAATCTTCAGCCTTGCTTTCCTCATCAATCAATCACTCTCCCCTCTCTTCCTTTTTACTGATGATCTTGTATATACAGTAAAAGTCTTTTTATTTTCATTGAATGTGCAGTGAAATTGTTATTCTCTGTCAGGTTGAAAAGAAGAAATATAATCTTTTGAAACATATTTGTATTACACTGTTTCTAAACTGTAGGTTTTTGAAAACTTCCAGGAAGCAGTTGGCCAGTACTACTTATTTAAAGTAGGTGCATTCCAGATTCAACAGCTAACTTAAATTTTCCATAGTGTGGTGAATACAACTTTTGAAAAGCCTAAAATCAAAATGCCTTCGTGACCTGTCTCCAACATTACAAGTGAGGACTGATTTACAGCCCAATTCCTGAAGAGCTCTTTCATCTTGTCTTTATGAACATTTAGCACCCACAAATCACCTGTTTGATTTTATATACATCACCTGCTTCATGTCTTGGTAGCCTGGAGGTATACACATCTAAGGTACAATTTAGCTACACAAAAAGCTGCTTTATGGGCTTGATCCTTCTTTGCGGTAACAGCACTTCCTTTTCAAATATTTGAATGGAAATGTTCACAGGAGAAAGTGCAGAACCTCACATAAGAGTTATAACTCTTCTTTAAAGTTTTTTAACTTCTTGGTGAAAATTAAAGGAAAACAAAATTATTATCTTCATATCAGGGGAAACAACAAAGAAACAAAAAACCTAATATATTATTAAATTACCAATGTGATCTTGGAAATCATCTAGCCCAGGGGGTTCCTCAACTCTTTGCTATCACACCTTCCTTTATTATATCCTTAATGTACACAATTCCCCTAAACATGAAAAGACCAAAATGAGCATAAATAAACAATAAAAACAATACAATGAAACTTAGGGAAGATTATAATATCGTAACAATGTAAAACGAAAAGGTTTCTCACAATTCCCCTGGCTTCTGGCTTCATTTTTCAAAGGAAGGTACACCAGTTAGTTTGAGAGTTTCCTGCCCCCCAGTACATAAATCTCTTCTCTACGATCAATCTGCTAATTGAATAGAATAAAATTCTTTTGTTGGCCAAGTGTGGTTGTATACACAAGGAATTTGTCTTGGTGCAAATACTCTCAGTATACATAACAGAAAAGATACATTCGTCAAGAGTCAAGAATCATAAGGTGCAATACTTAATGATAGTCATAGGGTACAATCAGCAATCAAATCATACTAGGAAACAGTCAGTATAGATCATAAGGATATAAGCAACAAAGTTACAGTCATACATGTGGGAAGGGATGGGTGATAAGGATTGATGAGAAGATTAACAGCAATAGTAGTGCAGACTTTGTAATAGTTGAACAGTGTTAAGGCAATTATTTGTTTAGCAGAGTGATGGCTTTCGGGAAAAAACTGTTCTTGTGTCTAGTTGTTCTGGTGTGCAGCACTCTATAGCATCATTTTGAGGGAAGGAATTGAAACAGTTTATGTCCAGGATGTGAGGGGTCTGTAAATATTTTCACAGCCCTCTTTTTGACTCGTACAGTATACAGGTGCCCGATTGAAGGCAGGTGGGTAGTAATTGTTTTTTCTGCAGTCCTAATTATCCTCTGAAGTCTGTGTCTGTTCTGTTGGGTTGCAGAACCAAACCAGACAGTTATAGAGGTGCAGATGATAGACTCAATAATTCCTCTGTAGAACTGTATCAGCAGCTCCTTGGGCAGTTTGAGCTTTCTGAGTTGGTGTAGAAAAAACATTCTTTGTTGTGCTTTTTTGATGACGTTTTTGATGTTAGGTGTCCATTTTAGGTCATGTGATATAGCAGAGCCTAGAAATTTAAAGATCTCTACTGTAGATACTGTGTTGTCTAGTATTGTAAGAAGTGGTAGTATGGGAGGGTTTCTTCTAAAGTCTATCACCATTTCTACGGTTTTGCATATGTTCAGTTCCAGATTGTTCTGGTTACACTACGAGCAATTTGTATAACCTCCTGTCTGTATGCAGATTCGTCGTTGTCTCGAATGAGACTAATCGCTGTTGTGTCATCAGCAAACTTCAGTATTTTAACAGATGGATTGTTTGAGATGCAGTCATTGGTATATAGGGAGATTTCCTTTAGAACTTTTGCTACCTTCCAGAGCAACTTATAAAAAAGAATAATATATGGGAAGCTGACTGAAATAGTTCAACATGGGAATTTAAGAGATAAAATTGTTACAAGTGTCTCACTTTCTCAGATTTTTATTTAAAATGTGATATGAATAACATTTAATAACATATGAATGTAATGGAAATGCTTAACACGCAAGTCATGTTAAATGTCTCCATACTGTCCAGAATCACCCAAAACCAGTTAGGCTGAATATAGGTTATAATATCTACAGAATTTGAAAATAAGATCTTAATTTTATACAATAAAAAGGACCTGGAATAGAAAAGGGAAGGCATGCAAATATTTACATGTAGATCTGGAATGTATTTTCTCTAATTATTTTCAGAATTCCCTATTATAGAGTCTGATGTGAAAAGTCTCAAAAACATTTGCATCCAGATTTCATCCAGTTTATTTCCAAGTTCAAACTTCCCAAACCAGAAGTTCTATCATAGAATGCAGAATTATCAGTGCTGGGGATTAGCCACAACGGAAGAAAGGCAGAAGGAGGAACAATGTTTCTTTCAACCAATCTTTCTCAACTTGGGTTTCTTGCAAATATGTGGATTTTGACCTTCAGAATTCTCTAACTTAAATTGCTTTAAGCATGGCTTCATTAAACAGGTAAAGGCAAGCTAATGCATGCATGCAGATAATTGTTCTTACTTAGATAATTTCTGGGTTCAAATTTCATTTATTTTTATATTAAGTTAAAACCAATATCACATTATGATTTCATATGATGCAAAACTACAGCCATAACCTAGTTAGCCTAAACACACCTTCGACCTGACACCTTTATAGAGATGAAGCTAAGCATCTAAAGTAGCATCTCTGGGTCTGATTAAGTCAGGGCTAAATATCCCTAAATGCTTTTGTATTACTTAATGTGAAATAAACATGCCATTGTTTGATGAACATGCCTGTGTTTTGTTTACATATATTGTTGCTTGTTTTCCAGGGATATATTGCCGTAATAAAATAAATTATAGATATGTATGTATTCCAGCTTGCTTCTGACACATTTGATTTCAAGAATTGCAGCATCTGATAGTTGACATGCTCTGGTATTTAGCATTTGACAGTACTGATAACTGGGGTATATCAACTGCTTTCAAGCTTTCTGTCTCTGAGTTTCTACATCAGCTGAGCTGGCAAGTAGCCACTAAGCATCTGCCACTAAACCTCTAAAGATAGCACATGATTCTGGGACATGATATATGACAAACACTTGAGTTTCTTTGAATAAGAGTTAGGTTGTTTCATTATTAACCATTCAGTAAATTTTGATAAAAATAGAAAAAAAATTTTTTTTTCATCTAAGCAGAGATTTGGCACAATTATATACCTATACCAGTGTAGAATTTGATATATTTATAAATTATCAAAAGGAAATGCTGAAACCTTACTGGGTTTTCTTTAAATATTTAAATAAATATTTTAATAGTATTATAATTAATGTCTCAAGTCAGTTAAAGCTTATTCAGAACCATTTTTGCAGACCTTTTGACATTTGCAAAAAACTACTGTCTTATGGGAAACGTAGATGAATGCACAAGATTAATATGTAAAATCCATCAGTCCTGAGAACATTTTCTGCATTAAAAATGAATGTCATAATTAGCTTGTTCATACACAAGGTGACTATAGCCTGTAAAAATAATCCAGTCCAAAATAGTCCAAAAGCAAACTGTCTCTCATTTCATCTCACTTTCCTGAGGAAACTTGCTATATATTCTCAGTTTTCAGATTGGTTCCTCCCCCCCATCCCAATTGTGGATGATGATATATATTAGAACATGAGTATCAAACTCAATTGCATCAGGTGCCGGATCCTGATGTATCACAATGGTTTTTGCTTTTGTGGAGCCAGGGTGGCCTGTGCATGGTGTATCTGGCCCATGGGCCGCCAGTTTAACAGGCCTGTAGTGTTTGTGTGAGGAAATCAAAATGGTCAAGGTGGTCTCCCTTTGCAATCAAAGGAACCTTCAATCATGTAATTATGGTTGCCATCTTTTCTGACAACACCCCTGCCCCACACATGGTTACATCTGCCTTTCACTATTCACATCAACATTTTCCATAGAGTCTATATGGAATCCAGAAGCATTCTTTGAAATAAAAAAAATATTCTGGAAATGGATGATTTGCTTGTCAGCGTGGTAATTTTTATTTTAATTTTCTTAAATGTTAATTAAACAAATTAAAACATAGCTTGGTATGGAGGGCACTGTAGGTGACAAAAGAGATATCTAGGAGGCCACTGATGGCTAAAGGTGTGTAATTTTAATCTTTTTAAGATTTATGCTGTGTTCTTCTATATCATTCACTTTCTATCTACTTTGGGTTTGGAAATAAAATAGGTCCTTCAAAAAATAGTTTCTAGGAATAAGATTTATCAGCTCACATTAGATAAGTTCCTTGCTTTTGATTTTCAGAAAAAAAGTAATTCCCAAAATGATGCAACAAAGAATTTGAGGTACTAGAATGGGAATAGATTTATTTATAAGATCATTAACATGATTTCTTCCTTTATTTCTTTGTGTTTTATTTCACTCTCTTATGTTAATATCATGTGTGCAGATACTGCTTCTGTTTATGCAATTTTATACAATTATGTACCAGATGTGGTTGGACAGTGGTAAGGGAATTAAACTTACAGAATATTGCCGGATACTAACCAGCAGTCTGCACTTCAAATGAATAATGGCATATAATACTTTATGGGAGTAATAAAATATTAGTTTCTGTGTCTCTTCCAAACAAGCTTGGAATGATACAGCAAGATTAAGCCAGCTTTTCTGAAGCCACCTGGTCCTCGAGCTTAAAACACAATTTGGGAGCTACCAATTATTAGCCAGTTTAGAGATGTCCCATCACATTTCATGACACCAAAAGAGGACAGGATAAACATCCCCAAATATAGCAATCATGGATAGATATTTGGGACATCACTACTCTGTGGTAATTTGTGGCCATTGAATATTAACTATGGAACAGAATAAAACAGCCCAACCATTAAATATCATTAACCGGAAACCACAACACTACAAGTACATTTCACATTTAGTTCATTTTAAATGTCATACAGAATTTAATGAATGAAAGTAAGTATGTACCAGTATGTATGTACCTCACTATTTGCTGATGAATGACCAAATAGAAATTGATTGATTGATTGATTGAAATGAATCATTCTGTATTGGTATCTCCAATGTCAATATTAATAACAATGAAACATGTATTTTCATTTATAATTTTACTAATACTATTGCTAAATTGGCAGATGATACAACAGTGGTGGGACTGATCTCTGGGGGGATGAGTCTGCATAACAAGATGAGGTGGACCGGTTGCTTTCATGGTGTGGAGACAATAACTTGGTCCTCAACACCAATAAAACCAAGGAGCTTATAGTGGATTATAGAAGAAACAGATCAGACATCCAGCCTTGCTTATCAATGGAGACCGAGTGGAGCAACTGGCCAGTTTTAAGTTTTTGGGTGTTACCCTAAAAGAAGACCTGACCTGGGGTGCCCACATTGCAGCCCTGGTCAAAACCATTAAAACTATAAATATATACAAAACCACAGGAGAGTGCATTCAAAATCCTACATACATTTATGACCATTTTGTGGGTTTCCTATTTCCATATGATCATCTGGTCTGCTGACAAAACCAAATTTAAGGGTTTTCCTGAATAGCCTTAGAATAGTGTAACATTAATTTGGAACTGTACAAACACTTTCTTCTGCAAATAACAGAAATCTGCTAATTTCAGAATAGTGCTTTATAGAATTGTATAAATGTGTTCACTTTTCTTACCCAAATGAAATAGTGGAAAACTGCTCTTCTTTTCTCTACCAGAGAAAAGCAGAGATTATACTACCTGAGACTTCTCAGAAAACAATAACTGAATGAAAAACTGCTGGTGACCTAAGCTGCACCATAGAGACTTACTGCACCTCTGTATGGTTTGCCAATTGCATGGTGGCACTCTAGATGGGAAAGCACTCTAGACGGTTAATGTCATTGCCCAGAAGATCATTGGTTGCCCTTTCCCTTCTTTGGAAGAGTTTTATAGTTCCCACTGCCTTAAGAAAGTTCAAAACATTCTCAAAGATCCATCTCATCCTGGGAACCCTTTTTTTGAACTATTACCATCTGGCAGATGATACAGAATAATAAAAACAAGGACAAATAGGCTGAAAAATAGCCTATCCCAGGACAGTAGCTGTTTTGAATTCTGCTGTATAGTGCAGTATGGTGTGGTGTGAAGGGTGAAGGATGTGTGTTTGTGTTTATTTTCATGGTCATGATGTGCACTGGAGATGGTGTTTTATTTCGTTGTATGAGGTGCAATGACAATAAAGTAAACTAAACTAAATTAATCATGATAAGTGTACAAAATACATTAAATTCACATTTCTATATACAATATTAGACTGTAATAAGAGCTCTCCTGGATCTGCCCAAAGGTCCTTCTCATCCTGCATTCTGTTTTACACAGGGGTCATTTAGAAACTCACACAATCTCTTTTTTGTTTTAACTTTTCAGTATTTAGAATACAAGACATGCTGCCTATGTGGTAAACAACTATTAATGTTCATAGCTGTTGATAGCTTGATCTTCCATGAACATGTTTAGTCCTCTTTTAAAACTTCTGAAATTAGACTCTATTATTACAATTGCAGGCAGCAAATTATGTTGTTTAATTATATATGTTTTTAAATTGTAGAATTATCTATGATAGAGAAAGACATGGCCACTATTTAGACAAATTCTCAGAGGAGATGGATACTAGTTTTCAAAATTAGAGTTTGCCTGTCCCGAATACCAGTGACTATGGAGCATATATTCTCTTATGTCTTGTTAATTAAGTTCTGGTTCCATCTAATTGATTATTCTGTGATTCAAAAACTGGATGGTTTCTGTGTGTGTGTGTGTCCCTCCCTCCCTCCCTCCCTATCCTTCTCTTTATATTCTTCAATTTGATTCTTGTTTCCTAACAGGACCAGTAGTTACAATTATCATTGTTTATGAATAGTAATTCTGCTTATAGACCAGAATTGTCAAACAATAAGGAACCATTCCTTATTTCTTTACTAGTGGTATGCAGAAATCCAGATTCAAAAAACAAAATGGAATTCTGAGCTTCTGTGGATTCGTATGTAGCTTCTACTAGAAACAATTTGAAACAACTTTCTTTTTTCAAGGCTTGTATAATTGCCCTCTGCAATGCAGCCATGTGTAGAGTTCATAGGGCTTCCAGCAAGTGCTATGTGTTTACCTGCACCCCATCTATATCATACTTTGCTACATCCTTATATTGGCTTCCGTAGACCAGAAATATTATAGTACAGAAAAGCCCTGATATAATATTGTCCATTTGTTCAGGACTCAAAGAATATATATGTCATGGCTTTTTGTAGTAAAAAGTATTAGTAAAAATTCCAGTTGCAACTATGTGCAACAATTGCACTGAATTTCAGTCTAGTTCAATAGCATTATTTCCTTCTTTCTATACCTGAAAATCCTATGCTCCTTTGTTTTCCTAGTTGTGCTGGAAGATTAACGTGTACTCTATGTTTATACAGTATTTTATCTATGCTGGCTCACAAAGTAAGCTCTTGATTCTACTGTTAATTAAGATGTATTCCATGGCACGTCACAAGGATTCAGAGCCAGGCAGAGGCTTTGTAGTTTCCAAGCATTAGTCAAATCATATGTATGATTGCCATCAGCATCACTAGAAGGACACTGTGTATTAAAACAGACAGATTTGAGAAATAGTATCCAAACACTGGCAGGAAGGCATGGTGGAAACTGAAGGACCACATATGGTTGAATAGCTCTATAAGACTGTGTGGATGAGGCTAGTATATTTTGGAGCCATAATTCTCAGTCTGAGCATAAATCCCCATGATTGAGTCTACTTCAAATTGGATTGTAGTAGTATTCTTTACTGTGACCAGCTGTTTCCATAGACTGGCCTTAAATAAAAATGTGTTACAAAGAAAAACCTATCATTTAAAAAGATCCCATACAATTTTTTTTATTAATTTATGGCCTTCCAAATTATCTTCTTGTTTTTGAATTAAGATGTGCTTGTTTATTAATTTAATTCCCATATGTTGAACAGAATTTAATGGATTGCTATTTGATGCAGACTTCAGCTTTTTTGGGTATTCCCTCTTCACCCATCCCCACAGAATTTTAAATGTTGAAGTTTAAAAAAAGGCATTTTAAAATGAAATTTTAACTCACCTAATTATCTTATGTGATTCTTTTATTTTTGCATTCATTTATGTCCTGGTCATCACCCAATTGGACTACAGTACAAGCTCTACACAGGGATGTCTTTGAACAGTTTTTCTGGAAGCTTCCACTGATGCAAAATGCAGAAGCAATTATGTGTGTGCCCCTTTGAGGGCAATCTTTACAACTCTGTTTTGTGAATTGCATTGATTACCAATTTGCCTCCAATACTGGTGTGGATTTTTAAAGGCCCCCCCCCCAAAAAAAAAAAAAAACCTAACTGAGGGCTTGCCACTCACTGATCTACCAATCCAATCTGTCCAGCAGGGGAGGCATGTTGTCGGTCCTGTTCTGTTGAGGAGTTCCATTTTGCCTTTGTCCAGTTTCATTTTTTATTCTAAGCTTATCACCAACTGAATCTATTTCTTTATTGTGTCATATCTCATTTCTCTTTATCTCATTTAGTCTAAACCACCTGGAGTCACTTAGGTGAAATGGGTGGTGTAGAAATGTAATAAACAAACAAACAGACCTGACAGAATCTGGAAGATGAGGCTTTTCTGCTGTTTTTTGGAACATTGTCTTTTCTTAAGTGACTCAGAATAAAGCCTTAGGATCTGTAGGAAGCACTCGAAATGGTTTTTGTTTTTATCATAACTGGGGAGCTTTATGGTCCCCAATATTATTTCCAATTAGTGCATCTAATCAGAAGCACATTTTATTTTATTTCTTCTGTTCTTGTGGGTTCTGGAGATAGAAGGAATCTGGTGTCTGAGTTGTGTGGTTTTTTTTAAATTTCTCTTCTAACAAAAAATGTTGAGGGCTGCATACCAAATTAGTCTGGTTGGGAATAGTTCTTGTTAGATACTAATAAATAATATTTATTTGTTAATTAATCATATTTATATAGCCATCTATCTCACCCAGTGAATCAATATTCTTTGTGTGTATCATTTTACCAACATGTGGGAGTGCACCATATAAATTCACTGTGCAGTTGTAAATCACATTGTGTCAAACTTCCTTCTTCCTTGTATTTTCTCAATACACGCAACAGAATGGTCAATACAGACAAAGATGGAAAAAGTAGAAGGAACTTAAAGCTATATAAAACTGTACACTTCTGGAATTAAAGAAAATCTTGTACTCTGACTGGAAATCATCAGGAGGATAACAGTAAAGAAAAGGAGAAGGAGGGTGGGGAATGGATAAAGTGGAAGAGGTAGAAATCCTATTACCTGCAAAAAAAAAGACCTATATACCTCTGACACTCGTGAACATAGAATTTCTGTCTGTTATCATTGGCGAATATTAGACACCTTTCAGAGAATCATATTTTTGGCATGAAAAACATAGTTGTTATTTAGAAGCTATATGAACCCAGGTTGACATACCCATGACTTCTGTTATGCAGAAATTGCACACTTACAGCATGAAGTTGACATGGAATATTTGGAAGTTAAGAAAGACAATTTTCATCCTGCAAGTCTATCTCCTGAATTTAAACTAATAACAACTGACCGAATTCTGTCATGGACATGCATTTATATGCATGAACTTCTTTCTTAAAGTGAGAAAACAATGGAAAACAAGAAACATTGCCTACATACCCAGTAAGATAATTTTTTGTATTGCCTGCAGGATTACCCCATCATTTGGGGGAAGGGGAAGTAAATTTCTTTTTATTTTATTTTAAATTACCTGTTTTCTTTTCACTCCTTTGTGTAGCTTTCTTCTTTTGTTTGTTTTGCTTTATTTCTGTTTGATTTAAAATATGAAAATTTAGTTTTAGACTTTCAAAGATTTGTCCAAGTTTCACGTCATTGGTTGTATTGGCTTCCTTTTTTTTTTCAGAGTGCAATTAAAGTTGCTGGTTGTCATTTTTAAAGCCCTTAATGGCACACGATCAAGTTATTTGCAGAATGCCTTTGTCTGAGACTATCTGCCTGTTCCACTAGATCTAATAGGGTGGGCATGCTACATCCCTTCCCTTCAGTGTGCCATCAGATGATTCCTAAGAAGTGCACCATCTCAACAGCTGCCCTTCCCCTTTGCCACATGCCTTTCCTGAGAATTGGCAGATCTCCCTACCCACCTGACCATCCAAAAAGCCTTGAAAACTGGATTTTCTCACAAGTGTTAGGGCAGAGTGTTGACTGATGCCTAGGAAAGTTCCTTCTTATATATGTGGAATGTATTATCTGGAAGCTTTTGTGTTGGTTTTATGCTTGTTGAGGTGTTCAGGCTTATGATATAAAAGATATACAAATCTTAAAAATACATACATAAAGTGAGATAAAAGTAAGTTGGATACACAATGTTATTTTTCTGCTGCAAGTTAAGAAAATCCAGAAAATAATGATCCCAGTCCAACATGCAGATTCTTGATGCTCTGACTGATGCAGAGACATTCAAACAAAATAGGAGATGACACAGAGGATATAGAGGAAAGTAAGAGCATTCAGTGGAGGGAGAAAATAGGCTTTAACAATGGGAATCCAGGAAACTATTTTGTTGCCCAGCAATCCTGCTGTTATCCTGCCAGCAAGCAATTGATGTCAGGCTTTGATATTGTAGGTTTCCATGATACCATGGCAGTGATAATGTTGTCTTCATTGGTCTAAAAAGCATCTGCATGTTGCAGCATAACACTGATAAGGTTGTTATCTCAGCAATGAATAAGGTTTTGTGACACTAACTTCCTAGCAGCCAAGCAGAACACTGCTAATGTTGTCATCATCATAACACTCTAGAGTAATTGGCACAGGTACCTGGTGTTTACCCAACCCAGCCTGCTGTTTCATTTGCATTTCAGGATTGTGAGAGTACAACAATTTGGAATGAAAGGTGGGTGAGGTAAAATTACTTTTAAAAATTCAAAAGAAGAATATACAAACTTAAGACGCAAAAGTCAGAAGAACCTCCAGTCCAGGTCATCTAATACAGGGTAAACCACTTATTTGTAGGGATTCTGATTAATTTTATTTTGAGCCTATTTTAAGCCTGATAGGACACAGTTTATAGTGTAGTTAGCAATCTCTGAATCAGAGAAATATGTAAGAATAAGAAGCATTCAGGAATATGAAGAATATGTTTGTTCTGGGATAGCTATAGAAATTATTTTCAAAAGGAAAAAGGTCCTTTGTTTATATGACTAAAACTTGGAAAATGCTAATTGAGTTTCAGACAATTTTTCAGGGTTTCATTTGATGATTCTTACCAACCAGTTTGCTATCCACGGTTGGAAATTAAACTTCAGATTGGCGAATAAATGCCTGTATTCTGTTTTTGTTTTGTTTTTCCTTTTTTTCATTAATTCTTTCTGAGAAAGCACAAGAGTCCTTTCCAGAAGAGTCTCTCTTGTTTTATCATTATTTGCCTATGAGTTGTGTTTTCGAGAAGGGACAAACACATTCAGATTAAAAAAATTGTTTCTACATAATGGCTTATATGAAGAATGATTGATTATTATGATTTTAGAGTCCCATAAGAGGGTAGACAAACATCCCATAAAATCCAAATAGTTTTGCCAACATGGTTCAATTCTGCCCTACAGCATCTTTTGTGTGAGAGGCTTGGATGATTTTCTATCTTGAACTGTGCCAGGGCATCTCTCTGGTTAGCCCAAGGGCAACGGAATTCCACAATTTGCCTATCAAGTGGAAAGAGAGACAATTTTACTGATCTTGGATGCTCGTTTTTAAAAATATGAAATAGAGCTATGCCTTATTTAGGGATATGTCCTTTTCAATAAACACACATTTCATTGGATTCTGGAACTGAGTTTGTTCTCACTCTTGTACGAATGGTGAAATTCCTTGGTTGATAGTTGATTTTAATATACTAAAGAGATATTGAAAGCATCTCCAGTGAAAGCCCCAATCTGTTGAATAATATATTCAACATATATTATAATATATAGTTTTATATATAATATAATAGTTTTATATAAAACTATATATAATAATATATAGTTTTACACCAATACGATATAACTAAGCAAAGAATATTCATGCAGCTGCATTAGGATACTTTTTGTCTGTCTATCTGTTTGTTTGTTTATCAAAAAATGTTTAAAACCATCCAGCACCCTTACAGAAAGATTCCGGGTTGTGTGCAAATAAATATTAAAAACATAAAAACAATACATAAAATTTAAAAGCGGGGGCTTTTAAACCAAAATTAATTAAAGGCAGGGGAGACCTTTTAGAGTGCTAACCAGCCCAGTAGCCTTGTGCTTCTCTGTGCACCCAAGCAATGCCATAGAGCCAGATTTAAATGGTTTTCTGCTAGGCCAGGATATTGGGCTGATGCTAGATATTGTGCTGCTTATCTCTGGGGATAGTCAATGGAAGGTCAAGATTGAATTTCCAACTAATTATTTGAAAGATCTCAACATTTACAGTACAGTACAGTGAGCCTTCTGTTTGGTATGGCTTTCAAGACAATTATAACCTAATTCTGGATACTTATACATTCAATACACTTAAATAAATGCATTTTTTGGCTGACCTTTTGTACTGTGGGATCATGATGGCTCAGCGATTAAAGACACTAAGCTTGTCAGCTAGAAACCCCAGGTTTGGGACCTGAACATTATGCAATGGCAAGAAAGTGAGAAGTAATATGTATTCTAAAACATTTTTTTTCCTACAGAACTTGTTCTTATAATCATTCTAATTGCAGTTGCAATTCTTTCATTTTTTCTTTTATTTCTGATTTTTCCACCAGGATCCACTTCTGACATTATGGACTATCTTGCATTCACTAATTTCTCAATCATTCAACATAAACAATCATACCATTCATATCTTATTATTCAGTCCTTGTGGCTTAAATACATATTCCAAGAAAAGCCTATATTTTTCCTAATCATATGTTCGTTATCACTTTTTTATACTTTCCCATCTAGTCCCTACCATGCAGTTATATTTCTCCAATTTTTTTCCCATGTAGAATGTTGTAAAATGTTTCTCAAAAGTGTGTGTACTACTTAATTTTGGAACATTTGGATCAGTACACTAATATAAATAACTCTCAGTTTTATTCCCAAGCATGCTCATATTATTCTGTTTAAGATAGGATCTTTGATCTGGACGTTAGCATTATTACAACATACTAATCTCTGTATCTCATGAATAAGGTAGTACGGATAGTGCTGATATATTCTGAGGAAAATATCTAAACTAAAGATTATCTAATTTGATGTAGAAAACAATATGCCATTCATTGCTAAAGCTTTCATTAGAATTTTTTCCCCTTTAGTAGTAAGTTTTCTGAATGTGAAAACAAGCATGAAATTATATATTTCTTGTTTTTCCATGCAATTGATAACATTATATGCACCCTTTCTTCAACTGTATACACAGATTTTGTGAGAGTTATGAATGCAAAATTTAGAAGTATGTAGAGTTGAACAAAATAATTACATTCTAGAGCACATGTATATATAAGTGTGAATTAGCTAAATGAAAACTGAGGCAATTTGTATACTATCCCTATTCCTAATACACGTATCTTAGAATTAGCTTCACATCATCTCTGACAACTGCTTCCCCAGGTAGCTCTTTTCTCAAACTTGATTTATATTATTATGAAGAAGCTAGTGAATAGCCATAACAATTAGAATTAATTACTCTTTTCACAACCATACATCTTCTCTATGCTTTCCTTCCATTTTCCCTCTGGATTTGTCATTGTCTTGCGGCCAACCCTCTACAATAAAGTCACATGCTAATCAATAAGACTTTTATTGAGAGCAACAGACTGAAGCTAAGTGTACAATAGGACTTAAGTAGTAGTAAATGCTTTAGTCAGTACTGAATTCCAAGGCTTAAATACTTAGTCTTGTGCCTTGGCTGGCATCTTGTTTTAGTGCCCTTCCTTGGCTAAGATGTAATTCATGGAATTCCCTAGAGGTCCACTTGATGGCTGAAGTGATCTGCCTGAGAGCAAACCAAGGAACAATGAAGTGACAAAAATCACATCTCAACTTGCTAATGGGAGTCATCAGGCCATTAGACTAAGAGCTATGACAATGATGGTATAACCCTGTTCTAAAGGAAGCAAACATCTGTGCGGGAAATCTGAATCTTTCACTAATTAAAAATAATCCTATTGCATGACTTCTATATACATTAAGATATAAAAAGGGAATATTGGAAATTAAACACTCATTTAATTTGTTAAAAGATAGTTGGAGTTTATAGGTTTTGAAAACTATTCCATACAATTAGGCCCATCCTTTTTAGCTTTATTTCTTTTCCTAATCATCTTTCAAAAGTCTTATGCTTATGCTGAAGACTCAAGCATGAATTGAAATCATTCCTGGCATAAACAAACAGACAAACAAACAAACAAACAGAAAAATCCTTGCAGATCTTGCAGAATGCTTTGTTGAAATCCAGCTATAGGGGACAGCTAGTCTGATAAATGTGAGTCAATTTGTTCCAGACATTTAAGTGGCAGCTCTTATATCATTGATCTCAAAAGTTCAGAATGCTCTGAAGACTTAAAATCAAAAAAAAATCACAAGTTGCAACTTGATAAGTATTAGTATGTCTTACCTATTGCCTCTTTTTGTTCCTCCACTATTCTGAAAAATGGCCATGCACTTTTTAAGGATCAAAGGTGGAATTATGGGGGAATTGGGTCCTGCCAGCTATCTTAAAGTCTAAAATATCTACAGATACTTGCTGAAATGATATGTTTCTGGAGAAATAAAATAACAAATAAATAAAATAAAAACATACAAGTAGCATCTTCATTGAGTTCTCTTAGTTACTAGTTACTATTATGGGAACATGGCAAATATGGAAAAGATTTGACTTTGCCTTCATTCAGTTGTATGGAGTGTTTTTTTTTTAATTTTCAGCCTAGTTTAGCTTTATTATTTATGGATAGACTCCCATATAAATGCTATCCATATTTCAATGTTTTCAGCTTATAAACATCAGGTAATGTTGACTAGGTGCTGATATCTGGCTGATTTCAGTTGAGTTGTAATCTGGTGATTTACATACTGTAGATATTTCATGCAATTTTCTTGGCATCATATGAAAATGGTTTGTTCTTGATTTTTTTTCTAGGATGTTTCTTTGATATCCCAGTATAGTCTAAAGCTTTGGGCTTCTGGGATGGGCCCTCATTAAAATATTAACAAAGTTCCCCATCAAAGTATTTAAATCAGTCAAGTTCAACTGGGTGTTATCAGTTCAAAGTAACTCAACTTCTAAGCTCTGCATTACATTATCCAATGTTGCAATGATTAATTCTTGCTATAATTCACACATGACTTGCCACATCAAAAATGTTTGAATGTTTAGGTTTCCAGTTCTTCAATCAGCCCATAAAATAAAAGTGGGACCCAAACAACATTTTTTGCACAAAAAGTATTACTTCAAAGCCCTTTCCAAGATTCTATGCATAACTTAGATGCAATTCAGTTTCTCCGTACCACTCCTTGAGGGTGTTTTTTGCATTTAACACTAAACATGTTTCTAACATGGTTAGTATCCATCAGATTTTCCTGGAACTTGTTTGTTCTGTCGGCTATTTTTGTCTTCTGCAAATGTAGGAGACCACTAAAGGACCTCTTACTCATTCTCAGTAGTCTTATTTTGGTTCTTATTCATGGTAGTCAAACATTAGTTTGCAACTAATTTGTCCAATATATATTTATAAGGGACAGCCAGAATTATAAAGTGTAGATTGCAAGACTGTCAAAATAATTTTGGTTGTGTGATTTTGGGCAAAATGATACACAAATTGTTGCAAGCAATTTTGTGCTTTGCAAATAGAATAGCAGAGTATAGATCAAAATTACCTCAAGATCTTTACCACATATTTACCTCACAACTACACTAAGATTAAATCCTTGATGCTAATTTTTGCACGGCAAATACTTTATTACAATAGCTATTTCACAAATCTTCTCCGAAGAAACCTTATAAGAGATAAATAGGACAAAATACTTAGCACTATTAACAGTCTGCAACAGATACACTTGAAATAATTCTTTCATACTGTCTCTCATCTTTCTCTTTTACAAAAAGAAGATTGGTTTAAAATTGCAAGTACTTAAAACCACAGTTGCACCATCTGGCATTATCTATAACTTCAGCTCAGAAAAAAAATAGAGGAAAAAATAGGATATTTAAGTTCAGTGTATGAAATGGTGATATAACTACTCTTCCAACTGGATTTTTTTATCATTTTGATTCCATAATCAGCATATTATTTGATAAAAACAGCCAGTGGTTCTGCTTTTTTTTTTAACAGGAGATAGTTGAATGAAACTCTGTCATTTTTGTTTTTTGTTTTAATAATTATCAGTAGTAGAATTCTTATTCAGGATATACAAAATATTGAGCTATCTAAAAATAAGAATAAAATCATTAAGAACTCATCCAACACAATATGCAATCATTTTTTTTTCTGAAAGGATTTTTTAAATGCACTAAATTTATGAATAGCATATTTGATCATAGCATGAAACTATACTTGTAATTACATACTCAAGTCCGCCATGTAGAGGACCAAATTTATCATCTCCAATTTTCATGTGATAAGCAAAGGTGGGATTTTATGTTTGCTATAATGGTGCACTTCAGTATAGATACAAGAGATACAGTACATGTTATTCTTTATTGTTCCTTTAATGAAGAGATTCATAAATCAGATTCACACTACCTTTAATTGGTAAATATCCTACTCAACCAGATTCAGGCTATGCCCTGATGCTGTCCTTGTACAAGATATCTTTTGTATGAAACTAGTTTTTTTGCAACATCATGGAAGATCCAGTGGGCCAAACTTTATTTAAATTTTAAATATTATAACTTTATTGAAATGTTATATGCTACATTTAATATAATTTTAATGTTTAGTATAATTTAATATAGACTGTGTCTTGGACTAGTCTATGATGGCATAAATTGAAATAAAATTACTAATTAAGATGGATGATTTCCCCCCCCCTTCACATTAGGCTGCCAGGAAGCCTTCATGAGAATGAAAAATGTGAAATATGAACCAGCATAGTTACTACTACACTAAATGAAGCTCAAAAATACCAAGATAAAATTGAAAATAAATCCTAAAAATCTTGAAAACTAGATATAAAAACAGAATTCTGTTTCTCAATTAAACTTCTGAATAATTGCAAAATCAGCTTTTGATCCAGGGTTACCTGTTTTAAACTTCTGTTTTTTTAAATTAGCTAAATTTATGCTGTTTGGTATTCACATGGAACAAACCTGGATTGAAGCAAACATCAGGATGATATTAAAAAGCTTTCTCTTCTTCAGCAAAGTACTTCATGTAACAAAGATGACACAATTTCTCTTAGTGATATTACTGATGTCATCTTCAAAGTCTATTCTCAGTTTCTATAGCTGGCAGAGACTTCTATACATAAACAAAGATTTCTTTCCACTTGTGGAACTATTGAAATAGACTTCAACGTGAATGAAAATGGTCGCTTCCTGTTTAAAAGTACAGGTGAAAATTGCAAATCATTTTCAAAGAAATGCTTCACCTTCATCCAAATGAAGCACTCCTAAACCTTGCACATCCTTAACAGCTCTTTTATCACCCAAATGAATTTGCAAATCTTTCCAATTTAATAAGGAATTGACAACCTGGTACCTTCATATTGTAAATGGTTCTGCTCACCTTTTATTCAACAAACTTACACCTACCCAAAAACACATCACCATCCAGTAGTTACTTATTCAACCTAATTTCATCTTATTAATACATGAACATGTCCATGATATGGATTGCCATTTCTTTCCATCATGATATAGAGAAATATTCAGTCTCATATTTCCTGTGGTCCCTCATTTAAGTACTAACAGATGTATTCCTCCTTTATTGACACTAGTGAAAACAGGGAACAGAGTCTTGTTTCATTAATAGAAATGTATGTTTTCTCAAATTTTAATGCCTTTTTATAAAAAGAATCATATTTAAGATAAAAAATAACAACTAATGAAGTCATCTTTAATTGTTCTATTATTAAATAAATTATTTTTTTTTCTAAATCTTTCTTCAAAACATATGAAGAACTGTTACAGGAACTGGGCTTGGCTAGTCTAGAAAAGAGAAGGACCAGGGAAGACATGATAGTAGTCTTCCAATATTTGAGGGGCTGCCACAGAGAGGAAGGGGTCAAGTTATTTCCTAAAGTGCCTGTAGGCCAGAAAAAGGAATAATGGATGGAAACTGAACAAGGAGAGATTTAACCAGGAAATAAGGAGAAACTTTCTGACAGTGAGAAATCAACCAATGGAACAGCTTGCCCTCGGAAGTTGTGGGAGCACCATCACTTGAAACTTTCAAGAAGAGATTGTACTGCCATTTGTCAGAAATAGTGTAGGGTCTCCTGCTTGGGCAGGGGGGGGGTTGGACTAGATGACCTACAAGGTCGCTTCCAACTCTGATTATATGTTATCTGTTATCAAGGTTATTCTAACATATTTTTTATTAATGCGGTTATCCATGTAAATTCTTGTGGGAAATATTCCCAATTGCTTTGTTATTGATAAAAAAGTCTATTTGTTTAAATCCAGAACAACATGTGTATGATAAACTTATACTTATTTTTATGTTATTTACTTATATCCCATCTTTAATATTTTTTCAAATAACTAAAGATGGCAAACATATCCAACACACCTTCCTCCTCGTATTTTTCCCACAACAATCCTGTGAAGTGGGTTGAGCTGAGAGAGTGTGACTCACACATGTTCCTGAGGTGCCAATGTATTAGTGACAAGGAAGAGGAAAATTGCATTCATTCCCTGATTTACAATTATTTCTGTTTTCTTCTCCCACATTACTGCACTTAAAAGAAATAGACTTGCAGAGTAAGGTGAAATCTCTGTTTATAAATCTACTTCCAAGCAGAGTAGAGTTGCAACCATCTGAAGATGCTTGTGAGATTTATAGGTGCTTTGCTTGCAATATATCAACTTTTCGTTCTTCTGACAAATTATATATAATCCAGTGGAATAGGGTGCCTTGGAAGCAAAGTACCGCAGTGACATTTATGCCTGTGAATACTTGCTTTTCCAGGCAAATATGTATATATATTTGATCTATGTCAGATATATAGTTGACTGAGAATTTAGGCACTAAAAGGATATGGTCATTGAGTGAGGTTTATGAGTGGAAGATTATGACTCCCATGCTTTTGATTTATTAAAGATAACATTTAAGACAGCAAATTGTTGAAGTGATAAATGTCAACATTATATTTCGTGGCACATTCTTCAAGAAAATGTAAGCTCTGATATGATTTTCCTGTCAATGAGACAAACTTTTGGCTGTCTTTCCTTCTAATTTTGTACTTCATATAGCTACATATTGATATAAACTGAAATTGGATTACTTCTTGTCTTTCCCAGAGTAGCCTCATCTTCCAACTTTTGCAATATTTTCTGATAAAGAAAACAAACTTTTAATATTTCATCACTCATTCACAATTCACAAGTGCTACTCATGGACACAACATCATTTAAGCAATGTTGCTTAGAAGTTCACAGCAGTTATATTTGTTGACATGAATGTAGTCTGATGCAGCTGTATCTGCTGACCTCAGCCTTTCACATGACTTCCCACAGTGCCTTATGCTAAGAAAGTTGTACCCTTGACATTCCCACAGTTGGCCTTCCCTCATAATGATTCATTCTTTATTCAGGAGCTCTTATTATATGGTTGCAACATATGTCAACATCTTCATCAAAATAACATTGAATTGTGCTGAGCCATAAGCAAATTATTTATCTCTCAGGGAGGGAAGCATAACCTTCATTATAATGATTCAGTTGACATTTTCCCTGTGATTCTTATTGTAGCACAATCACTTCCGGTTGGAATCTGTGAGTTTATCATCTGAAACAATCCAGAGTTGTGGTAAACTCTTCAATAGGCAAGGAAGTCAAAACCTGAAGGGGGGTAAATGCGGGAATAGGAGAGATGGCACAATTAAATTCAACATCTATATTTTCAGAATTTTCAGTACAGAATAGGAAGAGTGTAAGAGTAGAATTGAATTGAATTGTGTCCTTCTTTTGTTGTATCTATGATCTGCCTTTGCATTTAGAATGCTAAACTAATTCTAAATGAACAAAACAACTTTGATATGGATCCAGGCCAAAGATTTGAATTTATTTAAATTAATTATTATCCATCCAGAAAGTTCAAGTGATTGTTGGTATCTGTGGTGGAATGTAATCCAGAGTCACAGGGGGGAAGGCTGTTTCCCAAGGACAAAGAGACAAAAAACTTGGGAATCTTCAATATTCAGAAAAAGAGTGAAAGCAGACAATCTCCCTCCCCCCCCAAAAAAGAAAAAAAAACAAATTGCAAGGTATATCTAATAGATGCAGATAACTATTTTAGATGGCAATTTATATTTACAGGCAAGAAACAATAAAGAAACTACTCTGAAGTAATTTCTCATGTCATTCTTGGTTCCTTGGCCTGACAGTGTCAGCCATTATGTATTATCTAGTTAATAAGTCATTATATATCAAACAATTCCTTCAGCTCCTGGCTGAAAATGACTGTTACATATGATGTCAGCAGCAGACAAAGTTCATAAATACTAAAAATCATTTGGCTTGCTATAACTAGTGAAAAGAAAAATTGAAATTGAAAGGAAAATTAAGGAAGTAGGTTATAGAGAACTGTATATCTACATTACTTTTTCTTTAGTCACAAATACTACTGAATGTGAAAGAAGAAAATCTGTATAGAACAGATTAAAAAGCTAGAAATCTTTCAAATTAACATGTTTGGTGGTTGTTTATACATTGCTAAAAATGCAATTCCATGTTGAAAGAACCTTCAGATGCTCCTTCCTTCGTTAGAACTTTGATGCCTATCATTAGCCTAAATGAATAAATTATTTTCTTACCTACCAATAGAGCACAAATGCAAACATTCTCAACACTCAGAATGAATTGACACCTGATAATAATGGTTTAGCTGATTCAACAGTTATAATTGTATAAAAGATCATAGTAAAAAATGTGATAGAAAAAAAATGCTTCACTTTCTTTTCTTTTACCATATTTATTTACCAGGCATCATGCTATCATCCACTTTTCAGCACTGTAATGACTTCTGTTTTGTTACAGATATTCTGGGTTGTTATCTAACAAATGCCTAGGTATCACTTCCTACTTTGGTCCATAAAAACCAAAGTATCAGCTTAAACTTTATAAAAAGGGTTCGTTTCTTCAAGGAAAAAAAAACCCTCTTAAAATGGCTTATAAAGATCAGTACTTAATCTGTATCTGCTCTCCTGCTTACTATTCAAAAGGCAAACACAAAATATAAAAGAGGTTGACAGGGAAGAAAGAAAATAGCATTTTTACAGCAAACATTGTTAGTCTTTTTTTCGGGCTAGAAAGTAGAAAAATTTTGCATTTGTAATTTCTCAGCTAAATAGATAGACCAATCTGGTTTGCTATTTGTAATGAGGAAAGAAAAGTAACATTATTGTCAACAATGTTATTATGGAAATTATTATCATTGTTGCACATTGTGTTTATATCATTTTTCTGGGAATTCCAGTTGATTAAATAGATTAAAATAATTAGATGTCCAAACTCTGTGAAGTAGGACATATGGAAAAGAATGACTGATTCAGAATCACCCTGTGGGCTTTCTAATTTAGTAAAATCCTTAAGTATAACTGCAATACAAGTTTTCCAATTTTGCACAGGAAAAGGAATTTCTGGCTTAATTTTTGTTTGTTTGTGTTAATTTATCTTCCTTAATGTTCAACAGAGTTGCAGGATGCAATGTGAAACATAGGGCTCCCACAAGCAGGCATGTAGGTTGTCCACTGCACAAAGATGCCATGACACAGGAGGCACCACACAATGGAAATGGTAGTAGCCTGCTGCCACATTGCAAGTGCCAATTTGGGGGTTGAAGCCCATCAAGTTACAACTCATCACATCTGTGCATGCACTGTAGAAGGAAAGGCAAAACAAAGCACCAGAAGGTCACAGTTGCTATGTGACATATCTTGATTCTCTGGTGACAAAAATCTTTGAGATAAAGACACCCTATATTTCAGATGCAGTCCTGATGAAACATACCATTTGGAGTAAGACGAAAATCCATACAATCAACCTTCCAAAATTTCAGAGAGACATGTCATTTGACTTTTGAATCATACAGCTACCCTGGGGCTCAGGAAGGCAAAAATTGGAGAGGGGGGATCCTTTGGTCTTTTTTAGGTTCCAGAAAAAGGAAGTGGGGGAAAACAGTGCGTTCCTTAAGTGCCTAGATAATAATTCTGGCAGCATTGGAGTCCTTACACAAGGAATCCTCCTGGGTGAAGCAGTAAGACAGCTAGGGGAATCCTGGCACAGCTGATTGTATGAACAGCTGATTGTTGAGAGGGGGAAAATACCTTAAGGGGTTAGCATCTGGCGGGCAGAGTGAGCGAGCATCGGGTGGGTGGGCCAAGTGAGCCAATGGCGACTGGGTGACCGGGTCAGGGAAGTGGCCAGTCGGAACTTACTACCAGTTTGGCGACCATGCCAAATTTTTGCTACCGGTTCATCTGAACCAGTGCAAACTGGCTGAATGCCACCACTGACTAGATCTGCAGGCATTTAATATTCCTCAATTCTTACTAGCTTTGTTTCTAAGATTTCATAGGTGTCAATATAAGAAATTAATGAGAGAATTTATAACACTTTCTAAAATAATGTAGCGGGTGGAGTTTTTCCTCAGTATTGCAGAATCAAATTATCTCCTAGACTGCAATATCTGTTTTCTTTGTTAATTATTGTTTCTTCCAGGTTTATGACTAACATGAATAGAATCACAATTAACAATATTTTTTTAAAAAGACAAATTAATTACAATCTGTTTGTAACTAATTGAAACAAAATCATGTTTCAATGAATTTTCACAGAGAAATAATGTATATATTATTAATATTAACATTAATAATATATAATGTATAGCATATAGTAATTGCTAGCTGTTTGTGGTAAGAAGAGAAACGGCTTTATAACACTGCTTGCAAACAATAGCTGTGTTCATACAAAAACTAAACATGTATAAACATATAGATGGGCACTATACTTTTCTTTTTCAGGGTAAGTAGCATTGCACACAGTGCAGAAATGATGGAAAAAATTGTAAAAATAAAAGAAATTAAGCATATGAAATAAATAAGAAAATATAACTAAATCTAGTTTACACTAAATGTCACCTGCCACCGTATGCTTGCTTGTGCTTTCCTGCTATCTGGTGACAGATTACCATAAGTTGTGGGGAGAGGGAATGAAGGGGGATTGTTTGGGGAAATGAAAGTAAATTCTGTGTCCTGTCAAGACTCCTCCTCAAGGTGACCGAGTGTCATGGGCCCATCAGAGCCTGAATCTGTGGAGGAAGACAAGCCAGAACTGGAGCTGATGGAGATTGAGGGGGTGGTTTCATTGACTTGGGAGGAAAATGGGAAGGAGCAGGCCCAGTCTGGCCAGGGCCCTTCAGGATTGGGTCAGCTTGTAGGCAGGAAAGAAGGGAGACAGGATGACCAGGATAGGCTAAACAATGAACATGAAATAGCGCTCAGGCTATAAGCAAGGACCATCCCCTCTTGATCCCAAAGCACAGGGAATGGACACAAGGCGAGAACAGCACAGACTGAGCCAACTACTCAGGAGAAGAGCACCAGAGATGGTATTCAGCAGGTTCTGACCAGTTCTGGAGAACCATTAACAGAAATTTTAAGTAGTTTGGAGAACCGGCGAATACCACCTCTGACTGGAGATTTTACAGTATCCTTCCCCTGCCACACCCACCAGGCCACGCCCACAGAACCAGTAGTAAAAAAAGTTTGAATCCCACCACTGAAGAGCATCCCACCCCTCTTCACAAGGCATACCTGAGCACTGAGATGCTGTGAAGAGGGGCACTTTTTGGAAACAAATGCTGAATTCAGATGTTTGAATTTTCCTGGATTCCTTGCATTTTTTCTGGATTTTTTGGTTACTTGCCATGCTCCCTTGTTCCCTAGACTCTACAACTAGCCCTGTTGGATTTCTTGCTTTTCAGCTGTGGTTCTCACAACATAGGGCTGGACTATTTGCAGCCAGAGGCTGCTTGCAGAGTGCGGGGGGTGTTCAACACTTTGCTTTGGGAATTGTCAGAAATGTGGGAGCCTTTGGGGAAATTTGGAGCAATAAATGGGTGGTTTGAACTGCCAACTGCTTGTGTTATCTCTGTGCCATGCTGCAGGTCATCATCACATTTATATATTTATCAATATGCTCAAATGATCTAACAACAGTAGCTTTTTCTGTATAAGTTCTAATCATTCACTCAATTTTTCTGTGACATAACCATGATTTTTGATGTATTAAGTTTTAGATCCATGCTCCTCATTGAGTCACTTAAATTTCCTGAAAATCATTGAGGTTCTCAATCAACATTGTATTACCTGCAAAATAGTGCATATACATTCACATTCAATAATGTTCTAATGTCATTATTGTATATTATTCCATCAACATATTGCCCAAAAGGGGAACATTGTACACCTTTGCCTTCCTCCATGGTTAGCATCAAACCATTTATTAATGCTTGATCCTATGGTAATTTTATCATATATCACTATTACTGCATTCAACAATCGATCTTCGTTTCTTATATTCATGCATTTCTCAGTGACTTCTTGAAGATTAGTCTTCAGAAGAGAGAGAGAGAAAAAAACTATTTTGAACACCATCTTTCACATTTAAATTCACATAGCACTTCTGAAATTTTGCTCATTGTCAGCTTTGCACCTTTTGATAACAATTTAACAACAAATTTAGCAAATTAATCTCCTTTAGTTTTTACTTTTACTCCCTTTTCTTTGTAGAAGGAATATTATTGACATTTTCCCAGTCATCTGAACAGATCTCGTTCTTATATACTGTATATATTGAACCAGTCACAGAGTCAATGCATAGGTAAAGCATGTTTATACTATCTGTATCTGCAGCTTCATTTTTCAATTTCTTTACAGGATACACTACTACATTTTCATCATGTTTATAGAGTAATACCTTTCATTGCAATTGCCTATATTCCATTCTCACTATTTATTATTCAATGTTATTGTATTTATAACCAGTATACGTCAGGTATGTCAACAACCATCAGTTGTCCAGGCTGAAAGGCACCAGACAGTTGTGAAATTGTAGGAAGTGTGGAAAAAAAAAACCCTTCTGGAACTGAACTACAGTCAGTATAACAAAAGACTGCATTTCCATGTTAACAAAAGGCAATCGACAGTTTGAAATGATAGAATCAGGATCAACTAGTCCAAACTGCTGGGACAAAATCAACCATCTCAACCATGATAAATGGGGCTGTTCCAGCTATATTGATCTCATTCTTATTTCACTGCAAAACAAATAAGGTAGGATTCCAACTAAATTCTTCCTTGCTCAGTGTGAACAATATATCATCCCAGGACTAAAGTATATAATAGGCTTAAGACTGAGGGAGTAACATTACTTCTGATTTTAAGTAATACTTAATGGCTTCTCAATCTGCCCTAAATAGTTTAAAGATTCTTCAGACTACATTTAAGACTCAGAATAAAGGAAAATGAAATTTGACTATCAAAGGAAAAGCACTTTTAGATGAAGTTGGGGAGATCTATTGGAAGAAAATTATTATTTTGTTCCCCAAGTTTGTGCAGTCCTAGCGCCCTATGAAAGACAAATAATATTTCATCTTTGCCCAACCTTCTGAAAATTCCATAAGGAATAAGGAAACAATTTTTACCCATTCTTGCAACCAATAACAATCCTATGTACAATCCACTGAATTCAGAGCTTTATTCTGAGTAGACTTTTATAAGATTGTGCTCTCAGTGGTTATTAAAGAAATTAGGTAATCTAATTTATTAGAAATCTAGTCTAACAAAGAGAAGGTTTAGGGGTGACATGATAACTATCTTCCAGTTCTTGTCACAGAAAAGAGGGGTTGACTTATTCTCCAAAGTACCTGAAGTAGGACAAGAAGCAACGCGTGGGATGTAACCTGTTAAAGACAGATTCAACCTGGAACTAAAGAAATATTTCCTGACAGTGGGAACAATTAATTAGAACTTGCTTCCCAGAGTTGTGGATGCTCTGTCTGTGAAGGTTTTCAAGAAAAGATTGGATAACCATTTGCCTCAGATGATATCAGGTCTCCTGCTTGACAAGGAGTTTGACTAGAAGATCTCTGAGGTCAAATTCCAGCCCTATGACTCTATTCTATTTATTCATAGATTTATTTATTTATTCATTCATTATTCATATCTTCCAAACTTGATGTTGCAGAGCTGTCTATCTTTTTTAGTTATTAATTTGATGAAGATGATACTGATTACTACTACTCTTATTTTTATCGCAATTGTTGAAGCACTTTAAATAACATTTTTCATGTATAATTTCATTGCTTATTCTTCTACTTCTATTTGTACAATCTTTCTTTTCTTTACTTTTGTTTCAGAATGGTGTTACTACATATTGCCTTCAGGGATTGTAGAAAGAAATATTTTTAAAATAAACAAATTGTCTGACATTGGAGAAAGTTGTTACTAATTCATTCATATTCATTTATTATTCATTCAATACTTTAAATAAATATGAATAAATTTGCCATTATTATTATTGTTTTTCAGACATTCTGTGTAATAACCATTAGCTGTTGGCGTATGGAGAATTATACCTGTGTCAGTATCAACTTCAGACATATTTGCTAAGCAACCATTGATTTGCTTGAGCTTTGCTTAGAATTTAAGAAAGAGCCTTAATCAAAGGGAAATCTATCTATTACCTCACAATCCTCTCATCATCTTCAGACTTGAATACAAAATGGCTATGGGTCAGAAATGTTCTTTTCATTCTTTCTATCATTATGTTTTCTGGTTTTTCTCTTTTTCTCCTTTTTCTGCCTTATATTTGAAAGCGAAATACTATCTGAAAAAAAGATTAGGTATGTGATTAATTATTTTTAAAGTAGGTAAGTTACTATGCTAGAAAGCAGGAGACCATGAGTTCAAGTGCTGTCTTAGCCATAAAACCCAGCTGGATGATTTTGCTCCAGTCACTCTCCCTCAGCCCAACTCATTTCATAGGAATGTTGTTGTGGGGAAAATATGAGGAGGAAGGTATGTTGATATGTTCACCTCCTTGAGTTGTTTGTAAGAATAATAAAGGCAGAACACAAATAATTAAAAATAAATAAAAACTATAGCCATTATCATTGTTATTCTAAGAGTTTGATAACCAGAGGCACTTAATGTTCTTGCTTGAGTCAAAATCATACAGGCCACCTAGAGTAGCTCATAATCATCAACTTGTAGAGTGGGCCTTTAGTGTTTTACCAATTGAAAGCTTGGCTCAAAATGTAATCAGGTCTTTTAGTCTAATGGGAGCAGAATTACATAGCACAGACACATTTTGAGCTACAAATAACTGCAAATTAAGCATTGAGTTGCAAATGGATGCACTGATTATATTCTGTAAACCATGCATGCAAAAACAAAGTCGGTGCTTTCATCCAAGGTGCTCCATGTAGTAAGGAAAGATTAACCTTCTCATGCTACTTGTTTACACTATAGTTACCAATAGAAAAACCCATCTATTTTGGCTAGAGATCTCAAACTTATTGCCAAAGACATCAGTATCACCTTGATTTTTCTTATGGAGAAGCCAATTAAAATAAGAAGAGTTATTTTTTCATTTTTTATTATAGTTTTTTTTAACTGTAGAACTGAAACACATATTTTTTTCACAAAAACTTGTTTTAAATAGTGCCAGAAAGAAAATAGAATACCCCTATTCTCCTGTTTAATTACATAATTGTGACTTATGCATACACACTGTTCAATTAAATGTGCATGTTCCTAGTGATATCAGCACAATCAAACCTTGTAGCTATTGTTTTATCATCCATGTTTGGAACACAATTCCTGATTGGCTGAAATCATATTGCGACTAAACCAGAAGCGAAGGATTTTCTTTCAATTTTTTTCTTCTCTAAGCACCTCCTTCTTATTCTCAATTCACTTTCTCAGTTTGTTGCTGAAATATAATTTCTAGGCGCGCGTTGAAGACCTGGCTCTTTGAGCAGGCCGGCCTGGGCTGAGATAATGGTTTTAATTTGGTCTCCATAGCATTTAATTTTAAATTGGGGTTTTAAGGGGGGGGGGTCTTTTTAGTCTTATTTATCAGCCGATTAATTTAATACTTTTTTAATTTTTGTATATTTGTGGGTTTTAGATGGGCTGTACACCGCCCTGAGTCCCCTGGGAGAAGGGCGGTATATAAATTTAAATAATAAATAAATAATAAATAAATAAATAGGCATCCTAAGACAAAATGATGACTTTTCCTTGCAATTGTCTTTTTTTCTGCCATTTTTTTTGTCCTTCCTTATATCCTTACAACAAAAGATGTTAGATTTGTGGTCCACCCAAAGTATCTGAAATAAAAGTTTCACAGATTGGAGATGCTACTGGCTCTTGACTTACAGACATATATGCCTAATGGACATTTGTGATTTAAAGCAATTATCATCACCTTCAGTTATTCTAGTTAAAATTCTTTCTAAGAAAATATTGCTTTGTTTTTCTTTATAATGTATCATTCATGCATTTCTAATATTCAGAACATTTAAAATTAATTCAAAATATAATGCTGAATTAATATTTTATTATTGTTTACATTTCTATATTTATTTTTCCTTTTCACTTTACTTCCATATGTTTCTAGTCATAAGTCAAAGTATTGATTTTGAAATTTGGAAGTATTAGACCTTATGGATTCTATTTTGTAAGGTTTTGTAAGGAAGAGATGAAACAAGAAGGAAGGAGGAGATTTGGGGTTTGTTTTTGTTTTTTTTACTGTTAATTTGCCAAAAATGCTATGTATGTACTCTTTGGTCCTAGACAAATAAAATATTTTGACAGGATAAAGAATGGATACCTATCAACATTTTCTTTTTACTTCATCCTTATCTTTCATTGTCATCATTTTGTCATATTTTGCCCTGGGCAGGTGTGTGTGTGTGTGTGTGTGTGTGTGTGTGTGTGTGTGTGTGTGTGTGTGTCACTTTGAATCCTGCGTAATAGTGCATTCTCTGAGCTCTCTCCAAATATATGATGCAACAGAGGAGCACTAAGTTAAGATCAGCATTTGTGGAGAACGAAGAGAGAGGGGTTAAAGGATGCAATTTTGCATTCAATATAGACTTGTTAATGCATATATATGCTTGCAGTTATGAATAATTAAAGTGTTATTAATTATATTAATGTGTTATTATATTAAAGTGTGGTGGTGGCTCAGTGACTAAGATGCTGAGCTTGTCAATCAGAAAGGTTGGCAGTTCGAAGGTTTGAATCCCTAGCATTGTGTAAAAGAGTGAGCTTCCGTTACTTGTTCCAGATTCTGTCACCCTAGCAGTTCAAAAGCATATAAAAATGCAAGTAGGAAAATAGGGACCACTTTGGTGGGAAGGTAACAGTGTTCCATGCACCTTCAGTGTTTAGTCATGCGGCCACATGACCATTGAGACATCTTTGGACAGTGTTGGGTCTTCAGCTTTGTAACAGAGATGAGCACTGCCTTCCTAGAGCCAGGAACAACAAGCATGTATATGTGAGGGGAACCTTTATCTTTATATTAAAGTATTAATCCATATTGTATAGATACAGAGTTAGGTCCCAGATTATTAGATCTTCTTTTGATCAGTAGAACTTCAGTGACATTGGACCACCCATGCTCTTATCCATCCTTGGAGGTTCTGGCTAAGGAATTGGGAATTTCTATAACTGAGATAAATCTAACTGGATTTCAAATTGTTCAATGTGTATCAATACTCATGGATTTGGGGAAATGGGTCACAAGAGTGAATAAGAGGATTCTGACAATGATCTTCAAAGATAACTAATTTTGCAGGTTGCTGGGGATGTGGGATAATATGGCAGTGCTGTTATTATCCACTCACCTATATAACAGTATTCCTTCTCAACCTGCTTAACTTCATTGCAGCAGTGATTCAATGGGTTGATCTAGATTGATTTTAAGTTTTTTTTCTCTTGGGTCAGAGACAGTACAGAAATTGGGAGAAATTTCTATCACGTCATGGGCAGTTCACTTCTTAATGGTGTAAAATCTCCTATTTTGCAGTAAATTTTCAAGGGAGTGGGTTAATGTTTGGAGAAAAACATAACATAAAAGGAAAGAGATGTCAGGATAAATATGCTATCTCCCTTAGGCAGCATATGTGCAGTATGAATTACTGGTATCTCATATCTGTATGCTAAGCCGATCTTTTTGGTATGCTATAGTCTTGCTATTTTTGAAATAAGATTCTGTTGTCAGTCAAGTTAATCTTACTATATGGAGTGGGATGTTATTTTGTCATTTGACTTAGGCAATAAAAACGCTTATGTCAAATCATGTGTAGAATGATATTGCCTGCATTTTGTTATAATAGTGGCAACCGTTCTGCAAATATATTGGGTACTATTAAACCATGCATAGCACAATATTAGATCACCTATTTGGAGCAGCAAGGGTCTCTTTACAGTATCATCAATATCCATTCTTCTTTATCCATCAGTCTTTCCTTTCTTCCTTCTTTCCTCCCTCCTATTGAGAATTCATACACATCACATCCCACAAATGGGCCACTGAAGTGAATTATATTCACTTTGAAGTGACAGTGAAGTGAAAATTTTTACTTCCGATTAAAATAAACATTTTCTTTCCTGATGGATGAAAGATCTTAGGAAATATATTTCGTTAGACTTGGCAACAATATTTACTATGAGCCAAAGAGCTTTAGTTAACAATAACATAAACATAAGGTTATGGCTATTTGAGACTCAGATATTGATTCAAACAGTTCAGTTTTTTTTTTTATAATATGGATTTCTTTAAGAAACTAACAAGGCAAAGGTGAACTAAATATATTTGACATCGACTGAAGCACAGTGTCATCCAAGATAGAACTGCTCAATGATAAAGTGAAAAAGCACAACCAACTCTAATGACAATGCTATTATGTATGATTTTGAATCTCATAATTTAGGATGCTCAACACGAAACTCTATTAATCCATTATGGACACACAAAAACATAATCATTTTGTAATTCTAGTATGAAAAAAGTATCCCATTAATTATATTCATTTGTTATGTTTGCAATAAATATTGATTTCCTGATTTGATCTAAAATCCTGATTCTGAAAAATGTCTTCCTCATTTGATTAAAATGCCAAAGGATACTTATACAGACATACGCTTTTACAAAAACTGTCTCAAAATAGTAAAATTCAATGTTCAGATTTCTTGTCCAAGACAACAAAAAAGGATGAAACCCAGTACTGTGATGAATTTCCATTTTCAAGATGAATCTTTCTTTTCTTCTTCCCTCTGGGTGGAAGTGAAATCTTGTTCCTTGATGCCAAGATTTTGTTTTGGTGCACGTGAAAGAAATACTGTATACCCTAACAACTTTCTTCAACATGTCACATTTCTTACACTATCTGCAGGATCTAAATGCTTTTGACACAGAAAACCAGAATGGCATGCATCACAATGCTTTGATCAGTCTGAATCTTCTTGTCCCCTTTCATTTATTTATTTATTTATTTATTAATTCCATTTATATACCGCCCTTCTCCCAAGGGACTCAGGGCGGTGAACAGCTCATCTAAAACCCCACAGAAAATACAAAAGTTAAAAAATATTAAATTTAAATCGGCTGCGTAATAAGACTAAGAAACCCCCCCCCACCCTTAAAACCCAATTTAGAATTAAAAATGGAGACCAAATTTAAAATCGTTTTCTCAGCCCAGGCCGGCCTGCTCAAAGAGCCAGGTCTTCAACGCGCGCCTGAAGGCCCTCAGGTCCGTGCCGGTACGAAGTTCGGTGGCAGAATATTCCAGAGGGCGGGGGCACCCACAGAGAAGGCCCTACTCCTTGGCGCCGCCAGACGACACATAGCGGCCGACGGCACCCGGAGCAGACCCTCCCTGTGGGAACGCACCGGCCTGTTGGAGAACGTTGGCAGAATGCGGTCCTGAAGGTAACCTGGTCCCATGCCATGGGTCGCCCTAAAGGTCAAAACTAGAACCTTGAAGCGAACCCGGAGAGCCACCGGCAACCAATGCAGCTCGCGCAGGAGAGGCGTCACATGGGCGTCATTGATGTAACACTTTCCCCCAGTGAATAGAAGCAATATAGATTCTCCACAAACATTGCTCTTTTTGTGTACTTTAAGAATTCAAGTACAGATAGAGCAGGAGTGTTAAACTTGCGTTGCATGGCAGTATCATGTGACATATCGGGACTTTCCTCCCTTTGCTAAACTGGGCAGGGACGGGGCCACCATCTGATGCATCAAGCCCTTGGGCCACGAGTTTGAGATAGAGAATACAAAATAGGATGTTGGAAGCAAACAGCATGTGTGTTTTTAAGGAACACCTTGCACCAGTTTTCTTAATATATCAAAAATACGCTTTAGAAATGTGTGCATTTTGTCATCAATACCACTTCTCTGTTTATAGAACCACGAACTTCTGTAAAAAGAAAAACATTGCACAAGGACTTGTGCCGATTAGCTAGAGGCTCTTTCTAAGCAATAACAAGAATTTTCCTATCCTATGTTCTTTTACAAAGGACCATCTAGATGGCATCACATAATTTAAAGAAACATATATGAAATTATATTTCCTTTAATCCACTGAAATAAATGCAATGTTGTATACTAATCAATTTGATTCTGTATGTAGCTGAATGGGGAGCAGAGGTTGTATTCAGCAGGTTCTGACCAGTTCTGGAGAACTGATAGCAGTAATTGAGTATTTGAGTAATTCGGAAATCTGGCAAATACCACCTCTGACTGGAGATTTTACAGTGTCCTTCCCCTGCCACACCCACCTAGCCACGCCCACAGATTTGGTAGTAAAAAAATTGAATCCTACCACTGATGGGGATGGACAAAATGTCTCAGGAAGAAAATCTGCATAGTATAGTTGTGAAATGTGTTAAAAAGTTTTGGGACAAAGTAGGGCTAATTCTTAATTTCATTAGTTAATTAAGGAGCAAGGTATTGCTAATTAGAAAAGTTTAAAGTGGATCAGAAAATCAAGGCACATTTTCCATGATTAATGGATGATTTATTAGTATGTATGATTGGTCTCATTCGAGACAATGACAAATCTGCATATAGACAGGAGTTCTCATGCCTCATGGTGTAACCGGAACAATCTGGAACTGAACACACTCAAAACCATACAAATAGTGGTAGATTTTAGAAGAAACCCTCCCATACTATCACCTCTTACAATACTAGACAACACAGTATCTACAGTAGAGACCTTCAAATTTCTAGGTTCTACTATGTCACATGACCTAAAATGGACACCTAATATCAAAAACGTCATCAAAAAAGCACAACAAAGAATGTTCTTTCTACACCAACTCAGAAAGCTTAAACTGCCCAAGGAGCTGCTGATACAGTTCGACAGAGAAATTATTGAATCTATCATCTGCACCTCTATAACTGTCTGGTTTGGTTCTTCAACCCAACAGGACAGAGACAGACTTCAGAGGATAATTAGGACTGCAGAAAAAACAATTACTACCCACCTGCCTTCAATCGGGCACCTGTATACTGTACGAGTCAAAAAGAGGGCTGTGAAAATATTTACAGACCCCTCACATCCTGGACATAAACTGTTTCAACTCCTTCCCTCAAAACAACGCTATAGAGCAGTGGTCGCCAACCTTTTGGACCTCAGGGACCACCAAACTCATAATTTTAGATCCCAGGGACCACTAACCAGTTCTGTGGGTGTGCCCTAATTTGTGAGTGTGACTTGATGGTCATGTGACTGGCTGGGTATGGCTTGTATGTAAATATTATAAAAATTTATATAAATATTGAATTTTTTATTAAAAAATAGCAACTTTTACCCAAAATCAGACAAAGCAGGCAGGAAGATTGAGTTGCTCACAGAATCACAGATTCATTCAGAAATCTATCTTTCTGCCATTGGCTATCTCAGTCTGTCACATAAAATTTGTTTGCAAGCAAACTCATAAAAATTGCTAGCAAGCAAACTCACAAAATTAACTCACAACACACCATGCATGTAAATATTGAATTTTTTATTTAAAGAAAGAGCAACTTTTACCCAAAATCAGGCAAAGCAGGCAGATTGAGTTGCTCACAGAATCATTCAGTGATCTATCTATCTTCTGTCGGCTACTCAGTCTCTCAAATTTGCTTGCCGTGAGTCTGCACTGAATTTGCTTGCAAGCAAACCTTCAGTCCTAAGAGAAGTTCGGCTGTACTTAAAAGCAGAGCCAGAGATCTAAAGACTAGCTAGAAAGCAAGAAATCCAACCATTTCCTGCTTCCTAGCTAATCTAAATCTCCCGGCACAGCAGAACAGATGATGGTCAGAAAAAAGAAAAATAGCAATTTAGTAGGCAAGTTTACCGGGTAAGGAGTGGGTGGGTGGGGAGGGTTCCCGCGGGCCATGTGGGCAACGCAGCCTTGTGTTTCTATGCAGCCTGGATTAATTACTTTCAGGGGGTACTCTGGGGGTGAGATTTCTCTGTGGCCCACAAAATTTTCTCATGACCCACCAGTGGGCCGTGGCCCACCAGTTGGTGACCGCTGCTATAGAGTACTGCACACCAGAACAACTAGACACAAGAACAGTTTTTTCCTGAAAGCCATCACTCTGCTAAACAAATAATTCCCTCAACACTGTTCAACTATTACAAAATCTGAACTACTGTTACTGTTAATCTTCTCATCACTCCTTATCACTCATCCCCTCCCACTTGTTATTGTAGGACTGTAACTTTGTCGCTTGTATCCTTATGATTTATATTGACTGTTTCCGAGTATGATTTGATTGCTGATTGTACCCTATGACTATCATTAAGTGTTGTAGGTTATGATTCTTGATTCTTAATGAATGTATCTTTTATTTTATGTATACTGAGAGTATTTACACCAAGACAAATTCCTTGTGTGTCCAATCACACTTGGCCAATAAAGTATTCTATTCTGTTCTGTTCTGTTCTGTTCTGTTCTGTTCTCTTCTCTTCTCTTCTCTTCTCTTCTCTTCTCTTCTCTTCTCTTCTCTTCTCTTCTCTTCTCTTCTATTCTATTCTATTCTATGTAATTTATTAATAAGCACATGCTACCCAATGTCTGTAAATATAGATTTTAAATGTGCTAACACAACATATATTAACAGTTAAACTTCCAAGGTGCTAGCTGTGATGATAATGCTACATCTAACGTTAGCAATGTTTCACAAAGACTTGCCACTTTCTATTTTCTCAGAAAGCTTTCACTTTATGCCCTTAAGCTATGTCTACTGTTTATAATATTTATCACGACACTTGTATATTATATGTTTGCATGTGGTAATGATATATGTATAGTCTAAATGTGAAAAAGTTAATGCATTTCTCTCAGCTGTTCTGCCGAGTTCCAGACAGGAAGGGAAACAAAGGTCTCAAGGTAATCATCAAATGAGTCTTTATTCATCCATACAATGCTCCGGATTCAGGTAACAACAAGGTAACAAAGGAATTAAAGTCAGCTCTGGCGCGCCTCGCAGGCCAGAGCTGTATTTATACACTAGTTAATAACTTAATGAGTTTATCCACCATCTGGCAAGTGCTACTGCATCACTATGTAATACCCTAGATATCATGTCTTTACCCATTAATATCCACCCCCATATCCGTACAAGGATCATATTCCACCACCGTATGTATGCCTATCAAGTGAACTTCCACCTCTCCTGAGATCGCTAATGTAACGGGCAGCATCCTTAGCGCTTTGTCTACGGCCGCCCACAAGTTGTAACAGCTTAGCGTGTGACGTCAGCAGGGCTCGTTATCTCTGTTGAACAGTCGAACCCCAGGTCAGGTGGCTAGCAGTACTTTCCACCTTAGTAACATATTCGGACATCGCACAATGCGTGGTGTCACGGCTCCAGCATGTCGTAGAGATGTGACAATTTCTTTTTTTCTTATTTATTTCTCACCCCCACCCCAAATACTATTGCACTGCCTTGGCTTATAGATAATAAAGAGGTCCTAGGTACATAAATTTTTGAAATGTATTTTGGCATCCTTACAGATCTTGTTTTAAGTAATAAAAACTTCTGAGTGTTCTACTTATAATTTTCTATCTGAAAATGACTACCAGGCAACTTTAGAAGAATAGCTCCTGCGGGTACTTTAGTAGACATAATGAGTTCTTCTGTAATTGGGAAATGAGGGACATAGATGCTGTCTAGGGATGATCTAATACAAAATGGGGGTGGGTGGGCTACAGATGAATAGTGGGCAGAGAAAGAAATCTGGCTTAATTTATCAGACAGTAAAAAGAGATGGTGGAAGATTTGTACATTTACACTTGCAAAATTCTGATAATGTTGCATTGCAAAAGAATTGAGTTAGTTCATCTTGTTATGTTTCCTGTCTGATCTACTTGGGAAGCAGAGATCTTCTATATGGACTGAATGAAGTTGTCCAAAGTGAGTGTGAATAAGTGAAAGTGAGTGTGAATCATTCCTAACTGAACCCAACCCATGCAAAAAATAAAATAAATAAATAAAATAAAAAATAATTAAAATAAAATAATAATAAAACAAATAAAATAAAATATTAATGGGAACCTTAAATCAAACATTGAAGAAAGTTCACTATTGATAGGAACTGAAAAGTCCAAATTTAGATGTTGTCTCTCCAGTCAGGTGGTTAATATGTGTTTGTATAGCTATCTCAGGAATTTCAATATTATTTATGGCTTTCATCTCACTTTTAAAGGCTGTTTAACAAGAGTAATATGCCATTCCCACATTAGTCAACTGATGTAATGTACTATTTCCAGCCATTCATTTAATTTCAAGGACATATTTTTTAAAAAATCTAGTCCTTACCACAATCACTTAATTACTAGAATTGAGCCTGGAGCTTTGGTTGTAAGTTGTTATGGTCAGTAATTAGCTACCATATGACCTGGTTCAATTTTACAATTGTTTTATGAGGGTTGTAAAACTGTGGGTGATAAGTCACTGTGGATGATAAATGAATCATATGGTTTTTAAATGAATCCATTCTCCTAAATGGACATATTTGCAGAAAACCAGAAAATGATGGAAACTAGCAAAAAATGTAGCCAGTTGCAGTCAGGACATTACAATTGGTTATAAATGCAAGCTGCTTGTCAGGCACCCAAAATACAATCATGTGACCCCATGTGCATGTATGAGCAGCATTTGGAACTTTTAGAATGGTTCACAAGCAACATTTTGGGAATCCATCATAACGTTGAAGAATCATTATGTGATTTGTTCCTAAACAAGGACTACCTGTATTGGTGTTTTATCTTTTCTATCATGTAAGGTCCTGAAAAAAAATAATAGGGTGAAAATACTTAGTTTTTTTTTCTTTCAAATTATGGCCTTTGAAAGAAAATACCAATACTTGAATTCAAGGATCCGCACTGTATATCTGACATAAATACAATTGAGCGAGTCTGGTATTTTACCAGACTATATTCCTCTGTTCAAAACAGAATACCCTACAACACCAGACTTAAGATTCTTGGCTTAGACAACCTTGAACTACACTGACTAAGATTAGACTTAAGCATAGTACATAAAATCATATGTTACGACATCTTACCAGTTAATGAATATTTCATCTTTAAAACAACAACACTTGAGCACACAACAGATGTAAACCACTCCAAATTCTATTGCAGGAAGTATGATTTCAGCAGCAGAGTGATCAATGTCTGGAACTCACTACCTGCTTCTGTTGTCACCTGCTCAAACCCCCACTCCTTTACCCTCAAACTAACTTCTATTGACCTCACCCCATTCCTAAGAAGTCTGTAAGGGGTGTGCATAGGCATACAATCGTGCCTACCTTCCCTGTCCTGTTGTCCCCAATTATTAGTTCCTATTTCTTGTATTTAAATTTATGTTTATTCTTGTTTCTGTTATATTGTAAGTTTTTGACAAATAAAATAAATAAATAAATAAGAAACAAAACATTACCAAGAATGATAAAATGAGGACCCAGATTGTTGGGGAAAATATCCTGACATTATGTGGGGTGTTATGTAAATCTAAGTGGCATTGATATTAATACTGCTACTGCTGATTAATCAGAATTACTAAATAATGTGGAATATATGAATTTAAGAGATTCTGGCTACTAAGAACCTTAATGATAGCTGGGAGCTACATACATATATACATAACCTACATTGAGTGAGGTAAAGAGGATAAGAGGATTACATTATGCTAGATGGTAGAGAAAAGGTTTTGCTTATTTGTTTTTGTTTTGAAATGTTTTGGCTTGAAGTATCCCAAGAATACTAATCCTCTCAAAAAGCTCTAATACAGGGGTGTCAAAGTTAAGACTTATATCTGGTCTGCAGGGCTGTCCTGTAAATAGTGAAGGACCACTCTGTGGTGCCTCTGTCAGCAAAAATGGAGCTCAGGAGGGCCATAGGCAGGTTGCAGGAGGCCATCACAGCCAAAAACAGAGGTCAGGGACCCATTTTTGCTGGCAGAGAACTCAGGCCACCACTGGCACCCCAATATGAATAATGTCAAAATGGCCACACACCCCTGTCTCCCCCAAAGTCAAACACAATCTTGATGTGGCCCTCAATGAAATCGAGTTTGACAACCCTATTCTAAACATCTTTTTTAATATTTCCTCCTGGAAATTTATAGGAAATAGCACCTGTGATATTTGACAATGGGGCATTGAATTATGGCAGCATGATCTGGTGGAGTTTTGAAAGCCTTAAATGCTGAAGCTGCACTTTCCTCCTTCTGAGAAACTCCTTGAGAAAATAGTGAACAGAGATGATACTGAAGTAAAACTGTTGAATATCATGGAGGCAGCAACATCATGCAGCAGCAGCTCAGATAAATTATAATGGGAATAACATATAAGCCCAGAGAAATAAATAAGTAAATAATAAATAAATTATCCACCAACAGGAATTAAAAGATACAGTATGTGTTCTGACCTAGGCTTTACAAAATCACGAAACAGACTCCTTGTCTTGACAAAACTCCTTTTTATTAGGCTAATGTGAAATCCTATCATTCACATGCAGCAAAGTCCCAGCAAACAGTCTTTCAAGGGTAAATTACAACCACAGACCTTTTCAGTCTTTGCTGATAGCTTCCAAGCACAATGCTGTACAAGAAAATGTTTGGCAAGGAATCTCTGAGAGTGCCGAACAATTCTTCACCCTAATTAAACAAATTAATTGTCTCTTGCAAACACACTCCCCTTTCGCTCCTCTTTATTTCCTATGGGAGAGGCCATTCACCATCCACCTGTGCCTTTACTTCCAAGTTGACCCTTGTTCCTTAACTTTTCCCTTCTCCTGGCAGCTCTGCGCATGCGCACATCAGGAACAGGCTGCAGTTGTTCTTCTGATTCCGAAGACAGCTGATAACTATTGGACTGCCCTGGCCCCATTTCTGTCTCCAATGAAGAGCACTCATCAGAGTCTTCCCAGATTCCAAGACTGGCCCATGTTCCTCCCCAATCTCCTCACTGTCCAAGTCTGCCTCCAGCTCCGCTACTGCTAGTAGTCCACAACAGTATGATATATTTGTGCAAGGCAGTATGCACTAACTGCAATGTATTTGAAGAGCTCCCTTTGAAGTCAAATAAGGGTGACTTTGATTTTAGTTTCATTCACAATAAATTTAAAAAGATTGTATGATTAATTTACAGCATTATCATTTTGTTTATATGCTCTTTCTTGACTCAAAAAGACCTGACCAGCATGACCAGTTGCAAAAAAGAAAACACAAGAGGATTTGTTAATGGTTAATGATGGATAACTCTATGTAAATTTATGGGCATACAATTTCATTGCTGCTGAAAACTTGATATTTAAATCAAAAATCATTCTATAAAAATAATGTTTTGAATCAGGATAGAAACTTAATTGATTTTATTTACATTTCAACGTGCTTAAATGTAACATAGTTAAGATTATTTTCAGTTTAATTATTTTCTTCTGTCATATTCAAATTATAATTTATTAACAAAGGACCCACAGCATTTGTACACAACACAGGTTATATACTTCTGATTTAAATTGAAATACTGTATCAATCTTGATATGCAAGTATCATATATCATCACAGACTTTCAGATAATACTGATGTAACTAGTATGTGGGCTTTCAGCTATTGTAGTTCATGGGGCAGTGTTATCAGTGGCAAGAGATAAGGAATCCTGCAATAAAGCCTATGGGACTGCCTGCCTTAGAAAGAAAAAAACATATTTAAAGACAGGACATGGCCATTCTTCTCCCGAGAGAAGTCAGTTGGACAGAGTGGATCAAGATCTACCCATGGCTGTGCAATTGAACCCTGATCTTCCCAATATCTCTGTTTAACAAAACAATATGGTCGTATCTATTAGATTATTACGGATTTTCAGGAACATCTATTTTTCAGGGGCCTTGGTTTATATTCATTAATGTTTCCCTAAATATTTTATTAAATGTTAAAACAAATGCATACATTCTTCTAAAGTAGATAGGGAGAAAAAGATCCCAGCAACAGGATTTTGGTATGTTTTGCCAGAAATGGAGAATGTTTAATTGTATGAGGAACAGGAACAAATTTAGATTATTTTATACTCAGAAGCAAACCCTTATTTGTTACCAAACCCCAGAGGGAAAGGGAATATGCTGCAGAACATATTTTGCACTATCTTTTTATAACCAGTAGAAAGCCAAACTATCAAGACTTAATCTAACAATGCCAGAAAAAATGGAACTAGTGTGTGGGCTGCTGCTGATTTTCTGAAATAGTCATTTTGCGGCAAATAGTTGGACAGATAAGGGAAGGCTGTGGTGATGAGAAATTATTTTGGAATACACTTATGCATTTCTAAAAATGTGGAAAACAATGGAAGAATTTACTTGCTTCATAATGTCCAAGTCATATGCTGGGCCAGCTAAATCTTTTACTGTTCAATTGTTTGCTAGAGGCTGGATTAACAGCAGGAATACATTTTGCAGATCATAATACACAGTTCATGGGCTGCATTTTAGTAAATCTCACATATGTGCCTAGCCTGTAACCTGCACTGTGCTAAAAAAATAAATAAATAACCCTTCTCATTCAACCTGAGAGAGAAGAAAAGGCTTTTTAAATTAAAATATAACATTTCAACAACATTAACAATTCTGAATGAAATCTCCTTGTATTCCCTCCAGGTGGTTGAGAGATGTATCAGTGCCCCATCATTATACATAATTTCTCCTAGGATCAGTAAGCTCCTTGGCTTCTGGCCCTTTAGTCAAGCACATCATCATGAAAATCTTCCAGAGTGCCTTCTGTTAGTTGGGAAGTTTCAATGTTGGGTGAGTGATAAGTAACCCAAGACAATAGCAACAATTAAGAGTTAATTGCAGTTAATTGTTTGAAAGTAATTCAAAAGCAACTAGAAAATGGAGTAGAAAAAGGATGAATGTTGGCAAGAAAAGGAAGAATCCTTGTGAGAAACCAGAAGACTAGTTTTAATAGTAATGTATTACTAATAACTATGCCATTTTGAGCATTAGAGTTTATATCAATTGGTATTTTCATCTTTTACTTTTCAAAGAAAAAACACTAAATAATTCTTCCCTTTTTTGTTTCCTTTTTATAGCATTTTTTAAAGCTTACAATTTACAGTAATGAACTAAAGATGAAAGAATAACAAGAAAAAATAGAAGGTCCAAAAAAGAAAAATAGAAAAGAAAATAAGAATGTAGCACAGTAAAGAAATAAATAAAAAACTGTGCCATTTTGTCATCATTATAACAAACAGAATCAATTGATCACCTTTTCTTATTAATATGATAAATTATCTCTTCATCTCATATCCAATCTGTTGACTATAAATAAATGCATAAAACTTTATCATTTCAGTCCTGATGTCTGCAAAAGTAAATTAAGGATTACCAGAAGTAATAATGTATCTATCAAATAAACCAACTTTCTATTCCACTTACTTTTAATAATCGTGAACATTAGTCCATTCAAGTAATGTCCTAAAATTTGTTTTCTTTTCATTTTTTTCTTTGTCGCTCATGAAAAATTTCCAAGCTTTAACAAGCCTTTTTTGTAAATTCAATATTATTCATGTCACTCTCTTGGTTTATTATTTGTATTTTATTTTAATTATTAAGACACTCGCCACATTCTTTTATATAACCCATGCAACATCTTTTCCTACATCATTCTTGTAGCATGTCATTTTTAAATCCACTTTCAAATCAGTCCCAATTATGTCAGGTAATATTTGCACTTCTTCTGTAACATCTTTTAAACATAGTCTATCTATACTCTTAACATCTGGGTCCATTGTTCAAAAATATTTTCCATATGTCCAAAGTTAAAATGTTTTGCTTCATTCTGTAAAGAATTTGAATGATTTCCTTTCATTGTAATGTTAGTTCCTTGTAGTTCTGCCTATTGTACAATTTTTAAAGGCTCATTTTTTAATAACTCAAAACAAAAGTATTTTCTAACAGGAAATATTCTTTTTAATGAATTCCAAAATACTTTTTCAAATTTAACTGGACCCTTAGTCCATGTGTAATTTTCTAAAATCAAAATTGTAATAACTTTTAAAACCTGTATTAACTTCTTATCTAAAGATTGAACAAAATTAATCTGGTGCCGTAAAACCTGTCAAGCCAAAGGATTCTAAAATGTAAAAAGTAGTTAACAAGCATTTTTTGAAAAAATGACTAGAAAACCATGTATGCAAATCTAGTCTTTTTTAAAATGCCAACTGCTTTTTGAGCAAGATGGCTATTTCCTCAACTCCCTGAGTTCCAAATTCATCATAAACTGGTATCTTATCGTTTACTCATGAGAAGCAACTGTCTGGAGCACTTGTAAGTAGAAAATTTCAAGTCCTCTCCTGATCTGGAGATGAATTATGATGAGCAGGTCAACTTATTAACTCTTCATTCATGGTGTTTATTTTTTCCTGGGTCTTCTTTCTTGGTTTTCAACTTTGTTTTGTTAAGACAAGTGGAACTCCTGTGCCCTTGGGATAATATTAATGTTTCCTCATAGTTTGTGAATTGAAATTAAAGTAAAATGATTTTCTAGCAAAAACAAGAAGCTTTAGCGCTTCCCCATGTGCTAGGATACTTTAAAGAAAATGTCAACCTGAGTGAGTTAGATGTATGGATTTCACCTTTCTTTATTATTCAGCTAGCATGGGAATTGCTAAGAATTCTGGGAACTGAAGTTGACATATCTGGAGTGCACTTATTTGAAGAAATCCATACAACATTAAATGTATTGGGTGCATTCAGTTCAAAGGGTTCAATTATTGTAACGGCCTTTTTTCTCATCTCAGAATATATTATTTGCTTGTTCTCTACTATGTACACTCTGGATATGGAAGATAATTTGATTTCCTTAGAAACTACCTTACAATCTGGGCAGTGCTCCCCAAATCTGGTAAATTACTCAAAATGGATAAAAACATTTTTTTTCTTTATATAATGTCACACAAAAACATTGCTGAATCACAGCAGGAACATTTAAATTGAGCGTTTTATCTACATTTGACTCTGATAATAGCAGTTCAGCTTTCTGATCAGCTTAGACACATGGGAATGTAACATTCATGGCAAACTTTCTGTAGAGTTTGCACAGTTCTTTGACAATGCAAGTACAAAGTGTCTATATCCCATTATTCAATGAACAGTTGGATGCTACAGAAAGTGTTTTGCAGATTGAAAAACTAGATCTTTAGATATAGAACTCCACCCTATCAGCCTGGTATGCGCACCCATAAAACAAAACAAACAAAAAATCAGAGGTGTTGAAATATGCTAAGTACATTGTATCTAATTTATCTTATGCTTATTATCTACCTTTAGACTAATATCTAACTTTTTAAACTGTTGATTGTATGCTTACTCTAAGAGATTGTTTTTTAATAAAAGAAGGAAAAAATTGATTGAAAGACTGATTTATAATTAAATACTATGTGTATAAAACTTCAGAGAGACAGGTAGCCTTCATGGATGTTCAATGATATATTTCTAAAGCACTTAAGTTTGTCTATTGCTCAGCTAATGGCTTAATGAAAAGAGAAACATACAAAATGATTCTGAATATACCTGAATATCAATCAGTGAAATGATTTTGAAGCATCCTTTCAATTATTGTTTTTTATTTAAAATAAACTTTAAAAATAAGTCCACAAAGCTTATCAGGCCCCAAGGAAAATGTTGATAGGCAATATGTCATAATGGGTGCCACATAGATAACCTAGGGAATAATTCAAACACAAACACACATACACAAAACCTTGATATATGTAGTTTTCCTTACCTATCATTACCACAAGCATCTACCGAAGATATTTTTAAAACTTAGTGTACATATTTTCTTCTAATGAAAATAGTAATGAAATGAAAATGTTGTTTAGATGTAAAATATGACAGCCTTTCAAAACAGTTCTGTATATAGTTAAAGTTGCATAAGTTGTATCGAGCAGGAACCGTCAAGAACTGCTGTGGAACAATGGAAAGAGGAAGAATAATTCTGCTATTTTTAATAATCTCTATAATAGTGTACTGAATTCAGACATAGGTTACCTTCTTAGGTCTAGTTCTTTCTAGGTATAATTGATGCAAATGGAATGGAAGGGACCTTTGAGATAAACTAGTACAACTCCCTGCCCTCTGCAAGCATCTACAACCATAATCTCTTGTCTCTGTCTCTATACCACAAGCAAAGATCACTCCTCTACCTCCAGAGACAGTCAGTTCCATTGTTAAATAGCTTTTACTGTTTGGAAATATTTCTGGACAATCAACCAAAATATACTTATTTATAATTTAAATCCATTGTTTCTTATCTATTTCTGAATAAATCCAAACAACTTTGTTCTGTCTTTTATGTGTCCACTCTTCAATATTCCTTCAGTGCTGTCTTCTACCGGTAAACTTATCTAAAGTTTTCAACCATACCTCACAACCTTTTTTTTCCTTTGAGGCCCCTTTTACTCTTAGTGTAGTGTTCCAAGTAACAACCTCCAAATTAAAAGACTCCAAGACTGTCATCTTCTCAAAGATTCATTTTATTAGAGATGTCATATTGACACACCTGACGAAAACCCGAATCTGAGATTTCCAGCTTCTCCCTCGCCCAAAGAAAATCCAAAATCCAACCCCTGCATCCAATAGTTCATCACATGGTCCAATCATTACTTTGTTCCAAGTGGAGACTATCCCCAAACACTCCCCTCAGGTGCAGAGTAAATGTCCTTCACTTTCTGAGAAAGGAATGTTGTTGTGGCTAATCTTCCACTGCTCCTTAAAACTCCCCCAGGCACTGAATGTGGCAGCCCGGAAGCATCAAAGAAAAATGGCTTCGAAGCTGACACTCCGTTGCCATTCTCTATAAAAACTCCTGTTTGACAATCCCCTTTATTATTATGTCTAAGAATGGACATAATAATTTAATTGTAGTCCAACCAACATAGAATATATAGTGAAGAATGATGGCTTCTCCTGATTCTGATACTGTAGGAGATATAAAGTCAGGTTCAACTCCCCACCCAGCCATATAGTTGTTTGATTTTGTGCTGTAGTATTCTCATAGTCCCAAACTATGTTAATAGTACCCTGCCAGGGCACTAAAATTAGACAGGTGAGTCCTTAAGTCTTAGGGGAAAAAATGCTAAATTAAGAAATAAATAAAAGTAATTTTGAATTGTTGAGATAAAACTTAAAAAACAACAAAAATCAAAATACTTAAATATAATACATTGCAAAGTAAGAAGAAATCACATTTGTTAACTGATCATATTTCCCATTCCATTTTATATTTCCTTGATAATCATAAGAAAATGGTAAGAAAATGTGTGTGAAGTATGTAAAGGAACAGCATATACCTGTATAATGTTTACAACTATCTGTTGCTTTGTGAGAAATATTCTCCATAATTCAAGTAAGAGCAGCCGTTTCTCTAGGTTTGATTTTTTTTAATGTGTCAGAATTTAAATTTTATTCCCGTCCCCCCACAGAATCCTGATTAGTTTTAGGATTTGGCTACTATTTCTTTAAAAGAAAACAAAAATCATTATCCTCGTTTATTTCACTTGATGTCTTAGTTTTTATGTGAAACTATCCTCATCAACATGTTTCTTTGATCGAATTTCAGGAGGAAAAAAAATGCCTATTTACTTTAGAACTCGTCACAAAACTATACTTTCCCTTGTGGGCCCTTTCTCACCACATTTTTCTAAAATGTTTCTCAAGAATTGCTACTACAAAATTTAAAGGCTTCAGAACTTAAAGCTAAAAGGTATTGCTTTAAAACCATGTAGTATATACATTGGTGCATGTCGTGGAGCGACGGAATAACTCAGGCAGAGACCAGGTCAAGGCTTTCAGCTTAACTCTTTATTTACAGGCAAAGAGGGTTACAGCTACTGCCCTGCTAACACGGCAGCCAGCTGGAGCGGCAACAGCTGATGCCGTTTGACAGCCGCCTTTTATAGCCGACTGTCAAACGGCTCCAGCCAATGGGAAAGGTCTGTGCTTCCCGCTGGAAGCATGGACCTGAGTGAAGACTCAGTCCATACACAACACTCCTCTCTCCCAGTGAGGAGCATGCGTAGTCCTTCAGATACGCTGGACTCCTGCGAATTCGTCCGGATCTTCTAGGCTCCGTCAAAAATGGCGTCGGGTTGCAGTCTGGTGCCTTCTGCGTGTCTTCGGGCGACGGTGAGGCTGCTGGGCTGTCTGGAGCTGGGTCTGCACCTTGGTCAGCTTCCCCATCTGGTAGTCATCGTTCCTGGTGGGTTGGAAACTGGTTTCGTCGAATGGTGTGGTTGCTTCTGCAGGGGGCTCGTCTGGATGACCTCTGGGTGCGGTGCTCCAACGCTTCCTCAGGTGATCCATGTGACGCCGCCAGGTCCGTCCATCAGGTAACTGGACTCTATAAGACTTGGGACCAGTTACTGCTATCACAAGCCCTGGTAACCATAGTGGTTGCCCAGCAAAATTTCTGACAAACACCTTGTCATTTATCAGGAACCCTCTATCTTGGCTGTTTGAGCCAAGGGGAAGCAAAGGGGCATAATTTGGGTGCTGCCTGTCCAAAGTGGTCCTCAGCCGGCGTCCCATTAATATTTCGGCTGGTGACCTATTAGTTGAGGCACAGGGTGTAGTATGTTGGCTCAATAGGTATTGGGCTAGCCTGGCATGCCAGTTGATCGGACCCAATCTTTGTAGCACTTCTTTGGCAGATCTAACTGCCCTCTCAGCCAGCCCATTGCTGGCAGGATGAAAAGGGGCCACTAATATGTGCCTGATGCCCAAACTTGCTAGAAACATCTCAAACTCACAGGAGGTGAATTGGGGGCCATTGTCGGATACGACAGAATCAGGAAGGCCATGAGTGGCAAACATCCTAGTCAGTGCTTTGCTGACTGCTTCCGTAGTGGTGGAGTGCATTAGAGTTAATTCCACCCATTTTGAATATGAATCTACTACCACCAGGAAAGTGCGCCCATGGAAGGGGCCTGCTAAGTCTATGTGTATTCTGGACCAGGGGCTGCCTGCTTCCTTCCAGGTCCTAGGGGTGGTTGCTGGTGGTAATGCCCTGGTGGCCTGGCACGCCTGGCAAGATTTTACCCATTTAGAGATTTGGGCATCCATGCCTGGCCACCATACGTAGCTGCGAGCTAGGGCCTTCATTCTCACAATCCCTGGGTGACCCTCATGCAGCACCTTCAGTATCAAGGTTTGCAATTTGTGGGGAATGACTACTCTGGTTCCCCATAGTAAACAGCCTTGCAAGGAGGAAAGTTCCTGCTGGCGTAATTTGTAGGGTAGGAAGTCTGAAGGATAAGGGGCCGTAGGCCACCCCCTCCCTACCCAGTCCAGGACTTGGGATATTACCTGGTCCTTGGCCGAATGGGCAGCGATGTCAGCAGCAGTGACTGGAAGCTTGAGTTCGTTGATAAGAAAGACTGTGGTTGCAGGTGCTGGGTCCACGACTGGCATTGGCAGGGGACAGCGGCTGAGTGCATCAGCATGGCAAAGGCTTTTCCCGGATCGATGGATTAGAGTGTAGGAATACGCAGCCAGGAAAACCGTCCATCTGGTCATCCTTGGGGACAAAATCTGGGGAGTCTGTTTAGTGCCGGATAAAATACCTAACAGTGGCTTGTGGTCAGTAATGAGTTCGAAATGATGCCCGTAGAGGAATTCATGGAACTTCTTCACTGAAGCCACTGCAGCCAAGGCCTCCTTGTCAATCTGGCTATAGTTGCGTTCAGTGGAAGATAGTGTCCTTGAAAAGAAAGCTATAGGTGCTTCTGCACCATTGGGCAGTCTGTGGCTCAGGACAGCCCCAATTCCGAATGGAGAAGCATCGGCTGCTAGAATGAGTGGTAAGTCTTTATTGAATTGGATTAAGACGGCCTTTGAAGTTAACAATGACTTGACTTGTTTGAAAGCAATAGTTTCCCTTGGTCCCCAGTGCCATGGTGAGTTCTTGTCTAAAAGTCTATGAAGGGGCTCAGCAACAGAAGCTTTATGGGGCAGGAACGAAGCGTAGAAATTCAAGAGGCCCAGGAAAGCTTGAAGCTCAGTTTTGTTAGTAGGAGTAGGCGCATCGTGAATGGCCTTGACCTTTGACTCAGTCGGGTGAATACCCTTGGCATCAATCTTGTAACCTAAGAATTCCACTTGTGGAGTGGCTATGGTACATTTTTCCCTTTTTAGTTTGAGACCAGATTGTCTAAAACGGTCAAGTACACCTCTGACCCTTTGTAGTAATTGTTGTAGATTGGTAGCGGATACCAGAATATCATCAAAGTAAGGCACAATGCCTGGTAACCCTTGCAGGATTCGTTCCATAAGGGACTGGAAAATTCCAGGGGCCACACTAACTCTGAATTGTAGGCGTGTGCATTTGAAAGCCCCTCTGTGGGTTACTATTGTTTGCAGTTCAGCAGTTTCATCATCAACAGGAAACTGTTGATACGCCTGGGACATGTCCAACTTTGCAAAAATGGAACCAGGCTCAAGGGAATGGAGTAAATGTTGTACCACAGGGATTGGGTACGCACTAACTTGTAAATATTTGTTTATGGACGACTTGTAGTCTGAGCAGATCCTCAAGCTTCCATCCTTTTTTAACGGTGTTACTATGGGGGTTTCCCACTTTGAGAAGTCTGTAGGTTTCAGTATGCCCTGCTTGATTAATTTGTCAAGTTCCTTGTCTAGTTTAGAACGAATTGCAAAACGAACTCTGAGGGGCTTCAAACGAATTGGTACTGCCTGGGAGTCTGCCCTGAAGGATATTGGGGTTCCCACGTAGCAGCCTAGGCCCTCACTGAATACGTCTGCATAGTCCCTGAACAGGGATTCAACTTCTGAATTGGTAATGGCGTGGATTCCCCCTATGTGGAGGCCCAGGGCTGGGAACCAATCTAGTCCCAATAGGCTTGGGAGGACGCCATCCACTATCACTAGAGGCAAGTGACCCTTAAACCCTTGAAAATGGACAAGGAACTTGCCTTTTCCGATGACAGGGATGGTTCTGCCTTGGTAGTCCCGAAGTGTTAGATTGCAGGCTGGAATTTTCTGTCTTGACATTCTGGGGAGTAGCTTCTTTAAGGTGTCCCATGAGATGATGGATAATGCAGAGCCGGTGTCAACCTCCATTCTGCAGGGTCTACCTTCTATAGAAACAGTGACACTAATTTTGTTAGATTTATTATTTTTTTGTATTTTAGACTGATAGCATGTGAAACAGTCCTCAATTTGTCTGGGGTATTGAATGAGCTTCTGTGGCCTTTGTGGCTGGTTGAAGGTTTTCCCTGCTTGACAAATTTTGGCCAGATGGCCTTTCTTTTGACACCTTAAACATATGGCATTCCTGAATCTGCAGGATGCCCTGAGGTGATTTCCCCCGCAGCTTAAGCATAAGGTTTGTAAATGTGGGGTTTGGCTTATACCTTGCCTGAACTCTTTTTGATTTGCGTTGGGCTGTCTGAGGCGGTTTACCTCAGTAGCCTCTTCTGGGCCATTTTCTGTGGAGGATTCCTCAAAATATACTGTTGGATTTTCTAGTCTGCTAGGTTTTCCCTGAATTTCAGCTGCTGAGAGTGCTGACAGCTCAGCAGCCTGGGATTCCTCTATGGCTTGCTTTAGGGTTAGATCCCCTTTGGCTAATAAACGTCTTTGTAACTTGGGGTCTCTAACGCCACAAACCAGCTGATCGAGCAGCATATCGTCCAGGTAATCTCTGAACCTGCAATGCAAGGCAGCTGTTCTCAGTGCTGCCATATAATCACTAATTGTTTCCCCCTCTGTTTGGATGCGCCTTCTGAAAGCATGGCGCCTAGCAATTCTGGAAGGCTTAGGGGAGTAGTGATTTGAGAGAATTTCTTGCAGTTCCTCCCAAGGGATAGTCTTAATAGATCTAGGGGCCAGTAATGCTGATGCGGTGTCAAAAACCGTGGCTCCGCAAAAGCTTAGGAAGTAAGATTTCTTCCTATGCTCAGAAATTTCTGACAGGTCTAAAGCATCTAAAAAGCAGTCAAACCGGTTCTTGTATGACTCCCACGTCTCAGCGGTCGGTCTGAAGGGCGGGAATGCAGGATTCGTAGTCATCTTCTGTCAGCTGTGAAGTTTTCCTCAGGCAAGTTAGAGACGGCGCTTCGCGGCTAGAGTCAGCAACTCTGTAGCGATTTCAGCTCTCAGCTAGTGATTTCGCTCCTTTCTTTCTCTTCCTTGCCTGGCTTGCCTTTATTTAGTATCCCGTCCTCGTCGCCAGTGTCGTGGAGCGACGGAATAACTCAGGCAGAGACCAGGTCAAGGCTTTCAGCTTAACTCTTTATTTACAGGCAAAGAGGGTTACCGCTACTGCCGCGCTAACACGGCAGCCAGCTGGAGCGGCAACAGCTGATGCCGTTTGACAGCCGCCTTTTATAGCTGGATGTCAAACGGCTCCAGCCAATCGGACCTGAGTGAAGACTCAGTCCATACACAACAGTGCATATTTGGGAAATGGACAGCTTTTGCAAACAACTGAAAATTAGGAAGGAAATCCTTGATTAAGTAACAATATGAGAGTTGCTGATCATTCTGATTTGTGTTTATATAAGCATAGAAGGTCTTAAAAGAGCACGATTTCTGGATTGGGAGTAAGATAGCGAGATAACTTGCTTTTTCCAAGATATCCTGCAGAATTCCAGTCTTTCAAAAAAGTCATCTCCAGCTTTATAGTGAAAATGTTTTCCACATACACCTACTCTTTGAGTGGATAATTCATTGGGAATGAAACCAAAAGTTTTATAGCTGGAGATACTCCCACCCCTGCCTTGTCCCAAATTTTGAAGGAAGTTGGACAATACATATTTTAAACAGGTACCTGATTAAAAATTGCATTGTACTAAGTGCTCCTTCAAGCTATTCCTAGGTCATACTGTTACTAAATGAGAATTAGTAATGCTCCCTGTGGGTGTCATTGTATCTGCCACCTTCAAATTCAAAGAATGTTATATATCTAGAATTATCATGTTGGTAGTTGAAAAGTAGGCAATAATACACCAAAGGAATATGAGTATGAATACATATGCATTTGTACATACACACATATACAGATCATAAGTAGTATATTTAAACATTTACCAAGCAGAAATCTCCATAAACCCTCTTAGGACTTAGAACTGCCATGTAATCTACTTTCTCAGAGAGACAGTTGGATTTGAAGGATGCTAATCCAGATCCCTGCTGTTTTGTGCTCTGTTGGATTATATTAGTTTCAAGTGAATTTTCTTCACTGTTCTTCATCAGAAAAGACTAATTCTCTCTTGACACTTTCTGATATTTATATCAGAATAAATGTATCTTAAGGGAAAAAGTCAGACATCATAAACTTCATAGATAGTTAAGTAAAATGTTTTGTGGTTACCTCCCCATGTGGAGAGTATGTCACTTTAGACCTAGTCCTGAAGAGACAAAATTCCTGTATAGGAATGTTTTTTTTTAACCCTGGAAACTTGCAATTTCAATTTCTAGTCTTAAAACTCTAGGGAAAATGATACAAAGAATTAGATTCCATAATCATTTTATGGAGTTCCAGTAGATGCCTACTTTCTACAATGCAAAATGTTACTTCCATTTTGCAACTCAGTTTTTATTTTATATCCTGCCTGAAAGTTTCTACCCAATTCTGTCCATGCCCTTCTTATGACCCTAGGTTCTTCCTTGAAACAAGTACTCAGTGGCAGAAGACATGTTTGAATTCAGAAGTTTCCAGAATTGGGAAAATTTGGAATAAGGAAAATGAGAAGTCAGATACATTATCAAAGAAAAGAAGATAATAACATGATAACAGGCAAAAAGTGTACATATGTGGCTTAGACACCTCCTTAATTCACAAGGGTATAAAAAGATGAGGAGGCACATTACATTAAAACTGTCAAGATACCAGTCTCACCACATAGACAAGGCCAAGAATCAACTCCAAAGGAAAGTTAAGATTATTTTATTGAGAGTGGCTTTTAATAACAGAATCTTGCAAATCTTATAATGGTGCATTTCCTCTGCTTGTAATTCAGTGGATTAGAGAAGTGTCTGCATGTGCTACTTATGAATATTTCCTGCTCATTTTAGACTTAAGCCATCATTTTCTTCTCATTGCTTCAGTAATAGATATAATCTCTCTGTGGCAAGGTCGTCTTCCTTACTCTATACAAGGAGACTCCTGCCTGAAACAACAATCAGTATTGAAAGTAGTATAGGGACAGCTTCATAAAGTTGTGTGACATATACTTTTCTTCAACTTTTATTCCCTAATTCCCTCTCTCTGATTACTCCCAGCTGGCCATCTTCTTTTCATCTGCTGTTCACTCATCTTTTTATCTAGCTAGTGAATTAAGTGATCATATTTTGTAACTCCTCTCCTTCTCTTGTTATTATTTTTGCTGTCCTTTCTTAGCAACTGGTTTGTAACAAATTGCAGGCTAATTTGTTTTTCTAATTTCAACATTTTGATCTCCCTGCTACCAGGAGGTTATTTAGTCCTTATTTAGGCACCCAAATATCAGTGATTTGGGACTGCACACACAGATTTGTGCTGTGTGAGGAAGTACTTCATTAGACTTGTATTCCATGAAGACACTTTCACTCCTTAACGCCTATGATTTTAATTAAAACCTGGAAAGTGAAGAATTTGCTGACTGAATTAGTGCTTTCATTTCCATCAGGAGAGCTGAGTTTATAAACATGGGTAGAGTTTATAAATTAGACCTTGTAATGAATAATAGTGCCAGGAGCATATAGCTTGTGTGGAGCTGATCTCATGTGCATCTTCCTTTAATGCTCTCTTGTGTTTTCTGCAATTCTCTGCCTGTCCAAGCATACCAGCAGACCTTCAAGAGTGAAAATTGTGTCTTGGATGTCTTCCATGTCCTTTCCTCAGACACAGAGTATGCAGGGACTATAACTCAGTCAACCTTTCAAGGTTCTTTAAAACAATTAGGGAATATACATCTTCTTCAATAACATTGGCCCTGACCCTGCAGGCCTTTTAAAAAGGCAGTTAAGATCTAGCTGTTTCCCCGGACACTTAGATCAGAACTGAGATGTGAGATACAGTATAATATATTTTAGTCCCAATCACTATTTAATTGTTTCAATTCCTTTAGTGGTATGTGATATTATTCATTTGTATTTTTATTTGATGATTTTGTATGTCACCTAATGTCATGCTGTTTGACTGGATATATAAATCTTCTCAATAAATAAGTAAATAAAAAAGCAAATCCCTCACCATAGCATCTTTCCAATGTATCAACGACAACCCTTAACCTTTGCAATAGCCAAGAAAATTACCTGAATTGGTTAGGAATGATGGAACTGCAGTCTAATACATCCAGGGGACAGAAAATTGAGAAATCATGTCTAAGAGTTCTTTCATTAGGATGCTCAACATGTATGCTTCAGGCAACAGCAGCATATTGACCATGCCAGCTGGAGCTGCAGAACATATCTCAACTACGTAGGGCCTCTGAGTTCTAACTCAATTCAACCCAGTCCAATCCAACACCATTATCATTTCACTTTCCTTTCCCAAATAAATCTTGTCTAAACTTTTGATGGATATTGGATACATATGGTACATATGGTGCTACAGTATGTAAGCAAGAATATCTGAGATTGTTCTCTCTCTTTTTCAAGTATTAATACAAGAGGCAAAGTTGAGTGCAGTATCATCCATGAGACTATTTGAAATAGAAAAGAACTTTCTTCTTGTCTTGTCTGGATGAGATGAAGAATAAATGGCATATCTTTCTTGGGTGTTTCGTTTTTATAATAATATAACTATCACTAGTAGGGATGGAACAGATTGCAAAGATAGAAGCCAAAACCTTTAATTTGGCTGGAAGACCACAAAAAGTTGTTAGATATTGTGCCCATCTTCTTTTTCTTCTTGGGTATCCTTTATATAATCTGTATCAAATCTATGATATTTTATTAAAACGAGAGGAAATATAATTTTAAATTTTCTGTGTATATATATATATATATATATATATATATATATATATATATATATGCATGGATGGGCACATGCATACATTTGATTTTTAGCAGTTTTATTTTAAAGAAAACACAGATGCTAAAACTAGAAAAAAACAGGAATCACATCATTTGTCTTTGTTTCCTTGAACAGATCAGGGTTGTTATTGAGATATCCTTTTAAACAATTGAAACAGAAATGTCTGGTGACAAAATGAGAACAAATGCTGAAGCCAAGGAGATTCATACACAGTGTTCCAATCTCTGTTACTGAGAGCCCCAATGGGAGAGGAAAGATGGGATTTCCATCTCCTTATTATGTAAGGGATAGACAAAGAAGTGATGTTTTTGTTGTTCCTTCTTATTTTTCAAACTGCTTTTGACATGGTTTGAACCCATTAGGGTCCATTAAGCAAACTGTCTGAAGGAATTGGGAGATGTTCCCTCGTCTCATTTCTCAAAGGAATTCGAACTATTTCTCTCTCACTCCCCACCTTCAAGCTAATGCCCCATTAATCACTGTTATGTGAATGTCTCTTTGTATCCTCCCCCACTGAGCCACATTTCAGAGTTTGTGGGGTATTTGATGCTACTAAAATTCAGGTTCAAGATGAATCTTTCCATTGCTGAAAACAATATTGAGGATTGTGTTTCACAAATGGATTGCTGACTTTAAGTCAATATTTCACCATATATTTTTTTCAAACCCATTCATAGAAGGAACCAGAATAGAAAAATGAGAAACATAAAATGGGAAATGTTACCTTATTTAAAGTAACATTATTATTACATGTAGAATATAGAAAGGTAAGTGAAGGTCTTTTCAAAACTTGAAGATAAGAATATTAAAGCTTTATTAAATTATTTTTATCCAGTGCTGGTTTTGTAAAAAATGTTCTTTCTGCATAGTTTTCCATGGAACACAGAATAAAAATAGAAAATACACGTAACAATAGCAGCAGGTTCCCAAAGAGTCTATTAATTTAAATGTGTTTTATCAACTCTACAAAAAAAAAAAAAGCTGCAAACTTTTAACCTATGTTCTGGGAGTTATTATCTCTTTCAAAAATTCAGATAAGTCCCCAAGAGCTTGACATAAAATAGTACAATAATGAGCCTAACCTCATAGACTAAACACAGACTCAACATTTGATATGTCTATCAACTATAGAGGTATCCTTCAATTTTTGCCAAAGATTGTGCCATATCAAAGCTGTATTGTACAAAAGACTTTTATCCCAGTATAGTAATCTGCAATGTATACAAATAATAGATGGCACTTGGTTCTATTATGAATTCTGTTCTCACACAGCTTGCACTGGAATCTTTCTTCTAGAGGGCTGCCAATTAAAAAGGGAACCACAGCATCTTTAACTGTATTGCATGACAGTACAAAACTAATTTCTTCAAAAATGCTTGCCTTCTTTTAAGAAAATTAAGCTAGCACAGAAATTTTGCTATCTGAGAGCTTACATTACAAAAACTCTGAAGTTAGGTAAAGGTAAAGTAATTTCTTGATCTGTGCCCTATTTTGTCCTTGATTCCCAACATAACATTAATAAAAATATTCCTTCCCACTTTATAATAGCTGACTTCTTTTCATATCATGTGTATAAATATGTGTTGACAGTGCTTTTTGAAGAGCTTTTGGATATTGAGGTGGGTTTGTGGAAGTGAATAACTATATTGAGAGGAAGGTAGGAATGAGTGGTTAGACAAGTGGTTGCAGAATTGCAGAAAAGTGGAGAGCCTCCCACCGCCCAGTGCGCTCCCATAGGGTTGACCTCCTCGGGTTCTGCCGTGTGGTCTCTAGAGCTGTTTTCTTCTATACAGAGTCAGGATCTAGTAGACTGGTCTGTCCTGGTGACTGAATGAGTTTTAGAAGGAATTGGGGGGGGGGGTTAAAATTAAAGATAGGCTGTGTATCTGCTGAATTCCTAGTTGCTGCCTGGAATAGGAAGGTTGTTGAAATTTTGGACAGTATTGTGGCCATGTGGCTTCTTCCAACCCATATATAATGGTTTCCATTACATATGGAGGATTTGAGAGAGATGAAATGAATTAAGAGATTTCTAGAGCACTTCTCATGGAAGATGAAGAATGAATTTGACCAAACATAGGTAAGAGCTGCCATTAAATTCTGCCTGTGGCAATTGTCTGTCATCAGCAACCCTCTTTAAAATGACCCATTTCTTCCTGTGGAAGGAGGCTACAGAGGTCTATCTTCAGGCATTTGCCAATTTTCTGGAATACTAAGTTGCTTGGGTTGATTGCAAGTTTGATATCAGCGTGGCTGCTTGTCCAATAGAGATGTCTGGGGCAGGTTCTTGTCTGGTTATCTAGGAACAGTTTAATCCTATTGCTCTGAAAGAAATGGGCAGGATCCTAGGACATATGAACACAACCACCTGTGGCATTGCCACTCTGGTTTCTGAAAGCTTTCCAAGAGATGACATGTGAATGGGTTTTGGTGGTGATGAATGCTTCTCTAGAGAAGGAAATGGTGCCCCAGTCTTTAAGGAGGCTATGATCCATCCACTTCCTAAGAGGCCATTGCTAGACTTTTCCTGTTCCAACTTTTTCTTTTTTGGGAAAGTTATTGAGAAGATAGTTGTGCTGCAACTCCAGAAGTTCCTGGATGAAAATGATTATCTAAACTCTTTTCAATCAGAGTTCAGACCTGTATTCAGGATGGAAATGGCATTAGTTGCACTTTTTGATGACCTCTTGAGAGAGTTGGCATTTTGCTTCCAGGTCCAATTCAAAGTGCTGGTTGTCTTCTTTAAATTTCTATGTGGCCTGGGGCCGGGTTCTGCCTGTCTTTTTACAGTTACATCTACCCAACCTACCAGAACAGGGACGAAGGGTATGCACAGCCCACCCTGTATTAAGGAGATTTATCTAGAGGAATGAAAGAGGGGTAATGACTATGGAAAATCATTTTCATGAAGATACATTGACCCCCACTTATTTTATCACCAGGTGTAGAGATCCCAGGGTGATACATCAAGTGATTTGTTTAATTATTGTCGCTCAGTGGTGTTTCATTATTCATTATTGTCACTCAGTGGTGTCACTTAGCAGAATTTATTGGGGTTTGTATTTGGGATTTTATTTCTGTGAGTTACCTTGAATCACCATGGGTAAGTTGGGCAGCCATACAAATTTTCTTAATTAATAAAATTAATAAAAAATAATGGTTGTCTGAAAGTTGTCATGACAACTGGAATTCTTTTCTTGCTGGTCTGAAACATTTACTGCTATTCAAGTAGCTTCTTCAGCCTCAGCAAATTGATTAGGGCAGGGGTGTCAAATTCAAGCTCCAGAGCCCATATCTGACCCACAGGGTGCTTAGAATTGACCCACGGGGCCACCCTGGAAACAGCGAAGGACCGGCCCATGGTACCTCTGCCAATGAAAACAGAACATGAGAGGGCCACACAGAACACCATTTTCACTGGCAGAGGGCTGCTGAAGGCTGTCACAGCCAAAAATGGGACTCAGGGGGACACATATGGCCCACCCAAGTTCTGTTTTTATTTTTTGGACAGAGGGCTACAGGAGGCTGTTGCAGTTGAAAATAAAGATCAGAATCCCATTTTTGCTGGCAGAGCACTCAGGCCACCACAGGAGGCCCCAACATGAGTAATATCAAGCTAGCAATACCCACCCTGGGCCCCGAGGTCAAATACAACCCTGATGCAGCCCTCAATGAAATCAAGTTTGTCTCCCCATGTATGTCTTCCAGAGGGATAGAAAGGATAGATGGTTTGAAAGAAAAGTGAAGCAATCCATTTAAACCCAGCTTTATTTTCTCAATAAAGCTGGGTGGCTCAAACACAACCTGTTTCCTATTTTTTTAATGTTTCTCTTTCATCAGTCCCCAGGAAGATTAAGGCCACTTCCAAGGTTCACCAGAGAGGCCACACTGAACAACCCACCTAGGATAAGGATTTAGGAGTTGGAATATTTACATCCCAATGACTCTGCTTATTCACCTAATGAATTTATCCAGTTTAGGTGTGAAATGAAACCTGCCTGGAGGACATATATGTTGGTTACCCCAAAACCAACTTGCTCAGACTGAAGAATCTTCTTGGATAAGCAGTGAAATGTTTTAAACCAACAAGAAAAGAAGTCCAATTGCTATGATTCAATTTCCAAACAACTCTACCCAGATGACCAAAAAATTTTCATTGAAATAATAATGGCTGTGTGTTTTGAAGGCATGGACACATTCTTATTATATAGTCTATAGGGAATCACTTTTTTTGGACAGGCAGCTGCCAAAAGCATGGGGGGAATCCTCTCTTAATTTTCCATTAACCCATATGGGATTCTACTTTTGATACTTGTTAGAATTAACACAATTTTAATAATGACTTTTATTTATTTATCTACTTCCGTGCTTGTCTTCATGCTAGAACCGTATCCTTCTCCAGTTTTGAGAATTCAAGGGCACTTACGTAGGAATCTTTCTTCCTTTTATCTTGTGAGATAGAAACAACCCAAAATCTTCCAGTGATCTTCCATGGTCGATGGTTGACTTAACCTGTGTTTCCCTTGTTGTAGTCCAATATCTAAATAGAAAAGTATAGTTAACAAATGTATAATTTGTTCCTAAGTAATAATATGCATTTGTTAACGTAACTAAACTGGTCACAGAAAGTAACAAAAGTGCTTATTATTATTATTGAATAACTGCAACAAAATTGCACAACTTCCATTCTGCAAGGTAGCCTCACCCATATTTTGCACCAATTAACTCCTATTATGATCCCTCAACCCTAGATTTTCATTCATTTTTATACTTGCTTGTCTGATGTCTCTGCTTATAAGCACAGGCAATATCCCACAACTTCATTATTAATAAAATGAGTTAGATTATATATTGTAAAATCAGGAATATGGAATTGTCAGGAATTTTCAGAAGTGAGCACTAAATATCTTCAATGCTCTTGGTTCTCTGGTGTTAACAATGTTATATAAAAGGATAGCTAGTCCTTTGATTAATCATAAGCTGGAGAATTCCTTGCTATTGTTGGGAATGAGCTGTATGCTCAAAGCATCTGTGCATCTCCACTCAGACTCCCCTGGGAATATATGTACACTATCATTAGTGAATTGCTCAGCGCACTGGTGAGCATTTGGGACTGTCAAACATTTGAATTAAATCTACTCATAACTGTTGCCATTTTGATGCCTGGTGACAGTCAGAACCTTTTATAACTATAATCTTTTATTGCAGTCTAACATTTCACTGTTCAGGAAGCAGGCTTTCATAAATAATCCTTATGGAAAATCAAATTAAATTGTAAGATGTTTTCTTAGAGATGTTAAGTGTTTAACACTTGCGGCACATCAAGTCTACTGCATTACAAATTTGCAGTTCAAGGTGCTTGGAAAAGGCACGCACTTTTTACATTGGAGTTCTAGATTCCATACAACCAAATCCATGAAAACTCAGAAATCTACCTGTTTGCTAGATTCGAACTGCCAAATTGCAGGCAGCCAGCAGCCAGTAGAAGTAGCCTGCAGTACTGCACTCTAACCACTGCACCACCGTGGCTCCTTCAAGCCAGCTCAGTTCTATAGCTCAGCTCAATTCTATCCCAATCAAAGCATTCGGTTTCCTAGCCAAAGAGCACAAAGGTGACAGGAGAATAGATAAAATATATCTCCTTTTTTTCTTTTTTCTTTCTTTGACGGAGCAGGGAAGAATTAATTAATTAATTAATCCCAACTGAAATAGTCAACTAAAAGAAGTTTGAAACCCTCCCTCTCCCAAATTGGAAGTTCAGGTTATAATTGCTCCATATTTACATGTTGATTTCCTTCTGCTGCTTTAGATGGCCTACAGATCAATGACCAGTTTCTCCATTGATCAGCCAGTTGCCTCTGCAGATCCCATAAGTAGAACATGATGGCTATAGCTTTTTCCTGCTGTTCTCAGCAGTGGGTTTTTGAAGCATGATGATTAGTATATACTAACATCAGGGCCAATGCCTGACTTGCAATCCTTTTAAAAGCAATCAGTGAAAACCACTGGCAAAAGCAATTTATCATTTCCATAGCAATCTGCTTTATGTAGAGAAAAAAACAACAACAGCCACAACAAGGTGTCAGAAAGAGATATGGGAAAGCATATTTCTGTCATCCAGAAGGAAAACAAATCTTCTCCAACATTAAAGCATTTATATTCATTTATTTTTATGTAAAATAATGGGGGAGGGGCAGGTAATCCATATCAAGACTGGGTCAAGACTGGTTAATCTTTCCCTCCTGGTCTCAACATCTCCTAAAGTTGTTCTCCTTTATTGCACTTTATGATAGTAATCAAAGTGCCAAGTGGCAAATACCGTATGGGAAATGTAAATATTTAAAGTTATTTTTAATTATAAAACTAGGGATTTGGGATTAACTTTACCTTTCCCTGAAGTAGCAGTCCTCTCTCTGATAGTAGTTTCTGCATGTCTTTTGAATTAAAACAACAAAACAAAAGAGATCTGCATGGTGTCCTTAATTCATCCTCAATCCTGTAAATTGCTTTGGATAAAAATTAAATTACATTTAAGAGAAGCAAATTAGAACTAAGGAGAAATTTCCTGACATTTATAACAATTAATCAGTGGAACAACTTGCCTCCAGAAGTTGTGAATGCTCCAACACTGGAAGTTTTTAAAAATATGTTGGATAACCATTTGTTTGAAGTAGTGTAAGGTTTCCTGCCTAGGCAGGGGATTGGACTAGAAGACCTCCAAGGTCCCTTCCAACTCTGTTATTCTATTCTATTCTATTCTATTCTATTCTATTCTATTCTATTCTATTCTATTCTATTCCAATGTTACTTCTGATAAATGGAAATAGGAAATATGTCACTGAAAAGGAGAAAAATATCTACACATTGATACTATGTTCATTCCTTTATTTATGTAGACATGGGTTGCATCAAGTAGACCAGGCTGGTAATGGAAAAAATGTGTTGTTGGTTTTTTTGATTAGTCAAATTTTCGTTGTGTGCTTGCAATTCTTTCAGTCATTAAGAAAAGATCAACATATTAACTAAAATGTATAATAATTTCTCATCTTCATTTTAAATATAGATAATAATTATAAAACCATGAAAATTGCATTTGGACAGTTTTACATAAATTATTTATTATTATTTTATTTAATTAAACTTTTATACCGCTCCCTCTCCCAAAAAGGGACTCGGGGCGGTGTACAGCCTACTAAAAACACATAATAAATACTCAATAAATACAATTAAAATAAATTAAACCAAATTGATCCGGCTGTCTAACCCAAAAATAGAGTTAAAAATTAAAAACTAATAAAACCCCGATTAAAATTAAGTTAAAAAACTAAAAATACAGTTACTGGGCCAGGCCAGCCTGTTGAAAAAATAGGGTTTTCACTGCGCGCCGGAAGGTCAGAATATCCGTCATAGCCCGTATCTCCGGGGGGAGATCATTCCAAAGGGAGGGGGCTCCCACAGAGAAAGCCCGAACCCTCGGGGCCGTCAACCGACAACGGCCGGGCGGCGGTACCCCGAGGAGGGCAACCCTGTGGGAGCGTACTGGGCGGCGGGAGGTTGATGATGGCAGCAGGCGGTCCCGTAAGTACCCAGGTCCCGAGCCATGGAGCACTTTAAATACTGTCAGTACCACCTTGAATCGAATCCGGAAGGCTATAGGAAGCCAGTGCAGCCTGCGGAGAAGCGGTGTAACGTGGGAGCTCCGAGGAGCACCCACGATCACCCGCGCGGCTGCATTCTGGACCAGCTGCAGCCTCCGGAGACTCTTCAAGGGGAGCCCCATGTAGAGAGCATTGCAATAATCCAGGCGGGAGATGACGAGGGCGGAAGTGACTGTGCGAAGTGCGCCCAGATCCAGAAAGGGCCGCAACTGGTAAATCAGACGAATCTGATAGAAAGCCCCCCTGGCGACGGCTGCAATATGTTCTTCTAAAGACAGCCGTACGTCCAGGAGGACACCCAAGTTGCGCGCCCTTTCCACGGGGGTCAAGACCTCTCCCCCCACGGCCAGCGAAGGAACCAGCTGACTGTATCTGGGCGCAGGAAACCACAGCCACTCGGTTTTGGTCGGGTTGAGACGAAGCCTGTTACGACCCATCCAACTCCGCACGGCCTCCAGGCATCGGGACATCACTTCGACGGCTTCGTTGGGGTGGCCCGGGGTGGAGATGTACAGCTGAGTATCGTCAGCGTACTGATGGAACTCCACCCCGAAGCCACGGATGACCTCACCCAGCGGCTTTACATAAATGTTGAACAGCAGGGGCGAGAGCACCGACCCCTGAGGCACCCCACATCGTAGGGGCCTCGGGGCCGATCTCTGCCCCCCCGTCAACACAAATTGCGAGCGGTCGGAGAGGAAGGAGGCGAACCACCGCAACACGGTGCCTCCCACCCCCAACCCCTCCAACCGCTGCAATAGGATACTGTGGTCGACAGTATCAAAAGCCGCTGAGAGATCTAACAGGACCAGGACAGAGGAACAACCCCTGTCCCGGGCCCTCCAGAGGTCATCCACCAACGCGACCAACGCCGTCTCCGTGCTGTGCCCGGGCCTGAAGCCCGATTGGAGGGGGTCAAGATAACTCGCTTCATCCAGGTACTGCGGGAACTGACGTGCCACCACACTCTCAACAACCTTCGCAACAAAGCGAAGGTTGGAGACAGGACGATAGTTAGATAACAATGCTGGGTCCAGGGACGGTTTCTTGAGGAGGGGCCGCACCACCGCCTCTTTCAAGGCGGCAGGTAACAGCCCCTCTCTCAAGGAAGCGTTTATAATACCCTGGAACCAGCCTCGTGTCACCTCCCGAGTGGCCAAGACCAGCCAGGAGGGACACGGGTCCAGCAAACAGGTGGTGGCATTCAGTCCCCCCAGTATCCTGTCCACGTCCTCCACAGTAACAGGATCGAACTCAACCCAATTGACCGCACCGATATCCACCCCCGCCCCCCCGCCCGGAGATGCCCAGTCGGAGTCCAGCTCGTCCCGGATCTGAGCGATTTTGTCCTGCAGAAACCTAGAAAACTCCTCAGCCCGTCCCTGCAAGGGGTCCTCCCGCGCTCCTACCTCCAGTAGAGAGCGGGTCACCCTAAACAGGGCGGCTGGGCGGTTTTCCGCGGACGCAATAAGGGTGGAGAGGTAAGATCTCCTCGCCATCCTTATCGCCACTAAATACGTCTTAATATAAGATCGTAATAGTGTTCGGTCGGACCCAGAGCGGCTGGCCCTCCAACTGCTCTCTAGGCGTCTTTTCCGACGCTTCATCTCCCTTAGCTCCTCAGAAAACCAAGGAGCCACTTGGGATCGGCATCGGGTCAGAGGCCGCAAGGGCACGACTCGGTCGAGGGCCCCAGCAGCCACCCTATCCCAGGTGGCGACCAAGCCCTCAACCGAGTCGTGTGTGTGAGCTTCGGGAAATGGCCCAAGCTCCGTCAGGAACCTATCAGGATCCATCAGGCGCCTGGGGCGGTACCATTTTAATGGTCCCGCCTCCCTGCGGTCGGGGGGTGCGGAACGGAAGTCGAGCTTCAGGAGCGAGTGATCCGACCATGACAGGGGTTCTATGACTATATCCCCCATACCCAGATCACTCTGCCACTGATCAGAGACGAAAACCAGATCCAAGGTATGACCTCCCACGTGAGTAGAGTCCCGAATTAACTGGGTCAGGCCCATGGCCGTCATGGAAGCCATGAACTCTTGAGCAATCCCCGAGGTACCGCCAGCAGATGGCAGGATGAAATCCCCCATGACCATAAGCCTGGGGGTCCCAACCGCCACGCCAGCTATGACCTCAAGGAGCTCAAGCAGGGCTGCTGCCGCATAGCAGGGAGCCAGGTATGCGACCAGCAAGCCCACCTGAACCTTGGGACCGAACTTCACGAAAAGGAGCTCACACCCGGTCGTCTGAGATACAGTGGCCTCCCTCGGACACAGATCCTCCTTAATAACTACCGCAACCCCTCCTCCCCTCCCCTGGGCCCTCGGCCGATGGAAAACCCGAAACCCGGCTGGGCACATCTCCACCAGAGGGACTCCCCCCTCCTGGCCCAGCCAGGTTTCGGTAACTCCCACCAGGTCCGCGCCCCCCTCACAAATCAAATCATGGATGAGAGGGGCTTTATTAACAACGGACCTGGCGTTACACAACATCAGCCTAAGGCCCAGGGCCCGATTGCTCAGACCCCCTGGGGAACGGGAGATGACAAGGGGGTCGGAGCGCGCCACAGCAAGCAAACAGCGAGGGCGCGCTCCCAACACAGAATATGGCCCCCTATAACCGCCAAATCTGCCCCTCCCGCTCACCGTAACAATAGATTTAATTCCACCCTCCCCGGTTAACTAAAGAAAAGGGAAGTATTGAAAAGAAAAATATTGTGTGCTGTCTAGAATCCTTTCTCTGTGATGAGTGGCAAATACCACTGTAAATTGGATTAATAATACTTTAAATTAGATTAATAAATGTATGCATGCATGTACAGTATATATGTTGCAAATTCTACACTTGAGCTTAGCCACAATGTTGTGATTCTTAAATATTCACAATATAGAAAGATTGAGATTTACTCCCAATTCAGTGTTTTGTGCGTGTGGAATAAAATTTTAGAATTTTTAGAATTTATTTGATTTGTCAATCGCTCTCCACATCAACTAACTTTTAACCAGCTGATTCAACAATCAAATGATAGTCTAAGAAAGTCTGATTATCCCATATTTTTCCTTCTGAAGGAAGAAAATTACAAAATCCATCATTTGCCTTTATTGTGGATTGTTCCCTAAAAACATAACTATGATATGATAAACCCAGCACCTTTTATTATGTACTGCTTGCATTTAAAGATGAGTCTTTTATAGGGTGAAAATGTTGCTTCACTGAGAAATCATAGCTAATATGTAAAGATATCAAGTGCCCATTTGGAATTATATTTCTTTGGGAAAGAAGACAATGTGGATCTAATATTCTGAATAGCAACTCTATGTGCCTTGCATCTTATTGCAATATATTTTACATAACAACATTTTGCAAGAATGACTTCAAGCTTCAATTAATTAAGAATGCATCACTCAGGCTGCTTAATGGAAACTCAAAGATCTGTATGGTTCCTAATAGTTTTACCATGAGTTTAAGTTGTGCTGTTTACTTTTAATCCTAAATGGGTGTGCACCTGATTATCAGAAAGGTTCCTATTTCAATCTGGATACCTTCAGTGTCATCAGCAAGCAAATGTATGTCTCATCATAGGAACACAGATTTAAAATTGTTTCAGAAAATATAACATTCAGTTGAGAGGTAGGGAGGAGAGGTGGGGTTGATCTTATTCATTATTGCTATAGGCTAGTAGATGAAACATTTGTTGTTCCATAAAATGGAATAATGCACAAAACCCTGGAACATATGTTTCCTATCGTCAACAAGAATGCGGTCCATCAGAATCCATGGGAAAATAAAAATGTCAAGATTATACCCACAAAACTAATAAATCCCCTGTTCTGTTCCATGGCTGTTTGAAAGTTAACCCTCCAAACCAGAAACAGATCACATTGTTCATGGTGCTCACATTGTTCATGATGCTCATGATGTCACAGGCTACCTTGGAGCAACCTCATGCATAGAACACCACAAACCACTTCTACTTCAGAGTCTACACTTTGAGAAAATGGACAGATCACCCCTGGAATGGCTGGGCAACTGTAATCTGGTATAAACATTGTAGGCGTGTTGGTTTATGAATACATGACCGTCAGGAACAAGTAAACAGAATCACTCTGTGAATAGATTACCTTGAAATTTGAACAAAATATTTAGATTGCTATTCTGTACTTTATAACTATATGTTTCCATGGAAATCCTCTTGTTTCCATGCCCATTTGTACATATCAATATGTGCCCAGTTGATGAGACAAGTGTTTTCTTTAGACATTATTTTTGGAAAATTTAGGCCCATTAAATAAGGGTCCACATAAAGAACTATTTTAAACTGTGATGCTGATTAAAGGACACATCACTCTTAATCAAGTTGATGTGATTGAAAAACCTGCATTATTTTTTCTAAATATTGGATAAAATTCAGTATAGCATTCTAAAAAAAAGCAGATCGGATGGAATTAAAGAACAAGCAGGGATAAATTATTTCACTAGTGGTGCTATCCTTTGGAAATAAAGAAGTCTGCTACATACATTGAGGCAAGATAATTCCTGTGTGTAAAGTGATTTAGGGCTCCCAAATGATGATTTCAAGTCAAAATCACTTAAAATTAGCCTTGGGGTTTGTTCTGCAAAATCTCAAAGTAAAAGAGAAGGTGATTTACAGTTTCATTCAGAAGCAGAACATTTCCCTTTTAACATATCTTTAAAGGATCCTTTTATCTTTGAGAACAAGGAACAGTTAGTAGAAAAGGAAAGGAAATGTAAGCAGAGCACATATGAAATCTGAGGCATTGGTACATAATTAGTGTTTGATGCAGGAGGTCCGTTGGCCATTTACTATTTGTTTGTTTGTATTGTAAGCCAGAAAAGACATTTTAAAAATGATGTTAGAAGTTGAAATTGTAGACAAACTATTCAAAAGAATTATTTTCATACATCTATCTCAGTGTGCATGTAGTAAAGTATTATTTTATTTTTATTTATTTATTTATTTGATTTGTCAATCGCTTACAAGATAATAGTATATACATAGTTATGAATACATGAAATCAGTACATATAAGAAAAATAAAAGAAACAATAGGACAGGGACGATAGGCACGTTGGCGCGCTTATGCATGCCCCCTACAAACCTCTTAGGAAAGGGGTGAGGTCAATAGTAGACAGTTTTTGGGGTTTGGGGAAGAAACCACAGAGTCAGGTAGAGTATTCCAGACATTGACCACTCTGTTGCTGAAGTCGTATTTCCTGCAATGAAGTTTGGTGCGGTTAACCTTGAGTTTGTATATATTGTGTGTTCTTGTGTTGTTATGGTTGAAGCTGAAGTATTCATTGACAGGTAAGTCATTGCAATGTATGATTTTATATACTATATTTAGATCAGACTGAAGACCGCATAATTCAAGGTTTTCTAGGTCTAGAATTTCAAGACTGGTGGCATAAGGTATTCTGCAATGAGTAGAGGGGTGGAGAAGTCTTCTTGCGAAATATTTCTGAATCCATAATGTGGGTTCCAGGCTTATGAGCTGTATTCGAGTATTGGTCTAGCAAATGTTTTGTATGCTCTAGTTAGTAGTGTGATATTACCAGAGAAAAAGCAACATAAGATTAGGTTAACAACTCTTAATGCTTTTTTGGCTATGTAGTTACAGTGGGTTCTAGCACTTAGATCATTAGAGTTGAGTATTCCAAGGTCCTTTACAGAGCTTGGATCATCAACAAGATCTTGACTATTCAGCTTGTATTTTATTTTCTGATTTTTTTTTTTTGACAATGTGTAAGACAGAGCATTTATTTGTTGAGATTTGAAGTTGCCATTTGTTTGACCAGTCTGATACATAGTCAAGATCTTTTTGAAGGGTAGCAGTATTGTCTGTGGTATTGAACAGCTTTACATCATCAGCGAAGAGAACGCAGTTGCTCTTAATATGATTATATTAGATTAGCTATGGAGATTCCTAGCCTCAACATTAAAGGTTATTTGATATCAGCCCTATAAGAAATATCAGATCAAGAAACAGATGGCTTCTATATCTGAAACTACAGTTACTAAAATTATATTAAGCAACAGAATCTCACAAGTCTGAAGGTGCTTCCCTTCCTTTCTCTTTTATCATGTGAATTTGGGGTCTGTCTTTCTGTGACCCTTTTGTATCCCTTCTGCTTTATCTGGACTTCTGCAATGTTTATGTGCTTGTTGCCTTGGTAATAGATTTCATTACTTCAAGATCTTTTTATTTTATTCGTTTGTTTGTTTATTTATTTATTTATTTGTTTTTTATTTATTTGTCAATAGCTTACAAGATAAGAAACATAAGTATAAATACAGGAAATGGGTATGAATAACAATAGGACAGGGATGGTAGCCACAATTGTGCGCTTACATACTTCTTAGGAAGGGGGTGAGATCAATAGTGGTTAGTTTGAGGAAAAAGGAGTGTGTGTTTGGGGATGTGACAACAGAGTTAATGTGTTCCAGGCATTGACCACTCTGTTGCTGAAGTCATACTTTCTGCAATCAAATTTGGAGTGGTGTACATTAAGTTTATATCTACTGTGTGCTCTTGTATTGTTGAAGGTGAAAAAAATCATTGATTGGTAGTACATTAAAACAGATTATCTTATAATCTATGTTTAAGTCAAACCATAGGTGACATAGTTCTAGGTTGTTCAAATTCAAAATCTCAAAACTGGTGGTGTAGGGTATTCTGTTGCGAACAGAAGAGTGTAGTATTCTTCTTCTGAAATACTTCTGGACAAGCTCAATTATATTAATTGATATACAGTGTGGATTCCAGAGAGCTGAGCTGTATGAAAATATTGGTCTAGCAAAGGTTTTGTATGCCCTAGTTAATAATTCAATATTACCAGAGAAGAAACATCTTAAGATTAGATTTACAACTCTTGAAGCTTTTTTGGCAATGCTGTTGCAATGAGGTCTTGCACTTAGGTCATTAGACATGAGTACTCCAAGGTCCTTGATAGAGTGAGGGTCGTCAACAAGGTCAAATCCACCTAGATTGTATTTGGTGTACTGATTTTTTTTACCAATGTGTAGGACAGACCATTGTTGGTTGAGATTTGGAGTTGACAATTGTTTGACCATTCAGACACATAATCCAGGTCGCTTTGAAGAATGGTAGCATTATCTGTGGTATTGAATAGTTTTACATCATCAGCAAAAAGGATGCAGTTGCTTATAAGGTGATTGCAAAGGTCATTTATAAAGAGTGTTGGTCATAGAACTCTGCCTTGGGGGACACTACTGTTAACTAGTGCAGGGTTTGACAGGGCGTTTCCTATTTTTACTATTTGTTGTCTGTTAGACAGGAATGTAGTAATCCACTTATGAAGGGATCCAGAAATGCTGTAAGAGTTTAGCTTTAACAGTAGTTTATCGTGTACTACTGAGTTGAAGGCTTTGCAGAAGTCTATGTAAATTGCATCTATTGCTTTACCCTAGTCAGGTAGTGAAGTCCATATGTTTTTGCAGTGTAGAAGTTGCAGATTGCAGGACAAATTTTTTCTGAAACCAAATTGTTTTTTGGAAAGTAGATTATTTGACTCTGGGTGGAGGGTTATGCACTGGTTGATGATTGATTTCATGACTTTGTATGTGATGCAACACAGTGAGATTGGACTGTAGTTTTCAACCCAGCTGGGTCACCTTTTTTGAAGATAGGGATAACCATTGCTAAGGACTTTTCATTCTCTGGAATTCTTAATGTTGTCTGAGCTTGGTTGTTTGCTTGAAAATGTTTCATTTACCCAAATAAATAAAATCATCAACGCTATGGGCTTGCTCCAGTGGCGGTATTCTACCACTTCAGCCCACTTTGGCTGAACCGGTAGCTCCAAGGATCATCTGTGAATGAAACAGTTTGCTCCATGATCAGCTGCTGGGCCCTCCCATCCGCCCTGGCTCTATACTGACTTTTATTTCCTGCTTTTCAACCTCAGCTGCTTCACATGGCACAGTTGATTGCCACGCGGCTGCTGTTTTTACACACAGGGCTTGCATCAGAAGGTAAGTTGCAAATCTGCATGTGCAAAGCACACATTTGGTGTCTGCATGAGCAAATTGCATTCTCACACCAAACCAGTAGGAAAATTTTTTGAAACCCATCTCTGGTTTGTTTCCTGTTTATGTAGAGCAGCTTGTCCTATCAATGTTGATAGTATGGTTTTCTTTATTCTTTACTATTTACTCTTTATACTTGATGATTATGCTTTCACAATTTTTTAGTTACCATCGTAAGAGAGAATCTGAGAAATAAATCTGACTTTCATAATTATTTCCATGTGTATTTTAAAAAATAAATAAATAAAAAAGAGATCATGATCAAAATGTGCACACATTAGCTTGACATCCAATCTTCACATATTTAGTGGAAAGAATACATGGACAAAAGATAAAAACAAAACAAAAAGAAAAACTGCTGATAACAGCATTACTTCTTTCCATATCATCCCTTAATGAATGGTAATCTAAAATGAATTTCATTGGAACAGAATTCAGTGGTAAATGTTATATTTATTTTCTACTATATTTTAAGTGATGGAGAAAAAAAAGATACTGTATATATCATTTCCAATATAATTACTAGGGCTGCCAGTTGTACTGATTAGTCAATATAATTGATTAAAATCATTTCTATTCCCTCCCTCTGAAATTTAATTGTATTGTTCAAAAGAGAAACATGCTGAGATTTTGGACTCTTAAAAGATCTTATTGCTATGAAGGTCACAAAGTTTCTAATCCCTGTTCTGCATTTAGTGAAGGTAATCAGTTAATTAATTAGTTAAAAAGACAGCCAATCACTTAGAATCTTTAGTAAGCTCTCTTAACTATTCAGAACATGTAAATATTCTAAAACAGAACAGAGACAAGTTCTGATGGAAGAAAAATAAACAGGCTTTCAGTGTTTTGGTGATCCTTCTGTATATTTATTTCATAACTGTCATCAGGAAATCAGGTGGTTTTGTGATATGAAACACTGGGGACCATTCAAACAGCCAGCTAGAAATAAATGTCTCATTGGATCAAGTCAGTGTCGTCTACATTTGGGAATGATGTTACTTAAGAAGAAAAGTCCCATGTCACATAATAGATATATGGATAGTAAGGGGAAAAAAAGAGCCCCCTTTTTTGTCTCTGCTACAAGATATGTTACAAAAACAAGACAAGGAAAATAATGCACCCACATATTCAGCTTGTGAGATCGGCTCAGCCTCATATTTCAACTACTCAGGTGTGAACTAGAAAAATTATCTGCTTTCAACAGTTAATTTGTGTTATGTGTGTATTCAGAAAATTCTGTTGATTATCAACTGTTTCTCAGATAGATCAGACTCCATTATCCCTATAGGGAAAGTCAAAGAAAATTGAAATAACAATACATAAAAAGTAAGACACAAGAAATTATATATCTGGTTGTGAGAATAAATGCTAGGAGCAGTTGGGTTACACAAATTATTTACCAGTTGATCCAGAATTGATCAAATGGTACATGATCCAGTTTGATCCAGCCAGTTTTCGATTCTAAAGCTTCTTCTCTTTTAAACATGGAGGGGAAAAGAATTTATCCTTTTATTTTTTACTCATACTTGGTACATTAAGAGGATCACCACCATTAATAATACATTTTATGAGGGCACAGCAAGTATAATATTACTATTTAACCCTTTATACAAGTTATAGGTTCTTAACAGAATAAAGGTGATAAAATGTTGCTGCTGATTTTTAAATTCCTGGGGGTTTTTTTGTTTTTTGTTTTGCTTGTATACTTTTGGCAGATCACATGTCCACCACAGTACATTTTAGCCAAACAGATATGACAGTTTCAGATTCCATATTTAATGATACAGAATAATATCACGTAAAAGTACAGTTTGCTATCAGGCATTCCAGTTAACAAAAACGTAGAAACGTTTTGCTGGATTAGACCAAAGATCAATTAAACCAAAGACTTATTATCTAATTATCACCTGAATTTTACAAATTTGCTCATAAGCAAGAAAAATGACCAGCACAATATTTTATAGAAATATTTTCTCTAGTTCCTTATATAGATTCCTATTCATATATATCTATTCTAGATTTGTACAATAAAAGTACAAGGTATTGTAACAGTAGCAATATAAATCAGTAATTGGAAGAAATTTTTTGCATGTTTATCTCTGTTCTATTTGTCTGTCTGTATTAGATGTAAAAAAAAAATCAGAAAAGTAATAATATGTTATTTTCTCATATATTGGTTTTTCTGATATACAACAGAACAAACCTAGAACCAATGAATGGAAATTATAAGAAAGATGGTTTTAGTTGAAAGATCATTTTTAATGATACAATTTCTACCACCGCCATGAATTTGAGAATTTTTGTTTTTATTGGATGGCTATACATATAGGATTACGAGAAAGTGATATTCTCTTTGTATGTCTCTTTTGCTTCCTATACAAAATTCAGCAAAACTGAATAATTGTGTATAAACATACTCAAACACATGACTATGCATGCATACAGACACAAAAGCAGAACTGGGAAAGATCTCTTTTTTAAAGTCTTTGGGATAAAGGTAATATAACATAGAACAGTAGATAAGATTATTACTATCTACGTGAAAAATATTAACTTTTTGATTAAGCATGTGTTATCTTTCTCCTTGAGACTTAAGGTCAAGAACCACATAGAGATAAAACCCTCGGTATTGAACTTTATTTATGAGGTGGCTTCCCTATTGTTAATACAATTGGTAAACAAATCCCTTTCTGAGGGCTAACTTTTCATATTTTGTAAACCACTAAATGAAATAGGATTTTCTTAAAAGCAATAGCTAAATTTTGTGCATTCTGCATATGCTGTCCAGACACTGCTTAATTCTGAAATTTCTTTGTTTTCTGTTGTTTGCTATTGAGAGCACATGCTGGGAAAAACTGGAGTGATTTCTTTGGATTTGATCATTTTACCATCAGACTTGATTAAATGAAAATATAATTGTCACTGTTTTTTCAAATGAGAGTATGAAACATACCTAAGAAAGACTTGGTTCACATTCACTCCTTCCTCTTTAACTAAGCTTTCTCTGCTATCAGATTTCCTTATTTTTCTGGTCAATGCTCCTGCTGTGTACTAGAAGCAGTACTACTTCTTAAAGAGTTTGAGGGAGTCATTATTTAAGATACTCTTATATATTAAAATATTTATGCAGGGGTAGGGAAGAAGTATGAGAGATATGCATAGCCCACAGCTGCTTTCTATGTGATTTTTAAAGAGACTGCTACAACATGTTGAGTTACATCAATTTTTAAGTGAAGACATATGTAAAGTAAAGATACTTAGGAAGAATCCTGGGAGAAAGGACAAAGAAATTCTACTGGAAATAGATGGAAATAGAGTTTATCTAACATGAATCTTGTGGCACACTTCTATTTATTGTTAGCTGATGTTCAATCATGCAGTCTTCCATCCTATCTGTGCTTTCATAGAATATGTTAGCAATGTAGTTTGAAATTAGTTACATTAATTGTAACTAACTGGAGAATTCTGGGAGTTGAAGTCCACAAGTCTTAAAGTTGCCAAGTTTGGGGGCTCCTGGTGTATAAGGTTGCTGTTAGAACTAGCAGATCTGTAAGAAAATGATCTTATTATTTGTTTATACACTCCCCAAAGAAACTGTTGAATATAGAATTTGATACAGCCAATTTAACCCACTTCTTAGTGTGATTAATTAATGTGATTTTTAAAGAAACAAATTAAGTTGAGGACTTCATTCCAAAGAGATGAAAGAATCCAAAGTATTATTATGAAACTTTACCTTTGAATCTTTTTGAACACAATTATGGCTTGAACAGGTTGGGTATCTGAACTCTCCTGAGGAAACATCATGAGCAAATGAAATATCAATCAAATAATCCAGGTATACAGCATTTCACTACATAATAGCTAACTAATTACCCCAAATCTATTTTTGGATGTTATAGCATATTTTAGTGATTATCTGTATTTGCTTAGGAATTCATACTAGTGTACATTGTTTGGCCTATTTTATTTTCATAATGATTATGATGGTAATAATGGGAAGAAGGAGGAGGAGGAGGAGGAGAAGGAGAAGGGGAAGGACAGAAGAAGAAGAAGAAGAAGAAGAAGAAGAAGAAGAAGAAGAAGAAGAAGAAGAAGAAGAAGAAGAAGAAGAAGAAGAAGAAGAAGAAGAAGAAGAAGAAGAAGAAGAAGAAGAAGAAGAAGAAGAAGAAGAAGAAGAAGAAGAAGAAGAAGAAGAAGAAGAAGAAGAAGAAGAAGAAGAAGAAGAAGAAGAAGAAGAAGAAGAAGAAGAAGAAGAAGAAGAAGAAGAAGAAGAAGAAGAAGAAGAAGATTGCCCATCCATCCACCATTAAATTGTAACATTTAAAACTCAAGACTGGAAGAAATATCTATTTTTGCCTCCAAATCTTGTCTTGGAAATTTACTGCACTCTGCACTACACCTACCTTCATTCCACATAAAATGATTCCAATGTCTTTATTACCAGTGATCCATCTAATTCAGGGTGTCAAACTCAAGGCTGAGATGCTGAGATGGGTGCTGAGATCTGTCCTACAGTGCCTCTGTTAGCGAAAACAGGCCATGGGGATGTAGGCTGTCCATGTCCTGTCTGTTTTCGGCCTGGATGGCCTCCTACAACATGCTGCCAGCCAAAACAGGCTAGCAGAGTGCTTCAGGGGGCCGTGCAGGCTGAAAATTAGCTGCACAGGGCCACCCACAACCCACCATGGCCCATTTTGGCCAGCAAGGTGCTGTAGGAGGCTGTCCATCTGATCTCCTCCCTCCCCCATGTGACTGCAAAGGACAACTACAATGCTGATGCTCCAAGAAATCCAGTTTGACACTCTTGGTCTAATTAGAGAGAGAAAAGTGGACAGTACAAAACTGCTACTGAATTTCACAGTTTTGTAGAGATTTTAAAACAAAATTTCCTAGTATCAAATCAATCATGCCATATTCTGCTATTGTGAGACTGCTATTGTGAATCTTCTATTATGAGAGCAAAATAGACCAGTCTGTTAATAAAAATAGGAGATAAGTGGAAGCTATGTTCCACAATACAATGGCTTCTAGCATATTAAATTGTTAAGGTAAATAAAAAAGTATATGACTTTGAACTTTGATTTTCTTATTAACAGAGCTTACATTGTATATACAAAGTTATAGAAATTCTTTGTAATGGCCATTAACTTTTCCACAATAAATCTATTTCTCACAAATTATTGTACCTTTGATTGCTTTTTAACCTTGCTAAAGAAGCTGGACTATCAAAAGTGCTCATTACATTGTTGAAAAGGCTTAGAGTATTGTTTATTTCAAATAGAGTCAACCTCAATATGTGAGCATATTTTGGATCAGTGTTTTATTGGTTTCTGACTTTAGCGGTGGCTTAGGATAACTTTTGCCTTATTTTGGGTAGTCTGCTAGCTTCTAAAGAAAATAGACTTAGTTTTAGTATATGTGATTTTCCTACCCCTGGTTAGATTAATGCAGTGTGATCTGCATGAAATTATTTTTCAAGAAACTTTGGTAACTGTCCATCCTAGAATTAAAATTCAGTGATCAATAAATAAGTCACATCAGTGTTCTTAACAAGATTTCAGAAGTAGTTTTCCATTGCCTGTTTTTTCATCAAAATAATTTGTCGTTGCCTGCTTTTTAAAGCTGAAAGAGAGTGACTGGTTTTGGGCCTAAGGAAGGACTAAAACTCTTGGCCTGGTTCCACACTATACCAATCTAGTTCTCTCTTCTTTTCTTTCTCTCTATATGTGATGCTACATTCTCATTTCTGTTCTGATACATTTAAAAGAACTGAAACTTGTTTATAAAACCAAAATCACTTTGAGGTGGGATACCAAAATAATTCTTCCCCTCTATATGAACCAATCTATAGACAACAAACTTAGAGATCTGTTTCTATGGGAGCATGCTAATGATGGAATTCCTTCCTAAAAACATGTGCTATCATATGTCACGGTTTTTAATAATTTGAGATGAAGGGGGTTGTTTTAGGCCTATTTGATTTTAATCCTTTTATTATTGCTGTCTAAACCACTTTGGGCAGTACAAAAATGTCCCTTCAATCTTCAGTTTCATACTGATTATATAGTTACTATAGTCTTACTCTGAAGTGACAGATATTCTTTGTGCTTGATAAATGCCCAAACATTTATACCAAACTATTTATTATGAGCTATACGTTTTGGAGCTCTTTCAAGTATGCCTCTTTCTACTTTTTCGTAGCATCAAAATGTTTTTGGCGAAGTTAAACGCCTAGACATCCTCTGTTGCCTTCTATCAGATAAAAAAAGAACATGCCAGAGTTTAGGCCAAATCAGGCACCCTTTTTGTCCTTGTTATTTCTGCTATTTGTCAGATGTGCTTTACAGCCATCTGCTATCAGCTCTAAGCCACTGGTATAAAAGACTTAAACTCTGGTAGGAGAGGCCTTCCAGTGATGTGGGTGACAGAATGTATCACTGTTTCTTTGGCAAAGCAAGCCACACTTGTAGCTGGGAATTAGAGGGTTGTAAGCTTGATGGTTCAAAGAGCAAAGAAAATAGAAATGGTTTTTGATTCTCTGAACAAGAAAAACGGTTAGTCCTAGTTATTGCTATTCCATATATAGCAATTCATTTACTAATTTCTTGCTGGATGTATTGGAAGCATGATTTATGGATCTGTCATGTCCAGAGGTATGATATACACTTTCATAGAGCTTCTTTTGAATTGCCACTTATTCTTCAGCCTGATCAAATTGACATTTCTTGAATAACTCAGACATGATTGCACAAATCCATTTTATTTTTTTGATCCTATGTTGCAACTAGTTATATGGTTCACTCCTAAAAATCTTCGAGAATATATATTCTATGTATTTACAATTACTAACCTAAAACTACATATATACAATGTCATTATTTTATTTTACTCATATCTTTTTTACTGCACAATCCTTGTTTACTTATACCTTCACTCACTGCACAATTTTTATTAAATAATTTATATTGTAGTGCACTGCATAGTACAGTTTACTTCTGAGTAGACTGGATAGAAGTAGTTTACATTTGGCATTAATATTTTGTTCTATGTGTAGAAAGAAATGAAGATAAATATACTAATATTAGTTTATGTGTATATTACATATTTATATGATTATAAGTTTTACTTTATATTTTTTCTGAAAGACAGTTACAGTATGTATGAGCATCGGATCATGTGCTTCTTTCAAAATACAGCTCATATATTCAATTTCCACAATCAGCTAGCTCTGATTCTGCCTCATTACTATAAATTGAATCATCTAATCTGTACTCAACTCATAAAGAAAATGGCAGTTTGGCTACTTCACTACCTAGTCAGTTTACTATCAATATAGCAGGACATTAAAAGTCTCTAAAAATGGATAGATGGTGACTTGCTGAAAATATAATAAATGTACAGAAATGTAATATATCATTATATTAAACACATGGCAGCACTTCTGTTCCTAGAATTGTCCCACTTGCTGCCTAGGCTAAGGTTTTGAAATGTAGGGAAGGATTATGTATCCACTTGTGTTCATATGGGGGACAAAACTTGGCTTGCTAGTACAGAATGGGACTTTTAGGCTCCTTATTCTTGACTGTGCCTGCTTCTCCTCCAGGGTCCTGCCTCCATGTATTAATCTCTAGCTTTTCTCCTTGGCTGGCTTTCCCTTTCCTCCCCTCCCTCCTTCCCTCTTTCTTTCTTTCTTTCTTTCTTTCTTTCTTTCTTTCTTTCTTTCTTTCTTTCTTTCTTTCTTTCTTTCTTTCTTTCTTTCTTTCTTTCTTTCTTTCTTTCTTTCTTTCTTTCTTTCTTGTCTCCCTTTTCCCTCTCTCTCTTTTTCTTTCTTTTTCTCTCCCTCTCCCTTTCCTTCCCTTCCCATCCCTTCCCTTCCCTTCCCTTCCCTTCCTACTTTCCTTCTTCCTTCTAAGGTGAGAATACCCACCCAAAACAAAAATTCCTTTGCATGAAGCCAGCTTATTTACCACCACACCACTCCCGCTCTTCCCTTCCTACCAAACCCTAACCCTAACTCTAATCCTCATCACAGCAGCAGAGGAGGGGTTCGCGCACATGTAGCCAGGAAGGAAGTTGCATCAAGAAACACTGCTCATTTGGTGTTAGGAAGGCAGAATCAGGTACAGGGGAGCTTCCACTCCCTCCCTTCTCCTAACAAATGCCTGAGGCCATTTGGCTGCACCACCTTCCCCAAAGTCATCCTCCAGCCCCTGCGATCAATCGCACTGTGGCTTCTGCCTGCCGGCTAACTGTCCTGGTGGCCAAAGGTCTGAGACAAATGGTGTTTGGTGAATGGGCTGCTCTGAAGGGCATGGAACGGAGGGGCTGTGGAACATTGGCCAGTGCAAATGGGTGGGGGAGGGCCAGCCAAGGAGAAATGCTAGAGGTTAATGCATAGAGGCAGGACCCTGGAGGGGAAGCAGGTACACCAAAGGTAGGAGTCTAAAAGCCCTAGATCCTGCTAGTACAATTGCTCAGGAATTTCATAGCCAAGCTTTCTATCCTTCTTGTGTATATTATTTTGTATACTGTACATCTAACATTCCTGTACATAAGATTAGACTTCCTATCTATGAGAGAATGGAAGAAAATATTACTCCTGACAGTAACATTTCCTTCTTATTCATATTGTTTTATATTCTCTACATCTAACCTTCCTGTATTTGAGATTTCTATCCATGAGACAATTGTACTAGACCCCATATGTTGTCTTCTTGGTCATCTTCTCGAAAAGCATGTTGTGGTAGTTGTTATCTTTACAACAAGACTTTTTTCCTGCTATTCACCAGAATTGATAACTTAGCTTTTTTTTTTTTGGTTGATTATTATAACATGTGTTCCAGATGGACTGATGACATGACTGATTTTTTCTAACTCAATAGCTGTATCCTTAAATATGTCATAAGGATTAGCTCAACTAGACCCAAGAGTTTCAGTTTTCTGCAAAATGCCTATCAAGGGTCCTCTGCTTATACTTTTCAAATATATAAGAATTCACACACCTATTCTATGATAAGACATATGTCCTCTCCTTGTTAATATAAGGAGAACAAGATATGTTTTGCTCAATTTATTAACTTTACAGAGAACATTATTAAAATAGTATTTGTACAGAATATGAGAACTCTGTGCACTGCCAAATAGATTACCAGGACCTTTTGCTAGGAATTCTTAAGTTTTTGTGAAAAGGATAATAATTACCCTCTTAATTATTTCATTTATGTAATATTCTATCCAATTTTTCTTGGGAGAGAATTGAAAAAAATAAAATAAAGGCACAGTGATATTATAGGTGGTGCAACATTAATGATATGCAGTTGCTGTTCCTTGGACTAATTCAGAAGCTAGAGCACAGGGAATTATGACTTGAAGAGTTTATGAGGCTTGACAAAACTGACTGTGCTAGGGTACAGGAGGAGGAGGAGGCATCAGTCAGGCTGAGTCCAGTCTCCATAGTAACAAGTTGAGAGGGCCCAGGACTAGAATTGCAGTGCTGGAATGTGAGATGCATCAGCAAATCTCTGTATGAAAAACAGAACAGAAGCTGAACATTATGGTTTAGAAGAACTGGAGTGCTTTTGACAAATTAACAGAAGATAATTCAGAAAATATAAAAGTATTCACACAGTATTTTGATATGAATGTACAGAAGGCAAAAGATACTCTTCTCATCTTTATCGATACAGCTACAATTCTCTTTAAGGGTTTAGAAATACACGTTTTAAATATATGTATATATTGTAAATCCATGATGTGCTGAGTATTTTTTTAAAAAAATCTTTCCTGGGCCCTGAATTCAAAGTTTTGATTTGAAAATCCACATATAATGAAGAATCAGAATCACATGATAGTTAAGGTGTTGGATCTGAAATGTGGATGTCTGTCCTCCGAAAAAGCATTGGATGATGGGGGCCAGTTGTTCTCTCAGTCCAACCTTTTCCACAGAATTCATTAAGAAGCAAAATTTTATTTATTTATTTATTTATTTATTTATTTATTACATTTATATACCGCCCTTCTCCCAAGGGACTCAGGGCGGTGAACAGCTCATCTAAAAACCCCACAAATATAAAAGTTAAAAAATAATTAAATATTAGAATTAGCTGCAATTAGAAAAACCCCCCCCACCCTTAAAACCCAATTTAAATTAAAATGGAGATCAAAATTTAAAATCATTCTTTCAGCCCAGGCCGGCCTGCTCAAAGAGCCAGGTCTTTAACGCGCGCCTGAAGGCCCTCAGGTCCGTGCCGGTACGAAGTTCCGGTGGCAGAGTATTCCAGAGGGCGGGGGCACCCACAGAGAAGGCCCTACCCCTTGGCGCCGCCAGACGACACATAGCGGCCGACGGCACCCGGAGCAGTCCCTCCCTGTGGGAACGCACCGGCCTGTTGGAGAACGTTGGTAGAATGCAATCCTGAAGGTAACCTGGTCCCATGCCATGGGTCGCCCTAAAGGTCAAAACTAGAACCTTAAAGCGAACCCGGAGAGCCATCGGCAACCAATGCAGCTCGCGCAGGAGAGGCGTCACATGGGCGCTACGCGACGCCCCCATAATCACCCTCGCGGCTGCATTTTGCACCAACTGGAGTCTCCGGATGCTCCCCGCAGGGAGCCCCATGTAGAGGGCATTACAATAGTCCAGGCGAGAGGTGACAAGGGCCTGAGTGACCGTGCGCAGGGCGTCCCGATCCAGGAAGGGCCGCAACCGGTAGATCCGACGGATCTGATGAAACGCCCCCCTGGAGACGGCCGCGATGTGATGGTCAAACGACAGCCGTACATCCAGGAGGACTCCCAGGTTGCGAGCCCTCTCTGTGGGGGGCAGAACCTCCCCCCCAATAGCCAGCGTAGGTGTCAGCCGACTATATCGGGGCGCCGGGAACCACAGCCACTCGGTCTTGGATGGGTTGAGCCGAAGCCTGTTCCCGCCCATCCAGTCCCGCACGGCCTCCAGGCACCTAGACATAGTCCCCACAGCATCGTTGGGGTGGTCCGGAGTGGAGATGTACAGCTGGGTGTCATCTGCATACAGATGACATCTCACTCCAAGACCACGGATGATCTCGCCCAACGGCTTCATGTAAATGTTGAACAGGAGGGGAGAAAGGACCGACCCCTGAGGCACCCCACAAACCAGGGGCCTAGAGGTGGACCTCTCCCCCCCCGCCAACACAAATTGCGAACGGTCAGAGAGGAAGGAGGAGAACCATCGGAGGACGGTTCCACCAATCCCCAACCCCTCCAACCGTCGCAATAAGATACTATGGTCGATAGTATCAAAAGCCGCCGAGAGATCTAATAGGACCAGGACAGAGGAGAACCCTCTGTCACGAGCCCTCCAGAGATCATCAACCAACGCGACCAATGCCGTCTCAGTGCTATGTCCAGGCCTGAAGCCCGATTGGAACGGATCGAGGTAAGTTTATTATTTCATTTATGTAATATTCTATCCAATTTTTCTTGGGAGAGAATTGAATGGGAGAGGAAGCGTTATGAATTCAATACACTGATTTCATGGGGATAGGAAAAATATAAATCCAGTAAATAAATAATAAGCAAAGACACACATGTACACACACAAACATTAGAACTGGGTTTGATTGCCCTAAATTACAAGTTATCTTGGTCAATTGAACGAATAACACATGTAAAATCAAGCAGTAAAACAATCTGTCTAGGCTATTGACAAAGCAATTAAAGAAGTTGTGCTCTTTAATAACACAACTGATAAGACTTTAATAAATAGTATTAATTAGATGCAGATTTTATATAGATAAAGTAGCAATGAAATGCATTTATTGGCTTCTATGCAGCAGAAATGGTATATTTATTTGTTTATATCTTTTATCATTTGGTTTAATTTACCAGATTTCTTGGTTAAGTATCAATTGCCAAGTCTTCCTTTAACAACTATAATAATATAGCTTGTCCTACATATTCATACTATTAACAAATGATGATAATCCATGAAACAGAAAATAGTAGATCATTAATGTTTGTGCTACAAAATACTTGATATTCTTGTCATTTTGTCTATAGCATGTTCATGAAATTATATCTGAAGCTTTAATAGGCACTATTGAACAAGTTATATGTTGCCCAAATTTGAAATCCAGGCCCATGGATGATTCACATTCTTCCAAACAAATGCTACATCAACATAGCAATTGAACACAATCTTTAATGCAGATTATACAGTGATGGGATTCATTTTTTTTTTACTACTGGTTCTGTGGGCGTGGCTTGGTGGGCGTGGCAGGAGAAGGTTACTGTAAAATCTCGAGCCAGAGGTAGTATTTGCCGGTTCTCTGAACTACTCAAAATTTCCGCTACCAGTTCTCCAGAACCTGCTGGATCCACCTCTGGGGTTATGTATATCACTGATAGTACCTTGGACAGCAACAGTATAAGTTAAAACAAAGATAACAATGAGTGCAATGTACTTTGTCTTTCCCAATGTACTTTGTCCATAGGAGTGGGAGACTATGATAAGTTTAAATTAATAATAGTTTCATTATACAGCCATATAGTTGCAAATTTAAATTTACCATATTTCTATCAATAAATGAAAAGACATTAAATAAAAATGAAGTTAGTTGCTGTTTCTTGTTTTTAACTATTCTCTCATATAGAATCTTAGAGACCAAGTTCATATAGTTGCTAGAAGTAATTCAATTCTCTCATTTGAAATATATTTTTATGGACAAATTTCAAGAATAAAAGGTTTATTAAAAATAATATAGATATTCATATTTAATATTGTCAATTACTCTGCGGAGTGGTGCATATCCTCTCTATGTATGCTGTGAATATGTGCACATATGCATTTACAATTAAGTTGCTGGCTTCTTCATTTTCCTCTAATTATAATTCAATACAGTGGGACATACACTTTTTTCAGTGTACCAGATTTTATCATAGGCATTTTACTCTGTTCATTGTTCAGGAAGAGTGGGAATTGTGGGCGAGGGGAGAAATGAAAGGTTCATAGAGATGTCTCAGTTGTCAGAGAATCTGCTAATGAAGTTCTTTCATGATAATATATGGATGAGCAAGTAATGTTGCTAAGGCAGCATTTCTAGCTTGTCTTTCTTCACCTATGGAAAATTAATTTTATAGTGTCTCCCAGGGATCTGGTAATTGGAGAGTGTATCTGCATATAATCTGTGTGTGTATAGTTATCCAAAACCTTGAAAATTTATTCAAAGCTCTTTTCTGATTTCTCATTTGTGGTTAATATTTCTTCTCTTTTGCTCTCTCGAGATCAAGAACTCTGTTCCCAATCCAATACTTCTCCCAGCAAGTAGCTTTGGGGAACTTGGTCCTTTACAGCCCTCCATTTTTCTAACCTAAAGAATATCATGCTTACATTTTATGAAAGTAGAACACCACTAAAAGCCATTAGATTTTCTTCTTGACAAATGTCCTACTTTCATAGACAATTGAACTGAACTGCAACATGTGCTCTATTCAAACATGTCAATAAACATTATTGCAAAGTCATAGAAGCAATAATCAGAATATATGAAACTCACCTTTATTGCTATTTCCCATGAATTTATACAATGCTTTTTTTTTTCTGTAGGAGGGAAAACAAGATTTTTTAAAACTTTATCTTAAAAAGCTTGTAGTGCTATTTGAACAGAAGCATATTCTCTGCTTTCCTCAAGTGCACAACAAGAAAGAAATTTTTTAAAAACATTTCTCATATTATAGAAAAAAAAATGTAAAAGCCTCTACGAAATGAGATGAATTAACATAGAGGATTTTTTACATCATTAATACTTAAAACAGTTGATAATTTTTCCTCCTATAACTCTGTCAAAATTCTGTTCCCATTTATGAACAGATGTTCACCTGACTTATTAAATTCAATCCTAAATGTTTTTAAAAAACAAAAAGAAAAGATGAGCTTATCCTAGTTACAATGACATAGTTATGTACTATAACTATGGTTTATAGTATGGCTATTAATATCCTTTCCTAATCTGACCACTATCCCTTTGTTTTCCATTATCAAAGACTGTATGGTTATTGGATCCAGTATGGTTATTGCTGAGAATTCCAAGAATTAGAGTTTACATGTCTGGAGTTTCGCCAGATTGAAAAAGATTTCTGGAAAGTATTCACCACTCAATATTGAGAATGCAAGGAAAGCAGTGAGATTGTGTTCAGTGTGGTCTGAATCAATCAATAATGTAACTGCTGCATTTTGAACGAAATATCTCCAAATACAGCATACTGCAGTAGCCAGCTGTGGTATATATTTTAGAGTTATTTTGGCTAGCTTATCTCTCTTGTGACAGGTTACAGTTTGGCACACCAACCTCACTTCAGAGGAACACCTTGTATCATCAATATTTTTCAAATGTCCAAGAAGTCACTACTTCTATTGTATTTCCACATAACAGGTTGGCATTAATCTTTCATACTGAGTGGCATGTCCTTCACTAGTAAGCTGGAAAAAGAAGCCAAATCTGTCAATGCTGTGTTATGTAAAATTCGCTTCATTTTTTGCAAAGTCAAATAGATTTGTCTCAACTTAGACTTCAATATTAGATTGTACCATTTATAAAGATGTATTCTCAGAAACAGTTTATTATTTTTATTGTTTATTTATGGGGAATGACCTTTTTGTTTTTCTTTGTAGATGTGAAGGCTGTAGTCAGGATGTATGAAAAGATAAGGGCTTTGAAGCATGCTGTCTCTTGATTTCATCAGTCAGGCTAGACTGACTCAATAGTTACAGAATTTCTACATGTCTCATTTTTCTATCTAGAAGAGGTATCTAGAACTTTAATGGATAAATTCTCCCTTGACCTCTTACAATTATAGGCCAGTCTCATTTCTAGGACAGTGAATTAAGAAGATAATCACAATATGGCTGGCCAATCCAGTGTTTCCTTTCTCATAAAAGACTGTGATGCTGATAGAAAACAGCACTAGGAGTAATATGCTATCCTCTACAACACCTAATACTAAAGATAATACAGTATATTGGCATCATGACTAGCAGCAGTCAATACTTGCATACTGTTTGAAGCCCATCTATGTTTCCCCTGCATCTAGTCTGTCATCAATCAGAATGAAACAAGTGTTAGAAGTGTTCTCTTTACTAGCCTCAAGCTGCAAAAACATTGATCCCTAACCTATCTTTTCAGAATAGTATCCCCATTACATCTATCTCTGCAACATGGAAAGCCTAAGGAAGGAAAGCTGCCGAAAGCATCCATTGTGTGTGGGAAGGCGGCGGCGGTGTCAGCTAATTCAGCAATGTCCTGGGATCATGATGCAAACTCCATATTTTTTCTATTTTGCTGTGTAATATTGTATATTGTAGATGCACGAAGTAGCCAATCTTGCACGATGTCAAAAGTGACAGATTCCAGCAGATAGTAGTGAATGCTGACTACTATGGAGCTTTCAAGGCTCTCTTTAAACATTGTTTTAGTCAGTTTTGCATATCATTATTTACAATCTAGCCTTTCTTTCTTCTTGCAGTTGTAAGCAAGGATCTTGAACCTAGGTTGTTACAATTCAATATAGTCTATTTATTTTCGATGTTGTGTGCCACCTAGAGTATGCTGCCTAGAATCCAGTGGAGTTGTATAGCTATAATAAATTTAAATAATAAATAAAATTTATTATTATATCCTACTTTTATGCTTATATTAGCATTCAAGGTAGCTAATAAAAATGGTTTTCTGTGCCTTAGAAAGCTTTACTATCTCTCTGCATACCAAAATATTTCTTACAGAATAAGAAATACATCTAAATGTATAATCTGCAATTTGGCAACTCTGTAAAAACACTGGGTTTACTCATACAAAATGTGACTTTCTTCTCTCCAAATAAACTGCTAGACAGTTTTTTCCTCATAGTAGTGAATTTGATTTTCAATAAAGAGTTCCAATTTCACATTGATTGTTTATATTTTTATGCACATTATTGTAGAGGCTAAAAGTAAGTGAGATATTTCTTTTCTGCAATATTTGCAATATTGTAAAATGTGTCATTCAAATGCACTTCTGCTTTTTGCTGAAATCTTTTGGGATCTTGTGCCAATGTAAGTATAACCAATTAAATTGATAGTATTTGCTGAATATGCTAAGTTTGAAACCAGTCTTTGTCTTGCTGAGAAAACCTGCTTTCCTATACCCCTTCCCCAGTCACTATAGGTAGTCCTCAAGATATGACAGTATCACTACCCATTATGGTCACATGTTATGATAGTTATTAAGCAAAATGCCCTTACTTAATGACCCCACCCTATTCTCAATGCAACTGTTAAACAAACACAAGGGTTGTTAAATAGAGCACAGGCCCATGATCTCTTGCCCAGGGTTTCTCAAGGTTATCCCTCACCTACTCTGAAGTACTTCATGCTTCTTGCTGGGGTCACCATAGTCATTCAGCTTTCTCTCTACCCAGAGTTCAAGGAAGAGAAAGCCGTTTGAAGATGAATGGATAGGTGGGTGAATACTGTAGTCTTTGGTAAGAGCAAATGACTTTGGGAGTGTTACAGCTCTATCTTCGAAATTGGATCATAAGTATTTCTGGAGAAGTTTGTAGTAACTTCAAATTGTCACTAAGTGACCTATCACAAATTGAGGACTTCCTGTATTACCATCCTACCAAGAATTTGCTCTTCATTTCTAGTTTGCCTTGTGAAAAATAGAACTGAACTTCTTCCCTAAGACATAACTATTATTCTAAAGCATAATTATTCTGTTATTTAGGCATTTCACCCTATGCTTGTTTTGGGTTGTCACTTCTCTTTTTATCACAGAAACATAAAGGAAAATACAAACAGAAAAGGGTGAAGATACATTGTCTAAACTTGTCTGAGATTCCCCAGATTATGTCACTGTAGGTTTAATTTTCCATTATGAGAAGGGAGGGAGAGAAGAAATAAAGTAGGAAGACTTTCAACTTTCTTTATTTTAAATGGAAAGATTAACTTGGCCACTAGCCAATCAACTCAGTTATTCTTGATCATGCATTGTCAGCACATCAATTGACAAATGAATAAATTAACTTGGATATCTGCAGAAGCTCCATAATCTATTAAGGAAATTACTTGCCTTAGTCTGGCAAGTTTTATTGTTGGCATTTGATTGTTCTCAAGGCATTTACAGATCAATTGTTTTATGATCTGATCAAAAACTTTCCAGGTTAGACTCATCTGTTGTTTACTGGATTCTCTTTTTTCCTTTTTTTGAAGAATGAATAATGTCTGCTCCAGATATCTAGTATTTCACCAATTGTCTAGAAATTCTTGAGCCAAATCATTGGCTAGTTTTTTCAATCTGTTAGAGTCCTAGGATGAAAACCATCTGCTCCTGGAGATTTAAACACATTTAAAGTAAAAATATGTTCTCTGACCATGCTGCTATCAATAACAATCTTTTCCCTTTTTCATAGGATTTTTTGCTTGAGAATTTTTTGGTAATATCACACTACTAACTAGAGCATACAAAACATTTGCTAGACCAACACTCAAATACAGCTAATCAGTCTGGAACCCACATTATGTATCTGATATTAACACAGTTGAAAAAGTCCAGAAATATTTCACAAGAAGAGTTTTCCACTTCTCTACTCATTGTAGAATACCTTATGCCACCAGACTTGAAATTCTAGACCTAGAAAACCTTGAATTACGCCGTCCTCGGTCTGATCTAAGTATGGTATATAAAATCATACATTGCAATGACTTATCTGTCAATTATTCTGAATATATCAAAAGAAGAGTCAGCTTGGTATAGTGATTAAAGGCACTGAACTAGAAACTGGGAAACCATAAATTTCTAGTCTTGCCTTAGGCACAAAGCCAGCTGGGTAACTTTGGGTAGCCACTCTCTATTACCTCTATAAAAAAGGCAAAATCAAATCACTTCTGCAAACATTGCCAGAAAAACTTCATGGTCTGGTTTGTGGGATTGCCAAGAGTCAAAATTGACAAAAAAAATTGCTGAAGATGTACAGAGAGAAAGAGATTTCACCAGCCTCAGCTCATTTGAGTTTTTACTTAAAGGTCTCCCCGCAGATACAAGCTAGTCATTTCCAGCTCTAGGGGGTGGTGCTAATCTCCGTTACAAAGCCAAAGAGCCAGCACTGTCAGAAGACATCTCCCTAGTCATGTGGCCAGCATGACTAAATGCTGAAGGTGCACAGAATGCTTTTACCTTCCCACCAAACTGGTTCCTAATTTTCTTTCTGCTTTCAAACTGCTAGGTTGGCAGAAGCTGGGACAAGTAACAGGAGCTCACTCCGTTATGTGGCATTAGGGATTCGAACCACCGAACTCCTGACCTTTCTGACCGATAAGCTCAGGGTCTTAGCCACTGAGCCACCGTGTCCCTGAGTTTTTATTACTTGGCATTAATTCTCTTCTGTTATGGGCTACATTCTTAATTATGTTTTGATAACATAATTCTTCTTTACTTCCTGTATGTTTCATTTTTGCTTTGTTGTCCTTATTACACTTTTTATATACTATCATTGATTTCTTTTGATAAGCTCATTTTTTTCCTGCTCATTGGTTTTTGTATCTTTGTACTGTTGTGGTTGTAGCTTCCTAGGAAATCCTACACATATTGAGCTCCGTTTCCTATTAGTTTTTCATATTTATCATTGTTCAGAGTTTATTCAAATCCACTTTCTTGAGTCCAAGATTCCAGTATGTGTAAAAGGCTAACAGTATTACATGGCTTTCCCCTAATGTCCTTGATATTTTCCCAACTAAGTCTTCCCTATTGATTAATTATGATGTCAAGGATAGCTGACCTGCTTGTGCCTTTCTACACTCTGAAGGCAAAAGCTGCCAGCAAGACAACTCAGGAATTTTGCTTGAAGGAATATGGTTGGCAGAATGTGTCTTCTTACAACAGATGTTGGGCTAATTAAGACATGTAGAAAAACAAGCCTAGGAAATCAGGCAAGGAGATGACAAGCCATATGTGTAATATCCATGTAATATGAATTAGACCTCCCCTAAGGACAGCAAAATATGTTTTCAGTAGTCCTCACTATGGGCTTGCTCTAAAACTAAGTTTTGGAGATAATCTAAATATGATCTAGAAAAATCTGCTGGATGTGTCCTTCATTACAAAAAAGATTTATTAACTGTAGTTCAGATTTTCTGAATTCAGAAAACTCTTAAGACCCCCTGATGTTACCTCTCTCTCTCTCCCTCCCAGACTATTTGGAATTGCTGGTGACAGCAGTATCCTAAAGCCTCAGGAACCTCTGAAAAGTATTAATATAAATTCTACTGTATTCATGGATGTTTTTGGAAAATATTTTTGAAGCCTACTTCAAATCTCTATAGGACTCTGACATTGCTGTCTGGAAGAATAAACAAGTTTGGCTAAAATCAAGTGATAGGGTCAAAAAATGTGCATTAAAATTATGACATTTCCTGCTTTCTAGCAATAGTGAGAAAGAAAGAGGCTGTCAGGAGTATCTTTGTTCTAGTAACAGCACATAGATACCCACTATATTATTGTCCTAATTGTGAAATTCTTACTCTGTCAATTATGTTACTGGCATACTATTAATCTAAGCATTAAAATGCTATTGCACTGGTTCCACATTATCACCATAGGAGCATATTAAGTACTGCTTTTTAACTAAAAACAATGTAAACGTGGTGTCCCAAGAAGGTTAAGCTTCACTCTTCCATAATATTTGATTACATTTAGCAGATAAATGATGTTGATATTACTTTATTTGCAATATTCATTTGAAGAGGTAGGAATTATTGATCAGTGCAAAATGAAGGTGAATAAAATTATATCTTTTAATCAGATGAACGATAATTGTCATTAACTATAGGCTTTCTACTCATGTTACAATTTACAAAGAATATTTATTTATTTAATATTTATAATAAACTTTATTAATTTTACCATTAAAACAGACAAACAATACACACATAAACGTGAAAGAAAGAAAAGAAATGAAGAAATAAAAATGAAAAAGAAAAATTTAGAAAACAATTAAAAACCATTTTGTCTTCGACAGTTTGTGGGACCTTTTTTTTCAACTTTGTTTTATACTTTCTAAACAATTAATCCTTAGCGAATATATATATATATGGATCTTTGATTCTTTGGGTCCCGTGTAGCATTGGAAGTATCTAGGCGACTATTTGATGAAGTCTCATTCATCATCTTCAGGCTTGTGTCTTCGGCCTTGTGCTTCTCGGAGCTTGCAGCTGCTTCTTCCTTTTAACTGCTACTGGGGGTGTGACTTGATTGGGTGGGGACTTGGCTGTGTTCTGATTGGGTGGGGGTGTGTTCTCATTGGTTGGGGGTTTGTCTGTGTTCTGATTGGTTGGGGGATTGGCTGTGTTCTGATTGGCTGGGGGTGTGTTCTGTTCTGGTGGGCGTATGGACCAGAAGCCGTACCACAGCTGCATCACTACCTGCTTCAACCCCCCCCCAACCCATACATGAAGGGAACTGGTGCCCACCATGAAGATGTGGCAAGACCACGAACGTGAAGCCAAACAACAGGATCACAGCTCACCAGCTCAAATCCCCCAGCAACTAAGACTAACCTGAGTATAACCAAATCCCCACCAGAACAGAACACACCCCAGCCAATCAAAACACAGCCAATCCCCCAACCAATCAGAACACAGACAAACCCCCAACCAATGAGAACACACCCCCACCCAATCAGAACACAGCCAAGCCCCCACCCAATCAAGTCACACCCCCAGTAGCAGTTAAAAGGAAGAAACAGCTGCAAGCTCACATTACTCCGAGAAGCACAAGGCCGAAGACACAAGCCTGAAGATGATGAATGAGACTTCATCGAAACGTCGCCTAGATACTTCCAATGCTACGCGAAGAAAACCCGAAGAACCAAAGATCCACATACAAATACCCGCAAAAACCTCAGAAAACAAATATATATATATAAACTACTACAATTATAGTACAGTTTCTTTTGCCCTTTATTGTTTAATCGATCTTTGTTCTATCCATTTGTACCAGCAGTTCCAGCTGTCATAATGCAATGATGTATCTTTTCCTTTTAATGCCAAAGTTAATCTGTCCATATCTGCACAATTTGCTATTTTTTGGATAATCAGTTCCTCTCTACACCAGCAGATGCTGGGAAAAAGAAAGGGATTGCAGTTTATGTGAAAGAGGACATGAAAGTAGAGTCAATATGGTTGGACCCTAATGGAAGAACTCTGGTTTTGCAGATCTGGATTAATGCTAGTCCAATCCTTTTAGTGGTAATTTATGCCCCGAATGGAGAGCAAAAAGAGTTTTTCAAAAATTTATATGGAAAAATAGTAGAAATGGAAAAAAGAAATATTTATATCATAGGGGACTTTAATGCTATTGCTGATTATCAAAAAGACCACAGTATTTGGGGGAAGAACGGGGGGGAAAAGAGAGAGCTTCCAAAAATATGTATGGAAATGATGAGGGCATTAAATTTGATTGATATATGGAGAAGGTTAAACCCTGAAAAAAAACAATTTACATTTTATTCAAATCCCACTAAATATGGACACGAATTGACATGGCATGGATGAATGGCGAAATAGCAAATGAAATAAAAGGGATTGAAATATTACCTAATGAATGGTCAGATCACAATCCAATCCAGATAATCTGGAAGGGTAGGAAAAAAAATGAAAAAAGATGGACATTAAATACACAGTTAATTAGAGAAGAAAAATGTATGAATAAACTTAAGGAGGAATTAAATTATTTCTTAAAAGAAAATAATAATAGAGCAACCACGAAACAAAACACTTGGGATAAAATGAAGGCAGTAATAAGAGGTATAACAATCTCTTATAATGCCAAAAGGAATAAAGAATAATATGCCCAGCAAAACAAATTACAACAAAAGATTAAAGAATTAGAAATTCAATTACAAAGTACTCCAAAGGATTCAAGATTGCAAAACCAGATGACAATAATTAAACACAAACTGAATTTAATTGAACAAGAGAGAATGATTATAAATTTGAATACAACTAGACAAACTTATTTTGAGCATGCTAATAAGCCAGGGAGATGGCTGTCCTATAGATTTAAAAAAGGGAAAGAAAAAAGATTGATTTACCAATTAATAGATGGAAATGGAGACACACAACAGCGGATAGAACAGAAAAAAGAAATTGCCCATAAGTATTTTGGAGACTTATATAAAAAGGAAGAGATCAATGAGGATAGGCTAAGAAACTATTTAGATAAAATGAAGGATAAAGTAATTGGGGAAGAGATGAAAGAATTACTAAACAAAGATATTACTTGGTTTGAATTGAAAACAGCAATAGAGAACCAGAAAAATAATGAATCTCCGGGACCAGATGGGATCCCGGGGGAACTATATAATGCAGTAGGTGAACTAATAGGACCCCTTATGGTGGAAGTTTTTTATGATGTTCTATTGGCAGCCAGAATGCCGGACTCATGGAGGGGCGCATTGATTTCACTGATCCCTAAGGAGGATTTGGATTCCCGACATACAAAACTACAGGCCAATGTCCTTGTTAAACACGGATTATAAAATATTCGCTTCTATTGTTGCAAACAGACTAAAAAGAATCTTGAATGATTTTATTCATCAAAGACCAAAATGGATTTCTCCCGAATAGACAAATCAGGAATAATTTAAGAATAGTACTAGATGTTCTGGAATTTTACGAAGCCCACCCCAAAAAACAAATAGACCTTATGTTTTTAGATGCGCAGAAGGCCTTCGATAACTTGAACTGTCAATTTTTAATCCAAATAATTTATAATATGAACTTAGGTACCAAATTTGAAAATGTTATAACTACTATATATGATACACAACAGGCAAATATTATCATAAATGGGGAACACACCCGCCCAATTAAAATAGAGAAAGGAGTCAAACAGGGTTGCCCACTCTCACCCCTGCTCTTCATATTATCATTGGAAATATTACTAACATATATCAGACAAAATCCAGACATAAAAGGATTAAAGGTTAAGAAAGAAGAATACAAGCTGCAAGAGTTTGCAGATGACATGAATCAATTGAAAGAGGGCAAAACTGATGAATGAATTAGAACAATTTGGAGTAGTTGCAGGATTAAAAATTAACAGAAACAAAATGAAATTAATGACTAAAAATCTAACAGGAAAACAGAAGTTAAAACTAGAAAAGGTAATGGGATTTCAAGTAATAAAGAAAGTTAAATACTTGGGAATATGGTTGACAGCACATTGTAAAACACTAAAGGAAAATAATTATGACAAACTATTACAAAAGGTAAAGAAGGATTTAGAAACATGGGGTAAACTGCAACTCTCATTACTAGGTAGGATTGCTACGATTAAAATGTCTAGTCTCCCAAAATTTCTTTATATATTTCAGACAATACCAATTAAAGTACACAAAAAGTATTTTGAAGAACTTAACAAAATAATCACAAAATTTATTTGGCAAAAAAAAACAACACCTGAAAATAAATTTAAAGGCAATGCAAGATATGAGGAGCAGGGAGGGGATAGCCCTTCCAAACTGGGAGTTGTATTATAGTGTGGCCTCGTTAGTATGGTGGAAGGAATGGGTGAAATTAACAAACAAGAGAATATTAATTTTAAAAGGCCATGACCTACAGAGAGGGTGGCATGCTTTTTTATGGGATATCGGGAAAACCACCCAGAAATACTTCCACAGACACTTAATTAGAGATGCACTACTGACCAACTGGAAGAAAGTAAGGAAAAAACATTATTTAAAGATACCAATCAGGATTTCAACAATGGAAGCGATGATCTACCCAAATAATTTGGATATTACTAAGATGATTAAATACAAGGACTTATTAGATCTACAAGGAAATCTGAAATTGTGGCAAGACCTTCAAGACCAGGGAGTACAAATTGATAGATGGGCATATCTTCAATTTCAGAGTAGATATAAACAGGATAAGAAAGAATTTGGAATTAATAATAAACTTCAGCAACTAGACAAAATTCTATTAGGCTCAGATTAAAAAAATATAACAAAATTTTATAATTATTTATTAGAGGCAGAATTAGAGGAAGAAATAGTCAAAGGGAATATGATAGCCTGGAGTAGGAATATAGGACATAGTATCACTTTAATAGAATGGGAGAAGGTCTGGAGTAGAAACAACAAAATCACAAAATCGGCAGCTTACAAGGAAAACCTATACAAGATGTTTTATAAATGGCACCTCCCCGCTTCGAGATTAGCGAAAATACACGCCAACATGAGTCCGAATTGCTGGAATTGTAAAAAAAAGGAGGAAACTTTCTTTCACATGTGGTGGATATGCACAGCAACTCAAAAATACTGGCAGAAAATTAGGAAATGGCTGGAAGAAATAACAACAGAACAGATCAAACTTAAATCAGAATTCTTCTTATTAGGGATCTTAAATAAACAACTCTTAAAAAAGGTGAAGTACACAATAGTACATATCTTGACAGGGGCCAGACTGGCCTTTGCACAATGTTGGAAGCAAGCCCATATTCCTACAAATAATATTTTCAAGGGCACGTTAGAAAGGATTATTTCAGATCTGAAATAAACATTCACAGTAATCATTCAAAGAGGCTATCATCATAGCATTTATATGATAGCCAACTAAGTGGTGTACAAATGGTTTTTAAAAATGTTCTACCTTAATTGTGACAAATTAATCATTTTCACATTTTTAGGAGAAATCATCAACCATTGCATTAGCATGGGACTTTTCTTACTTCATCAAGTAATTTCTGTGGTGCTTGGCCACAGTTAGTGTATATTCTTCTTTTACTATTCATCAGTGCAGAATGGAACACAATGAAAAATAGAATAAAAGGGATGGTAAAGGGGAAATATTTATTTAAACAATACATCCAAAACACCAAAGAAGGCATTTTATGGCCATGAAAATCAAACAAAATAAAGGAGCATCTTCCAAAACAGGTCCAGACAGTCTTGAGTAATCCAACAACAGCAATCATAGCCATAAAATGCCTTATTCAGCCATTGCATGGCATTTACTAACTATGGGTCACCAGGTGGATCAAAATTCTGTGTTTAAAGTTTTACTTTGCCACAGGAACTCTCATTTCCTGTGGTTTGCTGAGGCAGTTGCCATCAACTGTTTGAAGCCTCCCTTGTGCATGCAAAAACAGCTTTATGTCAATCTATGCCTCCCATGGACATAAGGCTTGCCATTGGTTGCTTTCCTGAATATGTTGTAAGTTTAATTAATGCTCCTGCTATATCTTACATTTGAGGCTGATTTTAGCCATCTTTTTGTAATGTAGGTACTGATGAGTCAATACAAAATGCTTGCATGTACCTCTGTTCATCTTTTGGATGTATTGTTTAAATTATTAATTATTTTAAATATATATTTAAAAATTCAGACAAAATAGGTTCAGTTCAGAGCATGAATTTACCAAAGAAAGAAAATATTTGAAGCTCAAGGTTGAAATGTGGGATCTTTAGTGCTCTCTGAGCTTGGTTGTTTTCTTGTAGGTCTTTCATTACCCAACTATGTAGCATGATCAATGCTACTTGGCAGTGTAGAGAGTACAAAGCTTTGAGGCCTGGCATTTGGGCTAATCAACCATTAAGAGGCAATAGAAATAAACAACAACTACATATCATTCAAAGAGAACATCCAAAAGCCCAAAAGAAAACAAAAACACCAAAAAGACCCTTACCAGCAATCAATATCCAGATGAGCAGAGATTAACACCTAGATTATCATTAGGCCAACAATCAAGAAGCAAACAATACCACAATCAAGGAACATTACAGTAAACATCCCAGCTTCCCTACTAGTACTAATGATGTTACCTAGTTTAGTAATGAAATGTTTGTAAGAAAAGAACCAAGCTCAGAGAGCACCAAGGACCCCACAACATGAATTTAGCCAGGCATTCTTTTTGTTTTATGAAAAAATATCCTGCACAACTGAATTTCAAAAATTCTGAAGTTAACTAGATTTCCTGGAGGTATTTACACATAACATCCTGTAGTCATGGAATATTTTGGAGAAATTTTGCAATGAAGAAAAGCTGTATGTGATAAGAGCAAGATTTTATCAATTTTTTAAATATAATTTGGTGGGTTTTATAGTCAGTATTTTGGAATGTTGAAACACAGAATCCCGAATTACAAAATCTTAAGAGAAACTTTGCAGTAGTCTCTCTCTTTCTTTCCTCTTTCATAGAGGTAAATATTATCATAAAAGTTTGTGTGTATGCATTTACTTATAAATAATTCTCATAGCATTTACTTTGGAATAAATTTATTTACATCGGGGTTTCATTCCTGACAAGACCAAAATAGTTTTTCATCAAAGCTGAATGGATTGCAGTTTTTCATTCAATGTAAGAATTTACAATCCAGAATATACTAATTTGGCCATACTGACTGATAATTTTAAAAGGTTTTAAACATATCTGGAAGATACTAACATGGGAAAGGATGAATGTTGATGTAAATGATCTTTTACAAGACAAATAGACTGTGAAATGGCAGAGGAGAACTGCTTTGCGTAGCATATAGCTAATAACACTTATGCCTTAAATTTGGTATTTCACATTTTTCTTATAGGCTGTACACAAGGCAAAGCGGGGGGAGAGGGGGGAAGCACATCAATATTCAGGTTGCCCATAGAGAGGTAAAAAGAAAGAAGAAAGTAAGCCAATGTATTTCAGGCAACTGAAAAGCATTCAGTTGGTCAGCACATGCAGACAGTCTAAATTAGGGCCAGAATTTTTGAGAGAAATATTGAAGAAACCTATGCATCTATGCATTTGATAGTTTGGTATAGAGGTGAAGGCATTGGGCTAGAAACCATGAGTTCTAGCCTCACTTAAGGCACAAAGCCAGTTGATGGCATTAGCTGGTCCATTTCTATCAGTCCTCGAAAACAGGCAATAACAAATGCCATTTCCCCAAAAAACCTTGCAAAGAAAACTGTTGGGATTTGTCTGGGCCAGGGGTGTCAAACTCGTGGCCTGCGGGCTGGATGTGTCACATGCCTTCTACTCCCATGCCCAGTTTAGCAAAGGGGGAAAAGTCACGATATGTCACGTGATGATGCCATGATGATGCGAGTTTGACATCCCTGGTCTAGGCAGTCCCCAGGAATCAAAGCTCAACTTGAAGACACACATGCATGTACGAAAATGTGGTTGAGTAGTTCTTATTAAATTATTTCATTTGCATCTCAAGATCAGGATTGATTGGTAGAATTTGCCAGTCATTGTTTATTGAAGTTATGAGTTAGAGGTAGAGGATAGGTTCCTATTCATCTGTTAATTGATATAGAATATAGAAAACCCAATTCTTTACTTTTACCATTTTGTCCATTTTTTTTAAAGTTGCTTATCAGGAAAGATACAAACTGGTATTTTTAAAAAGGTTGACCATATAATGACAAATGAGCAGAAAATAAGAATACCTACAACAGTAATGGGCAAAAGCAGTAAACAATATGGTTACATGGTTCCTTTAATTATTATTCAGTTTTATTTGTTCTGTCTGCTGCATTTAATTATAAATAATTGGCACATCCCAAGACAATGAGGCATTTTATTCTGTTCCTTGTAAGCTATAAACAGAAAAACTAAATTGCTCAAAAATGTTATTAAAATAGATGTTACATAAACCCTAGAATCTCTCTTACTCCAATATCAGTAAGATTCTTTTACTGGGGACGAATATTTAAGAGTTATTAGGAATAAGGTTCAAACATTTATTTATGGCTTAGTAACACTGTATTCACCTTAATAAACATGCAAAGTTTTAAGATATGGGTGAAAAAAATGTCTTTCTGCTGATTTATTATTATAATGAAACCAAACTAAAGTAAGAAAAATGCCCTGTGCACATCTGGATTCAGATATTAGATGGGATGAGGTGATTTGCCAGGGTTTTTTGGGGGGAGGGGGATTTAGGTTAAACTTTCTTGGGTTAGCCTTTCTATGTTGGCCATACATGAAATCAGTTCATACTTTCAGGAGAACTTTTACCTCTTACAAAGATTTCCATAAAATTATTTTCTTGTAATCATAAATAAATCAATTCTTTTCAAACCAGGCATCAGTTCTGTGATGTGAAGAAATAAATACATGAACATCAATATTTATTCTCAATTGTAATTTTTCTAAAATTCCATTTTGGGGAAAGGTAAAAATGGCGCAATGCAATTTATAACTTCATTCTAATCTACAGATGAATTCAAATACAGATTAGGGTCCATTTCATCATTTCCTCTCTTCCCTATATTGGTAATCCTTGACTTATGAGCACAACTGTGTCCCCCAAAAAAGCTGAGTTACATGTACGGTCTGCAAGCTTTATTCAGGTATTGCCTATGTAACTCAGCTTTCAGTCACTAGATAAAAAATTCTTGAATGCCATTTATCAAAAAAACCAACTGTTGATATATTCCAGTATTTTATTAAACAAACTGATGGCAGCAAAGAAATATTTTTGCATTTTTATGAAGGTGACTTCCTGTTCTTCCTTATTTTTCATTGGGTATGTCATTCTCTAATTGCTAGTGTCTTTTTCTAAAACAAGAGTAGCAGACTTAAGTTTTCCATGTGTTCTTTAATGTCCAAAGTCGACCTGCTTTAGCTTCAAAATGTCCAGAATGAACAAAAGAATTTTCCAAGCATTACCAATTTTCCATATGTTCAAAAAGACAATTAAAACAATTAAGCTAAAGAATAAATATTAGGCTTGGTTCTGCAATAGGACCAATAAAGGTAACACTGAAAATCCCTTCCCTTGATTATGATAGAAATGGAAGTGAAATAGAGAAAGAAATTTTCTTTTCACATGGAATTAAGAGACAAGCATCATTCACCACAACCATTAGCCATTTGCTATCAATGACATTTGGGATGGATTAGAAAGAAAAATTTCCCCCTTGAGGTCTCCTTGATAAAGATGTAAAGAAGGCAATAAGAAGAATTGTATCTCTAGCACTACCTCTTTAAAAATAGATATTTTTGAGCTTTACTAAAACATTTTCTGACCACACCTGAAAAATCATGATAGGATGAAGGGAACAGCTGCCATTTTAAAAAAAATCCAGTCTGGTATTATCTTTTATTACTTTCTGTCCAATATCCATAAGATTGTGGTGTCAACATTCAGCTCTTGAGAATGTGAAATAAACACATCCCTGGTCATTTTTACTTGTTTTAAAATATGCCTTTTTTCATTCTGCCTGTACTGACTGTCACTAGAAAGTGAGATCTTCAGAAGCCTGCTGTTCACAGCTGGGATCATTTGTGTCTTTGTATAGTTGTTTTTTGGAAAAAATAAATAAAACAAGATGTTGATGAAAACACCTGCTCAAGCTTGCTTTTTCTTAATGAGTCATCTGTATAATATTAAATAGCACTACAGGCTTCGGCTCAACCCATTGAGTTGAGCTTCAGGCTTCGGCTCAACCCATTGAGGCTACAGGCTTCGGCTCAACCCATTGAGTTGAGCTTCGGCTCAACCCATCCAAGACCGAGTGGCTGTGGTTTCCGGCGCCCCGATATAGCCGGCTGACACCTACGCTGGCTATTGGGGGGGAGGTTCTGCCCCCCACAGAGAGGGCTCGCAACCTGGGAGTCCTCCTGGATGTACGGCTGTCGTTTGACCATCACATCGCGGCCGTCTCCAGGGGGGCGTTTCATCAGATCCGTCGGATCTACCGGTTGCGGCCCTTCCTGGATCGGGACGCCCTGCGCACGGTCACTCAGGCCCTTGTCACCTCTCGCCTGGACTATTGTAATGCCCTCTACATGGGGCTCCCTGCGGGGAGCATCCGGAGACTCCAGTTGGTGCAAAATGCAGCCGCGAGGGTGATTATGGGGGCGTCGCGTAGCGCCCATGTGACGCCTCTCCTGCGCGAGCTGCATTGGTTGCCGATGGCTCTCCGGGTTCGCTTTAAGGTTCTAGTTTTGACCTTTAAGGCGACCCATGGCATGGGACCAGGTTACCTTCAGGATTGCATTCTACCAACGTTCTCCAACAGGCCGGTGCGTTCCCACAGGGAGGGACTGCTCCGGGTGCCGTCGGCCGCTATGTGTCGTCTGGCGGCGCCAAGGGGTAGGGCCTTCTCTGTGGGTGCCCCCGCCCTCTGGAATACTCTGCCACCGGAACTTCGTACCGGCACGGACCTGAGGGCCTTCAGGCGCGCGTTAAAGACCTGGCTCTTTGAGCAGGCCGGCCTGGGCTGAAAGAATGATTTTAAATTTTGATCCCCATTTTAATTTAAATTGGGTTTTAAGGGTGGGGGGGGGGTTTTCTAATTGCAGCTAATTCTAATATTTAATTATTTTTTAACTTTTATATTTGTGGGGTTTTTAGATGAGCTGTTCACCGCCCTGAGTCCCTCGGGAGAAGGGCGGTATATAAATGTAATAAATAAAATAAATAATAAATAAATAAATAAGAAAGGAAGAGGTTGACTGATGGATACGATATAAGCGGATTCTTCTCTCTGTGCATTAGAAACTCAGCAGATTACACTAATGTGCATAATAATCAAGCTGTCAGAGACTCTCTCCAGTTCTGCTTGGAGGCAGGCAATGCTGAGAATATTTTATCTCATTTGCAAATGACTTTTTATGCCCAGTAAAATGAAGTTTTCATATCAATTAATAATTCAGCTAATCATTCAATAAAGAATATCCTTTTTCCCTGGGAGAGGGAGAGTCAATCCAAGGCAGCAAAGGAGTCATCAATACATGGGAAATTTGAGATCTGTACTATTCCATTAAAAGGTACCAGAGCAGCAGTTGGTAGCAAAGCAACACTTGAGATATGTTTCAAATCTCCAGAGTTTATAATAGCATTCATTTTATGTTAGCATTTATTTTAATATTTGTTTTATTTATTCTACATAACCTATAAGCCATTCTAATCACAACTGACTCCGAGTGTCGGTAACATTTTGATTCATTCCCCCCATGCTCACCTTGTCTTTCTGATTCTGAATGGATCATGTTATACATAACCCTTTAGTATAAATGTTGGTGAGGTCACATGTTACTCTTTCTGCTTCAGTTATAATTTCCTAAAATGTTTTTCTGGTTTCTGTATCTCTAGCACTACCTCTTTAAAAATAGATATTTTTGAGCTTTACTAAAACATTTTCTGACCACACCTGAAAAATCATGATAGGATGAAGGGAACAGCTGCCATTTTAAAAAAAATCCAGTCTGGTATTATCTTTTATTACTTTCTGTCCAATATCCATAAGATTGTGGTGTCAACATTCAGCTCTTGAGAATGTGAAATAAACACATCCCTGGTCATTTTTACTTGTTTTAAAATATGCCTTTTTTCATTCTGCCTGTACTGACTGTCACTAGAAAGTGAGATCTTCAGAAGCCTGCTGTTCACAGCTGGGATCATTTGTGTCTTTGTATAGTTGTTTTTTGGAAAAAATAAATAAAACAAGATGTTGATGAAAACACCTGCTCAAGCTTGCTTTTTCTTAATGAGTCATCTGTATAATATTAAATAGCACTACAGGCTTCGGCTCAACCCATTGAGTTGAGCTTCAGGCTTCGGCTCAACCCATTGAGGCTACAGGCTTCGGCTCAACCCATTGAGTTGAGCTTCGGCTCAACCCATCCAAGACCGAGTGGCTGTGGTTTCCGGCGCCCCGATATAGCCGGCTGACACCTACGCTGGCTATTGGGGGGGAGGTTCTGCCCCCCACAGAGAGGGCTCGCAACCTGGGAGTCCTCCTGGATGTACGGCTGTCGTTTGACCATCACATCGCGGCCGTCTCCAGGGGGGCGTTTCATCAGATCCGTCGGATCTACCGGTTGCGGCCCTTCCTGGATCGGGACGCCCTGCGCACGGTCACTCAGGCCCTTGTCACCTCTCGCCTGGACTATTGTAATGCCCTCTACATGGGGCTCCCTGCGGGGAGCATCCGGAGACTCCAGTTGGTGCAAAATGCAGCCGCGAGGGTGATTATGGGGGCGTCGCGTAGCGCCCATGTGACGCCTCTCCTGCGCGAGCTGCATTGGTTGCCGATGGCTCTCCGGGTTCGCTTTAAGGTTCTAGTTTTGACCTTTAAGGCGACCCATGGCATGGGACCAGGTTACCTTCAGGATTGCATTCTACCAACGTTCTCCAACAGGCCGGTGCGTTCCCACAGGGAGGGACTGCTCCGGGTGCCGTCGGCCGCTATGTGTCGTCTGGCGGCGCCAAGGGGTAGGGCCTTCTCTGTGGGTGCCCCCGCCCTCTGGAATACTCTGCCACCGGAACTTCGTACCGGCACGGACCTGAGGGCCTTCAGGCGCGCGTTAAAGACCTGGCTCTTTGAGCAGGCCGGCCTGGGCTGAAAGAATGATTTTAAATTTTGATCCCCATTTTAATTTAAATTGGGTTTTAAGGGTGGGGGGGGGGTTTTCTAATTGCAGCTAATTCTAATATTTAATTATTTTTTAACTTTTATATTTGTGGGGTTTTTAGATGAGCTGTTCACCGCCCTGAGTCCCTCGGGAGAAGGGCGGTATATAAATGTAATAAATAAAATAAATAATAAATAAATAAATAAGAAAGGAAGAGGTTGACTGATGGATACGATATAAGCGGATTCTTCTCTCTGTGCATTAGAAACTCAGCAGATTACACTAATGTGCATAATAATCAAGCTGTCAGAGACTCTCTCCAGTTCTGCTTGGAGGCAGGCAATGCTGAGAATATTTTATCTCATTTGCAAATGACTTTTTATGCCCAGTAAAATGAAGTTTTCATATCAATTAATAATTCAGCTAATCATTCAATAAAGAATATCCTTTTTCCCTGGGAGAGGGAGAGTCAATCCAAGGCAGCAAAGGAGTCATCAATACATGGGAAATTTGAGATCTGTACTATTCCATTAAAAGGTACCAGAGCAGCAGTTGGTAGCAAAGCAACACTTGAGATATGTTTCAAATCTCCAGAGTTTATAATAGCATTCATTTTATGTTAGCATTTATTTTAATATTTGTTTTATTTATTCTACATAACCTATAAGCCATTCTAATCACAACTGACTCCGAGTGTCGGTAACATTTTGATTCATTCCCCCCATGCTCACCTTGTCTTTCTGATTCTGAATGGATCATGTTATACATAACCCTTTAGTATAAATGTTGGTGAGGTCACATGTTACTCTTTCTGCTTCAGTTATAATTTCCTAAAATGTTTTTCTGGTTTCTGTATCTCTAGCACTACCTCTTTAAAAATAGATATTTTTGAGCTTTACTAAAACATTTTCTGACCACACCTGAAAAATCATGATAGGATGAAGGGAACAGCTGCCATTTTAAAAAAAATCCAGTCTGGTATTATCTTTTATTACTTTCTGTCCAATATCCATAAGATTGTGGTGTCAACATTCAGCTCTTGAGAATGTGAAATAAACACATCCCTGGTCATTTTTACTTGTTTTAAAATATGCCTTTTTTCATTCTGCCTGTACTGACTGTCACTAGAAAGTGAGATCTTCAGAAGCCTGCTGTTCACAGCTGGGATCATTTGTGTCTTTGTATAGTTGTTTTTTGGAAAAAATAAATAAAACAAGATGTTGATGAAAACACCTGCTCAAGCTTGCTTTTTCTTAATGAGTCATCTGTATAATATTAAATAGCACTACAAACCAATTACTGCTGTTTAAATAGCAGTCATGTGCTAATGAAGTCATGAAGTAGCATAGGTATTTCAATATGCAGTTTAAAGAAAAAAAAAGTAAGATGTTTAGAATCACGTACAAGCATTATCAGAAAAAGGGACTATTTTAGACATATCAACTAATTTTTTTCCCTTCTTTTTCTAGGTAAGTGAAACTTCAGTTTTTCCAATATCTGGAGGTGCACATATAGTTCCGATGTGATGAGAAATACTTTCTTATGTGTGATTCAAAGTCATATTCAAATTTCAACTGATGGTACTTGCAGCAATTAATTGTGAGTATTTGTAGATATGTTTTGCTAGGCTTGAATGTAACTTTACATAATCAATGTGTATGTGTGTGTGTAATATCAAAATAATCAATATAAAGATATTTCATTTTATACTACTGATTTATAATTCTTTCTCTTCTGCTATTCTGTTGAAAAAGTGTATGTGTGTATATACCTATTTTAATCAGGGTTGGACTCAGTTTTTAATGGCTTGATCTAATTTTCCCAGTTCTTACATTATTTGATGCAAACATTCAATTGAGTTGGTAGAAAAAAGAGAAGGAAACTATATATGTATAGCACAGTTTCTGTCATCATTTCCAGCTTCTTTACCAGCAGTTGCCGTAAGAGGACTCTATACTTTATTCTGATTAACGAAATAATATGTTCCATATATTTGTGTGAGGGTATAATCAGGGGCTGCATGAGTGTTTTCCTTCTCAGTGTGAATGTTAAAGGGTGTAATTGGTGCTTATGTGTATATGTCCTCCTTGTGTTGCTGCAGCATATGTGCTCTGTCTGTTTGTGCTTCTGCTTTCCTATCAAATTTTATTCATGAGTATTTATGAGTAGATACACCCTGGGTCATAATGCAAGAAAGGAAGGGTATAATTATATTTCAATATTCCAAATATTGCCCAGTTGCTTCTCCCTTAGGAATATAATGAAAGGGGTTTTTATTGCCCTGGATTTTTTTTTGCAAACCAAATCAATACTATTGTTTCTCAAATTTTTTTTTTTATTGATTCCTTCCATCACATTAAATTTTTCTTGGTCTTCTTTGTAGTTAACCTGGTGATGGATAGAGAAATGGATTGAGTCCTGAGCCCCTTTACCCAATTTGTTTCCAATAATCCTTGGATTGGGTAGCACCTAATACAACTTGTTAAAGGCAAAATTACTATTTTCCAGCTAATTGGTGCTGTTTACCAATTATTTGTGAGTTACTTAGTGAATTATTAATAACATGGTTGTAATAAATTGATAGGACATTTTGAAGTATTTTGCTATTTCTAAATATGCCAGATAGATAATTAATACGTATCATCACTGAGAATATGGAGATGGAAGGAGTTTTTGTTTCTCTGTGATCATTATAGCAAACTGTATGTTCTATTTTGTTTTCTGAGGTTGTTTTGAATCAGCAAAATCTAGTCTTCTTTGGAAAACCAAGAAGCATTGAATATCATCTAGTCAAGATCTAAAGTAATATGCATGAAACTATAATTCTAGACATGATTATACTAAAGTTTTTTCATTAAATTCAAAGGAACATGTTCTTATTTAAGTAAATACATTGTTTTATTTTAGCTATTTGTTACATACGTGGCTCACATTTTCTTCATCCCCCATTACATATTTTCCCCACCCCAAAACTTATTTTTGAGATACTATAGGCTGCATAGAGGGTCATTTGTACAAAGTCACCAAGTAAACTATCATGGCATAACTTGAACCTGGTTATCCTCACTTCCAGTCTCACTATTTGAATGACTATACCATATTGGCTTTCAGGTTTATAGTTTAACAATAGCTTGATAGTGGTTCATGATTTTTAATGTATCTTAAACCATTATAGACTCGATGCTTATAATGAGATTGTTACTCAATACTAACGAACTATAATTCGTATCTATGTCTAGCTCTTCGAATCATATCTTAGTAACAGTAATACCTAAGTTTGTGCACTACGTGCAATTCTCCACCAGAAGGAAGAACACTTTAGACCATGTGTACTCTAAACTGAAACAGGCATATAGAGTAATCCCCTCCCCCACCTGGGTACATACGACCATCTTTCACTTCTGTCATGCCTCAGGAAAAGAAATCAACAGTCATGAAAATGGTTAAAATCTGGCCAACAGGTGCTCTCAGTTAGCTGCAGGATTGTTTTGAAACCATTGAGTGGAGTGTATTTGAACATCAAGACCTGCATGAATACACTGATGCCGTACTATATCACATCAAAATATGCACTGAGAGTGTAACAATGGACAAGTGCATCAGAGCCTATGGGAATTGTAAACCCTGGATGACTGCCGAAGTACAGACACTTCTGAGAGCCTGGGATTCTGCCTTTAAGACAGGTGACAGGGATATATATAGAGAAAGGGCAAGGCAAATCTTAGAAGAGGCATTAAGATGGCAAAACAGCCATACAAATATAAAGTGGTGAACCACCTAGCAGATAACAACCTGAAACAAGTGTGGCAGGGACTGCAGCAATAATTAACTATAAGGGCAACAAGAGGAACATGATCAATGCTAACGCCTCATTGGTAGAGGAGTTGAACATCTTCTTCACCCACTACAAGGTGAAAAGACCAGACCTCATAGTCTCTGCCTGCCAGCTTTCTGATTCCCATCCACTCACCCTATATGAACATCAAGTGAGAGCTGCACTGAAGGCTGTGAATCTCAGTAAAGCTACAGGTCCAGATGGGGTGCTGGGGATAGTAGTACAGACTTGTGCCAATCAATTAGCACTGGTCCCGACAAAGATCTTTAACATATCCCTGAAAATATGCATGAAAACAGCCACTATTGTCCCAGTCCCCAAGAAAACAGCAATTAATTGTCTAAATCAGCAGTCGCCAACTGGTGGGCCGCGAAAAATTTTTGGTGGGCCACAGAGAAATCTTACCCCCAGAGCACCCCCCAAAGCAATTAATCCAGGCTGCACAGAAACATAGGCTGTGCCACCCACATGGCCCGCGGAAACCCTTCCCACCCACTCACTCCTTACCCAGCAAACTTGTCTGCTAAATTGCTATTTTTCCTTTTTTTTGACCATCATCTGTTCTGCTGTGCCAGGAGATTTAGATTAGCTAGTAAGTAGGAAATGGTTGGATTTCTTGCTTTCTGGCTAGTCTTTAGATCTTCGGCTCTGCTTTTAAGCACAGTCAAACTTCCCTTAGGACTGAAGGTTCTATTATTCAGTGCAGATTCACGGCAAGCAAATTTTATGTGACAGATTCAGGTAGCCAATGGCACATAGATAGATCACTGAATGATTTTGTGAACAACTCAATCTGCCTGCCTGCTTTGCTTGATTTTGGGTAAAAGTTGCTCTTTTTTTAATAAAAAAATCAATATTTACTTACTTACTTACATGGTGCATTGTGAGTTAATTTTGTGAGTTTGTGTGCTAGCAAATTTTATGAGTTTGCTTGCGAGCAAATTTTATGTGACAGACTGAGCTACCAATGGCAGATAGATAGATCTCTGAATGAATCTGTGATTCTGTGAGCAACTCAATCTGCCTGCCTTCTTTGCCTGATTTTGGGTAAAAGTTGCTCTTTTTTATTTAAAAAAATCAATATATACATATTTATAATAGTTACATACAAGCCATGCCCATCAAGTCACACCCACAAACTAGACCATGCCCACAGAACTGGTTAGTGGTCCCTGGGATTTAAAATTATGAGTTTGGTGGTCCCTGAGGTCCAAAAGGTTGGCAACCCCTGGTGTAAATGACTACAGACCTATTGCATTAAAGTCAGTAGTGATGAAATGCTTTGAAAGACTGGTTCTCCAACACCTTTGGACATGCCTCCCACCAGACTTTGATAAACATCAGTTTGCCTACAAGGGGAACAGATCAACAGATGACGCCATAGCTACTGCCTTATGTTCTGTAGTGAGCCATCCGGAGCAACCTGGAAACTATGTCAGGATGCTTTTCATTGACTACAGCTCATTCTTCAATACTATCCTGCCGAGCATCCTTATTGAAAAGCTGACTGACTTGGATTTTCTCTCTTCCATCTGTGACTGGATCAAATACTTTCTGAGAGACTGACCAGAAACAGTGAGGGCTGGGTCTATCACATCCACATCCCTGAAGCTTAGCACTAGCTCCCCACAGGGCTATGTACTCAGTCCCTACCTGTACTCACTATACACACATGATTGTGTGTGACCCATCCACTGTGATCATTAAGTTTGTAGATGATACTACCATATTGGGTCTAATTACATGTGGAGACGAAACAGCATATAGTGGGGAGGTTCAAAAATTATTCTCATGGTGCTAGAAAACAACCTGAACCTAAACATCATCAAGACAAAGGAGATGGTGTTAGACTTCCAGAAGAAGAGAGAGAAACCTGCCCCACTTTACATCAAGGGGGGCTGTGTATAGAGAGTTTCTTCCTTTAAATTCCTGGAGTCTACCTCAGCGAAGATCTCACTGGAAAATCAATACAACCCAGGTGGCCCAACAGAGACTCCATTTCCTTAGGGTCTTGCAAAAGAATAAAGTGGAACAACCGATGACCTCCTTTGACTGGTCCACAAAGCATCCTCACATATTGCATTACGGTATGATATGCTGACTTGACAGCCATGGATAGAAAGACATTACAGAGGGTGGTGACACAGCACAAAATATCATGGACTGTTCCCTGATATCACTAGATGACATCGCTAGGGTTCGCTGCCTTATAAGAGTGAGGAAAATTCTCAGGGACGACTCACATCCTGGTCAGCACTTCTTTGCTCTCCTACCATTGGGTAGGAAATATAGAAGCATAGTCAGCTGCACCAACAAGCTGAAGAACAGTTTCTACCCGTGGGCTGTCAGACTTTATAACTTCATGTCAACATAGTATGACAGACATGCAGGGCCAGCATGTTGTGCAACAAGGTGACATAGAGTAATAAGATTGGGTCTGGATTAGGGACTTCTGTGCTCACTGTGAGTTGTATGTGCGAGAGTGCATGAAGGGAGGTTCAGCCAATCTCATTGTACACATGTTGTACTCTGACAATAAAGGTAATAATAATAGCAGGTTGGAAGGACCTTGGAGGTCTTTTAGTCCAACCTCCTGCTCAAGCAGGAGACTGTGGACCATTCCAGACAAAGGGCTGTCCAGTCACTTCTTAAAAAACTCCAGTGTTGGAGTACCCACAATACCCACTGTTGCATTGATTAATTGTTCTCACTGTCAGGAAATTGACTGTTAGGTCAACATTTGCTCTCTCTTTGATAAGTATCCAATCATTACTTCTTGTCTAGCCCGCAAGTGTTTTGGAGAATATGTCAATCCCTGTTCTCAATGGCAGTCTCTCAAATATTGGAAGACTTCTGTCAAATCACCTCAATTCTTCTCTAGATATACTCAGATCCTGCAACTGTTCATAGTATTTTTTATACTTCAGGACCTTAAATATTTTTGTTGCTTCTCTGGAGCCTCAACATCTATTTTATATCTTAGTGACCAAAGCTGGAGGCAGTATTCCAAGTGTGATCTTATTAATACAGTATAAAGTGCTTGATTCTATCCTTTGTTAATGCAGCCTAAGATTACATTGGCCTTTTTTGGCAGCTATCGCAAAGTGCTGGCTCATATTTGTGGTTGTCCACCAGGACTCCTAGATCTCTCTCACAGTTATTGCTGTTGAGCCAGATACCACTTCTTCTCTACGTATGCATTTGGTTTTTCTTGCCTAAATTGAATTTTAGTGGATAGGCCCCAGTGTTGAAATCTGTCAAAATACTTCTGGATCTTGAGCCTATCTTCTAAGTGTTGATTATTCCCTTATTGTCTTCTGCAAATTTATCTGTTAATCCAGTCCAGTTAAAAAATTAATATTTTATTTAAAATGTAATAAAATAGTCCTAATTTGATTTGGCAGTTACAAACATGCTTTCCCACCACTAACTTCTTGCTTCTGTCTTCTATCTTCTAAAATTCCTTTCCCCTTAGGGTGCTCTTTTATCCTTAGCGCAATAAAGTTTAAAAAATCTCACCTAGTTCTGACACACTTTCCTTCTATCTTTTCTTCCATTCCGGAGCTGTCCCAAACTTTCAGCAGTCTTAATAGCTGCTTTCTTCTGCCACCAATTTAGGGACCTTCCCCTGGATCAACCAGGGATTTTGCGATGTCCCTGGCATCAACAGAATGTGCTTCCCTCTGTCACTGTCTCTCCAAGATGGTTTGGATCCAAATGGACTGTCCAGCAGGGATAATGATGGCTTTCGACCGCCCAGCTCCCAAATTGCCCGTCATCTTATTTATTTATTTATTTTATTTTATTTATTTTGTCAAACAATTATTAGATAAAGGTATAAGTATAAACATGGTTATAAACACATGAAATGGATATGAATAAGAAAAAAAAGAAACAATCGGACAGGGACGGTAGGCATATTTTGGTGCGCTTATGCATGCCCCTATCTTTCTGTGATGTCAGCTCCGCCCTTCCATTTATGAAGATATTGAAGAGTACAGGCCTATGAAATAACCTTGGGATACTCCACTGGACCTTCCCACTATATAGATGTACTTCCACTGAGGACTACATGTTGAGTGCAGTTGGTCAGCCAGTTATGAATCCTTTCGGTGGTTGTGCTATCTACCCTCATTTGTGTATCTTACTAAGAAGTAATATACAGTCTATTTTGTTTAATGCCTTATTGAACTCTAAGTATATGATATCCACAGCATTTTGCTAGTCCATTAATTTAATCCTTTATCAAAGAATGCAATAAGTTTTTTTTTTTTCCTGGCATGATTTATTTTTGACAAACCCATGTTTGTTCACAGATCTGTCGCTTGATTATATTTTCCAGGATCTTCCCAGGTATTGATTTGAGTCTGATTGGTTAGTAGTTGGCTTAACTGAATGTTAATTTTACATCTGATTCAACAAACAGGTAGTTCCAATAACTGGCTGGCCCGCCCGCCCCACCCCACCACTCCCAGGAGTCCCCACACAGCCAGTTTTGGATTGTAGATAAGTGCAAGGCCCATGCAGAGGCTCGAGGAAGGCGAAAAATGGACTTCTGGAGCTTCTGGAAGGCCAGAAACAGGCCCGTTCCTGGCCTCCAGAGAACCTCCAGAGCCCATGGAAGGCAAAACGGGCTCAAGGAAAGCCAGGTGAAAGGCCTCCCCCATGGCTCATTTTCACTCCCAGGGTGGTGCAGGAGGCTGACTAGGCCATGCCCATCATGTCCACACCCACCCAGCAACCAGGCAGAGAACCGGTTGTTAAATTATTTGAAGTCCACCCCTGTATTTTATATGAGAACTAGAAACTTAATGTCATATTTTAAGAAGGCATATTTAAAGAACAACTGTGTAGGTTCCAATCTTCTATATACCATTTTTTCTATATAATTTCAAAATGTAATAAACATTTATATGGTCATCTACTTGTAAGCATGTGTACATGGAACCTCAGTTAGGATTCTTCCTTGTTTCTACAAGAAAAAATCCAGAGAAAATATTACAAAATTCATTTCTATGTTCTGTGTCACCTTTTCTTTTTGCTGTTATCTCTCCTTAGCTACAGCTGCTTATTACCCTTCCCAGAAGTCTCCTGTCCTTGCAGATAATTTCCTGGGGCCTCTCCCATTTTCCAACACCCAGCACTTCCTAGTTTGTACAGGGAAGGAGGACAGAGAAGTCCTTGCCCAAACAGGATTACAAAAGAAATTGGCATATTAGTTACAGTGCCCTGCTTATCATTATCATTAATGCTAATGCCTTCATCAGTTCCCAGTGAATGCAAGGCCTCTAGGGCCTTTCTGCCTCATGACAGCAAAACACCAGCCCACAGATTAATATGCAGCTCTGCTCATGCTAATGGCAGCTATTTGTAACATTAATATTTTCCTTCACTGTAAGAAAAGGAGGGGAAAATGCAATAGTTAATGGTTTGTCTTGAGGATTGGAGCACTAATGTGCTTAGTGGGAGTTAGAAGGAAGTAAACAAAAGCCCCTGACCTAATTTTCATCTTACAGAGGGAAAAACCTGAAGGTTATCCTGCATAATTGGAATATGCGTTGTTCTTAAAACTTAAAAGCTCTGTTGAAAAAAAGAGAAAATCTAGAAAAGAAAGATCGCTGCCATCTTTTTACTAAGTCTGTTGTTCTCTCAATAGAATCCCAACTTACTAAACTTTTGCAATAAAGTTTTCTGCTAGCTTTAATGTCAGGAAAAGCTTAAAATAGTTAAATGTAACATGTGTGTGTGTATTTATATATGCTGCATATATAAATATCAGGTGTAGGGCTAGACAAAAGTACATTTTTCCCCCTGGATCAGGAGTCACACAATTTTTAAAGTCAAGAACCATAACTGCCTAACTACAAACTTAATTCATTTCATTCACAATAAAGTAAATTAAATATAGTTATTATGGTTTATTTCCTTAACATTTCATATATTTAATTATTAAAATTAAATATTTAATACATTTTCTTTTTGCTCGAATTAAAAATTACTAATGACAATAACATTGAAAAGTCTCTGGGGCTACAACTAAGATTTTTTAGACCCTTGATTCTGTGGACCTCAGGTTGTCTGTTCTTCTCTTAACAACAGATTCCAAATTTCTTTTCCTCTCATATCAAGACTTCTGACTGTCATTGCAGCAAGTTCGAAGCTAAGAAACCAGAAAAGAAAAGTCAGTTCACAGTTCAAAATCAAATACCTAAACAAGTTTTATTATCACAAAGATCAAAAAGAAACTGAATAGTGCACATTCTATCCATGCACATAAATGTATGAAAGGATGATATTTATAGAGGAACCATTGGGGAGCAAAAGGGTGTGTGTGTGTATGTGTTTGTGTGTGTGTGTGTGTGTGTGTGCATGTATGCTTAACTATTTATTTTCTTCTGTCTTGCTGGAAAAAGATCCAATTTATTTTAATAAGTAATAAAAAACTACTTAATATTTGTGAAAGAATAAAATATGAAATATTATGATTAAATAGTAGATTTTATTTTTCTCCAAAATTTATGAATATGAAGGTAAGAGCAATTTACAAACTATTGATCTCTCCATAATCTATGATATACTTTTAAGTATTATATATATACTTATAAAGAAAAAAAAATGTCAGAAATATATATATCTATATATATGTACACACACACACACACACACACACACACACACACACACATATAGTTCTGACATTTTTTTTTCTTTCTTGACTATAATTGCCATGAGTTTTTCTTTTGCACAAGCCATCTCACATGGGAATGAAATATTTATTCAGTGGAGGGTTTTTTTTCCAACTGATATACATGTTTACGATGTCGGATTGTTAACATTTGATTCTTTTATGTTAGTAAATAAGAAAACGGTTTTCCAAGATAGAGGATTGTGAATCTTTAAAAATGTAATTAGGTTGTCTGGGAGGGCATTATCAAATTTAACAGGACTGTTAGTGACAGTTTTTGTAGCCAAGGATGGGTACTATATATTGTATATTTAATGTTGTTTTAATTAACAACTCTTAAAAGAAAATTTTCTTTCAGCAGGTTTAGGCTTATAGTGGTGGTAAGAAACGTTTTCATATTTTGAAAAGAAACAAAGGAAAGATTTATTATCTAGGCATGGGGATAATATAATTTTCCTTAAGTAGAGTTTCTTTTTTTTCAGAACTCTACTGCTATGCTTCTTAGAATATATTCAATCTTTATATTTTGTGTATAATTGTTTTAGTTCCCAGGAGGAAAATTTTGAATCTAAAAAGAAAACATTGTGTATAGGTATGTTGAGGTCAGTTTACATCTGCATTGTACTTTTTAACACTAGATGGACTGATCTCACTCGATGCTTTAGATGTTCATTCTGCTTTGATTTGCATTCCCATGGTTCACAAATTTTAGATATTTTAGTTTGCTGATAATTTCTCAACCATGGCAATTTTAACATGTGAACTTCAACTTCCAGAATTCTCCAGTTAGCCATGGTGGCTAGGAAATCCTGGGAGCTGAAGTCCACACATTCTAAAGCTGCTAAGGTTGTGAAACACTGCTGATGGCAAGATCAGATCTCTGGATACACCCATCTGATCTTTTGCTCGTTGATGTTTATTTACCTAAAACACTTTCACTTCCCTATGTTTCTTATGCTCTTTTGTTTTTTATAATGGAAACTTCAGATCTACTTATAATCTACTTATTTCACTTCAAAATAGAGTATGTATTAAAGTCATGTTTTAAACAAATTAGCCATACGAAAAACAAAATGTGAATTATCAGCCAACATGGATAAAAAATCAGGTTATATACCCCAAAGGAAATAATTTCACAGCTCTTAAAAAGTATTCCTTCTGGGCATTGTCACTGGATATTTTCAGCTCTTGGCAACCTGAGTTGTAGTCCACCTTTGCTGACTTAGCCACATTGCCAGAGGCTGAGTAGTACGTGAGCACGCCAAAATGCTGTGTGCTGAAGTCAGCATGAAGCAGCCTTGACATTGTTTACCACAACAGCAATGTTATATTTTTTCTGATTGAATTTGTGAGAGGCATGTATGTATATATACTTATTTATGGATGTACTCATATATATTTGTGTGTGCATACACACACACATTAACATATAATATAAAAATTGGCCTTTAACTGGCAGTCCTCAACTTATGACTAACTTACGAGCATGAAGCACATGGTCACCGAACCAGTTGTTACACCGGTTGAACTACTGCTTATGACCCCAATTGAGCCTGTAATTGTGGTCCCTGAAGTCATTAAACAAGGTGCTCAATGACTGCAATCCCATTTCTTTTTGTTGCGGTCATATGGTGTTCAGAGACTGGGGAAGCCCTAGGAATCATGGTGCATGTCTAGGATTACACTCAATTTCAAGCCCAGACAACAATATGTCCTCAACTCACAAATTCAACAATTATGTCCTAAACTCTCTGCACCAAACCTATGATGGCCTCTCCCATTCCATGACACACTCATTCCACAACTTTCCACCTGGCTGGATCCCATAGGCCTGGGTCCTGTTTCATGCCCCCCTAGGTTTCGTCCCCATCCTATCACACCTTGCTTCACTTATCTTTTTTCAAAGATGGTGGAAAAGGTAGAAAAATCACACCCTACTGAGAGATCACAAGAGTGGCATCTGCTTCCAGACAGTCTTTGCAGGAAAACTATACGTTAGATCCACTGAGTGCTCTTTCAGAAAGGCAATCTTTGGAAGATGTGTGTTGAGCAAGGAGTAGCAGAGAGGGAAGCAGACCCAAACAATTTGGAAACACAGCCAGGTGGGAAGCAGGTTCAAGGGACCCAACATAGAGAGATGGAGGAGGGAGATAAGTGGGAGTGGGTGATTCCAGCACCCCTGAAGGCAGGATGGATTGCCAACTATTTGAATTTTCATCACTTGACTGTGAAGAGAATGAAGTGGATGTAATTTTGAATATATATTGCATGTCCCTTTATTCAGCATCATTGTATTTCAAACTGTTGCTGAACACATGGTCTTAATTAAAGTAAATTAAATCAGAATTCATTTTTAAAAGAAAATAATAAGTTAGACGGGTGGCTGTATAAATCAACTAACTAGCTAACTATATAAGCAAATAAACAAACAAACAAATAAACTTAGGGCAATCTAATAAAGCATCTGGTCCTCGAACATATTATGAACTTACAAGAGACCTCAATGGGCCTGAACAGTTTAATTTAAATGAGAATATTTAAAATTGGTTAGTCAACTGAAAGAGAGAAGTTAACAATTCTAAACATCTGATTTGAATGTTATACAGGCAGATCTTCAGAAAAAGCAATATTAATTATGACTTTTACTTAAATATATCTTAAGGGGGAAAAAACATAAGGATGTTTGAGACAGGAATTTATGACTTGGAAATAAATGTGTTATAGCCTAAATTTTACATCCTAAATTTCCATGCACCTATGGAAAATGAATGGGTCATTTTCATATTGGACTAAGAAAACTATAAAAAGGGGACAGATTTTCTTATTTCATTTATATAAAGTGGCAACAGCTTTATGCCAACTGCAAGTGTTGGCTGTGGGGAGGACATCTCTAGTACAAATCCTGTAATTCCAAATCATGGAATCCTAGTCATGGGATACTAGTGTGGGATCCAGCTAGATTTTATGACTCTAGATTTTATAAGTTGTCCCATTATGTCTGGATGAAGACAGGTGTCAGGGGTTGTAAGTAAATATCCTAACACATTCTTTGTTTTCAAAGGCTGTATACTTTTGAGGACTGCTGTCCAGACCAACATTGTCTTCCTACCTTTTTAGAAGGTTCTGAGTCTGCCAAAGTGACCCCTGCTGAGAACTGCAGACAGATATCCTGACTGAAGAAATGACTTCTTACCCAAGATTGCCTATTGCTCATAGTTGCTGGATATGCATTTGGATATTTCCATACATTACCTGGGCAGCAGCAATAGAACCTCAATTCCTTCTGATTATTTTCTCTATGTAAATGTTATCTTCTTCTTGCTTCAGAAGTCAGAAAAATGATTCACTTTTTTTTCAAAGACGTGTTTAGGGTTTTTGTGGCATTGATAGTTTAGTAATTTTCTCTAGTGAATAAATCCTCATATTTTCAGTCTTTCCACATTCAGAAGCTAGCCCATAACCCTAATCATTTCTGTCAAGAGCAGGTGTATAAAATAAAAGGTCAACAGCAAAGCGGTAGGGAAGGAGGAAGCCTGGAGACAACAGTTCAGCAAATAATAAAAAGAGGGAGCATCAACTGATACTCTGACATTTCTCATGTCTTTTGGTTACTCACAACAAGCTATTGGTACAAAGAACATGCTTTACAGGCTACAGTTATTTATTGCTTTTTAGAAGCTGAAGATTTAGTCTTTCAATGATAGCATGATACATGTATCCCAGTAGCACTGAAGGTACAGCAAAAGTCAGAGTAATTTGAAAGTGCTTTTAGAAATATATTTTTAAATGACTTCTTTATTGATCCGTAAATATGAATTGTACAATGGTCTCTTGCGAATAGTATTACATTGGAATGAAAGGTAGCATGCTATCATTAATTTATTTTTCAAGTTTTATAAGGCTGCCCAACTCAAAGCATATGTCTGGGTGGTATAAAGCATAAATAAACCAAACAATTCCTTTCCAAAAGCTTTGCCCATGAGGTGCCCTCTCTGCCTCTCTCTTTTGTCAATTGATATAGATGCAGGATTTCTTGAATAAAGGTTGCCATTTAACTTGATTAATTAAATTTATAAGCATCATTATAAATTATTATTTCCCTATAAATAATGGATATTTTAATTGCTATGGATTTATCATGGTTGTTCAGCAACTCAGTCTTTTCCAAGGACCTAAGATACTCTAGGCAGATATTGTTGTTTGATGGTGTTAAAAGTCTCTTTACATGTTTTAAGCTCTTCCAAGTGAAGTGTTGTGGTTCACCAGCAGCTGTTCCAGATGGCAGCGGAATCAGACAGTGGGAAGAACGGGGACCAGTCAGGGAATCTGGAGAGGACTTGGAGAGGGTCCTGCATCCGATGCAGAAATGGGGACAGGACCATCTGGGAGTGGGATGCTGCCTTCAGAGCCTTCGGAGTCTGGCAGCAGCGAGGCAGAGGACCCAGGAGAGCCTGTTCCAGTGCACATGTGCGCAGAGCTGCAGAAGGCTAGAGCAGCTAAAACAAAAGGGGCAATTTGGGATAAAAGTCAGGCCAAGATTATGAAACCTTTGCAGGAAGCAAAATAGCTCAATCAGTTCTGAGTCATCCTTGAAGCTCTTTGTACTTTGGTTGGTTTTTCTTGTACTTCGGTTGGTTTCTTTTCTAGTTAATTTGATACTTCTGTTTTAGCAGCACTTCACAGAACTGACAGGTGTGTGCTTATCTTGGGGGACTGTTTGAGATTAATTCTGGCTGGGAATGAAAGCAATTCCCAGTGTTACAATAAAATAGGTTTTGTTTTTAAAACAAGTTTGTGAATAATTATGATTTACGAAGCCAGGGTCAGAACATAAAGTTGCCTTTTGAAGTTGATGATGGTGATTTTGTTAATGCTAATGGTGTTCAAATGGTACTTCAGATGTTTTGAGATTACACCAGGGGGCTTATTAGTATTAGTCCTACCTTCGCTTTCTTTTGCTACAGTCATTCTTCTTCTATTTGCCAATCTTTATAATTTGTGATTTTCTCCATCTTCTTTGTATTATATTCTACCATCTCTAGGTTATTTAAAACATTTGCCACCAACTCTCAACAATTCTAAGAAAAGAAATTACAATAAAAATAAAAGATGCCAGTATGCTGATGATATTCAAATATACAGAATGTCTCCAACCCTAGCCAGATACACTAAATCCCTAGAGATTGTAAGAGTCTGGATTGGGTAGAAGCAGTTTCAACCTCAATCCTGGCAAGACAGAATGACTATAGATTTTTGACTCTCCCAGGACCAGATGATTCTTCATTTTTGAGTCTGAATGGGGTAGCCTTTCCTGGACAGAGCTGATGTGCAATTTGGGAGTCCTCTTGGACTTGCAGCTTGTGCTTGAGGAGCTGATGGCAGCTGTAGCCAGGAGGGTACCAATGTGCCCTTTTCTGAATTGTGAGAACTTTTTCACACACACTTATGCCTTGGTCATCTCCCATCTGAATTACAGCAATGAGTTTTACATGGGGCTTCCCTTGAAGACCAGCCAGAATCATCAACTGGTCCAGAATGCAGGAATAGCAAAAAAAAATAGTTTGTGTACTGAGCTATCAAAACATTTAAATGAAAGAGCACACTTTTTAACATGAAAAAAACAACAATTTAATATTCAGTGCTTGTAGATTGCAAAAAAAAGAAGCAGACAACAGGTGATGAAGAAATCTCTGCCTATGGTTTGATTCAGAGTAAAAACATTTCTTCCACATCTCTTCCTGTGTGTTGAAAGAGACTGTCAGTAACATTTGTGTTACTAGTTGTTGCTATCTCCTCAAACAGTTTTAGCAGCCTTTCAATCTTGTACTTAGAGGCAGGGTAATTTAATGGTGTTCTCATCTTCATAGTCTCTATATTTTTCTCCTTTGGGTGTTTTTCCTATCCTATTTGTTAGAGATAAATTATTCTAAAATACTTCATTATTGCTATGAAGAAAGCCCCAAGGGTTTTGACTTAGTGACAAATGTGCTATGTACAAGGGTGATTTGATAATATACAATTTGTGTTATCCCTGAAACCTCAGGAAAATCCTTTCATAAATGTAAATTATGTGGGACTCAAAAGAACCAAAAGCTACATATAAGAAAGGGGAGGAAAAGAACAAAAGGGTGGGGGGCATTAAAACATGTGCCTAAAAAAAGGGAGTCATTACATAAAAGGTAGGATGTCAAAGTTTTTATATTCTATTATGTCTTTCTACCTTTTTCCAAAGGCAGCAATGGAATTTTCAGTAAAAGTATCACAAAAGTATCTGGGCTCAAGGGAGGAAGTAAAGAAGTGATGCATTAAGTACCATTTGGTAAGATTGCGGTATCTGTTTCTACGGCAACAAGCAACAGCCCCCACCACCTTCATGTGTTTTCTGTACCTTGAGTAAGCAAGCAATAAGCATAAAACAAAAGATGCAACCTTGGGACTCATTCACTAATAATGTTTACCAGAAATCTGTTTATAATGATCTTCTCAACCGTTCTCTTCGCTGATGATGTAAAGCTGTTCAATACCACAGACAATACTGCTACCCTTCAAAAAGATCTTGACTATGTATCAGACTGGTCAAACAAATGGCAACTTCAAATCTCAACAAATAAATGCTCTGTCTTACATATTGGCAAAAAAATATCAGAAAATAAAATACAAGCTGAATAGTCAAGACCTTTTTGATGATCCAAACTCTGTCAAGGATCTTGGAGTACTCATCTCTAATGATCTAAGTGCTAGAGCCCACTGTAACTACATAGCCAAAAAGGCATTAAGAGTTGTTAATCTAATGCTACGTTGCTTTTTCTCTGGTAATATCACACTACTAACTAGAGCATACAAAACATTTGCTAGACCAATACTCGAATACAGCTCATCAGTCTAGAACCCACATTATGTATCTGATATTAGCACAGTTGAGAAAGTCCAAAAATATTTCACAAGAAGAGTTCTCCACCCGCCTACTCATTGCAGAATCCCTTATGCCACCAGACTTGAAATTCTAGACCTAGAAAACCTTGAATTATGCCGTCTTCAGTCTGATCTAAGTATGGTATATAAAATCATACATTGCAATGACTTACCTGTCAATGAATACTTCAGCTTCAACCATAATAACACAAGAGCAAACAATAGATACAAACTCAAGGTTAACCATACCAAACTTGATTGTAAGAAATTCAACTTCAGCAACAGAGTGGTCAATGTCTGGAATACTCTACCTGACTCTGTGGTTTCTTCCCCAAACTCCAAAAACTTTAATCTTAGACTGTCTACTATTGACTTCACCTAAGAGGTCTGGTGTGCATAAGCACACCAACGTGCCTACCGTCCCTGTCCTATTGTTTCTTTTATTTTTCTTGTATGTATCCATTTCATGTATTCATAACTATGTATATACTTATACCTATTACCTTGTAAGTGATTGACAAATCAAAGTAAATAAAATAAATAAATCTAGAATTGTAAGAGTACTTATTTCAAAAGACAGCCAAGTTTTTGGACTTCTTTGGAAAATGGATCTTTTTGTGTAGTTTTAATTATTGGTATTTTTCATTCCTCAGTCCTTTGGAGACTGAGCATAGTTGAACAGTAGAATGTCAGGTTCTCTTCAGAAATTTCCAGGTTCAGTCATGATATTTTCAGATAGAACTGGGATGGGCCGCAGACCTGACTTTGTGAGATTTTATGTATTTATGTATTTATTCAATTTCTATCAGTGTCCATCTCAAATAATAACTCTGGTTGGCTTACAATTAAAAATGATTAGTTAAAATATTAGAAACATTTTAAAACAGTAAAACTAGTACAACCAATATAAACACTAAAAACTTCCAAATTAAATATACATAGGAACAAGATACTTGCACAGTTAGCAATACAGTCAGAAAACAAGGCCCCTTGACATATTCAGTGTCCCAGGTTAAGGTACATAGCCAGACTTTTAGAGCCTTATGAATGGTTAACAGGGTTGAGGCCATTCTGATCTCCAAAGAGAGTATGTTCCATTGAGCAGGGATCACTGTAGAAAAAGCTTGTTGTCTGGTCCTTACCAGGCAATATTTTTTGTCTAATGAGATCTGCAGCATGGCTATTCTTCTCAACCTAGTTGGACAGGTAGACAGTCTTGGGAAAAAATGATCTCTCAGGTATCCTGGTTTCAAGTTATGTAGGGCTTTATACATAACCAGCACCTTGAATTGCACATAGAAGTACACCAGTAACCAGTACAGCTCACACAGCTCACATATGCCATGTGTGTATCTAGCAACATTTACTACCCATGTGGTCTCATTCTGCACCAGTTGGAATTTCTGAATGGTCTTCTGGGGCAGCTCCATGCAGGGTGTGTTACAGTAGTCTAACCTGAATGTTGATTCAGCTTTCCATCCTTCCAATGTTGGTAAAATGAGGACCCAGATTGTTGGAAGCAATATTCAAATAATCTTTCTACATTGGAAACTACTCAGAGAGTGTTGTAAAGCATTTTGGGGGGATATATGAGCCTAAATGCTATTGCTGTTGCTATGAGTTATAGTGAGCTGGGTCTTTCCAGTCCAGCTATGGGAGATTAGGATATTCCTAATGAGAGATGTTTTATTTTAAATGGCCACCATATTTCCAATTTTTTAGCTTCTGATTCTATTGGGAAATACATTTCTATTTGTTTTTTTTATTATTCAGTCCATTTTGTCAGGGTCGAAAGTTATATGATTTAAATAGTCCAGACCTCTAAGTACTATTGATGGTCTATATAGACTACAAAGGCTAGGAATTTAAAAATTTAGCATCATCTGTCTATTGTTATTTATATGCAGGGATTTTCCTTATAAAATAATAGATTTAGAGAATAGATACATTCCCAGGTGCATACAATGTTAATTTTCCATTCATTGAGGAAACAACTTAATCATCCTGAATTAAAAGGAAGAACAAAGTGAAAGCTATTATTAAGCAATTTATTAGTTCAATTGAGATAGCACCACCTTTTTATACACTAGTAGTCACAATTATGATGCTATCTATTCAATAGTGTCTGATTCTTGGCAATTGTATAGATCTTGTCTGGTTGTAGTTACTAAGTTTTATTTTTTTTCCTTATTTGGGAAAGCCTGGGTCTCTAGGGAACTGAAATGCACTTCAACATTTCAGTTCATTTGAGTGCCTTATTACAATATTCAACAGATATTATTTTACATAATTTAGAGTTTTTAATGGGAAAAAATATGGATTTGTCAAAATACAAGAATAGCAAGTGGAAAAGAAAACAGAAAAAAGAAGAGAGAGAATAAAGGTGATGAAAATTTAAATGTAGAGAAGAAAAGACATTAGAGAAGGGGGAAATGAAATTAGTTTGAAGAAGAAAGCAATTCTGGCCTTTTAGCTCCTACAGGTTCCTTGAATACCATCATCATCTTCATTATGGCACAAAGTAATTTTATTTCATCTAGTTAAAACCCAAGTTTGTTGTTCATTCTGGAAGTAGTTGGTTAATTTTAGATTTGTGTGTGAATGAATAGTGCTTGCTAAATAAAACAGAATTGAAAAGATAATCTTGTAAGGAGAAGCAAATGAGAATGAGCTCATTTCAATTGGTATACCACATTTCATATCCCTTCACATTTGGTATGCTTAATTTCTTACAACAAATTCTCAGTTGTGCCGGTGTTCATTATTATTCTTTTTCTGCAAGCACATGTTAGCTATGTTTACCTCACACACTTATTGGGGAAGGGATAAATGGTAGACATGGATATCTGAGTGTTAAAAGATAAATTACTCTTCTTCATAATCAATTTGAACTAACAGTTGGCAAGGGAAAGTATAGAATCTACACTGAGTACCTTCTTTGATGCATTAGTTCCATTTCTTGACAGGAGTGACTGGGATATGAATTTGGCTATGATTAGGAAACAAATCTTAGAATCATGGTGGTGCCTTACTGAGAACTTTTTGTATTTTGTGATGGAAGTAAAAAGTACAAGCTTTATATTGACTTATATTACAAAAAGAATAAAATATACTGCAATACTGTATCTTAACATCTATGGTGGAATTACATGTAGAATGTTATATGATGATGATGATATTATCCATTCAGTCATGTCCCACTCTTGATGATTATATGGACCAGGACTCTGCATGTCTTCCAATCTTGCACTACTTTGAGTTTTTTTTTAAAGCATGGTAGGAAAGGAACAGAAGGTTGGACAATCATAAATTGAACAAGAGAGAACTATTTTATTTAAGGGTATAAGATTTATTTAAATGATTTTGATCTAGTCATTGTCTCTCAGCCTTACTCACCTCAAAAAGTTGTTGAAAGGAAATTGAAAGGAGAAGGAAGTATTAGCTATGTTCACTGCCTTGAGTTGTTTATACAGGTAGAAATGATCAAAGCGGAATATAAGTTAAACAAATAAATAATAAATAAAAGCTAGAAAATACATTCAAAAAGTCTTAAAATTAAACAGAAATAGACTTCTTCCCTCATATTTGTGATAATAATTGAAAAGAAACCTCAAGGAAATTAACTGGACATATGTTCAGAACAGATAGGCAAAAAGAAATACTGTTCAACAGCGGTCAACATTTTTTTTAAGGAACAAAGAAATTTATGAATGAATTATGTATCAATGTATATGATTCGTGACAGCTAATGAATTTTTCATATTTGGAATCCATAAATAGCTCCAAATATTGGATATTGATATCACTACAAGTTATTGTTTCATTCTATTCTGGAATTGTCTCTGGAAGCCTAAATAAGACTATTGAAGGAAACAGTAAACTGACTTTTCAGGCTGTTCATATGGAGCACTATTTACCTTCTTATGCAGTTTCCTTAGCAGCATTAGCTGTTTGATTAGGAATTGATAAAAAATATTGACATGACCCACAGAAACAGCAAAACAGTTTAAGCACTGGTGGGATTAAGAAGATTCAGTATAATTCTGATTAAACAAAACTTTGTTACAGTCGGGTAGGTTAATTTGAGTTCTGGTTTTGTTTTTCATTCTGTGATAAGGAATTAGAAATTTGTTAAACTTCAGGGTAGAGAAAGCCATCTTACAGTTTTGTTCTAAAGACACACAATATCAGCTGTTTTATAGCTGACTTTTATTTTATATAAATGCAGGAAAAAATGTATAGCAAGGAAAGATCATGTTGGTTAGATTTTATTATTGCCTGCTGCTCCCTAAAAATTCACAAAAATCATCATATTTTGGGTGTTCTTTTGTATCTTTTCATATGAAGTTTCCCACTGTGTGTGGGTTTAAAAACACTAATCATATTCCTCATCTTTATTATTGATCACTGAGGATTCAAACATATCTTTTTGCATTGTATACAATGTGTGATGGCTGATCTTGCTTTTTAATTTTAATTATAAAAATATGCAGTGATTAAAAAAGAGCCATTTTAAATAAGATTTTGAAGGTAGATAATATCCCACCAAGTAAGCACTTTAAAGTATTAGTTCTTTCTCTCAGTTTTTTTTAAAGATGGGGAAGTACCATTAGTGCTAATAGATTTCAGTATTATAATAATAATAAAAAAAAAAAACAGGAGTCTACTGGGCAGTATGCATTAAGTGGAGTTTGACATGCATTAGACTTGTTTCCTGTTAAAACATAAAGAACAAAAAAAAATGCAGACCTCAGATCAAATCCATGTTTAAACATGACATCAACCTTGATTGTCATTAGTATGAGCTCTCCACCAAATCTTAGTACAAAAAAAAAAAAAAAAAAGCTAGATACATTTACTTTCATGGCTTTTTAGAACTGAATATTTATTCAAACATTTCAATAATGAAATTGAAATGTTTGAATAAATATTCAGTTCTAGGAAGCCACTCCACTTTTCTAACAGGGATGGAATTCTACCAGTTAAATTTACATCTGGTTTGCTGAACCAATATTTGAACCGATTGACTGGCCTTGCCCCGCCCACCCCACCCCTCCCAGGAGTCTCCACACGGCCCATTTTCAATGCAGGTAAGTGCAGGGTCAACGTGGAGGCTCTGGGAGGGGGACAAATGGGCCTTCCAAAAGTCCAGAAACGTACCTGTTTCTGGCTTCTAGAGGACCTCCAGAGGTCAGGAAATGCTGTTTTTGCCCTCCCCGAGGCCCAACGGAAGCCCCCAGGCCCTTGGGAAAGCAAAAAATGACCCTCACGGAAGAACTGGAAGTCACGAAATGGGCCTGTTTCCAGCTTCCAGAGGGCTTCTAGAGCCCAGAGAGGCCATTTTTGCCCTCCCAGAGGCCCAAGGAAAGCTTCCGGACCCTTGGGAAAGCAAAAGTGCCTCTCCTGGAAGTTCCAGTAGGCCATGCCCACCATGGCCATGCTCACCCAGGGTGTACAAACACAAACACACACATACACTCTCACACACACACACACACACACACACACACACACACACAAAGTAACAAAGTTATACAGGGTTTTTTTCTCTCCTGCTCATTCCTATTCAATTGTAAGAAGGAGAAGTTTCTTTCCCCCCCAAATATAAGGGGATTTCCATGAATTTTTTTAGGATGGAGTATACTTGCACTTATTTAGCTAAAAGTGGCAAAGGAAATATGTGAATTGCCTGATTTCTATTCTGTAATCTTTTCTATAATAGCGTATAACTTCCCTGACTTTCTAAAAAAAGGCAAATGTTTCTCCTGATCAGTTGGATCCAACTCTGGGGCGTGGGGGTGTTCATATCTGTTTCCTAATCAAGAGAGTCAACATTGTCTGAAGATGTTTCCATGGCCATGTGGCCAGTATGCTGAGGCATCTGGAACACTTGATACCTTTCCACTTGATACCTTATCTACTTGCATTTGCATGCTTTTGAATTGCTAGGTTGGCAAGAGCTGGGGCAAGAAAAAGAGCTCTCCTTGTCATGCAGTACTTGGGTCTCAAACTGCCAACCTTCCAGTCAACTAGCCCAGCATCTTAATTGCTAGGTCATTGTGCCTACATTTCAGATTCCAAGAAAAAGCATTCTGGGGAATGCCTGTGTTTGGGCTTTATCAGAATAGGAAGTGTGAAGAGCAGGGAGGTTTCAGAGTGATAGACAGATATGACATAGAAAATTGCAACACCAATGGAAACATTGTCTCCTATTTCTAACAAAAACAAAAGTTGAAAAACACAGCCAATAGCAATCTCAAATACCTAAAAAAAATTAGATAGAAAATAAAAAGACATTACTTTGAGAAACTATAAGGTGGATTTTGGCATATTAAAAAAAAAACAGCTTTAAAATACATATTCTTCTGCTAAGAATCCTTTCTAAAATTTGGAGAAGTTTGAAATATAGCTACATTAGAAACTTGATTTATTCCTAGATGAATAAAGTATGTAAGTTTACTTCATAATTCAAAAAGAGAAAATAACATAAGCATCTTTAATAGATTATTGACTTTTCTTACTCTGTATGTGGTTTGGCTATTTTATGGATTTATATTTAGATTGTGATTTTCCTCGTTTTAAAGTGGCTTTGTCATAAAATTGTGTCTTTTTAGTTGTCCCACCCATTACCTGTTGGAAGACAGAGTTATAAATACCAAGTGTCCAGTAAAATGCCTGTTATATGTACAGATAGCCCTCAACTACAATTGAGCTCAAAATGTATGTTATTAAGTGAGAAATTTGTTGAGTTTTGGCCCATTTTATGGCTTTCCTTGCCACGTGTTAAATGAATCACTGCAGTTGTTAAATTAGAAACAGGTCCAGGTTTGACTTTGCTTGTCAGGAGGTCAAAAAAGTAGACCATATGACACACACACACACACACACACACACACCAGGACACTACAACCATCATACATTTGAGTCAGTTGTCAAGTATCCAAATGTAAATCATGTGACCATGGAAACGCTACAATAGTCATAAGTGTGAAAAAATGGTCACAAGTCACTTTTTTCAGTGCCATTGTAACTTTGAACTAAATGAACTGTTGCCATTCAAGGGTTACATGTAGTTATCAGTTGATTTATTTCAGTGTGGAAGCCTAAGGAAACTAAATGCCTTGGGACTAATAATTTAACATTGTGTCACCTCACAATTCTCTTTTCTGTCTTAATCTTTTGTTCTTGTGACCTTAGAACAAGCCTTAGCTTGTCCAAGAACTGTATAATGTGAGGAAGACTTTCATTCTTTTCTGTGTAGGAACTGCTATACTGTTGAGTGGTGCTTTAAATCTGTTTCTAAAAACTCAAGAAAGTTAGTTTTAAACTATAAAGAGAAAAGGTAAATTTTTATGAATGTGTCCCTTTTTGCTTATTGTTTCATATTAGCAGAAAAAGCCATTACCATGAAATTTCACTGACATTTCCTAATTACCTCAGAACAGCCATTACCCATGTGATTCCTAGGTTCAGCTTGCAGTAATAAGTCTAGGATAAAATGTATTTAGGTAACATGGTTCAGCCTATTATGGGAACCTAATCATTATCTTAGTATGCTCTGTGAATTAAGCAATGCTACGATTTATTTGTTTGGGGTCATGGTTTGTAAGCACATAAATTTTGGGTTTAGATTGCAACATTTTTGGTTGAATCTCATTTCTGAGATTTTGAAATCTTAGTAATTTAGCATCACACTTAAGGAGGGAATTTAAAAGCAAATTTCACATTTGAGTTACTTCAGGGGCTTGTTGAGGTTACTCTTCAACAATAGTTTACCATTAGAGGAGCAATGCATTTTATCTGGGATTTCAAATTTCCTATCAGGAAAGGTGCTAGATTTTTTTTAACAAATAATTCACTGTTAATATATTGGATGAACCGAAACTTATCTTACTAACAAAGCATTCAAGTAATGATTGCTTCAGTTCAGTACAACTTCTGTCTCCTTAAAGTAGACTTTAGTGTTCTTGCTTCTGTTACAGCAGTAATTATATCAAGTTCTTTCACAGTGCAGGTTAGTCGGGTTATTTTGATCATAGAATCTTGAAAAATAGTTTCAAGCCTTCAGAGATATTATTTAAACCATTATTATAGTGAAAGATGAAGGAAATTGTTTTTTCTTTTTTGGCTTTATCTGAATCTTGAAATCTAAGCGAGTAACATTTCTTTTCCTCCCTTTCATTACTTTTTTAAAAAAATATTCAATAGGTTGAAGTTGGTGCATGAGTACAAAAAACTTTCTTTTGTTATTTGTATATGGCTTGCCATAAGATTTAAGACTGATAGGAATTTTACAAGGTGATAATCCAAGAAAATTCAAAACAAAGAAATCTTTTGTTGCAAGAGTGTTAGAGGCTAGTGGTGACTTTTGAAGTAGTATAAAAGTTTGTGATTACTAGTATTGGATGCCTAACAAAAAGACTTGGAAGTTCTAATTGATCACAGAAGTTCTTCCTCCTCTCTGAACTCCTAAATACCCTTTATTTGTTTGGGCTATATTTATCAGATCAAATTGTGTACTACTGCATGGAGAAACTGAATGAAGCCTCAGCATTTGTGACCACGTATGCCAAAAGAAGATTGCCAAAGCCAAATCTGAACAGAACTAGGGCAAGATTGCTTTGCTGGCCCTTTGCTCTGTTAATGGACTTTGGCAGGGTTTCTTGGAAGCAGCAGCACCAACAGAGCATGGCCTGGCTATAGTGTGCCATTCTCATAGTGCTCCAGACTGATGCTGTATCAGAGCCATTGCAGTAAATCATACTAGAAACGTGCTCCAGTACTATTCAGTGTGCATCACTTTTCAAGTATTCCTAATAGAAGGAACATATTTATCTACTTGAGAAGAAAAAACAATAAATGAATGTATGATTCTATAATTCAACTCTAAATTGTCTTAATGTTTGTTCCTCTGCTTAGTGTTGACTCTCAGCATACAAACCACCTATTCCTATTTTTGCATTAGTTTTTTTTTCCATTTTGCTATATATTCTTATCAATGTTAGCTCATCTAAGTCAAAATTAGCAGTATTTGTATCTATCTCTGTCTACAATTATTTATAAAACTTTTTTCTGCTTTTGTTTTGCATTATACTTGGTGACAGTACCCTAATATATATAAATGTCTTCTTCTTTTTGTGCATGTTTCTAACATATACCTGAAAGCTAGTTTGATACAGTGGACAAAATGCTGAATTAAGAGTAAGGAGACCCAGATTCAACTCCATCCTCAGCAAAAGAAGCTCAGTCTGACTTTGGGTCACTATACCACTTACCTCACAGGGTTGTTGATTTTAGAATAAAGATCAAAATATAAAAATACCAAGTACAGAGTTTTCTTAAGGCACTTTTTACAGTTCTTTTACTAGCCAACAACATTGGAGGTCAATGCAGCTGACATCTAAGCATGTTTGACACTGCCTTGGCTATTTTTGACAATCTTGAGAGAGCATTTCAATGTAATAAATAATAACACAAGGCAAGGAACCATCTTACAATCCCTCGCTTAGGTCCTATCAAATCCATCCATCCTGTGCTCGGTAGCAGGGAGTCCTTATGCTGTGCTTACTAGAGCTTTCTATCAGCAACTTTTTCATCAAGCCTGTCATGCATTCAGGACAAGATAACAATGTTTTTTTTTTCCTTTATTGCCATAATAAAGAACTTGAATTAATTCTCTTTAAAAGTGCTGTTCTTACTATTGACAAATTGGCATAAAAATGAATTATATACAGTATCAGAAGAGCAAAAAGAAAGGAAAATGGGGAAATAACACATGGATTCTGAAATACTGAAACGGGCAAAGATACATTCACATTGTTTTCATTTGAATCTCACCTGTTGAATCCCTGTCACCACTAAGTCATTTATGCTACACTATTGTTCCTTTTTCATTCCCACCCATCCACCATGCAACCCATATTCCCTAGTTTGCTCTGTTTCTCATAGAGCTAGAATGACTGCAATATGTGTGGGTTCTAAATCTTATTGTAGCATGGCAGCCAGGTAATGTCAGCTAAAATTTAACAAATTAATTTTATACAAATTAGAACATATGTTCTTGAAGACATATGGCCATCATCTCCTAGTTCTTCTTTGCCTTTCTATTATTTTATGCTCCGTTATTACAATAAATCAGTTTCAAGAATCAGTTCAAAGTCTTCTCATTCAAGTTTTTCTTTCCAAACTGCTAATGATTTATATCACCATTCAGCAAGTCCTTCAAAATTGTCTGTATTACAATTTTTGTCCAAAATTGTCTGTATTACAATTTTTGTCCAAAATGATAATCATAATAACAATAAACCATGCTTGTTGTTTGTTTTGTTTTAATTCCCAAATGGGGGTACTATAGAGAAAAGACTTGGTTTCCCAAGTATCTAAATTCATGTCTGTTTGTTTGTTTTTTCCAAAGAATTTGGCCTCCTTAGCAAACAGAGACATAGGTAGCAGAACTTGAACCTTTCTATTGCCAAGTGAGGGACTCTTTCTATAGTTATAAAGAATGCTTTGTACATATGTGAAAATATCCCTAGCCTGCTTCTGTTGACAAAAAGCCTGTTTTCCTTCTTGGTTATCAACAATGTAAACTTGCTAATTAACTATCAGGGCTGGGAGAGGGGAGGGGGATCCTGGATCAGTTGACAAATTGAAATGTCATTTCTCAGCCTACAGCTGGATCTCGCTTTGTCTCTTCACTGTCTGTGTTCTAGCCTTTTGTATTTTGATTTGGTTGTAAAAGCTGCAGCATAATTGAAACTGACATCACAATCAAACAGTGTGACCTTGTCAGGTTTGTTCCAGGATGGAACGTCATCCAATTGGGTAAGGGGAAATAAAAGGTGTGGAAGAACAAACAAGTGAGCATCAGGATTCTTCAAAAACGGGGATGTTTCTTTCTGTGTTTTTTAATGGTTTCCACGCTATGTGTCTGTCATACGCAATGGAGGCTTTGTGATTGTGTGTAGAAATATGCATACAAAAAAAGGAAAGCAGAGAAAGGGCTTCAAATCATACTGAATGTATTAGGAAAGGAGCCAACCAATAAAGATGCTTTGGAGATATGACTAATTGGGCCTGTTTGGATAATCTGCGCCAGCTTAGAAGACATAAATAAACAAGATAAGACAGAGCCTTAAAAAGGCGGGGACTAGTAAACATAATCTCTATCATCTAATGGGACTGAAACCAACACCATTTGTTTTCCCAGTTCTTCACCTTTTCTTTGCCAGTTCCATAGACTTGCAGTTCTTATGTTGCAATGTAGGAAACTCTCAAATATATCATGCCAGTATGCCTCAGTCTGGCATGAAAAGACTGCCATTCTGTCTATGCACCTGCCAAAGTGCTTGTCTTGTTAAAGACAGTATAGTGAGATGCCTGAGCCAAGCACATGGAACTTTCCACAGTCAAGTGTGCCTTTTTGTCATGATCTCTACAAAGATACCAAGCATTCATTCCATTCCACCTGTCCTCAAGAACTTTAAATAAACATTTAAAGTTCTAGGATCCTGTTATGACAAGTGGTTGGCTGTAGAGGCAGAAACATAGCAGAAAACTTCATAGTTCCTTTTCATTTTGCAATACTTTTCATTGTATTGAGTATTGTTTATTTATTAGATTTCCAAGCTACTACAATCATGGGACTCTTGGTAGTGTTTAGGAATAATTACATAATATATAATCATAAAATAGAGTTGTATAACAAACAGGAAAATGAGCAACCAAAAACAAGTTAAACAAATATATAGGCACTCACTCAACATTTGAAAAAAACATTCCAGTGAGCATCATTTTAACTTGTTTCTAAAAGAATTATAATAATATCATAATTGTAGAGAGGGCTATCCATAACATAGGTGCCATTAGTAAGAAACTCCTCATCTTGACTTCAGCATCCCTAAGTTAGCGCAAAAGGAAAACTATGAGTAATTTTTCATAAGTAGATGTTCATATTACACAGGCTGATTCTAACCGAAATAGGCAATGCTGAAGATTCCTCAGCACAAAGCTATGCAGTATTTGATAGATTAAAATCAATACTTTAAATTGCATCTTTGAGCATCTATTGGCTCAAAGCACCTAATGCAAGACTGTAAAACTCCCAGCCCGCAGGCCGCATGCGCCATGTGCTGGCCATGGCCACGCCCCATTTAGCAAAGGGGAAAAAATCCTGATATGTCATATGATGTATCCGTTATGACGTGAGTTTGACACCCCTGATCTAATGTGTATTCTGTTTAAGGGCAGCCCCATGGAACGTGAATTGGAGTAGTCTAATCACTTGATGATGATGAAAGCATGAGTTTATCAAAAGGTCTTATTGAAAAACAGGTCAAAAGTGGTGCACCAGCTGAAAGTGGGCAAAAGCCTGTCTGGCCATGGATTCTAGCAGAAATATATTGTCAATTGTCAATTTTTAATCAGAAAGGGTATCTAGAGGTGGTTGTAAACAGTAAGAAAAGATTACAGGGGAAAAAAAAACCTCTCATATACGTAGTTATATCCTGCTTCCTTTCCCTCCTCCCCAACACAAACACTTATTAAAATTTGGCATAAAGTAATTTAAATTTAGCATTTGAAATAACATATTGAAATAAATCAAGAAGTTTAGAATACATTTATATAATAATTTTTAAAATATATATTCATTCAGCTTTGGTAGAAAAACATACTGTATATTGTATACATATAGTAGATGATAGATTATAACATAATATATTTATGACAAAGGGATATACAGTATAGCAGGAATTCAAGGATGGGTTTCAGTGAAAGTCATTGGGCCTGATGGATGAGAGCAACCCGAAACCAAGTTTGGGTGTAATTTTCCTCTTTTATTATCTTATAATGGATGAGGCTGCTTACTGTTTTCTATTGCAGGAGCTGGATTCCTTTGTATGTGTGTGTATGGGGGAGGGGGGGCAGTGGTGGAATTCAATTTTTTTTACTATCGGTTCTGTGAGCATGGCTTGGTGGGCGTGGCAGGAGAAAGATATTGTAAAATCTCCAGTCAGAGGTGGTGTTTGCCAGTTCTCTGAATTACTCAAAATTTCCACTCCTGGTTCCTCAGAACTGGTCAGAACCTGCTGAATATCATCTCTGGTGGGGGGATATAACACCCCTTGCCCCCATGCTTGGAAATGTGCCTCCTCAGGTTTTGGATCTTGTACTAGCTGAGATCCCAGGAAAGGGACGGATGGTTGTTGACTCCCTTTAAGTCCCATGTATCCCTGTGGGTTCTCAGAGGTTCTGCTATGCAAATAATTGGGTCTGGCTGAAGTTGGAAATTGACCGATGGGTTCATGCCTTGGTATTGGCCTTCTTGAAGGGAGATAGTTGGTATGTCTTCTTCTCAAGAATCTGTCATGGGTTTAGTAATTTTAAACAACCATTGTCATGACTTCTTGTTGAGAAGATGGTCAGATTTCAGCTGATGAGAACTCTGAAGGAAATGTTTATTTAGGCTGATTTCAATCAGGTTTCTGGCTAGGATTCAGTATGAAAAGAGTTTTATTTCTTTTTGGACACATGACTTCTCTGTCACAGATATACTCTCTGGAATGAAGTTACTGATATTTGGATCTGATATCTGGATCTGATATCTGGATCATTGCAGAAGGCTTTAAAGAACTGGGTGTTTCCCAAGCTCTGTTCTAAGATGATACATAAAACATATAGTATTGGTTTTATGCATTGAATGGTTCTACCATCTGTTTATTGTTTTATGTTGATTGCTATTTTTATATTACAGCACCTTATATTATGAGCAGCCCAGAAAAGTCTGGAGCTCATATGAAGTTGATGGTTCCATTAAGGTATAGAACTACATTTTTTTTTTAATTTTATCTTGCTCTATTTCTGACATAGCTTGTATGCAATCATTGTAAGGCTGTTCGAGAACATGCATTATTTAAATTATCTTTTCAATAAGATAATCTATTTTGCAAATAGAAAAAACACATTCTGTAGATTTTTAGTTTAAAAATAAATAATATGCAGAGCCTACAATGAAAAGGAAAGTATATGAGACTAGGGAAAACAGATCCCTAATGTTTTTTTTGTCCTGAAAGTCAGAAAGCAGAGGAGTTGGAAGCCTATTAAAGATCATCTTGGAATTTTTCCAAAAAATTAAAATGAATGGCAAGATATTTTATAATTGCATTAACAAGAACTAAGTAGGAGAACAAAGGGACTACATTGTAATAATAATAAAACATAAATTAAGGACACTTTTGTCATAATACAACTACTTATACAATTTGAAGTAGCTTTAAATATCATATCAAAAAGTAAACAAATGATTGGAGAGAAACTCAGTTACTCTGTCTATGTACCTATAGGTATCTGTAGCAAACCATGAATATGTTAAATAACATATAATGTCTTTCTACAATTATACAATTATGAACCATCCCCATGGATCCCTCTGCTTGTTTCATCTTCGGTTTGCACTTCCTTCTGACTTGTTCCAATATTCACAGGATTGCTGCTAAAGTATTATGATAAAGGACAGAGTAGTTTCATGACTTTCGAGGCTCTTTTGATTGATGAGACTGAAATATGGTAGCTGAATCTTAGAATGGGTAATCTAATTCTGATTCTGACTTTATAAGAGAAGTAGTAAAGAAACAATTATTATTCAAATAGGACTTAGTATTCTTATTTAGATTTTGTGGAAAAGGTAAGCAATTTTTATACGTCAGATCTGATCCATTTCAAACTACATAGTCCTTGATTTATGGCTGTAATTAAGCCTAGATTTATAGTTATAAGTCATGGTGGTCATTAAGTTTTTATTATTTTTTATGATTATTTTTTTGTGTGTAGTAGTTGTTAAGTAAACACTGCAGTTGTTAATGTTGTGGTCATGAGATGAATGAATTTTAGCCAATAGGCATTTCTTTTTACCAGAAATCAGAAATTTGTTTCCAGCAAAAAAAAAAAAAAAGCCAAAAATCATTATTGCATTACTGCAGCAGACTGAAAACAGCCATAAATGCATTCTGGTTGCCAAGTCACAATGCAATCACATGACTACAGTGGGGGACACAGCTAATGGAACTTTGAAATTGGGTCATAAGTAGTTCTGACGGGGTCTGTCATAACTCAGATTGGTCACTAAGCAACCAGTTGCAAATTGAGGACTATCTATATTTTTGCATATTTGCAGAGACATTTGCTATATTCTCTATACAAAATTCTGAAAGTTGTTTTTGTTTGTTTGTTTATTCAAGAAAAGGTAAAATACAAAACACCAAAATATTGAAAAACAGACATTTAAAAAGTGTCTTTAAAAAAAAGATTAACCCATGTACTCATAACATCTTCCCTGCTTTAAGGATTTTTGAAGTATTGCTGCCAATGATTTGGTGACAATCAAATAAAAAACTTGCTATTGAAATAGCAATAATTATTGCTATTATTAAAAATATTTTATATCTAGTGTTCAGAGTCACTATATGCAATGGGTGATTATACAAATATGATTAAATAAATAAAAATTACAATATATTGGAGTTCTTCCTTCAATGACATCAGCATAGCTATGCCAGATGGAACCAGGGAATGCTTCTATTACAAAATCCCATTGTGATATAGCAGATCAGTTTAAGCTATAATGCTAGCTAAGAGTGGTCTATAACTACAATCTCCTTTCTTTACATTAAGGAAGAAAATAAAGTTGATCTAATAAAGGAAACTGTTTTGTTAGTTAGCTAGCAAAAAATAGATGAGAAAGGGAAGCGACTTTTAGACAGGTTCATTTGTAAAGCTGTTTTAGTAACAAATATAGATTAATGGACCTTCTTCCCCACTAGGCTCAACTAAAGGCATTGAGACTCTGAGCTTTTCATAGTTCCTTTACAAGTTCTGCCCTTATTTTGTGTGGACTGTATTAGAGCATTGCAACTAGTGAAGTCAAAGAAAATTCTCATTAACTTTGATTGGGTAGTTGAAGCTGTTCATTAAAACCTAAAGGATTTTTAAAAATCTGATTAACTTTTTATTGCTACACTGGTTACTGTTCATCTTTTGTAGCAGCCTTTGGCATCTCTTCTAAATTTTGCATTCCCCCTCCCAATACCATTTCAGTATTTATAGTGGAAAGAAAATTATATACTTAACACAAGAAGCGCCAGGCAAAATATTACCTTTAGATTTTACTTTGGCAATAGTGGAAATATTTGTATCTAATTTGAATTCTTGCATTTGTAAAGGACAAACACAAAACATACTGCATTTAAAGAAGAGCAAGTATTGGGAAAAAATGATGTGAAAAAGGAAACGTTAAAGAAAAGCTGAAATATTTAAATGCAATGACATGACAATTATTGTATAAAAGAAAGAAAGATTCAACAAAAATAAAAATATGTACACTAAGACATTGAGCTAAAAATAGCAATGTGTGAAGAACAATATACATATTGCAGAACTGCTCACTTCTATAGTACTTTGTGGCTGCCCTGGAAAAGAAGGGATGTTAGATTCTGGAATAGAAAGGTTCCTTTACATCCATTTCGCTATTTAGGAAAATATTTGTATTTGACCAAATAAAGGTTTTGTTTTGCACTGTTAACTAAAATTGATTGAATGAAATTGTCATCTACTAAGTACTGAGATTGTCATCTACTATATATGAGAGCCTCAGTGGCACAGTGGTTAGAGTGTTGTACTACAAGCCACTTCTGCTAACTATTGGCTTCCTGCAGTTTGGCAGTTCAAGTCCCACCAGGCTCAAGGTTGACTCAGCCTTTCATCCATCCACCCGAGGTGGGTAAAATGGGGACCCAGATTGTTGCGGGCAATAAAAAGAGGAGCCAGATAGTTGGAGGCAATATGCTGACTCTATAAAATCACTTAGAGGGGGCCTGTAAAGCACTATAAAGCAGTCTATAAGTCTAAGTGCTATTGCTATTGAGATCACCATTATTGTCAATAAGCTTCTAGAAGTTCTCTGCAGGGAAAGGGCTTCTGTGACTTGCCTTGAAGCATTTGAATCTTGTGGCAGAGCAAAGAAAGTTCATGACAGTCTGAATGGGTCTCATGTAACACTATAGGGAACTGAACAATTCAGGAGAGGCGGTAATCCCTCAACATCAAATAACATAATCAGAAGAATAGGACGGTCACTTAACATATTGAATAACCTTCATGTGCTTACTTAGATAATTCTACACAAAACTTCTTGCTGTAAAACTAATTGGCATTTGATTTATCCAGAATATTTTAATTACTATCTTAATTCTGTATGACATTCCAGTTTCTTTTTTGTTGTTGTTCTGGAAATTTTATATCAGCAGATCAGTTTTCCAATATCTATGACATGATTTTGGGAATCTGCTAGACCTCTTAAGTTCTGTAGGTATTAATGATATAGTTTATTACTACAAACTAGAACAGTGTATGTAGAATTTTCTATGAATACATTCATATCAGAGGTAGTATTCAGCAGGTTCTGACCAGTTCTGGAGCACTGGTAATGGAAATTTTGAGTAGCCGAGAGAACCGGCAAATACCACCTCTGAATGGAGATTTTACAGTATCCTTCCCATGCCACGCCCATCAAGCCATGCCCACATAATCAGTAGTAAAAAATTTTTGAATCCCAACACTGATTCATATGCTAGCAACTTTGGAGTTTTAAATATATAATGAAACACAAAAAGCCCCTATATAAGTTTGTCTCAGTTTTCATGTCAGTGAGCAACAATTTGCTCTGAGTAACTTTATTCTTTTAAAACATTTGGTTCATTCATCTATGTTAAAATGATTGCTATTTAGTATATATCACATATGTTCACAATGACAGGATTTAAAATCAACCTTTGGACCAGTTATTTGCAACTTTTTTAGCATATTATTTTACACAATAATGTAACTAGAAGAAAAAAAAATAATTATATTTATTTTAAAATGTGCAATCCAAGTATGCCTTATGAATCTCACCATCAATCTATATAATAAAGACTTTTTGTAAAAAATGTAAAATAAAAACAAGCATGGTAGTAAAAAAGTATCAAACAAATTTGAAAAACAAATACATTCATTGCAGTCTCCATCTGCTCATGGAAATTGCACAAGCCAAAGAACTGGCTATACTCAACAAATCAATTATTCATTGTGAATTATTCACTAGGCTCTACTACAAATGGTGCCAAGGACTGTTTATTTGTTTAAAACTGAAGTGTTAAAAAAAAGAAAAACCCAGAACAACATTCTTATTTATCTTTAATGTTATATATTCCATGCAAAAAAATATAGGACTGTATTTAATTATGAATGCATGCTGTAGGAAGGAAGTATGAAAGAAAGGAGAATAAAATTGAGAATATAGTAATGTATGTCATGTTATGTTCTATTGATGAATAGTAAATAAGATGGTAACGAATTAATAATAAATAAATCAGTGTACTATTGGGCACACAAAATAGTCATTGTTTCATAGGATAAAACACCAGCTAATTATCCTGCAACGAACGATTGCAGGAACTGGGCTTGGCTAGTCTAGTAAAGAGAAGGACCAGGGGAGACATGATAGCATTCTTCCAATATTTGAGGGGCTGTCACAGGGAGGAAGGGGTCAAGTTATTTTCTAAAGCGCCTGTAGGCCAGACAAGGAATAATGGATGGAAACTGAACAAGGAGAGATTTAACCTAGAAATAAGGAGAAACTTTCTGACAGTGAGAACAATCAACCAATGGAACACCTTGCCCTTGGAAGTTGTGGGAACGTCATCACTTGAGACTTTCAAGAAGAGATTGGACTGCCATTTGTCAGAAATGGTGTAGAGTCTCCCACTTGGGCTGGGGGTTGGACTAGTTGACCTACAAGGTCCCTTCCAATTCTGATTATCTGTTATCTGTTAAGTTGGGGGATAGAAACATAGTTTTTCAGTGAATTTCTCATTAAACTTCCCTGAAATGGATTTTCCCCAATGGTTCAAGATTCAGAACAAACTAGGGCTCCTATGTTACCAGGGCAGTTTTGCTTGAAAGGAACAACACTTAATTTTGCTCAGTCATATTCATAGAATCTGTATTTTTTTCTGATTCTAGAAATTAGATAATCTGTTAGAAGAGCTTTTATTGCTTCCATTTATGCATCTTCAAGTTCCAAGCTTCCTAAAGTTTATGTAAATGGTCAATAAAGAAAGTTTGCTTTCCAAATTATAGCTTTCTTGTCAGATCCCTAAGAAATGGCTAATCATTTGGTTAATCTCTTTGCTTACTAGCTGAGGAATCATAGAATTGTAGGATCATTGAGTCCAATTCCCTGCCCAGTCTATCCCACAACAGCATTACAGAATTTTATCAGTTAATTATAGCAGAGAGGGTCATTATCCACAGATTGTATACAATCTTCATTGTTATTGCAGAAGCCTTTTCCAATTATTAGCACTGTCAGCAGATCTTTGGGAGAAGATAAAATGAAGTAGGATGATAGCTTTCCTTGAAGATATGCACAGCCCTAACAACTAGAAAATATCTTCCTCCTCCAAAAACAATAATCTTCCCCAAAGGGGGAGGGGAGTTTGAAAATTGTGTCTTTCAAGAACATCAACTGCAATTCATTGGCAAGTAAAACTTTTAGGCTCCTGGCATAAAACTATTTCCGTTACTAAATGCTTTGTTTTATTAGGGATAATATAGCCTCCATTGTCTTAAATATCCTACAGTTTAAAATAGGGTAGAAAATACATTTATCTGGACTAAATACACGCCAGATGCATACATGAGTTCAAATGGACAAATTAACAGGCCACAATGGAGAAAAAGCAGTTGGCGGTGCTGAAGCTGTTTGCATCATTTTTAGATGCAGAATAAAGAATACATTGCACAGTACTATAGATCCATTGCCCAATGAGGAAAAAGTAAAGGTTTATATTTACTCTAATAGGTGTTGGATTCATGCCCAATGTACTTAGCTCCAGCTGCTGCATTTATTAATCCTGCCAGAGAGACCAATCTCCTGGTATCTGCAAACACAAGATGTGACCTAATCCAAGAGACAGAATTTGCTTTAAACTGAACAGAACTGAGAAATCTCTAGCAAAGTGATATGCAAAGTAAGGATAAAGCAGCGGCTTAAGGACTGGACAACATAAGCAAACAAAGTGTTTGAAATTGAGTGGAAGTGTTTGTTGCAAGATGATGGAAATGGTAGTTAGAACAAGTATCTTATTCTTCTTATAACTTAATTAGAAGGTACTAAGCTTCTGAAATTAACAATTGATTACACCAAAATACAATCCTGACATGTCAGTGTTTTCAGGTATTTTTCATTTTTTATGCAAGTTATGACTTTTAAATGAACCATCATCAATCAGATTTACCCTTGAATGAAGAAAAGTGATCTTCTGATAGTTTAGGTTCTAGTCTTATAAAAGGTATAAATTAAACTAATTAAATGAAGGAATAACTTAAATTGCCAAGGTTTGACCAGGCCTGATAGATATTTTTCAAATAAAATTCTGAATTTAAAATAACTGACGTTGAATACTTTTCTGACAGCTACTACATATCAGGCATCAAATAAATTGTGATCAGCTGTCATCCATCAATTACTGAAAAAAGTTAAACATTATTATTATTGTATTCTCACTACAAAATACTATGACAAAGCATATAATTAAAATTATACACAAAGTAGGGAATATAGATATTTTAAGTACCCTCTCAATATAAATATAAAAATACTGCAATGAAATTGATTTCAACTATATAATTTACAAGTGCTATATAATGAGAACAAATCAGAAACATAAAGAACTTCTGCACTTTTAATAAGGCAGCAAAAGGAATGCCAGCAACTATTAACTTTACTTTCAAACTGCACTTGAAGAGAATTTTTAATATTACATATTTTGTTTATTATTATTATTATTATTATTATTATTATTATTGTTGTTGTTGTTGTTGTTGTTGTTGTTGTTGTTGTTTATTAGTTTTCTATACCGTCCCTCTCCCTGCAGGGACTCGGGGCGGTATACAGCCAAAGTTAAAAAAATAGTACAAATATAATATTTAAAAAACAATTAAAGAAGATTAAATATGGTGGCTCAAAGATAACACTCAATCAAGAGTATAAAAGACTAAAACCCAATTAAAACCAATTTAAACCCTAGAAAAACCCTAGGCCAGACCAGCTTGATGAAATAAGTATGTTTTCAACGCATGCCGGAAGGTCAAAAGGTCAGGGATGGTCCTCATCTCCAGGGGCGGTCCCATAAGTACCCAGGTCCCAAGCCATGGAGCGCTTTAAAGATAGTCACTAACACCTTGAATCGCACCCGAAAGGCTACCAGGAGCCAATGCAGCTCACACAAGAGTGGTGTAACATGGGAGCTCCAAGAAGCCCCCAAAACCACCCGCGCAGCTGCATTTTGCACCAACTGGACCCTCCGGGTGCTCTTCAAGGGGAGCCCCATGTTGAGAGCATTGGCATAGTCTAGGTGGGAGATGATGAGGGCGGATGTGACCGTGTGAAGGGCATCCCGATCCAGAAAGGGCCGCAATTGGTAGATCCTACGGACCTGACAAAAAGCTCCCCTGGCAACAGCCGCTATATGATCTTCTAACGACAGCAGCACACCCAGGAGGACACCCAGATTGCGCGCCCTCTCTGTGGGGGCAAGAATTTCCCGTCCCACAGCCAGCGATGGAACTAACTGGCTGTATCGGGGTGCCAGAAAGCACAGCCACTCGGTTTTGGCCGGGTTGAGCTGAAGCCTGTTTTGCCCCATCCAACTCTGCACAACCTTCAGGCACTGGGTCATCACTTCCACGGCTTTGTTGGGATGGCCTTGGGTAGAAATGTACAGCTGAGTTTTATCAGCGTACTGATGAAACTCTACCCCAATGCCATGGATGATCTCACCCAGCGGCTTCATATAAATGTTGAACAGTAGAGGCGAGAGCACCAACCCCTGAGCAACCCCACAAATGACCAAATATGGTCATTCCACAACAGCAAATATGTTTCATCAAGTATCATGAGTTGGTAAAACTGGAGGTGAGATATTGGTTACTTTCCTTTACTATCTTAGTAGGTTTTGTTTTCTTTAACATAGGACTGTCAAACTCATGGCCCGCAGGCTGGATGTGTCACACACTGGCCATGCCCACGCCCGGTTTAGCAAAGGGAAAAAAATCCCGATATGTTACGTGATGCCTCGGTAATGACACAAGTTTGACACCCCTGTTCTAAGAGTGAGTGTTTACAGAGTTGTTTCCCATCAAAGCCCTGGGGAGCTTCCAGCCAAATTTAGAGACAGTCAGTTTGGCAATAGCTTTTACCTATGACTAAAGTTACAGATCTATGTTACAAAAATCCCAACTGCTACTAAATGTTTTTTTGCAGTGAACACCTGGTACTCTTCCTTCCTAAAGGACTATATCTTTTGGATGGTGTAGTAAAAGTATTATATTCTATGTATGACTATCCAGAAAATATATCTATGTAAAAAAAATTATCCAGTTGAATATCCACCTATGATAGTACGGTATGATTAAAAGACATAGGAAACGTATGAAAAAATACAGAAAACTTCTGTATTGTATAATGTTTAAGTGTGCTTCCTGGCAATCTGTGTTATTCACTGAGCTGTTATTGGCGCTGTTTACTATCAAGAAAAAATGCTATTTAACAATTCTGTTTGTTTTTTACTTTAAAATTGCATACTAAACTCAGCAAGGCAAATCTTCCCTTCAAAAAAAAGAAAAAAGAAAAAAAGGTTGAATTAATATTCCTTAGTTGGTAAAGAATCAGAAACTTCTGTTTATTCAATTTATTCAGTCTTTGTATATTTAATCTTTATTAATCTGTTTAAGTCTTTCATGTGTATCTTTGCAGCCTGTTTAATTTGAAGACAGTAGGCACAAAAGGTTGTATATGTACATTGTTAGTCTCTCCAAAAGACATAGGTATTTTCTTTAAATACATCTTTGGCCTCCAAGAGTTGCTTCCAAAGTTTTCCCGTTATTTACTAAGTTCTAGACTTAATATTATTAGAAGTGTTTGGTATTAATACTGGGTCTGGATATTGTTATCACATTTATACAATTAAAACCAATTTATTTATTTTTATTATTTATTAAACCAATTTATATAGCTACTGATTTCACAAACAGTGATTCTGAGCAGCATCCACAGAGCTAAAAACAATTAATAAATACATTTAAAAAATAAACTAAAAGAATAATAGATGAAGGGACAATAAAAATAATGGAGCCGCCTGGCTATTTCACTTATCTGCTAGCATCTCCAGGCCTAGGGACCTTTAAAAGCTCAAAAGCAGTAAGATATAATCATCTCAGATGAGAGATTGTCCCATTACATGCCTGCTACAGCAGAAAAGACCCACTGTATAGGTCAGGCCAAATATAGCTCTCTAAGCAACATAATCAGAGGTGGTATTCAGCAGGTTCTGACCAGTTCTGGAGAACCGGTAGCAGAAATTTTGAGTAGTTCGGTGAACCGGCAAATACCATCTCTGACTGGAGATTTTATAGTATCCTTTCCCTGCCACGCCCATCAAGCCATGCCCACAGAACCAGTAGTAGAACAATTTGAATCCCACCACTGAACATTCTCCATGATATGTCCTTCCTTCTGGATCTGGTAGGGCAGCCAGATGAAATTGGAAAGAGGCAGTAAATCATATAATCTAGCTGGCAATTCCCCAACATAACCTAGTCCCTTGCCATAAAGGATTTTAATAGTGGTTAGGCAAAGTAGACTTTCAAATTTTTGTTATTTTAACTCTGTAATAAAACTAGTATTAATATTCATAACTTCAATTTCTTAGTCTGGTCTACTTTGAAAGGGTGACAATACCTGTTGTGTTACTTACTTCTTGGTATTTTTGGGAGACAGACACTAAAGATCTCTAATTGTAAACTTAAATGGATTATTATCACGATTATTTTTACAGGTATTCCTAGAAGCAATGTGTAAATATATATGCATGTGTGTACCTGAAATTCATTAGCTAGTTTTCTAGATTCCTAGAATCAGTATGCTCACTTAGACTAAGTTTACTTGGGGGAAAAAATAGTTGATATGTTTTAAAAGTATCTTTTTTATCACATACAATTTTTGACATCATTCTGTCATTCATTTCATCACAAAGTGTTTTGAAAGTAATAACTAAGACATATATGTTAAAGAATAATTGAAATTACAATAAGGTAACAACATGTACTGTACTCCTATCTTTTCCAGCAAAATAATATTCATTTTGATTTTGACCTCTATTTTTAATTATTTCAAGGAAAGTACTTATCCTACCAACTTCAAAAATGCAAGGTTGTCAAGCATAAAGGGCAAGTGAAATCCAATCCTTCTGCTAATTGTTGGCATTTGCAAAAGAAAAAAAAATCAGACATATGAAACAGCATGAAATACTGTATATTTTTCTGTCAATACAAAACTTTACCAATCTGGTTGAAAGTCACAGCATGTTTGACCCAACCTTGGAATGTTGAAACAATCGTTCATCATAAATCAGATCAAGAAAATATATTGTTTTGAAGTTTTTAGAAAACAGGGTGATCAAGCAGCCATGCAATCATATGTTTAGTTAAGCCCTTAGAAGAATAATTGCAATTCTGAATGGGTCAATATTTTCCATTGCACTTATAACAATATTTTAGTGGTAGAATCTCAACATTATATGATGAAAACCATGGGTTCTAGTCACCTATTAGAGAACTTAGGTAATAGAATACTATTTCCATTTTAAAACATTTAACCTTTTTGACTGAGAAGATTCAAAATATAGAATTTTGTAACCGAAAAATGTGCAGAAGAAATCAATCACAAAAATATCATTTTTAAAATATTCTCTTGAATTGTTTATACAAATTCTGATTTTTTTCTATTTCAGAATTTGAAGCTTAGTGCTTGTTTATGGTTTCAATAGTCCCTTGGAAGAAATGCTTTTACAGGGCCACTTCTTATTTGAACCACTTGCTATTGTTTTTTTTTTCTGTCTATTTCCTTGTTCTCTTTTTTAAAAAAAGAAACTCATGAGATAATCTTAAAAGGAGTAATGATGCTTCACAACATGTATGTGTGTGTTCAGTGTAGACAGCTCAGGATACAATAAATTGTTAAAGAGAAAATAAACCTTGGCAAATGCTCAACAGTTTTGAGATTTGTATAACAGAGAAAATTCATGTCTGTGTGTTTAATGATACTATGCACAAAATTCTTCTTATAGAATTTTAACATTCCAGAGTTAATTCCAGTTTTATCATTACCTGCTAATGAGAAAATTACAAAATTCTGCAAAACTAGAAAAAGAAAAATTATCAATAATTAAAATAGCTACTGAGAGAAGGCCATTCAATAAGTGAATAGTAACTGTTTATTTCTTATAAATTGTTTGGAAAGGCTCTCACAGTATCTAGTATCGATATTTGTCTTTTGACTATACATTATTCATGATAGCCCCAAATACGTGGATGGAAATAAAAAGATAAACAAAGATGAAAGAACTTTCTGAACTAAGCCTGCAGTCAAAGCATGATCCAAATCTCTTAAGATACAGGCTATCTGTATCTACTCATCCAGTCTTTTGTGTTTTCTTCGTAAGAACGGAATAGGGTAGTTATATTTCTGTAGAAGCTGCAACTACAGTATCTTGGAAGCTGGAAATTAAATGGCTAAAAGAAATGATAACATCAAACCAGAACCATAAAAATGGCCCATTGAAGCAACTCCTTCTGTATAAACTCTTTTTTAATCAGAAATTGATCAAAATAGTCTTAATTTGCAAACTGCACATTCACTGCTCTTGTTTACAGTGTGGCTGCAGCAGGAAGATGTAATAAAATAAAGGCAAAGGGGAGAATGGTATATGTGCAATTCTTTTGAATAAAGAAAAGATGTAAGATTTTGAATGGGATATCAGGAGAGTTGAAAGGCAAATATAGTAATTTTCTATGGATATCAGATTTTAGGATATTATTACAAATGAAGCAGTGGATATGAAGTTATGGCTAAGAGGGTTATTATTATTGATAAGAATTTCTTTAAAGTTATATGCTATAGCTAAAAGTACACCAAAGACTTTACTCGGCTATTTAGAATATTACCAGATATCTGAACAGGTAAACGAGGACACAGATATTTTAAAATGAGAACAAATGGGGAAAGGAGGACAGATTGTTTTAACAGTGAAAAACTGCAAAAATGCATATGAAACTATTCTTTGCAGCATTAGAATGTCTTTTTTTTTCTTTTGTAACACAGGAATATGCTAGAGCCAGTGGTAGAATTCAAATTTTTTTACTACCGGTTCTGTGGGTGTGGCTTGGTGGGCAGGCAGGGGAAGAATACAGTAAAATCTCCAATCAGAGGTGGTATTTGCCGGTTCTCTGAACTACTCAAAATTTCCACTACCGGTTTTCCAGAACTAGTCAAAACCTGCTGAATACCACCTCTGGCTAGAGCCCATTAGGAAGCATAGCCTTCAGTGTGTAATTGATTAACATCTTGTCAATTCCAGGCAGCACTACAAGCTACAGAGAAGACTATTTAAGGTCACAGAGCTGAGCTTGTTTTGTTAATATTAGGAGAAAAAGACAAGATAAGAGACAAGATGCTCAGTTAGCTACTCAAAAAGCTAGACATTGTGTTTTCTGAGGGAAAAAAGATAGAATATCAGGAAAGTTTGTTTGGTAAAAATGTGACAGATAGGTTACTAATTAGTGCATATAATGGGGATTATATGAAAACTATAATTTATAAAATATTGATTTTAGTCTTCAAATTCTAAATTGGTTTAGGACATGCCAGTCTGAATTTCTTTTTAGTTATTAAAGGCTGAAAAATAGCATGTTCAGAAAGGCCTCTGAAAACATGCCTTGTGCATTGACTTGTGAAATCAGGAATAGACCTTCTTCTGCATCATTAATAGACTATGAAATGAATGTATACATTGGGATGACTCTAGGCTATAAGAAGTAAGCACCATTCTAGAAGGTGCCAAATTTTAGGGGATTAATAAGACTTCAAACATACACACAGAGAGAGGGGGGGGGGAGAGAGGGAGGGGGGGAGAGAGAGAGAGAGAATGAAACAGTATCAACATATTCCGTGAAAGAACACATCTGATTGAGGGTTAAATACTATTTCACAGTACAAATAAGATGAAAATATCAGAAAGAAGAAAAATTGTCCAGGGCTGAAAATCATAAGTATAAAGCTCAAAACCTAAAAAAAAAATAATAAAGAGCACTCTTTTTTGAAATTTCTAACACAATCAAAAGTTGAGCCAAATCCTAGGACCCAGACCATGCTTAACCAAAATGGCTGGAACTGCTTGTATCCATGCATATATACATTCACATGGATTGTGTTTCTTATCAAATTCTGCAACATGAAAAAAGAAGTAAAAATAATAAATCAAAGGTATTGAGACATGAAATGACAAAAGAAAATGCATAACTTAAAGCATTTTATCCTCTGCACTGCTATAGATTTCTGTACTTGCTTACACATGTCATTGTATTATTGCATGCATTTCTTTTTTAAAATAAACTCAGGCTTTTTCTGTTTTTAATCATCTCCATCCAACCACAAGTTTCACCTGCCTCTTTTGTTCTTTCTTCACATACGCAGTTTGCATTTGTTCTTCATCCATTCTCTCTATTAGACCCCAAAACAACCTCAACATAATTCTTTCATATTGGTAAGTCACTTTTGTATTCAGTCAATGTTCACTCAGCACTTGACCCAGTGTTCTTATTTACAGCACAGAATTTTTTAGTACTCTGCTGCCAATGTGTCCGGGTTGCTTTTATATTTCTTCTGATAAACCAACTCTACCTTTCATATAAGAAAATGGGCAGGAGATCATTGACAAATGTTCATTCCTCACAACAGACCACACAGTGTCCTATACCTTTCTATCAGCATATGAAGTTTTAATACTTCTTTATCTACTCTTACATTAAAATTTAATGGCAAAACTGAACAATGATTCAATTGCATTATTATCTTGTTCTATTTTTACCTCTTTCTATTGTTGTATAACTCTGTGTGATTAGTGTGTGAATGCACATGTGTGCATTTCTCTCTCTTATTTTGTAAAACTTATACTGACAAAGTTTTTTTAACAGAAGGCTGACATGAAACAAGTAAATAAATAATAAACAAAATTGTTAATTTACCTAGACATAATTGCAGAAGAAGGTTTCTCACTGGATTCTGATATTTTTTTCCCTTAGAAAGGCACACAGCTTTGACAATATTAATATTTACCTGTATTAAATGCTACTTTTTTAAAAAGAAATGAAAGCATTCCAGAAGTCTTATAATATCCATCCAAAATGCCTTGAGTATATGGGGTCAGAAAAAGAATATTTAGAAATACTTTTGGGTTTCTTTATGTTGGACAGACTCAATGTTAAGCAACATGTCTATCTCTTATATCTTTTTAGACTGTCATGGGTTTGCTGTAGGCAATATAAATGTTTAGGTATGTTTCTCAAAAGAAGAAAAAAGGAACAAAAAACCCCTTTAGCTTATTGTTTTTTAATCCAGTGACATTTATCAGATATCAACATGTTCAACTCTACATGCTCTTCTGTTTTCTCACAAGTCCCTCAGTGACATGAAAAACAGACAGAATGAGAAACAGAGAGAATGAATTAGAACATAGAATATAGAATAATAAATGTAATAGCAAGTAACAAGAAGTCCAAATCCCTATTGAAGCTGGAGAATTTATATTATCCCAGACAAATGGTTGTCCAGTCTTTTCTTGAACACCTTGAGTTATTGTGCACCAGTGGTGGGATTCAAATTTTTTTTACTACCGGTTCTGTGGGAATGGCTTGGTGGGCGTGGCATAGGAAAGATACTGTAAAATCTCCAGTCAGAGGTGGTATTTGCTGTTCTCTGAACTACTCAAAATTTCCATTACTGGTTCTCCAGAACTGATCAGAACTTGATGAATAGCACAACTGTTGTACATCCACAATTTATTGAGCTAAGTCATTCCACTGATTAATTCTCACTGTTATGAAATTTCTCCTTAGTTTTAGGCTGGATCTCTGTTTAATGCTCTTCTACCTGTTACTTCTTGTCCTTTCCTCAAGATGCTTTGGATAATAAGTCTGCCTTCCCTCTCTATGACAGCCCCTCAAGTATTGGAAGACTGCTATCATATCATCCTCAGTCATTCTGTTTATTAGACTAGACATACATAGTCCTCCCAACCATTCATCATACAGTTTGAATGCTATCATGCATATCATCTTCTTCTCTGTACTCTTTCTGTACATCTTTTTTTGTATAATGTAGTATATTTATAATTATTTTGTATAATTTTTGTAATTAGACTTATATAAATAGATGAGCCTTCTTACTAGTATAAGTGGATCTAAAGTGAGCTTTGCAAGGCGAATTTTTTTTAAATCAAACATTATATTTGGTAAGCCATTAAAAATCAATACATTGAAGCTTGGTTTTAGGATAATACATATTAAAATGAAAACAGGCATCTAAATTCAGATTACTCCAAAAAGTTAATTTTTGTCTTACACACTTAAATCAGCTGCTCCAGAAGCAGATGGTTTCTGTTCATGTTTGTGATGTGACATGCATGTTTTTCTTCAAAAGTTGAGTTGTTGCATTGCAGGAAAAATAAATTTCTTTTACATCGTATCATTATGAATGCACAAAGTTGAAGGTATGTCGGGGTTCATTATTTCAACTCACAATGTACAAGGAACGTAAATAGTATAGTATTTCTTCGGGAGAAAAAGAGACACTCAAACCTAAAAAAAAAGAATGTGTCACTTTCCAAATAACTCCTATATAAAGGTAATCCTCAACTTACAACAGTTTGTTTAATGATCGTTCAAAGTTATGACACTGAAAAATGTGACTTCTGAATGTTTTTCATAGTTACAGCCTTTGCAGCAGTCCCATGACCATGTAATCAAAATTCAGATGCTTGGCAACTGGTTCATATTTTTGACAGCTGACAGTGTCCCAAGGTCCTGTGATTACCTTTTGCGACTTTCTCACAAGCAAAGTCAATGCGTGACCCAGCTTCACGCTTAACCATGTTACTAACTTATCAACTGTAGTGATTCACTTAACAATTGAAACAAGAAGGGTCATAAAATGGGACAAGTTCATTTAACAAATGTCTCATTTAACAACAGAAAATTGGGACTCAGTTGTGTTCATAAGTCGAGGACTACCTGTAGAAAGTTTTCTTGAAGTGTTTAATTAGAATCTGTTGACTTGCAATTTCTATCAGTTTCTTCTAGTCCTGTGTCTTCAACAAGAGAGTACTCATCTTTTTCTGTATGATAGATGAGAGATATTTAAGAGTGCTATTTTATTCATCTTCTATAGCATAAATATTTCCAGTGTCGTCCATAGTATAAATATGTCCAGTTCAACACAAAACTTGATTTTGAGCCTCCTCACCATTTTATAAGCCACTGAATGGTGCTTTTGTATGAACTCCCTTTAATGTCGGTTGAACTGTCCAATAATAATTGCACTGGGGAAAAAAAAATCAAACTTGATTTTTGCTAAAATATATATAATCCCAGTGTTTTTGAATATTTTTGTTTATAACAAAAGGTGTTCTATTTGTATGTGTGCCACAATGGTTAGTTCACTGGATTGTGACTTAAGAACCGAGGCACAGTTTCCTCCTTAGCCAAGCAACTACATTTGACTGAAGGGTAGAGTGCTTTAAGGATAACATAAAGGAGGACTGCATAAAAATGCATGACATCAGGGAATTTATGTGGATCTTCAGAATTTATTACACTCAAAAGACATTCATTTAGATAAATGGAAATATAAAGAAGCTGATAAATGGTCTATATTTCCCAACTAAAATGCAAGTATATTTGAAGACTCCTTTCCTAAATTTGATCTGAAGGACACTTTTTCATATTTTCTGTTTTTCTTAGGATCTTGATATATCTTGAAAACCTTGGCATCTGATCAAAACAGATTAACATTTTTTTTTTAGTGAAGCTGACCTGAAAGCCACTGATTTCTGAAGCTCATCATAGACATTGTCAGCAGAAACAGATACAAATATATCAAGTCATACAATTTGCTTTGAAACCTGAGGTTGAGAAATGAGGAAATCTGTGATGGAGTAATAGAAAAGGAGAAAACTGTGATGGAGAGCATGGCAGTGAAAATGGAGTCAAAGTGAAAAATAATTTCTACTGCCCACACCTCTGAGCAGCACATCAGTCTAAATGTTTCTTTTCGGAGGAAAGAAATATGTAGTAACAAGAAGGCAATGGAGAAGATAACAGATGATGCATGGAAGTGTTATGCATGAACATAAACACAAATGTGATGGCAATCATTTTGTTTGCTGATTGTTTTTTCTTTCTTTCTATCCTATCGTTTCAAATCTGTTTGCATGTCATAATAGATTAGACTGATTAGATCTCATCCAGCAATAGATCTAAATGCCTACCAGTTTGATTATTATGCCTCCAATATTGATTTGCTATTGTGGTTAAGTTACCAAAATGTTATTTCACAAACAGATTATGGATCTTGCCTTCTGTGTAGGAGGGAGACCTTGCCCAACATGCAGTCACTATGTCTAATGCGATTACATATCTGTTGCTGTAGCTCCACTTTTCCCAGAGGCTCTGAAGGACTAATAGCTAATTCCTATTCCCAGATGTGTATCCCTCTTAATGCCAAATTTATTTCTACTTCTCTTTGCTGAAATATTCACTGGATAGCAACTGTAGGAAGATACTATGCGGGATTCTCCCTCTTTTCCTAAGCAAGTAGTCATTTGAAACTGAAGCAGTATCTAGAATTATTTATTGTAAACATTTCACAAGCTCAGAGGGAAAAATAATTACACAACTGTCTAAGATTTCTTCCCCCATTTTCTCTCTCATTCTACATGGATAACTCTCATTTAATTATTGAAACCATAACATGAGAAGCCCCATTAAATATGATAACAGTCCCTCCTTATCCTCTATTTCTGATGCTGCTAATAAATGGGGGAAGCAGTCTTGGTAAACAATCATTTGGCTCTGATGGAGAAACAAACACGCCCACAAAAAAATCAAACCTGTCCTGGAGATGCTGTCTTTTCTTAGCCTCCAGAGACAAACCAACTGTATTTCTACATGAGTGTTTTATTTCCTGCTCTTCATTTAATTGGAAGTTAATGTACAGCACTAATTAGATCATTAGAATTTAGGCTTTAAGGTAAAACAGGAAAAAATTAACACCTTCCCAAATGAGTTTGATTGCCTTTTAGAGGTATTGCAGGGCAGCAGTTGTTGACTCCATTACATCAATCACAGGCCCTTTTTAAAAAGAATTATTTAAACATATAGTAACATCAGCCCTTCAAGGTTGTCCAGATCAGAAAACAGATGCACAAGAAGACTGGAATCATATGTTTATTGAGATAAGCTACACTATCAACAATTTGTAAATCCTTCCTTTCCTCTTATTCCTAGGGAATCAGGATAAATCTCTTTCAAATACTTTGCTTTTTTCCAAGTGTTAAACATATGCTTCTGCATATTTCTGCAACAATTTCTTAATTGCTTCCTCAAGACCATCTCAATGTCTGTCTTCAAGTGAAGGTGAAAATTAAAAGATGAAATAAAAAAGATGAAAATAAAATTAATAGAAAAAATAAATAAGACAAGCTGTTTACAAAAAAAGAGAAAGGAAATGTACTGTTGCATATATAGAAATAAATGTATGTATCCTGTAATCTTATGGATATCCAATCTTTCTATCCCACCCAAAAACATTTTTATAGGTGGAGGTCAACATTTAGAAATTGTTGGGTTGATATAAATAAAAAACAAAAAGTAAAGACCACAAATTATTTTTTTAAGACTCTTGCTATATTTTTTGGCCAACGATATAATTCGAAATAGCTCAGATCTAAAGAAAGACGTTGTTTGCTTTCCAGTTTCCTGCTCTAATAAATCAGCTAACAACACAAATTCAATTAACATTTTGTGTTGAACCATTTTATATGTCCTTAGGAAATTAGTATTTTGTGTTGAACCATTTTATATCTCCTGAGGAGAATGGTCAATAGTTACTCATATTAATTATTAAAAACTGTTCTGTAATTTCCCCAATTTTCTCAAAAACATTTAATCAAAATGAGTAATTAAATGATATTGCCACTAGAGATAGTAATAAGAATCAGTTTGATTATAATCCTCCAACATAGTTTAGAAAGAGTTCAACATTAATAAAATGAAGTTTAAGATGTATGTATTAATTTTAGTCAGTTTTTGAACATTTCCCAAAATAGATTTTATACTATAGATATCCATGCTGAATCCAAAGTCCTCTCTCTGTACTTATAAAAACTTTATTCTATGATGGAACTTGGAAACATGCTAAAGCATCAGGATCTATAGACCCACTCAATTTTTTTAATTTAACTGGTTAAAATTTTACAAGCTCTCCTAAATATGAAATTTCAAGTAATAATGCCAAAATCTTGCAAGATATAAGGGTTCTCAAGTTATGGTGAACCTGAGAGATATTAGGTAATGGAAGTTTTTAAAAAAAAAAAATACCTGAAAAGATTGCAAAAATTATTATGAAGAACTTTTGTGGAACTTTTCACAAGCTTGAGGTTTATTAAATAAGTGAATATATGAATTAATGAAATATAAACATATTGTAAATTATATATAACTGGGATTTTTGGTGTTCTCTGAGCTTAGCTTGCAGACATATCATTAAACAAACAGGTAACATGAGCAGGGAAAATAGGTAAGAGTTTGATTCCTATTTACATACAGTAGCTTTCCCTGACAATTTTGGTTATATATTCTCTTCTATTGGAATTATACATAGGTTTGGGCCTTTGATTAGGTTCTTAATTATGTAGCATATCCCATGATTTTTGTCAGAAACTTGTACGCAGAGGATTGAGTACTGTTTCTATTGGAAGTGCAACTCCCACTCATAACTAAAGATGGAAAAAATAACCAGAACAGGGGGCCCTAATACACAAAGCCTTTCAGTCTTGTTTGATTGAGCTGAAACCTGTTATTCCCCATCCAAAGCCCCCTGAGCCTTCAAAGAGCAATCTCCATAGCATAGTTGTGCCTCATATCACTCAACAGCTCTTCTCTTCTATCAACACCGACTAGAATTGAGAAAAGAAAAGAACCAACTTAATACTGTATCACCCAGTCATAATCTCCAAAGCTGACACAAAAGAATACCATGATCAAAGTACTGAAAGTTCAGAAAGTAATAGTAAGAGGTTAAGAATCCTGCAACATTATCTTGAGGAGGGGCCAAAACACCATGTTTTTAACAGATAGCAGGAAAGAGGAATTAACTTTCACTTACCAGGTTATTGGCCATCTAGGAGGGATTAGGTATAATTCACAAGAAGACATTTGTGAGAGAATCATGACTACTTCCTCAGGACCAATAAGATTATATTCCTCTCAGATTCAACTTAGAGAGAACCTGAGTGACTTCACTTTTTTAATAATTTCTATATATACTGTTTCACATTTTAACATTTTAATTCTACAATGCCCAAAGTCCCTATTTGAGAGAGATGGACGATGCAGAAATGTGAAAAGAAATAAAGAAACCAACTGAGCAGGACTGTGCTTAGCCATCACCATAAAACCTTCTCCAAGGATATAATTCAACTTAGAGAGAACTGAGTGATTTCATCTGATAGATGCCCAGCATACTGTTCCCTGCAGGTAGACCTCAGATTGCCTTAAACAAGGCAGCTAGACAGCTCTCTGTGGATACAATAACAACAAAGAAATATTGACATTTTGCCATTCTTACCACAATGAGGTAGACCTCGGTCATCAACTTTCTAAAGTGCTTTAAGCATCTCTTAGCTGTTTCATCTATCTCCAAACCAAAATGGGTTCTGGAATCTATGTAAGGAAGTAACTGCATGGCAGAGGTGGTATTCAGCAGGTTCTGACCAGTTCAAAAGAACCGGTAGCAGAAATTTTGAGTAGTTTGGAGAACCAGAAAATATCACCTGATTGGATATTTATCCTTCCCCTGCCATGCCCACCAAGCCACACCCACAGAACTGGTAGTAAAAAAATTTGAATCCCACCACTGCTGCATGGGCATGATCCAATCCAACTTCCAACCTCTCCCCCATAATACACCCTCTCATTCTGGACAGCTACAAGGTCTAAGTTAGAATATATTACCTGGCACAATCCACCTCTTGAACTGAAGCAGATCTATTAGTGCCTAGGGCAGACTGAACAGGTCCAGGTTCCTTACTTTAGGAGACCAGACCAGAGAATTTCTAAACTACTAGAGATTCAGCTGACTATACTAGTGGAGCAATGAATTTCTCCTTCAACTCTGAATCACATTATCACTGCTTTCAACAGAAAGACCATAGGCATATAATGTCTATTATGGGCTATGTCCTAGATGACTTAGGAATTTTATAGTCTGTTGTTTAATGCTATCACTATAGTTTACAAGATAGGGTTGTTGTGCTATGTGATTATTTTAAAAAGCAGTAGTTAATGTCAAAGATATTTAAGAATACTTTAAAAAAATACTAACATCCTCTATAATCATGACATTATCAAGGGATGGGCTGTTGGGGGTTTGCAGACATTCAGGAGAACCCTTAGCTAAAATTCTGTGCAGTTTGGAGAACCCCCAAATCCCACTTTTGGCTGGCCCTGCCCCCCCTGCCTCCCCTCCCAGGAGTCCCCTTGCATCCGTTTTGGATGTAGGTAAGTGCAGAGTGCACACAGAAACTTGGAGAGGGTGAAAAATGGGCTCCTGAAAGTTCAGGAAGGGTGGAAATGGGCCCATTTCTGGCTTCCAGACAGCCTCCGGAGCCCAGGGAGAACAATTTTGACCTCCTGGAGGCTTGAGGAAAGCCTCTGGAGCTCGGGCAGGGCAAAAACGCCCCTCCCACTATGGTGCAGTAGACTGATTAAGTCACACTCACCATGGCCATGCCCACCCAACAACTGGGCAGAGAACCTCTTGCTAAAATTTTTGAAGCCCACTGCTGTCTGTAGCATAACATTCCTGTGACGTAAGAATGATGGAAATAAAGCTAACTGTGTCTTACAGATAAGGGCTTCTTGTCTTAAACATGCATTGTGTTATAATCCATAAAAGTGCATGTTAATAGTTGCTATGGAACAGAAGTCACTATTCTTTTGAAATCCCATTTGCTATGTTCTGCTGTTGGTTTTCTCTGCCATCTTGCCATCTTTGTTTTCCTGTTGATTTCCTACTTGAAAGTTTCAGAGAACGTAAGACCACAAATCTAAATTAAAACCAAGCTGCATCATATCAGGTGCTCTGAGTAAATCTCCTGATGATCATCTTCTGCCAAGGTCTGAGCAGTGAAGGTTCAAGTGCCAAGCTGGGTAATCAATCTGAAGGGCTTTTAGCAAAATGTCTTGCTTGTCATTTGACAACATGTCTCTATTAAAGAGACTTTGTCTTCCTGTAATCAATAAATCAATTCCTTTTTTGAAGCTTATTTCGGATAACACATAACTCTATGTGTTATGTACTTTTTTCTAGTCTGTGCACAATGGTAAAATAAATCAAATATTTCTTTTGGCATGCTGACTGCTGTGGATTATGAGTGTACTAGAAAAGTGAAATACATGGTCCAAGTTTGCATTTTGCTATGCCAAAATATCTAGGTACGTATATTTCTGATATATAATTAGCAAACCATGATCAGAATCTTTGGAAGCTTAAGCTGCCAGAATCTGTCCAAATTCACAATTCTTAAAAATGTGCTTTCAGCATCTGACCTGGCACTCTATGTTTTCTTAGCTACCTGAATCTTCAGAAAGTCCCATTGCCTGACAGTTTTCTTATTTTTAATAGCACTAGGGATAGAAACCCTTCAAAAAAATCTGTGTCTATTCTTGTACTAATGTTGTAGTAGGTCTGGCTTTTGATTTTTTAAAAAAAAAGATTTTCCACAAACACTTCATTGTTGTCTAAATCATTCTGCTATAATTTAAGGACATATACATTTCCCTGATCCATTTTCTGACTAATGTAGATTACAATAATATAAGCTATTTTTAAAAGAATAACAATTATTTTTGCATGAAGTTTTTGGAAGTATATATTTTTACTTCTTAATGCATGCTTTTGTTCACAGAGGTATTAACCCTCGCAATCATTGATTTTATTTACATTATTGCTGTTAAATCAGTTGGAAGCAGAAGTTCAAATGTGCTACCACTGAAAATCATGGTGGATTCCTTTTTATCTCTAAACAGCGTATTTGAATGTCCTATCATGATATTTGTAATGATGTATTCATAAATTTCAATATTTTCCTGTAGCTTTTCTTTTTAACTTTACTATCTACTTGGCCATACTGGCCCAAAACACTCCTGAGTGTTTACTATTACTTGTTTTCTATATAAACAACCTGGTTTAATGTAAAGGTTAAACAGACTCATTAATTTGAAATGAATAAGGCAGAATTATCAAAAGGAGAACCATCCACTGCTCTTTGATATTTTGCCCTACAGTGATGTTATATTAGTAGCTTGCTATTAAGGAGAAAGGGAGGAGAGATAAACTACAGAGCCATTGGTTAATTTAAATTAATTCTGCTCAAAAAGGAAAACCCAGCCCACAAAAGATCACAAAGGGCAAGGTAGAAATGTGAAAATATGAAAGTGAATGAAAGAACCAGTGTGTATAAAGCAGTATCTTCAAAGTGATAGGAAATCTCTATTTCATTTTAGAAAATATCGTAAAAGCTCTGTGCCATAACTTCTGGTGATCTTTGTGTATTCTGGATTTAATAATGACTGCAGTATGACTTAATCATCCTGTTTTTTTGGATATCCTACTTTACAAATACAGCATAAACACACACACACACATATCCCAAGCGTTCTCTAATAGTGCCAAAGGCATAAGAGAAATCTCCAGCCAATCAGTATTCTGTTTGAAATGGAGCAGCATGATTTAATTTAAAGCAGTTTCCCGTACTCACTTCTGCATTACTTAAACATATTTTTTATTTAAAAAAAAACCCATTTTTTTCTTCTCATTATAATGAGCCACTGTAAGCTGTGGCTTCAAGACCAAGAACCTTTTGACTCCCCCCACCAGATTGTTTACTCAATTCACCCAATTGAAATGGCTATTCCAACAAGCACTAAAAGGGTTTCCACCGAAGCTAGAAATGTATTTCCTAAAACAAAGCAAGCAGTACAAAATAAACACACAAAAGATCCATGCTTATGTTTTCCTAAAGTGATGATAGCTATGATTCAATATGCAGTTAGAACAATGATGATAATCTTAGAAGGTGCCATTTCCTCTCAAATTAAACTCAATCAGGCAGAAGAATGGAGAATGCTTAATAATGGCAGATCATTACATGGGTGGCTGATGCTAACCCAGAGCAAGACAGCACCATATACCCCATGATTACACATGGAGGAATGGCTGTCAGATATGAATCAGTTTCTAGATGCACTTATTCAACTGGGACACAAAGATATTGTAGAGTATAACTATGATTGTATAACTGAAGCATTCATAGGCCTTCCACATCTTTTCTTCACCTAATACTGACATTTGAGGCCTATCTCCTAAATTGCTTTGTTCTTTTCCTTTCTTCAGATTTAAATCTTATACCTATAACCAGCTGATGTGCTTGAAGACAGTTCCTACAATAGTTCCAGCTATTTTGACATATGATGGCTGACATTCCTATCCTTTACTTTTCAGTTAAAAGTTCCCATCATGAGAAATGACATTTGAACATAGGTGAAATGGGTGTGAAATGGGCTGCTTGATCCTATTGTTTACTTTCTTCCCACACATTTCTTTCTGTGACAAGTTTTTCCATGTCTTTCCATGCCTTTTGTATCTCTTTCCATTATCTAAGTATATTCCTCTAAATCTGATGCAGAGCTGATATACAATAATATAAATCACCAGCTAATTTTCAATGCAGCTCTGTCAGCTTGACCTAAAGACTGCAATAAGTTGCTGTGAACAGAAAATGAAATGAAATGAAATGAGAGTGGCTGCCATTTAAAATGGGTGGTTGAAGAGTAATTCTATTACTCTATGGAAAAGATTCCTTAGAAGCTACATTTAAGGGTGAAGATCTATCCTTCCCTGTTACTCTCCATTTTTCTTCTGTCATGCAGTTACATTTATGAAGCAGGAAGTTGGCAAACTGATCAGTGCTTGCTTTGAGAGCCTGGTCAGTAAAATTCCTGAATTGATAGAGGTATGTTCCCACATCTGTGCTGTCCTTCAATGACAATTAATTAAGTCAGGAAAATAGTAGCACTTCAAAATAGTGCTACAGTGAAAGCAGACTGATCTGATGCAGGTAACAGGATTCTCAGTTACACACCCATATCAATCAAAACTCCAAAGCAGGAAGATTCCTCGAAGAATAGATTTATTGGATATGTCATATTGGCATGACCTGGTGAAAACCAACTCTAAATATTCCCACAGTTATTCACCTAATTAAAAGTAAACGTTCTTTTACTTTCTTCTGACAATCAGTCACATGGTCCAATCAGGATACAGTCCAGTTGCTTGGATGACTCCAGTTTCCTCCCTCTGGACATCTGGTGAAAATGACATTGGTTCCCAAGAGAAAGTATTTTATTTTGGCTACAACACCCCAGCTATCTCTACTTCACCCTTTCCCACAGCTCTAGTTGTGGCAGCACTGAAGTCCTAAAATAGCCATAGCCAGGTCAAACTCAGGGTTGACAGCAGAATTTTCTTTCTGTGCTGCCAGGTTGACGTGGGGAAGTAACAAAGGCAATAGCATTTTTATTTTTTAAAAAAGATCATGAGCACAAAGGAAAATTGGGCAGCTTTCAAAACAGGAAAACTACTTATTGCCCAGTATCATTTTGCCTAGAATTCAATGAACCCAGCAGCATCGTTTATTAGGATAACAATTGCTATCATGATGCCTTGCAGAAGTGAGCTTATAATTTTTGGTAGTGTAAATGATTGATTGGAAGTAGTGTTTAAAGCCAGAGAGGGAAGGTTTTGCATACTTGAGTGATTATAGTCCTGTCCAAGCAATCAGTATCTGAGGCATTCTGAACATAGCATACAAGCAATCTGGATAATTTCTTTTCCTCCCTTCAACATGGCTTTAATTACATTGGCTACCTCATTGGCTCACATATTAAATGTGAACTCAGCAGCAGGAAAGTATTCACATTTATGGCTGTGCATGCATTGGCTTACATGTAAGCAGAACCTTGTAATCACAGGAACCTAGATCTCATGGAAATCAATTCAGCGTTGCTAATGTAGACCTTTGCACTTAATATGCATGTATTTGCAGTCAATGATATCATTTGAATTACTTAGGCAGAGACTAGGTGATTATCTACATGTTGAGCAGTCTAGGTAATCACTATGTAAATGAAGCTTATGGAGTCTATAAAGCATATGAATCTGTTCTGCCTATCAAAGGGAACAGTGGCCAGATCCCATTTCAAACATATAAAATATTGTCATTGCAAATTATATCACTGTTCTTACTCTGGAGAAAAAAAAACATGCAAGCTATAATCTGCTCCACTCAGAAAAATTGGTTAGCACTAATATTCTGGAGACTCCAATTTCCATCCAACAAGTTTAATTTTACATTTACATTACACATTCAAACTGTTGACAGAAATGCCCGAAAAACTAATTTATTTATCTTCCTATAATCTGCTGTTCCTGAGATATGTAAATAGTAATCTTGTGAAGAATAAACTCAGCACAGTTAGGAAGCTTTCTGTGATTTTTTTTTTTATTTTCTTCGTATTTATCCTTCATGCTTGCAAAGTATGCTTGTTTTTGAAGTGTGTTCACCTATGCTTTACAGCAAAGCTATCAGGGTATGATATGACAAAGATTTTGTTTATCAATCAGTTTCTTGCCAAGACTGAGAGGGTTGAAAATGACCCAGCAGCCTTTTATGTTTAAGAGAAAACCTGGATCTTTCCATTTCTAAACTTAACCACCATACCATGCTGTTTCTCAGGAAGTTTCCTCTGTGACCTTTCTGTATGACACCTATTTATCTCATGCAAATCCTAGGGTTAGTTTAAGGACAAAGATTGAACAAGAAGTAAGCAACTTTTTACACATGGATAAAAATGTGTTTGTTGATGCATCCTTTGCTACATGTGAGTCTCCTTGCCCAAACTAGTTTTAAACATAAATATTATTTTAATTAACAATATATACAAAGTGGGAAGAAGGTAATACGTAAATCAAAATATCACTCTTTGGAATCTATTTAACCAGCAATATTTTGTTGAGAAGATAATAAATAACAAATAAACGTGAAATAGCTTTTTCTCTTGCTTGACAGCTTGCATGGGTTTCTGGTTTTAGTCAAAGTGAGTCAGTCTGAAACTTCCCATTCTCCTATATAATCCACAGGAAAGCCTAAAGGCATTTTAGCATTCAAAAGCATTCAATTCATTTTAGCATTGAAAGCATTCAATGGAGTATGAAAGAGGGGGTGAAGGTGAAGATATAAGGTCATAGTTGAAATCAAGCATTGAAGTGACAAACTGTAGATGAATTTTGCTTCCTGTTGCTGGAGTCTTGTAACTCTTCCAGAATCTTGAAGCTCGATCTATATTGACTTTATTTGGATCAGTTGGCTCAACAAATTCTCTGTGTGGCCTGATTAACTCTCTCCAACATTGCTTCTGAAATGAAAGGAGGTAACTGCAATGGCCCTTGGCCTTTGGGACTGCAGCATTGAAGTCAAACATGTGTGCTACAAAGAATGACATTTGTTCAGGTAAAAAAAAAAAATAACAAGAAATCATGGCTATCCAGTGGTAAAAAGGCAGATGAGACACTAACTAAAACACTTTTTTTTCCCCTAAACTCTTTTGGAGGTTGGGAACCCAAGGGGATGTGAATTATTGAAAAGACAGGAGAAAAATTCTTAGCCACGTCAGCCTAAATATTTACAGAGAGTTACCAGATATGCTCAGGAGCATAGTTCAGACTGTAAACTATCTTTTAATATATATTCACTAAGGAGTCTTTAAACAATGAGCAAAAATATATTCTGGTGAATTGTCAGTACCTAACAAACAATAACCTTTCCTAATTAATACTGTTTATATTGACCCAGATAAATTACACAAAATCAAAATATTCAAGTAATTTCTAAAGAGAATAACTAAAATATATGTATAATGTTCCCCATTTGCTAATGGGGCACATTAGCAATTCAATTTGAAATGCAGAGAGAGACGAGGGGAGAAGAATCAAAGAAAGAGAGCATAAAATCCAAAATCAGCAAGAGGAAAATGGGACGATTCACTTGTGTTCAAATAGGATTAGGGAAGCTTTAATTTGGCTACTGAAATTATCACTAATGACAAAGGAGAATGTTCAAAAGATTACCTTTCACAAATGTCCCAGTGAATTAGTCTACTGAGTTGCAGAACAGAAATTGCCTGAAAATAATAAAAAAAGGGCTCAAAGAAAATGATCCCAGTATGGAATAGTTTGGGAATATTTTTCCTTCTGTTTGTTGGCTAGGACCTCATTTTACAATTATTCTTTACACAACGATCCTTAGATTTTTTCTTTAAATTGTATAGTATAGCCCAGTTTACTTCTTTGGGTGAGAGGCATAGAAACTGCTTTTTTGGGGGGAGGGAGAGTGCAGGAGGAAGTTATGGCTACATCATAAAATAAAGAAGGAATCTCCCTCTCATCTACAAAAATGTTTCTATGCCATTAAGACTACTACTGGTCTTGATATTGTCTATTTACAGTCTCCCTGAGGATATTCTGGAAAGACTAGTGCAACAGGACTTTTGGACCTAAAGGTTTTCACTGTTACTCATATAGGCATGTGGGTTTACTACAGATTACTACAGATAAACACAGTTGGAAAGGTCATCTAGTCCAATCCCCCATCCAAGCAAGAGATCATACACCATTTCTGACAAATGGCAGTCCAGTCTCTTCTTGAAAGCCTCCAATGATGAAGCTCCCATAACATCCAAAGGCAAGCTGTTCCATTGGTTTATTGTTCTCACTGTCAGAAAAATTTTCCTTAATTCATTTTTGTTCAGTTTCTATCCATTATTCCTTGTCTGGTCTTCAGGTGCCTTGGAAAATAGCTTGACCTTTTCCTCTCCATGGCAGCCCATCAAATATTGGAACATTGTTATCATGTCTCCCCTGGTCCTTCTCTTCACTTGCACAATTTTGCACAAATAGAACAGGTGAGTGAATGTCCAGTCCAGTTGCTGATATTGAAAGTCTTTAGTTGTAAAACTAACAGCAGATGAAACAAAGCTGCAGAACACACTGATTGCTTTTGGGCTATCAAATAAAGAAGCATCCTAGCAAAATAATTATACAATACGGATAAGGGAGAAATATAATCATTATGGTGGTTACACAGTCAACCATATGTTTATATTGGAGTTGGCATTTTTATCTATCTACAGAGTCCTTCCCAAGGACCTGGGATTGACAGGTGTTGTTGTTTGATGCTGTTGAAGGTATTGTTGCAAGATATAAGTTGTTCCAAGTAAAGCTGTCTTTTACTATTTACTGATAATGATTTTGTCAATGCTAATGGTATTCAAATGGTGCTCCAGATGGTTTGGGATTGCACCCAAGATGTCCATTACTATTGGCAATATCTTTGTGTTCTACTTTTATTTGCAGGCCTTTGTATTTTGTGATTGTTTTCCAGTTCTTTCTCTTCTATTCTGCAGTCTCCAGGTACTGGAATCTGAATAGTCTACTATCCAGACTTTTTTTTTTCTATAATACTAACTCAGTGATAACAAAGAGTACCTGATCTCTGACCCTATAAACTAATTAGTGAATCATGGCATGATGGCAGTCATAAATCTGGCTAATAAAAAATATACTATAGCAAAATTAGAAATGTATTCATGATTCATGAAGATGAAGATGAATAATTCTGTTTACAAACTTTCAAAGTATCAGAATGTATCTGTGCACTGTGCACTTAGGCAATGGAATTTGCATTTAAATATACATTTTAAATAAATACATTTCTTTCATTTTCTAAGTAGAAAAATGAAAATAATTAAAAAAAAAACAAGGTAGTCCTTGACTTACAATCGTAGTTGAGTTTAAAATGTTTGTTGCTAAACAAGACAATTATTAAGTGAGCTTTGCCCCATTTTATGACCATTCTTGCCACAGTTGTTAAGTGAATCCCTGCAGTTGTTAGTAACACAGTTGTTAAGTGAATCTAGCTTCCCTATTGACTATTGCTCATCAGAAGATCATAAAAGGCAAATATATGACCCCAGGACTCTGCAACCATCATAAATGCCAGTTGTCAAGCATCCAAAGTGGATACAGGGATACCGCAATTATCGTGTTTAAAAATGGTCATAAGACATTTTTTTTAGTGCCATTGTAACTCTGATGGTCACTAAACAAATATTTGTATGTCAAGGACTACCTGTATTAGAAGAAGTGTATGCGGAAACACATCCAATTTCTAAAAAAATTTTTTGAAAACATATAACTGACAAACTAAGAAAAATCAATATTTATTCATCCTGTGAATATTCCAATTCTGTAGTTGTTAGTATTTTGAAGTACAATAATCACTGTGATTAAGCAAAGTTATATATCTGATCCATAGGGAAAGAGCTAATAAATATATTATACTCAAGCATGTAGTAACCGTATTCTTTTAACTATGCAAGACTAAGGAGAGTTTTCTTCTTGATGTTTTTCTTTTTCACTTCTTTTCTCTGCCATTAATTCAAGGCTTATAGGGGCTAAATGTATGCACTTGTACAATAATGGGCATAGATTGTATTAGATTGACAAGTTACCGCAAATTTATTAGTGGCAGAAGTACAGAGAGCTCGCCAAAGACTTAGAATCTATTATGTATGAAAAATAAAGGAAAAGAAAAAAAGGGAGGGAAGGAAAAAGAAAATAGAGACAATGATTCCTAAAATTGCTTAGTTGTTTTTACAGTAACTACTAGAAATGAAAGGAAAAGGAAATTCATATAGAAGCTGATCTCTGAGCTTATGGAATGGATGTCTCCATATTCTTCTTCTTTGGCCAGATGAAAAGGGACCTGGAGCAATACAAACACTGATATCTTATATCATGGATTCCATCACTGCTCCTATTGTGTTTATAGCTTAAGATAGAAAGATCTCAAATTGTGTTTTGCAGCTGAGGGAGAGACACTTGTGATTGTGGCAATTAAAGGACAGACTATAAAGGGCTAATGATGTTTAGTTCATTAATAATAGGTAAAGGCAAGAATGGGTTTGAAAAGCTCAAATAAAAAAGTCTCAGAGAGATTGTTGGATTGGGATGTGCAATGCAGAAAGTGAGAAGGAATGGCTAGCAGACAATTCAAATAAGTATTTTAGTTATTCAAATTATTTGATCCAAAAGTGGAATAGAGAGTGCCTTTCCTTTTAGATCTTAAGATATTTATTAGGGGATTAGAGCCATTGTGTTATTTTGTAATTATATGGGAAGAATATAAGAAGAATGCTGCAATGTATATCTTTTTCTTTTAACCCTTAATATTTTAATTTAATCCAACTAACTTTAGCAAAACTACTGTAGAATTAAAACAATGAATTGGAGTATGAGAACTGGGTTGATTCTGTTTGAATACTGGATGAGAAATTCATTTTCATTTTTGACTTCCTGCCTTCTCTCTCTTTAATTAAAATATTTTATATTATTTTAACTTATTTATTTTATTATTTTCTATATGTAATTACATAGGAAATTATATACAAATTTGTTAAATCTATAAAAAAGGAATGTGTAGATCAGTTGCAGTATGAATTAAATTGCCAGTTTCAAATTCAATCCAATTTAACAATTCAAATCAATTTAAGAAGTTAACTTATTCAATTTGATGTTTCAAATTGAATAATTAAGTTACACTGATTCACTTTTCTGAATCAATTTGAAAAAGAACATCTGATTGCCTTCAAATGAAATCTCTGAATAGAAGTTTCAGTTATACAATTTGTAAGAAGTTGCAATATGCTTCAGTCTTATTCATAATGGCTGGAAAAAACTTTTCAGTAAAATTATTGGGTATATACCAGTGGTGGGATTCATTTTTTTTTTTTACTACTGGTTCTGTGGGTGTGGCTTGGTGGGTGTGGCAGGGGAAGGTTAGTGTAAAATCTTCTATCAGCTTTGGAATCCCTATTCATCGCTGCCACATAGTTTGAGAAAGTGGGAGGGGGTGATTTTTATTGAGTAGCTCTAAGTAGACAAAATAGAATTCTTTTGTTAATTCAAGGTCATAGAGTGTGGTGCAGAAACAAAAAGGAATTTATTTTGGGATTGGTTCATGTGATGTGATCAGGAGAGAAAAGGGGATGGTTTGTAGTTTGGGACATTGTGGGAAGTCCGGGAAACTTTTAGTTTTGAAATTCCTCAGGTGTGCAGGTGCTATTCTAATAAAGGTGCTTTTGAGATTATGCTTGTCTTGGAGTTACTGACTGGAATGAAAGTTCCCTGGAAGGCTGACATTATTTCAAGACTCTAACAACTTCCTGCACTCCAAAGAGGGGAGCTGTTAGGGTTGCTGAAGCCCAGGACTGATTCCAGGAATGGATCAGTATGACAAATCAGCAAAGATGGAAGGTGAGACAGAAGGGGCATGGGAAGGGGCTCCAGAAGATTAGCTGAATCCCCCAGCCCCGCTTCAGAGGAAGTGATGCAGGCATTGAGGCATGCAGAAGAGAGACAAGGTTTAGGAGCCTGTCCCAAAGGAGTTGTTAGACGGGACTGGAAGAAAAGCTGCTGGAACAAATCTCTTTCTCAAGCCCTCTACATACTGCAAAGGAGGCAGATTGGAGGTGTGGAGCCCCAATTGCATCAGACGCCTCCCAAGATGGCAACCAGGGGATTACATCCCAAAGCCAATCGTTGGCAGGAATCTCAGAACAGCTTCACCAGCTAAAGGTGGAAAGTTATGTCTCAAAGCCACAAACTCTTCAGGCAAGCTGGAGCATAACACAGCCCAAGTTACCTTCCCCAGTTTAAGGAAGGAAGGGGAATTCACACTGGTATCAGTTGGAGATGGCCAGCAAAGCAGCCCAGCCCGGCAGGATAGAATTTCAAAGGAGAGATGGGAGACGCAGACTACAATGGGCATGTTACGAATTCTCAGTTCTCTCACTCCACAACCAGAAAGGAGATTACCTCCTCCAGAGAATATCCCTCCAGGGTGGGGATTTTATCCTGGCTGTGGGTGAGTCCAGTGTCAGTGAATGCCAGTGCCGGCAATGCCCTGGCCCCAAAGAGAATCAGTATGCCTTCCAAACAAAGGCAGCAGGTGGCAGCCACTCCCCCTTTCCCCACGCAGGGAATAAGGCAACAACCAGCCTCTTAATGGCAGGCCCTAATCAACCCCCCCCCCCCCTCGGAGCAACTCAGCAGAAGCCCTTCTTCCAGAGAGCCCCAACCCAGTCAGGCCTCAGAATACTATTCCAAAGTAGATACATACCTCATCAGGCTCAATTTATTCTGGCTCAGCCTGCAGTTGCCAGGGCGATGCCACCTCCCCATCCACCCCCTAGACCAGACCACATACTGTTCAAGGCCACTTTTGATGGATGGAATGAACATTTTGCTTATTTCCTCACTCAAATCTGGTCTCACAAAGATGAATTTGGAGGCCAATATGCAACAGAGTGTGATCTGGTCACTGCAATAACAGATGGAATGAATGAGGGAGATGCTTCTGATTGGGTGGCTCAATTGCACTATGAACAGGTCCCAGAGCTATAAGATGTCAATGTATTTATTGATTTGTTGAGATTCTGATTTGAGAATCCAGACAGAGTGGCGGAAAATGAGGGCAAATTAGTGGAAATGAAACAAGGCAAGCGACCCTTATCAAATTTTGTATGCGACTTTAGAAAGGTCGCAAGCCACCTCATGGACTGACCTGAAAGAATAATCTTGCACTATTTCAAAAATGCCATTGACCCAGAAGTAAAAAAGGCCTGCAACATTAGAGGGATACCCGAAATGCTACAAGCATGGTTTGCGACCGCCCTCAAATTAGATTGAGACATCAATCAATAAAAAATACTCCTACCTGAAGGCTCTCCTAGGAGAGCTGTGGCCAGATGACCACTGACCAGACCTGCCGAAGCTGCTACCACCCGACCTACCAAAACAATAAAGTGTTATCATTGTGGCCAGGATAGAGCATCCAACTGTTTGGCCCCTGCATCTGTTCCACAAGCTCCACAACCAAGGTCTAATACAGCCACCAAGGGTTTAAAATTCAATGGAAGGCTCCAGACACTAGCTGCTAGAAGGTCCTCTCCACACAGAAGGAAGCAATGAACTCCCAACCCAAGATACCTTCCCCAAGAGGCCAATGGTGAGTCTATGGTGAGTGCACCCATCACACCATTTACTGTCAAAGTGAAGTTAGTGGTGCCTGACACAGGAGAGGCAGGGGAATTAGAAGCTGTCATAGATATTGGGTGCTCTACATGCCTTATTATCCTCCTCATCATTGAACAATTGGGGATAAAAACAAAAAACCCTAAAACATCCAATCAGATTTGAGTAAGTGGATGGGACTTTAATTGGGGGATCCTGGCCACCTAAATGACAGTTAATCAAATGGGCCCCTAACCATGAAGTGGGAGGATAGATACGAAAAAATTATAATTGGGATGGGCCCACTGCCTCCCTTCCCCTCCATTAAAAAATTACCACCCAACATGGGTCCAAAAACTGAAGCAGCAGCCAGTGCCTCGGACCTTCTTCTAGGTACTCCCCAAGTCCCCAAACAATACAGAAACTCAGCTGAGGCATTCAGTGAAGAGGAATGCAATGTTTTAATCTCCCCATCGAGCCACTGATTGTAGCATAGAATTAGAACCTGGGGCAAAACTGCCAAAACCAAAGATGTATTCCATGACACCAGCTGAAATGTCTGAATTGAGGAAATACATTGATAACAATTTGGACAGAAGTTTCATTGGACCTGCCAAATCTAGGTTGGCCGCCCCAGTGCTGTTCAAAGAAAAGAAAGTTGGCGGATTGATATTATGTGTGGATTTTAAGTGCGTGAACGCCATGTGTGTAAAAAACATTTACCCTCTCCCCTTCATGAAGGACTTATTAAACCATCTGTCTAAAGGCAAGGTCTTCACCAAGCTAGATCTGAGAGAAACTTACTACCAAGTCCGCATAAAGGAGGGAGATGAATAGAAAACTGCCTTCAACTACCCTTTGGGTAGTTTCCAATTCTGAGTCATGCCTTTTGGACTCGAAGGAGCCACCACAGTATTTATGCAACTCATCAACAAAGGGGGTCCTCATCTACCAGAATGACATTCTTATATTCAGCAAAACCATCAGGAACATGTCAAATTAGTTAGACAAGTGCTGAAAAAACTTTTAGATGCCAAGTTATATGTAAAACTGTTAAAATGTGAATTTCACAAGGAGTCGCTGGATTATCTAGGCTACCAAATCTCCAACCAGGGAATTGAGATGGAGCCTGGAAAAGTGAAAGCCATGCTAGATTGGCAACCACCCAAAACACGAAAGCAACTTCCAAGCTTTCTGGGTTTTGCCAATTTCTATAGACAATTCATTCCTTCTGTTGCCAAGGTCGCCTCCCTTTGACAGAGTTATTAAAAATGGGGTCTTCCTCACCAAACCAAAGCCCAGTCAACCCCTTGCTTGGACAATGGACTGTCAGAAAGCTTTTGAAACCTTAAAATGCCACTTTGAAGCTGAGCCCATTCTCCAGCATCCAGACCTGACTAGACCTTTCATAGTCCAAGCTGATGCTAGTGAAGTGGCTGTTGCGGCCATTCTTCTCCAAAAGGACTCTCAGAACCAGCTAATGCCTTGAGCTTATGTGTCCAAAAAGCCAACAGACACAGAGCGAAGATGGGCAGTTTTGGAGAAGGAAGCATTTGCAGTGCAATGGGCTTTGCTGACTTGGAGGCATTTCCTAGAAGGGGTGAAGGAGCTGTTTGAAATATGGACTGAACACAAGAACCTTGAGGCTCTAAAGCAGTGGTTGCCAACCAGTGGGCTGTGAGAAAATTTTGGTGGGCCACAGACAAATGTTACCCCCAGACCACCCCCCAAAGCAATTAATCTAGGCTGCACAGGAACACAAGGCTGTGCCACCCACATGGCCTGTGGGAACTCTCCCCACCCACTCACTCCTTAACTGGCAAACTTGCCTGCTAAATTGCTATTTTTCCATTTTTCCAACCTTCAGCTATTCTGCTGTGCTGGGAGATTTAGATTAGCTAGAAAGCAGGAAATTGTTGGATTTTTGCTTTCTAGCTAATCTTTAGATCTTCGGCTCTGCTTTTAAGCACAACCGAACCTCCCTTAGGACTGAAGGTTCTATTATTCAGTGCAGACTCACGGCAAGCAAATTTTATGTGATTGAGCTAGCCTATGGCAGATAGATAGATAACTAAATGATTCTGTGAGCAACTCAATTTGCCTGCCTGCTTTGCCTGATTTTGGGTAAAAATAGCTCTTTTTTAATAGAAAAAATTCAATATTGACATCCATGATGTGCTGTCAGTTAATTTTGTGAGTTTGCTTGCTAACAAATTTTGTGAGTTTGCTTGCAAGCAAATTTTATATGACAGACTGAACTAGCTGATGGCAGATAGATAGATCACTGAATGAATCTGTGATTATGTAAGCAACTCAATCTGCCTGTCTGCTTTGCCTGATTTTGGGTAAAAGTTGTTCTTTTTTACAAAAAAATCCAATATTTATATAAATATTTATAATATTTACATACAAGCCATGCCCAGACAATCACATGACCACCAACCGCACCCACAAATTAGGCCATGCCCCTGGAACCAGTTAGTGGTCCCTGGGATTTAAAATTATGAGTTTGGTGGTCCCTGAGGTCCAAAAGGTTGGTGACCCCTGCTCTAAAGACATCTCAGAAGCTATCAACTAAACAAGTCTGCTGGGCTCAATATTTCAAGCAGTTCAACTTCATCATGAAATATGTTCCTGGAGGGAAAAATATATTGGCGGACACCCTGTCAAGAAAACCCCAATTTGACAATTGCAGAGAGGAAATAGTGCAGATTTATGTTATCAGAAGCTCAACCGGCAGGCCAAGTAACCACCCGAGGCAAGCCAATCGCAATCCCAGATACCTGGAAGACAAACTGACAAATGAATTGAAAGCAGCCCTATTCACCAATCCCTGGTTTGTGGTGCATCAACTGAATTGACAATGAATGAGGAACTGGTTTGGAAAGGGACTAAACTTTATGTACCAGCTAATCTAAGACTAATGGTACTAAAGTGTGGCCATGACTCGTGGTTGGGTGGACACTTCGGTTTCTTAAAAACCCTACATTTAGTCAGAAGACAGTTCTGGTGGCCAAAAATGAAACCTGATATTGAAGACTATGTGAAATGCTGCTCAATTTGTGCCATGATGAAACACAGAACTGGGAAAGCCCCTGGCCTCCTCCAACAAGTAGCTGAACCAACACAGCCGTGGGAAGAAATTGCAATGGACTTTATAGTAGCTTTACCTGAGACTGAAGGGAATTGTAAAGGAGCTTGCAAAACTGTTCATGAAGCATATCTATAGGCTACATGAAGTACTTCCTAGAATAATCTCAGACAGAGAGGTACAGTTTACTGCTAAGTTCTGGAGGGAGTTTTTAAGGTCTATTGGGTCATCCCAAGGATTATCCTCAGCATTCCATCCGGCATGCAATGGAGCAGTAGAGAGAACAAACACCATGGTGAAACAATACATTAGATGCTATGTAAATTATCAACAAGAAAACTGTGTGGAGTTATTACCACTTGCAGAGGTTGCTTATAACATTCCTTATCAACACTGGCATGGAATTTGGTCTATGCCAGAATTATCTAGAGAACCCCCCACATTCATGTCTGTAACAGAATGGATGAACTCATTAAAAAAGCGTTGGGAGGATACAAAAAAAGCTTTGACTGAGGCTGCTAAAGAATACAAAAAGCAGGCAGACAAACATAGATCCCTCCAACCACCATTTAAAGTAGGAGAAAAAGTATTTTTGTCAATGAAATATCTCAGATTGAAACTTCCTAATAAGAAGTTGGGCCCTAAATTCTTAGGTCCATTCCCAATATCAAAGGTAATCAATCCAGTCACAGTTCAATTAAGTCTTCCCCAGTTATTGGGAAAAATACATCCAGTGTTTCATTGTAGTTTATTAAACCAGCGGTAGCATAAATTATAAGACCAATACCAACAGCTCCCCCTAAATTTTTAATCGTACAGGGTGAGAAACATTAGGAAATCAAGAAAATTCTCGATTCTAGGTTATATCAAGGAAGATTACAATACTTGGTACTGTGAAAGGATTACCCTGTATCAGATGCTACTTGGGTTAAAAGTTGGGATGTACATGCAGATAGGTTAGTTAACCAATTCCATGAGGATTTCCCAACAAACCAAAGGGTCCTTTTGGAGTGGGGAGAGGGGGTTAAGGACATCACATTTACCCCTGGTTGTGTTTTGTTTATTATTTCTTATAGGAGGTGAATTTCTCAAGGGGGGACGCCTGTCACCTTTGGAATCCTTATTCATCGCTGCCACATAGTTTGAGAAAGTGGGAGGGGATGATTTTTATTGAGTAGCTCTAAGTAGACAAATATAATTCTTTTGTTAGTTCAAGGTCATAGAGTGTGGCGCAGAAACAAAAAGGAACTTACTTTGGGATTGGTTCATATGATGTGATGATAAGAGAAAAGGGGGTGGTTTGTAGTTTGGGACATTGTGGGAAGTCTGGTAAACTTTTAGTTTTGAAATTCCACAGATGTGCCAGGTGCTATTCTAATAAAGGTACTTTTGAGATTATGCTTGTCTCGGAGTTACTAACTGGAATGGAGGTTCTCTGGAATGCTGACATCTCCAGTCAGAGGTGGGATTTGCCGGTTCTCTGAACTACTCAAAATTTCCACTACCGGTTCTCCAGAACTGGTCAGAATCTGCTGAATATCACCTCTGGTATGTACATGGTTGAACATTTGAACTGAAGACTGTGATAGTAGTCTGAGGAATTATGCAATTTAGAAAACTATTTTGTTTTAATTTTCAGTTTCAAATGATGTATAACAGAACAATAGTAGAAAACAGAGTAGAAGACCCATAGAAACAACAATACTTAAAAAAAAAATAGCAGTCCACACATTTGCATAGAGTTCTGATGTTGTTCCTAGGATTTGTTGGAGCCACTCTTCCATCTTAGGAATCACAACCCTGAGTTATCCTACCATGACTGGAATCACTTTGGCCTTTACTATCCGCAACTTCTCTAGTTCTTCCTTAAGGCTTCTCATTCTCCTTCCTGGTGTTGTTTTCATTTGGCACTATTACTTTGATCATCATCGCTGTTGTCTGGTTCTTGTATGTTACCATGATGTCTAGGTGACTGGCCAGTACTTGCCCATTTCACTGGATTTGGAAATCCTATAGGATTTTAGCCCTATTATTCTCCATGACTTTCTGTGCATTGTCCTACCTGGACTTAGGAAGGTCTATCCCATACACTGAGCAGATCTTCTTGTAAACAGTGCCAGCTACTTGATTGTATGTATAGGTGTTGTTCCACCTACATCCTGCATCCAGCCACTATATATGGATTGCCTCTGCGGCCCCTTTGAAAGTCTGCAACTTGGGTATATCTACTATGGTAGACTTCTGTTTGTATGGATCTGGTGCTCAGTGTTTGTTTCTGTGCTGCTATGGTCAATGACTCAATGATGTGTTTTAGTCCAGCCCTTTTTAGGCATTTGTATATCTTTATAAGCTAGCAGTTATATAACAGAGAATTGTAAAAAGAGTTGGAATGTTGTGGTGAAATAGTAGTAAATACTTTGATAGTGGAAGGATATAAAATCTGCACAATTCAAAACATCCCTTTTGTTGACTTTTTGAATATGGCAGGATCAATTGAGTGTCTACAGTATGTTATGATTCTACTCAGAATATATTGGTAAAATGTAAATAAAGAAATTGCATTTTCTCTCAGTTGGCATATATCCAAATTCAAATGGTTTTATTAAACACTTTCACATTCGTATTTGTATAGGTTATTTTAAATAATAAATGGGGGGTGGGGGTGTTCAATTTCATGAACATTGAAATAGCCACTGAACTGAACTGAATGGTTGCCTTTTGTCAAACAAAAACTTGCTCTGCATTTTGAGAAGCTAACTGATAGAATGAACAGATGTATATCTAAAAAAAAAAAAAAAACTATGGTGATAGCATCATTTTAAAGAGGATGGAATGATAGTAATAGTAAGAATGAACCCTTAGGGAGCTATTGCCCAGAATTAATCACTGCAGACAAATTATTCAACCTGTTTAATGCTTTATGGAAAAGGATCCAAGGCTGCTTAAGTAAATGGAAAGGTTCAATGGATGTCAGTGGCCTTGAATAATTAGTGAATGATTAATGGGCATATTTGGATTCTTTCATCTAGTTTTACAGGGGCTTGTCTTATTCCTCCTCTATCAGTAAATGAATTGTTTCCTGATCTAGGTGGGTACATATTAGACTACTGTTTTGCCAACCAATTGGGCTTTCCATAATTATATGGCACTCTTTCTTTGGTTTACTTGAATGATTTCAAACATGCCAAAAGCATTCAGGGTGATTTTTTGTGAGTGCTTCTTCCAGCTGTGTTTGCAATAATGCTGGAGAGAAGAAAGGAATTCCCTACACTTCATTTTGAGGAACATTTCTTGCCAACAAAAGCCATTTCAAAAATATTATTACTAGCGAAAATAGGGGAAATCAATGCTGCTTATGTTGATGTTTGTGCCTGAATAAAAGAATGAATGTTTGCAAATTGTATTTTGAAGTGCTGGTCAAGCTCTCATTATCATAAAAATGCTTCACCATAAATGAAAATGGAAACTCAGCAGGTATAACTCATATATTATATATCCATTTCTGGTGATGAATAATTTTAAAAGTTTCTGATGTTATAATGGTGCACTTTTAGTGCCTTTAGGTGGCAGCAATCAAATGTCCACATTACAGCTGCTTGCATGACTCTCTGATTAAAAAAAGGCCTGTCAGTTTAAAACCTTAATAACAGGGAAGCATAGTCACTTTGATTACTAACTATTTAGAACAACCTGTATTTTAAATGCTACACAATTTAAAGGGGTTCTTATAATCAGATCTTGACTGAAACCCTGCCTCTTGACCTATTGAATAAATTGTTCTGGATTACAATAACATCAAACCTGAGAACACGTGATATTTAATGTTGGTGGCATATTATTTTTCATGACTAAAATAATAGTAATTATTAACTATGAAAAGCTCTCATACCATGGCTGTATTTATAGTTATGGTGCTGCATTATATTTCACACATAGTTTGCCTCAACTAATTTCAACAACTGACTTCACATAATGTATTTAAACAAAGGATCCACAATATATCTTGGTGTGTGTCCCATTTATCTATGGTAGAAAGCTCAATGTACCCTCTGGATGTGGCTAGAGACAAGTCTGCTGCAATATAATCAAAGCAAAAGACACAACATTGGAGAATGCTGCACTGCAGTAGAGAATTGTGTTCATAACCTATTATCCTGATTTTTTTCAGCCCTAAGGGTTATGGGCTTCATGTGTCAGGAAAGCAAAACTGGAAACAGTCATATGAATTCTGCTTTATGAACATGTTTACCGGGAGAGGTCCAAAGAATCTTTAGCAGATTCTTATCTAAATGTTTAGATCAATGCCATGGAAAATCTACAAATGTGTAAATTGTATAGTTCTAAATATCTACCAGAATTATTTTAAATTTTTAATCCTGAATGAAGTTAATGATGGGAATCAGTCAGAAAGGATCAGTACTTTTTTCTGTTCTGCCATAGATGATAATATGTAGCAAATTATCCCAGTTTCTTCGTTAATTTAACTTCAAATTAATATGATATCTTTCATTACTTTCCAGAAGCTGGTCTGAAAATGTTAGTAGAAATGTGTATTTAGTGCATTTTTCTTGATAAATTTCTGTCTAGAGTTGAATTTTCTGCCTAGAGTTGAAAATTCATTGCTGAATGAGGGGAAATCTCTTTTTCTTGGCAGCTTTTGGACGTTTTCAAGAATTTGGAAACTCACCCACTCTGTATACCCATAAACACCTCAGCATCTTCTTGCTAGTCTTTACCTTAGTGTTTTTCCTTGAGCAAGCTTTATCATTGTGGTTACCCCTGAGTGACCTCCCAGATTGGTATTGAGAAGTTTTTGCCCATACTCACAGCAGGACCTAAACGAAATAGAATGAGTTCCAATTACTGATTTAATGAGGATGAAAACCCCGATTCCCATCTCTTGCTGTGCTCCCAGCTGCAGAAGTTTATCTGACTGTTACTACTGGACTGACATTTCAATCTGTGTGGACATATGCTACTGGCTTTGTGTTTGGTTCATAATATTTTGGTGGCTCTCTTTGAAGAAAGCAAATTTCCTTATAATCCTTGTTCATACTTTTTCTCACAGAAGTCCTTTGGTTTCCTATTAGGATGTTATTTTATTTGTTTGATTTTCCAGGTAACAACACCTTTGGTGAGTGATTGATCTAAACCTAAAGGATTTCTCTTCTATATTTCTGTCCTAGTTGTGCCATTTGCTTAACAATTCAAGGGAGTGCTCATAGGTATGCATAACCTCTGAACTTAAGTCTCCTGTGGTATGAGAGAGTCAGTGTTTTAGATTAAATCATTATCTGAAGTTTAAGTATTTTTTTAATTACTAAAATAAACAGAAATTTTAGCAAAAGTTACATAGTTTAGCATGGTATCACGGTCACATAATCATACCAATGCCTATTCCAGGCTATTATAGAAATTGTTTTTTAAGTTAGCCTGGCTTACATCATAATGTTTAAGAAGGAAATACGAAGTTTTTTAATGTCTCAGGTTTTACTGAAATTTATGAATAGATAATCTTTTCCATGGTTTAATTCTTATATTGTAAAATACCCTTTTGTCAAAAATATTATTAATTATTGTAGATAAAAATTTACACTGGTAACAGTGGTTTTCCTAACCATGGAATGTCAGCCGAGTATCTTTCTTTGATAACCTATTGTTATTCTCTATAGGTCAGGTTATCAAAAACATGCACAATTATTTATAGTTTCAATATCTTACATTTTTATTGACCTTTCCTTTTTTATTTATTGAATGTCAGCAGATGCCAAGCAAAGGAACATAGCCTGTTTTTTTTTTCAAGCTAACAGTTGATGTTTTCTTCTCAGAATCCTAGTCTGTGTTATATTTGGGTTATAAGCAAGTGCTTTTTGTTTAGGATCTTGTATATTTAATTCAGCAATATTTTCCTCCAACCCAAGTTGGGCAAAGTTTGTCAAAAACAAACAAACCGCACAACCCTTTATTTTATTTTTACCCTCTTTGACCTCATCAGAGGCTTTAGCAATGAGAGAAAAGTAGAAACATAGTGTCATCATGTCAGTTCTGATGAGCTCATGCTTGACACTAAGAAGACAGTTGTTATAAATTTTGATATAAATATGTCCACTTGTGGCTCTTTACTCAATCTGAATATCTGACTGAAAGAATTCTAGAGCCATAAAAAACCCTTGCCTATGAATTTTTGACAAAAGTAAGATATGTGTTTAGGAAACCTATGCTTAGAAAAAATATTACCTTTAAAAAGAAAGCACTAGAATTCTTATAAATCTAATTAAACACCTCAGTGCAGCATAGGATCTATATCTCCCTCCTTTAACAAGTTATTTTGGCTAGTATGAAATATCTGTCAAATATTAAAGCAAAACAACAGATCAGTTCTGAAAGCAATCAGAAGTATGTTCTTTTAAAATTGTAATAGTGATAAAATAATGACAGAGAAAATGCAATACATCCCAGTATTGTTAAATCTTACATGAAATGAAATCTTGAAACACAAAACAATATTAATCACATATACTTGAAATTTCCACTGAAAATATTGGGGATAGATAGGCAGGCAGGCAGGCAGGCAGATCATTATCTGTCAAATACCAATATTTCCCTACCAGAAATGCAATATAAGAAGAGAAAAATGAGGTGAGAGTGAAGTGATTCAATTGTTTGGGGTGAGGTCTGATCAAAATGTTGATGAAACATATCTGTGTATTTCAAACCTGGGTTGCCTGAGCAATCCCATGAAATGTCCTGTCCCAGTGTTTGGAGTTGTAAGGGTCTGCCTTTGGCGCAACGGATTTTGACTCAACCCAACCAAGACTGAATGGCTTTGGGTACTTGGGCCTTCCAGAAACAAAGTTTTCCACCACTGGATGGGGTGCACTGTACCAGATGGACTAATGACTCTTGGATTCATGACTCGTGCTAGAGAAGCAGATTGCCGCCCTGGCCTGGAGGGCCTTTGCATACCTTAAGGTTGTGTATCAGTTGTGCCTGTTATTGGATTGGAAGGCTTTGCTCACAGTCACTCATGTTCTCATCATCTCTCATCTGGATTATTGCAATGCTCCCTATATGGCAGTGGTGGTTAAACTTTTCATCAATGAGTATTGAAATAGGAATGTGTGTGTGTGCATACACCGAAAAGCAGAAGAACCTCTCCCCAATGCACGCATGCGGGAGTGCCGGAAAGCAGAAGCTTAGTTTTCTGGTGTACACATGCACGCTGGCCACCTGGTCTTTCAGTTTTTAATGCACATGCATGCATGAAGACCAGCTGGCCTTCACACACATGCACTCCAAGGAGCTGCTCTTCAGGTTTCTGGCACTCCCGTGCACACAAAGACCAGCTGGCCAGTGTGCATGTGTGTGCTGGAACCCAGAAGAACAATGGGTGATGGCTGGCATGCCCAGAGAGATGGCTTTGTGTGCCACTTCTGACATACGTGGCATAGGTTCGCCATCATGGCTATATAGGGTTGTGCTTAAGAGAATTCAAAAGCTTCAAATGGTGCAGAATGTGGCTGCATGGGTAGCAAACAGTGTCACATATTCACTATGTTTATCATGTGAGATTCTGAGTGTAATTCAAAGTGCTGGTTATCACTTCATGGCTTGGGGACGGGTTACCAGTTTTCTCCCAGTTATTTCTACCTGTTTAATTCAGTTCAACAGGTTGGGCATGTTATTGGTCTCATCAGCCAAGGAATATCACCTGGCTAGACCAGGAAATGTTCCTTCTCTTCCATAGACCTTGCCCTCTGGAATATTTTCTCTTGAAAGATTAGGATGACCCCAATCCAGTTGCCTTTCATGAGGCCATGAAAACCTAATTGTGCCTGAGCCTGGGGCCTGAATATATTAAGGGTCCTATTTCTTTGCTTCACATGTATTTGATTTGTATTATTTACATTGTTTTATGTGTTATTATGCATGCTTCTCAGAGTCACTTGTTGAGAGCTGTACAACTATTGGTGCTTACAGAAATCAAATTAATAAAGTACAACTGGTATATAACAAAGATGATGTGTTTCATGTGAAAACAGCATATAGCAAACATCTTTTGCACATTCAAGTCTAGTTAAGCTAATGGGTCATTAATTAGGACTTTTATTATTTTTAATCTTTTATTAAAGGATATGATTATAATGATCATCTCTATGATATGGCAGGTTATTATTTCATTTTTAATATGTTTAGTTTCCTTCCCTCTTTTATTGTCCTACAGTCATGAAAAAAAAGAAAAGAAACATAAAGCTGAAAGAAAGTTTGGGTGATGAGTGTAGCAATCTGGAACATGTAAGTAATGTTAGCTATTTCAAGGAAGCAAATATGAGATAGACTATATCATATGTATGTGTTTCTGTTATTTCTGTTTATATGTATGAAAAGAATAGGAGAGATCAAGCAGAAATAATGCAGTAGCATCCTCAGTTGTATTTAAAAACAGTTGTGTTTAACAGTAACCCCTTTATGTACAGAGGTAAAGAGCAGACAAATAGTTGCAAGTGTTAGAAGGCAATCAATGGACACATCAAAGAAGAAGGAAGACAGATTAATTTATTTACACCTGGCTTTTTAAGCTCTCAGGGACAGGGTTTTAAAACAAATACAGTATTCTTTGAAGCTTTAGCCTGCCAAACTATTAAATCAAAACATAATGTCAAGCTAAAGCAATAAACTACCTTGGCAGAACAATTTATGTCCTTTTACTCTTTACCTCCCCAATAGACAAATCTGGAATGCCAGCCTTGGCTAAGGAAGTTTAAGCCATCCTTTTCCTTGATAGAAATAGCTCTTTTGCTTCCCACCTGGCATTCCTATTTGACAGAATAGCTCATTGCCTGCTCTGTAAGTGAGCTGTTCAAAGGCCAGTACTCAAAGGGTTGGAAAGGTTTTACAAGCTTGAGTAGACAAGTGGAGCAGCAGTGCCTTTGACTTCCTTAAGTTCACTGTCCATCTTTCTATAAACCTTCTTTTTTTCAATAATTTTTATTGTTCTTTTCCATCTTTAAAACATGTTGATCTTAATTATTAACAGTACTGTGTCATTATTATACAAATTGTTATACAAACTACTATCATTATACAAATTGTTATACAAACTAATCTCATTTTTATACAGATTATTATAGAAACCATTCTCATGTAAATACCTACTTTTGGATATCTTTATATATATTTATATATTTTTATCTGAAACTTTCTTATTTCATTTTTTTCTTTATTTCTCTTATTCAACCAATTATACCAATTATCCCAAATTTCACAATACTCCGACTCTTCTTTTTCTTTTAATTTTAAAGTCAATTTATCAGCACAGTCTAGAATTTTTCAAATTATTAATTCCTCCAAAGCTATATTATTTTGTTTCCAACATTGTGCATATACTATCCTTGTTGCTGTCAAAATATGAAGTAGGATATATTTAATCTTCTTCTTATATTTTCCCTTTATTATTCCCAAGAGAAACAACCCTGGTTTAAATTCTATTTGCTCTTCCACTATCTCTTGTATCCAACTCCAAATTTTGAGCTTCTGGGCATGACCACCACATATGATAGAAGGTACCTTTCCATAAACCTTCTTTAATGTTCTTTGATGATGAAACTTACTCCTGAGAAGGCTGGATTTTCCTTTCACCAAAATGTTAACATCTGCCATATTGATTGTACAGCCCTTCTCCCATATTTCTGCCTTGGTTAAAAAAAAAATACCCTCCTCTCTAGAAGCTCTTGTTATACCAGTTTTGGCATGTTCCTTCTTATCTCATCAAAAAATTATGGCCCACCAGTGAAGTCCATAATGTCAACAAATATATTTCTTATGTGATATCTCTATGCAATATTCATGTTTATTAAATTGTTGATTAATAAAAGTTTGAAGAATCTGTTCATTTTAATTTATTTATTGCTGAACAAAAATCTTTTGGACATGAGATTTTATCACTAGTTGTGGGCAAAAAAGGAGTAAGTGATGAAGTTTTCCAGAATAATAGTTAGTTTACTTATTATTTTCTCTCTAATATGAAATGAAAAAGAAATGCTAGGTAAAGTTTGGACTTTTATATAATAAAACATTCCTTTAAGAGCAGCCACTTTGCTCAGATTTCCATTTTCTTGCTAAAGTTTTCATTTTTATCTTGAACAATTAATTTGGCCAGCTATTTTATTCTTTCTTGACTTAAAAGTTATATGACAAAAGTGGGCTTTAAATAGAAAGTTTCCAGCTCTAATTTTCAGGAAGATATGCTATTTATTTAGTAAATAACAAAAGGGAGAAATATATTTGTCCAGGGCCTTCATTGCTACTAACAAGTGATAGCCTGTTGCATATTTCTTGAGTGTTTATTCCTTTACTTTTGATAGTCTATCCAAAAAGGGAGACGGTACCCACAGCTTAAGTATCTTCACTGTCAGCTCTAACAACTACCACAGTGTTAAATTTGCAAGGCCACAGCTGGTTTACAACAATTCTACTTTTTAATAACAATTATTTACATGCCATTTTTCACATGTAGGAATAGTTCAAATAAGCTTGATCAATTCTCTCTCTGAACTGGTTTATATCTTTAGAATAGAACAGAATAAAATAGAATTCTTTATTGGTCAAGTATGATTGGACACACAAGGAATTTATCCTCTTAGTGTACATAAAAGAAAAGATACATTTGTCAAGAGTCAAGAATCATAAGGTAAAACATTTAATAATAGTCATAGGGTACAATAAGCAAAAAATCATACTAGGAAACAGTTAATATAAATACTAAGGATACAAGTGACAACGTTACAGTCATACAGTCACAAGTGGGAGGGGATGGGTGATAAGGAGTGATGAGAAGATTAATAGTAATAGTAGTGCAGACTTTGTAAATAGTTGGAGTGTTGAGGGAATTATCTGTTTAGAAGAGTGATGGCGTTTGGGGAAAAACTGTCCTTGTGTCTAGTTGTTCTGGAGTGCAGTGCTCTATAACGTCGTTTTGAGAGTAGGAGTTGAAACAGTTTATGTCTAAGATGTGAGGGGTCTGTAAATATTTTTAGAGCTCTCTTTTTGACTTGTGCAGTATACAGGTCCTCGACTGAAGGCAAGTTGGTAGTAATTGTTTTTTCTAAAGTCCTAATTACTCTCTGAAGTCTGTGTCTGTCTTGTTGGATTGCAGAACCAAATCAGACAGTTATAGAGGTGCAGATTATATCTTTAAAAGTTTACAATCCCTTTAGGCTCATAAATATGTAGAAATTATTCTGAAGATTGCTTGGTGAGGAGGCTTTAGAAGATTTGAAACTATACATTATATGTTGTGCCAAAATAACAATTATCCATCAGGTGACTAGTCAGCTTTACTTTCTGTGTAATTTTGCTAAATGTAGCAGTGTTAATATTATATTTAGAAATAGTCATATCTATAGTGAGGAACTTCTAGATTCACATGTCTGGGATATATGAAATTAGACAGGCTCTGGGAAACATGTACAAATAGATCCAAAACTCAGAGAGAAATAGGATATTTCAAAATAGAAAACCTGATTTTCATAGTGGTAGAAAGCTTCTCTGTAACAACAGACCATGTCACAGAGATACAGTCACGGAAACCAAATGTATGGTAGAGCCAGATGCCAGTCCCCTGTCTTTTCAGACAGTACTATTATAGAACATAATGAAAAACACTTGTTCATCTTCCGGTGTGATATATGTCATCATTTGTCAGCAATTCCCAACCTCAATTTATATTGGACAAACTGGGCTGTCTCTATATAAAAGAATAAAATGGCAGAAATCCTAAATCAGAGTATCAGTGGTGAAAAACCAGCAAAGCGGCCTTTTGCTTCCAAAAAAAGAGTCATTCTATGATCTGAGGTCATTACTGAGAAAAGAAACTACTGTGAACTGGCTAATCTATATTCTTTTGACAATTTACAATTTCTTATGAATTAAAACAAGAGAATGAGATTTCTTGTGTTAATTGGCTGATCCCTGGAAGAACGTTTAAATCTAGAAATCGTTAATGGTCAGTTATTTCTACTTTTTTTCATGGTTCTTTCTATTCTCCTTTCCTTCCCTACAAAAGACAAGCCTATGCACATGTAATACCCCTCAAAGCTGTACTCTGCATTTGATGAAGCATATTGTGATCCACAAACTTTGGTTTTATAATGCCTTGTTTGTTAATAAGATGTCCATCTTAATATCAATATCTCATAGTCAGCTAAAGCTATACGTAGCAAATGCTAATTTGTTTCTATTATTCCATGCACTGGCTATAAAAAGATTATACAACTCTGAAGAAAATGACACTCTATTATCTGATATAACACAGTGTACTTGGATGTAATGTCTCACCATCAAGCATACCTTTCTAAGATCAGTGAAAATAACACAATTATATGAAAGCTTTTGAGTGCCCCAGAATTCTTAATTTAATATGTGAGTCAGAATTCAAGACATGAATTATCTTCCTAGATTATCTTTTCTCTGGACTAGATGTCAGTGACTTTTTTTTTTTAAAAGTGTTGTGCTACTGCTTAAGCACACTGAAGCTACAATCAACACTACTCACTCTGAATTGATATGAAAAAAAAAAGAACAGAATTAATAAGATCTACAAATTTTGAAAATATGTGCTGTATATAAAATCTGGTTTCATGCAATACAAATTAATAGTTCTAAAGATAATTAATCATTTTATTTAGGCGTGTAGTTCATTCTATACAATTCAAATAAAAATATACTCACTTATCAAACATTAATTTTGGGCTGCTAGTTTTTCTTTTGAAATTCTGCGGTTTAGTGTTTATGAAGTTTAAAGGCAATTAACACTCTTCTATATCACCAACATACAGCGAGATAAATGTAGCATTTGGGATTTCAGTATAGTTGTCTGTGAGCAATAATATTTCCCCCGCTTTTTTTTACCAACATAAGAAAGAAAATTAATTCAAGCAATTCATTAATTCGGGGACAATACGGAGACTGGGGGCTGGATGGTGTTGTGACCGTTCCCCTCCCCTCCTTGGGGCCCCCACCTGTGGCAGGGGTGGTGGGCCCGGGGAGGGGGGGAGTGACCTTGCCTATGACCCCTTTTCCCCCGGGGGCCCCACCAGTGGCAGGGGTGGGGCGGCCGGGGGGAGGGGGTTACCCCAGTCTGCCGGGACTTCTCCAACACAAAGACTTCGGACGCTGCGGGTCCGTCGGGGCGGGGTGGCCGGGGCCACGGAGGTACTCCATGGCGGAGCTTTGGGCCTTGAGGGATGTCCCCCTCTCCCTTAAGTGGCCCTCTAAACTCTCAAAGACCTTCCGCTATGAGGGATCCTGGGATCCGGAGCGATGGTGGGGCCGTGGAAGCCGGAGGAATGGGAGGAAGCGCGGGAAACCCGGGATTGGTAATTTTTTAATGGGATTTTTTTATGGGTTGAAAGGTTCCAGGGTGGGCAAGGGAGACAGCCCACATGGAGTTGGGGGCAGCCGGGCCGGCCCACGCGCCTGGGGGGCCTCGGGGGTTTCCGTGTCGGGGTGGCAGACTGGGGGTGGGCTGCCGGGGGCAAATTTTATTAGCACGGTGACTGGGAGAGGCAGGTATGCTGGGGGTAGAGGGCCATATCCAGTAAGGGGATCGCGCTCCCGATGTTTGCAAGCGGTAGCGCACTCCGACCCTCCATACCCATCCTGCAGCCCTGGTTGTCTGGATTCTCAGGCCCTGAATACCCGGCTGCTGTTGTGCAATGCCAGGTCCGTGGTTAACAAGGCTCCCCTGATCCATGATTTGGCTCAGGAGGAGGCCGCGGACCTGGTAGGTGTTACCGAAACCTGGTTGGGCCCAGAGGGCGGTGTTCCTCTGGTTGAGATGTGCCCACCAGGTTTCCTTGCATTTCACCAGCCTAGGGCTCAGGGAAGGGGTGGAGGGGTGGCGGTGCTTATAAAGGAGGCCCTTTATCCTAGGGAGGCCACTGTCCCTCAGACGGCTGGCTGTGAATCTCTATTTGTGAAGTGGGGGCAAGGGGTTCAGATGGGTCTTTTGATGGCGTACCTGGCTCCCTGCCACGTCTCATCGGCCCTGCCCGGACTCCTCGAGGTGATAGCCGGGCTGGCGGTTGAGACCCCTAGGCTTTTGGTCATGGGGGATTTCAACCTGCCATCATCCGGTGAAACCTCGGGGTTGGTTCGGGAGTTCTTGGCTTCCATGACGGCCATGGACCTGACCCAGTTAGTTTCTGCCCCCACTCACATTGGAGGACACATGCTGGACCTGATTTTTGTCTCTGGGCAGTGGTTGAATGACTGTATTTTTGGGGATTTAGTCATCACACCCCTGTCATGGACAGATCATTCCCTCCTCAGGTTGGACTTCCGTTCCGCCACCCCCCACCGCAGGGAGGCGGAGCCACTTAGATTGTTCCGCCCCAGGCGCCTGATGGACCCGGAACGGTTCCAGAGGGAGCTTGGGCCATTTCCTGAGTCTCTGGCTCACAGCTCGCCTGGTGACCTGGTGGCCACCTGGGATGGGTTGGCCGCCGGGGCTCTAGATCGAGTTGTGCCCCTGCGACCTCTGACCCGGCACAGATCCCGCTTGGCTCCGTGGTATACGGAGGAGCTGCGGGAGATGAAGTGCCGGAAAAGACGTCTGGAGGGCATTTGGAGGGCGAGTCGTTCTGAGTCTGACCGAACACAGGTGAGATCTCATATTAAGACTTACCTTGTGGCGATAGGGGCGGCGAAATCTTCGTATTTCTCCGCCCTTATTGCATCAGCAGAAAATCGGCCTGCCGCCCTGTTTAGAGTGACCCGCTCTCTACTTGAACCGAGAGCGCGGGATGACCTCTTGCAGGGTAGAGCAGAGGAGTTTTCCCGATTTCTGCATGATAAAATCGCTCAGATTCGGGAGGGGCTCGACTCCAATTGGGTGGTCCCGGGGGAGGTGTCCGGGGCAGGTCTTGAGAATGTTATCTGGGGGGAGTTCGATCCTGTGACCGCTGAGGGTGTGGACAGGTTGCTGGGGGGTCTGAATGCCACCACCTGTTTATTGGACCCGTGTCCCTCCTGGTTGGTTTCGGCCGCCAGGGAGACGACACGAGGCTGGCTCCAGGGGATTGTCAACGCTTCCTTGAGAGAGGGGGTGCTCCCTACCGCCCTGAAGGCGGCGGTGGTGCGCCCCCTCCTCAAGAAGCCTTCCCTGGACCCAGCTATTTTAAACAACTATCGTCCAGTCTCCAACCTTCCCTTCGTGGCGAAGGTTGTTGAGAGTGTGGTGGCACGTCAGCTCCCCCGGTACCTGGAGGAAGCAACTTACCTCGATCCGTTCCAATCGGGCTTCAGGCCTGGACATAGCACTGAGACGGCATTGGTCGCGTTGGTTGATGATCTCTGGAGGGCTCGTGACAGAGGGTTCTCCTCTGTCCTGGTCCTATTAGATCTCTCGGCGGCTTTTGATACTATCGACCATAGTATCTTATTGCGACGGTTGGAGGGGTTGGGGATTGGTGGAACCGTCCTTCGATGGTTCTCCTCCTTCCTCTCTGACCGTTCGCAATTCGTGTTGGCGGGGGGGGAGAGGTCCACCTCTAGGCCCCTGGTTTGTGGGGTGCCTCAGGGGTCGGTCCTTTCTCCCCTCCTGTTCAACATTTACATGAAGCCGCTGGGCGAGATCATCCGTGGTCTTGGAGTGAGGTGTCATCTGTATGCAGATGACACCCAGCTGTACATCTCCACTCCGGACCACCCCAACGATGCTGTGGGGGCTATGTCTAGGTGCCTGGAGGCCGTGCGGGACTGGATGGGCGGGAACAGGCTTCGGCTCAACCCATCCAAGACCGAGTGGCTGTGGTTTCCGGCGCCCCGATATAGCCAGTTGATACCTTCGCTGGCTATTGGGGGGGAAGTTCTGCCCCCCACAGAGAGGGCTCGCAACCTGGGAGTCCTCCTGGATGTACGGCTGTCGCTTGAACATCACATCGCGGCCGTCTCCAGGGGGGCATTTCATCAGATCCGTCGGATCTACCGGTTGCGGCCCTTCCTGGATCGGGACGCCTTGCGCACGGTCATTCAGGCCCTTGTCACCTCTCGCCTGGACTATTGTAACGCCCTCTACATGGGGCTCCCTGCGGGGAGCATCCGGAGACTCCAGTTGGTGCAAAATGCAGCCGCGAGGGTGATTATGGGGACGTCGCGTAGCGCCCATGTGACGCCTCTCCTGCGCGAGCTGCATTGGTTGCCGATGGCTCTCCGGGTTCGCTTTAAGGTTCTAGTTTTGACCTTTAGGGCGACCCATGGCATGGGACCAGGTTACCTTCAGGACCGCATTCTGCCAACGCTCTCCAACAGGCCGGTGCGTTCCCACAGGGAGGGTCTGCTCCGGGTGCCGTCGGCCGCTATGTGTCGTCTGGCGGCGCCAAGGGGTAGGGCCTTCTCTGTGGGTGCCCCCGCCCTCTGGAATACTCTGCCACCGGAACTCCGTACCGGCACGGACCTGAGGGCCTTCAGGCGCGCGTTAAAGACCTGGCTCTTTGAGCAGGCCGGCCTGGGCTGAGATAATGATTTTAAATTTGATCTCCATTTTTAAATTTAAATTTGGGTTTTTAAGGGTGGGGGGAGGGTTTCCTAATTTTAGTCAGCAGCTGATTTAAATATTTAATTACTTTTTAACTTTTGTATTTTTGTGGGGTTTTTAGATGAGCTGTTCACCGCCCTGAGTCCCTTGGGAGAAGGGCGGTATATAAATGTAATTAATAAATAAATAAATAAATAAATAAATAAATTTGTATCATTTTCCCTTATCAATAACTACCAGCTTGCTATTAACAGTTCATTTCAAATTTCTTTCATTTTCTATATTCAGTATAAGTATTTTAAATATATAGTTGAAAGCAGTTAACTTCAGAAGCTATTTCAAATTTTTAAAGAATATGCATGCCAGACATAAATATGTTTAATTGGAAGAAACCATCAATTTTTACTTTAATAAGGTATTTCCTAATTAATAAAGTGTAGCGTTACAATCACAGACAATTGAGGATTTGTTAATGGTTATATGCTAAGCAAGACAACATGTTTATTTTGAAGAGGGTATATGCAGTATTCAGTTCAGTATTCAGTTCAATACACCATTTTTTAAACTTATAAAACAGATCAGATTATAATTAGCAAATCAGTTCCATGAAACAGCCATGTATGAAAATAATACCATGTTACTTTATGGACTGGAAAATAACTTATTTCCATTTGGTGCAATTGTCAAGTTAAATTAAGTGTTCTTCCTATATATTTGTGAGTGTCTCTCTGTGTGTATTTTTATGTGAACACATACACACAATTAATATTTCAGTAATGTATTTTGATTTTCTTCAGTTACTTAACAATTGAATTCATATCATAAAATATTATTTTTTACTTTTAAAAAGTAATTGTATTAAATGATAATAGACAATATGGTATGCATTCTTTATATATTCATCCCCATCTAGGAAAAACAGAACTAAATTGTTGAGTACAGGAAAGCAGAACATTTACAACTTCAATGTTTTGCAATAAACACCATGACTATATGAATAAATGGTCTGATCTATGAAATTGCAGTTCCTAAATCTAAATATCACACTTTCCAATTGTGCAGTATTTCTTTTGTATCATTGGAAGACAATCATAATATTTAAATATGTCACATGAATAAATTTGATGATAATAGCAATAGCACTTAAACTTATATATTGCTTTATAGTGCTTTACAGCCCTCTCAAAGCACTTTATAGAGTCACCATATTGCCCCTGATAATTTGGGTCCTCATTTTACCGACCTCAGAAGAATGGAAGGCTGAGTCAACCTTGAGCCTGGTGGGATTCGATCTGCCAAACTGCAGTGTGAGTAGTTTGCAGTACTGCACTCTAACCACTGAGCCACCGAGGCTCTCTAATAATGACACATTTCAAATGACTGTAGCTTTAAAATTAAGCTGCATCTAACAGTTGTCTACACTAGTACTGAGTTACCATGTATTCAAAATTAATAACTTCTTCTTCCTTGAAGTTTCAGAATTTTTCAAATTAAAATGATTTTTTTAGTTCTTAATCAGTTGCTAATGCATCAGTTGGTTCGTATTGACCTACATGGACTACTTCTCTACAATATTACGAAAATTTACTGAATCAAAGGGGTAGGCTTCACATCAAGATTTTATTCTCACAGGATTCAAGACAAAAAACCAAATAATTTCACCCAATACACATTGATGATGATGTAATATGAGTTTATGATCAACAATTTAGGTGTCTTTAGAAGGTGATGTAATAAATTTATGATGATGATGGAGAATGGTGGAGTATTAGTCTATACCAGTGGTTCTTAACTGGGCGATATTGCCCCCCAGGGGGCAATTTTGTTTTTGAGGGGGGTGATGGAACGAAAAGGGGTGGTGTGGGGGTGAAAGAATGGAAGGGGGCAATATGGGGGTGATGGAGCGAAGTTTTGGGACACTTTTGAGACTTTTTTCGTACAGTGAACCTCTGTATATCTGTCGTACAAAAACATCAGATTACTCGCTATTAGTGGATTGAACTGTGTTTTAAAATATTCCTCCAGCTAGCTTCAGTACATAACGCTGTACATATGTGAATATGCGCGTTGCAGCCTCTATCACTCTACACATTAAATTTGTCGCTCTGATTTTTGTTGCTTTCCTTCTGTAAAAATTTTCTTTGTGTCTTTTTACAGTGTGCGTGAATATATATTTTCCTCGAATCTTAATTTAGTTTCAGAGTTTTCATCTTGAAATTCTTAGTCCCTGCATTGCGGTTTGTTCTTATGCCCTTTTTATATTTCTTTTTGCGTCTTAAAATTCACTTGTAATTAAATCATTAAATATTACTGTTTTTCATTTTCATTTTCTTACAATTGAATTTTGTTTTCAGTGGTCATTGCACTTAAGTGTCTTGAATAAATAAGATAATAATGAAATACATGTATCATGAAGTTTGGGAGTAAAGATGGGTGGCATCAGAATTTTTCACACAGGTGAGATATGGGAAAAAGACTGGAAATAAATTATTTGCATAGATATGTCCTGATGACAATTTTAAAGAAAACAAAAAACGTGTTTGAAATAAATTGAAGAATTATTTCCCTGTGTTGTGATTGAGAGGTTATATTGGGGGAGGGGTGTGCTGATAACTTCCTCAAAGGAGCGATTCTTTCAAAAAGGTTAAGAACCACTGGTCTATACTATATGAAATAAGCTACCTATTACAAAATAATTATCTTCCAAAAATTGTGCCTCCCTGAATTTTGCGGTGTGATTTTTGGCTCAAAACTGATCAAGCTGTATGTGAAAACCATATTCTTGCATTAACCTATGTTTAGCAACCACATTGGCAAAGTATTCATTTTTAAAAACATTCTTTCCTATTTATTTATTTATTTATTTATTTGTTTGTTTGTTTGTTTGTTTGTTTGTTTGTTTATTTATTTATTTATTTATTCTATTAATAGAGTGCCACATTTCTGCAAGATTTTCACCATATCTACCATATTTATTTATTTATTTATTTGATTTATATACCGCCCCCTCTCCCCGAAGGGACTCGGGGCGGTGAACAGCCAATAAAAACACATATACAAGGTACAAAATATGAGACAACATAAAATATTAAAATTTAAAAACTGAAATACAATATGGCTCTAATAAAATATAAGCAAGTATTAAAAAGATTATAAAATATAAGCAAGTATTAAAAAGATTAAAACCCGATTAAAATTTAAAAAACCCCTAGGCCAGTCCGGCCTGCCGAAATAAATGCGTTTTGAGCAACCGACGGAAGGCCATGAGATCGGGGGCGGCCCTTACCTCCGGGGGTAATTCATTCCAGAGAGGGGGTGCTCCCAATGAGAAGGCCCGCGCCCTCGGGGTCGCCAGCCGTCCAGCCGGCGGCACCCCGAGGAGGCCCACTCTATGGGAACGTACCGGTCGGTGGGAAGCCGATGGTGGCAGGAGGCGGTCTCGCAAGTAACCTGGTCCCGAGCCATGGAGCGCTTTAAAGATAGTGACCAAGACCTTGAAGCGCACCCGGAGGGCTACCGGGAGCCAATGCAGCGCGCGTAGAAGTGGCATAACATGGGAGCCCCTAGGTGCCCCCATTACCACCCTCGCGGCTGCATTCTGCACCAACTGGAGCCTCCGGATGCTCTTCAAAGGCAGCCCCATGTAGAGAGCATTGGCATAGTCTAGGCGGGAGATCACCAGGGCGGAAGTGACCGTGCGAAGCGCATCCTGATCCAGAAAGGGTCGCAACTGGTAGATCCTACGGACCTGTCCAAAAGCCCCCCTGGCGACGGCCGCCACATGATCTTCCAATGACAGCCGTACATCCAGGAGGACACCCAGATTGCGGGCCCTCTCTGTGGGGGCAAGAATTCCCCCCCCCATATGCATTTAAAACAAACAAATTGAACCCAAGACCAGATATATTCTTTTTTTAAAAGGATAGGTGAGCTCTAGAATGAACTCATGAGAATTTATAGACCACTGATCCATTGTTCACTTCTAAAATTCCTGTTTTCAAACAATTAGTTCAATTTTGCCACTTGCTTCTACAATAGTATTCCCTAGAACAGGGGTAGGGAACCTTGGCTCTTTTATTACTTATGGACTTCAACTCCCAGAATTCCTGAGTGAGCCATAAAAGGTTCCCCATCCCTGGACTACTGGTTTTTCAGTTGTGGGGGAAATCAATTTTTGACTGGAATGGGATTGTTTGATATACAAATGTAGGACATATAAAGAATATATAAAGAATATGTCCTACATTTGTATATTAAACAGTCCCATTCCAGTCAAAAATTGATTTCCCCCACAACTGAAAAACCAGTAGGCCAGGGATGGGGAACCTTTTATGGCTCACTCAGGGATTCTGGGAGTTGAAGTACATAAGTGATAAAAGAGCCAAGGTTCCCTACCCCTGCCCTAGAGCAATGTTTCCCAATTTTATCAAATTTAAGATATGAGGATTTCATAGCTAAAATTCCCCAACTAGCATGCATGCTGGTTGGTGAATGTTAAAATTGAGGAAGTTTCCATCCTGATGTAACACTGATTTCATTATAGGTCTTATATTATTGCTGTGCACATCAGTCACTGAAATGCTTCTCTTTTTGGTTTTTCTTCAACAAATCTACTCATCAGAACCTCATATTTATTAAGAACCTGTTTATCTGTTTCCTTCTTTGCTCAAGAAGAACTTGTGAAATGTGCTAATGTATGTTGAAGTTATAATGAGATGAGTCAAGTGTAAGGCAGCATGTATTTAATTGAGGGAAATTTTTACTCTCCCTGCACCTGGACAAATTCCTGAGCTGTTTCAGTATCCCTTTACATCCCATCTGCTGGGAAGTAGGAAGTTAATAAAAAGGCTATTAGTAAAAATATTGATTTTTTCAAAGATATTATTTGTGTTTATCTCAAAACTTCCTTTTTCTCTTAAAAGAAATTAAAAGTTATGTGTGCTATATAGCAGCAATCTTATCGAGGATGTTTCCCATATTTTCACCTTGCAGCCGTGATTACAGCAAGCACTTTTACATCAGCACCTCATTTATATTTCTAATTAGTGAACACCTCTAAACACACATTTTAAAGGAAGTACAAAGGAGAAATATTTAAGATGTTGCTAACAGCAATGAAGGTACGGTGTCAAATAAGTTATATATCTGAAAAATGGGAGGTTTTCTTCACAGAATCACTGGTAGTAAAAAGTACTGTGGACGCATTATTATCCCCTTATCTACAGTGTTTGAAATGAAGTATCACTGTTTCGAATGGAAGTATCATTGTGCCTTCCTTCAAAAATGAAGCTGATCTGGCAAACCATTCCAACTACCAACCAATCCTATCATGAAATAAATAACATAACAACATAGCGTAGCATAGCATAGCATAACATAACAGCATAATATCACATCAATACACACAACACAGCATAACAAACTAGATAAAATAAAGACTGCATATCTATAGTCAAGCCTTAGCACTTCCTCTATGCAGGCCAGTGGGGAAGATATATAGTGAAAACAAGATCTCCTTTCATTACTGAGGATCCCCAATGCATAGTGACAATGGCATTAATGAGGTAGTAAGATGAAACCATATTGCAGTATGGCTGCAGTGGAAGGAGATGCCTGGACTACTCTGCAATAGGTAATTTTTCCATCCATAAGACACCCCCATGTATAGGACATCCCCATTTTTCATGTAGAGTAAGTAAGCACACTATAAACATCACTATGCAGAAGCCATCTTATTAGAGAGTAAGTAATACAAGAACAGGAAATGCATCACAGAACAATAGAGATGAAACTAGAGTGGCAATGTGATACAGGAAAAAACTACAATAGAAAGGAATGATAGATCTGCATATAAGATAGAGGCTCGTCCAGAATGCAGGAAAAACACTTACACTGGTATGGCCATATTCTTTGAACACCACTTTGCACTGTTGGCTACACACCTACCACTTTAACATTGAAAGCAAATACCCATGCAGCAGTGGTGGGATTCAAAAAATTTTACTACCGGTTCTGTGGGTATGGTGGGCATGGCAGGGGAAGGATACTGTAAAATCTCCATCCCCTCTCCACCCCACTAACTTGCTTTCCAGCTCTGTTCTCCTGTTCAGGGCAACAAAAGAAGACCCAGCCATCAGCTGGGAATCGGAGGCAGAGAACAGATGGGGACAGGGCCAGTCAGAGGTGGTATTCCAAACTACTCAAAATTTCTGCTACTGGTTCTCTGAACTACTTAAAATTTCCATTACCGGTTCTTCAGAACTGGTCAGAATCTGCTGAATAACACCTCTGCCATGCAGATGACCAAAACAAAGATGGCAGGACACAATGCGGCTATGGAAATTATCAAGTTGAACTCAGTTGCTGCATTTGATCATGGAAAACAGTGTTCAGTGATTCAAAAAGCAGGCCCTTCTTAAATTGTCTGTCTGTCTGTTTGTCTAGCTAGCTGTCTAGCTAGACAGCTGTCTACAGTTAGCTAGTTATTTATATCCTGCAAAAGTAGGGCATGGTACCTAGTAGAAGACAAAAGACCCTAGATTTCTATTTATGTTTTGTCCAGGACCTAGCATGAAATATGAGTACTGTTGAATCAGTGGAAAATAGGAGACACAGTGCTCTTCAAGTAGAAAATTGCAAAGTCAAATCTATCTGAGTTACATTTGACTTCAGATGACTAAACTTCACAATGAGGTGATTCAAAAAGGTAAATTGAAAGGAAATGTGAAGAGGATCACATTTTCTTCAGCACAGTTGGGGATAACATTAATGGGAAAAGCTCAACCAAAGAAGATGAAGTCTATGTGATCGTCAATAGAGTTAACAAGCTATGTAAAAGAAGATGCTACAGAAAAAGAGGTAGAGAGGAACTAGTTCCTGATTTAGAATTAAAGACTTGAAGATCCATATATTAATCTGAGGACTGCCAGTTAAGTTGATTCAGAACCTTTGAACATAGGATTCACAGTGTACAAAAAATAACAATGTCTTCTCTCACACTAATTTTACACAAGTAATGTCTGAAACAAACCAACAAATGATTACATTAGAATATTGCAAATACTTGTCTGTGAACATCAAGAAAGATGAGGATTGCTGTGGGAAAAAATAGCATGAAATAACCACGAAACCAGAATATTGTTTATTTCCTTGACTTCTGTCTATGGGATAGAAAATTAGGAATAAGAAGCTATATATGATGTTAGCTGTTGGTAAATTTGACATGTGTGTGTATAATGAATCTAAATGAGGGATTGATAAAAAGAAATAAAATACACAACTGTTAAGAATGAAGCACTCAGAGCAGTTCAGAAATTGCAGTCACATCACTCTGGAAAAAAAAAAGTATTTGGTTTTTCATCACAGAATGCACTCAAGCACATATTTGACTCATGTATCTCAATCTTCCAGTGGAATTATTTCATGTTTAACTACCACAGCATTCACAGAAACATTTCCTCTGGTTTAATTTGGAAGATCTTTAGTGAACAGGCCTAAAAATATTTTACAGTCATTCTAAATTGTTATAGTCATTCAGTCAACTAACTTTTATTATATACTATGTACTTCATGAGATATAAGAAATATATAAGAATTCAGAATAAAATGTGATAGCCTATTGCATTGAGTTTAGTAGGATGAAAAATAGCTCTGAGATGGAATTCTTCTTTCAAGGTGCATCAAAAAAAAATGAAATGTCCTTGAATCCAGCAGTTGCAAAACTTCTTGGATTTACTTGTTTGCACCTCCCATTCTGAGAGCAATATTACTATAGCAGAGCAGCATGATAGTGTAGATATTTGGTGCTAGCCAAGGAAAACAGTAGAACTAGATTGTCTCTCTAGATATGGAGAGTTTTTTTTTTTGTGGGGGGAAGGGGAAGCACATGAAAGAGCAAGTCCATCAGACTAAGCCAGAGTGATACATCCAAATATCATTGCTTAAAACAGTCATAATTGGCTGGGATTAAAGGTATGCATGTATATGAAAACATAGTAAAGAAAGGGAAAGATTTCAGTAGAATGAAGATTTCCAAACTTTATTTAATCCTAATCAGGATCTTCAGTGGAGTCCAAAATTTATGGATATAAAAAACAAACTTTTATTGACAGCTGTAAGTTTAGACTCTTGGTTCACACTATTTTTTTGTTTCAAAATTAGGTTTCAAGTATTTCTTTGGATGATTACATATTGAAAAATAGCTTCTACTTCCACACATATTCCAAAGTTATTGCAAAGATAAATCTCAAATTATTTTTTTTCAAAGTATTTCATTCTTTCATTCCACCTTTTCTATTTTCTTTAAATGGGGAACTACCATAATGCAGAAATGTACCAAATAAAGAAAGCTATTTCATGTGTGCACAATAAAAATATGGAGGTTGCATCAAAAGCTTTTTCTTTTTTTCTTTGAAATTTAATTGTATAAAAGTGTAAGCCTGACTTCTTGACAGATATGTGAAATTTTTTGTTAAACTGTTGATTGTGAGAGGAACAAAATGTGTTGAATTAATACATTCCAATAGAATTATTGTGAAGTAAATAATTTAAAGGGAAAGGAAAGAAGGGAGGGCAGGAGGGAGGAAAAGAGGGAAAGCAGGAAGGAAGGAAAGAACAATATTGTATTGCATTGTGATAGATTTTTTTAGCATACCATCATTGTTTTTTTTTTAAAAAAGGCAGGATGGCACTATCTAATGATTCAATGGATAGGGTAATATATCCATTAGATTAACTCTGGGCATGCCAATAAATCCTTCACTAGGGGTCAGGTATATATTGTCAAACCTAGGATAAGTTTTGGGGATAAGATCTAATAAATAAATTTATTGCAAATTAGAAATTGTTCTAATTATTATGATCACCTTGTGTAGAGTCTAATTTATCTATCTATGCAAGGTTTACATTATTATATTCCTTTTCCTCACTATGTTATTGTAATAGATTGGGTTTCCCATCTTGTCAGTTCCAGTAGTCACATATGCTGTTATATCCTGAATCTTTGAAGGAGAGATGGCACTGAGATTACTTGCAGCAATAATCTTCCTGGTGTAAAACCTTCTAGGCAAATCTACTGAGATTTCTAAAAATTAATTGTTTAAATCCTAATTTAATTCACCTAGATTAAAAATAGAAATGCCAAAAGGGCATATTAGCACAGTACATGCTTTCAAAATTCCTTTTAACAAATTCAATGTCAGTCTTTTGAGATGTAAGATTGAGAATTGTGATCTAGAAAAGATTATGTAGATGAAGATTCTCAGTCATCTGGGTAGAATTGTCTGGGAGTTGAATTATGGAAATTGGACTTCTTTTCTTGTAGATTTGAAATATTTCCCAAGTAGTTTCTTCAGTCTGAGCAAATTAATTAGGGGGACCATAGCCATATATGGCTATGAGGAGGTTTCATTTCTCACTTAATCTGATTAGGTTCATTAGGTGAGTAGGCAGACAGTTGCTGGGATATAACTGTTCCAACCCCTTACCCAAGGTGGATTGTTAAGTGTGGTCATCCTGATGAATCTGTGAAGCGGTCTTAATCTGCCTAGGGACTGATGAAATAGCAGCATAAAAATGGGGGATAGGTTGTATCTATCTATAGGATGCAATAGAGCAACAGTCCTCAACTTTTCTAACTTGAGGGTCTGGCCCGGCATAGGGGAGGGAGGAATGTATGTGGCAGGCACACATACATCTGCACAGCTCCATTTGGTGCACAAATGAAGTTTCACATGTGAGTGGGGGGTACTTGCACTCACACATAAAGCTTCACTCACACAAGTGGAGCACTTGCAGGGCTTCATGTGCAAGAAGAAGTGCACTCCACTCACTGGAGTGGAGCATCAAACATATATGCTTGCCCATTTCTCCCATGACCTGATTTTGAACAGGCTGTGGCCCAGTAATGAGCCACAGCCTAGGGGGTTGGGGACCCCTGCAATAAAGATATTCACCTCTATTGAGGGAAGTATTTTCCACAGTGAAACATTTTAAACCAACAGGAATAGGGAAGATTATCTTTTAGCTACACACATATTATTTATACCATTCCATTCATATTGCTTCATCCAATTAAGACCAATAAACTAGGAATTTAAGCAAAGCATGCTAATTAGATGTCTAGGGGTGAAAGAAATGATAGCAAGACTGAATAGATGAAAGGTTAGATCAATATTTCATTTTGTATTTATACAAGACTAACTGTTGGGGCAGGAAAAATCATATGGAAATTATTTATCTTCATAGTTCAGTTTTCTTTAAACACAGATATTTTAACAGATTTTAAACAGATCTGACAATTCCTATATACAGTACTTAACTGAATAAGCAAATGGTATCCAGACTCGGTTTAACTTGATGTTTGATTTTCATAGACTATATAAAAGAGAGAGAAATTTTGTTATTATATCATCAGATGAAGCAGACACAAGAATTTGACCAGGAGATATGATAAGCAACATGGACAATGGGGCAAATATTACTCTGTGCTGTGAATAATTTATAATTGTACAGGAGCCAAACTACACCTGCTACAAGTTCAATATTGTTTTTATCCGTGGATAAAGTGAACGTTCTAGAAATGATAGAAGATACTTGTAGCTCGGGTGGTAGATATGGGTGGTGGTGTGTTATCCAAGCTTGCTGTTTAGCTTCCAAATGTTTTAGCCTGCTGACAAGATGTTCAGAAGCTAAACAGGAAGCTCAAATAACGAACAGCCACCAGTCAATTTACTTGAGGAGAGAACTAGTACCCAGAGTAGTGAACATCAAATGATAGGGAAACAAGCAAGCAAACAAACAAACAAAAGCAATGGCATAAATGGTAGAATGTCAAAGAAACAAGAATGGTAGAATGTCAAAGAAACAAGAAAATCAAGAGGCAATCAATGCTAAGAAAACTCGGAAATCAGTCCAGATTGTCCCTCTGGAGTAAAATTAATAACTACCTAAATTATACCATAATTACTTGGATCTCCCTGGATTGAAGAAAGCCAAGAACAACTCTATGTTAGTTTAGTAAAGATAACAATCAGATAAAATGTTTAAGAAGTGAAAGGCATGACTTATTGTCCTTTTAAAAAAATAGGCTCCAAAATGACTGCTTTTTAAACAATGAATTGATTGCAGTCCTTTCCCTCCCCCAGCTGAATGGCTCACCTGGTTAATTAGGAACACTGCTCCCCAAATCTCCTTGCAGACTGTCACTATATATCACACTTTTGATCTGGGTTAAGGACTCTCTCTAACCCAGAACAGTTATAGAAACTTATAGAATTTAGTTTCCTTGTTTGTAAATTCAAAAACCTTTAATTCAAAAAAAGCTTCCTTTGGTGGAACTTTCCCCTAAACTGGTCTATTGGTCATCTTCACTAGAAGCCCTTCCCATACTTTCAAACCCATTGATACTTATCCTTTCATCTTTATTCATATATGATACAGCCAGAAAGGACTCTCAGCTAATTAAATGTATATTTATTTCCAGGACCAGATAATTACATCCCAATATATTGAACAACCTAGGAGAATTAATTACATAACCATTGTTGATAATCTCTAAGAATTCTTTAGGAGTAGGTGAAGTCCAAAAAGACTGAAAGGAGCACATGTCATCTTCATCTTCCAAAAAAAAAAAGCTAAGGAAGGAAGATCTGGGAAACTATAGACTTCACAGTCTGTACTGTTATTACTTGGCAAAATCTTTAAAAAATAATCAACCAGCGTGTTAATGAGCATTTAGATAGCTAAGCTACAAGTAACAGAAGCCAGCAGATAATGACTTCACTCATTATCTAGAACTTCAAATAATTCAATTTAGTATCAGCATTTATAAACCCAAATTCTGCAAGTATCTCTTGAAAGTAATATAGGAATAACTTAGATAGTGCTATTCAATGCAATCTCTTGATTTCTATCTTCCCTACCAGTCTGGCAAAATGCAAGGATTAATTTTTATGTACCATTGGTAGTTTTTTTTTAAGAGGATATTAAGAAAGGGATATTAAGAAATGGTATTTTTAAACAAAAGCACCAAATGTCAGTTTAATCCGTATAATCCAACTAAATTAATTAGTTTTAAAAAATTATAAAATGTTGATGAAGTTCCTTACCACACATTACGGAAGTTAGATTTATATGGTCCTTTGACAGATTTAAAGTAGTTTTTTTCTGGGCAGATTTGATATAAACAAGTCTGTAGTCTCCAGACATTTTTTAAAAAGTCAATAAACATACCATCACTGCCCCCCAAATTATGCTGCTGGGAGCTTCTAATACCTCCAGGCCTCACTGCTGCTACCTATTAGAGTGCTGCTCCTGCCTCACTGGCTATTGAAATCTTATCTGCATACCAGGCTTTCCTGTGTAGTACACAATGATTTATTAATTTATCAGGGTGTTCTTCTACAAGTTTTGCAGTCCTGACATAGAATATACAAAATATCAAGATTTAGCATTACTGCAACATAAGCATGTTTCTCTAAATTGTTGGAGTTTTTTTTTCTTCACGAAAAAAAAAAAAAAAAACAAGTTCAACTCTTTTAGAAAATGTCCACAAGTGCCTGTGACAGACACAGACTTCAGAAGATAATTAGGTCTGCAGAAAAAGCAATTACCATCTACCTGCCTTCAGTCGAGGACCTGTATACTGCACAAGTCAAAAAGAGGCTGTGAAAATATTTACAGACCCCTCACATCCTGGACATAAACTGTTTCAACTCCTTCCCTCAAAACGACGCTATAGAGCACTGCTCACCAGAACAACTAGACACAAGAACAGTTTTTTCCCGAAAGCCATCACTCTGCTAAACAAATAATTCCCTCAACACTGTTCAACTATTTACAAAGTGTACACTATTACTACTGTTAATCTTCTCATCATTCCTTATCACCCATCCCCTCCCACTTGTGACTGTAACTTTGCTGCTTGTATCCTCTGTTTCCCAGTATGATTTGATGTTGATTGTACCCTATGACTATCATTAAGTGTTGTACATTATGATTCTTGATTCTTAACGAATGTTCCTTCTTTATGTATACTGAGAGTATTTACACCAAGACAAATTCCTTGTGTGTCCAATCACACTTGGCCAATAAAGTATTCTATTCTATTCTATTCTATAGCAGAAACAAAGCAATACATTTCCCTTAGCAAACAATTGCAATTTTATTTTTGAAAATAACCACACAAACAACTAAAGCTTTGTTCTTTTACAATTTACTGGCCGTACAGTCAGGTCTTCCATGCCAAAATTTTTAAAAAAGTTAATTTGCCCACTTTATCAGACTAATCCAGTGCATTTTAAACCTGTCAGTTCTATAAAAAAAAAGAGGTTGTTTAGTGTGCAAGATGGGACTATTTTCTAGCAATTGAGAAGGTATTAGTTTAATGGATTATTTCTAACCATGAAAGACTGAAATATACATTTTATAAATATTTCTCATAAAATACAACTGTTTATTTTTTTATATTTCAAAACATAAAACTTTAAGCTGGAAGTGCTGAGATTTGTGCATTTACAAGTGCGCAAGACCACCTCCCACCAAAATAGTAAATTTAAATTTGTGATTCAGAAAACAAAAGTAGCAAGCTAAGTTAGCTACGTGAAAAGTTACACAGTGCAAATTGTAACTAATGTTAGTCATATCTATTTAGAATTCAGTGAGATAAAGATATATAGGGTCACACTTTATTTTACACTGAATTTTGAAAGGTATAGAAAAGTAGCAAATTTATACTTTCCATGTTAAATTTAAGCTTTTCGTTTTTCAAATATTAGATATTGCAATGAATGCATCTGTATTTAAAGGATTGTATTCTGTTGACTCCTCTGTTAACTGCCATTAATATTTATCATCTCTTGAGATTTTTAATATTTTTATTACACATACACAGAGAGAGAGATGCTGTTTTTTAAATCAGTGTTGCTTGCCATCCAGTACCACTTTTTGTGAGATAAGCATATAATTTTTATCAATCAATCAATCAATCAATAATAGCTTTCAGATTGTATTCCATGTAGGTAAGTTATTCCCACATTTTACATTTTAATGGTAAGGTTAAGTGTTGTTTCTACAATAACTAACTTGGCATTTCAATGGATACATGTGAGTCTCTTAATTTTGAAGTTTAAAATTTTGAAAACTGCAAATCTTACCAAGTAGACCAGACCAGTTAGACACAACCAGATCAACTAATTCAACTTTATTGTAAGGTTACACTGGCAGTATCTTGTAAATCTAAAAATTCAATGCCCCAGCCATCAATTTCTCCCAAGAAACTAGGGAGAGTCTCTTGCCCCATCAGCTGTAGACTATGCATACTCTTATCTGACATTCCCTAGACTGGGTGTCGGCAATCCATGGCCCTGGAGCTGCATGCAGCTCTTTCACCTCTTTGTTGTGGCTCCCTTTCACCCTGTCGGAGCGGAGGGATGAACGAGCCATCACCCTGTTGCGTCAGTGGCATGGCCAGAGCCTTAGTGGGGGAGCAAAGTGCCCCTGCACTTTCCTTTGCACAGCAACAATTCTGCCTTTGTTGTGGTACATTTGCTGTTGTCGCCAGCAAATAGGGCTGGGAGAGAATGATGGGGGCAGATCTTGTGGGGTGGGGGCCATCCGCCAAGTCTGGCCTTCCTCCTCGCTCATCAGTGGGGCCAAGAGAAAGGAGGGAGCAGCATAGGGAAGCACTCTATCCCTGAAAGCACAGAGCACAAAAGCCCAGTGGGAGGGGCTGGCCCAGCAGAAGCATCCCCATTGGCAAGTCAGACAGCAACAGGACACTGTTTGGCACCTCTAGACATGAGCTGCCACCTTTGAAATGTAGTGCACCTTTGTGGAAGCTGGGCAGCGATGGCTGGGGTCGTGGGGGAAAAAGCGGAGGCATCAGGGCTGCTCCCCCTCCTCCTCAGCAAACTGGGCTTGAAGGAGCACATAAGTTGCGGTCCAAGTGCCGGAAGATCAGAAGGTGTGCTCTGATGTCACCCAAACACGTGTTTCCAATGCGCACTCCTCTATCCCAAAGTTTCATTGAGTGGGGGGTAGGGGGAAAGGAGCAGGGGGAAGGTTAGGGGGCTTGGAAGAGAATCCCAACTGGCTTTCCTTTTGGCCTGGGGAAGAGGAAGGACCCAATAAAAATCCAATTTCCCCCAATAAATAGGGAAAATAAAGGCCTGGAGGTCCAGACAGAGTCCAAAAAGGGGGTGGTGGAGTCTGTTCATCAGAGGATTGGAGAGGAAATCAGTGGAAATCTGAGTGGAAGGCTAGGGGAGGATCTGCCTGAGTCTCTTCTTCCTTTCCTCTTAAACCCTCCCACTTGCTTCTTCCTTAGCTTGGTTTTAAGAGGAGGAGGAAGCAAGGTGGGACAATAGTTGCTAAAAGGCTGCGAGTGGGGAGTGGATAGAGATCCCTCTCTGTGATATCAACTGGCTCTTTGCCTCCCCACCCACTTCAAAGCCTTTTCCATAGAAAAGCAAAGGCAACCGGCATAAAACACAGCAGCTCTAGACCTCATCAAATTCTCAGACTGGTAGCCCCCCCCCCATCTCTCTCTCTCTCTCTCTCCTCCCCCAAATCCAGAGGGGACTCTCCCCTGGGTTTCCTGGTTCACATTTCTGAATCCTGTTTTTTTTCTGGGTGGGGGGAGGAGAAACACTCCAGAAAATGTGTGCTTAAACCTCATGCTGGTGCACACGTAATTGTTTCTGCTTTTTGGTTTGGGGCAGAGAAAACACCACTTACTACATTTTCATTTCCAAAAGAATCCAAGGTTGCTCCAGTCTTGTTTAATTTCTTTTCAGAATGCCAAATCTTTTTTTTTTAAAAAATCTTACTTTGGGTTGAAATAATGAGACCATATTTCAAGGAAAGAGACGGGGAGGGGTGTGTTTTTGTGGTGGAGTAGCCTTGACAGAGAAGACAGGATCATTTTTCCAAGAAGGGAGGGAGGGAAGGAGGGAGGGAGGGAGGGATGAAGGAAGGATTTACTGTAGAAAGAAGAAAAATACTGAGAATGAAGGAAAGTGAAATCAGGAGGGGGGAGGAAGGAGGGATGGTGAAATCAGAGGAGGGGGAAGGAAGGAATAAGGACATGAAGGGAAAGTCATGTGACTGGGTGGGAGTGCATGAGTTGGTCACACCCACCCAGGTTTTGTGGCTCCAGGTATTTTTTTTTCTGTGGAAAATGGGTCCAAATGGCTCTTTGAGTGTTTAAGGTTGCTGACCCCTGACCTAGGCAGTGAATCTGGACCCAATCTCCCATTCATTTGCACTCAATACCATTACAGAAATCTAATGGAAACCTCTCTAATTTATTAAGTCCAAACATTTAAAAATAAAAGAAAAATATTGTTCTTAAAATATATTATTTAAAAAACTAGAGCTGGTTTCAGATGTGAATAAAGGTCCATGATAATTGACCGTTAAATCACTGAGAATTTTGCCCTTATGCTGCTACCATGCAGCAATTTAATAAACGGTGACCAATAAACAGCAGAACTGTGACAGTGGAAGATCAGATGGCAAAGATATCAAATCACAATTGACTCTGAGGTTTTAGTGTTTAAAAATTTCTTGGTCTGTATCCTGATAAATCCTCCAGAGTTCTCAGAAAATAAATCTTCCAGTAAAGCCCTTGACAGAGGTCATGAACACATCCTTAAACAGAAGTTTTATTTTATTTTTCAGAAATACTCTTCTAGTCTTTTTTCCAGATACAGTAGATCTGTTCCTTTTGGTTCTGCTATCAAACAGATAGTAAAAAGAATACTTTCTAGAACTTTTCCCCTTCTTTGTTATATAATCTTCAACTTCTTAAAATGTATGTACTGGAAAAATGCACACAAAATGTACACAAATGCTTGTAAAATAGGTGTCGTGGGTTATATGTAATGGAGGTCTGAGAATTTTGAAGACTTTCTAATGTAAAGAGTTGTTTGTCAGAAGTTTTTTCAACTACCATGCTTTTAGGAAGGTTGTTATTTCTGTACACATCATCTAATAATGCCCAAAGTAAAACCAATTGAAACCTTCACTTTCTTTCAAGAGCAACATCTCTAATACAAATTTATTTCTAAAGCTTATGTACCTCTCTTTTGTAATTTGTCAGATTTCTTACACGTTTCAAAAGACTGCCATTTTTATAGATTTTCCCTACCAAAGAATGAAACATAGAAAGGGTTGCTATACCTTCTGCAAGTGTCTGTAAAGGGGCAAGCACAGCATAAGTATATTGTTTTGTTTCAATTACGCAGTCAGCCAGATATTTAGTCTGGATTTGGCACCTACCTATCAAGTCCCTTTCCACAGACCTGGTATAGGCAGATCTTGTCTGATGGTATTAAAGATCTTGTCGCAGTATATAAGCTGTTCCAAGTAAAGCTACATTTGATTGATTTTGTCAGTCAGTTTTTGTCCGTTTTTAAGTGGTGCTCCAAATGTTTGGAAATTGCATCCAAGTCACCTATCACTATTGCTACTGTCTTTGTTTTATTTTGCCATCATGTTTCTTTGCTTGCCAATCTTTGCTTTCTTTTTCCAGTCTTTGCTTTCTTTCCCACATTTTATTAAGGGAAAATGTGATTAATCAGATTGCTAAGTTAGTTTACCTATTTCTCTGAAATTTAACTGACTTTACTTCAAGGGTAAAAACCTCTACTATAAGAATCTTGTAATTATTCCATTCCATTCCATTTAGAATTTACAGCTGTTCTGTTAATTCATATGTTGTAGTATCACATTTTTGTTATATTTTTAAAAGTTTCTACAATTTTGCTTTAATGTAAGTCCTAACTTGAATCCAGCAATGTTTATGTATATGAATATGAATGAAATATGTTATATTTTTAAAAGTTTCTACAATTTTGCTTTAGTGTAAGTCCTAACTTGAATCCAGCAATGTTTATGTATATGAATATGAAGGACTATTTCCTAAATTAGACTCAGTTATTTGATGTCTTCTTGTATGTGTTATACCTAGGACTTACAAAGTAATGGTTGTAGAAAATAACCATCTTATAGCCAGTTCAGTATATATATTGCTAATTCTGATTATGTGAGGGAGAAATCCAATATAGTATAGTGATTAAGCAGTATTGACTACAGTAATATTTAGTCTCTATTAATAAGATATATACACAACGTAGACCTGCTTGATTTTAGTTTTGAACACTCTAAAATGGTTTGATAAGAATGTGCAATTTATATTTCATAACTCAATCTATGTGATATTAAGATGATCTCTTGTGAATTGTTTCATTATGGTACATATTGTGTCATAAATTAGAAAGTGTACTATCAAAGATTATGTTCGTATAACAATGAGGCCAGGCTTCCATAGTGAAAGCATATATAGTACTTTACATGCAAAATACTGATCTCTGTATTTTCAGTTACCTTCAAATAGCATGACAACTTAGTAGCTAGTTGATATTTTGAAGAGCTTCTGTCCATCTTGAAAGATATTTTTGTTATGATATTCAGACCTTGAAGTTATAGGCTATCCACTAGTTTCAGGGGTCTTATACTGTTGATAAAATAAGGAAGAATAGTTTTGTTGAAATTTCTTTCTCTGATAAAATTCCACTAAATATATGGCTCTTTAGGAAAGTATCTGGAGATATGGAGGATTAGACCATACCCATGGGTGGCAGATTTGTTCTATGTTATTTACGTGATTTCTGTGAGATGTGTTGCTTTTAAGCTGATATAAAGCTTATAAGCTGCTCAGAACCTACCGGTCATCCTTTAGATTTAACCTGCAGAAGAAAGGGAAAATGTGGCACATGAGCTTTATCTGTCATTCACTATAATCTAATATGCTGGATAATATATTTCCATTGCTGTGCAGTATGAATTTTAAAACTGCTATATTGGCTCTTAAGACAAGGAACTGGAGAAGAATGTATTTAATAAAACGTAGTCTCAAAAATTCGTCCATAGGGATTATGTGGGTGTAGATTCTTTATGGTCGAATTTGTCAAGATTACCTCATAAATCTCTAAATAGGATTAGATTTCAGTAATTTACCTCCAGATTTGTGGGTTTCAAGCCTTGTAATTTTCATCTATAGCCATGCTGGCAGTGATAATCGGGCAGTTGAAGTCTATATGTCTGAAGATGTTGTAGTTGGAGAAGCATGAGCCAGGAATTATCTACCTTTATGTCAGAAAAGTGTTAAGTGCATTCCATTCAAATCTTGGTAGGCAGAACTATGAAAAGATAATAAATCTTCAAAGAGAGATGGGTTCATGTATTGGGAGGGGAACAAATTTTATTGGAAAATTGTACAGGAAAAATATGTAGTGTAAACAAAGGTATGAATTTTTGTTTGCATGTTTCATATCCCTCCCTGAAAGAATTGACAAGCCTGAACATGTGCAAATCTGACTGTAGCCATAAACAGATTCCTTCTTTCAAAACTTAAAACTGCATACAGTTTTATACCCTTTTATTATTTGACAGAGTTCAATACCGTTCAAAACAATGTGTCTTCCTACTATTCCTATCTCCATGCTTGTTTTGACAAAACTGCATGGGTATTTTAAAGGTTATTTTCCATGAATGATAAATAAATTAATGTTTTATGGTGCCAGTCATCAGGTTCCATAAACATGTGCCAGAATTCATGGCCTTTATAGAATAAATTTAAAAAATGAATACCTTAGTGGTATATTGGTGGTAATCATAAATACATACAAAGCATACGTCACCAGAAGTCTGGCAAATATTTCTCAGCTTGTTAACATAAATGAGATTTTTATCCAGGTGCTTTAATGTCATGTCGATAGCAGCAAATTTGAACTTTTATGTCATTTCAATATTATAGTCAGTTAATCCAGCTACACGCTATGATGATTTCACCTGCTATAAGCTATTGCTACAGCTGTGCTGCATTGAGTGTGATGCCTTTTCATTAATGATCACATGATGATCTCTGATTAAAATATTGCAGTAGTTGTAGGTTAATTTTAACAAGTAAGCAAAGAGTTGTTAACTGCCAGATTTATTACAGAGAAACATGAGAAAACCAGAGCATATCTATTTGGACCAATGATTTTTATAGTGGGAAACAGAAAAAAAAATAACATAACAGAGAGAAAAAATCTTATTTCACTCACATCTAGAATCTATTTATTAGCTATACCAGAAAGTAATGTGTAGTAGATTACCTTCATCTGTAACAATGTATTTTATCTAGAGATATTGGATATGGATTATTAAAATTGTGTATTTCTAGAAAGTTTAAAATTTATGTGTAAACTTTGTCCTTTATTCCTATGATTTATTCTTGTTGTTTTCTGTTTTTGCTTTTACACGCATATAAATAAAAACTAAAAATTGGCAATATTTTTAATAAATTAAGAACAAGGAATATATAACAGAGAAGATTGATAAACTAATCTCTGAAGTATCCAAGTTTGTGTGTAAGTGTGCATGTGCATGCATGCATGCATATTTAAGAGAGAGAGAGGGGAGAAAGAAAGATATGAATGTAGAAAAAATACATTCTAGTGATAAAGAAAATCAATCTGCCGAGAGCAATTATGAATCCATATTGAAGTTCAAATTATTCGGAATTGCAACTTAAATGTTTTCAAATATACAGATGCAAAAATGTATGTTTTTTAAAAAAAATATTCTTCAATAATGATGTTTTATTCTCTGATACGTGCTGGACTTGAACATGTAGTTGTTATTAAAAACATTTTTTTTCTGCCAGATTTCATAAAAGATTGTTGCTCTTGGTCAACAATTTGCAAGACACTTACATGATATCATTTCATGTTCTTTCATTCTTTCGTGTTCACTTTCCTGTTCTTAGTTCACCCAGCAACCTAAAAAGTTGATTTGAAATTCTTATGAGATTTTGGCAATTTGTATTATTGTTGTTGTTGTTATTGTTGTTGTTACTATTGTTATTTTAAAATTTAACTTCTGGAGATATCTGGAGACCATGATGAGATATTATATGCCAAGACAGTTACAAGAATTGCGTCCCCAACTACTGCCTTATGTGGTTATCTTCAAATGCTTTCAGTGATGATTTGCACAAATGAAACATTTGAGCCCACGAAGCTAATATATTTCTATGTATTTCTCTTTTCCCTTGTCCTCACCAATTTCTGCATTCAACCAGAAGGTCTGAAGAAGAGCTGTGCCTACATTTCATTGAATATCTATATGGTTTCTCTTCAGGACTCAGTGGTGACAGAAGATAAGAGGAAAAGCAAATAGGATCTGCAGTATAAAGGAGGTTCGGCTCATTGCCATGTCTATTGCATTCCTGAACAGACATTCGCCCTTGGAGGGAGAAGAAGCAGAGCTATTGAAATGTAGCACTGCCTCTTAGATTTAATTGGAGTGTAAGAAATGAGGAATGCTGCAAAAGGACATAACATTCACACAGCCTTTGGCTAACTTATAACTAAATGTGGAAGAACATCATGCTCCATCCATGAGAATTATACTGGAAGAATCAAAGAGTTTCTGAAACAAATTATCCTCCTCCTGAAAACTAGAAGAATAAAATAATAATAATGTATTTTCCCAGCAATTGTATTTTCTTATCACTCTAATATAAGGCAAACATCAGTCTTAAAGTGTTAATAATATGTAATACAATGAGTAAAACATTGGTAGGAGTTCATCTGAATTTATAATATAATAATGCATAGCATTGCTAATAAGTTTAATATGAGTCTTCTGTACTGAGAGGCTTTTTTCCCACAGAGATTATTCATATCTCAATCTTCGTTTCATACACCCCTAGCTAATTATTTTCTCATTATTAACAGGTATTTATTGGAGAAAACCAATATTTGAATTTAAAGTCCTTGTCTTCTATGATGCTCTACTGTTTTTAAAGGATTATGAAAACCAATTGGGCTGATAATAACCAACAGATTTGGGGTCCCAAATGTGTGAACAGCCCTTGTTCTTGACTGTGTTGAGACTAATAAATTATAATATCTCTTGGTAGCTATTTGTTTTTAATTTTCTTTGTCAAATTTTGTTTTAGCTATTTTCATTGTTTTTATGATTGTTCACTTCCCAGATTCGCTGGTTTGGATAGGGTGCTATACAAATTGAATAAATACGTACATAAGAGTTACATTAATCAACCCTACTTTCCTTATTAATAAAATATTGGAAAGCATCTCATAAATTGATAAAACAATTCAGAAGATCTTTTATATCTTGCTGTTCTAATAAAACAGTTCCTAGCTGTTCACCAATAGACTGCAAATTGTCATCCATATGACCAACTCCCTGCATTGTTATATATGAATCTTTTGTTCTACTCAAAGCTAAGAAAAACAAAAGAATGAATAGAACATCCAGATATGGAAGAGCTATATTACAGACATTCTTCAATTCTTTTCATGATATATAAGTGATACTTTGAAACAGAGTTTACATCTGAGTCCTAAATTAATCATTGTAGGCCATAAATAAAGAGCTATCAGCTGCTTTTCATCTTTTTCCTTCTGTGGGCATCAACCTGAGATGGTTCTGACTGAAAGGCTTATCTAATTTTATATATGTGTTTATCCAAATACTATTTTTTTTTTAGAAAAAATGGAAGGTTTGATTTTCTGATTTTTAAATAACTATGCTTACAGTCTTTTGTTTATATTCTGTGCTTCACTTACTTAATATTCTAGTTTGTTACTTTGATAACTTATGTATTGTAGTAATAGTGATCACCTAACCAAAGGATACAATAGTCCCACCTAAAAAAATAATCTTTCACTGTGTCAAAAGAATAAATTTCTCAATAGTGGTGGAAATATTCTTTTGTAGACTAGTTAGTTCTGGCAAATGTTACAGATTGTTCATACATCATGTTACAGCCTTCCCCCAGGAAGAAATTTCATAGTCTATTTCAAGGGGGGTCCAGAACAATTCTTGGATAAGTTTCTTTAATTTATGCCAAAATTCCTTAGTCTGTAATTTCCTCAGTTCAAGTCAAAAGTTACTCAGCTCCTGGCTTTTGTTAAATGTTACAGACATTGCTTCTTGCCCTTTTCCATGGTGAGCCATGGGTGCACAGTGGTTAGAGTGCAGTACTGCAGGCTACTTTTGCTGACTGCTGGCTGACTGCAGTTTGGCAGTTAAACTCTCAACAGCTTCAAGGTTGACTGAGCCTTCCATCCTTCCAAGGTGGGTAAAATGAGGACCCAGATTGTTGGGGGGGGGGTAATACATTGATTCTGTAAATTGATTAGAGAGGACTGTAAAGTGGTATATAAGTCTTCCAATCACCAGCATTATCAGCAAGCAATTTAAAAGCCACCCAGAGGGGTTTCTGCAAAATGACCCAACATAGTTTAAAGCTATTCAGTATTGTATTATGTATTATGTTTCAGCTTTGCAAATTGCTTTGTTCAAGTTAATCTCCACTGCTATGCATCACTTTTGAGGAGTCAGCACTAATTCCTATTTATTTGAAATTGACCTGTGGTTCTGTGAAGAATCATGCATACATATTGACATTTTTCATTTGATCATGATTTTATTCTCATCTTAATTTCTGCATTCTCCCTATATTTCATTAATTGAACATTGGTGTAAGAAAGATAAAACTAAAATTAAACCAAATATGCTATTTATTTGATCATTATCTTGTAATCATTGAGAAAATAAAGAGGATTTGCATAAGACAATTTCAACATTTTAATTCTAGTGAAGGTTAGTTTGGATAGTGTTTTCAATTAATACAAAATAAACTATCTGCATCCTTTTTCACTCTGTTTCAACCATGTTAAGGAAAATGGCATTCCAGTACCAGTGAAAGGATGCATCATGCTTGATTTGAAACTTCAGTTTGCTAGAATTCAGTGTGTTCTCCCAGAAGTTGTGATCAATCTCCAATGAGCAGTAAACTTCTGAAAGGCAAAGAAATATGAGAGATAAATATTATTATTGGGTATCATTTTAAACAATGATGAACTCAGGTGATGGGCAAATTATACAGAAGTAAATGGCAATATTCCATTATTTTTACAGTTAAAGGGATTGAAAATGACTTGTAGTATAAGAAAAAGCAAGAAGAAATAGAGAAAGAAAAGAAAACACGGATATTTTTTAACATAGAGAAAATCTAAAGAAAAGTCTTGCTCTAATCCCTGTATTCTTTGTTTGCTCTTTTAGTTTGGCAGTTTTCCATGCTGTTCTTTGAATAGATGAAAGCCATATTGCCTTCACATTATCAATGGCAGTTCTTTTTGAGGACAGCAGCAATACTGGCCTTGAAAATATAATTATTAGAACATTTCTGGGGTGGTATTAGGAACAATGCAAAATGCAGTAGCTTAATCACATTCTAAGTTAATATTAAGTCTTAGTCCAGGAAGTACAACTATTTTTGCAAAGGGGAAGCAAGGACAATATTGAGTTTTGAATACTTTACTGAGGATTAAGTTATACAACGTGGGCAAAATTAAAACAAATACTAAATTAATTTTATATTAAAATAAGTAAATATTAATTTATTTGTTTCCCACATTCTTTAAATGATATTCTCATTTTCATTGTCAAATTCTGTAATCTGAAGAATTTCTGGGGGCCACATTGAAAGATTTAGGGAGATATATGTGCTGTGTCACACCAAATTATGGTGGCCCTTTCTTAATGGTTAGTATTTTCTTTTTCAGTTATCGCCAGTTCCTTTTTATTATTATTATTATTTACAGCCATTCTAAAATTTCATGTATATGTGTGAATAGATTTATTTTTCCAGATTGTCAAAGAATAGTATAGGCAAATGACCAAAGGAGTCATCTTAATTCCATGGAAAACCAGGCTTTAAACTACATAGGAACAGTTCTCCATTTATTTCCAGGTTGTAGTGTCCATTTTGCCATCAAATCAATGTTTTTGGCAAAGTGATATTATGACATGCTGCAAAGGTCATATAAAATGGCCAATTGTCTTCCTAAGGGCACCAGCCTACTGTTATTCTTATTGAAAGATTGTACACATGGATGCATAATATGGATTAAATGTATTGGCATTAACTAGTCTGTATTAATTAAATTTAGGTCAATTAACCCATCACACAACCCCTAAGAGAGCCTTTATTTGAGAGTTAATGGGAATTCCACTGTGAGAGGTCAGTGTCTGCTCAATGTACTATCTGTGCTATTAGACAGTTGTAACCTGGGAGTTGTAAATTTACTTAAAGAAGGGCTGAATGGAATGGGAAAAATGATGAAAGAAAACTGCCTTGGTTGTTCTTTATTTCCTAATCCCAAGCGCTCTCTTCTCTGAGCTTTCTGAACAAAAATTTAGTCATGTGAATGCTTGCATGCACATATTTTGTCCATTAAGTACTAGGTAATCAATTCTAACAGGAAATGCATTACCACTGTCTCTTGGCACCCAGCTATATCTATGAAATCATATCTTTTATTTCCATTCTACTATCCTCCTCAGTTAAAATGTCTCCTGTGGCATAAGCTTAAGTGTCAGTCAAATCATTTGCAGCGTATTTTGTTATATCAAAAGAAGTCATGCTTCCCCCCCCAAAGCAAAAACTCTATATTGCTTTTTTCCTGAATGTATATTATATTTTTTCTAATCTCATTTCTTTTATTATATTAAACCAGTAGTATAAAAATTGTCCCAAAGAATTGTAAAATAGTAAAGATGTCTTCATGATGAGTTCAGACTCTCCTGACAATATGGACATAGTCGTGCAGATTTTTTGGGAAACAACGCAAAAATGTTTTATTATTGGATCTTCTGGAATGTTTTTCAGCTTCCCAGTTCAGCCTGCAATCCTGAGATTGTTTTCATAACACTTAATTTTGAAGCTTATACCAGATCCTGCCATTCTAAGGTGGATAGCTAAATAAAGCTGTGAGATTGCATAATGACAATATTAAAATTTAATACCCTTTACAGTTAAGACCCATTGAATGCTTGGAGAGAAAGAGAGAGAGAGGGAGAAATTAATTTTTGATAAATAAATCTGAGTAAGATTGCATCCTTAAGCTACTAAATTTCAAATTGGTATTCACTTTAAATGAAGGTCAGAGCAATTCTAATTTCCTTTGAGAGCCATCTAGTTTGGGTATATTAGGAATATAACTCTCCCAGATGGCTATTTTTTTTGTTCAGTGCAGAGGTGTCAGAAGGAGAACATATTGACTCAAAAAACTCATCAAAATTTAGCTTGCTAACTAAATAACTAGTTGTTACTAGCATAACTCAATAGAAGATCTCCTATTTATTTATCCTGTCCATGCTTAACTTTTCTTTCCCAAATTAATTCCAGGATGTACAGTATATATAAACTGTAATAGTTTTTAAAAAAAGTTTTTAATATAAAATAAAGCAACCATAGAAGAATCAAAGCAGACTATTTAAATGTATATGTATGTGTGTTTGCAATATATATATATATTGCAAACTATCCTAAAGATATAAGTTCCAGGTTTAGTTATAAAAGAAGCAGACATCACGATCTCCAGAACTTAAATTATATTATCCACTTACAGCTGTGTGAAAAAGTCCTGCACCCTTTCATTTACATGTTTAATCAAATTTTCACTCATAGAAACAACACAAAATTAGTATTTTGATGAAAATTTCTGTAGTTGGATTGAGATGCATAATTTTTATTAATATAACCAAACTCTTTTTAAGATTTTGAGTGAGTTTATCTGCTAAAACAAACACAACTTGCATTTTTGAGAATTTTAGGAGAAAGTAGCCAATCAGCAGTGTGTCAGCGTTCTAGGGAAAATCCATTCCTGTCAGTAATTCCAAGACACACATCATCTCAAGGTATTTTTATTAGAATAGTACCTGGCACATACTGTGGAAATCCGGAACTTCCCGGCTTCTACACAAAGTCCCAACCTACAAACTATCCCCTTTTCCCTCATCACTACATCACATCCCAAAGTAAGTTCTAATTCTTTCTGCACCATACTCTGTAAATATACTATCAAAATAATATATTTTGCCTACTAAGAGCTACTCAATTGACATCACCCCCCTCCCACTTTCTCCAACTATGAAGCAGTGATAAATTCCATAGCTGACAGGTGTCCCCCCCTTGAAAAGTTCATCTTCTATAAGAAAATAAGAAATAAAACACAACCAGGGGTTAATGCATTGTCCTTAACCTGCTCTCCCCCACCCCCAAGAGGACCCTTCAGTTTGTGGGGAAATTCCTCATGGAATTGGTTAACCAATCTATCTATAGGTACATCCCAACGTTTTACCCAAGTAGCATCTGATACAGGGTAACCGTTCCATAATACCAAATACTGTAACCGTCCTTGGTGTAATCTAGAATCGAGGATTTTCTTGATTTCATAACCTACAAACCATCCCTTTTCCCTCATCACTACATCACATGAACCAATCCCAAAGTAAATTCTAATTCTTTCTGTGCCATACTCTGTAACCTTGAATTATTAAAATAATATATTTTGTCTACTAAAAGCTACTCAATTAACATCATCCCCTACCACTTTCTCCAGGTGTCAGTGATGAATTCCATAGCTGACACAGCGAGCCTTGGCTGACCAATCAAAATGCACAGAGGCTAAATCTATGAGCCAATCAATATTGTCATACTCTCTGACTATAAATAGGTATGAAACATATTGAGAAATTTAATTTAGCTCTGGCTGCGGGCAAGGATGAAAGCCTTTGCTTTCACCAGTACTGAGCAGTGGCATCACATCATTGTGCTTCATGAAGAGAGTTACTCTTGTACAGAAATAGCCAAAAGAGTGAAATGCCATCGCACTACAGTGAGCAGAGTGGTTGAAAAATACCAAATAACTGGTTCAGTTGATGACAGGAAGCTCACCTCACCTCAGATTACAAGAATTTGGGGTAAACATGTAATGTAAAAGTGTGCACAAGCACAGTGCGTCACAGACTGCTTGCCAGAAGACTCAAAACTGCAGGACTCGAAGTAAACCTTGCTCACAGACGGTCACCACTCTCATCGATGTGCATGGGCCAAGAAGTATGTCAAGTGGACCAACAGTGGGCCAAAGTCATCTTCAGTGATGAGAGCAATTTCTACTTGACTGGGAATCAGTGCAATAAGTATGTCAGAAGATTTCCAGCTAAAGAATTTAGGCCATACTGCCTGAATATATCTGTGAAGCATTCATTGCACATGATGATCTGGGGTTGTATCACTGCTTCTGGTATTGGTCGGATACAAATTGTGCAGGGAATCATGAATTCCAAGCAGTATGTTAAGTCCTGCAAAAGACCATGTTTCCTTCAGCTCAGCAACTTGTAGGGAAGGACTTTTACTTCCAGGATGACAACTCTCCTTGTCATTGAGCCAAGTCTGTTCAGCAGTGGATGAAGAAGCATGGTGTTCAACTCCTGGATTGGCCAGCTCAAAGCCCAGATTTGAACCCAGTTGAGAACTTGTGGACCAAGATTGGTTACGAACTAAGCAAGAAGCATCCAAAGACCAAGCAGGAGCTGATTGAATCTATTATTGCAGCCTGGCATCACATTGTCACCAAAGATCATGTGCAAAGGCTTATACAGTCTATGCCGAAGCAATGCCGCGAGTGATAAGCAATAAGGGCTGGACAATTTCATATTAGTAACCATGTTGGGTTACCTAAACAGTCCTTTTCAGGGCCACAAACAATAAAAATGTTAACAAAACACTCACATCGTCCTTAGTAATTGCAACATGTGTGTATGCCACTGGGTATGCATCAGTTAATATGTTTTTATAGTAATTATTTTCATAGTAATCCCCATCCAAACAGCACCAAATTGCAAAAAAGCTTATGCTTTTCACTTAAAAACCACCAGTATTTATTTAAATATAACAATATTTGCATAACAATTAGCATAAAATATCATAAGATCAATGGCCTATCCAAAAAATGTCACAAACCGTAAACCGTAAAAAGTGCAGGACTTTTTCACACAGCTGTAGCTTTTGTTAGCCTCTGCTAACATTGTCAGAGTGTAAAACTACCATTGAAGAGATATTCATCTTTATGCATCATTGATCCATTTAGCCATTGTGTGCATAATAGGCCCATCCACCCACCTCCCACCTGTGATTAGCTCTATCGTTTTTACTTCAGACATGTTAATTGATGGAGGCTTAACTCCTATTTGCTCCTCTCCTATTGTGCCCCTCTTAGGCTGCTCATCCCCAGGAAATGTCAAAAGTCATATATCAAATGTGCCTGTGAGGCGGAGGTCCGTTAGTCTGAGAGAGGGGGCCTGACAGAATGCCACCAAAGTAATAGCTGACAGTTCAACACCATTTCCTGGGATGAGCAGCCTAAGCGGGGCACAATAGGGAGGAAACAATATGTATGAGGGAAGAAGAGGGAGATTTTTTTTTCAGATTATTTTAAAATCAGACTGTAGGTGTATCAAGTTTTTTGTTTTAAATGAAAAGCCAGCACTGGTGAAAAAATAATAATGCTATTATAGCCAAGGAATATAATTATGCTGCTATGCTACATAACAGTTGAAATAATAAAATAATACAATTATAATTTGGCAGAAAAGCAGTTTTGTGCATCTGTAACCTAGTGAAAAGCAAAAAGACAAGACACTGGAAGGAATATGTATGTATCATCTGAAAAGATGCATTTCTTCTGCCAGGAAAATGGTTTTATCATCAGAATTGTATGTGTAATTAACTACGGTAATCATCTAAAAAAGGCAAAAGAAGCTAAGGACATTGAAATTTTCTGGCATATATCTTCTAGTATCCAATAGTGAAAGTTGTGACCTACTAACCACTCAATATCAGCCAAATTCTACATTCTCTCTAATCATATTATTAAGTAAGATGAGGAAAAAAGTATTTAGTTTGCATCTGAATGTAAACTTACCTTGTTTTCCATTTATTAAATTTGATTTATTATCAAACTTAATTATCATTTGAAATTGCAATTCTCTGAGACTTCTGGGAAATTATGGTGAAACAAAGGTAACTTTGCAAAAGTGGAGTCAATAGCCATGATAAAGTCCAAGGAACTGGTGAGCCACCTTAATTACAACTGCAGGAGATCCTTTTAAAAAACATTTAATTCACAAACCTCCCTTTATAATCACTTTCAGAAACTACATATTAAAGCTATTAGAGAACTGTTGGAATCACAAGTTTGACAAATCTTCACCTGGTGAGTTTATCTTCAGTTCTGAACAAAATAGAAAATTATTTACAAACCTAAGTTATAAATGGATTAAGGTTCCAGATAAATTTGAAGTATGGACTTTTACTATGGGATTTTAGAATTAATCAGTGGTGGGATTTAAATTGTTTTAGCACCAGTTCGGTGAGCGTGGCTTGGTGGGCATGCTTTGCCTAATGCATGTGCACAGCTTTTCCCACACCAGCTGAGGCCTGCAGTGCCAATCATCTGAGAGGATAAAGAAGAGAAAAATGCATGGGCGGGTGGAGGGGCCAATCCTACACTTTTCTCTTCTTTCTCCTCTCAGCTTGGAGGCTTTTTTTCCTCCTCTCAACTGAGGCTTTATTTTTTTACTACCAGTTTGGCTGAACCGGTCCGATCCGGTAGTATACCACCATAGAGTTAACTATAAAAAAATAAGCAACGTCTTATGGGAAACAAATATATCTTCACTATCCTCACTATTGCATTAATTTATGATAGTTGCAGTATCATATGGGTTCATGTGATTGCCATTTGCAACTTTCTTAGGTAAAGTCAACAGGGGAAGCCAGATTTACTTAACAACTGTGGTGATTTGATTAACATCTATGACAAACAAGGATATAAAATTGGGTACAACTCACTTAATAACTGCCTTGCTTAGCAGTGAAAATTCTGGTCCCAATTCTGGTTGTAAGTCAAGGATTATCTATATACATATGTATATAGAAACCACAGAGTCAAGTAGAGTATTCCAGACATTGACCACTCTGTTGCTGAAGTCATATTTCCTGCAATCAAGTTTGGTGCAGTTTACCTTGAATTTGTATCTATTGTGTGCTCTTGTATTGTTATGGTTGAAGCTGAAGTATTAATTGACAGGTAGAACATTGCAATGTATGATTTTATATACTATACTTATAGTATATTAGATCAGAGATAGTTCTAGTTTTCTAGGTCTAGAATTTCAATTCTGGCGGCATAAGGTATTATGCAATGAGTAGAGAAGTGGAGAACAATTCTTGTGGAATATTTCTGGACATTTTCAACGGTGTTAATATCATATACGTAATGCGGGTTCCAGATTGAAGAGCTGTATTCAAGTATTGGTCTAGCAGATGTTTTGTATGCTCTTTTAATAGTTGTGATATTACCAGAGAAAAAGCTATGTGGGATTAGGTTAACAACTCTTAATGCCTTCTTGGCTATGTAGTTACAATGGGCTCTAGCACCTAGATCATTAGAGACGAGAACCCCAAAGTCCTTGACAGAGTTTGGATCTGACTATTCAGCTTGTATTTTATTTTCTGATTTTTTTCCAATATGTAAGACAGAGCATTTATTTGTTGAGATTTGAAGTTGCCATTTGTTTGTCCATTCTGATACATAGCCGAGGTCTTTTTGAAGGGTAGCAGTATTGTTGGTGGGGTTGAATAGCTTTACATCATCAGTGAAGAGAACGCAGTTGCTCTTAATATGATCACAGAGGTCATTTATGTAGAGTATGAAGAGAGTTGGTCCTAGAATACTGCCTTGGGAGACACCATGGTTGACAGGTACAGAATTTGATAGGACACTCCCAATTCTGACCATTAGTTGTCTGTTTGACAGGAATGCTTCTATCCAGTTATGCAGGTGTCCAGAGATACCATAAGATTTTAGTTTTAGGAGTAGTTTGTCGTATACCACTGAATCAAAGGCTTTACAGAAGTCTATGTAAATTGTGTCTATTGCTTTGCCCTGATCGAGTTGTGTAGTCCATATGTTTTTGCAGTGTAAGAGTTGCAGATTACAGGATAGTTTTTTTTTTTTTTTAAACCAAAGAGTAGGTTGTTTGTCTCTAAATGGAGGATAATGGATTGGTTAATAATTGATTCCATGACTTTACAGGTGACGCAGCATAAAGAGATTGGTCTGTAATTTACTGTTGCTGACTTGGAAGGTAAGCAGCTGAGCTTCTAAATGGTCCATTTTCAGCACTATGTGCAAGTGTGCATGCTCAGTGAACTGGTTGTTAAACCGATTGCAGCCCACCTCTCCCATTAATATGCAAGACTCAAGCTCTGATTCTTAGGTTTCCGTTGAAAATTTTTGTTAATTTGCTACTTCCATTGTAGCAAATAGTCTGGGGATATATGTTTACTACAAATAAAATGCAATGCTTTTCACAGGCTAGGAGTGTCTCTCACAGACTGTTTTCACTACTTGGAAAAATGGAGACTTTATTAACAACTTAAGATACCAACCTTTTTGTGGAAACTCCCAAATAAGTATTAAGCATGAGGCTGTAGTTCATCTTTAATGATGTTATTTTTTTAAAAAAACTAAATCATATTTACGGATCTAAACTCAGCCTTTTCTGATAAACAAGTCTCAGGGTTGCTAGTGATTAATATGCAGCTTTGGCACATGGCCCAGCAGAGCTTATTTGATAGAAATGACATCATGATGTGTAAACATTCTATTAATGCTGGGCATATGACAAATGAAAATACTCAGTATGTATTCTAGTGATATTTGTATGGAAAAGCAAAAACTCTTAAAGTAGGTGCCTTCTTGCAAAGACAGCTGGATTGCAAATGGCAGTCTTTAAATTTCCCCTTTCCAATTAAGAAAATTATAACTCCAATTTTATTATCAAATTATATCAGTACATTCAAGGAATGGAATTTCGTCAACCATCAATGGATAACATTTATTAATCAACAAAGTTCCATGAAAATCTTCAAATGTGCTCTACAATAAATTAGATATGTATGAAGCAATACATACAATAAATTAGATATGTATGAAGCAAGACACACATACACACACAGACAGACACAGACACACATTTTATCCATTGATTAATTAAGTTTTTATATCACCCATATTCTACTTTATATTTTTCAATCTGTCAATTTTGGAAAAAAATGCAGATATACCCACTTTATCCTGCTAAAGAGAAGGCTTAGAAAGATAGAAAATTAAGAAACAAGGCCTAATGCTGGAAACAGTTGAAATGATAGGACCTACTTGCAACCTTCTTTGTCATCTTTAATTAACTTATGGCCAAGAAGTCTCTTGCCTGCAATGTCCATTTAAAATCCATCATGACAATCTATTGTTGGTGATATTTAATAATATCTAAAACATGTTAAATAAGCAAAAGGCCCAGTAGTCCAAGAAATAAAAACAAAAGTCATATACAATATACAATGTAAGTCCCTATAAAGAATAGATAGGAAGAAGACCAGCACCAACCCCCATTAGCAATCAGAAAACATGATGAAAACTCCTTAATCTCACAACAAATGGAAAAAATCATCTATCATTTCAAATGGGAAATGATAAACATCTTTAATCAAATTAAATCCAAAAATGCTAAGGAGTTCCTAGATGTTTAGTGTACAGATAAACCAGTCATCAATAGACACATAGAGATAGTCTACATTTACATAGCACTAAAACAACAATATGAAGGAAACAAAAAGATCAGAATACAGCATCTCAAAAAACTAACACCCATATAATCAGAGGTTAAAAACAGACAATCAATCAGAAAACAATGTGAACCATAAAACTACAAGACAAAACTATTTATTTTATTTATTTATTTATTTATTTATTTTATTATTCAAATTTGTATACCGCCCCCTCTCCCTAGGGACTTGGGGTGGTGCACAGCCAGATAAAAAACATATAAATACATATACAATAATTTAAAATGCATTAAAAGAATTAAATAAATTGGCCATTAAAAATTAATAAATAGGGAATTAAGAAAATTAAAACCATTTAAAACCGAATTTAAAACCATTACACATAACTCTAGGCCAGACTAGCTAGATGGTGGAGGAGATGGAGTAGGTGGGTTTTTAGTGCGTGCTGGAATGTCAATAGGTCAGGGATGGTCCTCAATTCATTCCAGAGGCAGGGTGCTCCCAAAGAGAAGGCCTGAACCCCCAGGGTCGCCAGCTGTCCAGCCAGCGGCACCCTGAGGAGGCCTGCCCTATGGGAGCGCACTGGTCGACGAGAGACCGACGGACTATACTCCCACAACATCACCAGAACCAGCTACTCTGAACAAATGGGAGCAAATCTCATACTCACTAGGACTGATGATGTTACCTAATCAAGTAATGAAATATTTGCAAGTAAACACCAAGCTCAGAGAGCACCAAGGATCTAAAACTCCTCATTTTTACCAGCTTGATAACAGTCAGATGTACAGTACATATGGTGGGAAAAAATATTCAATCTGAAAAATAAATTAATGGGAGGAAATGATCTTATCAGTTGACTGGAAAAAAAGTGAGACAAAAGTAATATATCCAGAAGAAAATAAAATTGGTCATTACATCCTTAGTTAGGGTCAGTTTTGAAATCCCTACTATACAGGTAGTCCTTGACTTACAACCACAGTTGGGACCGTAACAGTTTGGTTGCTAAGCAATGTCGTTGTTAAGTGAGTTTCACCTAATTTTAACACCTTCTTTCTACAGTCATTAAGTGAATTATGTGATCATTAACTAAATCTAGCTTGCCTAATTGACTTTGCTTATCAAAGGTCAGCTGGAAATGTTGCAAGCAGCAATCACATCACCTTGGAATGCTGTAACCATCATAAATACATGCCAGTTGCCAAGTGCCCAGATTTTGATCCTGTGATCTTGGGACACTCCAATGGTTGTAAGTGCAAGGACCACTCATAAGTAGCTCTTCACTGTTATCATAATTTTGAATGGTTGTTAAATAATGGGTAGAAATCAAGGACTTCCTGTAGCTAACTCCTATAATCTTTGTTTGCTGTGTGTGTGTGTGTGTTTGTGTATGTGGTGTGTGTGTGTGTGTGTAGATCAGAAAACGAATTTTAAGGAAATACATCTACTGAGCTAAAAATAAGAAATGTGTATGTGTTCATGCATGTGCGCGTACACACACACACACACACAAAGGGAGTAGACACATATTTCTCCTCTGGTTTCTAACGCCAGCAGGGCATCAGAAATGTCAACAGATTACTATTTCATTTCTTCCTTTCATCCCACTTGGATGAATCAATACTTTCTTGCACATTAATCAAAGAGTTGTTGATCAGCTCTTTTCCCCATCTATCTTTCACACATGGGTGGGATCAGAATGCATGGTAGAAAGACATGTGATTTATTTGAGTGTTGGATGAGCTGTAAAATAGAAACACTGTATAACCCAAAATAGTGTCTGTAGTGTGTACTTAGTGTAGCTTTAGTAAAAGATACTCTATTTTCCTATCTTTGTACTGCCTTGCATCAGTAAAAGATGCTTTAATAAAATAAGACTTGAGGCAACGGTTATTAAGTTTGGCCGTTGTGATAAAAACACACACGTCTTCTTTCTAAACCTTCTCTTTTTACAGATTGCATTCTTAGGTATGAATTTGACAGACCAATATTTGAAAAATGCATGTAACCTCCAGGGATATTAATCTAAGATTCATTTTTTTTCTCTAGTTGATCTTATTCTAGTGATATACTCTAGCTATATATTGAGTGGTATGCAAAACCATTATCGGTCTGTCTGTCTATCTATCTATCTATCTATCTATCTATCTATCTATCTATCTATCTATCTATCTATCTATCTATTTATCTATACATTTAAAACACCTCAGGCTATACTGCTTGATAAAATTGGGGAGCAGAAAGTAATAAGTAATTTCTTAGTATAAAAAAATAACAAAATAGTCCCATATACAGCATCTGCTTAAATGGCCATTTAGTGTAATAAATCTTGTATATGGCATGAAAATAAAATTCGCTCCTTTACTTATCCTCCTCTTCCTCCCTCTGCAAATTTTAATACTGGTCAATTGGCTACATTCAATCTTGGAAATATAACTAAGAGGCTTGAAGCTCTGTTTTGCTGCTTTCCCATTCTGTTTGTGTGCCATTAGAATTGGACCATTAGGCACAGATCAAGACCTCCGAAATAACCGACATGTCTATCTTTAAGCAAACAAAAAAGCAGTGATCCTCTACAACTTCTTACAACCTCTCTCCTATTCATCCCACCACCCCCAAGAAGCTAATCTGAAAACAGAAACATTGGATATGAACACAGCTTTATTCTGCATCATACCTCAGTGCTTTCAAAGGTAAAGGAAACAGTAGAATGTCAATAAGTTCTGGGCTCTGCTACTGGGGAATGGAAAAAATGAAAAAGGAGAGACAGAAAATATGTTCAAGAAAGGCTCACTAGGCAAATATTTTGATAGATGGGACCTATTGGGAGAGAGGAATGAAAGGAAGAAGGGAGGGAGGGAGGACGGGAGGAGGAAGGAAGGAAAGAAGAAAGGAATGAAGGCAAACCTAGATGGTCCCATAGGCATTTTGGATATGAAATTGTGTATCACAACTGTATATACAAGTTTTAAGCTCAAACTGCTGAAATTCAAGCCAGTATATTTTTCCCAATTTGATTTACTTCTTATAAGCCCTAAAACAATTGGTTTAGCTATTATGAAACTCTGGCTCTTCTTTTTCCTAGGCTTTCTGTTATAGTCCCCCAAATGCTCTTGAAATACTAAAAAATACATCAAAAGATGAGGAGAACTAAATAATTCAATTCTGCTACTTACAGCTTTTCCTGTCTTAAGCCAGAGAAAATTCTGTGAATAATAATAATAAATGTATCTAGGAGGAAATTTCAGTAGAAAAGCTTTGGAAATTCTCTTTTTGGGATTATTTTCCCAGTTGACAATTGAAATTTGCAACTTTAGCCAGATAACTCTACAAACTACATTGTACACGTGCTTACATACACACGAATGAAGACAGTTAGAAGCTAGAAATTCTTTCTTTCTTTCTTTCTTTCTTTCTTTCTTTCTTTCTTTCTTTCTTTCTTTCTTTCTTTCTTTCTTTCTTTCTTTTTTTACATCGTAAAACATCATGGTATCAACAACTACATTGTACAAGTGTGCATGCTTATATACACACAAATTAAGATAGAAGCTAGAAATCCTGTTTCTATTTATTTGTAGTTTAGTTTAGACATCTGTACAGCAAATGGCAGCATCTGGGCTACATTGTCCATATAGTTTATGCTTGAATGGAAGATCTTCAAAGGATAAAAGTGTGTCGCCTAGATTGGGAAGTCAAAAAGCACCTTAGAAGATGACAATGTCTAACTATATCTGCATTGCTGCCCAGAATTCTACATGGATGTGTCTACTAATTGAGCCTGAGTTTAATGAGATTTTGCCCTTCTTGTTAGATTGATTAATTATAAATAATTAATCTGCTTTTCAACAAAGAACTACTGTATGTTGTTCAGGCAGAAAATTTCCAATGTAAATGTTATGTCTATTTTGGCACTCAGATAATCATGGACACCTGCAGAGGAGGTGGAGGTGGAATACATGATCACATGATGTCAACAAGCAAAAATAAATTACATATTTGTGTCACATATCATTATGGCTTGTTATAGATTCCATGCATGCAGTAGTTCCTCTCCGGGATTAATGTGTCATAAGATAAACTGAACAAAGTTTTGTCTTCATGGCCTTTTCTCAGAGCCAAGATAGTCCTTCACAATTAAGGTGGCATGAACAGTCTAATTGAAAAGAGGAAAAAATATGAAGTGTTGTATCCATGAAAACAAAAATTCAAGAACAATCAAATCAGAGCCAAACAAATTCAAAATCCTGCTTCAGATAAATCCAGACTTTAGAAAGGAAGTCAGGATGTATTACTGCCCTAAGAAGAAAGGGATGACATGGTGCAGCTGTAGTAAAAAAAATCCATTTCTCCTGTGAATGTGAAGTGTTATAATTGCAGGAACTTCAAGGACTGGTCATAAGTACCACTTGTTCAGTGTTATCTAAGTTTGAACAGTCATTGAACAAGTGTCATTAAGGACTATTTATATCGCTATGGGCTACTGTCCCCTAATGTTGTTCATACTACTTATGGTCTAAAGAGCTGTAGAATCATCCTTTATATAAGAGATAGACATAGACTACTTTTGAGAAACCAGGTAGATTTGCCCTTCAGCCTAAATGGTGCCAAGAGGTTACATGTTGGTGAAAACATGACCTCATTGGAGTGGACAGAATTGATTTCAACAGGTGTTTAAGGTCCTGTAACCCTCCTTAATCTATGTTTAAGAACAATTAGTACTAAAAATACAATATGCTTCTGTAAGATTAAAGAATCCAGTTGATATTTTAAAGTCCTCAAATCTCCCAGATAAAAAAAGGAGAAAAGGGTAGAAAATGTGGGCATCTGGGGGATGGGGGCTCATCAGGAAGCACAGTTTTCCCATTTCTATTATATATAATTGTTGCTATAAGCTTTAATCTTATAGTATCTAAAAATGAAAAGCACTGATGCCCACAGCAAATTGAAATTGGTCACAAAGGTAAAATTTGTGTGGAGACAACTGATTTCCTCTTTGTCTACATATATCTACCAACATCTGGCACAAGCATGTGGCTTATATCATGACATACATTTTCACTCTGGCTCCCTTTGCACTATCACTCAGACACTTATGTTGGCTATATTCAGAGTTAAAAGAGAATTAAAAAATTAAAGGGAAAGGGAATGAATAGAATGCATAAATGAGACCCAGATGTTATAAATAAATAAATAGGTGTCCCCAAAGCCAGTTTTAATTAACATTTAAAATCTTACATAGACATATTTACTTTAATTATTATTTGTCTCTAAGAGAATGCACAGTGGTCCACATTCGAGTTATCCATTTATCCTCATTAATAACCCATGAAAAAATTAGAATGACAGATAATAATGCCTTAATATGACCCTATAAACTATATAAGTAAAAACTAGAACTTTTGAGGTCCTCTATTGCATAGACTTTTATTTCTTGCCATTGTTTTATTTGATAGTTATTTATATGTTTATGCACTATTATCACAAATATAGCAATGACTAAATTGTGGATGGGATTGGCTCTAAATATAAAACACAAGTATATTAAAGAGCAATTATATTGTAATGGTAAGTGGAATTTATAACAAAGTAAACTGAAGGCAAAAGCTGAGATTTTTAATTAGGAGATGCAGCATAGCAGCAGAAGAATATTAGGAAATATAATATTCTTACCTGTCCTCAAATGACATCCAGACTAAAATTACAAAGTTGTACTGGAGAAGAGACGTAAACAATTTAAAGTATTTTTTTTTAAAAAAACCTAGATTTTCTACTTACAGTTTACCTTTCTTAGATACAAACACTTCTCTGAATCAAACTAAGGTAACATTCAGGGCTATAACATTAGGATATCATCAGCCAGGATAATCATAATTAAATATATGATTTCTCCTACTTCCCAAAATACCACAGTTCCCTCATATGGGGGGGTTAGGTATAGCACAATAATAAAATGCAAATTTATGTGGAAAGCTCTGGTTTTATCTTTCAAATAGCTTCCTGTATTGCATTTATAAGTTAATATATTTCAGCACCATACTAAGCCATGGTTTACTTAATCATGATTTAATGACTAAAACACAGTACATTGGGTTTGCATCGAATTATAAATTATAAGCCATAATATTTAGCAATTCAGATAGTAATTCTATATTGATTTCAATGCTTGTTGCATTCAGTTGCTGGTTATTATTGGCTTCGGATCATATTAGGTTTTCTGCACAAAAGTGAGCTTGCCTGGATTTTATGCTGAGCCACAGATGCCTTACTCATGTATCCATTAGTGGGATGAATTACGGATCTATACATGAGAGGTATATGAGCTCCAGCACCAAGGAAATAATTCTCTTGGCATGAGCATCTGGCTATCCTCAACTATTCCAAGATTCCAACTTTAAATAAGGCCTTAAATCATGTTAATTTGAATTTGTGATTTATTGATTTTGACTACCTAATATTTATCTGTAATTAAAGCTTTAAAGTAGTTGGTGCTATTTTCTTGCATGAATTGTATATTTTGCTTTTTAGTTCAGGTTCATTTTTAATTTAGCATCATCTTTATTTTAATGTCATCTTATGCAGGATTTTCTATCTAGGATCACTGCATGTAAGATAAAAGAATGTATACAAATAAACAAGATTTAGTCTCATTGGTCAATAACATTTTTAGATTCTTATAATATAAATAATATATTATTATCTATGTTCCATACTATTTTGACATCAGCAAACATGAAATTATTTAATCAAGACTTACTTAAATATCTATAGTGTAGGTCTAGGATCTGTGGAATGGTTTGCTTGAAATAAAGGTACTGAGATCTGAATGGAAAGAGACATAAGCAATCTGGTTTTTACTCCTGTAATGACATTCAGTAAGTGATAAGGAACAGTTAAACATGAGTTGACCTGTTAGCTCTAATAAACATCCCCATATGGTGGTACACAGCCAGCTTTCTAAGATTATGGTGTCAAGTTTCAATTATCAGCTGTTCCCAAAGATGCTAAAGCTAAATATGGAAGCAAAGGACAGAGCAATAGATTTTTAGTAAGAAGCAAGTTACTCACAGCAAATGTTGTGTTGTGGCTGGCTAGATAATTTGTTTAGTGATATTATTACTGTGCTATTAAGTATCCCTGAGGTGTGTCTAGATAAATACATTAAATTAGAAAAAAAGGATATAACCTACAATATCATAGATGCTGCTCTGAATTCAGTACTTCCCTAATTATTATTCAGATAACTGTACATGAAGGCCATTTAAACATATATTTATCACTATTTCTATTACATAAAATGAAGTTAAATGCAGATGTGCTTTTATATTTCTTCTTTGATTCAGAATAATTCCTTAATAAAAAACAGATTCTAACTTTTTTCTGTTAAGGTCATCATTTTTATAAAGCACTCTCTCTCTCTCTCGTTCTCTCTCTCTCTCTCTCTCTCTCTCACACACACACACACACAGGGTTGACTTGTTTCCAGTAAATCACCCAATTCAAAATTTGATTACAATTGTCAGTCAGAAATGGATTCAGTATCACATTAATTTTTATATATTTACATGGCAAGGATAAAAGGAGGAGTTTAGTGGCTCTAAGGCTCAAATCATATATTTACAATGAAATCAATAAGCAATAGGTACTTCTTACAAAATATTAAACCATCAGTTGTATTCCCAGTATTGTTGAATCCTAACTATAATGCTACCTTGTAGATATTTCAGTTGCAGTATCAACAACTGAATCTACTTTGAGGGGTCCTTGGTGAATCTACTTTAATACAGATCGGATATTTATTTATTTTGTTTATTTTTATTTATTTATTTGTCAATTGCTTACAAGATAATAGGTATAAGTAAAAACATAGTTATGAATACATAGATACATATAAGAAAAATAAAATATATATAAAAGAAACAATAGGACAGGGATGGTAGGTACATTGGTGCGCTTATGCACGCCCACTACAGACCTCTTAGGAAAGGAGTGAGGTCAATAGTAGACAGTATAAGGTTAAAGTTTTTGGGGTTTGGGGAAGAAACCACAGAGTCAGGTAGAGTATTCCAGACATTGACCACTCTGTTGCTGAAGTCATATTTCCTGCAATCAAGTTTGGTGCGATTAACCTTGAGTTTGCATCTGTTGTTTGCTCTTGTGTTGTTATGGTTGAAGCTGAAGTATTCATTGATAGGTAGGACATTGCAAAGTATGATTTTATTGTATCTTATTGTGGCGGTTGGTGGGGTTGGGGGTTGGAGGCACCGTGTTGCGGTGGTTCGCCTCCTTCCTCTCCGACCGTTCGCAATTTGTGTTGACAGGGGGGCAGAGATCGACCCCGAGGCCCCTGCTTTGTGGGGTGCCCCAGGGGTTGGTGCTCTCGCCCCTACTGTTCGACATTTATGTGAAGCCGATGGGTGAGATCATCCGTGGCTTTGGGGTGGAGTTCCATCAGTACGCTGATGATACTCAGCTGTACATCTCCACCCCGGGCCACCCCAACGTAGCCGTCGAAGTGATGACCCAGTGCCTGCAGGCCGTGCGGAGTTGGATGGGTCGTAACAGGCTTTGTCTCAACCCGGCCAAAACCGAGTGGCTGTGGTTTCCTTCGCCCAGATACAGCCAGCTTGTTCCTTCGCTGGCCGTGGGGGGAGAGGTATTGACCCCTGTGGAAAGGGCGCGCAATTTGGGTGTCCTCCTGGATGTGCGGCTGTCCTTGGAAGAACATATTGCAGCCGTCGCCAGGGGAGCTTTTTATCAGATTCGTCTGATCTACCAGTTGCGGCCCTTTCTGGATCTGGGCGCACTTCGCACAGTCACTTCCGCCCTCGTCATCTCCCGCTTGGATTATTGCAATGCTCTCTACATGGGGCTCCCCTTGAAGAGTCTCCGGAGGTTACAGTTTGTTCAGAATGCAGCCACGCGGGTGATCGTGGGCGCCCCTCGGAGCTCCCACGTTACACCGCTTCTCCGCAGGCTTCACTGGCTTCCTGTGGCCTTCCGGATTCGATTCAAGGTGGTACTGATGGTATTTAAAGTGCTCCATGGCTCGGGACCTGGGTACTTACGGGACCGCCTGCTGCCACCAACAACCTCCCGCCGCCCAGTACGCTCCCACAGGTCGCCCTACTTGGGGTACCGCCGCCTGATCGCTGGTGGCTGGCGGCCCCGAGGATGCGGGCTTTCTCTTTGGGAGCCCCCTCCCTGTGGAATGATCTCCCCCCGGAGATACGAGCCATGACAGATATCCTGACCTTCCGGCGTGCAGTTAAGACCCTATTTTTTAAACAGGCCGGCCTGGCCCAGTAAGGGTTTGTGGGGTTTTAAATTTAATGAGGGTTTTTAATTTTTAATCTGATTTTTAAATTTTTATCTATCCCGGATTTTAAATATTTAATTGTAGTTGGACGGGATGCAGCCAGATATATGTGTTTAATCTAGTTTTAAATCTATTTAATTTGTATCTATTTTATGTGTTGTTAGGCTGTACACCGCCCCGAGTCCCTTTTTGGGAGAGGGAGCGGTATAGAAATATGAAAAATAAATAAAATAAATAAATATACTATACTTAAATCGGACCGAAGGCAGCGTAATTCTACGTTTTCTAGGTCTAGAATTTCGAGTCTGGTGGCATAAGGTATTCTACAATGAGTAGAGAAGTGGAGAACTCTTCTTGTGAAATATTCCTGGACTTTCTCAACTGTATTAATATCACATACATAATGTGGGTTCCAGACTGATGAGCTGTATTCGAATATTGGTCTAGCAAATGTTTTGTATGCTCTAGTTATTAGTGTAATATTACCAGAGAAAAAGCTACGTAAGATTAGGTTAACAACTTTTAACGCCTTTTTGGCTATGTAGTTACAGTGGGCTCTAGCACTTAGGTCATTTGAGATAAGTACTCCAAGATCCTTGATAGAGTTTGGATCATCAACAAGGTCTTGACTATTCAGCCTGTATTTTATTTTCTGATTTTGTTGCCAAGCATTTATTTGTTGAGATTTGAAGTTGCCATTTGTTTGATCATTCTGATACCTAGTCAAGGTCATTTTGAAGGGTAGCAGTATTGTCTGTGGTGTTGAATAGCTTTACTTCATCAGCGAAGAGAATGCAGTTGCTCTTGATATGATCACAGAGATCATTTATGTAGAGTATGAAAAGAGTTGGTCCTAGAACATTGTCTTGGGGAACACCACTGTTGACAGGTACAGAATTTGATAGGACACTCCCAGTTTTGACTATTTGTTGTCTGTTTGACAGGAATTCTTCTATCCAGTTATGCAGATGTCCAGACATACAGTAAGATTTTAATTTTAGGAGTCACCCCTAGAATTCTGATTTCAGGTATCTACCTTCATGATCTCAAAAATATGTTGGAAATATATTTTATAGAATTCCCAGCTAGCTATTAACCATGTGTCTGAGAACTTTGAAAATTATACAGTTGTCTCAACACATCTTGAAGATATCAGGTTGAGGAATGCTGAGTTGCAACATGATTGTAATTCACCATTTGTAAGCTTTTGTACAGAGAAGATAAATGAAACTTGAAGTACTGATTGAGGAACAAACCTGACTTGTCAGTGGAAGACATCTCTTTTCTCTTACTTTCTGATAACATCCTCCCCTGTTTACTGCCCTCTTTCCTATCAAAGACCACCCACCCTTTCTAATAGCTTCTGCACCAACACACCATGGCTGCAATAACAAATGCTGCCTCATTTCAGTATGATAAATGAAGAGTTTTAATGAAACTGGCCTAAGCCATTCCTGGCAAGCTGCCTGCTTTTTCTTTGTTCTAAACAGAGGTGATTCATCATTCTCAGAACCCCCCTCCATTGCAGCATCCCCAATCAATGCATCCTCTGCCTGTCTTCTTCCGTTATCCCCGAGCTTCCCTTTTCCCCTGGCTTTCTCACCTTTTTCTCACCTTTATTAGGCTTACAGTTCTGATGATGAGATGTTCCATATTTCCCTGATCTCTTTGCATCAGCACAGTTGTCGGAGACTAAGAAATGTTTGTGAATGTCAGCTGCACCTTTCCTTCCCTAGTGAACAGTGACCTAATATATAAACACACATTAAGCAGCCCAACAGAATATCTGGTGACTATTAATTATCTCTGCCTGCCCCATTCTGTCATTAGGGTTGCCTCAATTCCCTGGGATGGGTTATCAGTCTATGATGCATAGTTTTAAAAGATCAGAAAAATAAATAAGCCATCCTCCTCTGCTTGGAAAATCCACAAATGGGCAAACTAAGCTAGTAGCACAGCCTACTCATCATTTTGAAAGAAAACAAATGGATGTAATCTCAGGAGAGGAATGACACCTTAATCAAACCAGTCAGTAGTGGTGATTCCCTACTTTTAAAACCAGAGACATTACATAAAGAGCAGAGTCTATAAGGAGATAAATTTATGTAGCTTGTTTATTTGTTGTACTAGTATTCTTCCCATCACTGCAAGGATCCTAACTAGATTTGATCTGTCCTATTGGAAAAGATAGAGAACAAATGACAGAAGTCTATGGAGATTCTCAGTCATCCAAATCATGGTTGGCCCAAAGGTGCTTTTTCAAGAGGCAACTGGAGTTTCTGGTTTTTCTTTGAAAATGTTTTGCTTCTCATCCAAGAAGCTTCTTCAGCTCTGACTGGATGGTGGGGACTGGAAGGATTTATACTTAACTGGCCTTAACAACTCGCTAAAAAGAATGCAAATGACCACCTGTCTGCAAGGACTATACATCCTTCCATTCTCCATCATCCAGTCAGAGCTGCAGAAGCTTCTTGGATGAGAAGCAAAACATCTTCAAAGAAAAACCAGAAACTCCAGTTGCCTCTTGAAAAAGCATCTTTAACCCAAATGATGGTAGGAAAAATAATTGACTTGGTAACAGGTACCAACCCTAGAGCTAAAATTCAACTATGGACAGATCATTCTTTTGTTCTAGATTGTTCTACTTTAAAGTTAAAAATATCAAAGGATGAAAGATGTACATTAGTTGCTAGAATCTTTGTGGGGTGAGTAAATTAAGATATAAATAATCTCTTTCAAAGCTCTTTTGCATCGTCTCTCTCCAAAGCAATTTTTAACAAATTTGGACACATGTTTGTGTCAGTTAGGAAAACAACATGGTACAAAAAATTAAGTTTCCATTGTCCTGGAGTGCAGCAATAGTATTGTGGGAGTGACCTTGGGAGATAGAGAGAAGACCCACAGTCAGAGAAATAACTTGGATAAGGCAGGTTAAGCTGAAGAAGGAATATGGATATTGCAAGCATCTCAGAAGGTATCCTCTCTAATTTCTTGGGATGTAAAGGTGATGGAGAAGAAATGTACTTTCAGACTTGCATGTTAATGTATAAAGTAGAAGTAGTTCATCTGATTTTGCTTCCTGCCTGGACTGCCTTGCAAGACTAACACCTGTTATAATTGTCCTCTGCACTCCTGAAACAATCTACCTCTGCAGATAAAGATGGTTCTCTCTCTCCTTGGTTCTTTTTTTTGTTTGTTTGTTTTTTTTTTTGCAAAAGTGAAAACCTGGTTCTTTTACAGGAACTTCAAGATAGGAGAATAAGGATCAGCAAAGTCTGATCACAAGTATCATATGAAGGATGCTAGGCTGACTACAGACAGATTTATGCTTTTTTAAAAAAATTCTTCAAGTACAGTGGGTTCTTTTGAGATGCTTACAATCACAAATGTAAGTAGCATGGAAGAGAAATTAATTATCCCCCTTTTCTCTCTCCCTCCCTCTCCCTTCCCCCCCCCCCCTCTCAAAACACAGCTTTAAAAATGGCAGTGGGAAATGCCAGTGAGTCTCTAATGTTACACATGGTTTGGTTGTTCTTGTAAAAACAAATGAGATGTTTGAAGATTTAAGACTGTAGAGAGGGAAAGATGTAAATTGTTTTTGTTAAACAATTCCTCAGATAATTTTAATGGCTATGTTTTTGTCTCAGAAAAGGAATTGTTATCATTAATCAGCATGTTTAATCTGAATTTCAGGAGTATAACAAAGAAAGTTTATATTCATGACTTTTATAACAATAGGGAGAAAAAGCAAGGCTGTGAATAGGTTGGGATTGTAAAAAGAAATGATAATGTATGATTCCAAAACGCAACCTTTAGAGATAGAGATGGGACATTAGATGAATTCTCTTCAAAAAGCTGACCAAACAAATGGATGCTTTTGGAATTGCATAAATAAATAAACAGGTTTCTAAGTTATTAGGGAGACAATAGATGTTTTACAGAACTCTTTAAAAAAGAAAATTATCACATTTTTCACATTAAGATACAGCAGTAGGAGTGATATACTTTATATTCAAAATATTCTGATTCTATTCTGAAATACTGTAAACTGAAGATTTTTATCCAATAGAGAAAATATGGAAAATTCTGTATAGAATGGTCTATACAGTGTAATAGTCTATAACAGTGGACCCCTTTGCGGCTTAGTGGCATAGCTTAGGGTAAGGAGAGCGGAACTGGGCCACACAAGCAATGGGCTGACATGCATGGGCATGCATAGAGCTTGACTTGTGTGACTGGCAGGCTGGCACATACATGTATGCAGCTCCACTTGTGCAAGTCGAGCTATGCGCACACATGCATGCTGGTCCCCCGTTCATTCAGCCCGGTTCCAAATAGGCCATGACCGGGTAGTAGGACGGAGCCCAGGGGTTGGGTCTCTGGTATATAAGGTATAATGGTTAAGTGGTTGGAACTAGGAGTGAACAGATCTAGTTTAACACTATTCTTAGCCATTGAAACATATTGCATGACTTTGGGCTAGTAACTGTATATATGTATGTATGTATGTATGTATGTATGTATGTATGTACATATGTATGTGTCAACTAAAAAGAATCTCCTTTGGTCTTTTTAGCTGCCAGAAAAAGGGAGTGGAGGAAAACAGTGCATTCCTTAAGTGCCTAGATAATCAGCCTGGCAGCCCAAAGTTGTTGGAGCGCAAGGATATTACTGGAGAGCATGATTGATCACTTTTGGGGATGGATGTGTCCCATTGGAAAATATACATCCAGGGGGTGGGGGGCAGACCAGGATCAAAGGGAAAATGAATGATTTTAGCCTCGGCTGCATCCAGCCAACACCAACGTGGCCACTTCTAATAAATCAATTTTCTTTTCTCTGAGATGCAGCTAGAGACTTATGATTTGAATGGGGGTAGACTTGTTGGAGTCCTGACAGTATGTATGTATGTTGTATGTATGTTTGTATGTACATATCTATCTATCTGTATGTATGTAATCTTCCTCATTAGCTCAACTTTTTTGTCTGGACTTTTTTAGATTGTAGTCATGACTGACTTGTGTTATTGGATTCAATTTACTTATGTAATTTATATCAAGATATTATATTTTTAAAGCTGCTGCTTATTACTTGTTTTGGATGAAAGAATGGATGTGACTGAAAAACAAGCTACTTTTAGAAGGTGATAACCTGAGGTTTTGATGACATGGATATTTATGGTAATATAAAGTTAAAGTTTATGTTATTTTAAAAAATCATTTCATTAGACATGTTCTATTGAGAATATGGAATAGATATACTGGAATGTCACTAAAATTAGTTATATAATTCTGGTTATGTGAATAACCAGTGCACCCAGAAGATTAATGTCCTATGATTTGTACACGAATGGCACACTTGGGTGACTCATATCTTCCTTCCCCTATCAAATGCAATTTTTGTTTGTTTTAGTTGATCTAATTATCTTCAATTACTGTTTTATTTTCCTCTTTCATCTACTCTTCTTTTTTATTTGCTTGCAAAGTTTTAGACTGCATACTTTAAAACTAACAATATTTATATAACTGTTTTTTGTAACTGGGCAATAATTCTTTGATGAGTGTTGTGTTATCAATTGGACCAAGCAGTTGATTGTTAAATTGTACATGGGGAGAGGAGGAAGAGGATAATCTGTTTTTATTGCAGATATAAAATTAAATATATATGTTTATATTTTATATTTCAGAAAATGTTTCTGCAAAGTTTTCGAATTATTATTCTCAGAATTTGTATGTTTTATTATAGTGAACAGCACATGAGTATTTTGCCATCTGGTGGTTGCTTGCAGCATATCATTAACTGTATTTTAACAATCAGTTGTGAATAGTAAACAATAAAAATATAAGAAAATTTTGCAGCATTTTATAAATATATATTTCAATAATTTACAGTTCATTTCATCAGATAAAATGGGGTTTAGTGCTATGGACATTATATATACAACTGTTGTTTGGAATAGAAGTTAGATATTGGGAATGGTAGAGAGAGACACATATGACTTACCTTAAATAATGAATGTTTATTGAATAGTAATATAGTGTGTAATACAGACACTCTTGCATTAATGGTGTAATTAACGTGTGTTGTTTGAAGACATTTAGTCCTGTGACTAATTCATATGCCATGTGCTTTGATTTCCTGATAAATTCACTGTTTCATGATGAAATCTATCTTTGTAATTCCTTTCCAGAAGTACAGCTTTGTAGTCACTTGAGGTCAGTGACAGAAATTAAAATGAAAATGTTATTCCAATTCCATTTGGCTAATCATGATGTCTAATTTATGTTCATTTATTCGATTGCAGATTTTCTGTCGCATAGTTGCAGAGTTTCTTCAGTGTAATATATATTGCTGATTGCATATTAAAGGATGCAAATATATGTTAATCTGATGTTTTTACAGAATTATTAGGGTGGAGGGGGAGGAGGTAGAGGCAGAGGAGAAAGCATGATGCAGCATTTTCCATCTCAAAACCAATTCTGGCAGGTGATAAAAATTGTGCATTCCTGCCCTGGAACATGCTATAATTTGTTTTGTTTTCTGCTTGATTTAATGTATAATTAGATAAATATACAATAAATATATTTATCCTGCTTGTATATAATAATATATCCATTAATATTACAATTTTGCAATAACTTTGGGAAAGATTGTGAGTCCACATAGCAACTTTTTACTCCCGTCAAACTAGACTTTATCCTAGCATTAACTTACATAATTCCATCTTTCTTGATGTCTTTTATCCCTGAAGTTCTATGGACTATAGACCTGACAAATCTAAGAAACTATGACTTATTAAACTTGCATTGTATTCCCTATTCTTTATTATTATTATTATTTTGCTTATAGAAGGCACCTTCCATTCTGAATAAGACCTTGCATTTATTGTCCAAAAGCCCTCCAACATGAATGTGACCAACATTTTGTCCTCTTTTCTTCTTCCAGGGAGATTTTAGAGGCAACAAGTATGTTTTAAGCCTTGCAGAGGCAAAAACCTTTTGCAGAGACTGAATCCCATTCTGCTCAAAAAAATCAACTTAAACTCTAGCCTGTATGTAAGTGTGTGTGTTTGTGTGTTCATGTATGTGTACGTAGCACACCCAATTAAGTGGCATTACTTCCCTAGCCTTTGTAAAGCATAGTCTCATATTGGAAAAGATTGTCCAACCTTATCATCAACATTTAAACCATAGTTTCTTGCCGTGATGCTTTTATTGATAGTTGGAGAGTAGATTTATTTTTTCATGAGGGATGCAGTGGAAAGCTATGTCTTATAAAATGCCAGAAGTATGGATCTGCTTTATAGAAAAAAGGAAATCGAGACAGCATGTGGTGTATGTTACACTCAAACTTATTAGATCAAAGATATGTATAAAAATGACACAGTAACAGCAATAATGTACTTCCCTCTATCAAAACTGTTGGCTTTTCAGGCTCTTAAGATAAACCATGTCTTTGTAATATTGAATAATTCTTCATGTGACTAGAAGGGACAATTTCAGATTTAATTGCAGGAAACTCAAATGAAAACGACAGATTCAAGTGATTAGGAAAGACTGCCTCTGTCCAAGATTCTGAGCTATAGTACTGCTAACTCAATCTTAGTTAGACAAAGATGCTTGTTGTGCATTGACTGAAGTTTCCACTCAGGTCCGTGCTTTGAGCGGGAAAGCACGGACCTCTCCCATTGGTTGATGCCATTTGACAGCCGGCTATAAAAGGCAGCTGTCAAACGGCATCAGCTGTTGCCGCTCCAGCTGGCTGCCGTGTTAGAGTGGCAGTAGCGGTAACCCTTTATTTTTAAATAAAGTTAGAGCTGAACCTTTGCCTCAGTGTCTGCCTGAGTGATTACCGTCGCTCTACAACACTGGCGATGAGGATGGGATCCTAAATAAAGGCAAGCCAGGCAAAAAGAAAAAGAGCGAAATCCACTAGCCGAGAGCTGAAATCGCTGCCTGAGTGATTACCGCTGCTCTACAACAATGCTTGCCATAGGTTTTTAAAAAAATAAATTTTATTGAATAAATATTCAAAACAATTTGAACACAGTGTGACTTTCTTGGCCATCATTTTGGCCATACAAGCTATGGTATAGAGATACACATAACAGTTAATTTCCTTTTTCCTTTATGTTATTAGTATAATGCTAGCTGCATATTATTTCTAATTACATTTATATACATTTATATACAAATTATATACATATTTACAGCCATCCTTTATACTCATGCATTCGTATCATCTCATATTCGTCCATTATATTCCATTCTCTTTGGTTTACAAAACTTTAACTTTCATTCCTATAAAGCGTCAACCCTTTCTTTCTTTTTCCTTGACTCTAGCCATTGATACATTTTACTGCCAGACTTCATAATAATTTATATTACCCTTATCTTTGATTTCTAAAGTTAGCCTGTCCAGACTATCTCTGCACAGACTAATATTTTCCTTATTATTTCACTTTCTGTAGGGGTAGCTTCATTCTTCCAGTTTTGGGCATACACCAATCTCGCAGCTGTTATTATATGTATCATTAAATATATTGTTTCATTACTTTTTGAAGAAAAATAAACAGCCAGAGAAATGTAATTGCAGCAGAGGCATTGTATACTAGCTCAATGTTTGACTTCCCCAGGAAACACTGAAAAAACATTGGAATATTCAACAGCTATTACGCATCAGTGACAACAACACAGGTGTGTGCTGATAATTGGTTTATGTATAATTCTTTATTGGACAAAAATGAAAGGTCTTAGATCTTAAGTGAATAATGGAGATTTTGAGAACACATTTGAACATGGTTAGAAAATGGCTACTGTGATGGACATGGCATGAGCATTGAAAATAAAGAAAAAAAGGCATGTTGCACCTTTTTATGCAGGATGAACTCTATTTTCTTGATCCCTTCAACTTCTATCTTCTCTGGGCAGTGAGCACATTTCCTGAGCTTTTTCAACCACCATTATTTTTAGTTTCTAGAAATATCTTTGCAAAATAAAAACATTATTGGAAAGAAATGTGATATTTGGGGAAAGCACTTTTGCTTTGCATCATGCTGGTACTATTAGAATAAATAAATAAACATTGGTGGGTTTTTGTATTTAGTTATTTATTTTTTAGTCCAATCATGTTTGAAACTTGGCAATGCCAAAGAATGCATCTGTGGGTATATTGTACCAGCCAGCCATACACTGGAGACTCAGATTTTATGCTTCTTTTTCTGGGGTTTTTGTGTTTCTGTATCATACAAACTGAGCTGAAAGGCAACAAAACAAGCTTCACATTTTATTCTACATGCCATGTTCTTATTTTCCATTTTTTCTGCTTTTCTCCTTCCATCAGTTTATGCTTTTGCTTCCAATCAGCACATTATCTATCAGATAACATGCTTCTGCTTCAGTACTTGTAATGAGGAACGATAACTATCTTGTTTATTAATAACAAAAATGGTTTTGCATGGCTTTATTATTTTTTTGTTTTGTAGAAGACAAAAGACAGTAAAAAAAAAAAAGACAGTAATTAGATTGTTTTCTCTCATTCTGTTCAATGAAGCATTTGGGATGCCATAAGAAGCTTCTTGATTTTTCCCCCCATCTTCTTATTTGCTACTTTCTCCAGCTTTCCTTTGAAGGATCAGACAAACAGCACAGAGAATGGCCTAATGATGATCGGTGACAGAATTCTATTCCCGCCACCTCAGAGGTGCAGAGAACTTGCTTTTAATAGGAATTTCAGTTCATGTTACATCTTTTATTTTGCCATGTTCTTAGCAACCTTCTGCTATCTTAGGGGAAAAAAGCGTTACATAATATGTGTTTTATATGTGTGTATGTATTTGTATACACATACAGTACATACATACACACACAGAGAGAGTTTTATATATTTATTTTAAGATATAGGCAGTATCAGGGATGGGATTTTACCAGTTCAGACTGATTTGGACAAACCAGATGTTAAATTTACATCTGGTTTGCCAAACTGGTAGTTAAACCGACCAGCTGGCCCCTCCCACACCACTACCCTCCCAGGAGTCTCTACGTGGTGCATTTTAGATGCAGCTAAGTACAGGATCCGTGCGGAGACTCTGGGAGGGCAAAAAATGGGCCAAACCAGAAGTTCAGGAAGTCTGGAAATGGACCTGTTTCTGGCTTCTGGAGAGCTTCCGGAACCCAGGGAGGGCATTTTTGCCCTCCCACAGGCCCAAGGGAAGCCTCCGGACCTCGGAGAAGGCGAAAGAGACACTTACAGAAGTTCCATCCCACCATGGCCATGCCCACCCAACAATTGAGCAGCGAGTCGGTTGCTGGGATATTTGAATCCCACCCTGGGCAGTATATTATATTTATTTATTAATCTCCTTCAGGGATTGCCCCTGAGACTAGATAGAACAGACAAGGAGGAAGCTAACCACCAGATTGCAAGAATACAAGTAAACAATAGATGAGGAGATCCGAACTCATTGGTAGCCTCATATTGCAATGAACAAGGACATGAATTCAATTTTGCAGCTACTAAGATTATTGGCCATGCAGGTACAAAGATATCCAGAGAAATGATTGAAGCCTGTTAACAGGAATGCTGATTTACCACCAGCTTATTAGGTACTTAGGAACCAAGGGCTTGGCGGCACAAGGAAATAATAGCCCACAGCCAGTCATCAACACCCAATCAAACAATAGGAAGGCACCACATAAATATGACTCACAGAATAGCTCAACACACATAATCCAGTAGAGAGAAGTTCCCTGAAGATGGGCTCCAGCACGAGTCCAAAATTTCAGAAGAGTAAACCTCAGGTCCTTGTGACTGACCCAGATTTGAACTTGCAGTATATTATATAATTAAAATACAGTGAGGTTTATGCAGTATTGATTAGATTATAACACTAAAGTTTAGATACATTAAATCTTTAAATAACAAAAACATAATTTAACAAAAAGTGCAAGATATGTGACATAATATCTAAATACATAATAATTAAAAAATACCTCTTTAAAAATAACATTGTAGTGCTTGGAACTCCCTGTCCCTCATGAATGCATGATTTTCTTTAAATAAAAAAGATATATCAATGTTAAATAGGATATTTGAAATGTCACTGTTGATAAGCAAAATGTTGTTTTATTTTTTATATTGTAGGTTCCTCATATAAATCCCTCTGTGAGAATTTATCCAACATTACTATTTTCACATAAATGTACTGTATCTCATGTATATTAAAATGAGACAGTCAATCATTAAATCATATATGTTTAATCTCAAGGTTAATTTTGGTCCATTAAATTGATACTTCATTGAAATTTTTCACAGTACTGTGGACGTGTCTTTTATAACTTAGTTTCTCATATTTTTATTTTTAAAAAAAATTAAATTCAATTACAGTTGATTCTTCCCATAGCTACATTTAACATACCAGTAAGCATATTTTAGCCTTTTCTTATACGGTTCTACATACATACATAAATAAAGGAATGTCACTGTGTATGTTAGTTTATGCCCAAGTTTCATTAGTTTTACACTAATGATTCTTTTAAAGGCCCAGTCACACTTTACTTTTAAAATAACCATTGCCCAGGAACCCAAGTCAGCTTCTTCCGTTCTTTCCTAAAATACTTAATTTTGAGGTAAAGGGGGATTCAACTTTCCTTTAATTTGAAAGCAACACTTACACAAATCTTTTACCAATCATCATTTCAGAGGAAAAGAAAATGTACAACCTGTTTTCACCTTTAAAGCAATTACTGGGAACCATGATTCTCTTATCTTGTCCTGCTTGCTCACTCATTCAGAACACTTTTTTATGGTGCTGTTTACTCAAAGTGTCCTAGAATGGCTTTTGTGTGATTAGCAAAGAGAAGATTGGTCTAGTCAGTTATTTGATTTATAAACTATTTCAATCCAAAGACTCAAGGTAATGTACAACAAAAAGTCAATGGGCAATACGGAATAAAAGTTCTACAAAGTACAATAACATCATAAAATATATATTCATAATTTCTGAAGGCCCTCCAGAAAAGACAAGTGTTAAACATTATTTGGAGGAACATAATAGTAAGGGCTGTTTTTGCCTTGAAAATATGATCCTCCAGATTGGGAGACCAGTCCCAAAAACAAACCCTGAAAGGAAGACTCCTCCAGCAGGAGATCCTTACTAAGATCACTAAACTATTACACAAATAGAAAGGAATCTAGACAGGGAAAAAAATGAAATTAACAAATTCAAGTGCTATCTTTTTACAGATGAATTTTGACTTTTTTCAGGACCGTTGGAAAATTCTTTTCCCATAGCTTTTTGTTTTAATGGTGCTAGTGATCTTAACAATGTTAGTCTAGCAATAGAAAACATAGAATGGTCCTCTGCTGCCTCTATTTTCCCACTTGATCAAGATAAGCAAACTCCATTTGTTTTTGTTTATAAAATGATTAGTGAAGATAGTGAAGGCTGAGAGTATTTGGGACAGCACAAAGAGTATGTTGCCTTTAATTGGACTGGTTTAATTGGACAATGAGTGATGCATGCCTCCTTGTTTTTATTCAAGCAGCATAACAAGACTCTTTGATCTAGCAAGTGCAACATTTCACCTATATTTTCATTTACAAACAGAAAATAGGGGAAACAAATCTAATCTGTAGGCAATCTAATATATTGGCATGCAAATTCTGGCAAAATTATGGCTAAGAATTCTGATATTTTTTTAAAAAGTACCCGTTTTAGAGATAGTCTGAATTGAAATTGATCAGGGCCTCCACTATTTTTGAACCTCCTAGGTTCAAATCAGAGTGGCAAGACTAGGTCTGGTTTTGTGTTAGTGACTCATAGTTTATATCGACAGATATGATGCCCTGATCGGATAACAAAGTAATCTTGACCACTATATTAAAAGATAGGTGCAGTTGCATAAATATTTTATTTTCAATGAGAAGTGCATATAGGTGTTTTAATTATTTGAATTCTTTATTGCAGTCATATCAAACCTTCATGTGTTAATTAAATGTGTTTCTAAGGCAACTGGCAAGGGTAGGATACTATAAAAATACAGGATGACACTGGATTAATGGGCTTCCCATAGTGGTGCTAATAGAGATTTTGAAGATGAAAATGAAATAGTAACGCAGCTAAGTACGGAATTTTGCCATCAAAAATATCACAGCTAAGCTAAAATCTCCATATTAGGAGAAAATTGATTTATTGATTATAATTGAAAGTGACTCATAGTTGAGTTAGTAAGAAGATGGTGCATATTCTTTATTATTACTCTCAGGAGGACTACTCATTGATATCTTCTCACACAGGAATGGACAACTCTTTATTTAATTATCACTTTGTACATTTCTTGGATAACATAGACCAAGTGAAGAATTAACACAGTTTAAATGGGACAAGAAAATGTATTAAATAAGCTAGCTATACAGAAAGAATTTTAGTCTTTTTTAATTTATAAAACATCTAGTGAAGAGGGAGAAGTAATTAAATTAAACTAATAATATATTATCATTGAACAGAAAACAAAGATTTTGTTCTCTTTAATTGGATATTGTTCCCGATATTCTAATATGTAATATGTAAATGAATTTTAATCATGTATCAGTTTTGTTCTGGCTCTGCCTGCTCTTACATCCTGGTCTCACTTACATTTTGGACTTCAGTTTTCAACGTGTTACTCAAAAGTCAGGTGAGCTCCTGACAAACTTGCCTTTTTCTCATTATCAGCATGAAAATGCTAAAAGCCATCTTTAGCTTTTTCACATTTTAAAATTGATTCAATTTTGTCATGGATGTAATCTAACATGCTTGAACAAAAGAGGGTTGTTGGCATCAGGGGTGGGATATGATCAACTCTGTGTGGGCAGATCTCCTCTCTGGTAATTGGGAATGCTTCCATGGCCATTTTAGTTTGAACTGTGAGTGAGACCAGATAAGCTGGCTGTCACACAAGCATCCACTAAGTAATACCTAAATTGCATTTTTGACATTTTTGTCATGTCTTATTTGAGTTTCTTATAAGTCAGATTCTGCCAGCTTTATAGTTATAATTCCAACTTTATTGGGTTGCTTTATAGGTTTTCTGTTGCTTCTGATAAGGAGATTCAAGTGGCTATATTTCATGATTGTTCATCCTACCATTCACAAGGACAGTAGTATTTAGTACTGTCAACCCCTTGGACCACTGATTATGTACCATTAAGTTGTTGTTTTTTATTCCTAGTGACCATATAGTTAGATTTTCTCGAATGACAATCTATTGATAACCTGGTATTTCAAGTCTTCTAAAGAAACATTCATTACTACTATATCTTAATCTATCCATCTTGCTATTGGTCATCCTCTTCTTCTTCCTTCCACCTTCCTCACTTTTTTCAGCTAACTCAATTTTTAATTTGAGTTGGGCCATTTGTGCCTCAAGTGACAACTCTGGGTTGAAACAAATCAATGGTTTATCAAGCAAATCAAACTAGAGTTGTTACTTGAGGACAAACTGGAATATGAAGAGATCCCAGATCCCTTTTCTCTTTTACCACATTGCATTCCGGTGCTTTAAGATGCTCTACTGTAACTCTGTATTCCTAAAAACAGAAGTAAACAAAGGACGGGAGCAAACAGTTTAAAACAGCAAGCTGCTGTGAAATAAATCTGAAGAAGAGCACCCTGATTTCAGTTTTGCCTAATATGTTCTTTCATGTTTGAAAACAAGGTTTCCTGTCACTATTTACAAAAGAAGAAATGGCCTCGCTAAGATACACTCACATGTTTAATTTGGCCTTGAATTCATACATGTAAAGCCAAAGGAAAGTTGGCTACTTTAGGCAGAATGAGTATTAATGTGGCATCTTTAGTCAATATTCCATGCTATAAACATTTACAGTGATAAATAAAACCTGACTGGCAAATCTTTTAAGGTTCTTAAGAAGGCTGCCAATCCATTACATTTCTGAGAATGTAGAATTAATCACAATGGGAAAATCAGTTCTTTCTTTCTAACAATGAGGAAGAGAGACAACTTGGATTTCATAGCAGAAGAATGATACAAGTTCTTCCTGGCTTTGTATCTCCAGATCATGTACTGCCAGATGCTGGACACCCCCAGGGGTAGAACATGTAGTGTAATAAATGGCAACTTGACTGATACACTTCTACCACTCACTGTGACTAAAAAATGACTACCCAGAGTGAAAAAATAATCCATGACTGAAAAAAATTCAAAAATAGTGATGTTTAATATTAAGATGTGCCTGGCATTCCTATATTATTGTAGATGATTTTAGTGAAAGACTATAAATCAAATGAAAATGAGAAATGGAAATTCAAATATTGTTGACAAGTGCATAATAGAAGAAAGCATCAACTAATAGGAAAAAAAATTACAGGGATGTGGAATAGTGAATAAATATTTCCCCACTTCAAAAACAAACAAATGAATGGAATGGAATAGAAATAGGAGAGGAGAGGAGAGAGCAGAGGTATTTGTTTCCAGTGCATAAGCTCTCACTGTACATAAAAAACAACAACAGAGTAATATAATCTTAAACTATCAAGGAGAAAGTAATGGAAAAGATGAGAAAGATAATACAGCCATACTACATGAATAAATATCCTTAGACATAAGACATAAGCTTTTAGGAAAACATTTGAAAGATTGATAGAAAAGCTTTTCAGATCTACAACATGGATAGTAGAAAAGTGTAATAAGAAGATCATAGTAATTTTTGAAAAACATTGGCTATAAAATAACTTAAAATAAATGCTATAAACAGTTAAAGATTTTTCCTATTGCCAAAATTCCTGCATGGAAACATGTTGGCATCTTATCTGGAGTAAGGTAGGGATTTATTTAAATAAATAAAAAAAATCTCTTGTAGCTAATTCTTATGCTTGTTAGCCAAATAACTGCGATGATAGAAACTAGCATAACTGCTGTTTCAATCATATACATTTCTTTCTACCGGCTCAAGGCCACCTGCTAGCATAGCAGTTCCAATTCCAGCAGAAATATAGAGTGTACATCTACACAATGTCTGGGTTAAATGTAATTTTATGCACTTTTATGAACAAAATCGAAAAGTTGTTATATATTGCATATATTGCAATCCTCACATGTAAAGTTTTAGCATTTTCTGGCCATCTGAACAGAAGGGGAGATAGTGAGGTTAGCATATCTTATGTTACCAATATATAGCACAGTAGTGATAATATTATAAAAAGGTCAAATAAGTATATGGCAGTGCCCCCAAGTGTTTACCTGACACTTCTGATTTATTTTGAAGAATCAGATTCCTATCCAACTTTTCTTCTCAAAATCTATCCAAATTGTCAATAGTTTGTCATTCTATGCATGTATCACTGCATAGTTTTGGGGACAAAAAGCAGAACTCCACTTCTGAGTGCAGGACTATCACTGATGATTCAGCAAGATATTAGTTAGAGCAGAGTTCCTCAAATTGATCAATATCACTGTCAAGGGTTGATGGGACTACCCAAGGGCTTGATAAGTACAGTAGAACCTCTGGTCACAACCATAATTCATTCTATAACTTTGGTCGCAACCCAATTTGGTTGTGACCCAAACCTAATTTTGGAAATTTGGTGCTTACAGAAAAAAGTGATGCAGAAGGGGAAATCGGCCGCAAAAAAAAAAAAAGTGAATTTTTTGGACAGAACCCAATTTGGTCGTGGACAGAAACATTCATGACTAGACTGTACCTGGGGAGTGGTCAAAAGGAGGATAGTAAGCATCTAGTGTCAATAGGAACAGACTTAACTAGAAAATCATGATAACTTATGACTAAGACTTACCAAATATGTGCATTTTGTTGATGCTTTTTGGATGCAAATTTCTTATGGATGATATCAACAGTTTCAATAGAAAAGGTATGTTAAACCTTATAGCTTTCATGTTTTAAATATCGCCTATTTTTATGAATTGTTATCATTTATAGTTGTTCTGACCCAACCCTGTTACCAGCAAGAAAATCTCAAATAAACGCAGCAACTCAAACCTTCACAGCTTTAATCTACAAATAATTTCTTTGTAGATAAAAGATGTCTTGCAGCCAATTAGTCCAACCAGAAAAGCCTTGACAGAATTCTTCAGATAAGCTGGAGTCTCCACACACAATGCTGAGTCCTTAGAATGTTTTTGCTTTCTGCAAAAGCAAAAACCTTTTAAAACCAGGCTTATATTTCCTGGAGGGAGGGGCCATTATGTTGCATCCTTACTCCTGAGTCACCTGTGCTGCTTCAGCTGTTCTCTTCTACGAATCATCCTGCACTCACACACACTTGGCACAGACTCCTCGGGAACCTCCTCATCACTGCTGCCAGCCCCCACAATCCCTGAAGTCCACTCCCTGATGGTACTGGCCCCTCATCAGCGTCATCGCTCTACTGAGCCATCTGCACCTGCTGCCAGCTAACCACAACACTAGTACTATTACAAATAAAGTTAAGTATTTATTACATTATTTCACAAAATAACTGCTTGAGAGTTCAAGAACAATCAAAACTTCATGAAGAGTTTAATGACCTCAAGAGTTTGGAGACCCCTGGATTACAATAACATGATGGCTTTCAAATGTATCAAATTCAGATTCCCCAAATCCTTGGCACATAAAGGAGTAGATTTCTGTGTAAGAATATCTGTGATGTCTGCATCTATCCAAAATGCATATTAGCTTGTTGCAATTAGATGAGTTGTGACACAGTTGCAATAAAATGGGGGAGGGAGAGATCAAGGTGAGAAAAGATGGTAATTGCAGCATCGAAGTCAAAATCTTGATTGTTTTGTATGTGTACACCACATTGTATTAATGAACAAAGAAGTAACAATTCAATTGTAGTGTTATGACTGTCATTTTACCTATTTTGATGTCCCCTTGATATTATTGCTATAGTATCCTAAGATTGTAGAAAGTTTTAGTCAATCATAGTAGTTACCATAGCCTCACAGTTTTTACTCAAATTATATGTGCAGCTTATGTAGATGTTGAGCAAAAGGATCTAATGAAATAATATTTCATGCTTATGGATGTACATCTGTTGTTTTTCTTCTGCAATGTGTGTTATCTGGACCACTCTCATGATGATTACCACAATAACACATGAATAGAGATTAGAACTGAAGAAATGGCTTCTTATTAATGAGAAAAGACAGTGCAATATAAACATCTTGGTAATTATTTCTGATGAGATACCAGTTAGAATTTGCAATGGGATGTAATGGAAGATAAATTATGTTTTTGCTGTGATCTGCTATAAAATAACACTTTTTAATTGAAGAAAGGGTTGAAAATTTGGGAAAGTGCATGTATCTAAATTCACACACATGCATACAATAACAAATTGGGAAAAAAATCAATTATTGGTATTTAACACAACTACATTTTAAAGTAAAGTGGTTTATGGAAGGAATTACTTATTAGCTGAAATAAAGAATTACATCCAAATAACAGAATGATATTTAACCATCACATAGTTTTTGTCATCATGTAGTCATCACCTGAGGGCAGGACAAGAAGCAACAGATGGAAATTTATCAAAGACAGAATCAACCAAGAATTAAGGAGAAATTTCCTGACCGTGAGAATAATTAATCAATGAAATTGCTGAAGGATTTTAAGAACAGATTGATGGCCATTTGTCCAGAATGATATAGGATCTCCACTTGTGCAGGGGAGTTGTATTAGAAGACTTCCAAAGTACTTCTAACTCTTTTATTCTGTTATTGAATAAAATAATGAATATATTGAATATATTATAGTGAATATCTACTGTTCATCCTAAAGACTTAAATCAAAAAGACAAAGATAGAAGATTAAAAAAAGATATAAGAAATAAACATAAAAATATTTTGTTGGAATGAGAAAGGCCTGGAGAGTTCAGGAAAACAAGACAGGTTGTCTAAATGACAACTTTGGCCTATTTAGGTTATAATTACTAATATGAACAGATTTTGTATACTGACAGATGCCTAAACAGTAGTATTATCCCGACAGTAATTCATCTTTCTAATAAATACAATACGGTCCACCACTAAGAACTATGAAACCAAAATCAAAAGATTCAAAAGCATCTTTTTTTTGGTACAAATTAATCACATTTTCATAGCTATATAAGTAAAAACAATGACAACGTTTTTCATAACTAATTTAAACAATCTTTAAACTCAATCTTTAAACTCAACGTTTTTCATAACTAATTTAAACAATCTTTAAACTCCTCACCCTCTTTGCTGCTCTTCTGTGTAGTCCTTCTAGGGCCTCAGCATCTTTTGTGTATCATGCTGACCAGAATTAAATGGTTTGTTTGTTTGATTGATTGATGACACCCATTTCATCTAGTATTGTAGTCTTACTAGTATATTATAAAATTGGTACTATTAGTTCTCATAAACTTGATGTTAGCCTTCTATTGATGCAGGCTAGAATTGATTCGCTTTCTAGAACACCTAGATCACTCTCATAGGCATGATTGTTGAGCCAGGCACTACCTATTCTGCCCCTGTGCACTTAGTTTTTCCTGTCTAAATGTAGGATCTTACTTTTCTCATCTCTGAACTGAATCTTGTTGGTTTGGGGTCAATGCTCATGTCTATGAAGGTCCTTCTGAATTTTGAATCTGTCTTCTGAAGTGCTAGCGATTGCCCCCAGGTTGGTATTATTTGCAAATTTCATGAATTCCCCTTCAAACTTCTTTAGGTTATTTATGAAGATGTTGAAGAATACTGAGGCCAAGACAGATCTCTGAGGTACTCTACTGAATGCTCCCTATTATATAGATTCATGATTCCACATGATGAGTGTGGTTGGTCAGTCAACTTTATATCCGTTGTCTATTCCACATTGTCCTATTTTACCAAGAAGTAGGCTGTGGTCCACTTTATTAAATACCTTACTGAAATCTAAATCTATTATATTTAGTTTTAACTTCTATATATTTATTGTTTTAATTGTATGGCTGTGCACTGCTCCGAGTCCTTCGGGAGAGGAGCGGTATATAAATAAATATTAACATAATATAACATAACTTATATCTAGAGCATTTCCTTGACCTACTAATTTAGTCACTTTATCAAACAAGGCAATAAATTTTGTTTGGCATTACTTGTTTTTAACATCCATGCAGGCTTCTAGTAATCACCTTGTTTATTTCTAGATGCTCACAAATTTCTATTTATTTTTTCCAAGGAGCCATGGTGGCGCAGTGGTTAGAATGCAATATTGCAAGCTAATTCTGCCCACTACCAGGAGTTCAATCCTGAATAGCTCAAGATTAATTTACCCTTCCATCCTTTCGAGATTGGTAAAATGAGGACACAGATTGTTGAGGGTAATATGTTTACTTTGTATACCACTCAGAGAGTGCTGTAAAACATTTTGCCAGGTATTGATGTCAAGCTAATTGGTCTTCAGTTTCCTGGTGCTCAGTACTGAGTACTAAGTATTGAATTAACTTGATCAAGAGACCTCCTATCATACATTATGATTTACTCATAGAAGGAATTGTGCAAATGACTCAAAGAGTGTAAAAAATATACAGTAGAGGGATATAAAATTTTTACATAGCAATATTTTCTACAAATCAAATATATTAAAACCACAAATGTCATATCCTTAGATAACAGTCCATTACACCTGCTGTTACAGGAATGTACAAAGCTAACCTGAAGTCCTGATTTATGAAGACCACAAAAATCAGTGCCCTACCTGACTCCTACGCTTGATTTTCCATGTGTCATAAATTGGGAACATGGATGATTTAGAATATCCTTTTCCAAGAGCTTCCTAATAGAATATGGCTATGATAGTCCCACTGCTAGTCAGTCTGAATCTTTTGACACATCACACATCTTTTGACTATCAAGTCAAAGTAATAATAACTCACACATGTTGCCATTTTTTTAAAAAAAATACAGTCTGCCTAATTCGGCAAGCAATTAGTTGATTGAATAATAATCTGGCTTTCAGCATATGCTCAAAGCTGATTGCAGAATAGTTGATAGCAGTCTTCACCTTGTTCTTGCTGTCACTGTTTGTTTTTCCCTTTTCCTTTTTTTAAACAAATTTTATTTAGTTTTCAAAATTTAAAAACATAAAATAAAACTTTATACCAACATTATATCAACATAAAGACATCTTTTGCATTTCCTTATCATCTTTCTATATACACATTTCTTTCATTATACAATTTCAACTTAATATATAAATAAATATAGATAGATATGAATATAGATATAAGTATTTACATAGTTTCTTATTCTTTACCTAATTGCCATTTTGATTTCTTTTTATTCTTAAACTATTCATACCAGGCATCCCAGATATTTATAATATATCAACTCTTCTTTGTCTCTTAATTTCATTGTTAGTTTGTCCATCCCTGCACAGTCTAATTTTTTTATATAACAACACCTTCTGGTGGTACATTTTCCTTCTTCCAAAATTGTGCATAGGAAATCCTAGCAGCTATTAAGATATGTAGCATAATATATTTATCTTTTTTATTATATTTTACTGTTATTATGCCTAATAGAAATAGTTCTGGTTTGGGTTCAGTTTTCTATTTTGTTATTTCTTCTAGCCACAATCGAATTGTATTCCAATATTTCTTGACCTCTGGGCAGGTCCACCACATATGAAAATATGTACCTTTTTCCTTTTTACACTTCCAAGAGCTTGGGCTTAGGTTGAACATTTTTGCTAGTCTAGCAGGAGGAAGATGCCACCTATAAAACATGTTATACAGATTTTCCCAGTATGCTGTGGACATAGTTAATTTGTAATTTAGTCCCCACATTTTTTCCCAATGTTCCAAATCTTTATTGTGTCCAATGTTTTTTGCCCATACCACCATTGTCTCATTGTCTATTTTCCTCTTTCTTTCTTCTCTCTTGAATTCTATTCTCAATTTTATAGAACATGAAAGAGAGCAGCAACTTTGGGGGAGATTGGCTTTTATTGGTCACTATAAAGCAAAGTATTTCAACTCTAATATCTTAGAACTAGTCAGCAATCAGAAAAATTAGCAGCTTCAACCAATTTTCCAATGATTTGAATGTTAAATGCACTAAGATCACAAAAGCTGATCACATGACCCTAGGACACTACAACCGTCATAAACGCAAACCAGTTGCCAAGCATCTGAATTCTGATTATGTAACCATGGGAATGCTACAAGGGTAAATCACTTTTTTCAGTGTCTTTGTAACATTGAACAGTCACTAAATGAACTGTTATAACTTGAGGACTACCCATAACTTTAAGAAAGATAATATAGGACAGACCTGGGAAAATTAAAGATGAGATCAGTCAATTTAGATCTCTTCACATGGGGCTACCCTAGCAATTGCTTTAGGGGGCCAAGTTTTGCCATACTAAAATCTAAAGGCTTACTGGGGGTGAGGAATATTAGGTCTGGCTTGGAAAACCCTTGCAATACAATGGAATACACCAATATTTAAGTATATTCCCTCACATTATGTAATTTAAGAGGGGGGAAAGGCAAAATGCAGTTTTATGATTTAGTTTTTGGGGAAGATAAGCTGCAAGTAGAAATCCACTATGACTATTTAAAATCAGCAATAGATTTTCACTTGTGAAGTGAGTCCACTGGATTCTGCTATACTTACTGCAGAGACTGTAGAATGGTGATGTTGAAAGGCTAGAAGTCCCTCCTTGTTAATTTTTTTTAGAATAAGCGAGAAATAATGAAACACAATTTGTTTTGAAAAGCAAAATCTAGGATGAGTTTGGAATAGGCCAAGCTGCCAGGATTGGCTGAGGAAATATGAATTTTGATAATAAATAAGGCACAGATGACTTGTACATCTGTCAGTGGGGTTTTCAGATCCACCATAGGCTGGATAATGCACCCGAGGCTTGCTTTTCACCAAATGAACTTATGATTTCTCATTAGTGCCTAATTTTGATTGTTGCTGCCTATAAGAGAACCATCATGATCATCTCCTAATGTCTATAAACACATCTGGAGTACAAACATTTAATATTGCAGCTGGCTTTTATGGCCAATTTTCCTAACTGTGTTATCAATTTTCTCTGTCTTTCTCTGAAATGCTTTCTTTTTATGCTTATTCCTCTCCATTGTTTTACTTTCTGCATACAATTAAATTGGCTTTTTTGCGCTTGCAAAAACATCATGTATGCTACTTTTCATTATTGAAGTAAATGTTATGATTATTTATGTAAGTTAGAATTTATTGTTATTGCAGTTATCCACTTCTTAGCTCCTTTTTTATTGTATTTATTCTTTTAAATATAATTGGGTTTCTTTTTATCCATTTTAAACCCAGTTAGTGTTAAATAATATTTCCTATGCTTTGAATGCAACTTAAAGGTGTCTCAGTGGCACCAAGTTGTTTTACATCTAATTCAACCTAATCCCAACACTTTTGTATATTTTTTTCACTCTGTTAAAAAAAAAAGGCTTATTGTAAATTTACCTGGCTAATTAGAAAAAAAAATGCTGCTAGTGAGAAAATGAACAGTTTAACATCTGAATGAAACTGCTAGAAGAGATAATACATGGTTTCTGCTGAGATATGATAGTGTGGAGAAATAGACTGTAACTTAACTAAGGAAAATGGAGTTTATGAAGAAAAGGTCATTCTTATGACCAATTACTATAACATACTCTGTGTCGGCCTCTGATGATCAGAAATTGTAACTGGTGCAAAATGTGGCAACTCACATATCACACCAATATCACTGTACTCATAAAAATATATCTCATGGTTGCTACATTAATTACCATGATGTTTTCAAGGATAATTCAGTTCTGCTTGTAATTTATAAAGTACATATAAAGTACAAATTGGAATTCCTATGCTTAGAAGTGTCCCACCCAACTCTTTCAGTAAAGGTTTCCTGCCAAGTCTTCTGTGTGTGTGTGTGTGTGTGTGTGTGTGTGTGTGTGTATGTATGTGCAGTCCCGTGATATGGAACCCTATTCATATTTTATTGGCTTTGCTTTATTCTATATAAACATATACTAACTAGTTAAGTATGGTGCCTTTAATTATGCTTCACATACATACACAAACACACACACACGCTCATTCTTAATAATGAGTTATTTTAACTACTGTGTTTCCCCAAAAATACAACTTACTCAGAAAGTAAGTCCTAGCTTGATTTTTACAATATAAGCCCTATCCCCAACATAAGTCCTAATTAAGATCCCTCCCATTCCAGAGTGCACAGGTAAAAATTAAGCTAGAGTGAGGATGGGAGTGGGAGCTAATTACCTTTGAATAGTTGTAGCCAGGCCTCGCCTGCAGCTACCTACTAATTACCTTTGGATAGTTGCAGCCAGACCTTGCACACCTCAGCCCATTTCTTCTGCAGCCAGCTAGGTTTTCCTGAAGGCCTCTGTAGCTGATAACAGAGCTCTGGATCGAACTGGAGCTCTGTTATCAGATGCAGAGGCTTTCAGGAAAGCCTTGCTGGCCTTGTGGACAAATAAGTTCCTGAAAGCTTCTGATAGTAAAAAAGAGACCAGGGGCGATGCGCGCAAGTGAAGTGAGTCAGTGGACACCCCCCAAAATAAGACCTGGTACCTTTTTTGGTGGCAAAAAATAAAAGACAGGGTCTTATTTTGGGAGAAACACAAGTATCCAACTACATATATTTTAAGGTTTATACTAGAAACTTTACTGTAGAGAATTGTATTTATTGCCTGGGGAAGAAGTCATATTGCAACATGGAAAATTCTCATAGATCACACCTTTATAATCTTGAACATCAGGTTTTTTAAAAAACAAAAATCTCAGCTCAATTATATTTTATTTGGAAGTTAAGAGTCAATTCGCAATATCTTTTTAATTGTTGGCCATATTGGCTGGCAATTTTGGATTCACACATATGGAAGACCATTAGCCTGTAAGAATTGCAAATATATTGTTGTATGCAGAAACATTGAACTTTCAAATGGAACAATTAATTAATCTGTGTCTTCTACTTTCAACGTTGTTAAACTAGACTTTCTGTAGCACAGTGAAGTGGTATATTTATAAAGAAAGAAGAGTAGGCACACAAGACCACTTAACAGTTAGGGCATAACTAATCTACATTAAGTTTTGGTGACTGAAAAAAGAAAAAAGCATCTTCCTGAATTATACTAGGTTAATATTAATCTAGTCCAATCATTTTTGTAAGAAACATAGTTAACACTAAAAAGGCCATCTGTCACAGTCCATCTGGCAATTAAAATCTATATATAATATCATCATTAATTATTTTTTCTTTAATTACACCTCTTTCAGTATATCTACACTGAATCTTCGAATGCCAAAGCCAATCTGCCACAGGGTTTTTATCATGAGATTTGATGAATTTGGCTATTCTCTTCAAGCTATTTTTGAGGACTAGAGTTAAATATCCTTGGTTTCAGTTGTTACTTCTACATAACATTCTACATGCTGTGTGGCTTTTTAGTTAATTTGGTTAATTAATTTTGCCTGGACTTTACCTATTGCTCATCTATTGACTGGGAATTTTTTGAAATTTTATCTAAATACATAATAAGAGCAGATTTTACAGGGTGATTTATATATACACGTAATAGTTCCACACTGGACACATGATGAGCCATATGGAAATGCATTGATTTTGGAAGTTGGGATGCTTTTTTTAAAAAAAAAGAAAGAGGTACAGGAGGTTGGCTGGGGAGTCTGTGAGTTGTAACATATATCAAGACTGCCAAGTTCAAATATTGATTTATGAAGATTTACACCAAAGTTTAGAATTAATGCCCATTAGTGAAAAATATAGGTAGACTTACAGCAGCAGGAGTTGTGTTGATGCAGCAGTTAGAATACAGTATTTGCAAACTAATTTAGCTCATTGCCAGGAGTTCAATCCTCACCAGCTCAAGGTTGACTCCGCCTTCCATCCTTCCAGATTGTTGGGGGCAATATGCTGACTTAGTAAACCACTTAGAGAGGGCTATAAAGCACTATGAAATGGTACATAAGTCTATACTCTATTGCTATTTAGTGGCCATTCAAAATTACAATGGTACTGATGACCAAAATGACAATTTTCACACTTATAACAATTGCAGCATCCCTATGGTCCTGTGCTCAAAATTCAGATGCTTGGCAACTCATTCATATTTATGATAGTTGCTATGTCCTGGGGTCATGTGATCAGCTTTTGTGACCTTTTGACAAGCAGTGAATGGGGAAGCCAGATGTTACTAATTTAACAACTGCAATGACTCATTTAATAACTGTGGCAAGAAAAGAAATAAAATGAGGCAAAACTCATTTAACAAATGTCTCTGCAACAAAAATGTTGGGCTCAATTGTGATCAATCTGTAAAAGGAGGTTTTCAGGAAGTGGTTTACCTAAAGAGACTGCTCAGTTTTGGGGAGAAGTAAACCAGGGACTTCATTATAATTTATTCCCATTACGTCTACTCTGCAACAGTTTTCAAATTATTTACCTTTGCTAGGAGTTACAGTTTTATTATGGAGAGTCATGCTCAAAGTAGCTTTGTTTGCATTTTTTCATGTGTGACAGAGAACATAGGATTGGCAATCACTTTTAACTGTACTCAGCAACACCTAACTTATCATGTATAGAAACAAAATTATGATGAAAAACTATTATCACACAGATGAATCTAAAATTAATTTCCCATATTAGCTGCTGTGCCTCTGTAATGCATTTTACTATGAGGCTTAAAATTACTTCATGGATACACACACCCATACAGAGTGCTTAAAAAAACACATTCAATTTTATGTTAGTGCTTAGAAAAATTCAATTATTTTCAATTTATTTCCGGTGCCCATTTAGAATTGTATTGATAGTCTTTAGACCAGCAATTTTCAAGTGTAAATCCTGTAACCAAATTTTCTCTCATTAAAGAAATAGTTTAACTGCAGTTTGTAGAAAACTGTATTGAATATATATAGAAGGCAATAGTTGGATTTTATTAAGGCAGTTTGAGAATAAATCACATTTAAAAATACCAAGCAGTTAAGATGATACATAAAATGTTTATTCAAACAAATCATTACTCACAGTCATAAAAGCCATGTATTCCTAATACAATTATGTATATATATTTCTCACTAGAAACAGCTGCTGCAATGCTAAAATAATAAATTGCAGTTCAGAGGTGGAATTGTCTGAAAAACAAATTGTATATCTTTTCTTATATGCAACTGGGCTGCTGAGAAAATTAAAATACGGGTCTTCCCTAGAAGAAATATTACTATATCAAGAACTAACAGCTCAAATTGGGGGAAATATCAAATTTTATGGAGTGCTAGAGGAAATACAAGAAGCTCTAAGCAATAGTCAAATTTTGTCAGTGTAATTGTAATGATAAACTGAACTTTTTAAAAGAACACTGCTAGCTGATAATGGGAAAGGACTTATTAATAACTTCATGAAGATGCATTGCCACAGAGTGCAGCATTTTGATCTGAAGTAGGAGTGAAGTTGAATGCTGTATACATATCATTGTTGTATATGTTGACAACTTCTTGAAGGAACCATGATTTTTCCTAGTTTCACTCAATACTCCATGGACTAAATAAAAATATTCATTTTATTCTGAAAGCATTCAGGCTGGTGATGGTGAAACAATTCCAAGAGAGAAGAGAGCAAATCATAACCAGAACATGATATCTTAATCTCCCAAATAGTACAATTTAACTACCTGCCTCACACATTCTAATGCATGTCCATAATGGTAACAATTATATGGTTATATCATTTTATTCATTTCATCATTTTGCCAACTTTGCAGTTCGTTATAGAGAACACTGATATATTTTATTCTAGATAAATTATTAACTATTACCAGATGGTAATATCAATGTAACAATAAATTCTAAGATAAAAAGTTATTTTAATAAGATCCCTGGGGATTTATTCATATATAAATACAATGCTGGCAGATATTCTCCATCGTCAGCTGTTCCTTCATGTATTTCTTTATAATGTAACTTTATAATGTCTGATAAAGACCATACTTGGACTACTGTATTAAGTTTTGGTCACCACAATACAAAAAAAAGATGTTCAGCTTCAAGATAGAGTGCAGAGAAAAGCAACAGAAAATGTTTAGCTGACCAAATGCTAAAACATATGAAGAACGGTTGCAGGATTAGAGATGACATGATAGCAACCTTCCAGTATCTAAGGGATTGCCACAAGGAAGAGGATGCTTCTCCAAAGCACTTGAAGGCAGAACATGAAGCAATGGATGAAAACTGATAAAAGAGAACTAAGGATAAATTTTCTAACAAAGAGAACAATTAATTAAGGGAATGACTTACCTCCAGAAGCTATGGATGCTCCATCACTGGAAGTTTTTAAATAAGAGATTGGATAGCTATTTCACTGAAATGATATAAAGTCTCCTGTTTGAGCAAGGGATTGGACTAGAAGATTTCCAAGGTCCCTTTTAATTATCCTATCTTATCCTATCCTATTAATGTGGAATTTAGTTACAAGGACACAAATTATAGTGCACTGACAATATATAGTCCAGATTTCAAAAACTAGGCATTTACCCAATATTACTTCCTTTGTGCAGTACAAGTTTATCTCAGGTCTCTTGCTTTTTTCTGCATTATGTGTCTTTCACAGAGAATTATCTACTTTCAGTGTTAATTAACACAACCGGCTCATTGGAGCAAAGTAAAAAATAATAATTGGAAGTTAGGATTCTATGAAGATTAGAATATGCTCATATTTTAGACTCATAAATTCTACGCCTTCTCTCTATGATCATGGGCCAGTTGAGCTTTTCTTTCCTGGATACTTTTTTTTTCAAGAAAGAAATTCATTGATGTGACATGATAAAGTATTTTACATAGGTTATTAATTTACTGTACTTGGAATATATTATGGTTTGTGTGTTTGAACAGAAAGTGTCACCTAAATAGGTACGTTTGATAAAAGTAATAACTGTATTTGGATCTTTTTTTTTTTATTTATTTAACTTTTATACCGCCCTTCTCCCTAGGGACTCAGGGCGGTGTACAGCCAATCTAAAAACCCCAACAATACAAAAGTTAAGAAAAAGATTAAATTAGATTAGGCCGAATAAAAAGCCCACCCCACCCCCTTAAAACCCCCTAATTAAAATTAATGGAGACACATTAAAACCCTCTCTCAGCCCAGGCCGGCCTGCTCGAAAAGCCAGGTCTTCAGCGCGCGCCTGAAGGACCTCAGGTCCATGACGGTATGCAGTTCCGGTGGCAGAGTATTCCAGAGGGCAGGGGCCGCCACAGAGAAGGCCCTACCCCTTGGGACCGCCAGGCGGCACATGGTAGCCGACGGAACCCAGAGAAGGCCTTCCCTGTGTGCTCGCACTGGTCTGCTGGAGATCACCGGTAGGATGCGGTCCTGTAGGTAACCTGGTCCAATGCCATGGATCGCCCTAAAGGTCAGAACCAGAACCTTAAAGCGAACCCGGAAAGCCACTGGCAGCCAATGCAGCTCGCGCAGGAGAGGCGTCACGTGGGCGCTACGTGACGCCCCCATGATCACCCGCGCGGCCGCATTCTGCACCAGTTGGAGTCTCCGGATGCTCCCCGCAGGGAGCCCCATGTAGAGGGCATTACAATAGTCCAGGCGAGAGGTGACCAGGGCCTGAGTGACCGTGCGCAAGGCGTCCCGATCCAGAAAGGGCCGCAACCGGTAGATCCGACGGATCTGATGAAATGCCCCCCTGGAGACGGCCGCGACATGGTGTTCAAGCGACAGCCGCACATCCAGGAGGACTCCCAGATTGCGAGCCCTCTCTGTGGGGGGCAAAATTTCTCCCCCAATAGCCAGCGACGGAGTCAACTGGCTATATCGGGACGCCGGAAACCACAGCCATTCGGTCTTGGATGGGTTGAGCCGGAGCCTGTTCCCGCCCATCCAATCCCGCACGGCCTCCAGGCACCTGGACATAGCCCCCACAGCATCGTTGGGGTGGTCCGGGGTGGAGATGTATAACTGGGTGTCATCTGCATAGAGATGACACTTCACCCCAAGACCACGGATGATCTCGCCCAGCGGTTTCATATAGATGTTGAACAAAAGAGGGGAGAGAACCGACCCCTGAGGCACCCCACAAACCAGGGGCCTAGAGGTGGACCTCTCCCCTCCCGCCAACACCAATTGCGAACGGTCGGAGAGGAAGGAGGAGAACCATCGAAGGACGGCTCCCCCAATTCCCAACCCCTCCAACCGTCGCAATAGGATACTATGGTCGATAGTATCGAAAGCCGCCGAGAGATCTAATAGGACCAGGACAGAGGAAAACCCTCTGTCACGAGCCCTCCAGAGATCATCGACCAACGCGACCAATGCCGTCTCAGTACTATGCCCAGGCCTGAAGCCCGAATGGAACGGATCGAGGTAAGTTGTTTCCTCCAGGTACTGAGGAAGCTGACGTGCCACCACACTCTCAACAACCTTCGCCACAAAGGGCAGGTTGGAGACTGGACGAAAGTTATTTAAAACAGCTGGATCCAGGGAAGGCTTCTTGAGGAGGGGCCGCACCACCGCCGTCTTCAGGGCGGTAGGAAGCGACCCCTCTCTCAGAGAAGCGTTGATAATCCCCTGGAGCCAGCCTCGTGTCGTCTCCCTGGCGGCCGAAACCAGCCAGGAAGGGCACGGGTCCAATAAACAGGTGGTGGCATTCAGACTCCCCAGCAACCTGTCCACACCCTCGGCGGTCACAGGATCGAACTCTCCCCAGATAACATTCACAAGACCTGCCCCGGACACCTCCCCCGGGACCATCCAATTGGAGTTAAGACCCTCCCGAATCTGAACGATTTTATCATGCAGGAATCGAGAAAACTCCTCTGCTCTACCCTGCAAGAGGTCATCCCGCGCTCTCGGTTCAAGCAGAGAGCGGGTCACTCTAAACAGGGCGGCAGGCCGATTTCCTGCCGACGCAATAAGGGCGGAGAAATACGAAGATTTTGCCGCCCCTATCGCCACAAGGTAAGTCTTAATATGAGATCTTACCTGTGTTCGGTCAGATTCAGAACGAGTCGCCCTCCAAATGCCCTCTAGACGTCTTTTCCGGCACTTCATCTCCCGTAGCTCCTCCGTAAACCACGGAGCCAAATGGGATCTGTGCCGGGTCAGAGGTCGCAGAGGCACAACTCGGTCTAGAGCCCCGGCGGCCAACCCATCCCAGGTGGCCACCAGGTCTCCAGGCGAGCTGAGAGCCAGAGATTCAGGAAATGGCCCAAGCTCCCTCTGGAACCGCTCCGGATCCATTAGGCGCCTGGGGCGGAACCATCTAAGTGGCTCCGCCTCCCTGCGGTGGGGGGTGGCGGAACAGAAGTCCAGTCTAAGGAGGAAATGATCTGTCCATGACAAGGGAGTAATAACTAAGTCCCCACACTTACAGTCATTCAACCACTGCCCAGAGACAAAAATCAGGTCCAGCATGTGTCCTCCTATGTGAGTGGGAGCAGAAACTAACTGGGTCAGGTCCATGGCCGTCATGGAAGCCAAGAACTCCCGGACCAACCCAGAGGTTTCACCGAGCGATGGTAGGTTGAAATCCCCCATGACCAAGAGCCTGGGGGTCTCAACCGCCAGCCCGGCTATCACCTCTAGGAGTCCGGGCAGGGCTGATGAGACGTGGCAGGGAGCCAGGTACGTCAACAAAAGGCCCATCTGAGCCCCTTGCCCCCACTTCACAAAAAGAGATTCACAGCCAGCCGTCTGAGGGACAGTGGCCTCCCTAGGACAAAGGACTTCCTTTATAAGCACCGCCACCCCACCACCCCTTCCCTGAGCCCTAGGCTGGTGAAATGCAAGGAAACCTGGTGGGCACATCTCAACCAGAGGGACACCTCCCTCTGGGCCCAACCAGGTTTCGGTGACACCTACCAGGTCCGCGGCCTCCTCCTGAACCAACTCAGAGATCAGGGGGGCCTTATTAATCACGGACCTGGCATTGCACAACAGCAGCCGGGCATTCAGGGCCTGAGATTCTGGACAACCAGGACTACATGATGGGTAAGGAGGGTCGGAGCGCGCTACCGCTTGTAAACATCGGGAGCGCGATCCCCTGACCGGATATGGCCCTCTACCCCCTTGTATATTATCTTGGAAAGTACAAAGCAAGGTGAGTCATTTAAAATGAGACCTCATCCCAAACACAATATTCTGTCTGTCTGTCTGTCTGTTTGTCTCTCTCTCTCTCTCTCCCTCCCTCCTTCCCTCCCTCTCCTTCTTCCTCCCTCTGCCTTCCTCCCTCTCCCTCTTTCCCACTCTTCACCTACCTACCCACCCACCCACCCACCTAGAAAGCAACAGACAAATACACATAGACAAACATACACACAACCCCATCTTGTTCTCTGGTCACTTATTATTTTTCTTTCCTGTGCAGAATTCGTCCTTAGTTGCTTGTTGGAGCTTTCTTTGTTAAATGCAGTCTGTGATTACTATACCACAAACTGGTTAGAGATATGCCATCACTTTTCCCACCAGGTTCTGTGACATTCCCTTCACTGGTCAAATAATTTCTCTTATGGCATGACAGAAATTGAGAGAGAGAGAGAAAAAAAAATCATTCTTCTAAGGCATATTTAATCTGACAGCCTGTCCTCCCACACTGGTTAAGATATCCTTTTGGTTTTTCTTATTTTAAGATAGTCCTTCTGTTCACCAGTTCAGATGAAAATGGAAGCAAATACTGCTGAACGGTCATCTTTTGGAGAGAGAAGCTTCAAAAATTTTCAATACTGTGGAAATTTTTCAACTATGCCCATTTATCCACCCAAAAAGTTCTCTTCATTTTAATCCTGTCAACAATTAACAGTAAATTAAATTATTAAACATAGAGACACACATACATAGAGCAAATAGCAAAGCTGTCTGACTTGAATCTGACTTGAAGGGGGAAGCCAAACAGCTGACAGGGAGTGGGAGTGTGGCTCCATTGGCTATGGAAGAAACTGGGGAAGGGTAAAGTCTGGCTGGGCAGAGCAGTGAAGAGGTAGAGCAAAGGAGAGGAAATTCAGAGGAAGATCCAGGTTCACCCCCTCTTCATCCTAGGGCACACTGGGAGGAACGGAGCAGAGAGCAATGTGAGATGCATTGCTTACAAGGGAAGAAAGGGCCCTGATTCCCTTCATAGTTGCAGCTAGAAACACAGTGTATAAAAAAAGGAAGCTGAGCGCAGCAAGCTGTTGGGAGCAAATGTGATTTATCTTGTATCATCATGGCTTATCTGTGTCTTCCCTACTGGGTGAGTTTTGTCATGCATTCAAATATGCAATTCCTTCTCCTGCCCTGTAAAGCTAATTACTTCAGCTTGGTTTATTTGGATTTTTAGTTACAGTTTGTATGTACCTTGTTTTGGACTGAATTTTCTACAGTTAAAGGCTGTTCCTGGGAGAGTTTTTCTCCTGCCGAAGGTAACCTGGACATTGGGAGCAAAGTTGGAGATAATAAAGAAACTCTTACCCTGGGTCATCACAAAAGTAGATATGCAGCATGCTATAATTAAATTCATACTTCATTAGCATTTGGGGAGAATGCAACTGTTATAACATTATAATGGCAGTTGTCCACAGTTGAGTTATACATACTTATACATTAGTCCACTTATTTAAATTATGACACCCCAAATAATCATATAATGCTTTAACAATGAGAAGATTAATATACAAAGCTGTTTTTAATGTGGATCCTATGTGGGAAGTCACTAATAAACACAGGAGAAACAGTCAAAGGTGAAATTTCCAATAGCTTTCAGAGATAGCTCCACATAAAATGTATTATTAAAATTAAGACCAAATGATATCATACAATCAATATGATGTATATTATCATTACTACTAATAATAAATAATTTTCCAAAGAATTCTTTGTGTACTTCTCTAAATCTCCTCCTCAAGAAAATAAAAATGCAAAGTCTAATTTTCTACATTAGTCTTGGATGATACTACTGGATTCATTAGCATTTGCTATTTTGTCTCTACTGCAATATTCTAAAATGATAAAATACAGGAAAAATTCACAAGCCTGTTTCTATTTTCAGGAGTTGTTTATTTTCAGTCACGGGGTCACAAAATCATAGGATCAATAAGAGTCATATAGACCAATAAATTCAATCCCCACTTTAGAATTCAAATCCTTCTAAGTAAATGAATCCCTACCTTCTTCTTAAATACATCCAGTGAAGGATACTAACTATTTCATTAAATATCAGATGACTAATACTGATTGTATGGATAATACTGAAGGATAACACTTTCTTCGATATTATTTTTGGGTTGATTATTATTATTTTTAGGTTGGGGTTTTGCAGGTATTAGATATCTCATCCAATTTTACCTGTCAATTTGTTTCATATTCCTTCTGCTTCTTCACTCAACAATCAGACATTGAAAAACAGAGGGTCTGTGACTGATTCAATAATTCCTTTGCAATTTAATGAGCATTGATAAGCAGTTCTTGAGTATAATTTTCAATGCAGTTATGTTTCCAATTAATTGCTATGCTTTCTTTCCTTTACATTAGCTTGCTAATTAATATGTCACATTGTCAAACATTGCTGAAATCAAGATATATTATGTCCAATGTACTCCCACACTGTGTGAATGAAACTATTCAATCAAAAAACAAGCAATACTGAGCCTTGTAAGATTTGCTGATTGCTAGCAGTTAGTGAACTATTTTTTCAATATGCCTATAGACTGATGTTTTTAATGGTGTATTTTGAATTTCTCCAGGTTTGAATGGCAAACTGATCAATCTATATTTATATATAGCTTAATCTTCCTTCTTTTTGAGGGGAAAAATTGCTTCTCTTCCACCTTCTCACCCATCACTCTCTCCAGAATTTCTCAAAAGTAATTCATAAAGATTTCACTATATTAAATATATCTGTCAGCCCCGGATCCATCTTGATTCAGATTCAGGGCTGCCACAGTGGGGGATGGGCAAGCTGTGGGAATGGCAGAGTAGTGAAGGCAGCAGAACAACATTCTTTCGCCAGAGATCAAGGGCAAGTTGCTGGAGCTTATAGGGGACTGACTGGAATTGGTGGGAGTTCAAAACTGAGCTAGATTGGTGACTGTGACTTGAGAATCATAAATTGAGGCAGGGGGTGAGTTTTAGTGTAGAGGGAGGAAATGTGGGAATTCAGATTCGGGTTTTCCCTAGATGTGCCAACATGACTTCTCTAATAAATTCTTACTTTGATGGACTTTGTCCCTGAGTTCTGAATGGTGATGGAAAGTTTGGTTGGAATGCTGACAATATATTCTTCAGTGCCTAGAATGTATTTCATCTTGCCCTGAGACTTAAACTCATCAAATTACAGATGTCTTGAGCAGATTTAGAATATTTCTGCCTAGCAAGCATACTAACCACATAAGGCAACATAATGTTTTAGGAACAGTTGCATAGGTTTATTGATTCAGAATTCCAGTAAAATTGCCTCTTTGGTCTATTTCTCAATTCCAGCACAAGCTGCTTAGAGATATTCACAGCTGATCAACTAAAATAAACTACCTTCTTAGTAAGAAAAATGGATAAATATTTGTGTCCTAATTAGGGCTACTGGAAATGTATTCTCACATTCTCCCACTTGGTAGTCTGTATATAAGGGAAAGTACAGCTAGAAAGTCAACTCAGAACAGCAAATGGAACATAATTGTTCAGTTTTATTTGTAAATCTTTATTCAGTCATAGTCTTCCTTCACTTTGTCTCCATATGTCTCCATATGCATCTGCTACATCACCAAGGTATGAATTATATTTGTTAGTTTACTTAAATTACTATTTAGACATGTAAGGGAAATCAGACCTACAATATTAAATTTCCTGCCTAATTGTTTGTACTAAAATGAATAAGCTATCAGAGTCTATTAGATGATTTACTCCTTTGCTTAATAGGGGCACTCATCACCCACTGAAATTAAAATCAAGCTGGAGATGATAGGAACTACCTTATACTGTTGGAGAAAAGAACTGAATGAAGAGAAATGAATAATTAAATTAACTACCCACTTGCCTACTTGTAGCAGTAGACAGAACAATGTATTAAACTCTGAATGACAACCTTCTGTTTGTCTAAATGATTATATTGCCATTTTTAATCTATTTTGAGAGATGGGGAGGAAGATTAGCATTATTTCTGATCTCAGAAACATTATTTTCAAATAGAATTTTTGACACTATTTTCACCCATGAAAATGGACAGTTTGGCCAATGCTCTTGGTTCTCATTTCTTATGACCTTTCAGCTGTTTTGTATCCATGTGTCATACAATTGTCCTGCTCATATTTGATCTATTAATACTGTCATAATTTCTTTCATGTTTTCAAATGAACAAATTATTCTAGCATGACATTTTGTTTTGTTGATTGTAAGCATTTACTAAATGGCTATATAAAGTTTATTTTTTGCTAAAACAAGTTAGATATGTCCTTATATATATAATAATCCATTTATTAACTGATCGTATTGGAGTCTTCACCTTCACATTTTCACTTTTATCTGCTCATTTTTCATACATCTGTTTGTTAGAAAACACTGGATCACAATAGGCATTGAATAGTTCTGCTTTTATCGTTTTGCTATCTTCATTAAGCAGTTGGCCCACTGATTGTTTTCTTATTTTATTTTGAATCATATCTAAAGAGGTCATTTTTAAAATTATTCTTAACCTTCGGTCTACCCTTAGTTCATTCAAAATTTTTGCTTTCTTTATGCCATCTCTACCCAGTATTACTGGGTCTGTGCCCACACATAACTATCAGGACTTTTTTGATTTCTTTAAGTTCCCGCACACTCAGTGCCAGCTAGCAGATCACAATAATTTACTTCCTTTTCCTGAGCTTCATCTGCTAAATGTTTTACCATCTACTAATAAGATTTCTTTCCACACAAAGTACCCAAACTTTACACCACAAACAGCACAGAATCACTGGGAAGTCATACAAAGGTCTTGCAATGCATGCAAATCTTCTTCCTGTTCTATCTTTTCTTTTTTATCTTATTCTCCAAACTGGGCCTGATCTTGTTGCCATGGAAACCAACCAACCATGTCTTACTTAATGTACCCTGTTTCTGAAAGCTGATTACAAAAACACAACAGCTCACAATGTTTCTATGTGAAATTTGAGTATGATTCAGACTCTTGCTTCAGAGGGGTTAGGAATAATGAAATAAATAAATGAATGAAAATAAAGCATATAAGGCATAAATATCTGGTTCTAGTAACCGGCACAAAAGGAATAGCCAGACTGGTGTGATACCTGCGGAGCTGTCAAATGTAAGTGCTTAGCTTAGTGAAGTTTCCTCAGAGAAGAGAAAAATCTCAGAGATTCCATTGAAATTCACAGAATGAATCATGCATAAAGACCACTTAAATAGAGACAATGAATTCATATAATCCATTCTAACAAGCATCCCTGACAGACTTTTGTTTGAGTCTATAGACAGTGGTGGTATGTTGGTATTGTATGTTTTTTTCCTTCATATGCACAAATGTGCATATACACACATATATACACAGTTGTCTTATTACCTTGAAAATCCTTGTCAAGGAGATAGAACTCGGTTTAGCTGTCTGACCTCATAGACTTTTCTCCTTTTTCTGTTCACACAAATCTCTTTACCTAACATTCTCAACTTATTCAGAAGTTAAACTTCAAATTTCTCTTGCATTCTTATACTGTCCTTTTCTGTTTAGGAAACCTAATTGGGGTACAGTCTTTTCTTCCTTAATAAATCAATTTCAGCCTTCAGAAGGCATTGAATGAAAGGCAGAATTAATCACAGAAAGGTGTGGAAGTTGATGCATGATTGCTTTAAACTCCTGTCTTTTTGCTTTATTTAAGAATCCCTGCAGAGTAGCTTCTTCTCATAAGGAATTATTCCCCCTACAATTCATGCCATTCTCCAATATTTTGCCACATAGCACTAAAACAGAAGAATGAGATATGACAGATAGTGAGCATAAGAAACTCATAGCATCAACTGTGATCGCTCATTTGTATGAAAATAGCTGAGCAATTCTGCACTTGGGAAATTTACAGTGATAGAAGGTTTTCCATCAGAATCAAATCACTGATCTAGACCAGTTTATATTGACTTGTAATAACATTCCAGTCTCCCCATCATCAGTCTTTCCCAAATTTTATCTGAAAGTAGAAATACATTTAGCAAGGTAGTTTTGTTCAATGCAGCTGTTTGTATTTGGAAGCAGATTTCCAATCTATTATAATCTATTTCCAATGTATTAGATTTCCAGTCTATTCCTTTCAATTATTATAAGATTGTTTTGCAGATTGGAAGTTTGGAATGGAATGGATTGAAATGATTTTTTTCTTTATATATATGGAGATTCTCAGATATCCAGATCATGGTTCTCCCAAAGGTGCTTTTTCAAAAGGCAATTTTTGCATTTTTGCTTGAAGACATTTTGCTTCTCATCCAAGAAACTTCTTCAAAACTGAAGAAGCTTCTTGGATGAGAAATGAAAAGTCTTCTGGCAAAAACAAAAGAAGTCCAGTTGCCTTTTGAAAAAAGTATCTTTGGGGGCTCTTTTGTTTACTTGTTGAAATCTAGTATGCCTTCAGCCACATTGGACTTTTTGAAGAGTGGTACATAACTGTTCCAGGAAGGGGTGACAAAAAAATTGAGAAGATTTGTGCAAGCAAGTCCAGAGAGCTGCAGCAAAGTATGTAATTCAATATCCATCCAAATTATCCAATAATCATAGCAATATGTAATGTCTGAGTTCCCATGCATATCCATACCACTGATTAAAAGGTGGAAAATTTATTTAGTTTGAAAATAGCTTGGTGCTGTGACATTTGAAGAATATCTGTTGCATCCCTTTTGTGTATTACATTTAACATTTTTCTTCAGAAATAATAATTCTTCCAATTAAGGGATATCTGTTCAGTTTCTAAAATAAGGCTTTTATTTGAAGTTTTATTTTATTTGAACTTTTTATTTATTTTTCTTGTTTTTTAATGAGAAATGGAGTTATAAGTTGATACATTTCTAATGCACATGACAAGAAATGAGTATGTGCACCATAATTCAATTAATGGAGCTACCATTTTCACACAGTGCAACTGTCCAGCAATTGCAATTGCTCTTAATTGTTATATGTGTACTGATCATCTCCTATTTGAACTGAATCTTCAGTTTGACATTTTTATTTAGAGGGTCAAATCAAGATGATATTTTTAAACCCTTAAAAATGCAGAGAAGACTTGAGTTGACTAAATTCAAATTGTCAAATTGATTCAGAGATTTAATGTAGACTGACTCATGTCTATTTCAGGGAATAAAACTATTTTGAATGTAGAGATTGCTTGCAAATATAATTCAATATTCAGTCAAATCTTTGCAGATTTCTAATTTGGAAACAGTGCTCTTTAGAACCTGAAGTGCCTGAAGTACAAATAGGTATTCTTTTCTGATGGCAAAGAGCTTCTGAAATGTGGTGAAACTCATGTGATTTGGCATACATTAGTAAGTGTATCCTTGGGCAATGTCTCTATCAGTCTCAAGCCTAGAATGGCTGCATGAAAAGTGTATTTGAGATTTCTATAGAGTATTTTAACATCTTCCCTTAAAAAAAAACTGGAATAAGAAATAGTTAAGGTTGCATCATTAAAAAAAAAAAAACCTTACTTCTCATTGAAAACTTCCTCCCAAGAGAATTGTTATATTTGTAGTGAGTTACTCCAACCAAAGTGTCATGTTAGTGAACACTTCTGAGTAAAGAGGGTTGTTAAATTTGTCTCAACATATCATCAATGTTTCCTGTTATGACGCTTCACAGAATTAGTTACATGACATATGTTTATGCACATAACACCTTTCAAACTGAGTAATCTCTTTTCTTAAATTGTGAAAAAATGAAAATGGGATTTATTTAAAAAAATGCAATAGTGAAATATTTTCCATCTTTATATGAAGCTGTATGGGCATGTGATGCCAATATTCTGTAGGGAATTCCATTTAATCTTCCCTTCACTCAGCATATCAGTCTAAGCACAAATACATGACATACTATATAGGAAACAATCTTCCATTCTACCTCACTCTACAGCAGCATCTGTAAATTAGATTCTCACAGACTGTTATTAACCCTACTTAATATGAATGATTGAAAGGTAAGCTAGGCTACATAAATATTGGCAATTGGATACATTTATTTTATCACCCTATTTATATCTAAGTTTATCAGAGCAGGGATTCCCTGGTCTCCTTATGGACTGTCTGTTGGTGCAGTGGAATGGTAGTGACCAATTTTACCAATAAAGAAGGAATGTAAATATTTTGCAAACCACCATCCTTTTTCTGACATTGACAACTCCATTAAAGACACCATATCTTTTTCATCTTAACAGGAACAAGTAATTTATAGCCTGTGGAATAAATGTTGCTTACCACCTTTTCATTTAACAACAGAGGGTTTTTTTAAAAAAAAAATTGGAGTGATGGAGTTAAGTATTTAAGTGTAAAATTGTAGCAGATTGTCTCTCAGAGGCCTCCTGTACTTATACTGATTTCAATCATATTTACCCATGTCCCTTTCAGAGACGATAGTAACTAAGTGGCCATGTTCAATACCCAGAAGCCTGGAAGGCAGAGTTTATAAACTTTCTACCACATATCTAATAAAATATGGAAAACAAATAAGAAGCAAGATAGAAATTAAAAAGTAGAGTAAACAAGAAATTTAAAAAGAAAAAAAATACAGTTTTGCCTTCCATCCTTTTCTCTATCACTGTATTCTCCAAATTCTATAACTATGGCAATAATATTGAATGTATGACTAAAATGAATTTTGATTTTAATTTCATATATCTTTTGGTTAAATTAAAATTTGATATAATCAATATGATTGCTGCTAAGCCATTGGTTGAATAATATTGAGTCTCCATGGGCAAATAGGTGGTAATATACATTCAATAAATAAATAAATATCCTTCTTGGGTAAGATTAAAAGTTACAACATAGCAGCAGCATACAAAAGCAGAGGTGGTATTCAGCAGGTTCTGACCAGTTCTGGAGAACCAGTAGCAAAAATTTTGAGTAGTTCAGAGAACCGGCAAAAACCACCTCTGACTGGAGATTTTACAGTATCCTTCCCCTGCCAGGCCCACCAAGCGACGCTCGCAGAACCAGTAGTAAAAAAATTTGAATCCCACCACTGTACAAAAAGGCTTGGGGGAGCAACATCAAGACATTCAGAAGTGAATTGGCGCCTCAGGTTGCATCAGTCTAATATAAAAGCACCTTTCCTATCTTTGTTCTTTGTCCATTCTTAATTCTTGTGATTTCTGGCACTGTATCCTGAGAAATTATGTATAAAACTATGGGAATGACACTTTGGCACAGCTGAACACTACTGCCAAGGAAGGATAGACAGGCTGCAGAGACAGGCAGAAATGGAAAATATTTTCCTGAATATGATTTAAGCAACTATGCTGTAGGGTTGTCCCTGCCTTTCACAACACAGAACCGTCTATCTTCCATATGCAAATAGGAAAATGGGAAATTTTATATATCATAGAGACTATAGTAATGGGGAAATTTATTCATGCTGAATTTCTCATTATGATACAGCTTTTAGCGTGGGCAAGCTTTTTGCAGCTTAAGGTGGCATTTTTTAAAGAAATACCTTCAAAAAGAAGACCAGGAGCAGCTCATCAGAGGATTGGAAGCAAATATTTGTTCCTTTTGAAAGCTTTTAGAGTTGCCTTTTTGAAAGAAACAAGAATAAGTAAATAAGTGTTTTAAGCTTAGCAGAGATTCTACACAGCTTTTTAAAAAATAATAATTCTTTGGGGGGGTGGGAAGAATACATTGCAGCTAAATTTCCATTTTCTAGCACCAGATTTCAGGAACATGATTGTTCAGCATGAGCTCTGCAAAGGACAAAAAAATGTTGTCTTTTTAAAGTTCCTAAGCAAAAGGGTCCCCATATTTCTTTCAGAGAAATAATATCACAGAATAAGAATGAAGCATCCTCATCCAGGGCAGAAGGTTTTTTTTTTTAAATAGATATGCATTTTGTTTGGAAAAATGTGTTTGGATATTAGACATAAAATTCTTATAGTCACTTAAGTAATTTCCCTACTACTGTGTACAGTTCTTTATAAACTAGCTTTCATAGGTATCACTAAAGTGATTTAAAACTTGTTCTCATTACTGTTATTTTCATATAGCTATGTTGGATATTCTAGCAGATGCTATATATTACCAATGAAGACATAAATTATTACTGCTGTTTCCAAGCAGCACTTCCACCGGATGGAAGTGACATCCACACATTAGGAGGATGCTCAGATGTTTCTGCAGCTATTATTTCTGTTGATATCTTCTGTGATATTTCAAAGGTCTAGATTGAAGGTGTGGATTCACAATTATTCATCTACTAAGTAAATGTACCATATACTTCTTTCCGCACTCACCATATACTTCTTTCCACACTCACTGCACCAAAAGGCAAGACGAGAAACAATGGATAGAAACTAACCAAGAATGGATTTCATGGAACCAAAGAGAGAAGCAACCTAGAACTAAGGAGAAATGTCCTAACAGTGAAAGCAAGCAACCAATGGAACAGTTTGCCTTCAGAAGTTGTGGCTTGGACTAGAAGATTCCAAAGTCCCTTCTATGCAGATTACAGATGAACAGAGTTGGAACGGACTTTGTAGGTCATCTAGTCCAACCCCACCCCTGCCCAAGTGAGAGACCCTACACCATTTCTGACAAATAGCAGTCCAATCTCTTTTTGAAAGTCTCAAGTGATGAAGTTTCCACAACTTCCAAAGACAAGCTGTTCCATTGGTTGATTGTTCTCACTATCAGAAAATTTTTCCTTATTTCCAAGTTAAATCTCTTTGTTCAGTTTCTATCTATTATTCCTTGTCTGGCCTTCAGGTGCTTTGGAACATAGGGTTACCCCTTCCTCTCTGTGACAGCCCCTCAAATATTGGAAGACTGCTATCATGTCTTCCCTGGTTCTTCTCTTCACTAGACTAGCCATGTCCAGTTCCTGTAACCGTTCTATGCTAGCATCTCTTTTTTATATACATTAGAAGGATATTATTTGCACTTTCTAAGTAGATTGTAGAGCTAGACTGGCCACAGATTATTTCTATTTTACGTTTGAAACACATCCATACTGTAGTGTAAGCACTAAAATGGATGTATCTTTATTTGAAAAAGAAAAAAAGACGCATCCATGTATTTAATATGGCCAACTTGTTTCATAGACTCAGTCGTCCTTACAAATATTAAGTAGGATTCTTAGTCACTAAAAGGTTATCCACTTTGATACCATCTTTGGCTCTTGATCAGAAATTTATGCAATAGTCATTAATTTGAAAAACATTTTCCCCTTGACGCAGAAATTATAAAGAAAAAATTAGTTTGTGAATTTCTGCCCCTTGGCATATACACTATGCACTTACAATGTTCAGATGCAGAAATTCACAAAGTAATGTCAGATTTTAGGTAGGATTTCCAATTTTTTTCCAGTTATTTGAAGGTTTTACAGGTCCTGCACTGGAGTGGACTGGACTGAACTGGAATCAATCTCTTGATATGTTAAAGCTTCTAGTACCCATTTCTTTTGCTACATAAGTGAAAATGTTCCTTTATCATTATTGTAACAAACTATCATTGACAGAATTCCCATGGTTCTCTCCTGTCAGTATAATTGTCATTATTGGCAATGATTTTTTTTACAGGTACAACCTCTCTAATTGGTAGTATTGGAAAGCCTTGCAATTCTTTGCACCAGTGAATTAAATGTCTGGCATATCTAGGGCAAGAGCTAGGAGAGAAAAGGAGCACAGAAGGCCAGAATGTCTTGCCTCCAAGGCACCCAAATTTAAATGCAGTTAGAAAACTATTCCTAGAGCCCCTGATGTACTCCAGAAGTGACAAGCAGCTGCTAATATTGAATAGAAAGTGCTACTGAGTCAAAGGTTTAAGCTCTTCCAAGCTCTAAGGTAACCTTTCAACTACACATTTGAGAGAGGTTGTTCATATAGTGTCAGTTAAATCAAGCTTTATTCAGTGGGGAGTTTTGTTAGGAACTAATCTACAAGTGACAAAGAAGGAGGAGATAAAGCAACCATAAGATACGAGACAGCTTTTCTGATATTAATGCAATGTATTGAGTTATGTAATCAGGCTGTGGAGAGGCTGATTGATTATCATGGGATAAATGTAAAGAATAATCAGCAATCATACAATAAATAAGAGTTCATTAAAACAGCAGATCTTATAAATAGTGTCATTGATTAATAAGCTAACTTTATGCAGTACACAGTCATGGAAGCATGAAACCCTGTAAGTCCTTGGAGCACCCTAGAGCAAAAGTTTAGAAAAAAAGAATGAAAAATTCTTTCAAAAACAAGCAAGATTTCTTCTCTACTATCTGCCAAATCTTTTCTGTCAAACCCAAGCAGCACAAAACAACCTTCCTAAGCACTGATAGGTAACATCAGTCTAGCTATTACTATTGCTGCATATCTGACCAGTAAGGAAAAGGAACTGTGCAACTCATTGGCTCTTAAGGACAAAAGCTACTTAAGAAAGCATGGAGGCATCTGCCTACAACCCCTTAAACAAAATATATCCTTGACCAAGATTGTGCAGCAACTGGGGAGGTTTGATTGTGCATTGATTTGGCAAGTTGTTTGCATACTGCCTATGGCAACTCAAGAGCAGGCCAGGAGTGTTTTACAAGTTGACACATACACTAAAGTGCTTTTTTCCCCTTTGAATACAAAGCACTGTATTCAGGGGTGGGATTCTGCCGGTTCAGATCAGTTCGGGAGAGCCCCTAGCTCCGAAGAGTAGCTGGGAGCAAAACCAGTGGTGGGATTCAAATTTTTTTACTACTGGTTCTGTGGGTGTGGCTTGGTGGGTGTGGCATGCCTTAATGGGCATGGCTTGTTGGGTGTGGCAGGGGAAGGATATACTACAAAAACCCCATTCCCTCCCCACCCCAATCTTCTTCCCAGCTCTGTTCTCCTGTGCAGGGCAACCAAAGAAGACCCAGCCAAACAGCTGGGACTCGATGGGAGGTAGAGGAAAAATGGGATTGATGGGGTCAGTCACAGGCGGGATTTACTGGTTCTCCGAACCACTCAAAATTTCCGCTACTGGTTCTCCAGAACTGCTCAGAACCTGCTGAATGCTACCACTGAGTGAAATAGTTGTCTCCAACAATCATGTGGCCCACCAGCCCATCCCTGCACTGTACAGACCTTTATCATCTCAGCTGATCAATATGGAAGCTGCCGCTGCTCAGCTGTGTTACTCACCTGAAGTAACATAGCAGGTAAGGATTTTTGCATGGCTGTTCACATGTGCACAGTGCGCGATCACTGAACCAATTGTTATACCAGCAGCATCCCACCGCTGCCTGTATTGTTCTACTAATGATAGCAAAAAGCCTTATCAGTGTTCTCATGTACAAGATACCAAGCACTTACTATAGAAAACTGGATAGAAATTCTGTTTCTCCCAATCAGCAACTTTTTACCTACTTTGCAATGTACATTGTGCAGTGCCAAAACTATTTGCAAGAAGATGTGACTGACTATATTAAGTGTACTGTAGGAACAGGACCAAAGTAGTGAAGAGTTGATCAGGCTGAAATGCTGAATCTTCATCCAAAAATTATATTGAGTTGGCCATTAATCTGTCTTTGTGACAAGATTCACACATTAAGTTGGCCAGAACATTTAAGATTGTTTTAAGTATTTGTTATTTACTAATGTGCAAGTTGCTTTTCTTACCAGAACAGTGGAGGTTCTCAGAGAGATTAGACATCAAACATTAGGATGTGCTGAACTCTCGAGAGGCAAAGAATGATAATAAAAAGTTATGCCATTATGGAACTGAGAACTTTAACATAAAAGATTTTTTTTTCTCATGCTGCTTCATTCTTCTGCAATACAGAAATAAGTCATTGCATCAAAGTTCTGAGATATACCAGATTAAAATGAGAAGGTTAAATGTGATAGCAGTGAATGGAAGCAAAATGTCAGCTTGAATAGACTTCAGGAGATAGACAAATATTAAATACTTTGAGACAGAGTCTGTGATGCTGTGAGAAGCTACTCACTGCAGTGTTGCTAAAATGCTTTAACTGCCAAGATACACATTTCACTTCATGCTGAGTTGGTATTGGAAAAGTATTGGGGTGGGGGCAAGGAAGTTATTTAGTGCATAAAGTGCATTGAGAAAAATAAATTTGCTCCTGTTTATCTTCCTCTCTCTGTGTATGTTAACAGTTATGAAGGCATGCTGTATTTCTTTCTAAACATTTGAGTAGCTATATAGCTGTGACCAATTTACAAGGGTCTACTCTAGACTGTTTTATTGAAAATAAATTCACAATGCTTTTTCTTTTTTCACAATATCAGTAGAAATGCCTTTCTAGATCCGGATACAGATCAGAGCATTTCAACATACTGATTCCCAATGAGGTGAGATTTCTTCTTCTGAAAAGTACAGAAATAATGACTACCTAGAGTGTTTCATCTAACTGCAACTTTAACCAGTATTGAACTAAGTCTTGTCTTAAGAAAGAAATATAAGTGAAGAGCTCCCAGCAATCAAATCAATACACACCCAGACTCATGCAATATACAAAGCTATGTCAGAACCACTTTTATAGTGATTAAAATATTGGAGAAAAAATGTGTATTAGTATGAGGAGGAAAATTCCTTGAAGCAAACAAACAAAGCTTAGTTAAATCAAGTTGGGTATGCCTGTCAATCTGGAATTACAATTTTCTTTTTTTCTGAGAGCCCTAGGAGATACATTAATGTCACAGATATAATGATTCGATATGTCCTAGGCAGTGGGATTGAGTATTTTTCATTTATTTCCTAGAAAATGAATGTCTCTCTCCCTCCCGCTCCCTTCCTCCCTCCCTCTCCCCCTCTCTCTCATACACACACATATATACACACAGACAGACAGAGGGAAAAAGAGAGAGGGAGGGAGAGAGAAAACATATTTTTAAATATTATTTTGGAAGGATAAAGCCACATTATCTGTCCCTAATATTGGCATCATTATCAGCAATAGGAATGGGAAAAACTATTATCTGGCTAAAATGACTATGCTGCTTCTACTCAGTAGACATAAACAAAGAGTATGATGCTTTGAACTGGTATAATTCAATGCTAGTGCAAATCATTTAACAATAGTGCATATTCAGGAATAATTAAAACAAATAAACAATGGTTTAAAAATGATTTACCATCCTGGTATTCAATTCACAAGATTCTATGGCTAGCAATTATTTCTGCAATGAAATGGATTGAAAATAAATGTAATTTTTTTAAAAAAGCCAATATGGTTAAAGACCAAGAAACTATAGTCATGGTATATCTGAAGGTTGAAGTACATTCCAAGCTGGAAAAGTCTACTTTAATGCATTGCACTTTAATTGGGTTCAAATTATTTACAGTATAGTAGAAGATTTTGTCTAGTCCCTCAATGGATATCTTTGATCAAAGGCTGAATTGTTATTTGCAAGATTTGTATTAATTCTGAATTTTCTTCATGAAAATGGGAATTGGACTCCAAATCTAAGTAAATATTGGGGTATGATTTCTCTGTTCCTCTAAATGTTATTGGAATGCTGCTCTCAACCACATCCTTTATCACTAAAATACTGATTTGAAGTGTATCATCTAATTCTTGATAATGTTCAACCATAAAGTGTATTGACTGATTTTGAACCAGTGGGTCTTAAGATAGCTTTCTTGCATTGCTTCTAAACCTGACTCCAAAAATACCAATCCAGACTGGAGTAGTTTGGCAACAAGGCAGATTCTCAATATGAACTATAGTTCTGATTGTTCTTTTGCTTCCTTCTCTTCCCTTCCATTCAGTGAATGAAAGCTTGCTGGCTATTCTCTGTGTGGAATGGTCTATCAGAATTTGTGTTTTTGTTTTAGTGCTTGTTCCTTCTTCACTCATCCCTTTATTTTCTCAAATGTTAGGGAATAAGGATGCTCTCACACATCCTTTCTAATTCTCATATTTGACACTATTGAAAAATCTTTCTTTTTGTTTTTCTCTTCATTGTATCATATTGTTGTGATGTTACTATGATTAAAGGAAAGGTATTTTTTCCTTTGAGACAAAGAAGCTCTGCAGGAATAAAGAAGTTAGTTTCACATTCATAACAAAAAAAATACCGGTAATATTATTGAAACTTTTTAGCTTCATTCTAATATGTCTACATTGCAACTTAGTTTAGGGAAGAAACTGGCAGTATGGTGGATGCAGAATGGGAAAGAAAGGAGACAATGACATGAAAGTTGATATAGGAACTTTACAGAATGCCACAGTCTTTATGGGCCAGATTAGATCAACAGGCTGGGGGAGAGGAGGTAAGGAAACTGCTAATCTTAAAAAAAAGAACAGCATTTATGTAGCCCTGAATGAAATGTACATGAAACTCATGACCAGAGGAGAGGGAGAGTGCCAGATACTGCAATCAGTCAAAACTGGGTATGTCACTAAATTGGAATTAAGTGCAGTATGTACAGTATTTGTTTAAGTTGACTGAGGTCAAAAAGTGGAGCTCTAAATATGGGCACATTTACAGTGGATTGGAAGTAACTGGATGTTCCATACAGACATTGGGGAAGCATAAAATATGAATTTGGTTTGAGTCTAGCCTAATTTGCATGGCTATTACTACAATATTATAGGATAACACCACATAATCCCTGAATACCTAAAACATAGTTAGAATACAAATCTAAAATAGCAACTATATATGCATTACTTTTTAGTATCAGAGTGATTTCTTAGCATATAATTGCATGAATAGGAAAGAAAAGAGTCAAAGAAATGGTATAAAAACATTTATTTTGTGTCCCTTTGGAAGTAACATTAAAGCACTTGCTTCAATGGATATGATAGAATTCTAAGAAGACTAGAACTCTGACGTGGAGTTTAACTAATACAATTCTAACAAGACTCTAGAGAATGAATTCTGTTCTCACTTAAAAGTTGTCAGCCCAGTTCATTATTCAACCAGCCTTTCCTGTGAAAAGCTCTCAGAATCCTTTAATGAGCAGAAGGCCATAGATAGTCTCAGTCTGAAAGACATCGCATCCAGTACCCATATCCCAGTACCCATAATACATAATTACACTATGCTGCACAAATATAAGTAATGCTAAAAGCCTTGGGCAGGATTAAATCAGGAGTAAATTTTTTGGAGACATGTGGTATGAATATAAGTTATTTGGTTCTGAAATAATGCAGAGCAAAGGAAATCAGTTTGAAATGATTCCTATTTTTGAAGAGTCTTCTCTTCTCTTCTCTTCTCTTCTCTTCTCTTCTCTTCTCTTCTCTTCTCTTCTCTTCTCTTCTCTTCTCTTCTCTTTTTTTGGTGCTTCCAACTGAAATGTCTGCATCTTTTAGAAATAGATGGCAGTGAAGGAGGATACAGAAGATAATCTCTAAAACTGGGGTAACAGTAGGAGTTTCTAATTGTGATCAGTTTATTTTTCATTCCTAAAATCTATTAGAACAGATGCCTGAGACCAAAATGGACATTGACACAGGCAGAAAAACAGAATTGATGAGGTCTCCTACAGTTTCTCTTTCTGTGATCAAAGTTTTGAATTAAAATGAGTTCTGAATTTAAACAAAGATGTACACTGGAGATATTTGCAGTTTTAAACATAGTTTTAAATTTGTTTATTTAAAAAAGTCTGCCAAGGAAAATTTATTTTAGAAGTTTTACATCAAAGAAATATACGCTTATATTATTTTAAAGAACAAGGGGAAACTGTGTACAAAGGATACATCAAGGAAATGTATGTAAAAGTTTATATTTATTGTAACAGCTGACATTAAACCATTCTCATATCAGAAAAGTTGCAAATTCCAGCCATTTTTTAAATCAATAAAAGGGTCATCACCTTTAAAGTCCTATGTGGCACAAGGCCAGATTATCTATAGGCATGTCTAAGAATATCTAAAGGTCTTACCAAATCAGATAGGGTGGTTATGCTTCTGGTCTCTTCTGGTATTGCCATATGATGGTAATTAGGAAGTGTTCATTTTTCATGGCAGTGCTCTGTGGAACACTCTGCCCTCTGAAATTAGGCAAACATCCACTATTTTAACTATTTAAAACTTGAAAGACCTGGTTCTTTACCCATATGCTGGGTAAAATTAAATAGCTACACAATAGAAGTTTGAATTGGTGCCAGGTCTTTGTTATTTTTAACATTTTAAACTGTTCAGTTTTATAGTTTTAATATAAATATATTTAATTTTATGCATTGTTCTAAATTTTGATTGGAAACTGCCAAGAGGTGGTTAGAATATGGGTGACTATATAAATATTTTAAACAAACAAACAAATTGCAAACTCATGACTTACTTTCTTTTTTGGTTGGTGGCTAATCCAAATTCTCCAGGAGGTTGTACTGCACAAAGTCCTGCGTAGCAGATAAGCATACAGCTAGCAATGTTTTAAAAGGTTTTTTAAAAAGTTTAAAACATTCTTTGTTTTTTTCTTTCTAATGTGTACCAGAATTTCCGAGAAAGAACACTTTCTGAAGCAGTTCAGGTCTGTTACCAAATCAAACTGGGATTTTAAAAATGGTAGTAGTAAAGGAAAAATGTGCTGAAAACTTAAAATTAATTTTATCTCCCAACCACCTTGTCCATTAAATAAGTAGAAATAATCCAAAGTCCTTGGAAAATTTTCTGTGTATGGAATAACAAATGCTACTCTCATTTTATTTGCAACTATTATTGTTCCAACCAGATTTCAACATAGAAAAAAAAATCTCCCATCCCAGAGAAAATCTGGGATGAAATATTTTACATCCCCAGTTTTCCATTGAGGCATATATAATTTGATTAAAGCCCATATTCTGAATTATTTTGCTGCCTGGGAATGTTTTTTCCACTGACAGTTGGAAAAGGAACTTGATGCCTGTCAGCAACATATAACAAGGGAGCTGAAGTTCAGACATTTAGACAGTTGATCTGAGAAATAAGCTGCCATACCTGCTTCCCTACAACTCTGAAAATAAAGATATAGTGATGACCTATGACACTTCCTTTTGAAAAGAGGAATAAAAGATATCAACGAGCCCCATGTTCTAGGAAAGGTATGGCATGGTGATCTGAGAGATTTATGAGCAGGTGAAATTCTATTCACCCACAAGTCCTGCTATGCTGCCTCATGTGATGGAGGTTTGTGGTGTGGCATTTTGTTGTGCCGGATGAGCAAAAAGTACTTGGACTATATGGCAAGAGTATGAGCATAATGGTTCTTCCAGCTGCCTAGCTAAAGAAAATAACCCTTTATCAAGCAGCATCAATATGGAGGCAAATGATCATTGTATGGGTTTTGTACTGAGTGTTTTGATCCTGACTGACAAACAAAAATGCTCTGACTGAAAGAGTTCCAGCACTGTATCAATTCCAACACTGTATCAATTCACTGATGCATAAGATGTTAGTGTGTAGTCGATTCATTTAATCTTTCATTGCGTTGAGCTTTTCCATGCTCATGCTTCTTACTTTCAATGTTCCCGCTTTAATTCTTTCTTTGTTCCTTTATATTTTCTTTTGCAGAATTTAATTTGATTTATCCATGTCATAAAGACACCTCTAAATATCTCCACTGAAATAAATAATAAGGAAATATAGTGACAATGGCAAATATACCATTTCATATTGTGCAACAGAATGATAAAACACTGAAGTACTTTACCAAGAAAGCCACAGGATAGACAATATTGTACAAAATGGTAGACCTCTCCGGATGAGTGAAACCCAATATGCTACTAAGGAACTTCTGAGTACTAATTGAGATTATGATGGATTAGAGTAAATACTGCATACATAGACATTAGTAGATGGAATTCCCGGAAGCCAGATTGAATGCATACTTGATAGAAGAAGGTAAAAGAGTTAGATAATCAGAGAAGAGAAATGGCCAGGGGAACAGAAACTTCCATTATGCATGTTTCAAATCAAGATAAAGCAGCAGAAGAAAGCCAACTAGTTGTCACAATATAATATTGATCACATGCACACAATTTTAAGGAGACCATTAGGATTTTTTTTTAAATGAAATCATGAATTTTACTGAGAGGGAATCTGAGGAACTGCAGAATGAAATCAAAAAAGTTGTAAAGAATGAATGAGAAAAAACACTTTCAAATACCAAGAAACAGAGGAAAGCAAACTGGTTGTCACAATTCCTTGTGGAATTTGCAGAGAAGAAAAAAAATGGCCAATGGCAAAAAGACAAAGACCTCAGGGAGGAGCTTTAAAAAGAATGATGTTAGGAGAGACAAAGATGAATATTACAATGGCATACAGTATGTAAAGACATTGAAGACAGAAATAGAAAAAAAAATCTGAAATCAGAAGATTCTGACCTCAAATTAGTATGCTAACCAAGGGATAGATAAAAACTGCTTCAAATAAGATTCTACACATATAGAAAGAATATTGTGACATTTGGCATAGTAGAAATGTCAGCATCCATAGAACCTTAAGAAATATACATGCACATATCCAAGAATTCATGGAATATCCACAGAGATATGGCAAACAAGAAACCAAATTGTACCAGCAAAATTAGAGATTGACCCAGTGGCCAATAATTTGGAGGTCAGTCTGTACACTAATAGCAAAGAATTAAGTGACAGAATATAAAAACTATGATATAATATCCATACTTTCATATGTCACCAATTAATGTTTAGGATCCTCTAATGAAGATTGGAGCCTTCATGGAAAAGGAAATGCCAGATGTTCAAGCTGATTTCAGAAGAGACTGAAAAAAATAGGCTCACTAATTGGAAAGCCAAAGAATATGAAAAAAAAGTCATTAATATGCTTCATTGATTACATAAAGGGTTATGATTATGCCAGCCATATCAAGCTGTGGAATATCTTTAGAAAAATAAAAATCCCAGAAAATCTTATTGTCCTCATGTGAAACTTATACACAGACAAGGAGCCACAATCTGTAAAGAATATGGTAAACTAGACTTGCTTTAGATTGTCGAAAGACTGAGACAAGGCTGTATACTCTCCCCATTTTTTAACATATGTGTTGAAGAAATAAATCACAAACTAGCATTTAGTAGGATAGCAATGTATGTCTTGAGAGAAATATTGAGATGCTATAATGTATCCTTACTTACAAAGATAAGAATTGCTTTGAAACAAGATGGATGGTGTAAGAAAAAAAAGGAAGGAAGGAAGGAAGGGAGGGAGGGAGGAAGGAAGGAAGGAAGGAAGGAAGGAAGGAAGGAAGGAAGGAAGGAAGGAAGGAAGGAAGGAAGGAAGGAAGGAAAGAAGGAAGGAAGGATGTTAGAGTTTGCAGAAGAAATTCAAGTCCAGAAAACACACAGATGACTGATTCAGCAGGATCATTAACTTCTTTATAAACATAATAATATGAACTAAAGTTTACAATACCAGTAGTAGATTCTTCCAATGTAACATAAGCAAAAACACAAGCAACAGCTCAGAGGGCTCAAAACAGAATTCTAGTTTCAATTTCAATTCTCAGCAAAGCACACAGAGACAAGCCACACCCAAGTTGTCAGTTCCCATTGGCTGGTCTATTGCCATGCTTACATGCTTGCTGACTTTGTTAACCATGTCTCTGCCAGTTAATGAATATACTCTGAAAAGGCAGAAAGAAAGAAAGAAAGAAAGAAAGAAAGAAAGAAAGAAAGAAAGAAAGAAAGAAAGAAAGAAAGAAAGAAAGAAAGAAAGAAAGAAAGAAAGAAAGAAAGAAAGAAAGAAGTGGGCTGAGTTTTTTCTTGTCATACTCAGTGGATATTCTAGCCTTGTGAGGTACACCAGATCAGAAAAAAGGACTCCCCAAAAGAGTAGAATTATACTTTATTGAGGAGTCTATAGTTATAGAAGTTTGACTTTGCTGTTCTTCTCTTCCCTCTTGTATCCCAGTGAGTCAGGGAAGCATCAGACTTTTTATTATTTATTTATTATTTTATTTATTTTATTTATATGCCTCCCTTCTCCAGAGACTCAGGGCGGCTTACAGTCTTTAGAGCACCATGCTAAGTGCTCGGCAATAGCCTTCATTCCATTGTATATGCCTGCTTATTACTAGGGCGTTTTGGCCTCCCCAAGCGGCATTTTTTACAAAGTTATCTTATTGCCCCCAACAATCTTGGGTCCTCAATTTACCTACCCCGAGAGGATGGAAGGCTGAGTCAACCTTGAGCCTGGTGGGATTCGAACCTGCACTAATTGCAGGCAATTGAGCTAAGTGCTAGATGATTAACAGCCTGCACCACCAAGGCCCTTGTATTTGCTTAATACAATCTGTTTTTCTAGACTTAAGTAACATTTCTGCCTTTTGCAGCAGTATTTCTGTAGTAAAAAGAGGAAAACTGGAGAAAAATCACAAAATGCAAGGACAAGCATATAGAAGTAAAATGACTGTGGCAAAAGAAACCAAAGGTAGTACCAATAATAATTGATGTTTGGATGCAATCCCAAAATATCTGGAAGTCCACTTTTATTTATATAGAAAATTTATATAGCTGCCTACTCATTCACGATGACTCTAGGCAGCTTACAAACACTAAAAAAACAAATTAGAAAATAAATAAATAATAAATAAATAATACATGACACACACACCTCAGCCACCCTGGCAACAGCACATGATTAAATAAGCCTCTTCAACTTAATTGGCATTGACAAAAATCACCATCAGTTACTTGTAAAAGGCAGCTTTACTTACGTCCTGAGATGATACCTCTAATAGCATCAACAATAATGTCTGTCCATTTCAGGTGCTAGAGAAGAACTTGAGAGGTAAATAAAAATGTGTGAGCAATGTAAATAACTACTTTTTAAAAATTACTTGATTGGATCATTAAAACACAGAAAGCAGTTATTTTCCCTTGAAATGTTAGTAACGGGGAAGAAAACTGTGCAACGGAGAATGTGGACAAAATAACCTGAACAAGATAGCTTTTATGAGTCATTAAGAAAATACACTTTACATACTCTTAGTCAAAATTCAGCTAGATTTTTTTGAGTGGATTTATTTTGTTAACAGGAAAGCTAAGGCAAATATTAACAACATTTTAATAGAAAAAGTGGTTGATTTTAAATAGTAAGTAAACAAAGAAATAGATAACCAATCAACCAACACATAAACTTGCCAGGAGCAACATCTTCAATAAGTTCTTTTAAACATCTGTTCTCTCTCTCTCTCTCTCTCTCTCTCTGTCTCTGTTTCTCTCTCTCTCTCTCATTGCCACCTGGTTGTACATAAATCTGCAATTGTTTTCCAATTTATCCTCTTGTGATTCAGAATTCATAGTGTCATTTGCACTTGCTTATAGCCCTGGCTTATGGCAGCCTTCCTATGATGAAAGATCTCATTATAGTTAGCTCTTTGCATTGAGGAAAAGCAATCAGTTCTTTTCAGATATCTAATTTGAATCCCTTGGATTCAGCTCACTTCTTTTTTGTCCTCACCTCTTATTACAAAACCCCTACTCCCCCCATCTCCTAATATTAGCCTATTTTAGTACTAGGCTTTGGAACCTGTCCCGGTAATTGGAAACTGGAAGGTGCATTAGTCTTAGGTTTGCTGAAGACAGCAATTCTCTTCGTAGAATCTGTTTCCTGCATTCTTGATGGTAGCATTCAGTGAACAGAGTACAAGTCATTTCCTAGTGACAGATCTCCTCCTGGTCAAGAACTATTATAAAACTTTGTTTGCCAATTACTTTGACATTGGAGCAAGCCTTGGTTTTCACTTGTCTTCTCCCTTTGCATGCTTACTAATCCTGTTCATATTTTAATTAATTTCTCTAGCAACTGAGTCTTCAATATAAAATTTCTTAGAGCAGGAAAGCCACAGGCCAAGTATTATTTGCAAAGTTAAATAGAGGATACCTTAAATAATGAATACATTTGCAATGAAAATGGTATTCTTGCAGGTAATCTACAAAATAGCAAAAATGATCAAATAACTTTGGGAATTGCTTTGTGGAGTTGTATTCTAAGTTATGTATCTAGTTCTTACTTCAGTAATATTGACATGGAGATATAAAAGATAATAGGAAGAAAAGATAAATATGAACCATCCAACTTCAATAAAAATGAGCTGCAGAACAGTTTTTTTTTTTAAAAAAAAGCTTATCTGAATTCATGCATTATAATTATACCTAATATTTAATGATGTTGGTGTCATGAAAAGTGTATATTGTTCAGACTCTGAATGCATACAATGTTATGAATAACTGGTTTATCTTTTATTCTCTTCATAATATCAACACCATGTTGCCTAACACAGGTAATCCTCCATATCTTTGAGAGAGTAAATGTATTTAGGTTTGCACCGAAATATTATGTAATTGCTTCACTGTAATTACAAGCCCATTGTTATTAGGCACTTGTCACTTAAGTATTGAAAGGATAACAATTGTTTCTATACCAAACTACTTTTAAGGAACCTTACAACACAACCTTTAAAAGTTTTGTATTCTTATTATTTTATGCTAGGGAAGTTTATTGTTATTGTATTTACTTTCTCCATAAGAACTGTAATAATAATTGCAGATTATGGCATTCTTGTTCATACTAAGAGGTTTTTTGACAATCTTTTTAAGGATGCTTTAAGTCCATCCAAGATGGCACAGATGACATTTAAATGCACCATATAACTACCAGACAATTTGTGTTTTTACAGAGACTATAAATATAAACTTATATAGTTTTCATGTAGAACGGCCCTGCATTGTTAAATGGATGTGAGCATGCCAACTTTGCCAATCTGATGCCCTCAAGATGTATTGGATTTTAAGCCAGCCTTTCACTAACTTGGAGTCACAAGAGTTGCAATCCAATTTTCCTGGAAAACAGACACACAAACACAAACACACACACACACACATTTTCCTGGAAACCATAATTAATGCAGGAGTAAGAAAGAATTAGCCATCTGTAAAACACATTCATGAAATTTCAACCCACATATTACACAATGTTCTTAAAAAATTCAATGGAAAGGCAGTTTTTCAGCTCGTTCTTCTTACTGTTTTTTTTCTACTGTTTTTTTCCAATTTTTTTAAAATGAATATTAAATAAAATCCATAAGAAAGAAGGAGAAATGAAGTTAATCATTCTTCAAAAAACACTTTTAGTGTTGATCTGAGCCTAAGAACTGCACCTTTCTAATGAATGAATGAATAAATAAATAAATAAATAAATAAATAACTCACTGTGGACGTTAACCTTTTTGAAAATGGGAATATGCTTTTGATGGCTTCATTAGCATATAACAAGAAATATGAAAGGTTGTTTTTTTTAAAGAAAAGATTAACAGAGAATCTTATTTTATGGTCTTGCTGTTTTAGACAGCTGTGATGTTTGTGTTAAAGCTGAATAACACATTCCTAATTCCTACTTTCAAGGCAGAAGGATATTATGGAATACAATAAAGGAGCAGTGTGTTACAATATCACTGAACACCATCAGTTTTGTTGAAATTTATATCACCTCAGTTGTGAGCACTAGTGACCATTCATTTACTAGATTAAATCTATCAGAATGACAGTAAGTATCAAAGCCCACTCAGAAGGCTCCTATCAAGCCCCCTAACATTAACCAATACTCTTCCCCCCACAAATCTTGTTAATTAGAATTGTTGGTAGAAAAAAATGAATTAAATTAAGGAATCTTGGAAACTACATTATTTCCCTTTTTATTTTTATTTGTTCATTCAATGTATATAGCCACTTCCTCACCAAGTAACTCTGAGTAACTAGCATTAAAAACAGTAACAAATAAATAATGCAATACAATGAACTAGTAAAAAAAATCACCTCATGCCTATATCACAGTCACAATTCCCACACACATATTGACATAACTTGATAATTCACATAACATCATGGTTCTGTGCCTGGGAAAATAGCCAAGTGTTTAGGACCATACTAAAGGCCAGAATGGTTGGAGGCTTTCAGATGTTGGAGGGATGATGTTCCATTGTGGACACAGCATGTTTTATGGGTTCCACATAGTGAAATTGTTTAATGAGATCTGCAGCCTGGGATCCAGAGCGTGTCAACCTGCCTGATCTTCTGCAGGCAAAAAATAATTGGAAATACGCAGTCACTGAAATACCTTGGTATTATGCCATGCAGTGCTTTACAGATAACAGCCAGCACTTTAAATTGTATCTAGAAACTGACCATAACCAGTACAGATCATACAATATATGTGTATGGTAATTATGTGTCTACAATTACCCACAACGTATTGTGTTTTTATTGTATCTTCCATGTACTGTATGCTGTAATAATCTCGATGACAATTTCCGAAAACATGATTGACCATTAGCAAGGTGCTCCAATCAAGGAATGAAGACAATTGGGACATAAGATGGATCATAAGATGCAAAGGCCCACCTAGACAAGAAGTCACCTGGTCTTCAAAAATAAATCATAGGACTAGTAGGACCCTTAGTTTGTTCAATTGTACTGACTAGAATAGAGCAACCACCTCCAAAATTTGATATGAAAAACATCTGGGAATAGATGGTTCCAAAGCCACAGTCACTTAGGTATGTTTAACGTTGAAACTGAACCTATTCCAGACTCCCAAATTTGTGATTTATGTTCTTATTCCAGTATTGCTATTTAGCATTCCTAAGAAACAACAGGTATTTTCCAAAAAGGAAAAGAATTTCACAAACTAATTTGAATTTACTGGCCAAATATTAGCTTCAAGCATCTACTCCATCTTTTCAATGCTAAGATATTCCTATCTTCCACTATCTAGATGTGATGATAAGATCATTCAATTTATTAGCTTTCTCAATTCATGGTATTCATTAAAACACCCCAACATTGTTCCTTTCATTTCCAATGGAAAAGGAAACAGCCTTAGCCTCTTTTTAGAAATTAAAGGGAAATGGCTACCATTTTCATTTAAGTGTCTATTAAATAAAGCATAACTGAAACTAAGTTACACTGAATGCCTTCTGGGGATGTATATATGAATCAAGCATGCAAATGGTAAATGGTGGCAGTCACAATAATCAGCCTTTGTGGAATAAACATCAAAGCAATATGGGGGATCATTATGAACCTATTTCACACAGAGAAGTGGAAAGACTGGTTGATTTGAGAACATCTTTGTCTATACCATAGACTCATTTGAACTTTATAAAAACATTTGCTTTTTGACAGATTGGACTGGAGTATTTAACTCATTTTTTTGTGATATATCTCCCTTAGCTAAATTATCGTGGAGAGATAAAGTCTCATAATATGTGTGAGAGAGAGAGAGGAGAGAAGGGGGGAGACCTAACTGATTTTTTCTTAATTTTAATCTGTTCCATTCTTACATTGTCTTTTTAGGCAGGGTCATTGTAGCTTTTTTAATCTTTAGAGATTACTTTTGCATATTTCTAAATCCTTTCATTTTGACACATTTAAATATTTTGGTCAATTATGGGAGCTAATGAAGATAAATTGGATTAAGATTAAATATTTAATCAGTAGAAGGTAGAGGTATATTTCATTTTCAATGAAAGGCATAAAACTGTTTTTCGTTTGTTCTCTCTTTTCTTTTTAATATTGCTACTTTTCATCTTTCTGTTTGTTTTGTCATCCTTTTTATTCTTGTATTTTATTTGCATTTTCTCTTATTGTATGTATGTGTGTGTGTGTTAGGTTTTGAGCTGATAAATAATTAAACAAGGGAGACTAGTATAGATCTATTTCGAGCTACTTAGCTCTCATCAGCTAGCCATACCCTTACTGGGATTCGAACCTGGGAAGTTTTACATGTGAGGCAGTTGTAATTGCCATTAGGCCACAGGTTCTCATCCAGATCAGCGATACAGGGGAATGAGTATATATACTTGTGTTACAACACCCTGGTAAGCCCCAATCAAGGGAGGAAGCATACTGCTGTCCTTTTCTGTCTTTCGGCTCATCACCAGAGACTATCCAGACAGAAAGCTATTTGTTTCGTTGTCTTTTTGTTTATATGTGTGTAAGGTTTTTAAGCTGATAATTTTAAATAATAAATAAGGGAGACTAGTATAGATCTATTTCGAGCTACTTAGCTCTCGTCAGCTAGCCATACCCTTACAGAAATAGCGAACCTGTGGCCCAATGGCAATTACAACTGCCTCACATGTAATACTTCCCAGGTTCGAATCCCAGTAACGGTATGGCTAGCTGACGAGAGCTAAGTAGCTCGAAATAGATCTATACTAGTCTCCCTTGTTTAATTATTTATCAGCTCAAAACCTTACACACGTGTAAAGAAAAGACAACGAAACAAATAGCTTTCTGTCGGTATGGTCTCTGGTGATGAGCCGAAAGACGGAAAAGAAAGCAGTATGCTTTCTCCCTTAATTGGGGCTTAACAGGGTGTTGTAACACAAAGTGTTACATATATATATATTATATATATATTATCAGCTCAAAAACCTAACACACACACACACACACATACATACACACACATATATATATACATATACACACATACACGTACACAAACACACACACACCCATGGTTGTAATTAATATTTCAATGTAATAATATTATTCTTATTTCAAAACGTTACAAATTTGGATGCCTTTCCAGATTTGTAATATTACTAATGTAATATGTGTTGTTTTTATATGTGCCATTAAAATATATATTGCCCTCATTAAATAATCATGGGATCATAAAGAATTTCTTATTCACAGTGGAATATTTAGTGTTATTAATTTATTAACATGTGAGTTTCAGCAAATTTAAGCATCTGGTAATCTTTCTCAATCTGGTGCCTTCTAGCCCTGTTTAGACAAATCTTTTAGCCATATTTGTCCAGCATGCTGGTGGACTAAAGATATAAGTAGGGATCCAATGCAATATGTGTTTGGAGAAAACTGGTCTTTATTAACTAGATGTGTTTCCTTGGATTTTAGATATAGCCAAGGAAAATACTTGTGATTGAATGCTGGAGGAGGAAAAGATGTTATAAATTATATTTTTTCTATGCTGAGAACAATACTTGGCTACTAACTGGTATCCTGAAGAGTTGCGTTCTAAAATTAGTAGATTGGTCCAGATAAAGTTACTAACATATATTTTTGGAGGGAGAGAGCTCTAAGAGTTTCACTTAGGAATTGAGGCTTGGGAGTTTTATATCTTTGGTGTAAATAAAACATTTGTTTTTCACAAAGCCATAGTTTGTGTATTGGCTTTTGATTAGATATGAAGAGAATTGAGTTTTGAATGTCTGATTCTATGTCCTCCCTCTCTCTCACCAGAAATTATACATTCTTCTATTTATAGTTTTTACTTTTACTTTCAAATATTCTACTGAGCACAAATGCCTTCCCTGCTTTCTACTGATAGGTGTGGTTGAGGCTTCTTGATGCAAAACCTTAATCAGGGAATTTTGTCATGTGTACACTCACAAACACAGGAGTTCCCAGTTTGGACAATAATGAAGCACTCAAGAGAACTCACCATATTTGGAGTGTCTGTACATAACAAAAGCTTTATTTATAATAGCTGCTGAAGTCTTACACACATTCACATGTACACAATCATATTCACTGGCCTACTACAAAATTAATGGAGTCTGGGAGAGGTGGTATTCATCAGGTTCTGACCAGTTCTGGAGAACCAGTAGTGGAAATTTTGAGTTCAGAGAACTGGCAAATACCACCTCTGACTGGCCCCGTCCACATCTATTCTCTGCCTCCTGAGTCCCAGCTGATTGGCTGGGTCTTCTTTGGTTGCCTGCATAGGAGAACAGAGCTGGAAAGCAGGTTATTGGAATGGGAAGGTAATAGAGATTTTGCAGTATCCTTCCCCCAGGAGTGGGATGGGAATGGAGATTTTGCAGTATCCTTCCGCTACCATGCCCACCAAGCCATGTCACGCCCACAGAACTGATAGTAAAAAATTTTTAACACCACCACTGGAGTCTGGGCAAGATAGGAGCATTCTGTTGCTGATAGATGAATGTGCCAATCAGAAGCCTATATAATTTGTCCTTTTATCGTTCTCTAGCTGCATTCTGTCAACATTTCTCAAATGTCCTATTATTGACCTGTTAAGCTGCCATGATGACCATGACTTGGTAATTAACTGTAACTTTCTTATATCTGGTTGCTGTTCTCTGGCCCATGTCTAATTTTGATGGATTATTTCCTTGTAGGCTGTAATCTCTGATAGCAGGTCTGGTGACTTTCTTACTTTTCACTCTCCTCTGCAGATATACATTTTTCCCTTGGATTCAAATTTCATTAATTAATTGATTAATTCTTCCTAATATTTTATTTCTTGTAACAGGGACACTTTAAAAAACAGAACTTTGGCTCTATTTTGGGATAGCACCTTTGGTTTTAGAGGAGAAGGACAGATGGTATCCTTAATTTTAAAAACTAAAGAAACAAAAATTTATACATAAAATTATTTTTTACAAGTACTTCAGATTTTAAAAATAAAGTTTCATAGAGTGGAAACAAACAAATTATAGTAAATAATGTAACTTTATGATTTGCATAGAATTTTGCAGGTGTTGTTTTTGCATTTCACATCTCATTTGATCCATTTTCTCTTTGTTCCTCCCTTTAATATTCCTGCCAGTTGAAGATAAAACTTATGTGTATCTGAAGAAGTTGGACTGAAGTTGGACACAAAAGGTTATTCCTTAATAAATCAATGAACAAGTCCTTAAAAAATAATAATAAAGCCATGTGTATATATTTTGCATTTTGAGGAGAGGAGGTTTATGCATAAAATTGGTGAACTTCCTTTTCTTGAGATAGATCTTTGCTTGGATATCCTTTTTCTTTCCATCAAAAAATAAATAAATAAATCAGAAATTATGCTCAATAATACACATTAACGATAGTATCCTAATGATATAGCTATACCCGCATTCACACATTTTCACTATATCATTGAGTATCATCTCCAAATTTCTCATTTTCTGTACACAGTGAAATCCCTTTCATCTCTGTCCAGAATTCTCATCTTCTCTCTCATCTTATTCATATTGTAACTATTCTTGCACATTGATAAAATTGCAAGCTGAAAGGAGCTATGCCAGAGCCTCCCATGCCAAGAACTGCAAAACAAAGAAAGATGTATATAAAGATGTATATAATATATACATATTTGTATATATACAAATATGTATGCCCAAAGGACCAAGTCCAAAACTGGTACAAATAAAATATTTGGTGGGAGCTTGAGCAGTCAGATTTCCTTATTATGTAAGAGATGTGCCAAACGCACTTCTCTGGAAACTTCTCTACAAATTTCTAATACTACACATAAATATTCTTCATGTAGTTTACTTGAAAGAAAAGCTATAAGCCAATTAATGGCAAATTTGGAAATGTGTAAATTGCTTTGAATATCCTAAAATTAGATCCAAAAGGTTGAGGACAGGAGATCAGGTATACTCAAGTTGTTATTAGTAACAAAGAAAACATGACTGAGAAAGTAGAAGCTGGATTAACTTTGGGAGAAAGTGACTGTATCATTCTAGAATTTACTATATTTCAGACAGGGACAGCTGAACATTGTGGGAATCATGAGATCTGACTTCAAGAAGCTAAGGGGAGAAGAAGGAAAGATCCTAAACAGAAAAACAGGTCATGAAGTATGTTAAATTCTAAACAATGAGGTACTGTAAATAAGAACCCCACATACAACTACATTATCCAAAGAGAAAGAAAAAAATGATTGATGGTATCTCTGATAGCTTGTGTGTGTGTGCACGTGTGTTTTGTCATTATGTTACATTATGTCTCTATTGATTTTCAAGGGTTCTTTTTACCTGTATCTAATACTTTGTTGTCCTTTTTCACTTGTAAGCTGCTCAGAGTTGTTAAGGAATTCATCAGCCTCTAAATATGGATAAACAAATGAACAAAATGTTCTGTGATATACTAAAATTAAGGTCAAGTTTTAAAATAGGAAGAGGGGCATATTGCAAAATCAGAATATCAGGAAATAAACAAATATGCAAGGATGGAAACCAGGAAGATGAAAGCCTCAGAGAAACTGAAATATGAATCAAAATAAATAAATATTCAGTGAAACAAGATGTAATTGCTTTGAAATAGTCTGCTCCTGACTCATGGATACCCCGTCTGTAGAGTTTTCAGGAAAAGGCTAGACTTATGGATTTATGAGGTTGAACTAGAGATCTTTCCCCACCTATGATTCATCTTCCCCCCATTCTGTAGGACTAAATTAGGATACATTTAATTATCCTTAGCAAAGTCAAAGTTAGAATAGAATGACTGGAATACTGAATATAAAGTGGACGGAAGCAGGAAATTCTTGAAGCAGGAAATTCTAAGTTCTCACATTTCCTATCAGCATCTTTTATTTGTATTCTATGCATGTCTATGTAAAACATTCATAGATATAGGAATTAGACATTCCTATATCTATATTCTTATAACTGCAGGCAGTTGTAAGCTAGTGTCTCTTTTCCAAGGATACTGTGGCATTTTCTTTCCTAGATTGTTCTGTTCCGTAACATCCCAATTCAGCCCATTAAAGCCAGAGCTGCACAGAGTGGATGCCTGAAAGAGGCTCATCACCATCACACTATACTGCATCTAGGTAAAATATCACCTCTATCAACCCTGACATCCATCACCTTAATAAGCAGCAAAAAAAAAAATCAATCCATAATTGACAAAAACATTTTTAAATCAGATATGAGGCATTTAAAGCTTGGCTAGAGCCTTTCATCTTCCGTTCACATTTACCTGACATAAATTCAGGGAGTTGCACGTGACTGGGCAACATTTTGGGAATATTTCCATAAACAAATATGGAGAAAGGATATAGCTTGGCTACCATGTAACTGTGAATTGCAGATACTATTTGTATTTAGCATTTTTGATATCTAGCTATTTTGTTATTATTGTTAATATAAGAATATTGGAACACCTCATGACTCTTCTGGTGTGACAGCTGTAGGGAATGTAAATAGCTGCTGCTTGAACAGATGCTCTGCTTACTAAAAGCTGAAGCAGGTCAAAGAGGCGGTTTTAGAACTCCTTTCTTAGATATGTAAATCATCAATGATGATTTCTTATTAACATACTGCCCAGGTCTGATTTTTTAAAATGTATTGTCTCTATCATATAAGCCCCATATCTTAATTTATATCTTTATTACTATAGCAAGATAGAGTTACTTAAGCAATTGCTTTATGATTAAGCATCCATATCCTTTTGCTTTATGATTAAACATCTACATTCCTTATTTACAATACACTCTTCTACATATGGTACAAGACATCTTTTCTGCTTGTCAAAGAAGTCTGACATGAGAGCTTCCAAAATTTCCAAAGCCATGTTTGGCTCCTGCTGAGAAGGCAAATGTAGGATGGATTTGTATTAATGAGCTGAAAGAATTTTTGATCCAGGGGCCCTTGACTCTTTCTAGTATGCCTCCTAGTAAACCCAGTTGTCCCTAATTTTATATTTTAATTGCTACAGTTCTAACATTGCAAAGAAACAATAATGCACATCAATTGTTGTCAGGATGGCTTGGGGGTGTGCTTCTCTTAGATCTCATAACTGATTGAGGTCAAAACCTTACCATTAAACTTGAAAAAGAAATCAGCAAATTTCTTTCCAGGAAGCAGACATTGCAAATGAAATTAGAAGAAAGCCACACAGTGTTCAGCAGACCCACTAAATAAAACACACATGAGCAGTTGTAGGAAGCAGTATGTTTTCTGTCACATATGGTATCCATTTATTATTGGCAAAAGTTGAGCAGAATTTGTTGTTGTAAGTTGGTGGCATTTTATTCTGTTGTTATAGTCATGATATGATTATATAATTATTTTATAAATCAACTTTCTAACTAGTAGGCAGAGTAAAATATAAAACACAATTATATTTTGCCTGGTATAAAATACAGATGTATAATGATACATAAAATCAAATCAAATTATTATTATAATCAAACACAAGTAATATATAAATGTACATTAAGCCCTGCAATAAAAGGGCAATAAAATTAGATAGGAATAAGACACAACATAGAGCAATAGTAGACAACTCTGGTCCAGCATGTCAAATTTCTCTTTTTGGAGTCTCCAAAGTCCTCCCTAATTCTGATTGCTAGAAACTGATGCCACAGTTTCCTGCTATTTTTAAATAGGAAATTGATGAAAAGTGTAATGTATGCCTTAAAATAGGCATATTAAGATAAACAGAGAAACCCATAAAACTCCTTTCAAAGCCCAGGATGATGACATGATCAGGTTCCTATACATGCAATGCTTTCATTGGCCAGTTGAGCCTTCTATGGCAAGGGTATCAAATTCAATTTCATTGAGGGCCACATCAGGGTTGTATTTGACCTTGGGGGGACTGGGAGGCATGGACCTCCCAAGTTCTGTTTTTGCTTGCCAAGGATTGCAGGAGGCCATTATGGCCAAAAATGGGGCTTGGTGGGCATGCTCATTTTTTGCTGGCAGGTATACTGTGGACCAGTCTGCTGTTTCCAGGAAAGCCCTGTGGGCCAGATCCAAGCACCCACAGGCCAGATCTGCCCCCTGGCCCTTGAATTTGACACCCCTGTTCTATGGACATATGCTATCATCATGGGGCATTTTTCTCCATCATCATTTTGCTTTAGGCTGCAGGAGAAACTGGATATCTACATTTCAGCAAAGCATGAGCTAAAATGGTACCATTTAAGCATTTTGCAGGCTCTTATATACTGTACATCAATATATCAGTATTTTAGGAGACGAGTAGACCTGTTCAAACAAATGTTCAGCAGACTTTGAAAAGACTAGTAGATATTTTTTATAAAGAAAAAGAAAAGGACTTTTTCCTCCAGTTTAAATTGGGAAGAGATGCATCTTTGGGTTTGATAAAAGAGAATATTTTTAGCTCAGGGTTAAAAAGAAGGATCCTTGGTGTTCTCTGAGCTTGGTTATATGCATTGCTGATATTACCTAATTTGGGTAATGAAATACCTGGAAGAAACCCACCAAGCTCAGAAAGCACCAAAGACTCCTCATCTTTGGTTCTATCCAAATTAAGTCATTTACATGTTTTCTTCTGCTTTGCAGGCAGGCACACAATCTCAAGGGAATATTTCAAGAGGAAACTCCCTTGCACAATGCAGGTTCCCATGTGTTTCATTCTGCACGTTTCTTAAACCCTTAAGGGTTTCTTAAACTCTTAAATCAATCTCTTGTCATATTATTTTTTGGATCCAGGTCCATGAGTCTTCCAGATCCTCTTTCCAGAAACACACACACACACACACACACACAAACACACACGGCTATGTTCATTTTGTCACAATTTGAAAGCAGTTGATGGTAGTTTATTCAGCCAGCTGGGTTGAAAAAAACCAAATCTAAATTATTTAATGTCTAAAAGTTAAGCTGATAGGAAAGGATCACTGTCATGTTACTAAGTACAAATTAGAGTGTGTCCATCGGTGCAGCACAAATTATTTTTGCCAGCTCAAGGATTGTCGATGTATACATTAACATGAGAGTGAGGAAGAGTCTGTAGTTCCTGTGTTTCCTGCAGAACCAAACTATGAAGTGAGTTGCCATACAAACCACAGTACTTTTACATCTGAATTGTGACATCACATGCAAATATTAAGGAAAATAGCTTGTATCATGCCTTTGTGGCACATACTTCATCATTTCAGTGTCATATAGTTGAAATCTCTGCCTCAGCAGATGTCTGTATGCCTTAAGAAAGCAGTGTTGGATTGAGTTTTGAGACCAGTGCAAATCTTAAATGACAAGCTAATTAAGATGTATTTTATCTTACTGTATTTATTTCCCTTGTTTTTCTTAAGGCAAAATTCATGGGAATCTGTGCTAAATTTAATCCCTGTACAGCCACACTTGTGAGATAGGATACATTGAGAAAGAAGGATTGGTCTTTTTCAGCAACCTAAAGGGAGTTTAACCTGGATCTCCCTGGTTCAGTATATTCACCACTAGTTTATACTGAGTATATCATATTCTAGTTACTTTTCCCCTATATAGCAGTTGTTGCTATATAAGTCTGAACAATGCAATGTGCTGTGTTGTTACAACCAAGGTACATCATCTGAAATCCTAGGTTACCTTCCTAAATCACTGAATTTGATTCTAGAATCTTTCAGAAGTTACCCTTAAGTTGTAATTTTCCTGTAACTGAAAGATTATTAATGACATGGGAAATAATTATGTTAGGTGCATTAATTTAATTTAATTTAAATGCAAATTTAATTAAATCAAAATTAATTTTCTGTGTTGACCTTACTTTTTTTTTTTTGGTGAACAGAGCCCTGAGCATGTCACTTAAACAGAGTCTATAACCTGAGAAAGGCTTTATATTATTAAATTAGAGAATTGGACTGAAAAACCATCATCCTTTTGCTTCCCGATTAGTTATAAAGCTCCAACTATCATTGGATAGTTGTGGCCCAATCATCTTCTCTTCACCAGAAAATTGTCATATTCTGTTGAGAAGAATTAAAAAATGGAAAGGGCTCTTACACAGTAAACATTTTATTATGCAGTTATGTATCCAATGTTATCTTTTCTTTCATTTATAAAAAAAGTTGCAGTGTCTAACAACAATTAAAAAAAACTAGAAGACATGGCAACATAGCAATATTAAGACTGTTGGTTCACTTAGAGACTTACTTGTAAGAATTACAAGAAAAAAACATTAAAAATCAAATATGAATACTACACATTTGCTAGGGGAATATACATTACTACAGGCATTAATCACATTTCATTTCTCTTCTCAAAGAGGCTTGTTAACAGTTCCTCCTCTGGTTTGTGTCATAAATAGCATTTTCTAGGGAAAGGGCCAGGAATGATGATGCTGGAATGCAGTCTGGGAACTTGGCAGTCCTGCCATAATTTGTGGAGGAAACCAGGGTTTTAAAAAATATGCACTGGCCTTGATTGGGGACCTTGGTATTTTTGCATATGTTGCAAATAATTGGCATCTGCTTTGGATACCTTTGTGTGATTGCCAGTGTTTGCAAAGAAAGCAATGGGAGGTTGCTGTCATAGCTGGACTGCTTGATTCTGTTGGCACTATAGTTCTCATTGAAAATGAAGAAATATGGAGATATAGTAATGTCTGTGCCTCTTGGCACTGTTCTTGAGCTTTTTTTTTTCAAGGAAAGCTGGGGGGTAATGAATGCATCATTGCCATCTACACTTGCCAGTATTTGCAAGGGAAAGAGTCCAGGGGTTGCAATTATACCCAGTTGCCATCTGGGAACCCTGGCGGTTTTGCAGGTATTTGCAAAGCTGGCTTTGGATTATGCTTTTCCTTCCCTCCATGGATAAATAGTAGAGGGTTTTGAATGCAAACTGTATATGTGTGTGTATGTGTTCATAAATATTTGGGTTTTTTTTCCAAATGGCTTGAATGCTTCTGTAATGTTAACAGCACCCAAACAACTTTAAATTGCAGCCTTTCCAAGAGACTTGATGTTTTTATCATTATAAATTGGAAAATTATTAGGTCAACCTATCCTTTCCACATTATATGTGGTCTGCTCCTGACAGCATATTCTCTAGCATTTTGTCCAGTCTAATTTTCAGCTTAAAGTTACAAAGCCAACTGCTTTGATTTGACATTCAGTGCAGCTGCTCAGTAGAGATTTTGTTTACATGGGCATGACACAAAAGGAAATCCAGTTTGTTTACTGGCTAGTGACAGCTTTTTAAGGGGAAAAGTGACATCTGTGTATATTTGACCAATAGCAAACTCTGAGCATTAGAATAATCTTTTCTTCCCCCACCCATTTGTAAAGTAGAACAACAAATAAAATTTATTACTAGCAATTATGTTAATTAGCTGTGTGGTCTTTCTGAAACAATATCAAAGTATTTTTCCCTGACTTATTCAGACAATTCTCTTTGAAAGACCCATTAAGTTCATACATCTGGGATTTCCTACTGTTTTGTTATTCAAATTGTAGCCTAGTGCAGTGCTTTAATATATTGTTTATTCGTGTGTGTGTGTGTGTGTGTGAGAGAGAGAGAGAGAGAGAGAGAGAGAGAGACAGAGAGAGAGAAAGAGAGAGAAGGGGGAAGGGAGAGAAAGAAGGAAGGGGAGAGAGAAAGAACACAAAAACACGTTAAAAAACATTGCACATTAATGGCCTAATTGAAAATACATCATTAAACTTTGGCTGCATACTGTAGAATATTGTTTGGTGTTTCCATTTGACTGATAAGGAGTCAGTTAATAAACAAACACAAATTTATGTAATCAATATGCCATGTATAATGTATGCCATGTGATTAAGTAAAATTGAAGCATGACAAAAATATAAGTTTGAGGTTGTACTCTCTATACCAATTTGAAGGTGTCAAACTCACGTCGTCACAGTGGTGTCATGTGATGTATCTGGAGTTTTTCCCCCTTTGCTAAACTGGGTGGGGGTGGGACCAGCACATGATGCATCCGGCCCATGGACTGCAAGTTTGACACTCCTGCTCTACACCATTAAAGAATATGATTTTTGTGGCTCTTCATGTTTAATAAAATCACAATGCTTGACATAATACAATGTCCCATGTTTTCACATGTTTAAACTGTACTGATCTTTCTAACCCAATATTGTGGGTCAAGCATCTATCATGTAAATGATTTTTAGCTCATTTTACACTTCCAACATAACATCTCAGCAATGCTTACTTTGTTCAAGATCAACCAATATTAGCTATGTACATTAAAATTAAGAATGTTATTCAAACATCCTCAAAAGTATTTAAAATATATGGTACATTGATCTTAAAATCATTTGTATGGTATGAAATTAGGAATGTGGAATAAAAAATACCATAGAATTGGCTTGACCTCAGAGTACACAGTAGGAGAATTATGAAGTACCCTAACAATGGCAAGGAACTAAAGCAAGAATGAAGGTTAGTGTTTAACAAAATATATATATAGAAAAAATAAGATAAAATTTCTTTCAGACTAATTGATATACCTATTTTACTGAATGGTTGTTGTTAGTCATGAAGTCATGTCCAATCCCCATGGACAACATTCCTCCAGGTCTTCCTGTCCTCTATCATCCCCCGGAGTCCATTTAAACTCACGCCGATTGCTTCAGTAATTCCATCCAGCCACCTCATTCTCTGCTATCCCCTTCCTCTATTGCCTTCAATCATTTCCAGTCTTAGGCTCTTCTCCACTGAGTCCTTCCTTCTTGTTAGGTGGCCAAAGTATTTGAATTTCATCTTCAGGATCTGGCCTTCTAAAGAGCAGTCAGGGTTGATTTCCTCTAGAACTGACAGGTTTGATCGCCTTGCAGTCTAAGGGAAGTCTTCTCTAGCACCATAGTTAAAAGGTCTCAATTCTTTGCTGCTCAGCCTTTCTTATGGTCCAAATTTCACAGCCATACATTGCAAATTGGAAAACCATAGCTTTGATTATACGCACTTTTGTTGGCAAGGTTATGTCTCTGTTTTTTAGTATGCTGTCTAGATTTGCCATAGCTTTCCTCCCCAGGAGCAAGTGATAGTGATGTATAATCAAAACATTATGTAGGGTTTCCAATTTTTCATTCTGTTTTTGGAACAAAGAACAATGCTCAATCTCTTATTTAGCAATAACATAGTGAAGTGAAATTGTCCTACTTTTATTTTATAGTGCACAATGGAAAGCTGGAAAGCTTCCAGTTGCATGTGCCCTTGTAGTTCTATTGTATTAATGAGCAGAAAGGAAAGATGTAATGGATGACAAGTAATGTGACACAAAGAAAAAATGTGTCCTCATAAATTTAAATGTATTCACTCAATTCCAGATTCTGGGTAGTGGGGGATTCTTTTCTCACCAGTCTTGGTGCCTGCATCATGTTGCACAGACATGAGAGAACTTTGTCATGCTTCAATTTTGTTTAAGCACATAACTAAAATAGATTTCTGATTTAATTCAAGCAGTATTTTATCTGCACAACAATTTGATATTCTTTATTGATAAATGATAATTATCTATAAAGGCCTACATGGCATAAGGCCCAGGTATTTGAGGAATCACCTATCGATCTCTGTCTAGCCAATCTGAGCTAACAGAGTTGGCATGCTCCAGGTTCATTTGATTAAATAATATCATCTGTCAGTTTGGAATGAGCTTCCCTTGAGATCTAGATGGTTTCCATTATGCTGGTTTCTGAAGAACCATAGAGACCTGGATGTGTATTCCAGGTCTTGTGCTAGTGGTTGATATTTCCTTTGTTGGAAGTTAATTGTTAATGAGATATTTAAGGGATAGTTGGGTTTGCAATCTTGCTCTTTATTCATTTTTCTGTGTTTCAGTCTTTAGGGTTTTGTTTGTTTCTATAGTTCTTATAATGATTTGGTGTAATGTGAGCTGTCCAGACTCATTTGGAATCATATGACCTCAAATTAGCTAAATAAATAGGTACAATCTCAGAATCTTCTCGTCAGTTTCTCAATGCTATGTTCTGGGCATTAATTTTCATTCAATGACTATGGGTCATCTGTTTCTGTGTTTTTAATTCTGTGTGGATATACTACAAACATGTGGATAAATATATTCCATAAAGCCACACTGATGTTCCTGTTCCTTCAGTTTATTACAGCGCAACCACACACTATTGGGGATAAATAGTTGCCAGTGAATTCAGAGATAAGAAGTGAGAGCTAAATGAAATTCCACATTTGATTAAAGTCTGACAGTGAAACTAAGGACAAGATGAATGACTCTGAAGAAAGTAAGGGGCCAGAAAGAATAATTTTATATTAGAATCAGGCTGTCTATGAGTAGAAGAGAAAGAGAAAAGTGAGAAAAAATTTCCTGCCCTTCAATAGATATTTCCACCCACCCCAAATTTCATATCATAAGGAACAGTTGATAAACTATCAATAAATAACCAAAACAGAGAGGATGAAAGTCTATTTTTTGCATCAGTAATTTTTTTAATGGTGATCTCTTTTCTGGAAAGCCAAACAAAATATGATGTACTTTGTTATATCATCTATCTTTAGCTTTCCTCAAGTTGATGCTTTTCAAATATTAATCTACAATGTCCAGAATGCCCAAGATTCACCTTCTTTTCACTTCCTGTGCCTGTCTGGGTATCATTATTTAATTATTTATTTAATTAAAATATTCATATGACTGTTGATCTTAAAACCAGAAGTCAGGCTGGGTCACTATCATAACATAAAAATGGTATCATTTGAAAAAGAAAAGAAAAAAGAAAAAAAAATATGTACTACAACCAGAATCCCTTAAAGCAGTGGTTGCTAACCAGTTGGGGACCACTGGTGGTCTGCAAGAAAATTTTGGTGGTCCACAAAGAAATGTCACCCGCAAAGCACCCCCCAAAGCAATTAATCCAGGCTGCATGGGAACACAAGGCTATGCCGCCCGCATGGCCTATGGGAACACAAGGTTTGCATTGCTTGCATTGTGAACAACATGAGGTAGTGAGGGGAGGTGGAAAGGGCAGATGGGGGAACTTGCCCCACTCACCCCATGCACCTGGCCTGGCCACTGGCCTGCTTCTTTCCGCTTCTTTCTTCTGCTTTTGGCTGCACGCAAGGAAAGCAGCAAAAGTCTTTCTTTCTCTACCCCAAACTCTGCCAGGAATAGGTCTTTGGGACCTTGCAAGGCATCCTGCTCCAAGAGGCTGTGCCGGTGTGACAAAAACTCACAAAGACTCATTTCTGGCAGAGTTTGGAAGAGAGAAAGAAAGACTTCTGCTGCTTCTGCTGCTTTCCTTGCATGAAACCAAAAGTCTCTCTCTCTCTCTCTCTCTCTCTCTCTCTCTCTCTCTTTCTCCCACTGAGAACGGAGCTGGAGATGGTATCCTGCAATCCCAAATAAAGAATGATCGATCAGTAGGAAAACGGGGTGGGGAATTTTCCTGCAGACTTTGGGGGGGATTTTCCCAGGGTCTCTGATCTGCGGGATTTAAAATTATGAGTTTGGTTGTCCCTGAGGTCCAAAAGATTGGCTACACATGCCTTAAAGCAACCACAGCATTCTTGTCTAACTCCAGCATCATTGTACTGCATCTCAACACTTGGGGGAGAAGCCAGCTCTTCATAGCTTTCTGGAAGATTAAAAGGATAGAGATTTGGTAGGTTTTAAGGGAAAGGATGTTCTATAGAGACTGTTAGGAAAAAGGGATGCTTCCTAATTCCTGCAAGATGACAACATTTGAGGATCTTGGATTGCCCTCAGTATCAGAGATGGTGGGATGAGCAAGAATGCTTTCTTAATTATGACACTTTTGCAAAGGATTAACTATGCAGAAATAATGAAATGTTTTGGTGAAGGTCAAGAAACTTGATAGTTTCTTGGATGACAAACAAAATGTTTTGTTCTTCTTCCTCAAAGATAGGACAATCCAGTTGCCTTTTGAAAAAGAAAAAAAAATCACCCATTTTTGAGACATTATACAGAAATATGTTGATTCCTTAATTCAAACACAGTGCAAACTGTAAACTTCTCTATCTTTGTTTATTTCTATCAGACATGAAATTCATATGTTTTCACTGCTTAGTGTAGATGTGTCTGTTTATCCAGGCCTTTGGTTCAATCAATTCATGTTGCTATGCTTTCAATCTATTATTGACAGTCTGGTTCATTCATTATAATGTTGTTGTAGTTCAAGGGTCTTCAAACTTGACAAGTTTAAGACTTGTGGACTTCAACTCCCAGAATTCCTGATCTAACATGATTGGAGGAGGAATTCTGGGAATTGAAGTCCACAAGTCTTAAAGCTGTCAAGTTTGAAAGTCCCTGTTGTAGTCTAAATCAGGGGTCTCCAACCTTGGCAACTTTAAGATTTGTGGACTTCAACTTCCAGAATTCCTCAGCCAGCAGCTGGCTGAGGAATTCTGGGAATTGAAGTCCACAAGTCTTAAAGTTGCCAAGATTGGAGACCCCTGGTCTAAACAATGTTGCTGATGATAATAATGTTACACAGACTTGGAAGATTCCAAGATACGAGGATAGGACAGCATTTAAATTATTTAAAAGGACAGCATTTAAATTATTTAAAAGAGAAATGGAACAAAGTATCATATTCAGCTTGTCATTTATTCTATTCATCTGAATTTGTTCAATTCATAGATATTTAAAAAATAGTTTTCTTGCTGAAAAGAATTTCTTAATGCACATGCCTATTAAAAAAGAAAAAGAAAGAAGAGTCATAGAAAATGAGTAGAAACTTAAGAATATTTTTTCTTTACTTTTTTCTTTTCTTTTTTTTTTCAGCATAATTACATGAGAAGACAAATGTACGCGTTATTCCGATACAGATTTTTTTTCCACATTTTGCTTGCCAAGTTGGCTGATACTAAATTCTGTATGAATAAGAACTGTTGCCATTCCATAACTTTGAGGTGTGAAATAATTTTGTGACAGTAGTCCATTTAAGTTATCTACCTATAAGTGTCTAATTAAAACCCTTATACTTCATTATTTGCCTTCAATGAAGAGAAACCATAGATTATAAGGAAGTGCTGAATTATAGCCATCCACTAGGGGAGAAATCACTTTATGTCTTGACAATCAGGGGAAAGTAGCATGGAACCTTCTCCAAGGCAAGATTATCAGTCATTATGACTGGCAATGCTTCAGGTCTTTAGCTTGCAGTTCTTTCAATAAACCAGTCTTGCAGTTCAAAGTGTTGTGCATTCAACTGAGGAAAATGGCAGTTTCAAGCTTATCAGTTACTAGGAACAAACGTCTGGCACTAAAGTGGGTGATTTTCTTATCCATATAATACTTGATTGTAGATAAAATGATCAAATCTGTGTCACTGAATCAGATGAAAATTTTATATTGCCAAATACCTTGGCTGTAATTGTGCCCAGTTGGTACTTCTGGATATATTAGTGAATGAATAAAACATTTACAGAGCAAGGGGATGTCTGCTGTGTTATTGTTTAAGATGCATTTTAAAGCCTAAATATTTTAGATAATATAAGTAGCTAGCAGTTTTTCTCAATTTTGTTTCCCTATAGTTGTGTTGGGATCACAAGTCACATCATCCCTAGTTGAGGATGATTAAAACTAATGTTGATTCTTAATTATTAGATTAATTAATTAGAAGATTACATTTAGAGAACATAAAGTGGAAAAGTTTACTGTGAGAAATCAAACTTTTCTTTGATTCAGAAATCATTGTTTTCCCCCAGAGCTTTCCCAAGTTTTCTGAAGGCTTTCTGACAAAAAAATAACTCAGAAAAGTAAATAAGTCAAGGTTTGCATGATAGGGAAATAATAAAAAGGAAGGTAAAAAGTTTTACATTGCATATCAGCCTATTCTGCATATCAGTCTGATATTAAAAGCACCCAGGCAGGAAATAATATTATTAGAATAGCACCACTATTGTCTTTGTAAAGGTACAAGAACCTTTTTCTTCCTGAGCATTTTTCACTTTGCCCTCATTTCAGCTTGGCTAAAAATGAAAAGAGACATACTTGGTAGTGGTTAAGAAACTGAGTTTGTGTCCTGCTTTAAGCAAGAAGTCAGCTGGTAGGCCTTCTGCCAGTCTCTTTCTCTCAACCCTAAGAAAAAGGCAATGTCAAAACACTTCCAACATCTTGCCAAGAAAACTGTATAGACTAATCCAGGCTGCCAGACCTGTGCAACTAAGGTCTTTAGGAAAGAATGATTTTTGACTCCGTTTGTTTGAAATGATAGGAATTTTTTTTAGTGAAGTTAAGTGGTTGGCTGCAAAAGTAAAGCTAGATCTGAGAATTCCCATGCAAAAGGTTACAATGTTCCCCTTTCCCTGGTCCCCCTCCCCCCCTGACCAGTTCAACAGTGTCCAATAGTATCCCATGTTGATGTCTTGGGAGTAGCTCTGATCTCCAAATAGTTTCACATTCTGTTCCCAGGCCAGGTGTCATTGATGGTTAGCACTGGCTTCAGCAAACCTCCTTCCCAGGCAGAAAGAAATTGACAACTAGCAGATGACCTGAATGTGTTTTACTGCAGGTTTGAAAAGAAACTACAGCCACCTATTTCCACAACCCACATCTCAAATACACCAACAACAGCCAAGCCTCCTATAATTGGCCCCAATCCATTGGGTTCACAACCTCTGGTGACCACAGAAAAAGAAGTGCAAGATCTATTACACAGACAAAAGCCAGGAAAAGCACCAGGGCCAGACAAGATAACTCCTTCTTGCTTAAAAGTCTGTGCTGACCAATTGGCCCCCATCTTCACCCGAATCTTCAATAGATCACTAGAGATGTGCTATGTACCTTCCTGCTTCAAATGCTCTACCATCATCCAGTGCTGAAGAAGCCCTCCATCAAGGAACTGAATGACTACAGACAGTTGCTCAAACATTTGTAGTGATGAAAATCTTTGAAAGGCTTGTGCTGTCCTACCTGAAAACCATCACGGATCTGCTGTTAGATCCCATACAGTTTGCATACCAAGCAAATACTGTAGATCAACAGATGATGCTGTTAACATGGCTCTGCTTGACATCCTACAACACCTTGAATCTCCAAATACCTACGCAAGGGTCATCTTTGTAGACTTCAGTTCAGCATTCAATACCATCATTCCAGACACTTTTCTAAGTAAATTAAACCAACTAGCAGTATGTGAACACACTTGTAAGTGGATCATAAGCTTTCTAACAGATAGTAAGCAGCAGGTGAAGCTAGGCAGAATCACATCCAATACCTGTACAATCAGCACAGGGACCCCCCAAGGCTGTGTGCTATCTCCACTTCTCTTCTCCCTATATACCAATGACTGTATTTCAAACAATCCATCTGTTAAAATACTGAAGTTTGACACAACAGTGATTGGCCTCATTCAAGACAATGATGAATCCACATACAGACAGGAGGTTATACAACTTACATCATGGTATAACCAGAACAATCTGGAACTGAACACACTCAAAACCGGAGAAATGGTGGTAGACTTTAGAAGAAATCCTCCCATACTATCACCTCTTACAATACTAGACAACACAGTATCGACAGTAGAGACCTTCTACTATATCACATGACCCAGTTTTTTCCTGAAAGCCATCACTCTGTTAAACAAATAATTGCCTCAACACTGTTCAACTATTACAAAGTCTGCACTGTTACTATTAATCTTCTCATCACTCCTTATCATCCATCCCCTCCCACTTGTGATTGTAGGACTGTAACTTTGTTGCTTGTATCTTTATGATTTATATTGACTGTTTTCTAGTATGATTTGATTGCTGATTGTACCCTATGACTATCATTAAGTGTTGTACATTATGATTCTTGATTCTTAACAAATGTATCTTTTCTTTTATGTATACTTGAGAGTATTTACACCAAGACAAATTCCTTGTGTGTCCAATCACACTTGGCCAATAAAATATTCTATTCTACTCTATTCTATTCTGGTTTGACACTCTTATTCCTGTCAGCTTGTTTCCCTCACCCATTTCATTTGCTTCTTTCCCCAAACCTAAGCTTTCCCAATTTCCTTCCCTCCCCATTTTCAGTTTATGGCAGGATATCAGCTAAGTGAGGCAAAACAGCTGAAGATGCTAGACCTGACATGCACATTCTCCAGGAGCCAACACTGACTCAAAATCTCATTCACACACATACACAGAAATTTTAAAAGGAAGAAAATCAGAATCTCTTAACTTTTCTGGTTCAGTGAATATATTAGGAATTTTGAGAGTAACTCACAAAATGGTCTGAGACATTTACAAAATGGCAAACAAGTGAGGGTACTTTCCTTCTTTGACCTTGAAGGATGTACCACCCTAGTTTACCAAATGCCTCTTTTCTGCACCATTAGGCATACTTCCAAACCATTTAGTTTTATCATGGTTGTTTTTATATTTGAAATGGTTGTTTTTATATTTGAAAAATCACCCTGGACTTCATGTTAGCTCTGTGGCACTACTGGAAATAAAAAATTATATGTTGAGACTGATGTTTATACTGCAGCATCAGAAATGGTTTTGGTCCTTTCTTTCTGCCTGGTACAATAGAAACAAGTCTAGAGTCATAAACATAATTTGTTGCTGCCCTGTCCACTGCATTTTTCATTTATCCACTGATGGAGAATTAGGTAATTTCCTCAGGGAAATTATTGAATTCTTGGCTGATATTCCACTTAAACATATTCCCTCACTCTTTCCATCCCATTGTTTCTTCTTAACTCCTTTTATGCTCTGCCAAATAATTCAATGCCCTTCCTTAGCCTAATACTTACAGACTGATTCCATATATTCTCCTTTTTCCTTCATTAAACTGGTTAATGTCTGCTTCTTGTTAGCTTTCTACTTTTCAATAGAATTTCTCTGACTGTGAAGCTCCTTTATTTTAAATTTGACAGTTTGTGTCTTCTCTGTTTCTCGTGAGGCTCCAGATTTTATTCACTCTGATATTTTTCCCTAGAAGTTTAATTTCAGCTTGTTTCACAGGTGGGAAATTATTCAAGGGAGGATAAAAACAAACATCAGCAAAATTGGGGGATCAGAACCAAAAATAAGAATTTTTTTAGTTGGGTAAGTCAAAATGGGATCACTGATAAGCAGTAGACAACTTGGAGTGAAGGGAGGGAAACTATTACTGTATCTGAATGGCAGAAAAAAATTAGTGTTATAAAAAAAAGATAAAGAGAAATGGATGAAGCCTGTTACTTTTGTACATTTCTTAAATGTTTATAGTTGCCATCTAGCCATGGGGCTCTACACTGTTATGTGTTTAACAATAGTTAGACTTTTATTTTTATTTATTTATTTGTCAATTGCTTACAAGATAATAGGTGTAAGTAAAACATAGTTATGAATACATGGATACTTATAAGAAAAATAAAATATAAAAGAAACAATAGGACAGGGACGGTAGGCACATAGGTGTGCTTATGCACACCCACTACACACCTCTTAGGAATGGGGTGAATACATCTAAATTTTAAATAATAGCTATTTTTTTTTTAAAAAAAATGTCTGCATATTTTTAGTCTTACTCAACTCCAGGCTTCAATTATACAATTCCTTACTACCATAACCGTGATTAAACTTTTGGCATATGAAGTTGTATTTCCTTATTTCTATTCTCCTTATTGCATAGAATAGGATTAGATGTTAGATAAGATTTGGTCTTCATTTATAGTTTAAGCAACAAAAGCTGCAAGTGATAATCATTATGACAGCCATGTAGGTCTATTAGCTTATGTCTTGGTAACCCAAGGGTAGGAAATATTGGGACTAACCATACATTGGTGAGATACGCAAGTTACACACTAGTCAACAGTGCAATGGAAGACCAAATATGAGATTTCAGGAAATATCTGTGCAATGTTCTGAATTAATGCAATCAAGGAGAAAATCATTCTGCCCTGAATGTAGGAGTTGGAGCAAATGAGATAATACAGAATATTGTTTTTAAAGTGGAGAGGAAAGCCAAACTTGTAACAATGTTAATAGAATTAATAATGAAAGCAATTAACAGATTTGGGGTCAACGATGGAAGGTGTATATGAGAATAATGATGATAGATAATAACGAGGAAAGCCAGTTTGGCATAGAGATTAAGCTTAGAAACTAGGAAACAGTGATTCCAATTCACCTTGTCATGAAGCCAACTGAGGGATTTTCAGCCAGTTATTTTCTCTCAGTCCTAGGAAGGAGACAATGGTGAACTGCTTCTGAAAAATCTTGCCACAAAAGTTGCAAGAATTTTCCAATCAGCATTGAAGAATCAGACACAATTGAATGGAATAAAAATGTTGAGGAATGGAATTGGAACAGACACTATAAGTGTTAACACTCAAGGAAAAAATAATAAAAAAGACGTGATACATTTTTCTTTTATGTATGATTTGTATAGCCATCCATCTCAACAAGTGACTCTTTTTATAAAGATGGTGAGAATGTCAAAATGTGGGAAAGCTTTAAATATATCTGGTGTAGCTGTATTTTTTTTATGTATGCAACATGCTTATGAAATAGCTGTGCTTAACTTGCTTTCAAAGTCTGAAGCTCTGCCTAACAATTGGAATACTGTTATTGTTTCCCTGTACAAAAGGAAATGTAGCAAGAATACATGTAAAAACTACAGAAGAATTAGTTTATTATGTGTGCTTGTGAAGATGTTTGGCATTTTTTTTCCTGAAAATATACAAGATGTGACATAGAGTAAAAATACAGCTTTAAATTTGGTACAAGGTGTGTGATCAGGCAGTTCAAATGGGCAATGAAAAATGTATGAATACAAAGATTTTTTATTATGCATTTCTTGACTTGGAGGAAATATGAGATCAAAAGACTAGATTTAGATTATGAATTTTTCTCACGAATATGTATCTGGAGTCAAGTTGCTGTAGGTGATAAGAATAGCATGTGAGGGAACTACAGCTTACATGAACATAAATTGGAAGTTTATTAAACAGGTCAAAAATGGATGAAAGATGAACAGAGAGTAAGATAAGAATGTGGGCTGTTCCCATGACTTTTTGATGTATCCATGAATACATGGATGTGGTGGCATTAGAGATGTGTTGCTTGCAGGTGTGAAAAAATATATACATTTGTAAACAGATAATATCTTTTTATTGGCTAACAATCTTAACATTTATGGAAAACATTAGATACTGTAGATATAGATGATAGATCAATAGATAGAGGGGGAGAGAGATAGAGAGATAGGCAGGCAGGCCAGCCGGCAGGCAGACAGACACAGATAGACAGGTAGACTATGTTTCAAAGACCAAGATGCTGACAGAAAAAAAAAAGAATAGGAAGAATACAAACCATCAAACTATCACTGTAATAGATGAATTTGTAGCATGTTTACTAAGGGCATTAAGTGTGGGAAAATTACTGGAGAAATTTTGTAAGTTACAGATGCTGTAAAGGGCAGAGAATGGACATGAGGAACAGGAGAAAGAGATGGTACCAAGGCAAAGATCAGACAAAAGAAACACAAGTCTAGAGCAGAAATTGTCTCAGACAAGCTTCCTAATTCATATGAAGATGAAGGAAGGAAGGAAGGGGGGCTATTTTCAGATTTTCAAGATTCTGTTACTATAACTGTATAATAAAAGTGGTATTGGCCTATGTGGTTTTGGTTTTCTAGTCTACTTTGAAGATCTGTTGCTAGCTGAGAAAAAAAATACTGGTTAGTATATAGTCTGCTGCAAGGAGTCAATGTTTATTGAATAAGATAAATGGTTGTGCTTAAGAAAAATTGTGGCTGAAGGGTAGTTTGAGTGTTTCTCCATCTTGGCAATTTGAAGATGTGTAAACTTCATAGCAGCCGTGATTAAGGAATGTTTGTTTAGAGCAAGGGTGTCAAACTCAATTTCATTGAGGGCCACATCAGGGTTGTGTTTGACCTTGGGGATGGGATGGGTGTGGCCAGGGTGTGTGTGGCCAGCTTGATGTCAGTTGTGTTGGGGTTGCCTGTGGTGGCCTGAGTGTTTTGCCAGTGAAAACAGACTCCTGAGTTCCATTTTCAGCTGCAATGGCTTCCTGCAACCCTCTGCCAGTGAAAACGGAACTCCGGAGGACCACCTGCAGGCTGCTCCTTCACTGTTTCCAGGAGTACCCTATGGGCCAAATCTAAGCATCCCACAGACTGAATCTGGCCCACAGGACTTGAGTTTGACACCCTAGTTTAGAGAATACAGGGCATTGGTATATGAACCTATAAAGGGATAGTGGAATTAATTACACTAACGTTTTAATACCAATGCGATATAATAATTAAAGGTATATGGAAGCAGGATTGGCTTGTAATAATAGAAAAGTATCGAGGAGAACAGTGAATTGTGTTTTTGCAAACCAGTTTAAATTATTCTTGCCATTCTCATCTCAAGACATTAATTTATTTGCTTTACTATTTTATTTCTTTTTGCATGTCTTGCACTACGTAGCTACACACAAATACAAGTCTGTATGTGTCTGATTGTGGGTGCGTGCTGCAGATAGGCTAAAAATATTAAGCTTCTCTTAACACAAAGAGCAAAATCCCTCCCACTAGATAACAATGGCACAATCTTCAGAATTTCCATTGTGTGCTAAACTGTGCCTCAGGATTTATATGGTACACAAATTGTGAATTAATATTTTTTGCTAGGGCCACCAACCAGTATGGTTTCATTAAATGCAATTCTCTGAATCTCTCAAATCTTCAGTAATGTTTTTAACATAATAAAAGGATATAACATTTGAAATATTTGTTTGCAAGTTTTATTCTAATAATCCAAGGCTGTTTTATACATCATAAAAAAACAATTGCAAGAACAAGCATATGTTTTTGAAGGGAGTAGTATTTTTCTACTTGTGATTCATGTTAAATGAAGTAATTACAGTAAAATACTTTCAAAACCCCAATCTAATTAAACTGAATGATAAAACTTCAATTGATCCATTATTTAGATTGGTGAGATGTGAGCAAGCCAGTACATTATGGGAAAATTAAAGTACTCTTTTTCTTTGGGAACTCTTGAATGGAAGATTTAAAACTGCACAGATCAATTTGTGAGAAAGGGAAACAAGAACTGATAAAAGAAGCAGAGCTTTCCACACATTTAAATTTTTCAACAATTTCTTCTTGATTGCTTTGTTGTTGCGTATGTTCCCATTTTTCCAGTCTCAAAAGTATCCCCAGGTAACACCAATAAAATTCTGCCCATTTATAGCAGAATTATCTTCTTTATCACTTGTATTTAAAACAAAAGGCACAAAGTTAGTGAGGTGAAAATATTTGGTCCTACAACCTAACTCTTGAGAAAATCAATAACCAAAATCAAAAAGAACAGTAGGATATTGCTGTTTCTGTTCTATTGCTTTCCTTAACATTTTGTGATTGAGAAAACATGAGTTATTAATTTGGCCTACAAAGTAGCAATCTAATTTGATGAAAGAGTGCATCAATTTTTAAACTTTTTTAAAATCAGATTTGATAGATAGGGAAGAAATGAATTTTCAGAAGCTGATTCCAAGTAAAAAATCTCAGGGCAATTAAGTTGTAAGAGAGAGGGGAACTTAGATATACAACAGGATATATAGAAAGAAAACACAATGTCAGTAAAAATGATCAGATGACAATACACCAGTGCTCAAAGTATAAGGAACAAACATGATGAACCTGGAATCCTAGTATGTGAGAGCAAATATGACATTGTTGCCATTACTGAAACTTGACATGATGAAACCTATAACTGGAATGTACTGAGAAGGATTTAAATTATTATTATTATTTAAAAGAAGAAGGGACCTAATAAAACATGAGGTGGAGTTGCACTATATATAAGAATTAATTAGATCTTTTTAGAAATGCAACAAAACAATGATGAAAACCTTCTCAGATGTACTGGGTTAAAAATTACATTGTCAAAGAAGTAAACTACAGACCACCCAATCAAACAAAGGAAATAGAGGACTGAAAAAAAAGCTGACATGGTTCATATGTTCAAAAAGGGGAAAACATGGATCCTGAAAACTACAGAACAATTAACCTGACATCAATACCTGGGAAAATCCTGGAAAAGATAATCAAGCACACACATAGAAACAAAGTAGACCATAATTTACTATGTGGTAAGATTTAAAAAAAAATAGATTAGACAACATCACCTCTAACCAACTACATTCAACATGTATTCAACAAAACTACATTTACACGGAGGGAAACATGCAGTGAAGTACCCCAAGGTTCTGTCTTATGCCCAGTACTCTTCAATATCTTCATGAATCACTTAGATGATGGATACAGGGGGAAGTCTCCTAATAAAACTTTAACCACATGTCAGACAATTGTCACCCAGTTTTCCATCTCTGTTTTTTAGGTAAGGTGGTAGAAAAGATGGTTGCTTTGGCAACTTAGAGAATCTTCATGAAACAGATTTCTTTGACTCCTTTCAGATGCAGCTATGGAATATATTCTGCATTGGTCACATTTGTGGTCACATGGCAAGGGCAAGATGTCGGTAGTACAACCATTTTGGGTTTCCTTGGCTTCTCAGCAGGCTTTGATACCATTGACCATGGTATCCTTTTGGACCAGATACAGAGGTTAGGATTGGGCAGCATAGTTCTGTGTTGGTTAGCTCTTTCTCCAAGGTGCATACAAATAGGGTTTGACTTACAATCCTAATGGAGCCAAGAATTTTTGTCTTATACCATGATGGTCATAAGTCAAGATGCTCATGTGACTGACCTGATTTTATGACATTTTTGCTACTGTAAGTAAAGCAAATATTGCATATGCCATGGTTGTTAAATTAAATTAACCCAAAGTTTTGTTTTGTTTTTTGCTATAAAATAGAAGTAAACCTAGCAAAAAAACCCACATTTTCAAATGAAGTCACATGACTGCAGGATGCTACAGGTGGCCAAAAATGGAACTTCGAATGCAGGTCATAAGTACCTTTTGGGACGTAACTGTCAGGCACAAAAAATTGGGAACTAGGTTTAGGTCCAAAATGAATACAAGCTTATTTCATGCTACATCTAAACAAAAATCTGAACTACTAACAGTCAAGGTAAATTGGCAATATATAAAAGTCAATGGAATTAAGAAAAGGCTTCACTTAGATCTCTTGTGGGTATGAAGGGGCTCTAAACTAATGGTGCACTTGAAGCTTTCCTCAAGCTCAGCCTACATCAACTATGTAACTTTGAATTTGGTAATTCTGAATGGTTGGCTAAGTGATAAATCCTAAATTGAGGACTACCTGTATATTAATGTACCTTAATTTGAATATTTTCTTGCAGGCACCATTTTGCATAATGGTGGAATTCAAAATTTTTTACTACCGGTACTGTGGGCATGGTTATTTGGTGGGTGTGGCTTAGTGGTCATGTGGCTTGGTGGGTGTGGCCAACCCAACATCACTCATGTCAAGGGGTGTTTCGCCCAGTCCCTTCCTTCCCAGCCACTCCTTGTTACCCCTAGCCTCAATGATCTATAGTTCTGTAAAAAATTTCACCTTTTTTCAACTTTATTATCCACATACTATAGATGTACTTTTATGGACCACTGAAAGGAGGAAATGGCTCACATGCTTTGTCCAAGAGTGTGATAGGCAGGTCACAAAATAGGTTTTGAGGGATTGCCACAAAGAAGGGGGGGCAATGTATTTTCCAAAGCAGCAGAAGGCAAAACTAGAAGCAATGGATCAAAACTGAACAAAAAAGAAGCATCCTAAAACTAAGGAGAAATTTCCTGACAGTGAGAACAATTAACCAGTGGAACTGCTTGTCTCCAGAAGTTCTGGACGCTTCAACACTGGAGGTTTTCAAGAAGAGGCAGGACAAGCATTTCTCTCAAATGGTATAGGGCAGGCAATCTTGCAACTTTAAGACTTGTAAACTTCAACTCCCAAAATTCTGGGAGGAATTCTGGGAGTTGAAATCCAGAACTCTTAAAGATGCTAAGGTTGGAGACCCCTGGTATAGGGTCCCTCCAAAGATTATTCTGACACCTTTGCCTGGCCCTCCACTCACTTTTCCTGCCTGAACAGAGAGTTTGGACTAGAAGACCTTTCTCAATTCCTCTCTCATTCCCTCTTTTTCTCTTTCCCTCTTTTTCTCTTTCTCTCTCAAAGCCATGGCTGGCCAAGCGCTCTTCCCTATTTTCCCCTTTCTCTCCCACACTCTCTGTGTGTATATGTGTGTCTCTCCCTCAAAGCTGTGGCTGGGCTTTCCTTTTCATTTCTTCTTTTTGGAATCAAGACTGGCTGAACAAGGATCGCAAGCCATGGCACTTTGCACAAACGTTCCCGGACCTCTTTTTTCTTTCTTTCTCTTTTCTCTTTCTTTTCTTTCTTGTATTTCTCCCTTCCTCTCTCATTCCCTCTTTTTCTCTCTTTGCCTCTTTTTTCCTCTCTCTCTCCAAGCCACAGCTGGCCAAGCGCTCTTCCCTATCTTCCCCTCTCTCTCCCCACTGTGTGTGTGTGAGTGGTGAGTGTGTGTCTCCCTCAAAGCCGTGACTGGGTTTTCCTTTTCCTTTTTTCTTTTTGGAATCAAGACTGGCTGAACAAAGATCGCCAGCCACAGCACTTTGCACAAACGCCCCTGGACCTCTTTTTTCTTTCTTTCTCTTTTCTCTTTCTTTTCTTTCTTGTCCTTCTCCCTTCCTCTCTCATTTCCTCTTTTTCCCTCTCTCTCTCAAAGCCACAGCTGGCCAAGCACTCTTCCCTATCTCCCCCCCCCTCTCTGTGTGTGTGTGTGTGTGTGTGTGTGTGTGTCTCCCTCAAAGCCACAGCTGGGTTTTCCTTTTCCTTTTTTCTTTTTGGAATCAAGACTGCCTGAACAAGGATCGCCAGCCGCGCTGGAAGCATCCCTTTGGGTGACCCTTCTCCTCCTCGGGTGTGCACGCCATCCTCCCAGCCCTGCCATGGCTGCCAGTTGCGAGAGGAAGGGGAGGGGGAGATGGGTCGATTGAAGAGACACTTCCAGCGCAGCTGGCGACTCTTGTTCAGCCAGTCTGGATCCAAAAAGAAGAAATGAAAATAGCAAAGAGTACCAAGGAAAGCCCAGCCATGGCTTTGACGGAGAGACACACACACACTGAGAGAGAGAGAGAATGGGGGAGAGAGGAGAAGATAGGGACCCGGCCGCTTCGCTATCCCCTGCCATCACCCTTACCTTCTCAGGCCAGGCAAAGAAGGGGAGGGTGAGGGGCAGTAGGACCAGCTGCTGCAGGCATATGGGGACAAAGGAGAAGCCCCGGGACAGCCGCCCACCAACCTGCTGGCTGGCTGGGCTGGAATGGGCTTGAAGAGGCACGTCAGCAGGTAGAAGGCAGAAAATTTGCTCCGGGAGGGCAGGCAGGCAGGTGGGTGTCCCGGGGCTGTTGCACATGCATACTGCATGTGTAGCAGCTGCACACACAGTGTGCATGTGCAGCAGCCCTGGGACATCCACCTGAGCTGCGCCATGGCACCACGTAGTTGGGAAAGCTAGGAGAGCGAACAGGACAAGCAGGAGACTGGGCGACCTGGTTCGGGGGCATAGCAGCCAGGGGTCGCCACCAGTTCTGTGACCCACACCCAATTACCACTACCAGTTCTCCCGAATAGGTGAGAACCAGTTGAATACCACCTCTGATTTTGTACCTGTAGCTTGTTAGTACTGCACATTTTGACAGAGGTTTGTTCTATAAATGTATAAAAATTATGCCATATTAAGGATCAAAGCCATGACATTTCTAGTCATGAATAAGACCAAGAATATTTATGATCAATTATCATTTATTTCATTTTTACACTGCTTCCTGAATCAGATTTTAGTTCTATATTAGTTTATATATATTGCAATAAGAACACAGTGAACATGTTTTTCTTTTATCTATAAAATATGTAAAGAAATACCCTATTTACCCTTTCTTGCAGCTTCTAATCTTGTACAAAAAACCTTTGAACCTCAACATTCAAAACACTTGCCAGATTATTTCCAATTAAGGCAAAGTGTATTTTACCCATTATGTAGCAATGGCTGGCAACTTTGGTACAAGTACAGTATATGGCAGCAACTCATTTAAAAAAAGGTTACTCTATCTAATTGGAAGTATATACCACTGTTTCAATACAGGGATAAAGAGGTTACTCTCTGGGAACACTGAAAGCCAATAAAAAGACGATGACAGGGTTTGGTGTTTATATGGAATCCCTTTCTTTTGTTTGAAAGGTCTTATGTGATCAACTGATTGAGCTCTTCTTACGGCAGCTTATGAGTGCTTTGCTGATTTTAGTAGGTCTAGAGAGGGTTTGTGAAGGATAATTCACACAGCTTTATATAACAGCAAAGTTAACAAAGATTTACACAGTCCCTTATCTCTCCAAAACTTGTTTCTAGGCGGGACACAAAAGTTTAGGAAAGCACATCACATATTATACTGCATATAGTAAACATTATTGGAATTCTGTTTAATGTTCTTGTTGCTAAATACTGATGACAGAAGCGGCTGCACCTTTATGCTATTCTTTTTTTCTATACTATAAGGTTTCTTATTTATTTAGCTATTTTGCTATGTTTGATGTTTGCCTCTTTTATTAATAAAATGCTTGCTCCAAAATATATAATGTACAATGCTTGTCAATGGCAATTGAAGCAGTGGGTTTTGAAGCAAGTTAAATTCAAGAGAGGCTTGAATTCAACCTTTCCATAGTGGTTTAAACTTTGCCATCTGCTTCCATATACCATATTCTAAAATGTATCTTGATTAGAATGCAGTTCTTTCTTTGTATGGCTTATTCCCTGTGTACTGCCTTCCACAGAGGTAGACTTAATAGCTCTGTAAATGCAGATAGATAACTCAACAAAGCTTCCATAACAAAGTTCATTTATTGGTATATCAGGTATCCTCGTAACTCACATTTGTGACGAAATTCCTCTTTCAATGACCAATCCTTTGTATATCTGCCTTGCACGTGGAAAATAGTTATCTCCTAACCCATCTTGTATCAATAGAAGAAAACGATGTTATCAGTAATGAGTGCAGGTAAGAATGGAGGACAACCTCCTTCAACCCCTTGAGGGTCAATTTAGTGGCCAATCAGGATTACAGATGTGGCCATGTGATATGAACTACGTTTCCCAGGATACCCTTACCTACATTTCCTATGATGCATTCTCTTAAGGGGACAGCTCACAAATCCTAAGTAACTAACCCATTCCATAGACTGGCTGGGACAGCACACTCCCCGCCTGGAATTATAAATTCCACTATAAAAAGGAAGAGAAGAAAAAAGAAAAGAAAGGAAAAAAAAAATTGCCTATAAACTAAGATAAGCAGTAAACAGTGATAGTAACTGAATAGCATGTAACTATATAACTAAGATAAACAGTTAGCTGTATAACATTAATAAGCATCAAACAAAGCAAAACATGCAAAGCTTGAGGTTCAATCTTCAAGTTCGGCCCCTTGGTGCAAATCTGCTGGTCGCCTCTGGCAGTTTTTTAGGTACTCTCTTAGGCAAAGGTGAAAGTCTGGAGATCGCGTCTGGCGGCCTTGTAGGGTTGATAGGTTCACTTGGTGGCAAAGGTGAAAGTCTGCTGGTCATCGCTGGTGGCCTTTTAGGATGTTCAGGAACTCTTGATGGCAAAGGTGAAAGTCTGGATGCCTCTTCTGATGGCCTTCTAGGGTGGGAATGGTACTCTTGCTTCCACAGTGTCAAAGGACATCGGGAACGTTGGGGGGCTGTTAGAACGGGTGTTGAGGAGGCATATGCCTGTGTAGAGTGTCTTAGTGGATGTCTAGTGGTTGTTGGCGGCCGTTTAGGGTGTCCTAATGAATGTGTGCTAATCGACAGTGGCCTTTGAGGTGGGAACTTCATTCTTGTGTTTGGTGGCGCCAACGGGCGTCGGAAAGTGGGTGGAATGGATGCTAAGGTATTTGCCAGGGTTGGAGCCTGCATCTGGGCATCACTGACAATTCCTACGATCCCCCATCCTAGAGGAGATTTGATGGCCACTGGGCCATCTACAGGACCGCCTACCGACTCAGAGAAGAGAAAGGTGTGTGGGACATTATTTCCCAGCAAGAGTAGGATATCAGCCTCTGGATCTAGAGCGGGAAAGTGAGGAGCAAGGTGCTGTAGGTGAGGAATGTTACTTATGACTTCAGGTGTTGCGATCTGACTGCGGTCGTTCGGAATCCCATCGCATTCAAATATGGGTGGTAACGGGAACTGGGTACTCCCATCTAAGGATTCTATGCAAAGTCCAGTAGCTCTCCTCCCCGCCATGCTTCTCGGTCCATGGCATGTTGATACCGTGAAGGGAAGTGTGGCCTGTTGTACCTCAAAGAGGTCGAAGAATGCGGGTCTGGCCAGGGTACATGTGCTTTGAGTGTCTATCCGCACATACATTTTCACAGCGGCTTCAGGGCATCCATCAGGGTACACTTTGGCTAAGCAGATGGGAAGACACGAACGAGGGGCTGGTGTGTCGGTGCGCAGTGCTGTGCAGTTGACGCTCATCCTTGGTTTAGGTTGTGGTTTGTCAGACTGTTGAGGAGCCCTGCATGCTTCTGTGTCACATTGCAGTTCCTTGTCTGAAGGAGGGAAACAAGGTATCTGCCATGGCAGCTCGTCGTCTGGATGCAGCGCAGTCGGGTGTTGGTCACTTTCGCAGATGTGACATTGCATTTTGGCTGTACAGTATTTGGGCGAATGTGTGGATTCGCAACACTTGTAGCAGTATTGGTACTGTCTTAGCAATTCTTTTCGTTGTGTCAGTGATTTCACTGCGAATCCAATGCAGCTGTTCAGCGAGTGATGAGTGTTGTGCATAGGACAAAACTGATGTCTCCTTGTAATGGGAGATGTAGATTGGGGTGTATAGGATGAGGTGTTGATCTCGGTGTCCCAGGCCACCCTGGAGGGTTTGTCTCTGGTATTAAGTATGGGGCCTGAGAACGATATTTGGTTGCTGTTGTATCTTCTGGTATTAGGAGGACTAACAGCTCTGAGGCCACGAGCACGGTATGTGTTGCATACTGTTGCTTGGTGGGAGACAAATTCTTCCAGAAGTGTGAAGGGTACAAAGTGGTGGCGACCTTTGGCCAGGAAGGTGTCAGTCAACTGGATCCACTTTTCAATTAGCACGAGGAAGTTTTCGAACAATTTTGTTCTGTGTGTCAACATGTTCGAGATAGGCGAGTGTCGGTAAGTTGGGATCCCGTTTTGCCGTTCTCAGCTGGACGAGTATGTTAGCGAGGTCTATGATCCGGTGAGGCTTGTCAATAGGAATCTTAGGAAAACTGTTGAGGCTATCCAAGAGTGTGGCTTCTACGTCCTCGGGAGCGCCATACAGTTCGTCAAGTCTTTGCCATGATAATCGTAGCACGGCGGCTGGGTCATCATAGTGGGATATCATAAGAGCCCTTGGTATGTCAGAAGACTGTGGCCCTAGCCATGCTATCAGGTGTCCGATTATTTCATCGGGGTTGAGGCGAGCCGCCTGAATGGGGCGTAGGAAAAGTTTCTTCCAAACTATATATTCTCCGCCCGGCTTGTCAGAGAATCTGCGAACTCCGTGGGCATGCAAATTGAGCTTTCCACTCTGTACAGCCATGTTTCTCCAGTAATCTTCAGCATTTGCTGAGATGGGGGGAGGTGTTGATGTAGAGGGTTCTCCCCCTGGATTCTCATAGGGTGGGTTTGGTTTGGAAGGTGATGACGGGATGTAGTCTTCTTCCCAGTACTTACGGAGAATGTCGTCCTCCCATACTGGGGATGATGGTTGAGCGTCACGCTGCTGTGTAGGCTGGGCTCGGTTACCTTGTAGTGTCTGGGAGCCGTACTGGTGATGAGGTTGGGGCAGGAATGCTGTTGCCTGTGGGTTGAATATGGCAGTTGTGGTTGATGGCATGTCGACTCGTCGAGAAGTTGGTGTGAGCACTGGTGGTCTACTTTGTTCACCTGTTAGGCCATGCGATATTGGAGTAGGGTTGGTAGTGTCGGGCAGAGAATCGCGGACCTTATTACGTACAGCATCCGTTGGGGGAGGTTTGCTGTTGGAGGGAAGCGAACCTCGTACTTTAGGGCGTACGTCATTAGCGTAACTCACATACAGAGTCTGTGGTTGTGATTCTTCCCTGTGCTTCCCTGGTTGTGGGAGACTGCTAGGCAACTGAGGCGGTTGTATGTATTCATTGCAAAGTGAATGCTGCTCATTCACGTAGGCCTGGACCCGTGTATCTGGGCTCTCTTCTCTCAACTCTTCGAGGTCGGATTGAAGGGAAGTGTTGTTGGCCAGCTTCCGCCATGCTGCAGCACGTGCTGCTTTTGTTGTGGCTTTTCTTTGCCGTTCGGCCAACTCCAATTTGGCTTGGGCTTTGGCCATTTCTGCCTGTTGCTTGGCCTGTTGAGTCGCCATTGCCGCCTGTTGAGTCGCCATTGCCGCCTGTTGAGTCGCCATTGCCGCCTGTTGAGTCGCCATTGCCGCCTGTTGAGTCGCCATTGCCGCCTGTTGAGTCGCCATTGCTGTCTTCTGCCGTGTTACCTCCTCTGTGGCGCGTAACTCTGCGTCTGCTACTGCAGCTTCTACCTCAGCTTCTGCAGCTCGTTTAGCGCAACTTGCTGCTTTGGAGGCCTGAGATGCTCCGCTACGATGGGAGGATGTCCTGGAAGGATGGTGTGAGCCAGCAGCAGAGACTTGGCGCGAGACACTAGAACCTGCCTGCGATCTAGCCCGTATAGAATGGACGGAGGAAGACACATGTGATTGAGGAGCTAAGTCAGATGCGGCCTGCTCCCGTGATGCAGCTCCCCGCCGTAGCACATTGTGGAGCGCTGCTTGGAGGGCTGTCTTGCTTTCCTGGACTTTGTTTTCGCATTCTGTGTGAATTTCCTCGAAGTGTTGGATGTGTGTTAGGAGTTTGGGGTCACCCAATCTTGACTGGATGGACTTGAGGTTGTCTTTGCTGAGTCTCCATCGTGCGAAAAGGGTATCTAGATCATCTAGTAATGTACGGAACTTCTCGGGGGGCAGCCCATGTTTTGGGACATCATGGATCTTCTCGAGCTTTGCCCATGTTTCTGTGTAGCAACGATATTGCTGCTGCCAATTGTTCTTCAAGGATTCTTTCATAGGTTCGGTAAGCTTCTTACTCTGTCTAAGGTTGTAGGTCCTTGGAGGTATCGCGGTTTCTCCATAGGGTTGGACATCTAAAAGCGGTTGTTGGGAATCAGGCTCCATGTCTACATCAAGGGTGGGTGGAGGATTTGTGTCTTCTGGTACATCTATCATGGGTGAGGAGGTTGCCATGCTGTAAATTGGCAAAGGAAAAATTCTAGAAATTTTAGTGGTTGTTTGTGCACTTCCTTTCTGTAATAGGGTACGCTACAAGCAAGGAGCAGAAATAGAATTGTTGCTGCGGTCAATACTTGAGTACGTAAGCGGTACTGCAGAATCTGGGTAATGCCAACACAGCACACAGAATGGCTGCTTCTAGGGTGGGGTGTGAGCTTGCGACAGAAGGGGGCAGTAGAGGTTGAGTTGCAAAATATTACTAAAAGGGTCGCTTGCTTCACAGGGTGGCAGCAGAGAGTCTGGAAGATGCTGTTGCTATGCCCATGTTAGGTTGCAGCTAGGCTTTGAATTAAGTCGATTCAAGGGTGCACAATAGTTTCATAATCGCTCTTGTCGATTTTTGAGAAATTGTGGAAAAATCACATAAGAAAAAAATCTTTTGTTGACTACCAGATGGGGCTAGGGCTGAAGAAAAAGGAATAAATGATTTTACTTTAAATTTCTTCTTGACCACCAGGTGGAGCTGGTAGGTTGTAGGTAATCTTGGAACATTCGAAATAAATTGAATAAATGTTCATAATAATTTCAAAGGAGTTATCATGCAAAAACGTGCTGCTGTGGGCTGCTTCAATATTCAGAAATATTACAAAGTCCAGATAATATTCCCCTGTGTAATCCAGACAGACTCCATAGAGAAAAAGGGGAAGGAATTCTTCCTAGCAGCCACACGGTTTCTTTGAAAGTTGAGCACAGAAGGGGGTTAGAAAGTTCTTTATTAGTAGCATGTGGGGAACTCCAGTCCCTCCCACCATGTAAACAGTATGTAGAGAGTATAAGACACAGGGGTCTGAAGAGGTATTTTTATTACTGACTTCCTGTTGAAATTCCTGGCTGGCTAGATGCAGTCATTGTCTTATAAGGAAAAAGAGAAAAAGGGGATGGCAGATCGCCTTCAGTTGCTAAAAACTGTAGAATCAGCCGTAGCAGTAGGGGAGAAGTCAGGCAGATGGGTAACTCTGACTCCTCCCTTTGTTTTACAAATTGAGTCTCTTCTCTCGTTGAAGGTGGGGGGGCTTTCTTGTAACTCAAACTGGTTTTGCAGCTTTGTTGGAGCTAAAGGGTTCGATGAGGTAGTTTAATGAGTGACTTCCTGTGGAAGAGGGATTAGCCTTTTAGGATGTACCTTGATCAGTTTTAAATTGGCTGGAAAGAGTCTGTTTGAGACTTCTTTCCTGCAAGATGAGTATGGCAAAACAGCTTTTGGTTTACATTTAAAAATACAAGCAAGATTCCTTCAAGGTTCAAACTGAAGGTTTGATGATCTTTTGGGAATTGGGTAATTACATTCCTTGTTATGCAAATAGGGTCTCTGAGATAGCCAAAGCCAAAATGAGTAGAGGAGGGGGTGGTGGGTGGGGATAGAAACTTCTCTTTGTCTGTAGCTCGTGGGGGAATCCGATCCCTCCCACCATGTAAACAGCTTCCAAAGATGCTCACAGAGAGAGATGATGAAGCATGCAGTTTCCAGTCAACATTGCGTATTCATTCCTGGCTTCAATATCACTAGCATATCATAAATTCATTAAACTTTAATTTTGAGATGAATCAGGATATATTTTCCACTGTACTGCCTTCCACAGAGGTAGACTTAATAGCTCTGTAAATGCAGATAGATAACTCAACAAAGCTTCCATAACAAAGTTCATTTATTGGTACATCAGGTATCCTCGTAACTCACATTTGTGACGAAATTCCTCTTTCAATGACCAATCCTTTGTATATCTGCCTTGCACGTGGAAAATAGTTATCTCCTAACCCATCTTGTATCAATAGAAGAAAACGATGTTATCAGTAATGAGTGCAGGTAAGAATGGAGGGCAACCTCCTTCAATCCCTTGAGGGTCAATTTAGTGGCCAATCAGGATTACAGATGTGGCCACGTGATATGAACTACGTGTCGCAGGATACCCTTACCTACATTTCCTATGATGCATTCTCTTAAGGGGACAGCTCACAAATCCTAAGTAACTAACCCATTCCATAGACTGGCTGGGACAGCACACCCTGGATGGATTTAAGATTAGTATGTGTTCAGTTCTTTGCTATATCTTTGTCCCCTTTTGTGGCGAGAGTCAATTTTTTTTAATCTAACAGTAATTTTTCTATATTACTTCAACCTGTAAGTCTTTAAAACAGTACCCATTTTTGATTTATTATTCTTTTGTCTTACCTTAGAGGTAGATGCTGATAAAAATCCAGACATTTCTGGGTGGGCCATAGAATTTTGTGGGTGAAATATATCTGGCAATAAGAACTTTATCAACTATTTGTGTCCTAGTTGGCTACAGCATCTTATTTTGCTCTGATTTCCTCAGGTGATAAACTGATTTCTTTTCTTGTCTTTGTCAGCCATGAAAAAAGCTGCCATTCTAGAAGACCTCTTAATAGCTCTTACTGATGTTATTAAGATGCCTTTGATGTGCTCTTCCAAACATAAAGTAGCTGAAAATAGCTGCTAAATCATTAAATCCGGTTTCATGCTTGGTTGTTGTTACGATGCTAAGTTTGTTGTTGACATAGCTTATGTGTCAGCTTATAAAATCTCTGGGGACTAAAATACTAATTATAAAATCATTGCTGATAACCTAAGACACATTCAGATGATTACTTCCTTTGCTTTTGTTTAGTATTTTGTATTAAATAGAAAATGATTCTTGCATATCCTCTTCTTTGGCAGGAGCATAAAAAGTACATATAAATTTGCACACATTGGTCCTATCTTACATCTTTTTGGTATTTCCAGTCCATGTTTTCATTCTCAAAACTCTTTCTGTTGAGAAAAAACAAACAAATGAACAAACAAACTGAAAGACAGTTATATTTGCATGTGTTACAGCTTTCTATGTAGTTGCACTACATTCCTATCACCTTCATGGATTCATATAATACAAAGAGAATGCAAGTGAGCACAAAATAAAATTGGAATACCAAGGCAGAATTAAAATAAGATGAAATCTTATGTATTTTGTAAAATACCAGCAACTGGATGTTCATACGTGTATTCATGATGTACACACAGTAAAATGATCTCAGATAAGCCTCAGTCTGATTGTCTCCACATATTGGAAGTCCTGCTTGCAGTTTTTTCACCCAGCATGATTTTTTGACTATACTGAATAGTAATTATCTTAATTGTAGTCCAATACAACTGAAAGCTATACATTTGGGAGTCACTAGTATAAATATGCTTCTGAGATTTTAATATCTATCATGACCTTGCTTTTAAACGTGCATTCATATTTGATTGTCTAAGGAACCAGCACGTAGACCAGGGATGTCAAACTTAGACCCAGCCTCTGGAAACAGCAAAGGACTGCCAGCAAAAGTGGAGCTCGGGAGGGCCGCCCTAAGATCCATTTTCACTGGCAGAACGTTAGCAAAACAAAGTAAAAACAAAACAAAAGGAGAAATGTTTCCCCTTTTGCATTTGAGCATGCAAGAGAGAGCAAGAAGAAAGACAAAGAAAAAGAAGGAAAGATGGAAAAGAGCAAGGAAGAAAAAATAAGGAAAGAGGGGAAGGAAAAAGAAATGAGAATGAAGAGGGAAGGAAAAAGAAGAAAAGGAAGGAAGGAAGGAAATTTTAAACTCATATCTGCTTTTCTTCTGCTTACAATCAGTTTCCACATTGCTCTCTTGCATGTATTGTCCCAAAATAACACGAAACCAAAAAAGAAGTTTTCAATCCCAGAAAATTTTGGCATCTAAAACTACAAAGGTTGAAAAGACATTACAGATGAGGCTTTGGGAAAAACTTCTGAAAGAGTGAAAGAACAAGATTTTCTTTTATCAGTATTATAATATTTCTGTGATATTTCTTGATCAGATAGTAGTGACACTTCAATTCCGGAGTAGAGCCTCAGATGATTAGCATACTATCTTGCTGTTGATGAATTATAATAAAATGTCTCAAATTTGTCTGCTTTTCCATATTTCTCTTGTATTCAGCTGAAATCTTCCCTTTTCTTTCACTTCAACTCCATCTGCTGTTTCAGGTGGTAGCTCATCTGGATGATAACAATACTGTCTTGTACAATATTCTTGCCATAACTGATTTTATTTTCTGTCAGATTTGCTACAAATAAATGTTTTTGGGCTCTGAAAAATATTCAGTGGAAATGATGAAATCTTGAACATCTGTATCTGTTATGAAACATACAGCAGTGTTGGTTGTTCTGCCTTAGAACAAATGTTACAGTGTAGATTAGCAAATTTTAAACTCTAAATTGATACACATGGAATGACAGGATTGTTTGATAAACTGATTTTGTTCACTCGAAAATAAAATCCATATTATAGCTTACCATGGTGCATAAATTTAACCTTTGTCAAAGAAATACTTTACTTGGAACATCTCTGTTTGGGCAATTGAATAATTTTTTCTTGCTATTAGAGTATTCTAATTACTAAAGGTTTTCATATAACCAAAAAGGCGTTCCAAAATGCTTTGGAAAATAGGAATCTGAAACAGACAGGAAATAGGTTTTATATTATGTTTTCTTAGCAATGTGTGTGTGTGTATGTGTGTGTGTGTGAGAGAGAGAGAGAGAGAGAGAGAGATTTATAGACACAGAGTCATCACTTTCATTTTCATTGGCTACATAGAGACATGGGAAGAAAATAATTCAATCTCAATAGTGCAATAGTGCTTGGGATATTATTCTACTCACTATGATTTAATGGGATTATCATTTATTCCATTTGCAAGTTATATAAAGATGTTACACTCGAGCACCTGCAGATGGCAAAAAAGGCTCCCTATTATAGTTATGGGTGGGGAGAGTTACACTAATAAGCTAAATGTGTAAATTTTAAGAAGCATTTTTATCTGTCTAAAATAAGAAAAAAAATTTTTTTCAGAGACTTATATTGTTTATCATTCTTACAACTGTATTGACTTAGGAGAACTTCCTGTTCTCACTCCTTTATGGTAAGTTAAGCAATTCTTAAAACTCAAAAGCTAAAACTTCCAGAAGGAAATTAAGTGCCTTTGAAGAATATATTATAAAACAGATAAAATTATGCAGAGCTAAATTCATCATAGTTTTGCACCAATTTTTTTTCTCACTCTCTTACCTAAATATACAGTGAACTTGAAGCAGCCAGAAATGCAAGCACTTTTAATACGTTCATGCCCAAATGAAACCATATACAAACTCAGAATCACTCATTAGGAAGAGAATAAGAAAAATCTTGAAAGCTGGATTCTTGTGACACACAAGAAAAACTATACAAATATTTACAGTTTCCAAACAAAAATGTCTTGGAAATGCAAACTTTGACATCTAAAAAAGAAAACCAAAGAGAAAACAGAAGAGGGAGGGAGATCATGCTAGCTTCTGTCAAGCTTCCCTAGTTTGTTTTGTTCACTGTCTACTGCGTGTTCTACTTTTTCTCTCTCAACAGAACTGAAACAGACAAGAAAACAAATAAAGGAAGATACATGGAATTGTATGACTGTACATTATAAGGAAATAATCTCACATTTAATCCAATTCCAATTAATGATAATCTGCAGCAACACAGATACAGAACCTGTATCAGCCTATTTTATCCCCATTAGTGCTTGTCATATAGATTGGAAGAAAAGGGCAGCATGTAACATTTCAAATTAGAAGCATAACCTAGATTTAGGGGGAAAAGACAAAAATGAAGACATTTCATTTTAACATTTCAGCTACAGTCATCAAGACATGGTTTCAAAGTAGAAATGAATGAGGTGGATTCCAACTCTACAGCTCCCAAAAATGTTCTCAAGTTAGATCTGCTGTGTTCATCGATGTTTCATGGTGTTTCTCCGATTTATTGTTTTCCTGGTAATTTTGTTACTAGATTAGGTAATAGCATTAGGTCCCCAAAGCCCAACAGTTCAACCGCAGTTTACATGTATTTTCTACTACTGGAATTCACTGCCTTCTGTTCATTTCCTACATAATAATCATTCTTTGCAATTGAAGTTTCTATGGATGTTGGCAGCCACCGAATTCAACTCTTATTAACTGAAGGTCATACATATAACATCATACCATGCAGCATTATTATTGAATTGTATTATGGCATGACCAGGATAGAAAGATCAGTTGGGGGCATCTCACAGCATTAAAGCTACCAAATCTGCATGGATGATGGATAGCATTAATCAGAACGTGCTTGTCTTAGGCATAGAAGCTGAACCTCTTACACACACACACACACTTAGCTAACTGATGATGGCAACAACTAGATGATAGAAAGTAATAGCATCATGCAAAAGAAAGTGCTGTGCTGATTGGAAATGGCAGTAAGCCATTCTATACATATCACCTGCCTGCATATAAAGGAAATCAATACAGTTTTGTTTTATTCCATATTACTATTCAGATTTGTGTTGTCTTATTTGGTGTGTTTATCCCTAGAAAATATATGATTTTGCCTTCAGGCTGTAGAAAAATCACAGCTATTCTACTCAACTGGAATAACTGAATAACCTTGAAATTCTAGTGCTACTTGGAAAGTAGTTTTCTTTGGAGATAGTAGCTGTAAACCACAACACATTATTAGGAAGCTAATAATTCTTATGCTTGATTTTCTATTTTATTTTATCATTAGATAAAATAAAATTTTATCATTATCATTTTCCTATAAGAATACAAAACAGTGTACATAGGCTCCATCTTTTCTAATTTTCTTCACAATAATCCTAAAATTATTTGGTTTGAGAAAGTTTGACTGCCAAAAACTGTACATTAATTTTTCTTAACAGAGGATGGTCTTCAATTTTGGTAGTCCCAGCCCAAATCCAAAATTCTTACCATTTTGCATACAAATTCTTATAACGGTTTGAAGCAGCTGCTTCAACGAAATTAATTAATATAATGTAAAGACAGCAGAGTGTAAGTTATTTAATCCATCACAATAAGTGTGTGTGTGTGTGTGTGTATTTGGAATTGTTTACCCCAAATAAATTCTATGTTTAGAAAAATCTTCATTTTATTCTATTTTGCAGGCATCATTTACATAACTCATTTACAAATGTTTGGGTATATTGTAAAATGTTAGAATAAGTTTCATTAAGCATAGCTTATAACTGTATAAATGTTTTGACTCAATAACAAGTTTGTTATGGTCTAATCACAGGCTAAATGAAAGGTGGGCTATAAAGAGGTATTCCAGCATGGAATCAGTCCAGGGAAGGAAACAATGTAGGCCAGACTAGTGAAGCTGTTGTCTACCAGTTCCCAAGAAAATGCAGTCAGTTTGGCGAGATTCTTGTAAAATAGTAATCAATATACATACATACATACATACATACATACATACATACATACATACATACATACATACATATATATATATATATATATATATATATATATATATATATATATTTATATTTAAAAGCTGCTTTGGCCAATTCATGATGTTGTTCTGATGTTGTCCTTGTGCCTGACATTAGTTTCTGCTAATATTAATTATCTCTCCATGTCTACTGCAATATGCAGGTTGACAGATGAGCCTTCTTTTCATTCTTGGTATCATTCAGTTACCAGGAGATAACTAACAAGAGTCCTCCTTTGGCCTTGTCCCTATGGCCCAACCATCAGTGTTGGTATTCTACCAGTTCAGCCCGGTTCTGCTGAGCTGGTAGCAGTGATGAGCAGCAGAGAACAGCAGTGATGAGTTCACTCTGCCACTCTGCTGTTGGGTGCACCTGTCTACCCAGGTTCTCATACTTACCTTTATCCTCTGACTTTGAAGCACAGCTGCTTTGTGCGGCACAGCAGAGTGCTGCACGGAAGCTGCTGAAGTGACCAGGATAGTGCAGGCTTGCAGGAGGTAGTTAGAACACCTCTGCGCCTGCGCAAAGTGTGTATTTGGTGCATGCATGCAACAAAGTGTGTGCCCGTGTGCAAAACACACCCAAGCCACGCCCACTGAACCAGTGGTAAAAATATTTGAATCCCAGCACTGTCAACCATACTGTCCAGAGACAAGAAAAGAATCCAGAAAAATTTGTGAGTGACCTGGAGCTTATAAATTTCATAAAACAAAGAAGGCAAAAATATTTGATAATACTAGAGAAAGGAGTTTTCCTCTACTTTGGCTGATTCCAAATTTGGTATATTTGTTACCAAATTTGCAGAGAAATAGAGTAGATCAGTGGTTCTCAACCTTTTCTTCACCATGGGCACACTTTAAATACATTTTGTGGCCATGCACCATGGGCATGGACCACCAAGGTTTAAGTTTCAAATCATAACATTTCTTTAAGCCTTTCCACACCCCCTATGATGGCATTGTGGCTCTCCCCCAGTAGATTTTTTCATTGACATTTCCAAGACAATGATAGATTCTGCAACAATTCATCAATTGTTGATATGGCTCCCTGATTGTGACAATTGTACTCCCTCCAAAAAAAATCTGTGTTTGATGGCTGAACCTAGCCAGATGGGAAGCAAAGATCCTCAGACTAGGTAAGTCGACCTTTTATAAAGCCCTCTATATTCTAATCTGCAAAAAAGTAGTAAAAAGATCTAGGATTTAAACCCTCAAGTGTGTGTTTGTGTGATCACAAAGATTCTGCTGCTACCCAGTTTACTGAATGCCATCAGTCAGGGGTGTGAAATGTGAATCAAACCATATCTGACAAATGGGAAGAATTATCTCCGGAAGTATCTCCTTGGTATTTCATAGAAAGCCATAGAAATTGCAAATGCTCTAGAAAGAGTATTATGAAATATTCTTATCATGTCTACAAAAAGCTGGGCAGTGTCCCTATTTAATATAGTCCATTTTTTTTGCTAGGGAGAGATGTGAAGACTATTCTCAATATCTGACAAATAAAATATTTCACATTTATTTTGAGTTACAATGGGCAGGTCCATTCAAGGCAAGTGAAGGTCAGCCTTGCTTGGTTATTGAGATGATCTTGAAATTGTAATTCTCTAGAAATTAGAAGGAACCTTAGGTCTGTTAACCCAACCATCTGTTTATAAGATTCATGCCTGTCTTCCCAGAAGTTGATATATATCTGGATCCAGGGTTTCATTAGGAAGGAGAGGGTTCTCTGGACTTGAAGGAGGATGTATTCAAATTTGCAAAAAATAAATTGTATTTAATTTTGTACCATATAGAATTTGTAGCAGTTTATCTAGGGATTCATTGAAATGAACAATTTGACTAGGATACCTCATTTTTAAATTTTATTTTACTGTTTATTACCATTGTGTTTTTGAACAGTTGATAACTCAGACAACTATTTAATGAGGACTATCTGTATTTACACATCCTGAATAACTTTCTTCATATAAGAGATTGAACAGACACCAATGATTCCTAATCCCTGGGGCATATCACATGGCCTCATTGATTTTGCTTCAAAGACAGGCTATGAAATACACTAGAGAAGGCTGTGCTAAACTCAGTCTCCGAGTTGGCTGGGTTCTGCTGGAGTGCTAAACTGCCATTCATTTTTTTCAAGCTATAATGATTGAGCTCCTCTGCTGCACTAAGCTGGAAGCAAACCTATCTTAATATGGCATGTGAACTCAGCTTGCTTTCTTCCAATCACTAATGACTAAGAGAGGAGAATTAAGGAAAAATGCAGATAGAAGTCCATCGCTGAAAAAGGTACAGTGCATGTTTTTAGAGCAGAGGTGAGAGACAATTGTCTCCCCATGCCCCATGGACTTCAACTCCCAGAACTCCTGAGCCAGGAATTTGGGAGTCGAAGTCCACAAGTCATAAAAGTGTCATTGTCTCCCACCCATTTTAGATAAACTCTAATCCACAGCATCAAATCCATCTCCAAATTAGTACTAGTTGCTCCTTTTCATTTTGTTAATAAGGTTATCTACTGCAGCTTTCTGCTTCTCTGTAGGCATTTCAGTGCTAAGAAAAGTTTATAAGCAAGACATGAATGTAATATTATTTTCCCATGTCAACTAGTATTCAAAAGAATATTGGCTTAGACACTGGAAATAATCTATATGCATCATTAGAAGTTATGGGGTAAATATGATGGCGGCAGTTACATTTCCTGAATAATGTTACACATATTGGACAATTTACTTTTTGTGAAATCTGATATGAATTCATCTGACTTGCACAGCTTGCAGAAATATATTGACTGAATAACATTGTAGGATAAAATATATTTGAAACATGCATTTTATAAAGAACAATTTAGAAATGTGTATTTGGGGAAAATACACTATTTTTATTAAAATCAGCGTAAAGATTATATATACAAGAGAGACAGAAATTGGACAGAGCAGACTAATAATAAAACTCATGCAAGATTGTCATGGCATGCAATGTTCACCCTTACCTTCATTTTTCATATCATTTGAAACTTAACAGACATCTTCAAGCTATGTGATAAGAGGTCCTTTTGGTGCAGTGTGGCATCAAATTGTCCTGTTGAATTTCAAAGAACCTCTTCTCTATTTTCTAATGCAGTATGTCTTTAGGAGCCATTTTGAGATAGTTAGCTGAAGCTGTGGGCAGGAAAAGGGGTTTCATTCATTATAGCATTATCTATAATGCTATAATGAATGAAATAATAAATCAGGTGGAATTAGCTGGGAACAGAAAACAGCAGCTGGCTTTTGCAATGTTGTGACAGGCTCCTCTAATTATGCAACACAGGTAAAATTCATCTGATTTCCTTAGCTCCTAGGCCATGACAGATCTTGAAAGCCTGTTTTGTAAATTCATCTGATCCAGTCAAGCAGATTACCCCTCCTGTGGAGTGGATTTAAAACTGGATTCTTTGGTCAGATCATTGCTTCCCAAATGTTGGCTTTCACAACTGAAAAAGTGGAAAGTATTTTAGCTTCCTAGAACCTAAATTTGAACACACAAGGGCCTACTGAGGCTGGACAAGTATGAACTTTGCTATTCTTAATGAAGCAGGCTTTTGATTTAATGAGTTAGCCAAGCTGTCTTTTTTTTTTAATGCTTAGAGCAGCAAAATGAGGTCACTGTATCCAAGCCATGGTCACCCATCCTAATTATCTAGCAAGGTTAATTTGAGTCCGGATGTATGCTTGGAAGATTGATTCTGCTGGATGTTAATAGCAAAGGGAGGGAGAAGAGTAGGATATTAGTGTGAAGAGGGGGTTTTTTTGTTGGTGCTGTTGTTGTTACGGTACTGCAGAGAGGACAAAGTGAGCCTGAAATAAAATTAGAGTTTAGAGGTTATTGTTCTGTAAATAGAGACCAAGGTGGCTCCGGAACAATGAACTTTTCAAGGATAAAGGTCTTCTCTGCTTGGATGCTAATGACAAAATTGTTTGTTGAGCATTGCACTTGAGCTCCACACAGTTGTTTTTAAGGGTTGCAAGGTCACAGGGAGAGAAAGAGATGTGTGCTTAAAGGGAATTTGTTAGCAAAATGCTCTTGTAAGCAGATTGGAGGGCATTTACCCAAACGTGTTGTTTTGCAGTTCTTATTGGTTTTATACTGCAAATATAGATTTATTCATGCCAAAGGATTTCCTAGAGTTTAATGAAAATCCCACTTATAAAAATAAGAGAGGGGCATTCCAGAATGTGAAAATCCAGAAAAATATTTGCAGACAGGTGTGGTTACCAATTTAGATTAGGGCAATTCTTTTTTCTCTCATTGGGTTCAAAGGATCTGACTGCTTCTTATGTGAAGCATTTTCCCCCATTGTGTTTTGCTAAGTTCATCTTTCAGAGTCAATGGAAACAATGCAAAAAAAAAAAAAAGATATTGCATTGGCAGACAAATTTATTTGACCCTCCCTCCTGTTTTTGAAAATATTATTCTAATACAAAAGTTTTGGATCCCTATCCCACTAGGGATACATTTTTAAACAGTTCTAAACTCACAAAGACATTCTTGTGATTCATATTTAAATGTATTTTTTAATTGGTAATTATTACTGGAAATGTCCCTGTAGAGCAAGCCTCTTGCTCAAGAGCAAAGGACCCTCTGGACCCTTCCTTGAAGCTTCAAAGTAGCCTTAACCATTCAAAGTCTCAGCATGGCTCCTTTAAAGACTTACCAATGTTTTCTGGACATGCATAGCCATATCCAAAATGCATGTCTGCCAAGGTAGTGAAATTATTTTCACAGACTATTCTTGAGAAGGGATATGTTGAGACTGAAATCACATTTTCTGCCAATTTCTCTGGCTCTGTCTAAATTATCCTTGATATACAGCAATTACTGGTCTATTGGTATTTAAATTCCATTAGTACCAATGATGCATATTTTTATATATTTCCTAAATGTTACTGCTACATGAGTAGGACCCAGTTTGGATTGCAAAATTATTCTAATTCTGACCCCTATCCTGCCAGTAGTCTAATTCTGCACCAATCCCTACAATTACTTGGGAGACATCACTTGCCTCTTTCACTTCATTAATAACACCATAAATCTCTATGGAAGTTCTCAGTCATCCAAGTCATGTTTTCCCAAAAGTGCTTTTTCAAAAGGCAATTGGACTTTCTGGTTTTACTTTGAAGACATTTCACTTCTCAGCTGAGAAGCTTCTGCTTTGACATTCCCTACCATCCAGTCAGAGCTGAACAAGTTTCTTGGATGAGAAGAGAAACACCTCAAAAAAAAAAAAAAACCAGAAAGTCTAGTTGCTTCTTGAAAAAGCACCTTTGGGACAACATCATAAATCAGTCACAGATTGCCACAGAGACAATGATGTCATAGTATCTTCAACTTATGTAGTTGGAAGATAATGGCAGCTGATGTACACTTGGAAAAGTTGTCCTTGTCTTAATTAGGAACATTAAAAGTTATGTTGGAATCAAAGTTATTGAATCATAACTGAGAATATCTGGTTCAATCAAGTTTAGTCATTGTTTTCTTTCTATGAACCTCTGTTCACGTTTTCTTGAAATGACAAATAATGTATGTATTTTTGTTTTGAGGTAGGAAGAATTTGATCTAATCCAAACATACTATGAAATCCAGCAAAATCCAGATCCCATCTTTTTTGTTGTTTTCATAATAATCATTTGAAATAATGTAAAAGAAAAAAAAGAGATATACATAATATATGGAGATAATACTTCATATATTCAGGCTCAGAATAGTCTTTTCTAATCACAGGACACAGGAAAACAAAGTGTTACCCTGACTAGATTTACTGAAAATAGAATTACATTTGTACTATTGTTAATTATGAAATAATTATTTCTTTACAAACTCTAGTCTTAGTTGCAAATAGTGGGGATTACCCCACATAGCACTTATTTACTGTACAGGTAGTCCTCAACTTACAACAGTTTGTTTAGTGACCATTCAAAGTTACAATGGCACTGAAAATAGCAACTTATGACCATTTTTCACACTTATGACTGTTGCAACATCCCCATGGACATGTGATTTATATTCATATGCTTGGCAACTGACATATATATGATGGCTATGGTGTCCTGACTGACATGTATTCACCTTTTGTAACTTTCTGATAAGGAAAGTCAATGAGGAAACCAGATTCACTTAACGATCATGGTACTAATTTAATAACTGCAATGATTCGCTTAACAAATGTTAAGGAAAAGTTGTAAAATGGGGCAAAACTCACTTAACAAATTTCTCACTTAGCAACCTCAATTTTGGACTCAATTGTCATAAGTTGAGGACTACCTGTATTAGCATGGTCTTCTCATAAGTGTCCCCCACTAACTATTAGATAAAACTTGGTTTGGTAAGTCCCAACGTTGTACTTTTGGTACTCCTTAAAACACAAAAGATATCTGTATAAGATATCTGTTTCCATAACTTCCTTTTTAATGTAATGTCTTAAAACTATTCCATTCTTATTTTTTTAAGAAAAATAAATGTTGAACATTTATATAATGATAGTAAAGAGCAACTAAATTTAGAAATAAAATGAAAAAGAATAGAAAGTGCAAAGGAAAACAGAAACAAAGAGAAAGAAATAAGAAGAAAAGAAATATTTAAAGTTACTCCAATCTTCATCATAATAAGTACAAATTTAGTAATCTTTTTCCCCTTTACCCCCCTCCCATAAGGTTACATGCCTTTCATCAATTGCATTATTGCAACAATCAGAACCATTTTTGTTTCCTTCAAAATTTTCTAGAAAGGTGCTTTATCGATTGAAAATTTTATCCTTGCATCATATATAAAGCTGTATCAGATCCAATAGAAGCACTTGTGGGCCTCACTTATATCTATATTGCCTTAAATTCTTCATATCTTGAGGACTGTAGGAAGAATCTTGCTGTAAAAAAAATAATGTCATGGGAGAAACATCTGCTATGATTGAGAAAGTAGGAACTTGCCAATAGTGTAACTTAAATGGAGACATCTTGGGTCAGGCTTTGAATTTGCTGCATCTAGATCAGGGGTCTCCAACCTAGGCAAGTTTAAGACTTGTGGACTTCAACTCCCAGAGCTTCTCAGTCAGCAAAGCTCTGGGAGTTGAAGTCCACAAGTCTTAAAGTTGCCAAGGTTGGAGACCTCTGACCTAGACTACTCCTTTTCCTTAAGGACCTACAGGAGATCCCAGGGTCATGTTCATGTCACCAGATTTTCATTGCAAAGCAATTTAAACTAACTTTCAATTATCTTTATTCCGGTCGACCTTGAAATATGAGATCACTTTGAACCAACTGCACTCTCTAACTCACAATTGAACAATGGAAAAAAGAAAAAAAAAGTAATTCAATCAATGTCCTAAATCTTGAAAAATGGTGGGTCCTGATGGAATAAAAATTCCCTTTTACTTATGCTATGCAATAAAGATAACAAAAATTGCCAGAGCTCTCCCATCACTACAGTATATTGTTTTGATTAGAAAGTATTCAAGGGACATTTATTTTAAAAGCAGCAAACATCCAAACTACCTTGCTATCTTTATTGTTCTACATATAAAATCATGATGTGGAGTAAATATTAGATGGCTTAATAGCTGTTTGGGCAGTAAGTGCTCTTCCCAATAATACTTACTGTGCATTGCTGTACACTAATGGCAGACAAACTCCAGGAAAGTATTTTTAAATGCAACCAGATTTCACCTGGTTGGTTTTGACTATCTGCAGAATTTTATAACTCTTCCTATATGTGTAGAAGTCCCATGGTTTTATCACTTTCCCCTTGTTTTGGGCCAAAATTGTCTCACTGAAGCCCATTACTGAAGAAAACATCAAGCTGTTTCTTTTCTTAAACTTTTTTTCAGCAGTTACTAAGAAACTAATTTTTTGCAGGAAGTAGGGAGAGGCAAGGGTCTCCACCAACGGTACAGAATACTCAAAAGGTTCGGTATTAAAACAGCAACAATAACAGCATCAGGAATAAAAGATTTGTTTTCTTGTCGTACATTAGTAAAAAGAATCCCTTCAATCAAGATTGACTCAAGATGACTTCATATACTTGTGGTTTTCTTGGTAATAATACAAGCATGGTTTCCATTATTTCTTTTAAGTATAACTTTCTGTGCTTAATTCTTTACTTTTCAAGAGCTAAGGCAATATCACTTGAAGAACTCCTATCAAGACATGTATTGTTGCCCAAAGTCAGTCCTAGAGATTCAAAGAAAAGCCTTCCATAAAAACATGTGTGCACGTAAACAAACAGTGTTATATCTGTTTCCCAAGAATCTTTTAACTTGATCCTGGCAAAATGTTTCCCACTTCTTCCTGACTGATGTATAGAGTGAAAAACTTGTTTTTTTATTAGAGCTGTCTTGCTTTAAAATGAGTAGAGTGCTACTGAAATTGCTAAAGAAGGCACAGTGAAGTCACAATTGTATATGCAGGAAGATGATGGGTTCAGTTCTGCCAGAAGAGATGCTACTAAATAATTTTGTACAATAAGATGCTTTGTACATATAGGTCTCAGATGTAAATATTCTACCTGCAAGAAGCTTGTAACCAAAGTTCTGTATATGAGGAAATGAAGGAAATGTGGACTGCATGCACATTATAGGTAGTTCTCGACTTATGATCACAATTGAGACCAAAATTTATGCTAAGTGAGACTTTATTAAGTGAATTTTGTCCCATTTTACAACTTTTCTTGTTACAGTTGCAGTTGTTAAATTATTGACATGGTTGTTAAGCTACTCTGGCTTCTCCATTGACTTTGTTTGTCAGAAGATCAGAAAAGGTGATCACATAACCCTGGGACATTGCAACCATCATAAATACAAGTCACTTGACAAGTGTCTGAATTTTGATCAAGAATATACAGTATAACCTTTGAAAAAGAATACAAATATCGATTCAGATCTTTAAAGCAAAATATAAACTTACACTTGTGCAAATCAAATGTGATAGGAAGCAAAATTATCTGATTTAGAAAGATTCCTTATGAGCTTTTCTGGGGAGTTGGGGATCTTATCTTACTTATCCTACTTCAAGTCTGAAGTTGGTATGAAGGTATTTATGACTTTTGTCATACATCTTCTAATAGGCTCAGCTGATAAATATTGAAGGAGAAGCAAAGAAAATTCAGGGTTGGTGACCTCTATTTGTTACGAGAAAGTTTTGTACTGCCAGGGAAAGAGTTTATTTTAAAAAGGAAAAATAAGAGAAATAAAGTAATAGTTGATTAATTTCAAACTAAAACTATGTATACTGGCCATTAAAAAAATGAAGGGAAAGGGGTGGAAATGAGGTGAGATGAGCAACATGCCAAAAGTGTGGTGTTCCAAGGATAGCAGAATGAAAGAGCCTGATAAAAAACAATTAAATGTCAAAGAAACCAAATTGTTTGAAATATGTGTTAAGAGTAAACAGGTCTTTGAGCTGTGGTTTTATTCTTATTATTTCCTTGACTCTGGAGAATGTGTAAATAAAATCAATTAAAGGTCCTGAAAAAGAATTACTTTAAAATCCTGTAAAGTAGAAAACCAAGGTTGAAGAGGTGGATGAAAAAATAAAATAAAAATGGACTTGTCTAAGTCAACTGGTCCTGACATGCACAATTATTGACAGATCTAATTGCACTTCCGTTAACAGCATAATCTCCACAGGCAAAGAGATTTGCTTCATTCAAGTTAGAAGTACAAGTATTTTATCCCTTTGTTTAAAGTTTATGTTAAATATTTATGAAATTGTATATTATAATTTATTTTATACAAACCCATATCAAGAGGCTAATAATATACAGAGGGTCCCCAACTGGAAGAAAGGCTAAGAGCTATACTTAGTAATGTATCAAGTTTGGCTCACCCTAGTACATATATCATCTTAAGAACATGGTATAAAATCAGACAAGCAAAAAATGCCTACTCTCTGAGCTTGTATGAGTGCATAATTATCTGTCACATTTATTTTACCTACGTTTCTATTCTGGAACCAATCATTACATTGATAAAGGCAATCTAAAGCCAATAAATAAATCTGCAAGGAAACTAGAGATTAGTCTTCATAGCTCCATAGGAGAGCTGATGTGGCTCAGAAAAGGAAATTGTGGTAGAATTTAACATATTTGTATCTGTTTTAACTAATTCAATTGTTTTGACATAATGAAATAAAAAATAAATCAGTCAAGGAAAAGGGCCTCTCTTTCCTGAAAGTCTTGGATGATAATATAGACACTTGACACACATCTAAACACATATATTTTAAAGTCCTTCCCTATGGAATGAAACAAATTGGACAACTAAGAGGGCAGTAACCATAAAAGAGTGGATCTGACCCATTTAACAGTAGTTTGAAATATTACTTTCTGCCGTAACCAGTCAGTGTGATAGTCATAGTGATCAAGTTGATGCAACAGTGTATTTGTAATTGGATAATATTTGATAATATTCTCAGGATCCAGGGAAGGTGTACTGCTCCCTTAATTCCAGGGGCATCACATATTTAACTAATCTTGTTACGAGATTGATGATTATAACAACAGAGGATATTGAGAGGAGGGGAGGAGTGAAGAAAACAAATACTATCTGATTCCTAGCAGTGGAATAGTTGAAGTCAGAGCTGGGAAAGAGTACAGTTATTCCTCAAGATACAAGAGGCCACTTAACAAATGTTTAAAATTACAACAGATGTCCCCAACTTACATATGAAAATTATGCCACAGTTACAGTATGTTGGCTGCCACAACCCTGCAGCCATTCATCCACCCTGCAGGGACACAGAAGCCTAATCCTCACTTCATGTTTAATTATTTATTTATTTTATTTATTCATTTTGTCAGATGCTTACAATATAATAGAAATAAGAATAAACATAAGTTTAAATACATGAAATAGGAACTAATAATTGGAGACAATAGGACAGGGTGGTAGGCACGATTGCGCGCTTATGCATGCCCCTTACAAACCTCTTAGGACCTCATGGGGTGAGTATCCTCATGGATACTTTCTGGATGCCTTACGGTTAGTTTAAGGGTAAAAGAGTGGAGGTTTGAGCATGTGAAAACAGAATCAGGTAGTAAGTTCCAGACATTGACCACGCTGTTGCTGAAATCGTACTTCCTGCAATAGAGTTTGGAGTGGCTTACATTTAGTTTATATCTGTTGTGTGCTCTTGTGTTGTTGTGGTTAAAACTGAAATATTCATTAACTGATAAGACATTGTAACATATGATTTTATGTACTATGCTTAAGTCGAATCCAATGTTGGGGAAGGAGAGTAGACCATATGTTCCTGAGCCATGTGGCAACATCTGAACACAGTTGCCATTTTGTCCCTTCTGCTTGTGGGCGGGGACAAAATGGCAAAAGTCAGTCAACTTACTTCATTTTTCTGCCTTAACAAAGACTGCACATTGCTGCAGAACTTTCTGAATGTTACAAAAAGCTTCTGCAATTTGTGCTAAAACAGCGAAGTGGATTGCTCTATTGTGTGATCTCATGATTTGATTCTGGAAGCAGCAGCGACATCAAAATACAATTTGGCTTTTGGAAGCCTGGCAGCTGCTTCCAGCCCCACAACAAAGCAATCTCTTCCAGCCCTCTGGAAGTCTTCAGAGCTCTTCAAAAGGTAAGTGAAGAGGAGGGTATTTTACCTGGTGTGGTGGGAATCAGATGTAAGGCTTGGACAGACTAGTGGTGGGATTCAAATTTTTTTACTACCGGTTCTGTGGGCATGGCTTGGTGGGCATGGCAGGGGAAGGATACTGTAAAGTCTCCAGTCAGAGATGGTATTTGTCGGTTCTCCAAGCTACTCAAAATTTCCGCTACCGGTTCTCCAGAACTGGTCAGGACCTGCTGAATACCACATCTGGGCAGACCCAATTAGAATGGGAAAAGCCTGTAGGGACCCATGGAACAGGAAGCAGAGCACAGGGCATCCGGTAGGGTGGGATGAACTAAAGCCTCCCCCACCTTGAGGATCCCATGCTCCACTTAACAATGTGCACGCTTGTTTAATTATTCATTGGGGAAAGCAGGGATGGCTGTCATTAATTGAGATGCTTCATTTAATGACTGTTGCAACATGCAACTATAATGAACAGGCTCCATTATAGTTGTATTTCAAGGACTACCTGCATTGTGAGTTCTATCAAGGCAGTTTAAGTATGGTGTCAGGTTTTGCTGTTTTTGTTTTTGCTGTTTTGTAACTTCTAATTTTCTTTGTATTATTATTTTCATATTATATTTGGGAACTGCCCATAGTATTGTTTTTAAGAAGACTGGCCAGCAAGTATAATCAATCAATCATGTAGAAAGCACAACTGTGTACAGTAAATCTTAACTGGCCTCAAGGTAGGTAGTTTACAGTTTATTTCCTAGACATCTTCTGAAATGCTTCTTTTTCCAGACCTCCGGAAAAAAACTAAGGAGAAATTTGGGTTTCAATATTCTAAGAGGACACAAAAAGGTGATCATTTTGTTTTCCTTATCATTATCCATGCTTAGCCTTTGACTAATAATAAGGGAAAGCCAGATGTTTGGAAATGAGAATGTATAGAAGTCATATTTGTGTAGAAATATCACCCTAAGAACTCAATTGTTTGTTTAGGATCTTGGCTGTCTTACTAATTTCAAGCATCTTTTAAAATGCATGTCTTTAATGCAGTTCTCCCATTAAAATCCAACAACAGGTAAAAACAAATAACACCCAGGAAATCCTCCAGGTTATCATGAGAATTGGTAATGAGACTTGCAAACTTTCCACCATCTCTTCTTCAAAGTCAGCCAATAACACATTCATTTGAACATAGCCATTCTCCTATATTATTAAATGCCTGGAAATTTGAATTCATTGAGTATTATATTTTAAATCAGTTCAGTAATTATATTTAATCAGTCCAATATAATCCATTATACCAATATGGCAAGTGCAATTAAAATCAAAACTATTTGTAAAAATGCCAGGGACAAAAAAAAATGTTTTAGAATGGTGCCAAAATGTAATTGATAATGCATTTTTGAATTTATTTACACATTAAAAACATTTTTTAAAAAATCCATTGCAGTTTATTAATTCCTAAAATAGTTTACTTTATAGCCCCCTGTCTCTTAAAGTGTGTGTGTGTGTGTGTGTGTGTGTGTGTGTGTGTGTGTGTGTGAAAGAGAGGGGGGAAGAATAAGATTGCTAAAACCTGAATAATTCAGAGAATGGAAAAAGTCCAAAAGATAACAAAGTTCTTATCTACTTATTTTTAGAGGAAGTGCAAATTAGATCAGTTCATATCAAAATTGCTTAGGCCTCGCTATCTGGTGCTAAAATAATAAGATTTCAGTTTTGGTGATATCAGAATGTAGAAGAGGAAACTCCCTATGCAAGTCACACACATAGTTCTATTTGACTTCTCTAGAATGATTGAAGCAGCATGATCATCAACTGATTTTCCTGGATCACGAGTGCATTATATACTGCCTGAATATATGCATAAGAGAAAGAAATAATGAAGTATTTACTCTGCCCCTGCCATTAATTTTAACAGAGGGGGCATATTCCAGATGTCTTCTCTAAAACATTGCCATTAGATAAAGGTATGCTCCCTATGTTATTCTCCCTGCTCTTTAAAAAAGCTAACTCCCCAAGATTGAGATGACTCCAACCTTGCTAGTTTTTCTTAAGGAAAGAGCTGACATTGGATCTAGACGTTGGGCCAGGATAGTAATGGTCAGCATGGAATTAATGTGGAGTGCCTTTGATTTTGTCATATTTTTTGCTAACTTTTTTTTTAACTTTGTTGTATTGGTACATAATTCTATGATAGCTGTTGAGAATCAATGGTGAATAGCTATCTAAATTCATGAAATGAAATGAAATGAAATGAAATGAAATGTAGTGGAAAACATAAGAGAAAGTGGGAGCATTTTTGGCATGCATTTTTGGACAAGCAGTAGAACAATCAGGTCTGGATTTTGAAGCTAGCATCTAGAGTCCAGCAGCCTATAGGACTCAAAATGCCAATCTAGAATGCAGGATCTGATGGACAATGATAAAAATCTGTCTGCACTTGATCTTCACCAGATAACATTTTTGTGTGTTACATATATACACATCACAAACACTTTGTGGGATAAGCAACATGGCACAAAGTTGAGAAAAGATGCAAGACATAGTAATTTCAAGCAATGACACTATGAGATATTGTAAGAAAAAGAGAGGCAATACAATGTAATACAATATAGTATATAGCATACCATGTAATACAATATAGTATATAGCATACCATTCACTACATCTTCCTATACATTTCAATCCTGACAACCCATCCTTGGTTGCTCATTTAACTTATCTTTTCCAATTCCCATTCATTCTTAATTCTACTTCTTCTACTTTTACTTTCACACCTCTTAAGGAATCTTTCACAACCCCACTACAGTCGATGTTTCTTCTCACATATCCAAGTCTTCCATAGGATAGAAGACCACAGAAGCATAGTCGTATATGGATTCACTTTTGTTATTTTCAACCAACTCTTGTTCCTAATTTCTACTACCTTTATGCCAGCATTTGCACAACTTAAAATTTCACATTGATTTTTCCAGCTTTCATAAACATTCCATCAAGGTGCACAGACATTTCTATATGCAACAGGTTTTCATCATTTATATATAACTGGTAATCTTTCACTCAATTTTTCCCTGTCAAACACAACTACTTTGGTCTATGATACATTAATTTTCAAATCCTTAGTTCTCACTGTTCAAAAATTACTATGGATAATTTCTAGTTTAGTTTGTACATAGCATACTGCCAATCAATTCCTATATCCAGATCAGAGCAAGCACATACAGCACTTTCTTTAGCTAGGAGAAAAAAAATGTACCTTCAGATTTGTTTATTAACAAACATTAACAAAAACATAACTGGCAAAAACAGGACAAAAGAGGCAGAGAGAGGGAGACATGAATACTAGGTAAAAATTATACCATTTATGTATAATATATATATATTTCTCTCAAAGAGCATAAAACTTTCCAGACCTACTGGAAACAATCTAGTGGGTAATTAGCATAGATACTCCCAAAGGGAATGGTCTTTCATTATTCCAGTTCTAGCCCTTTTATGTAAATAACGGCAGCAGAAAAGAGATGGAAAATAGGACATAAGGAAATTGTCCTATATTCTGCCCATTAAAGAAACAATTTGATGGACAAGGAGAATATATCAACACTCACTATATTCATTGCAAATCATTCAGATTCTCTATTAATACAAGACATATCTTCATTAAAAAGGTACACACACACACACACACTTATATCGCCAGTAAACCCTCTTCTAACTTCATTATAATCATTCTCTTCACCTTTGTCTATCTCAATGTTAAACACATTTGGCACTGTATTTATTTTCACGCATGATTTACTTCCATCATATGCTGAAGTTATTGCATCCAGCAACCACATGCAATCTTATTGTTCATGTGAAACATTTCATAATTCAAGCTATGCAGCTTTTCATACACATCTAAATAAAAAAATACGATTAACTTCCTTTCTCATATTCATACATTTTACATTGTTCTGAAGAGCAACAACTTGACCCGTATTTGAGGTGAAATTATCATTTCAGTAAGAATTCTATCGAACATTATCTGATGTCTGCGTAGTTTTTGCATTTTCTTTTAGTTCCTTTTCATAGAAAATAAAAATGCCATTTTTTCCATTGTCAACCACAGTTGCTGTATTTATAGCCAGGTTAAAGAAGTTACATAGTCGTTCCTTCAACAAACCATAACCATTTCATCAATTATATTATCTACAACTAGAGTTACAGTTTTCAACATTCTTACAACATTTAGGAGGAAAAGGGAGGAAGGGGTTTATGAAATACCATGCAAAAATTGCCCAGCCACATACATTGGACAAACCAACAGGAGAATAAATGCATGCATCGCAGAACACAAGAACGCAGTCAGAAAAGAAGAAAATACTTCCTCCCTTTTCCTCCCTTCTCCCTTAAAGCCACAGGACATGAAATTAATTTTGAGATACCAAATTAATCCCCAATACTGAACACTTCAACAAGAGAATAATCAGGGAAGCCATCAAAATAGAGTAACACTCTCATAACATGAATAAATGGGACGATACCTGCCTATCAGACATCTGGAAACTAGCCCTTATCAACAAATGAGTCCCAGCCATGAAAACCAACACTGGACCCAAAACAAAACATGACACCACCACCAATCTCCCTCATCAGACTGAAACCCAAACCCACCCCATAGACAAAAGGCAATGACGGTCCAGAAACCAGACAACAGTTGCATCATCAGCTGCCACACACCCCGACCCTCAAACCAAGCAAACTGACATATGCCATGAACACAAAGCCAAGCTTCAAACTCTGAGCCAAACCGCTCAGGATATTACATCACAGAACTCAGGAGTTACACAACAAAACTTCAGGATGTTGCAACGCATCCAACGACCCAGGAGATTACAACACAAGACCCAGGATATCAAAACAATAGAACTCAGAAGGTCATCACACAGCCCATTACTCAAGTCGTTACAACACAGAAGGCTGATAGACACACAGCCAATACCTCATGTTCTTAAGAAAAAGCCAGCCAATCTACAAACATCAACTCCATCAACCAATCAAGAAATGACAACACAGCCAACCTCCCCACCAGTATATATAGGGAGAAAGCATCTCAGATCACACTTTGCTCAAACAAGCACAAAACCTGAAGATGGCGAGTGAGATCTTGTCAAAATGTTGCCAAGATAGTCTCAATCTTACACGGGAAAAGATCCAAACACTCCAAGACCTGCATACACACACACACACACACACACACACACACACACACACACACACACATTCATATATGTTTTCGTAGATTTTCATGGATACAGATATGCAGGTCTTGCTACATATATATAATTTTATAGAATTTTGATTATACTATAATTAATTCTTATACAAACTAAAGTTAAAGAAAAAAAAGAAAATAGAAAGAAAGAGCACAAGGATCAAAAAAGAAAAAAAGACATGAAAAAGAAAAGTAAGAAATGGGGGAAAATATAACAAAGTGACTTTCAATCTCCATTACAAGTATACTGTAAATAAATTTAATAACTCTTTTTTTTTTCGCTAAAGTTAGAAACATTAATATGTTCACTCCACATCCTATATTTTTTTCTATAAACAAATCTGTTATATGTTTTTTTCCAGTCTGGTATCAGCAGAAATCCAAAAAAGGATAGTCGGATATAACTACATATCTTGTTTTAACCTTGATCAAATAAGCCAACTTTATGGGTTTTTTTATTTTTAACTATCTGCTGGCCATACTTATTCCTACTTTAGTGAAGGGTGGGAAAGTCCTGATACATCACATGATAATGACATGAGTACATGAGTTTGACACCCCTTATCTAAACCTTTAATTCATTCAAATATTATACTAGGATTTTATTTCTTACATTTTTTTTCTCCCCTCCCACAGTTCTTCATGACTGTAATGTCTCTTTTGCAAATCCAGAAAAAAAGAATTCAGTACACTCTCTTGTGTTTCCCTTCAAATTTTAAAACCTCAGCTAGTTTATTTTGTAGATCAAGTGAAATATCCTTTTTTAAGTCATTATTTTGGCCTGCCAGTTGTAAATCCATTTTTGATACCATCTCTATCTGGTCAAATGAAATTTGTCCTACATCTAACATTTCTTCAATAGCATCTTTTGAACACAGGTTATCTGTAGAAGCAGATATATTATTACTGAGATTATTTTCTAATTCCATTCTTCATGAATCTTTGTCAGTATTTTTATTGTCATAAGCAACTTGCAGCCCTGCATATCTTTCCTTTACCTAAAATCTTTATTCTCCAATATGCAGTTTTTGAAATCATGAACTATATCTATGTTGTATGTAGCAAAAACCAAAATAGGATCTATTTACCACGAGAAGTTTATATTTTGTAAATAATTCCAAAATCTTATTGTAAAATTTTAATATTCCAATCTTAATAGGCCCCTGAGGCTATAAGTTTCTAAGATCAAAATCTTATTTAGCTTTTTGCTCTTTACTTCAGATTCTTTACATTTTTAAGCATATAAAAGATTAAATGTAGTATCAGAATTGTCAAACATGTCATTCTGAAGGACTCTTAATAGCTTAAAAGTAGTTAATGAGCAATTTCTGAAAGGATTAGAAAGTGAAGCTTGCAGATTTAGTGTCCTTCGTAAAACATGACATAGTTGCAGACAAAATGGTTAATCTATCATGTCCTGGTACAGAAAACTCACAGAAAACCACTATCCTGCAGTCTCCTTGTGGGGAACATCATCTGGAGCACCTGCGGGAAATCACCTATCTTTTTCTTATATACCTTAGTTCCTTGGTTTTTGTTGCAGTAGTCAGTTTTGCTTTCATATAGTTGGCACCATACCTCCCTTGGAAGCTTAAAGCAAATCTTTATGTCCTTTAAAATCATTCTGCCTGATTAACTTTCATGATTTATACCTTAAATGTATAATTTACTATTTTTTCACTATAAAATGATGTAATATCCTTTTCTCATTCTTTGCTGTTGTTGTAGCCATTCATCTTATATCTGAATTTCCACCAACAACCTTTTTATATGCTGCATTAGTGTAAACCCACATAGTTCCAAGGCATTCTGTAATTATTTTTATTCAATATCAAGCAGATTTGTCATTCATTTTCCTTATGTCTACTTTCTATTTATTTTGTTGGATCATAATCTACTTCCCACCCCTATGTAGGACTCATATTTTGTCTTGTCGCAATTTCAAGTTTCACTTACACTGTTTCACTAGTTCTCTTTGTCTTTTATCATAAATAATCAAATCAATCATGATTTTAGTTTTCATTTTCTTGCCCCATCTATTTATCTATCTATCTATCATTATATATTGACTTAGACAAGGTATTTGAAACAAATAGTTGATATGCTAGACGGATCCTTACCATTTTTATTCATTTCTGGATCTCCAAAAAGCACAAATATTTTTGTCCACTTTTATGTTTATTTATGGCAACTAATTTTTTTTCTCTATGCTTCATCCATTCAGAATGTTGCAGAATGTTTACCATTGTTTCTTATTTACCACTAGAGTAATAACATACAACTATCACCAACATACAGATTCCTATTTTTATATGCAGCCATAGCAACATAGGTAGCACCAGTACATATTTTATAATATTTAACTTTTATTCATAAACTTTCATTTCTTTATCAATTTCACTTCACAAGATTATTTATGTACATATCTAATTATATGCTTATACCTGAAGACAAGTCACTTGGAGGTGAATGCTTGGTTCTTCCTCCAGATTTGTGCCAAACCCATTGTTCATATGGCATCATTTTTCTTTTGGGAACTGAGCTGATTTATTTCTCTTCACGGTTATAGGAAATTGCAACAAAGCCATTTGTGAGCACACTATTATTTCATGTAGTTTCCAGAAAGCTCCCATTGTGGGTCTTGCAACTGTTATAAGTGAATCATTTTTTCATTTGAGGGAATTCTTGTCTTCCACGGCTTGGTTCTAAGCTTAAGTTATGTTACACATACAGCCATAATGACTTTTTTTTTCTTTCTCCCCTGGAAGAAACTCTGGCAACTTGATCCAAGAGCTTGTCACTTCATTTATGCATTGCTTGTAACTAATATTCCTTCACTCCTTCCTCCTTCGTGAATCTAGTCACTGTATCAATGTGCAATCCTGATCACAGCTGTTGAGAAAAGCACCTGGCTAGTAAATTGCTGGTAAACTATTATGCCATCTTCACAAATCATAGAAGCTTTTTAATGCAATATTGTACTGGCCCTATATGAGTGGGAAAAGTTTGGCATGTTTTCAGTGGATTTCTTTCCAGTATTCACAATCCACATCTCTCATAACACTTTTTATAGCAATTTCTTTGATTATTTTTGCAGCCTTCAGGAAAAGCTATGGTGTAGAAATATAGAAAACAGATTTTGAATTTGGGGCTAGGGAAACAGACAATTCACACATAACTCATCAAAATAACACCTTAACAATCAGGGAAAATATCTTGGATCTAAAACATTCTTTCCTACCTTTCTACCTTTCTTCTTTTCTTCCTTTCTTCCTCCCTCTTTCCCTCCCTCCCTCCCTTCTCAATTTTGTTTCTATTCTCTCTGAGCATTTATTCTATTTAAAACCACACTTGCAAATGAAAAATGTACCCTTCTTATTATCAGTCTGCCAAGCCACATACATTTGATTATTTTCTTCATCTTATCCTTTTTAAGCTCTTAATAACGTTTTTTCCTGATGTCCTTTGAATTCCAAGTACTGCTCAATGTCTTGTTGTAAAAAGTCATAAAGGAACATTCCAGTTGTTATCTTGCCAGAAATGCCATCAATATGTTTTTTCATAAATTTACAGTGTAACATTTTAACATCCATTCATGTCTTTTTCAGTTGTCATGATGCAGTGGTATATATTTACCATCCAGTCCTTACCTATTCTACAAGTTGCATTAATTATGTCCATCAATCCATCCATCCAGCCATTCATAAATACATATTTATTATGTTATAGTATAGAAAATATTTGTATAATAATGTCTTGTTAGTCTCAGTTACGGTCATGATGGAAAAAGCAACTTTATGATCAATCCTTGCATTTAGGATCTTCTTGGGTCTGCAAAGCAAAGCAAAGCTGAATTAAGATCATAAGATTAGTTGCTCAGTTTTACTTAATGGCCCCTTCGCTTGACAGTTGATTTCTAGCCCAACTGTAATCATGACTATCTGTATGATAATTAGGATTTCATTTTTTTGCTTGCATAAGTGTTCTAGGTTCTCTTTATGTTTTTCTGTACCATCTTTTATTCCATTTGCTTTTTAAATGTATAACATAATATTATTGTCATTATTAGTCACAGAGTTCCTATTCTTTTCGAGACCACAAATACTAACAGATGGCAAGTTGCACCTGTTATCTTAAAGCATGGCAACAACCATCTCTTATGACTTGCCCAAGAGCTGTCACTGCTGAAATGTTGTGCCTAGCCAAGTATTAATGCTAAGCATGCTTGGCTTTTTTTCTAAGGGCTGCTGGGTGCTTCCTTCCATAATCGGTCTGAGCACTGCTGCTTCCCCTAATCTCCTGCATTTAATTGACCAGTAGAGCCAGACATATGGAGGATCACATCACAAACCAAAATCAGCAGTTGTCAGAAGAAATTAACTCAAACAGGAAACAGCAAAACACTGGGTTTCTCTCCTTCTTGTGTGCTGATGAAAGCAGTGACTATTAATATCCCCAGCTGTGCAGTAGGCAGATGCCAAGATGCTGAGATGCAAACCCTTTGCCGATCTTCTCATCTGCCTTATGCCTTGAAAGCTTATGAGTATCTGACTGAAAAAATTGATCTCAAGAGTGGGTTCACCAGAAATCACTCTGGCTATATTAGTTCTTGTTTTAAATGCATGGACACCCTCTGACTTTGGATAACAGATATTTCCTTATGCATTTCTGGATTAAACTGGAAATAGAAAAGGGCAATTATGTCTGTTCAACAATTGTCAATCCCTATATTCATTATGATCCCGTTATCTATGAGCCCCGATAGCATAGTGGTTAAAGTGCAATATTGCAGGCAAACTCTGTCCACAGCCTGGAGTTTGATCCTGACGGGGCTCAAAGTTGTTACGCAGCCTTCTATCCTTCTGAGGTTGGTCACATGAGCACCCTGATCGTTGCGGACAATATGCAAATAATGGTTACATTGTAAACACTCCAGAGAATGCTGTAATGTGCTACGGGGTGGTATATAAGCCTAAATGCAATTGCTACTCTTTTTCCAAGTCACTGATATACTGGATGTTCTGGAATTCTTTGGTATGTTGCTCACCATAGAAGTAAGACAGAAAGAACATGACTGCAGAAGATCAAGGCAAGTAATTCAGGATCTCTGCTGGGTTTTAAATAGGAATATTATAAGATCTGGTCACATTAATCTGAAAACATCTCTTCTTTGTTTCTTTTTAACAATTAGTATTTTAAATGAAGGCAGATAACTTGATTCCAAAATAAACATTCTTCTAATGAAGATGAGAATTTTGCTAAAATTCACACAAAATTTATGTCCATACAATATGCAACATCCTGTATCCATGCTAGGAAAAGACAATTTTTGTTTTTGCATTGTATATTATGTCAAACAAAAACATGGCTTACTTCATACAACATGCTAGGATAATATAATTATTATTGGACAATAACTGGAGTTTGGAGATTCAAAATGAACAATGAGTAAGCAATTCTCTGAAAGATGTTCTGGGTAGTCAGAAAATCATGTCAAGAGAATAGTGTCAAGAATCTAGAAGTTTGAGTCCTGAAAAATGTTTGGTTTTATTTTTTATGACTGGTTGCAACAGAGGTGATTATTACCTGCACAGATTGACAAATGTATTATCCTAGTGCCATGATGACGAACCTATGGCACACATGCCACAGGTGACACGCATAGCCATTTGTGCGGGCATGCAAGCCCCAGCCAAATCTACCTGCATTGTGCATGTGTGTGCCTCCCAGCTGATTTTTGGCCCGTTTGAGGCCTCTGCAGTCTCGGGAGACCAAAAAACCGGCCTTCCAGAAATACAAGAATTGCAAAAACGAGCCTGTTTTCAGCCTCAAGAGACTCCAGAGGCTTCCCTCGAGCCTCTGGAAGAGTGAAAACAACCTCCTCCGAGCTCCAGAAGCCCTCCGGAGGCTTAAAATGGACACTTCGAATATTTCTGGAAGGCCGTTTTTTCGGCCTTCTGAGGCTGCAGAGACTTTTCTCGAGCCTTTGGGAGGGCAAAAACGTCCTCAAACAGGCCAAAAATCAGCTGGGAGGCATGTGCATGTACAATGCAGGTAGCGGGATGGGGCGGAGGTGTTGCTCACGCATGTGCAGGGAGGGAGACACATTGCATTGTGGGTGCCAGCACGTACATGCTTCTGGCACACCACAACGAAAATGTTCTCCATCACTGCCCTAGTGGGACTCTTTTTAGTACAATTGTATTATTTATTTATTTTTTATTTATTTTATTTTGTCAAGCGATTATAAGATAACAAGTATAAGAATAAACATAGTTATTATTCTTATACTTGTTATCTTATAATCGCTTGACAAACATAGTAATGAATACATGAAATGGATACATAGAAGAAAAATAAAAGAAACAATGGGACAGGGATGGTAGGCATGTTGGTGTGCTTATGCACGCCCCTACAGACCTCTTAGGAAAGGGGTGAGGTCAATAGTAGACAGTCTAAGATTAAAGTTTTTGGGCTTTTTTGAGTCAGGTAGCGTATTCCAGACATTGACCATTCTGTTGCTGAAGTTGTATTTCCTGCAATCAAGTTTGGTGCAGTTTACCTTGAGTTTGTATTTGTTCTGTGCTCTTGTATTGTTGTGGTTGAAGCTGAAGTATTCATTGACAGGTAAGACATTGCAATATATAATTTTATGTACTATACTTAGATCAGACCGAAGGCGACTTAGTTCTAGGTTGTCTAGGTCTAGAATTCCAAGTCTGGTGGCATAAGATATTCTGCAACAAGTAGAGGAGTGGAGAACTCTTTTTGTGAAATATTTCTGGACTTTCTTAACTGTATTAATATCAGATACGTAATGCGGGTTCCAGACTGATGAGCTGTATTCAAGTATTGGTCTAGCAAATGTTTTGTATGCTTTAGTTAGTAGTGTGATATTACCAGAGAAAAAGCTATGCAGGATTAGGTTAACAACTCTTAATGCCTTTTTGGTTATGTAGTTACAGTGGGCTCTGGCACTTGGATCATTAGAGATGAGTACTCCAAGGTCCTTGACAGAGTTTGGATCATCAACAAAGTCTTGACTATTCAGCTTGTATTTTATTTTCTGATTTTGTAATATGTAAGACAGAGCAATATGTAAGAGAGAGCAATATGTAAGACAGAGCATTTATTTATTTATTTATTTTTATTTTATTTATTTTGTCAAACAATTATTAGATAACAGGTATAAGTATAAACATGGTTATAAATACATGAAATGGATACGAATAAGAAAAAAAAGAAACAATAGAACAGGGACGGTAGGCACGTTTTGGTGCGCTTATGCACGCTCCCTACAGACCTCTTAGGAAAGTCAATAGGGGGTCAATAGTAGACAGTCTAATGTTGAAGATTTTGGGATTTGGGGAAGAAACCACAGAGTCAGGTAGAGTATTCCAGACATTGACTACTCTGTTGCTGAAGTCGTATTTCCTGCAATCAAATTTGGTGCGGTTTATCTTTAGTTTATATCTATTTTGTGCTCTTGTATTGTTTTGGTTAAAGCTGAAGTATTCATTGATAGGTAGGACATTGCAATATATAATTTTATGTACTATACTTAGATCAAACCAAAGGCGGTGTAATTCTAGGTGTCTAGGTCTAAAATTTCAAGTCTGGTGTGCATAAGGTATTCTGCTATGAGTAGAGGAGTGGAGGACTCTTCTCGTAAAATATTTCTGGACTTTCTCAATTGTATTAATATCAGACATGTAATGTGGATTCCAGACTGATGAGCTGTATTCAAGTATTGGTCTAGCAAATGTTTTATATGCTCTAGTTAGTAGAGTGATATTACCAGAGAAAAAGCTACGCAGAATTAGGTTAACAATTCTTAATGCCTTTTTGGCTATATAGTTACAGTGGGCTCTAGCACTTAGATCATTTGAGATGACTACTCCAAAGTCCTTGATAAAGTTTGCGTCATCAACTAGGTCTTGACTATTCAGCTTGTATTTTATTTTTTGATTTTTTTTTGCCAATATGCAAGACAGAGCATTTACTTGTTGAGATCTGAAGTTGCCATTTGTTTGACCATTCTGACACATAGTCGACGTCTTTTTGAATGGTAGCAGCATTGTCAGTGGTGTTGAATAGCTTTACATCATCAGTGAAAAGAACGCAGTTGCTCTTAATATAATCACAGAGGTCATTAATATAGAGTATGAAGAGAGTTGGTCCTAGAACACTGCCTTGGGGGACACTACTGTTGACAGGTACAGAATTTGATAGGACACTCCCAATTTTGACCATTTGTTGCCTGTTTGACAGGAATGCTTCTATCCAGTTATGCAGGTATCCAGAAATACCATAAGACCTTAATTTTAGGAGTAGTTTGTCGTGTACCATTGAATCAAAGGCTTTACAGAAGTCTATGTAAATTGCTTCAATTGCTTTGCCCTGATCAAGTTGTGTAGTCTATATGGTTTTGCAGTGTCAGAGTTGCAGATTACAGGATAGTTTTTTCTAAAACCAAATTGTTTATTAGAGAGTAGGTTATTTGTCACTAAGTGGGGGATAATGGATTAGTTAATAATTGATTCCATGACTTTACAGGTGACGCAGTATAAAGAGATTGGTCTGTAATTTTCAACTAGGCTGGGGTTTCACTTTTTGAAGATGGGGATGACCGTGGCTTGTAACCATAGGTTTGGCAAGAAGCTGGTCCTGAAAGATTTTTCAGAGATTATGCTTAGAGGTTTGGCTTTGGCAGTGGATAGCCTTTTTAAAAAAGTCGGCACATATTCCGTCCAATCCAATATATAGAGATGGTTTTAGATTGCGTAGTGCTTTTTCAAAATTGTCTTCTGTAAAATCAATATGTATTAGATCATTATAATTATCTGTGGTAGGAAATACTGGGCATGATCCATTGCTGTTTACAAATACTGAGCCAAAGAATGTGTTAAAGAAGTTGGCTTTAATGGTGTCATTGTTGCAGTCTTTACCATTAGGTCCTTTCAGGGGTGGAATGGACCTTGAGTCTTTTAGTTTGTTGTTTACAAAAACTAATTTATAGTGAAATTGTTAGAAATATAATGATCACCATTTCTCAATTTAGCAAAATTCAAACCTCCCAGGATATTCCATAGTAAGAATTGACTTTACTTGATCAAATGACCCCGCTGCACTACAGCCACCATAACTATGAGTTGGTTGCCAATCACCTGCATTTTGATCATGTGACCATGGGCAGGCTGCAATGGTCATTTAAAAATCAGTCATAAGTCACTTTTTTCACTGCCATTATAACTTTGAATGGTTGCTAAATGAACTGCTGTATGTTGAGGACTACCTATAATTATATGCAAGTATTGAAATAGCCCCATTGTCCTAGAGTGAAGTGTGTTAGAGCTGTTGTGTGAAAATTAGCTATTGGTAAGATCAAATTATGAATACTAAGAAAAAATATAACAGTGGGATAGTGCACAAATTGAAATTATTTATTTATTTAGTGTATGATGGGAACATGACAGATGAAGCGAACATATATACACAGTCCATGTAATTATAAGTGAAACATCTATAGAGGTATGGTAGTGGCCTCATAACTGGATGTCCAATTCAGCGACTGCACCAATTGAGAGATAGCCTCCCATAGGAATGCTGCAGTATATGGGAATGAAAGGAATAAATCATAATCTTTATTATCATCATTGCTGCTGCTCAAATATGGCTCATGGTGAATTAAGTCCTGGGATAAGCATTTGTGAAATTCAGCAACTTGTTCCCATCACAACGTTTACTTTTCTTATGCTAAAATACCTCAAATTTGCTTATACAACTGTTGCTAATTGTTAATTGTGCCATGAAATATGAATCTTTTAGTAGAAGGAAATGCTTAATAGTTAAAACAAATAGAGCCCTGGGGAATGTATGTATATATATTTTTCTGCAAATGGATTCTTTTCTTTCTATTAATTCAATATCAAGCAATGTTTTCTAAATGAAATTAATGTCTCAGCCTGTTACACATGTGACTTTGCAAAAACCCTAATAATTTCATGAGAGCTGACATTTGAGAACCTTTCTTATCTATACGGGCCATTTAATTTTGACAGCACTGGTATTAGCCAAGGATTTGTGGAAATTGTACACTTAAATAAATTTAAAAAAAAACAATAAAAAGTGAAAAGGTGGTTTTGTAAATTGCTTAAATTTGTACTTAAGCATGCCAGCATGCTACTTAATGTGGGTTTAGATTCAGAATTTTCAGATTTTGCATTAGAGATGAGCATGAGGAAAATTTAATATCAACAAGCGTCTGACTCAGATTCCAATTCATATTGTGTGTGTGTGTGTGTGTATGTGTGTACATATATTCATATATATGCAATATATTCAAAATTTGTATAAGCAACTTCATTTTAAGGAGAAGGTTAAGATATGGAGTTGTGAAGTTGTGAATATCAGAATCCTGAAATCCAACCTTTGTATTAAATTTTACCATTTCAGCTCTGCAGCCTATTAGCCTAAAGACATCTGTTGATTTCTGGAATATCATCTGTAACAGACAGCTTCGTGATCTGAACAGCTGGTTTATTTGTATAGATTTTTTAATTTTCCTTCATTTGAAACAGATGAGATATGACTCACACAATAAGTCAAATCTAGTAATCTTGAAAACATTTGGATATTTCTGGCACAGAAAATGAAAATCAGCACAAGAACTGTAACTAGTGGTTACAGAATAGACCTAGACTTATAATCACAATTGGGCTTAACAATGCTAAGCAATGGAAGTAGGTCATGCCTGATTTTACATTTTTGCCATAGTTGTTAAGGAAATCAGTGTAGCTGGTAAATGAATCAGATGATTGTTAAGAATATCTGGCTTCCCCCATTGATTTTGCATGTCAGAAACTGGTTGGGCAATTGGCAAGTGGTACTTATATAATCACTGAACTGCAATTGTCATAAACACATGACAATTGCTAAATGCTCAAATTTTGCTCATGTGACCATGTATATGCTATGATGGTTCTAAGTGTGAGGACCGATTGTAAGTCACTTTTTTCAAACAGTCACTAAATAAATGGTTGTAAGTCAAGGAACTGTGTAGCAAAGGAACGACATATATCAGCAGTCTTTCGCTAACTTAGGGCTATACATAAATCAAATTAAAGTTAGAGCCTGAATGATAAAGTTAACTAGGTGCAAATGACCAACATAATCAATTCATAGTTCTAACCAGATTTTACTAAATGTAAGTAGGCACTTCTATCTCTGTCTCACTCCGTGGTCAAATTATGCAATGTGCTTAGATAGTTTTTAAAATGGAACCTCCTTCTTGCAGTGTTCCTATAGAAAAGGCCAAAGTACATTAAATAAAACTGAAAGAGACTGTTTAACACTGATAAATATGATCTTGATAAAAAAAGAAATATTTAATGAATTGAATTCATTGCTACAGCCAAGCACTGATACTGTAAATTTAGTGAAATTACAAGTGTGATTTTAAATTCTAGAAGCATACAAAAGTATATATCAAGTGAAATTCAAATCTAAATATAATTTTCTATGAAAGTAAATAATCTGCAAACAGTAGGAAATACTTTTGTTATCTACTTATTTTTAATAATTTAAACAGGCTTTTTATATTTGTGTATGGTGCATACAAAAATAAATATCTTTTCCCTGTTTAACCATTTCAGTATTACAGTTCTATTTTTTTCACTAAAAGATCTTTAAAGAAAGATATCCTCGAAAATGTTTTCTTCTTCGCTTGAAAAATATTAAAGTTCTGATCCTAAAGTACACAACCTGTTGAAGGTCATGTGTCACCAAAGGTTATCTTGTAGGACTATGCTGAAGAAGAAGAAGAAGAGGAAGAAGAGGAAGAAGAAGAAGAAGAAGAAGAAGAAGAAGAAGAAGAAGAAGAAGAAGAAGAAGAAGAAGAAGAAGAAGAAGAAGAAGAAGAAGAAGAAGAAGAAGAAGAAACAATCACCTTTATTCTGTCTCAAACCAGTATCTCTTCTTCTTCCTCCTCTCCCTTTCTCTCTAACCTAATCGTTCTCTTTGTCCTTCTCTTTGGAATTGAGGGTGATAACTCTTTCTGAAATCTAAACAGCTGGGTTCTAATAATAGATGAGGGATAGATGCAGTTTGAAAGAGGATGATATTACCCCTTTAGGTTTAAGCTCACTTTAAATCTCACTCCTTCAAAGGCATTTTTTCTTTTGTCTTCATTAACAGGACACATTTAATATACTGTATTTTTACACCATATTCTCTGTGTTGTTTTTTGAAGTCATGAAATGTTTTACAATAAAATACTCTTTGAACATGAGGTTGAGTTCAATTGTTATGAGTGATCAAGGATGTTATTGCTTATTCAATATCTCTACAATTAGATTTATAACCCACATTTCCAAGGCAGCCTATATCCATTGCTAATCTTATCAATTCAGTAGCAACCCTATAACGTAGGTAGGGCTTAGAGATAATATCTGGACCAAAGTGATCCAATGATCTTCCATAGAAAAATGTAGATTTGATCCTGGGTCTCCTCAAACAGTATCCATCACTTTAATTGCTTATTCAATGCTGCAACCTCCCTGATTTTCCCATCTGAAAAGTTTCCTGTAAAGATATCTCCATAATATCTCCTTTTTGGAATTCTCCAATATCGCTTGATGATGTCATAGTTAATATAGATGTAGGAATGTATTATCCCATCATTGGGTTAAAATTATCTTTTCTATAGATGAAAAAAAAAACCCAATTCATTTCATTAGATGAATATGGTCAAAAATTATTGGAGAACAAAATTATGCATTAAGCTGTAGGCATATATCGGAATTTAGAATGGAAGTTGTGATTAAAATAATACATTGCCTTCAAATCTTTCAAAGGTTACCCAATGTCACCTCTAGGAGAGATAAAAAATAAAATAAAAAGTCTTATTCTGGAGATGGAACCATGGAACAATTAATCAGTCATTCCACACAAATACCCTACTTGTCTGCTTTATCTTGCCTTTCCTAGATTTTCCTTTACAAAAAAACCTGCTGGCCCATACTTATGCATGAATGAATATAAATGTGCATTACACTTATATCTTTTAGCAAGAGTTAGCATGCCCTGATAGGAGGAAGGGGGAAGGGGAATGACAGATGCTTTCTAGACATGCACATATACCAAGATGGTTTGTTACATTTCATAGTTGGTAATTAATGCAGTGATAAATGTTGGCAGCTATGGCTAACACATAGCAGTGGGATTCTATAGGTTCGCACCTATTCGCTAGAACCAGTTGTTAACATTCTAAGCAGTTTGGAGAACCGGTTGTTAAGAAATTACTGACCTAATCCTGTAAGGAAGGCAGGATGGAAACATTCTGGTGTTCCTTACAGAAACTGCCTATTAACCCTTATTACATTTTTGGTAGGACTAGGCTTCCTGTCTTTGGAATTTCTCTGGAGGTTTTTTTCCTTCTTTGCTGGTACTTTGGTTATGTGGGGTGACCATTCAAAGTTACAATGGCACTGAAAAAAGTGACTTATGACCATTTTTCACACTTACGACTGTTGCAGCATCCCCACAGTCATGAGAGGCCAGGTGAGGAGATGCGTGCCTCAATGTGAGTGATGTTGAATTGGCCACGCCCAGCTAGTCACATGACCACCAAGCCATGCCCACCAACTAAGTTACGCCCACAGAACTGGTTGTTAAAAAATTTGAATCCCATCCCTGCTAACACACCTCTAGGATATACATTAAACTATCCCAACACCATATCACCATTCAGCTACTGGGTTTCCAAGTTAGGCTTTCTAAATAGACTCAGGTCAATAACAAATATAAGTGCAATTGCAACCATAAAAATCTAAGAATGTTCTATCATAGAAGATTGTTTTTAAAAGAACCCAAAGTAAAATAATGTTTCTTCATAATAAAGCTGTGATAGATCATATGTATCCTAACAAAAATGTTGAACTTCTCAGCACTTAGGCTTTGTTTAAGATTCCAAATTTAAGTTCAGGTTTTTCTATATGTCTGATGTTAATATCCTTGTTCTCTTAAGCAGAAAAACATAGTAGAAATAAGTAGCTGTACCACTGAAAAATTTAATACATTGTTTTGTGCTCCGAAAGTCTACAGCAACTCTTACTATACAAATGTCTTCACATATTTAATCAGCCTTTATGTACTAGGAGATAGCTGTGCGTTTCAACTTTTCAGCAAATTCAGTTTGTTCCATTTGTCCTGCCTTACAAACTTATTTGTTCTACATACCTTCTTCACTTGTTCTGCTTTTACAAATTCTTCTGGATGGCTGATGAAAAGTAGACTCGGGATTTTAGCATCTACCTACCTGCCTCTCGCACAGAGAGTCCTCTAATGTCCTTCTAAGAAAAGGTTGTAAGGAGGCCCTGAGGTAAATGAAGAAACAGATGTGGCTATTCTACAGTGGTATAACAGACTGAGAAAAGATGCATCAAGTCTAAAAATTTTCCAGTGCTCAATATCAGTTTCCTTCAGAAAGCCACTGTGTGTGGAGAATGCTATGACTGGATACCCAACTGGACTGTTTCAGACAACCTTTCTTTTTTACAGTTCCTTAACTTCCATTGTAATCAACCAAATGCAAGCTTGGCCTGAGTTATTACTGACGACCAGACATCATTTGCTTCAGAGTAATAGTAAAAAATTGTAGGTTCCATAGTGAGATAATCTGGTGTTTTATATTCTTTTTGTAACAATAGTTATTACAATGGTAACTGGACTATAAATAATATACATATTCTTTTTTGTCAGAGATGTGTTAGACAATGGTGAATGAAATATCATCAGTAATATTAATGTAAGAATAAAAGAAATAACTATTGCTTATCAATAATTGTCTTTGGCTTCCCAGATGGTTTTTTAAAATCTTACTTTGCATATCATGACTTAGATCACATACAGTATTTTTTGTTTCTAATTATTCTTTATGATGGAATCTCTCAAAGTATCTACTTACAGCCTGATTGTTAAATATTGAAAGGCAAGTCTGAGGTTATTATTAATTCTTTTGCTTTATTTTTCATTCCTGAACTGTATTGTGTAAAAATTGACCTGTTAGCAATTTTCTGTCTATCAAATCAAATCAAAATTCAGTACTGTACTTACGGTAAAAGCATTTAAACAAGTGCTTCTATTATGTTCTTTATTCCTGCTATATAATGAAAACAAGAAAATGAGAAAACCATATTAGGAATGTCTTATTAAAAGCATGGGATAAGATTTTTTCCCCTTGATATTGCTATTTGGTAAGAAGTTTGATATGGATGTGTAAACTAGCTAATTCTAAATTTTGTCAATTCCATACAAATTTGAAATCTGAATTAATTGAATGAAAAAAAATCTAAATAAATCTAACTGATTCGGTCATCTCTAAAATATGCTTACTTTTTTGAAATGCTCACTTAAAAAAATTATAGTATTTCCAGGGTCAGTTGAATTTCCTGAAAAAGGGAGGAAAGTTGAGTGACACTTTGAAATCAATTCAACTTCGTTGTTATATGTGAAATGGCCATTTCCATTATGACAGAGTGACTAAAATAGAGTTGCTGATGTTTTAGTGCTAGAATATTTCAAAGGGTATTCCTTTTGTCATGCAATAGTTAGTTATTGAATAAGCTGCTTTAGATGACTTGCTATGCTAAAACTGGCTTTGGAACCAAGTTTGGAAACATCATAAAGTCAGATTCAGATTATACATTTTTATCTATTTTTCTAGATCACGGTTAAGCACTTTGCACAGTCACCGCCCTCATCATCTCCCGCTTGGACTATTGCAACGCTCTCTACATGGGGCTCCCCTTGAAGAGTGTCCGGAGGCTGCAGTTGGTCCAGAATGTGGCCGCGTGGGTGATCTTGGGAGCTCCTCGGAGCTCCCATGTAACACCACTTCTCCGCAGGCTGCATTGGCTTCCTGTGGCCTTCCGGATCCGATTCAAGGTGGTACTGATTGTTTTTAAAGCGCTCCATGGCTTGAGACCTGGGTACTTACGGGACCGCCTGCTGCCATCAACAGCCTCCCGCCACCCAGTGCGCTCCCATAGGGTTGCCCTCCTCGGGGTTCCGCCGCCTGATCATTGCCGGTTAGCGACCCCGAGGGTGCGGGCCTTCTCTGTGGGGGCCCCCTCCCTGTGGAATGATCTGCTCCCGGAGATACGGGCCATTACCGACATCCAGACCTTCTGACGTGCAGTAAAGACCCTGTTCTTCCAACAGGCCGGCCTGGCCCAGTAAACGGTTTTTTGGGGTTTTTAAATTAATTAGGTTTTAAATTTTTTAAATTTTAATATAATCCTTAAATTTTAAATATTTTGTACTTAATGGGATTTCGGCTGGATTAATTCTGTTTAATTTGTTTTTAACTGTATATATTGTTCATTTTTAGTAGGCTGTACACCGCCCCGAGTCCCTTTTTGGGAGAGGGGAACGGTATAAAAATTTAATAAATAAATAAATAAGCAATCTGTAATTACCATGAAAGAAAACAAAACTTTGTCAGTATAATTTCATGATTTGCTATGGAAAAGTTGGTGAGTGAGAATGTTTCCATTCTCTAATGTTAGTTTTCTTTAACTAATGAAGGCAAATATATGTGTCCCAGGATAACTTTGCAGGAACTAGTCTGGGTCAGAGGTTTAGTCTTCTGAGCTTTTGGACTCATGCTGGAAGCCATCCTCAGGGAACTTCTCTCACACCAAAATGTATGTCTGTAATTCTTAATTTTCTTTAACCCTTATTACTGCTTATTAACTTTAGTTGCCTGGGAATCCACTTCAAGTTTCTCTTTTGCCTTCCTTAGTAGATTGCAATTATTTTATTCTGCTTTAAATTAGCAGTTTCAATTGGTTATTATTGTTGAAATCAAAAGCCCATTCTTATTCACAGCAACATCACAATCTATCTGTTAGTCAATAGCCTAGGAACAACTACAAAGAGCAGTTTCTTCTATAAGATATATGGCTAATATATCACAAGAGGAGTCATGACTCAATATAACTGCCTATGATATCCACAATGTAAATTTGTATTTACCAACAAAGCAAGGAACAGCTTCTGTTTTAAAAATAATATTTATCTCTGTTTTAATTCTGTTGTTAACTGACTGGCACCTAGACAAAATCAGAATGAGGAAGCTGAGTCACATCTGAACACTCTGTTCTTGCTTTTTCTGTAGATTTATAATTTTATGTTAAAACTGAACTGATTCAGTCAATCATTGGAAGTATGATAGCTATAGGATACTGTCTTTAAACTCATGTCTATATATGAGAAATACCCTAAAATGTACTATATATAGTGTATGCGAAGTGCCCTAGAGTGCCCTAAAGACAGGGGTGGGATGCAAATATTTTTACTATTGGTACTGTGGGAGTGGCTAGTGGTCATGTGACTGGGTAGGTGTGGCTTCTCTTTTTTTTTTTTTTGCAGCACCCCCATGCTCTTTTTTTTTTGCCTCCTGGGCCTCAGGGAAGCCTCCTGGGAGTCCATTTTTGCTCCTGGGAGACTTCCCTGAGGCCCAGGAGGCAAAAAATGGAGTGCGAGGGGACTGCATAGCATGTCCCCACGTGGCCCTGGGCCTCATGGAAGCCTCCTGGGTGAAGCAGTAAGACAGCGAGTGGGATCCTGGCACAACTGATTATCAGAACAGCTGATCGTCAGGAAGGGAAAAAAAGGAAGTATCAGTTCAGTTGAACTGTTAGCTGTTTTTTTATACTGGTTTAGCCGATTGGTAGCATTTTTTACTACCAGTTCTCCTGAACCAGGCCAAACTGGTAGAATATCACCACTGCCTAAAGAGTATAGCAATAATCCAACCAGGAAGTGACCAGGTCATGAATGTCTGAGAGCAAGGCCTCCTTATTCAGAAATAGACATAATTGGTATACAAAATGAATCTGTGCCAAACTCTTTTCACCACAGCTGTCAAATATTCCTCAAGCAGGAACCACGAGTACAGAAGGACCCTTATATTGCATGCCAACTCGGCCCAAGAAAGTGCAATCCCAAAACTGAATTATTCCTCCATATCCAGAAATTGTATTATTGGAGCTGACCCTTATAAACACTAGGGCACTTCTCAGTATTCTCTTATTACACATCTGTTTCATGAGCTGCAACTCCCAGTTTCTTTCTGGGTGGGATTCTAGTTGTTCGGATCAAATAATTTGTAGGTCTGCTTCTTCCTGATGGCATCTCCACAAAGTTGGGTAGAGTGGTCCTTCTTCAAATCCCTTTCTTTAAACGTTGCCATTTTGTAAGATCTAGGAAGGTCCCTTTTCCATGGAATACCTTGCCCAAGGATCTGGCAGATTCTCATCATTTTAGCCTTTCATTAGGCTGTCAAGAATTGGATCTTCCTCTAGCATCTTGAGATGGTTGTGTTGAAGGCATACAAGTAGGATGGCTGCAATGCCAGGTTTTTGATTTTATGATATTTTTTAAATTTTTGTTTTAGCACTGTTGTGAGCCACTTAGAGTTATATTCTAAGCCATACAAATCCTATGAACAAACAAATGTGAAAACATTTTTAATATCCTTTAAATTTTCTTTTGTTTTTAAAAGAAAGTACTTTTTTAAGCATTTGGACAAAGTAACATGGTTGTCCATTTTGTAGGAATAAAATCAATTGAAAAGCTAAACAAAGAACTACACTGATGATCTGCTAACATTTAGTTTGATATGAGACAGAGCAATGAGCAGAACTAAGCAGATTAAAGTGTTAAGATTCTGTATCCATTTCTTCAAGAACTATCCTTCCTCTAAGATTAAAACACTTTTGGTGAATAACTCCTTGTGATTGAATGGTTTATCTATCACTTCGCACTTCACTGCCCTTTCTTTTCATAGTCTTAGCATTTTCTATACCTAATGAAGCAGGAGCAAAATATTTTGCAGAACATTGTTTTTTTCTAGGGTTCCTTTATTTGCTTCTGAAATATACTATAATTTCTGAAAGGTAACGTTCACTTTGCCCTGGAGATCTTTTCTTTCAGGCCTTCTCTTGGGATTTCAAAATTTTTAAAAAAATATTCATATTCTGTAAATTGAAGAAAAGAAGTACAACAGGCTAGTGGTTTGATACTTCTTTTGTTGTGCATGATATTTTCCTGAAACTACAGCTATCATTTACTGAAACAATATTCACATGTCTAGTAAAATACACATTAATGCTAATATGTTTATCATTAGTTAGATCGCTTTGTTTTATCTTTACAACTGTTTTAAATGTTCAGAACTGAAAACTTAATTACTCAATATTGATGCATGCTAAATGATGAACATTTACGTCAGCTACTTAAGATGGAAATGGAAGTAAGAGAAAATAACATATTACCATTTTGCTTCAAGATGGATCATATTTTATTGAAAAATGTCAGACAAGGAAAGATTGGAAAAAAATGTGCAAAAAGAAAATCAATTTTATTTCTCAGATAACTGTAAATGGTATTTTCAAAGACAGAAAACCAAATTTTATATTTCAGTGCTTATTGTATAATGAGACAAAGAAAGTTTAAATTATTTGTATGAAAGGAACAACAATATAAAATTATTTTCCTTTCATTTAAATATAAATCACTTCTAAAGGAAAAAGAAAAAAGAAATAAAAAGATAAATTCAAAAAAATAAAGAACCATTTCCAGTGCTAGACTCCCCAGCATGTCATTTAGGAATGCCAAATTCAGCTGAATCCTGGATATTTTCCCTTTTTTAAAAAAAAACAAGGCTTCATAGCAAATATAACATCAAATAAGTATATTCATATTAATTGAATTAAATGACTAATTACTATTTAATATCTGTAAAATTAGGTACATTGTTTACAAAATTAATTGATCCCCATCTGACTGTGTCAACTATTTTTTGTCACACAAATACAAACCTTTCCATCATGCAGGAAAACATTTTCTTCCCTTATTCCAGGAGGAACAGAAAGATCATAGTCATGGTTATGATTATAATGATAATCAGGATGATGATCAAGATGATGATGAGAAGAATCAATGTGGAGTAAAGATTAGAGGGGTAACTGAACTGGGAAGGGAATAAAAGAGAAATGCAGAATAAAGTGAGGAAAAAGAGAGAAACAATGACAGGAAAAGAAAGGCATTCTTTATGTAGATGTTATAAAAGTGTTAAATTCATTTATTTCTGTGCATTATTAGTATTGGCTGCTGTTATTTATACCTATTTGTTTTTAATAGTTTTGTCTACCTATGTTAGTGAATATAGATAGCCAATCAATTTTTATTTATTTCATATTATATATTATTTATTTTATATAATATTGTATCCTGGTAACAACTAATTTTGATCAAGAATATTCTCCAGAGAATGTTTGGAATTGGTTCTAAGACTCCTGAGCTTTATCACAACTGTGGTCCCAGTCTATAGTCCAATCCAATCTGAATATTGGAATTAACCTTTTAATATCTGAAACAATAGTGTTAAAATGATCACATCTCCAAAGTGAGTGAAAATTTCAATTGCTCACATGGCAAGATGACATTTAGGCCAATTTTTATTTATTTATTAGTTATACACCACCCATCTCACTATTGAGTGACTGTTACCATATCTTCTACTTCCCATTTTCCTCTTCCTCCTTTTTCATTGGCTAATTACTCTTTGCACTTCCTGTGTATGAAGTCATTGTCATAACAGAGCTTTTTATGTTTCCATCTTGCCTCAGTTGGTGGGCTAGTCATATAAATCTGCATTTCAGTACCCCTTCTCCTACTTTAAGGATGTCAACAAAAATTTGTATTGTTCATGCCTATCAGGAAGGCTATAGGACAAGTTTTTCTTTTCCTTGTTATAAAATCTTTAAGTTGTGAGGTCTTGAATAGTGATAACTGTGTTTTTATTGTAACCCACAGAATCAAAGTGTTTATATGATTTATAAAGTTCCCTTAAGTAGAATCACATGGTGTCTCGTATCTGTAGGAAACAGCTTAGAATATAATAGTTGCCAGATGATATTAGTTAAATAGAATTGTATATCCAAACATCATCATCATCATCTGCCAATATCTGGCTTCCAGGGTTTTCCCAATCTGAAAGTTGCATATCTCTTCAATTCTGTATAAAGACATCTGCTTAGGAATTACATATCCTAATTGGAAGAAGAACAAGAACAATGATTGTGGATGTGTTCCATCAGCAGTTTCTAGGACACATTCTAAAACAATGTGTACAGTATTTTTAATTACTATTTTTGGTTTTAGGTGGCTGTTGGAAATAAAGGGGGGAAAAGAAAATAAAAATTTCTTGAATACTTGTAGTCTTAAATCAGTTATGGCCTGATGCACATTTTATGCCAGGCTTCCTTGACTGGAAATGAACCTGGGGCTTCTTCCTTTTATTTTTCTCAGCTTACTGTTTGAATATGTGATATATGCTTGGTGAATATAAAGCTGAATTATTGCTCTATGTTTACATAAGAACTATTTCTACTCTGGCAACTGCTGGTTTCCACTTCATTTCTTGTGCTGAGAAAACATAATTTCTACTAAGAATCTTGGGGTGTCATTTCTTTCCACCCAATATTTTCAAATTTTCTAGCTCTAAGAATATTGATGCCTCAATGAGGTTTACCTAGAATCTGGTTTTGGGCATCAATGTCCTCCACTAAGAATTCTAAATTTTCACTCTTAACCATATCACAACTTTTAGTAATGTATGAGCTGGAGAGAAACAAGGAATAATAGTTCATGTTACAGTCAGTATATCTATTTTTTCTAATAACTTTGATAATCTTTATGATATTAAAAAATAAACAAGCAATAATTTCCCCTCCCCAGTTTGAGTGAGGACATTTGAGTAAGTTAATTCCTGGACTTCTTAAGTGGTTATCGATACAACTGCTGTTCTATATCAGAAAAAGGGAAAGGCATGTGGTCATGCTCAAGCATATAAAGTGAAGTAAAGTTTTGTAGACACAGAATTTCCTTGTAGTTTTTGTTTTGGTGCTAATTATTCTATGAGTAGGTCTGAGAGCTTGAAAATGAAACAATAAAAAAGTGGAATTGGAAAGGATGAAGTTTAATCACACAAAAATCCCTAAATGCCATATATTTTATATTTAGTATAATTGCTTTGACATTTTTTGATATTTGATTAAGTGAATGAAAGTTTAATTGGTGTTTCCTTTACGAACAGCAATGTCACTGGGTAAGCATTCTGTGGAATTACCCCACATCAAAACATGAAAGATAAGTTGTGTTTTTCTGCATCTATGATGTCACATTCCCTATTTTAAGGGATCAGAGGTAAATGTTGCTTGCATGATTAAGAAATATAGAACTATAAAAAAGTATAGACAAAGGCAAAAGTTCTCAGCTATATTTCAAATAAATACAAAAGTTGGATAGAGTTATGTGACAGAAGGCAACTCTTTAAATAGAAAGGAATGTACAAGACTGAAACTCTTTAATCATCTTTCTTTGGAATAATAATAATAATCAACATCTGCCTATTCTGTATCTCTGGGAAGGACTCAATAGATGAATAAAAATGCCAAATTCAATCTGACCATCTAGCTGACTGTGTGGTGAACCATAATAATAATATGACTTTACATATACAGTAGCTAGATTCTTGGGAAGAACTTGATTGATATAAAAGCTAATGCCAGCTAAAGACTGGCAGCTGTGATTTGTTGTTGTTTGAACAGATAATAATAATTTATTAAATTCATATAATGCCCAACTCTCTGCAATTCTGAACATTTATTTTCACAGACACCTATTTTTATCACTGCTTCAAAAAGATTATGATTCCCTATTATGTCTGTCTATTTCACAGCGTCTTAAGAACTAGCATCTTGAACCATCTTGTAGGGATGGTGAGGAAGGGGGAGACCACCAGCTGAGTAGAAGGGAGCTGCATTTCCCCTCTCTGCCTAAGCATTTTACTCCTCTCTGAAGATGGATGTAGCGGTGGTCAAATATGTCCACCCTGAAGAGGAAGAACTAACCTGAACAAGATTGTGCAGGGGTGGTGAAGAACAGGACAGTATTAAAACCGGGCTAAACAGGCTCAACATTTAAATATAAGGTACCCCGTAATTAAAAATTTAAGGAATTTATAAGAAAGATAATTAAAGCAGCGGCCAGAGAAAGTGAAGAATAAAATTTTGACAGCTGAAAGTGGTTTTGAAACTTGAAAGGAAGAAGTCAGAAGAAGATATTTGGATAAATATATGATCTTGGCACTAAGCAGGCAAAACTAAAGCTGAACTTGAACGTGTCAAAGAAAAAAGAAAAAAATAGTATTTATATATTTGGACTTATTGGAATTTTGAATTTTAAAAGTCCTAAATAGAAAGGAAAAGCGAAGGGAAAAACGGGCGGAATTTGGATATAATAGAGAGTGCCATCTACTGGTAAAATAAATTATTTATGACTTTTTATAACCTGGCTCCTATAAAAGCTGGATTTGATACAAAGTAAGTGAAACTTTGTTACAACAAAATCGAGACCCTGAAAAATGAAAGTGGAATATTAAACATTAAAACAAAGAAAGAAGCTGAAAGACATTAACTTGGAATTGTTTGGTGATTTTGGCATAAATTTAGATTAATGGACATTGGACTATTTGATGAATCTGGGAAAACCTGAAGAGGAATTACGAAAAGCTGATTGTTAGAAATAAACGGAACTAAGAAATATGAAAGAAATGCTATAAGAAAGAGACAAGGCATTTGGTTTTGCCTTACAATTTTTAGAAATGGCGATTTTAGAGCATGAAGAACAAGGAGTGCCAGAAGAGGAGGAGTTGATTAAAGAAGAGGCCATCATTAGTAAACAATTGGAGCAATGAATATTAAAGCGAAGGGGGAGAAGAATGGGAATTAAAAACTGGAGATTTGAGGAGGTAACCAAAAAGGGTATATTTTGAAAACCAAACAAAGTAAAAAGGAAACAGCAGAAAAGGGCATTATAGAAGGAAGCTTTAAAGAGAGAGGGGGATAAAAACTGGAGAAAGAAAAGGAGGGAAAAATGGAGGGAAAAGGAATTAAAAAGAAATGGAACCAGGAAATAAAGAAATATGGAAATCAAACAAAAATGAAAAGAAATTGTTTATTTAAAAGACATAGAGACAATTGTTAATTAGGAATTAAGAAGTGATGAGATGTAGAATAAATGTATTAGAAGTAATTAAATTATTTAGAAAGTAGGGAAATTATTGAAATGAAAGATTGAAACTGATATTTTTTCTTTTTTTGTTATTGGAAGGCTTGTTTTTTGTTAAACTATATACAGAGATAAATGGAATAAATGTGAAAAAAGAGAAATTATACTAATTTAATTAACTATGTTTAATGAATTTATAGAATATAGTTGAAATGAACTATGAGGATTGTTGTAATGAGGTTAATATTAGTTTTAATGATTAATTGAATAGATTGATTTTTCTTTTTGAAATTATAAATGTTTTTATGTAATTGAAGGGGAAAGCACCATGCAGAATCTGACTTAAAAGGTATATCAGCCTAGGGATGATAGACACACAGCCAATACCTCAGCCACATATACTCTTAAAAAAAAGCCAGCCAATCTCCAAATATCAATTCCATCAACCAATCAAGAAATGACAACACAGCCAACCTCCACACCAGTATATATAGGGAGACAGCAGCTCAGATCACGCTTTGCTTGCACAAGCACAAAGCCGAAAGCACCAGCCTGAAGATAGCAAGTGAGATCTCGTTGAAACATTGCCAAGATAGTCTCAACCTTACATGGAAAAGAACCAAGCACTCCAAGACCTGCACACACACACACACACACACACACACACATATATCCGAAAGCACCAGCCTGAAGATGGTGAGTGAGATATCTCTCTCCCTCCCTCCCCCTCCCTCTCTCTCTCTCTCTCTCTGTCTCTCTCTGTCTCTCTGTCTCTCTCTCTCTCTCTCTCTCTCTCTCTCTCTCTCTCTCTCTCTCTCTCTATATATATATATATATATATATATATATATATATATATATATATATATCTGATCTGGATGAGAACCTGTGGCCTAATGGCAATTACAACTGCCTCACATGTAAAACTTCCCAGGTTCGAATCCCAGTAAGGGTATGGCTAGCTGATGAGAGCTAAGTAGCTCGAAATAGATCTATACTAGTCTCCCTTGTTTAATTATTTATCAGCTCAAAAATCTAACACACACACACTACACACACACACACACACACACATATACATGCACACAAAGAGCAGACAACTAAAACTCTTTTTAAATCCTTACTTAATTTCAACACTAATTTCTACAGCAATAGAATACTATAGCAGCATTTTCAATCTGGAGTATTCTTGTTTCATCTTAATCCAGAATTAAGAGTTTTATCCTGCCACATTTTAATCTGAAGAATGATGTCTGTCTTTACTGCCTGCTGCTTTCTTCATTGCTTTCTCAGAAATAAAATCAGGTTCAGCTTTCAGCTATTATTTAACTTCAAGAAGCTGATACCATTTTAATGAGGAGAGAAATGCTCCTTATCTTTTTGACTTTTGACTATCACAGAACAGAAACTTAAAGAAAAAAAAATAAAAGTTTTTTTCTGCTTACCATTAAATTTATCTCAGCAGTGAATTATACCATACCTGCATCATTATACAAACATCCTAAATTTACCATTTCTGACTTTTTCCATGTGTTGTGTAATATTGAATAACATATTGGGTAAGTATCAGTGTACATGACAGAGAAACTGGGAGAGGTAGAGTAATATATAAGCCCAAAGGATATATTTCCCAAAGGAAATATAAGTCCAAAGGATCACTATTAAGTCTACTGGTTTAGGGTACTTTGTTATCTACATTACTATGGCAAAATACATGATGAATGTTGCAAAGGCAGGGTAGACAGTAACTTGGATTCCTCCCATCAGAAGACTGAATCTTTTTTCCCCCAAATCTGTAATTTTGTATGCTGAAAAGTATTTAAATTTAGCTAACACAAAAATCTGACAGTTAAAAACAAAGGCCTTGAAAAACAAAAAGGCACCCTTGTGAATAGTCTAAACTGATTGTATTGGGACTGTGAGCTTATTCTAAGAATGTTTGCTTTTCTCCCACCACTCTTTTGTTGGAATCAAGACCCAAGAGCAATATCTATAACATTGTTCTTCCTGTGCATTATCAGCAAAAACAAGCTCACATTTGTACAGATTGATTTCAGTTAAGAAATGTCAGGAAAGTGCTCCTTGTTTTCAAAAACTACCTCAGTGAGGTAGTGGTGAGTCACATGAGTCAAAGTTTACTATTGCAGCAAGCCCAGCAGGAGAACTACAATTCAATCAAATATTTCAGTAGATGTCAAAAACTAAGGAATCATAACTCACTCCATTTGAAATTTGTCAGTTGTGAGTAGATAAATTTAGGCACAGTCATCAGTTTGTTCCCTCCAGCTGTCTGTCCTTTACCTTTGTTTTTTCTACTTTTTTTTGTCTTTCTTCTATATTTTCTACTCTTTCTCTCATCTGCATTAAAGCTATGTCCCTCCTACATGTTTTTATTCTTTGCAAGGCATTCTGTCAAGATTTCCTTTACGTTATCCAATTTTAATCCATTTAGTTTTTTATTTTTCTTCTCTCGCCCACCTAAAATTGTATGGAAGTCTAATAAGGTTGTCCTGACATACATGTGTGGGTTTTTAAAGTAAGCTTGACTGGAATAATGCATTTTTCCCCCTTTTCATTTTAGAATGCAAACAAATCTTGTCAAAGATATTAAGAGTATAAATGCATCAGTTCCATTCTTCCTTAAGTAAGCTGCTACAATCTCGGTATATTTTTTCCTTCCTGTTATTTGTACAGTTGCTGCATTATATCCACAAAAGATTTTTTTTCCTGAGATGATGGACTCAAACCTATTACTGTCACTTAAGTCTCCATGCAATTTACATGATGTGAATATGTGAATAAAACAGACAAGAAGATGCAAGGACTCTATAAAACAATCCCTTTCATTTAGATTAATATATGTATATTTGGCAAGTGAAATATGTAACACTGAAAAAGGTCTCAGTCTTCTTTGTTCATGAATCAGTGATATGCAGCAAAAAGGAGTTGCATAAGCAGTAGCAGGGGTGGGCTACTGAGGGCTCGCATGGGTTTGGGCAATCCTCCTGCCCTGCCCTGCTCCTCTCAGGAGTACCCACATGGCCTATTTTGTATGCCAGGTAAGTACAGAGCCTACATGGAGGATCAGGGAGGGCGAAAAACAGGCCTCCCAGAAGTTCCAAAAGGCCTCCAGAGCCCCCAGAGCCCAGGGAGAACATTTTCACCCACCTGGAGGCTTGGGGAAAGCCTCCAGAATCCAGGGAGGCTGAAAACACCCACCACCACCACCATGGTGCAAGACCACACCCACCATGACCATGCCCACCCAGCAACTGGGTAGAGAACCGGTTGCTGATATTTTTGAAGCCCACCCCTGAGCAGTAGATAAGTTGCACAACAGCAAATGAGGTTGAATATTAGACTAAGAATATTAGCAGTTAGCATTCTATTAACATGAAGGATAAAATGGTTCTATAGGTTCGGCTGACATTATAAGGAAAATGTGTTTGAATCCAATATCTCTTCTTACTAAGCTGGCACAATGACTTTTTATAGAAGTATAGCTATAGAATAACTGTACCTTTATTTAGAAGAGCCATGCACGAAGCATTTAATCTATCAGCCAGTGATGAAATTCATATGACAGAAAGATGTTATTTCATCTACTTCAAATTTATTGGTCATGTAATTTATGTGGATGGTCCATTAAAACACAGTTAGTGACAAATAATTTATTTATGTATTATTTCGATTTAAATAGCTGTTAGTCTCAAATACATTACTCTGGTTGATTCACAGCAATTAAAATTATATATAGCATTAAAAATACAAGAATATATAACAACAACATTGAAAAAAAAACTTCACAGGAACACATTTAGTAGCAAGATAGCATTACCTGACTTTATCTTTATCATTTCAATCCCTAGTGATCTATGTAATGTCTTAAGTGCCCTCAAGATGTCTGGGTTGTGGGGCTTTGGATGGGAAATAACAGGCTTCAGCTGAACCCTGGAAAGATGAAGAGTCACTGGATTTAAGAGAAATTATCAACTTTATTCTGGATGGGGTTACACTGCCCAAGACAGACCTGGTGTGCAATCTGGGGTTCTCCTAGACTCATGACTCTTGCTCAAAGAGCAGGTAGAGGTTATAGCTAGGACAGCCTTTGAACAACTTTATGTTGTGTACCAGTTTTTCTCTTTCCTGCACTGTGAAGTCCCTTACACAGTCACTCATTCCCTGGTCATCTCCTGATCAGATTACTGCAACCATTTTCCATGGGGCTATCCTGAATAATATTCAATAGCTACAACTGGTACAGAACACAACAGCACAGACAGTTCTGGAGGGCTCTCTGATGGCGCACATGACAACTTGCTGTTATGCGAGCTGTGCTGTTTGCCAGTTTGCTTCTAGGTCCAATTTAAGGTGTTCGTCATTACTTTTGAAAACTTTTATTGCATGAGTCCAGGGTATCTGACGGTTGTCTTACCCCATTGGAACTAACCCACCCTATTCATTCCAGCAAAAAAGGGTTTATAGTGATTCCCATCTGCCAAAAAAATTTGGAAGGTGGGCTCCAGAAAAAGAGCCTTTTCTGCTGTGTCTTCCACCTACTAGAATATTATTTTGTTAAAAGTCAAATCTGCCCATACACTCCTAGCCTTCCAGCAAAGCCTGAGAATTTGACTCTTTCTTGGTATGAGGCCCCCAGGGACTATTATATTGGGGGTGACTGACCTGATGGAGACTCCTATGCCACCCTTTGTTTTGTTTTTTAGCATGTTAACTTTTCTAATTAATTCATCTGCCTTTATATTTTTAGTACTTTTTAATTTTTTTATCATATTGTAAGCCTCCTAAAGTATCTGTGTCAGTGAGATGGGTGAGATATAAATTTAATAAATAAATAAAATAAATCAGATATACAAAAAACAAGAACTATCAGCATACCCACTGTACAGGCTCTACCAGACACCTGGTTTTCCAAATCTGATGGATCAGATGGTGCTCAGTGCATGTCTGGTAAAATGGATAGATGTAATCAAATAGAGACAGTTCTCAAATAATCTAGACCCATGCCAAGAGTTTTATAAGTCATTACCATCGTTTTGAAGTCAATCAGACATACTGGTAACCAATGCAACCTGTGAAACAGAGGTGTAACATGTGCTGATCAAACAGCAAATACCAGCTGAAACTTGGATCCTGGGTAACCACATGTAAAATGCATTATACTAATACATTTGGGAGATGACCAAGGCACAAATTTATTTATTTATTTAAATTTATATACTTCCCCCCTCTCCCAAAGGGACTCGGGGCGGTGAACAGCCAAGATAAAACACATATACAATATTTAAAAATTAAAAGAATTAAATACATTGGCCCTTTCAAGAGATTAAAAATAAGGGAATTAAGAAAGTTAAAACCAGATTAAAAGATTTAAAAACCCCTAGGCCAGACTGGCTTGCTGAAATAAATGAGTTTTCAACGCACGGTGGAAGGTCAGGAGATCAGGGATGGTCCTCATCTCCAGGGATAATTCGTTCCAGAGAGAGGGTGCCCCCAATGAGAAGGCCTGCATCCTCGGAGTCACCAGCCGTCCAGCCGGCGGCACCCCGAGGAGGCCGACTCTATGGGAATAGGCATAACTAGGCAATACATGTAGTTATGCAAAGATCATCTTATTGTAGCTGCCACATATTCCTTGAATAGGAACTATGATATATAAAGACTCTCAGATTTCCACATCCTACTCCTGTCACATCCAAAAAAGAATAGAATACTTTATTGGCCAAGTGTGATTGGACACACAAGGAATTTGTCTTGGTGTAAATACTCTCAGTATACATAAAGAAAAGATACATTTGTTAAGAATCAAGAATCATAACGTACAACACTTAGTGATAGTCATAGGGTACAATAAGCAATCAAATCATACTAGGAAACAGTCAGTATAAATCGTAAGGATATAAGGGACAAAGTTACAGTCCTACACTCACAATGGGAGGGGATGGGTGATAAGGAGTGATGAGAAGATTAGCAGTAATAGTAGTGCAGACTTGTAATAGTTGAACAGTGTTGAGGGAATTATTTGCTTAGCAGAGTGAGGGTTTTCAGGAAAAAAACTGTTCTTGTGTCTAGTTGTTCTGGTATGCAGTGCTCTATAGCGTCGTTTTGAGGGAAGGAATTGAAACAGTTAGTGTCCGGGATGTGAGGGGTCTGTAAATATTTTCACAGCCCTCTTTTTGACTCATGCAGTATACAGGTCCTCAATTGAAGGCAGGTGGTAGTAATTGTTAAAAGTACAAACAACACCATTTCAGACCATACTCATATATTAAAATGCAGGTAAGTAGAATGTTAACATTTATATTGACTTGGTTCTATCATATATACAGAAACACTCTGCATTCCTGTGAGAATTCATACTTTTCAGAATTTAGCAGTCTGGTTTGTGACTCTAGTATTCTGAAATTTGCAGGTAGTTACAGTTTCTTTGTTAGAGAGATCTTTATGTTTGATTAATTCAATAGCCACCTCACATGCATATGAATCTCTGTTTCCTTCCAAATGTTCCTAGGCTCTCCCCCCTTTTAAGATACTTTTGTTAAATTAATTTATCTTCATAACTTCCAAGAACTTCTAAAGATTAGGTCAATCTTTCTAACAGAAGGAACAGTTTGACAGTAGTCAAATACTTTTGGAGAGCAGTAGAACCAGTTAATCACTAAATGTACTCTAACTGAAGTTGAATAACAATCTGTTGGGAATAACAATTTTGAATTGTTATAACAATTTTGAATCCTATACTGATCAGGAATGGCTCAACTTGCCATAGCCAACTCGCTGCAGCCAACTCACTATGACCACCACACTGTGGGACAACTTGCCACATCCAACTCGCCACGGGACAACTCACTGCAGGACAATTTAACAATTCTATTTAATTATTTAAAATAATTTTCTTTTTAATTTTTGCCTTTCACATTTCATTCTGTCTTAACTTTTGCATCCTTTCTTTAAAGATTTTATTCCGTCATTTCTTTGGTGATAGTGTAACTCTTTCTTTCAGCAAGTTGTCCTATGGTGAGATAGCTGTGGTGAGTTAGCCATGGTGAGTTGCCATGGCAAATGGCCATGACGAATTGTCATAGACCCATACTGATTAGGGGATTGGACTACCTATAATTCTGTGAGTGTGTAATACCAAAATTCTGCTGCTCTATTTTCCCTCTCACTTTCTCTTTTACATCTGTCACATTAGTTGCCAGTCTTTTCTCACTTCAATATACATACTTCTTTGCTTATAAAATCCAAGGTGGCATTGTGAAAGAGACATTTGATTTTCAAAAATTGCTTTTGCCAGTTCTTTAGATCTTGTGGGCTCTCTTCTGAGATATTCATAATAAAGGAGATAGTTGGTAGGAACATTAGTGAAATCTGCAGCAATTCTTCAATGTATCCCATTAGCAAACTTTAATACTTCACTGATAGAATCACTGAGTTTGAAATGTCATATTATCAAATGACATATTTACACAGCATTTTAAGAGAATATATGTATTTAAATATTTATTAAAATACATATTGAGAAAGAAATAATTGTTGTAGCAATTGAACTTTATAAGTAAAAATTGATTAGTGACCAAATGGCACAGAACTATGCTAATAAAAACATGCCAAAGTTACATTTATCACATGATTGTATCTGCATTTGTACTATTTTATTATCAGTGTTTCCATTTTGTTTATATAGATATGTAACCATCCAAGAGTTAAAGCGCACATCAAATGTCCAATAAACTGCAAACTATTATTTTCTTATTTGCATTTTCCAAGTAAGGATTATGATATCCTTCATAAGAAACAGAATGCCAGACAATGAAGAGGAAACTTGCGTAAATGTTAGGGTTTAGGATAATATGGTTTGCATTATCCCTCTCAGTAAAAAGAAAATATTCCTAAAACCAAATTCTACTTTAGATGTTTAACATCTTGGGAATAATTTTAGCAGAATTCTCATTTTGACAGAATAATATTCTGCTGGCTTAAAAACATGCTGCCCACCATTATCATTAGCCTGACTATTTACAGCTATTTAGCCAAAGAAGCTATTCACAAAGTTGAACAGGTATATATTTTGTGAATGCAAATTAGCTCTCCTAATACACAAGCATATTTCTAATATTAACTTCACTGACCATGAAAAATTATCAGTGACTAGTCTGCTCATATTAGCATATCTTCACAAAAAGGCTTAGGGGATGCACTATTTTTTTTCCAATCATAGAAATGGGTTAAGAAATATGAGAGGTATTTTGCAGGGTAGAGCAATAAGACAAGACTCTTATAATCAAGGTCTATAGATGTAATAAGATCAGCATCATGTGAACTGGGAGGAAACTTGGAGGGTTGTAAAACCACCTTGGTAACATTAGATTAGCCTCTATACATTTATTTCTGCTCATAGGAGAGGGGAGGTTGTGTACAGATCATAGCTGACGTATCCTCAATTCTGAATGGATAAATGACAATGGTTTTGCTATATGGTCTTACAGGCACGACAATTTAAAATGTGTTGGATGAATGAATGGAAGGAAAGTCTGGATCTTAATCTCTAGATTCTATATCACTACCAGTAGGAAAGGGCCTTGGAGGTTTTCTAGTCTAACATCCTGCTCAAGCAGGACAACTTATATTATTCCAGACAAATGGCTATCCAATCTCTTCTTAAAAACCTACAATGATAGACCCACAACTTCTGGAGGCTTGCTGATTAATTGTGATTAATTGTTTTTAATGTCAGAAAATTTCTCCTTAGTCCCAACTGTTACTTCTTGTCCTTCCCTCAGTTGCAGGCTGACTCCCTTTCTTACTGTGGCAGTGTCTTAAATATCAAGTCACCCCTAGTATTCCAAGTATGTCCTTACCAGAGCAGTATAAAATGATAGTAACACTTTGCATGATCTTGATATTATTCTTCTGTTGATGCAGCCTAGGATTGCATTGACTTTTTTTTTCAGCTATAGCATACTATAGGAACGTCTGTGGCGCAGTGGTTAGAGTGCAGTATTGCAAGCTGCCTACAATTTGGCAGTTCGAGTCTCACCAGGCTCAAGGTTGACTCAGCCTTTTACCCAACGTGGGTAAAATGGGGACCCAGATTGTTGGAGGCAATATGCTGACTCTGTAATCCACTTAGAGAGGGCTGTAAAGCACTGTAAAGTAGAATATAAGTCTAAGTGCTATTGCTATACTGCCTACTCAAACTTAAGTGATTGTCCACTAAGACTTCTAGTGCCTTCTCACAGTTACTGCTATTGAACCAGGCATCATCAGTATTCTACAATTGTGCATTTGGTTTTCTTGCCTAGGTGTAAAACCTTATTTTTCTCACCTCTGAATTGTATTTATTGGATAGCACCCAGTGTTCAAATTTATCAAGGTCTTCCTGGATCTTGAGTCTATCTTCTAAAGTATTGGCTATTCCTCCCAGCTTGGTATTGTCTGCAAAGTTAATGAATTCCCTTCTATCCCCTCATCTAAATGGTTTATGAAGATTTTGAAAAGTTTTGGGCATAAGAGAGAACCTTGGGACATTCCAATTAATGATTCCCTCCATATATTTATATTTCCATCAAGGATTACATATTGAGTGTGGGTGGTCAGCCAATTATAAATTCATCTGGTAGTAATGCTGTCTTCCCATATTTTTTATCTTACAAGAAGCTCACTGTGGTCTACTTTGTCAGTTGACTAACTGAAGTCCAAGTACACAATGTCCACAACATTTTGCCAATTAGTAGCCCTGTATATCTGCCTCAATTGCAGACTGAGTACTTTTGAGGTGTTTGGCTGTCATGGAAGTCAAAGTAATGGATCACTAGACACTTCAAGTATTTAATTTATGTATGGTCAAAACAGAAAATGTTAATTACTGATACCTGTGGGAGGCATTAAGCCAGTTCTCTGACTTACCACACCATCCATAGAACATTTTGTTCAGAAGCATTAACCTAATAAGCTAAATTGTATGTTGGCTGATGCAGGCTGAAGAGCTTTTATAATAAAGCTTGCAGGATAAAACACATAATACATTTGATAAAGTTGCTTTTGCATAAAAGAACTGGATGCCTATTTCTGTAGTAGCTTTGAGTGTTTAATGACCTACGCATTATTTGCTTGTATTTGTATGTTTCTCATCATTTAACTTTGCTACCAACAGTTCCTGATATTATGAATTGTGGCTAGCAGATTCTAGGTTAGCAAAAAAAGATCTCATGCTGCCCTTCACTAGAATTTTAGTTAAGCTTGAGACAGGGATAATACAATGTGCTGGAAAGATCATTTCTCTATGAAAAATAGGACATACACATAGAGACTTTTATCATTTTATAACTATGATATATGCAAGATCCTGTATCTTGTCCTTGAAAATTCAGGAATGCCTTCTGTTTTTTGGAAAAAAGTGAAATCAAAACCTTTTTATTTTGTAAAAAAATAATAATTGAATGGTCAGAAAACAATGTCAAAACAATGCTGATGTTTCAGAACTAATTTAATTGATTTTAACTTTCATTTATATACCAGAGAAGAATATACTTTATTTATTAAAGAGATACGCACACATAGATGCAGAACAGATAATTATGGGACAGAGGTAAGATAAAGAAACATTTGCATTAAAGCATTTCAATCTTTTCTATCATGCAAGACCTGGAGAATGCTGTTTTGATGGGGAAAATATAGCAAAGATAGGGAAGCAGTGGGACAAAGAGAATGAAATGCTGCTAGCATTTATTGAAACAGGAACATCAATCATCTGAAGAGCTTTGATGTTGTCAGAGCTCTTGCTTGTCTGTTTGATAAGCTGGAAGAACAGACAACTTCTTCAGCCTTCACTCTGAAAAACAGAAATCAATTTCTTAATAGCTCAGGTATATAAAATAATAATAATAATTCAAGCAGACTTACACCATTAACAATCATTCTTTATTATTTGTCTATAGGAATTAGGAATAAAATAAAGGAGAGGAGTATTTCTGAACTGTTTGTGAAATATTCTATGTTGCAGTTGGTTTATATCTCCAGAATGATTGCAAAATAGAATAAAATTAAAACAGGACAAAAGTCAAATTATGATTTTTTTAAAAATCAAAATTTAGATAAGTTGTTATAAAGAGCTACATTTAGTGCTTCCTAGTATGTTAAAATCCTCTGAGTTGTTTTAATTAATGCAAATTAAATATTTGGGTTTTAAACTTGCTGGTTTTGAGTAGCAGTCTTACATTTGATGGATTCAGTCTATATGCTTACCAATGGTTAAATGGTTAGACTATTTCGGCATCTTGTGCATAAAACAAAATTCTGTAGTTGGGGTGTGTTGATAGGATGTGTATAACAGTACATTAGCTTAAAAGATAGTGTACTGAATATTCTAGTTTGCGTAGCCTGATCATACTTGAGATAAATTTGATTTTGTCATACTGGCCAAATTGTTTGGAGCAGTAGTCTCCTTATATTTAACACAAAATGCTGCAGGTATCAAGCATAACCCAAAGCTTGTGACCTGATCTATATTACACAAAAGCTACCACTGACTAAAAGTGGGTTGAAATCCATGGGTTCAGTTTAATGATGGAGTAACTTTGAAGTATGTGGCTTTGAATATAACAGGATTGATTCTCTCTGTCTCTCTCTATCTGTATCTCTCTCTCTCTCTCTCACACACACACACAGAGAGAGAGAGAGAGAGAGAGAGGCAGATGGAGAAACAGAGACAGAGAGAAAAATATTACAAGTGTCTATCTGGTCTCTGTCTTTGTATATATAATATGTATACATGTGCATATGTATAATATGTATATATGCATGCATGCATACATATATGTTATTTTGTATACTTTGGGAGAATTTTTAGTGCAAAAATTAACACAGATAGTCTTTGACTTATGACCACAATTTAGCCCAAAATTTATGTTGCTAAGCGAGAAATTTGTTAAGTGAATTTTACCCCATTCATGACCTTTCTTGCCACAATTGTTAGGTGTTTGCAGTTGTTAAGTTAGTTGTAAAGTGAATCTGAATTCCCATTAACTTTATTTGTCAGTAAAGAGCATCACATGACTCAAGAACACTGCAACCATCATAAAAATGAGCCAGTTGCCAAGCATTCAAATTTTGATCACATGACCATGGGGATGCTGCAAAGGTTCTGCGTGTGAAAAATGGTCATGTCAGTTTTTCAGTGCTGTTGTAAATTTGAACAGTCACTAAACGAACTGTTGTGAGTGAAGGACTATATGTAGAGGCTGTATGGCAGGTAAAATAAAAGTAAACTGAATGTACTGGGAATGGTGTCTGTAAGTATATGTATGGAAAAAAATAAGAAGACACAGTATCAAGAAAAATCAAGGAAACAGTCAAAAAATAAAGGAAGCAGTTGGTCCACTAAATAGAGAAGATGGTAAGGAAGTAACAGGCAACAGAGAGAAAGCAGAGCTGCTTAACTCATTCTTTGCATCAGTCATCATGCAAAAAAAAACTATAGCACAACCCACCAAAAACATAACTGTAAAAGAAATAAAAGTTAAAATAAGCAAAAAAATAGTAAGAGAACATCTGTCTGATCTTGATGAAAACAAATCACTGGGGCCTGAAAGATTACATCCCAAAGTTTTAAAGGTCATCTCAGAACCACTGCACCATATCTTTCAAAAATCCTGGAGCACTACCAGAGGACTGGAAAAGAGCTGATGTGATTCCCATCTTCAAAAAAGAGAAGAAAAAAAAAAACAGACCCAGGAAACTATAGACCAATCAGCCTAACATCAATACCCGGGAAGATACTGGAAAAGATAATAAAATAAAACCAAATCTGCCAACATCTAGAAACAAGTAAAGTAATAACTTGCAGTCAGCATGAGTTTGTTAACAGATCATGCCAAACCAATCTTATTTTATTCTTCAACATAGTGACAAAATTAGTAGACCAGCGAAATAATGTGGACATAATATACTTAGATTTCAGCAAGGCAGTTGACAAAGTAGACCACAACCTACTTTATGGTAAGCTAGAAAAAAGTGGGATAGATAATACCACCACCAGATGGATTCGCAACTGGCTGACAAAACTTACTCAATGAGTAGTCCTTAATGGGTCTAAGTCTACATGGAGGGAAGTAAGCAGTAGTGTGCCACAAGATTCTGTCTTAGGCCCAGTACTCTTTAATATTTTTATTAACGACATAGTTGATGGAATAGAAGGGGAACTTAACAAATTTGCAGGTGATACTAAGCTGGCAGGAATAGCTAAGAAGGTAGGATCAAGATCCAGATGGATCTTGACAGACTAGAACTTTGGGCCATATTTACAAAATGAAATTCAAAGTAGAGAAAAGTAAAGTCCTACACTTAGGCAAGAAAAGTACACATAAAGTACACATATAGACTGGGTGAAATCGGGCTCAATAGCAGTAACTGTGAGAGGAATCTTGGAGTCTTAGTGGAGAACCAGCTAAATATGATCCAGCAGTGTTCAGCAGCAGCCAAAAAAGCTAATGTAATCCTAAATTATATCAACAAAGGTACTAATACCACTCTATAAAGCCTTAGTAAGACCACATCTAGAGTACTACATCCAGTTTTGGTCACCACATTATAAAAAAAGATGTTGAGACTCTAGAAAAAGTACAGAGAAGAGCAACCAGGATGATTAGGATTAGGGATTAAAAGACATATGAAGAACAGTTACAGGAACTGGGCATGGCTAGTCTAGTGAAGAGAAGGACCTGGGAAGATATGATAGCAATGTTTCAATATTTGAAGGGCTGCCACAGAGAGGAAGGGGTCAAGCTTTTTTCTAAAGCACGCGAAGGCCTGACAAGGAATAATGGATAGAAACTGAATAAGGAGAGAGTTAACATGGAAATGAGAAACTTTCTGACAGTGGAACAGCTTGCCCTCGGAAGTTGTGGGAGCGCCATCACTTGAGACTTTCAAGAGAGATTGGACTCCCATCTGTCAGAAATGGTGTAGGGTCTCCTGCTTGGGCAGGGGATTGGACTAGATGACCTACAAGGTCCCTTCCAACTCTGATTATCTGTTATCTATTAAGAATGTATGTTAAATGAATGGCAGTTGAATGTAAAAGCGAGTGATTAATATGAAAATAGTACACTAAAATGGTTTAGTGACATGAATAAATGAAGATGAAATATCAAAGCATTGTCTGAATGAAAAATGAATATTTGAGACAAAAGAGATAGTTAGATGGATTTGAGATACTCAAAATTGGAAAGGTTAGAAATTAAAGGACAAAAACCAGTCTATGAATGTGATGGAAGTAAGAATAGAAACGTGTGAAGAGGTGTACTGAAAGGCATGATTATATAAATGTTTTGTTTATCTCATAGCTTTTTTTTTCTGTTTGTTAATGAATTCTGCATGACATTGGTTACTCTGGAAAGAACTAGCACAATGGGTATGCAGGTAATTGTCAGCATTGTTTCTTACACAATCGAGATTATTTATTTATTTTTACTGACATAAAATTAGTTTTTTATGAAACATATTCATTACTGACAGCCAACATGTTAATAATATGAATAGTCACAAGAAATTCATCTATTCTGGAAATACTACATGAGAGTTCATAAATAATTTTCATTTCCTTTCTCAAGAGCTATATTCCCTCATCTGGTAAGAATTCCGAGATATATTTTCTTTTTAACTGAGAAGCAACCTTTAGGCAAAATTGAGTTGTATAGTCAATTCTTGTAATCAGTGCCTGGAGTTTCTCTAGGAATTACAAGCTCTGTATTCTGTCGGTCCCAAATAGGGATTTATAGAACCCCTCTGAGAAAGTTAACTAGTATTAGCAGAACATATTTTTGTATTTTCCATTAAGCTATGCTGACTTCACCAAGGTGGAAACCTCCAAATCCACCTTGAAAATTTATGGTGTGAAATTATCTTATCACTCAGAAACATACCTAAATAGAAAGTAAGAGAGAGGGGGAAAAAAATCTCCATAGACCTCAAGCCCGTTACCATAATGTCAGATATTGATTCGTGCTGTATTTGCCAAAAAGTGTACTAAACTTCTAAATTGTCTCTTTCCGTCTTCTCATATTTGTAGATTATAATCCACAACTCATAAATTATCATGTTGCTCATTGTAAATATATTGTTTAGATAAAAAATTTATACAGCTAATTGTGAAAATATTTTTACAGATTTGGGTTTTTTTTCCAGCATATTCTTTGGCCTGTTTATGCACAGAATTTGAGTAAAGTTTATTATTTCTAAAAGAACAAATGCATCCAACAATATAATTATATCTGCCTAATTGCATGCATGCTGCATTAAAGCCAGATTATTATTATTATTATTAAAACAGTTTCAGTACATTTGAAAAATTCATTTTACTGGGAGATAGATTTCCAGATTAATTTATTATATTTAGAGATTGAACATTTATAGATTTCCCTCCTTCTAACTCATTTTTGTAAGTGAAGGAATCTTCTGGAATATTCATGGAGAAATCATAAAAATACTATAAATAAAACTAAGTATTAATGTGTGTGATCATAGTTAATTAATATATATTCTCATCTCCTTTTCCAATTAAGTTATCTCCCTTATATTGGCAACTGAGGGATGCAATGTACTGCTGGCTAATATTATAGTTTAATGTTAGACAGTCTAGATTGAGTTTCATACATACCCATTTCTTGCCATGTATTTAAGAGCCCAACTGGATCTTCTCTTGCTTCTATAAGATATCTTTTAGAAATAATCTATATATTATAAGCTATTTTTTATAGTAGACTTTACCATTTAAATATGTCACCATAGTAGTAAATTGATGTAAATAACTTTGTAGCTTTTAAATTGCTTTGGACAAATTTTCAGGAGTTGGTGATAGAAGATTCCATTCAATGTTTCTGACTGCAATGTCTCTAAAAATGTTGCAATTTCTTTTTCACATATGAATAAACATGGAGAGAAAGGTTGAGGAGTATGATAGGTCTTAGCTATTTACATGAAAAGCTTACCAGGTTTTATGGCCAATGAGCTTTATCAAATTTACAAACTGACAACCCGTGTGTGTTGCTTTAATACTTATGCCTCTCACTCTTCAACTATAATTTGTTTGTCAGCTTTGCTTAGAAGAAAAAATGAAACAGGAGGAGGAGAAATGCGGATTTATTATGCTGCTTTTAAAACACATTTTACTCTTTGTTTTGTGTTCATCTTCCTTTTTTTCTAAATCTGTACATGTACAATACACGTATATGAATGAATAACAGTATAACAGACTTGGAGGTTTTCTAATTCAACCTCCTAATCAGGCAGGAGATCTTATACCATTCTAGACAAATGTCTGTCCAATCTCTTCTTGAAAATCTCCAGTGATGGATCATTCACAAGCTGTTTCGCTGGTTATTTGTTCTGGCTGTCTACTTAGAAATCACTTTTTACCAAGGTGGAAACCTCCAAATCCACACCAATTTGTGGTGTGAAATTATCTTATCACTCAGAAACATACCCAAACAGAAAGTAAGAGGGAAGAAAAAAAGTATCTATCGACCCCAAGTCCACTACCATAATATCATATAATATCAGATATTGATGCTGTATTTGCCAAAAAGTGTATTAAACTTCCACATTGTCTCTTTCTGCCTTCCCATGGAAATTTCTACTTAGACATTAGTTCTAGGTAGGTTCTCTTCTTGATTAGTTTCCATCCATTGTTTCTTGTCCTTCCTTTTGGTGCTTTGGAGAATAGGTTGACTCTTCTTTGTGGCAGCCTGTCAAATACCAGAAATATCTAGTCCTTCTTTTCACTAGATAGACCCAATTCTTGCAACAGTTCTTCATATGTTTTAACCTCCAATCTCCTGATCATCTATGTTATTCTTCTCTGCACTCTCCAGAGTCTCAACATCTTTTTTTATATCATGGTGACCAAAACTGGATGCAATATTCCATGTATGATCTTACAAAGGCATTATAATGTGGTACTAACACTTCGTATGATCTTGATTCTATTCTTCTGTTAATGCAGCCTAGGACTTCATTGTCATTTTTGGTGGTTGAAACACACTGGTGGCTCATATGTAAGTGATTGTCCACCAGGACTCCAAGATCTTGTATTTCAGTATTTTTGTCTTACTTGTAGTATAGCCCTGTTAATTTCTATATCACATCTCTTTTAGCATCTTTTCCTAATGTTCAGTTCCCTCTTTTATTCCCTACTTCTCCCAGATCAAAGAAACTTATTTAAAAACCTCTTTTTTATTTCTGCTACTTGTCTTTCTCTGTGTACTCTTCTCTGAGTGAGATTTTTTCCCTGCATGAGTGAATTTGAGACATTGTGCTTGCTGAAACACTATTGTGAATACAGCAGACAAAATATTTATATCATGTTTAATATATAGTAGGCAATAGCAATAACACATTTTTTCAGAATCCAAAGGCATTTTGTATCAGAAGTTGTGAACCAATAGAAAGTCTCTTATTCCAACTTAAAAATAAAAATGTTCCAAACAGCTTTAACTACACCAAGAAACAAATTGTCTGAAGATGGTGGACCCTTTGATCTTTCTCTTCAAGCTGTTTGGAACATTTTTATTTTTAAGTTGGAATAAGAGACTTTCTATTGGTTCACAACTTCTGATACAAAATGTCTCGGTACCCTCTGTGTAATAATTTATGAATGACTTTATTATCTTTTCTCAACCAAGACTATCTTTACTCCCAAAATATACAAGGGAAATATTAAACATTTGTAGCTAAAACTGACCTCTACTATCCATGCTAAGTTGGATTTGGGATCAGTTACAAATATCTAATGAATATACATTTTATTAAATAATCAGTTTTAATGTATACTTTAGATTTGTGTCCACTTACACACTCTAAAAAGGTTTATCTATACTTCCATTCTATTTAATGGGGAAAGAACATTTTTATACTAATTTGATTAAAAATAACAATTCTCACAATATTCTTCAAAATGTTAACAAGACCCTTTTGTAAATCTGATATAGGAAAATTATCCAGGCCACTCTCTTGTTTTGTTCTTTGTATATTCCTTTTAATTATTAAGGCATGTGCCAATTTCAATGTCCAGTGTAATATGTTTTTCCATATTATTCTTGTAGCCTTCATTTTTTAAACCCCTTTCAGATCAGTCTCAGTCTTGTTTAGCAAAAAGTTTTCATTACATCTTTTAAACACAGTCTATTTGTAGTGGCAGACACAATTAAAACTCACCTCTGAATTGATCTTTCAAAAATATCCTTCAATATGTCCAATGTTAAGGTATTTTGCTCCATTCTATAGTAGAAAGACAAATTTAAATGTCCCACTTTAACTGTAATATTCACTACTACCATCCTTCAATATTTTTGGAATTTCCAAAATTTCCAGCAAGTATATCTGATCTACACTGATCAGTGCCATATTTTTCTTGTGACCAATATTTAACTTTTTTTTGTGATTTCCATTTTTCAAATTAACTGAGCTCTTATTGCCTAGTAATACAGTTTTTCTCAAATGCTACCTTCTACAAAAGAAGACACCAGATGCACAATTACTGGATTAAAATGAATGCAAATGTTATAATTTTATTTAGATAACTTCATGGATGAATTTGATCCCAAGTCTGTCTTGAGAAAAATAAAGGCAAATGATTGCTTCCTTCTGCCAGAAAATCCCATAAAAAACAACTAGGATTTCTAACAACTAGCCTAACAATTTCTAACAATTTAATGAGGAGATTGACTAAATTGATGACAAAGTCACAGCAAAATTTGTTACAGGAAAAGAAAAGGAAAAATATGTTAAAATAGTTGTGGCCTATCAGAACTTGAATCTCATGCATTCAGCATTCACATCATGGGAGGCATAAAATCTAAGACATCTCCATACTGCTTAGTTAGAGTCAATCCAGATTTTATTATTTTATTTTAGTTATGCCAGACTAGCAAATGTGACCTGACTTCTTCCTTCGAAGTTCTTCAAAAGGAGATAACATGCTGTTTCATTATGGAATTAGATGAAAAAGAACTTTCTAGGAGTCTTCAGCCATTTTATTTCTAGTTTATCTTTCAGGTGTTTATTAATAGCTTTGTCCTAGTCAAGAATACTGACATTTGCAATTTTTATTTTGCCATCTATTTTTAACACCTTACCTTGACACTCAATTATTGCCTAGGGATTTATCTATGTTCAGCAATATATTCTATTTCATCCTGAGATGGTTGAATCAATTTATTTCTGAGTCAGGGCCTCTTTCCCATCTATTCATTTATAAAACTATATTATTATAATGGTTTACTATTAATGTGATTTAGAAAACTGCACAAAAATTATGTGATACAGCTTTATAAATAATATCTCAAAAATGCTTTTCTAAATGTATTTTCTCTTAAAATAAATATTTATAAACCTATCTTCACTGACCTGAAAACTCTGTTGGGATACGAAGAGGCCGAATAATCCTTTTATTTTGCCTGCCAATGTTTTTAGTATCTGTTTGTATCAGAATTAATATCCATAAAATTCTAAAGCACATAGGTGGTATCTTTTAGATATTTACTGAGTCCACATATCCTACTAAAGGCTAATTTAAAACAAACCCTTTGAAAATCTTTTTAGTAAGATGTCTTGGTAACCTTTTTGCAGTGGTACGTTGTCTTAATTTCACCTGTATTTCATCTCTAAACTGCTGCAGAGACAGACTGAAGTTGCCTTTAATTGTTCCATTATTAAAATGTTTCCTTCCCTTCTCAAAACAACTCTTGCTGCATGAACATTTTACAATATTTTAATGGTACAATCAAAGCAGAGATCTACTTAGCTTCAGTTGGTTGCCTGCTGTGGACATGCCTTCTTCCCATTCCATCTTATAGCTTTTTTGATATGGACTGCCAGTTTGGTGTAGTGTTTAAGATACCAGGCTGCAAACTGGGAGACTCTGGGTTCTAGTTCCACCTTCAGCATGAATCTAGCTGCATGATCTTCATTCAGTCTTTCTCAGTCCTAGAAAGGAGTGATAGTATCAGAAGAGTACATGTTAAAATAGTCTTGAGGAAGTTCACTATTTGTAGTTTTACTCTAAGATTTTCTGAAAACACAGCTATTATGTTTGATAAACCATGTTGGGTTTCTTAGTATATGTTATGAATACATGTTTGATTTATTCAGTGGGGCTACAATTTATTTTTTTTATTTTTTATTTTATTTATTTTTATTTATTTGATTTGATTTGTCAATTGCTTATAAGATAATAGCTATAAGTATATACATAGTTATGAATACATGAAATGGGTACATATAAGAAAAATAAAAGAAACAATAGGACAGGGACGGTAGGCACATTGGTGCACTTACAATACAATACAATAACTGTTGCAGTCCAAAATTCATTTTGGAATTGAGTGTACACTTCACATCTAGATACCTGATCATAGTAGAACATTTCTAGATATCTGTCAGGAATTTGCCAAATTTTGCTATTGCCAAAATTGTATTAGAGATTTTGCCACTGATATTTCATTTATAAGAATGAAGTTTTCCTGTAATATCCCTAAAGTATTCCCTGAAGTTAATATATATATATATATATATATATATATATATATATATATATATATATATATATATATATATATATCTTCAACTTTAGATATAAATATATATATCTTCAACTTTCTTTCTCACAATAAACATAGTAGCTGTATTTTATCTTGATGTTCTCATTTTGCATTAACTGAAGCAACGATGTTAGTTCTTTATCTGTATCCAGAAATGTCTCCATATAAAAATCCTGAAAGGGAAAAAAAATCCCCTTACATGGCTGTCCCATTTTAACCACCAGAATGGAAAGATCACACCATTTGACTTTGTTCAGTAACAGAAATTTCTGTGAATGCAGAGCCCATGTATAGAAACCATTCCCAGTTAGACAAATGAGGCAAACAATGTGAATCAACCTGATTTGATATTTTGTCAGAATGGAGCAGGCACTTCATCATGCTGAGCAAATTGATATGCAGCTGTGCATTGAAGTGTCTCACAATCTGTACCTCCATATCTAAACAAGAATAAAAATGGTTTAATACAAATTCTGCCAAAATATAAACTGCTAATTTTTTATGTATGTCATAGCTGTTTTGCTTCATGTCCATATTTTCTACTTTTAAAAAAAGTTTTGCTCTGTTTTGAATTCTTTCATTTTTTTTTTACTGTCCTCTAGTTTCAGAACAGGAAGAGGATTTTAATGCAAGCCTCTATGCTCTATGTCACTCTGATGCATACTGTCTATTGACTTCTTACACAGTAGAAAAGTTATTTGTAACAGTGGATAATTCACTATAGGACAACTATTTTTTAATAATTGAATTGCTAACCCATAGGATACATTTCCTTTTCTAAAATATTATCCTATTGTTTAAATCAATGGGAAAAGATGGGATATTTAATATTAATGAATTTACAGAGCGTGGATTAATGTCCTCAGTAACAACAATCAGTCTGACAATGAAAAGCAATATGTATCTATTATCAATTATGAAATGTTGGAAGGATGATTCTAAAGGTCAATTTTCCTGTCCCACAGCTTGATTATTATCTCACCACTTGAAATTGCTTCTTTCAGTTACCGAACATGGTCAAAGTCTATGTGTCCCTGTTTACCATTTCTATAAATAATTCTGCCTATCTGCTTGTTCTGTAAATCTGGGTTCAGCAAGAAACATTATATCCTTCAATCTTTCTGTTAGGCAGCAGGGGAAGAAAAAGTACCCCCATCCTTTCTTTCTTTTTAGTTTGTTTGACTCAGCATAGGGATGACAGTAATTTTGACCTTAATTTGCAAGGAGAGCACAAAGAAGATTAGATGACAAGAGGCTAAAGAGGAACAATGTAGAAATAAAGACAATGAGGGGAAATCCCCAAGCTACAAAATATGAAAAAGGGAAATACTATAAAGCATTGCTTTGGAAAAGAAATGGGTTAAAAAAAAGTTTTAAAGTTACTGCTTAGTAGCCCACTGGAAGTTGGCCACTGTGAATGCAAAGCATATCCTCCATCATTTTCTTTGGAATTCTTTAAATGGTGCTAATTTACAACTTGGACAAGTTGTTTATTCTTTGATTCTAGATTAATATGCTGTATGAACTCAACCTTTCAGGGGTTTATCCAATAAATTGATAAAACTAAAGTGAGCTACCTTGGCTTGGGTAGATTTAGAGTAGAGCTTTGATACAAGATGGGCAGCAAATAAATTTTTAAATAAACAAATAAATAGAACTTAATTTTCCAAGGCCACATGTACAGTACAAACCTAACCTTTACACTCATTTCTTCTTGATAAAAAGGAAAGATAAAAATATTTACAGGCAGAAGATGTGTGAAAACTGTGGAACCTGCTTACAGTAGGCTTAACATAGTTTAAAATAAACAACTCTCTCTAAAAAAATAATACCAACCACACATCATCCTCCAGCAAATAATAGCTTTGAGCTCCCCAAAATGTTGTCCTTATATGTGTTATTGCATCACTCAAAAGTCCCATTTGAAACTAGCAACCAATTTCACTTTTCCTTATACCAAGAGGCCAGTGGATAGGTTTGGAAGCTGCTGTATTAATCATTTTGGTATACCAGAAAATATATTGTCTCAAATGTATTTCACCAGCCCAAAGATGGTTTAGATAGTCTGGAAAAAAATGTTTACATAGAAGCCACTTTTCACTGTAGCTTCTACAATAATACATTGAGTTGCTGAAATTAGCAGCAGGTCACATAGATTTATACCATTTGGATAAGGTTATTGCAGCAAAATCAGTGAGGGCTTCATCCCTGATGTTTTTGGATGTAATATTTCCCTCAGCTAGGTTTGTGCCAGATAAATACTGGGTGGAATGTTTGTTTGGTTCAACTGTACAATGTATGAATTATACTAATCCCATTGTGAATAGTTCCAATCTCATATTCTGTCATAGTTTATTTCTGGCATAGTTTAGGGAGGACAGTTGCAAAGCACTTATGAGTCCTATGAAAATGGTTTAAATTTCAAATAAAAAGACCTGATGAAACAAATGGCAAGCAAGAAATAATGGAGAGTTTAAAGCTGGGATAAATAAAGGCTTGGTTTATGGCAGGTTTGAACACAATAGGGATGATACAAAAGCAAAATATGTAGCTATTGAACACAATATTTAACTGATTCACAAGAAATGTTCAATTGTTAAAATATGGAAATATGAAAGTCAAGCCTATCAGCAATAAGATCGAGAATCTTGACATTATTTGCAGGTGGATAACTGGGAAAGTTTAGAATCATAGAACCATAGAATGGAAATGGTTATTTGGTAGGTCTATTTTATCTGGAGGCTTTGTCAGAATGACAAAACACATCTGGTGATATCACAAGAGATGCTCTCCCCATTACACCTATATGTTCAAAGTCACAATGTATGGTATAAAGGGTGGAGTTGGAGTTGCAACATTGAAAAAAATGTTTGACCATTTTGTCCTTGTTGTCCTCTCTATAGATGTCTATGGGACCATTTAGGCCATAAAATGCTGCCTCCTACTTAATGCAAGAATCTAAATCAAAGCATCCATGAAAGATGGCTTTTGAATAAAAGTATCCAGTAAAAGGAGGTTACTGCCTCTCTGGGTAATTAATTACACTATTATATTTTCTTATTACAATTGGAGATTGTTTTCCATTATTCTGTATCCTGTACTTTGGAGTAATAGTGAACACACCTTGATTTTTTTCCCCTAAGAGGTATCTTTTCCGGTATCTGAAGAGTGATATTACACTTCACTTTAGTCTTATGTTCTCAAGGCTGAACATCAGGATATGAAGCATTTTGGATTCTAAAGCAAAGAGTTGCGGTGGGGCTTGCTTGTTTGTTTGCTACTTGTACATTGAACAGACACATTAAATATATTCTTGCCTTTGAATGAAACACTTCACAATCCTATGACCTCCAGCTCTTTTAGTCTAACTTCAGGTTTTCTGAATCTTTGTAGTGCTGTGTCCAAATTGTAGTATCCGTATGGGATAGAGATTGGATCTAACAAAAACAAAATGTCAAATAATTATTGTCTATAGTTTGGAAACTACATTTTGTTACAATATTTCACTTATGAGGGACTATTCCATTATTTTTCTCCTTCTTCTACAAAACTCTACGTTGATTTTCAAATATGGAAAATATACAAAATTCTGCTCTCTTCAACTTCAAAATAAAGTCAAAGAAATACTGACATGTTTTCTCTAAGGTAGCATATGTTTACTATATAATTCATTGGACTGTTTTTTTTTTTCATCATTATGGTCATGATGGCAATACCAGAACAAGGTTTGGGGGCTAAAGTCCTATTTGGGAGAATGAGCAGGACCACTTCTCTAAATAACTTTTTAAATCATATAAAAGGAAACTAGAAACGTCAAATCCAGAATTTAATTTTCTTTAACAACATCTGTGAAAATATGCTTTCTCTGAATAGCTATAGCTTTTTCAACAACCAAGGACAAAGAGGAACAAAAGAGAAATTACTGAAAAAGGTTGGTGATCTGACAGGATGCAGGTAGTGAATATGAAAAGGAGACAAACAACGAATGGTGGGCTTTACCATTTGCTTGTCACATAGGAGAATAATGGAGCTTAGTAACTCCTCCTCAGAGAATGGATGGAACTGTGGAGTTCTCAACAGCTAGCAAATCAGACAAAAAAAAAAGACTCAAAACTATATATAATTTATCAAAATGATGTTTTTATTCTGGCTGCACTATTTTTTCTAATGTGATCTCAACTGACCATTTTAAATCTAAATGTAACCCACTTCCAAGGACAAAAAAATACGCAATTATTTTCAAACTGTAGATAAGAAGCATTATAAAAAGGGTCATGGGACTTAGAAGAAGATACAGTCAAGAGATCTTTGTGCATATCATGCCAGTGGTACCTACATTTAGGTATGAGATGGAGTCTCAGTAGATTTCTGATAACTTGTGTATATATGTATTCATCACCGTGTGCGTGTGTGTGTGCATGTGTGTACATGTGTGTAGAAAGAGAAAGAAAGAGGGAAAAAGAGAGGCTAGGATAAATTCAAGCTACATCTCACAGTTATATAACTTAAAATGACAGGTGACAAGCTTTCAAAGGAAACAATGCTTTGTAGTTTATTTATTTCTCATACTGTGAGCTGTAAATTCACCTATTTATGGAACCACATTTTTCTCTATTGTTCAGCTCTATAGGTGGTCTTTATTATCAAGTTGGATGTCACAATTCTGTCAGTTTGATGTTAGGTTGTTTCTGGAATGAACTGACTTCATTTTATTTTAATTTACTTTTTGCTTCAAGAAAAGGAAGATGAAACTGGAGGGGTGTGTGTGTGTATGTGTGTGTGTGTGCATGTGCTAATGGGTAAACAGCTGCTGAATGTTTGATAATATAGGCCCTTGTTCTTTCTTGCATTCCATATTAAAAGTTGTGTGGTGGCATTAATGAAACAATTGAATTGGTCGGCCAATAAATTTAAACAAATTATTAATAATAGTTTATTTATTTAAACTGTATAGTTTATCACTATAGTGATCAGCCACTTTATTGAATGATAGTTGATAGAGATGTAGGTATAGATACCAGGGCTTAAAACAGACTGAAAATAAAAATTGCGAGGTCATTTCTTTAGAAGTAATTGGCATAATATTTGTGAGCGCTGAAATTAGCAATACCAATAGCACTTAGACTTATATACCACTTTGTAGTGTTTACAGCCCACTCTAAGTGATTTTACACAGTCACTTTATTACTCCCAACAATCTGGGTTCTCATTTTACCAATGGAAAGCTGAATCAAGCTTGAGCAGGTCAGGATTGAATTGTCAGAATTAGCCTGCAATATTGAATTTTAACCACTGCACCACTATGATGCCTTGGGGAATGACACATGGTCTTTAAAGAAGGAAACTGATCCAATAGTTCTGAAATATATTAAAATATAAAGAAAAAGAATCATAACATATTTCAGGTAAATTTTTGCATAGCTTTAAGGTGACTTTTTTTTTTTTACTACCAGCAGCTACACTCAATATGTAGGAATAACAAGAGTCTTCTGTTTTGGGATGGACATTAAACTTTCCATTTTAACAATTACATTAAGTGTATAACAGGATTTATACTGTAAATTTTGTGTGATTCTTCCTAAAAATATACAAGAGCCAATCTTTTCAGTAGTCATGGTTTAGACACTCTTGAAATGCAATGAATTGTGGAAGTCTTATATGAGTTTCATGTTGAAAGAAGAAAAGACTCAATTGATGATTTCTGGATTTAGGGATTAAAAAGAGCCAAAGAGATGGGGAAACAATAAAATGATAATTAATTTATAGAAAAAGTGGAAGAGGTAATTAGGTGTTTTCTTCTCTTTTCATTCTTTTTTCTTTTTCTTACTTTCTTTTTGTTGTTGTTGTCGTTTTGTATACTTTTATTGTATTTTTTTAAAAAATGCCACATACCGTGGAATTGAAATGCTCAGACTGCACTCCCTAGACTTGGGAAGGAGTGAAAATTTGAAAGACTTGAAAATGCAAAGCACATGCTGGAACTTATAGGAATTATCTAAGGACAGCAGATTGTATAAGTGCCAGAAATGTATGAATCATGACAGTTGAGGTAAATAGACTTCTGGGTTAGAAGCAATAAATATCTGCATATAAGGTTCTAAAGGACACAGATAATGAGCAGTCTCGCCTTCTTTATGACTTCTGCTGGGAAAAAGATGCTAGGATAAATAGGTGTTTTGGTCTGATATAGCAAAAGTTACACTATATTCTTCTGAATGCTGTTGATAAAATCAAACCCCATCAACTCCAACTATTGATAATAATTTGATGCTGAGGAAACTGCATTTTAAATCAATTTTTATGAATGTTATCAAGATTATGAATATTCCATTACTCCTATTTCCTATATAATTCAAGACGGGAGAGCAGGAAGCAAGAGACTATCAACAGCTTTCTTTGTTTCTTTCCTAGTCTAATATCTTTTGCTTTGTGGATTTGCATACACATCATCTTTGCAAGCTACTCTGATTAACATATATAAATACAAAAATCTTGTGGGTTTCTGATCAATGTAATTTTATATTCTGGCAACAATATTTTTCTATGTGTGTGCCTATATATCTATGGAAATAAACATATTCAATGTATAACATATCAGATTGCTAAGATTATATTTTAAATACACAATTTAAATCATAATACATTAATGAAATAATTTTATATACCTTTCTTAATGTTTCAACAGCAGCTGATTAGGGTTAGGTTTGCATTTGCGAAGGCCACAATTCTAGGTCACAAATGTGTATTTTGGTTGTCCTATAAAAATCTGTTTTGATTTGACTCAAATCAAACAGTGATTTTATAAAATTGCTTCATTGATCCATATGGATGGTTTCTCTATATCTTACAATTTATCTCATCTTACTTGGTTACAAAGTTCATAGTCTTCTTTGCTGTGCATTATATACATATAAAAGTGAATGGAATGTTCCACAAGAGACATTAGCTGAAATGTCTTCTGTGCTTTGCCTAAATGAACTATGTATTGTAACTAGAGTAACATTTTTGATGAACCATGGCAGAACAAAATGTTGATGAAATTCATCTATATTTCATCAACAACACCGGTTTATTGGGAAAGCAATTCCCAATTTCATTTGTAACTAAAGATCTATACAATATTACAGTAGTAAAATGAAATATACATAATTGCCAGAATAAGACATAACTTGTTCATTTATTACATTTTTGTGTCATCCATCTCATCAGAGATTATTCTGGGTGGCTTACAAACATGAAAACTAGTGCACATAGCAATAACAATAAATAATAATAGATAACATTAACAGACGAAGTGGGGAACATGAAGCATAAGGGGAGAGATGTAGTTTTTTTCTAATCCAATAGCCACCTCAAATGGTTGTGTCCCTATTGGGGCTCTAGACCAACTGGCAGAGCCCCAATATTCTATTCTATTCTAGTTGTAACTCTGAATATTCTTCAAGAGTAGAGCATATTGCAATAGTCCAAGCATAAGATGATTAGGGCTTCAATGATTGAGCGCAGGGATTCCTGACCCAAGAAAGGACCAACTGTGCACAACATGGAGTTGTGCAAATGTTTCCCTAGCCAAGACTGCCACCTACTCTTCGAACTCTTGGAATATGAATTTCCAGGTACGCAAAGTCATTCAATTTTGCCAGAATTCAGATGAAGCACATTGTCCCTTATCCAGACCCCCATAGCTTCCAGGCACCACACAAGAGAGCAGCAACAATACCACATGGAATTCTCTTAGACAGTCTCTGGCCTGTCTAAAACTCAACATAGAGGAGGAATTCTAGACATCTAAGAATATGTATTGTCTCCCAATGCCACAAATAAAATAGTAGTTAGAACTGATTAGGGTTTTTTGTGTGTGTGTGTGTGTGTGTCCATAAATATATAATATGTATGTATTTTCCTTCAGCAAAATTTATAACTTCTAAAATGTTTCAAATCTGATTCATACTATTTATATGACTAGTAAAAAAGACTACAGCAGAGGTATAAGTACGTTTGATAGCCTACTTTACATCTTCTCCATCATATTAAAATGTTATATGAAATTTTTGATTGACAAAAACAATGATTATAGCTTTTTGGGGGGGAATGGAATATAAGAGACTATGTGGTCTAAAGGGAAGAAGGGGAAAGATGTATTAAATCTGAATGAACCTTAGAATCCATAAACATAAACATTAGAATTGCATGCATGAAAACTATGGGTTTGTTATGAATTCCTGTCCTGGCTCCATTGACCTCCTACAGAAGGTTGCAGGAGCCCATCATGGCTGAAAATGGAGCCTGAGCAGGCAGAGTGCAACTGAAAATGGAGCCTTGATGAGTGATGTTGAGCTGGCCATATACACCCAGCTCCCCTGAGGTCAAACACAACCCTCAATGAAATTGAGTTTGACACCCCTGACCTGGATGGTTGAGAATGTCCATAGGGAGAGTTTTGCAGAGTGGTGATGTTTTATTTGTGATTTTTTCCACTTCACCATGTCCCATCATCGCATTCAAAGAAAATTGTCAAGATATGGAATTCTGTCTGTTAAGAACTGACTCCTTCCAGTGCATTGAGTATTGTAGGAGTGGGATCTTTGAAGTGTCACAAACTTTCTTGTTTTTCTCTAATTGTATATATATATCACCAAAATCCCACATGACATATAATAATGTGTTATCCCTTCCATTGTAAAGAACTAGTCATACTGCCATAACTCCCATCTCATATTTTTCACTCTCCACCCCTACCATGGATATTATTGCCATGAGTATATACAGTATACCAATCAATTATCTCTTGCTTCTGAAAAGCACATTGCTAGACCATGTAAGAGCTTTGTATTCTTTGTAATATTTATTTCTTCTCAATATTCAATATCATATTTGAGGGAGTATTATTAATGTGTTTATTTATTCACTATAAATTTTTACAATATGTGAGAATATTGGACACTTACTCTTTTCCTCCTGTACATTCCCTTGCCTGATATTAAAACTCTTAGATGTTAAGTTTATGCATTCCACTAATGCTGACTTATTTTTTTCCACTTCAGACAGCTAAAATGATGACAATATGATCCCCTCACTTTTTAGTATTCTTGTTGCTTTAATTCTATGCTAATCCTGCAGAGAGAGAATTTAATACATATTTGTTTTTAATTTTATTGTTATTTTTTGTTTGATTTTGATTCCAGGAGAATATTCCTATTGGTCAGAAAGCATAGTATGTATGTTCTGACATCTTTTCCTTTTAATGCAAATTGGAGATTCAATCTACCTATGGGTGACCTTGTAATGGAGGGCAGTGCAACATTATAAATGGAATATTTGACTATTTGCCATGTGTACAGCAAGGGCAGAAACCTAATCCTCTTTCAATGCTCCATTCTCCTTTACAATGTTTCCAGAGTTGTCAAATAACACTAAATAAATAAACCACATGTCATTTCTGGGCTGTATGCTATATTGAGTACCAAGTCCCAAAAATATAGAATTCAGAGAGGAAAGAAAGACATATGTTACCCTTCTTCCATTTGTATTAATATATTGAAAGATTGTTTTCAAGCCAGAACTTGTATGTGGCTTCTTGGGAATAGATTCTGTATACCTGAAATGTATACTGTTTGAGTATATTTGTCATTTGGGTAGGTTATTTTGAAATACTTTTATCTTGCTTTTCAATTTTAAATAATAATTTTTAAATAATCAAAAAGTCATAGCTGTACAAAAACAAGCTAAAATGCTATACACCTAAAAACAAGAAAAGCATAAGAAAACTAAAGAATTTGATTAAAGAATGTTCACAAAATAACTTGTGCCCATTTGATTCCTTTTGACATGGTGCCATTTATAATATTGTAGACTTTATGACTGAGTTTCAAGCTTATGCAGCAGTATAAACAGAGGAATATAAGAAAGCAACATTATTTTTATTTTATGCCCTCTAGCTATATTTTATGTAAAATTGTTTGTAACTAATTTGATTTTATCTCTATGGCTGGTATAGTTATTTGGATAGATGGATGGATGGAAGATAGGAAGGAAGGAAGGAAGGAAGGAAGGAAGGAAGGAAGGAAGGAAGGAAGGAAGGAAGGAAGGAAGGAATTTCAGAATGTTAGTATTAAAAGTAGAAAGTACAGGATACACATTAAAGTTTGTTTGTTTGTTAAATTTATATGCTTCTCTAGTTCAAATCAGTTCAAAATATGTTTGCTTGGGAATAATTGGAAATACTATAAGGATGAATGCTCAGCAATAGCAATGTGGTTAAACCTGGAAATTGGGACTTCTGCATGAGCTAGAAACCAAGAAGGACCACGTTTAGTCTTTTGAAATTGTGAGAATTCAGTTTCCATAACAACATACCTTTATTTTATTTTTCTTCATGTTCTGATGTCATCTATTCATATCACTTTTCAAACCTTTGGTGCTTTGGCAACAAATGTCTTGATGTATGTTTGAGTTGCATTTGTTTCCCAGAAAGATGACTAATTGGATTACCTAGTTAGATAATCCTTGTGAAGAGGAACATCAATATGTGATAACTAGATTTGTTATTTTTCCAATTAAAAAGGGGGGATGGGACAAGAAGAGCTTTAAACAATTGCAGTTATACTAAACATGATCATGTATTCATTGGACAAGCAAGTCAAGAGAAAATTCAAATAATATAGATATATTTCTATCTTTGCTTGCTGCTCTGTTACAGGGTCATTTTTTCATATGGAATAACACTTTGCTTTGTGCATCTTGACCACATCTAGGATATTTACATAGATTATGATACTTTAATGCACCTTAACATTGTTCTATTTAACTGTAACATACTGCATAGCTCAGAGATATTTTATGTGGCTATGAATTCTAGTAGATTGCTGTTGTATTTTTTTTCTCCTTCTCACACCAGGGAAAATCAGTGACAGGATAACTATGAAATATACCCAAAACTAGAATATTAGTACTCTAATTTGTGGTATCAGTAGTCATGGAAGACATTGCAAACTATTACAAATTTTGTAGTAAACACCATTAGAGCAGGAAGCAAAGCATTGGGAACAATGTAAACTAATTCACCTGTTTGGGGTGATGCTCTTAGTGGATAGTGCCACCATAAAGCATTGATTGTTTTTAACTCTTGTGACCATTCATGTAAGGCATACACAACTTTCTGGAATTGAATAGTATGGAAGCCATAGGAAATAATTAAAAGAATATTTTTATAGAATTAACATGTTTTTCTGATTCCTGTTTTGTGTATACATCAGTTCACCCAGACCATAAATCACCTTTATTCTCGTTGAATATTTTGTATTTAATATTCCATATAATACAGGGAGACAATTCTCTACAATATGTTTGTTATTATTCTGCACAAGTAATACATTACTATGGTTCAAAGAAGGTCATAAGTGGCTTAGAAAATAATGTGAACATTAGAATAAAAGCAACAGTTATACAAATAAAATAAAACAGTGACTAGCTTCCAAATGTGCTGTACAGTAGGAATATTCCCCCTATGAGCTCTAATACTGCTTCTATAAATCTAGACTGATGATTTGTCCATCTTTCTATCTCTCAGATATTTCAAGAATTGAACATCTCCATAAATGATTTAGATGAGGGGATTCTCATGCCTTTCTTCTAAAGTGTTGATTATTCATCCCAGCCTGGTGTCATCTACAAATTTGATGACTTCTATCCCCTAATTTAGCCCTGATATCTGGAAAAGAGTTTTTCATTGTTTCTAAGCTCACTGTTTAGACTTCCTAAAATGCATTTTTGGCCACTTAGCCATATTTCTGTTCAATAGATTTTCTTTAATTTGTCTTAAAATACTTTAAAGTTAAAAATAAAGAGAAAATAAATGGGAAAAAAGACAACAAGCAAGGAGAAAGAAAAAAGTGCAAGAAAAAAAAAAGTTTAAAAAATAGAAAGAAAAGAAAAATGATACAAAGTAGTGGCTTTCGATATTCTTCACAGCAATTATAAATGCAGTTATATTTTAATCTCTCTCTCTAAAGTTACATCATTAATACTATTCTTTCCATATTCTATTCTGTCTAGTCATCCAAACTCTAAATCATAAAGTTTTTTTATAAAAAAAGAGCAACTTTTACCCAAAATCAGGCAAAGCAGGCAGGCAGATTGTGTTGCTTAGAGAATCACAGATTCATTCAAAGCTCTATCTATCTGCCATGGGCTAGCTCAATCTGTCACATAAAATTTGCTTGCAAGCAAACTCACAAAATTAACTCATCATGAATGTAAATATTGAATTTTTTATATAAAAAAGAACAACTTTTACTCAAAATCAGGCAAAGCAGGCAGGCAGATTGAGTTGCTCACAGAATCATTCAGTGATCTATCTATCTGCCATTGGCTACCTGAGTCTGTCACATAAAATTTGCTTGCCGTGAGTCTGCACTGAATAATAGCACCTTCAGTCCTAAGGGAGATCCAGCTATGCTTAAAAGCAGAGCCGAAGATCTAAAGACTAGCTAGAAAGCAAGAAATCCAACCATTTCCTGCTTCCTAGCTAATCTAAATCTCCCAGTCCAGCAGAATAGATGGTCGGGAAAAGGAAAAATAGCAACATAGCAGGCAAGTTTGCTGGGTAAGGAGTGAGTGGACGGGGAGGGTTCCCTCGGGCTATGTGGGTGGCTCAGCCTGGATTAATTGCTTTGGGGGGTGCTCTGAGGGTGAGATTTGTCTGCAGCCCACCAAAATTTTATCATGGCCCACCAGTTGATGACTGCTGCTATACAGCACTGCACCCCAGACATAAGAACAGTTTTTTCTGTTCTTTTCTAAGCAACTAGACACAAGAACAGTTTTTTCCCGAACCACATCACTCTGCTAAACAAATAATTCCCTCAACATTGTCCAACTATTTACAAAGTCTGCACTACTATTACTATTAATCTTCTCATCACTCCTTATCACCCATTCCCTCCTACTTGTGACTGTATGACTGTATCTCTGTCCCTTGTATCGTTCGATTTATATGGACTGTTTCCTAGTATATTTGATTGCTTATTGTACCCTATGACTAATATTAAGTGATGTACCTTATGATTCTTGACTCTTGATGAATATATCTTTTCTTTTATGTACACCGAGAGGATTTGCACCAAAGACAAATTCCTTGTGTGTCCAATTACACTTGGCCAATAAAGAATTCTAATTCTAATATGCTAATTCTAAGTGCTATTGCTGTTGCTATAAGAACATTTTCTGCACAATACGTTAGTTCCTTTCTTCTAAAATTCCTTCAAAATGGATGAAATTCTTCAGGTAGAGTGTGATGTTCTTTCACTTAATCATATTTCTAGCTTATGTATGATTATGTATGTCCTTGCCTTCCCTTGATAAAGTCAAAGATACCATGAACAAACTCATTTTTTGGGTTTTTCCTAAAGTTAAAGTGTGCATAGACAGGGAGGCTTCAAAGTGATGGAGAAGTATAAAATAGAAAAGAACAACCCTATTCTTTCTGCCATCTCAGGTAATAAAATAATATTCAAAACACTGCTGAGAACAAATTATAAATCATTTCTCAGGCACTTTAGAAACAAGGTAGAGAAGCAAACGTATTTCATAGGGGAAGGGAATGTTTGGGAAATGGCAAGGCAAAACTTCTCATGTTCCTCTCTTTGCTATGCTTTTCACTTCTGCAAGTTCTGAAAAGGAAAGAAAGACTTAAGGCAAGAAGCATACATGAAGCTACCAATAGAATAATAATTTTAACTCTGAAATAAATGATACCTGTGGGTAATAAGCCTAAAATTGCTGGGTTTCTTGGTAACAGTATATAATTATAACTTGCATAGGTTCTGCAGGGCAACGGTACAATTATCACCCTTGTTTCTAAGTTTTAATAAAAGTGTTAGTGCAGTGTTACTTGTGATTCAGTAGCAGGGGACAAGGAACATATTGAAATGATAATAGTAATACTTACTATATATGCTTTTGTAAACTTTCCATATAAAGTACTTATTTTTTTCTCTTGCCTTCCTGATTGGGCAATCCAAAAATGCACACTGTTGAGTGATTACATCAACACAGCTACCATGCCTTAGCACCTCAGCCAGGCTATCATAGAGGGTTTTTTCCCCCTATAACTTCCAGTGAATGATGAGTGATAGGGCTGTATTATACCAGCAGGTAGATTATCATGTGATACTATACAACTTCTCAGAAATTAAGGCTTATTGAAGGATATTGTCTCTCTACAATCATAAGGAGGTCTCTTAGTGTTGCTGAACAGTAACACAATAATTGCTGGGCAAAGAGTGATAGGTGGTGTTTTAGTAGACTGCTTACTATTTTTTAAACTTAATTTGTTCTACAATATCAGAGGCCACTGTTCTGAATGTTGCTACAGAATTCATCTGTATGTCCATCTGTTATTGTTTAGTTAACCAGCCATCATAAAGAAATTGTTGATTTAGTTTCAGCATGGCTGGAGTCCTTTGATTGGTTGACTAATTATATGAGAGAGAAGATTGTTTTGGCTGTTTTCTTGGTTTTGAATAAATCAGAACAGTCTGATGGTTTTATTTTTCCTGACTTGGAGATTCAGCTCAGGATTTTAAATTTCAGGAATTTTATAGGAGACACTTGGATTTAATGCTAAGTGGATGAATGGTTACTGGTTTTTAGCCTTTGTTGTAGTGTTAGAAAAGATATTGGAAAATATGGAGGGAAGAAGAATTTCCATTTTCAAAATATAAGGTTTTGGAAAAGAATGATATATCATTTATTATTTCCTATAGCTTATTATTTTTACAATACCACATTATTTTGTTTCTGAAAATTATTTTTCTTGCAAATAACGATAGTAATTTGCAGTGAAAAGCACAGCTATTACCATATGGCAGGGGTGTCAACTCAAGGCCTGTGGGGCCAGCCTTGAAATAGCAAAGGTCCACAGTGCCTCTGGCAGCTAAAATGGAGCAAGAGAGTGGGGGGCACATGCTCTCCCTCACACCCCATTTTTCAGCCTGGATGACTTCCTGCAGCACTTGCTGGCCAGAAGCCTAAACCCCCGCCCCACGCCCCATTTTGACTAGCAGAGTGTTGCAGGAGGCATCTGTCCTGTCTCTCTCCCCCCCCCCCCCCCCCCCCCCCCCCCCCCCCCCCCGGTCAGCTTGCAGAGCAGAACCGGCCCTCAAAGAAATCCAGTTTTACACCCCTGCCATACAGCATCAAACTATTTGTCTGGAGCCAGTGCTTCGTTTTCACACAATGGAGACATAGATTTTCTTTCTTTTGATGTAAATACTTAAAAATGTAAGTTGGCATTGTGGAGGTTCTTCCTTTTTTGGAAGAGACATAAGTAAAAGGTGTTACCATTTATTATGCGTAACAACATTGAAATTGTGCTCTTATAGGCATGCAGATTTACACAGATTATAAATGCAATCCTAAATGTGGTACTTCAGAAGCCCTACTGAGAAATTTTAAGTCACTATGCTTAAGACTGCAATGATCTTAAACTTAAACAATCAGCTACCTAATTGAAATTTAACCACTTAAGATGCTTTAACATTGCATTCTTATCTACGCAAAAGTAAATCCTACAAAAATCTGTGGGGCTTCTCTGATAAGTATTGTAGCATTAATTAATTCCTTAACTGAAAGAAAAAAGATCCTTTCCTAATTAGCATTTGTACTGAACAATTAATATTTGGCACAGTTAAATCTCTTAATAGAAATATTAAGAAAATTAAGAAATTCTGAAAAGAATTGAGAATTGTCTTTTCCCAATAACACTTAAAACCATATAACAAAAATAAGCAAATAGGATAATAGTACATTTAAATTAAGGTAGTGAAGTAAACTTAATATATAGGGATTCAAAACATTAACAGATGGGACTTTCAAAGATTAAGCATTTCCCCCCTGTTCATTTAAGCATTTTCCCCCTGTTCATTTTCTACTCAGTAGAAAACAAATATTCTTGAAGACTTGAGCTTCCAGGAAGCAGGATTTGGAATAGATCTTGCACTTTACAAAATGAAAAACAAATTATTAAATTCTATATAACAATGTCTGGCATTTGAACAGATATTATTTGAAGAAACTAGTATGCATAGAAGTGTATTATCTATGTGAGGAGGATTTTGAATGCTGATTACGCTCTGTGATCAAAATGTCAAGAGCTGGGTAAATTATTCAATAAAACATTCCTAGTCACCATGTTTTGAAATATTCTGATGTGACTTTCACTAAAGGTGTTAAATGACAAAAATAACGAGAATGGATGAGTAAATAATGCTGGTTTTACTAATCAACACTTAGATGTTAATAACATATATTCCAGTTTATTTATTTTCATAAAAAATATGTGAGTCACATGAGTTTACAAAAAATAATAGTTTCCTTGAATTAGAATTTCCTTTGATTTTTTTAAAAAAATATTATTTATCTAATTCTGCAAATATAAATAAAAATAACATTGGATTTAGATAGGGATGAAATGTTTTATTATATTCCCCCCCCTTTTTTTAAAAAAAAAAGATTTTGTTTAAACAATCTCTGTGCAGTTATTCCTTCTGTAAGAGTCACTTTTATTTCTTGGGCATATCACATGAATGAATCTGTCCTTTTCTAAGAATAATGAGTGCCTGGCCTTATTATTAAAAATGTAACTTTTAGGTCTTTGGAATAGAAATGGATTTCAATCTCTCTTTATATATTAATTATTGATAAATGGAGGCTAGGAGATGACTATGAAGCCTGGCATGATTAAAGATGGAGCATTTTTAATTTGATATCTCTAACAGTGACAGAGGAATCCAGTTTAATCGAGTCGTTTATCAAAAGGGGATAAATCAGAAGTATATGAGTGGATTGCACTGAGAACTGGAAGTGAAGCACAAGTCTAAGTTAATAAAAGATGATGCACTTCTAAACATTGTGGGGAAAAGGAAAAAGAAAAGAAATATTCAGTAGTATTTTTAAATGAATTGTGAAATACAGATTGAGGATATATCCGTTCCAATATAGGTTGAGTCTAGTTCATACATTCTTTTCTGTATCTGTATTAGCACTCAAAGTTAATATGCCTCAGATTTTGTCTGTGAGGTAGACATGATGAGAATATTGAGGTATTCTTATTAAATGATTAGAACCCAGGTGTTTCAAAGGCAATAGTAAAATGTTTATTTATAGCCTTAGTTAATAGAAACTATTTGATCCCTTCTATGCAATTTTACCTTTATAGAATTTCTCCCTTTTATAGAGGCATGTACTCTATATAGTTACATATACCGTACATGTAATAATGTTGTGCTGTATTTTTTAAATCTGTTACTTACTTTTGGACATAAACAAATCATACTGAACTTCTGAGTTTCAATTCAGTTCAGAGAATCCTGGATGACTAATAACAAATCAATGGCAAGTGAATATATAAAATGGAATGTATGTTCATTTTAAAACATTTTACTCTCATTTCTTCAGCGTAACTGTAAAGAGGTAAATGAGCTTCCTTTATACATTCATTTGTCTTTAAAGACAGGTTTATACCAAGATATTTTTATTATTATTTTTATTCAGCTTCATTAACCAAGCTGGCTAGACTGATGAAATTCAATATCTTGAGGGCCACAATGGCCATCTCTGATACAGGTAGTCTTTAACTTACAACCACAATTTGCCCAAATTTTCTATTGCTATGTAAGACAGTTGTTAAGTGAGTTTTGCCCCATTTTACAACCTTTTTTGCAACATAAGTTAAGTGAATCATTGCAGTTGTTAAGTTAGCAACACACTTGTTAAGTGAATCTGGCTTTCCCATTGACTTGGCTTGTCAAGGTTAGAAAATACATTTGATCATGTGACTATGGGGATGCTCCAATTGTCATAAGTATGAAAAATGGTCATAAGCAGAGGTGGTATTCAGCCAGTTTTGACAGGTTCTGGAAAACCGGTAGCAGAAATTTTGAGTAGTTCAGGGAACAGGGTAAATACCACCTCTGGTTGGCCCTGCCCCCATCTATTTGCTGCCTCCCGAGTCCCAGCTGATTAGCTGGGTCTTCTTTTGTTGCCCTGCACAGGAGAACGAAGCTGGAAAGCAGGTTAGTGGGATGGGAAGGGAATGGGGATTTTACAGTATCCTTCCCCTTCCACACCTACCAAGCCACATCATGCCTACCAACCCACGCCCACAGAACCGATAGTAAAAAAAAATGAATATCATCCCTAGTCATAAGTCACTTTTCTGTGCCGTTGTAACTTTCAACAGTCACTAAATGAACTGTTGTAAGTTGAAAACTATCTGTGCACTTTATTTGATTGTATCAAGTCATCTTGTTTAGTGGTTACTCTGATATATGTGTTATGCTTAAATCCAGTTCATCAATAATTAAGTTGGGTGGTTTTGAACATTTCATGTGTTACATATGGATAAGATAAATAAGCAGCCATAGAGGAGTTTGTCAAAAAAAGTAAGATGATAGAAGTATGTTTCTATGCATTCATTGTGTACTGAAATTATTTAGAAAATAGTCCTAATTTTGTCGGAAGATAATCAACAGCATGAACGGTGTTTTAGGAAACAGCTTTAATGGTTTCCCCAAAGGTACTTATCTGTTAAACAGAAAATGAAGCAGGTGAATCTATATACTGAGAAATTATGAAGCAGAAATTTAAAATAATTTTAAAATATAATGCATATTTTATATATCTATTCAGTTAGCTAATTTGAAAACATATTAAGATATACTTTCAGTATGATAACAGCCTTGTTCATTTTATTTTAATCAGACTTAGATGCAAATTTTCATCCAGATTTGTACTATTACTAGATGTTCATGCTTTTTCACTGTTAGAACTGGATTAAAGAATAAGTTATGACAAATAACTTATCCAATGAGTCTGTCTGATCATCCAAGTAATTTTCATTTGAGTCCTAGTGGCTACCAAGAATCTTGATTTATATAATTATAACTCACTCTTCATCTCCAAAAGATCTGCAGATTTGTGACATGTCCCAAACCAATATAATTAGCCATTATTTGCATTGTTCAAAAATATGAATACTGGCATTAATGAGAAATGTTAAGTTAAACTCATGGACTAAAAGGATTTGTGTGGGAATCTATTGACTTCCTGACTGAAACCTTACTTTTTAGTAAGGTAAATAGTAATATTACTTTAGTAGTTATTACTTTAGTTCTGAACTGAAATTAAACAGGAAGAGAAAGCAAGGCAATGAAGTTAGTAGTGAGTGTAAATTTTAAGGTCAGAAGTGATAAGAAAGCAATTTTGAAATGGTTGGTTCAGAGAGCTACCAGATAATAACTTGGAATCATTAGTACTCTTCTCCAAGACACATGTTAAATATAGAAGTTTTTCCACTTAATTTGAAATATACCAGATATAAATATAACCTGTGTGATTATTTACCAGCAGACTGTAAAAAGGAGTTTTTCCTTTTCATAGTAAGATAAGGTTGTTATAGTTAGGATTGTCTTCCAAAAACATGGAGGAGAAAATGTGATTAGCTATAACTGAAGGTCAGTGTTAATTCAAACATTGGGACTTTTTTGCTCATTTCTTTTTTTTTCTCCTATAAAAATAACACCTGTGGATTGGTGTTAAGAAGCAGAAGTTTGTCTCTGGAGGGAAAAGACTGTTTACTAACTGTAGGGGTCTCTTCAAATCCAGTTAGTCTCAATGGTCTTTGGTTTAAATAAGTGATGGGCAAGTTACCTATGGATTCTCTTATAATTAATTCATCGTACCCACTTCCTTTGAGCTTTACTTAAGAAATCTTTAAAGAAAAGAAAAATAGTTTGTTTCTAAACTTTGTCTGAAATCTTAGTAAGTACCAAGACCCAGGGAGCATCTATCTTTCACTCCAGCCTTCCCTGCTAAATCCTACTTCTCAGTAAACTTATTATTTAATGCCTTTAAGCAGTTTGATAAGTTTTATTTTATTTCTGTCAAAATGTATGAGAGTTTTGTTTTCTTGTTCATCTGAGTTCACTGAGTTGCAATTTGCCATTTTTGCTTTGTATTTGTATTTAATCTTGGTATAACGGTTGCCATTTTGATAACAAGGTCATGAGTTAGAGCATTCTCACTTTCTTCATCATTTACACATTATTGCAGGGGCCTCCAATTTTAACTCTTACATTTTCAAGAAATTTTGTCTATAATGCTTTTCATTTAACATTTATTAATGAAAATTTCTCTACATATAAAAAACAATAATTATGGAATTTATAATGTAATTGCTTCTAATAATCAAATAGTCTTATTTTCTATTGATCAATTATCTGGTTGCCCAACTCCAAAGAACTCTGTACAGCTTCCTAAAAGCTTTTAAAAAAGGATCATCATATTATTACAACAATAATGCTCTGAGGAAATAAAAATATACTATCTTTTCACATCACCTTTCAACTTAATGGAGCTTGCAAAATTGACTTAACCTGAGGCTTGAGGGAAAAGGCAGGTTTTCAAGAATACTTGAAAGTGGGTGGATTTAGGGTCCTATGAAATCTAGCCAAATGCTTTCCCAAAGAGCAAATGGCTGTCACCTGGGTCCCATTAGGTAATATTACTTAACCACTAAGCTCTAAAACAAGTCATGTCTTTTAAAGTACTGAATACTACCTAGGATATGCAGTTACTACAAGAAACAAATAGTGTCTCAAAAAGATGGGTTATATGCTTAATCTATATCTTTGGGAGCACTTGGGGTCAACCTCAAATACATTTCAGATTATAGTTAAAAGAAAGAGAGAGAGTTGGTAAGAAGAACAATAATTATGTCTTCAGTTGTTCATATCTGAGTGGTTTTCTGAATGTCATAGGGACATAATTGAGATTTTATCAAATATTGAAATGAAGGACAGAATCAGCCTTTCTTTCTCCCTGTGTCCCATTTCTTTGATCAAAAATGTAAAAAAGAATTAAGGATTTGCGAAGGCAGCATTAATGGAAATAGCTCATCTTCCATGTTGATATTCGCTTTCCTCTTCTTAAGCTAGTCTTCTTTCACTTGGTAATTAACCTTTTGAATAATCTTACTTACATAGCTGCATTAGTCTTTGTTCTGACTCCATCCTGCTAAAAGGCACTATCTGGATTTTTGAAAGTGGGTTTTATAAAGTGGATGATTTAAGGCAACCTAGTCTCTTTTTTTTAGTGTCACCAGAAGTTATTTAATGGAAAATTAAAATTGTATCCAAATACTACAAGAAATGTTAAGAAAAGTGAAGTTTTCTTCAAGGAAAAGCACTAAATGATAGCTTTGTGTAGCAGTTAAAACATGTGGCTAGAAATTGGAAGACCATGAATTAGTTCAGGGATCCTCAAACTTGGCAACTTTAAGACTTGTGGACTTCAACTTCCAGAGTCCTCCATTCTGGGAATTGAAGTCCACAAGTCTTAAAGTTGCCAAGTTTGGAACCTCTGAACTGGTCTCACCTTAGGCAAGAAGCCAACTGAGTGACCTTGAGCCAGTCTCTTTCTCTTAGCCTTAGAAGACACTAGGAAACCACTTCCAAAAATCTTGCCAAGAAAACTGCTTGGAATAGTATAGGCAATCACAAAAAATCAGGAAGGAAGAAAGGAAGGGAGGGAGGGAGGGAGGGAGGAAGGAGGGAAGGAAGGAAGGAAGGAAGGAAGGAAGGAAGGAAGGAAGGAAGGAAGGAAGGAAGGAAGGAAGGAAGGAAGGAAGGAAGGAAGGAAATCTAAGTTTCCTGCACTTAGATCAGTTACCAACAATAGTTTATGCTAAAGAGACTTTGGACAGCAATTTTCACCTCATAGAAGATCAAGTCAGAACTCAAATACTCATTAAGGCTTTGATATACTGAAAAGAAATCTAAACAACTCCCTTTATTTATACCAGTAAAAGCATTCTGTATTTAAATTTTGTTCATCACAGATTTAGAGAGAAAGTACTTAATTGTATTTTCTAGGCTGGGATGCTCAAAATCTGAATATGTTGATAATTCTATTACAATGGTCATTCCATATCTTCAGAATGGGCATTAGATGGAATTTGTGGATAAATGTTTCTGTAATTCCATGGCCTCAGTTAAAAGGAAGCTATTGGGACAGTACTGAAAATCCTTTTCTGACTTTAATGTTGAAGCTTGTAGCTCTTATTACTATGGGTAGATTTTTTTTAAATCCCTCTATGGGAATATGTATGTTTTGTGAGTGTATGTGTGTGTGTGGGTGTGGGTGTGTTTAACTGCATTTTAATTGGGTATTTTCCAAGGCTAAAATTAATCTGTTAATATTACATAATTTTAGATAAGACAACACATTTTAATTCCCTGGATTATGTATGGGGAAGGACAAAGGAATTTAACACTCTCTTCTCCAGCAGTTCTATGGTAACTAGTAGTCATGCACATAGCTCTCTTAACACAAATACTGCACACCATTAACTTATCTTTTCGACCTAACTAAAGGGTATAATTTGAATCTGGGATGCTCTGCATACATCTATAGTTCCTTGATGAAATCTGTCTTCTCTTCAGTCAATCAGTCTGACTGAGATCTTGTCCTCAGTTGCTCTTTGAATAAAGTTGATTTTTACTGAGTAAGAATCCATGCAAGCAGACAATGTTAAGTCTTCAAATGATTTAAGTCATTAGGAGTATAATAACTGTAAGTTTTTATACTACGGTAGTAACCATGGAATCCTTCTGGATTGATTCACCATTTGGATCTTGCCTACAAGATCTTAGTTCTTGTCATTTCTGTTGGTCTGTTGGTCTGTATTTGGAAAATGGCACTGGGAAAATTGCACATTTTGATCCCTATACTTTACATGAAGTAACTAAGGACAGTCATTTGGAGCTTTTGTGTAAGGTGTTATTAATGCATGAGGATATGCAGCTCTACTCACACTTATCATCCAATTCCACAGAAACAATTAACAGGTTTAACTTTCAGATCTTAATGACTTAGGGCCTGATTCCATGAGATCAGTCTATCTCAATCCTTTTGTGAACCTGCACAATTACCATGGATCACCAGGAGAGGTGAAAAAAAATTCCCATTGCCAGGAATTCAGCATTTGGGTACTTGGGGGAAAAAAACACCTCTTGTGTAAAACTCAGGTAGATTATTTTGAATCCTTGCAGAGTCCACATCTCCATCTCAGAACTTTTCATAATTTATTACTTTAATAATTATTTCATGTTCTTATTTTTTTAAAAAAAAAATTGTACTGATTTCATGATATTTTATATTTTGTTTCACGTCTCCTGAAAGGCAATAAATAACTATCGGGCAGTTCCTGCTTAGAAAATTAGGATTAATAGAAGCTGAAATTGTAAACTAAATCAATACAGAGAGCACACTTGTCCATATGACAGGTTGGATTAGAGCATCTGAATACTGAAAGTCAAAGTCTTGGGAAAAATGTAGGAGATGATCTTAACCTTAGAATTTATTTAGAATAAAATCCACTCTGATGCTCAGTATTGCAGGGAGAAGGGGAATTTCTCTCTCTGTCTCTGTCTCTGTCTTTCTTTCTCTCTCTCTCTCTCTCTCTCTCCTTGGCAATTTTTATCTTTCACCCCAGAATCTTCCCAAATTAGAGTTGAGTGATGTATTTGTGGTACAAAATGTATTGAACATTTTTCTCTTTTCTCATTTGGCAAATTATCAGTGAACAGATCATGATTTTTACTAATTTGTTCATTATTCTCAATTGTTAGATGAATCATTTGTGGGAACAAATGTTGCTCTTGGAACAATGATCTGAAATGTAGCTTTTTCTGTAAATTCACTGTTCATTAAACATGCTTTTTAATGTATCACTTTCATCACCTGGCAACTCCATGTGTGTGTGTGTGTGTGTGTGTGTGTGTGTGTGTGTGTGTTTGTGTGTGTGTTACAGAAACATCCAGAACTTGAGCAGACTTCGTCTGCCTCGATTGTTTAGGTTGGATATGGATGACTCCCAATATCTTAAAGATGAGAGTGAAAGCAGCCCAAGTGTTTAATATGGATAGCACATTCTGGCCGCCTATGCTTGGGTGGTTTCTGGAATTTTGGTGGTTCTGGTATCTGGTTGCTGCACTTTAATGCTAGGTCAACCTTTCTCCTCTCTGAAATGTGCCCTCCTGATTTTGAGTACCACATCAACCATAACTCTAGGGTTCTTACTCATCAGTCTCTGGTAGCTTCCATGGTTCCTGCACTAATATCATTACATGTGAGATACTTCTTATGAGACTCAACTGTACTGATCAGTTGCATTGCTGCTCACTTATCTTCTTCATTGCAGTTTAATTACATCCATGCCTGTGCTCAGACTCTGAGCTGGTGGTGGAATTTCCCAGGCTTATGGTTCTTGAAGAAGTTCATGGCCACGATGGCAGCCATGGACATAATTAAACTTATCTGTGACTTGATTCAATGGGTGTTTGTGTGTGTGTGTTGTGGCTCAGACTAAATCTGGTAAATTATGACCTGGATTTAGGGGTGTGTGTGTTAACATCAATCCCCTGCCAAGACAGACCAGTACATATTAGCTCTAGAGTTCTCTACTGCCCTTCAACAGATAGAAGTGGGTCTATTAGATCAGACTTCTCCAGGCTTCAGATATGCAGCAGTTTCAGAGAGAATTTGGATATTTTCCCAAAGCTCTGACACATACACAGGGCTGAGCTTCAAAAATTTCAGCAACGGGCTCTCGGCCCATTGTGCATAGGCAAAGTAGGCATGGTCTAGTCAGCCTCCTGCACTATGGGGAGTGTTTTCACCTTCCTCAGGCTCTGGAGGCTTTCCTTGACCTCTGGGAGGGTGAAAATGGCCTCCCCTGGGCTCTGGATGCCCTCTGGAGGCCAGAAATGGAAACGGCCCATTTCCAGCCTTCTGAAGCCTCTGAGAGGCCCATTTTTCACTTTCCCCCTCTCCTCACAGGACCTGTACTTACCTAGCATCCAAAATGGGATGCATGGAGACTCCTGGGAACAGCGGGGTGGGGTGAGAGGGGCCAGCCAGGGGTGGGATTTGGAGGTTCTCCGAACTGGCCATAATATTAGCTGTGGGTTCTTCTGAACCTGGGTGAACCCATAGCAGCCCACCCCTTCATATACAGTAGTTTGGCTGATATCCTCATGACTGCTTGGCATAAGCAAGTGACATGGGTGCTAGACCAAACTGCACTTGTGCAGTCTCTGTGCACATGGATATCATCAAGCACTATGGTTTACTAAGAAGCTCCAAGAGATAAAGCTACACAAGAGATAACTAGAGTCTTTCTGGAAGAAGACAAAGAATGAATCAACTAAGCCAAAGTAGGAATCTATATTAGGACTTAATTTGTGGTGATGAGGGCAATAAAGCATACTTCTTCACCTTTATTGCATGGCCCTGTTTTGGGTGACCAGGTCCTTCATAGGAACTTGAAAATTCCTGAAGGGTTGCTGTGATGAATATTCATGGTATCTGTCAGATAAAGTGTCTCAACTTACTTCATACCCTTCTTGCTGTTAAGACTTTCAGCACTGGTTAATGCCTCTTTGCAGATGGTCATGAAGCAGGTAGTATGAACTGGGCTTAAGGCTGCTATAAGCTCTTCAAAGAAAATGTGGGGCAGTATTCTGCTGCTATAAAATGAACACATTTTAAGAAATGTACAGCTAAATATACTCAGATATACCCAGAATAGAATTCAGTGATTTAGGGTGTAACTTAAAGTTCAGCAAGCTGGATTTTTATTTCTGTGCAATCAGCAAGAGCCAGACAATCAACCTAGCCAATTCAAAGACTTTGTATTGATTAATAATCACAAATAATTATGCTGCACTTTTCTCTTCTTATTTCTGCCTGTGAATAGTGCGGAGACATAAGAACATATTGTACCTTTTCATGACATATTAAAGCAATTTTGTGAGATCTAACATTTCATTTGAACCTGAACCATGATCAAATTGTTTTTGCTTTAGTTGCTTTAATATTAGCTTTTGTCATCATGCAGCTGATGCAGCAGGATTGATTGATTTTTAAATCAGCTTACAAGAACAAAATTGGAAGCTAGAGAAGTCACAGAATGGAACTACTGTAGCTGCAACGTCTTTTCTAATTCCAAGGGAATCAGGGGAGGAGCAGCCTTCTGTAATCCATCTACATAGGTCCAATCTTTTTCTTTAACTGAAACAGTAAAATTAAACAAATAAATCAGGAAATGCCAGCTTTCATCACAAAGGTGACAGGGATACCTACCCAGATGAATGCTAACTATGGTTCAGAATAAGAAGGATTGAAAATTTCACGTGCAATCATGCACATTCAGTGAAAAAAAGATGATGGGGAGACATAATAAGAGTCTTTAAATATTTAAATGCCTGTTAAAAAGATGAATAATAATAATAGTACTTATGGATAATAACAGTGTTCTTACCTCTTAAGAGCAGAAGGTTTACATATACAAAATCTGACTTGGTGTTAATGTTAAAAGTAAAGAAAAATCCTGAGGCAAAAGCATACCGACAACAGAGCCATATTTTCAATACAAAGTGTAAAATATTATATGAACAACTGAAAGACAAACTAAAGTATAGCATTGCAATGTCTGCCTTTATTATTTTGTTTCAATTGGGTTTCATCCAGGAATTCACTAAGGAGATGGCATTGGTCACACTTATTGATTTATAATGGGGTCAGACGATATATCCATTTTTGTGTTTCTTGATTTGACATTGGCTTTTGATACTATTGATTACCGTATGTTTTTGTATGGCTTCAGGGCTTAGGGGTTGAGGACACTGGATTACATTGTTCTCTTCTCAATGTTCTTTTTTTACATGCCTCCCATTAGTGAAGTCTTTCAGGGTCCAATAAGTTCTTCTCTTTCATGGTTTAATAGCTCCATGAAACTGTCGGGCCATCTTTAGGAGTGGGCACCATAACACCCATGTGACTCCATTGCTCTATGATCTTCACTGGTTACCAGTGAACTTCCAGGTGCAATTCAAGTTCTTGGTTACACATAAAGACCAAATTATCTTAGTACCACATATCTCCCATGGTTTTGCCCATCTTGTAAGAATAGGAAGATTTGGTGTACTTCAAATCTGTTTGATCAAATAATGCCACCTATCTGGACCTTGGACATATGCCATCTATTATACATCTATTATGTATACATCTATTCTCTGGAATGATGTAAGACAGCTGCCACCAATCCTTTGGGCACCAGGAACCGGTTCCGTGGAGAGAGATTTTTCTGTGTAGTGAAGGGGACATGGTTTCGCATGCTGCCTACATCCCGTGAATGGGGTTTCACTTGTTTGTACAGATTGGTTGCTGGAATATAGTGGACCAGTGTTGGTCCATGGACCAGGAGCTGGGAACTCCTGATATAAGAAATTAATGTACATTCTAAGCTAATGATGTTCCAGAAGTGATCAAAGCATGGTTGTTCTCCCAGCATTTGGATAAGATGGTTATGGAACTGAATCAGTGTCCTGTCATGTGGGATATTCTTATCTAGATACCTAGTTCCTTTTTCCTGTTTAACTATTTTAAGTTGAAAGCACTCAGGATTATACTGGAATTGAGCTTCCAAACCCAACAAATGAAAGAATAAATAAAGATATATATATTTATAACTGGAATGGCGCTAGGTGAATTTTGTAAAAACTTTGAGAACTTATGAGAAAATGGTGTGACAGCAAAAAGTGGAAAGGTATAAAACACATTAAGAAACTAACTGATTCCAATTTTAATAAACTTGATTCTTGACATATTGTGATTCTTACTGTTTTACTGTTCTTCAGAGAGGAGGCAACAGTCTAACACATTCTATTATTATAACGGTCTTATGGATTTTTCTATAGGAATGTTCATTTCTACTCATGCATTTAACAGGAAATAGGTTCAGTGTTAGGCCTGGAATCGATGTTCGCTATCTATTGATGGCCTCTGTTTCATTTTATTGATTTTGTATCGATTATTAGATTACTTTATTCTGGAAGTCTATCTTATTCCATGTTTTTAGCTGGTTTATACCACCCAGGTCCACTGAAGTTGGGAGACCAATAAATTTAAACAAATAATAATAATATTATATTACCCTTTAGTGATGTTTCGTGATAATGGTGTGAACTCTAGATCCGATAAACTGCATAAATTTATGCATGAAGCTAACTACATATAGCTCTTCAAACAAGTGGATGATCAGATTTGAGCTGATTTATTTATTTAATAAAATTTATATCACCATCCATCTTATACAATATGACTCTGGGCAGTATACAACAAAATCAGCCATTAAACTCAAATATTAAAAAAAACAATGAATAATCAGCATATATAAAACTCAGATCATGAGAAGATTAATTAAAATGTTATATCTGGTTATAGTTACAAATTATATGCCTGTAGCATTCTTGAACCTGATTGATTAGGAAAAATATCCAATAGATGAAAAGTCATTAATACTCTAAAGGTGAGGGTAAAATCTTACTTTTTAAATATTTATGGAAATACTAGAAACATCTCTCCAGAGAATGACACTTTCCTCAATGCTCAATGCTTTCACAGATTTCAATATTTATTTAATAATTTTGTTCCAGGAAACCTATGTTCAACATTTTTTTCAATCAATCAGAGAGCCCATTGGATGATTTTCCCTATTTTTCAGACCAAGTTTTTTTTAGATAGGGTTATTCTTATGGAGAAAGCAGTTAGGGACCAATGGTGGTAATGTTGAGAAAAAAGGATATAATAATTTAAAATTATACAGCTGTTTACCTCAATGCTAGCTCTGGATGATGTACAGATGAAAAGAAGATATAGTATATGCAAATACATTAAAATGTCAACTTTTTGTTACTATAACATAGGAAAAAGGCATAACATAACAAAAATAGAGATTTTACAGCATGTGGCTACACTTCGACCCATGCCAAACTTTTCAGGCATGAATTAAAGACTTGAAAAATCAGGGTAAACTGAATTTATGGAGGGATGATATTCCAGAGTGTAGGTGCCACAAAAGAGAATGTGCACTTCCTAGATTCCACCACATAATATTGCTTGAAAGAGGAGAGAGAAAGCATGCCTGTGCTATCACATCTTATGGACAAGCAGGTAGGGATTTAGATATTAAAGTTCCCACCCTTTATCCATTATCGATTTTATCCAAGTCAACTACAGATAGATATAGAGGAAGAGACTGGAATAGATATATAGTTATGCTTATGTATGTATGTGTACACACATACCAATTGCTTTTTTTAAAATCAAAGTTGATAGTTACTGATAATACTAGATATATTATAGTTCTGGATTGAATTTTTATTTATACTGGGTATCTTTTTTAAATTATTGCTATTTATTTACTTTGATTATAGTGGTTTTATCTTCATAAACCATTCAGAATGTTGTAAATTACATGATAGATTGTAAAAATAAATATCTGGCTATTTTCATACCATACTATAATGATGTACAAATTACAAAATAATTTAATAATAAAAGGTTTACATGCTTGAACTAGGTTTGGCTGAAAGTGTGATTATGCTACAATTACCAATCAGTTTTGAGAGCTAAGCCAATACAATATGTTGGCTTTAGGCCAGGTGATCTAAGTTCAGATTGTCACTTGTTTAGAGAGCTTACTAGGAGCTATTTGGCTATGTCAATTCAAGATCAAATACCTTAGTTTGTTGTAGTGAGAATAAAACTAAGTGAATCCTCTACATATGAGCCCTAAGAAAAAAGTACATTATTAATATAATATATAAATAATAAGCTTATTTAAAGGTAAAGGTTTCCCCGCACATGTGTGCTACTCATTTCCGGCTCAAGGGGGCAGTGTTCATCTTTGTTTCTAAGCTGAAGAGCCAGCACTGTCAGAAGACGTCTCCATGGTCATGTAGCTGGTATGACTAAATGCTAAAAGTTACCTACCCACTAATGTGGTCCCTATTTTTCTACTTGCATTTTTACATGCTTTTGAACTGCTAGGTTGGCAGAAGAAGCTTATTTATTTATTGTATTAATATTCTAAGTTTATGATTGATTGACTAAAAAAATGATTTTTGAATCCAAGTTTCTAGTCAAAAGCCAATAATTTTATCTATTTACACAATATTCCTTTAATGTTGCAGAATTAAATTCTAAAATCAGTTCAATAAATTACTGTTTTCATTTTAAATTATGTGCAAAATAATACAATTCAGTCCTTCTTTTCATTTTTAGACAAGAACAAATTGTACAGTATGTTACACTAAGACATGCACTAGTGATACTTTTATCCATTTTATCATTTAGATTCCTTTATACTGTACACTACTTTATTGTTTCAGAAAACTGTAGCAACCCTCGCTTTGCCTTGCATCACACAGAACATAAAGTGATTCAGTGTTTGCTTTTCTCTGGTCTTTATTTTAAAAGGTCACTCATAACTATAAGAAGAATCCTTATCAATAGCTTTTTCTTCTTCTTTTTTTTGCACCATCGCATATCTCTTTATTGGTAAGATTAAATGACTGAGAAGACAGAAAAGATCAATTCTGGAGGACCAGAACTTGCTGGCTGGCCTATCTTTGTGCCATCAATGAAAAGTGATTCTTTAACCTGCTATGTATTTTTATCCAAGTTCATCTTATTCAATCTCTTTTCTTTTGCTTTTTTCTTCCCTCATAGGTAAGTCCACTGTCTACTAAACTTTCCTTGACTCACTGTTGTTTGATCATAAAGGTGAGTTATTTTTCTTTCAATTAATTATTGATGATCATTTTACAGAAAATTCTGCAATCCTGCAATTAGACTATTATCATTAGGCTTTTTGTTGGTGATTCAGATGGAAGAGATGATGCAGCAGGATACTTAAAAATGCACATTTATTTTTGGTCCATTATCGCTCTATACAATCTACGGACATTAATAGCAGCCTTGGGAAAAGGAACAACTTACAAACAGTCCCAGTTTTACACACATACACACACACACATTATATATGTGTGTGTGTGTGTGTGTGTGTGTGTTTATGTAATGTAATTCCTCTTGACAAGAAAATGAGTTGAGGAAGAGACCCCAATATGACTGAGAAAAATGTAATATAAGTCAGAATTTTGTGTATATTTATTCTATCCAGTTTGTAACAAACTTGTATTATAGAAATAAAGAAAGACTATATCAACAGTTATTTTCATATAGAATTTGAGGGGGATTTTGTGTGAAACAAGAAAAACCAAGAAGGAACCCAACTGTAAACAGCCAAGAAATAGCATTGTAAAAATCTAAAGAATTAGTTTTGAGGAAGGGAAGGAGAAAGGAGGGGAAAGAGAGAGAAAGAGAAAGTAAGAAAGTAAGTAAGTTTTTTTTTACATTTGAAAAGGTAGGTTACTTATGGTTTTCATAACTTTACAATATTCACTTTAGGATAATTTCTTATTGTCTCATTTTGTTGTGCAAAAAAAATATTTTCCTAAAGAAATAGCTGAAAAAGTGATTGATGATGATGGCAAAGATTGATATAGAAAAATAATAATCATTGCACCAAAGTCCAATTCATTAAGATTTATTGAAGGTTTTTTTAAAAAAATTAAGTGGGCCTTGTTTTGGAATAGATATGCTTGGATTATACAAATAAAGCACTAAGTCCAACTCTGTGTATCCAAACAGGCGAACAAGAGTTTTCATTGTTTTGAAATAATTATTCAACATCATAAGAGCAATAGGAAAATATTTCTGAAAGTGATTATTGAATGGAAAAATGATTTTTGTCTAATACCAACTGATTAGGGACCTATATTGTTTGATTTGAAATGTATACAGCAAAAGTATGGTATATCTAAATAGTTTTATACATGGGAGAAAATGAGAAATATTATGCCCTTATGACATTTCAGAATTGCTTATGATTCTTGTTATCCTCAGTACTCTGCTTTATATCATTGTGGTTTATACTTCATTTATTGATTCATTTTGTTTACTGCCATGTTGGTATCAACGTGCTTCAGAATTTCCAATGGGATAATAGTATTGGTCAATTGCATCAAAAAAGCAGAAAAAGACATCTTAAAGATTAAAGAGATGATAAAGTGGACAACATGTATATTATGTTATCATAAATTTATAGCCTCCAGTCTTATATCTTTCATCATTCAAGCTCATATAAAATAAGATAAAATATTGTATCAACCTGCAAAATGACTTCAAGTGAAGCCATACTTACTTCTGTTTCATTTCTTGGTTGCATTCAGGGGGGAGAGGGGAGAACATGGGGGGGGAGGGACTCAGGAATGTGGTGCCCCAGTCAATTAGCCATAACATCTACCAGCTGGCGTGAGAACCAAGGTCATGTGTACTGACACCTGTTGAAGTTGAGTGGGAATATACATCTGAACTGATTGGCCCATGTGCCTTGAGAGACAAAAGCGGGTAGGGAAGTCTTATTCTTTTAACTATCCCGTTTAATTATCCAGGAATAATTTAGAGCTAGCTTCACTTTCATGATATGATGTACCCAACAAACTTGAACCTCTTGAACCTGAACAAAGCATCAGAGTCATGACTTCTCTGAGTTCATTGCTCAGAATGATGACAACAGTTGGAGAATTAAAGAGTAATTCTTTACTCTTGTTTATTAGCTTCATAGGGCTATTCTACTTCATCAGCTTTAGTAGATAAGAATATATTAACAAATATTCATAGTGATTTGGGAGGGGGGAGTAATGGTTCCTAAGAAATCATTACGACTTTTCTGACTTTTCTTAGCAGATAAATCAGGCAACCATCTTCTGAGGTTATTTTTTCTAATGCTCCTTCAAAAATGCTTCCTAACTCTGAAGTGGCTTCAAAAAGCATTGTTTTGCAGCACCACTCAAAACAGATGGTTTGTTGAGATAACTAGAACACAGTGCAGAATGACATCTGGTAGTTGTTGTTTTTATAGCCCTGCACAGGCTGTTGCCCATCAAGCTACATGTAGCTGACAAGGTGTTGAATAAGCATTCTGTTTTTATTTTACTTTGTATGTCAGTTATAAATAAATAAATAAAGGTAGAGGGATTTATCAAGCTGTTAATAAACATCATTCATTGGTTTTGTTCAGTTTGGTGCTTTGGAACCTTTTTTCAGGGCTGTTAATACAGCCAGGAAACAAACATTCAGATGCATTTAAATAAGATGCTCTCTACATTTCTGTTGCACACAATCCTGGGTGGTTTGATTGCTCTGTGCAATGTGGCTATCTTTGTTTTGTGAAGAAAGACTGGAGTTCACATAAAGCAATACTTTTTAGCTCTCAGATTAATGGAAACCATTTCTACAATCTGCTGATCTTGATTTCAAAATGTTGGATTTGCTTGTATTTTCCTTTCTTTTAGACCATAGAATGAACTTTGTATGAAATCTAGAGTAACTGTCTTTGGCTATTCAGGAAGAATTTTTTTTAAATTAATATTTTTATCTTATTTAGTAACATTATGCATTTAATCATTACTTAGAAAATGGAACAACTTTTGTACCAATTATTAATGCTATGGAGGCAAGTTTGTTTTTCTCTCTCATTATCCATCACCTCATTGGTAGTATTGGGTACGTTTGTGAACTTCCAAAACTTAATGGAAATAAGAATTCCATCCTATACTAAATATTAAAATATAATAGCTTCACTGCCAGTTTGGGTGGGGTGTGATATCCTACTATATTTTACTAAATATAAACAGGCAGAAAACCTCACACTCATTCACACTGATGTTACCTTGTTGGATAATGAAAAGTCTGCAAACAAATAATCAAGTTCAGAGAGCACCAAGAATTCAGTGGATACAAAATGATAAAATAAGATGCTACACTATACTATACTTACAGATATATGTATTGGCATGCAAGAGAAACTGAACTATGATAATGTCATGGCAACAACAGTAGGAGAAACATAAAATTGGGAAATTGAGAATATAGTTTAGGAACTTCACCAAGGTCTCCAGAGCAAATAGTCTTATAAAATGGAATTTTCCTATCTTTTTCAAAAGAACCTCTGTTCTTTGGAAAAGATATATACCTTGCCACCTGAAAGCTCTTCTATAACCAAGAATGGTTACAATGAATAAATAATCTGCTTGCTTCAGGAAACAATTGATTCTATTCAAATTAAAGTGACACAGAACCAGTGATAATGAAAACAATTATAGATGAAAATGAAAAATGCTTGAAACAATTTTTGCACAAAGAAATAAAGAAGTTTTTAAATAAAGAAAAAGTTTTACATATAAATACATATAAACATATACATACATATAAAAGACAAATTGCTTCTTTCATTGATATCTCTCCATATTATATTTTTTCTAGTCAATAACTTTAAGTACTCCTATTTAGCTTTAAGTAGAGATGATTATTAAAATGTACACTTACTACCTTGTCTCTGAAGAGAAATTTTTTACAATCCAATAACATAGAAAGCCTAGGTTAGGTCTCAAGGACTTGCCAGAACAGATTCTTGCTCTGTTATTTGGGACTGGTTTAACCCAATTGGGATTGGTTTAACCCAGTTGGAAGTGGCAAGGCCATTAGGACAATACGCACACCATGTCCCTCCTAGCTAATTTAAACTGCCTGAAGGGTGTTGTGTGGGTAAGTTTTAGTGGGCAGTGACAGATTGACAGCGGGCAACATTGTATTTTGCTGGTCTTTCTCCTTTGTCTTAGGTCAATATCAGTCACTGGTGATTTGGGGAAGAAAGATATGGAAAGGTTGTACATGTTATCTCCTCTTCTCTTCAACTTTTACATGAAGCTTCAGACTGAGATCATCCATCACCTTATACTTCAATATCATCGATATGCTGATACTTAATTATTCTTCCCCTTTCTTCCCCTGGTGGATTAAGTGATGCTGTTGAAGGTTGTACAGTGTCTGGATTGGGAACAAAAGGTTTGAACTGAACACTTGCAAAACTGAATGGCTCTGGGTTTTGGGAAACTTTGGTTCAGGGACTATGCCATCTTTGGTACTGCCGAAAATAAATCCATTATTCAATCTGAGAATCTTTCTAGATTCATTTCTTGCTCAAAGGCAAGTGGCAGTTGTGGCTAGAAGAGTTTTGCACAATTTTGCACCATGTGCAAGTTGCTCATTTTCCCTGGGATTCCCAGCCATTCATGCTATGGTAATCTCCCATATAGACTATTGCAATGTACTTTATATGGGGCTGCCCTTGAAGGGTATACATAAGCTTTATTGCTATAAGCAGTGCAGGTAATTATTTGTACCTCTAGAACAGTACTTGTTACACTTTACTCTATGAGCTGCTTTGGTTGCCAGTTTGTTCCTGGATGCAATTCTAGGTACTGCTTTTGACCTTTAAAGCTCTTCATGGCATGGAGTAGATTATTTGAAGGATTGCCTTCACCTAATGATATCTGCCCATCCAATTAGGTCTGGCAGAAGAAATGTGCTACAGATCTTGTCTGCAAAGTAGTTACACCTGATAATATCTCAAAGATAGGTCTTTTATGCTCCGATTTCTTCCTGTGGAACAAATATCATTCAACCCCGAAGTGAGACTGGTTCCATTGCTGACATCCTTCTAGAAATCTCTTAAAACATGAATAGGGAATTATTTTATTTTTTATTTATTTATTTAAGATATTTATATACCGCCCTTCTCCCGAAGGAGTCAGGGCGGTGTACAGCCAACCATAAAACTTTTTACAATTATAAAAGTTAAAGGAGAATTAAATATCTTAAGGCTGTCTAAAATTATACTCTCCCCCGATAAATTAATAAAACCCCAAATTATAATGAAATGAACACTTGACAGTACATACATTAGCTTATACACATACACACACATGCATTTACTTTGTGTGAACAAAGTTCTATGGGGTCCTTGGTTCCAAGGCCCCCTCATGTTTTCATGTTCAGGATTGCCTGAACTATAAATATTCTCCTTTATTGATATACATTTCTGTCTTATAAACCCATGGTGCTGCGTTAGACCATTGAGAAAGCCCTGCTTAACCAGTAATCTGTTAAATACTGCTACTCTGAAATTTAACTTAATTGTGCATCATTAGAGAGAAACTGGAAAGATACAGAATATTTTGACTTACTATAACCCATTAAAATAGTTGACTGTTACTGGTATAAAAATGACATTTTCCAAACTAAAAGCTGTTGACTCTTATATAATAATTTGTTATTAAAATATGTCCTTCCTAAAGGCAGAGTATTGCTTTGGAAGGAATTGCTTGTAAACTCACTGTCTGGGGCTTGCTGTTTACTGGCTAGAATGTTAGATGTATTGTTCAGTCAGCCTGTTGGCCACCCTTGAGTGTTGGCAATTACAACTCCATCTGAATCAGCCATGGCTTCATTTCAGGTGGTATATTGAATCTTTTTCCAAATCCAGTTTACTATCAGCTATTTTCCTTGCAGCATCCATGTGATCAATACAGTAATGAGCTCAACAAATGCTCATTAAAAGAGGGAACTTGGCAAGTCAAAATAAACCATAAGGTCCTGAGCACTCTTTGATGTATGCAGCTTCAAGGGGCGGGGGGGGGGGGGCTCTCTGCCATGTACAGCTGAAATCCATGGCTTTTGGTTTTCAGTTTGCTTCTTGAGATTTCTTAAACTTGGACTGTGTGTGTGAGAGGACGAACCATACCACAGAAAGTAAACATATTTAATGATGAGAATTATTTAGCATAGCCATTTTCTTTAGCAAACGTGTACTCATATGTGCACATACAAATTCTCAGTGTGTGTATCTACGGATTAGAATAAAGATTTGCTGGTGGAGATTTAGTTGAGCTTTCAGCAATATCCCTCCTTTTTCAATTCCATCTGTGTCCTTTACTGATTCAGTTCATCAGGATTCTACTCACATTGCCAAAGGACTATATGTTTAGGAGAAGGAAAATGGACAGCTTATGTGTGAGTGAAATTACTTTTTCAGTTCTTTTCAGTGATATTATTTTTCAGCAATTTTACATAAAATCGATAAAAAGGTACTCTTGTGAAGGAGCTCTTGGCTCCACCTCCTCTATATAAAATATATATTCTGGGTCTTTATTAAATGTGATCACATTTGAACATCTGATCTGTTTCTTTTTCCCAAATATTCACAAAACAATAAATATGGTTATTGCAAATAACCGTATAAAAATACAAAAGTCTTCTAAAGAACATAGCAACTTGCTTTTTTGAATCTAGCTATTAGTATACTTCACTTAGTATAATGAAAGAAATCTATCCCACAATAAGGTTTTTTTTGGCTGCCCTTTATTTGGCATGTCTTATGAACTTTGACTCAAATTCAGAGGTGGTATTCAGCAGGTTCTGACCGGTTCTGGAGAACCGATAGCAGAAATTTTGAGTAGTTCAGAGAACCGGCAAATATCACCTCTGATTGGAGAGTTTACAGTACCCTTCCCCTGCCACGCCCACCAAGCCATGCCCACAGAACCAGTAGTAAAAAAATTTGAATCCCACCACTGCTCAAATTGTATATATTATAGTGAAATCCACTGTGTAAACAGTTAAATATTAGGTTACCGAACTGATATTTGTGTTTTTAAGTCTTTTACATTTTACAAACTGGGCATACTGAAATGCAGTGCACCAAAGAAGTCAGAATTAAAATAAAGTTTCCTGAGGTTCTAGCAAACAAACAACTACAGAGACTCCAATTTTTCTTTATTTATAATTAGTGGCTGTTGAAATTGAATTATTCCCATGATGGACGGAAGGAAGGAAGGAAGGAAGGAAGGAAGGAAGGAAGGAAATGTGCATGTGCCAAGATGGCAGCCGGACACTAGTTGCGAGCTCTGCCAGCCGCTCTGCATTCCAGGTTGAGCCTACTCTCCCTCCTGGGGCCTTTCGGGGCAGGTGTTGGTGGCCCGGGGGGGGAGGTTGGCACAGCTGTAGGAGTGTGAGAGCAGTCGGCGGGTGGCCCGGGTGGCTGAGTGGGCAGCCCGGATGGTGGACAGGATTGTTGGCATTTTTACCTCTTGCCGCGCCCGTTCCACTTTGCTTATTGCGTTGTTTACCGCTGCTTAGTCTGTATTCGGACCGGCCTGGTATCGAATTGTCCCTGCCAGCCTACTTTGTCCTTTCTCGCCGCGCCTCAGTTCTTTAAATGAAGATGGCTTCGGCCGGCATATCGGCTGGCGCTTTGGCGCTGATGAGGCTACCGCCCGGCTGGGCGGGGCCAGCATTTTCAGCGCTAGCATTCAGGGCTCTGGAGTTTCCAGCGCTGGCATTCAAGGTTCTGGAGATTGGGAGCGACTCGATGGTTATCTGGAGGCCTGGATCCAACCTCGACTGGCCCTGCAGCTTGGGCCTTGGTTTTGTGGGCTGGGTTCGCGGTGGCAACGGCAATGGCTTGGAGGGTCAGGGCCAACACCGATGGGTTTGCCCGACCTTTTGGAGCGGCCGGCTTTGGGGCTGTTGCCCCGGGCCTGGCCGGCCCCGCTAGGAGTTCCAATGACATGGAGAGGGCCAAGAGTGGGTTTTCGATGGCCTTGGCGTCATCTGGTGGGTCTGGGTTCTGAGAAAACGACTGCTCCAGTGGCGGGATCCCGAGTGGTGATGGTGTCCTTGGCTGGTGTGGCCTTGCTGGGGGTGGAGACAGTGACAGTGGCCCGAAGATCTCGCCGGCAGCGACGACGTCGGCGGCGGTGGCCTGGCCTGGTTCCGTCTGGCCCAGCGGCGGGGGTGCCTAATGTGAGGATGACGCCGGCCCTGTTAACTAAGATCAGAACTCCGGTGTTGGCGACATCATCAACTGGAGTGAACGTGTTGCCTTCCCAATCTTGTTTTTATCAACGCTGGCAACAATGTCAAGGACAGGGGTTACGATTTGTTAACTGGGATATCTGGAGAGGTCAGCCTCGAACTGGCCCCTCTCCTCTTCAACCTCGACCTCAGTTATTAACAACTGCATCTGCTGGATGCCGGGTGGCCGGCCCGATTGTATACTCAGCGGTGGACTTGAGGCACTCAGGAATGTCCCCTTTCCTTGAAGCGGCCCCCTGACCTTTCTGTGGCATACCTCGATGACGGACCTTGGAATCCGGAGAGGTGGCACATTCACAGGAAACGCGCCCAATTACGTTTATTTATTTCCAAATTCTAAAGGGGTTAGAGAGGGTGGTCAGACAGGGTTTGGGGGACAACCCTTCTGGAAAAAAGGCCAGACCAGAGTTCACGCACGGTCGGGGGGTTGTGGGACCAGTGATGGTTGGATCGAGGAGGGGGGTTTTTTCTAGGGAGGGGGAGGAAAGGGCCATCTCTACGATCGGTGGGAGAGGCAGGTATGGCGTTGACAGGAGGCATTATCAAATTATGGGAGCTCACTCCCGCTGTTTACAAGCGGTGGTGTGCTCCAGCCCCCAGGTCATGTCTCTCTCCCTGCGTTGTTTGAATGATCGGGCCCCGGGCCTCAGGCTGATGTTATGCAATGCCAGGTCCGTAGTGAATAAAGCCCCCGCTGTTTACGATCTTGTTACGGAGGGGTGTGTGGACCTGGCTGGCATTACCAAGACCTGGCTGGGACAAGAGGGGGATGTCCCTCTGGTGGAAATGTGCCCAGCCAGGTTTCGGGTCTTTCATCGGCCGAGGGCCCAGGGGAGGGGTAGGGGGGTTGCGGTGATTATTTGGGAAGATCTGGGTCCTAGGGAATCCACTGTTCCTCAGACGACCGGATGTGAGTCCCTTTTTGTAAAGTGTGGTTCCGGGGTTCAGATGGGCCTATTGATCACATCCCTGCTATGTGACATCGGCTCTGCCTGAGCTCCTCCAGGTCATAGCCGGCTTGGCGGTTGAGACCCCCAGGCTGATGGTCATGGGGGATTTCAACCTGCCTTCAGCTGGCGGGGCCTCGGGGATTGCTCAGGAGTTCTTGGCTTCCATGACAACCTTGGGCCTGACCCAATTAATTAGGGAGCCCACTCACATTGGGGGTCACATCCTGGATCTGTTTTTTGTCTCTGGACAGTGGCAGGATGATCTTGGTGTTGGGGACGTTTTTGTTGAGCCCTTGTCATGGTCTGATCATTCGCTCCTTAGGCTGGACTTCCAGGCTATTCCCCCCATCGCAGGGAGGCGGACTAAATACGTTGGTACCACCCCAGGCGCCTGATGGATCCAGATAGGTTCTTGATAGAGCTTGGGCCATGTCCCGACGTTCGAGCACACGACTCAGTTGAGGACCTGGTTGCCACCTGGGATAGGGTGGCGGCTGGGGCCCTGGACCAGGTCGCGCCTTTGCGGCCTCTGACCCAGCGCCACTCTCGCTCGGCCCCTTGGTTCTCCGAGGAGCTGAGGGGGATGAAGCACTGGAAAAGACGCCTGGAGAGTATTTGGAGGACTACTCGCTCCAGACCTGACCGAACACTATTACGGTCTTATATTAAGACCTATTTAGTGATGATAAGGGTGGCAAAGCATTCTCACTTTTCACCCTTATTGCGTCCGCAGGAAAATGACCGGCTGCCCTGTTTAGAGTGATCCGCTCCCTCCTGGAAGGGGGAGTGAGGGAGGACCCCTTGCAGGGACAGGTTGAGGACTTTTCAAATTTCCTGCTGGATAAAATCACTCGGATCCGGGACGGGTTGGACTCTAAATGGGCAACTCTGGGTGGGGGGTCGGGGGCGGAATTTGGGGCAATCATTTGGGAGGAGTTTGATCCTGTGATCCCCCAAGACGTGGACAGGTTGCTGCGGGGGCTGAATGCTACCACATGTTGATTGGACCCATGTCCCTCCTGGTTGGTGTTGGCCACTCGGGAGGTGACACAAGGTTGGTTTCAGGGTATTATTAATGCTTCCTTGAGTGAGGGATATCTGCCCGTCGCCTTGAAAGAGACAGTGCTGATACCCCTCCTCAAGAAACTGTCCCTGGACCCAACTTTGTTATCTAATTATTGTCCCGTCTCCAATCTTCGTTTTGTGGCAAAGGTTGTTGAGAGTGTGGTGGCACGACAGCTTTCCTAGCACCTGGATGAAGCTGTCTATTTGGATCCACGCCAATCGGGCTTCAGGCCCGGGCACAGCACGGAGACGGCATTGGTCGCATTGGTGGATGATCTCTGGAGGGCCCGTGACAGAGGTTATTCCTCTGTCCTGGTCCTATTAGATCTGTCAGCGGCTTTCGATACTGTCGACCACAGTATCTTATTGCAGCGGTTGGGGAGGGCGTTGGGAGTGGTAGGCATCGTTATGCGGTGGTTCTCCTCTTTCCTCTCTGACCATTCGCAATTCGTGTTGGCAGAGGGGCAGAGGTCAGCCCCGAGGCCCCTGGTTTGCAGGGTGCCTCAGTGGTCGGTGCTCTCACCCCTTCTGTTCAACATTTATATGAAGCCGCTGGGTGAGATCATCCGTGGCTTTGGGGTAGAGTTTCATCAGTACACTGATGATACTCAGCTGTACATCTCTACCCCGGGCCACCCCGATGAAGCCGTCGAAGTGATGACCTGGTGCCTGGAGGCCATGCAGTGTTGGATGGGGTGGAACAGGCTTCAGCTCAACCCATCTAAGACTGAGTGGCTGTGCTTCCTGGCACCCCGGTACAGCCAGCTGGTTCCATCGCTGGCTGTGGGGGGGAAATTCTTGCCCCCACAGAGAGGGCCCGCAATCTGGGTGTCCTCCTGGATGTGCGGCTGTCATTGGAAGACCATGTGGCGGCTGTCGCCAGGGGGGCTTTTGGCCAGGTCCGTAGGATCTACCAGTTGCGGCCCTTTCTGGATCGGGATGCGCTTCGCACGGTCACTTCCGCCCTTCTAACCTCCCACCTAGACTATGCCAATGCTCTCTACATGGGGCTGCCTTTGAAGAGCATCCGGAGGCTCCAGCTGGTGCAGAGTGCGGCCACGCAGGTGGTGTTGGGAGCTCCTCGGGGCTCCCATGTTATGCCACTTCTGCGTGAGCTGCATTGGCTCCCGGTGGCCCTCCGGGTGCGCTTAAAGGTCTTAGTTATCATCTTTAAAGCGCTCCATGGCTCGGGACCAGGATATTTGCGAGACTGCCTCCTGCCATTATCGGCCTCCTGCTGACCGATATGCTCCCATAGAGTCGGCCTCCTCAGGGTGCCACCGGCTGGACGGCTGGCGACCCCGAAGATGCGGGCCTTCTCATTGGGGGCACCCTCTCTCTGGAACGAATTACCCCTGGAGATGAGGACTATCCCTGATTTCCTGACCTTCCACCGTGTCTTGAAAACTCATTTATTTCAGCAAGCTGGTCTGGCCTAGGGGTTTTTAAATCTTTTAATCTGGTTTTAACTTTCTTAATTCCCTTATTTTTAATCTTTTGAAAGGGCCAATGTATTTAATTCTTTTAATTTTTAAATATTGTATATGTATTTTTATATGTGTATTTTATCTTGACTGTTCACCGCCCCGAGTCCCTTTGGGAGAGGGGGGCGGTATATAAATTTAAATTTAAAAAAAAGGAAGGAAGGAAGGAATCATTTTTAGATGTAGCACCAAAAGCAAGCAATTGCCCAAATCGCTCAAATATAAGTTTTTTGCATTAAAAGAAATCAAAGTTGTCTTTTAAAAGTAATATGTAACATCTGTCTTTATCATTTATCTATCTGTCTGTTCATCTGTCTGTCTGTCTGTCTAACTGTATTTGTCTCTCTCTCTCCACACACACACACACAGATACACACACACACAAACTATATATAATATATTTATGTAGTAATATATGCCAAGCGGCCTTGTGTTTTAAGCATAGAAGAAAAAAGATGTGTACTTATTTCAGAGTATGTTTCACTGAATTTTGGCTTAAAATCAGTCTAATTCTGCTGAATAAAGTCTTTGTTTAAAGCTGTAATATTGATATTAGGACATATATTATAATGTGTATACTGCATAGAGTACAGTGGAAGTGAAGTATCAAAATAATACTCCCCAACAAAGCACCCTTCATTCCTAGAAATTTTCAAAGAGGTAATTCTGGTTGTAGCATCTAAGCTGAAGTCTTCACTATGGAAAGCATACAGGTAGGATAAGATTTTACCCATAGAAGTAGGTTTATTACAATACAGATAATAAAATTTTAATCACAAATTAAATATGAGGAAGATTACACAAAAGTGTAATAATTAATACTAATAAAGCTTATGAATAATAAAGCTTATCAATTTTAATATGAATTGGATAATATTTGCAGGTTTTCCTAGGAAAGACAACTCTAGACTTCAAAAGATCTATAGTATTTCTGACAACAAGTCAACTATCTGAAAGGAAAGAAAGAAAAATCTTCAAAAAGACATCAAATATTTCAGATTTGTAAGGCTCTAAAGTTTCTGTTGCTTTTAGGTATCTCAATTCTTGTATTTCTGAATGATTTTCATGACAATTTTGGAGATTATATGTCCCCCCCCCCCGATCTAATATACATTTCTGTATTTCATTATTTTTTCTAGGAAAATAACTCTAGGAAAACTTTTGTGTCTAAGTCTGAAATATAAAATTTGTAGTGGAAGGTAAACTATTGAACAGGAAAGTTGTAATACAAGTTGTAAAACCCTTTTGACAAAAGTTTAGAAATTTAAAACCAAGCTTCTATCATGAACCCAAATGTTTCTCATAAGCTTCTTATCTTTAGGCATGCATGCCATAGAAAAATTGTTAAGAAGCTTATGAGAAACTATTGAATTCTCTAGTAGAAAATTGGTTTTTAATTTCAGAAACGTTTCTCAAACTTAATTTTCCCAAATGTGCTGTTTAAAGGAATGGGAAGAAAACAATTCTAATAGGTAACCACATTTTAACTTCCCAAAAAAATTTTTTCAAAGGAAATGGCAATTAGTGATGTTACAGAGAACTGAAGAAATTTCATAATTTTGCCATATTCTAACTTCTTTAAATATTAAATGAAAAGAAAGGCTTTTTTCTTTCTTCCTTTCAAAGCTAAATTCCAATCATACCTACTAAATTGTGATTGAGTTGGTTGGTGAAAACTAAGATAATGGAGTAGCAACATGATTAAAGGTTAAGGGCTTATATTATGATGCTGTTCTATCATCTTGCTATTTTAGAGATGCATATATGGATACTGCTGCTAAAACCTTCTCTTCACATTTGCCCTATTTCTGGCCTTTCCTGTCAGTACTATAGTATATCTCTGGCATCTTTCTGTAAATTGTATTGAATTCTGTTTTATGTATGAGATTATAAAGTGGCTTTACAATTCAATCATGCTGCTAGAATATTAAATTGATTCACAGTTCTAGCTCATTTAATTCTAAATTAAGTTAAATTCTAAATTAAATAAAGAATTCTAGTTCATGCCCCAATTTTTTTTAAAAAAAAAAGGGGGGGGGGGAGGGACAAATGATGCCAGTACAGTCCTCATCCAAATGACAATGCTGTCACAGAATGCCAGTGGGCGAGTTTTAGGAGGAACATAAAGTAATTGTATTTCACTGGAGTTTCCATGGTAGCAAATGACTACTTTTATATTGTTGAAAGGTGAACAAGAGTAACAATGGAAAGCATAGATTTCTGCAAGGTGTAAGCATCAGAATTTCATTCAATCTCTCCTCCCCAATACAGTATAGGGCAGTAAAGAAATGGTTCAACTACAGACTTTCAAATAATGAGAGAGGGAGAGCAGGGGAAGAAGAGAAAAGGGAAGAACCTCGATTTTTCACCTGTTTCTATTCAGTATCTCACATATACTTGTTTTTTCCAGGAGTAATTTGGAATCAGAAGCAGTTTAGAGTAGAAATAAAAATAACTATTCTCAAAGAGAGATCTATCTATCTATCTATCTATCTATCTATCTATCTATCTATCTATCTATCTATCTATCTATCTATCTATCTATCTATCTATCTATCTATCCATCCATCCATCCATCCATCCATCCATCCATCCATCCATCCATCTATCTGGCCAAAGAAACACTTCATTTCCTCAGTCTGAAATAGCTTTCTATTTAATTGCTTGATGCTCAACGCTTTATGAATATTTGCAGTTAGTTTAGAATATTACATGAAATCTTTTTGTTAACCTTTTATTACTAATTTTTGGAATTACAATGTTTCTGTTAAAGAGCAAAAACTGGCAATTTCTCAGCTTAACATTTTTGGATTGACAAAACTGTATTATTCTGTCTCAACTAGGTATGTTTAGTTTCTTTTGTGATTCATAAATAATGATGATATAGTATTAATTAAGATTTTATTCTACGGCAGTATAAGAAAAAACTGCAATAATATCACAAACACTATTTTTGTTTATTTATTTATTTATTTATTTATTTATATCGAATTTATATACCGCCCTTCTCCCGAGGGACTCAGGGCAATGTACAGCCAACTATAATATAATACAAATTACAAAAGTTAAAAAGAATTAAATACACGGCTGCTACTAAAATTTATATTTAAAACCCAATAGTTACAATATAAAAACCCCAGTTTCTAAAACCCCAATTTCTAGAACCCCAATTTCTAAAAACCCCAATTTAAAACTCCAATTTTAAAATCATCCCAGGCCAGCCTGCTCAAAGAGCCAAGCTTTCAACGCACATCTAAACGCTCTCAGGTCAGTGGTCATCCGTAACTCAAGAGGCAACCCATTCCAGAGGGTGGGTGCCCCCACAGAGAAGGCTCTGTTCCTCAGGGTCATGGATGCCATCGGGACCTGAAGGAGAGTCTCCCTGTGGGAGCGCACCAGTCGGTGGGAGACTACTGGCAGAACGCGGTCTTGCAAATAGCCTGTACTGATGCCATAGATCACTTTAAAGGTCAAAACCAGAACCTTAAAGCGAACCCAGAAGGCCACCGGCAACCAATGCAGCTCGCGCAAGAGAGGCGTCACATGGGAGTTTCTTGATGCTCCCATAACCATCCGCGCGGCCGCATTTTGCATCAGTTGAAGCCTCCGGGTGCTCCCCGCAGGGAGCCCCATGTAGAGGGCATTACAGTAGTCCAGGAGGGAGGTGACCAGGGCATGAGTGACCGTGTGTAAGGCGTCCCGATCAAGAAAGGGCCGCAACTGGCGAATCAGGCGAACCTGATAAAAAGCTCCCCTGGAGACGGTTGTAATATGATCTTCTAAAGACAACCATGCATCCAGGAGGATGCCTAGATTGCAAGCCCTCTCTGTGGGGGTTAAGATCTCTCCCCCAATAGCCAGCGATGAGGTCTATATCGGGGCGCTGGAAACCACAACCACTCAGTCTTGGAAGGTTGAGTTGAAGCTTGTTTCTGCCCATTCAAATCCGCATGGCCTCCAGGCACTGGGACATAACCTCACAGCATCGTTGGGGTGGTTTGGGATGGAGATGTAAAGCTGAGTATCATCAGCATAAAGATGACACTTCACCCCAAAGCCACGGATGATCTCCCCCAGCGGCTTCACATAAATGTTGAACAAAAGAGGACCGACCCCTGAGGCACCCCGCAAATGAGGGGCCTAGGGGTGGACCACTCCCCCCCGTCAACACAAATTGCGAGCAGTTAAGAGGAAAGAGGAGAACGACCGCAAAACAGTTCCTCCAATTCCCAACCTCTCCAATTCCCAATTCCTTCAATTCCCAACTGCTGCAATGGGATACTATGGTCGAAAGCCACTGAGAGATCTAATAGGACCAGGACAGAGGAATAACCTTTGTCACGGGCCCTCCAGAGATCATCAACCAACGTGACCAATGATGTTTTGGTGCTGTACCCGGGCCTGAAGCCTGATTGGAAAGGATCGAGGTAAGTCGCTTCCTCCAGGTACTGAGGAAGCTGACGTGCCACCACACTCTTGACAACCTTCGCCACAAAGGGGAGGTTGGAGACTGGATGATAGTTATTTAAAACAGCTGGGTCCAGGGCAGGCTTCTTGAGGAGGGGTCGCATCACCGCCATTTTCAAGGTGGTAGGAAGCAATCCCTCCCTCAACGAAGCGTTGACAATCCCCTGGAGCCAGCCTCGTGTCACCTCCCTGGAGGTAGAAACCAACCAGGAGGAGCACGGATCCAACAAACATGTGGTGGTATTCAGCCTCCCCAGCAATCTGTCCACACCCTCGGCGGTCACAGGATCAGACTCCTCCCAGATAACCGTCTCAAGACTTGCCCTGGACACCTCCCCTGGGACTGTCCAACTGGAGTCCAGACCACCCCGAATCTGAGCGATTTTATCATACAGAAATCGGGAAAACTACTCTGCTCTGCCCTGCAAGACATCCTCCCGTGCTCTCGGCTCAAGCAGGGAGCGGGTCAGTCTAAACAGAGCAGCAGACCGATTTTCTGCCGACGCAAGAAGGGCAAAGAAATTTGAATGCTTCGCCGCCTCTATTGCCACAGGTAGGTCCTAATATGGGACCTCACCTGTGTCCAGTCAGACTCGGTGTGACTGGTCCTCCAAACGCCCTCCAGATGTCTTTTCCGGCACTTCATCTCCCTCAGCTCCTCCGTAAACCACGGAGCTGGATGGGATCTGTGCCGAGTCAGAGGTCGCAAAGGCACAACTCGGTCCAGAGCCTCGGCAGCCAACCTATCCCAGGTGGCCACCATGTCTCCAGCCAAGTTATGAGCCAGAGTCTCAGGAAATGTCCCAAGCTCCATCTGGAACCGCTCAGGATCCATCAGGCACCTGGAGAGGAACCATCTCCTCGGTTCCGCCTCCCTGTGGTGGGGAGGGGGTGGCACAGAAGTCAAGCCTGAAAAGAGAATGATCGGACCATGACAAGGGTTTTATAACTAAACCCCCAAGACTACTATCATTCAACAATTGAGTAGAGACAAAAATCAGGTCCAGCGTGTGTGTCCCCATGTGAGTGGGGCCAGAAACTAATTGGGTCAGGTCCATGGCCATCATGGAAGCCAGGAACTCCTGAGCCACCCCAGAGGTTTCCCCAAGCGAAGGCAGGCTGAAATCCCCTAAGACTAAAAGCCTAGGGATCTCAACCGCCAGCCCGGCTATCACCTTGAGGAGCCTGGGCAGGGCCGATGATACTTGGCAGGGAGCCAGGTACATTATCAAAAGGCCCATCTGAACCCCCTGATCTCACTTCACAAAGAGAGACTCACAACCAGCTATCTGAGGAACAGTGGCCTCCCTAGGACAAAGGACTTCTCTAATAATCTAACTAGGCAACAATCAAAGAATATCCAAGAAAACAGAAGAATATAACATAAGATAGCAATAGAATAATATTAAAATAAGAAAAAAAATACCTTAAACCTCTTCTAACTATCAGAAAACTCTAAGGAGAAAATGTTAGGCAGATTTTGTCAAATTTGAGGTACTGTATATTCAAATACTCTCTCATGCTGTTATTGCACAAACACATGGAGGAAGGTAGGATATAAATTTAGTGAAAAACAATAGCATCTTATTTCATTAGTATTATAGTGTAGATTAAATATTTTAAAATACATTTTAAAATTCTAATATAACATTTTTAACAATTCTAATGTAACAAAGCTACTTTTTAAGTTCTAATCTACCAAAAATTCACAATAGAATTTGTAATGCATATTCTAACACATATATTACACACACACACACACACACACACACACATTTTCTGAATGTAGATTTACAGATTAACAGAATTGGAAGGCATCTTGTAGGTCATCTAGTCCAACCCTCCCCCAAGCAGGAAACCTTGCACCATTTCCAACAAATGGCAGTCCAATCTTTTCTTGAAAGCCTCCAGTGATGAAGCTCCCACAACCTCTGAAGGCAAGCTATTCCATTGGTTGATTGTTTTCACTGTCAGAAATTTATCCTTATTTCTAGGTTGTATCTCTCCTTGATCAGTTTCCATCCATTGTTTCTTGTCTGGCCTTCTGGTGCCTTGGAAAATAGCTTGACCCCTGCATGTCTGTGGCAGCCCCAGATAGCAGGAACACTGCTATTATGTCTCGTCTGGTCCTTTTCTTCACTAGACTAAACATGACCAGTCCCTATAACTGTTATTCATATGTTTTTAGAATAGAATAGAATAGAATAGAATAGAACACAACAGAACAGAACAGAACAGAATAGAATAGAATAGAATAGAATAGAATTCTTTATTGGCCAAGTGTGAATGGATACACAAATAATTTGTGTTAAGGGAATTATTTGTTTAGCAGAGCGATGGCGTTCGAAAAAAAACTGTTCTTGTGTCTAGTTGTTTTGGTGTGCAGTACTCTATAGCGTCATTTTGAGGGTAGGAGTTGAAACAGTTTATGTCTGGGATGTGAGGGGTCTGTGAATATTTTCACAGCCCTTTTTTTGACTCATGCAGTATACAGGTCCTCAACTGAAGGCAGGTTGGTAGTAATTATTTTTTCTGCAGTCTTAATTACTCTCTGAAGTCTATGTTTGTCTTGTTGGGTTGCAGAACGAACCAGACAGTTATAGAGGTGCAGATGACAGACTCAAAAATTCCTCTGTAGAACTGTATCAGCAGCTCCTTGGGCAGTTTGAGCTTTTTGAGTTGGCACAGAAAGAACATTCTTTGTTGTGCTTTTTTGATGACGTTTTTGCTAATAAGTGTTCATTTTAAGTCTTGTGATATGATAGTACCTAAAAATTTGAAGGTCTCTTCTGTTGATACTGTACTTTCTAGTATTGTAAAAGGTGGTAGTATGGGAGGGTATCTTCTAAAATCTATCACAGCCTCTACAGTTTTGAGTTCAGTTCCAGATTGTTCCGGTTACACCATGAGGCAAGTTGTACAACCTCCTGTCTGTATGTGGATTCGTCATTGTCTCAAATGAGACCAATCACTGTTGTATCATCTGTGAACTTCAGTATTTTAACACATGGATCATTTGAGATGCAGTCATTGGTATATAGGGAGAAGAGAAGTGGAGAAAGCACGCAGACTTGGGGGGCGGGGGGGCCCTCTACTAATTGTACTGGTATCAGAAGTGATTCTGCCTAGCTTCACCTGCTGCTTCCTATCTGTTAGGAAGCTTATGATCCACTTACAAGTGTGTTCAGATATTGATAGATGGTTTAGTTTAGTTAGAAGAATGTCTGAATTGATGGTATTGAATGCTGAACTGAAGTCCACAAAGAGGACCCTTGCATAGGTATTTGGAGATTCAAGGTGCCGTAGGATGTAGTGCAGAGCCATATTGACAGCATCATCTATCAATCTTTTTGCTCGGTATGTAAACTGCATGGGATCTAACGGCAGATCCATGATGGTTTTCAGGTGGGACAGCACTAGCCTTTCAAAGGTTTTCATAACTACAGATGTTAGAGCAACTAGTCTGTAGTCATTCAGTTCCCTGATGGAGGGCTTCTTTGGCACTGGGATGATAGTAGAGCTCTTGAAGCAAGAAGGAGCATAGCACATCTCTAGTGATTTATTGAAGATTCGGGTGAAGATGGGGACCAATTGATCAGCACAGACGTTTAAGCAAGGAGTTGTCTTGTCCGGCCCTGGTGCTTTTTCTGGCTTTTGTCTGTGTAATAGATCTTGCACTTCTTTTTCTGTGATCATCAGAGGTTGTGAACCCAATGGATTGGAGTCAGTTGTAGGAGGCTGGGCTATTGTTGGTATGTTTGAGATAGGGGTTGTGGAGAGAGGTGGCTGTAATTTCCTTTCAAACCTACAGTAAAACACATTCAGATCATCTGCTAGTCGTTGATTTTCTTCTGCCTGGGAAAGAGGTTTGCTGTAATCAGCAATGTTTTTAAGTTTTAGTCTCCAGTCCCCTAATCATCCTGGTTGCTTTTCTTTGCACTTCTAGACTCTCAACATCTTTTTTTATAGTGTAGTGACCAAAACTGGATGCAGTATTCTAGGTGTGGTGTTACTAAAGCTTTATGAGTATCTCACTTGATCTTGATTATATCCCTTTGTTAATGCAACTTAGGATTGTGTTGGTATTTTTGGCTGCACTGCACACTGATGGCTCATATTTAATGGGTTGTTCACTAAGACTCCAAGATCCCTCTCATAGTTACTATTAAGCCTAGTTTCACCCATCTATATGTACAATTTCTTACCTAAGTGTAAGATTTAATTAGCTATGTATCTTTATGATGATGATTGCCTTAACCAGTCTTATGTCAAGTTTCTTGATTTTATGTTGCTCTGTATCAGCCTTAGTATTCTCAAACTTTCTGCATTTAACTTGTAACCTTCAATATGAGGAAGCATTTCTTTATTATTATTTTGAATTGCAAGTTCCAAATAACAAATAGTAATGGCATTCTAAAACAAATCTAATCTCATTTAATAGCATGAGGGCATTTCAAATGGTCATAATTTACTTCTATGAATGACATAATGGGTGCAAGATTTAGTTAGCACAGGGTTTCTTATTATTTCAGCACTCTCACTCAAGAAAATGCAGTTAAGAACTTTTCCTCTTAATCAGATCTTCTTTATTTATCAACTAATTGTTTTATTATCAAACATTGCCAACTTCTGATTTGCTAGGCATGCCCAAATCAATTATGCCTGTCAGTTATAATGCTTAAACCTTAATGGACAGTTTATAAATTTAATCCATCATATTTTTCAATGTTCATATTGATATTACAGTATGATTAATAATTAATTTTGGAACAGCCCATTATAAGAACTTGGTAACAAGATCACAAAATCCATACTTTTCAGGACATTTGAATAAATATGAATATATATACACATGTGAACAAATCCCATGAAAATAAGCATAATGATATGCAAAAAGATGTGCAATTTTTGGAAAAGTATGAAGTGTCTTTTCCTGTTGAAACTGCTTGCAAAATGCATGGTGACAATATACATTGAAAAATATGACCATTTGGATAACTGCACACAAAACATGAACAATCTTGCCAGCTTTTTCTACTGAATTTGACAACAACAGAATGTAATAGAATTTTATATTGATAAATTGAATAATTCAGTTCAAATACCACTAACAAGGTTCTTTGTTCTAATGTATGACACTAAGTGTGACTTAATTGATATCAGATAGCTTTGCTATTATTTTGGTATCAGATTAAAATCCACTTATTTAAGCAGGCTTTTAAAACAATTAACATTGTCTATCATTTTTATTATTCTGAACTGGTTTTGTATTATGCTCTTTTTATCCTCCTATTTGATTAATCATTTTTATTTAAAAAAAAATTAGTAAGGCAGCTAACTGCAGTTAGGCTGTGGACTTCTGTGTATCTCTTTTGCTTCCTAGGTCTAGCAGATTAGAAAGCCTTGTTTACCTTGCCTCTGTTTCATGTGATTATCCAGCACCTGATAATAATCATTCAGTCTAGATAAGGATTCTTGAGGAATTTGGTTGTTGTATTTCAAGTATATAATTTCTGCAAATTATCTTGGCTTGAACAAAGCTGTCCACCAGTTTTCTTACTTGTGTGTCAAACTGGCAATTGGGCTGGGCAGGCAGAGGGGTGATTCAATTTTTGGCAATTTAAAATAATAAAATAGGCATTTTTAAGAATGAAGCATATATTTAATGCATATTTAAATACATATTTAATAGCTGGAATGGGGAAAAGCACTTTGAAGGTTGATAGATAAGGTATGTATGAACAAAAAGGTATAGCATAATTCAAGCAAGTACAACAAAATAAGCACATTTTTTTCTTCCTCATTTTGGTTTATGCTCTCAAAAAAAATGCACATCTGTAAATCTAGATGCCACTGCACAAGGAGACATACGCATACTATTTTTATCTACCAACTGGGGTGTGTGTGTGTGTGTGTGTGTGTGTGTGTGTGTGTGTGTGTGTGTGTGTGTACGCACTGAGGTAATTCCTTTGGAACCAAAAGTAATAAAAAGGCAACTGATTAATTCTAAACAGAAAAATCACATGAACAATAAAAACTTTATAAAAGATTCTTTTTTAAAAAAATCTTTAATCCTAACTCCCTGCAGAGTTTACCTTGAGAAGTTTGAAATACTGTGTTCAGATAAGTAAGATTATAATTCTAAAATACTTTATATTCTTTATACTTTCAAAGTGCAAAAGAAACAAGCAACCCTATTAATACAGTTCATTGTGTGTATTGGTAAGGAATAAATGTGATACTATTGCATATTAATGTCTGCAGTATTAGCAGATTTGCACTGTTATGAGACAGCAGATCATACATGAGCTGAAGGCCTACAGCAGGCATCAGAAAACCAGTCTTTTTTTTTTAAAGAAGACATTGAATTAACTCATCAAGCTAAGATACCAGTCTTTCTTATTTACCATAACAGAACTGCCAGCAGAATTATTATAATACATATGATAGAATTTTTGGAAACACTATCATATACAGGTAGCCCTTGATTAGCAATTGCAATAGGGACTGGCAACATAGTTATTAAGAGAAGCGATCACTAAATGAAAAACCATGTGATTGAGACTATACTCAATAGAGTACACAAAGTAGCATGTGTTTGCCATTGCAGTCAATTAGCATAGCTAAACGATTTTGGGAAGATCAAGAATGTCGACATTGCTTGCAAAGTTATTTTTATCATGATCTTAACTGCAAGTGATGACTGACTGAAGCAGTCTCTACATGAAAATTCCCTGTACTGCCATATACTGTGTCCTGAGATAATTTCATCAGAGTCATCTCTATTTAGTGATTGGTGGAAACTTCAAATGGACATCTTTTCACAGAGCAAGATCGACATGTATTACACTCTGGTAAACAAATAATTCCACCAACACTATCAGACTATTTACTAAGTCTGCATTACTATTACTATAATTATTAATCGTCTCATCCTTCATTTCACCCATCTCCTCCCACATGACTGTATGACTGTAACCTTCTTGCTTGTATCCTAATGATTTTTATTGACAGTTTCCTAGTATAATTTGATTGCTTATGGTACCCTATGACTATTATTAAGTATTGTACCTTATGATTCTTGACTCTTGACGAATGTATCTTTCTTTTTTACTTTAGTTTAATTTACTTTATTGTCATTGCACCTCGTACAACAAAATCAAACACCATCTTCAGTGCACATCATAACCATGAAAATAAACACAAACACAAATCCTTCACTCTCCACACATTGAATTGAAATTTTATGTACACTGAGAGCATATGCACCAAGACATATAAACTTGGCCAATAAAGAATTCTATTCTATTCTATTTCCTCATAGTTTACAAAGTCTATGTTGTAAAAAAATATAAAATCTTGATCTTCTAATAACTTGAAATATGATATAAAAAAGAGGAAAAGTCTTATATTCTAAATTTGAATCGAAAGGTTTTCTTAATTGAATACAGGTAGTCCTAGACTTACAACAGTTCATTTAATGACCATTCAAAGTTACAATGGTCACTAAGTGACATACAACCTTTTTCACTCTTGTGACCTTTGTAGTATCCCCCTAGTCACGGAATCACAATTTAGACACTTTATAACTATTGCAGTGTCCTGGAAACATGTCATCATCTTTTGTGACTACCTGACAAGCAAAGTCAGTGAGGAAGCCAGATTCATTTAACGGCAGTGTTACCAACTTACCAACTGTACAAGGAAGTAAAATGATAAAAAAATTCACTTAACAACTGTCTCACTTAGCAACAGAAATTTTGGGCTCAATTATGGTCATAAGTCAAGGACTACCTGTGTATAATTGTTTATCCATTGTATCATTGATTCAATAAACAGATGTTATTAGAAAAAATAGCCAGGAATTTCCAGTTTGATATTCCTTTGATATTGTTTTTGTGCTATGTAGACTTTAAAATGGATTTTGAAATACAGTCCCTCCCTTGGATATACTTCAAAAAGAAAAAAATAACACCTCAGGGCTGCAATGTTTTACAAAAATATTCCAAACTGTAAACATGGTCCTAATCCCCAAAATACAGTAACGTCAAAGAAATCTCATCCTGCATACAAGCAAAACCTTTTTTGTATATGCATAAGATTAATTTTTTTCTTATAAGGAGATTTTTACAGACCCATAGTAGTTAAAATAAATTATTAGCATCAGCTGATCAAGTTGTAATAGTGGCATGTTCATATATTTTATAGCGAATTATAAATATATGCACAAACATGCAAATACACACATGCATTTATAAATGGTATGTTTCTGTGCAGTTCTGGACAAGGAAAAGGCAAATAAATACACATATTTCATTTTATAAAATATATTATACATGTATAGCAACTGGCAAGTAGAACCCGTATGTATATTCAAGCATACTTTTTGATATATAGTTGTAAGCCAGATAGAATTTTTCAATGAGTTGGCATTCAAATAATAGTATAAAATAAATAAGCAAACAAAATAGTTAGAGATTCTGAATATATCATATTTCACTTTCAATTGTATCCTTAAGGCTACAATTATCTTGGCTAAAACCTGACAAATGAAAAAGGAAGGGGATGATGTCTTATTTCTAGTAGGTGGAATGCAGGATATACTTGTGCCTGTCTCTACTGAAAAATGAAATAAACAATTTGCTTTCAAAATACTTTTGATATGCATATTTCTTCCAGTTTTACAACTTAGTGTTCACTGATGCAGAACTTAATTTCATTTGATATATTTAACCAAATCATATCAAAAGCATAATCTCAATCAGAATAAAGCTGGAATGGATTTTCTGCTCAAGCAGAAGACCCTATACCATTTCAGACAAGTGACTGTCTAGTCTGTTCTTAAAAACCTCCAGTGTTGAAGCACTCACATCTTCTGAAGGAAAGCTGTTCCACTGGTTAATTGTCCTCACTGTTAAGAAGTTTCTCCTTAATTCCAGGTTGCTTTTCTCCTTGATTAGTTTCCATCCATTGTTTGTCCTCGGGTGCTTTGGAAAATAAATTGACCCTCTCCTGTTTCTGGCAGCCTCTCAAATACTGGAATATTCCTATCATGTCCTTCTTTTCTCTAGACTTTTCTCTAGACTAGCAAAACCCAAATCCTGCAACTGTTCATCATATATTTTAGTCTCCAGGCCTTTAACCAGGGGTGGGATTCTATCAGTTCGCACTTATTCGCTAGAACCAGTTGTTAACATTTTAAGTAGTTCAGAGAACTGGTTGTTAGAAGAAATTACTGGCCTAATCCTGTAAGGAAGGCAAGAAGGAAGCATTCTGGTGTTGCTTACAGAAACTGCCTCTCCATTAACCCTTATTACATTCTTGGCAGGACTAGACTTCCTGTCTCTGGAACTTCTCTGGAGTTTTTCCCCCCTCCTTTACTGGTACTTTGCTTGTGTGGAATGACCACTGAAAAAAGTAACTTCTGACTGTTTTTCACACTTACAACTGTTGCAGCATCCTCACAGTCACGAGAGGCCAGGTGAGAAGATGCATGCCTCGATGTGAGTGATGTTGAGTTGGCCATGCCCAGCCAGTAACATGACTACCAAGCCATGTCCACCCAGTCACATGACCACCAAGCCATGCCCACCACCTAAGCCACGCTCACAGAACCAGTTGTTAAAAAATTTGAATCCCACCCCTGCCTTTAACCATCTTAGTTGCTCTGTTTTGTACTGATTCCAAAGTCTCAACATCTTTTTTGTAATGTGGTAACCAAAACTGGATGCAGTATTCCAGATGTGGCCGTATTAAGGCATTATAAAGTGGTACTAATACTGCACAAGATTTTTATTCTATGCCTGTTTATCCAAGCAAGGATTGTATTAGCTTTTTCAGCTGCTGCTGCACACTGCTAACTCATGTTTAAGTGATTGTCCCCTAGGACTCCAAGGTTCTTCTCACAGTTACTGTTTTTGAGCCAATTTTCATCTAGACTGTACAGGTACTTGTACCTTTGGTTTTCCTGCCCAGGTGTAAAACCATGCTTTTCTCCAGATTAAATTTCAATTTGTTGAATAGCAGCCATTGTTCAAGTCTGTCAAGATCTTTTTGGATTCTGAGCTTGTCTTTGGGATGTTGGCTATTCCTGTCAGCTTAGTGTCATCTGAAAATTTGATGACTTCCCCTTCTATTGCCTCATCTAAGTCATTTAAGAAGATACTGAAGAGTACTGGGACTAAGACAGAAACTTGTGGTATCCCACTGCTTACTGCCCTCTATGTAGATGTAGTATTATTAAGGATTACTCATTGACTATGGTTTGTTAGCCAGTTACAAATCTATCTGGTGCTGTTGTTGTCTAACCCACATTTTTCTATCTTACCAAGAAGTAGTGTGTGGTCTACTTTATCTAATACCTTGCTGAAGTCTAAATATATTAAATATACATAGTTAAAACAGATTACTAGAGGAAACTAAAGATAGAATTAGATTACACTTTACCATTGCATAAGATTTGCTTTTCTTCTAATTTCAAAGTTTATTATATCATTTTGCGTCTTTCAGATTAAAGTGAGCTTAAATTAATAATAGTCTTTTTTTAAAAAAAATGCTAAATTAAAAGAGATGTATATTTAATTCAAACATTAACAGACAATGAAAATCAACAGTCCGCAATTGTAAACCAGACAAATCTTTCCTATATTGTATGATAGCTCTTTTCATCATTTCCTCCTCCGTCCCATCAAAAAAATCCTTAGTACTTTATTCCAAATAATCAGAACATGGCTGAGAACGTTTGTGTTCTCCCTCAGTCTGACTTTCTTAAATTTATAATCTTCCCATGTCACCATCAAGATAGACACTGGGTGTTTTATTGATTTATTAAATTTATAAGTTTTTAAGGGTCTAGTCATTCAAAGAATTCTATTAACATTGGCTCAGAATGTGATGACAATAGTATGTACCCAAATCATATGAGTTAATGTTCTATTAGTAAGGTGATTGTAGAAAGTATTTTTTAAATATTATCTGAGGCATTGTGCTAGAATCAATTTTGCTATAATTATCTTATTTTAAAATATTAAGAAATTAACTTTGTAAGCAATCAAGCAATGAGACATTTAAATTAAATATTGCCAAGTCACAGAAATTGCTGATCACTTATTCTAACTTTCCATAAAAAGAATTACTTGTCCAGGAACCATAATTATTCATTTCAAAACATATAATGTGATATGTCTTTTAATTTTTAAGGACCTTTCTTCATCCCACCCACCCTCAAAATAAATACATTTATATTTGAGAGAAAATTGTTTTAGAAGTGAAAAATTTGCTTGATTATTATAATTAAGCTTCAGCATCAAAAACTTAATACTGTAACAAATCCTACTCTAACATAGCATAATTAGTAATAGTATCACCATACTCATAACTTGGCATTATTTACACCATAGTTAACTGGCTATAGGACACTTTACAATTTTTTTCTTTTTCTTTTTTTAGCATTTGCAAAATCAAACTTGCAGTTAACTTGAAATAAATAATTCAAATAATTTTGAATAATCAACTTGATGCACAAGCATATCAGGAATTTAGTGTATCCTTATTTCTATCTGTTCTTCATCATCACATCCCTCCTGCAGTTCCCACTCTGCAGTATCTTGAACTATTGTCTATTCTGTTACAAGTACTTTCATCATTGTGTTTATTCTTTTGCTTTTATTTAATCAAAATGACTGTTTTGGCTGATTTGCATATTTATAGGATAATTGATTAATAATTGATGAGAAGGCCTGGGGCAGATAATTGAGCATAAAAACATTTAGGAGAAAGCAAAATGGAAGGCATAAGTCCCCAGGCTGATGTGCGTCCATGGGGGGATTTAGTGCTGTAAAAGAAGGAGAGTAAAGGATGGATAAACTCAGAAATGAATGTCACAGGAAAAATATGATTTTACTGATTTAAATATTTAATCATATTCCAAAAGTCCGCTCTATTTCAGTCCCAGAGGCTGACTATGCAGCGGTAAGCCAAGGAAATGGAAAGTTCTGTTCTTGGAATGGAGAAGAAAGTGAGGCAGAATCATGAACCTAACCAGATTTTGGACAGTTTGGCTTCTGTATCAAAATGTTCTCACTGAATTACAGAGTGCCTTACCCTCCAGAAGTTAAGCAGAATGTAATCAAATCAAATCAAATCTTCATTAAGATGATAGACCTGCATAAGGAGATTGAGTCTCTGTCAATTAAAAAGCATAGAAGATACATAAACAATTATGAAAGGATATAAAATATATTAAAATAAAAAGTGTATATGTGTGTGTGTCTGTACACACACACATATCTAAAAGAATCTAAAAGGTTGGGGAGTAGCATTAGATGGATATAAGGGAGCATAAAGGGTAGCCTGTAGAAGATTATATCTATCAAATAACAGAATACGGAATATGGAAATCTAGATGCTGATGGCACAAATCATCATTCTACAAATTTTAACTACTGCTGTACAGAATGTGGCAACACTATATGTTGTACCAGGATTGGTATATGAAAGCTGCAGAAGTGTAGAATTGTCTCTGTGTTATGGCTATTTATGTAGTAATGGTGAGACAAGGCTGGGTAGAAATGTCTCTATAATACCAAGGTGACCAACTTTTTTACAATGAGAAGGGCACAAATAAATTGAAGGAAAAAAAATATCGTAAATAAAAGAAACATTTTATTCATTGCAACAATAATACAGAATACACTGTATTATACATTGCTGTGTCATGTTTTGGTAAGAAGTAAATAAAGCCACTTGAGCACGGCGCATTCTCTCAAAAAATTCTCCTGTGTGGAGCACATGCATCTCATAATCGCATCTCCCTGCACTGTACCGAGCCTTGACGAATCGTCATGTCAAATACAAATACGTCACATCACATGCAACAGATCGGATCGGCATTGATCAAATATGGAGATTTACAGATTAAGTCTCCAAATATCAAAAAGGAGGACATGTAGGAGGACACTTTTTGAGAAAGGACAGAACTTACAAAAGAAGGACTGTCTTCCCTAAAGGAGGACGGTTGGTCACCTTAGTAATACAGGTACTGGAAAAGCACATGTTCTATGTTTTTTTTTTCCTGTGTGTCCACAGTTACCAGGCCATTGTCTTTTTAGGTAGTGATTCTTCCAGTATTGGCCTTCAAGGATAGCTGAGGGAAGGGCATGATATTGTGCCAAAATAAAATCCCTCCAGTGTTTAGATACTTCAACTGCTAACCTTTTTTTATATAAGGACAATGATTGCGAGTCTCCAGTTCTTGGTCATAGGTGCTGATGAGACTGAGACCAGAATTGGGGATCCAGAATTCCAAGTTTTTTACTGGTTCTAGAGGGATTAGGCCTTTTCCAGAATTTTTCTTGTTTTAGATGAGGGCTGTCAAACTCATGGCCCACAGGCGGGGTGTGTCACATGTTGGCCATGCCCAAACCCGATTTAGCAAAGAGAGAAAAAAAGTCACAATGTGTCACATGATGCTGCCTTGATGTGCGAGCTGGACACCCCTGTTTTAAATGAACAGCAAGATTCTTGATCTCACACATTTTGATGTGAGATTCTGCCATAGGATTTTGTTCATTTATACGAGTGATGGAAAGAGATACCTGGTTAAAAGCCAGCAATATGTGTTTAAACATTTCTTGAATTAGGTAAGTAGTGTTAATATCTTTCAAATCAATTCTGATGGATTTCTAGGAGAAATTGCTTTTTCTGTAGCACTGTAGCTCAGTACACAGCTATACCAAATAAGGCCCTGTTTTAGATTCCCTATTGACATCATATGACAGGCTGCCAGAATGCCAAAATGTGGCCAGTTTTTGTTACTATTTTAACCCTATTTTAGCCATGGAGGATTTGAAGATCAAGATTTGTAAGCTATTGATCTTAACAACAATCTCATTTAGTCATTGTAGTATAAAGATCAAAGGTTTTGCAGATAAAAGGCTCTTGAAAATGCAGAATAAAGAATATAGTTGGGGGTAAGGGTTTGCAAGAAACTTGCTCCAGGGAGATATGTCCAGTATTTCACTGTTCCAGAGAGTGATTTGAAGTGGATCTTTGCAGGTTAGGAAGGAAGCCTGTCTTGTTACTGTCATATTTTGTGTTGTCTCTGTGGTGATGGGAGTCAATCCTCATCCATTTCTCTGCTTTATTGATATTTTTGGGCATCAATATTACTGGGACTGGTCCACATTTTGTTTTGTGTTTTGCCCATGTGGAAAGTATTTTTAGACTGTAGGGATGAGATCAGTCACAGGTCAGGAGTTTATTTTAGGAGTTGCTAATTTACTGCCCTCCCCCATCTTGGCTCCTCCTCCAGAATTTATACTAAAATTGTTTATTATACATGTCCTATGTTGAATATAAGGAACAGCTGTTTAGATGGTATCCCAAACTGGAATAAACCAAGATCTTTGTGAAATTTGGCAATGGTGGTGAGATATAGCAGTTTGGCTTCTATTTAAAAAAAACCTCTTTTCTTAAATTTCTTAATTTACTCAAATAAAAGGATCACAAATTTAATTAGAGATAAGAGAAGAGAAGTAAAAGCCATGACAATAATTCTGTTTTTGATTCTGTATGCAGAAATTTACTGAACTGAGAATGGAATCTTATTTCAATACTGTCTATACAATAGTGTTCTTTCTCTGCAGAACAGAACATCAGTTGTAAAACTCTCTATCTGCTCTGTAATCAGAACAGCCTTAAGTCAAGTCTAGATGATTATTATAATCCCTTTATTTTTTCAGTAAGAACAGAGATTGGCAATCAATCATCCATAGTTTCTAAGTTTCTAAGGCAGGGATGTCAAACTCGCATCACGGCGGCATCATGTGATGAATCGAGACTTTTCCTCCCTTTGCTAAACTGGGCATGGGTGGCCAGTGCTTGATGCATCCAGCCTGCGGTCCACGAGTTTGACAGCCCTGTTCTAAGGGATTGCCATGTCCTAAAATCTGCCTTAACCTTGATTAAATAAGCCAAATTTATATTCCTTTCCTAACTTTTTAAAATTCTGAATAAAAATTACCATCTTAATTCTTAATCCTTTCAAATAAAGTCCCGCAGCATGATTTCTTGTCACCATTTTTTATGTTTGCCCCCAAAATGTTTTGAAACTTCAGCAAGCCTATTTTGTACATAAAGCAAAAATTTATCCTTTTTGGCCACTTTTCAGGAAATCTTTCAAAACTTTTAACAGATTTCTTTTATACATTCAGTTAAAAAAAATCATGCCTCTTTTCTGGTTTGATGTGTTTCCCTTACGCATCTTCCTTGTTTTATTTGAAAGTCCAGTACATCTTTTTCTGCATTCTCGCTCATTACTTGCTACATGTCTTTCTACATTCACATTAATTTCACATTTATCCAGAGTATCTTGTTTTTCTTACATTGCATTCTTAACTATGCAACTATCTATCATTTCTGAGAGTTTGAAAGACCATGTGTCATACGCTTCCATAAATTTTCACTGTTCATTTTTTCTTTTTTCCCCATTCCTCTGTTATTATTTTAAAAGCAATGAAAGAATAAATAAATTGAAAAAGCTCAGTTGGAATATTTCTTCCATTCTTTTGTTGTCCTCTAGCTCCTTCTAATATTTAATTTTTAAACTCTGTTTATTTTGTTTTGATTTTTTTAAAAGTAAACAGTAACACTTTTTCACCAAAGGAATTCTTCCAAAAGTTTTAAATTGCTATTACAAGTCCATTTCAGCCCTTATTTTATGGTTAAACTTTCTAAAATCCGTATTCTAAGCACTCCTTTGCTGTTGCTGTTTACTATAAAAATATTGTTCAAAAGCTTTTAAAATTGTATTTTAAAATTATTTCTCGAAGAAGATGACTCACCTAGTAAATGCAATATAATTTAACATTCCAAAGGGACTTAATCCTTCTAAAGCAATAGCAAAAAAGCAAAAATGGTTCCTTCCTCAATTCTCAGATTCTCCACCCTTAAGCAAACCATGAAATGGCCAGAGGTTTATTCATAAGGACTGGCTATGCAGAGTCAGCAGAGGAAAGATCCATGGCAAACTTTACCTCCATTTGAGATACTGTATGATTTATTTCTAAATAGTCTACAGATAAAAGTACCAGTATGTCTATGTAAAATGTTCAACAATAGCCCAAGATGAGCAAATCATTGAATGTATCAGTGTGAGATTACTTACTGTATTAATAAATAACCATATGATGCATTATGGAATTAAAATAAGTCATTAAAACCTATTGTTATATATTTATTTATTAATGTTATCAATACTGGATTAAATGATAGAATGAGATATATGGTCAGAAGGTGATTCCCAGGAGTGAGAGGATGCATTCCCAAGAAGTAAAAGGCAACTCAGCCTGAATATTATGAGTGACACGAATTCATTCACAGAGTAAATGGTAGATGCAGATAGTAGAGTTTTCATCTGGAAAAAAAATTGTATAGTTGTGAAGCAATAAAGAATCTGCCATATTTTGGGCCTGACCTAGATTCTTTATAATTCCTTTCAGATTTCATGCAGTTCTTACTGTAATTCATGCACTGAAAATATAAAAAATAACACTAGTAAGCTTTATTTGACTAACATTATACTTCATTTTCTGTAATATCATCAGGAAGGGATACTTCTAGGCCAGGAGTGTCAAAACTCATGAAAATCTATTATTACACATACACACACACATCACAAAGAATGCTTTAGAAAATGGTTGTGTATGGAAATAAATGCAGGTATGGCTAAAATATGTAAAACTGATATACATCAGAAATAGAATGATGCATTAAACCCTATTCAAGAATGTGACATCGAAAAGTAAGTAAATTAGCTGGATAAAGTTGCATTCAAAGTGAAAAAGTGGAACTACTTTAAGAAGTACCCTTGTTTTGTTCTTGAAGATTTTGCAATTATTATTACTGTACTTTATAGCATCAATTAAAAAAATTCTGTTCATAGAGTGCTTTTACGTACATAAGAGAAATCCCTAGCTGCCTTTGAAAGGTACATAAAAGGAGACATATTTTTTGGAAGTAAGCCATAAAAGATGATGGAAGTAAACAATACCCTTTTCTGAAGCAGCATTTCCAATTGCATTATCTGACTCTATGTCAGTGAATGCTTTGTTTGTACATTTAACTATAGAATGTGTGATTGACTGTTACTTTTCCTGTATGTAAAAATGGCTTTGTGAACCAGTCTTGGAAGCAGACTCAACGTGTGTAGAATTTAAGCACTGAATTTTCTGTCCTCTCATGGAAGATGTTTATCAATTTTATATGGCTGCCCATCTCACAAGAAGTGACTCTGGGCAGTGTGCATCAAAAAATATAAAACAATAAACATGCCAACTGATATTAAAAAGTGTTTTTTTTTAAATATCAAACTTGATATGTGTCCTGAAATTTTTCCCTTTGTGCATTCCTTCTTCTAACCTGTCAGTTTCCATAGATGCTGGCACTGTAAATCTCAAAATGAATCTGGCTGGAGATTCTGAAATTTCCAAGACAAATTGCAGAAAGCTGTCCTACATGTTTGGTGGCTGCTGACAATAAATGTGAGAAGAGTACAGTGTAAGAATCCCAAAATATGAAATATTAACTATAGAAGCCTTATATGGCATTTTATGTAACACTGAAGTAAAATTTGTTCTTTAGTTTTCCAAAAGTTTTCTTCCTTTGCTAAAGCAAACAGTACAAAAAACCTTTTATGTTTTAAAACTTAATTTTCAAGATGCTTTGTATTTTTTGGAGTGATGGTGGTGGTATCTTTGGGCTTATGTTAATAGTTCCAAAATAGCCTCAGATGATTTTATCCCCCACATACTTCACAATTATTCTATAGCTTCTCAGTTGTTCTTGCTTTCTGAGATGAAAAGGTCATAGGAGATGACCCTTCATGGCATCCTTCCTTTCCTTGGAATTTAGCTGAAGTAGCGATGTTAAGAAATCAGCAACTTCATAACTATATTTCTTCTTTTTTGAGAAAATATATCAATATAACATTTCCTTTCAAAAAGAAAGTTGCAGAGAATTTCACGACAGTTTAACCAATAAGCTGTTGTGCTTTAAATACCAAACCTACAACAAGAGTTTTCCTGGCTATGTAACAGTTTGGTTGTTTGTGTGTTTGTTTAATTTATAATATTTGTAATAGCATCCATCTTGTATAGTTATTCTGGGCAGCAAACTTAATAAAACAGAATATGTTAAAACAGTGTTTGTTTGTTTTTTTAAAAAAACCTCTCCATTATTTAGATTAAAATAAAAACAAGAAAATATATACATATAATGGCAGTATATATACAAAGGGTTTGTCAACTTTTATACAACCATCCAACAGACTCCATTCTTTCCTAGTATCCCCAAGCTAGTTGGCAAAACCATGTAACTAACATTTTAATTAATCACGTAGCCAACTTTTTATTTACATTGTCCAGTTTCCCAATCTTCCTGCAAATAAGTTACAACAAGAGCACATACAACGTATTTTCTTATTTCAGTGGTTCATTTCTTTAATTTCTGACATTCCACACATAGACATGTATGTAATAGCATATCCATGACAGCCACAATCAGAGGTTTGCCAACGTTTGGATGTTGAGAAGATTCTCCCCTCAAATGTTAATGAGTTTATTCCTTATAAAGCTGTCAGAAAAGGCTATGAAGAAATTGCACCCTTTGTTCCCTTTAGGTTGCCTGATCAAGACAAAAGAGAATAGCAAAATAACTTTCAAGCTTTGATCATTGGAAAACCTGAATTTTCTGCTGTTCTGCCTGACTCCTCACAAGATTATCTCTTTTCAGTACCTACATCTGACAAACATTGTCTTTCTTAAAAAAACAAAACAAAAATACCCAGATAACTTCTGGATCAAAACAGAATCCAAAACCACATATATTTCTGAACCCTATTGACTTGAAGCTGTCCTACATATTGTCTGTGTTCCCATTCATATCTGTAGAAAATATGTTGCCATTAGAGAAAAGTGGAAAAGGGAAGATGAAAGCAAAGAATGATTATTCAATTTTCTGAAAGCATATAACCAAAGAACTCTGTAAATTTGATGGGTGTTCTAATTGTACATAAGACTACAATGCATAGCCATGAAATTCAATAGCAATAGTCATCTGTTGATTATATATATATATATATATATATATATATATATATATATATATATATATATATATATATATACTTTGTATATACTTTGTATATACTTTGTATATACTTTGGATATACTTTGGATATACTTTGGATATACTTTGGATATAAAAACCTTACACACACACACATATATATATATATATATATATATATATATATATATATATATATACTTTGTGTTACAACACCCTGTTAAGCCCCAATTAAGGGAGAAAGCATACTGCTTTCTTTTCTGTCTTTCGGCTCATCACCAGAGACCATACCGACAGAAAGCTATTTGTTTCATTGTCTTTTGTTTACATGTGTGTAAGGTTTTGAGCTGATAATTTAAATTTAAGTCTCCCTTATTTATTATTTAAATTATCAGCTCAAAACCTTACACACACACACATATGTATATATAGACACACACACAGACACACACACACAATACACGTGTGTATATATACATATATATGTATATATATATACATATATATGTGTGTGTGTGTGTATTTGTCTGTCTGTCTGTCTGTCTGTCTGTCTGTCTGTCTGTCTGTCTATCTATCTATCTATCTATCTATCTATCTATCTATCTATCTATCTATCTATCTATCTAGTTTATGTCCAGGATGTGAAAGGTCTGTATATACAATAATAATATAATGTAATGTAATATAATAACAATCCACATATTATTTCCACTTCTTTCCTCAAAAATGATACTATAAGTAAGGCATTGCACACCAAAACAACTATAGACACAAGGATAGCTTTTTCCCCATGCCATCAATTTGCTAAATGACTGGCATAAACATTGTTTAATCTCATTAGGTGTGCCCTATTATTAAGACTTTATATCAGATACTGATCTTTCAGATATTCCTAAATATATTAAAAAGAAAGGTCAAGAAGTTAATTTAATGGAAATTAAAAAGTTGATAGACATATTAAAAAGTTCTTCATTTGTTAACCCCTTAAAATCTTGTCCTCTACTAGTTCCCAGATATAAATCCTGGACCCCACCTTCACCTCTACCTTTATAGTTTTGTTTATTTCCAGATGTTGAAATTTTTACTATTTTCCCCTTGATTCAGTTTGTCTGATGTGAGAATCAGATTCCTACTTTACCAGCTTTAAGCCCTTCAAACTACTATCTCTTAACTGGCTGCCTTAGGCAATGTAGAAGAACTTAGAAGAAGGTAAAGGTATTGAAATGTACAGGTTGTAACTCCCATTTTGATTCAGCCCAAATCAATAGTATTGTATATGGGTCCAATTCAAAATAAAAGTATAGTTTTCACATAGAGAAACTGTTTTCTTAACATACTGTTTACAATGTTCTCCTAAAGTTTTAAAGTATAATTAACCGAGTTATAGAAAGCATCTTTGTATTTCAGGAGTGATCTGAGAAAGACTGCTATTTATGTACATTAAATGTTCTGTATGTTCATTACAAAATTAGGAGTTTTTATAGGTGATATTCTAACTGTCAATTCTGTCATATACAATATAAAATACAAAAAAATATTAAATTTTAGGATATACTGATAAAGTAGCAGTTAAAGTTAAATAGTCAAGAGAAGGCTTAAGAAAAAAAAACATTTCTGCCAGAAGTTTACCTAAAATTGAATATAACATCTACTGATAGGCATTTTATAATTACAGCAACACATGCTGAAAACAATTTATCATAAACTTTACACTGGGAATTGTTTTAAATTCCTACAAAATTGATTGTTTTCATTTTCCTTCTTAGAAGAAGCAGACAGAATCAACATTCATTTTTCAGAATTGCAGACAGCTGGAAAATAATGCAAAATCAGTAGGTACAACAAAATTGGGATATAAAAGAATTTTTTAAAGACTATAATGAAAATGAATGTAGGCATGGTTTACATCCATTTTAATTTGACATGCAACTTTCTTTGCATCATTTTTAGTTATCAGAACACTGCTTCTTCATTATATAAATGGTAGTGGTGTATTTTCTTTTAATGAACAAATTTCCAAGGGCATGAAGTAAGTCTCTACAAGATAGACTACATCTAATATTCAGCCTATTGGCCATCCCAATTTCCCTAAAGCAGCTGAAAATGTATGGACCCATGAACTCTAGCAGGGGGGGAAACGGATGGATGATTAGTAATTATGAAATTTATAGTTTGTCCTAATTTCAGGGGAAATTCCACCAAATCAGAATATAGCAACATTAATATTATATATTAACATGGCAAAAATATTAACATGGTAGAATTTTCATCCACTGTTTGTTAAAATACTTTATAGTATTCAATGTAACTTGTAGCTACTGAATTTTTGAAAATCTAAAAAAGTAATATATACTTAAGCAAATTTATACTTGTTAGTCACTTGCATAATTACTGCCATTTTACAAATCAATTGAACAAAGTAAACTAGGAGATTATTTTAAACAAACCAACCACTTTTATTTTATCTGCAATTTCTGTTCTTTTGTTTTATGTTGTTTTTTGTTTTTATGTTGTTAATTAATTAAACCAAAAATAAAAAAATAAAAATAAAAATAAATATTTTTTGTAAAAGACCAAAAATCTATGAAAATCAGGTAGTATATAGATTTTAATAAGTTATTATTAGTTCACTTTATGTTCTAAACAAGCTAATCAATTATTTCCCTTTATTCAGTAAACCTTGTTTAAGAGCAGGTGAATATTTCTCTACCAAAGATTCATGTTTCAGATAACCATCAATATATTGCTTATGTAAATAGAAGGTAACTGAAATTGATGTATTAGTAGTAACAAATTTTAATCAGTAGTGCTGGAGATAAAGGACTATTTGTTTATTTTTTTAGGAGTATGATGCTGTTTACTACAATAATGAATGATCCAAAGATACAGAGAGGCTACTTCTTCCAGATATTTAAAAAAAACAAAAACTAATGAGATTTTAGTGATATGCAAATGTATTTCAATTGAATTTAATCAATTGATTAATCAGTTACAAGGCAGATGAATCATAACTAATAATTCTTTAATCAGAAGACAGCTGTCATAAACTGCTTGGGGACATTTAGGTTGACTTCACAGTAGGCATTCGAACAGTGGGAATGCTGTTGGAATACAGATGCAAAAATGAAGTAGTTATTTCAGTATTAAGGAAACAGGAAAGTTCTGCATGAACAAAAAAAGGCATTTGCTATGAAAAATTTGCAGGAAGCCATAAAAACAACATCAACATAAATTGACTTTCACTCTCTGCTTTGTAACGTGTCAAATGTTGGGATGGCTGCCTTGAGTAGCTAATTGTATCAACAGCAGCAGCAGCAGAGCAGCGGAGTATATCTCCACCAGGATATACAATATATACAGTATATAAAAACCAACTAATGCAATCATTTTTGAAAAACAGACTGGTATAATGAAACAATACCCAATGAAAGGTGGTAAATAGGTTGGAGTACTATATCGTACCATGGGACGTGGAAATGGGAAAAAGAACAAAACTAGTAAGGTAAAAAAAAAAAACTCAAAGCAACAGAAAGCCTGGAGAACACAAGGAATAAAACCAAGTTCCTTGAAAAAAGATACATTTCCCATTAAGAGTTAGGAACAATTTCCAAATGTTTCAGTTCCCATTTAAGTTCTTTGAAAGAATTTTAGTATTTAGTATTTATCAATGGTTATTTGTCTAAGTTGGCTTCCCCCTCTCTCTTTATGTGAAAAGCTTTTGACTAGTATATAAGCATTCATCCATCAGTGTTTAATGTATGCATCAGTGGGAAAAGCATAGTTACTTCTAATAGTTTTATTTTATGTTTCTTCTAAAAGAAAGAACAGCACCAAGGTACAATCTTAATAGCCAGACTTCACAAATGCCTGAATGCTAGAATATCAAAATGGAACAACTTAATGATACTCCTTCTTCCTAATGTATCTCTGCTAGTGCAGGGTCTGCTTTTCAGGCTCATTGAACACTACTTTGCATGGTCAGCTGCATCTTCCAGGACGCAAACCCGCGGCTTGCATATCTTTGTTGATAGTGTCTTGCCGTCTCTGTTTTGGATGCCTGCCAATGACTTCTAGTTGATAGGCAGTCTTGGCAATGGTGGAAGGTGCTGTTCTCAGGCTATGTCATATCAGTGGAACAAGCCTTCTCTCCTCTTCTCTATAATTGGTGCCACACCAAAATGTTGTCGAACGGTGTCATTTGTGATGTGGTCAAGAAGGGAGATACCCGATATCCAATGGAGCATTCACATTTCCATGAAATGGAGATAGCTTTTGGTTATGGAACTAAATACATATAAATGGCTATCTATAACAAAGAAACTTATGAGTGATTCATGGATGTATATCGTGTTTCTGAAACTCAGAAGCTTCGAGATGGGTGAATATATGATAGAATAGGCTAAAATGTGGTTATAGTATACAAATAGAGCAATGGGAGAATAAGTGGATGAAAAAATTGAAATTTATATTATGCCATAACCTTAAAGAAAACTTTTATAAAATGATGTTGTAGTTTGTCACTGGAAAAATTGTCTAAAATGTATCAAAGTATTTTGAATTTATGTTTGACATGTCAGACAAGAGAGAACTGATGTTTGATTGTCCCAAGGTAGAGATTAAATCCAAGGAAATCAAGGATTATTTTGGCCGTTTGATGTAAATAGGATTGTTTCCTGAGGCTAATATTATTTCTAATAGTAATTACTATTACAATTAATATTAGCCTCAGGAAACAATCCTATTTGCATCCAATGGTCAAAATAATGATAGAAAGTTTAATGGAAATATGAAGGATTTTTTCTCAATGTTCGATTTACTAATTTTAACTACATTATTCCTTTCTATGACAGCCATTCAGGAGAGAGACATTGATTTATATTTAATTAAAATACATATATTGCATTGAAAGGCTTTTTTGAAATACAATTTAAGTGGAAATAGTCCATTTTCTTATATTTCCCTTTATTTTTTGTTTTTTTTCCTCCTCATTGTAGAATTTGCCTTGATATGATTCCTGCCACTATTTTCTGATAGAAGAAACATATTTTTCTAATTGATCAAAAGAAAATTCTGGTCAATCTAAAGCTAAATTTATCTCAGAGTCTTCGAATGCAAGTAATAATTACTAGGGTCATCTCATTGTAAAAGTAAATGGTTGTTCATGAGGCAAAAAAAAAAACCAGACATTGCTAGACTGGATTTTTTTTAAAAAAATTGTTACTATATTAATGCAATACATCACAACATAGATGAAATCTAGTTTCTTCCATTCTTCCATTTTAGTTTACAGGAATTAGAGTCAAAACTGGAGAAAATATTGTTCTACATATCCCTGTACAAAATATGAAGTTGATTAATGGATAAAATAGCTATATCTTACGGTATCAATAAGACTCCTTGCATTAGTGGCCAAGGAATTTTATGCATCATAACTATCACTATACATGTTCTGGAATATAAAATTTAGCATTGATGTTTTCTAGGAGGAAATGTAATAGTCACAATTGGATTAGCTGCTCAAATTCAGTGAACACATTCCTGAAATCATATGAAAAGTACATAAGTTTATATTGCTCATAGCTCATTCAAAGAAAAACTGAACCTGAAGTTCCCTCCTTTAAATCTGAATATAAAGGAATTGGCAAGCAACGACTTTAGTTTATACAGGCAAATTTAGGAGGTAAAGGAGAGACCTAGCTGATCTTTCGGCCTTTCAATGGCATACCTTGATGATGGATCCTATTGGGATACTGAGAGGTGGCACAGCCAAGGGAAGAGCGCAAAAAATTATTCTCGTTTGTATTCTTTTATTTCCAAATTTTTACTGGGGTTAGGGAGGGAGACCAGACTGGGTTTGGGGGACAACCCGGCTGAGACAAGGGCCAGACCGGGGGTTGGGTGTGGCCGGGAGGTCCTGGGAGTGGGGTTGGTTGGATCGAGGATGGGGGCTTCTTTTCGGAAGGAGGAGGGAATGGTTTATTCGCATGGTTAGCAGGAGAGGCAGGTACGGCATTGACAGGGGGCCATATTATGTTTTGGGAACCCGCCCCCGTTATTTACATGCGTGGTGCGCTCTGACCCCCAGGTCATCTCCCGTTTCCTAGGTTGTGCGAACGATCCAGCCCCGGGCCTTCGGCTGATGTTTGCAACGCCAGGTCTGTCGTTAATAAAGCCTCCCTCATTTCTGATTTGATCAACGATGGGGGGGCAGACCTGGTGGGTGTTACTGAGACCTGGCTAGGCCATGAAAGGGGTGTTCCCCTGGCAGAGATGTGCCCAGCTGGGTTTCAGATTTTCCATCAGCCAAGGACCCAAGGGAGGGGTGGGGGGTGGTTGCAGTAATTATTAAGGAAGATCTGTGTCCTAGGGAATCCACTGTTCCTCAGACAACCGAGATGTGAATCCCTTTTTGTGAAATGTGGTTCTGGGGTTCAGATGGGCCTATTGATCACATACCTGGCTTTCTGCTATGTGACATCGGCCCTACCTGAGCTACTCAAGGTTATAGCCGGCTTGGCTGTTGAGACCCCCAGGCTTATGTCATGGGGCATTTCAAGCTGCCCTCAGCTGGCGGTACCTTGGGGATATCCCAGGAGTTCTTGGCTTCCATGACAGCCTTGGGCCTGACCCAGTTAATTAGGACCCCACTCACATTAAGAGTCACATCTTGGACTTGGTTTTTGTCTCTGGATAGTGGCAGGATGATCTAGGTGTGGGGGACATTGTTTTGAGCCCCTGTCATGGTCTGATCATTCGCTCCTTAGGCTCGACTTCCATACTGCACCCCCTCGTCGCAGGGACGTGGAACCGATACAATGGTTCCGCCCCAGGCACCTGATGGGCCCGGATAGGTTCCTGACGGAGCTTAAGCCATTTCCTGGCGCTCGGACACACGACCCAGTTGAGAACCTGGTTGCCACCTGGGACAGGATGGTGGCTGGTGGCCTTGATCGAGTCGTGCCCTTGCGGCCTGTGACCTGATGCCAATTCCAATTAGGTCCCTGGTTTTCCGAGGAGCTCAGGGAGATGAAGCACCAGAAAAGATGCCTAGAGAGTGGTTAGAGGACCACCCGCTCTGGATCTGACCGAACACTATTGCGGTCCCATATTAGGATCTATTTAGTGGCGATAAAGACAGCGAAGCGTTTTTACTTCTCCTCCCTTATTGCGTCTGTGGGGAATCACCCAGCCACCCTCTTTAGGGTGACCTGGTCCCTCCTAGAGGTGGGAGAGCGGGATGAACCTCTACAGGGTTTTCAGAATTTTTTCCAGGACAAAATCACTCAGATCCGGGATGGGTTGGACTCTGACTGGGCAACTCTGGATGGGGGGGGGGGAACGGAGTTCGGTGAGGTTATCTGGGGGGAGTTTGATCCTGTGACCTTCGAGGATGTGGACACAATGCTGGGTGGGCTCAATGCCACCACATGTTTACTGGATCCGTGTCCCTCCTGGCTGGTTTTGGCCACCCAGGAGGTGTCACGTGGTTGGTTCCAGGGCATTATTAACACTTCCTTGAGTGAGGGGTTTTTGCCTCTCGCCTTGAAAGAGGTGGTGGTGAGACCCCTCCTCAAGAAACCATCCCTGGACCTGACCTTATTGTTTAATTACCGTCCGGTCTCCAACCTTCGCTTTATGGCGAAGGCTGTTGAGAGTGTAGTGGCACGACCGCTTCCCTGGCACCTGGATGAAACATCCTATTTGGATCCATGCCAATCAGGCTTCAGGCCTGGGTACAGCATGGAAACGGCATTGGTCATGTTAGTTGATGATCTCTGGAGGGCCCGTGACAGGGGGTATTCCTCTGTCCTGGTCCTATTAGATCTCTCAGCGGCTTTTGATACTGTCAACCACAGTATCTTATTGCGGTGGCTGGGGGGGTTGGGAGTAGGAGGCATCGTGTTACAGTGGTTCTCCTCCTTCCTCTCCGACTGCTCGCAATTTGTGTTGGCAGGGGGGCAGAGATCGACCTTGAGGCCCCTAATCTGTGGGGTACCTCAGGGGTCGGTACTCTCCCCCTTCTGTTCAACATTTATGTGAAACCGCTGGGTGAGATTATCTGTGGCTTTGGGGTAGAATTCCATCAGTACGCTGATGATACTCAGTTGTACTTTTCTACCCCAGGCCACCCTGACAAAGCTGTGGAAGTGATGACCTGGTGCCTGGAGGCTGTGCGGGATTGGATGGGATAGAACAGGCTTCAGCTCAACCTGGCCAAAACCGAGTGGCTATGTTTTCCGGCGCCCCGATACAGCCAGCTTACTCCTTTGCTGGCCATGGGGGGGGGGAATTCTGGCCCCCATGGAGAGGGCATGCAATTTGGGTGTCCTCCTGGATGTACGGCTGTCATTAGAAGACCATATAGCAGCCGTTGCCAGGGGGGCTTTTTATCAGGTCCATAGGATCTACCAATTGCGTCCCTTTCTGGATCGGGATGCACTTCACACGGTCACATCTGCCCTCGTCATCTCCTGCCTGGATTATGCCAATGCTCTCTACATGGAACTCCCCTTGAAGAGCTCCCGGAGGCTCCAATTGGTGCAAAATGCGGCCACATGAGTGGTTTTGAGGGCTTCTCGGAGCTCCCATGTTACAGCACTTTTGCACGAGTTGTATTGGCTCCCGGTAGCCTTCCGGATGCGATTCAAGGTGTTGGTGACCATCTTTAAAGTGCTCCATGGCTTGGGACCTGAGCATTTACGAGACCGCCTGCTGCCACCGTCGGTCTCTCATCACCAGTATGCTCCCATAGAGTGGGCCTCCTCGGGGTGCCGCCGGCTGGACGGCTGGCGACCCTGAGGGTTCGGACCTTCTCTTTGGGAGCACCCTCCCCCTGGAACAAATTACCCCTGGAGATGAGGACTGTCTCCGACCTATTGACCTTCCGGAGCACACTAAAAACCCATCTATTCCATCTAGCCGGTCTGGCCTAGAGTTATGTATAATGGTTTTAAATTCAGTTTTAAATGGTTTTAATTTTCTTAATTCCCTACTTCTTAACTTTTAATGGCCAATTTATTTAATTCTTTTCATGCATTTTAAATTATATTATATGTATTTATATGTTTTTTATCTGGCTGTGCACCGCCCCGAGTCCCTTGGGGGAGCGGGCGGTATACAAATTTAAATAAATAAATAAATCTTTCTTAGTGACATTTTTTTCTGCCTTCAATTTTCACATTGGAATCAGATAGGTAAGACTCCTTTTAAGCTTACTTGAAGATTTAATTTTTGCAAGAAACTGTTTCTTCCAGTTCCTATACAAGTCTCTTTAAAAAATATGATGGCGAAAAATGCCTCCACTTAGTTTACTTCCAGAAAAAATAATTTCTAAATCTTCCCTGGAAAATCCAGTAACAATAATAGCCCTCTCCTGGTTGTGAATAGATAAAGAGTTTTGCAGACATATGCAGAGAAATAAAACAAAACAAAGCAAAACAAAACAATGTAGTTCACTTTAAGTTCTTTCATCATACAATGGTAATGAACTCTGTGGGTGAATCTCCTTTATCTACAGAGACATCTGCTGAGAACAAGCAGTTGCTTCAATATATGTACATAAGTCATACATACATACATATGTACGTATACACACACAAACACACACACACACACACACACACACACTTTAGGAGAGCCTTTAAACTACCTGGAGATTTTTTAAAAGTTGGTTTCTCCCTGAGGGACATTCATTCTCTAAAACAACAATATATGCTAAACAGATTGCTTACCTTCTGCTCATTTGTTTTCATTGTCTGAGTTCTTGCTTCATCTTTCGAGGTTCTCTGATCTAAATAATTTCTTTGTTTTCTGTTGCTCTTCATTCTAACTAGGTATTCAATGGATCTGCTTGGTGTTTCCTTTGCTGGCTGTTATATTGACATATTTGTTTTTGCATTGTCCAGATTTTCCCAGTAAAATGCACTCAAAATTCTTGGTGAGCAAATTGCTATCAGAAGGAGAAAACTCTGCTTTCTCTGTTCTACATAATACTTACATCTTAATCATCCTTTCCATCTCCTGAGAAAGATGGAGAAAGAACAATTGAACAAAAGAAAGATGTCCCAGTTTCTTACCTTAATTCTTCCTTGCATTTCAAACTCATTGCTCTAAGTTACTGTATTTTTCTACTTGTTATTTGCCTTGGCACTATTTTCCTTCTCGTTATACATATTTCTATTACCTAACTTGGGTCTCTCCTTAGGTATCTAAGAATATCTTTTCTCACTGTGTTTATTAAATTTAATTTCTTAGTTTACATTCTGTTTCCCACCCACTATACTTAGCTTTAGAATATCTAGCTATTAAATTCATGTTACTATTCTATCTGCAATAAATATTATCTCATGCTTTGAATCTCTTACCGCCTAAGGACATACTGTTTTATCCCCAAAGACACTATTTCTTCGGATTTATACAATAATAATAATTCTTTAAGTTCTAATAACAATAAGAGGATTGCAACATCATGCAAAATAATAAAGTAAAAACAACTGGGGGTGATGGGAATTTAATTTGCTTTGGAATTCAATCAGTCTCACTACCACTACTAATATACCCTGCTATGGTGGGTCAATGATGTCATGACAAAGCATAATAAAAATAATAATAGTAATAATAGTAGTAATAATAATATTGAGTTTCATGTTTAATGAATAAAAGAGATAATTATTAGTAGTAGTATTGTTATTATTATGTATTATTAATAATAATATAGTATAATAATTTATAATTATTAATGTAATAATTATAATAATTATTATTATTATCTACACAGTTATGATGAAACATGTAACAGTGAAACCCATTGTCATCGGGGCACTTGGTATCATGTCCAATAATTTTGAAAAATATATCAAGAAGTTGCAGCTTCCTGTTGTAGCACCAACAGAGCTGCAAAAGACTGAGCTACTCAGAATAATATATATATTCAGAAGATACTTGGTTAACACCTAGGATGCTGGCAGCAACCCGTATCAACCATTAGAGCCAGTTAATGATATTTGTAATACATTTTTAAATGTTTAGTTGACTGACTTTCATATTTAATGAATAAAAGATAAGAACAATAAGAACAAGTACAACAATAGAACCATTCACAGAAGTTGTACCTTTGACATTATTCATTTCTCTGGGCAGGAGGAGATAGCTTTCATCATTTCCTGTGTCCTGCATGCAGAAAAATCCTCTAAACAGAATGAACCAGAAAGGATATTGAATTAATTATTTGGCTATCGTGTTGTATAAATGTAAGAGGAAACATTACTTTGAAGCCTGAGGGACAGTAGCACCCATATTGCAAGATAATATTTATGTGATTATCAAGTTTATCTTCATACCACATCAACATATGAGAAATGAGAAGTTTTCCATATTCACATTGTCTCTCTACTGAGAAGGCTGAACATTTGCATTGGACTTTAGATGCTTGTATCAACTGAAATTTATACTATGTTTGGGTTTTTGTTATATTGACACAGCAATTTGTGTGGGTAAAGGGTACAAAGATATGCACTCAAGTATATCTGCTCATAGACATTTCTGTCAATTGAAAAAATTCAAAAACATTCACAATGATTTAATAGCTGACTGCTAGTCTATTTGGAATATTGATTAATCTTAGTACCATAAAAATTGGGACATAACAGACTACAATGGCACTAATGTTGAAAAAGACTAGCATCCTTCTGTATCCGCTAGAATGGTAGAAGTCCTTATCTTTAAAAGATTTGTGCATCAGAAATCTGCTTGATAAGTTGAGAAAGAAATAGAAGATAGATAGATAGATAGATAGATAGATAGATAGATAGATAGATAGATAGATAGATAGATAGATAGATAGGCAGGCAGGCAGGCAGGCAGGCAGGCAGGCAGGCAGGCAGGCAGGCAGGCAGGCAGGCAGGCAGGCAGGCAGGCAGACCGTCAAGAGTGAAGTTTATTCATGTTGTATCCATGAATACCTCCATGTATATATAATCAATTTGAACAATTGAATGCAAATAAAGTACATAAATAAGATGATTTTTTTTAAAGGATTCCTTGTCAGTTACCTCTTGAAACTGATTTCAGGATCAGGATATGAAAAAATATTGTAAGAAAGAAACCCTTTCTGCTCATTAGTTACTTATTTTCTAGTAAGGTAAAGAGGCCATTGTGTCAAACCTGATTCTTGTCAACAGTACATAAGTGGTTTGCAATTGTCCTACATATTTTACTTTTCCAGCTTCCCCATCTAAACTAAAACCTGGAATTAACCTGGACACAGTTTGCTTAACTTCAGATAAAGTCAATCAGGTACTGTCACCTTCTGAGGCAAAATTGAGATGAAAAAGAGATATTTGAACAATTTGATTTTTGTAAAGGCTGGTTTTGTGAGACACCATTAAGAATGCTATTATCCTGCCCAGCTGTTTCTGAACCATTAGCTATGTAACAGTCAGAATGGAATTATAACTGTCTATGAAGTCTGTTGTATCTCATATACAGATATAATCATATCTTTATTTCTTGTTTTTAAGTACTATCTGCACTAGTGGTAACACCCACCCACCTGCCTTATTATTAATGAATTAAATTGCCTTAATGTATAGGATCTGTGATTTTTATTGATAAGGGCATTTACATCAGAATATATAAACCAGTGCTTCCCACACTCAGATCTGAGTTACTAATGTTTTTCATATTGTTTTGTGTGCCTTTCTCTTTCCTTCCAGCTTTTCATAAAATTGGAGTTTAAAATGAAGTTATTATTGCCTGTAGAAAAGTAAACAGAAAGTTGTTTCTAAAAGCTTTCTTTCTATTTTTTCTCCGTTTTTATTTTGTTCTTAAATAAGATCTTTAGATAAGATCTGGTCCATTGCAATTCTGCATCTTTAAACAGCTTCAGCTACACCTGAGCACATCTTCTATAACTATTTTAGAATTTTCATAGCAAAAATGTTGTTATGAAAATACTTCTACTCTTCCCCTGGAATCAGTGTATATTATTATATATTCATTATTTAGCCTCTTTTAGCATTTTTAAATCATTTATTTATTAAATGTATTAATTTATTTGTTAAATGTATATACCATCCAACTCCCAACAATTCTAGGTAGTAAATTAAATGTTAAAAACAATACATGCATCTCAGAAAAAAAAAAAAAAACAAAGGGGTAAAGCTGACAAGATAGCAACAACAACAACAATAAAAACCATCACAAGAATAAAAATAAACAGACCCACAAATTTCACTGAGGCTTCAATATCCTCACCAAAAGCCTGAATGGAACGTCACGAAACATCAGCAGGATGGTGGAGATCCAGACCTCTGGAAAAATCTTATTCATTTTTATATGCTGTTGACAGAATATTTAGTCCTCGATTAATCACTATCTAGTGGTAGCGTATTTCGATTTACTTATTTTAATGGTGGTGGTGAGAATTCAGCAAATGACAAGCTCTTATCAGTTGCTATATTGTTTCATTGCCTATTTGGTGGTATATGAAGCTGACCAGTATATAGGTGCATCTTAACCTAAAATATTGATGCATTATCTGTGATGGCATGTGATGCGATTAGAAGTTCTCACCACATTCTCTGAGTTTTCAGGGCCATTTCCTTTTCAACCATTTTGGGGGACTTGTGAGTTTTTCAAAAGATAAATTGGGAACTTTAAATTTTCATTACTTTGATTTTTTTCTCCCAAATAATTCTTTCACCTAAACTCTCAAAAAATGGCCCAAATAACATGTGTGTGTGTGTGTATGAATATTAGGGAGTAAAAATGGCAGCTGTTTGCTGCAGTGTGGCTTCTGCAACGTTGCAATAAAAGAAGCTGAGAGAGAGAGAGAGAGGATACACAACTTATTTATGTTTCTTTGCATGCATTTTGTTAGGAATTTGTCCACCAATTAATTGGGTTGGCATTACGTAAACCAACAGGTATGTTTGTAGCTTTAAGACAAAATCACTGTAATATTCCGATTGGTTGATTATACTGCAAATTACCATAAGAGGGAGCTAGAGATCATAGTTTGCTTTCTCTGACATTCTGAATCTCTGACATTCTGTTGCTATCTAAAGTTCTCTGTTGTGCTTATACTTTGATATCTTTGTTTACTGTATGGCAACCAGTAAGAAGACTTTGTAATTGGATATTATTTGGACTGTTAAATGTATACGACCTGAACAGTTTATTGGACTGTGCTATTTCTTAAAGTAAATTTTAACTCAATTTAGTGTATCTGTGTGTGGCTGAATAATTATTCATAACTACTCTCATAAATGTTTCCATGTGCATATCCTTGTTACTCAAGGTTTATTCTGACATATCATAAAACATTTCAGAATATATGAAAGTTAAATTGATTTAGTTCCTGTTCAGTTTAGTTTTCTATTGCCTTCTGAAACAAACCTTTTAAATTTAAACTAAAAGTCTGGACTGGGAAGTAGAAGGCAGCACAAAGCAATCATGGATCCTCAGGAGAAAGCAAGACCCAATAAAATCTAGTCTTAAAACAATTCAGAGACATAAAGGAGTTAAAGGATAAGTAAACTCTATTCTTCTTCTGGCTCCTTAATGTGTTTAACTTTTTTTTACCCATTAAAATCTTATCTGGAAACAGAGTTTGACCCCAGCATGCCATATGACTGGACATTTTTCCATCCAGGCTCTGCCTTATTGAGCAACCTGTGTGCAGAAAAGTCAGAAGATTCACCGCAGAAGTGAAGTCTATGCATTAGCATGAAGAGACATTAGCAGCTGCTGGCTTCATTAGGCACAACAGAGGCCAGCTGCTTTGGCCTATGGCTGTTTGGCATACTGCTATTGATAAGGTTCTTCTTGACTCCCACTTGAGCTTCCAGTTGGGGTGTAGAAATAAAAAAATATGAACAAAAATAAGACTTTTTGGAAAACGAAATAATAAAACCTGAATAATAGTCAATTCAAGTGGAAAGGAAGAGCTCCAATTCACTGAGGTGCTCAGTAAAAGCTTGTGATCTATCCTCAGCTGTCTATTCTTATAAGGTGTCGGCAATGGATTCTCAGGAAGGGTACTGGGCCTCTACCTGTGAACTGCAGAACTGCTGTATCCTGAATTCTTTTTAATCACTGCAGTCCTTCTCAATCTTGCTGTGTTATTCTTGTGCAAGTTCCCAGACAACTGCTGCAATTGAAAGCTGGCATGGTGCATCTGGAAGGAACAGTAAGTAGCCAGTTTTTTTCTGACACAGATAGATGGGTGTTAAAATATTGATGCTGCCTTCTTCCTCCACCTGTGAAGCCTCTAGGCATAGTTATCTACCTGCATCCAAATGCATCTGTCTCTGCCTGGAAACAGTTGTCTATGCTGAAACAAATTCACTTAGCTCTTGGCACAGATACCCAAGACAGTGTGCTATCTTGCCTCTCTGGTAATACACTGACAAGGCTGCTCTCCTATGTTTATCATCACAGGTTACAGGCCCACTGGCATGGCTTCTCCCTAAGCAGCACAGGCCAATTGACCAAGCTGTCAACAAGCAGACACAGCTTCAGTTCCTTAGTCCATGGAGTATGGTGCACATTGAAAAAGACAGGTGCCATACAAGACTGAACTGGCCTGACATTATCATCGCACCTGCCCTCTTATTTTGCAAATGAAACAAGGTGGATTGTTCTGTTATCTGGAACATGAACAATTATGAAATGCATTTAATGAATTCGAAAGTCTCCATCTGTAAAACTGACTTGTCTACTATTTGCTTTTAGAAACTGTGCATAATTGTGTTGCTTCAATCCATGCTACATCAGCATGTAGTTCCTTATAAGTCCATATCCGAATGAATGAATGAACATGTGTGTGTGTGTGTGTGTGTGTGTGTGTGTATGCATAAACATCCCAACCTCTGGAACTAAAATTTTATATTGTTCACTAAGCTTTCATTAGCCTCTGCTAACTTTGTCAGAGTGTAAAACTACCATTAAGGAGATATGTACCTTTATATAACGTTAACCAATGACTGTTGTGCACATGACTTTGACAGCATTCTCTCTAGTTCCCTCCCTATCCCAACGGACTTCCATCTTAAAGGCCCCTTTTGTTTGTCCACTAGATTCATTTGTGCTTTGCTCATGATGAAAAGCAAGCTCTGCTCTTCTTGCAGGATCTTATATACATACCCACAAAAAACATATATGATGTTTTTTACACACACACATATGAACACATATAGTTATTCTTCAAAATAGCTATTTTTTATAATTTGGTTGAGCTGAAAAATGGGGACAACCTTTGGGAAACTCAAAAGTTGATGGACAACTTGTAAACTTACAAATTAATTCACAGACAGAAAAGGTAGTTAGTAGTTTACATTGGTACTAAGAAATTTCAGTTCCATTATATGAAAAACAAACCTGAGTTTTAAAAAGCATCGGGTCTATTTGATTCATGGTGAAAATCACGTGGAGTAGTGAAGTGTTGCCCCAAAGTATTTGCAAATGAGATTTTTTTACTAAGCTCTTCTTCTCATGCATTTTTTTCATGCCTTGTCAGAATATCTTAGAAAAGACTTGATTTCTGTATTAAAGGAACTCTCAAAGAATTCTGTTTGGCTGCCAATGGCTGAAACATCTGAAAACAGATAAGACTATTTGTTAGCTCCCATACAATGAAGTGAAGGATATTGGACAGCATTGATACTAAGTTGGCAGTAACATAGATGACTAAAGAAAAAAGAAAAAAAAACTTTCCACATCATGAAAGAACCATTAGCTACTTGCAGAAGTTCAATGTTGCTTTTCAAATCCTCACTAAAAAGGCAGAGGACTTTTTCAGCTAAGACAGTAATGGTCTATTACAGATATCAGTAGCTTTCCAGTGAGTTATCTCATGGGACATATTCTTCAGTGATGATTTATTGCAAAACAGGTCGGTACTGGAAATAAATTGATTTTCCAAATGGATGTTTTTGAGAGCTTCTGACAAGCTTGCATGAAACCCTCAATTTGATTTTTTCAAAAACTTCTCATATAAATTTTCATATTTGGCAGATTGTGTTGATCAGCAATCTAATATCTTTTTTCCGTTGTGATTAGGAAAGTGGAGTATAATAATTAACATTTCAGACAAGGCCTGGAGAGATCTGGCTCAACTTCCAACTCCTGCCTTAGGCATTAAGCCAGCTTAATATGTCAGGATTATTTTTATTGTAACACCTATAGTAACAGTCTTGCAAATCTGAATGTGCTTCATTCTTTGTCCTTTTATCTTCATGTGAACCAGATGGAATTTCAGATACTTTAAGTTGTTTTGTTGGCAAGGCTTACAATCCTCCTATCCAGGGATGCAATTCAACCAGTATAACAACTGGTTCGGTGGATGCATGCTTTGCCCGTGCTCCGTGCATGTGCTCTGCATTTTAAAAAGCAAATACTTACCTTCAATTGAAAAACACAACTGAGGCGCGGCAAACTGCTCTGCTGCGTGAATCAACTGTGCTCTAACAAAAAGACATAAAGCATAGGAAACAGCAGGGGCACGTGGGCAGGCCCACATGCTCATCGGAGTGAAACAGTTCATAGCCAGCTGTTTGTCAGAACAAAGTGTTTGCCTGAACTGGTCCGAATTGGGAAAATCACACCTCTGCACTTATCTGACCATTGTCTTAGTAGCAGCTCTTCCTCCTTTCCTTCAAGACTACTGTATATGCTCTTTATACTGGGTGATTTGGGGCCAGTTACTCTCTTAGTTTTAGAAAAAAGGCAAATTATTTCAAATCTTGCCTGGCATTAACACTTACCTGAAGAGTCCAAAAAGTTGTATATTGCTTTCAGATCTCTGAAAAAATGGTGGGATATATGCATGATAGTTAGATAGGTGAATAAGTATTTGGGCATTCTGAATCAAATCTTGGTGTCTATCTTAACTAGGAACTGTAAAATTTTAAGTGGCAGATGAATCCAAGTTTCTAAACTTCAAATAGGCTGTTTCTCTTCCAAACTCTTGTTCTTTCTCCTGAGATACTTGCCAATTGTTAAACATTTTGACTATTTCAGCTGTTTGTTTCAAACTGATTGTTACTCTAAAAAGAGCTTTACTTAAATATTGAAACACCATATTTGACTTATGAGATTTTTTTTAAAGAACAAGGCAATTATTTATAGAGAAGAAAAGTGTTATGTGATATCAAATATTAATGTGCTTCAAACAGAGTACAAGTTTTATAGTTATATTGTGATATGGGATGCTTTGGTAATGGAATGTGCCAGGGGTAGGATTCAAATTTCTTAACAGGTTCTGTAGATAGGTTGGGATTTTTTTTTAAAGAACCAGGCATGGTTTAATTTGTGATTGTAGCTTGGTAGGTCATGTGACTGGGTGGGCATGGCTTGCTGACTGGGCATGGCTTGGTGGTCATGTAACTGGCTGGGCAATATTTATGTAAACATTGAATTTTTTTATAAAAAATGAGCAACTTTTACCCAAAATCAGGCAGCAGGCAGATTGAGTTGTTCACAGAATCACAGATTCACTCAGAGATCTAACTTTCTACAATCTGCTACCTGAGTCTGTCACATAAAGTTTGCTTGCAAGCAAACTCATAAACTTTGCTAGCAAACAAGCTCACAAAATTAACTCACAACACACCATGTATGTAAATATTGGGGGGTTTTTTTAATAAAAAAGAGCAATTTTTACCCAAAATCAGGCAGAGCAGGCAGGCAGATTGAGTTTCGCACAGAATCACAGATTCACTCAGAGATCTATCTTTCTGCAATCTGCTCCCTGAGTCTGCACTGAAAAATAAAAGCTTCAGTCCTAAGGAAGGTTCAGCTCTGCTTTTAGACTATCTAGAAAGCAAGAAATCCAACGATTTCCTGCTTTCTAGCTAATCTAAATCTCTCGGCATAGCAGAACAGCTGATGGTCAGAGGAAAAAAAAGGAAAAATAGCAACTTACCAAATGCAGGCAAGTTTAATGGCATGCATGCCAGGGTAAGGAGTGAGTGGGTGGGGAAGGGAAGAGCAGGACCAGCTAGTGGCACAATTTTCCAGTTCTCTGAACTGCACAGAATCATAACAGCTGGTTCTATAGAACCAGACCGACCAGGTAGAATCCCACCCCTGAATGTGCTTTACCTGGCTAGTGGGTGCTCTTCTGTGTGGAGTTGACATTCTAATAATATTTGGCCAAACAACCATTATGTAACATGAGAATTTGGGGAGTATGAAATAGGATACTAGCAGAGAAAGTGAATGATACCTTAGGGAAAAGCAAGAGAGGTAAATTGGAGAAAAAAAAAAAACTACTTGAGATATAGCTGAAATAATGCAAGAGGCTGATATACACTAGAGAAAGAGACTAAAATCAAAAGATGGTTAATAATATTCTGGCTACTGAACATCTGAGAAAGGAGAGGCAGGCAATGGAATAAAGCAGAAAACAAAAAGTAATACAGCAGGTAGAAGTTGAACTGTGCATTATGTTGTTCCAGGCTGATGAAGATACTTGCATATCCAAGGGTATTGGTTATTGTCAGAATATCTGAGGAGAGTAATGCCCATGAATGCTGCTAGACTAGATGACAGAATATTTGTCATGCCTCTAGCATAGAGCTTGTGTATGTAATTATGTATTTTATTGCTATTATTGTTCTTTAGTGTATCTTGAGCTCCACCTATTGGCCATACATAGATCTTTATTGAGAACTGGTTCTTTAAGGTAATCATCCCAGCAACCATCACTCCAAAAACATGTGCAGCCTGACTCCATTTCCCTTAGCATTTGGAGGAAACAGAAGCACCAGGAACGATTCAACCTAACCTATGGCACACATTCAACTGAGGACAAAAATCTACGTCCCATACACACAGTATTATTGGTGCGATTTAGATTTATCTGTATTTATTAATTGTTATGCTCACCAGCTACTCAACACTGCTTATTTTGTATTTGGGTTCTTATTGTATGTATTTCTATTTTTCCAGTTTCCCTGTTCGTCTAATAAAACATCCAGATCTATACACACAGTGTGTAGAAAAACAAACTTCAATACCACAACACTGAGACAGGCATTTTCTCAAAGTTCCATTTTATTAGAGTTGTCATACTGGCACATCTGGGAAAATCCAAATCTGAGAGTTCCGGGGTTTCCCTCAATAATTGAAAGTCAAAGATCCATCCCCTACACCCCTCAGTCATAAGATGGTCCAATCACAATCCATCCCGACTGGAGACAATCCTCTAATCACTCCTCAACCATGTACAGGATGACATTGACTGAAAAGAAGAATGCTATTATGTCTAACTACATACACTCTATGAAATCGCCCCTCCCACTTTCCCAGGCACTGGAATGTGGCAGCATGGAAGCTTCTGGTGCTAATATGGCTTTCAAGCCTGACACAGTCTGTTTTATTGGAAGATAGGTGGGTTTTAGCTGCATGTCAAGCTGCAGACGGAGTAACGTGTAATGAGGAAGAACAATATTAATTGGCTACAGCATTCTCCCAGTTCTGTGACTTGCAAAGAATAGATTATAGTGCTAAACTATATGATGGACAGTAATACAAAAATATTTATGGATGGGATATGTCCATTCAAGAAGAACGTTTAGCTAATCTGCATGGACACAGTACCATTTTAAATGTGAATGTAGATTAGAGCGGGAAAAAAAGAAGGAAATGGTTGTTGAGGGGAAGCCTGGATACAAAACAGCTCCCCATTCCTTTTTATTATCACAACTTTTAATAACAAAAGTTTAATGTATGAAATGTTTTCATATCTTTATAATCTCCTATATCGTTTTCCTTCTGTCTCACATGAAATCATCCTCTGACTACCTTTGTGTTTCTCAGCCATGGCAACTTAGAGATTTGAGGGTGTCAACATCCAGAATTCCCCAGCTTCCCAAATCCCTTAAATTGCCGAGATTGAGAAGCACTGGATTATTTACTATGTGCATTTCTATTTTTCCAGACTTGGTGCCTTCCAGGATTTAAAAACTCTTGGTTCTGCCTTCCCTGTTCAATCCCAATCTCCATAGTCAGTAGTGATTTTCTCTTAGTTCTATTATTTGCCACAAGCTACGAAATCACATTCCAATATAAACAGTTTGCAAACCAAATGGATTTCTTTCCTTCAGACTTTGCTGGATATTCTTTCTTGAGTCAATTTATTCTTATTGAATAATGTCCATGCTTTATTTGTAGGTTTTATGCCATTCCTTTCAACTGAGGAGATGTTATGAGATGGTTGCAGTATCCACTTTCCAGATATGATGCTTATATTGCAAATGTCAATACCCAGTGGTTCAGGAGGTTATTCCAGCAGACAACTAGATTTTTTTTGTTCCATTAGCAAACAAAGGATCTGTAACAGACTTTCTCAACATTTTTACCCTGATAGAACTCTTTAAACATTTTTCAGGTCTCAGGGAATCCCTGCATAAAAATTGCAAATAATAATAATATTTAATAATACAATTCACTTTTAACCTACACAATCCACATTTTACAACATTGACAACAGCAAAGGCTAACAACTGAACCACAACATTCCCAACACAGTGAGTGGTAGCATTGCATGGCACACATCATTTTTTTTAAATGATGTATGCGTTTAATTATAATCTTTCATTGACTTGTGGAAGCTTAGGATTTCAAAGAACCCCAGTTGGGAAGGCTAGATATGGACACTTTACTCTCCAGGAGAATCCATAAAATATATTTTATTAGGATTCAAAAACTGGAAAAATCCACTAGAATATTAAGAAATAAAAATATCTCCAGATGATAGCTGTTGAGCCTGATGTTTCCCTATGGCTTATAATAGAGTCATGGCGTAATTTAAAAAAAAAAAAAGATTATCAGATCAGTTCTGTAAAATGTAGCAAACCAATACAGAAAATTCTGAGCCTTTACTTCATCTAGTGGTTGTCTGAATTTTTGCAGCACAGATTTTCAGCATAGATATGGTAGCCATTGAACAAATATTCTAAACATCATAGAGTTAAACTGTGTTCCAAAATAGCTCAGAATAAGGTGAAATCCACCTCTTTCTCTTTGTCCATCTCTCTGTTTTTTTCTTATTCCATGCCACTTAGCCTTTCTGATTTTTATAGCTTTTCCATATCACAAAACGGAATTTCTGAAAAATTAATGGCAAACATCTTTCAAAACTGCATTTTTAGTAATTCTAAATTCTTTGCTGTGCTCACTATGCATCCTAGTTGCCAAGTAAGATAATCTATTTTTGTTCAATATTAAGTAGAAAATTTGGGGAAGAAAAGGAGTTGGAGCCAGAAGTGAAAATCTGATGGAAGATTCAATATTTTCTCTGGTTCAGATTAAAGCCTGATCCACAGACTTTTGAACTATATTAGAACTATAAGTCTTGTTTTGCATTTCAAATCAATGTGCTACTGTAAACTATATATCAGAACTAATTTTGCTAGTTTGGCCAAATCTCACTTCAATGTCTGTGTTTTATAGAGAGAAAGAGAGACATTTTAACTATTCTTGAAACATAAGGTATGGATGGCAATTGTCACTTTCTACCAAACATTGTGCAACAAAATTAAATTTGATGCTAAAGGACCACCATGGGAGAAAACCAACTGTTATTGTGACCACTCCAAAAATTGCAACATCAAATAAAGGAGACAAAGAGAAGCCCCTTTCTTAACCCTTTGAGCCTGAACATTTAACTAGAAAATTATGTTATAAATATTTTGATTTTGGCTCAGTTTTGTGATAAATAAGGATTAGTGCATTATAGAAAGACAGATCACTTACTATAGACCAGAAACAGATTTTATGTGTTTGGATATTTATTTCTCTTTTCAGAATCCTTGAATACCATTTTTGTTTTGCTTAGCCTAAACCCTCTCTGACATCAAAAATCCATGACATTACCAGCTGTTATTTTTAGTAAAATGATTAATATAAATAGTATTGTAATCCTAAAGGACTGATCCCACTTTGGTACTTGGATGTTAGAAAGTTGCAGGTGTGTGTGAAGTAGACAAAAAATGGAGTGAAACAGCAAATGTAGCTTTCCTAAATGTTAAAGAAAAAAATCAAGAAATAATATTTCATACATATGCATTTCCTGCCTTCTTTCATTTTGTACTACCATTCAATTCACTTTGTTCTTTCCCAGTCTAAAACAGTACTTTGTATTTGTAATACATACAGTGGTACCTCAGTACTCATCATTAATTGGTTCTGGGAGTCGCAATGAATACAAAAAAATGATTTTTCCTCATAAAGAACAATGTATTGAATCACAAGGTTGCCAACACTGACAAGTCCTAGGTTGTGTGTTGATTACCAAACAACCGATGAATACTGGGACTACTCTTCATTTTATCTTTCAGGAAAGTTGTCATTAACGATGTTTCACATCTATAAACGTCAGTAAAGATGCAGTTAGCAAAGATATTTACTTCTGGTAAAGTATTTTAAATATTAAAATCTTTTGAAAATTAAAACAAAAAGGATTTAAAACTAGACAACATTTAGCCAGAGTAATTATGGAGTGCTAAAGTTTTTAGCTGTTAATTTACATTAACAAAGTATTTTAAAGGCTATTTTTTTTATAGTGGTGTAAGCGATCAAAACAAAATCAAAGCTAGATGAAACTCAACTAAAAAGAATATAAATATATACATTACATTTACAGAATCTTCTTTATGCAATTTAATCATTTATTTTTTTCTGAATATATAGTTGTTAAAGGAAGTATCATTGCCCTTTTTCTACATTCATATTATTTGTATACCAGACTTGGACAAATAACCATGAGGAAGAAAATGCACTTATTTTCTGGATTGGTTTGAGTAAAGTGGCTGATCTTTTCAAAACACAAGAAAATATATTATCAACACTAACTTTATTTCTGTTGCTTGTTTCTTGATAATGCCACAGATTCTCTTCACCTCTTCTCAGTTAATCTCTACTACCCATTTTTCAATTTTATCCATCCCATTCCATTTTTTTCTTCTTTCTTCTGTCTGATTTCTACTCATTGTTTGAGGATCTTATTTGTTATCTCCTTGAGAAGGGAGATACAGTGGCATCTTTCTCTCCGTCTACAATTAAATAAATACATATTTTATATATCCTTGTATATATATATTTTGTACATACAAGAGTTCATAATATTATTTTATGTTACGAAAAGGTTTTTGTGTATGTGTGTGTTTGTGTGTGTGTGTAAGATATCTATCTATCTATCTATCTATCTATCTATCTATCTATCTATCTATCTATCTATCTATCTATCTATCTATCTATCTCTAGGAATCCTCATAACCAGGAATATTCAAGCAGTTAGTTTGTGAAAAGATTATTTTCTTTCTTCCTCTGCAAAACTGCCACCATGACTACATTTCCCCAAAATATGAGTTTTAATGGGCCGTAAATTGTCACCATCACTAACGTGCATGTATTCATTTACATAGCACCTGAAGTTGTAGACATGGCATATAAAAGGCTTGCTATTGCTGCTTTTCCCCATTAAAATAGGAAGCCATTCATATTAATTGGATTACTCATGTTTATATTTTACTTTTTATTTTCATTGGATTTGCTTTTTCCAAGCCCTTGGGACATCTTTAGCATTAAACTATAAGTTTCTTTCATTTCCAAGAACCACGAGTTTCTATACAGACAATCTTTTAAGTTTTGCACTACAATTATAAGACACTATCCTATGAAACAGAAAAAATGTGACTTTTTCCTTCCTCACAATTTTGGAACTTGGGATCATCTGTTGAAGCATAATGCAGAAATTTCAGGATGAGTGAAAATTTTCACAATTGTATACTCTATAGAAATAGCTACCATTAGATATGGTCATGTTTTTAATAAACAATTAGACAAATTCAAACCATATAAGGTTGCCTATAATTGTCAGTATGGTCTGGAAGTTAAGGCACCAAGCTAGAAATTGGGAGACCAGGAATTTTAACCTGCCCCTAACCACAAAGAGTTGGGTAATCTTGGGTCTATCACCCTCTCTCTAAGGCTTTGGAAGAAAGCAATGGCAAACCACTTCTGAAATCTTCTCAAGAAAACTGCTGGAATTTGTTGAGGGAATGATCCAGAATCAGTATTGACTCAAAACAACAACAACAACAAAAAGGCTTTCTGTAGCTAACAACCTTAATGGCTATATGTGATTTCCTAAGCCAAAGGCAGCATACTTTCCCAGTTCACTTGTGATTTTGCCAGATGCAAGCTATTCAGAAATTTAGAGCTAACCTGTGGTATGAACAAAATATCAATTAGAAACCACCTTAAGTTCTGGTTAGTCAATAGATCCATTAAAGGAGGTTCTTTGGATTGTGGCCAGCAAATTTTCTCAACAATTGACCCATAATCATTTGCAATTATGGGATGGGGTAAGGGCTAGAAAAAAAATATGTTGTTTTAAAGATAGGCTTCATTGACTGGCATTTGAAATAATTATATCCAAAGTAAAAAAAGCAGATCCTTGCTTCTGGGCATCCTTTTCCTCACTTTTATCAGTAGAAGGCTGGATATACCCCATTTCCTTCAAAGACAGAGATAGTTCAATGCCTATTCTGAATGGACTAAATGAGTCTTTTGAAAAAAAACATAAGACTATTTCCCTGTGAGGAAAAGAAAATAATAATAATAATGACATTTGTCAACTCTGAAAAGAAAAGAAAGACTCAAGAGCAGAAAATGAAATATTTATATGCTTCAAAAATGAAACAATATAATTTCTGTGACATTGCTGCTAAATGGCTGCTCTTTGCAAGCTTTGAATGACAGATAAAGGAGTCAGCTTGAAGTGTTGCTCTTGTGTGTAACTTCTCTGTTACAGTCAAGGTCCTGAAAGTTTGTCACATCTTTTTCCGTGCTTGGATGGGAGGCATGAGTGAGAAAATAGAAAAATTATATTTTTAGGAAAATCTCCACCTCCCTCCTTTCTTTTTTTTCTCTGTCTTTTTAATGTGTGTATGCAATTAATTTTCTTGGTGCATTTGATTTAGGACTGCCAATAGGGTGCTGTGGAATTTGATTCTGCTTCTTGAAAGATTATGGCTGTAGCAAAATTCAAATGCTGATTTATTTTAAAAGTTACACAGGAGAGCAAAAAATTGCTTTCAATAATGGAGAATTGCTGAGTTCCTGATTACAATGAGAACAAAGTATGATTTGGTTATTTACTGGACTTGTATCATCCTCTTTCCATATAACAAAAATATTTGAAGCTGCTAGCAACCAAATAAAAATGCAAATGCAAATTAGAATGAGAACACTATTAAACATTTATTTATTTGCTTGTCTAGTTATTAAACAAATCTATATACAGTTTTTGTCCAGCTCAAACACAGTGACTCCAGGCAGTAAAAACATAGTGGTAAAATACATGTATTCATAATATTATCATTATTAAACAATTCCAAAGATAAAGTTGAGCAGATGTCTTATCACAGCCTTTCTTTAAAGCAGTGTTTCTCAGCTCTAAGTTCTGCAACAAGATTCTGGGAGTTGAAGTCTACAGAAATTAGAATTGCCAAGGATGACAAGCTAATGCTGTAGAATGAATATGATAAAGACCAAGTAAAGGTAGCTCTTGACTCATGACCATACTTTTAAATTGTCTTTTGAAATTATGACAACCTTGGTAAAAGTAACTTGCAATCTATCCTTGAAGTTATAACCATCAACCTGCAGTCACATGATTATAATTCAAATGTTTAGCAGCAAGCTCACATTTTTGTCATTTTTAGCATCATGGTCAGTGACTGTGATTTGTAGCATTTCCAGAGGTTTCTTTCTGCAATGTGACAAAGAAATTCAGTTAGAGAAGCCAGATTTGCTTAACATCCATGTAATTCTGGTCCCATGATGTCTCACTTAATTTGCTTAGTGACCAAAATTCTAATCCAACAGTGGTTATAAGTCAAAAACTAGTAAAACCCAGTACTTTAGGTTTTATTCCAACAGTTTTTACTATCTGAGCAACACATTCAGCCTACTCATGATCATAACGGCATTGTAGATTAGGCTGGGGACTTGTGTCATTAAATACAAACTACTGGAGAACTGTAAGCAAATCTTGAGTGTAGGCTACATGGAACAACTGTTAGGATAGATAGCTCCATGACCTGTCTTGTCTTGAAGTTCTTCTTGTGCTATAATTTCTCTACTGTGTTTTAAAATCAAAACACTAAAGATTTGTTTTTCCTTATTAATTATGCAGCTATCATAGATAGAATGACAGAACTGGCATAGAGACCTCTATCTATTAAACCTATTTATTAATGCGTGTTGTGATTTCTCTCATTTCAAATTTGGGAGTGCAATCCAACCTGCATGGATTATTAGATTCAATGATAGGGGAATTGTACATGTATTTAGTGTCTGACATGGCCTTATCTTAAAAATTGTTCATTGATTGCATATATGACAAGGAGCAATATCAAAAAAATTGATTTGGAGATCAAATATTAATATTGAAGATCAGATACTAATTTTAGGAGATGATTACATATATTGAAGTCCCTGTATTGAAATAAATAAATCTCTGGATTTTCACAGATGTATTTGAACTCTTAGTTGTTTTTTAGTTATACTCAAAGGTGGATTTGCATTATTATTGGGCTATTTTAATGCCCTTTTAAAATAGTACTATTGATTGATTGTTCTATGCCATTGATGTGCCAATAGCACATCAAGATGTGGTTAGTGAGAAAACTATTTGTGACCTGATAAGGTCATTGCAGTTTTTTCCTTACTCATAATATCTATGTATATAAATAAGTAATTTCCTTACTTATTTATATACCCTTTTTATAAACATAATCACCGAACCGGTAGCAACACCAGTTCAATCCCACCCTGCCTTTAATATTTGTTGCTGATTTGTCTTTTAAATAACATAAACACAGAATTGCCATGCCCCTGATGGAAATTGACTCTGAGGAAGAGGAGGAACAGCCAACAGGGAGTGGAAGTGTGGCTCCAGATGTGGTGGAGGAGTCTGGGGAAGGGCAGAGGCCGGATGAACAATCAGAGGAGGATCTAGGCCCATCCCTTATCTGTCTATCTATCTATCTATCTATCTATCTATCTATCTATCTATCTATCTATCTATCTATCTATCTATCTATCTATCTATCTATCTATCTATCTATCTATCTAGGGCATGCAGGGAGGAGAGGATCAGGGAAAAGCATGGTCTACTCGGGAGGAGAGGGCCATGATCCTCCTCATGGGTTGCAGCTGTGAGCTCTGTATAAGAGTTTGGAACTGCGTGTTCACAGATGCTGGAGTCAAAATAGTGCTTTCCTTGGATGAGGTTTATCTTTGTTGTCGTTCTTCCCATGAACTCTCCCTGGTTATCTTCCTAGAATGTGTAATTAATTATCTTGGTTTGCCTTGGAATTCTCGTCAATGCAGTTTGTTTTTGGTTTCCTTTTGCTTTATTATCTACTTTTTGAATTTAAACTGTGACTAATAAAACAGCGAAGCTAAGTTGAAGGTATTACAAGACCTTGATTCATGTTTTAGTTTTTGTGTTATTTTTGAGACACTACGGGTCATCATACAGAATATTAGAATCTTGATCATCTTTCAAGTTTGCAGTTTTCATTTTACCTCATTGGATATTTCATTTTACCCATTGAAATAATGGATCTGAAAGAGCCATGAAAAGAGAGGTGTAAGTCAAATCTTCTGTTAATCTACTTCATATCTTAAAGCTAGGCTTGGCCCTGCCCATTATTTTGAAGCTCACTGTCCATATGAAATATTTTACAGGAAAAGAAAATATCTTGAGTTTTGTCATTGTTTCAAATCTGAAATTCTCTTTCTGCTTTGATTTTCTTTGCCTGGCCTTTATCTAGCCCTTGCCTGTAGTTTTTTTTTTTTCACTTTAGTACTCTCTCTAGAATTAAACTCCCTTCTGACTGCTGCCTTCAAAATTGCTAATGCACCTGATCTATTCCTGGAAGGTTCTGCTAGTTTTTTGCTGTAAGCATTTTTTGGTTATCCTCCTGTTCTGTCATTTGGCAACTGCAAAAGAATAGTTTACATAGCAGCTTTTAAATGTGCATTTTGTTATTATGGTTCAATTGCTTATCTATTAATTTAAAACAAGTTTTCATGACATTTTGAATGTTCTCATAGAAGTGGTGCACTGTAGGTTGTTTAATGCATCTGAGATAAATGTCAATTAGCATCACTTCAAACTAAGATAATGTTACTTATACTGAAATCGAGTTAATAAATATCATTTACTAATTCTATAATGGCAAAAAAAAAACAGCTACAAAGTCATTTTTCAGATTCATTTACCATAGTCAACTGGAAATTTTGAGGAAGGTGTGCTTCTAGACAATGAAGAACTATATTTGGACTTTCCTTTCGTTTTGTGAACTATTTAAGAGAGTAGAAGGTTACAAAATGTAGATACTATATCTTTTTTGTTTTCATTTTAGTAAGCTAGTTTTTCTTTTCTGTATGTTGAAAATGTCAGAGGAAGAAAAGGAGAAAGACTAGTTCAGTGATTTCCTCTAATCACAGGACAAATGCCAGGTGCAGGAGGTGGTAAAGCTGAGTGGATGATAAAGAATAGATTACCAGGAGACCTCCAATCACAGGGCTTTGGGGAATGGCATTAATTAGAATGTAATGATTTCTTCCTTTGTTATTTTTGTTTCTTCGGAGCAGCAATATTAGAAAAGCTTTGGTGGAGGCAGTGAGACAGAATATAGTAAGATGCCTCAGAGGAGACAGGAAATTGTACTGGGTAAGCCTAATTTAACAGATTGCAGCTCTTCTACCTGTCTGCATTATATGAGCAGCAGCTATGTCACTGTGAAGTTTAGTAAATTTAGTAAATTTATGTATTTATTCTCAGTTCAATCTGATACTTTTTTAAAAAAAAGTATTTCTAAAACCTGATAGAACTTGCATTTTATACTGCATGCTGTCATTTATATTTGGTGAGTCATATCTTTCCTAGTGAGCCGATAGCACAAAATCATGAATTAATTCTGGAAGCAAGATTAAAGATGAGTATTTCACCTCTCATATTTAGAGTAATCAGATTGGACTGCAGCCCTATATACTTATAATGTCCGGGAATAGGTACAAGTAAGACTAGCATTGGAGTACGAGAGTAGGCCCTCCTTTTACTGTATGTAGCAGCATAGAAAAGGGATTATTCACTGTCAGCTTTTTTTTTTTTTCAGAATAAGTCATTTTAGAAAACCTGCAGCCATGAAGCAATGCTATTGCTGTTTATTGTTCTATCCTGTCACTGAACCATTGGAGCATTATTAGCAAACATGTCTCCACAATCTTCTAGCATTATTAAGAAATGTTCTGCATTATATTTTTCTGCACTATTGTAAGGCAAATAAGGAAAGATGGACAAAGGAAGACCAAAAAGCAATCTGAATGCTCATATACCAAAAATGGATGCATCAGGAATTGATCCAACCACTAATCAAAAACTTGAAATATATTCAAATGTCTGATAACATCTTAGGTAGTTAAAGATTGCTTGGTTTCCAGTTCTATAGAGTTATAACTGGTATAGTTGATATTGCCTAGATTTGATTGTTAGTTAATTTAATCTAACATTCTCATCTATTCCAGATTTATAATGGTTGGAAAATTGAATATCTATACATCGAACTATTGCCAATGTTCGTTATAGCATCTAATTTAGAGTAGAAAACTCATTTGAATTCTACCTATGAATTTCTTAGTAGCATCTTTGTTCAATAATTATTATGCCAGTAGAAATATTATACTACTATACCAAGTCTCAGGACCATATGGTAAAAAAAATGGTTGTCCATTAATGATGGAAGAAGCCTATGGTCTCATTGAAGAATATTTTGTTAAGGACTTTTTCAGACTTAAAGCCAGCTATGTAGATGTAGAAACCTCTTGCATTTAACATAGATTCCAATACTGTCCTCCACTAATACAGATGGTTTGGAATCTATAATAATTCTAAAAATAGTCATAAATGTATTGTTGGGGGGAGGGGAGGGGAAGGGAACAAATCTTCATTGGGGTCTATCAACCAAAGTCTCTCTCTTTCTCTCTCTTTCTCACATACACACACACACACACACACACACACACACACACCAATGTATATTGTTATGTTAAACAAGAGGGAATAGGGAAGAAGCAAGAAAATATTAGAAATTGTTCCTCATAATGATCAAAACAAATTATTCAACATAAGACTCTCAAGGACACTCCCAAGTCTTTGAAGAAAATCATAGGTCATTCCAAATCATGGTTTGTTTAATGGGTCACAATGGCTGGGTTCTCACACACATGTGACTGACTGAATTCACACAACATACTAAACCACTACAGGAGTGGAATAGTCCCTTGATATAAAAAGTGTACAGGAGACCTAGAGTTAAATATATAAATGGTATTCAGAGTATCATTGTGAAACGTAACACCCTTTCTTTCTTTGTTGCCTGATTTCTTTCCTCATCCACCCCCATCTTCTAGCTCTTATAAGAAAAATAACAGCAAGTTTAATGGTATCGACAGACTCTTGTCTTCTATGTAAAACTGTTCTCTATACAAATATATTGGGGGCTTTAGGGCACTCAAAGAGAGCAAGATTGAAGTTTCATTAATACATACCCTTCAGCAACTATTCAGACTGACTCCATCACCCAGCTGTCTAGATTCCTTCTGGCTGGAAATGTCAGGACAAGAATCCCCAATTCAGCTGACACGAGGAGGAAGGGAGGGAGAGCAGGGGGATAAGATTAAATTAGTTGTTTTGGGGTTTTTTGTGTATATTATATTTAGCTTTTGCTTTTTATGTAAGTCTTGTTCTCTCTCCATATCTCTTTGTCTTTCTCTGTCTTCATCATCTGCACAATAAATATACAATAAGGCATGATCATTACAAAGTGTATACTTAAATGTCATAGAAAAGTATTTTGCTCTCAGGCCACATTTTATTACAATGATCGAACTGCAATAGTATTTCAGATGGAGAGAGAAATAGTATCCTGAACATTTAGGATGATTAGTACAATCTTATTTGCTGCAATGTTTCCAGGAGATTGCAATTGTTTGCTTTCTTGGCACATTTTAACATTGCCATCACATCTTCTTAGAACTCTCTTCGCAGTAGGGTTTCTAAATCTGGAAATTCACAAAGAAATATTGGATTTGGAACAGTAGCATCATGGAACAGTATTGATTTGATTATGGGAACTGCTTCAAAATTTAACAGGTTCTTTCTTGCTTCCATCACATCTCCCTCCCTTCCATCACATCTCCCTCCCTCCACCATCCAAAAGTTTCTATTCACTCCAACCACTTAGTGAGTTTATAATAGAAGTCAGTTAAGAAGAAATTATCTCAAAGATCCTAAATTACGAGTTTCACTGCTTGCACATGTATACATGGTCCAGTTTAAATTGCAAATTCTTTAATGATTTCCTTGATAGTGAGCACTTGGAAAAATAAATATGTCAACGTTATCTGTGGACAATTTCATACTGTTAATTTCTGTAAAGTATACACAACATATATAAGTTCGTTGTATCCTTTTTTCCAGATATTTTATGTTTATATGAAGTGCCATGGCCAGAGCCCATTCTGTTTTAAATTTGTGGGCTATGTGTTTATATCTTCTTATTTATTGTATTATATTTTCATTGTTTCTCTTGTTCCAAACTGCAACATGTTTTTATTCTTTTAACATTTAATTACCATTACCATTGAACTACTATTCAATTACCATTGCAATTGAGGCATAATCAAATCAGTCAGTCACCAGACCTGAAGTCATATAGAACTTGGTTCCTTCCATGGAAAACAACAATTCTCTTTAGCAACTCACATCTACATCTTCTTCGGCCAAACAAAGAACTTATTACCATAAATAGTTTCATATTATTTTATTTTGGATCTTTCTCCACTATTTAGTTATATATTTCATGTAGTCCTTGACTTATAACAGATCATTTAGTGACCGGTCAAAGTTACAGTGGTATTGAAAAAAGTGAATTATGATTATTTTTCACACTTAGATCATTGCAGCAATTGTATGATCATGATCAAAATTCGGACACTTGGCAACTGACTCATATTTATGATGGTTACAGTGTCTGTCTTACGTGTACTCACCTTTTGTAACCTTCTGAGAAGGAAAGTGAATGGAGAAACCAGATTCACTTAACAACCATATTACTAACTTAACAGCTATAGTGATTCACTTAAGAACTGGCACAAGAAAGGTTGTAAAATGGGGCAAAACTCACTTAACCATCTTACTTAGCAACATAACTTTTGGCTGTGGTTGCTGGTTGAGGACTACCTGTATACAGTGACTTCAATTATGATGATGTAAAAATATCAAAATGTGTATTGTGAAGTCACAACAGAAGTGCCACCTATTCATACTTGTGTAATATTTGAGTTTTTGTCATTGGCTCACCACTCTTTTTCTCCCTTTTGCACTCCTTTACCATGAATGCTCAATTTTTGACTGAGAAGAAAGCTATACTAGTATGAAATTTGGTGTTCCCAGTTTGAACAATATTTTCTTTTATTGGGTTCAGTGTGAATAATATCTAGGCTCTGTTTCCAGTAATCTGGCTTCTTTGCATGGTAATGGGTGACAAAGCCTAACTCAGGGGTACCTAACCCCCAGGCCACTACCAGGCAGTAAGCCTTTAGAACAGGGCCATGGAAGTGGTGGGTGACTGCACATGTGTGCAACCCTACTTGCATGAGCAACAAACAAACATCCACAACTCACATAAATGGAGCTGCATGTGCATGCCCACCACATTCATGGAATATTCCCTTCTTCTTCCCCCCACTGGTCTGCAAAGCTGAAAAGTATTGAGAACTCTGGCCTAACTCATATCATAAATGTTGAAGTTGCTCCTGAATAATGTTGAATTAAAGAATAGAATAGAATACTTTATTGGCCAAATGTTAATGGACACACAAGGAATTTGACTTGGTGTAAATACTTTCAGTATACATAAAGAAGGAACATTCATTAAGAATCAAGAATCATAATGCACAACACTTAATGATAGTCATAGGGTACAATCAACATGAAATCATACTAGGAAACAGAGGATATAAGCAACAAAGTTACAGTCATAAGGGGGATGGGTGATAAGGAGTGATGACAAGATTAACAGTAATAGTAGTGTACACTTTGACATAGTTGAACAGTGTTGAGGGAATTATTTGTTTAGCAGAGTGATGGCTTTCGGGAAAAAAACTGTTCTTGTGTCTAGTTGTTCTGGTGTGCAGTGCTCTATAGCATCGTTTTGAGGGAAGGAGTTGAAACAGTTTATGTCCAGGATGTGAGGGGTCTGTAAATATTTTCACAGCCCTCTTTTTGACTTGTGCAGTATACAGGTCCTCGATTGAAGGCAGGTGGGTGGTAATTGTTTTTTCTGCAGTCCTAATTATCCTCTGAAGTCTCTGTCTGTCCTGTTGGGTTGCAGAACCAAACCAGACAGTTATAGAGGTGCAGATGATAGAATCAATAATTCCTCTGTAGAACTGGATCTGTAGAATTGGATAAAGGAAAACATATTTAACATTGGCCCCATTAATGATGAGTTAAACCTCTCTTATTCACAGGCTTTGAAATGAGATGAGTGCAACATCATGAGAATAATATGGGTATTTCAGCATTTTTAAATATGTACAAGAAATATAGATATTCCATATGGTTCCAAGTCCAAACAATAGGACTTTTGTCCATGTTTAATATAGAAACGTTGAATGCAGAATTGATTAATTAAATTAATGAGATCAATCCAATAATTCATGTCAAGCTCAAATGTTTCTAATGGTAAAATATGTAAAAATATCACCTTTATTTTGTATTTTCTTTTACATGTTGCATAAATTATTCTAATTAAAAACATTGTTTAAACCTCACAATAGTTCGAATTAGAAACATATCACAACATCCAGAGAAGGATACATCTAAAAGACAACTGGATTCCAAATGAAATATCCTAACATACCTAAATATCCTAACATACTTAAAAATGAAATGTTATTCTGAGTGGTGAATCTTCCATTGGTGAGTTTGCATTTACCCTACTTCCAGATGACTTTTGGAAGATAGGTATGTTCTATGATTAGGCCACTAGAAGTGCTAGAAGTGGTTTAATGTGCTTCATGCATCATTTTGATTATTAGTAGCTATCTAGCTTGATTTTAAGCCAGCTGAATAGAATAGCTGATGTATGACTTGTAGATAATAAGTTGCTAAGGGAGACAGTTAAATGAGTTTGCCCTATTTTACAACCTTTCTTGCCCCAGTTCTTAAGTGAATCACTATTATTGTTAAGTTAGTAATAGGGTTGTTAAGTGAATCTGGCTTCCCCATTCACTTTCCTTGTCAGAAGGTTACAAAAGGTGAGAATGTGTTGGTCAGGATACTATAACCATCATAAATATGAGTTCACTTTCCTTGTCAGAAGGTTACAAAAGGTGAGAATGTGTTGGTCAGGATACTATAACCATCATAAATATGAGTCAGTTGCCAAGCGTCTGAATTTTGATCATGATCATACAATTGCTGCAATGGTCTAAGTGTGAAAAATAATCATAATTCACTTTTTTCAATACCACTGTAACTTTGACCAGTCACTAAATGATCTGTTGTAAGTCAAGGACTAACTGAAATATATAACTAAACAGTGGATAAAGGTCCAAAATGAAATAATGTGAGACTATTTATGGTAACTATTTATGGTAACAAGTTCTTTGCTTGGCTGAAGAAGATGCAGATGGGAGATGCTAAAGGGAATTGTTGGAACAAAGTTCTACTGTATATGACTTCAGGGCAGGTGACTGACTAGTAATTGAATAGTGAACAGTGGGATGCAATGCAATGTATTGGAATGGGATGGAATAGAATAGAATGAGGGTAATTAAAGCCTGCTTTGACTCATTTCAAGGGAATGATTAAGGTATAGGGCTTTGTTTTCATTCAATCATTTTTTGCTGTTTGTTTTATGGTTGTTGTTTTTTTCAGTTACAAGTTTTACTCCTATTGTGTGCTGTCCAGAGTTGCTTAAAATAGGCAGGTATACAAATCTTTTAAATATATAAGATGTAGTAGAAATATTTGTAATACCTCATGCAATTGGCATAAATGAAAAAGTACTGCACAGATTTAAGATTTTTTTTTCTGATATGCATATACAGCTATAGAAAGTGCTAAGAGAATGATTATAAGTTTATTTCTTTGTTCTATCAGATTTCTATTTCACATGATTAAATTAAAAGATATATGCACTTAAGACAATATCTTTAGTGATGATTTTAATGCATGGTAAAATTCTTGACTAAAACACAAAATCTATGGAAAGATAAACCTACTAAATGTTTGATTAATTGTTCATTTTGGGAAATTGAAATTGTACATTAAAATTCATACTGAGATTTCATATGCATTTCTGTAATGTTCATCTAATAAGTCCAATTTTATTATAATAGACTTTTTAAACAAAACTATGCATTTTTATCACACTTTTTATCAATCTTTTCATCTGTATACAATATTTTTAAAGAATACATTCATTTTATTGGAAAGCTGTTGAATGTCTCCCTGCATTTTTTAAATGCAAGAATACTAGGAAAAGTAAACATAATAAATATGTAAAAACATTCAGCTGGAACAAACTTCTCAACCATCCCTGTACCTAAGTAGAAGTAATCCTTGAAATGTAGCCGGAAATATGTAATGTAAATTGCCAAATCCCCCTATGGGGAACTATATCTAAGAATTGGGGCACATTCCACCCATCACTGATTTTATATTCATCACTAATTTTACCCCAAAAGCATATTTAAAGTGGTCTGTGACCGTTTTCACTTCTACTAACTTGAATTGCTGAGAATAAGGAACAAAATTCATTTCCTACCGAAAGCTACTGCTGTTGGATTTGAAACAAGAAAAATATACTTATTCCCATTCCCAAAAAAATGAATAGGGGAAAATTTATCTCGTTCAACTTAATTTCTACCACCATTTCTAAAGAGAAAAAAAAAGACACTTATAAACATTTGTCAATTCCATCTTCATTCCAAGAATTTTAAATAGGTCAAAGTGACATTTTCTATGGAATCTATAGCACTAAGAGTTGGGGTAAGTAAAGCAAAAGATCTGTTTAGTGACAAAAATGAAACTACAGCATACCACCTCTCCCAAATACAACAATATTCCCACCCCAAAGTTTTATGAGTCTTTTTTGGGGGGGTTCTAAGCTAATTTTGCTACAAAACTGATAAAATTGCATAAGGTTGGGGACAGGATGGTGTCAGCTCTATTAAATACAGTAGATGAGAACAAATTATAGATTTCACAGAAAGAACAAAACTACACTTTTCTGAAATAGACTATAATAATTATTATAAGTGTTGTAGCATCTCTCCTTCTTATGCCACAATAAATCAGAGAGGCATTCCCCATTTCCATGAAATTATCTTGTTTCCCATAGCTTAAATAATGTTGCATAAGTCAGCCTAGACAACGGTTTTTGCTTTATCTGTCATAGTTAAATCAGGTTCAGACAATAGTTTTCTAAAATGGTTGAATTCAAGGAAAGCCTCTTGAGGAGGGGCACACATATGCCTCCTTCAGGATCAAATATACTACCCAGGCTTTGAAAGCTATTGACACCAAAGCATGATCTCCATGGTCTTTAACAAGCCAGAAGGAACTGTTTTGTGCTGTACATCTATTACGCAACACCATTTTTATGCCCCTAATTTCCTTCTCAGTTCCTCCCATCATGCTTTCATCCCTTGCTCTCTTCTCAAAGGACAAAGGATGCATTCATCAGCTTCATCCACCTTGCCACACAAATACAAACCAGGGCCTCAAACAACCAGAATCCCCTCAACAAAGCTCTCTATTTTCCATGCCACACCTGCTTTTTTTCTGTATCTGCTGGCTTCATGCTAATAAGATAATAATTTGGATGCATGTTGTAGTCCAGTGATATAAAACTGAAGCAGAATGTTTATAAGACAAGAGTCTTTTTTACCTTTATTTAAAGATAGGAACCGGTTAAGAGTTGGAATCCACTAAAAAAGCAAAAAACAATCCAAGACTAACATGTTTACATATATCCTGAGAACAGCATGTCAAAAGACGTATCAATTGGATCTGACATGTCACAGCAGGCCCCAAATATATGGCAGGCTACAGCATTTTCTCCCCACCTCCAGCCTAGATGGCATCACTGACTCTGCATCTCCACAGGCCTCACTGATTCTACTGCTAGACCTAGAAATCTAACATCACCACTGAACCATCCCCACCCCTATTTCCTTATAGCAGCTGTGATTCACCATATGTAGACCTACCACTATCAATTTTCAGGCTACTAGGGCCTCAACAAACCCCAGCTTCAACAATGGCATTCCTTTGGTGATATAACAGACAAAAGTGTTAGTGAGTGCCAAACCAGCTTTTCCACCTGATGTCAGAGGGATCACAACTACCACCAAACACAAAAAACCAAAAACATTACCACATAACCACAAACACACACACACACACACATATTCACACCTATCTTCTCAGCCACCTTCCAAATGCCATATTCACTATTCACTTTGAAATGAAAATGGATGCAGATACTACTATTTAAAGCACTCTCACCAGAACCTAAAACCGGAGAAGCAACGTTGGAAGATGTTTTATTTAGGACCTGCTTAAATCTAAATCTGGTGTTGTTAATCCATTTACACAGTCACAGAATCATATAACTAGAAGAAGCTACTAAGGACATTATATTCAAGCTTGCCACCCTTCCCCCAGTTTCATACACCACAGGCACCCAAATTAAATCATCCTTGATTGGTGACTGTCAAGCATCTGCTTCAACATGTTCATTATGTGGGAGCCCATCATGTCTTGTGATATTTGGTTTTGCTGTCAAACTTCTCTTGCTATGAATACATTTTGTATAACATTCAGCCAGAAATCATTTCTACTACTGATACAAAATGAATTATTCACAGTTTCTGTATTTGTAGCTGATTGTCATGTTTTAAGGTGGACAATTATTATTTTCCTTTCCTAGTCTATTTTTTCCTTAAATCTTGTATTCTTCTCTTCCTGTTAAAAGGTAATTACTGCATTTTAATAAGGTTTTTTTTTATTTCACCCATTTCCCTGGCAGAGGGTTTGCAATAGATGTTTTTTTTTCTCTCTCTCTCCAGCACTCTGACTCCGGAATTTAACTCTTACAAAGCTCATCAGACTTCGGTCATTCAAGCCATGATCTAGGTTTACCAAATGTCAGGTAGATAACCTCCTGAATTGCATTTGTCAGTCTTGAAGTACATAAGTAAGCTTACATATCAGAGTAACAGTAAGAATGGCAGTATTAGCAGCACTGCTGGTAATTAGATTTGTTCAGCCTAACAAAATTGTTCCCCAACAAAATTGGCCAAATCTAATATAGACAAACTTTTACAACCCCGTCCTTTGCATTCATATGACATCCAAGTTTTTCTAATTTATATGTATTTCTGAATTCTTGTTTAGCTTTTAAAAAAAATGCTTTAAAGGTCATGTTCCAGTTGAAAATGGCTTATACTTGAAAAGATACATAAAGATTCTCAAATATGAGTGTTGTCAAGGTTTATGTAGTTTCCCCCCTGCTACTCTAAATTGCACAGTCACAAGTCACTTCAATGCATGGGTCAATGCACAACCAATGACTGTTATTCATATAAACATTTGCAAAAGGGAAATTTAATTTGTCACTAAACAAACAGAAGAGAAAATTTGGAACTGCTCGGTCTAGTGAAAGAGAAGCCAGTCCTCTGTATAAACCAGGTAGAGTCAGAGATGTTTGAAAATAGATTTGTGGGAAACCCAAACAAGCCTTCCATGTTGATATCCCTAAAGAAGGAATATTCAATTTGTCAGATAAATGATGTATAAAACAGCAGTTATTGCCACATTTATTTCCCCCTAATTACATCTTATTTTCGATCCAGCGCTATACTAACGAATAATGGCTGTGACTGCATTAGGTTTTTTTTAAGCAGTGGCTCTCATCTTAAAAGGGAAAAACAAACATTATTACTCCTAACACTTTTCTGCTCCACTAAGTTCAGCAGTGTTTCATATCATAGGTGATATAGGATGGCAAAAATTCTTTCATGAGATGCTTCCTTCTGTCCAGAGATAGGCTGCACATACTGCAACAACCGGTTCAGCTAGGTCAGAACTGAAAATGTGAGTGTGCACATGCATGGCTCCTTCGTGAGGATGCAAAAACATGGGATTTCCTGCACGCGGCAGCTGTGGTGAGTAGAACAGGCGAGGCACAGAAAACAGCTGGGCTGCATGGGTGGGACGAGCAAACCAAAATATAGGATGGCATTGCATTGGAGCGGATGGGCGGGCCCAGCTAGAACTACCGGTATGGGGAAGCCAGTGCAAACCGGCAGCAGCCCACCATTGCTTCTGTCTCTTTTCTACACATTTTTGGACAAGTTAGGAATGTGACTGGTAGAGCATTTGTTTTGCTACCTATTCAGGGCTGCTTGAATGTATACTTTTTAAAAGCTTTCTCACATGACAGACTGAAAGTGATGGATACAAAGCAGTGAGAAGGCAATGTCAGATTTGAGAGTTTACCACTGAGGAAATCCTGATGTTCACCTCTGTTTTAATGGAAGGACACATCAATATGGCCTTATTAATAACAGATATGTTTGTATGTTGCTTTTAAATGTAGAGAAATAGAGAAGAATCAGGCAATACAGAAGGAAAGCCAGTATTTGTGAAGTGACAAGGCAAGGACAATGGCTAACTGTAGAGGAATGAATAGATGAAAAATGTTCATTTGGCAAATTTATTTAGGAATACATTACATCACGGAGGAATGGTTTAATGATAAAATACCTTCTGTATATTCAAAAGGTCTTGAATCCTTGGCTCTTATTTATTTATATTAAATTTTATTTATTACATTATTATTTTATTTATTTATTATTAAATTAATGCCTTTCAAATGTGCAGAATTCAGCTTTCAGGGCTGATTTCAGCTTTCAAAGTAATGAAAATACTTTGAGGTAATTTAAAAAAAAATTAATTCATAGACTTGAAAGACACCAGGTTTGAAGAAAGCTCAAGTAGGAAATCAGAACTGGAGCTAGGCAATTGCACAACTTTGCACAACGGACCAAAGATTGATTTGGCACTTGGAAATATATATTCCTCTAAATGCTGAAATTTGACTAAAAGCTATATTTAGCAATGTTCCTTGTACCTAAAAGAGGTGTGTGACATCTGTGATAGATATGGAACAGGAAAACCTTTCCTCAACATCAGCAAGTAATGAGAAAAATGTCTACTAAATTTCCACCTGCTTTGTTAGATTTATAGCCCAGAAACACTGTCAGGAAATTGGTGAAGAAAAAAATATGGTGAAGACAGGAGACAAATATGCAGGACCATGGAATTGGTGGAACAAGAGTAGTTATGTATTAATAGGTAATTTATTTATATTATTTATATATTAATATAATATAAAAGTATAATCTTAATGCCAATTAATTAATCATTGCTTATACTTACAGTTACTATACAGTCTGTAATAGCATGTGACAATCTTACCCAATCTTGGAAGCTAAAATTAGTAATGTAGTATGAATGGATGATTGCCAGGAAATCCAAGAAAGATTGAAAAATCAAAAAAGCTTCCTGGAGGGAGCGATAGACATCTTTTTCCTGTCATCCCAATCATCAGGAACTTTAACTTTAGAAAGTCTTTAGCTGATTTCTTCTCTGCCCACAAACATGGCTTGTGATGAACTGTCTCTGCTATTGTTCCAGAGAAGGGAACATTTCAGAGTTGTAGAGCCAATTAGTTTCCAAGGTGATTGTGTTTCTTGCTTTCCTTCCTTGAAATATGAATATGTTGTTTTCATCTTTACTTCCTATTACAGCATGATGGGGTTCTTTTTGAAGTGGAGGGCTACTACATGTTTGCACACTCAGTCCAACTTGCACCATACGGTTATTATAGAGAAAGATAACAGATAATCAGAGTTGAAAGAGACCTTGTAGATATCTAGTCCAACCCCTTGCCCAAGTAGGATACCCTACATCATTTCTGACAGATGGAAGTCCAATCTCTTATTAAAAGTCTCAAGTGATGGAGCTCCCACAACTTCTGAGGGCAGGCTCTTCCATTGGTTGATTGTTCTCACTGTCAGAAAGTTTCTCCTTATTTCCAGGTTAAATGTCTCCTTGTTCAGTTTCCATCCATTATTCATTGTCTGGCCTTTGGGTGCTTTAGAAAAAAGAAAGGAGAGCATCATGCATATCAACCAATTTACAGAAATAAATGAACGTGGGATGCAAATCTAATAAATAGTAGGTTGGCTTCCCATATCAGAATAGTTAATAGTCATCTATACCCTTCTACAACAAACCAATTATTGTAATACATTTTGTATTGTCAGAGAAAAAAATGTTTAGAGTTGCCAAACTCTATATCTTTCAAATTTATCTATGAATTCAGTTAATTAACTAATCCTTAGGTCTGATTGGTAAGTCATATTAAACAGGGTAGAACTCTTTTAGCTACAAATAGGATTGATTATGTGATGAATCCATGAAGAGTGGAATGAAACTGGCTTTAAAAGTATTTTTATTACTTTATTTGCGGTCACAGACCAAACACAAGTACAACAAAAGAACATGGGAAAATTAATCATGAACAATTGGTCACCAAAAACTTGACTAAGTTCTCCTTTGATGGGAGAACTTAGATGGCGTTCTCCTTTGATGGGACTTTAAAAGTATTTTGATCTATAGCTAACAAACTACATCTGGATCTATCTGATGTAGCAGTGCAAATTGCCTCACGATCAGAAGGGTCATTGTTTAGGAAAGGGAGTATGCCTCTATGTAAATGAATTGCTTTTCTGTTTTGACAAGTAATCTAATTATTTATCACAGCATTGTCAGATATCTGTATTTGAGTAAATGCAAAATATCTGTTCTTCAGAGAAAAAAACCCTACAACCTTTCCATTTCATTTTTTTTCTTCCATGATGTCTGAGATTCCTAAGCTATCTTGACTATTGTAATACAATGTAACAGTCTCAAGCCAAAAGAACCAGCTTAGAGCTGAGAATTCACTTGGGGGGAGTAATTACAGCTAAGAATATTGCCAATCTGTTAATATGGGTTTTCTGTGAAGATAAATGATGCCCTAGGTTTGACCTTAGTATACTGATGACATCAATTAAAGATCTGATTTCCTTTTAATTTCATAACCATTTAATTCCAGGAACTGTTTCAATGTCTCTTTGTCTTTTGCAACTCCTATTGTCTTTCTGGCCAGGGGCTGCCATTTTGTTTGATGAAATGCTCTGTTGCACAGCATGGAGTTCAGACATTGCTGAGTGTAGGACAGCAATAATTCAGCTCATCACATCCCTGTTAAAATGTCAGATTTGGCATGGGTATTTGTGGTGTGTGTACATATAAAGAAAGAACGCATTCTTTGATTTAACACCACGCAAGTACTTTGTTTGGTTTGAATATTTCTATAAAGCAAGCTCTTAATTTTGTTTTGTTTCTCTGTTGACATCTTCTACCCCTTTGGCTTATTTTGTCACAGTACTACTATTGCTGTTAAAATTGTTTTAATAATGAAACACAGTAGTCCTTGAAATGCTCTGCCATCCATGCTTTTAAATCAGAAATAAATGGTTTCCATCTGTCTTAGCATCATCTGGTATTGGCAAAACTGTTTCCTTGTTGATATTTAATGGCTTTTTGTGTATTAATTTTTTAAAAAAAGCAGAAGAAGAAGGGCATTTATTCATAGCATAAAGACAACAATCTTGACTTTGCTCCCTGTTGGTAGGGAAATAGGAAACAAAACATCCAACCTGCCGGTGTTGATAGCATGAGAATGCTTTCTTGTGGCATATGGTTAAGATTAAGTAGTTTGGTTTCCCATGAGTATCACTGCTACTTTTGCTCGGTGGGCAGCAGCTAATACAATAACAAATTCAGTATCAGAGTAAAGGCTATTTTTAGAAACTTTTAAAAGTACACATTAATTATAATTGAACAATTGTATACAGATTACCAACAAGAACTTAAGGGTTTTAAGAAGCATAAACTTTGTGGAGGAATTAATCAATCTGCCAATATTCCAAAATCAAAAAGTAATGACAACATAATTCAACATACCTTAACACAACATGCAAACAAATTTTTCCTACCTTTCCTCCTACCTTCCCTCCTCAAGTATAATGTTTTGCCTCTTTAGTCTTGAGGGAATAGTTTTTGCATATATAAGAATATTGTATCAAGATTGCAAAAATCTAGTAAACACTAGATGACCATAAAAAGTTGGCTTTCTGAATCTTTTTCCTACCTTCTAATGGCCTTGTGTAATTTTGCAGGCCAGACTTGGTAGCTGATAGCAGTGTTCCTCACCATCAACAACTTTAAAATGTGTGGACTTCAATTTCCAGAATTCCCCAGCAGCATGCATTTTGCTTCTTTCCCCTCATCTGTCCTCTTTGGAAGAAAGAGATATCAGCTTAGATGAAGAAGGAAGTAAAATGACAATTTTGATAAATACAGAATTCCAAGAGCTGAGTATGCAATTTCAGAAAATATAGTATATAGTTCTAATGTCCTGGGAAATAGGACATGAAAAAAACAGATAAGTGCATGTAGACATTGTGCTTTCTGGATATTCTTGTCTTGGATGGCAAACCTCAGACAAAGAACATTCCATGCAAAGTGCAACGTTTGCATGTTTACTTGGAGGAAACAAGACCTTAATACCCAGATAGGACAGAACAAAGGCAGGAACTGAAGCTTATGTTAATCTTAATTAAAAGTTAATCCTAACTAGAGGTGAATGTATAAACTGCTTAAGCAGACAGTAACAAAGGTTGTCTAAATAGATGTATAGTGTATAAATTAACCACTGGTATGCTACCATGGATATAGAGAGATAGAACGAACTCTGGCAAGAGAGCAACAGCTCTTCTTATTCTCAACCTGACAATAAAGAAAGCAGCTTGTCTCATCTCCATGTGGTCCTGAGTCTTGATTCCTACAAGTGCACACATATGCAGACATGTAACTAGCAGGAAACCTGCACCTTCATCAGAAACTAAAACCAACAAACCTTGCCCTTGTGTGACTGACAAAGTTTAGGAAGCAAGCCCAGAGAAGGAATCAGTCAGTTGCCAATTATGATGACAAATAGGCAGCCGCTGACTTAGGCTTGAGATAGCCTTTTGTTTAGTTTTTAAAAATAATAAAAACAAACTTAACAGAGTCTTAAATAAATGCATTTGAGTTTATACAGCATACATTACAGTCCTGGGGAGGATGAGAGAGCATTCATAAAATGCTCTATTGTCTATATCTCAAGACTTTGCTGCTATTCTCACCCACAGATTTGCTTATGTTCCTAGCATCACATATTGGACATTGGGATAACTGCATACATTTTGGAAATCTGTTTCTTATAATAAGTACTCTTTGTAGGCACAGAAGCTTGGTTTTCTTTTGCATATAAATTTTGCAACTTTTAACAAGTGCTATTCTGCCAACCTAAAATTGGAGCAAAGCAAGTAATAATCTTAAAATCAATTGTTTATTTTTTATTATTTTAAAAACAGTATGCTATTCTTCCAAGTACTTTTTTCCTTTACATCATGCATCATTATATTTCTGCACAACATACATTAGCATTTCCCAACCGTATAACAGCCATGCTGGCTGGGAAATTCTGGAGTTAAAGTCGACACATGCTGGCTGTGAAACTCTGAGAGCTGAAGTCCACGCATCTTAAAATTGCTGAGATTGAGAAATACTGATATAGTTCTAACCAAGCATGACATCCCACAATGATTTTTTAATGTTTATTTCATTATGTTTACCCTAGGGTAGAAAATCATCTACAGCTCAACTTTAGGATAGATGTTTAGGGTTATAATTCAATTTTGATACGGCTAAAGTTGAAATGAATAGTCCACTTAGCAGAAAAGAAAATGAATTTCATATACTATATTCTATATAGTGCTTGGAAATAAGCATGAGGGTCAATTGTAAAAGCATTTACTTTGTTTCTTAGTCAGGATTTAGTGTCATACTACAGTGCTTTTTTATTTAGGTAAGCATTTATAAGATTGTAGTCTTAAACTCTTTTATCTAGCCAATATGGAAAAATTTGAGCAAGCATCCTCACCCCTCTATGAAAAGTCTGAATAAATCACACAAGTAGGCCTCATTTAACAACATAAGTGGGTCTTAATGACACTTAGTCATTAAGGAAAGCAATTGCTAAGTGAAACATCATAATTGTCAGGGTTCCAAGTAGTACACCCATGGCGAAAAAAATTCTGAGGCAGGTAGATTCCTCAAAGAATAGTTTTATTTGGACATTTTAGTTTTATTTGGCACAGTTCTGGTGAAAACCAACTCTGAAGGTTCCTGCGGTTTTCACCTAATTAAAAGTTTTTTCCGCTCCCTAAACAAGTCACATGGTCCAATCAAGGCATCATCTGGTTGCCTGGTGATATCACTCCTCCTTCCTCTGACCAGGTGTGAGAATGTCCTTGGTTCCCAAGAAAAAGTATCTTGCTTTGGCTACAAAACCCCAGTTATTTCTATTCCCCCTCCCTATCCCTCAGCCCAAAATGGCTTCGTCAGGTCAGCTTTACAGTTGACAACAATTTTACGATTGCATCTTTACTTTGCTTTACGATCTTCAAAAGTTGTAAATGTGAGGGCTGATTGCAAAAGTGGAATTTTATAAAAATTACAGGAAGTTGCTAAACAGGAACTATTTACCCAAGGCAGCCGAATCCTTTAAATTCATAGCCAGAATTGAGTTTACTTTCAAGAAAAGGAAAGCAGGATTGCAGCTGTCTTATAAACAGAATTAAACAATTAATAGAATAAATCGGCACTGATCCCATTCACAATATTAAACTAGCTTCTAAAAACAAATGTTTTTTATGTTTTCCTCACCTATTTCTTCCTGTCTTCTAATAAAGAAACCAAACTTATGTAAGTAATACATAAATTGTATTTGAATTTTGGCTCCAACAATAGGGAAAAGATAAACTCACCATAAACCCGGGGGGGTGGGGGGTGGGACGACATGACAAGTGCTGTTTTTCTCATAGCAATGTTAACATGTGCTAATCTAATATCTGAATCAGCAAAGAAAGTATGTCAACATAAATTATGATGCCTCTATAGCTCAGCTGTAATCTGCCTCATTAATGAAGCTGGTGAGTGGTCTGTCCTTACAGTTTTGATAAATAAGTTATGGAAAGTAATTCAAGGGCCCCTATCTTGATTTCTCCTTCCACTGAGCATCACTTGCGGGCAAGAAAAACAACTACAAATCTCTCTCTTCTTAATTTCTAATGGAGTGGGACAAATGAGTACTAGGAATAAAGGATTTATCCACCTTTCAGTACAGTCAGATATCAGACCATCAGCAATCCTTGCTAGGTACTTGTAATGAATTTTCTTGGAGGACTGTCAAATCAGTGTCCAAAATGAATTTTGGTGAACTGGTCAAAAGCGAAGAGGCAGGTCCAAGAAGAACATCCTTTCACTTCAGTTTGTGCCTTCACTATGCGCCATTGAACTGGCCACAGAGTAAAACTACTTTAGGGCATGGCTTTAAGGCCTTTTAGAAGAGCAGTAGATCAGCAGTAAATAGCCTATACATATTTCTCTACATTGCAGAACTTATTACAAGAATAAATAGCATACTAGTCAACTTTAAATACAGTTTGAAAATTTCCTTTCTTGCTGCTGAAGCAGAGACATACACTGATAGAATCCAGAAGTTATTTACCCTGAAAAGAATGTGTATGTGTAATTGAACATGTAATTGAATTTTTTGTGTTTTGCTTCAAATAAGTAATGATGCTGACAGTGAGAGACCAAGGCTTTCTAATCATACCTCATGGTCTGCAGCTTCCTCCCACTTAGCCCTATTGCCCTTTTCTATACCTACTCAAAGTACCACTCATGGAGGCAAGGCATGGGAGAATGTGGGCAATAACAATATAAATGTTATAGCACTAAATAGTGATAAACAGCAGCATTCAGAAGTACATAATATAATATACGAAAAAAGCACAAAATTATATTCCCCCCCCCACTATACCAAGGTAGTGCAATGAAAATTAGAATCTTAGTACAAAAATTTGTAGTATATTGATTGGTGACAGTACCAAGCTGGTGGGACCAGTTTTCTTTCCTGGCTTAAATTGAACTCTTGTGCAGCATACAAATAGTATTCCCCCAAATACTAGTCTTTTTTTATATATATATTTCTTTGTGTTCTCATACTCTTTTGAATGTGTGCTAAATCTGATTTTTAAAAAATCTGTTCCAATGCTACATCTATGTTAGAAGTGGTACTCAGCATGTTCTGACCAGTTCTAGAGAACCGGTAGCGGAAATTTTGAATAGTTTGGAGAACCAGCAAATACCACCTCTGACTGGAGATTTTACAAGTATCCTTCCCAGGGATGGGATTCTATCGGTTCTGACCGGTTCTATAAAACCCCTTGTTAACTTTCTAAGCAGTTGGGAGAACATGTAGTAAGAAGGAATCCCCTTTTGTTTTTTTCTACCCTTATTACATTCTTGGCAGTTTGCCTAGACTTACTGTCTCCGAAGGAGGGTTTTTTGTTTTTTTTTAACTTTCTTAAAGGGGAAGGATTATTTTAAGCGTTTTACACTGCTGTTGGAGGAGATCTCCCCTGGATATACTTCTAGCACTTTGAAGAAATAATTGAATAACCAGAAAGGAGTTTTTAATGACAAGGAAGAAAGATGAGTGACATTCAGCAAGGGTTCTTGGCTAGCTAGAAAGATTGACATTCAAATATGAGTTTACAAACCCTTTCTGAGTTTTGGTCTAAAACTGGTTTTTGGTGAAGTTTAATTCGGTCCTTGGTGACATTTAATCCTGTCACCAAGGATAGGATAATTTTCCCTATACAGCTTTGTTTGGAAGGAAAAAGGTTAATCTCTGATCTTGAAAATAAACTGGGTTGAAAAATCTGGCTAGTTCCTGTATCTATTTGTTCTGGTAATTGGTTTAACAAGCAACAGCTATTGTTGTGATTTAATTATTTGTATGGTGTTTGGATTTTTTCCTGCCTCATGGTTTCTTTTTATATCTGGGGAGGGGGGGTCTTCCTTCACTGCTTTAGTGATATCTGGCACTGTCCTTTTGGGGTATACTCCAAGAGACAGGATACAAGCTTGGCACTGATTTTTTTACTGCCTTTCTGGGGGGCATATGACCTTCCTTAAATCTAGATGATTTCCTTAGGATATCTTGTGAAGTGAGTGAGACTAGCTGGTATCTTTAAGTGGTGCAAATGGTTCTAAGGATTGCTTTTCCTGGGTGTGCTCTTTCTGGAGAGCTTAAATGACCTCTGGGTTTCACTTTATGAGCAAGAGTTGCCTGCTGATAGTTATCATTGCATTTTAACTATTTTAATTCTTCACGGTGCTCTGCCTGATTTGTAACTCCGGCTTGCAGATATTTTTAATCTAATGGTTGGTATTTAGGCAGCTTTTTGCAAGCAAAAAAGCTTTTTGTATTTTTGTACAGGTAATCCTTGACTTACAACAGCTCATTTAGTGACCATTCAAAGTTACAATGGCACTGAAAAAAGTTACATATGACCATTGCAACGACCGTTGCAGCATTCCACAGTCACGAGAAGCCAGGCGAGAAGTGCCCCTCGATGTGAGTGACATCGAGTTGGCCATGCCCACCCAGTCACATGACCACCAAGCCACACCCACCAACTAAGCCATGCCCACAGAACCGGTTATTAAAAAATTTGAATCCCACCCCTGATCCTTCTCCTGTCATATCCCCCAAGCGACCAAGTAGTAAAAATGTTTGAATCCCACCACTGATCTAAGTATATAAAGAGACAACATAAGCCTTTCTGGAATTATTTTCAAAGCAACCAGTATCTGATTGAACATCAGTTGAAGATGAAGCTGTGGAGTACTTTATCCAGTGATCAGAAGGGGAAGGCATGTCTGAAGCAATCTAAAGAATATATAGGAACTTATCAGATCCCATCCTATTTTTAATTTTCTTTTCGTTAATTTTCTTTTCACTAACATCGTCAATTACGTGTCCTACATCAGGACCATTCTGTAACCTGTGGCAGAAGAAGTAAAGAAGTAGTTTAAAAGTGGAATGCAGATTATCAGTGATAATGTTAAAGCTGTCAATAGTGAATGGAGAGGAGACAAAAACAATACCATAAAGCCATTGTCATTATACATGATTTGTTGTCATCATACCATAGTTAGCAAGATGTTAGGATGACCACAGAGACAAATTAATCCTTGGAGAAAGAGCTTAAATGAAATTGATTCAGTTCAACTGCTTGCGATATAGGATTTTTCCAGAGCAGAGCTTTGCTGCTAGAATGGACCTTGGAAAATATATTGGTCCTTGGAAATTGGTCTTTGCATGTTAGCTATTTGGTCAGTTTGCTTTAATTCCTATTTCATTTTATGATATCCATAGATCCACCTCTCTTCTCTTCCCACAACCCAGTATTTTTCTTCCTTAACAGGAAAGTTTATTTGAGGGATAGCTTGGTGACTCCTTGCTATATATGGCCCCTCTCTCTTTCCCTATACCTTCTTTTCAAAAATACCTGCAGGATATATGCTAATCCTCATTTTGTTTCTGTAGAATGAATTGTCAGAAGAAATATTTCTGAATGACAAGACTGGAAATATTTTCTTTTTCAAAAATGGAGATGCCAGTTAGGCCCTATCTATTGAGCTTCACTGAAATTAGTGAGTGCTTTGCCATCTACCTATCGTCTTGTATTAGCATGAGCAAAAGGTACTTGGAGAAATTCCGTTCAATGCTAATTGGATATATAAAATCTTTAGCTTTATTTCTGGAAACAATTCTAATAAATACGTATGCATTGGCACATACATATCTCATAGCTAATCTAGTTATTGAATTAAGCCATTTTCTGCATTTATACATACTTTGACCCATAAATTGTCTAGAGGCTGGGGTCCTATAGAGCGCTAAGACCATGGAAATAAAATGTTACTATTAATAAAGCCATTTTAAGTCTTTAACTGACTTGGTTCCAAATAGAACCAGAGAGTTTCCACTTTCAGTAAGTTATGAAAAGAATTCTTAGATCAGCATGAACATTAAGAATGTGGTTACTTACTTAAAACAAGGCAAAGAAAAAAAAAACAGTAGTCTTTCATGCACTATAGATGTTTGGGAGAAAAACATACATTTTTGTTAAGAAATCACCAGCACGAAGAATATAGTTCTGTCAGTCATGCATCTGAAAGAAGGTTCATGTCTCATCTTAATCTCATTGTTTCCCAATGAAAATTCCTTCATGAAAGATAGGATAAATCAGAAAACTTGCTGGTGTATCAGCAATTATGGGAGCAATGTGATCTGTTAAAAAACAGGAAGATAGGTTCTCTGGGAAAATCTAGATGACAATGGACATTGTTGTAAAGAGAAAAGAAATGAGCCCTTATTACTTTAGAGAAATAAATGTAATAAGAGAAGTACTAATAAGAAGTTGCTGGATATGGTCTAGAAAAGTGATCCTTCCAACAACTTTTTAATCCAAATTTAATAAGAGATAACTTTAGAGGGCCTAGAGCAGCAGTGTCAAACTTGAGGCCCACGGGCCAAATGCATCACACATTGGCCATACCAATGACTGGTTTAGCAAAGGAGAAAAAGGTCACGATATGTCACATACGCCATGAGTTTGACTCCTCTGGCCTAGAGTAATGAAAAATCACTCAAAACATTCCTACATATTACCATTATGTACAACACTTGAATCTTAAAGCACATGTTTGCTTTCTAGGATTAAGTTCTATTAATCATGCTGAAATTTAAAATGTGATTCTATTTTTTTTAAAGAGTACAATGGGAACTACAAATAAAAGCTCTTTGTGGATGATAATTGTCCATTAATACTAATTTTGTATTAATTTTATTTTAATGACTGGATTGCTGACAGAGAAAAAAGGCAGAATAACAAGGATGATTTACAGACAAAAGGTGCTGATTTCAGGGAATGCTTTTTAAACTTTTCCAGCACTAGGAAACTTCTAATAAATATAGAGTACAGGAGAAGTAAGCTACTAGGACAATGCAAAATTTATATTTTCCATGCTGCATATTCTCCTAGCTGTCCCATATCTCTCATTTGCCCCAAATTCTTCAGAGTTGGAATGTGGGGTGAAAGAAACCATAAGGAATAATGAGACCAGTAGGGGGGGAAAAACAGAGCCAATATACTAGCTTTGCTGGCTAAATTGAATCATTGTCCCCTTCTTTCATTCCACTTTCCAGTTCTAATACACAGGCCTACAGCACCAGAACTAATACTTTTACCACACTGCATTAATTGTAATTGACTTGGTTATTTTACCCCTCCTTCTCATTTTCCATGACCATGCCATCTGCCTGTTGGAAGTCTACTGACTTATTTGCTAAGCAGATTCTCCTTCTGGCAGTTTTATTCCTGGGAGGAAGCTACTTCTGAATGTTGTCACACATTGAGAGTAACACATGAGGGTTTCTTATGGCATTTTCCAAAGCGCAGGTGGAAAAGATTGGTCACAGGCTCTGAAATAATGAACTTTTATGAGAAAGAGTCATTGAGAGCTCTCACTATGACAGGGAGACTTGCATTATAAGAAAAACGTAGGCTCAGACTTGACAAAGTCTAGAACTTTCTTCTAGAAAGTTCTTTCTCTCTGGTTGCCTTCAGATGTCTTACAACTCCTAGAATGTAATCTGTCTCTAGATCCTCAAATGTCTAACCATAATACATTACTTAGGAAGGCTAATCTAAAAAATATTAAATTTGAAGTGTACTTGAGATTCAACTCTGGTAAATAATGACACTCCTTATATCTCGCTGCTACAAATCCTTCTAATCCTCCTGGCATTCCTTCTTTGGAGCATTACAGTTCCAGATTCTGAGTTTAGCTGCTGCTCTGCCGTACTTTCTCAAAACAGTAATAGCAGATTTAGTTTGTATACTGCTACCTGTACCTCTTAATTCCAAGAAAGTTCTTTCCTAATTATATATTAACATCAGTGCTGTAGAAGTAGATTTGTCAGAGAAACAGTGACAAACAGAATCACACCGTTCTAATCCAGTTGTCAAGGGTTTGTTGCAAAAACAAATCCAGAAAGCACACACAGATAACTGATTCAGCAGTTCAACTGATTCAACTTAATTATATACATAATAATATATGAAGTAAATTTACAGTACTAACAGCAGATTCTTCCAACATGGTAGCAGTTACAGGTAAAACACAAGCAAAGGAGAGAACAGCAGAGAACAGTTTCAGTTTTGATTCAGAGTTGCAGACTAGTTTACAGCTTCAGAGCTCAGAGCTTAATACAGAGCCATGCCCAGGCTCCTTCCAGTTTCAGTTTCCAAACAGTCCTTATTGGCTGACTTAGTTGCTATGCCTATTCATTGGCTGACCTTGTTACCATGCCTCTGCCAGTTCATGAATATTCTGACACCAGTATTATTGGTACAGGCTATATGCTTGTTTTATTATCTCAGGCAAATGATACAATAACATTTGCCTCCCTCAAAACTACACATAAAGGAATCAAATGGTTTATTTCTTCAAAAGTGAGACAATATACTGCATTTAAGAGCAGATGACTACCATATATGATGGCATATACAATTCTGTTCTCCAATGTTTTTCTGCCCTTCCCTGTACACTGGTATGTGCCTCTTGTTGCAATCATTATGTAACATACTTTGATTATCTTATTTCTGCCTTCTGCTTTCATGAAAAGAAAAGTATTGATGAATGACAAAACAGATAAAATGAACAAATCTCATTATGCACAACCATCCAGCCTCTGGTTTCAAAGATTTAGCTGGATATTAATGGTGGTATTTTTCATAGTTCAGAAGAAAGCATTCCTAAAAAGAAAGAAAAAGAATCTTACATTCTTTTTAAGGTGAAGAAGTTACTTGATTCTGAGATAGAAAATCATACCTCTTTGATTCCTGGTGCAACTGAGGACAAGCAGCTTTCCAGATTCCCTGGGTACAGAGGACTTTTTGTTTAATTCTTCATTTGTATCTGTGCCAGTTCTTCAGCACTGAGTGGAACACGCACGCTGTGGAAATAAGCCTGAATGCCAAGAGAAACCCTTTGAGAATACCAACAGGATGCTGGGACACGAAGCAAAGCCACCATCATTATGCATATATCACCTGCTATAAAAGAACAGAAGGCAGGGAGTAGGGGATTGATTGAACATGAATGTGTACATTATACACATATACACATACAGTACTCTTTTGGCTAATATTTAAAACACAGAATGACAGATATTTATTCTTGTGTAATTCCATGTCCATGTCAACATTCTTTAGATTGCTTTTTTTAGCTTTATTGAACATAAAACATAAGCCATTCTAAAGTCCGATGATGGGCTGCTTTTCCAATGACACTTTTTGAAGGTAAACTGTAATTTACATAGTTACATCATAATGAACCACATTTCTATTCTATTTTTATCTGGCTGTACACCGCCCCGAGTCCCTTTTTTGGGAGAGGAGGTGGTATAGCAATCTAATAAATAAATAAATAAACAAACAAATAAATAAATATATAAATAAATATATTAAATAAAGTCTGCAGAAGTCAAATCTGCTAGAGTCATATGCAGACAGGGAGGGGACTTCTTTGCCAATAACTTACCATTTGTTAATACATTTGTTAATACATTTGTTTTGTGTCCATATAAGATTCTGGGGCAATCACACAGTCAACTGCTACGAATTTCTGGATTCTTTGAGTGATTGTGAGGTAGTAGTGGGATTCAAATTTTTCTATCGGTTCTGTGGGCATGGCTTGGTAGACGAGGCAGGGAAAGGATACTGTAAAATCTCCAGTAAGAGGTGGTATTTGCCGGTTCTCCGAACTACTCAAAATTTCTGCTACTGGTTCACCAGAACTGGTCAGAACCTGCTGAATACTACCTGTATTGTGCGGTAACTTCATAGTTCTCTTAACGTTAACTCTAGACTCAGTGCAACCTTTTATGGTTTTCATGAGTTCATACATATTGATTTCTTTAAAACTACTGCTGTGTGTGGATATTTGAGCTGAATGGATAAGGATGGACTTAGGTTGAAAATGAATTTATCACCACAAAATGGAAGAATAACTTTTATAAATATTACAGAAACTCTTTCATCAGAAAGAAAACCTTGATCTGGCTATTGATAATCTCCTATTTGGGGGAGGGAGACTCTGTATGAATCTGATCTCCTTCTACCACCATTCCTACAATCCATTTAAGTTGTATAGGAGCAGAGATTGGATTCAAGAAAAGGCAACAGGGATGGACCTGTGGACTTGAACTCTTATCAGTTTCTGTCAGTAGTCAATGGCAGATCAATTTCTGCTAGCAGCCAGGGATTGGGAATTTGCCCAGTTCAGTTATAAAGTCTTACAAGGATTGCTCTAGAAATATAGAATTAAATCTCTTGCTGCAAGTGCTATAGTATACACTCTGGGAGATATAAAAATCTATGATAAATGAAAAGTTGTAAAGCTTGTCACTTGATATCTTAGTTTATCATAAAGAAAGGAAATTTGGTATTTTGAATTGATCTAAAGAATTATAAAGATCTTTTCTGGCAAAAGAGTTTGGCAGAAATCAGAAATGAGCCATTCACACAAAGTAAAATGTGGAAAGTTGTCTTCAACAGATTTTAATAAGTCCTACAGAAAACCTGCAATTTCTTGTGTTGCTGTTCAACACGTCTTAAACTAAATCTGTTACCCTAATAAAACCAATAACCACTATTGAAACTGATATTGACTTATCGTATTTCAACAATAGAAGGTGAGTGATTTTACTACTTGAGAGGCAGAAAAGACATTTAAGAAATCTAATATTTCTTGTAGGATTAATATGTAGTCCAATTTGTTGCATAAACAATATTTCCTTTACCTGGAAATTTCATGCACAATCACCACCCACCCACTTGATGATCCCAAATGCTTTGCATTTTTAGAAAAACTGTAACACATTTTTTATATATAAGGGAGCACTAACTAGACTTCTTTCTCATTAATATTCATCCCACATTAGTTCTGCTGAGAGCAAATACTCATATTCATTCTCAGCAGGAAGTGCAGAAGAATTCTACATACTGCTGGAAAGGAAAAGGAAATAAGAGCAAGAGCAAAGAAAGTGAGAATCCAGCTGAGGAAAAGAAAGAAAGACAAGGAGATGGGCTTGAGGAAATAATTGATTGTTGTGCAACAGGATGGCAGCAACCATTTCATCTCAAGTTTAATCAGACCAGTATTTAATGCTTTGATAGGGCAGCAGCATTTCATTTGCTTTTAATCATGCATTACCATTCTGCTTTCAATATGCTGCAGGGAGAAATGTCATTGTGTTCTTTGTGTGTGTGTGTTTAACCATGATAATTTCTTAAAATTGAAAATTTCCTTCCTTCTCCTGATGAGTTTTGGAGATTCAAAAAGACTGTTTATGAATGGGATATGCTATAGCCGGTGCAGTTCTGCCCTCTAGCACTGCCTTCCGCTCAGTATGGTAGCTGCTTCTTGTAACAAGTGAGCAAAGAAGGGGGGAAAGCGTTGCTGCTATATTACCACCTGCACAGTAGGACTCTTTGTAACTACAAAGAGATTAGAGGGAAACTTGAAGAGTCAACAATGCTGGCCTGCTCTTTCCTTGCTTTGCTTTTCTGAAGCATTTGTGCTCTGCTCTGACCTCCTTCTCCAATATAACATGCAGGCAGAGAAAACACACTTGGCAGAAAGAAGGAATTGGCACACACACACACACACACACACACACACACACACACAAATCTTCTACAGTATCTTCCTTTTCAGTCTTAGTTCTATTTCTTCTTAATTCTTCGATCTTACTTTTCCTTGCCCAGACCTATTATCTTCAAGCCTGAATCCTTTTGTGATTTTTAGATAAAGCGTTGGATGTAAGGGAACGTCTGCCTAGAGAAATAAATGTATTTCATGGCCTCGCTGGATCTTTGAATGTAGTAGGGCAAAGTGCACTTTGTTTCTACAATGAAACAATTGGTAATAGTTGAGTTTAGTGAGTTTAAGGATATATCAAATAAATGAAGTTGATCTTCAGGATTCTTCTAGCTTTCCTATGCATGCCATTCTCATCGTGCATAGTATTATATTCTTATTATGCTTTGGAAATAATGTTTTCATTTATATCGGGAAAGTAACATAATAATATCTATAATTTGTCTGCACATCCTTTGTCTACTCTGTTAATTCTCGGTAGGGACATGGGCAGTAGCTCATGTATTACGTTTATAAACATGGCACTATTTTTGGATTCCTTTAAAGGAACATTTAAAACAGTAAATCTGAATTGGAGAGAGCACCATATCTCACAGCAAAAATGACAAAGTGGAGCCATGAAGATGGATTCAACTTCCCTGCTTTGAATATTAGAAATTTTCAGTGGGCAGATATTGAACCAAGGAATTGAACTGTCTAAGCCACTAAATATACTAACTCAAGAGTTTCTGCAGACTGGGGATTTCTGCCTCCCCATTCTGTGATTTAAGCACTAATGAAGTCTCTCTGAATAAATGAAGAAAGAAACCTGAGAGTATCCAAATGATCATTAAGAAGCTACCATTTCCCTCCAAAGACCTTAAATGCCCTCTTCCTTGCTTCTTCATCACAGTGCAGCCATAGTTTCCTAAGTATATTACTGCTCTAGTAAATATTGATTATGGTTTATGGTAGGCAAACCACAAACCAACAGCAATCACCCTACTTGTTATTGATTTTTTTCAATCTCTTTTCTTAATAGAATAGCCTGTGTAAGATTTAGACACTGGAAAATGATACTCTGCTTTCTCCATCCTTCTGCCTTTGTCTGTTTTGTCTGTTTCAGTAAGAGTCAAATACAGAAGCTAAGAAATAGAAAAATAGAGTCACTCTGAGGTTCTTCCATATACTCTGAACTCTTGTCTCATATATTAGTTATCAAATATATAGCATACCATTTTCTATCAGAACTCTGGCATATAGGAATGCTGAAGTCAGTTCCTTAATTAATACTTTAAGTACTCTTTCAGAAAAGAATGAAAGATTGAAAGTTAAACTGAATGGAACAAACCATGTTACTGCTTTCATGCAAACATCAAGTACTTGACTGTAATTTATATTTTAAAATCAAACTGGATCACTTTGTTGTTCCAAACCAATAGTCAGACCAGAATACAATTACCTCACATTACCATATTTCCCTACTTTTTTGAAAGAGTAAGATGGCAGAAAAGTGTAGCAAAGTTGATAAACCTGTCAATTTAGCTTTTGCAAAATATTAACGTTTCTCTTTGTGTATCAGTTTACCAAGGTGTTGCTTTTTAGAAAGAAAACTCAAAAATATGCATATGCATTTATCCCAGAATTCTGAACTGTACACACTTTTGCAACTTTTTATAATCTGCTGTTTTTGCATATTACTTCAACAAATATATGTGATGGTTGGGAATGTAGTATAGAGTTAAATGACAAGCTAGGGAAAGCATGAATAAGGGGATATAATTTAAAAATCATCTCTGAAAATAATACTTACATATATCTTAGGTTAAAATTCATTCAAAACATATTTTAGGATACATTACATATAAAATGTAGTTTGCAAAATAATATGTTCAGCTTTATGAAATATTGTCAACAGCAGAACAACAGAAGCAGCAAATTTATTTCACAACAGGATGGAGAAACCTATCAGTGAAGATAATACAACTGAATTGAACCAGAAATGGATGAATCCATCAATCCCAAAATTCAAATAGTATCTCCTCTATAATGGAAAACAAACAAATGGTGGCTTGTTAATAACAGAAAAATATTTTGCTTATATTAATTCTTAAATGATTGTTTAAATATTTGCATGTATTTTTCAGGTATTTTATTATTCTCAGATTTTGTTTTCTTAGCATTATCTAACTAATTTTGCAATTAGCCCTCTCATGTTTATGTTGCAAATTTAAATAAGAATGTGACTTGGCTAAATCTGATTGTGATATTTTTCCAGTTAGATCTCTTTCATTCTTTTGTCAAAGTGAACTTCTTATAGTCTCATTCCTTTTGTAATCAATCACAATTTTTATGGAGAACACATATTCATAGCTGCTTTGTTCTTCAAATGTAGTAGCAAAATATTAGTGATGTTTTTTATTTATTTTTCATATATATCTGGTCTGGAAAATGTTTGAAGAAATTATTAGCATGTCTTTTGTCAAATCAAGTGGAAAGGCTTTACAATTAAATACGGGAGCACTCAATTTTTATTGTCAGAGTGCTTATATTGTAATGAAAAAGCATGGGATGCTCAATAGCAGCACACACAGAGAGAGACACACTTCCATACTAATATGACTGGTATGTATTGTCTTTGCCATCCATTGGGTCCATATTGATGTAGATTGAAACTGAAAAGAACCAATCAAAGTTGGTTATGGAATTATGGATGTTCATGAACGTCTTTAGGGATATCCATTTTACAGAGGAAACATACAATAATTTTTATATCCTGTCTTGATTTAGCTCTACTTGTGGGCTGTTCTGTAATTTTCATAATACTTAGGGTTCAAGAGGAAAAGACCAACAAATCAAGTCTGAGCATTCTTTCCTGAGCTATATTAGCATGAATTTTAACAACATTTCTAACATGAAGATCAAATAACAAAAACAAAACAAAACATGGTTTTAATGAAGCTAAAATGTCAATTAATTAATCTGTGTGCTAAAATAGCAAGCAAAATGCACAAAATCCAAATACAAATTTAAGTTGCTTTTTTTTTTCTGGTGAAGAGTCTTTCAGTTTGATACCTAGAACATAAAAAAGAAATCTGATCGGTGAAAAAAGCCTGGTAGTCCATCAAGTTTGCTCTTTGAGCTTTACTTCTTATTGTTTTGTTTCCTTTTTAATATACTTATTTATTGTTTTATTATTTTTATTTTTGAGTTGTTACACAGTCAGCCAGATGTTCAGACTGGATTTGGCATTTTGTCTACCTTCTGAGTCCTTTTCAAGTACCTGGAATGGCAGACATGGATGTTGATGGTGTTACAGAGATCATATTATTTTTATCTTTTGATTTTTGTCCGATGATAGACATGTATTTATCCCAAGCATGTTTAAGTTCAGTTACTGATGATTGATCAACTACTTAGCTGGAAGTTATTCCAAACTTCCATTATTCTTTTGTGAAGTAATATTTTTGAATATTATTTTTGAACTTCCCTGCTATCAGTTTGAGGTTATGCCCTCATATTCTTGATTTTTGCTTATTATTGAAAATACTGCCACCTAGAACCTTATTCTCACCTTAAAATATTTAAATATTTCAATCATGTCCCCCCCTCAATTCCCTTTTCTGTCCTCTAGGCTGTACATATTCAGTTACTCCAATCTGAGCTGCTTGTTTATTGAAAGGTGGGCTGTTAGATTCAGTGATTTTTTTTTTTTTCGTTTCTCTTCAACAGCTAAGAATTCTTCAAGGAAGAGACTATACTCAGATTAGAAAACCTAGAAGTTATATAAATATTAGTTGCAATGCCATAAGCACAATGAATTGTCTTCTCATTTTTAAACAGCATACTTCCCAAAATTAGGTTGGCACCCATCCTAATTAGTCCCCCCCCAAAAAGACATTAAAACTTGGCTCTTATGCAGAGCCTTGGAATATATGGAGAGGGACCCTCATATTATGGATTGGATGATATAGTTGGTCCTTAAGGTACTATTTTGGTTTGTTGGTAATTATGATTTCTATCCGTTGCATTTTTATCATTGGAAGCCGCTTTCGGTTTGTCAAGATTGAGAAACATGTACATTGCAGTAAATAAAGAAACTGCAAAATTATATTGTTTCTATATAAATTCTCTTTTTGCATTAAAAATGAATATGCATGCACTTGAAAAATATTTACATTAGGTAAGCATATATAGAATTATAATTGTTAACTATTATAATGATGTAGTGTACTTTTGCATTTTTAAGCACTTTTTATGTGTTTTTAACTCATTTTTGGAAAATATGCATTTGCATTATAATTTTCTTTGTTTTATTTCTTTTTTCTATTTTTCTGTTATTTAAAAACAATAAATAAATAAATATCTGTTAAAATTCACTACCATTCCATTAAAATTATTTAATGGAAATATCAGAGATATGTCTTTCTACTTCATTGTTGCCTATTTCCACAGCCATCCAAATATTGAACATAAAACCTGCAGTATCTGGAAGGATATGTGTTTTATTCATAAATTCTAAATTATTCCCCTTGATGTATGTGTGACAAATTGTAAGGTGATACTGGTAGTACATACATGGTAGATGGATGGAAAGAAGGAAGGAAGGAAAGAAAGGAAAGAAAGGAAGGAAGGAAGGGTTTCTTGAAAATGATTGCCAGACAGATACAAGTCTGATGGAATATTTTCAGTGCAATAAACAGGCTAAAGGTTTCCCTTAACCAGTCATGATTGATTCAAGTCAATGGTGCTTATCTCTGATTTTCAGCCAAGGGAGCCTGAGTTGTATGAGAGACATTTCCATCAACATGTGGCCAGCAGGAAAATATGGACTGCAGGAACCTTCCTGTTAAAGCGGTATCTATTTATCTACTTGCATTTACATGTTTTTGAACTGTTAGGTTGGCTGGAACTGAGGCAAGTAATGGGAGCTCATCCCATTGTGCAGCAATCACGTCTCTAACCTGGCATGTCAGCCTTCCAGCTGATCAGCCCAGCATCTTAACTTCTGAGCTATTATACCACCCTTTTAACTTCTTTATTACTGACTCTGAGGCTCCGACATAAAAAAACATACAAATGTATTGTATTGTAATGTATTGTATTGTGTAACTTCAGATATCTCTATTTATGTTATCACTGTCATAATTCCTAGCAATATCAGCTAAAGAATTATGGAAAATAAAGACAAACCACTTGGAAGATGATGAGTTGAGGAAGCACTTTTTCATAAAGGTCAATATTGACATGCATTTTGCTTGGAAAGAAGAAATATGAGCTTCCAAAATAAATAAATAAAATGGTGGGGAACACAAACTGAAAGACTGGATTTACTTTGTCAGGTCTTCCAGAAAATAAATATACTGGTATGCTAGAAAAAAATTAGATATTTCCATGTCCCAAATTATCTGGGAACCAACACATTACTTTTAAAAGTATGCATTTAAATGCACTATAAGAGCCACTCTCAAACTCATTTGTAATATGTGCTCAGGAATTGTATCATCTTTAATGCTGAAATTTAACTAGAATAGAAATAGAAATATGACTTCATATTCATTCTAACAAGGTAGCCAAGAAGACAATCATCTTATTACTGCTGCAATTTAATATGTCTCTAATACATCATGTAACTGAAGCAAGACACTACTGAATTTATAGGACCAATTATACTTAAAAAACAATCAAAATCGATTATGTTCACATATAATATCATCTTCTAGCATACAAACAATCTTTTTTTTCCCCAAAGCATTGTCAATTACAAGAACAATTTATTGGGAGTTGGGAGGAGGGAGGAAATTATAAAAGGACTTGGTTTGTTTGTTCTTCAATTTACTCATTAGAAAGAGGTGTTTTTGCCTCTAAAAATTACTGAGACATATTGCCTGCTGGTTCTTAGTATGGCTTGGTCTCTTATGCTTATCCCAAGAAAGCTGCCAGAAATGTTTTATTTCTAACTGCTTTGCATCATAAACAGCCATGTTGGTTCACTGGAAGGCAGCCAAAAATCCAAAGTAAAAATCATCAAAAATAAAGTTGTTTTATTAAAAAAAAAAAAAAGGTTTCTTTACATATGAGAACAAGTAAATTCTTTAAAGATCTGGTTCTTTTTGAAAGAATGGGGATGGAGAGGAGGTAAGCCTGAAACAAATAGGACTCAAACTGTTTCTTGAATGCTACTTATAGTAGTCCAAATTTAAACATTTTAGTTTATGCATAGCATCTAGGTATATGCACACACATAAATAACTCTATAGTTGATTTAGAGTCAACCTCAAATTCCCCTAACATTTTTTGAACAACATTTCAAAAACCCACATTATGTATTTGATATTAACACAGTTGAGAAAGTCCAGAAATATTTCACAAGAAGAGTTCTCCACTCTTCTACTTGTTGCAGAATATCTTACGCCACCAGACTTGAAATTCTAGACCTAGAAAACCTAGAACTACGCCGCCTTCGGTCCGATCTAAGTATAGTATATAAAATCATACATTGCAATGTCCTACCTGTCAATGAATACTTCAGCTGCAACCATAACAATACAAGAGCAAACAATAGATACAAACTCAAGGTTAATTTCACCAAACTTGATTGCAGGAAATACGACTTCAGCAACAGAGTGGTCAATGTCTGGAATACTCTACCTGACTCTGTGGTTTCTTCCCCAAATCCCAAAAACTTTAACCTTAGACTGTCTACTATTGACCTCACATCTTTCCTAAGAGGTCTGTAGGGAGCGTGCATAAACACACCAACATGCCTACCGTCCCTGTCCTATTGTTTCTTTTATTTTTCTTATATGTATCCATGTATTCATAACTATGTTTTTACTTATATTGTAAACAATATAATATTATCTTGTAAACAATTGACAAACCAAATAAAATAAATAAATAAAGATATCTCCATAGCATTAGAATTTTTTGACTTCTAAATATGTAATCTTGGTAATCACTGGGTAACCACCAGGTGCTTTTTCTTCATCTCTTCTCAGACAAATTGTCCAAGAAATATCAAGAGTTATTGAGGGTTTATGATAAAGTATAATTCCACATAGAATATATTTTATATTCTGAGTGGGAGGGGGAATCGAAAACATAGGAAATTGAAAAAGTTGTAGAAGAAACTGTGAAGTAACTATAATAAAATAAGATAGTAATAGAGAGACTTTAAGATAAGTGTTGTATTATTGTATGAGGGCTTCTTGTTTTGACTGACAAATAGAATTGTCCAGGAAAAATGCATTAAATGTCCTTCTAGCAGCCAATATTTGGATAGGATCCATTACTGCTAGAACCTAGTCCTATTTAACCAGGGAATCACGGCAGTGGCTCGGTGAGCAGTCTCATTAGCTATGCAAGCAGATATACCACATTTTTCTAATGCTTATGGGTGCCAGCCTTACTATAAAATGGATTGATTGCTGAAAATACATATTGGGCTCATTTCTTGAAGAAAATTGTGGAATAAAGTTTAGCAAAGGAGATAGCAAGTCAGGTATCAAGGCAAATTATGATTACGGTTTCTAACCCCATTTTCATCACCTGGCCCAAATGATGACAGTAAAGATTAATCCATTTGTTAGATGTTGTTCAATTACCAGCTATTAGCACAACATTGATGATCAGTCATAGAGCTCTGATGAGCAACTGCTAGTTCTACGTCCCAAACTGTATCTTCTGCTCTAAGCCTTTCTTTTGACTTCTATTTCCATCATTCACAGTTATTATCATTGCTTGCACACCTGGACAGGAGAATTCTGTTCTAATTTTTTCACTGTCAAATGATTTGATCATGTCTAAATAAAAATGGGTTTGGCAAAAAATGTAAAAAAAAAAAGGGTTTTGCTCACGAAAGCAGTTTTAGGATCATGGTGCTACTGCTCAGATTACTTTTATCTGGTACCCAACACATTTTCACTTCTTTTCCACATCTTCTCCAAACAAGGATTATCATGTTAATGTTTGTATAAGTAATTAATTACTGGCACTGTTCTCTATTCTAAAGTAATTTTGAGCTGAAAATAAATACATATACAGTACTCCAGTAGCTCTGAAATATATAATGGCATACAAAATATCAAAGTTAATATATCAATACACATGCATACACACATATGCATATACACACTTATCACCACCATCACCATCATCATCATTTTGAATCAAGCCACTGCAGGCAGAATGAAAATCTGTTCATTGAGAAGATTGAATTAAGAACTACAATCTACTCTACTGGCCAAGTACAGACTGTGTTGAAACATAGTGAACTGTTCTGACCCAACCCTGTTACCAGCAAGAAAATCTCAAACAAACACAGCAACTCAAACCTTCACAGCTTTAATCTACATTCTTTGTAGATAAAAGATGGCTTTTAGCCAATTAGTCCAACCAGAAAAGCCTTGACAGAATTCTTCAGATAAGCCGGAGTCTCCACGCACAATGCTGAGTCCTTAGAATGTTTTTGCTTTCTGCAAAAGCAAAAACCTTTTGAAACCAGGCTTATATTCCCTGGAGAGAGGGACCATTACGTTGCATCCTTACTCCTGGGTCGCCTGTGTTGCTCCAGCTATTCCATTCTACAAATCATCCTGAGCTCACACGCATTTGCACAGGCTCCTTTGGAACCTCCTCATCACTGCTGCCAGCCCTCACAATCCCTGAAGGCAGCAGTCCACTCCCTGACAGACCTGGACCCTCATCAGAGTCATCGCCCTCCTCAGCAATCTGCACCTGCTGCCGGCTAACCACAACATGTGCAGACCAAAGATACCCAGTTGGCTCCCATGGCTAGAAACCTAAAGGAGAGCTAAAACCTGGATCTCCTTAACTTTAATTCAATATTTTAATTAATATCTAACTGGATTTCCACATACACATTCATGCACGTGCGTGTGCATGCGTGTGTGTGTGTGCACAAATGTACATATAAGTATATATATATATATATATATATATATATATGCAGGTCTTGGGGCATTCAGGTCTTTTCCCATGTAAGATTGAGAGTATCTTGGCAATGTTTCGATGAGATCTCACTCATCATTTTCAGGCTGGTGCTTTCGGCTTCGTGCTTGTGCGAGCAAAGCGTGATCTGAGCTACTGTCTCCTGCACTTTGTGAGTGCAGGCTTTCAAACAAAAAAATCTCCACACCACAAGTCAAGCAAACACCTGGGCACTAACAGACCCCCCCCCCCAATACTTCCAGCTCAAACACACCCCAACCAGGCACCCAGATGAAGCCTAGCTTCCTAATAAATGATAACCGTCCATTTACCCGAAGCCAAGCCACACTAAAAGCCTCCAATACAGGAAACACAATGTTGCCAGCCAATCAAGACAAAAAAATGCTACAAAACAGACAGAAGGCATTAGAAACACCAATCAAGCAGAACACAGCAAACTCCAAGACCAATAAACACAGACCAAGACTTCCAACCAATCAGGATGAAGAAAAAACCATTCTAACACAGCAGTAGGCTAGCACCAAATTTAAAACAGAATATATATATATAAACCCGAAGAACCAAAGATCCACATACAAATACCCGTGAAAACCTCCGAAAACATATATATATATATATATATATATATATATGTGTATGTGTATGTGTATGTGTATGTGTATGTGTATGTGTATGTGTATATGTATATGTATATGTATATATGTATATGTATATATATATATATATATATATATATATATATGTATATATATATGTATATATATATGTATATATATATATATATATATATACTTTGTATTACAACACCCTGTTAAGCCCCAATTAAGGGAGAAAGCATACTGCTTTCTTTTCTGTCTTTCGGCTCATCACCAGAGACCATACCGACAGAAAGCTATTTGTTTCGTTGCCTTTTGTTTACATGTGTGTAAGGTTTTTAAGCTGATAATTTTAAATAATAAATAAGGGAGACTAGTATAGATCTATTTCGAGCTAGTTAGCTCTCTTCAGCTAGCCATACCCTTACTGGGATTCGAACCAGGGAAGTATTACATGTGAGGCAGTTGTAATTGCCACTACACCACTGGCTCTCTCCTTATCAGCTCAGGCAGGGGAATAAGTATATACTTTGTATTACAACACCCTGTTAAGCCCCAATTAAGGGAGAAAGCATACTGCTTTCTTTTCTGTCTTTCGGCTCATCACCAGAGACCATACCGACAGAAAGCTATTTGTTTCGTTGCCTTTTGTTTACATGTGTGTAAGGTTTTTAAGCTGATAATTTTAAATAATAAATAAGGGAGACTAGTATAGATCTATTTCGAGCTAGTTAGCTCTCTTCAGCTAGCCATACCCTTACTGGGATTCGAACCAGGGAAGTATTACATGTGAGGCAGTTGTAATTGCCACTACACCACTGGCTCTCTCCTTATCAGCTCAGGCAGGGGAATAAGTATATACTTTGTATTACAACACCCTGTTAAGCCCCATACCTGTTAAGGTATGGCTAGCTGAAGAGAGCTAACTAGCTCGAAATAGATCTATACTAGTCTCCCTTATTTATTATTTAAAATTATCAGCTTAAAAACCTTACACACATGTAAGACTGGTGAGCTGTGATCCTGTTGTTTGGCTTCGCATTCGTGGTCGTGCCACATCTTCATGGTGGGTATCAGTTCCCTTCATGTATGGGTTGGGGGGGTTTGAAGCAGGTAGTGATGCAGCTGTGGTAAGGCTTCTGGTCCGTGGTCATGTTTCATCTTCTGTGTGGGTGTGAGTCTGCTTTCTGCGTGGAAGTGTGGTAGTAGTTTCTTGTGTGGCCCTCGTGGGTGTGGGTCTGGTGTCCTTCTTTATGTTAGGTACTCGTTTGTTAATGAGGGCAGGTTTCCAAATGGCTGGTAGGCGGGAGGTGTCATCTCATTTATTCATGCTGTGTGGGCGTTTTTCTATCTCTATGGCTTCTCTGATTATTCTGTTGTTGAAGTGTTCAGTTTTGGCGATAGTTCTGGTATTTTTAAAGTCAATCTTATGTCCTGTGGCTTTGAGGTGTTGGACCAGGGAAGAGGTCGGTTCTTCTTTTTTGATTGAGTTCTTGTGTTCTTCAATGCGTGCACTTATTCTTCTGTTAGTTTGTCCAATGTATGTGGTGGGGCAGGAGGTGCACGGGATTTCGTATACTCCTTAGTTTTCTAACTCAATTTTGTCTTTAGGGTTTCTTAGGATGGTGGATATTTTTCTGTTTGTGCAGAATGCTGTTTTAATGTTGTGTTTTTGGAGGATCTTTCTGATTTTGTTTGTAGTGCCTTTTATATATGGGAGGCGGGCTTTGCCATTTTCTTGCTGTCTTGGATTTTGGTTGGGGTTTCTTTTTGGATTAGGTGAGTAATGTTCCTTCTTTGGAATCCATTAGCTGTTAGTACGTTAGTGAGAGTGTGTAGTTCGGTTTTTAGGTGTTGTTCATCGGCTAAGCATTTTGTTCTGGAGATGAGTGTCTCAGCTACGGAATTGATCTGTGCTGGGTGGTGGTGTGAGAGTGCATGTAGATAGTGGTTTGTATGTGTTTTCTTCTGGTAGATATATATATATATGCTTTGTTCGCACAAGCTCAAAGCCGAAAGCACCAGCCTGAAGATGGCGAGTGAGACCTCGTCGAAACGTTGCCATCATTAATAGGTATGGAAGAGAAATAGAATGTTAGAATGTATCAATAGAGCCAGTGTCTTTTAGTATAATGATAGTAATGACCCTATGTGAGAATCACATGGCTTTTGTGCAGATATGAAGAAGAAAGATAAAGATATTTTAATTTCAGAAAGTGGACCTTAATTATTTCCTTGTTTGCTGGTTATAAAGAAAAAGCTAGTAGGCCTCTTATCAAAAATGACATAACAGTAGATATCTTGCATCAGAAAACTCTTGCATGGGATGACATTTAAGGACCTTCCTACTTTCTGTATTTTCATTCTGTTTATTTGAGCTTTAGCTACTTAAGGTTAGTGCTATCTAAATCCCATTCCAACCACCTAACTAATGATTTCTTAATATAAGTTCATGTGATAAATTTCTAATGTTTAAGTATTCATTGTATGCTATAACAGTTACTTTTGACAGTCATTTGTGAGGTTAATTGAAATAAAGATTGTAAAATAAAACTGCTGTATAAACTAAGAATAAATATTAGTATCAGAGGTGGTATTCAGCAGGTTCTGACCAGTTCTGAAGAACCGGTAGTGGAAATGTTGAGTAGTTTGGAAAACCGGCAAATACCACCTCTGACTGGAAATTTTACAGTATCCTTCCCCTGCCATACCCACCAAGCCAGACCCACAGAACCGGTAGTAAAAAAATTTGAATCCTACCACTGATTAGTATGTTATTTTATTTTTGACTATATTACAAAGTTTCACTTTTCAACTCTTCATATTTGGAGTCCTTGCTATCAGGAATTACCACCAGGCAGGTATAATTTTAAGCATTTAGTGCTTCCTTCCTTAGATAAAAGACCTATCCATTTTAGTTGCTTGGATGCTTCTTCTGAAAACACTAGTTATAGCTTTCCTGAAATCTTAGGTTGAGTTATATATTAGCCATTGTATCCAGTATGAATTCTTTTGGAATTATAATGTGCTGAGGAGTACATTATCTCAAAGATGGGTATTTACTGATGATGTTTGTCAGCAAATGCATTCTTTGAGTAGGATATGCTGGCTTATTCATCAAAGTGCAAACATTAGCTGTAACATCTCTAATGTTACAAAGAGGTTTAAAATTATAAAAGCTATGCCATCATGAGCTGTTCTATCCTCAAGTGCTGTATGATCATCTTATCAACTGTTAATGGAGGAGAAGGAAGGAATAAATGTACACTGTGCGTTTCTCATGAGAGTTGCTTAAGCACTAACAGACACAGACAATATTTTAAAAATCGTTAACATCTTTACCTATTTAAAACACATGGCTAATAGCTATAATCATTATATGTAAAAATCTAAAGATGATATAGTGGAGAGTAAGAAGATTCCTTCAGAATATATTCTTTTGTTTGGGACTGATACAGAAGAAGGTTAAATGTTGAAGAAGCAGATATTTGAAACTGGATTTACTTATAAAAGTATCTCCCTGACAGTTCCGTTTCAATAAGCATTTTCACTTGGTGGGAACCGGGGTGGGATTCAAATTTTTTAACAACCGGTTTGTGGGTGTGGCTTAGTTGGTGGGCATGGCTTGGCGATCATGTAACTAGCTGGGTGTGGCCAACTCAACATTACTCACACGCATCTCCTCGCCTGGCCTCTCATGATTGTGGGGCTGCTGTAATAGTTGTAAATGTGAAAAATGGCCATAAGTTACTTTTTCAGTGCCATTGTAACTTTAAATGGTCACTTCACACAAGCAAAGTACCAGCAAAGGACTCCAGAGAAGTTCCAGAGACAGGAAGTCTAGTCCTGCCAAGAATGTAATAAGGGTTAATGGAGAGGCAGTTTCTGTAAGCAACACCCGAATGTTTCCTTCCTGCCTTCCTTACAGGATTAGGCCAGTAATTTCTTCTAACAACCGGTTCTCCGAACTGCTTTGAATGTTAACAACTGGTTCTAGCGAAGAGGTGCAAACTGGTAGAATCCCACTCCTGGTGGAAACTAAGAAGCAAACTTTCTCTGTCATGCTGCCTGATTTCTGGAATAGCATCAGTCCTCCTTTAGAAGCTCTAAAAACCAGCTTTTTATCCCAGGCTTGGATAGGTTGTCCATCTGGTATGCAGTGTTTGTCCTACTTTGTATTTTCACTTTTTACATGTTTACTTTTATTTGTTATTTTAAAAAGTTTTTAAGGAGATTTTAAAATGTGCTTTTTTTAAAAAAAAAAGTAATCTGTACCACACTCAGAATCAATCCTGTGTTGGACAGCATAAATATAATTAACAAACAAATGTACTGAAGAACAGGGGATGAATTTGAATGTAATATTATTTAATGAGCTATTGTGTAATTATTTTGTAATTCTATTATTTGTTGCCTCATTTGGTTATATAAAACCCCAAACTCAACTTTGAAAAGTATTTTCTGTCTTTTAGATTTCAAACAAAATAACTTTATTAAATATTTGCCGCAAGTAAACTCAGTAAGCATTAAATTCAAAGGAGAAAGAAAAATTAGGAGCCATTTTAAAACAATCATCTAATTTTGGAAAAAGCAACATTAATGATGAAAAACTCCAAAACTAGCTGATGTTAGAAGCTGCATGGAAAAAATAAAGAGGTAGCATTTTAAAGAATCTGGTCATTTTGTTCAATTTTCCTATTTTTACTGACATGAAGGCAACATTTCTCCTGTAGTAAGCTTATACTACAGTTTAGATACATACATACATACATACATACATCCATACATACATACATATATACATACATGCATACATGCATACCTATGTATATGATTTGTATTGCCACCTATTTGCCAAGGTGACTTAAGACAGCTTACAACATATAAAAGCACAATTTAAAACAATAAAACTTCTAAAATAAAATAAATTAATATAGTAAAATCACCCCACCCCACCCCCAGTGACAGCAGATTACATGAGTCATTTAATGGGCTCCATCCTGCTCTGGGTTCCCCAGGCTCACTGGCAGAACCAATCCTTTCCAGAAGAGAATTAGAGTGGGGGGAGCAGTCTAATCTCTGGGGGAATGATGTTCCAGAGGGAGAGAGCCACCATGGAGAAGGCCCTTCTTCTGGGTCCCACCAGATGTATCTCCCTCAAGGATGAAACCCGCAACATTCCCTGCCTCCTTAGGGAAAGATTGTTGAATCTTTCCCTACATTCCATAAATCTTCCCAGATTTAAAGCTGTCAACTGTTTGAGTGATTATGTTGGAAACACAAGTGTAAATGTTGCCAAAGAAAAAAGAATGTTGAAAGTCTTAACCATGAGAAATGGAATCTTTTTTCTGTAGCTTGTTGCTACTGCTCTGAGGCAGAGTTGGACTCACTTATTTGAAGCTCCTTCAATTAAAAAGGCAATCATAAATTCTACATAGGAGTGACTGATAATAAATTTGTTAGACTTTGAAGAGATATATAATTTACATTAAATAAGACATCTCATAAATTTTCCAGGGTTCACATTTTATTTATCAAACTAAGAGACAAAATATAGTTACTGAAGAACTACAATTGCTGCAGAAGTTACATTGCTACAGTTATGGTGGCTTAAATTGGAAAAAGTAGAAAGATAAAAGGACACAATTCTAATATTTTGATTCCAGACACTATAAAAGCCTTAACAACTATGGAAAGCAGCTAATGCAAAGACTATAAACAGAAGTGTCCAGCTTAAATTCTATATTTCTTTATAGTGCTTTTTATGGTGTAATCAATAAGATTTATTCCATTCTCTTTTGGCATAACCAAGCCCTGATCAGGATAGCCATTCCTTTTATAGACCTCTTTCTCACTGGTTTTTGAAAGAGTCAAGACACATTTTTATTGTCCTTTTTTGTATTGTGTTAATGCATTTCACTTCAGTCTGTATGTATGTAACAGTCAGGTTATATTAATTATGCTTCAATTGTTTTACTTATTTTTCTTAAAGTTTTATTATTGTTGTTGTTAGCTGCCTTCAGCATTTCTCTTTGATAGAATGGCAAAAGCAGCTGTTAAAGCAACAAAGATGAAGGAAAGATGAGATGATTGATAAATGTAACAATGAACTTCAGGCTTAAGAGACCCATTTGTAATTCAGGCTCTTGCCTATATGACAATATAATTTTTATCTTGTTTTTGATGTCTAGTTACATAGACATGATGAGGACATGGTGGGTTTTTGAGTATGTATGCTTGCATTCTGAATCAGCCTTGTTCAAGAGGAAGATCCCCTCTTGAAATGCACATTGGTTGGTGTATCAGTTCATGTTAATGAAAATGTACACACACATTAAAAATCTTCCTATGTAGTTAGTTTTCAGAGCAGAAAAACTATTCCTTATGGTGATAGCTGTTTATATAGGTTCACCCTAAAGAAAATTAGGAAATTTAGGAAAGTAATTTTGTTATATTTCTCTTGTGCTATAAAACAACTAGAATAGCCTCAGCATGCAGTGTTCAGTCAACAGTCAACATGTTGCTTCCAATGAATATTGAGCTTTTCAGAAAGCTACATGGAAAGTGATATCACACATTTAGGGAAAGGAAGGAGGCATATTCTGAAACAATCCTAAGACAAGGGGTATAGTTAAATGATATATTTAAGATTTTTGGCCCCAGTTGCAAAGAGGAAATCATAGACAGACCAAACCAGAACATTTGTTAATTGCTGATTTGATGGGCATTCTAGCATGCAGACATTCATTTCTGTCTTGTTCCTTGTTGAAGTAGAAGCGGGGGGGGGGAGGGGGGGGGAGCAAATAAGAGGAGATTACAGTAGGGAAAAAAACCCTCTCTCTTTCTTTGTGTTTTTTAATAATCTCTCCAGAATCATGATTTTTTTTTTGCAGAATTATGAATTCAATCTGTCGTCCTGAATTTGTTTTCTAATAATGGAGAATGTGTTTCTTATAATGGACCAATTACAATTGAGAATGCAGAAAAACAGGCAGTGCCTGCATAAATGGGAATTGCAAGCCTAGTAAGCTTTATCAAATGGAAATGACTGCTTGCCAGCTTATTGCTGAGCCCTAGTTCTTGCTGCATAGGAAAAAATATAACAAGCTTATTTTTTTTTCTGGCTGGCCACTGTAGCTCAAGAATTTGCTTTATTATCACTCTCTTAATAACTTTGTGCATCCATGGATTGATGTATCAGGGTTCAGGGAAGCAGTAGGCATATATTTTAGCAATACCTATGTATATTTTGAAAGTTTCAAGACAATGCAATACCTACAAATATATTGTGGTGCTAATATTAGAGTCATTGTGGATTCAATGAAAACATCAATCTAGTCTTCATCTGCTGTTAGAAAGGCAAATATCATGCTAGGGTCATTTGGAAGAGAATTGAAAATAAATATGGCCAATATTATAATATCCTTAGATATCCTTTATCCCTTAAGGCAAGGGGTAAACAAAAGTTACTGCATAGGTTCTCTGCATGCTAGTTTATAATGGATTTGTATCAGAATGCTGAAAGCCTTTTAATTTTCTCTGTCCCTTCTGGGGATTATTTTAAGTTTCTTTCTCATGGTTATTTTAAGTTTTTTTAATTGTTCTTTTCTATGTTTCTTAAAATCATCTCCAATTCCTCAACAGACATCTATGATAAAGACTGTAATTGGAGTAAATGTAGAATTGTTCACAAAGAACTTGTTCACTAACTGATAGGCAACAAATCTAGTAATCATGCAGTAGTGCTATATGCACTTATAAGTAGTAATTGCAGCATTTTTGCTCATTAGGTAATTGCAGCATTTTAAGCTATGAAATTAATCAGTTGGATTGGTTGCATAGCCTTTTTCATCTCCTATGAATAAATACTTTCACCAACTGTTACAACAAATCTCTGCATAAAATAAAAAGGCATTGTATTGTTTAATTGGGAAAGTTTAATGAGGAAAGAAAAGAACTATAGAACCATACTGAACTTTATGAAAAATAGTTCACAAAATACCTCAAGAGGTTTCTATCCTTTATCTTTCTTTAAGCTAATAATCCTCATAAAACCCAACCCATCTGAGCCATAAAAGCTCAGAAGGAGTGGGTCAGTGACTGACTGCATAAAGCCTCACCACTTTCTTTAAAAGCCACCGAGACTGAAAAATATTAGTTGGATTGGTTGCTAGCTAACCTCATCTGTATCTTCAAAGAGTTTCTCAGAGTAAAATCATATAACATGGCAGGAGCTTTGAACAGAGGAGATAAGGTTAAGAAATAGCTCTGCATTACTGGATGCAGCATGATTTAATGCTATGTAATTTAATTTGCAGAAAGTTTACCATTGACTACAGAAGGCTATAGATAGAATTCATTAGGTAATTGCACAAATGTTCTGTATAAGATGGGAGCAAGAAAGTCTAATCATAATAAGAGGATGCAGAAAACTTTCAAATATATGTCTATATTTTTGAAATAATGAGGGGGTTTTATCATTAACTGATTGAAACAACAGGATTTTTTTTAAAAAAATTAATTATATATTTTAAGATTCCAGCATACAGTGGTTGTTCATTATTCATTCCTTCTTTATGGGAATTGAAATCTACCTTGATCTCCCCACTGAAAAGCAATAGGATTTTAATAAACCTAAATTAAATGCACAAGTTAATAATTTCAGGATTTTATTTTAATTGGTGCATTTGAATCATTGTTCATTATTGATGACTGCCACACTTGCAGTTTTCTTGACAATATCTGTATCTGGTGCAATAGTTAGCTTTCTATTCCACATAATATTCTCCATATATTCTTCAAAATTAGTACAATTAAAGTGTTCATGCCCAGAGTGTGATTTATACCATTTGGTGGTATAAGCTAGAAATTGGGAGACCTCAGGCCAGTCACTATGAGGCAAAAGCAAACCATTTCCACAATATTACCAAGAAAACTGCATGGGCTAGCTGTAACTGAATTTTTCACTACATATTGCTATTTCCTGCAAGGATTTTGATGTGGTGTTTTAAATGAAACCATGGCCCTGAGCAATAGTAGACAGCAGATTCCTGATTTGGCATATCCTGGAAGCAGTATGAGAAACAAAAACTTGCCTATTTTGTCTTAAAATGTCCCTTCACCTATCTTTTCACAATTATTTGTTCTTTGGAATCCTTGGTATTTTGGGCTGTGAACTGTATTTGCTCTGCATGTCAATTAAAAATATTGCAAATCTCCAATTGTTTTTAAATGTGATCTATAGTATTATTGCCACAACACCTGATTTATAGATAGATAGACCAGACAGACAGACAGACAGATCTGAATCATAAGTTATCATTTTGTATTTTTTTAATTAAATCCATATGACAAGATACAAAGCTTTTGAATAAGCAAAGTACAGTTAGTCCTCAACTTGCAAGTATTCATTTATTGACAGTTTGATGCCCTGAAAAAGTGATTTATGACTGTTTCTCCTACTTTGGACTGTCACATTATCCTCATGGTCACTTGATCAAAATTCAAACTCTTAGCAACCAGCACATATTCATAACTGTTGGAGCACCCCAAGGTCATGTCATCATCATTTGCAATGTTCCCATCTAACTTCGGCAAGCCAGGGGGGAAGCTGGATTCTTTTAATGACCACATGTATCACTCAACAACTGCAGTGATAAACTAAAAACCTTTTTTTAAAAAAAAAATCAGGCATAACTCAAGTAACAACCATCTTGCTTAGCTACTGAAATTCTAGTCCCATTTGTGGTCATAAGTTGAGGACTACTGTACTTGTCTTAAACTGTTAAAGTAGCATCTTTAGAGAGAGCTTGCATTGGATATTTATTTTTCATGTTGTATTCAACATGCATAGACAGCACTTCTACCAAGATGGTTTTCAAAATCATTGAATAGCAAAGGACTTAACTGCCTTAACATATGAAAGAAAAGTTCTAAATGATTTGGGAATACTTTTTTCAAATATTTTACATGGTGCTATGATCATTATTATTATTCAGGACAGCACGTGTATAGAAATAAACAACTGGATTTTTAGTTAATTGTTTCTGAATGATTTATAATCATGTTTGAAATTGAGTATCATTGCAAAAAAGGCTGAGGACACCTGCTGTCCATAGTTAGCCAGATGAGAAGTGCAGTCATATTCTTGAAATCAAGAATATGCCTACATTTACTATATAAGTTGGAAAAAAAACGTTTATCAGTTTGAAGCCCCATCCATTTTTTACATAAGTCACATGCAACAGACATTAAAAGGTGCAGGATTGTGAACAGTCCTGGCTGCTGTCTTAATTTTTTTGCAGACTTTCCACTTGTTTGTATTTTCCCTAATACATTTATAATACATATTTCTATGCTTACGTCAGAATGAACTGCATCACATTTCATAAAATAACAGTAAAATATGAAAGAAAATCAGAACAAATGTAGCAGTCATTCCTTTTTCACTTTTAATTAATTGAACATCCTTATCTGACCTGTTTCTGTCAATATACTGTATGTTGTCTACAGATTGGTTTAGGTCTTTACATTGTAAATTATAATGATTATGAAAAAAAAATAGAATTTTGGATTTACATTTGTATAGGCCAAGATAGGTAGTACTGCAGAAAGCTGGAGGTATTTACAATTCCAATTCTTTCTATAGAATGGGAGAGAACAATATGAGGTAAGCATGGACAGGAATATCCACAGTTCATAATCAAAAAAATAAAAATGGCCACCACAATATTATTATTATTTTTTATTAATCAAATTTATATACCGCCCTTCTCCCAGGGGATTAGTTCCACCTAATCTTTTTTTATGTGTGTTGATGATTTTATTTGCATCACTGACCTTTTTGGCTCCACTGTGAAGACAACCCTGGGGGAATAACTGTTAAAATTATGTTTTAATATCATTATTTAAATAAATTTACCATTAGTAATTACAATTTCACCCTCAGATTGACAGATATATGATAAGAATTTTCTGCTCATCTACCAGCTGAATTCCATCCGTAGGTGAAACATTTCAAACAGTCTATTAGGGTACTCTTCATTAAAATCATATAGGATTTCTCTCCTCTTTTATAGAATACAGAATAACAGAGTTGGAAGGGTTCTTAGAGGTTTCTAGTCCAACCTTCTGGCAAGCAGAGATCCTATACTATTCTAAACAAATAGCTGTCAATTGCTTCTTTAAAAACTCTAGTAATGGAGTAACCACAATTTGTAGAGGTAAACTGTTTCCCAATTAATTGTTTTTCCTGTCAAGAAATTTCTCTTTAATTCTAGGTTGGACCTCTCTTTGACAAGTTTCCATCTGTTACTTCTTGTATTGCTCTCAGGTACTTTGGAGAATACGTTTCTCCCCTGTTTGTGACAGTCTCTTAAATATTGGAAGAGTGCTATCATATTATATTCCCTTTGTCAAAATGAAGACATTCAGTTTTATAAATTAGAGGAAATGGATTGTGTTTTTCTGTTGCCAGCATACTTTATTTACAAAATAACTAAGAAACCAAAGAAACAGCAGTATCATCCTACTAAGCAAGCAAAAGAAAGCTATAATGAAAGATGAAGAAGTAAAACTCCTCCCCTGCACACATGCGCAGTAAAACAGAACATCACAAGACACTCATATCTTGTTACTATGGAAACTTGATAACTAGTCCAGCTTATTCTGTAAACATCTGTGGAAGCTCCTCAGACAAACTCAAAACAAACGCAGTGACACCCCCTTCTTTGTCTGATGAGCTGACATCAGGTAAGACACATCTTCTCATTCAGGTATTCATGCTGAACAGCTGCAAGTGGTCTGTTGATGTAACCTAAAAATTTCAATATAAAATATTTCTGCAAAGCGTTAGCAAAAACTCTCACTCATTTGCTTATTTGAACCAATATAAACAATATTATCAACATAAAAATATCTCATATGCATTCCCAGATCTTTTTGTGAACACGCATTCATCAGTTTCGGATTTAATAAAATCCACTAAATTTAGTTTGTCAGTAAGACATAAATACTACATTAAACCAGACTGTTTCAGACCATAAAGACTTTTGTTTAAGATCCAGATATCCCCTTTTTTCTTCCGGAACCGTGGAGAACCTTTTCTTCATCCAGTAGGAATTTCAGGCATACATACCTTGAATTGCTTTAGACTGTCTATTTCAGCCTGCATTTCCTTATGCCAAGGTAAGATTGCTTTTTGTGAATTGCGATGAGGGATCCCTTTCTTGACCCTCTCAGAACGTCTCGGAACAATGGTCCATTCTTCTTCCGTTTCATCCTCGTCTTCTTCCTCGTCGCTAGCCTTGGCATCAACGGCATTCAAAGATGGACCTTCAGGTTGACAAGAACTAGTTGATGGAACATCCACCTGATAATCTCAATCATCAGACTGTGTTGCATCATCTCTAGGAAAATAAACTCCAGTATCATTTGAGTGAATTCTGGACACTTAGCATCTTCAAATGTAAAGGATTGAGAAACCACAATTACATTTCTGGAGTCAACAAACTTGCTGCATCTGGACTTGTCATCAATACCCATGAATCTCAGTCTTTTTGCTGCTGGACCTCCTTTCCTTCTTTGAGCTAAGGGAATATTCACCATAGCATAAGAACCAAAAATATGGATATTTCTCAAATCAGGTTTATATCCATATAACATGAAGAAAGGTGTCTGATTAATTACACTGCTCCAGATACGATTAATGATGTAGTTTGCATATTTAATTGCTTCACCCCAGTATGGGAAATTCAGATTAACGTCTTCTAAGAGACAACACATCATTGTTTGCAGGACTCCATTTCTGCGTTCCGCCACTCCATTTTCCACAGGAACGTAAGGAGCTGAGGTCTGGTACAGAATTCCATTCTTATGAATCCAGTCCTGAAAATGCTGGGACATAAATTCAGCACTGCGATCACTTTGAATTCTGGCAATGCGAACACCATGTTGAATGTTGACATAAGTTGCAAAATCTTTAAAGATCTGAAAGGTTTCAGATTTTTCCTTTATAGGAAACACAAATCCATATCTAGAATAATTGTCAACAATTGTTAAGAAATATTTTCTACCACCAAGTATTGGTGCAAATGGACCTACTATGTCAGTATGTACCAAATCAAAAATGCGTGTTGACAGGCGTGTAGTGTGTTTTGGAACGGCTGCTGCCTTGGATTTGGCTTTCTTGCAGACAGCACAATCCAAAAACACCTTACACCCCTTCAGATCCAAACCTTTTATGAATTCTGGCATCTTGCTAAGAACACGAAAACTGGCATGCCCCAATCTTCTATGCCACTTATGGATATATCTGTTATGCAAAAGTTTACCAGTTAGTGAATTCTCAACATTCTTATTAGGAACCTTAGGCTTGCTTCGAGCAACCTGTTTCTGACTTTTGTTGGTTCTAGGAACCTTTGGGATAGCAACAGGATCTCTCTCTGGAACATCTCTCTCTGGGCCTGTGCTCCCTCTTATTGGAACAGGTATACTTGCCTGTGCTTGCGAAGACTTCGGCTTTAGGTAATAAACATCACCAATTAATATGGTTTCAGCAACAATATTACCTTCTTTCATCATATAATTTGCTTTTTCAAAATAATGAACCTGGTACTTGGAAATTCTCGACAAATGACTCTGACTAAGCAAACTGCTGATTGCTGTTGGAATATAATAAACATCAGGAATAAAAGCATCTAGCTCTTCAATATAAACAGTTCCTTTTCCCTTGACCTGAACAGTATTATTGGAAAAAGTGTATAGTTCACACATATCAGGTTCAGGCTTGTGCATCTCTGTGAAAAGATCCTTTTGTAGGTAACATGCACTGCTGCTTCACTATCCAAAGTCCAGAGATGTCTTCTGTCATAATCCGGATTTCCTTCATGGGTTAACACCAATGTGATGTGTGGAGTTTGTAGATCATGCTTGGAACCACAATGACCTTGTTTTCACCTCTGCCCTTGCTTCTGGAATCTATTCCTCTGGGTTGGTATGTGACAGGTGCTGGAGATCACTGGGGACAATCATGGATGATATGTCCCAGATGACCACAGACGTAGCATCTTAGCATCCTTGGAATGAAGACTTTTCCTTGGAAATTACGCCTTGTATTTGGAGCTCGCGATGCAGTCGGTCCTCTCAAATGAGGCGTGGGCGTGCATGAAAGCTGGCATTGGCTGGCTTGATGGAGACATCTGTACAGCAGACTGACTCCTTGACATCTTTGTAAATGCACTTTGCAAATTTTGTAATTGTTCCTGTATTGCACCTAAATCACCAGCAGATGGTGCTGCAACATTAGAAATGGCAGGAGCTCTTTCAACTGAGTCCGCATCATGAGACATATCACAAGGTATCTGTGATGTAGGCATAGCTCTCTGCTCTGATTGGTCTGACATCACTCCCATGTGACCAATTTGTGGGTGGACCCTTGTCTTCAATGAAGAAGACAATATGGAGGACTCAGGAACTCTAATCACACCCTTATCTCGCTGAAAAGACAGTGCACATGTCTTAGTTTGCTGTAGGTTTTGTTCAAAAACTGCAATCTGTTGTATATAATCCTGCATAGCTCTCTGACTCATTGTTGGCTCAGGATTTAATGGAGAATAATAAATTTCACCTTTCTCTTTTGGTGAAAAACTATCAGCTGCCTGTATTACTTCAGAAGTACCAAGCTTCTCATATTCTCAAACCTCTGGCTTCTCAGGCTGAGTTTGATAGCATGCATCATAAATAAAACTTGGTACAGACCTGCTACCTTGTCCTCCCATGGCAGCTTCCTCCTCCAGATGAGTAGCGGTAGCCAGCGGACCTCTTATCTTCTCAGGAATTTCAGAAAATGACAATAAGTCTTCCTCCGACCGAGCCTTCCGTTTTGCTTTTCCTTTCTTTCTTGGCATTGTAGCGCTTATCAAAATTAATCACAAATTCCTCAGACTTTGTGATCTAATTATCAAAGCAACTTAGCCAGCAATCAAAACAAAGATAAGAAACCATCCTCTGTTACCATGTCAAAACGAAAACATTGTTTTATAAATGAGAGGAAATGGATCGTGTTTTTCTGTTGCCAGCATACTTTATTTACAAAATAACTAAGAAACCAAAGAAACAGCAGTACCATCCTACTAAGCAAGCAAAATAAAGCTATAATGAAAGATGAAGAAGTAAAACTCCTCCCCTGCACACATGCGCAGTAAAACAGAACATCACAAGACACTCATATCTTGTTACTATGGAAACTTGATAACCAGTCCAGCTTATTCTGTAAACATCTGTGGAAGCTTCTCAGACAAACTCAAAACAAACGCAGTGACACCCTTCATTAGACTAAATGTATCCAGATCCTGCAATCGTTCATTATGTTTTAGTTTCCAGACACCCAATCATCTTGAGGGGACATTTTATCCAATAGAGTGTCAACATCTTTTTTGTATCATGGTGACCAGAACTGGTTCCAGTATTCTAAGTGTGGTCAATAAAGTGTGGCAATAAAATGTGGCAATAAAAAGCAGAACCAATACTTCACATGACTCCTCAGATGATGCAGCCTAGGACTATTTGGAGGGGAGGCAGCTGCAACACACTGCTGGCTCATACTTCAGTATGAGTCCTCTAGGACTCCTGGATCCTTCTTACAATTACTGTTGTTGAGTCAGGTAGCACTTATTTTATACCTATGCATTTGCTTTTTCTTGCTTGAGTATAAAATCTTTCTCCAAACAGAATTGCATTTTGTTTGATAAACCCCATTTTATTGGAAAGACCCTCAATTCTTTCAGGGTCTTTCTGGATATTGAACCTATCTTCTACAGTGTTGGCTGTTCCCCCTACTTGATATTATCTGCAAATTTGATGAATTTCCCTTATGTCCCCTCATTTAAATAATTTATGAGATATTGAAGAATACTGGGCCTAAGACAGAATCTTGTTTTTATTTCTGTATTTCATTTGTTTATCTAAATATCCATTTTGCTGCCAGGACACATTAAAAATTTATTTAAAATTGATATTGATATCTACATTTACATTCTTATGATAGGATCAGTGCAAAATGTGAAAAACAACATTAGTGGAACACAATATCATATCTCTTATTTAAAATGTTGCTCTAAACCAAAAGTACATAATGATTGCTTATCATCTCTCCTTCCATTTCTTTTCCTCTGTTCATTTTTCTAAAAATATAGAAAATATGACACAAATATGTCCCTTTTCTTTTTCCTACCCTCTCCCCTATCCCATCCAACCAATTACTAGGATATTTTTTGATCCAGTATTTTTTAGATGACCTGAGAGGAAAGTATTGAGCTTAGGAAAATCTGAGGGAGCTTTCTTTTAGTTCTATCGGCAGAAAAATCCTACTGTTGTCATTCACTTCAGTGTGAGAGCAATTGAAATACTGGAAAAGAGAAATAAAATAGCCAGAAGATTTGAGGATATTATCCAAGGTAGGCAAGTGGTGGGAAATGTATGATCTTATTGCAAGCAGAAAGTTTTTTTTTTTCTGAGTGCTGTACAACCAGGGAAAGACTGGAGAGTGTAAATTGAGATGAGTGAAGGAACATTAGCACATGATTAGTCAAGGCACATCAAAAATATGATATTGAAGCCTTTGAGAAAAATGCTGAAAGCAGTTAAGCTGTCAAGGGGAAAAGCACCTTGCACTCTTTCTATAAGAATGGGCAGCTGTGGCATATTTTTGAGATGAAAGAGAACATTTTTCCAGAATGCTCATATTATGAATCCTAGAATTAATGATGCCAGGATACAGCAAATTACATTTACTTTCATTGCCCACCCATTGTCTTCCCAGAAATCAAGTAGAATTTGTAAGATGAATCATTGTGTAGCCAGTTTAGTCTGAAGCAACCACAAGTAAATCTCTGTGAAATCTTCAAACCAACAAATATTTCTGAAAAAAAGATATATATATATATCTTTGGTTCTTCGGGTTTTCTCCCACGTAGAATTGGAAATATACAAATACCCACTAAAACCTCCGAAAACAAATATATATATATATATATATATATATATATATATATATATATATGAATCTTTGGTAATTTGGATTTTCTCCCACGTAAAATTGGAAATATCTAGGCGTCGTTTCGATGTAGTCTCATTCATCATCTTCAGGCTTGTGTCTTCGGCTTTGTGCTTCTCGGAGTAATGTGCATTCCACTTTGCATTCCAAACACAATCAAGAATCACACACACACACACATAAACACATACAAAAAAACAAAAACAGAAAGTAGCATGGAGGACCCATAAAAGCTCTTGTATGATACCCCACATACTTTTATTTTCTTTTAGATTGCATGTTAAATGATTTGTGTGAATACTACCAAAACTTTAAGAGTTTTGATGATTGCTTTGGAGCATAGTTATTGGATGCCTGAATTTATACCTGTAATACCCATTATACCATGGCTTTCAAATGTCCAGGCTGTGGCCCACTATTGAGTCATGAACTATTCAGAAATGGGCTGCAGAAGTGGCGGGCGAGCACACATGCACCCCTACTTGCACAAGCAGCGGGTGAATGAGTGCATGCATGGTCCATTTGCATGAATGGTGGACACTCATGCCAGTCACTCGCACAGAACCATCTACTCCTCCCCACTAGCCCACAAAGTTGGAAAATTGGGGAACTCTGCCTTATAAGACAAAATGTCTTTAATTACTTAATTTAATTTTCTTATTTATTATTCCACATTTTAATTGTTGAAAGAGAAACAATATGCCCATGAGTAAATGTATTAAGCATTTCAGATTCAAAGGGGGAATCTGTGCTTCAGATCCAGAAGATTGTAGGAATATGTACTTACCACAGGTTGGCAACTCCTTAAGCCAAATATGTCTCTTCCCAGGAAAAACTAAGAAGTTCCAGCTGTGGAGATTAGATACTTTAAGGAATTATTCAAAAGTTATGTGTAAGCACATATACACACAGCTGCTGAAGCAGCCTTTTCCTTTTGAATTTTGAATATTGCACAGTCTTATCAACCATAGAAATTGGGGAAATGCCATCAATTTCTTTCAAGAGATGCAAACAGCATCTCTTCTTGTAATGCATTCTGAAGATAAATTTAACATCTAAATATTTCTCAGTTGAAAAAAATGAGTGTATTTAGAAATGCTAAATACAAAGGTATGTATATTCAGATAAGTTGCCTGCACAATTCATACAAAATATGAATTTCATGGTAAGCTGTGCACAAAATCAAAATGCTTTTATTTGGAAATAGAATAAGACCCTGGAACACTTGGTGTATGATTCTGTTACTTGTGTACACTCTGGCTGGATGCCAAATGGACAGAACCCAATGTAGTAAACAATTGTTATGATACTATCTGGGATTATTTTGAGCTTATTATACCTAAGGAAGTGGATAATATTCTTGGCAGCATCAGCACTGCCACCTGTAGCTGGAAACTTCTGACTCCTTTGATTAACTGGGCAAAATGGCAAAAATATGTTTTTACATCATCTCTACATACGTTTTTACATATCTTGGATATTTATGTTGAGCAATGACATTTTATAGGGGGAACACATGCATATAATTGATCTAAACCCTCTACTGGGGATGGAACTCATGAACCGAACCCCATAGTATGTTTTGTGGCTATACAGTATATAACTGACAATCAGTACTAATCTGATTGTGTACTGCCTTCTAGTGGTTAATTTAAATTTAAAAAAACCCACTACACAGAATGTATATACTGTGCAAAATTAAAGAAATTCCTCCACCCACAGCCCCAAGATATAGTGGATGTTGTAAAACTTCATAAAATGAGGCCATAACATAATATGGCATATTTAGCTCTCTGCCTAAGAGTTAATGAAAAGGAAGGTAGACTCTATATCATTCTAAAGAGGGATTCAAATGAGTATTATTATCTGACCAGATGTTTACAGGGGATGTGTTTTTGACTATAACTGTGATATGAATGGGAGAAACAACGGACAAGGTTGAAAACCAATCTCATACTATTACAGGAGGTAGATATATGACAATACCTTCCCAAATGTAACACTTGAACAATACTATTACACAAGTTCCTTCCTTTCCAGTTGTATTGCTTTTTCTCAGCTGGAGGGTCCCAGATCAGCTATTTATGACACTTAAATTTCTTCTCAATCTTCTTAGCATTTGAGATTTGTCTAAATTTATTTATAGGAAATTTTGCTAGTAATATTCAACAAAGGCTATTAAGAGGCTTTTGATGTCTAATCTTGAGTGGAAGAATAAAACTCTATTGTCAGCATATAATAACAACCATAGTCTTCTATAGCCAAGAGAAGGGAAACAGTTCTTGACATTATTTAAAAATGATCTCAGGTTGTTAAAGTGGATGTTAAACTTGGGCTCAAATACAGCCCAGATGTACACTGTTATTTAGAGGGATAATATTTGTAAGAACCTGTCATTATTACATCTTATTTGCAATGGGCTATTTTTGTACAGAATTTCTATAAGGATAATTACTTGTCCAGTAATTATTATGTTTGTTTCTGGTTGTTTTTTTTCTGGAACAGGGATGTCAAACTCAAAACCCATGGACCGGATGCAGTTAGGGTTAGGGAAGCAGCCTGCAGGGTGCTTTGATCTGGCACGTGAAGCCACGCTGGAAACAGCTAAGGACCAGCCCACAGTGCCTCTGCCAGTAAAAATGTTTTCATGCGCCCCTCCCCCAAACTCTGTTTTTGCTGGCAGAATGCCGTCACAGCCAAAAATGGAGCCTGGGAGGGCTGTGCGTGCTCCTTCTGAGCTCCATTTTCCTACCCTGGACACACCCATCTGGACACGCCCATCCCCCAAGATTAAACGCGACCCTAATGAGGCCTTCAATGAAATCAAATTTGACACCCCTGCTCTAGAACATGGACATGCATCCATTTTAAGGCTCTATTTGATATTTAAAATGAATGTTATAGGAACAAGAACAAGATCAGAATTTATATAAATTAATTTCAACTTATTAAATTAAATTTAAACACAATTATTGTAACTCTGAATGTAATCAATTGCTATGGTGGAAACTTTTGGGAAGATTGTAAGAGCTGAAGTAAGATTTTTCCAGAGGAAAAATGCATGATAAATTAGAACTAGGCAAAGGTCTTTTATTCTAAGGATTGGTTCCAGATTGGTCCCTCTGTCCTCTTTCCTTTCTCTCTCTCTCCTTCCCTCCCTCCTTCCTCCTTCCTTCTCTCCCCCGTTTCTCTCTGTGGAACTTCCATTTTGATTGGTTACAGAATGTATTATTCAAATGCCTTCCAAACTCTTCTTATTGCTAATTATATATTAAACAGGTCCCAGCCTCATTTCTGCTTAGGACACAATCCCAGTTCCACCATGACACTGACTGAAAAGGTTGCTGAAGCTTGGTGGGAGCTTGTGCAAATGACACTTCTCCTTTTAGGCCTGTCAGTTGTAATGGAATATTTGATGAGGAAGTAATAACTTTAGAGTTCCTTATTAGCAAACCTGAAGAGAAGGCAGGAGGGTGGAGGGAAATTATACTTTCATCGGTTTTTATTTATTCATTTATGTTTTTAATAAAAGCATTTTATATGATATTTCATAGAGCAAGAGGTTATGGTTCTTGATTGGGTTTTGGTGGGAGGAGAGTAGCAGTTTAGCGCATAATTAACTTCCTGATTTTCTTTATGGTTTAAATTCTTGGAGTTCTCTACTTTTCAAGAGGAATTCAGGGTAAGTATAAGAATAAACATTTCTTCAAAGTGATGTAAACATCTACTTTATTTTGCTAAAAGGGAAGTGTCACAAAAGGATAGTGTTAAATACTGATGTATGTTAGATTCCTGGCAGGCATTTGTATTTCTTTTATCTTTAGACAATAATTGCATTCTTAAAGTAGGGGGTGAAAAAAACCCTATATTTGTGATTCCTTACCAAACTATCTTTTAGAGGACTGAATGTCTATTTCTGGTTTTCTTTAGTGTATTTGAGGATTCTAGTCAGAGTTGTAAAATTACAATAATTCCCAAACTGTGACAGACTATCCAAAGGTTATTATTCTGAAGAATGTCATCACAATGAATAAGCGGTTTTTGAGAGATGAACATGATGTCCTTCCAAAGATCATAATTATAGAATAATTTGAGCAAGTATGAGTGAACTTTCCATAGATTCTTCTCTCATATATTTGTTTGGTCTTAATCTACTTTAATTCATAACGTGCAAAGAAAATTGACTTCTGGTGACTCAGAACTTTAAAGATTTTTTAATTAGAAACAGAAACAATTAATTATTTGCTCTATTATTCTAAAACAGAATGCTCACATAGGAATAAATAAATAATTATTTTTAGGAAACTTTGACCCCAAAAAGTTTAAAACTGTTTCCCAGGTTAATCTAGCCTCTTTTTTTCACTAGATAGTTTTGAGGACAACTTCCATTCGTGATCAGGAAGTATGGTGAAGGATGAGGCACTTTTGATTTAATTTCAGTTAGAATTAGATTTCAATTCTTATTGAAACTGATCTCTTTTTTTCTCTTCTACTTTGATGGGATCCAAATCATGACTCCAATAAATATTTTATTAAATCATCTCTCAGACATGAATTGTTGGTCTAAATAATTTGCCTTATATATAATCACAGTGATGTTATTTATTCAGTGCCTTTTTTTTGTATGAATAAAGAAAAGGTTAAGCTGCCTGAAGGTGTACATAGATTTGCTGCTGACATTTCAGCTGAGAAGAATTTTTGCAGGACATCTGGAAATGATTGTATATACTGGTGAATAGTCTCTGAGCTGAAATGTTCAAATACTTTGGTCAGAACGACAACAACATGAACTGAGGCAGAAAGAAAAATTCCCAACACAAAGAAATATAGAAATATAGCAAACATGGCTTACACTTATGAATAAGTTGAAACATAATTGAGCACTAGAGTGTGCTACTACGTCTGCATAACCTCTTCTCAAGATTGGGTGATACTTTTTAGCAAATTCTGCCAGAATGGAAGAAAAGAAGTCTTCAGATGATAAAACTTTTTGTGGCACATACAGGTGAAACTCGAAAAATTAGAATATCATGTAAAAGTTCATTTATTTCAGTAATGCAACTTAAAAGGTGAAACTAATATATGAGACAGACGTATTACATGCAAAGCAAAATAGTTCAAGCTGTGATGTGTCATAATTGAGATGATTATGGTTTATAGCTCATGAAAACCCCAAATCCACAATCTCAGAAAATTAGAATATTGTGAAAAATTCAATATTCTAGGCTCAAAGTGTCCCACTCTAATCAGCTAATTAAGCCATAACACCTGCAAAGGATTCCTGAGCCTTTAAATTGTCTCTCAGTTTGGTTCAGTAGGAATCATAATCATGGGAAAGATTGCTGACCTGACAGTTGTGCAGAAAACTATCACTGACACCTTCTATTAGGAAGGAAATCCACAAAAGGTAATTGAAAATGAAGTTGGATGTTCCCAAAGAGCTGTATCAAAGCACATTAATAGAAAGTTGTGTGGAAGGGAAAAGTGTGGAAGAAAAAGGTGCACAAGCAGCAGGGATGACCGAGAGGATTGCCAGGAAAAGGCCATTCAAAAGTTTTGTTGACATTCACAAGGAGTGGACTAAGGCTGGAGTCAGTGCATCAAGAACCACCACACACAGACGGATCCTGGACATGTGCTTCAAATGTCATATTCCTCTTGTCAAGACGCTCCTCAACAACAAACAATGTCAGAAGCGTTTTACCTGGGCTAAAGAAAAACAGAACTGGTCTGTTGCTCAGTGGTCCAAAGTCCTCTTTTCTGATGAGAGCAACTTTTGGTAATCAAGGACCCAAAATCTGGAGGAAGAATGGAAAGGCACACACTGCAAGATGCTGGAAGTCCAGTGTGAAGTTTCCACAGTCTGTGTTGATTTGGGGAGCCAGGTCATCTGCTGGTGTTGGTCTACTGTGCTTCATTAAGTCCAGGATGAACACAACCATCTACCAGGAGATTTTGGAGCACTTTGTGCTTCCTTCCACAGATGCTGTGGATGCTATAGGGATGCTGACTTCATTTTGCAGCAGGACTTGGCACCTGCCCACACTGCCAAAAGCAACAAAACCTGGTTCAATGACCGTGGGATTACTGTGCTTGATTGGCCAGCAAACTCGCCTGACCTGAATCCCATAGAGAATCTATGGGCATTGCCAAGAGAAAGATGAAAGACATGAGACCAAACAATGCAGAAGAGCTGAAGGCCGCTATTGAAGCATCCCGATCTTTCATAACACCTCAGCAGTGCCACAGGCTAATAGCTTCCATGCCATGCCGCATTGAGGCAGTAATTGCTGCAAAAGGGGCCCAGACCAAGTACTGAGTACATATGCATGCTTATATTTTTCAGAGGTCAGATATTGTTCTATGTACAATCCTTGTTTTATTGATTGCATGTAATATTCTGATTTTCTGAGATTGTGGATTTGAGGTTTTCATGAACTGTAATCCATAATCATCTCAATTATGACACATTGTGGCTTGAACTACCTTGCTTTGCATGTAATGAGTCTATCTTATATATTAGGTTCACCTTTTAAGTTGCATTACTGAAATAAATGAACTTTTGCATGATATTCTAATTTTTTGAGTTTCATCTGTATTTGTTTGTTTGATTTCTATAGCTGCCCATCTCAACAAGTGACTCTAGGCTGCATTTTGAAATCAAATTGCACTTAATTTTGCACTTAATTTTTCGTATCATATGGAATAAGGTTTTGCCTGTGTTTACATTTTATTGCCTTCAAAATGGTGCAGCTGGTCCACACATCTCCTTTGGCAGGAAGAAGAGGGGAGGAGGGAGGGAGAGAGAGAGATTTAAGGCCCTCCATGATAGCAGTAGCACTTAGCAGTAGCACTTAGACTTATATACTGCTTCATAATGTTTTACAACTCTCTCTAAATAGTTTACAGAGTCAGTGTAATGCCCCCAACAGTCTGTGCCCTCATTTTACCCACCTTGGAAGGATGGAAGGCTGACTCAGTCTTGAGCCTGGTGAGAATCGAACTGCCAAATTGCAGGCAGCTGGCAGTTACCAGAAGTAGCCTGCAGTACTGCACTCTAACCACTGCCCCACCACTGCTCATGACATGATAATGCACTTCAGTCCTTATTGTAGACCTCTGGATCAACTGACCTGTTTCATATCCTACATTAAGTATTATTCTATAAACACTTATGAACCCCACTTAACTTTTCTAAAATAAAAAGTCTCAGCTATTATAATCTCTCCCATAGGAAAAAAAAATGATTGATATTTTTTTAGTTCTACAACATCATGATTTAGTAAGATCATTATATTTTTCATATCCACAAGTCAGTATCTGGATTGTACAGCACTTTTAATAAGCTTGCAGCAATTTGGGAATATTAGAGGTACTAACTAGAAACTAATTTGAAATTTTGGAGGGTATTTCTCTCTCTCTTCCCTTTTAATTAGTTCTTTCTGTGGCTAAGCCTACATTTTTATTTTTGCTAAATGAATTTCTTGCCCAAAATGGATCTTTCTAGTGAAGGATGTTCTCTAGATGTGATAAATTATAACTCCAATTAAGTGTGAAAATGCTATGAAGCTGAGACTTGTTTGCTGGTTATTAGCTGATGCTGTTATCTGCCAGGGGTTTGTGAATGGGTTGCCACCCATTAAGAATTTATATGGCTTGTTTATTTTCGGAAGTTCTGTATGAAATAAGTAGGAATCTACTTCAGTAATTTGTCTTAAGTAATTTACAAGTAAAAATTCATATTATTATGCTATGCACCTCTGCAAAGTCTTTCCTGTTCAAAGAATCACAGAATTGGAATGGACTACAAAGTTAATTATTTTCAATTTTCTGCTAAAGTAAGTCTTACTCTTACAACAGCCATATTAAGTGATTCAATCTCTAACTAAATATTTCTAACATGGAAAGTTTGAGGTACTGGGGAAAACCTCATGAATGACAGCTTCCTGGTCTTATAGGTAAGATAACCTTTTTGTCGTTTTTTCTGTGAACATACTGGCACACATTAAAAAATGGAATTCTATGTCTGCTCTCAAAAGAAAATCTATATATCTATATACCCATACATTCACATACATATTCTCTCTACACACACACACAGAGAGAGAGAGAGAGAGAGAGACAGAGAGACAGAGACAGAGACAGAGACAGAGAGAGAGAGAGATACATGCATACACATTGTGATTATATATAACATCACAATCCATATTGTATACATAGCAGAAAATAGAGTCTTGAGAGTTTAACAAGGTTGATACTATCTGGTACAAAACTATTCCAGAATCTAGTTATTCTGCTTTGTAAACTGTGAAGCCTCCTTCCGGAAGATAACATAGAAAACTGGTCATGGAGAGGATATGTAGAATCCCTGACAATATTGCAGACCCTGGTCAAGCATAGCTTATATGCTGTGTCTTGGATAGAAGAAAGTGGACATCCAATAATCTTTTCTGTCATCCTTACCACTCTCTACACAGCCTTTCTGTCCAAAACAGTAATACATCCAAACTACACAGTAACACAACAAGACAGGATGCTTCCAATGCCAGTGGTGGTATTCAATTATTTTTAATACCAGTTCTCTGGGTATGGCATGGCTTGGTGGGTGTGGCTGGGTGGGTGTGGCTGGGTGGGCATGGCAGGGGAAGGATACAGCAAAATCTCCATTTCCACCCCACTCCAGGGGAAGGATATATGTAAAATCCCCATTGCCTCCCCACCCCACTAACCTGCTTTCCAGCTCCGTTCTCCTGTGCAGAGCAACAAAAGAAGACCCAGGGATCAGCTTGGGATGCAGATAATAGATGAGAACGGGGCCAACTAGAGGTGGTATTTACCACTTCTCTAAACTACTCAAAATTTCCACTACCGATTCTCCAGAACCTGTCAAAACTGGCTAAATACCATCTCTGTTTCAATCTAATTATGAATGACAACTAAAAATAAATAATTTTGGAGATATGGGTCAGTAATATAAGGATAACACATGATCCCCACTATAATTTAATAAGTATTTTTTTTCCAAATCCAAGGAACTAATTAGCTCAATGGAAAAAATGCTCAAACAATCAAGGGAATCTTCTTATCCTATTTAGGGGAAGGTGTTCCCCCCCTTTTATATATATTTTTTATTTTTTAAGACAAACATATACAAACAAAACATAAAAACATCTTCCATTTTATATATATACAGTGTGTCAGTTGGTTACAAATCTTTTGTGCTATCCTTTCGTAGTCACTACTCACAGTTTATATAATTTTTCACCTTGTCAAAGTAACATATGCTTATATATTTATCAATTATTAATCATCCATGACTAAACTATTTATTCCATCATTTTATACGAGATATTCCAAATTTTATTTTAAAATTTATATTGTACTTTCATCCAATGGTTATATAGGTCTATATTTTATTTTGTATCAATCTATTGAATTTTTATTACAAAATTATCTAATCTATTACATTACCATGTATTTCTGTCCAATCATTGATAAAACAAATCCCATATCCTATAAAATTGCTTGTCTTCTTGCTCTCTAATTTCAAATGTCAATTTACTCATTTTGGCACAGTCCATAATTTTCTTAATAACTTCCTCCTGCATAGGTATTTTTTCATTTTTCTAATTCTTAGCAAATACAATTCTAGCCGTTGTTAAAACATTTACAATCAAATATTTCAGCTCTTTATTGTATATTTCCGATATAATTCCCAATAAAAAGATCTCTGGTTTAAAGTCTATATTTGTTTTATCATTTTTTCCAACAATGTGTGGATTTTAGTCCAATATCTTTTTGCATCCGAGCATGTCCACCACATATGGTAATATGAACCAGGTATCTGATGACATTTCCAACATTTATCCGATTTGTTCTTAAACATTCTCGCAATTCTTGTAAAATATCTTATACAAATTTTCTTTATATGCAGTTGACATTGTCATTTAATAATTTTGAGACCACAGTTTTTGCCATTTCTCTAAATCAATCCCGTATCCAATTTTTTCCCCCAAGCAGTCATTTCTTTGACTTGTTTTTCCTTCAACTTAAATTCTAATCCATAAAGTTTTTTAATTAGCTTTTCATCAGTACCCATCAAAATTTTGTCTAAATCAGTCAACTTATCATAGATACCTTCTGTTTTAAAATCTTTATCAAATCTAGATTGTATTTGCAAATATGAAAACCAATTCATTTTTACACCTTGTTCTTCCAACGCTTTCATAGATTTAAGTTCACCCTTTTCATTCAATATCTCACCATATCTAACTATTTGTTCCTTTTTATATATTATTGGATAAGAAAAAGCTTCAATAGTAGATATCCATAATGGAATTTTAAAGTAATATTGTCTTTTTATCTTCTCCCAGTTCAAAAACAATGCCTCTCTAATGTAGTGTCTTCTAAAATACCCCTGTGTTTTAGTTCCCTTATACCAGAGGAAGGCATACCATCCCAACAGCAAGTCATGCCCTTCTAAAGTCAATAATCTACTGTTCCTTAATGTTATCCATTCCTTTAGCGACATCAAATTTGCCGCTTGATAATATAACTCCCAGTTAGGCAAGGCAAACCCTCCTCTTATTCTTGCATCTTATAACAGTTTGAGTTTTATTCTCGCTTTCTTGTCCAGCCAAATATATTTCAGCACAATTCTATTTAAGTCTTCAAAAAACTCTTTCCCTAGTCGAATTGGAATTGTCTAAAATAGATATAAAATTTTAGGCAATACATTCATCTTAATTGTAGATATTCTCCCAATCAATGATAGTTGTAAGTTTTCCCATTTTGCCAAATCTGTTGCAATCTGCTGTTTGAGTTTAAGATAGTTATCCTCCTTCAGCATGCTACAACTTGGTGTAATATATATCCCTAAATACTTAACCTTATTTGTGACCTGTATTTCTAAAACGTCTTTCAACTCTTTCTTATATCTTGCTAGCATATTCTTGTTAATATCTTGGTTTTATCTTTGTTTATTTTCAAACCTGCTACTTTTCCATATTCTTTTATCTTTTCTATTAATTTAGGTGTTGTTTCCAATGGATCCTTTAATATAAATACCGGGTCATCTGCAAAGGCTTGCAATTTATACACTTTCTTTTTAATTTTCATTTCTTTTATTTCTTTTTCATCACTAATATTCCTATTCAACACTTCCAATGTTAACACAAACAACAGAGGCGACAGTGGACAACCTTGTCTTGTCCCTTTTCTTATATCTTATTTCTGTTAATTCTCCATTTACCATAACCTTTGCAGTTTGTTTATGATATATCGTTTCAATGGCTTGGATAAATTTTTTACCAAAGCCATTTGTATCAATTGCAGTAAGATGAATCACCAACTCACATTGTCAAAGGCTTTTTGTACATCTAAAAAGCATCAAGGCCATTTGCTTTTCAGGATGTGCCTCATAGTATTCCAAGGTGTCCAGAATTATTCTCACATTGTCTTTGATTTGTCTCTTTGGCAGAAATCCATTTTGATCAACATGGTTAAAGTTATTTAAATATCTTTTCAGTCTTTCTGCCATGATTGAAGCAAAAAATTTGTAGTCTGAATTTAGTAGGGATATAGGTCTATAATTTTTAACTTGCTGCAAGTCTGTATCCTCCTTTGGTATAAGTGTAATATATGCTTCTGACCATGTTTAGGGTATTCTCTTCTTTGACATAACTTCGTTCATGACTTCTAATAGGTAAAGATTCAATGTTTCCTGAAAAGTTTTATAAAATTCCGCTGGCAATCTATCTGGACCTGGTGCTTTTCCAACATTCTGTTTTTTTAAAGCTTCTGTTAATTCCATCATCGTTATGTTGCCTTCTAGCATTGTTTCAATATCTTTGGGTATCTGGGGTAAATTCGCTTTCTGTAAATATTGCTTAACTTTTTCTTCTTGAATATTCTCTTGATAATACAATTTTCCATAGTAATCTTGTATAATTTTTTTCTTCTCCTCATTTCTATAGCAAACATGTCCTTCTTCATTTATTAATTGACTAATCCTTCTTGATTCTCTTTCCTTTCTCAGTTTATAAGCTAACCATCTGCCTGGTTTGTTTGTATCTTCAAAGTAATTCTGTTTAGCATTTTTAATTTTCTGTGCTAATTCTTCTTTTTCCATTAATCCCATTTTATGTTTAGTTATATCCATTTTAATTTTAATATCTTTTTTTTTTGCGGGGACTTCTGTAATTCTTTTTCCAATCTTTTATAGTATCTTCCAATGTTTTGAAAGTCTTTTTCTGTTTTCTGTTTCCTTTCCTTGTATAGTCTATTATCAAGCTCTTGTTTAGGCCTTCATCGTGTCCCAGAGATTCTGTAAAAATGTATCCTCTTTTCTATTTTCTTTAAAAAAGAAAACCAATTCTTTCTCTATTTTCTGTTTGAAGTCTTTTTCCTTTAATATCATATTATTTAAAGTCCATCTAGATCTCTTCTTTTGTCCTTTCTAAATGACTGTCATTGGATTGTGGTCTGCCCAAGTGCTTGTTTCTATTTCAATTTCTCATATGTTAGCAAGTAATTCTGCTGACATCCATATCATGTCTATTCTAGACCATGATGCATGTCTGTTTGAATAAAAAATATATTGCTTGTTTTCCACATTCCTCTCTCTCCATGCATCTTTTAAGCTTGCTTCTTCTATCATTCGAAAGAAAGATTTTGATAGTGTCTTTATAGTTTTCTTTGTTGATTTCTGTGTTTTATAGTGCAACCGATCATTAATTATTCCATTAAGATCTCCCATCATACAAATATTAGCATAGTCCAATTCAATTATTTTCATGTGTAAATTTCCTGTAAAATTCTTCTTGATTGTAATTTGGAGCATAGATTGCAATTAAAAGTGTTTTAACATTATTGTCCATTATTTCCACCATCAAAATCCTTCCATTGTCATCTGTATAAATTAGTTCTGCCAAAATTGTACCTCTAATACAACACAACCCCTCATTTTTTACAATGTGTCAACAACATGAATAATTTCCCTAATTTTCTTTTGTTTCAATATATATTTATGTTGTTTTTTGATATGTACTTCTTTTTTGATATGTACTTCAAATTATGTCAAATTTTAATTTCTCTAATTTATGGAATACCTTTCTTCTTTTAGTATCCAAATTAAGTCCATTTATGTTAATCGTAATCAATTTTCTTTCATCCATATTAAGCTTTATAAGAGGATTTTATTGTTCTAGTAGATCTTAGTTCTCGTTGCTCTCTCTCTACACCACCTTCTTCTTTTTCTTTTTCAATTACTGCTATATACTCCTCTTGAAATTCAATTAACGACTCTTCTTTTCTTGTGTCTTCCTCCTTTCCTCTAAAATATTCTAAGTAGAATAGCTCAACTGTGTCAATTCTGTGTCTTTGTTCCTGCCAGGTGAACAAGAGGCCTCCTGGTATCAATCACCTGTAATGAAATATTGTCTTCTCATCTCTTTTACTCTTCTTGTAACTGTTTCAGCACCATAATTTCTTTCTCTTTGTGCTTTAATGTTTTCTCTTGCCACCTGCAGTATCTGTGTTTTAATAATCTTCTTGGTAAATCTGATGTGAACTTTTCTTGGTAACCTATTTCTCATTGCATATCTTGTATAGACACGGAACGCTTCATCCATCCCATCCATCATCTTTTCTTTGGTTATTTCTAGTACTTCTGCCAGTATTTCTGTCATTATTTCATCAAGGTTTTCACCTTTTCCTTCTTCTACATTTTGAAATCACAGGTAGAATTCTGATCTATTGATTTCCCAACCTAATGGTCCACTCCTGCCCTTTTCAACATCGCTCAATCAAGTATCAATATATCCAATTTTCTTATCCCTTTGTATATCTTCTTCGATTTTCTTAAATCTGTCCTCTTATTTCACCATCATCTGTTAAATGTTCTCTAGTTTCTCATCTGTCTTTTCAGTTCTTTGCTCAATATTCTCTATTCTCTTTTCAATCTTCTGAATTCCTTGCATAATCATCTGCAGTGTCACTTCCTTTTCTTTCTCCTGTTGTAGCATTGTCTGTATTGATCATTGTCCTCCAGATGGTGAAGAGGAGGCTATTAGTATTGAGGAAGCTGGGGCTGTTGTCTTTCTTCTCATATCTGTAAAAAAAGAGAAAGAAAGAAAAAAAGGAAAAAGAAGAAAAAAGAGCAAAGGCAGACAGCTGCCACTCTAAAAAATAAAAAAGGAAAAAAATCTTCAGGCACTTTTATACCTTAATCCAATTAGTTGCAGTAATATGCAAAAAAAGAGAGAGAAGATATGGAAAAAGGGATAAAAAAGATTTTTAAAAAAGAGGGTAGGGGAAGAAAAATTAAAAAACAAAAAAATAATAGTCTATGTATTTCTCTTAATAAAAAAAGAGCAAAAGAAAAACATTACATTCTAATTCCTGGGTTAAAAGATTGAAATCCAAATATAAAAATCCAATTAGAGGGGAAGTAGAAATGAAGGTAAGAAATATCAAACAATTCTGATAGGAAGCAAGCCACTGCCACTAAATATCCAAGGTTCTTTGGTAAATCAACTCAGACTTTCCAGTTCTAGTATTTTCAAGGTCACTTCAATCTTCTTTCTTTCAAGTTCAACTTCAGCTATCTATAGTTTCACAGATGAGCACCTTATAAACAATCTACCATGCTCATCCCATTGTATTTTTCAGTGCGAAGCTCAGAGTCCTTGAGTATAACACAAATACATCAACAAGTAAAAGAAAAAAGAAAACAGTATATCCAAGCCTCTAGATGGCAGTGCTACTTATTTTTCTTCACTTTCACTAGAAGGGGGAAAAAGGTAAGATCTTTTCTTTTTTTTAAAAAAAGAAAAAGAAATAAATCTCAAATCAGAAAGAAGGGTCTTAATCAAAGCAGACTTTCAAGAGAATTGTTAAAAAAATTAGGAAGTTTAAAAAGACCAGTCCAGTTTAAAAATTAAGAAGCTTTGCCAAATTCCAAGTTCCAGTAAAAAAGAAAAAAAAAAAAAAGAAACTTTCAATTTAACTAGCTTAAATTCGCCACTTAAACTCTTTTCCCTTCACTTTTGATTCCACTTTAAGTCTTTCAGGGTGTTGTCTCCAAAAAAACAATAAGTAAAAGTTCATCTCACCAAACTGACACACTTTCTTCTGATCTCTTCCATTCCGGAGCTGTCCCAGCTTCAGCAGCTTGAATGGCTGCCTCTCTGCCGCCGGCAAAAAGGGCTTTTCCTGGATTGACCAGGGACTTTGAGATATCCCTGGGATCAGCAGGATGTGCCCTTATCAGTCACTGTCTCTATGGGACAGTTTAGGTCTGGTTGGACCGTTGGACAGCGGAGATATCGACGGCGATCTTAGAGTATCACGATCCTGCATCGTACCGCCACGATGCCCTCCTGAGAAGGTGTCCCCTTCAGATTATGAAATAGGCTGCAAATGTCTCATCCTTAAAAGAGATTCTTAGGATCTAACTGAAATAGACAACTATTGCCTTTCTCCAACCTTTTTAGCATTTTCCATTTCCCTTTAGAGAAAGTTATTTAGATTGTGTTTAAGAGACAACACTAAAGCTCCTAATAGAAGTAGATTAGTCAATATTCAAGTGTAATATCAGATTGAAAATTAAAAAGACAAAACACTAAAAAAACACAATTAAAATAATCATTCATTTAGAGTAGAGGTGTCAAACTTCCTTTGTCACAGTGGTTTCATGTGATGTAGAAGGTTTTCTCCCCCTTTTGCTAAACTGTGACTATATTCTTGCTAATATGTAAATGGCATGAATATGCAATAAGCCCTTTGACTACTATCAAACTTGAAAAAATAGAAGTAAGTTTCTTAAGCATAAATTGAAGTAACCATATTATCATTAGGGAATTAATTCAGACATTATGTAATTATCTTACTACGTAATATGTGATTTTGCACTATTGTTATAAAATATGAATTATAGAATTATTAAGAAGTTTAAGAAGCTGCCCATGCAAGGTCATTCCTCTTTCCCTTGAATACATGCTCTAAACTGGAGTCTAGATTTGCTCTTTGTTGCCACAATCCTCACAGTAGCTTCAAATATATATGTGTGTGTGTGTGTGCGTGTTTGTGTTTTTGTAGATTTTCAGAGGTACAGGTATGCAGGTCTTGGCATATTCGGGTCTTTTCCCATGTAAGATTGAGACTACCTTGGCAATGTTTTGATGAGATCTCACACACCATCTTCAGGCTGGTGCTTTCGGCTTTGTGCTTGTGTGAACAAAGCGTGATCTGAGCTGCTGTCTCCCTATATATACTGGTGGGGAAGTTGGCTGTGTTGTCATTTCTTGATTGGTTGATGGAGTTGATATTTGCAGATTGGCTGACTTTTTCTTAAGAACATGTGTGGCTGAGGTATTGGCTGTGTGCCTATCAGCCTCCTGGGTTGTAACAACTTGGGTAATGGGCTGTGTGATGAGTTCTATTGTTTTGACATCCTGGGTCTTGCACTGTAATCTCCTGGGTCATAATGACCTGGGTAATAGGCTGTGTGATGACCTTCTGAGTTCTAATGTTGTGACCTCCTGAGTCTTGTATTGCAATCTCCTGGGTTGTTGGCTGTGTTGCAACATCCTGAGGTTTTGTGATGTAACCTCCTGAGTTCTGTGATGTGATATCCTGAGCAGGTGGCTGTGATGTGACGTTCTGGATTTTGGTTTGGCTCCGAGTTTGAGGCCTGCTCTGTATTCACGGTGTGTATCAGTTTGCTTGGTTTGGGGGTCAGGGTGTGTGGCAGCTGGTGATGCAGCCATGGTCTGGTTTCTGAATGGTGGTTGCCTTTCGTCTATGGGGTAGGTTTGGGTTTGAGTCTGGTGAGGGAGATTGGTGGTGGCATCATGTGTTGTTTTGGGTCCGCTGTTGGTTTTCGTGGCTGGGACTCATTTGTTAATAAGGGCTAATTTCTAAATGTCTGGTAGGTGGGAGGCAATGTCCCATTTATTAAATGTTATGTGGGTGTTTCTCTATTTCGATGGCTTCCCTGATTATTCTCTTGTTGAAGTGTTCAGTATTCCCTCAAAATTAATATCATGTCCTGTGGCTGGAAAAGGGAGGAAGAATTTTTTCTTTTCTGACTGCGTTCTTGTGTTCTGTGATGCGTGCATTTATTCTCCTGTTGGTTTGTCCAATGTATGTGGCTGGGCAATTGTTGCATGGTATTTCATAAACTCCTTGGTTTTCTAGCTGGATCTTGTCTTTGGGGTTTCTTAGGATGTTGGCTATTTTTTGGTCAGTGCCAAAGGCTGTCCTGCTATTGTGTTTGTGGAGAATTTTGCTGATTTTAACTGTAGTGCCTTTGATGTAGGGGAGAAGGGCGATACCATTGTCCTGTTCTGTGTCTCAGTTTCTGGGGGGTGTCTCCTTTAAGATTAGGTTGGAAATTGTGTCTGTTTGGAATCTGTTGGAAATTAATACGTTAGTGAGGGTGTGTAATTCTGTTCTCAGGTGGTCTTTGTCAGCTAGGCGTTTGGTTCTGGAGATGAGGGTCTTGGCTACGGAGTTGATCTGCGCAGGGTGGTGATTGATGGTATAGATGGTATGTCCTAGGTGGTATGTCCTAGGGAGCCATTGGGTTTTTTGTAAATTAGGACGTCCAGGAAGGGAAGTTGGTTGTTGGCTTCTGTTTCCACGATGAATTGTATTTTGGGATGTAGGCTGTTGAGATGTGTGGGAGGAAGTTGTCCAGTTTTTCTTTCCTGTATGGCCAAATTACAAAAGTGTCATCTATATATCTAAGCCAGAGTTTGTGTTTGTGTTCGGATTTGTCTAGAGCATTGGTTTCAAAGTGTTCCAGGTATAGGTTAGCGATGATGGATAAGAGTGGGTGATCCCATAGGTGCTCCTTCTATCTGTTTGTATCTTTGTCCATTGTGGATGAAGTATGTATTGGTTAGGCAGTGATTGGTCAGATCTAGGATGTGCTTAGGGGGTTGTATTTGTTTTGGATGGCTGTCAAGGCTTCTTTAATAGGTACTTGGGTGAAGAAGGATATGACATCGAAGCTCACAAGTAGGTCGTCGGGTTGTAGGTTTTGTTTCTTTATTGTTTCTATGAAGTGGAAAGAGTTTTGTACGTGTGAGGTGATGGATTCTGTGTAGAAGGAGCCTCTATGGGAACACCTCTCTCACCCATCATCGCTAACCTATACATGGAACACTTTGAAACCAACACTTCAATATATATATATTGAAGCTACTGTGAAGATGTTTCTGTGTGTGCATGTGTATGTATTTGTGTATTACTGTAAAGCAGCTAGCATAGTCCCACAGCACTGCAATTAGTACTTCATTTTGCCAAGGAAGAGCATTCTAGATATAATAAGGTTAGCTATTGCAGGTTAAATATGTACAAATTGATTTTTATTATTGCCATTATTATTATTGATAATGTTTTCCCAACTTAGTAATAAGAGCAGTATAAATTATAGTTGTTAAATCTCAAGAAAGGGTTTAGCAGAAGGTGGCTGTATTTAAAATGCCTTTTGGAGCTTGGATTAGCATGCTAGTTCTGAAGTTAAATTTTGTGCAGCATTTAGTGTCATGTCTTAGGGATTTATATTTTAACTGGTGTAAAGCTGCTCTTTCTTAAGAGTCTGTGTTGATTTCTATGAATCTGTAATATCTTTCTGAGTGGTAACTTAGTCAATCTACATAATTAATCTTTGAATATAGAGATGTCTAATTTATACTTTTTTTCAAGTTTATATTATTATATTCCACTATTTTTGTTCCATAGCCTTCAAATCTCAAATGAATATGAAATTTAACTGAAATGACCTCATGTTGTAGGGTTTAATTATAGGGACTGAGGAGAAGTATTTCATCAGAACATCCATATGTTTTTCTTGAAAAATCTGTGTAGCACTCTTGTAAATAATATGGCACGTTTAAGAATCTCTAGTTCTGTCATCTCTCTCCTCTTAAGGGAAGGGATTCTCTTAGTACAGACTAAGACCAGTTAGGACGGTCAGTTTTACAGTGGTCCCTAAATGTTTAAATATGAAACAGAGACTTGCATTTATGCCCCTCTGATGTTGGTAGTCCTTCTTAATCAGGTGCTTTGCACTGAAGTGCTTTGTGGAGATCACAGATGCAGCTGTCTGAATGCCTATTTGTCTTTGGTATGAGCATAATTACTATTTTCTATCTGGCTCTACTAATTGCTTTTGTAACCCTCCTCTTTCCTTCCACCCCCACTTGCTGGGGAGAAAAATTCCCTCAGACACTGTTCAACAAGACTGCGTCCACCAACAAATTGTTTATGGGGACCGCTATTTACCGTTTTTATTTTCTGCTTTGTTAGCAACGCAGAGGTTTCATTAGCAGAGAATAAATGAATTTTGGGGAGAGCAAATGGGAAGAGTGTACTTTTGCAAGGGGAAAAACATGAGAGCAATACACACAACTAAGGGACCTAATAAGCTTGAGGAGTAAGGTGAAAATTGTCTTAATGCTGGTAAGAGATGTGAATGTAAGATAAAATAAGGCATGTTAGCAGAAGCAGAGGAAGACAGAAAACTTTTGATCTTTGGTGATTAGAGAAATGTATTTACTTTGGTGAAATGCAATAGAGTTGCTTGATATTGGAGACCAGCACTGAACAAGGCAGAGATCAGAACTATTTATTTATTTATTTACTTGCTTACTTACTTATTTATTTTATTTACTTATTTATTTATTTATTTAGTTTATCAAGCATGCATGAGAAAACAAGTATAAGTATGAGCATAACATATAGATATAAGTATATACATAATAAATGAGTACGAATAAATGGGAACAGTAGGACAGAGACAGTAGGCACGCTCATGCACTAATGCACGCCCTCTTGCAAATCTCTTAGGAATGGAATGAGGTCCACTTCCCCCCCCCCCCCTAATATCCTGATTGTCTATTATCTATATAGGAGACTCTACAAAAGAAAAATAACACGACCACTCTTCTATTGTCTAAATGTTATTTCCAAGAGGATATTATTTTGCTTTTAATATGATTTGTATCTTTCTGTTTGGATCTCAGTTATGTATTAGGGAGTCACACACTGCTTATAATTGACCAATTAGGTTGACCTATGCAGTGTAAGTAAATACAAATTAGAAAAACTCAAGAGCTTTAGAAATTTTTAATATATCGCCTGATAGTGGTTTTTGATCTTACATCTGCACGATCATATTATTGGTGTATAAAAATGTTAATTTGCTTTGCTACACATATTTTCTGATCTATAAAAGGCTCCTGCAAGAAATATCGATAGTTTGTTTTCTTTTGCAATGTAAATGTAAATGTTGTAGGGAAGTCAGGAAATTTTCAGAACCCTGGACAAGTAGCTGGATAAGAAGAAATGGAAATGTTATTTGGCCCTCCCAATTAGTACAAAACACTCTTCAACTCCTCCATGACCATTTCATTGACTTTATTTAAAGAAGGTGTTTATTTTCAATTTTATTAGAGGAAAACTATTGAACAAAATGCAAAAGATCCACTGCTTTAGTTAAGAGTAAATACAGGGAGAAAGGGAATAGTAGAATTAAGTTGAAGGTCCAAGATTACAAAAAAAAAATCTATTCCTCAAGAAACTCTACTGGGAATATGTTCCCTATCTCTGTTCAAAACTCCACTTTTTTCTGATTAAATCTCCTTGGTTTTTATGCCTGACTATTCTCAACTTTACATTTCTCTCTTTGTTTGTGTCATCCACCCAGATTCTTTTTTTTTTTTTTGCCCAAGAACAGTGTCTTTCTATCTCAGGTCAGTGTGCCGCTGATCACAGTAGCAGAAATATACCTTGTATGATTCTTTTCTCATGTGAAATTACTAGATGACTGAATCTAAGAGTTTCAGAGATATTCCCCATTCTTCAGATTTTACAATTAGAACAAAGAAGGGATTTGGGGTACGTTTTGGGTTCTTGAGTTCAATAATTTTCCTCCAAATAGCTAGATACTTGTGAACAGTAATAATATATATTATTCTGTTTCGGGTCAATCTTCCGCTCAGTGCAAGATTTGTAAATGAGGAGCAGAAGTAAGGCTTATAAAGATCCACAGGCAGGGTTAAATTTGTGAAGAGACAGATGGAAAATGAGATTTATTGTTTTCATTAAAGTATTTGCCAATGTGACCATAGGATTAATTTTGTGCAATAAAGGACAAACTAAATATGATGGAAGTTATTAGTCAACTGAGAAAATGTATGATGTACTTTAACTAGACTGGTTAAAAACAGCCAATTTAAATGTGGAGGCTACAACCATTTATTTATTATTTATTTATTTATTTATTTATTTATTTATTTAACAATGCTAATGACCTCATCTAGCAAAACTGACTCCAAACAACATATAACTTCCATCCTTCAGTTTTTAGATTGAAAATTAATCAACAAACGTAACAACACAAATAATAATATCCATAATATAAAGGAAAGAAAGATGGGGGGAGGAGGAAATTGGAGAGAGAGAGAGAGCTTGTACCAGTTTGGTGTGCTGCTAAAGGCATCAGGCTAAAAACAGGAAGAGTATGAGTACTTGTTCCCCTTTAGTCAAAAAGCCACCTTGGTAAACTTAGGCAGAAATAGAACATCCTAACTTGTCATCAATCTAATGGTCACCTGGAGTTTTGAAATTCAGGTTTGGTATGATGAGAAGCAATAGATAATGTAAGCAATCATGACTGCATCTTCTGCTTTGTTTATGCATTAAATTTACTGTTCTTCCTGGTTTGCTTGAAAGATTTATGCATGTATACAATTCTGAAGTAGGGCTGTCATCAATCTGACTGTTTTTATTGTGTTGTTAGAGCAGGCTTAAGAAACTGTGGCCTTCCTATTGCAACCTGATCTATAGCAACGGGAATTATAACTCAGCAGTACCTGAACAACTACAGGTCTGCATTAGAACTAAAATAATGTTTCTTTTATTTTTCCTGTAATAATACTAGCTTATCTTACTTTAGTAATATTGTTTAGTCTTTCTTTCTTTTTTAGTCTATAAACTGCATGGCAGAGCTTTGTATTATTATGTATTTTTCTGCAACATATTATTTTTAATTAAATATAATAACTTCTATTGAATCAGTATTTGCTCCAGATTGCTCTGAAGAGTAAAACATGCAGTCTTTAAAGTGAATAATGTGAATGGTATATGAATGTGCATTTTATAAAAGTCACAGTGCACCATGGGAACCATATGAAATAAGTTGCAAAATAAAATGACACTGTAATATCCGCTTACATTGACAGAATAAATAAGCAGAAATTAATGAAGCAGAATAAATAGGATGACATCAATGAGTCACAGTTTGAAGCTCTTAAGAACTTTTTGTTTTGATTTAAAACAGACTTCTAATGATGAAAAGCCAACCAACGTCTTTAGCCAACTAAAGTCTTAAAATAAAAAGCAATCTACATGAAAAGAGATGGCTAGGTTTTAGTATTACACAAGTAAGCTTGTCAAGAAAATGTTGTTTGATTGAAAAATTTAATAAAATAAATAAACCTGTAGAAAATTAGCATGAATGTCATCAGAGATATTTTTTCAGCCTCAGTATTTGACCCAGTGGATCTCTAGATATTAATATGAATGTGCCCAAATATTTTTACAGTGCAATATTGTCAGCTGGTAGTTACTAAATTTCTCTACTCATAACGTCATTAAGAATGAAGTTTCTTTTTTATTAATTTGAAATATAAAGGAGAGAAAGCACAGGTGACAGGAAAAACCTCTAAAAAGAGAACATTGATGCTTGATGCTTAATTTTTAAAAAACTCAATCAATCAGTGCATTCAGTAATTTTGCAATTATAAAGGATTTTTGTAGTTGTTTTTCTTTACTTATTCTTCACCACCAATAGCTATATTAGGTATAGCTCTCCTGTGGTTTTATCTAATCTTCAGTGGCTTTTAGCCTTTACCAGGTATCTGCTAATAAAGCCTGCTTTCTTTTAAATGATTCTTGTAAGTAAGGTATTTGTTGTATATGTGTTTAGATTTCTCCATGGAACAAGTTTTGGATGGGTTCAGTAGCAGAAGGAAGGAAGATTTCCAACTTTCAAGAGAAGAAAAAGGATAAGGCACCATGGAGTTTTAGTCATACAAGCACATATGTTTGTTTCATACTAAAAATAGTGGTAGTTCCTTAGCTGGTCTACTTCACTTAATTTTCATTCAGTCTTTCTGATTTAATTTTATTTGATTGGCTGCCCATCTCATATAAGTAACTCTAAGTGACTCTGGCACACATCAATTAAAACCAATAATATAAAAAAACAAGATAGTTATCAATATATAGGCCACCACTTTAAAAAAAATTACAAATAACAGAATAAAAGAGTTGGAAGAGGTCTTGGAGGTCTTCTCAAGTAGGAGACCCTGTATCATTTTACACAAATGGCTTTTTTAAAAGTCTCTAGTGATGGAGCACCTACAAACCATTCCACTGATTGATTGTTCTCACCGTCAGAAAATTTCTCCTTAGTTCTAGGTTGGATCGCTCCTTGATAAGTTTCCATCCATTACTTCTTGTCTGGCCTTTGGGTGCTTTAGAGCAGTGGCCGCCAACCGGTGGGCTGTGAGAAAATTTTGGTGGGCCACAAAGAAATCTCACCCCCAGAGCACCTCCCCAAAGCAATTAATCCAGGCTGTGCAGAAACACAAGGCTGCGCAGCCTACATGGCCCGCAGGAACACTCCCCGCCCACTCACTCCTTACATGGCAAACTTGGCTGCTAAAATTGCTATTTTTCCTTTTTCCGACCATCATTTTTTCTGCTGTGCAGGAGATTTAGATTAGCTAGGAAGCAGGAAATGGATTTCTTTAGATTAGCTAGGAAGCAGGTTGGATTTCTTGTTTTCTAGCTGGTCTTTAGTTCTTTGGCTCTGCCAAACCACTCTTAGGACTGAAGGTTTGCTTGCAAGTAAATTCAGTGCAGACTCACAGCAAGCAAATTTGAGAGACTGAGCTAGCCAATGGCAGATAGATAGATCACTGAATGATTCTGTGAGCAACTCAAACTGCCTGCTTTGCCTGATTTTGGATAAAAGTTGCTCTTTTTTTTAAATTAAAAATTCAATATTTACATGCATAATGTGTTGTGAGTTAATTATGTGAGTTTGCTTGCTAGTAAATTTTATGAGTTTGCTTGCAAGCAAATTTTATATGACAGATTGAGCTAACCAATGGCAGATAGATAGATTTCTGAATGAATCTGTGATTCTGTGAGCAACTCAATCTGCCTGCTTTGCCTGACTTTGGGTAAAAGTTGCTCTTTTATTAAATAAAAAATTCAATATTTATATAAATATTTATATTTACATAAAAGCCATGCCCAGCCACTCACATGAGCACCAAGCCACACCCACAAATTAGGCCACGCCCACAACCGTTTAGTGGTCCCTGGGATCAAAAATTATGAGTGTGATGGTCCCTGAGGTCCAAAGGGTTGGCTGCTTTAGAAAATATGTTCAACCTTTCTTCTTTATAACAGCCCTGAAATATTGGAATTCTGCTATCCTCTAGTCCTTCTCTTCATTAGACTGAACATATTTAGTTCCTGCAAATATTTTATCTTCCAATCCCATATTTATCTTTGTTGCTCTTCTCTATATTCTTTCTGCAGTCTCAACAACATTTTTTGTATTGTGGTAATCAGCACTATATGCAGTATTATTCCAAGTGTGGTGTTACCAAAACATTATAAAGCAGTACCAATGCTTCACATGATCTTGATTCTGTCTCTCTGCATTTGCTTTTTTGCAGCTGCAGTATACTGCTGGCTCATATTTAAGTAGTTGTATATTAGGATACCTACAGGTGAAACTCAAAAAATTAGAATACCTTGCAAAAGTTCATTTCTTTCAGTAATGCAACTTAAAAGGTGAACTTAATATATGAGATAGACTCATTATATACAAAGCAAGATCGTTCAAGCCATGATTTTTCATAATTGAGATGATTATGGCTTATAGCTCATGAAAACCCCAAATCCACAATCTCAGAAAATTAGAATATTGTGAAAAGGTTCAATATTCTAGACTCAAAGTATCCCACTCTAATCAGCTAATTAAGCCATAACATCCCAAAGGGGTCCTGAGCCTTTAAATGGTCTCTCAGTCAGGTTCAGTAGGAATCACAATCATGGGAAAGACTGCTGACCTGATAGTGGTGCAGAAAACCATCATTGACACCCTCCATAAGGATGGAAAGCTTCAAAAGGTAATTGCAAATGAAGTTAGATGTTTCCAAAGAGCTGTATCAAAGCACATTAATAGAAAGTTGTGTGGAAGGGAAAAGTGTGGAAGAAAAAGGTGCACAAGCAGCAGGGATGACTGCAGCCTGGAGAGGATTGCCAGGAAAAGGCCATTCAAAAGTGTTGGGGACTTTCACAAGGAGTGGACTGAGGCTGGAGTCAGTGCATCAAGAACCACCACACACAGACGGATCTTGGACATGTGCTTCAAATGTCATATTCCTCTTGTCAAGACGCTCCTCAACAACAAACAATGTCAGAAGCGTTTTACCTGGGCTAAAGAAAAACAGAACTGGTCTATTGCTCAGTGGTCCAAAGTCCTCTTTTCTGATGAGAGCAACTTTTGGTAATCAAGGACCCAAAATCTGGAGGAAGAATGGAAAGGCACACACTGCAAGATGCTGGAAGTCCAGTGTGAAGTTTCCACAGTCTGTGTTGATTTGGGGAGCCAGGTCATCTGCTGGTGTTGGTCTACTGTGCTTCATTAAGTCCAGGATGAACACAACCATCTACCAGGAGATTTTGGAGCACTTTGTACTTCCTTCCACAGATGAGCTCTATAGGGATGCTGACTTCATTTTGCAGCAGGACTTGGCACCTGCCCACACTGCCAAAAGCAACAAAACCTGGTTCAATGACCGTGGGATTACTGTCCTTGATTGGCCAGCAAACTCGCCTGACCTGAACCCCATAGAGAATCTATGGGGCATTGCCAAGAGAAAGATGAGAGACATGAGATCAAACAATGCAGAAGAGCTGAAGGCCACTAATGAAGCATCCTGGTCTTCCATAACACATCAGCAGTGCCACAGGCTGATAGCTTCCATGCCATGCCACATTGAGGCAGTAGTTGATGCAAAAGGGGCCCGAACCAAGTACTGAGTACATATGCATGCTTATACTTTCCAGAGATCTGATATTGTTCTATGTACAGTCCTTGTTTTATTGATTTCAGTTTCATTATTGAAATAAATGAACTTTTGCATGATATTCTAATTTTTCAAGTTTACCTGTAAATTCACAATAACGTTCCACTGTATTAGAAAAGACAACATAGCAAAGGGAACCATTTTAAAAAGAAAGTGGAGATTGAATATGCATATTATTTTACTACTCTGCTTAGTAAAAGTATTTAATTTGTTCAGTGCAAACCATGTATTCTATTGACCTTCTATCACCATTTTGCTTCCTTGTTTTGTACTGCAAAGAAAGGAAATTCCACTGGTTCCCTGTATTTTGCTTATGCTCCAATGTGGTGCTGTTGTTGTGCAGTGTAAAACCCAAGCAACCATGTGTATTGGCCCTGCTAACATTCCCAAAGTTATTAAAATAATAGAAAACTTAGTCATACAAAAGTGCATTTTCAAAACGCAATTGGACTTTGTTTTCCTTAAAGATGTTTCATGTCTTATCCAAGAAGCTTCTTCCGTTCTATCAGTCAGAACTAAAAAAATTTGTTGGAGAAAAGCTAAATATCTTCAAGGAAAAACAAAGTCCAGTTTGTTTTTTGTTTGTTTGTTTGTTTATTTATTTATTTATTTATTTATTTATTTATTTATTTATTTATTTAAACTTATATACCGCCCTCTTTCCCTGACAGGACTCAGGGCGGTGTACAGCTGATAAAAATGCAACAACAATACAAAATTAAAATCAATTAAAAATCAAATATAATGGCTGAAAGGTAAAAACATATAGAAAGGAATTAAAAAGACTAAAAACCAGATAAAACCAGATTAAAAACCCTAAAAGAACCCTAGGCCAGACCGGCTTGGTGAAATAGATGAGTTTTCACTGGCCGCCGGAAGGTCAGGAGATCAGGGATGGTCCTCATCTCTGGGAGTTCCAGAGGGAGGGTGCCCCCAACGAGAAGGCCTGCACCCTCGGGGTTGCCAGCCATCCAGCTGGCGGCACCCCGAGGAGACCCACTCTATGGGAGCGTATTGGCCAGCGGGAGGCCGATGATGTCAGGAGGTGGTCCCGTAGATACCCCGACCCCAAGTCATGGAACCCTTTAAAGATGGTAACTAATACCTTGAAGCGCACATGGAGGACCACTGGGAGCCAATGCAGCTCACGCAAGAGCGGCATGATATGGGACCCCCGAGGAGCCCCCAACATCACCCACGCAGCTGCATTCTGCACCAGCTGAAGCCTCCGAGTGCTCTTCAAGTGAAGCCCCATGTAGAGAGCGTTGGCATAGTCTAGGCGGGAGATTACGAGGGTGAAGGTGACCATGCGAAGCGCATCCTGATCCAGAAAGGGCCGCAACTGGTAGATCCTACGGACCTGACCAAAAGCCCCCTGGCGACGACCGCCACATGGTCATCCAATGACAGCCGTACATCCAGGAGGACACCCAGATTGTGCGCCCTCTCTGTGGGGGCAAGAATTCCCCACCACCACAGCCAGCGATGGAACCAGCTGGCTGTATCGGGGTGCTGGGAAGCACAGCCACTTGGTCTTAGATGGGTTGAGTTGAAGCCTGTTCCGTCCCATCCACACTGCACAGCCTCTAGGCACCGGGCCATCACTTCGACGGCTTCATCAGGGTGGCCCGGGGTAGAAGTGTACAGCTGGATGTCATCAGCGTACTGTGGAATTCTACCCCACAGCCACAGATGATCTCACCCAGCGGCTTCATATAAATGTTGAACAGAAGGGGCGAGAGCACCTATCCCTGAGGAACCCCGCAAATCAGGGGCCTCGGGGCCGATCTCTGACCCCCTGCCAACACAAATTGCGAATGGCCGGAGAGGAAGGAGGAGAACCACTGCAAAACAGTGCCCCCCATTCCCAACCCCCCAGCCGTCGCAAAAGGATACTGTGGTCGACAGTATCGAAAGCCGCTGAGAGATCTAATAGGACCAGGACAGAGGAATAGCCTCTGTCACAGGCCCTCCAGAGATCGTCTACCAATGCGACCAAAGCTGTCTCCGTGCTGTGCCCGGGCCTAAAGCCCGATTGGCGTGGATCCAAATAGTCAGCTTCATCCAGGTGCTGGGGGAGCTGTCGTGCCACCACATTCTCAACAGCCTTCGCCACAAAGCGAAGGTTGGAAACCAGATGATAATTAGATAACAAAGTTGGGTCCAGGGACGGTATCTTGAGGAAGGGTCTCATCACCGCCTCTTTCCAGGCAGCGGGCAGATATCCCTCACTCAAGGAAGCATTAATGATACCCTGGAACCAACCTCGTGTCACCTCCCGAATGGCCAACACCAGCCAGGAGGGGCACAGGTCCAATAAACATGTGATAGCATTCAGCCCCCACAGGATCCTGTCCACGTCTTCGGGGGTCACAGGATCAAACTCTTCCCAAATGACCTCTCCAAATTCCGTCCCCGACCCTCCGCCCAGAGTTGCCCATTCAGAGTCCAACCCATCCTGGATCTGAGTGATTTTATCCAGCAGGAAATTTGAAAAGTCCTCAGCCCGTCCCTGCAAGGGGTCCTCCCATGTTCCCCCTTCCGGGAGGGAGCGGGTCACTCTAAATAGGGCAGCTAGGTGATTTCCTGCAGACACAATAAGTGCGGAAAAGTGAGAACGCTTTGCCACCCTTATCGCCACTAAGTAGGTCTTAATATAAGACCGTAATAGTGTTCGGTCAGATCCGGAGCGGGTGGTCCTCCAAACACTCTCCAGGCGTCTTTTGCAGCGCTTCATCCCCACAGCTCCTCAGAAAACCAAGGGGCCAAGTGAGATTGGCGCCAGGTCAGAGGCCCAAGGGCACGATCCGATCCAGGGCCCCAGCTGCCACCCTCTCCCAGGTGGCCACCAGGTCCTCAACCGAGTCATGTGCCTGAACGTCGGGACATGGCCCAAGCTCCATCAGGAACTATCCGGAGCCATCAGGCGCCTGGGGCGGAACCAGTGGTGGAATTCAATTTTTTTTTACTATCGGTTCTGTGGGTGTGGCTTATTTGGTGGGTGTGGCTTGGTGGTCATGTGATTGGGTAGGGCGTGGCTTGGTGGTCATGTGGCTTGGTGGGCATGGCTAACCCGCCATCACTCATGTCAAGGGGCATTTCGCCCAGTTCCTTCCTTCCCAGCCACTCCTTGTTACCCTCAGCCTCAATGTATCTATTGTTCTGTTTAAAAAAATTCACTTTTTTTCGACTCTATTATCTGCATCCACATATTATAGATGTACTTTTATGGACCATTGAAAGGAGGAAATGGCTCACATGCTTTGTCCAAGAGTGTGATAGGCAGGTCACAAAACAGGGTTTTGAGGGGTTGCCACAAAGAAGGGGGGGCAATGTATTTTCCAAAGCAGCAGAAGGCAAAACAAGACGCAATGGATCGAAACTGAACAAAGAAGAAGCAACCTAAAACTAAGAAGAAATTTCCTGGCAGTGAGAACAATTAATCAGTGGAACTGCTTGTCTCCAGAAGTTGTGGACGCTCCAACACTGAAGGTTTTCAAGAAGAGATAGGACAACCATTTCTCTGAAATGGTATAGGGCAGGCAACCTTGGCAACTTTAAGACTTGTAAACTTCAACTCCCAAAATTCTGGGGGGAATCTGGGAGTTGAAGTCAAGAAGTCTTAAAGATGCTAAGGTTGGAGACCCCTGGTATAGGGTCCCTCCAAAGATTATTCTGACACCTTTGCCTGGCCCTCCACTCAGACTTGTCATCCTCAGTTTTCCTGCCTGAGCAGAAGGTTTGGACTAGAAGACCTTTCTCTCTCATTCCCTCTTTTTCTCTTTCCCTCTTTTTCCCTCTCTCTCTCAAAGCCACGGCTGGCCAAGTGCTCTTCCCTATCTTCCCCTTCTCTCCCCCACTCTGTGTGTGTGTGTGTGTGTCTCCCTCAAAGCCACGGCTGGGCAAGCGCTCTTCCCTACCTTCCCCTTTTCTCCCCCACTCTGTATGTGTGTGTGTGTCTCCCCCACAAAGCCATGGCTGGGCTTTCCTTTTTCTTTTTGGAATCAAGACTGGCTGAACAAGGATCGCCTGCCACGCTGGAAGCATCCCTTCGGCTGACCCATCTCCTCCTCCTTCTCCTCTCGGGTGTGCGTGCACGCCATCCTCCCGGCCCTGCCACAGCTGCCAGTTGCAAGTGGAGGGGGAGGGGGAGATCGGTCGACTGAAGAGACGCTTCCAGTGCAGCTGGCGATCCTTGTTCAGCCAGTCTGGATTCCAAAAAGAAGAAATGAAAATAGCAAGGAGCACCAAGGAAAGTCCAGCCACGGCTTTGAGACAGACAGACAGACAGACAGACAGACAGACACACACACACACACACACACACACACACACACACACACAGAGTAGGGGGGAGAGAGGGGAAGATAGGGACCCAGCCGCTTCGCTATCCCCTGCCGCCACCCTTACCTTCTCAGGCCAGGTGAGGGAGAGGAGGCTGAGGGGCAGGAGGACCAGCCACTGCAGGCATATCGGGACAAAAGAGAAGCCCCAGGACATCCGCCCACCCACCTGCTGGCTGGCTGAGCCAGGCTGAAGGCCACTAATGAAGCATCCTGGTCTTCCATAACACATCAGCAGTGCCACAGGCTGATAGTTTCCATGCCATGCCACATTGAGGCAGTAATTGCTGCAAAAGGGGCCCAAACCAAGTACTGAGTACATATGCATGCTTATATTTTTCAGAGGTCCAATATTGTTCTATGTACAATCCTTGTTTATTGATTGCATGTAATATCCTAATTTTCTGAGATTGTGGATTTGGGGTTTTCATGAGCTGTAAGCCATAATTATCTCAATTATGACAAATCATGGTTTGAACTATCTTGCTTTGCATGTAAAGAGTCTATCTCATATATTAGTTTCACCTTTTAAGTTGCATTACTGAAATAAATGAACTTTTATTTTATTTTGAGAGAAGAATATTCTAATTTTTCGAGTTTCACCTGTGTATCCTTCTCACAATTACTGCTATTTAGTCAGATATTTCATTATATACCTGTCAATTTGTTTTTTCTTGCTTAAAGGTAAAACCTTATCTTGCCACTGAAATGAATTTATTTATTGAATAGGGCCCAGTGTTCAAGTCTGGATCTTGAAACTATCTTCTGAAATGCTAACTATTCCTCCCAATTTGGTGTCACCTGCAAATTTGATGATTTCCAGTTATAACCCCTCATCTAAATCAATACTTTGTCAAATGCCTTACTGAAGTCCAAGTAAATTATACCCAAGCATTTCACTAGTCCGCTAATTAGGTTACTTTGTCAAAGAATGCAAAAAGATTTGTCTGGCATGATCTGTTTTTAACAAAACATGTTGGCTGCTAGTTTTAATTTTGCTTGCTTCTAAATGTTCATAAATTATCTTTTCTAGGATCTCCTCAGGTATTAATGTCAGGCTGATTGGTCTGTAATTTGCTAGGTACATTTTTTTCCTTTTTCAAAGATGGAAACTATCCTTTTTCAGTCATCTGGTAGTTCCCTGGTAATCTGGGATCTTTGAAAGATATGGCTCAGTAATTCCAATATCATGTCTGCCACCTTTTTCAAAACTCCAGAATGTAATCCATCGGGACCTGGTGATTTGAACTTATTTAGAGTGGACAGATATTGTCTTACTATTTTATTGCTTATTTTGATTTGTATTCCTAATCTGTCTTTTGCAATACTGTTTTTGATAGGCCAGACTTTTTTAATGTAAATACAGATGCAAAGAATGGATTAAGCAGTTCTGCTTTTTTTACTGCTGTTGATCACCTTCTTGTTAACTTTCGTCAATGCCAAAATCCATCCTTGCATCAACAAAGCCAGCATAAAAGCCCTCCACTATTGCCAGGTCTCCAAGCATAATTGCAAAGCTATGTCTTCAGGGATTTCTTAAAGGCTGGCAGAGTCAGAGCCAATATGAATTCCAGGTAGGCACCACAGCAAAAAAGGCTCTGTTCCTGGGTTCCACCAAATGATACTCTTTTATAGATTGGCCCTACACCGTATATTGCCTGTCCTGTAGATGTAGATGTAACTGGGGAGAGGAGTTTTAATAAGAATTTAGAAACATTAAATACTGAATTCATCAATGATATGGAAAAATTGTAATAAAATATAATATAATAAATTATAATGAATGTGACATAAAATGAACTAGGTAGAGTATATAATAAGTATTCCTATTAATTTTATCCTAAGGGAGGAAGCATATATATATATATAGGGCTACTTAGAAATATATATGTGTGTGTGTGTGTGTGTGTAAGGTTTTTAAGCTGATAATTTGTTTTTTTTAATAATAAATAAGGGAGACTAGGATAGATTTATTTCGAGCTAGTTAGCTCTCTTCAGCTAGCCATACCCTTACTGGGATTCGAACCAGCTCGAAATAGATCTATCTTAGTCTCCCTTATTTATTATTTAAAAAAAAAAAATATCAGCTTAAAAACCTTACACACATGTAAAGAAAAGACAACGAAACAAATAGGCTGTGCGGAACTGGATGGGCGAGAACAGGCTTCGACTCAACCCTTCCAAGACCGAATGGCTGTGGTTTCCGGCGGCCCGATATAGTCAGCTGACTCCATCGCTGGCTATTGGGGATGAGATCTTGACCTCCACAGAAGGGGCCCGTAATCTTGGTGTCCTCCTGGATGTACGGCTGTCTTTGGAAGATCATATTACGGCCGTCTCCAGGGGGGCTTTTTATCAGGTTCGCCTGATACGCCAGATGCGGCTCTTTCTCGATCGGGACGCCTTACGCACAGTCACTCATGCCCTGGTCACCTCCCGTCTGTACTACTGTAATGCCCTCTACATGGGGCTCCCTGCGGGGAGCACCCGGAGGCTTCAACTGGTACAAAATGCGGCCGTGCGGGTAGTTATGGGGGCGTCGAGATACTCCCACGTAACGCCCCTCCTGCGCGAGTTGCATTGGTTGCCTGGTGGCCTTCCGGGTTCGCTTTGAAGTATTGGTTTTGGTCTTTAAAGCGCTCCTATGGCATCGGACCAGGATACTTACAAGACCGCATTCTGCCAGTAGTCTCCCACTGACCGGTGCGCTCCCACAGAGAGGGTCTCCTCCGGGTCCCGACGCCTTCTATGTGCCGCCTGGTGACCCCGAGGAATAGGACCTTCTCTGTGGGGGCACCCGCCCTTTGGAATGGGATGCCCCCGGGACTACGAACGACCAATGACCTGAGGGCGTTCAGACGTGACCTGAAGACCTGGCTCTTCGAGCAAGCCAGCCTGAGCTGACTCAAATGGGATTTTAAATGGGGTTTTAGATTAGTTGGGATGGGGTACAAAGTTTTAATTTATTTTAATTGGTTTTTTTTAGATTTTTATTGGGGCAGCCTAGGATTTAATTCTTTTTTAACAATATTTATATTTGTCTATATGTATTTTAGTTGGCTGTTCACCGCCCTGAGTCCTTTGGGAGAAGGGCGGTATATAAAACCTATTAATTAATAAATAAATAAATAAATAAATAAATACCTTTCTGTCGGTATGGTCTCTGGTGATGAGCCAAAAGACAGAAAAGAAAGCAGTATGCTTTCTCCCTTAATTGGGGCTTAACAGGGTGTTGTAACACAAAGTATATATATATATATATATATATATATATGTATGTATGTATGTATGTATGTATGTATGTATGTATGTATGTATGCATGCATGTATGTATGCTTCCTCCCTTGATTGGGGGTTACCAGGGTGTTGTAACACAAGTTGGATGAGAACCTGTGGCCTAATGACAATTACAACTGCTCATATGTAATACTTTCAAGGTTCAAATCCCAGTAAGGATATGGCTAGCTGATGAGAGCTAAGTAGCTCGAAATAGATCTATACTAGTCTCCCATGTTTAATTATTTATCAGCTCAAAAACCTAACACACACACACACACACACACATATATCTGTGTGTGTGTGTCTGTGTGGTGTGGGTGGGTGTGTATCTATGTATGTTTGTATCTATGTGTGTGTGTATATATATATATATATATACTTTGTATTAGTATAAGCTTAAAAACCTTATGCACACACATATATATATACACACACACACACATAGATACAAACAGACACACATATATATATTTGTTTTCTAAGGTTTTCGTGGGTATTTGTATGTGGATCTTTGGTAATTCGGGTTTTCTCCCATGTAAAATTGGAAATATCTAGGTGACGTTTCGATGAAGTCTCATTCATCATCTTCAAGCTTATGTCTTCAGCTTTGTGCTTCTCGGAGTAATGTGAGCTTGCAGCTGTTTCTTCATTTTAACTGTCAGTGGGGGTGGCTTGATTGGGTGGGAGCTTGGCTGTGTTCTGATTGGCTGGGGGTGTGTTCTCATTGGTTGGGGGTTTGGCTGTGTTCTGATTGGTTGGGGGGTTGGCTGTGTTCTGATTGGCTGGGGTTGTGTTCTATTCCGGTGGGGGTTTGGTTGTACTCAGTTTAGTCTTAGTTGCTGGGGGATTTGAACTGGTGAACTGTGATCCTGTTGTTTGGCTTTGCGTTCGTGGTCGTGCCACATCTTCATGGTGGGTGTCAGTTCGCTTCATGTATGGGTTGGGGGGGTTTGAAATAAGTAGTGATGCAGCTGTGGTACGGCTTCTGGTCCATGGTCGTGTCTCATCTTCTGTGTGAGTGTGAGTCTGCTTTTTACATGGAAGTGTGGTGGTAGCTTCTTGTGTGGCCTTTGTGGGTGTGGGTCTGGTGTCCTTCTTCATGTTAGGTACTCATTTGTTAATGAGAGCGGGTTTCCAAATGGCTGGTAGGCGGGAGGTGTCATCTCGTTTATTCATGCTGTGTGGGCGTTTTTCTATCTCTATGGCTTCTCTGATTATTCTGTTGTTGAAGTGCTTGGTTTTAGCAATAGTTCTGGTATTTTTAAAGTCAATCTTATGTCCTGTGGCTTTGAGGTGTTGGACCAGGGAAATGGCTTTGCCATTTTCTTGTTCTCTGTTCATAATCTGGCCACACGGGAAAGAAAAACTGAACAACTTCACACACCTCAACAGCCTAAACCCCAAAATACAATTCACCATGGAAACAGAAGCTAACAATCAACTTCGCTTCCTAGATGTCTTAGTATACAAAAAATCCAATGGCTCCCTAGGACACACCATCTACCAGAAGAAAACACATACAAACTGCTATCTACAAGCACTCTCACACCACCACCCAGCACAGATCAATTCCATAGCTGAGACACTCATCTCCAGAACAAAATGCTTAGCCGACGAATGACCCCTAAAAACCGAACTACACACTCTCACTAATGTACAGCCAATGGATTCCAAAGAAAGAAGATTACCAGCAACCAAAATCCAGACAGAGAACAAGAAAATGGCAAAGCTCTCCTCCCATCTATAAAAAGGCACTACAGACAAAATCAGACACGATCCTCCAAAAACCACATGAAAACAGGCATTCTGCACAAACAGAAAAATATCCACCATCCTAAGAAACCTAAAGCAAAATTGAGTTAGAAAACCAAAGAGTATAGAAATCCCGGGCCCTCCTGCTCCACCCATACATCGTACAACTACCAGAATAAAAGCGCACACATTGAAGAACACGAAACTCAATCAAAGAAGAACTGCCTCTTCCCTGGTCCACACCTCAAAGCCACAGGACATAAGATTGACTTTAAATACCAGAACTATTGCTAAAACCAAGCACTTCAACAACAGAATAATCAGAGAAGCCATAGAGATAGAAAAACGCCCACACAGCATGAATAAACAAGATGACACCTTCCACCTACCAGCCATTTGGAAACCCGCTCTCATTAACAAATGAGTACCTAACATGAAGAAGGACACCAGACCCACACCCACGAGGGCCACACAAGACGCTACCATCACACTTCCACATAAAAAGCAGACTCACACTCACACAGAAGATGAGATACGACCACGGACCAGAATCCGTACCACAGCTGCATCACTACTTACATCAAACTCCCCCAACCCATACATGAAGCGAACTGACGCCCACCATGAAGATGTGGCACAACCACGAATGCGAAGCCAAACAACAGGATCACAGCTCACCAGCTCAAATCCCCCAGCAACTAAGACTAAACTGAGTACAACCAAACCCCCACTGGAACAGAACACACCCCCAGCCAATCAGAACACAGCCAAACCCCCAACCAATGAGAACATACCCCCACCCAATCAGAACATAGCCAAGCCACCACCAAATCAAGTCACATCCCCACTAGCAGTTCAAAGGAAGGAGCAGCTGCAAGCTCACATTACTCCGAGAAGCACAAGGCCGAAGACAGAAGCCTGAAGATGATGAATGGTACTTCATCGAAACATCGCCTAGATACTTCCAATTCTACACAGGAGAAAACCCGAAGAACCAAAGATCCACATACAAATACCCGCGAAAACCTCAGAAAATATATATATACATACATACATACATACATACATACATACATACACATATATATGTGTGTGTGTGTGTATTTACACACACACACGTGCACACACACACACACACACACACACACATATATATATGCAGGTCTTGGTGTGTTCGAGTCTTTTCCTGTATAAGATTGAGACTATCTGGGCAACCTTTCGATAAGATCTCACTCACCATCTTCAGGCTGGTGCTTTCGGCTTTGTGCTTATGCGAGCAAAGCATGATCTGAGCTAATGTCTTCCTATGGTGGGGAGGTTGGCTGTGTTGTCATTTCTTGATTGGTTGATGGAGTTGATGTTTGCAGATTGGCTGACTTTTTCTTAAGAACATGTGTGGCTGAGGTATTGGCTGTGTGTCTATCAGCCTCCTGGGTTGTAATGATCTGGGTAATGGGCTGTGTGATGACTTTCTGAGTTCTAATCTTGTGACCTCCTGGGTCTTGTGCTATAATCTCCTGTATAAATATATATACACACATATACATATATTTGCCATCAGTTTTTATTTTCAGCTCTTGCACCAAAATAGAAAATCAGTGCTAACCTTGTTATTGCATTTTATTGCATCTCTTCTTTTGGAACAACAAGTTATTGTTGCAAATATGGTCTCCTGCACAGTACCATTGAGATTATAGGATAAGGACAATTTCAGATTCTCTTTTCACAAAAATGGTTGAATCTGCAGCTGTTGTTCATCCAAATGATTGAATTAGCTGCTAATCCATGTAGAGAATGAGCAAAACACACACCGTTTACATTATGCAAGAGAAACACTGGGTTGCAAAGTCTCTAGTAGAAAATATTTTAAACCTTTGATTAACAAAGGAATGAAATGCAACCATTGGGTGCCTGAGGAGCTAGAGTTTTACCAGCAAATAACTGAGATACTACGAGACCGTAGATCAAGCAACTTTGTTCCAAGAGGAAGTTGTGAGACATTGATCAGATTGTGCCATACAGAGTATATATGGCAATTAAAGCTGTTATCATCCACTAAGAGTTTAACTAGGAATTTTCCCCCCATGAAATGGTTACCAGGGAAAGTATGAGTTTAAAAAAGCTATCATTTTATTTGGTTTTGCTGCTTCATGGAAACTTGTACCTTATACATTTCATAGCTCCCAACACATTATTTGCCATGGATTATCCCATTTAGAAGGAAAGGTTCTGATATTTTCCTATTTTGGAATGGAAGAGAGAGAGTAGCATACATTTAAGAATTGTTGCTGCCTATTCCTTATTTTTTTAATAACAGTTTGAAAGGTTATCTAAACACATTCATTTGTGTTTAAGTATGGAATAAGAGTTGAAATTCAGGGTTTCCCTTGACTCAATTCAGAATCAAGATCATAAGCAATAAATACCAGTTTACAGCCATACATTCAGCACATTAAAGTAAATGGCCCTTTTTCACTCCCATCTGTCACTCTTAATAAAGCAAATGGAATGCATTAACCTCTTGGGTCATTGGTTTGGGTCACTGCTGGTATTTCAGTAATCATAATCTGGTTTTAGGATGTTTCTTTTTAGACTTCTTCATCTAACTAAGACAAGGAAATCTCCTGGAAGAAATTGCTAGAAAGCTAGACTAATTTAATCCCACCAGCTTTTCATTAATTGCATATTTGTTTGTCACAATGACAAATTTGACTTTTAAAAATTATTTATTGTTCAAGAAAATTATATTGTGCCTTGGAAAATCAGGGTATCCTAGGAGTAGTATTACCTATTTCTTAACGTTTACAGCTCTGTAGAAGGAAAAACATGTCCCATGTATAAATAAATGTCATGTTTTTAGTTATATGAGGGATGTATTCATCTGATATTTAATAAGCTGATCATTAGCAATAATAATCATCTTAATCCATAGAAAGAAAGATCTGAATATATTTAACTGTAATAAAAATTGATATATTAGTTTAAAAAAGAATGAAGGAAGGAAGGAAAGAAGGAAGGAAGGAAGGAAGGAAGGAAGGAAGGAAGGAAGGAAGGAAGGAAGGAAGGAAGGAAGGAAGGAAGGAAGGAAGGATTGATTGATTGATTTAAGGTGACTTTAGTCACCCAAACCAACTGATATCTGGTGAATCAAAAATTCCCTATCTGTAATGTAACATTTAAGCATTGCATATTGTACTGTAGAAGAGCAATTGTATACCATTGTGAATTGTTCTTTCAAGGTCAGAGTCAGTGATTATTTTAAATTATTTTTTTCAAATATGGGTTCCTGAATGATGTTAAGTTTCAATAGCAGTGTCATTTACAGATTAAATTACCATCGTTTTAATCTCTAACATAGATTTAGTCTATTTCAGATAAAGCAGAAATTTTCTTGCTGGTCACTTGTAGAATTATTTAAATAGTTTAGGTTATATTGCTAAAATATCTCAGGAAAGTGTTCATGTTTACTTATTTGCCAATGGATTTTAAGTCTAACCAGAGTTTTAAAGAGAAAAAAAAGATTTTCAAAGATCTTGGCAAAACATTTCTTTTTATATAGTTAAAGCTTAGTGAGAAAAGCTGTCGCTCAGGGGAAACATATGTTCTGTATTTATAATTGCAAATACTAGTATCAACAGTAGAAAGTAAATTGCAGAACTGTGTATATGGAGGAAAATATGGTACAATTTGGGGTAGTAGTTAAGACATATTGTATTTATGATTGTATTTTTTATTCGGCTGTAAACTGCCCTGAGTCCCGTTGGGAGAGGGGAGCGGTATATAAAATTGATTAATAAATAAAATAAATAAATAAGACACCAGGCTTGGAACTGTAAGTTCTAGTCCTGCCTAAGTCATAAAGCTGGCGTGTGTCAGTCTTAGAAAATGGGAAATGACTATCCACTTCTGAAATCTTGCCAAAAAACCTGCAGGAACTGCTCCAGGTAGTTTTATTGATTTGAGAGTGGGGGGGAGGGGGAGGGAGGGAGAGAGAGAGAGAGGGAGGGAGAGGGAGAAGGAGAGAGGAGGAGGAGGGATGAAGGGAGAGAGAAGATAGAGATAGATAGATAGATAGATAGATAGATAGATAGATAGATAGATAGATAGATAGATAGATAGATAGAATTGTATTTTTTTGAAATTTCAAACCTATTATTAAATTTCAAACTTAGTTTATCCCTGTTACCAGATTTGTAGATACCAGTGTTCTCAGGGCAATGTGTTTCCTCTGCAAAGATAGCTTTTCTTGTGTAAATTTGTTTTTTGTTAACATTTCCAATCTTATTCTATTCTCTCTTCTTCAGACAAATAGTTTAAGGAGAGCAAGCAAGCATTGCTGTTATGCTCTCGTTTGCATAGAAAGTTGTCAGGCCTGATGTGACCTGCCTTTCCATCAGGATTATAAAGGTGACAGATAGTCAATTTTGGGGATTCATGATCCATTTTAGCACAGTGCTTCACCTTGCAGCTAAGTAATATGGCTGTGATAAAATCAGCTATAATCACTGCATCTTACTCAGCATTGCCTTGGCTGTAAATATTGCCTCCATAAAAAACATCAGGGGGGAGATTGGAATGGCAGAGAAAATGTCTAAACCAAGCAAAAAGGTCTGTTCCATCAGACCTTAAAAATATATGGTGGTTATTCACAGCATATGCTACTAAATTTCTATGCGTTTGTGTTAAATAGATCATATGCCTAAAAAGCTTGACTTTTCTTATTTTTATTATCTCTTCTATTGATTCTTACGTCTACTTACCACTGTTTATAATTTGGAAAAGATTATTTAATTTGCATATGTAATAGCTAATACTCTTCCTCTCCCCCCAGCATTGCTGGCATTTGGGCCACTCTTCCTAAATTCAGCACTAACCCATGCTGTGCACTTTTAAATTCACAATCAGGAGACCAGCCTTAACAGAGTTTCTAATCATATGGAAGTTTGTAAGTCATTTAATTTGAATATATTTATAACTTCCCTGCTAGACCTTGGAGTTTTGCAGGATACCAGGACTTTCATGTCTTAAACCCAAACATATTTATCCCTAGTGAGTGTAGGCACAATGTCCTTAAGAAAGTAAAGATTATTAAACACATGGGGAAATTTATGTATATATTTTTGTATAAATTACTTCCTTTCAAAATTTTGTGAATTTTACAACAATGAATACTTTAGCTATCCATTATGCTTCTCATTGCTATTCTTAAAATAATGAAATAGGGAACACGGTAGCATATTTGAATATTCTTCAAGATGTAAAGGTTGCCCATAAAAGGAAAGAGTGAAGGTTTCCCCTTTCTAGTCATGTCTGACTTAAGGAGTGATGCTCTTGTCTGTTTCTTAGATGCTTCGGTGGACATGTGGCCAGCATGATTATATTCTGAAGTGTATGGAATGCTATTACCTTCCAACTGAAGTAGAATCTATTAATCTACTTGCATTTGCATGCTTTCAAAATACTAGGTTGGCAGGAGCTAGGGCAAGAACAGAAGCTGACTCAGTCACACAATACTTGGATCTTGACCTACAAACCTTCTTGTCAACAAGCCCAGCATCTTCACTATTAGGCCACTGTACCTCCTTAAAGTTCATCCTTACATTCTGCATTTTAAATCACATGATAAATTTGCATCTGTGTCACCCGTGTCAGATCTTGCATTTGTATACCAACTACTTATTAGCTATCTGTGTACATCTAGTTTACAATTCCTGTGGTTCTCCTCTCTATAGGACAAAATTTACTCTCTAATGATTCTTATGTATACAAGATGTTGCCATTCAACCTTCAAATAGACCCTTCTCTAGTTTTTGTCTTATGAAAGCTGGAATATATTAGATGAAGTTGTATTCATCGTTTCATTCAGCAATATTTCCTTAAGTAGTGTCATTTCATTATTTCATCAAAATGTGAATAACGTTATGAAGTTATCTAATGAGAAAGCTAGCTTCATGTCTAAAAAATATGCTGGCACTTTTCTTACTGGAACAAATAATTCTGTTGTTTGGGGGTTTGGAGGGTTTTGTTATCAAATTGCTTCATGCTTCATTGTGTCCTTCCATTAAATTAAAATAATGAAGTGATATAGTTTATAGATGTGCAAAATATGTTTGGAGTTTAAAAGTGAATGCATGCAATCAGGTTTCCTCCCACTCAAACCCATAAAATGTCACAGTGAAATAAACAGTACCAATAATGCTGTTTCAGGTAGTCTTATTGAAGCATCCTCATGATAAAATGGAGATAATGTCACAGGAAAACCAATTATGCATTACAAACAGAGTGGATTAATATGATCATAGTTCTGCTTTACTTTCTGGAGATATATGTGTCATTCTGTTCAATTACTCTTTTCATTTGAAGTAGGAGTGGGTTATCATTTTCTTATTCACCCTGAAAGAGGTTGGACTATTCCAGTCAAACACTTAAATGACAAAAATAGGTTTATTTCCCTCCCTCCCTTCCTTTCCCTTTATTAACCTTGTCCATGGCAGTTCTGAAAGTTCAATTTCTGCTTTGTATCCTTCCCTGTTAAAACTCCTTTAATTTAAACTGAAATGTGGTGGCTATTAAAGTTCTAAATGCACTGGGAAAGTGACTCCAATTGCCTATAGTGAATCATTCTACATCAGTGATCAGGTGGGCTTATTTCAGTTTGAAACTAAATTGAAACAATCATTTAACATGTGTTAAGGGCATTGGAATTGTCGAAACCCACCCAATTTATTAGGGTGGTTGTGATTTCTCCCAGATATTGTTACTTGACTCTAAAACACAAAAGAATGGATATATTAACATGATTGTTGTTTATTTTTAAGGTCTTCAATTCAGGGGAATTCAGGAAGCTAAAAAGAAAAGTGTCCCTGGATTGGCTAAGTAGGGAATCTGTGGTCTTCCAAACATCTTTGGAACACAATTCTATTTTTCCTTATTCATTTCCTTATGGACTCACAGTAGAATAACATTTTAAGAGCCCTAAAGTTTGAACTAGATCTACAGCTAACTTGAATATCTTACTCAAAAAGTATTCATCAATGGATCTTCAACAATATGGCTAGAGTAAAGGCAATTACAATTTTAGATTTTACCTACAGCATTATAGCTTTTAGATTACAGAAATTAATCTACAATTCCTGTAATTCACATGTATTTATCTTTCTGTAGAGTAGGTAGTTTCCTTCACCAATCACTCTACCACACTTAAATCTATCCATCCAAGTAATTTAGTCTAGAATAAATGCAGCAGTGAATGCTTTCACTGATTTTGCTGCCATTTCTTTCTTTTCCCTTAACTTTTCTCCCCTTAAATCAAAGAGTTAAAAAGAAGACCATAATAATGAAAGTATACTCCATTTTTGCCAGCTAGAAAAAAAGAAGAAAACAAAAAGAAAAAATAAGTTTAAATTGAAAGCTGATAATTAGTTAGCAGATATTTGAATCCTCTGAGGCACCTCCTAGAAGCAAGGAGCAGTAAATACAAGTGAATCGAAAAATTAGAATATCATGCAAAAGTTCATTTATTTCAGTAATGCAATTTAAAAGGTGAAACTAATATATGAGATAGACACATTACATGCAAAGCAATATAGTTCAAGCCATGATTTGTCATAATTGAGATGATTATGGTTTTTAGCTCATGAAAATCCCAAATTCACAATCTCAGAAAATTAGAATATTGTGAAAAGGTTCAATATTCTAGGCTCAAAGTGTCCCACTCTAACCAGCTAATTAAGCCATAACACCTGCAAAGGGTTCCTGAGCCTTTAAATGGTCTCTCAGTCTGGTTCAGTAGGAATCACAATCATGGGAAAGACTGCTGACCTGACAGTTGTGCAGAAAACCATCATTGACACCCTCCATAAGGAGAGAAAGCCTCAAAAGGTAATTGCAAAAGAAGTTGATGTTCCCAAAGAGCTGTATCAAAGCACATTAATAGAAAGTTATGTAAAAGGGAAAAGTGTGGAAGAAAAAGGTGCACAAGCAGCAGGGATGACCGCAGCCTGGAGAGGATTGCCAGGAAAAGGCCATTCAAAAGTATTGGGGACTTTCACAAGGAGTGGACTGAGGCTGGAGTCAGTGTATCAAGAGCCACCACACACAGACGGATCCTGGACATGGGCTTCAAATGTCGTATTCCTCTTGTCAAGACGCTCCTCAACAACGAACAATGTCAGAAGTGTCTTACCTGGGCTAAAGAAAAACAGAACTGGTCTGTTGCTCAGTGGTCCAAAGACTTCTTTTCTGATGAGAGCAACTTTTGCATCTCATTTGGAAACCAAGGACTCAGAGTCTGGAGGAAGAATGGAAAGGCACACACTGCAAGATGCTGGAAGTCCAGTGTGAAGTTTCCACAGTCTGTGTTGATTTGGGGAGCCAGGTCATCTGCTGGTGTTGGTCTACTGTGCTTCATTAAGTCCAGGATGAACACAACCATATACCAGGAGATTTTGGAGCACTTTGTGCTTCCTTCCACAGATGAGCTCTATAGGGATGCTGACTTCATTTTGCAGCAGGACTTGGCACCTGCCCACATTGCCAAAAGCAACAAAACCTGGTTCAATGACCGTGGGATTACTGTCCTTGATTGGCCAGCAAACTCGCCTGACCTGAACCCCATAGAGAATCTATGGGGCATTGCCAAGAGAAAGATGAGAGACATGAGATCAAACAATGCAGAAGAGCTGAAGGCCACTAATGAAGCATCCTGGTCTTCCATAACACATCAGCAGCGCCACAGGCTGATAGCTTCCATGCCATGCCACATTGAGGCAGTAGTTGATGCAAAAGGGGCCCGAACCAAGTACTGAGTACATATGCATGCTTATACTTTCCAGAGATCTGATATTGTTCTATGTACAGTCCTTGTTTTATTGATTTCAGTTTCATTATTGAAATAAATGAACTTTTGCATGATATTCTAATTTTTCAAGTTTACCTGTAAATTCACAATAACGTTCCACTGTATTAGAAAAGACAACATAGCAAAGGGAACCATTTTAAAAAGAAAGTGGAGATTGAATATGCATATTATTTTACTACTCTGCTTAGTAAAAGTATTTAATTTGTTCAGTGCAAACCATGTATTCTATTGACCTTCTATCACCATTTTGCTTCCTTGTTTTGTATTGCAAAGAAAGGAAATTCCACTGGTTCCCTGTATTTTGCTTATGCTCCAATGTGGTGCTGTTGTTGTGCAGTGTAAAACCCAAGCAACCATGTGTATTGGCCCTGCTAACATTCCCAAAGTTATTAAAATAATAGAAAACTTAGTCATACAAAAGTGCATTTTCAAAACGCAATTGGACTTTGTTTTCCTTAAAGATGTTTCATGTCTTATCCAAGAAGCTTCTTCCGTTCTATCAGTCAGAACTAAAAAAATTTGTTGGAGAAAAGCTAAATATCTTCAAGGAAAAACAAAGTCCAGTTTGTTTTTTGTTTGTTTGTTTGTTTATTTATTTATTTATTTATTTATTTATTTATTTAAACTTATATACCGCCCTCTTTCCCTGACAGGACTCAGGGCGGTGTACAGCTGATAAAAATGCAACAACAATACAAAATTAAAATCAATTAAAAATCAAATATAATGGCTGAAAGGTAAAAACATATAGAAAGGAATTAAAAAGACTAAAAACCAGATAAAACCAGATTAAAAACCCTAAAAGAATCCTAGGCCAGACCGGCTTGGTGAAATAGATGAGTTTTCACTGGCCGCCGGAAGGTCAGGAGATCAGGGATGGTCCTCATCTCTGGGAGTTCCAGAGGGAGGGTGCCCCCAACGAGAAGGCCTGCACCCTCGGGGTTGCCAGCCATCCAGCTGGCGGCACCCCGAGGAGACCCACTCTATGGGAGCGTATTGGCCAGCGGGAGGCCGATGATGTCAGGAGGTGGTCCCGTAGATACCCCGACCCCAAGTCATGGAACCCTTTAAAGATGGTAACTAATACCTTGAAGCGCACATGGAGGACCACTGGGAGCCAATGCAGCTCACGCAAGAGCGGCATGATATGGGACCCCCGAGGAGCCCCCAACATCACCCACGCAGCTGCATTCTGCACCAGCTGAAGCCTCCGAGTGCTCTTCAAGTGAAGCCCCATGTAGAGAGCGTCGGCATAGTCTAGGCGGGAGATTACGAGGGTGAAGGTGACCATGCGAAGCGCATCCTGATCCAGAAAGGGCCGCAACTGGTAGATCCTACGGACCTGACCAAAAGCCCCCTGGCGACGACCGCCACATGGTCATCCAATGACAGCCGTACATCCAGGAGGACACCCAGATTGTGCGCCCTCTCTGTGGGGGCAAGAATTCCCCACCACCACAGCCAGCGATGGAACCAGCTGGCTGTATCGGGGTGCTGGGAAGCACAGCCACTTGGTCTTAGATGGGTTGAGTTGAAGCCTGTTCCGTCCCATCCACACTGCACAGCCTCTAGGCACCGGGCCATCACTTCGACGGCTTCATCAGGGTGGCCCGGGGTAGAAGTGTACAGCTGGATGTCATCAGCGTACTGTGGAATTCTACCCCACAGCCACAGATGATCTCACCCAGCGGCTTCATATAAATGTTGAACAGAAGGGGCGAGAGCACCTATCCCTGAGGAACCCCGCAAATCAGGGGCCTCGGGGCCGATCTCTGACCCCCTGCCAACACAAATTGCGAATGGCCGGAGAGGAAGGAGGAGAACCACTGCAAAACAGTGCCCCCCATTCCCAACCCCCCAGCCGTCGCAAAAGGATACTGTGGTCGACAGTATCGAAAGCCGCTGAGAGATCTAATAGGACCAGGACAGAGGAATAGCCTCTGTCACAGGCCCTCCAGAGATCGTCTACCAATGCGACCAAAGCTGTCTCCGTGCTGTGCCCGGGCCTAAAGCCCGATTGGCGTGGATCCAAATAGTCAGCTTCATCCAGGTGCTGGGGGAGCTGTCGTGCCACCACATTCTCAACAGCCTTCGCCACAAAGCGAAGGTTGGAAACCAGATGATAATTAGATAACAAAGTTGGGTCCAGGGACGGTATCTTGAGGAAGGGTCTCATCACCGCCTCTTTCCAGGCAGCGGGCAGATATCCCTCACTCAAGGAAGCATTAATGATACCCTGGAACCAACCTCGTGTCACCTCCCGAATGGCCAACACCAGCCAGGAGGGGCACAGGTCCAATAAACATGTGATAGCATTCAGCCCCCACAGGATCCTGTCCACGTCTTCGGGGGTCACAGGATCAAACTCTTCCCAAATGACCTCTCCAAATTCCGTCCCCGACCCTCCGCCCAGAGTTGCCCATTCAGAGTCCAACCCATCCTGGATCTGAGTGATTTTATCCAGCAGGAAATTTGAAAAGTCCTCAGCCCGTCCCTGCAAGGGGTCCTCCCATGTCCCCCTTCCGGGAGGGAGCGGGTCACTCTAAATAGGGCAGCTAGGTGATTTCCTGCAGACACAATAAGTGCGGAAAAGTGAGAACGCTTTGCCACCCTTATCGCCACTAAGTAGGTCTTAATATAAGACCGTAATAGTGTTCGGTCAGATCCGGAGCGGGTGGTCCTCCAAACACTCTCCAGGCGTCTTTTGCAGCGCTTCATCCCCACAGCTCCTCAGAAAACCAAGGGGCCAAGTGAGATTGGCGCCAGGTCAGAGGCCCAAGGGCACGATCCGATCCAGGGCCCCAGCTGCCACCCTCTCCCAGGTGGCCACCAGGTCCTCAACCGAGTCATGTGCCTGAACGTCGGGACATGGCCCAAGCTCCATCAGGAACTATCCGGAGCCATCAGGCGCCTGGGGCGGAACCAGTGGTGGAATTCAATTTTTTTTTACTATCGGTTCTGTGGGTGTGGCTTATTTGGTGGGTGTGGCTTGGTGGTCATGTGATTGGGTAGGGCGTGGCTTGGTGGTCATGTGGCTTGGTGGGCATGGCTAACCCGCCATCACTCATGTCAAGGGGCATTTCGCCCAGTTCCTTCCTTCCCAGCCACTCCTTGTTACCCTCAGCCTCAATGTATCTATTGTTCTGTTTAAAAAAATTCACTTTTTTTCGACTCTATTATCTGCATCCACATATTATAGATGTACTTTTATGGACCATTGAAAGGAGGAAATGGCTCACATGCTTTGTCCAAGAGTGTGATAGGCAGGTCACAAAACAGGGTTTTGAGGGGTTGCCACAAAGAAGGGGGGGCAATGTATTTTCCAAAGCAGCAGAAGGCAAAACAAGACGCAATGGATCGAAACTGAACAAAGAAGAAGCAACCTAAAACTAAGAAGAAATTTCCTGGCAGTGAGAACAATTAATCAGTGGAACTGCTTGTCTCCAGAAGTTGTGGACGCTCCAACACTGAAGGTTTTCAAGAAGAGATAGGACAACCATTTCTCTGAAATGGTATAGGGCAGGCAACCTTGGCAACTTTAAGACTTGTAAACTTCAACTCCCAAAATTCTGGGGGGAATCTGGGAGTTGAAGTCAAGAAGTCTTAAAGATGCTAAGGTTGGAGACCCCTGGTATAGGGTCCCTCCAAAGATTATTCTGACACCTTTGCCTGGCCCTCCACTCAGACTTGTCATCCTCAGTTTTCCTGCCTGAGCAGAAGGTTTGGACTAGAAGACCTTTCTCTCTCATTCCCTCTTTTTCTCTTTCCCTCTTTTTCCCTCTCTCTCTCAAAGCCACGGCTGGCCAAGTGCTCTTCCCTATCTTCCCCTTCTCTCCCCCACTCTGTGTGTGTGTGTGTGTGTCTCCCTCAAAGCCACGGCTGGGCAAGCGCTCTTCCCTACCTTCCCCTTTTCTCCCCCACTCTGTATGTGTGTGTGTGTCTCCCCCACAAAGCCATGGCTGGGCTTTCCTTTTTCTTTTTGGAATCAAGACTGGCTGAACAAGGATCGCCTGCCACGCTGGAAGCATCCCTTCGGCTGACCCATCTCCTCCTCCTTCTCCTCTCGGGTGTGCGTGCACGCCATCCTCCCGGCCCTGCCACAGCTGCCAGTTGCAAGTGGAGGGGGAGGGGGAGATCGGTCGACTGAAGAGACGCTTCCAGTGCAGCTGGCGATCCTTGTTCAGCCAGTCTGGATTCCAAAAAGAAGAAATGAAAATAGCAAGGAGCACCAAGGAAAGTCCAGCCACGGCTTTGAGACAGACAGACAGACAGACAGACAGACAGACAGACACACACACACACACACACACACACACACACAGAGTAGGGGGGAGAGAGGGGAAGATAGGGACCCAGCCGCTTCGCTATCCCCTGCCGCCACCCTTACCTTCTCAGGCCAGGTGAGGGAGAGGAGGCTGAGGGGCAGGAGGACCAGCCACTGCAGGCATATCGGGACAAAAGAGAAGCCCCAGGACATCCGCCCACCCACCTGCTGGCTGGCTGAGCCAGGCTGGGCTGGAAAAGGTGTGTCAGCTGGTAGAAGGCAGAAAATGTGCTCCGGGAGGGTAGGCAGGCAGGCAGATGTCGCAGGGCTGTTGCACATGCGTACTGCAGGGCTGTTGCACATGTGCAGCATCCCTGGGACATCCGTCTGAGCTGTGCCATGGCACCACATGGTTGGGAAAGCCAGGAGAGTGAACAGGACAAGCGGGCGACCAGGCGACCCAGTTCGGGAGCATGGCAGCCAGGGGTCGCTACCAATTCTGTGACCCATGGCAAATCACCGCTACCAGTTCTCCCAAATAGGGGAGAACTGGTTGAATAGCACCTCTTGCGGAACCATCGTGTTTGGTCCACTTCCCTGCGGTGGGGAGGAGCAGCCTGGAAGTCCATCCTAAGGAGCAAATGATCCGACCATGACATAGGCTCAACAACAACGTCCCCTATACCGAGATCATCCTGCCACTGTCCAGAGACAAAAACCAGATCCAGGATGTGACCCGCAATGTGAGTGGGGCTCCCAATTAATTGGGTCAGGCCCAAGGCTGTCATGGAAGCCAAGAACTCCTGAGTCTTTTGAAAAAGCACCTTTGGGACAACTATGACTTGACTGACTGAGAATCTCCATAGATATTTAGTCATGCAAAATATATTATTGGAGAAGCAGAAAAGAACCACAACCTGTAGGTTTTCTTCTGAAATTCAAGTGAATATGGTGATAAAGAGCAAAGACTAGAAAGAAGTAGAGATCCATATATAGCATTACCTAGTTAATAGGAACTATTTGTGTTAAAAATCTGGCTCTTCGAGCAGGCTGGCCTGGGCTGACACGAGTTTTTAATTGTCTCCTCTTAATTTGGATTTTAAAACTGGGGTTTTTAATATGTCCGGGGGGAGGGTTGGTTTTTAACTCTAACAGCCCACTATTTAATTTCATTTTAACTTTTGTATGTGTATTGGGGTAGATTTGGCTGTGCACCGCCCTGAGTCCTTCGGGAGAAGGTATATAAATGTCAAAAATAAATAAATAAATAAATAAATAAATAAAATAAATAAATAAACTATCAGATAGTAAGTCTTGATCACCAATATTACTAATATCATGAATAAGGCATTGTACATTATTCATATGCTAAAACCTGTATCAGGAAATGTTAGCAAACCCTACTTTAGAATAGGAATAGCTAAGAATGAATAATGAATTATGCCTCTACAATGGACAGAAACGTAAGGCATGTTGTCTAAAAGTTATTGGGAGGCATGTTTTCATGCCATGGCTAATTGGATATAATGGGTGATCCTTCATAACTTCAATTGATATAGCAATAGTACTTAGACTTATATACCACTCCACCATGCTTTATAGCACTTTCTGGGTGGATTACAAATTTCAGCATATTGCTCCCACTAATCTGGATCCCCATTTTACTGAGCTCAGAAGAATGGAAGACTGACTCAACCTTGAGGTGGTCAGGATTGATCTCCTGGCTTTGGACAGAGTTAGCCTGCAACATTGTATTATAACTATTGTGCCACAATGACTCCTATGTTTGTGGTTCTCTTTCCTTCTTGAACCTTGGAAAACTTTGATATGTCCCAAGAACGAACACAAATCATTTTTTTTTCTATCTTTTGAATCTTAAGAGGAGAGGAGTTGTGTTTCAACAAGAAGTGTTCCTCCTAGATTCTACATCTGAAGTAAAACTATAGATTTAGGATCCATCAGTTTTGTCACCTTCTGATCCAATAAGAAGCCCTAGGCAACAGTTAAGTTCATTATTATCCATTGGCTATCTATTACCTCAAATATTATCATATACACTTTGGATCATATTTTAAAAAGTACTGAGGCTTGGGAACAGATGAAGAGAAGGGGTCAAAACTAGAAAGTATAAAGAAAAATTGAAGAATTTGAAGAATATTAAGCCTTGGTAAATTATGACACTCATCAATGAATGCCACATATCATGTTTCTCAGAAAATAAGGCTGGGCCTTATTTTCTTTTGACCCCTGAAAAAACAGCTAGGCCGTCTTTTCAGGGGTGACTTAATTTCTGTCCTGCCCCACGCGCACCCTCACCTAGAGTGCTCCATGGGCAGCCATGCCTTGCCACCAGCCACTCCTAATGGCCGTTCATGGTGGAGCACGGAGGGTCCCTACTCCCACCAAGCACCTTTGCTGCAGGCCCAGGTATGGTGCTGGCTGCAGGCCAGGTAAGCAGGTGGGTGGCAGTGGCATGGATGTCGGCTGTGGCTGTGGCAGGGCACTTTGCACCACTGCTGCTTCCCCTGCCACCATAGCTTTCCCTTCTGCCCTCGCCGCTGCTTATGCCATGTTCGGACTGCTGCCATTGGACAAGACATAGAGGCTGGAATCCGTGCTGGACATTGCAGTGCAGTGGTAGAGGAAAAGTGGTCCTTCCAGTGGGTGGGGGAACGGTTCGAGTGCATTCCTCTGCCGGCAGCGTTTCAGCCGCTTCTCGGGCAGGGGAGCCATCCTCTGTAGCTTCCACGGTTCTCGCCGGCAGTGGCGCCTCTTTCGCCAGTGCCGTCTCCAACAACAGCAGCAGTAGTGGTGGGACAGACCCTGCTGTCACCAAGAACCACCTGCCGTCCCACAGGGGCATCGCTTTGCTTGACGGCGGCTGCGTCAACAATGTCCTGCAAGTCGGTGAGTCATTTGGGCTTTGGTGGATGGAAGCGGTGGTGGGAGGGTGATGCCATCATTTCTCCCCCACACATCTCACTTTGCTTCCTGCCCCAGAGCTTCGGGTCATGGTCTCATCCCCTGTATGGTCGGGTGCTTTCCTCTTGCTCCAGTGTCCCTCCTTTGGGATGAATCCTTTGGGAGAATCCTCTGGGAAACTTGGCAGGGAAAGAAAGAGAGAGGGAGGGAGGATAGCACCCCCTTAAATGCACTCCCCACCTTCATATCCTTGAAGGACAGAAATAGAATGGAAATCCACCTCCTGGATTTTTCCTGGCAAATCCCAAAGACACTCTTTCCTTTCTCCCTTCCTCCTTCCTTCTTTCCCTGCCAAGCTTCCCAGAGGATTGTCTTCCTGGTTCATTCATTCATACTTCTAAGGGGGTGCTAAGGGTCTGTAGAATGTTTCCCTTTCTCTTATGCTTGGATTGGAAGGTTTGCCTCTCCTCGAAGGGCAAAATGGATAGATGGTTCCTTTTTTAAAACTACCGGGAGGGGGGAAGGAAGCTGCCCAGCCAGTCTGTATTCTTAGGGAACTGACGGAGGGAATGGGAATAAAGAAAACTTAAAGAGGGGGAAAAGGTCCACGGGGGGGTTGCAGGCAGCTGGAACAAGAGGAGAGCACCCGACCCTACAGGGGATGAGACCATGACCCAAAGCTTTGGGGCGGGAAGCAAAGTGAGGTGTGGGGGAGGAGAGAAACAATGGCTTCACCCTCCTGCTGCCACTTCCACCCACTGAACCCTGAATAACTCACCAACTTACAGAACATTGTCAACGCAGCTGCCGTCAAGCAAAGTGATGCCCCTGTGGGAGGGCAGGCAGTTCTCGTCAGCAGCGGAGTCTGTCCCACCACTGCCAATGAGACTCAAGGCAGCTCTCCGCCTGAGAAGCAGTTGAAATGCTGCTGGCAAAGGAATGTGCTCGAATCGTTCCTCCACTCACTGGAAGGACCACTTCTCCTCTACTGCCATGCCGTGATGTCCAGCCTCTGTGTCTTGTCCAATGGCAGCAGTCTGAACATGGCATAAGCCGCGGTGATGGCAGAAGGGAAAGCGATGGCGGCAAAAGAAGTGGCAGTGGTGCAAAGTACCACTACCACCGAGGCTGACATCCGTGCCACCACCGCCTACCCACTGACCCGGCCTGAAGCCAGCATCATACCCGGGTCTGCATCAAAGGCACTTGGCGGGGGGTAGACAGCCCTCTGTGCTCCACCATGATCGACAGTTAGGAGGGGCTGGTGGCGAGATGTGGCTGCCCGTGGGCCTCTCCTAATGGCAAGTTCCCTCCCGCCCTTTCCCCCATTTTGCATGTTTTAAATAGGCCTAAATTTTGGGGAAGGGGTTTAATTTTACCTCATGCCTAGAAAACATGCTGGGCCTTCTTATTGGGAGCTATATTGTTGGAGAAACATGGTAGAAGGATTTTTTTGGTTCGCAGTGCAAGAAATAACATAATAGATTTAATTTACAGGAAGGAGAATTTGATTAATTGTTAGGAAACATTTTCTAAGAGTAAGAGCTTGGCAGTTGAAGGAATTATCAAGGGAGATGTTAAACTCACTTTCATTATGTTTAAGCACACACTGGACAGCCATCTGCCATGGCTGCTTTAATTTCATGGAACAGGTGGTCACAAAACAGTGGCCTAAATATTCCTTCCAAGTCTATCTATGATTTGTGTTTCATTTAAACATGATAAATACATAAATAATCAACTTTGTATTTTGCAGATGTCATTACAGGATAAGAGCAAGGCAGTGCAAATTATGTAGTAGTGATAAAAGTAGATATTGTTGTATTTGATTGATGTCCATCTGTTATAATATTTATTCTATTCCATTGGATATTAATATGCTATTATATCCTCTAAAAACATGAAATTCTAGAGAATATCAATATCAGTCATTCCTAGTATTTTGAAAGTAAATGTAATTATCTTGCTTTTTGAGGATTACATACATTGATTATTTATTTTCAGGATAATCAATGTTATTTAAAGTATGTAAGTGGAGTAAGCAAAAGGCATGACATCTAAATTAGTTTTCATCAACTTTATGCTTTATGCCTTAAGATTCCTCTGTTATTTCAATTAATCCTTGCTTTGATCTAACTATATACTACTTGATATAATGGCTTTTCCTGTCACTGTTCTCTTTTTGATTATTTTATCATCTTTATCCAACCATGACTCTATCTTTCCTTTTTTCTTGACCTATTTCTTCTTTTACACATAAGCTTTTTTCATAATTTGATACTAATTCATTTTTCTCTATCTCCCCAAAGCATCTCAGTGTATTTCTTTCATACCACTTTTGTCATCGCATCAATTTTTATTCAATCTACATTCATTCAATATTTATTCCTTCTTAATCCAATCTTGTTTTACCACTCATCTTCTGAGATAATCCATTCTCACTGTATTCATATTACTTTTTATCTTTATCTGGATAAAGATAACTCTCAGTTTCATTTAACAAAGTGATCAGAAGCATGTGTGTGTGTGTGTTATACAGTACACATACACACAGCATTTTTGGTTCTTTCATTTCTTACAAAGAGCTGCTTTCCTTTAAGAAGATCTATGGTAACATGTCTCCTCAAGTGGATGTTTGACAAGGAAAGTGAGTCCTATGGCGAAAATAGTCAAGAACTGCAGTAGGGAGTAACTGTTTCCCAGAGAGCAGAGATAAAGAAATTTGGAATCTTTGGTAAACAGGAAAAGGTATGTGTATTTTTAGTATGAAAAAGCAAAAATTCACAAGGTATATCTGATAGTTATATTAGACAAATACTTTAGCCCAGAAACATTCTTGTCTATAGGCAAACAACAATAAAGAAACTATTCTAAAGTAACTCCTTGTCACTCTTGGTTCCTTGAGCCTGAGAGATCACTCATTTCATCTTGTTTGCCTGTATCTTTTGTTGATTTTATTGTAATATCTTTGTTTGATTGTTGCCAGAGCATTAATGGTTGGGTAGCATATGATTATGATTATTATGGTTGTTATTATTTTTACTTTTGTGCTTGCTATGGAATCTTACTACCAGTATTTGCATACCTTAAACATTTCTCATCTTTAGTAATTTGTCTACCAAGGTACATAAATTTATTTAATTGAGTCTACTATTTTTTGCTATTAATATATTACTCAATCTGTTCAATCCATTTTATCTCTCAGTCACTTAGTCTTTGGTACAAGTAGTCCATTACTTACAACTCCCATAATTGGGAGTGGAATTTCAAGTGGCACGGTCATTAAACGAGTCAACAAGTGATCAGATCCAATTTTGCAACCATTTTGACCATGATCATTAAGTGAATCACATGTTTGTTAGGTGAACCACATGGTTGTTAAGAAAATCCAGCTTTCTCAATTGATTTTGTTTGTCAGATGCAGGCCAGGAAGGTTGAAAGTTATGATGTAGTAGTCAATTAGACTATTACATATCAGCAGTTCTACCCTTGATCTAATTCACACATAACTCATTTTAATTTAATTTATAAAAAATCTTTTAAAAACAGATTAGCTTTGATTTGTCCAATTATGGGGAGAGGGGAATTCGTGCCATTTGAATTTCTGGCTCTGCTGATTTTTCTAAATTAAAATGTATTCAAGTAAAATTGTCAGGTAATATGAATGTAACATATGCAAGGTATAATTATAAAATTAATCAATGTTTAACTGATCCATAGTTTACTCCATCTAGTTTCTTGGGTGTGCATAACACATTTAATCATGAACTAAATATACAACTTGAGAACATGGAGCCTACTAGCCAAAATATATCATGCCCATTAAAGATTCAGTATGCTGCAAATACAGGTGTTGCAAGTGCATTTAATAATTTGAAAATGTGATAACTTGATTCTAAAGGAAAAAGCAAACAAATGTAGGTAGTCTTTGACTTACAACAGTTTGTTAGTGACTATTCAAAGTTACATTGGCACTGAAAAAAATGACTTATGACTGTTTTTGACATGATCGTTGCAGCATCCCCATGGTCATATGATCAAAATTCAGATGCTTGGCAACTGATTCATATTTATGATGGTTACAATGTCCCTGGGGTCATGTGATGATCTTTTGTGACCTTCTGACAAACAAAGTCAATGGGGAAGCTGCATTCATTTTACAACCATATTACTAACAATTGCAGTGATTCACTTAACAATTATAGCAAGAAAGGCCGTAAAATGGCACAAAACCTAACAACTGTCTCTCTTAGCAACAGAAATTTTGGGCTCAATTGGGGTCATAAATCAAGGATCATTTGCATTAAATTTAGAACCAGCAGAATCTGTATAAAGTATTATTGTTAATATTACTTATCATAGTTACCCACCATGTATTGCAGTTGGCTAGATTCATAAACCCATGGTTTATTTATTTATTTATTTTATTTTGTCAAGCAATTATTAGATAACAAGTATAGGTATAAACATGGTTATAAATATATGAAATGGATACGAATAAGAAAAAAAAAGAAACAATAGGACAGGGATGGTAGGCACATTGGTGCGCTTATGCACACCCCCTACAGAGATTTTAGGAAAGGGGTGAGGTCAATAGTAGATAGTCTAAGGTTAAAGTTTTTGGGGTTTGGGGAAGAAACCACAGAGTCAGGTAGAGTATTCTAGACATTGACCACTCTGTTGGTCAAGTCGTATTTCTTGCAATCAAGTTTGGGGCAGTTTACCTTGAGTTTGTATCTATTGTGTGCTCTTGTATCATTGTGGTTGAAGCTGAAGTATTCATTGACAGGTAGGACATTGCAATATATAATTTTATGTATTATACTTAGATCGAACTGAAAGCAGCGTAGTTCTATCTTATCTAGGTCTAAAATTTCAAGTCTGGTGGCATAAGGTATTCTGCTACGACTGGGGAGTGGGGAGTGGAGAACTCTTCTTGTGAAATATTTCTGGACTTTCTCAATTGTATTAATATCAGATATGTAATGTTGGTTCCAGACTGATGAGCTGTATTCAAGTATTGGTCTAGCAAATGTTTTGTATGCTCTAGTTAGTAGAGTGATATTACCAGAGAAAAAGCTACGTAGGATTAGGTTTACAACTCTTTATGCCTTTTTGGCTATGTAGTTACAGGGGGCTCTAGCACTTAGATCATTTGAGATGAGTACTCCAAGATCTTTGACAAAGTTTGACAAGGTCCTTTGACTAAGTTTATGTTCCATAGAGACTGGATTCATACACTACAATATGTCAGGCCTTTAAGAGATGCTTATGCTTATGCCAAACCATTTTATTTATGCAACAGTGATGGTATGCTACCAGTTCAGACCCGTTCAGCTGAACCGGTAGTAAAAAAAGGCCTCCAACAATCAGCTAAGAGCCTGGACAAAAAGCCTGGACAATCAGCTGAGAGGAGAAAGAAGAGAAAAGTGCAGGCCCACCTGCCCCTGCACTTTTCTCTTCTTTCTCCTCTCAGCTGATTGGCACTGCAGGCCTCAGCTTGGCACTGCAGGCCTCAGGGGTGTGCATAACTTTTGGGGAAAGTTATGCATGTGCATTAGGTGTGCACGCAGGCACATACGATCCCCGAACTGGTAGTGGAACAGGTAGGAATCCACTGCTGCTATGCAAGGAACATACAATCTGGGCATTTGATTTGTTTTTCATTTATTTGGCTCAAGTTACAGACCATGGACATTTTCTTACCTTAGAGGCATTTACAGAAATAATTTTAAGTATTTTCCCCCCTGTCCCCTTCTCCTAAGATGTCAGAAACAATCAAATTTTAACTTTAATTCTAAAATAGCACCAGCAAGGGGAAATCCATTAGCCCACCTTCTGTTTTTTTTTTTTTTGTTAATCGGGAAAATCAAAATATGGCATGATGCATGAAAAATAAAAATTGATTAAAATTAGCATTTCCTAGTGTGCTCAATATGTTTAAATATTGATGTGTTCATATCTCCATCACTTTAAAAAATTATAGCATATGTTATATTTTTTCAAAACAACTATTTTATAGTTCTTGTCAAAATGAAAATATGTTTTAGAAAGCCTTTGGGAGAATATTATTCACCAAGAATAACTCCTATGTACAATATATATATATATATAATATATATATATGTATATGTATATGTATATGTACATGTATATGTATATATACAAACATACATACATACATACATACATACATAAATGCTGGGTGAACATTTTCCTTAAATAATTAAATACAAGAGAAATCAAACAAATAGAATTCATAAATGGAGCAATTGACAGAAACTGCTTAGAAAGTTAACAACTGGTTCTCCCAAAGTGAACTGCTTTGAGGGGAATCACATCTTTTCTTTTACCTTTTCGTGGTACTGCATTTCTACCCATCTGTAAAGAATTCATAGCAGATAGTGCAATGCTCTGTAAATACATCTTTTCAATAATCAGATACTTCTTTTGACTTAAATCTCAGTTCGGTGCTTTATTGCTTCTCTTTCCATTTATAAGCAGAGGGCAATAACATTTGGACTGGCAGAGATGAGATAAAACTTTATTTCTAAAATTGTATAAATTCCTTTTGAGATCTCAAAATAGTGTGAGACAACTGCAAAGTTTGACTGTTTTATTATTAAATAATTTTTTCATATTCTGACTTGCAGTGGGAGGAAGGCATCTACTGCAAATACTCAGGGCTTATAAGAGCCAGTTTTCTTTATTTCAAAGTATAAGCAGTGCCTATTTTCCTCTCTACTCTGATTAGCTGATATAAATTGTTTTATTTGTCATATGCATGTGAAAATACCCAGTCCTTTAAAAAAAATGTCTAGCAAACGTGGCTTTCATTTCCCTTGTGGTTAATCACTTGTAGACAAATAAAATAAAAGCCAGTTTGCTAGAAACTTACAAGAACAGCTTTGGTAGATTGCTGAAATGTGCTCTATGATTTTAATTTGAATCATTGTTCTGATACCTTTGTGGCCTGTTCATTGCTATGGATCATCAATATGCTCAATATATTGATTTTTTTCCTGGAGTTTTTCTTAATGATTATTTGTCACAACCTGGAGAAATATTTTATTTATTTATTTACAAGATTTATATACCGCTCCCTCTCCCTGCGGGACTCGGGGCGGTGTACAGTCATTAAAAAAATACAATAATATTAGGTGATTGAATAATAAAAATGAGACAAGGGTTTAAAAAATAAGGACTAAAACCAATTAAAACCGAATTTAAAATCCCATAAAACCCTAGGCCAGACCGGCTTGATGAAATAAATAAGTTTTCAATGTGCGCCAGAAGGTCAGAAGGTCAGGGATGATCCTTATCTCCGGGGGTAATTTGTTCCAGAGGGAGGGTGCCCCCAAAGAGAAGGCCCGCACCCTCGGGGTCACCAGCCTTCCAGCCAGCAGCACCCCGAGGAGACCCACTCTATGGGAGCGTACCGGTCAACGAGAGATTGATGGTGGCAGTAGGCGGTCCCGTAAATATCCAGGTCCCAAGCCATGGAGTGCTTTAAAGATGGTAATTAACACCTTGAAACTCACCCGAAAGACCACAGGGAACCAATGCAGCTCACATAAGAGTGGTGTAACATGAGAGCTCCAAGAAACCCCCAAAACCACCCATGTGGACGCATTCTGCAACAGTTGGAGCCTTCGGGTGCTCTTCAAGGGGAGCCCCATATAGAGAGCATTGGCATAGTCTAGGCGGGAGATAGCGAGGGTGGATGTGACTGTACGAAGTGCATCCCGATCCAGAAAGGGCCGCAACTGGTAGATCCTACGGACCTGATAAAAAGCCCCCCTGGCGACGGCCACCATATGTTCTTCTAACGACATCCGTATGTCCAGGAGGACACCCAGATTGCGTGCCCTGTCTGTGGGGACAAGAATTCCCCCGCCCCACACACACACAGTCAGCGATGGAACTAGCTGGCTGTATCGGGGTGCCGGAAAGCACAGCCATTCAGTCTTAGCTGGGTTGAGCTGTAGCCTGTTCCACTCCATCCAACTCTACACAGCCTCCAGGCACCGGGTCATCACTTCAACAACTTCATTGGGTTGGCCTGGTGTAGAAATGTACAGCTGAGTATCATCAGCATACTGATGAAACTCTATCCCAAAGCCACGGATGATCTCACCCAGCGGCTTCATATAAATGTTTAACAGCAGGGGCGAGAACACCAACCCCTGAGGAACCCTGCAGATCAGGGGCCTCGGCGTCGATCTTTGTCCCCCCGTCAACATAAATTGTGAACGGTCAGAGAGGAAGGAGGAGAATCACCGCAAAACAGTGCCCCCCACTCCCAACCCTCCCAGCTGCCACAATAAGATATTGTGGTTGACAGTATCGAAAGCTGCCTAGAGGTCTAACAGGACCAGGACAGAGGAATAACCTCTGTCACGAGCCCTCCAGAGATCATCCACCAACGCGACCAACGCCATCTCTGTGCTGTATCCGGGCCTGAAGCCTGATTGGTGTGGATCTAAGTAGACAGCTTCATCCAGGTGCTGGGGAAGCTGTCGTGCCACCACACTCTCAACAGCCTTCGCCACAAAGCGAAGGTTGGAGACCAGACGATAATTAGATAACAAAGTTGGGTCCAGGGACAGTTTTTTGAGGAGGGGTCTCACTACTGCCTCTTTCAAGGTGGCAGGCAGAAATCCCCCATTCAAGGAAGCGTTAATAATACCCTGGAACCAACCTCGTGTCACCTCCCAAGTGGCTAATACCAGCAGGAGGGACACGGATCCAGTAAACAGGTGGTAGCATTAAGCTCACCCAGCATCCTGTCCACGTCCTTGGGGGCCACAGGGTCAAACTCTCCCCAGATGATCTCCCCCAATTCTGCTCCCGACCCCCCATCCAGAGTTGCCCAGTCAGAGTCCAACCCATCCCGGATCTGAGTGATTTTGTCCAGCAGGAAATTTGAAAAATCCTCAGCCCGTCCCTGCAGATGATCCTCCCACGCTCCCACTTCTAAAAGGGAGCGGGTCACCCTAAAAAGGGCAGCTGAGCGATTTCCTGTGGACGCGATAAGGGCGGAAAAGTAAGAATGCTTTGCCGCCTCTATCACCACAAAATAGGTCCTAATATAGGACCGCAACAGTGTTTGGTCAGATCCGGAGCGGGTGGCCCTCCAACCACACTCTAGGCATCTTTTCCGACGCTTCATCTCCCTCAGCTCCTCAGAAAACCAAGGAGCCGAGTGAGAATGGCATCGGGTCAGAGGCCGGAAGGGCACGACTCCGTCAAGGGCTCTAGCTGCCACCCTATCCCAGGTGGCCACCAGGTCCTCAACCGAGTCATGTATTCGAACACCGAGAAATTGCCCAAGCTCCATCAGAAACCTATCCGGGTCCATCAGGCGCCTGGGGCAGAACCATCGTATTGGCTCCGCCTCCCTATGACAAAGGGGTGCAGCTTGGAAGTCCAGTCTAAGGAGCAAATGATCTGACCATGACAAGGGCTCAATAACAATGTCCCCATACTTAAATCATCCTGCCACTGTCCCGAGACAAAAACTAGATCCAAGATGTGACCTCCAGTGTGAGTGGGGTCCCTAATTAGTTGGGTCAGGCCCATGGCTGTCATGGAAGCCAAGACCTCCTGAGCAATCTCCGAGGTCCCACCAGCCGAAGGTAGATTGAAATCCCCCATGACCATCAGACTGGGGGTCTCAACTGCCAGGGTGGCTATAACCTCGAGGAGCTCAGGCAGGGCCAATGCCAGGTATGTGATCAATAGGCCCATCTGAACCCCGGAACCACACTTTACAAAGAGGGATTCACATCAGGAACAGTAGATTCCCTAGGACCTAGGTCCTCCTGAATAATCACTGCACCCCCCCCCACTCCTCCCAAGGGCCCTCAACTGATGAAAAACCCAAAACCTGGCTGGGCACATCTCCACCAGGGGAACACCCCCCTCTTGTCCCAGCCAGGTTTCGGTGATGCCAGGTCTGCTCCCCCCTCCTCAATTAAATCATAAATGAGGGGAACTTTATTAATTACGGACCTGGCGTTGCATAACATCAGCTGAAGACCTGGGGCCAGATCATTCGAACAGCCGAGGGAATGGGACATAACCTGGAGGTCGGAGCACGCCACCGCCCGTAAACAGCGGGGACGAGCTCCCACAACATGATAAAGCCCCCTGTCAATGCAATACCTGCCTCTCCCACCGATTGTGCCAATAGCTATTCCTTCCTCCTCTCGGAAAGAAACCCCCATCCTTGATCTGACCACCCCTGATCCCAAGATTTCCCGGTCGCGTGTGACCCCCGGTCTGGCCCCTGTCTCAGGAGGGTTTTCCCCCAACCCCCACCTGGTGGCCTCCTAACCCTGATAAAAATTTGGATATAAACTGGTTCAAATGGGCACCACGCCCAGAACATTTCCTATGGCCATGCCACCTCTCGGGAGCCCAGGATTCCTCCTTAAGGTAAGCCTTTGGAAGTCTGGAGGGCCACACCAGGGAAAGGGGGACATTCCTCAAGGCCCGTAGGTCCGCAGATGAATATTTCAACAGCCCGGTTGACCACAGTTTCAATGTCCAGCATTGGTGATGTAAAGGCCCGGCAGGTTGGGCCCGGTCAATATGATCGTCGCATCCCGTTGGCCATGACCTCTGCCAACCCACAGCCAACACCATCGTTGTCGAGGCTGGAACCAAGGACAGGCCTAAGGACACCCTGCCGTCATCTCCACCCCATCCTGCCGCCGTCGCCACCGTCACCAATGAGGCCACCGTGCCACCGCTGCCGTCGAGGCCTCCGAAGTTGGTATTGCTGTTACCGAGGTTGCCGCCGCTGCTGAACCAGGTGACGTCATCGGGCCCCGGCGTTGTCATCGCCAACATCATTGCCCTCAAGGCTGCCAGGCTGCCGCTTCCATCGTCGCCAACAGAGCCCCCACCGGCGGGATCACCAAACCGGGAGACAGCACCAGACCAGGTCACCGCCATCGTCGTCGAGGTCTCTGAGTTGTCACCACTCCCGTTGCCGTCGAGGGAGTTGCCACAGCCAAGGCCATCGTTGCCGAGGTCACCATCACCAGGGCCACCATCGTCAAGGCCATTGTCACCAACGAGGGTGTCAAGGCCATCGATGATCTGGCCACACGGGGCACTACGGGGGGGGCCACCGCCGGGGCTGATGCCTTCCATACCACCATCTGCGACACTGACGCCGCCAATGCCTCAAAGGCCTCCTCACTGGATCTTCAAGGCTGGCCACCGCCACAGCCGATGGAACCATGCCTCCGACCGCGGCCAAAGCCAAGGCTGGAGATAGAGCCAAGGACAAGGCAGGAGACAAGGCTGCAGTGGTTGCTGTGGTGGTAGTGGGCTAAATAGTCTGTGGCCTGGAAGGGGGCCGAATAGACTGATGCCTGGTACTGGGCTGAATAGGCTGAAGCCTGGTAGTCAGCCAAATTGGTTGCGATCTGATAGTGGTCTAAATAGACTGTGGCCTAGTACTAGGCTGAATAGACTGCGGCCTGGTAGTGGACCAAATAGGTTGCGCCTGGTAGTGGACCAAATAGGTTGAGGACTGGTACTAGACTGAATAGGTTGAGGCCTGGTAGTGTGCCGAATAGGCTGAGGCCTGGTAATGGGATAAATAGTCTAAGACCTGGTACTGGGCTGAATAGGCTGAGGCCTGGTAGTGAGCCGAATAGGTTGAGGCCTGGTAGCGGTCCAGATAGGCTGACACTTGGTAGTGGGCTGAATTTGCTAAGGCCTGGTAGTGGACTGAATAGGCTGTAGCCCTGTAGTGGGCTGAATAGGCTGCGACCTGGTAGTTAATGATAAGGAAGGTCAATCCCAGGCCACCCCAGCGAAGCCATTGAAGTGATGATCCGGTGCATGGAAGCCATGCGGAGTTGGATGGGTCTTAACTTCTTAACAAATATGCCTGTGTTATGGTCTTCTGAAAGCAGGAGGGTGGAGAGGGACAACTTTTTTCTGCTTTCTTAAATCACGAATCCATGATTCAACCACATAAACACTACATTAAAAAAAACACAGAATATATAGCAGAAGTGTGTGTTATGTTTAGGGTCATCCAATCAATATATTTGAATATGGAAATTAAAGATTATATGCTTGAGGCAGGACTGAACTTTGAATCTCTTTCATCTCATGATGTTTTCTTAGGAATTATAAGTTAATCAGGCTTTAATAAAATAGTGATTTGAAAACATCCATAGGTCCACACTTCTATGCCCAAAGAATATAACAATAAGATAAAAAAAGAATATTGACCGAAGGCTCGCCTCAAATGGATTGAAAACTTCCGCCACCTAGCTATTGTCATTATATTAATATAATATAATATAATATAATATAATATAATATAATATAATATAATATAATATAATATAATATAATATAATATAATATAATATAATATAATATAATATAATATAATATAATATAATATAATATAATATAATATAATATAATATAATAATAATAATGTCAGATGGATGGCTTTTTTCATAAGAAACGGAGACAAATAACCTCTGTGTTAAATATCAAGGCTTGATATGTAGTTATAATGTATATTATGATCAGTGGTGGGATTCAAAATTTTTTACTACCAGTTCTTTGGCATGGCTTTATGGGCATGGCATGGCTTGGTCAGCTTGACAGGGGAAGGATACTGTAAATCTCCATTCCCTTCCCACTCCTGGGGAAGGTTACTGCAAAATCATCATTCCCTCCCCACCCCACTAACCTGCTTTCCAGCTCCGTTCTCCTGTGCTGGGCAACAAAATCAGCAGAGAATAGATGCAGGCAGGGCCAGTCAGAAGTGGTATCTGGTGGTTCTCCGAACTACTCAAAATTTCCTCTACCAGTTCTCCAGAACAGGTCAGAACTTGCTGAATACCACCTCTGATTATAATCATGTATTCTTCCCATAGCATTTGGCTATGAATGGAAAGTCATATCCCTTGTCTGATGCCAATGAAAAAAATCAAACATCTGGGTTTGTTTGTTTTTTTCAAATTTTACCTGTCTTTATATTAAAATTCAGCCCATTCTTTTGCTGCTACTGCTGCTGTTGCTGCTACTTGGTATCTGACTGCTGCTGTTACTTACTATCCGACTGCTACTGCTGCTGCTGTTACTTACTATCTGACCCATCTTGACCCTATGGACAATATTCCTACAGGCCTTTTGCTGTACTATATTTATTTACATCTTGTATATCTGGTTCTATTAAAATGGATTTTATGTATTTCTGAAGAACTGCTGTTCAGGTACAACCAAAGTGATTGATTCCCTCTTGCATCTAACAATGTCTTAATTTATTTATCAATCAAGAATTCTGAAGATAGCAGTTCATAAAAAATAGTGGTTAAATTTTATTTTCCTACTGTGTTTTTAATTTTTTATTTGTAGAGGTACCAGTAGGTATAAATATACTACTGACATATGCCTACCCCCTAAATTTAAGTTTTTAAATTATCCCAAAATATCAGGAGATGCAAAGGTTGATAAAAGTTACTTAGCTTGGGGTTGTGTGAAACAGAGTGTATTTCTCAAAATGTGATTCCAATGCATTATCAAAGTGTTTATATTTATCAATGGTATATTATTTAAAATAATGTACAGTATCATGCACATTTCAATCCACAAACAGCAGCAAACTCATTATGCATAAAATATTCAAAGATCATAGAACAAATCTTAAGCTTCATAAGCAAAACAGTGCTTTGAGTCTGTATAAGGGACTTTGTCAAATTATTTGGATACATTTTTCATAAATTGTTTTACTCTGTTCTTTTTTATATACAACTAAGATGGAAAATTTTTCTTTTGTGTTTGACATTTCAACATTACGGCACTGAAACTGCAAAATATGGAAGCATTATATTTCATTATGTTTATTTTTAAAAAGCAGTAAATTAGCACTTATCCATAGCAATAGAATAGATTCTTATTTTGAAGGGATCTTAAGAGAATTCACTCTTTACTTGGTAAATTGGTAATTTACCAATTGGCAGTTGGTAATTCTGTGATTGCTTGGTGCAAAAGCACATTTGAGTCAACGGTAAGAAGTTTTATGAAAACATTTTGGGGTTTTGGATTTTCACTTATTTCTACCATATAATAAATTCCCAGTTTCCCAATCAAGTTTTTGAAGCACAAATAAGTAGGTTTTTTTCACAGGAATTGCTGTTTAAAAAATATGATAGTAAAATGTGATTCTGTTAATCTCATACTCATTTTTTAAATAGTTTTTATTTTAGCAACTTCACATTCAATTTAGCCATCTATCTATTCTGCAACAACAAAATCCACTTGACCATTAATAGACATTTTATGTGTTCTGCTTTTATTTCCCTTTATTATATTTTTTCACAGGCAAGCAATTCTTTCCACTGCATTATCTTTTTGCCTACTTTGCCATAATGTGTACAATATTTGTGACTTTTTAAGCTGTGGATTATACTGCAATTTTTATAAAACAAAGATCTTGCTTTTCGAGTCCCTGGTAAGCTTAATAAGTAAAATATTGGTCAATTTTGTATAAAATGGATACCAAACATACATAGATGTTCAAATGTGTGTGTGTGTTGGTAAATATGTATAAATTCACACTAAATGATTCTGTGGACTTTCTTAAAGAGAACTGAAGAAGAAAACTTCATTTGAGGTGGAGGAAGAGGTTTGGGGCCTTCTCCATTCTGAAAGATGATTTAATATTGGACAGGATACCTCCACATACCTTGGAGCTCTTGGGTGAAGAAAAAGGAAGAGATGTTGAGAATCCCTGGCTTTGAACTTTCTGGGGCACAGGAAGAGTATCCTGACTGATTGCTGTGGAAGGTCATAGCTAGCTTTGTAGGTTGTCTGTGTGCTAAGTTTGATTGAAACTTGGTGGGTGGTGCAATGAAAGGCAATTAAATGGCTCTGCCTGAAGGAGGTAGATCTTCGTTCTGTAGAATAGACTGGCCCAGGCCTTAATGTCCCATTAACAAAACTGGGAGGGCTGAGTTTCTGCCTCTCTGAGTTTCTATTTCTCTTTTAGGGGAAATATTCTGCCTTTTTTAGTATATCCTAAAATATTTCATTTTTCTAGGAGAAGAATGGGTTTTAACTTCCAACAGTTTTGTTATGGTTGACCATTAAATGACTTATTATTTGTCAAGTATTCAGAAGTCACCAATTTTACAAGAACAATCTACTGTGGAGTTCATTTGCTAAGAAAGCGTAACAGGATAAAATTATATATTTGGGTGCGGCATATAAGAACACCCCAAAATTATCAATATCTTCATACACAGAATACAAAACCTTAAACTATTTGGAATGTGGAAAAAGCAAACAACTCCATGGAACTAGATAAAGAGATTGCTGTAATTTAAGAAGGAGATAAAATCTGGGTTTGGGTCTCTGTATTAAGCCTTGATTATGATGCTAATGAGGATTTCCACTCCTTTTTTCATAGTTTCATAGTTCATAACAGCTATATCATACATTTTGTAAGCATGTCAAGCTCCCCTCTATACTGGCAATAGCTCTACCACTTTTATTTGAATGGAGTATAAAGATAATTCTGTTTCCTTAGTACTGTATGATCACTGTTTGTCAACCTTTAACATTTATTTTTGAGCAAGATAAAGGGAAGAACCTAATGATGGCAAAAGGCTCTTTTGAGGATTTCCATGGATCTAGATTTCCCCAAACTGTTGGTAAAATATGCAAAATATCTTTTGATATTTGGGATAGCATTCTATGTAAAAGAACTTTCCCTGTCCAGTTTAAGGATAGCTTCACTTGCTTTCAGGCAGAATAATTTTAAATGCTATCTTGGAAAGATGATGAAATATTTTACAAAAGACACAATGATAAATGAGGAAGCTTTACAAGTATTTGTGACCCTATTTATATTCAACAGCAGAGTACCTCTGATACAGCATTGAGCATACCATTATCTGAAACACCCTTTTGTGAGTCTGAAAAGGTTAGCTGGTTTCTTGATATGCAAATTGAGATGATCCTTACTCTCCCCTTCCATTTCAAATACAGAAATTGATCTGGAGGATAAGAGAAAAGAATATTTGCCACTTATAATTACAGCTGCCTGTTTCTCATTGCGTGAGATTTAGCACTTAAAGAGTTCTCCTGTGTTCTCTTCTCTATCTTGAATTCACAAGTGCTTACATTTGCTGCTGGATCACAACCAAGTATTATTTTCCACAGATAGCACTGAAACAATTCAAAGAAAACTTTGTAATTCCACATAGGGACAAATAGAGAAATATTCAGAAACAGGTAACAATAGCAATAGCATTTTGACCTATATACTGCTTCACGGTGGTGCTTTATACCCCTCTCTGAGTGGTTTACAGAGTCAGCATATTGCCCCCCAACAATCTGGGCCCTCATTTTACCCACCTTAGAAGGATGGAAGACTGAGTCATCCTTGAGCCTGATGGGATTTGAACTGCCAAATTGCAGTCAACCAGCAGTCAACAGAAGTAGCCTGCAGTACTGCATTCTAAACACTGCACTATCATGGAAAATATATTCCATCTTGCATGGTGAGATCTGCAAATGCAAATTAATGGAAATGATCATTGCTGATGCCTGCAATTGGGAGGCAAAAGTTCAAGCATTTAAAGAACTGGATTTCCAGCTGATAAATATGTACTTTGTTATGTCCACATTATGCCATGAGTGGGAATTGAGACGCTAAAGCAGGTGTTGCAGTACACTGCTTTCCTGTTGGTTTCAGTGGACATCTAATCAAAATGTTTCAAAATATGCAATATTATCTTAGTGATTTCTAATTATGCTTGTTGAAGTGGTTTTTAACAAGTATATTCCAATGAGGAACCATTCCCTTTATTCTTAGCTGACAATAACACTTAGCAAAAGTTAGAACCACCTAGTGTTGTCAGGGTCACTTTGAAACATTAATGAAATTAAGATGTGCAATTCCTCTGTCAGGTAAGTAAATAACATTCTTATTTTTATAGACAGGGGAAATGAAGCACAGGAGGGTTTAGGTGACTTGTCCAAGGTCGTGCTATAATGAACATCGGTCCTTCAGCTGCATATTTAAGGTCTGTGGCTTTCATGTGCTCAGGATGTACTTCAGGCCTTAAATTCATATTTAGTTAAAAATAAATTATCCAAACTGGCACGTATACAAGACAATTCTCTTTCTCCTATTAGCAGGGGACACAGCTCTCTGCTATCTTACACAAAAGATATTGCCACTCATATCTAATTCTGAATAGTTAGTACCTTATGTATTTCATGCAAGATTGATAAGTGCTTTTCTAATAGTTTTCAAAAGTACAATCATTATCATAATAATGAAACCAAAATAATAATAAAACAGATGTGTGTGTGTGTGTGTGTGTGTATCTTTGGTTCTTCGGGTTTTCTCCCATGTAGAATTGGAAGTATCTAGGCAATGTTTCGATGAAGTCTCATTCATCATCTTCAGGCTTGTGTCTTCGGCCTTGTGTTTCTCGGAGTCATGTGAGCTTGCAGCTGCTTCTTCCTTTTAACTGCTAGTGGGGGTGTGACTTGATTGGGTGGGGGCTTGGCTATGTTCTGATTGGGTGGGTGTGTGTTATCATTGGTTGGGGATTTGGCTCTGTTCTGATTGGTTGCGGGGGTTGGCTGTGTTCTGATTGGCTGGGGGTGTGTTCTGTTCCGGTGGGGGCTTGGTTTACTCAGGTTAGTCTTAGTTGCTGGGAGATTTGAGCTGGTGAGCTGTGATCCTGTTGTTTGGCTTCGCGTTCGTGGCCATGCCACATCTTCATGGTGGGCGTCAGTTCGCTTCATGTATGGGTTGGTGGGGTTTGAAGCAGGTAGTGATGCAACTGCGGTGCGGCTTCTGATCCGTGGTCGTGTCTCATCTTCTGTGTGAGTGTGAGTCTGCTTTCTATGTGGAAGTGTGGTGGTAGCTTCTTGTGTAGCCCCCATGGGTGTGGGTCTGGTGTCATTCTTCATGTTAGTTAGTTGGACCAGGGAAGAGGTCGGTTTTTCTTTTTTGATTGAGTTCTTGTGTTCTTCAATGTGTGCACTTATTCTTCTGTTAGTTTGTCCAATGTATGTGGTGGGACAGGAGGTGCAAGGGATTTCGTATACTCCTTGGTTTTCTAACTCAATTTTGTCTTTAGGGTTTCTTAGAATGGTGGATATTTTTCTGTTTGTGCAGAATGCTGTTTTAATGTTGTGTTTTTGGAGAATCTTGCTGATTTTGTCTGTAGTGCCTTTTATATATGGGAGGAGAGCTTTGCCGTTTTCTTGTTCTCTGTCTTGGATTTTGGTTGGGGTTTCTTTTTGGATTAGGTGGGTAATCTTCTTTCTTTGGAATCCATTGCCTGTTAGTACGTTAGTGAGAGTGTGTAGTTTGGTTTTTAGGTGTTCTGGAGATGAGTGTCTCGGCTACGGAATTGTTCTGTGCTGGGTGGTGGTGTGAGAGTGCGTGTAGATAGCGGTTTGTATGTGTTTCCCTCTGGTAGATGGTGTGTCCTAGGGAGCCATTGGATTTTTTGTATACTAAGACATCTAGGAAGGGAAGTTGATTGTTAGCTTCTGTTTCCATGGTGAATTGTATTTTGGGGTTTAGGCTGTTGAGGTGCGTGAGGAAGTTGCTCAGTTTTTCTTTCCTGTGTGGCCAGATTATGAAGGTGTCATCTACGTATCTGAGCCAGAGTTTGGGTTTGTGATTATATTTTTCTAGAGTTTGTGTTTCAAAGTGTTCCATGTAGAGGTTTGCAATGACAGCTGAGAGGGTGATCCCATGGGTGCTCCTTCTATTTGTTTGTATTTTTGTCCATTGTAAGTGAAGTATGTACTGGATAGGCAGTGATTGGTCAGATCTAGAAAGTGCTTGTGGGGGTTGTATTTGTTTTGGATGGCTGTCAAGGCTTCTTTTATAGGCACTTGGGTGAAGAGATATATGACATCGAAGCTCACTAATAGGTCACTGGGTTGTAAGTTTTGTTTCTTTATGATCTCGATGAACTGGTATGAGTTTCTTACATATGAGTTGATGGATTCTGCATAGGGATGTAGTAGTTTGGTGAGAAATTTGACTAGGTTTTGTAGAGGTGAGCCTATGGAGCTGACTATTGGTCTAAGTGGGGTTCCTTGTTTGTGTATCTTGGAGAGACCATAAAGCTTAGGGCATCTGGATGATTTCTCTCTGGGTATGATTCTTTGCTGGATTTCTTCACTGATGGGGGAGGGTTTTATTTTGGATCTGGTAGTTTTTTCTAGGTAGGTGGTGGGGTCTGTGTTCAGGGGTTTGTATGTGGGGTATTCAAATAGATTGGTTAACTTGGTTTGGTAGTCAGATGTGTTCATAACCACTGTCGCGTTACCCTTGTCTGCTGTCTTTTATTATGCTGCTGTCTTTTTTCAGGTTAAGTAGTGCAGTTTGTTCTTCTTTGGATAAGTTGCTTTTGGGTGGTTTGTTAGTGCAGAGGATGTTGGTGATTTCGAGTCTGGGTTGGTTTTGGTCAGCTGGTTTCAACTATGCCAAACAACTACAGCCCTATGCAGAACTCATCAACTCATACGTAAGAAACTCATACCAGTTCATCGAGATCATAAAGAAACAAAACTTACAATCCAGCGATCTATTAGTGAGCTTTGATGTCATATCCCTCTTCACCCAAGTGCCTATAAAAGAAGCCTTCATAGCCATCCAAAATAAATACAACCCTCCCAAGCACATCCTAGATCTGACCAACCACTGCCTATCCAATACATACTTCACCTACAATGGACAAAAATACAAAGAAATAAAGGAGCACCCATGGGATCATCCCTCTCACCTGTCATTGCAAACCTCTACATGGAACACTTTGAAACACAAGTTCTAGAAAAATATGATCACAAACCCAAACTCTGGCTCAGATACGTAGATGACACCTTAATAATCTGGCCACACAGGAAAGAAAAACTGAGCAACTTCCTCACACACCTCAACAGCCTAAACCCCAAAATACAATTCACCATGGAAACAGAAGCTAACAATCAACTTCCCTTCCTAGATGTCTTAGTATACAAAAAATCCAATGGCTCCCTAGGACACACCATCTACCAGAGGGAAACACATACAAACTGCTATCTACACGCACTTTCACACCACCACCTAGCACAGATCAATTCCGTAGCTGAGACACTCATCTCCAGAACAAAATGCTTAGCCGAGGAACAACACCTAAAAACCGAGCTACACACTCTCACCAACGTACTAACAGCCAATGGATTCCAAAGAAAGAAGATTACCACCTAATCCAAAAAGAAACCCCAACCAAAATCCAAGACAGAGAACAAGAAAATGGCAAAGCCCTCCTCCCATATATAAAAGGCACTACAGACAAAATCAGCAAGATCCTCCAAAAACACAACATTAAAACAGCATTCTACACAAACAGAAAAATATCTACCATTCTAAGAAACCCTAAAGACAAAATTGAGTTAGAAAACCAAAGAGTATATGAAATCCTTTGCACCTCCTTCCCCACATACATTGGACAAACTAACAGAAGAATAAGTGCACACATTGAAGAACACAAGAACTCAATCAAAAAAGAAGAACCGACCTCTTCCCTGGTCCAACTCCTCAAAGCCACAGGACATAAGATTGACTTTAAAAACACCAGAATTATCGCCAAAACCAAACACTTCAACAACAGAATAATCAGAGAAGCCATAGAGATAGAAAAATGCCCACACAGCATGAATAAACAAGATGACACCTCCCGCCTACCAGCCATTTGGAAACCCACCCTCATTAACAAACGAGTACCTAACATGAAGAATGACACCAGACCCACACCCAAGGGGGCCACACAAGAAGCTGCCACCACACTTCCACGTAGAGAGCAGACTCACACTCACACAGAAGATGAGACACGACCATGGACCAGAAGCCGCACCGCAGCTGCATCACTACCTGCTTCAAACCCCACCAACCCATACATGAAGTGAACTGACGCCCACCATGAAGATGTGGCATGGCCACGAACGTGAAGCCAAACAACAGGATCACAGCTCACCAGTTCAAATCCACCAGCAATTAAGACTAACCTGAGTAAACCTAGCCCCCACTGGAACAGAACACACCTCCAGCCAATCAGAACACAGCCAAACCCCCAACCAATCAGAACACAACCAAGCCCCCACCCAATCAAGTCACACCCCAACTAGCAGTTAAAAGGAAGAAGCAGCTGCAAGCTCACATTACTCCGAAAAGCACAAGGCCGAAGACACAATCCTGAAGATGATGAATGAGACTTCATCGAAACATTGCCTAGATACTTCCAATTCTACGCGTTCTAATCTTGTGACCTCCTGGGTCTTGTGCTGTAATTTCCTGGGTCGTAATGAGCTGGGTAATTGTAATCTCCTGGGTAATTGTATTGTAATCTCCTGGGTCATTGGCTATGTTGCAACATCCTGAGGTTTTGTGATGTAGCCTCCTGAGTTCTGTGATGTGATATCCTGAGCAGGTGTCTGTAATGTGATGTTGCTGGTTTTGGTTTGGCTCCGAGTTTGAGGCCTGGCTCTGTGTTCATGTCGTGTGTCAGTTTGCTTGGTTTGGGGGTCGGGGTGTGTGGCAGCTGGTGATGCAGCCACGGTCTGGTTTCTGGATAGTGGTTGCCTTTTGTCTATGGGGTGGGTTTGGTTTTGAGTCTGGTGAGGGAGATTGGTGGTGGCGTCATGTGTTGTTTTGGGTCCAGTGTTGGTTTACAATAAGACCCAGAATGTCACAAGATTAGAACTCAGAAAGTCATCACACAGCCCATTACCCAGGTCATTACAATCCAGAAGATTACAGCACAAGACCCAGAATGTCAAAGCAATAGAATTCAGAAGGTCATCACACAGCCCATTACCCAAGTTGTTACAACACAGGAGGCTGATAGACACACAGCCAATACCTCAGCCACACATGTTCTTAAGAAAAAGCCAGCCAATCTGCAAACATCAACTCTATCAATCGATCAAGAAATGACAACACAGCCAACCTTCCCACTAGTATATATAGGGAGACAGTAGCTCAGATCACACTTTGCTCGCACAAGCACAAAGCCAAAAGCACAGTTTGGTGTAGGTCATTTGAATGGCTTATCACTGCTTTAGTGGTTAAACAATCAGTTGAATAAACAAGAGAGACTGTCAACTCAATAGTTTGGACAATAAGCCAATATATTTTAAAAGGACCTATATAGCACTACCACTAAGTATTGAGGGAACCTGTGGCACTCTAGATGTGGCTGAATTACCACTCCCTTGCGGCCAATCAACAACCATGCTTTCTGCACTGATGTGAGATCCATCAAATCAGAAGGGCCAAAGTTCTTATCTGTACATTATATTTCACACTATGTGAGGACAAATTATATGTTCATGTTCCTTCTTGTAAAGTCTGTGTTCTTTTAATTATAGATAATATGCTTGTCAAAACAGACAATGCTGTGCTTTTACTGTGAATAACAGTTTTTTATAGAAATGATGCCCCCCCCCGCCCCCCGCCCCCCTCCCCCAAGGCCTGGTTCCATTATTTCACCATCCATTCATTGCTGATATTTCTGAATCCAATAAGAAAGTCTGAATGGGATTCTATGCATAGTTTGTTGAACACAGATAGAAAAGGTAAAGACTTGGAATCAAAAACTTGATTGCTAGTGGACGTCATAGCATATTTATGTAATTTCAATTTTTTAAAATGCAAGTAGTATTAATACTATTTCCCAGTCTTTCCGATATTCCCTAATCTAACCAGGTCCAATCCAGATTTATTTTTACTAGACCACAATGTTCACTGCATGGGCCAAACATGTGATTCATAAATCCTAATATATCCAAATTTCGGGTCACGTATAGCCATCATTTTCAAATCTTCCTCAGTATAGAATAGACGGAAATTAAAGTTAGGACTGATAACTTGAGACACACTTTGAGTAGTAACAATATGTGTCTTCTGTGTCTTTATAATATTTCTGTATCCTGTTTAAAAATATGAACTGAACAATTTAGCAATTCTATACACATGAAAATAAGTGGAACTTACTGACATGTTAGATCTCTTGGCTTAAAGCCTAAAAGTTCATGTCAACAAAAATATTCAGATTGCATTAGCTAATGAAATTCTGGATGTTTTCATCCCTTGTTTTCCTTGCCAATCAGCCTGATCGGAATGTTAAGGAAGTTTTATATTATTATACTGAAAAAGCACATAGTTGAGAAGATAAATTAAATGTAATAATGTCATGAAACAAAATGAAACAACTGTATCATTTCCTTCCATATTATTTCCACATTATTTTGATGATGATGATGATGATGACATCAACCCATTTCTTTTTCAAGGGGCAACATTTAATATATCATATTCCTATATTGATATATTTATATTTTGTCTCTTATTGGGTTTATGCTAGTTTTGTTATATCTCTGTCATTTGGTTCTTGCTAGTTTCTGTAGAATGTCATGCTTCTAAGACATTCAGACATTTTTAGTTTATATTTATTTATTTATTTTATTTATTTATTTATTAACATATTTATATACCGTCCTTCTCCCGAAGGACTCAGGGCGGTATACAGCCAACTAAAACATTCCACAATTATAAAAGTTAAAAGAAGATTAAACATCCTAAGGCTGCCTTTAAAATTGTACCCAACCCCAATAAATTAATAAAATCTCAAAATTTAAAACCCAAAATTCTAAAATTGCTCTAAAACTCCCATTTCAGTCCAGGCCGGCATCTTGAAGAGCCAGGTTTTCAGTGCACGTCTGAATGCTCTCAGGTCGGTGCTGTTTCGTATCTCCGGAGGCAGACCATTCCAGAGGGTGGGAGTCCCCACAGAGAAGGCCCTATTTCTTGGGGTCACTAGGAGGCACATAGATGCCGTCAGTACCCGAAGGAGGCCCTCCCTGTGGGAGCACATATATTTAAATCATTTTAAAATCATATATAATATTACTTGTATGATTTTACATACTTTTATTGCTACTTGTATGATTTATTTTTATTGCATACTTGTAATAAAAGTGGAAATTAAAAAAGAAGACAGCAATGAGGCCATGTTTAGCAAACTTCATTAGTAGCATATGGTAGCCAAAATAGCTTTTCTTTTTGGTATTTTGATCATCCAGTGATGAAACCTGTGGTCCACAGAAGCTCATAGTAAATGTATTAATCTTTAAAGAGTCACAAGACTACGGTTATTTTCAAATGTAAACATATATGTCAAATATTATGCTAAGGATAGATAGCTTTATTTTACCTTTTTCCATCTCTATCTCTTATCAAAAGTATATGGAGTTTTTGAGCAATTGCTTTTTCTGTTTGCTGCCCAAGAGGCTTTAACTCTGTTCTCTTACAGCTGATCACAGACTCTGCATGAAATCAAACAGCCCCTTAATGTGAGAGCTCCGGGGGATATGCCTGAACTGATGAGACAGACTGTCAGTCAGATGCCTCTGAAATAATTTGTTTCCCTTGAAGAATGATGTTCTATCTATAGAAATACTTTATCAAGAACTGCCCCCTCCACCACAAGTCTTCCTACTTCTATACTGTATATTTTTCTTTATGAATAATTGTACCACCCATTTTAATTTTTTTCATACATCTTACTCTCTCTGTTTTTATTCTAAAAGCTGACATTGTTGTACTGTGATTTGTTCAGCTCATAAAGAAAATGGAACCGAGTAGCAATGCAGAACTAGTTGCGTAGCAGCTATTACATAAAATGCTTTATCCCTAATTTTTATTAAGTGCCTTTTTAATAGTGGGAAGGAAGGAAGGAAGAAAAACCTATTTTACCACAAGCACATACTGACAAAATACTGGTTTGTTTCTATACTTAGTGGTACTTAAAAAGGTGGTAGTGTAATCATGATAACTTCACTAGTTTAGTCTAAGTTGGAGTTATCTGTGTGAAAATTGGAGCCTTTATTATAGAAGAAGAATTATGCAGAACAATAAGCTGTATTTTATATTAAATGACAGAAATCAAAGTTTATTATACTGAGAAGGACCTACAGCAGTTGTGATTCCCAGGTGAAGAATACCTATATGATATGTGTGTTTGGAAATAAGTATTGATCATAATTATACCTAGCAGCAAATTCTTACTTAAAATCTGAGAGGTGCTTGATTGGTACTTTGCAGTATAAATAAGAGCAGAATACTAAAATTGTTCTTCATCCACAATACATAGCCCTATGAAGTTCTTCAATATTTTCTATTGCAGACCCTTGAATAGCCAGACTTGTTGCCTGGAGACCTGCTGAATTGGCATACAATGAGTGACACAAGGGACTACAAATGTACAAAGAGTCTGACATCAAGGATGGGATTCAAATTTTTTAACAACTGATTCTGTGGGCGTGGCTTAGTTGATGGTGTGGATTGGTAGTCATATTATTCGCTGGGCATGGCCAACTCAATATTTATTTATTTATTATTTATTATTTAAATTTAGATACCGCCCTTCTCCCAGGGGACTCAGGGCGGTGTACAGCCCATCTAAAACCCACAAATATACAAAAATTAAAAAAGTATTAAATTAATCGGCTGATAAATGAGACTAAAAAGACCCCACCCCCCACCTTAAAACCCCAATTTAAAATTAAATGCTATGGAGACCAAATTAAAACCATTATCTCAGCCCAGGCCAGCCTGCTCAAAGAGCCAGGTCTTCAACGCGCACCTGAAGGCCCTCAGGTCCGTGCCGGTACGGAGCTCCGGTGGCAGAGTATTCCAGAGGGCGGGGGCACCCACAGAGAAGGCCCTAACCCTCGGCGCCACCAGACGACACATAGCGGCCGACGGCACCCGGAGCAGACCCTCTCTGTGGGAACGCACCGGCCTGTTGGAGATCACTGGCAGAATGCGGTCCTGGAGGTAACCTGGTCCCATGCCATGGGTCGCCCTAAAGGTCAAAACTAGAACCTTAAAGTGAACCCGGAGAGCCACCGGCAACCAATGCAGCTCGCGCAGGAGAGGCGTCACATGGGCGCTACGCGACGCCCCCATAATCACCCGCGCGGCTGCATTTTGCACCAGCTGGAGTCTCTGGATGCTCCCCGCGGGGAGCCCCATGTAGAGGGCATTACAATAGTCCAGGCGAGAGGTGACAAGGGCCTGAGTGACCGTGCGCAAGGCGTCCCGATCCAGGAAGGGCCGCAACCGGTAGATCCGACGGATCTGATGAAACGCCCCCCTGGAGACAGCCGCGATGTGATGTTCAAGCGACAGCCGTACATCCAGGACGACACCCAGGTTGCGAGCCCTCTCTGCGGGGGGCAGAACTTCCGCCCCGATAGCCAGCGAAGGTTACCACAGCCACTCGGTATTGGATGGGTTGAGCCGAAGCCTGTTCCCGCCCATCCAATCCCGCATGGCCTCCAAGCACCTGGGCATAGCCCCCACAGCATCGTTGGGGTGGTCTGGAGTAGAGATGTACAACTGGGTGTCATCTGCATATAGATGACACCTCACTCCAAGACCACGGATGATCTCGCCCAGCGGCTTCATATAAATGTTGAACAAGAGGGGAGAGAGGACCGACCCTTGAGGCACCCCACAAAGCAGGGGCCTAGAGGTGGACCTCTCCCCCCCCTCCAACACAAATTGCGAACGGTCGGAGAAGAAGGAGGAGAACCATCGAAGGACGGTTCCACCAATCCCCAACCCCTCCAACCGTCGCAACAGGATACTATGGTCGATAGTATCGAAAGCTGCCGAGAGGTCTAATAGGACCAGGACAGAGGAGAACCCTCTGTCACGAGCCCTCCAGAGATCATCGACCAACGTGACCAATGCCGTCTCAGTGCTATGTCCAGGCCTGAAGCCCGATTGGGACGGATCGAGGTAAGTAGCTTCCTCCAGGTACTGGGGGAGCTGACGTGCCACCACACTCTCAACAACCTTCGCCACAAAGGGAAGGTTGGAGACCGGACGATAGTTGTTTAAAATAGCTGGGTCCAGGGAAGGCTTCTTGAGGAGGGGGCGCACCACTGCCACCTTCAGGGCGGCAGGGAGCACCCCCTCTCTCAAAGAAGCGTTGACAATCCCCTGGAGCCAGCCTCGTGTCGTCTCCCTGGTGGCCGAAACCAGCCAGGAAGGGCACGGGTCCAATAAACAGGTGGTGGCATTCAGACCCCCCAGCAGCCTGTCCACACTCTCGGCGGTCACAGGATCGAACTCCCCCCAGATAACACTCACAAGACCTGCCCCGAACACCTCCCCTGGGACCATCCAATTGGAGTCGAGCCCCTCTCGAATCTGAGCGATTTTATCATGCAGAAATCGGGAAAACTCCTCCGCCCTACCCTGCAAGAGGTCATCCCGCGCTCTCGGTTCAAGTAGAGAGCGGGTCACTCTAAACAGGGCGGCAGGCCGATTTTCTGCTGACGCAATAAGGGCGGAGAAATACGAAGATTTCGCCGCCCCTATCGCCACAAGGTAAGTCTTAATATGAGATCTCACCTGTGTTCGGTCAGACTCAGAACGGCTCGCCCTCCAAATGCCCTCTAGACGTCTCTTCCAGCACTTCATCTCCCGTAGCTCCTCCGTATACCACAGAGCCAAATGGGATCTGTGCCGGGTCAGAGGTCGCAGGGGCACAACTCGATCTAGAGCCCCGGCGGCCAACCCGTCCCAGGTGGCCACCAGGTCTCCAGGCGAGCTGTGAGCCAGAGACTCAGGAAACGGCCCAAGCTCCCTCTGGAACCGCTCCGGGTCCATCAGGCGCCTGGGGCGGAACAATCTAGGTGATTCTGCCTCCCTGCGGTGGGGGGTGGTGGAACGGAAGTCCAACCTAAGGAGGGAATGATCTGTCCATGACAAGGGTGTGATAACTAACTCCCCAAAATTACAGTCATTCAACCACTGCCCAGAGACAAAAATCAGGTCCAGCATGTGTCCTCCAATGTGAGTGGGGGCGGAAACTAACTGGGTCAGGTCCATGGCCGTCATGGAAGCCAAGAACTCCAGAACTAACCCCGAGGTTTCACCGGACGATGGCAGGTTGAAATCCCCCATGACCAAAAGTCTGGGGGTCTCAACCGCCAGCCCGGCTATCACCTCGAGGAGTCTGGGCAGGGCCGATGAGACGTGGCAGGGAGCCAGGTACGCCATCAAAAGACCCATCTGAACCCCTTGCCCCCACTTCACAAATAGAAATTCACAGCCAGCCGTCTGAGGGACAGTGGCCTCCCTAGGATGAAGGGCTTCCTTTATAAGCACCGCCACCCCTCCACCCCTTCCCTGAATCCTAGGCTGGTGAAATGCAAGGAAACCTGGTGGGCACATCTCAACCCGAGGAACACCGCCCTCTGGGCCCAACCAGGTTTCGGTGACACCTACCAGGTCTGCGGCCTCCTCCTGAACCAAATCATGGATCAGGGGAGCCTTATTAACCACGGACCTGGCATTGCACAACAACAGCCGGGTATTCAGGGCCTGAGAATCCGGACAACCAGGGCTGCAGGATGGGTATGGAGGGTCGGAGCGCGCTACTGCTTGCAAACATCGGGAGCACGATCCCCTTACCAGATACGGCCCTCTACCCCCAGCATATCTACCCCTCCCAGTCACTGTGCTGATAAAATTAGCCCCCGGCTGCCCACCCCCAGTCTGCCACCCCGACACGGAAACCTCCGAGGCCCCCCAGGCGCGCGGGCCGGCCCGGCTGCCCCCAACTCCATGTGGGCTGTCTCCCCTGCCCACCCTGGATCCATTTATCCCATTAAAAAACCCCATTAAAAAACTGCAAATCCCGGGTTTCCCGCGCTTCCTCTTTCCATTTCTCTGGCTTCCACGGCCCCACCATCGCTCCGGATCCCAGGATCCCTCATAGCGGAACGTCTTCGACAGTCTTGAAGGCCACCTAAGGGAGAGGGGGACGTCCCTCAGGGCCCAAAGTTCCGCCCTTGAGTAAATCCGTGGCCCCGGCCACCCCACCCCGACGGTCCCGCAGTGTCCATGGTCTCTGTGGTGATCTCTGTGATGAAGAGGTCCAAGCAGACTGGGGCAAACCCCTCTCCCTTCCGGCTGCCGCACCCCTGCCACTGATGGGACCCCCGGGGGAAGAGGAGTCACAGGCAAAGTCAATCCCCCCCTCCCCGGGCCCACCACCCCTGCCACAGGTGGGGGGGAGAATGATCACAACGCCGTCCAACCACCAGTCTGTGCGTCGTCCTCAAAGCCATAGGGGCTGCCCCGAATCCAGACCGGGCCCGCCATGTCCACAGCGGGTCCACCGCTGGACCGGTCGGGGCCCCCCAAGATCGCCGCGGCCCGAGCGAGGCCGCAGAGCCTGCCACACTGTCGTGCCTCGCCAGGGACAGCAGGGCCTCTTCATGACCCTTAGGAACTCCAGGGTTGCCGCGGCAGCTGTTCTAGGGCCTCAGCGGTCTCAAGGCTGCTGAGGCCAGTCCAGGGCCCCCCAGGCGGCTCCCCCAGGTCCGCGCCGCCCCGGGAAATCCAGGGCCACCGCTCCCTCCAGGGGGCCGCCGGGGCCATGCCGCGGCGGTCTCCCCACCCCGGAGACTTCTGGGTCCATCGGCGTCCAAAGCATTAAAGATGTCACCATGCTGACTGCGGAGGCCGCCGCCACCGCCATTGAGGCTGCCGCCACCGCGCAACCAGCAACAAGGCCGCCGCTGCCGCGACCGCCACCGCCGAAGCTGCCGCCGCCGCGACCGCCGAGGCCTCCATCGCCGCTGCCACGACCGCCGAGGGCACCACGGCCTCCACCGCGACCTCCGAGGCTGCCCTCACCACTGGAGCTGCTGCCGCTGCCGCCGCCGAGGCCGCCGCCGTCGTCGCAACCGCCGCCGTGGCCGCCGCGACCTCCGCCGCCGCCGCCGAAGCCACCGTAACCACCGCAGCCCCCGGCGCAATTAGCGCCGCCGGGGGCCTCATCCAGCACTGCCGGCCACCGGGAAAGGCCTCCAAGGCCTCCAGGATCCACTCGGCGCCGCCGGGGCTGCATCTGCGCCGCCCTCCGCGCCATCCTCCACGCCGGTCCCGCGGCTCCAGCGCCTCTGATGACTCCTGCCGGCCTCCCCCGGTCCTCCCTCGCCTCTGCCACCGGCGGGGGGACCCGGGGGACATGGGGGGCCGCGTCCGGAGCCGCCACGGCCGGAGAAAACACCGACGGAGGCGCGCGGCTGCCATCTTCGGAAACCCGGAATGAAAATATCACTCACATTGAGGCACACATCTCCTCGTCTGGCCTCTCATGACTGGGGGATACTGCAATAGTTGTAAGTGTGAAAAATGGTCATAAGTCACTTTTTTTCAGTGCCATTGTAACTTTGAATGGTCACTCCACACAAGCAAAGTACCAGCAAAGGAGGAAAAAAAAACTCCAGAGAAGTTCCTGAGACAGGAAGTCTAGTCCTGCCAAGAATGTAATAAAGATTAACAGAGAGGCAGTTTTTGTAAGCAACACCAGAATGTTTCCTTCCTGTTTTCCTTACAGGATTAGGCCAGTAATTTCTTCTAACAACTGGTTCTCCGAACTGCTTAGAATGTTAACAACCGGTTCTAGCGAATAGATGCAAACTGGTAGAATCCCACCCCTGGCTGACAGAAGTTAGAAAGTGCATTTTCCTGAAGAAATTGTTCTAGTACCAGAACCTCCTCCTTGGCTCCTCTACAGATTCCCTTGGAGACAAAGGAAAAAAACTTTACAAAGTCCATTAATAGTATTATGCAGTGGTGGGATTCAATTTTTTTTACTACCGGTTCTGTGGGCGTGGCTTGGTGGACGTGGCAGGGGAAACATACTATAAAATCTCCATTCCCACTCCACTCCAGGGGAAGGATATTGCAAAATCCCCTTTCCCTCCCCACCCACTAACCTGCTTTCCAGTTCCATTGTCCTGTGCAGGGCAACAAAAGAAGACCCAGCCAATCAGCTGGGACTCGGGAGCAAGAGAATAGATGGGGGCAGGGGCAGTCAAAGGTGCCGGTTTGTCTGAACTACTGTCCAGAACTGGTCAGAACCTGCTGAATACCACTTCTGGTGTTATGTCTATGAATGCTATAGTCATTTAGCAGAATCTAAACCTAACTTTTGTCCCTAAACGTGTCCATATCCTGCAGCCAAGTCTGTTGCTATTTAAGAGATACATATAATCTAATTTCTACAGTCCTCTTTGCTTGATTTGCCAGTCCCAATTTTGACTAAATTCATTCCTGGAACAGATTAAAACTTTTAGTTATATTCATCACAGTACTTTTAATATGTTCTTTTCTGACATAGTAAGGGAATTTGGAAAATTTGAGGGATCACCCTTCTTATGAATGTGTTAATCACAAGTTACAACAGGGAGTCACTACAAGATTCTACACATATTCTTAAGATATTTGGAATTCAGAACTAGTAAATTAACTGATGTCTTTCTGGAATATATATTCATAAATGACATGGTAGACAATGCATCAAATTAGAAGTAATTATCTCTAATAACAAGTCATGAACCTTATGCAAACTGAAGATAACTTTTGCCTGAACAGAACAGGATTTACCAGAATTTATGGAAGAATAAGACCTCCCCTCTACAATCCTTGTCCCATGTTTTTGTGTACAAGTTTAATGTCAGTGCAAATTTTGATGAAATAAATTAATTAAAGTTATGGTTCAAGTTTAGATAACCTTCCTTCCTTCCTTCCTTCCTTCCTTCCTTCCTTCCTTCCTTCCTTCCTTCCTTCCTTCCTTCCTTCCTTCCTGTTCAAATTGCCTTTCACTTACTTTAATATTTTTGAAAGGATTACACTCATCCACATTATATGAAAGAAATCTTTAGCCTTTGGAGTACAGGTTAAGGATATTCTTGCTATATAAAAAGTATTTTTGAAAAGTTTCTTCAGTTCCATTTCACACTGTTTCTTATCCAGATAATCTTTGCACAGGGAAGATAAAGGTTTGTTTTGCTGTAAATCAAATGGGCAACTAAAATGCAATTTTGAGAATGTGTACACTATTTGCTCAAACAGAGATTCTCTTTCAATAAATAGTCACCAATGGAACACATATTGTCATCCATGTTTTGCCCAGTTATTTTTTAATATAATAATACATTAAATACTTAAATAATACAACAGGCTTATCCAGAATGTTCACATGGCATAATAAGCTTCTAACTATTCACCTCAGGCACTTAGTTTCTTCATAAATAGATTAAGAGTCAAGAGGGGGCTTTTGCTGCCAATTGCTGATATGTGCGTTCAATGTTTAAAGTGTTCTAGACATTGAATGTAAGTATGTGCAAAAGGATTGTTAGCAGGTCTGCAGATCTTAGCACTTTGTCAAACAGCACACCTTTTCCCTTCACACTTGTAATGTTGCAGGTAAAATTCAGGCAAAATTCCACAGGCTTTTGTGTTTTCTGTCAAGAAACAATAGATAATGAACAAATATTGTGAATCTAGTAACTTACAATTGGTTCTATTTGTGTATAATTCTATAGTGACATGATGCTTAGAATTAAGAGAAATAGACTGGATTCACATGAAGAGTGATGAGATGTGTTAGGTTACATGTAGCTAGTCACTTAATTTAAAAAGTATGTTTGATGGTTATACAATGGAAACCCAACTCGTAATTTATTGATAAATGATACCTATGGTTAAATAAGGTTCATGCGACAGATTACAGCCTTTTTTTTTTTTTAGTTCTGTTGAATTTATATTTCAATAAGAAACAAGATCTATGCAGTTGATAATATAATTAATCATTAATTTTCCATGCTTCTCCAAAGTTTACAATATATAGTAGCTTCCTAATTATATTAAGGAAGTTGTATAAAAAACATAAAAGTGTATTTTGTATATATTAAAAGGCGTAAATGTCTTTTTTAATACTAAGTCTTTCTTTCTCTCTTGCCAACTGTAATATTCTTTAGAATTAATCTTTTCAATTGTTGTGGGGGGGGTTTTGTGGGGATATGCAGTTTAGCTGTATCTGGTAGTCATGCAACCATCATTTTTAAGAACTGAAGAAAATTATTTTGATATAAATTAGCTAATTTTCCAGAATAGTAACATGGCAGTTGGATTTGTAGAGTAAGGTTCAATTTGTGACAGAATTTTCAGCAAGCATAATTATCTTATAAACAGATCCATAAATTAAACATGTTCCCATCCAACTGACACTTCATATATTAGAAATATTATAAATAATTAAGGGAACTAAACTAAAATTAAAAAAAGAGTACCGATAGCATCAGAGAAAAGATTTAGGAACATTAATATTATCATAGCAAAATCTGTGCATTTATTAATTCCAAATATGCATGTTTCACTGTGTCTGCCTTTCAGCTAGAATCTTGTCACTGTCAACAGCTTTGTTGAAGCTATAATGGGAAACAATATGTATGAACAGAAATTTCATGTACTACCACAGAGACTCCAGGTGCCATGCCAATTTTTTGCCCCTAGAGTGAATGAAATTCTTTATAGAACAGAAGGGGAAAAAAGATAAAAACTAAGTTGATGCACAATTGGTACGTAACCCTAATCAAGTTTCCTTTTTGAATTCCTAGATTAGGGCTTCGATCCACATTTGAATAGGAAATAAAACTGGTACTTGAATGGATAAAACACAATCTCTAGTACTTAGGGACCAAAGTACTTTGGTACTTTTTTTTTCAAATATTGAATGCAAAAAATCTATTGCATTCACTTAATGTTTACTTCTAAACAAGCTGACAATTAGACAAAAATCTTTTTCTGTCCAAGATTGTTCCTGTAGTCATTCTCCTTTTCTTTCAGCTTCAACAAAATATAGTCCCTAAATATTTTTTAATGTAATAAAAAGATAGCTGACATATTTTGTACTTTTCCTATATCTTTCCACACCTAGTTTAAATATGTTGAGAAATCTCAAACTCCGCCTATTGTCCCCAGTTCCCAATTGGACATACACATACATCTGTTCCACATATATAAGACTACATGACATTACATTCACATTGATGTGTGTGTTGCTTAATTAGGAAACCTGTGCCTATTTGGCTTATTTACAATAGCTATCTATTTGAGATATTATACACAATTTAGCTTCTTCTCAGTTGTCCTTCTTTTGTTCTTTATTTGATATAATTGGCTATGGCTAGAGAAAATGGTTTAATAGACTCATGGTGTCCCAACCTGTAATGCAGTTGTATTTACATATGCTTAAAAACTGAAATATGGTTGTTCTACTTATTTTCACCAAATTTCACACATCAGGAATTTTCAATTTCACTGAATATAATAAATCTGAGGGAAACATTTAGGTTCTTTTATTTAACTGAATGCATTGCTAACGCTCCTACACAAAAGGTGTAATCAAGTTTGTTTGCTTGGCTTTTTTTTTTTTTCAGTAGAGCTGAAAGAGATGCTGGCTGGCCAATACCTGTTGAATCAGTTTTGAGACTAAGGACAAAACCTTCCATAATTCTTTGGGGATACTTTTTCTTACACAGTTTAGCTATTGGAGGAATACTTTTAATGAAAGGACGCTGCAAAGATTTCTTGCCTAGGTGAAGCTGACAATTCTTTCAAATGTTTTTGCTTTAGTAGAAAAAACAGTTCCAATTTCTTCTCATTGTCACCTCCCCCGACATGATAGTCTATGTGTAAGACTTACAATGGAGTTAGAAAATGTTGTGATTTTATGAAAGTAATGTCAAGTAAAGCTATAGGTCATGTAGCCAAACTTTTATTCAAGTTGGCTTTCCATTTTAAATTTTAATAATAGGATTCAGGAATTCTGAAATTATTCCAAATGCACAATGTCAACTTTTCAGCACAGATTTCCCATGCTTCAGCTAAACAGCTGAATTAGTCAGTGTTTTCATAAATGTGAATTGGATTTATGGATATATACATACATGCACATACATATAGGTATGTACACAGAGAGACACTCTATACATACAGATATACTCTAATACAAATGTATTACATATAACTTCTCAGTTCTGCTTTTCTGCTCTTATACTTTTCCATTATTCTCTCTCTCTCTTTCTGAATATTTTCCTCTTTCTGCTTTCTTATATATATTTTTTCCTTTCACCCTTTCTGTGTTTCATCTTTATCACAGTTATAGTTCTGTTCCTTTTCTACTTTCTTTTTCCCATCCTTTTGTTGACATATTTATTGGCTCTTTTTTATTTCACTATATTTGGGTGTGCATCTGCTACATGGCCATGTATGATTATGACTTTTTTCCTTTTCCTTACCCTTCTTACCCTCCTTTATCTATTTCCCACTCTTTCTCTTTTTTCCAATTCCATTAACGAAAGTAGATAATAACTTGTGAATTCAAGTGGAACTTCATTTCTTAAACTGCACACTCGTGCTGGAACCCATTAAGCTCAATAGCGAGAAATGAGAGAAATCATAATTATCAGGCCAGTAAAATACATGAAACATAAAATTTGTCAGGGAAAGTAATTGAAATTATTGGAGCAGTTGCGTCTTGGTGCTGTGCAGGCCTGGAGTGATAATGGAAAGGTTATGGGCAATGTTTAGCAATGCTGATGAGGCCCAAGGTGACTCACACCATCACAGTCAGCAACTTTATGCTCTGCTTACATTAATTTGCTAATACATCTTTAGAAATGGCCAGGCTAAAGAGATGAAGTCCATAGAACCTTACCCAAATTCTGTAGTATTTAATGATGCAAAATGTTTGCTTTCTTTGATGCAAAATGTTCGCTTCATATTTCATACTCTTCTGTCTCTGTTTCCCTTGTGCATACAACTTGAAATGTGACATATTTATTCTTACTCAGCTCAAACTGTCCACAGAACCATATCTATACTGTAAATGTGACAGTTAGTCTAGTCTAATAATCTTAATCGAGGGAAAGTTGGAACAGGACTCAAATTAACTATTTACTAAGTAGTCATTTTGTATTTGTAAAAGTCAAACATCAATTATTTACTCTTATTGATCTGCTTTATTAGTGTCCTATTTTCAGATTAGTTATACAGAATATATAGTACCAACATATGTCACAATTTTTTCTTCCTCTATGGAGGAAGTTTCTAGGGCAACTTTCAGTCCCAGATTAATAAGTTATATATACACTTTTTTATCCATTTAACAAAAGTATATGGCTGACCATCTAAAGCTGACCATATAAGCTGACCTGACTATAAGGACTAAAGGAGAAGCATACAGGGCAAATTTGAAACAATGTCATAGAGAAGGTATGACCTGTTCACCACCCTAGAATGTAAGACATAGTTGTGTTTTTTTTAAAAAAGAGTGTGTGTGTTTGTGTGTGTAATTACATTAATTATATATATATTGTATGTATCTATGTATTCATCATTGGTGGAGGTGGGAGTTCTTAATGGTACTAACAGTCTGATAATTGGAACTAGATATCAGAGTTTCCTTTCTTTGGATGTATTCAAGTAATAAATGTGGAAAGCTATCTCCTTCAGTTGCCTAAATTACTTATCCTAACTCTACAAATCTCAAGAGAAATTGGAGTGGGAAGATCAAAGAAAGAGAAAATAGTAGGTAGCCCAAACCAACTCCATCCCATATTCTTTTCAATTGTGCCTACTATAACTCAAAATGGGGAGCTATAGATTGCCACATTCATAAATTGTACAGATTGTATGATATATTTTCATAGTTCAGACAAAAGCTCAATGGCATACTGTTGTAGGAAAAAGAATAATGTATGAAATTTAGGTTTACTTGTTTTGAAAACCTGGGAGAAGGCAGGACAAAAGCTTCAACTATCCAATTGGAATTTGTCAGTTTCCAGGCATAGTCATGCTTTATACAGCTAAATTTCAAACTCAGAAAAGTAATGTGACATAATTAACATAGTCCAATTATGGACTATAATTGGACTATTATAGGAATTTAGGAACTACATCATTATCACATTGCTTCCTTGATGTTTGGAATTCCTTATCATATAAACTATATTAGATGTGGGTTGTCAGAATGGAGCCAATGGGAGGTAGATTTTCAGCCATTAATATTTTTATAACAGCAGTTACACATTGGAGTTAACTATTATAGCCATGGTTTAATGGTCATTTTTGTCACTTTTCCAGATTTTTTTTTTTTTGCTTTGAAGAATAAGTGAAAGTATTGCTTTTTATAGAAAGAACAATCTGTATCTATTTCCACTAGTAGAGAATAGCTAAATAACATAGGAGGGATAAAAATAGGTATGTATTCACAATTGACACAGCAGAAATGTTAAAAATTTATGTGTGGTTTAAAAAAGAAAGAGAGACAAAATGTATTTATATTTTTATTTCTAAGATATTCTAAAAATCAGCTACAGTATAGAGAAATTAGAGAGTTACCAATTTTTTTGAATGGGATTCTTCTTATAATTCTACACTGCTAAAAATTTAAAGAATAGATATCATAAATACTGTACAAGACATCAGACAATTAGAAATATTTTCAATATTATTTTTCTGCAATGCTTGTGATATATCACAATATCTATGGTACATACATTTTGTTAAAAACAATCTGTGGGGGAATTTCTGTTGCTCAATGACTATGAAATGTTACAGTATTTTAAATAATTATCATGTTTTATTTTTTTTCAAATATCACTGATGAGAATTGCTTGTAGATTTCTATATGGCACTCAGTGTGCTTTAAAATGCTGAACACAATACAGAATAACAATAAAAATGTTAGACCCTGCTCTGCTTTATGTGAGACCATCCTTAGGTATGTTTAGTAATAAACAGAAGACTATAAATTTCAGCAAGTACTTGTGATTCAAGTGTGTGGAAAATTTACTTTACTACCCTAACCATAATTCTTTCCCTTAGAACATTCAGTTATGTTTTCAGTCCCTGTTTTCTGGCATCCCAATTTGATAAATGTATTATTATCATGCTCTTTAACACCCTCCATTACTATTTTGAGGTGTTGGGGATGGGTGAGTTAGTGATTTTATATATGTGCATATAAAATAGTTCATTATTTTATATTATTCTGTTTTTTGGGGGAAACACATTTGAAAACATTTATTCATGTAATATATATTTTCCTCAGATTTAAGGATATTTTATTGTCAAATATGTTCTCATAAAATATAATGTGCCAAACTGTGTGAAAATTTAAGAATAATGTTAAATGCATTGCAGTCTATATGTAAATTAATATGCAAGATTTTGATCTTTTACGAAATGGATCTAATGCATATGCAGAACTCTGTTCCATTCTGTTCTCTCAGGGAAGCCCCTGAGAGACTGTCTTTTCCCAGTCCACACACACATTCAGCACAAGAAAGCATGCTTATTTCATACAACCCACCTGTAGTCATTCCCCAGGTCCCAATTCTATGTGAGCAGTCCTTTCAGGTCCATTCTCGTCATAGATATAACAAAGGCAATAAGGGAAATCAGATCACAGTCTCTTTTGTGCACTGGCAGCACAATAGCCCCATGATGCTTGTAGTTCTTGACAGATAAGGCAACACACTTTTAAGAGATTCAAGGTGCAACAGGACCAACATGATTCCAACAGGTTCCAGATATGACAAAGACAACTTGGCATCATTGGGCTCAAGTCCCAGGGAAAGTAACATAGTCGTAATGAGTTTAAAACTCCACAAAGGCAACATGGCTTGACTGGGTCCATGGCATGATAGCAGCAGTATGACTCCAACAGGTTCAAGGCACAATGCAGGTAGCTTGGTATCAATGGGTTCACTGCACAACAACTGCAACATTATCTCAAAGAGTTTAAGATATGAGTCAAGAGCTTTCATGGATGGACAGATTATGAATGTTTCTCTCCAACAACCTTCAGGCTCCAAATGATGAACTAAATAGGTGCAGACTGGTGCAACTTATTAAGAGGGTTGGGACTGTCTCCTTGTGAGTAGCCTCATCGACCTTCATTGTACCTTCTTCCACTTGGTTCTGTGTGACCTTAGATGGGACCTGCAAATCCTCCTCTTCACTACTGACTAGAGGCCACAGATGAGCCTCTTCTCTAATCTGCAAGGCTGGCTAATCATCTGCACTCATTGGCTGCAGCTGTATCTCTCCTTCCACCTGTGCAGCCAGACATACACTCACTCTTAGATTCTTTCAAAGTTCTTTCAAAGTTCATGGCACAGTTTGACCCTCCAAACCAACCACCAAGTCCTCCACATCCAGCTGACCCCTGTGACATGTCTCCAGAGCCAGCTCTTCCTCATTGTCTGAGCTGGCACCTGGGTGAGCCATTCCAGAGATAGTGTGGTGTAGTACTTAAGTTGCTAAACTAAGACTAGAGATATCCTTACCCTTGAGCCAGTCTTTTTTTTAACCCATCCTTCCCCACAGAATGATGGTTTTCAGGGTAAAATTTAAACTATAATTTAAACTGTTCCTACAGGAAAGATAATATTAAATAACAAAAAGATGGGACATCGACAACTAGTCCAGAGCATCTTTTAGACTTGTGGAAAGATTCAGTTTGAAAGCAGCATGTTTAAAACATCCCTTCTAAATGAAACTTCAAATTAAATTGCATAATTGATTGGATGTATCAAAACAGATTAAATGCTTTTAAATTAGAAAAAATGCGATGGATTTTTGCATATGTGCAGAAATATATTTATGTTTGAATCAAATCAATTCTATTTAATATTTTAATTTTATTGACTCATAATATAGGATTTTAGTGATTCATGTACTCCCAAGAGTTGTTGGAATTTTTATATGCCCAGAGGTAGTATTCAGCAGGTTCTGACCAGTTCTGGAGAACCGGTAGCAGAAATTTTGAGTAGTTCAGAGAACCACCAAATACCACCTCTGACTGGAGATTTTACAGTATCCTTCCCCTGTCACGCCCACCAAGCCACGCCCACCAAGCCACGGCTACAGAATCGGTATTAAAAAATTTGAATCCTACCACTATACATGACCATTGTTGTACTTGTTATCATTAGACTTTGAAGATCAATTTGTTTTTTAACTTATAGTCCAAAGCCCAAAACGGGCTATCCACAGGGCCATATGAAGATGGCCAACAATCCAACATTTCTTATGTGTCTCTCTGACTTCCTGGAGCATGTTAGAGTAGGTGAGTATATACAGTATAAAGAGAGTGAAGGAATGTAGTTGTATTGTCAGATACAAATCCTGAAATTCTTCACCTCTTAGAAATCCTCCCAAAATACTTTAAGTGAGAAATTGGGAGCCCCCCCAAAAAAATCTAAACCTAAGCCCTGGCTACAATTTCAGACAAGTTATATATCAGACAAATTTCCAAAAGTTTATCTTAAATTGAGGGGAAATCTTTGAAACTTGGAAGACCCTGAAAAAATAAATAAATAAATAAATAAATAAATAAATAAATAAATAAATAGGAGGGGAGAAGAGAAAAGGAGAGGAGAGAAGGAGAAGAAGAAGAAAAGAGTAGAGAATGTTGGTATGAACTTTCCTACATGGATACAAAGCATCTCCAAAGAACACAAAGCCAACAGAATTTTAAATGAATTTTATCATAAAAGAATATTATAATGCAAAAAAAAATGACACTGTCCTCTTTCTGCTTCTTCAGTTTTAGCTTTAAAACCACTAGCAAAGGATATGTGGCAAGCAAATAAAATCTTAGAAACTAGACCAGTGTTAGTGAACCTTTTTGACACCAAGTGCTGAAATGGGAGCATGTGCACAAGGAAGCACTGGAAACAGGAAGAGCAGCTCCCCAGCACTGCACATGGTCTTCCAGTTTCTGGCATGCAAGCACATATGGCCGGTGCTCATGCGCATATTGGAAACCAGAAGAGCAATGGGCAACAGCTGGCATGCCCGGAGAGATGGCTCTGTGTGCCACTTCTAGCACATGTGCCATAGATTTGCCATCATGGAACTAGACTAACAAATCAAGAGTATAAATTAAAACTATAAGTGGATGAAACGGCATTTAGAATTACCCACACAGCAGCGTCTTAGAAGTTATAATAGAAAGTATACATTAGTATTGCAGGAAATTACGAGACTCAGACTTTGGAATTCAAAAATAAGTTGGTTTTATTTGCGCAAACAGGTTCAGAGTGTTTTAGCCAAGCTACTTCTGAACAAATTTCTTAAAGAACAGCACATGCCTATATACTTCTTCAGAAGGGGCAAAACACAGAAATATAGCTTGTCATTCATTCATTGGTTACTTGAAACACAGCTTTCCTGTTCCCTCCCCTGTTGCTAGGCTAGGATGGCTGGATATCACAAAACCTATCTTGCTAAACTCCCTAGCTTGTGGTTTTGTTACAAGTGAGACTAGGTTTGTTGGCAAATATGACTTTGTGACCCATAGATGATCCTTGTGGTTTGGCTTTTCAAACTTCCTTGTTCTTTCTCTTGTTAATACCCCATATTTCACTATCTATAAATCTTGTATCATTATTTCTCTAAAATTAATATATTTTTATGTCCTGCCTTATTAGTGTACTTTATTATCAGTATATCAAATCAATAAGAACCAGGCTCAAGAAATTATCTGAGGAAGAAAACTTTACTTTCAGAAAACAAGGGGCTTTGCCAGCACTTGGTTTTTGGAGCTACACAACTTTCAACAAAATTGCCTTTCCAACTTTCAAAGTTTGCCTAGACAGAAACCTTCCCAAGACTCCGGGTCATGTTTAAGCCCATCTCAAGTCTAACACCTGAGGGAAGGCGTGCCAAACAATGAAGGGACTGAATTAGTCAAGAGCCACACACAAGTGAGCTGTTGGTCAGCCTCACCAGCCACCAGAAATCCAAATAACAGTTTTCTGTATTAAGATACAGAAAAGGAATGCAGTGATCACTGGATTCCTGGCAAGCAAAATTTAAAGTTTGGAGTCAGGTAGTGATCTTATATAAATTGCATCATTTTTTAAGGAATTACATCACATTTTAAAGAGTATAGACAAATTGATACCTTCTTATATAGGTGAGGGAGCTAAGGCACAGAAGCAGCATGTTTGGAGAAGAGAAATTTCAAACAAAACCAAGACCTCATCAAGGACACAGGTATCATGTTAATTATTGTTATATGTTACTGCAACAGTGAAACTTTTCATATATTTTTTTAAACATAGGCAGGCCTGAATGAGTTTATTATCTTTATCCTTGAGTACATCAGCATGCTAGTTATCAAAACCCCTTTTAGACACAACAATGTTACATATAAAAGATAGGGGCCTTTTCCATGTTACCAAGATTTGCTATTGTCCAGGCTATTGTTAGATATGAAGTGATATTGTTGCACTACAAAACAATAAATTCAGCTTGAAGTTGTCAGCTACCCCATTTTCTAGTTCTATGAAGTTCACAAAATGGATTGGGTACACTTACTAATACTACTACAATCACAAAAGGAATTATGGAAAGATGTGAGTTTTTTAAAAAATCATACAAAATTTAGACAATTCATTAAGCTCTTTTTGCAAATTGCTTTTGAAGTAAAATTCAGAACCTGAACAAGGCAAAGGGTATGAATAAATGGATGCATATTTGAATTAGAACAATTGGTATGTGACAATGGGAGAATAAATAGGAGAGTTAGAGAAAATTGGTGGATGTGATTCTATAATGGCATGTTATTCCAGTATTTATTGCAAAAATAAGTACATCTTATAAAGAAATTATTGGAAATATAATAAATTGTGGATAATTTTTCCATGTTTGGTGGCAATGTATGAAGGACTGACAATATTGGGAAATAAGGGTTCATAGTGGAAAAAACAGATTTTAAATGTGGATTTTTCTTTTAAGCCTGCTATGTTTGGAAATAGCTGCTGGGTTTTTTTATGCTTCTCATTGGAAGTTACAAATTCCTTCCATAGAAGAAAAGGAAAACTCACGCTAATATGTATCAGTGTCAAAACTAATTTCATACCTGAAAAACAAATCTGCTAGAGACTCAATTTCTTTTTTGTTGTTTAATGATCATCCAGATAGGTAGACCTGTCAATCATTTCACAGCTATATGTGTCTCAAGCCTTATTCTTGGTTGCAAAAAACTTTGATCTTATAAAAGAGTAAAGAGAAAGGATAATACATGCATGTATGCATGTATGTATATGAATATGCATATGTAACATAATGAAATATTTTTCTCCAAAACATAATGACAGAAAAGAAAATTTATGAATACTGGAGTTGTTCATGTTGCTGCATTCTTGTAGAATCCAGGTTGAAGAGCTGTGCCTTCGAACCATACTCAGTATTTGAGAGAGTTTAGAATCTACATCCATGAATGAATATGAAAACAACTAGGAAGTTTTCATTGATTCTTAAGGACCCTTTTAACATTCCTGGTTTGAAATTATAAACAATTGTAGATGTAATGTTAAACAGTCAGGAAAGCAACCTGCATTTACATTTTCTCTACTCACCAGTTGTAAGAGACTCTTTCAGCTCAAGTTGCCATGGTGATAATACAGCACTCTGATTTATTGACATTCATACTTCCCTCTTCTCAGCCACTAGATCATGTAACCTCTTAGCTTGCTGCAGAGAAAAAAAGAATTTGGCCAGCAAATCTTTCCAGAAGTTTTTAGTTTTTTAGCTTAGCAAGGGAGATGAAAGATAATGCCTGCATGTATTCATTCAATAATTAAGACTATAGATAGGGCTAAGGTACAGGTCCTTGAAGATAATGATAAAAATGAAGAGAACCTATTCAGACTATTGTCCTACCGTCTTCAGTTTAATGAAAATTGCTTTCAATTTTTCATGTTCCTCAAAGAAGAATATTTAAATGAAATTCTATGAATTATTGGAGAGAAACTGTTCCAGTCAGGAGGAGGAGTCAAGCAGACAGTCAGTCTGAAATCATTATGTAGACACAAAATTCAACCACCCCTTGAATGTTGTTGAAACTTATGTAATCTTCTCAGTGGCACACTGCCAGTCTGGGAAGATTACTGCGAAACAGGCATCGAGCAATAAAGTAGCTTCTCTACACTTGTGCTCCAATTGTTCACGTCTAACATCAATAGGATGAAGAAATCTTCATAAGGTGGCAGAAATGTACATATATCTGATAGCCAGCATTCCCTCCATAACTTCCTATTCTTCAGTCAAATTTTCAGTAAGACTTCATGACATAATTTTGTCTATGAATCTTTTCAGAAGAGATCTTCAGCCAAGGATGATATAAAGTAGTAAAAGATGTCTAATAAAGAAATGGAAAGAACATTCACTGCTACTTCACAAAAAGAAAGCTAGCTATCAGTCTTTCAAAAATAAAAAAGAGAATAGAGCTAAAAAGCAAGTGGGGAAAAATCCAGAAGCAAAATTTTCATTCAAATGTTTTCAAAAGGAAAATATTGCAGTTTTGGAGGAAATTCCATTTTTAGAAGTGAATTGTAGAGCTGGGACTGTATCAAATTTTAAATGAATTATATATTTGATTTTAATTTCATTTACACAGAGTAATGAATATGTGAAGAAATAGTTGTAATGTAATGAATACATTAGCATATTTAAAGTATAAGATAGATCCATGTAAGAGTTATGTAGGGATCATAGCTGGCTCTATAGGTTGACTGAGCTCCTAGGTTTGGTTGAAGTTTCTGAGGGTAATGCAATGAAGGCATGGAGAAATTCCTATTGTGGCTGTGGGCTAATTCTACCTTTGTTGGCTCTTGGTGAGGGTATTTGCTTATGAATAGAGCTATCTATCTCTTTATCTCTTTAGTGCTGACATCTGCTTTGGGCTATTAAGGAAGGAGGAGGCTGCTTTCTCTCTCCATTTCTCCCTTTAGGGAAATATAATATTCTGCTTTTTAATATTTCCCAAAATATTTCATTCTTCTAGGAGAGGGGTGGGTGCTAACTTTCTACGATGCTAACATTTATGTTTGCATGTATCCGAGTGTGAATGTATGCCTACAAATAGATACCGTGCACTGAAAGATAATTCCAGCTTTTTCAGGGGACCAAATTAATAAGGAAGAGGCCAATTGATGTAATTTTCCCCCCTTTATTCCTTTTATATCACCAGGGCAGTTGTTATCACAATAGGGCTTGTGTTAATGGGGCACTTGATACATTCAGATAAATACATGTTCAGTTCTAGTATCTTTAGTTTCAAAAGATTCAGGAGATTTAAAATAAGAGAAGAAATTTCTAAATTTAGTAAGTGGTAGAAAGCTGCTTGTTTGCATTTTTGTCTTTTAATAACATTTTGCTTCTACATTTGTCTTCTGTATTTACTACGCAGCTTCTAAAAATCCCATTTGAGTTAAAAGGCTTCATGCTGAAGGAATTCATGCCCTTATTTTTCAATTGCCATTTTCCTCTTTGCTTAAGTAGACAAAATGGTTTAAAAACACAGCTACATAGAAAAGCTCTCAGGAATTCTATACCTTTCCAACTCTGAAATAGCACCAGTGATTTAAAAGCATGAGTGGAATGGGAGAGAGGAAAATATAATCTTGGGCCAATAAGTTTTATTTCTTAGGGTTATCTTAGTTATCTTGACCCCCTCCAATCGGGCTTCAGGCCCGGGCACAGCACGGAGACGGCGTTGGTCGCGTTGGTGGATGACCTCTGGAGGGCCCGGGACAGGGGTTGTTCCTCTGTCCTGGTCCTGTTAGATCTCTCAGCGGCTTTTGATACTGTCGACCACAGTATCCTATTGCAGCGGTTGAAGGGGTTGGGGATGGGGGGCACCGTGTTGCGGTGGTTCACCTCCTTCCTCTCCGACCGCTCGCAATTTGTGTTGACGGGGGGGCAGAGATCACAAAAAGTTGTGAAGTTTCAATAGTTCATTATAATTTGGAGGTCATAGTAGAAGAGTTCTGTGAAGTCAAATTCCAAAATGAATGGGCAATGTGATCAGTAGTGGGATTCAATTTTTTTTACTACTGGTTCTGTTGGCGTGGCTTTGTGGGTGTGGCAGATAAAGATACTGTAAAATCTCCAGTCAGAGGTATTGGCCAGTTCTCCAAACTATTCAAAATTTCCGCTACCGGTTCTCCAGAACTGGTCAGAACCTGCTGAATACCACCTCTGAATGTGATCTGTAATTCAAATTCAGATCAATACATGTCCTCTTTTGCAAGGCTACTAAATTATATAAGGAAAAATAAAGTTGCCTGAGAAAGGATTTGGCTTTTTAAAAATCTATTTCTTTAATCAGTTTATATAGCCATCCATAAGTGACTGAATGGCAAATGATATCAAATTAAAAAAAAAGTACAAGTACAAGAAATACAAAAATTAAAATACATAGCAGCCAAAGAAATACGACATCCATAATTGCTAACGTAATTAGGAAACAGGTCTCTTCAGTCACTGGGGTCCTGGGCTTAGCTACTAAACTAGATATTTAGGGTTTAATTACCTTAATTGCTCAATACAAATGATCTTATAGTCAGTATTTCACTTTTTATTATCAGTAACTGAAAACTAAAAAAAAGGAAAATGAATGTATCTTCTAACTTACCCAGCTAATTAAAGCTGATGCAGTGAAGCAACTCTGGTTCAGGGGTGTCAAACTCACATGAACAGAATGTGTCACATGCTGGCCATGCCCATGCCCAGTTTAGCGAAGGGGAAAAAGGTTGTGATATGCCACGTGATGATAACATGACAATGCAAGTTTGACACCCCTGCTCTAGTCAATCCATATAGTTATTAAGGTTTGTGCTCAGTTGTGTTCCACAGTATTTAAATACTGTTTATGAAAAGCAAACAAAAATGTATGTATTGCACATGTCATTAAATAGAGCCTCTGAAACAGAAGGAAAAAAAAAATAACTGTTGCCTGATTTCTGAGTGTTTTGAACAAAAGAGAAATTAAAAGAAACAGGTCTGTGGTTCTGATTCAATAACTATGGGAAAAAAAAGTATTAATGAAAGCGAGAATTGAAATTTGGCTATGAAGTTCAAGCCTTCCCACACTCACTATGGAAAACAGCTGACTAAGCTTCATATATGAACATATTTAGAATTACACTAAAGAACAAAATTGACATTTTTTTTTCTGATTTGACTTTGTTTAGTCATTTGAAAACAATAATGATAAGTTAACCTTCCTTAATCTTGCTTGATTTCTTACTCTGATACATCTTGTTAAAAAATCATTTCCAGGAAAACCGAAACAGTATTACAAATTTCAGTTCTCGTTTGATGTTAATTCCAGGAGCACTGGAGTTTGCCTGGGCAGGTTGTTAAAAATGCTGTTTCCATAAATTATTCTACTGCACTTTTGGGAATTTGATTAATGAATTTGGTGGATAAATGTTTCCTAGAAAGATCTAAGAGCACTGCAATATGGGACTGTCTCAGAGAGTTATTTCATTGTGCAGTACTTCCTAGACCGATTTTTGTGACCAAAAGAAATAAATGGATTAGCAATTTTGTATCAAGATATTCTAGTCAAGATCAGGATATAAATCTGTCAGAGCAAAATTTTGTTTCAGTAAATGAGACAGTAGAACAGATGAGCTACACAGTATAGCAATTCTTCTATCCCAATCTATGTGCACAACTGTATGACGCATGATCTACTTATACCTGAGCATACAAAAACCTTTCTCCTTTTGACTTAAAGGCTTATTTAGGAGTCTGTTGTAGAGCGGCGGTAATCACTCAGGCAGACACCAAGGTAAAGGTTCCGCTTTCACTTTATTTTTGAAATAAAGGGTTACCGCTACTGCCACTCTAACATGGCAGCCAGCTAGAGCGGAAACAGCTGATGCCGTTTGACAGCTGCCTTTTATAGCCGGCTGTCAAATGGCATCAACCAATGGGAGAGGTCCATGCTTTCCCGCTCAAAGCACGGACCTGAGTGGAAACTTCAGTCAATACACAACACTCCTCCCTCCCGGTGAGGAGCATGCGTAGTCCTGTAAATAAGTTGGGCGCCTGCGTACTTGTCCAGATCTTCTTGGTTTAGTTGGAAATGGCGCCGGGTTGTTGTCTTCTGCCTGCTGCATGGCTTCCATCGGAGGCGAGGCTGCTGGGATGTCTGGAACTGGGTCAGGACCTTGGTCAGCTTCTTTTTCAGGTAGGCTGTCATCCCCGGTGGGCTGGAGGCTGGTTTCTCCGGGTGGTGGTGGTGCTTCTGTATTGGGACCGTCTAGATGACCTGTGGGTGCAGTGCTCCAACATCTCCTCAAGTGGTCCACGTGGCGCCGCCAGACACGCCCATCAGGTAGTTGGACTCTATAAGACTTGGGACCAGTTACTGCTACCACACGACCTGGTAACCACAGTGGTTGCCCAGCAAAGTTCCTGACATACACTTTGTCGTTTACTAGCAACCCTCTGTCTTGGTTGTTAGGCCCAAGGGGAAGCATTGGGGCATAATTTGGATGCAGCCTGTCAAGAGTGGTCCTCAGCTGGCATCCCATTAACACTTCGGCTGGTGACCTATTTGTGGAGGCACAAGGTGTTGTATGTTGGCTCAACAGGTATTGGGCCAGTCTAGAATGCCAATTAATGGGTCCCAATCTCTGTAGTACCTCCTTGGCAGATCTGACTGCCCTCTCAGCCAGCCCATTACTAGCAGAATGAAAAGGGGCTACTAATATGTATCTGATGTCCAGGTTTGCTAGGAAAATCTCAAATTCACAGGAGGTAAATCGGGGGCCATTGTCAGATACAATGGAATCAGGAAGGCCATGTGTGGCGAACATCCTGGTCAGTTCCTTGCTAACTGCTTCAGTAGTGGTGGAGTGCATTAAGGTCAATTCCACCCACTTTGAAAATGAATCCACTACCACCAGGAATGTGCGCCTGTGGAAGGGGACAGCCAAGTCTATATGGATTCTGGACCAGGGGCTACCTGCCTCCTCCCAGGTCCTAGGAGTGGCTGCTGGTGGGGATGCCCTGGTGGCTTGGCATGCCTGGCAAGAATTGACTCAGTTAGAGATTTGGGCATCCATGCCCGGCCACCATACGTAGCTGCGGGCGAGGGCCTTCATCCGAACTATTCCCGGGTGAAGCACCTTCAAGATTGAGGTTTGCAACTTGAGGGGAATCACTACTCTGGTTCCCCACAGTAAACAGCCTTGCAATGAGGAAAGTTCCTGTTGGCGTAGCTTTTAGGGTAGGAATTCTGTTGGATAAGGGGTTGTAGGCCACCCCCTCCCTACCCAGACAAGGACTTTGGAAATTACCTGGTCCTTGGCCGAATGGGTAGCGATGTCAGAAGTGGTGACCGGCAGCCTGAGTTCTTCAAGGAGGAAAACGGCAGTTGCTGGTGCTGGGTCCTCGACTGGAACTGGCAGGGGGCAACGGCTGAGTGCATCAGCATGGCAAAGTTTTTTCTGGATGGGTGGACTAGAGTGTATGAATATGCAGCCAGAAAAACAGTCTATCTGGTCATCCTTGGGGATAAAATCTGGGGAGTTTGTTTAGTGCCGGATAAAATATCTAACAGTGGCTTGTGGTCAGTTATGAGTTCGAAGTGATGACCGTAGAGAAACTCATGGAATTTCTTTACTGAAGCAACTGCAGCCAAGGCCTCCTTGTCAATCTGGCTATAGTTGCATTCAGTGGAGGACAGTGTCCTGGAAAAGAAGGCTATAGGTGCTTCTGCACCGTTAGGCAGTCTGTGGCTCAGAACGGCCCCAATTCCGAAGGGGGAAGCATCAGCTGCTAGAACTAGTGGTAAGTCATTATTGAATTGAATTTATACAGCTTTGGACGTTAGTAGTGACTTGACTTCCTTGAAAGCATGACTCTCCCTTGGTCCCCAGTGCCATGGTGATTTCTTGTCTAAGAGCCTGTGAAGAGGCTCGGCAATTGAAGCTTTATGGGGTAGGAATGAAGCATAGAAATTCAGGCAGGCCCAGAAAAGCTTGAAGCTCTGTTTTATTAGTAGGAGTGGGTGCAGTCATGAATGGCCTTGACCTTTGACTCCGTTGGGTGAATACCTTTGGCGTCAATTTTGTAACCTAAGAATTCCACTTGTGGAGTGGCTATGGTGCATTTCTCCCTTTTTAGTTTAAGACCTGACTGTCTAAAACGCTCAAGTACACTTCTGACCCTTTGTAGTAATTGCTGTTGACTGGTGGCAGATACAAGGATGTCATCGAAGTATGGCACAACGCCTGGCAACCCTTGCCAAATTCTTTCCATGAGGGACTGGAAAATTCCAGGGGCAACACTAACTCCGAATTGTAGGCGTGTACATTTGAAAGCCCCTCTGTCTGTCACTATTGTTTGCAGTTCAGCAGTTTCGTCATCAACAGGGAACTGTTGATACGCCTGGGACATATCTAATTTTGCAAAAATGGAGCCAGGCTCAAGGGAATGGAGTAGATGCTGTACCACGGGGACTGGATAGGTGCTTACTTGTAAATATTTATTTATCGAAGATTTATAATCAGAGCAGATCCTTAAATTTTCATCCTTCTTTAGAGGCGTCACTATAGGGGTCTCCCATTTTGAAAAGTCTGTAGGTTGCAGTATGCCCTGTTTAATTAATTTGTCTAGTTCCTTGTCAAATTTAGGACGAATTGCAAAAGGAACTCTGTGGGGTTTTAAATGGATTGGTACTGCTTGGGAGTCCACCTTGAAGGATATTGGGGTTCCCACGTAGCAGCCTAGGCCCTCGCTGAATACGTCAGCATATTCCCTGAACAGGGAATCAACTTCTGAACTTGCAATGGCGTGGATTCCACCTATGTGGAGGCCCAGGGCAGGGTACCAGTCTAGTCCCAATAGGCTTGGGAGGGCGCCATCCATTATCACTAGAGGCAAGTGACCCTTAAAATCTTGAAAATGAATTAGAAACTTGCCTTTTCTGATGACAGGAATGGTTCTGCCTTGGTAGTCCCATAGCGTTAGATTGCAGCTTGGAATCTTCTTTCTTGATACCCTGGGGAGTAGTTTCTTCAAGGTGCCCCACAAGATGATGGATAGTGCAGAGCCTGGTGTCTACTTCCATTCTGTATGGTCTACCTTCTATAGAAACAGTGACACTAATTTTGTTAGAATTATTTTTAGGTATCTTAGATTGGTAGTATGTGAAGCAGTCCTCAATTTGTCTTGGATATTGTATGGGTTTCTGAGGCCTTTGTGGCTGATTAAAGGTCTTTCCTGCCTGACATATTTTAGCCAAATGGCCCTTCTTTTGACATCTTAAGCATATGGCATTCCTGAATATGCAGGATGCCCTGAGATGGTTGCCCCCACAGCTTAAACAGGTAGTCTGTATTCGTGGGGTTTGGCTTGTACCTAGCCTGTACTCCCTTTGATTTGCGTTGGGCTGTCTGAAGCGGTTTATGTCAGTAGCCTCTTCTAAACCTTCCTCTGTGGAGGCTTCATCAAAATGCACTGTTGGGTTATCTAGTCTGATTGGGTTTCCCTGTATTTCAGCTGCTGAGAGTGCTGATAGCTCAGCAGCCTAGGATTCCTCTATGGCTTGCTTTAAGGTTAGATCCCCTTTAGCTAGTAATCGTCTTTGCAATTTGGGATGTCTAACTCCACATACCAGCTGATCTAACAGCATATCTTCAAGGTAATCCCTGAAACCACAATGTAAGGCAGCTGTTCTCAGTGCTGCCATATAGTCACTAATGGTCTCTCCCTCTGACTGAATGCGCCTTCTGAAGGCATGGCGTCTGGCAATTCTGAAAGGCTTAGGGGACTAATGATATGAGAGAATTTCTTGTAATTCCTCCCAGGGAATAGTCTTAATAGATCGTGGGGCCAGTAATGCTGTTGCGGTGTCAAATACCGTGGCTCCGCAAAAGCTTAGGAAGAAAGACTTTTTCTTATGGTCAGAGATTTCTGAAAGGTCTATAGCATCTAAAAAGCAGTCAAACCGGTTCCTGTATGATTCCCATGTCTCTGCTGTCGGTCTGAAGGGCAGGAATGCAGGATTCGAAGTCATCTTTCTGTCAGCTGTGCTGCTTCTCCTGAGGCGAGTTAGAGACCGCGCTTTCGCGAACAGTGACAGCAACTCTGTAGCGATTTCAGCTCTCAGCTAGTGATTTCGCTCTTTTCCTTTTGCCTGGCTTGCCTTTATTTAGGATCCCACATTCGTTGCCAGTGTTGTAGAGCGGCAGTAATCACTCAGGCAGATACCAAGGTAAAGGTTCAGCTCTCACTTTATTTTGAAATAAAGGGTTACCACTACTGCTGCTCTAACACGGCAGCCAGCTGGAGCGGCAACAGCTGATGCCGTTTGACAGCTGCCTTTTATAGTCAGCTGTCAAATGGCATCAACCAATGGGAGAGGTCCGTGCTTTCCCGCTCAAAGCACGGACCTGAGTGGAAACTTAAGTCAATACACAATAGAGTCCACCTGAGATTAGAATTGCCACTACCTCATGCACAGAAAAGATGCAAGCTGTTGAGGGTTTTTTTGTCTAACCAAAAGGAGGCTGTTGCATTTGTAAAAAGGAATAACACGGTTAGACTGACTTCTGTGCTTTGTTTCTGATAGGAATATATGTTCTGTTTCCTAGGCAACATAGAAATTGTTTTCTTTTTATCAAAGAAGGATAATTGTTTCAGAAAGTCAGAAAAAAAAAACTTCACTTGATTTGCCTTGTTGACAAGTGATTTTTTTGGAAGGGGATAGATTGGTAAGAATTACTCAGAGTAACTGGCATGACAAGATTGGTGAATAGCTGTAACTTTGGAACCTTTTATGTATGTAACCTCCTAAACAAATGCAATTAATTGCAAAGATGGCAATCTTTTTAACTTTGTCTTTTAATCGTTTCATTGTATATTAAAGGCCGCTGTTTCAGTGATTAACTTCAGGTAACAGGAGGAAGCATATATGAACATCTATATTAAACATTGTTTTGTTTTCAGAGATGCAAGGAACTACTTATCATAAAACAATTCTGTAAAAATATTAAATTTTCATGCAAATGTTTGCATTAAAAGGAAGTAAAAACCTAATGTTGATAAATGCCCACTCATACATTACAAAGACTAGGGGGTAAAGTATATTATGAAAGTAATCCATGAGTTCCTTATTTTATAAGATATAAGATGGTCCTTCGGCATGTACAAATTATAGCAAAAACCTTGACTATAAAACTGTTCTGGAGCCCATGGGTGTAGCTTATTTGCTAGATGATAATTTGTGTCTTGCAGTTAAGACTTCCTCTTCCCCCTTCCTTGCCTAGATCCTAAGAGATATCTCAATAAGGCACATCTATAGAAACAAAAATATTCAATTTCTTTCTCTCAGAAAAGAGTCTGAATGGTTCCACTACTACAACGGTTAACACAACATTTTATAGAGTCAGGTTAGAATAAAAAAAAATGATAAATAAAAATAGAAAATGAAAATACGCAAATTAGCAGTTTTACTGTTCTATCATTTCTCTCTAATTTTGATTTTGATTGTTCATGCTAATTGGGTGGCGTGGACCTTTTATTACATGTGTTACAAGTCTTTCTAAACAAATCTATATGCTCTCTTTGAGGAGAAGAATATTTTGGGGGTTATTTTATAAAATTGGAAAAAATTGCAAGAAAACCTAACTGTATAGAATTAGATAGGGCACATTTTCCAATGTAGAGGAAGGATTCTATTATATTGTGTTTATATATCCTTCCTTTTCTTTCCTTTATTGCCTTTCTGTACATAGTAAGAAGGAATGGATATTTGAAAGAGATTAGCTTTTTTCAGATCTAGGGTGCAATGGTGTGCCTATTCTAGCTTTTTTAGGACTTATTATGTATGTCTCTTGGCTTTGCGTATTTAAAACTCATTGATAGACTGTGCAAAATGAAAGATCAGGAAAGATCAAGGCTCTTCTTTTGAAAACATTTTTTGAAAGCATGTACTAGTGTTCAGGAATATATTATAAGTCTTGTTGGAATTACGGAATATACAACTGTAGGATTGGATATAACCTCTGCAAAAGACAAACTATGCTTTCAAACTTCATTTAGGATAATAAAAAGCTGGAAAAATGCTATATGATAGCTTGGAAAATGGGAAATTCCAGAATGCTAAGTATCCAATTGTATTATCGTGCATATTCTTTTGAATTGAGATTTCATTTGCTTGCTGACAACGATGTATTTTAAATGTCAGTTGAACAATTACATAGCCGCTTTCCTATATAATTATTAAAATTGAAAAAGAAAGATGAATGACTTTTTCCAGAAAACAAGTATACCTTTTGATTTATTAACAGACATTAATTTATTAATTATTAATTAACATTAATTATTATCAAGCATTAATTTATTATTTAGTATGTATAATTACTGATTCAATTAAATTCCATAGACATCATGACTTATATTTTTGTGATTTTACAAGCTGTTTTAAAAATTAATCAGGAGTAGGAAAAATTGTTTAAGTCGGAAAGCAGAAAAATAGTTATCTGAAAAAAAGTAGGCAAAAAAAGTATTAAAAACATTTTTAAACATAGAAGAAAATCTGGAAAAAAAACCTGCTAATTTTTCTTTTGATAGCTTCCAACCGGTTTAAATTAGTGCTTTCCATCCTTTTATCAGCAGATGACAGTGCTGATAGAATTTTCAGAAATTTTGCCTAACACACTGAGAAAAGACAGCTATAATAATTGTGCTAAAATGAAAGGAATGCTTGAATTACAATTGATTAGGTAAAAATTGGAAATATTTTATAAATTTTATAAAAGATTGTAAAAACCTAATGTTTTTGAAATTTGATGGAAATTAAGTGATGACACAAATCTAGACTATAATAATGCTAAAGATATTTATGTATGTTTAATATTGATTGTATTAATGTATATAGGAGTGAGGCATCTACAACAATCAATGAAATGTTAGAATTGCATTAACCTTAATTTACTGATTAAATTATATAAAATATAAAATAACACAGGAAAATTATTCATCTATTGTCAACTATAAAATGTGTACACAAAATGTTTTATGAATTGACATTATTTATATTTATTACCATCTTCTAGACTGACATTTCTGAAAGCACACAGAGAACCTATAACAAAGGCCACTTAATTAAGATCTAGGAGACAATTAAATGAATAAAACTAGCAGGATTTAGAAGGTGCCATTTGAATGACACTTTCTGAATAAGATGTGGATATACGTTGCAAACGCCGAGAATACTAATGTTATATTTTCTTAAAAATTATTTAAGAAAATAAAGAGAAACAAATTGAAATACGGGTTCAACATTTTAAACGTTTTATATAAAATTCAAAATGTAACAAAAGAAAAAAGTAGCATATACCAAATCTAAGTTACCATCCTGTAATTTTCAGCAATTCATTCATTCATTCATTATTATTTAAAGAAAGGAAAAATAAAAATAAATGATTTTTTTGTTAATTTTTTCTTAAACTTTCCAAACTTAGGATTCATTCCTTCAATTTTATCTTGCAATAATGTGAAGGGGACTGAAATAATAATGTAATCACATAACAGATTAAGCATAAACATACTAACTGGCTAATCTCATCTGACTTTCATAAATGAAAAAGACTTGAACCTGAGCTCTCAGTTGTAGTGCAACACAATATCCACTGTATTACAATTTTGCTATATTTTGTTCAGTAATCTTTGGTTAAGTTATATTTGACACTCATTATTAAAAACTGGAAACCTGGATTACATAGCACAGATAATTCTACATAGTGGATCATCCTGTATTTATTCTTTCATATTTTCACTCATCAATTGTTTTGTTTCCATATTTATGCATGATCTGAGCAATTAAAATATTAACATACATTTCAAAATATATTGTGCTTGAATAAATCCTATATTTATTCAAAAATATGTCCCAATGTATATATGTATGTATGTATGTATGTATTTATGTATTTATTTATTTATTTATCAAGTTTATATACCGCCCCCCTCTCCCAAAAAGGGACTCGGGGTGGTGAACAGCCATGGTAAAAACATACAATCAACAAAGTTAAAATCAATTTAAAAGTTATTAAATAAACGATTGAATTAAAAACTACAAAGCCAATAAAACTCAATAAAAATTTAAAAATTAAGATAAAGTTAAAAATTTAAAACCCTTCTCATAACATTAGACCAGACCGGCCTGCTGGAAAAGGTGGGTCTTTAGTGCGCGTCGGAAGGCTCGCAGGTCAGTAATGGCTCGCATCTCCGTAGGTAGTTCATTCCAAAGGGAGGGTGCAATTGTACAATAACTATTATTCCTACAAGATAGGAACTCAAGGCATTTCTTTGTCAGATATCTTTCTCGCTCTGTCAAAATATATATCTTCTAATTTACAAATTAGTTTTTGTAATTATAACAAAATTTGCAAAAAAATTGTTTTTAGAACTTTCAGTGAAATTACATGTGTGTTTGTACACAGACATAGACACATCTTTCATTGCCGTGCTTTCATTCTATGAGTGAATTAAAACTTCTATGACCACCACCACCACAAAGAAAGTCTACTATTTTTTATTTAATTTCTCAAAACATGCTTCTCTGTAGGATATAAGAATGTTTTAAGATATTATAAGAATATACCAGAATATCTGACATTTTCCCTGTTTCTAATTATTCTTAAGAGCCTCAGTGGCACAGTTAGAGTGCTGTACTGCAGGCCATTTGTGTTGGCTATCGGCTGGCTGCAATTTTGTAGTTCAAATCCCACCAGGCTCAAGGTTGACTCAGCCTTCCATCCTTCCGAGGTGGGTAAAATGAGGACCCAGATTGTGGGGTGCGATATGCTAACTCTGTAAAACTGCTTAGAAAGGGTTGTAAAGTGGTATGTAAGACTAAGTGCTATCACTATTAAGGATTCAATTTCTAGGATATATTACAATGTTATAAATTCTATTTGCCTTGGCTATTAATATTAGATTTAAATTTTGCCTTTTCATTTAGGAATTCAAGTGCTTCCTCTTCCTATATTTCCCAACAACAACAACAACCTTAAGGGTTGAGCTGAGAAAGAGTGGCAGGCTCTTAAGTAAGCTAGTGTGGCTAATGGTATCTGTTCCGCCTGGTTTCAATCCAAGCCCTTATTCATTACACTGCACTACATGTACACTGCAATAATATTGCGTGATTGAGGAAGATATGAGTTCATATCTGCAAATGTCCTTAATCTTGTGAAGGACTTGAAAAAAAAACCCTTTAGTTTTTTTAATTTTTTAAACAACAATTTTCATAATGATATATGATGTTAATCTTTTATGGGTTTTGCATCAAAATAAAATTGAACCAATTAATATGGAACCAATGGGCCCCAGGGAATCCAGCCTTATTATACCACGCTTGGGACTGATTCTGGGTCCTGTTTCAGAAAGATCTTTTGAAAGAGAACTCAAGTGAGAAATACCGTACTGGATTACAATATTTTCTCCTATCATTTATTATTCTTTGGCAATCTTTCCTAGAGTAATTTTTCCACATCTGTCCTCTATAAACCCTATCCAATTTTAATCAGAGTAAGGTTAACACCGTATTCCATACTTTTACTCATAACCAGAATACCTTTATATATGTGGTTATTAAATTTGTAAGAATTTTATATATTCCAAGATGAAAGATTACATTTACACACTTGTATTTTCAGACTGAATTTATTCAATCTGATTAGATTGCATGGCTGGTAAAATGACTAATATTATTTAGCCATTAATTTACACAAAATGTAGTATATAATTGGAACAACTTTATTTTATTATATAATGTTAAATTAATAAAATGACTATTATTCTGGAATCTGGGCACTTATCAGTTTATGAGATAAATACAGTTTCTTACTGCTAAATTATTGTAAGAAAACAAGAAAACAAACTACAAAATAGATAATTCAGCATTATCTATAGCCCCTTATGTTATTGGGAAAATAGCTAGGAAATATCTGACAACTTATCACTCTTGGAATCCTTGAATATGATGCTAAAATTTGAATGTAAACTTTTCAGTGTTTTAGAACTTAATAATTGCTTTTTCATGTTGGCATTTCACCATATTCTGCTATATACCAAGAAAACAAATAATCTTGAACTGATGAATTAAGTTTCCAGGAATATTTATGTACATTAAACTAACCATCTCAACAAGGTTGAGAGCTAGAGTAAAAAAAGGAGCCACACTGGAAATATCTCACAAGATGGAGAGCTCTAGTTAAATCTGATTTATTCATCATTTATACATGCTAAATAAAATGCAGAAAAGTATGTGCTCCTTGGATTGACTCTTTGAGATAACAGAGTTGTTTTTTTTCTTCATCAACTCTGAAAAGTATCCTCTTCTTCCTTCTATTGAAAGCTATTTAAGAAAATATAAAGCAAAACATTTACTTTATAAACAATCCTAACAGATTGTGATTTTTTTTCCCCAAAAGAATCATCTAGCATTACTAGATTCTGGATAAAACTAATGGTGTTGTTTTTCAGTGTAACAAAGCTTTACAGCTCATTTTGTTTTTCTTCAGGACACATGACAATTACATTAGCTTTAATAAAGAGTTACAAATCAGACACAGAACTTCATGTATCAGTCTTTGTTATGAGTGTATCTGCAAATTTGCCAACTCTGATCTATACCCAGTTAAACCAGGAGTAAACAAATTATTCATCATGACTTTATTTGTCCTTGTTTATCTTACAATGGAAAGACATTTCTTGCAATATATATTATTTTATCTATCCTATACCATAGATTAGAGACAGTTATTACAAACAAAGGCCAAAAGGCAATTTTAACATGCTCCATTTATTTAAAAAATATCTTTATAGATACATAAAAGTTTTCGTATACAATCATTCCCATAAAGCCAGGAAAACCTTATCAATAAATTGATCACTTCAAAAATTGAATCAGCCAACACCTGCCTAGAAATCTGAGCATGTGGTTTGCATATTTATAGCAGCAGCCTGATTTGTGCCTTAAGCTTTAATTATTCCCCAAAACATAGGAAACATATTCTCACAGATTGTTTATTTTCTATTTGGCAGGTTACTAGTACTACCAACATTAAGTCTCTAAATTCTTCTCAATTAAGAATATTAATCTATCCTTCTTCTATCTGTAAGGCAAATTATTGAGATACTGAAAAAGTATCCCAATAATTCCCAATAAGTATCCCAATAAAAGTATCTGAAAAATCAAAAAGTATTTAATTTTTGTGAATTAACTTTGCTATATAAAGTCCAATTTATATTTTGACTGGGAAGGATACTTCATCCTTGTATTTAGATAGTCTGATTTTTTAAAATCTATTTTTCGTCCCAGAGAACAATGACTCTGTACTAAATATGTGCATTAGAAAAAGATAGATAACATCACTCTGCTGAGCTTAAACTAGGAATTAAATAAATAAATTATCCTTGAAGCCTTCCTAAATCATCTTAACTGGGTGCCATCACTCCAGCAGTATTTGACTATAATATAACCATATTTTGTCTCTATTAGTTATTTTTTAACCCACTTTCTTCTCCTCCTTTTCCAATTCAATCAGGACATAAACCTTAATGATAATATAACCTGCTCAGTCAAATTTTAGAAAGCCAAACACACTCTGACTTGATTGCTGCTTGTCCCTTTTTACAGAACACTGGTGGTCAAAGCTGAATAATGGATGAATATCTATCTCCTTTCTCCATTTTCTCTTCTGTCTTTATAATACTTGAGCAGCTGATAGCTTAGTTGCTGAACAGATTTATCTTTTTCTGAAACCTACTCTTGATCAACTTCATTGCCTCTAATGACATGACAATATGTTCACATTTATAACAGCTTGGTAGTTTTTTTTTCTCCTATTCAGCCACATGTTTATTCAGGATGTAATGAAAGAATTATAATTTTTCATCCAGCATCAGAATTCTGTACAAATCTTACTTATATATCTTACCAAATAAAATAAAATTCAACTGTTTCTAGATATCACCATCTAGTCTTGCGTAGTGAGGATGGGAGCAATTACCTATGACTACCATTCACTGAAAACCTTGTTGAACATCCAAACATGTTTCTCCAAAAGCAACTGGACTTCCTTCATTTTTTTCCTTGAAAAAGGTTTCATTTCTCTCAACATAGAGGGGAAAGTTATATTTTAAAGGAAGTGAATGATAACTGGGCACAAGGTTGCCATTTTTAGCTAAAAGCTGTAATTCTTGTGAATATATCCATATGTGCAGAAAGCATGAATTTGTATCATCTAGGTTATTATGAGCCATTACTATATGAAAGAGCTTCCTATAGACTGAAGATCCAATGAAAGATGAGAATGTAAAAGTCAGATATTAGATATAAGGCAGTGTTCTTTATTAATATGATTTGGTTGAAATATCTTTCTTGGTACCATGAAATAATAGATGAGATAAAAAAGAGGTAACAGAAAAAATTATTGGACAATTTGAATGCAATGTAACTGATAAGGATAGGAAAGGTGTATTTTCTTCAGTTTCATTGATTAATACATACATATAGCAATATAATGAGTATTTGTTTTGCTTTTATTAAATACAAAACAAAGAAAAATGAACAAAGAAAAATAAAAATATAAAGAAAATGAAACTAGCACAAGGAGCACATATACATGTAGCCATTTGACTTAAGATCTATGGAGATTCTCAACCATCCAGGTCATCGTTGTTCCAAAGTGCTTTTCCAAAAGACAACTGAATTTTCTTGGGGTGCTTTTCCTCGAAAAGGTTTTGCTTCTTATCTGACAAACTGAGAACTGAAGAAACTTCTTGGATGAGAAGTGAAACTTTTTCAAGGAAAAAAATGAAGCAAGCCCAGTTGCTTTTTGGAGAAGAATGTTTGAATGTTCAATAAGGTTTTCACTGAGTGGTAGCCATTGGTAATTTATGCAAATAAATTGTTTATTTTTAAACTGCTAACATTATTCTAGCTCCCTTGTCTTCCTATGGTGTCTTATGGTGTCCTATGGTGACAAGGGATAGGGGGTGATTTCTGAGAGGGATAAGTGAAGAATATTGTGAGCACTGCATCTAAAAAGAGGAAGAAATATAGAGATTGCTGCTACTAAAAGAATAGAGATGACTTTCCAAAGGATTTAGACAGAATTCCTGTCCATCATAAAATAGTGTAGAACAGAAGAGAGCTTGATATTACTATTCCATAATAAGATTTTTAGAAAGGGATCTGCATAGAGAAAATATTTTTTAAAATGCATAAATAATGTCTAAATCCTTTGGAAAGTCATTTTTCTTTGAAAAGAAGATACTGATGCTCTTCTAAAGAGGAAAATAGGTACATTATGAACAAGGGAAGGAAGAATACAGCTCATTTCATTAGAGCAATATCCATGGCTTAGAAGAGAGCATGCCTGTAGATAGCCCCTTCCTTGCAAGTAACTGAGCAATTATGAACAGCATATCAAGAGCTTTGAGAGTGCCCTTTGCCATTAGCTTAATCAAAATGTTTTCATTTTGCTATGTTGCTGTACAATAAAGATAGATTTTTTTCACAGAGACACCAACACACACAGTGACAGGCATATACACAGAGACATCAGATTCCCTAGATGGAACTCATATCAGGTGCTGTTGCTGGAAGCATTTTGTTCCTTCCTTTCTTTTGCTTCTCAATTTCATCATTTAACATTATAAATGTATTTAAAATTAATTGTTTTGTTTTCTATTAAATTCTTGTTAACAGAATTGCTGTCTGGAGCTACTCATCTTATGGAGTAGAGAGAACAAAGTAATAGTTATTTTCAAATGAAATTCAAATAGTCATCTTGTAATTATTTCCCTTTTATACATCTTTTTTTTTGTCTTTTTTGTCCCTTCTTTTCTCAATGCTGATGCCATTTTCCTAATAGATGAGGGAATAAAATAAAATAATAATAATATAAATAAAATAATAATAAAAAGCATTTGTAAACATTTCAAAATAAGAAGGCAAGAATGGGTTGATAGTGGCTGCATTGTCATGTAAGTAATTGACATAAGATATATTACAGTAAATGAACAATTTCAGAAAATGATGAAGCATGGTTTGATTTAAAAACCAATATACTGAATTTTTGTTAATAATGCAGAAATATCAGAAGGTTGTCAAATCTAGGTTCTAGAAGATAATTAGAATAAAAAATAATTAGAATAAAATTTTGATATAGTAAATTTTGATATATATTCAGTATATTGAATTCAATATAAATAGTACAGTTTCAATATTTTGTCTCGCTATTGGACCATCATGGTTCCTTCCTCATAAACCCAGATTCTATTAAATTATTTTGATAATATTTTGCGAATTTTTCTTATGGACAAAATTGTTTCGGAGCAACCATAAATCCAGATTACTCAAGGCAGTTAATATAGCTACTATGTTTAAAAAAAAAAAACTACTCAAACTACTTTAGAGATCCAAATATGTGTAGAAAGTTACCAAACTACTGAGACAATTTCATAAGTAGCTGACAGTAGAGGAGTCAATTGCAATCTTTATTATGTTGGTTTTATATTGAAAGAAAAGTTCCAAGAAAATCTGTAACTTTGAAAAGGACAAGTATGGGACATTTTATTCATGAAAAAAGTTGAGAAATTCTTGAGAAAAAGAGTTTATAACTACTTTATAAATATTCCAGAGAAAAAAAGGTTTAATTTTATGAAGATAGGTTGCAATGATTGACTTAATGAGTCAATTGGCATTAGTTAAGTTTTTTATCAATTTAGTATTTGTAATTGAAAGGTTTTAATATAAAGTGGGTATGAAAGTACATTTTTCTTCCTTTATATATAATGTTTAAGTAATTCTTAAAGTTTTTAAAACGTTAGTGAAAGTGTATTTGAAAGTATGTATGTTAATATAAAGTTAAGGAAAAAAGATGTCTTAGCTAAAAGAAAAGTTTAGAATTTTAAAAAGGATGTAATTAAGAAAAATGTTATTTTATGGGGATAATTTGGATAGAACTATTTAAATTTAATGAGTTAATTAGAGGTAGTTGGAACTTTATTGGTCTAACTGAAAGTGAACTTTAAAAGAGGAAGTTAAAAAGATATATTAGAACTTTTTGATCTTAGAAATGTAATTAAAGAAAAGTTTTAAAATAGATGAAAAAAAGTATTTTTCTCTTTAAGGTTAAATAATTTGAAAGAATACAGTGAATTTCATTAATATAATTAGTGATAGTTTATAAAGATTATTAAGTACTAACAGAAATATATATTATTTCCACAGCAAGGAAGAAAAAGCAGAAATGGTTAAACTGATTGCTTTATTCAAAGAAGAGAAAACTTTGACTTTGGTTTTGCCAATTAAATAGATTTGTTGCTATAGAAATGACTAGTATATACTAATGTGTAAGTAAAAAGTTGAGGCTGTAATGCTGTTACGTTGTATTGTGCTAAAAAGAGTTGGCAGTCAATGCTTTTTTCTTTTTTCCTTTGTACACCATATTTTCTTTTCCTCCTTTCTAATCTCCTATTTCTATTTTCCTTTATATTTTACACTTGGATAAAATAATAAAAGTTGGAATAACAACAACAACTTGGTAAGGGAGAGAAAACGACTAGCCAAAAGTCATCTAGATGGCTTTCATGCCTGAAGTGGGACTAGAACTCACAGTGTCAGTTTCTAGACAAGTACCATAACTACTACATCAAACTACCAAATAACCATTATATCACTATAAAAATAATCACTATTAAAATGGTTATAAACTATTATTAAAAAAAAAACCACTACACCAAACTCCTAAATAAAAGGAGAAAATTTTAAAAGGATATCTATCCTCAGCTGGAATAAAAACATTATGTTCTGGCCTGATCATCACTGAGAACACCCTTCAAGCTCAGACTTTATAACAAATCTATAAGTATAATGCCATTGTTCTGAGAAATGTCAAGCTTTAATCTGCATCTCACAGAATTATAGAATTAGAAGATAAAATGCAGATCATCTAATTCAGGGGTATCAAACTCGTGGCCTGTGGCCTGGATGCATCACATACTGGCCACGCTCTTCCCCAGTTTAGCGAAGGGGAAAAAAGTCAAGATACATCATGTGTCGACAATGTGATGCCACGATTTTGACACCACTGATTTAGTTGAAACCCATATTCAGGGCAGGATTCACTACAGCATCTCTGAATGTTTGAAAACTTATAATGAAGAACTCGTCACTTTAGCAGTCTGTTCCACAGCTGAGACCCATATTATCAGGAATTTTTTTTCTAATATCTAACTTCCACATAATTTTATTCCATTGGTTCTAGTCTCATTTTCTGGAAAAAGGAAAAATAAGGCTATTGCTTTTGTGGCATGTGGCAGCCTTTCAGATGTTTGAAAAGTGCTATCATATTTCCCATTCTTTTTTCTCTTTGTTTTCTATAGGCTAAATGGCAATTTATTTTAATTGTTTTACACGGAGATTGGTTTTTAAACCATTCCTCATCTTGGTAGCTCTCCCCTGAATTAATTACAAGACATCATTTTTGAACTATGGTGACTAGGACTAGATACAGTATGGGCCTGATCAGAGCAAAAAAGAATGGAATAATTCCTTCTTGCGTTCTGGATTCTATGCTTTCGATATAATGCATCCATTCTTTTTAATGGTGAAAGAAAGAAAATGATAATTTTATGCAAGCCTATTTCATCTGAAGCTCAAATATAAATATATAATATGCATACTTAGAAGAGGCAAAAATAAATTTATAGTTGAGAAAGGACACTAATTTAAAACAAAGAAAACAAAGTTTAATTGATCAATCTGAATTTCTTTTTCTCCAACAACAGTAATAGGTTATTATTTTGTTTAGTTTTTCAGCAAAATCTTAATCCAAGGTGTCAATTTAACTGATTTAAATTGTTTTTAAGATTTAATCAGGGTATATTTACTTTGACCTGTTCTCTATTTAAACTTTTCTGTTGAAATACTAAAAGATTTAAAGTGAGGGCACAGCTGAATGGAAAATTATGAAAATACTTTTGTTAAAAAAAAGTTCCCATTTAGCACTATATGCTTCCATTCAGCATTTTTTTTAAATACATACAGTGGATCAGATATCAGAAAGAGATCAGAAAGTTTTATGAAATTGAAACAATCTGTGAAATCACAGTTCTTTCCAATCACTACCTCAAAATGTATCAAATGGTCTCTGCAAAACCAATGCATTTTCCACATTCACAGTAGCAAAAATAATACAATTCACCTTATTATAACCTTCTGGTTATAATTAATGCATCTAGCAACCCCAAAGACCTGTCACTGCAAACTGATGGCACAATTTCCTCCCATTTTGAAATAAAGGACACACAAATCTAAAATACATTTAACATATTTTAAAACATTTTTTTAAATGCAACACTCATGTACATGTTCTCAATCTCCCCATCATCATTTCTCCCACTTAGCTTTCCTAAGATGTTAATTGGCAGCAAAAGGTTTCCCACATAGATCAAACAATCAGAGAGAATTTAGTGACCTATATGCTTTACAGAAAGCTCTTATACATGAATTCTTTTAGGAGGAGAACTACAAGGAAGTGAGATTTGACTTCATTTCCTAACACAAGACAATAGTTTTCAGTATTTGATAATGTTCTATGATTTTATCAATCCTCTAGTCACATTGTATTACCTACATTGTTATTCTGTTTAATTTTGTCCATATTTTAATGAGATTTGACTAGCAATATAAGGAACAACATAGAATCTTATGCTTATTCAAAGGAAATATGCAAATTTAAATTTGTATCACGAGAGGCATTGAAAGCATAGGACAAAAAATATTTCCAATAAAGCAAGATGATTTTGAAAAACAATTTCCACATTTCAGTCTGAAAGCCTGTAAGTAAAACTGGCAGAGATTATTGATGTCTTTCACATAGATAAGAAGATAATTTCCTTCATAGAACTATTCTTAATCCTACATTGTAAGATAAAGTGCAATATTTATGTGTTTAAATTATTTGAACTCATTTCTGAGTTTAGAATATTTTTAGAGTGCAAACAAGATAATATCATGCCCTGGAGAATTTTAGAATGAAAAAAAAAATCACAATGCAAAACGTATCTTGTCCAATTATATTATTGAAAACTTATATTTTGGCTTGAAAATAATGATAGTTTCTTAAATATTTTAGTATTTTGACCCTTGAACGTATTTTCATTCATAAGTCAATATCAAAATCTTTAAAAGTATTTAACTATATTGTACTAAAATAATGTATATAGATTATAAAACAACATCAAAACTGCCTAGGAAAAGGCAATGAAATTGCTTACATTTCATATTTAATGTACCATGATTTCACTTGGGTGACAGAAAGCCATAATGAAGCAACAAATATGTCATAAAAAATTAAAACAGGTTTTAAATCTTTTATCTCCAGAAGTATTGTAAGTTTTGAAATGATGTCAATGAGTCTTAAATCAAAATATTTTAAACAAAATAAACATTTTTCTTCTCCTTTTGAGTTATATAGACATTGGAGAGAGCTTCATTGCTATGGTATTTGTTGGGTTTCTATCTACGGTTTTGTTTTTTAAACTCTAACATTGTGGTTAATAAGTATTCCAAAGAGTTGTTTTGTTTAGCAGATCTGAAGATTTTACAAGACTTTACCTCTGTGATAAAGTTTTACCCTTCTGTAAAGTAAATTATATTTTAATTAGTCAGATTTATTGACTTAAATGAAAAGTGTTGCAATATGTCAACTGTTCTTACAACCACCTATGGTGCTGAATGTTATTTTTCATTTTCTGCCAGGGTAATCACATTTGGATTTGAAATATTTAGAAGACAGGATAGTCTTTATTTTTTATATTCTTCCTTCATTTTAATTTGTTAATTTTAATTAACATCTGTCCTGATAGGATAAAGCGTTTTTCTGGGTTGCCTATTCAACTTAGAATTTGTTCTCTAATTGTTTATTTCTTAACATTCTGTATGTTTTCTGCAACACTTAGAGAGACATAATGATTTGATATAGTGGTTAACGCACCAGGTAGGAAACAGGGAGACTATAAATTCTAACCTTACTTTAACCCGGCTGGACAACCTTGGACTAGTCATTCTCTAGGAAGAAGGCAATGGCAAACCACTTCTGAAATCTTGTCTAGAAAATTGCAAGAACTCATCGAGGAAGTTGCCAGGAATAAACAATGACTTGAAGGCACACATATACAAAATAACACTTCAATATGATACTTGTGAGAGTTGTTCTATGTAAAAGAACACACAAGTACAACACACTCCATACAAGTTATTTATGACATTTTCATAGCAAACACAAATCCATCTGAGGAGAATGACAGAGAGTTTTGCACTGGAAAATGAAGATAATTAACTAACAGTCTTCTTTTCTCTGTGCTTATTTATAATGTAGTGCAGGATATACACATTGTACCTTCTCAAGGCTGTCAGAGTTAGGAAAGTGGCTATTTTGTCAGGTTTTTTTTTTTTCCTGGACCAGGTGCAGATTGAATATGTATACAATGTATGCCACCTTTATTATTTCAATCTAACATTTATATCCCCTGTGGTATTTAGTGTAGTACAATCTATGCTTAATAAATCATGGTGAAATAAATAAATGTCTAACTTTAAGAAGATGAAATTGCAGTTAAGAGCTTGTGTCACTGCAAGGTTGAAAGTTCTGGGCAGAGATTGTTGATTAATTAACTCATTTTTAAAAATCCTAGAAAATGTAAACAAGGTCAAAGACAACTTTTAGGTTTTTAAAGAACAGCACTTTATAGCTAATATACAAATAAAAATCTTCCTCAAACCACTTATTTACCATTCTTTATTGCATTTATTATTACGAAGCTTTGTATTATACATGATTTCTAGATGAAGGGTTTTCTCTATGGAGACAATAAAGGCTAAGCAATTTATCTTTGTAGAATCCATCACTGCTTTCATGTAAACGTAAAGGATGGCTGGGCAAACCTTTGCTAGAAAGTAGTGCATTTTTCTATTTATTTATTTATTGCTTTGTTTTTTTCAGTGCCATTCCAGTAACTTGACTGACCTTATTGGGTAGGACTTTCTAAGGGTATGGAATGATTGCTGTAACTTTTTAGCTATCTGAATGCTTAAAATATCAGAAATAGCCCTTTAAAAAAAAACAGAAATATATAATAAATTTGTCACCAAATTTTGGCACAGTGATCAAAGTTAATTTCAAGAGTAATAATAAAAAAAACAGTTTGGGAACCATAGATGCCCTATGGATTATGTGTTTAAATTATTAAAATATATTACAGAACAGTAGACGCTAGGGAGACCATATTTATATTATATAACTCTGCAGTATAATATATTTGATGTGTTATATGAGATGTGCTAGATATGTATTTACATTTGTACAAAAAAACCCTCACCTTCCATTTATTATGGGGCATAAGGGCTCAGCAGTTAAAAACACTGTCAGCTAGAAAGCTGACAGCCTAGATTCAAGACCCAAGCACAGTGCAATGGGGTGAGCTCCAGTTATTGCCACAGCTCCTGCACACCTAGTAGTTTAAAACCATGGAAATGTGAGTAGATAAATTGGTACTACATCAGTGGGAATGTAACAACATTCCATCTACCTTGGCAAATAGTGATGCTGGCCACCTGACCATGGAAGTGTCTTCAGACAACGTTGGCTTTCTTGGCTAAGAACAAGACATAGGTACTATCTCCTTGGGTCAGAAACGACTGGACAGGGAAATATTTACTTTTACCTTTTATTCTTTATTTACACAATATCTTACACATGCTTGCTAAACTCAATAAATAATAAAATCCATTATTGATCCATGTTAAATATATGTAATAGTCGCAGGATTTTAACTCAAAATTATTGATCACTGAAAATTATGTCTCTGATTTTGGCTTTGAAACTAAAAACAATCCTGAACTATTCCTAAAAGACAGAAGAAACCAAACTGCCCAAATTACAGTATATTCAATTGTTTGAATATACTAAAAACTAATCAAATTTGGTATTCAGTGCATTTTGATGCAAAAAAATTGTTTCAATGTTTGTTTGGTACTCAATGCACAATCTAGAACTTGTTGGTGTCAGCTGCCTTGTGGCTCATCACATTATTCCTTATGGGAAAATTTGTTTTGTAATTATTGTTTTTAGTACTCACTGCAGCTCCCAGACCCAATTAATAAATTAACTATGAATATTGTATAATGTTAGTTTAAGTACTATTGTAAACAGTTTCTCTACTAAGCAGAATTCAAAAAATTTGGCCTTCTAAAAATCCTTTGTATTTATAGTTCTTTCTAGATATATCCCTGAAATATTTCGTAATACTATGGAAACTCTATGGCAAATGTTGCTTCCACAACAGTGTGGGATCAGAGAAGCATCAGGCTTCCACATTTGCCATGAGTTATTTATTAGGGAGTGCTACAAAGTTACTTGTCTTAGATTATTGACTTCTGTCTTAATGTGTTTGTGGTTAGTGCCTACTGTTTTGGTACATATTGGAATTAACTCCAGAGTTTGCAAACTCTTTTTTTATCAAGAAGAAAATAATTTTAATGTACATAAGCTAGCCAAAAAGAAGATACAAAATAACATGGTCACACAGATATACATGAATACATGAAGCAAAGAAACTTCTTAGATGAGAAGCAAAATGTCTTAATATAATTACATTAAAATAGCATTCAATTCATATTTATCATAGTATTACCAAGAATTTTACCTTCTTCTCTATCCCAAAGCTGGGTTGTTGTTTTTTTTTTTTCATCAATTCTATTTGATATTGTATCTTCATAATTTTGTTACTTTTTGTCTTTTGTTTGTCAACCTTAAAACCTGCTAGTGTACCAAATTCTTTCAGTGTTTCCATTGATATTTTAATTCCCTTTATTTAAAGGGTCTTCTAAAACCAGCAACGTCATTTGCAAAGGTTCTTAGTTTATAAGTCTATCATTAATCTTTAGGCATATAATTCTATCATCCTGTGTTATATCTTTTTTCAGCATATAAAGAAGTATGATAAACAGAAGGAAGAACATTCGGCAACTTTGTCTTTATTGTTCTTGTATTTCACATGATTTAATTAAACCTGCATTGATGACTATTTATGCTTTCTGTGAAATATAAAACAAGTTTATCAACTTTATACAGTTATCCCAGAAGTTCATATCTTCCAAAACTTTAAATAAAAAAGCCCAATTCAAATTGTCAAAAGCTTTCTCTGCATCTAAAACCATTAATGTCACTTGTTTTTCATTAGAACTGTTTAAATATTTTAAAATATCCAGTGAAGTTCTAACATTGTCTTTGACTATCCTTTAGGTAAAACCCCTATCAAGTCCTCATGAATAAATTACTGCATTTAAAAAAAATCAGTCAGCTGGAATTGTTGTATTTAACTTATAATCATTATTCAGTAAGAACTTATTTTTCTTTTGTTAGTTAATGTCCAATGGTCAGAGAATGGCTGAACAAGTTTTCTTGGCAAGATTTTTTAATACTGTTTTGCAATTGCCTCCTACCTACAACTGAGCCAAGGTCACCCAGCTGGCTTAATGCCTTAAGTGGGAGTAAAACTCACAATCTCCCAATTTCTAGCCTGATTCCTTAACCACTATATCATACTGGCTCTTATTCAGTAATGATATTGGTCTTATTGAAGTAAAAATCTCATTTTTATTTAAATATCAATACTATATTTGCATCTCTCCAAGTCTCAGGGATCTTTCTTCTAAATAAAATAGATGTATTATCTTGCAAAGGTTGCATGAATTTATCCTCATGACACTTATAATATGAGCCCAATAATTCATCTGGTTCAGATCCCTTTCTGGTTTATTTTTTTTTCTACAGCTTCAGCAACTTCTCTTATTGTTATACTATAGATTCATTCATTTGTGGTAGTTTCTGTCATTTTTTAATAGTCATCTGTTTTCTTCCAAGAAATATCAGTCTTCTATACAAATTGGAATAATATTAACAAATGATTTTCTGTTCACTAATACAATAGTTTTATGTTGTAATATCAATATCATTTTTTCTTTTTCGTTTCTTATTTTTTCCACCAGCCATTTGATGCGTTTATTTGCTAATTCATTTTTTTCATCACACATTCATTTTTATTACCATTTCTCTTACAGTTAAAATTGATAACTCTTGCTATAAAAGTTTTAAACTGGTGAGAGATGTTTATCTTCCCTGAGGAGTTCTTTAATTCTCCTTTTCTTTTTTAATGTCATCTAAAATAGCCTACATTTTGTCTTGACTCTTCTTTTTAAGTTTGATTGATACAGACTCTAATAAATGCTTTACTTGCATCCCAAACTATTCTTAAACAGTACCCTTATTTAGGCTGTTTAAAATTTGTCTGAAAATGTCAACATCTCTAAGAGGTATTTCTCTCACCAGTTTTAGTTCTTCATTTAGATTCATAATTTTAAGCAATGAGGCCATTAAGTAACATTTTTAGACAATGGGGCCATCAATGGCTTAAATTATTGTAATGATCATTTTATGTATATTTGGAACATTCCTTTATACAGATTGTTCTCAACTTACAATAGTTTGCTTAGTGATCGTTTGAAGTTACAATGGCACTAAAAAAAAGTGACTTGTGGCCATTTTTCACACTTACAACCATTGCAGCATTCCCATGGCCATGTGATTTACATTTGAATGCTTGACAACATGCATGTATTTATGATGATTGCAGGTCCCAGTGTCTAACAGATTAACAGATTAATAGAGTTGGAAGGGACCATGTAGGTCATCTAGTCCAAGGTCCAGTGATGAAGCTGCCACAACTTCTGAAGGCAAGCTGTTCCATTGGTTGATTGTTCTCACTGTCAGAAAATTCCCTCTTACTTCTAAGTTGAATCTCTCCTTGATCAGTTTCCACCCATTATTCCTTGTCTCGACTTCAGGTGCCTTAGAAAATAGCTTGACCTACTCCACTCTGTGGCAGCTCCTCAAATATTGGAACATTGCTATCATGTTTCCCCTGGTCCTTCTCTTCCCTTGACTAGTCATGCCCAGTTCCTGTAACCCTTCCTCATATGTTTTAGTCCCCAATCATCTTGGTTGCTTTTCTCTGCACTTTTTCTAGAGTTTCAACATCTTTTTATAGTGTAATGACCAAAACTGGATACAGTATTCTAGGTTAGGTCTTATAGAATGGTATTAGTACCTCATTTGATCTTGATTGTATCCTTTTATTAATGCAATTTAGGATTGCATTGGCTTTTTTGGCTGCCGCCGCACACTGCTGGCTCATGTGATACCCTTTTGTGACCTTTTTACAAGCAAAGTTAATGAAGAAGCCAGATTCAGACTTTACAATGATGCTACTAATTTAACAACTAAAGTGATTCACTTAACTAATGTAGTAAGAAAAGTCGTAAAATGGGGCAAAGCAAAATTTCTCACTTAACAACATAAATTTTGGGCTCAATTGTGATTATGAGTCAAGGACTATCTGTATTTTATTTCTTTATCTTTTTTTCTGCACTTTCGGCTTTGTTTATCTCCTCAGACTCTGGATATTAGATTTCATTTGTTTTTATATTGCGTTTTTTTTAAATAAAAATTAACAATATTATATAAATAAAAGAAAGTGGCAGCTGTGAATTTCAGAAGAAACAAAAATTAGTTGAATGCAATAAAAATTGATTACTTAAGCATCTGTGTGGTAAAATGAGAAAAAAAAATAGTAAAAAAAAAAATCAATGGATAATGTAAGAATTCAGATTGAATGCAAAGTGAGAAACCGACATGAAATAATTACAATGAAGTGCTTTGGACATATAAAGGGAATTAATGAGAATCCAATCATCTAAGAGGAGTTGGGAGGCGGGGGTGGGAGTAATCTGTTAAAGGGAACATAAGAATCATACTGCTGTGCCTTATATGCGATTGTTGAAGTCTTCAAAAATAGAAAAATGAAAACTTTAAAAAAGAAAAAAATCCTCTCCATATTAATTAGTATATTGATATGATAGAAGCTAATGTGATTTTTTAGACAAAGAAAAATATGGACATAGATATACTGATTTGCTTATTTTTTTACTATTACTATTTACTTTAGCATTGTTAAAACCCTGAATAGCAATAATACTTAGACTTATATATCACAGTGCTTTACAGCCATCTGGTTCACAGAGTCAGCATATTATCCCCAACAATTTGGGTCCTCATGGCTATATATGTAGTTGTGACAGCAACACAGTCAATTTCTATTCCCATGGTGAATTCTCCATCTCTTAATGGATTCTTCCTCCCCCAATGTATATATTTTTAAAATTCCTTTATGACTGCAATATAGTATATATTCATTTTAATGAAATAAAATTCTGGGGGAAAAAAACTGTCCAAATATAGCATTTCCTTTTGCTTCTTTCCCCAGTGTCACAATATGTTTCATTTAAGTTAGCCGTTATTTACAAATTTAATATATTATTTTCATATCCAAATTTGTGTCAGAATAGTGAGGTCATACATAGTTCCCAAACCCACAATCAAAGGAAAAGTTTGTGAAACTTTTTAGAAAGAGAAGACCTATGTTTTGCCATCTCTCATATGATTTTAAGAGACTAACAGTCCTGAGATCATTTTTACCTCATTCTTTTTATAAATACAGATTTCCTGGAATTTCCTGGTGTTGTTAGAGCCCATGGCTTTGCTGATCTCAAAAAGTCAAATAGGATCCACTCTCACAAAGAAGAGGATCAATTTATTTTCCAGAGAACCAGAAGGAAAAACAAGAAACAATGGATTGAAACCAGGAGAGAAGCAACCTAGAACTAAGGAGAACAGATCAGACATTCATTTGTTTTAAATAGTATAGGGTCTCCTGCTTGAGCTGGAAGTTGGACTAGAAGATCTTCAAGGTCCTTCCACTCTAATGATGATTATGTTGATCATGTTAGTACACCAGGAAATCCAAAGCTGGGAAATTCAATGTGCAACAATTTTCATATTGTTGCTAAAAAAAGTATAAATGACATCATTTCTAACTTAACTTGAAAAAATTATATTTGTATATGTTGTATCCAATTGTTGGATCTTTTACTGTCTGCAGATTTTCAGAAAAGTTTTAGTCAGTGGAACAAAAAGAAGACAACTTGTGCATTGGAGCCAGTATAATATTCTCTTTTGACAATCTCTGAAGCAGATTTGGAGGGATATAGAATGCTGTAACTGAATGAAGATATTATTGAAAATTTGTTGTCTTTAGTGAGATCAAAGAGCATTTTGCCAATGGAAGGACATTAATTGAATACAGTCCTATGCTATTTGTGTAAATTGAAACCATTTTACTTTGCTTTCCATCAAGAAAAGCTACTGAAATATATAATTATTAGGTCCATAGTAGGAACCTTCACTGCTCATAATTTTCATACATATGACAAGCCTGCCTCTGATGCACTGATATGAAATATGTTTGTAATTAAAACCAAGATTAATTGGGAGTTAATTTCTCTTTTTCTACAGCTGTGTAGCCTACGTGATTAGTATGACTAAACAGCCAAGATCTGCCACATCAAGTGGCCAAAGTTTTCTTCCTTTAAAATTCTAGAAATGAAACATTTTGTTGTTAGCCATATTACAACTGATTTCTCTTTTTTAATATTTAATTTCTATTATACGAATCAATCAGCAGTATTAACCATAGTATGTTTGAACAACAATGGTTAAAGTTCCATGGGCAAAACAACCATTTGCCAAACCTCAGTTCTAGAAACTCTTGATTTATTAGATACTCTCTATGAAGTTTCATTAGCAAAATGAAAATTCCAGGCATGGTAGTCCTTTCTTCTGCAGAGTTCGAAACCTGTCCAAAAATTAAAAAGAGATATTTGAAAATGAAAGGAGATTGATCATTAGTTGGAAAATGAAATGAAGGTAAAGAAGAGTTTAAGTTTACATTAAAGAAGAGTAAGTGAGTACAGTATGGGGAAGTGGGAATCAACAGTATATGTGTGTGTTTGAAATAAAGTGGATAATCTGGTTACTCAGACTGGGGGCCCATCTGGCCTGAAGGGTCATATCTGGACCCAGTGATGGATAGGCCCTAATTATATTCTTATAAACCCTTAACTGTGCCTATTGGCCAGATATGGAAAAATATGTAAAAAAATCATTACAATAACTATAAGTTTTGTTTTTATGTGATAGACTCATTGCCTAAAAATTATCAATTTGTTGAAAAAATAAAACTGGTGACAGAAAGCCCTTTTAGACATGTTGTCATTTTCAGATGTATGTTTGTTGAATATTTAATAGATGGTATTCGGGTACGTTCCCTAATGATACTGGAAAGAATGGAAAAGGATGAATCAAGGCTTCTCCTACCTGTCTCTCGTGAAGATAATCAACCACTTGTGACTGACTTTATATGGAAACAATATTCAATGGCTCACGCACCATTATCTTACTGGAAGGTGAGAAGTGGAATTGAATAGGGAAATGGGACCATTAGGGCAATCTCACTGATTGCTAGATTTAGTGACAATGGTTGCTGGGGGCGGTGGGAGGGAGCTTAAAAAGAAGTTAAGCACCTGAAAACTCAGGAAACATCAAGGAAAGGTAAGATGAAGAAGTGTCCATTGCAAAGTGATAAAGCCCTCATTGAAATTAGAGGAGAAAGAAGAAAGGGAACCAACTGATTCAGAGAAACTCCGGAGACAAAGGAAAACCAGATGGAGCAAAAAAAATAAAAATTAAGAGAGGGCTTCAAATTCAACAGCAGTGTCTACCTCACCTAAATCAGGACTACCAATAAACTTTGTTGTTTTCTATTTTGTAATTTTTTTCACTGATTCACATCTAAATCCTCATGTTGTGAGAGAGTGAAGTTGGGATTGCTATCTGCTCTTTTCAAAAGTAGTTGCAGCCATTCTGATAGCCCTTTCCTCTGCCCCCATTTCCATCTGACATTCACCAATTCCCTCAGAACTGCATTCATAGGCAAGCTGGTGTTCCAGATGCCTGGCTAATTGAACCACATCTAGATGTTTTCAAGGATGTGCTGATGTCCAGAGGAAGCCTCACCCTGTATGAAAGCAAACACTCAGCAAAGTAGGAAGAGAAATGTGTGTGGCAGGAAAGATGAAAACTAATAGTCTATAGGTGAAATAGAGGTGATGTGTGCAGATTGGCAGCTATTACAAGCAGACAGAAGACTTTCATTTAATTGCCAGGACCACAAACTAAGGTGAGAGGCATATTCTGGTGAAAAGCTTTGCTGGTAATCCTGTAGCAATTAGAACAGGAACAACCATATTGAAATGACCTCATCCCAACTAATGAAAGAACATTTGGAAGAAGGCAAGGATTGTATGTTACTTTAAAGACTCTGAGATTGGAGAACTGAGTATTAAAATAATAAGTATTAAAGGACTGATTATTAAAGACATATTTATTATCTTGCAAAGCCTGGAAGAGTAGAGTAGACCCAGAGCAATGATCTTTTGCTGAGGAAGCTGTGTATTGCAATAAAGTATTTTGAACAGATTTGCTCTGCTGTGCCCCGTTCTTGAAAAGCAAAGAACCCTCAAACATGTAGTTTGAGAGATCAATAGATAGTTTAAGAGATTGTCAAATGTTAGCCCACCCTTCAAAAACATCTCAGATAACAGATAATCAGAGTTGGAAGGGACCTTGTAGGTCATCTAGTCCCGCCCAAGAGGGAGACCCTACACCATTTCTGACAAATGGCAGTCCAATCTTTTTGAAAGTCTCAAGTGATGGCGCTCCCACAACTTCCGAGGGCAAGCTGTTCCATTAGTTGATTGATTCCATTGATCTCAAACCAACTAAACCACCAAAGCTCACCTTCAAAATCTTTAATTATAGCAAGTTAGTTCTATACAGAAGGTGTCACATAAACATTTATATTCCATTATGATTGCATTTTCAATACTATATATTCAAAGAGAAGTTTGTGATCAATTTAGAATCAAATTCTCTAGCAAACAAAACAAATAAACTTGAAGATATTTATAGTGGTTTATATGAAAATATTCTGAGCAGAAAGTCGTTCACAAATTTGATTGTATCAGCAAAAATCCTCTAAACTCTTTCCTGTCAAGAAAGGAATTGCTTTTTTCCTCATAACTTTTATTCATGGTATATGTAACAGCTTTGAAAAAAATGATGAAGAAGCAAAGGAAATGAGTACTCACATAGAAACCACATATTCAGATGAAAGAGCAACAGCTCAGAGACATAAATCATCTTTTTAAGATGGAAAAAACCGCATTCTAAATGGAAGAGGCACATGCGTGTTATGAATCATATTATATTGGAGGAACTTTACACTGCACTGGAAGTACACCTGGAAGCTGTGAATTTATTTGGATTTCTGTTTCTTCTGTTCCTGTTCAAATTGGATCAGACCTGAATCAAAAAGATCTGGAATTTTGCTGGAAAAACCAATACTTTTATACCCAAATAGCCTAAAACATTTCATTTTCTTCTTATAATGTGGGTGAATAGTATGATTCTAACTATATATATTGTATAAACTTTTTGAGATTTGATACCACAGCTTTTCCACATTCCATATTTACAAATGTGGAAAAGCTGATACCACAGCTTTTCCACATTTGTAGAACACCAACATTTCAAATTGTGAAGGAACTTTTTAAAAACTATTCCTGGTTAATATCATCATTGATTTTCTCTTTGTAAGCTGGGTTCTTTTGACAGAAATGTCATTTGAAAATCTTGCATTTAAATTTGCTGCCAAAGATTTAAGTTTTAAATAACCTAAATAAAGCAAAATACAGCAATACATCTTTTGGGATTTACACAATCAGTGTAAACTGATTATACAAGCTTTCCACTACTCTAAAGAGAGCTCTTCCTAAGGCAACCATATAGAGAGAGAAACATAAGAAAATAATGTAAGTCAATCTAAAATAGTTCGTTTTAATCTGAAAAAGAATGTATTTTTTTCTACTATTGTCTAGTTATATTTAATTGATAGTAAATATAATCCTATATTTAGAAAATAAATAATTAATATATTTTTGATATTTGGTTTAAAAGTATATAGCTCATACTGTTATGTTAATTATGATGTTTTTGACAAGACAAAATATATAAGCTTTTTTTTTCTTTTCCCTTCAATTTTTATTGGTGAAATGCAATTGAAGAAAGTAGGACATAGAGACCTCATAATAATTTCTGCTCCATAGACTTGTTTTCAAAGGAATAATACCTTGGGCCAAGAATTCAGTGAATAGGTTTAGATTTTCTAATTCAGAATGGAGAAAATTATAGATTTTGTTGTTATTTTTTAAAATGAACTTGAATTTTTATTAAATGCTTTGTTTTTGTTTTTGTTTTGGAAAAAAATTAACAACAAAACAACAAATAAAACCATTTTTCAATTTTACAGTGTGTCAGTTGGGTACATATATCTTGTGTGCATAATAATATTATTATACATTTCTTAATTATATTCACAGACCATATTAATCAACATTTATATCATATTGTTCAATTATTATATTATCATTGACATTATAATTGTTATCTTTCAAGAACAAATCTCATCCTTGCTAAGTTATACTTGTTCTCTTACTTATTCAAGGTTAATCAATTATAGTATATTATTACTGTTACCATGTATTTCAGTTCCTTACTCTTCTATCTAACCATTCATAAAATAAATCCCAAATCTTATAATACTCTTTTTCTTCCTGTTTTCTAATTGCCATTGTTAGCCTATTTATTTCTGCACATTCCATTATTTTCTTAATTCCTCTGTTGAAATTTCCTCATTTTTCCAATTTTATGCAAATACAATTCTAGCTGCTGTTAGTACATTAATACTCAAATATATTATCTCTCTATTATAACCTTCAGGCAAAATTCCCAATAAAAATATCTCTGGTTTTAAATCTATATGTTGTTTTCTAATTTTTTTCCAACCATGTGTGCATTCCAGTCAAGTACTTTTTAGCTTCAATACATGTCCACCACAAATGGTAGTATGATCCATATCTGATGGCATTTCCAACATTTCACCAATTTGTCTTTAAACATCTTTGCTATTCTTGCTGGTGGTAGATGCCACCTGTAAAACATCTTATATAAATTCTCTTTATAGGTCACTGATATTGTAAGTTTATAGTTTCTAGTCATCGTTTCTACCATTTTTCTGAATCTATTCTATAGCCAAACATTCCCCACCCCCATGCAATCATTGTTTCTTTTACTTGCTCTTCTTCTAATTTCACTCCTAATATATAACCATATAATTTTTAAATCATCCTCTCTTCAGTGTCTGCTAGGATTTTATCTAATTCAGTCAATTCCTTATAGAACCCAGCCATCTTACTATCTTTTTTATATCTTGAATGTATTTGATTACATGCTTTGTTTTGTAGATCACTTTGTTTTTCTTTCTTCTTATAGCTGTCAACTCATAAAACATTTTGTATACATGTTTTATAGTTGTCAACAGAAAGAAGGGGGGAGTTTCAAAGAGCAGGCAGCAGCATGGAATTGAAAGTACATTCCATTCATATTTTCTTCAGAGACTGATTAGGTGACTGAAGCTTCTGCCGTGCAAAAATCCAATTGGAGAGCATGATTGATGACTCTTGGCTATGACGTGTTTCATTGGATGATACACCCAGGGAGGAGGGCCAGGGGAAAGCAGAATCAAGGGTGACTGTGAATTAATATTACAATTAGTGGTGAATTGTCAGTAGACAGTCAAAGTTTGCCTAATTTTGCATTCGGTATAACAAAATTTAGTACATTCAAAACATCAGACTGATCCAATAATAGCAATTGTACATAATAAGATCAGCATTTACCAGGTATTTTATCAAATAAATTATTATGAAACAGGCCCAGGAATCCATATGGAATACAGTAGGACATAAATTGTAGTTTCAATAGGCCCTAGGCCCTGTCCCTTGGGTTACAGTCTTAGTTCCAAAAACTGCTTGAGCCTTCCAAAACTGCGATTGCAGCATGCTAAAGTTAGTGCCTTTGGGGATGGTTACATGATGTAAATATCTCACCGCTTTGAAAAGAGGAATTTTATTGCTCAAAAATGTTCTTAGGGAGAGCAGATTAATCTTGTTGGGCTTCCAGGTCTTCGATACATTATTTAAATGCACTAAGTCAAGGCTGTCAAACTCCTAGCCTATGGCCACGCCTATGCTTGGTTTAGTGAAGAGGAAAAAAGTTCTGATACATCATGTGACACCAATGTGATGATGTGAATTTGACATGCCTGCACTAAGTGCACACTCATACTCTATCATTAAGAGCGCTTCCTGGAGAAGCCAGCTTCAGAAAATGGACTGAGGAATATCACTTAAATTTTCTAGAAGCTGCCCCTCACCATGAAGGAGTAGCTTCATTTCTTGAAGTTCCCTGATAAATGGTGTTCTACAAGATCCATGTGTACAGAGTCTGTACAGGTGCAATTTAGTCCAGTGCCCTCATCACTGTCTCATTCCAAGCAAAAACAAAGGCATTGGCTTGAATATTTGCCAAAGCTTCAAGAAAAACCCCAAATATCCACTGAAACTTCACTGGATCCATCAGACATGTAACAGTATGCCTCCTCCCTGCAGTGAGGAAATTGAGTCTGGAAATGGACTGGAAGTCATGTATTTGATCAAACACATTTATCCGTTGGTAACCCAGTGTCTTAAATTTTAGACTTTCTGAGTCTTAAAAAAAAGGACACTTTCACTATAGCCCAGCATACATATTCCTTCCTATACAGACATTTTGACTATCTGCTTTTGTACATTTTGTTACTGGAATTGTTCATCTTCTATGTATTTGGAAAGAAGTAAACAGAAAGATATGTAGTACCTAACCATACAGCCTGTTACTTCAGGTGTTGTGAATTCATTAAAAATATCTAGCACTTGATAATGTAGCGCAATGTGGCATTAACTCTTGTGGGAAGCACTAGAAAAAGCATATGTTTGAACAGAAAGCAACTTGCTCTCTGCCTTTATTATGCCCTCAGAGCATGTAATTTGTGATGCTGGAATTGAGTGCTTTGGTTGAAGTAGGAACTAAGAATGCCTTCGTCCTTCTTAGTATTATTGTTCTGCAAAATGTTATTTGCCATATCCAATACTACAATATGTAAAGAAATTGATGAGCTCCCTTTAAATGAAAATTACTTTCATCAGTTACCAGTATGTACTACCAATTATGTTACAGGGATGACATTTTCATTTGCTCATAGTATTTGGAATTCTGTCACCCCAGAACTCAGGAAGCATGTTCTGTCTCTTACTGCCTTTGGATTTCTGCATTGGCATCCAAACTGCTGAACAAAATCAATCTTGTTTTAGAGAGGTTTCCTCCCCCACCAGTAATAATCAGATCCCACAGGAGGTTTTCTAAGTGTGCATGATCTATTCCAACACGTTAACCAGAACAAGTATTTCTTAATTTTCAAGTATTGAGCTAGTTATTAGCAGTATTTTATATTATGGAAATTATGTAACAGGATGCTCCAGGGGAGATTGAAAATACATTTTTCCAGTGAATTTGGAAATGAATATTCAATGTGAACTTTGAATTTTTAATATTTGCCATATTTTCAGTTTCAAAAGCTACTTCCATTCTTCATTCACAGCTGTGTCTTTGAAGTATATAAGGTGGAATTTCAGTCTCAGGCTCTTATTATTCAGCAAACTTTTTTATTAACATTTTATAGTGCCTTTCTTCAAGGCAATTGCACCTCAAAGTGACTTGCACCCAGCCAGAATACATACAGAAAATAAAATAGTATTATTCCAATCACATATTAAACAAGTCAGATTGATTAGAAGTGAGTTAAACCTGCCTTTCAAAGTGAAAAGACAGAAGGAATGTAATAAGGCTTCAGGGGAAAAAATCGGGTTTTTTTTCCCTGTGCTTTCATGGTGGACACATCTGTGCTAGCTTCTTTCTTTGTTTAAATTATAAATGGAATTCATGAGCGAGTGAATGAAGGCTGGAGGGAAAAGGCTAGAAGAAAAAACTATGTGCAGAGTTCACCTGTTAAAGGTCAAGTCATATCCCTCCAACACAACGTTTTTAGGTGGGAAAGCAATACAGTACATGTTGCATGCAGAATCAGCCCCTAAGATCCCTTGCTAAAGTGGGCAGATATGAGCAATTTGAATTTCTCTATCTTAAACTTTATAAAGTTGCTGTTGATCATAATTGGACACATTTAGACAAGATTGTCGTAGTTTCATTTAGACAAGATTGTCACACTATCATGAAATTCCTAAAATTCCCTTAGCGGGAGAGGTTTTTTTCTCAGTGGAAAAGATACTGTTTTATAACGGAATCTTAAATCATGGCCATATTTCACTTATTAAGAAATCAGTATATCTGAGTGTTCTTCAAAGAGACTCACCAAAGTACTCACCATCCTTATGGCAAGTATTTATTATATTAGATTATTTCTTCTTACTGCTCAAGGAAGAATGCGGGTAGTTGATTTCTCTACATTTTTTTAACCACATTAATATTACTGTGAAGAATGTGGGCTTAGAAAGAGTAATGTGGAGTATTGCTGTAACTTCTATGGTTAGGAACGGATAAGAGGTATCTTTTTGCTTGCAAACCAGCATCTTAGACATTATACTATTATTGGTTTTAGGTAAACAAATAGGATGTGATTGTTATCCTACTATGGGGTAAGGGAGCACCTTTTTCAGACCAAGCACTATCATGATTTTTGAGTAGTGCTTTGCAGAATTGTGCTTCAAAACAAGACTTAATCTTGTTTAAAACTTTAAAAAAAACCTTCTTCAGAAACTTAATCTGGTAGATCTGAAATTGAAATCTAAGTAAAGTTTAATTTTATGAGATGCCATTTTATTTCAAACTCACTTTGTCTCATACTTTCTGTATGTGAATATTGTTTTCTAAAGTTTTCCTCAGAAAAATTATCTGTATGAACTAGAGCTCTAGTGAGAAAAATGTATGCAAATTACATTTGGCCTAATAGGCAAATTTGGTGCCCTGTAATCTGCAAGTCCAGATCCTGCTCCCCTTCTAGTTTCTGCTGTCTTCTTTAATTTCCAGTACCATTTGAATTTTCATATCTTTCACTGACTGCCTCTTCAGTTCCTCTCTCCACCTTTCCTATACATTTTTCATTACCCTATCCTGCATATTCCTTTATCCCACCCAGCTCTGGCTCTTATTCTTATAGGCAAAATTCATTCTTGTTCAGAAGCTTTTAAGTGTTCTTGAAAGAAAATTGAAGACCTTCCTCACTTTTGCCACTAGAAATGTAACCTCTGGTCTAAATTCATAATGATGTGTCTTCCATCTCTTTTGTAAAAGAGCATGAACATTGTCTGTAATCACTGCTTCTGATCTTTGACTTTTCTAGTGGTTTGCTTGCCTTTTCTGCCCAAACCTACAGATTCCCTATTTATTTATTTCCCTACATTTTCTTTTCAGTTCTATCTACTTAGAGGTTACGTTTATACAACTCCTTAAAAATGTAACAAACATTCTTATATTGAGATAGACAAACAGGCTATTTTACAGGCCTTCTCAATGAAGATTTGAGGATGGTAGAGGAATTTATATGCATTCTTAAAACTGTCAAGTTGACATAAAAGCTTGGAAAACTGAACAATATCCCATAGTAGATGTTGTTATTGTTGTTGGTAGTTGTGGTGGTTTAATTCATTATTTAGTTGTTCCTGTTTGGAATTTAATAAATTTGATAAAAAATAAGTGTAATGTTCTCTGATGTGGAGAATCCATTTTGCATTTTGGAACTGATAATAATTTATTGAGGAAATAGCACTAAAATGTATTCAAGCATTATGAGTCAGACACATTTATATGAAAAACAAAGTAATTAAGATCTTTGGCATTATTCCTAATTCCAGGCAGCATGTATCCTGACTCATCTTCTATCTCTGCAGGCATGTTACCCTCTTAAGAATGCCATTTTATTATTGTCTCTACCTGAAGGACATTCATAATTTTTCAAAGAAAGATGACAGCTAAGAGCTAATGGTTTTAATTCAGCTTTATCTCAACATGACTATGAAAAAGAGGTAACTTATTAAACAGCTTTATGGTGCTCGGCATAAGACTACTATGTTTGATAATTGCAAATTGGAAATTCTGAACTTTATTTCTTCTGATTTGTGTTATCTTTGTTCTGTTTCCAATTTCTTGGCAAATAACAAAAGGGCAAGGAAGGGGCAATTGAATTGGCAGCATGTTCTTTGTAAAAAAATTCAACATAGCTGACTAGCCCGTTCTTTGTCAAATATCTCTGCTGTCTAGCAGGAGAGCATAACCTCATTTTGACCTGTACACCTCCCTTCAGCCTTGTTTCAAGTATGGCTGCCTTGCCAAAACATGTATATTCCAATCTACAGCAGATTCTGCAGATATTCCCAATGACAACTCTGGTGCATTAAGGAAACCAAAAGTGACTTCACTTGAAGCCCTTCGGAAGTAAAAGTTTGACAATCTTGTATCATGGGACTCTTCTTGGGAAAGATGGTCTAGTTATTTGTCTAGATGAGTTGTTTTGGTTTATGTGCCAGCTTGACTGTGTTTGAACATACAACAAACCTGTAAGGGAAAATAATGTTTATATAACTTTTTTTTCCTTTTTTAACAAGGAAAGTGGTATCTGAGATGTCATTCTGAATTGGAAAAGCATAACAGAACAAAACGGAGTAGTATTGCAAGATTAGACCTGCTTCTCTCTCTTCTTAGTCTGGAGCAATATTGTCATTCATTTATTCCATTTTTCTGAATAAGTAAATTCATTTTCTATCCAGTCCTCTTAACATTCTAATGCTCTTGTGTCCCAATCATTTTTGTTTTCCTTCAAATTTATTTAAAACATGTTTTTCTGGGACATTTTTGAGATTAGAGGAATATGTGAGAGAGGGACATACAGTATGGGACTTACCACTGTTCATTTTCCTGGAGTCATCCTTCAAAAGGGATACATGTCAGGGTTCCAGGAAATACACCCATTGCATTGTAGAACTCTGAGGCAGGTTGATTCCCCAAGGAACAGTTGTATTTGGAGATATCTTGGCACAGACTGGTGGAAAACCAACTCTGAGAGTTCCCGCATTTTCCACCTCATTAAAAGTGAAAGTTTACTGTTCTCCCAAACAATAAGTCACATTGTCCAATTTGGCAGCTGGCTGGTTGCCTGGTTACTTTTCTCCTCCTCCCCTTGCCATCCAGCAGTTGGAATGTCCTTGGCTCATAAGATAACTTTTTTATTTTGGCTACAAAAGCACAGTTATCTCTACACCCTCCTCAGCTCCAGGCTGTGTCAAGCCTGAAACCATGTGAAGAAAAATTCCTATAGAAAAAACTACAGAAAAGAAAATGGTCATAGTCAGGTCAACTTCAAGGTTGACAATAAGTTTCCCACAGTGATATGAGTCTAAGTAATTGAAGCTTACTAAGTTATTCTTTTAAAAACCAAAGACATTAACTGTCACAACTTTATCATATCTTGTGTCCTGAATCATAGAGTTGGTAAAAATTAATTCAACACTAGGCTCACTACAGCAGCCCTGTCCCATGACTGCTTAAACATCTCCAGCAAAAAACATCCTGTAATTTTCTCTATCTTTTTTTAGCTTTTTTAGTTAGAAATTGCACCCTGACTTCATGATTGTTTTGTCAGCTGCTGGCTTTGGGGACACTCTGATGGAGTCTCTGCAGTGGCATGTCTATATTTTCAAGCAATAAGAACTTTATTCTGCCATAACAAAATACACTTGCATTTGTTCATGGTTCAGTTCTTTCTGTTCTTGTTTCTCTTCATATAAATTATGCATAGGAAACTCAAATACTTTGGCCACCTAATGAGAAGGAAGGACTTACTGGAGAAGAACCTAATGCTAGGAAAGATTGAGGGCAATAAAAGAAGGGGACAACAAAGAAAGAAGTGGCTGGATGGAGTCACTGAAGCAATTGGCATGAACTTAAATGGATTCCAGAAAATGATAGAGGACAGGAGAAATAAAGGCTTGGAGAAATGTTGTCCATGGGGTCAAGATGAGTCGGACATGACTTTGCAACTAACAACAATAAAACTATGCTTAAGCTAACATTATTTCCATGCAGGTATAGATTAAATTTTTCAGAAAGCAAATGCTAATTGAAGAGTATTTGTAGCTCAGGGCTGAAGTGTGGGATTCTTGATACTTCCTGAGTTGTTTACTTGCAGATGTTTTAATACCCAACCAGATAACATTATCAGTGTTAGAAGAGAATGGGATTTACCTTCTGTTCATACAGAAATAGCTTAACCTGTCAATGTTTGATGGGAGTATTCCTGATGGTTCTTTGATTAAGTTATTGTTTACTATTTGATTATTTGTCTGAATTGGCAGTTCCTTAATTTGGGGGTTGTTTACAGTTTGGTTGATAGACTAACGTTAATCTTGGGTATTAACCTCCACTTATCTAATGTTTTTTGAACTTAGTTTGGTCTAGGCTGGTCACAGATTCCCAGCTGAACAGATCAAGACTTTTCTCTGTGTGTTATGCAGTTAAGGAGTTTTCATAATGTCTTCTGACTGCTTGCTAGGTCCACAGTTGAGGTCTACTAATCTTCTACCAGTTTGTCCTACCTAATGGTTGTTACAGTCCTTATACTATTTGTTGTAGATGAGTCCTGTTTTTTTTTTCTTCCAGGGTTGCTGGATCTTTTGTTTTGGAATGTTTCAATTGCTTTGTGTGCTAGTGATGCCATGCGTTATTTACAGTCTGCTGATCATTTCTGAGATGATTTATGGCAGTATTATCCTTTTCACAGTTTGTTTTGGTTGTGATGTAATGGGTTGACTGGTCACAATTTTATCAATGAAGAATGGTAGTTCTCCATTTTGTTGGAAGATGTTGTATAGATAATACAGTTTTTTTCCTGATGTTCGGTTTTGCTGCAGTCTGTTTGTGCTATCTAAGTAATGGTGATAAGTCAGATATGCACTTTGGTAGTATGAAGCATTTGGTTAGTGTGGATGCTTTTACAATAGAGTTGTTCTTCTTTGCCATCCTTGTCTTTGCAGATGAGGATAACTAGGAAGGATAGTATCGTTTTTGTTTAGTTTTCTCCTTGTGAACTTTAAACCTGAAGAAGTTCTTCATAGTTTCATATGTCTTCTTTAGTTGTTCTCTTTTTTTATTATTATGACAAAGGTTTTATCTACATACCAAATCTATTCTTTGGTTGTGTAGTGGAAATGATACGGTTCCAGATGCTGTATTATGGTCTCTGCTATGAGTCATGAAATTGGTGAATCTATGGGTGCTTCTGATTTGTTGGTATATTTGTCCATCAAACTGAAAGTAGGTGGTAAGGCCAAGGTTGCTGAAGATTCTAGGCATTTCAATCTTAATGTATTTGATTAGGTCAGATATATTGTCTAGTGTTGCTATCATAAATTAGTTGCTAATTCTGGCTTTATTTATATGAATTTCTACATGTGTCCATTAAAATATACTGTAGGTTCTGATGAAATTATGTCCTAAGATATGCAGCATATGCACATCACAAAAATAGGATAAAAAATAATGCAATGATATACAATTACATCAACTTTGTATGCATGTGTATATACAATATATATGAGAACCAGTATAGTATGTTGGTTAATATACTGGACTACCAGTGGGGAAAGCCAAGTTCTAGTTGTTCTTCAAATATAAAAGCTCTCTGGGTGACTTTAGGCAGTCCTAAATTGGATAATTGAAAATTAGCATGGTAGCTAATGGAGTTATTGGCAATGAACATCTTGCATTTTACAATGAAGTGATTCAGATTCATAATAATAATATCTCTACATCTATATAGGAAGTCCTAATTTAGCAATCACAATTGTGACTAGTAATTGGGTTAAACAAAGTAGGTGCTAAGCAGGGGTGGGATTCTACCAGTTCGCATCTATTCGCTAGAACCGGTTGTTAACATTCTAAGCAGTTCAGAGAACTGGTATTAGAAGAAATTACTAGACTAATTCTGTAAGGAAGGCAGGAAGGAAACATTCTGGTATTGCTTACAGAAACTGCCTCTCTGTTAATCCTTATTACATTCTTGGCAGGACTAGACTTCCTGTCTCAGGAACGTCTCTGGAGTTTTTTTCTCCTCTTTTGCTTGTACTTCGCTTGTGTGGAGTGACCATTCAAAGTTACAATGGCACTGAAAAAAGTGACTTATGACCATTTTTCACACTTACGACTGTTGTAACATCCCCAGTCATGAGAGGCCAGGCAAGGAGATGCATGCCTCGATGTGAGTGATATTGGATTGGCCACGCCCAGCCAATAACATGACCACCAAGCCACACCCACTAACTAAGCCACAGCTACAGAACCGGTTGTTAAAAAATTTGAATCCCACCCCTGGTGCTAAGTGAAATGGCAATTGAGATAATCTTTTGCCAGGTTTCTTTTGCTTTACAGACATAAATTTGAGAATTGGTCATAAAGTTACTTCTTCATGTCTGTCATAACTTCAAATGATCACTAATTAAAGGTAGTCACTAAACATGGACTGCCTGTAATGCATGTTATTGTAAAGATGTGCCAAAATTACAAGGAAAGAAAAGGAATTGACGATAAATAGCAACATCTTAAAATTCTGGAATAAATGCAATATTTTGTTTAGTCCTTGAGCAAATATAATTGAAGACATTAGTTTTATCCCCATCTAGCCTATATGTACCATATTATTCATCTCCATTTTGGACCAACAGCAATACAACTCTAAGGTTGTCCTAAAGCTGGGAGTCAGTTACAATTAAATAGGAAAAAGTCATCTAAGGCTCAACCTAAATAAATAGCATAGGTGTTGATTCAGAAACAGCTGATTCTAATTAGGATTCTATTCCCCCCAAAAGCAAGTACACATTATGGAAGTGTTACTTGAGTCTCAATTGTAGCTTGAACAGCTGGTAAAAGGCTCTGGCCAAGAAGGCCTTCGCTTAGCTTTTGTGGTATGTTACCTGAGTTTTGTACTGGAGTAGAAAACAGGACTGTAGTCATTTATAATATGTTTTTGTCAGATCTCGCCAATAGACTTCTGCTATTTATTCTGTAATGGACTGCCTTCAGGTAGTGCAGAATACAGTTGCCTTTTTATTAATGGATAATACAATATAATTAAGAGCCATGGTGGTGCAGTGGTTAGAATGCAGTACTGCAGGCTACTTTGCCGATCCCTGGCTACTAGCACTCACTGGCTCACCAGCTCAAAGTTACCTCAGCCTTCCATCCTTCCAAGGTCAGTAAAATGAGGACCCAGATAATTTGTGGGCAATATGCTGACTGTGTAAACTGCTTGGAGATGACTGTGAAGTGGTATATAAGTCTAATTGCTATTGCTGTGGCTATAACACCTCTATCTTGAAAAGGGGACTGACTCTTGGTCTGGTTGGCATATAATTTATGGTATTAGTCATTACTTTAAAATCCTATATGGCCCAGGACCTGAGTGTATTTAGGATGGTTGATTCTCTAACCTGAAATGCTCAAAGAAAAGTTTAGTATGGTTGCCAAATGAAAAGTTTATCTTAATAATAAGATGCATACTTTGATTCTGTCATATCATACAGAGTAATCTTCCTTATCCTCATCATGAGAGATATCTTTGCTTTGTTCAGATTTTAGGATACTACATCTTCTAGTAGTAATAAAAGGAGCCAGATATACCTTATGATTCTTATCATTCTTGACTCTTGACAAATGTATATTTTCTTTTATGTCCACTGAGAGCATTTGCACCAAGACAAATTCCTTGTCACACTTGGCCAATAAAGAATTCTGTTCTGTTCTGTTCTGCTCTGCTCTATTCATTTTTTACCAGAACTAAATAAATTATTCGTTAATTACAAATTTGTGACATACTGTATTCATTAATTACAAATTTGTGACATACTGTAGCTATTCTGCAGGATACATTTGCATATACATCCATGCCAATCTGTGTTACAGGAGAAGAGAAGAAGACAGAGAAGCTACTGTGGAAAAAAATACTTTTGGATTTTCAGATCATGAGTTTTACAAAGACTCTTTTTGAGATAAACTCAATTAATCAAGCCATTCTCTTAATCAGTTCTGATTAATCATGCAGATCATAAGTATCTCGGCTTCAGTTAAGAGAAACTAATGTAGTTTAACTCTGTGATTTTAGTAAGTACTCCATGAATATACATCTGCTGATTTCATTGCTTTTGTCCAGATTTAGTCACTGTTTTGAAGATAATGCTTTGAACTGAAAGTACCATGTACCATGTCATAAGCATGGTACTCTTATTCTTATAACTGGAAATGGACATAGGATGGAGTTTAATATATGTGAGTTGTACACATTTTATTACATAAAAAGCTAGAAATATCTGGCTGATAAATTTACTAAGGCATAACTGTTATAGAATTGAAGGAATCTGGTTTATAAATCTGTTTAAAATAGTACTGCATAAATAAAATATTAAATGAAGTGTTTGTCAGCCAACTGCTTGTTGATCGTTTAGGATAATAAAGCATGCTTTGAAAAGAGTTAATGATCTCTAGAAATTGAATGTCTTTTAAACATGAGTGAGAAGATGTCAGCCTCCAGATGTTTCTGATCTATAACTGCAACAAACTTTCCAATGCTGTTGATGCTAATTACAACTGGAGGAACGTCATCAACACCTGAGAGTCCAAATGCTTCTATTTCATTCACATGCATAAGATAGAAAATAAATTTATCTCTTAAGCAATAATGAGAACAGTTAGGGGAATGCACATAGATGGATAGCTGACCAGTGTCAGGAACAGTGAAACCACCTTTTAGGGGACTTGGTAACTGTAAAAAATTGGTTTGGAGCTGTGCATGTACTGCAACCTAGGAAACATTCTTTGCCTCATTATGCTCACTTCATATATTGGTAAAGAAAACTATTATTTGAAAAATTCCATAAGCCTCCTTATTAGTTTCTTCTCAAAAGCATTGAAAAAACAACTCTTATTGCTCTTAGAGGATCTTGCTCTCAGGAAAGGAGAGACTCTGAAATTACACTGAAAGTTAATCTGCCCTGAATTCAGTAAGATATACTGGCAAATAAGGATATATCTTTAGGATTGCCCAAATCTAACCAATCATCCTGCCAATGTGGACTTAGATCTTATTAGGAGACATTTATGTTCCCAAACTTAGCCTAAGGCTGACAACAGAACAAATAAAAATATTTCCAAAAAAACACATTTCATTGATTAGAATGTGCATTTGGTCCATCTTCTATTAAGTTCTAAGATAGATAAATGATAGATAGATAGATAGATAGATAGATAGATAGATAGATAGATAGATAGATAGATAGATAATTATTTTTCTCTATGTGCCTCTGCATGTATGTTGCATTATGTCATGACACTACCCACATTGTGTTAGATATTTTTCACCCTTCCTTCAAATGAACAAAGCTCTACATATATACTGTGTTTATCATGGCCACTCGGGATTTTAATTTAAAGGTCCCAGGATACTTTACAGGCTGTGTGGATATTTTTGCATAGAGATCTCCATGCATCTTCTGATGCATCTTTTTGCCTTTGAATCCAAAGCATTTCAGAACCCTAGTTCACAACACCTTTCTTAAAGATTCAGCTTTGTAAATAAAAGCAGCATTACCTAAAACTAGACTAATGATTTGATTGGGGTAGAGGGGATAGATGAATGTGTATACATACAGCTGTGTGGTACTTTGAATTTTGGGGGAATGTTCCATAGTATGTGGGGTACTTGATTATTCTCATTTCTCGCTTTTTAATAAATGCCAAAATCTTGCAGGATCAGAAATATCATCCTTTGAGATTTTGTCATTTGTACAATTGTTTTCCTTGATGCCAGTAAGAGACATACTCTTAAATGCCCGAATATTAAGCTGTTAGGATTCTGACAAGAGAAGCAAATAGAGGGATATGTATATAAGTCACCTTGAATGATCTGCATAATGCATCCAATTGTTTAAAAGCTTAACATTATTTTTTCTACTTTGTCTTCATGTTTAAAATATCTGATAAATATTCATTAGAAGCAAAATTGTTGGTTAGAAGCAGTGTTCCAGCTGTGAAGCCCTGCCCTCTGATTACAGTAAACCTTGAAACTCCCCCTTATTGTCTCATTTCTTTCCTTGGGCTTGAGAATTCCCATCAACTAAAAGGCATATCTATTGTACTCCAAGGAAGTTAAATATGCAAAGATCTGAGTATATATACATAAGGCTGTGCAGTACTTTGAATTTAATTCCAAGGAATGAGTCAGTGTGTATGTGTCTGTTGGGGGGAATGTAATATTTGCCTGAAACTCCTTCAATCTGATGCCCCTTTTCTTGAAATGGCCTAGCAGAGTGCTGCAAATTGAAATTTATAAATGGGTATCTAATTTGTGTGATAATAAACAATGACATGAGTGTTCAGGCATGTTCCAGTTGGGTGGAAACAGAGGTGGTATTCTGGAGAACCGGTAGCAGAAATTTTGAGTAGTTCAGAGAACTGATAAATCCCACTTCGGACTGGAGATTTTACAGTATCCTTCTCCTGTCACACCTACCAACCCACGCCCACAGAACTGGTAATAAAAAAATTTGAATCCCACCATTGGGTGGGAAAGATATGATATTATACCAGTATAGTGTATTGTATACTATAATTAGGGCATTGGATACTAAACTCTAAACCGGTTCTCTTCCCAAAGCATGCTCTAAGTAGCGAATCCCATTATTTCAACTTTTGAACAACAGATTTGTTTTGTATTTACAGGCCATGTAATACTGATGTCACTGCTTGTTACTTGGGCAGGTATTTAAATATTTTAATAAATAAATAATAACTAGATTTGGTCACTATTTTCCCAAATTTCACTAAGTTGACAACTAATTGTAAATGAAAATCTATGTAATTATTTGTGCATGAAGATAAACAGGTAACTCCACTGCCAACATGACAAAATTTATAAAATGGACAGGCTATCTAGAATATACAGCTTCATTTTTGCTTCTCATTAATATTATAACCCATGTAACTAGAGACATTGTGTGGAATTTAGGATTCAAAACAAGACATTCAGGACTTTCAGTTTCTTACAATATTTTTTTAAAAATGAACCTTGGGTTTCCTTTATAAATGGCCTGATATTTTGCAGTAATTGCTTTTCATAATATTAACAGCTTTTCTCATCTGCAATAAAGCTCTTATCAAGTACTTCATCATTCTGTTTAAGGTTTGATCTGGATGAAGCTTGACTAATACCAGGTACACATAATTTGATAGTATAGGTGTCTTACTACAAGGTCTGTGGGTGTAGAAACTTAAATTTCCTCCGTACTATTCGCAGTTGAATTATTTGTGTAAGTGCCATGAAAAGTTCTTAAATGCATAGCTGAATAATCACTTATGAAACACTTATGAAAAACACACCATCATCATGACCCATTGAAAGAATCATCCTCATCATGATACATTGACATTCATTTATGGATAATGTGGAAAAAAGATTGTGAATTAAATTATGTGCAAAAAGTGGCATTTCACATAGATGTATTGTTATACATATTACATATGTACAATTTTATGTGCATATGTTCATCTTCCATTTTTGACAATAATGAGCTATTAAAGGTTAAAATAAAAGATAAATTAGCAGATGTGCAGTTATCTGAACTTGATATGGTTTTTATTGCAATTGCTCTACTAATTTTTGAAATAGTCTATGGAAAGATTTTTCTGTTTTTTTAATTATTTACTTTTTCTCTTTTTTGTTTATTTGTTTTACAGAATCTCAATGTGTATGATCTTTTGTTTACCTTATAATTTAGGAAATAGAAATACAATATAATTTAATTGTAATAGTAGTGGTAGTGTAGTTTTATTGGTTCATTAATTAACCATTTTTGTTTTTATTTAGTTTTAATTTTTATACAGTTTGATTAAACAAAAACTACTGGAAAACTTATTTCAATGGAAGTTGTTTATTTCATTAATTTATTTGCTAGACTTTTATCTCACATTTCCCCATATTCTAAAAAACACTTATCTATAGTCATTATTCTAAATTACAGGATATTAAAAAATTAAGTATTATACAAATTGTGTAGTGCTGAAAGAATGCATTGTATTAAAATTGAAAAGGTGGAGCAAAAATAAATAAAACATCCCTACATAGGACTTCCTCTTCACTTTTTTCCCACATAGTAGTCCTATAAAGTAAGTTGAACAAAGACTGAGTTGCTCAGTAGCTTGAACTCTTCTATTTTTTCATACCATAATAGCAGTTCTACTGTCACTACCATTTTTTTCTTCTTAAAATCAGTATATGTACTTTAATTACATTTCTTCAATGTCTGCTAAGTATCTGAGGGGCTTTGAAATTTCCACGACCGTTCATTGATATACATCTTTACAAGTAAGAGTGTTTTTGTTATCTGTTCCTGCTCAATCCAGTGGTGACTGTAACTTTCTGGAAGATCATCTAATTTATGGGGAGATACTTAAAAAAAAGACTGGCATATGCATAGTCCTAACAAAAAAAATTAAATACCCTGCTTGCTCTTCCTGAGACCATTGTTTGTGAACTGTCCTTAAATATCATATTTCAATTCTTACTATATTACAGAGTTCCTGATTATGACATTGAACATGTAAACAAGTTAAATTCACTACTAACATGGGCAACATCCTTCCCACACACTTTTATCTTTCTTGGTAACCTCAATCTACCTCATATTAACTGGATCCTAAATGAATGTTAAACTGAACCCATACATGTAACCTTCTACAATGCTGTAATCTAGGTCTGGAACAACTAGTAACCAACAATACTAGACTTAACAACTGCCTTGATCTCATCTTCTGCAATAGTATGAATTCAATTTATGGAATACAAATTAAAGAACCCTTTTCCAGCAGTGACCACAACATGATTGACTTTTGTCTCAACATACGTCCACACAAAAAATAATGACGCGATCCCCAATTATACCGTCAGAAAAGGCAACTATGATCTTATAGACAACAATCTATCATCTCTTGATTGGTAACTTCTATTCACTGTATGAAATACTATTGAAAACCATTACAATATATTTTTACTTGAAGTCAAAAGAGCATTCAAACTATATGTACCAATAACAACTCCCAAAACCAGAAAAAACAGATTACCCATAACAATAAGGAAGCTTCAATCCAAAAAGTCATCACTTTGGCAGAAAAACAAATCTGGTCACATTGCCAACTTCAAAGGCCGATACAATAATTTATGCCACCAGATAAAGATTGAATGCACCAATTATCATATTAAATAAGAGGAAAACCTTCTATGCACCAATTCCCCCCAAGCTTTCTACAATTTTGTAAACAACAAACTAAAAGACTCAAGGTCTATCCCATCCCTGACAGGACCTAATGGTAAAGACTGCAACGATGACACCATTAAAGCCAACCTCTTTAACACATTCTGGCTCAGTATTTGTAAACAGCAATGTATCATGCCCAATATTCCTAGTCGAACCACAGACAACTACAATGATCTAATACATATCAATTTTACAGAAGACAATGTTGAAAAAGCACTACGCAATCTAAAACCATCTCTATCTATTTCACCAGACGGAATATGTACCTACTTCTTAAAAAAGATATCCACTGCCATAGCCAAACCTCTAAGCATAATCTTTGAAAAATCTTTCAAAATGTTGTCCAGCTCCTTGCCAAACTATGGTCACAAGCCACGGTCATTTCCATCTTCAAAAAGGGAGACCCCAGCCTAGTTGAAAATTACAGACCAATCTCCTTATGCTGCATCACCTGAAAAGTCATGGCATCAATTATTAACCAATCCTTTATCCTCCACTTAGAGACTAACAACCTACTGTCTAATAAACAATTTGGTTTCAGAAAAAAAACTATCCTATAATCTGCAACTCTTACACTGCAAAAACATATGGACTGCACAACTCGATCAGGGCAAATCAATAGATACAATTTACATAGACTTCTGTAAAGCCTTTGATTCAGTGGGGTACACAACAAACTACTCCTAAAATTAAAATCTTATAGGTATCTCTGGACACCTGTATAACTGAATAGAAGCATTCCTGTCAAACAGACAACAAATGGTCAAAATTGGGAGCATCCTATCAAATTCTATACCTGTCAACAGTAGTCTCCCCCAAGGCAGTGTTCTAAGACCAACTCTCTTCATACTTACATAAATGTCCTCTGTGATCATATTCAGAGCAACTGCGTTCTTTTTGCTGATGTTATAAAGCTTCAACCCCACCTGACAATACTGCTACACTTCAAGACCTCGACTACGTATCAGAATGGTCAAACAAATGGCAACTTCAAATCTCAACAAATAAATGCTCTGTCTTACATATTGTCAAAAAAATCAGAATAGTCAAGACCTTGTTAATGATCCAAACTCTGTCAAGGACCTTGGAGTTTTAATAAATAAATTGACGTATTTAATAATAATAATAATAATAATAATAATAGTTTTAATAAATAAATTGACAATAGGTATGGTCTAAGTGCTAGAGCCTACTGTAACTACATAGCCAAAAAGGCATTAAGAGTTGTTAACTTAATCCTACGTAGCTTTTTCTCTGGTAATATCACACTACTAACTAGAGCATACAAAACATTACTTTATTCAATAATTGAATACAGCTAATCAGTCTAGAATCCACATTACATATCTGATATTAACACAGATGAGAAAGTCCAGAAATATTTCACAAGAAGAGTTCTCCACTCCTCTACTTGTTGCAGAATACCTTATGTCACCAGACTTTAAATTCTAGACCTAGAAAACCTTGAACTACACTGCCTTTGGTCCATTCTTAGTATATAAAATTATACATTGCAATGTCCTACCTGTCAATGAATACTTCAGCTTCAACCATAACAATACAAGGACACACAATAGATACAAATTCAAGATAAACCGCACCAAACTTGATTGCAGGAAATATGACTTCAGCAACAGAGTGGTCAATGTCTGGAATACTCTACCTGACTCTGTGGTTTCTTCCCCAACTGCAAAAACTTTAACCTTACGCTGTCTACTATTGACTTTCCTAAGAGGTCTGTAGGGGGCATGCATAAGCGCACTAAAGTACCTACTGTCCCTGTCCTATTGTTTCTTTTTATTTTTCTTATATGTATCCATTTCATGTATTCATAACTATGTTTATACTTATACCTGTTATCTTATAATCACTTGACAAAAATAAATAAAATAAAATAAATAAAATAGTGATCAGTTGCACAAAGTTTTATTTTTATTTTATTTTTTTATTTTTATTTTTTTTACATTTATATACCGCCCTTCTCCCGAGGGACTCAGGGCGGTGAACAGCCCATCTAAAAACCCCACAAAGAATACAAAAGTTAAAAAATATTAAATTTCAATCGGCTGCTTGATAAAACTAACAAAACCCCACCCCCCACCCCTTAAAACCCAATTTAGAATTAATAAAATGGAGACCAAATTAAAACCATCTCAGCCAAGGCCGGCCTGCTCAAAGAGCCAGGTCTTCAACGCGCGCCTGAAGGCCCTCAGGTCCGTGCCGGTATGGAGCTCCGGTGGCAGAGTATTCCAGAGGGCGGGGGCACCCACAGAGAAGGCCCTACTCCTCAGCGCCGCCAGACGGCACATAGCGGCCGACGGCACCCGGAGCAGACCCTCTCTATGGGAACGCACCGGCCTGTTGGAGAACGCTGGCAGAATGCGGTCCTGAAGGTAACCTGGTCCCATGCCATGGGTCGCCCTAAAGGTCAAAACTAGAACCTTAAAGCGAACCCGGAGAGCCACCGGCAACCAATGCAGCTCGCGCAGGAGAGGCGTCACATGGGTGCTACGTGATGCCCCCATGATCACCCGCGCGGCTGCATTTTGCACCAGCTGGAGTCTCCGGATGCTCCCCGCAGGGAGCCCCATGTAGAGGGCATTACAATAGTCCAGGTGAGAGGTGACAAGGGCCTGAGTGACCGTGCGCAAGGCATCCCGATCCAGGAAGGGCCGCAACCGGTAGATCCGACGGATCTGATGAAACGCCCCCCTGGAGACGGCCGCGATGTGATGTTCAAGCGACAGCTGTACATCCAGGAGGACTCCCAGGTTGTGAGCCCTCTCTGTGGGGGGCAGAACTTCCCCCCCGATAGCCAGCGAAGGTGTCAGCTGGCTATATCGGGGCGCCGGAAACCACAGCCACTCGGTCTTGGATGGGTTGAGCCGAAGCCTGTTCCCGCCCATCCAATCCCGCACGGCCTCCAGGCACCTAGACATAGCCCCCACGGCATCGTTGGGGTGGTCCGGAGTGGAGATGTACAACTGGGTGTGACACTTCACTCCAAGACCACGGATGATCTCACCCAGCGGCTTCATGTAAATGTTGAACAAGAGGGGAGAGAGGACCGACCCCTGAGGCACCCCACAAACCAGGGGCCTAGAGGTGGACCTCTCCCCCCCCGCCAACACGAATTGCGAACGGTCGGAGAGGAAGGAGGAGAACCATTGAAGGACGGTTCCACCAATCCCCAACCCCCCCAACCGTCGCAACAAGATACTATAGTCGATAGTATCGAAAGCCGCCGAGAGATCTAATAGGACCAGGATAGAGGAGAACCCTCTGTCACGAGCCCTCCAGAGATCATCAACCAACGCGACCAATGCTGTCTCAGTGCTATGTCCAGGCCTGAAGCCCGATTGGAACGGATCGAGGTAAGTAGCTTCCTCCAGGTACTGGGGGAGCTGACGTGCCACCACACTCTCAACAACCTTCGCCACGAAGGGAAGGTTGGAGACTGGACGATAGTTGTTTAAAATAGCTGGGTCCAGGGAAGGCTTCTTGAGGAGGGGGCGCACCACCGCCGCCTTCAGGGCGGTAGGGAGCACCCCCTCTCTCAAGGAAGCGTTGACAATCCCCTGGAGCCAGCCTCGTGTCATCTCCCTGGCGGCCGAAACCAGCCAGGAAGGGCACGGGTCCAATAAACAGGTGGTGGCATTCAGACCCCCCAGCAACCTGTCCACACCCTCGGCGGTCACAGGGTCGAACTCCCCCCAGATAACACTCACAAGACCTGCCCCGGACACCTCCCCCGGGACCATCCAATTGGAGTCGAGCCCCTCCCGAATCTGAGCGATTTTATCATGCAGAAATCGGGAAAACTCCTCCGCCCTACCCTGCAAGAGGTCATCCCGCGCTCTCGGTTCAAGTAGAGAGCGGGTCACTCTAAACAGGGCGGCAGGCCGATTTTCTGCTGATGCAATAAGGGCGGAGAAATACGAAGATTTCGCCGCCCCTATCGCCACAAGGTAAGTCTTAATATGAGATCTCACCTGTGTTCGGTCAGACTCAGAACGGCTCGCCCTCCAAATGCCCTCTAGACGTCTTTTCCGGCACTTCATCTCCCATAGCTCCTCCGTATACCACGGAGCCACATGGGATCTGTGCTGGGTCAGAGGTCGCAGGGGCACAACTCGATCTAGAGCCCCGGCGGCCAACCCATCCCAGGTGGCCACCAGGTCTCCAGACGAGCTGTGAGCCAGAGACTCAGGAAACGGCCCAAGCTCCCTCTGGAACCGCTCCGGGTCCATCAGGCGCCTGGGGCGGAACAATCTAAGTGGTTCCGCCTCCCTACGGTGGGGGGTGGCGGAACAGAAGTCCAACCTAAGGAGGGAATGATCTGTCCATGACAAGGGTGTAATAACTAACTCCCCAAAATTACAGTCATTCAACCACTGCCCAGAGACAAAAATCAGGTCCAGCATGTGTCCTCCAATGTGAGTGGGGGCAGAGACTAACTGGGTCAGGTCCATGGCCGTCATGGAAGCCAAGAACTCCCGAACCAACCCCGAGGTTTCACCGGACGATGGCAGGTTGAAATCCCCCATGACCAGAAGCCTGGGGGTCTCAACCGCCAGCCTGGCTATCACCTCGAGGAGTCCGGGCAGGGCCGATGAGACGTGGCAGGGAGCCAGGTACGCCATCAAAAGACCCATCTGAACTTCTTGCCCCCACTTCACAAATAGAGATTCACAGCCAGCCGTCTGAGGGACAGTGGCCTCCCTAGGATAAAGGGCTTCCTTTATAAGCACCGCCACCCCTCCACCCCTTCCCTGAGCCCTAGGCTGGTGAAATGCAAGGAAACCTGGTGGGCACATCTCAACCAGAGGGACACCGCCCTCTGGGCCCAACCAGGTTTCGGTAACACCTACCAGGTCCGCGGCCTCCTCCTGAACCAAATCATGGATCAGGGGAGCCTTGTTAACCACGGACCTGGCATTGCACAACAGCAGCCGGGTATTCAGGGCCTGAGAATCCAGACAACCAGGGCTACAGGATGGGTATGGAGGGTCGGAGCGCGCTACCGCTTGCAAACATCGGGAGCGCGATCCCCTTACTGGATATGGCCCTCTACCCCCAGCATATCTGCCTCTCCCAGTCACTGTGCTGATAAAATTTGCCCCTGGCAGCCCACCCCCAGTCTGCCACCCCGACACGGAAACCCCCGAGGCCCCCCGGGCGCGCGGGCCGGCCCGGCTGCCCCCAACTCCATGTGGGCTGTCTCTCCTGCCCACCCTGGATCCTTTTAACCCATTAAAAAACCCCATTAAAAAATTACCAATCCCGGGTTTTCCGCGTTTCCTCCCATTCCTCCGGCTTCCACGGCCCTACCATCGCTCCGGATCCCAGGATCCCCTCATAGCGGAATGCCTTCGAAAGTTTTGAGGGCCACTTAAGGGAGAGGGGGACATCCCTCAAGGCCCAAAGCTCCGCCATGGAGTACATCCGTGGCCCCGGCCACCCCACCCCGACGGTCTCGCAGCGTCCAAGGTCTTTGTGATGGAAAAATCCAGGCAGACTGGGGTAAACCCCTCCCCCCCGGCCGCCCCACCCCTGCCACCGGTGGGACCCCCGGGAGAAAAGGGGTCATAGGCAAGGTCATTCCCCCCCTCCCCGGGCCCACCACCCCTGCCACAGGTGGGGGCCCCAAGGAGGGGAGGGGAACGGTCACAACACCATCCAACCCCCAGTCTCCGTGTGTTCTAAAATTGTCCTGTTTACTTACAAATAATTCCCTCAACCCTGTCCAACTATCTACAAAATCTGCACTACTATTACTATTAATTTTCTCATCACTCCTTATCACCCATCCTCTCCCACTTGTGACTGTATGACTGTAACTTTGTTGGTTGTCCTTATGATTTATACTGACTGTTTCCTAGTATGATTTGAGTGCTTGTTGTACCCTATGACTATTATCAAATGTTGTACCTTATGATTCTTGACTCTTGACAAATGTATCTTTTCTTTTATGTACACTGAGAGCATTTGCACTAAGACAAATTCCTTGTGTGTCCTATCACACTTGACCAATAAAGAATTCAATTCAGCTCAGTTCAGTTTGCTTCAGTGAAATATTTTTGTATCAGTTTGTTACATACTGCATTTGGATCTTGGATGGTATCATGTAGACTTTTTTATTGCAATACCAAAATGTATTTTTTTACAAATACATGATCTCTCCATCTCTCCCATCTTCTCTCTCCCGCTCCCCCCTCTCTCATCTGTAACATCATTTGAATAGCACTGATGGTGTTACCTAATTTGGGAAATGAAATGTCTGCAAGAAAACAAGCTTAGAGAGCATGAAGCATCTTCATTGGATCTGTTTTTTGGAAGTTACAGCTGCCTAAATCCTCTGGCAAACTTCATGTAGCCATTAAACACGCCATCTCCAAATATTCAGCCAAAAATACAAAAAAGAGAGGACAAGCTTAGTAAGATGTGAAAAGATTGATAGCAGATTAATGAAGCCCTTGGGCTGCAGTTCTTATACATTTGTTATAGGATATGGAGGATATATGATGTATTGGAGGATGTGGTTATCCATCACCATTTCCTTCCCCAGCCACCAATTTTCCACCCTTCACCAATATTCTGCCAGTCTGTTCTTTCTGTATACAAAACCAGCTGCTGGTTTTGCTACTGCCATTGCCCTTATGTCATCAGCAGAACAACTTGAAAAATGATTGCTTTTGCCATTGTTCGGTAGCCACTTGGATGTTGCTAAACTGGCCAACTACACAATGTCAATTGTGTGAGAATAACTTCACACAAATCCTAAAACTTACTTACTTTTTAGGTATAAGTATATATGTGGCAACATTTACATGATGACAATGTTGTTCATGTGCCATTTCATATGAAAATGGGAATTAGTTTGAAATTAACATTGGCTATGCTAATAAATGCTAGTTTGCAAACAAAAACTATTTATTCTTTAGAAGTTGGAAAAGACAGCTGTGCATGTAATTAATTTTGATTTTAACTTGTTTTAGTTTCTGAAGCTTATCAAACATGCTTCAGTCCATCTCTGACTTGCACAGGAAAGCCAATTTTGGAATTTAGAAAAAAAAAAACTTTGAAATAAAATTTCCATCACAATGATTCTGTAAAAAAAAGTCTTCTTTGGAATTTTCATAATTGTTGTGTATCTTTTCCAATGAAAGTAATGGGCAAAAGTAATATGTAAATAAAATACAACAGAACAAAAAATACAGAAAATTTTTTTGCAGAGTTCCTCATCCTTCTATTTTACAGTAAAATGGAAAGAAGAACTAAGGAGAAGAGACATTGTCCCTCCAGATTGATATCACAACTTTCAGAATTTGCAACTGTCTTAGAACAGATGTTAGCAGAAGAGGTATGGTGTCCAGGTGCCAACTATCAGCAGAACATTAGAATTAGCTTTTAAAGGAATGCCAGAAATGATCAGCAATGTTTCTACGTAAGACCCAGCAATGTGTGGCATCTAGTGCGAAAATATGAGCTTGTCTTCAGTGATTAACTGATTAAACATCAAATCAACAAGAGATAGAGAAGTACTTTTTTTAACTGCTGCTTTCTACTTTAGGCAAAAAGCAGGGATAGCACCATGGGATTAATCAAGGAATGTCAAAACAGCAGTAACAATTATTGCTTGTAAAGTGAATGTGTGCTGTTGTAATGTGGCTTTGTTATTCAAGATAACTGAGGTACCAAGTGGAAGACAAAGATAATGAGAAACAAATGAATGAGCTAAAAACATCTTGTCCTGTTTTCTCATAAAGAAAAGCAACTTCAGACTTTAAATTGAGAGAAATAAATGAAGTGAAAGGAACCTTTTATAGAAATAAACCCATATAGTTGCAATTTAGGATGTCAGGGAAATTAGTTCAGCTTTTTAGTTTGCATTTTTAAGCAAATTTATCCAATTCCATACTTACTGAATTTGCAGTTAAAGGAGAAAGAGAATTAATGTTCATGCAGGCAAATGTAATTTGAATGCTCTCAAAAATGTATATATTAGGGAAAGTAGTGTACATAAAAATGTTTTATAATAAAGAAAATCATATGCAAAAAGTGTACATTAGAGAAATTCAGTAGAAAAGTCCTCTATTTAAAGCAATGTACATAAAATATGTACAAATTTTCATTGGACATGGGATGAAATGAATGAAATAGGATAATTTATAAAAATCTGAGGCAAAATATACTTACCTTTTTTTGTAGAGAAGGGGGAAGTCTTTTCCCAAAAAAATTTCTTGTTCTTTGCATTATTCCTGTCATCTGGGCTCTGTACAAGTGCCTGCTTTGTGAGATCATCAGCTGTGACCACATCATATCACCATAGCCTCACTTCCTCATTTTGTCTGGAATTGACTTTGAAGACCTTTCAGATGTCTTTGACCATAATATGATTCAGCTGTGCCTACCATATATATGGCCAAAATAGATAAGAATACCCAAACTTGCAAGTTTTTGACATTCTTCCTGAAATTTCATGACCATTTGGTATATTTGCATACAAACTCTTAAGAGATGAAAAGACAATATAAAGATCCTGAAATTTAGTGACAGTATAACAATCATTCAGTTTCAGTGTTTTGGGCACCATCTAGAGATTATATGTGCCATTGTATTCAAACCACTGCATTTTTGACCCCTAGCTTATTCAGCATTCCTTAGCATTTTCAGCTAGAGTTAATTTATTCCCATAAACAAATAGGTTGGGAAACACTGGCCTAGCTTAAAGAAACCTAAATGTGTTCCAAAGCCCTATGGGAAAATTTAAATTAAGTGTGGTAGTGTCAATCATTTCTTGAAACTAAAATGAAACAGAACTAAAAGACATCAATTAGCAAAGCTTGAGTCTAAACACTGCTTTTTAGGTAAAGAACCAGACTATATACTATATCAGGGGTGTCAAACTCACATTGTCACGGCAGCGTCATGTGACATATCAGGACTTCCCCCCCCTTTGCTAAACCAGGCGTGGGCGTGGCCAGCATGTGGCGCACCCACATTTGACAGTCCTGCACTATATTATAGCCAGAACATTACAGATAAGGATGAAGACCTTCTGCTTCCTATCAACTTATTAGCGTAAGAAACAGTCTTTGCATGGATAAGGTGATGTGCTCCATTGTATATCATATCAAACAGAGCTTTATCTTAAGGAAAGTGACTTCCATTTAAAGTGCATGTACAGGAACCGTTTGGTTTAGTCGAGTAGAAGAACTGTGTCAGCTCCACTTTTGAGAGTAAGGAGGAGCAGGACCTCAAATCATGTTATTTTCTTCAAGGGAGTGCTAGTGTCGAAGCAAATTATTCTTTGAAGTAATATATTTCTATATACTTGTTCAAAATTATAATTTATACATATTATGCACTATCTGTAGCATGATGCCTCCATTATAATAATCCTCTGCCTTTAAAACAAAAAAACGTCAGCACAGTTTTCATTCAATTTCTCTGCAATACTCCTTTGCCACAATCCAACTACATACACATATAGATACACAGATAATCTTTTCAGAGTGCCAAGTAGCCTGAAAAAGCTTTATTAACTTTTTATGCATGTGAAACAGAGGACAGAATAGGGAAAAAAAATATGAGAAATGTTGCTTTTTTGTTTTGCTTCCATTCCTAACCCTTCACTTGTACCTACTTTGGGTAAACATCAAATTACTGAAAATAAAAGGGAAAGGAAGTTGCAGAGATAAATCCACATAAATTATTTGATATTCTCAAATGAATTAAATTATTGGCAGTTGTCGAATAGGATTTTTTTCTCCCTCTGCAAAGTGCAAATTAATAAGAAAAATATTTTTAACTTTTTTATTTATTTAAAGGCGAGTTTACTAGAGGCAATTTGTATGTAAATCAACATTTACCTGGTGCGTGTAATTTCCATAGTTAGATAAGCCATAACGTAAACCAGATGAAAGACATGGGAACTGTATAAAAATTCTTTGAGCGATAATAGGCAGCAGCCTGTGATAAATATTCATTAAGGAAGGAGATGCCTTGTACTTTCTTTAAGCAGCTACTTTTATGGTCTACAGCTGCCTTTTTCTGGTTCCTTCATATACTTAGTTATCTGTGCTGCCATGTCTTTAGTTTGTCTCTCATTCTACATGCACAAATATCACTACAATATTTTCTTCTTCCAAGTTTCTCAGTGAATTTTGGGATAGGATTTCTTCAGTAATTCAGCTTTGAATTAATGGATTCACAATTCTTGGCTGAAGGTATTGATCAACATCAGCTGGAAACAGATTTGCCTACCTCTGCATTTTAGTTGTAAATTATTATATTACTTTAGGAAAAAGATTTTTTTCTAGTCAGTTTTCCAATTGACCTCTCTATATATGGTAATATCTTCCAGCCTCCCCTTTCCTTCCCAGGGGGATTGTATTTTTCCAGCTAGTAAAGTAACATACATGTGTAATTTTTAATCATGAATTTATATGCTGGTTTTTCATGCATTCTAGATTTCATTATGAAGTCTATGCCTTGATAAAACTTGGGCGGTGGGGGGGGAGAAAATAAGAAAATGAATATTGTAATGAGTTTTGCATGCACCAGTGCTGGATTTTTAAAAAATCATTTTAAACCGGTGTTAGTAAGAGGTTGAAATGAAACTCAGCTAGAAGAAAACCAACAGAGAGCCAAACAAATCCACAAATCTCCAGGAACAATTTGTTCTCAGTCTTGTGTTTATCTCATCCCATTAGCCATAAAATACCAATACATTCTAAACTGACAAGCCAGAATACAAGTCCAAGATTACTTAATAATTAATTTATGACTGATTTTGGTCTTTTGTTTAAAGATAAGTAATAATTGCCTGGGTAAATCAGATGAACATGCATCAAGCACACCATGGTTATAATCACAATTAGTACTGAAGCTGAACAAAGCATCTGAAAATTTTATGCAATAAATGGAATTTGCTGTTAGCATTGGGTTCACTCCAGAGGTGGTATTTAGCAGGTTCTGACCAGTTCTGTAGAACTGGTAGTGGAAATTTTGAGTATTTTGGAGAATGGCAAATATCACCTCTGACTGAAGATTTTACAATATCCTTCCCTTGCCATGCCCACCAAGCCATGCTCACAGAACCGGCAGTAAAAAAAATTGAATCCCACCACTGGTTATCTCTTCTATAAAAGTTCTATAAAAATGCATGAAACTTGAGTGCTTTAACAGATGTTCCTTCATCTTAAAATGTTTATCAGGATTAATCATTTCCATATCATTTTTAAAGAGATGGACATTTGGGTTCATAAAAGAATAATAAAACTTCAGCATCCTTAGTACCATACCATATTTTTTTTTCAATTCAGTCAACCTGATACAAACATAGAAAACAACTAAGGAATATGAATGTTCAAAATTTAGGCCAAATTCATAAGATCTACAGTTTAAAGTCAATTGTAAAACTGAAATGGTAGATTACATGTATTAATCAGAGATAGGAATTAGTGATGTCAAAGAAAAATATCTTTAATTTCCAAGTTTCACTGGTAAGTGAGATAGGTGGTGTATAAATTTAAAAAATAAATAAATAAAATCTTTTATGAATAAAATGGTAGTATCAGATTACTGTGTTAGCTCCACCTAACAGAAAATTATTGGTTAGCAGCATGCTTTCTTACTTTTCTTCCATCATGGCCAACATGTGATATGAATGAAGATTATTTCTGCAAATTCTTTACAAGGATTTACTTTCATTGCTAAATTTTCTATTATTACCTTTTTATTATTTCCCTATTTATTATTTTTGCTTAGCATTTCCCATTCTCAGCAGTTGTGTCAATTTTTATTTTTTATTGAGTATATTGTTGCATAATACAATGTCAGTTTTTGTAAGAATTGATGGTGTTGGCCTTTTCTGCTGTATTTACATTTTCCACCATTCAATCTGCTTGTATTAAAGGCTACCTATCAAAAATAAGAAAAACAGCAACTCAATCAAAATTCCTTATTATTTTTTTGTGAACTGATAAGGATATATGACAACAACATACCTGTTTTTAAGGGGGATGGAAAAAGTGCATCCTAGTTTTGGAGTTTCTTATTTTTCTGCCACTTCCCGCCTCCATATGAATATAGAAAAAATTAATATTTATATCTTTGTATTGAATAAACCCCAATAAATAAACTTTATATGCAATATGACTAGTATTTCATGTAATTAGCTTCCTATTATTATTAGGAGCTTCAGTGGCGCAGTGGTTAGAGTGCAGTACTGCAAGCTACTCCTATTGCAATTTGGCAGATCGAATCCCACCAGGCTCAAGGTTGATTCAGCCTTCCATCCTTCCGAGATGGGTAAAATGAGGACCCAAATTGTTAGGGGCAAAATGCTGACTCTGTAAACCACTTTGAGAGGGCTGTAAAGCACTATAAAGCAGCATATAAGTTTAAGTGCTATTGCTATTATGCAGGGCTCCCTATTACACACACACAGTCAATAACCCCATTATGCTGATTGTATTAGTGTTGTGCAGGGGAAATTTCATATTTTCTCTCTTTTTTTTTCTCCTTTAAAGAAAAAAAAACATTGCTTACTAATAAGAAAAGATCATTATTTTTGAATGAGATATTCTTCGATATATTTATTATATAACCAGAATATATTTTATTTTACAGTAATCTGTCCAATAGGTCAGATGAAACTTTTCCCAATGGGACTTTTCAGCAATAAAATTACTATTAGCTCACCATTGTGAAATTGCTGGAAAATTTCTCCTTTCCTTGGAAAATATTCATAGAACTTTAAAGCAATTTCTTATAAGGTGTACAATTTAGTGAAGAGTTTAAAGACGCTGTTTGTGTCCAACTTTAATTTAGATCAGGCTTGTCCAACCTGTGGTTTGCAGGTCACATGCAGACCTAGATAGCTAGTAATGGCTCACCACAAGATCATAAACTTTTACATTATTATATGACTTTTAGTGATAGTTACTATATTACATATTTTATATGCAGCCCAAGAAAATCTCCCTTTACTCAATGTAGCACAGGCAAACCAAAATATTGGACACTTGAACTAGATCGGGGCATCAAATTCGTACCATCACAGCATTATCACGTGATGTATCATGATTTTTCCCTTCACTAAACCAGGTGTGGACATGGGCAGCCCATGACCCATCCATGTGCCACAAGTTTAATACCCCTGTTCTAGATCCATGTGAGATTTTTCATTCCTTTGTGCTGTGTAGAATTGGAGGTGCAAGCACCTCAAGACCTCATACTGCATTCAATTTGATATTTGAAGGAGTTTTTAAGTCTCATAGTGAGAAAAGTTAAAAAAAGATTAAGTCAAACTTTTTAAGGAAGCTGTTTAAATTCCTAGAAGTCAATGAAAGTCAATGAATGTCATCATTCTTTGAATGTTGCCGCTCCATTCTTTAAGTATACAGTGTAATATATAAGAATACTACTGCAGAGGTAGTATTTAAAATATCTTGCTAACTTACTCTGATTTTATTTATTTATAAATAAATAAAATAAATAAATAAAGCAACTATATCTTTCTTGAAATGTAGGGTGACAAAGTAACAAGGAAAAATCTTTTGTTCTGGTGCTTTGGCAGTGAGTGATAAGTCAAACCCTTCCTAGAAAAGGGGCAAACATTAATTCTGAATTCATTTGAACCCAGTAAATGCAAGTTATCATTAAAATTCAGCATAGTTCTATTTAAAAAAAAAACATGTTATGTTCTCTTAAAGGCTGAATCTCATTTTTATATTCTCTGAAATTTTGTGAATTTAGTAGCTGGATTTCTAGGGGATATCAACATATTAAAAAAAAATCCTAGACTGTTAAATAATGAATATTTTATCATTAAAGACTAATAAATAATGGAAGGAATGGGATTATCTGATAGATGATTTGCTCCTCAAATGATCCTCCAGTTTCCAAATAATTTGTGACCTGCAACCCTGGAAAAAATAACTTGTTGCCCTCAAAGTGATAATGCTTTTTGATAATACATATATAAAATCACACTATTTGGGGGGGGGGGTGTTATGGGGTAAACAATATTTTAAACAGCCATCAAATGTAAAAATAACAAACATAAATATTAATATTAATAATGACCATAAAAAGCAAAGATACAAACTATTGGTTCAGGAAGGATAAGAATGGCCAGCTGAATAACGAAGCCAGCTAAGGAAGTCTCCAGTTCTTTGGGAGCTCCAGTTTTAAATCGTTCCATCCATTGTCAATTGTATATTCTGGTCAGTGACAGTAATTAAGATATATAAGTATATAATTGTATATCAGTATGCATTACAATTATCTCTAAATGAGATCAACAAAATGTGGTATGCATACAATATATTAGCTGGATGATGTTCTTTGCTTTTTAGTCAGTCTCTTAATATAAATACATATTTCACAATGAAGTTGCTAGCAGCTCATACTAGTCTTTCAAAATTTATCAACTAAAAAACACAAGTAGTATTAGCACTCTGAAATTTGATTTTTTTTTTCATAGTTTGCACTGGAAAAGCTCTAGCTCATGATAACAATATTTTTCATTTAAAAAAAAGTTTGGCTGTATAAATTTTATTTTGCATTCTCTTAATTCATTAAACTGTTCTATCATGCTAATAACTGTTTTATATCATGCTAATAAAAAGAGTTATTAGAAAGTAGGAAGAATCTTAAAAGATTTAGAGGCTTAATTTATCTACAAAGCTGTAATAAATTTGGTTTAATTATTTAAATATAACTAAAATATTGTGAGTCAGCAAAATTTGGCTGAAGATCACAAAAAAAGAACAACAAGTTGTTGCTTGCTTAGCTCAACACATTTATCCAAACAAAGCACATTTAGAAATCCTAATGCTGCACTTTATACTATATTTTTCAGATTCGGGAAGTGTTTCTTGGAAAAATGTATAGACTGTTGTAGAATGTATTATGCCCCTTTAGTCATTTGAATCTAATAATTTGAATATTTTGTGTGTGTGTTATCTATTGTAATGTTATATGGGCAGGTGTGGTAAAAGATAAGAGGTACCCAACCAGAAACCTTTGAGTTCTAGTCCTGTCTTACACACACAAAAAACCCCGAAGTAATTTTGAATGAAACATGTTTCTCTCAGTCTTAGAATGAATGCAGTGTCAATCACTTCCAAAAACATTACTAGGAAAGCTACATGGAGATATCCAAGTAATTGCCAAAAGTCAAGACTAGTTGAAAACATAAATTATTATTTTTAAATAACAATGGTGTGTAATAACTATACTTTAAAATAGTAAAGCAATAATATTTACAAAATTCATTTCTAAGGAGCAACTTATTATTTTTCCTTGCTTTATTTACTCTTTTGCTCTGTTCACTCAAGGTATGGCCCTGTCTCTAGCATGTAGCATTCTTTTATTATTCATGTAATGTAGCGTGAGCTCTTCAGGTGTGCCTGATGATAGAGTGGAAGCAAATGACTTGGAATGGGTTGCTATTCAGTTATTGTGTAGAACCTTTTCATGTGGATAGCATCTAATTGTACACATTCATGCTTTTGATAGAACCAAACCTTATGCAGATTTGTGAACAATGTTTTGGACTAATTATACACCAAAGAGAGTAGAGATATAAAGTTTATGACAGGGCTGAGTGACTAAAAATCTGATCATATAGTTTACATCTTCATTGGTGATTTCATAATTGATCTATGAATTTAATTTATGAATATATAGTCCCAATGTTATGATGTAATGTGCATTGGATTCATTATCATCAGTGTAATTCTCATAGAATTATGCTCAGGAAAATCCCTTCACCTGTTTATTTTTTCTCTACCGCCCTCCCCCCCTCCCTCCCCCCCTTCTTCCCTCTCTTTCTTTCTTCCAGCAGTTTGAACATTTTAAATCTAATAAACACATAATGTTTATAAGGTGCTGGTTGTCACTGCAGAGACTAAAGTAGAAACCCCCACTGATACAGATAATCCTCAGTTTATGACCACAATTGGGATCAGAACTTCTGTTTCTAAACAATGTGGTCATTAAATGAGCTGTGCCTGATTTTGCAACCTTTTCTTGCTGCAATTGTTCAGCAAATCACATTGTTGTTAATTGAATCCTGCTTCTTTTACTGACTTTACTTGTCAGAAGCTACCTGGGACAGATACAAATGATGATAAGAATTTTGATGTTGGGGATACTGTGATAATTGTAAGTGAAAGGATTGATTGCAAGTCACTTCTTTCAGCTTCATAACTTCAACTTTTCATAACTTCAAACAATGACTGAATGAGTAGCCATAAATCAATGACTATCTCTATTTGGATTATGCAGTTAGGTATTATCCATGTTAAAAGGTTTCAAGAATCTTGCAAATCTATTGTGAGTTGTTAGCATGTGGCATCTATCATGTGACTGCAACAGAAGTGGGAGCCAGCAATCTCATTCACAAGAGAGGACCTTCACACTCCAGAAGATCTGGTATTTTGTGTATGTCACAGTCTGAAAGAATGCCAAGAACGAGGCAATTGAAATTTGAATTTAAATACCTATTATTATTTATAACCTGACAAATACTAAAGTCATTACATAGCCTTTTAGCCATCAATTTCCATAAGAACTCCTGAAAGTCAGTTGAACATGGACATGATTTCTTGGGAAATTACGGGAATAAAATTAAGGGGCAGTTGAAACAAAATAAAACAGTACACATTCCTGATCCATGGGATTACATACTTTTTTTTATCACACTGAGATCAGACTTTACAGTTGCTGAATGATAGCCAGTCTTACATGGTTATTTTCTTTTTCTATAATCTCATTTAAAAACCGACTGATGATATTGTTGCTACCTAAAAGAATTTGAGGGAAGGATAAATTGGGAAATGCATTTTATTCAGCAGTTTTACCACTTGGGGCAAAATAACCAGAGGTGGGATTCAAAAATCCCAGCAACCAGTTTGTTGCCCGGTTGCTGGGTAGGTGGACCATGCCAGAACTTTTGGGAGGGGTATTTTTTGCCTTCTTCAGGGTCCGGAAGCTTCCCTCGGGCCTCTGGGAGGGTGAAAATGGTCCTCCCCAAGCTCCGAAGCATCTGGAGGCCTGTTTCTGGACTTCCAGAACTTCCGGTTTGGCCTGTTTTTTGCCCTCTCAGAGCCTCTGCATGGGCACTGCACTTACCTGTATCCAAAACAGGCTCCTAGAAGGGTCAGGGTGAGGCAGGGTGGTGGGGCCAGATGGTTGGTTCAACTACTATTTCGGCAAACCAAATGTAAATTTAACATCTGTTTTGCATGAACCAGTCCGAACCAGTAGAATCCCATCTTTGAATACAACTAAAAGAAGTTGGGTTTATGAATAGGTAATTTCAGGCCTGCGTTATGTATGGATATACGCAATCACCTTTCTTAATGTAAAACAATATGTTCTTTAAAATCCAAGATATATTGAATCTTCAAATATTTCTAAGGAAAGCTACTTTTTTGAACAGAAGGCAATGTGGCATTGTTTCTCTGCAACCAACAATGTAATAGACATTTCCTATAGAGACATTAAAATAAAAAAAAATCAGAGATGGATTTGCATGGAGTGAATTAGAACAATCCATCAAACCATCTTTGTGCGGCTTGCATTTAGCAATGCATGAATTCTACTAGCACCTAACTTTCTGTTTTTTCCTGGTCAAAAATCTATGTACAGCAGTGTTTATTTGCAGTGTTCATTTACAACAATGTTTATTTACATATATTTGTAAAAATAAATATAAAGAAAAGGAATATTTAAAGCCCAAGAAGTATTTACATTAGGACACAATGTGTGTGTGGGACTCTGCATATAGATACTTATAAAAAATGGAAATAAGGAAAATTAAGTTTAAAATCAGTGAAGGAATTTTATGTTTAAAGCAGCTATAATAAAGAAAATTCAATATAGCATTGTGTATAATAGCTTAGACAAATTTATATATTACTAATGTATTCAAATTTTTGTTATGAATATATGAAATCTAGTAAAAAAATCCTTATAGATCAGAATGGAACCACCCTGGCCAGGAGAGCTATGTAGAACCAATTCAGGGGATCTGTCCATTCCTATTCATTATAGAAAAACAATGTAAGCTAAATCCAATGGTACATCTCTGTTAATGGACTTAGTCAATTTGAAGAGCCATTTCTTTTCAAAATACAGATTTTACCCCACCAAATGATTCTACAAAGAGGAGAAATGATATTTCTAGCTGATTCCCTTTCCCCAGAGCTTGCTATATTATTCTGGTTTGTGCCCCAGCAGATCTTCAGGGAAATGAAAGATGTTTTAAGGAGGAATAGGAGGAAAAAATTATTTGACTGCTGGATGCCTGCAATTTGGCAATTCAAATCTCACCAAGCCCAAGGTTGACTCAACTTTCCATCCTCCCAAGCTGGGTAAAATGAGGACTCAAGATTGTTGGGGGCAATATGCTGACTCTGTAAACCACTTTGAGAAGACTGTAAAGCACTGTAAAGCAGTATATAAGTGTAAGGGCTATTGTTAAGTGCTATTGCTATTTGGGTGGGGAAATTCCATTTGAAGAACTCGGGATCCAATTTCCAAAAATAGGGAACTGTTGTTAGTCATAATGATACCAAAATGAAAATGTGTTTATCATAATATCATGATGTAAGCTCCACTTCTTTATTCTTGTACATCAACACTGCACGGAATTATATAAGGGATAGAATTTGGATCAAATCTCATGCTGCATACAAACCTTGCTTGTGCCCCCTGGTGGACATGTATGTCTGAAACTGTCGTGTATTACCCATAAATTATTTTTATTTCACTATTCAGTCTTCTGTACATCCACTTCTATTTATGGGCACTGTTGCCTAGTATTCTGTTCAATAGAGCTTAGTCTCAGGTAATATTCAATTTCTTATCAGATCCTGTGGCAGGTGCTTGCTGATAAAAAAAAAAAAAACAGGTCATAGAATGATGTAGCTTTTTTAATACTGTTTTTCTGAAAGCAAAGATTAAAGGAATCTTTTTTATCTATCACCAAACTACACAAGGGCATAGGAGGGTTGATACTTCTCAATCTCTGATTCTTATCTACAAAAAAGCTTGCTGATCAAATCAATGTTTAAACTGCTTCAAAAGTTTTATATGATTAAATATCAATCAATAACAATGACCTTGGATAAGTTGCTTGTAGTCTCTCTCTTCTACCCCACCTGTTCATTTATTTGATAGATCTTTGATGGGAGGTTGTCATCTCATTTTGTACTTGCACTATCCAGTCAAGTATGCCTCAGAGCCTAGTCATTTAAATCTTATAATATGTTTTAAATATTTAATCATAATTTCCTAAGACACTGTTAATGGCCATTGCATTTCACACTGCTTTTAAAACTCTGGGCTTCATTTGTCACAATGTGCGAGGAAGGAAGGAAAGAGAGTAAAAGAAAAAGGTGTTTACTTCAGCATTTCCAACTCAAATTATCTTGATCACTCACTTCTTTCTACTTGTGTGCAGATTTGTTTCAAATTTTAAATCCGTTGTGCTGTACTTTTTCCAGTCCTGGATATGTAGGTTTCTTTGGATATATTGCATTCTTCAGGTGGAAATGTTTGGACTTTTATTTTTCACTTCTGTTTTCTAGTTGACTTGTTCTGAAGTGGTTTGATGGCCTTATAACAGCTGTCATCCCACTCAATGGGCAGACGCAGGCAAAAAACAATATATGAAAGGGATTTCAACATGTAGTCACAGGAACGTGATAATCAAAGCAAGAGCAAAGGTCCCTCTGGAGTTCATTATTGTAGTCAGTGTGGGGTACGCTATCTCCTAAGAGATACAAGAAATGCAACAATCATCCCCTCCTTTCTTTTTCAACTTGGGGAATCCACTATAGCCTAAAGATAATTCTTAGTATGCAATTCTCTTTTCTAGATAATATTATCATTTTCTCAAATTGATTTTGGAATAGTGCCATCAACAGTCTCAAAGGCAGTAGATATGCACAGATCTAAGCTATCTTCATGCTTTCCTTGCTCCCAAACATATTCAAGAAGGAAATGTCCCTCTTCTAGAGTTGATTCTCCAGATCCTTTCTTTCCTAGGCCAATAAAAGGAAATATTAACAATTCATCTAGAAATATTTAAAATTCTGCCAATTTGACCTTCAAGATTTACACACTGTTATTGTAAAGACTGAGATATTTGCCAATAGCAGGGGTCCCCAAACTTGGCAACTTTAAGACTTGTGGACTTCAACTCCCAGAATTCCTCAGCCAGCATTACAGTCTTAAAGTTGCCAAGTTTGAAGACCTCTGGCCAATAGAGATTCTGTTTGGATGCTGTTAATTGTGGAGGTAATTTGTGTGATTACCAGGAATTAGGACCTTTTTGGTAATTATGAAAACTCTCCCTAAATATTATACCAGTTGATAAAACTGCTCAGAAGCAATATTTCCATCATTTTTAGATAACAGGTAAAACAATTATTTCTTTACCCTATTATTTAATATTATTATTTAGAATGTATTTTCTTAATTTATTTGCTTGCCATGAACAGATGTTCTCTGGACAGCTCATAAAAGAGAGGCAACATTAAAATGAAGTAAGTAAAATAAAACAAAGGGACTAACATGAAGATTTAATATTTGTTTCTAGTGGAAGAAAAGTAACAGTTGGCCATGCAAATTACAGAATAAAATGAAGTATAACTATTAAGAGTAATATTTCAATTTGCCTTTTCTAACTAGACTGAAAACAAAAAAGGATGTTCATGAATATAAATGTTTCTTCTTGGCATCAACAAATATAATTGAGAAAGTGGTCAGTGAATGTCACCAGGAAAGCTACTCAGTTGATGAAATGTCATCCTCTGGAAGGCTTTCTGTGTTATGCCAACTCCACTTGGCAAATAACATGGAACAGGCCTTCTAAAAATTGATCCAAGTGACTCCAGACTATTATGGCTTTAAATATTAAAACTTATCCCTTAAAGACTGAATCAGTGCAGAAATGTCTTAGGGAAACACAGTTAAAACACTAATTTCCAAGTAACCTTATAGCTTGGTGTAGATAAACTGTTGCTCCTGAGCATTTTTTAAAATTGTATTTTAAATTAGAAGATATTTATTTATTTATTTATTATTTATTAATCAAATTTATATACCGCCCTTCTCCCAGGGGACTCAGGGCGGTGTACAGCCTATCTAAAAACCCACAAATATACAAAAATTAAAAAAGTATTAAACCAATTTGGCTGATAAATAAAACTAAACAGGTCCCACCCCCCCACCTTAAAACCCCAATTTAAAATTTAAATACCATGGAGACCAAAATTAAAACCATTATCTCAGCCCAGGCCGGCCTGCTCAAAGAGCCAGGTCTTCAATGCGCGCCTGAAGGCCCTCAGGTCCGTGTCAGTACGAAGCTCCGGTGGCAGAGTATTCCAGAGGGCGGGGGCACCCACAGAGAAGGCCCTACCCCTCGGCGCCGCCAGACGACACATAGCGGCCGACGGCACCCAGAGCAGACCCTCTCTGTGGGAACGCACTGGCCTGTTGGAGATCACCGGCAGAATGCGGTCCTGAAGATAACCTGGTCCCATGCCATGGGTCACCCTAAAGGTCAAAACTAGAACCTTAAAGCGAAACCGGAGAGCCACCGGCAACCAATGCAGCTTGCGCAGAAGTGGCGTCACATGGGCGCTACGCGACGCCCCCATAATCATCCGCGCGGCTGCATTTTGCACCAGCTGGAGTCTCCGGATGCTCCCCGCGGGGAGCCCCATGTAGAGGGCATTACAATAGTCCAGGCGAGAGGTGACAAGGGCCTGAGTGACCGTGCGCAAGGCGTCCCGATCCAGGAAGGGCCGCAACCGGTAGATCCGATGGATCTGATGAAACGCCCCCCTGGAGACGGCCGCGATGTGATGTTCAAGCGACAGCCGTACATCCAGGAGGACACCCAGGTTGCGAGCCCTCTCTGCGGGGGGCAAAACTTCCCCCCCGATAGCCAGCAAAGGTGTCAGCTGGCTATATCGGGGCGCTGGAAACCACAGCCACTCGGTCTTGGATGGGTTGAGCCGAAGCCTGTTCCCGCCCATCCAATCCCGCACGGCCTCCAAGCACCTGGACATAGCCCCCACAGCATCGTTGGGGTGGTCTGGAGTAGAGATGTATAACTGGGTGTCATCTGCATATAGATGACACCTTACTCCAAGACCACGGATGATCTCGCCCAGCGGCTTCATATAAATGTTGAACAAGAGGGGAGAGAGGACCGACCCCTGAGGCACCCCACAAAGCAGGGGCCTAGAGGTGGATCTCTCCCCCCCCGCCAACACAAATTGCGAACGGTCGGAGAGGAAGGAGGAGAACCATCGAAGGACGGTTCCACCCATCCCCAACCCCTCCAACCGTCGCAACAAGATACTATGGTCGATAGTATCGAAAGCCGCCGAGAGGTCTAATAGGACCAGGACAGAGGGGAACCCTCTGTCACGAGCCCTCCAGAGATCATCGACCAACGCGACCAATGCCGTCTCAGTGCTATGTCCAGGCGTGAAGCCCGATTGGGACGGATCGAGGTAAGTAGCTTCCTCCAGGTACCGGGGGAGCTGACGGGCCACCACACTCTCAACAACCTTCGCCACAAAGGGAAGGTTGGAGACCGGACGATAGTTGTTTAAAATAGCCGGGTCCAGGGAAGGCTTCTTGAGGAGGGGGCGCACCACTGCCGCCTTCAGGGCGGCCGGGAGCACCCCCTCTCTCAAAGAAGCGTTGACAATCCCCTGGAGCCAGCCTCGTGTCGTCTCCCTGGCGGCCGAAACCAGCCAGGAAGGGCACGGGTCCAATAAACAGGTGGTGGCATTCAGACCCCCAGCAACCTGTCCACACCCTCGGCGGTCACAGGATCGAACTCCCCCCAGATAACACTCACAAGACCTGCCCCGGACACCTCCCCCGGGACCACCCAATTGGAGTCGAGCCCCTCCCGAATCTGAGCGATTTTATCATGCAGAAATCGGGAAAACTCCTCTGCTCTACCCTGCAAGAGGTCATCCCGCGCTCTCGGTTCAAGCAGAGAGCGGGTCACTCTAAACAGGGCGGCAGGCCGATTTCCTGCCGACGCAATAAGGGCGGAGAAATACGAAGATTTTGCCGCCCCTATCGCCACAAGGTAAGTCTTAATATGAGATCTCACCTGTGTTCGGTCAGACTCAGAACGACTTGCCCTCCAAATGCCCTCTAGACGTCTTTTCCGGCACTTCATCTCCCGCAGCTCCTCCGTATACCACGGAGCCAAGCGGGATCTGTGCCGGGTTAGAGGTCGCAGGGGCACAACTCGATCTAGAGCCCCGGCGGCCAACCCATCCCAGGTGGCCACCAGGTCTCCAGGCGAGCTGTGAGCCAGAGACTCAGGAAATGGCCCAAGCTCCCTCTGGAACCGTTCCGGGTCCATCAGGCGCCTGGGGCGGAACAATCTAAGTGGCTCCGCCTCCCTGCGGTGGGGGGTGGCGGAACGGAAGTCCAACCTGAGGAGGGAATGATCTGTCCATGACAAGGGTGTGATGACTAAATCCCCGAAAATACAGTCATTCAACCATTGCCCAGAGACAAAAATCAGGTCCAGCATGTGACCTCCAATGTGAGTGGGGGCAGAAACTAACTGGGTCAGGTCCATGGCCGTCATGGAAGCCAAGAACTCCCGAACCAATCCCGAGGTTTCACCGGATGATGGCAGGTTGAAATCCCCCATGACCAAAAGCCTAGGGGTCTCAACCGCCAGCCCGGCTATCACCTCGAGGAGTCCGGGCAGGGCCGATGAGACGTGGCAGGGAGCCAGGTACGCCATCAAAAGACCCATCTGAACCCCTTGCCCCCACTTCACAAATAGAGATTCACAGCCAGCCGTCTGAGGGACAGTGGCCTCCCTAGGATAAAGGGCCTCCTTTATAAGCACCGCCACCCCTCCACCCCTTCCCTGAGCCCTAGGCTGGTGAAATGCAAGGAAACCTGGTGGGCACATCTCGACCAGAGGGACACCGCCCTCTGGGCCCAACCAGGTTTCGGTAACACCTACCAGGTCCGCGGCCTCCTCCTGAGCCAAATCATGGATCAGGGGAGCCTTATTAACCACGGATATGGTTTATTTAAATCCTAACCTTAAGTGGACGGAAAGCAAACAGTTCCACTAAGCATAAAGAAGCTCTCAAAATTGATGTTGCTTTATTGGCCAGAACTCATAATGGCCTAGCCCTAACCTGAGATGACTTTTCCATTTCTAAGGGGAAATTTGCAATTTGACTAAGATTCTTAGGGAGACATAATTGAGAGCAAACAGGTCCAATGGTCATAAAGAGGCTCTCTAAATTAAACTGTGATGTTGGTTTTTGAGTCAGAGTTCATCGGAGTTAACCTTAAACCTAATCCTAGATGATTTTTCCATTTCCAATAGGATTTTCCCATGTAATGTGCCCAGAAATTTTATGCAAAAAGAATGGAAAGCAAAGAGGTCCATTGCACATAAAGAAGCTAACTGTTTAAACTGAACCATGATGTTTATTTCTGAGTCAGACCTCATTAGCTCTCACCCTAAACTTAGATAACTTTTCCATTTGCAATGGGGAGTCCGGTGCAATTTGCCTATGATTTTCAAGGCAGACAGAATGGAAAGCAAAGAGGTCCACTACACATAAATAGAGTCTCATATTTGTTTTTAGGTCAGACGTCTTGTAAGCCTAATTCTAACCAACTTCTCCATTTCTAAAGGGTTTTCTCATGTAATTTGTCTAGTATTTCTAGGGAGACAGGCTGGAGAGCAAAAAGGTCCCCTAGGCATAAAGAGGCTTTGTAAACTGAAGCACAATGGTGGTTTTTTTTTTTTTTTTTGGACCAGAACTCCCGGAGACCTAACACTAACCATAACCCTAGATTTTTCCAAATAAAAGGGGTTTTAAAATTACTATAAAACAGTAACAAAAAAACTTTCCTGAATCTCATAGCATTTCATAATTTCCATCCAATTTCATATTTGACATTTTTGATCATATGTCATGCCAGTGTGAAAGAATGCTCATTGGAAGGTGACAACAAGTCTGCAGCTTCAGAATTTTAAGAAAGATATGGCTTCTTAGCATTCTGAACCAAAGCCTCAGAAGTTCAAAGCTCTCTGAAAATATAGTTTTTGGCCTGGAGCCACTTGCTAGAATAATAAAAAAGAGAGTCTGAAACAATGCACAAACTTAGAAAGCATAAGTAAGTATGGATTTAGGCCTTAGTTCTTTTTAAGAAGCAGGTCGCTTCATGAATTAAAAGAAAATGTAGAAGTAGGGTTCACCTCATGAAAATAGATGATTTCTCTGAGTGTGTGAATCAGATATGATCTAATTCAAAATGTTGGCTCAAATCAATTATTTGATGTGGACCAACTTAATTCAAATTAATTAGGACAATTAAAATGTGTGTAAAATATATAAAAGTCATCCAAAGTGGTTCAATAAAAACAAATTGGACGTGTCCAATTTGAACAAGCAGATTATTCAATTTTAAAAGGTAATTCAAAACAACTAAAACATGTTTAAATGTGATCACTAGGTCAAATATTCACATTCATTACTGACATTAACAGTACTAACCTGCTAGAGGCCAATTTTGGATTATTCTGCATGATCTCTTGACTCTTCTGTTGTTTTCAAACCTGTTCTTCATACCTGACATTTGTTTGAAATCCATTTTTATTTTCATTTATTGCTGATTTATGCATTGCTTACAATTGATCTCATTTGTAAAATGATTGTTTGCTATTGATACAAGTTCTGTTGCCCTATATTCCTGATTCCTGAAATCTCAGGAATATTTGTGAAAATTTCATCTTTTGCTCTATGTAGGATAAGTTATATATGGGATGAACAGAGAGCATGTCTCTCAGTGATTGTCCATGCTATTCATTATGATACTTTGTGGGAAGTCTGATTTGTTGGTACAAGGAGTCAGTGATTCATAATGCTTCTGAAAAAGTTTCAGAAGTAGATTTCAGAATCTAATACCATCAATCTGTATCTGACTTCATGTCTGTTGGCCAATAATTTTCTCAGGGACATTTTGTTCCTCTTGCTATTTCCTTAAGTTTATTATATACTTTTTTACTGTTATTGTCAGCTTTTTGAGGTAGATCAGTTCAAGCAACAAATATGACTGGAAACCAGGGATGTTCTTTGTTGCTGTGAGATAGAATAATAGAATCTTCAAATCAAAATCAAGTTGAAACTGTTTTTCCTACTTCCATCCATCTAGGACTGGTTGTATATATCTCTCTCTCTTTCCTTTAATGTCTACTCTAGCTCATCTCTCTTAATGGATCTTTCATAGCAATAGCAATAGGACTTAAATTTATATACCACTCCACAATGCTTTACAGCACGTTCTGGGTGGTTTATAATGTCAGCATATTTCCCCCAACAATCTAGCTCTTCATTTTACCAACCTCAAAAGGAGGAAAGGTTGAGTCAATCTTGAGCTTGTCAGGATTGAATTCCTGGAAAGGGGCAGAATTAGCTAGCAATACTGCATTGTAACCACAAGTTCAGCTTTAAATCCTTCACAATAATGATGGAATCCAAGTTTATATGTTCTTTTCATTTAATTCTAAAAAAATAATAATAAATTAAATAAGAAGAGTATGTTGAAACATAAACAAGGGAACAAAAATCTGACCAGTATTGGTTATTCCATGATTCATTATTCCATAAATTTTCATATTAGCAGTGGCCAAAAAAGCATTTGCAGAGCAAACAAATTTATCTTTGTTTAAGTAAACCAGTAGCCAATCAAAAGGATTCTGACTAGGTGATAAACATTTGTCTAAAGCTGAGGAATACCTTTTCTATTCTATAATTCTATGATTTGACAACATTAATCTTGCATAATTCTTATTGCCTAAATATAATTATGAATTTTGTGAAGGAAGTAATATTGTGAAGGAAGTTCTTGTTGTCTCTCTCATTCTCCGGACTGTGCTAGAACTCAAGGTCAAATCATGTTATTGATTGACAGTAAGCTCAATAAAGGCAAAAAGAAGTACTTCTGTCTTTACCTCTTCATACAAGCATAATTAATGACTGAATTCATTATTCTACTGCATTCTTTTTTAAAAAACAGATGGCTTTCTGATTTATGAAATACTCGGTTTAAAACTAATACCACTCCAAATATGAAAAGTAACAGGCTGCAGTAATAGTGAAAGTCCTCATAATTCAACAGGAGGAATGTATATTGTAGTGAATATTTAGAAAAATAAAGAAGCCAGTGGATTTATTATTCTGTCATCATATTAATTTGACTGGGGAATTGTGCACACTACAAATATATACTGTATTTAATAATAGAGGTCAGAGTATGATGACAATAATATTTGTTATATCAGACTTTTTTTTCTGGAGTTCAAAATGGCACATATAGAAGTCTCCCCTTCTATTATTTCCTGAAATATAAACCCTACCCCTTTGAGATAGTTTAAACAAAGAAAAAGTGATTGATGTAAAATCACTCAATGAGCTTTCCCAGCTGAGGATGAATTGACCCTGTATCTTCCAAACCTATTCAAAATCAACAACAGAATCATTACACTGCCTCTCCTTCAATTAAGTAAAAGTGTATAGGAAAACAATGAATTGTGAACCACTTTGTTTCCTAGAGTTCTAAAATCTTTTTAGACACCTGTATTCTTCACTTTGGTCATTATGGAGTCCAATCCTCATTGAATACAAATCTGTCCCAAGCAAAAAACATAATCATAAAGGCTATTCATTTCATTATGGCCATTTAATTTTCATTTCATGACTTCATAACATTTTCAAACTAGATTAATTAATAAGAATATTTATGTCATTTATGCCATATTCATCAACAGCACCTGGATTAAAATCTGAATATAGGAATTTGTTGTATGTTCCAGTGGGGGAAGGGGAATAGAATACATACTTTATCTATCTCCTTCATAGAAGCCTGGAACGTTATATGTGTTAGTTTGAAGGACAAAAGAAAGCAAAATAAGTAAGATTTTGATCAATCTGTTTTATTTGACCAAAACAAAACTGCTTGATTTAGCTACAAATAGTTACATTGGCTCTAAACTAAGATTGGCAGATGCATATAGCAAAAGTAACTTGCCATACACCATAGGATAGGTGAAAGATGATTAAGTAATTTTGCTTTTTTTAAAAAGAATAAAATATTATTTTTGTTATTTTAGTTTTTATTATTTTAGTTTTGCATCAAAAGGGTTAAGAATCCATTATTTTATGTAGTGGATAAAGATCTGATTTTCAAGACTGTCATGCCAAAAGTATTTATTTTAATTCAATTCCTTAGCATCAGCATTCTTGGGCTTTTTCTTTCATTCGGCTATTTTAGTGGACGGGAAGTATCTATTGAAATACAGTAAAGCAAAGCAGAAATCGCTGTATTTAATATTATTTCTACAGAAAGGTATGGTTTATTAAAGGAACAACTCTAATACAGTTTACTATATATTACTTCAATTCTGAAGGGAAGAAATGAAACTGCTTTTCATTTCAGAGCTGGTCAGAATTTGAAAGTCTATGTAACTAGGGAAAACCCTAGGTTCACTTTACTTGACTATATTCTGCTACTGGAATTATTTTGACAAGAAACCTTCAGACCATTGTGGGAAGATCTGACTGATCATTGTGAGGATATTAAGTATCTGAAAAGATGAGCTGCAAGGTTTTCCTAAATAGGGGCACTGAAAACTCTTAAGGTATTGTCAATTTAGATTTTTTTTTTTTGTATATATCAATGGTGTAAATTATACATATTCCTTTCTTATTTCTTCACACTTTTAGGCTACAGGTGTAAATTTGTCCTGGCCTCATAATAGTAGCTTCAACCATTTCTTTATGGATAGTTTTATGGACACATTTTACATTATTATATAATTAATTCTGTATTCTTATTCTGACTGGCAAAATCAGGACCAGGCTTGATTGTTTTATTCAGAAATGTGAATAATTAAACGTGTGGAATCTCTGTGCAAAGCACATAGGCTACTACAGTGGTGGGATTCAATTTTTTTAAACTACCGGTTCACTCAAAATTTCCACTCCTGGTTGTCCAGAACTGGTCAGAACCTGCTGAATACCACCTCTGGGCTACTGCCACTGTAGTCCTTTCCCAAAGAAAGGCTTTCAAGAATTGCTCTTCAAAGGCAGCTCTACATAAACTGTGCAGTACTACCATAGTATGGTCTGAATATTAGTATGTTTTCTTCCAAAATTGATTGAGCAATTTCTAAGAAAAAATTTCCTGAGGGTGAGAACAATTAATCAGTGGAAAGACTTGCTTCCAGAAGTTGACGGTGCTCCAACGCCAGATGTTTTTAAGAAGAGATTGACAATCATTTGTCTTAAATGGTATAGAGCAGGACTGTCAAATGCGTGGGCTGTGGGCCGGATGCATCATATGCTGGCCATACCCAAGCTTGGTTTAGCAAAAGGGAGGGAAAGTCACAATATATCACATGATGCCACCGTGATGATGCAAGTTTGACACCCCTGGTATACAGTTTCCTGCTTGAGCAAGGGGTTGGAAGGGTCCAAGGTCCCTTCCAATTCTGTTATGTTATTCTGTTATTTATTGGCTACCTCTCAACAGCCATGGCAACTACTGATTATTCCTGCCTTTGACATTTATTTTAAGGGACAATGTCTGATGTAGAGAAGTCTATAAATGCACGTGGCTCTCACTGTTCTTTGAAGTAAACTCCAATTAAAAACTCTGAGACAGGCATTTTCTCAAAGTTTCCTTTTATTAGAGTAATTATACTGATACATTTTTAAAAACCCAAATCTGAAAGTTCTGGGATTTCTTCCAATAAGTAAAAAATTACAAGTCCATCCCCTGCACCCATCATTCCATCACATGCCCAATCACCATCCATTCCAACTGGAGACATTTCCTCTACTACTCCTCAGCCAGGTGCAGGAATAACACGACCTTGACTTTAAAGAAGAATGCTATTACTGTATGTCTAACCACATACGCTCCATGAAATCCTCCCTCCCATCTTCCCACACTCAAGAATGTGGCAGCATGGAAGCTTCTGGTGCTAATAGGGCTTCCAAAGCTGACAGCTTGACTTAGAACCACAATGGAGCCCAAAATTTCTGTTGTTAAGCAGAACAGTTGTTAAGTGAGTTGTATTTCATTTTACAACCTTTTGTTAAGTGAATCACTGCATTTATTAAGTGAATCATGAGGTTGTTAAGAGAATCTGGCTTTCCCCATTGTTTTTGCTTGTTGGAAGTCAACTGGGAAGGTTATAAATGGTGATCACATGACCTGAAACAGCGCAGTTATCATAAATACATACCAAGCACTCAAATTTTGATCACGTGACCATGGTGATGCTATAAGCGTTGTAAGTGTGAAAACTGGTTATAAGTCCCTTTTTCCAATACTGCTGTAACTTTCAAACAGTGATTAAATGGATGGTTGTAAACTGATGAATATCTGTACTGATTGCATAGGATTATAGATTAAGGGAAGAACTGGTGAAGCTTTACAAACAATTAGTCACTTGTTTCACAAAACGTTTCAGCACATAATGAAAATTTGCATTTCCTCCCAATTTATTCCAATCTTAGTAGTAAAGTACATGAGTAGAACTGAAACAACAACCAATTTATATTTTTTTTCTACTTACTTCCAAGTTCTCCAATACATGAGCATTTATGTAGTCATTTGCATAATCTCAACTTTCCAAATAATCAGGCTATCAGCTAACAAATGAAACAATTCTCTTCCCTTCCACAAAAATAATTTTCTCTCCCACAATCTATATGTTTAAATAATTGTCTACATTTTTAATGTTTTGCAAGAAAAAAGCTTTCTGAAAAGGTATAGCATGAGATAAGTGGCAATTCAAAAAATGTAAATTGAAGTTCTTTGATCAACATGATATGTGGAGTTCCTGATGCTCTCTGCGCAATGTACACCAGCAGGCCTACACACAGAAATTCATAGAGTGCTTGTAGTTATAATGGCATTTAATCAATAGGCATACGGAAGCCTTTACGGGTTGCTGCATGCCTGATGATAAACCAGCATTAGAGAAGCTCTTCTGAAGCAATGGGGAGAATTGGAAATTGAAGATCAGTTGTCTGTACATCCAGATATTAGAAACTGAACCATCTATGAGAAAGTCACTTAATATTGATGTGGGGAAATAGAAAATTGTGCCTTTCTGGTTTCATGAATATTAATGGAATTTACCAACAGCATAGAAAAAGGAAAACCCTCCAATAGAAAACAGATTTGGCTTTTGAATCGTATGAGAGGTTCCTTACACCAGTAACAGCATCAAGAATTTTATATATTATTGTAGGAAATGCCATGGAGGAAAGAAGGTATATAGAGTCACAAAATGCCAGCAGGTGAGGCATTTTGCTGACAGACTGGGGGAAAAAATATTTGAAATATTCAAAAGAGGTTAGATAGCCTTATATTATAGCAAAGTTTTTCACCATTGCCTGGACAAGAATTCTCTAGGAAATTATGTGTATTTGAATCTAAGCTACAAAATATATTTCTGACTGCTACTACTGCCTGAACATCCAAGAAAATTACTGGAAAACTAGATCTAAAATCCATCTCAAAGTGTGAAATATCCATTGATGCATGACAATATATTTTAGTTCTTTTGTAATGATCACAAGCAGTAGCAAGTCTATGACTTAGGAAACAATCAATATATTTTGTGACTATGGACACATTTTGAAAAGAGATTGGACCAAATACTTCAGTCTAAAAGAAAGGAAATTATATAATAACACACATTCCCAAAGTGTGAAATATCGAATAATGTGAAGCAATATGTTTCTCTCTTTTCTCTTTTCATAATAATTACAAGCAGTAGCAAATCTATGAATTAGAAAATAATCAAGACTTAATATCATATGAGTGTACAAGTATTCAGAAGGGAGAATGGGGGAGATACTTCAAAATAAAGGAAAGGAAATTATGCAATAACAAACACAATGTGTTCACTTTGACATCCTTTGTTCTCTAATACATGATTGTTTTCTTTTGTTTGTTTTTTCTCCTAGGTAAGTGGCAACAGTACTTCTACACAATACTTGCTGCTCAAAAGGAATCTCCTGTTTTTCTTTATGCAGAAAGAACATTCAAGCCTTTGAAATGGTAACAATGGATTGCATTGATGTAATAATGATAGGTCACACATCTGTATATACATTACGGTTTGCAGTAAAAAGACCATAACAGCTCAATTCTCTATTACAGTGGAGGGTGGAGGACATCTGGTAATTTAGGTGAAATAGCAGTCCATTTTTAAAAAGCATATAGTGGTCTTGACAGTGGCAGAATGGAAAAATAATACTACTGTGGCTATTAGATTGGAAAACATTGTTGGAGAGTTCCCTTTGCAGATCAGTGGTTGCCATAGTTTATGGAATTGTTGGAGAAAAAATAGAATTACTCAGGAGATTTTGACTATGCCTTCCTCAGAAATGCATAAAATGGTGTCTATAAGAAATAAAAAAGACACAAATTATGCTAAGGACCAAACTATATGAAAAACTCAATCAACCTTAGGAACTGCATTTGCTTTGTTTATTTCTTTACATATATACTCATGGAACAATCTTATTGAAGAAAATATTGCATGAGAAAGATTTAGATTTCTGTGCTGTGGTACAGTACCATTGAAAATTGCTTGTATTTACCTATGATCTGTAAGCCTGAGACACTGCAGGGGTGGATCATTTCTATTGGGATTGTGTATTGTTCCCCAAATTTGTTATTTTAGAAACAAGCAACTTAAACAATACTAAAGATATAGTAATGTAATTCATTCCTAAGCACAATGATAAAAAATAACCAAGTATGTGTTGTAATATCATGATGCAATTCTATCAATATATAAGAATTTGAATTTGCAATGTCACATAATTTTTTCACGCTTCCCTTCTTATACCTTCTGCAAATCCCTATAGCTAAAGCTTATACTAACATTGAAGTCAGTGGCAAAATATCACTTGTGTTTTGTTAAGCTCAGAAGCCACTATTTAAGGAGCGATTGATGTAATGCCCTAATTGGCTTCTGAAGTCGGGAACTTTAGCTTGCCCTATGCCTTTGACAGTCATGCTTTTGAAACAGTGCTCATTTATATTATGAAAACCAGGTTCAAACATCCTAGGAATATATCAGCACAGAAACATTTCAGAAATGTGGTAATTTGAAGTTTTTATTTTAAATAATTTTCTATGTTATCAATTTTTATTAATATTTATGTTTGTGTTTTGATGGTTGACTGCTTACTCCTGATCCAACAAATGTGGGGAGCTCTTTGAAGCATAAGGCAAAACTGTTTGCCAATTGAAAAACCTTCCTTCCTGAGGATAATTGCAGAATAATATCCTGGTATTCAATGGCCACTTCTGTCTCTCTGTCCCCAGACCAATCTATTGCCTAGCAACAGGAACAAAGTGCTCATTTAACATTTAACTAATGCAAAGTAATGTTTTGTAGCCAGTACTCCCGTTTCTTTATTTTTCTGTCTTTCAACTCCTACCATCTTAGACGTTTAGATATATTATCCTGATTTTCAACAGGAATAAAGTAGGGTAGGAATGCTTGTGTGCTTTGTTGTAACAACTTTGCATTAGAAAATTATTGAAGGGGACAGAAAATATGTGGGAAGGGTACATGAAGAATTGTTGGGGGAAAAAATGCCACACAGTAGAATACATACATACGTACGTACATACATACATACATACATGCATACATATATAATCTCACATCTATTATGAAGAAGAGTAGCTTAAGTAGTACCACAGTTGGGTAATACAGAAAGCTATAATCAATTCAGTCACAGTTTTTCATCAAATAATATTGAATATGTATGTATGTATGTATGCTTGTATGTATATGTATGTGTATATGTATGTTTGTATGTATATGTATGTGTGTATGTATATATATAAATAAACATGCACTTTCTTCAGAAGATATTGCACTTACAGATGTTCTGCAAAAAATGTGGGGAAAAAAACTCTCCTAACCTTGCACCAGTGAAACAGCAAACTGAGTAGTCAACATGTACATTAAAGTATTATGATAAACAATAGCATGGCAATCTCTTAAACAGGGAAGTGGTGAACTGCAACTTCTATCATCCCTCATTATTATCAGTACTGACTATGACTGATAGGAGTTGAAGTTCAGCAACATCTGGAGAGCTATTATTTTTCCAGGCCTGTGGTAAAATAGCAAGCTGGTCTGTAAACACAGTAAGAAAAAAAATGATGATTGATCAGTTGACATTTTTCATAACCCCAAACATGTGAATGCTTTAAAGAGGAAATAAGGATGAGAAGAAGATAGGCTTAAACCAGTCTAATGAAAATGGAAGATGTTGGGCTTGGACTATTTCCATCCAAAGATTCATTATAAAATTGTCTTTTATACTATATGTGATTTTTTTTTTGTAAGTTTGCTATGCCTCATTATCAAATCTAGAGACTTTGGATCACAGTTTAAGAACTGCTCACTTCATCTGAATTATAGAAAGAACAAGCTTTCTGCCACTCTTAATATTCACCTATGTGAATATTACAAGGGAAAAGTGATGTTATATAATGTAGACCTAGTGGCTGCAGGCTAATTGGATCAGTGTTAACTTTTTTTTCTCCTTTAGAATGTGCAAATGTGGTCTATTTGTTAGTTTATGGTTCAATGTATTATGTGAACCAAGAAATAGATTAATTCATTAGCTATGTTTATCCTGTTACATGACTATAGCCTTGTAGAACTTGGCTTTGAAGATCAAATCAGCTTCTAATAATTCAGGCTCATGTATTGGAAAAAAGAAATATTAAATTGTGATATTGATAGTGTGAAACTTCCCAAAAGAATAATAAACTAAAGTTTGACTGGATGTCAATACTACACTGGTCATCTGCACTGCATTGATGATTAAAAATAAGAAAGAAAGAAAATATAATGAAGCCATATATCTATGTGAATATATGAGTAAAGATATAAAGATAAGCTGATACGAGTAAAGATATAAAGATATGCTGATATACAAGTTAATGTGCATAATATAATTTAGAAAACCTTAACCATGAAAAATTATATATTTGTCATTATGGAAATGTGTGAAGCATGAAGTATAAATAGAAAAAAAAGATTTGCATATAAAAATATATAACCTTGAACAGCTACAATACCAACTATTTTATAAATACCTGGACATATGTAGAGAGTCTACCATACAAATCATACCAAACAAAAAGATGTTTGATCATTGTGTAGTGCATTAATTTTTTATAGTCTAAGCACTATATTTAACGAAGATTCTTGGCCACAGAGAAGACTGGATCATGAATACATTAGAAATGTTCAGTGAATTGCTGAATTCTTGTGATCCTAGAGAGTCTTCAAAAAGCCAGGATGTAACTATTTCCTCATATGAAAGAGCAAAGGACAGTTTATCCCATTTTTGTTGCAATTATCTGATGTTATTTAAACAATTTAAAAGTTTTTTCTTCAAATTATTATTTCTAATTTTATACCATATGGGAAAAGGCAATTGTATTTTCATACTACTTTCACTCTAAGTAGTATCATATAATGAGAAGATGGTTTCCCATAGCTGGAGTAGAAGTACAGCAAGAAAGAAAACTCAAAAGCAGTAGAAAGTTCCTTTTTCCAGCCTCATATATTGAGGAAACTTTTATATAGTTGACAGTGGCCTTCTTTTTCCTCCAGCAAAAAATAAATACCAGTTTAAAAACACACAATGATTGGTTTCAGGCCTAGCTGAAATGTTGCTTCATAATTCTACAGTGCTAAAATAGAAATGCTGAGAAGCATTGTGAAAATTAAGCAGGTATTCATCTAATTCATTTTGATGGAGTTTGATGCGAGACTGATAAAGATAGCAGACAATGTAAGAAGACCCACCGGGGCTTCCAGGACTAACAATATATCATAATGTAGAATTGCATTAATGGTATCATTATGTTCAATTGGTAATAGTATCATTAGTTATATAACACACTATCAAAATTCTGCCATGGCTTTGACAACGTTATTTGAAGTCACAGCTTGCATTCTTTTATTTGTTCCAATCATCACTATCAACGTGAAAGCTTTGAAATGGTCATTCTGAAGATTTATTTTGATTGAAGAATTCTTTTCAGTTGGAAAAAATATGGGATTATTATCTTCTACTCAGTTTTTTCTTTTCATAAAGCATATTCTTCATAAAACAAAATAATTCCTAGATTTGGGGAAATACTACTATACTTTAAGTTTGTAACATATATGACAAAGTTGATATTTTGAGATGGAAGGGGAGAAAGATCATTTCTAAAGCTTAGCATTCAGAATTTAAGTTAGGCTGCCTAATGACGCTATGCAAGAATAAGAATGTGCCATACATTTAATAATGGAAGAATTTTATTCCTAAATGTATATTTGGAATTCAAATTTTCCAGGAATATGAATCTCTCTCTCTTTCTCTCTCTATTTCCCCCCACCCCACACACACACACCCCAAATGTATAATTACAGAACATTTTAGTTATGTATCCAGATGCATATATGAGATCAAGTGTAATGTAGAGATGAAGGTGCAGGACTTGAAGTAATGAGATTTGGATTCTAGGCCTCTCATAGGCAGTACGTCTATCTGTCTGTCTGTCTGTCTGTCTGTCATCTAAATACTCCACTGCAGCATGAATGGTTTTTCACAGAAGGTTAATAATTACCCACAGGAGAGACCATAATTATCATGTCCATCCAGTGACGGTTGATGGGTAGATTTTTTTTTAACTTTCCACTCTAAGCCTTAGATATAGCACTTGGCACAAAAATCACCCAACTGATTTAGATGCCTATTAGGGGACTAGAATCCAAATCTCCCTACTTCTAAACCAGCACCTTCATCTCTATACCATATTTGGTCTGATATACAGTATGCATCCAGATATATAACTAATATATTCTGCAGTCACTGCATATATTGTATTAGCTAACTCTGGGGAAAAAATGGCCTGATCTTGTCAGTGAGATGTATTAGACAATAATGCTTATCATGGGACACCAAGAAAACACGGTTGATTGAGGCATTTAAAACTCTGCAGGATATAATGCAACATGTACATCATTAACAAATGTAATGGACTTCAGGCATAAATGGAAATAAAAATGGCTGGTTTGGTTAACAGTTGACAGATTAAAAAGCTTTGGGTTAAAATATAAATGTGCATGAATATGAATGTGCATGTTCATTTATGATATTTCAAAATATGAATGTGCATGTTCATTTATGATATTTCAAAGAACTGTAGTTTAGCAGCAAAATATATATCGCATAAAGAAATTTCCATGTTCCATTTCTGATATATCTTTTTAAAAGGAGCACATTATGGGTAACTTGTCAGCCTTAAGTTTCTAACAAACTGGAGCCTGTCCAAAATCACAAGAGAGCGGGAAGGATTGCTTAATAATTTGCCTTTGTTGTGCATGCTTTCCAGTCAGTGTTGACTCCTGCTGACTGCCTGGAGTAGTCAATGCAGTTTTCTTGGCAAGATTTCAGAAGTGGTTTGTCATTGCTACCTTCCTAGAGCTGAGAAAGAGGGACTGATCTAAGATCATCAAGCTTTGATGGCTTTGTGAATAAGATGGGACTACAACTCACAATCTTTGCATTCTTTGCCTTCACCATTACCTCAAACTGGAGCTCAAATCGTTCACCATGGGTATCTATAATTCTCTTCCTTGCCCTCTCTATTTGCCCTCTCTGTTGCATGTGAAATATGGTTGTTAGCAAAGCTTCTCAGATTCTGAAAATATTTAAAACCATTCTGGGAATCAGAGTGCATTTCAGGGCAAACACAAAAGGAGCTGTGATCTGAATATCTTTGAAATTATTAACAAATTTTCAGGGAAGATTCTGTGATTACTCCTAAAAATCTAAACAATAAGATGGTTGCCGGTTCAAACCTGGAGGGAAGGAAGCTGGTATAATGATGGAGTGATTGTTCTTTCTCCTTTGGTATTAGTAGTGCTGATAGAAAAATCTTGATTTCTAAAGAAACAGGATTAAAGTGATATTCTCCTGAATAAAATATGTCATATGAATAGAAGTCGTATACTCTGAATTGGGTGTGTATATATAAGAGTAAGCACATGTGAATAAATAAATGCAGTTCCTTCTTCCACATGTGGCCTAAGAAGACAAAAAAATCTACCTCTAGGCTAGATGGGACAAATAACATTCATTGGCTATAATAAGGATAGCTTTCTTTTAGTCATTTGTATTATTTAAATTTGTTAGGCACAATTTAACAACCCTTGCTGTGCCTAATTTCATGCTTCTAGTCATTGCTAAAAGTGCTCCCACAATTTGGTTATAATCAGCTTTGAGTGTATGTTAGCTTCAGAGGTAGCAATTATTAAAATACCTAGTACAGTTTACTTCCCAATTCTTTTTTTTTTCTTCCTCTACCAGATATTCTCTTTTGCGACACCTCTACAATCTAAAATGTTAAATGGTTTCTTCATGTTCAATATGTTTTTGTATACTTTCCATTTTTCTTAATTTATTGTAAAGTCATTGCCTGATTGTCTTTGAAAGTGAGTCTGGCTGTGTTATTTACCAGCTATGTAGATTGCATTCCTTTAACCTAGTTTGTTCTTAAAATATAAAGATATATTGCACATAGTCAGTGGATAATGCAATTCTAAACTCACAGGATAGAATTTCTTATTTGTCATTGGTGTTAGGAATTATTGAGCAGAATTTCATTATTGGCTTCAGTCTATTTTGACTGTGTGTGTTGTTGTTGTTTGATAATGTATTTGTTCCACATGGATATTTTCTGCCTAGCATTTTCCTGACCATTCCTCAATTGGCAGTCTATCAAACCAAAAGTAGAGATCACAGTATCATTAGTGATATAAGCACAACTAATGACATCTAATGTTTATTTATTTAGTCATCAAATGTATATAGCTACCCAACTAACGAAGATGTACCACAAGACCATAAAACAGTTTTATACACACACACATACACAATATTTTTTTAATTAAAAAACATAATTGCTAAGGGAGAAAATCAGATATTAATAGCAATGGAGCTACCTTAGTACATCACTACTCCCTAGGGACCCCTAGGCTGATGGCCTAATTAGGCCTTGAGAGATATCTAGAAAATCAGCCAAACTCCCTTCAGGGAGGTAGAAATTCTATAAAGCAAGCATCATGGCAGAGAAGGTCTGCCTCCCACAGCTAGCCTCCTTAGCAGATGGGACTCATAGCTGGTCTCTTCTGCCAAATCTGTCAAGTAGTTTAATTCAACAGGAACAGAAGTATATAATTGTATATAATCAACATATTGATAATACCCCACATCACCCAATGGCCTCATGTAAATATTGAATAGGAGCAGAGAGAACACCAAGACCTATAGCTCACCACATTGTAGGGACCAAGGCAGGATATGTTGCCCCCTAATCAACACCTACTAGAATTTACCTCAGAGAAAACAGGCAAAGCAGTAAAATACAATGTTGCTAACCTCCATTCCTTTGAGTCGATCCAGAAGGATACCACAAAAAGCTACCAAACATCAGATAGGGAAGAATGGATATACAATCCCTATTTCATCCCTGCCAGAGTTTATCCAAAAACATGACCAATACCATTTCTATCTCATTCTTGAATCTTAATCTTAACTGAAAAGAATCTAGATAATTCACCTCATCCAAGGTTCTCTGAAATTGTTGCACTATTTTCTTAACCACCTTTCCCAAAAGGGAAGATAAGGTATTGGATGAAAATTGACCACTATAGTATGGCCCAGAAATAACTTCATGAAGAGGGATCAAATGCAATACCTTCTGAAGAATTAAAGAAACAGTCTCTTCACTTAAAGAATTTATAACCATCAGAACTCACTCACATTACACACACACAATGTTTCTGTGTGTAAGAGAGAAGGAGGGAGGGAGGAAGAGAGAGGCTACTTTAAAAAGCTAGGAAGGGCATGGATCTATGGAAGAAGGTTGACCTCATAGTTCTAAAGATCCTTTCCAGTTCTTCAGCCTCAACAGGTTCAAATTGTTTCAGCTTCCTAGGAAAATTCCTTCACAAATGTCTCTTCCTGACTTGCATAAGACCAGTGTCCATCTGTAAATGAATTTTGTCTGACAGTTGCTGAATAAATTATTCCACAAACCCTATAAGCAATTATGTCAGCCCCTCTTCATAAGAAGGCATGTGTTACCAGAAACAGAGGTGAAGGACAGCTATTTGCAAACATGGTAAGGGCAAAGTACTAATGGCTGATCCAATCAGTATTCAGTAAAAATCATGCCCTGTTGAATGCCAGCAATGTTCTAGACATCTCTCATTTCATCTTCCTTGATTCTTCCATGAACTGGAGAGATGGATCTATGAAAGGTCACAGAGCCTTCATAGTGGCCATCAATTCATGAGTTGCCTTAGACTTTACTCCTAGAGAAGACAAACTGAATTTTTCCAAGTCTGGGGAACTCCACTATCAATCCAAAAATGCAGTCAAGCTTGCTATGGAGCAGGAAGGCTGGTACAACAACAACAATTCCAACTGATCCCTAGATCCCAACTTAATGAATAGAGTTTCATATCTGGCAACGTGTGGTATAAAACTCTTTAAAGCTATGAGACTCCTGGATGATAATCATGACATTTCCACCTTGCCCCAAGATCTTGGCTGATGTCACACTAAAAATTCAGGTATCCCAAGGCACTTTAGCTTTGCTAAACTCTCAATGCTATAAGAGTATTCAGTGACTACCTTTCCCATTTAACCCACAAACACATTCATGCAAATTCACAAGCATACTCTCATTCTTAGGCACCCTTCCCCTGCTTCTATTATCATCTGATCAAGAGTTCCCTTTCAATTTTGCTGATTCCAAGAAGAGATTCAGGACACTCACAATTCACAGTCCATAGGCTACCTAGCCAATAGAGATCAATATATTGAAGAAATCAATTATCATTGCATCGTCTTCCTCTACTATTATCCTCTCACCGCTCCAGCACCACTAGTATATCACAGAGTTTTAATTTTTCTCTCAGAGGGAGAGCTGCCAGGGTGCAGCTTCCAGCAGCCATGAGGTTCCTTCAACATTCAATGGGCAGAGAACATTACTGACATGCAACAGAAGTCCCTCAGTGTTGCCAACCAGTTGGAAAAAATGCCAAGACTTTGACTTTAGCTGGCCAGAAAAACACTATCCCAGCCAGCCAAAGAAGTGCCTCCAAATGTCCCTACAATACAGCTGCTGATAGCCCCTCATCTGCCTCTTCTCAGGGGAGAGATGCTAGCAGCAAAAAACATGCAGTACACAGAAGAGCCACCTCTATAACTTCCATTAGGTCCACAAACATGGAAAGTGCAGGCAGCATAGTTGGTGTGTCCAGTGCAACAAGCATGTTCTGTCCTTGAGTGCACCAGGCCTGAACATGTGAAATATGTCCAAAACCAGATCCGAAACAAGTCCAACCTCAACTGAGATAAGCGCTAATCTCCAAGCATTATTTTGACATTCTGTTCAACCATATAACTATGAGGGCACTCCATCCATAGCACCTGCTCTTTCTGCTATGTTTCTGGAATATGAAAGAAATGGCAAGGTATACAAGCTAGTGAAGAGTAGTATTTGGGTATGCTTTTAGAGCTTGAACTTGATCCTATTTCTGTTTGTCTTCATAATCAGCTCCCATATCTTACAAAAGTTCATTCCCAATCCAAAGTCCATGAATGATATATTTTCAGCATTATGATCAACTCCTTCATTCTTACTTACTTGCATCTCCAATCTAACATACTTGGGAGCCATAGAGATGAACTTGGAGGAATCATCCACAAGCAATTTAAGATATTCTTCATTGCATTTCAATCATTTGCTTTATGCTTCTAATAGATTCTTCATCAGTCTGAGATTGAATTGCAAAATTAAGGAAACTGTAATTAATCCACTATCAGTTGTAGAACTATATCTGTTAGTGCCCCTGGACTCATGAGAAATGTTGGAAATTAAAGTTCAACATGTTGGAGAGCTGCTCAATATATATCGAAAAATAAAATTAAAGTCTTCAAGAGATTTTTGCAAATTTTCAAATGTTTGAGAGCTGGGTAGTAGTCTAATCAGAACCTCTTGAGATGATGATGATCAGAATACACACAACAATCAACCTTAAGTATAAACCTAGAATGACAGTGATGTCAATGAATTCAAGCTGAACTCAGAAATCAAAGTGGGCTTTTTCTTTTAATTGCTATTTTAACTGTACAATATTTTGGTTTGTATTTTCTCATTGAATATCACTGAAAGTTTGTGACAATCATCAGTATTTTATTAAATAATAGGGGTCCTTCTGATGAATTGGCCACTCTGCTAACCTTTGGAGTCTTTCTTGAGTTCCTACTTATCAGCTTGGTGATGGAGACCCTTTGTATATTAATATTGGTGCACTTCAATCTCCGTGTGGGTGAGGCTGGAGTATAAAAGGCAGGGATGGGATTCAAATTTCTTAACAACCGGTTCTGTGGGCATGGCCTAATTTGTGGGTGTGGCTTGGAGGTCATGTGACTGGAGTGGGAATAGCTTGCTGACTGGGCATGGCTAGGTGATCATGTGACTGGGGTGGGCATGGCCATGTGGCCATGTGACTGGCAAACCAAATGTAAGTGGTCCTTGCTTAATGACCAGTTGCTTAGCACATGTTTTTTGCCAGTTTCCATGGCCTGGGGAGCCCTGGAGAGGGCAGGGCAAGGCCCAGGCAGATGGCCATGTGACTGGCAAACCAAATGTAAGTGGTCCTCGCTTAATCACCAGGTCCTCGCTTAATAGCCAGTTGCTTAGCAAGTGTTTTAATTTGTGACTGACCTCCACAGAGTTACTTGGACTGTTTTTGGTGTTTTGGCAGCCACACACACACACACACACTTCTAACCCTGCTATTCTTTGATTCTGTAAGGATCTCCTGCTGAAGCAGGGGGTTGGACTATATGACCTCTGAGATCCCTTGCAGGCACGCCCTAGATTGCTGTGCTTCTTCAAAGTCTTCTGAAGTCAGGGTTTATGTCCTTTCTTCCTCTCTTTTTTTCTCCCTCCCTCCCTCCCTCCCTCTATGTATTTATCTATCCATCTATATATCTCATTTATTTTCTTCTCTCTCTCTCTCTCTCTCTCTCTCTTTCTTTCTTTCTTTCTTTCTTTCTTTCTTTCTTTCTTTCTTTCTTTCTTTCTTTCTTTCTTTCTTTCCCTTTCTTTCTGCCCCTTCCTTCCATCCCCCTTTCTTCCTTTCATTTCCTTTCTCTCTCCCTTTTTCTTTCTTTCCCTTTTCTCTTTCTTTTCTTTCTTGTTTCTTCCTTCTCTTTCTCTCTCACTTTCTTTCTCTCTCCCCTCTTTCTTTCTCTCACTTTCTCTCTCTCTTTCTGTATCCCCCTCTCTTTCTCTCTCCCCCTCCCTCTCTCCCTCTTTCTCTTTCTCTCTTTTTGTCCCTTCCTCCTTTCCTCTCTCCTTCTAAAGCTAGGAAGCCCACCTGAAACATACACATACACACACACACAGGGGTGGGATTCTCCCAGTTTGGCCCTATTCTCTTGTACTCTGCCTATCAGAGAATAAGCCTGCAGGCAGGGACTGTGCTTTTTAATCTTTGTGAAGGGTCTTAAAAAAAATACATGCAATCAACAGAAACAAACGAGGCAGCTTAGAAACAAGAGGATGCTCAGAGCAACCCCAGTTCTACAGTATCATAGAATAAGAACAGCCCAGAAAAAAGGCAATAACAGGAAGGAAGGAAGGAAGGAAGGAAGGAAGGAAGGAAGGAAGGAAGGAAGGAAGGAACCACCCTACCAAGGGCTGCTCTCTTTCCCTCTTTTTCTTTCTCTTTCCCTCTCTCCCCCCTCTTTCTCTCTCCCCCTCTTTCCCTCTCTTTCTCTTTCTCTTCCCCCCTCTCTCTTTGTCTCTCCTCTCTCTCTCTTTCACCCCCTCTCTTTCTCTCCCCTCCCACTCTCCCTCTCTTTCTTTCTTTTTCTTTCTATGCCTTCCTTCCATCCCCTCTTTCTTCCCTTCACTCTCCCTCCCTCCCTCTTTCTTTCTTTCTTTCTTTCTTTCTTTCTTTCTTTCTTTCTTTCTTTCTTTCTTTCTTTCTTTCTTTCTTTCTTTCTTTCTTCTTTCTTTCTTTCTTTCTTTCTTTCTCTCCCTTTCTCTTTCTTGCCTTTCCTTCCTTCCCCCCCCCTCTCTTTCACACACATGCATGTACACACACAAACGAGAGGGCGGTGGGAGAAGAAAGCAAACAGCTCCTCCCTTTCGGAGTCCCTCCACTGTCACTTGCTTCTCCTGCATGGTGGAGGCACTCCCGGGGCCGCTCGCTTCAGTGGATAATCACGCTTAAAGCGGTCCTGTTGCAAAGTCCCGGGGACCTTGCAACAGGCTTTACCTACCCCAGCCGTCGCTGCTCTCGAGATGCTTTCGGAGGGCTGAGGCAAGGGGTAATCACGCTTAAAGTGGTCCCGTTGGGAGGCAGGGAGAAAAGTTCAGCAACTCTTCTCCTCAGGCATACACATACAGAGCATGCACACATGGCGCTGGAGGTATTCACCACACACCATCTCCTTGCAGAAGATCCTCCCAGCACCGTGTGTGAGAAGGAGAAGAATTTCTTCCTCCCTTTCCTTTGGAGAGGAGCTGTTCAGAAGGCAGCTCCCATCGCCTGGCTGTCCGTTTATGGTCCCTCTCTCACCACCACCCCCATGTCGAAGTACTTTAAAGGTACAGACTGCGGCAGCTGCCTTCACACTGAGAGGTAGGAAGAAAAGTTTGGCAACTCTTCTCCTCGGGAATACGCACACACACACACACAGAGCATGCACATATGGCGCTGGAGGGACTCGCACATGTGCCGACTCCTTGCAGAAGATCTTTTGCTTGTGCACGGCGCCGGGGGGACTCGCCCATGCACAAAAGGTCTCAGCCTCAAATGTCCATACTCTCTGTGAATGCCCAAGGAGGAGGAAGACAAGTTTTTCTTCCTCCCTCTCTTCTGACACACACTGGCCAGGCAGTTGAGCAGTGTCATGTGGAGTAAGTGTCTTCCCAACCAGCGCAGCTATGGGGTTCCTACCTCATACAAATGCAAGTTTGCAGATACCCCAGGATTCCTGGCTTTGGCTGCAAGAACTGCAGACAGCCTTCCTTCCCCACCACACACATCCTTCGTCCGCCACCCCATGCGAGGCAGGAGGCTGACAGAAAGCGCCTGGCCCAAAGACACAGCTCTCCATGATTGAGCCCTTCCTGGGGAACAAAACAAGAAGATCCTAAAAACGAGCTTCAGAGTGGCAGTGGAGGGACTTTGGGAGGATGGTCCTCAGGGCCATGGGAAATGGAAACCGTCTTGTGCAACACAGTAAAATTTACTTTAGCAACCAGGAGTTGCTGCTTTGGGTTCTGCAAGTTCCCCTCCCTTCGGGAGCCATTTCCTGATGGGGACTTGCAGGACCCAAAGCTAAATTTTGCTGTGCAAAGAAAGAAACTCTCGCTCTCCCAGCTAGACCAGCAGGGAGAGAAGCAGCTACTGACCCCACTGGACCCAACATGAGCCTCTCCACATATTCTCCTGCTGCTTTTGCTGGGAGAGCAACAAAGTCTTTCTTGTATAGTGATAAGCTAAATTTTGCTTTGCCAGGAAAGACTCTCTCACTCTCCCAGCTAGACCTTTAGGGGAGAGAAGCAGCCACTGACCCCGCCGAGCTGACGGAGCTGCTCCATGTGTTCTCCCATGAAGGCAAGTGGGGAGGAAAGGTGACGGGCAGTGGCGGCAAAAGGCAAGGGGGGGAAAGTGGCTATAGGTAGGTGACCAGGGCTTACATGCAGAGCCTCACTTACCTAGGGAGATCATAGTGGAAGACAGACAGCAATGGCTGGCTGATGGACGGGCGAAGGCAGACTTCAGGCAGCGATGGCACATGGCCATGTTAAGGAGGGGTGGAGTTAGAATGCAGTCAGCTTGTTGCGCATGTGTGCGATGTTGCACATGTGTGATAAGGACTGACTCGGCAGTGAGCAGAGAAGCAGGGGGGAAAGGGGCGAGGCCAGCCAGGGACCCATTTTACTAGTTCTCTGAACCACTGGGAACTATAACAACAGGTTCTATAGAACCAGAAGAACCAGTAGAATCCCACCCCTGATAAAAGGTCAGATTTCATTGCTTCTATGATAAGAGGTAACCTCATCACAGGTTACCTCAGTTCCTGTTCACATGGGTGGTTGTATGTTAGACTTATTCTTTATGTCCATACCGTTTTATGATCCAAATGTGGAAGTTTCAATCATCCGCCCTTTGTCCTGGAATCTGAGGTTCAAATGTAAATAACTGTTACCTATTTCCTATGCAGGGCTGAGACCATTTGGAAAACCTGTCCCAATATAAATCTGTTTGGTTTCCAGCAGGAACTTTGGTTGATCATTTGTATCAAGATGGAGGGTAATGTGACCATGATAATTGTTTTGCAGCTTTCAGTGACTTCCAATAACATCAAACTTCTGGACTAGCTGCAGGGATTGTGGGTGGAAGCACTGTTCTACTTTGGGTCTATTTCTTCCTTAATGAGTGGTTCCCCAGTTTGGAAATATGCCTATAAGCTGTTGATTGAATAAAGACAGCTTCAGGCCTTCTCTCTAAATTTATAACAGAGCAGAGATATTAATCCTGGTCACTGTAGCATTTTCCATCGTGGATAGGTATTAGGATTTTGCACATTCTGAAGTTTTTGCTGGCATTACACAATGGACTGACATTTACAAAATATCTTGATTCTTCTTCAAAGAATTCAAAGACACGTGTCATATGTTAGCACATACTCCTTTCTTTAAAAAAAAATCATATTTGTATCAACCAGATTATAATGTGAGTAATATTCTACCACTATTCACAAATATATTCTGCAAAACATGCTAATTTGATTTTTTTAATATTTTATTTGTTACAAGCAAGCAAGAAGCAAATGATATCAAATCAACCCAGACTTTTTTCCTAGAGGCATAACTGAATAGGCTCAAATTATCCTATTTCAGATATATTATGTAAAGATCTAGTTCTCTGGAGAAGCAGGGAAGGTGAAAGGAAAAAGAAGATTCCTGGTAGCAAGGTATATGGATTCAGTTAGCAATAGGTACACTGTTGGAAGACTTGAAAGCTTTGCAACATATTGTCATGAAGAAATCTATGTGTCATCACTGACTCAATGCCACATAACAAATCAACCAACCAACCAACTATTAGAGAGTTTATCTGAAAAATACTGCCACTTTCATGCTTATATATGCCACTTTCCTCTTTCAATGACTAGGAACCAAACCAGGAAAGAATCCTGAAAGTAGGCAGCTTTGCAAGCATGTTCAATCAAATCTTTATGCTAAAATGTAGCAGATTTATCCACATCTTTTGAATGTTTATTCTATACTCATAATTATCTGTTATTCTATCTGAGCAAAAAAAATAAAAAATAAAAAATGTCCTAATAACAGATGAAAATCATAAGAAAACATTCAAAGCCCCTCTGATAAGCAACACACACAAAAACATGTTTAAAATATGAATCGTAGTTTAAGCTTGTCACATTTCCTTCAAGAATTAATGTATTGAAGAGATGCTTATGGTATTCTCCCAATATGATATTCTTTACAGATTTTAAATGTTCTATTACTATTTTTGTTTTGGTCTGGAACTAGAATTATCTCATTTTGATATCTTTCTTTTTTCCAGAGTTTGTTCATAATGTTAGGTACTATAATTTGCTATATTTTTTTCAATCTCTCTCTCTCCCACTCCCTCTCCCACTCCCTCTCCCTCCCTCCCTCTCTCCCTCCCTCCCTCTCTCTCTCTCTCTGTGTGTGTTTTACATACATAAACACACACATATATATATACTTTTATTCGGTATTTCTTTAGCATTGATCCACATCACTAAATATGCACTTATATTAAATCAAAGAATAATTGCATAAATATTCCTTTCTGCATAAACATACTTTTATTGATTATTAATTTTCTCACTATCCAGACCTTTTTGTCTTTCTTATCAAAAATTGTTAAGTCTGCAATATAGCAGGTGCCTGCCTGTTTGAATTGGAAAGATAAACAGCGCTTTAGCTTCTTCATTTTCTATTACTGTCTGAGGAGATTCCTGTATTAAAGGAATAATACAATAAAGTAGCTAGCTTGAACTCTACACAGGTGGATCTGGTTGCTTCTGCCTGACAACAGTGTATGCTTTTTTAAAATATAAAATTTTATGTAGCATACATTTTTTGAATGTATAGTAACAGCCATTAATGAATTCTTCTATTAGAAGTCGATTGTGGAAACTCACTTTACTATATTCCCACTGAAATATTGTGGATTTATTTTACAACTTTAATTTAAAGTATCTATCAAACACATGTCTAAAATATTCACTGGTATTTGCTGGATAAGAGCCAAGATTATAAGAAAGTTTAGGTCCAGGTATCAGTTTCAGAAATTAAAAAAATAGTATGACATTTAAGAACTACTGATAATGACAACAAGATATTTGTCTCTAGATCAGCAATGCAATCTCACTTGAAGCCTATGCTTGTACAACAGTTGATAAATAACACTTAACTTTCAAGTTTCCAAATGCAATGATAGGCTCTGAGCAGAGGTTAAATATTAAAGGTATCTTAATGTGAGAGAGCCAATGTAACTTGGGGGTGAGAAGGCCTAATTTTCAGTCCTTCTTTTAGGGAAAAAAAAACATCTAAGTGACTTTGACAAAAGACCTTCATCCTGCAGAAACCTGTTTTGGACTGTTAACAACTACTATTCTTTTTAAGTTTTACTTTCTGAGTTTTTTTAAAAAGTGCTATTTCTACAATATCCTACATCCAGTTATGATGTATTTTTTAATCTTTAAACTGAAAGTGGAACTCAAATTATCATTTATTTATTATCCATTTCTAATAAATTTTATCAATTGAAAACAAGATCTTATTGGATTTCATGAAGATTAGCTCTGTACAATTCTCCTGTTGAGCTGTTAGAGATAAAACATTTTGGCTCATAACATATCATCAGCAAGTTCTTGTTTGCCAGTGTTACTCCATCCTTGCACTATTCTCATAAGAGATCTTTGTGCAAGTGCAGTTAATTACACTAACAGCCATGGAAATTATATTGGCTTGCCACTAACCCAGAGAGATGAATATCTCCATTTCTTAGTCACAAGAGATGGTAATTCTATTTTTATTAACTGGTGACCTGTTGACTGTTATTATAATATAGATTACATGAATAAACCAGGTTGAGGTACTGAAGATATGATTATAGAGCCATTACTATGTCAGCCAGAGAGCTTTAATTAAACCAGGCAAAGAATGTTTGGAAGATTAGGAGCTGTATTTTAGAGTCCAATCAGAAGACATAGTTTTGTATTAAAATCTATATTTGACTTTCACCCAGAACTGAAATGTCTGATTCTTCTGATTTGAAGAAAAAAAAGAGTTAAAAGGAATGGCATTTAGAAAATAAAACAGAATATTTGGATAATAAGTTGAATTCAAATTTACAAAGTTTTGTTTATGAAGTCATTATAATGTCTTGCTTTTGGCAAACTTGAGTAAAGCTGATTTTATCCCTGAGAACAAAAAGGAAGGTCACTGCAATGAACATGGTCAACAAAGGAGATTTTTTTTTAAAGGTGCAATGGTATGGAGAAACTGCTGGAAACATGTTCTTGTAGTTACCAAAACTACTTTAACTCAACAAATAAATAGAACATGTAAAAGCAAAAAAAAAATTCTTTAAAAAAACCCACATTATTTTTCAGAATTTATTCTGATACTCTCACATTCTGTCTATGCATGTGCAGTTTTTAAATATCATGGGAATGAGAGAAGTGCCTGCCTAATGGAAATTTTGCTTCCATACATTGCATTGATTAATAAATAGATGTGTCAGATTTAACAAAGCACAGTACAGATCCATTTATATATCATCCTATTTAGTGTCATATTCTAAAATTTTATCATTCTGAATTGTACCAATGGAAAGCATTACACATAAATTTTAGGGTACAAGCTTAAAAGCGTTATGAGAAAAAGTGTAGATAGAGATGGACAGATAGATTCCCGTGAAAACAGTAGCGCAATAAAATGAGGAAATCACAGAGTAAATAAATTCCATTAACTCATATCTTCCATACAATTAAACTATAATCCTGAAACTAATTGTACAGAATTAATATTTGAGAATAATCATTTTGTTACATTTACTTTACATTATTTGGTAGAATCAAATATTTTAAAAGAAATGTGGGGTTTTCTTCTTCCTATACATATTTCTGTGCATCAGCTAAATATAAAGGAACACATTAATCCTTATGTCCACACTATACTGAAAACTCAGCCATTCTTTCTACATTGGGATGGGTGTTCAAAAACTAGTCAAAAGAAAATGCTAGAAGTTTTGGAGAAATTAGAAGGTTTCAAAACCCAAATGTGGGTTCCAATATTACACTATGATTTTTTTTTAAAGTTTGTTTTGTGAGCTTAGTCATGCAGGTAAGAAAATTTGGTTTCCTATACATATAAACATGGAAAACTGATACAGATTGAGGAGCATTAAAAAGGTAATGCAAGTAAAAGCAGTATTTTTATGTGCTTTTAAAAATCTATGTTGCATTTATATCCTCAAATTGTTGGTGTAAGGGCATATTTTGAAACAAGGTTTCAAACTCTTTTTAAAATAATTGTTATTAAAGATTTTGATTACACTAATAAAAGCAAATAGAAACAAAACTAAAGCAAGAATAAAAGTGCAAGGAGAAAAAAAATAAGATAAAGGAAAAATAATTGAAAAAGTCACTTCCACATTTTCATTACCACAAGTAAAAAGAAATATAATTATTCTTTACTCCTTATAATGTTACAAACAAACATTTATTCTTCTCATTATCTATTATTCCAATCCATAAATCATCAGCTTTTAAGTCATTGTATCACAGAAAGTCCATAAAAGGTTACCAGAGATTTACAGAAAAGATGTGTTTTATTAACCTTGGTTAAACATACTAACTTTATATTGCTTCCTTTAGATGTTGTAAGATTTGTTCTCTGTTCAGTTTATTTTTATTTTTCTTCTCCAAAGACTACTTTTAGGCTTCTTTTGTTCCCATAAAAAGTCATTATTTAGGTAGGCAAATTAAATTTTAAACCAGCTGGATATTTTTCCTTTATCAATTAAACTAATTGTCTGGTGCATTTCTTTTTAATCATTTTTGAATTATAGACAGCTGTAATATTTCAGTTTATTTTGTGTTGTCTTTCCTCATAAGAAAGTACAAAATAAGATCAGCCTCAAAAACCTTAAAGAAAATTAATCCAACATTGATCCAACTTTTGCTTTTCCCCAGAATGTGGGAGAATAGCTAAATCTTTAACAGTTTCCTAAATATCAAGGGATGAGAGCCAACTAGATTTCAGGGAAGATAAGCAATTCTCCAGTTTAATCTTAAGCATCGATCCAGTAATAGTAATTATGAAAAAAAAAAAAAAATGCCAGGCACTATAGAGATTTAATGTCAGTCAGAATACAGATATGTATGTTAGGTTGAGCATTGGTCTGATGTATTAGATCAGTGGTCGCCAACCACTGGGCTGGGGACCACTGGTGGGCCGTGAGAAAATTTTGGTGGTCTGCAGAGAAATGTCCCCCTCAAAGCACTCCCCCCAAAGCAATTAATCCAGGCTGTGCAGGAACACAAGGCTGCGCCATCCACATGCTCCACCAACCTTCTGGCCTCCCACCCTTCGGCTGAGCGCAAACCTTACCTGGAGTAGAGCCAAGCGAGCTGGAACTGGAAGATAAGACCAACAGCACGGGAGGGCAATCTGCCCCGTGGTGGCTTGCTGATGGTGGGAAAGTCAATCCCATATTCCAGAGCTGCAGTAGTCACAGGACTGGCCCTTTGTTCATCCCAGCTCCTCCAATCCACGGCAGGCCGATACACCCAGGTAGAGGAGCAGTTACTCTGGGATGACCAAAGGACAAGACCTGTGACTACTGCAGCTCTGGAATATGGGACCGACTTTCCCACCAATGTCAGCAAGCCACCATCAGTCAAAATTCATATTAGTGGTCCGCGGGATTTAAAATTATGAGTTTGGTGGTCCCTGAAGTCCAAAATGTTGGCAACCCCTGCATTAGATAATCTCACATATCCATGCCATTGTGTTGAAATAATCTGTTTGATGATGATGAGGAGGACAATAAGAAGAAGGAGGAGGAAGTGAAAGGTGATATCTGTTCAGTCATGTCTGACTCTATGGGCAAGGTCTCCACATCTTCTGATCTTGGACCATTTCTTTAAGTTTTTCTGTTCACTATCTGGTGTCAGCTTTGACAGTGTCCAGCCATCATGTTCTTTAACAACCTGATTTCTTTTTACCCCTAACTCTTCCAAACATAATTGTTTTTTCCAGTGAATTCCCCTACATGACACAACCAAAGTAAGTGAGACATGTGATTTTGCCTTCTAATCTGTCTGCTAGATGTTATATAGTAGCATACTGAAAACCTCTTGAATATGTCCAATTACCTATGTTATGAAATGATCACAGATCAATAGATAAGAATCCATGTACTTCTGGGCTGAATTGTTACCAGGTAATATCTTCAAACTGTACTTTCAGACATCTCATTACCAGTCTAGGTAACATCTTCAATGCCACATGTTACCTAGACTGATAATGAAAGTAAGCAAACACTTGAAAGTACCAAAGACTCCAAATGGTCACAGAATCATCTAAAGCAATGAAGAACAACTTGCTACAGTCATATTATATTTTGCTGCAGAAATAATGATTTCTCCAAGAACCCAAGTTTATCTGTATATATTGTGCTTTAAATAGAACAAGGCACAAACGGCTTTTCAATATTGTCAATTTCAAACAAAAGTACTGGAGAAAGAGAACAGTTTCTCAAGAGCTGAATTAATAGTTCTCCGTAAGAGGTGAACAGCCTAATGGAAGGTGTTATCTCATTATATTTTCCATTGGGATTTGATCAAAGCATGGAAACTAGGGAAATATGTACAATGAGAGACAAGAATTCACTCTAACCCCTTCTACAGGTTGAAAATAAATCAATGCAAGCATACTGCATACATAAACGTTTTCTGAAATATTTTCTTTATTCTTTGAATTGAATAAAAATTCTTCTGCCTCATATTATCTATAGACAATTCATGTTTTCCCTCTTAGCCTTCTGAAGACAAAAACTTATCACAGATAAGAATAGAGACAATAGTGCCAAGAAGGGATAAATGGTGAAGGATGCTTTAATTCAAGACAAGACACACTTGTTTTTATTATGGGACAAGGGCATAAAAGTATCATGCCAAAAGTTTTTAAAAGAAGTGAAAGAGAACTAGCCCATTTTTCTTTATTGCTACAAGAAGTAAAATATATGAAAGACGTCATTTCAAAGACAAGAGATTTTTTAACAACTGAATATGGTAACATGAAAAAAATATAAATAAATATCAAAATAACCTTTTATAAGTTCCACATAAGGAACTTATTCTTGGGTCCAGGAATGACAACAAAAACAACAAAACCCAGAGAATTAAGGAAAAGACATAATGTAACTGATTATGAGCAAAAAAAAAGCTCTGATTGCAAAGACAATAGGTATTATCCTTGTGGATGAAAGTGAAAAGTCAACATAAATCTATACAGGCTCTTGCCAAAGTACATCACTTCCACTTTTTCAAAAGAATCCCAACCTGCAGTGAAAGCATTAAAACTCACACAGGTAAGTGGCATTCATTATTTCATAGCCTATAGAGCAGTCACTTTGCTTTTCGTGTACAACTTAATAGATTCTCACAAATAATCAAACAAATGAAAATAGCATGGATTTAATTATTGGTATCCTTTAGAAATTAAAAGACATTGGGGAATTTTAGTGATCTCTCTCTATTTGCTTCACTACATCCTACCTGAATTCAGCCTAATAATCAGTCATTCAGTCTATCTTTGCAAGAGACTGGATGCTCAATTCCTGATTTGCCTCTAGCAATCAGCATCCTTTTTGTCTAGACCTTTTGGATGGAGGGAGCACCAGAGTAAGGGATTTCTGGAGAAAATAAACATTGTAATGTATGTTATATTGTCTCCCAGAAAAATACACTTATCTAAATAGAATTGGGTAACTATAAAATGGTGTGTATTTCTGATGTTGAATATTTACTAGAAATGTTCAAGAAAATAAATTGTGCAACTAAGGAGCATCAAGCTTTTAAAGATTGTTCCCTGCAATTGTCCTTGAAAGCTGTGTTGCTAGTTGCACAGCTATCACAAAAGCAAAAATTTTTCCAGCCTTATGAGCCAGAAAAAAAGTGATTATTTTCCAGATGTTCTCCAAAAAACTTTAAAATTCTTAGCCAATTTTAAATGGAATCTTGTCATCCATCATTAGTTATTTTATCTTACAACATGTGGTTGTCATCTGTCCTAAGTAAGACACTCTTTATTTTGCATCCCATATTGATATATTGATATATTATTTCAACATTTCACAATTTGCCATCATTCATTTGTGAGATCAGTGATACAGTTCTTTTACCTGTAAATATAGTTTTCTTGCCAAAACACGTTAGTTCATTTGTCAGAGATCCCCCATTACAGCTCTGGTTCTGTATTCATCAAAGTTTTAGCTATACTTCGAAATTTTACTTATGAATTACCTACTGGGATAATTGGGTCTGCCCAGCTCATTAAAAATAAAATATTGATGTTTTCTTAGGTTAGTCTAATTATTTGAGCCTGGGAAGAAGGTGGGAGGTAACAAAGAGAAAAGCACAGCATAGGTACAGTAAAATTACATTCCTGTGTTCTGGCCCACAGCAGGAAAAACCTTGTATAGGAATTCCCACAATAGTTAAAGTAACTATGGATTTAGAGGTGAAGACAGGTAGTTTTATTTCAAGGCAAATAACAGCATCTACCTTCTTTGAGTTTGAGAATAAAAGCCTTATAAGCAGTCGCCTGCATATACACATACAGAGCCAAGGAAATAAATTTCCATCCAGCTTTCTATCAAAGCATGAGATAGGGTTGTTTTTTGAAATGAAAGTATGTGTTTTTATATACTTTTTCAGAAGTTTATTTTTTGTTATTTCTACATAGTTTCCTGTAATAGATATGATTACATATTTTTGCACTTCCTTCTTGCCTAGTTTTTACACCACGTATGGAAAAGCAGGATGTTGGTGGCTGGACTTTAGAAGAAATGTTTATTTATTTTTATTTCACATGTTTGAACCACCTAGCTCCTTCAAAAAATAAGTGTAAGGTTAAAGCATTTTTTTTTTTTGCAAAGATGTGCCTGTTTTTAAACCAAACTTAGCTAAACTATTCAAAGATTTGTTTTAATGTTCAGGAGTAAATTTGATTTATTCTTAGTCCCTAAAATGATTGGCAGTGGGAATTTAGTAGGGTTAAAAGGGAAGCTCTTAAGTTGTCACTGCCATAACTGATGTGTAAAATACCTTTTAAAAAATCCCACAACATTTTAATTTGAAAAGAACTTTACTTCCATAAAAATGTGTTCAATCACAATCAACAACCTTTTGTTTTAGCATTAATGTGGAAATTACCATCTGAAAAAGAAATGAATGCCAAAATAGAAGATCTTACATGAATATCATTTTGTTTGTTCGTTTCCAATTGGAAGTAAGTTTTATACAGTTCATTGGGACTTGATCCTTAATTTGTGTAAATGATTTACTTTGCATTATATGTAGAAGCACAATTTAAAAAATAGGAATGATAATGCTGCCTGTTGGTACTACTTTCCCAACCATTCTTCCTATGGTAGCAAAATGAAACACACACATTCAAAGTTCTGTCAGTAGCTGGCCACTACATGCTTCTTGCCTCCCAAAGACCATCTGGGAATTCATGGTGGTATGGTATTTTTCAAACGAAATATTTGAGATGAAGATATGTACTATAGGTGCTAGAGAATATCAAATAGGAGGATCACTCTTTGCCCTCTCAATTTTTGGAAGCTAAAATGGTATGCTAATATAGTACCTATCTGCTTTCATTCAAACTAACAGATATGTAGTGTTTGTAAGCAGAAATATTGATTTAAAACACCCCATTTATGATGAATCCAATTGCGTGCTCGGTGCAATAATCAGTGTTAAAGCACCTGCAACAGAAACAACCTTTTCCTGAGCGCATTCAATGAAAGGGTATAAATAGCTTCCTTTGGTAGTTAGTTTCATTACTGGACTGCTCGCAAGCTTAGAAAGAATGTCCTTCCCTCCGTCCTCCCTCCCTCCCTCCCTTTTAATAGCAGTGGGCTTTTATTCCTACGTTATTGTCTTCTCATACAAAATTAAGATGATTTTCCTAAAGTCATAATTAACTAGATAAATAAATGCTAGTTTCATCAGTAGGACAGGACAGGATAGGATAGAATAAGATATTTTATCTGGCCAAGTGCAATTAGACACACAAGCAATTTGTCTCAGTGCAAAAGCTCTCAGTATACATGCAAAGCAACAGAATAATGATAATAATATTAATAATAATACTAACAACAGGGGATAGCAAAGAAGATAATAAGGACAATGATAATACTACAGCCATATTACATGGGTAAATAGACATAGACATTAGACAGCACTGCGAGAATTGGGTGTTCAGCAGAGTGATGGCCTGAGGGAAAAAGCTGTCCCTTTGTTTAATTGTTTTGGTCTGCAATGCTCTGTAGTGCCATCCTGAGAGTAGATTGTGTCCAGGATGTGAGAGGTCTGCAGATATTTTCTCAGCCCTCCTGACCCATTCAATATTCAGGTCTTCTATGTGAGGCAGGTTGGTTGCAGTTATTCTTTCTGCAGCCATAACTATCCATTGGAGTATGTACCTGTTCAGTTTGGTTACTGTCCCAAGCCAGGCAGTTATAGAAGTACATATAACAGACTCAATAATTCCTGTGAAAAATGTATCAATAGCTCCTGGGGCAGCCTGAACTTCCTGAGTTGATGTAGGAAGAACATTATTTGTTGAGTCTTTTTAATGATGTTTCTAATGTTAAGTGTCCATTTCAAATCCTCGAAGATTATAGAACCCAAAAATGTGAAGGACCGTAGTGCTGCTCCTGATCTGGCAAATATGGTAATAAGTGGTAAACTGGAAGGGCTTCTCCTAAAATCCACTCTTATCTATACAATTACATGACCAGTTGTTCAACCTCCCATCTTTATCCAGACTCATCAACATTTCGAATGAGGCCAATTACCATTGTATCATCTGCAAACTTCAGAAACTTCTAGGATTACCAGAGGTGGATGGTCTGGAGGGATTGAGATAAGTATAGGAGAATTGTGTACCATTGGTATATCTGAGGTGGGGTAGATAGCAGTAGATAATGGTGATTTTTTGTTTCAAAAGTGCAGTAGAACATATTCAGGTTGTCTGCCAGTTGATGGTTCTTTTCAGTAAAAGAGGGCGATCTGCTGTGGACAACATGCTTTTCCGCACAGTTACAGGTTCATTAGCTGAGAACTCATTGCTCAGTTTTTCATAGTAGCTTCTCTTTGTTTTTACCTATTCTTAGCATTATTGTTGTATTTACTTGTTTATGTATTGTTTTTATGGTTTCATAAAATACAATTGTGTAATTGTATTTGCAACTGATTTCTGCTCAGAACTGAGATAATGAAGCCACTTAGAAATGAAATAACAAAGAATTAAAAAAAAACAGTGAAATAAAAGAGACTCTGTTGGAGTTTTCTCTTAATATTTACTTAATACCACCACTTTCGGTTCTGGTGAGTACTCAAGGCATTTAAGACAATTTGAAAGAGCAAAAATAGAATATAAACAAGCTTTAAAATGATTGTAGCATTCAAAATATACAGACTTTCTAAATACCGAAAGACTGGGGACTAAACACAGTTTCCAAGAAGGACATTTCAAAACCTGAAGCCAATAATTATAAAATTTCCTTCCCACATGGATCTCTGAAAGTAGGAATCTACTCAGAAAGGTATTAAATGGATTAAGAAAGTATCATAGAAGTCACCTGATGTTTTGTTTCTTTTTTGTTTGCTGAGCAAATTTAAGATCATTTGAGTGAACAAGACAATGAGTTTAACATTTTAAATATTAAATATATTAACTAAACAAAATATTTCTTTAGACCTAGATTTCTGCAACAGGTAGCACAATTTAATGTAAAATTGATTTTATTAGACAGGTATTGAACCTTGATTACTTTCATTGAGCATCAATGAATTCTCTTAGTAATTTCACCTCACAGTTGGAATTTTGCATAAGAAAATAAAATAGCTGTTAAATGCTATTGTTCAATTATGTAGCTAATAACAACCCTTAGCTATTTATTAGTGTTGCTGAAAGTTGATTTTTGAGTAGGACAGATTTAGTGATAAGAAGGCTAACCATATCAAATATAGTTGCATATGGAGTTTCAAATCTCAAGTCTTCAAAACAGAGAAGAGTTTTCTCATTTTGACATTGTAAGTATTTTGAATTGTCACACTAGACTATATCCAACTGTCTTATAGAGGTAACACAATATTTGTTTCAATCACATGCATCACTAACATCTTTCTTTTTGCTGTGACCATATGTCCTTTGTTTCCAATTGAAATAAAATGATTGGGATAAATTCTTTTAAAATTAACACACATTTATTGTCATGGTTAAAGTGCCAGTCAGGAAAACGAGAGACATGAGTTCTAATCTTCCATCAGGCATGGAAGTCAGCTGGGTGAATGAAATTGTGTCAGTCACTCTTTCTCAGTCCAACTGAAAGAGGCACAATTCAAAATAAAGGAGAAAAGATAGTCAAAGTATACCCAATAATGTAATGGGAAATTATATATCCGGAATCCAAATATAACTACCATGTGATGCAATTTGCTCCTGAGTTTGATATGAAAGCTGAGCAAATGACTAAGCATATTGACATTTTCTATATGCCAGAAAATAAGAAACAGCTATTTAAATTTGTTTACCTCTGTGAAGGCTTTGGGCTTTACTGTCATGTTTCATAATGGAAAATAGAAAAATGCCACAGTATCCACGTGGCTTCTTTGTGTGTATCTTGTCTCTTTCTGTGCACTGTATTGTTGAGATGAGAGATCACAGTGCAGAGGTAAAGCATATTCTTTTCTTTCTTTTGACCTGAAAAACTACTGACCAGCAAACTATACAGGATTAGATGGACCAATAATCTGAAGATTCCTTTTATTTTTCAACGACCACCAAATATATCTTAAAAAACAACAATAATCCAGAATGTATGCTTATTCTTATCTCAGTTTTTAAGAACTAATTCAGAAAACAAGTAGTTTTCTAGCAAGAAAATACAAAAACTAAATAATCCAGTGGGAAGGCTCCTACCAAGTCATGTTCAAGGCTTGAAAAATTTCATTGCAAGTGGCAGACCAACATTCCAGATTAACACCCTCTCTTTTCCCCAACTTTAGCCAACATACTCAGCATATACCCAAAGCAGTTTATTTCTTCAACCTCAAGCTTTCAAGCTCAATTTATTGCCCTGAACTTTTCTGTATACCAGTCTATATCCTCTCCAGAAGAGCAATGTTTTCAATGTGCAAGTGATAATTTTTTTTCTGAACTTGAACTCCCAGTCCTTGTTAAATTTAATATGCAAATCTATCCATGATCTAAGCTATATCCATTTACTTCTATTCTTACGCATTCTTTCTAGTTCCAGAATTTTGAAAACTATGTCAGTGTTGTTTATGGTCACCCAGATCATGGTTGCCCAAAGATGCTTTTTTTTTCTGAAGAGGCAATGGACTTTCTATGTTAGTGTTGCTACTTATATCACTCTGTGATATAAGTAGCATATAAATTTGATAAATAAAATATTAGATCTTCAACCAAACTAAGAGTTCTCCATAGTGAGTGATGATAATATCCTATATCAACCCAATTCTTCTTAGACCTCTTTCTCAGATGCTTAGCATTTCTTGTCTTAAAATGTACAAATGTTGCCTAATCAATGTTAAAATCACTACCCATCTTTTCCTTGTACAGAAACCAACATTTCATCTTCAGTGAGTTATAAAGCTATCAATGTTGGGCATTTTAGCTTCCAAACATTACTTCAGTTTGTATGTTTGTCATTTTTTCCATCCTGAAGTGTTCTATGATATTGAAAACTCAATCTCTAATGTGCATCCTTTCCTTTGAGACTTCTTTGGTAACTTTTCCTCAAAGCTATCTTTTGAGACTTACTTAAGATTATTACCAGCTGTTTCAGTCAAAAATGTTTTGTTTAGGTATCTTTATGGATTCATAGATAGGCAGAGAGATAGTAAGAAATTATGACAACTTTCATATGTTTATTTTGTTTTCCTAACTTTAACCATGACAGAAGAATAGATCTCAATCTCAAAAATATTCAACACTTAAAAGAATGCAAGATTAAGAAATAATGCCAACAGATACAAAATGCAACAAAATAACTATAAAGCTTAGTAAGCAATTCTTGTGCACTAAATAGCCTGATCATGATAAACATACTGACATCATATGTAACCATTTAGGTTGTGTGGATTAGTGCAGCATTCTAAATAGTTAAGTAATTAAATAAATATTCTTATTAATATGCCTCTCATTTAACTGAATGTAATGACTACATTACACAGGTTTGCAGAGCAATTGGCCTTTCTTTTCTTAAATCATGAACAACAAACAATCCCATCCGATTTTATTTTATTTATTAGCAATGGAAAACACAATACAACTGCTATATATTCATTCTCTTGTTTTCTGTATATGATTTTTCACACTTTCACTTCCTTTTCTAATTACCTTATAAAATAGCTTATTAACTGCTTTTCAGCTGTTAGGAATCTTGGATCAACAAAGTTTTATGGCATCCAGTGAGTTAAATTTAAAAGGATGATTAAAATTTATAGAAAATTATAAACCAATTAGGAGTACAGATAAATTTAAAATAAGATGTTTTAGATGTGAGTCTCCATTTTGTTCCCGTCAAAGCCCTGGGCTGAGAAATAATGACCTCAAAGTTATTCAGTGAGCTCTGTGGAAAAGTGAATCTTGGTCTTCTCAATCCAATACTTTAATATTCTATTATATGAATAGAAAGTATACTTAATTGGTATAAAAAATAACAACCAAAACAAACAACCCAGAATCCACAACAGAAGGCAGACCAACAACCAGCAACCAAAGAAAGCTATGCAAACTGTACAAAGAATTGTATAGGTCCAAGGATAACCCAATTGCCAAAATGTCTGGTCAAACTACAATAAAACACCCTAAAATATAATATGACTAAAAGAAAATACATGATAACATGTTAACAGTGCAAATAAAATACCAGAAATAGTAGGCAGCAGCACAGTAGGTCATTCAAAAACTAAGAATAAAAAAAAAAACTCAAATCCAATTCAAATTCAAACTCTGGAAAAATTTTAAAAAGTTTTCCCCATGCTGCCAAATTATAACTAACCTGATGGCCAGTCAAGTCTTTCTGAGGATGGAAAAAGTTGTCCCCATGTAGAGGGAATTTGGAAGATGATCTCATTAGAAGATCTTAAGAGTTAGGAACATATTGTTGGGTAAACCGGTCCTAAGTTATTTATATATTTATAGGGCAAAAATTGAAATTTAAATTGCATCTGGAAGGAGACAAGTGCCTAGTATAGGTAGTAACTGAAACAGATTTAGACAATCAGTTTCATTTAAGAGCACCTGGAGTTGATCAACCTCTATTCCTCTTATATCCTGCCTAGAAAATGTATATTGGCTAATGTCTAAGCCTATTTTTTATCCTTGGAATATAGGGTTTTTTAAAAGGAGGGATTAGGGTTAGAATTAATATGCCAATTTATGATTGTTTGTTCGTTTACTAATCAAATTCATATAGTTGCCCATCTCATAAAAAAGTGATAAATTTCTGTGATATATTATCTGTATAAAATTAATTCCACAGGGAGTTTGCATAACAGAGATGTCTTGTAGCTTAGATTATTGGATCCAGATGACAGGCAGGATTTTTTCCTACAGTGTTCAAATAATAGATGATAATCATTTCTCATTTAAAAGAATACCACTTCTATAGAGTATGTCCTGATCCTTGAAGTAAGCAGAAGTAATCTATCCATCTTAAAAAAATAGTGGTGTTATTACCTTCCAGCATATAACTGCTATATTGATCATTATCATATGAGTGACATATGAGAAGGGGGGTTAGGAAGACTTGAAATATTTGAGAAACTGCATCATGTATTTTCAAGGCAAGACTAAAAACTACCCTGGAAGATGTGTGGATAATACAAATGCATATTATTTCCTATGCAGATAAAAATACAAAAACAGAAAGATATACCAAAAACCGATAACCAGCACTAACACATAAAAGATCCTATACAGAAAATCCAATTGGTTGAGGACGCTGTACATTTCTTTCATGGAAGAAATCAAATAACTCTTCCAAGAGTGATTTTAATATGTCAATTTTCATGGATACCAAAAGAAGTAGGCAAATAAAAGTAGCCCATCCATTAATCCAGAAACACACTAAAAAAAGAAGGGAATAAGCAATAAGTCAAGTTTTTGCAGCAGATGAGGGTAAGCAGCAAAAACCTACAAGGTAAAATTAGGAAGCATGATCTGAAAGTATAGCTGCAGAAATGGCACAGCCAAGTATGGTGCTAAAAAGAATAGCTAGAATTAAGTGTTAAGAGTGATCCATCATATAATTTGAAACTGAAGCTTCAGGGTTGTTTTGGGTTTTTTCCCCCTGAACTTGGGTAATAACTGTTCATTTATTTAAACATGAATACCCATTTTTACCAGAAAATATATTGAAGACAATTAGAGATTAAAGAATAAAATTTGCAATCTACATAAACTGACACATTAAAATTAAAATCTAAAGAGCAAAGCATTAAAGGAATACTTTGAAAATTCATATTTTCACTAGCAAAAAGGTGGAAGTAAAATAAACAAATAAATAGAGAACACAAGATGAAGCCAGAGCTGCTAAAAGGAAATCAGAAGTCAGAAGCAATCCATAATATTGGGGACAGAAAAGGACAAAATATAGAAAGTCACTTATAGTGCAAAGCAAGGATTGTGTCTTAAAAGTCCTCTGTCTTTGGAGAAAAGATGTATCTAGACATTTAATAATATCCTTAGTGCTTAGCTGTAGAGAAAAACAAAAACAAAAAAACCTCAGTATCTGAATATGTTTTCAGTTCCCTTGTTCTTATCAGAAACAGAAAACACCTAGGTGTCCATTCCTAAGTAACAATGACACCAAAATCACAAAACAGTGCCATGTCGTAAGCTTTAATCATTTAATTTTTATTATAATTCCCCCAAATTGAATCTAAGGCCATAGACATGGATATTTCAGAACCATGGATATTTTTCCTCTTGGAACATGATATGGCTTGGATTACTTCTCAACTCTAGGAATGAAATGCATCATGAGATGATTTTATCCTTAGCCTTTATTTACAGAAGTTACTATGGGTAAAAGAACAGGACCAACAGCTTTGAAACTTCGAAACCAAGTAAATCTAATGTGACTTTTAAAAACAACAAGATTTCATTCTGGTTCATACCGAAGTCAGGGAAAAAAAACTGGGTTGTTTAATGAATAAGAGGAGAATGGTCTATCTGTACACAATATGAAGCGCAAGTTGGTATCACACCCAAACTTTTTTTGTAAATAGCAACTAAAGGTAGCTTATACTTCCTTCTCTTTCTACATTTATTTCCAACTATTTCTTTCAATTCCTCATCCTTGTAGCAATAAGTGTGTATTTATGTGTATATGTATATGTGTATACACATAACACACATAAATGTAGTAGTTATGAATCTAATTAAGTAGAGAGTAATCCGTGAATGCTCAATCTATATTAAATTTATTAGCATTTATAATTGCCTAAAATATATTTTCATATTTTTTTAAAGAATGGGCTACTGTTACTTCCATAGAAAGAAGTGTGAAATATTTAATTGTGAAATAACTAAATATTCATCACAGTTATTATCAAGCAATGGACATTCTGGAGATTATTCTAAATATATGTACATCTCAGCTGGTGAGGTGCTCATATAGTTATACTATTCACGGGCAAAGTTATCAATATGCCACACAATATGCCCAATATGCCCACAGAGGGATTATATATTCAATTATATATTCACACAAATTATTATACAATATATCAAACTCTATATGAGCAACCTGTTCTCTCATTTTCTTCATTTTTCCTACTGATTTCTGGTTCTCTTGTACACATGTTAGAATAATAACAAGCTTTTCTCCTAGGTGATAAATAACTAATTGTGACTTCTCTGCAGTAAAGGAATGGATCCCAGCATCTGCATTGCCCATAAAAGTTGTGGCTTCTGAGTAACAATAAGAGATAATATATCAGGGTAATGGAGAGAAAGAGTGGTTTGCATGGTTCTTGAGATGGGTAAAGGTTTAATTGTGCAGCAAAAAGATTCTACACAGGGTTAATAGCCATCTGTCTGTGCTTATACATACATAAAGGCAAATCTGTGCTAGCAATCACTGTTTACACATTTGGAAGTTAACTATCTAGAAGCAATTTTATTCCTTCTCCTTTATTATGCTTACTGTACTTTATAACACAAGAGAGTAGCAATGAAACCAATTATGAGACTATTGGAAATCGGCCTTTATGTCATGCTTCTCTGCCCCCCCCATATGTCTCTGTCTCTCCCATTCCCCCCCCCCCTTAATGTTACTGAGAAGCCCAGTAAAACTAGTCACTAAAAGAGGATTATTTTGAGCTTTTAAGATTCTGAGTTACTACAGAAGAAGATTTCTGGATGTAATGATTTGGCCATTCATAGAGATCTCTGGCAGTCCCTAAAGTTCTTTAACTGCAAGATGTGCTGGATGTATGGCCTAGGTCTGAAGCTGCAATCTGAAGGGCCAGGTTTCCCCTTTCTATTGCATACATCATCATGAATTCAATGGTTATGATTAAAATATAAGAAAAAAAATTTGTATACCCAAAACAAACTCTTTTTGTCTTCTTAATACTATTCTGAACAGTATGATTGTTTGGTAGGCTGGTAAATAAGATCCTCCTATATTTACTGCTTGATTAATTTCTAGACTGTGTAATATATTTTTATGCTCCGGGAAGTTAAAACCAAGTGTCAAGATAGGAGTTCATATAAACATTTCATTAAAAGGAAAAGAATGCAAAATGAAAACAATAACAAAACATAAATTCTAAAGCAACGAAGAACTATTTACACATATATTTAATATGTACAATGCTGAGCTCTGGAGAGAATCTATTTAAATTCCACAGTAGAGATGCTACCACTGAAAAAGACCTGAAATTCAACTTCATTACTTCCATTTCTTATAGTAGGTAGTTGTAAATCTTAAACTAGGAAGTAAAATCATATCAGTGAAGATTTCTAGTAAACAATGCCCTAGGTAAATTTGCTATTTTTACATATTTTACAGAACTTTTAGTGACAGTTGATATAAAAATGAAAGGGTAAGAGGAAGTATTTTATTTTATTTTTAATTCAATCTTATTAATTCTGGAATATGACCGTAGTCTCTAGCCTTATTCGTGATGGAATTAAGTTTGGTTCATGAGAGAATCAGATATCTTTGTTCATGAGAGAATCAGATATCTTTGTATAGATATTTAATAAGTAAGAGGCAGAAAAGGATGCAAATGTAACTAAGCAAGAAGTTTAATAAATATTTGAAAACAAAAAAGGAAGAAAATAGAAAGAGCTATATCATCAAATAAGAGCATAGGAATCCCAGGAATTGTAGAGATAGTGTCAGCAAACTGAAACCTTATAATTAAACTATAATGCTAAGAATGAAAAAAGGGAAGGGGAGGATCATATATAAGTTGCTTAGTAAGGATGGCAAAGAAATAATAAGTAAGAGGCAGAGCCATTGATTACTACTTTAATTCAGTTTTCACCCCAAAAAATGGCATATATTCTAACAGGAAAATGTGAAGAATAATAAGAAGGGGCAGAATGATAATGAAATACATCCTTACTTTAAATGACTTTAAATTTCCAGAATCATATGAATTGTATTCTAGAATGCTAAACGAATCTATGATGTTTGGGCCAAAGCATTATTTCATGCTTGTCAGAATCTGATTTGGAGCCAAGCAGCTGAAAGGGAGTGGGAGTGTGGCTCTGATGGCTATGGGCACATCTGGCTGGGCAGACCAAGGGAGAAGTAGAGCAAGGCAGAGGGAATTTGGAGTAAGACCAGGCCCACCCCCTCTTCATCCTAGGGCACGCAGGTAGGAACGGAGCAGGGAGCAATGTGAGTTGCATGGCTTATTGGGAAGGAAAGGGCTTTGATTCCCTTCATTAGCTGCAACTGGGAACACAGTGTTTAAAAAGAGAAGCTGTGAACAGCAACTTGTTGTAGTGAATTGTGAATTTATCTGGTATCATCATGGCTTATCTGTGTTCCTGGCGTCTTCCCAACTGTGTGAGTGTGAGTCTGAAAGTCTTTCTCCTGTCCTGTCAAGTTAATTGTTGCAGCTTTGTTTGTTTGGATTTTTAGTTACAGTCTGTATGTACCTTGTTTTGAAATGAATTTTCTATAGTTAAAGGCTGTTCCTGGGAAAGTTTTTCTCCAGCCAAAAGTAACCTGGACATTGGGGGCAAAGCTGGAGATAATAAAGGGACTTGTCTTGCATATTTGACTGTGTTGCCTTTGTGCCACGCCCTGGGTCATCACACATTATGAATTTAAAATTCCAGGAGAACAGATGAAGTACCAGAAGATTGAAGGGATTTTTTTTATTTAAAAAGATGGAAAATTATTCTAAGTTAATGGATATCAATCAGCATGATAGTGAAGACCTAGTAGTAATTATTAGAACCCAACATGGATTTCTGAAGAGGTTTGCCAGTCTAATCTTATAGCTTCTTGTTTAAAATAATACTCAAAAAGTTGTCTTCAATTCTTCTTCTTCAAATTGGACAGAGGTATTAAGTGGGTACTACAAGAATCAACTCTTGATCCTTTACACCTCATAATTTGCATTAAGAATTTGGATGAAAAGATGGAAAGAATATTTATAGTGGTTTGCAGATGACACAAATTACTGGGATAGGTAAAAAGAGAAATGTGCAGAAATCTTCACTTTGGAAAAAAAATCATATGCAGCAGACTAAGACAGGAAAAATTATACTGATAATGGTACTTGTCAATTTTTTAATGGAAATTCATTACAAAATTGAATATAAGTTGCAGCATGAATAAGTGTGAAAAAAGAAAATGGAGTTTTAAGTTGCATCAACAGAAGCATAGATTTCACCATGAAAATAGTACTTTTATTTTATTGTGCAATGCCAAGATTTCATGTCAAGAACTTAGTCTAGTTCTTTGTTTCATATTTTAAGAAGAATTCAGAAAAATATAGAATAATTTTAGGAACAGCAACAAGGACAGCTCAGGGCTAGAAAATTATATGAAGACTAAATAAACATGACTGTCGTTGAACATCACATCGCGGCCGTCTCCAGGGGGGCGTTTCATCAGATCCGTGGATCTACCGGGCGGCCCTTCCTGGATCGGGACGCTTGGCACGGTCCTCAGGCCTTGTACACTCTCCCTGGACTATGAATGCCTCTACATGGGGCTCCCTGCGGGGAGCATCCGGAGACTCCAGTTGGTGCAAATGCAGCGGCGAGGTGATTATGGGGGGTGCGTAGCGCCCATGTGACGCCTCTCCTGCGCGAGCTGCATTGGTTGCGATGGCTCTCCGGGTTCGCTTAAGGTTCTAGTTTTGACATTTAGGGGACAATGGCATGGGACCAGGTACCTTCAGGACCGCATTCTACAACGTTCTCCAAACAGGCCGGTCGTTCCCACAGGGAGGGTCTGCTCGGGTGCCGTTGGCCGCTATGTGTCGTCTGGCGGCGCCAAGGGGTAGTGCCTTCTCTGGGGTGCCCCGCCCTGGAATACTCTGCCACCGGAACTTCGTACGGCACGGCTGAGGGCTTCAGGAGCGCGTTAAGATTGGCTCTTTGAGCAGGCCGGCCTGGGCTGAGATAATGATTTAAAATTTGATCTCCATTTTAACTTTAATGGGTTTTAAGGGTAGGGGGGGGTTTCCTAATTTTAGTCTGCAGCTGATTCAAATATTTATTACTTTTAACTTTGTATTTGTGGGGTTTTTAGCGAGTGTTCACCGCCTGGTCCCTAGGAGAAGGGCGGTATATAAATGTAATAATAAAAATAATAATAAAAATAAGAATATTAGCGTGAGACAAGATGGCAAGGAGGAAGAATGCAAAACTTGTATGTGTCTGCTTCAAAATTAAGCAAACATACTATACTTATGTGTAGATTCATGAGATCCCAATGAAATGAATAGCTATCCATCCATCCATCCATCCATCCATCCATCCATCCATCCATCCATCTATCTATCTATCTATCTATCTATCTATCTATCTACTATTATCTATCTGCTGGTTTTGTCTGCTGGCTCTTTTACCGAGGTGTTGTTTTCTAACCAAACATCTCAATTTGATACAAGAATAGACATAATCAGGGGTGGGATTCAAAATTTTTAGCAACCGGTTCTGTGGCATGGTAGTGGGCGTGGCTTGGTGGTTATGTCATTGGCGGGGTGTGGCCAACTCAATATCACTCACATCGAGGCACGCATCTCCTCGCCTGGCCTCTCATGACTGTGGGCATGCTGCAACAGTCGTAAGTGTGAAAAATGGTCATAAGTCACTTTTTTCAGTGCCATTGTAACTATAAATGGTCACTCCACACAAGCAAAGTACCAGCAAAGGAGAGGGAAAAAACTCCAGAGAAGTTCCTGAGACAGAAAGTCTAGTCCTGTCAAGAATGTAATAAGGGTTAATGGAGAAGCAGTTTCTGTAAGCAACACCAGAATGTTTTCTTCCTGCCTTCCTTATAGGATTAGGCCAGTAATTTCTTCTAACAACTGGTTCTCTGAACTGCTTAGAATGTTAACAATCGGTTCTAGCGAATAGGTGCAAACTGATAGAATCCCACCCCTGGACATAATTCATGGTTATTTTAAGAAAAAAGCTGAAAACATGTCAGCCTAAAAATATTCATAAAAAGCAAGACAAATCTTGACAAATCTCTTTATTATAGTCTGTAATTTCAGAGGCTAATGCTGCATATTTTCCTTTTTCTATGCTTGAGTAAGATTCCTTAGACCAAACATTCATGCTCCTACATAACTATTTAGGATAAGTCCTTCAAGCTTCAGAATGGAAAACACTAACAATGAGACTCATTTTCCATTGAATGAGTAGAGGCTGGAAGAAATGCTCCTTTACTAAAACATATTAAGGTGCTTGTGGGAAGTGAATGCATCTGCATCAATTCATGTCTATAGTTATGAAGGAAACACTTCTGTTTTTTATCATGATGGGGTCGGGGGGGAGGGGGAATTAATATAGGCCACTAAGTTACTGACTTGAATGATTTCAGAGCAGCAGGAGGCTGCAAGAGGAAAAATTAGTGATTTTTTGTGAAACACTGCAGGAGTTCTCTTTGCTCCAAAGCTCTGAAAAAGGATTGAGAATAAAAGAATGATGGAGCATTAAGAATTGAAATGGAACAAAGGAAGCATTGGAGCATCATCTCTTGGAAGTTTCTTACTTGTTTCTTACTTAGCCATTATTTTCATTCCCTTTGTCTTCTCTACCTGATGCTCTTTCCATCACAATCTTCACAAACCAATGAGATTAGGTTGAATTATCCCCAGTTTCTGCAATGGGTAACTGAGTTCAGTTTTCAGATAACCATCACCTTGGTGGAGTAGCAATTTTTAACTTCAAAAGGCAGGAAGGTGCTTACATGTTTCTGAGACCAAATAAATGTGTGCTCATTGCTCTGTGGAATAAGAAGAAAACACACAAATGGGGACAATGAGAAGATTGGTGACCTTTTCAGATGGCAAAAGTTAAAGTCTCTGCTCCACTACTTACTTTTCATTGCCCTTTTTTAATGTCAGGAATGGCATTTGCAGTGAAAGGAAATGGGAGCTCATAAGAGAAGCACCCTTGTGTTGCCATACATCCATCTTGTTGGCATATCTGTATTGTTTTCGAAGACTGTGAAATGCAGCATGGAATTGGAGGATCATACTCAGATGGAGGAAAATATACATGAAAAGGCATCTCACTGCCAATGGAAAGCATAATTCTGTGGTGAGGATTATTTAGGATGAAGTCATAAGACACTCAACTAGCCTATCTCATCAAGACTTTTTTCATTCTCTACTGTATTGACAAATCATGAGATTTAAAAATAAGAATTGAAGCTAGCCTAGACCATAATATTAGATCCAGATCTCAATTTATCTAATGTATCTAACCATGGTAAATGAAATATCAAGTTGTTAGTACAAACTAAGAGAGGGAGCAAATGAATAGAGAAACAAGCTAACCATATTTATGAAAGGTCTGACCAATTTGTGACTTAATCATTGTCTGTCACTTATAGAGATGAATGTTTCATATCTTTCTACCATTTTACTGCTGAGTAGTACTTTGAAAACAAAGTATTTATATTCTTATATAATTCTATCTGACTAATCATACAATATGAGAAACAGGATGTTTGATTACATTTTCATTTAGCATTGGGCTGTTCCATCAGGAATGCATGCTAAAAAATAAAACTAAGTATGCTGTTCAATTATTGTAGAACCTTTTAATAAACTGACACTACCTAGCCCTTCCATAGATTTCATGTATAAGACAATATGATACTAACCATTTGTTGGTGTCCAACAAAACTATCCAAACATAAGCAATGAATGTCTCCAGAAACATTTGAGTGATTAGTATGAGAAATGTAATTCTGTACTAGATCTTTGACTTTGATTTAGAGACATTTTGTCTAATTTGAATCAATTCTCAGAATCTCCTCTATAATCTTTGAGCATATACATTTCATAAAGTTTTGGATAAGAACAGCTACTGAGTAGACTATTAACACATCTAGCCAAATATTTTCAACACTCTCTGGCAGTGCCATTCCAGTTCTTACATTAGATATCTTTTAGATATCCAGGACTGAATTTATACATAAGAGATCTGTGACTGAGCAAATTTCATTTTCAAGAAGTTGCACATATACTAGAAAGTAAATTTGTCCTGCTGTCCTGCTAGGTCCTTACAACATAAAATCAAAGAATCTCTGCTGTACTCCATATTCTGTAGACAGGTAGATTCCAGCCTCTGCCAAAAGGGAAAACATGTGTTTAGCTGTGAATGTTTATCTTCTACAGACCTGGAAAATAATTGTGAGATAAAAAGAGGATTACAAATGGAAAATTACATTAAGGTTGAAAACATTGTGATTCTATACCCAGTAGCTGACTGAATAATTTAGGGAATAATTATCTGATAGGAAACTACTATAACATACCCGAGGGCCAAACATTAACAATGTTGACAAAGAGAAACTGCTGCTAAATATCCTTTATCATGACTGGGTGAATCATGGGACTCTATTCAGAATAAAAGTACCTTGTAAAACAAACCTAGTAAAATGACAGCTTTTTTATCCATTTTTCATTATAGTTCCAGCCATGTATCCTATATTACTGTTAATGTTAATCAAGCAAGATAAAATTTTAATTAGATTATAAGCATGAACAAAACTTGTAAATTACACCAATGTCTTCCTGGACTTTAATTTATGAACAGAACCAATTATGTTGCTATTATTTCAAGATTCCTATATTCTCGTTAAGCCATATACATTTATACATAACCCTGTTTTTTACAATTGCAGACTGTATTAACCCTATTAGTGAAAAAAAAATGTAATGTTGATGTGAATGCATTTTTGATGGATTGAACTTGAGTCTTAGCAACCACATAGATATTTTTCCCTTGATGATCCATCCCTAACCTGAACTTTCCCAATGGTACATTCATTATCACTCCCAATGGTACATTGGGAGGTCTCCCAATGGTACATTCATTATCACTGTAGTTAAGTCCATCCACTTTGCTGGTGATCACTTGTTTTTTTTCCCTTTTTTTTCCTCCAGCTTTTCCAGTATTACAGCCTTCTCCAGAGACCTAGATCTTCATGTAATCTGTCCAAAGTACAATAATTTGAACCTGGTCATTTTCCCTTCAATGAAAACTCTGGATTGATTTCTTTGATCTGTTTGTTTTCTTAACTGTGCATGGTATTCTCAGGAATCCTTTTCAATTTCAAAGTTCAAAAGCATCAATATATACTTTTCTAAAGCCATGTTTAACATCTGGCATTTCTTTTCCCTTATGGACTCTAATGTTTGCAAATATTATGTGTGCACATTTATGCATAGTTATATAGATATAACTATGGCTAATACAGTATATCTGCTTAAGAAAATGATGCATTTTACACAAGAGAAGAAAAATATCTATTTCTATAGTTTCATTGAGTTATAAATAACTTAGTTTCACATTACAATTTTATATTTTCTTCCTGCTGAAATTTTAGCAAACTTTAGAGAGAAGCTTTCTCTCAGCTTTCCTCTATAAAAAAATGACAATAAAAGTTATTTTATTTTATCTTATGTACATCCCACTCTGAACATGTTGAACACCGGAAATATATATTTATGTGTATAGATCATTCCAATGTATTGTACATGTAGAGTAGTAACAGATTCCTTCTTCTAAATTACATACTGCATATCTTTTGTATTGCATTATTTAGTATTTACTCAGGTTTCTACTCAAGAATGAAGCAGTTTCTACAAATCACATTAAAAGAGATTCAGAAGCAAAGCCAACTTTATCACTTTTTATTTTATAATCATTAAGAGAGATCCAAATCAGCATTCTCTGCTTTTCAGTTCTTTACCATTGTTCCTCTTGTTGTCAGTAAGTTTATCTGGATGTCCTAAAAGGAAAAACATACCAGAAATTACATTGTCCTCCAAAGGTAGAAGAATCAAACAATAAGAATACATAAATGACTATCTCAAATATGCATAGAGAAATGATTGTAGCTAAACATCTGTTGGGATTTAGGAATGGAGTCAGTGAAATGAAACCAATTTCTTTCATGCAGAAAGAATTTCTAATAAGAAAAATGTATAAAGGTGGTCTCACTAATGAGAAGAATTATGCCATGCTATGACATTTTATTATTTCATCAGATCATTTCAAAGCACAATTGTATATATAACCTAACAGTAGTGTTGATAAGACAAGAACTGATCTTCTCCCACCACCTACTCCCATGGTGGATCTTGCTAATTCTTGAAGATTAGGAGAGCAGGAACTAGCCAAAATTCCTATAAAGTATTTGAGAAGAAAATTAGAAGGATAGTATATCTGATTTTATTCTGCAGGAAATTCCCCATTTTCTCAAGTATAAGATTTACCATAATGATGTCTGGAATTACTACTGAAAAATACTGAAGGGAGAAGTGTTCTTATTATGTCTCCCCTTGGTTTTAACTGAAGCAGAGATAGCCAGAAATTCTGCTGACTCCTAAAAGATACACATGCAGATATAATGTTTATACTGAATTTATACACCTAATATCTAAGTAGATCTGAAAATAACATATTCCATCCATTAGAATTTCTATGGATTTCTCTTTGCTTTTGAAATAATTTTAAATACAATTCCATTCAGCCGTAATATGATATATTTTTCAAGGATAAAAAATAATTAATGGAGACAAATAAGTATTAGTTTAAGGAACCACAATCTGGCAGTGATTCTTGGGAGCTTTAATCAAGAATTTCCCATTTAATCAAGAATGCCCCATTGTTCAGAGGTGCTAGGGATTGAGCCTAGTATCTTCTTCATGCAAAGCAGACATTCTATCACTGCAATATTTCGCACAAAATGAAAACAATAAGTTTTAACATTGGGGGAATGGAATTCCACAAGTAATCTAGGCAATAATGGGAAAAGCAAGGGTGCATGAATGGATTTCATATATTGAAAAAGAGAGAGCAAAAATCCAACAGCAGTCATATAAGATGTTTAAGATATTTTCCTTTTCAGAGGGAAAATCCCTACAGAATGACTGAAAATTATTGTCGTATTTGTGCCTTTCATATTTGTTCTTTTTTTGTTTGGCTATTATGTAGGCCTTGAAATTTTTATTTGAAGGTCAGTCTTCTCATATTCTGAGAAGCCAATCTATTCCTAAGTGACCTTGATGGTGAAGTGATAGTGCTCCAAGGCCAATTTGTTGACTGTTGCTATGGTAATAGTTTTTCATTTACAATGTCATAATGACAAGATTGACCTTAAAATACTTAGTAATGGAAATTGCACCTAAAATGAATTCTTCTCCCTAAGGACCCATTACTTCTGACACTGCTTTTAAAATCCTAATTGGCACATGACAGGACAATCAAAACTAAATCTAAAGTCTGTTTATATTATTCACATTTCTGTCTTAGTTAATGTATCTGAGATAAGTGTTCTACCATACTTACAAGTGATAATTAAAGAAATTCCCTTAAAAATTAAGTTTATTTATTTTTGCATCAGTTGCCATTTTACATATGCATGCCATATATTCCTATTAAGAGAGCCAGTTTGATGTACAAGTTAAGGCAGCAGACCAGAAACTGGGATCGTAATTTACCTTAGATACAAAGCCAGCTGGATAATGTTGAACTAATCATTCAGTCCTAGGAAGAAGGCAGTGACAAACTGCTTCTGAAAATCTTGCCAAAAAACTTCAAGGACTAGTCCAGGCAATTATCAGGATTCAACAATAATGTATGTGTGCGAAGAAACACACCCAACACACACATCCAAATTCCTATTAAACTTCTAGTTTCATCCAATTTCTTTCTTTCTTAAAAGATTAAAATAGAATGGAGAACTGTAATTTGCTGATATTGTTCAGGCATACGTTAATACCTGCATGCGTATATATAAAGAAAGACAAATATTTTATATCAGCAAATTTTATATATATATTTTATAAATATTTATAAAATATTTCCCTAATGTTTACATTTCTGTACAGTTTGTTAATGAACTACATCACAAACTTCAGAAAAGTGAAAAAAATCAACATCTCACTGTGTTTCACTTCATATACTGTTTTACATCAGTATGTAACCTGAATTATTTTTTGTTCCATTCTGACTTTTACAATAGAGGTACCAATTTTCCAGGGTAAGCCATTTAAAAGAAAATGCAAAATATGATAACCAAAAAGGAAGCAATAATTATCCTACTTTGAATTATTCTTGTATTTACAAAGTTTCAGTCTTTAGTCTGATGAAATTTCCACTTTATTTCAGCCCATGAGCTTGAAATAAAATTCAATAATCAGATCATAAAGCTAGAAATTGGTGCCTCTGGATAATAGATGTGTATTCCGTGGCTATGGTATGTTGAATACAACTTCCTATAGTCCTATTCAGCCTTGCCAATTGGTAAAAATGCCAAGAATTGTACCTCAGCAACTTCTGGATGACCAATGTAAAAGCGACATATTGAAAAAGGAATCTGAAAATAAACACCACAACAAAATTGTCAATAACTTTTACACATTCAAAGTTAAGAGGAGACAAAGAACAATTTGTTCTCAGGACTGAATGACCTGCTTCATGAAGCAGGCAGTGGCTCTTCGGTTACTTTAATTTATGTTGTTTAGAGTTAAAACTAACACTCAGAATATAACCAAAAACATAAGGTTTAAAATAAGGTATCAAATGTTATTGCAGCTATAATGCTATATTTTGGGTCAATTGATCATTTTGATTATCTTTAAACACTGCAGCACAATGAACATTTCTCTCTCTCTCTTTTCTCTCTATCATCTATCTATCCTCTATCTATGACTTTCTTTGTAGGTATGTGAAGCTGTTTGTGTGTACATGTTTCTTTTCTTAAGGCATCAGCCTAATCTTGTTTTCTTGGTTTGAAAAAGTTTACATCTTTATTTTATCTTGTACCTGTACTCCCAACTGTCATTTGTTCCTCCTCTGCCTTGAAAAATAGCATTTGGAGGCACAAAGTCAAGCCAGAAAAAAAATTGTTCTGCTATGTTATTTGTGAAGTGGGATATTGTAGTCTTATGATTACCAATATCTTTAACAGATAGGCAGCCAGCAATTATAGCCTTCAGTGTGCACAAACTGCTCTCATAAGCAATCTAAAGACATCCTGTCTTCATACATATTGATTGGCAAGCCACAATACATACATCTTGATCAGTCTGTTTCTGGTGATAACCTTGGCTGATTGCTGTAAACGAAATGGCATAGTTGGCAGAACCTCCCCATCACCTTTGCTATGAAACATATCAGGTGCTTCAGTAAAATTTATTGCTGTTTACAGCCAAGAACAATTTATAGCCTGGTGTGCCACAGTGATAGGCTAATCAGGTCAAAACAATTCCCTTCTTTGGACCCTTTCCATCATCAAATTGTTCTTGTTCAGAAGAAGAAATTGCATGCCATAGGATTGCATTGGCATGGTCCACAACAAACCATCTGCTCACTTCATTCCATCTGTTCTCCATATGAAAGTAATACTTTTCGGATAAATATCTCAATTTGCAAAGGGAAGGATATTGCTAATCCTACCATACATGTGGAAAAGGCTGAAGAAATACAATAAGGCAAGAATGACATATCTAATCATATGAGGGAATCATTGGCAGAGATGAAATTGAGAACCAATACCTATTTCAAGCTTCTATTCAAAGCGCCAGGAATTATGTCTGACAAGAGGTTATCACCAAGACAGCCTATATTCATATTTCTAAGGAGCACAGAGGCATAAAACCCCCAAAGGATAACCTTGAAGCTTTGAGAAGCAAACTGTACAATGTGTTTGACATTAATTTTGTTTTTTTGTATGTTTTTATGTTGCTTCAGTCATGTAATTCTACAGTCATTCCCAAGCCCACGAACTTTTAGGTCACTGTTTTAATATATTTAAAGCATATTTTTGAAAGCTTGAAAAAAAGAACATTACTGATATCATGTTTACTTTCCTGGAGGAGGAGGAGGAGGAGGAGGAGATGATCATGATGATCATGATGATCATAATTTGAACCTGGAAGGTTTCTCATTAATCTTTGAAAGGGCTTATGATTTCCCCACCATCCAGTCAGAGCTGAAGAAGCTTCTTGGATATGAAGTGAACGTCTTCAAAGAAAAACCAGAAAGTCCATTTGCCTCTTGAAAAAGCACCTTTGGGACTTTGGAAGACTTCTCATTGCCTTTTCAAATTCCTTCCAATTATTAGAATTCTCCTGATGATGAAATTTTCCCCTACTTTTCTTTTTACCCAAATTTATCTAGTAGTATCAACACCAACATGATTTACAATAGGAAGCATCCTATTTTTTCCTGATTTTTCAAGTTAGCTGTCCCTTATGTATTTAATGACATGGTATTGTAGAAGCTATAATTTCCAATTATTTTTTACAAAATATTGGCACTTTCACAAGTGTTTTGAATGAACTAGCAAGCTTAGAAGGATCCACAAAAAAGCAATGATGAGTCCCCCAGACACTGATTCTCTTGATTTGCAACTGTGTTCTTTGCAGGATGTTCAAGAAATTAGAAGAAAAAGTAGCAGACTCCAGGGCATAATGGAAAACTAATTGTCTTTGAAAATAGGCAAAACCCATAAACTTATGAAGTATGTTGGATAGAAGATGAAATATTAGATATCATTTCTCTTGTGGGTAGCTCCTCTGGGTTCTAAAGTTTTAACCAATATATTAACACTGAGACAATGCTTTCAAATGTCTTTAAATGAGATTTCCATTGGATGCTAGTCCTAATGCCATAAAACCTGTGTCTATCTAAAAAAAAGAGTGAATCAGAAAAGTTTGACAGAAGTAATAGGCCTTCCTTATGTTATCAGCTTTCTGTATATGGCATGGGAATACATTCTTACTGATAACCAGTGTTCAGTTCTACAAACTTGAGTCATCCATTTCTGGCTAGAAATTGTGAACAGTGAGCAAATTATAAATGGTGAATAATATTGTATTTCTGGGGAAAAAAATTCTAAAGGAAATAGAATTTCACATATAAGTTCACATACCTACCAACACTCACAAAAATGAATTCTTGATTCTTCCCTTTTGCATTTTAAAAAGCTTTATCTTTATCTTGCCACAAGATAAAAATTATTATGAATTTCAACTTTAGTTTACCTAATTAAAATGTACTTACCTTTAGTTGCAGATAAATCAATAGAAAATAGCTTTATTAAATCTGCAGACAGACTTACTATTAAAATTTGTGGTTATCTATTTTTTTTACAGACAGCACTAATTTCAAAATAGGGGCATCTGTTGTTTTTATATGTACAGTATATAGTAATTGATATGGAAAAGGATAGAGCTTTGATTGCTCTATTATATGTCATTTTCCTCCATGCTGCATCGAGAGCCCAGGATTGGGTAGACTGCTTCCTATGACGTCATTAAGCTGGGTCTGTACTAGTATATAAAAGCCAGCCACTGGGAAAAACCCCAGCTTTGACTCAGCTTCTTAATAGTCACAAGCTGTCTCTGAAAGTGTGCTAGTATTAGCCTCAGTGAATTGAAAGAGAAACTACTTTTGATTTTTCAGCTCCCGGGGAACCGGGCAGCTGCAACTTCAGGAGAGCGGGGCTCCGTTCTCCTGCAACGCTAGGATATTGTTCCCAACATTGCTAGGTGAGCAGGGACGCATCGGAGGACCTTCCCCAGTGCCTCGGTTTGCTAGATCCTAAAACTGATCGGCAAACTGATAGCAGCAGCCAGCCAGCTGATCGTGTGGGTGGATATTTCCCCCTTTCTCGGCTGACAAGATTGCTCGGGGCTCTTAATAGCCTAAAGAGCAAAAAATCACCTTTCTGGAGCCTGGGAAGCAGCAGCTATCAAGAAAGCATCGTGCACGAGGTGAGTGGCCATTTTAAGTGACCCGGTGGCCATTTTGGGGCCCATTCCACCCTCTGCCATCCCAGCAGAAAAGTTTAACAAACTCAAGCCTTGATCATTAAGATGAATCAGGACAGAGTTCTTGCTGAGCTTTTCCCTCCAGTTGAACAAGCCCTCCAACCCAACACAAGAAAAAGGCGCAGACAACATACTGCTCAGAGGGAGGTGGCAGCTAAAATCAGAGCCAAGGCTCTAGCGCCTAAGAAGACAACTCAGGCTGAGTTGAGAGCAGAAAAACGCAGACATGCTGCTCTAGAGAGACAATTTGACAAAAATATTCCACAAGAGAGAGGGCAACTGCAACAGGCTTCCCAGTCAGGTGAACATCATGGTTCCCAGAGGAGCCCTCCCAAGGGAAGGGAATCTGTTCATGGAACCTTTGGACACCCCCCCCCTCCCCGGCCTGGTCCCCTCAGCCATTGAAGGAGCAACTAAATCCTCAGGATTTGAGCAGGTCTGGGCCATATTTCCAGCAAGGTTCTGCATTGCATGCTTCTCTTCCATCTAGAGTTCAGGCCTCCCACAGCAGGCTGGAAGCACCTTCATACCCACTGCAGCTGGTCTTAGGTCCTCTACCACCTTTGACAACAGGCCCAGGGAGATCCAAGATGTTGTCTCCTTGGCCATTAGGCAGGAGTTGGCTGAAGTTTTTCAACAAATTCTGGGGCCTCTAGAAAGGGTTCAGGCCTTTCTCCCTTCTCAGCCAATTGATCCATTGCCTCACCATCGAGATCCTCATAGACGACAGGACCTTAGAGACCACTCTTCACGGGCAGAATGGAATGATTATGAAGGGGAAGAGCATGCTTCCCCTTCTGATCACAGTGGCTCCCCTCGTTCAGAGCATGAGGAAGGCGAAATTTGCGATCACAATCTTTCAGAGGAAGAAGATTCTTACCCGGCTCTACATCAATGCTCCTCACATTGATTTTCAAATCAGCCCTCTTCAAATCCTTGCTTAGCAAGGCCCTGGCAACTGCTAAGCTGTTCCCGGAGGAGGCAGCCCCAGATCCCCAAGGGGAACCTTCCAGGCAAGGAGACTCCCTCTTCTCCAAGCCAGTGGTTTACACGGAAGTTTTGCCTTCTCCCATCTTGTTCCTTGACCTGATCAAGGAGCAGTGCGCTTCCCCTTCTGCAGGTCCATGCCCATCATCCCTGGACAAGTGCTTCTACAATGTCAGCTCATCTCCAGCCAATGCCCTTGCAGTGCCCTCAGTAGACACCCTAGTAATGGCATCATTTTCGTCTTCTGGCACTCCCACTGAGCCTGAAGATGTACTTAAAGCAGAAGATAAGCATTCTGAACAGACCCTCAAACACAATCACCAAGCAGCGGCTTGGGCTGTCAGGGCTTCTACAGTTGCATTCTTTTTTAGGGCATCTCTATGATGGCTGCATCAACTGCAGGACCGGTGGCCTGCCTCTGATCTTAGGTCCCACCAAGACCTCAACAAGATCATAGCAGCGGCAGAATTCACCACAGATGCCACCCTCAATTCTGCCAAGTTTGCATGAAGAGCCATGGCTTCTTCAGTGGTGGCAAGGAGGTTTCTGTGGCTCCGAAGTTGGCAAGCAGAGTCACGTCGCAAATGGAAGCTAACTTCTGCCCTCTGTGCAGGAGACAAGCTCTTCGGTGACGCCCTGGAGCCTTATCTCATGGAGACCAGAGATAAGTAGAAAATTCTTTCCTCGTCGGGGAAGAAAGCGGACTATCGCCCAGCTCCTTATCGCCCTCCTGCTTTTTGGGCTGAGAACACCTCCCGCTTTGCTTGGCCTCAGAGGGCGTATTCCCAACGACAAGACCAACGACAAGATGCCCCTGGCAGATAACAATCTTCTACGGGTAAATGGCCCTTTCGAGGGGGAGGGGGTCGTTCCTTCCGTTGCTCTAAGTAACTCCTCGTTCTTCCCACCCATCGGAGGTCGGCTAGCTTTCTTTGCCTCCAAATGGGAGGAATCAATGATGGATGCCTGGGTGCTCAACACAGTTTGGTCAGGGCTAAAACTGGAGTTCTTATCGTCACCCCCAGAAAAATTTCTAATTTGTCCTGTCTCACGGGATGGGTCAAAAAGAGCCCTTATGAATTTGGCCATCCAACACCTACTTGACATAAGGGCTATCCAACCAGTCTGTGCGCTCCAACAGGGTCGGGGTTTTTATTCTAGGCTTTTCGTTGTTCCCAAAGCATCAGGGGGGTGCGTGCCATCCTGGATCTCAAATTTCTCAATAAATTCATCAAATACAGGCATTTCAAAATGCAGACTCTGCATTCTATTTTAGAGAGCGTTCGGGAGGGCGACCTCTTCTCTTCCATTGATCTCACAGAAGCTTACCTTCACATTCCCATCTGGCCCCATCATCACCAGTTTCTCCGTTTCTGTTACCAGAAGGTCCACTACCAGTACTGGGCACTTCCATTTGGCCTCTCATCGGCTCCAAGGGTCTTCACAAAGGTTCTTGCAGCATTGGTAGCTTCACTTCATTCTGTTCCAGTGAGGATCCAATGCTACTTGGACAACATGCTGATCCTGTCCTCCAGCCTCCACTCTGCCCATCGGGACTTACAAATTACCCTAGCCTGCTTTTAAAGTCACGGCTTTTCAATCAACATCAAGAAGAGCCATCTTTCTCCCACGACCAGGTTGCTCCACTTGGGAGCAGTCATTGATACAACTTTGGGTCAGGTTTTCCTGTCTCCAGACCGTGGGAAAAGCCTTGCAGAGATCATCAGTCACATCCAGCAACAACAGACTGTTTCCATGTCTCTGCTGTCCAAGCTCCTGGGGAAGATGGTCTCCTGCATTGGCATCGTCCCATGGGCGAGGCTTCACTCCCGATCGTTCCAAGGGTTCCTGTCCCCTTTCAACGAGCAGGAACCAGTCACTCCTCAATCAGGGTCCTTCTCTCCCCTCAAGCCCGAAGGTCCCTCAATTGGTGGATCTCCCCATCCCTATGGAAGGGTCTCCACTTCAGGGAATCACACAGGTTGGTTGTCACTACGGATGCCAGCCTCCTGGGTTGGGGCTCCCATATGGAGAGCCAGATAGCCCAAGGGGTGTGGTCCAGCTCAGACAGCATCCATCCCATAAACTGGTTAGAACTCAGGGCTATCCTTCTGGCTCTCAAGCAGTTCAGAACATCGATAACCGGCTCCCATGTTCTCGTGTTGACGGACAACATGGCTGCAAAGGCCCACGTCAATCAACAGGGAGGGACAAGATCCAGGGCCCTCATGAGAGAAGCGGAACATTTGGGGTTATGGGAAGAGAAACACTTGCTGTCGATCTCAGCAGATCACATCTTCGGAGTCGACAACTCCCAAGCTGACTGGCTGAGCCGGAGTTCAGTCGATCAGGTGGAATGGTCCATTCCCCCTTCCCTGTTCAAGGATCTCTCCCTCAGATTTGGCTCTCCGGTGGTGGATCTCTTCTCCACTCCTCAAAATGCCCAAGTCAACAGATTCTTCACCAGGTTTCCTTGCCAGGGAGTGGAGAGGACCAATGCTCTTCGGTGCAGATGGCTCACAGGTCTCCTCTACACCTTTCCCCCTCTTCCCATCATTCTGGCACTCAGCTGTTGGAGGAACGAGCGGAGCTAATTCTCTTGGCATCATATTGGCCATGAGGCCCTGGTTTGCAGATCTAGTCAACCTGTCAGTGGCTCCACCTTGGAGGTTACCAGCCCATTTGATCTCCCTGCACCAAGGAGCCCTGATCCATCCGGAGCCCCAGTGGCTCAAGCTGATTATGTGGTGCTTGAGCGGCTGCGGCTAAGGGAGGCTAATCTTCCAGAGAAGATTATCCTCATCATCCAGGCTTTTCGCAAACCTTTCACAAGTCGCATCTATGATGCCACTTGGAAGGTTTTCTCACAGTGGTGCCTCAAGGAAGGTTTCTCTCCTATCTCTGCCCAGTTGGCTGAGGTTCTTGGGTTCCTTCAGGATGGATTAGAGAAAGGTTTGGCCCCCAATACCTTACGTTTCCAGGTCGCAGCTCTCTCCTTGGTCCTTTCATGGGACTCATTCCCTACCCTGGCCCATCAAGAGATTTTTGAAAGGGCTTCTAACCTTCGCCCCCCTTTAGTGCACAGGTATCCTTCATGGGACCTTCACCTGGTCCTTGATGCCCTTACAAAGTCCCCCTTTGAGCCCCTAAGAACTGTCTCTCTCCAATTCCTAACTTTTAAGGTAGTGTTCCTAGTTTCTATCACTTCGGCCAGGAGGGTGTCGGAAATAGCTGCCCTGTCTATCAGGCAGGATCTCTGCACCTTTCACGAAGATAGGGTAGTTCTCTGTTTGGATCCCTCCTTTCTCCCAAAAGTGAACACCTTATTCCACAGATCCCAGGGCATTGTCTTGCCTGACTTCTGTCCTGCCCCAAGCCATGACTTAGAGCGCAAGTGGCACTCTCTACCCTAGCAACCCTCACCTGATAACAAAGCTAAGTCTTGAGGACCTTTTAGGACAAGGGTGTCAAACTCGTAGCATCACGTTGTCTTCACGTGATGTATTGCAACTTTTTTTCTCCTTTGCTAAACTGGGGATGAGTGTGGCTAGTGCATGAGGCATCTGGCCTGTGGGCCCTGTTTTAGAATATCAAAGATTTCCTTACTATAGGCTGGTTCTTGAATATTTTCATTTCCCACTTGTTGAAGGAACTATTGTGACAGATGTGAGATAATTCAGATCAACACCAAATCAATGCAGGAATTAAAAAAATTTCTTGGGCATCCAAACTCTCCATACTGCAGAACACATTGTTTCTATGTCCATAAAGAACAAAAAGCATAAGCAATATTATATTTAAATATACTTTAAAATAATAAAAGAATATAGTTTTGTTTTGTTTGCATTTGCATGTAATATCAAGGACAGGAAAATAGAATTTCCAAATCCATTGATTTTATGGCATTAAGAATTGGTCACTGCACATGGCCGATTCTATCTCTAGCTGTATAAGTTGTACTGACCTCATTTCATTTTTGGTAAGAAATTCAAGAAAACTTTGCTTTAGAAAAATAAATGCCCAAGGTGGGGAGTGGGGATATACCAATCCCCCTTTGATATTGGACATTATATGCCTTTGCATATTATACACAATAACATGGTAATACTGGGCTACACATTATTTCTGTAATTTTCTCCATAAGCTTTCACTTTACTAGAAGCAACATGATTTTTTGTGTTTTTGTCTTTGTCTTCCCAAAGCCAAAGCAATTCCAATGAAATTCTAAGTATGTACTTCAATTTTAACTTAGCACCTGATGAATATGTCTTAGTGCCCCATTTCACTCTCGAAAGATCTATAGCCATCCTAGGTTGCCATATTCCAAGTTAATGTAATTAAATCTTTAGAGGTGAACACTTCCAAAGAGCCTATTTTGTGTCAGGAAACAGAAGCAAACAGAGAAGCAGTGCCAATCAGAAAGAAACTAAGGTGAAATTCCTACTAAAATAGATTCTGCAGAATTTTTATCTAAAGGAGTCTGAAAGTGAGACAGAGAAAGAGGAGGAAGATTCATATGTGAAGAAAACTTTTCAGGTTGTATAAGTAAATTAAATGTTAGCATAGTTAATGCAATTCTTAATATCACATTGAATCATGTAGCAAAATAATTATTTCTATTTTTCTAGAATTTATAGAAACATGCCAAATATTTAACTTCCAGAACAGAATCACAAAGTTTGTACAGATCTTTTAAGCTATCTAGTTCAATTTCTATTCAGTATGAATCCAAATAATATCTCAAACAAATGATTGCTTAGCCTCAGCATGAACATAATCGGTAAAAGAGAACCCATTACTTCTCCAGGCATTTGTTTTCACTGTGGAATAGCCTCTTACCTTAAAAGAAAAAGAGAGAGAAAGAAAAAAAATCTTTTGCAGCAATAGACATTGAGAGGTATCTGCATGCAACATAAAGAGATGCTTTTTTATATATCATCTGATTTTAATAGAAATATTTGCAATTGAAATCCTACATCTATTTAGAATAGAATAGAATTCTTTATTGGCCAAGTCTGATTGACACACAAGGAATTTGTCTTAGTGCAAATGCTCTCAGTGTAGCAAAAGATACACAAGTTTTATGAATATTTGTCTTGTAGTAATGCAATATCTTGAGATAAGTTGCATATATACAACCCATTGTATTGTGGAAAATAGTTCTAGGAAATTAAGTTTGACACTGGGAACTTCCTTTTTAGTGAGTTAACAGATCTGTGGCTTTTAAAAGACTGTAATCTCAATAAGAAGGCTATAAGTCAAAAGAAGAAAGGATGTTGGTATGCAATGTACATATTTAAATATAGAAAGGAAGGGTGGGGATGTCAATTGTTTGCTCAGATGAGTAACATTCCACCTTGGGTTGTTTACTAAATATCCCTGTAAATTAGTCCTTAGTTGTGTTTTGTGATATTGCAGCCAATTAAGTATTTCAGCTTCTGTTCCTCAGTAGATACCATGTCTGATCTAAAACTTTCCTTCAAATATCTGCCTGTGTCCTTTGCAGAATTAATAATGAAAACAGAAAACACAGTGGACTATAACCTACCTTGTCTTCCTAATACATTAAAAAATAAGGCTGGGAAGCAGAAGCTGTAACACAAAGAGTGAACACTGATGATGGACAAAGAAATGAAATAGATATGTATAGTAACAAAATGAGCTGTAGAAAATAGGGATAGTAGTATGAGCATCATTCTTACTTATTCCATTTAACTATAGATTCCTTGCATAAAATTACTTTATATGGTCTTAGCTGCTGCTCCATCTACCAAAGCTTCAAATCCACCAATGGCCTATGATGTAACCAAAACAAATCTTTATATTTATATTTATGCCTTTTCTAGATTAGTAATTGAGGATGCCATGCCTAGAAGCTTTGTTTAGAACATTAGAACATTTTAATTAAACAATAGTAATTAAATAATCAAGTCATCCAATTTATATAGCTACCCATCTCAAAATCATGACTGGACAATAATTTAAAACAGCATAAAATGTAAAAATAAATAAATAAACCAGGAAATGACATTTTACATATAAATGTCAGTGAGGATAAAAATAAATTTATGAATGATAAACAAATATAAACAATACATAGATTCAGTCAATCATCCAGACCTTTAGGCCTGGTGATATTTGTGTACACAAAAAGGAAGAAACAGAAATATAGTTTCAGATAAGTACCAAGAAATTTGTATATGTAATTGAATTTGATTTTCCCTATGTCTGATAATTAAATATGTCTAAAATTCTTTGATCCTCCAAAACATGAGTTCAGAACATGAAATTTTATGCAGAATACAAATATCATAAATGATAAGTAATGCATTTTAGATCATGTTATAAAGTTATGAAATTAGAAATTGCAATGAATTCTTTTTTAAGAATAAAATTAAAGTAGGAGTAAAAAGATAAAAGAAAGAGAATACGAAAAATTGCCTATTGCTAGAACTTTATTAAAAACTACTTGCTTAGAAATTATAATCTTCCTTCTCATTATACCTTGGCTGTTGATTGCTACCAATGTATTGCGAAATATTTCTGGTTTATATTTTAATTCTTTCATCTATTCCATTTTTATTTTCTGTTAGAAACCACAATTTAAATGTCCAAATATGCCTAGCTGATATATAAAGGAATCATACTTTATTTAAAATTGTAATCTGAATAGTTCTCTTAATTTCTCCATTATGGTTGTTATCCAAGTTTAGCTTCCTGGTTTGATGTTGTCAGCATAATATGTATTCTCCAATGTTATGTCAGATATATTCTTGCAGCTGAAATAGGCATCATTTGAAATGTCTGTCTTTCTGTCTGTCTATCATCTATCTAGCCTAATATATTTATTTCAAAAGTCACTATTTTTGGACTTTTTAAGATTTTTTAACTTTTCTTGACTTAAATAACTTGGTATTAGCTTTGGATTTGTTGTTGTGGTCCTCTGATGATCTTATTGAGTATTTTTGCAGACCAGTATTCAAAATTTTCTATTTAAGATTTATGCCTCGTTCTTTTCTTTATAAACCAAACAACTTTATTATCATCTAAATCCCTCTAGTGCAGGGGTGTCCAATTCCTGGTCCATGGATCGGCACTGGTCCATAGCATGCCAGAAACCAATCCACACAAACAAGTGAAATCCCAACCACGGGATGCAGGTAGTATGCGAAACCATGTCTCCTCTGATCCATGGAAAACATCTCTCCACAGAACCAATTGCTCATGCCCAAAAGATTGGTGGCCGCTAATCTAGTGTCCAACCTTCAACTTTTCCTTATCATTTTTTTTAAAAAGCCTTTAAATATTCATATTTCCCATATAAATTACTATTTTAATTAGTTCAAAGCTATAATTCCAAATCTATCCGGACCCTTAATATACCATTAACTTTCCATAAACTATATTTTAAGCACCATTTTATTTTATGATAAAAAAATAATGTTTTCCAAACTTTCAAAATCAGATTTAAATTTTCTTTCTCTATGGAGAAGGCAACTCACCTGATGAGTTGCCAATCCAAAGATCTTAATTTTTGCAATAAAGTGAAAAAACAAAACAAAAAGTGATTAATAAATTAGATTTGGTGGATATTTATGTTCTTAAAATATTGTGTTACAAGTGTAAGCTTATTGAAATCCTCAACTCCAACCACTCAATTTATAAACTAATTGTAAAATAGCATTTCCTGTGATCTACTCATAAGGAATGGCTGTCTGGCATCACATGGATTTCTTCTTTTTCCAAGAAATTTCACCTGATCATCAATCAATAATTCTATGGTATCAGAGATATGTTGATGGAAAAAATGAAGCTATTTGAAGAAAATGTTTTGAATACTATTGTGAAATATATTCCACTGTTTTTGTAGGTAAGACTGACAGAATGAAGAAAGAACATGTCAAAATCTACCTTTAAAAAAATATGTAACTCTATTTTTCTTGCTTTCTTTAAAACAGCCAAGTACTTTTAGGAACATAAATCTTACTTGAAATTTTCTATCTATTCTTAAACCTTAATAGCAGATGGATTCATGAATTAGGACTAATCAGATTCCAAAATTCAACAGTCTCAGTTATAATCCATAAAATATGCATATAATGTACATATCTGTCTCTCTGTTTCTCTCTGTCTCTCTCTGTTCTTCTCCCCAGTAAAAATCAACACAATTCAAGAGTGAGTAATGGGGGGAGCATAATCCTTAAAAATGTTTCTGAAGCTACTTGTTAAATAAAGGCATTATGATGAAGAAGATGATATGGCAAATTATTCATGGTATCCAACAACAGAATTCTGTTACTATCAAAGTAAATTAGGTTGCAAGACAAGGATGGTACTAAAGAAACAAAATCTCATAATTGGACCCATCAAATTTTGCAATGGAGCCAGCTAGCCATGCAAACTCTGAAGCCTTCATAATAAGAACTTAAGAATGGAAAAGCCATAGCAGTAGGGATTTAATAATTAATCAAAAATAGAACTTCCTATAAAGAAGATAGCAACTAGTATAAAATTTAATGAGCGAGTGCTATGAGAAAGGAAGAAAGTACTGAAAATCAAATTCAACAATATCAGAATTGTTGGCTACAATTCTGTGTACTGTTGCATAGCTTTTCATCTATCTCTATGGGCCTCAGATAACAAAGAGGATTCACCTAAGAAATCTGTTGGATTCTTCATAATTTATCTGTTATTTTAAAAGTCACAGTTTTCAAAATGTTTGTTTTTGTATTTATTTATTTATGGGAAGTATACTGTATATTCTGTATTATTGTGGCATAGAAAACCATGTTTCCTCTGAAAATGCCAACCACGGCTACCAATGAAACATTCAGAAATCTATTGTCTGGATCATGATCACTAAATACTGAAGGTCAATACTGCCCAACTATTTTTACACTGAATTCCTATAAAGGATTTAATACTGCTTACAGAGGTACTCATCATTTGATATCCCATTTCCTATTTTATCTTTACAGTAACCATTTATGTAGAACTGAGAAAGATGCTGTGTTTCATTAGACTGTCAATACACTGTGAAGTGCATCACTTTGCACGTACCTCACACTTTATATTCTGAGTATGTGTGGTTCTAAATTCAACAGAGTGGAATTTAGAAGTGAAATTTTATTTTGATGTGAGGTTTACTTGTTATTGGAGGGAGGGGAACATATAGCAATAAATTGAAGTTTGGAAGACAAATGTTCCTGCAGTACTTCCTGTCATGTTAATTGCCACCAATGGATATTACATAAACCAGATGGGTAAACAGGCAGACTGACAAGAGCCAAATTAATTTACAAATAGATTTCAAAGAGAAAATCATTTTGACCCAATAATGAACTGACAGCAGGAAAATAATCAAGATTGCTTAATTACTAGGCAACTTATTTTGTATCTCTTTTTTAACCTTCCTTGGCTAATCTCATATTTAATTTTTTTGGAGCGGAGGATGCTCTAATGGTTTTGCTTAGTTATAATGAACTCAGTCATAAAAACTGAATTCATGTTGAGAGAGATGTTTTAAGAGAAAAATCCATCTGTGAGAAAATGCTGCATTCTCCATCCTGTCTGCATTGTATAGTCCTGCTGTCTTCTGAGATTGCTGGGAACAAAAGACAGCATGGTTGATTATAATGCCACTAAACTTCCTCTCTAGGATGTTTCCATTATCTAGCTTCACCCCACAAAATGTTTGAACTATGAACTGTGTCATGAAACATAACTCCTGCTGTCTTTTCATGAATGCCTGGGCACTGTGAAAATCCATACCTAGAAGAAGGAAGGTTCACCCACAATTTTACAAAATGAATCAGTATTCATTTCAAAAAAAATGCCATAGAAATTGTTTTAATATATTAAGAAAATATTTATGTAATTATTATTTTTTACTTACTGTGATGAAGTGTCTACTAACTTGTATTTAAACAGCTTTCTGCTTTTGTTTAACTTATTCTATAGTTATATTTTTAATATTAAAATGCTCAGTGTGTGAAATTTTATTCTAGTGTAGTTGTATATTTAAGTATCTGAGAGGTTATTAATATTTTAAATTCTTCATTAGATTCTGGTGGACCCTTTTTCCTATATAGACAAAAACAATAGTAAAATAAGAATGTAAAATATAACAGAATTCTTAGCAATGGAAGCCATATAATTATTTGCTTTGGAAGAAAATCTTATGTTAATCCCCTGTTCAATTAAAATTTTATATTACAACAATAGTATCATTGACAGAAAACTATTTTGTGTTTTATTTTTTCTACTCTAAGAAAGCTGTTTCAATCTGTTATATAACATCAAATACTTCTTAATATTCAGGAGTTTCTTACAAACAGTTTAGTCAAAAGTCCTTTATTGCAACTTTACGTTTTTGGGCTAAAACTGCCTTCTCTATAATGGACCTAAGAGACAGACAAACAGACAGACAATACTTATATGCCACATTAATTTTCACACAGTATCTTCTCTATGTAAAATGTAACATTTTTCCCCTAACTTTTTTCTTGTAGAAATTGGCTTCTGGTCATATGATCCCAACTTTTATCAATGTTCTTAAAATAAAACATTCATGTTAATGGTTCCCTGACAGCAGGTGACATTAGACATTAGATATTGTGACATGCAAACATAAACACAGGGATCAGAATTCTCTCCACTCCTCTTTAACATGAAGCCATTGGGTAAGATCCTGCCCCCAATCTGCATTAGTACATACTGTGGATCCCATCAACTCCTGCCCTCTGTAACATCTTACCCACTGAGATGAGATTGGCTCCCATTCTCCTTATAGAAGAGTTTTAAGAACTAGCTCTGTCAGATGGCTTTGAACCAATGGGGAAGCATCATATTGGAGGTGGTTGACTAATTAAAATTCTATGCCACCTCCCCTCCCTGTAAGTGTGTGTGGCTCCTTTCTTTGTCACCTTATGTCCATGATTTTATCTGTGCTGTTTTTTTTACAATGGATGATTTTAATGTTTTTATATTGTGAGCTGCCCAGTCATTGAATACAAGATAGGTGGCCAATAATTTTTATAAATAAAATAAAAGAAATAATAAAATATATTTCCACCACCAGCTCAAAGTTATGTTTCTTAACTATCAATTTGTGCATATAATTAATAGTTAATTATATGCATGCTCACATGTATATGTACTCAAATATTCATTAAAATGAAGGACAATTATTAGATGACATAGCATATCACTTACATTTTTGTACCTATTTTATAAAATGTTTAAAAAGGATACTGACACATTAATATATACCTAAACCGAGATCTACTAGAACTAGATCCTCAATATAAAGTTATTTCCTTCAGTTATGCACAATTTTGGTTTTTACTCCACCAAAATTTTGGAATAGTCTAGATCTGATTTTAATAAGTGTAAATTCCATCATAAACCATGGAAAAGGTCCTTACAGTTTAGATAGGTAGATCAATTGTTGGTTTCAAAAACACTGCTTTTATATATGAGGTGTTCTAATATATTCTCTCCTATTCTTTTCCATTTTAGTTCTTTATCTTCTTCTTTTTTCAAAATCCGTTTCATCCAGATTTTGCATCCTTTCTCTATTCTGATTTTCCAGATTTCAAGTCTCAAAACATTCACTTACACCTGCCAAAGTATTTTTTTTATTAGAAAACGTATATCCCATAAAATCATCAATTCTTAACAGTATATTTTCTCATGCATCCTGTCTCTATTTTGGACAAATGCCTGCTTTCATACACCTTTTCCCTTTCATCTTTATCTGGAATCTAATCTTTGAGGAATCAGTTCAATATGCATTCATTATCCACCTGAATTTCTCATTTCATAGTTACTGAACATTGCCTGAAGGTAATTCTTCTAAGTCTCAGTACAAGCTGGTATTCTTATCTTCAAGAGAAAGTTCTGTGTTTGGTTTTTAAGCATTTTATGCTACTTAGATATTTTTAATGTTGCTTCTATTTCTGGCTGCTTAATTGATATTTATAAATATTGTTGGAAAATGAAGGCAAAAGTCATTCAAAGTTCAGAGCTAATTAATGCCTTTGATGTTTGTTACCTAACCCCCGGATGGAGCCAGAAAACTAAATCTAAGCTTCCGGGATACAAGAAGGAAGTGTTAGTATTATATTAACATCTTAATATGTAGGCAGACATGCTGCCTAGCTAGAAGGCAATTGCTATATGCTGTTCTTTGACATCAGCCTTATTGTTTTGTTCACTTATTTATATGCGAATTCAATAAAACTGTTAGGTTTAGATTGTTTTATTCAGATGCTCATGATTATATAGACAGGTTTGTAGGTATAGTATGCAGAGCTAAAACGACTAAGAGAGTGCTTCTGATGTTTTCCCTTCTCTGGGATTAGCTTCAGATTTCATTCTTATACCCATAATGGCAAGTATTCTAACACTCAAAAATCCCATACCATGCAATAGTTCTCCATGTTCTCATTGTCTCTGTTTTAATATAATGTCTCTTCCTTTCACTGAAATTGTCTGCTGCTGTTCATGTATAAAGGATCAGCAGCAAGAATTTAGGAAGTCTTAGATTTGCAAGTCAAGGAGAATATTTTCATTAATGGTAGCACTTTCACATAGAAGTTATGCACTATTTCATCCCCATGACTTTTAAAAAATAAATTTGAAAATTTGATCATTTCAACTTTTGCTAAACTTGAATACTGAAAAATGCAGATAGAAAATATAGATATAGCCAATCAAGACTCTTTTAAGCTTAACACTAGAAACTGTTGAGATAGATAGACAGATAGATAGATAGATAGATAGATAGATAGATAGATAGATAGATAGATAGATAGGCAGGCAGGCAGGCAGGCAGGCAGGCAGGCAGGCAGGCAGGCAGGCAGGCAGGCAGGCAGGCAGGCAGGCAGGCAGATATCGGTAGGTAGATACCGGCAGGTAGATACCGGTAGATCGATTGATAGATGCTTCATCAATTTTATTCCCCTGAATTTCCATAAAGAGCATCAAGTAGCTCCTATGGACTCTACTTAAAATCAAAAGAAATTAAATTAATAAATTTAGTAATTTAAATTACTAAAGAAATCCTTTTCCCCAATCTAAAACTTTCCCAATTTTTATAATTTATTTACCAGGAGAATTCCTGCTGTGACAGCAAATTCTTTGAACTTTTATTAAAAATGTTTTCTGGCTGTGATTTGGGGAATCAGGAGCTTTTCACAAACTTGGCAGAGTTGTACATTGCAATAAACAGATTGTATATGCCAGCTGGGAGAGGGGATATATATGGTTCATTTGATGCTGGGGGAAATGGTAATTCAGTGCAGGGTAATAATTTCAGAGACAAATTCAAGTCAGTATTTAAAAGCAGTATGGAAACCAACTAACAGAACTAAAATCAGGTTTACTGATAAACTTTGAATTAACAATAAAAAACAAATATGGAGGATTTTATTGGGATTGTGAACCAGCCAGAAATTGGAAGAAGAGTAAGATTTATTTACTGATCAAATGCCTGTAAGGAAGGCTTGAACATGCCAGGGTTGGTAGGTATGATGAAGAAAATCAGCAAAAAAGCAAATTTCCACAACTCCAATATCATAAAACAATTCCACTGTCCAAAGAATTAGCTATGGAACCAGAAAACTGTGAACTCAGTCCTCCAAGTGGCATGAAGACAACTTATTGAGAAGTTCTAAGATTGTATACATTTATGTTTTCTGGATAGGGTAGAGTCAAATCTACTGAACAGAAACTCATTGTCCGTATTTTAAAATTGACTTAGGAAATATTTTGTCCAATTTTCAAAATTAATTAGTTTATAGTAAGAGTAGATGGTTAGAGTCAGTGATCATACACAGAAAAAAAAGCCAAGGCAAGTCATGGGCATAAGTTATTGACAAACTCTCCAGCTGGTGCCCAATGAAATTTTCCCCTTCAGTAACAAAGTTAGAGAAACACCCACCTGCAACATTTTTCTTTACCTTGTTATCTGCAAGATAATTTGGGGGCAAATGGTTAGAATATAAATAAATCTACAACAAACCATGAGGTTGTTATTGGATTAACTGTTGGGACAATTTGCTATACACATTATCTAAAGCTATCCAGCTATCCAAACTGTATACAACTTAATGATGATTTTGTTGCAAATATAGCCTACTAGGGCATGAATATGTTTTCTCTTTTGTTCAGTATCATAGAATAGTTATAAAATTCATTCATTCATGTTTCCGTTTTTTTAAAAAAATTAAGCTTTATATAGTGCATTCAGAAGTATTCAGACCCCCTTCCACTTTGTCAATTTTGTTGTGCTGCAGTCTGATTCTATAGTTGTTGAAATTCATTTTTTCTCATAAATCTGCACTCAGTATTCCATAATGACAAAACAAAAACAGAATTTTAGAAATGTCTGTACATTTATTAAAAAGAAAAACTGAAATATCCACATTGGCATAAGTGAGGGCTTTCAAACTCGTTTCATCATGGTGGTATCACGTAACGTATCACAACTTTTTCCCCTTCACTAAACCAGGCATGGGTGTGGCTAGCGTGTGACACACCTGGCCCACATGTTATAAGTTTGACAGCCCTGGAACAAGTACTTGTATATACAAGTATACAAAGTATGCCTTTGCAACAACTCTTGAAATTTTAGCTCCAATGCCTCCCATGTCTCTTGATCATTGCTGACATGTTTCTACACCTTAATTGGAATATGCCTGTGATAAATTGATTGGACATGATTTGTAAAGGCACACATCTTTCTATAGAAGGTCTCACAGCTGACAATGCATACTGTAGCAGAGCTAAAGGTCGAAAGAACTGCCTGCAGAGCTCAGAGACAAGATTATTGCAAGGCACAGATCTGGGAAAGGCTATAATAAAATTTCTGCTGCACTGAAGATGCACTGGTGCCTCCATAATTCTGAAATGAAAGACATTTGACACAACCAGGACTCTTCCAAGAGCTGGATAACCCATCAAACTGAGCAATAGGAGGAGAAGGGCCTTAGTAAGAGAAGTGACAAAAAATCCTATGGTCACTCTGACTGAGTTCCAGAGATCCTGTGTGGAGATGGATCAGATTTTCAGAAGGACAACCATTACTGCAGCCCTCCACCAATCTGGGCTTTATGGCAGAGTGGCTAGACAGTAGCCTCTCCTTAGTGCAAAGTACATGAAAAACTGCTTGGAGTTTGTAAAGAAAGTACCCGAAAACCTCTCAGATTGTAAGAAACAAGATTCTGTGGTCTAATGAAACCAAGATTCAACTGTTTGGCCTCAATTCTAAATGTTATGTCTGGAGGAAACCAGGCATTGTTAACTGATCAATATCATCCCAACAGGTCATGCAGGCTGTCACTTTGTCATTATGGGGTACTGAGTGTAGATAAATGAGGAAAAAAATGAATTTCAACAACTATAGAATCAGGTTGCAAGGTAACAAAACTGTCAAAAATGAAGGGAGTTTGAATAGTTTCTGAATGCACAGTATATCTGTCAATGTTTCAGCTAGCTTGGAGGGAAGGAGCAGTCCAGGAGAGTATACTCATAGTACTTTATGGAGAAGATCCTGGCTATTTATTGGGAACATTTTGCTGAAGAAAAAGCTTCAGTTCCTATGAACCCAAGATGTAAACAAATACTATACTTTTCTTATATTGTAAAGTAAAAAGAAAAGAAAAAGTCACATCTGAAGGACACATCATTTATTAAATGGTTTTGCAATTAATGTATTAACTTAGTATACAGTAAATGAAGATGTGGCACAAAGTGTTATTAGAAGCAGAGATAAGCTTATTAAAAACAGGAAGTATGTTGCCCAGTTATTCTGATCAAATGAGATACAACAGTGAAGACATTAAATAAATTAATCCTAGGAGGATGAGATACAACAGTGAAGACATTAAATAAATTAATCCTAGGAGGAGACAGGCTGATTAAATAATCAAACAAATGATAGACAAAGAGCATGCCTTATATGCTGAGGACATATTGTATTATACTTATGACAAATATAAAGTTGCTGAAGAAAAGCTAGAAAAAACTAAAGATGCACACAGAAAGAGAAGAAACTCGGCACTCAGCAGTGTACTCAACAGTGAGCACACTGAATATTTAAAAAGCAGGAGAAATGCCAATTTGTTTCTTGGTTTCTTATTAAAAGGGTTAAACTGTATATTTAGGAAAAAGAGAAATAATATTCCTAAATATACTTATCAAGAAAAGGTGATACTAAATATTTAAGTCACAATTATATTGAAACTTTAAATTTTATGTCATATATACAAATATTACTGCAGTATTAAAACTGCACCATTATTTCAATAGGCAAAAATATACACATCTGCAGATATACATTTAATAATGTTTGGAGAAATAAATAAATCACAGTGGTATAGTGTAGCTAACAATTTACTGAAAACAAACAAGAAAGTGCTGACACTCCTTCTGTTCCTGGGAATCTTATACACCAGCAGACACCCTGCTGGGAATGATGAAAGTCAGTGGAATTCACTGAAGTCTTTGGCAGCTTCATAGAAAAATCCAAGCTGTGTGTCTTTTTTCGGAATTTACAGAATTCAAACAACTAATTTTCTAACAGATGTGGAAAATAAATAAGCTTCACTTATCAATTGGTACTAAAAAATAAAATAAATAAAATAGCACAAATTACTCAAATAAATTCTGTATTAATTATTCATGTAAATGACCTTTTGTCATTGGAGTATTATAGTAACTTCATGTATCAATGTCTATGAAGATTTGCAATCATCCAGGTTATGGTTATTCCAAACACGCTTTTTAAAAGCAACTGGACTGTCTTGATTATTTTTCCCCTTTGAAAAGGTTTCACTTTTCATCTAAGAAGTGAAATATTTTCAGAGGAAAAAAAACCAAGAAAGTCTACTTGCCTTTTGAAAAGCACATTTTGTGTTCCATGTATTATGACCTTTTTCATTTTCTGCACAGTAGCTAAGGAATGTAGATATGAGCATTCAGGAGATGGGGAATTAACATAAGGAATTCTGGAGAAATGGATTTTCAGCAGTATCAAAAGAATTGGAGGTGGTAGCATAAGAGTTTGTGATGGAAAGAAGGATGGATGGATGGGAGAGGGAGGGAGGGACAGAAGGAGGGTGGGACGGAGGAGGGAAGGAAGGAAGGAAGGAAGGAAGGAAGGAAGGAAGGAAGGAAGGAAGGAAGGAAGGAAGGAAGGAAGGAAGGAAGGAAGGAAGGAGGGAGGGAAGGAAGGAAGTAATGTAAAAACAGCTTTTTATAGCTTTTTTTAGATTCAGAGATGAAAACTTAATGCTTTGGATCTTGTTCAAACTGTACATATATGGCTGTATTTTAAAACACCTGTAAATGACAGTATTATTTTATGTGTATTTTAATGAGATGGGCTTCAAATGCTACTTGTGTACATTCTTCCAATTATTCACATTTGAGAGGAGGGAGAAACTTTATTTTGATTCAAGCACTCATACAGTTAAACAGATTGTAATAAAAGCCTGTAATCTTCAAAATGAATGGAACATGTGATAATCATATCTGGAGATGCCAGTTTGTGAAAACAATAGCCATGGATGGAATAAAACAAAAGATTACAATACAAAATGAATTCCATTTGATTGCATGTAAAAAGGCTGATAAATAAATTACATTTCAAATTCAATCCTGTTCTGTATAATGTCCATGAATGTTTTCCAATTAACTCTCAAAGCAATAATCAAGAAGTCTCTATCCTTATTCATTTTTCTTTGGTTTAAAATTATGGGCAGAGAAAATGTGTGAATATTTATGCATGTACGCACACAGACACACATATGCATTCAAGCATACAATGAGAGCTTTCAGATTTAAACAGTTCATTTTTTCTCTAACATTTCCTTTCCTCCCCAAAGAATGAATCCTGAAATTTCTTTCAAAATTGTATTTAGGGACATATACTTGTATCTTATTCATAGGAGCAGGGTAAAAAGGATGAAAAAAATCATATTCAGTTCCACTTCAAAAAAAAATCACCTATTTCTTCCCAGTCTATTGTCACTATTTCTACTTAATAAAAAATTAGTTGTACTAGAAAAAGAAATTAAACTTAGAAAATGTAGAAAGGCAGATCAAGATCTAGACCTATACCTATACACATAGATGTAAAATGTGCTATCAAATTGGTTTGACTCTTTTCAATCTATTAGATCTGTTTCTAGTCTGGACCTTCATATCTTCCAACAATGCATCCACTGCTGATAATGGGACTTAGTCCATCCACTAATATAATCTTTTCTAGAATTAGAAAGTCCTGTATTAAACCCACAACTTTTCAAAATATCTTGTGTTGTGATTATTTAAGCCTCATGTGAAAACTCTGTATTCATTTGTCTAATAATCTATATGTTTGTTTTCTTGAGTACACAAGGTATTGTAATTGTTTTCCCCTGTAAACAAATTTAAAAACATTTTGCTTTTTTGAAGTTCAATTTTTAGTTTCATGGTATAGAACATGGTTAATCAGATTATTCTTTTAAACACTTGACATCTGAATATAATTTTTTCAAATTTTCATGGTGACTGTATCAAGTCCCAGTCCTTAGTCTATGGACTGGTTGTTTCTTTGCTGTTGGTAGTTGATAAATAGCAGAAGCTATCTATTAGTTCAGTATTTTCATTGTCAAGTCTAAGGCTGTTTATTGAGTTTGTTGATTTTAATTTGGTCTGTAATTTTAATTGCAATCACTGTGCTCCTTACCTGTTTTATTTCTAGATCTTGCATTTCGCATTTTTGACTAGTTGTGTCATCAGTATAGCACAGACTATTTTCTTCCTCCAGTTTTAAAATTGCTATCATCTTCTGCCAGTGTAGTTTCTTTTATATGTAACCAACATAAGAAATGGATAAATAAGCTTTGTTAATTAGAAGGTATACTGTTTTTTCCCATATACTGTTTGGACTGTGATTTCCTGACATGTCCACTAATGCAATGTTCTAGTTTACCAATTTATAGTCCTGATTGCATGACTTCATAATGACTGCTGCACTCTTCTAACTTCATTTTCTTGCACTAGAAGTTCTTGTAAATAGGGAATGTATCTCAGATATTGGTGCCTAAACTGTGAAGTATTTCAATATACACCTATTTATTTGTTTGTTTGTTTAATCATTCATTCATTCATTCAGGCCAGAAGAGTGGGGCAGATCTCACTTCTGGGACAGAAAGTACAAAAGGGCAGGATGTATGGTGAAAAGAGTTCTTCTCCTAGATACTGCCAGCTTTCATCTTTGTTTGATCTTCTTTAAATTAACAGAATAACAGAACAGAAGTTGATTACTATCTCTCCATGATAATAATATGTTAATCTGAGTTTGGAATATTACAGAATATTTTGGAATAATTTTCTGATTCCAGATACTTAAGATCATACCATGGAAACTGATTAGCCGTCTTCTTCTTTGGCTTAACTTGGAATTTTGCCTATAATCAGCACCCTGCCATGTCTTTGACACTGCAACAATGATTCTCCACCTCTTTTTATTATGCTTAGTTTGATTCCTCTGTACTCCATCTAGTGATGTCCATATATACAGGCATTGTTTTGGTTGCTTGAAACAGTATTAACTAGGAAAAACTTTTGGAATCTCAGATTTTTAGTAAGATTCCTGCTTCATCTCAACTATTTCATTTCTTTTCAGCCATTCAATCCAATTATATTTTCCTATTTAATGAGGAAGTGGACAGGATCCAAGGGAGTATATGTGCAAGCACCTATGTTTTAGACCTCTGTCCAGGGGTGGGATTCTACCAGTTCACACCTATTCGCTAGAATTAGTTGTTAACATTCTAAGCAATTTGGAGAACTGGTTGTTAGAAGAAATTACTGGCCTATCCTGTAAGGAAGGCAGGAAGGAAACATTTTGGTATTGCTTACAGAAACTGCCTCTCCATTAACCCTTATTACATAATTGGCAGGACTAGACTTCCTGTCTCAGGAACGTCTCTGGAGTTTTTTTTTCTCCTTCTTTGCTGGTACTTTGCTCGTACAAAGTTACAATGGCACTGAAAATAATAACTTATGACCATTTTTCACACTTATGACTGTTCCAGCATCCCCACAGTCATGAAAGGCCAGGCGAGGAGATGCGTGCCTCGATGTGAGTGATATTGACTTGGCTACGCCCAGCCAATAACATGATGACCAAGCCATGTCCACCTGGTCACATGACTACTAAGCCACGCCCTCCAACTAAGCTATGCCCACAGAACCAGTTGTTAAAAAATTTGAATCCCACCGCTGCCCCTGTCCCTCCTGGTTTTTGAAAGCTTCCCAGGAAGTGATAAGCGGGAGGACTCTGGTGGTGATTAATGCTTCTTTACAGGAGGGGATATTGGCCCAGCATTTTAAGGTAGCTTTGGTCTGCCCTCTTCTCAAGAAGCCATCACTGGATATCACCCTATTGAATAATTTAAAACCTGTCTCTAATCTTCGCTGTGGGGTAAGGTTGCTGAGAAGGGAGTTGCAGCTCCAGAAGTTTCTGGATGAAATGGATTATAATTCTAGACTCCTACCAGTCAGGATTCAGATCTGATATGGGACAGAAACAGCATGATTTTTGATGATCTCTAGCAGGAGCAGGATAGGGGTAGTGCATCTATCGTTGATCTACTTGACCTCTTGGTGACTTTTGATACTATCAACCATGGTATCCTTTTGAGAGGCTTCAGGGATTGGGAATGGGGGGGGGAGCTTTGTACTATTCTGGTTCACTTTCTTTCTCTATGGCCATTTCAGTTGATGTTTATAGGAGGCAAGAGATGCAGCTCTTGCCCACTGTTTTGCAAGTTCCCACAGGGTTTAATACTTTTTCCACTCCTATTCAACATCTACATGAAGTGAATGAGATCATCCATCACCATGGACTGAGATATCATCAATATGCTGATGATACTCAGTTGTATATGTCAGCCCATGTTAAGTTAAGTGATGCTGTGATCTCCCTCTCACAGGGCCTGGAGGCTTTTAGAAGCTGGATGGGGAGCAATGGGTTGAAAATGAACCCTGGCAAGACTGAGTGGCTCTAGGTTTAGGATTCTTTGGCTCATGGAGAATTGCCATCTTTGGTGTTGGATGGGATGGCACTGACCCAAACCCTTTACATAATCTGGGGATATGATCTGGACTCGGACTCCTGCTTGAAGAGTAGGTGGCAGTTATGACACAAACTGCTGATTGTGCACCAGTTACAACCTTTCAAGGACCAGCAATTCTTACTCAAGTCATTCATGCCCTAATCAGCTGCTGTCTTGACTATTGCAACACTCTCTGCGTGTAGCTGCCCTTGAAAAGCATCCAGAAGCTCCAGTGGATGCAAAATGTAGCAGCCTGCATGGTTTTGTGCAGACTTCAGTGTGCACTTGTTGCCAATTTGCTTCTGGGTTCAGTTCAAGGTGCTTGTTGTCACCTTTAAAGCCTTTCATGGCTTGGGACCATGTTATCTGAGGGACTGTCTCTTGCTAGTCACATCCATCCAACTCACTAGAGCAGGAAAGAAAGAATGAATGTTAGTGGGACCAGAAGAAGGGCCTTCTCTGTGGTGACTTCCTCTCTCTGAAGCATCATCCCTCTGGAAATTAGACTGATCCCCACTCTGATACTCTTTTGGGAGGCCCTGAAGATGTGGTTCTGCCAGTGGGCCTGGGAACTCAAAGTGAGATGGAGCCCATAAAATGGCTGGTATTAGTGTGTGTTTTCACCAGGGTGGGGCAGTGGTGGGTTATTATTTTATTATTTTTATTTATTTTATGTTGTGTTTTTATTTTCTGTAAGCTGCCTTGAGTCACTATGAGTGAGTAGGAGGCAATATAAAATTTCCAAATAAATAAATAAATAACGATTCCAACTTTGGCATCCCTGTCTCCAATTACAGGCAAGACATATTACATGTATGTTCTGTCAAATTCCAATTGAATTTGACCTTAAAATTTACAAAACTTCCATTCTTCTGCAACAGTAATTGGAATATAAATATGGATAATTGTCACCTTAATGTCTGATTGATATCATTTGGTCATCAGTGGCACTATGGCCAAGTACTATTTGCCCTTCCTAAACAAAAAAGCAATGGAAATGCTTTTCTGATGTCATGAACAGTAAACAGAGTGCTCTTCTGCCTGAAAGAATCCAATTTCAATCCATTTTATTTCTTAATGCCCAAATTGTCGATTTGCAGTTGTTTCATTTCATCTACTGTACTGAGCTTTCCTGTGATCGTGCTTCTTGTTTCATGTTCCCACTGTGTTCTGTCTTCACTTGTATAGCAGCATCAGCAACAAGATGTCTGAAAGGCTTTAATATGATCATATCATAAATACTATTAGTAGTCCAAAAGATCCTTAGCTCTTCCTCTGTAACATGTTGGTTATTATCTGACCTGAGGGCTCCATGATCTGGCACTATATCATTAATCGTTTCATGATTCCTATCCATGAATTGTTTTTGATGAAAGTAAAGGAACAGTTTACCATTTCCTTCTGTAAAGTATGAATTAATATCTTAGCCATTGTTATTGAAGTGATCATATAGCTTAGCATTTTCCTATATTGCTGCTGACCAATATTTAGGTGCCTACTTGCTTTAACTAGGGAACTGGGATGACTTTTTCTCTAGGGCTTCAGAGGGCAGGATGCAAAGTAATGGATGGAAGCATTGTCAAAGACAAATGCAACCTAGAAATAAGAAGAAAAATTTAGGAGAGCAATTAATCAATGGAACAGCTTTCCTCACTTTCTGGGTGCTCAATCACTGGATGTTTTCAAAAATAAACTGGACAAGCATTTGATTGGGATGGTATAACAATAGCAGAAGCACTTAGACTTATATACTGTATTGCTTCACATTTCTTATACCACCCCCCAAGTAGTTTACAGAGTCAGCATATTGCTCCCAATATGGGTCCTCATTTTACTGACCACAGAAGGATGGAAGGCAGAATTAACCTTGAGCTGGGAAGAATCGAACAGCCGAACACACCCCACTCCAGGGGAAGGATACTATAAAATCTCCATTCCTGGAGGAAGGTTACTGCAAAATCCCCATTCCCTCCCTACTACTGGGGGAAGGTTACTGCAAAATCCCATTCTCTCACACTAACCTGCTTTCCAGCTCCGTTCTCCTGTGCAGGACAACAAAAGAAAACCCAGCCAATCAGCTGGGACTTGGGAGGCTGAGAAGAGATGGGGATGGGACCAGTCAGAAGTGGTATTTGCCAGTTCTCTGGACTACTCAAAATTTCCACTACCAGTTCTCCAGAACTGGTCAGAACCTGCTGAATACCACTTCTGATTCTATGACTTTGAATGGCCTTCCTGGGAATACATTTTCTTGACATGCCCTTCATATATTGTTTCCTTATCTTTCCTGAACAATGACACGATGAGGCAGCATAGCAGAACTTGGGGATGGGAAAGAAGAGAGAGATTTCATATAACTGAAGGATTCTGCACATGTCTTTATTGCAGTAGTAACTTGAATAGTACATGAAAAGAAGTGTAAATAACATTAGTAGTTGCCTGGCTTTTCTCAAGCTTTGATCTGTTTACAACGTATTTCTTTTTTGCTTTCTCTAAGTGTTATGGCTATCATTTACCCACAGTGGACACTATTCAAAAACTTTGATCCACTTGGTTTAGAACATTCTGTTTTTCCAAATTCCAAAATGAGTTAAATTCCAAATTTTAATATGAATATGCAGACAGAAAGTTGGTTAACTGTGAAATTTCACATTCTTTTCATATTTGTATATTAATAAACTATAAGCATACATATTTTTTAAAAACATATTTTAAAACAGGCAATATAAAACATGCATATTCTGTAAAATGTCATGGTAATGTTTTAAATGTAAAAGTGGAGAAAAATAGAATTATAAACAAACACATGCTAAATTAACAGTTTAGCAAATACATGCAAATAGAATATTCCTAATATATGCTAATTGCTTAGAGGTTTGTTGCTACCTATAGATAAACCCAGCATTTATCCCTCAGTACTGTAGTTGAAGGATAAAATTGCCTCTATAATGCCTTTTTGAAGTATCAAATTGAAAATAACATCATAAACTTTCAGCCCCTATTTTGAAATTAATTAGTTTATACCTTTAACTGATGAAAGGTTTCTTTTACTTTTCATCCTCAATTTAAGGGAACTGTTTAAAAGCACATCTAAAGCTTTTGATCTACAGCTCTGCATGCTCCAGTTGTTCATATGGAGCTCTTTTATGGAAATTCCAGCATCAAGTGCCGGAATTCAAAGAGATTCCATAGTTAGCTGTACATATTCTAGGATAAAATATATCATTTCAACCTAATTGTGTAACTTGTTTATATAACCATGATTCCTTGTATATTTTCTTTTTTTTAATAAATTTGTTCATTCAACCTTTTGACAATTAAAAACAAATTTCCACATTTTACAATGTTACTGTAGCAGTGTTTACATTTGTAAGTGTCTTCTATTATCATGTTATCCATCTCTGCATTTGCTTCTTCGCCATTCTAGGCATTTTATATATACATTGGTATTTAGTTTATTTACACGTAAACCTCATTGTTTTATGATATTACATACATTATCATTCGAGCTTTTGCATCTTTTTCTTATCCATTTGTACCAAACATTCCATATTTTATAGTATTCTCCTTCTTCCTTACTCTTCAATAATTTTGTCAATCTGTCCATGTCTGCGCATTTGTATACCTTATTAATTATTGCAGCTTCTGGGGTGGGTCATAGCCTGTTTCCAATTTTGGGCAAAAGAGATTCTGGCTGCCACTATGATATGGAGCATTAAATATTGATGTTTTCTATTCATATTAGATTCTAACATGTCTACCAGGAAGATTTCTGGTTTAAATTTAATTTTCTGTTTTGTTATTTCCTTTAACCATGATTTAATTTTTCACCAGTATCTCTGTGCATGGGGGTACATCCACCACATGTGGAAATATGTTCCCTGCTTATGGTTACATCTCCAACATTTAGCTATCATATTTGGGAACATTTTGGCTATTCTCGCTGGAGGGAGGTGCCAGCGGTAAAACGTGTTATATATGTTCTCTTTGTAAGAAACCAACAGTGTTAATTTATAGTTTACCTGCCAAATACATTCCCACTATTCCAAATCAATGCTATGGCCCACATTTTTAGCCTAGGTTATCATACTTTCTTTAACAGTTTCCTCTTTCATTTTATAATCCAATAGGTAATTATATATTTTACTAATCATTTTTTCCACCCCTTGTAATATTTTATCTAATTCTTGCTGAGTTATATAAAAACCAAATGGCTTTTTGTCTTTTTTGTATCATGTTTGAAGCTGCAAATAGGGCCAACATTCTATTTTAATTCCCTGGGATTCTAATTGGTTCCCCATTTTTAATTCCCTCTTTTCATTTAACAGACCTCTATATTTTATCATTTTGTTGAAATCTAGAGCATTGGGATATATTTCTGCTTCCATTGTTGATAACCATAATGCCACCTTCCATAGTGGTTCTTTTTTAGTTTCTTCCACAAAGATAGCAGAGTATTCTTACCCAATGTCTTTGGAAATAGGTATGATATTTACTTTTCCCATCCCAGAGAAACGCATGCCAGCCAAATTGTAGGTCATAAACCTCTATCATTAATATTCTTTTATCTGTCAAATTAATCCAATCCTTAATCCATGTAGTTATTGCCGCCTGATAATATAATTCAAAGTCTGGGAGGCCAAATCTTTCCTTGCTTCTACTATTGTATAATAATTTATATTTTATCCTAGCTTTTTTCTTTTGCCAAATAAATTTTGATTTTTTTTGTTTAGATCCTCAAAAAAGTTATTTCCTAACTTGACTGGAACCGTTTGGAACAAAAATAACACATTCACATTTGGTAACACATTCATTTTTACAATTGCAATCCGCCCCAGCAGTGACAATTATATCTTACCCAGTTATCTAAATCCTTGAATTTGAAGTGTTAATTTATCATAGTTGTCTTCAGGGGTGGGATCCGATAGGGTTAACTACTGGTTTGGTGATTTATGAAGTTCAGTAATTTACGATGTTCTTCCTGCATGCTGCACGTGCGCACCTGCAGCATGCTGCGTGAAGAGAAGCAGCCTTTCAAAAAGCACTTTTTTCCTGCTTTTTAAACTGCAGCTGTGCCTCGCATGGCAGCTGAAGTTGAAAAAGCAGGAAATAAAGGTCAGATAAGAGCCCGGGCGGGCAGGTAGCCAAAAACATCAGCAGACAGAACCGGTTCTATGTCTGCTGCTCTTCAGAGCTACCGGTTCTACAGAGGTGGACAGAACTGGAAGAAACCCACCCCTGGTTATCTTCTTTTATCGATGAACATTTTGCCATAAGCCAAATTCTGAGATATTTTACTTTTTTTACTATCTGCATGCCTAATTTATTTGCTAATTTTTCATTTTGTTTTTTGGTGATGGGATATCATCAGAGTTCTATAACGAATTCCAGGAATTATTGGAGGAATTAATGCTGGATTTGTATAATGAGAATGAACTAAAATACCAAAGATGTGGACAGAGGTATACATAATACTTATATACAAGAAACAGACAAACCCTCAACAAATAAGAAATTACAGACCGATATCACTTCTAAATGTTGACTATAAGATCTTAGCTATGATAATGTCTGAAAGACTGAAAAAGATACTAAGCAAAATTATTCATTCTGACCAGAATGAATTGATTATGGACATCCTAGAATATTATGAGATGCACCCAAATAAACCTATGGCACTTATGTTCTTGGATGCCCAGAAAACATTTGACAACATAAATTGGCATTCTCTCATTGAACTAATATGCAGTTTGATGAAAACATTTTGGGACTTATCAAAGCAATTTATAAAATACAAACAGCAAAAGTAATAGTGAATGGAGAAACCATGGATGGTTTAGAAATAAATAAAGGAGTGAGGCAAGGATGTCCACTAGTCCCATTGTTATATATATTATCTGAAGAAGTACAGTATTGTTGTCCCAGAAGACAAAATCGAGATATCAAAGGATTAACTGTCAAAAAAGAGTATAAACTCCAAGCCTTTGCCAATGACATGGTATTTATAATGAAAGACCTAAAAGAAATAAGTTCTACACTAATGAGTGAAATAGAAGAATTTGGAAAGGTGACAGGGCTTAAAATAAATAAAGAAAAAACTAAAATAATTCCTTGTACATTTTCAAAACACATATCTATCAACATGAAGAAGCAAAGACATGCCTGTGGTTTCATCCCCAAACCCAAAAACTTTAACCTTAGACTGTCTGCTATTGACCTCACCCCTTTCCTAAGAAGTCTGTAGGGGGCGTGCATAAGTGCACCAACATACCTACCATCCCTTCCTATTGTTTATTTTAATTTTTTTATATGTATCCATTTCATGTATTCATAACTATGTTTATATTTATACCTGTTATCTTATAATCACTTGACTAAATAAATAAATAAATATCAGTTTTGTTTTCTTTTACTTTAGGATGTTTTACTGTAAATTAATCCCATTAATTAACATGAAAAATGTAAATTAAAAAGATAACTGGATGAAAATAAACAATTTCTAGTAGGTACATTTCTCCCAGTACAAAAATGCTTTTGTTTTTTATGCAATATATAAACACATATATAATTTGAGAAGCATTTTTCACATACAGTATATTTTGTCCTACATATAATTTTGTTTTGACATGGAGAATTACATTGCAAAATTCCCCAAATGTAAAAACTGAAGCAGATAGATAGATAGAGAGAGAGAGAGAGAGAGAGAGAGAGATGAGACATTTGAAATATACATATCGAATTTCAATATAATTGATAGGAATTGCCATATCCATAAACAATTATATAGAATGCTAATCCATCTTTTCAAAAAGGCTAAGACCAAGATAAAACAATCTAAGGTTCTAAATGTTGCAACCATTTAATGGGACAAAAAGAGAAAATGATTACATTCATAACTAAAGAGTAAACATATTTGATTGGATTTAAATATAAGCAATAAAAGCACATTTAGATTTTGTCCTGGTCTCATCCATTTCTTTCTGGATTATTTGCATGACCTGCCAGTTGTATGCAGTATTTGTAACTTGCTCTGAATTTGAGGCATCTATGCAAAATATTTATTTTATATTTTCAAAAATATTCATTTTTAGAATGAAATAAAAAATACTGTATATGAATTAATCTACATTGATATAGAATAAAACGATGATGAGATAATTCAACAAAAAATTATTAACCAAATGAGTAACTTCTCTGGACACCTGACTTAAACTTAGGCATCTGTAGAACACAATTGTAATGACCCAACCAATCAAAGTCATTTTCAGATTCCTCCCATGCACTTCATAGGAACTTTTTCTAAATCAGAATCTTTTTTAAACGTATAATAAATACAAAGTATACTATTTGGGATCATGGAAATTATAAAAGGACAGACTCATCCCTCTCTGACCATTTTACAGTCTGCACTTCAGCCCTTTGTGGTCATAGGTGTTTAATGTAAAAGTGAAAAAGTCTAGTTAGGAAAGTTCCATTTTTTCTATATAGCTTCGTTTGGTTTAAAAGAAAATAGCAGTAGATGTCTCCAATTATTTTATTTTCCATGATCTCATCATAAGGTTGAATGAATTTGGTTAGATTAGGCTCAGGATTTAACCCTATCTAAGGGTTTAACCCTATTTTTAGTCTAGTTAAATGTAAATGGGGATAAGGCGATATATTGCTCTTGAAGCAAACATTTCAAATTTTGAAATTTGATTGTAGCCTTACCCTTCTTAGCAACAACAACTTTTTACATGCAAAATATTCATTAGAAGGACAGGCTCGCTGTGCTTTGATTATATTTTTATGTAATATATTAAGGAAGCAAATCCTATAGTACTGAAGCATTAGAATTTATGATGGTCCAAATCCATTCATCTGCAATAAATGTTGCAAAGCCGCAATTTTATAGAAGTTTGTGAACTCACCATATGTGGCAAGAAAAGAATAGGTTTATTAAGAGGGCGTTAGTATTTGAGTAACACTAATTCTAGCAGTTAAATCCATTATTAAAGTGATAAGAGATGCAAAGCTCTTCAACAACTCTAGATCTGTGTGTTTATATTCAACTTATCTATTTTGCACCCATATTTCTTGTCCAACAAATAATTTTATAATTAGAAATAATAAAAACAAGCCATTTTTATATTAGATATCATAAAATGACTTATTTTTATTATTTTAAGTCTTGTTAGACAAGGAAGATGGGTGCAAGATACATAGGTTGAATATAAATGTACAGATCTAGAATTGGTCCTTTTAATAAAGACCTGATTTGCAATCTCCTATTACTATAATAATGGATTTAACAGGTAGAATTAACATTACCCAAACCAAGATTATCTTGCAGCACAGAAGCAACCACCATGGAATTGTTTACAAGGTATAGAGGTTTTTGTTCTCAGTTTCTGTAGCCAGAATTTGTATATAGTTGGAAATGTTTTGCCTTGTGGGAAATTAAAAACTTGCAAGTACAAAATTGCTTATTTAAAAAAAAATAACCACAAAATCCTTGTTCACTCAATTAAAGGGTCAGCTTTGGGAAACTCAAACAGATTTTCTATCCTCTACCCAGAATCAAGGGACAAGAAAAAAAGATATGCATTTATGTAGTAGGTAATTCCAATTAACCAGTGAGTGCAAAGGCACTTGTTCCACTTAAGCATGAGGAAACACAAAGGAAAACTGCTTGTTTTCAAGAACAGTCTTAGGAGTACAAATGCTTGGGGAACTGAGGAAGAGCTTGTACTATCTAGAAGCATGACTTTTATCTTTGTCAATGTAATGATTAAATAGCACTCCACCTGTGGTGGAAGGGGAGAGACCATTGTAGAAAGTTTCTGGTATTAAAAGTTTGTTTTTTATTTGGAATAGGAACTAATTTTATACATGCTTTAAACATTACGGGAAACAGTAATGTCCCTTAGGACATTATTGTCTTTTATTTTTTTCCCTTTCTTTTTTTTCCCTAGCAAAACACTCTATATTAATAACTTCCTTCATTAATTTAACTCCTACTTACACCAACACTTCTTTCTTTGAGCATGCTTATGAATATAAATATCTTAATAAAGTCAGATAGTGAGATGGTACAGAGGCATAATTCCTGAGCTGATTGTGTATTCAAACAATCCTATGTGTAGAGTTTTCTCGAAGAAATCTTGATCAGAAATGAAATACCTACTTTGCATGTAGAAAGACTCAAATCCAATCCTGGTGTATGTCAGATGATCCAGAACAATCAATTTCAAAAACTGAAAAGTGACATAGCAAGAGTAAATAACACTAAATTAGAAGGACCAGTTCTTAGAACTAAAAGCCTTGGATAGGAAGACAAGAAAAATAATGGTAGTGAATCATGCCCTTCACACATGCAGCAATATTGACAGATTCTTCTTACCAAGGAAAAATAGGTTGGCATAGAATATTGCAAGTATACCAGTTAGCTGAAGAAAAAAATAATGGCATTGGAATAATGTCTGAAGGACAGTGAGGAAGATACATTAAAGCTAATATAACATGAAGGCTTCCTGAGAACTGAAGAGACCAAGCTGGACTATAAGGAAAACCAAATGAAGAATAAAAAAGAAATATGGGGGGGAAGTATTACAAAACCAGTACTTATTAAAAAAACAAGCCAGGCCCCACAATGGCTAAAAGCAGAAAAATTGAAGAAAAAGACAAAGAAGCTAATTCTGGCTGCCCAAGACCTAGCCTTAAGAAACACATACAAAGCCAAAATTGATAAGAGAGCAACAAATAAAAATGCTGAAGGCCACTATTTAGTTGCTGCTTCAAGAAGACTGACTACAAACATCAGCATGACAAAAAAGCAAGGATGGTGCACTGGAAGATCTTCAAGAAATACCATTTGCCTCTAAGCAAAAACTGGGTGAGACCATAAAGTAGACAAAAATAATAAAAAATGAAGAGGCTAAAGTGCTCTTGGATTTTGTAATTCATACAGAGAAACAACTGCCAGGTACTGTAACAGTAGAAGTTTAACGTGAATTAAGCACAGAACCTGCTAAATAGCTAACAACTGTAATCTTACACTGTTATCTATGTAATAAAAATATAATTTATTAATCTCATTCTGTTTGTAGTCTATAAAATCTGTCTAAAGTAGATAAATGTGTTGAGAACTGTGCTCCTAATCACTTTTGACTGTTTTAATAGATAGATAGATAGATAGATAGATAGATAGATAGATAGATAGATAGATAGATAGATAGATAGATAGATGCATACATGCAAATATACATATATACATACACACATACATACAGTAATTGCATCTATGCAATCTTGTCGAATAGTTGTAGCAAACAAGATGTAAATCAGTTAGTACTTGGTATGGGAGAACACCTGATCTTTTCAAGATTGTTAGCTAAATTGGTTGGATAAAAGACAAAGATCTACCAAGCCCCCTTGTGGATGCAGTTACCAAGAGTTAAATTCTAGGCAATTTCATTTTTTAGGAAGAATAGGGGATAAGGAAAACTTATTTAGTGAGGCTTTGTGGTTAGATAACAAATCATATGATCTGATCAAAACATTGATATTAAGCATATTAATTTAGAGATAAAATGCTTGAACTTTTGAATATATATACCATGTTCTTTTCATAGGTCACATTTTACTACTGTATGTTAGTAATGTGTAGTAATGTGTAAGTTTTATTAGATTAGGTAACCCATAAGTGAAGAGCATCTGCATAGAAGGTAATCATAGACTACAAATTATTAAATCCAGGAATATCCAGTAAGTAGTCTATTTAAATGAATGAACTAAAAAGCAGCGTGTACTTTGAATAACAGAAGATTTGATCTGAAAAGTGCAAAATGTGAAAAATATTGTCACCAATTAGAGGTAACAATGCAAACGGGAATGATTACATTTAAGATGCCTCTTTTTCTTATTTGCAGAAGTTCCATAATCCAAGGATGCACTCAGGGAAGAGTCAGGTTCAAATTCTCCATATGAACTGTTCACCTTCATGTTCTAGCTTTCATAAATATCACAATAAAGTTTGTCTTTCTCTTGCCAGAGCTGGCAATAGAAATTCATTTGTTCCTTTGGGAGTAAACCTTTAGACATTTACTTTTATTATTTTTCAAAATTCTTTTAGAATAGAATTTAAGCAACAGTTCAGACACAGTGCTGAAGCGAACTTTAGAGCTAAAGAAAAATAGTTACCATTTTTGGCCAGTAAACTAAATGTTGAAAAGTAGTTCCATGCTAACATTGATATTAATGTTTACTACAAGCTAAAGTAAATAGAACTTCTGTGATCTGGTTAATATCATTTCAAGAAAGATAACAGAGCAAAAGCCACTGCAGATGGATTCATATGTTATGTAAATTGTGTACTAGAAAATCCCTGGTTCAATTTTTGTCTTTTTCATAGATTCAGCTGGTTTTTGTAAGTAACCTCTTAAATCTAAGGCCCTTTCCTTCCCATTGGCAATATGATGGAGATGATACTATATTTACTTAAGACAAAAACAATTTTCTTTAAAATAGGAAATAACAATCAATACAAATATTCATACAATACCACTTTCTTTCTGTTGTCAACCAAAGATTATATTTTTTTCCTGAAAATATGGATAAAGAACACGGAGTAGAATTATTTGATCCTAGATCTCTTTAGGCAAAGTTCAATATCTTAGCTGTTATACAACATTGCTTTTTGCCAATGAATTTTTCCACCTTTGTTGGGCTAGCAGCTCTGAGAAATCCTAATAAGCTTTGACCAATAGAGTAATAAGGCTATGCCCCAAGACTAGGACATTCTGGATTCAAATTAAAAACTGGCTACAAGAGATTACTGGTTATCAGATTGAACTCAGACTGGAAACCTTCCTTTAGAAATTATTAAAGATAGAATACCAAAATAAAAAAAAATATTTACTGTTACATATCACAACAGCTGATAGAATAGAATAGAATAGAATAGAATAGAATAGAATAGAATAGAATAGAATAGAATAGAATAGAATGCTTTATTGGCCAAGTGTGATTGGACACACAAGGAATTTGTCTTGGTGTAAATACTCTCAGTATGCATAAAGAAGGAACATTCGTTAAGAATCAAGAATCATAATGTACAACACATAATGATAGTCATAGGGTACAATCAACATCAAATCATACTAGGAAACAGAGGATACAAGCAACAAAGTTACAGTCACAAGTGGGAGGGGATGGGTGATAAGGAGTGATGAGAAGATTAACAGTAGTAGTAATGTACACTTTGTAAATAGTTGAACAGTGTTGAGGGAATTATTTGTTTAGCAGAGTAATGGCTTTCGGGAAAAAATTGTTCTTGTGTCTAGTTGTTCTGGTGAGCAGTGCTCTATAGCGTCGTTTTGAGGGAAGGAGTTGAAACAGTTTATGTCCAGGATGTGAGGGGTCTGTAAATATTTTCACAGCCCTCTTTTTGACTCGTGCAGTATACAAGTCCTTGACTGAAGGCAGGTGGGTTTTAATTGTTTTTTCTGCAATCCTAATTATCCTCTGAAGTCTGTGTCTGTCCTGTTGGGTTGCAGAATCAAACCAGACAGTTATAGAGGTGCAGATGATAGACTCAATAATTCCTCTGTAGAACTGGATCAGCAGCTCCTTGGGCACTTTGAGCTTTCTGAGTTGGCGCAGTTCTTTGCTGTGCTTTTTTGATGATGTTTTTGATGTTAGGTGTCCATTTTAGGTCATGTGATATAGTAGAACCTAGAAATTTGAAGGTCTCTACGGTTGATACTGTGTTGTCTAGTATTGTAAGAGGTGGTAGTATGGGAGGATTTCTTCTAAAGTCTACCACCATTTCTACGGTTTTGAGTGTGTTCAGTTCCAGATTGTTCCGGTTACACCACGAGGCAAGTTGTATAACCTCCTGTCTGTATGCAGATTCATCGTTGTCTCGAATAAGACCAATGACTGTTGTGTCATCAGCAAACTTCAGTATTTTAACAGACAGAACATTTGAGATGCAGTCATTGGCATACAGGGAGAAGAGAAGTGGAGATAGCACACAGCCTTGGGGGGCCCCTGTGCTGATTGTACAGATATCAGATGTGATTTCGCCTAGATTCACCTGCCGCTTCCTTTGCACAGGTATGGAAAAATCCAAATATTCCTAAAGAAGAACTGATATTGCAAAAAGTAATAGAAAGTGCCAAAAATTGAAAGAAAGAGGTGATTCTGAATACTTCCTAATCTGGAATAAATGGTATGATTGGCTAGCAAATAGAATTAAAAAATAAGACAAGAAACTTAACTGTAAGAAGCCTTAAGAATGTAAAATGTAAATTATATAAGAATATAGGAATAACGATTATAGTTAAAGTTATTAATTAATATTAGATAAATATAAATGCAATGTGTTAAGATATTTAAGATAAGAACTTGTACAGATGTCAAGAATGTTGTTGAAACTATGATGTTTTATGTTGAAACTTAATAAAAACATATTTTTAAAAAAGCTTTGATCGATAGAGTAATAAATTATCTGAAGCATAATTGTATTTGAGAATTCTAATGATCTAGGCATATAGGAGATTACTATGGAAATTTGATATTGTATATATTCAGCTATTAAGATTAAAATTCTTGTTTGTAATTCCTACTTTTGATGTGCCAATTTTCTGATAAAGTTGAGAATGGCTGAGTGAGAAAAAAAATTTTTCCCCAGATTTTAATAGAAACTCTTCACATTCACCCTTCCTAAACTAATATTCAAATAGGTAGGCAGTTATAATTCAAGTTTCACACTTGGAAGATTGTGATACCCTTATCTGATAAAAATGAATCCACAGAAAATATCTTAGGATAATGATATATAAAGCATATACACCAAAATTTGTGAAAGTCAATTGCAAAACTGTAAATCAGAGAAAATGTTAGGCAAAAATGTGTATGTTCATATGTATTGTCATGACAGCATGAGAACCAGCATTCTAATACAACACATAGGTGAGAAAAGTATGCTAACAATCATAATGTTATGTAGCAAACACACAGATTTTCCTAACCTTAAAAGGCCAAGATGGACTGTAGCATTATAATTCTGTCTAATTTCTGAATAATTATGATGTAGTTTATCATCCCTTTGTTTCTTAAATTATTTAATGCCTCAAGAGACAATAGGCAGTATTTTCTATTTTGACTGATTTTTGTATGAAAAAGCATTAAAAAAACAAGATCATAAAATATTTGGTAGCATGATGCAGGACTCAATAAAGATTGGGCTGAAATAAAATGACTTGGGCTTCAGCCCACAAGCCATTAAATTAGGAGTACTTCTAGAATAATTGAATAGACTTAATTTGATTTTCAGTAAAACTTTCCTGGAAGAACATGGATCATGCATTTTAAGCACTGATGCCAGAGTTCAGAGAGAGACAGACAGACAGACAAACAGACAGACAGACAGACAGAGAAGAGGAGGAGGAGGCAAAAAATAGTAGAAAAGAATGAAGTAATAAAACAGTATTAAGGAGAAAATTGTATCTGTATCTGAAGTAGAATTACATTTTCAAGTGGTTTAATAAATATTGAGCAGAAACATCAGAGACTCTTAAATGTAGCTTTATTCCCTTTAGCAAAGGGCCTAAAAATTTGTCAGAGGATCAGAGATCTCAAAATATATTAAATATAACTAGTATTTCTAACAAGACAAAACCATAATTTTGCCCTGATAGAAATCAGGCAATTGCTAGCATGAGTAGAGGATTAGAAACACAGTTGGGTATCCTTATCAATTTGGACTGAACAGTTTCATGGAAGATTATAGCATCGTGGCACCCCATAGATCATGTAGCTCAAAAAGAAACTGTATCGTCTTCTAGAACTTTGCAATTCAGGTTCACAATAGCAAGAGGGCATTTGCAAGACGTTGAACTTTTGAAGATATCAATAAATTTGTCTTTCTAAAATGTAGATGCGTGAAGAGAGCCTCCTTAAGAAATTTAAAGGATTTGAGCTGACTAATACCAGCTATTGTTCATGAATAATGAACAGTATGGATATCCATAATGGGTAACAAGTCTTCCCGAATACACAATACTTTTGCTTTATCAAGATTATAATAAAATTGTTTCCTCTGCAAAAAAAGTTAGATCCACTAAAGGCATAGGGAAAATTGCTGAATAATCTGCACAAAGTAAAACCAAAATTGTTGGTTAGGGAAGGAGAATTTTTAAAAAACCTAGTCTGACAAGAGTTTGTATTATTAGATTTATATAGCTATTTAAAAGACTATTAGTTGACATACACCCCTATTTTATCCCTCTTTGAATTGGAATTGGGACAGAGGTGAATAAGACATATCCTTAAGGACCAAAAGAACTGCAGTGTATTTTTCTTATAAATTCTATAATTAGAGGTAGTAGATATAGATCAGTGGACAAGTTCAATTTCTCCCATAACTTATTTCTGAGATTTGAGTCAAAAGAGTCATAGTGTTGAAGGAAGCATATAATTTTTCCCCTGGAGAAAATGTGTATTTTCAGCTAAATTGTGAACTTCTAAGTCATGATAGTAAGTCAATCTGTGTCCTCCAAAACCACATTGTTCTTCCACTAGGATATTACCTCTGACATCCAGTCTGCCAATTTTATATAGACATTTGTAGCATAAAAATTATTTGCAATACTCAGCAGACTAATTGGATTTTTATCACCTTTTTAAAATGGCACAATTATGAAATTGGTCCAGTCATCTAAGATCAGAAGTGTGTGACTGATGCATGTTTGTGTGTGAAAGAGAGAGACAATTAAGCAATAGAGAGAATAATTAAGTAATATTGGGGTCTATCACTTAATATTGGCAATCAATAGTTTTGCTGAACGTAATAGCTACCAGCAGTATTACCCTTTTAAAGGTAAAATTCTTTATTAGACTCAGAGGGAGACATGGAGAGGTAGAACAGATGGAAACATAGCCAGATGTACTCATTCTACTTTATTGTAAGAGTATATTAATAGAAGCTTGAAAGTTTGAAATGGAAGATGAGAATGACCTTGGAAGAGAGGAGGAAGTGATATTACCTAGGGAATGATCAGATAAAAAAAAGGAAAGAGCTTGCAATTGAGTAACAGGCAGATAAAGACATTTAGAAAGCATCTACTCTAACAATTCAAGTGGTAAAAAGAGACAGTGGGAGACTGGCAATATTCTGTTACTATAACCTTACAACAAAATAAATTTAGCTCATCCTATTGCTTTTCTTGTTTGGTCTATTTGAGAGATTGACAACATATTTCTCCATCTACTACCGTTACACTTTAGAGCTCAAGAAACTAGGGAGGGTCCTTCGAGCCACTTGCACCACTTCAGGTTAAGTTGCCTTTTAGCACTAGCACTAGCACTTAGACTTATATACAGCTTTGCAATGCTTTACAATCCTCTCTAAGTGGTTTACAGAGTCAGCCTAATGCCCTCAGCAATCTGGGTTCTCATTTTACTGACCTCGGAACAATGGAAGGCTGAGTCAACCTTGAACTGGTGAGGATTGAATTGCAGCCAGCAGTCAGCAGAAGTAGCTGTTTGTAATTGTTCACCACATTACAAAAAAGATGTTGAGACTCTAGAAAGAGTACAGAGAAGAAGAACCAGGATGATTAGGGGACTGGAGACTAAAACATATGAAGAACAGTTACAGGAACTGGGCTTGGCTAGTCTAGTAAAGAGAAGGACCAGGGGAGACATGATAGCAGTCTTCCAATATCTGAGGGGCTGCCACAGAGAAGAAAGGATCAAGCTATTTTCTAAAGCACCTGTAGGCCAGTTAAGGAATAATGGATGGAAAATGAACAAGGAGAGATTTAACCTGGAAGTAAGGAGAAACTTTCTGACAGTGAGAACAGTGCTCTCGGAAGTTGTGGGAGTGGCATCACTTGAAACTTTCCAGAAGAGATTGGATTGTCATTTGTCAGAAATGGTGTAGGATCTCCCGCTTGGGTGGGGGGTTGGATTAGATGACCTACAAGGACCCTTCCAATTCTGATTATCTGTCATTGTTAAATAGCTTGTAATACTGCATTCTAACTACTGCACCACCATGGCTCATCTAGCCATTTCCTTGATTCTGTCTCTTCACCCATCTCTCAAGGTCATTCCCATATTATTACAGTAGACATACTGCTGTCTTCCAAAAAGATAGCTGATGCTGTCAAATAATTGGCTTTATCACCACATATTAAATATTAGCAGACTATATTCCTTCACATTTAGGATCAAGGTTATAGCAAATGAAGGACAAACAAGTCAAGTAGAATTGGTTGATTGTAACTTGTCAGAAATTAATAGACTTAGATTGGTGCAAACATATCCACTGCAAAAACAAGGGTTTGCCAATAATAATTTGAATACCTCTAAGGGGTATTCAAGGGTCTTAAGTTACCGGGTCTCTTGAAAAAATATTTATTGATAATATTTTTTTTTAAAAAGAGGGGGAAATCACATATCTATATGGCTTGCAAATAAGATAAAGACAGCCTGCAGAAAACTCGAGAAAAAAAGTTCTATTTGTGATGTATAAACATACTTTATATATACTTTAAAATGAATACTGTGCATTTATTTCTCCTATATGTAGTAATATGTACAATTTACTCTTTGTAAAATATAAACTCTGGGTTAGGTTTTATTAAAAATCTGATTTAGAAAAAAGCACAACTCTTCTGAAAGATCATTTATTTTATTTATTTTTATTTTATTATTTCAATTTATATACCGCCCTTCTCCCAAGGGACTCAGGGTGGTGTACAGCTCATCTAAAACCCCACAAAAATACAAAAGTTAAAAAAGTATTAAATTAATATTAGCTGATTAATGAAAAATAAGAAAACTCCCCCCCCCCTTAAAACCCCAATTAAAATTAAAAATAGGATGGAGACCGATTAAAACCATCTCAGCCCAGGCCGGCCTGCTCAAAGAGCCAGGTCTTCAACGCAATGCCTGAAGGCCCTCAGGTCCGTGCCGGTACGAAGCTCTGGAGGCAGAGTGTTCCAGAGGGCAGGGGCCCCCACAGAGAAGGCCCTACTCCTCGGCGCCGCCAGACGACACATAGAGGCCAACGGCACCCGAAGCAGACCCTCTCTATGGGAACGCACCGGCCTGTTGGAGATCACTGGCAGGATGCGGTCCTGCAGGTAACCTGGTCCCATGCCATGGGTCGCCCTAAAGGTCAAAACAAGAACCTTAAAGCGAACCCGGAGAGCCACCGGCAACCAATGCAGCTCGCGCAGGAGAGGCGTCACATGGGCGCTACGCGACGCCCCCATAATCACCCGCACGGCTGCATCATGTTTAAAGCTTGGAATGTCTTCAGATCTCAGATCTCCTTGGAACTTTAATTGATCCTGACCAGGGGTAGGATCCAACCGGTGTAACTATCGGTTCAGTGATTTACAATTGCGCTGTGCGCGCATGTGAATCGTCATCAGCTTGCTGCCTGGACAGCTGAGCAGTGCTGCGCGCAGGTGCGCAGTGGTTGAAAAAATATTTTTTCCTGCTTTTTCAACCACAACTGTGCCGCACAAAGCAGCTGAGGTAGAAAAAGCAGGAAATAAAGGTCAGGTAACAGCCTGGATGGATAGGTGGACCAAAACAGCAGCAGACATAGAACTGGTTCTATATCTGCTGCTCTTCAGAGCTATCGGTTCTACAGACAGAACTGGTAGAATCCCACCCCTGATCCTGACATGATAGTCTGTATTGCACAAATACTCTTGAAAAACAGGGACAAGTTTCAGGTTCTGTGAATTGTAGCAGATGGAAATTGCCAAAGCAAAGCATTTGACCGAGTCCGTCATGATAATCTCTTCAATAAAATGGTAAAGCATGGATTAGATCAGTGGTTCTTAACCTGGGCGATATTGGGGCCAATGGAACGAAAAGGGGAAACGTGGAAGCGAAGAAATGGAAGGGGGGCAATATGGGGGTGATGGAGCAAGAAGTTTTGGGGACACTTTTGAAACTTTTTTCGTACCGCCATGTTTGGAGCTACCGTTTCCACGTTTGGAGAACCGCTGCTGCGTTTGGAGCTGCCACCTCCGCGTTTGGGGCACCACCTCCATTTGGAGCACGTTTGGAGCGCTGCTGCTGTTTGGAGCACTGCCGCCATGTTTGGAGCTACCAGCTTCCATGTTTGGGGCACCACTGCTCCTTTTACGTTTGAAGCACTGCTGCCATTTGGAGCACTGCCGTCACTCCAAACACACTCCAAACATGGCGGGGGTGCTCCAAATGGTGATGGTGCTCCAAACACAGAAGCGGCAGCTCTAAATGCAGCGGTGGTGCTCCAAACGCAGAAGCGGCCGCTCCAAACACGGCAACAGTGTTTAGAGCACCACCGCCGTGTTTGGAGCTGCCACTTCCATGTTTGGAGCACCACCGCTGCTTCTACGTTTGGAGCATCTCGGCCATTTGGAGCACTGCCATCGCTCCAAACATGCTCCAAACATGGCAGGCATGCTCCAAATGGCAGTGGGGCTCCAAACACAGAAGCGGCAGCTCCAAACATAGTGGCAGTGCTCCAAACATGGAAGCATCAGCTCCAAACGTGGCGGCAGTGCTCCAAATGCAGAAGCGGCAGCTCCAAACAAGGCGGTGGTGCTCAAATGGCGGTGCTCCAAACGTGCTCCAAATAGTGGTGGCGCTCCAAACGCAGAAGCAGCAGTTCCAAATGTGGCAGTGGTTCTCCAAACGCAGAAGCAGCAGCTCCAAACACAGCAGTGGTGCTCCAAATGCCAGCACTCCAAAAGCCGGCGGTGCTCCAAACATGGAAGCGGCAGCTCCAAACACAGTGGTGGCATGAGCAGAAAGGAAAGCAAAGCGGCGAGTGCTGAAGGTCTTGGGTCTGCAGCAAAGGTGCTTGGCAGGAGTAAGGAGTTCTCAGCACTCCGCCATGATCGCCTGTTAGGAACGGCTGGTGGCAACGCACGGCTGCCCATGGGCATTCCTAATGGCAAGTCCCCCCTGCCCTTACCCCCATTTAGCATGTTTTAAAATAGGCCTAAATTTGGTGGGAGGGGCTTAATTTTTATGCCTATAAAACATGCTTGGTCTTCCAATTGGGTGGGCGTATTGTTGGAGAAACATGGTAGCTTCAGTACAGAACGCCGTACATATGTGAATACGCATCTCTCATCTTCATGAGCATTGTTCAGCAGCCTCTATCACTCTACCCATACAGTCGCGTGCCATTAGCCAGAATGGCAGTGATGGAGGGGTGAGTGCTTCTTTGGAAACATCGCATGCTGAGTGGCTGTCCCCTGTGATGTCAACGTAACTGTTGAAACTAAGTTTATCGACGTCCATGTGTGTTTTATAGTGTTCCAGTGCAGTTGAAAATTTAATTTGCAGTTAGTTCCTTTCATTTCAAAGACCTCTCAACATGGCCGAAAAGAGGAAGTATCGCTAATATTCGACGGAAGACCTAAAATTGGGATTCATTCCATTTCCTTCCAACGTACAGCTTCCGTTTTGTCTTCTTTGTGACAAAACATTTTCAAATGAAGCGATGAAGCCTTCCTGACTGCAATACCATTTGGTAAGAATTCATTCGGATAAAGCTGACAAACCGGTATTGTTTTTCCAATCCTTAAAGGCCAAGTTTGAGGGTAGCAAAGAGATGTTATTTGGAAAATTGTCACTCAACTGCTGACAAGGGGCTCATTTGCTCCTATGAAGTATCTTTGTTGATAGCAAAATGTGGCAAATCTCACACTATCAGAGAAACACTGATTTTATCAGTGGTGAAACAGATTGTTGCCACCATGTTGGGGCCCAGTGCAAGCACTGTCACAGAATCGATTCCTTTGAGCAATGACACCATATCAAAAAGAATTGATGAAATGGCTACTGATGTAGAAGAAAGGCTTATTGACACCTTGAAAAGTACAGAATTCGTGATGCAGATTGATGAGTCAACGATTTGAGAAAATGAAGCCTTGTTATTGGCTTATGTCCGTTTCATCAACGGAAATGAAGAGATCAGGGAAGAACTGCTATTTGCTCAAAATTTAGCTACTGACACAAAGGTTCTTCGATATTTAAAAAGGTTGAAGAGTTTTTTAATGAGAAAAACATCACTTTGACAAAAGTCATGGCATATGCAACCGACACAGCTGCATCCATGGTTGGACGATATCGCGGATTTCAAGCTCATCTAAAATCGGTTGTACCTGGAGTTATAACTGTCTATTGCATCATTCATAGACAGCACCTTGTCTCAAAAAAATTGAATGGCCGTTTGCACGAGTCTATACATTACTTTATTAACGCTGTGAATAAAATTAAGTCGAATGCCTTGAACAACCGACTTTTTCACAAGCTTTGTGAAGAAATTTTGAACGTCTCCTTTTGAAGTAAGGTGGCTTTCAAAAGGAAAATGTTTGCGGCAATTCCATGAACTTTTTGACATAGTTGTCGAATTTCTTGAATCCATTGATCCAAGTCTAAGCAGTTCTCTTAAACTTCGACGTCTGGATGTAGCTTATCTCGCTGATGTTTTTGACAAGCTGAATGAAGTGAACATAAAGCTGCAAGGAGATAAAATCAATTTTCTTAAGGTCAAAGGACTAATCTGCTCATTTATTTCCAAATTGGACCTCTTTGCAAGCAATATATGAGTCGCCAGGAGCTGTATCAGTTCCCATTACCAGTTCCTTGGTAATGAACGTCAACTCCAAGCAGAAGATTTGGATGTTTTTTGCTGCCACTTGAAGCAACTAAAAGAAGATATGGAAAGCAGATTCTATCATTTGATAAATCTGGAAGTGTCCACTTGGGTGCTAAATCCTTTCACAGCAGACTTTGCACAACCTCATCCCAAACTGCAAGGGCCACTGACAGATCTGAAATACGACTATGAAGCCCAATCACATTTTCAGAGTTACGGCTCAGAAGCTTTTTGGGTGAAAATGAGGAACACTTACCCAATATTGTGGGAGGAAGTTAAGTTGCTTCTTTTAGCCTTTCCTTCCACTTACTTAGTGGAGAGGGGCTTCAGCACTATCCAACAGATCCTTTCTAAGTCAAGGAACATGTTGAAAATCACTGAGCACAGCGATTTAAGAATGAGATTAACAAAAATGGTTCCAGACATCAAGAAATTGACATCAGCTCACCAAGCACAAGGCAGCCATTGATGTTCTTTTTTTGCTTTTTGTGTACATTTTCTTCATTAATAATTGTCTCAGCTCTTATTGTTGTATTTGCTTGCATTGGATTTCACGTTCCAGTTTTTTCTCGAATCTTAATTTAGTTTCATTGTTTTCGTCTTGAAATTCTTAGTTCCTGCATTGCAGTTTGTTCTTATGCCCTTTTTATATTTCTTTTTGCGTCTTAAAATTCACTTGTAATTAAATCATTAAATGTTATTGTTTGGGGGGGGCATTTCATTTTCTTGCAATTGAATTTTGTTTTCAGTGGTCATTGCATTTAAGTGTCTTAATAAATAAGATAATAATGAAATACATGTATCACAAAGTTTGGGAGCAAAGTGATGGGTGGCATCAGAATCTTTCACACAGTTGAGGTATGGGAAAAAAACTAGAAATAAATTATTCGATATGTCCTGATGACAATTTTAAGGAAAACAAAAAATGTGTTTGCATAAATTGAAGAATTATTTCCCTGTGTTGTGATTGAGAGGTTATGTTGGGGGAGGGGGCGCTGATAACTTCCTCAATGGCTCAAGGGAGTGATTCTTTCAAAAAGGTTAAGAACCACTGGATTAGATGATACTATAGTTAGACTCACAGTTGTTTTCAATGATTGTACCCAATGTGTGCTTAGTAAATGGAAATATTGAATAGAAAGTGCCACAGGCTCTGCCAAGGGTCCATTTTGGGCGTACATTTATCAATGACTTGCCTGAGACAAATCTTACAAAGTTTGCAGCTGCTATAAAATTAGGGTCACAAAATGTAATAGTGGTGACTATTACTTTAGATGAAAAATAAAAGATTAAAGATCAAGACAGATTTAAGCAGTGAGGTGAAATGAATAGGATGATCTTTAAAAAGCTGAAGTGTAACACTTTACACTTGTCCTACTCACATCTGAGGAGGAAAAAGGCCTAAGTATAGGATGGGAGACCTAATTTCACAGTCATATATCCCTGTCAACCTAAAGTTAAACATGAACTGCAGTGTGATGTAACAGCTAAAAGTGCAAATACTATCTTGAACAGATCATGAGAAATAATTAGTATTATCTTGCCCTGGTCAAACTCTTTTGAGAATGAGAAAAAGACAGTTAAAAAAACACCCTCCTCTTGGAGTCTATTTAGCCCAAACTGTTAACTTTTTATACTGTAAAACTTTAAGAGTTGGCTCCGTCCCACATGTTTGGGTTGGATGAGTGAGGTGAGGTAATGATGAGGTGAGCTCTGTTAAAGCGGGGGGTGGGGGAGAGAAGGAGGAGGAGGAGGATTTGTGTTGTGTTGTGTCTCTGGATATTATAGATGTTGTTAAATTGTTGCTTTAACCTTGTACATTTCCAGTTTAGAAAAATGGGTGACTATATAAATTGCTTAAATAAATCAATAATTAGATTCCAGCAAGTTCAGAAGAAGGCTTTCACATGAATAAAGTGTATGGAAACCAAACATTAGGAGGAAAGCTTAAAGGATCTGGATATGTTTAGCTTATACAAAAGAAAGCTAAGTCTTCAAATATCTGAGTCATTGTCACACAGAAGAAGAAGAAATTGACTTATTCCTTATTGTGTCAGAGAGCAGAACCAGAATCAATGGGTTAAGGCTAGCCAGGAGGAGGGACTTCCTCACAGTGGAACAGGCTGCCACATGGTGTGGTATCCTCTTCATTGTTAGAGGTCTAGAATATGGAAAGCCATCTGTGGGAAATATATTAATATCATTCTGACACTAAAAGATATGCACAGAAAAATGAGTATTTTTTTATTCTTTTGAAGTTTGAAAACAATATGGGCAACAGATGTCTTGTATGAATGTAAATCAAATATCTAGAGAATGCCATGTAGCCCACCTCTCTTTTCAAATTTCAAATAACAACTAACCTTGTTATCTATATCCCCAGATATTAGCACCTACATAATATTACTTAGCTTACTTCAAGGGCCTGGCTGTCAGACATTCGTATATGGATCACTCCAATGTGAAATATTCTTCATTCCAAAATTGGGCCCTATTAAAACAGAATTTTGGGAAAGAGTACTATCAGTTCTTCAATTCTATCTTTTGAAATGAGAAGCTGGTGCTTATTGCTATTTTAAAGATTAAATATTGTGTTAATGTTTTTTTGTGTTTTCTCTTTATTATGGAATTGTTTGTTTTTTTTCGTTTTCCTCCAACAATGTCTTGATATTTTAAGGCCTTTAACTTCCAATAAATGACTATTAGAAACAAATATAAATCCTGAGTATGCCAAATCTGGCAATATATCCCTTGTTCTTGTGAACTTCTTTCCCTCCTGTACAGCAGAATGATTCCAGAAGAGCTGCTGAATTTCTTCACAGGGAGGGAGGAAAACACTATGCAAGGCATTGAAAGTGTATTTCTGCAGATCAATTAAGTTTATGAAAAGAAAAGAATGTATGGCTAAATCTAGTTTATGCACTATTGTTTATTAAGCTTCTATGTATTTATCCATCCTTAAGAAACAATCCTTGTTTTTTCCATGCTCTTACGCCATGTGACCGTTGCTATTTAAACTGCTCACCTCTCTCACACATTCTAAACTAAATGCGCAGGGTACCTTTTTATTTGAGAGCATGCATACTTGTTTTCAATTTATATTGATGACCTTACACATGTATGTGGGACAACAATGTCACTGAATATGGGAAACTGTTGAAGAGATTGGGTTTGAGAGGCTTAGTGAGGTTTTAAGTGTTAGCTCTAATTAATTGCCTATAATCCCCTTTATGCTGCTTCTTGTTAGTGTGCTGCTAAGATTTGTAAGCACAATTTCTAGATTACTTGGAGATACAATCTTCCTAATTTCTCAATTTAGATCAAAAGTCAAGATAAACAAATGCCTCTTTTTCTTTTGACAGTTCACCTTAGCCTTGCCCGCCTGTCAAAATGTTACCATGACCATTAATCTAGAAAACATCTATGTGATGTCAGCCTTCCTAGGCAGATCAGATAGGGAACCTGACTAGATTAGCTAATTCTACTTTATTGTAATGCTACATTAACAGAATGTTGCAAGTTTGAAAGTACAAATCTCCAACCATCTCTTTTGTAGACTGATAGATTGAGAAGGTTACTTCTTGAGTTTCTTGCTGTGCCCCATTATGCAGCTGCCAATACGCTCTTCCTCTGTCATTCCATAAGCAGTATCTCTGCCTGTCTGCCAACGTCATTCTGACATATCATTAAATCTCCCGAATTTAGTGTAAGTCATTTTAATTTGGTATTTTGCAGATCTAATAAAATGAGAAGAAAAAAGTTTTGTGTGTGACCTATCGATTTAGTGACCTCCAATACAATGTTGCATGCTGCCCATGTGTCTTTTCCCTTTACTTGAAACTACAAGGAAAACAAAATAAATGGAATGTCATAATAAATTACAGAGGGATTTCTCAGCCACTTGTACAATTCATTGAGCCATAAAAACATCATTTTCAAATGTATTGGGAACAATGCTTGACATTTCATTTTGTTGCACCAAAGGGTCACATGGTGATATGACTTGGTTTATGAGGAGTGTTATGAGGAGTTGTGTGTTACCAATTAATACTGGGAAAGCTTTTTTTAAAGGCCAGGCTCTTTTTTATCTGAATAAGAGCTTTGATAGCTCTTTGAGAAGGTGCTCACAAAGGATGAATTCAAGTTCATAAGTTGAAAGTAATGGGTTTCATTATTTGCTCTGTCATAAGATTTTGTAAGCAACTCCCCTTTGTGTTTCTACTGTAAAGGTTGGCTTAAGTGTGGCTGCTTTTCTCATCTCCCCATATCTTCTAAATGTTCTCTTATAGGCTGTGACAGCCACAAACCTCAGCAGTTTGTCTTTGGCCAAAGCTATCAGTTCAGGTGAATGCCAAGTGTGTACATTCTCTTTTTCTAGTTCTCTTTTGTGCCTTCCATGTAATTATTAGCACAGTCTAGTGCTTCCATCTAGTGGCAACGAATGATGCCTACAGCTAGCCATTAAAATGAATTTCTCTCGTCCTCTCTCTTTTTGGTAGTATATTCCCCTACCTTGAAGCAAGCTTATTTGCTATTATGGTAATTAGTTTTGCAGATGATGAGTTTTTCCCCATGTTTTTTTACATTATTACAGCAGTTTCCATTAAATATTCATGATATCTTTATCAAGCCACAAGGAGAGGATTGGTAAAATAGTACATGCGTCTGTACAACTTTGTATATGGTTACCTCTGAAAAAGAAATAACTCCCCCGTCTTTATTACACAATAATAAAAAGAAGCAGAAGGCAGATGTTGGGAATCCAAAACACTGACATTCTAAGAACAATCCAATATTCTGGCACACAAAATATAGTAAGGGACTTACAGAAAGTGTTAAAGAAAGGATTTGTTATTTCAAAAGTATTAAACTATTGTTCTGAATCAATCAAGTTAACATGTAAACTTTCTACTTTTTTATATGCATTGCTACATGATAACATAGTTAGTAATATTATATCAGTAGCAGTGGTTAAGACACCAGGCTAGAACTGAGAGACTATGAATTTTAGTCCCACCTTAGGCACAAAGCCAGCTGGCTGACATAGTCCATAAAACAACCTTTGAAATTTGCCAGGAAAACTGCATGGAATAATCCAGGAAATTGCTGGAATGATTTGAAAGCATGAAGCAAAGCAAAAAAAAAAAAAACAAGTAGGTATCCAGTTTCAGGCAGTGGTTAAGGTACCAGCAAAAAACATGAGACAGGGAATTCTAGTCCCAAATTACTGTAGACACAAAGCCAGTTGGATGACTTTGGGCTATCACTAAGTGTTGTATCTTATGATTCTTGATGAATTATTTTATTTTTTCTTATGAACACAGAGAGCATATGCACCAAAGACAAATTCCCTGTGTTCTATTCTATTCTATTATCAGCCCTAGGAATGAGGCAATGGTAAATCACTTCTGAAACCTTGTCAAGAAAATGGCAGGGACTAAAACAGGCAGTCACCAGGATTTAACTCTAGGATTAACAAACTAATAATAATAATTAAAAAAAACCTTCTTCACCCCAGGGCAGATTGTTTTGATAAGAAAGTTAAATTAAAATTAGCACATCTTCTTATTTTGCACATCACTAGATGAGAGCAAGAACATCAAGCTGCAGAGAAGTTCCATGAAACCATTGTAAAAGACTAGGCTAAACAGAAATATGTCTTGATATTGGGAAGGCATAATATCATTTGGTAGGGACAATGTGTCATAGAAAATGTATTTATTTATTTATTTTATTTAATTGATCTTCTGTATCGCCCCCTCTCTCGGCAGGACTCAGGGCGGTGTACAGCTGAATAAAAATAGTGACATAAATACAATATTTAAAACGGAATTAAAAGAATTAAATAATTGGCTGAAAAATTAAAACTATCAAAGGTTAAAAACTAAAAAACCATTTAAAATCAATTAAAACCCTGCAAGTAACTCTAGGCCAGACCAGCTTGATGGAATAAGTGGGATTCTAGCGCGCGCTGGAAGGTTAATAAGTCAGGGATGGTCCTCATCTCCGGGGGTAATTCGTTCCAGAGGGAGGGTCCTCCCATAGAGAAGGCCCACACAGAGAAGGCCCCTGTCCAGCCGGTGGCAACCCGAGGAGGCCTGCCCTATGGGAGCGCACTGGTCAACGGGAGGCCGATGGTGGCAGTAGGCGGTCCCGTAACTACCCAGGTCCCAAGCCATGGAGCGCTTTAAAGATGACCACCAACACCTTGAATCACACCCAGAAGGCCACCGGGAGCCAGTGCAGCTCGCACAAAAGTGGCATAACATGGGAGCTCCAAGAAGCCCCCAAAACCACCCACACAGCCGCACTCTGCATCAACTGGAGCCTCCGGATGCTCTTCAAGGAGAGCCCCATGTAGAGAGCATTGCAATAGTCTAGGCGGGAGATGATGAGGGCGGATGTGACCATGTGCAGCGCATCCCGATCCAGAAAGGGCCGCAACTGGTAGATCCACGGACCTGACAAAAAGTCCCCCTGGCGACGGCCGCTATATGGTCTTCTAACAACAGCCGTACCTCCAGGAGGACACCCAGATTGCGAGCCCTCTCCATGGGGGCAAGAATTTCCTCCCCCACAGCCAGTGATGGAGTTAGCTGGCTGTATCGGGATGCCATAAAGCACAGCCACTAGGTCTTGGCTGGATTGAGCTGAAGCCTGTTTCACCCCATCCAACCCCACACAGCCTCCAGGCACCGGGTCATCACTTCCACGGCTTCGTCGGGGTGGCCTGGGGTAGAAATGTACTGATGAAACTCTACCCCAAAGCCATGGATGATCTCACCCAGCGGCTTCACATAAATGTTGAACAGGAAGGGCGAGAGCACCGATCCCTGAGGTACCCCACAAGTCAGGGGCCTCGGGGCTGATCTCTGCCCCCCTGCCAACACAAATTGCAAACGGTCGGAGAGGAAGGAGGAGAACCACCGCAACACAGTGCCTCCAACCCCCAAGTCCCCCAGCTGTTGCAATAGGATACTGTGGTCGACAGTATCAAAAGCCGCTGAGAGATCTAACAGGACCAGGACAGAGGAATAACCTCTGTCATGGGCCCTCCAGAGATCATCCACCAACTGCGACCAACACTGTCTCCATGCTGTACCCGGGCCTGAAGCCTGATTGGCATGGATCCAGATAGATAGCTTCATCCAGGTGCCGAGGAAGCTGTCGTGCCACCACACTCTCAACAGTCTTCGCCAAAAAGCGAAGGTTGGAGACCGGACGATAATTAGATAACAGAGTTGGGTCCAGGGACGGTTTCTTGAGGAGGGGTCTCACTACCGCCTCTTTCAAGGCGGCAGGCAAAAAACCCTCACTCAAGGAAACGTTAATAATGCCCTGGAACCAATCTTGCATCACCTCCCGAGTGGCCAAGACCTAGCCAGGAGGGGCACGGATCCATTAAATATGTGGTGGCATTATGGATGATAGATGATGATGGATAAATGTTCCACCCATAATCCTTAAGTAGGGTTCCACCAAAGAAAAGTTTCTGTCCTTTGCACAGACTTAATTAAGAGTATCAGATATTTTCAAGTTCGTGAGTACTCTGGATAAACATTATTAATGTACATACATGTGACTCTGCAAGAGCAAAGGTTTTGTGGTTATGCCTGAACATACCCTTGGTTCTATACAAGGGAGAGCCTGGCTAGTGCAAGATTCTGGCTCCTTGGAAATCAACAATTGTATACACAGGATTATATTCTGTCAATGTTCATTCTGCTACATCATAAATGAATCTCTAATACAAATGTACATCATATCAATTGCTTTATGCAGGATGTTTCAAACCAACATCTTCCAGAAGTAGGCAGGATGATAGGTGATGATGATAATGTATTACAAAAATTGTTTCAAATCAATATCTATCCGAATGAGAAAGAGGATAGATGATGAGGATGAAAATGAGGATGATGATAAAAAATATGTGTTTGGAATATTATGGATATGATGTGCCTGCCTATTGATGTAGTTCAGTGGTGGGATTCAATTTTTTTACTACTGGTTCTGTGGGCATGGCTTTGTGGGCATGGCAGGGGTAGGATACTGTAAAATCTCCAGTCGGAGGTGGCATTTGCCGGTTCTCTGAACTACTCAAAATTTCTGCTACTGGTTCTCCAGAACTGATCAGAACCTGCTGAATACCACCTCTGGTACCAGAGCACCTTGAGGAATTAAAATAGTTAAAATGCAATGATAACTATCAATAGCCAACTTATGTTCGTAAAGTGAAACCTTTTAGCAGAGAGGTCATTTAATCTCACCAGAAAGAGCACACCCAGGAGAAGCAATCCTTAGATCCATTTGCACCACTTAAAGCTGGTCTCACTCACCTCCCAAGATATCCTAATGAAATAATCCAGATTTAACAAAAGAACACATGCCCCCCAGAAAGACAGTAAAAAAAATCAGCACCAAGCTTGCATCCTGCCTCTTGGAAATATACCCCAAAAGGATAGTTCCAGATACCACTAAAGCAGTGAAGGAAGATTCCCCTCCCCAGATAGAAAAAGAAACTATGAGGCAGGAAAAAATTCAAACACAATACAAATAATTAAATCACAACAGTAGCTGTTGCTTGTTAAACCAATTACCAGAACAAATAGACACAGATTTCATAGCCAGATTTCTCAACCCAGTTTCTTTTCAGGAACAGAGATTAACCTTTTCCCTTCCCAACAAAGTTGAATAGGGAAAATTATCCCATTCAATAAACATAGGATTAAACATCACCAAGGACAGAATTAAACTTCACCAAAAACCAGTTTTAGACCAAAACTCAGAAAGAATATGTAAACTCATGTTTGAATATCAATTTTTCTAGCTAGCCAAGAAGCCTTGCTAAATGTCACTCATCTAGGTTCCTTGTCATTAAAAGCTTTTTTCCAGCAGCTCTGCTTCACTATTCAATTATTTCTTCAAAGTGCTGAACTCCAACAGGGTAGTATTTCCTCCCAACAGCAGTGTAAAAAGCTTAAAACAACCCTTCCCCTTTAAGCAAAGAAAAAAAAACTCCTTTGGAGTCAGTAAGTCTAGGCATGCTGCCAACAATGTAATAAGGATGGGAAAACAAAACAAAAGGAGATTTCTTCCAACAACCAGTTCTCCAAACTGCTTAGAAAGTTAAGAACGGGTTCTAGCGAATAGGTGAGAACAGGTAGAATCCCACCCCTGATGCAGTTCTTTATATATACAATTATACAACTGCATGCTGTACAAATAAATTTTATTTCAAATGCTTAAAATTTTATTTCCTTTTTCTTGTTTATCCCAACCAGTATTGACGAAGGCATGATACAAACAGGGATAGTGTATGATCCTTCAGAACAGCATGAGTTCTAGATAAAAATATTACCAGTTTTCTCTGTGTTGCCTTTAAGGTTATATATTTTATTTTACTTTATTTTTGTTACATTTAGTTTGGAATTTTAAAAGCCTTTAAATCCTTACAACTGTCATTATTCCTAACTTCCAAGTATTTACCTCTGTTTACAGATTTCTCAGACGCAATAGCAAGTTTATACTCAAAACATCTGTGACAAGGTGTACAACATAAAACAAAAAGAATTTGCTAAAAAAAATCTATTTGCTTCAAGTGGAAAATAAAATGTAAGTTTCAAAACCAAACATTCATACAATTCCCTAATCTGTTTTGGACATAAAAATATCTATGTGCATCTCTTTAGCTATAAGTATAGGTCTTAATTCTGGTGACCCAAAAAAGGATGGAAAGTCCTTCAAGAAAAATGTGAATTAATCAATTTAATATTCTCAATATATACTAAATGAAATCTGAAAAACATATGTAAGGTGCAATTTATTTTCAATCCAGCTAGCAAACATGATAGTCTTGAAATGTAATACTTATATTATAATAATACTACATAGATTTATCCTGTGTAAATTAACTGTAAATGCAATTCATGTATAAACCTAATGCTTTCTTGTACATTCTCTTCTAGAAGCAAGTACCATAGGTTAATTAGATGCTGATTGCTGGATCTTTCGTATCCATACAGAAAGTATTGTGTTAAGCATTAGGACCTTTTTTCCGATTTGACGATTTAAACTCAGTGCTTTGTTCTGTTATTATTATTTTCTGAAAAAGTGAAAAGAATATTGATAACTGTGCCAATTGTGTGTGCGTATGCATACATATGCATGTGTAATAGTATGCAACGATTTTCCTTATCCAGCTTTTGGGGGCTATTGTCTACATCAAAGTGGCAGCCCAGAATATAGAGAAAGCCAAGATTAAAAACTAAATTTGATTTAATATATATTATGATTCATTAAAAATAAAATAGCTAAATGTACATAATGTGAATATTCCCTCTGAATTTAATATTTTCTTCCTTGTGTCATTCCTAGAGAGATGAAGTTTGATGCAGTGGTTAAACGACCAAACTAGGAAACTGGGAAACCATAAGATCTAGTCCCATTGTAAGCATGAAGCTGCCTGTGTGATCTTGGGTTAGTTAATGTCTCTAAACCATAGGTAGGAAACGGTGAAAAATACTTCTATACTCTATACTTCAAAGAATAGTCCAGGCAGTTGCCAGATTCTACACTGACTCAAAGACACACACTCACATATACATCAAAGTTAGAATTACAATTACCTAGCAGCTGGAAGGGTGGGTAGGACTTCTTCTCTGTCACATATACCTCTGAGACTTACCTGGGTGTAATTCTCAGCAGGCATTAAATATGCCTATTATATATGCATACATCTGTAATGGGAACACAAGAATTGGAATTGTGATATGGCAATAATGGAGGTAGAATCAGTTGTCTCTTCAAAAGGACATATAGCAATACACTGAAAAAGTTACTGAAGCGTTATTTATCATAATGAATTAACATAATGAAGACATGGTCTAGTTCTTAAGTATGCTTCACTTCAACCTTTCATGAAATATATGTTAGATTTCCAACCTTTCCAGACTGTGTTTGAAATGTTGAGGACATCTCATGAGCACTTAAAAAACAACAACTGGCTGATTGAATGGACAGTAATCTCAAAATATGCCTTTACTTGAAGACAAACTGGTCACAATAATGTCTTTAAGTCATTCTACTCTGTTTTACTTAATTTCTGCAACCCATATTTATTTATTTTCTTCTAGTTTCTTTTCTTGTTGGTACTGGGCACCATTTCAAACAAAACCATGAGCTGAAACTTAGAAAATAAACCCACCATTTTATTTTCTAAGATTGCCTTTGGCATTTAGGTTACCAGGTTACCTTCAGGACCGCATTCTGCCAGCGTTCTCCAACAGGCCGGTGCGTTCCCACAGAGAGAGTCTGCTCCGGGTGCCGTCGGCCGCTATGTGCCATCTGGTGGCGCCGAGGAGTAGGGCCTTCTCTGTGGGTGCCCCCGCCCTCTGGAATACTCTGCCACCGGAGCTCCGTACCGGCACGGACCTGAGGGCCTTCAGGCGCGCGTTGAAGACCTGGCTCTTTGAGCAGGCCGGCCTTGGCTGAGATGGTTTTAATTTGGTCTCCATTTTATTAATTCTAAATTGGGTTTTAAGGGGTGGGGGTGGGGTTTTGTTAGTTTTATCAAGCAGCCGATTGAAATTTAATATTTTTTAACTTTTGTATTCTTTGTGGGGTTTTTAGATGGGCTGTTCACCGCCCTGAGTCACTCGGGAGAAGGGCGGTATATAAATGGAATAAATAAATAAATAAATAAAATAAATAAATAAATTTATATGGGACTTGAGACATTGTTGGGAATACATTTTTTGCTAATGGTTGTTTGGCAAAACAACTATTTCACTTAATGATCTTAGTTTAAAACTGTGATGACCCCGGGGGGGGGGGGATACAAAATAAATATAGTCATAAAAACTTGGTGAAACCCCTTTTATTCCTTCACTTTGCTTCCAAGCTCCAAATATTCTTGACGGAAGACAAAAAACCCACACACAAGCAGTTACAAGGAGGGGAAAAACAACACAAACCAGGCAAGATAAGGATTGGAGGACATCTACAGATAACAGAACACACACTGGGAAGGACGACAAACTTAGAGAGGAACCATAAACTAGAGATATTTCTACGCTTTATTTCCCATACGCATGTCCATCCTCCTATTCAGTTGTCACAGCTGCAGCCCATGAAGAGGATCAAGGCTCTCTCCTCCCAAGTAGACCACATCTCTCACTTATCCTCTCCTCCCTGCATGCCCTAGGATGGAAAGGGGATGGGCCTGGGTCCTCCTCTGACTGCCCAGCTGGCCTCTACCCTTCCCCAGCCTCCTCCACAACCTCCGGAACCACACCTCTACTCCCTGTCAGCTCTTCCTCCTCTTCCTCAGAGTCAGTCTCCACCAGGGGCATGACAAAAACATATTTGAGAATACAAAATCAAAAGGCAAGGAGTCTGGTGGGAATTTGGCACAAACAAAACAATGTTCAGTTTTGTACTCAGGAAAAAGAAAAAAGAATCACAAGGTGCATTCACTTAAACCAGCCCCTTCTCCCTCTTTTATATTTTATAACCTGCAGTTGTTTAAAGATGAATGTACATGTTCCCAACATTTGTGTGTTTCCTAAATTAGATTGCTCATTATAGAAAATTTTCTGGAAAGCATTTTCAGGGAAGAATAGGTAATAGAGAAAGATCTGTGTTGTTCTTGGACCTGGACTATCTGCAAAATTTCACCCAACATGATTTGGTCAACTTAATCTTATGATTTTTTCCTCTTTTTCAATTGAACAAAAATAATAATAAACAATTTGTTTAAAATGATATGCGCAATATTTTCCAGTATGAATTGACAGATGGAAAGTGATAATTAAGTACCTTCTTCAAAAACAAAAAACCCTTGAAAAACTCATCTTAAAACTGAATCATAAATTGGTCTAACTAACTCAGTAATTCTGGTGCTAAGTAATAATTCCTTGCCAGAATTTTAGCTATTTCCTTGTCTAAGCACCAGATACTGTGATTTGCACATAGACCCTTCTATATGCAAGCCATGTTCTTTATTAATAACTTTTCTGTTAACAGTTCCTGTACCATCTTTGCATCTTCCAAATGTTTCTTAAAACTCCATCTTTAAAAACCAGAGCTTTTTCCAGATTACTCGGTGTACATTTCAAATGGGAATGCTAAATATTTGTATTAAATGAATGCAAGTGTACTTAAAAATGTATTCATTTTATGGATAGGAATCACATGTGCATATATTAATACCACAAATTGTGTCATCATAGAGACTCTTAGAATGGCTAATCTGATGCTGTGGATCTGCAGTGATTAGCCAATGATAGGAAAATCATTCAGTCCTATTTAACCACAAACTACTACTAAAACTAAAATCTTATGGTATCTCTGGACACCTGCATAACTGGATGGAAGCATTCCTGTCAAATTGACAACAAATGGTCAAAATTGGGAGCGTCCTATCAAATTCTGTACCTGTCAACAGTGGTGTCCCACAAGGCCGTGTTCTAGGACCAACTCTCTTCATACTTTACATAAATGACCTCTGTGATCATATTAAGAGCAACTGCATTCTCTTCGCTGATGATGTAAAGCTATTCAACACCACAGACAATACTGCCAGCCTTCAAAAAGACCTTGACTATGTATCAGAATGGTCAAACAAATGGCAACTTCAAATCTCAACAAATAAATGCTCTGTCTTACATATTGGCAAAAAAAAAAATCAGAAAATAAAATACAAGCTGAATAGTCAAGACCTTGTTGATAATCCAAACTCTACCAAGGACCTTGGAATTCTCATCTCAAATTATCTAAGTGCTAGAGCCCACTGTAACTACATAGAGAAAAAAGCATTAAGAGTTGTTAACCTAATCCTACATAGCTTTTTATCTGGTAATATCAGAAGTGGTATTCAATTGGTTCTCACCTACTCGGGTGAACGGGTAGTGTTATTTGGCATGGGTCACCGAACCGGTGGTGACCCCTAGCTGGCCATGCCCCCAACCCGATCTCCCAGTCGCTCACTTGTGATCACTGTCCTAGCTTTCCATTCCCCACGTCCTCTTTCTCCCCGGGGGAAAGGAAGAAAGGCATGGACGCTGCAATTTCACCGTGTGAGTAAAGTGCCTGGAGTGAGAAGGAGTGTGGGCTGACAGAGGGGGTGGGAGTGAATCGAGCCTTGGAGCACTTTTGCAATGTAAAAGAAATGCATTTTGGAACTAGGTCCTTTAAAAACTTTAAAAACAAAGGGGTGGGGGAATCCATTCCAGTCTTGGAGAAATTTAAAGGAGCTGCTTCCAAAATGCTTGTTTGTTAAGTGCTGTGTGTGTGTGTGTGTGTGTGTGTGTGTGTGTGTGTGTGTGTATGTGTGTGTATGAGAGAGAGAGAGAGAGAGAGGGTGAGACATACAGAGAAAGAAAGAAAGAAAGAAAGAAAGAAAGAAAGAAAGAAAGAAAGAAAGAAAGAAAGAAAGAAAGAAAGAAAGAGGAAAGGAGAGAAAGAAAAAAAAATAGGAAGAGAGAGAGATAAAACTCTGTGCTATTATTTATAATTGTTCCACTATTTATCATGTGTTAATATTTTACATTGTCCCTACACCTAGAATGATTTTTCTGCCTTTTTTTTGCCCAGGGCTACCACATATTTTTCAGGGTTTACATGCGTTCAATATCAATAGTCCAGAGCATAAAATACACATGTGTTTAACAAGAGTTGAAAGGGACCTTGGAGGTCTTCTAGTCCAACCTGCAGCTTAGGCAAGAAAACTGAGGGTGCCAAACTCTGAGTAGAAAACCTGGGAAAGGTGTCAGAATAATACTTAGAAGGGACCTTGGGGTGAACCCTATACCATTTCAGAGAAATGGCTGTCCAGTCTTTTCTTAAAAACGTCCAGTGATTGAGCACCCAGAACTTCTGGAGACAGGCATTTCTACTGGTTAACTGTTCTCACTATCAGGAAGTTTCTCCTTAGTTTTAGGTTGCTTCTTTCTATTCAGTTTCCATCCATTGCTTCTTGTTTGCATTCTGCTTCTTTGGAAAATACATTGTCCCCCTTTCTTTGTGGCAGCCCCTTAAAAGCCTGTTGCCTATCACACTCTTGAGTAAAGCATGTGAGCCATTTCTGATCACACTAAACTGATCTATCATATGAATTGCATACATCTTTATCATTATAATGCAGATAATAAAGTCAAAAAAGATGAACAACATTTTTACAGAACTATAGATAAGTTGAGGCTGGGTGACAAGGAATGGCTGGGAGGGGAGGGGCCAGGTAAGCCACCCCTTGATGTGAGTGACATTGAATTGGCCCACTCAGTCACATGACCACCAAGCCATGCCCACCCAGTCAGATGACCACTCAGTCACATGACCATTAAGCCACACCCACCCAGTCACATGACCACCAAGCCATGCCCACCATCGTGTCTTGTGAGTTAATTTTGTGAGTTTGCTTGCTGGCAAATTTTATGTGACAGACTGAGCTAGCCGATGGCAAATAGATCTCTGAATGAATTAGTGATTCTGTGAGCAACTCAATCTGCCTGCCTGCTTTGCCTGATTTTGGGTAAAAGTTGCCCTTTTTTAAAATAAAAAATTAAATATTTACATGCATAGTATGTTATGAGTTAATTTTGTGAGTTTGCTTGCTAAGCAAATTTTATGTGACAGACTGAGCTAGCCAATGGCAGATAGATTTCTGAATGAATCTGTGAGCAACTCAATCTGCCTACCTGCTTTGCCTGATTTTGGGTAAAAGTTGCTCTTTTTTATAAAAAAATTCAATATTTATATAAATATTTATAATATTTACATACAAGCCATGCCCAGCCAGTCACATGAACATCAAGCCACAGTCACAAATTAGGCCACAGCCACAAATTAGGCCACAGCCACAGAACCAGTTAGTGGTCCCTGGGTTCTAAAATTATGAGTTTGGTGGTCTCTGAGGTCCAAAAGGTTGGTGACCCCTGCTCTACCTGACTCTGTGGTTTCTTTCCCAAACCCCAAAAACTTTAACTTTAGACTGTCTACTATTGACCTCACCCCTTTCCTAAGAAGTCTGTAGGGGGCGTGTGTAAGCGCACCAATGTACCTACCATCCTGTCCTATTGTTTCTTTTATTTTTCTTAAATGTATCCATTTCATGTATTCATAACTATGTTTACTCTTATATCTATTATCTTGTAAATGATTGACAAATCAAATTAAAATAAAAATAAAATAAAATTGTAAGTTGGAAACGTACCATGCATTAGCACCAAACCAAATACCATCACTTAAGCCATTTTAAGAGTCTCAATGATGGCATAGAATGTATGGGTTGATTTACAAGAGAACTAAGTGTTATCTGAAAAAAATTAAATTCCTGAATAACCGATCACACTAAACTGGTATATCATATGAACTGCATACATCTTTATCATTATAATGAAAATAAAAGCTGGAAAATAGTTACATGGTATGAATTCTAATACTTGCAGTTTTGGTGTTAATAAATATTTAGAAGATACATAAAAAGTATCTTGAAAGTATTTGAAGTTATAATAAAGGTAAAGGTTTCCCCTGTCTAGATATTTTACAATTCTAGGGGGTGGTGCTGATCTCAGTTTCTTAGCCAAGGTTGACAGTGTTGTCTGAAGACATTTCCGTGGTCATGTGAGCAACATGGCTATATGCCAAGGCACATGGAATGCTTCCCACCAAAGTGGTAACTATTTATCTCCTTGTATTTGTATGCTTTCAAACTTGTAGGTGGGCAGAAGCTGGGGCAAATAATGGGAGCTCACTCCATTGCGCGGTACTGGGTCTCAAACCTTGGCTTCAACTTTCTAACTGCTGAACCATCATGCCCCCTACTTATCAATGCTGAAATTAAAAGGTAGTGATCCAGTTTAGTCTACTGATTAAGGCATCAGGCTTGAAACTGGGAAACCATGAATTCTAGTTCCACCTTTGTTGGAACTTTCTGTACTATCTTGTGTATGTGCAGGCCGCCACGCGACTGTAACACAGAACAAAGAAGAAAGATAAAAGGAGATTCACCCCAGCAACAGTTGCCCAGCCAGTGAGAACCGCGCACATGTAGAAAGTTATCATATCTGTATGCGTTGCTTGAACTCCTTTGTTGCCTTCTGTATCCTCCCACCTTTTGTTAATAAAAGGGGGTCCCGGAGTCAGCTCTGGGCTCTCATCCCGAGAAAGCTGCCTTGTGTGTCTTTCCGCATTCGGACCCCTCATGAGAAGCCCACCAGGAAAATTACACACCTTAGACCTGAAAAAAGGCTAAACGACTTTGAGCCAGTCTCTCAGCCCAAACTACCTCACTGGGGTATTCTTGTGGGGAAAATAGGAAGAGAAGGAATATGCAGGGGTGTATGCCCATGTGCCTCAGCTTCCTTAAATAATTTTTTTGAAGTACACTTACACTTATTGAACACAAATATTTAGCATTCCCATTTAAAAAGTACACTGAGTAATTTCAAATCCTCTTAAAAACTTTCTTCTATCATTATTTGCTCCATTTGAAAGAAGCTGAAGTTGCAGAGGTCCTTGTGTACTCTACAAATGTCTTATGGAGAATAGTCAACAATAAAGTCTACTCTGCCTTATGAATCTGCAATTCTGTAATAAAATGTATGCCTAAGAATAAGTTATAATTTTGCATAGCAATAGCTGAACTGCTTGATTTTAAGCATTAGTATAATGCTTACAAGTTAATATTTAAAAAAAATGAAGAAGGAAAAGAAAATGGAGTTTAGTGACAATTCTGATTAGGCTACTCTCAGTACTACCAGTATGGCTGCATGTAAAATAAGTGTTGTTGTTTTAAATGCTTACCTAGGACAAAATCTGCATAGAGAATTTAAGCAGCTTTAATAGCATCTGTAAGCACCTTACACTTTAATATATCAATACTTCCAGCATCAAAGTGAGGGAGATAACTATGTGTTATGTGTTTGATTTACAGGAAAATAATATGGGTCTGGGTATGAAATTGTATTGTCCCTTTATAGGAAATTTTCAGCATTATTTCTACAATGAAATGTAAAGGAAAGAATAATGACAGAAGAATGCACATTAGCTCTCTATTAAAATGGTATTTGCCAGACATATTCGTCCTCCACAGGAATAATTGGGAACTATTTTCTAATCACTGTAGATGAGAAAATGTTGCATGGATCATTTCCAATGACATTTTTCAGAATCATTTGCTAAGTAGCTGGGCAAAAAGATTGATAGCACGATAGCTAAGGAGGAGCTGTGGAGGAGCCCAAAGTCTTGCAGAGCATATCTCTCAATTCTGGGTCAGCCATAATACCATGAGGTGACCTTGGCCCCCTCATAGGCTGAATTCACCCACACTGAACAAGTTTGACAGCATTTTTTCATACCATATACATTATATTGCATAAACATAATTTGGGCTTTAGATATTTCAGAAGAAAATAGAATGTTGGTTATTTATTTTGTTGGGTAGTGGAGTATAATGCTCTTAATATCCAAAAGGAGCTTTGATAAATATTCTATCTTTGTTTTTCTATCATTGGTCTGGCAATCTACAGCTTCCTTGGTTTCCCATACTTCATTTTCATCCCAGGAGAAGGCCATTTCCTCCACTGGACATCATCACCTCTAGAAAGATCAGTTCAAAAAATGGCTCCAAGATTTTCACATTCATTCAAAATATTCATTCAAAATATATATGCTGCCCTAAACTTTTTACCATGTGTTCAACCTGTTGCATGCCCTTTGGTTGGGAGGAGATTAGTACATTAAACAAGACTTAGCAATATATTCAAGCTATTCTTGTTTTCTTATAACATGGGCACCAAAGTGGAAGGCAAGGGAGAATATTTTAATACATACTTCATCATGAAAATCCTGTTCTTTTTGTACTGGTAACAAATTTATCCTAATTTCTGCATTAGGGTGGCTAGACTTCCTTGCTAGATGTATTGTTCAGTTCATGTTCTATGTTGTTGGCTGGATTTGTGCCTTGTTTCCAGCTTTCTATTTAGTTTCTATACTATGACTTGTGCAGAATTAGTCTAGTGTCAGGTGGTACCTAAATAAAATAAGTGAATAAGGGGAAGAGCTTGTATTGTCCTGTTACAATGTGCTTTGTCATCTGCAGTGCAAATCACTTTCAACCATCAATCATCCTGCCAGTGTTTGCCATCTAATATATCAATGCAATTTTGATATGTTAGCCTGAAAGTAAACTAAAAGTTATAATTTCTGTGTAGAAATTGTATTTTTCTATTTCATATTTGGACTGAAAAGATGGTTTTGGTATGTGTTTTACTTGTTTGTTGAAAAACTACTTCCACTATATTTCTGACATGCTTTAATTTTGTGAAAAGAAAAATGGATCCCTCTAACTTCCTGTAAATAACCACATAGTTGATCTCAGCCATAAGAGGTGACATGGTTAGAATCAATAGAATGATGCCATGGTGATATATAGAGAGAGGATTATCCTTAAGGTGAAATTGCTGAGTCCAGAGGATACAGAATGCCATCACTCTTAATAGAAGGACATTTTGCTCAGCTTCAACTTTTTTTCTAGGACAATTTCATCTTGACTATTTTGCAATAGGAAATTACTTTGGATAGAATGCAATTATGCTATGATAGATAACTATCCAGAATGTATTCATTTAATACTGTAATGAAATCTGTTTGCCAATTGCCCAAAAGATATTCTTTTTTTACTACTGCAAATTATTCAAAGTACTTCTGAATTATTTTTATGATGCTTTTGAGATTTCTATTATTGTTGAGGGGAGTCTAGGGATGCTGGTTTTGCTTCTTTTTATGGAACTTATTTCCATCACAATGCAGCTTCCTTGGCTTATCCTCATTTTGGATCTGAAAAAGTCCCATGAAAACAATTCTTCCTGATGACTTCCTTTGTTTTAAGAAAAAAATAGAGAGCAAGGGGAGTTATAGTCCACTGGACAAGTGACACAGTCATGAAAGACAAGTTATGACAATAAACTCTTTGACCATCTTCTAAGATAAAAAAAAATAAAAAAAACCCTTCATCTCATGCATCTCATTTCATTATAATTTTATTTGAAAGAGGGGAAAAGTTGTATGTTTTCTATTAAATGAAAATGTATAGAAAAAATATGAGACATTTTTCAAAGTACTTTTTTGAATTCCCCATAAACATTGACATCATAAATGGCTTATTAGCTGCTAACTGGTGTAATTCTAGGTTGCATATCTCTGAAAACTAGCACATAGTGAATAAATTCTTTTTAAAAAAATATCAAGCAATATGAATATCATTTTCATCAGCTATGATTTGGATCTTTGGCTGTCAACATGACATTTTAATCTTTAAGTAATTTTATTTAAAATATTTTAAGTTATACTCTTAAGTAAATTTGCCTGGTTATAAATTCTACAGATATCAATGGATTTCACTTGTAAATCCATATTTAGACTACATGTATAGTAAATGATGATTCTGAACCAAGATAATCTGCTTTACAAGTACATCAAACGATGATCCAAAACTGACATTCTTATTACGGTGACACTCCACATGACAGATGCTATTGGATGTGACCTTCCACATTGGGTGGGATCTTCTCCATTTCATGTTGGGTATAATCAGATATGAACAAAAAGGTTGTATTTGTTACATTAGAACAACTCAGATATCAACATACCATTGTCATTAATTCCAGCATCCCACAAACATCTAATTTCTTGAAACCATCTGCATGAAGGGTCTAATAGAGCCCTCCTGGTGTCTGATAATGACAGGTTTTATCAATTCTTTACACGGAACATTCCAACCGCAGAAGTCATCATGGTTGTGCAATGCTGGGATTCTCTGAACACATGCTGATAGGCAGCATGGCCCAATGAAACACTCAAATGCAAACCCAACAGAGGAGTGCTGAGAAACCTAATAAGGTCTTTATTCCCTAAGGCTTAAAAATATTAACCACAATGAGGAAAGTGCTCAGGAGAGACTGAGAGATTCCAGTGAGCATCTGTCCAATGTCATTCCAAAAGGAGACACATCACACACAGAAGCATTTGAAGTAATGTCACCAGAGTGCTAGACTTCTATTACTTCCCTGAAAGCCCATCTCTTATATTCATTCTGGCTTGGTACTTATTTGCATTTCATTCTATGTTATTACTTTCATTGTAGAGAAGTTGGTAGCATAATATCAAAGGTAGGGAAAACACCAAAACCTAAATATAACATGTTCTTTTGCAAGAGATAAAACTATAGTATGATCAGTACATTTTTCTCCTTTGCAGTTTCAGAGAGAATAAATTGCAAATGTGCACACACACACACACACACACACACACACACACACACACACACACACAAATCAGCCAATCCTCCTGTCCCCAAAAAACCTACTTTTGGAAATCCAAAAGTCAAGACTTTAACTAGTTTTTCAAACCTTTTCTTAGATAACTACTCATAATTAAACAGAAAGCAATTTTTTTCAGATGTTTTCATCTGTGAAACTCTACACTAACTACTTTTTCTACTGTTGTTAATATTTTTTAAGCACTGGGGAACAAAGAGTTTATTAGATTTCTCAGTTTTTCTCTGTGGGGTTTGCATTTGCAAAGCTTCCTGGCAAAGTATTCTGCTTTGAAAGCAGAGAAAATGAAACCAAACTGTGTTCACTGAACCAAACTTATTCAGAGGAATACACGGGAGCTTAAGCAAGTCTATCCAACCAAATGTTCTCCAGATGTGTAGAGTTCAACTCTTAAGTTAAGAGGGTAGTAGGGAAATTTCAGTCCAATATAGCTGTTAAGCACCAGGATACAAAAACTTTTTAAGTACTTCTCAGAAAACAAACAAACAAAAAATAATTTAAGATGAAACTTTTCTTGAGCAGCTGAGAAGCAGAAAAATAAGAAGGGAGAAATAGATGTTGCTGAAATTTTTGCATACGGTATATAATTTTATGCTAGCAAAATAGCTATTGAGATGACATACATCTATAGAAGTTTATGTCATCTGTTAATCTATAATTTATTTCATAAATTGTATGATAACTGAAGGAAATCATACAGTGGGTCACAAACAGATCAAAAATTATTCCCCATTTCTTCTTCCACTTACATTCCTTGAAGTTTTTTTCCACTGGGCTCAAATATTTATGGCTAATCTGTCAGAAAGGTTGTTAAGAGCCTATTCTCTGTTTCAAATGAAGGAACATGAACAAGAACTCAGGTGTCCTCTGTAACAATTCCCATATCTTGACGTTCTTTACACCCAGAGTCCACGAAAGTTTTTTATAATTTTGATTTTTTTAAAATTTGTGCTTCTATTGTTTTCATGTAATCTTTTCAGGTTTTTTGAGATGGGTAGGCTATAGAAACTGTAAAATATATAAACAAATAAACATATGCCTATGTTCCACAACCCAGAAATGAAAAATTTCAGATGTTCTAGTTCTTACTCCATATTCAAGAACTTATAAAAAGCAATCAGCACATGGATAAACAGGAGTACTTTTATGGGATGGCATCCATGGATTTGTTTTCATGTTGTTTCTTGATTAGAAGAAGGTATTTTATCTTATTTTCATTGTTTTAGTGGAAAACATCTTAAATACACCAAAAAATGAAAAGAATCCATTAATTGTTTTATTAATTTGATCAAGGTACATTGAGTCATTGGTTTTCTGCTGTTAAGAGCAAAGAGCACCAGAGAATGTTCTGATATAGGTTAACAAACATTGAAGGTGAGCATAGACACATATTTGATTTTTGAAAAAGAATAATTTCAGGAAAGCATATAGATTTACATAATGTATGTGCTTTCCCAAAATTATTCTTTTTTACATAGGAATCTGGGCAACTTTGGATCAAAAAAAAAAAAGATCATTTACAAAGCAAAGTATTTTAGACTTTGAAAAGTGTGAAAGCCAATCCAACTGACTACTGGTTTAACAGTTTGCCCTAGAATTCCATTTGAATGGAGAAAGAATTAGTATCTTGAGAATGTTGCAGTTTATGGAAACATACAGTTTATGCATCAAAGGCCATTCATTGATATAACATATATTGTATTTTCAGAAGGATGTATATCATGAGAGAGCATATATAGCATATAAAATATTTAAACAACAAAGCTAGTCAAGGATCATAAATGACCTAGGTTTGAGCATACTGCAGATATACTGAAGAGTAAAAATTCACTTGAAGAATAAAAATTCATTTTATTTTAATATTGACAAGACAGCTTGATTGGCTAGTGGCCATAATAAAATACGTTGTACAACACAACTTTTCTGTATTTCCCACCAAAGCAGCTGGAAATATGTCATCTTTTCAAAAATTGGGTAACAATGGCTTGACAACGAATCTGGCATTTTAAAGAAAAACTTTATGGATTACACAGAAATCTAAAATTTGTATCTCCCACTTTAGATTAGATAAATACTGTTTCTGTGATATGAAATATATTTATACAAATATTCAAAGCAGTTGCCACCACTTCTGCTTTCCCTAGTCAATTTCTAAGCCTTTTAGTAAAAGAAGACTGCAAAAGCAGATGAAATTTACAGGAACATGATAAACATATTGCAGAAAGGACTAGGATATTACTGGAATGCTTTCAGCAGGCATAAATTGCAGCAATAATGCTCTGAACACATGTCCAATAGCATTCGACTCTTTGTAGTAATTCCATTCTCAAATGTTTTATGCAAAAATGGAATGTAAATTTTGATCTAAAGGATTTCCTGCTAAAGTAATATTTGAAAATGGATCTGCATTTGAAAGGACTCTCTTTTGTACTGGGCTGGCTGAGAGAACACAGTAAAAGCAAAAAGCATTTTGTTTAAAATATTCCTTAAGAAATCACATAATCATCAAGTCTGACATATGCAGAAGAGCCATTTCCTTCTAACTTCTGTATGAATTTATAACAAAATTGTTACAGCTCGTTTTCAAGTCTTCTTTTTAACAGAACTCCATTAGAAGACAGATAATGTATGTCAGCCAGTGCATCAGAATTTGCACTAGTAAAAATAAAAGGTTACATGTTTTAATCCAGATAAACTCCGTAGATGATAAGAATAAATCTTACAATCTAGACTAGGGTGTCAAATTCATGTCATCATCACAGTGTCACATTACATATCGGGACTTTTTTCCCCTCTGCTAAACTGGGCGTGGGAGTGGCCAGTGTGTGATGCATCTGGCCCGCAGGCTGGAAGTTTGACAGCCATGATCTAGACAGTCTGGAAAGACATAAGGAAAAAAGGAAGAAGAATTTGTAAAACAAGATCATAACTTATAACAATCAAGACTAAAAATAGGTCACTGTTCTTTAAGTTTTTAACTCTTTAGCAATGATACACTTTGATCTGGGAACATTAACATCCAATCACATGAGATTGAAATAGGTGTATATCATGTCCTTTATATATGTTTTGTTTATTTATTTATTTGTCAATCACTTACAAGATAATAGGTATAAGTATAAACATGAATAAGAATATAGGAAATAGGTATGAATAAATGGGGACAATAGGAAAGGGATGATAGGCACGATGGTGCACTTATGCACACCCCTTACAGAACTCTTGGGAATGGGGGTGAGGTCATTAGTGGTTAGTTTGAGATTAAAGGAGTTGGGGTTAGAGGATATAACAACAGAATCAGGTAGTGCATTCCAGGCATTGATCACTCTGTTGCTGAAGTCGTACTTTCTGCAATCAAATTTGAAGTGGTTTACATTGAGTTTGTATCTGTTGTGTGCTCTTGTATTGTTGTGGTTGAAGCTGAAGTAGTCATTCACTGGTAGACATTGTAGCAGATAATTTTGTGTGCTATGCTTAAGTCTAACTGTAGGCGGCATAATTCAAGGTTGTCCAAGCCCGAAATCTTAAGCCTGGTGGTATAGGGTATTCTGTTGCAAGCAGAGAAATATAGAACTCTTCTCATGAAATACTTCTGGACTCGCTTGATTGTATTAATGTCTGATATGCAGTGTGTATTCCAGACTGATGAGCTGTATTCGAGTATTGGTCTCCCAAAAGTTTTTTATGCTCTAGTTAGCAATTCGATATTTCCGGAGGAGAAGCTTCGTAAGATTAGATTTACGACTCTTAATGCCTTTTTGACAATGCTGTTACAGTGAGTTCTCATTTGATATGAGAACTCCTAGGTCCTTGACAGAGTGAGGTCATTAACGAGGTCATATCCTCCTAGTGTGTATTTGGTGTACTGATTTTTTTTTACCAATGTGTAGGACAGAGCATTTGTTGCTTGAGATTTGGAGTTGCCAATTGTTTCATCATTCAGACACATAATCAAGGTCACTTTGAAGGACACTAGCATTGTCAGTGGTGTTGAATAGTTTTACGTCATCCACAAAGAGGACACAGTTGCTTATAAGGTGATCACACAGTTCATTTATATAGAGTATAAAGAGTGTGGGTCCTAGAACACTGCCTTGGGGGACACCGCTGTTAACTGGAGCAGGATTTGATGTAGCACTCCCTATTTTTACTATTTGTTGCCTGTTTGACAGGAACGCAGTAACCCACTTATGAAGGGATCCAGAAATGCTGTAAGAGTTTAGTTTTAACAGTAGTTTGTCATATACCACTGAATCAAAGGCTTTGCAGAAGTCTATGTAAATTGTGTCTATAGCTTTACCCTGGTCAAGTAGAGTAGTCCATATGTTTTTACAGTGTAGGAGTTGAAGATTGCAGGATATTTTTTCCTGAAACCAAATTGTTTTTTTGAGAGTAGGTTGTTTGACTCTAAATGGAGGGTGATGAATTGGTTAGTGATTGATTCCATTACTTTGTACGTGACACAACACAGTGAGATTGGTCTGTAGTTTTCAACCAGGCTGGGATCACCTTTTTTGAAGATAGGGATGACTATAGCTAAGGACCATAGGTTTGGTAAGGAGCTGGTTCTGAATGATATCTCATATATAATGCTTAGTGGTTCTGCTGTGGCAGAGGAGTGCTTTTTTAAGAAGTATGCACATAATCCATCGGAGCCAATAGATAGGGATGGTTTTAGATTATGAAGTGCCTTTTCTACATTATCTTCTGTAAAGTCAATATGTAGTAGGTCATTACATTTAGTTTTGGTACCACTAGGAAATGTGGGGCATGAACCATTGCTGTTTACAAAGACTGAACTGAAGAGTGTGTTGAAGAGATTGGCCTTAACAGCTTCGTCATTGTATGTATGTTTTGTATGACCATGTCTCTTAAAACAAAAACTGCTGCTAATCCCAGTCTGAAACAATCTCATTTTTAACTACAGTCTCTTTCCTAATTACTTCCTTCTAAAGATTGTTCAGTTGCTTTTGTTGATACCTGAATTGTACTTCTCTGCATACTTTTCTCACCTTTTCACAGCAACAAATACCATTATGTTATTAGCAATGTAGATAAGAACAGGCCTCTATGTGTGCATCATGAATATTTCTGCAGCATTTCAATTTGAATATCTTCTGCTGATAGCGTGCTTTATAGATCTTGGAGACCTTGCCTGCACAATTCCTCCATTTACGCACATTCTAGGTTTCCTGTTTATAAGTTTTTGTCTGCTGCTCATTAGTTCCAAAGTTAAATTGAGCATAGAGTAAATCACTTTTATTTCCTCGTGTTGACACTGTATGAAACTCCATTTCTTTGTAAAAATCCATTGCTGAGCTACTCTGACCATTTTTTAAACCTATAAAGGTTTCAGATCATGGAGGCAGGAGCCCAAATGAAAAAAAAAAAAAAAAGATCAGTGAATGAGCCTATCCTTAGAGTAAATGCTATGTGTTCTCCTTATACCCTTTCTGGAACAAGAAGAAGGCCTCCTTTATAAATGAATTTATTAATCCATCCTAATATATTGTGAAATTACTTAAATATTTTTATTTGATTTTTCTGTAAAACATATCATTAAGCACTGTTAAAAATTCTCACTACCATATTTGCCCTAATTTTTGTTTCCATAGATCTTTATGATATATTTCAAATGCATTTCAATGTTCCAATGTATTGAAAAATGAATTTGAGAATTGCTGCACACTTAAGTGCTTCTCTGTTGGCTTTCCTTTTATTATCAATCTTATTATATTCCATACAGATTGGGAAAATGCATTAAATTTCAACCAAGATCAGTCAAGAGAATCACAGGCTTAAGCACATTCAAACAAGGATAAAATATTTTCATTATTTTTAGGGGAAAATAGCTAAGCAAGACATCCTAGATAATTTTATAAGTAATAGAAGCAGAAGATAAAGGACCGTATTCTTTGTCCAATTTTGGAATTTACCACAGTAAGATACGGCAGAGCAATTAGCCTAAATAATATAAAAGTAGGAAATACACTTTTATAAAACAATAACTAATATTTTCAGTTAGAGAATTAAGGATAAACCTTTTTGTTACAATTAGATAAAAACCAAAACAAATCACAGTTTTGTCATGTAGCTTCTAAGTTCTTCTTTTGCCAACAAAAGATATTCAAGCTTAAATGCAACAAACATAGCTACCCATAATTTTTTGATTTTTGCTTATTTCTCCTAATATATCCCTAAATATATTAACATACTATGCTATTTCGTAATCCAAAACTGATATTACACAGGTGTTTATACAAATATAAGGTGTGCTGTACATAGTTTAAACTTTAAACAATTATGTAAAAATAATAAACTTTTCCAGTTAAGATTAGATGGCAGCAAACTTAGTTTCCTATTGCCAGTCATGCCTTAATGAAATCCAGTTACAATGGAAAGGCCAGATCCTTAAGGCAATGTTGCTGAAGGTGGCCACAGGAGAAAACTACTTTCTTCATATACTCATGACTTGAATCATCAAGCTGGATAATTTGACTTTGATCTGATTCACCCAGGGCACTTTTGGATAAATGCCTGTCCTGTTACTTCAGGCATTCAAATCAGTTGATGCAAAGAACCAATGTCTGCCACATTGCAATAATTCTTTATAACTTCATTAGTTATCAGCATCTAACTAATTTAATAATAAATAAGAGTCTATAAAGTTGTAAGTCTTAATCTCCAGTGATAACCCTAGGAATTTATTTCCAAACATGCATATTACCTCCAGTACATGCACTACAGTTAATCGTAATGTGTTCTGTACTTAGAAATTCTACTTTTTGAATCATTCTCCAATAGTAGCTTTCCATGTGAAGCAAGAACAGTCTCCTATGAATAGTATGGTACCAGGTTATCTGAAGATCAATCTTGTCTAATTTCTTTGACCTTTCTCATTTGGGCAAATAGGGAAGGCATGCTATGGATCCCTTCACTTAAGGAATTTTTGACTGGTCCCTATGGAACTGCTTGACCCCACTCTCCTACCCTCCTGGAAAGGTGTTAAAACCAGGTGCTGGCTTGAGAATCTAAGAGTGCCATTCAACCCAAGGGATGGTTGGTGGGCTGATGCACTACCTCTTGCTTGTAACTCTGCAGTCATTCTTTTTAACTCTACTTTAATTGGATTTTCAACTTGTTTTTTTTTTTAATCTATGGCTCTTATATGATTTTACTGTTTTATCTGTAAACCACCCAGACTCATGCAAATGTAATGGGTATCGAAGAAATTTGACAAATAAGTAATAAATGAATAAACATAATGGTATGAGAGTTGGTTAAATTTTATCATGATTTTGTAAAACCAGTGATTTTTTAAAGCATGAATAAGATCTGATTGTCTTTTTTTAAAAAAAAAAAATCAAAATCTGAGCTGGTTAGTTAAAGCTGTCCTAGTTGGGTTTTTCTTTTCTTTAAAAGCCTCTTTACTCTTTTATCGGAAGGCAGGTACAAAAGTTATCTCCGTACTAGGAATAGCTGTGCTGATTGAATTAATTCGATGCAGACTGGAGATATAGGTCAGTTATTTTTCTTCATTTAGTTTGTAACACTGGCTTGTAATGTTAGCAGAAACCCTTTCTCAGAATACCACTTGAGAACCATATATATTATAATTTATAACCATATGTAACTATATTCAGAAATGTGAGAATGCATCATATTTGTATAAAATTGTCTACATTCTTAAGCCAGAGTATTAAATAAGATGTTTGCTTAGTATCACAAATAATTTTCTGTGAATCCTGTAGGAAAATACAGGAGCCAGAATCACGTTTCCATGACATGTATTGAAACTGACCAGATTATCAGCTAAAACTTATTTCATTGATGAGAGTACAGTGTTCTCCAAGTGAGGACAATATACTAATTTAAGCTATAAAATTAGATAATATATACAGTGATGCTTAAAGGTTTGTGAACCTTTTTCAGTTTTCATCATTTCTGCATAAGAATATGCACTGAATAACACTACTGTGAATGGCAGGATTGCAAGGAGAAAGCTATAATGACAGATTGAAAAATAATGTTCTTCACAATATAAATCCTGTGTTTGGTTGTTGATGATCTTAATGAAAAAATATCAAGAACTATTATCTTAGCAAAAAAGTACTTTTTAGGTTTAGAGGAATGAAATAACATTTGGAAGTAATTCAAGCAGATGCCTTCCTGGTTACCTGGAATGCAAGAACAGGGGAAGTGTTCAGCCCAATCAGACTAGTTTGATTCTGTTATTATAACCAGTCACAATAAAGTAATTTAAGCTTTCTTGTGGAGCTGATTTCCTGGGCTGATCTACCTCTTTGGGGTTAATGCTGGGACTGAGAAAAATGAGTAGTCCAAAGACACCTTTGCATTTAAATATAATTAATAAACAGATGAAATTGTAGCTTTAGTTATGCACCTCAATCAGTTAATTTGATAGAGATTTACTATACATGGTTGCAGAGTATATTCAGGAAAAATATGGTCTCAATTTTATTTCTTAGTACACTAACACACTTTTTTTAATCATTTAACTGTGTCTTCTAGAGTCATCTAATCATTGTGATATCAAATAACAGCAATGAAACATTCTTTGTATGAACAAGTATGACTTGGGAACAATATGAAAATACTACAAATCACTTCTGGAAGCACAAATGTAGATTTTTAGATTCCAAACCCACTTCCTTTTTATTTCTGAAACAATAACTGGTTCTGCTTATAGATTCTAACTTTTTGTGATTAGGGATGTAAACAAACTGATTCTCCCGCTTTCTCTTCCTCCTCTGCTTTCCTTTCAGAAATCTCTCTGAAAAGCTCCTTTGAAATCTGCACAGATGTACCATAGACTCTGCTTCTGAAAATGCATTGGTCAAAACAGAGATCATTTACATGTTAATGGATAGATCTCTATAGGGGGCTTGTTAGCTGTTGCCAATGCTATTAGTTACTGAGAAAGAAAATCAGTCCAACTCTACTTTTAATTGGAAGTGACAATGGTTTTTGATAACCTATGTTTGTCACTAAATCTAATCTGTACCAAAATACAATTTCTTAACATTTAACTCAGTTTAATGCTAAGTTTTCAGATCCTTTTAAGATGTACCTATCAGCCTTAATAATTAAAGAATAACTAGCATCTAGGCTGAAAGAATTCAAAAGTCTAATAAATACATTATTAGGCCTTATCTACTTTTAGGAGGTATAGCTTTATCATTTTGAACTCAGCTTTTTGTTTGATTTAAAGAAGACACACACACACATATATTTTCTTGTTCATTACCTTCAACTCCAACAGCATTGATTGGAGGTTATATTACTGTTCTGAATATAATTATTTCTACAGAAATGACATTCCATGGAAATATATGTTGCAATGTAGCCTTCAGTTTAATATTGTTATGGACTGAAAAAGGAAGACTTGTACTTTTTAATATTTATAATCCTGTCCATTGTTAAATAAAATAGCATTTTTATCTAACCACTCTATGATTTCTAATATTGTATTTCAGAGTGATTTCTATGCAACCTTTACCACAAGAGTCTAAAGGACAGATTATGCATTACAGACACAGGAGTAGAAAGCCAGTAATCAGAATGTGAAATACAATTTCTTCTTTGTGTTGAAGTGTTAAATACCATCTTATCAACATATCTTATATTTCACATCCTTTATGTGTAGGAGGTCCTTTTTATGTAATGTATAAAAATGAATATATCAATATCCTGATATTGACTTTAAAAGGACTTGAATATGTATTCCAGTGAAATGGGTGTTAAATTTCATTGGCAACTGTCTCAATTGTTAAACTATGTATTTTGCCTGTTCATATCTGTGGCTGCAAAATTTATTTTCTAGGAGATGGAAGAGAAAGTAGAAGCAATGATATAGACATTCTAAACTATCCATGGAAGTCCTCAGGAAGAAAAGTTATTTTACCAGACCATTGGAAATACTGCCTCTGCTTCAAAGTAAACTTTCAAGCCAAGTAAAGAGGATTTAGCCATTTAGTGAATCTCAATAAGAACTCATATGTTCTATACTAAGTAATATGGCCAATTGGAAATAGGGACTATTAGGAAAAAAAGCTATAGAATCACATAACTAACTGTATTGAAAACACAGTTGCAGAAAATTAAATTGATTCAGAAAAAAACAATCATATAAGATAAGGATGAGATCTGTGAAATGATAAAGTGCAACATGGAGAAATATACAGTATTTCATTATAGACGAGCCCCAAATAAATGCTAAATAGTCCAACACTGGCTACTAAATTGAACAATTAAATTTTGTGAGTGTTCCTTCTCCTTCTTTTCCTGTTTATTTTAAAATCTTGTGCCAAAGAAATGGACATCTTCAGTTATCTTATCAAATGGGGAAGGGGGAATGGTACTCCTTGAAAAACCCCAACCTTAATAAGAACAGTCATTCACTAATGGATGAAGCAAAAGAATGATTATTTTTAATAAGTTCAAAAAATAAACTTCACTGCAGGCTTTTTTCCCCCATGAGTATCTTCTTTCAGTAGTGGGCAGAGCACTGATCCAGCCTACTAGAAGCAATGTTATTTTCTTCCATAATATAATAGTTCCAAAGTGAATAGGCACAAAGTAAAACAATATACAACTAGAAACACTGCAGGAGCTGAATTATTTAAAAAACATGAAAATTAAGGAGCACAGTGAAAAAAGGATTAAAATTAAATATAAAAAAGAGCAAACTATAAGAACAGGTACAGCAACCATTTCTAAAGTTGGTAATGATGATATTGAAATGATGCAAAGTTAGGATCAGCTATCAACAATAAAGAAATCCGCAGTCAAGAAATAAGACACAGATTAGCACTTGGTAGAATAGCAAAAAAAGGGCATGGAAAAGATAATTAATGCTAGGTTGTGTCTGTACAAAAAGAATCACTCAGGCAATGGTTTTCCTTAAGCCCCACTATGGAAGAAAAGTTGGAATTTGAAGAAGAAGAAGAATGAAAACAGTACTGACAATTTTGAATTTTGGTATTATAGAAGACAACTGATAATATCATAGAAACCTAAGAAAACAAACAACTATATTTCAAATAAACAAATCCAAAGATCTTACTTAGGGCACACAGATCTGACCAGGATCAAATTAGCAAATTTTGAGCCTATAAATCTATAATGTTGGAAAAGATGGAAGAGAATAAGAAAATGACAAACAAGTTGGATGGACACAACTGTATTGACATTGGAAGCTCTGAAGGATCAGGTGGAGATAGAGCCCTGGGGGGGGGGGGGGGGTAGATGTGATCACTAAGAATGTGTAATGATTTGATGGCACATTAATATATCAGTTAATCAGGCATGCACATACTGTACATAATAATATTCAAGTGTGCATAGAGTGACATTTCTTGCATTAATTTTAACAGTAGTTATATTCCATTTTATAGCTAAAGAACTGAGACTAGAAAGAAGTGCATGTTTATGGCTGATCTGTCATTTGAGATCAGTTCTAGGTTCAATCTTCTTATTCACTGAATAAAATCCAAATATCAGTACTTGAGGAGGCCCACTGAGCAAAGATGATTAAGCAGTGAGCAAACAAATAGAGAAGGGCAATAATCCCAAAAAGAATCACGTGAAGGAGATCAATACCTAGAAAATTACTTTCGGTGCTCAACACAGAAGAACTATTTAATTCTCTTCAGAAAGCCCATTTTAAAATTGACCTAATCTGTTTTATTCATTAAAACAACAAAAAATATTGAAAAAGCAATCCAATTCTTCCCAAAGTAGTCCCTCCTATTATTTGAGACTCCAAGTTTATTAATTTTTTCCCCAAAATCTATAAACATGCTATAGTGTTCTGCTCTGAATTACTGATTCATATCATAAATTTTGACATGATATACAATTGTATACAATTGTATACTTATACACACTGTATAAATCCATTATTCATCAAGCTGGGCTTTCTAGATATGATGCAGTTGCAACTTTTAAATTTTATGTACGGTGGCTGGGCATTCTTTTTCTTCACATATTTGAACATGATACTTGCTGGATAACTGAATTGGACTGTTCGTTTGAAAAAAAAAAATAAACAGAGGGGAATGAAATGAAATGCCCCTCTGTAGAGGGCATGGTGACTAGTGTTGAAGGATAGGAAGAAAAGCTGTTACCATGATCAAATAAGCAGAACTTGAACCCATTCCAAGAAACCAATTTGATAAAACATATCAGACAAGCCCCTGCCTAAATTACATGAAGATTAATTGAAGAAAGGGGGATGAACGTTCATACTTTCAAGATTTGGTTACTATAAATGTTACACTAAAAGTATCCTAACATGTATGATACTGATTTCATAGTCCGGTTTACCTTGTAGGATTGACATCCTCTTTATCCAATATTAATCCAACATTAGAAGTTTTGCTTACATCCACCAGAAACTTGTGAATCTTAAAAATGGATACAAGTTAAATGACTTATGATTATGGGAAATCAAGGGAAAGGGATTGAATAAGAACCATTGATGTCAATGTGCATTGAATAATGAAATGGAATAAAGAATAATTAAGGAAATATTGCTTCAGATAAATTGGAAAATGTGAAAAATGCTGTGGTGCTCGTTCCTATTGACAAAAAGAACATATTAAAAAAGATCAACATATGAATAGCACAGGAAAAGGAAAAGAAAAACTAGCACCCCTGTTATGAGTGAGATTTGCAGTGGCAGATCAATACAGAAATATCCACAGTAACCTCAAAACATAGAAGCACACTTTATTCTATTAAGGTAAGTGCAAGAAATAAGTTAAGTCCAAGTATAATTCTTAGTTTTAACATTCAGAATATAAATTGCTACAATGAGTCATCCACCTTGCTCCCTGGGAGTTCACAAGCTTGCCTACTCATCTGGAACATGTACAGCAGACTGGGTTTAGAAATAATAAATAATAACAAGCAGAGGCAAGACTGGAAACAAATTTAGGAGGAATGCAGCACATCTCTAAAATCAAGAACTAATACAGAGAATGTGTGACTGTGAATTTAAAGTCCCAAGAAAAGATAGTTGGGCCATGTCTGGAGAAAGCTGTATTGTTTAGGCTTTCATGTGCAGCACTAAGATTACATTTTTAAAATAAGAGCAACATTCACATAGTCACTTGAAATACAATCTGGTGCTTATTGGAAAGAAAGTCTACTCTGTTCCATGAATTTATTTTCATAGTAAGGGTCTTAACTAGGCTGCAAGACACCTCTTTAAAACTCACATTCTCCCTCCCCTCTCTCTCTGCATGCTTCCGGGAAAGGAAAAGTAATTAAGGCTTTGAGGACTGTTGTATTTCAGCCTAAATAAAGCCATATACATATTTACTTTTTCTGTTTCTTCTGTGAGAAACTTCAAGCTTGGAATATGGTCACAATCAATGCTTGTATTAGTGCCATACAGAAAAACCCTTTGTATTTTCTCCCAATAGTTCTCTAGACAGAAAATGTTATGTCCTAAGTGTATCAGTATCCTCAGTCTACCAATAGATTGCATGTATTATAAATGGTGGTTTGTGAACATACTCTAGAGTTCAGAGGCATCAGTTTCATAAAATAGCATGAGTAGATTGGCATAACATTAGTATGCTATACCATACTAATTCAGACATACCAACAATTACTAATATTGATATTACCATTAGCAAGGAATTGAGTATTGTGGTTCAATTAAATTGCAGCCAAATATAACATTTAATTTTAAAAAAAGAATGAATCAGCTATTAGGTCTGTGAAAGTTTTTGGTCAATCAATCAGTCACCATGATGGCAAAGATTAATAACTATGGCCCATTCAGTAATGACTATTGAGGCTTCTGGGGAATGTCCAGGAGAAAAAGTTATTCTATTATGTGATATGAATGGATTGGTGGAAATGAGGTAAGAGGGCAAAAAATAATAGGCTGCTTGGAATTTCAAAAAATGAATGGAAATAGTTCATTGTTAGAAGTTATATTTTTAGAAATAATTTTTTTACTGAGCAAGAAAATTATTGAGAGTTCCTAGGTAACTTTTGACATAGCGTTAAGTCTAATATTTTTTAATGTCCTTGATTTGTACTGATTTAGTGGGGCTAAATTATCAAAGTAGATATATATTGTGGATATAATGAAAACATGGTTAAATTAACCAGAAGAAGCAAGTTTCAGGAAGAAAATGGTACTATTTTTCCATTTTTAGGCACAAAATTATTATGCAATCCATACCAAATATTATCACATACCAAATATATCAAAATTATATGACTCAAAATATACATTTATATAAATATAAATTTTATGATTGTAGCTCTCTCAAATAGTGATTCTAGAGGCTTGCAAAAAAATATATTAACCTTGATAGTTCAGGATTTTACAAGGATAACCTTAAAAATACTGATAATTCAACTATCCCCTTTACAGTGTGTTAGCAGTCTTAATATCAAGTAAATGCTGCCTAAAAGCCAGGACTATAAACTAAAATAAGAAATGAAAAAAATTATGAAAGAAGGTAACTTTAACTACTTCATAAGTATCCAAAAAAGGGAATGGGAAAGGGGGAAATTGTTTATTTTACTCTTATGCTGTGTCATTTCAATTGTCTGGATGTGTTGTATGTGCATGTGGCTGTATTTTAATTCCTAATAGATTTGCCTTTGTGATTAAGGCAGGCAGAGATGGCTACAGATTATGGTCAAAAAAAGTCAAGATAGCATCTACAACAGTCTGGTCAAAAGTTCCAGCTGTTTTTATTTATGCAAAAGTAGTATACACTTTATTAAATAAATGAGATATATATCAGAACATTACTATGCAAATCTTGTGATTTTGGTACTTGTTTATGCCATTAGGAAAGAAATACAAAAAGTTGTTTGGGTATCACAACCCAAATTTCCTTTCTCATTTTTTTCTCATTACAGTTTGTTCCAGACATATGTGAACCATTTTCATGCTGCTGCAAAGAGCATAACATTAATGTGGCCACATAATCACCAGATTAACTCAATTCTTGACTCATAGGCATAAAATCTATGTAGTGTAAAGGAGGAAAAACAGAACTTTGGTATTAAAGAACAATGGTACAATATCAGGAAGAAAAAGGTTAGAAAGGTTATTGGATAGAATAGAATAGAATTTTTTATTGGCTAGTGTAATTGGACACACAAGGAATTTGTCTTGGTGCATATGCTCTCAGTGTACATAAAAGAAAAGATACATTTGTCAAGAGTCAAGAATTATAAGGTACAACACTTAATAATAATCATAAGGTACAACACTTAATAATAGTTATACCGTACAAAAAGCAATCAAATCATACTAGGAAACAGTCAATAATAATCGTTAGGATACAAGCAACAAAGTTACAGTCATACAATCATAAGTGGGAGGAGATGGGTGACATGAAGGATGGGAGGATTAATAGTAATAGTAACACATACTTAGTGATAGTGTTGAGGGAATTATTTGTTTAGCAGAGTGATGGCGTTCGGGGAAAAAACTGTTCTTGTGTCTAGTTTTTCTGGGGTGCAGTGCCCTATAGTGTCATTTATGAGGGTAGGACCTAAGTATTGTAGCACCTATGTGATTATACCTATATAGGAAGAATACTTATGAGTATATATACATATCATCAGACTGGTAATAATATTGAAAAATCCTCCAGAAACCAATCATATACATGTGATGATAATTGATCAAAATGACTGGTAAACACTAGGCCTGAGGCAAGGGAAATAGATTTATAAAATGTTGAAGTAAATTTGTAATATGTTGAGTTCAGGTGACCTTCCTGAGGATTTAAATGGATTTTCAACAGTTAGGAGTTCTTGTCCACTGCACTATATTGGATGGTGCTGTGATTTAAACAATTTCAAAGTTTATTGTTGCTCTACAGTTCTAGAATCTTCAAATGCAACAAAGGATATTGTTTCCACTGTGTCAAATCTTGAGGATTATTTAAAACTTTGACAGAAAACATGCAGAATTTTGGGGACTTCAGCTTTGTGTAGTAGGCATTCTCCAGAATATGCAAGAATTGCCAATCCTAGAATTGGCATGGCCATGTTTGCCATGAATTCTAAATCATTTGAAGAATGCAAGTTGGAGAAAGATTCAGAAAATATAATTTAGAAATAAACTATATCTTCTTGCTGTGGTTCAAGATCTGGCTTTATTAAATGAAATTTAACTAAAACATTTTCATATTCCATTAAATCACAGAAGTCTAGGATTGGACAATATTACATTTTTCTAACTATTTAAGCAAACTATATGAGTGTAATAGTTATTATTAAGACTTTCATGTACGGTTGCCTAGAGCTGATTTATAGACTCACATGGGCTTTCTTTGGATGAAACAGCATTGTTCAATATTTTCATTAACAGCTTGGACGATGGAGTGGAGAGCATGCTAATCAAATTCATGAGTAACATATCACTCAGAACAAACTCCAATACATTGGAGGATAAGTTCAGCCTAGAGTCTACGTTTGAGAAATTGGAGAAATGGACTGAAAAGTCAGAAATCGATGCATGAAAATCCAATATACTGAAACAATTCACATAGGAGTAAATAATTAAATACACAAATAGAGAACATGATCAGCTTACAGCAGCATATGACAAATGACAAACATTTTTTATATTTGTCCTTTTTATACACTCTTCTAAGTAATCTATAATATGACAGTTCCTTCTGTAGAATAAAATATCAGCATTTTTTTCTGGGTTCAATATAGTGTGTAGGTATAGTTTATTTTTATTTTTTAAAAACACAAGTTTTACTTATAAGATAATATCTTTTGCTTTTGTGCTATATTTTTTGTGAACTATGGCATACAGTGTGCCATAATTAGTTGTGCTTATATATCAGGGCTCAGCAATTTGTTGCCCAGTCCTCCATGCAGCCCTGAGTCCTTTCTTTAAAGTCTCCAAAACCACTGGCTGAAAACTGATAGGACAATCAAAATCTTGAGGTTGGAATCATTTGAAAATGATAATTCAAGTCCTAACATAATAAAGGTCTCTCTCTTCCTCTCCCTCTGCCTCCCTCTGCCTCCCTATCTCTCTGTCCCCCCCTCTCCCCCCCCGTCTCACACACACACAAATACACTCTTTTCTCCTAAAACAAAGAAAAACCATCCAAAAATCTGAAGTATTTGTGGAATCATCTGTCTCTGATTACATCTGCTATACTACGAGATCTGTTAGGGATGGTTTGCTTTCTGGTCCTTCTATTAAAGCATACCATTTGATTAGACCTGGGGAAAATGCTTATCTTGTTACAGAGCCTACCCTGTTGAATAGCCTACTCCCTGAGATTAGGAATGTCTTTGAAGGTTTAAAATTACGCCCCCACCCCCACCCCAGGCTGGATGAACCCCTGTTTAGGGAGTTATTAATTTGACATATATCCACTAACTTTTTATTTCCATTATATTTAGATATTTATATTTATATTGTTTATTGATGAATTAGTGATGTCTCTGAGATTAGCCATCCAGTATCACATTGTCTTAAAGGAATGGCCGAACAAAATGAATGAATGAACAAATGAATGAAAGCAATATCAAGTGTGGCCTATAGCTTCCAACTGTTTCTAACTCTTGGTCTTAAAGAGTAATACCAGGGATAATCATTTATGGAAATGGAGATCAACTATACTACCTAAGCAGCAGACAACATAGCAGAAAGGCAGACAATGAGTTATGTTATTATTCTGCATAACTTTGCAAGATTTTCCTCCACTATTCACTATAAGTGAGATGATACTGGATAAATAAATGAATGTTCTGTCAGGCAGTCATGCCTCTTTTTAAGTTATACATTATTTTAAACATTTTAAGATGTCTAGTGGGTTTTTTTAAATCAATAAATTGGAAACCAATTAAAAAATTGTAACTGCTGCGTTGCAGCTTTCCTACTGGGCTTCTGAACCTCACCACGGGGCTGGCAGTGGAATTCCCCAGGCTTATAGTTCTGGGGGATTTCAACCTGCCTTCCCTGGGAGCGGGATCACAGGTAGCACGAGATTTCATAGAACCATAATTTCCCTGGACCTGTCCCATCCTGGACCAGACTAGTAATAGTGGTCACATACCTGATTTGGTGTTCTTGTCAGAGCAGTGCCTATGTGACCTAGAATTGGTAGACTTTTTCTTGGTCCCCTTGTCATAGTGGGATCACAGTCTGGTGGCAATGAGTTTCTCAAAAGCTATAACCCTCTCCACATGCAGGGAGGCATGACCTATTAGATTGGTCCACCTCCATTGATTAATGGACCATTGATTAATGGACCCAGAAGCGTTCCAGAAGGAGGTGGGGGTTATAACTGCAGATCTACCATGCAGTCCAGCCAAGCTCTTAGTAACTGTTTGGAATAGGAAGGTGACTGAGGCTCTGGATAGGATTGCACCCTTGCAATCTCTCCTCACCTATAGACCTCTCTATTCCCCATGGTATTCAGAGGAACTATGAGGGTTAAAATGCATGAGGAGACATCTAGAGTGACACTGGTGGAAGAAAGGGGATGAACTCGATTGAATACGGGGAAGAGCTCCTACAAAGGCCTACCTTGTGGTGATTTGTGCAGTGAAGTGTAAATACTTCCCCACACTAATTGTGTCTGCAGATAATCACCCAGAGACAGGGGTGGGATTCAGTTTTTTTAACAACTGGTTCTGTGGGCATGGCTTAGTTGGTGGGTGTGGCTTGTTGGTCATGTGACTGGGTGGGCATGGCCAACTCGACATAACTCATGTAAAGGGGTGGCAATATAAATAGGTGGCAATATAATTATAACTCGACATAACTCATGTCAAGGGGTGGCAATATAAATTCAATAAATAAATAAATAAATATCTTCCACTGTTGGTCACTGTGTTACAGTAGATTTTACTTGCCTTAGTTTTTATAAATTTATAGCTTATAAGTTTTTCAAAATAGGCAGTCCTTCGATATAGGAAAAACTATGTCAGCCTTATTTTATTTGGAAGCTTCGAGGCTGCCACATTTAGTGCCTGGGAATTTGAGAGGGGGATTTCAAAGAGCAGTGGAAGATTAGACTCAACCACATTCTTTCTTAGAAAGTCAAGGTCATGTTACCCTGCACCTGGAGAGGAGTGTCTGGAGGAATGTCTCCCGTTGGGACAATGTTTGATTGGGCCATGTGATGGACTGGTTGGTGCAGGGAATGGATCTTTAAATTTCTATTGGGAAGGGAAAACTCAGGACTCTCAGATTTGGGTTTTCTCTGATGTGCCAATATGACAACTCTAATAAAATGAAAATGTTTGTCTCGGGGTTTATTGGTTTGGAGTTTGTTAGTTGGAATGCTGACAAACTTTCTATTCCAGATAATTTATACTATGCAGATAATTTTTGGACTAGGTGAATTTAATCCCACATGATTGATTTTAGTTCAGTACTTTTGTGAATGGAAAGTACATGTCAGAATTGGATTGATCAATCCCAGCAAGGAATGCTATATGATTTTACAAATGTAATATTACCTCTCTGGTCTCTGGACATAAACCAATCTGTGCATATAATCAAACCAATATTATTTATTTGCTTATTTATTCAATTTAGGTGCTACCCAATTCCAAATTATCTCTAGGCATTTCATGGTACAAGACAATCTTGAAACAAACCAATAAAAAGATTAATTCCTTTTGAATACTATTTCTTTTGTTAGACTACAAGCTACAGCCTTACATTCACTTATCTCATAGGAATACCTAGGTAATTTTGAATATATGTTGTTCGAGATGTAACTTCAAAATCATTGACCCTTTGCATCTTCTGTTCAATTGATTACTATGGACTTGAAGTGTAGAAAAAAGCATAGGATTTATTATTCTTTGTTTATTTCTTTGTCTCTGTCCCTTGCTTTCTAGAGAGAAAATACCTTCCTTTTTTATCCAGTGGGGATACAAAACAGACAAGTTAGACACACAGTTTTCTATCACAATAGGCAATTGTCTAAATCAACTCTCTTTGCTGTTTTGTACCTGGGATCTATCTTTAGATAGTCTTTACTGGACAGTTTCTACTTATGTATGTATACTGTGCAAAATACAGTACAAACCCCAGTAATGAACTAGATGATATTTCTTCTGTGCAGATATGCACATAATTCAATAATTTCATTGTTAAAGATTTACTTAACTACACTATTGAATCAATAGGTTTTTAAAATAATTAGTTTTAAATCCAGTGATTTGAAGATGCACTTACAGGAAATATTTTGTTTGTTTTTCAAATGATAATCTGCATCTTTAAATCAAACAGGACCCAGCCCAGCATCATACTATTTTCAGATTCAAAATATTTAGTTTTAAATAGTTGGTCTAATGTCTACCATATAATTTGTAATATCCTTTTGGGCTATAAAGCATCACATAATGATAACTCATTATTAAATAAGAAGTGCTATATTATAAATTAATTTCCAATGGCTTCTATTGTGTGGCACAATGAAAAGTAATGTGATAATTTCAATATCTTCTGATTTTAGGTAAATAATTATTAAACTTAAAGTCATATATTAAATTAAGTAAGTTTGTACTAGGCTCATTTAAATGCCAATGCATTTTTATATTAGTGACCCTGCAGTCCACAAAGTACTTATATGATTAGCAATTCATTTTGCCACGTCAAAAGTAATGATTTAATTCATAGGAAATTTAAATGGAGTAGGTCTTTAAAATTGAGATACTAAGATTTCTTAAGTAATAATAATATATAATCCATACATGCTATATTATTATTATTATTTGACACACAGAAAACCAGACTGTAGTTTGATCATTCGAATTTAGGCAATAACCAACTTTTAAAGTATTAAAGACATATTGAATATTACATTTTAATACAAATATATTAATTTATTAACTTACAATGGGGATGTATTTCTGTTGACATCCACTTAAAATATTATTACTATTACTTGATTGATTGTGTGTGTGTGTGTGTCTGTGTGTGTGTGTTTGTGTATGTGTAGATCATTCCAACCAACAACTATGTTTACCATTCTGGAATCTGGTTGCAATAAATGTCTACCAAAACCATTTAAGTTTAAAATGTGCAGTATAAATCTATCAGCAAATTATGTCAAGGATGGAGGATTCTGTTTTCAATACCACTTTCAGGAACTAATTACCAATTATTCCTCATTACCTCTGATAAATCTGACTGTTAAAAAAACCAGATGCTAGACCATATGCCTAACTGAATACAGGTTCAACGTTCAATCTATGGCAAATAAGTTATCCTGCTGAAAGAAATATTTCAGTCTTCTAGAACCTTAAAACTGCTACTAAATCCAAATCTAAGCTTCTAACCTAATGAATATATTTTAAAAACCAGAAGTACTTTGGTTCCTTTATATCAGGACTATGAAACTCCAGCCCACAGGCCAGATGTGTCACGTGCTGGCCATGCCCACACCCAGTTTAGCAAAGGGAAAAAAAGTTCTGATATGTCACGTGACGCTGCCATGATGATGTGACTTTAACACCCCTTCCTGCTTTATATCAAATGATGCAATGACCCCAAAGAAAACTACTTGTGTAGTAAGACTAGCTTAAAAAAAGAAAGAGACAAGCTCATTTATTCTTGAAATTCCCCAAACATAGCAAGAATATTTTGTTCAGCTGCTTTCATTCCCTTGTAAATAAATTATATTTATTATATTTTCTTCCTTTCCCTTCCGACTTCCAGAATGCTAAAAACTCCAATTAAGTAGCTTGTCCAAAATTTTCATAACTATTCTGTGGAATAGTTCCATTCAAAAATCATTCTGCTGCTTGTGCTATCACTCTTCATTTTTCATTAAAAGGACACCTGCATGAAAACACAACATTTTTTTAATCTGGAGTTCATCTGTGTCTGTAGATTATGGTTCTCCCTCCCTTAAAAAGTCATACTCTTGGTTGCATTTCAATTGCATCCACACTATGAAAGCTCACTTTTTTGGGTGGGGCGGGGAAAATCAAAAGAACCAGCAAATCAAAGTAAATAGGGTCGGTAACCAGAAAGAAAATCTCCACAAAAATTCAGAAATTAATGTTGATAGTTAAAGCAAGTACCTTATGCTTAAGCAAGGCATTAATTTACTATGATGATAGCTACTTATCCCAATAGTGGTTTTAAACAGTTTTGTTACATAGAAACTTTGTTTCCAAGAATAACATATTATTGTTTGATAGCAAAAGGATAATTGAGACAAAACTATTGACAGGAATAGTCACTCTATTGACAGAAAATAATACTGCTTTTGAAAATGCATTAGCGCCATCCAAGAAAAATTTAATAATCATGTATTAGCTTTTAGCTTTTCCAAAAATGTCTTATAACTGAGTTATTGATGACCAAGTATATTCTACCAGGAAGTTTTATGGCAGGATAAGAGGTAGTTGCAGAGTGAGGTGGTTTTCCTGTGATGACCTGCCCCAATAGAAAAGAGAGCAATGGCATTCTGTGTTATGAACTCCCAATTCCTCAAATAGGAATGATGCTTAAAGTGAAATAGTGGGTCTATAGGCTCAGAAGGAAAGATATACAGTACTATGTATATAGTATTCTTCACTGTGGTTTTTGCACAATGGAAAAGGTAAACAAAGTTCACCTTTTCATCACTTGCTAAATGATTTTTTTTGAGACACATTTCTTCAAAATGTGGTATTGATCTCAACTTTTGTGTATTATTTTTTAGATTTTTTTTTTCCTAGACTGATTGTTTTTAATTGTGTTAACTGTTTCATAGTTCTAGAATTGTTATAAGCTGTTCAGAGTCACTTGGCTGAGATGCATGGCTATAAAACCTGAATAAATACATAATTATGATTAGGGTAAATGGCTATAGTAGATATTGCAAGTCCAGGATATAAACTAATGGCATTCTTTCTTGAGAGGGAAGAATGTAGTTGTTAGTTTTGTCAAATATATCACTAGAGTCATGGAAAGGTCATTTCATATCCTTCAGTTAACCTGTTCATTATCAAGTGGACAATATGTTTTAGAAGGAGCAAAATAAGGGACTCTATAAGGTTCTTTTCTGGCTAACTTATTTTATTAAAAAGTTCCAGGTTTAATGAGCTTTAGCTAGCCATAAGAACACATAGAGCGGCTTCAACACAATATATATAGTTCTTCACTTATTGGAATATATCTCTCTTTATCAATTTCCTATCTAAGCCCTCTCAGGGGTGGGATTCTACCAGTTCTATCCGGTTCTACAAAACCCCTTGTTAACTTTCTAAGCAGTTCGGAGAACCAGTAGTTAGAAGCAATCTCCTTTTGTTTTTTTCCACCCTTATTACATTCTTGGCAGGCAGCCTAGTCTTCATGTCTCCAGAGCTTTGGGGGCTTGGCTTTCTTAAAGAGGAAGGGTTGTTTTAAGATTTTTACACTGCTGTTGGGAGGAAATACTTCCCTGGGCAATCAGCATTTTGAAGAAATAATTGAATAATGAAGCAAAACTTGTAGTGACAGGGAACTAAGATGAGTGACATTCAGCAAGGCTTCTTGGATAGCTAAAAAGATTGAGATTCAAACGTGAGTTTACATACCCTTTCTGAGTTTTGATCTAAAGCTGGTTTTTGGTGAAGGTTAATTCTGTGTTTGGTGATGTTTAATCCTGTATTTTTTGATAGGATAATTTTCACTACTCAGCTTCAATAAGCAACAGCTACTGTTGTGATTTAATTATTTGTATTGTGTTTGAATTTTTTCTTGCCTCCTGGTTTCTTTTTCTATCTGGGGAGGGGGTCTTCCTCACTGCTTTAGTTCTATCTGGCACTGTCCTTTGTGGGTATACTTCCAAGAGGAAGGATGCAAGCTTGGCACTGATTTTTTTTACTGCCTTTCGGGGGGGCATGTGACCTTTCTTTAAATCTGGATGATTTCCTTAGGATATCTTGTGAGATGAGTGAGACCAGCTGGTATTTTTAAGTGGTTCAAATGGATTTAAGGATTGCTTTTCCTGGGTGTGCTTTTTCTGGAGAGCTTAAATGACCTCTCTGCTGAAGGGTTTCACTTTATGAGCAAGAGTTGGCTGCTTGATAGTTATCACTGCATTTTAACTATTTTCATTCCTCAAGGTGCTCTGGCACCCTGCCTGATTTGTAACTCTGGCTTGCAGGTACTTTTAATCTAATGATTAGTATTTAGTGCAGCTTTTTGCAAGCAAAGAAGCTTTTTGTATTTTTGTACAGGTAATCCTTGACTTACAGCAGTTCATTTAGTGACCAGTCAAAGTTACAATGGTACTGAAAAAAGTGACTTATGACCATTTTTCACACTTCTGACCGTTGCAGCATCCCACTGTCATGAGAGGCCAGGTGAGGAGAAGCACCCTTGACATGAGTGATGTAGAGTTGGCCACACCCACCCAGTCATATGACTACCAAGCCACACCCACCAACTAAGCCATGCCCACAGAACTAGTTGTTAAAAATTCTATGTTCAACCCCTGCCTCTAATTATAAAAAAAATTCTTTTGGGGTGAGCCAAATATGATTTTAAAGATTAAGAAGTAAGGAAAAGAGAAGTTGGAGAATTGAATATACTATCTACAGCTGTCAGTTTAACAGCAGATGAAGAACACCCAAAATTACCTGCATAGCTTCACCTTGTAGTAACAAGGTTTGTTTTTCCATTTAAATAATCAGAAATATTATTTCTGTTGTTCCCTAGACTGCTTCTCTTCCTCTTTTGTTTTCTTTTACTTAGTTTTCTAACAAATAGGAATATTGCTAAGCTTCACATTTCTAACCTTATAGTATTTCAGATCTTTGTTGAATTAATTTTAACTTAGTGTTATGAACTGAGAACAAACTCTGTTACTCTAAAATGGCAATGCTCTCATAGATATTACAGAGTATACATTTGGGAAGAAAAGTGAAAAATGAAAGGGCTCTTACTGATTCACAAATTTAAATTTAAAAACATCTCAAGTGTCCTTTTCATAAAGAAATACTATGGAAAAAATTCTTATTACATCTTAAAACACATAATCATCTTTAATGTATCCTAATATTGTAAGCTGGGAAATATTGAAAGTGCATCCAGTTGTACAACTTTTGTCACAATATAATCTAGCTTGCTTTACTTTATTGACAGTGTGATTGCTGACATGGGATATGCATGACATCTTCAAAAGAAGTCCCTTTGCCTACTTTAGATGTTGTGGGCACCATCTCTCTCCTCCAACCACTGTGAACTGTTTTCATGGCCATTTTATCTTGAACCATAAGAGAGGCTAAATATTCTATATTTGATACAGAGTCTTCATCATATCTAGATTACTCTATGTGTAGCTTAAGAGCCACTTGGAAGCAATAGCTGGCCAGAAAATGGCAGTTCAAGGAGATACAGGTACACTTCGATAATATGTGTCAGATGTCTATTCTGCAAGCTGTGTTGCTTACACTGATAAGAACAAGTCAGTCACCTGAATTGTAATAGGTGTTCTAAAGAAACTTTTCATGATAAATTCAAAAACAAAATAAAATTCTTGTTATCAGATAAATTTTTATGATTCCATTCTGTTAGTAATATTACAATACTATATTTTAACACTATATTGTAACAATTGTTGGTAAAATTCTAGGTAGCTTTATTGTTCTTTAACATAAAGAAGCTTTAAAAAGATAAAAAAGCTGACAAATAGCACTAGCCACTGCAGGTTGAGTCATCATGACTCAGGAAAGTAGTATCTTATCAGTCTGGTACCACAGCTCACAGTATGAACACTTTAAATATATATTTTCTGCACTCAAATTAAATCTTAGATTGATTTTAATGGTGTTGTATTTATCCAGAGAGTATTATCATGCCATAGAACTGTGTAAATCATTCATAGCCATTCTGCTACATGTATGTGATGAATTAAATTTAAACCTCAGAAATGAAACTTCATCCCACTTGTCAAAAATGCTATGAACTATAATTTGATTGCACAGAGATTGAACAAGGTAAGAATGGAGCTTCTCATATTTGCTGTATAGCATATGTTAAACTTTTAATAAGATGTCATTTGCTCTTCCTATAGTTTGGAGGGATGTAAAAGACCAAACATCAACTAATTCATTTCCCCAAGAAGGGGGACTAGTGTTTTGTTGTTCAGTTATAGAAGATTTTGGCCATGAAGAAAATGAAAATGGAGAACTCCTTGAAAATTAACTGGAAAATTTCCTTTTACATAAGGAAATAAGTTATCTTCTATACCCTTAGCCCATGCTGATAACATGAAAGAGTCATATGAGAATGTGAAACTACTTTTGAGAAAGATCCAGTATGAAAACTATTAATGGAATATCTGCAAAGGTCTGATGGTCACTAGATTTCTGCTCAGGCTTCAGACAGGATACACAAAATAAGGCTGTTTTTGTTGTTTTGTATGACTGTCATTTTCCCACAGACTTAACATTTTAATTTATGAGTTTGCATCATTGGGATAGAACATTGCATGAGAAACAAAACAACTAGAATTGTTAAAAATCCTTTGACTTTGCCCATTAGACCAAACCGCAGTACCTAAGATGTGTTCTTGTGGGCAGTTCTTCACCCTTTTTCAATTTGGTTAGATACCTAAGCCAAATAACACTTCCCAAATTCAAGATTTAATCATTCCCCAACAGCTGTTATCAAGGGGAACCCACAGAATATATTCCATTTGAACAAGACTTTGCTTTTTTATGAAGAAGTCCTTGATACACTAATCCATCTTCTTTTATATTGTTCCTACATTACAACATTACAAAAATTATCTTTACAGGCCATCCACATCCATTGTGTTTACAGTTGCCAGTATCAAATCACTTGATCATATTTCTTTTAAAAGGGATACGTTTAGTTTTATATTTTGTAAAATGTATCACATCTTGTTCATACCAATTTTATACTTATTGTGTTTTATTGTGTTTTTATTTTCCGTATCACACTTTATTTTATTTCTGATTTTGACCTACTCTATGACTGTATCATATCCTGTTTTATCTGTGTGAGTGCAAAAAGGGAAAAAAAAAAACATTCCAAAGGAAGAGTTAAAATGAACCTCCTATCCCTCCTATGATGATAAACAAACCAGCAATTGGATTTATAGTGTATATACCAATAGTCTATAACTTCAACTATTCATTTCATGTGCAAAGTTATGATGATGATGATGTTGTTGATGAAAAAAGTGAGTTGCAATTGTTCCTGTTGCAACATCTCTATGGTGATAGGATTAAAACTTGGGTGCTTTACAATTGGTATGTATTTACAATAGTTTCAGAGTCAGAGTCAGATCATTATTTGCAACCTTCTCAGTGGGATTTTAACAAACAAGAGAGTTTGATTCACTTAATAACTACAGAAAAAAATGGGGTCAACTTACTTAACAATCTCATCAGTTACTGATGGAAGTTCCACTCCCAATTGTTATGGACTACTTGTACTGAAGAATCGATTTCCCAGGATTACCTTTGCTAAGGTGAAGGATCAATTTTAGGATTTCATATAAGAAAATTAATAAAAGATAACAGATTTGATGAACAATTCAGTGCAATTGAAAGAGCTCCTTCTTGGAAAATCATAAAACAAGAAACCAACACAAATTAGTAATCTCTTGAAGTCATACTTTTATTTTATTTATTTATTTATTTATTTGTCAATTGCTTACAAGATAATAGCAATAAATAAAACATAGTTATGAATACATGGATACATATAAGAAAAATAAAATATAAAAGAAACAATAGGAGAGGGATGGTAGGCACGTTGGTGTGTTTATGCACTCCCCCTACAGATCTCTTAGGAAAGGTGTGAGGTCAATAGTAGACAGTCTAAGGTTAAAGTTTTTGGGGTTTGGGGAAGAAACCACAGAGTCAGATAGAATATTCCAGACATTGACCACTCTGTTGTTGAAGTCGTATTTCCTTCAATCAAGTTTGGTGCGATTAACCTTGAGTTTGTATCTATTGTTTGCTCTTGTGTTGTTATGGTTGAATCTGAAGTATTCATTGACAGGTAGGAAATTGCAATGTATAATTTTATATACTGTACTTAGATCGGACTGAAGACGGCTTAGTCCTAGGTTTTCAAGGTCTAGAATTTCAAATCTGGTGACATAAGGTATTCTGTAACGAGTAGAGTAGTAAAGAACTCTTCTTGTAAAATATTTGTGAACTTTCTCAACTTCATATTTCATATTTCATATCATACTTCATATTTCTTATTTCATATAATTGAAAATATCATTGAAAAGTCATTTTTTAGACCAGGGATCCCCAAACTTGGCAACTTTAAGACCTGTGGACTTCAACGCTCTCAGGGAGTTGAAGTCCACAAGTCTTAAAGTTGCCAAGTTTGGATATTTCTGTCTTAGACTCTCACTTGTATTTTTTCATGACAATCTTAGTACAGCATGGTGAATAATTTCACTAGGGCATTTCAAACTTGGAGAAGCAGTAGCAAGCTAGGTGGGTTACCAATATGGTGGCTAACCATTGCTGGACCCCTAGGAGAAATGTTCCTGAAGTGAAATGAATAAAAAATAAATCAAACACTGCTTCATTTTAGGGATCACTTTGGTGCTTTTAATTAATTTGTGAATGTAGGTCATTATCAAAGTAAAGTTGTGTGTCACTCAATAACCTTGCCTGTAAATAAATTCTGAAAACAAATTTAAGCAAATATAAAAAGCAGGATAAAACATAGGAAGATCAAGCACTTTTTTTTACACACAGGGTATTTTTTGTTTTCCAGGTTACCAGTTGGCTTCTGGTTGTTGGTTGTTGGATTTAGTTCAAGGTGTCATTTGTTATTTATAAAGTCTAACATTGTGCAGGACCTGGTAATTTATGGGACCACTTATCACTAATGTTTCAGCCTGTGCTATGCAATCAGACAGATGGGCAGATGGGCATATTTCAAGTCCAGCTGATTAAGTGGTGTCATCTCATGGGATCTTGAAGCCATGACCCTCGGTTGCTGTTCCCTACCTTCTGGAACACAATTCCCTGGAGTTCCATTGGCCTCTACCTTTCCATACTTTAGAAAAGCCCTTTAAAAAATTCTTCAAAGATGACAGAGATCAGGGTGATTTGTAATCCAGACCACTGGAGGATAGAGAACACATAGGTGCAGCATTCTTTTCCATGCACTATAATACCTAATGACAGATTTATATCATTTTTAATGCTGTTTTTTATTCTGCATGCCATCTAGAGTCTTCAGATTTGACAGCCCATAAAGCTAAATAAATAATACATAGTAATTACAGAGGATCCTTATAAAAATGGACTTAGTGTTTTTTTTCAGAGAGCACTAAAAAAAAAAAAGAACTAGTGCTCTCTTGAGAAAATGCTTATCCAATGAACACTGACTATAAATTCAAACTGAAAAAAATACCAGATTCTGCTAGCTGCACATTATAGGCTCTGATGGCATTATCTATCACTTTTTTATGCTTTGTCCCATGCACTGTACTTCTTCTTTGTCTGTGAACTGTTGACTTGACTATTTCTAAACGCTATTCAGAAATAGTTTGACTGAAGGGTAATAGGTATGGAATGGTTCCATCTCTCCAATATGTATAATAGCTTAACATTTGCTAAACAAGCACCCACCTACACATGTCCAAGCTTGTTCATTTTACTAGCAGCAGGTGATACATGGCAGGAGGAAAACAAAGGGAAGGAACTCTTCCATTGCTTTCCTTTACTTGTTCCTCAATAATTTCAGACATAATTGTCATTACTATGCCAGAACAGCCTTTCATTATGTTATGCTGACATACTTTTATGGCTCCTCAAAGATTGCTGTATAACACTTTCATGCATACAGTTGGTTGTGCCCAAAGATTAGAGGTATCATATCTGGAAGAAATCTAAATGACCAATAGATGAAAGAAATGAGATACAGAACATTGTAATATTTTGATTTTGTCTAGTGGTTATGGTTATCATGATATGATAATTTTAATGGCTGGAGTTTACAAACTAAAAAGAACATGTGCCAGATTGACCATTGTCTTATAGACATGTGCTGACTGCCAGAGGTAAGGATCAGAAATATGATGTAATAATTTTAAGGTTTATTGTCAATTGTGCTTTCCAGCTAATCCACATGGAAAGAAATCATACCACAAAAAACAGCTGTAGTATTATGGACAATTATAGTATCTTATAATAATACTCAAAAAACTGGAAATCTGGGTGACATTATTTTCCTCCTTTTACTCCATGCAATACTACATGGGGAAAAGTCAGAATATAGCAACTGATTGAGTAGCTATGCAAATAGTGTTGACAGGAGAAATTTGACTTCTGGGAACCAAGGCCGAGCTTTCTGAATGATGTACATCTAGCACAAAATGAGTTGCACCTCACAAAGACTGATAAAAATGTGTTTCATTGAAACTCGGTAAGCCTGCTTAGGAGAGTTTTAACCTGAATCCTGTGACCAACACTCTGAGAGAAAGGAATGATATAATGGTGCTTTACATTGGCTCATATATTTCATTACCCCCTAGTGCTCCAAATATAGAAAGTAAACAAAATGAACTTTTCCAGAAAGATAAAACAATTTAGTAGTTATTACAGGCACCAAATAGGATGACTCATATGGCTGGAATGTAATGATAAAAAGATATAATTTGTTCAAAGACTTCTCCTTTTTTCAAGTTTAATCCTTTCTGTATTTGATCCTAGATCCTAGGGTCACAGTTTCTAAGCTTTCCACATCATGGCCAACCTTCTGCTTTCTGGTAGCATTTCTCTAGAGCAAGGGTGTCAAACTCAAGGCCTGTGAACTGAATCTGGATCATAAGATCTGTCCTGTGGGCCACATTGGAAACAGTGAAGGACCATGGCTCAGGCCAGGCCAACCGGGCACTGATCTACAACCTGGTGGCATGCTGTAGGAGGCAATGACAGCTGAAAACTGAGATCAGGAGAGCTGCACATGGTTCTTTTTTGCTGGCAGAGTAATGGAGGAAGCCGTGGCAACCGAAAATGGATCTGCCCACTCTCACTCAGGCCACCACAAGTGCACCCAACATGAGTGACATAGAGCTGGCCATGTCCACCCTGGCCACATCCACCCCAGCCATGCCCCCCGGGCCCCTGAGATCAAACACAACCTTGATGCAGCCCTCAATGAAATCGTGTTTGACACCCCTGCTCTAGAGTCTATGCAGTGAAATTCAGGAATTTATCCCTGACCCATGGAACCTAAGATCTGCTGCCCTCAGCCAGTTGCTGGACAAATAGATTTTAGTCATCTTTTAATTTCTCCTTCAGAGTCTTTCTTGGTATGCTATGCTACTGTCTTTTAGGCAACTCCTAAGACCTAAGGCTTTAGTTTGGCCTCTTTTTTAAGTCTTGTGCTTCTTTCTGACTGCCAATACCAAGTCTTGTGTCCATATCCAGCCTGTCATAGCTTAACCAAAACTTGTATTAATGCTTTCTAGTTGTTGATATTCAAAGTAAAATCACTTTAATGAAATTAAATACCCTCATTAATACACTCATTGAGTTATTGCCCAGCTCTGGTCTCTAATTGTTTGTCTGCCTTTTCTCATCCTGTTCATCCAGATATTTCTGTCAGTTTCTGGAATATGTCATGGTAGTGCCTTCTTTCTTATATAACTTTGTTTTTGTCATTTTTCTTTTCTTCCACTCCATGGTTATGCTAACAGATATGCTTTCAGTTGAGAGGGACAGATAGGAACTGGAGATAGAAACACAAAGAGACAGCAGGCTTATCTGTGGACTTTCCAGTAATACTGGAGCCACCTGGCAAGTTCATAAGATCCTTGCTGGCACTCACTGACAGTAACTCAGACTCAGGAACCACTTAGTCTAAAGTGCTGGCACTTATGAACAGGAGTGGGATTCAAATTTTTAACAAGCAGTTCTGTGGGCATGGCTTAGTGGTCATGTGACTGGGTGGACATGGCTTGGTGTCATGTTATTGGCTGGGTGTGGCCAACTCAATATCACTCACATCGAGGCACGCATCTCTTAGCCTGGCCTCTCATGACTGTGGGGATGCTGCAACAGTCGTAAGTGTGAAAAATGGTCATAAGTCACTTTTTTCAGTGCCATTGTAACTTTGAATGGTCACTTCACACAAGCAAAATACCAGCAAAGGAGGGGAAAAAAACTCCAGAGAAGTTCCTGAGACAGGAAGTCTAGTCCTGCCAAGAATGTAATAAGGGTTAACAGAGAGGCAATTTCTGTAAGAAACACCAGAATGTTTCCTTCCTGTCTTCCTTACAGGATTAGGCCAGTAATTTCTTTTAACAACTAGTTATCCGAACTGCTTAGGATGTTAACAACCTGTTCTAGTGAATAGGTGCGAACTTGTAGAATCCCACCCCTGCTTATAAAGATCTAAAAGCAGAGAGCTGAACTTCACAAATGCTCTAAAGTGTGAACAAGAAAGCAGATTCTGCAGCAAATATTTCAGGAATCTCAATTGTGCACCATTGGAAGCTCAAGATGGCTGCTGTAATTTCTTGTGAGCTTTAGATGCTGATGAGAACAACTTCCAATAAAAGAAAATAACTTGAGCAATAGTTCTCAAAACTTCAGCTCTTGCCTACGAAGGATCTGCATTACTATGTTTTGGTCTTGAATTTCCTCTGACCTTGTCTCTTGCTTATCCTCTGGGTTCACTGCCTGATTTACAGCTCACCATTGTAAATGCCTGCTGGACCACAAGAACAGTCGGATTGCAGAAATGAAAGCAGTTTTACTCTAGCTACCTGCTATAAAGCTTGAGCATGCTTATCTCTAGCCCACGGCAGATTTATAGCCTGCTAATTTGCTTCCTGGCAGAAAGCCATGCTGGCATGGAAATTCCACTCTGGATGGCAGCACCTCCATTTCAACCACACTTCTGCTAATGACATAAACCACTTTCCAAATTCTTGTTTGTTTTGTTTCTGTATCTCTTGCTGGAGGAAGCCCAGCTCCTCCTTAAAGAGCAGGTTCTCATTTTTTCAGGGCATATGTATTAAAGAGGTACAGGTGCAAATAAAGTTCTATCAAATAAAGCAACTTTTTAAAGATCAGCCGTAATGATGGAAATGTATATAATCGTACAAACTAAAAACCATTAGCGAAATATAAAATGCTAAAAACAAAATGCTCTCCATTACATTATAACAATAATAAAACTTAAATATACAACCATATAAACAAAATATAGAACATCAGATGCTTTATCTTCAGGGAATAAAATGTTTCCAGCCTGTTTGATTATTGTACTATTTTAGATTGCTTTCAGTCTTCAAATAAACAAATCTGAATTTTTGTTATTTTTACCTAAAGGTTCCAGAAATTGAACTAGCAACCTTTCACACAAAACACATATTCAACCTCTGAACTAGCTTTCTGGCCATTAGTTAATAATGGACAGAAACATTGTTATCTCTGAGAGGTTGTATTTTTTTTAAGCAAATAAAATGGTTGTGTTAATTTCAGGTGTGCTCCCTAAAACAAAATAAGTCAAATGTCATTATTATATTGAATAATGGTATTATTGTATTGAATAATGTCTACCCTACTAAATATAACAGAATTATTTTGTTCTTCTTTTTGCAATTGTTTCCCCTTTTTAAAAGGTAGCAAAAGAATTCACATTGTTAAAGTTAATTGCTGGATTAAATTGCCATTTGTCAATAGTGGTGTAATTTGTAATATAAATTATAGCAGTGAGTTTCAAGCACATTTTATCAATAGATATCAAAGCATTTAATAACAATATTTCTACAAAATAAACAAGCTTTTCCCTTCTTCTTTGGAGCTCATTAAAAAAAACCTGAAGGCTTTAGTTGGTGCAGTAGCCAGCTCTGCAAAATTCCTAGTAAATAAATTATCACCAGGAGTCTCAAAATCCATTACCATAAAAAAGCCATTTTTCCCTCCCTAATCGATTGCCTGCTGTGCAGTTGCTAATGGGACTGTACACACATGTTGCATAGAGAGAATTCATTTGCAGACTCTTCTTAGTTTTATTTTTCTGGTTTTTACCCCCATAGAGTTCTCACTAACATTCGCAAATTAGTTGGTACATAAAATAAGCACTTTGCTGTGAACACATTGGGGGTTTGGAGGTGTTAGAAGAGAATTTTCTATTCTAATGATAGACAAAACAGGAGAAAAAGAGAAAAATGGAAATCAGGCAAGTTCAGAGTTTCATTTTTGTGGCTTGAAATCTGTTCAATTATTAAAAGTTATAGCAGATTCTTTGAGAACATTATCTTTGAGGACATTATCAAGATTCCAACTTACAAATTGGAATGAACATCTTATGTCTTATCTAAACTTTGGAGGTCCTGATTTTTCAGATTTGCTACATACTCAAATAATATATTATTAACTTGAATCTTTACATTACTTTCAATGTTTCAGTGTTTTGAGATGCATAAACAGTTGTTTTTAATTTTAGTTGATTGTCTATTACATTAGTGTCTTGTTAAAGTTGAATTTTTCCCTCCAGTGTCCAGCTGTGTTGTCAGAATTTTGATATGATCTAACATACCTAGGAACTGTCAGATTGAGGAACATTGCTTTAGTGAAATGCACATGCAAACACACATAAGTAGGTATTTTATGAGAATTTCAGGCATTATTTTTAATCTTTCCACATTTTAAGTGGCAAGTTACACATGCCCAGATTACATCTTCATATAATAAGAAAATTTGCTATTATATTTTTTTCTTCAATATAAATTGTTTATATTATTGATAAATTGAGGAAATGCTAGCTATGTGTTTATAAGTTTTGATATGTTTATACGTTGTCCCTTGTCTCTTGGTGCTTGTATTACTTTTTCAGACTTGCTATAATCTGTCACTTCTATCTGAAGTTTATGATTGTCCATATTGAAGAATGCTTCCTCAAAATACAGTAATAATAGCAATTATTATTATTATCAATATATTGTTTTACTTGTTAAATGTCATTGAAAATTGGTTGTGACTGAAGTGGATTATAAACTTGACAAATAGAAAAATGGTGCTTTCTTCCTTGATCTCATAACTCTATTGGATTAAAATGTAAAAAAAAATTAAATAAATTATATTAATTATACCTTATATCTGTTTTAAAAAGGACCATATATATATTTCCCAAGATCCCAGATGCAACCTCAAGAGCTTCCAAATTTTTGTGCCAAACTGTACATTTTGATGTGATAGAAGGGGGGAAATTATAAATTCATGTGAAGTAATTTGTCATGTGTGAAAGTTAAGGTCCAGACGTGAAGGTCTGATTAAACTGACATATTACTAATCATGCTTATGCACAGGAACTCAGCTAACATTAGCATCTTCTTTGGATCAGATGAGGTAAATGGAATTTAAGGAAGGGTGGACTTAGTTCACTTGTAACTACTATGGGATTCTAGACTGATTTCTCTTTTAACTTCACCTAGATTCTGCACCACCTCCTCCTACATAATTTCATAAATAGTTTGATTTAGCATTAATTTAAAGGATCAATTAAAATAAAATAAGACAAATTATTCTGTCACGTGACTTGCTTCTAGTTACATCTTTACCGCAAACTCACTCCCTTTTTTAAGAAGAGATCCAAGGAAGCCTATTATTGAAAGATGACATGATGCCACATTCTTAAAACTGTTTCATTCCTTGGAAAAAGTAACACTGACATTCTTTTCTATTTTGTTCTTTTTTCTAGGTAAGTGTCTAATTTATTTATATAACATTTGGGAAAGAAGTACCTCAGAATACACATCTTTTCATGTTAAATATTCTTCTGATGGACTCATGATACAAAAAAATGTGTGGTAAGTTTTCGTTTACCGTTGGCTATTCAGGCACAGAACAAAAGGATCTCACATGTCTTTTCAGTTAGTGGCTTGTCCTGTTGCTGAGATGTTTTAAGCAAATGGTGACAACTTTGCTATATGATGCAAGAACATGATTTAAAAACTTGTAGATAGATGATCCACTTTTCATCTCCCTAAGAAATGGCATTTGTTGAAATCTAAGCTTAGTAGTTGCCATAGGTGCTTTGCAAGATTAACAAAATATTTTTTAGGAGGGCATCTTACTGTACCCTCTGTGCACAAATTCTCCAAGAATCTCTATTACTTTGCTGACCACCCATACAAAGTTTAGTTCTGCAAAATGATTCTGTCTTAAAATTTACTACTTCCTGGCAGCCAACAGAAGAATCACCTTACATGAACCATTCTCAGAAGTGAACTGTCTTGACAGATTTTTCTGTGATGTTTAATGACTAGCCCTTTAAAGTGTTTCGTGGTGTTAATTAAGAAGTCTTCTGTTCAACGGTTCTCGCATACTTTTTGAAATGCCTTTCTGTGGAATGTATAACATAATAGTCTTGATATCATTATCAGTGTTAATTTTCTTTATTGTGAGCTTACCATTCTTATTAAAGGGACATTTAAAAAAAAAAATACTCCAGGAACATTAAACATACATACATACATACATACATGTACACACACACACACACACACACACACACACATACACATCTCTTGGTTTCTCTTATTCAATTACATTTGAAACAAATCATTTTTAAAGCACCATGTTTGCTTGTATAATATTTCCAGTCAAATGTTGGATTGACCAATTTTAGTTTCAAAGGTTTTATTAATGGGTAGATTGCATGTGCTGGCTAACTGTTTAGTTCCCCAATATATTTTTCTTTTCTTTTCGTTTATTCAACTTGGTTAAGTGTGTGTGTGTGTGTGTGTATCCCTGTGTATTAATCTGTCTGTGTGTGTATTAAAAGAAAATCATAAATGAAAATTTTAACATGTGATGGTCACTTAAAAAGAACCAAATAGAAATATTTGATCTCTAGATCCTGTCATACAAATCATAGAACCTTAGATATATCAAAATGATTAATTCAAACTTACACATAAAGCCACCTGTTTTCCCACTCTCTTCAATCACCATCAAGAAGACACAGCTCATTTGCTTCCTGTTGTCTTTATTCGCAAAATTTCCCTACTGTTCTACATCTTCATTTGAGGGGATCTGGCCTGGATAATACAGCAGATGCGGAAAAAAAAAATTCAGACTTAAAAATACTCTATTGGACAAAATGTCATATTATGAGCTACCACTGACTGAACTCATCAAACACTATGACAATTGTTTCACTATGGACTTTAATGTGGACAGCTATTTCTTTTTGATCCTCACCCTTTTTTGTCCATATAACTGTACATTTCCAAATATTCTTAGGATCTCAAAGTCATAAAGAATCACAGTTTTATAGGTCATGAAATGTGATAACCAGCCTAGCAAAAAAAACCAAATTAAAATATCTCCAAAAGCTAGCTGGCTTCTGTTTCAAGACACCCGTTAAAGGAAAGTTTAACATCTTTCTAGATCTTGGTCATGGTTACAGATTTTCATTGCTGAACTGTCTTACTATTAGGACATTTTCCCTATCATTCAGAATTAATATTAGAATAATTTAACATCATTAGACTCATGAATAAAATAGCCACTTTTTGTACAATGATTCTTAGATAAATGCTAACTTATCTCCCTTTATTATCACATCTCATCCCAGGGTAAACTACTGTAATTTATTCATCTAACTTATTTATTTCAACACCCTTGACTATTCTTATTGCCCTTCTCTCAAATCACTCTCATTTGTTTCAGAGATATTTAGAACTGGACATAGTATTTGGCATGGAGTTTAAACTAATGCTCAGAAATCTCTATATTGTGAATTTTTGTTCTTTGGCAAACAAAGCTAATATGAAATTATGCTTCTGCTAGATTCCATTGCCATAACTAATTTCTTGAATTAGGTAAGAACCATAATCACAACAGCCATTTCAGATAAGTGAATTATCATAAAGACATAAAGGAAAAGGGGAGAATATATTGAATGGGAGTAGCAACACTACAGGAAAAATGGTAAATAACAATTTTATAGGTTGTAAGCTGGATCAGCCTTCACATAGAGAAAAGGGACAAGGGAAAAAGAATCACAATTTAAATGTATTGATCTCTTTTCATATGTTTGATAGTAATAGTGCAAGAATCTTCAAGAGGAATGTGAGAGAAGCCAGCTAATGCACACAAATGACTACAAGGCCCATTGTGACTTTTATGAACAAGACAACCCATAAAAGAGCTTCAGTATGAGTCATGAAGGATTTTTTTTTCTTATTGTGGCAATTGTAGCTCCCATATTAATACTCTTATAGAAAACCCACCCATATAAAAAAATTCAGAAGAAAAGGAGATTTTGAGTGTCACAGAGTTTTGTTAAAAAATATAATATATCCAAAAGTTTTCCCAAGTGGATTTTTCCTATAATCAATAACAAAATTCGAAGGCTGAACAAAAGCTTTCTGCTACTTAATGGACAATGGACAAAAAGCTGTGCTAGAGTCTGGTAAATTGTTTGGCTTCTCTATATATGCAGCATTTAAAAGATTATTTACAGTCCTGATGAAGCCACTTCCAATAAATGCTATGGGTTTAGAGACTGATGCATGGTACTTGTAGTGTTGGACTATGTAGTTCTTCTATTAATAAATGTTTTTAATGTGTCCAGCTTTCTACTTAAAATAGTACTGTGTTGAAGGTCAAAATGAAGGCTTAAATTGATGGAATTGATTTTGAGGTATTACAAAACAATGAAATGTTAGGTAACAGGGTAGACGTGAAAGAAATGTAGAAGAGCAGTAATTGGGCAAGAAAAAAGATTTGTCTAAACACAATAGGTGAAAAATTGAAGTAATGAATTTGCTGACACAATTAGGTGTCCACATCGGGCAAAAGCTTACATATAACTAGACCAAGGTGTATGTGCATGTGTGTGGAAATGAGTTGTGTTTGAATCAGGAGGATTTTAGTTTTTTAATGTTATAACTTATCCTTTCCAAATTATGGTGCTGGTAAATGTCACAGCAAACAGCTGGCCAATAGGTGATGTATTCAGTGATATTGGCATCATGGGGAAGTCTGTGTGGATGGCCAATAAATCTGCTCTGGCTTAATGATGAGTCAGAAGAAAAATGTTATTAATACTGAAAGTGCAAGCCAAATGTCAGTGCACTGTGATTAGTTACACATCATGTGGGGCAGCAAATTTCAGCAGAGACTCAGTGCAGGATGTTACATCTTCCTCATTATCCTCATTTTTCACACTTCATTTTTACTGCATTTTTTTTTTCACTGATGGAGACAAATATTCTGAGTCAGAATGAATCTTTTTTATTTCTCTAGTAAATCCACACTCTACTAAATGCAGCATGGGGTTCAGGCAAATTGAGCTGTTCACAGCTATTCCCTCTATTGTGAAACTTTGTCTTTTGATCTTTCCCAGTATTAATGTTAATATTGGGAAGAGCTGAATAATAATAGGGTTTACCCCAAAATACATGCAGGAATTTGTATAACAATAGAGAATTTCTACTTATACACCAAAATAATGGTTTTTCCACAGAAGATCTAAATGAACATTGATGTGTTAAGAAGAGCCCCACTTAAACTAAATTAATGCCTCAGTTTGGCAATCATTTACCTGTCTTTGAGCTTTACAGATTTAATCTATGAATTCACATTTGTGTATAGGTCTCCATAGGTATACAATCCAAATAAAAAAACATTTGGAGCACCTGTGATTTGTTTCATCATAGTTCTAGTAGGAAATCAGTGGAATCAATAGATCTTTTTTAAAAAAAGTCTTTTTTCTCATTTTCTATCTACCAGTCTTATGTTATAAAGAGCCATCAAAAGACCTTTGAAGTACTGTCCCCTTGTCTATAACTATTTGCATTCATAAATAGAGGAAGTCCCATATAATATCTGATTTTCTTTCCTAGAATCATGTTTACTGTGAAGAAATGGCTCTGCTTTGATATTTTAGTATAAGATGGGTTGGAGAGAATAGGCTTTTGAGAGTTAAGAGTTTTTATTTAATCTAGACCAGTGGTTCCCAAACTTTTTCAGTCCACCGCCGCTTGATGCTACAAACTCATCCTCGGTGCCCCCACCCAGGGGTGGGATTCAAATTTCTGTGGGCATGACCTAATTTTATTTATTTATTTATTTATTTATTTATTTATTTATAATCGTATTTTTATACCGCTCCCTCTCCGAAAAGGGACTCGGGGCGGTGTACAGCCTAATAAATACATAAAATACAGAGATACAAAATTAAATAGAATTTAAAACCGAATTAAACATGAGTATGGCTGCATCCCAAAAAATTTAAAAAATAAGTTAAAATTTAAAAAACCCTATTTACTTAAACCCTTACTGGGCCAGGCCAGCCTGTTTAAAAAGTAGGGTCTTAACTGCACGCCGGAAGGAGAGGATATCTGTCATGGCTCATATCTCCGGGGGGAGATCATTCCACAGGGAGGGCGCTCCCACAGAGAAAGCACGCACCCTCGGGGCCGCCAGTCGACAACGATCAGGTGGCGGTACCCCAAGGAGGGCGACCCTGTGGGAGCGTACTGGGCGGCGGGAGGTTGTTTATGGCAGCAGGCGGTCCCGTAAGGGTGTGGCTTGCTAGTCATGTGACTGGGTGGGCGTGGCTTGCTGGTCACGTGACTGGCTGGCATGTCTTGCTGACTGGGCATGGCTTACTGGTCACATGAATAGGTAGGTGTGGTTTGGTGGTCATGTGACTGGGTGGGCATGGCCAGGTGACTGGCAAACAAGTGGTCCTCACTTAATGGCTGGTTGTTTTGCAAGTGTTCTAATTTATGACTGCCCTCCACAGAGCTACTTGACCTGTTTTTGGAGTTTTGATAGCCATGCACACACATACACACACACTTCCTTCTAACCCTTCTAACGCTAGGTTATTGGACTAGAATCGGCAAAGCATCAAAACATTGACATGTGTGTCCCTTCTTGTGCGCTTTTGTGATTTTTTGCAGCAAAAATTACTGACCTCTGGCTTTACTCTACTTTTCAAACGTGCCGCCACTGCTGCGTTCTAGGTGCCGGCCCCACAGGTTCACCCCATTGAACCCGCTGCATCGGAGGGACCTGCCCAAGCAAGTCCAAGTGGAGCGGTGCACCAAGTCAATGGGGTGAGCCTGAGAGAGGGAGAGAGAGAGAAAAGAGAGAGAAAGAAAGAGAGAAGGAAGAAAAGAAAGAGAAAAGGGAAAGAAAGAAAAAGGGACAAAGGAAGAGGGGGATGGAAGGAAGGGACAGAAAGAAAAAGAAATAAAAAAGGAGGGAGGGAGGAGAAAGATAATGAGATATCTATTCTAGTCCAATCACTTGGTCCAGCAGGCTAGAGGGGAGTGTGTGTGTGTGTGTGTGTTCTCCTTGTAATTTACCAGTACGTTATGGTTTTGCCTTCGTCAGAATTGGCACTGTAATACATTGGGGAAAAGTAATTTTGAGGGTGGAGATCTGATCCAATGGATCCTGTTTAAAGCCTCAACAAAATGCAAAAGCTTCCTGATAGTCTTGACCATGTTTCGTCCACAAAACCTTTAATAGAAGCCAAAGATGTTTCAATCAGTCTAAACTAGGCCTCATTTCAATCTGATGCATTAGGTCTCTCTCTCTCTCCCTCCATCCCTCCCAGACTGGCTTTGCTCTACTTTCCCAATGTGCCTGCGGGGCTGGTGCTTCGAACATGAATGGATGGGTAGATAGAGAGAGAGACAGAGAGACAGAGACAGAGAGACAGGTAGGTAGGTAGGTAAGTAAGTAAGTAGGCAGGGCGGCCAGCCGACAGGAAGGTAAGCAGACCTTTTGGATGAACGTATGGATAGATAGGTAGATAAATAGATAGATTGGTAGATAAGTAGGTAGATAGATAGATCTATATTGGTAGATAGGTAGGTAGGTGGGTAGGTAGGTAGGTATGCAGGTAGACAGAAAGACAGGTAGGTAGGCAGGAAGGCAGGTAGACAGACAGATCTTTTGGATGGATGGATGGATGGATAGATAGATGGATGGATGGATGGATGGATGGATGGATGGATGGATAAGACAGACAGTCAGACAGTCAAACAGACAGTCAGTCAGACAGACAGACAGACAGAATGAGACAGAGACGGCACTTTAGAAAAGTAGAGCAAAGCCAGAGTGGGAATTGAAGTCCACACAAGTTGCCAAGGTTGAGAAACATGGGCTGAATATATTAACCCAGCCATTCTGGTTAGAGTTTAGCATGCTGTTTGATTCTGGCTTAGTCAATAAACCATGGCTAAGATCTTCCTGTTCCTTAATGCAGCTGCCCCTCTGCCCCATCTCCAGCCCCTGCCCCAGTTTTTTCTTTGGCATCCAATTTTACAATGCCAACCTCCTTTGGCATCCAATTTTACAATGCCAACCTCCCCGGGGCAGCGATGTGGCTGACTTGACCCTCTTTGCTTCAACCCAAGGTCCACTTCTATCAGGCCAAGCAAGGGAAGGTGCTCTGCACATGCTCAGAGATTCTCAACTTTGGGGAAGCACTCTGCCCATCTTTACACTCCGCCCGGGAGGAGGAAGACATGCAGAAGTAGCCCAGACTGGCAGAGGCGGAGGGAATGACCACTTGGAAAGTAAGCAAGCAAGCAAGTGCTTACTGGGCTGCAGAGGGAGGCTAGGTTCTAGGTCCGAGCCGGCCACATAGAGCCAAACCAAACCGAGCCATGCATCTTGGAGAGCCGCAGCTGCACCCACCCGCATCCTGCACACAAGCCCAGCTGGCTGGAGAAGTGGAGGCTGGGCGGGTGCTGCATGCTCCTTTGTTCTTCTCTGGGGAAGGGGGCCCTAACACCGGACCACCCACCCCATCCACTGTGCACCTTGGGATAGTTTTGCTTTCGGGCCTCCTGGCGCACCTCTACTGCTTTCACTGGAGAGGGCAGCCAGCCCTCTTTCCACTACCTCCTATCTCTTTCCCCCGGCTTGGCAAGGCTTGCCATGTGCGGATTCTGCATTTGAGGTGCTGGCTATAGAGCGGTGAAACAGTCAATGGGGTGAGCCTTTGGGATCGGCGTCTCAAAGTTAATCTTGAATTCTCTTTCAGCTTCCTTTCCCATAAAATGAATTTTACAATATTTCTTATGAGAAGATCAAAGTGTGTATAATTAGTTCTATTTACAGAGAACAAGTCCTTTGTTGGAAATGGTTGGGCTCATTCTCTTTTGGGAGAAGTACAACTTTAGTCTAAAAATAAAGCATATTAATGAGGAGGACCAGATAATGATAATGAAGACATCCATCAACAGTCAAGACTTTCTAGCCAAATCATACTAATTATTTTTAAATTTTCACTTCTATATCAAAATTATAAAAAGCAAATATTAAATAAATTCATAATATCTTTTGTCTTTTGTGCTATGTATGAACTGGCTTGATATAGATCATAGGGAGGATGAATTGTGATGTCTGGAATAAGCTTTAAATTATTAAAATGGAGTATAACTAAACTCTTTCTACCCTGTATGCAATATGCTATGAACTTCCAGTATGAAGTTAGAAACTGCTTTTTAAAAGAAGCCGACTTTTAAATACAGATTAAATTTTATTAGTATCTGTTAATGACCATCAAGGGAAAGAAAAGGAAATGAAATGTAAAATCAAGTGTAAAATATGGCATTAATAACAAAACAAAATAATGTGTGTAATGCAACAGTGCACACTATTAGAATTATATAATAATTATTGTGAAAAATTATATCTACATATAAAATGAATATTTATCCAAATAAAATAATTTGACACTATAAACATTAATCATTCTAAAAATTTAAAACTATGGAATACCAATATATATCAACACATTATTAAGTTGGAGTCCATTTGTACCCACAAGTAATGTAAGTTCAGTCCTCCTTGAATTCCATTGATTTTTATCTTACTGGCAATTCACCTTGACCATTAATAGTTCAAATTGCTGTAGAACAGGGGCATCAAACTTGATTTCATTTAGCCTACATCAAGATTGTGTTTGACCTCAGGTGGCCAGGGTGGGCATGGATGGGGTAGGCATGGACAGCTTGACTGTCCATGCCTATTCTGTCGGGGATGCCTGTAGTGGCCCGAGCGCTCTGCCAGTGAAAAAAGGCTCCCGAGCTCCATTTTCAGCTGCAACAGCTTCCTGCAACCCTCTGCCAGCAAAAATGGAGCTCGGGATGGCCTCCCATGGCCCACCTGACCTCTGTTTTCACTGGCAGAAGCACCATGGGTTAGTCTTTTGCTGTTTCCAGGGTGGCCCCAAGGGCCAGAGCTAAGCACTCCGTGTGCCAGATCCAGTTAGTGGAACTTGCATTTGTTACCCTTGCCGTAGAGAGAGAGAAAGCAATAAACTTGTACTCATTTGAAAAGTCTTGGTTTATGATTTCTTGTGCCTGACATAGCAATTGTCCATATTACAGTTGTTTTGCCTGGCTACAGTTATACAGTATGTGTTAGAGTTTTTGTTATGTGATACAGGAAAGTCTGCACAAAATTTCCCTGGTCAATCTGGAATACCTGATGCAAAGGAGTGATTATCTTTCTTCAGCTATTGATATAAAATGAGCATTGTATGAAGAATCAATTCATCTAAACTCTCACTACAAGAATAGGTTCAACTACCTAGAGGAACTTTATAAAATTACATGTATAAGCACTAAGGGCTTATAGAATTTGGCCCTAAAAAGAATCATAATTGTGATGTAGAAATTAAAGACTATCTATAATAAGCTAATTTCTATTTGGGGTGATTTAACCATGTTGAAATATATTCAAGAATAAGGCCTCTCTCATTCTGTTCATTGGTGTTCAGGAACTGTTCTCTAATGATTTTGCTTGTGAAAATTCTCAATTCCAAAGAAAGTCTGTAAGAAGAAAGGGTTTTTTAAAAAAAAACAATTGCTTGCAATCATGAAAATTGGAATTTATCAGATAAGATGGATGGAATAAGTCAGCTGGGAAATAATGGGACTTAAACCAGTAATTAATGATTAATAGTCATGCTTTTAACTTAGCCCTGTTTTGGCCAATCTCAAGATCACATTGAATATATATTATCTTGGGGCATTGAATACTACTGTGAAATTTGCACCATATCTTGGTTAGGGATCTAAATGGGAACCAACCATAAAGCAGCAAGCCAGAATTTTGGCTACAAAGCTGCAGGGAAATATTCTCCACTTTTATTGCATAATTTTTAAAAATGGCAAAGAATTTGTTTGAGCCAATAAGACCACAGAGTAGGTTTGTGCACTCTGTGACCCTAGTGTCTTGAAAGTCAGTCTTCTGAATCTTTTTAATCTGAAACTTTCTCTCTCTGGCCACAATCTGGAACCATAAAACTATAAAAGAAAATGGATCAGTCAGCAATGGTTTGGAAGGCATAAATCTACTTTAAGCACTGATGCCTGCTTTTATAATTGAAAATAAGGGACTAAAAAATAAAAAAGCACTCATTCATCTGAAAAAAAAATTAATCAGAAAATATTGGTCCAAAACTTCAGTCCCTTTCTTTATATTGATGATCTGATCGAATAACAGAGCAGGTTGGCGTTAATCTAAGTACAGGCAAAGAGACTTACAAATAACTTGGTAAAAAAAGGAATATCTGAGCCAAATACTGGTCTAATCTCCAGTACTTCTGCCAAATCAGCAAGAAGTTACTGGAATTAAATATGTAGTATTTGATATATTATAATCTGCAAAATAAACCTCCTACCCATGATAAATCACAAAGAATAGTCTTTTCTTTCTTCACATTAGATGAAATTTGCGATGAAATTTGCTTTCCAGCATATATTTCCTGTCTTTGTGGGCATTTGATTTGGGAGATTGTTTGCCATTGCTTTACTCGCACTGAACCTTATTTGAAAACAGAATAATAAATAATAATAATAAACTCAATCTCAAAGGTTGATGTTGACATACAGTATGTGTTAAAGAACCATTGATTAACACGTTCTGATTTCTACTAATTTATTTTTTTAGCTAACTGATTACATCATTACACTTGGAAAAAAACCCAAAGTCTGATCCATACATTGTGGTTCAGGATGCTTGAAATTAAAGCTATTTTCTATGTTCTCTGGAATTCACAGAGATACATTCCCAACTTAAATTATGTTTCCTAAAGCAAATGTCCTCTACTACTCTCAGTCATACCAGGTGAGAAAAGGAACAGGAAATAACTTCAAAGCAAAGCTGTTTAACAGCAGGAATGCAATTTAGGTGTAATGTACTAGAAACAAGTAAACAACACATTCTAACTGATTCCTACTTTTAGTCAGTAGGCAATGAATGAGTCAATATGGGAATGTTTTCATTACTTTTTCACCCTATTTTTAACAAATTATACCCTTAAAAAGGTAGCATAGATGATGATGTGGTAGATGTGGGCCTACTGATATTGACAGGAGTTGAAGTAAATATTAAAGTGTCACCTTTAGCATTTTAAAGACAAAAATGTATCAGGGTTCACAGAATTGAATATATGCAAATGACCACAAGTATTTCAAAATTGTTCGGACGAACTTTACTACTTAAAAAATATTGCTGCATTTGGAATCTGAAATACTTTTATTTGAAGTAAGAGTTAGGATTTCCTGCAACATTCTATACATCTGTGTTTTGAAGGCTACTTAGAAATTGCAATACTTGTAAAGTCTAGCAGTCCATTTGTTGGCAGCTGAAAGCTGCTACGCACAGATTAATATTAGTGTTGCAGACTGCACTGATTGACAATTCAGACTTCTCATTTTGACTTGTAAAGTTGTCTCTGGCTTGCAATTGTGTACATGCAAGACTATCTGATTTAAGTTGAGTTTATTCATTCACCCACAAAAAGATGTAGAAGGTTTTATCCAAGTATCCATAGTAGATTCATGGAAAGGTAAGAAATTTGTGTTTTTCTGTTCCAGTCCACTTAAAGGACCATCTCATCCTCCTGAGATTGGCCTGCCACACCCATGCCAGTAGAGGAAGCATGTTGCGGATCCTGTTGGCCTGAATATTCTGGCTCATGGGTCCAGGAAAAGGTTCTTCTCTTTCACCCTGATATGAGGTTGGCTCCAACCCTCATGACCTCCCATAAGATCCTAAAGACCTGGCAGTGGAAGTGGTTGATTGATTAACAACAGATCACCATTCCATGCTTCTACTCCTACCCTTCCTATCTTTTAACTTGGACTTCTGTATTTGGTTGTATTTTTTTATTTGTAAGCAGCCAGAGTTAACCTGTAGTAAGATGGACAGCCAACAATTTTTATTTATAAATAAATAAATAATAGGTTTTTTTTTAACTGTAGATCCAGATGTTCTCTTCACCCTTCACCCTTATAAGATTGTGTGGAAGGGCTTGGAAATGCATAATAGTGATAATGACATAATATATAATTGATATTAACAGTGATTAATGACTAATATGTGGTATGTTTTGAATTGTGTTGTGATAGATAAGTTTTAGTAGTGTATGGTAATATTAAAAACAGAATAAATACATGTCTTTGGTATTGGACTTTCTGGTTTAAACATGTCTTTGCAAATTGATCCCAAGGCACTCTGGTTCTTCAAAATAGATTTTAACTGAAGGGAAGGGAAGGAAAGGAAAGGAAAGGAAAGGAAAGGAAAGGAAAGGAAAGGAAAGGAAAGGAAAGGAAAGGAAAGGAAAGGAAAGGAAAGGAAAGGAAAGGAAAAGTCCCATAGTATGATATTTCCATCCTAGCATGATCACCTTGGATCTAGAAAAATCAAATGTTGATTTGAGTATTGTTTATTGATTGTCAGAAGAATATAATATTCCCTAGTTAAATGGGAAATTAGTATAACATCTTTTTAACTTTTAATCATTTACAAAGATATGGTGGAGCTTTTTCCATAGCAAGATTAAATCCATTGCCCTCCAAGCTATTTGAGGGAAAATATCATAGTATCCTAAGAATTAAGCAAAGTGCTCATGTCGATTAAATAAAATAGAAACATTAGACTATGAGTTTATTTATTATAAGTTTCATTTTGCACTTAAAAATGTTCAATACACCTGCTCATTGTCCATACCAGAGGCAGAATATGTGATTTTCTTATTGGAGGGATTAGTTTCCATTTGTATCAAAGAAGGTGACAACTTTTTGTTTTTATTGTTGTTTAGACTTGCTTTAAAGCATGGACAATCAAATTTTTCATGATCTATTATTTGCATGCTTATTTTACTTTAAAAATCTTTTCTAAATAACTTTTTTTTGTTTTTAATTTAGGTTGATATTTCTTCATAAAACAAAATTGATTGGTGATGAAATATTTTAAATATTTTCTGTAAAATTTGGAAAAATTATAATACATGTATCAGAAAGAACTACAGTAAATGTCAAATGTAATTAAATATCAATATATGATTAAATACCAATTTATAAAAAGTAAAATTGGTGCACATTAAATATATATTTATCCAAGATGCTGATTTTCATACTTTCTTAATAATACCTTGATTTATGGTTAAGACTGGGTGGGAAAATGGCTCAGCAGTTAAGACATTGGGCTTGTCAGCTGAAAACCCTGGGCTTGTCAGTCCAGGTTAAAGACCCAAACATTGCACAATGGGATGAGCTCCCATCCTCGCCCTAGCTCCTGCCAACCTACAAATGGAAGTAGATAGGAAATAGCGGGAAGTAACATCACTCTGTGACTACATGACTGCAGAAATGTCTTCGAGAGTGCTAGTCCTTTAAACAGAAATGAACATGGGCCCCTGATTAAAATCTGCAGAGACTCTTTTACCTTATTTTATGGTTAAGACTATAGCATTTGAATCAATACAGAAGAGACTCCTATAATCTGGCAGCTGTTCAACTAATCAGAAAGCCAATTTTAGCTCTACCACAATTGGTGTGCCTTCCTACACTTATATAACTAGATTTATGTGAGATGGAAAAGAAATAAATAAAGAAATCACTATCGCTTCTCCTCCTTGCTTTTCCAAAAGCTGGAGCTGCTGGGAAGGATGAATAATGATGGCAGTATTGCAGCAAATCAGACAGCAAAAACTCTCCGAGCTGCTATAATCAATTAAAGGCTTTCCTATATACCAAGATTCATTGTCAGGTATCTGTGTGAATCTACCTGAAATGAAGCTTTCATCTAAAGCACATGTGAGCTATTGCGAAAGCTTTAGAATATATATAGCGAGATTGATGCACAGATTTGTCTGATGTGATCAGACAATTTCAGCTTGCTACAGCATATGCTAGTTTGATTTTTACAGTTTCAGCTGCTTCAACAGTTTCTAAGAGATAGTGTTCTGAAGCAAGATTAATTTCGTGCAAAAAATTTGAATATCCTGTGAAAATCTCTGTTGTCATAGGTCCAAAGAATGTTATTGTATTATACTTTACCTTTAATTTGTTATTGTGCTGCTTTTACTCTTTATATTATTGTTTCTTATCTAATTTGGTAAATGTCTTACATTTTTATCAGTTGTTAAATTTACTGTTTTAACTGTATTGTAAGTCAGTTTAAGGATTTTTTTAATGGCATGTAAAATACAGGTCCTTTCAAGGGACCTTCAGTTGAGGTCATGATGATGACACAGAAGAAAAAGGAGTAATAATATGCCCCTTTCTTCTAATCCCATTGAGACCAGGATTTTCTGTTTTGCTTTAACATCACAAGCATCAGAAGATATGGATGAGATGCCAGTAGGGACGTGGATAGATTCTATGGATTAAAAGCTGGATGCTTTTTAGGAATGGGATCTAAATTTTCCCCAAATCCTTTAGAATCTAGGATTTTCTAACAGCTTTCTTTTTTGTTTGTGTCAAAGCAATATATATATATATATATATATATATATATATATATATATATATATATATATATATATATATTATAATGCCACTCTTGTACTTAATTTGTATCCTGTATGTAGTTAACTAAGCCAACACTGGACTTTAAATTTAATTTAAATATAATGAATTTCAATTAGGGTTTGCTCTCTTTCAAGGTTGACTCATTTCTCAGCAAGTTAACATGCAGAACAGAAGATTTTATATTCCATTGTCAACTTTTACCTAATCCCATCCATCTGTTTCTTCCATTTTTCGGTCTTGAATACTTTCCCTTATTAAGCATCATGAATAAGAAGTGAGAGTAGTTTACAGAATGAGTTATACAGTGATGAGAGCACATTGGCTGTATAATTAACTTGAGCCTAGAAGATTACAAGAAAATGAAACCAATATTATTTTAAGTATTACAGAACTTTTCTTGTATTGTCATGTATCCTGATCATCCTTCTCTTTGGAGATCTGAAGGTTTTGTTTTTTTTGTCTTGTCAGTTATTTTCTTCAAATATTCAATTATTTCTCAAGCATTTAAATTACAGATAGTCCTCGACTTATGACAATTGAGCCCCAAAGTTATGTTAGTGAGACATTTGTTAAGTGAGTTTTGCTCCATTTTATGACTTTTCTTTCCACAGTTGTTAAGTGAATCACCACAATTGTTAAATTAATAACAGAATTGTTCAGTCAATCTGACTTCCTCATTGACTCTGCTTGTCAGAAGGTCGCAAAAGGTGATCACCCAGGGACACTACAACAGCCATAAACATGAGTCAATTTCCAAGCATCTGAATTTTGATCACATGATGATGGTGAGCTGCAATGGTCGTGTGAAAAATTGTCATTTTTTCCAGTGCCACCCAGTCACTAAATGTTCGGTAAATTATACTGTTTAATTATTATTAAAACATTATTTAAAACTCCACACTAAATAGACAATGATAATAATGATAAGGGTGATAGTGTTACCTGCCCTAATCATTTGATGATTGCTTGGCTGTGATATATTGTGTGAGGTAATCTGAAAAACAGTCCAAAATCTGTTAAATGCAATTCATGTAGCAGTTGATTCTAACCCACAAAGTCCTAAAATACTTAGGATTTAAGTTTTTTTTCAAGAGTGTTTCAACAAACAATGAACTAACCAGTAAAGCGCTGGGCAATATTATTCTACTTGGAGAAAAAGAAATAAATTAAATAGATAGAAATAACTTAACTTCACAAGCATCAGTACAATTTTAGCTTCTAACTAAAGTTTGGTATAGATAATTTGCCCTTATATACATAGTGCAATATTTTAACCTGCTATTTGACCTTCAGATAAAACATGTGAAAAGTTTGTCTGTTGATAATGAGACAATATAATGTATCTTGCTTAATTGATTGAACCATGGCAATGGGCAATCATGAAACAACATGGCTCTTCTTTCTGAGTTAAGCAGATCTATATGTCCAAAAATTGAAACCAGGACAATAGCAGAAACAGAGATGGCAATGACAAAAGTAAAACTAGGACTGTTTTTTATTATGCAAAATTTGTGAGCTACTTCAAACTGGCAGCAGAGTTTGAATAAGAGAGGTAAAGAATAATTAATGACAAATGCTTCAGATATTGGAGCTTAAGCTATGATGAAAATATAGCTATGAAATTATTTTGTGTATTTCTCATATCCCTTTTTTGAGAAAATGGGAAGGAGAAGGTAGGAGGGAGAGTGAACTTAATATTTTCTGGTTTTGATTCTAGAAATCTCAGTTTCAAAGCAACTTTGAAAATAAGTTTCTATGCTTTTCTTCACATAGTAATAAAATATTAAAGGACTGATAATCAATTTTAGTCTCTGATCTTCAGTGAGTGTAATAGGAATTTTGGTTTCAAATTAAGTAGTATTTTAACAGAAAAAACCCATTACTCAGAAAGGAATAAATTCTACTGATAACAGCTTAACATATAAATATATAGTAAAAGATATTCCTGACTGTGTTATCTACACGTTGGCTAACAAATAAAGCAAGGTCAAAGACTAGACAATTTAATCAGGATTACTCTATGTCAGCTCTGCTAAGAATGTAAATTGTGACAATATAACCTCCAGAAAACAGAAAAAGAATGTTGGTTGAAAAATAAAAAGGACCAATATGTTATTTTTAAAATGTAAATGATATAAAACATTTACATAGTAAATGTAAATAATAATAAAACTATTTTCTTCACATATAAAATATGAACTAAGCTAGAGAGATACATAATGAAGTGATTGAAGATATCTAATTTACATAAGATTAGCATTTTCCCACAACTTCTCTGATTCAAAAGTGCAAATGGGCAAGACTTCTGGAAATTTCTTGGATGCATTCATACAGTTTCCTTGGCAAAAATACCAAAGTAGCTTTTCACTGGTATCTTCTGGGACTTTTTTTTAACCTTTCAATCTAGCCTAGAACTTTGTTATTTCCTGGCAATCTTTCTTTGTTTTATATAACAGAAGAGAAAAGAAAAAAAAGAAAAGAAAACTTTTCTTTCTTAACAAAAAATGTTAAGAAACATCTACATGGTTTCTAACCTTCTTTTCAATAGATAATTACATTTTCATTGTCCCTCTTCCCTCTTAAGTATTTTATAAGTACCTTTACTTCTTCATTTTGTTCTCATTTTTCTTAATGTTTAATCCATAAATCAATTCATTTTCCTCTTTATTTTCTGGTCATCTTCTATTGAAGTAGTAACCAAAACTGATTATGATTAATATTTTGAAGTCAGTAAACACTGACTGGATTATTATAAATGAACTATAATATTTTCCCATTCTTTTGATTTTTTGTGTGCAGCAGTGACTTGGAATTAGACAACCAGCTACAGTTCTCTATTTGTGGGTATGTAAAAATAATTCTGCAGTTGAAAGCATATTTCAACCCAAGATCATAACAGATTGTTTCAGAAAAAAATATTAACAGCACCAATCAGCTATTTAAAAGTGGAATTTAGGTGAGATACTTTAAGTAATATATCAAAGAACTCTAAAGCATCTTGCATAAAGGCTGGGTTTTTTATGTACCAACAAAATCTTTTTTCTTCATTATCAATTATATCTTACATTGATAATTGGCAATGGATGGTAAAACCGATTGCACTGTTACATAGAGAAGTCACTGTTAGAATAAAGAAACAGTAACTTCACTTATGTTGTGAATGAGTAGAAGGGCTACAACATGGAAGAATTTTGACATGAAAAATAAAGTTAAAAGATGCAGAGCTCCTTTCAAATGATATGGAAGAGAGATATGATATATTCAGCTCAAAGTGATCACTGTGCACTAATCCCATTGGCATTTATGATCAGGGTCTTAATTGGTATAAATGATGATAAATGCACTTTTTTCCAAGAATTCAAGGCTGCAAATTAAGTGCTAAAAAGTGCAGTATAGTATATTCTCAGAAAACCAGTTGCATGAAAGAATAAAATGCAAATAATGAATAATCACTACTGCACATATTCCCAGCAAAATGCAAGAACAACAGAACTATAATTCTCACAGTCGAAGAAAACCCAAAAGGGGAAAAATGGGAAAGGAGTACTTTCCATTCATGTAATGTGAATTTAAAAACTGTAACTAGCGTCACAATAAATGTTCCATTGGTAGATTAAAAAAAAAAAAAACTCTTTGCTTCTGTGAAATGTTTGCCTGAGGCTATTTTCCTCAAAATGAAGTCCAGCTTAGCATCATATTCTGGAAAAGGTATGTCCATATTCTATTGGGTAAATCAATCTTAATCCAGAATTATTGATTGCAGCAAGCCTGCAGGCAAAAAACATTACCCGAGATTGTTTTGAGGCAATCTTCCCTTTTAACATTGCACAATTTTTTCCCCATCTTATTGTCAAGCTTTCTTAGCTGGGGGGGTCTGCAAAACATGTTTTATATATTTGATTTGAAATGCAGAGAATTCCTCTTCCCATACAGAGCCAGAAACACATGTACCCATACTTTATATGGATAAATGATCAAAGTACCAACTGAGGGACTTGGAACATGCAGTACTGTTTTCAACTATTTAGCATTTACATTATTATCAGAGATATTATCTATTCTTCCTGTTGCACTGAGTGCATATCCATTTGCAATTTTCCTAACTTAAAGAGATTTGCCCTAATATATAATTGTTCTTAAAGTAATTTATTAGATTTTTTTTCAAATGAAAATTGCTCTATTCCCAATATTATTGTCCCTTGGTAAAGCTTTTCAAAGTCCAATTTAAGTTCTCCTTTATGTACACAGCTTTTAGAAAGATATATTCATTTTTGAAAGAAGATGACAATCCAAATTCTATTCAATATTGTCACATTGGTACAAAGAAATGCATCTTGCAAATTGACTGCCATCAGAATCTGTGGTTGTTTCCCTTTATATCCATTGAACCAAACTGTATATCCTCCAATTCCCCAATTCTGAGATAAATACTAATCTCTGGCAATTTATTCCTTTTCTTCCTTCACAAAAGCCATATGATTCATGCTTACATAAAGTCACATAAAGTTTGGAATATATCCAGATCCAGTATATAGCTATACAACTATAAATAATTGTTCAGTTTAGTTTAGTTTAGTTTACTTTTATTGTCATTGCACCTCATACAATGAAATTAAATACCATCTTCAGTGTACAATATAACTATGAAAATAATCACAAACACACATCCTTCACATTCTATACATTGAATTGAAAACTCCTAATATTGCATTAATATTGCACTAATATTACAAGAAACAAAACATTCAGTTTCTTCAACCATATGAAAATATTGAATTTGGAGTCAAGCACTACCTAAATTAAAATATATTAAGTTAAATTGTTAAATATATTAGGAGGAAATTGTTATAATATTGCATATATTAGATGAAATATATAGAAACAAAGTTTTCAACAGTTTTTTTAAACAAAGGATTTCAAAATTGATGTGCGAATATGGTAGAACAAATTTATTTTGAGGAACATGTGTATAGTATCAGATTATCTGTCTATCATCTATATCTATCACATTTTTATATTTCTCTAACTTTAGCAAGTCAAAGTAATTTACAGAATCCAAAAATTTAAAGAAGTAACAATAAAAAACATTATAAGGACAACCAGTTCCCTGTCCATCCCAAACTAAAGTTGATATTGTATACAGCTATGATATTGTATAAAGCTATCCTTCAAGCACACAAATAGCAATCCATTTGAGGCTCTAAAGGTTAGAAACAGCTTTTAATGGAACCCAGAAATCTACTGATCAAGTGTAGCAACCATAGGATACATTTCATTGGTGAATCTGCTTAGTCCCATTATGTCATGCCCACTCAGAACCTGAATCTGTAGGGAAAGACGAGCTGGAACTGGAGCCTACAGAGATCAAATGGGCGGCTTTATTGGCTTCAGAGGAGAATAGGGAGGATCAGGGAGGCCAAGGTCTTTCAGGATTGGGACAGCGTGCAGGCAGGGAGGAATGGGGACAGGATGGCTAAGAGAGGCTAAGCAGTGAACATGAAAAACAGAGTTCAGGAGATGAGCAAGGACTACCCCCTCTTGATCCTTGAGCACGGAGAGTGAGAAAAGGCAAGAACAGTGCAGACTGACACAGCTACTCCCACCCCTCTCATTGCCTGAGCTCTGTCTCTCATGTTCACTGCTTAGCCTCTCTTGGTCATCCTGACCCAGTGGTTTACATGTAGACACAGACTCACCAAATCCTTCTTCCAACATGCCTATCCTATTGTAGTGTCAAACCAACTCTGGTTTTCCTTATTTGTGAACATGGAGCTTCAGTAATTGGCTAAACAAAAGCAAAACATGAAAATAATACAGCAAAGTACAGGTTTCTGTGGTTGCTATTAGACTCTCTTTTCACCTCTCCAGTCACAAGACAGTATTTCCCATCCCAAGGTGGCAGATCTGGGAGATTTAAAAGAATGTATATGCAGCAAAATAAGCCAGTGTTTTATCTGATTAAAGAATACATCTCAGTTAGATTCAGAGAAACTTATTTTCAAGGAATGACCTTAGACCTGAATCAATAACTGACTTTATGAGCATCTTGAAAGAATTATCCTTTTTTGTTCAAACTTGTACTATATCTACAGGATTAAAAAAGGTGTTAAAATCTCTGAGTTAATTTTACAAGTTATAATTGCCAGGTTGCAGGATAGGTGCAGATGGCAGAAACACAAATGCTATAAAACTGCCACTGTATCTCAGAGCTCTTTCTATCTTCTCACCTAGTAAAACTGGCAATTTTTTATGTTACAAATCCTTATCCATAAAAGTGAATAACAAGTTTTCAGACAGCAGAACTAAACAACTGTGGAGATTTCATGGAGATGATTATCAATACTGACTTAATTGCAAATTATGTCTCTTATTCAACAGTACAGATAACTCTCTAAGTGATATCATGCAGATTTCGGTAACTGCAAGGAAAAATTTATTTAATTGAGAATCACTTTTTTAGTTTAATTTAACATGGTTTGTTCAATTTATTTGGGGGATTTATATCTAATAATCTCAGTTATTTGTTCAAGCTATGTCGTAATGATTTTCTTAAATCTGCTATATGTTCCTGTCACTTGCCAAAAACACTTGCTTTTTATTGTAGACTGCTAAGAGAAATATATCACATACCAAGCTAAATAAATATATTATACACTCTCACACTTAATGTTACAAGAATGGAAAATCCTGTTAGGGGGACGTTTTTGCTTCTTTCTTGTTAGATTGAATATTGGTAGCTTATAAAAATACACTTACCTTTGAATTTAATTTCTGAAATATTGCTTTTTTTTTCAAATAGGAGCACATTGAACTGTTGTAAAGAATATCAGTGAGAAATCTATTTTTCCTCCCTTCTTCATTTTCCAACACACCATAAAGCAGTGTAAAATGTCTTCCCACTTTTAAAAATTATGGAAGATCCCAAAAGAGCTTTTGTTTGTATGGGTTGTATTTATTGATATTTAAAAATTTTAAATGACTTATTCATTGCTGCTACCACTATATCAGTTCACAATTCTTTGATGAGATTTTAATATTGCATTATTTTAAATAATATTTTTAAATACATATATATTTTAATAAGCTGACAACAGCCATAAAAAACAGCCATAAATCTATTCCAGGATCTGAAAATGTTTATACCGTTCTAGTATTGTTTTTCCCTTGTAGGTTTTATCTGTCTTCCTCTTTCCATCTTTAGGTCTCGCCCTTTGCTAGGGCATTCTGCTAAAGCCTGTTCAAAATGAGTTACTCTATAATCTGTGATTTTTGAAGGGTTTGGGTTTTTTTGGGAAGACCTATTCCTAAGGTGCTATAAAGAACAGGCTACCTGCGAAGTGTAATGAAAGGAGTAGATTTTGGAAATTGTATTAATTTTTCCTCATGTTCGCTATTTTCTTTAATCACCATAATAATACTAGACACCTCTATTTTCCACCCACTCCAATACACAAACATACACAAGAGGCATTTCTTGTCCAAATTATTATATTTTCAGACAAGTTGGAAACACAACCAGTACTGCTTAACTTTGTGATGTGACTTTTATCCTCACTAATGAGAGGTCAGCTCTCTATGGAGTCACGGAAATAACAATATTTTGCTATCTTGAGAGGGTCTTTTTTCCTTTAATTCCATACCCCCTTATTATAAGACAGTAAAAATTTCTAGGTTAAAGCAGGTTTTTTAAATAGAAGTATATGTTTTATTTCAATATTGACTAGCCAAATATTGTTAGGAAACTGATAGATAAAGGCATAATATTTACCAGTCATCAAGAAACAAATGAAAACCAGAGACACATTTTTAGATATAGAGATACTGATAGTCGGGTGGGCTTCTGGGGGTTCGCAGGGGTTCAGGAGAGACCCTAGCTAAGATTCTGTGCAGTTTAGAGAACCCCCAAATCCCATTCCTGGCTGGCCCCGCCCACCACATCCTGCCCCTTCCAGCAGTCCCCATGCAGCCCATTCTGGATACAGGTAAGTGCATGGAGGATTGAGGAGTGTGGAAATTTGAAAAACCTGGAAATGGGCCCGTTTCCAGCTTCCAAAGAGTCTCCGGAACCCAGGGAGGCTGTTTGCACCCTCCTGGAGGCTCGAGGAAAGCCTCCGGAGCTCAGAAAGGCAAGAACCCCCCCAACCCCTCTGTGGTTCAGGAGGCTGACTAGGCCACACCCACTATGGCCACACCCACCCAGCAACTGGGCAGAGAATCTTTGCTAAAATTTTTGAAGCCTACTCCTGCTGATAGTGATATAGATATATGGATATAGATACATAGATAGCAGAGATCAGTTCTCTACAACATCAAGTGTTCCACATAGCAACTCCCAGAATTCCCATTAACATTCCATATCAATCATTTTGAATATTGCAATCCCATCTGTTTGTGAGGATTTCAAGTTGGGAGAAGGTTGTCATTCATACCATAAGAACTAAACTCAAATCCTTATTTTTTTTTTATGTCTAATAGTTAATATACCCACACAAATACACATACATCCCTCATTAATTTCTTAAAATTAGCTGTTATTGAAAAAATGAAGTATCTTGTTCCTATTACATTTGTTGTGAAATTTTCATGTTCTCATTTCAATAATCTGTATATAATGTAATCCTTGGGCCATGTGGCTTATTGTGTGGGTAGGAGCCTAATAAACCACACAAGATAAAAATCTGCCCAGAGGTCAATTTTACAAAGCCTAGAATTGAAATTGCTTTGATATTAATAACTTTTCACTTTGGGGTGTCCGTCATACATAATGTGGGAAAGACTTTGGGCAAAGAGATCCTGCAAAGGGAATGGTCAAATAAAAGACAGTATAGCTTACTGCTAGAGAATGTAAAGAACAATAGTCTTGGGTTTCATAATTGTCTCTGGCAATTGTTGGAAGAAAAATCTGTCCCAGTTCCAAGCTGGGAGATAGATTCTGGGAATAAAATGGAGGCAGGCTGCAGGAAAAGAAGTCTGTTTATTTGGTAGCCATAAACTTCAGTGACAGCAGAATGTTTCTGGGGTGGCTGACAAAATGGGAGTAGAGTAGGTGGGCTTTTATACATTCTTTGGGGCTTGAGATGCCTGTTCCCATATAAGAATACGTCCTTTAATGTTTTAATGACTGTTGCCAGATTCCTGTGGGTTTATGTAGGGGTCATGGCTGGGTCTCAGGCAAGAGGAGAAATACAAATCCTAAGTGTTTTGTTTGTCTGAGGTAATCTTGTCAATTTGCACTCCTTGCCTATTGTGTTGCTTATTTAGGGTTTCTGGCTGCTCTTTCCTTATGAATTGATTGCCCCAGTCTTTCTGAATGAATACAAAATCTCCATTCCTAAAGACCAACCTCTTCAAGCTTCTGCTTGAGACTGTTTTCCTATGGCAGGAAGACTGAGGCTGCTTTCTGTCTTTGTTAAAATTGTTCTCCTCTTCTCTTTTAGAAGAAATGTTCTACTGCCTTTTTAAATATCTTGTAGAATATTTTTATTCTGGAGAGGGATGGATGGGTTTCCACATTACAAAGGACACGGGGAAAAGAAAAGAATTGTGCTTTTATATTTCCAAGATTCTCTCAATGTGGATTTACAATACAATAAAATTATTTCATCTAGTGATTCTGCTCTACCAGACCAACATCATGTCATGCAGAAGGAACAGCAGGTGCTCAAGAGCACACACAGATCTCACCATAATCATTTAATTGTGTCAGATGTGAATTCCTCAGCATGTGAATTGCAAGGTTTCTTAAAGGTAGTGCAATGAGATTAGAAAGGCTTTCAAGAACAAAAAGGTTGAGAGCTTAATTACATCTATCTTGATGGCTTCTGCCTATCAAGGGCACTTTGAGGTCATTAGTAAAAAGATAAAAGCAATCTTATTAGCTGTGTGAGTTTTAAAAAGAGGTTTTACAGTGCTAGTATCTTTTAGAATATGTCAGATTGCAATTCTAAGAGGTTTTGGCCAACTCTACAAATCTAATCCATCTGGAAAGCACTAGGCTGGGGAAGGTAACTCAAAGTCATTATTAGCCAACTCTGTTACTCAGTCAAACTCTTCACAAATGACAAATGTTCTAATGTCCCAGCATGATAGATATGAACAAGTAACAACTGTCTGGAGGAGATTTAATAGTAAAGAACAGATGTTTATGACTCCAACCCACACACAAATCAAAGAGGAAATGAGAATATTGATGTGTTTGCATGGCATTTTCAAAATCCTCTATTACTACATGAGCTTCACACCAGGTCATTGTTTTACATAAGAGATGTCTTTGTCTGCAGCAATAATGGTGAAATAAATATGAATTGCACTTGTAAAAGTGGTGCTAAAAGGCTGTAGTAGATCCTCAATTAACATTTAATCATTCTTTGCACAAGAAACATGCAGCTAGTTTAAGCTGCATGTGGATTCTAACTGATCAGACTTCCTGTCCTCATTTATACTGTCTTCAATGACAGTCTACAGCCATAACATAAAACCAAACTATGGTAGAAAAGGCTATTTGCAGACATCATGGAATCTTTTGATAGTCCTTAATTAACCCTTTGCTCTCCTGGAATGAAATGCCATTGTCCTCTGGGGAGGCCTACTTTGTTTGGAATGAATACAACTGACTGGGTGGGTGGAGAGGTACAACAAAGCCCAGCATTCTGTATCTATAAAACTGCAACATGTGTTTGTGCATCTACCAAAAGGTCACAGCTGGACTGTAGTAACCCTTACCAATTCATATCAATGTGAGGGTGAGATAAAATGAAACAAGAGCTTCTACTCAGCTTTGTGTTTCACTTGTAGAGTCCAAGAAACTAGCAACTTCAGGCAAAGGAAAGGCTGAATTGTGGTGACATGCTATTTTCTCCCACTTAAACTTTTAAAATATTTTGGCCAACACTAAACTTTTCTCAGAAGAGCCGCTGTTTGGGAAACTAAATAAAAAGTATTGGAAACTACATATTTTATTTAGTTTATGGCACGTGTTAGCCCTAGGGATTGCCAGGGTGGCTGGCTGCCTCTATGAACGGAATTTTTTTAGACGGTGTTATCTTTACCCGCAGGATGCCTGACCACCAGTAGGCATTTGGGGGAGGCTCCTTTCTTATCCCTATGTGGTTTATTCGCTCACGAGAATCAAACTACCAAGCTGCCAACCTCAGTGGTGGGCAGGCCCAGCATCTTACTGCTTGAGCCACCGCAGCCCGCATTGGAAACTATTCCTTATTCCTTACCCAAAATTGTAACTGAAGCAATAAAATATAGGGAGCTCATTGTTTCATGATTGCAACATATTCCAAATTGAATTGTCCTTGAAAGCCACCTACTTCAGAATGCATCAGTGAGAGTAATAATGATAATATGCATCTTGGTATGCCCATGTAACACTTCCGCTTTGCAAGCTGCACTGTTCTCTATTTGCTTCTGGCTTTGATTCATGTTGCTGCTCTTTATTCATAAAGTCCTACATGGCAAGGGATCTACTTACTTCAGGGTCTGCTTCTCTCCCATATTATCTTCCTGGCTGATTTGAACTGGCAGGATTGGACTTCTCTGAATTCCATCAATTAAACAATGTTACGTATTGGGTTCCTGTGTTCCTCTCTTAGACTTCTGGCAATAATTCTGAATGCATGACAGATGCTCTTCTAGTAACATTCAGAAGAGGAAGAACAGCAGTTAATAAACCCTAATGGTGCATAATCAGGATATAATCATTTGGTGGCAAGGAATACAATTATAATCATGTACTCTGGGTATATCACTAATAAATATAAATCTGGTTTCAGGCCTCTGAGGTAGCAGCTAGAGGAGATGGCCTAGACTAGAGAAAACATTCTGTTTTGGCATGAATGAAGGAAGTTTGGTGTCCAGGAGTGACAGAAATTGCAAAGGATAAGGCTTAGAATCTGTTTTCTTCAGAATTGCTTATCCAATTCTGGTCCTATAATGCCGGAAGTATTTTCTTTCTATGCTTTCACTTCGGCAGGTTAACTTATATGTGACCATGGTCACATTATCCTTTTTGTCTTTCTTTTTAAATGAGGGACTATAAATGTGATTACTATGCCACCTGCTGGCCAAATAAACAATTGCTGTGAGTCTTTAACTGATAAGGAAACGTTCAGAACAGGAAAGTGGGAAATAAAACAGTAAAAGCAAAATATCTAAAGGCATTAGGGTACAATCAATCATTTGCCTTGTAATTTCCTCTTCAAGGTTCAAAATGGCATTCTTCTGCTGGTTGCATCAAATAGGTAAAGTTCCAAATCAATAACGATTTCTAGCAGAACTTGCCCATGATTATTTTTCTTCAACTTCAGAAGAGGTAAAGTAATGACAAAGCTTTTCTAGAACATTTCATAAAGGAAAGCTTACGAAAATTTCTGGAATTTATCTAATTGCGCAGGCATGTAAATGTAAAACGTAATCCATTGGACCTCTCTGTCAACATTCTCCATTTACTGCCTTAACCTAATTTCAGAAGGTAAATTGATGCAGGTGTTTGCTCTCTGATACTGCTTTTTTGTACTGGTAAACAACCTCCTCCTGTGCAGTTGTCAAGCAGAAAGGCATTTCAAGGACAGCAGTAGATCAATTCAGACAGCCATCTACTATATTACTATGTATGGCAGGCTACAGATCACTAGCCATCTGCATTTCCCTTTTACATGATGAAGAAAAAATATATTGCTGCACTTCATCACCTGATCAGAAAGTTAGTGAAGCAGGAGATTAGTTGGATAATTTTCACCACTTAACAAGACAATGCAGACAACTGGGATTATATTGTATGTGCTCCATTGTAAGTTATCACATAAGAATAGTTGACAGTAACTGCTTCAAGTCTCATCTGGAAAAATGGTTTGTTCATTGTTCCTGGGTGTCCTTGCCCTTATAAACTATGCTATACCAAACATATAAGACTTGGCAACTTTCAATGCACTGGTTAGTTTATAATAACCTTTTCCAGATATAAAAATAGATATTTGAAAAATATCAACATTCTGAACCAAATTTTAAAATTCTTAGAATTTCATAGAATTTTCAAAGAGACTATTTAAATTTCACAATATCTCATGAGATTACGCACATCTATAAATCCTCTCATTCTCCACACAAGCACATATACCGAGAGGGGGATTGAGTACATCTGTCAAACCTATGGTTTGCTCTGTGAATAATATTTTATGTTTCTGCTTTCCTTTTCTATGCTAGAAATATTATGATTAATTGTCTTATTCACAGTTAATCCATATTCATCACTTTATGGTCAGCAAGGCAAATTAAGAAAAACTATTCCTAGAATATGCTTTGTTATTTCTACTATCTAAGCAAGATATATCGAATTATTATTTAGGCCTTTAATTATACCAAAGCCCACATCAGTCAATCTACTGTTTTGGAGCCACAAAGTGGAAGATTTTCTTAACATAGAGAAATGTTGCTTTTTTTTTTTTTACCCCAACAAATATAGAAAATATAAATACAAACCCAATAAATTTAATCAGATGTAGCAACATTGTGTTTTTAAACATCAACCCATCAATAACTCCCCAACATAGAAATATTATTTTTAAGCCAAAATACCTATATAAGAACAATTGATACTACTACTGGTTTTATCATATTATATCATTTAATACTGTGCAGTTGTTAACAATCCTTTCCATTTAGTAAATTCATGTACTGGCACTTATTGAAATTATACACCTTGTAACACTAATTGTCTTACCTGGAACATATGTTCTAAAATTAGTCATATCTAAAAATCACCATAGCTCTAGTTTATTCTTGGAGCTTGTTAACAATAGCTCAATCTTGAGGTCAAGTATCATACCATTAGAAGTCAGCATATCCTAAATACCTTAGGAAATCTAAAATTCTACTTCTGTTTATTTGATTTCAAATGTCTTATACATTATCCAAAATTTTTCGCTCTTATCCTCTTCCTGTTTATTCTTACCCCATAACAGTATATTGTAAATAAAACATCATACTCCTTCAAAACCTTTCAGGATCTGATATATTGTTTTTGATATACATCTGAACTCACAATTATTTAAACCAGTACCTTCAAAAGTTCAAAAATATATTAAAAATATACAATTCTGAATCCTGTTATCTAATTGAACTTGCCAAAAACTATTACTGGTATATAAAATAAGTGATTTGAACTTCCCTTAAATTTTTAATATTATTGGTACACAAAAATGTATACCAAAAATGTGGTTTCTCCACTAGTTAGGTTTACCCATTCAGTAAGCTTATCTATGTTTACTGCAACTCCCATCTATTCCATTCTATTCATTTTTGCTTCTCTCCCACTATCAAGACTATAGGAATTTTCCTTGGAGGACACTCTACTGATGATGCCTGTGAAATCAATTTAATGGAATAATATCCTCATAAGCATCCCAATCCTAAAAATACATCTTTAAATTAATTGATGAGATTCACAATATTTAATACATGTACTGACTATATAATATTTAAATCAGCTTCTGATTTTAACCCTAAAAGTCCTTTGCTTCAAATCTATTTCTTAGATTTGTAATGCTAAATTCGTGTCCTTATGCCTATAGTTTAATGTTTATTTTCCTATAACTTTCCTATATACCAAATAGATTATTACTCTTACATTGACTCATTTAATAATCCTATCTGTAAGGTTTTATATGGTCTATAAGACATGACATTTCCCTACCTTTATCTTAAAAATATAGTTTACTAACATTAACTGACTCAACAGTCCATTTATATTCTATATTCTCCATTTTAATCTGTGTAATAAAAAGTAATAAAAGCTTCTTACTCATGTTCTATATGCAATATTTTAATTTATAGTTTTCTTTCCTAGATATACATACTTTTGCAAAATGATTCAGCTTTCTGTTTTTTTCTGAATTATTTTCTAATAGCCAGGCAGAATCCTTTAAGATGAAAAACTGTAACTCCAAAGTAGGTTCTTCTAATTTTTGGTTATTGGAGTTACAAATGATAGCTGAAATTTAACTTTTCTATAAAGTTAATCCTTTCTCTTTACTTTTCAAAGTATCAATTTCTTCAAATCAGCACTCCCAAGATCTTTTAAACTGAGTTACAGCATATTCTTCAACTTGACAAACATCAATGGTGTGGTCCAATATTAAATCATATATCCTTAACAGTCTTGCTATCTTTTCAGATCTTATTCCATATGCTATGCCATCCTTAATTAAATAAATAAGGTAATTTTGCAAACTTGCAAGATTGAACTAAAAGTTTTAACTTGGTTAACATAACTCCATAGCTTCACTTTCTTGATTCTACCTTGTGAAAGACATACATATAACTTTTTGTTGTTTGCTTTAGTGCACAATAAGTTTCACATTTCTCAAACAGTATTTGCAGCTTCAGCTTATCAGAGTCCTCTTCAAATTAGAAAATATTGAACACTGTTGCCTTCTACACAGTAGCATGCAGAAATGAGGTTGCTTGTAATTTCTCATTATTTTTATCAACCCTGCTTGCCACATGATACAGCTTAAACCTTCACTTCCTTCATTACCAGTTTTCCAACACATTTCTAACCTTACTCAACTAGGAGCTGAAGCTGATCCATTATTACTCTGGCTTCATCCAAATTTTTTGGTTAACTTTTGAAACTTCTGTTTATTATCTCATGAAATATAAACAATACAAATACTAACCCTATACATAAGCAAACTTTATCAGTTTTTGTAGGTTATATTAGGAATGAACGATACTACCAACATACAATTAGCTCCTTTTACTGATTCATTGGCTTACTGATTCATTGACCAAGAAATACATTGCAATTACTATTGAGGGGATTGGTTTTATTTTTACTCCCTCACTTAGCAGACAATTTCTTCCTGCCTGAACTACAGTTCTGGCAGTACGGTTTCCCCAAAAAGTTCTAATCACAAATTAACAAGCTCAGTTCTGTGACCTTAATTAGCTAGCTTTCTGCTGCCTGTTACTGACAAGACTTTCACACCTTCAAATTTTTGTCTCTTAAGCAGAGGAGTTCAGAGCTGCAAGTAAACTGAGCAAACAGCCAAGACTAGCACATTCTTTTCAATATATATTCCCTATTGTGTGTCTACTTGTAATCTATTTATAATCTCTTCTTCTTACATGAATGTAAATATAAACATTAATTTCATTCTTCCAAATTATTTTAGCAGCAGAATTACATTCCAAAAGGCAGGGGAGTAGGGAAAAAAGATAAAAGTGAAATAAAAGTCACAGTCACATGATTTGCCATTTAGTGACCACAACATTAGCAACTGAGTTACCAGACTCAGTTATGGTAATTACCATAAGCAAGGCCTACCTGTAATGATGTTCAGGAAAGTAGTTGAAATGCTGAAGTGTAAAATGAACAGATTTATTTTTTCCTGATAACCAAGAAGATTGTATTATATTGCAAATGTTAGGTTATTTTAGCATTGATTGTTGTATTAATTTGGTTCAGATTGGGTTTTTAAAATTATTATTTAGCTTTTGTAACCTGTTGTTGCTCATTCCTTTGTCTTAAGCTGCAAGTGGGCACATTTCAAAAAATTGAAGCAAACCAAATTGATTTACATTTGATCTAGTGAATCAGGACATTTTAATCAATGAAATCATCATCTATTTTGATTCATTTGATTAAAATGTTCCCACAACTCCAGTATATGTGTGTGTTTTGTGTTTACATTTGAGACAAAGAAATGCTTGAGCAGAAAAAAATGCACACTGATAATAGCAATAGGCCTTAGACTTATATACACTTCACAGTGCTTTACAGCCCTCTCTAAGAGGTTTACAGAGTTAGCATAATGCGGCCAATAATCTGGTGCTCATTTTACTCACCTCTGAAGGATGGAAGGCTGAGTCAACCTTCAGCCTGGTGAGATTCTAACTGCCAAATTGCTAGCAGCCAGCTGTCAGCAGAAGTAGCCTGCAGTACTGCATTCTAACCATGGCTCTTAATGAATATAATGAAATAAAAACAGAACTGCACATTGTCTCTCTATACAGACACATACATCACACATGCACAAACACATACACAAATACAACACACACTCAAAGACATACATACGGGAAGAGTGAGAACTTTATGTACCAAACTTTTCCATTCTGTAGATCGCATAATTTTGTTTTATACTTCTTGATTTACACATGCTAGCATTTAAACTGTATCTTCTCTGTAGCTTTAAATCAATGAATATTTCATCTGATATTTCATTTTATTTGTTTCCTATTTAACAGATGTTCTGTTGCCTCTCTTTACTTCAGAGGTCTCCAAACTTGGCAACTTTAAGACTTGTGCATTTCAACTCCCAGAATTCCTCAGCTACCTATGCTGGCTGAGGAATTCTGGGAGTTAAAGTTCACAAGTCTTAAAGTTGCCAAGTCTGAGGACCCCCTGCTTTCCTTTCTAGTGGAGTCAGTTCCTAAACACATTATCTCTCTACAAATATTTTAATTATTTTCTAATTCATTTGTAAAGGGTTTTCATATAGTCCTTTCATTTTCTTTGTATTTCCTTTGCTGTTACAAGTTTTCTTCCAAGATTATTCTTGAATATTTCTAATTTAACTGCATTTTTACTATGAACTAATTTTCTTAAAAATGCTTTTCAACTTCCTCATTATTTTCATCTATTTGTTGACTATATATATATAATATTTGTTTTCGTAGATTTTCACGGGTACAGGTATGCAGGTCTTGGGGTGTTCGGGTCTTTTCCCGTGTAAGATTGAGGGCATCTTGGCAATGTTTCGATGAGATCTCACTCACCATCTTCAGGCTGGTCAAAACGTTGCCAAGATGTCCTCAATCTTATATGGAGAAAGACCCGAACACACCAAGTCCTGTGTATGTATGTATGTATGTATGTATGTATGTATGTATGTATGTATGTATGTATATATATATATATATGGATCTTTGGTAATTCGGGTTTTCTCCCACGTAAAATTGGAAGTATCTAGGCGATGTTTCGATGAAGTCTCATTCATCATCTTCAGGCTTGTGTCTTCGGCTTTGTGCTTCTCGGAGTAATGTGAGCTTGCAGCTGTTTCTTCCTTTTAACTGTCAGTTAGGGTGACTTGATTGGGTGGGGTTTTGGCTGTGTTCTGATTGGTTGGGGGGTTGGCTGTGTTCTGATTGGCTGGGGGTGTGTTCTCTTCAGGTGGGGGCTTAATTGTGCTCAGTTTAGTCTTAGGTTAATCTTAGGTTAATATCAGGTTAATCTCACATTACTCCGAGAAGCACAAAGCCAAAGACACAAGCCTGAAGATGATGAATGAGACTTCATCGAAACGTTGCCTAGATACTTCCAATTTTACGTGGGAGAAAACCCGAATTACCAAAGATCCAGATACTAATACCCGCGAAAACCTCAGAAAACATATATATATATATATATATGTAGTTAACATATATATGCATTCAGTATTGTATATCCTTCTGATTTCCAAGGCTTTCATCTTCATTTTTTTCCATGCTTGTTATCATGGTACATAGCTTGTTCTAAATCCACATAAAAACATGTCTCATAATTGTAATTTTTTTGCCTGCTTTTGTTGTCATAATATATTTTCTCTTTTCCCAAGGATTCCCAGGTTTTCTCTTATCTTATGATTGTATATATCCTAAAATCAAGTCTTATTGACAACCTATTAACTTTAATTTTCTAAGATTACCCAGATATTTAATACCTTTAGTTGATTAGTTCTCCCATACCCTGAACTAGGAAGTATCCTGGCTGACTAGATTGCCTTCGAATTATTGTTTGTAGATACTAAATTTAACTATTTCAGTAAGTTTGGATTCCTCTGTTTCTTGAATTTGGGATTCCAGTTAACATTAATAATGATCATTTCTACTGCCTTCACCAACTCTTACATTTTGAAATGTATTTTATATTTGCAACTGTAGTTGGGACATAGACTTATATATTGTAACATAAATGTTCTCTGATATCTGCTAAGTAATATGCTTCTGTCATTCATTAAATCATAGCATATACTGTAGTTACAAATGCCTTTTGTAAGTATTTATTCCTATATAATATATTGCATTACCATCTAGTCATTGTTATTTAAATGGCCTACTGCAGTCAACTAGTTTTCAGTTTGCTTCATTTCTGCTTTGACAATTTCAAGTTTTCCTAAATTTATACTTCTCACTTTCAGTGTTGCAATTGTTTTGTTGCTATTGTTGCCTTTGGGTCATTTCCTGGCAACTATCTGGACAAATCTTTGCAGTTTTCTTGGCAAGATTTGGGAAGTGGTTTGCCATTACCTTCATCTAGGGTTGAAAGAAAGTGACTGGCCTAAATTACCTAGTTCTGGCTTTGTGCCTAAGGCTGGATTAGAATTTGTGGTCTCCAGGTTTCCAACCTGATGCCTTAACCACTGCACCAACCTTGCTCTTTGTAAAATGATGAACTTATAAATTATTTCTTTGTGATTTTTATTTAGCCCCGTGAAACCTCTACATCCACTAATCACATTGACATTGTTCTCTGGTAATTAGAGAAATAACTAGCAAGCAATTTTTTTCTAAATATTTTAGCAATATCTTGGAAGCACTAGGAATGGTGTTCACTATTTCTTTCTGGATTAGATCTTCAATTCCTTCTCTTGGACGGGCTTAAAAATTGAAAGATAAAAATATATTCAAAAACTTTGAGACAATATCAAACTCACACCCTAAAATGTAGCCTGCATCATGTAATAAATTACTTCCAAATTATATTTCTCTGAGTCCTTTGCAAAGTATGGATGCTTTAAAACCATTATTTAAGCCAGCTCCTATGTGATGTTGTGGGTGAGTCCATTCCAACTGGAAAGAATCTGAAACTAAATTATAAAGTAGCACCCTATGTTTACTTGGTACAATTGCAGCTAGTTCAAGTTAAGGACAATCCTGCAATTGTCTTTATTTTGCTGGACTGCATGATAGTAGATTGGATTGATGAAATTAGCAATAGAGTGGATCAATTGTCCCTTGCTTCCTGCCCAACTGATCTGTCCCACTGTCTTACTTTAGAAGACTGAAAGAGAAAATTATCTTAACTGCCAGGATTATGTATACAAATTCTCTAAAACAGTGTTTCTTAACCTTGGTCCTTTTAAGAGTGTGGACTTCAACCTGGAGAATTTTCCAACCACTTGAAGGGAGCAAGATTAGGAAACACTGTTCTAAACAAACAAACTCATCCTTTGAAAATGAAAACTGGGAAGAGAAAAAAACCTATTGAATATTTGCTTGTTACACACATGAAAACAATAGAAATAGGAATATTGTAGGCAAAGGACGGGGACAGACAGAATGCAGCTTCACATATAACCCATAACAAAATTTCAAAATCAATGGAAGATTCTGTTGATACATCTTAATATATGTTACTATTATGGTTTGTTTTGCATATTTGTCATTTCCAATCTTGGAAATTTTACAACAGTCATTAATTAGTTTTACTTAATTCTTGTCTGCTTTATTGGAGGATGAAGAAGCTGGACCACTAATTTACATTAATAGGCATTCATGCCTGCTCAGTTGTTGCTAAACACAAAGCTTTCTGCATTCCAGAATCCATATTTCTTATAAAGGTCTCATGATTAAACTTTAGCTGAATTGTCCTGTACATAAATATACAACCCAGCAGAGGGAGTGCAGACATCATAATTGGAACTAAAAGGAGTAAGATTTTTTTCCCTTTCCTTGCTTAACAGCTCAGTTTTCAGTCTGAGGAGGTGTACTTAGCACATTTGGATTCTTAACTGTAAGCAATGGCAAAATTCCTGGGAAGTACACTCCATGCTGGAAAATATAGTTTTGTTTTGTTGAGAAAATCAACCTCTTAAATTTCACTCTGGCTAAGCATTAAAATGTATATTTCTTTTACCCCTTCTTGAAAAATGTCAATTTGGGGAAATTTGTCTTTAATTCTGCAAAATCATTTTGACATTCCATCACTTAACAAAACAGGCAACGAAAAGAACAGTGCAACAAAAATAGTTCTTTAAAATAGTATCTGGCATGTTCGACTTATAGAATAGAGCCTTCTAAAACATACCTCATAGAACCTTGAAGTATCCTCATAGAATTTCTAAAGCAGACCCATGATATTACTTTGCATTCCTCAGAGCTGGTAGTGGGGAAGATCTGTGAGACACACTATTTCTCAGATATTGTAGCTACATCAGGATATCACCCAAGAATGGTGGTGGTGATGATGATGATGATGATGATGATGATAATGATCAAAACTACTCAAAGCATTGGGTGGGCAATCTTTTGGGAATTGGGAAGATTCATATTTAATATTTTTAGAGAGATTAAGATTTATTGTGAACCAAGAAAGTGGATGGCATTAGTCCTTTTCTGTTTTTTCTTATGTGAGAAGGGAAGTTTAGGAATGTTTTAGTTTCTTATTATTATAAGTTTGTATTGCATTTTTCATGGATTTCCTATGTCAAAATGGGGAAATTACATGAATAGTTTTCAGCAAAAATGGTTATAGAAAGCTACAGGAACCATATGCAGGGTTAGACCCAGGGGTGGGATTCAAAATTTTTAACAACCGGTTTTGTGGGTGTGGCTTAGTTGGTGGGTGTGGCTTGTTGGTCATGTGACCGGGTGGATGTGGCTTGGTGGTCATGTTATTGGCCAACTCAATATCACTCACATCGAGGCACGCATCTCCTCGCCTGGCCTTTTATGACTGTGGGGATGTTGCAACAGTCGTAAGCGTGAAAAATGGTCATAAGTCACTTTTTTCAGTGCCATTGTAACTTTGAATGGTCACTCCACACAAGCAAAGTACCAGCAAAGGAGGGAAAAAAACTCCAGAGAAGTTCCTGAGACAGAAAGTCTAGTCCTGCCAAGAATTAATAAGGGTTAACAGAGAGGCAGTTTCTGTAAGCAACACCAGAATGTTTCCTTCCTGCCTTCCTTACAGGATTAGGCCAATAATTTCTTCTAACAATCAGTTCTCTGAACTGCTTAGAATGTTAACAACCAGTTCTAGTGAATAGGTGCAAACTGGTAGAAACCCACCCCTTGGTAGACCCATGATCCCTCATCTATACACAAAAAGCCATAGAATTCTGCAGAAGAAAAGATGACTGACATAAAAGCTTAGTCAACAAGTGAAAAGGAATTGATTTTTGTTTTGTTTAAAAACTAAAATGCTGGATTAGTTTCACTATGTTACATTCCCCACCATCTTATAATGTCAGAATGGATTAGTTTTATCAAAGTGTTCTTTCCTTTATTTTGTAAAATCATATATCAAAATGATTGTCTCCCATACTGCATATTTTAAAATACAACATAATATTCCTGATACAGAACTAAATCTGTTGTTTTCATGCTTCATTAGTTTGTAACAACAACTACAACTGCTTTAATACCAATCATAATACTGGCTGATAATAAAGTCCAGTAAATCAATATTAATAAAAATAACTTACGGTATGCTGTGACAACCAAGAAAGCAATCAACTGATCATCTAATAAATCAATTTTGGGGTTCTCACTGAAGGCAAAACTGACCAGGCTAAAATTGTCCTACATATTATGTGCAAAGACCTAGTTCTATGGAGAAGGCACAAATGCTAGGAAAGGCAAAAGCAAAGAAAAGAAAAGGTATCAGAAGGAAGGTGAATCTACTCAGTTACAATGAAGATAAGAGCCTTGTTGGGAGACCTAAATGACTAAATCTCGACTTCTGTTGTTCACCTCCTCTTGAAATGAATGAGATGTGAATAAAAGAAGTAGGCTCTTATTTAGTCTTCTTTGTCCACACCATGATAAAGGATGTGCCACTTTATACAACCCGTGTGATAATTACAATAAGTTGTATGACTAGAAAGAGAAGGCCTAAGACTAGTCCAAGACCACATTCAACATGGAGTACTCCAGGATGAATGCAGTTTATGAGGAAAATTGGGGGAGGCATCTAGATATATTATCTTGAAGTTTCTGGATAAACATTAGGGTATAAATATAGCAAAACAAACAGACAAACATAAAAATAGGTTGCTTAAAATGACAGAGAAGAAAGATTCATTTATAGAAAGGATTAGGTGCTGAATGATTGATAAGTAATTTGATACAGAACAATATTTTGAAAAATGATTTATGGAGAGAAGGAAAAATATTCTTAAAAATTATTTTAAAAAATTATTTAAACTAATAATTTAAATATAGCACTTTTTATTATATCTCACTGAATAGATTCTGTATTCGAAATATTACTATAGTGAAATGGATCTTAAAAATTAAATTCAATGGATTGACACAACACATACTGAACTAACCAGTGGTCTTGATAGCCAGTCAAAACTGGGCCAAGTAATTTCAAGTATATGATTCCAAAACAAGGCACTGATTAAAATGTATTCATTGTCTCAGTATTATTTATCAGAAAGATAGGCAAATCAGGGAAGAGGAAAAAAATATGCTTCACTACAAATCTAATATGAACTACAGACCTTCTCAACAGCCTGCCTGGAATGTATTGCATTCAGACCCCAATGATTTGGGAAAAAAAATTAATTCAAGAAATTAATCTAATGAATCATTCATTATACATTATTTATAATTTATAACCAACAGTGAAATTATTAAATGAATGAGAAAATGGAACTGAATCATTGCAATATTCTTCTTGACAAAGCTATGTCTCTGATAATCAAAGATTTTTCATCAAGGGATTCTAAAAGATTAAAAAATCAGAGTTTCCCACAGTATATCAAATGCATTCTAAGGAAACTACAGGAAAAGCCTGCAAACTTTTTTTTACTATGTCTTCCTATGAGGTCATTTCAGGGGTGGGATTCAGGTTTTTTAACAACCAGTTCTGTGGGCTTTGCTTAGTTGGTGGGTGTAGGTTTCATGATCATGTGACTGGGTGAGCGTGGCCAACTCGACATCACTCATATCAAGGGGCGCTTCTCCTCACCTGGCCTGTCATGACAGTGGGGATGCTGCAATGGTCATAAATGTGAAAAATGGTCATAAGTCACTTTTTTCAGTGCCATTGTAATTTTGAATGGTCACTAAATGAACTGTTGTAAGTCAAGGATTACTTGTACAAAAATACAAAAAGCTTCTTTGCTTGCAAAAAGCTGCTCTAAATACCAATCATTAGATTAAAAATACCAAGCCAGAGTTACATATCAGGCAGGGTGCCAGAAGCACTTTGAGGAATGAAAATAGTTAAAATGCAGTGATAACTATCAGTAGCCAGCTCTTGCTCATAAAGTGAAACTTCTTTAGCAGAGTGGTCATTTAAGCTCTCCAGGAAAAGCACACCCAAGAAAAGCAATCCTTAGATCCATTTGCACCACTTAAAGATACCAGCTTGTCTCACTCACCTCACAAGATATCCTAAGGAAATCATCCAGATTTAAGGAAAGGTCTCATGCCTCCCAGAAAGGCAGTAAAAAAAAAAATCAGTGCCAAGCTTGCATCCTGCCTCTTGGAAGTATACCCCAAAAAGACTAGTGCCAGATAGTATTAAAGCAATGACGAAGACCCCCGTCCCAGATAGAAAAAGAAATCATGAGGCAAAAAAAATTGAAACACAATACAAATAATTAAATCACAACAGTAGCTGTTGCTTATTGAAACTGAATAGGGAAAATTATCCCATCAATAAACACAGGATTAAACGTCACCAAGCACAGAATTAACCTTCACCAAAAACCAGCTTTAGACCAAAACTCAGAAAGGGTATGTAAACTCACGTTTGAATCTCAATCTTTATAGCTATCCACGAAGCCTTGGTGAATGTCACTCAACTTGGTTCCCTGTCATTACAAGTTTTGCTTCATTATTCATTATATTTCTTCAAAGTGCTGATTGTCCACTTCCAACAGCAGTGTAAAAATCTTAAAATAACCTTTCCCCTTTAAGAAAGCCAAGCCTCAGAAGCTCCGGAGACAGGAAGTCTAGGCATTCTGACAAGAATGTAATAAGGGTGGAAAAAAACAAAAGGAGATTGCTTCTAACTACCGGTTGTCCGAATTGCTTAGAAAGGTAACAAGGGTTCTATAGAACTGGACAGAACCAGTAGAATCCCACCCCTGGGTCATTTTCTTTAATTCTAGAGAAAAATATGATTACTCACAATGCTGATTCTGGTATAGAGGTTGAATGAAAAGTGATCCTTTCACTCCAAGCTCTTTTGTTAGCTCTGTTACTTCTCCACATAATCACTGCTTGTTGCTACACACTGCCAGTGATGAGGAAACTTACTAAAGTTGAATTAAAGACCACTTTTTCTTTTCAACCAGTTACTGACATTCCTTTCCTTTTCTTCCTTTGCAAGTCAAATGGATGTGCATAAAGGTATTCATTCAACTTTAGGGTAGGTGGAAATGTCATGGTTCCAATTCTGGACTGTATAGGGATAAGGTTAGCTAGTTAAATGAAGGTTTGCAATTGTCTCTTGGGTGGCTTGTAAGATGTGAAGTCTACTTTGTTATGGTTTCATAAAATTTCTTTCTTGTGCTTCTGAATGTTGCCTAACAATTGTTTCAAAATTTTGAGTGTTGCAATATAACACTATGAATTGATTCTGATGTCAGTTTCAAAGTAGTCTGTACAAACACTATATGTATTCCACAAAACTGTACCTTGAGTTTTCTTGCCAAAGAAAATTGAGTTGACCAATACTTTTTTTCTGAGTCATAAAGATGAGCCCATGTTTCATTAATGGTCATGATGTTGTGAAGAAGTTACATACCTTCATTTTCATGTGATAACAGCTGTTGGCAAATATGAATTGTCAAAACTTTCATCTCTACCTTTGGTAAGTGAAAAAACCCATCATGTACAAACTTGCATATTGAAGAGCATCAATTAAGTAACCCACATGTTCCAGATGCTTGACAGCAGTTTCCTTCTTTAGCAGATCTAATCTGCTGAATGTCCTTAATCAGTTCATCAACCTTTCTTACATAAAACTTTTCATTTGCTGTCACAGGTTGTTCTTGATCACACAAATTAGTCCTTCCAAGTTCACCATCATTACATTTTTCAGCTCAGTGATGCACAGTACTCACATCAACACAGTCATTACCATAAACAATCTCATTTGGATTGATTGCTCTGGTAGTCAGAAATTCAATCATGGCATGTTACTTCAAGTGTATTGATGAGTATGAGTATCACTGTGGACTTCCATTTCATGGACAATAGCAACAGAATATTTTCTTCATAGCAACTTCCCACTAACTTAAGAAATGATGCTAAAGAACACCTCATTATAACATATCATTACTGCCATCTATGGTAGATTCATATATTAGAGGCATTACTTTTTATTTAGTCTTTGTATCAGTGGTGGGATTCAACTTTTTTTACCACCGGTTCTGTGGGCGTGGCTTGGTGGGCGTGACAGGGGAAGAATACTGTAAAATTTCCAGTCAGAGGTGGTACTTGCCAGTTCTCTGAACTACTCAAAATTTCCACTACCAGTTCTCCAGAACTGGTCAGAACCTGCTGAATACCACCTCTGCTTTGTATATTAGAAATCTGTAGCATAATTTATTCTCTATAGATGTGATATAACACACACACATGTGTATATATATATAAAATATATTGTGTCTTTTTTCTGGATGAAAATTATCTTTATTGGTCAAAAAACTTTGCATTTGCATCATTGATGTAGTTGACTCCCTTATATTCATAGAAGAACTAATTGTACAGATTTTTGGCGTGCTGGCACCCCAGAAAATAATATTTGACACTGATATTTATGCCTCTTCTAAGCATTTGGTATGTAATGGCAGATACAAACTAATTAATTTCTATTGTAAGCTCACTATTCAAATTGCTTTGACTCTGGCAGAATGGCTTTGAAAAGAAACAAAAAGCTTTTCTCAAGGTTGTTGCAAATTATTTCTCCAAACAAAATATGCTCTTTGAGTAATTTATTCTGTTAAATTAATAATGAAATCAATATACTTGCATCAGAAAAGTTTTTTTAATGTAAGTCTTTTATTGGCCATGTATTTTGTCTGGTCTTCTTTTTTAAAAAAATACATAGTTCATATATCACATTGGTTTCTGTTCAGAGGGCCTTGGAGATCAGAGTCAAGTTCTATCATGTCACATTTCTCCTTTTGTCACTTTCAGAAGAAATAATTGCTAGGTAGGTTTAACAGATCCTTCAAAATCAGCACTGACCTTTATGGAAATACAGACTTAGAAAAAGGGGGAACAAGATTATGAAAAGGACACTTTAGCAAGGATTTAGAAGAGATAAAAAGGAGAAAGAATGTAAATGCCAGGATTCTCAAGAACAGTAACAAAAGAGACAGATTCATCTGTGGCTCTCTGGAGACACGATAATAAGGCATGACTGAATGAAGCATTCTGCATTCATGCTAATAAGATATGATATAAATGTTGGATAGTGATGGGTAACTTCCTTTGACCCTGTTTGAGAACTTATCAAACCAAGCTTTTACAGTATAGCAGTATCTATTCTAATCCACCATTTATTTATCCATTCATTCGTTTATTTATTAAATTTGTAAGCAACACTGGGCAAAATGTTTATTTATTAAATATTGCTGTAAAATAGTTTGTTGTGTTTTTTTCACCTTAAAATCTAATTCTAAAACACTATCATGGCCAATACTATCACAAAAAGAGAATTGAAGTTTCAGTAGATACTTTTAGCTCTGTTTTCATGTATTTTGCAATAGTTTAATCTTAGATTTATGGGAAATGCAGATTATTTTCTGTAAATTATATTCTTAGATGTTATAGAAATACATGTGTCTGAAGCCTTTAAGGAAAGAAGGGAAGGTGATAACAGTTGTGAATTTATAATTTGAGCTAAAAAAAATAATTTAGGACAAGAAAAATGTGCTTAATTCAGCTGCAGGACAAAATTGTAATCTGAGATACACTTATTCTAGTGACATTATTAAAGTTGGTCTTTTTGTCACCTTTGTTGATATCATTAACAGTGTAGTTTAACTGCTGACATTTTCACAGTTGCTCCTTATTTGTGGATCTAACACAATTTTGAGAAGAATATGAGTAAAGAGGAAAGAAAGGCAGATATTTGTTCTTAAACTGATGGCTTCTGATTGATAAAATGCTCATTGTGATGTCAAAATGCAAACTCTATTTCTTTCATATTTGTCTTGTAAGATTTCACACAAAAATACACGAGGTGCAGTTTCTATGATCATATCGATTTAATAATTTGGGCCCACTTTCTTGTCCTGCAGGTGATTATGGGGCAACGTATTTGTAAATAGCTAAGTTATGGCAGCAAAGATGTAATAGTGTGAGTGTGTTTTGTGTGTGTGTGTGTGTATTTGTGTGTGTGTGCATGCACGCGCTGTGCACATGTATTTCTTATTACATAACTAAATGTATATGATTCCTGGAAAAATGTTACTAGAATGGTCAATATTTTATTAAAGAACAACTTATTTGCTTTCATGTTATTACTTCTGTCTATCCTCTTTCCTTTTTAATGTACACCTGCGGTCTGTCTCTTTGTGTCCTTGAAAATAATTGCAGTGATAATTAGGGGCACAAGTTAAATGTGAAGACAATTAAAAATAAATATGTGTGCATGTATATATGTGTGATTGGGTAGGTGTCAATTTGTGTGTAGGAGTATAAATCCAGAAGGAAACAATGTTAAAATTATTAGACATAGAAAGCATAATTTTCCCCATTCTCAAACATCCTTCCTCCTGGAATCCATTAGGTCCACACCTTCTTAGCCTTCTGCATGGTCACAATGAACACATTCTTCTTCCAAGCACTAGCAAGATGAGATTGGAGCCTGGGGATTATTGTATTGGATGCAGTGGAGAAGGGTGGCTCAGGTTCCAGGCTTTGGTTTTATTTTAATTGTATTTTGATTTTTATTGTTCTAGAGAGATGTCCAGAGTCATGGTTTTAAGATGGACAGTCATAGAAGTCTTAAAATAAATAAATCAGACTTTTATTTGGAAAAAAAAACCAATGACACAACAAAGTTTTTCAATGCTTCAGCACTCTTAATCAGGGAATTAAAGGACAAAAAACAGGACACCAAGAAGCAGAACATCCACAGATCTAAATTAGGCCAGATGTTATAGCAATGGGCATTCACAGGAGGGGACAAAGGGCAGCAAATGATAAAATATGCATTGTAAGTCACAGCACAAACCTATCTCCTTAAGTATGTGCATGAAAGTGTATTATTTACATAGTAGTATCTTGACATACATAGCAGAATTTGGAAATTGTGATAAACTACAGATGCCTATGATTTAGAATCAGTCATAAGGTAGACACTTTAAAGTGCATGGTCAGTATTAAGAATTATATATATCAAGTTTTGTGTAGCATTCAGTGAGCCTCCTCCACAAGAAACAATAAAGAAAATGGCTAAGTCTCCAGAATTCTAAAAACAAATTCTCCTAATCGTAGATAAAGATGAAAAAAGGAAACTAGGCTTTTTAAACTTGGGAGTTAACACTGCAGATAATCTTATTACAAGTTCCTATCCCTACAGCATTTAACAACTAAATTAAAATAAAGGATTTCTTGATTCAGGTTTAAGTCCTGGTTATTCTGTGGGTATATCCATTTAGTTTTCTGGAAATAATACAGTCACTTTCTTGTTTTCTCTTTAACAAATGGCAAATTAAAGCAATTTTAAGCAAATTTTGTTTGTAAGACTTTAAAATGAATGACGATATCAAGTGAACTGTAGCATGGTGGATTCCAGATGGCCAGCTGTTAGTCCTACACAAGGCCTGAAAATAAGGAGAATCCAAGAATCAGGCATAATAGAATGCTATTGGGATGATGCATGTTAATGAGAGATGGCAAAAAGACACAGAGGACACCGTGCAGCTTTTGAGGAGCCATCCATCACTGGCTGCTTGTGCTTTATACTCACAGTGCCAACAGCTGATGACGTCTCATCCATAAAACATTCCCAGGGTGTCACTGTCTGGAAGACACATTGGAGGGTTGTACTCTCCTTGCATGAGAAGTATATTTCAGGATATGGAAAAGCACATCTGCCATTTTCAAACCTAGTGCCAGTATGACGAATTTTATTACTTTCACAATTTGGAGGATGCATTGCTCAGTCACCTTAACTGGTATTACTTGTAGCTCCCTGGCTAAAAATGTTTGCATGAATGTGCTATTTTAAAAGTTAGTTTTTCAAAAACAAATTACTTTCATGATAGATATAAAACCCTGATACTTTCTCTTTATTTCTTTTCTGGTGTATATATGATTCAGAATACGGAATGAAATTTGGAGAAGATTTTCCTGCTGTGTGCTGTCCTTTATACTAATTACTTTCTCCTATTGATTTATAAAGCATGCTCATATTCTGCTTTTGTTGCCATGCATATACACACACACACTATGGTATAGTGCATCTGAGGACTGTAGGAATAGCATAGAAAAGTGATATTCTTGATTCAGAAAAAGCTAAAGTAGTATTTCCAAACAGGTGCTTTTAGATGTCAACTTTAGATGTTTTTGGTCTAGATGTTAGGATCACTATGATTTGTCTCTAATGATATCATGAGTTGTAGACTGACACATCTGGAAGAAGTCAAGTTGAGCTAATCTGTTCCACAGTATATTGATATGAGCATATCCTCAGAGGAATACACCTCAATGCTTAAGCATGTAGAACTATCTCTATTCCATTATTTCCAAGATACTTTTTGTAAAAAATCTAAATATATTACTGCCAATGGATACATCAGGGTGCCAGATCAAGGAAAATTGACAAAACATGTGTATTGTATTGTCCTTGTGCTACTAAATAGACATTCTCTCTGGAATTTTCTGTATCAGTTGTTAAAACTAGATAAGACTTAGGGGTGCATATCTTGATTTGAAGGCTAGAAGATTCAATATGGTATAGAAGCCTACTATACCCTTAAGCAACTTATATGTACATCATCCATTTTTGAAGCAATGAAAATCCCAGGAGAAATTACTGTCCACCTCAAAGACTAAGGTCTATATCTTTTTATCCCTTACCAACCTTTGGCTTGATTATCAGTGAGTTAGGAATTCAGCAAAATAATAATATTGCAAGAAACTACCTCCATTCTTTCCTCCTGTTCTCATAGATCCACTGTATTATCCCTAAATATTTAACTCTGGGGAAAAATAATAAATCATTTTTATTCAAGTTCAGAAAAAAGGAAGAAAAAGATTGGCAGAGGAAAAATGGTATCTCTGCAGCTTTAATTGCTTGATGATAAATGTATGAGAACAGAGTTGGGTCTTATCATAGGCAGCAGAGTTGAATTGCTGTCTCTTGCTAATGAAAGCTATCATGTGACCAGCTGAGGATTCTTTGATGGACCAGATTGCAGGTCAGCCCATTCTTTTGCTCAATTCTTTGCAAATTAATTTAAGAAATAAGCTTTACAGTAGGTACAATGGAGCTAGTTTGCAAGGACACAGGAGCAAATAAAAATAATGTTTATATTTGGAGAGGGAGTTAAATAATGAAAAACATTATTTTTGAAGAGAGTAATTTTGAAAAAAAAATTATAAACCATTTGCAGAAAATATCCTCTTTTGCTAACGTCATTGGTTATTATTGTGCTGACAGCTAAGTGATGTTAAAATAGAATTTGAAGTGCCTTTTCAGTTTTCAAGAATGCAAATGTCCACTTTAAAGACTCCAGTAAGAATAATGGACAGCAACATTGGTGGTATTTCCTGCAGGGAAGGTCACCAAAATTCAGTGTTCAGAGGTTAGAAAAAACAGGTTTCACTGTTGGATCCACTATTCAAAGCTTCTGAATTTATTTCTTCCCCCCTGGTGCCATAAGGACTAGAAAAGATTTCAAAATGATAGCAAAAGTCAGTTCATGCCACACAAAATAGTCATGCTTGTGCACATGACTTTCTTTTCTCTGAACCAGGATTGTAAGTAACATAAACATTAAGAGAGAGAAATCTTATACACAGCTAATTTGACACTGATTTTCTTGAAGTATGTAGATGTTCCAGGTTGTTATTGTCAATCTGAGCATGGTAAAATAGGTTGCTTCCTTCCAAGAGATGTCTGTAAATTTGAAAGGTAACTTTTAGTTCCAAAAAAGTACGATGAAAATTTCATAGTTCCTTTCAAAATATTACAATTATGTCAAATAAAAAGCATAGCATAGAAGATCATATCCCAAGTTAGCAGTTGCCTAGGAAAAAATACCTCGTATAAGTAAAATGTGTCTGTTTGAACAACAAATGAATTATGTAATCATGCATGGCAAAATATCGTTGAGAAATGAAGGCTTTTTTCAAGATCAAAAAATACCTGGGAACCCTTTGTTATTGAGTTTACAGATAGTCCTTGACTTACAACCACAATTGAGCCCCAAATTTCTGTTACTAAGCAAGAATTTTGTTCCATTTTATGATCTTTCTTGCCACAGTAGTTAAGTAAATCACTGCAGTTGTTAAATTAGTAACATGGTTGTTAAGTGAATCAGAGGTAGGCTTCAAACATTGCAGCAACCGGTTCTCTGCCCAATTTCTGAATGGGTGTGGCCATGGTGGGCGTGGCCTAGTTGGGCTCCTGCCCACAGCAGGGAGGATGTTTTTGTCTTTCCCAGGTTCCAGAGGCTTTCCTCATGCTTCTGGGAAGGTGAAAATAGACTTCCCTGGCCTCCAGAGGCCCTCCAGAGGCCCTTTCTGGCCTTCTAGAACCTCCAGGAGGCCTGTTTTTTGCCTTCTCCAGGTTCCGGAGGCTTTCCTTGAGCCTCTGGGAGGGCTTAAACCTCCTCTCCTGTGCTCTAGAGGCCCTTTGGAGGCCAGAAATGGGGCCTCCAGAGCTTCTGGGAGGATTTTTAGCCTCTGGAGCTTCTGGGAGGACTGTTTTTTGCCCTCCCTGAGCCTGTGCCCTGGCCCTGCACTTACCTCACATCCAAAATTGGCTGTGTGGAGGTGGGAGGTTCAGGGAGGATGGGGCCAGCCAGGGGTGAAATTTGACAGTTCTCTAAACTGGCCATAACACTAGCTATGGGTTTACCTGAACCCAGGCGAACCTGTAGCAGCCCATGCCTGAAGTTAATCTGGCTTCTCCATTGTTTTTGCTTGAAGGTGATTGCATGACCCCAGGACAAATATAAGTCTCCATTGACTTTGGAAAAGGTGATCATATGACCCCGGGACAAATATGAGTCAGTTGCGAAGCATCTGAATTTTGATCACATGACAATGAAGATGCTGCAAAGTCATAACTGCAAAAAACAGTCATAAGTAACTTTTTCAATGCTGTTGTAACTTCAAATGGTTATAAATTAATTGTTGTAAGTCAAGGACTACCAGTAGAAAGTAGCTAAGAAAGTTATGGTGAATAGGAATACATACACAACAAGTATAAATTGCCAATAACATTAACAAAATCTCTCCAAATGCTGAAGTCTTTTGACATTCATTGTTAGGTGCCAGGAAAGAGTAGAGTTCAACTTAACAGGATTCATCTAAATGTTATCAGAAGAGATAGCTTCAATAATAGTACACATTTGTGCTGATAAACACTATCTAGGACACGGGTGTCAAAGTTCAGGCATCATGTTGCTGTCACATGTTTCATGGCTTTTTTTCTCTTTGCCGAGCAGAGGTGGGTATGGCCTGCACATGATTCATCCAGCCTGTGGCCTGCCAGTTTGACATTTCTGATCTTGGACAGTCCAAACATGTGAGCTAATGGATCTTTAGAATAAATCAGAAGGTCCCTTTGAATTCTGTTATTCTGTTACGATCTGTAAGAGTCCAAATCATCATCTAGACCAGGACTTAGCAAACGTGGCAACTTTAAGAATTGTGATTTCAACTCCCATAATTCCTCAACCAGCCATTCTGAGAGTTGAAGTCCACAAGTCTTTAATTTATGATCATATGAAGAGCAACTGCGTTTTCTTCGCTGATGATGTAAAGCTATTCAACACCACAGACAATACTGCTACCCTTCAAAAAGACCTCGACTATGTGTCAGAATGGTCAAACAAATGGCAACTTCAAATCTCAACAAATAAATGCTCTGTCTTACATCTGGGCAAAAAAAAATCAGAAAATAAAATACAAGCTAAATAGTCAAAACCTTGATGATCCAAACTCAGTCAAGGACCTTGGAATACTCATCTCTAATGACCTAGGAGCTAGAGCCCACTGTAACTACATAGCTCAAAAGGCATTAAGAGTTGTTAACCTAATCCTACATAGCTTTTTCTCTAGTAATATCACAGTACTTACTAGGGCATACAAAATATTTGCCAGACCAATCTCGAATACAGCTCATCAGTCTGGAACATTACGTATCTGATATTAACACAGTTGAGAAAGTCTAGAAATATTTCACAAGAAGAGTTCTACACTCCTCTACTCGTAGCAGAATACATTATGACACCAGACTTGAAATTCTAGACCTAGAAAACCTAGAACTACACCGCCTTCCGTCTAAGTATAGTATATAAAATCATACATTGCAATGAATACTCCAGCTTCAACCATAACAACACAAGAGCACACAATAGATACAAACTCAAGGTTGACCGCACCAAACTTGACTGCAGGAAATACAACTTCAGCAACAGAGTGGTCAATGTCTGGAATACTCTACCTGGCTCTGTGGTTTCTTCCCCAAACCCAAAAAACTTTAACCTTAGACTTTCTACTATTGACCTCACCCCTTTCCTAAGAGGTCTGTAGGGGGTGTGCATAAGCGCATCAAAGTGCCTACCTACTGTCCCTGTCCTATTGTTTCTTTTATTTTTCTTCTTTGTACTCATTTCTTGTATTCATAACTATGCTTATCCTTATACCTATTATCTTGTAAGAGATTGACAAATCAAATAAATTAATTAATAAATAAATTTTCCAAGTTTGGAGACACCTGATCTTGACTCTCATTGATGAATCTCATAAATATCAAAGATATGTTTGGCAAATAGAAAGGCATTATTTGCCAAATAGGAAAGCATTCCATAAGAAGTTTAAAACCTAGGTGCCTGTTTCATAGGAATAGATTATAAACTCTTCAAATTCAAGTAAGTAAAATATGTGCCTTTTATAGCCATTATAAAAGTTTACACACTGATAAGGAAATCTTTTATGGTTACAGAATTTGGAACACTAAAATCATATATCACTTTCAAACAATCTTCCTTTCAATAAACTTTATTAGATTTACAGTTAAAATATATAAACATCACACACATAGGTTGAGAAGGAGGGGAAAACAGAAGAGAAAAGGGGTAGACAATTAAAAATGATTATATCATCAACAGTTTGTGGTTCCTTATTTATCAAATTATTTTATGCCATATTTACAATTAATCTTTACTGAAAATATCTAATTACTACTGTCATCACTATCCCTCATTTACAATTGATTATTATTATCTATGATCTATCTTTGGTCTATTCACTCGTACCAACAGTTCCAACTCCTATAGTACTCTGATACTTCTTTATTTTTTAGTGCTAGAGTTAATTTATCCATTTCTGCACAGCTTGATATTTTCTGAATAATCATTTCCTCTGGTGGGGTATAGGGTTGTTTCCAGCATTGTGTGAATTCAATCTAGCTGCTGTCAGTATATGTAGTATTATATATTTAACTTTGTTTGGAAATTGTCTGTTGAGAATCCCTAATAGAAAAAAATTCTGGTTTAAGTTCAATCTGCTGAGACGTGATTTCCTCTATCCATTTTTTAATTCTCAGCCAATATTTTTGGGTTTCTGTACAAGACCACCACATGTGGTAGAATGTTCCTTCTTTCTTTTTACACTTCCAGCATTTAGGGCTCATGTTGGGAGACATCTTTGCCAATATCGAAGGGGGTAGATGCCATCTGTAGAACATTTTATAAGTGTTTTCTTTATATGATGCCAATTTTGTAATTTTATTGTTTCTATTCCAGATCTTCTCCCATTCTGTTAGGGTGATGCTATGGCCTATATTCCTACTCCAAGCTATCATATTACCTTTAACTATTTCTTCCTCTAATTCTATTTCTAATAAATATTTATAAAATTTTGTTATATTTTGTTATTTGGGCCTAATAAAATTTTGTCTAATTGTTGTGGTTTGTTATAGATTCCAAAATCTTTCATATCCTGTCTATATCTATTCTGGTCTTGGAGATATGCCCATCGGTCAATTCGTAACCCTTGTTCCTGGAGCTCTTATTATAATTTCAAATTTCCTTGTATATCCAATAAATCTTTATACTTTAATATCTTATTAATGTCCAAACTATTCAGGTGGATCATCGCCTCCATTGTTGAGAGTCAGATCAGGACCTTTAAATAATGTTTTTTTTCCTTATTTTATTCCAACTGGCTAATAGAAAGTGTCTAATAATGTCTATGAAAATATTTTTGTTTGGTTTTTCCCATATTGGATACTGTTGAAGACAACATATTTTTACTTGAAGTCAAAAGAGTCATCAAACTATATGTACTAATAACAACTCCCAAAACCAGAAAAAACAGATTAGCCATAACAATAAGGAAGTTTTAATCCAAAAAGAGATCACTTTGGTCAAAAAACAAATCTAGTCATGTTGCCAACTTCAAAAGCCGATACAAAAATTTATGCCACCAGATAAAGACTGAATGCACCAATTATCATATTAAACAAGCAAAAGTAATCCAAATTGCCCAAAACTTCCATGTGTCAAACTTTCTCCTCCAGCTAGCAATGATATAGCAAGCCTCTCCGATCCAAGCAGTCTTCTCTATTAACTTGCTATTATTAATCTTCTCTTCCGCTTCTCGAGCCCTTTCACTTTCACTCACACTCGCGTTCTCTTCTTCGCCTCTTCTTTCTGGGCTCCGATCAGATTCTTATTGCTTCCATCAATTGATCTTCACCACTCAGCATTCAAACACTATCACAAATTCTCTGCACAAACCTCTCTGTTAACCACCACAGTCTGTCACTCACTCACTTCCTCTCGTAGGTGACAGTTTGGACTTCGGGACCGTCATTACTAGCTGATGGTCTTTTGCTTGTTGGCTTCTACTAGGTTTCTCTTCATTGCGATGGGGGATTTCCCTCCCTCTCACCGCAGCTTGAGTCTCCCCATACCGGCACAGTTCTCTGCGGGACCTGTGCACCTCGAAGGATCAGTGCCAAACAACAAAAAGGATTAAGAAAGACCACAGACAGGCTTCAGCACCTCTGGTCGTCCTGACGTCATCACCGGAAGACTTCCTTTTTCTTAATCATACTGGCTGTAAATGCAGAATAATAAATCCTTTCTGTAAATAATCAAGAGATTCCTTAAACAAGGTAATTCTTGTGAAAATACAGAATATTGATATTTTGCAGAAATCTGATCTCCATGAATCAAAGTTGTAGCAAGTCATGTAAGTAAGGAATGGCAATATGTCTGCCCCCCAAACATCAGTGAAAACCCAATTGCATGTAAGGGTGGATAATGATTGGAGGTGGAAAGAAAGGTAGGAGACTAAATCTAAGATTTTGGCAATTGTGGGAGCTACTGTAATTCTTGATCCTAGATATATGGATTGTATGATTATAAATGCCAAATTATTCCCCATGCTATATGTAAATGGAGGTAGGCTACAGAAAATGGTAGTTTCCTTATGGAAACTATGGGAGCAGCATGGTACAGCCATTCATCTTTTGTTTCCATTTATACTAGCAGGTCTAAGATCTTGAATGGGCAGATCATATCTATAAGCAATAGCTATTTTGACAGTGAAATTTAATTTTGCTAAATGACAGAAACTCCACAATATAAGCAGAAAGCAACTGTATATCTGATCTGCTTTTTCTGGCTAACACTGGTGGTGGGGAGTTGACTGAGCTCTGTTAATAAGTCTTATTAGGAAAAGAAATAAGGTGACAGCTCAATAATTCTCCAATGACTACTTTGTTTCAAATGTGAATCTTACGTAGAGGCAACTTCAGATAGTTGGTCTCTTGTTTTCTTTCCTCAGTATTTTCAATGTGGAGAAAAGGAAGCCTGTCTTCTGAGAAGGTGGGATGTAACATTGTGTATATAATAGCTCCTAGCCATTCATACAAGTCTATCATACAATCTCATCCGTTAACTCATTATATAGGTCCACTTTAAATTCATCAATATTATATAGTTATGTTGCTGTATTAGTATATATGTACTTGAATAATAATTGCATTACATAACTATAGAATTATAACTATTACATATAAAATGATATACTTTATTTTTTGTTTATTTTTTTAAAGGTTCTTTTTTTTCTTTTACACAATACATGTATTTTTATCTTTGTACTTTTTCTGGCACCATTTTAAAAGCAATAAAAGAGTAAATTTAAAAAAACTGGTCAACTAAAGCCAATTCATTCTAGTCCTCTGCCAAATTCTTGGCATTTTGCTTCAAGACTTACTGAAGCAAAATCCACATTATTAGTATTAGAACTAAAATAGAACTAGATTATTTTCTATTTGGAGTTCAATTTTTTTCATATCATTAAGGCTGACTCCTTTTCAGTTTCTCCATAATGGCTTTTCTGTGAGGCAAGGATCTGGCTACTCTCTTCACAGGTAACTGAAGAATGCCAGAAAACTGTTGATTTCAAACTATCTACTGCATTTTTGTCAGGCTGTGAAGAGAACATCCATATTTCTAAATTATTGTTCATAATTAAAATTGTAGAGCTCCATCTGTCAAGAATCCAAGTATAATTCCATCAAGGAATGGTGAATGGTTTGTAGGAAATTTAGTCAGCCTCAGGAAGGGAAGAGCAATATACCAAATTAAAGTTGAAAACTTTTGATTTTTTTTCTGCATTTATCTCATTTATAATATCAGGTAGGGAAGGCAGAAATTAAAATAATACAGTCAAAGTATGGGGTAGGGCATTCAGTGAATTAGATTTATTCTACCTCTGCATCCACCAAGTGATTGCTAGAGTCAATTGATTTCTCTAGGTGTCCATCTGGTTCTGGTGTAGATACATTTGAGTTTTATCCTGAAGCAAGGCAATCTCTTCAACAATCAACCATGTACTAAGAGAAACAGTCAGCATGTTCTGGGTGTGATATATTGAAGCAGGGTTGTCTTCCTAATGACTCATCTGAATTAATGTCAGGCATCTTGTAGTAATCTGATCTAAAAATTAACTGTTATCTCAGAGCTCTACTATTAAAATAAACAGCACAAGAATGCTGACAAGTGTTCGACATTCAGATGAGAAACCTGGATGTAGGCAAATTAAGATAGCAAGGTTCTGGTTCTTTTTCTCATAGCCTTACAATGAAAAGGGGAAGAAACTTGTCTCTTCAGAAAGTAAAGCAATCTACACCTGTCATTTGTTTTGAAAATCTCTATTAGACTTCCTATCAAATAGTTATCCCATTTAATCCCATTGAATTATCCTACTCATGTTTTCTGGTGAAGAGTGGTGGCCCATGGCATGTGTTACTTCCCTTATCACACACAAACTTACCCACATGCACATATACTTTCATGTACAGAAGCCAACCAGGGACTGTCTGGTGCTTCAGATCTTAGGACAATGTGGATATTTATGAAACAAATTTGCATCACTCCATATGCACTAATAACTGATATCCCGTTTAGCCTAATATTAGCAAGCTATAATTGTTCCAGGTATTGCTTTATATAACACTCTATGGCAGTCCATGGCAGAAGTTATATGGATCATACTGGAACAATTCTGTGACTTCCAAGAGTAGTTTTGAAGATAGTTTTATTATATTACATGAAATAATAATACAATATGATTTGTCAAAGAACCCTAAAAAACGTGTTCTGCTTTATCACCTACTGAATTCTATTGTTATACTTAACAAGTGTCTAGTAATTGTATATATTTAACACATACTATCTAAACTACAAAAAAGTAAACCAATAAAAAGTATAATACTGTATTATAGATTCTAGTATTCCCTAAATTAAGTTCTACCTAAATCATAATTATCATCAGTACAATTTAAATAAAATTACTGTAGTCCCATAAAGGATGACATACTTGAAAAACAATTGATTTTGTAATATTACATTAAATATTATATTAAAACAAGTTGTGAGATAAGTTTTTCCTTTTCTGTATTTTTTTATACTTTTTTCTCATCCAACTCTTAATAAATATCTGCTATCACACCAAGATATCTCTTTAATATTGAAAGTTAAATAAAAAATGAAAATCTCGTAAACCCAATACAGAATATCTGTTGTCCAGGCTGACAAAATATTCTGTTGCAAAACTTCTAGAGAGCACCAGATTGGGTAAGACTGGCTGATTTTCATACATGACCTTATTAGTTGTGTGCATGTTAATGTTGCTGGATTTAAGATCTTTTGAGTTTCTGTGTATGCATTTGTATCTGTCTGCTGTAACATAGAGATTTGTCTTGATTTACATTTGTTTAGACCAGGGGTAGTCAACCTTTTTATACCTACCGTCCCACTTTTTTATCTCTGTTAGTAGTAAAATTTTCTAACCGCCCAGAGGTTCCACAGTAATGGTGATTTATAAAGTAGGGGACAAAACCCCTACTGCCTACCATAAAAGCTGGAGGGACAGTAGGGACCAGGTTGACTACCACTGGTTTAGACTGTAAGCAATAGTTCCAGAGAAGAGAGCAGAAAAAAGGATATTCATTATTTACCAAGAAGGCTTCCCTTTGCAGATATTATAGTCTTTTTCTTTCCTTTTCTCATCTGTCATCTACTTTCATTTCACTTCTTTAATTAAAAACCTTGTTATCTGCTATTTCTAAGATGTTGTTAAACTAGTGACTGAATTTCACCTGAGAATATTGTCAGTTTTTCTCTGAAAGAGAAATAATCTCTATTCTGTAAAATAGCAAGTGTTAATAAAATATGCTGGGAGAGTGAAAGAGGAGGGATAGAGTTGTTCTCTAATATTAAAGCACTGGTTTAATAAGATCTATTATTAAATGAACAAATCAATATTAATGTAATATGATGGGTCAGATTTGCTGAAATAGTATCGTATATTCATAGACATGTGGTTACTCCACCTTATTAGATATGCGCAATGTAGGTGAGTTAATGTGGAAACTATCAGGACTTAAATTTTTGAGTTTATATATGTAAAATCAATCCCAAGATGTCATGGACATTACTTGATTTAAAATATTTAAAAAATGAGATATTTGTTTAGCTGTAGTTATCCAATAATTTTATATTATATCTTCAGAATGAGTGGTCCTTTAAATTATGGAATTTTATTATAAACATAATAATTGAATTATGTTTTGGTTGCCTTCCTACATTCTCAGACCAATAGTTCTATATTGTTGACTTCAAAGTTTTAGGTGAAAATTATAAAATTATAAAATTGGGGTTAAGATAGATTTGGAAAATAGCCTAATTTAAATCAAATCAAGCCAAGTCAATTAAGTCAAGCCCATTTTGATTTGGGATTTAATCCCAAAGCAAAATTTAAACATTAAAGTATTGTGACTCTCACTGACTGCCATTGAAAATCCACAAATGAGTCTGATTTTATTTTTTAAAAACAGAGTGGAATTAATTCCGAAGGCATGCTAAATCCTGTTGAGTAAAAAACAACCCATCAGCTTAAAAATGCCTATGACTCTTTTGGGACAAAAACAGATGGCATATGTAGGCACATTGCCTTTACTTTGGGGACCAACTGCCCCATTTTATAAAAATTGGCACAGCATGTTTAAAGTTTTTTTACATTTCAGGGAGAGGGTTTCACTAATTGCTCTTTCTTGTTTTTCAGCTTTTATAAAAACTATGGTCTTTGCAACAACAATGACAAAAAAACATACTAGATTATCAACAGTGAACTTTTTTACATACTTACAAATCTCTATCTTTATTGCATTTGGTTTGTATCCAAGACCATTTGGACACAAAATATAATATTCGACATTGTTCTCCAATTTATTTAATGGTGATTAGTCTTCACATGCAATGAATTCCAAAATACCTTGTAGAGTTACAGAATTTGTTCAAAGCTGCTCCATTTGATCTGGTATATAGTCAAATGGAATAGGATGGTGATGCTATCCATTCAATCATATCTGATTCTCACTATTCTGTGGACTAGCTCTCTCCACCTTTTCCTATCTTGCACAGCTTTTTTTAGTTGTTTAAACTCTGGCTGGTATCAGCTTTGATGCTGTATAGCCACTGTTTTTGCTGGCTTCATTCTTTTTCCCACTGACCATTCTATGCATAACTGCCTTGACCAGTGAATTTGATTGCATGACAAAATATCCAAGGTGGAATTTTGTGATTTTTTCTTTCCACTGATATGTATGGTTTTATATGTTCCAGTACTTGATTGTCACTTTTGCTATGCAAGAAATACACAAAAGTATTCTCAACTACCAACATCGCAAACAGCTAGAAGAGGAATTCATGAAGGAATGAACATCAGGAATGCATTTGCACAAAAGAATTCAAACACTGCTCATAAAAGTTGATTAGTTAAATCTTGATCTTGCTACAGAAGCCACACTCAGCATTAGAACACTATCTACTGTAGTTCCTGCATTTTCTCAACAGTAATTTATAGCTGTTTGAAATACTGCTTTTTAATTTTAGTAGTTTGCAATTTCTAGCCAATGCACTATATATGAAGATGTAAGGAATTCAGCCAGCTACTTTCTGGAAGAAACATGGTAATTCTCAGCTAGAGACTTCCTTCTCATTTTGTTGTGTGCCTTTCTGAATATGTGGCAGCTGCTCATTTCCATCTGATGTTATTCAGAAACACTTAACTCACCAGCTGTGCCCAATATTTATATGCTTGAAAAATGTTTCCCATTTGCAATCAGCAAATGGACTTGAGCATATATGGCCTGACAGTAAAGATGTAATCTCAGTTTTGAAGCATGCAGTAGTAATAGGGGAACTATCACAGCACCACAGATTTAAAACTATGTTGGAAAAGAAAACTGACACCTTCTGAAACTAAAATTACTTTTTAACTCACCCAGCTGTTATAGGTAATGGCAAAATGAGTGGCATGGCTGTGCTTTATAACGAGCTGAATGTAAAGGAGAAGTTATTTTGCTATGGCTTTTTCTATGGCTTTTATCTACTTGTCAATTCCCACATCTTCTTGACAGTTTGGTGTATACAGTAAGTGCTACTTACTTTGGTGTATACTCAGTGCTACTTTTATTGTGGTTTTATTATTGTTATTATTATAAAATTTGGTTTCAGGGCAATTTGAGCAAATATGCAGGGAAGTTTTTATAGATGGCATTCTACACGTACGATGTTATTGAGTGCATACCTTATTTTAGCTATAGTTTTCAGGCACTGTGGCAGATCAGATGAAAATATTTTTATTCCAACCTCAAGGATGGAATGCACACTAGACTCCATAGATCCAATTTATAATTTAACTCTTTTATATATATTTAGATTATGCTGCAGCACACATAGCACTGAATTTGTGCTTGTATGTATTATTTCCTTCAAAGGTATGACAAGTATAGTTTTGCATACAATGCTTGAAAATCCAATGCTTAAGTTGCATTGCCCTTTATTTCTTTCTCTTATCTTTTTCATGTACCAAATAAATTCTTGATAAAGTTATCACCAGACATAGAAGATTTTTTTTTAATATAGATGTGTCTTGATCTCCAAGCACTTAAGAGGCAATGATCCTATCACTGTTCTAATTCCATATTCTCTGCCTCTTTCTTGCATGCTGAACATTTGATGCCACTGATGTCCTTGAAGCAACACACACATGTATTGTGTGTTGCAAAAGAAAAGTAGCCTTATGGACAATGACATCAACTTGTATCAGAAAAAGGTGAGCATTTGTTTTGCTGTGGTGGAGGAAGGGCAGACTAATCTCTGCTGAACATCAGGAAGACTTTCAGATCTAAACATTTGATTTGGATTTTGACAGAGACAAGAAAGTCAAACAGAGATCAGAATCTGAATTGAATGTAAAGGTCAAATTAGATTTGATAATGTTAATGTAGACTTTTGTCCAACCCAGAACTGCATAGACTTCAGGTAGGTGAAAAATATTCACTTTCTATTGTCCTACTAAAAGCATGTAGCAATGAACAAATTAAAATAAAATAGAGCAAAGTTAGACAGTGATGGTTGCATACAAACAAATATAAGCTGATTATAGATAAACAAAGAACAGCACTAAACTACATCTACATATGAAATAACAGTAGATTACTACATCTTCCTTTATACTTGATTACTTAAATGAGGAGGAAACCTCTGAATGTGTTCACATATGTGAAAATCACAGCCTCTTTTAATCAGAATGCAGCACCTGCTTTATGGGCATTTGCCCTAAAAAAACACTGAGAATGAAGTGAGCCTTTTGATAAATGTCCATATTTGTTTCACAATAAACACAATAAAAAGGCACTATTGAATGAAACAGAGAACACAAAGAGACAATCAAAATACAAGTTGAAAACATATTGATTTATTTACTCATTTGATTTATATATTTTTCCAAATAAAACAGAAAGACTTCTGAAGTTGAGGCATGAAGCATGAGTCTCAGTGCTCATGCTTTCTTGAATTTAAAAGTTCCTGAGGAAATCTGATAGTTTTGTCAAAAGGCTGAACAAGAATTACAATGCTGTGATGCCTCTTTGGTCCTTTGCCATATGTTGGGGTGTCCAACTTGCATCATCACGTTGTCACATGATGTATCACGACTTTTTCCTCCTTTGCTAAAATGAGGGTGGGGGTGGCCAGCATGTGATGCATCTGGCCCACAGGCCACTGAGTTTGACATCCCTGCTCTACATGCTATACCACCTCTCTCTTTCCTGTTTTTGAATTTAGAAGCCCTTCATGATTAATTTAAGTATTGCCTATTTATTTTAAATGAATTAATTATTTCTTTCAAACATCTGCCTACGTGGACTCTGCTATCAAATGTACTGGAGCAAGACAGTAATATGTAGGCTGATGTATAGTACATAAGCATAGTAATTGATGTTCCATTATGAAACACTGCCCTCTTTCTAGATTTGGGTTTATTTACAGCACTCCAGTTCATAATATGAGTACAGCTCATGTCAAGTATGCAAACACCACTTCACCAATGATTATATAACAGGTATGTTGGTAGTAATTTTGCATTTTATCTTCCATGTGGCCTAGGAATGCCTTAGAGAATAGCCTTGAGCATTTTTGTTAAGCCCTTGAACAAATCCTTTCAACAGTTAGTAATTATCTGATTACTACTCCTTAACTGCAGCACACTGTCAATTACATGGCAAATTTTCTATAATGACATGGGGATCATACAACTTTCTCTGACGATTCTGTTCTAAACTATTACATATTCATTTCTACAGGCTTCATTCATTATTGGCCTATTCTTCTTTAATGTATGTTTCATCACATTTTATACTGCAATTCAGCCACTTGGCAATGTCCAGTTTTCACATCATAAGCAGGTCATATTATATAAGCATCTATTAATATGATCTTACAAGCAATCATTTCTGTCCTTTAAAAATAATATGCTTATAAGCTTCCATTTCTGTTTATATATGAAAATACACAGCATGGAAAATATTTGCAAATGTATAAGTCAGCCAAGTTTTATTAGTTACTCACTGCTTTATTTAGTCATTAACAAAACTTCACATTTTTTATGATATAGTGTTACACAAGATCAGTTTTCATAGAATTGTCAGTGTATGAAATGTATTAGATTATGTTTGATAGGGGGCCATCTGCCTTAACCTTGCAATGAAGCATAAATGAAGCAAGCAGACCCATTATCACATAGCTCAAACAATCAAACTCATGCTTAACTAGATAGCTACTAAAACCTTTAAAATTTCCATGTATAATGTAGATGGACCATGTTTTACAGTTTTTAAAAACTTCTGAGTAGTTATTCAAATACATTTTTAATACTGGGTTTAGTATTGGGAAGGAGTGAAAACAGTGAATGACTTTTCAGGTTACTGACAAGTAGTATGTAAGCTAAATATTGGCTAGGCAAGACCTGGGTTTAAAACCTATCTTACCCATACTTAGTAGTTGACATCAGTATGTAGTTCCAGCTGCTTATTTGTAAAATGCAAATAAATAATGCTCTTTTTTTAGCTTGTGTTTGTGTTGTTTTTGTTGTTTCTATGCCTGAAATGAAAGCAAAAGACTATAAAGTACTTTTAATGTTAAATTTTTTACAAATGAAACATTGTTTTAAAAGTATGAATTACATTGTCCCTTCTGCTGTTGATATTAATGTAGGTTACTGTGCAAACATCAATAGAGGAAGAACTTGAATAGCATTTCATTGTATAGCTAGATATATTTGGCAAAAGCTAATTTTCTCTCTTGAAAACAGCTTGGACATCTGCCTTTGCTGCCTATAGACTGAAGAGGGCTTGGCCAGCAGCTATAAAAGAATTAAGTGAGCACACATGTAAATCATCCTCCAAATCGTGATGCCCTATTCTTTCCTTCTAACCTCAGGCCTCAAAGACAAAGACACTATTGCAAAATTGCTTGGAGAGATATGATTGCAAATCATTTCCTTTGTCCCATAAATCTTGAAAGCACAGCATGCCGCCAATTACCTTTGCTTAAAGAAACCATGAATTCAAACTGGCACATGCTGATTTTCACATAAGCTTTCATTGACCATTATTCATTGCTAGCTTTAGTCATCATATATATGTACATATACGAATATGCTTTTATACAGATTCCTACTACCCTGTTTCTCCAACAATACGGCCTCCACCAATAGGAAGGCCCAGCATGATTTCTAGGCATGAGGTGAAATTAAGCCCTGCTCCCAAAATTTAGGCCTATTTAAACCATGCGTTTTCCCGCCATTTCTCACATCATTCGTTAGACTACATGAGGTGAAGAAAAATTAGGGGAAGGGCGGGGGGGACAAAACTTCCCTTTAGGAGTGTCCTGCAGGTAGCCTAGGCTAGAATACCCTGATCTACTACCAATATAACATCAGCCGATAGAAGTTCCCCGAAGGCAGAGTCACCAGCCACTTCGATTGGCCGGTAGAAGCAGCCTCGGGGCAAGCGCCCATTCACGCTCCCCTCTCCATGAGGTCACTTCTACCAGCCGATTGAAGCAGCTGGTGACTGCCCTTGGGGAGCTTCCATCGCCCAAAAGAAACTGCCTCATGGCGAGGGAACGCAAGCAGCCACGCCTTGCCCCAAAGTGGCTGGTGACTCTGCTTTTGGAAAGCTTCAATCGGCTGATAGAAGCAGCCTCGTGGAGAGGTGAGTACGCATGGGGCGCTCTAGGTAGGGGAGGAAATTAAGTCACCCCGAAAAGACGGTCCTAGCCATTTTTTCAGGGGTGAAAAAAAAAATAAGGCCTGGCCTTATTATGAGAAACACGGTATTATTTACAAAGACTTGATAAAGATAGCTCACACATCATACTAAGGCTTGGCTCATTTTAAACATTGTTTGCTGTGAAAGTATAGAGGGATAATATATAATTCTGCAATGGTTAAGGCACAGGCTAAAAACTAGGAGACTACATAGTCCTAGTAATGGCTTAGGCATGAAGCCAGCTGAGTAACTTTGGACCAGACCTATTGTCTTAGCATTGGAAGGCAGGCAGCAACAAACCACTTTCAAATAACCTTTGCCAAAAAACCGTAAGGACTTATTCAGGCCAGTGTGGTGTTCTACCAGTTTGGTCCGGTTCTGGTGTACCGGTAGCACCGAAAATCAGCTGGCAGAGAACCAGGTTGCTCCAAATCTCTCCGACACTCTGCAGTTGGGCTTACCTGCCCACCCCTGCTCCTAGGTCCTTTTTAACCTCTCAGCTGTTTGGTGTGGCAGGGCGGATTGCTGTGTTAAACAGCTGAGAGGTGCAGTAGCTTAGTTTTTGCTGTTTTAACGTGTGTGCAAAGTGTGCATATGGCATGCATGTGCATGATCGTGCGAGTCATGTGATCCCACCCCTGTAGCCATGCCCACCAAGCCACACCCACAGAACTGGTGGTGGGAACTTTTGAATCAGGCAGTCACCAGGAGTCAAAAACCCAAGTCAAAGGCCTCCCAAAAAACAAACATTGTTCTATCAACCATGATATTTGCGATCCTAAATCCTACTAGGTAAAGCAAAATAAACTACAATTTAACTTGGTGTACTTGGGGCTAATGAATCAATCTGGTGTAGTGGTTAAGGCTCAACTCTAGGAATGGGGCAAAAATTTCCAAAAATCTTGCCAAGAAAACAAAGTGCAGGGATGTATCCAGGCAATTATCAAAACTCAAGACTTAGAAGCACCATTCCTTCACCCAAAAACCCAGCAAGGGCTGATGTAGTGGACAGTGTTTGTTTTAGATTCAATACAAGACACAGATACTTTGAATAGATCATAATATTTACATGAGTAAATACTTCTAATAACCAGCACAGATGTTCTGCCTTTTATAAAGTTGCCATGGTTTAAACAACTATTAATGTGAAGTTTATTTTTCTCAGTCACAGTCATTTCATGCAGACCTTCAAAACCCAAAAGCAGTAAGAGTTGTGTATCAGGAAAATGGGGAGAGGAAAACTGACCTTGTGTCATGCCCTTGTTGGAGTCTGATTCTGAGGGGGAGATTGAGGTGCTGACAGGGAGTGGAAGTGTGGCTCCGGTGGCTCTGGAAGAAATGGGGGAAGGGCACAGTCCGGCTAGGCATTCAGAAGAAGACCCAGGGCCGCCCCCTCTTCATTCTAGGGCATGCAGGGAGGAGAAGGGAGCAACATGGCTTATGGGAGAGAAAAAGGCTTTGATCCCTTTCATTAGTTTCAGCTGGGAGAACAGGATATAAGAAAGGTGTTTGCACACAGCACCTTGCTCGAAGCAAAGTGTGCATTACCTTTGTCAAGGCTTATCTTGGTTTTGGTGTCCTCCCAACTCTGTGTGCTTCGTTAACTTTTGGGAATCTGCAATTTATTATCCTGGCCTGTCGTGTTAATTATTTCATCGTGGTTTGTGTTGGTTTTTTAATTTCTAATTTATCTGTACTTTAGGTTTGGACTGCATTTCTTTCCTTTGTAGACTGTTTTTGGAAGAGTTTGATCTCCAGCCAAGGATAACTGGACGTTGGGGGCCAAGTTGGAGATATTAAAGGGACTTTATCTATTTTTATGACTTTGTTGCTTTTGTGCCACACCCCGGGTCCTCACACCTTCTCTGACTCAAATCAAATATTTCCATCCTAGCCCTTTTACCTGTTGGAAAACCAAAATGTATTGAAATTACCCATAGCCTTTACAACAGAAAGATTCTGTTGTAAAGAACAGAAGGATTGGAGAAGGATTGTTGGAATGTGGTGGTGAAAGTATAGACATCAAAACAATCTCTGATGAAGATATTCACAAAAACTTCTTTTAAAAGCCTTTAATTACTTATAGTGCATTTTCATGTCAAAGCAACATCCGGCCATTAAATATGCAACAGAGATTTCATAAAAGCCTATTTTCACTTTCATTTCCTACTTTCCTGCCAATTTTCAATTTTCCTTCTTATTTTTCAAAATGGAAACAGTGAACATCAGCTGTTGCTGTTTTGCATCATTGCACGTCTGATCATCTCCTATGCCAAATGACTTCTCTGTAGAGATGGTGTTTCCAAAATGTTTAAGGTGATATGATAGAAATGTTGTCTGTTGGTATACACATTCATCTCATCATTCCTCAAGTTGCATATCTTTTCCCAAAAGAATAAAAGAGTCATTCATTTGCATTAAATCTGTTTACCATATGTCTAACATGCTCAGTCTGTTGATAGATGCATTGTATTTCCGTTTAACTTAGACTAATTGATTTTTTTAATGAAAGCTAGTTTAGTATAATGATTAAAGGCATCATACTAAGAACTAAGAGATCCTGACTTCTGGTCTTTCTTTAGGAATGAGGCTAGTGGGTAATATTGGCCTGTCTTTATTACTCAATCCTAGGAAGAAGGCAATGACACACTACTTCTAAAAACGTTGCTTAGAAAACTGTATTAGACTGTCCCTGTGGTTGCCAGGGTTAAGACTGATTTGAAAAAGGAAAAAAAACCTTTCATTTGCATCTAAAGTATAGATTTATATAAATAATGACCATTCTACAAATGATATATTTGATACAGTGATATATTTCCCTCTTTTCAATGATGTGAAAGTGACAAAACATGAGGCTTTCTGAAATTATCTGAATTAGCTATTAATTAAAACCATATAGTATGTTTTAAGTTACCTTCTAAAACATATTTGCTAAATATTGGCTAGAGTTCATGACTTTCATGTTTCAAAATACTGCCTAACTAGTTGTACGTAATACAGATCCTCAACTTATACCACAGTTAGGACAAGAACTTCCATTTATAAGCAAGGTGGTTGTTAAATGAGTTGTGATCATTTTATGATTTTTGTCATACTTGTAAGGGAATCTCTGCAGTTGTTACATGAATCATGTAGTCTGGCTTGCCTTTGCTTGTCAGAAACTAGCTGGGAAGACCACAAATGGCAATTATATGACCCTAGAATGCTACAGTAATGATAAATGCATGCAGGTTACCCAGGACTGAATTTTGATCACTTGATCATAGGAATGCTGCAAGAGTCAGAAATGCAAGGACCAGTATTAAATCACCTTTTCAGGGCATTATAATTGAAATGACCACTGAATGAATGGTTGTAAAGTACCTGTACTGTGCTGTTTATTTGGGATTATATGATTTTTTTCATATGTATTCAAATGTGTCCTGACAGTTTTTCATCTTTCTGTTTACTATATTCTCTTATTGTTTTTAATTTTGTCAGTGTTGTTGTTATATAAACCATCTTGGGGACAAATATTTGCTTAAACAGACTTTTGAAAACAAGTTAGCAACTCTGCTATAAAGGACATTTACTGTATAAAACTGTATTGACATTTTCTTTAGTTCTACTCTTTATCTCAGAGAAAGTGAAGCAACATTACACCAAAATTATTATTTAAAATGGTATAGCTAATTGGGTCACTTCCTTTGTTTGGTATTAAGGAATGTTGGATTTTATGTCTCTGGATTCCAGGTTGTTTAAATGATTTGCACTAAGCTATATATAAGAGTGAGAAGTATGCACCGTTTCCACTGTCTTCCCATTTCCCAGTGGCTGAGAGCATTTCTAATTCAATATTCCTTTTTTTTTTCCATGCCTATATGAAGAGACGTTGGTAAAATGGTGATGAAATGTACAGAAACTGGTTGGTGCAACTTGAAGAAAATAGCATACTTGATCATAATATGGAGAAAAAAAGTCACCCCCCCCCTCCCAACTGATATATTGGGAGTTTAAAATGTTTACCAATTTTATATAAATTCTTTCACCAACAATAGCACTATATTTTTCTTGATCCTTAATAGTACATTGGCTGCTGAAATGTTATATTCAGTTATATTCAATAATAGAACTATTGAGGGTTTTAAAGATGAAAATCCTAAATCTATCTATCTAGCTATTATCTATTTATCTATCTATCCACCCTACTACCTTCCTACTTTCCTACCTACCTACTTATCAGCTACCTATCTACCAATATTCCTTATATTAGCCAATCTCAATGGGAGGCTACCATAAGCAGCTGGCTTATTTATGCTGCTGCGCTTTAATGAACTGCTGTTAGTTTTTTAGCCAGTGGATGTGTATCATGTCTGGACAAGATGCTATCCAGCTCTTCATATTCCTAACTTGCTGTTGAATGTCCACTACTATGATGGTGACTGGTTCCTTTTTCTGAGAGATTCATTGTGGTTTGTCCTCAAGCACTGCAACCAGTTTGTACTGGTGTAATATATCTAATCTTTTTGTGATATATTTTTCTAATACTATTCAGTTTCTGCTGTTGACTGTCCTGTTACTGTGTTTTTGCACTACAGTTGAAAGTACATCTTAGATAGTTCTTTGGGCAACAGAGCATTCCTCTTCTTGGCCTCTGCTTCACTAGCATATTTCCTTAGCTTCGTAGAGAGTGCAGTGAACCTTGTTTAGCAATCTCTAGGATTTCAAATTGTTTCAGATTTCTAATTTTTTTCAGTAGTCAAGTCATATAATTAATTTTCACACCTTTCTGTAATTCCACTGATTTATTTATTATTTATTTATTAAAGGTATTTGCTACCCATCTCACCTTGAGACAATTCTGGGTTTCTTACAACATTAAAATCTATGAAACCATAAAATATAAATATTTCTAAAGAAAATAACATTAGAATTATAATCAAGAGTAAATTACAGTTTAAACATGGGGAGGGGGGAGCAGGATGAATGGGAAGGGGGAGGTTGGATTTTCTCTTAATTTATTCAACCAGTTCCAGTGTGATAGTCCCCCATTGGGAACTCAAGCCAATTGGAAAAGCCAGGTCTTAAGGTTCTTACAAAAGATGAGAAGGGTGGGAGCAGATCACACATCAGGAGGGAAGGGGGAGATATTTCAGAGGACAATAGTCATGGTGGAAAAAATTATCCTGGGCACCACCAGCTAAAACTCTTTGACTGGGTACTATAGCTCGTTCTGCTGGCACAGGTGGGGCAGGCCAGTCCCTTCAGGTAAGATGGTTTCTCATGTAACCTGGACCTATGTCATGTATGGCTTTAAAAATGATAATCAACACCTTGAATTGCACCAGAAACAAAACATCAGCCAGTGCAGCTCATAGATCAGTGGTGTTACACGGGCCATTCAAGCGGCACCAAATTCTACTGCACTCTACACTAGTTGCAGCTTCTGAATATTCTTCAAAGTAAGCCCATATAGCACATTGCAGTAGTCCAAGCTCAAGATGAACAGGCTTTGGGTGACATACTGACTAACCTGTGACTTGCTTTGATCTTAGCCTCTAACTTTATTTTCCAAGGGGATGGTGGGTTTTGACTGTGTTGCCAAGTATCTCCGGGATTACAAGTGGCTATAGCATATGCTAGTTCATTGGTTTGAATGGTATGATGGTGGTAGGGATTGTTGCGAATCTATTGGCATCTTCTAGTGTAGTAGCAGATGATACTGCTCTACAGACTTTTGTTTACCTGTTTTGAGAGTTAATTGTAACTAGTTTATCCATAATTTTATGCATCAGATTAGCTACTATGCCCTATAATGGAAGGTTAATAGGACTGTTCCATCTTCAGATATTGGTTGCATTTCCAGTTGTTCTTCCAAGTCTTCTTGAGTCATAATGTATAGTTGGTCTATCTCAAAGTGTGAAAGCAACTTCCTCCTCATTATGTTGTAGCATTGAGTAACTTGCTGTTTCTTCTAGATGTACGTCTTTTGTTCATGTATATTGCACTCATACATTTCGTATATGGCTTCTCATTAGTTCTACTGTTGTACTAGCATTCAATCCATTCCAGATTCCCTTAATGTATGATTTGTTCCAGTGGCTCACTTATTGTCTGATTGTCCTGATTCCCAACTTTGTTATCAACCTTGTTAATCTAGGTAACACCTGAGCTGGCATGATTCTCCTAGTTTGCATCACTCTCATATTTGATGCAATTAGATGTGATGTAATGTGCACCTGCAGGACCAGAGGAAGATAATTTTGGCAACATAGAGCTTTCTCAGAGAAAGGTCTAGGTTAAAAGAATGTGTGATCCTGAAGTGGATGGGAAAAGTGGGGAAAAGGTTAAGGATAAGCACATCACAGAAATGGGATATATCTTATAGGTAAGAAAGTTATAGTTTAATTTGAGAAGATCCTGTCCAAATAAAGCAAATAAAGGATTGAACTTGATTGATTTCACTGTATGGGCTTGGACCTGATAGTAGATAAAGCATTAGGAATTCTTTATCCAAGAACCCCTACTGATAAGGTTGGTACCAGCTGGGATTTGAACTCTCATATCCCATATCAAAGACAGTGCTCAAACTACTATGCTATCTAGGTATTTAACACAGTTTCATTTGACTCTGACTCAACTATTAAAACTATTATAAAAACTAGTTATGTAGTTTCTCATATAAAATAAAACAAGTAAAGATGTCAATCATCCAGTAAGGCATATAGTTCCTTTAGGAACAGTGGTCTGTTGCTATCCTTTGCAATATTGTCCTCACTGCAATTACTTTTATAGCTCCATTGTCCCAGAGCTTACAGTGAGGTCACAGTAAGTTCATGATGCTCCATTTATCTTTTGCAACGAAGAAGTGTCAGAGGACATACTCAGTCTCTGAAAAATATGTCATCAGTCTTACTTGTTCTCACAATAGCATCAGGGCTTGATCAAATATATCAATGTATCAGTGATATATTTGTTCTCTTATCGAACCTGCAGGAGACTTATGGGAATTCGGACATTAGAAATTAAATACTCATGTTCATTCAATCTTTAAATCTTCCAGTGGGCTGCCTTTTGGTTTATGCCCAGGATGGTGAAGCTTCATCTAGCTTGCTTTCTTACCCCTCACCCATTCAATTGATAATGTTTCTAGAGCCTTATAGAGTAAGATAGATTAAAAAAAAAAAAAAACCTGTACTCTGCTGCTTAGTTTATTGCAGCATTGGAATTGTATTGATACGATAATGAAAAAAATAATAATAGTCAACAAATAGAATGTGGAAAGGGATGGGAAAGTGTTAATGTGCAAATATCTAAGAAAGCAAAGGAATGTCACATGGACTAGTGAGAAGGGAACAATTCCTAGAAAGAAATGGTAGAGTAGTTCACATAGGAATCCACCATGAAGCTATCCTTTCCTGCATGGATGGAAAGGGCAAGGAGGAGGATGATAAGCAATCCAGTATTTCAATGCAAAATCTGAACTGCATACCAACTTGGCCTTGTTGCCAGCTCTGAATAATAGAGTCTGGAATATTTATATCTGGCATAAGAAATGGACAGGAGTAGCAGGGGAGATGGTATAATGGACTTTAAGAGCCGCGGAGGCACAGTGGTTAGAATACAGTACTGCATGCTACTTCTGCTGCCTACTGTCTGCCTGCAATTTGGCAGATCGAATCTGCCAAATTCTTCCAAGGTGGGTAAAATAAGGGCACAAATTGTTGGGGGCAATATACTGATTCTGTAAATCACTTAGAGGGCTGTAAAAGCACAATGAAGCGGTATAGAAGTCTATATGCTATTGCTATAGTGAAGAGGCAATTTTTCAGAAAGGAGAAAGTACATTGAAAGCAGAGACAGGACAAGACAAAACACAGTCTGGAATTGGATTGGAGAAAGAGGATTTAGGATAGCCCCTCTATAGAATTTCCTAGGTATATCTGTGAGGATTAGAGCAGTATAAGATTTAGTATATGATTTTGTCTGTGTCGTGCAAGCAAATAGATAACTGGCTTGATTGTTCTATGGCATTTTTGGACTGGGATTGACTGATTAGCAGCCTAGGCTGCAGTGCAGAATTGCCCTTAACAAAAAAAGACAAAGGATGCAAAGGAATATTTTAGGAAAATTAATTACAAATGTGCCTATTAATAGAAAACATATATAAATTCCATGGGAATAAAAATAGGCACAATAAAATCATACAAATACCTGCCATTATGACCAAAAATGGAAGAAGTTGAAACTTTATAAATTTATATATTCACATATATTACAAATTTATATATTCATGTTGTTAACTTTATTAAAAAAGGTTTTATTATAAATATAATAAATATATATAGTTATAAATTTATAAATAAACTATAAAGAAATTTAGTCTCTTTTGAATAAGACTGTGGCTAATAGTTTCAGTATCATCTTATTTTTGTTTAAGATTTAAAATAATTGGAAAATGTTATGAAATACTTTGTTTACTGCATCTTTAGGTAAATTTTGCACTTGTTATTTTCTTCCAGAAAAGCCAGATTCATTCTGTAATAGATTTCAAACAACAGAGTTAAGACCTACCCTTCCCTATCTTTCAGTTCCCTTTCAAAGAGAAAATTAGATCAAAGGAGGTTTTTTTCCCCATTTTGTGTTTCAAGTAAGACTTGCCAGGATTAATAGGCCTCAATTTTTCAGAAATATTAAAATTTGCATTTCATTGTCAAGGCAATAAATCTTTTTTTCCAGAAGATTGTTCTGCTGTGGGAATGACCAAGTGATTACTGACCACAATTATGCAATTATGCCTTGAAATAATATTGTTTCATCTAGATAATTTTTTTTTCTTACATAAAAATATCAAAATGCTCTTGCAAGCCAAAGGATTAATAATACATCTACACAGGACTGTTTCAGTTAATAATTAAACTTTATTGAAGCTTAGTACTTTGTGAATTTTATAAAGCTGCTTGATGCTAATATATGCTAATACTGTAGCTGTTAACACATTAAGGATTTTTAATAAAATAATTGATTTTTCTCTTAACTAACTTTTGAAAATATGACATAGTATAATGTGAAAGAATATAACGAAGCTTCTTAAATAGCAAGGCTGCAGGCGTAGACCATGTAACTGGAGAAATGCTTAACAAATAACATGTTCGACATTTACATGACTGAAAATATTTAAATGAATGTGATTTATTTGTTAAATAAGCTTGAGAAGATGTTTGACAGAACTTTCATTCAAAGTGGACAAGAAGTGACAATAAGTAAAATCTTGAAAATGTAAATGTAATCACTATTACAGCATTCCTGACGCATGTGTTTCTAATCTCTGATTGAATATATGCAATAAAAGAGAAACTTCTCTTTCCCTTGGAATTTGTGCTACTACCAGACTGCTTTTACTGCTAAGAATATTAAAATTTAAGAATAACATATAACAGATACTTGGAATAAACAAGGAATGGGGGCTATGCCTTTGCTTCTAGCTAATTGTATTTCCTTATGGGATCCTTGAAAATGTATGTTGGAAATAAGGTGATAGACATGAGTCTTTATTTTGTCCTTGGGAATTGATTTTAAGGCACTTTACACTCAGAAAACATATGATAATGTGCATAAAACTCTTTAACAATGCAAATGTGAATGTGTTTATTTAGATGGGAGTCCCATTCAGTTACAGGTGATTATGCATTCTAACTTGCAGTTAGAATGTAAGCCATATTCTGTAGATGTCCTAAAGCACTATAATATACAAGTGTAATAGAAAAGTTGATTAAAAAACATTCAGCACAGTGAGATTTATAAAATAATTTGCCATATTGTGGAAGCAACATAGGGAGCATTGCTTTTTATGACCAGAACACTGTAAAAGTTTTCTGTGTTCTGGTCAGAACATAGCCATCTCTAAATGTTCTCAGAGAACATTTAGACTGGGTCTGTTTGTTCCAAATCTGAAATAAAACACATTTTTGGATGTTACTAAAACCATTGAGAATTGATGTTAGGATAACATTAATGAACCAGTTTTGATAAAAATGGCATGTGTCATTTTTTTAATTATCAAGACTTTAAATTTTTCCTTAATCTATAAAGAAAGAACCTGATTTTAAAACAATCAGATTTGGAGGAGGAAGCAAAATTAGCCTTATCCTATACCTTTTATGAAGTAACAACAGCATATAATTTGAAATTTTTAAATTGTCCCTATGAATTATTTTATTCTTCCTAATTCCAGCCCAAAATATATTTTTACTTCAAGACCTAATATTAAACATGCACCTGGTACATAAAAATAGGTATACATTGAAAATGCTTAATATTGTTCTAGCTATGGTGCCCAAGGAGTTATATTTCTTGATAAAATATTGTATTTGAAGCTAATGAATGTCATTCAGTAGTGCTAGGGGGAGCATAAGGATTGTAAAGGAATAACTTTAAAATAATATTTTCCAAAGGAATGCCTCAGAAATCAAATAAAGGGTGGGACAAAGATTTGGAAAAGTAACAATATCTGTCATGCCTAAGTACAATAAGCATTAAAGCTTATCTTTCTGTGATTTTTTAGACTGCATTAATATTGCATGTGCATACAAACAAACTATTCATAGTTAATATCAGCTAAGACATATACCCAAAGGATTTTAATAATTACATTTGCTTTTCATAACCCTCCAGGATGCTAGAATGTATGAGCTTCCAAATGTGCAATTGATGAAAAAAAAACTTGTGCAGGCATTCAGTTTATAGGATATTAATCATACATCTCAAGAACTTGGTAGGATATGATTAATTAGAGGTCAGAACTCAGTAGAAAAACTTTTGATTTAACAAATTTTCTTTTGGTTCATTGCATTTATTTGCAATATTAACTTCAGACCTCGCCATTAATTTTTTTTTTATATAAAAAAACAACCTCTTAATCCAAGAATATTTACAGTAACAATAATATTAAAATAGAATTCTTCAAATGGAAATAATATAAATAATCAGTTTATATATATATATATATATATATATATATATATATATATATATATATATATATATATATATATATATATATATGCAGGTCTTGGTGTGTTCGGGTCTTTTCCCGTGTAAGATTGAGACTATCTGGGCAACATTTCGATGAAATCTCACTTGCCATCTTCAGGCTGGTGCTTTCAGCTTTGTGCTTGTGAGAGCAAAGCGTGATCAGAGCTGCTGTCACCCTATATATACTGGTGGGGAGGTTGGCTGTGTTGTTATTTCTTGATTGGTTGATGGAGTTAATGTTTGCAGATTGGCTGGCTTTCTCTTAAGAACATGTGTGGCTGAGGTATTGGCTGTGTGTCTATCACCCTCCTGTGTTGTAACGACTTGGGTAATGGGCTGTGTGATGACCTTCTGAGTTCTAATCTTTTTTGTTTTGTTTTGGCTCCTGGAACATCACATCACAGAACTCAGGAGGCTACACCACAAAACCTCAGGATGTTGCAACACAGCCAATGACCCAGGAGATTACAAGACCCAGGGTGTAACAAGATTATATTTGTTTTCTGAGGTTTTTGCGCGTATTTGTATGTGGATCTTTGGTTCTTCGGGTTTTCTCCCACATAGAATTGAAAGAATCTAGGCGACGTTTTGATGAAGTCTTATTCATCATCTTCAGCTTGTGTCTTCAGCCTTAGGCTTCTCGGAGTAATGTGAGCTTGCAGCTGCTTCTTCCTTTTAATTGCTAGTGGGGGGATGTTCTCATTGGTTGGGGGTTTGGCAGTGTTCTGATTGGTTGTGAGTGTGTTCTGTTCTAGTGGGGGTTTGGTTGTACTCAGGTTAGTCTTAGTTGCTGGGGGATTTGAGCTGTTGAACTGTGATCCTCTTGTTTGGCTTTGTGTTTCGTGGTCGTGCCACATCTTCATGGTGGGCGTCAGTTTGCTTATGTATGAGTTGGGGGGGGTTGAAGCAAGTAGTGATGAAGCTGCGGTGCAGCTTCTGGTCCGTGGTCGTGTCTCATCTTCTCAAGATAAAGATGATGAATGAGACTTCATTGAAACATCATCTAGATTCTTCCAATTCTACGCAGCCAACCCCCCAACCAATCAGAACACAGCCATGTCCCCACCCAATCAAGCCACCCGCACTGACAGTTAAAACGAAGAAACAGCTGCAAGCTCACAATACTACGATAAGCACAAAGCCGAAGACACAAGCCTGAAGATGATGAATGAGACTTCATCGAAACGTCACCTAGATACTTCCAATTTTACGTGGGAGAAAACCCGAATTACCAAAAAACTATATATATATATATATATGTGTGTGTGTGTGTGTGTGTGTGTGTGTGTGTGTGTGTGTGTAAGGTTTTTAAGCTGATAATTTTAGATAATAAATAAGGGAGACTAGTATAGATCTATTTCGAACTAGTTAGCTCTCTTCAGCTAGCCATACCCTTACTGGGATTCGAACCAGGGAAGTATTACATGTGAGGCAGTTGTAATTGCAACTACACTACCTTACACACATGTAAAGAAAAGACAACGAAACAAATAGCTTTCTGTCGGTATGGTCTCTGGTGATGAGCCGAAAGACAGAAAAGAAAGCAGTATGCTTTCTCCCTTAATTGGGGCTTAACAGGGTGTTGTAACACAAAGTATATATATATATATATATATATATATATTTATTTATTTATTTATTTATTTATTTATTTATTTATTTATTTAATCACACTTTTATACCGCTCCCTCTCCCAAAAAGGGACTTGGGGCGATGTACAGCCTACTAAAAGCATACAATAAATACACAATAAATACGATTAAAAATAAATTAAATAATTAGATCCGGCTGTCTATTCAAAATTTAAGTTAAAAATTAAAACTAATAAAACCCCAATTTAGATTAATTAAAACCAAAAAACATAGTTACTGGGCCAGGCCGGCCTGTTCGAAAAGCAGGGTTTTCACTGCGCGTCGGAAGGTCAGAATATCCGTCATAGCCCGTATCTCCGGGGGGAGATCATTCCATAGGGAGGGAGCTCCCACAGAGAAAGCCCGAACTCTCGGGGCCGCCAGCCGACAACAGTCAGGCGGCGGCACCCCAAGTAGGGCCACCCTGTGGGAGCGTACTGGGCGGCGGGAGGTTGTTGATGGTTCAGATAACAGATAATCAGCATTGGAAGGAACTTTATAGATCATCTAGTCCAACCCCCCACCCAAGCGGGAGACCCTACACATTTCTGACAGATGGCAGTCCAATCTCTTCTTGAAAGTCTCAAGTGATGGTGCTCCTACAACTTTTGAGGGGAAGATGGTCCATTGGTTGATGGTTTTCCTTATTTCCAGGTTAAACCTCTCCTTGTTCAGTTTCCATCCATTATTCCTTGTCTGGCCTTCAGGTGCTTTAGAAAATGGCTTGACCACTTTTTTTTTGAAGATGGGAACTACATAAGCTCTTTTCCAGTCCTCTTGTAGTTCTTCGGTGCTCCAGGATTTTTGAAAGATATGGTGCAGTGGTTCTGAGATGACCTCTGCCAGCTCCTTTAAAACTCTGGGATGTAATCCATCAGGCCCTGGTGATTTGTGTTCATCAAGATCAGACAGGTGTTCTCTTACTTTTTTTTTTTTTTTTGCTTATTTTAACTTTTATTTCTGGCTGTCTTACGTCTTTGTTATGTTTTTGGTGGGTTGAGCTATAGTTACTTTTTGCATGAAGACCGATGCAAAGAATGAGTTAAGCACTTATGCTTTCTGTCTGTTCCTGTTACTTCATTGCTGCCTTCTCTCTTTAGTGGACCAGCTGTTTCCTTGATTTTTTTCTTGTTATTTATATGTTGGAAAAAACTTTTTTTATTATCTTTGACTTTTGTTGCAAATCTTTGTTCATTCTGAGCCTTTGCTATCCTGACTTCATCTTTGCAGATTCTGGCTATCTGCTGATATTCTGTCTTTCCAATTTGTGTGCTTGTCCTTTTTTCCTTTCAATTTGCCAGAGAGATCTTTGTGCAGCCATGCTGGTTTCATCTTGGATTTCTTGTTTTTCTTTCTCAGTGGTATTGTGCTGGTCTGGGCTTCTATGATCATATTTTTCAGAGTTTCCCAAGATTCTTGAGTTGTTTTCCCCTTTAGAGTTTTCATCTATGGAATCTTTCCCAAGTTCTCTCTGAGTTTATTAAAATCAGCTCTTTTAAAATCCAATACTCTGGTGTCATTATGTTCTATTGCCTGTGTTTGTTATGTTGAATTCTAATATGACATGGTCACTCTCATCCAAGGTTCCCGCAGTTTCAACTCCCTCTATCACTTCTTCTCTGTTTGTAAGAAGGTTCATATGCCTATTGACATTTTGGGGACTTTTTGGAAGAACAAGATGGGAGCCAACCATTCCTTGAAGGAAAGAAGATACTGAAGAAATAAATCATTGGACTCTTGCAGTCTTTAGTATTATTTGCTAAAAATTATCTCCTCCACAAAAGGAGAAGTAACTTATTTTACACGGTGTCTGTATGATTCTGAACATTCTAATCTTAGATCTTCCTTGTAACAATCATCTCTTTCTGTAGGCTCATCAATTGCTTATATTCATCACTCACTTCTGTTGTATTGTGCTTTCTGAGATAACAACAGAACCAGTAAAAGGCTTCCTTTATCCAACACACATTGCATGCATTCTTCAGAAAGTTTACAAACTTCTTGGCTTGCTAGGGATCACTTTTGTGATATATGTTATTTGCATAACTGGACAAATATAGCCAGATAAATGTATTATACTTTTATTTTTATTGTGCTTATTTGCCAAATGAATATTTTGACATTCTAGGTAACACACGCATGAATGTTTCATTCATTTTGTTTTAAATTGCAATGCCCAATATTTTAATGTTTTTTCATCTTTTAACTATTTTATTCTGTTATTTATGGCATTGTAAGCTGACACAGTTACTCAATAGTGAGATGTGTACAAAATAATAAATAAAAAATATATAAAAACCATTCTACCAATCTTAAATAATAATTTGTAGTGCACCTTTTCCAAATTTTGAGGTGCAAGTAAAAATGGGCACAATATATATATAATCTACAAAAAAGTATATAAAATTGTATGTATTAGGATAAAGTTGGGCAAGAAAAAGATATAGCAAATATTTGAAGGTTTTTTAAAATATATTTTAAAATACACATATAAACAATTATATGTGGAATTGAATGACACAATTACATAAAAGCTTGTAAATTTTAAAATTGACCTTTTTAAAAAATGCAAGTGGATATTGAATTTTATGTAAAATAAAATTAAAAATAATAGTAAGTTTCTATGTATTCACATCCCAAAATGATGGAACAACAAAGCATTTGGAGAATTGTCAAACCCATCAATTAAACCATAAATTGATCCCTAATCTGTTTAAATACAGTTAAATTATCTTTATATTTTATATCAAGACTACAAATTTCTTTCAGGCTGTACTGATTGTCTAAATCATGGAAGAATTCTAATCCAGAGCCCTGGTAAATGCCACCCACAAACCCAAAGACGATCATCCCAAGAGAAAAATCTTGCAGATGCCCCAATTTATATGGCCTCCCCAAAGTACACAAAAAAGGCATACCTCTAAGACCCATAGTCAGGTCCAGAGGAGCACCGCTACAAAACCTGGCCAAATATCTAGCAAAACAGCTACAGCCCCATGCTGAAGCAGCAGCTTCACATGTACAAAACTCATACCACTTCTTAGAAATGATCAAAGATCTACACATAGAACAAAAAGATTTGCTAGTAAGTTTCAATGTGGTTTCACTATTCACCCAAGGTCCGATAAAAGAAACCCTAGAAATCATCAAAAACAAATACCAACCACCCAAGCACCTCATGGAACTAGCAGAACACTGCTTAACCAACACATATTTCATATACAAAGGACAAAGATACAAGCAGATCCCATGAGATCACCACTGTCTCCTGTTATTGCAAATCTGTTCATAGAAGAATTTGAATCCAGAGCCCTGGCAAATGCCACCCACAAACCCAAACTATGGCTAAGATACGTCGATGACACATTTGTTATTTGGCCCCATGGAAAAGAAAATCTAAACAATTTCCTAACACAACTAAACAGAACATACCCCAAAATCAAATTCACCATGGAAACGGAAACAAACAAACAAACAACATCTACCATTCCTAGATGTACTAATCTACAAAAAAACAGATGGCACACTAGGACACACTATATACCAAAAGAAAACACACACCAACCGATACCTCAATGCCCAATCCCACCACCACCCAGCACAGATCAACTCCGTGGCTAAAATGCTAATTGCTAGAACCAAATGCCTGGCAGACAAGATACACATAAAGACTGAACTATGCGTCCTGACCAAAGTACTGACAGCTAACGGCTTCCACAAAAACAAAATCACGGGCTTGATCCACAAAAACACACTGAGACACAATAGAGACCCAGAAGATGAACAGACCTATGGAACAGCTGTCCTGTCCTACATAAGAGGAACAACAGACAAAATCAGCAAGATACTATGCAGGCATCACATCAAGACTGCTTTCAAAACAGACAGAAAAATAGCAGCCATCCTAAGAAACCCCAAAGATAAAATTGACCTAGAAAACCAAGGCATATATGAAGTCCCCTGCACATCATGCTCTGCCACATACATCGGATAGACCAATAGAAGGATAAGCACCACCTTGATGAACCCAAGAATGCAGTAAAAAAGCTGGAACACACTTCCTCACTAGTCCAACACATTAAAGCCACGCATCGACTTCAGTGGCACCAAAACCCTAGGTACTATAGAAAACCCCAGCTACAAAACTATCAGAGAAGTCATAGAAATTGATAAAAGACCTGATAGTATGAATAGAAGAGATGACTCCACCAGACTGTAAATTATCTGGAAGCCTGCACTCACAAACAAAAAAATCTCTACACCACAATCCAAGCAAACACCTGGGCACAAACAGACCACCCTTAATACCCCAACCCAAATACCCCAGCCAGATACCCAGATAAAACCTAGCTTCCTAATAAATTGCCAGCCATTCACATGAAACCAAGCTGCACTGAAAGCCCCCAATATATGAAATACAATGTTGCAAGCTAATCAAGACCAAAAAAAAAAATGCTACAAAACAGACAGAAGATATTAGGAACACCAATCAAACTGAACACAGCAACTCCAAGACCAATAAACACAGACCTAGACTCCCAACCAATCAGGATGAAGAAAAAACCATTCAAATTCAGCACAAGGCTAGCACCAAATTCAAATAGAAATGGCTGCCAAAGCCTTAAACACATGATTAAGAGCCCAATACACAAGCCTGATGATGGCAGTTGAGATTCTGCCAAAATGTCACTTTGACTTTAAAAGCACAACTATTAAAACATGGGAAAATATCTGAAAAAAACTAAATACCATACATATAAATACCCGCAAAAACATAAGAAAACAGATAGATAGATAGATGGATGGATGGATGGATAGATGGATGGATGGATGGATGGATGGATAGGTAGGTAGGTAGATGATAGATAGATAGATAGATAGATAGATAGATAGATAGATAGATAGATAGATAGATAGATAGAATGAATATTATTTGTTATTTCTTTTGGACCATTTACCGTATTTTCCGGCGTATAAGACGACCGGGCGTATAAGACGACCCCTGATTTTTGGTTGACTTTTTTCAAAGTCATCTTATACACCAGAAAATACGGGTATTCAAAATTAAGCTGCAAGGATTTGTAAATGCTTCTCCTTCCTTCGTGCTCGCATCAGCCTTCCTCCTCCGGCCCCAGGGCGCTCGCATCAACCTTCCTTCGCGCTCGCATCAACCTTCCTCCTCCAGCCCCAGGGCGACTCTCTCGGTCTCTCTCCCACACACACGGAAGACGACCAGGCCTCCCGCGGAGCATGATGGGCCGGCAGAGCGGCCGCCGTCTTCTCTTCGGGAAGGGGAGGAGCGTCTCCCGGCGACGCCCGTAATATTTTCCGGCGTATAAGACGACCCCGGATTTTAGGTTGTCTTTTTTTGGTTTCAAAAGTCGTCTTATACGCCGGAAAATACGGTACTCAATTTATCACAGCAACAATGATAATTTGGCAGATTTTTTTTCAGAGGGGTGTTCGGGTCCCTATGTGAACCCAGAACTGGTTTTGAATTGATTAATCTATGGTGCCATCTATGCACATGGTTTTTAAAGAATAAGAAAAGCAAAATTGGGTGTAAGATTTTAATACATCAAATGAGGGAATACTAAAGAGAAAGAAATAGGAAAGAGGAGACTAAGAAAACCTAATAAGTACATGCCCATAAATCTTCCCAATGACATTAATTCTTCTTTTTTACAATTCTGAAACTGCTCTTTATATTTCAACATCTTGTAGCAATAATCCAATTAAATTGTTCAAATCAAAATAAATAAAAATATGCATGACACTTCTAGGATGTACTAATATGAAACTTCCAGACATAAAATGTACATACTTCTCTGATGTACATACTTTTCTAATATACAGATAAATACTTTTTAAATAATATGATTCCATTTCAACAGAGTAAAGCAACGCAAGCTATTTAAAGCTAAGCAAAATATTTTACTTGATGAGTAAAACCTGGAAAACTATTGATAGAGAATGTGTTAATATTTTTTATGCTTTACCCAAGATTTATATCTCTTGTGAACAAGATCACATGTGAACACTCATTCATAGAATCAGCACATTTTATAAGCATCAGATAATATCTGCTAAAAGAATGATATTGTGCTATTAAAAGATGTCTCATTTAATTCCCTTTCACATCTACAATTACTTTGGATAAGCACTTCACTTACAAGGAGAAGCAATCAAGATGGCTCATACCCACTTCCCATAAACTTATACATGAGGCAATGAACAAGCTCAACCCAACAATTATTTATAGAGACGATTGTGCAAACAGTTCAAATGACAAATAAATTTCACAGATTCATGGTGGAGAATTTCTAACAAGAAGCAGCAGCAAAATTAATCAAATAAATTATTCAGAATGGATGAGTCTCTCAGCTCTAATTAAAACCCTATGAGATGTAAATAATAAATGCCCTCAAAAACCTTACAACCAAAAGCTTTTGCTGTGTCTGAACTATTTTTTCTTACTGTGGGAAGCAAAGAAGAATGGACTAAAGGTATTTATTTATTATTTATTTATTGTATTTGTATTGCTGCCTATATCACAAGACAGTGACTTTAAATGAACCTTTTAAAAATAGCAAAAATCTGGCAGTCAGATAATTTTATTATTTCAGCTATCATTTTTTAAATTGTCAATTTATTTGATTAATACAACATGACTGTGAAAATAAGGAAATGGATTGTGGTTTTTGGATGAAATTATTGACTTGTTAAGGCAAAGTGTATTAAACCGAACTTTTGATTTCACCAAAATTAAAATACATGATGGGTGGCTCATTGCCATGCTTTTATTATAGCACTTAAAATGTTTATTTGCTTGGCAAACTGCTCATAAATCCAGATTCCCTTTATTTTACTTTTGACATTTGTTGAGATGTAGTGCAGACTCCCTTGTGCTTTTTACTTCTGCTTTGTTTCAGAATAGACTTCGCTTGCTTTTCATGGAATACTGGACATATTCAGGGCTCATTATTTTAATGTGATATGACATAGATTTAGTCTATCAGGCAAAAACAAATGTTTGAAATTTCTAAAAAATATGCCACACTCCAAACAGAAAGTTCACTGTAGTGCCATAAAACAATAGTAGAAACAATGTTTTCATGTGTGTGTATATTATTATTTCATATAAGCATCCATTGCATGTTTCAAACATTATTTGGAATAAATCTTTCAGAGCTTCTCCTGGCAACACTCTTTTCTACTACTCATTAAAACAGCCATATTGTTTCTGAGGCTTCAGCAGCAGCCAGGGAAAAAATTGCATCCGTTTTAACATTTGCCATGAAAATTCAGCTGGTTTAATGAGTATGAAAAACAGTTTCTGCAGGTAGTAACGAGTAGCAGAGAAATTCTATGCCAAATCCTGAAGCACATTGTACAAGCATGCCCAGTCCTAAAATCATTTGTCTAAATATAAATTTGTTGAAATATATTTATTATGTCAAATATTGTTTGAATGTTTCCAGTCCAGATTTGATGACTCTAGTAATATGATAGCCTAATATTAGTTCATCATATATCTGAATAGATACTTTTGTTGCACCTAAAGAAATGATCATCCTCAGTTGGACTTCCAGTTTCTTCATGCTTGACAAATGTAAACAACTGAAGATGGGAAAGGGTGGGTCTGCTCTGCTTTGCCCGCCATACAGAGAAACTTATTCCACTTATTCCTGGGGCCAATTAAACATATCAGCAGATCAAGTTTCTTTATATTGAGTTGGACAGAAAATTGTTCCATCAAGCTTGTTATTATCCAATTTGTTCATCGGTAGCTGTCCATCATTTAACAACAAGTTAATGTGGGTCTCCATCAAATGGGAGAGAGACTGGCAGCATTTTTTTTCAGCTTTTAATATGCATGCAAAGGTCCCGTTTGAGTGTAATGAGGTTGCTGTTTTCTATACTGTATATCCATTCCAGTTCATAAAATATTTGCAAGGTTCTTCCTGTGCATCTGCTTTTGTTTCTGACTCTCTCTTCTCTGCTAAAGAGCAAGAAGATTTGATAGAATATGAATAAAGCAATAGAAGTAGTTTATAAATCTCATTTATAATTATCTTGAAAATAAATAGACGCAACTTAAAATGGAACCAGACATTCTGGATCTATATTTCAACTTTCCTTACATGAATCATATCTCAATTTCAAGTTCTCTATTAGTATGAATGGTACCAATTGATGTTCTGTCTGGACGTATTTTGAGATCAGATGGAAAGGTCTCTATAAAAGACAATAAATAGAAAAGTCATCACTTTGGGTCACTGAAAGTAGCCTGTCATGCTTCTTTACCATCCTTACAAGAAAATCTTTAGGTTTGAGGGACAATATGGGGATGTGTAACACAACATTATATCTATAGCATAATACTGTTTACAACCAACTCTTCTTCATATATACATATTTACATATATATGAAGTGTTGGTTGTATCATACAGAGAGAGAGAGAGAGAGAGAGACAGACAGACAGAGAGAGACAGAGAGAGAGACAGAGATACAGAGACAGAGACAGAAAGAGAGAGAGAGAAACAGACAGACAGAGGAGGAGGAGGAGAGGGAGAGGAAGAAATAATTTTTCAGGCTACAAATTCATTAAATGATTGATTTACATGACATTTTTTTGACAATTTTAATTTGTGGATGTGTTTGTTTAAACATGGAAGAATTGCTAATTTAAGAGAATAACTCAGCCATACAGAGCATCCATAATCTACATCCAGAAATCATCTATCATCAATCATCTTGAACTTACTTGCAAATGTCATGTCAATTCTTACCACAATTTCTACTAACTTAGATAATTTAATGATTAAACTGGTTTATTTAACTGATTCTGCATGCTATTATTGGTATATTAAATCCTCCTGATAAAGCTTGTATTCTTCCAGTGGGCCAATGAACACTCAAATCATTAAATCTTCTATTTTGAGATAAAATTTCTACCACCTGAAAGGAAGTGGTAGTGAGCATCTTGCTTAAGAACCCTACACTAGACATAACTTGATTTTAATAGCTATTGGCTGCTGTCCACTATTACATTAAAACAATGAAATAGATTGTGTCTGTTTTTCCTGTCTTGAATGTAGAGATGTATTTGGCATGGAGACAGCATTAATTTCTCTAAGTAGAGATGAGGGGTGCATCTACTGGTACCGTTAGCCATTTAAGAATATATAAAGAGACTAGAACTGGATGCTACCCCGTGGAAGTTCCACTTGTATTTCTCTAGCTTTTAATATAAAATGGTATTAATAGACTTCTGATCAGCTGTTTGGAAATTGTCATATCACTAGGTAAATGACAGGAAAGTCCTGATGGTTACAATTTATCTTCCATGCCATCTATCATCTACATAAAGCTGCTAAGAAGGACATTTTGCAGGCTTGCAATTTTTAATAGCATGCTAATCAGATGGAATTCTTATTTTTTGTAAGAGGCGGGAAAGTTCTCCAGGACTTTCATGTGTTTTCATGTATAAGGGATAGATGTAGAAGAAAAGGCTTAAGCTGAATTCAGAAAAATGCTGTTGCTACTGATTTTGGATGCTGAATTTTATTTTTTCTATTGTGTTGCTATTATAAATATTTGCTCCATTAAATACAATGAATATACTTACAATCATATAAAATTTGTTAGAATTCTAGGCTACCAATATGAATGGGAATTATAATATTTGATTAACATTAAAATAAAAGTCCTTTATACTCATATCTTTATTTTTGAGCATGATTTTAATATAGCTGTTTTTCAATATTGATAATTCCCAAAAGGCATCCTGGCCCTGTCCTGGTGCTGTCATTTTTCTGCTTCCTACAGATGGTACCAACTCAGAAAATTAGTTATTATATTTTCTGTGTTCCCTTGAGAACATTTGACTCTTTATATTTCCATTCATAAGTTTTCTTTCCATTACTCTCCTCTGTTGCTGGTTTATCTTCTAAAACCAATCTCTTACTTTTCCTTTTTTCCTCTCTTGACAAAAGGAATCTGAATGTAATAAGAATGTGTTGCAAAATATTAGTGTTAATCCCCTTTGCCTTCCTTCTCTTGCCTTTAGGGGAATGCTGCCAAGAATGCTCTGCTTGTCTTTACTGGGACAAAATCCTGTCTGGCCTTCTGAAATCCCATGTCATCATATAACAGGTGTCTCCAGCTGACAAGATAAATATATTATCAATTATACGTACCCACAAGTTATGGAACAGCCTATCTCCCTTCTGCTTATTTTATTTCTTGACATTTGGACCAGGATGAAGTAGGCAATTCAATGCCACTTTGTTTTTCCAAACACTTTTTAAAAAAGCCAAATGACAGAATTTTCACCTAAGTCATGAAACACTATTCCTTGAAGCTACCCATTAATATTTAACCAAGTATGTTATTATAGAGCCCTGGGAAGATGTGAAACCTGTAGAAGAGATGGGTTAATATTTCCTCTCTCCAGCTTGATGTAGCAAACTAAAAATTCATGGTATCCCAGTCTGCACTGGTATTTTTATTTTTTAAAAATGGAATAAAAATAAGGAAATGAGCACATAAAAAAGCACAAATAATTAGTTAGAAGGTTATGAAACAGATCATCCTACTATTCAGAATATCCTGACATGACTCAAAGACTGGTGACAATAAACTGCCAGGACATTAGCAACAGTGGAAAGATCTTTGCATCTGTCTCTTGCCTGATTCATGATTGTTCCATTTATATTTTCTCCCACTGCAAGTGACAGAAATAATTTAGATTACTACTGGACAGAGAAACTCTGTTTAATTTTTTTCCCCTATCAGTTCTCATTTAATTTGATTAAAGATAATTTACTTCAAGGATTATTTCAAGAGAGAATTTTGGAGATAGTTTCATAGGTAAAGTATACTCTTCTTGCATATATTAATGATGGCATGGCTAAGGGTTATGCATAGTTTTTCATTCTAATAACCAGGAGTGAGATTCTACCAATTCACACCTATTCACTAGAACCAGTTGTTAACATTCTAAGCAGTTTGGAGAACCGGTTGTTAGAAGAAATTACTGGCCTAATCCTGTAAGGAAGGCAGGAAGGAAACGTTCTGGTGTTGCTTTCAGAAACTGCCTTTCCATTAACTCTTATTACATTCTTGGCAAGACTAGACTTCCTGTCTCAGGAAAATCTCTGGAGTTTGTTTCCCCTCCTTACTTTGCTTGTGTGGAGTGACCATTCAAAGTTATAATGACACTGAAAAAAGTGAGTTATGACCATTTTTCACACTTATGACTGTTACAGCATCCCCACAGTCATGAGAGGCCAGGTGAGGGGATGCGTGCCTCGATGTGAGTGATACTGAGTTGGCCACACCCAGCCAATAACATGATCACCAAGCCATGTCCACCAGTCACATGACCACCAAGCCACGCCCACTACATAAGCCACGTTCACAGAACCAATTCTTAAAAATTTGAATCCCACCCCTGCTAATAACCAGAAGTGATATTCAACTGGTAGCGGAATTTTTCAGTAGTTTGGAGAACCAGAAAATACTACCTCTGACTGGAGATTTTACAGTATCCTTCCCCTGCCATGCCCACCAAGCCACGTCCACAGAACCAGTAGTAAAAAAAAGTGAATCCCACCACTGGTAATAACCCATATCCAGATGTCTTTTTATGAAGTAACAAATTGATCAATTTACAAATATTTTGGAAAAGTCCATAGTATTTGATTCTTCCTCTGGGTTATGCCAAATCTCCTCCAGATCATTTAGGGATAGTTTGGTAGTCTTTGGAAATAAAACCACTGAATTAAAACTGAACTAGAAGAATTTTGAGGTGTCCCAGACTTATTGTTCTAGAGACAGGTTTACTCCCATGTATGTGCTCTCAAAGCGTTGTTTTTTTAATGTGAAATTTACATATGATTATAATGAACACTGCATCATCATTCATATCATCTTGTCTTTGGTTCTGAGAAAAGAAAGACTAGTGAAATTGCTGGATTTAGCTTGCATGACACTTTTCTAAATCCACTGGTTCCTTAAAATTCAGGAATAATATTCTTCTATTACCAATAACCAAAGGCTATCATTCTTGATAATGCCTCATTGGAGATGAATAGCTAGAATACATGGATTTATCTAAACAGTTTTCATCTTGTTGAGTTCTTCTAAAATTTCATTAGTATGTGTACTGCTATTTTTGGGCTTATTCCATGATTTTCTAGCTCTTGTGAAAAGTCAGTATGTGTGTGTAATCAATTTTATGCAGTATATGGTCAACATCTCATTGTAGAAGGGATTGTGTACTAAAGCCTTGAAAATGTTTCTCTTTTGACTACCTTTGATATTATTCATTATTGTATCTTCCTGCACCAATTACTAAGCCTGCAGATTGGGGGTAATATGATCAATGATTCTAGTCAGTTGCTTAAGGGAGAAGATGGTGATTTAGTAGGCCTTTTCGGTGAGAAGTTCTGTGAGTTCTAATGGTTTCTCTCAGAGGAATGTCCTGCCCCTGAAAGGGGACTTGGGGATTGTTCTGGATTCATAGCTATTGCTACAGAGGTAGTATTCAGCAGGTTCTGACAAGTTCTGGAGAACCGGTAGTGGAAATTTTGAGAAGTTCAAAGAACCGGCCAATACCACCTCTGACTCCTCCATTTATTTTCTTCCTCCCAAGTCCCAGCTGATCAGCTGGGTCTTCTTTTGTTGCTCTGCACAGGAGAACAGGTTAGTGGGGTGGGGAAGGAATGGAGATTTAACCCTTCCACACTCACCAAACCATGCCCACCAAGCTACACCATGTCCACCAAACCACACCATGCCCACCAAGAACCGGTAGTAAAAAAAATTGAATACCACCACTGCTATATGCCTAGATAGAGTTTATTACCAGATAGTCCTTTGGTCACTTTTGCTGGTGCATGAATTGCAGCCTTACTTGGGAGTTCATACTTTCATTACTATCTGGCTAAACTAGTGCAATGCAACTTAGATTCAGCTTCCTTTAAAGGCCACTTGAAAACTTCAATTAGTAGAAAGTGCAGCAGCATACATCCTAAGTGGCATCAAAAGCTATAAATACATTATATCTGTGCTGCAGGCTCTGCTTTGATTGCTAATAGATTTCCCAGTACAAAAACTGATTGGCCTTCCAGAAGTCTGTGAAGGGTTATTCATAGGGATGGCATATTAGTGGAGCCTGATATATGTTTTTGGTATTGTAGTTTGCGGAGTTCCTTGGTTTTTATGTTATGCTCACTTTTATTTATGTTTTGGTTTGGTTTATATTAGTTTTTTTTTAAAACGTTTCTTCTAGCTGTTAGCCACCCAGAAGGATCTAGGATGTACAGCAATATGCTCACCCTAAATGAATGAGTGAATCAATCAATCAATTTAAATGCTAGTCTTAACCAATAAGTTCCCATGTGGCTTGGCAACAAGGTCATTTCAGGAATAACTTCTTTAATCAGAATCAACACATTCAATAGAAACAACTTTGGAAAACTTTGCTGTAGCTCCCACTGCCCTAAGATCAGAGGGAGCCAGGAGATGTTTCTAGGCTATGGCTGCCACATTATGGAATAGTTTACACAGAGATAAGAAAATAGGATAAAATGGAGGTTTTCTGATTAGTTACAATTAGTTACATACGAACTGGTCTTAAGATAATTATGTTTATTTTTTATAATTATTTTTTGCTTTCTATAAACTGCCAAAAATGTGTGATTGTCATGGTATAAAAATAAATAAATAGCATAGTAGGACTTTCATATTCCTTCCACTTTGTTTCTTTTCTTTGTTTCATGAAACTTCCTCATGAATAGAGATGCATGAAGAATTTGATCTTTGTGAATTTTAGCAGAGTGTCCAGATCTGAATCACTTTGAGTAATGGGTGGAATGGCAATGTTGTCTTTTGAATTTCCCAAATGTTTTACAATTTCAGAAGAATGAGACTTAAAAATAATAATAAATAGGTTGGTTATTTATTTAGGCATATAAAACATCAGTGTGCTTTTTTAAATGAATCTTTTTAGAGAATATACATTTTTAGCATACAACCAATATTTAGAAACCACAGATTTACATACAGACTTAAATATTTTTGACTTGTACATATTGATTTTTTTTAATATAGCAGATTTATGTAGATATAACTGATTTCATTTGTAAAAGTGCCATGAAATGAATGAGATTTATTGAAATGTGCCATAATATTTTCCATTACCTTTAAGTCCTTTCTCAGTATGGCATTTACAAATTGAAGCAAGTTTGCAGTAGCAAATATATGCAATTTTTCAAATCCAGTACACCTTCATAGATTGGGTACTCTGAAATTAGTAACTTCCTAGCTTGTACTACAAGCATTTCATGCAGAATGTTATCTGTAACAATCTATATCCACACAAGCCATTACAATTATACAAGCAAATGAACGTATGAATGACTTATTCATAGGTTCCTTTTTATCTCCAATTCCAGATGCATTCTGAAGATGGCACTTATTTTTTTTTTATACGTAACAAACTTTATGTGCTACTATGGTCTTTTAAAAATATCTATTTTGCTAATTCCTCAAAACAACACAACCAAGTGCATCCTTGATACACACAGATTTTTCCCCTTCCTCAATGTAAGATTTTGCTGTTTCAAGAAAAAGAGCTGTGAGTATTTATGATGAAGTGCTTTTGCATTAACACAAGGGCTCTTTTAAATACGGTTTGTAGCTTTGAACACTAAACTATTTTCTTGGTGTGAAGGTGCCTGGGGAACTGTTTCAAGAGAAAATACTTCTTAGGAGTTAGTTGTTTGGGAAATAATCTCAATAGAAAAAGTGTGGGTGAAGGTCAAATAAATTTATGATATCAATAAAAGCTGAATAAGTGCAAAATTGCCTGTACTCTACCCTTAAGTTGCACTGAACTGTAAAATTCTATTGTTCTAGAAGGGTTTTGAAGAGATCATTGATATCACTGAAGGCAGTAATGGCCTATTACCTATCTAGAATATCAGGCAGAATGGATGGTTAATAAGATCATTAAAATGACTACATCAACAAGTACAAATATGTAAAACCATATTTAACATATTGCAGAATTAAGGATATAGTTTCTGTCCTTTTTTCATGGATAATTCTAAAGTCTGCAAAAACAAGTAACATAATGTCCATATCCACCAAGCTTTCTGTACTTCCTTATAGTGAACTCTGTCAAAAAGTAGAACTATCTAGGTCTGGTATAGTTTGTTTCTTTTTATTTCTTTTTTGCAGGGACCATTTTTCCATTTAGCTCAAAGCAACATATATAAAAATACAGGTTATAATGATTAAAAGTTGAATATAAAATCTATTCACCATTTATTTGTTTGCTTATTAAACTTATATGCCATCCATCACACCTAACAGCGACTATAGGCAGTCTACAATCATAAAAATAAAATAAAACATTAAAACAATAAATATGAATACCAAAATTGGTTTAATATTGAGAAAATAGGAAGGTGAAAAAAGGGATGAACATGGAAAGCAGATGAAATCTTATCTTAATTCATTAACCACCTCAAGAATGCTAAGCTACTATATTTTTGGAAGGGGTGGGATTCTACCGGTTCTGACCGGTTCTATAGAATCCTTTGTTAACTTTCTAAGCAGTTCAGAGAAGCAGTAGTTAGAAGAAATCTCTTTTCCCCCCCCCACTCTTATTACATTCTTGGCAGAATGTCCAGACTTACTGTCTCCAAAGGAGAGTTTTTTTCTTTCTTGATACTTTCTTAAAGGGGAAGGGTTGTTTTAAGCTTTTTACACTGCTGTAAAAAATACTCCCCTGGAAATACTTCCAGCCAGCATGCAATGTTCAGCCCTTTGAAGAAATAATTGAATAACGAAGCAGAGCTGCAGAAAGAAGCTTTTTAATGACAAGGAACCAAGGGTGGGATTCAAAATTTTTAACAACCAGTTATGTGGGCGTGGCTTAAGTGGTGGGTGTGGCTTGGTGGTCATGTGACTGGGTGGACATGGCTTGGTCGTCATGTTATTGGCTGGGTGTTGTCAACTCTATATCACTCACATCGAGGCATGCATCTCCTCGCCTGGCCTCTCATGACTGTGGGGATGCTGCAACAGTCGTAAGTGTGAAAAATGATCGTCAGTCACTTTTTTCAGTGCCATTGTAACTTTAAATGGTCACTCCACACAAACAAAATATCAGCAAAGGAGGGAAAAAAAACTCCAGACAAGTTCCTGTGACAGGAAGTCTAGGCCTGCCAAGAATGTAATAAGGGTTAATGGAGAGGAAGTTTCTGAAAGCAACACCAGAATGTTTCCTTCCTGCCTTCCTTACAGGATTAGCCCAGTAATTTCTTCTAACATCTGGTTCTCCAAACTGCTTAGAATGTTAACAACCGGATCTAGTGAATAGGTGCGAACTGGTAGAATCCCAACCCTGCAAGGAACCAAGACGAGTGACATTCAGCAAAGCTTCTTGGATAGCTAGAAAGATTGACATTCAAACGTGAGTTTACATACCCTTTCTGAGTTTTTGGTCTAAAACTGGTTTTTGGTGAAGTTTAATTCTGTGCTTGGTGACATTTAATCCTGTGTTTATTGATGGGATAATTTCCCCTATTCAGCTTTGTTTGGAAGGATAAAGATTAATCTCTGTTCCAGAAAAAAAACTGGGTTGAGAAATCTGGCTAATTCCTGTGTCTATTTGTTCTGGTAATTGGTTTAACAAGCAACACCTAGTGTTGTGATTTAATTATTTGTATTGTGTTTGAATATTTTCCTGCCTCATGGTTTCTTTTTCTATATGGGGAGGCGGTCTTCCTTCACTGCTTTAGTGGTATCTGGCACTGTCCTTTTGTGGTGAACTTCCAAGAGGCAGGCTGCAAGCTGGGCATTGATTTTTTACTGCCTTTCTGGGAGGCATGTGACCTTTTCTTAAATATGGATGATTTCCTTAGGATATCTTGTGAGATGAGTGAGACCAGCTGGTATCTTTAAGTGGTGGAAATTGGTCTAAGAATTGCTTTTCCTGGGTGTGCTCTTTTTGGAGAGCTTAAATGACCTCTCTGCTAAAGGGTTTCACTTTATGAGCAAGAGTTGGCTGCTGATAGTTATCATTGCATTTTAACTATTTTCAATTGTCAAGGAGCTCTGGCACTCTGCCTGATTTGTAACTCTGGCTTGCAGGTATTTTTAATCTAATGATTGATATTTAGGGCATCTTTTTGCAAGCAAAGAAGCTTTTTGTATTTTGTACAAGTAATCCTTGACTTACAACAGTCCATTTAGTGACCATTCAAAGTTACAATGGCACTGAAAAAAGTGACTTATGACCATTTTTCACACTTACGACCATTGCAGCATCCCCACTGTCATGAGAGGCCAGGCGAGGAGAAGCACCCCTTGACATGAGTGATGTCGAGTTGGCCATACCTACCCAGTCACATGACCACCAAGCCATGCTCACTAACTAAGCCACACCCACAGAACCAGTTGTTAAAAAATCCCACCCCTGTCTTTTTGTATATAACATGTATGTTTCTAAATATGAGGATATATATGTTCTTTAAGAAGGAAATTATAATAATGGGATAGAATATAGTATCCAATAACACTGTTCCCATATCCTCAATTTGCTTCTGAGACATCTGTGGTTTTGGACAATTGGAACAGTGAATCAGGAGCTGGAATTTGTGGGAGAACGGTATCTTTCACAACAACATATTTTGCATGAATCACTCAGGATAGCTGCCCAATATTCTTGTTGATGGCTGCACACTAAAAACTTTGATTGATTATCCCGACATTTACAACAAATCCCTTAAGTCATTTTATTTACAAGAATAAAATGCTTGAAGTTCAGCACCAGAAGACTGCATAGAATCATAAACTTTGTGAGTTAGAAAAGATCTTCCAAGTCATTCAGTCCATTTCTAGTACAGATCTTGGTAAATCATTCTCATTGGTAGTCTTTCATCAGTACTCCACTGATTAACTACTCTTACCATTATAAATTTCTTCCTAATATTCACTTGCTCTCCTTTGTTTATAATATCATACACATACCATTCCTGGATCAAAACAAGGGCCTTTTTAGCTTAGTATTTTTTTTTCCTTCAGTGATTCACTGGATGACTTTGGAATGCTATCACCACAGAAGATGGGGATATAAATGTGTCCTGGCTTTTCCCCCCTGCACCTGGTGTTTGGAAGCATACTCTTACCCATTATATTAATAATCCTTGAAAATGTGTCCATCAGGAATGTATTCATTTAAAACCATCAATAATTTCTTTCTTTTCTTTTCTTTCTTTCTTTCTTTCTTTCTTTCTTTCTTTCTTTCTTTCTTTCTTTCTTTCTTTCTTTCTTTCTTTCTTTCTTTCTTTCTTTCTTTCTTTCTTTCTCTCTGTCTCTCTCTCTCTCTTTATTTTTCTTTCCCTCCCTTTATCTTCATTGGATGATTCAGGGTTCCACAATTTTGAGAAAGATCCCCATCTACTTTTACTAAGCATTTTTATATATATCAATCATGATCCATCACTGTTACTATTTGTCCCAAGTTTTAAAAAATCCCAAATATTCAATTCTTTTCTCATAGGAAAGGTTACTGAGAACACTGATTGGATTGCATTTTCTGTAGCTTTTCCAGCAAAAGTATATCTTTTTAAATTTTATAAAAAGTGAGCAGAATTATATATAGTGTGCCGGATGTAGAGAAACTATGGATGTAAAAGCATCACAAGTAGGCTGTTTTATTTGCAGTATTTTTTCTAATAATCCCTAATGTGTTGTCTTTTTCACAAAAATTGACATCGTCACTGAATCTAAAAATGACCTTAAGATTTTAGTTAGATGCAATTTAGATTTTAACAGTGTATAAAGTTTTTGCCCTGATCGTGGTGGGCTCGTAGCTAACGTTCTGGCTGGTTCAGAGAACCGCCAAATCCCACCCCTGGCTGGCCTCACCCACCCACCCCGCCTTCCCAAGAGTCTCCATGTGGCTGAATTTGGATGCAAGGTAAGTGCAATGCCCATGCAGAGGCTCATTGATGGTGAAAAACGGATCTCCTGGAAATTCCAGAAGGCCAGAAGAAGGCCCTTCAGAGGGCCTCCGGAGCCCAGGGAGGCTATTTTTGCCCTCCCAGAGGCTCAAGGAAAATCTCTGGAGCCCAGGAAGGGTGAAAACAGCCCCCCCCCCCATGGTGCAGGAGGTCAACTAGGCCACGCCCACCATGGCCACACTTCCCAGCAACCAGGCAAAGAACCTGCTGCTGAAATTTTTGAAGCCCACCCCTGGCCCCAGTACACATTACCTTTTATTTATATAACTTTAAGCTCACAATCATTGTCTTTATCTCAGTTTAAACAAAGAACAGTTCAAAATGCTCTTGCATATGACAGCATTTTAGATATTTATGTATTAGATATTTATCATGTCTTGCATTAATCTTGCTTCACAAACTGTTTCTGATACCTTTCTTCTGAACTGTTTTGGCTTCTTCACTGCTTCCATATATGATATATATACCATGTTTCTGTTACTGCATCTGATAATGTTATCAATCCTACTTGTTCATCTTCAATTAGTTATCCCAAAGCTCCTGTATGTGTCCATCTAGTTTGCTTGAAAATAATGCAAGCCTTGTCATTATTTTTTTGCAATTTTTTAAACTTCAAAATTAAATTTTGAACTATTTGATTTTCGGAATGCTTTCCTCTAAAAAGTTCGGTCCTACTTAACTTTCTGAAGTCAGTTAAAGTTACCTTCCATAGATATAATGAATAAAATAGTTGTAGAAATAGCCTAAAGCAGGGGTCGCCAACCTTTTGGTCCCAGGGACCACTAATATGAACTCACTTACTTATTTAATTATAACAAAAATGTAATTGCTTAATGATAACAAAATAAAAAGTTCCAAGCTGGAAGCCTCCCACCCACCTGGCACCTTCCAAAGAAACAGAAGAGCAGATGGGGAGTGTGTGTGTGTCTCTGAGCTGAGGGTCCTTGGGGCAGCTGCCAATGGGAGAAGCAGATGCAGAAAGGGGGCTTTGCTTTCTTTGGGGGGCAGCGCCCCTTGGCTGCCACTCCAGGGGCTTCTCAGCAGGGATCTGCCTCCAGAAGGACTGCTGCTCTTGGTGATTAATTGGGGGAGGGGAAGGGGAGAAAGTGGGAGCTCCTTTCAGATCCCAGGTGGAAAATTGAGAGGCTCAGATCTGCAGCCGAGGAAAAGCTGGGGGCGGCTCTTCCAGCCTCACCTGGAGACAGGCAAGGAAAGGTGTCCCTGGGGGCACTTCGCGCACTTTAGCACTTAACTGCCAAACCCAGCCACAGCCAGTAGCTTTGAGGGTGGGGGAAGGGAGAGAGAGAAAGAGAGAAAGCGTATCTTGCATTACCAGGTGAGGAAAGAAGATGAAACAAATTCACTCTTTCACTGAGACCTACAAAACGCCAATCTACCGCATTCCAGGACTTCTTCGAAATCACCAAATGTTCCCACTTGCAGTTCTAGCGCCTCCTGGCTCTCCAAGGAACCCCGGAGGCAGGTCCCTGAGATGCACATGCCAACCAGCTCCCACACATAGTGGCGGTGGCAACAATAGTCCCGTCTCCCAGCACCCACTGTCAGCTCTTCCTCATTAGTTCTCTAGCTTTGAATTGCTTCCGGCTCTCTCTCTTTCCATCTCCCTCCCCCACATGCAGGCAGGCAAGGAAAGGGAGACAGAGATGTGAGCACCTCTCAGCTCTTCCAGCCCTCACTGCCTCTCCCAACATCGAAGCCTCGGAGATGCAGGCAAAGCCGCCACAGCGGTAGCGCCCTGAGTTTCTTGTTTCTCCACTACTGCCTCCTCCTCCTCCAGCATCATCTCCTTCTCTGGGTAGGATGATTCTTAACTAACTGAGCAAGCTAGGGCAATTCAAGGCACTACCGCTGCAGAGGCTTTGCCTGAATCTCCCAAGATTTGATGTTGGGAGAGGCAGCGAGGGCTGGAAGAGCTGAGAGTTGTGCATGGCTCCATCTCCCTTTCCTTGCCTGCCGGAACAGGGGAGAGGTGGAAGGAAAGAGGTGGGAGCAATTCAAAGCTAGAGAACTAATGGGGAAGAGCTGACAGCAAGTGCTGGGGGTGGGACTGTTGTTGCTGCTGCTGCCACCATGTGTGGGACTTGGTTGGCACGTGAAATAAGCCAATTCTACATAAATGGAAGGAACCAGCACCATATTTATTGCAAGACTTGGATTCTATGCTGAGTTGTTTTTGAACTAGGTAATAAATGCCAAATGCCTAGGGGAGCTTCATGAGTCAGCCCAAAGAACATTGAGTAGTCTGTGCAATTCTGCTGGATATTGTGGGATTCTACAAACTTAAATTAATGTGTCCCAACTTTTACTACTGCATCACTTGGTTTCTGAGTTATCTCAGTCACAAATGAATTTTATAGTCCATTGGGAGCTGTCCAGACTTGTTAATGTGATATCTCCATCTCCAATGTGCAGTGGAATTTCATTCACCATGCAATTATCCCTGCTAGCTACCAATCTCACACTGGAGGAAAATTTGCATCTTGGAGACATTGTTGATGATGGTGCAAAGGTGTGTGCAGATTTTCAAAGAAGTCAGATCAGGGCTGTTTTCTGGGCTAAATAAGAGCTGAAGCAAATTAATAGAGTAGTCTTCTTAGAAAGATCCCAAATGCCTTGCTAGGGTACCTTATTTATTTATTTATTTTTGACTTACTGAATAGGAGATGAGAAAAAGAGTTCTTTTTAATTCGACACATCCTTATTTTATGGTCAAATTTTGTAGACAGGGCAAGAACAAATAGGTTGTAAACTTTAACCATATAACTGCAACAATTGTTTTAAGATAAATTTCATCTTTTAACCACTGGGGCTGACAATAAGCAAAATGAAGCAAAGATTTGAGGTGCATGACTTAACACGTTTGCTAAAACTGTAAAGCATTAATGATATTAAAGTTACTTCTCTTTTTGTAAGCATTTCACATAAAGTGCATAGTTTATTTTGTACTAAAGTCTAGATTACAAGTTTGATCTGCTAGGGAATATTTTGACGTAGACATCCATGCTGTGAAGATACAGAATTGATGACACTCATCTGTCCTTTCTATTTATACTATATTTATATTTGCAATGTAAACTGTATTGAGTTGAAAACAGAGAGTGAAAATTTAAATCCACACTTTTGGTATATTCAATTATTTAGTGGATGCCCCAATTCAATTATTTAGTGGATGCCCCTTAAAGTCTATACCCAAAAAATGATAGCACATATATTGTATTCTGGAACAGACAGGAACTATTGAATACAAAACATATTATCCAAAACAGCCTGTGCTATGGAAGTCTTTTATCTCTTACAATATATACACCCTCCAATATCTTGCTGGATAAACTTGCTGAATTACTTTCTGAAGACTATGAAGTTAATTGCTGCAATCAATCCTTGCAATGAGGTAAAACCTATGATTGGTCTTCCCAATGTATCTGATAGATTCAACTATTTATCAGGAGTGGCTGATGGGACAGTTTCAGCAGTCTGCAGAGAAGTTCTATGAGAGACTAAAAGGAATTTGAGGTGTGAAGAATCTAGAGTAGATAGTTCCTGAACAGAGCAATTCATTGAGTGGGCATAGGGTCCTTAGATGGGAGTGATAGGGCAGGCCATTTCGGGGGAGGATACTCCAATGCTTAAGACTGGTGGCATGCCCTGGACAGCAGTCACTCAGAGGCCTAAGTCTTTCGCTTGCTGTGGATAAATGCCAGGTCAGTTATTAATAATCTTGATAATCTTATTTGCAATCTTAATAGGGAGAAGCAAGCTGACCTGGCATGCATTAATGAGACCTGGCTAACTCCAGAGGGGACTGTTCCCCTCTTGGAGATGTGCCTAGCCAGGTTTAGGCTTAACACCTGCTGAGGCTACAGGGGAGGGGTGACAGTTATTATTCAGGAATCTATTTTGGCAACAGGGGCCATGCTCCCTAAGTTTTTGAATGTGAGAATACGTTTCTGAGACTGGCTTTGTGGAATCATTTGGCATTATTGCTGCTGTACCAGCCTTCCTGCTGCATTGCAACTTCCTTGCCTGAGCTGCTGAAGGCTATCTCAGGGTTGGCAGGGGAGTTCCCTAGGTTTATGGTCCTGAAGAACTTCAATCTGCCAACCCCAGTGTTTGACCTCAGAAGCAGCTCAGGATTTCATAACCACTATGAGTATCATGGGCCTATCTCAAGTCATCCATGGCCCAATTTGAGAAAGTATTTACACTCCAGATACGATATTATTATCAGAGCAGTGGCAATGTGACTTGGTGAGGGATCTGACTATGCTCAGGTGGTCTTGAGCTTCTTCCTTCTCTATAGGTAGGCTGGATCTGTTTTAATAGCCTGCCTTTAGTGAGTGATGGACCCACTTGGATACCAAAGGGATCTGGGGGGTATCCCAGGGTTCTGCTGGACAGCTGGGGGATATCCCAGCTTAGAATCAGGAGCAGCCGAAGCCCTGTACTAGGGTTGATTTGCTTCCATTCCATTTAGTTGTGCCAGGAATAGACAAAGAAGAGGTGAAGCCTTCTAATACTTCTATATGGAGTGCTGCAGGCTTGATTCTCTTCCATCTGGTTTAATATATGAAGTCACTGTTGAGGTGATTAATATGCAGTGTATTTCTATCCAATCATCTGGGAAAAGTGATAGAAACCTTGGCTTTTGTCTGGAAGATATATTGTAACTTATAAAAATCAGGTGCTCTAGATACTATTTGTGGACGCATGTGTGATGTGAAGTACCTGAGATGAGATTATGATGATGCTATTTATGTGATGATGGTTATATAGGTTGTTTCTGTTATAAATTTAAATATTGATGTTTAATTATTATGACTATTTTTATGATTATTGTTCTATGTAAGGTCTATTTGGCTACTGTGAGCAAAAAGATTTATTAAATAAATGAAGAAATAAAACTAAGTTAGAAACACAAAATGAAAACATGCTTTTCTCTTGAGATTCCTCACAAGATAGTCTTATCAAAGACATCAGTATTTTTTTTTCATAGAAAGAAACTGGCATTTTCTTGAGTCTCAATTGGATTGCAGCTGAGCAATAATAACTTCATAATAAGTCATAGTCCCTTACTCCCATAAAAATCAGTTTATACAATATTTGTGTAGATTTACAGTGCAAACCAAAAATGACTGATTAGGCATTCTTTCTCCCCAATGAACCTTTGAGATCTGTAGATCTCTGGCAGGGAGGGCATTTCTCAAAAAAATAACTGACATAAAACTGCCATACATTTTAACAGATCCCTTTTCTATGCTTTTCATTTCTTACTAAATCATATTCTTCTTCTTTAAAATATGGGATATAAACTTTAAGTCTGCCTTTAGAAAATGCCATCATTATCCCTTTAGGAGCAGTAAGATGGCAAGCATATTGCATTAAAGTGTTGATTACATCCACATTTTAGTCATCTGCTCAAGAATACATAAACCTTTATTTGTTCGCTAGACAACCCTTAGCATAATTGTTCCTTCAATCTAAAATGAAACAGAATATTCATGGTCCTTTATCCTTGTTTAGTATCCAAAGTAGATGTAAGGTCAATCTCTAAATCTTTAGTGATGTTAAAGCCTGCTTTGTAGGAATGTTGTGTGTGTTCCTGTTTTTACTTTTGCAAAACAAATAAATAAATACAAAATGCCCTTGTCTAGATAAAGGTTGATATTTCATTGAAATTTAGAAGATAGTATAATACTGTTTCCAATACGGACTGTGGTGGCTCATGTGGTAAGACAGGTTGGCTTGCTCACTGCCAATGCCAGCAGCTTAGCAGCTCGATTCGATGAGTGAATAAAGTGCGGAGGGACAAGAAAGGAGCCTCCCCCAATTGCCTACTGACATTCAGATGTCCCATGGGTAAAAATAACACCACCCATAACAATTCCTTTCACCATATATGTGTATGGTATTCAGGTTTGTTCGGGTATTTTCCCACGTCTTTATAGTTGTGCTTTTAAAGTTGTAGCGATGTTTCAGCAGAATCTCATTTGCCATCATCAGGCTCGTGTAATGAGTTTGTCTTCATTGTGTGTGTCAGGCTTTTGCAGCCGTTTCTGTTTTAAATTTGGTAAGCCCCCAATATACAAAACACAATGTTGCCAGCAAATCAAGACAAAAAAATGCTACAAAACAGACAAAAGATATTACAAATCAAGCGGAACACAGCCAACTCCAAGACCAATAAACACAGACCAAGACTCCCAATCAATCAGGATGAAGAAAAACCATTCAAGCAAAGCACGAGGCTAGCACAAAATTTAAAACAGAAATGGCTGCAAAAGCCTGACACACACAACAAAGACGAACCCATTACACAAGCCTGATGATGGCAGATGAGATTCTGCTGAAACGTCACTACAACTTTAAAAGCATAACTATAAAGACGTGGGAAAATACCTGAACAAAGCTGAATACCATATATATAAATACCCACAAAAACATAAGAAAACATATATATATATATACACACACACACACACATACATACATATATAGACACATATACATATATATATTAACACACACACACAAACACATGCATGCACGCATATTATTAAGTTGTCTAATAATATTAAAAACTAATGATAAATGTCATTGGACTCAGTGTAGCCTGAATTTGAACTGTTAAATATAGGATAATGTTCAGAGTATTGCAGCATACATTCAGTGCCAGAAGAGTAAACACAGATGCTGAGACTTCATTTAACTTCTTTATAAACACAAAATAAATTTTACAATACCAGTTGTAGATTTCTCCAACATGGAGCAAACTCAAACAGAAGCAGATACCTTACAGGTTCAGAGCAGAGCTCTGGTTTTCAGCAAGCAAGCAAACAACTTAAGTTTTTCTTCCACTTTAGAGCTAAGCACAGAACAGAGATAAACCACATCCAGATTCTCTCTTTAAGTTTCAGCACTCAATTCATCTCTCATTGGCTGACCTTGTTACTAATTTCTATTCCAGTTCATGAATATACTCTGACAGATTAATCTATTATTAATCCACTTCAATATCAGACAGAAAGATATTCTGTACTACCTGCATGTGTATTTGGAAGTATTTGGACAAAAAATGTCACATAGTTGGAAATTGGATTTAATAGGTTCAAAGATACAAGATACAATCTTCCTCTCCAAATCACACATTCATAAACACATAGAGAAATATCTCTATCTCTATCAAACAATTAAGTAATATTATGCAAATAACACAAGTATGAAGTAGTAGACCAAAGAAATTAAAGGCATTGATGAAACTAAGATAAACCGTGTTTCAAAAAAACACCATACCTTGCCTTCTCCACATCTTTCTAATCCTTGCTAGCAATCCTTGCTTCTATCAGATTCATCTTCTCAACCCACATTTTGTGGGTCTCTTTAATTCTGACCAACCCCAAGATCTTTGGTTTTTTCATTTCTCTTGTATAACTATGCTTCTTTCATATAACTTCTGTGTTGGATTGTCTTTTTGACCAAACAATTCCAGTTTTTTACTATTATTCACTTTTATATCAATCCATAATCATTCATCATCCACATTCATGATCCTAGTATGCTTCTGCATTCAACTTACTTTTACTGTTTTTTCTGACATAACTAATTCTCTTCTGCATAACAAGATGAGCAGAAGCATACTTTAACACACATTTTCATTTCTGTTGACAAGCATTCATTACCTACAATAAACCACAAACTACCTCCTTACCTTTCTACCAGCATTTGCACATTTTACAATTTTTCCATTTCCCCATCTATAGTAAACATTTTATCAGACACAAATTGATCTCCTTACTCCAGGGCTGTTTGTTGTTGTTCTTTATCATTATGTGTTACCTGTTCTCGTTCACTCCATTTTCTTTGTCAAGCCTAGCTACTTTAGTTTTTTGATAGATTAATTCAAACCCATGCTCTTTGTTGAATTATATAATCTATCTAATATTTGTTGAAAATCATTTTGGCAATATGCAATCATCCCATAAAATGAGATAAAGATAAATGTCATAAATGTTACTTATATATTCATCCAAAATACATTTTAAAAAACCTGGAGTCATACCACATCCTTATCTTATTCTCTTTTCAATTGAACCCATTGTATTATATTTATTTTCACACATACTTTACTTTCTATCACATATTATTTTTAATCACATGCACTAACCAGCCATATTCATGCAAAATATTATATAATTCAGACACTTTCTATAAATACATACATATATATATTTATATATATATATAATATATATATATATATAATATATATAATAAACTCTATCAGATTTCATGTATTTCTCAGTAACTTTCTGAAGAACAAAAATATGGGGCTCATATTCTCTGCTCAATGTGAACCACAAGACATTTCTCAAATTTTATTTATTGACACCTTATTGTTTCAGTCAGAATTCACACATTTGGAATGCTCTAAACATATCTGTTATTTGTAAAATATGAAAAAATAGTGAATAACTTAAATTCTTCTCCACATAACATTCTGAAAGCTATAGACAGCCTGTAAAAGAATTCATCTTAATTGGATTTTTCAAGTACTTCTATTATTTTACAGAGTATGCAGAAACTCCCTTTTGCTTTGACTTTTATATCTGTTTTTCATTTAAACGGTTCTTACTGCTGCTTTTATATCGTACTGGGTCAGTGCATTGTGCCCATGCTCACTTAAAGTGCTGTTATTATCTCCTGTCTTTCTTTTTCTTTACTACTGATCAATGAGGCCCCACAAGTGTTACTGCAGCTTCTGCAGCTGTCAACATCACTAACTTGTTTGGAATATAAAATCCGAGTCTTGTAGTTGGTAGTTGGTGAACATCCTACTCTACCCCTCATGCTTTGTTATTGACTGGTGCAGGGCCATAAAATTATGAAGTTGTGAGTCATTTAAGAAGGTCTGTTATTATTTCTTAATTGGACAACTTGTTAAGATTTCTGCAGCTGTGCAGTGCTAACTACTGGTCACATGGGGCTCCTGCGGGGAGCATCGGAGACTCCAGTTGGTGCAAAATGCAGCGCGGGGTGATTATGGGGGCGTCGCGTAGAGCCCATGTGACGCCTCTCCTGCGCGAGCTGCATTGGTTGCCGATGGCTCTCCGGGTTCGCTTTAAGGTTCTAGTTTTGACCTTTAGGGGAGAACATGGCATGGGAAAGGTTACCTTCAGGACGCATTCTGCCAACGTTCTCCAACAGGCGGTGCGTTCCCACAGGGAGGGTCTGCTCCGGGTGCCGTCGGCCGCTATGTCGTCTGGCGGCGCCAAGGGGTAGGGCCTTCTTGTGGGTGCCCCCGCCCTCTGGAATACTCTGCCACCGGAACTTGTCCGGCACGGACTGAGGCCTTCAGCAGCGCTTGTTAAAGACTGCTCTTTGAGCAGGCCGGCCTGGCTGAGATAATTAATTGACTCCTTTTTAACTTTAAATGGTTAATTGGGGGGTTTCTAATTTAGTCTGCAGATTCAAATATTATTACTTTTAGTATTGTGGGTTTTAGCTTCACCCCTGCTGGGAAGGCGGTATATGTATTAAAAAAAATTAATAATAATTAGAAATGAGTTAAATTTTTCATGCTGCCAGGATTAATTAAAAAAAGCCCAGGATTTTATATACTTCAAAATTATAAAAGTGAGTTATCATATCCATTTAACTAAATTGTGGATCTAGTGGCTATTGAATCTTTCTTTATAAATCAGTCCCTCCAGACTCTTACTCTTGAAATTAAAAATAAAATGAATTCTTTTACAATGGAATTATATATTTATGGCATCTTTAGCAAAGAGAGAGAGAAAAACCACTGGAAGCCAAAACAGGGTAAAGTAGCAAATAATACACAGAATGTCTTACAGCTTGTAAGATCATCTCAAAAATGTATTGCAAATATGAGTAAATGAAGAATCACATAACTCTTTTAAAGATTAAGAATGGGAATAATAAATAAAGAATGTGAATAACAAATTTACAGACTTTATTCAGCCATTATGTGGTACTTGCAGCAGTTTACCAAGTATATTTTGAAGTGCACTTGAAATATAGATTAGTGTTGTACATTGGAACAGACATCTAAGTTGCTGTACAGATAAACAAGTGTTGACCAGATACACCTGAACATGCAACTTACTAACTGGAAAAAAAACATGTCACCTTATCATGTCTCTACTTAGATGGGCACTTAGCAGCAACTGAATGTTAATAAATGATATTGTTTATTATGCTTTGGAGGCTGGTGAAGATTCAGTAATTGAAATTACCATGGTCATACAATATTGGAAGAGAGGTGTAATAGAGTGTTCTGCACTACTAAAAAAACTGGAAGAGAGGTTGAATTGGAGAAGCCTAATGTTTAGAGGTGCTGAAAAAATATCTTGAGTGGATGTTAAAGTGGGCTTTGGTACATTCTTGAAAATCTTGGAAGGAAGGAGTCATGGCTGAGGTTTTACAGCTTGGAAAATGCAGCAGATTGGCTGTGATTATAGGGGCAGGAACTTTGAACCATGTTTCCTTTCCAGTGAATGATTTAAGATAAATAGTGACCAGTCTCAGCAGTAGGAAGATTGAGGGATAAATTATCAGCCCAAGCCCTGAAGTGGCCTACATCTCTGCCCAGGCCAGAATCTCAGACAACAAATTTCACTTCAGAAGACTTTTGTTCATCTGCCAATAGCTGAGATTGCCTATCTGGTTGCTAGATCTGGAACTTGTCCTGGATTGGACTGGATTGAGGATAATTATGCCACTGGGTGTCTCTAGTAGTTCAAGGCAAACAAGGGAAAGTGTTTGTGTAAGATATATGATTAAATACTGGCATCCTTAATGCTGCTGCATTCCAGAGAGCAGGAGAACTTTGGCAGTCCGACAAAATGAATGAGATGTCTAGATCTTTGTTCCTCCTCAGTCGAATAATGATCCTAGGAGATAACCTTTGGTTGAGTGAATGCCAGGTAGCTTCCTCTGTTAGAAGATTCTATATTTTCCTTGAAGAAGGTTATGATGTGCCCCTCTGACAAATGAACCAAAAAGTCCTGGACAACTTTTACCCAGTCTCCAGTATCAAACAGTCTTCCCTATTTTGTGGAACTTTATTGAAAAGGTAGTTGGTCTTAAGCTTCAAAGGACTCTGAAAAAAATTAATATCTGAATGCCTTTCAGTTAGGTAATGACTTGCGATGAAATGCATTGATCACACTAGTTTATAATCTGCCACAACTCAGTGACATAGGGATTCCCTCAATTCCTTTGATACCTTTAATCATTGTTTTCTTCTACTATTAAGAATATTGAGAGTAGAAAGCATGGTATTGTAGTCATGTGAATTCTTTCTCTTTTCCATGGCTGGTTCCAGTTTCTGTTAAGGGAGGGAAGGGAGAAAGAAATTGAGTAAAAGCTCCTTACCTATGGAGATCCTGAAAGTTCAATGCTCTCACTGATTATTGTCTACATGAAGATGTTAAATGAAGCTAGTCATTAGCATACTGGTATGGTGGAATGTATTCTGGATTCCCAGGAGGAAGGGCTGCATTCCAGATGTCAAAGATAGCAACACAAAGCATGGAATTTTGGTCAGGAGGAATAGAGTTAAGAAGCATAATCCCAGAATATATCTATTGTAATGCAAAAAGTTGCTTTAGCTTGGCAAGATTTCTGTCTATGGCTGAGGAACAATAAAGGAAAATGTTCAGAAGTAACTTCACATGTCTTTTATGAAACTCAGCTTTGATCTTGAGTGATGCTTTCAATGTCTTCTCTAATACTTGAATGGAGGGGAACAAAATTAAATTCAGTTCTATAAACACATCACCCTTCCAGATCCAAGGATTTTTCATTTCTAATTCTGAATGGGATCACACTTTCCCATACAAAATTGGTGTATAATGTCTGGGACTTCCTGAACTGTTAGCTCCTGTTCAAACAGGAGTTAGCAGATATAATCAAGAAGGCCTCTACAGATATTTGCCTTATATTTGTCTGAAGTGGAAGGTCTTGCCACAGTCACTTACACATTTATGGACTATATATACAGAAAGAGAGAGAGAGAGTTTAAACATGGGCTTTAAATTTATGGTTCCTATTTAACTTGGATCATAGGTCATTTAACATTATTTTTCTACCATATGGTTATTTATAATTTATATCTATTATGGTAGAAATAAACTCCGAAAATATTTCAGCCAGAAAAATGATATAGTAGAATGAACTGTTTATAACTTTAACTCTTATAATTTCTCTTGTTCACATAATCTAAACTCTTTCTCTGAATGATGCATATTTTATTTTAAAAGTGGGTGATTCCATTTTTAAATATCCTTCATGTCATTTTGTACAAGAAGAGTCCCAAAGAATTTTGTACAATATAGAGATAAAAGCCTACCAAAATCTTCAAGACTGTATTCATAATAAAATGTATGAATTGGTAGGTAAAGGAAAATTAGATGAAGCTAACTTTCCTTTTTATCTCTTGCTTTCTAAAATTATTTGACCATGATCAATTAAAAATATCTGAATTCTTCAAATGTTGAAATATGATTTGTTTTGCCTTTGTTTTCTCTTTGTTAAGCCAACCTTGGTAATTATCACTTCATGTACTGACTTTTCTTAATGGCACAGAAAGATTAAACAGTTTCTCTTTGATCTTTATTTTCAAACAAACAAGCAAGCAAACAAAAACCCTCCCTAATTGCTAGCTATTTTTTCAATTTAGTCTTTTTAAAAACTGTCTCTGTAAATAATGTCTTCTCTTTCAACCTTATTCCTAGGGGTTTTTTTGTTGTTGTTGTTGTTATTTTTCAGATTTTTACAAAGGGAGGAATTTAAAGAGTGGTGTTTTGTGCTCTTAAAGCTACAGCAGTGATGATTTGCCTATAGCCTATAGATGATTTGGAAGGAGGTTTTGTCTATTGGGAACAGTGAAACATATACAAGATGCTTGAGTTTATGTGAAGGAAATCCAATTTCCCTGCATCTCATTGCTTAGTCTTCAAGAAAGACCCTAAATGTGAAGCTGAAAATAACTAAGTTTGGTATGGTAATCGATGCTGACAACGGATCAAGTTTGCTGAGTAAAATCACTGGCCAGGAACCAATAACAGCCTTTCAGCTATCACCTTTCAGTACAGCTTTGGTTACTGTAGCCAAATCAGTACTTGCACATAATTCCTAGTCTGTTCTTCCCTCAGCATCAGGAAGACAGCAATTTATTTGACAGTTATTCATTTCATTGTACAGTGTGGCTCCCTAATCTTCCAGTTCTGCCTAGTGCTGACAGTTGGTGGTGAGAAAGGATTTCTCCTTTCTTTCACTATAATGCATTCCAATTGCCAATTTAATCTCATGAGCTGCTTCACTGTGGTTTGTTCAGAGAAGCATCCAGCTTTCTTACCTTTTTCTTCCTCTTTTAATAGCTTGTGTTGTGATGCAGATCTGTTTTTGGAAGGATGATAGATGAGGAATGGCTTACATATCTCTTAAATAATCACTGCTTTAAAATAGAAGGGAAGGTGCCCAGGGTCATGCTTAAAACTCAGATTAAACATTTAATGGGTACTTTTAACTTGGCAGCTGTCATAAGTGCTGCAATGTTAACAAAAGGTTGGTATACCATGAATTAACCACAATGTCCTCAGAATATAAAGGACTATACATGATCTCAAATCACAAATTGCTCTGAAAGCTCTTGCAAATGGCTATTGGGAGAGATCTCTGATCTTTGTATCAGAGGCCCAATGTTTGCTATGTTCAAGAGGGATAGAAAACTATAGTCAGTTTTCTCTATAGCCCTGAGAACAGAACAATGATACTTGAATTAGAGGTTCTTAGGCCTTAAGGTCAAAATAGAAAGAAGAAAATTTTGCTCTGTTCCCATATGCTAATATGATCTGGAGCAGCTGTAATAGCATTCTCTCTATTGCCAGGTGCCATATTTTATTTAGCTTATATAATAATTCAATAATAGACTTTGCATGTATAGGTTCAAAACGTTCTGGCAATGTCAGTTAAAAGGGCAATATGTGGTAAAGATTTCACTTGATACACTAGAGAGCCATTAGCCTATCAGTATAAGCAATACCTCAATTATGAAACTTTATGGAAATTCAAACCAAATTATAACTCTCCCAACTGCCTTCCCAATATTTTTTTCCAACTTCTTAAATGAATGAAAGGTGTGAAAATAAGACATATTGTATCTGTTGATTGATAGTGCAAGGAGTTTGTTTGTTAACACATTTAGTCAAGTCCCAGAGATCCACAACCATAAATTATTAGAGAATTTCAATATCTTTGTGTCTTTTGCATACTTATTCTTATCTCTTCTACAGAGAACTAAAACAAATAAAATTGAATATTTGAACAATCATGAAGAACATGGATGACATTGAAAATTAGCATTACAGAGGATTTTATTCTATTTTCAGACTTTCAATATCCTGACTACCTATATAATAGTTGGCAAAAAAACCCATATAAACACATTAAGGGATCATTGTTATTCAGATATTCAACCTAACAACAAGTTCCTATTATTTTTAATTTTAAACTATGTAAACAGAATTAATTTAGTTTATTTATCTTAGCGACATTCATTATATCTATTAATAAAACAAGATAAAGCACATACTTATAATTGTCTTCATTACAAGAGGTTTTGACAAAAACGTTGATTTCTGTAAATAGAGATAACAATGTAATTTGTACTACAAGAACAAAATAAATGTCAATTAGGAGACCAATATATGGAAATAACCATAATTATTTTACATATAGTAATCTAAGGAGTCCAGGAAAGATATGGAGATCTAAAAGAATTTGGCTACTATGTCATCATGATCCTGGGCTTTTGTGCAACATCTTCAGTTGTGAAATCCTTTAGATATTTTTTATTGCCAGGACAGAAGCACTTTATTCTTTTATCAAAGTTAATTTATAGTGAACATCTAAACCCCTTTTAAACAGTGAAGGTTTAATCTTCTATGCATTCAAGGCCTTTCATATGAATTTTCTTCCAGTATTCCAAGCAAAGCAAGCAGATTAATTTTTCTGTCTGTCTTGTACCTTTCTATCTTGTGCCGTATGAGTTAATAGATAGCAAAAGGTATGGAACATCTCTGGATTCAAGGCAAATTTTGTGGCTGCTGTGATGTGACATTTAATGGACAACAATCATCTGAATTGTGGTAGATTTGTTATCTTGGTCCACAGAATTTCAGGTTACAATAATATCAAGCAATTATGCATATTAAAATTCAATGCTAGATATATACAGGATTTGTAGTTGATCCATTGATTCATGTCCAAATATTGAAAGAAGGAGAAAATTCTCTGTTGATCTTAACAGCCTTTAGAGACTTTGCAAATATCAATTCCTCCTGAATGTACCAGAATTACTTTGCTGTTATAGTAGGTTACCCAGTCAACCAGATATTTAGACTGGATTTGGCATTTTTAACTACCTATCAGTCCTTCCCAAGGACCTGGGATTGACGGATCTTTTTTGATGGTGCTAATAGCAATAGCCCTTAGAGTTATATACTGTTCCATAGTCCTTTTATTTATTTATTTATTTGATTTATTTGATTTGTCAACCGCTTACAAGATAATAGGTATAAGTATATACATAGTTATGAATACATGAAATGGGTACATATAAGAAAAATAAAAGAAACAATAGGACAGGGATGGTAGGCACGTTGGTGCGCTTATGCACGCAGACCTCTTAAGAAAGGGGTGAGGTCAATAGTAGACAGTCTAAGGTTAAAGTTTTTGGGGTTTGGGGAAGAAACCACAGAGTCAGGTAGAGTATTCCAGACATTGACCACTCTGTTGCTGAAGTTGTATTTCCTGCAGTCAAGTTTGGTGCGGTTAACCTTGAGTTTGTATCTATTGTGTGCTCTTGTGTTGTTATGGTTGAAGCTGAAGTATTAATTGTCAGGTAAGTCATTGCAATGTATGATTTGATATACCATACTTAGATCAGACCAAAGATGGCATAATTCAAGATTTTCTAGGTCTAGAATTTCAAGTCTGGTGGCATAAGGTATTCTACAATGAGTAGAGAAGTGGAGAACTCTGCTTGTGAAATATTTCTGGACTTTCTCAACTGTGCTAATATCAGATACGTAATGTGGGTTCCAGACTGATGAGCTGTATTCGAGTATTGGTCTAGCAAATGTTTTGTATGCTCTAGTTAGTAGTGTGATATTACTAGAGAAAAAGCTAGTAAGATTAGGTTAACAACTCTTAATGCCTTTTTGGCTATGTAGTTACAGTGGGCTCTAGCACTTAGATCATTAGAGATGAATATTCCAAGGTCCTTTATAGAGCTTGGATCATCAACAAGGTCTTGACGATTCAGCTTGTATTTTATTTTCTGATTTATTTATTTTTTTGGCAATATGTAAGACAGAGCATTTATTTGTTGAGATTTGAAGTGCCATTTGTTTGACCATTCTGATACATATTCAAGATCTTTTTGAAGGTTAGCAGTATTGTCTGTGGTATTGAACAGCTTTACATCATCAGCAAAGAGAACGCAGTTGCTCTTAATATGATCACAGAGGTCATTTATGTAGAGGATGAAGAGAGTTCATCCTAGAACATTGCCTTGGGGGACACCACTATTGACAGGTACAGAATTTGATAGGACACTCCCAATTTTGACCGTTTGTTGTCTGTTTGACAGGAATGCTTCTATCCAGTTATGCAGGTGTCCAGAGATACCATAAGATTTTAGTTTTAGGAGTAGTTTGTTGTGTATCACTGAATCAAAGGCTTTACAGAAGTCTTCGTAGATTGCGTCTATTGTTTTGCCCTGATCGAGTTGTGTAGTCCATATGCTTTTGCAGTGTAAGAGTGTCAGATTACAGGATAGTTTTTTTTCTGAAACCAAATTGTTTATTAGAGAGTAGGTTGTTTGTTTCTAAGATGGAAGATGATGGACTGGTTAATAATTGATTCCATGACTTTACAGGTGATGCAGCATAAGGAGATTGGTCTGTAATTTTCAACTAGGCTGGGTCTCCCTTTTTGAAGATGCCATTCTCTAAGCAGTTTACACAATCAGCATATTGGCCCCAACAATCTGGGTTCTCATTTTATGGACCTCAGAAGTATGGAAGATTGAGCCAAACTTTAGCCCATCAGGGTTGAATTTAAGCTGTGGACAGAGTTAGCCTGCAATACTGCATTCTAATCATTGCAACAACATAGTCTTAGATAATTACATACATTTCTTTTTTTTTTGTCAAACCTGAAGTGAACCTGGATGAAGCCATCTTGTTTTGCCTCACAGTTGCCATGAATCCTGAGAAAGAAGAGGAGAAAAAAAGAGGGAGGGGGGAGTAGATAGCCCAGCTTACATAAAATAAAAAGTTTTTCCTGTGGGAACTAACATCACTTGTAACAGGCTTTACTTTATTGTCATTGCACCTCGTACAATGAAATCAAACACAATCTTCAGTGCACATCATGACTATGACCCCGAAAATAAACACAAACATACATCCTTCACCCTTCACACATTGAACTGGAAACCCCCGACACCACACCAACACTGCACTATACAGCAGAATTCAAAAGAGCTGCTGCCCTGGGATAGAATCTGTTTTTCAGCCTATTTGTCCTTGTTTTTATTATTCTGTACCATCTGCCAGATGATAATAGTTCAAAAAAAGGATTCCCAGGATGAGATGGATCTTTGAGAATGTTTTGAACTTTCTTAAGGCAACATAAGCTATAATGCTGTTCCAAAGAGACAAGAGGGCAACCAGTGATCTTCTGGGCAATGATGTTTAACCCTTTGGAGTGCTTTCCTATCTGCCACTGTACAATTGGCAAACTATACAGAGGTGCAGTGTGTTAAAATGCTCTCCATAGTGCAGTGGTAGAAGGTCACCAGCAGTTTTTCATTCAGTTATTGTTTTCTGAGAAGTCTCAGGTAGTATAATCTCTGCTGGGCCTTTTTGATCAGGGCTGCAATGTGGGCACCCCAGGTCAGGTCCTCTTTTAGGGAAACACACAGAAACTTAAAACTAGCCACTGGCTTCACTCCGTCTCATTGATAAGCAAGAGCTGGATGTCTGATCTGTTCCTTCTATAATCCACTATAAGCTCCTTGTTCTTAATGGTGTTGAGGACCAAGTTATTGTCTCCACATCACAAAACCAACCGGTCCACCTCATCTCGGTAAGCAGACTCATTCCCCCTGGAGATGAGTCCCACCACTGTTGTATCATCTGCAAATTTAGCAATAGTATTACTAGCGTGAGTGGGAATGCAGTCATGCACATAAAGAGTATAGAGTAAGGGACTCAATACACAAACCTGTGGTGTACCAGTGTTAAGAATAAGGGCTGAAGAGGTATGATTACCTAATCTGACCCTCTGTGAATGGCCAGACAGGAAATCCATAATCCAAAGGCAGATTGAATTAGAACACTAGTCTATGTGGAAGAATTGTGTTAAACAGAGAACTAAAATCCACAAAAAGCATCCTCACATAACCCCCTGTCCCCCGCGCTGTTCTAGATGAATCAAAGCCTTGTGAAGAGTGATGGCTATAGTGTAGATCTATTTTTTCTGCATGCAAACTGGTGTTTATCAAATGTATGCGGAAGACCAGAAATGATGTGCCAGCAGGCCAATTTCTCAAAGCACTTTATGATGATAGGAGTGAGTGCCACTGATCTGTAATCATTGAGGTTATTGATAGCTGAAGGAGTAGAGGAGCCTGCCAGCCATATTCATTGGACAATGTGACTGATGACAGTAGGGAGGGGGTAAGTATTATTCTTTTAATTAGGTGAAAACTGCTGGAACATTCAGAGTTGGTTTTCACTGGCTGTGCAATATGATGTATCCAATAAATATGTTCTTAGAAGAATGTACCTGCCTCTGAGTTCTGCTTTCAATTAGCATGAGACAAAAGGATATGAATCTCCCCATTTTCCAAGCAAGTAACCAATCTCACAAACTCTACCTATACCTGGGAGAAAGAACTGGCAAAGAATACTAAATAGCAAAGCAATTGGATAATGTGTGATATATTGTTTTACACCCCCTTAAAGAATATGAATAAGAACTGTAATAAAATTAGCATGTTAGTAATTATAGTATTGTCTGTTACAATAGTCACTTTTCTCCATTCTCCTCTCCAATCCTGAAGGATTTTTTAAAAAATGTATATGAATGACTGGGGAAGATTTATTAGCTTTTGCACAAATATATTGATGTTTAAATTCTTTCAAATTGCCAACAAAGTTCAGAATTGAATAAATCTTCCTTCAGCTTAGACATTTCCCTATCTGATTTAGTACAGAATCAGCCTAAATCAGGGGTGGGTTTCAAAAATTTTAACAACAGTTCTGTGGGCTTGGCTTAGGTGGTGCGCGTGGCTTGGTGGTCAAGTAACTGGTAGAATCCAATTCACACTACGTCTTCAAATAGTAAAAAAACATGAATATAAAATAAGTAACTGACTGTGAAAGCCTTTATATGTCTATTCAAAAGTAGGTACCAATCATCCCAATGGGGTTTAGTAGCAAGTAAGTATATATGGGATACAAAAATTGCAGGTCGTCAGGAAAAACTAAATTGTTCAGACCTGAATCAAATTTGAAATGAATTTGCATCCACAGTTTTCTAGACAATTTTTAATTTTGATACCAAATGTTCTGTAAAAATTCTATGAGAGTATGCATATTTGATATTCCACAGTGACATATTGGTTCATCATAATTTGTACTATCTGACAGTCAGAACACAACACTGTCAGCATTTGACAATATCTCACACATTATGGTCAGTATTTGGCAGCATCTGACAGCTGAAGTACAATCACCATTCCACAGTGTCGTATTGTCAGATCTGATCCTTGTGCTGTTGAGAGCAGGATAATGTAAAACAAAGAGAAGAAAGATAAGTATAAAGTATCCTGCCGAGTACCAAATCAGTTGCTCTAATCAGTGAACAAACCTGAATCAAACACTATGCAGGGGTTAAATGGTTGATTTCATGCTAAAACATAATCACTTAGTGTAGTTTTAAAGTAGTTGACTTAACTTAGATTTGACTAAGAGAATGCACCTATTTTAGACTGGCCTATTGAAAGAATTTCATTGACACATGTAATTCTTTTTCTCTGTTGCTATTTTTAATTGAAGTTTAAATTTGAAACTTATTTTGAATTTTTAAAGTTATCAATTTAAGATCTTTTTATGGTTTCAGTCCAGCCATAAGTTTAACAGATAAATATTTGACAGTACTTCATGGTATTTTACTTTATATATTGTTTTGTTATTATTATTTAGCAAAATGTAATAGTTGTAATTTAAGAAATATACCTGCATATATCTATATATATATAATCAATTGAGAATCTTCACCTTAAATACAGAGTAGAGAAAAATATCACAAATCAGCAATTTTTGAATTAAGAAATTTTTGTTTTGACTGTACATTTAATGCTATTGGTTACATTTGGATAACAATGGTTAATCTTGTCCCATTGATGTCATTACTTTAGATTGTATCATACATAATATCTGCAACCATCAAGACAGACTCAATAGCACAACAAAACTATAATGTGATAATATGATAATTTTATTATATATTATATAATATAATATGATTTTACTTGAATCGTTGACTCTAGCATGCATATTTTAGAAACACTTTGCATTATACTATGATTATTTAATCTTTTCCTCTCCTATCTTTATCTTATTTTCAAAAAGAATTTGCTTGGGAATGGCTATTATTTGTTCAAGGTGAATATTAGCTTTAGAGGACTGTAAGAAGAAAGTTTAGGGTTAAATTCTTTTTTCCATGCATACTCTATTGCTATTCATACCCTTTCTTTTTACCTGCTACAAGTTTAATGAATGATTTCCATGCATTCCATTTCCATTTCCATGCATTAGAATATATAGACATGCGTGCATATACAGGATAATAACTATGGTTTTTGCACTGCCTGAGCTGGTCTATTTCTTAGCTGCAGAAAAAGCCCCTCCTTCCAATAATTGGTTTATTTCAAATACTTTCAAGAGGCCCCTCAGGTACGTACTTATTAATTTCCATAATGCAGCTACATCTTAGTATCTGAAAAATCTATTCATTCATATACATGAATGGCATAATTTAATATCAAGTTTAATTGAATTTAATAAATTAGCTTTTTTTATAAATCACTTTTGGAAGCAATGTATGACTTTGGAAGCAATGCATGACTTTGTTCCTAGTTGGCATTTGGGGACTGCCCTAACATGTAAAGAGATTCTTGCTTTGCTGACCACTGAAGTGTCAACTGACTATACCAAAACTCTTATCATTCACAATTGTTTTTCTATCTTAATATTTATTTTTTCTACAATAATGTGACAATTTATTTTATCAACTATGTGGACATTTGGACAGTAACCTAAGGATCAGTAGTAAACCCTCTGGGGAATATGTTAGAGCTACCTGTCTGAAATTGGAGGCAAACTTGAACAAGGTATGCATCTTTAAATTTATCCTTTTCCTGTCAGTGTGTATCTCCAACTATGAAAGCATCCTATAAGGAGATATGATGCACAGTAAGCCCAATGAATATGAGGTGCATTAGTTCCTAATTGCAATTCCAGGTGCTCCATAATTTTTGGGGGGGCAAGATTTCAGAAAAGATTCACCATTAGTTTCTTCTTAGGTCTGAGAGACAATGACTGGACAGTGACAAAAGAGACCAAGCTGGCTTTGTGTCTAAGGCAAAACCAGAACTCCATCTCCTAATTCTAGTCTAGTGTCTTAACCACTACACCAAATTAGGTCTCAAAATCCTCCTGTTGTCACCCAATAATTTTGTAATTGAAGCTAGGACTGTGTGTATAAGAAGAGATCTGTTTCCTGGCATTAAAGCTATAAGCTACATCTCAGAGTAAAGATCCATGGATCTACAATTCAGGAAGATTTCTACTTATGAAGCTCTACATTAGAGTGAAAGGTAACTAGTTAGAAGTCATTAGCAAACAGACATTAGGATCTGAGTACAAATGGCTATCCTTGGATTTAATGAGAGTGATACACTATTTCTTTTTCATTGTTAGTAAGATACTAGTTTGGAATATGCATGACCACAGATGTTGATATTATATAGTCCTTTTCTACAACAAAATATTGTTTATAATCAAACAAATGAGAGATAGAAGCTGAGGTTATCATTTGAGTTTAAAAATGTGAGTTTACATGCTTGGAATTTTTAATCAGGGTTGGTTATCATTTTTGTTAAATGTTTTTATTATTGGTTTGGCTGTAATATATAGAAGCATCTGGACGATATAGAATGATATTGTCAGATTTCAGTTTTGTATTTAGCAATTTAATAATACAAAATAGCTATAAGAAAAAAAGTTATCAGTAAACCTATTAGTTAAAATGTCCTGGCAACCCCATGTAAATATTATGGCAAAGTTTTCGTTTGAACTTGACAAAACAAATAAACAAACAGTTGCAATATATCTTGATAGTAATGCTTTTAGGGAAAAAAACCTTCTACATTTACTAAAGATGATTGTGATAAAATATTCATTTTCATTATTTCTCAGTTATTCTTTTGCTCTCTCACATCTATGCTGTGTTCCCTCTATTCAGGAGAGAAATAAGCTTTCAAATACTTACCTCGGGTTGATATTTCTGGGCTATTAATGAATAAAGCCATCAATGTATCAAACATTTAAGTATTTAAGTACTTAATGTTTTTTTTAATTTAAAAGAAATGAATAGTACAAATTTTGGGGAAGGGGAGTGCTGCATCCTGTTATTTCAACTGAATTAAGAAATGACAATAATATTAGATCTTAATTTTTTTTCTAGACACCAATTATACCTGAACTTCACCATTACAATCATTAGATTGATTGGATCATCTTTAAGTTGTGGGCGGGGGGAATCTTGCTGATCTAATGCCTTTGTCTGTTGCTAGTTTAGTAACTTGGACTATACATACATGTTTGTGAAGCCTGACTGTCATATACATTCACAATATTGATGTACATAACATGCACCATATCCCAACTTTTCTCAATGGGATTTTTTTTCAAGATCACTGGTACTCTGCCCTAAATGGCAGCTGGGGCTAAAGCTTTTTCCTTCCTCTTCCAAATATCCTGCATATACTTAGAGAGAGAACAGTGAAAGCATCACATGGATAATATTTCTATCTTCTTCTGTTTGATGAAGAAGCTAGTAAGAGCTGGAAAGCCTATGGTTCAATTTTCAGAACAGACAAAATATTTTAGGTACTTTTAGACCTTAAAATGATAAGCCACTTTTCTTTCTCTCTGATACCTTTGAAGGACTGGGGGAAGGGCAATGATATTGTTCTTTGCAGGGTTGTTATAAAGGATTCTATAAGAACTTTACAAATATGAACCTATAAATCTTTCTTACTGTTGCCCCCATTATTTAATTTATTCCTTTCTTTCCTAAATTCTTTAACAGCACATAAAGGGAATAAGTAAGATTTGACTTAGCATAAATCAGAGATTCTTTATGTTCTGTAATGCAGATTACTTCACAAACATTAGCAGACACATTATTTCACCAAGGTGTCTGCTAACTTTGAGTTTTACTTTAGACAATGGATTCTAATCTTAAAGAAGTTTTGAACATCACATATAGAAACTTTTACCTACGTGTTCATAGTAATACCAATTGTATAGTTTGGATAGATTTATTCATACATATAAATACTGCATATATTTATTACAAATACGTTTCACAGAGCATTTTATCCCAAGATTCAAAATTACTATGCTGAACAATATAACATTATAGTTTTTTCCAGGTCATTTATAAATGCCTTGTATTGGTATGTGCCTTGTTGTCTGTGTCTTGAAAAAGAAATATCCTAAGTTCAAAACACTATCAAACCCTGCAAAGTGACTATTTTGCCCAATATCCAGATATTTTCCATATAGCAGAAAGTGTGGCTTACAGTTACATTCTATAATTAAAATAAATAATGACTACAGTAAATAATAGACATGCAGAATCTTGCCCAGATGTGCAAGTTAAAAAAAAATGATTATAAATTATTCTGTTTGTCTCCCATAACTCTGGGATAAAAGCAATCAGTCAGATAGGAACTAAACCTTCCAGGAATTCAGACTTGCTTTTATGAAGATAATTAAAGAAAAGACTAACCAGAACAGACATAATATTTCTTAAAGGTGTAAATTATGCATTCTGTATAGAATGTTTTGGACTAAGCTTATTTTCTTCTCAAATAACAGCAAATAATTACAGAAAAATGGGAAGCCACAACACTGTAACTGAATGGTGACTGTACTGCTGTTGGATAATATTGGACTTCTACTTTTCTGCATTTATCATAGCTTGTGTATGTCTCCTCATGTCTGGAGTATTGCTAGAAATCAAATGGTGCATTCTTTCTTCACCCCATAAATAAAATAGTTCATATATTCATAATTCACTCAGACTCTCCATGGCTCTTCTAATATAGTAAGTTTTCCTAAATTGAGCTCAATTACCAATGATTGCAATGACATTTCCAGTTAGTTTTCTTAAACAAACAATTCCAAAATTCCTTTAGATTCTCATACTCACACAAAACTCCAAATTCTGCTTATAGCACATAGTATATCTAGTAATTCCTATACTATCCAAATACTCATATTGTAGATCAATTGTTATTTCCATTATTTAACTCCAGGCAAGGTTAGCTCAATGCTGATACCTGTAGTGAAATGGCAACTCCTATCTCTCTCATTTTAGAACTAGAGATCTAATATTTGTCCACTTTTAGAGCTCTTACATTGTCTCAAAAACTCTTTCCTCTAGTCCCCGAAATCTTACTCTACATATCACATTATGGATCTTTGTCATTAGCACTGTAATGGCAGGAAAATATTGTTGTAAGAAATAGTAAATATCTATCCTTTATTAATATCATATGTCAATAATACATAAGAAAATTGCTTCAGAGGTTGAATTATTAGGGTTATATATATGTATGAATTGAGTCATAGGAAAGGTTGCATAAAAGCAGCTACTACTGGGGAATAAAATATACCTTGGGGAATATATTTGATTATGCTTAATGTATTTTTGCTCTTTCATCAGATTGGTTATATGTGTAATCAATTAATGTCCTGAAAGTAGCTCTTAAAAATTCTCTGCATCTTAATGTCTAAAGCTTTGTCTATATCTCAGTGACTGTATCTCAAAGTTTTTATAGCTTTTTCAGTTTTTCCTGGTAAACAGATGCACTCTGAACCCAGCACTGTGTATCTTTGCTATTTTTTGCCAGACTTTAGGAGATGTATTGATGTAGTAAGCTGAATTTCAATCTCTTAAATTAATGTGGGTTTTATCCATAATTAAATTAAATCTCACTGATTTAAATGGAATTATCTAAGTCTTACTCTACATCACTGTTTCTAATATACAGAGAAAAGAGAAGATAAAAAACATTATGTTTCATTCAATGTTAGAATAAATAATAAGCATGGTAGCTTTTTTTCCCCCCCATACCTTTGGGTCAGTGTTGATTCCTGATGATTATCTGGATAAGTCCCTGCAGTTTTCTTGGCAATATTTCAGAAGTGTTTTGCCATTATCTAGTTCCTACAACTCAACAAGACAGGCTTGGTCACCCAGCTAGCTTCGTGCCTAAGTTTAAATTAGCACTTACAGTCCCCTGGTTTCTAGCCTGATGTCTTAACCCCAAACTAAACTGACTTTGCAATAGCCTAGGACAGGGGTCTCCAACTTTAATACTTGTAAGTTCAACTCCCAGAGGTCCCCAGCCAGCTTTGCTTTGCTGGCTGGGAGTTAAAATCCATAAGTCTTAAAGTTGCTAAGGTTGGAGACCCTTGCCCTGGGGCACAGTAAAATAAATTGCTTAAATGCTTAAATATTAGAAAGGATATTAGACACAAGTCATCAATAGAACAAACTTCCAGATGATTATTTTTTCTTGGAATAATTCCAATGCCTGACTTAAACATTGGAAACCTGAAAGACATTTTGGACCTGCCTTGAACATGACGCCTTAAGTCATAGGAAGGTTTTATATTCATTTTCCATAATAATAAGTCAGGAGATCCAATATGATACTGTGTCAGCTCACAAAAAGGCAGAATTTGATCTTTTAAAACTGAGATCAACTGGGTTCCATCTATCCCATTACAAAAGAAGTTAAAAAAAACTTCTGCATCATTGTTTGCTTGCTTTTCATCTTCTCCAATTTGTTTTTAAATATATATCTTACAATATGTTTCAGTATTTCTTTCCTCGTTTATTTATTACAATCATCTATATACCACTTCCAGTGAAGGTTTGAACAGGTGCCTAGTCATAGGCAATAACAGGTATTATCTAAAACGTAATAGAATTTTAACCCTGTAGAATGCCTAGAATGTAACCAGGATCCATGCATAAATGGCTTTATAAGTAATAACTGGTACCTTGATTTAGAAGCAAACTGGCAAACTGCAATACAACTGTTTTTCTGTAATAATATCTGTCAACAGGGGAGAATGCAAAAGCATTTAATATAGCATGTTAACAATTTAAGCATTTTCTCAACAACACAAACAGAAGCAAACACAGATGTATATATATTAGATCTCAGACCAAATCTGTAATGTTTTCTTAAAGGATTCCGTATGTCAGAATTAAGTGAGACTTCTGCTTCTAAGCTAGTACAAGTTAGGAAGCCAAATATTCCTGAGGGATTGTAGAGATCCTCTGGGAATGATACATAGAAACTTCTCTTGTAGCAAAGTAAATTAGATCACAGTTATCAAGTGGCAAAAGCAGCATACTTGTATATCTAAAATTTTAGTCAAATATGTTTTGTCTTATAGTTTGTGAATAATATATTGACTTTGAAATCAATAGAAATGCTTATAAGAGATGGAGGAAAAGATTTATTTATAGGGAGCAGGAACCAGACCATGCATTCAATTTTAACTATCATAGTGCAGTATTAACTAAAATGTGTTCATCTGAGAGGTTTTTAAAATACATTAAGAATATTTGCTTACTTCATTGGCATGAAACTGTTCCCATAGGATATGAGGAAAAAAAGAAACACAATTGCTTTTATTCTTTTTGCTCTTATTTCTTTTTCTACTGCATTGTATCATACAATCGCATGATCTTCTCAACTAGACAGTGTCCTAAAATATACACTGTAAATTAAAAAAAAAGGCTTGCAAAAATTAATCTGCATGGATCAGTAATATCTCCATTGGAGATTTCAGTATTTGATTCTCTTCTGATCCTCCTCTCAGTTAATACTAAGTCATTAGTTGCTGTTGGAGCCAATAGGTAGGTTTGGCTTGGCTTTAGGATATTGTACCTAGCCACCATCAAGGATATTTCCAAGGCAATGATAAGCTGAATTTGGAAATTGTATCTGCATTTTTGTGATAGACTCCAGTAGTGTAGCAGGTTCCCGGGAAAGAAGAAAACACATTCCAAGGAAAGGGGCAAGATAGGGAACAATACAGTTCAGAGATGGATATGGAAAGAGGAAAAGATTTAGGATAGCCATTCCATAAATCTCCCAATTATCCATTAGCTTGAAGTAGTATAGGTTTAGTCTGGTAAGATTCTGTCTATAAAGTACAAAAAAATGAAGAATTGAATAAAGGCTATGAACAACATTTATATAGGAGATGCATGCATCGGTGTGAGTGATATTAAGTTGGCCATGCCCAGCCAATAACATGACCACCAAGCCACATCCACCCAGTCATATGACCACCAAGCCATGCCCATTAAGCCACGCCCACAGAACCAGTGGTTAAAAAATTTGAATCCCACCCCTGAATATAATTGATTGTAACATTAGTTATTTAGTCTTCTTAGACATTCAAATATTTACTTTGTTATAAAAAACATGTCTGGCAAAATTTTAGGGTGAATAAATATATTCCTTATAATTGAAAATAGTAAGTATTTTAAGCAAGATGAGGTTGTAGGTTTTACTAAATGACCCTCACAGTATGGTGAAAAGCAGCATCTTCAAAGCTGTTTTTGCATATGGTATATTTTAATTGTTTCAGGCATTTTTGTTCTACTGTTTACTTAAAATTCCCACAATGGTTTACAGAAATTAGCAATAAATCAGTCCCTAACCTTAACTGTGTCATTAAAAGTCTTATTATAAAAGGAGAACAGATTTGGGGGGAAAGAGAGAAAGAGAGAGAAGCAAACGTGGAAATTAATTATTAGATCTGTGGAAAGTTTTGAATGGGTGTTTTGCTTTGATCAAGATTTTACAAAGCTCTCCTTCAAATTTCCTCAGCAAATCAATGTTCTATCTTGCCCTTCACTTTAGAAGAAAAACTGCTATAAATGCCGAATGCATATGCCATAACCTCTTCCAACTTTACAATTTCCAGTCAAGGAGCAAATTGAAATGCTTGTTGAGCCTATTTGTGCCTCTATGAAGCAAACCAAGTGGTCTCTATGGTGGAAATGCCTCCTCAAAGTAAAGTATGGCTGTTTTGCACACCACAATTAATTATTAAATTAAATGGTATTATTTCTGTTACAAAATAGCAAAGCAAGTTCCTTGAAAATCTTTTTTTACAGCATCATTGTACAGGGCAGCTTTCCTTCTTAATTGTGATACCCTTCCTTATCTCCTGGCAAAAGTGAAATGCCAGTATATTTTTCAACAGCTATGACAGTTGTCAATATGCTAGCAAAAGTAATGTTTTTTTTTCTGTGAGTAGCAGTTGCTACATAAAAAATTGCTCTTAATCAGGTTCTTTCTTTCCTTGGGTTATTCACAAATAGAACTGGAGTAGAAAAGAAAATATCCATATCTGTTCTTAATGCAAAATGGTTAGATTTTGAAAGATTGCTATCATCATAAAATTGATTGACATTGCCACACCCACTTTCAAACTCATATTTATTTTTCCATGTTCTTAGAAGAGAAGAGAGATGCAATGGTCCTTCCAATGGTTTTATAAGCCTGAGGAAACAGCCAATGGCACCATTCAACCAGGATTCAAAATCTCTGTTGGCTCATTAAAATTACAGCATTTGCTCAGATCATTTGATGTAATGAGGAATGGAAATGGGTAAGGCTTTGAAGGAATGTTGATTTAATGGACCTTGTACACAAGTACCACATGAAGCAGATTCACAGTTGAAATGGAGATCTGCTCCAAAGCAATACAATTAAATGGCTTCAAAGTACTTTATATACTCTCAAAACACTTCACAAACTTGATAGCTTTTTCACAGCTTCTGAGGTTATAAAATATGATATACAATGCAGCAACTTCAATTCCTTCTTTAGAGATTGAGATTGTGATGGGCATGAATAGCCAATCACTTTAATGCTTCATTAAACTCTCTGCCTATCAGAGATTTTTTGGGTAGCAAAGCTAAAATTACTTTCAACTTCATTCACTTTTTCAGGTTTCAATTTCTGCACACCCTAATTTGCACCCTCTTGTATTAATTGTTTGTTATATTTTAGTGTTGGTTTGGCTACACAGCTGAGAAATCAACTACCTCTCGGTACTCCAAATATAGATCCAAAATGACTTTTCTACCTGATTAGGTCACATATAAATCTCTTGACAATAAGTAAATGGGTGTCAGGCCAAACTCCTTTAGAACAGGGGTCTTCAAACTTGACAGCTTTAAGACTTGTGGACTTCAACTCTCAGAATTCCTCTCTTCCAGTCATGTTAGCACAGGAATTCTGGGAGTTGAAGTCCACAAGTCTTAAGCTTGCCCAGTTTGAAGATCCTTGTTCTAGAATGAGGTGGCATGACAAAATATAAAACTTCTTTTTTTCTCTGTCTTGCCAATCTCTGTAATTATGTATGTCATGATATCATCCTGACATCCATTTTTCAAAAATACATAGTTGTAAAATCTTGTAAGCAATCAAATGAAATTTGGCAGGATTAGAGTCTTATAAAAGATTTAGTATTCCTGCTAGTACTTCATAACAGTTTTGAAATCCAAGTTTTAGACAGCATTCAAATCACAAACTTGAACTAAAACATACTCAAATGCCTCCCTCCTTCTGTTATATTGAAGATTTCAAAAGAAAGGTGAAGGTATTAGTTCTATTCCTATGATGATAGGTTTGTGATTCTGAAAAAAAAGTAATTTGAAGGTATACCAAAGCAAATTGTCCCATTTAGGTCACTTTTGCTGAAGAGAACTTAAAGTTGTAGATGATAGGAAAAATGGGGAAAGGTGCCACAAGCAAATGGTGCTGCTTTACCATCTGGGATCCCAATGTGACACCTGTAAGTAAACAAATGTCAGCCATGATAATGCCATACAAACGGTGCTTGTCTTCTCTGGGAAAATGAGCAAGCTGAGATTTACTTCTGGCCTGACTGTGAGGCACCTAATTACTATAAATCAAGAGAAGAGTCAGTCAGGCATGAGGTGGGGGCCCCTCATTGGAAAACAGCAGAGTAGGAGATGCCTGGTAAATAGCAGAGCTTCCCAGCTTATCAGAAATGTAACAAACAATTATTGTCAAAGCAGCCTTTTCTTCATTTTTCCTAAGAAAGAAGTTTTGAGAGCAAAGTAAGTTCTATATACACTTTCTGGACTCCTCCCACAGGAGGAGTGCTTTTCTTTCCTGTTTCTCTGTGTCCTTTTGGGATTTGATGATATAGAGGTTAGAGCAGAGGTAACTTACATTTAATAATGAATTATTATGAAACTAGAGCACAAATGGAACTGATTTACTTGAAGTTGTACAGAAACCTCTAAAAGCAGGAAAAAAATGATAGCAAGGTCATCTCTGTTTCCATACTGTTGACAATTCCAAAGGTGAATATCCTGGGATATGCAACTGATGGAAAAATGCATCTCAGTCTGATAATATAATTTCACAATTCATTAGTTCCCATCTCACTTTAAGATTTTAGAAAGGATCAGCATAAAATGAAATTTCCTTTCTTCCCTTTAAGCCATCAGTCTTGAGATAGTTTTTTTGTTATTGTTTTTTGTTTTGAGATTGCCATGCAAACTATTTGCAAGGAAAGTGCTAAAAGTACTATTGGAGGACAATAAAAAAGTAAATCACAACAAGAAATCATTAGAGCCATGGAACTACTACCAATAATTAGCCTCTGAATTGACACACTGGATGTTAACCACTTATATGATAAAATGTATTATATTTCTATTGCTATTATAGTAATTATTTCAAATTCTTCCATTATCTATAGGCTATTTCAGATCAATTACATATAAGTTTTATGCACACCTATTTTTGGCCTTTTTTCTTCTGCACTCCATAATGGTCTGTAAGAATGTCCTTGAGAGACAGAAGGAAAAGTAGGATGAGCCACAAACCAGGCAGTGGTCAGATAAGAGGCAAAAGAATGGAGACTGTGGCAATCTCTCCCTAATTTCTTGGATTATAAAGGCAAAGAGGCCATAGACATATTTTCATTATTCTTTAACTGTAAGAGTTAAATAAACAGTTTACGATAAAGGTAGAGGGAATTCATGTTTGGTGGTTCTTTTCTGGACTACTTCAAAGGATTGACACCCTCATTCAGTGTGACATCCAAATCTCCTTCAGATGCTGTGCCAAATTATAGTTTTTAAATTGACATATAGCTAAAAAATAATAAATGTGAAAAGTAATGCTTATCAAATTTCATTGAATTAAATTAACTTTTAAATCATACTTTTCTTTAGTCCTGGTCCCATTCATGTTTTAGAGTGCAGACTTTGAAATTCTACTCAGGGAACAAGTTTGGCCTACTGTCTGGAATAGGTCATACATTCTTGTCTGAAGCAAAGAGAATAGGAAGAAGTATTCTGTTCAGGTTTCAACAGATTAAAACAATACATTAATTTTCAATAGCTGGAGACAACTGCACACTCTGTAATTCATAATGTTCAACATAAAATTAGCCTAAGAGCAGGCCCTGACCTAATGGCAAAAATGACAGTCTAGAATAGATAATTGCATAAAATTAAATAAATTGAAATAAGCAAAGTATATTAATGTCACCCTTATTCAGTGGTATCTTGATAAATGTTATTCCCCCATTTCAGTAGCCTAAATAGAAGCAGTATTATAAAACAATTTCTAACAGCTAAGACCGCCTTTACTTATTAATTAATCTGCAATTATCTTTTAAATAATATTACTCATAGTGTTATGTGCAGGGGAAAAAAGTTCTTAAATCATTTACTGCAGTGTACAGGGCAATAAATAAAATATAACACAAACTGCTCTGAATTCTCATAAGACCCACAATGCTACAGAATGTGGTTTATCTATTTGAGAGGTATTCCTCCAGACTGGGAAGAATGAATAGAATATATTTTTAAAGATGTTCATGCACTAGTTGTGAGTATTTAACTTGTATACATGTACTTTCTGTGCAGTTTCCTTTGAAAATGGCCTGAAATTTGCAATAGTTCAAAATGAGGTTAATAGAAGCTGCAAAGGATATGCAGGAAAACATGTAATTTGAACATTGCTTGCTAGTAAATATCCGTGAACAATTTCCTGCAATTCAACTAATTTAGGGTTTGTTCCTTCTCTAGTCCATTTTCATTTCCCTTATTTGCTACATGACCATAGTATGAAATGCAGTCTCTGTGATATATTAAAGAGGAGGGATAATTTTTCTTCATCCACTATATTCATATCATTCCAAAACTCATTTGGAATCATGGAATCACACATTGATTTAGATATACATGGTCCTTCCCTACCGAGCATGTAAAGGAAGAATCTCCATTACCAAGCTCCTTATAGGTTGAAAATGTAGAAGAGAAAATTTGAACAATTGGAAGGAATGTTTTTTTTTTTAATGTCGTCAATAGAATGAAATACCAATCATGAGGCTCATTCTTAGAAGACAATTGTTTAATAGTAAAATTAAATATATTATGGAATAGTTTAATTTTTATTGTTGCTGCTGATTGTACGAACCAGTGTTTTCTCACAAGATGCTGAAGCTAAAGAGATTTGGTAATCAGTAGTTGCAGCTATGCACATTTATGTGATCCCTGTAAAATGGTAGAAAAAGGTATCAGTTTGGATAGAATTTCTGCTTATGTATTCTATAAAATGTCACTAAATATGGAAATATGGAAGTCAATGTTACTTTTGTAGCTGAATAGCTCTAGACCATATTTTTCACCTTAACTTAATCATGAATTTGATTTCATTAAAAGGAAAAAAAAATTAGCAAAAAAAAAAAATCCTTAACTGTGTATATTACATCTAGTTATGGCCCAATTTATATAAATTGGTGTAGAAGGAAAAAGAAACTTGCTCCAAATCTGCTGGCAAGTTTTGTTCAATGGATGGTCCTATGATAGCACTTTAGTTTGTTGGAAATTATCACTGTCTGTTCACATCATTCTTATTTTATAAGCCTCTACTTTAGTCTTCTTTAGCCATCTTTTTTTCTGGAATAAAACCATTCAACATTCTTTGACCAATTTGATTAGTATGTAAGAAAGATCCATTCTGTATTCAGGACATATTGTATTTTTTTCCCCACATTTCTTTTTCAGCAAGTAAAGGCATTGCTTTTGTTGTAATTCATTCTTCATTTTGTTTGCCTACCTTAGAGTATTCCTTGCTTCATTCCTACCTTCAGAAGATGTTCAGGGTGGCCATGACATTGACAGACATTGGTTGGGATCTCAAATAAAAGAGATTCAGAAGTGGTACATCCTTTGAGACAGATTTGTGAAATGCTTTTTCCCCAACAGTCCAGCCTTACTAAATAGGCTACAGCATAATTTTGCTTCCATACACTCCTCAGTTGTAATCTGATGTAATATGCATGAGCATTGCCATGAATAATGAAATGTGGTCTCTCAGATAACAGCTAACTAAATTCTACTGCCCCCCCTTTTAATTTTTATTTTTTAAGAAGACAAAACATTGTTTTTAGTCCCAAAGGCAAACCTATGAGTGTTTTTTTTAAATCTTTGCCATCACTTTGAAATGTTTATTTAAAATGTGTTCCCATATTAAATTGTAGATTATATTATGTTTCCCGAAAAAATAGTTTATTAATTTGGTATCTGGATAATGTATGCTCTCATTGTTATGACCTAGTTTCACAACACCTGGATAAAGAAATCATAAAGTGTTAAAAACAGAAAGAATGTAGGTCTCTGATACACTGTGAGCTGGGCAGGAGCCTTAAGTAGAGGATTTATTTATAGGCACATTTTCTCCAGCGTTCCTGGTGGTTTCATAAGGTCTTAAAACAATTTCAAATCATGATGTCATAAATTATAATTGATGTAAAGTATAATAATATTCTAAAATGTAATAACATAGTAAGGTAAAATATTTAAATAGAATCTTAAATAAAGTAATATTTTGTTGGCATGAGAAGGATGTCAAAATAGAAATGTCTTTACCAACAATGGGCAAAGAGAAGATATTTCAGTGTATATTTTTCACCATACCACAAACACCTAGCAGGCTACATTTATCCGACAAAATCTCCATCTAGGAATTTTTTAGATTATATTCTCCCTGTGTGTCTTAATACTTTCATGAGATTCATAGAAGGTGATAGTTTTTATTAAAATGCTAAATACAAGATATTAATGTGGGAAATGTAAGATGTGTACCTTAAGGGAAGCATCCCTTTTAGGGAACGTGTAATACGAACACATTGCAGTTCCATTCTTCTTTAAAAAAGATAATTAACAATATTTTAGCTCCTAGAGCATTTCAGTTATACATTCCTAACATATTTTGGAGCTGAATAACATTAACTATTCTTTTTTTAAAAAGCAGATAAAACTAAGAACAAAAATGAGATAATACTTTAAATATATAGCTACTCCCACATTGAATTTTGTCAAAAGAAATTCTTATTTCCAGAGACAACTATGTTTACAGAGAAATAATAAAGGAGTATTCCTTTTCTTCTCATCCTTTTTGTCATATCTGTATCTGTGCCCATTCAATCAATATCTACCTCTTATTATGAAATGTCTTTATACTGGTTTGAGCTTGCTGGTTCTTAGGTCATGGAATTACAATCCAGCCTGATTGTAGTGCTTATGAAGATTTACAAACTGCAGGTAATTGTATGCACTATTTGACCAAGTTAATGACAACAATGCTACAAATAAGAAAGGGATTCACTTGGCAGAGGATTTTCTGCTTTAGGAAGTATATCCTTGTCAAATAGGCAGAGATATCTACAAGCAATAAGTTCCCTTTTTAGCATGAATATAACTGACCTTTCCTTCCAAGAGAAAAATTTGCCCTTGCCAAGCAAAAGCTTCTTGTTTCAGCAGCAGCTAGGCAGAAAACCATCCAGTCCAGAAATTAATTATTCTTTTTATTCATGACTTAGTAAATCATCCATTTCACATCTTTTCTTTGGATTTGTGAATTATCCACAAATTAAAGCTCTCTTCAAGGCATTCATTAAGCATTCTTCATCTGCAGCTCATTTTCATACAGGCTGCCTGAGTGTATATGATTGCAAATGAAGGTCATAACATATGGTTGAATCCCTTTGGCTAAGTATATGAAAGAAAACAGAGTTTTGAAACATCTACTTTTGATACTTTTTAATTCAAGCTTTATACTTCTATGATTGTCCTTGGCTATATATGGTAAAGATAAGAATGTTTTGAAGTTAGCTTGGTTCTTTGCATAAGTAGGGAAACAATTTGTCAATATCTTTTACTAGATTTTTAAAGCAAATCAGATGTGCATATAGGCATACAGCATGGGTATCCATTTATCAACTGTGATAACAAATTATCAACAAATATACAGTTAAATATGTATTGTGATGTAGTGATGCAAACCTTGATCTTTCCTACCTGTGTCTCAGTGTTGAAGGTATTAAGTAGGTCACAGAGTGCAATGTCATAGTAAACTCGCTCTCCTCCCTAAGATGAGACAATAGCAATAGCACTTAGACTTATATGCACTTTACAGTTCTTTACAGCCTTCTCCAAGTGGTTTACAGAGTCAGCATATTGCCCCAACAATCTGGGTCCTCATTTTACTGACCTTGGAAGGATGAAAGGCTGAGTAAACTTTGAACCATTCAGAATCAAACTCCTGAAGTGAGCAGTGAATTACTGCACTGCCTACCAACAGAAGTCATTGGCTGGCAACCTCACAGGTATCCAAAACAGAGATGGCAAGACACCATCAATAAGATATGCACATCTGGAGACGCAGCTGACCGTGCTAAGTGGCATTCAATAATCCAAAAGCAGACCTTGCCCTTGCAGGAATAAGTTATGAAGAAGGAAGAAGGAAAAATGAGGAAGGAGGAAGAAGGAAGAGGAGGAAGAGGAAGAAGAGGAAGAGGAAGGAGAGAAGGAGAAGACGACTATATTGGAATCACTGTGCCACCTTGGCTCTTATACATTAGTTTGGCAAAAACATCAAAAATATTTAAGCAAAACCTTAAAAGAAAGCTGACTATGATATCCATAGAGATAAAGTAGTCCCCTGAAGACTATTCTAGAATAAATATAAAACAGATGAGGAAACTGTATAACAGATTAAAAAACAGCTAAACTGAGATTTTATCAGCCATGTAAATATTTGGTGCTTCCTGCCCTTTTCCTGTTTTAGATTTTAAGATTTTTCAAATTCTCCCTTTTGGTCTTGTTATAGTCTAGGACTCTAGGTATCATAACATTTGCGGTAGGAAGAAATAAATAAAAAAAATGCTGACTTGTAGATGGGATATATTATTGATTTTTCAATAAAAATACTTGATAAAATGAAAAAAACTCATTAAGTGAGCTTTGAGTAGATGTTATGCATCAGGCAATTGCTTTCCACATGGAACAACAGCAAGATATATGATAAATCCTATATTCTTTAGAATTGTAAATTATCAATAAAATATTGGTGAAATTAATTAATACAAGATATGGACACCAAATTGGAAAGCTTGCAATTCTATTTTTGAAGTTGCTCTATAAGATATCATGGTCAAGATCTGGTGGACAATGGAAGTCTCTCTTCCTTTTTATGTTAGTTGATGAGCTGAACAAAATCCCTGGTGATCTTTAAAGCTGTCACTTTTACCAGCATGCTATTGTTTGTTAATATGGCAGAAATAAAGGATGAGAAAAATATAGTTCCCCAGATGCTGGAGAAGAAAGTAGACAACTCTCCTTTCCCCTTTTTGTACATAAAGCACCCAGTATTATTACATAAAAATAGTTCCTTGATTTTGTTGTTGTTAGTAGTGAAATCTATGTCCAACCCATCATGACCCCATGGACAATATTCCTTCAGGCCTTCCTGTTCTCTACCATTTAAGAGTCCATTTAAGCTCAGACCGACTACTTCAGTGACTCCATCCAGCCACCTTATTCTCTGCCATCCCCTTCTTCTCTTGCCTTCAATGGTTCCCAGCACTAGGCTCTTCTCCAGTGAGTCCAGGAATTGTTTTACAGTTTCTCAAAAAACTTTTTCTAAAAGTGACATCAGCTTGTTTACCCTATTCTCAAAATGCTTAAGAAATATCAATGCATTTTTAGCTTACGTTTATGTTGGGAGTGTCAGAAGGTAGTATAGCTCGAATTGTTCCTATCTGTCTTATATAGTTCCAAATGTGAAAGAAATTTACACATAATCTTTGGCCATAGAACATTAATAACAAAAATAAAGGAAAAAATCAGACTCCATCAACTTTTACTAAAAGCAAGTTGTCTAGCATCAAATTGAATGAAAACTGGTAGAAAACCATTTTTCTGAATACTATTTGTCTTAGAGAAATGGGCTTAATTAGCAATTTGAGGAGGAAAGAGGCAGGGAGGGGATATGGATCTCATTTCAGATTTGGGAGACAATGACTAGTCTTATGCCCATGGCAGCTTATGTAAAAGACCAATAGCTGATGGTGCAATTATTAGTATTGAGGTTATTGTTTAGGCCAAATCCATGTGTAGTTTTATTTTTGCTACACAACAAAAATATTGTTGATTATGCCACAAATGACCAGCTTTCATAAACTGTAATAAATTGTTAAGAGTTTTTTTTTAATGCAAAAAAAGCTTTAGGTCCAATTATCTATAAAACAGGGCCTTTAGTTACTACAGTGTACAATGGGATATGGTAACAACTCATCAAACAGTCTTAAGATTCTCTTGCTCCAGTTTTCCTTGTCATCTAAATGCTGTTCTTATATTAATCATCCAGTTCACAATGAAAGGCAATATACTTAATGCAATAGCTATATTGTGCAATTCCTGTGGGAAAAAGAGAAGGAAAGCTAGACCTTGTTGACTTTTTAATGGCTCTTGTCTGGGGAATTCACTGCTGATGAGGAAATGAGCCTCATTCACTTCAGCTCTGGCTGTAACCTCCAATACCATAGTGAGTTGCATTAAGTGCACTTTATGGCTCTTTCTCTTCCTCACCAGCCATTCTCTTAATGCAAAATGCCACTTCCATTGCTTTAACTTGGTGAAGCAAAGTGTAGGGCAACAAAAGCTCAGCTGGAAAGATGTGAGCAAGGAGGAAATGAACATGTTTATTTGCTTCTGTTACAGCTCCTTAGTCATGAACACAGATCGAAAGCTTTTCTCCCAAAAGGCCCTCGGCACATGTTATATTTGCACATAAATGACCACAGGTGGTTTATTTCTGCTGAAGAGACTATGGATTACATCTGAAAATGCAATACAATGTTTCTTTTGGCAGTTTACAGAGAATCTGTGGCTATCACCCAGCCACAGGAGTGAGACAATTAAATTGCACGGTCAGGCGATTGATTGGCTGATTCATTGATTTTATAGTGCTTCACAAGCACCTGGGTTATGTTTGCAAGATCACTACTAATGCTGAGACATTATATTCTGGCCAAAAACAAAGCTACCACCAAACCTCAAAGAGTTGTACTATCTGCTTTGCATAAGAGTGTTGTATTTATTGCAGTGCAATAAATATTGGCAGAAAGAGGAAAAAAAATAGATACTAGCTGAGATGAGGACAAGTTAGCAAATGTGACCATATTAATATATGATTCATTCTGATTATTCTGACCTCTCTTTGATGAGGATCAGTTCTGAATAAATGCTAAAATCAGATATTCTCAAAGATTTAGTAATTCTTGTTGCCAGTTCTAATTCCTGTATTATAATAGATAGAATAGAATTCTTTATTGGCCAAGTGTGATTGGACACACAAGGAATTCGTCTTTGATGCATAAGCTCTCAGTGTACATAAAGACAAAATAAAATACATTCATCAAGAATCATAGATACAACACCTTAGTAATAGTCATAGGTTACTAATAAGCAGTCAAATCATACTAGGGAACAATAAAACAATATAAATTGTAAAGATACATGCAACACAATTACAATCATAAGTTGGAAGAGATAAGTAACAGGAAGGAGAGAAAGAATAATAGTAATACAGACTTACTAAACTGACAGTGTTGTAAGGATAAGTTATTTAGCAGAGTTATCGCATTCAGGGAAAAACTGGCCTTGTGTCAGTTCTGTGTGCAGTGCCCTATAGCGTTCTTTTGTGCATAGAAGTTGAAACAATTTATGTGAGAGGTCTGTAGATATTTTCACAGCCCTCTTTTTGATTCATGCATGTCCTCAATGGAAGGCAGGTTTATATATGTTAAAGGCCATTTATTCTGATTTCATTAATGTTCATTAATGATATGAACAATCAGTAGACTGATTTTACACAAATTGTGCCCTCTAAATTATTTATCATAAACATTATACTGTTTAATATCGACTTTACACTTTTTCTTTCATCCTAATGCATATATGTGGTATGCATATGTACATGGGTAGTATGGTTGCATGAAATTTGTTAACTGTCTATATCAGATGGTTCTCTAAGGAGGCAACATATTTATATTTATATATTCATGTATGCATCTGTACAATGTGCCATATGTCTCTTCCTCCCTGGGATGGTGAGGATTAGTAAAATTCCCTTCAGCCTGATTCATCAAGCCCGCATCACTTGTCTTCCATGTTTAAAGACACACACATAAAAGTCATAACACTCTGCCTGTGCATCTCCTTTTACTATTTAGCTCAATACTGCGAGAGCAAATATGTGAGGATGAAAGTTGAGAAACTAAACCTTTATCAGACATTCAAAGAATAAGAAGCAGTACTTGTTTCATTATTTATTTATTATATTTCTAAAGTTGCCTGATAACATAAGCAGAAGATAAGCATTCAGAGCAACAGAATTAAAGGATAGATAATGTTTGCAAATCCTTATTTTCTACTTTACGTTTTAATTTCCATGCACAATTGTTTGCACTGACCTTATTTAAACCTTGTTCTATATCCTACCTGGGGGCTTAAATGGGTGTTGGACTCTTGTGGGATGATTGGCTCATTAGAATTCATGTTTTGTTTCTTTTCTGTACATTTGCTTTTATTGTTTGTATTGGATTGTTTTAAATTACACCCTATCCTGCCCAGAGCCATGATAGGGTCAGAGGACCTGTAAGTTCCATGAGAAAAAAGAAGTATTTTTACTTAAGACAAGAACATCGCTTTTATCAATTACTGTTTTTCATAGATTATGCTATCATCCTCTGCATAGATTCTCCTTTCCCTATATTTGGTAAATATGGGAATTTCACCTAAACTAATATTCAACTAGAGCCAATAAAAATGCAAATTTAAAGTGAACAAATTAGCTTTTGAAGTCAATTGAAACCAAGGAAGCTGCACAAAGATTACAGATTTCTGAGAACTTGATCCATTGGTATACTTTATATATTTATCTTCCCATTTCCAAACCTATAGCTCTTTCAAATGCACCATGAAAATACTTCAGAAATATATAATACTAATTTTATAATTCAACATTTCACTTAAACATCTAGGATGTTTTATCATTTCATAATCATAGTCATTGAAGATGGCATGAACTAGTTTATATCATACACACAATAGCCCTGATTTGTTGTATATCACCTAATTAAACTTAACTTTAAGTATGTCTTAATAGAAATCTGTAAGCCAAGTTTTGAATATTTAAAACCAATGTGAAAAGTTACATTGTTGATGTACAACCAGAATGCAAAATGCAAACAGTGGATATCAGAAGTTTGTCTATAATAATTACCTCAACTACCTCAATTTCTCCTTGCAACACTGCCATCAATATTTCAGAAAAAAGGTGGCACAATATCTTTTTTGTATTATCTGCACATTTATCTAGATACACAAAGAGTTAACTGTAGGTAATGAATTTCCTTTTCCTTTTGCTGCATTGCCAGGATTACAGCTTTCTGAATTGCTGCAAGAGGCTTCCATCTTCATTACAGTCTTTTTAGTTCCCTCTCTGTGTCAACTTTGTGCTTAAAATTATTTAAATACAACTATCATTTGTAAACAACACTTAAGCAAAGTAGGAGTGAAACAGGAATGTCCTTTACATGTCACCTGTTTCAATCCATCATATTCTCCAAACCGAAGGTGATATGGTTACATCCTCCCAAAATTTGTAATGCCTTAATTTCTTCAGCCTGCTCTTCCTTTTTGGTTAACATCACATCAATATTCTAAAAACCAAAACAATGAGTAAAACCATTGAGGGATACTGGATAGTTCTAGTCTTTTATTATTACTACTGTAGTATTCCTCACTGAAATTTTTGTAATCTGGTCCAAGAAAGTATTATCCAGATCCCCTGTCTGTCTTGGTAGTCTATAGTACACTGACTCAAATTGTTTCTCTTCCCTTGTATTCCTAACCTAGCAGTCACAACTTGTCTTTCATGTGTTCAAATGCATGTATCTCAAAACATAAATATGCTTATTTTTCATTAAAAGTTACTTGTCTATTCTTCCTGTCAGGTTTGAGCCTTTTAAATAATTTATATCTTCTTACCGTGCATTCCATTTATGGCTCTCATGCTGCTAGATTTCAATAATGCCCACTTTCCTGTATTAAATTATTTCTTTCTTTCTGTGTGGTCCTTCATAGTCCATGTAAATGTAGAGACACTATCATCCTTGATGTATTCTTTCCTGCATTTGCATGTTCATTATGAGATGCTTTCCATCCTGCACAAACCTCCTAGTTATTTTAGAATACATTCCATCAAACTCTCTTCTTTTGCTTCAGTGTAATTCAAAGACCTTCAGACCATGTTCACAAGATATCTTTCAAAAATATTTACCAGTTCTCATTAGATTTAATTCATATCTTACTAAGAGTCTCTCATTTTGCAATGAAAAACTAACCCATAGACTAGCAATTTCTGCATGTTGAATTGTTCATTTCTACTATTCATTTCATTCTGTGTGGACCTTAACTTTCAATGGAAGGCTGATTCAAGAGTTCCTCTTCTTCCCTGATAAGCTGTGGATGGCCACCTCTAGCCACTACACCTTTCCTTCAGGAGAGAAATAAGTTTGCACTTAGGTTGTGTGAGTGAATGCTGTGACAAAGGTGTCTATAGAGGAATATACTATTCTATAGAGCAATAAACTTGAGGATACTGCCTCTTTTAAGGCTTCAGTTCATTTTGTAATTTAATATATATAACTCTGAAGGCCCCCAAAAGTGAAGACATGTTTTACTTTTTTCTAGAATTGCATTTGTTTCTTGCATCTTAGTTCCTTAGTTCCCTGTTTCTTAAAATAGTTGTTAAAGAGCACAAGTCTAGGTTTTCTCCAACACATTTTACACACACACACACACACACACATCCATACAATACTCTCCAGCTCTGACAGCAAAATCAATTAATCATTCTCCTGGCATCTGTGCAAAATCTGTTTCACTGGATAGACAAAAAGGAGAAAAGTAGGAGGAAAGAAAAAAGAAATGAATAAAGCATTTTTTTCACATTCTCTGATATTCTAAGAAGCAACAACAAAAGGATTGTCAGCTAGCTACTTCTCAATCCAGATAATAGCATAAATATAATTCTGCATAATAAAAGCCCATGACTTGCATTATATTGAAAAATATTCCTACAAAATTGCATTTACTTTGGACCTCTGGCATATTTAAAGGATTTTGTGTGGTGTTTACCTGTTTATATTCAAGTCCTGATTCCTAATGACTGTTTGGATATGTCCATGCACTTTTCTTGGCATTTTTCATAACATGTTTGTCATTTCCTTTTTCCTGGGCTAAGAGAAAGTTACTGGCCTAAAATGACCCAGCTGGACATGCTGTAACTATTATACCAAACTGGCTTATGTACTGTATCCGATACATTGAAAGAAAATGAAACCATGTTTTCTTTTATAAATTACATTCCAGTGGTTTCTCTTGAGGAAAAGTGTAAATACAGTTGGTTTTTGCTCAGTGTCCTGAATAAGCTTTCTCACAGATATATCAGCCTGCATTGCTCCACACATTTACGTTTATCAGATGAAAAATACCTTTGTCATTTTATTGGTGACTCAGAAGCTCGCAATTTCAAAATGTACTAAAGATTGTTAGTTCATTGGGTGGGGAAAACATCTTTGCTGCAATGTAATAAATTAGGTAAACCTTATTCATACAAAGAATTCCTGTATAGGTGTGACTAACTGCTATCCTTGGTACTGAAAGCTTAAAAAATACAAACAATAATCATTCCTGAATGGCATCCTGAACATGTGTTAAATTGCAAACCCAATAATCCCCAGACCATAGGGAAGTAGGGTGTTGAATATATCTAGTACATTCAAATTTGGACAAGGCTGGGTAAGGGTTTATAGAATATTCAATAGTAAGGGTGTTTTTCAGCTCAGTATTGTATCATGTAAAAGCAAAATGTAAAAAAGAAAATGCACAGATGCATTGATTTGAACTGATCAAAATTAACCTATTTTTAATGTATAGTTAGACATTTTGGTAAATGGGTGTGCATGTTGTTGCTTGCATTGTCTTCTGCTGCTGAGGCAATTCCTTCCATTTTATTTGTAAATGAAAAATATCTACCGAAAGAAAGCCTGAATAAGGCAGATGGCTTAAGGATTAACAAATGGATAAAAGAGACTATTTTGCTTATTCTGTGTTAAGAGCATTTTTATACATAACAGTTAACAAACAATAAACCAAAAATGAATAAAAAACAATATTAAAATTTATATTGTTCACTTGAATTATCTAAATTCAAGATGGACCTGCCATTGTCAGCAATGTGGGTTAATTTTGCAAGAAAATCTAGTAGTAAGCAGGTGCTGAGCCAAGCAGAGACACATTGATAAAGAATATTAATGAAGAGAATAAAGAGTATGCAAACTGAGGGCGATCAACAACACCAACATTTGACTAAAATGGAATTTGTATCAATTATATGGATTTCTTTTGATGAAAATGTCTGTAGTTTTCAGATAGTACCTTCGATCGAAACAATAAAATTGCTTAGGAGACTCCATGTATCACTATGTATTATAGTCTGGCTAAATGTTCCCCTGAATTCTGTAAATCCAATCATAAAGGGCAAATTGAAGAAAAAAGACATGCATAGAGACATGTGATGTCCATCTTACAAACATGGCAAACTATATAATTGTAAACTCGGGTCTCAGTTTTACTGACTACATCATTTTTAAACCTGAAGAATAATATCTAACTGTTTCAAATGACCTCTTTATTTCATCATACTTCTTTTTTGTTTCTTTTGTTGATATAACGGTCCTTCAACCAACAACCAATCAACTGCTCTCTTTCAAACATTCCATTGAAACTGCATGGCTTCTCAGATTTCTCTGAAGCTATCATAGCTGAGTTGCTCTAATATTAATAAATTTGATTTTTTTTAAGTTCAGCAACTACTTTTAATTTCCTATATTATTTTGCGTTTTAAACAAACTAGGTTTTAAATTTGGCACACTAAATTTCATATGAAATTATTTATGATAAATAAATAATATGGTGATTCAGTAAAACTGCTTAGAGAGGCAGTAAAACACTAAGTCTAAGTGCTATTGCTATTTTTCTACAGATTTGCTTAATCTAGTTGCCATGTATTGTACGCTTCTGGTGTCTAGGGAGTACATGGTAGGCCAATAATTCCTAACTTCAGTTTCATTCTGTGAAGGGCAGAAGAGCAGAACTAGTAAGAGCCAGGAATTATTCTACCCTGCCATGTTTAAAAATTAAGAAACTGGGGAGGACAGGTGATCCTTCTGTTCACCTTTCCTTCTTTGCAAAAATCTATGTGAGACATTATATTTTTAACTTTCTAGAAAACCAGGAAGTAAATAGATATATAATACCTAGTATGCAGAAGATCCTGAGTCAATTCCCAGCATTTCATATGAAATTGTGGAGACCTAAGCAAATTGTGGGCTACATGAAATGATTATCTGAGTTAGCATAAAGGAATTTTCTATATTTCTTTATGTGGCATGCAATTAGAATATTTTGCCTCACGGTTTCATCAAGTTCTGAAAGTTCAGGAAGGAGAGTGCAGAGAAGAACTACAAAACTGATGAGAGACTTGGAAACTAAATCGTATGAAGGGACATCATAGAGAAGAGAACATGGAATTATTCTCTGTGGTGCCCAAAGGTATGAAAGGATAAAAAAGTGTAAGTTTTACAAAGATAGAGCCAAACCTGACCGTGAAGGCTATTAAGTATTGAAACAGCCTTCTTCCTGGAGTTTTGGTGGTCTGTCATTGGAGATTATCAAACAAAAGTTGAATAACAATTGTCAACAATCATCTAAGGATGGGCAGGGGGTGACTAGAATACCTCCAGGCTCCCTTCCAATAGTATGATTCTATGATTTTGTAGAAGGGATGCCTAATCAGTTAGTTACTTGTTTGTTTGTTACTTTAACTCTATATTCCTTCCCCATTAATTTGGGACTTTTTTCAAAACTGCACAAACTGCTGATTATAAATGTATATTATCTAAGGATGGGCAGGGGGTGACTAGAATACCTCCAGGCTCCCTTCCAATAGTATGATTCTATGATTTTGTAGAAGGGATGCCTAATCAGTTAGTTACTTGTTTGTTTGTTACTTTAACTCTATATTTCTTCCCCATTAATTTGGGACTTTTTTCAAAACTGCACAAACTGCTGATTATAAATGTATATTAACATCCATACTTTTAAAGCATGCATTTCCGAAATATTTGGGAAATTCATCATCACCTGACAGACAACACATTTAGAATTGCACTTTATTCATAGAAAAGCAAAGTGTCAATTTGTATCAGCCTTCGCATTGTCAGGCATTCTTTTCTCTCTGCCTCTCCTTATGGCTTTCTATCTAAACATTCATAAATATGTAAAGATTATATATTTATGTAAAGTACAGTTGTTGTACAAAGAATTCAAAATAAATTATACTGAGGAGAAAAAAATAAAAGGTGAATATATTTTTAGTACTCTCAATGAGTGTTTGGTGTGAAACAAAGGTTGATGAAGTAGGTAATGAATTATGAACCCCAACAACAATTATATGGAATAGATTTATTACTCTTTGTTTTAAAGATTTATATTACCTCATTTTAATCAAATTATTTCCAAAGAGCTTAAAAAAGAATGTAAGATTAGAACATAAAACAATCAAAAACTAAAATCATCAGCAAGATAACATGCCTAAGAAAACTACCAAAATATATTTTGTCTTTTTCAAAAAAAAAAGAATATTAAAAGGCTTATCTAGTATTATGTTATGCAGTTGGAATACCAATTATAATAACTATGCATATCTTACAAATATGGAGAAGTTGGATAGAGCTTTTACAAATACCAATTCCTTGATATAAACATTGAAATATCAATCCTTGCTTGTAGTTACATAAATAATTTTTAAAAACCTACTAATTGACTTTGGAAATTAACAAAAAGGTACCAAATTATTTCTTTGTCTTTTGAGTTTGTATATTTGTATATTTTAATTTTTTGTATTCAATAAAGTTTATTTTTAAAAAACAAATTATTTCTAAATTATTTATTTACTGACACGTCATAACAACCAATGAAAACAAAATAAAAAAAACATTTCCCACCAGATACCAGACTCATCAGCTTTCATTTTTTAAAACAAGATGTTTAAAATGTTATTTCCCAAATGAAATGTTTTCTTCATTATGTGTTTTCATTATGTGTCTCTATGTGTTCTATTATGAACTCGGTGGCTGCTTTGCATATTTTTGACAATACTTTGTAAAACATATTATATTAATCCAGATTATGTCAAATTTCTGATTCTCCAAGAAGCATGGAACACAGTGTAGTAATGTTAGTTTACAAACTTAGTTTGACCATTCTAATTCTAGGTAAAGCCATGGCAGAACGCTGGGTCTGCCCAGTTTACTGATTTAACAAAAAAGATACAAAAGGAATTTGACAAAAAAGATAAAATTAACTAGCTAATAGTAGAAAAATTTGTCAGATTCATTCTAATTCAATGTAAAATAACTAGGAAAAGAGAAGGTATGTCAGGCCAAATATGAACTTCAGCTTTCAGGAAGTAGCAATGTTCCATCTGTTTCCTTTCCAAAATAAGATGATTATGACTTACTGTAAAGAGTGCTGCTATGGGCAATAGACGAATTGTCTTCTGCTGATACGCAGACGATATCATTTACCTTCCAGCAACAAAATCCCCTGGGGGGCAATTTAATTGATCCGGCAGAAGTTATATGTATCCCTGAGAGGGGGAGGGCACAAATAATTTCAGACAAGAGAAAAATGCAGAAAATGCAGATTAATTCAGATTGGAAAATCTGCATTTGTGGAAATGTATAGCAAAAATTACTAGTGTTTTTTAAGTACGAGCATGGCTCTCTTCTATCAAACATAATCAAACTGGCATTTGAGCTTGTATCTTCTATAGCCTAATAACCATCCAGCTGATATTGCCTGAATTGATTTTTGAATTGATGTGATGCATTTCAACAGTTACAACTTTGATCTTATGGAATGGAATCCAGATAACTGTAGAACTGTAGCAAGTGTGACATACATCTAACCTCTTAGCTGAATAAAGTCCACAGAAAGGATGACTCTTCCAATTTCTTTATTTTGTTTTTTTATTCATCAATATTTATGAACTTCCCCCCCAAAAAAAACTGAGTGGAAAAAATGTAGTATGATATGCCACAAGCAATGAATGGATGAATTGGCCAAAAAAAAACATTGGTAAGAAAAAAATAAAATAAATAGAGGTATTCATTTAGAGGTTCTTTGCTCTCCAAATACTGAACACAACACAGCATAGTAAAACCATACACAATGTTTTCTTTCAACACAGGCTATTGCTCAGTATCAATTCCACCTTTCTAGGATTTGCAAAATGATGTTTCCACATAAATATCTCTTTAATATTCAGTCTTTTAATACTCAGTTCAAAAGGAAGTCTCAAAGTCTACAAAGTAGCATACAACTTCTGGCTTTTTTCAAATGTTCTTGCACTAGTTGAGATAAGGTTACTGTTTGTACCTGTTCCTCTTCTAAGTTGCTACTGATCTTTCGGCAAAGTTCCAGGCTCCAAACAGGACTCCCATCATGGCTCCCATTATGCTGCTCACTATACGTTGTGGTCCTGACACTTGAATGACAGCAGTGGTGGGATTCAAAAATTGTTATTAGCGGTTCTGTGGGCGTGGCTTGGTTGGCATGGCTTGACTTTGTGGGTGTGGCAGGGGAAGGATATTGCAAAATCCTCATTCCCTCCACACCCACTAACCTGCTTTCCAGCTCCATTTTCCTGTGAGAGTAACAAAGGAAGACCCAGCTGATCAGCTGGGATTCGGGAGGCAGAGATAGATGGGGGTGGGGCCAGTGAGAGGTGGTATTTGCTGGTTCTCCAAACTACTTAAAATTTCTGCTACCTTTTTTCCAAACTACTCAAAATTTCTGCTACTGGTTCTCCAGAACTGGTCAGAACCTGCTGAATACCACCTCTGAATGACAGTCCTCTTGCTTATTTGTAATAGCTGCCAATCTCCAGACATCTTGTGCCATTTGCATTCCCCATTTCTGCTACACACTCTCCTCCTCGCCATCTAATTTAGCAGTTACTTTTATATGCTCAAAAGACTTGGTGGGGTGAGGTTACCTTTGGATATTAGCATGTCCTTGAAAACACCAGGGTGTGACTCAATCAGCCAGGCAGCTGGAACACCAGCTTGAATGCCTATAAGTGCAGTTCTGAGAGAATGGATGACTGCTGGAGGGAAAGTGGGGGAGCTTGTTTGCATGACTGCAGCTATTTTGAAGAGGACAAATAACAACCCCAATTTCACTGGATTACATATAACAATTCACATATAACAATCTAGAATAAAATTTGATGCACTTTTCAACTTAGTTTTATAGTTTTGTTTGTTTTTATCCTGCCTTCATTATTTTTTATAAATAACTTAAGGTGGAAAACATTTGAAAAATACTGTTTCCTCCTGTTATTTTCTTCATAATAACATGAAAGTCACCCAGATGGCTTTCATGCCTAAGGCAGGAATAGAAATCACAATGTCACCCATTCTAGCTGATCTTTTACTACTATACCAGTATGATCTAATTCTAAATTTGTTTAACTTGGAACAGATTAATCTCTAAGGAAATGGGAGAATACATATTTTGTGTATATTTATTAACCATTATTCCATAGATTTCAAAAAAATTCTGACCAGGATAAATTCCACAAATGTTCTAAAGTAAGCATTCAATACTAAGCAGATTCTACAAAGTTGCTAAATAACACTGCCATCACCAAGTTAAAAGTTCTTGAGTTGAACTTGACTTCTTGATTCCAGATGACTGGAGACACAACCATTTGTTTTCTTCCAGTAGTATGATATGTTGTAACTCATTAGTTCACTTTATAGCTCTGCTTAGTCTGTTGGTCTTAACTGTAAGTTCTGATGATACTGATCATGCTTAGTTTCCAAACCCTGCTAAGGTCAGCCAGATGCTGTCACTGTTATATACCTCACCTTCATCCAGACAGTAAAACAAAAGACAGGCATACTTAGATCAAATTGCATTCCTGATAAATTTGTGAATATGTCCATGTAATTTTTCATTGTACATTGGTAACAATGTAAAAATCCTTTGCTGTTACCTTTCTGGGTTTGAGGATTTTTTTTCTCAACTTCCCAGTTTAATAACAGTCATGGATTTTTTTTTAGTAATCTTCCATCCAAATCTAACTGAACCCAAAACAAATAAACCAACATTCAAGAATAAAACTACTAAAGAGAAACTAACATAGCCAACATGAAAAAAATCCAGTTATTCACATGTCAAATGTCAGTCCTATTTATACTGAAATCAGTGTTCCTATTCCTGCCTCTTTTTCCTACCTGTGTAACTTGTAACAGACTTAAAATCACAATCTTTGGGGTGGAAAAGAAGATTGCTATCTCTCTCTTGTTTTGACAATAGGATAGTCTGATTTCAGGCTGTTTCCTTGTGACCTTGTAAAAACCGACTCACATGCAGTTACTGTCATCTACTGTGGTAGATATCATGATAGAGATACAGCAACATGGAAGTAATTAACCATAACCATATCTACAAAAGTTAAAATTGCGATACAAAAATGACTAGAATAAGTCTAGGGGCTAGCAAAGGACATTCAAGCTCGAGTATGCTTCACTCAACAAAATTATCTTGTCCTTTTTATAGGTAATAGATCATGTCTTCTAAACTAATCATATTGTACTGAACATTTAGAACACAGTAGGCTCTGCAAAAGTTAAACTGATTGGTATATTGAGAAAGCAATCAAAATGACACTATAATTAATAGAGCAATATGCCTTGTTGACAGATTCATATATGCAAATATATTTTGTTCCAAATCAGCCATGATGAAAATATTTCTTTGGGCTTGGAGGGTTTATCTCCCTTTCATGCCGTCTCTTCTGATAAGAAAATGTTTAGCACCCTACTGTCTCGTCTCCATACGTTTAATGAACTTTAAATCTTATTACTCTTTACTAGCATTCCTTCTGAATGGGGAGGGGTGGGGAAGTAAACTTTAAACTAAAATATTTGAAGAGTTCCAATAGTCTGCCTGGCATTTAGCTGCTGAACTCTAATTTTGTTTTGTAACTACACATTCTGAGTCAAAAACTCATTTCATTTAATTTTACGAACTCCTAGATGGCCTTTGCCATGTTTTGTTTTCCGAATTTGAAACCACAATTTAGGAAATAATACTGACATATTTGATACATTTACTGTAAATATTAAAATTGCACCAAATTACAAAGTGGTGTGAACTCCTACAAATGCTATGCAAATGTTCAACATTGGTTATTGTTTAGCATATGATGCTATAATCTTTCTCTGCATATTTGCATATTAACACATAAGTCTTTTTTATTCAATAGGAATTTCTTAAAATATTCCTGCATTGCTGCAGCGTCAATTGCACTCTTATCTTTCCCTCTTTGAATTTCACTATTATGATTGTAAGGATGTGATGCAAAATATACGTCATTGTGGCATATTTGTATTATTGCTACTAGAACCCTTATCGTCTTCTCTTTGTTGGCAGCTCTCCCTGATTACAGAGCAAACAAAACCTCTGATTCTGTTCAGTAGTTTTATATTCTTCCTTAGCAATAGCTTAAATTGCACACATTTACCCTCTCTGCTGCTTTGCCTCTCTCTGCCCACACTATGTTCTATTGAGCTATTGATCATAGTACATGAAGCAGAAAAACTGAATAGGCTGGCATCAGAGAAAAGCAAATCACTTTGATAAATTCTGTAGCTTTTTATTTGAGAAAAGGTGAAAGAGAAATGTTCTGCACTGGATTACCAGTAAGGTAAAAAGAAAAGTAAAGATGAATAAAAAATAAAGAAAATTATAAATTTTAGAGGTAAAATCCACATATTAGCCCAAACCAATCAGAGGCATACATGATTTTAACAATATCACTCTAGTATAGCTTTGGATTATAAATTCCACCTATTAGTTTTCTTTTAACCTGAGCTACCTGAATAACTGTGATATTGTTAAATCCATGTATGCTTTTGAATGGTTTGGGCTAATATGTGGATTTTACCTCTAAAATTTATAATTTATCTTTAGTTTTTAATCATCCTTACTTTTTTCTTTACTGGCAATCCAGTGCAGAACATTTCTCTTTCACCTTTTCTCAGTAGAGAATATAGAAACACTGAAAAGAATCTTAGTTGATTGATCAGAGATTATATACGCACCACCCAAACATATTAGATAACTTTGATATTTTTTGTGCTTCTTGTCCCTTAAAACCTTTAGCAGAAGCTGTACTTTATATCTTCATCTATAGCATTGTGATTAGTTTGTCACAGAAACAAGCCTTTCCAGTGGAAATCCTTATATTGAATTGAGTTTTCTTAGAGACCTATATAGTATATAGCAGTGGTGGGATTCAAAATTTTTTACTACTGGTTCTGTAGGCATGGCTTGGTGGGCCTGGCATGGCTTGGTGAGCATAGCAGGGGAAAGGATACTGCAAAATCTCCATTCCCACCCCACTCCAGGGGGAAAGTTATTGCAAAACCCCATGCCCTTCCCACTAACCTGCTTTCTAGCTCTGTTCTCCTGTGCAGGGAAACAAAAAAAGAACCAGCCAATCAGCTGGGACATGGGAGGCAAAGAATTGATAGGGGCGGGGCCAGTCAGAGGTAGTATTTGCCGGTTCTCCGAACTACTCAAAATTTCTGCTATCGGTTCTCATGAAGTGGTCAGAACCTATATACCACCTTTGGTATATAGGTCTCTACACACAGCACTCTGCAGTGGCATTGATGTCATTTGCTTTGTTGTTTTGAATGATTTGTTATTAGATACTTTTTGATTCATCCTTTTTAATTTTTGGCTTTAGATTTATTTTGAGATTTGTCAAATACTACATGACATTTAAAAGCGTTTAAAAAGAAAAGCATCCCAGAAGTAAGAACATTAGTCATTGAATTCATTTCAGGAAAAAGTGTTCTTCCATCTCTATGTGGCTACTTTATATTAAAAATATAGTCTCCAATATCCCTATAAGAAAACAAGTTATACTGAGACCCTGTATTTTGCCACCTGATTGATTCTGTTTATCAGCTGGGACAACCTAACAAAAAGTGACCCTATTCTTTCTTATTCTCCAATAGTGTGCAAAAAAATCAGAAAGTGACTGCTCTTAACCAAGTCTAATAATCTGGCATCCTATTTTAGATTTTAATCTTTTGAATAAAACAAAATGAAATTGAAATTTCCCATAAACATTAGGAGCAGCTTGCATAAAAAATCTTTTGTGATATAGTCTGCATCTGATGCAATACACTGGAGAAGTTTGGATTAGCATTTAAATCTATATTTAAGTTTACACAGAGAGGAAAAATACTGAAAGATAAATATTTTTAACTTACTCTCATATTTTGAGATACATCCTTTAAGCAGAAACATCCACCTTAAAAGGTTCTGATGAAGAACAAAATAACTAGATTTTCTTTTTCTCTAATGATGGCGTCTATTGGACGTTTATAGGGTAAAGGAAGTAGGGAGTTTGTGTTCCACTTGAGAGATGATATTTGTAAATTTGGAAGAGTTCTTCTAACATTTCAATTGGTAACAATAATATTCTTACCATATAATGAACAAATTGACTATACTCAGTTTAGAATTTAGAATTCCAGGATTGTGTCATTTATATTTGAACCCAAACAATATGTTATAGGTCTTATGTAGGATGCTACATCAGCTGTTTTCTGTATTTTTTTAGTACAGTGAGTAGGAGCTGGAAAAATTAGACACTGTTTCCCAACTCTGTATGGCTATGAGCAGTAGGAAAAACAATTCAACCAGCATTGTTGGAACTTTTTCTGTAGTTCATAATCATGATAGAAAAAAGTTCTCCTTAAGGATTTTAGCAATAAATTTAGGAATAAAGTTTCATAACGTTTTCATTACAAAATTGATCATTGCAATTGAAATAAGGAACATCATAAGATGAATCTCCAATAAATTTGAAATAGCTTAGATCTAAAAATGCTGCTCTTCAATAATAAGGCAGAACTTCAATCAAATTTGAGACTTATATTTCATTTCTTAAACTTGTTTTCTAATTTAAAAAATTCTCAAATTTGCCAAATCTACCATATTTCATCACCAGCAGTAAGAAAAAAATGGTCAAGACTTTCTTGAGTCAACCTCAACTCCAGATAAAGGTAACTATCAAGATTTCTTTACAGCATTAAGGAAGTGGTTTGTCATTGCCATCTTTCCAGATACTGAGTTTCTCAGTCTAACGACAACAAAAAAGATTTTCCTTGCTTTAAAACTTGACCTGCAAGTTCACTGTGTTCAGGATAAGGCATTGTTGTTGTTAGTTACAAAGTTGTGTCCGACCTATCACGAACCCATGAATAACATTCCTCCAAGCCTTCCTGTCCTCTACCATCCACCAGAGTCCATTTAAGCTCATGCTGACTGCTTCAGTGACCCCCATCCAGCCACCTTATTCTCCACCATCCCCTTCTTCTTTTGCACTCAGTTGTTCACAGCATTAGGCTCTTCTCCAGTGAGTCCTTCCTTCTCTTCTGGTGCTCCCTATTTTATTGTTTTCTTCTATTTCTTTGCACTGTTCATGTAAGAAGACATTTTTATCTCTTCTAGCTATTCTCTGATATTCTGCATTCAGTTGGGTATATTTTTATCTTTCTCCCTTGCCTTTCACTTCCCTTCTTTCTTCAGCTATTTGTAACGCTTCCTCAAACAGCCATTTTGCTTTCTTGCATTTCTTTTTCCTTGGGATGGTTTTAGTTGCTACCTCTTGTACAATGTTGCCAACCTTCATCCATAGTTCTTCAGGCACTCTGTCTATCAGATCTAATTCTTTAAATCACCTCTACTGTATATTCATCAGGGATAGGATTTAGTTCATACCTGAGTGGCTTAGTGCTTTCCACTACTTTCTTCAATTTAAGCCTAAATTTTGCAACAAAAAGCTCATGATCTGAGCCACAATTAGCTCTCCATCTTTGGCTGCAGAACACATAGTCAATCTGATTTCTCTGTGGACAACCGGTGATGTGCATGTGTCATCTCTTGGGTTGCTGGAAAAAGTGTTTGCTATTACTATCATATTCTTTTGACAAAAATCTTTCAGCCTATGCCCTGCTTCATTTTGTACTCCAAGGCCAAACTTGCCTGTTATTCCTGTTATCTTCTAGCTACTTTAGCATTCCAATCCCCCATGATAATAAGGACATCATTTTTTGGTGTTAATTCTAGAAGGTGTTGTAGGACTTCATAGAACTGGTCAACTTCAGCCTCTTCAGCACTAGTGGTTGGGGCATAGACGTGGAGTACTGTGATGTTGAATCGTTTGCCTTGGATTCAAACTAAGATCATTCCGTCATTTTGGGGATTGTATCCCAGTACTGCTTTTCCTATTCTTTTATTGACTATGAAGGCTACTCCATTTCTTCTGAGGGATTCTTGCCCACAGTAGTATACCTGATGGTCATCTGAATTAAATTCACCCATTCCTGTCCATTTTAGTTCACTAATTCCCAAGATGTTGATGTTCAGTCTTGTCATCTTTGTTTGACCATGTCCAGCTTTCCTTGATTTATGAATCTTACATTCCAGGTTGCTATGGAGTATAGATCTTTACAGTATCTGACTTTCCTTTCATCACCAGATACATCCACAGCTGAGCGTCCTTTCAGCTTTGACCCAGTCACTTCATTCTTTCTGGCACTACTAGTACTAGCCCTCTGCTCTTCTCCAGTAGCATATTGAACACCTTATGATCTTTTTGCCTTTTGATACTGTCCATGGGGTTTTCATGGCAAAGATACTGGAGTAGGTTGCTATTTCCTTCTCTTCTCCAGTGGATCACGTTTTGTCAGAACTCTCTATTATGACCTGTCCATCTTGGGTAGCCCTGCATGGCATAGCTCATAGTTTCATTGATCTATGCAAGTCCCTTCACCACAAAAAGGCGGTGATCCATGAAGGGAAAACCATTGCTACTACTTACAAAAACTCCTTCCTTTTGACCAAAATATTCTGGGATTTGACAGGAATGTCCCCCATGGTTGCTGTATATTTAGAAATCTGAGAACAGATGAATACAACTTGTTCTGTATTGTTCTGCATGTTCTGATTCTGGACTATCTCTGGACTAAGATATTCTGAAAACTTTCATTTGCGTCCTTGAACTGGATTGTATATCCACTTAATGTACACCCATCAAAATAAGTAGTTATTAACAACTTTGTCCATGAATTCCCTTTTATGGGAGCAAATTCTACAGTTTTAACTATACAATTATAAAGTCTAGTCAATTTCCATACATAGTTGGTCAGTTCATGCTTCCCAAGACTCCTGTTTCAAGAGGAGACTCAGATAATTGAAAATTGTTCAAAATTGCAGATTAAAGATGACAATAGAAATTTGCCAGTATATTAGAGGGACCTTTGCCTCTCTCTACTATGCAAGAATGTCATTTATTTATTTAGATAGGTTTGTTAACTGCCTAGTTCTAATTTTATCTATGAATTATTTTTTTTACCAATTCATGTTTTTGGGTGAAGAAGACTTTATCATCACTTGAAATATAAATAGCATGTTATTCATCTTCTGACATTTTGGATAGATTTTTAATTATAAATTTTAAATTCAAGTTATTCCCATTTGTTTAACAGTTCTTTTAATATGCATATCTAGAATTCACAAAGGCAAACATTTGATCAGAGGGATTTTTCTTCTCTTTCCTCATCTTTCTTTCCACAATTGGAAGTAGAAGTTTAAAAAGAATAAGAAAAAAGAAAGGCAAAGAAAGAGTTTGACTGTAGTTGCTGATATTAGTGCCTTCTTAAAATTCATGTCACAGTTAGAATTTGTATAGTGATTTCCATGTTCAAAACATTTCACAGATGTTATAATTTAATAAGCTCCAAGGCTATGAGGAAGGTAGAAAGTTATGATTTCAAATTATACTTTAAAGAAACAATTGATGAAAAGACAAAAGATTAATCATGAAACAGTTTCAGTTAATTGGCCTTTTCCTGGATACTGGAGATTAACTATAAATTAAACAATTACTTGTCTATGGAGTTTGTTTATTTCATTGTTTATTTTGAAGAGCCAAGAGGAACTTGTTGGTAAAATTTTCTGTTTTCAAATATAATTTTAAACAGAAGCTGAAGAAATAGATACCACCAAAAGGCTCTGAGCATTCCTCCTAGTTTGTTAATAAAGTGTTATTTTTGTGGATTGTGAGTTGAAAAAAAAAGAATTTTCATCAATTTCACAACATGATCCAGAACAATTAACACTAACATAATATATATTTATGGCAGAAAAGATCTATTTCTCTCAAAGGAACCGTTAAAGAAGGTGGAAACTGTTAAAAGAAACTGATAAAGAAGCTAGCATGTACTTGGCTCACTACTTCTCACAGCTAATGCAAGCAGAACAATTTGTACAAATTGATGGAACTCAATATTTAATCTTTAGGGCCCAAGCCCTGTGAGAGTTGGCAGGAACAGTGCTGCATCTTTCCCATATTGTTTAACTTCTTTTCAAGTATAAAGTGTTAACAAAATTCCTACTGTATAAAAAGTATATTCATGCTCTTACCACACTTCATATTTTGAAACAATTGAGTCTGTATACCAGTGATGGGATTCAATTTCTTTTACTACTGGTTCTGTGGGCATGGCTTGGTGGGCATGGCAGGGGAAGAATACTGTAAAATCTCCACTCAGAGGTGGCATTTGCCGGTTCTCCAAACTACTCAAAATTTCCACTACCAGTTCTTCAGAACTGGTCAGAATCTGGTGAACACCACCTCTGCTATATACTCATATTCTTTTTTTCTTTTCATATTTCTCAAAAGTTTAGAACTTTCTTGGGTTTCTTTAGACTTTTTTGGCTTCAAACACATAAATAGTCTTTGTAAATGTATTAAAATTACTGCTATACTAGTGAACCCTCAACACACAGAAATTACAATGGAAACCTCTATACATTACATGGAAATTTCTATACATTTCGCAATAGAAATGGGACATCTAGAACATTCTGTTTTCTCCTTATAATATGAGGGACAAAACACCAGAAGGCAGATTTTAAATTATCAACAATTTTGGCAGAGACAATGGATATCATTGTATAAACTACTGAACAGTGAAATAAATCAGATGTAGTTGAAAATGATAGCATTTCATGGTTACATGTTTCTAGCAGTAATTTCAAGTTGTTTGGATTTTTTTCTACAACTGGAATCATACTAAGCTGATTTGCTTTTGGCTTAATATGATGTAAGAGTATACCATATTTTGGCAAAATGTGGCAAATTTCAAATCTCATTATCTGCAGAGCAATTTAGAGTGTGTTTCAAAGTTCTTATTAAATATATTAAAAGATAATAAAAAGAGGGCATTGATGGTGCAAACAGCCAGTTCCTTTTATTTCTGGAATAATATGTTTGAATATTTATTTAATAGGGTATATTTGTAATATCCTGTTCTCTGAGCCCTGTACATAATCTGAACAAAATAAAAAAGGAAATGTTTGGTCTGATCTTGCAATGCAGCCTCAAAAATGTTTTTTCCCCCTTAAAAATATTCAAATTGTACACAGACTTATTTTATTTTTATCATAGTCAGGCTAGAAGTGATTCAGGCATTTTTGACTGGCCTGTATATTAACTAGTGTGTGCCATAGCAGCAGGAAAATCCATATGTTGTCTAACTTCATGTTGATTGGCAGTTTTTGAGGAATAATGCCAGCCTGATAATGACTTATTTAAAATTCTTTCTTTTTCTAAATACATTTGCTTCTTTATCTTCAACTGTTTAAGTTCTGCAAGGGTTGAAAAATAGTGATGACATTTGTTCTGTCACAGTGCCGTGTTTAACTATCTGATCAATGTTTCCTAATGGGTAGAATTCTGGAGTAAACTTTGAACTAATATAGATACAACAGAATCCCTATTGCATTTTTAGTTATGCTACTTTTATTTAACTGTCCCAATAGAAAATTAAGTGGGTGATTAATTTTAGAAAATTTATTCCAAAGCTGTTTTTTTCAATTTCTTCACTCTGTTCAGAACTGAAGGAGCTTCTTGGGTGAGAAGCAAAATGTCTTCAAAAACCGAAAGTCCAGTTGCCTCTTGAAAAAAGCACTTTTGGGAAAACCGTTACTTGGATGACTGAGAATATCCATAGACATTTAGAAAGTTTACTTTTTATTTTTCATTTTTAAAAAAATTCTCATCCTAAAAGAGGAAAATAAAGTAGCTATTTAAAACTAATTATAGTTCTATTATTAACACATTGCATAGAGAGGTTTGGGCATGTATTTAATAATATTAAATCATAATTTGAAAATTGTATAAAGATAAAATATGCATGTAGTTTATTAAAGAATGACAATATTGAAATCAAGTACTAGTGGTCCATTTTTACTGAAATCAATTTTAGTACTCTTTTATACTTAATTATATTACATCTGCAAGAGAGCTAGCTACCTTTGTTCAAACATTTGGTTCATAGCACTATATATTGAGCAAAAAAAAGCAGGTAGAAAATTGATAATAGATGTTTTCATGCATTATGAATATCTGTACAAAAATGGTCTGGAAAACTTGCAAAGATATAAGATAAGAAATTATGATAATGACACTTTTCAGAGCTTGATCGCCATAATATTCTTCTTTACTGGAAATATCTTGATACTTTCATTCACAAGGAATTAAATTCCAACTATTTATACCATCTTAAAATTGTCCAGAATGTTTAATTAATTCAAGTCCTGAAAACTGAATCTGGTTGTATTGAAAAAGAAATGTCAAAATTTCAGCAGTTAACTAACTGCTCTAGTCAAATTCAAAAAAATCTCTTTGAATTTTAAATTACTTGACTGACAGAATATCTAAAGAACCATTCCTTCCATACATGCATGGATCCATTAGAGATTATTTCTAAAGGGCCTTGAAATTTAGAAGAGACAGGAGGGTGTTGCTGGCCTATATATTGCCCTTCCTAAAGTACCTTGCTAATGATTCAGAACCAGGCAAAGGAATTTCTCTTTATGCAGACAATTTAGATTTTAAATCTTGGAAATACTAAGTGACTCTTTTTATACATTTTATGCTGTATTCTTCTGAGAATTGCTCCTGTTCATTATATACTGTTTTTATTCTTTTCATGAAGTAAGTCCACCCAAATAATTTATAACACTGAGCAGACTAAAATGCAACTTATAAACAAAATATATTCCAACTTATAAACAAAATATATTCCAGTACCTATTCTAGGTACTGTTCAAAGTTCACACCACACACAAACACACACACACACTACTGCCCAGCCTACCAGCTATCTCTTATTGACTGCTTTTAATAGGGGCTGCTAGGAAGCTGAACTCTTGAAAAGTTCTTTTGCTTTCAGTTGCCATTGCTTTCCAAAGCAGAATCAGTCTTCCTTTGTTCCCATTTAAGACTTAGCAGGAACCAATTATTTGAAAAATAGGGAGTGGAAAGTGTACTATGTATTAGAATTCCCTGATATGAAGCTGTCCAGTTTTTAAATTTAGTTTGATATATCTGTATCGAACAATAAACTGAATCCATGACAGAAGAAAGCAACTGCCTTCATTTGGTTTGCATTCCATACAGGGCAAGCAAAAATGACTGGAAACAACTGAGGCCATTTTAAATACTGATCTTCATGTTTGCAGAAGAGATCATAGGCTGATAGGTTGTTTTCTTTGCTCTAAGATTCCTAAATATAGTGGAGTTATACGTGTAGTTTTGATGAAAAAGTAAATTCCATATAGGAAATCTTTCAAGGACTACAAATACAATTTCTTAAAACGTTTACAGAAATATATAATGAAACCATGGTAAAATACGCTGTATATTTCTAATAATCATATATTAAGAAGGATATTAGTAGATCTGGAAAAATGCAGGTCCATAAATGGACATAAAATGTATATGATAAAGAAAACTAAGGGCACTGAGAGAAAGGTTCAAAAATATTTAAAAGGGTACTTCCAACTGCCCAACTTAAGCCCCTTTCACATTGATAGATGCTTCAATCACATGATCACAGCTTCCAGCTTGACTTTTTGAGAGAAAGAGAGAAAGAGACAGACAGACAGACAGACAGACACAGACACACACTGTATGTAAGTAGTCCTTGATAACAAATTACTTGTGTGGGGTGAAATTCTCCTTAATCTCAAAATAGTTTCCATTATTATTTCATTGAATTGTGGAGAAATCAGGACAGATAAGAGTATTTCTTCACGCAGTGCCTAATCTATGAATTTTACTATCACAGGATGTTACAAACTTGGATAACTATTAAAAAAACAAGAGAGAATGAATGCTAAGACTATCACTCTCCTTTTAAGTATTGTTGCTAGTATCAGCAGCCAGAAAGCCTCCAAATACCAATTTCTAGAGCATACAGTCACATCTTGCTTGTATGCTTCCCATGGATACCTGGTTGGCCCCTATAAGATAGGCAGCATGAAAACAGAATTCTAACCTTTCATCTGGTTCAATACTTTTTTCTTTGATTTATATGTAACTTGCTTCATGTGAGCAGCTCACCTAAGGCTGTCCAAAAGTACATTTAAAGAGGCCACCTGCGTGGGTAAAATGTGTTCACACATTTATTTTTCAATTGAAGATACAATGTACAATTCTTTTTTCCTCTGAAAGGAAGGAAAAATCCAGAGTGAGACTAGAAGAAAGAAAGTGATAACCCACAGAAAAGTCAAACTATCTATTTATTTAGTTTTGCGTTTTAGGTTGCATTTTGCATTAATCGCTGCCATGGATGAGAGCCCTGTAATTTATTATTGGTGATAAGTGTGGACAGCAGCTATTATTTTTTCTCCTGGTTTTGAGATGTGGTGAGGAGGAGATGTGCAGATTTGTAAAACATGTATTATTCAAAGACCCAATCTGGTTCTATAGTAATTGCCCCAGGTTCTTGTTTTTTTCCAGAACATTTCATTCTTTCCCCTTACTTAAAAAAGTCATTTTTCTTTCACATTTTCTTTGTGATTTTTATACATTCCTTATATGCAATGATAAATTAGAAATATTTGGACTATTTGCAATCCAGTGCAATAATTTCAGGTCATATTTGCACTTATTCCCACATTATGTGCCCTGGGCATTAAATAACTCAAAGGCGTATGTACTGTACATATATATTCATGTATGTATTCCATATATTCATGTATGTATTCTATTTCCCTCTAAATAAAGATCAAACAATAATATTTAACAATTTACCTCATGATATACTTAATAATACATATGGTATATTTCTCAACGGCTGTCATGAGTAAATATAAATCAAAGTAATAAACATCACAACATCTCACAGGTGCTGACCAATTTCCTCTCATCTGATATCTCACCCAATGCTATCAAATGAATTTACCCGGAATTGAAATCCAACTGCAAGGTGTCCAAATTTATTATTTATTTTATTTATTTATTTATTTAAATTTTTATACCGCCCCCTCTTCCAAAAAGGGACTCGGCCTACTAAAAATGGACAGTATATACACTTAAAAACAAATTAAATAACATAGATCCGGCCGAATCCCTTCAGATATAAAATTCCCAAAGTTTAAAATTCCAGGATTGTAATTAAAAATTTAAAATTTAAAAACCGAATTAAGTTAAAACCCCATGAACCGTTTACTGGGCCAGGCCGGCCTGTTGGAAAAACAAGGTCTTTACTGCGCACCGGAAGGTCTGGATGTCGGTAATGGCCCGTATCTCTGGGGGCAGATCATTCCACAGGGAGGGGGCCCCCACAGAGAAAGCCCGCACCCTCGGGGTCGCCAGCCGGCAACGATCAGGTGGCGGAACCCTGAGGAGGGCAACCCTGTGTGAGCATACTGGGCGGCGGGAAGCTGTTGATGGCAGCAGGCAGTCCCATAAGTACTCAGGCCCCAAGCCATGGAGCACTTTAAATACAGTCAGTACCACCTTGAATCGGATCCGGAAGGCCACAGGAAGCCAATGCAGCCTGTGGAGAAGTGGTGTTACATGGGAGCTCCGAGGGGCTCCCAAGATCACCCGCGCAGCCGCATTCTGAACCAACTGCAGCCTCCGGACACTCTTCAAGGGGAGCCCCATTTAGAGAGCGTTGCAATAGTCCAAGCGGGAGATGACGAGGGCGGAGGTGACTGTGCGAAGTGTGTCCAGATCCAGAAAGGGCCGCAACTGGTAAATCAGACAAATCTGACAAAAGGCCCACCTGGCGACGGCTGTGATATGGTCTTCTAAAGACAGCCGTACGTCCAGGAGGACACCCAGATTGCGAGCCCTTTCCACGGGGGTCAGAATTTCTCCCCCCACGGCCAGCAAAGGAACAAGCCGGCTGTATCTGGGCGCAGGAAACCACAGCCACTCGGTTTTGGTCGGGTTGAGACGAAGCCTGTTAAGACCCATCCAACTCCGCACGGCCCCCAGGCACCGGGTCGTCACTTCAACGGCTTCGTTGGGGTGGCCCGGGGTAGAGATGTACAGCTGAGTGTCATCAGCGTACTGATGGAACTCTACCCCAAAGTCACCCAGTGGCTTCACATAAATGTTGAACAGCAGGGGCGAGAGCACCGACCCCTGAGGCACCCCACACAGTAGGGGCCTCTGGGTCGACCTCTGCCCCCCTGTCAACACAAATTGCGAACGGTCAGAGAGGAAGGAGAACCACCGTAAAACGGTGCCTCCCACTCCCAACCCCCCCAACCACCGCAACAAGATACTGTGGTCGACAGTATCAAAAGCCGCTGAGAGATCTAACAGGACCAAGACGGAGGAACAACCCCTGTCCCAGGCCCTCCAGAGATAATCCCCATCCTCCAGTGTTCTGTGAAGCTACAATGAAATATGCTCTCCACAATCTTCCTAAAGCTAGTTTGGAGACAGGGCAAAAGTTGTCTAACACAGTCACATCTAGAAATGGCTTCTTGAAAAAAGTAAACCACCAACTCCTTAAGCATCAGTGGGATTACCTTCTCAAGGATAAATTAACCATGATCAGAACCAAATCACATGTTTTGTCTTAGCAGTTAACCAGGAGGGACATAGTTCCAAGATGAAGGTGGTCACACTCAAAGTTCCAAGACTATTGAGCCTGTTGGTTCCAATGTCTTGGCATCAACAGGTTCAAACTCATCTGGGATAACCAAGACAGATTTGGCCTCGATCAATTCTATGAATCTTGCTTTCGTGCTTCAAACAAAGGTCTTCAAACTTGTTAAGTTTAAGGCTTATGTACTTCAACTCCCAGAATTCCTGAGCTAACATGACTGGACGAAGAATTCTGGGAGTTGAAGTCCACAAATCTTAAAGCTGTCAAGTTTGAAGACCCCTGGCTTAAAACAATGAAGCTGGTTGTGACTTTTTAAGCTTATAAATGCAATCAGAGTCTATGCTAAGGATGAATTCTAAGGCACCTCCATGGAGATATGCATATTTTCACATATTCAGAGAAAAGTTATAAAGCATTCACTGGGAGCATAGGATCAGAGCCAATCTGAGCTATTTATTAATCCAATCCTTTGCTCAACGAAAAATCCAGCAAAGCAATTCTAGCAGATGATCTTCCTATCCCTATCTGAAAGCCTTCAGCAAAGGAGAAACTACAACTCTTCTAAGGAGGCTATTCTTTTGCTGAACATTTCTTATTATCAAGCTAATACTCCTAGTGAATCTTCTCCAGGTGTGGAAGTTTGCCCACTGAAGAATTGGCAGCAAAATATTAGCCACAAGCAAATCTGGAAAAAAAACCTGACCTTTCTGCAAAGAAGAAAAATGGCAAAGTACATATACTTTTCAAAAGGTTGTAGGTGACCACTATGTATTTTCTAAGTTTATTTATTGTTTTGAATCCTGATATTTTTATGTTAGGCATTATGAGCAATGCTGCAGCATTTTTAGAATTTTTTTTTGTGTGGACTATCTAGAATTACAAAATGACAAAGCAGCATCATGTGGCACAGTCCAGAATGCACAAGTGCAGAGAAGTAGCTTCTTTTTGAAGAATCTACTGCTGCTGTACATGTGTTAGACTTCCCAAGATTAACCAAAACTAGAAATTCCCTTGATGTTTTTGTTCATGCATTTTCAAAGGACAGTGTAATCCTCATCTATCCCATCAGACTATCAAATATTTCTTTGTATTTTTTTAAAAAAAGTTCAGAAAAGATAACAGGCACAAAAACAGGCAGAAGAACAACACAGGGCTTCTTTTTTAAAAAACTATATATCCATATCAGAGAGGTCTTTGATATGACAGAATCCCTTGCAGGTGCTGGATCAAAATAGATCTCATGGTCTCCTCAAAAGCATATTGTGGTTGCCCTGCCCCTTTCTGAAGCTAAGGTAGCAAATTTTCAGAATAAAAGGAACAAAATATATGACTGTAGTAGATTTAAAACAGCAATAATGTATATGAAATAAAATTTATATGGGCACTTTTTTACAAATGTAGAAGCAGTTGTCAATGCACTACATCAGAGGTGTCAAGCTCACGGCCCACGGGCTGAATGCATCATGCACTGGCTATGCCTATGCCCAGTTTAGCAAAGAGGGAAAAGTTGTAATATGTCACAGGATGACGATGTGACAATGCGTGTTTGACACCTTTGCTCTACATAATGTATCCGGAGCACTTTGCTTGGAAATATTCTTGAATTTGTCAAATTCTCTCATTTTTAACAGACCAAGTTAAAAAAAATTAAAGTGTCCTTTAAACTGAGTTCAACTATAGATGACTTCATAGACATGCTTTTTGCTAATAACACCAAAATATAGGCTGTCTTATACTTAGATCTTAATTGTTCCAGAAATTACCCTAAGTCATGACAATCATTAAGTGCGTCACATATGTCCACACTTGATCTTATGAACATCTAGCAGCAGTTTTAACTAAAGGCTGAGGTCATTAAATAAACATCTCAGTAGTTAAGCAAACTCGTTTTCATCAATGGTGTTTTTTGCCAGAAACCCAGTAAACCCTGGAAACCATAAGTAAGTAAGTAAGTAAATTGGAAATCAAGGTATGTGACTGTAGGACACTGCAAACAGCAATAAATATAACCAGTTGCTAGATGCTGAAAATGCAATCATATGGCCACAAGTATGTGTGTGGCTGTCAGAAGTAGATTGAGCAACCAGTCATTAAACAAGGTCTAATGTAGTCTAAGACCATCTTTCTAATGTTTCTTACAGCCATATTATTTCCTGGAAGAATCTCCTCCAAGTACTAATCAGGTAGACAAATTTAGCAAAATATTGTACTATTACCTGCATTGAAAGTTTGTGTTGCCAAGTTAAAAACTTTGCAGGTTCAAAAAAGAGTGAATGCTAAATTTCCAAATAGTTCAAATCAATGTTTGATCATGGTGGCTGGCTATATGTGAGTGACATATTAGAAGACCTGGGTTGGGAATGTTATTTCTTTCTCTGAATCATGGAAAAGCCTATAATCATTTTTTAAATTATGCAAAAATTACTAAGCATTTATTTATCACTGACTGTATGCTGTATAACATTGCTTTATTTATGGATTGGGCAAAGCTCCTGTCTCTTTCAAGAATTGCGCAGAAGCCTTGCTACAGTCATGGCTTCAGAAGAGGGTGCCCCAGTTTACGAATTGAACTGATTTCTTTAATTCACATTAAGACCAATTTAACATGGCTAACATCTCTGTTATTGCTGTGGCTTATTCCATAAATGCAATAGGATAGGATACATATGGAGATTTGTGTACAACAAATCCATATTATTCTGTCATGTATATAATATTTAATAGGAACCAAACTGACAAAATTGGAACTCAAAATCAACATCTGTTTCTATATGAAGCCTTTAGGATGTGTTAAACAACAGATTTCCAGTGCTGTTTTTGCTGACCAAATATAATGGAAGATTTTATCCAAATCCAGCTCCATGTATTACACATAGTTCTATTCTATGAAGTTTCTGAGCTGAATTCTCAAGATCCAATATAATATCCAAGAAACTGTCTTGGAAAAATAATGTAATAAACGTTTGTATCCCAAATAATTTTAAAGTAATGAGGCTTGTTTTCACATTTAGAATGACTTTGTTATTGGCAGGGACAATTGGATACCACCTGAAGGTAACTTACACATCCAGATGAGCTGCAAGTTTAGGAAGGAAGCTGACACAAGCCAGACCCCTGCTTCTCTTACACAATATGAACCAAGCTTCCCAAACCTCAACTACAATGCACCATTCCAAAACAGTAGTACCACCACCATCATTAAGATTAAAGACTGTAGCAGCAGCTAAGCCAAGGGCCAAAGCAGGAGCTATCTTTACCTTTGCCAACCAGATCAGAGCCTGTTATAGAGGACTGAAAAATAGCAATGAAGCTAGAGTGTGTTAGTTTTTTCCTCTTTTGATTTCTCTATAATACAGTTTGGTTATCTAACCCATGCCTGCCTGTGTGGATTATATTCTAATTTTTCCCTGTGATCTTGGTATTGTGTTTTTGAGTTTTTATTTATGAAAAGGTTAAACCTTATTCCTGTGCTGTTAGCTGTAACCAGAATTTCCATATCTGGACTGCAAAGCTCAGGATGATCATTATATGGCAACAAAGATTACAGAAAACTGTATTTGCTGCCAGCTATTGTTTATCCAGAGTTTTGCAGTCAGATATGAATAGTCCTGGAAGTTTTTCTATCTAGAATTTTATAATCCAGTATACAATTACAATCTCAGAAACAAATTAATCCCAATTTACCAAATATCACTAACTTTTGAAATGGAGGAATGAAATCAGATAATTCTATAAGATACACATTCTCACTTTAATTCTATTAGTATCAAACTATTTGTATCTGTTGTAATTAAACTCCATCTGCTGTATTTTAGAATAGCTGGTATTTTTGGTGGAGCTTCTTTGCTTATCAAACTGGGGTGCAAAGGTTGTTTTGTAAGCACTAATTTCTCCACATCATTTGCTTTCTTTTGTTCCTCTTATATTTCTTTGGTACCATTCAAATTCTTCCTCCTCTTTGGAAAAGAATTATTTTATCATGCATGCAGTTGAATTAGTAATATGCTGTCTTTGAATGATGTTCAGAAATTTCAGTTTGTGCAAAACATTATTATTCAAGGGGGGATAGTCTTTTCTCACCCACAGTATAATTTTGAGAAGATCCTCTGAGAAAAATATATCAAACTGATAGATTTCTTGGTAGAAGGCTTTGAACTACCATGTTATTGCACTAGTTATTCACTTCTGTATTGTCACATTCACCAACCATATTTTTCTGACTCTGCCCTCATTTGACCATACACACTTCTCGAATACACATTTCCACTGAATTCAACCTATATTTAGATTTCTTCTGAAAAAAATCCATTTCACTTTCTGATACCAATATGAACAGAAGCATGCTTATATGAAGCTATTTTAGCTTATTTCAATAATAATTAATGAAAACTTATGTCTTACCCATTATGTTTATACCAGTATTTCCTTGCTATATAAACTCTTCATCCATTTCTTCATCTATTTCCTCATCTTTAGTGAACATTCTAGCAAGGTAAATGCATCTGTCTTCTTGCTCTAGTTTTGTATCATTTATGGATAAGCTGCAATCATTCAATCTTTCCTCCTACCAATCACAACTGCTTTCGCCTTTGATATATTAATTTTCAGATCCATATACTTCATTGTATGATTCAATCAATCTAACACAATGTAATGTAAATCATTTGAGATTTTACTCAACAACATAGCAACATCTGCATGTAAAAATATAGATTTATTGAATCTCTCATCAGCCCACAAACATTCCTTATACATTTCTTCATAGAAGTATTAAACAACTAAAACACATTAAAGATCCAAGTCTTGCTCTCTACTACCTGTTGAACCATTTATTAAATATTCCACTTATTTTAGGTATGCTTTATTTCTATGATATACCACTGTTATTGCATTCAGTAACTAATTTTCATATTCATATTCATGCACAATTTTCCATAACTCCAACCAATTTTCTTTATGATACATTCTCTGTAAAATAACAAATATTCTGCAAACTATATTTATCAATATTCAGCCAAGGATATGATGTATGTTTAGCTTTAATTTAACATCTGTTACATACCCCTCATTTTTATTCCCCCCCCCCTCCCATTTTAACCAATATTCATTTCCTGTCTTGTTTGTACTTTTTGTTATTCTTTGTTCTTGTTGTTGTTTTTATTTTTTTTTCTTGTGGTTTTTTATTTTTGTTTGTATTTATTATATTTTGTGTTTTATCTTGTCTTTTGAAATTAATAAAAAATTATTAAAAATCATTATCAATTGCAAAAGGCAGCTTTACTTAGAATAGCTTACATCCTGCGATGATTCCTTTAATACTATCAGACAACACCTTCTTCCTATTCCAAGTCCTTGGGGACGATTTGATATGAGGATAAAAGTGCTAAGTGCTAGTCTAAATATATGTCTGACTGCAGGAGCAATCATAATAATAATATTAAAAGAGGAAAATTTCCAAGAAACTCAAGATCATCAATATTGTTTATTACTGCACTGATTCCTCTGTCAACATTACTGACCAAGTCAGGCCATGGCTATAAATATCAAAAACACTTTGTAGGTTACTCCACTTCCTTCATATGAGTGATCTAACGTTGTATGGAAAATCACCGTCTGAAATAGAATTGCTGCTCAACAGTGTCTGTATATACAACCAAAATATTCCAGTGGATTTTGGACTGGAGAAATGTGCTATCCTCAATCTCAACAGGAGAAAAATAGTGAAAACTAAAAGAATCAATATGCCCTATGGATATAACATCAACAGTCTGGATGAAAGCAATCACTACAAATACCTGTGCATCCTTCAAACTGACAACATCAAATACACTGAAGTCAAGAAGGTTAGAAGTGAATACACCAGGAGAGTGAAGAAGATCTTAAAGTCTAAACTCAGTGCAGAAAATACCAATAAGGCAATTAGTAGCTAACCAATTCCATACAGATAGAACAGCAGACTGGATACCTTTCTTAAAAGGGGAGATTGGACAGGGATTGCACAGAAATGGTGGATCTGAGAATATCTATGTGTAGAATAGACAGATCACATAATTATTAAAAGATGCAGCTGTTGTCTTTGTGTTTCATCAATTTATTCCTAACGCTAATTTCAAACAGGGTTTTACTTTTCCTGTAGTCATTCTACCTACATTTTTATTTATTAAAAATAATTATTTATTTGTTCCATGTCCACTTTTCCCAACTTTCATCCTTGATATTATCAAATAATAATCTGATGTACATTCAGAGTGTTTCATGTCCTTGTATTCTTCTATCATTCTCACAATCTTTCATCATAAACAGTAAAATCAATCATGTTTGTGAGAAGGCGGCTGGTTGATTGAAATTATTTGGGCTCTCACTTTTTTTCTTATTTTGCACTTAAGATTATTTTAAAAGGGCATGTGTAAGGGGATAGTGGTTTTAAGAAGACTGACTAAAGAAATAAAATAGTGCATCATAATGCAGAAGTTATAGCTAAAGTTAGTAGTGAAGTACAATGAAGACTGAATAATGCAGAAAATCTTGTCAAGGCGGACTGCAAGAAATCCAGAGTTTTGGAAGAAACTTGAAAATGCAGGAATAGCAAGGCTTAGAAGATTCTCTTTTGCATGTTCCTGGAAGGATCAGAGAAATGAACCACAGTTGGGTATGTGCCAACAGCTGGTCCATTAAGATATATCACAACAGACTATTGGGAAGGACCTAATCTTAAGCCAAAGAGAAGGGTCGGCAGACTTGGGGCAAGACAGCAAAAGCATTCAACAATTTATTCTGGCTAGTGCTGAAGGAAATTGATAAAATAATGCCAAAAACTATAGTCCCTTCAGTAGCGGAGGAGCTGTGCCAAGTAAAGAAGGGCAGAGACCAGTTTGCTTGCCAATAGCTTAGTCTTAAGCAGTACCATTTCCTGCAGTAAATTCTAAGTAAGTGAAGGAATTCTAGAAATCAATTGTAAAGCTACAGCAGCTACCAAGCCAACCTAGCCATTCAGCAACCTAATACCATTATAACTAGTTTTATTGGATCATAGTGATCAGGGAAACACAAAGAGTTTTCAACCCTGACAATGCCCACTGGTAGAGGCAGTAATCTACAAAGTGTGCAAAGAGAGGAGAAATCCAACTTTCTACATCAGTCCAGCCCAGTAGTGGAAGACAGGCTATTGCAGAAGCAACAGGAATAGAAGGGCAAAGGAGGCAAAATATTAAAGCCTCTAGTTCTGAAAGTCTAGTGGCAAAAGTGAAACTTAGCTTACTGCAGGAAAGAGGAAAGGTCAGGAAAATCAAATCTCTGACAGCTTTGTCATATAAGAAATGGCTGTTTCTATCCTCTGGGAAAGCATTCAAAGTTACAGCAACCAGCCAGACAGGTACCCGGGTCCTACATTAGCAAAATACCCAGAAACACTGAAAGAAGACCAAAGAAATACAACTATAGAGAAAAAAGTGGAACTGATGTATTTAACTATATGCTAAACTATTGGTTATAAAAGCAACTTTATCCAAAGGAATTTTCTGTGTTCCTTTAGATTTACATAATCTAAGTCCCAACACACTCTCCCCCCTCCATACTTATGCATTAACATTTATGCTTAAGTCACATTTGAAGCACGTATGTCATATTTCTAATTAATTCTTGGGTCTACAAGTAACAAAATCACTTTGTCTGTACTTTCACTTCTTGTTGTAATTCATCTATTTATATCACCTGGATTAGTGACAATTCATGCAAACTTTTGCATACTTTTCTCCTAAATCTAGCTTTCACTTAAACCTTCATTTCTCAACATAGATTAATCAAATCCTCTCTTCTTTTTAACTTCCTTCCCTTCCTTCACACCAATTCATCCATTTCCCAGTTACTGAACTTACATATAAATATAACATAGATATTAATGTTTGCCACCCATAATGACTTTTTAAATCAAGGCTTGCATATAATGCTTTTTAATTAGATACCGAAGGCATACACCAGATCAGCAACTTTAATAATATTTGTGCCACATACATCATTCCCTGTTAATTATAAGAATAGTGGTAGTCAATTTTGGTACATTTTGCTTACAAGTACAATTAAAACCAGATTGAACTTCAAGAATGTTCACACTTTCTGTGCAAGCTCTAGAGATTATTTTACAAGCCAAAATAATGAGCCTACATTTCTTGATCTGGAAGGTATAGCATTCTTACATACACTTGTGATCAAGTTGACCTTCATCAATATCATCTCAAACTGCATAAAGGTAACAGTTACTTGGGAATACCCCATTTAAAAAAACTTCCAGATGGCAAGAATGCTATACAGACTGCCTTGAACCCTTGATAAAAGAAAGACAGGACATAAATCTAACAAACTAACAATGTGAAACAAAAGGTTAGTTCCAAGCTACTGTATGCTCTCTTGATGTCAAAGGATTCATTTTGAAAATATAGTTCATAGTTCCATAGAGGGCTTTTCTACTACCTACTTATACACATTAAAATTGCAGTAATTCTGTATCATTCTGCCTCATTCTGCCTCATTACCATTTCTACCCACTTCTACTTCATCTGCTTGGAATGATCTAGTAGTGAGTGAATGGTTTATGTATAGTGTATCCTAGAACTTAAAGTGTTATTGAAACTACACCATTTCATGATGCGAGTTGTGGCTTATAGGACTGATTCTTTTTAAGGTTATGTATGCATGTGAGAAAGATCAGAGAAAACTTTATATTGGGAAAACAGTTCTAACTGGTTTTAGCACCTTCTTTTTATATTATTTAGTTATTTATTTATTATTTGATTTGTCAATCACTAGGCATATCAATAGCTAGTGATCAACATAAACATAGTTATATAAATATAAACATAGTTTATATAAATAGTTTATATGTATATAAACAGTTTATATAAATATAGACACAATCAATAGGTATAAATATAAATATAGTTATGAATACATGAATTGGATACATATAAGAAAAATAAAAGAAACAATAGGACAGAGATGGTAGGCACGATGGTGCGCTTATGCATGCCCCCTACAGACCTCTTAGGAAAGGGGTGAGGTCAATAGTAAAATGTCTAAGGTTAAATATGAAGAGAAACGTACAAAAACATACAGCTTATACATCACTGAAAATAAAACTATCAGCACTAGTACTGTCACAGAAAAGATTCTATTTTATGCAAACATTTGAAAAGGGGACCATCTTCTTTACCCTTTTGGTAGGTTGCTTAAATAATGTGCAGTATATGGCTTCAATGTCTTGGAAATCTACATATTTGGGCAATTTGATATAGCCCTCAGTTTTGCATGGTCAAATGTAATCTTAAATTCAAGGGAGATGAAATATATAATTAGTTTTGCAAACAGTAATGTCATTGTTATATAATCTTATTTTTGTTCCCTAGAACAGATAATAAAGACCATTTCCCAATCTGATACTCTGGGCATATGTTGAATTACTGTTTCCATTCTCTCAGTCAGCATGAGTGAGCAAGTCTTATTGCTCTCTCATGGAGACAGTAAGTAAGATTCAAGTTAAGAGGGGCTGATTTGGATCATCTTAATGTCAATATTCTTTTTTTGTCAAAGATCCAAACAGAACCATAATGGCAATTGCACTGCAAAGCATACTGATCAACCCCATTTAATAGTTGTTCATTAAGTCTTTCAGAAAACACCTACAGTTTAATGGGAAATTAAGTAATTAGCTGGTAAATAGATTTATTGTTTGAGAACTCATGGGGAGACATGGGTTTTGTATTCTTACAAGAATCATTTCAGGCATACCTGAAATAAAAATAAAATTGTGCATACCTTTAAAGCAGTAGGGCAGTTAACCTCATTTTCCTTTAATAGATTCTTTCAAGAAATTTTCTGGTCTCAAGCACTTGCTGTTCAATGGTACAGAATAATTCCTGCTGCGTGTGGTATGATCAAATCTAGAAATCAAAGTCATGTCATATGCCCAACTGCCACAGGATCAAAGTATTATATTAAAAATGAGGAACATCGTTAAATTGGAATTCCCTGCTAGCAGTTATGATGATGGCAGTCAATTTGAATGGTTTTTTTAAAGAGGCTGGATATAGTCAGGGAGAATCAGATTATCAGTACTGCTAACATTGATTGTAGTTTATGTCTGGAATTATACATCACTTATTGAAAAGTGCCAATGGAAGATAGCACTCACCCTCAAAGTCAACATTGTGAGCTTCCCAAAAACAACAGGTCCACTTTTGAGTAAATACAGAAGGATCAAATAAATTGCCTTATTCTTGATCCAGCAAGAATCTTTTTATGTGAGAAAATAAAAATCTGTCCAAGCAGTCTCCAAAAACTGGATATGATTGAAAAGAAAAACAAAGTATAATATCAGCAAGAGAAAAATGTATTGAGACATCTTTCACCTTCAGTATTAGCAATAAAAGGTTATTTAATCTTTTACCACGTTTATTGTTTATATTTATTGATTGATGAGTTTCACACAATTATAACTATTACAAACACTGTGAGCAGAAATTTACCTGAGTTACTTCTTTCGATCACTTTTCCTGATACAATAAACAGTTGGTCTGCTGCTTCACATATTGGGGGGAGGGGTTGATCTTCTACTTTAACACTGAATTCTTCCTGGCAAACATTATTTTTGTTCTCATGGATATTCTCAAGCACAAATTCTCAAGAAAAACTCTTAAGAGATTTTATAGAAAAAAACAGCCTAGGTCTGTGATTAAATTGCATTCAGATGTAAGTTTGGTCCACCTACTGATATCCTTTCCATTTTTATTTATTTTTGCTCACTATAATTGAGCCATAAATGTCAATGTCATTTTGTCCTTCTGGAATTAAACTTTGTCTGATTTTTCAATTTTTAAAACTTCAAGTTTTCAAGGTTTGCAAGTGAATAAAGGTGCATAAAATAATAATTATTAAAGTATCTTGGAGCAGAAGAAAAGTTTAGTTATATCAAATCAATTTGGCTGCTAGTAAATATATGGATAAATGTGTTTGTCACCGTAACATGTCTTCAGCATAAGTCTTAGCTCTTTCAAGAAAGTTCCAGTAATGTTGTTGACCTTGTCTATCTATTCATTATCAAGGGATAATTCAGTCTTAGTTTAGTTTTAGACTTATTGGGGTTTTTTGAAGTCCAAGCCATTTTTAACAACCATAATTTGAAGCATCTTTTTCACTCTTTCTCAGTCTTAGTTTAGTTTTAGACTTATTGGGGTTTTTTGAAGTCCAAGCCATTTTTAACAACCATAATTTGAAGCATCTTTTTCACTCTTTCTCACTGACCAGTTTTCATATTATCACTGGAATAGTAATTGTTCTAACTATTCTAATATTTGTTCTTATTAAAAAGCCATTTTCTTTCATTTCTTGTTATTGCTTTTCATTCTAGGAATTTTAGTTCTTTCTTCTTCTTTTAAAGAGAGAGAATGAGATACTATCGTATCAGATTCAGAAAGAATGTGTGTGTTTTTTCAAAACTTTTCCTCTTTTTAAAAAAACAAACAAAGGAAGGCATGACTAGGCAAAGAAAACAAAATGAACTTGGTCCATCTGACCTTGCTCAAAAAATCCTCCCCTTGAAGATATCCCAAGACTTGTTTGAATAATGAAACCTGTCATGAGGGAGACTGATAAAGACTGAGTATTTGACACTACAACAATAACATTTCATCATTGGTAAAAGTGTTCCTGATAATGTACCCAGGGATCATGCATGACTTATTCACATAATGGCATAACCCTCATTCAGAATAGTTTCTGTGAATGGTGGAAAATAGGCCAGTGAAGCATTTATGCTTCATCAGTGAAGACATTATAGATGGGCTACAACAGAGCCCTGGCTACATCTTGCTTCTCTCTGTAGCCATGAAGTAGGTAAACCAAAGAGTTTTAAAAGATCAGCCAAGAAAATAGTAACTGGATTGTTTAGGGTAGTTCATTAAAGTATCCATACAAAACAGATTATGGTGTACTATATTCAGATAATATTCAGTTCTCATTATGAATACATTTAGGGAGACAAAAATATTTACATGACAAATATGACATTTCAGGAAATTTGAATTTCTGATAAATTTATAATAAACATTAAAAGAAAGAAAATCAGTTAGATGAATATTCATTGTCAATTAAAATTCACTCTTGATCCATTCTTTTTCCATTATTATCCATCAGAGATTTTGATTTTTCAAGGCTGGGTGTACTATTTAAATACAAGAGACTGTTCCAAATTATACTGCATAGATAAGCACAGGGTCCTTCTATTCAGGATTTCTAGAATTGAAAGGCAAAACTCAAAAACATTTTCTATAGCTATCACAGCCCTCAATACTATGCTCAACAGATCTTAAATCAGACTGAAGATCCATTACACAATGATGATTTTTCCTATGGGAGTTCTAATGAATTCCAGTGCAGGGGTTCCTAGATATTTTTGGTATCATTAATCTGTAGTTTTCTCCTTTCCTCACTTTGTGCTGTTTTATTCTGATCTATACAGTATATACATGCAATATTACAAATCTCTGTCATCTAGTGTGCACATGTGCATGGATGTAAGCATATGTGCCACACACATATAGATGATTAAGTAAAAGTTGCAATATAGTCTCTTCATCTGCACTCTCTCCTTTCATCTTTCCAGTGATTAAACTTATTAAGTTGAAATTGCTATGTTTGTGTGCAGACCAAAAATGAATGTGGTTGAAAATTTTTTCATCTGCTGGCATCAGATAGTTTCAAATAAGTTTAACTTTGACAATGGGAGAAAATTGGGACAAAGGAATTCATAACTTCAGTAGATCTCTGATGAATATGATTTATGTAACAGAATTTGTCACTCAAGTATTCAGTCAACTGATCCCAACAGTCCTCCAACCCCATGCTTTTAGCAGTTTGTATGGGTGACTTTCAGACACAGTCAGACTATTGAAACTTTACATCAGTATGTTTTAATACAAAATATGACCTGAATGATTTTTGAAATGCATTGCAAAATGTGGCTTGCATTCTGAAATGCAAGGAATAACTCTCATCAAAATCTGGGCAAAGAGACAGCTTTTCAGAGTCATTTGAAATGTCAATAGGGCAGGAATTATTAAAATCCCAGGGAGAACCTCAATCAAGAATACAGGCCTCATTAAGAGAAGGTACACAAAACTAGGGTACCAATAGATGACATTGTTTAATTGAAGGAACCTTAAGCATTCCAATCCTGTCTGATCAGATTGGCAAAACAGATTATTAGGGTCAAAAAGCTATCCCTGAATTAACCAGGTTCTGTAAGGTTTTATAGATCACCACATTTTGAATCATACCCAGAAGCAAACTAACAACCAATTCATCTTACAAAACAGTGGTCTTATATGGGCATAGCAAAATATGCACATCACTGCTCATGCTGCTGCATTCTAAAAACGTTGAAGCTTCTATGTAGCCTTCAAGGCAGCACATTGCTGAGCAAAAGCCAGGAGGAGAACAAAGCATGATTTACTGGCTAATCTAGGAAAAGGTGCAATTGGCACAATAAATAAAATGGTGCAAGTGAAGCTGTGCAAAGGTATTCCTGACCAAAGTTGCCACTTACTCATGAGCTGCAATTCCAGGTATATCCCCAAATTGTGTACTACTCTTGAAAGAGGAAGTCCCACTTCATCCAAGGTCAAAGATGGGATGGACCTAAGTGGCCCAGAAACCTACAACCCTGAAGAGTATTCAGAAGCTACAGCTGATGCAGAGTACAGCAGCGTGGGTAGTTTGGGGGGAGGAGAATGGCCCTGTAATACCACTGCTCTGTGAATTGGTGCAATTCAAGATGTTGGTGATCGCCTTTAAATCCCTTCATGGCATCAGTCCAGGTTACTTGAGGGTTACTCAGCCCAGTAGGATTGCCCTGGACCACTCAGGCAACAGTGGAAGCATGTGCTGAGTCCTATCAGCATGATTATTCCTGTGGTGAGGTCCAAGAGGACGGCCTTCTCTGCTGTTGCTCCTGCCCTCTGGAACATTCTGCCCCCTGTTCTGGCCTAGGCTTTCTTAGAAAGCATAAAACACAATCTTAGTTCTGGCAAAACCTCTTTTATTTCCACAGCTGTGAATTACATTCATTCACAGCCTGCAAGGCTTCAGTCTTTCAGGGGAATGTTTATAAACATCCACCTTATCACACTTGGAATGCTGCCAGAGAACTAATTGCCAAATGCAGGGCAAGGCCAAACTTGATACAGAGTCAAACAGAACTTTTCAAAGCTTGAATCAACCAGATGAACTAATTGCTTCCTGCAAAAGCTCATGTCCTGTTTGCCCCTCTTTTATGTTCTGTGGAAGGGGCCAATCATCTCCGAGGTGTGGCCTTACTCCTGAGTCAACCCTGCTTTCTTGTCAATTGTTCTTGTCTTCTGGTAGCACTGCGCATATGCAGGCTGGGAACCGGTTCGAGAAATTCCCCTGCCTCATTGCTGTCTGAGTCTGAAGGCAACTGATGACTGCCAGCCTGCCTGGCCCCATCTCTGCCTTCAGTGCAGAGTCCTCGTCCGAGCCCTCCCCAGCCTCCAAGACTGGCCCAGTTTTTTCCCCAACTTCCTCACTACTGTCTGACTCTGCTGCAAGCTCCATCAGCTACTAGCAGCCACAACACCCTCCCATGTGAGGTTGGCCCCAACCCTCCTATCTTTTCATAAGGGCCTAACGACACAGCTTTGCAGTCACCTTGGGGCCCCAAGTGGTGGAACACCACAATGGAGGTGGTTGACTAATAACAGATCCCATCTCTCCTCCCATTCTGACCCCACCCTCCATATGTCTTTGTTTTTATTGTTTGTTTTTAACTTTTTATATTTTAGCTCATATATAACAGTAAACCTCCCAGAATTACCCTATAGCAATATGGGCAGCCAATAAATTAAACAAACAAACAAATCCTTATGGTCTATAGGATTGAGTCAGAGACCTAACATCTTAAACAGCTCCAAGCAGCTTAAAATAGTTCAATTAAAATATCATTAAATAGATCACACACACACACACACACACACACACACACACACACACACATCAAGAAGCCACATAACAGCATGGTGAATGTTGCAGCTAGGTCACAAAAAATACAAAAAGCAATAATAAGTGCAAAATGTTCATTCAAACAACTCTCTTTTGATAGACTTTCAAAAAAAAATTCAATATGGAAGGGCCGAATATTCATGAAGGCCATTGCAGAAAAAAAACTGCTTTCATTGTAAAAAGTAAAATTATACAGCCTAAACTTCTTTATAAAATTGAAAATTAATCTCCTTACACAGATAGTAATCTGACCATATGATTATTTATTTGAAACAAATAGCTCAAAATTACTGCATGTTCAATTTTTTCCGCACTTAAATTCACATAGAAAATAAATGCGGATAAGCTGTAGCTGTAGCTTCAAAATATTTTCAGCTCCATAATGTTTGATTATATACTTTTTCTTATTTCAGTGAAACTTAAAAACACCATAACTCTTACCTCTACTTCCTTTAATCAGAATGGCAATTAAATGTTCATGAAACATTGTGCTTACAGCAATATATCCAAAACCATTACCAATAATTATGAGATAAAAGTCTCTTTATATATTCCACAGTGACATAGATTTGCATGATTTTGGAAAACAGGAAGAAAATTACAACCTGAAATTTGAAAACTGTAGTAATCAATAGCCACAGCAGATGGCAGGACCTAACTGAACTTGGCTTATATAAAAACTACTGTATGTATGATCAGAACTAGTTAATACTAGAACAAGATACCAACTATACTGAAAAGTAAAAACAGTGAACATAAAACATAAAAAGAAGAAAACAGCAATTGAAAAATCTTTTCCCTTCCCTCCTGAAAAAAGCTTAGATTGCTAAAGAATAAAGATGGTTGAACTAAGTCTAAATCTATTGATGCATTTTAATCAAATCTGCATGATGGTTGTGTTCTGAAGAGCTGTCTAGAAAACAAGCAGCAAGGGGAAAAATCATCTGATGAGGATGGGGGTTCTAATCCTTTTAGAATTGGTAAGCAAATAAGGGGTAAGGAAGATTTCTGATGGCAATCTAATAAAATGCTTGTTATATAGCTTCCTATGTATCACACAAGTCCTCAATATGCATCTAGTTCTGCTAACCTTTTAATGACACCACTATGATGACATTAACCAACACTGGCATTAGAAATCTGAAAAATGCATTTGTTTTAAAGGAAAAAGATTACCTGATGGGAAAAACTTTTTTTCTGCTTACTTTGTAGATGATAGACTATCTTCAAAGAAAAGGGAGAGGGGAGGAGCTGTAAAAACAATGCACTAGCTACCCTAGGGGAAAGGGAAGGCAGGTTAATACTCTAATTGAGCTCAGGAGTTACATGCACAAGATTTATATACAGATCATAACAAAATGATGGGTGCTTCTGTGCTACCATTGGTCATAATATGCCCTCCCCAATGATATATGAGAAACATAGGTTTTCTTTTCAGTTGCAAAATGCTGATGCGCAGGAGGTTCCATTGACTTTCAATGTCTTCACAGCCTCAAACTGATATTTCAAAGAGATTAAGAACTGAAAGCAACATATGATACCCATTTCAAGTTAAGATTTCAGATATAATGAAGGCTGTAAAAAATGAGAGATGATCCAGATCTCAAATTACATTTGTTTAGCCCATCAGAACTTAATAAATCACAATAAGCATTTAATAAATATTTATCTTCTTTTAATCGCCATTTACTGCTTTCTCTCTGATCTTCCCATCCCCTTAATGGTTCACTCACATATTTATTAAATGTAATTTCAATTTCTTAAATAATCAATATATCTTTTTCTTCATTTCAGCTCTGCTGAACTTTTCCAAGATTTAATTAAGATTATGTTTTAATCTTTAATTCCAATATAGAAATTGCTACTATTCACTATTAAGTTATTATTTTGTAACTTTATTTGGTATTAAATCTTGGTTGGCAATATAGAGAAGCTCCATAGCATTTACAGAACAGATGTTAATGAAATTCAAGGGAACCTTTGGGATGAAGAAGGAATTGGACTGTAGTTACATCCTCTGTCAGATGGAATTATGCAATTAATTAATATAAAGAAGACATCATGAAAGGAATTTAAGAACTAATGTCAAAACTGTCCACCATACAAACATCCTATATAACTATCCAGGTCAATAAATTCTAGCACCAGTCACAATATACAATAATAATATGTGAAGTATCACAGGTAAATATCAATGGGGCAAGGAAATGGAATAATGTTTTTTAAAAATGATATGCATCTCTTGTTCATTTACAAGATGAGTAATTTTATTTTGCAATTGTAACTCCATCAATACCTTAAAAGAGGCAATGGATTGAATATGCCTAGTTACATTGAGCAGATTAAAAGATGATGATAATATGCCTATGCATACAATTCTGATAAACATGAATGAAGAAAGTGAAGTTAAATCCTTTTATGTAAGTTATTAGATTAGAAAAAGTATCTCCAGGACAAGTTTGCTGTTTTAAGGACCAAAACATGTTCAGTAAAAACTGCTTGTGGTTTTTATTTGGGCCTCATGGCACAGAAAACAGGAAAAAAGGATTCTAAGAAAGAGCGTCTGGTAATCTAAAGATGTTGGATAACCATTTGTCTGAAGTGGTGTAAGATTTCCTGCCTAGGCAGGAGGTTGGACTAGAAGACCTCCAAGCAGGGGTGGGATGCAAATATTTTTATTACTGGTTCTGTGGGTGGGGCTAGGTGGGAGTGGCTAGGTGGGCATGGCCATGTGACTGGGTGGGCATGGCTTCTTCTTTTTTGCAGCACCCCTCCATGCAACATTTATTTGGCCTCCTGGGCCTCGGGGAAGCCTCCTGGGGGTGCATTTTTGCTCCCAGAAGACTTCCCTTAGGCCCAGGAGGCCAAAACTGTCCTCTCAGGAGCCCTTCCCCCTCCACACTTTTTGCCTCCTGAGCCTCAGGGAAGCCTCCCTGGGTGAAACAGTAAGACAGTGAGGAGATCCCGGCACAGCTGATCATTGGAACAGCTAATTGTCAGGAGGAAAAAAAATACCTTAAGGAGTGACTGGGTGCAGGAGAATGCAGTCAGCGATGTCAGCATGCACATTTTATTTATTTTTATTTATATTTATTTATTTATATCGAATTTATATACCGCCCTTCTCCTGAGGGACTCAGGGCGGTGTACAGCCAACTATAATATAATACAAATTACAAAAGTTAAAAAGAAATTAAATACATGGCTACTACTAAAATTTATACTTAAAAACCCCAATAGTTAAGATATAAAAACCCCAATTTCTAAAACCCCAATTTCTAAAAACCCCAATTTAAAATCAGCCCAGGCCGGCCTGCTCAAAGAGCCAAGTTTTCAACACACATCCAAACGCTCTCAGGTCAGTGGTCATCCGTAACTCAGGAGGCAACCCATTCTAAAGGGCGGGTGCCCCCACAGAGAAGGCCCTGTTCCTCAGGGTCACCAGGTGGCACATAGATGCTGTCGGGACCCGAAGGAGACCCTCCCTGTGGGAGCGCACCGGTCGGTGGGAGACTACTGGCAGAACGCGGTCTTGCAAGTTACCTGGTCCGATGCCATGGAGCGCTTTAAAGGTCAAAACCAGAACCTTAAAGCGAACCTGGAAGACCACCAGCAACCAATGCAGCTTGCACAGAAGAGGCATCACATGGGAGTTTCTTGGCGCTCCCATAACCACCCGCGCGGCCGCATTTTGCACCAGTTGAAGCCTCCGGGTGCTCCCCGCAGGGAGCCCCATGTAGAGGGCGTTACAGTAGTCCATGATGTTGCGCATGTGCAATGAAGACTGACTGGCCAGATGGCAAAGGAGGGGTGGGCAGACTGTTTTGCCAGTTCTCTGAACTGCGCAGAATTGTAACAACCAGTTCTATAGAACTGGTCTGAACTGGTAGAATCCCATCCCTGCCTCCAAGGTCCCTTCCAATTCTGTTATTCTATTCTAATCTAATCTGTTGCCTAATAACTCCTAAATACAAATTTAAAAAACAGAATTACATGAATAGTATTCAATCTTTTATAAGCGGGACAATCCAGGTGGACTACAGACCTAAATACAAAGAAATTAATAATCTTCTTGAAACAGAGTTTCCCAGACTCAAAGGACTTATTATGACAAAAAAGAAAGAAAAATACAAAGATCTTTTTTTCATTTTTTAAGTTGATATCTTCAAAAACTTGGTGAAGCTGACCTTTGTGACAGAGGGAATAGCTTTTAAAAGGGAAACAGTGTGTCCTTAAATGCTAAAGATGCGCAAGTCTCCTAGAGATAACATATTTTCCCAATCAGCATCTTTCCTTGCAGCAGCCAACAATCATTTTTGGCAATAGCATTTTAAACCGATCAGAAAAAAATGTTTTATTCTTGCTGACAGTATGATTCCCCAAAAGTCTGGAAAAGGACTTTACCTTTGTACTGTCAGACGTATCAATGAACTTATGAAATAGCTGTGTATCCAAGCACTGATTGTTTCTGCCATAATCAAGAATTTATTCTTTGACTTCTTGATCTAGGATGCTTTTAGGCCTCTCTCCAAAAATTACATTGCCCTCAGTCATTGTTCTTTCAGCTACAGTTGGGACTTTGTTCTGAATCGGCAACAATATCATTGTACTATTAGTCATTTCTTCAAATGTCTGCACTTACATTTATTGTGAACTTCATCTCTTCATAACTATACCACATATTCCTGATATAAATCTATCACTCAAAGCTGATGTTACATGCTCTTATGTTACTAAATATAAACACTAAACAATAATGTCATTATCATGACCAACAGATTTAATCAAAGCAAACTTTTTAACTCAGAATCAATATTGTAACTACTAGAATCTATGGCTAGTTATCAGATGTGTTTGAATGCAGGTTTTATCACTAATCAATTCATTGCAATCCTTGGTGCTGTCTGAGCTTGGTTGCTTGGGAACATTTCGTTTCCTGATCAGGTAACATATTCAGTGTACCAAACATGTAACATGTTTGGTATTCTGAATATGTTACCTGATCAGGAAATGAAATGTCCTCAAGCAAGCAATATGGTCCACAAATTATCAAGGATCAGTGGTGGGATTCAAAAAATTTACTACCAGTTCTGTGGGCATGACTTGGTGGGCATGGCATGGCTTGGTGGGCATGGCTTGGTGGACATGGCAGGGGAAGGATACTGTAAAAACTCCATTCCCACTCTATTCCAGGGGTAGGATACTGCAAAATTCCCATTCCCTCCCCACTCTTGGGGGAAGGATACTGCAAAATCCCATTCCCACCCCACCCATTAACCTGCTTTCCAGCTCTGTTCTCCTGTGCAGGGTAACAAAAAAAGACCCAGCTGATCAGCTGAGACTTGGGAGGCAGAGAGTAGATGGGGGCGGGCCAGTCGGAGGTGGTATTTGCTGGTTTTTCTAAACTACTCAAAATTTCCACTACTGGTTCTCTAGAACTGGTCAGAACCTGCTGAATACCACCTCTGCAAGGACTCCAGGTTTCAACCCTGAGCTACATATATTCTCTTCTGTTGGGTTCACTAAACTGAACACAATGTGAAACCACAGTATGATGTGTCATTGAGGCCAGTCTCTCATTAAGAAAAGTGAGCAATCAACTTCGTCAGAAGTGATACATTGAAAATCAGAGTTGCTGATTATACACAACCTGCTAGGAGTAGTTGAGGACATGGTTCTATTTGCTGGAGTTGAAATAAATTCAGTTGCTAGTGTGCTTGGCTTCTATAAGCTGTACTCAGAGGTGGAAAGGGTATCTTGTTCTTTGCCTTAGGCAATAATATGCCTTCAGTCAATATGAATAGCATAGTTCTAAACTTGAACACTTTAAAATTCTGCACAGAAACTATTTTAGATCTGTTGAAATTAAATATTGAAACAAATACATAAAGCTCTGGAAGAATGCTTTTACATTATGAGACACCTTTAAGATAGCAAATACTAGAATTATTCACAAAACTTTGCCTTTTAAAAAAAATACAAAACACCCATGCTGTTGCTGTATTATTGTTTATTGAATTGTTTGAACAATTCAACTCATACTGCTGATCAAAACTTCTACATGAGAATCTGTCAGTCTGCTAGTTCTTCTATAAGATACCATCTGAGAAGTAAGGGACCAAAGACAAACTATTGATATAAATGGTAAAGGTTATTTCAAGGTCATAAGTTCATAATTAAAATACAAGTTGTTATTCAGAACTAAAGAAAAACCCATAAAAACATTAAGGTTTTGGCATTTACTACCATTTTACTTCTGCAGATCTAACATTTCATTTTGTGTTTCTTGCATCTGCGTAGATTCTATGAACACGAAGATAGGCACATAAAGACAGAATTTCAGGCAAAGGGAAATAAACAAAGCATCAAGGACAACACTAATTAATTATATTGATTAAAAAGGAGAAGAAGAATGTGTCATACACTTTAAAAATGAAGGAGATATAAAAATGCACTTTATATACTGGTCAAGCAATCATTTCATACAATTGAAAATCTTGGGTAGACTTGTTCAAATAGCGAAGCACACATTTTGTATGCAAAGATCTTTGGTTCAATCTCTGGAGTCCCAAGGTTAGGATGAGAAATATTCTTCTTTAAAATTCTAGAAAGCTATTGCCAAATGATGAACCAATGGTTTTAATAGCTATAAAGCAGCTTCCTATATTTCTATGATTTATACCTGTTCTTGCACAAGCCCATTACAGCTAATGTAAACCGTAAAGGATTATACTGGGAAGAAGAAGCCCCTAAGATATGTTTTGAATGTTGAATTTCTGCAGCTTGATTTACAACTCACATTAAGCTTGTTCCACTCATAACACTGCATTGCTCTTGGGGAGGGGTGGGAATCAAACCTATTATTTGCAAGAATATATCATGATCCAGGACCAAAGTTCTATCATTATTGTGGTATTTTAGAAATCCCTTATAAAATTCTGGTCTCTAGACATTTCTGAGGAAGTTACTAAACTCGTTCCTATGTGTTCTCTCTCTCTTTCTCCCCCACCCCCTCTCTCATACCTTTTAATAATTTCCCCCTTTGATCTCATTAAAAATTATCCTTAATGGCAAAATGTTAAAAATTCAAGCATTTTTAAGCTGCTTGTAATTAAGGATTTAAAAGTGATCTGCCCTTGTACTTAATTACCTATTATTGCTAAATATTTGTTTCTAAATACCATAGCCATTTAAAGCATTTTTGCCTTACTTATGTAAGAGTTTCAAAAAAAAAAAATCCCAGGAAGATAATGCTTTTATTTGGTGATGAAAATGGCAGTTGGAAGATAGTGAATCTGCACAAGCAAAGGGAACTTTTAAAAGATTGGATATGACCTACATGTACATTGAATGAAAAAGCTACTTCTGTAGATTTATAATTCTACTTCTAAATATTTCTTCATGTACATGCTATGTGTATGGGTGCGTCTTCTTGGTATCTATTGTGAAAATAGTCAAAACTTTCTAAGTTAAAATGTGTATGTTTGTTTCACTCAGGCAGTTCTGAACGTGTGTGTGTGTGTGTGTGTGTGTGTGTGTATGAGGGGTGGAAAGAGAGAGAAAAGAAGAAGATTCATTCTAAAAACAGGGCTACATAATATTTTCCATTACAAAAGGTACTTTTGATGTCAAACAAACTATTTTAGATTAACCTGGTTTTTTTTTTCTTGGTACTCTTTTCCTTATTTTCTTTTTATTTACCCCAACAACTATATTTTTCACCCATCTTTTGTTTGTTTTCTAAGCTTAGACTTTCAAAGCTTATCTTGAATCCTACAATATATAAATTATTTCATCCAAAATCCAAATAATACAATATAGGCTCAACATTAGCCCTAATTATATAAATAAGTAGTAATTTATAAGCTCTCATTAAAACTTTATGCTTTGCTACCACCACTAATTGGAAAAAGTTTATGCAAACACAATTGAAACCAATTGCTTTTGACAAAAAAAAGCAGCCAAAGAATGCATTGGTTTTTTTCACCTTTCATAGAAGTTATAAGAAACACATCGCTTCCAAAGATGGGCTGTCCATATACCCACCTGGATTCACAGCATCATTTTATGCCTCCTACAGATCATAACAACCTCCTTTTTGTCAACAGGCATATTCATTACGTACAAAGATCCACCTTGATCTATCCTACGGGATCATTCCTACTATGAACTTTTAAGTTGTTCCACTGAAAAAATGCAAACATAAGTTTTAAGTACTTTCTAAAATAGTTCAACAGTACAGCATTTGTATTAAAAAACTGTACACTTACATATACAATAATTGTTAAATATTAACAATATTAGAAGCAGTCTTCATATTTCATATATTCATATATCAATTTTCCACTGGAAGCTTGACAGACTTCAAATATGGATATGAAAAATATTACATAAAGGAATTTAAAAAAAAGATGTATATTAAAATCCAGCCAATTATGATGAGAACCATGGGTCTGTAACCACATAATCAGCTGCTCTCTCTTCAGATAGACCTAGCATTACCACTGAGATGCAGAAACATTTTTGATTTTCAGTAGTTCTCACATGATGAAAGAGAATTTGTTAAATAACTTTATTTCAAAAGAAAAGAATTTAGAGAGATTGTCATAGTTTAAAAAAATATATTTTTCACTTACTTATTTAGCCTACAGATGAAAGATGAGTATCTTTTATTCCACAATCTCCTCTCCAATAGACTGCAATCTTCATTAAATGCCAAGGAAAGGCATCATGAAAAATTCTTCCTATGGGCTTTTTCAATATCAGCAAATACGGCAATGAGGAAAGTCTGCCCTTGAAAAATCTGTAATTTTTTTCATCTCCTAGATAAATTTGAAGCAATTTTCCACCCAATTTCTCGACCCATAACTTTAATGGTTATTGATGATGGGGGAATACTGGAAAGTCACTAATCTCTCCCATCAACATGGATAACTTATTTTAGATTATGTATGAAAAACTTAGAATAGTGGCCACAATGGCCCTGATCAGTTAAAGGGTGACAGATAATAAAATTGGAAGGATTGTCAAATCACAGAATAAAGTGAAATTCACTATGGAACCCTTTTTTGAGTGCAGCTTTTTTTAACAATGGGAATTCAAGCAAGAACTTATATTCTACACTTTAAAGTGTAGAAATACATGTTTCTCACAACCAATCCAAAATTTTATCACCAACATTTAACATAAAAGGGCCAAAGTTCAACAGCATGATGTCAGGCTGCTTTGCAGGGGCTTTGGAGAATTTTAAGACTGGAAAAGGGAATGGCTGGTTCTTGGAAACCTCTCGTTCCAAATTTTCACCTTTATTTTTTGAAGAAAATGTCAAAGACCATACCACTGAAATTGACTTTTTTATTACTGAAGTTATGATCTCGGAATACTGGGAATTGCATATGACCCACAGGCTATGATTGCTTACCTGTTGTAGATTTTATGGAGTGGAGAGGCAGAATTTGATATATAGTTGCCAGTTTCAACAGCATCTGCCTGCTTATCATCACATCTACTCTAACACTGATGAGGCTTGAAATATATGAAGGCAGAAAATCATTATATGAAACCAGGTTATTTGAAAACTGGTGGTATGAAAGGAAAGAGTTATTGAGATGGGCAAATATAACAAGGGAAATATCCAAATTTGGGTATTTGAGTAAAGATGCTCTGAGAAATTTACTAATATTACAGAACTGCCCCTTGTAATTTATTTATTTATTATTCTATCCCAGATTTTCTCTACTTGCATCTCCCCTTATATGTAATGAAGAAACTGCAATGTCAATTTTCATCTTTATTCAATTGGTGATTATGTGTTCAAGAATTACATCTTTAACTTAGGATAAATAGCAAATGCAGTTCAATTTGTATAAAAATAGAGTTGTACACATAGAATCCAAAACCCAAATTCACACATATATTGATGAATCCATTTAAGTAACTATAACTTACTATAAAATATCTTAGGGTCAAGGTGGATAGCACAAAGATGCCTACTCAGTGAATGTCAGCTGTGAAAAAAGCTGATTACATATTCTAGGAACTCTTAAGAAAATAAAACTGTAATGCTGTTATATAAATCTATGGTAACTTCATATCAAGAATACTGTATTGCAATTCTGGTTGCTATATTTGAAAAATGGTATAATACAGCTGTAAAAAGTGCAGAAGAAAGAAAAAATGGTAAAGAGACTTAGTACATTCCTTATGAGAAACATAGAATATTTGAGATTATTTACTTTATGAGGAAAGGCAATATAAGGCTACATAATCAAGATGTACAAAATCATGTGTAACAAGAAGAAAGTGTACAGTGGACTTTTTCACTGTTTCAAAATACTAGAACCGGGGTTCATAAAGCTAAATGGAAGAAATTTAGAGCATACAAAATTAACATGTTTCATGTTTTTCATACATAATTAACATGCTTCTGGGTTTATGGAGCTTCTGGATCTGATATTTAACCATCTTTTGTACTAGTAGGGTGGCCCTATTCCACACAGACCCAGTGTGAAATCTGAGAGTCCTTCTAAACTCATGATTCCTGCTCAAAGAGCAAGTAGTAGTTGTTGCTAAGAGGGTCTTTTCACAGCTTGCATGTTGTATGTATACACACATATATACAAAAACATACATACATATGTGTGTGTGTACACACATATGTACTGATCATAATATTTAGTAAAACATTTTAAGTATAAAATATGCTGCTTTACAATACCAATTCACAGAAACATATATGCAAAACCAAATGTTTATGAGCAATTAACTATCATGCCCTTGGTGCATCATCAGAAAGGGAAGAAGTGTTTTGCCAAGATAAAATGAAAGAGATTGGAAAACCATCAAACATAGAATGTAGGTTTAACAAAGAAGTAGAAAAACAAATTTCTAAATGAGAGAGGGCTAACTTTGCTTATCTTCTGTGGCCTCTCCCTCTTTGACTTTGACTTACAAACCTCTTCCATCATTGTTAAAATGTAATCATTAATGGAACATCAACTATAACTAAAAGAAAGAGGCTCATCCTGATCCTAAACTGGAATATTTTTAAATAGAATATGAGAATAGCAACTTATATTCTTTTCTGCAATTAAAAAGTAGTTGGTCTCTGTTTTGTTAGAATTCAAAGCAGTCTATTAACTGCTTCACATAAAATTGCTATTGATGGAAATGGTCATTTAAAGTTGGCCTATTTGTCTTTGGTAATGAATAAATGTTTAATTAATGTGCAATAACTTTTGTAATCAAATGTGTTTTGTGTGTGTTTTTAATTAATAGAACTGGCAGATGGAATATTAAGTTAAACTGCTAGAAGAGTGCAAGTATATTTATTAGTGTAAATATATGTGCAATGTTTTTATATTGTTCCAGAGCTGTTAAATCACAGTAAATATGCCTTTATCAATTGCCAGTCAATTAATATCCAATAGCTTCCCATTTTGTGCAGCACACGACGTTCTTAAGTTTACTTAGTATTCTAACAAAGATTGTACAGCCTATTTTTAATCTTGTAAAAACATGAAAATAAAAAAACTTTTTTTTAAAATTATTACTCTGCTGATCAACATATCTTGAAGATACCAGGTTGGTAGACTATTACATTTTGCTGCAGTTCACTAAAACTGCCTAACTATGTATGTTTGTATAATTTTCACAAACTTTTATGGGTTCGCAGAATTTTAAACAGGACACAGTCAACCAAATACAACCAATTTATGATGCTTTGCTCTATTAACAATACAAAGCAAAGTAAGGTTTTAGTTTCAGTTTTATGCAGCATTTATTTGTCGCGTTGTCGCGGTTTGCTCGTTGTCCTTAGGTTCTCTGATCAGCCCGTAGAGCCCCCGCAGGGGTGAAATTTAGAGGGACCCTCGCGAGGGTGAGTACTTAAGTACTAGAATCAATAATTGACACAGACACCATAGTTTCTCAAGGTGAGAGAGCACGTTGTGCCCGGGGTAGATGAAAAAATCCCCCGATTGCAACGCACCACCCTCTTTTATTTTGCAGTTTTATCAGGGAGGGGGGAAGCGAGACATATGTGAAGAGGAGCAAGGAAGTATAATTCTAATGGCGCCATGGCAGGATGCGACCACTGTTGTGTGCTAAGATAACGTGATTATCTATTAACAAGATTTTTGTAGTCAGCTAGTTTCTGTAACTATTTGCCTACGTGTCGTGCCAAGCTGAGTTTATCATGCAATTCCTAACTTGAGAAGGTCATTCTTAGGGCCTTAGGTCAAGAGGACTCTCGAGGTTTACTACATTTATTTATCAGATTTATTTGGAACTCTATGAGTTTAAAATCTTTTATTTATGCCAGCAGTATCAAACTGTTGTTTACTAAAATATGAGCAATTCCCAATTTATTTATTTATTTATTTATTAATCAGATTTCTATACCGCTCCCTCTCCCAAAAAGGGACTCAGGGCGGTGTACAGCCTACTAAAAACACACAGAATAAATACAATTTAAATACAATTTAAAACTAGATTAAATAAGCAAATCCGGCTGCATCCCATCCAACTACAGATTCAGACATTTAAAATCCAGGATTAATTAAAAATTTAAAAAGTATAAAATTTAACAATTAAAACCCAAATTAAATTTAAAACCCATAGACCATTTACTGGGCCAGGCCGGCCTGCTTGAAAAATAGGGTCTTAACTGCGTGCCAGAAGGTCAGGATGTCCGTCATGGTCCGTATCTCCGGGGGGAGATCATCCACAGGGAGGGGGCTCCCACAGAGAAAGCCCGCACCCTTGGGGCCGCCAGCCGACAACGATCAGGCAGCGGCACCCCAAGCAGGGCAACTCTGTGAGAGCGTACTGGGCGGCGGGAGGTTGTTGATGGCAGCAGGCGGTCCCGTAAGTACCCAGGTCCCGAGCCATGGAGCACTTTAAATACCATCAGTACCACCTTGAATCGAATCCGGAAGGCCACAGGAAGCCAGTGCAGCCTGCGGAGAAGCGGTGTTACGTGGGAGCCCTGAGGGGCACCCACGATCACCCGCGCGGCTGCATTCTGAACCAGCTGCAGCCTCCGGAGACTCTTCAAGAGGAGCCCCATGTAGAGAGCATTGCAATAGTCCAAGCGGGAGATGACGAGGGTGGAAGTGACTGTGTGAAGTGCGCCCAGATCCAGAAAGGGCTGCAACTGGTGAATCAGACGGATCTGACAAAAAGGCCCCCTGGCGACGGCTGCAATATGTTCTTCCAAAGACAGCCGTACATCCAGGAGGACACCCAGATTGCGCGCCCTTTCCACGGAGGTCAAAACCTCTCCCCCCACGGCCAGCGAAGGAACAAGCTGGCTGTATCTGGGCGCAGGAAACCACAGCCACTCGGTTTTGGTCAGGTTGAGATGAAGCCTGTTACGACCCATCCAACTCCGCACGGCCTCCAGGCACCGGGTCATCACTTCGACGGCTTCGTTGGGGTGGCCCGGGGTGGAGATGTACAGCTGAGTATCATCAGCGTACTGATGGAACTCCACCCCGAAGCCACGGATGATCTCACCCAGCGGCTTCACATAAATTTTGAATAGCAGGGGCGAGAGCACCGACCCCTGGGGCACCCCACACAGTAGGGGCCTCGGGGCCGATCTCTGCCCCCCTGTCAACACAAATTGCGAACGGTCAGAGAGGAAGGAGGCGAACCACCGTAACACGGTGCCTCCCACCCCCAACCCCTCCAACCGCCGCAATAAGATACTGTGGTCAACAGTATCAAAAGCCGCTGAGAGATCTAACAGGACCAGGACAGAGGAACAACCCCTGTCCCGAGCCCTCCAGAGATCATCCACCAACGCGACCAACGCCGTCTCCGTGCTGTGCCCGGGCCTGAAACCCGATTGGAGGGGTCGAGATAACTCGCTTCATCCAGGTACTGTGGGAGCTGACGTGCCACCACACTCTCGACAACCTTCACAACAAAGCGAAGGTTGGAGACTGGACGATAATTTGATAATAATGCTGGGTCCAGGGACAGTTTCTTGAGGCAGCGGGTAACAGTCCCTCTCTCAAGGAAGTGTTTATAATACCCTGGAACCAGCCTCGTGTCACCTCCCGAGTGGCCAAGACAAGCCAGGAGGGGCACGGGTCCAGCAAACAAGTGGTGGCATTAAGCCCTCCCAGTATCCTGTCCACGTCCTCCAAAGTAACAGGATCAAACTTAACCCAAATGACCTCACCGATATCCACCCCGGCCCCCCCGCCCGGAGATGCCCAGTTGGAGTCCAGCTCATCCCGGATTTACTTTTAAAATTTTCCAACAGGTATCCCTTCTCTACTTTCCCTTTTTCCCCTATTGTCTTAGTTGATAAGAACAGCTATATACTAGAGCAAGGATGGTTTGAATCTTAACTCTTCAATTTAAATTGAATCATTGTGCCTTCTCTTATCTCTTGAAAAGTCTTGTTGGCTTCTGATCTCAAATCATAAGTTGGAATCAAATTTTAAGACTTTGAAACATCATTATTAGTAGTAGCACTACCATAATAATATTAATTGCTAATACTGCTTCGCCTATCTCTTCATATTTCATCTGGGATACTTTCCTGGTTGGAGATTTTGTGATCTAAAATCCAGTGTAAATGGAGGGTATTGAGATGTGTCAAAGGCTATAACAAATTGTAGCTAAATTGTTTTTGTTTGACTTATAAAGTATTGTGTTCAAATTTGTTTATGATATATGAGTAAAGAAAAGTGATGTAATATATTTGATGACCATTTAAGAAGATGAAATATTTGACTTTTTATAACCTATATAGAGACTGTCTTCTTCTTGTATTTAATCATGTTTCAAGCAACCACAAGGTGACAGTGTTTCAGCAAATTGTTATGTTAAAAAAACATGCAAGGGTTTCTGCCTGTTTTGGTATATCACATATAGACAGAATCAGCTATTTTTGTATCAATAACTGAAGGTCAGTAATAACTCATAGTTAGTAACAATGTCACACTGTACAACACCATCATTCAATTTATACATTATAAAGAACTTCTTCAATCTGACATTGGCAGTCATTTGTCATATGGATGCTACTTTTTCTCCCAGAATAATTTGAATTAAAATAAAACATATTATTGACCTAGGAGAGCATTCACTAAACACTTTGTAGAAATATAGATTTCTTCAGTCATTTAATTATGATGCATGCATTTTAGTTTTAGCATTTCAATAAATCTTTTTATTAGGATAAATATGACCATGTCGATCTATATAACATGTAGTCTTTGAAACAATAAACATGAAAATAATTCAGAACAGGTAAAAATTATACTGTTTAGTTAAGCAGAACTACAAACAAACAAAAATCACACAATGAAGAAATGTACATGAAAACACATGAAAATTTTCACTGAAAACTTTACAATTTTAATTAATTAATTAATAATTAATTAATATCATAGCCCATCTCACATATACAAAACTGGGTGGCTAAAAAAAAATAGGAATTAAATAAAGCCCATGTATGTAATAACATAAAATAAAATACACAGCAGATGGAATCATTAAACAATTGTTAACTCAGTCAGGAGACAGGAGAGGGGAGTGTTGATAAAACTTGACAGATGTGCACACACTCACACACACAATGAAACAAAAGGAAACAGAAACTAGATGCATTCAAAAAATAAATGACTGAAATCTATCAATTTGTCCCTGTTGAATATTGAATACTATTGAGTAATTCTAGACAATTCTAGTTTTTCACATTTGTCCCATGGAGATCCAATAGCTTTCAATGAGTAGAGAAGGAAACAGATACTTCAATGTGCCCCTGACCCATTGTAACAATATTTTAAGACGCCCTTTTATATTGCTCTTTAGCCTTAGCAATAAAATCTTGTGAAACTACAATAATAAAAGTGTGTGCCAAAGGTAATTCGTAGAGAAATAAATAGGAAAATACAAACTGTGAAGAGAAATTCTCTCTTAATAAACATTATAACTTGACTCAGGGAAAGAAAATAAACAGCAAAGATTATAGCTTTAAACAGAAAACAGGCTACTGAATTCAGTTTTCATTTTTACCCTTTGTGGAAAGCTTACTTTTCCCCATCAAATATTTTTCTAAAGAGGAATACCTAGTATTTGACTTCATTATAATTAATTTGATTTCATATTGTGTGAAATCCTAACACTAGATCATTCAAAGATCATTTCCCAAAGACCAAAGCAGAATGCAGTTGAAAGATAATATTGTACCTGGGCATTTGTTGATTCTGTTCAGTGGCAAACAGTCCACTTCAGATTCAAAAATTGATAGTTGCATGTTGCTAGATATTTAATGAAAACATCTTTTAAAAAATCCTAAATTCAAATGAGTGACCTTTGGAGAATTTAAAAAAACGATGCTGCCTCTCTTCGCATTTGGAATTTTAGCTGCTCCTCTCCATTCATCATGTGATGTTAGTTCATCCACTAACTACTTACAAGGTTTTAAGAAAGAACCCTAAAAAAAATAGTGACAGTGTGAATGAAGTGTTAGTGCTGTAACTGAATGCCCAGTTCCTCAGGAAACTTGACACTTGTGTTCCAGATAATAGATTCACTCTGCATTCAAAATTTAAACTATGCACATTTCGGTCAGTACAATTTTATGTATATGCTGTCTTCAATGCCACTTGAGTGTTTTTTCTTCTTTTAAGATACCGATATCAACATCTTTGTTCATATAATGCAAAGTGCAAGAATCTGCTTTGGTCCCAACCTGCTATAGTGATAGCAGTAGGTAAAACATTAAAGCATTAGGACTGGCAAAGAGAATAATTCATGTGGGAAAATTGTCCCTGGATTGTATTATTTTACATAACAAGTATGGGTCACATGCTTCTTCTGCAAAAAGAATTTTGTCCAGAAGGAAAATATCAGGAAAAAATAGATTCAGATTTGTAGGTATAACAATGTCTGCATTATTATACATTTCAGGAATGGTTTTTACCATGGAGCTTTAGTTTCTGTAGGTTAGTCTCACAACATAAGAACAGTTCCAGAGGATCAACCAAGATTCATTTTAGACCCACATTTTTATACCCATGGTCAGATTTGCAGTTATAATAGAAAAAATCATGTAGTGGATTTTTAAAAAAAGAAAGCATAAAAAGCATATAGAATATGTAATCTGCCCCAGAACTACTCTTCTTAGTAAGACCACACCTAGAGTACTGCATCCAGTTTTAATCACCACTGGTGGTGTTGCTATCTTCTATAAAAAATCCTTACATCTAAAAAACATCCAAGTTACCCAGGAGCTTTCTCTTCCTGAGACCATCATCTATGAACTATCTTTAAATATCACATTTTGATTCTTACTATGTTACAGAGCACCTGATTATGACATCGAACATGTAAACAAGCTAAATTCACTACTAACATGGGCAACATACTGTCCACACGCTTTTATCTTTCTTGGTGACGAATGTACAACTGAAACGAATGTACAATTGAACCCATACCTGCAACCTTCTACAATGCTGTTACAAATCTGGGACTGGAGCAATTAGTAACCAACAATAGTAGACTTAACAACTGCCTTGATCTCATCTTCTGCAATAGTTTGAATTTAATTTATGGAATACAAACTAAAGGACCCTTTTCCAACAGTGACCACAATATGATTGACTTTTGGCTCAACATATGCCCACACAAAAATCATCACAATAACGTAATCCCCAATTATAACTTCAAAAAAGGCAACTATGATTTCTCATCCCTTGATTGGCAATCTCTATTCACTGGATGCAATACTGTTGAAGACTATTACAACGTATTTTTACTTGAAGTCAAAAGAATCATCAAACTATATGTACCAATAACAACTTCCCCCCAAAAAACAGATTACCCATAACAATAAGGAAACTTCAATCCAAAAAAGAGATCACTCTGGTGGAAAAACAAATTTGGTCATGTTGCCAATTTCAAAAGTTGATACAAAAATTTATGCCACCAGATAAAGACTGAATGCACCAATTGTCACATTAAACAAGAGGAAAACCTTCTATGCACCAATTCCACCCGCACTTTTTACAATTTTGTAAACAACAAACTAAAAGATTCAAGGTCTATCCCACCCCTAATGGGACCTAATGGTAAAGACTGCAACAACGACACCATTAAAGCCAACCTCTTTAACAGATTCTTTGGCTCAGTATTTGTAAACAGCAATGGATCATGCCCAGTATTTCCTAGCCGAACCATAGAAAACTACAATGATCTAATACATATCGATTTTACAGAAGACAATGTTGAAAAAGCATAGCGCAATCTAAAACCATCTCTATCTATTGAATCGGACAAAATATGTGCCTACTTCATAAAAAAGCTATCCACTGCCATAGCAGAACCTCTAAGCATAATCTTTAAAAAATCTTTCAGGACCAGCTCCTTGCCTAACCTATGGTCACAAGCCACGGTCATCCCCATCTTCAAAAAGGGAGACCCCAGACTAGTTGAAAATTACAGACCAATGTCCTTATGCTGCATCACCTGTAAAGTCATGGAATCAATTATTAACCAATCCATTATCTCCACTTAGAGACAAACAACCTACTCTCTAATAAACAATTTGGTTTCAGAAAAACCTATCCTGTAATCTGCAACTCTTACACTGCAAAAACATATGGACTACACAACTCGATTAGGGCAAAACAATAGATGCAATCTACATAGACTTCTGTAAAGCCTTTGATTCAATGGTAAACAACAAACTATCCTAAAACTAAAATCTTATGGTATCTCTGGACATCTGTATAACTGGATAGAAGCATACCTGTCAAACAGACAACAAATGGTCAAAATTGGGAGTGTCCTATCAAATTCTGTACCTGTCAATAGTAGTGTCCCCCAAGGACCAAATCTCTTCATACTCTACATAAATGACCTCTGTGATCATCTTAAGAGCAACTGCATTCTCTTCACTGATGATGTAAAGCTGTTCAATACCACAGACAATACTGCTACCCTTCAAAAAGATCTTGACTATGTATCAGAATGGTCAAACAAATGGCAACTTCAAATCTCAACAAATAAATGCTCTGTCTGTATTGGTAAAAAAAATCAGAAAATAAAATACAAGCTAAATAGTCAAGACCTTGTTGATGATCCAAGCTCTGTAAAGGACCTTGGAATACTCATCTCTAATGATCTAAGTGCTAGAGCCCACTGTAACTACATAGGCAAAAAGGCATTAAGAGTTGTGAACCTAATCCTATGTAGCTTTTTCTCTGGTAATATTACACTAATAACTAGAGCATACAAAACATTTGCTAGACCAATACTCAAATACAACTCAACAGTCTGGAACCTACATTACGTATCTGATATTAGTACAGTTGAGAAAGTCCAGAATTATTTCACAAGAAGAATTCTCCACTCCTCTAGTCGTTGCAGAATACCTTATGCCACCAGACTTGAAATTCTAGACCTAGAAAACCTTGAATTACGGTGTCTTCAGTCCGATCTAAGTATGGTATATAAAATCATACATTGCAATGACTTACTGTCAATGAATACTTCAGCTTCAACCATAACAATACAAGAGCACACACTAGATAAAAACTCAAGGTTAACTACACCAAACTTGATTGCAGGAAATAGACTTCAGCAACAGAGTGGTCAATGTCTGGAATACTCTACCTGACTCTGTGGTTTCTTCCCCAAATCCCAAAAATTTTAACCTTAGACTGTCTACTGTTGACCTCACCCATTTACTAAAAGGTCTGTAGGGGGTGTGCATAAGCGTACCAACATGCCTACCATCCCTATCCTGTTGTTTCTTTTATTTTTCTTATATGTACCCATTTCATGTATTCATAACTATGTATATACAATACTTATACCTATTATCTTGTAAGTGATTGACAAATCAAAATAAAATAAAAATAAAATAAAAATTACAAAAAAGATGTTGAGATTCTAAAAAAAGTACAGAGAAGAGCAACCAGGATGATTAGGGAACTGGAGACTAAAACATATGAAGAACAGTTACAAGAACTGGACATGGCTAGGCTAGTGAAGAGAGAGACCAGGAGAGACATGATAGCAGTCTTCCATTTGAGGGATTGCCATAGAGAGGAGGGAGTCAAGTTTTTTTCTAAAATGCCTGTAAGCCAGACAAGAAATAATGGATGAAAACTGAACAAGGAGAGATTTAACCTGGAAATAAAGAGAAACTTTCTGACAGTGAGATCAATCAACCAATGGACCACCTTGTCCTCGGAAGTTGTGGGAGCGCTATCACTTGAGACTGAAGAGATTGGATTACCATTTGTCAGAATTGATATAAGTTCTCCCGCTTGTGTGGGGGGTTGGACTAGATGACCTAGAAGGTCCCTTCCAGAGCTCTGTTATCAGCTACAGAGGCCTTCAGGAAAGCCTTGTTGGCTGCAGAAGAAATGGACTGAGATGTGGGAGGCCTGGCTGCAATTGTCCAAAGGTAACTAGTAGGGCAGCTCCACACACACCCATCCCCATCCTAGTTTAATATTAACCCGTGTATCCTGGAGTGGGTGGAGTCTTAATTAGGGTTTATTTTGTTATATTCTGGATCATGAGATTAGAAGAAGAAGGCAGGTGAGCTTATGCAGCAATTATTTTTTATGTTTACTTGTCAATTTCTTACAAGATAATAGGTATAAGTAATATGTGCTATTCTCTTCCAGTGCTAAACTGCTTTTCCCATTTCTGACTTTTTTTCTGGAATATTTTTCTCTTCAAATCCCAGTCAGTTTTTGGACTGTACCTTTTGTTTTCCAGCTTTTCCCAACAAATCAACCTTGGTCCCATTCTGTCCTATTCTCAGAGAGATGCTCTGGGAATTGACTGATAGAAATGGGCAGAATACTGAACGTTCTTTTATATATTTTACTTCCAGCTTTCTGATGGGTTGGAAAGTGTAAGACAGAGAGATATTTAGGAGCAGAAAACATTAATTTGTAAAAAGAAAGTAGTGACATTGTAAGAAAATGTAATAATAAAACACATGACATAGACATGCAATATTTTAAAATGCTGTACACCTATGTTATGTGTTTCATTACTACATTTTCTTACAATATTATTTTACTTAACTTTCTATAAGTGTATGTGTATAATATGTTTGTTTCCTTATATGAACAGAAAATAAGTAAAATAAACATAGAAACAGAAAGTTGGGGTTTGCTTATGCTTGCTTTTTTCTCAGAATTCTCTACTATGGTCATTCAGTCTGTCATCTTAGAATCAATCATGATATTCAAGTTTTTTCCCATCAAATATTTTATCACTAATCATCCACATGGACAAAGAAATGGAATTTTCATGAAATGGAGTTGGTCCTCATTTTCTTCATTCACTATCATATCTTCTTATAGACTTGCCATGTGTTTGTAGAGAGGCATGGAGAGATGGATGACTTTCAGAATACATGGAGATAGATATCTTTATTGGAAATATAGCAATTATGAAGTTAATGAAGCTCTAAGAGGTCAAGAAGGGAATGCTATAGAGCTTTACCATTTTTAAAAAATTGAACATACGAGCACAGCTTATATTCATACGTTATGGCAAATATTTTCAACTTTCCATGGCAAAATTATGGAAAAATAAATTATGGACCAAATAAGGCAAATTTTGAAATGTGTATTGATACTATCGTGTAAATACTATGACATACATACCTGTGTCTAATAGTGGAATACAAGTTCATTATTACAGCATTTATGTGATGATATTGTGCACAGGTTGTGATTTGGATCCACTGTGAGTGAATGTGAGTAATTTCTGTATACAATATCCTGTAACCATATTGTTTTTTAAAAAATAAATATTTCATACTATTCTTCTCTGTAATTACTTTTCATTTTTAACACTGCTGTGTTAAATATGTATTTCATATATTATGTTTATATTGTTTATTTATCTCACTTTTCTTCTACTTTGTTTTCAAAGGTGCTAATAATGCAAATATTAAAAATAATCAATATAATTCAAAACAGCATGATAAAACAATTAATAAATTTATGAAACCCAATAGTTCCTTCTCTTTCTTTAGAAGTTGCTGGAGAACAGACCATTGTAAGGCACACAGGCTTCTCTAGGAAAATCATTCCATTATTTGGATGCCATAGTAGAAAAACACCTGTTCCTAAAGCCCATTTATGTATGGACTTGGATGATACATTTGAAGGCACTTACAAAAAAAAACTTTTTTCCATGATTTTATGAAGAGAAAGTTAGGTAAGGCAATTGGTTGCATACCTTTTCTCATCACAGTTTGGTAAACTCATTCTTCTCCCTTCCTTTTAAAAGAAAGTGTTTCAAATGCTGATAGTATTGCTAGGCACTCAATTATATTTGGAATAGGTGGTCATGGCCTACCATTCTTAACCCTTCCAAGTTTATGTATCATAATTAGGGGGAAAATCATCTTGATTAAAAGCTCAGCATTCTTGATATAAAAAGGGTAATCTGGATAGGTTTTATTTGAATGTACAAATTGTGTAGAAGTCAAATCTCAAATGGAACAATCCTGTACAAGTTGTTTCAAAATTGAGTTAGTATGAAGTTATTTCCACTATGTTTAATGAAACTTATTGCAGATTGTATATAGACTATTGACAGCTTTCAATTGATCTGAGCAATGAAATTGTCAGTTTTACCTTTTGCTGGATAAATTTTGAATTCTCCAAAAATCATAACTGTTATATAAAGGAAAGACATTAATGAAAAGGATGAATTGTATCCATGTTGAATTTATTCATATATGCTGATATTTGCTCTCCTATCTTCAGTAACAACAATACCTTTGCAGGATTATTCAGTCCAAAGAAAATGAAATATATTCAGTATTCAATTTCCAACTGTGTAAGAATGTATTTATGTAAATGCAGGCATTGCATTTTCTTGTCCAGATGTCATTGCCAATTAAGAAGAGTCTAAAATAATGCAAATCAGTCATAACTATTGAAAAATCAATAATCATGCCCATTGTCTGAATATTTCTATCTGATTTTAAACAAGATTAAGCTGTCAAATAAGAGACTGGATATATAAATGCATATAAAAGTAAATGTCATTTGAAATCCTACAGAAACAGGCATCCTAGATATAGAGAAGGTCCTTACAATCTGCCAAATCTGTATAAATAAGGGGACTCACACATTTTAGCTACCCACACATACAAACATTGTGTGAAAAGTTCTATTATTAGATGCAGTTAGCTGGCCTACCTTGAGTTCTGCTGTCTGAGGTGTTCACTGAATAATAACAGGAATACAGCTTTTTATTTACATTTATAATATAATAAATCTTTAAAACTTTTTCTGATGTTTGAAAGTTGTGACATTCTTAATAAGTTTTTCTGAAATATAGCTTAATACTCAGTATAGAATACAAGCTGGGCATCTGTTTTTCTCTTACTAGTTATTAACTCTTCTCCATTTTTGTTCGTCTTGTGAATATAAATATTAGCTGTATGGAGTTAATAGTCTCTACATCATTTCTTGTTTGTAAATAAAAATTATTATTAAATTGAGGAAAACATATCTTAGGAACAATGACTTAATATGGATGAATTAGTGGCGAGAGAAATAAATTTTTCTCTCTTTCTCTCTCTAAAGGATTCATTCTTTTTGGACAAATGATAGTTTTCTAATATTGAAAGAAAATATATTGTTTGAACTAATAGAGGAAGAGAAGGTTGGATTAAATATTAGTATCCATTTTCAGTACAAAAAATCTTTTCCATTAAACAGTTTAGACAATGATACAGCATTAAATGAAATCAATTGGACAATATCATTAATGTTCAGCCATTAAAAAATCAATTTCTTGGATAATTTAAAATCTAAAAGTAAAAAAGTACTTTAGACATTTTTACTTTAAATAGTAAAATTAAGAAATGGCACTGAATGAAAAATAATTAGCATGCATAAACATTTTTTAAAAGTGTCAATAATCAAATAAATAATCAAAGGTTGAAATAATGTTGTTATTCACCTTGGAATAATTATTATTAATGGAATTCCATTCATACAAACTAAGTACATTTATGACCCAGCTTTGCTCTGTCTAAAAATAGAGTTGTATGCATAGTTATGCTGAAAAATGCTTGTGCAAATAAATAGCACCTATTTAACATTAAGGGGCAAATAACTCCAACATTTCATGAAAGTTTGAGGAAGAAAAGATACCATTAGTCTATATGATTTTTCTTTTCCCAGAAACCCATAATGGTTGGAAACGATAGGAAATGATTTTAAATAACTACCTACATCAGGGGCATCAAACTCGATTTCATTGAGGGCTGCAACAGGGTTGTGATCTTGGTCGGCTGGGATGGATATGGCCAGCTTGATGTCACTTGTGTCAGGAGTGCCTGTGGTAGCCCGAGTGCTCTATCAGCGAAAATGGCATGGTGATGACCAAGACTAGGAAAACCCAGATTCAAATCCATCGTCTTTCATGGAAATTCATTGGGTGACTTTGAATCAATCACTTTCAGAATTGGGACAGGATAACATTTGAAGTGGGACTTCCTTGTGGGCTTCCTTGAGGTCATAAAGAAAAGGAAGAATATACATCGTGCAAATCAGGAATGATAAAATAGAACTCTCAGTAACTGAGACAGATGTCAACACTGCTATTCTTCCTCCTTGTTACAGGAAAGTTATTGTTGTAGCCCAGAATGTTCTATACCCTTTTCCACTAAAAACATTGCAGAATTCACCAAACTGCTCCTAAAAACTATTAAGTAAATGAAAGCTTACAAAAAGAGTTTATTAACCAAATGAGTTACATTTGAACCTGTTGTTCCCAATATTTTTGCTTCAGCATTGATTCCTTGACAGAGTCCAAAATATAAAATAAGAGATGTAATTCAAGTATTTGGAATAATGAGGGGAAGAGACTCAAAGTAAGCAAACACCCACCCTCAAACAATAGTTACTATCCAATTTGAGGCAATAAAATCCAATACATCTTCAGAATCTTATTTGCTTATTTAAATATTTATTAAAAAAACAAATAACATTGTATTATTCATCTATTAAGATTATTTCCAACATCAAATCAAACATTCATAATACATTCCAAATAAAATAAACAATCCAAAATTCTAATAAAGAAAATAAGACAAGTAATGCAGTACAATACAATGAGGAGAGAGAGGCAATTAGCTAAGATATATAACCTCCGTCCTATGAGATATATAGCAGTTGTGAAATGAATTGCATTTTTGTTCATTTTATAGAAGCCATGGTGCCCACAAACTGAAGCCTAGAGTAAAAGTATCACACACAAGTAAATGGATTCTGACCTCAGAAATTTGTTTCTGAACTCCATAATATAATACAACTCAAAGTCATTCCCTAAAAACCATTTTCTGATTAGTCCAAGTTTTCCTTATTATAGTAACTTGTGGTAGGAACTGAAAAGGAAAAGATAAGGTTTTTGACATTGTTAAACAATATAAAAGAAATAGTTTTGCTGATTTATTCCAAGTAACCTAGAAGTCTTGGTCATCTTCCAGTTGAGGATATATGGTCATAATTCTGTCATGATAATTAATATCAAATTATACATCATTTAAATGTATATTACTTAATATAAATTTGTTTAATAAATAAATACTAAACAGATAAAAGGCTCTAGCCTTTGCTGTTAGATCTGAATTAGGCATTGACTCCTTCCACAGCTCTACAATAATTCCAGCTTTCAATAACTGCTTGAAGATACTTTCAATGACCATGATAACCTACCATTTCCCCATAATCCTGAGTTACTGTGCAACTACATACATGTATTGCTTAAAAATGGTACAGTACTCACTCTTAATGTATTTCTTTCAAATAAGTTGTAGCCTTCTAGTGCCTTTAGTCATGAATATCATCCCATGAATCATGGTTGCCTATTACATCATATTTGTCTTCCAGAATTAAGAAGTTTAGTTCTTCTCATTTGTTTATCTTTTTATTTGTTTGTTTATTTTGTCAAACAATTATTAGATAACAGGTATAAGTATAAACACGGTTATAAATACATGAAATGGATACGAATAAGAAAAAAATAAACAATAGGACAGGGATGGTAGGCACATTTTGGTGCGCTTATGCACGCCCCCTAGAGACCTCTTAGGAAAGGGGTAAGGTCAATAGTAGACAGTCTAAGGTTAAAGTTTTTGGGGTTTGGGGAAGAAACCACAGAGTCAGGTAGAGTATTCCAGACATTGACCACTCTGTTGCTGAAGTCGTATTTCCTGCAATCAAGTTTGGTGTGGTTAACCTTGAGTTTGTATCTATTGTGTGCTCTTGTATTGTTATGGTTGAAGCTGAAGTATTCATTGACAGGTAAGTCATTGCAATGTATGATTTTATATACCATACTTAGATCAGACCGAAGATGGCATTTTTTCTCAAGAGTCCTTCACTGACAGAGCATATGCTATTGTCATAGAATCCCAACCCTTGTTGATTTCCAGAATTTCTTTTTTCTTCTTTTATCATGATCTTCAATTAAAAGGATTGTAGGGGGAGGGAGGAATACTTATACACCCTGTAGTTTTCTCACTTGATTCTTTCAGCAGGAATCACTCATCATAACTTTCCACTTTTTTCTTTAGTTTCTTCATAAAACCCAAATATCTTTCCCAGGTTGCTGTGGGTTACCCCTTAGAAGGAAACCATGATATAATGTTTACTGAACTCCAGTGTTGTTCATCTTTTGCTTTTCTGTGACCTACTTCTCAATGTCTATCTCCAGTAAAGGACAGTTTTTCCTGTTTTCTACTGTTTCTGCCATATCCTTTATGAAGAGCTCAACTATCATACTCAGGAAATTCTCCCTAATGGCTTGCTGGGTAGAACCTTTCTTCTCAAATCACCTTATTTATAACAAGGATATAAGGTTGCACTTCCAATTGGTATACTTTATATTTGTTTCTATTAAAAAGGCAAATATTGTACCTTGCAGATAATGACAATGTTCCTTGCTGTCCAAATTATTTAGAGACTCATCCCTTGATTCTCTTCTCATACTTTCATTCAGATCTTCTCCACTGGCTTGTTCTGGTTGTAGGATCCTAGAAGCTGCTTCCTTAAGAAAGAAAAAGAAAAGAAGTAATGAAGATTCCTCTTCCTTGATTTCCCACCAAATTCTTTTTTGAGCTCCTTGTATGTTCTGTCAATGTGCTTGTTCTCTGGAAAATGGGTTCCTTATATATCCTTTCAGGTACATTAGACTAGTAAGTGCAATGCTGCAATCAGGCATGATGGGCAATCAGCAGCACACAAGAAACCATCAGTAGTCAGTCAGTGGTTCTTAGAAAATAGTATCCGCAGCATTGACAACACACAGCTTATTATCTTGGTTCTTCCTCCTTTTCTCCTTCTTCCACTTTTCTTGCAAAATTGGTTTAATATATTTTGTTTTTATCCTGGCTATGCACATTCCTTCAAACATTTTCTAGCTTGTGGTCATCTGTTTGGAGATTTGTTCCAAAGCCATTTGTGATGAATTGGTGTGTGTGATTTTTAAAATAAGGACTATTTTTAACACTTCAAATACTCTCTATGCATGATAGGTGGAACTGATAGCACAAAACAATTTTAAGAGGCTAAAATCAGCAGTGACAAAAGAAAATGTAAAAATAGTGAAAATTGACAAAGGACATATTTTTCCTTTTCTCCGTTGCTATATTTTTTAAAAAATGTCAAAAAACCGAAGAAAAATTGTTTGCTTTCATGCTTTCTCACTTTCTTCTATGAAAATGGAACCCTGTACATTGTTATTTTTCTCTCTCTGAAGATCAGTTTGTCTTATTCATTAAATTTATATCTATTAAGCTTTTTCAACACCTGAAATGGAGGAAGGTGATCATTTTGAAGGACCTCTTCAATGTTACAAATTCATTTACTGGACAAATTCCTATGGCCATTTTGACAATTCTCTTTCTACTGATTCCATTTTAAAATGCCAAAAATAATTTTCTTAGTTCATGAAACACCTTATAAAATGCTGTGGAAATATTATAAAAAATGTAGGGAAGTACAGATTTATTCCAATTTTAATCAGAAATATACGTTTTACTATGATAAATGATTATGCACCCAGTTTTATTTCAATAAGATGTTGCAACTTCTTCATATGTTACTACCAGTAATAATCGATATCAAAAAAGTATTTGGAAAAATATTAGCACTTGTTAGAAAGAGTCAGCCTTAGCAGTTTTGAATACTTCTGGGAAACACAGTTTGCCAATATTTGAAAACTAATTTGTTGGAAGATTTGTAGGAAAAATTTAAAAAAGAATATTTAAAATGTTGAAATTGTATATCAGATAAAAATAAATGCAAGTCATGAATAATCAATCTGTAATTATCTGCATCTAAAACATCCTTCTCTAACCTGATGTTCTCTAGATATGTTGGACTTTAATTTTCTAGGTAATATGTTCAAAGTCATTAAAGTATTTTCTGAAAGAACTTACTTTTAGAATAAACATATACTTCAAATTATTTTGACAAAATTGTAAGATTTCCCAAAGATCTACTAAAATGGCTTGTTTAAAAACATATAAATGTATCTCAGCATACAGTTTGGACACTACCACAAGATGTTATAATGTCCAAAATATTACTGGGCAATCTTGAAGATCAAAAATATAATTTTGCTTTTCTTGATAGATCTTGTTTATATTGACTGGACCTTAAATGTAAAGGTTCAATTATTATTGGATGATCTGGCAGGGACAATCAGTATTCTCATTGAAATATTACTTCATGTTGTAAGTTTTCAGGGAATTCAAAAGAAAGTGGACTTAGAGAAATATAAGCAAAACTCAATGCTTCCAAGCAGAGATCTGAATTTATTGTGAAATATTATACATGCTATGTTTCCTCGAAATATGTTTTTAAGGTATGGAAAAAAGACAGAAATAGTGGAAAAGTCAGGAATTTTGTCACTGGAATATCATCACTGTAAGTTCCTTCAGTAACAAAATGCAATTGTGAAATGTTGCTCTGGTCTAGATGGGAAGATGCTACCAATAAAAAAAAGAATATTTGTAGCTCAGGGTTGAAATGAAGGCTCCTTGGTACTCTCTGAACTTGATTGTTTTCTTGGAGAAGTTTAGTTATCCAAAATAGATAACATTATCTGTTATCTATTATCTGAAAGATACTGTTGCTGCATGAGACAATCAGTGATTTTACAGAAATTCTTTTCTGTAAAAGAATTTGCTTTTCAAATTTAATTTTATTTGTAGTTTGGTAACACAGGCCCTATTAACCAATTTTCAGATTTTTACAACAATACAAGCAATCTTTGTATATATGTGAAATGAAAAATTATATTTTTCAGAATTCTTACCTCGCTGGAATTGCATATTAAAAATCATAGGCTTTAAGGGTGGTATTATTGCCATAGAAATAATCAGAAACTCTTATCTTGTTTTATGTTATAATAAATAAAACTCATAGGAACAAGACATTTTAAAAATAGTTTCCTGTAATATTTTGCTTTAAGCAAGACTTGAAATATGAGAAAGGACCAAATCATTTGTAGGAAATGGAACTCTCCAATGATGTGTAAGGGTAAAGAGCTTTATATTCTGTCAGTGAAAGTTAACTGATGATAAAAGAAAGGATGGTGAGAAGCCTTGAGCAGTTGAGAACAAGACACTTAGATGTGAAAGATAACAATATCCGTTGACCAGTCTTGCCTTGCCAGTGCAATGGGTAGAATAGATAATCACAGCAGCAAAGATTAGCAGTTGCAGAATCAACAAACAGGTCAGGAATCTGGCAGGATAAATAGAGAAAAAAGGCACAGAAACAAAAGTGTCAGGGCACTGAAATAGAATAAATAGCCGGAAAAAAAAATCATAGGAGAAATGCAGAGAAGGCAAAGAATTTAAAGCAATGGAGGACATTTCCTAAGATTTACTTTGATTTGGATATAACTCTAATTCATCTATCGGTAGCAGTAGATCCTGTAAAATAGTTGCACGGAGGTGGTATTCAGCAGATTATGACCAGTTCTGGAGAATCAATAAGCAGAAATTTTGAGTAGTTTGGAGAACCAGCAAATATCATCTCTGACTTGAGATTTTACATTATCCTTCTCCTGCCACACCCACCAAGCCACGCCCACAGAACCGGTAATAAAAAAAATTGAATCCCATCACTGCTTGCATGCATGATGTGGGTGTTAGCGTGCAAAACCTTGCTCTTAAATGATCCTAGAGTTGTTGTTTTTAACGAGTCTTCTGTTTTGCAATCTTCACTCCATTTTTTCATTTCTGTAATTTGGAGCGGGGAAGCTGAAGACCATTTTGTGATCAAAACAGTAAGGTAGTTTTAGTCATCTGGCTTCTCTTGAAGGGAGACAAATTTCCTTGCCATTTGTATTTCCATCTGGCATTTAGTAGTTACTGCAATCATCAGAAATGCTTTTATTGCCTTATTTCATCTAGGAAAGACTTCTATTATTTTCCATATAAAACATATTGATGCCATTTTCCATGAAGTGAATCCTAAATATATTTAACTAGCCATTAAATTTAGTTTTAACAGGGTAGTAACTGTCTCCTAAATAAATATTCTGAGATAAGGATATATTTAGCTAGATTTAGCAGTTATGTGGCAGATGCAACTTGCATTGTATGATAGTAAATCTCCAATAAATATGTTTTCTTTATGCACTGGTATTTAATTAACATATAATAACTCTTATTAACTACAAATGAACAACTCATATGATTACATAGGATTAAGTATGCACTACTGCCTGGTAGAATTGGAAGCTTTAGATTACACTCAATGTATCACAAGCTTTGTTACAGCTTTGAGTTATTGCACAATATTGTCAAGGTCATTTTGGACAAGGGAGAAAAAGCTTCATTATTCAAAAGCATATCAGAGCAATGGAGTCTTAATATTAAGATTAAAGTAATGTAAGCTAATACCCATAAGTTCCAATTTCTAGCATTAGATTAGCATTTCCAATTTTGATATTTTCTAGTTGTTTTGGATTTCATCTCCTAAGACCCAGATAGATAGACTGGATGAGATATCTATAGTGTAAGATGCATATATGTCAATATGCAATTGTACACTACTCGAACTCTTTTGACTGGATAATATAAAAATCATTGTACATAAATAAAAATATGATTATTGAAAAGTTGATGTTTTATTATATATTGAAGAAATCAATTTAAAAGGTCAATGGTAGTCCTGGTAGAATTGATAGCACCAGAAATGGTTGGGGGAGATTTTGGGGAACAAAACAATATAGTCAGATAAGTTTTATTCTGTGTATTCTATTTTAAAAACCCTGTAAAGTGATTTTATTGAGAAATTACTACTAATATATTCTAGTTTACATTTTGATGGATATTTCATTTTTAAATTCGGATGCAAAAATAAGAAGTCTTCCCTCCCTCATCCTCTCCCTCCTCTCTTAACTGAGAACACAAATAAAGCTTCACAGGGTGATGTAATTTTAAAACTGCATGTAAAGATTCCTTCAACAGGGGTCGGCTCTCTGTGATTCCATAGGTTTATGTAATTCATGTAATTTTCTTGCCAGCAAGAAATATCTTCTTGATTTTTTAAAAAAACTTCACAGTCTAGTCTACAACTGTGGGGTTTCCTGGAAATCTCCCAGCCAAATATTAATCTGGTTTAGCTGCGGTAGACTTGGTATTGCCATCTGCCCTGGGTAATTATTTAACCTATGGCATTAAAAAGTATAAATAAATCTACATTTTGATTCTTGTATAATTACAAAACTTGCATAAAAAAGTGAAAGCACTAGCTCCAGTTTTTTAAAAAAAAAACACCTAGCATTTGAATAAAGGGTATCTTCATGTACGGATAGGATACAGTTTACCCAGCTAAAGCATATGCAATGGTCCTCTGGACCTCAGTAGTCTAAGTGTGCTTATTGATCTGGATGTGAGTGTGCATCATCATCCAGCATCAGCAACCACTGTGTGGGACTAAAGCTAAATCAATACTACTGCTTGGCCTGTTTAGTATCTCCTACAATCTGGATTTAGCATAAAACAGCCTTGCATATGAAGATCTTATTTTAACACACACAGTCTTACTTTATAGCACACAGAAACAATCTCCTATTGTTTCCCATTTATAATTTTCCAGTATTCATAGAATACTGGAGATTCTTTAATGATCTCATCCTTGAACACTGCTGAATGATACCAACACATCACAATACTGGAAAAAAAAGGTATAATGAATGTTAGTGCAGATTTGCCCATTGGAAAAGTAAAAGTAATTACAGATTAGTGAGTATCTTCAGAAATATGGTAGCAGGAGTGAAGTAACAATCGTTCATTTAGGCACTTGCCTACAAAAAAATTACATTTCCAATTCCTCCTTTTGTCCTTTGAAAGCTGTCCTCCAAAATACAGTCAGATACTAGGATTGTCAACATGAACACTAAACATACATTTCTCATATATATGAGCAATGAGAAAAGAAGGTGACAGCACTAGTTAAACCATCATCCAAGGTAGTTACCATCATTGATTGCTTGCCTGTTTGTTTATATATTTATCAAATGTATATAGATGCCCATTTCATGAATGTGACTCTCTATGAAGTTCTTTTCTTGTGCATTGAGCCAAATGTACATTAGCTACTGTCTTAATGCTTCATGGGTCAAGTTGGTGAAGCTGCTGAAATGAACTGGAGTTCAGCTGCCAATCCTGGCATTTGGGAAGGACAGATGCAGCATTCACATTCCAGGCAACTCAATACCACCATTGTCTCTGTTCCAATTAATGTCTCATACATCAAGGGTCCAGAAGAAAGATGGGGGAGAAATGGCTGGTCTGAGATTCTGGTAGAGAATGTTTTATCTGGAAAAGAAAAATATGGGATAAAAGAGCAATATATGAATCTGAAATGCCAATTATCCAGAAGAATGTTCCATTTTTCATCAAAGAAAAAAAAACAAAGACTGCTCTACTTATTTGGTTGGAGAAGAAAGAGCTCCATGTTTTCCTATTTCTTTTTCACTTTCTACAACATACATTTTGTAGTACATTTTGTAGATCACATTTTATTCATTAAAATTAGTGATTGCAATAGGGAAAAGTGTGTGTATGTATGTAGGTATGTACTTCAGAATCATTTTTATCAACTGGTCAATCATTTTAGGCAAGAGCCACATTCACACAGGGAAAAAATGTTAGAGGCACATTGCCCGTGGTGAGTAGAATAGGCACCCAAGGCAATTGGGAGCACAATGTTCTTTCTTTCACTGTCTTCCTCTTTTATCTTCTCCTTAGTCTCACTCTTTTTAGACAGCAGACAGTCAAGGAAAGGAACAATCACCTTTGTCTGTGGCCTACACTGACCATAGCAGGCTTTTGAAATGAGGGTGATAGCCATATAAATTAGGTTGATGACTATGTGTAATTCTAAAGCCAGAGATTGTCTGCCTCAGTTATATAATAGCCTCTTCTTAACTAATAAATATCAGAGCACTGTTGGTGAAGTCTGTATAAATTAAGGCCCAAGAGGCAGTAATCCTGTTTTGGACCCAATACAAGATTAAAAAAAAAAAAAAGGGAAAACGGAAAATTGATGAGTGCAATTTTTAAATTTTGAATTCAGATGTTACTTAGAGATGTTTTCAAAAACATATGAAAAAATGTCTTATGAAATAATTGTCCCTTACAGGTAATGGATAATAAAATTCTAATTTGTGCACAAAACCTGTGTGGATTAACAAATTGGAGCCAAAGACTCATATACCAAAAACTTTGTTAGTAAGCAGGGAAGTAAATTGGAGGGTTATACCTTTATATCCAGGACGCTGACCTCACTATGTTTTAAGTCCTTTTGGCCTATGGTTGATCCCTAAATCCTTGTAAGCTCTCAATTTAAATGCTGCTAAGAGTCACACATATAGGACTCCACTTAATATGGTTTGGCAAGTTACAGATCAGGCCAGCATGCTTGTGTCCTCTCTCCTCTCTTAGAATGAACATCTAAACCAAGCTTATATGAATATAATATACACACACCCAGCCATTTCATCCTGTAGCAGCTCTTTCTCTCATTGCGAGCACTTGACTGGACTCTGTTCATCACATGTAGAAGCAGCCAGCTTGGCAAGCCTGCCACTGGAAGCCACACTTAGCCTCATGATGCTTGCCAAGCTGTAGCTACTCCTATATTCAGCCAATGCCTCACAGAAGTTCAGTTCTGCTGAGCAAAGGAACAGCTCTAGGCTTTCAGAATTAAGAAGAAGAAATCTAATAACAGTATGGCTACTAACACTGAATGAGATTGGACTCTGCTTTTTCATTTTCACTTGCCCAATGTCACCGCACCCTTTTTGTATGCTTTCCTTCCCTCTTTCCCAATTCCCACAGCCTTTTGTTTTTCTCCCTTCCTTTCAGTCTCCCAACCCTTCCTTTTGCCACCTATCCAGTTTCTTTCCTTTTTTTCCCTAACGGCCTACCACCCCTCTTTTTAGAAGTGGGGGCATGCCTCCAGTGAAGCTGTTGTCGTGACAACCTAAAAGAGCACCGGCGGTTTGCCCGGGACAGGCTGACCAGACAGCGGCTCCAGGGGAGAGAGGATGCACGGCGCAGCTGGCCGAGTGGCTTCCTGGAGTGGGGAGGGGGGACGACTAGCGCGTGGAAGCGAGTTTCCTCCGAGTCAGGCAGCGAGGAGACCCTCTTTTCTTCCCCCCCCCCTCCCTCCACCGCTGAGCCGCTCGCCCGTTCCCTCCTCCCTTCGCTCCGCCTGGGAAAGTGGGTTAGGGAGAGAGCCGAGCGCAGAGACTGCTGCGCCGCTCGCTCTAGCAAAAGCATCCACGCGCTGGAGGAGCAGGAGGAGGGGGGGGGGGGAGGCAGGCAGGCGAAGTCTCAGCTTCTCGCCTTAGGGGGCTCGCTTGCCCTTTCGGAGCTCTTTTGGACGCCTTGATTTGTTTGCTTTCGTCTTTCCCCCCCTCCAGTCGGGGTCTGGCTTCTCCGCCCCTGCTCTCCTCTATTTTTATTTTTATGTTTGTGTATGTGTATGTGTGTAACCGCCTCCTCGCCTCTTTTCTTCGTTTCCATCCCTGTCCGGCTTGCCTGTGGGGGGCTTAAAACAAGCAAAAAGAGCGCGCGCGCGAAACAACAAGGCATTATCTCTTTCCAACCCTAAGGCATCGCAAGGGAGAGGGTTGGGGGAAGGAGAAGCGTAAAAAGAAGCCAGGAAGCAGCGAACGAGGACCAGGTCGGGAAGGAGACACCCCCCCAACCCCCAAGAAGCCGAGAGAACTGATCAACTGGACAGGCAGAGTTGTGCGTTTTACGATCACTGGCCGGATATCACTGTACCTCTCTCTCGCCTGCTGCCCTCTCCCTGGTCTCTTTTCTGGGTTTAAGTCCACCATCCTCCAAGCACCGAGAGTGATTGAGAAAGAGAGAGGACAAAAAAAAAAGTCCATCCTTTGCAACTCCAGCCATGGTGGGAAGGGCTCAGCCCGATCGGAGACAATTCCCGTTGGTCCTACTGAGACTGCTTTGCCTTCTCCCTACAGGGCTGCCGGTCCGCAGCGTGGATTATAACCGAGGCACTGACAACATCACGGTGAGGCAGGGAGACACAGCTATCCTCAGGTAGGGGGCGATCGGCCAACTTTTCTTACCGTCTTCTTGTCTCCCGCTTGAGAGTCCTGACCCGGGCTGGGAGTGGAGGGGTGGGAAGGACGAGTATGTTCTCCTGGTCGTGTGGATGTGACTAAGATGTTCGTGTGAGACTGGTTTTGATTAATGATTCCCGCTCGTCTCCCAAGTATAATTTCCCCATCTTGTTTCTAGGGGCATTGTATCCAATTCATCCTCCCCTTCCCAAATCCTACATTTGTCAGAAAATTGAAAAGACTTCATAATGTATATTAACCATGTGGCTCTTGCTTGTTTTTTTTTAAAAAAATACGAATTTTCTGCGAATATATGATGTTTGTTGTAAATAGGATTTGTGGTCAGTCTTCAAAAACTTGTCTTCTATAGCTCCTGAACGATTATATGAAATATATCTAAATGTGCTTGCGTGGAGCTGTTTCTACTGGATCATTTCTGTTGCTGATCTTTCATATACCTCTGGGTTAGTTTGTTATCCAGACAAATGAAGGAGAAAATAAGTAACCAGAAGGGAAATATGCAAGTTGCCTTTCCCTTCCTGCCAACAATTAAATGGCAGAAGAAAGCCCTGAGCACCCACCCTACATCATTTATTTATTTGAATTATATCCTGATTTTTGTTTTGTACAACTCAAGGCAGTGTACATAATATGAGAGGTCAGAGAAAAGAGGCATTATGGAAGTAACCTGTTTTCTTCCCTGTCCATTATCACACTCTTCTAAAATTTAAGCAGTACTTAAGAGAATTATTTGCTAGTTGTTCTGGCTCTTGTACAAATGGATTAAAACCCATTTAACAACATAATTCATTTATGATGTTTAAAAAAATATATCTTTGGACAGCTTAAGTGCAATGTTGCAATTTCAAATGTGCATGGCTTCTTGTCAGGTGATTCTGAGTTGCCTGAGTGGCTTGTTCTGGTGGTTTTCGTTGTTAAGCCTAGAAGGAGAGCTAAGTTCAGTGCATATGTGTGTGACTTGACTGGCTGGTGATGGGAAGCTGCATCTCAGTGTTTGTACTGCCTGTTCAAATTGAGATTATATAAATCCTAGGCACTTTAAATCTTGAATTAAAACTCCTCTCCTTCATATAAATAAACAAATCCTTACACTGCAATCTGCTCTACTGTATTTAAACTTCCGTGTTATAGAAACTATGCCCACATCAGTATCTGCATTCTGCATATTGTGGCAATAAAATTACTGGATGTGATTTAGAAGAGAGTAATTTATGCAAAGAACAGATATTGCACAGCTGTCAAAGATCCAGGGAATAGTCCTTCAGCAAACATAGTGACAACACAAAGTTTTTACTCCATTTTCTGTAGAATAAAACTTGACTACTGCCTTTGATCCTCAGCATTTTTTCATCCATTTCCCTGTTTTGCGGCTAGAAGTGCATTTTTATTACATGCAGGAAAATAGTATGTATCCCTTGTATTTTGATATTAGTGAGAGGATTTTAGAATGCAAAGCAGTAGTCTCCTATTCATTTCATGAGCTAAGAGTGTTCTGATATTGGAATATACTGTCAGCAGCACCATTCCTCAGCTCTTCAGCCTTGTTAACTTGCATGTAAGATTTTCCACATGGAGTAATAGGATTTAGCAAGCAATTCATCTGACTTGCGTTTTGTGATAGAAAGCTTCTGAAACACCAAACCTGTGTTATCTGTGACTTTAAATCTCTCTCTCTCCCTCCCTCCTTCCCTCTCCCTCCCTCTCTCCCCCCCTCTCTCCGTGGCCTTTTCCTATTGAGATTCAGTAATTAACCCTTTGGAGTAGGGTTTTTCCTGTTTTTCTAGACTTTCATTTTAAAATGCATAGTGTAAGATCCTGGTTTGATCTCCCCCTTTCCTAAGTAGCACAGAAGGGTGTATGTTCAGCTTCACTGTGTACATATGGCACTAGCGAAGTCGTTAAACTCACTTACGCAGCTAGGGGTCATTGGATTTCTATTTCCCACTTAACCTTGCATCTCTGAAGTTTATCTACAGATATAAGGTGCCCAGAATGCATTTGCTGCAAAGATGCATGCAGTCTGCAGGGTAGTGATGAAGAACAAACATGTACAGATTTTATTCCTTTTTTAGAGTTTCTCAAATATGTATAGGCAATTAGTTTTGGTAAGCATTTAATTCTGTGTTAGTATCTGGAGTCAGGGAGAAGGAGGGAAAGATAGAGAGATAGAGAAAGGAAGGAAGCAAGAAAGAGAGAGAGAGAAAGAGAAAGAGAGAAGGAGGGATGGAGGGAGGGAGAGAGAGGGAGATGTAATATGTATTGGCATCCAGCAGAGAGAGACACACTATGAAAAAAAAAGCAAGCACAATTCCTTCCTTTCATCAACTTATTTCAGGCAACAGTATGTCAACTTCCACGCATAATGATTTAACTAAGAAAGCCAAAGAGAGAGCTGGCTGTAGAAGTCAGAGTTTCACCATTATCATTATAAAAAGGGTTGTGTGCTTTATAAATTTTGTACATTCCAGTTCAGATTTTATCTATTTGGCTTGGAACTGTATGCATGTTGCACATAAATGTGCTTATTTAAAGTAATTACATTAAGGATATGTGTAGCCCACAAATTCTGGCAAATTTTATGGTTTTCTGCACAGGTGATGATATTCATTTAGAAATAAAAAATCTAGAATAATAGTTTCTGACCATACCACAATGTGCTTGCATTCAGGGTTTTATTTGAATAAAATGTATATAGATACATTTTATGTATATAGATACATTTTATGATCTCTGGAAAATGATAATGACAAATTATCAGATGACCCTACATGAACTTGTGTTAACTAACTAAACCTTGATGAAGTGTAGATAGGGAATGGTACTTATTTTAATACACATTTGACTGCTTTTTAAATTGAAATCAGGTCAAGATAAGTTAATACAATCAAAAATCTTCAATGTCACATCCACTTTTTTTGCAAATATTTTTTTGAGTGTGAAGGTTTGGGTATGGGCAATTGCCCCATCAAAGTATCTTTAACTAAAATTCTGCCTTTAAGAAAGTTCCAAATGGACTGGTTACTTCAAAGAAATTATGGTGAACAACTTGTGATTCTTCATTATTTGTCGCTCTACTTGTTCTAAGTTTAAAAATGATATCTAGATATTCCCTGCTTTACATTTAAAATCCAAGTTTATATCTCTGTGATTCTTCTCTTTATCTGAACCTGTATTCCTGTAATTTAATAGAATTAAAGAATAATTATTGACCTTTGTATGAAAGCTTTTCATAATCCATAACATTCATAGACTTGAACATACCAGGTACTTATGACTACAATTAGAACTAAAATTTCTGGAGCTAAAATAGTTGTTAAGTAAGATTTTACAATTTTTTTTGCTACCGTTTTAAGCAAATCACTGCCATTGTTAAGTACAGTTATTAAGAAATATGGCTTTTCTCAGTGACTTTGCTTGTGAGAAGCTGGCTGGAAAAGTTGCAAATGGCAATTACATGACTCCAAGATGCTGCAAACATCATAAATGTAGGTTAGTTGCTGTGCTGGAATTTTGATCATGTAACTGCAATTGTCTTAAGTGTGAGGACTGGTGATATTTTCTCAGTGCTATTGTAACTTCAAATGGTTGCCAAATGAATGGTTGTAAGCCAAGGACTCTATACATGTCTATCTTGCTCTTCTTGAGTGTATCCACAAGAAGAGTGAATGACACAACATCCGTAAAGGGCGACCATTAGTTTTTGAGGAACACATGTAAGCTATTTAGAGGGGGATTAGGATTGCAGTGAATTGAGGCAAATGCACTAATGAAAAGTCAGGTGGTGAATATCACATGCATATCCTGATTAGGATTGTAAAGTTATATATTATATCATATTATAATGTAATATAATACATATATTGATTGCATTAAACAAGACCTATTATAAAAATATTACATATTTTTATGTTTTCCTACCTGAAAAGAACAAGAAAACTTGTACAAAGTAGAACATACTTTAGCATAATTGGAAATTTACCAGATGATACAAAATCTTGCAGTTCTAGGTTGCCTAGAACTGTTCAATTTTACATTATATCAGAGGGTGAAGAACAATATAGTTTTGAATAAGCCAAAATTATCATCTTTTTCATATTAAGAAAATAATTTAATACAGCGTGAATCATTGTTTGATAGTTAAAGAAGAACTGACATGTCTATGGAAGCTGAGTTAAAGAGGAGCACAGGAAATCAATCTTATTCACATGGGTAGAAATTGTGATTTCCCATTATACACAAACCAGTACAATTCTTTCAATTTTTGCACATATCATTGTTTTGCAGCACTGATCATATATAAAAACAATCTTCTATGACTTTTAAGAATTACCTATCCATCAATCTTGTGAGTACTGGTTTTAAGGTGAATCTTAACCTTTAAACATCTTTCTTTTCGTATATACATACATACATACATACATACATACATACATACATACATACATATTTGAATCCAACATTTTCTGACTTTTTACAAGTCCACTAAGCAGAATAAATTCATCCTTTATATTCTCTGTATTTCCAACATAAATTTGAAATGCCTTTATATTTTTTAGATATTTTTTCTTGAATCATGAACTAATAGTGTATTATTTTATAAGCATTCTCCTGTAGATTATAAAATAATGTGAATGTCAATTTTCCAAGACTATGTTGTGAATTTCATTAATTTCTAATATATGAATTGAAGTTTGTGTTTCACTTCAGAGTTTTCCATATCAGGTTTATGAAGAGTCTTTCTCCAAATTGTTGTTATATTGAATTTTATGAATATACGGTATACATTATGTGATTTTATGCAAATAGAATTGAAGTAAATGAAATAAAACTCAAGTGCTGTTTCTTATGATGAATAGTGAAATGTGAGTCCAATGCACATAATTTATTGAAAATGCTTAATTTAAGCTTCCTTCTCAAAAGGGATTCTAGTGTTTGAAGTTAGTGATTAGTAAAACTGTTATCTTTATAAAAATCTAATAGGGATATTCAAGGGTGTGATTTTCACACTGTCTTTCCACATGGAGTGATATACCTCATCCAACACTGTATAGTTGTAAAATGTTGTACATATATAGCTATAAGATATGATGTACTAGAGATTATTAAAAAAACATATATGAAAGTAGAGATGTGACATTTTATTTTATTTTCTATCTTTAAAATGTAATGCCTATATTAATTCATGGGCAAAACACTTCTATTTCATTGCATTTATATAGTTAAATTTTAATATCCATCTTCCTGCTAAGATATTAGAAGTGGCCTATGGAGAATATTGCTTTAAATAAAATTAAACACAAATTAATGATTATATTTTTAAAATTGTAAAATATATATTTAGCCCAGAAAGATTACAATTAGAGGATTTAGCCAATATATTTGTAACTATTTATTTATAAATGTAAATATTTATTCTTAGCCTAGATTACAGGGGTGTCAAACTGGCAGCCCACAGGTCAGGTGCATCACATAAAGGCCATACCCATCCCGGCTCCACAGAGGCAAAAAAATGTCATGCTACATCATGATACATCACGTGACACGATCGAGTTTGACACCTGTGGCCTAGAACAAACCACTGTAGATTGACCCTCTTTAAATCTACTCCTCTAGCCAGTACAAATTTGTAGGTGGTTCTTTTTTAACTTCTAGCCAAATCTGGGCCCAACTGACTCCGATGCCAGAGTATAACCAGAGTCTTTTAGTTCTACTTCAGTATGCTATCCACTCTTGCTGCCATTCACAATATTATTGATACTTGTTATAGAATCATACATAAGCAATTATTTTGTTCAGTAACAGGAGATTGTTGTAAATGACTGTATTCTAGAGCTCACTGGGCAGTAGTCTTTCAATGTCTAAGGGGAGAGCTATCAGATCTGTGTCAGCAATAGCTGAAAGATATACCACTGAAGGGAAAGATATATATGGGTTTGCTTAGAGACAGAAATATTTCTGTCCTATGTCAAGTAGAATCTGACATTTATGCAAGACTAAGCTTTTTGCTGCCTCATCTTTGCCAGAATGGAAGCAATGGCTTTGTTTTATCCATTTTCTTACTTATTGCTCTTTAGGTCTTTTCTTTATGTGGCATCTTTTTATTTCTTGCTGGTGTTCAGTATAATCTGATCTGCTGTAGCTTTTTGCCTTTAAGCGTTTCCAAAAACAAATAGATAACCTTTCTCTCAGTCTTTACTCATGTCTACCATATCAGCTATAGTTACTATATGCTATCTGAAGACAAATTGTGCTAAGTATCAATTCCTTCTACAATTAGTACAAGACGAGGGATAGAAAACCCATTTATCTAGCAGCAGATAGTGGGTTACGTACAATTAACTACTTTTGATTACTGAATGGAAAGTATTTTTTTGGAATACTTGGAATATTTTTTTGGGAATAATTTTTTGGAATAATTGGAATATTGGGAAATAAGTACTATGTAATGAAAATAATAAGGAGCAAGTTAATATACAACACTTCAAGAATCTATTTGAATTTAAAGCTTAAGCAAAGAGACCCATTAAAATTTATTTTTGAATTCTTAATTCTTTTTCTAATACTCTGTATGACACAGAGAGATATAAAATACGACTGTCATCTGTCTTTCAAAAGAAGAACGACTATAATAACTAGTTGTTCTTATAGTCAATTTGTAAGAGAATAGTTTCAATTTCTTTTTGTAACTGCCACCTGTAGAACTGGAAAAATCTTGTTAACAATCTGCCATTGCTATTTACCAAGAAAATAGTGGAGGGCGGAATTGGATTGATGAACTGATGGACTCTTTTATTCCTTCACTATTAACTTTCTAATTTAGGTAGTGTAGGATTATCAAGTGTTCAGCATTTTCCAAGTAATTTATTACAATATTTCTATATTGTCAAATTAATAGATTTTATGTGGATTAACATTTTCTATAAATAACAATAAATAAACACAATTTATTAAAACATTTTAACATTATAACAATAATATATATTAGTTATTAATCCTAATAATTGAACAACTTAATTGAATGTATTATATCAGTGAGATTCAAGTCTACTGGTATTCTATTTAACTTTGTATTTTTATGTATTTATTAGGCTGTACACCGCCCCGAGTCCCTTTTGGGAGAGGGAGCGGTATAGAAATACGAAAAATAAATAAATAAATAAATAAATAAATACTGGTAACATTTTTATTGGTAGGTTTTTGTTGTTGTTAAGTTAAAAGTTTTAACGTTTTGTCATAACTTATTGGAATTGTCTTAAATAGGTTAAAAATTAGGAAAAATGCAGAAAAAAAAATTATGAAAAAGAGAAAGAGAAAAGGCAGTAGGTAAGAAAAGAAATATTTAAAGAAATGAATTCCAATCTGTCTTATAGCACTTAAAACCATAATTGTCACTTCTTCCTATCACTCACTTTTTCTCATATTCAACTGAAACCCAGAAATCATCATCATTTTTATCCATTTTTAATAAAAAGCTCATAAAAGGTTTCTAGACAGTCCTATTGTTTATTTCTAATTTTAAAAAGTCAATTTTGTCATTTCAGCTAATACTGTCATATTCACAGTCTAAACTTCCATGATTTTATAGTTCAAACTCAGCATTCAGCTATTCTCAAGGGTGGAATTCTACCAGTTCGGACTGGTTTTAAAGAACCAGTTGTTATGATTCCTCGAAATTTGGAGAACTGGAAAATCATGCTTCTGGTTGGCCCCGACCATTTCTGCATGCCCCTCCCCGCCCTACCCAGTCAGTCCGTATCGCACATGCGCAACATCGCACGCATGCCCGACATCGCTGACTGCATTCTCCCCTGTCCAGACACTCTTTAAGATATTTCTTTTCTTTTTTTGTCCTGACAATCAGCTGTTCTGATGATCAGCTGTGCCGGGATCCCCCTCGCTGTCTTACTGCTTCACCCAGGAGGCTCAATGATCGCTGGCTAAAATGTGCCATATGCTAAAAAAAAAAAAAAAAAAACCACCTCCAAATAATTTTAAAACCTTTAATTATTTATTTCTTTATTTTTTGAGTCTAAATGACACTCACCAAGTGATGGACTTGTTTTTCTAATTAGAAGATTTCTGTGGTTATCAAAGTAAGAGCCTTGGTGGTGCAGGCTGTTAATCATCTAGCACTTAGTGCAAGCTGCTTGCAATTAGTGCAGGCTCGAATCCCACCAGGCTCAAGATTGACTCAGCCTTCCATCCTCTCAGGGTAGGTAAATTGAGGACCCAAGATTATTGGGGGCAATAAGCTGACTTTGTAAAAATGCCACTTGGAAGGGCCAAAAGCCTTAGTAAGCTATAGTAATAAGCAGGCATATATAATGGAATGAAGGCTATTGCTGAGCGCTTAGCATGGTGCTCCATAGACTGGTGCTCCATAGACTGTAAGCCGCCCTGAGTCTCCGGAGAAGGCATATAAATGTAATAAATAAATAAATAAATAAATAAATAAATATTTATATCCTAGTTGCTTTGGAAAGCAGAGTTTGAGTCAACCCAGTGTCTTATATGCAGTTTCTGCATGAGATTGAGAGTTTGATCATTCTTCCATAGGCAGTGACATTGAAGGGAAACCCATACCTCTGTTCGATTGGCAGAACCAATCAAATGGATGAACATCAAAGAAATCATAACATGCTTACATATTCCTTTTGATATAGCAGAAACAATATGTGTGAAGCAACCATACAGGTACAGCCTTTAGAAATGAAGCATAAAATGTATACTCTCATGCAAGAATGTAAACAAAAAGTTTATAATGTAAGGGATGATAAAAGAAAACAATTCTCTAAAGTATAGGATTTTTTTGTTCCAAATATACCCCAAACACAACACCAAAACTTTAGATATACAGACCCAGCAGACAGATATATGCACCTAGTGCCTGGCAGAAGAAAATATTGTAAAATATATTTTATAACCCCAGACTTTCTCAGAAAAACTGTCTGGAGTTTGGAATATATGCACATAATAATGCATATGTCAGCTCAGAAGTATATTTTCAGGGACTTAAGGTAGGTGGGTTAACAAATCAAAGATGACACTTACCTAGGAAAACAACAGCAAAATTAGTGATTGATATACATATAGTGATATCATATCTAATTTATAACTTACATTGAAGATAATAGTAGAGAAAAAACTGTATTGGTTGTATTTTCTTGATTCAAATATGTCCCTTGAGTTTGAGCACCTCCTTCAATTTATTGCAAAATGTCTTATGTTTCCCATTTAGTGATTACAATACCAGATTAGAAAATAGGAGACTGTCAATTCTAATCCTGCCTTAGGCTAGTTGGGTGACCTTGGGCCAGTCAGTCTGCCTCAGTCCTAGAAAAAAAGACAGTGGTAAGCCACTTCCAAAAATTTGCAAAGAAAACTGTGGGAACTAGTTCAGTAAGTTGACAGGAATCGACACTGATTCCAAAGGCCACAAATAAATAAATTAAAAAACAATTAATATAACCTTGCAAGCTGCATCTTTTATACTGTACTTCACAGATAGGAGCAGGGACAGAAATCTCCAATTAGTATTCATAACATTGTGTTACAATTTTCATTCAACCAGATCTAAGAAACATTGGAACATGGACATACAAATCTTAAACTCATAATAACATCGACAATGATATTCTGTATTATTTCTTTACGTTGTGTTTTATTACTGGTCATCTTCTTTTACAATAGTTTGTAAATTGTTTTGTTCTATACTTGGGTTTTTTTTTACCAAAATAAACTTTAACTTAACTTAGAACTAGATATTCTAATTAATTTTAATCAAATACCCAATTTTTAAAGACAATATTCTATCTATCCATTCTATCCATCCATCCAAATATTATTTGTGTGTGTGTGTGCGTGTGTGTGTGTATTATTCAATCTTTCCAATGTTTTGGGAATTCAGGTTTCTATATGATGCTGGTGTATACTGTATGTTAGAAAAACTTTGAACATCTTATCTACACACTTCAAGCTTCAGATGGGGAAATATGTGCCTTTGATAAACTCCTCTCAGAAGGTTTTACAGAAATGCCCATATTATCAATAGAAATAACACTTAGACTTATATATGATTTCATATTGTCTTACAGCCCTCTCTAAGTGGTTTACAATCTGGGTCCTCATTTTACTACCTTCAGAAGGATGGAAGGTTGAGTCAACCTTTAGCCAGTCAGAATCAAACTTCTGGCAGTAAACAGTGTGTCAGGCTGCAATACTGCATTCTAACCAGTGCTCCACCACACTTTTATTCACACTCAGGTAATAGTAGCCTTTCCTTAGTGAGTATAGAAGGTTAAAGACCTGGGAGTTGTAATAGTTCTGATTGGATTTAACTATAGCAGATGACTACAAGAAGACCAGATAAACTCTATTTTTCATGTCCTGCTTCCTATGTATTTTGTCCGTCAATTTTAAGCATAAGAACAGAGCAAAGGAGATAGCTCTGTGGTACTTGATGTCCATATGTTCTCCATTGAGCCAAAGGGAGAGTCCAGGCTGGGTAATCTCTAATCTCCTAGCTCTGCAGACCGAGTTGAAAAACTGAGGACACACCCCCTGGTAACGGTCCCCAGTTCTTCACTCAGTCTCAGCACTCTACTAAACTAGCAAAATAAAATCCATGTTAAAATCCATTGGCAGGAAGTATCTATGGCTTTGAATAGTAAGTGAAAATTTCCTTTCCCTTATTAAGCTGACAGGCACTTAGCCAATTATTCAGTCACAGTTTCAGCTGTATTTATGAAGAAAAAGGAAGCAGTGCAAACAGCTTGTGTCTTGGGGTTTCAGCTGAATCCTTGTAGTATTTTTACCTTCTCTGCTTCAAGTTTAAGGGAAGAAACAAGGGTGGCAGAAAGGTAAGAAAACTGAGTACCCCAAAGGATAGTATCTTGTAGAATATAGAAGTGGAAATTTATTAGACTATCTTAAAAACAAGGATTGCTGTACCTTTCTGTGCATATGCATGACTTTAACATCTTCTGAAATGAGAAGTAAAAGAATAACACTTTTAGTATGTGAAAATAAATTAACATATCATGTTTTATAAGCTTGCATAGTTGGTATGATGCCCACAATAGAAAACTGGGATTAACAAAGTAATAGCAGAAACAGTTAAAATGCTGTAATTTTGTTTCTGTGTCCTATTTATTCCAACTATAATACTATACAATCTCTCTTAGCACAGTTTGATAAGTACAGTCACCATAGTAAAATGGGAAAGACCAATTGCTTACTGTGTTCCACATTTTGAAGGATTAAGGGAGATATGGAATTAGGTAGCATTGGGAAACAAACATATTTATTTACTTGAAGGCAAGGAGTTCTTAGCCTATACCTAACATACATTATCTACATTGTAAGTTTAGGTAATATTGTTACATAGCTTATGGTTAAAGCAACTTCATAATATAGACTTGTATTTTCTCCCCTCCCCTTTTTTTAAAGGAGAAGATAAAATGGAGTCCCACATTCATAGAATCACAAGGTTGAAAAGGACTTTAAAGGTCTTTAATCCAACTCCTTACTCAATGCAGGAGTCATGTACTATGCCAGATAAATGACTGTCTAATATTTTATAGAAAACTTCCACTGATGGAGCACCCATAATTTCAGGAGTCAGATTATTCTGTTGCTTAATGGATTACTCCTTATATAAAGTCTGGATCTCTAGCTTCTATCCATTGGTTCTTTCTCATCCTTGACTGATGTAGGGCAGGGGTGTCAAACTCGTGGCCTGCAGACTGGATGCATCACATGCTGGCCACGCCCATTCCCATTTTAGTGAAGGGGGAAAAGTTGCAATACATCACATGATGACAACATGATGATATGAGTTTGACACTCCTGATGTATGAAATAAATGCACATCCTCTTTCCTGTAATATCATTCAGTGTATTGGAAGACTAGTATCATCTCCTGTCCCTTAACCTTTTCTTCTTTAAGTAAGCACAAGTTACTTTAAGCTCTCCTCATTGAATTTGGCTTCCAAATTCCTTATCATCTTTATTACTATTCTCTGTTCTATTTCCAATTTCTCAGAGTTCTTTTTGCTTTGTGTAACCAAAACTGGACAAAGTATTATAGGTATGGTATGCTCATAGAGCAATATTATCAATTCCCTTGATCTTGATCATAGGGCAATATTATCAATTCCCTTGATCTTGACACTATACCTTTACTGATGCAACCCAAATGAATTGGATATTTTGGCACTTGCTTAAACTGGTCATGCTTAAACTGTGGTCATGTATCATGCCCCTGTCAGAATCTGAATCTGAGGAGGAAGATGAATAGTTAACAGGGAGTGGGAGTGTGGCTCCATTGGCTGTGGAGGAAACTGGGGGAGGTGGCTGGGAAGAGCAGGGAAGAGGTAGAACAAGGGAGAGGAAATTCAGAGGAAGACCCAGGTGCGCCCCCTCTTCATCCTAGGGCATGCAGGGAGGAACGGAGAAGAGAGCAACGTGTGTTGCATGACTTACGGTGGAGGAAAGGGTCCTGATTCCCTTCATTAGGCACACCTGGGAAGAGAGTTTAAAAGATATGCAATCTGAGTACGGTATCTGTTGGGAACAAACCTGATTTATCTTGTGTTAACTTTGGTTATCTGCATTCATGGCATCCTCCCAACTGGATTGAATTATTGCCATTCCTTCATGTCTGAAATTCCTTCTGTTTCCCTGCTGGACTAATTACTTTATCTTGCCTTGATTGGACTTATAGTTACAGTTTTTGCTGACAAATGTTTTGGACATAAATCTCTTCAGCCAAAGGTTGTCCCTGGGAGAATTTTTCTCCATCCCAGAAGGTAACTAGGGCACTGGGGGCAAAGTTGGAGAAAATAAAGGGACTCCTACTTATTATTTGACTGTATTGCCTTTGTGCCATGCCCCGGGTCATCACATCATGCTTAAACGATGGCCTACTAAGGCCATCAGATTTCTTACAAGTATTTTTTCTAAATCGAGTATCACCTATCTTATACCTGCTTACTATTTAAGTGAAGTACCCAACAGTTGTCCTTATTAATCCATACTTTATTGAACAGAGCCTATTACTGTTAGGGCTCAATGTTCAAATATACCACACTCCTTTTGAATCTTGATCCTATCTTCTCCTCCTACCCCAGCTTTGTATCACCCACAATTATTATTATTATCCCTTCTCTTCCCTGATCTAAGTCATTTATGAAGTTGTTGAGTCTGGATCCAGGACAGAACTTCATGGTACTGCATTGCATGCCTTCTTAATGAAGAAACATATAATTTTGTTTTATGCAGCCAACAAACAAATTCTGCTATTCTTACTATTCTTATTAATTTATCATCTATTATTATACAATAATGTTGTATCTAATTTACTAATTGTATTAGATTAATCTTATTTAATAGTGGGCTCTGATGATTTAGTTTATTATTATTTATTTATTGTTATTTAACTTGGATACAAAACTATTTGCAAATTATTGGTGCCAAACCTCAGAATCACTTTCTCAAGAATTAAAAATAATAATAATTTGCAGTGTTTATCAAAGATTAATCTTGTATGCTCTTGCAACCCCTCTGTTCTAGACCTCATATATTGGTCTTGGTTGAGCAATTTTGTGTACAACATGGATGCCAGAGTATATCATCAGAACCTATTCTCCTCTTTAGTAAGTGAGCAGAAAGAGATGAAGGTAACACCCTCCATAACATATAAATCTGTTTGTCCTTATCAATCTGTTAGATAAGTAAAGCACAGAATTAGTGACAGAAAAACTTCAGAGAGATTTTCATTTTTATTTTTCTGTATCCATACTCAAAATGTCAATGTGATAGAAAGTGACAAACGGAACTTGTTCAGTCTGTTGTAGAAAGAATAAAACCCATATACCCAGCTCTGATTCAGTCATACATTACAACAAGGTGAACAAATTTTGTTTGCCATTTTGTAGCATATTGACCCTGACAGTTACTAGTATAAAGTACAAAATGTGTCAACACAGAGGCTTGGATGATGAACAAATGGAGAAATCTGGTTCACTAAATAGCTTCAGGAAAAATACCCAACACTTTTCTGTGCTTATATGAAAGTTACAAAATAGTTCCACTACAAATTATTTATATGTAGATATATTAATCTGAAAATTAATTCTCAAAGTTTTGCTACATTTTATTTTATTAAATATGAAACGGATTCAACCTTTTTTTAAAAAAATGTCCACCACTCTTTAATATCTCCTATTGTAAACATCATTATAAAATGATATTTATTTAATTTGTTTTTTGCCTGCATCCCAACAATTTTTATGGGGGGAAATGGAAGAAAGGATGGATGGATGGATGGATGGATGGATAGATAGATAGATAGATAGATAGATAGATAGATAGATAGATAGATAGATAGATAGATAGACAGATATAAATAGATAAATATAGATAGATGGTAGGTAGGGAGAGACAGAGAGAGAGAGAGAGAGATATGATGGATGGATGGATGGATCTATCAGTCCGACTTACCAACTACTCATTCAGTAACTGTTCAAGTTTATAGAGGCAGTGAAAAGGAGACCTATGGCTAGTCTTCAAAGTTATGGTCATTACAGTCATATGATTGTAATTTCAACACTTGGCAACTGGCATATATTTATGATGGTTGCAGGGAGCTGTGGTCACATGATTGCTATTTGCAACCTTCACAGCTGGCTTCCTATCAGCAAAATCAGTGAGGAACCCATCAGTTGTCATAAGTTACATTCACATACTGTTACACATACCTATAGTGATTCATTTAACTATTGCAGCTGGAACTGAGGAACTGGTGTAAGTCAGGAGTGGTCATATGAGATTTCACTGTATGTTATTTAGTGACTTAGTTGCCAGCTCAATTGTAATCAATAAGTGTGGACCCTAACTCTACCTGAAGATAGAGATTGAAACACCCGGAAAAAGGTTGAATTAGAACCTGTTTAGGCCAATAAGATTTTAAGTGTCTGGAACTACGAGCAAAAGAAATTAATTTAGCCTACTTTACCTCTGTCCTCAAAATGAAATGCCTAACTCTAACTCTTTAACAATATGTTAAACATAAAGAAACTTACCATTCTGTTTTCATTCACACCATGGATTATCCACCTTTAGTAAGGACATTATTTAGAATGATAATTCTTCTGCAAGCATTTCCAGAATTGTGTGATAATGAATTAGCATACCTTGCTTTTCAAATTTAATTATTCTTTAAATATTAAAAGTTGTTTGACAATGAAATAGGTGTCATATAAATTTTATAAATAAAATAAAAAAATATAAAAACATGGTTTATATAATTGGGTCTATGAGACTAGAATTATGACAGTACAACACTGTCATCTTTCAAACCCTCCAGCTGAATGGTAGGGAGGAAAATGTGGTTTAAGTGAAGAAGCAAACTCTGATCTCTCTCTCTCCCTCTCTCAATTGGAAACTTTAGAAAAAGAGCAAAAGTAGGTCCCAATTGTTTTTCTTTCTAATGCTCATTCATACTGTCCTAATGATGCTTATAATGAAGTCCATATATATCATCAATACATGTCTAGATGTAAAAACAGATACTTTGCTTTAATAATAAAAGTTTACTATATATTACATATGTACTATAACTGTATTCTATGGAATAGTTCTGTTCAAAGTTACTATTGAAGTATTTGTGAACTGCTTATTATAAGAATGAGATAAATTCCACTCCAAAATCTGTTCCATGAATATTTGCTCCAATACAAAAATGAAATCACTTCATCTGCAGCTGTGCTTCTTTTGTATGGCTTAGCTTGTTAAGTTTTTCTTTTTTGCACTGAATAATTGAGCAACTGAGTTTAACTTAGACTAATGTTCATGGAAATCACATTTCAAACTATCAATAGATGAGTAAACAATTTGACTGTGTCTTTGCAGCTGGCTGGTATCATACACAAATGCATATACACAAATGTAAATACTTTGTGTCAATAACTGTCAGTTTCTCAAATATGTTTTTATTGCATATACACTTCTCTCAGTATTGCAATGAATAATAGTTGTGTTACTGCAGTGTCCCTGAACTAAGGAAAATAAATGAAGAAGTTGGTCCAATAACAGCATGGCCTACACATGCAATTATTTTATGTGACTGTGACAAAAAAAAAAAAAAACTCTTCCAAATACTTCACTCAGCTAGTGTTCTGGTAGCCTGATTTTAATAGGAACAATGCCTCAAGCAATCTGTATGAGCCTCCAGAAACAGAAAGGTTAATAATTTGAAATCCCTTGTTTGCTTCTGTTCTCTGATGGAGTCTCAGCTCTGGGGACCGCCCTTATCACCCTCTTCTTGATTATGTCTCTGAACTCTCTTCTGGCTGGTTCTAAGCAATCAGTGTATTATCAATAGCATCAGTAGATTTCATAAGAATCCTGATAAAAAAAATATTATATTTGGCCAATCACAAAATAGAAGATTGTGATATACTATAAAAGGTTGTACTTTCCCCTCTTTTAAAAAGACAAAATATTGCATACACCTATTTCTGTATGTTTCTTAATTCTTGGCAGAAAAGCTTTCACTCTGAGATTGTTACTGCAAGGGATGTCAAAATCAAGGCTCACGGGCCGGATTTTGCCCACGGGGTACTTAGATCTGGCTCATGGGTCCAGCCTGGAAATAGCAAAGGACCAGCCCGCAGTGCCTCTGTCAGAGAAAATGGAGCTCAGTGGACCACCCACGTCCTCCAGGCTCCATTTTTGCTGGCAGAGGACTAGCAAAGCTATTGTTCATCAGAAGGAGAATTGAACCCCCTTAACATGTTATTATTTATTCAATTCCCTTTCCCTCTGGTTTGGATCTATTAATCTTGCAACAACTTTTTAAAGATAGCCCAGATAATAAAGAACAACTAGGGAATTTTTACCAAATCAAGTTACTATGATTCTAGGAAACAATTCCATTTGCTGTGTCTATTAAGAACATTGATAATAATATGATGGCTTTCCACATTGCCCATTATTATCTCTCATTTCTAAGGAATATATTATATTTTAAAAATAAATAACATTAAAATCACCTTCATATCTGTCATCAACAGATCTGTCCATCTTTTTTAATATCTATCTGGTTGAATATCATATTTATTTTGTTTGGAATTGAAGATCGTTTTTTTTTATCAGGTGTTCTCTAGATATGTTGGACAGATCTTAGAGTTTTCAATAAGCATGGTTAAGAGTGTAGAAAATCAGTGCCCACCTCTCTCCTAGAAGAATGAAATATTTTGGGAAATATCAAATAAAGGCAGAATATTATATTTCCCCAAAGGGAGAAATGGAGAAACATATTTTTTACAGTCAGAAAGCAACCCCACTTTCCTTAATAGCCCACAGCAGATGTCAGCACTTAAGAGATAAAATTTATTGAAAACTAGATAGCTCTATTCATAGGCAAAGCAAATACTGCAGGCAGAAATTCATTCAAGACAGGGTATTTTGAAAGTCCTTGCAGCAAAATCTGAACAAAGACAGATTGATAGGATTAGCCCTCATTTAAGATCCAACACAAGGCAAAGCCATTAAAGCCACAATAGAATTGCCCAACATCCTTTCAGATCAGTGCAAACCACACTTAGCTCAGACAAACACCTAGGATTTGTATTTCCTCTTTGCCTATAGAATCAGGTATGACACCTACATGATCCCGTAGGAATCTGACAACAGCCAATAGAATATATGTTCTTGCACAGGAATAGAAAACTCAAATACAAAGCCCCCCAAAAGGTATAAAAGCCACTCTCAACTCCATTTTGTTACTGCCCAGAATCACATGTGCTTGGTGATTCTGCTTCACCAATAAATTGACTTTCTTTTCAATCAGCTTCCAGTTTCCATCAGTTTGTTTCCAGTACTTTTCTCCCATTTTGGAACTGAACCAGAGGAATTATGAAAATTATGAAAACTGTAATACAGCACATTGGTACTAGATATAAAAATGAGCAATATTCTGAATTATGTAGTATATTATTTTATGGAGTTTATTTAACATAGAAAAGGTTGCAGTAAGTTGCTAAGTCATGATGTAGTTCTATAAAAGATGAAAATAATTGGAAAATCCCTTTTTCATGCAGGTTTATAATAGCTGTTCACCCCTTCCCCTATTATATGTTATCAGTTTAAAGAATGGTTAATACTGCCTAGAGAGAAATACACAATCTAGAAAAATGTACTATAAGCAAGGAGTAAGGTACACTGTGTTTAGAAGTCAACAAGCTTTATGCATGCAGAGCCCAATATAAACTTTGTGCTCGTTGTAAATAAGGAACAAAAAGTATAGATGGCAAAAGCCCCTTTTTAGTTATTTTCACAGGAGTTGAGATAATATCCTAGAACCCATGAGAGATTTCCCAACTCCACAGTTAAATCTTTATTAATGGGGAAAGGAAATCCATATGGATCAGGCACATGTACAATCAAATGAACATCTAGTTCTTGCTTGAGGCCATCTGCCTAGTTAAGAATCTTACAGCATGGGATTTATAATTCCATCCTGTAGGAAGCTAATTTGCTAGCAGCTTTAGGATTTTAGCAAGACAAGTGAGACCATTGATCTATTTAGTTCAGTACCATCCATTTAGACTGACATTAGCTGACCACATTTTTCAATGAAGAACATATTCATTAGAGATGCCAGAAATTGAATCTAGCCCTTTGCATGCAAATATTTGCTCTGGCCATCATTTTGTCACTGTCATTTTTCCTTAATGTTTTAGGCATTAAAAAAGGCACTATGCTTTGGTGTGTTGTATTATAAATTGATGCCTTCCTAATATTTTGTACATCAAGTCTCATAGAGTCAGCACAGTCATTTATAAAAAATACGCTAAAAAGCACATACATGCCCATTTTGAGAGAGGTATTTTTCAAAACCGGGATGAACAAAGCATGTCTGCTAAATATTAAAGTCATTGCCTCTTTTAGAAAGTTTGCACAGCTACTTCAGTGGCTGCCATTAGTGCATACATGTGTATGCACAGAAAATACGTCTGTTGTGGGACTGCTACTAAAGAGAAGCAGTTGTATTTATTTATATTTTGTGTTTCTAAACTGTCCATCTTCCTCAAAGAAGGACTATTTGTACGTAGGCATGTAGGCAGCCTTTCAAAGTAGCTGCATGATCCTTCTGAAATACATGACTGCTTTAACGTTTCCAAAAAAGTACTGTGCTCACGCCAAAAAGCTTTATGAAGCAATTTTCTGAATGCTTTTTACAGATCTTTTAACTTAAATTAGGGCTGTAAAAGACTTTGGTTCACTTAAAAATGGCCATTCAAGCAAGCTTGACCAGACTATTACATGAGTGGGATAGACATTTTTCCCCGAAAGATATAAAATGTATGAAAGAGTATATATTTTTAGAGATATAAAAATAAGATTTGGACAAATCATGTCAAATTAGGCTGCTTCAACAAGTATTTTTTATTATTCTGATTAAAAAAAAGCCCAGTGTGATTTTCTCTATTGAATCTGGAACTTTTAAAAATGTCAGAAGCACATAAGAGGACTGCAGAAAGCAAATATACTGACTAAAATTACACATTAAAAATATTACCTTGCTTTTTTACTTTTTTATATATAAAATGCATTGGCTAGGAAGGTAAGACAAGAGTAGAAAGTAAGCTCTGCAAGATTGATGTAGTAATCATATGGAATGATTTAGCAAATCTTTTCCACTCTCTGTAATTTGAAAGTAGTTTGAATATTTGCAGTCAGTAAAGGAGAGGTTTTGCCCTTTCTTAATTTCCTATTCCCCCAAACCCTTTTATTTATATGTTATATCCATTAATTCACCAGTTTCTCAGTGCTTGGATTAAATTTTTTTGTTTCCTATTCCAATGTTCTGGGTCAGGCTCCATTTCTTGTAGCTACTTCAACCTCTGGGAAACTATTGTTACAAAAGTTATCAGACAATTTGGATGTACCCATCATTTACTATCCACACAATCATTTGAGTAGGGAGAAGGGGTGAAATCTTTTTTTTCAATTCAAAATTGTTTTGAAAGACCTATTGTTCCAGAAAAAAATATCAAATTTAAGAAGTAAAAAAAGATGTAGCTTCATATTAATTTCCAATAACAGCAAAATGCATGAAAATTTGGAATGTATGAATCTTGTCTGGAGTTGCCCTCTTGAAACAAATTGGGTGATTTTATAAATAAGAAAATCAGGTTAGAACCACTGCATCTGATTCACTCTAACTAAAGAGTGCATATCAATACAATTTTAATGCTATGTATTGCAGAAAGTAGTTTGAACTAGTTATATGACTGAGTCCATCTATATGTGGCATACAATAAAAATAGACTGATTTGTCCTCCTTAATCCAAATATATCAGTATATGTAAATAAGGAATATAATCATTGTAAAGTCATAGATGTATATGGCTATAAATACGTGTTGTTTCTTTAATTTATGTGGGATTTTATAGTGCAGACAATACAGATTCTTCATAAAAAAGTTATGGTCAAAGACACCATGGCTAATCTAAAGATTAAAGACTGCAACAGTGGAAGATTTAAGGAACTTGTTCCTTTTTATTCAGAAATTCAGATAAAAGATGTTGCTGAGGGAGTGTTGAATGAAACAACTTTTCCTTTTTTCTCTAACATTCCTCTAATTTAAATATTTTTCATTACTTTCTTAAAGCATCCTTTTTTTGAGCAGAAGTGGCTGGCGGAATACAGTTTTGTGCATTTATATGAGAGAATGGTTTCTATTCTGTTCTCCAGGTTGAAAGAGACAATGAAATTTTTTGCTGAAGCAACGTTTTATTTTTAGTGATGGTACAGTGGAAGGTCTTACCAGAGTACTAAAAGAAGATTTATCAGAGTATTAAAGGACATTCAACATGATCCTATGATCATGTTGAATGTCTGGTACATGTTGCCTACTACCATTCTAAAGGCTTGACAAGACTGACAGAAGTATAGGCTGGGTTTTTAATAAATAGCAATAGCACTTAGACTTATTATACCACTTCACAGTGCTTTACAGCTAAGTGGTTTATGGAACAGCATATTGCCCCCAACAATTTGGGTCCTCATTTTATCAACCTCCGAAGGATGGAAGGCTAAATCAACCTTGGGATGGTGGGATTCAAATTGCCAAATTGCTGGTAAATCAGCAGTCAGCAGAATTAGCTTGCAATATTGTATTTTAACATTGCGCCACTACTGCTTTTATAAAGTCCTTTTTCCTTATGGTACCTAACTAGTAACTGTTATCACCCAGTTGGTCAAGGCAAGTCAGATCTCTAGAGAGTTCTTTATTTCTTTCAACAAATGATCCAGCAATTGGTTCTCCACAACTGGTAAGGCTCTACCCCGAGGTCACCATGAAGGCATTCATGTTCCAACAACAGGTCCTATAGTACAAATAAAGCTCAAAAGAGTAGGAGCATACTCCCAGGCAAGTCCCAGGGTTGCAAGTCCAGTTACAAGGCAAAGTCCAGGCACAAGAGAAAGGCAGTCTTCAGGGCAAAGAAAAGGTCCAAGGCAAGAAGCAGGTTCCAAGGGCACAGCAAAGCAGAGGCCAAAAGCAAATCCACAGGACAAGGGCAATCTTCGAAGCAAGGCAAGGCAAACAGCGACAGGCATGAGTCGAAGCCAGGGGAGCATAAGACAAAGCAAACAAGCGTTCCTAGCAAAGAACTAAATCCCCACAGCTTCTCCTTAAGAAACTCCACTCCAGGTGTTCCTTGTGAGGAAGGGTGGGCCGATCTCCAGTGTAGTCTTCTATGGGCTTACCTATGCTCTGTTCTCCTTGTCCTTGGATTAAGTGGAGGAAGCACCTTTTCCTCATCAGAGGAAAAGATCTGCTGCCTACCAGCGCTACTGCCTGTTAGCAGGCAGCTCTCTGTCTGGTCAACTACTTCCCACAATGCCTAGAAGGGGCCTAGAACAGCATTGCCTCTCCCAACATGCCAAAGGAAATGTGCCTTCCCTGTGGGACAGTCCCAGTTCCTCCTCCTCCTCTTTTGAACCAGGTTACAATGGGGCCATGACACGGATCTTTCGAAATACAATTTTTCACTTCTCACTTTAATAAAACAATTATTTGATGATATCTGGATACAATCCTAGAAAAAGTACACCTCCCTTTAATCATACCTCAGCCAGTTTTTCTCCTTCAGGGCAATTTTTATCTATAGATATTGGAAAAAACAGAGAACTTATACTTTCTATGAATTTTTCTTCCAAAAGTTTGAGGAGGAAAGAGCAACAAGCATCTTTCTAAATTGCTTTCACTACTGTTATTGGGGGTGGATGATTCAGCCAGTTTACTTTGCTTGTGATGATTGCCAGGACATAGGTATACTTTCGACAGAAGGAACTTGCTGAATGTAAGAAGTTTCAGACTGCAGAAACCAATCAGTCACATTAAGTCAATCCCTGGGGTATTTTGGATCAAGCCTGTGTGGAGCTGTAATAAAAGCATCCTTTAAAAAGAAACAAGCTGAAGGAAATTGCTTACCAAGTTAATTAATGTAATGACACCAAAGCAACACCTCCTGTAATCACAACTGGAACTGAAATAACTCTGCAAGAATCTCAAATGTAGTTATTTTGGATCAGTGTATAGTGCCAAACTGGATCTATGCATTATAATGATGGGAGATGGAAGAGCCGTTCATGAGAGGTTAGCACATCAAGTTTATTATTCCAGAAACTGGGCTTTGGCATGCAATCCACAAGAGTAAGATTCAACAAAGTTACAGAAAAGTCTATAGATAGTTCCAATCTCTGTGAAAGAAGAATATTAAAATAAATGAATTTGGACTGTGCCTTTTTTTTTGGGGGGGGGAGGATGTTAAATTCATGCTGTCCTTAATATAAAAGTATCAAGGTAAACCTGCCTAAAACCTCAGTTATGTTAATGTTACTGGAATGAATAAGAGCTTGTACAAGATGATCCAAATGAAAGAATTCCCTATTTCCATACTCATACTCATTTATCCTTTGATATATACTACAATAGCAAATTTATCTCTAAAGATACCATTTACATTGTTGCTGTTTTTGTCTTGTCTTATGACAACAATAAAATCCAGTTTAAGGAAATACCATCCTATATTTTTCCATACTAGATGTCTATCATGTGTAATAATATTGTATTATATTGTAGGCCATATAAAATCTCAGTGTTTAGTGTTTTGTGTTTTTAAATAGCATTTCCTTCTGTATTCTCCTTTTCCATTAGGCTGATCTGCTGTTCCAGCATTAGGCAAAATAACACCTAAATGAACACCTTTTAGTTTCTCCTCTACTTGGGACTATCAGTGTTGAATAATCTGTTGGATAATCAGTTTCAGAAAAATGAGTCCAATGATAAACCTGTCTGGCTTGTACCTTGAATGTTTCACATACGGTGTCCATAACAGAATTAAAAATGTTACAAGAGCACTAAACTGTAGGAAGGAAGATCTTTATTGTAAGATCTTAACATGAGAATGTTTTTAGCTATTGCATTTGAATGGTATATGGGCATTGCTTTGGGATTCAGCAGATGTCACATTGCCTCCAATATCTTTATTTATATTGCTAATGTCACATCAATTGACAGGACCCAACTTTCAAATCAGCAGAATATGCCAGACTGAAAGCAAACCAACTTATATTTGCTGAAACTATATGACTCAACTAAATAAAGCTTTATTGTCCAGCTCTAGCCCTTTGGATGCTAAAGTTAGTATTTTAATTCCTAATTCTTAAACAATGCTGTCAATGACAGTATGGGTATGAGACTCACATTTCAACCATTTAAGAGTATATTAGAAGCTAGATATGCAAATAAAAGGAAGAATCATTGTAAGCTTGAAAAATAGCATTGGGTTTCAAGAGGTGTGGCCTACTACTATATGAAGAGGATCTTGAAAGTATGCAGCAAGGCTGGGTAAATTTTATTTTACTGCTAAAAGCCGTGATCTTCTCTACAGTAATCTAGTGATAGTCATAAGATAGACAGAGTTCAAGCTCTCTTTCTGGCATAACCCCTTTTCTACTTTCTGATTCTCCTATTACACCTAAGTAGGCATGAAATAAAGTCTGTTGTGCCAAATTTCTGAACCTGAAACTAACATAGGAATTAGACTGAGGTCCATGTTCAGCTTTAAGGTCAAGGATTATTTACAGTATACCTAGTACTGGTACAAAATCTGTTTAATGAACAGATCTGTTGGGTGAATATCGGAATATAATACTAAACCTGGAGTCATTTGTCAAAATATGTGTAGTATCATTTGGCATGCATAATTAAAGTATTTGTATCTAAATAAGGCTTGTCTTGATGTCACTTCTCTGATTTCTGTTTTCCTGTTGGCCTTTCACTTTGGCAGGTCAATTCCCATCTGGCTCATTCTAGAGTTTTTTTTTTAAGCCCAGAAAGAAACTTCATCTTGGCAGAGAGAGGGAATCAAGCTGAATTTTAGTTAGTTCTGAAGTGCATGGTCTGAGCCAAAGTCAATTACTTGTCAGATGTGACCTCAAACTGATTTATCACTTTCCTTTTTGAAATGGGATGACCCATTGCATATTGGGCAGTCCAGCCAAGATGTAAAGCATTTTCATGTTGCTGAGATTCTTTGAGGAATCAGGGATAGTAAAAAAACTGTTGCTTAATCATAAATCTTCAAGCATCTTTTTAATCCTGTATTTTATTTCAGTTTGTTAACCTTTTTCTATAGGATAAGGGAAGATGAAAACAAGTTGTTCTAATGTTTGAACCAGCTGATGTTGCTTAGACATAATGGATATAATGAATCCAGGCTGACATAGTATCAAAGGTGTTTTTTTTTAACAACAACACCATTATAAATATGTCATGTCTTGAATAGTAATATGAAGATAGGACATATTATTAAAGGGAAATTACAGCAGATCTGTATAAATTAAAAGTTGACAAATCTATTCTAAAGGAAGGACAAACTAGAGCATGAAATCAATGAATTAAGCTTGAAAACCAGAAGCGCTGTTAACATTTTCAGTTTTGGGTTGTGCTCTGGTGTCCTGGTCATTTTTATAGCCTGAAATCCTGCATTTAGTAATTATTCCCAGTTATAAAATTATGAACACGGCTATCTTCCCACTAGCTCAAGGTAAATTCCTAAGTTCTTCCATAAATTCTGATCTTCAATCTCAGAAAGTAAACATTATTAAGTATATATGGAGGATTATGGTTTGTTTCTTGGTAAAAATCAGCACAGGACATGAAAAAAAATATAATTATATAGTATTATGTGCTTGTTCCACATTCCATTTCTCATAATTCTTCAAACATTTGAGTGATAATTTCTGTAGAGGGAAGTTTTCTTTGCTTTGATAAGTTACCTTCCTGTTCCTTCAGCTAGTTTCCCAGTTGTTGGCTTTCAAAGAAGCTAAGCCTGGGTTGACCACTGGAAACTCCTAAAGCTACCCTCTAGATTGGAAATCAAACACATTTTTGGAAGAAGGCAATGCAAAGCTATTTCTATACTATTACCAAGAAAGAACATAAATGTGTTCAATAAGTTATCAGAAATTGAGATTGATTTGAGAGCATTTTTACTTTTAATTAATGGTACTCCTGGTAGAAGTCCTTCCAGACAGGTGATACAGTCACTGTAAGAGGACAAGATGGAGTTTCATTTTGTGAGTATAATGGGAACAAGAAGCTAGTAGTTATTTCTGTCGGGGTGCTCTTTATCTAACGGTTGCTACTGGCATATCCATAGACAAGTGTGTTAATTTGCTTTTCTGGACAAAGAATGTTTTAGTGTCAAGAGAAATGAGTCTGAGATCTGTCTCAAACTCATCAAGATTTGTAGATCCTGGAGCGTAGAAAGAAAAAGAATGGAAAGCCAGTCTCTCTTATTTGACTAAATATGCCTACAAACACAGAGTGCAAATACACATGCACTCAATATATTACCCGTATAGATTTCCTGTTTCCCGCATATTAGTTCTTCTGTGGAACCCAAGGAGGAATTGCCTGCTTTATTCCAAACATATGAGTTCCAGGTTTGAGTTTGACAGGAAGGGGCCTCCAGAGGAATATGCAGGGGATTTGCACGTGCTTTATAGGCAAAAACAGAAATGAAAAGAAACCATATGTGCAATTGAAGTAGTCTGTTCTTTTCTGTTTTTTCCAGAAATCTATTCCTCATTGCCTTATACCTTCCTTTCCACTCTGCTTCCAATTCCCCATCTTTTCTGATCTCACTTATGAAAGCCAGTTCTCACAAGGTTAGAAACAGGACTAATACATTATCAAAACAAGAGACAAGTGGAACATCCTTTCTGCTCAAAAGAAGTGCTTGAGGGGGAGAAGGGGGGGAATAATTTAAATTTTGATTTCATTACAAATAAGGTTTGTATCTAATATATTCTGATTGTGAACATTCTATGGCAACAGCTTTATTAACTCTTCCATCTCTTCCACCTGAAACCTATTATCAGAGCTCTTATGATCTTGAATACCTATTTACAGTCTAGTTTGTCAAAGAAAGCATGACACAATTTCTTGCTTGTTTTGTGGCATCATATCTGCTCACTTGTACTTGTATTTTATTTCCAATTCTTAAATAGGCTGCAAAAGGTGCTTCAATAATCAGTCTTAAATGAAGCAAATGTTTAAATATTGTATTTCTTTTGTGTAATATGTAACATTTATTCTATTAACTGCTTTTAATTAATCTTCAGATATTACAAGTTAGACTTTAATTCTAAATACAGCCATGTTGACTGCAATATTGCTATTGGTTTTATATCAAGGGACACAAAGTTTCTGACGTAACCTTTTCTGTAACTCTGCAAATAGTAACAAATATATTATGTATACAAATTACAGCCCAATCCTTGAACTGAGTTCAATTGAATTTACTACTCAGCAAGTGAGTTCAAAATTGTGCCCAATGGCATTTTGCCACTGTATTACACATAGCATTTTAGTGACAGGAACACTGTCAGCATTGTATTTATATTAGACAAGTTATCAGTATATTCAATTTTGCTTCAGATGGGAATGTGGCCCCTGGCAGTACATAATGGACACATTTTTGAGATACTGTCTAGTAGAGAAGGGAGCTGGTGCCCTGCAGGATATTTCTCCTTTATGCCTACAGGCCCCATTCAGCCAAATTTATTCAAAGAAAACAAATAAACTAAATGATATAGGTCAGTGACCCCAACCTTTTGAACACCAGGGACCGGTTCCATGGAGAGAGGTTTTTCTGTGGACCAGACGGCATATGATTTCACTTGTTTGTATGGTCTATGGACTGGGGTTGGGGATCCTGGTGACTGGTCATATCATTTAAAACCGATTAGTATGCTGTCAAACTATACCAGCTTCATTTTATTTCCAAGAATTGTTTTAGACATTGGAATGGTTAAAAGGCAAACATCTTGGATGCCTTCTTGAAGTCTACTATTCTGCACATGGGGAAAACAATATTTGTGATAGTAATCATAATGACTAATAATTGTTCTCTGCATGAACTTCTCTAAACACTTATTTTTCTTCAACATATTCTTGTCAGAGGTTGTTTATAGTATGGAGATTGTCTATGACATGATGATGCTTATGTTAAGGAACCTCTCAGATAGTAAAAAGTATGAGGACCAGATTTTCAATTATGTAAGATAACTTTGATTTATGAGAGAATAATAAGTATTTTAAGTGGGTTTGAATTTGTGTGTAATATCTTAACTTGTACCAATGCCAATCAGAATATATAGTTGAGCTCACTGCAGGACCGCCATTATTTAAATTGTCAATCTGAGACACTATTATATCATTTTCTGTTTTTAATATGTCATTTGAAACTGTAGAGGAGAAATATGCAGACAATGTTAAGATGCATCCTAGCTTTGTATTACAAATGGATGTAATGCATTCCTCTTAATATGTTTTAATAAAAATAATGTATTTTTGAATCTGATTTGTTTAACTGCTTCTTCATCAGAACATTTGAGGTAGCTGTGCAAGAGTAATAACTCTGAAGCTAAGTGTACAAGATCTACCAACTTTCATAACAATTTGGCTATGCAGCATTTTAAACTCTTCTGCAAATATACTTTTCCAAATGTTTTTTGCATGAATAGTAAACTTTGTGTTAACCTGAAAGGAGACTCTTATAAAGCAGTGGTGCTCCATTAATATGCCATCATCTAACACAATTACATTTTATATTCCAGGCAAATCCTTTTTCACTCACCTCGCTATTTGAAAATGTTTTTTCATGAAGTTTTTAATCAGTTTTCTTGTTGCTTTCTTTTACTGATTTATCAATAACAACAGCATGAGAAATATAACATTTTCAATTTGCTTGGTTGGTTTTCTGTTTGGAGGTAAGTTTTCTTCTGAAAAAAAAAGTAAGGTATACACCCCACAGTTCAAAGTTAATACTGAGAATATAGAACACATTTTTCAAACACTCCCTTTTGACAGGAGATATCTTATAATCATATGATATATACCAAAAATGTATAGGATATGACAATCTTAGCTATTAGTTAATTTAAAATACTTGGATGTATTTTTGGCACAGTTATTCAAGAAACACTTGGGACCTGCTCAAAATATCTGAGTATATAATATACGAGCAGTATCTTATATATACTTATATATTACTAGCCTCTCTGAAAACATCAATCTTAGGACAGCCATAAAATACTGTATATCTTAGAGAAAATAAATATAACTCAAAATGGAATGAAAAAGCTAAGAATTTACCATAAAGAAAATAAATACACATCAAAAATACAAGTGCCTGCAATGGTTCAGCTACATAGGTTAAAATCTCAGAAAAGAATTCATTCCTCAAAGAGACAAATGCTCTTGCATGGAATTGGATGTTTGTTTTCATGATGGCCTTGATTTATCCCTGTGGGATTGAAAGATAGAGTACATTCAAAGAAATGAAAGCTCTGTGATAGAAATAATCCCTGCCTGGTTGAACTCTGTGGTGTAATTACCATCTGAGCATCTTTGCTATGTCATACTTTTTCTATATGACTAGTTCAGGGTAGAAGTTATTTTATTTATTTCAATCATAGAAAGTTCTACTGTAGTGGCTATGCCATTGACATGTCCTTTTTTTATCAATACAAATTCTATGGTTCCATCAATCCAACAATTCCATGGTTCATAGTATGAAAGTACAAGCTACATGCTATCCAAAAAAATTAATGTAAATGCTTCTAGTGAAATAGAAATATATTTAAATTTTATCTGCTTGCATGATTTATTTATGTAGTATTCATCAATCAAAGGACTGCATGCATGTTAATTCTGTTATGGGTAATAATATTAATCAATTTCTGGGGTGGGGAGGAATGGTGAAAAGTTTATTGTGAAGAAATGATGAGCCAGTGAGTAGACCTTTCTGGAATCTTTCTAATTCCACTCAGAATAAAGTGAAAACTTGAGATCTCCCTTGGGTGCCCCACACAGTTACTCCTCATGAGCAAATCACTAGAAAGCAATCTATAAAATATTTAGAAGTCTGGAGTGGAAGGTATAATAATCTTGCTTACACCACAGTTGATGCCTTAAAAGAAACAATGGGTTCATATATTTCCTTTTCTAATGACTTTTGAATATTGTTTCTATCAACTGTTAGGAATCTTTGGATTTACAAATTTTATAGCACTAGAGGAGTTTCCTTCAATACTTAGGAAAAGAAGTTTAAAGACTTGAAAAATTATTTTGTAATAAACAGTGAAAGGGTGATTAGAACTTTTATTCTGGAAAGTTATAAACAAATTAACATTCTAGGTGGATTTTAAATAAGATTGTAGAATTAATTGCAAGAATTCTTTCCTTGAAAAACACTTTTGTTTGAATTCTTTTTTTAAAAAATGAAGATGAAACTTTGAAGGTTGGACACTAGAGATAACCAGAAGGAACTAAAGACTGCCTGTAGAGCCCAGGACTTAAAGAATAAATTATAGACTGTCCTCAGATAGAGTACATATATCAAAATCCAAATCATATTATGACTTTCACACTGTGTCAAATGTCTATCATTATACTGATAGACATTTGCTGTATGCATAGTTGCTTTCACATCCTATCTTCAGGTATGCCAAGCAAGAGAAATCTCAGAGAGCCATTCTCTATCTCTCTAGAGAGTATAGACTCAAGAACTGGACTGGATGACACAACACACCAAATGACTTTCTACAAACCAGAAAAGTACAAGCTTCACCAAAGCTAAAACCTTGCTTATGAAAGGAAAGAATAAGAAATGGATCATAAAAACAGGTCAATGAAAACTTCATCCTTATGTACCAAATAATAAGTGAGAAAAAATGAAATATGGAATGCAATATGTTGGAAATGTACATGGCTTCCTTCTCCCTGAAAGTCTGAACAAAAGGATTTTTACAGTGTAACATTTTCTTACAGTTATACTTGTGGGTGGGTTTTTCCTAATTCTGATTATTTTGGAATGGTAAAGGAGAAGGCACAGTATCATATGTATTATTTTATTTAATATTATTTGTATTGTGTTTCCCACTGACTGATAGATTGTAATCTCAAGACTAGGCCAATATATTTAAAGTTAAAATATGTTAAAATGGCTATAAAACAATCTGATTGAATAGTAGATGAAAGGAACCAAGAGAACCATTAAACAGCAGGAGTTATTATAAAGTTTGGAGCTACAGTTTTAAATTCACAACAAGTATTCCAAAATGTTTACAACCTTTCTTAAAAATCCATGCAAACTGATTCAGCGCCTTTTTAAAAATGTAGTCTTTATATAACAATAATGCATTTTAGATTGTAGAAGATAGGAGGAACTTTCCTTTTTATTCTGTTAATTCATTCAGATGTATTCAGCATGCATTGCAATGTACTGTAGATCAATTAGACATTGTCCCCCACTTAAAAATACAATTTGGGTCAGATGTGAGACCTGTTGATAGAATCATCTGTCAGGAAACTGGTTTGGATAGCCAAAATTATTCTGAATGATAGGAAGACAAAGATGGCAGAGACCATTGGCTAAACTTTATGATATAATGGCTACAATCTAGACCCACGATGGCAAACCTATGGCATGCTTGCCGGAAGTGGCACACAGAGCCATCTCCTCCGACTCGCGAGTCATTGCTCCATAGCAGGTTCACTGCACAGACACGCACGCACCACCCGCTCACCAGCTGATCGTCAGGTAGCTGCCGCACATATGCGGGGACGGACTATGGTCAGGAGATGTGTGCGCATTGCCTTATGGTTGCTGGCATTCATGTGCGCATGCACATATGTGTGTGTGCACTTTTGGCACACGAGGATGGAAAGGTTAGCCAACACTGATCTAGATATTTAGAAAAAAATATCTTCAGACAGTTACTTCCAATTTGCATGTGGATATAGTTTCAGGTTTCTGTCAATCTGTATCTAACATTTACCAAATCTTTCTTTTCCATTAGAATATGGAAGTAAGAATTCAAACTTTAAAAGTATATTTGTAAATCTTTACTTACCTATCTAATTTCACCTTGTAATCAGATTTTATTTTAGCCAATCCCAAAACCTTTCTTTGGGAAAGGTAAGACTATCTTTGAGCCAAGCTCAATTCTTTAATTGGACATTTTTATTAATTTTCTTGGCAATCATATGGAAATAATTTTACAACTGCCTTTTTTTTTTCCTTGTATGTTCAGTGTTGACTTGGTCTAGTGCCTTAACCACCTGGCAACTGCTTGGTGAAGTCTGTCTGGATTATTGTTATCATGGCAAGATATTTGGAAGTGGTTTGACACTGCCACCTTCTTTGGGTTGAGAGAGAGTGACTGGCCCAAAGTACACAGTTGGTTTTGTGCCTAAAGCAGGACTCATGGTACCTTAGTTTCTAGCTTAGTGCCTTAGCTACAAAACCAGATTGGGTCATATTGTCTTCTTTGTATTTTTATTTTCCTTTTATCATTGAGACATTGTTTTAAAATATTTAAAATGTTAAGTACAAACTTTGCCATAGGGAGTTTTGAATAATTTGTTATTCCAAAGGACTACTGTTAATATTTCACAATAGAAAGAAACAAGCTTTCATGCTGAATATTAAATGAAGTTTAGCTCATAGGCTTTTGTTTTGGTGTATCCTGTTCTATCTTCTCGTCTGTCAAATTTTACGTATGGCTTTTCTTTCCAAGAAGGTTCTTTTGGGGGGGGGGTGTAAAATATTAAACTCATGAGATCTCACCCATGTTGAATTTGATCCATATTTTTATATGTTTTTTTTCCATAGCATTTCATTTCTATGGTCCAGAGAGTTAATTCTATCTTTAAATACAATAGTCCAATGCTACATGGATCTCATTTCTATTCCCACACACAGAAAGAAACCCTTTTAAAAAGTGTGGGGTGCCAAAGACAATATTAACTTTTTTCTTTCTTTTCCTTTGGAATGTGGTTGGCTATAGAGACACACAGTTTGACTTCTTTAGATTCCTAAATTCTGTAGATTCTCAGTAATCCAGGTCATGGTTGTTCCAAAGGTGCTCTTTCAGGAGGCAACTGGACTTCCTTGGTTTTTCTTTTGAAGATGTTTTACTTCTCATCCAAGAAGCTTCTTCAGCTCTGACAGGATAATAGATTCCTAGATTCCTAAGCTAGATTCCTAGATTCCTAAGTACTTATTCTCATTGTATTCTGAGAAAAGGGAGATCTGTGTGTAAATATAGTCCATGGATTGGACATTCTAAACCAGATCTATGCTAAATCTGGACAGACTATCCTAAACATTTAATTCTTAACCTACTTCGGAACCTTCAAAATATATGGTAGCTGTTGCCATTGATCTGTGCAACAACACTTAATTTAGAATTTGCAGAATGGATATTAAGGGAGATACTGGGATGGTAATAAATATTGAAAAAAGTATATCAAGAAATCACTCCTGAATATACTTATAGGATTAGAATGATACAATTCCAAACAGTGAGATGATCCCAATTGGTAGTGGAGTGTTTGGAACACGATTCAAAAAAGCATTGTTTCCATTGGGCAAGTTTTATATACTTGCAAACTCTCCTTATTCCTTCATCCCTAGATTGCTCAGTTTAGGCATCCACAAAGAAAGGCTAGCTATTAATGAGGATTAAGTGCCTAGCAGGCATTTGGTACCTGCTATGACAAAAGAGGGAAATAATTATCTGATTGGGTTAGAGCTGAAAGTCTGTTATCTTACAGCTTGCAAAAGTAAATAGGAAGAGCTAGCTTGTCTATGTAGTCTCTCTTTCAAGTATTAATTGAAGATGCAAGTCAGTCATAGGAGAGTTGCACTTGAAAACATTAATGTTGAAAGAACTGATCTTTTAACAGATACCATTCTTCACAGGTTAGTCCTCAGGAAGTAATGCAGAACCTAGTTGTGAGATCAAATTGTTTGTCTTTCAGCTTTTCTTTTTCTTCCTTTCTTTATATCTGTATTCCCAGCACTCCATAATATTTTACAGGATCCCTAATTAGACATCTTCACACAATTTATTACCATTTTAAAGGGTAAGCGGTTAATGACTTACAATTTAAAATGTGAGATAATTAATTATTAATTCAAATGGCTTGACTGCTTCTCTAACCTACCAGTAGTATCACACTATGTGTAGGTTAATATTGATAATTAGAGGATAAGAAAAAAGAGGACAGCCACTTGGAGACTGTTCCCTCAGATACAGCCTTATGTATATACCTTGGATGTGTTTCAATAATTATTGCAAGTTTCTGATATTTTATCAGACAATTTTTTTTTAAAAAAATAAAAATTAAGTTTGAAACCCCAACTAACAGCACCTTAAACCCAGTTTATTTGATACATTTGCACATAAAATGCAATATATATGACCATGCATTATGCCAGCAGCTAGTCACCTTGTAAGCTTACCCTGAAAATACTAATCTGATGGACCAATGATGATGATGATCTGCTTGAATCAATTTACTGCAGGTTGAATGCCATTTGAGTGAAGTTTATGGATTATAATCTACTATGCTTATCTATTGTGAGTAAGTAGATAGCTGTGTTTTGAGCTCCCAGACTAGGAATGAAAGGAAGTAACTGGCTGAAAGTCATTGAGTTGCCTTTCATTTCTACAGGAGAATTAGAACTGGAATGCCTGCTCCTCCTGGTCCTTAAGTAGATGTGATTAAAGCTTAAGTTTTCCTACTGATTGATTTACTTCTGAACCTTACAGAAACCTGAAGGGAGATTTTAATTGAAGGATTAAAAGGAGCAAGGATTTAATAGCAAAATTATTATTATGAAAATTAATTTGCATGAATTGTCCAAATGAGAAGCAATGTAATATTTGAAGCATATATCATTTTCTATACCCAGACTGCACCATGTTAGTTGGACTTAGTTGGCTAAATATTTGAGACAACCAGACTGACAAGCCTTGCCAAATTGTGTCAACTATAGTCTAGTAATTTCTGGCATTTTGACTTGCATTTATTAATAATTATGGCAGGACTTCAATCTTAATTCATAAAAACATAGTGTCGGGGTTCCAATGATTGCTCATGATTTAATTAGGGCAATCTTCGGAACCCTGACAGCAAACCAACTCTGAGACACGTAATTTACTATCACCTATGACCCTGTTTTCCCCCACTCTCCTGGGTATGTCACACATAAACTTCCTAGTAACTCATCACTTCAGTAATATGTAAAAGAGAAAAAACACACTGCTGTACTTCTAATGATTATAATTAATATGTAGTAGATTGCTTTGGTGTAGACTTTTGTCTTCTAAAGTAGGTTAAGCCTCAACATGAATTCCTTTAATTACATTTCAGGTTTAACAAATGGCTTTGGATTGCACAATTGTGAGATTCTTTTTCAAATGTTAGTAGTCAGCCACTTTACATACATTTTTGTTCTTGTTTGTTTGTTGAAGTCGCTCGCGTAACATTTCACAAGGCTATTTTAAGTGTTTTCTTTTATATATTGTTCAGAAAGGTTCTGTAAGTATACTCTGATGAAAGATAAACTATTTGAATAATTCTGATTGTCTATTTTTATTATTAGGTTATAATAAAATTATTTTAGAATCCATATCAGCTACTTGATTAGTTAGTTCCCAAAACTAAGATTCTTCATTATATCAGATTTTGTAACATGCATTGGGATCCTGTTTCTGTATTGCATCTGTCCAACCCGTAACACAGAAAAGTTCTGATGATGTTTCCATAACATTTATTTTATGTTCCCAATTCTTTCACTGTATTGGTATTAAAATAATATTTTCTCCTTTTCTCAACATTGTCCAAGGCCAGTCTCAAGGTGTGATAAATCTATCTTTGAAGAGAAATCGAATAACTTGACAGGGGCTAAAATCATATGCAACAGAAGCAGGATAGCAAATTTCATCCAGGAAAAGTTTTTACTCATTCAAGGATGATTCTATTGCATTCTGACTTTGTAAATAGAAAAGCTAATAAAGCCATTAATTAGCATTCTGACTTTGTAAATAGAAAAGCTAATAAAGCCATTAATTGTATTGATTTGTGAATCAACAGCAGAGAATACTTGGAAAATATCATAGGCATAGCTATGTACTCTGGGTCTCTGTGACAGACTGTATACTCTGGTGATTTAAGGCAAATATACATGTCCCAGGATAATGTTGCAGGATCCAATCTGAGTCAGTCACCGGGACTAGAGATTTGTTCTTCCAAACTTTCAGACTCATGCTTGGAAAAACAAACCTTTGGTCTTATTGATTAACTCAGTATGCAGTCCTGCTATGTCATATACACACTTAACTGTGGTTTAGTGAGTTTATAAATATTCCTCAGTAATTCCCTTCATCAAAAACCCAGCACTGTCCCAATTAAGTCCAGACACAACCAAACCAATACTAATCCACAGAGCAATGGCCAGATAAATCCACAAGGCAAACTGAAATCTACAACAGAAAAAAGTTCACAAGGCAAGAAAGTCCAGAGTTTCCAAGGCATGATCAGGCACGATGTCAATCCAAAGCTTGGCAGGAATCACAATGACCAGAAAATGACACACAGCTAGGAAAGAAACATGTTATTCCCAGCATCACCTCCATCTGTCTATTGTGCTAAATAGCCATCTTCTGATGCATCTCATCAAGAAGGGTGAGACTTTCTCCTCATGAGTAATCTGGCTGACCTTTTCTGCTCCTGCTTTTTCTCTGCCCTATGTGTTCTTGGATCAATACAGAAGGCAGTTCCTATTCCTCATCCTTGACTAGCTGCACCTACATGCTTTCCCCACCTGGAACCTCAGGATGTTCTGCTACAGCTGCATTTCAGCCAACTGCTTCACAGATGGCTGTTCAGAGCCATCAATCAACTCAGTTCTTGATGTGCCAGGAACCAATAAATCCACCCCCAAGCTGACATCTAGAGAGGTATCTGGGGAAGCGTCTGGGGGAGTTATCACACTCAGATTGGATCCAGTATACTCTGAGTTAGCTGTAACCATTTCTACCAATGCATATGGGAATTCATGTAGTTTAAATTAATTTTGTCTTAAATTTAAAAGAGTAAAGCCTAGAAGAAATAATTTAATAATTCAATCAACTGTTATTTAAATATAAAATTATTATTTTTTTAAAAAATACCCCCGTACCTTTGTAACTATATCTCGCTGCATGAAGACAGGAAACAATTTGCTGAAGCTGTTTTCCCCTTTAATCACTTTGCTTCCTATTGATAAGAGCATACCTTTTAATTTAGAAACCAGCTACAGAAGTCAGTGCCTTCCAAAGCACTGGTTTATTAGAGAAAAAATAAGATCAAGATTTGCTTCAAGTAGCTTTTAATAACTGAAGGATTAGATTGCAAATCACTGGACTGTAGCCATGAAAAATGGCAGTCATGGGTAACCTGTCTTCTCAAAATGGTGGCATTGTGGGTATGGTTAGTCACAAAGCATTCATTCATCAAAAGATAATGAGGTAGATGAGATGGTTGATAATAAGGCAATTGATACCTTGATTTCCTCTTTATATAAGCAAGACAAATCACTTTATAACAATAAAATATAAAACTACAAGTAAAATCAAAACAAAACAAAATCAGAAAAAGGCTGCATAGAGAAACATGAACTCCTAATCTTCATCTGCCTGATTTATTAACTGCCAGCTGATAAAAATAGAAATGAGAGGGCTGCTAACCTGCTAAGAACTGTGAAAACTTCATGCTAGGTATGTGGTTAGATTCACCAATCTGTATTCCAAACAGATTAAAATTAAATACCCCAACAGACAGATAAATTTGACTAAGAAACCTCACATTCAAGAATATCTCCAAATAACCACACACAGGAAATCTGCCCTTTAAAATATATCAGATCCAGTGCCAAAGTTTGAATCTTGGATCTCTTTTTCCTGAATTTTTTAATCAACAGCCACAAGGCAACTCATTTCTCAGCCATGAAAATCTTTGCCATCTGCCTCTTGCTGGTCAGATATTTTTTTCTAGTATGAATTACTTTTTTTTCACTAGTATCCACTGTTACTGGAGTTCCTGTGGAATTCAAATATGTTTATTAGTTTCTGATTTTGCATGGATTTTGGAGGGAGGGGGTTGAGTGGGATAGGGTAGGACACTTTGGGGGAGAAAAAGGCAGGCTTTGGGAGAAGGATTTTAAGAGATTATTCAAGATAAGATTAAATAAGCAGGGATTAAAATATGTCAAGATAACAACAGGAGTGTCAGGCATCTCTTGTAGAGAACTTGATAGGAAACAGTTTATCCAAACAACAACTCTGTCAGAAATAAGATTGGTAATATTTAATAGAAAGAGGTTGAGGTTAAAATCTTAAAATTAAACATATCAAATTGTAATTAAAAATACATTTCAAATTAGCAACAACAGTTGATGTATAAAGAATTAAAACCAGCTCTGAAGTACAAAGTATCACACAATCATATCCTGAACTATAGAATCTCATGTCCAAATATTCTAAGTGGGAGCCAGATTTTTATAGCCCTCTAAACTATCAATAATATGGAAGTCGTCTGGATTTTGTGATGTAATATGTACAAAGCAATGGGATTGAAAAATCCCAATTCCCATGTCTCTAATGTCTCAAGAAATGGGATCCTTTGCATCCCTCCCCAAAGAAAAGGAAACCAGATGGACAGTTTTCATTCATAGGAGAAGGCCCCACAGGCACATTTATAAAGTGTATAGTCTAAAACTAGCACCTAGTGGTGATATTGATAATTTGTGCAGGCTCCACAAAATTATGTGATACTGCTAAAGCAACTGTCACTCATAAGCATTCCTTTTTTTTTTAGCCATTTTATAATTTCTGAGATGTCTTCAGGGTCATCTATATATAAAGATGTTATAGTAACCCTATTCAAAACAATGATAACAATAGCAACAACTCAATATCCAACTAGGTCATTGCAGTCAGTGTTGTGGGGGAGTGTCACTCCTTTGCTTGGTGCTGCAGTACACCTCTCCCCTTCTGTTTAACATATACATCCAGAACCACTGGATGAGGTCAGCTAGCAAGTCAGATATCAGTACACTACTTGATTATACCTTTTGATTTCAGGCAGTCTAAATGAGACTGTCATAGTTGTGTCCCAGTGCCTTGAAGGTTTAGGTGGAAAACAATTGATTCAGGTTCAGTTCTACCAAGCTCAGTGGCTATAGTTTTGGTGACTGTCTGAATATCAGAACTTCCCATTTTTATTCCTAGATGAGATTACACTCCTTCAGTCAGGAGTGATTCCAGGACTCTTAGCTTTTACTCAACGAGTAGGTGGCATCTGTGGCTAAGAGGGTTTTAGCACAGCTTCATTTGGCATGGCATTAGCACCTTTTTTTTAGATCAATCAGCTTCCAGATAGTCATTTATACCATGGCTTGATCATTGCAATATATTTTATGTAGACCTGTCCTTGAAGACCACTTGGAAGCTTTAAATGGTCCAAATTGCAATGAGGCAAGCAGTTATTGGCTTGCCTGGGCCTGGTTAAATGATACCTGTTTTGTGAACTGCATTGGTTGCCACTGTGTTTCCAAGGTGATGTAAAGTGTTGGATATTACCTGTGTAAGACCTCCAATACTTTTTTGAGTGACCATGTGTCCCAGTTTCTTCTGTCAGGTATGACCCATCTGAGTATACATTTTGGATTCTCTTGAACAGCATTTATCTTTTGGGACCCAGCAAGTATGTCCTGCTCTTTAGTAATGTTTGCCTCTGGAATGAAGTTTCCTTTTAAATCTTAATATTTGTCACCCTGATGAACCTAGAAGGCTTAAAAACCTGACCATTCTGTGAAGTCTTTGGGCACCCCTGCTTGTGGTATTCTGTTCTGATTTTGTCTGAATTTCAATTTGCAATTATTTTGTAGCTACTTTTATTTCTATGTAATTTAATATATTTTGTTTTTAATATTATTTATTATTTTAATGAATCTTCCAAATTGAGATGGAATTGGGAGGTATCAAAATAAGATGGATGGATAGATGAATGGAACAAAAGAAAAAGAAAGAAGCAAGGAAAGGAAGTCATTTTGTTGTCGCATTCACTTGGAAATTTATTTTTAACCTTACTTGTCATTAACTACAGGACCTGGTAATTTGATACAATCTTCCTTTCTGCCCAGGGATGTCCTGGGCTCAAAAAAATCCAGATGAAGACCACACATAAAAACAACAAACTCCATAACTGTGGTTGCACCTTTGCAGACAACATCTTCACTTTTTAACCACTTTTGCTGACATCCCTGTTTCTGCCTTTTTTGGCAACACTCAGTACTTCTATTTTGTCAGTAACATTTTTGCTGCTAGTCTTTTTGCTATTCACTTGAGATCTCTTGGCTTTCGTCCTGCATGTAGGCAATCATTTATTGTTCTTTGTTTGCAATTTCATTTTCCTTCCTGCAAATGGTAATCAAGAATTAATGCCGTCTGCCCCATTCCAATGTGATAGATTCATAGGCACCTGGGATAAGACCTGGGACAGCCACCAAGTGATTCTCCCTTTGTGTGCACCTGTAGTTGTATACAAATCATTTCAGTCTTCAGTTGTTGTGCTCCATTATGTGAAAGCAAAAACAACATTGTAAAGCCTTTGGGCTGTTATAATTTTTTCCCCAAATATTTTCTTTTATTACTTTTTAATCACACTGTAGGCCCCCTTTCAATCCCACGCAAGCTGAGGATTAGAAGGCTTTGTTGTTCTGGAGAGAAGAGCATAGTGAAGTTTCCCCTCCTCTTTTTTCTCTTTTTAATCCAAAGAGAAGCTTGAAGAAAGGAATGGTTGGGGTTCTGGCTGACTGTAATCTTTATGGAAATAATTTGGGTGACTATTTTTCCTATTTCTTTTGCATCAGGCATTGGGGCAGAAGAAAATGTCATGTGGCTTCATTGTGGTTGGGGCAGGGACAGGGGAATAGCAGAGAGGATTAGAAGGTTAAAATAGGATAGGAGTGGGGGAGACTCATGTTAAAAAGTAGTCTAAATGAATGAAAAGAGGAAAAAGAAAGTGAGAAAATGAAGTGTGAAGTTCATGTCACTAAATTGGAAATGCCTGCACAAGGTGCTGAAATGCAATAGAAAAGAACAACTTTTATTTTGCCAAGATAAACTGATAGCTTTTTAAAGGATAACCTGTAAACTAACTTACAAATATTCTTGATACACTAACAATTTTTTTTCATTTGCCTGTTGAATATCTTTTCTTCTTTAAATCATGTGCATCTATCAAACTGTTTATATAAGGCCCTATGCATTTGAATGTGCTAATCTGTATGGAAGTAACAGTAAATTGGCAATAAAATGTAGAAGATGCACTATCAAATAAATTTATTTATTTATTTATTTTATTTGCCAATTGCTTACAAGATAATAGGTATAAGAAAAACATAGTTATGAATACATGGATACATATAAGAAAAATAAAATATAAAAGAAACAATAGGACAGGGACGGTAGGCACGTTGGTGCGCTTATGCATGCCCCCTACAGACCTCTTAGGAAAGGGGTGAGGTCAACAGTAGACAGTCTAAGGTTAAAGTTTTTGGGGTTTGGGGAAGAAACCACAGAGTTAGGTAGAGTATTCCAGACATTGACCACTCTGTTGCTGAAGTCGTATTTCCAATCAAGTTTGGTGCGATTAACCTTGAGTTTGTATCTATTGTTTGCTCTTGTGTTGTTATGGTTGAAGCTGAAGTATTCATTGACAGGTAGGACATTGCAATATATGATTTTATATACTATACTTAGATTGGATTGAAGGCGGCGTAGTTCAAGGTTTTCTAGTCTAGAATTTCGAGTCTGGTGGCATAAGGTATTCTTCAACGAGTAGAAGAGTGAAGAACTCTTCTTGTAAAATATTTCTGGACTTTCTCAACTGTGTTAATATCCGATACGTAATGAGTGGTTCCAGACTGATGAGCTGTATTCGAGTATTGGTCTAGCAAATGTTTTGTATGCTCTAGTTATTAGTGTATTATTAGTGTATTATTAATAACTATTAGTGTAATATTAGAGAAAAAGCTACGTAAGATTAGGTTAACAACTCTTAGCGCCTTTTTGGCTATGTAGTTACAGTGGGCTCTAGCACTTAGGTCATTTGAGATGAGTACTCCAAGATTCCTTTACAGAGTTTGGGTCATCAACAAGGTCTTACTATTCAGCCTGTATTTTATTTTCTGATTTTTTTTGCCAATATGTAGGACAGAGCATTTATTTGTTGAGATCTGAAGTTGCCATTAGTTTGACCATTCTGATACGTAGTCAACGTCTTTTTGAATGGTAGTGGTATTTTCTGTGGTGTTGAATAGCTTTACATCATCAGCGAAGAGAACGCAGTTGCTCTTGATATGATCACAGAGGTCATTTATGTAGAGTATGAAGAGAGTTGGTCCTAGAACATGCCTTGGGGGACACCACCATTGACAGGTATAGAATTTGATAGGACTCTCCCAATTTTGACCATTTGTTGTCTGTTTGACAGGAATGCTTCTATCCAGTTATGCAGGTGTCCAGAGATACCATAAGATTTTAGTTTTAGGAGTAGTTTGTCATGTACCACTGAATCAAAGGCTTTGCAGAAGTCTATGTAGATTGCATCTATTGTTTTGCCCTGATCGAGTTGTGTAGTCCATATATTGTTGCAATGTAAGAGTTACAGATTACATGATAGTTTTTTCCTAAAACCAAATTGTTTATTAGAGAGTAGGTTGTTTGTTTCTAAGTGGAGGATGATGGATCGGTTGATAATTGATTCCATGACTTTACAGGTGACGCAGCATAAAGAGATTGGTCTGTAATTTTCAACTAGGCTGGGGTCTCCCTTTTTGAAGATGGGGATGACCGTGGCTTGTGACCATAGTTTTGGCAAGGAGTTGGTCCTGAAAGATTTTTCAAAGATTATGCTTAGAGGTCCTGCTATGGCAGTGGATAGCTTTTTTAAGAAGTAGGCACATATTCCATCCGGTCCAATAGATAGAGATGGTTTTAGATTGCGTAGTGCTTTTTCAATATTGTCTTCTGTAAAATCGATATGTATTAGATCGTTGTAGTTGTCTGTGATTTGACTGAGAAAAACTGGGCATGATCCATTGCTGTTTACAAATACTGAGCCAAAGAATGTGTTAAAGAGGTTGGCTTTAATAGTGTCGTCATTGCAGTCTTTACCATTAGGTCCTTTCAGGGGTGGGATGGACCTTGAGTCTTTTAGTTTGTTGTTTATAAAACTGTAGAAAGCACGAGTGGAATTGGTGCGTAGAAGGTTTTCTTCTTGTTTAATGTGATAATTGGTGCATTCAGTTTTTATCTGGTGGCATAAATTTTTGTATCGGCTTTTGAAGTTGGCAACATGACCAGATTTGTTTTTCTGCCAAAGTGATTTCTTTTTGGATTGAAGCTTCCTTATTGTTTTGGGTAAATCACTGTAATGAGAGTCTCATAATGAACGTGGAGAAGGGTGGCAAAAGTTGTTACCAAGTAGAAGTTAGAGATAGGAACCGAAATCAGAAGGGGCTGTTCATGTGACTCAGGGACTTCAAAATTGTTCAAAACTTAAATTTACTGATAAAAGTCATAGCTTACCCTGCAACAGACTATTATACCATATGGCATCATTGTAGCACACAAACCAGCTAAAGCTCTCCAAAACATCTTAAATAAACTAAAAGACCCAATAGCCCAAGATGAAAATATACAGGAGTCATCTACAACATGCAATGTAAGTACTGTTAACAGCCACTATGTAGAACAGACAGAAGAGTAGTGGAGTCTGAACCCCAACTAGCAGTCAAAAAACACAGTAAAAACTCCTTACTTTCACAATACATGGACAGATTCAAGCATAGTTTCAAATGGGAAACTATGAACATTGTAGACAAAGCTAAATACAAAAATGGTGGGGTTAGAGCTAGGGTTAGGCTTTGCATTCAGACAAATCAGAATGTATATAGAAATAAATCACATTTGCACACCATTTAAGTGGCAATGAAAAGCTATGAAGGAAACAAAAATAAAAGAACACATTCTCTCCAGAGCCGGCACCCAGATAACCATGGTTTAACACTTGACAAACTATCAAGCAGAATAGTCTAATCCAAGAACTATCAAGGAGAAAATCACTTCCCCATCAACATGGCAAGGTAAGCTATTGTATATAAATAGGGAGCAAATTCCACACTCAGTAACACTGATGAATTTACCTAGTCCAATAATGAACCATCTGCAAACAACCAAGTTCAGAGAGCACCAAGGTCTCCACAGATATTTTTAAATTCCTTAAGAATTTGAATTCATTCACTTCATATTACCATTTTCCTCTGACATAATTTTCCTTTTCTCCATTACGCACATACATAGATTAGACATGCTTAAAACTCCCAACAGCAACTACACGTGTGCTATCCTAACTTTAACTAAATGTGGGGTTCCATTAAATGTGACCTGGTATCAATTTACAACATCCATTAAATTGAAAATTGCATTATTCAAATTTCACAAATTGTGATACAGCTGTACATGGTTTTCATGTCTGATTCCTATTGAGGTAAAGCCCAGATATTTTTTTAAAAAAGAATGAATGCTGCATTTTAAAAAGTGGCATTATTACTATATTTTTAAAAAATAGTTTTGAAGTTCATAATATATGATAAAAACTGTTCTTGTATATAACTAGCAAAAATTAGGAAAATAATTACTATATATATTGGGTTTTTATTTGTTGTTTTAGTACATTTTAGATTGTAGGGGAAGTTTTTTGATTTTGAGCAGCAATGAATATATTCTTATCTCCTTGAAAATGTTACACTAAGACTACAGGGAAGAATAATTATAAACTATCAGCCTTTTATTAGAAATATGTATTTGCTTTCAGGGTTGTGAATCTGGTGTCTAAAGTCCTTGATTGTAGTCATACTATTTCAGGTTCAAGTTAACCTTTTCCCAACCATTTTTATGGAAAACATTGTAAGTTGTTTAACCCTGAACCTATTCCTACTGGTTCATATTACTTTGTTGGCATCTCTCCTTTGGGGGGAATACAGAAAGGGATTTAACTTGGAACATTTTCTGTACTAACAAACCCTTAATCTCAGTTAGATTAATTTTTCTTAGATCATTTTTTAAAAGAAATCTTTGTAAGAAATATAAATGTGCATATTAACCCCAGCAGTGCTGGGATTTAAATTTTTTTACTATCGGTTCTGTGGGTGTGGCTTGGTGGGCGTGGCTTGGTAGGCATGGCAGGGGAAGGATACTGTAAAATCCTCATTCCATCCCTACTCTTGGGGGAAGGTTACTGCAAAATCCCATACCCTCCCCACCCCACTAACCTACTTTCCAGCTCCATTCTCCTGTGCAAGGCAACAAAAGAAGACCCAGCCGATCAGCTGGGACTTGGAAGGCAGAGAATAGATGAGGGCAGGACCAGGCAGAGGTGGTATTTGCCGGTTCTCTGAACTACTCAAAATTTCTGCTACAGGTTTTCCAGAATTGGTCAGAATCTGCTGAATACCACTCTGAACCCCAGGCACTTATATAAAAAGTGAAACTAGAGGAGTAAGAGTTTACTCTCATACCTGCTTAGAAAGACTGGAGTGACAATTTGTTACACAAAAATTAGACCAAATGAGTTTTGTTTTCAAATCACAAAGAGGTAAAGATAGATTTTTCTTCTAAGAACAGAAAATTTATGGTATATAAGAGGAAAAAAATCAGAACCATTATTGCTGTGGTGGAAGAGACCTTGTATATGAGAAACCTGATTTTTAAAAATGAAATTAATAATAACAAAATAATCACTCAAAGGGATTGATACCCACATTCATATATACCAATATGGCCTAATTATGGATTGACTGATTTTAAAAGTTGCTCCTAGGTACATGGCCATACTTGCAACTTCAAGCTTCATGAAACTTTTAACATAGGCCAAATTGAGATTTGAAGCTAAGGAATTTTAAAAATTCATGTCACAATTTTTGGTCTTCTCCAAATAAATCCAAGAAAGATTCTGCTATTCTGACATGATAAAACTGTGAATGCACATCTTAAGAAATTTAGAGGGGGGGAAAGACAGTCGATGTATTGTGGACCTTATGCAAGTGTTCAAACCTGAGTGCTCTGGGACCTTGGCTGTTTTATTGCAGATGTTTCATTAACCAACTAGGTAAAATCATCAGTGCTAGAAGGAAGAGTTCTCTGTTATCTACAGGCAATTTGTCCTGTCAGTGCTGGTGGTTCCTTAATTAGGCTGTTGTTAACTTGCTGGTCTGAGTTGGTAATTCTTGGATTGGAATTTTGTTTTTTATTTGATTGCTGATATCAATCTTGATGTTAATCTCTGCTTATCTGGGTTTTGATTGCTGGTGCAGATGTCTTTTATCTTTCGTTTCCTTTTTGGCTTTTTGATTGTCTCTTTGGAATGGTATGTAGATGTTGTTTATTTCTATGTGCCTGTTTGATGGCTAATTTGTCACTGGCAAGTGAAACTGGAATTAAGTTTGGACTAGCCTCTTCAGTTCTGAATTTAAGGTCAGTGGCACATGAAAGAATCAGAATGACTTCTTAATGTGTATCTGTTGTACATATGTGTAAGACAATAGTAGAAAAATATAACCAGCTCTAGAGAAAAGTGCAGAAGCATTGTATCTTGTACTGATGGACTTTCACTTTGTCTTGAGGCAAAAAGTGTTTTAATAAAATAGAAAAGCTTATAGTCAATTAGAAGTAGAATAAAAGAACAGGTGTTAAAAACACATACATAGGCAGATTTCACAATATGCTAGATTACCTTTTCTAGAATTTTTTGTACTATCAGTCTGTGTAATGAAAATAGACAAGTAACTACCTAAGAAGGCTCCTTTGCTCTATTTTAGAAATTGAAATGTTATTGCTGAGCCATGTTGGTTCAATGGTTAGAATGCAGTGTTGCATGCTAATTATGCATCCCACTGCCAGGAGTTCAATTCTGACCAGCTCAAGGTTGACTCAACCTTCCGAAGTTGGTAAAATGAGGGCCCAAATTGTTGGGGGCAATATGCAATATGCTTACTCTGTAAACCGTTTAGAGTGGGCTGTAAAGCACTATAAAGCAGCATATAACTCTAATGTTATTGCTACTGCTATTCTGCAGGCCTAATAGGTATGTTTCTGAACCTACAAATCTTTAGTACTTAAATCAAAGCAAGAACACCAATTCTGTTTTTGAAAAACATGAACTATGACTTATTTGAAAATAGGGGCACCTGAGCTAGAAAACAGTTCCAGACACTGGAGGAAGGAAAAATATACCATTTGCCCCTAAATAGGGGCACCTGAGCTAGAAAACAGTTCCAGACACTGGAGGAAGGAAAAATATACCATTTGCCCCTATGTAAATGAGCAAACCTATCCCTGATGCACTGTCTTTGTTGTTTCACCTAGCAATTTTCTAATGAAAGTAACTACAACAATGTATAAGTCTGAACTTGTAATTTAAATGTATATAAATTACATCTGCTTTCATATTCATTTTAAAAGGAAACATTTGCTTTGGAAGGATATTTGAAAGGATTATTTTTCAGTTCCTGTCATTTTAAAACAAATGGTCCACAGAAAATGAAGAACCGCAGACCAATATTTTTGAGTTTAAGGTAGACCAATGGAGTCTTTGATACAAAAGGTGGTAGGTTAGTATTTATAACAAAAGTATCATGGGCTACTACAGATAAAAGGCATAATTGTAAACTAATATTATGTGCATTAAAATATTTGAACTACTAAAAGAAAGAAATGAACATAAAATATAGCTGTGTGAATAGATTATATTATTAAAGTGGATGAAGGCTAAAGAACAATTTGCCATATAGTAATCTTCCAATTATTTAAGTCTGGTAATTGGTAGTATACCACAGACAGCATTGACAAGGAATTCTATTTCAGATGTTTTTTTGTTTTTTTTTCCATACAGTTTTCGATTGTCCCTGTAATGGAGGACTATATCCTGGTAGATGATTTTCATGTTTGATAGTCATGACTTGAGTTATTTAGTATTGTTGACAGAGAAATCAGTGCAATGCTAAACACAACAATAGTGAGTATCCTTGAAATATTCTGTCCCAGTCCATCACCATTGACAAGCAACTGTGTCTTTCATTGTGTATTTGTACAAAACTGATGTTTTACTAACTCCTATTATTTCTCAGCACTTGATTATCCAATCACGTGGCAGGGAGTTGAATGCCTTCTTGTAATCAACCCATATTACATTCAAGTTGGTTTTCCTTCTTTATTTTCCAATGTCATCTTGTCATTTAGGAACTCTACTGCTTGACAGGTTTCCTTTCTGCTCAGATGGAATGCTAGTTGTTTTCAACTAGATCAGGGATGTCAAACTCACATCATCACAGCGTTGTCACATGATGTATTGGGACATTTTTCCCCCTTCACTAAACCGGGTGTAGGTATAACCAGCACATGATGCATCCGGCCCGTGGGCTGTGAGTTTGACAGTCCTGAACTAGATGTTATTGGATTGCATCAACTACCACACCAGTTAGCTATTAGAAAGTTTTTGATAAGCAGTTAATTAGCCTGTAGTTCCTTGGTGCTTCCCTCTTTTTTAAAATTTTCATTATCAAGTAAGTTTTTCCAGATGTTAACCAAACTTTACATTCTTTCAATACGTTGATAAATTGCTTGGCAATGAATGGATGTAGACCATTCAAATTTTTCAACCAAAAAAACATGCAGGTCATCTTTCCCTGATTCTTACCAATCTTCTTCCTAAAACTTTTGAAACCGAATTCAAAGTACTACAAAGCTACCTTAATTATATGTGTTCTCTTCATACCCCAGTGCATCATTCATTGGTGATAATTACATGGCCCTTTATGTGAATAAAACAACCCCACTGAGATCTATATATGCCAATCTGATTGGGGTAAATTGTAGGGACGACTCAGAAATGTGATATTGTATTCCTTAATTATCCCTTTTATTTAATTTGTTCCTTGTACTTCACTTTTACACATGGCTCTGTTGTGATATGTTTTATTTTGTATGTTTTATCTTGTATTCTGATATGGGCTATGGGCTAATTAGTAACAAAGATTGATGTTTATATACTTTGAAAATCAGAAAGAAATCAAAATATAAGGTGCTTATTAGCATATTAATCCATATTTAGTCAGTATTAAGGGTGTTGTGTTATTATTAATGGGCTGGAAAACCAGGGTTCAAAGCAAATCTTGGTACTCTCATAGCTGTACTTAAAATGTTATTTTTGTAATTGTTGATAGAGAAGACTTCCTTATAGTAAAATCAGTTCAGCAATGGAGCCAAATAGAAGACTTCCCTTCATTAAATGGACAGCCAAATATTATGGTTGCTTTAATTTGAATTCCTGCACTGAGAGATGATGGTGTGATAGATTCTATAGCCCAAATAATACCTTCTAGTATACTTCTATAAAATATTAACATCCCTTTTTAGTCTTGTTGAATTTGTTGCCTTTTAAAAAAAAATAACAAAAAAAGGATTTTTTTTCCTTTACATCCAACTCTTCTCTGTTGGAACTTTAGTAATTTTTGGAATGACTGCTGGTGAGCGCTTATTTGTAGCTCTTATATTTTCCTCCCTGTGCCATCTGTTCACATAGTAGATTATAGTGGTTGCCAGTTACAAAGCAGGTTTCCTAAACTGAAGCCTTGCATAGCAGGCTTAATGTATTCAGTGGATTTATGGATACGATTAGAACTCATAGCTTTGTTCCAGATTCCCACCACATATTTGGTCTGTGTCCTTTTTAGACTCCATTCCATTTATCTAGGCTCATAATCCATGCAATAGCTTATCTGTCTAGCATCTTCATGTGGATTCGCTATCTTGTTAAGTTTGTTTTGTTTGTTTTTAAGGTCACTTCACCTTCAGATCATACTCTCTGCTTGAAAAAGAACAGCCATCCAAGGAACCTTATTTGTCTGACTCTTTGACTCTGCTTTAGGATAGAGAGAATAAAAGCTAAAAATTAAAAGCCTCATCTCCTAGGAATTCTGCTGGAGTAAGAAAATTGCCCTCATGCATTATTTCTGTGCATTTTGTTCCATGAAACAGGCTTTTCCTTTGGCAAGAAATATCTTTTTTTTTTAGTTTAAAAGGGTGAAGTAAAAGTTCAGGGACACTTTCCCCACTACCAGATAGAGGCAAATCAATAGTGCTGTATGAAACTCACTTACAGTGGATAATTGGTGTTGGAAGGAGTTTCTGCCAGGCCCAGAAACAAAGTTTATATTCTTGCTCCAATTAATATACTATTGAGAGTGAATTGCTGTAACCATCTAGTGATCTGCAGCTTCTCTGTTTCTCATACTTCATTAAATCATAAGTGGTGGAATCCTTAATTGTATCCAGGGATAGGATTACAATTTTTTAACAACCAGTTCTGTGGGCATGGCCTAATTTGTGGGTGTGGCTTGGTGGTCATGTGACTGGCTAGGCGTGGCTTGTATGTAAATATATAAATACTAGATTTTTTTATAAAAAAAGAGCAACTTTTATCTAAAATCAGGCAAAGCAGGCAGGCAGATTGAGTTGCTCACAGAATGACTGACTCACTGACAGATCTACCATTCTGCAATCTACTACCTGAGTCTGCACTGAAAAATAGAAGCTTCAGTCTTAAGGAAAGTTCAGCTCTGCTTTTAGTTTAGCTAGAAAGCAAGAAATCCAACGATTTCCTCCTTTCTAGCTAATCTAAATCTCCCAGCACAGCAGAACAGCTTATGGTCGGGGGAAAAAAGGGAAAAATAGCAACTTACCAAACACAGGAAAGTTGGATGGTATGCATGCCAGGTAAGGAGTGAATGGGCGGAGAGAGGAGGGGCCAGCCAGGGGCACAGTTTGCCAGTTGTCCAAATTGCGCAGAATCGTAACAACTAGTTCTATAGAACCAGTCCGACCAGGTAGAATCCCACCCCTGATTGTATCCCACTATATACAGGAGAAAATAATTTGGAAGAAACTAACTGTCTTAAAGGTACCAGCTGAAAGCAGTGAGATGTATTTCCTTATTGTTTAAGATGGCTAGTGGATATTTTTTAGGAAAACTACTACTGTAGTTCAGAGATAACAAACATCTCTTGCATAAAACTAAGAAGAACCATGGTTTGTCACTAAAGTAGAATAATTGGCAGGATCCTGGAAGCTCTTTATAGACAATTTGCCTTTCTCTAGCTAGCACATGAGATCATAGATTAGCTACCTATCAGAGGTTTTCAAAATATTGTTTTTACCAATGCTCTTCTTGTGCATTTATATTTCAAGTAAATGGCGTACCATGCTTACCATTTCCATTTTTTTTGCTTCTCTGTGGAAAGAGAGCCATTCCCCCAAAGGTCTCCACTTTACCCATGGGAAGAGTGGAGTGTACAATAGATCTATTGTATTATGATGACTGTATGCGTGATTTTTAAAGCTCTATATTTGACAAGGATCTAAAAATGTGACTCACACTGTCCTTTATAGTAATTCGCTTAATAAGGCTTTTACAATCGTTGCAACAACCCTATTCATTCCAGTGGGTTAACAGGGAGCTCTGTCAACCCCTCCTGCTCCTTCTTACATATCAATGTTTATCGCTTCATCAAGGAACAGAGAAGGCTCTTAGAAAGAAATGAATCCCCACCCTTGTTCATCTCCCCTCTCCTAGTTTCATTTTATCCATTTCAATTGTGGCTGAAGGCTATGTGCTTTTTGACCGTTTTTTTTTTTTGCAGGACCTGCACCTTCGGTTGTCCTATAATCTCACCAACCTTGCTGAGTGCTCAGCCTGTGATGCCTCAATAATTCATTTCTTATATTTCATCCCACTTTGATGTACATCTTTGAAATGTGAAAGAGGAAAGAATCTCCTGATCACAGGAGCTGTGCAAGGCCTTGCTGGATTAAGAAGGCACAATCGGTTGTGTAATAGGGTTAAGAGGATTGCTTTACGTTATCAAACATGCAACCCAAATGAAATTCCTTGTCTGCATAAGGGGGACAGGTGGTGCTGATGTATAAGAAAAAGAGGGGGATGAAAATCCTCATTCTCCAGACACCTTTTGTTGCTTAGCCTTGTTCTTGTAACCAGAGGCACAATATAGTGATTGACTGTGGAAATAATCCTGCTGACCTGGGCTTTCCTATCTTTTTCTTGAGCTTGAAATATATAAATTTTAAATCCAATTGAGTGTCCTTCTGAAAGGTATCAGTTTGACTATGACAGGAGAAATGAAATTGGAATACTTCTGGAAAATAGGGTCCCTAACAACTAAGCAGGGAACAATCTGAGAAATTGTCTGGCAGGAAAATGTGAACAAGGGATATTTTATCACGTTTGATAGACATGTAAAAGAACTAGAAAATGTTGGATTCAAATGTGCATACATTAATTCAGAGGATTTTAAAGGTTAATATGCAGTTGAACAAGAGTTTCAATCCTTTGGGATTGATGGACAAACAATTTAATTTTGTTTATACACATGACAAGTGCAACAAGGTTATTGTATGCATGAAGATGGAAAGACTTGGCAATACCCACAATGGAGAAATGGTTGGTTAAGATGATGGAGCCTGATGAGATGCCTAAAATGACTTCTTTGATCAGAGAAAAAACAACTACATTTATTGTTGACTGAAAATCTCTTGCAAGACACAGAAAAAGTAAATTTATGGTTTATAATTTTGATGTTTAGCCAGAATAGATTATAGTTGTGTAGTAATTGTAGATTAAAGGGTAAATTTATAGTTGTACTGGTAACTGTAATAAAGAAGCTTAGAAATTACTTCTTGGTATCTTTTTTCTTTCCTTTCTTTTTCTTTTACCTTTTTTTACATTTTCAGGTTTTGATTTCTTTTTCTATTTTATATTCATTTGAATTAGTTTTTATCTTTTTTAAAAAAAATATTTAATACAATTATGTAAATAATTGTCTGACCGATCTCACCCATTTTTTTCATTTGGGGAAAAATGAATTGAATAAAGAACTATGAATATAGATGCAGACCTTTCTGCTTCTCATGAGTTGGAAACAGATGGGATTATAATGGTTTGGACCAGTTTGGTAGAACCGGATGTTTTGATAATGCACAGTTCAAAGAATCAGAAAATTGCACCACTGACTGGCCCCGCCCCTTACATCCCTGCCCCTCCCACTCACTCCTTTTCACACTGCCTGGTGAGCCTTCCTTTTCTCACTCGCCCAGCTACCTCCCATGCAGCCTGAGGAGGTAAGGCCGATGGTAGTGGGGACACTGTGCTTGGCCAAAGGGAGTGCAGGGGGGCCACAGCGAGGCTTACTGCCACCACCGCATTGCCTCCCCCAATGGCCTACCGCTGCCACCGTATTGCCTCCCCGAATGGCCTTGTATTGTCTCCCCAAACAGCCTCGTATTAGCTCCCCATTGCCTGATATTTCCTCCCCGAATGGCCTTGTGTTGCTTCTCTGAATGATCTCGTATTGCATCTTCATTGGCTCCCTGAATGGCCTCGTATTGCCTTTCCATTGTCTCATATTGCCTTCCTGAACAGCTTCGTGTTACCTGCCCATTGCCTTGTATTGCCTCCCCATTGTCTCATATTGCATCGCCAAATGGCCTCGTATTGCCTCCCCATTGGCTCCCCGAATGGCCTCATATTGCCTCTCCATTGCCTCGTATTGCCTCTTCAAACGGCCTCGTATTGCCTGATATTGCCTCCCCAAACTGCCTCGTATTGTCTCCCCATTGCCACCCCGAACAGCCTACTGCTGCTGCTTTTCTCACCTCTTCCTCCTGCTCCCCCTTCCCCAGAGCAAAGGGATCATTCTCAATGAGCTGAGCCACCCTCCAGTTAAACATACCTCTCCAAGATTCAGTGGATGCCCCACACACATGCACACCAACTCGGTCTGCCAGGGCAATGCGGCCATTGCCAAAGCAGTGCAGGGTTCAGAACAAAGTTTCTCCTAAATAAGTTCTGGGGAGCCGAGCCTAAACCCGTGCAAACCTGCGGTCCCTTCCACAGCCAAGAAAACTCCCATTCAATTCAGTGCAGCCTCGCTCTCAGGAGGTGGGGGAGAGAAAAACAGAATGAATGGGAGAAAAGAAAAACTTGGGGGATAAGGAAGGGAGATCAAAAGGAAATGGTGGGAGGGGATGTCTATACCCTCCCCCCAGGCTATACCCTCCCCCCACAAAAGTTGAAAAGCTTCTGATTGCGCTCTCTCGCTCTTTCATTTTTTTCTCTTTCTTTCTTTCTCTCTCTCCTCTCGTTCACCTTTTTCTTTTCTTTCCAACCATGGAAGCCTCCCAGGCAGGCAGAAGGGGCATGAAACAAAAGAGAAACCCAAGAAATGGGGAAGGGGGAGGAGAAGTAAGGAGCAAACTCACCCCAAATGCCATGTCCGAACAACTTGCCCTCGGGGCGGGGTGAGAACCCAGGCATCTCACTCTAGGACAATCAGGGGGCGAGCAAGTGACTGAGCAGTGACCTCTGCATCTCAGATGCATCAGCCGCAGCCGCAAGGAAGGACCCCTATCACCCTCTGCCGCAGGGAATTCCAATGCGTGGCAGTGTAAACAAGCCACCTGCTGCCCACCCCTCATCCCTTCCAACTCCCTGCAAGTCCACCTCCTTCCCACAGCTGCTCTGGAGAGAGATGCTTGCTTGTGCGGAAGAGGCACAGATCCAAGTGCCCCATCTGCACAATGCATGTGTCCCAGTCAGTCAATCACCAGGGTTTCCTGGGAGGCGAACAATGCTGCCGGACACTTGGAAAGTACTTTGATGACCGGCCTACTGCTAAAAACAAACAACAAGGTAAAGCGATGTATGAGGGATGGTTGGAAGTGTGCATTTGTGTGTGTGTGTTTGTGTGTGTTTGTGTGTGTGTGTGTGTTTCAAATGGGTCTCCTAGTTTTAGAAGGAGAGAGGGAAGGAGGAAGGGAAAGGATAGAAAGAGAAAGAGAGAGGGAATGAGGGAGAGAGAGAGAAAGAGAGAGGGAAAGAGAGAGGGAAAGAAAGAGAGAGAGAAAGAAAGAGAGAGAGAAAAGAAAGAAAAGAAAGAGAAAAGGGAATGAAAGAAAAATGGAGATAGAAAGGAAGAAAAGGAATAGACAAAAAAAGAGGAGGGATGGAAAGAAAGAAAAAGAAAGAGGGAGGAGAAAATGAATGAGATATATGAATGGATGGATAGATACATGGAGGGAGGGAGAAAGGGAGAGAGAGAGAGTAAAAAAAAGGAGAGGAAGGAAGGACACAAACCCTGGCTTCAGAAGACTCCTCGAAACAGCGCATCAATTTAGGGCTAACAGGAATCTTGGAGGTCATCTTCTAGTCCAATCCCCCTGCTCCAGCATGAGATCCTTACAAAATAATAGAATAGCAAGGTTAGAAGAGACAGAGTGTGTGTGCGTACGTGCATGTGCATGGCTGTCAAAAGTCCAAAAACAGGTCAAGTAGCTTTGGGGAGGTCAAGTCATAAATTAGAACACTTGCCAAGCAACTGGCCATTAAGCGAGGACCACTTCTATTTGGTTTTCCAGTCACATGGCCACCTAGCCACACCCACCTGTCACATGACCACCTAACCACACCCAGCCAGTCACATGACCACCAAGACATGCTCACCAACTAAGTCACACCCACAGAACCGGTTGTTAAATTTGAATCCCACCCCTGATTGGAAATGACAATAAGGGAGAGACATCTTGTTAAGCCCAAAATAAAATGATACACTTCTTATCTTAGACTAAATTGGATGTGGTCTGTTATCCCTCATCAAAGAGAGAGAGATTGGTCTATTACAGTACTTTATTTTGTTACAAACACAGTGTTTCTAAGTCTAATTTGCTTCATTCTCAGTATCATTGGTACCAATGATATTGTAATATTGTTACAATGAGTTCTTTTTACCCAGGGCTCATCTGTCAACTCAGAAACTGCCCTTTATTTCCAAAGAACTTGATAACAGGAATAGGAAAAATCCTGAAGAAACTTGAAGCTCCGTATATCAATCAGGATTTGTTATATTGTAATAGAGAGAACTTATTGGGAGAACAACCAGATTCCATGCATCAAATGGAAAAGTACCTGTTGCTCTTCAATTATTTCCCTTCTTTTTCTTTTCTGTCATGCTTATTATACTATAAATAAATGTATGTTTCATAATAAATAAAATCAAGAGAAGATTTAGGTTATTTATAAGTAACAACACTGGCATTGGACTACTGTACATCATGGCTAGGGGAAGCTTTCATCTCTCATTAAGCTAGTTCTTCCAGTATGAGACTGGAAACCAATGCTCGTTCCACTCCCGATGGGCCCTTACCCTTCCTTTTCTAAATATAGTCTGAAATATAAAATACATAATCACAGCAGGAATTTTATCTTCCCAGTATTACCTATCAAACTGCAATCACCATTTAATAACCTACCACCTCTCCCTCCCCACGCACACCCCATTTCCTTCTACCTTATTAGATTGAAGGCAGTGATTCATGACATCTATCCCTCCCTTTCCTATCAATGGCCTGTGCAATAATTTAATCATGGTTGCACATTTTGGTTAGATGGGTAGATATAGAAAACTCAGTGTGTAGTTAAATGGTTTGTGTTCAGGCAAAGAAACTGAACTTGTAGTACACGTACATAGCCACTGCCTACAGGCAATAAATTAATGAGGTCTTTTTTTGAGCAAGGCAAATGCATTTAAACACTTTCTATTTTTGATTTAGGGAAATCTGTTTTTTAGCATGCTTTGAGTTAAGTGGGTTTTGAAGGTAGCTAAAGGATGAAGCACTGGATAGAATGGGGCTATTAAAAGCTGATAAGCTAATGAGCCAACAGTGGCATGTAATCAATGTGTGAAAAATGGGTAATTCTCTCTAATACTCCACTAATGTTCTCATAATGATCTGTCAAGAAAGTCCTGGTAATTATTGTCAGGGCAAATTGGCACAGGTATGTGTGGGATAACATAAACTTGGCAGGAGGTAGAGGTGACCACCACTTGCAGTCATTCCATTCATCATTTGCCTGCATCGGATCTGGTCTATTTCCTCAATTTTCATTATTTTAAGTTACTTGATTGATTTTGCTCTTGTGCACTTGGAAATTGCTAATTATTCCTCTTTTATTACTTCTCATTTTGTCACTGAATTGGTTTGTGCTTATTTCTGAAATAGAAAGAAGTTGTGGAGGGCTGAATACACTCATTCCATATTTGGATATGGAAATGAAAAACTTCAAATCCAAATGTGATGAATTGTTACCTATTTGATTGATATAAAATTTTATATCACTCTCTTCTACAATAATCCTGTGAAGTGAATTGGATTGAGGCAAAGGTATTACCCAAAGTCACCCTGTGACTTTCCATTGGTCATGGCAGATTTGAACTTGAAGGAAGTCACCTACTCAGAAATCAAGAACATTGAGCATGTGAATAGGAAGTGCAACTGTAGTTTGGTACTGGTGAAGAAAGAGAAATCTCTTATTATTTGTTGTTTAAAACATAGAAATGAAAGGAATAACTTGCAAGGAACTTCTCTCACTTTTCTTCCATAAAGCATGAAAAATTACATATGAGCTGATTGCATAATGCAAAACTGCCACCACCCATACATTGTAAACCTGGTCTTTTAGGACTTGAATCCTGTAGGGAGAGAGAAGAAAACCCTGAAAACAGAATGATGATGTTAAGTGGGGAACTAGGTGGTATTTACAGGTGGTAGAGACACCGAGATATATTAATGGAGGAGGCATGTATGATTTGAGAAGTATTACTGCAACACGGTGAATCAAAACTATGACTGGAATGCAAGGATTGGAAGTATAACTCACTCAAGGGAAGATATTTGCAATTATTTATGAAGGAAGGTCATAAATGTATAGAGATCCAGGAATTTGAACACAGGGTTCCAATCAAGAGTTTATAGACAGGAAGTTTAAGACAGGAGTTTAAGAAAGGGAAACCAACAGAAGAGTTTGGGGGAGCATGGTATGGACTGCTAGTCAAGCCGAAGAACTAATGCCAAGAATTGAATGTTCAAACTGTTCTTGGCTACTGTGGTATTTTCAAAAGGTAGAAGAGGAGACAAAAATACTGAATCTTCCAATCTAATCCTAACCAATAAGGAAAAAGTGGATAAATGAGTAAAATAGTGTAGAAAGATGTCACCATGTTTTTTTAGAGTTCAGATTCTTCAGAAAGATAAATGGAATGTGTCCTCAATAGGTTTCAACATTTGTTGAAATTGTCTGCCTTTAAAAGTACTAGACAGAATGTAATGGACAGAAATCTTCAAGTCAATAGGAATAGGAGTATGGTGGAAACATCTGTCCCTGAGATTAGAATTCTGTACAGTGACTTACTATTTGAAAATGGGGGAGGAGAGAAGAAGCTTTATTGTGGATAAACAGATATTTAAAGAGACATATATAGAAAATCAAGGTTGGCTGTAATATCAAGTAGGTGTACCAGTAATTAGCCAATTGCTATAGAAAGAAACATAAAAGATTAAAGTACAAAATAAAGTCAGGTTTATAAGGGAAATAAAAGCAACCAAAATACCTTTTTATTTCAGTAATAAAAGAAAGGAATGGACCTTAGAAGATGGTAGGAAAAGAAAAGGAGGTGGAAGAATATTGGAGCCGTCGCCAGGGGGGCTTTTTATAAGATTCGTTTGATCTACCAGTTGCGGCCCTTTCTGGATCTGGACGCACTTCGCACAGTCACTTCCGCCCTCGTTATTTCTCGCTTGGACTACTGCAACGTTCTCTACATGGGGCTCCCCTTGAAGAGTCTCCGGAGGTTACAGTTAGTCCAGAATGCAGCCGCACGGATGATTATGGGCGCCCCCAAGGACACCCACATAACACCACTTCTCCGCAGACTGCACTGGCTTCCTGTGGCCTTCCGGATTCGATTCAAGGTGGTACTGTTAGTATTTAAAGTGCTCCATGGCTCGGGACCTGGCTACTTACGGGACCGCCTTCTGCCACAAACAACCTCCCGCCACCCAGTATGCTCCCACAGGGTCGCCCTGCTTGGGGTATCGCCACCTGATCGTTGTCAGCTGGCGACCCCGAGATTACGTGCTTTCTCTGTGGGAGCCCCCTCCCTTTGGAACTATCTCCCCCCCGGAGATACGAGACACATCGGACATCCTAACCTTCCGGCATGCAGTCAAGACCTTACTTTTTAAGCAGGCCGGCCTAGCCAATTAAAGGTTTTCTGAGATATTTAAATTTTAGATTCAAATAAGACTTTTAATTCTATTTGACGGGACTCAATCATTTACTTACTTACTTATTTTACTCATTTATCCTATTTTCATCTATCTATATTCAATTCTGAATTAATTACTGTTGACTGTATCTTTATATGTTTAGACTGTACACCTCTCTGAGTCCCTTTTGGGAGAGGGAGCGGTATAAAAATACGATAAATAAATAAATAAAAATAAAGAAGTATTAAATTCCTCAACTTCTACTTTACTTCAGCCTTTTTTCAAAAAGGCAGTTATTTTAATTTAAAAGCTGCCAAACAATTATGACTCTATATAACTTTAAAAATATACAATTGTAAAATAAAATAATCCACAAAATACAATAGCATTCAAATTAACAAAAGCAGAATCATTAATATTAGCAGAGAACCCTAGACAAGTAAAATTATTAAGGATATTTGGATACTACATATTTATTGTATTCATTAAAAAAATTAATTTATTATAGTTGCCCACTCCGGTATATTTCATCCCAGGCCTAGGAGCAGAATTATGTTTTAAGAATATTCCAAACTCCAAGAGAATGGGCATCATCCTTATTTTCAAGAGATATTTTTCCAGTGATTAGGGCCTGTCACAGGGAATGAATGCTTCCTCAGTTGCACAAGATAATATTTAACAGAAGGAGCCTGGTTCACACCAATTTTACCAGATGGACAGAAACAATTGGAGATGGGTAGTGGTTCAAGATATCAAAACCAGGATCAATACTTACCTGCACATCATGGAGTTGAAAACTATGCCTGGGTATAATCAAAATACTGGTGATACCAAACTCCAAACACATGCAGTGACCACACTCAGTGGTTTCATATGATAGGAGTGTGAGAATGTCAAACCCTGAGGTAACCTCACAAGTGATGTACTCCGGGCATAATTGCTTCCCTTGCTTCCCTACCATCAACAGTGACTGGAGGTACCGGTCATATTTGTATGTAAATGTGGAAACCTGGAATCATGCTGTTCACTAAAAAGAGACGTTTTTAAAAGATGGAAAACTGAATTTTTTAAAAAAACAACAACAACAACAATGACTGGAGGCACTGAAAGTCCAGCACTGATGATGGCTTTGAGAGGAAAGGCCCAATAAACTGGTGGTCCAATTTCCTATATAGCTTTTGTATAGTCATGATACATTGAAACTTTTACCAAGTCATCCACTAAAAATGGAGTGCTTGATTGCTGTTGTTGATTGACAAACTGTTTGAATGCTGCCTTAATCTGCTCTTACTGTAAATATCTCAACTGCAGGTGTGACTCAATTCAGGTATTTTCAATGCTAATCCTCTTAAATCCACATAATGTCTTTCGACAGGATTGGATCTCTTGTAACGTGATTCTTCCCAAATCTTCTATGACCACTTGTTTAGTCAGCCTCAGATGGGTGATCGATTGACTTTTGAGGCCTTGGAGGTAGAAGAGGCCATAACAATTATCTAGATAAACTGTAATATTCAACAGGACCAAATCCTAAATTTGAGTTAGAACTTAGATTAACTTTATTGTCACTTTGAATGTATACTAATCGGCATACATTAAAATTAAATTTTGTTACAATATACCCGTGGGGCGAATCTATGGCATGTGTGCTGGAAGTAACATGCAGAGCCATTACTGCCTGCAACAAGCCCTTGCCCAGAAAAGGTCTACTGAGCATGCACACTCGCTGCCTGCCTGACAGCTGATTGTCGGGTATCTGGCGCACATGCACAGCGGCATGGCGGCGCACAAGAAACACATGCGCATGTGCAGAAGCATGCAGCATGGATCACATGGGTTGCATGCACATGCTCAGGGGGCAGGGGGACGCACATTGCCTTCTGGGTGATGGCATGCGAACACAAGTGCACAAGCGCATGCGCTATTATCGGCATGGGAGTCCAAAAAGGTTAGCCACCACTGCAATATATACTACATAAACATGAAGAAAGAAAGAAAGAAAGAAAGAAAGAAAGAAAGAAAGAAAGAAAGAAAGAAAGAAAGAAAGAAAGAAAGAAAGAAAGAAAGAAAGAAAGAAAGAAAGAATTAGGCATATACTCACATACATTATGATACAAAAAAGCAATACAGTTTAGTTCAGATGTATACGTACATGAGAAAAATGAATCTTGCAAGTTTACCAGATGGATGATGACATAGGGAACAAAACTGCTATAGAATCTGGTAGTCCTGCTAAAAACATTCTGTTGCTCCCAAAGGAGAACAACAGAAACAGACCATAAAATGGGTGTTTGAGGTCTCTAATAATGCTTAGAGCTCTAAGCCCATAGTGCTTATAAGCAGTTTCCTGAATAAAAGGAAATGAACATCCTATAGCAGAGATGGCTAACCTTTTCTGCAACGAGTTCCAAAAGCGCACATGTGCTCACCCCCAATATGCAATATGCGTGCATCCCCGCGCATTTGCCTCACCCTCCTGCACATGACCGCACCCTGCACATGCATGTGCATCTCCATGCATGTGCCTTCCGCATGCACCCCACTCCCGCGCATCTGCAGCAATCTAAAGATCAGCTGGCCAGCGGGAGGCAAGTGTGCATGCATGGCAAACCTGAGCGGGGGCGCCGACTTGCATGCCTACAGAGAGAACTCTGCATGCCACTTGTGGCATGTGTGCCGTAGGTTCGCCATCACAGTCCTATAGTCTTCTCGGCTGTTCTTGCCATTCTCTGCTGTATGAAATTTCTCTCTGAGTCACTGCTGTCACCAAACCAAACAGTGATGCAGTTTATTAAAACCCTCTCAATTGTGCCTCTGTAAAAAGTGGCTAGGAGAGAAGGAAGATGATGTGCTCTTCTCATCCGATGCAGGAAATGCAAATGCTGGTTTGCATGCTTCACTAAGGATAATGCATAGAGAGACTAGTTCAGATTTTTAGTTACCTGCATGCCCAGATACTTAATATGTTAACCACTTCTACAGCTGCATCCTTGATACTGAGTGGAGTCTGACTATGCCAGGTCTTTCTTGTGATGACCCATGGCATGGCACAAAAGCAACACAGTCAAATAAGTAAGAAGGGATCCTTTAGTACCTCCAACTTCACCCCCAATGTCCAGGTTACCTTTGGCTGGAGGAAAAACTCTCCCAAGAACAGTCTTTAAGTGGAGGAAATTTAGTCTGAAAACAAAGTACATACAAAGTGTAAATGAAAACCACACAAACCATGCTGCAGGAATTAACTTGACAGGGCAAGATAAGGAATTGCAGATTTGAAAGGCTAGCAAAACACACACAGTTGGGAAGACGCCAGGAACCCAGATAAGTCTTGACAATACCAGATAATTCACAAGTTTCTCTCAACAGTTTGCTATGCGCAATTTTCCCTTTTAAACACTATGTTCCCAGCTGCAGCTAATGAAGGGAATCAGGGCCCTTTCATCCCCTGTAAGCTATGCAACTCACATTGCTCCCTTCTCTGTTCCTCCCTTCATGTCCTAGGATGAAGAGGGGGTGGACCTGGATCTTCCTCCGAATTCCCTTTGCCTTGCTCTATCTCTCCTCTGTTCTGCCCAGCTGGACTTTGCCCTTCCCCAGTGTCTTCCACAGCTAACGGAGCCACCCTCCTATCCCTGTCAGCTGCTCGGCCTCCTCCTTGGAATCAGATTCCGATGGGGCATGACATTTGTAAAATCTATGATAATCTCCTTCGTTTTATTAACATTTAGAATCAGGTTACTTTTATTGTACCAGTCCACCAGAGCCTTCACCTCTTGTCTATAAACATCTTCGTTGTCGTCCCAGCTAAGACCCACCACTGCCACTTCACAATATGATTCATAGCAGATTTGCCACAGTATCCATGGGTCATCAAGGTGAATAGCAGTGGACTCAAGACACAACCCTGTGGGGAACCTGTACTCTAATAAGAGTCGGAGTTGGAAACTTTTCTTCCAACTTGCAGCTGCAAAAAAGCAAATGCAATCTTATAGTGGAAGTGATGGTAACCTTTATTTTGCTGGAGGGTTTTAAATAAAGGCTGGAGGGGAATGCTGTAATAGTGGATTTCTGCACAGGTTAAGGTATTGCTACTAGATTACCTTCAAAATTCTTTTCAATCTTTGTATTCTTTTTATTTGATAAAGATAAACTGTAGCATATTTTTTCTAGAAAGTTTAACAGTTCTGCCTCCTTGAATGTCTTTAGCTACTTTGTTATAGAAAAGTTGTAGAATTGTGTGCTACTATGGACAATTATTTCTTCAGATTTAATCTGCTTAAGTTAAAAGTAAAACTGGAGGAAACAAATGCTAAAGATCTTTCTGAGCATTCTAGAATAGAATAGAATAGAATAGAATAGAATAGAATAGAATAGAATAGAATAGAATACTTTATTGGTCAAGTGTGATTGGACACACAAGGAATTTGACTTGGTGTAAATATTCTCAGTATATATAAAGAAGGAACATTCATTAAGAATCAAGAATCATAATGGACAACATTTAATGATAGTCATAGGGTACAATCAACATCAAATCATACTAGGAAACAGAGGATACAAGCAACAAAGTTACAGTCACAAGTGGGAGGGGATGGGTGATAGGAGTGATGAGAAGATTAACAGTAATAGTAATGTACACTTTGTAAATAGTTGAACAGTGTTGAGGGAATTATTTGTTTAGCAGAGTGATGGCTTTCGGGAAAAAACTGTTCTTGTGTCTAGTTGTTCTGGTGTGCAGTGCTCGATAGCGTCGTTTTGAGGGAAGGAGTTGAAACAGTTTATGTCCAGGATGTGAGGAGTCTGTAAATATTTTCACAATTTTCAATTGTGATATATATTAAAAACCCAGAGTTTGTACACTTGAGGTTCATTTCAGGTGTAGGGCAAAGTTATGACAGGCAAAGAACTTCTGTAAATCATGTCTTTCCCCCCCAAAAAAAAATGAATTTTGGAGAGAAGCCAAGCTATTGATAGAACTCAACTACAAGGACATTTTTCTCTGCTACTTCCTGAATAATTCCAGCACACAATAATTCCTGTAGCTTGTTGCCATTTTGAGCACATAAATCTACAGCACCTTCTGCATTAAGACAAGATTTCTGGTGCATAATTTTTAAATTGTCACATGCAGCAAGGGATTTTGTCTCTATTTCCATAAATTATATATGTGCCTATGCTCATCTTGGAAATTCTTTCCAAAATTAATTGGTGTGCTGCAAGATCTCTTTATTTTTTTTTTTAATCATATTGTATTGGGCTGCTTTTATTGGTTTGATTTAATTTTGCAGCACAGCTTTTGGGGAGTATGGAATGCAGAAAGAAAGTAGTAATATGCCATGCTGTTGTCATTGCTATGCCTTGGAAAGTTATTCCTTTCTTTGCCTACATTAAATCAAAAGCAGTGGGGTTGGTTGCATTTTTAACTCCTTGACAGAATTCCTTGAAGCCTAAAAACTGCTGCTTTGTTGGAGAGTCAGTATAGAGATGATAAATCTGGGAATAAATCATTCTTGAATGCCCAGCTATGCCACAGAAGACTGTGTTTTTCATGCAGCTTTATATAGTGTTCCCAGCCTTGATATATTCATTTTGGAAAACCCCAAGATGAAAATACAGGTGTAGAGTTAGTTTGTTTAAAAGCCAAATATTAATATCAACTGATATTTATGTGGCATTTTCATGTAAGAAGATGCCAAATCACTTTATTCACTTTTGAAATAGAGCCACTTTTGGTTAGGAATCTGGCTGCCTTTCTGTCCCAGATAAACAGTAATTTGGACATTAAATGATTAACAATTGTGGTGGGAAACTTAGGCAAATCAAATGCAAAGCTTAAAATTATATCACAGAGTTAAGGTCTCATTCCCATTTGTACATTTTATTTTATCCAGCATACTCTGCATTCTTTCTCTGGTTGTATTCACACATTTTACTGAAGCACAGTTTAGTTATTTGTTTAATGTATTTATTTCCTTCAAGTCAATTTTTGACTTCTGATGACTGCTTGGACTAGTCCTGCAGTTTTTGTGGCACGTTTTTTCAGAAGTAGTTTCTCATTGCCTGCTTCCTAGGACTGAGAGAGAGTGACTGGCCTAAAGTCAGCCAGCTGGCTTCTTGCCTAAAGCAGGACTTGAAATTACTGTCTCTCTATTTTCCATCCTGGTGTCTTAGATCAAAGTGGCTCTCTTGTAGCTATATTTTGATCAATAAAGAGGAAGTGGATTTATATAATATGCTTGGTTAAAATCTAAGAAACCAACAGTAAACCAATAGTTTATCACCATACATGCACAGTCCAATTTTCATGCATAACATGAATGTTGATGGAAACATTGTATGATTCTCTTCTGTGACAAATAGTAATCAAATCATAGGGAATTCCAAATAATTTTCAGAAACACAATCATTTTTAGTAGTCAGATTAGAATTTGAAGCATACTTCAAAGCCACAATGCACAATTTGTGCTAATTCCGATAGTTGTGTGTGTGTGTGTATTTCAACTGTGGTTAGGAAATGCACTTGTTTCAAGTTTGTAGAACATATTTATTAAATTCATAAACTATAACTCCTTTAATAATTAACAATAAAATGTCAAGTCATACATTTAAAAAACAATTCTCTAAGCTGAAAATATATAATGTGAGAAGGACAAAAGAGTTTACATACTTCATTTTTCTCTGCAGGGTTCATATACATTTATGTGCATCTTCTATACTGGTAGGGTGTTCTCGTTGCCTTTCTGTCTATTATATGGGATTGTTGTGAGAAAAATAAGTAGAAAATATGTTTATCAAAGCTGAGATACAAATAAATACAATTAGGACTAACCATTTTTGCAATAGTGTTGATATGCTATGCCTGAAATCTGCATTGAACAACAACAAACAGTAAGATGAACTAAAGTATTTTGCAGTAACAAATATTGAATGTACTAGCCCACTATCCTTATACTAAAATCCTGTTACTTTACTCAAGGCTAAAAAAGTAAGGGGTAGAAGGGGATGTATCTCGCACATTCAGTCACTGAACAACTAGATCATAGGCTTCCCAAGCAAGACCTGTTTGGTTAGATAAGATTATGCAAGAGTAGTTTGTCCTTAATATGGTTCAAATCCTAAACTATTTCAGGTCTTTTGCTCTTGCTCCGAAAACCTCCAGGAATTGCTTCAAATTAAATAGCAACAGAGTCACATGCTCCAGATAATTAATTCTTGGCAACCACATTCTGCACCAGCTGCAGCTTTTGAATACTTTTCAAAAGCAACCACACATTGTGTGCACTATAGTCATTGCATTTGGCTGTAGCTGAGGAATGTATAACAGGACCCATATCTGCTTTCTCCAATAAAGAATGGACTGAAGTCCAAAGTTTGCAAATGACTACAGCGATCACCTACACATTAAAAAAAATTTTCTTTAGACTGTATTTAAAATGTATTAGTTCACAGCAATGGCACTAACCAGCTGAAATCACCAAATATTAATATTTTAGAAATAGCAAGCTAAGTACTGATGCCTTCCCTATGCTCTCACATTTGTTTTATCTATCAGTTCTTAACATACAATATATGTTCTTTCAATCAGTGATATCACTTCCACATTTCCACTGGAAATGATGTGACATCTAATTCCCTTCTCTGGAACCTCTTCTTATTAGTCCAAGTCCATAGGGAGGCATTTACCGACAGCCGAAGAATATGATTCTATTGTCCCTTCCCCAGAAATGTTCCCGATTGGTGCAACAATAAATGCACATGGTGGCCTAGTATCAGCATCAGAAATTATTCTGATTGGTGCAAAACCATGATTGACAGTGGAAATATATGGTTGCCTGGAACCATTCTCAGAAATGCTCCTGATTGGTGCAAAACTGACACATGGTGGACTAGTACCAGCCCCAGAAACTATTCTAATTGTACAATTTGATCATATAAAAATGGTTCCTAACTGCACTTATTGATACTTATGAGTGTCAAGCCTTTGCTGATTCAGGAATCAATTTTTCATGAAATAAGCCATCATCAGACTCTACCTTAGCTCTTTATTTAACTCTTCTTGGAGTTTGAGGTTGCCATATTATTCACAATGCAGGCTTCAATTGATATTGAACTGCTGAACTTCACAGCCATCTGAAGTTGAGACTATTTACAGTACTAGTGCAAAATAATAACCTTTAGACATGTCTGAATACACTCTGAACATGCCTTGCCAGAAGCCTACATGTGGAGGATATACTCCCTGCATCAAAGCTCAGACAAGTCTAATATGCCTTCTGGCCCTTAATGTCAGAAATAGACATACTCTGAATGGCACACACATGTAGAATTAGTATACAACCATTATATTTTATGTTTAAGCTCTTATCAACACCTAATAACACTTATTTTATTTGTAATAAGTTCTTCTTTGGTTACAGATGTATTTGCATATTTACTGTGAGTTTGTATAAGATCCTTTAGAGATTTCCCATGTTCTTTTTTTCCTGCCTTTACTGCTGGATCAGAAGAATTGTTATAAATGGCATGCTTAAACCTATTTTGCAATATAGGCTTTTCTTCAGTTTTTTTTTTTTTACAAATGGTAATATGTAATTGCAGGCCGTGGCAATTCTATGTAAGCTGACTAGAAAATAAGAATTCAAGCCCCCAATTTCTAGCATTAAAACAAAGCATGGCTTGCTTAACATATTTAGTAATGCTTTGGGGTTATATCATATTAGTTCCTGGCATGTATAAACATGTGTGTCTTTTGAGTTGTAACATTCCTACTGGCCACTGATCAATTTTTTTTTATAGAGGTAGTATTAATTCACCATGTTTTGCCTCTGTCACTCATGGTTTTGCGTCAATCAGAAGCATTTCTGGGGAAGATGGTACTAGGCCACCATGTGCATTCAATGTCAATCAGGGATTTTGCACCAATCAGGAGCACTTCTGAGGAAAGGACAACAGCAATATATTCGTAGGCTGTCAATCAGAAGACTAATCATGGACTAATCAGAAGCATTTGGGGGGAGAGAAAATTAGATGTCATGTCACTTCTAGAAAAAAATGTAGAAGTGATATCATTGATTGAAAGATTGTTAAAAAAAGGTTGTGCTCGTATTACTTATGAGTGTCAAGCACAGGAAATCAGGAGTGTAGGCAGTTCAAACATGTTTATTGCATTTTAAAGTTTCTACAAGAATCTGAAAAGCAATTTAGTCAAAGCAGATTAGTGGTAAATAAGAGTCAACAGAACTTGACTTGGGCTGGACTTCATTATCTGGAAGACATGAAGGAACTTGAGACTGATGATGCCTCTCTTGGGCTCAGCCTGATCATCTCCTACATAGAGGATTCATAACCATATTAAGTAAACTATCGATGTGTCTGAATAAATATTAATATATTTTAAAGGTGAATTATAAAACTAACATTAAGTTTCACAGAAGTTGCTGTTATTTGTCCAAATAGCTATTAAGAAGCAAGGGTATTAATTTCTAGTTACAATTGCCTATTAAGAAGCAAGACAATTTTTAGTCTTCGATTAAAAGTGTAATAAGCAGAAGAACCCAAGATCTGTATTATAATATAGAGAGAAGCTTTGTGGTAAAATGTTTTCAGTACAAACAGATTCTGAAGATGGCAAGCCATATCTGAGCTATTTTTCTTGATGTTAAAATTTAGCTTAAAACACATTCCTCTGACACCAATATCAAGAAAGAGGTTCCAACTTCCATAGGGAACCTACGTTTTAGAAACAAGCTAATCTGTATAGTTATAATAATGTATGGAGACAATTATTCTCCAAGCCCTAATATAAGTGTTTGGTTGAAATGTTACTCTCTCCTGAATTCTGAAACCAAAATATAATATTTCCTGCCATCATGTTCCTGAACAGTAATGCAATAGTTTAATCATTTATTATTTGACTAATAAAAGGCAGGCAATCTAGGTAACTCCCATGCCCATACTTCAGGGAATTTGTATTTGAGCTGTATCTGTTATTTTAACTGTTATAGGTATGTGACATTTACTGTTGCATTTTACTCAAAAATCTTTCAGGCTTGCTTTGTGGTATTGCTTTTAGTACATTTCTGGCCATTTCGTCCCTACTACAGCCCATTTTAAACATAACAGATATACACAATTTGCATTCACCATGCTCCATATTGATAGATGATTATGGAGAAAAAGGTAAAATATTAATCTCATCTCTTATCAGTTCTATTCAAAAACTCTATTTCCCTGATGCAAACAAGAAGGCAAGAACAATCTTTACCTAGAATCACTGCTTGGAGGAAGGAGAATTTAATCTTGCTTTCCTTCAAAGAAAGTGGCTCTATTTTACTGCTTCCTACTGCTATTAGCAATACTGGGATGAAACCATTCCTCTCTGACTCTAACTACATATTGTGAAAAATTGGTGGGGCTCAGTGGCTACAAAAAGAGCCATTTAGCGGTCCACATGGCTCACAAATAATAGTTTAACCAATCGGTTTGTCTTTCTACTGTCGCTGAGCCCCAGAGTCCAATCCAATTTTCCCCCATTAGTTATTGATAGTTGTGATTTCTAATTTTTTTTTCTAAATATTATTTAGGCTGCAGAAATATAATTAATATCTGTTGTTTTGCATGTAGCTGTTTTCTTCACCCGCTGCACTATAATCATAAATTTTAAATCATAATATGGTGCCCAGCAGCTGTCCATTTAACCTTCCCTTTCTTGCATCAGCCAGGAGTTTCTCTAAACAGCCAGTAGGGAAATCCTAAAACATAAGAGGCTTCTGGCACATGGTCTCATTCTTCACCTCACAATAGTTTTTTAGCAAGATAAGAAAAAATAAGCTGGGTGGCCACTAGGCGAGCAGAAAAGTGGCTTTTCCAATTGGCAGAAATTGAAAGACCCCCTGGAGGAATAGAAGAGCCTGTACAGTAGTTACTATAAAACTGTTCTTGAAGTTTCTGTTGGAGCAGGAGTTGGGTTTTTTTAAATATGTAGAATAAAAAGAATATACAAAAGTGGTATTGATTGTAGATTGATTAATGTCTTCAATTTGGAAGGAGGATGAGAAGATAGATGTATGTATATGCATGATATTTGTTTACTTTTCTCAGATTTCAGAAAGCAGCACCTAGTTATCTATGGCTGATCTCAAGAGAAAACAGTTACATAAGATTTATACCTGCTTAAATATGTACTTGGATGGAGAACAGGCCACAGCTACGTGGACTAAAACAAAAAGGGAGAAAACAAAAGAAATGAATAGGAAAAAAGCAGGGAAACACCAATTTTGTTGTCAGGAAAGGAATGTGTCCATATGGTCACCAAGAGCTGAGTTTGATTCAAGAGATTCTTTATCATTTTTAATTAGGCATCACTTCATTATATAATTTGATCCCAAACAAAAATGTTTATTTTTGTTTGCAGATTTATCTTTTATCTATTGCACACCGTTAATGAAAACCTGGTCTTTTCTCTATTGAAGTTTTCTCTAAATGAAAAAATGGAAAGTGCTTCTCTTTTAATCTAGAACTGCTCCTTATTACCCTTCCCTATAGGAAAGGTACCAATGAAATGATTATTAGCAACTGTAATTATTTTCCCTGCTGACTCAGCACAGCTTAAAAGAACAACTATCCTTCCTTCAGGCAGCAATGCTTTTTTTATCTGACATTGTACAGTTTTCTTTGTTATTGTTTTATAAATTACAGACTATTGGTATTGCAGATGAAGTACCAATTTTTACATTAATGCATGCTGGATGAAATCATCTTAAAATAGTATTGCAATAACTAAAATCCTTGCTTAGTTGCTCTTTCTTCACTTAATAATTCAAAGTAACAAAGATGCAAAGCCATACAGCAGTTCTCCATTCAGTACATCTTTTATCTCAACTCATAATGAAAAGAATTTTTGCCAATATCCACCAATATTTTTTTTTTAAAAATCAGGGATATATTTTAGTCCTGAGGATGAAGATGTCAATGTTACTCTTCTAAATGGCTTCTCTAAGTGTTTACTCATTTATGCTTGCTTCCAAAGACAAATCTCTTTACAATTTAACTAGATTAAATGCTTACAGGGAGCTGAAATTGACCTCTTGAAAATTGTTCTGAAAGTAGAACTTGCTGATGTGAAACCAAATCCTGAACCAGAATGAATTTAGGATTTATCTAAAATGATGTCGCCCAGACTTAGCCATCAAAACTTATCTTTCCAAGAAACGGGTTTTTCTGTGTGTTTTCAAAAACTGATTCCCTTTAGATCATGTCTCCATCATATAAGGTACATTAAGTATGGATAAACATTAATGAGGATGGAATGCAGCTTGATTAAAAACTCTGCCTGATATATAATGATTTTATTATGGTTCTCATTATTTCTAATGTATCTCACTATATAGGGCTTGAGTCAGATCTCATTTGGAATATTGTGTCCACTTAAAAATGATATAGATAAGATCTCACTTAAGAATGATATAGATAAGAGATCACTTAAGAGGTCTCACTTAAAAATGATATAGATAAGATTGAATGAGTCCAGAGACAGCCAACAAAAATGGTGCAAGGTCTCAGGGACAAAACATATCAGGAAGGCTGAATATGTACATCATGGAGGACAGAAGGGAAAGAGGGGACATGATTGAAAGCTTTAAATATATTAATGGTGGATGTAAGGTTCTGTAAGGTGATATTTTCAATATTAAGTAAACAAGAACAAAGGGACATAAAGTTCAAAGTGACAGGAGCAGAGGTGGTATTCAGCAAGTTCTGACCACTTCTGGAGAACTGGTAGTGGAAATTTTGAGTAGTTTGGAGAACCTGCAAACACCACGTCTGACTGGTCCCTCCCCATCTATTCTCTTCCTCCCGAGTCCCAGGTGATTGGCTGTGTCTTCTTTTGTTGCCCTGCACAGGAAAATGGAGCTGGAAAGCAGGTTAGTGGGGTGGGAATGGGATTTTGTAGTATTCTTCTCCTGCCATTCCCACAAAGCCATGTTATGCCTATCAAGCACATCCACAGAACCAGTAGTAAATTTTTTGAATCCCACCACTGGATAGGAGGGCGGTTTAAAAAGTATGTTAGAAAGTATTACTTCACAGAAAAAAAAAAGCAAGTTTAGAACCAACTTCCAGCAGAGGTAGTAGTTCAATGATTAGTAACTGAGTTTAAACATACTTGGGATAAACTCCATTATCCATCAAAACTTTAAAAAAATATAAAAATAATAATTAAAACATAATGAATAAATACATAACTTAAAAAGAAACCAAAAAATAAACAAACAAACTCAAAGGGCAAGTTTAATGGACTTTTTCTGCCATCAGTTTTCTATGTTTCTAAATTTCTATATTAGAACATATTCTGCATTTTTACTGGGTTTTGCAACCTTATTTTCAAATGCAATAGCAGTGCTTCATGTTATGACTTGAAAACCAGGATTAACTGGAAAATGTCAATATAGCTAGTGCCTGTTCAGTAACTGGCTACTGCTGTTCACTCTTAGCTAGGTATGTGGAATTCCACCAAATCCATGAAGCTTTTTCTTTTTGGCTGACTAATAAAGCTGACAGCAGAACTCCATCTACATCTGTCAGCAGCTTGTAATAGGGAGACTGTTTGAGAAAAGCAGCCAAAGAAGCATAATTAGGGTAAAGAATAGAATTGGTTTAAGACCAGTGAAGGATGCAGTGGCAGAAAATAATAATTCATAAAACTGACAATGTTGTTCTGGACATTTATTTTTTATCTTATTTACCAATAAATCTATTAGAAACTTACAGGATACCGAATGAAAGCTCATGCAATTCTAAACCACACTTCTAAATAACTAGACATTTCTATCCAAACTCAGTTAAAAGTTTAAGAATCTCTAGTGAACATGAATTTATTAACAGGATTTTAAAGGAATAAATTGAAATTCATACCATTTACAACTTTATGTCTGTAATATTTATCCATTTCACAGATCTTTCACTCATATGGTTTATATAAAACAACTCCTTTTAAGTATTCAACTGTTAACATTTTGCTTCTTAAAACTGACAGATTTTCCATTCTTTTCTGCCACAGCATCAAATTCACAGAAATACTTTTTATCTCAACACTCCCTAGAACTGTTTAGGATCATTAATGTAGCATTGCAATTGATTTTTTAAAGAGATGTTTGGAAAAGATAAAGTGCTCTTGAAAAACAGATATTTGCTGCTATATTCTGTGCATCTTTTCACAAATTAAAAGCAAATGGGTTCTTTCACGCTCACTTACTGTACATGCTAAAATAAAAAAGACCATCATTTAACAGATAGTTCTATCAGAAATTGATTTCTTTTTTAAAAAAATTATGAGGTGAAGTATCCAGTTTGCCATTAATTATTTGTTCATGTTTTCTCTTTACTGCTAACAGTAATTTTACTGTTTAAATTTTACTTATTTAAAGTAGAATATGATACAGAATCCAGAGATGGATTTATATCTTTGTTCAAATAAAAATTGGTGGTTCTAATAGGATGATGATGGTGGTGAAGATTTATGTTTTTGTTAAATTTATTTGCTGCTTAAGTAGAGCTACTCTAGACAGCTTGATGATATGATGATGATGATATGATTTACTAGTGCAACAGCCTACTATAGTTTGCTTTTAATCCTGTTTCATTTAAAGGAATAAGGGGTGTGAGAGAACAGGGACTTCATTCTTCCATTGTCTCTTAATTTTCCATTATTGTGGGATAAAGATAATTGCTAGTATTGCTTCTATGTAAAGAATTGGGGAAGGAATTGACTTGTCCTATAGTGATGCAAAGAAAAAAACATCTTAAAGCAAACAAGTACAAGACGATATTTCTCAAGGACACCAGTTCACTCTCGAAAAAGAGCTGTGTGGGATGGTTTTGCTTCCATTCTATTTATTATTGTCCTTGAGAGTTCTACAAGAACAAGCTGTTTGCCAAAAGCACATGTGAGCCTGAGTAACAGCTTTGAGAACGATACTGCCAGATTCTGCTGCATTTGCTTCTCTCTGAAAATAGCAAACACACAATTTAGAGCATTTGTTCTAGGGAATTCCTGTGTTATTTTTCATTTCTTTAACCTTTGTGTCTTCCTTAGAAGAGGGGTCTCTGTGCTATATATCACAGATCCATTTAGCTTTTTCAACAAAACACTTTACAATATATAGATTTTACAGTTTTGATTTAGGGATGAAATACAATTGTATATAACTAATTGAAATCCAATAGAAGGTAATCCTTGAGCTACAACTGGTCAGTGACTGAAATTACAATGAACCAAAACAAAGGTTACTTAGACTTGAATTCAAAATTCTGATGGTCACTGCCCTCTCTGTATTCACATGTTCATATTTTGAACACTTAGCAACCACCCACATTTATTGCTATTTGCAGTATCCCACAGTCAATAACCACAAGTTAAGGTATTTTTTTGTCAGAAACCAGTGTTTACTTCCAGTTGTTGGTAAAAGTGGGGTTCATTCAACAATCATGGATTTGTATGAAGTCCACTGTGTAACATTGAGGTGATCACATGATAACCAGTTAATAACTGGCATGACCATAATTCTGGCTTAAATAAATTCAGAATTATCTGTAATAATAATAGTTTTGAGCAGGCATAACATTCTTCCTCTCCGGAGTAATCCTTAAAACTGCTTCAGAGTTTAAGGATTTTATTGGGTTTACTTTTGGTATATTTTCTGTGATATTAATTGAATATGTGCTATTCATGATCTTCAAGTTTTATCATGCATCTTCAAGGACATAGTGTAAATGTTTCAATAGATGGTTCATATCAGACAAGAAATGTAATGAGACATGTAATAAGTTCATAAGAATTGCAATAGATATAGTCTGTTCCTGAAACCAGCAATACAGGTAGTCCTCAATTTAGAATCACAATTAGGACCTTAGTTTCAGTTGCTAAATTTACAGGAGCTAAGTCAGCTATCATGTGACCAGACCTGATTTTATGACATTTTTGCAGTGGCTGGTAAGTGAATCTGAATATTCTCTCACACATCTTTATAATAGTCCTTTGACAATTGAATACAAATGGATCTCATTTTTGAACTGGCTGCATCTACAATATTTTTGGACTGGATTACAGACTGTGAGAAAATGGTAGGAAGTTATGTTCTTCATTGAGTAGGGATGAAAATTCTGATAATTCATAATAGAAAAATATAAGTTGAATTCTTATAGTAAAGTTAAGGCAGGCTGTATCTTTCCATTACAAATATAGGCTTATGCCTCCTATGAAGTAATTTACTTAACCTTCTTTAAATTCGGTGGAATTCATTCTAAATTAAATGGGTGTAGTTTAAATGTCAGATAAGATCAGATAAAAATCAGTTTTCTATGTGTTTTTTAAAGAGATTTAGTCCTAACATTTCTTGCAGCAGAAAGCGACATCAAATAATCTATAATAAACTTTCATCAGTAGTACCTTTGCATAGACTAGGAATGATCACTTTTTTCATGATAATGATTTTTTTTTTTGTTTCTCAACTCAACACTTTTCTAATGCATAAATCAAATCAATGCAATTTGATATAAATTTTTCTGCTTTTGAACAATACATTAACAAATGACTGCTTATTTTGTTAGGGATGCCGTACTTAGAATGATTATGTTTGTGATTGGAAGGAATAGTTGAATTGTGATTTGTATAATTTGGCTTCCTCCTTATGACCATAGGCAGAAAAACTATATAACCGACAGATGGAGAGCAGGGCTAGAGTTAGAAGTGATTTTTTTTGGATTGTGATAAATAAAAAAAAAATCATTGTTAGTAGAGGGCATTTACTATAGGTTATTGATTCTATCTCATCCTTGATAAAAGAAGAAAATAAACATTTGTGTTAATTGCCCACCCATCTTTTGTGCAGATTCATGGAAGGAGAATCTTGGTGCCAAACTGTGTCTCCCTCTTCCCTCCTTCTCCTTTCCTTATCTTATTTAAGGTATCTTAAAATAATTAAAATGTTGTTTTCAATTAATAGCAGAGCCAAACAATGTTATGCAGAATCAATTAAAGTATTTTTAATTGATTGACAATAAGAATGTGACCCAGTTTATAGAAAAATTGCTATACAGAGCCTATGTATGTATAGATACATACTTTATATTCTTTTCTGACCTGTACAACTTTGTCGCTTGTATCCTTACAATTTTTATTGACTGTTTCCTAGTATGATTTGATTGCTTATTGTACCATATGATTATCATTAAGTGTCGTACCTTATGATTATCGACTCCTGATGAATGTATCTTTCTTTTATGTATACTGAGAGTATTTACACCAAGACAAATTCCATTGTGTGTCCAATCACACTTTGCCAATAAAGTATTCTATCTATCTATCTACAAGTCAGCTATTTTTCTTTGGGATTTTTCTGAGAACAGCAGAGAAAAAGCGCCTGTGTGGAATACATTAAAACAACTGTGATTAACTGTGAGAATGATGGAGAAAAGACTGTCATGTTTTATAAAATCGAATCCCTCAACACTCCTCAGTGACATCCCTCTTGTTCACACTTAAAGAAAATATGCCACATAGCTCCTATTAAGCTGAAGCTACACAAATACAGTTCTTGTATCCAGCAATGGAATGTTACTTTCTTTCGGACATCTTTTCTATACAGTCTGCTGATGAATAAATATCAAACCTTCTCATTCTTTGGAATATAGTAGTGGGATATAAAAGGAACTGTCCTCCCTCAGGGTAATGTTTTAAATTTCACATGAACTTGGATTAGAAATTATGTTTTCCTTATTGGCATTGTTACCATGGTTAGACCTCAAGTAAATCACTATTCTCCTTTTCCTCATTAGATGCCTGTTTGCATATGTTTAGTTTCAAGAATGAATAGAATGCCTTTATTCTGTTGCCATCTGGATTGTTTTTTCTCAAGGAAATGCTTCCAGGTGCATACAATCTATTTTGATTTTCAAAAAAATTACCCAGTTTGGAAATTAGTTTTTGGGAAGGGAGAGACAGAATCTTTACAAGTATAATACTATATTGTTTATTTGTTTATCAGTTAAATTTATATGGCCACATGAAAAAGTTACTCTGCGCAGCATACAATAAAATAATAATCAAAAAAATATTCAGGAAAAAATTAAAATGGCAATTAAAGGCTAAGTGATGGCATCAGATATTAAGAACAATGGAGCCATCAAAATACCTTGTGGACCCCAGGCAGGGATGTCCATTATCGCCGCTCTTGTTTATTCTAACACTAGAAGTATTAGCAAGGACAATTAGAAAAGAAACACAAATAAAAGGTTTAAAAATAAATAAAGAGTTTAAGCTATAAACCTTCGCAGATTACCTAGTTTTTATTCTAGAAGAAGTACAAAATTCAGCACCAAAACTTATAGAAATCCTAGAAGAATATGGAGAGGTTGCGGGGCTGAAAATCAATAAGGAAAAAACTAAAATAATTACTAAAAATATGATGAATAAGCAAAAAGAAGCACTGATTAATATAATGGACATCCAGATAGTGAATAAGATAAAATATTTGGGGATTAAGATTTTGGCAAGATGTATAACAATTAAGGAAGACAATTATACTGTATTAATGAAATGTATAACAGAAGATTTAGAAAAATGGGGTAATTTAAGGTTATCTTTTATGGGTAGAGTAGCAGTTATAAAGATGAATGTATTACCAAAATGTATTACTTTTCTCTTTCAAAATATTCCCATAAAATTAGAAAAAAAAATTCTTCTGTGATTTGAACAAACTAACATTGAAATTTATTTGGCAAAGGAAAAAACCCAGGATTAAATTTAAACTGTTGCAGGATGCTAAAGAAAGAGGTAGTTTCGGCTTACCCGATTGGGAAATCTATTATCAAGCTGCAACGCTCACCTGGGTGAAAGATTGGATAACTTTTGACAATAGAAGAATGTTAGCTTTAGAAGGCTACAATCTAAAAGCAGGATGGTATGCCTTTTCATGGCAAGATAGACAAGAGGCCCACCAATATTTTCAAAGACACAAGATCAGGCAGGTATTACTATCAATATGGAATAAAACAAAACAACAAATATATATAGAAACACCAATATGGTTATCCACACTGGAAGCCCTAATGCACCCAAATTTGCTTCGCTGAGGAAAAATTATTACGTATAAAGATATTTTAAATAAGACAGGAGAATTGAAATCAAGGCAAAATTGAAAGAGCAAGGAGTGGATTTGGAATGGTGGGCTTACCTACAAGTCCGATCACAATACAGAAAAGATATGAAAGATCAGGGAATTAGTAGACAAAAAACAAAATTAGATGAAATACTAATAGGAGCAGATAATAAATTGATAAGGAAAATTTATAGTCTTATTGGAATATAAATTAAAGAAGGAACAGGTAAAATAAATGATGCTGGCATGGGTAAAAGATATTGGACATGGTAATAATTTGGATAAATGGCAAATTCTATGGGAAGGAAATAAAAAAAAAACATTGGCCGCATCATACAAAGAAAACCTACATAAATTGTTTTTTAGGTGGCACATCCCTCTAACAAAATTAGCTAAAATGTACCCAAACGTATCTCCTATTTGTTGGAAATGCTCCCAGGAAAATGGATTGTACTATCATATATGGTGGACTTGTAGGAAAGCCTAGGATTTTTGGCATAAAATTCACAGTTGGTTAGAGGAAATGGGTGAAATCAAACTTGAATATAAACTGGAACCCTTTCTATTAGGAATTAACATAGAGAGATACAATAAAGAAATGATGTATACATGTGATTACAGCTGCAAGACTAGTCTATGCTCAAAAATGGAAACATAAGGAAATTCCAGATGAAGCAGAGATAATTAAAAAGATATGGACATGCACAGAAATGGATAAACTAACATTGGAATTAAAAAATAAAGATGAGTCTGAATATTATAAAGTATCGGCTAAATTTTACTACTGGTTGGGAAAAAGGAAGAACTTAAAACTTAAACTAAAATGAGATAAGGATTTTAAGATAACAGATTAGGAGTATAAAGAATTGTTGATATAGATGTATATACTATATAAATATGTACTATTTGTCATCCGAAATGGTTATGTATGACAATTAGGTGTGTCAGGATGATTACACTATGTTCACTGTTTTTAAAAGTTTTCTTTTTTTTAATAAAAATTAAAAAAATTAAAATTTTAAAAAATACCTTGTTGACCCTTTGGGACCACAGATCTAATGGCATAATTAGGTTTTGAGGACATCTAGAAGATCAACAGGGATGGAACCAGTCTCAATTCTCATAAGGCAGGCACCACCAAAGAGAAGGCTGTAGATCAGTACATGGGATAGCATTCAGTTTCTGTTACAGGAACATCTTCAGGGCCACAGTGATGAATTTTCTGGATATTTAATTGTTATTTAAGGGAGATTTCCAATGCAAGAAAACTCAATGGAGAAACTGGTAGGAAGTCAGAAGTTGTTCTTGTTCTCACTGCTTTTTTGCTCACCCACGTGAATCTGTTTCTTTGTTTAAGTAAGGAAATATCTCTGAAAGAATGACCCAATGGGGCACTTATTGTCCAATGATATATAAGACCTGTGTTAAGTCATTTCTTGGAGACAAACTTTGAAGCTTCCCTCTCCCCAGAAATGGTAATAAAGATCTTAAACTGTTTAGAAAAACAATTCAGTGTTTATGGTCTAAAATTTGATGTGTAAAATGTTTATCCCTAAAAAATTGTTGGCTCGTGGATTTTCTGGTATCATGTTTAATATTAAAATAGAAGTAACATAATATTCTGAAATGATTTGAGCTTATGACTTAGGGAATTCACTTTTTCATTATACTATTTCCTTATTTTAAATCTCTTCTCAGTGGTACTCTTGGTATTTGTTGATAAATATTGCAAGTTTAGAGTTTTCTTTGCAATAAATTTGGGGTTTTTGCTTTAAACTATATCATAATATACCATACCATGTCATATAAAGGCTTCTATCACCATTTTGATTCAATTACAGATCTGCTTCTGCTAAATGCTATAACCCAACTTGTAATTTTAGGCATTGCAGCTTGAACATATCCAGGAATAAGGTACAGGTCAGGGGTAGCAAGATAAGTAAGAACTGAAACAGACAGCAGCACATCAGACTCTTGCAAATTTACAGGCCAACGAATCAAATTTTGTTTATTAAAATTGTCACATATATAAGGCTAAACAGGTGATACTTTAAGAAAGTGGTACGTCACGTAAATCATATTCCATGTTAGAGGAAGAAAAAAGTTCAATATAGAATCCATCTAATGTGATATTTAATTGAATCCAGAATATTTAAGTATTTGTGTTCTCTTGTTAGTACTATGCAGTATTTATTTGTTTATTTAAATTTAAAATAATGTAATCTGCATGCAATAAATGAAGAAAAAAAATACAAGTTACAATAATAAACACACAGGCACACATACAGATATAAACACACAGGCACACATATATGTATAGTAAGAGCTGACTTTCCAGCTCATGAAAAAAAGCCCTAAGGGATATTTAATGATAAGCTGACAAGTAGCTATGCTTATGCGTTTAGAATTCATCTGTAAGATGGATCACCATGTTTCCAGCTCTGTTAAGGAAGGTATTGATCTGGATAGATCCAACCCAAGGTTAATCCATCAGGTTCCCAGATAACAGTATCAGGTAGACAAGTCCTAGATTCTTCAATTGCTAATTGAAAGCAGCAGATAGTTAGTGATTTGTCAGTGGCACCTCTGCAAAATTAGTGCTATGAATATCAAGTTTATTAGAAACTTTGTATACATTCTGTATCACAGAGATAGTAAATAGTAAAATAACATCACAAGGTAAAGACAAAATAACTTGACTTTACAAGAAAATCTGCATTAAAAATAACACACCCAAAGGGCAGCCTTTGAACACTACTGATGCTCAAATGTCTGGCAAAACAGAATGGATCTTAAAAGTTTTTGAAAAGATGGCAAGGTGAGTCATGATTCCAGAATGTAGGAACACTGTAATGTTAAGTCTCCCTTTGTTCCCCATGCCTTTTAGCTTCTCTTAAGGTCAGGCTGGTTCTAGAAGGATGGTCTGGAAGTTGAGCCTACTATTCTTAATTCATCTTGTGATAATGACTTTGGATATGTTGTTCTCCAGCTTGCATCATGTCTCTTGCTAACCAGGTACTAAATGATGACATTTGAAGAGGAATTAGGCATTAGTCAGTTAGTGACAGCAGAACGTACCTGATATTCTGAAGAAATACCAGAATCAATAAAAATTTAACTACAACTTGTTTTCTTTGATTCAAGTATCTGCACCAGTTTGGAGATATCCTCATTGATAGAATACTGTGCCAGATTATGCAAGGAGGACTCTCTTTTCTCACACTATAAAATATTAAATTGCCATAAAAATATTTGTCGCTCCATTTCTTCCCACATGCAACCATCAGGAGAGTCAAATTCAATTTAATTCAATTCAACTAAAGAGCATGAAATACCCTTCTTCCCACATCAGTAGGTTGCCTCAATTTAAAGTGATTTGAGTTATATTATAATAGCTTTTGTTATTTAAAAGAAAATGGATCTTAAGTCTTTCAAAAGAGTGATCTGTAATTCCAAAGCATCCTTCATTGCTGGGCTCATCAAATTAGTTTTGACCAATTCACCTGTAATTTATGGCATGAATTTGTTTATTTGCTCTTTATTATAATATAGTATAATATTATGTATAATATTCCAAAAGGACTTATTTTAAATAATTTTGTTTAAAAAAGTCTATTTTTGGGAGGGGGGAATAACATTGAAGACAGAGGTGGCATTCAGCAGGTTCTGACCAGTTCTGGAGAACCGGTAGCGGAAATTTTGAGTAGTTCAGAGAACTGGCAAATATCACCTCTGACTGGAGATTTTGCAGTATCCTTCCCCTGCCACACCCACCAAGCCACACCCACCACAGAACCAGTAAAAAAATTTGAATCCCACCATGATTGAAGTGCCTCTGCATAACTGCAGATCAATTCAGGAACCCAAGTATGATCTGAGCTGGACTGCCGATGTGCAGTGAAAGCATACAATGGTATGCTATAAAAAGGAGTCAGTGATAAAGATACAGAGTCAGCCCATATTATTGGAATTCCTGATTAAAATGAATATAAATTCTACTTACAACAGTTCTCTATCTTATTATCTATATAGGCAGTCCTTGATTTACAACTATTACAAATATTCATTTTAAGGAATATTCAAAGTTATGACAATGAAAAAAGTAATTCATGACAGGCTTTTATACTTACGACCATTGTATTTCATGTGTTTAACCCTAACCCTAACCCTAGCATCATGTGATCATCATTTATAATTTTTCCAACTGGCTTCTGACAAGCAAAGTCAATGCAGGAAGCCAGATTTGTCAAATGACAACTGACTTGGAAACTTTGAGCTCAATTGTGGTCATACGTTGAGGACTACCTGCATAAAACAATAACAGAGTTCACTTAAAGTTTTTATTATCAGAAACTATGGTGTTTATTACTAACTTGAATAGATTTAAAGGGGGATTGAATAAATTCTTAATTTTACTTCTAGACTAGGGACAATATGCCTCCTATATAAATTGCAAGGGAGCAGTCATGGAATAATATTTTATTTCTTTAAACAATTTTATGGTTACCAGTTCACAAAATGTTACTGGAGTGGGTAACATACAGTTATAAGCAAAACAGGATAAACAATAAAGTTAAAAGAATTACAACCAGACATTATATAACAATACAAAGGTCAAAGCTACAGTACAGTCAAATAACCTATTTTCTGCATTAGCTCACCAACATCCTAAGCCAGGGCTCAGAGAAAGAACCAAGTTTTAAAGGTTTATAAATGGCTGGTAGTCATAGTATTAAATGAATATACCATGGTATTCTTATAACTATCTGTGCTACTGTCTTCTGGATCAATTATACTTCCAAGCAGTTTTCAAGGGCAGCATTCTGCAATAGTCCAAGGATGAGGTGATCAAGGCAAGAGTAATCATAAGTAAGGCTTTTAAATTAAGGAATCGACACAGATGAACTCAAAATGTTATAAAAGACCCTCTTGATCAGGGATCCCCAAACTTGTCAACTTTAAGACTTGTGGACTTGTGACTATGCTGGCTGGATAATTCTGGGAGTTGAAGTCCACAGGTCTTGCCAAGTTTGCCAAGTTTGGAGACCTCTGCCTTGACCATGGCTGCTTCTGATTTTCAAACAGGACCGATGAGTTCAAGAGGATCCCCAACTGTGCATCAATTCCATAGGAGAAGTAAAGCCTCATCTAAAACTAAAGATGGGAAATCTCCATATTTGAAATATCTTAAAATCTACAAACTCTTGGTCTTGTGCAGGTTGAGCTGATACTCCAGATTCTCCATTTGATCACCATAACCTCAAGATGCTGGGAAAGAACCTTGATGGTATCACTGGGTTGGCCCCAAGCTAGAGATATAAAGCTGTGTATCATCACCATATTGATGATACTTATACTCATGCCAATGGATTATGTCTCAGTGGTATAATGTATATATTAATTAAGAATTAAGAGAGCACTGGGAACTTCTCAAAACAGAGGTCTAAGCCCTATCCCTAGCATAACTGATAATATTAAAAGCCACATAAATTTCAAAGGGTGAGATGAATGTGCCATCTTTATGTTGCTCCCACTTAAAGTCATTTATAAGTGTGATAATTGCTATCAGTGTATCTCTGTCTGAAACCTGACTAAAAAGGTCCAGATAGTCTGTCTCTTTTATTTATATTTACACACAGACAGAGACACACACATAGACATACCAGTAGCACAACTACTTGTTTATATTCACACTTTAATTTTTGCCAATATGCTCTACCTAGCAAAACTGGTATAACTGCTAATATCAAAATAAAATTAGTCTCCTTTGAATCAAACTCAGTTACTTAATTAAATGGAATTAATGTCCATATACTATAGCTCTGTCTGTGCCTACAGTGAAAAATCAGTTAAGAAAGAAAGAGAGAAAAAAAGAAAGAAAGAAAGAGAGGGAGGGAGGGAGGAAGGGATTTTGTTATTATTTTTTCAATTATCCATATCCCAGCTCTGGAATGTTCTGGAGTCCACAATATAAATATTACCAAACCCATTCATGCTGAGCCCAAACAAGAGCAATTATTTGTTTTTCCCATCTTTTGGATTTATCTGTGAAAACAAAATAAAAAAATATTGAATGATAAATTTTTTAAAAAAGGTGTAATAATATCAAATCAAAATTATATATAAAAGGACAAAATAAATTAGTAGCAGTCAATTTTTCTTCAGTGATAATATGTATAACATGATAAATGTTTTATATATTGGAGCAGATCGACTATATCAGCTACTATATCATAGTAACTGAGTATAAAGAATTTGCTAGACAATGAAATTTTGCTGATCCTGCAGAATTCTTTGACTCTGACACAATGTGTGAAGATGAAAAGGTGGAAAGAAGGACAATAAATAGATTGCAAGTCCTTGGCAATGAGAGTCCTTGGTAAAGTCAGCATGCTAAAATCATCCCATGATAACCTTTGGAGGAAAAAAGGTCCTTAATAAAGGGTCTAATTGAGTGGAAAATTATTAATGGTATAGATAATGCCAAAGCATTTTACTACTCATGGACCAGTTTTAGAGGAGAGAACAGGATGACAGAGTGAAAAGAAATGAGTTATTGGATGTCAAAACTTGTTTACATTGAGACTGAGGACATGTAAGTTGAAAGAAAACTCCACAGAGTGAAGTTCTTCTAGGCCACTGTTCCTGAAACTGTTTCTAAGGGTTTATTAATAAATACTCTGTTAATAGAAGCAATGTAGTTGCCCAACAGGTTGTGTTCCCTTGGAATATAATAAAGAATTATCATAATCACTTCAGAAAGAATAATCAGTTGTTGCACTTTTCTATCAAGAATTGAATACTTTGAAACATAGATTACATTTTTTTCCTATATTAATTACTGAAGTATAGGATTAATTTGATCAGGGGTTCCCAACCTCTGGACCCCAGTTCCCCTCTCCCCCCTCTTACTGGGCTGCCAAGCTATAAAGGTTGGGGACTGCTGAACTACATGGAGTAGCTGAGATGATTATATTAAAGTATTTAATGATTGTTTCTAGTATATGTAAATATTCCAGTACAAATTAAACATTGATAAAAAAAACAGGAAATTGGCAGATATTTATAAAATCAATCATACTTTACAAACAAAATGGGTAATCTACAGTATCAGCTGAGGCTTTGCTTTTATACAGTATATTAGGTTAGATTTGTTTCAAATTCTGATTGCTTATGTTCTGTATGTAAATAGTATGTAACAGGATACCAGTGTTTATAAGTGCATATGAAGACTGATATAAAAATTGAAAACATAGTTTTTGTATTTATTACTATAAATATGCTAAATGTTATATGACAAAATGATGGTCCATTCTAGGGTTGGGTATATGAGAGCCAGCTTGGTATAGTGGTTAAGGCATCAAGATAGAAACTGGGAGACTTGTAATTGTACATGGTATAGATAATGTCAAAACATTTTACTACCACCCTTGGCATGAAGCCATAGTAATCCTGGAGCAGTCACTCTTATCAGCCTAGGAAGATGGCAATGGCAAACCATTTCCAAAATCTTGCCAAGAAAACCACAGAAATGAGTCCAGACAGTTACAGGCATCAACACTGACTCGAAGGTACAAAAAAAAGTGAAAAATAATTCTTCCTAATTATAGCATTTACATCTATAAAAAACTGATGAATGAATGATGAATGATACGGAATGATGAATGAATGATACAGGAGGCATGTATATGCACACCAATCGTGCCTACTGTCCCTGTCCTATTGTTTCTTTTTATTTTTCTTATAAGTATTTATCTCATATATTCAAAACTATATTTATTCTTATACCAGTATCTTGTAAGTGATTGACAAATCAAATAAATACTACTAAAATATTGTCCTGTGGTTTTTTTGCATGATTCTTTAATAGAAGAATCACAACTCATTTGTAAAACAGATGTTTTACAGCCCATAATCAAATACCACAATTTTTTTAGAATAGTTAAAAGAATTCTGAAACTGCTATCAGTCAGTAGAACAATAATGAGCTAATAAAGTGCAGCTTTATTTATTTGTTTATTTATTTATTTATTTATTATTTGACATATTTTTATTTGATTTTCAAACTACAACATGACCCACTTCTAGCTTCACTTTCATTCAGAATGCAATTGATATTTGAAAGATGTCTCTTCCATATACTTTTTCAAAATGTATTTGACTACAGTTTCCAAAATTCACAGACATCCTGTTGATTGGCTTTTCTGGCACAGGCTTAATTCTTCTGAGAAAAGCAGGAATGCAGAGGCTAACACATGCATTAAGCCATTACTATCAATATAATATAAACAATCCAAATCTAGCACAAATAACTAATTGGGATCAATGGGATTTACTTCTGTTTAAAATATTACATTAGAATTGAATTTGAAAGGGTCGGATTTCTTATGCAGTCAGAAATGTGTTTGGTGAGCCATCTGTGAGTTATTTTGCTGTCCGGTGTGCAGAAAAGAAAAAGATTATTTATACTTTCTCGCCATGTTCATTCTCCTTTGAGGCAACACTGTATATTGCAAATGAATATTTTTAACAGAATATGAAGTAACTGCTTTTGTTCAATAAAAGCAGAGGGGGTTGATTTGAGTGCAAAAGCAAAGTATATCTACAGCTTGATTTACTCTGTGTTTATCACCTCAGTCCTGTCCCTTCATAAAAGGAAGAAACATGTAGAATTCTTTGGGGATAAAAGCAACTTGTGTAAAAAGAATAGATTGTCTGGCTTCTTGAATTGTAATAAACACGTGAATTCCAGGATCTTATATGTTGATATGTAATTTAGTTTTTGAGTTCAGTTTAACGTGAGAATACATGGCAAAACACATGAATACTATATAGCCTAGTTCTTAGATAGTGCTTTCCTAATCAGTGTATGGGTAGTCCTCGACCTTCACGATCACAATTGAGCCCAAAATTTATGTTGCTAAATGAGACAGTTGTTAAGTGAATTTTGTCCCATTTTATGTCCTGTCTTGCCACAGTTGTTAAGTGAATGCAGTTGTTAAGCTGGTAACATTGACAGAAGGTCACAAAAGGTGATCATATCATCCTGGGACACTGAAACCAGGATCTAATATGAATCAGTTACCAAGAATTTGAATTTTTATCATAAGACCATGGCAATGCTGCAACGGTTGTAAGTGTGAAAAATAGTCATAAGTCACTTTTTTCAGTACAGTTGTGACTTTGAATAGTCACTAAATGAACTGTTGTAAGTCAAAGACCACCAATAATTGTTATTACTCTAGTTCCATCCTGAGATATATATATATATATATATATATATATATATATATATATATATATATATATATATATATATATATATATATATATATATATATATATATATATACTTTGTATTATATATATATGTTTTCGGAGGTTTTCGCGGGTATTTGTATGTGGATCTTTGGTTCTTCGGGTTTTCTCCTGCCCCACCACATACATCGGACAAACTAACCGAAGAATAAGTGCACACATTGAAGAACACAAGAACTCAATCAAAAAAGAAGAACCGACCTCTTCCCTGGTCCAACACCTCAAAGCCACATAAGATTGGACATAAGATTGACTTTAAAAATACCAGAACTATCGCCAAAACCGAACACTTCAACAACAGAATAATCAGAGAAGCCATAGAAATAGAAAAACGCCCGCACAGCATGAATAAACGAGATGACACCTCCCGCCTACCAGCCATTTGGAAACCCGCCCTCATTAACAAACAAGTACCTAACATGAAGAAGGACTCCAGACCCACACCCACGAGGGCCACACAAGAAACTACCACCACACTTCCACGTAGAAAGCAGACTCACACACACACAGAAGATGAAACACGACCACGGACCAGAAGCTGTACCACAGCTGCATCACTACCTGCTTCAAACCCCCCCAACCCATACATGAAGGGAACTGATGCCCACCATGAAGATGTGGCACGACCACGAACGCGAAGCCAAACAACAGGATTACAGCTCACCAGCTCAAATCCCCCAGCAACTAAGAATGAGACTTCATCGAAACGTCACCTAGATATTTCCAATTCTGTGCAGGAGGAAACCCGAAGAACCAAAGATCCACATACAAATACCCGCAAAAACCTCCGAAAACAAATATATATATATATATATATATATATATATATATATATATATATATATATATATGGATCTTTGGTTCTTCGGGTTTTCTCCCGCATAGAATTGGAAATATCTAGGCGACGTTTCGATGAAGTCTCATTCATCATCTTCAGGCTTGTGTCTTCGGCCTTGTGCTTCTCAGAGTAATGTGAGCTTGCAGCTGCTTCTTCCTTTTAACTACTAGTGGGGGTGTGACTTGATTGGGTGGGGGCTTGGCTGTGTTCTGATTGGCTGGGGGTGTGTTCTTATTGGTTGGGGGTTTGGCTGTGTTCTGATTGGTTGGAGGGTTGGCTGTGTTCTGATTGGCTGAGGGTGTGTTCTGTTCCGGTGGGGGTTTGGTTGTACTCAGGTTAGTCTCAGTTGCTGGGGGATTTGAGCTGGTGAGCTGTGATCCTGTTGTTTGGCTTCGCGTTCGTGGTCGTGCCACATCTTCATGGTGGGCATCAGTTCCCTTCATGTATGGGTTGGGGGGGGTTGAAGCAGGTAGTGTACACAGCCAAACCCCCACCCAATCAAGTCACACCCCCACTAGTAGTTAAAAGGAAGAAGCAGCTGCAAGCTCACATTACTCTGAGAAGCACAAGGCCGAAGACACAAGCCTGAAGATGATGAATGAGACTTCAGCGAAACATCGCAATCCATTTTAATATTTAGATCATACCATTTTTTAAAATTTTTCTCATGATTCTAGGGTTTTGGTATTCTATTTCAGGAATCTATCTTACACCCTTTGTGATCAGTCATCTGTTGCATTAAAAAACTATGAATACGGTGTAAAGAAGTTAACAGGATAGTTGAGCAGATAGTCAGGCATGCTCAATTAAACTGATGCCTGACCAACCTTTTCTGATCTTTTTTGTTTGCTCTAATTGCAAAATTATTCCAAACAATTCATTCATTTATTCATTTGTTTGTTCATTCGTTCGTTAAATATCTATACCCAGCTCCAGAAGAACTCTGGTTGGCTACACAATTAAAAAGGAAACAATTAAAAAAGAACTTTTATCACATTCCCAATATAAAGGGGCTGACCACACACCATGGGGAAAAGAGCCATGTTTTTTAGGCTCATTTAGAGTAGCAATTACGCATATCTCTATGAGTTTTAAGAAGTTATTTGTTAATATTGAGAACGTACGCAGGAACTAAGATCATACATCACATTAAGCTAAATTTGTTTGTTTCACCACAAATAAACCACAATGGATTGGTTAATACATTGTGTTATGTCAAGTATAAAAACCACAGCGTATCTTTGTGTGATAGGCAAATCCAGTCACAAACAAAAATATTTATTGATCACAACATAAGACAGCAGCTAAAGATGTAACCTGGCTTTGTAGAGCAACTATTCAATGGATACAGTTTTGATCATATTGCATTTTTTTATTTTAGTTGGGAATAAACCCATTTAATCTAATGGAACTTCCTTCTAAATATAGGGTCATGCATAAAAATTAATTTATTGGTATTTCTATTCATTTTTCATAACATAATTATATCTGTTGCTTCCATGTGCTCTGACAATGACAACTTCTCCCCAGCAGAACATGCTGCTTTAAACATCTGATTAAGCATTCTTATGGCTGTGAATCTCAGGAGAGTTCTTTATACTTATGAGCTGTCAGTATCTTATTTTACTGATTTATCTGAGTAGTATAGAAACTCTTTAAAAATTGCTCTCCTTACATGCAACACTGTGAGTTACAAGTTAATTAACTGCAAATACATTAACAAACAAGGGCACTCTTGGTTAAAAAAAGTTGTTTTGGGCTTTCTCAGTTTGATTTGTACAGTTTGGCTACTAGGAAGAACACTATCCATTTAGGTCAAGTTATATTTTAAAATCAATCCTATCAAACCTTTTGTAGATTTTTCACTTAAATCTTGAAAGATATAGTAGGAAAAGGAGCACAGTGTAAGCTCCACTCACTTGACAGTTTCATTACTTAACATGTGCTTACTTCCAGGATAAGGTTGATTTTTAATTTTAGTAAGGTTGGTTTGAATTAAATTATCCACTTATAATTTAAGTCAAAAATCAAGAGGATTATAGATACCTTTCCTTATGAATCTTAACATTTGCTTCTTCGCAAGAATAGCAAAAAAAGAAGTAAATGTGAAGAAAACTAATAGATCTTTTCAGTACATGGTTCCAGAGGATTTTAAATCTTCAGAATTCAACTATTTTGTCTATAGGCTGCACAGTCACAAAAATATTTCACTTTCAAGCAGAAACTCAATTTTATAAATTTATATAAAGCAATATATAAAATATTTGGATATATGTTTTTATATGTATTATAAAGATTCAAATCAATACTTGTTGCGTTATAATTGCATTCAGAACAAGCTAAAGCACACTGTCATAAAAATGCTTTTTGTTATTCTGTTGAATCCTTAATACATATCTACAACCGATACATATTAAAGTTTATATCTTCAAGTTTTGTACTTTGGTTCTATAAAATATAGAAATCCTACTTTGGCAAGTACCAGGCCATGGGTCTTTTCTGCTGTAGTCCTTGACAAATGGAGCATTCAGATATTAGGTTATCTCCATCTCTTTAAATGTTCTGGAAGTCCCTTAAGACCAAGGACCTCTCAGAGAACAGGAGACCTGTTTAGATGTCTACTATTGAAACTGATGGACTCATTCTCTCTGTCTGTTTGGAATTGTATATATTTTTAATTTTAATATCCATTTTAATGCTAATTTTTTGAGTTTTAATGTATGTTTTTAAAATATATTTCTTTTTTTACTGATTATTATATCCTATCAAGAGTCATTTATTGTGAGATGTGTGGCTATGTAGATTTGATTAATGAATAAAATAAATATATTCTATTTCATATCTAAAATTTGTAGAAAAATATATAAATCAAACCACTATGGCTTGTTTAACTGTCCTTGACTAATATGCTAACCTAAAATACAGATATTAGGCCATCATGTTTATATTCCAAAGTTTAAAACTAGCTGTCAAAATACTAAAAAAAAATCCTTTGAAAATAATTAAATTCTATTGAATTATATTGTTCTCCACTTATCTGTAATTGATCATTAAAATTTCAGATCATAAAAAATATTTTGGGGACTCAAAAGCTTTTATTGAGACCTTACAATAGCATATTCAAATATGCATAACATCAACTAACCCCAAGTTACTTTCAAAATATGAGTGCACTATTACTTTGAATATACTTTATATATATGGAAGTCCAAACAGAAGGTTATTTTTGGGAGTCAAGAGTAATTTTTCTTGTTAATATAGCTTTTAGCCCCCAGTCTATTGGAATAATCATTATTTATTGAAAAATTAGGACTATTTAATTGGAAGTTTTTGTACATATTTAAAAATGGGATGGTGTTTTTTTAATGTATATTTGTAGTAATTTTATTATTATACTGGGATATTTTTAGATTTTCATCTTCATAATTTATATATTTCCTATGTACTGTTGGTGCTCCATACATACACTACCATGTATGAAAGATGTTAACAGTTTCCTCTCTATTTTGTTCCTGGAAAATTAACATACGAGAATAGGAAAGGAATTTTAAAAGAATTACAGAATGGAATTAGAATGTCAAGATATTAATGTTAATTTTAGGAGCAGATGCATTGTACACACATAAAAAACTGGGGTTTTGATCACATTTTAAAAGAAAAATGTCTTTTCTTAGGGAGAGAAGGGAGATCTACTGCTGGACAAGATTATGTTGGTTATTAAACTTTAATAAAAAATAAAGGAACAGAAGAAAATAATATGAATTTCACAGCAACGTATTCAGCTTTTTATGATTTTTCTGTTATTCAGTGATCTGGTTTCAACACTGAAAATTATAAGTTGAAATCTACACATCCAGAAGTTTCCAAAGATTTTGGACTAACCTTATGATCATTTCATATTTTTCTGAAACACATGCATATCCTAAATTTGCACTAATACTAGTTTGTAAACATTGTAAATACATATGAACAATAGATTTTCATGCAATTGGTTTCTGCATTTTAAAATATACAATTGAACACCTGAGTTAGACATTGGTTTGTGACTTATATTTCTCATCAAACACGATCTTTCCAGATTATGAATGAATGGAACTAGAAAAATATTTTTTCCATAGATGTTTAAACCATTGCAAATTTAACAAATTCAGTTTCTATTTTGTTTTACATATATAGTGTGTTTCTACTTATAATACCATGGGTCGGTGTAGCATAAAATGATGCAAAGAAAATACAATTTATAATGGGTAAATTCCACACTTGATTGTTACACTTATAGATTTTTGGAGACCATCATTGAATTGAATTTAGTTTTTTTAAAAATCTTTTTCCCACAAAGATTAGAATATATAAGCCAGACTGATAGATGTACCAACAAAATAAAATTATAATATGAAAATGCATATAATTTATGCTGAAGACATACAATTCTGAAAGCTTGTATGATTTAATTTATAGTAGCATATTTGGAAGCTATAGCAATGAACTATTTCATGGTTGACAGATATGTTACTGTCTATTCTTTGGTGCTAGTTTCATGGAGAATAGCTGAGCAATAGCTGAGCACACTTACCCTATGGAACAATGGGACATTATTATTGGAGTGTACTTATTCAGATCTACTCCATTTCATCATATATAGTACCGGTTATCAGATTATTTTAGCAGAGTTCACGTAGAAAGAGATATCTGAAAAATGAGAGAATATCTGCCTCTCCTGGCCACATCAATTTTTTTTCATATTTATTTATGGAGGCAAAAAGAGAGAGAAGAAATGATTATGAATAATAACGTTAAGCATTTTTGTAGAACTTGGCACAAATGAGGGAACAGGTTTGGGAACATTATAACACGTACATTACTTTTATAGAAATTATTTATTTGCTCATAGAGCAGTCCAGAAACAGTATATTTCTTTAGCTTTTAGAGAATAACAAAAAGGAGAACCAATGTGTGCAGCCAATATCATAGTTATAAATTTCAACAAAACAGAAAGTATTCGCATAGTGAACAGAATACTTTGCTTAGACTGCAAAGAAAGGAAGTGAGCTCAGGTCCCAATGGAGGTTCTGTTTTTATTAGAAATTCTTCATATCTTTAATGCGCTGTGTCAAGATAGCCATGCTTTTAGTACTTAATTATCTGTATCATCCCCAAATAAACTGTAGTTAATGAAAATAGTTAAACAGCTCCCTTTATACAAGACAAAGTAATAATATAATGCCCTCAAGAGCTGGAATGTCCTGCATTACTAATAAGAGGTGTTTCAGAAGATGAATCATTAAAATTTTACTATACAATGTCTTCAGCACATCTTCCCTACTCTTCCAGGATTAATGTAAGAATCTGAAATAGGATTTTAGTTGTCATACTTTCCAAATTTATATACACACCACACACATTTTATGTATATTTGAATTTAAAAACACTTATTAATTTGTATTTTAAGAATAATATATTCTGAAATAATAGTATTCAGAAGCTACTATTGCATTTATCCTAGGGCTCTGAAGTTTGGAATCAATGTTAGATTCTTTTACAGATATTCCCATTACTTTGGAAGGATTCTGATCTACACATGCAAAAGGAATACATAAGTGAATTATTTTCTCAAAATGCAGTTCCTTTTTCTCCCCAACTTGCAAATACAATTTCTTCAGGAAAATGTGTATTTCAATGGGCTTCTGCTATGAATAGATTTGTCGAAGCCTTTGCTTTAAAAAATCATAAAAGTCTGCCTTTGATTCAGTAAATCATTAACTTTATTCGAATTGGAGTATGATGGTAGAAACAGTGAAGAATTTGTTCTTCATATGTTATTTAATGATACATTTCTAACATGTATGAAAGCCAAGATTAATTTAAAATTGTACATTAATCAGTGAGTAGGTTTTCTTTAACATTCAAGTAGTACTCCAAAAATTCCATTGTTTAGCAAAAGTGGTTTTGACTGTAGTAACACCTGAAAAATGAGACTGAGCAAATAATTAACGTCCAAATTATGCTTTCTTTCATTATTTTGGAATTCAAATTTTATCTAAGAACTTTCAGTGTTTCTCTTGCAGTAACAGAACAATGTGGGAATTGTCGTGTTACTAATTTAACACCTGTAATTTCTTTTAGACAAGAAGCTGATATTGCATAGTCTAATAGGTGAAGTTGTATGGCCTAATTGTTGAACATGGTGAATTCAAATTCATTTGGCAACCCTTGTTCTTTGTTGCGTTTGCTACTAATTTGTTTCCATCTGTAAGGTGATAAATTAATTTCTGCCATTTTTTTTTTAACAGTGGAGATGATTTAACAAAGCTCTAATAAACCAAGATTTCATGGTATCCCTAAACTATTGCAGTTCCTGGGGTTCTAGAAACTTGTATAAGACTTATAGACTCCAAAACTGATCAAAATAGTCCGTGTTTATTTATCTTATACTTGCCTATTAATTTTACTAGGTAGTGAAAAGACCTTGAATTATGATATTTGTTAAGCATCCATTCTATTCTCTATTAAGGCAATTTTATAAGTCATACTAAAAACTAAAAAGTCCAATGGCAATGAAATGCAAAAAGTACAATCTGTGCAAATGTGATTACTTTCTAAATGCACTAAAATATGCACAGTGACCATAAACAACAGGAGGAATAATTGGTGATAACACAATCATTCTAGCATTACTAAGTTAATTAATACTTGCAGTAGGACAGGAAATCATTGTTCTTTTCCATGCCCAAACTAGTAGAATAAAATGTGGCAATTAGTTCCAATTCAGATATTTCACACTGAATCCTCTTTTTAATGTTCTGGTGAAGAGAATAGCAACTTTTGAGTATACACCAAAGTTTCCAGGGAAACTGAAATGTAGGGTGAATGAAATGTTCTCATGCTGATTGCTGAATGTCACCATGTCTGATGTCAGATTTATGTCCATTTATTTTTTTGTGTCAAGTTTGACCTTTTTGTACTGTGCAGAGAGTAGAAGGTCATTTCTAGCAACAATACCTCATATTTGAAGATGAACAGATCTAAGTTCTGTGATGTTGTAGCTGATATTGTATTATGAATTAATATTACCAGATTGGATATGGAAATAGTTTGGCTTTGGGGTTTAGTTCAGGGACATCTTCCTATGTGTATCAATTAGGTGACTATAGTAGGTTGGGGACAATTTTGTAAAATAAGAACATTAGCTTAAGCAAGAGAAATTTAATTATGATTGACTAGGATGTGCAAATAATATTTTATTGATGGCATAATTTTATTGATGGCATAATTTTAGTTGAAAACATGTCTGTATAATATTTTATAATATCTTATTTTGTTTTGGCTGAATAACTCACCTCTTCATCTTGATTATTTATTATTCTAGACAGAATAAGACTGGAGTTAAAACTCAAAAATAAAGTGTAACTTCCATTTGTGTTGTACTGAAAATAAATCAGAGTAATATAATTATATTAAAGTGGTACATTTTTTGATTGTTTAGCCATTTCTTATGCCAATGAAAAATAAGCTAGAATAATCAATGTTATTTCCACAGATCTCAAATTCTGGTGTAGTGCTATGTCTTTGCCTCCTAGTAATGGCAATACAAAGTCATTTCTATTCAGTGTCTGATGCATCTCACTACAGTGTCCAACATAGTTAGCCATCATTAAATGATTCCCCTATTAGTTCCCCTATTGATACCATTTCTACATTGTGGCAATGTCCTGGTGAAACCTTTTGTCATGTTTATCACTGACTGCACCTATCTTTTAGAAAGAAGTTCAAATGTTAATTCAGAAAATGAATCTTCAGTGACATGTTGCAGTTCATGATCTTGTATACTGTAAGAAGTTTGTCAACCAGCTGAATGTACTTTGATGCTTGATAATTGCCAAGAAAATTTTCAATGCCATCTCTGGCCCCACTAACAAATCTTGGAACCACTTGTCATTGATGAGGTATCGGATCACAAAGGCCTTCCTTAATCTTGGCATCAGTTATTCTTGGAAGCATCTGTCTTTAATAACAAAAACCTTCACCTTCCTTCATCATCACTTTCACAAAAATTTTCATCAGACCCAAGTTTTATGTGAAGCAGCAGCAAAAATATTTTTGTTGGGTCAACAAGTGGTTTATCTGCCATGTTCTTTTGTCCTGGAACCAAATTCTTTTGGAATGGTGATTTCTTTTTAATGTAATGGAACTCTCCTGCATAGCTGTCCTATTTGCATATGTAACAACAGTACATGGCATATCTCAGCTGTATTCCAAGTATCAGAGCTACTTCTTTTATATCGCCACAGATATTCCAGCTGGATATGTCCCAACAACAGTTTCATGTTTTTGTATGTTTCTTTCAGATGTGAAGCATAGCCAACAGATACTGAAGAATGCACATTGCCATTATGTACAAGATAGCCTTGAGGCTTAACACTGATGAATCAATAGACACCATTCTAGTGGGTTATGTTCACAACCCAAAGCTGTGAATAAACTGTCAATGTCAGCACAGAAAACGATGTTGTCAATCAGTGCAAAGAAATTTGTTAAATCATCTGGGTGGACTTGCAAAAAAACCAAGATTTTTATAAAACAGTACCTGATAGATTAAATTCATAAGATACATCCAAAAGTATTTAGGAAGCAAAATTATCCAGCCTCATTAGTAAAGTCAGAAGAGATTCTAAAAAGGGGCAGCAGCAGGTGTGAGATTCTACCGGTTTGGCCTGGTTCTATAGGTTGTTACTGTTCCCAGTAGTTTGGAGAACCAGTAAAACTGGTTTTTTTAAAAAAAGGGGTTTTTAGGGGTTTTTTAATTCGGTCTTACTTGGTTTTAGCTTTTAAGCCCTTTATATTTTTTTAGCTTTTCAGCCTTTATATTTGGTTTTTTAATTGTTTTTAATTCTGTATTGTTTTTGTATTTTAATTCGGCTGTGCACCGCCCTGAGTCCTGTCAGGGAAATAGGGTGGTATATGAGTTCAATAAAAAAATAAAATAAATAAATAATAAAACTGCCCCCTGGCTGGCTCTGCCCCTCTCCACTGCTTCTCCGCTCCCTGCCCAGTCAGTCCCTATTGCACATGTGTAACATCGTGCGCATGTGCAACATGCTTGCAGCCTGCTTTTGCCTGCCAGGCCAGCCATTGCTGCCTGCCTTTCGCTGCACCAGAGCAAAAGGCTTACAAGTCCCACTCCCTTCGGGAAACGGCTCCTGGGCAGCAGAGAAGCAGCCCGGATGAATCCTGTTTCTCTCTGTTGCCCAGGAGCCGTTTCCAAAGGGAGAGGGATTTTCAAAGTTTTACTCTGCTATTTGGGAGAGCCTCTCCCAGCAAGAGTAGGTAAGAGAAGCAGCCTGGAGCCGACACGAGCATCTCCACTGATATGCCTGCTCACAGGTAAGATTACGAGTCATGCTAGCCCTTCCCCCACTGTCTCCAGGGGTCCCCAGGCTTCGCCCAGCCTACCTAGCTGCCCTCCTGGTGGACCTGGCTGTCGCTCGGTGGCACTGCCTGGTGGACCTAAGCAGTGCCATCGCCACAGCATCTTCACCACTTCTGCCCGCTTCTCCCGGGGGCAAAACGGAGGCAGCCATGTCTGCCACCTCTGCCGCCCATGGAGATGCTTTGGGAGGGCTGGGATGGGGGGTGCTCAAGGCTCCGCTGCAACTATCGCCGCTAGATGCAGAGGTGCTTTGGGAGGGCTGGGGTGGATGGAGAGTGTTCAAGGCTCCATTGCAGTCATTGCTGCCACCGCTCCATGCGGAGGTCCTTTGGGAGGGCTGGGGTGTAGTGTGCTCAAGGCTTCATGTCAGCCTCATGCCATCTCCTCCTCCCCTCTTTCTCCCTTTTCCTGCCACCTGCTGCTGACTGGAGCTTGCCGGATCTCAATTTGTCCCAGACCATGTGTGTGTGTGTGAGAGAGAGAGAGAGAGAGGGAAAAAGAGAGAAAGAGAGATGAAAATAGAGAGAGGGAGAGACAGGGGGAAAGAGAGAGAAGGAAAGAGTAAGAGAGAAGGAAAGAGAGAAAGAGGGAAAGAGAGGGTAGGGGAGAAAAGAGAAATAAAATGGGGGGGGAGAGAGAAAGAGAGAGAAAGAGAGGGGGGAGAGAGAGAAAGAGAGAAGGAATAGACAAGAAAGAAAAGAAAGAGAAAAGGGAAAGAAAGAAAAAGGGAGAGAGAAGGGAAGTGAAAGAAAGAAAGGGGGATAGAAGGAAGTAACAGAAAGAAAGAGAAGGAGAGGGAAAGAGAGAGAGAGAAAGAGAGGGGAGAGAAAAAGAGAGAGGGAGAAGGAGAAAGAAAGAGAAAGAGAAGCAAAGTGAGAGAGAGAGAGAGAAGGAACAGACAAGAAAGAAAAAGAAAAGAGAAAGAGAAAAAGGGAGCGAGAAAGGAAGTGAAGGAAGAAAGGGGGATGGAAGGAAGGGACAGAAAGAAAGAGAAAGAAAGAAAAAGAGAGGAAGAGAGAGAGAAAGAGAGGGGGAGACAGAGAGAAAAAGAAAGGCAAAGTGAGAGAGAGAGAAGAGAGAGACAAGAAAGAAAAGAAAGAGAAAAGGGAAAGAAAGAGAAAAAGGGAGTGAGAAAGGAAGTGAAAGGAAAAAAGGGCGATGGAAGGAAGGGACAGAAAGAAAGAAAAAGAAAGGAAGAAAGAAAGAAAGAAAGAAAGAAAGAAAGAAAGAAAGAAAGAAAGAAAGAAAGAAAGAAAGAAAGAAAGAAAGAGGGAGAGAGGAGAAAGTGAATGAGATATATGGATGGATAGATAAATACATGGAGGAGGGAGCGAGGGAGAGAGCAAAAAAAGGAGACGAAGGAAGGACACAAACCCTGGCTTCAGAAAACTTTTTGAAGCAGCACAGCAATCTAGGGGTAGCCTGCAAGGGATTTCTGAGGTCATCTAGTTCAACCCCCTGCTCCAGCAGGAGATTCATACAGAATCAAAGAATAGCAGGGTTAGAAGGGTGTGTGTTTGTGTGTGTGTGTGTGTGTACACACGCATGGCTTTCAAAACTCCAAAAACAGGTCAAATAACCGTGGAGTGATCAATCATAAGCAACCAGCCATTAAGGGAAGACCATTTGTATTTGGTTTGCCAGTCACATGGCCACCTGGGCATGCCCACAGGCCATGCCCATCAGGCATGCCCATCCGGTTGACCACCAAGCCATGCCCACCAAGCCATGTGACCAACAACCCACGCCCACCCAGTCGCATGGCCACCAAGCCACATCCACAAATTAAGCCACGCCCACAGAACAGGTTGTTACAAAATTTGAATCCCACCCTCGGCAGCAGGCACCTTTTTCAGAGAAAACCATGAGACAAGAAAGAAAGAAAGTTTATAAAAATGAATAGTCCTTGTAGAAAGTTTATAAAAATGAATAGGATAAGGTATAACTTTTTTATATACTATTATTTCAAATATTGAGCCTGTAGGCATTTAAGAACTTATTTCTGAATAGTATACTTTATTAATTGGTACCATACTTGATTTCACAAACAGAAGCTAAAATGCAGTCCTTGCCATTGATGTGAACCTGTCTTTCTTGACCGAAAGAAAGGCCAAAAGCCATTTTCATTTGTTAAATGGAGTTTCTGCTGTGTCTTCATTTCTTCAGATAGATCAATCTATTCTGTCCTGACCAATTTGCTCTGCTGTCGGATTGCTGCCTCCCATGTCCTTGTTGTAGCTTGGCTGGATTAAAAATTAAACTGTGTTGGATGAGAGCAGCTGAGATTCTTGTTTGGTTTATTGACAGAGCCTATTGACGTCCCTCTTGTCCTGCTGCCTCTCTCTCTGAATCAAGGACAGAATGTAAAAATAGGTAGGTTCAACAGGATTCCTGGGTTGGCTTGCCTCACAATGAAATAGATGGTTTATGAGACTTATTTTGCTCTTCCATAACTCAAGCAAGTTATATATCTATATGCTTATGTTAGTGAAATTCTATTATTCCAAGCCCATGTGATTTTTTTATTTGCAGTTACTATGAACTTGTTATGATTTATAATGCACACAATCCCATCAAGAAATCTATTTGATTTGCACACAAACAACAGTTGCTATTAGTTGTCTATTAATTTTCATTTCTGCAGCAATTTTGTGCATATAAAAATGCCCCTTATCTCTTGTCAAAAGAGTAGGATTGAATTGTGACGATTTCAAAACTTCTTCCTTTCTATGAATGCATATGGAAAGGAATAAAAAGTAGAGCAGCTTTGAATATATAATGGTGCTTTACAAGATTTACCACCTGACCTTAAGATGTTCTTGGCTGAATTCATCCAAAAGAAAGAAAAGCAGAAACTTTCAGATGCACTGACGCTTTTTTTTCTTATCAGAAGGGTTAAAATAAATGTTGTGCTCTTTCTACCATTTCTCATTCCACCCTCCAATTCTTTTGCTGATAAAAGGAACACACACACACACACACACACACACTCTTCTAGCAGATTTACAATACAGAACTCTAGAGAATAGACAGCACGACACATTGCCTCCTAATAGGGAGGATGATAAAGAAATACTGTGGGAAGAACACAAGAATAGGAATTATTATGAGTATTAATAATTTGTAGTTCAAATTTAGCAAAATATTACTTTTATTACAGTTATTTTTGAACTGTCTACTCATCATACTCCTAGGTGGTTTACAATATTAAAACATTAAAACAACATTTATAAACCAATATAAAACAAACTAAAGAAAATCAAATAAAACTCTAAAAGAATGTCTTTTTAGGTAGAGAAACTTGGGCCTAATAAATTTAGAATTCTAGACTTTTTCTTCCAGTCCTAACTAAAATATTGAGATGGAAATCAGTAGTGCAGATAAAGTAAGATGGTCCCTTTGTTTCATTTTCAGCTTTCAGATGCACTGACACTTTTCTTTCTTATCAGAAGAGACTTTGCAAAGTAGTTTTGAGGTTATACTTTGCTTGAGCTTTTGTTAAAGTAAAGCACCACCTCGAAGGACTGTATAACTAGTGTTGATTTAAAAATTTTTTAATCTATTTGTTGTAAGCATTGAGGATGGTAAGGTACAAACCAGTAGCTGCCAAGACAGAGATGGCCGTTATGTAAACAATAAACAGCAGTCAGTTTCAAAGTCTCTAGGCACTGTGCTATGTATTTGTTTATTCAGAGAATATGAGGAGAAACACCTTGAGACTAAAAAAAAGTATTGTTTCATTATTGCACTGGTGATGGGTATTCACCTACTTTGTATGTATGTTTGTATGGCTACATCCTTGATTGCAATAAATATTTTAATCTATCAGAATAACAGAGTTGGAAGTATTCTAGTCCAACCTTCTGCTCAGGCAGGAAACCCTATACCAGGAGTGTCAAACTGGCTTCATCATGACATCATCACATGATGTATCGTGACTTTTTTTCCCTGGGCATGGGCGCAGCCAGTATGTGATGTATCTGGCCCGTGGATTGTGAGTTTGACAGCCCTGCCCTATACCATTTCAGACAAAAGGTTGTCTACTCTCTTCTTTAAAATGTTCAGTATTGGAGCACCCATAACTTCTGGAGGCAAGTCATTCCACTGATAACTTGTTTAACCACTGGGAAATTTCTCTTTAGTTCTAGGTTGCTTTTTTCTTTTATTAGTTTCCTGCTTTCAGGCCAAGACAATCCAGTCAAGGAATTAAGCTATTGCTGAGCATTTAGCATGGTGCTCCATAGACTGTAAGCCACCCTGAGTCTCCAGAGAAGGGTGGCATATAAATGCAAATAAAGAAAAAAAAGCTGAGCCATGAAGCATCAGCAGATCTCTTAATTTACTGCCAAGGGAAGACTTAGGGAAGACTGAAACTTTGAAAGAGAATTTGTGGATATTTAACAAGAAAAATGCAATGCAATAAAATAGAAGACCCCTCAAAAACTCCGTCAAATGTACCAAGATTTTTTAGGAACCAAGCATCTTCACATTTTCTCTATTATTATTTCTGTTTCCGTGTTCTGCTTTCCCTTCTTGTGCTTTATCTTTTTCCCTCCATTTTCTTTCTACTGATGCTATTGTGACTCCACTATTCTTTCTATCTTTGCCTTAGTGTCTGTGAATAGTTTAATAGACAACCTTTTAAAACTGCAACCATGTGTCATATTAAAGTACTAGGATTCTTAACAGGAAAGTTTTCCATTCTTTAAATAAATTCTGAGGCATTCAGCCAAAATATTAACAAGACATAAAGAGCTAGTCTCTCATCAACATTCTTTCAATTATGAATTAGCTGCATGTCCTGGAAAGATGAACAAATCCAGCCAAGCGAACATAAATTGTACTCTTCAATTGCAAAAAACTATGTTTTTAATGTTTTTAACTAATTTAAAAAAATTAGTTAATTGGATCCAACTGTTTCTGTTTCTGTTTGAATAAATTTATTGATACATCAGTTTACATCATCATTTCTTTATCAAAGAAGAACAATCTAAATGCATTCTGAAAAGCTAACTAACAACGAAGCAAAAAAGAGCAATCATGCATGCCTGTTTGCTTATGTACAAACATAAATTCAGTTGAATCAGCAAAAGATAATCAGAAGTTCAGCAGCAAGGACAAAAGAACAAAAGATCACCAAAAAAAAAAAAAATCACCATTGAAGCAAAGAGATTTCAAACCTGACTTGCACTATGGAAACTCACCATCTTTAGAGCCGGCAATAGTATGAATATGCAAACGTCAATTTTTTATGTCTGAACTGGAAACTGCTGCTCTCCAAACTTTCACATCAATGTTTGTTAATATAGTATTCTCTGAAGTGCATAGTTCCAGAATTAGTATGTCATGCCTGACAAGGCCAGTAATGTTATAGGTGACTTTGTGTGTATGAAGGATGGGTCATAGGAATGCAGGTTGAAGAATGATAAGATTACCTAATTTTTACTTCAACTCAGATGATACAGTGATTAGAAGGACATGTCCTTTATCTTGTAGGTGTCCTTCATTCAGGTGCTACACTAACTAGAGAAATTCATGAATGGTGATCCTTAGATTTCTATCTGAAGTGTTTTCAATATCAAGTGATGTGAACCAATGACTCATGATAGTGTAGTGTATTCTGATGAATCAGTGACTGATTCTGAGTGCAATTTATACCTGTTGGTGTTTAGGGATAGCACTAAAAGGCCTAGATTCTATCTTTCCTCTGCAAGTACACTTAGCAAGTCTGAAGGACAAGAAGCACAGCAGTCATTGTATACCCACAATGATGCTGCTTGATAGGCTTACATTCCAGGATGCCTTCCTTAGTCCCTTCCTGCTCCTTGCATCAAGAACTTTTGCCCACACCTTTGGCTTTTTAAATAATAATTTTTATTGAAGTTTAAAAATAGAAAGATTTAAAAACTCAAGTCAAAGTTAACCGCACCAAACTTGATTGCAGGAAATACGACTTCAGCAACAGAGTGGTCAATGTCTGGAATACTCTACCTGTCTCTGTGGTTTCTTCCGCAAACCCCAAAATCTTCAACATTAGACTGTCTACTATTGACCTCACCCCTTTCCTAAGAGGTCTGTAGGGGGGCGTGCATAATCGCATCAACGTGCCTACCGTCCCTGTCCTATTGTTTCTTTATTTTATTTTTTATTTTTCTTATAGGTATCCATGTATTCATAACTATGACTTGTCCCTTTACCAAGACAAATAGAAGTTGACTTATCACTTGCTTTAACATTTCAAGCTATATTCTCTTCATTTCATATCTTTTATCTGTTAGCAAATAATAAATTCTCATCATTCAATTTAATCAGAAAAACCCATTCAGTGTATGTGTATGTTATATCACTCCTACACACATATACACTCATAAATATTAATCATATCAATTTCATATTTACTTTCTCTATAAATACAAAAACATCTTCTTCCCATGTCTTCTATCTATAACACATTTTTAAAGCTTCATCATTCAAAGTTAATTAAAAAAGATTCAATTAAGAGCTACCAAAAGCAACACATACTGAAATTTAATCCCATCAAATAATATTCCACAGATTAATTTCTTATCTTCTCTATATCTCATTTCAGAAATGGTCATGAAAAAAATCCATTAAAAACTGCTAAGAAAAAAAATCATACACATTTTAACCTTGCTTGAGTAAGCCAACTTTATAAATAATCTTTTATTTTTAAAAGTCATTATGTTTATTCCTTTTAAGTAATGTTCCAGAAGCTGGTTTTTTTTTTTTCTTATTATCTTTTGTCAAGAGTTCTTCATAGATATAACTCCTCTGTTTTATAAGTTCAAAATAACAAACTTGTCTAAGTTTCTCTTCAGAGTTCAAACCCACACATCCAAATCATTTTTCTGTATAATCATTTTAGCTCTTAAAACATCAGCCAGTTTCATTGGTGTATCCCATATGTGTCAATAACACTCTTACATGTTGGCAATTTTAAATCTAGATTGAAAACAATCTGATACTCAGTGGTATTCTCTTCTCTCAACATTTTTGAATCTATTTTTATATTAAGGGACAATCTGAAAAGAAAGTTCTGTGTACATTGTTGCCAAATATCCTTGAATTTTTTTCAGAATTAAAATACATTTCTTCATTCTGTATTAGTGAATCTTCTCCTTTATATTCTTTAGTTCTTTCTGGTTGCCTCTAGTAACCAGCCTTCAAGGTCTCCTCGTTAATATTTTTTTCTAATCCACAACAGTTACTCAAGAAAATATTTCTTATACCTAAATTCAAAATCTTCATATATTTTAATAGGTTTTTTTAACAAACCGTAGAGAGGATTCTTATAATTATTTCAAAATCTTATTTCCAGTCAATCTGGCCCCTTAGTCTGTTTAAGTCTTTCAAAATTGACACTCAAATTATCCTTTTGATTATTATTTCCAAATAACAATATTTTTATTTAAGAACTTAAACTTATATGAAAGTTCTTCAATCTTGAGGATTGAAGGAAAATCATCCAATAGAATAAAACTTGTGATTCTGAAGGTTCTTAAAATACTCAAAAGCAATTTATACTCCCATTTCCGGTGAAACTGATTAAGAGAGGAAATGGGTGAACCAAGTGTCTCTTTAAAGGCTCCAAACTGCAGCTTGGGCAAGGCTAACAGTCTTGTTGTGGGAAGCATATTTGTGAAGCATTATGAATAATCCCAGATCCTCTCCTTCATCCAGAGGAGTTTGGACAGCTGATTCATTCACCGCATCTTGAGTTCTCAATGGGTTCCTTGAATTGCCCCTGGCCTCTTCGTCCATTCTGTATTTGAAAACCATACAAAATCAGTGTTATATTACAGTAAGAACAGAGTGGATGAAGTTTAAATAATATATACCTACATATTTTCAAAAGGTGAAACTGCAGACTTCCGTTGTTGCATTACATATAGGAGGAATCAAGCTGTTTCTGCTGTTTTCTTGAGAATTGCCAAGCAGCTACCAGGATGCAAGAAACACCACTGAAACATTAAAACATTTTTGGATACTAGGAAATTAAGAAAGAATGGTGAAGAAAATACAATCAGTTGTTTCATAAAGAACAAACTGAGTTTGACTCAGAGTTCCATTTCACACATTAATGCATCATACTGTATTCAAGGCACTTTTTGAGGCATTCTCTTCTCTGAATTATTTAGGGAGTTCCACCAACATTTTTATCTTTTGTCTTTCCTATTGCAGTCGTATCCTCTGGGTTGATAACACATGGCCATAGTTCTCTGTCTCTGTCTTTTCCTGTCACCAGAGAATTTCAAATGTTGCCCTTGGGTTTGACACTGAAGAGAATGGGCAGACTTTAAAAATTCTCCATCTCCACACACAAGTGTACCTGATAAGAGAGAATTTATCAGTCTGCAGTCTCCTCAGCTTAGTTCATTTTGATATGTGAGGTAAATTTTTTCCATCCTTCATGAGTATTGGTTCAATGCTTCCCTAGAGCACAGTGGCACATAACTTTATTTGAGTTATAATCTTGGAAACTGTATTTCAAATGCTCAAACAGTGTTTAATTTGATAAAGTTAGTAAGTGAATAGCTTCTAGACATATAACTGAAAGCAAAAATGAAACAAAGAGCATAATAAGATAAAAATGTGATGTGACCAATGCTATTCCACTCCCCCTCAAAAAGGCTAAACAATATTGTTTATTTAAAGCATTTTAGATATACAGAGCAGCATATATGAGAATGAAGTTAATCAATAAATGTCTATTCTGCTTTAATTTATTGGTGAGGTGCCAAATAAAAAAAATATCATAATTGTTTTCTTAAAGTGCCAGTATAGAAAAGCCATGTCACAAAAGGGGTGCTCACCTAAATGGCTCCATTGCTGAATAAGGCTATATCAGATACTTGCCAATCAAATAGAACCTAATACTGACCCATTCAAGAAGGTTCCTTTATTATCATAGCATATGATGTTACTTTCTAGAAGAGGACTGCCAAACTCATGTCATCATGGCAGCGTCTTGTGACATATCAGGACTTTCCCGCCCCCCTTCACTAAACTGGGTGTGGATGTGGCCAGCATGTAACACATTTGGCCCATAGGCTAGGAGTTTGACAGTCCTGTTCTAGAATAAAATTTAATTAAATAAGGCAGTGATGATATTCCAGCTGTTAAGGGGAAATAAGAAATGTGCATAAGAAGAGGACAAATACTTTTAATCAGAAATTTGTGTTGCCTTTAAAGATTAGGCACCCAAGTGGTGTGGAGTAACCTCCAAATTTCAGAGAGAAACACTAACTTTGCAAAATAGCTTTATACACACACACACACACACACACACACACACACAAACACTGCATGAATCACAATTACTTTAGGCAAAGTAAAAAAGGCTCATTAGGATAGGGTCATGCCTTTATATAGGGTATAGAAACAATTGATAGCTAAATTCAATATATATAACATGTCAGAAAGCAAAATTAAATGACATTGATTACAAATGAGAAAAGACAGACACCCTCAAAATATGCTGCATTTCTCATTTGACCTTGTTTCTGTAACTTTTGCAAGATTCAAGGATTCCAGAATTCACTCCCTATTATTTAATATCAGAAAAGTTGGTTTTTGCATATCCTAAGAAATATCCTTGGTTGAAAAACTACTTTCCTAAAGTTACCAAAAAAGGACTAGACTTTCATGCTAAAATGCTGGTGTCAGTTTTATTTAAAAGCCAATAATGAAGTCTCAAATTCCAGATAACAATTGTAAATGGAAACGTTTTTGTGAATTGTGAACTCCCATTCATCAGATATACAGGGTCATGGCTGCTTTAAGATTTAGGCAAGAATCTTATTTTCATTACTCAGGAGATGATTAGTTCCTGCAAAATTCAGCAATATAACCTCATATAAACCAGGAGTTTATAAAACATGCTAAGCTATAATATAAATACCTCTATCAAATAAACAAGCCTTTCTAAATAAACTAAATGTTACTGATCTTACAAGTATCAAATCAAAGAAAAGCCTGGAGACAGTGAGTCAACTTTAAAGAAATCAGAATTTTGTTTCTAGCTTTGTGGCCCCTGGAAGAAAACAAAATCTCTTCCATTTATGAGCCAGGCTTTCAAATCTAGCGCGCCCAAACTGACACCAATGAAGCTTCATACTGCTTTAGAGCAGTCATGCAACCATAAAGTATTTATGTCAGATTGCTTTAAAGTATAGTTTTACAGTTCATCAGTATATATTCAGAACTAAAAGTTACAACAATCAAACAATTACTTTTCAGAAAGTTGTGCACCTTTAATAATATATAAAAATGGCACTTCTAAAACATACACACATAACACAGCTAACATACCACAGAACAAGGAGCATTCCAGCCTAACTGTCCATTTGCTTAGGTATGGGTATGAGAGATAAAGCAAATCATTTATCAGAAGAGAGACAAGTATTCCGCTGTCATGCACATTAGACAACTCTTCCTCTGTCTTGCTGGTTTGTTTAAACCACACTTGGGATATAGGTGTCTAAATAATAGTCTTATATTAACAATACAAAGCTCAGTAATATATACCAAGACTAACACTTTTATTTTCCTCTACAGTATTCCTGCTGCATTAATGATTAGCTTGAGGAAGGGAGAAACTGATAGTTGAACAGGGTTGGATGGATATAGATAATGAATTGCCTCATTAGAGATACTTTAGGAGGAGGTAACTATAGCCTTTCTGACTTAGTCTGCAAGAAACAGGTCATTTTGCTGGGCTGTCAGACATCAGTGTACACCTGAGAAGTGACTATAACATCCATAAGATGCTGGTTTCTTCTTTGCATTTCTTTCAATAAAAAATTAGATCCCAATAGAATTTAACACAACAGGAAAAGTAATATGAACCATTTCTGTCAAGAGTGGTTTTACCACTTAGTCATATCTATAAATACCAGGGATTTGTATTACTAATTAAATTTCTTGAAAGTTTTTTTTCATATTTACAAGATCAATAGTGGGATTCAAAAATTTTTACTACTGGTTCTGTTAGTGTGGTTTGGTGGGCATGGCAAGGAAAGAATACTGTAAAATCTCCAATCAGAGGTGGTATTTGCTGGTTCTCTGAACTACTCAAAATTTCCACTACCGGTTCTCCAGAACTGATCAGAACCTGCTGAATACCCACCTCTGATATAGATGCACTTTATCATAGGTTAAATCTGGGTTCTACATAAATCAGACTGAAAGGTCTGTTCTGGCAAGTAAATCAGATAGATAAGGGTCATCCTTAAACCATCCATTGCTCTTCCAACTACTATAATGTGTATTATTGGTGACCTTTTTGCTCTATTGCTTTATTACATTCTCATTTTGTAACAACCTCATATTGCTAATTCACCTCATTCACATATTTCAGCATATGTTTCTTGAATATTCATACCATCCAGCCTTGGAATCAACACTTTATAGTCAGGGATCTCAAACTCAATTCATCATGAGAACCATTTGAGAACTAATTATTATCCCAACGGTTTTAACATGAAAGCCTTGGAGAATATTGTTGTATGCATTGTGTATAAATATACTATTTTTATAAAAGAAACTTTTATAACTAGAAGAGTTATTCATCTCAACAACTTAACAATATTTTTAATTACAAACAACACTAATATTTGGTTTAATTACTGGACCAATATGGTTTGTTTTTCAAGATTATATCTTGGATTATACAGTCTAGGAAACTCATTCCATGAAGAAATTTCCTCAACACCTCTTTGCCCTTTTCCTTACTGAAAAGAGATGTGTGTTTGGTTTGATGTATTTCTTACTTGCTTTCCTATCTCTAATCTCTCCTTGCCCAGCAGAATCCTTCCTTCCTTGGAATTCTGGGAGATGAAGTCTATACATTTTTAAATTGCCAAGATTGAGAAACATTGTCTTGGGGAATTTAAGAGGATGCTGGACAGCCACCTCTCAAAATAGTTTTAGAGGATGAGTTAGATTATCCTTGTACTCCCTTCCAAATCCATAATTCTGTGATTGTATTATTTGTTGTGGATGGATATGAGTGTATTTGCATTTTGGGAAAATCATGATACATATGATACATATACACAAATATGAATGTATGTATCTATGTATGAAAAAGGATAGTCGTGAAAGGGTAAAGATCTGAATTTAGGAAATTTAGGAAAGAGAAAGGAAAGAAACATTCAAAGATCCCAAAGCACTGAGAGCTCTCTTGTTCATTTTTTTCTGCTTTGTATTTCAGATCAGCTCTTCCAATTACTCAGGCAGACCTTTTTTTGAAGGGGAGTCTTTGACATATGTATATTGATCTTTTCTTTCTCTGACAGGATTGTCACTCTTGCAGGAGGTCAAAAAGCCTATGAAACTATTTTATAGATGCTGTTATCTGGCGACTAACCTCTGTGAAGTTCTTTCATAAGACTATGGGAAATTAATAGCATTGTCAGAAAAAGCATGCAATAAATGGTAAAAAAATGAAGGCTAAATAAATATAAAAATTAAATCTTGAACTTCCAATCTCATGCCAATCTCATATCATCATACCTTCAGGAGAATATTTTGTCCTTTGCCTCAAAGAGCAAACTACAGTATCTGCAAAGTTCTAGACTATATCTGGTCTAAGATCACCCAGAAATTTTAATCTCTAAGTGAAGATTTTAATCACTTATGTTTTTCCCATCACAAATGTGCAAGATAAATTATTTTTCAAAAAAAGTTTTTTTTTCATCTTATAATTCTTTATTTGCCCAAACAAGTTTTTCTAATCTGATCTCAAATTTTGCATCAAACAATTACAATTGCTGTACTTCATCAGAGAAAAGAGCAATAGTTAAAATAGCTAAAAATGTGATACCATGGAATGAAGCTTGTCCAAGCCTACATGCTGATTACTTGCCTGTTTGATCGATAAAGTGAATGCAATAGTTCACCAGGCTAAGGGCTCACCTGTAGTGGAGAACATAACTTACATATACAGTAGAAGCTGCAAAAAGATGATTATTTTACTATTACCTGTCAAAGGCAAGGAGAGTGGGACCAGAGACATGAACCTATCTTGAAGTTAAAAACCACCATGTGGCCCTATTTAATTTGATCATTTCTATACCCATTAATCCACTTTGATTTTGCATTATCAAAATGTCTCCAATTTTGACGCTATTCATATGTATGCATATTCTGAAAAAGAAAAGAGTTATTGAACCTTAAAATGACCTTAAAAATGCAGAAAGTAAATTAAGAGATGCATATAAGAGTGAGCTGGTTGGTAGGCTCTTGTACAATAAACAGACTTTTACAAGTAACATTCATGCCTGTGTCAAGGACTTTCATTTTTCCAAACAGGTGTGGATATTAACACAATAGTTGAAGTCCAAGCTGTAGCGTGTAGTGTAGTGTAGTGTAGTGTTCTGCATGTGCAGAACTGGTACATTCTGGGTTTGATATCTGAAATTGGACTTCCTTGTGCTGTCTCTGAAGGTCATATTTATGAGCAGAAGGTTAGACATTGACACATCCCTTTCAATCTTCTGAAAACAACTGTGATTTTTGAACTCATCAGATGTCAGTTCCCAATAATTTATATTTTTAAAAAGTTACTGAATCTTAAAACTTCAGGTATATCAATTGTGTTAAACACTGTAGATAAAAAAGGATCCAAGTTCTAGTATTGGAACATCTAGTTAAAAATACCTTGCAATAGCTAAAAAAGACTTTTACTTGAGACCTTGACAAGCTGATATTTGCCAAAGAAGATAGCACTAGACTATATGGTCCAGTGCTCTGAATCAGTTTAAGTACTGTTCAGTATGCAATAGGTTTAATAAAACTGTCACTGCTTTTTATTATATTGATTCATGGGTGAGAATCCACAGAGGATTATTTTACTGAAGAACTATTTAAGTAGGTGGAAGAGCTAAAAGACTATTCTAGCAAAATAATAATAATTTGGATAGTGGATTTTTATGAAGTCATATGTTGTAATTACAAAATTATATTGAAGGACCAATGAGAGATTCTAACAATTATGCTACAATTTCTAATTTGTTTGCCAACTTGTTCTTGCACATATTAAACATGAGAGTAAATTTGGCTGAGATGGGTGTCTATAGAAATTGAGTGAATGAAAGAATGAATGAATGAATGAATGGTCAAATAATAATTTAAGATGTTACAGGAGCCTTCAGTGCTGCCTGGGAAGTCTAAATATAGTGATGTTCTTGTAAAGCACTAAATTATGGAGGCTGTGCTATACTTTCACATTGCAAATGATAGCTTAAAATTTTAAGTACATAAGGATATATATGTACTGCCCATATTTATCATGAAATAAAACTGACTAGCATTATGAGGATTAGATTCATCATATATTTCAGACAGATGCAGATGTTTACACATTAACTTAAACTGTAATATGGTTTATTTGGATTGGTATATTATATAAACTTAGACATTTTGGTTTATAAACCATAGTTTACAAATAAGCTTGTTGTGCAAACCAGCTCATTGAATGGAACAAATATATAAAATTCTCAAGTATTATCTGATAATTTAAGTATATATAGTTTATTGGTACTATTAATCAAATCTGAAAAGATAATATGTAGTATATATGTTTCATTTTATATAACATATAAACTATTCTAGAGTGAAGGCACTATTACTGAAAAGACCATTCTACAGATGTCAGAAACATATTAACAAGAGAGATCAGAGCAGCAAAAAGAAGCTACTCTGAAAAGTTAAAGAACCAATTCTCAACAAATGAACCAGCAAACATGTGGAAAACTCTTAAAAACATCACTGGCTTCAGCAAACCTCCTTCCCAAGCAGAAGGAAATCAACAACTAGCAGATGACCTGAATGTGTTCTACTGCAGGTTTGAAAAGAAACTCTATTTCCACAACACACATCTCAAACACACCAACAATAGACAAGCTTCCTACAACAGGCCCCAATCCATTGAGCTCACAACCTCTGGTGATCACAGAAAAAGAAGTGCAAGATCTATTACACAGACAAAAGCCAGAAAAAGCACCAGAGCCAGACAAGATAACTCCTTCTTGCTTAAAAGTCTGTGCTGAGCAATTGGCCCCCATCTTCACCCGAATCTTCAATAAATCACTAGAGATGTGCTATGTTCCTTCCTGCTTCAAACGTTCTACCATCATCCCAGTGCCAAAGAAGCCCTCCATCAAGGAACTGAATGACTACAGACCAGTTGCTCTAACATCTGTATTTATGAAAATCTTTGAAAGGCTTGTACTGTCCCACCCGAAAACCATCACGGATCCGCTGTTAGATCCCATGCAGTTTGCATATCGAGCAAATAGATCGACAGATGATGCTGTTAACATGGCTCTGCACTACATCCTACAACACCTCGAATCTCCAAATACCTATGCAAGGGTCCTCTTTGTAGACTTCAGTTCAGCATTCAATACCATCATTCCAGACACTCTTCTAAGTAAACTAAACCAACTAGCAGTACCTGAACACACTTGTAAGTGGATCATAAGCTTCCTAACAGACAGGAAGCAGCAGGTGAAGCTAGGCGAAATCACATCCGATATCTGTACAATCAGCACAGGGCCCCCCCCAAGGCTGTGTGCTATCTCCACTTCTCTTCTCCCTATATACCAATGACTGCATCTCAAATGATCCATCTGTTAAAATACTGAAGTTTGCTGATGACACAACAGTCATTGGTCTTATTCGAGACAACGATGAATCTGCATACAGACAGAAGGTTGTACAACTTGCCTCGTGGTGTAACCGGAACAATCTGGAGCTGAACACGCTCAAAACCGTAGAAATGGTGGTAGACTTTAGAAGAAATCCTCCCATATTACCACCTCTTACAATACTAGACAACACAGTATCAACAGTAGAGACCTTCAAATTTCTAGGTTCTACTATATCACATGACCTAAAATGGACACCTAACATCAAAAACGTCATCAAAAAAGCACAACAAAGTATGTTCTTTCTGCGCCAACTCAGAAAGCTCAAAGTGCCCAAGGAACTGTTGATCCAGTTCTACAGAGGAATTATTGAGTCTATCTGCACCTCTATAACTGTCTGGTTTGGTTCTGCAACCCAACAGGACAGACACAGACTTCAGAGGATAATTAGGTCTGCAGAAAAAGCAATTACCACCCACCTGCCTTCAATCGAGGACCTGTATACTGCATGAGTCAAAAAGCGGGCTGTGAAAATTTTTACAGACCCCTCACATCCTGGACATAAACTGTTTCAACTCCTTCCCTCAAAACGACGCTATAGAGCACTGCTCACCAGAACAACTAGACACAAGAACAGTTTTTTCCCGAAAGCCATCACTCTGCTAAACAAATAATTCCCTCAACACTGTTCAACTATTTACAAAGTGTACACTACTACTACTGTTAATCTTCTCATCACTCCTTATCACCCATCCCTCCCACTTGTGACTGTAACTTTGTTCCTTGTATCCTCTGTTTCCTAGTATGATTTGATGTTGATTGTACCCTATGACTATCATTAAGTGTTGTACATTATGATTCTTGATGAATGTTCCTTCTTTATGTATACTGAGAGTATTTACACCAAGACAAATTCCTTGTGTGTCCAATCACACTTGGCCAATAAAGTATTCTATTCTATTCTATTCTACTCTATGTCTACCCACAATCTCATTGTTAGCCTATAGATCCTGAATCTAACCCATAGATTCAGAGATCTTAAAAATGGCAAGGCCCCCAAATCATATAAAGCTTTATAAGTTACAAAGAGCACTTTGATTTGGGCTGGAATGCCACCAGCAACCACGTCAAAAGTATTTTATGTTAGCTCTAGCTTCAGTCAGCTCAGTGTAAAGCAAGTTATAAATGAAAATGACTTTAGTTTTCTGAATCTCCTTGTCTAGAAAAAAGCACAAGTAACAGAGTGATCAAAGCTGAGTTATTGCTTCCCTGGCCACAACTATCACAATAGAAGTCAGGAAAATCCCAGAGTGCACACCTGTTCCTTCAAGGGAACTGCAATCATGTCAAGAATAACAGATGAATTTCCATGGAACCAGAGGATCTCTTTAAGTACAGCAATTTTGTTTTGCTATGATTCAGTCTGAGTTTGTTCCATTCTATCCAGCCATAGTGGCGCAGTGGTTAGAATGCAGTAGTGCAGGCTACTTCTGCTGCCTACAAGTTGCCTGCAATTTGGCAATTCAAATCTCACCAGGCTCAAGTTTGACTCAGCCTTCCATCCGTCTGAGGTTGGTAAAAATGAGGACACAAATTGTTGGAGGCAATATAATGTAATCCATTTAGAGAGGGCTATAAAGCATTGTAAAGTGGTATATAAGTCTAATTGCTATTGCCATTCATAGTCTTCAGATACTGGGTCAAAAACTCTACTCTATCTTTGCCTATCTTGTGGTAGCGATAAATAACTGAATTTATCAGCGTATCAGTAATTATTAATTATTGATGGCTTGCTCCAGTGACTATGAATGATAAAAAGAATAGGGGAGTGGGTTGAACCCTGAGCATGTCATATTGCCAAAGATCTTAATCTTTTTTCCCATAAATACGTATTGGAAGATTGGAACTACCTATTCAGAAAATAGTGAAACTACTTCAGAAAAGGCACGTCCAAGATTTGCAGGTGCTCCAAAATGGTATCATGATATCAGTTTTACAAGGTAAACTAGACAAAAAACAATCAACTAATTCTAATTTATTGTAAACTACATTTATTTATTTTTATTTATTTATCATATTTTTATACCGCTCCCTCTCCCAAAAAGGGACTCGGGGCGGTGTACAGCCTACTGTACACATAATAAATACACTATAAATACAATTAAAAATATATTAAACGCGATTGGTCCGGCTGTGTCCCATCAAAATTAAATTTAGAAATATAAAATCAGGGATCTGAATAAAAATTAAAAATTTATTATTAAAACCGAATTAAGTTTAAAAACTGAAACCTGATTACTGGGCCAGGCCAGCCTGTCTAAAAAATAGAGTTTTAACTGTGCGCCGGAAGGTCAGAATATCTGTCATGGCACGTATCTCCGGGGGGAGATCATTCCATAGGGAGGGAGCTCCCACAGAGAAAGCCCGAACTCTCGGGGCCGTCAGCCGACAACGGCCGGGCGGCGGTATCCCAAGAAGGGCAATCCTGTGGGAGCGTACTGGGCGGCGGGAGGTTGACGATGGCAGTAGGCGGTCCCGTAAGTACCCAGGTCCCGAGCCATGGAGCACTTTAAATACCATCAGTACCACCTTGAATCGAATCTGGAAGGCCACAGGAAGCCAGTGCAGCCTGCAGAGAAGCGGTGTAACGTGGGAGCTCCGAGGGGCACCCACGATCACCCGCGCGGCTGCATTCTGGACCAACTGCAACCTCCGGAGACTCTTCAAGGGGAGCCCCATGTAGAGAGCATTGCAATAATCCAGGCGGGAGATAACGAGGGCGGAAGTGACTGTGCGAAGTGCGCCCAGATCCAGAAAGGACCGCAACTGGTAGATCAGACGAATCTGATAAAAAGCCCCCCTGGCGACGGCTGCTATGTGTTCTTCTAAAGACAGCCATACGTCCAGGAGGACACCCAAGTTGCGCGCCCTTTCCACGGGGGTCAAAACCTCTCCCCCCACGGCCAGCGAAGGAACCAGCTGGCTGTATCTGGGTGCAGGAAACCACAGCCACTCGGTTTTGGTCGGGTTCAGACGAAGCCTGTTACGACCCATCCAACTCCGCACGGCCTCCAGGCACATTAATAGAATCTTACCAGTATGAAAATAAATTTATCTTGTTGTCTTCTGTACAGCTCAAGGATTCAGGGAGAATACCTTCCAAGCCTCTTGTTCCATAAACTATGCAACTGCAGCCTACACTGTCTCTTATCTGGCCATTCTGTAGGTAGCATTTTTCACAGTGTCCCAAAATCATTCCTGCATACTATTTTCATGATTGATGGTACTGAATACTACTGAGAGATCTAATTGCACCAGGAAAGGAGCAATATCACCGTTCAGATCCCATCACAAGTCATCCATCAGTACAATGAATATAATTTCCATCCCTTGACTATCTGAACTCCAGTAGGAAGGGATAATTTATTTCATCAAACACTCTCTATGTTACTGTTCAATTACCTTCTGTATAAACTTATGTAAACAGGTGAGCAGGTAAAGTTGTGATTATTTGATAATTATTTAGGATAGTTGGTTTGGGTGAGGATTTCTTAAGGAGGAAGGGTGATATTACTGCTCCTACAAAACTAATGGCATGATTACTCCTTCTTCAAGAGTACATTCAATATCTCCTACAAACAATAACTAAGCTGTTGTTTACAGGTGACTGAGTACACCCTTCATCCAGCAGTCTATCAATGTTCTTAGGTGTCAAAAGAAGATTAAAGATTCCACCTTTAGCATTTCATAAGATCCTTTCTATCTGACATTCAACTCTATATGTGAAAACTTTTATTCACAAGATGCTTAGGAAACAATTCAGAAAGAGAATCCTTCAATCCTGCAATACCCAAAAGGGAGTAAGTGACATTAAATAATCAGCATTCTGCAACATTTTGCAGATGCAAAAACACAATTGTGGGTAATTTGCCATGCTTCCTACAATAGTGGAAGTGCCATCTTTCTACAATAGATCAGAGATCCAACTTGTATTCACATCCAACCATGTGTGTTCTTCCATCTTTTAACAGCATCTCTCTTGGCATCTCTTCAGACACTTCACCTTCCAGAATTCTTTTGTAAATCATTTAGCATCCCGATATCAATCTACTGGGGAAAAATACTATTCAGGAGTAATCCTGTTAAATATTCTTGTAACCTCTGTAACTTCCACCAAGTAGAATCTTAACAGACTGCCACACAAGACATCTGGGAATTTTCACAAATACCTGCTAGAAACCAATTAAAACCATAAATCACTTTAGGCAGAACATATTGTGGTGCTGCCGTGCGAGGTTGAGGTCTCCGGATGCCTGGAGTCGGCGGAGACCGGAGGCCGGAGCAGCTGGAGGCCATGGTATTTTGCCCAGCGGCCGGCGGCTGGCGGTGGGTCCGCGCGACTTCGCGGCTGGCGGCCGGCGGTGTGGCCATGCGAGGCCGAAGTTCCTGGGATGGCTGGAGCGGCTGGAGGCTGGCAGCTGGAGGCTGGAGCGGCTGGAGACTGGCGGCGTGGCTATGGGACCGCCGCCGGGGTCGAGACCAGGGCTGGGGCCGTTGTGAGGGCCCCAGCCGAAGTTGGAAGGGCGGCTCGAGCGGCCGAGGGTCGGCCGCCGTGGGCGGAGCCAGGGCGGCCTGGCTGTGGGACTATCGCCGGGGCCGGGGCTGGGGCCTTTGCAGGGGCCCCAGCCGAAGCTGGTGTACGAGCCACGACTCGAGCGGCTAGAGGATGGACGCTGCGGGCAGAACCGAGGCGGCTGGAAGATCATCGACCTCCAGGGCCATGGTGTGGTTCTGGGTCTGGTGCTGGTCCCGGTAGCCCGTGGCGTGACCGGCAGGCGGCCGTTGGAGTTGGAGCTGGGACTGGAGGACCGCTGCCGCGGTTGAAGTTATTCTCCTCCTCTTCGTCCAATCGGCGGTGCGCTGAACGCCCTCAACCTGGACTCGGGCCCCGGCCGGCTAGTTCTCAGCTTGGTCGGGGTCATTTTTATCATCTCCATCATCTTTATCAGAGGACTCAGGCCGGGACGCTATTTTATACCAGAAATGATCTCTGGGCCCTGAGATATGTCCCCCTATCTCAGCAATGGCCCTCTGCTCTCTCGGAGGCCCATCTCAAGGACGGATTGTGGGATCCGGAGAGATGGTGGGGTTTTAAGTGCAGGAGGGAGGGGTGTCTTAAGAAATTTTTAGTTAGGTTTTTAAGGGGGTTAGGAAGGCCCGGGCGGGAGTTGAGGGACAACTCGCCGGAGGCTGGGTCCAGGCCGGGGGTTGGGCGTGGCCGGGAGAGTCAGAGTCCGGACAGGACCGTATTCAGGATGGGGGGGGGTCACCGGGGAGGGTGGAATTAAATCTATTGTTACGGTGAGCGGGAGGGGCAGATTTGGCGGTTATAGGGGGCCATATTCTGTGTTGGGAGCGCGCCCTCGCTGTTTGCTTGCTGTGGCGCGCTCCGACCCCCTTGTCATCTCCCGTTCCCCAGGGGGTCTGAGCAATCGGGCCCTGGGCCTTAGGCTGATGTTGTGTAACGCCAGGTCCGTTGTTAATAAAGCCCCTCTCATCCATGATTTGATTTGTGAGGGGGGCGCGGACCTGGTGGGAGTTACCGAAACCTGGCTGGGCCAGGAGGGGGGAGTCCCTCTGGTGGAGATGTGTCCAGCCGGGTTTCGGGTTTTTCATCGGCCGAGGGCCCAGGGGAGGGGAGGGGGGGTTGCGGTAGTTATTAAGGAGGATCTGTGTCCGAGGGAGGCCACTGTATCTCAGACGACCGGGTGTGAGCTCCTTTTCGTGAAGTTCGGTCCCAAGGTTCAGGTGGGCTTGCTGGTCGCATACCTGGCTCCCTGCTATGCGGCAGCAGCCCTGCTTGAGCTCCTTGAGGTCATAGCTGGCGTGGCGGTTGGGACCCCCAGGCTTATGGTCATGGGGGATTTCAACCTGCCATCTGCTGGCGGTACCTCGGGGATTGCTCAAGAGTTCATGGCTTCCATGACGGCCATGGGCCTGACCCAGTTAATTCGGGACTCTACTCACGTGGGAGGTCATACCTTGGATTTGGTTTTCGTCTCTGATCAGTGGCAGAGTGATCTGGGTATGGGGGATATAGTCATAGAACCCCTGTCATGGTCGGATCACTCGCTCCTGAAGCTCGACTTCCGTTCCGCACCCCCTGACCGCAGGGATGCGGGACCATTAAAATGGTACCGCCCCAGGCGCCTGATGGATCCTGATAGGTTCCTGACGGAGCTTGGGCCATTTCCCAAAGCTCACACACACGACTCGGTTGAGGGCTTGGTCGCCACCTGGGATAGGGTGGCTGCTGGGGCCCTCGACCGAGTCGTGCCCTTGCGGCCTCTGACCCGATGCCGATCCCAAGTGGCTCCTTGGTTTTCTGAGGAGCTAAGGGAGATGAAGCGTCGGAAAAGACGCCTAGAGAGCAGTTGGAGGGCCAGCCGCTCTAGGTCCGACCGAACACTATTACGATCTTATATTAAGACGTATTTAGTGGCGATAAGGATGGCGAGGAGATCTTACCTCTCCACCCTTATTGCGTCCGCGGAAAACCGCCCAGCCGCCCTGTTTAGGGTGACACGCTCTCTACTGGAGGTAGGAGCGCGGGAGGACCCCTTGCAGGGACGGGCTGAGGAGTTTTCTATTTATTTATTTATTTATTAATTACATTTATATACCGCCCTTCTCCCAAGGGACTCAGGGCGGTGAACAGCTCATCTAAAAACCCCACAGAAAATACAAAAGTTAAAAAGTAATTAAATTTAAAACGGCTGCGTAATAAGACTAAACCCCCCCCCCACCCTTAAAACCCAATTTAAAATTAAAAATGGAGATCAAATTTAAAATCATCATCTCAGCCCAGGCCGGCCTGCTCAAAGAGCCAGGTCTTTAACGCGCGCCTGAAGGCCCTCAGGTCCGTGCCGGTACGAAGTTCCGATGGCAGAATATTCCAGAGGGCGGGGGCACCCACAGAGAAGGCCCTACTCCTTGGCGCCGCCAGACGACACATAGCGGCCGACGGCACCCGGAGCAGACCCTCCCTGTGGGAACGCACCGGCCTGTTGGAGAACGTTGGCAGAATGCGGTCCTGAAGGTAACCTGGTCCCATGCCATGGGTCGCCCTAAAGGTCAAAACTAGAACCTTAAAGCGAACCCGGAGAGCCACCGGCAACCAATGCAGCTCGCGCAGGAGAAGCGTCACATGGGCGCTACGTGACGCCCCCATAATCACCCGCGCGGCTGCATATTGCACCAACTGGAGTCTCCGGATGCTCCCCGCAGGGAGCCCCATGTAGAGGGCATTACAATAGTCCAGGCGAGAGGTGACAAGGGCCTGAGTGACCGTGCGCAAGGCGTCCCGATCCAGGAAGGGCCGCAACCGGTAGATCCGACGGATCTGATGAAACGCCCCCCTGGAGACGGCCGCAATGTGATGTTCAAGCGACAGCCGTACATCCAGGAGGACTCCCAGGTTGCGAGCCCTCTCTGTGGGGGGCAAAACTTCCCCCCCAATAGCCAGCGAAGGTGTCAGCTGGCTATATCGGGGCGCCGGAAACCACAGCCACTCGGTCTTGGATGGGTTGAGCCGAAGCCTGTTCCCACCCATCCAGTCCCGCACGGCCTCCAGGCACCTAGACATAGCCCCCACAGCATCGTTGGGGTGGTCCGGAGTGGAGATGTACAGCTGGGTGTCATCTGCATACAGATGACACCTCACTCCAAGACCACGGATGATCTCGCCCAGCGGCTTCATGTAAATGTTGAACAGGAGGGGAGAAAGGACCGACCCCTGAGGCACCCCACAAACCAGGGGCCTAGAGGTGGACCTCTCCCCCCCCGCCAATACGAATTGCGAACGGTCAGAGAGGAAGGAGGAGAACCATCGAAGGACGGTTCCACCAATCCCCAACCCCCCCAACCGTCACAATAAGATACTATGGTCGATAGTATCAAAAGCCGCCGAGAGATCTAATAGGACCAGGACAGAGGAGAACCCTCTGTCACGAGCCCTCCAGAGATCATCAACCAACGCGACCAATGCCGTCTCAGTGCTATGTCCAGGCCTGAAGCCCGATTGGAACGGATCGAGGTAAATAGCTTCCTCCAGGTACCGGGGGAGCTGACGTGCCACCACACTCTCAACAACCTTCGCCACGAAGGGAAGGTTGGAGACTGGACGATAGTTGTTTAAAATAGCTAGGTCCAGGGAAGGCTTCTTGAGGAGGGGGCGCACCACCGCCGCCTTCAAGGCGGTAGGGAGCACCCCCTCTCTCAAGGAAGCGTTGACAATCCCCTGGAGCCAGCCTCGTGTCGTCTCCCTGGCGGTCGAAACCAGCCAGGAAGGACACGGGTCCAATAAACAGGTGGTGGCATTCAGACCCCCCAGCAACCTGTCCACACCCTCGGCGGTCACAGGATCGAACTCCCCCCAGATAACACTCTCAAGACCTGCCCCGGACACCTCCCCCGGGACCACCCAATTGGAGTCGAGCCCCTCCCGAATCTGAGCGATTTTATCGTGCAGAAATCGGGAAAACTCCTCCGCCCTACCCTGCAAGAGGTCATCCCGCGCTCTCGGTTCAAGTAGAGAGCGGGTCACTCTAAACAGGGCGGCAGGCCGATTTTCTGCTGAAGCAATAAGGGCGGAGAAATACGAAGATTTCGCCGCCCCTATCGCCACAAGGTAAGTCTTAATATGAGATCTCACCTGTGTTCGGTCAGACTCAGAACGGCTCGCCCTCCAAATGCCCTCTAGACGTCTTTTCCGGCACTTCATCTCTCGTAGCTCCTCCGTATACCACGGAGCCAAATGGGATCTGTGCCGGGTCAGAGGTCGCAGAGGCACAACTCGCTCTAGAGCCCCGGCGGCCAACCCATCCCAGGTGGCCACCAGGTCTCCAGGCGAGCTGAGAGCCAGAGATTCAGGAAATGGCCCAAGCTCCCTCTGGAACCGATCCGGGTCCATTAGGCGCCTGGGGCGGAACCATCTAAGTGGTTCCGCCTCCCTGCGGTGGGGGGTAGCGGAACAGAAATCCAGCCTAAGGAGGGAATGATCTGTCCATGACAAGGGTGTAATAACTAAATCCCCCCAATTACAGTCATTCAACCACTGCCCAGAGACAAAAATCAGGTCCAGCATGTGTCCTCCTATGTGAGTGGGGGCAGAAACTAACTGGGTCAGGTCCATGGCCGTCATGGAAGCCAAGAACTCCCGGACCAACCCCGAGGTTTCACCGAGCGATGGCAGGTTGAAATCCCCCATGACCAAAAGCCTAGGGGTCTCAACCGCCAGCCCGGCAATTACCGGGCAATTACCTCTAGGAGTCCGGGTAGGGCCGATGAGACGTGGCAGGGAGCCAGGTACGCCATCAAAAGACCCATCTGTACCCCTTGCCCCCACTTCACAAATAGAGATTCACAGCCAGCCGTCTGAGGGACAGTGGCCTCCCTAGGACAAAGGACTTCCTTTATAAGCACCGCTACCCCACCACCCCTTCCCTGAGCCCTAGGCTGGTGAAATGCAAGGAAACCTGGTGGGCACATCTCAACCAGAGGGACACCGCCCTCTGGGCCCAACCAGGTTTCGGTGACACCTACCAGGTCCGCGGCCTCCTCCTGAACCACATCATGGATCAGGGGAGCCTTATTAACCACGGACCTGGCATTGCACAACAACAGCCGGGTATTCAGGGCCTGAGATTCCGGACAACCAGGGCTGCAGGATGGGTGATGAGGGTCGGAGCGGGCTACCGCTTGCAGACATCGGGAGCGCGATCCCCTTACCGGATATGGCCCTCTACCCCCAGCATATCTACCTCTCCCAGTCACCGTGCTAATAAAATTGGCCCCCCGCTGCCCACCCCGTCTGCCACCCCGACACAGGAACCCCCGAGGCCCCCCAGGCGCGCGTGCCGGCCTGGCTGCCCCCAATTCCATGCGGGCTGTCTCCCCCGCCCGCCCTGGATCCTTCCAACCCCTTAAAAAATCCCATTAAAAATTTAATCCCAGGTTTATAACATTTCCTCCGGTTTCTTCGGCCCCACCATCGCTCCGGATCCCAGGATCCCTCATCACAAAAGGTCTTAGAGAGTCTTGGAGGCCACCTGAGGGAGAGGGGGGCATCCCTCAGGGCCCAGAGCTCTGCCCTCGAGTAAGTCCGTGGTCCCGGCCACCTCGACAGTCCCGGAGCGCCTGCAGTCTCTGCCATCCTCTGGCCGCGGAAAAAATCCAGGTAGGCTGGGGTATATGCCGCCTCCCCCCAGTCGTCCCACCTCTGCCACCGGTGGGACCCCCGGGGGGGGAAAGGTCACAGGCAGAGCTAATCCCCCCCCTGGGCCCACCACCTCTGCCACCGGTGGGGGCCCCAGGGAAAAAAGGGGAACAACCATGGCTCCGCCTAAGCAGCCCACGGGGGCATCGGCACCACCACTCCTCAGCCGAGCTCCTCCGTGGGTCCCCCAGCCTCCGCGTCGTCTTCGGGGCCGTCAAGGGTGCCCTAGGTCCACTCCAGGGCCGTAACTGCAACAGGCCCGCGTCAGGACCAACCGGAGCCTCCCGAGACCGCCCCGGCCCGAGTGAGGTCGCCGAGCCTGCCACACCGCCGTGCCTCACTGGGGGCGCCAAGGCCTTTTCACCACCCCTTGGAACTCCGGGGGTGTCACGGCCGCTGTTCCAGGGCCTCCGCGGCTGTAGCAAAGCCGCCGAGGCCAGTCCAAGGCCCTCCAAACGGCCCCCCCGAATCGGCCTCGCCCTGGGGAATCCAGGGCCACCATACTCCTCAGGGGGCTGCTGGGGCCATGCCGTGACATAGTCTCTGTATAGGACGCCGCCACAACGACCCCAGAGGCAGCCGCCGCCGCCGCCGCCCGCCGCCGCCGCCGCGGCCACCGCCGCCACCGCCAGGCGCTCGTCCACAGACACCCCGCTCCGCCGACCGCCGACTTACTCCGCCGACCGCCGACCGCCGGGAAAGGCCTCCGGGGCCTCCACGATCGACTCAGAGCCGCCAGGGCCGTCGCGACCACGCCGCCCTCTGCACCGGTCCCACGGCTCCAGCAGACCCCCGACCGGTCTCCAGATGTCCCGACCGGCCTCCCCCGATCCTTCCCTCGCCTCTGCCACCGGCGAGGGGACCTAGGGGACAAGGGGGGCCGCAGCTGAGGCCGTCTAGGCCGGAGCGAGCAGCGGCGGAGCACCGCGTCGGCCATCTTCAAAACCCGGAATTCTAGGTTTCTGCAGGACAAAATCGCTCAGATCCGGGACGAGCTGGACTCCGACTGGGCATCTCCGGGCGGGGGGGCGGGGGTGGATATCGGTGCGGTCAATTGGGTTGAGTTCGATCCTGTTACTGTGGAGGACGTGGACAGGATACTGGGGGGACTGAATGCCACCACCTGTTTGCTGGACCCGTGCCCCTCCTGGCTGGTCTTGGCCACTCGGGAGGTGACACGAGGCTGGTTCCAGGGTATTATAAACGCTTCCTTGAGAGAGGGGCTGTTACCTGCCGCCTTGAAAGAGGCGGTGGTGCGGCCCCTCCTCAAGAAACCATCCCTGGACCCAGCATTGTTATCTAACTATCGTCCTGTCTCCAACCTTCGCTTTGTTGCGAAGGTTGTTGAGAGTGTGGTGGCACGTCAGTTCCCGCAGTACCTGGATGAAGCGAGTTATCTTGACCCCCTCCAATCGGGCTTCAGGCCCGGGCACAGCACGGAGACGGCGTTGGTCGCGTTGGTGGATGACCTCTGGAGGGCCCGGGACAGGGGTTGTTCCTCTGTCCTGGTCCTGTTAGATCTCTCAGCGGCTTTTGATACTGTCGACCACAGTATCCTATTGCAGCGGTTGGAGGGGTTGGGGGTGGGAGGCACCGTGTTGCGGTGGTTCGCCTCCTTCCTCTCCGACCGCTCTCAATTTGTGTTGACGGGGGGGCAGAGATCGGCCCCGAGGCCCCTACGATGTGGGGTGCCTCAGGGGTCGGTGCTCTCGCCCCTGCTGTTCAACATTTATGTAAAGCCGCTGGGTGAGGTCATCCGTGGCTTCGGGGTGGAGTTCCATCAGTACGCTGACGATACTCAGCTGTACATCTCCACCCCGGGCCACCCCAACGAAGCCGTCGAAGTGATGTCCCGATGCCTGGAGGCCGTGCGGAGTTGGATGGGTCGTAACAGGCTTCGTCTCAACCCGACCAAAACCGAGTGGCTGTGGTTTCCTGCGCCCAGATACAGCCAGCTGGTTCCTTCGCTGGCCGTGGGGGGAGAGGTTTTGACCCCCGTGGAAAGGGCGCGCAACTTGGGTGTCCTCCTGGACGTACGGCTGTCTTTAGAAGAACATATTGCAGCCGTCGCCAGGGGGGCTTTCTATCATATTCGTCTGATTTACCAGTTGCGGCCCTTTCTGGATCTGGGCGCACTTCGCACAGTCACTTCCGCCCTCGTCATCTCCCGCCTGGATTATTGCAATGCTCTCTACATGGGGCTCCCCTTGAAGAGTCTCCGGAGGCTGCAGCTGGTCCAGAATGCAGCCGCGCGGGTGATCGTGGGTGCTCCTCGGAGCTCCCACGTTACACCGCTTCTCCGCAGGCTGCACTGGCTTCCTGTGGCCTTCCGGATTCGATTCAAGGTGGTACTGACAGTATTTAAAGTGCTCCATGACTCGGGACCTGGGTACTTACGGGACCACCTGCTGCCATTATCAACCTCCCTCCGCCCAGTACGCTCCCACAGGGTTGCCCTCCTCGGGGTACCGCCGCCCGGCCGTTGTCGGTTGACGGCCCCGAGGGTTCGGGCTTTCTCTGTGGGAGCCCCCTCCCTTTGGAATGATCTCCCCCCGGAGATACGGGCTATGACGGATATTCTGACCTTCCGGCGCGCAGTGAAAACCCTATTTTTTCAACAGGCTGGCCTGGCCCAGTAACTGTATTTTAGTTTTTTAACTTAATTTTAATCGGGGTTTTATTAGTTTTTAATTTTTAACTCTATTTTTGGGTTAGACAGCCGGATCAATTTGGTTTAATTTATTTTAATTGTATTTATTGAGTATTTATTATGTGTTTTTAGTAGGCTGTACACCGCCCCGAGTCCCTTTTTGGGAGAGGGAGCGGTATAAAAGTTTAATTAAATAAAAAAAAATAAAAATATTAATAGATCTATTTCACCTATAGAATTTAGGGGTGGCTATTAGCCTCAAGGTGACTAGATAATCTGACCATAACAACATTGATGTTAATATCTTCTGTCTTCAGATAACATGCTATTTGTTTCAAAGCAAAGATCATTTGCAATGTATTGTATCCAATGAAAATTAGAGTCATAATGACTGTCCATGGTTTTCATGATAGCTATAAATTCTTGAGCCACCTTCAGCTCCATAGTCAAGGCTAAAATCTCTTTTTTCCCAGAACCTGTGGGGGTTCAACAATGACATGAAATATAGGTAAAGAATTCAGCTTCAGGGTCTGCTGACAGTAGGATGTATGAAATAGTATACAATGGTATACAACGATATACCCTTCTTGTCCACATATTTTATCTTCACATATAGGACCTCACATTTAGTCACTTATCAAACCATATGTATGGTCTTCATCAAGCTGTCATTGAATACTATTGTCATCTTTCTTCTCAAGCCTTGGAATTAAGGTTGCTATATAACATCTTTAGGAAACATTGGATAGAACCCTTATATATTCACTATATATGCCACCCAAGGATTTAGATGCTGTTGCCTGGGCACTTGAATGGCTGACACAAACAAGCATAATATGAATTCTAACAAGATAGTAATATAAATGGTTCAATTCTGACATCACATTTAACTCTTAAAGGTGTTTTTCCTGGTGGAGCATATGTGTGACTTTTTTTACAGACTCGGTGCTTTTATACAAGCAACAAATGAAAACTCGTAAAAGGCTCTGGTTGTTTGGCCAATTTTGGCCTACATGACTAAAATTCTTTACAATACACAATACATCATCACATACCATTTGAAGACAATTGAAATCCATGTACTGTGGTCTAACCACTAACAACCTTTTACTTGAAGAACAAATTATTACATTCAATTACCATATTTTGAACACATTATGTAAAACTCTACCTTTCTTAAGTAATTTATAATGATGTAAAAAGTGACAGGGAAGAGAAAAGGCAACCAATAAAAAGGTAGATGGAGTCAATGATGGCAACAATGGTTGCACTGTTGGAAGACTTGAACAACCAGGTCAGGGACAGATTGTCCTAGGGAAAAATCTATATGGTTGTTATGAGATGACAATCAATCAATTGCTAATGTGGTGACCTGGGGCATGCACAAAGGCAACCCAGCAGATAATAAATAGGGGGTCCCTTTATTAGGTCCAACTTTGCCCCCAATGTCCCGGTTAGCTTCCAGTCTGGAGAAAACTCTCCCAGGAACCTGCAACAACCTTAGGCTGCAGATATTTCAATCCAAAATGGTATAAACAGAAAACTTTAAACTATAAATCCAACAAAGCAAGATAAGGTAATAAATCCAGCAGAGCAAAATAAGGAGTTCCAGAAATGAAGTAACAACGGTAAATCAAACCAGTTGGGAGGATGCCAGGAACTTGATAACCGCAGCCAAACACAAGATAAACTCAATGTTTGTTCCCGACAAATACCCCTCCCAAGTGGTTCTCCGTTAAACTGCCTCCCTAGGTGTGCCTTGTGTAGGGAATCAGGGCCCTTTCCTCCTTCGTAAGAAATGCAACCTACATTGCTTTCTTCTCCATTCTTCCCTGCTTGCCCTAGGATGAAGAGGAGGGAGCTGTGATGACCCAGAGTGTATCACAATGTAACAAAAACCAAAATGTAAATAAATATTCTTTAATGCCTTCAACTTGGCTTCATTGGGCTTCATTGTCCAATCGTTCAGTTGGAGATTAAACTCTTTCCAAAATAATATTCCGAACGAAAGAAATACAGTCCAAATTCAAAGAGCAGATAACGAAGCAATAAAAAACCAGAAACAAACCACACTGAAGAAAGTTCCACGACAGACCAGGATAATTAATTACAAACTTCAAGAAGATAACCAGGTATAGTCATTGGAAGAACACCAACCAAGATAAACCTCATCCAGGAATAAAACACTCTTTGTTTCCAGCATTTGCTAGCATGCAGGTCCAACCTCTTATGCAGTTCTCACACCTGCAGCCCATGAAGAGGATCAAGGCCCTCTCCACCTAAGTAGACCACATCTTTCCCTTATCCTCTCCGCCCTGTGTGCCCTAGGATGGCTAGGGGATGCGGCTGGGTCCTCCTCTGCCTGTCAGCCAGCCTCTACCCTTCCCCAGCCTCCTCCACAATCTTTAGAGCCCCCCTTCCACTCCCTGTTGGCTGTTCCTCCTCTCCCTCAGAATCAGTCTCCATCAGGAGCATGACATGAGCCTTGGTCTTCCTCTGAAACCCCCCTCCCTTGTTCTACCTTTTTCCTTCTCTGCCCAGCCTGACTTTGCCCTTCCCCAGTTTCCTCCACAGCCCACTGAGCCATTAGCTCCCTAATGGCTGTTCATGTTCCGCCTCAGATTCAGACTCCGATGGGGCCATGACAACTAACATGATGAGAAGGTTTTGCAGCATAATATACTTTAGTTACTGCCCTGACTGCCAGTAGCTTTCTAGTCTAATAAAAATGCTGGTTTTAACTTATTATATAAAGCTGTACATGATTGGTTCCTATACATATCAAAAACATCTGTTCTGACTAGACATTGTCCATTCATACATTCTATTACATCAGTTGATATTGAACATCTCCAGCTAACCCTACTACTTTTTATTAACTCCCATCCTATTTGAATTAAAAGCCATCTGTTAGCTTCTGCAATTTATAGCATATATGTGTTCCCTTGTTACATTATCATTAATAATAGCAGTAGTTTTGAATATGAATCTTTATTGTGAGCATATGATCACATTCTTCAAAGTGATAATATTAAAGATGTAGAAAAGTGAAACAATGTAAAAAGTAAGACATTGAAAAGCTCTTAAAGGAAGAACTTTCCAGAGGTCACCCTTCCCTTTCTTTCCTTTCCTTTCCCTTCTCTTCCTTTCCCCCTAAATACTAATCACTACTTAAATATTCTTGAATATTCTTGAAATATCATCATATTTGGTGCTGTACCCAAAAAAAAAAATCTTGGACAGCACTTAGAAAATATGCTTTTGACAAAATTTACATCAGTCAATTATAAAAAGCCACACTGCTTGGATCATCAGTACATTATGGCAGTCTAAGTTTTTGAGAAGAACTTGGTGTATATTAACGTCAATACCAGCTAAGGGACCGGCATCTGTTATTTTACATTTTCTGTATATAATAATGATGTGAGTTTATTGGACAGTTTTGCCTGAGAGATTTTTCTTGGGGAATAGGCTTATTAGTTTAATAGTTACTAAAAATTGTACAAATTTCAAGGTCAGTATACAACTCTGTATATAAATAAATAAACATTCATTTTAAAATGCAAAGAGAATTAATGAATTCATAATTTAAGAGATTCTCACATGGAAATTCGGGGAAGAAGAACTTCCCATTTATCATTTGCCACACTGAAAATTTATCTGTCTTCAGCGATACTAGGAAGATTTTCTCTCTGTGTATCCAGCAATTTTGAAGACTTTTTTCATTAAATCGTAGAATTATAAGAGTTGGAAGGCACTTCAGAAGTTATCTACTACCTCATGAACAAACCCACCATTATAGCATCCACAACAGATAGCTATCCAGTTCTCCCTTGAATATTTTCAGCGAAAGAGTTCAGCATCTTCATATGACAGCTTGTTCTTTTCACTGACAATTCATGCAATCAGGAAGATGTCTAGCTTGAACTTAATTCCTTGTAGTTTTAATGCATAAATCTTGTCCTGCGTTTCAGGCAATAGAAAACCAGTCCATCTTTCTTCTGTGTGACAACCTTTCAAATACTTGAAGCCTGCTATCATATTTTCCATCTCTTCTGTAAACTAAACCTACCCAGGTCTTTTAACCATTCCTGACAGGGTTTCATTTCCAGATCTCTCAACATCTTGATAGCTATTCTGTGAACCTGCTTCAGTTTGTCCCTCCTTGTTGAATTGTGGTGCTTAGATCCAGGGATAATATCCCAAATTGGATCTTAGTAAGGAAGTATATATTGTATTGCATGAATTACTTCTCATGATCTGAACTTATGGGAAGTGATGTTCAGATGATGGACTCAGCAACGTTTTTGTTATGCATCCCAAGATATATAACACGTACTTTTTTAGGAGCTTCGTTTCATTGATAGTTTATGTTCAAGTTGTGGTTGATAAGACTACCCAAATTACTTAGAGGAAAAGATTAGTCCTTCTTCTACAGGCTGAAATTCTGAATATTATCTTAATCCCATTTGGCTGCTACATGAATTTAAAAACCATGCCTGCTACTTCTAATTCTAATTTCGGAATTAGAAATCTTTTTTTGGTCTTCAAACTTTAAAAAACCATGTTTTGTTTCCAGAGATCTTTAAATAATTTCATTCCTTTCTTTAAAATATTGGAGGATAACACATTTCTAACAGATAGCGGCTTCACGTATCTTGTGTCACTTTTCTTCTTAAAACAGCTACTTGGATAAGCTACTTGGCCTTTTCTTTGTTTTTAAACAAAAACAAACACTATTCTGATTCTGGGTGATTTTCGTATGTTAACTATTTCATAATTCAATTAGTTATGCACTCTGTGGGCATAACTTAAACCATTGTCATCTTGGGCCCAACATTTATTTCCTCTACAGATCTTTATTCCTAAATCCATGTTAAATTTCTCTGAGTTTGCCTATGATGTATTCACTGATGTAAAGATGTACAAGATAATAAGGAAGAAATTACCCATATCTTTGAGCTGTTATTAGAAGCAGACTAAAACTTGGAAGATTCATATGGCCTTTTGAATTTATTAATCTTGAATTCAATAGACTCAACTCTACTAGTCTGTAAAGTAGAGTCTACTCTGAGCTGGATGCAGTTCCTAGTGTTTTCATGAGTATAGTTATAGGTTTGGGGGGAGGCAGTTGAAAGTGTTTTTGTTATTGTTTTGGCAACAATACAGAATTTTCAGAATATTTTCCAACTTTTCAGTCTGTCTATATCCTTGGTATTATTTCATGCCAGTACCAGCCATCGCAATACAGCTTAACCTCGGAAAGTGCCCAGATGCATTGACAAGCATTTTAGGTTTCTTCTCTGAATTTAGATGTAGCACTTGGGAATAAGTTGAATTGTTCAATATTAACAATATTCTGTGAACATGCTGCTCTGAATCCACAGTTTACACATATTTTGAAACGCATCTCAAGTAATATAGTAATGAATTAAACATAGCCACAGAACAATGACTTGGTTCAGCAATGTTTAATCATGATTGGGAACTGAATCACAATTGCTTGGTTTAAATGTCCTGCTAAGCCATAAACCATGAACTATAAACTATAGCGGCTGGGATTTCACAATTACATTAAGCTAAAACCAATTAAAATCTTAGCATGATATGGGAAATCATCCAATATAACCTGTTGGATATTACTGTTTTTCAGTAATATAAGATGATTTTAGTAGATAACCAAGGACATATTTCTTTGTTAGGATGAAAACAATGAACAGTAGCATAAAATTATATACAATAAAGTCCTTTTTTGCTATGTGTCCAGCTCTGAAACTGGTTTAGTCTATTTTAAGGTGAGTACTACAAATGACTCTTCCTTTTATAGTTGGGAAAAGTTCTCTGGCTATACTTTGTACCAAAGTAGAGACTTCTTGACTATGTACCATTCTAAATTTCTTCATCATTCTATGCAATGACAGCGGAAAAATTTAGAAGTGCTGTTTATTTTTTTTACCAGGGCATATCATTACAAGAGCATTAAATATTCTGTTGCACCAACAGATTAAATCTCCTTTTTAGGATAGAAAATCTGACTGAAATAAGTCCTTGATAAGTTATTGCCCAGTAATCCATGACAGAAGGCTACATCTACTGCCTTCATCCATTGAACAGTATTTCAATATTCATTATTCAGCAGCATTTCCTATAACTGGTACTTGCACCTTCATATTTAGATGCCAATTCTGAAAAGAATAGAAAGATGAACTCCCCATATTGTGAAAATTAGAACAAAAATAAATAGGTAGAAGAAATAGATGTCAGTAGCTGCCCTAATGACAGTGTATCAAAGGGAAATTCATGAGAGCAACTTGATGTTGTTAGTTGTGGCAATATATTTGAATAATACTAGACTAGAGAACTGTATATAGAATTCAAGCAAAAGTGAAGATTTTGGTCATATCAAAGACTAAACCAGGAAACAGAACTAGCGTTCTTAGTATAATCTCTAAAATTATAACTTTTATTTAGTGATATTTGTATGCAGCGTAAACCGAAGTGCATATTCTTATTTTAGAAAATAATGTTTCAGTTTATAATGATGGGGAAGATATCATGAGCAAAATTCTTCACAGACCCACCATAAATAAATGCACATCTAGTATTTTCATCTGATAAATCAGCCTCTAGATTGATTATACTTCCTAGCTCACTTTTCAGTATATTGCTTTCTTTTAAGTATATTGCTACCTACAGCTGCACATCTGTGATGGCTCCATCAAAAGTTTTATAATGGAAGGAGTTATTTTTTCAAACAATCATTTTTCCAAATGAAAAATTATGAAGCATATCCCAGCCTGATAAAAATCTTTCTATTTTCTAAAAAAGAAAGGCATGCTTTGATAAATGAAACCAAGTTTTCAATACTGGGATGTTTGTTGCATTCCTGCTTGAGATCAAACATTGCCGGTTATCAGTTTTTGTTAACTGTTCTTTAAAAAGATGAAATATTGAGAGTACACACGCACTTGAAAGTCACAAAACAAAATATTTTTTTGCATTTAAAAAAAAACATACCTTCACAACTCAGTTTGATTTTCATTTGACTTTCTGCTTTTATTTTTAGAAGATCTTACATTTGAGTATACCTTATCTGTGACAAGAGAAACCACTCTAGGAAATGTATATTTCTTTATGTACATCCTGGGAAAAAGTTTATTTCTTTAAAACTATATTAAACTCATTAAAAGTAGATGAATAGAGTGTATTGAAATGTTTCAACTGAAATAAATCAGATTTTAAAAATTCACTTGAAGTAGTTGATGTCATTTTTTTCTCTTCCAGACAAGCACAGCAAAACCAAGAGTTTTTTTTAATGATTTAGAAGATTGATCACTCATTTCAGTATACCACAGTTCAGTAGTGAAGAGTGAACTACGTTCAGCTTGGTGGAATTCAATGAATACTTATCTGTCTCCATAGTTCTAATGAAAACCTCTATTTTTAATGTTGAAATATATGTTTTATTATTCTGTCCTCTTGGAGTTGCTATTTCATACCTTATGATGACGGACTTCAGTCACTAAACATCTTCAAAAAATAAAGTTTGAATAAAAACATATTTATCTATTTGCATGATAATAAAAATATTTTGTAAAGACCCAAGCTGACAAAAAATGGAAGAAATATGAATTATGATCCATAGCAGTATCTTAAAATTTTGTTTTTATAATAAAGAAAGCTGGAACAGCTGTTTTCTTTGAAGAAAATGCCTGGTTCAATTCCCTATGTGTATGTAAGACAAAATCAGTTGCTAAACTTTGTTAAGGTTTTAATCTTGCTAAATAGACAAAGCATAAGACTGTTTGTTTTGATAAATATTATTTTTTTAATTGTTTCATAAATATCTCCAGTTTTAAAAAAGTAATTATGCCCAATGAACATTCTCTTTTTACGTTTAGCACATACATTATTTTTAAAAAATGCATACTTGCTTGCAGCTTTGTCAGAATGTTTAATGTTATGCAATTGAGTTAGACATGCACACATTTGTTGTTTTTGGAACATTCTTGTAACAATTTTAACTTCCAATTTAGGAACTAAACTCTGCATTAGGATTAAGGGAAACATGCAGTCTGGATTTGGGAAAATTCCCTTTCCTAGATCACCTGCATTTTAGTATAAAAACTCCTATTTTATGTGAAGATAAGAATACTCTCATCCTGTTCTAATTACATTCACAACGACTATAGTAAAATTCCATAGAGCTGAAAATATTCTGAAGGAAACTCAGAATAATGTAATGCAACCAAAAATTATATGATGGACTAATATTCTGAACTAATTAGAACTTCAGTGATACCATTACATTCCAATTGATGAAGCACTGCTTCCATATGTGGTACTATACATACATACATGTACACAAACACATACATAGTTTATATAGAAAATATACACACCACTGTTAAAATGCCAAGTTTTTGAGATGTAAAAAAATATATGATCAAGTTAAATTACTTTAGAATTCTCCCTACTTTTAATGTAACATTTAAGCTGCATACACACACACACACACACACACACACACACACACACACACTTTAAATGCTATTTCTTCTGGACTTTAGCTAAAATAGTTGTATGACTGCATTTTGGTCTTCGTTTGCAGCTGTTCAAAGTTTCTCTGGTGTTAATTCATCAGAGCTTCTCAGTGCCTATTCTATTTATACCACCTGAGTTTTAGATTTGCTATTTTTTATTTTGAATTTGTATACGTGCTTTCTGCTGAATCCATAGTTTATTAGTGGTATATGTATGGGAAAATGTGTCGCGTTGTCGCGGTTTGCTCGTTGTCCTTAGGTTCTCTGATCAGCCTGTAGAGCCCCCGCAGGGGTGAAATTTAGAGGGACCCTCGCGAGGGTGAGTACTTAAGTACTAGAATCAATAATTGACACAGACACCATAGTTTCTCAAGGTGAGAGAGCACGTTGTGCCCGGGGTAGATGAAGAAGTCCCCCGATTGCAACGCACCACCCTCTTTTATTTTGCAGTTTCATCAGGGCGGGGGGAGCGAGACATATGTGAAGAGGAGCAAGGAAGTATAATTCTAATGGCGCCATGGCAGGATGCGACCACTGTTGTGTGCTAAGATAGCGTGATTATCTATTAACAAGATATTTGTGGTCAGCTAGTTCCTGTAACTATTTGCCTACGTGTCGTGCCAAGCTGAGCTTATCATGCAATTCCTAACTTGAGAAGGTCATTCTTACGGCCTTATGTCAAGAGGACTCTCGAAGTTTACTACAAGTCCTCTTTTCTTTGTTTTTAAGGTGCCGCGATATCCGATTCAAAATATAAGCCTTTCTCCTTTGGAGTATCATAGTGCTTGGATAAGGACATACCCTCCGGGACATCCCGATCCGATTGCACAACCTCGTTCAAGGGCAGGTTATCAGTGTCAGAGTCGTCATCGGAACATAAGTGCAAAAGCGGAGCCTTGCACTCCTCAGTTGGGATTGCCATATATACATGATTTTGCATTAAGAGATTAAGTTGCGCAGCAGCTTTAGCTTCGGCAATAGCATTTAAACTACGTTTGATCATTGAAATAAAGATAGATAATAAACAGGGTAGCAGAAAACATCCTATAGCAATTATAGCCACCAAAATAAAAATAGCCTTTAAACCGGGAAACTTGGGGAGAAACTCGTCAAACATTCCCCCTATGTCCACTCCCTTCCATGTTTGCACAGGTACATGCGCCAGTTTTATCATTTTTATGGCAGCCTCATCTACAGCCTTCATGCTGTTATCAATTTCAATGCAACAATCGGTAAGGTTAAACTTTCCACATACCCCCCCTTCTTTTGCTAACAGGTAATCTAGTGCCAGACGATTTTGCATTATGTAAGTACAAGATGTTACTGACTCTCTCGCAAGGGATCGCATGGTGGCCAATGTTTCATCAGTGATTAGCTCTACTACCGCTTGAAGACGGATGATGCGGTTAAGCATGTAGATGGGTGTTCTGTATCCCCACATGCCATCCTCTGCCCAGGTTGCCGGGTCATAATAATGAATTATGCGTTCTGGGGGCCACTCATCATCTTTCCAATTTACTTTATGAATTTGGGAGGTGTCTCTCTTCTCGCGTGTGGCCTCCCTGGCTTCCTCGTATACCGGGTGACCTAGGACCTGTCTTTGCGACAAAGGGAGCAGAAAAAAACCTGGTCGTATGGTCCCTAGTACACAAGATCCTTGCCAGGCGGCTGGGAGGATGGAGAAGGCATTGGTGCCACATATCCAGTAAAGCCCTGTTGGTGCTGGCCAGGTGGCGGAATCATTCTCGGGTTGCTGTAGGTAAGAAAGGTAAGAAGTGAGGTTATGGGTGGGCCTAGGAAGGTTATTGGGAGAGTCCCACGAATCGTTGGTGAACGTACCTAAACATAAAAGAGAGCCTGCTACAAACGTACGTGCGGAGGTATTAACTCTTTGATAGCATTGTCTTCCTACCAAATTAGTGGTCAGGGTCCAGTTTTCAGGAATTGTGTTCAGGGTATCAAAGTTGGACCAATTAGTTATGACATGGGTGATGTTAATTTCCTGGGCCTGCCACGGCCATTGTTCCCCCATCGTAGTTCCCCCACACACAAAGCAATTTTTAACTTGCAATGATTTAGCAATAGTCTCTGCAAGGTGTACAAAGGTGTTGCGCACCTCATGTGGTACTGGTCAGGTGAGTCAATTTTGCCAATTCCGAATAAACAGAATGAAATAAGGAGTGTCTGGTTGAGTCGATGGAAATTTTGCTTACTATTATTTTGATGGCTACTGAAGGGTTGGTTCCTGTCCCATCAATACCCAAGCCATAGTCATTGTCAGTACCTTTCCATGTTTGGAAGGAAAGCCAATTTTCCGGTACTGGAAACGTGAGATTGATGGGATTGCACTGATGTTGCATACAGTTGGGATCGGGAACTCTAAGACGGGTGATATAGAGTTTTTTAAGGTTATCCCTCTTGGGTATGGTGTCGGGTCGCACTGTGAGCCCTCTGGATTGAAAGTCCACACATTTCCATTCATTGCAGTAGGTGCCTTTGCCACAGTGGTCGTGTTGATTTGAAGTTCTGGCACAGATGTACTTTTCGTTGCTGGAATATGTCCGTTGCCAGACAAGTGAGCCACATTCATTTGTGCCATAGTCCATGGCTTCGCAGGCATCAAAAGTGACCGATTGGGATACCTTCGGATTATAAAAGTCATGATTGACCAGTGTCTTTTTCGATGAGCCAGCGCCGACAGTGATGAGGATGTTGTAGCGATGAGTGGGGCCTGTGGGGTCATAACAGGTTTGTTTGTTGTTATCTTCACAAATACTATACGTCGTGCTATTCCACACACAGGTGGTGCAAATAAAATGGGTGTGATATATTAATGTAGTTCTGATGGTCTGCCCCTGTTGAGTTTTTTTCAAGCAGGGGGTGCAATATTTGGCATCTTGGGAGGTGAGTGCACTTCGTGTCCTCCGTTGGGGGGGGAATAAACTTCTGTCGTAGGGATAATGTCAGCCGAGAAGAAGTGGCAAAGCCTCGTACCATTTTTGTAATTTCACATTGGTATAGACCAAAGTCTGAGTGGGTCAGATCAGTTACTGAAAGATGAGTTGCTCTAAAATGATAATTGATGGTATATTTGGGTGAGTCTTGTAGATATATGGTATTGTTGAAAAACCAGTGCCAGATGATTCCCTTTTTCTTGATTGGAGACCTCTGGTAACAGGAGAGGGCCTGAGAGCGAAGATGCAGTGCTCCCTCATTGTTGTAACGGTGCGTGTGAATCAAGGAGTTGAATTTAGGATGTGGAGAGGACTCGAGAAGCTGTCTACGAATTCGTTGTCCGCGGAGCGGTGACCAGGAACCAGGATAGCGGTCAGGGAGATGGGAGCCAGGTGCATCCCATAGGCAGCTGGTGGTATCACAGGGAGGTTGGCAGCAGGAGAAGTGGCGCACCAGGGTATGGGAAAAAGATTGAGGAGAAGATTGAGACAAAAGGAGCCAAGAAAGAAACATAGAGGGTAGTGGGAGGCGAGTTACAGAGAAAATGGAAAAGAGATAAACTGTATGATTGAAGGATTGACGGGAAGCAAGAAAGCCTAAGCAGGAATAAGGTCCCACCATATTCGCAGTGACATAGACATGTAGGTAGACCCGACAGGGTTGGTAGCCATACAGAAGAGAGACGTGAGGTGAGGGACGCAAGGCACGGCCTTGATGTTGAAAGGCATAATTACAGGCGGAAAGAGAGATGTCTTCAAAGGCAAAGGTAACGCGTGTGAACGGAGGGGCAGGATCAGCCCGAAACTGAGAAAAGACAGGAGATATCAGAATCAGAAGGGCTAGGAGAGGAACACTTGTCCTTAGCCTCCCCATGATAAGGTCGAACACAGCGCGCAGGCACCCAAAGAACACGATCAGGAAGTTGAACAGCAGCGTATCCTTTGCCCCAAGTGATCAGTTGCACAGGTCCCTTCCACTTCGGATCTGGAAGTTGCCTGAAATACACAAGAGGTCTGGAGGTAGGGACAGGAGGTGTGGTAAAGTGACGAGAAGCAGCCGTAGAAGAAGGAGAGCCAGTAAGATTCAGAAAGTTCAAGGTATATAAACATACATTTAACACATTCTGTAACGCTGGGAGGTTCAGGGGGCGTACGCCTTTTTTCCCCATGTATCGATCAAGGGCCGTTTTGAGTGTTAAATTTGCTCTTTCCACAATAGCTTGGCCTTGGCTATTGAATGGAATTCCAAATTTGTGTACAATGGACCAATGATGACAGAACTCCGAGAAGGAGGAGCTCGTGTATGCAGGACCATTGTCTGTTTTTAAAATTTTTGGACATCCCAGTGTTACAAAGGTCCGAATGCAATGATTGATAGTGTTTTTAGTAGTCTCCCCCCTTTGCAGTGTGGCCATGATGAACCCAGAGTAAGTGTCTACAGACACGTGAATATACTTCCAGGGCGCAAAGGATACTGAGTAACGTCCATTTGCCATGTGTCACAGGCCTCGGTGCCTCTAGGATTTACTCCTTCTGGGACACTTCGTGCCTGCAGACTACATGTAGGACATTGTTGAACAATTGCCGCGGCTTCTTGATGAGTAATTCCAAATTGTCTCACCAGAGCCTTTCTATTTTGATGAAAATAATCATGACTTTCTCCTGCTGTTAAGGTGTTATTCTGCAGGATTGGTAACAAATGCAACTTGCAGGCCTCATCTGCCATGTGATTGCCTTCTGAAAGAAATCCGGGCAGATGCTGATGGCTTCTGATGTGGGCCACAAACAGAGATTCCTTCCTTTCCTTCAATAGGTCTTGTAACTGTAAAAAAAGCGTCATTAAAGGAGAAGGGGTTGCAGGAGAAATGTAGGCATCAAATATATTCAAGGCCAATTGTGCTACATACAGACTATCAGATATTACATTAATTGGCTGGTTGGGAAAAAGTGTGAGTGCCATATTGAAGGCAGACAGTTCAGCCTGTTGAGCAGAAGGTTGTGGTGTGGTAAGTTTTTTATGCCATTGATTGTCAGTTTGCCACACACAAGCCCCGACGGTTTTAGAACCATCAGTGAATACAGTAAGACAATCTTTCACTGGTTGTTGTACTAAAGGAGTCTCTAGAGTGAGCGGAATTGTTTTCAGCACTTGTATGCGTGGGTCTGGTGGTAGATGGCAGGAGACATTCCCTTGCCACCCTTCCAACGCATCTTGTAACGCATCAGAATTTTGGAAGAGTGGTTCCCATTGTGTTAGTCTGCAGGGAGTGTAAAGCATGCAGATATCCACACCCATCAAGGCTCTAGCTCTTTTCCTCCCCCGTTCTATAAGAAGGGCCATTTGTGCAGCTCTTGTGGTGATTGATGCTTTTGGGGTATGAGGAAGGTGAATCCACTCTAAAATGTGTAGCCTCTTTGAAGTCGAGATTTGAACGATGATTGCTGTAAGGAGTGTGGGTGTGGGAAGAAGCGCCAATGAGAGTGCATGATTGTGTAATGAGCGGTCCACCCAATGGGTATGCAAGGCGCTGTTGATTTCTTTAAGAGCATTAAGCTGTTGCTCATTCAGCCAAATGAGATCCGCTGGATGCTTAAGGCCGACCAATGCTTGAAATAATGGCGAGAGAGTATGAGTTGAAATGGAAAGATATGGGCGTGCCCAATTGAGCGTGCCCAGGCATTGCTGTAACTGTACCAAGGTTGCAGGTTGAGGGAGTGTGAGAACAGGAAGGTGAGGTGAAGCTGTAGAGGCTAAAACCTTGTGTCCTAAATATTGTAACGGATAATGAGACTGCACCTTTTCTGGTGCTACATGCAGTCCTGCAAGAGCAAGGAGAGAGAGAAGACATGGAAAAGTTTTACATACTGTACCTTTAGGACCATCAGCTGCAATCAGGATGTCATCCATGTAATGATACACTAAAAATTCAGGAAATTTGCCCCGATAGGGTTGTAAAGCTTTATTTACAAAATATTGACACATCGTAGGAGAATTGAGCATTCCTTGGGGAAGAACTTTCCATTGATATCTAGCTGTAGGTTTAGAATTATTAAACTCAGGAACGGTGAAGGCAAATAGTATCCTGTCCTCTGGTATCAGCGGGATGGAGAAAAAACAATCTTTGAGGTCAATGATTATGAGATCAAATTTTACAGGAATTAAATTTGGATTTGGAAGGCCGCATTGCAATGGACCCATAGGTTGCAATATAGCGTTCAGAACACGGAGATCCTGTAGGAGGCGCCATTTGCCACTTTTCTTTTTAATTACAAACACTGGTGTGTTATATGGGTTGGTAGATGGTTCAATGTGACCTTCTGCCAATTGCTGCTGAACGAGAGTGTGAAGTGCGTTTAATTTTTCTTTTGTAAGAGGCCATTGATCAATCCAAACAGGAATATTTGATTTGAGAGTGAGAGAAAGAGGAGAAATAGCCATAATTCAAGGTATGTAGAGAGAAGTGTGGAGTTGAGATAGCAGGTCACGGCCCCACAAATTGCAATGTAATGGAAGGACAAAGGGTTTAAGATAAGCAATCACAGAGGAATGAGGCGTAGAGGCAGTAAGCCAAAGTGAGCTAACCTTTGCTGCCTGCGCTCCACCGACGCCTTGTACTGAAGTTGTTTCAGCAAGGGGCCAAGAGGATGGCCACTCAGAGGACCGAATGACAGAGACGTCAGCTCCGGTGTCAATCAGGCCAGCAAAAGATTGGCCATTCAGCAATATGGTTAACATAGGTTTGGAGGCTCGAACAGATTGCTGTAGAGCAAACAAAGAAGGGGGTTCAGGAGAGGGAAGAAGAATGAGAGTAGCCACAATCGTTCCCGCTTTCAGGGAAAAGCACCGGTCGCCAATGGCAGCGAGAGAGAGATTTTTCAGAGAAGAGGAGTCGTACAAAAAGGGTGCAGCGACTACGCCTTCAATGGTAAGGGAGGAGTTAGGTATGAGCAAAACAGGCAAGGAAGGCGGAAGTGGCTTCAGAACAGTGATAGAAAGAGGGAGAGTGAAGACCGAACCAGGATCATCATAAACGATGTCCTCTGTCAGCTGTACAGGGAAAGAAGTAGGTTGTAAAAAGGAAAGAGAAGAGGAAAGAGAAGAGGAAAGAGAAGTTTGTAGCGGGGTTAGCTGAAGACCCCATGCCTAGTTTTCCGATTGCTGAGCAGGAGGAGGGTTAGAGCGACATTGGGAAGCCCAATGAAAACCTTTTCTGCAACGAGGGCAAACAGTTTTTGGCTTGGCAGCATAGGGTGCAGTACCCCGAGACTGGCCACGAGGCGTTTCCCCCCCCACCTGGCATTCTACACTGATTTTTAAAATGGCCAGGCTTCCCACAATTAAAACAATTGCCAGAGCGAGACACGGCAAGGGCGTCGGACGACGGAGGGGAGGTGGGGAGGGATGCAGAAATGGAGGTAGAGATGGCAGCGGCAAGGGCGCTCATTTTGTGAGAAGTAGTTCCCACAATCCTACAAAGCTGCAGGAACTCAGCCAAGGTTACACCAGGTTTATTAGCAACAGGTTGAAGTATTTTTTTGACAATCTTCATTCGCATTGGTGTAAGCCAGTTTAATAAGAAGTTCTTGTCTGGCCGCCTCATTGTCAATTTGGCGTTCCAGAGCGGTTTGCAAACGGTTAACGAATGAAGAGTAAGACTCGTCAACCTCCTGCACTACCTTCAAAAAGGTGTGTGTGGATTTAGAGTCTGAATCATCCACACGTTTCAGGGCATTCATCGCACAAAGATGAATGATTGCAAAGGCACGGCGAGGGCAATTTTGTTGCTGAATCAGGGTGGAGAATAATCCGGTTCCCTTTAAGTGATCAGCAATGACCAGATTAGGGAGGCCTCGTCTTATTTCAGCATCTACTAATTTTTCATATTCAGACTGCCAAACAACATACTGGGCAGGAGTCATAAGCATAGAAAACAACATCTTCCAATCATATAACAGCATTACAGTGTTAGCAGACACGAGAGAATCAAGCATGCCACGAGTGTAAGTGGATTGCAGTCCATACATATTTACAGCCTCTTTTAAATTTTTCAACACTCTTAACTCTATGTTGTTATGAACAGGAGCGCCAAGGGCTCCCGGAACAAGAGTCATAGGGTAAGCAGAAGGTATATCACAAGATTCTAAGGTGAAGGAAGGAGAAGCCAGGATAGCAGTAATATTTCCCCCCGAGGGATGTGGGGACGGAGGATCAGTAGGAATGGGAGAGACAGAAGGAGAGGAGGGCTGCAGACGATTGTGCGGAGTGTCAGAGTGAAAAGGAGGGGCATAGGCAAGCTGAGGAATATCATCCGAAGAGTCGGCAGATTGGTAAGGTGGGGGAGAAGAATCAAGGTGAGCAGCAAGAGGCTCAGCAGGTTTAGAGGCAAGAGATAAAGACTCGGGGAGAGTGGTGGAGGGGTAGATAGTATTGAGCGCAGCCATTATCGCACGCCAGGACATAAGAATGTCCGGTGGAGCTCTGGGGACATCATACAGATATTTTTCCAAGCGTTCCCACAAAGTGCGACGCAGCGTGCCCTCAGCCAGATAAGCAGGACAGTGCTGCTCCACATAAAGCAAGAAGGAGGTGATAGATTTTCTAGACAAGGTATATACAGTGGTGCCGTTAATTTTCTGCAAACAATTAGCCTTCTTCACTAATTGGTAAAGTTCGTCCCTATGAACTGACGAAACTTTGGAGAGTGAGGAGCCCATTACTTACGATTGTACAGAGCCTTTGCCAGGTGCGTAGCAACGGGAGTGAAGGCAGCGCACCTCTAGACAGAAGTCACGCCATGGAGCTGAAGAAGTGAGAGATCCCGGACGAGCCCCCAGTTGTCGCGTTGTCGCGGTTTGCTCGTTGTCCTTAGGTTCTCTGATCAGCCCGTAGAGCCCCCGCAGGGGTGAAATTGAGAGGGACCCTCGCGAGGGTGAGTACTTAAGTACTAGAATCAATAATTGACACAGACACCATAGTTTCTCAAGGTGAGAGAGCACGTTGTGCCCGGGGTAGATGAAGAAGTCCCCCGATTGCAACACACCACCCTCTTTTATTTTGCAGTTTTATCAGGGCGGGGGGAGCGAGACATATGTGAAGAGGAGCAAGGAAGTATAATTCTAATGGCGCCATGGCAGGATGCGACCACTGTTGTGTGCTAAGATAGCGTGATTATCTATTAACAAGATATTTGTGGTCAGCTAGTTCCTGTAACTATTTGCCTACGTGTCGTGCCAAGCTGAGCTTATCATGCAATTCCTAACTTGAGAAGTCATTCTTACGGCCTTATGTCAAGAGGACTCTCGAGGTTTACTACAAAAATGTATCAAAATATATAAAAAAATAAGTTATGTAAATATAAAATATGCTTTTTACATTATGCAAGTGTCATAGTCACATTCTTCAAAAGAAAAGGTAATATTTTTTAAAAACTCAAGGACATCTGAGACATTAAGATGTTTCTTCATTAATCAGATAAAAATATATTTTCTACAATAAAAGCAAACATGAAGAAACATAATGGCATGAAAATAATAAATGGAATTGTGAAGGTCAATCAACTGCTTCTATTTATCGTCTTAGTACTGGCAGTACAGAAAGAGCGAGTATCAGTTTCAGTAAAAAATGAATATGACTGTACAGCAACAACTTCCTTTTACCAAATGAATAAAAATGCATCTGTGGAATCATTGTCAAGACCTGTAGCTAAATAATTGTAGCTAAATAATTCATAAAATTCAAACCAGGACAGAGTACCTATTTATATAATTTATCAATGGTTACTGATGGAAGATAGAAAGCAGATAATGATACAAAGTTTTGTGTGAGTCCATTACAAAATGCCTAAAGTACAGAGGAAATCCTAAAACTAAGGGATAGTTTGGTGCTGAAAAATCTAGTTTTAGATTCTAAACACAACTACACAAGATTAAGTTTAATTTTTGGCACCTTGGTGAATAAATTATAGATGGAATATTCAGACAAGCAGGCTTCAATGTTGATTCAGAATTCAATTCTGAATTCCTGAGTAGCTCAAGGTGATATTGTATATTTTGTAGAATCCATAATTTTGATTTACCTGTACTACCTTTAATAATAAATACATAAATTAATCTGTTGTTGCTTCCATTATACTTAGGCTCAAGTGAGTGAACAGCTTTACTGCATTTGGTGAATCACATAGATCCCGTTACATAGATCCAAGATCCAGTTACATAGGATATATATGGAGATGAGAAGTAAAATGAGGCTGTGTGATTCCAGTGATGATGTTTCCTAGGGACACTGCATGTCTGTTATGGCCCAGGACCTGGTAATAAGATGCAGTAGAATTTCCAGGAAAATGGAAATTTAAATAACCTCCTTTATCTCCAATAAAACCAAGTCCATATCTTCTAAAATATAGTTTTATTTATTTATTTAATCAATTTTATATACTGCTCCCCTCTCCCAACGGGATTCGGGGTGGTTTACAGCCAAATAAAAATACAATCAAATACAATATTTAAAATGAAGTTAAAAAGATTAAATAGGTGGCTGGAAGATAAAACAGTTAGGGGAGTTAAAAAGCTAAAACCATTTAAAATCAATTAAAAACCCTACCAGTAACTCTAGGCCAGACCGGCTTGATGGAATAGGTGGCTCTTCAGCACGCGCCGGAAGGTTAATAGGTCAGGGATGGTCTCATCTCCGGGGGTAATCGTTCCAGAGGGAGGGTACTCCCACAGAGAAGGCCTGCACCCTTGGGGCCACCAGCTGGCACCGTCCAGCCGGCGATACTCTGAGGAGGCCAGCTCTATGGGAGCGCACTGGCTGACGGGAGGCCGATAGTTGGACTAGGAACTACAAGAAGTACGTAGTTCAAAGACATATTCTAAGTTAGCTCTTGGAAAGATTATTGCCCTACCCCTGAAATTATATGTAAATCTTTTTTTTGTCATAAGGATAGAACCACGTGCAATTTTGTTTCAAATAGTATATTAATATCCCATCTTTTTTCTTATTTCAGCAGGTAGCTTACTCAAGCCGGCAGTGTGTTGTAGACTAAGGCTAGTTCAGAAGAGAGTGCAGGACCAGTAATAATAGGGGATGAAAAACATTATGAAATCAAATGGATTCTAGAGTCTAGATTATATAATGTAAACCTCAGTACTTAATACAATGGAGGAGCTACCCAATTTCAGAAGCTAGCTGTGTAGCTAGGAAAAAATATCAACAACCTCTGATATGCAGATGATACCACTCTAGTGGCAGAAAATTTACGTGAAGCCGCTGGGTGAGATCATCCGTGGCTTTGGGGTAGAGTTCCATTAGTACGCTGATGATACTCAGTTGTACATCTCTACCCCGGGCCACCCCAACGAAGCCGTTGAAGTGATGACCCGGTGCCTGGAGGCCGTGCGGAGTTGGATGGGTCGTAACAGGCTTCGTCTCAACCCGACCAAAACTGAGTGGCTGTGGTTTCCTGCGCCCAGATACAGCCAGCTTGTTCCTTCTCTGGCCGTGGGGGGAGAAGTTCTGGCCCCCGTGGAAAGGGCTCGCAATCTGGGTGTCCTCCTGGATGTACGGCTGTCTTTAGAAGACTATATTACAGCCGTCGCCAGGGGAACCTTTTGTCAGATTTGTCTGATTTACCAGTTGCGGCCTTTCTGGATCTGGGCGCACTTCGCACAGTCACCTCCGCCCTCGTCATCTCCCGCTTGGACTACTGCAATGCTCTCTACATGGGGCTCCCCTTGAAGAGTGTCCGGAGGCTGCAGTTGGTTCAGAATGCGGCCGCGCGGGTGATCTTGGGAGCCCCTCGGAGCTCCCATGTAACACCACTTCTCCGCAGGCTGCACTGGCTTCCTGTGGCCTTCCGGATCCGATTCAAGGTGGTACTGACTGTATTTAAAGTGCTCCATGGCTCGGGGCCTGGGTACTTACGGGACCGCCTGCTGCCATCAACAGCCTCCCGCCGCCCAGTACGCTCACACAGGGTTGTCCTTCTCGGGGTGCCGCCGCCTGATCGTTGCCGGCTGGCAACCCCGAGGGTGCGGGCTTTCTCTGTGGGGGCCCCCTCCCTGTGGAATGATCTGCCCCCGAAGATACAGGCCATTACATCCAGACCTTCCGGCGCACAGTAAAGACCTTATTTTTCCAATAGGCTGGCCTGGCCCAGTAAACGGTTCATGGGGTTTTCATTTAATTCGGTTTTTAAATTTTTAAATTTTAACTTTTTAATTTAATCCTGGAATTTTAAACCTTGGAATTTTATATCTGAAGAGATTCAGCCGGATTTATGTCATTTAATTTGTTTTTAATTGTATATACTCTATTTTTAGTAGGCTTACACCGCCCTGAGTCCCTTTTTGGGATAGGGGGCGGTATAGAAATTTAAATAAATAAAATGAAAAGGAACTAAAGAGACTCTTGATGTGGGTGCATCAAGAGGAGGAGAGTGCAAAAGTTGACTTGAAACTCAACATTAAGAAAACTAAGATCACGGCATCTGGCCCATTCAATTCCTGGCAAATAGATGGAGAAAAAATGGAAGTAGTGACAGATTTTATTTTCCTGAGCTCCAAGACCACTGCAGATGGGGACTATAGCCAAGAAATTAAAAGATGCTTGCTCCTGGGGAGGAAAGCTATGGCAAATCTAGACAGCATACTAAAAAGCAGAGACATCACCCTGCCAACAAAAGTGCATATAGTCAAGGCTATGGTTTTCTCAGTTACAATGCATGGCTGTGAAAGTTGGAACATAAGAAAGGCTGGGTGCCAAAGAATTGAGGCCTTTGAATTATAGTGCTGGAGAAGACTCCTTCGAGTCCCTTGGACTGCAAGGCGATCAGTCCTAGAGGAGATCAATCCTGACTGCTCTTTAGAAGGCCAGATCCAGAAGTTGAAACTCAAATACTTTGGCCACCTAATGAGAAGAACTCACTGGAGAAGAGCCTAATGCTGGGAACTATTGAGGGAAATAGAAGAAGGGGACGACAGAGAATAAGGTGGCTCGATGGAGTCACTGAAGCAGTAGGCATGAGCTTAAATGGACTCCAGAAGATGGTAGAGAACAGAAAGGCCTGGAGGAACATTGTCCATGGGGTCGTGATGGGTTAGACATGATTTCACAACTAACAACAATGGATAAAAGTGCAAAATATGAAGGGGAGCAATGAAGGGGACACGATACTAGGTATCTTACAACAAGTAAAATGGAATATATTGATATTAATTTTTGCTATTTTCCTAAGTATTAGGAGAATTATGTAACTTTGAAAAGAATATGTCATAGCCTAGAAGCCAGACAAGAAAAGTCTATGTATAAAATAAGTTGCTGGCAAGAGACACATCTTTGAAAGATTCTAGAATTCTAGGTCTTAAGATAAAGTACGTTTTGTCCTAAACGTGATTTCTTTTTTGTGTTTGAAATGCGATATCTATTTCTTGAGGTAAACAGGGGGACCAGAGCTCATTTTTTCCATTCTTGAAGGCCTGAATTTGAGAAGTCACGATTGTCACTAATCTTTTTTCTGCAGTTTTCTCTTAATGCATATACATTATAAGTTCTTGTCACCATTGCTAAATTTTCCTTATGAACTTTCTTTTCCAGCATCTCTTAAGATTATTTTATATTCTATTTTTCTTCATACTGACTTTTCCCCTAAGCATGTAGGAACATTCCTCATGCCTCAGTGCTTGTATCTCATGTTTTACTGGATTTGACTTTGATGGTTTACTTCATAACCTCTGTGTTTTCCATGAGTTCCGTGACTCATAACTAACCAAGTATGCACGAACTGGGAAATAATTCAATTTCCCCCACATGCCTTTAGATCAGGAAAACAGTGTTTTAAAAGAACATTATGGAACAACTGTAGATGTGCTTTATCACTATGCAAGTGCAGCCAATTTCCTGATGCGATTTCCATACATGATGACACACATGTTTATTTCTCTCTCAATGCCCCATCTGGCAGACTTTGAAGCTGTTCTTGAGCAAGCTAATTTACAGTTCCCATTAGCCATGCTTCAACTAAAACCAATTTATTTGTTTGAATAAATGCCTGGGATTTGAAAGTGCCTCCGATGATGAATTAGTATCTAGTCATCTTGGGAAATAAAAATAGTTAACCTTTGGGTAGCCCTTTTTATTTATTTATATTTTGTTGGCTCATAGTGACATATAGTGTGGATGATTTTTTAAATTGCAAAATAGATTAAATATTACAGTCTGATTCTGTTTTCATTCCCTTATAAATGATTGGAATCAGTTCCTTTTGCAATTCCTTTATGAACATTCCTTTAATCCTTAAAACAGTAAATAAAGGATTTAAAGATAGTAAATAAAGATTAGTTGATTACTTTCATTTATGTCCACTTTTATATGCATTCCATTCTCTTTGAATATTAAGCTGCATTGTTCTCACCCAAAACATTGTAAATGCCTTTAAATCTGTTTTATAATACAGAATTCTAAATACAATTAGTGAAAAGGCTATTAAAACCCTATATTTTTTATATAAAGTTAAAGATATTTGAACATTTTGTGTTATAAGTGTCAGGAACTATGTGGGGTGGAGTGATCATCTGGTTTATTTTAATCAGACTTCAGTTAAACATGAATTTGATTGCCATTCCAATATAGTGAAAACAGTATATACAACTATACAAATACTTTTTCATTTTTCTTCGTAACTAATTAGCTAAACAGCATTTTGGTTCTTGAGATGAAACAATACACTAGAATGAGACAATTGCTATCTATATTCTGATCTCTAGGCCTCTGTTTATGCACCCTAATATAATGCTTATATTTTAAACTATATGGCTCTTGCTTAACTTGTGATTGAAAAAGGCATCCAATTCCCCTTTAACATTTAATACAGTACTGCCAAGCTAGGTCTCCCACATCCTCTACTTGTGGTCTTCTTCCATCATGATAGGCTATCCATCAATGTCCGTGTAAAATAGTAAACTTCAGTAGAACCAGAGCATAGACCTGTGGTACTCTCTCAATGCTTCTGTCAGTACTTAGATTTATTAGCATTTTGGATATGCTAAATCAGCTAATAGCAGCTAATTCAGCTAATCTATCTAGCAATTGCATTTACCCCAATTTCTCCATAATATTGTAAAGATTTTTATGGGAGACTCTTATCTCCCATTGTTGTGATCTGGTAAACTATGTGAAAGACATTTGCTTGATTTAAGCTACTATTTCTGCCAAAGAAGAAAATAGGATTAGTCTAAAAACTATAAAAACTTCAAAACTATAGCATGCAATTCATTTGTCATGACTTTGTCATGATAATTAGTTTGAAGTTGAATTAACTATAAATTAGTTAAGTTCTCTATTACCCTCCGAATATTATTCTCCAGTTCTTTCCATCTCCCAATTACAAGACAATATTTATCTAAATCTCCATTTACCTTCTCAGAAAAGACAGGTGAAAATAGGAATTAAGAAGGGTTTTTATTTTTATAATGCATCAGAGTCACTGAGAGTGAGTGGGAAGCCATATAAATCTCTAAAATAAATTAACAAATTAATTAATAAATTAATAAAAATAAAGATATGACTTCTCAACATCATCCATTATTAATTTAACACACTGTCTTTGCAATGAATCTGTATCTCCTTTGACTTTTCTTTTGATTCTAAGATATACAAGAAATCCAATAAAAATACTCCTTGACTTATAACCATTCATTTAGTGATAATAGCACTCGAAATGTGACTAATGATAGTTTTTCACATAACTGCATTCCCATGGTCACATGATCAAAATTTGGACACTTGGCAACTGGCATTATTTATGTCAGTTGCAACATCCCAGGTCATGTGATCACTTTTTCAACCTTCTGACAAGCAAAGTCAATAGAGAAAACAGATTCACTTAAAAACTGTGCTACTAACTTAACAGCTGCAGTGATTGGCAAGAAAGGTCATAAAATGAGTCAAATTCACTTAACTGTCATGCTTAGACATTTGGGGCTCAGTTGTGATCATATGTCAAGAACTGCCTATAATGGTGAATATATCTAGCTCAGGATTCAACTGTTGGGTTCTTGATGTTTTCATGGAGACATTTCCTTAGCAAGCTAGATATTAACAATGCATGGGAGAATAGAATTTGCTGGTTGGTTATATATACTAGGATGTTTTGCCAGTCTTGTTTGGGGTGTGATTTCTTGATTAGGGATTTGTTTCTTCTCTAATAGTTTACTCTGAAGTTATTTCCTGCTTATCAGGCTATTGATTGCTTGGGATATCATGCCTGATTTGTTTGTTTTTCATTAATTTTTGGTTGCATCTTTTAAATGATCTGAAGATAAAATATATTCATTGTAATAAAAAGGTCTAAAGTTAATTGGATTAAGGGGACTTCTAAGAAAATAAGGATGGTTTAGAAAATCATGATAAATATATACTTTATATTTTATCAGCCACTGGAATTCCCATCTGATACCCAATTGCTATACTAAGATATCAGAAATATTTGGAGACAGAATGTTTTTAAATTCTGATGCTGTGGGTTCATTTACTGTTTATTGCTTGTGCAAATGTCTCAGGTGGGCACTATATAGATATAGAATGAAAACTTTTTGCCCATTGGGCTCATAATAAAAACAATAGTATGATAATCTGGTTGGAGCATTCTATACTTCCAAAATGATTTTGGCTGTAGTATGGTGTCTTTCCATTCTAAATATGATATAACCCCAAAGAGCAAAAATACATTATATTTAAGTGTTTGGGGTTTTTGTTTGTTTGTTTATTTACTACAAGTTCTCATATGCTATTCTCATTGAAGGAATTTAACCAACTTACAAATCAATATCATCCAATAAGTTCTAATGTAAATAATACAAATAAATCTATGACAGCAATAAAAAAAAAATCCTAACTTCAATATACCTAAACAATACTAAGCAATCTCAAGACATGTATACTCCATTGCCTACTTAGTAGATGAAAACTTGCCTAAACAGCCAAGTCTTGAAATAATAACAATGAGAATATTATTTTTATTTCTGATACTTTTGATATATATGACTGTGTATTCAGATCCTTAGACTACATTACCTAGTAACAGAAAACAAGTTTATCTGATACTGATTATTTGTGCTTTTGATGCCAAGGATTCAACCTGAGATCTGAAATGATGTATTTCCCAAAGGAGAATGGAATCTGAAGCTTTTTCACTTTTTTTCAATGTGAACATTTTTTTTTACTAAACTGTCTTACCATATAGAATAATCTATTTGTATTTTCCCTAAATAATTAAATTTTCCTCCTCCCATGTCTTTTGTGGGATATTAAAAGCTTTTTTAATCATTTTATTTTTTAAAACTGTATATTTCATGATTATTTCCCTATTATTAAAAGTTTTTAATAATAAAATACATTCTGGTGGGCCTTACCTAAACCTGATTTGGGTTTCTTGTAATTGCAAGCTAACCTCCCTTTTGAGTTTGCAATTTTTTTTTAACATTGATAACTGGAAAATAATCTGAAATTGGCTTTGAATCAAGGCTTATTAGATATTATAAAACCAGAAAACATGTTTATCCTGCCTTGGTTTTCATAAAAAGTAGAGAGATTTGCATTAAATGTGGGCTTTTTTTCATTGGCAATGGCTTCAAGCATCTTTCTTGTGCTGTAGCTTTTACCACTCACTGTTTGCTGCAGGGGATAGAAAAAGCAGGGAACACACAGAAAATGTCACAGCTGAAAGGTTTTATGTAATCCTGCAACATATGTTAAACATTAAAGCTCCTTCAGCAAGTCTGATGTGCTCACTGTCATCATGGGACCAGCAGTTAAAGTGACCCACGCTGCCAGGGAAATGTTATCCTGCCCCTAATTGAGAGTGACTTAACTAATGTTTCATTTCCTAATTAGTCCTTGTCAGCTGCTGGAAGGCCATGGATGTTGCTGATGGCTTGGGGCCCATCTTGCTGCAACTGAAGTTGTTCCAATAGTCAGCAACTTTTGGAAAAATTTGCAAAATAGGTTTGATGTTTGGGGGATAAATTATGTTGAAAAAGAGTTCTTCCATAAACAGGGCAACTTGAAGGATTGGCAGCAAGTAAAGCTGGTGTCCTGTGGGTTTCTTTGATGAGCAATGCCAATTTGGAAAGGTTCTCTCTGAAATTCAGGTGACTCTTATCCTGACTGTATTCCAGAAAGACTTAAAGACCTGTCTAAAATGCCTTTCTCAAATATTGGGCTAGTGTGATTAGACTCTAGTGTGATTAGTGTTTGTATTATATATATATATAATACAACAACACCCTGTTCACCCTGTCAACTGAACAGGATAGAGCCAGTGGTGTAGTGGCAATTACAACTGCCTCATGTAATACTTCCCTGGTTCGAATCCCAGTAAGGGTATGGCTAGCTGAAGAGAGCTAACTAGCTCGAAATAGATCTATCCTAGTCTCCCTTATTTATTATTTAAATTATCAGCTTAAAACCTTACACACACACACACACACACACACACACACACACACACATATATATGGATCTTTGGTTCTTCGGGTTTTCTCCCGCGTAGAATTGGAAATATCTAGGCTACGTTTCAATGAAGTCTCATTCATCATCTTCAGGCTTGTGTCTTCGGCCTTGTGCTTCTCAGAGTGATATGAGCTTGCAGCTGCCTCTTCCTTTTAACTACTAGCGGGGGTGTGACTTGATTGGGTGGGGGCTTGGCTGTGTTCTGATTGGGTGGGGGTGTGTTCTCATTGGTTGGGGGTTTGGCTGTGTTCTGATTGGTTGGGGGGTTGGCTGTGTTCTGATTGGCTGGGGGTGTGTTCTGTTCTGGTGGGGGTTTGGTTGTACTCCGGTTAGTCTCAGTTGCTGGGGGATTTGAGCTGGTGAGCTGTGATCCTATTGTTTGGCTTCGCGTTCGTGGTCATGCTACATCTTCATGGTGGGCGTCAGTTCCCTTCATGTATGGGTTGGGGGGGTTTGAAGCAGGTAGTGATGCAGCTGTGGTACGGCTTCTGGCCCATGGTCGTGTTTCATCTTCTGTGTGGGTGTGAGTCTGCTTTCTGTGTGGAAGTGTGGTGGTAGTTTCTTGTGTGGCCCTCGTGGGTGTGAGTCTGGTGTCCTTTATGTTAGGTACTAACATACACAGCCAATCCCCCACCCAATCAAGTCACACCCCCACTAGTAGTTAAAAGGAAGAAGCAGCTGCAAGCTCACATCACTCTGAGAAGCACAAGGCCGAAGACACAAGCCTGAAGATGATGAATGACACTTCATCGAAACGTCGCCTAGATATTTCCAACTTTATGCGGGAGAAAACCCGAAGAACCAAAGATCCACATACAAATACCTGCGAAAATCTCCGAAAATATATATATATATATATATGTAATACAAAGTATATACTTATTCCCCTGCCTGAGCTGATAAGGAGAGAGCCAGTGGTGTAGAGGCAATTACAACTGCCTCACATGTAATACTTCCCTGGTTCGAATCCCAGTAAGGGTATGGCTAGCTGAAGAGAGCTAACTAGCTCGAAATAGATCTATACTAGTCTCCCTTATTTATTATTTAAAAATTATCAGCTTAAAAACCTTACACACATGTAAACAAAAGGCAACGAAACAAATAGCTTTCTGTCGGTATGGTCTCTGGTGATGAGCCGAAAGACAGAAAAGAAAGCAGTATGCTTTCTCCCTTAATTGGGGCTTAACAGGGTGTTGTAATACAAAGTATATATATATATATATATATATATATAATATATATATATGTGTGTGTGTGTGTGTGTGTGTGTAAGGTTTTTAAGCTGATAATTTTAAATAATAAATAAGGGAGACCAGTATAGATCTATTTCGAGCTAGTTAGCTCTCTTCAGCTAGCCATACCCTTACTGGGATTCGAACCAGGGAAGTATTACATGTGAGGCAGTTGTAATTGCCACTACACCACTGGCTCTCTCCTTATCAGCTCAGGCAGGGGAATAAGTATATACTTTGTATTACAACACCCTGTTAAGCCCCAATTAAGGGAGAAAGCATACTGCTTTCTTTTCTGTCTTTCGGTTCATCACTAACTAGCTCGAAATAGATCTATACTGGTCTCCCTTATTTATTATTTAAAATTATCAGCTTAAAAACCTTACACACATGTAAACAAAAGGCAACGAAACAAATAGCTTTCTGTCGGTATGGTCTCTGGTGATGAGCCGAAAGACAGAAAAGAAAGCAGTATGCTTTCTCCCTTAATTGGGGCTTAACAGGGTGTTGTAATACAAAGTATATACTTATTCCCCTGCCTGAGCTGATAAGGAGAGAGCCAGTGGTTTAGTGGCAATTACAACTGCCTCACATGTAATACTTCCCTGGTTCGAATCCCAGTAAGGGTATGGCTAGCTGAAGAGAGCTAACTAGCTCGAAATAGATCTATACTGGTCTCCCTTATTTATTATTTAAAATTGTCAGCTTAAAAACCTTACACACATGTAAACAAAAGGCAACGAAACAAATAGCTTTCTGTCGGTATGGTCTCTGGTGATGAGCCGAAAGACAGAAAAGAAAGCAGTATGCTTTCTCCCTTAATTGGGGCTTAACAGGGTGTTGTAATACAAAGTATATATATATATATATATATATATATATATATGCACAATATATAAATTGGCCAGATATATATATATATGTATGTATATATATGTGTATGTATGTATACACACACATACACACACACACACACACACACACACACACACACACACACACACACAGGTCTTGGCGTGTATGGGTCTTTTTCCGTGTAAGATTGAGAGTATCTTGGCAACGTTTCGACAAGATCTCACTCGCCATCTTCAGGCTGGTGCTTTCAACTTGGCTCACACAAGCACGAAGCCGAAAGCACCCCCTGAAGATGGCGACTGAGATCTTGTCGAAACGTTGCCAAGATACTCTCAATCATACACGGGAAAAGACATGCCAAGACCTGCATATATGTATATAGTATATAATTTGGACATATATATATATATATATATATATATATGTTTGTTTTCTGAGGTTTTCATGGGTATTGGATGATCTTTGGTTGTTTGGGTTTTTATGCGGGAGAAAACCCAAACAACCAAAGATATATATATATATACACACACACATACATACATACATACATACATACATAGAGTAGAGTAGAGTAGAGTAGAGTAGAGTAGAGTAGAGTAGAGTAGAATAGAATAGAATAGAATAGAATAGAATAGAATAGAATACTTTATGGGCCAAGTGTGATTGGACACACAAAGAATTTGTTTTGGTATAAATACTCTCAGTATACATAAAGAAGGAACATTCGTTAAGAATCAAGAATCATAATGTACAACACTTAATGACAGTCATAGGGTACAATCAATATATATATATCCAAATTATATACTGTATTTTAAATGTGTATTCTTTTATTTGCATGCTATGAACTGCCTAGAGTCAATTGAATTTGGCTGATACCTTAGTCAAATAAAATAAATAATAAACAAGCTAAATAAACACATACAAGTAGTTGCACATACTTTGGAATTCCGTTGGCATATACATGATTAGGTAAGACTATCCAATTTTTCCATTTGTAACTCTATTGCTCAGTAGAGAAAAAATTGTGATAAGAGTCATTCTGAAGTTATTTGTTTGAGTCCTTAATAAAACATGAATCCAATGACTTGGGTTCATCTTTAGAGATGGATGAAATAAGTTGAAATCCAGTTGCAGAATCTGGAAAACTGAAGTTTCCACATCAGAGACTCATCTTTCCCTACTGTAAATTCTTTATGCCTTTCTTCAAATGAAGCTCAATGTTATATGGGAGAGCTATAATTGCAGAAAGCAGCAACTGGAGAGGAACTCAGTGGAATTATTTGGATCAGGGCCAAAAAAGCAGAGAAGCAAAATTACCTTCTCTCTCAGAACTGCTGTTAGCAACAGAAGGGGAAAACATACAGGCACAATATGAGCAGCATCTGGACATAATGGGAGAAAACATAATCTAGAAATGATTATCCAAGCAAGCAGAGGATTTGATACATATTTTACAATGGCAGTAAAAATAAAATAACAACAACAAAACCATCCCACCAATCTTTGGTTCCTGCTCTTTTTACTTACTTGGGAATTCAAGTGTATGGCATATAAAATTGTGCCAACTTTATGCCTTTTAGAAGAATAAAACTGTCAAAAGTCTGTTTCCAAGCATGTTTTATGTTCAATCTTCAATTGCAGATCTACTAAACTAGTTCTGATAAGATATTATTTTATCTGCTGTATTTGCCATTGTATGAGACCAATATAACTTGAACCTCCCTGTATTTTCTGACTTATAAAAGTGAATAAGATGAATCACTCCTAATATTTGTTCATATTTATTATCATGACTTATAATATATGGCTTATGTGTTAAGATCACTCTCAACAATCTATATGCATTTTGGTACCCCAAACTTTTTCCTTCATCTCACATCATCTGTCATCATGCTATTCGTAGTCAGCATAGCACTGCAATCACCCTGTATAAATGGAGCTGAAGTGCTCACATTCTTTATGTACTGTCTGTTCAAATAAGGAACATCACCTTGCACAGATAGGCTGAATATATTATAGCCTTTTTGTAACCAAATGCAGCTAGTATTTGTTTTTATGGTCAAGTGGAATCCATTATTGGAGAGCTATCATTGCTGTCATCACCTTCATCATTACCATTTTACATTTGTATCTCAAAGGATTTGTGAATCCTTTGTAAAATTACCTGTACATACCCAGATGGTTATATTAATTACAAAAATGCCTCTACCTCTGGGGTGAGTTCCTGTTTAATTAATACCTATGCTGTAAGATTGGGATATTCATTTATCTTTCTTAATTTCACAGCTAACTAACTACCCATGTCAGGTGGATGCTAGCAATGCCACCCTACTACTTAATAGAGCAGGAATAATTTTCAAACTGCATGTGCTGCATTGTATTGCTACATACATCCTGAAAGTGAGAAATACAAAAATCCCCATTTCCAGGATGTTTTCTTTTCTTTCTTTCTTTTTTCACATAATGCACCCTTTTCTCCCCTCCTCACACCCTGGAGGTTTGCTGTTGAAACTCACGTTTCTCATATAATATCTGACAACATTTGTGCCCACAGCAGGATGCAAAAATAAATCAGTTACCTAATTTTAGCAAGCTACAAGGTGTACTCTCATCTCTAATAGTAATAATATGTTCAAATCCCCAAATGATAGCTTACTTTGAAAGGATGTTTTCTACATCCCATTTTGGCACCCTAACCTCCAAGGGATGTACTGATGAAAGCAATAATAAAGATACATCTTGACTTAACTTAATGTAGCAGAGAGGGTGAAGGAAAAAATGATACTAATAGGCTGAATTCTGTGGCATAATGCAAGACCTGATCAGCAAAATAATTTGGCCTGGGGATCCCAAAATGGGAAAGGAACATTCAAAAAATATAACACATTAACCTCTGAGTACACAACTGTCTGCATGAAAAGGAATTATCCAAAGTGCGCATTGATGATTGGGAAGGAGATTCTTTTACAAAGTATAATTCCTTGATAGCAAGCAAGGAAGAACTATTTTTTTTATCAAAGGGTAATGTGGTTTTCCTTTAAAACAGTCCCATATTTACAGTTACTGGTTTTTTGCAGGGTGAACAGAAAAAAGATATTCTGACCTGGTCTTACCATGTTTCAAGAAATCAGTGTGCCAGTTTGTTTTTGTTCTGTCTTAGCTTGTCATGCCAATGTTTCTGTAACTTGTCATTATGATAATCCTTGCTGAATTATTTATTTATTTATTTTTTTCAAGATTTATATACCGCCCCCTCTCCTTGGGGGACTCAGGACAGTGTACAGACATTAGAAATACGTTGAAGATACAATAATTGGAATAATTAAAGAATAAAATTTGTTTGTTAAATAAACAGGATGAGGCAAGGATTTAAAAGTGAGGACTAAGCAATTTTGACCGAATTTAAATGAAAAACCCTAGGCCAGACCGGTTTGATGGAATAGGTGAGTTTTCAACGCGCGCCGGAAGGTCAAAAGGTCAGGGATGATCCTCATCTCCGGGGGCAATTTGTTCCAGAGGGAGGGCAGCCCCAAAGAGAAGGCCCGCACCCTCGGAGTCGCCAGCCATCCAGCCGGCGGAATCCCAAGGAGGCCCACTCCATGGGAGCGTACTGGCCGACGGGAGTTTGATGGTGGCAATAGGCGGTCCTGCAAATACCAGGTCCCAAACCATGGAGTGCTTTAAAGATGGTAACTAATACCTTGAAATGTACCCGAAAGATCACCGGGAACCAATGCAGCTCGCGCAAGAGTGGTGTAATATGAGAGCCCCAAGAAGCCCCCCAAACCACCCGCGTGGCCGCATTTTGTACCAGCTGGAGCCTCCGGGTGCTCTTCAAGGGGAGCCCCCTGTAGAGAGCTTTGGCATAGTCTAGGCGGGAGACAATTAAACTAAATTGTTCTCACCCAGAGGGTTCTGCTAAGCAAACATCAGTCTGATTCAGAAAGATGTGCCCTATATAGGAATACAAACAGTAGGAGTAACACAGTTTGTTGTGTCCTTTGATTCACATAGCAATAAGAGATAAAATGCTACCTTTAGACAGGTTGCCTAATACTTATTACATATTTTAAATCATTGTACTAACTTTTGGTAGTGTATTCACCAAAGACATTTTCAAGCACATAGATTGGATGGCATTCCAACATCTCCAATTTACTTGAAACTCTTTCTCTTAAGAATAGGAGTGAGAAATTTATAAGCTTTAAACATAAAATTTATTGCTGATTAATAAGTATTATGAGTTTTTCTCGCAGCTTCCATTATAGTATAATACCGTGGGCCTTAATCATAGGCACAGTAGAAAAAAAACCTCTATGCCAAAAAAGGTGTGCACTGGATTAGCTGAATCTTGTACCAAGAACCAAACTTGTTTCATTCAAATATGTTCAAGAGAATTCTGAATTAAAACAGAACTCCTCTGAAACTGCCCCCTTCCAATTTTGAACCTTCTAAAGCTCTAGATCAGGGGTATCAAACTTGCATCGTCACGGTGACATCACGTGATGTATCAGGACTTTTTTCACCTTTGCTAAATTGGGTGGAGGTGGGGCCAGCACGTGACAAATTCGGCCTATGGATTGCGAGTTTGACACCCCTGCTCTAGATGCTTGGGATAGACCCATGAACTCCTGAGCTACCTCAGACACTTTCTTTCTCATTATGTAACTAAACAAATTGAAGGCAATGTGATGCATGGAGTCATGCTATATTGTTTGTTAATAAATTATTGGTACAGTTCTAGTAAATATACTTTCTAAATATTCATAAGCATAAAATTTGATGCCTTCCTGAAATGTGCCTAAAACATTCATGTTTTATGTACTGTTTATTTTCATAAACAATAATTTGATGTTCTATAAAATGGTTAATTGAAATGCATTTATTATTAAATAAATAAACTGTTCCAGTTTATGATAGATGTTTGTGTTTTACTCGATGATCATGATATCTTATCTCTAATTTTAATAACATTTTATACTCTGTCTTATACTTTGGGTTATAATTTAGTTGCTTTAAGACAGAAACATGACCACATAAATTATTTCCACCAGGTGTGACTATAGTGTAAGATGTATGAGTTCTTTTATTTTGAGGATTGCATCTGTGATATGTTACTCTAGGAGCAGGAAAAACCAGGTCATCTGCGGGGCTTAAAGTAATAGTAGTTCTCAACTTACAACCACAGTTGAGCCCAAAATTTCTGTTGGTAAGTGAAACATTTCTTAGGTGACTTTGCCCCACGCTTATTTGCTTATCAGGAGGTTGCAAAAGGGAATCACATAACCCCAGGATCCTGCAATCATCATCATAAATATAAGTTAGTTGCCAAGAATCCAAATTTTGATCATGTAACCCTGGGGATGCTACAACAATTGTAAGGGTGAAAACTAGTCATAAGCTGCTTTTTTTCAGTGCCGTTATAACTTAGAATGGTCACTAAACAAACTGTTGTAAGTCAAGGACTACCTGCATCCATCTCCCTTCTTTCATCTCTCCAAAACATATAATCACACACACATTGACATTCAAAATTTGAACCATAAACAATAAATTTTACACCTGTAAAGCAGAATATATGTCTATGATACACTTAAACTAAGCTTCTCTTGAAAGGGGCTGTCTAGCATATTGCACACACACACACACACACACAATTATTAGCAATTGCACTTAGATTTATATACAGCTTCACAGTGCTTTACAGCCTTCTCTAAGTGGTTTACAGAATCAGCATAGACCCCCTACAATCTGGGTCCTCATTTTACCAAACTTGGAAAGATGGAGCCAGTGAGACCCGAACTGCCAAACTGCTGGCAGCCAGCAGTCAGCAGAAGTAGCCTGCAGAACTGCACTCTAACTACTGATCCACCTCAGCTCTTTCTGCACCACCTTGGCTCTTTCTTATTATCTTATTACATGATGTTTGTGGGAAAAAAAGGGGGGTAGTCTTTATAAACTTTCAAAGTTGGGATCCTATGTTGGTTTCTGGGCTTATGCTATCATGCCTAGATACCTTGAAAACAACATGTAGAAAAGACTATTCACTTGTTATTTTCACAATGAAAGTGAACACTGAATACAATTACTACTAAGATAAGATAGCATGCAGTTTTAATATCGTCCTAAGCCATAATGGACTTTTCCTTGTTTTGTGAATCTAGCTATTGTAGTTTATTCATTCACAATAGGTGATGGTTGTCAGGTATAAGCAAGCAGATCTACTTGTGAGAGGTTCAGGTCAGCTACTTTATTGTGTTCTACCAATATTACAAGAATCTCCCCAGGCTGCTTACCTTCCATTAGATAAGGTTCCATGGAACTTGGGGGCTAGAGCCAGGTTTATTCCTCTTGCAGCTGTACAAGCACTCAAGGCTAGTCCCCTGCTTGGCCTCCCCTCTTTGCCCCATCCAATATCGGTTGAGCAAACCATTGGTTAAGTGCAATGCTTAAAATCAGGGTGCAAAATACTTTCATACATTACACACACACACAGAGAGAATAAGTCAAAAATCAGTCCACAATGTCTGGTCTCATGGATAGTTATTATGTAAATTATATTAAATGTTCAAATTTATTGCCATTGTCTTCTAAACATTGCCTTATTTGTTTGATGATTGATCTTTGAGCTAAGTGCAAGAACATTTTCTATGAAAAAAAAAATCTTCCAATTGAGACTAGCCCATAAGAGGAAGGGATGGGACTGTTAGTGTGTATATGTGTATATAGAGAAATAGGTAACTTTAAATATTTGCAGTTGCTTTAAAAATTTTTAATGTCAGGCATGTTTTCAAATCAGAAATCAAAATTCTTGTCTATTGGGAAATAAATATATTACACTTGACTATGTGTTGTCTGTGTACAAAAGGATTCTTACTTATCCAGTAGAACTCTAGCACATTTGCAAGTCTCTTCCAAGGGCTTTTAACATAAATCCACATTTTTCTTTGATCACTATTGTTTTTAATTTTATATAAATTTCACCTAGATCTTTATATTACTTGCTGCTGATTTTGCAGCAATTGTATATTCCCTAGGCATATTCTCATTATTGCAAGATTGTGGGGCATTGACCTAGGCAATTTCAAGCAGGCAACCAAATAACAACCACTTTATTTCTACATATTAAAGAAATGCTGAGTGTTGACTATCTAGTTTTCACAAAATCTATTTAATATACAATACTTTCCAATTAAGTAAATCAGAAACCCACTGAACATCACAAATATTAATATGGTGGCTACATATTACATAATTAACTATGAACCTAATATATGCCTGGTTATCCCACCACAGACAAATCAAAATGGCTAAAGTTTTCAGTTTGCTGTAGGCTGAAAAATACTTTTAAGATAATAAAATCCTTTCACTTACCTAAAATACTCAACTGCTGGGAACTAGGTTTTTTCCGCACTAAATTCCTAATCAGATTTTGGAAAACAATATTTCACAAAATGTACATTGGGAAACCTTGGGTTAGAAAGCTATCAAAATCAATCTCCTTCAGCCTACTGCATATTAGATAGGATAGAGTAAACTCCCAGTAGGCCCCAGGTAACATGGCATGCATTATGTGAATTAGAATTTTGTTTCTCCTCCTGAATTAAATGACATTTAATTCACTTATGGAGTTAGGTAGAATGGCTTCCAGGTCAGAGAAAATGATGCCCAAGCAGTTCTGAGCTGTAGAATTCTTGATTGAATAATGAATAGTTTACTTTCTCTGGAGTGGTTTGCATTTCCCATTAACTATTTAAGAAAGAAAAGAAGCTAAGTCCTGTATAGCCTATTAGAAAATTATTGCTGCTTGTAACTTTCTGCAATAAAACATTTATCCTCTTGATTCTTGCCCAGGTGTTTTCTTCTCTCCTTGCAACAATGAAGTTTCTTGACCTCTTTGGCCTTTTGTAAAAGTTCTGAACAAAAACCCAGCATAATAAATCCCCATCTCATCATGGCTGCCTGTCAACCTGAAGCCCCTACAGTGAGATGAAATGGAGAGGAGGGGGAGTTGTGTCTTCCTGACTAACCAGGCTGGATCTCTAATGCCCCTTTAGCATACCACACACTAGTGTTCTGCTTTTAATTAGTTACGTGGTGTGATAATTAAGTAGTGTTTGTCTACAATTTTCCTCTTGTTGCTGAACTGAGAGGTGGGAGTTAGTTAATGGAGGGAAGATGGAAGTTATTTTAACATTCTAAGTAACTGTGACCCTGGAGAAAAACAGCAAGTAAAATTCAAACTCTCTAAGGAAAGAGAACATTTTTTGGTTAGGTACATCCTTCCCCGGCTTGTAATAGCATTTCATATTTATCCTTCTCCTTGCAAAGTCTCAAAGGGTAATAGAAAGCTCCCTTGACCTGAAAGTGGTAAACATTTTGAAATCCTGGGAAAGCGAAGGATGAGGTCAAATTTTGCTTAGATTGACAGCTGACTAAAATGATAGAAAAAAGAAGGCATCATACTGAATAGCCATTTATTGTACAAAGGAATATACTGAAATTCAAAAGGTAATTGAAATTAATTAAACAGAGCTACAGATAAGAAAAGATGCTATTGGGGTTCCATTGAACAGAAGCACTACATGAAACCTGGACTGCTGAAAGTTCAAGATGAAGATATATGGGTTGAGATGTCTTTTGAAAATATAAACAAAACAAAAAAGCAATGATGAATTGCCATGAAAATGTGAATTGCTATTTAGGATTCAATGCAATTAACATAAAAGTGTTAATAGTTTTATACTTAAGATCCATTATTTCTACCACAGCAAATATCTTTCTGAATCTTGTTCCTTGTCATGCTTGCTCATTTGTTTGTCCTTTCCCTGTATCAAGAGTTGGGAAGCAGGGAAAGTGGTACCTCATGCTGCCTTTTATTACATGCCGCCCAGTATTGTTGACACTTAGTGGCCAGCTAACCTGGTCTTTCATGTCTCTCAACAATGCACTTATTACCACTGCAATTGAGTCTATCCACCTTGCTGTTGGTCATCCTTCTCTTTTTTTTCATCTTTCCTGGCATTTAAATTTTTCTCCATAAAGATACATATTAGCATAATATGGCCAAAGGAGGTTTAATTTGAGCTTGATCATTTGTGCCTTTTGTGAGAAGTCTAGATTGATTTATTCAATGATCCATTGGTTTGCCCAAAGGTCCTTTTTCAAGAGGCAATTGGACTTTCTGTTTTTTCTTTAAAGATGTTTCACTTCTCATCCAACTTGGATGAGAAGTAAGACATCTTCAAAGAAAAACCAGAAACTCCAGTTGTCTCTTGAAAAAAAAACACCTTTGGGACAATCATGACCTGGATGACTGAGAATCTCCATAGACAGATCCATTGGTCTGCTTTCTTGGCTGTTCATGGTATTTTCAGCAATTTCTCTAACTGTTCTTTAGCTCCAATTCTTCAATTCTACTGCTTCAATGGAGATTAATTTAGCTTCCATAATTGTCACAAGAAAGTTAATGGTTTTCAGGATTCTTATCTCTGTAACTATAAACAAATCTCATCATCTGAATATCTTATCCAAGGCCTTTATGGCTACTCTATCTTATCCAAGGCCTTTATGGTTATTCTACTGTATATTTCTTGCCTGCTTCTTCCTTAGTTGTTGTTGGCTAATACTAAAAGGGAGATGCTATCCACTACTTTGATATCTTGTCAATTTAAGTCTAGTTGCACCTATTGTCACTAGTTTGATCCCTTATATTTAGCTTTAGTCCAATTTTTCACCAAGCTCCTTGACTCTACTAACTAGACCTTGCAGATCCTTTGCATCTTTTGCTACTAGCCCAGATTATTGCTGCTGCTTCCTCCAACTTTAAATTAACATTCATCTTTTTTTAATGCAGCTTCCCTTAGTACAAGGGTCTTCAAACTTGGCAAGTTTAAGACTTGTGGACTTCAACTCCCAGAATTCTTGAACTAACATGACTGGAGGAGGAATTCTGGGAGTTGAAGTCCACAAATCAAAGCTGTCAAATTTGAAGACCCCTGCCTTAGTATATATTCGACATACAGTATAGGTTGAATAAAGGAACAGTATATAGCCTAGTCACACTCATTTCCCAAACTGTTTCACCATGCACTGCAGCTTTCTGACCTGTAGGTGAATTCAACAACTTAATGTAGTTGAAATAGCTGAAGGTCTATCTGTAATCAATGAAATACATAATGATTTCTTTTTGGTAACCTTTGTTTTTTTTTATTTTATCCTACATTCATTAGCAATAATGTGTTCTTTTCTAAAGCCAGGTTTTTGCTTTTTTTGGTCTGTGAGGATCCTCTTATTTAAGATCATGATAGGGAATGTAATATTCCTTTGGAATGTTGATATAATTTTATTTTGCTGTTTTATAAGTTTTATTGTGATTTCCCAGTATTACTGTGTCTAAAATAGTTGGTCGTATAAGTCTATAATAAATAATAAATATGCAGACTTTGAAAACAATGCTGGCTGATATATGAGAAAGAAAGAGAGAGAGAGACTAAGGATCTACTTACATCTTCAGTAAGTTGCAGTACAGAACCTGAAAAGGCAAGCTCTACATTGCACTATAAAGTTATGCATATAAATACATCTCAAACAGCTGAGACAATAGCACTTCAGAATATATTAAAAACTTCAAAACATTTTAAGAAGTCATATTGAAACATTTTCCCTCAATTTATCTGCACATATGTTTCACACATGAACTTCAAGGGATAATGATCTACCCAGTAGGTAGTCAGGCGAAGGATGGAGTGATAATAATGCAATACCAAATTCTAGTCTTTTTGCAATCTGCAGATCATTCTATTTGGGCAACAGATTGTGATTCTGTGAGCCTTGCTGTACACCTATACATTTGAACAATAAAGTACTGCAGCTACTATAGATACAAGAAAGGTACAATATATGTAACTACTTTTTGTTAGGTTATAACATTAAATGCAATTTGATAGTAGATACTTCAAGCACCACTTTCTTTAAAATCTGTTCAGAATTATCTCCATTTGGTAACTGCTCAATTATTGTTCAATTAGATCGATAGGAATCCTAACAGACTGTGTCCAAATAGTTGCTTTTAGAAATGGTAGTCTTGGCTAAGTTTTTTCAGACAGCACTTATTATTCAGAAATAAACTGAAATAGTTAAATGCACATTTCAAACCAGTTATTTAAATTCATGATAGATTACTAGAAATCACATTTCACAAGCTTTTCTACCTTGTAAGTTTTGTAGTAATAGAAAAGTTAGTCCTTCATAGGCTAATTTCGTCTTGCTACCAGCGGAGATGATAATTTTTCATATCTTTAGATTGAAGTGATTTTTTTTGTAACCTTACTCATAATGTTTCTTATTGGTCATATAATTTTGCTCATGCTGCCTGTCAAAATCTTTAGATATTTCCAAATAATGCTTGTTTTTTTAGGATTGCTATTTGTATAGTATGCTATTTGCCATTTTTCAGCAGAAAGTCACTTGTCAGTTACTAAAATTAATTATGAAATAGAAACATCGATTATCTCACTATTAGCTTGGAATACAGTATAAACTTTAAGTTGCTGATAGTAGTGAGGATGATGGTGTATTAGTGTGTGATACATCAGTTAAAACTAAGGAAATGTTGTATGTGGCTTGTGCACAGGGTTTTTAGGTTAAAATTCTTCAATCTTTAGTATTCAGTAATCATTTTTATGTCAGCCTTCTCTGTAAGTCCTGTGGTAGAGCAGTTAAAGCAATAGTAGATAGAAAGGGTATGCCAATCAACTCTGATTCCAGAGATCAGCCTAAGAAATTATATAAGAGAGAGAGAGAAAACAACAACCAAAAATATTGATTCTACTCTATCTGTAGCTTGGTCAAATACATGAAACTTTCCAATTTATTCTTTATTGTGTCCTTCATCAGCTCTGAAGTTTCAGTTTTCATATAACTTACTGTCTTAAGAAGGTTAGCATAAGGACTTAGGAACTACTGTACATCCGAGTGCTGCTATATCTTGCCAAACTTTGTATAACTTTCTAGAAGAGACTAGTATGATTGGCATGGATATATGTATTAAATTTGTATTTGATAATTCCTCCCAAAAAACTCTGGAAGTACGTGCTGTCTTCCTTCATCATATTTTTGGCAGGAGTCACTGGGCATGGCTCAGTCAATAAAAACTCAATGAGGAATAAATATTTGAAACTTGATTCTCCTACATTCTGGGTGATCGTGACAGACAAGCTGATATCCTCTTAATTAATTCTGATTAGTTATGCTACCCAGGCTTATGGGATTTGTAGTACATAAACACATTTTAACAGCAAACGTCCCACATAGGAAAAAAGCGATCAAAATCCAGACTAGGAAGGAAAGTATCTTAATTGAACTCTGAATGCCAAGAGTTTCAAAGCATGATAATCACTGGATAATTGCATGTGAAAGCATCAGGGTAATTGGAAACAAGGTAATTATTAATAGATTCGTTCATAAAATGCCATGGCCCAGACAGTACTAGCAACTCTATTTGTGCAATATTTAATTCTTCACATTCTTAATTACTACTATCAACTGTAATCTATATGTATATACGGTATGTGGGCACCCTCCCACATACCGTATATACATATATAACTCATTTTTGGAGGTCATGATACAGAGCATTTTGCCTTTCTTTTCTCAATTTCATGGAAAAGAATGACATTCAAGTCTGTTTTTTCTCCAATGAATTAAACAAAGTTCCCATTGGTGTCAAATAAGGTTTTACAGTTATGTTAGTTAGGAAGTGGCTAGAGAATGTTTGTGTCCTGATTTTCACTCTAAGGTAGATTGCAACCTTTAGGATTAATTTATTAGTTCCTAATGAAAATGTTGTAAATATCAGGAGAAGTGGAGAGCAGCTAGGAAGCCTGTAGAATATTGAAAATATATGTAACACAACAGTGACTCTTGTTTGTTCTTCCACTTTGACCAAAGATAGATAGACAGTAACTTTGAAAACAACCAGGGAATGACATAGAAAACCAGAAATAAAAATAACTGGAAATCAGAAGGCAAATTTTAGGATAGTTTTAGCATACATATTTCATTTTAAATCCAGAAATATATTTCATAGATTATTTTTAAAATTCTTAGCCTAGGACCAAAATTTAACAGAATGGGGCAATTGCTTCAGACAGCTTTATGCATCACAAAAGGTCAGCAAATGATTAATTAATGAATTAATCTATTGTATTTTTACTGTTAAATAAGGAAACAGGCCTATGTGGATTATTCTGCCTAGGTATTAAAATAATTTTCTATCATTTGATATCCACATTCAGATACCGAAATTATGTTGGCCTAGATCAGTCAAATCAGACCTGACAATCTCTGAGATACCAGATGTTGCAGCCAGATTGCCCTTCAGTAGCTGGCTTTGGGTCGGTCAGAATTTGTCTCCAAACCAATAGTCAAAATGTGTAATGGCAGATGTATAATCATCTCTTGGTTTATGGGTGCCTGCTATAGGTCCCTCACTGTATGAAACTTAATACCTGATTCCCAACACTGAATTTATAATCATTTATAACTTTGAGAGCAACCAGGCTCTCGCATGATGAAACAAAGATTATAATTATTAGAAAATATAAGAGCAAATATGTGGCAAAAGGTCACCAGAGGATTCTAACTCCAAAGTTCTGAGATAAGAACTCGTAAAGTCTCCTGATAGAAGACTAATAGCAGAATAACTGAATTGGAATGGACCTTGGAGGTTTTCCAATCCAACCCCTTGTTCAGGCAGGAGACACTGTATATCATTTGTTCAGAATGGTATTGGTTTCCTGCCTGTGCAGAGGCTTGGAACCTATACCATTCAAGCTCCCATCCAACTCTGTTATTCTGTTAAAAGATTCTCCATGCAGCTTTAGTGGAACTAAAGCCACTCCTCATTAACCTACGTATATCCCACCCTCTATTGCTTCCTAACAGTTTCACAGTGGATCAATTGGAAAAAATTCAGAGTCCAATGACAAGGATAATTAAAAGGCTTGTGTTGCCTTATTAGAAAAGAAACTTAAACAAGCTAAATATATCTGGGTTAGTTAAATGTTTAGTCAGTTTGAGACAGAGATCAGTTATAGCCATCTACATATTGGTAAGGAAAGAAATATTAGCTAGGGTGATTAAAATAGCAGCTTGCAATTTTAGGATTATTTCTTCTATTTTTTTTTCTTTTTATGATCCTTTAATAGTTGTGGGATGAATTTGAGGTGTCGGAGTGGACGTGAATGTTTACTGTCCTGCTGCCCTTCCTTATACCTACACGAGTTACTTTCTCTTTGCACCCTGACAGAAAAGCATCTGCCACTGCCTAGAATTGAACTCTCAACTTCCAAGTGGAGGTTATCATCTTCATCATCTCTAGGCTACCACACCTCTCTCATTTTAGGATTATTCAAGAATTTAAAGCATAGAAAAATGAAGGAGTTTCTTATTTTACTTGTTTGTTTTGTATGTTTTGTACTTTTGTATCAGTGTATGAATACAGACATTTTTCCCATGGATTTATAGGCACAAAATGAAGTTTCTCACCATGGAAAAGTAGTGCATGAACAGAGTGTTTGTTTGTTTGTTTTACTCATATCATACACAGGATGAACAATAATATGAAAGATATTTTTGGAAATATTTCTCCAACAATGGGAGAATGAATAACATAAAGGTATATTATAACAGGATGAGTAGGAGTACCCGATGATATTGATTTTTCCACAGACTGATCTACTTCGGTTGTTTTGGAATGTACATTATATTCTATATAATCAAAAGTTTTATGGGCCTTGGTGGTGCAGGCTGTTAATCATCTAGCACTTAGCTCAATTGCCTGCAATTAGTGCAGGTTCGAATCCCACCAGGCTCAAGGTTGACTCAGCCTTCCATCCTCTAGGGGTAGGTAAAATGAGGACCCAAGATTGTTGGGGGCAATAAGTTGACTTTGTAAAAAATGCCGCTTGGGAGTGGGGAGGAGGGCAAAAAGCCCTAGTAATAAGCAGGCATATACAATGGAATGAAGGCTATTGCCGAGCACTTACATGGTGCTCTAAAGACTGAAAGCCGTCCTGAGTCTCTGGAGAAGGGCGGCATATAAATGTAAATAAGTAAATAAAAAGTTTTATTTTATTTTTTAAGAAAGTGAAGCTCTTAAGTAGCCATAAGTGTTTTCATAATACAGTAATTGGAAAGAATACAAATGAAGCAAGATATCTCAGTTATTGCTAAAATAACATGATATCATTTATGTTACTGAGTGTCATTCTTGCAAAGAAATGTTAACTTGCCTAACATTAAAAAAACCTGTTGATTTGTAATATTTTAATTTTAAGAACTTTTAGGCCTTAAAATTTCTAGCTGTATGATAAAAACTGTTAAAGTTTCTAGGCATTTAAGAAAATTAGATTTCTATTAACCTGGCCAAGTTATTCAGTTTAATCCTAAATCACTTCTGTTATGATACTCAATTGATAGTTGCTTCAAAAGACAAACCATTTGAAAAATAAGTTGAGTATTAGTTTAATCTGATATACAAACTGAAATTCTACCTTTTTTTTACTTTGTTTTGTTTTGAAAATATTTCAAATAAGGCTGTAGAATAAGAAGGAAACTTGCTCATAGCCTGTTGATTTACAATTTATCCCCAGCCTCAAAGGTCTGCCATTATGTCTTTTCTTTTGGGTTTCTGATAATACATCATTATTATATTCTAAGAAGATAGGAGCAGTAGAACCTCATACTGTAAAATTTAACTGCTCTTTCAGTCACCATGGTTTGGGAAAGAAGGCTGAGTTCAATTTTAGTACCAATTTGTACATGTGCTCAACTGCTCTAGCTACCTCAAGTTCTGTTCTCTATGCAGAAATAGTTTTGTGAAATTATTGAAGTGGAGGTGGGAGAGGATTTTGCTAAATATTTTATAATGTGCCAAGGAACCTTTATCAAGCATTTAATCCTAAAACTGGCTTTGAAGCAGGGAGGCATACAATTCTCTAATTAATTTTTTTTACCTTCTTTTGCTAATCGCTGATAAAAAGCTTAATTCTATTAACAACTTGACAAATTGCACTGCTCAACAGAAGCGTTTAGAAATTAATTACGCTTTTATTGCATTAGATTGGATAAACAGGGGAGTGCCGAGTGAGCAGAATGAATCAGGAAATGGCCCAGTGCAACCATTTTTGGATTGTGACCATTAAAAATAAGGGAGCATACTTCATGTTAAAGCAATTTGCACAGCAAGGTAAATTAATACTTAACACAACTAGTCCAGGTATTTTTGAGGGATAGGAAGATGATTGGTTGGTTGGTTTTTTCATATTGCCTGGAAATGTTCTTATACCAGAGTTTTCTTTCTTTCTTTTTAAAATGAATTGCAAGGCTACAGTGAATTCTCATCTAAGCTCAAATTTGTATGCCAACGTCTCCCATGAGGGAGAGAAAGCTGCTTGTTTTTGTGAATATGTGAGTAAGTGAAACAGAGAAAAATAGATGTCATCCATACAACACTTTTAGTACTTGGTGTCCTGTTCCTTAGAACAAAATACATTTGAATGGTACAGCTATTGAGCTGCAAACTTGTAAATAAATTGTGTGTTTTCTCAGCAAAATTCACAAGATTATAATCAATTTTGTCATGCTATAAATTTGTTCTCTCAGCAAAAATATTGTTTATACTATCAAGTTTGAGAATCTGATGAGTGAGGCTGCCATTTTTTTTCTGCTTTTTTAATTATTATTGTTCTTTTTCTGAATTACAACTTTTGTGGTCTGTGTGGAAATTGCTCATTTTTATTTAGAAATCTATTTCCTTTAAAAAAAAGTATTTTATGTCTGACTTTTTTTGGGGGAGGGGAACAGAATGGATTTCCTTTTACATTGTATAATATTGCTGGAGAAGAAGTCCTGACAATCTTTCACATATATGAGACTTCAGACTCTCTTTCTATAGGCAAACATTACATAGAAGTTGTTGCACTGAAACGTCTTCCAGTATATGTGCTAGGAAATGAGCTGAACAAAATCACAATTATTGACGTAGTGCATTCATACAGTTAGATGTTTTCCTGTATATTGTATTCTGGAATAGGTTTCCAAGCAGAAACTATAATGGATAATCAAGCAGCTGTTAATGATCTTGTTATTTTACACCCTAACTTGCCAAAGGTTAGTCTCTCAATCACCATAGCAAATATATAAGGTTCATGCTATCTTTATTATGATCTGTTGGCAGAAGAATAAAATATTCCAGAGGAATTAGCATAAAGACAACAGGGTAGGCATTTCTTCTAAACCTGAATGATAATTTTAAATGCATATTTTAATTTTGAAAATAGTTGGTCTTATATTTCTGCTGGAAGAAATATCTAGGTGCACATCCAAGCCGGGAGAAAGACACTGGAGACAAAATGGAGGTTGGAGGTTGATTGGAAAGAAGGTCCATTTATTGTTAAAGCAGACCTACCAAGCACGTGTGATGATACTAGGCTGCTGACCAAATGGAGTTGAGAGTGAGGTTTTTTTTATACCTTCTCTTGGGCTTTGCACTTGAACTTCCTGTTCCTGTGCAAGAACATGTATTCTATTGGCTGTTGTCAGACTCCCATGGGGCCATGTACAAATCCTAGGAGTTGTCTGAACTAAGTTTAGTTGAAGTTTGAACTTCTGGGGGTGGTGCAGCTAAGGTGATGCAATGAAGGGGCATTGGGCAATTCCTATTGTGGCTGAGAGCTTTGTTGGATCTTGGGCGAGGGTATTTGCTTATGAATAGAGCTAGTTATCTCTTTATCTCTTAAGTGCTGATATCTGCTGAAGGCTATTAAGAAAGGCGGGAGCTGCTTTCCAAGAGCTGTTTCTCATTTCTCATTCATGGAAATATAATAATCTGCCTTTTTAATATTTCTCAAAATATTTCATTCTTCTAGGAGGGTAAATGCTAACTTTCTACACTTTATTTAGTGTCTTGTTGTGTCTAATGTCTTGTTGTGCCTATCTCTAGAGATAAGAATAAAAAAGAAAAAAACATCTTTGGATTAAAAAAAATAATTTTGTTTCAAGCAAGGATTGTGATGATTAAGAAAATTGGCAATTTACAATGAGACAAAATAGTTATTGTATATGAACAGAAAAAAAATGAGAATATAGGTAGTTCTCAAGTTACAGTATTCCATGGTCAAAAGACATCATTTGCAACCTGCCCAGAGGCCTTCCAACATGCAAAGTTAATGGAGGAAGCTGAATTCACTTTAACAATCACATGATTCACTTAACAACTGCAAAGATTTGTTTAATACAGATTTTTATGCTCGGTCCAAACTTCGAACGGCCTTTGCCCCCCTTCCAGTAGGTGGCACCAGGTTTGCAGTGTCCATCTACCACAAAAGCCTCTTTTTCCCATGTAGCCCATCGCGTCTGTGTCCGTGAGCTTGCGAGAGGTGTACGTACAGCGCTGTAGGCTTTCTTGGTTATTTCTTTGAAGTAATACTGCTGCCACTGCCACATCATTGGCATCTGCTTGGATGATGAAGGGTTGAGGAGGGGCAGGATGCTTCAGCACTGGTTCTTCTTGCAAAGAGTTCAGACTAGGTCCCACTATAGGAGTTGTCTTGGGTGGGGCTTTGTTCCTGGGCTCCCTGTCTTTAGGAGGTCCATCATGGGTTTGGCAATCTTCGCGAAGGAGGGGATGAATTGTCGGTAGAAGTTTGCGAACCCCAAGAAGCTTTATAGCTGCCTGCAAGTGTGAGAGGGCTGCCAGCATAAGACGGCTTGTACTTTGGCTCATGGGTTCATTTTTGGCCCCCCAAAAAGTCATAATATCAATGCAACTCACTTTTAACCACTTTGCTTAGCTATAGAAAATCTGGTCCCAAATGTGGTTGTAAGTTTATTTCTATAGATGTCTATCCTGTCTTCTCAAACCACATGAATAAATATTTATATTTGTAAAAAAAAAGATGCTTGGGTGGACTCTTTTTCATTTTTTTGCCATTCTTACCTGAAATATGTATAGCAAGTGATCAGTTATAGGAAAAGTAAAGTAAATACATTATACAGTATTGGGAAATGTAAGGAAAAAAAAGAATGGATCAAGGTTGTAGGGAACATGCAATTGCAACCTAATACAAAACCAATATCAAATTATTAACCTTGCTTCTCCAGGAACAGCTAGACCAATATCTACCCTAATACCTTAGAGTTTCTGTTACTATAGTGATATATCTCCCTTCTTCATAAAACCCTAATCTTTTCTCTGTTCTCTTCCTCCACTTTTAAGCTCTGAGTCATTATCTGTCACAAAACACTGCCTTTTTGGCAACACCCCCTAACAAAACTGGACTATCTACCAACAATTGACTACCAACATTAACCTGTCCTATTCCTGAATTCATCCAATACTTTTATTATTAACAAACCCCAGAAATCTCTTGAACTTATTTCCTTCTTTTAGGACTTAATTCTCACTAAGACCACATCAAATTAACTAACAAATTCTCTTGGTACCAATCAGTAAGTGCTATGCAAAACATTTCAGTTCATTTTCCTTCTTTCACCAGTGAGCCAAGAAACTCAGCTGAGTAATATCTAATTATGTCTCCTCTACCATCTTTCCTTCCCTTCCCTTTTTATAACCACACTGATATACTTAGTTGAGTCCTGTAAATTAGTCCTGTAAATAAATAATTAAATATAATGCTTTTTTATATAGATTAGCATTCTTGATCTGCTAATATTTGGAAATTCCTAAATTTCCTGAAGCATGGAAATGGTTGACTAGAGTGGACAATTCAGAAGCAGTGATCTTTATATTAGTGTGTGTGTGTGTGTGTGCTTAATACCACATTTCCATGTTCAACAAAGATAAGATATGGGATGTTAATTGATGCTGGAAACTTTCTAATATTGAAATATGGGAAGATAATATTTCATCCTCCACACCGTAAACAGAAAAGCAACAATATTTTTAATTTCCATAGAAATCAAAACAAAGACTATTTAAATAACTGAATGCCTGAATTTTACAAATTTAAATTAGGTTTGTCTTCATTCTGTATAAATTTGACATTTAAAAAAAAACTGCATGAAAATGTACATACATGTTTGTAAACATTTCTCCAATTTTATTTTTTGGAATGTAATCAACATTGTGGACCTAATCTCAAATACATATATATGTATTTTACAGGTTGACTTACATTGCAAATTGTAGGGAAACACAAGTCTTGAAGAGATAAATTATACTCTATTTTCTTCTATTGATCACAGGCTATTTTTAATAGCCTTAATCTTTAGTATCATCAGATCATGTGATGGAATTGGATCTAATCGGAGAGATACATATCAGAAAGCTGTGTCAAAAATGATTCCTTTGGTAGAATTCCCTGGGCAAGAAAATGAATGCTGTAGCTGATCTAATTAATTAATTGTGGTTAGGGATATGATTGGAGTTGTATTTCAATGCTTTTAGACATGAAAAATGACTTCTTAATCAACACCCTATCCACATAGAGTTGCTAAATAAATGGGGTTTGGATCACTCACAGGATAAACTTATAAAAGCAAATGGGAAATCGGAAAACACAATCGTCTCACTTACCAATGAAGGTAAGTCACCTTTTCCCAAAGTACCAGTTAATGAAAAGTTGAACAGAAGGCTTTTACTCAGCTTTACTTTTTGGCTGGTTTCTAGTCAGATAGTTGGATTAGATTCGCTTTTGAGCCTATGATTCTGTAATGAGGAAAGGGATTCAAGAGAAAATGTGCCACATGGGTGAAAATGAATAAGTAGTTATTACAGAAACTACTACTGGAATCATTTTAGAAGTCATTATAACATGAAAAAGAGTAAATGCACCCTTTTAAATGTGGTTGAAAAAGACCACAAAGAATGGCCAGAAAAATACTTTGTAACTCTAACTCTTCTAAACATATTATGTAGGAATAAATTCCATTGATTTTTTACAGAGGCTTATCGCATTTTCTGATTCTTAGAGTAATTTGCTTAAAACCTCAGTTTCCACAGTCACCAGATTTTTTATTACCACTATTTGTATGTAGACAAGGGCAGAAAGTCCATTTTTATTTCTTGTGTTCACAGAGAAAAGAACTGCAGGATTATAACATTTCAGAGCATGTTAGAGAATGTATGGATACCACACTACAGGAACCACAAATCTAAATTTCCCCAAAGTGATGGTTGTGATTTCCATAATAGTTTTTGCAGGTTTTAACAGCAGATTTGATGAGAATTCTAAATTGTAATGATAGATCCATTATAACAGTGGTGGGATTCAAAATTTTTTACTACCGGTTCTGTGGGCATAGTTTGATGGGTGTGGCAGGGCAAGGATACTGCAAAATCTCTACTCAGAAGTGGTATTTGCTGGTTCTCCGGACTACTCAATCTTTCCGCAACTGGTTCTCCAGAACTGGTCAGAACCTGCTGAATACCACCCTCTGCATTATAATTCTTAATATCCAAGTGATGACACTTGGATATTAGCTTAAATATGTTAGCTTAATATGTTAACATATTAACTTAAATATGTTACAGAGAACCATTTATTAATTTGATGAAAATGTTATTTCTGTCTAACTCAGATTGAATTGATTTACTCAGGTATAAAATTAAAACAATAATGCTACAAAAGTAAGGTATAATTAAAATATAAAACATTAAGCAAATTATGCTGGAGCAATTCAAAAATCCAAAACCATTAAAAAGAGTTCACAAGATCTTCTGGCTGAGTCCCTGGAGAAAAAATAAGTATTTGGAGGATTACAAGAGGTGAACAGGATTGGAGCCATTTAGATGCAGAACTGTTAGTCCATAGGTGAGGTGCAATGGCAGTGAAAACACATTTCCTGGGTCCTCTTGCTTCAAGGACCCCAGAAACATAAGGCAGGGGTCTCCAAACCTGGCAACTTAAAGACTTGTGGACTTCAACTCCCAGAATTCTCCAGCCAGCATAATTCTGGGAGTTGAAGTCCACAAGTCTTAAAGTTGCCAAGTTTGGAGACCCCTGGCTTAAGTGATAGGCAGGGGTGGGATTCGCACCTATTCGCTAGAATCGGTTGCTAACATTCTAAGCAGTTCAGAGAACCAGTTGTTAGAAGAAATTACTGGCCTAATCCTGTAAGGAAAGCAGGAAGAAAACATTCTGGTGTTGCTTACAGAAATTGCCTCTCTGCTAACCCTTATTACATTCTTGACAGGACTAGACCTCCTGTCTCTGGAACTTCTTTGGAGTTTTTTTTCCCTCTTTTGCTAGTACTTTGCTTGTGTGAAGTGACCATTCAAAGTTACAATGGCACTGAAAAAAAGTGACTTATGACCATTTTTCACACTTATGACTTTTGCAGCATCCCCACAGTCATGAGAAGCCAGGCAAGGAGATGCATACCTCGATGTGAGTGATGTGAGTTGGCTATGCCCAGCCAGTCACATGACCATCAAGCCATTCCCATCAACTAAGCCACGCCCACAGAACTGGTTGTTAAAAATTTTGAATCCCACCCCTGGTGATAGGACTTGAAGAATACAACCCATGTCAGATATTATTGACTCCATTGATTGGAGTCACACATCATGGTTATCTTTCTCAAAATGCATCTGAATATTTTGTAGTTTTCATGTACTGTGGAACAATTATCACATTAAAGCATAAATAGGGTTTATTCATTTGGCATTACATCTAGCAATTAAATTTTGTTACCAAAATTTGATTCAACTTGTATGAATACAGAGAGAAAGGACACCCCTCCTTTTCAGCCCCAATTTAATATATGTATGTGTTTGTACAGAAACATGAAAATCCTATCGCACAATCATTCTGCTTATTACCAGTAGTACTGGTACCCCTGTTTATAGCAAAGCACATCACATCTATAGTTATGCACTGAATGGTTTCAGTGCACACTTAAAAATCTGTTTCCAATGCTACCCTGTTGGAATACAAAATACAAATACTTTTGTCATTTTCCATAACTGTTTTGTTAACAATGGCTTAATATGCACAGATTTTTCCAGGCAGAATTTTTATATGTGGTGATTGAGTGACATGCTAGGGTAAACGATATGGCCCTCCATCTGGAAAAGATTTCTATTCTAAGCAGAATTTTTCTGAAGGGAAACAGTGAATGAGACACTCTACATTTGGCCGGAGCACTTCCTTTTGCTACCATTTTTAAGGATTTCTTGCAGCAGGACCAGTAATTTTGCTTGTTTGGCAAGAAAATAATTTGGCCCTTGTGCAAGATTTGGTATTAGTAGACGGTAAGTTCAGCAGAGGGTTTTACTCTACTGTTGCTACTGCAGTATTAGTATTCATAAGTAGAGAACAACATTAATAAATATATTTTTTATATATTTCTATGCATTGCCTATATGGCTAAAATGATATACAATATGTGCAATAAGGTAATCCATCAGTGAGATAGTTTACTAAAATAACTGGTTTTGTGTAACACTCTCAACTAGAGAAAATAGAGTTAGATAGCTTATGAATATGGAAGCTAAACAATTGTCTTAGCACATTGTGTGGATCAGCTATAACAATCTGTGGGCAAGTCATGTGAATTTTCCCTTTCCCATTCCACTATTATGATTCAGAAGATTATATGTCTCATGCAATATAGATAGACAGACAGACAAGAGGTAGTATTCAGCAGGTTCTAACCAACTCTGGAGAACTGGCAGTGGGAATTTTGAGTAGTTCAGAGAACCAGCAAATACCATCTCTGACTGGAGATTTTACAGTATCCTTCCCCTGCCATGCCCACCAAGCCATGCCCACAGAACCAGGCGTAAAAAAAAAATTAATGCCACCACTGATACACACACACACACGCACGCGCACACACACACATGCACATACACATACTATACAACATTTTTCTATTTCTAATTCTAAAACATTGTTGTCTTAGCTCAGCTCTCAGTCTTTGGAAATAAATACTTAAAACAAACACTTTTTTGCAGCAGACCTGTATCCAGCATTTATGCTTATGCAGACATCAAACATATTCAAAGACTAGGTGGATTTCTTCCCTCCTTCAAACTTTGGTATTTAAGCCTCTAGGCTTGATAGAGCGTGGCACTGTCTGATGGCAAATATAAAAATAACAAGCAATTTCCCCCCCATCCTTACAGTGCAAGGCTCAGCAAAAACAACTCAAGCCTTTTGCCTCTCATGTGAGTTATTGAAAGAGGCTGTTTCCAGTTTTATATTGTATTCATGCTGAACTACACCATTCAGTTACATTCATTCAATTTTATTTGCAAAAACAGAACATGTTACAAAAATGCATTCAAATTACACATATTAAACTAGTGCAGTGCAAAAAGTATATTGGCATCTAGGAGTTTATGTTGAACGAATGATTGTGATAGAAAAATGTCTTCAAGCATTTTTATTACAGCTGATCTAGATTTAATAGTTATAGACTTTTTTTGGTTGTAATCATTAGCCATCCATAGACTCTTGGTTTTCTATATAAGGCTGAATCTGAAACAGAAATCTATAAGCAAATTGCTTTTTATATCTATATCTAGCAATTCTGTTTTGAGGCCTAAAAATAGATAAAGGGTTAAATCCTTAATCTATAAAGTCTGTACTGCAAGGGATATAGAAACTTTTATAATTTTAGATAATAGTTTGCCACAAATAAAGACAAAGGCCGCATAGGGAAACTTAATGCTAACTCTGTGCCTAGATGTCAAAACATTCAGGATTTAGTGTGCTTCTGTTTTATGAAATAATTTTGCTGAGATGGCTCCATTATTATTATTATTATTATTATTATTATTATTATTATTATTATTATTATTATTATCTGTTGCTATCTCTTTGATTTATAGTAATATTAACATTGTTAATTGTTTATTGATTTTATATTGCTGTTTATATGTTTTTATTTCATGCTCCCCAGGATCATGTTTTGTAAGATAGGGTGGATATAAATATGAGTGGATGGATGGATGACAGACGGATGGATAGGGTTAGAGATAGCGATGATAGAGGGAGGGAGGGAGGGAGGGGGGAGAGAGAGAGAGAGAGATCTTTATAATAAATATTTCTGTCCTAGCCCCTTTCTATGAGTTTTGAATAAAGATATTAACCTACCTTTATGCAATTCTAAGGCTTGAGATGATATACAGTAACAAATACATTTAGCATCTGATAACTTTAAGAATCATCATGATTATTAATGTTATAACTGTTAATGTTCTCCTAAGTATTTATTGCATGTGTTTATTGCTCATTATTCCAACCTAGCCAAAATGAAAAGAACTACGTTCATATCTATTTTTATTTTATTTTATACTAATTGTAACCATAACTGTTGAACACAATCATAAAGCATGGTTTGCATTGAGTTTGCCTCAAGACAACTATAATTAAGATTAGCCACAATCTGTTAGATTAAACTGTGATTAATCAAAATGAATGCTTCCAAGTGCTGTTGTCCTCACCAGAAGAGAAAGTACCATGGAACCAGTGGTGAGATTCAAAATTTTTACTACCAGTTCTGTGGGTGTAGTTTGGTGGGCATGGCAGGAGAATCTGTAAAATCTCCAGTCAGAGGTGGTATTTGCCGGTTCTCTGAACTATTCAAAATTTCCGCTACCAGTTCTCCAGAACTGGTCAGAACCTGCTGAATGCCACCTTTGCATGGAACATGTATTATATTATAATATTATTAAACTATATTTTAATTCCAAAATGCAAGCAGCCATTCCTAAACATAATTTCCTCATTAAGTCTATAAAAGAGACTTTTGTGGGGTAATGCACTCTCTTCCTGAAAATACTTTTCATTTCTAAAAAAAATGTAATTTTACTGATTACCTGAAATATTTTGATTGCAGGTAATTCTTAAGGTTATGAACTACCCACAATTTTGTAATGATTGAATTTCCTTTTCTACTTCCTTTCCTTTGTACACATTTTGTCTACAGCATTGTAAAATCCACAGTTTGTTGTTCCTGTTTATATTATAGAATGGCCCTCTTTCTCTCTCATGGAGTGGCTTTATATCAATCTAACAGTAAAAGGTCTACATTGTACCAGTAACTCCATCATATATAGCAACTGTTTTGTTGAACATTTAATGTTGCAAATTATATTGGAAATGCTCAATAAATGTCCAGCTGCAATATACTCTCATACAAGAAGTGTACCAATAACATACTTGATTCCATTCTGTTAGTCATCCATGACTATATTTATTAAGCACATGAATGCTCTCCCATTTTGGTTCAGCTACAGTTTCTTTTAGTTCTGAAGCAATAGTAGTTCATCAATTCAAGTTACTGAATTCTCAGTAGTGAATGTCCCACTCCAAAAGGAGAAAAGTCTCAAAAATCTGTTTTGTCCAGGGATGAAAAAAATCCCAATTAAAGACTGATGGGAAGAAAAAGTGATTACCTTTCCTTTACCTTTCAAGAAATGCCAGAGGCCATTCCTTGCCATGGCATTGGGCAAATAAATTATTATGTATCTGTCCCTTGAAATTTCATGAGCTGTGAAGATTTGTGTGCTAAGGTGAATATTTTCAATGTCCCCATACATAGATAAATAGCTTCATCCATTAACTAATCACTTTTCAAGCCTGCCAAGATGAACTAAAAATTTCCATTGCAGCCTTGACTGTTAAGAATGAGAATTATACAAAGGCCCTTATAAGAGATGATAAACATGAATGTTGTACATACGAATCTACTAAGCCTGCTCACCATTGTCACATTTTCCTTGGGGAGTAGTAGTAATTCAGAAACAAGAGCTTTCACATTAGTCAGTGTACATACTGAGACCATGATGTAATCTTGTATTGACTTACACAGAATCCCCTGTTATACAGCATCAGGGCTATCACTGAATGGGCAAGTATTTAATGGGGCAAGCTTAACCACTTTCATAAGTGATGATTTTTAAAAACCACTTACCTTGATCCTGTGAAGAAGAAAGGATTGGGGGAAAAGCCCTGCTATTACTCTGATGATTGTTTCTAGAATTGTGGCTTTGAACGGGCCATTTCCTTGCTACTGTAATTATAGACAGTTTTCAAGTTGTTGTGTTTAACTGATAGTTTTGAACTTTACCATGGGAATATATATGATGTGTACATGTAATCAAGCAAACATGGTTGGTTTATGATAGTTTTGCCCATTTCAGACAATTTGTGAGTGTGTATGCTTTGGATGGCTTGCATTTTAACTTGCTGAAATTATATTGGAACTATGGCATAGTATGACATTTTTTAATCTGGAGCTATCTATACCTCTTTGAATTAAGGGATTAGTGGAGTCAAAGAGCTCTGGAAGACACATACTTATCCAACTCGATTATTTCATTGCTGTACGATGGTATTTAATAATCATTGACTATGTGCCTTTGAGCTGGTGCTGACTCGTAGTGACCACACAAATAAATTTTATCTATTACAATCTATATTAACCTGGTCTTTCAGGTTTTTCTAAGTTGAAATTATTGCTGTTCTACATGAATCAATCTATCTTGCTACTGGTTGTCTTCTCTTTTCTTCACATATCTCAGCATTAGAGCCTTATCTAGAGAGCTAGATCTTTGCATAGTGTGTCCAAAGTAGAATAATTTGAGCTTGGTCATTTGTCATTTAGTTACATTTAGGAGTAACATGTTGTCTGTTTTGCACATTAAGCAAATAATAAAATATAGATTTGAATCAATGTTTAATTAACTTCATCCTGTTTACATCTATGACCAACCCCTTTAGAAAAATAAGAATAGAATGTGGAATTAAAGTTAGAATGGTGGGGTGTTTTTTTTTGACAAATATAAAAACAATATTTTATGATAGCTAAAAGGGAGAAGTAGATAGATAATGATGGCTATGCTGACTGAATTTCCACAACTGCCTCAAACAATGACAGTTTGTAGATGAAATGAGAGCCCAGCTGCAGAGCTCTATAGAGACTGTTTACTCTCCATGCCCAAATTTATTGTGACAGATGATATGAGTTGTTCCCTGTAGAGACAAAGGCCAAGGTACCTTTCAGGCAGTGAGTGAACCCCTTAATCTGCAGCTCACACAAGTGCTCAGGAAACAGAATGGGAAATGAAGCAGAAAATAGCTGAAGAATAAAATCATGGTAGGAATTACTTTGAAGCCATAAGTCTAAGTAGAGTTCTACTGAGGTGGATCACCTGCAGTGTCCCTGTATGTCTAGGAGGAGAAGCAAAATTTGTTCTACCATTCTTCTGTCTTTAAAAAAAAAGGGGGGGGGGGGCGAATAATAAAGTGAAATACCAAACTGAAATGTGCCTTGTCATTTCTTTACCCTGAAAAAAAATTATTTGAATTTATTAAAATTATCTCAGCCAAAGGTTTTCAAACTTGGCAAGTTTAAGACTTGTGGGCTTCAACTCCCAGAATTCCTGAGCTATCATGACTGGAGGAGGAATTCTGGGAGTTAAAGTCCATATGTCTTAAAGCTGTCAAGTTTGAAGAACCCATCTAGGCTATGCTAGGGTAAAATGCTACATTTTTTTTTCAATTAAATCAGTACAAGGTCCACAGCAGCACTCACATGTGCTGTAAGAATTCAAGCCATTCTCAAAAATTATAGAGGCTTGATATTATAAAAGATTTCTGCTTCTGTTTTTTATAGTTTTACTTTCAGAGAAATTCCTCTGCGTTCAAAGGATGATTTTTAATTATTAAAATATTGACCTTATTGCAAGCCAAATTGAATTTTTAAGAAATGGCATATAGAATAAAAATTTATTTTTTATTAAATACCTCTTCTTCACTATTTGTTTGCCCTAATCTTCTGGCACCAATCTACAGAACCCCTACCCAAAAAAAATTAATGGAACACTATAATTTTAACACATAAAGAGGACAGATTACAGTACTGACAATAAATAAGGATCATCAGCCACAGGGACCAGGCTCCTGTAAAGTAGAGAAGATTGGTAGGTACCAAATGATACTGGCTCTTAATTAGCATGTATGCCTATTTTCAACAGAGGATTTCTTCCCTAATAAGACTCATGCTGTTTCTTATTCATTATGTTTTCTATATTTCTTTAAGATGTGGGGCTATTCTCAAATCCATTACCTTCCCAAAGATTACTTTTATCAAGTTTTTCTGTGTTCTATCTGAGGTGTCAGACTCCTTCTATCCTTTTTTCTGCAAAGCCCAATATCATCCATTAAATTATATTTTCAGAGATTGTTATGCTGATGATTAAATATGCCTGAGATATTTGTTCCTTTCAAACGCAAGTATTTTTCAACCCGTCTTTCTACCACATTGGAATTATTAGATGTTATCAGAGTTATGATTGCCGGGGCAGGGAAATGGTGGATTATATGACATTTTTATGGCTAGCTTAAAGGGCAAAATTTAAAATTTGGCTAAAAAATGAATAACAGACCATTTTCATTCCTTCAAAATACATAACAATAAAAAAGACATGCCACCATTCAGATGCTTATACAGACAGATTATATTAGGTAATACAAATCCTTATAGTTTTAATGTCATGTGTATACCAATAACAACTTCTAGTATGCTTATAAGTCCATAAATTTAGTTTTGCCAATAAAACTTTTTCTCAGATAAAAAGCTAAATTCTCTTTTTCAAAAAAAAAAAAATGAAAATCTGCTCTCAAGCCTTAAAGAATATCAGAATAACAGGATACTGGAAAATAATAAGTGGTCTCTATCCAGTAGGCAAGAATTTCCTGGATTACTACCAGTACTTGAATTTAAAGATTATTCTGAAGCCAAGATTTAGAATCTTCATCAGGCCTAAATGTGAAGTGGTCTAGTAATTTTATCAGGCCTATCCATTAAATTAATCTGCTTTTAATCTTAGACCCAGATCCTCTAACATCATATTACTGCAAAGTTTTATATATATATATATATAAGTTTATAATTGCTGTCCATGGGCAATTTTCCATTGTATATCTTCATTAAGCAATTTTTGATAGATTTTGTAGAAAGCCAAGGCTGCCTTGATTTTGTTTGATCCAAGTATGCCTTCTATTGCTAACTCTGATGAGAGTAGGATACATACTAAAATCAACTCCCAGAAGAATACAAGGCAGGAATATTAGGACAGTTCTTAAACCAACTAACATGGCTTGAGAAACAGCATGAGATTATTTTAATCTCTAAACTAAAATACTCAGCCTTCACTTCTGAGAGAGTCTAGTGAACTTTCTCTTACTTTTGCTTACTTACTTCATACCAATAATCAAACAGCACATTAAAAACATATTTCATTTTTATCTTGTTAAGTATTTAGCAAAAAAAAAAAGATTATTGAACATTGCACCAAAAAAATGATGGCAGCTCTTATAGGAACAGATGGAACTCTACACTTGGCACAGGGTTGCATTGTTGTTTTTCAGCAAATCAGGAACTGTACAAAGTGGCATTTGCTACATTCAGTTATGTCAACACATGCCAATGCTTTGAAATCCTATTTCCTTTTTAGGAACTGGCTCACAATAAAGGTAGAAAGATGGAGCGCTGATTATGGCATCAATGCAGAACGATGATGTCAGAGAGGTTAAACAACCCTTAGTTCATATCTCTTCAATGTGTTTCTCCCTTCTCCAGAATACCACAATTTTTATAAGCTATCTTAGTAAATAAATAAATAAAAATAATGGAAAGTCCCCTTGATGTTTAAACTATATAACTATATAATTGTTCTTTGAATATTCTCCCAAACTTAGAAAATAAAAATAGATAAACATCTTCTCTGTCAATGTCACCAGATGGGCCCTTGTGTGGTATTCAGAAGATCTATAAAAACAAAGTGAGTCTAAAATTTAAAAACAAAGTGAAGTCCTCAGTAGGGAATACATGCCTGCACCAATAAACAAACAAATTTCTTCCTTTGTGCTTCATTTCATTTCAGTCTAATCCTAAAGATAGAAATTACTTAATTATTTTAAGTCATTTTGCTGAGTGGAATAATCATGTTTTCAATAACAACATCCGTAACCAAGGATGTCAGCTATCAGAGTTCAACAATGTCTTCTCTAGAGTCAATACTTGACAACTGTATTTTATTTATCCACAACCCAAGCTGGTTTGAGTCCTGGATACAGCAGACAGGGGCAGAGAGATAAAACAAAGATAGAAAAATCAAAGGAGCATTGATAATGCCTAGGAAAAGTGAATTCTTATTGGCTATGGGTAGCAATGAATTGCCAGCATGTTTTTTATCAGATTCGTCTGATCCACCAGTTGCGGCCCTTTCTGGATCTGGGCGCACTTCGCACAGTCACTTCCGCCCTCGTTATCTCCCGCCTGGATTATTGCAATGCTCTCTACATGGGGCTCCCCTTGAAGAGTCTCCGGAGGTTGCAGTTGGTCCAGAATGCAGCCGAGCGGGTGATTGTGGGTGCCCTTCGGAGCTCCCACGTTACACCGCTTCTCCGCAGGCTGCACTGGCTTCCTGTGGCCTACTGGATTCGATTCAAGGTGGTACTGACGGTATTTAAAGTGCTCCATGGCTCGGGACCTGGGTACTTACGGGACCGCCTACTGCCATCGTCAACCTCCCGCCGCCCAGTACGCTCCCACAGGGTTGCCCTACTTGGGGTACCGCCGCCTGGCTGCTGTCGGCTGACGGCCCCGAGAGTTCAGGCTTTCTCTGTGGGAGCTCCCTACCTATGGAATGATCTCCCCCCGGAGATACGGGCTATGACGGATATCCTGACCTTCCGGCACGCAGTGAAAACCCTATTTTTTAAACAGGCTGGCCTGGCCCAGTAACTGTGTTTCGGGTTTTAATTCAATTTTAATTGGGGTTTTATTAGTTTTAATTTTTAATTGAATTCCTTGGATGGACACAGCCGGACCAAATTATTTAATGTATTTTTAATTGTATTTATTGTATCTTTATGGTGTATTTTTAGTAGGCTGTACACCGCCCCGAGTCCCTTTTTGGGAGAGGGAGCGGTATAAAAGTTTAATTAATAATAATAATAATAATAATAATAATAATAATGTTGGCTGAAGCTTTCTTTCTTGCCTAGTAGCTGCTCTGTCCTGTATATGCAGCTGTCAGAGAGGAATAGTCCTTAATTTCGGCACACCGAAGCACCCCTCCCTGTTAACTCATTACTGATAATTACCATTTTCCAGACCTGTTTTGACTGTTACAAAATGCTGCTTTTTTCAAAATAAGCTGATTAAAATATGCTCATTAGCATAAGCTCCTTGCCAGTTCAGCCCTTTTCCTAATTAAAAGCACTCATCTGTGGAGGCCTCGATTCTCCCTGTCTTCCAGGCTGGCTTTTGGGGGAAGGCAATTCACCTTTTACTTTATGTTACTCTTTCTTAAAGTTCTCTGTCTTACCCCTGAGATCTGACGCATGCATTCTTTAGCTGCTCTCTCAGCAACAATAACAATGACAAAAAAAAAAAATACTGAGAATAGCACCATCTCTTGTTTGTATGTCTACTTTTTCTGCCAATATCAGAAGCTTGTGGGGACTTTAATTTTGCTTAAAATGTTATAGAAAGCTCTAAAGGCCCCAAAACACTATAGGTTGTTGGGTCACTTGCTTGTGATGACACAGGGCTGGCACTTCCAAAAGAGGAAGAATTGGATTGTACAAACTGTACTAAATGCTTGTTTCTTATTTATTTTTAAATGTATATGGCGTTTTGTGATTGAAAACCATTTTTCTGCCAATTTAACAAGCATCTCTACCATTTCTTCAACTAGATATAGATTAGCACAGGATCAAGGACTAGCGATGCATTGATGTATCAGTTACTGCATTGTTCTCAGTAAAAAAAGGAAAAAAAATGTTATCTTATTCAAGAAGATAACCTGAAACAATTGTGTTTAAAATGGACCGAATAAAATACAATTTCCCATTCATGCTTTGTTTCCATTTCCTTCTATCTTCTTTTCCTTCCACAATATATGATTTTCTAATCGTTTTGCTTAGATAATTTTTCACTTTCCACAAATAGTTCCATGGTTAATTCCTTTTTTAAACTGAAGATACTATAGGAATATGTTTACCTAATCATGTTTTTTAGCCTTGTAACAGACAGAAATAGCTTTAACTCTACCCCTGGGTCCCATTTTGGCCCAACTGGTAGTTGTATGTATGTCTGTGTTAGTGTATTATTTTGTACCATTAGGAAAAAAAAAAAAACAGAAAATTGGACAGAGGACTTATGAAAAACTTAGTCACTTTTTCTGGCAAACCATTAATGGAACTTTGGAAAAGTTGGAAGTTTTCTGAAGCAGCAGCTTCTGTGATCATGTATCTTAAAATTCCTGCACTGATTTCCAGAAAAAAGGCATGCTTCATAAGTTTATGAATGATCTAGCATTAAGTTCTATTCTGTTTGGCAGAATATTATTCTAATAAACCATGTATTAAAACTGTGAAACTTGAACATTCCTTCATGATTTATGATTTATGGCTGTTGGGCATGCTTTACACCATCATAATGAACTGTCTTTCCTGAACAATTCATTTATTTCTGAGTAAAACAAAAATATATGAGAATTATTAGGCATTAATGTATTTTCACATATTAGAATATACGAAGATGGAGGGCTTTCACAATTAATGATTTGTTAATAGATCAGGACTACCCATCCTTATCCTGCACTAACAAGAGGTAGAGATGACAATCTCTGAAATGGTTTCTGCCACAAAATGTGTAAGGCAATTCTTTCCCAGCATTAAAACTTAGCCACTAGGTGCTTTATTCAGCAAACAATCCATAGTTTATTATAAAATACCCTACTGACTTAATCCTACTGACTCTTGTTTTTTAAAAAATATGAAGTCTCAGCAGACAACTGCAATAACCTTAGTACAAGACTTAATAAAAAGACCACTGGTAATTCAGTCTAGTACCCATCTTAGTCCAACATTAATCCAATGTAACACTTATAAGCAACCAATGCAAACATACTTTTCTACCAATGTTCCTCTGCAAAAGCTGTTCTGAAGATGCTGCACTTATGTATAGATAATAGTCTCAAGATGCAAAACAAGCAGAATTGCCTGTTAATAAAAAAAAAACATTTTAAAATAGATGCCAAATTAAAGGAGAAATTAAATGAGTTCTACTGTTGATATTCTATACAAATGTTTGTGATATTATTTTCATTCCATGGCCATTTTCTGCTTTAAAAAGGAGTCACACATACTGTACACACCTGTCTCTTTCTAGAGAAGTGACTGGGAATATTTAAAGGGAAAATGGCTGCTTTTTCAGTAACATTGTAGTCAGCGTCTGATAATTACTTCCATGATGCATGCATATTAATATACACCTGTTCTTATTTACCTGTAAAAACCAATAGATGAAAAAAATGAATTGAATGAGAATAGAATAGAACTGGAAAACTGCTAGCTCACAGGGGAATCTTGCTTTTCCAAGTCAGTACCATTTTATCACCCTTTCCATGTTATACTTGTATATAGTTCCTGTGTAATATATTTTATTAACTCTGGTTAAAATTCATTTACAATTCAATCTGTTGAGGGTAACTAGAAGAGGACATTTAACAACTATAATCCAGTTTGCCACTGTAGAGAAATAATACTCATCTTTAAAGATTGTATCATTTCTTCATACTTAAATAGCAAGGACTAAATGGATTGATTCAAACCATTGTAGCATTGATGGAACTGATCAGAAAGAAACAATTTCAAAATTCACCGGTGTATTCTTGCTCAGGATACATCTTGTGATCTATTTTTCTCTTTGGAGGTCTTCTAAGCAGAGGGACCCTGTGGCTTGCTTTTAGAAGCACTGGAAGTTCAAGTTCAATGCTTGTGCAGCTGCATCTGATACTCACAATAGATAATTTGTGTAATGTAGGCAAACGCCCTTGTTTGCTGTAATGCCATTCAGTATTCAAAGAGAAGTGCTGTTTTTTTGACAACTCTAAATAAAGTAAACAGAAGTTCTTGTTATTTGGAGTCTAATGTTTTGTTATTGTTGCTACAGTAATATGTATTAATTGTCCAGTGGTGTGTGTGTGTGTGTATCTACAGTAGAACCTTGGGTCACGAACGCTTCAGACCACAACCAAATTGGGTGCCAACCAAAAAATCCACTAAATGTTTGACTCTGGTTGTGAACACATCCTCGGGTGGCAATCAAACACAGCTGTGAAGATTTTCCCTGGCATGGCAATTTCCTCTTCCACACCTTTTTTTTGGTACGCGCATGTGTACAAAGTCTTGCTTCCAAACGACCAAATCAGGTTGCAACCGAAGACCTGGAATGGATTACGGTTGTGACTGGAGGTTCCACTGTATTTTGTAATGCTGCATTTAGTTTATCCATTTTCCTAAGCCTAGCATGATCTAGAAAACCAGGCATTGCATTTTGTAAACCTTATATTGTGGCTTGTCTGTTATGCCATTAGTTATAAGCCTATAACTTAAGAAAAAACAGACAACCAACACAGTGTTTTTTTTTAAATAAGATTCATTTAAGAATTAAATGAATTTGTTGTAGTCACTTAACATTATCTTCCTACTAGGGGCTGCAACCGGCAGAGGTGAGGGAATGTCTTTGAGCTGATTGCAAATAGAAGGAATCATTAGTTTGGTAGGCCATTTTATCAGGTAGGACAAGCAAAAGAAACTGAGTCAGGATTTGGACAAAGTATATGCTGCTTCAAGTCACAGTTTTATACACTTAGCCCTGCAGGAGCTGACACAGCTAAGGAGAATGAGCCGAAGACTGTTTTGCTTCATGCATCAGCAGCAAAACTGCCAGCTATGATCCATCGGCAGAATCTTTATTACTGAAGCCAGTGTAAGAAGCAAAAAAAGAACCAGCTGGATTTTTCTGATCCCAATAGTTGTTTGTAACGCTGGTTGGTTTGAATCACTAATTCCTTCTCCACTGTTACCACAGTAAGTCCCACAGGTTGTCGGAGGGTTTGATGCAATTAGAAACCAAACTGTGGAGGGAAATAAATAAGTAGTCTTTTCAGCAAGATGAATACTAAGGACTAACTCTAGTGTAACTGTTTTACTCCAGAGGGAAAAGTACATGGAATAATCTGTGTTTAAAATGCTGTGTGGAGAAAAGGAGAGTAGAGTGCATGGGAAAGCTTATGTGAAAATGGTTAATGGTAGTGTCATGCCCCTGTCAGAGTCTGAATCCGAGGAGGAAGACAAACAGCGACAGGGAGTGGGAGTGTGGCTCTGTTGGCTGTGGAGGAAACGGGGGAGGGACAAAGTCTGGCTGGGCAGAGCAGGGAAGAGGTAGAACAAGAGAGAGGGAGTTCAGAGGAAGTCCCAGGCCCATCCCCTCTTCATTCTAGGGCACACAGGGAGGAATGGAAAAGAGACCAATGTGGGTTGCATGGTTACGGGGAGGAAAGGGCCTTGATGCCCTTCATTAGGCACACCTGGGAAGAGAGTTTAAAAGAGATGCAAGCTGAGTGTGATGTCTACAAATGTGAATTTATCTTTGTTGACTTTGGTTATCTGCATTCCTGGCATCCTTCCAACTGGGTTGAATTACTGCCATTCCTTCATGTCTGGAATTCCTTCTCTTGCCCTGCTGGACTAATTACCTCATCTTGCCTTGATCGGGCTTATAGTTACAGTTTTTGCTGACAATGTTTTGGACTTGAATCTCTGCAGCCAAAGAGTTATTTTTCATTTCAGAAGGTAACCAGAACATTGGGGACATCACAGAAGGGAACCAAGACAAGTTGGAGCTAATAAACTGATTATCTGACTGTGTTGCCTTTGTGCCACGCCCTGGGTCATCACAGATTGACTAGTCATTCTATGTGAAATATCCCTGGCTCATTCTGACATGACAGTCATGTCAAAAGGCAGTTGTTTAAAAAAAAAAACCTGAGAAACAGCTACCAATCAGAGACCAGAGGTGAAAAACTTCAGATACTGGCTCTTTGATAATACTGAAGAGCTAAACTCCAAAAAGCAGGAGCTGACCAAAACAAAAACTTAATTTGATTTGTATTTAAGTAACATTACATATAATGAATGTAATTACTGTCCATGGATGCATTGAGTAATTTATTCCTTCTAAAAACATTGAAAGATGTAACTTGGTAGCAAGTTCTGGGTAATACAAACAAGACTTTGAGGAACTACTAGAGCTTCAGGACATATGATAGCAATAGCATTTAGACTTATATACCACTTTACAGTGCTTTACAGCCCTATCTAAGCTGTTTACAGAGTCAGCATATTGCCCCCAACAATTTGGGTCCTCATTGTACCCACCTTGGAAGAATGGAAGGCTGAGTCAACTTTGAGCCTGGTGAGATTTGAACTGCCAAATTACAGGCAACTAGCAAATAGCAGAAGTAGCCTTCAGTACTGCACTCTAACCACTGTGGCTCATACAGCTCTGGATTAGATAATAGTGAACTGATTGAACTAATGGTCTGACTTATTTTTTCCCATGTTTCTGCGAATGAGTCATGGATCTTAATTTTACCATGGAACATTCTGACAAAATCCCTAAGAAGCCTTCCTTTCCATTTGGAAACACTGTCTAAATTTATTTCTTAGTGCTGCTGATAATGTTGCATTGAAAACTCTCTCAGAAAGATTTGGCGTAGCCTCATCACATTACAGAATCCTTTCCCTCTTTCCTATACAGATAGTAGGTGAACATCATTCCCTTTTTATCCTCTTTTCCAGACATTTCTCTTTGATCATCTCTGCTGTGCAAAGTCAGATTGTAGAATGAGCTATGTGCCTCAGGCAAAACCTGCTCCTTCTTTTCCTGACTTTATTGTAAATCAGTAGTACTATATATTTCAGTGGTGTTGCACCAACATAAAAATGCAGGTGACACCAGACTCAGAATATGTGTTCAGATACAATATTGATAACAGATAGAATCTAAACAGTCAAGAACAATATGTTCAGCTCTTGTCTTTTTTTCCTTCCACTGCTTTCTTGTGAAGTTTTACTTTTTTTTTCTTTCTTTTTTCCTTTTTCCTTTATTTCCTAAATACATCTGGGCAAGCCTTGCATATCTATGGTCAAGATGCTTTCAAGATTTAATATTAATGCATTAAAGTTCTATTGTTGAACAACCACTATGGCTCAGTGTTTACGGAGGAGCTTTTTCTCCAATCCTGAGCACCTATTTTCTGTCTCTTAATGGCCCTTTCAAGTGGGGGAATTGGAATTCCATGATCTATAGCAGCACTAACTATTCTTTCTTTGAATTTGGGCACTTTAATAAGAATGATTTATTTCATCACTAATACATGAAACTTATTGGAAAACAATAAAAATGGAAAGCTGCACAAAACATTAGGAAAGAACATTGATGTGTGTTTGTGAGTGTGGTGTAGACAATAAAAGGAATTTAACAGATACTGGTACATGAAAGGAAACATATTGTGCCTGAAAAAAAACCATTTTAAATCTTCAAAAATAAAAGAAATATACTTCTTTCACAGTATTATATTAACTCCCAGACCCTGGCTGGACTCCTTCCACAGCATCTGCTGGAATTATTTCATTTAAAATTAATGATAATGGAATCACATTCTAATCTTCACTGCAGTGAATGCTTGATAAGTTCACTTTAGATTTTTTGTGCTTTTACTGGAAGTCTTTATTTCTTAAAACCCAATCTTAAACATCTTCCTAGTTACATGAAACTTATTTCTGATATTGCCTAGTACTAAATTTTATTAGCAACCAAATAGCATTGACATTTATTTCACTCTTGATTAATAGGATTACCTCAAAAAGTTACTACAAGCTTTCAGTTTTGTATATCCAAACACTAGTAGAAATTTAAACAAGAGTCAGCATTTGGATCAATCCAGTATTATTGGAAAATCGGAGCTGTAAGTAGAGGATATAAATAAATACCTTTATCAATATTATATTCCAGAAGCATGCAGTTTGGTAGCCAGTTGTACTGGCAGCAAGAAATAAATTCTTCAGGATCTGTCAATAGGAGCAATGGAGAAACTTTGCATGGCACTGTAATTTCTTGTGTATTCCTTAAATAGAAAGGATTGTGTAGAAGCTTAATAGTTTAATTCTTTTTTTTTTTTCTTTTGCACATTTAGTTTTTAACTCCAGGCAACTGCCTAGGCTAATGCCTTAGCACTAGATCCTTAGCAAAAATTTTCAGAAGTGATTTGCTATTTGTTTCCTTCTTCCTAGGGCTGAAAGAGAAAGGCTGCCCTAAAGTCACCCAGTTAGCTTTGTGCCTAAACTAGGATTAGAACTCACTCCTGGTTTACAGCTGGATGTTTGAACCATTAGTTGCAAAAATCTTGATGTTTTAAATGGTGCTGATTAAATTCTAACTTGTATTTACCATTTTCTGTTCTGGAACTGCTTGCCTGTTTGTACTGATATGCATTTTTTCCCAGCATCAAATCTTTTTACATAGCTCAGTTTCAAGTACAAAATGGTTGAATAAGTATGGAGATTTAAGTGGTAATAAGTGTCATCTGAAACACTTATTAAAGCCAAGAAGTGGCTCCTTCTGATCCCCTGTAATGTATAAATGCTTCAGAAACTGTGCTTTCTTTTAAGTCTTGTTCCACTTTCCCCACAACTTCAGTAGAAAAAAAAGCCCAAATATTGGATCCAGTTAATAATAAAATGTCTCATGTCAAAGCCAATTAGTGTTCATCATTAAAGAAAGGAAAACAAGATGGAATGACATTTGAGAAATAAAGATATTTTATTTTATGCTCTGCCTGATCAGAAAATAGCAACTTTCGATTTCTGTGCCACTACCTCTCCCTTTTTCTCCCCCCATTTTTTTTTTAGATTCCAGTAATTCAAAACGCAGTCCAAAAAAAGCAAAGGAAGTATCTCTCCAAACTATATCATTTTGTTTCATTACATAGCATCTGATGTCTCTCCCCTTAATCCACCTCATTTTTTGTCCTCTTTTCCATTCTGTGCAACTGAAGACAATTCATCTTATTTTAATTAATTTTTACTTGCAGTGTTCTCACCCTATGTATAAAGGAAAAGAGAAATAAATAAACTTTTAGATTTTTTTTTAATTATAAAACTAACAGCATTAATTACCAGTATAGTAAAGGCAACAATGCGTGAAAGCCAAGTGGTGTTTGTAGGCACTGAAGCAGAAAGTAACTATGGCAGGCTGCAAAACTTTTCATTTTTACAATAAAGGACTGTATATTGCACCAAAAAAGCTAAGCATTCTAAAATTAAGAAGAATGGAAGATTGCACAAATCCAGAGACATTTGAAAGCAGAGTTGCACCTAAGTAAAGTTAATAGACATCTGGGAAAAGGAGGCCACATCCCATTTTTGCCGTCATGTTCTCTGTCTGGCAGGCATGGTTTTAAAATCAGATAAATCAGATATTTGTTAGCCATTTGAGTATCTTGAGAATTCTTTGGACTGTTTTCATATTCAACTTTTCATTAAAACGTTTGTGCATGGTGACTTTGTAAATTGCTTTCTTATTTCTCTCTCTGATCCTTCAACAGGCTTGTTAACCTAGATCAGGGGTGTCAAATTTGTGTCATTACAGCATCGTCACGTGGTGTATCATGAGTTTTTTCCCCTTTCACTAAACTAGGCATGGGTGTGGCTAACGCATGATGCGGGCCGCAAGTTTGACAGCCCTGACCTAGATTTATGTTATTTTATTTATTTCCTTTTTCCAGCATGGACTTTAATTCAGCCATTTCAAATCACTGTACTTTAAAGATCCCATGATTCATGAAATGTTTCTATGATGCAATTTAAAAAATGCATTGTCATTGATTCTATATTATAACTAGCATGCATTCTTGACAATAAAGTTTTGAGGGAGAAAATATTGTGATTGAAAAAAACCAGGCTTTCTTATAATGGAAAAAAATAAGTTCATATATATATGTAGGCCTAAGCATTATTTTATTTCTGCTTTTCATTGTAATTTTAGTCACAAATGCCAAGGGAGTTAAACAGCTGGTATTCCTTCCCTCTCCCCATCCAGTTAGTCCTCCTTTCCAAAGCTCTGTTTCTTAAAAAAATTCAGGCCAGTTGTGTGTGTGTGTATGTGTATACATAGAGAGAGGGGGGGTAGAGGGAGGGAGAGATTGGAGTAATAGGCTTCAAAGGGATATTGGAATTCTTCTAAATCCAATTCCCTGCTCAAGCAGGAGATGTGATACGATTTGGGACAAATGGCTGTTCAGTTTCTTCTTGAAAATCTTCAGTGATGGAGCAACCCACAAATTCTGGAGGTAAGTTGTTCCACTGATTAAGTCTTCTCACAATCAGAAAATTTGTCCTTAGTTTTAGATTGGACCTCTAATGATCTTCCATATACTACTTCTTCTTTTGTCCTCAGTTGCTTTGGAGAATAAGTCAATCTCTTCTTCTCTGTGACAGCCCTCCCAAATATTGGAACACTGCTATCTTATCACCCCATGCCATTTAAACATACATAATTCCCTCAATTGTTCATTGTACGATTTCATTCCAGACCCTTTATCATTTTACTTTTCTCTGTACATTTCTAGGGTATAAATATTTTTTTTGTATTGTGGTGACCAGAATTGGATGTAGTGTTCCAAGTGTGGTCTCACCCCTGCAGTATAAAGTGGTACTATCAGTTCACATGACCTTGAAACTACAATATTGCTTTGTTGATGCAACCCTAGAACTGAATTAGCATTTTTGACAGAAGTTATCTATCTATCTATCTATCTATCTATCTATCTATCTATCTATCTATCTATCTATCTATCTATCTATCTATCTATCTACCTACCTACCTACCTACCTACCTATGTGTACACATACATACATACATACATACATACACTTACACTTTTTTGGAAGCTGCAGTTTGTGTGTATGTTACATTTTGGTGCTTTGGCTTATTGGGATTATTCTCTTGCTAATAAATACATAGCTTTTACTATTTCTTCTATGCCTCTCTCTCCCCAAAATCAACCCTTTTACCAGTTTTTTTAACTGTTGCATTCAAATTCCTGTTGCAAATGGCATTCTGAAGTACAGCGCATGTACAGGGCCTTGGTGGTGCAGGCTGTTAATCATCTAGCACTTAGTGCAAGCTGCCTGCAATTAGTGCAGGCTCGAATCCCACCAGGCTCAAGGTTGACTCAGCCTTCCATCCTCTAGGGGTAGGTAAATTGAGGACCCAAGGTTGTTGGGGGCAATAAGCTGACTGTAAAAATGCTGCTTGAGGGGGGAGCAAAAGCCCTAATAAAAGGCAGGCATATACAGTGGAATGAAGGCTATTGCTGAGCACTTAGCATGGTGCTCCATAGACTGTAAGCCGCCCTGAGTCTCCGGAGAAGGGCGGCATATAAATGCAAATAAAAATAAAAATAAAAAAAATTATATCAATGTCCAGTTTCAGGTGGCTTCAGGAAAACGTGTATTCTGTATTACTTTTTCAACAGTTTTGTGATTCACAAATGTTTTTGTAGCTGTGATTGTTATGCAGTAGATTGTTTGCAATATTTTAGGGTGTTTATTTTTTTATGAACTTATCATTATTTTAATTAATCAAGTGAATTGTCTATTTAGAATAAGAACATTAAAATATTAGCGAGTGTTGGTAGTATTGCATATAGTTCTGAAACATTTTTTCTTAACTGGCTTATTTTTAAATGAAAATTGCCTGCTTATAGACCTTATTTAAGGAGTAGAAGCAATCAAGAAGTCACAGTTACTTTTTATCTTCCTCTCCTTCTTCTTTCTGGAAGAAGATGGAATGCAATTTAGAATGTTTGCTTCTTATTTTAGTTAGCTATGATTTCTCATATCATTTGGTCTGGCAGTCAACATTCATAGTAATTAATTTCAGATGCAATGATTTCAGAAAATGGCTTGTTTGTATAGGAACAGTTAATGCATAAATGCTTAATAGCTACCATAGTCTTATTTATATATTGTGTTAAGCCATAGATTAGTCTCTATCTTTTAAATGTGTTAACATATACTGAATGCTAAAATCCTAAAGTATAGGTTTTCATACTAACAATATTAACAAAAATAAGTAAATCTATGCCACGAAACATGAAAATTTGCTGTTTTCATGACAAGGGAATGAATATCTTCATATTTATCTTTTAAAACAATGTCTTGTTGCAGATATATAATAAAGAAAGTAGAAATGATTTGTACATTTTGCCTATTTTTCCCCATTAAATTTTATGCATCCTTGTACATTTTTGTAGAAAGCACACAATGCCATTTCTTTTTAGATGAAAAACACGGTAAATTTACAATATGAAACACTTTGAAACAACTGAATAAAAAAGGGGTTCAAATTAATTACATTTCCCACATTCTTTGTGAATATATGTGTGTATACACACATACACACACACACACAAACAACACACACATATTCCTGTGTGTGTAACCATACACACATACTATATATGCATGTAATTTGTATCAAGGGCAGCATGAAATCTTTGATAGTGGATAACGTTTTTAGAATATATTTTTTTGAAAGAATAAAATATGGCTATCAGTCATTGTTTTGCATTCATCAGTCTTCTAGGGTGGAAATAGGATATGAACATTATGTTAATTAAATACACCTAAAAGATGGAAATTAGCAGTGGCCCTTTGGTTCAGTGCATATTTCTAATAATCCCAGAGTACTCAACTGCTTACCCCAGTAGTAACTCATTGATATCTCTGTCACATTTTACATTTTGTTCCATCTATCTCTCCCCACCCCATTTATTTATTTACTTACTTACTTACTTACTTACTTACTTACTTACTTACTTACTTACTTACTTACTTACTTATTTATTTTTCCAGGGAAGTACATATGGAAATGAAAAGGGGAGAATATGGAACAAAATTTAATTAAAATGTGTCTGTTTCTTTCCCTTTGAGTGCTTTAGGGTATAATAGCAAATTGTTAATAAAAAAACACAGATCACTCAGAATAAGGTTAAAGAGCTGAAAACTGATTACACCCCACTGAAAATGAAAGCAGGAGAAGAGGCTGCATGAGAGGCAACAAAATGAGGTGGGCAAGGATTCCAGAAGGCTCAAACTGGGGATAATTTTTCATTGCAAATTATTACGGCTCCACTCATGCTGAGAAGTGTGTAAAGCATAATCAGCAGCTTTTCCTCAAGAAAGGGAGGGGAGAGGGTTCAAGGAAGGAGGCTATCATTTCAGGTGCAGTTCATGTGGAAAATAAGGCTAAATTAAAGCTTTGCAACTGGGCTGTCATGTACTCTCCTTCCTTTTGCCAATCCCCTTAGTTCCCCTCTGTAAGAAATCTGTGATTACCAGCAAAAGGCAATCTATTAGATTGTTGCAGGATTATGTGCAAATAGGATGATATACGAGATGAAAGGAGGTTCTTCCATTATAAGCAGATGCCGATGGCAGCAGATTTTTGAAAGAGTCATTTTTAATGCTATGCTTATTCTGAATGCAACACCGCAGAAATAAATCTTTGCATCAGCAACTATTGTGTCATTAAGTGATATTGTTGCATAATGATATTCTTTTCACCTCTTCTAGGTGAAGCCTTCTATTTAACCTCTATGCAGGTATGCGAATAAAAGACATGGAAGACCTTCTCTTTGATTGGATTATCAATAAGCTTAATTTAACTCCACTCTAATGAACCAAGGTCATTTGTCTTCTAATGACATATAACTCAGGATATATTCCAAAGTGAAAATGAGAACATCCCCTCCATTCCAGTCTTCCCTCCTCCCAATTTTTATCTAATAGCACTTTCATTCTTCCCATTAATAGCTTTTAATCTCCAAATGTTTTTATTCCTCCCTTAAAGATGTAGCCAACTAGTGAGAGTAAGAAGAAGTGATGCAGGAAGACCTGTTTTTTGACTCCCTTCCTCTCTGTTGCCTTGGTGTACATTATGATTAAAAACCTGGTGGTCATAGGAGATACAATCCATTTCAGCTCTCAGGGATTCTGCTATTCAGGCAGAACCTGATTTAGATTTGGCATAGACTGCACAAAATGGTATTGTAATGCAGTATAAACACTGGAAATGGTGATAAGTTGATATGTCAGATCACTGAACTGAATAAGATTTTAGTCATAATTTTTATAAGTTTTCTTAATGTTATATTTGATAAAGATTAATTTGAGAAGAGTTGGCTTGATTCCCAGTATACTCAGTCATCTTGCTATCATCATCAAAGAGTGGCTCTGAATGTAATATTCCTTGGCTTAAGCTGTCAGTAGCTCAATGGTGAGTTGGAGCTGAAAATTAATTGTATCTTCATTTGGAGTGTTGTGACATTGCTTACATGTTTTTAGGTTTTAATTCTGCATCAGTTCAAAATTGGGAATTGTACTGGTATGCTTTGAGAGTAGGGAAGAAAAGCAGACTCAAAATGATCTTATAAACAGATATATAAATTTACAGTGTAGATATAAATCAAATGCTTATGACACTCAGACTGAGCTGAAGATGCCATGAATATCTTGAAGTAATATCTGGAATTTGTTAGGATCTGAATCAGGAAAAATAAACCCTGCATGTATCAGAGATATCTGTTAACATGACCTTTAGATGTAGCTCTTGATGGGGTTGTATTGACCTGACCAGCTGCTTTGAGCCTCAATCTTCCTGGAGTCATCTTTTCTGCTTCATCAGCAGAAGGAGGTTGTGCTTGGACTATGCTCAAGTACCTGTTAAGGCTGAATATGAACAATGATGCCTTTGTTAACAATACCTGTACTCTACGCATTGTGGCATTACTATTGCAATGTGTTTCTATATTGGCCTGACTCAAAGATGAATTGAAAGGCTTAGCTGGTACAAAACACAGGGAAACATGTCCTGGTAGATAATGCTTTGTTCCATTGGCTTTCAACAGACTTCTGGTCCCAATTCAAAGTGCCCATTATGTAAACAGGTAACAAATCCTATATGGGATGGCATCCAGGAACCACTTTGCCAAGTATATGTGTATCTAGTCTAACATTAAGGAAGGCCTGATAAGAGTTTCACATTTATTTGAAGTCAAAGATCTGGATTAGGAGACAGGCTTTCTCAGTATTAGCTCACATACTATAGAACAGTGATGGCTAACCTTTTCAGCACCGAGTTCCCGAAGTCCACACGCATCCTGAAAATGCAATGTGCGTGCATCCCTGTGCATGCCACCGACCCCCAGGCATGTGTCCCATCCTCACAAAGGTATGCATGTCCCCTGCGCATGCGTACCCCCATGCATGGACCCGCATCCCCATGCCTGCATCCCCGCGCATGCACCCCACATACACCCTACTCCCGCATATGTGTGACAGAGACCCAAAGACCAGCTGGCTGGCAGGAGGCATACATGCACATGCATGGCAGAGCTGGCAATGGCTCGCATGCCCACAGAGAGGGCATGAGTATACTTGAGTATAGACTCAAACAGATAATTAAGACTGCAGAAAAAATAATTGCAATCAGCCTGCCTTCCATAGAAGACCTGTATATCATGTGGGTCAGAAGGAGGGCTGAGAAAATATCTACAGACCTCTCAGATACTGGACATAATCAGTTTCAACTCCTCCCTTCAAGATGGCACCACGGGCAGTGGTGGGATTGAAATTTTTTTACTACTGGTTCTGTGGGTGTGGCTCAGTGGACATGGCAGGGGAAATTATACTGCAAAATCCACATTCTCTCCCTGCTCCTGGGGGAAAGTTGTTGCAAAATCCCATTCCCTCCCCACCCCACTAACCTATTTTCCAGATCTGTTCTCCTGTGCAGGGCAACAAAAGAAGACCCAGCCAATCAGCTGGGACTAGGGAGGCAGAGAATAGATGGGGGCCAGTCAGAAGTGGCATTTGCTATTTGTCCGAACTACTCAAAATTTCCGCTACTGGTTCTCTAGAACTGGTCAGAACCTGCTGAATACTACCTCTGACTATGGGGCATTGTATACCAAAACAATTAGACACAGGGACAATTTTTCCCCTCACACCATCTATCTGCTAAACACCTAATTGTCACATTGTTATCTAATGTATATGAATGTAGCCAGGTAGAATGGTTAGTGTTATCATTTATCCTTATCTTCTTTACTTCCCCTCTTATTGGTATGATGGTGATGATTCTTTTGCTTTGCATGTACACTGAGAAGATCTGCACCAGAAACAAATTCCTTTTGTGTCTAAATACATTTGGCCAAATAAAAATTCTAGTCTTTTATTGTCTGTAAACTCTTTAAAACTTTCTGCTTCTGTTTTCTGACTATCTAGTTATGTTCCTGGTCATATTTCATTCTTTTTTTCTCTTATTCCGCTCTTAGTAACTCTTGTTCTTCCATCTTCCTTTACTAATACAAAATATTCTCAATCATAATAATCTAATATTAATATCATTATACTGTAGTTTGATCTATTTGTATTCATATATCTGAAAAAAATATATTTCTGATTTAATCAAATATTTTCAAAATGGTGAATACCTTAAAATATCTATTACCTTTTTAGTAATTATTTTAGATTTTTGATAATTCTCCCTCCCTCCCCCCCTCTCTCTGTGTGTTTAAATTTTGTGAGCCAGTGACCAAGCAATTAACAAACAATATGTACTGATTTAGTTCTCACTTGTAGGCCTTGCTGCATTCTGTGCTAGTTATCACAGATATTTTGCATCTTTTAATCCTTTTTAATCAAATAAACTACCCAATTCATTTTCCCCCAGCAGTATCACACTGGAAATAGCCTTTGGCAAGATCACTGTTCTTCAACAATGTCAAGCAGAAGTGAAATTTCTTCCTTTATTTTATTCTATTTCATTATGATGTCAATTAGTTACTCCATAGCACCAGTTGAGTTACATTTTCTATATAACTATGAAATCTATTGTTTTGTTTCCAATTTAGTTCCTTTCCAGCATTTTCCTGGGGTTTTTCAGGAATGGAGGTTACAAAGTTAATGTTTGGATTCATGAAGAATGTGGTTGTTTTTGAAAGTCTGCCTTGCATTGGAAGCAGCCTTGCTTCCAACTCAGAATATCAAACAAAGAAAACCCATAGTGGAGGTTTATTCCCAAGTTTTCTTCACTTTTTACAAGGAAGCCACACAAGAAGTACAGCTAGAAGTATTAACTCTAACTTTATTACAAGGTTAGATTAATAGAATATTGCAAGCCTGAAAAATACCTCTCTCTCTGCTTGCCCTTCCAGTTCCACAAAACCTAAGGAGGGTGCCTTCTGAGATGTTTATTATACCCCACTCGTTCTGCAAATTCAGTTGCTACTTGTCAGACTATTGTCAAGTCCGCAACTTTTCTACCTATTTCCCTGGTCATTCCCATTTTAGCCTTGATTGGGGCTGAGAGTTAGAATTACTCTATGGAGTTTGAGGGATAAGATATTAAGGAAAGCAAATAAATGAATTCAGAAGGAACCAGAATTTCAAGGGCTTTCCTCTGATTAGAAACTAGTATCTCTAAATTGTCCCTGTATACCTCCCCCCCCCCTTTTTTTTTTTTTTGCTGGTATAGGAAAATGCAAAGATAACTTAGTACATCGTGCATTTGTAAGGATAAAAAAAGTCATCTTGTTCTTAAATTGTTGGCTAAAGCATGCATTATACAATTTACTTTATTTTTCTGGCAGTATGGTTTTTAAATTTGCATATTGGATTTTTTTGGGGAGGATATTCCATTTGTATAAATAGATATAAGTCCTCGTCTTACAACCATTTGATTAGTGATTGTTCAAAGTTGCAACAACGCTTAAAAAGTGACTTATTGTTTGTTATGACATGACCGTTTTTCACACTTCTGACCAATGCATCATCCCCATTGTCATGTGATCAAAACACTTTGCAATTGGCTTGTATTTATGACGGCTGTGTTGGCCCTGGGGCATGTGATCACCATCTGACAAGCAAAGTCAATGGAGACACCAGATTCACTTAACCACCAAACATATTGCAGTTATTAACAAATGCAGTGATTCACTTAACAATGGTGGCAAAGAATTCATAAACGGAGGCAAAACTCTCTTAACAACTGTCTTGCTTAGCAATGGAAATTTTGGACTCGATTGTGGACATAAGTTGAGGACTACTTAGATGTAGTATAACAAACACTACAGTCTCACTGTCAGTCTAGATCATGGGTCTCTAACTTTGGCAACTTTAAACCTGGCAGACTTCAACTCCCAGAATTCCCCAGGCAGCTTGCTGGCTAGGGAATTCTGGGAGTTGAAGTCCGCCAGGCTTAAAGTTGCCAAGGTTGGAGACCCCTTTGGAGACCCCTGGTCTAGACTATACATCAGGGGTGGGATTCAACTGGTGTTAACAACTGGTTCAGTGACTACGTTTTGCATTCACTTGCACCCTTTGCACGCATGCGCACCTTACGAGTGCTGCACACACATGTAAAAAACCTTAAGCTGTGCTGCCCGGACAGCTGAAAAGCACTGTACGCAGGTGTGCAGCATTTGAAAAGCCACTTTTTTCCTGATTTTTCAACCTCAGCTGTGCTGCGCAAAGTAACTGAGGTTGAAAAAGCAGGAAATAAAGGACAGGTAAGAGCCTGGGTGGGCAGGTGGGCCAAACAGCAACAGACACAGAACCAGTTCTATGTCTGCTGCTCTTCAGAGCTCCTGGTTCTGTAGAGCCTGGGAAGAACCAGTAGCATCCCAGCCCTGCTATAGATGATTCTTCCTGATTTGTGGCCCCAACTTCAAATATTTTCACATTTTTTTCTACATTTTATTCTTGATGAATCCTATATTGACATAATTATATCATTGGTTTGATGCTACTGTGAAAACCAATAGATTTATGCTTTGGGATAGAAGATATTTTAATAAAAAGTATCACTAGAGGGCACTCAGTACACCATATACTTAACTCATTCTGAACTTAATTCTCTTGAAAAGAAAAAAAATGTAAATTATTTTGAAGATAGGAGATGGAAGAAAAAAGAAGCCATTTTTGCTGCCCCAAATGTAAAAGCCTGGCAATTTGCACCTGAAACTTGTTAATCTTTTTTTTTTTATCCTAGTTTTGGAAGCTGTCAGACTGGCATATTATGCAAATTGGAATTAAGCAATTAAGCCGATAATGTTTCTTTGAAGAGCTTGACAAAGCAGAGGAAATATGGAATTTTCACACACAAGACTTTGAATGCATATTAACTTAAAAGCAAATGCAAGTCAGAGAAGGAAAACAGGAGCCATCATTGTATATAATAGACAAGTCTCATCCTCCTATTCACTTTTATCCACATTATACATAAAACGGCATTCCAGATCCTTCAAAAAAGATGCTTGGCAGTAATATGTCTCTTTGAATCATTAAAGCAGCTGCATCTTTTTCTGAACTCACATGCTGTTCCATAAGCTACTTCTGGCTATCTTCATTTCTGGCTATTTTATTTCATGGTTGAAAATTTATGATTTATAAATCTCAATGCACAATATAGGGTCCCTAACCTATTGTGCAAAAATAATGTTTTTTATTAATTCCATGTGCGGTTTCTTAGATTTCTGGAAACAATAGGAAAATAAATTCCCCAAACCTGGTAAGTGTTGCCTTTTTTATGCAGAAAAGATCATTTCAGGAGCTCCTATTTTAGTTTTAAAGTAACCTAATATCTTGCAAGTTGATCCAATAAGGTTTCACTCTGTTAATGAAATTTGATGTCAAACTTCTGACAATTAATGCACGCTCATAAAATGTCTTTGCAAAATCATATGAGATTTGGCAATCTCACGGAAGAGGATCAGTTAAAAAAATTGAGAGCCTGCTGAGATTTAGGGATGCTTCAAGATGCCTGGCATGTTCATGCCCTGCATTTGCATCTCTACCCCAAGGCAGTGTTCACAGTACTGACCCAGATGAATGAATCATCTGAACTGATAGAAGACAGTTTTGTGTGGGGTCTTAACTGACAACTTATTTTAAAAGGGACAATTTTTGTTGTTTTTTCCTGACCAAAATCAGCTTCAGGGGTCTTCACACTGGTCCATTCATCTCAAAGTCCAGGGCTAAACACAGTTGCTTTTGTGCGTTCATCTTTCAAGTAAGAACAAGAACAAAATCTACATCAGATTCTTCCACTCTTATCTTTCACTTCCTGGCATAAGTTACCTGAAAACAGTGATCCTGTTACCCTTCATTCAGAAATATGATATTAAAGCATCTATGGTTTGTGCCTCCATAGGAGTGGCTGAGAAATAACTAATAAGGAGAAGCAAAACATCAGTTGCCATACAGCATGGCAGGCAAAAAGATGAAAAAATGTCTGTGATTACATTATGTAAGTGGAAGATGGTCAGTTTGAAGATTCTGTCACTGCTGGTTATGTTACTCCTAGGATGCATCCATAGGTTGCTAGTAGCTTATAAGAAATACAAAGAACACAAAGGAATTGACTGGAATGAACTAGAAATATTATAATTTGTTAAACTGATATCCTACCTTTACAATAAGAACCCAAGGTGGATTACATGGAGATCACTTTTCACTTTGTCTTTACAACAATAATCCTGAAGGCCAAATGACAACATATATTTCATGACATCATAATACAAATGATGCATTTAAGTACTTTGCATCAGTGATATAAGGAGACATTATGTATAAACAGAATAACAGAGTTGAAAGTAACCTTGGAGGTCTTCTAGTCTACTCCACAGCTCAAGTAGGAGACCCTATACCATTCCAGACAAGTGGCTCTGCAGTCTCTTCTTAAAAACCTTCAGTAATGGAGCACCCATAGCTTCTGAAGGCAAAGCCATTCTACTGGTTAATTGTTCTCACTGTTAGATAATTTCTGTTTAGTTCTAGGTTGCTTCTTTCCTTGATTAGTTCCCATCCATTGTTTCTTGTCTTGCCTTCTGGTGCTTTGAAAAATAGATTGATCCATTCTTTTCTGTAGTAGCCCCTCAAATATTGGAGTACTGCTATCATGTCACCCCAAGTCCTTCTTTCATTAGGCTGGAAAAAGATTACTGCAGCCTTTCTTCATATGTTTTATGCTCTATCCCCCTAACCATCTTTGTTGCCCTTTTCTGCGCTCTTTCTCAATGTCTTTTTTATAATATGGTGACCAAATACATTCTCTTTTTTCTACATTTTTGGAATACATTTTCTTGTGCCCTGAATATCAATGGCTGAGGTAAAGAAAGATTGGATCAAAGTTGCAAAATTACAATAGCACCATTTCATGGGGTAGTCTTCTCTGCAGAAAGATCAGATGAGACAACAAAATTATTTCTATACCATATTCACCCAACTTAATGGCGTGGGACAAGGAAAAAAACAACAACAATCTGCTCTTCCTGAATATGGAAAACTGAATTCCAAAAATTGTAATTTAACCTATAATTTTATTTTCTCATATTAATTAGCGTCTATGTATAAGTAAGTTTAATTTTCAAAGAGAAGAACATGTGTTGCAGTCCATGGGGTAAAATCTATATCTGGTAGCATAAACAGTCTATTAAGTCAGTGACTGGTGGGATCACAGTATTATGGGTTAAGATGACAGTGACTTCTGACAGTTTCAAAGTTTCTAGCCCAGTTGGTACTATCCAGCAAAAATATCATGCTGGTAACTCAAAATACAGCATAAATGTACTGTCAGTAAAAACATTATATGTCAAGAAACAGGGTTATCTTAAAAAAAACTATGAAGTGCTACATCAGACCAGGAGTAAAAAGTAAAGATGGTACAAAGCTGTGAGAAATGATTCAGTTGTATTATTCATCCAACACATATTTTTTTTAGTTAAGACTCTAGCCACTATTGTTCACTGTATGCAAGATTTGGTTAGGTTGAGCATTGATTTGATTCTTTTGTAACTTAGCATGCTTTGTGAATTATGTGTTTAATACTAACTAAGCTAAGGTAGATATGGTACAAAAATATGACATGTATGGAAAGCTAGCAGAGAAATAGAAAGTAAGGCATCAAGCATGCAGCCTATTTTCACTTGAAAGCCAATGGCAAGAACAGTTATTTTCATATTTCTTTGCCACAAGGAGAGAGAATTCTCTTGTTCATCCCATTAAATTAAAAGCTACAAGGAAATCAATATTGCAAATTGTATGGCCAGCACCAGCCCTTCTGATCTTTCAAGATTTTTGTTCTTGCTCTTTAGTATTTTGCTTTTCATTTACAATAGCAATGTATAGAAAATGGAGTCCTACCTTTCACACACAGTTAGGTAAATGGAAAAATATAGATGTAGTGTTTTCTTGATTAGTTGATTTTTTTAATCAGGGAGAAAGTAGAATTGCTTAATTCATTCTTTGCATTTGTCTTCACTCAAAAGAAGAAGAAAAAATTACTCAACCTCCCAAAAACAGAACCACAAAAAAAAGACTAGGAATACAAATTAAAATAGGCAAGAATATGGTAAGAGAACACCTGTCTATCTTATGCAAGTTCATATCACCAAAACCAGATGGATTACATCCCAGATTTTTGAAAGAGCTGGCACACATGATCTCGGAACCATTGAATCTTATCTTTCAAAGATCCTGGATCAGCAGGGAACTACCAGAGGACCAGAAAAGAACTGACAGGATTCCCATCTTCAAAAAAAAAAGGAAAAAAAATAGATCCAGGAAACTGTAGACCATTAATACCAGTGAAGATCTTGAAAAAGATAAGCAACAGATCTGCGAACACCTAAAAGTAAGTAAAATTAAAACCAGAAGCCAACATGGATTTGACAAAAACAGATCATGCCAAGCAAGTCTTATTTCATTCTTTGACAAACTGGACCAGAAAAATACTGTGAACATAGTATATTTGAATTTCAGTAAGGCATTTAACAAAGTAGACCACAACCTATTTCTTAGCAAGTTAGAAAAATGTGGTTAGATAGCATCACCACCAGATGGATTTGTAACTGGCTGACAAACCACATGCAACATGTAGTCATTAATAGAATTACACCTACATGGAGAGAAGTAAGCAGTAGAATACTCCAAGGTTCTGTACTAGGTCCAGTGCTCTTCAGTATCTTCATAAACAATTTAGATGAGGGAATAGAAGGGGAACCATCAAATTTGCATATGACACCAACCTGGCAGGAATAGCCAGAAGTTCAGGTTTAAGATTCAGAAGGATCTCAACAGACTTAAACACTGAGCCCTATTAATGGTGAGAACAGTGAAGTTTTACACTAAGGAGAAAAAACCCAAATGTACAGGTATAGAATAGGTGGAACCTGACTCCATAGCAGCAACTATGAGAAAGACCTCATTCTAGTAGGCAGCCACTTAAATATTAGCCAGCAATGTGTTGCAGACACCAAAAATGCCAATGCAGTCCTAGGCTGCATTAACAGTAGGATAGAATCAAGATCATATTAAAAGATTGTGTTAGTACTATGTTATAATTTATTTATTTTATTTATTTATTTGATTTGTCAATTGCTTACAAGATAATAGGTATAAGATATACATAGTTATGAATACATGAAATGGGTACATATAAGAAAAATAAAAGAATAGGACAGGGACGGTAGACATGTTGGTGTGCTTATGCACGCTCCCTACAGACCTCTTAGGAAAGGGGTGAGGTCAATAGTAGACAGTCTAAGGTTAAAGTTTTTGGGGTTTGGGGAAGAAACCAGAGACAGGTAGAGTATTCCAGACATTGACCATTCTGTTGCTGAAGTCGTATTTCCTGCAATCAAGTTTGGTGCGGTTAACCTTGAGTTTGCATCTATTGTGTGCTCTTGTGTTGTTATGGTTGAAGCTGAAGTATTCATTGACAGGTAAGTCATTGCAATGTATGATTTTATATACCATACTTAGATCAGACAGCGTAATTCAAGGTTTTCTAGGTCTAGAATTTATATTTATATCATATTTATATTAGAATTATAGAATAATGCCTTGGTAAGTTCACATTTGGTATATTGCATCCAGTTTTGGTCTCCATAATATAAAAAAACATGTTGATACTCTGGAAAGAGTGCAGAGAAGAACAAAGATGATCAGGGGACTGGAGGTTAAAACACATGAAGAACACTTGCAAGAATTGGGTATGTCTAGAGAAAAGAAGGACTAGATATTCCAGTATTTGACAGGCTGCCACAAAGAAGACAGGATCAACCTATTCTCCAAAGCACCAGAATGCAGAATAAGAAGCAATGGATGGAAAATAATTAAGGACAGAACTAACCTAGAACTAAGTAGAAATTTCCTGACAATCAGAACAAATAACTATTGGAACAGCTTGTATTCAGATTTTGTGGGTGCTCCATCATCTGCCTGAACAGCGATTTGGACTAGAAGACCACCAAGGCTTTGTTGTTCTGTTATTTTGAACCTTTCAAGAAATTAGCTTTCTTGAACTATTTCTTGGTTCACACAATTTCATCCAAAAAATCAATACATACTTTGGTTTGATTTGGTAACTGTTCCATATTGATTCATTACTGACATGACTTGACAAGCTCTATTTTTGACTGGAGGCTGTTCCTTAAAAAAAAATCTGCTAACTGAGCAATAGTGTGAATCCCCAAAGCCGTCTCTTAGTTACTGCCTTCCCTATTTCCTAAGAGACATTTTGGACATTCCGACAGCACATTTAATGAACTTGCATTTTCAGAAAAAACTATATATGCGACTTGAATGACACCTGCCAACTAGGTGGAGAACTTTAAAAAGCGGGGGGGGGGGACACTAAATTCAGCAAGAACTTGCCTCTTCCATTCCAATGAAATAACCTAGAGATGTTTGATTCTCATTCTTGCCTTGTTGCTCTATATCATGTGAATTTTCAGGTATGCAAGTAAAAAAATTGGAATAAAGGTACACTTCTGAAAAATATAGCATGCATAGACATGTGCTTTTTTCGTTAATGAAGGAACAAATTACCATGTTCATAATGTTTGGAAGATTTGAGACTTTCAGTAGCATTTTTTTAAAAAATAAATAGGGAGTCTATAAATAGGTTGGTTAGAAGCAGAAATTTGATTCTGTAAGTGCTTTCGAAAAGTAAACTTTGTCTCTGGGTACATGAGTTTTAGAATTGGGTCATTTTCCCCATCAAGATTCTAGACTGTCCAATTTACGGCTATATGGTTAGATGGTTGGACAGTCAAGTACTCACTGATATCTGCAGCTCCATGGGAGCAATACTCTTTTAAGTTGATCAATAGAGAAAGCACAAAAAGAATTAGTCTCTGACCCTTTGCAGTCATCTGGGACATTTTTCTAGTTTCTAGCAGACTTCAAATGTCTGGGTTCTGCTGCCTTTTTCTGGCACACAATGGATTCACGCTAATGTCTATAATACAAAAAACGGCTATAGATATAGAAAGTCAGCTTGTCTGAGCTTCTCTGAATTATCTTCAGTTCATTGAAAACATTTAGAAAATCTCCTTTCTCCTGTCTTCTTCAATGTTCCTTTGAATATTTCCTTTCTCTCTGTGTGTGTGTGTGTGTATGCATGTGTGTGTATGTGCATTAAACTATATATGTATATACATTTTATTCAATTCATCAATTGTTTTTGTTATTGTTTCTTCTGGATTGTTCCTGCTCCCTCCAGTTATTTTTTTTTAAGATCTTTTATTTTATGAGGGTTATGTTTTGTATTTCATAGAAAGTATTTTTTATGCCTGCCAGTTCTGCCTCACATTAATGGGTACATGCCATTAGGGACTGTAAAGAATTGAAGAATAAATATGAGGTAAGCTAAAGATTGGTTTAATGTAATTCCCAGAGTACCAAAATTAGAAGCTGTGTAGGGCAAAAATGTGGGCAAAATGTCTGGATACACTTGTAGTTTCACTAAGGCTTCTGTGATGAAACATTTCATTTAAATTGAAACAATTAAACTAAGTGAATAAATCGAGGCTATAGGATAGAGAGCCAAAATGATTCTTTTGGATGGCTTCATATGTATTATGGCATATGTATAGCGTGATGTATGATGAACTATGAACTCAACCAATTGATCTTTATTTAACATACTGTTAATTAAACAAACCATGTTTGTAATCACAACGTGTTTAATAATTGTAAAGGCCTATATTGAAAGGATGGGGAAACTACTCCAGTGAAGCACTCTGCATTCTCTTTGCTTTCATGTTCAGTTGTTACTCAGGCACAGATTCAACCATTGAGAAATTTGAAACTGAAATATAAGAGACCATATATTTGTTCTTCTTTTAAAAAAACCCTAAGTTAAGCATGTATCATATAAGCACTTAGGTGATTCCCAAGATTCAAAATAACATTAAAATCAGTAAAACTAAAATACAGTAAAGATAATGCAACAGATATATGTATCTTATTGTTTTTCTAAATATTATAAATGTGACAGTTACAATTTATTTCCCTAAGGAGACCTAAACATACAATAGGTGTATCATCATTTTCTGCCTTGCTTCCTACTGTAGCCTTCATCTTCCAATCCAAAGAAAAAGCCTCAAATAATTGCCTACCACCAATGTAGTGCATAGCTAAGCTATGTAATTTGCTACATATAATGATGGCTAAATTAAATAGCTTTTAAAAGAGGATGAAACAAATTTCTGAAGGTTAATGGCATCAGTGGTTATTGGTCAAGATCAGAAAATGTATACTAGCAAATACAAACAAGAAGCTTTCATGTCTTAATTGATTGATGATAAGGCAAAAGGAAGGAAGAATCACCTGCCAGTGAAAATGACTTTATTTTACAGCTCAATATATTTCAGGAGTATATTCCTTTCTCAAGGACACTCTAAAATAAACAACAACAACAACAATAAACCAATAAAAAAGAAGAGACTAATGATTATATACAAGTTTACAAAGTATATCTTACAATATATGTTTATAAAAATGGATAATGTTTATATATGAGTTTTTTAGCTTTTACTTTTTACTTATTTTAGAGACTGTCCATGTAATATATTTTAAGTATGTTCATATTATTTGCATTTATTCATTTATTTTTTGTACTTAACAGTACACTTATCTGTGACACTTTAACCTAAACCTACAAATAAATAAATATTGTTTCCATAAATACATCTGTTTGCATTTAAAAAGTCTAACTTTATGTCATGGACACCACTGAATAAGGATATGCATAAAAGAACTATCCATTATTATAAATATTGTAACATGTCTATTGTAAGCTTTTGCATAATCATTAGTTTCTATTTTAGCTTTGTTTCTCTTTTTAGAGTGCCCTTGAAAAAAAATATTCTACCAAAATGGGTTGTGCTGTAATAAAATCAGTTTTACTTGCACTTGAGATTCATCCCTCCTCTTTTTTCTATTCCATTTGCTGGTCTCGTCTTTCCAGTTTTATGAGAAGCATAAACTTTTAGTGTGATATAGCAGGGCTGTTCTTCATGTTGTTATGTTCTTTTGTACAAGTGGAAAACTCAAGTTTTATTTCAGATTTATCAGTTTTGGAATATTGCTGACTACACTGCAAGGATTGTGATTTAGCCTATCTCACAAAGTTGGCAGAGGAAATTTTATTTAATTTAGTGCATAGCATTTACAGAGGTCACACAATCACTGATATACAATTTTAGTTTAAATAAAGGCAGAGGAAAGTTATGATATTAACGTTTGTAAAACATTTACAGGATGTTTACTTATTATCTTGAAAAATAATGAAGGGAAGGAAAGGAAGGAAAGGAAGGAAGGAAGAAAGGAAGGAAGGAAGGAAGGAAGGAAGGAAGGAAGGAAGGAAGGAAGGAGCCTTGGTGGCACAGTGATTAGAATGTAGTATTGCAGGCCACTTCTGCTGACTACCGGCTGCCTGCAGTTTGGCAGTTCAAATCCCACCAGGCTCAAGGTTGACTCAGCCTTCCATCTTTCCAACAGGGGTAAAATGAATACCCAGATTCTTGGGGGCAATATGCTGACTCTGTAAAACCGCTTAGAAAGGGATGTAAAACACTGTGAAGTAGTATATAAGTCTAAGTGTGATTGGATTGCAATTATGATTGTGATTGCCATAGATTCAGGAAGCATATAGTTGCATTTGGAAAAGAGAAGAATGTTATCTGCAATTCTGCAACAGTTAAATCTTTTAAGGGATAATTACTTCATTTTATTAGAATTGTTTTATTGCTTTATTTTATTAGAATCAGGAGAACATCTGTTTATGAATAATAATAACTATGGCACCTGTGATGAAAGACTATGTGACATAGAATTTACTGGTCCTGGAAGTGTTGTTGTTATCACCTGGACAGAGATTGTGAGATTACCCATTTGCACTCTGGACAACTGCTCCTCATGAGTAGGTTTCAAAAACTGAGTTCTTTGCAGGTAACAAATGGGCTGACTGGCTGAGAATTGAGCTTTTAAAATCAAGCTCACAGTCATGATGCGCAGGAAGAATGTTATTTGGTCTGCCTTTTTAATGACGGTTCTAATGTTATAAGTCCATTTTAGCCTTGGGAAATTACAGAACTCAGAAACTTGAAAGTTTCTACTGTTGATACTATGTTGCCTAATATGTAAGAAGTGGCAGAATAGGAAGGTCTGCACTGAATAATAGAAGCTTCAGGCTCAGCTCTGCTTTTAGATTAGCTAGAAAGCATGAAATCCAACTATTTACTGATTTCTAGCTAATCTAAATCTCTGGCACAGCAGAACAGCTGATGGTTGGGGGGGGGAAGGAAAAATAGCAACTTAGCAGGCATGTTTGATGGCGCGCATGCCAGGTAAGGAGTGAGTGGACGAGGCGGGACCAGACAGTGGAGGGATTTGCCTGTTCTCCGGCAGGTAGAATCCCACCCCCGGTGAGAGTGCATTTTGCATGCGCGTGTAGACCATTTCCTAAAAACCTCACCTGTGCCGCCCGGACAGCTGACAAGGGTGCACAGCATTTGAAAATCCTCTTCTTTCCTGCTTTTTCAACCTTAGCTGTGCTGCACAAAGCAGCTGAGGTTGAAAAAGCAGGAAATAAAGGATAGCCAAGAGCAGGCGCAGGCGGGTAGGCCAAACAGAGCAGCAGACACCGAACCGGTTTGGTGTCTGCTGCTCTTCAGAGCTACCAGTTCTATAGAACCAGGCTGAACCGGTAGCATCCCACCCCTGGATATTGCAATGAATGAATAGGATTTGTGGTATCTATGAATATTTGGCACCTTCAATTATTTGAGAAATAGACTCACGAAACCACAGTAGCTACTATATGTTCATGTCAATGCATTCATATAAATTAGGTCTCAGTACCTTTCTGACTATCTGTCACACAAACACATATGTATGTGTGTGTATGTGCATATGGAGTGTGTGTGTGTGTGTGTGTGTGAGAGAGAGAGAGAGAGAGAGAGAGAGACATATATACATACACACACCACTCACGTATCATCACAAAATCTCCAGAATCATAAAGCCTACAAACTTGAAATTTGGCACGTATGTTCCTCTTGGCTTCTAGGTGTTCACTAAGGAAGGATTTTTCAAAATGACCATCAGATCATTAGTATTTCATATATTATTATTAACATGCTCTGATGCTAAGGAGTTCTACTCCTCTTTCCCACCTCAAAAAAAAATCTGTTCCAAATGCAAAAAACAAGCAGAGAATAGGAGTTTCAATTTCAGTTTTAATTTCACAGCAGCAATCAGCTTTAGTATAGAACAGTTGAGCTAAGCCACGCCCAGGGTCCTTCCAAAATATCCAAAATTATATATCCAAAATTATTAGAAAGACAGTAGTTATGGATAATCATCCAAATAATTGTATTACTTGTTATCTACTTGATATTTTTGGCTGATTGTGGAATTCCACTCCATTGAACACACACCAAATATGAGAACATGATATCTGGTGACAAGTTCTATTTCACATTTTCTCCAAAGAAGCTAGTGGCATGGCTAGTGAAATATTAACACATATTCGTTGATTCCCAAGGCATTGTCTGGAAGACATCGAGAATAAAGTCCATATGATGCATTCTAATGCAATTAAATTAGAACTTTAAAAAAATATAATTTATTTTCAGAATGTATTGATTCTCTAAATTTCTTTATAAGTCCCAGAAATTCTGCCTACTGTAATATCTTTTGTCATAAAGAAGAAAATTAAAAAAAAATATTTATTTTTATGTTCTAAGGAGAACAATCACAATGAAAAAGTGCACATAGTTAAGGAAAATAGGTTAAAGATTAAAATAGTATGTAGAGCTTTAATTGAAATCCAATTTGGTATAATGGTTAAGGATCAGGCTAGAAAATGGGAGAACTTGAGTCTAATCAGTCTCAAGCACAAAGTCAACTGGGTGACCCTGAACCAGTCACTCTCTCTAACCACTAGGAAGCAGAAAATGGTGAATCATTCCAAACTTGCCAAGAAAACAATGGGATTTGGGTCATGTAATCCCACTAATTTTTATGGAAATAGGCAAAACTTATTACTGGAAACAATTATTTCCCAAAATCCATAATAACTTATGATGATTTCTAAGGAACCAGTTCTTGGAGCTGGTGTTGCCATTTTGATTTATCAAAATATTCAGCCTGTCTTCTCCATCTTGATACTGGTTTTGAACTGAACACCTTATAGTTGAATAGTCTCCTTTTTAAAAATTTATTGCTCCTTCCTTCCCTTCCTTTCCTTTCCCTTCCCTTTCCCCTGATTCAAACAATTTTGTGCAATGTTAGATTTTTTTAATACATCGTAGCTTTTGTTGATAATGCATAATACATTTGTTAACTCTGCTTTAAGGTCAAACAAGAGATTAATAACTTTGAGATTAGTAAATAACTGACAGTACGCTATACATCACTACAAAATATATCTATATAATTATATCAGATGTAAATAAGCTTCAGCTGTATTTTAATTGAGGTAAATATATTGTTGTTTGAGTTTAAAAATTAATCTATTATTCATTACAATAACTTGATTGAGAAAACTTTGCTTTTTCTAAGATATAAAACAATTCAAACAGTTTGCAATACATATTTCATGGCACAACCAATGGAACAACTTGCCCTCGGAAGTTGTGGGAACGTCATCACTTGAGACTTTCAAGAAGAGATTGGACTGCCATTTGTCCAAAAGGTGTAGGGTCTCCCACTTGGGAGGGAAGTTGAACTAGATGACCTATAAGTTCCCTTCCAACTCTGATTATCTGTTACAAAAGTAAGAAAAAATATAATTTGGTTAGAGTTGGGTATCAGTTTGAAAAAAAAAAAACATTTCAAATTTCATGTTGAAATGCCAGATCTTTCATGAACAGGAGTTTCTGTCACCAATACTAACTTTGTCTCAACATTCATGTGATTCAGTAATCTTTATATATCAAAGGGACATACGAAGCACATATACTAGTGAGATGCATTTAAATCTGTGTACATAAATTTGCTTATGTAAGCCTGTTTTCTTTTATCTATATTTTTGGTGTATTTCTTCATTTTTGCTGATACATATCCTATCTCCTCTCTTTCCCTCCCTTTAGAAGTGTATAAATTATAGAAAATTAAACCAATCTTTATTTATTATACTGTCCTGGACATATTTTTTATACTGGACATATTTCTGATCTTTTAGGATTGTTAAATTGTTATTTCTTTGTAATGTATGAGCTATGGGTGGAGATCACATTATTTGAAAATGTTACTGTTTTCTTATGAATGCTGTCATTTTTATATAATAAGAAAATTTGGCAAGCCTACAAATTAGAAAATCTGATCTCCCTGAAACTATTTACATGAACTCTAGCAGACATAATCCCTTCAGAAAAATCAAGTTTGTTGTGTACATTTCATCAGATTATATCCAGAGGAAAACCATTACATCCTTTGTAATAACAGTATTTAAGAGCATCCTACCAGGATAACCTTCAACCTAAGTGTCCTTATTTAATATATACCCTGTGGTCTTATTATTTTATGTGTTAATACCGCAAAGATTTAGACCCCCAAAAGAGATTGACAATCAGTCTCTGAGTCAAAGTATGGGTCTCAGATGAAGCAGGCTATTTTTTTAATAGTCTAAACTAAAAAAGTATTCTTTCATTTCGATATTAGACTAATGATACTGATTTTATCTTGATTTCATTGCCTTGTTTTAATTATGTTGCATTTTACTATTTGATTTATTTTTTTGTAATCTACCTTAAGTTTTATATGGAAAAATGGAATATACAAAAATAAATAATTTACAAAGATGTTGCACTGTTGAATGTTAATCCCCAACAATCATGAAATTATGATTGTCAAAAGACATATATATAAAAAGAATTTGAGGAGAATTAATGATTTAATAATATGAGAAACATGATTGGTTAGAATGCAGTATTGCAAGCTAAGTTTGCCCACAGCCAGGAGTTTGATCCTGACTGGTTCAAGTTGACTCAGCTTTCCATTCTTCTAAAATGGTAAAATGAGGAACCAAATTGTTGGGGGCAATATGCTAACTCTGTAAACTACTTAGAGAAAGCTGCAAAGTGGTGGGATTCAAATAATTTAACAACCAGTTCTCTGCCCATTGACCAGCTGGGTAGGCGTGGATGGGTGGTCATGTGACTGAATGGTTTTGGCCAACTTGACATCATGTCAAGGGGTGCTTCGTCTCGCCTAACCTCTTGTGACCATGGGGATGTTGCAACAGTCGTAAGTGTGAAAAATAGTCATGTCACTTTTTTCAGTGCCATTGTAATTTGAATGGTCACTAAATCACCACTGTTGTAAGTCAAGGATTACCTGTACAAAAATACAAAAAGCTTCTTTGCTTGCAAAAAGCTGCCCTAAATACCAATCATTAGATTAGAAATGGGGGAAGATCATAGATAGCCACAGCCATCATGGAAACCTAAACCATTCTGTCTGAATACCTTCTTTTTCATCAGCAATAATTGCAATCTGGAGTTACAAATCAGGCAGGGTGCCAAAGCAACAATATGGAACAACAACTATAAGCAGCCACGTCTTGGTCATAATGTGAAACCATTTAGCAGCAAGGTCATTTAAACATTGCAGAAAGTAGGTGGGCATATTTGGACTACAAAATGCCAAGCTAAAGAGACAAATCAACAAAATATATAAGGGACCCAGGTTCAAGCCTCCCAAGCTTGTCAGGATCACAACAAAATTAGTACATGCCCCAGATATCTAAACAAACTTCAAGCCTGGTGCCATGTTACTAAGCCTTATTATCATGAGAGAAAACTAAAGCAAATTGAAGGATCCACACCCCTATCTCCTTTTTTTAATCCTACTATCAGTAAGCAATCATGTGTCTTAGCCACTCCAAAGCAGTGAAAAGGACTCCTGTCCCAAAAGTGCTTTTTCAAGAGGCAACTGGACTTTCTGGAAACCAAGAAAGTCCAGTTGCCTCTCCGCCACCAAGAAGAATGGGGGTAATCAGTATATTGACAAATATAAAAAAGGCATAAAATTATATTTCCCTAAATGAGAAACAGAGAAACATGCTCTTAAAAGGCAGGAAACAAACTCAGTCTTTTTTAATAGCCCCCAAAAAACTGAGAAGGTCACCTTTTAAAAATGCATATTTGGTAATCCATTCTAGACAGGATCAAAACCCCAAGGTACTAGCATCTAGGATTAATTAAATTTTTAAACAAGATTATAAACCCCAACTCATTGCCAACCTTTATGAAACAAACTAATTAAAATAACAAAATACACAAAACAAGCCTCTAAATTACAAAATGCTGTAGAACAATGTATAAAAATCCATGTACTTATCAAACCAATTGGTCAGCTGCCCAGATTTCAAACCCATGTGGTCCTGGTCACCAATAAGCCATATTTCTTATCAGCCTCCATGTTTCCAGTGTCCTTCTCCCTGCTTGGAAATGAACCAGATGGTTATTTCTTCCAACACTCTTGAAAAAAGCACCTTTGGGACAACATGACCTGGACGACTGAAGAATCCCCATAGACAAGAGACTCCACATTAGATCATGCTCTCTATTAATATTTGTTATAAGTCCTTTGTATTCTTAATCAATAAAATGCTTCATGCATATAAAATAACATATTTATCACATATCCCAGTGGTGGGATTCAATTTTTTTTTATTACCGGTTCTGTGGGCGTGGCTTGGTGGGCCTGGCAGGGGAAGGATATTGTAAAATCTCCAATCAGAGGTGGTATTTGCCAGTTCTCCGAACTACTCAAAATTTCCGCTACCAGTTCTCCAGAACTGGTCAAAACCTGCTGAATACTACCTCTGAACACACCTCTATTGCTACCGTAAGTATTTCATATACATTTATCCAGAATGATGTTGAACAAGGAAGAAAAAAAAATCATACTTTTTGTACGTGCTCGATGTTTGTCATTTTCATCCTACCTGTATTATTTTATAAGTAATTCAATATGAAAAACACATATAATGCACTTCCTTACTTGTGTTTTCCCTATACAACAACCCTGTGAAGTGGTTTAGGATGAGAGGTATGGACTGGTTGAAAGTCACCTAGCCAGCTTTCATGTCTAAGATGGGACTAGAACTCACATTCTCCTAGTTTCTAGGCCAGGAAATCAAACTGGCTCTTCAAACCATTTGCTAACAACTTCATCTACTCCCACATATGGTTATCTTCCATTATATAATTCTATTAATTCAGTAATCAAACTTAATCTCCATGTTCACCCACATCTTTCTATAATTCAAGCCTATTTACTTTATCATACATTAAAAATGCACAATTGCACAGCCATTCAAGAAGCAAGCCACATATATATTAACATTTATCCAGTTATAGCTGCTACTACTGAACCCTCATTTTTAACCTTTTTAAGACATTCATTATTTTTTTCTTAGACGTTATTTTTATAGCATCTGTTTCAATTCTACCTTTCAATATAGCCTCCATATTTCCCAGGGAAATCTCTAAGTTACTCTTCTCATCATTTTCTCACATATAATTTCATTACTCTTATTTTGAATTCCTGTTCTGTGCTGCCATTTACCTGCACACTGAAAGTCGGTTTCTGATATAAAGGTATTTATTACAGTTATAAATTCTTAAACATAAACCTTTGTCAAGTGTTCTGCTTACAGAACCAAACCACAAAAAAATTGCTTTTCAGATAATCCAGATATATAAAACACTAATTTGGAAATGCTCTAAGAGGTGGCAGACAGCCTGACATATTTTAGGACATGATCAGGCCTCATGCCTGACTAGATTAGGCTTCAGATTAGCTGATTCAGTCCACATTTTTGTCTCTGGTTGCACTCTTTTGGCAAGTTCCTGTTGCTCAGCCTCATCAGGATCTCAGTTTCTGAATCTACAGACTTAGAATCCTAAGAATTCCATTCATTCTGTTTATTTAGTGTTGTTTATGATTGCTTCAAAAACATTTTATTTTCCATCAAAATTATTCAGCATTTTATCTGACTTTTTTAACTGTGGCTATTTATGACCACATTTTTAATATTCTTTTTCTCTTTATATATATTATAGACTATCATATTTTCATCTTAATTTTTACAGCAATAAATGGATCTTTTCTTATACACTGCTATTTCATCATTCGATCAAATACCTTTATTCATAGTTTCCATTAATGTTAACTCCTTACAATTTCATTGTACTGTATAACTTAATTCTTTAGTTTTTTGCTTACATCCACCTTCCATTCAGTCTATTAGAAAATTAATCTATTTTGTAATATCTTTTCATACAGCACCAATAGGTTTTATCCCTTTAATCATTCTGCCTTCACTTAATTCTTTAGTACTTTCTTCACATCCACTTTCCATTTATTTGTTGGAATGTTAATGTATCTGCTAATTCTTTTTTATTCAGGACTCATATTTTCTCTAACAGCAATCATTCTACTTTCATTCTTTTTTCACTTATTTCCTATTCTTTCATGTCAGTTTTTTACCATGATCCATTTTGACAATACCCAATAGTGGTCTGTTCTATGTTCAGAACTTCCTATGTTCAGAACCCTTGTAACTTTCACTAAACAATCAAACTGGTCATGTTGTCAGATATTTTATTCCTTTAACTTCTGCCACACCTGCCCTTTGGATCATTATTACATTGTAGATTCATTTGTTTCCCTACTCATCCAATTCCAATTTTAAAATCTGGCTGTTCCCCCACATTTTGATTTATGATGGATGGATAGGTTCCTTTAAACTAGAAAAGGATATGTAAGAGTGGTCTTGATTTAATGGATGCTTTGTTCTTATTATTAAATTGCTTGTTTTTTTTAACCTTGTCCAGTCTCCTTGTTTGGTTATTTTGAGTTGGATGATCTAGAAAGATGAAAATATATTTGTTTAATGTTTATTTGAAACAAACAGACCTTTTCCTAAGGAGATATTCCACTATATTCACCATTCTGATTCATTCTTGGCCTCTGAATGGCCAGACATTTTTTTCTATAATACCTTTTTCATTTCCACATATACATTTGTGTCATCTAACAGAAACAGGATTCTGACAGCACACCCAATCTTTAAAAAATAATAGGCATTATAGTATCTTTGTCTGAATGGAATTCATGTATTTATAAGTGTCATGAAATAGCAATTTTCTTTGTAGAAATCTTGTGATTGGTTGTCCCTTTCTTCATAGATGGAGTAAAATTCAAGCACATATAATATATACCTATAATTTTGGCACATAATATGATGCCTATAATAGTCATACAAAATATTCATCATCCTTGAGCAACTAAGATGAGTCATTTGAAAAAAAATTCAGAACTGACAGAATATGGTAAAGTAGCGGGACTAAAAATAAATAAGATAAAAACTAAAATGTTGGTAAAGAATATGACAAACTAAAAAAGGAACTAACAAAAGAAATGGACATTCAAATTGTGAAGAAAGTGAAATACTTAGGTATATTATTAATGGCTAGGTGCACAATTCTCAGAGAAGATAATTATATTAAATTAATAATTCAAATTAAGAAGGATCTAGAAAGATGGAAGAATCTACAACTTTCTTGATTAGGCAGGATAGCTGTTATAAAAATGAATATATTAGCAAAAATACTTTTTTATTTCAAAATATTCATATTAAACTAGAGAAAGGCTTCTTCAAAAATCTAAACCAACTAATGTCAAATTTTATATGGCAGGATAAGAGACCAAGAATTAAACAGAGTGATGCAAGACATAAAAGAAAAAGGAGGATTTGACTTGCCTGAATGGGAATTATATTATTATGCAGCAACTCTAACAAGGATAAAAGAATGGTTTATGTTGAGGAATAAAAGATTGTTAAAACTAGAGGATCATGATTTTCAAATAGGCTGGCATGCCTTCTTATGGTACAGAAAAGATACAGCACATAATTATTTCCAGAGACACTACTTAAGACAGGCACTGTTAACAGTTTGGAACAAAAATCAAATATCAACATTATATGAAAATTTGGCTTTCCACACTAGAAGCATTTATACATCCAAACTTGATAAATATGGAGAAAATAGTAACTTATAGAGATATACTAAATGAACAAGGAGTACTGAAAACCAGATTAGAATTAGTAGCGCAAGGGGTAAATATAAAATGTGGTCTTATTTACAAATACAATCAAGAATACACACAAGACAGAAAAACATGGGGTATTAATAAAGAATTAACAACTCTGGATAAGCTATTGTTAGAGACAAATGTTAAATTAATAAAAATATTGTATAGATACTTATTAGAATACAAACTTGAGGAAGAATATGTTAAAGAAACAATGGTGGTATGGGCAATTTTTTTGGTTATAATATTGAATTGGCTAAATGGCAAAAATTTGGACCACAAATAAGAAAATAACATTGTCTATGGCTTATAAAGAAAATCTTTATAAGATGTTTTATAGGTGGCATCTTCCATCAGCAAAGCTTTCTAAAATGTTTACAAATATCTCCAAATTGTTGGAAGTGTAAAGATGTTCCAGGCACATTTTTTTCACATGTGATGGACTTGCAATGCTGCAAAAAAAAAAAAAAAAAATTGGAGACTGATTCAAACATGGATAGAACAAATGGTGGGAGAGTGTATTCCATTTAAACCAGAATTTTTTCTTTTTTGAATAATATCAGAAAAATTTAAGAAGGAAATAATGTATTTAATAGTATATGTATTGACGGTGGCTAGAATATTATATGCACAATATTGGAAAAATGAAATCATACCTTCAGAAACAGAAATAATAAGAAAAATTATGGCATGTGCAGAATCAAATAGGTTAACTTTAGAAATAAAAGACAAAGGAGAGTCTAAATATTATAAAACATGGAATAAATTTTATAAATGGTTATTTAGTAGAAGACAATGTCAAAATATTGGTAGTTATGATTAGATTAATTAGTAATATATTAAATAAGGAGATTACAAATGATGAAGTAAAATGTATATATGTATAACAAGGATAAGTTAGATGTATTGTGTTGTATTCTCATAATTAAAATTAAAAATAAATTTAAAAAAAATTCAGAAGAATTACATATCCCTTAACCAGTAGGCATTATTTCTCAATATGATTTTTTCATGTCACAAACTGGAAAATTGACTGATTTTACTACTATAAATGCAACAGGCTTACTTCATTCTTAATAACAGCTTGTTCTTTGCGACAATTGTTTTTTTATTCAGTGGCTGAGATGTAACCAAGTAATTGTTGGATTACGTATTGAATTAATATTGATTTAAACGGGCCAATATTTTAAGCTGTCCAGGACACCAGCTGATATCTGAAACTCTAATAGAGGATAATCTAGTCAATTTACCTATCTCTATCTTTGCCTTAAAAAAAAACCATTTAAACAAGATCAGTTAAGCAGGAAAATAAATGAATGGAATCTTCTGTCAGTGACAAGTACTGGGGGAAAGGATGGATCTTGCTAGCAAGATATAAGAGGATAGGACTGTGTATATCACATAGCTTGTCTTCAGCTGCAATGGAGAAAGCTGTTGTCTCACCAGTACTGAAATAAGGGTCAGCTTCCATGTAATCACTTTTTCTGTTCAGACCTGGAAATAGAACACATATTTTTTCTTAAAACTACATGTCAGGTTATGTGATATTACTCATTCAAATTTACTTATACAATACTAGATTAGGTTAGGTTAAGTTAGGTTAGGTTAGGTGAGGTAAGGTGAGGTGAGGTTAGATTAGGTTCAGACAAGCATCCCAAAACTTTTCACTTCATCATCCCTTTCATGCAGCTACAAATTGTTCACTGACTCCAAACATAAATTGGATGAAAATAATATAAAAAAAAATTACCACTATTAGTAATAAAATCAACTCTTTCAATAGTCCCATCAACCCTTGAGAATCAGTAACGACACTTTGGATAACTCTGATCTAGGAGTATATGATTGGTTTGAAATCACTTAGTGATCTTGTTTGGTAAAGTATGGATTTAAATTTGGATCTCCCTGGTCCTATTGTAATATTCTAAATATAATATAAATTCTGGAACAATGTCCTGGCATTTATTTTTCTTTTGCAAAAAGCATAGCATCAAGGCTCAACATGGTAACTTTTAGTATATACAGCCTCTACACATCTTTATAAGAAAGAGAGAAGAAGTATTAATATTCACTTTACTTCTTTCAAATGTTTTATTTAGAAAAGCAGCCACCTTGAGGAGAAATTTAAGACCAGTAAGTCAATTGCAGAGGTCATGCTGCAGGAACAATGAAACAGGACTGCTTCTGGGGAAGCTGCATTATGAACTAGTAAAAAAAATAATCTGGTAGCTTGCTCATTCTGTAGGAGGCATCAGAACACAGAGATTTTACATACAACGGTAGAGTTTAAAAAGTGGTTTAATAAAATCCTAAGGACTATGAGACAGCCAAAGGATGTGAAGACAAGAGCATAGGAAACTCTCTCTAATACTTCTATCAAATATCTTATGAAAGAGCACAATGTTGTATCTGAAGGGTAAAAACATTTTTATCATCTCTAATTTAAAGTCAAGCTCTCAGCCTTATTGTGATGCCCAGTTAGTCCATTCAAACTAATTATGATAGGCAAAGCTGACCTTTGCACTATATATCATGACTTGATGTATTACTAAGTTTTAGGCAGTCATAGGATATTTTTATGTGGTTGGGAGAAATATAAATTCTTGGATCTGGTATGGGATCCATGTTAGAATTCAGGACATTGTGATATTTATGGCCTATATTGATGGGTAGGCTTAATGTAAGTGACTTCAAAGTCATCCTGTATGTGTGTGTGTGTGTGTGTACATGTGTGTGTGTATTGTTGTTGTTTTATGGTTTATAGCATTTGTCCTGATTTTTATAATGTATACTTGCTTTGTATTTTGTTTGCATTTTGTTTTTTGCAGTTCAAATAGTGAAGTTATCAAAACATGAGGAAACAAAAGATTCAGTTTATCGACCAGTTTATCACAGAATCTGAGGCTTTGGGGATGAGTAGGAGTGACTGGTCACCCCATCAGCTTCTGTATCCAACAGAGGATTTGTCTTATGCCTTAAGCCATACATAAACATACTGTGTAATATCGTCATCACTTCAGTTATTCCTTTCCCATGGTAAAAATATTTTTTCTCTAAAGCCATTTTTTACTTACTCTTAATAAGTAGTCCTGTTTTGGCTAGAAATGTGGGTTGTGCATATTGGTGTTTTAGAAAATAACACCACAAAGCTTCAGTCTAGGATGGAAAAAAATCCACGAGATTCGTATAGATCCAGATCTTTGCAACTAGTGTATCCTCTGCTAACATTTGATCCTTTGTGCTTTTCTACAATTATCTGCTTGCCTACCTACTTTATTTTGCCTACAGTAATCTATTTATTCATCCATGTTCTATCCATTCTATATAATTTTAATTCATCTAATATATGGAATTTCTAAACAGTTACTTAAAATATTAAAAATGTAGAATAAAAACCATAAAATAAATTATTAAGGAGTCCAGGAAGAATAAAAAATGTATAGAAGCTACCATCTTAGTATAATATAGAACTTAAAATATTTTTGTTTAGAAACTGACTATAAAAATACCCAGGAGAAGAAAAATATCTTAGCCAGGCATAAAGAGACATCAACATGTACATTAGTTGTGTCTCCAAAAGAAGGATCTGTCACAAGCAGGGTCTTTTTTTTTTTCAAAAAAAATTAAGGAGCAAATGGTTTATTGAAGCTCTGGCAACTACAGTATATTTTTAGAAGGCTGCACGATGACTTATGGTAACATAAGGTACAGTTTTTTTCTGCTTGAAAGCTTAATTATTGTATTTGAAGACTTTTCAAACTATATGCTTCTATCAGTTTTCTAAGTCATGACAGATTTTTAAAGTCAATAGATCAACTTACAAAATCCACACATATCTAGGTGAGACTGCAAACATATTTCCTTGAGACATTTTGTGCTCTTGGGATTCGAGTGTTAATTTATGATTGATATGCACTGTGTGTGCCTTATTTATTTTTTCTTTCCCTCTTCTTCATGCATACATTATCCGTTGGGTGGAGGTGGTTTGTGCACTAATTGGGAAGGCATCTTCATTTCTCCAAATCCTTCTTTTTGAGTTTGTTTGAATTTTTGTAATTTTAATCTGATTTTATATTTATAAATGTTGGATGTTTGTGTGTTTTGTTTTGCTGTGCCACTCAGAATCACCTTGAATTGTGAGATGGATGGCAAATAAAGTTGATAAATAGCTAGGTAGCTAGACTGACAAACAGACAGATGGAGATAGATAGACAGACAGACAGACAGATGACATAGAGAGATAGAGATGATAGATAGATAGATAGATAGATAGATAGATAGATAGATAGATAGATAGATAGATAGATAGATAGATAGATAGACAGACAGAAAACAGAGACACACAGAAACACACAGATGGAGTGAGTACCTTGTTATAGAGGAGTATGTTATAAGTCCTATTTTGCTCTCTTAATAATTTTCAAGTTGAATAATAGTATCCTAAGAGTCTAGAATTTATTTCCAATCAGTCCAATTTTATAGTGCTGCTTTTTCAATCCTTGTTTTGTTTCCTGCTACCACCATTGGTTGAATTTTTTTTAAGATTAGTGAAATACAGATAGTCCTCGACTTACAACAGTTCATTTAGTGACTGTTCAAAGTTACAGTGGCACTGAAAAAAGGTGATTTATGCCCATTTTTCACACTTATGAACATTGCAGCATTCCCATGGTCACATAATCAAAATTCAGGTGCTTGGCAACTGGTTCATATTTATGATGGTTGCATTGTCCTGGAGTCATGTGATCAACTTTTGCAACCTTCTGACAAGCAAAGCCAATGGGGTAGCCAAATTCACTTAATGTGTTACTAATGTAACAGTGATTCACTTAACAACTGTGGCAAGAAAGGTCATAATATGGGACAAAACTCACTTAATAAATCTTTCACTTAGCACCACACATTAGGCTCAATTATAGTTGTAACTTGAGGACTACCTGAAAGAACAATCACATATGAGGAACTTGCTTCTATCATACAGTTCAGCATCTAAAATATGCAGTAATGTCCTCTCGCCCACATCTTTTGATCCGGTTTTATACTTAAATGCAAATGTTGTCATACATCTAGACCTGATATGTACAACAATTCTGTTGCCAGTTGACAAATTTATACAGATAAACAACTTATCAAGTAGCTCCATACATAGTGTATTAAGTTAAACTTGCTGTTATTGATACCAACTAATAAAAACAACATCACCACACACTTAAATGACATTGTTGCAAAAGTATATTATCTATCCAGAATATATCTTTGCTAGCATGAGATGCTTCTTTTAATCTTCCACCTGTATAAGTTCCTTTTGCTTTCAAATATAGCTTATTTTTATAGGCTGCCATCAAACCTGGCCCCTTATCTTGTCATTGTGAACTCACTGGAGAACAGTATTGATATCTTCCTTTAAATCTCTTTGGGATGGTTTGAAAGTATATTATTAGACTCTTCAAATTGATTCTCTAAATGTGCCCCAAAATCAGGAATGATTTTCCATTCTTTAACTTGAATACCAATTATCATTACAAAAATTAAAATGAAATGGACAATCAGTACTCCCAGTTTCTGTGTCTCTTTATATTGATTATTAGTGAACCAGGCAAATAAAATAAGAGAGGTAAAGGGAATACGTGTATATCTCTGGTTTTCTTTTCCTAGACACCATTGTTGTTGTTTAACCATCACTTGTCAGAAAAAGAAAAAGAAGGATATTTGGAGAAGTGGAGATATTTATATGGACCTCTGGGGACTAGTATGGCATAAATAGATTTCTTCCTTGACTTAGATTGGCTTTTTTCTGAACCACAGAAAACCAAGGCTTTAACAGCTCATCTCTAATTTGAAGTGGATTTTTTTAATGAGATGCCAAAGTCCTTGTTGTTATTGGAGAACTTTATAAGCAATTCTGCTCACAGTGGGCAGTTCCACTCTATAAATTTAACATCAAGCTTTAGGCCAAAGGCTCATATAAAGAGTCAGAAATAGATGCTAATTGGGAGGCACATATGATGCTTTTTTTCTGTGTTAGTTGAAAAGTTTAGGATTCAAGGTTAGGTATCATGAAATTTAGTGTTCTCAAAAAAATTCAGCAACACAAATATATAACTAGTTGAATACCGGTATGAATTCATGATACATTTTTCCCATCCTCAATATTGGAAGTTGTAGATCATCGTAGAGTTATATTTCATAAGTTTTTGATAGGTAAGGGAATAGCTATCCAATCAAATCAGATGTGACTTATGAATTGTTAGAAGAATTTTCTTGGTTCGGTTCCAAACCACGTAAATGCACAGGGCAGCTGCTTGAAGAAGAGGGTAATTTATGCAACCACGTGACATGGAGTGTAGCAATCGAAGATAGATTATAGAGTTTGGAAAGCTGAAAACAATGTTAGTATTTATAGTAACATTGGACTTTGATTGTAAAGTGGTGGAGTTTAATATGAGGTACTTTACAAATTTAAGGTGTTCCTATCATGTGGACATGTGAAAGAGAGGAAAATTGACTCCTTCCCAGACAGGGATGAAGATCTTAGATGTGTAGCTCTTCTCCTAGATGTGGATTCTTTAGGAGGATTTCTGGTTGGAGTATAGTGCTGTGATAAAAGACATATCTGAGGGGATTCCATTTTGTGGTGGTTTGCTGGTGCCAGGGAGGTGCATTTAATCCTATTTATCCGGGCCAAAAGGGGAAGAGGCACATCAGGACTTTTATCTTCCAACAGTATTGGAACTCTGCCTATCACAGATATATTAGTGGCATTGCAAGCCCTGATAAACTATGTTTTGTGTCCTCTTTTATTCAATTAAATTATGCCAACTGTTCTTTACTATAGTTTTCTGCTTCACAGTCCTCTCCATTGCAAAATTTGTTCCACGTTATTTGATTACAAACACATTGTTGGAGTTTCTCAATATATCCTTACTTCATTAGGTTCTCTGTTTTGTTTTGTTTCTCAAATCTGTAGTTCTGAAAAATAACAATGTAACTTGTTATTGGTTCAACTCAAACAATTATCACAAAAAATTGTTACTCTATGAGCAGCTGAATTGTCATACTGGACTTGTATGCTGTAGCTAAAGAGTCACATGTATTTTATAAAAAAATGTAGTTAAGAAACTGTATGTTATTCGTAATGTCTTATATAGAAAGCTCAAGTAGTTTAAGACACCATCAGGCTAGAAAGCAGAAATCAGTGACCTATAGTTCACCTAAATATGAAAGCAGGCTGTGTGGTTTTGGGACAGTAACTCTATCTCAGCCCAATTCACCTCATTGCTGTAGGGAAAATAGGAGGTGGAAAGAGTATTGCTATGTTTGCCACCTTAAATTATTTATTAAAAAAATAAAGGTAGGATAACAATATCTTTAAAAAAACAATTATTAAATCCAATTATTAAATACACAAATAAAATAAAAATCAAATGAAGTACAACAGAATTGAGATGTGGCAAAAGAACTAAGTTCCAAAAGCTAGTCAGAAAAGCCACATTTTCCTTACTCTTTGGCTTTTGAGTAGTATGGGGAACATCTGTATTTCAGCAGGAAACTTATTCCAGAGGACAGATCTCCACATGAAAACATCTGCTTCATGATATATGTAGAACTCACACTGCTGAAATGACTCTAACCCAACAGCACTTGAACTGCCAGTTCTCCAGAAGTCACCCAAGGAAGACTCAAGGTAATAGGGTTATGAATTACAAAGACATCAAACATCACACTTCCAAAACAGCTAACACTGATATATCAACCACAGCTGATTAAAGACACCCTTTCCCTATCCGTACTCCCTCCTTCTGATCTTAGCTAGATCCCCAAAATGCAATAGCAATGTGAAATCACAAACGGCTCCTTTGAGAGCAATGCAACTCCTATCAGTATCAGTGGAGAGAATTATCAATCACCAAGTGGTTTCAAATGAAAAGTGCTCTATCATGTTGGGATTTAATTTCAACTTGCTTTGTCCAATCTAATTTATTATACTTTCTAGACATTGGGTAAAAATACCACATGAATAAAGGTGTTAGTCTTACCCAGGAATTCTAGCGGTTCGCACCAGTTTGGTAGAACTGGTTGTTACGATTCCCGGTAGTTCGAAGAACCAGTAAAACCAGTCTTTATTGCACATGCACAACATCGCACGCATGCATGACAATTACTGATGGCATTCTCCCCCTGCCCACCCCACCCAGTCACTCCTTATAGCCCATCTGTGCTACATCGCTTCCCACATTTTCCCACCCTCTGCCATCACTTCCAGCAGCAGCAGCTGCCAGCCAGCCAGCCATCGCTGCCTGCCTTCCACCACCTGATCTCTCTAGGTGAGTGAGGTTCTGCAAGCCCTGGTCCCATACATGCACTGCTGCCACCAACCCCAGTTGAGTCCCGACTCCTGGGCCAGCCTAGGCCACCACCACCAAGCCATTGCCGCCGCCCTTGCCTTGCTGCCACAAGCCCCGGTTGAGTCCTGACTCCCGGGCTGGCCTAGGCCACTGCCGCCATGCCGCCGTCACCCTCAGTGCTCATGGTCTAGCTGGCTTCCCCCTCCAACCATCCCTGTCTGGCTTGCTTAGCCACCAGCACTGCAGCTCCATGTGGCACTCACAGCCTAGCAAGCTTCCCCCTACCCCACTTGCCTGCCTTGCTTAGCCGCCAGCGCCACGGCTCCATGCAGTACTCACAGCCTAGCAAGCTTCCTCCCACCCCATTTGCCTGACTTGCTGGTGGCTGAGAGGAAGGAGAGCCAGGGCTGACCCGTTGCTGGTTGGGTCCCCACCAGCCTGCATCTCACCCCCACCTGGATTCTCCACAGCTAGTGGGCATTGGCTGCTAGGGGTGGGGTGGGGGTGAGCAGGGAGCACGATGCTATGCCTCCCATATTTCCCCTTGCCTGCTACCCCTTTCTTCTGCCACCCGCTGGCCTGTGTGCTTTGGATGAATGGGGGCCACCACTGTGAGAATGATGCAAGTCAAGCCTTGCAAGAGCAGATCTTTCTTCCCTGCAATCAGTCTTATCTTCCAGTCCATGGAGCTCGCACAGCAGTGGACTGCACTCAGCTAAACACTTGGCTCAGCAAGGGAGGGGCAATGCAGGCGGCTTAGTCTTATGCTTCCTGGTTGCCTGATGCACCCCTCCAGCAGCCTATGGAAGCAGCAGGTGGGCCGTAGGCAGGCTTTTCCCAGACAGCAGGGAGGCTCTCTGTTCTCCCACAGCATTGTCCAGATCAGGCAATGATGGTTGCTGGAGTGGGCTGGCTGGGGGCAAGTCAGTGGACTCAGACAAGGCAGGCTCTTCCGGGGAGCTATGATGGTTGGGAACTGGCGAGGAGGAAGAGGAAGAGTCTGGGTCTTTGGGATTCCTTTTGAGTTCATCTTCTGGGTGCTCCCTTGGGTGGCTGGCCTTGGTGGCATCCAAGGGAAACATCTGCTTTTGCAGACGGAGGTAAGGGGGCACATCTGCCTTTGCCTCAGCCATGGCTGCCTCTTCTGATGCTATTGCCCTGGCTGAGGGGTGACACTGCAGCCTCTCTGGGACACCCTGACACCAGGGATCCATGTCCAAGGCTCAGTCTGCCCCTCTGACCATGGGACCTTCGCCCACCACCCCGCACCCTGCCCAACCCATGGCGGCCTTGGCACAGCCTGCTCTTCCTGCTGGCAGGCGGCGCCAAGAGGCCAGAGCTATAGCAGGGAAAACATGCAGCTGGGAAGTAAGTTAACAAGTGATGTTGGAAGTGTGTGTGTGTGTGTGTGTGTTTCAGGTGGGTCTCCTCGCTTTAGAAGGAGAGAGGGAAGGAGGAAATGAAGGGATAGAGATAGAGAAAAACAGAGGAAGAGAAAGAGAGAGAAGGAAAGAGGGGGAAAAGAGGGGGATAGAGAAAGAGGAAGAGTGAAAGAGAAGGAAAGAGAGAGAAAAACAGGGAAGAGAGTGGAAGAGAAAGAGAGAGGGAAGAGAGAGGGGAAGAGAATGAAGAGAAAAGACAGAAAGAGGAAAGAAAGAAAAAGAGAGAGAGAAAGGAAGAGAAAGGAAGGATAGACAGAAACGGGATGGAAAGAAGGGACAGAAAGAAAGAAAAAGAAAGAAAGAAAGAAAGAAAGAAAGAAAGAAAGAAAGAAAGAAAGAAAGAAAGAAAGAAAGAAAGAAAGAAAGAAAGAAAGAAAGAAAGAAAGAAAGAAAGAAAGAAAGAAAGAAAGGGAGATAGGAGAAAATGAATGAGATATATGAATGGATAGATAGATACATAGAAGGAGGAAGGGAGGGAGGGAGAAAAAAGGAGGGGAAGGAAGGATACAAACACTGGCTACAGAAAACTCTTTGAAATAGCACAGCAATCTAGGGCTTCCCTGGAAGGGATCTTGGAGATCATCTTCTTGTCCAACCCCCTGCTCCAGCAGGAGATCCTTACAGAATCATAGAATAGCAGGATTAGAAGGGAGAGAGAGAGTGTGTGTGTGTGTCAAAACTCCAAAAACAGGTCAAGTAGCTCTGGGGAGGTCAGTCATAAATTAGAACATTTCCTAAGCAATCGGCCATTAAGAGAGGACCACTTGTATTTGGTTTGCCAGTCACATGGCCACAGGGCCATGCCCACCCAGTCACATGTCCACCAAACCATGCCCATCCAGTCACATGACCACCAAACCATGCCCAGCCAGTCACATGACCACCAAGCCACACCCACAAATTAAGCCACATCCACAGAACCAGTTGTTAAAAAATTTGAATCCCACCCCTGGTCTTATCGAGATAAGCCCAGGATCCAGATCACAGATGGGTGAACTGATGTTGTAAAACTCGTATGTTTTTTACTTCCCCTTAAGTCCACAAAGTTGAAAGAATCACTGATAACCGCATAGATCATTGCCTTGGTTACTTCATTTGGCTCAAATAAATGCAAGAAATTTTGAAGAAAAAAATAAAGAAGAATATAGCTTACCTTAAATAACAGCTTTGGATAATATTCTATTGATTTAGTAAAGACAAGTACTGATGCATCATTGCCTTACCAAATACTGGTGCATTATTGCCTTACCATCCCAGTGTTGGCCTAAATATGATGGCATATTTATTTTCATTTGTGTTTGTTCTTTGATTTCTATATTTCTATTTCTGCTGCTTCATTTCCTGGAAGCCTTCCATAAATAAGCTGAACATTCCAGAATCTGATATGCATTTGTTTGACCTGATATAAACTAAGGATTGAGGGATAAATTCTTGAGGTATCCTAGATCTCAATCTCTTTAGTTTGCTCTTACACCAGTTTTACACATTTGCCTCCAATCATCTGTGGAGCATTGCCCCTAGTAAAATCCAAGTTCCCCATAGGACTGTTGCCATCAGTTCCTTCTTTTCCTAGTAAAAGGCTCAAAACTCCAATGGAAATACGCCTTCCTCATTTTTGGACAACGTGGGCAAGATGATCATACCAGATCCACATATCAGATCATGCCCAAATCATGAACTAATATGACCTTATAACATGCAGACTGTAGCACCAAATTGTTAATCCTCAGTCTACAGCCCATTGCTTACTATCATAGCTTTCCCTGCCAGGATTTGCTTTCTGTATCTCCTTTCCAGTGGTGGGATTCAAATAATTTAACAACCAGTTTGCCCAGGGTCAGGTTGGCTATTGTGGAAGGCGTGGCCCATCCCCATCCTCCAGCTCTGTCACATGCAAGATGGCCAACTTGACCCTGGGCGAACCAGTTGTTAAATTTCCACCCTTTGCCAAAAGGCTGTTTCCAAGGGTGCTTGTCTGTGCATTGGTCTCGCAGTTATTTCAGCCTTCTAGATGTGGTTCCTTTAAGAGGCAAGGATTTCAAGGAACAAAGAGAGGGGGTTACCATAGAAACAAGGAGTCGATGCTCTGGAGAGCTTGCACAGGAAGGTGTAGATTTGGGGGGAAGTGGAGGGAAGTGGAGGGAGGGATTACTCCTTCCCATGGAGCTGCGTGCAGGGGAGGTTGGTCAATCTACAGGCAAAAATGAGAGAGGCAAGGAATTAAGTTGGCAGCACAATTGAAGCTGGGCCCAACTGCAGGTTTAGTTTGTCCAGGTAAATTATTACCACCCCACTATCAAAGTGGATCCTGGGCGCTGCGCTGCACTGCGATGAAGAAATGGGCAATGGAGTGGCCGGCATGAGGGAAGGAAGAAGAGCAGGGAGAAGAAAGAGGGAAAATGGCCTTCTCCTTCCCTTGTGCCAGCCACTCCCGTTGCCCATTTCTCCATTGTAGCTCAGTGCCCAGGATCCACTTTGATAGCAGGAGGGGATAATTTAACGAGTGGTTCGCCCGAACTACTGTGAACCGGCTGAATCCTACCACTGCCCCTTTCTGAGGCTCATATCCTCTCCTAGTAACTGAGCTTGGAGACAAGTTTAAAGGATGGCAATCTCCTCCCTGTCAGAAACTTGTAAAAGTTTTAAGTTGTACCACCAACCCTATTTCCTAATATTCTCAAATAGTTGTTAATTCTTCTTCCTGAAATAGGTTGAAGTTAATTTTACTTGACCGTATGCTGGGATATAAGTGTTATTTCTCAAATTACTTTTATGACTGCTCTTGGTGATAAATGCATTCAAATTATGACAGATTCATTGTCACGCCTATCCTAAAGAGTCCTAGGAATGGACTCTTAATAAATGTGCTAAGCATATTTTAGCTGTCTTCACAGAGCTACATAGTTCCCAGTAGAGAAGAAAGCAGTTTAAATTAATAATATGGAGAGCAAATCTACAATATAAAAGCATACTGATCTATGACCTCAGTGCTGCATTGGTATTCCATTCTAACATTTAACAAGCTTTCAGTAAAAGCAGAGGACAAGCATCAACAATCTGATCCTCCAGATGATGCTAACTGTAATGTCAATTGTCCTGAGATTAGTGGGAATTATACTTCTGCAATATCTGGAAGGCATCCCATTCCTACATTAGGCAATACTAACTTATTTTCTGTATTTTTCACCCATAGAGAGTCCAAGTGGTTCATGAAAAGGTCACAGGCTCATAGACCTGTTTAAATAGGAGTTTAAATGAGAATATGAGGGACAAATGTATCTCAGTCTGCTATAATATATGTGTGTATGTGTGTGTATGCGTGCGTGCGTGCGTATATATGTGTATATATGTATATACATACATACACCAATGATTCCTGACTAAACTCAGGATTAAAAATTGTAAATATTAAAAATGATGACCATTTTACGAGCTATATTAATAGGAAAATATCCTAGTGTGACTATTACTTCTACAGGTTTAAAATACAATACAAAAAAATAATAGCTATTTAATATCACACTCAGAAACTTTCTGTGAATCTGCTCTGAATTGGAAGAATATTCAGCTATCTTCAAATTAGAGTAAAATATAAAATAATTTAATTCAAAATATTAAAATTAACTACATGAATGAAGAAGCAAAGGTATTAGTTATCAAATCCTAAAATTACTAAAAGTTTGAAGGGTTAATTGTTTAGAAGATCAATATTCATAATCATCTTGATATGATAAAGTGGGTTTAAAATAATAAAATGAAAAGTAATTAGCATAAATGAAATAGTTGATTAAAAGAAAGGGAGCATGAAAGCATTTTTAAATTTTCTGTAGGAATGCCACTCAGCCCTAGATTAATCATGTTTTCAATCACCCCTGAGCTTTTTTGGATGCACTTGTGTATAGATCATTGATGGAAATACTAGCAGATAATATTTGATACTACATTTTGCTCTGTGATGGCTGATGATAACACGTCTAAATACAAAATCTGAGCAATAGTAATTTTCCTTTGGTAATTATGAATGTTATTTGTATGTGTGTGTGTGTGTGTGTGTGTGTGTGTGTGTGTTGGTGCACACATGTACATGCACTCATGTATGCATTTGAGTTGAGAGTATATGCACATGTGTCCCTTCGTGTGTACCGCTCTGTGTGTGTGTGTGTGTGTGTGTGTGTGTATTTCAGTGACAGTGAACTAGATTAAATGAGAAAGCAACAGTTCCAAAGACATCTAGCAACAGCTCAAAGGAGTAGGGATTAAAACTTGAGTGACCCTCCCAAGTCCTTTGAAGAAGTATGTAATTGTTGACTGCTTGCAGACTTCAATACTTTAAAACCAGGTGTGTTTGAAAGAATACTATGGGGTGAGGGCATTGTCAGATCTGTCTCACAGAATCAGTTACGGTTATCATCTTTTTTGAAAAGGACTATTGTGTTTGCATTCTTTCCTTTGGTTTCTTTCTTTCAGTTTGGTTGTGTTCGTAATCTTGTTTTTTCTCCTGCTCTCCTCTTTTCCTGGCCAGTGCAGGGCGGCATATCTGACATGTAAAGATGCTATTAGAACCAATTTACTGTCACAGGATAAATATTACATTGTACCTACTTCAAAATATCTATCTGGAGAGGGTTCTTCTCATTTATCTAATGCAAGGAAACTTTTATAAAGTTAGGAGAACAGGAAACAACGAGACAGATATTTATTGACACTCATGGGAATACCAGTTCTCAGAAAATTAAGAACAACCATTTGTAGATATCCTTTTTTTGCGGGAGTGGAGGAGAACAGTAAATAAAATTTTATTTTATTTTTTTAATTTCTACATTGTTTTATTCTTGGCGTTGGACAGCAAGCCCTATCCTAGCTGGATTCCATTATTTTTAAATCACACTATAATTTTCCAAGGTTTTTTTTCCTTAATGTTTTAATTGTAATACTGCTGCAACAGCATACAAAAGCTCGAGGGGTCTTCTACTAACTATTATAAATTTCAGCACAATAGTATAGCACAGAATAGATGCTTCTGTGTGAATACCAATGATACGGTATGCAATTCTTCAGTTACATTTTATATGTGGTTCAGAGGGGGGGAAAATCTCACGGAATTCTTTAGGGTTTATTTGTATTGACTTCGATCAACTCCATTCTTCAAGCCCATAGGGAAATAACCTGAATAGACAAAATTAAGAAGCACCCTCTTCCCCTATCCCCTTGCAGATATCCCTTCTGAATTACAATTGCCTTTTTCAACCAAAAAAATGGACCCTAAAAATAATCATACCTTAACACAAGACAGATAGTTCAGCCTCAAGAATCTCCTGTGAGCTTATCTCTGCAGCACCAATACATTATTATGGGATATGGTCCTAAGCTCACAGTGCCTCTGAAAAGGTTAAATTGACCCAGAAAAAAAGGAAAGCAGAACAAAGAGGACAAAAACAAATCTAAGCCAAACTCTGGTGGAGTTGCTGATGCTAAAAAAAAACAGTGAAGGGATGAATATATAGATGTCTCAATACACGATATTTAGTTATATCATGAAATGAATATAGTTCTGTTCCAAATTTAAATTCAAATTAAACTCTTTATTTGAACAGTCCTAGGTTAACAAAAAATGCAGCAGCATCGTTGCGCCTGCCCTGAAAGAGGATTAATATTTTACAACTTCACCATTTGCAATCAAACTGTGATTTGAGCAAAGGGGAGGTTTCACATCACATCACTACCAAAATGCTAGTTTGAGGGGATATTGGCACAGCTTTATCATGTCAGAACAGAAGGCTTGTGAGTGTAAGTCCTTGGCTGTGAAGAGGCAATCTTGTGCCAGTTGTAGGTGTCAAGTTGTAGTTTTTGGTCTGACTCATTATGGAAACAATTGCTACTGGAAACACAAGCAGGCAGATATGACTTTCTTCAGTTTGTGTTCTATTTCCCACTTCCAGATTTTTACATATGCTGGTTAGATGACTTGCTCTGGAAATTTCAGTCCTGTGTATTGTGATGATCTTCATGGGAATATGTTAGTAATGGGATTCTAGTTCTTTCTAGATACGTTCTACAGGCCAGCATCTTATATCTCTGGACAAAAAAGCTGCATTAACCTCCTTTATTGATCCCATAGGAAAGTTGCCCATTTATTTCTGTCCTCTCTGTAAAAACACAGGAATGCAACAGTAGCGTGCTATATTTAACTGAACAGTTGATTTATCCAGGATTATTTCAACTCCTTAATTGCACATTGCTACTTTCCCTTTCTTTATTCTTCAGTTGCTCTACTGGGCAGGGGGTCTGGAGGGCAAATGTATTCATTATGTTCCCAGCAAATCAGATATGAATCACACTGCAGGGGACAAAATTAAATTTACAGTTTCCCCTTCTACATGTCATAAACTATTGATTTAAACAAAAGAGAAAGCCACAGTAAGAAGGAACATCATTGCAGTTTCTTTGTTGTTTTCTCTGGTTTCTGAAAGGGCTCTTGGTCAGTAACAGATGGAATACAGACGGTGGGCCACTGCTGAATCTCCTGTCCTTTGTAGAGCTATTGGGAAAATCTAAATTAAGAAAAGGGAACTAGGTGGAACAATTATATGTACTATTTATTTACCATGTTGTATGACATCCATTTGCAATTTTTTGTATAAACATATTTTATAGATTTAGATTTATATTATTTATAGACCATATTACAGAACATATGAATTTCCTTAGGGAACTGAAATAATTCTTACAATGGAATTTAGTTGTCAAGTATGCTGGTATACTTTTTCCTGCCAGCGTAATTAAGTTCTTTATCACTCAAAATGGATGTTAAAGGAACATCTGAGCTGCCATTTCATTATAGGAGGAGTACAAAAATTCTGTTCAATAGGATTTAAAAATACTGTATCTTTAATCATCCTAAAATTGTACAACTAGTTGGGCTATGTTTCAACTGAGCCTTAGTTTAAACAGCTCTTGGTACATTAAGGCTATATTTCCTTCTCATATTTCTCATAAGAAAATCCTTGAAAAGATGAACAACTCAGGGATGGTGGGCATGGCCTAGTCAGCCTCCTGCACCATGTGGGGGCATTTTTGCCCTCCCCAGGTTCTGGAGGCTTTCATTGAGTCTCCAGGATAGCAAAAGCGACCTCCCCAAGCTCCAAGGCTCTCTGGAAGCCAGAAACGGGCCCATTTCCAGCTTTCCTGAACCTTCCAGGAAGCCCATTTTTTTACCCTCTCCAAACCTCTGTACATGCCCTGCACTTATCTGCATCCAAAACAGCCCTTGTGGGGACTCGTGGGAGGGGAGAGGCAGGGTGGGATTGGGGGGTTCTCCGAACTGCACAGAATCTTAGCTAAGGGCTCTCCTGAACCCTTGGAAAACCTCCAGCAGCCCACCCCTGGAACAACTGGAGATGAGTTCAGGATTCGATATGATGCAAGTCCCAACAGTGCCTTTTCAATAGGCAGCTGGGCTTTCTGGTTTTTCTTTGAAGATATTTTGCTTCTTATCCAGGAACCTTCTTCAAGCTTTGACTGGATGGTGGGGAATGGAAAGATTTATACTCCTTGCAGAAAGCTCGTAAATTGCATTCTTTTAGAGAGTTGTTGAGACCACCTGGAGGTTTACCTGTGTCATCAGGTTCACCAGATTACTGCAAATAGTGTGGAGCCTTCCTGGAACTGTTGAAAGCACTGTGTTGTAGACTGGAGATAGATGATGTCATATCCTTCCCTTCTTTTGTGAAAGGACTGTTCAGTTTTGACATAGATGGCCTCTTTGACCCCTCTTTCAAACCAGTGATCCTCTCTGTCCAAAATGTGGACTTTGTTGTCTTCAAAAGAGTGGCCTGTGGTTTTTAAATACAGCTGGACTGGATGGCAGATAGCCCTGTATTAATTTTGTTTTTATTTATGACAATTGGGTTGGGTACAACAGATACATGGAGAGTAGGTTGGTCTCATTCATTTTGTGTTGTAAACTTTGGTTCCCAAAAATAAAAAGGTGTCCCCCATATTGGACACAATTGGACGTATTAGATTAGGCTTAAATAGGGCTGGATAGTTCCTGTATTTAACATGATGTTGGAAACCAGTCATTGTTTTTGCACTTTCAGTCAGGCTATCATATCAAGCCTGAGTCAGGCTATCATATCAAGCAAGATTTATTGGTTTGGTCACACATGTTATGTAAATGAAGCAGTTAAAATTTTTTAGTTTGGACTAAATTTTCAAATATGTGTGAATTTAGCCAGTTAGTTTAAAATGAAAAGAAATAACTTTTATTGTTTTTTTTTTCATATCCATTAATCATAAGAAGTGAACTGATTAAAGCTTCCTCTAGGGCTTTGATGGCGAACCTATGGCACGTGTGGCATGCAGAGCCATTTGTGCGGGCACATGAGCCCCAGCCAAACTTACCTGCACTGCGCATGTGCGTGCCTCCCAGCTGATTTTTGGCCTGTTTGAGGCTTTTTTTGTCTTCCTGGAGGCTCGAGGGAAGCCTCTGCAGCCTTTGGAGGCCGAAAAATGGGCCTGTTTCAGCACTTCTGGTATTTCTGTAAATATCGGAAGTGCCAAAACTGGAAGTGCCAAAATGGGCCAGTTTTTTGGCCTCCAAAGGCTGCATAGGCTTGACTCGAGCCCCTGGGAGGGCGAAAATGACTTCCCCCGGGCTCCAGAGGCCCTTCAGAGGCTGAAAATGGGCACTTCCAGTATTTCCAGAAGGCCCATTTTTCAATCTCCTCAGGCTGCAGAGGCTTCCCTCGAGCCTGTGGGAAAGTGAAAAAGGTGTCAAATGGGCCGAAAATCAGCTGGGTGGCACGCGCATGTACAGTGCAGGTAAGGGGGTGCTTGTGCGCAGATGTGCAGGGAGCGGGGCACATTGCATTGTGGGTGCTGGCGCGCACGCGTGCAATATTACATGTGCACACTTGCTTTGGGCATACCACAACAAAAAGGTTCACCATCACTGCTCTAGGGAGCTTAGATGAACCTGCTTTTCCATGATTGTCCTATTTTTAAAAAATATTTTAAAGAGAACAAAGTTTGCAAAAAATTCTCTTCTCTAATTAATGGTGTCCATCACAATGCAGAAATCACCACCCATCCCTGAAATAGGAAAACAACAGGCCAGCATCTGTCAGAAGGACATCTTCTCCTTTTGCATTTAATTGGTAGCATAAAACCTGATATTATGAGACTGCCTTATCCACAAAAACTGAAAGCAAATGCAGAAAAAATGCAAATGTACTATACTCAGTACTACAATCAGCTGAAAGAGGAGAGGTTGTTAAAAAGAAAGGCTAGAATCCATTTACACAATGATAAAAATTCTAGCATTAAGAATAATTAACGAAGCATATCACAGATTTAAAATTTTTAATGTTAACTGCATTTTCAAAAAAAATAGAAAGTGCTTTCCATTGGAACAGGTGAACTGAAGTGAATTATAGGTAGTCCTCGACTTTCAACAGTTCGCTTAGTGACAGTTCAAAGTTACATTGGCACTGAAAAAAGTGACTTATGACCATTTTTCTGAGTTATGGCCGTTGAAGCATCCCGATAGTCACGTGATTTACATTTGAATGTTTGACAACTGACTCACATTTATGATGGTTTCATTGTCCCGAGATCATGTGATCATCTTTTGCAACCTTCTGACAAGCAAAGACAGTAAGGAAACTAGATTCACTTAACTGTGTTGCTAATTTAACAACTGCAGTGATTCCCTTAACAAATGTGACAAGAAAAGTCATAAAATGGAGGCAAACTCAACTAAACAAATTTCTCACTTAATAACATAAATTTTGGGGTCAATTGGTCATAAGTTGAGATCTACCTATATAGCATTTCAATATTGCAACAAAACATTACACCTGATTCCTAACTCTTAGACTGTTCTGGGTTTAAAATGGGTACTATGATATTTTAAAATTTAGGCTCTCCTAGTGTCACATAGATTGAAAGATAAAGATATTAAATATTATATTGAGCCTGTTTTAATATGCCTTTCACGTATGTCATAGGCTGTTCATCAGGAACAGATATTTCTGTTCATAGAAATGACCAAAAAAAAGTATTTTATGTAAGTATTTTTGTAAAGTAAAAGGTGTTTTCACTGAGTAAATCAACTACCCTGTGTTTTAGGGAAAGTCATACTGAAATTATTTTAATTAATTACTTGACCTAAAGTTCTAATATCCTAATGCTAACCATGTTAATTTAAGAAATATATGGCGGTGACAAAATTGAAAATCGGGAAAATTGAACCTGTCTTCCTGGACTCCATGCAGTTAAAGTTAAGAAGATTCCCCTTCTCTGCTAAAATACTTTAAATTAAATTGACTTGAATCTTTTAAAGTAAAATAAATAAGAATCATTCTAAATACGTATATCAATACTGAAGAAATATTATTCTTTACAACATTTATTTTCTCTCTCCTGATTATACTCATAGGAATTTACATGCAAGTACTATAATGTAAGTAAAGTACTGGGACAATTTTTTCTTGTCAAAATACTTTGAGTATTCAACAAGTTTCAAATTCAACAAGTTTCAAAGCAGTTGAATACCAAGGTACCACTGTATATGAGATTGATTCCAGGTAGTTGAATAAACAGATAATTAACAAACTTTCTGTTATGCAAATATATGTTTATAATGAACATCCATACAGAAATGACAAAGAAACATAACACATACTCAGCATATAATGTTTATGTTTGATTCTAGCCATAAGGGAAACCAATAGTTCAAATATGAAATTAAATATTAGAGGAGATAAAGGACAGCCTTGAAAAGTTCCATATAACATTTTATAGGTAAAGAAATAATTTCATTTATAATATCCTTGATAGAACTATTAGAATAGTATAGTATTTTAATATATCTATATATAGATATGATATGCCAATCAGTAATTTAACGTCTAATAATTGCCTTCTTGTCATAAAGTCAGATTATGTATCATGAATTGTTGCAAATATTACAGTTGACCATCTTCATGTCAGAGTTGCAGTCAACATTTGATCAAGAAATTGGATAGTAACTTAAACAATTAATGGAAAGTCTACTGTCATGTGCAAAGGGTCAGGGCTGTATGTTAAGTTGCAGGACAGAAGATTTATTCAAGCGAATATGCAAGAATCGGGTCAAGTAAATGGTCAGTACTTTGACCAGAGTGACAAATTTCATCCATAGATGAATGAGTAGGAAATGACTGGTTAGGGAAGGGATCCCAGTGGACATCTTGTTGAATGTATTCTGTGTAAAACAGGCAAAATCTATGCTTGGAATAATTAGGAAGGAAACTGAAAGTAAAAGTGCCAATATAATAGTGTTGTTATGTAATATATTGTGAGACTTTATTTGGCATGAGAGCTTGATGTGGTTTGATGACTAAGGAATCAAGCTAGAAATTGTGATCATGAGTTCTAGTCTGCCTTAGGCACAAAACAGTTGGGTGACCTTGAACCAGTTATTCTATCTCAGCCCTAGGAAGAAGGCACTGGCAAACCACTTCTGAAAAACCTTGCCAAGAGAACTTCAGGGACTAGTCCAGGCAATTGCCAGAAGTCCCAAAAATATTATTATCAAGCTGTAAGAATTGGGGAAAAAGTAATTAAAATAATCTAGTGAAGGGGGACTTAATAGTTCATTAGATAATTGTTTCCATAGTCAAACATTTGTTTTCTTTTCTAAACAGTCATCTGGAATCTGTCTTCTTGAAAATGAAATCCATCATTCTATTTTTTGATGCTCTGGATTGAGTGAGATACTTTGAAGTATTTGAAGAGTTTCATATTTCCCATCACACTAAAAGCTCTTTCAATCTTTCCTTATAGGATTTAATCTTCTAGTTCTCTGATCATTACTATTCTAGGAACTTGTTGTAGTTTCTCAAAATGCCATGCCAAAAACTGGTTACAATATTTAAGAGCACTCTTCTTCAATTCAATGAATTCTGTACAAAGAAGTCAGGGTACTGCTTGAGCAGTCACATAATCCTTTTGCCTTTGTCTGATAAACTTCCTTGAGCCATCTGGAGAGAATACCTTTATATAGTAACAAAAAGGCAAAGGTAAAGGTACCTTTACCTTTATATCATAGTAACAACTTTTGTTTACAAAATTCTGCATTATTTGCTGTATTTCCATGAGAGTATTATTTCAATGAGAGTATGGCAGATGACAAGCAATAAACCAAGAAAGGGAAAATATCAGATACTTTCAGATACAGGGATTTTGACCAACTATCTGCTACTGTCCTTGGCAGGGGTGGTCGGCCTAGAAGACCTACAAGGACCTTCAAACTGTTATTCAGTATTATAACCGGACAGCAGTCATCGAGCTAGGCTGTAAAATTTTGTATCATTTTAGCATTATTATCACCTTTTTAATCCTTGAATCTACATTTTATGCTTATTTTCTTTCTTTCTTTCTTTCTTTCTTTCTTTCTTTCTTTCTTTCTTTCTTTCTTTCTTTCTTTCTTTCTTTCTTTCTTTCTTTCTTTCTTTCTTTCTTTCTTTCTTTCTTTCTTTCTTTCTTTCTTTCTTTTTTTTTCAGATTTGCACTCACAGTCCTGGCAAAACAGGCCAGTGGCGCTTAGTTAGAATGTTTGGCATCATTTTGTCATTTTTATATTTAAAATGTGATACATATATATGTAAGCAAAGCTTTGTGCTCAGATAAATTATTCTAATCTAGGTTAATTATATGAGTTATGAGATTACTTAAACATTATTCCCAAACTGTGAACTAACAGCAAGTAGTACTCTTGTGGTGATGCGTAGCACATACATACACTATCCCTCCGCCATGGGTACCAGATTGCACAGCAACGTGGATGTTAGCAAGCTACCAAAATTATGGAACCAGTCAAAATTGACAATTCAGCACTGATAAAAATAAAAAATACCAAATCCAGTCAAAACAGACTGTGCAACTAACCATAATAACACCAAAATGATTCACTGGAAAAATCTATAAAAATTATCATGTACCAGTAGTGAAAGTGATTAAGGTGGCAATACCAAGGGATAGTAAAATAAAAGACAAAGAATTGGAGAAGATTACAAGATATCAATATCTGAAAATTTTAACTGAAAGATTATGCATAAACTAGTTGTGGTGGTCCTAATGGTTATTGACATACATAAAAATCTGCACATAGATAAAATTTGCATCTGTCAATTGCAAAAGACCACATTGTTTGAATATAAACATGTACTATGTCAATATATTATGACATCCTACATTCTTAGAGAAAACTTGATGCATATGAAGACCAACACCAGTTAAAGAACTGACAGCTATGACTTCACATTCTTGTCAACAGATAATAATAATAACAAGAAGAACTTCTAATGTAATCGAATTCATTGAGAAAATAATGACTCGGGCCTTCAGAAAGTGTTACAGGCAAAAATAAAAAGACAAGATGACTGAGTTTTCAATTGCACACCTGGGCATGATTTGGAGAGGCAATTTAGTGACACCATAAATGGCAGCTTTTTAGAACAGCTTTTTTGATGCCTATGGGGGGAGGAAGTATCTCTTGATTTAATACACTATTGTACTTACATTTCCTGCAATGAAGTGTCCCTTAGGGTAAAAGAAAGATAGGATTCAGGATGCACTGAGTAAGTGGAAGTGGGACCTATTAGAAAGCTTTTGCAACTAAAAATGGATGAGGTCTGAAATCTAAATGCCTTAAGTATTGACACTTCTAGAAACTTGGAACTGCATTAACTGTTTGAACTTAAAAGAAATGCACACAACCATGGAATGTAATAAACATGTACTTATATTAAAAACTTTTCTTCCATTATGATTTAGTCTTTTTTTAAAGGTACAAATATCAAAATGGAATGAAAAAGACATACCGAATAAAATATTCAAGAGAGACATGGATTAAAATAATAGATCAATGTGTTCTTTCTTATATAAACATTAGCATAGCACTTTATTAGAACAAATTTGAATTTGTTATCAATTCTTTCTCATTTTATCACCTGTTCCTGATAGAACTAAATGTTCTAGTTTTGTGAATGTCTTAAGAGCGTTCAGAATGTGATGTTCCCAGTCATATACTGAAATAATAATATCATTGTACATTGTAGGATTGTCATAAGGATTATTTAGATTGTGAATGCTAAGCATTTGGATGTTCTTTAAGATCCATTGGAACCTTTTGAAGCTCAAAGATATTGATGTAAAATCAATATGATTTACATATTTATACGACATTTTAATGGTAACTTTCTTTAGCTCACTTGAAAGATTATCATTTCTGAAATCACACTGCATTAAGAAATCATAAAGTAAAAGTCTGTAAATGTTCTATAAATGTTGGAGAAGGAATTGAAGATAACTTCATTGGCAGGCAGTATATCTTAAAGTAATGAACTTGCATTTTAAATGAAAATAAACATGAACATAGGTTAGGTAATATTAACCTTCATACTGCCGTTAATGCTCTTCGTCCTCCATAGAAAACTCACCTTCTCTGTCTTTTCTTAGCCATGTATCTTCCCCCCTCCTTTTTTTATTAACATGGCCTTCTCAAAAAGAAATCTTGTTTCAGTAACCTCTGAGAGTTCTCAGAATATCAACAAACATGTAGATAAGGGTGACCTAGTAGACACAGTTTAATTGGATTTTAAGAAGGCTTTTGACAAAGTCTTAACCTTCAGAACAAACATCACACTAATGGGATAGTAAGAGTGACCCTTTTACTAATTAAATTGCAGAGTACAAAAGATAAACAAATGAACAGTTCTTATAAAGTAAAGATATTAAAATTTGGGACTTTCAAGATCTATATTCTCTTTTCCTAGTTGTTTTCATTTTTTTCATAGTATAGGAATAAGTAATATAGAGGCTACATTGGCTTATAGCAATAGATTTGTAGCAATATACTAGTGAAAAGGATTCCCAAAACAACTAGAAGGATGAAAATTAAAATGACCAGTAAGCAAGCATATTGGAGATCCAAAGTATCCTGTTTCTGAAATATTATGAAAGGTCTAAGTTGGCAGTGATTGACTTGGGAAAGAGGTGTTTGGATTCTGCTTTATACTAATCATCTATGTTAAACAGTGTATAGTTACAGTAAGGAGAAAAGGGAAATTCTATATTGGATAAAGCGATCAAATAAAAATAAATGTGATACCTTCATTTATAGCAATGCCACAATAATGCTAGGAATATTGTGTTTAGCTTGGGCCAGTGCTTTCCAATAAAAATATTATATCTTTAGCTGAAAGACAGCTAAACTGGCCATGAATTTGGAGAAATTATTTTGTGCTAAATACTACATCTGGGGCGTTCAATAAAAAAGGAGGAAAAAATCATAGACAGAGGGAAAACCATAGACTGTATAAACGTACGCTTGACATAATGGATGTAGATAGAAAATCATTCTTCACATACCTCCCATAATACTAGAATAAAGCTGAGCACAAATATCTTTTGAAACACTCCACCAAATCTGTGGCAGGTAAATGGATGAATAATTTATCCAATGGAAAAAGAAATTGTGCGGCAAATTTTCAAGGGCAGGATACTATTTTAGCCACATTGAAGGATTTTATTCATTCATCATAATGTCAATAGGGTTTAATTAAAGCATAAAGGGCCAAAAACTGTACAGTAATCTACACTATGGGTTGTCCATGTCCTTTTAGATGCATCATGACTACATCTGGCTATGAGCATTTTTATAAAATTCTCTTTTATGAAATTTATTTTTAAAAGAAATTCTCCTAAAATGCCTTGTTTCTTTGAAAGACAGATAATTTTTTTTCTCTTTCATTAAGTAAATGGTAATTGCTTGTTCAGTAAAAGAAAATGTTTAAAAATTCATGAAACTTTTAATTTTCTACTGCAGAATTCAGTGATGACAACCAACAAGGGTGACATTAAAGAACAAAAAAGGAATATAAAGCTATTTGGGGATTATAAATTATCATAATTGCAATTTATCTAGAATAAAAAGCAGTATGTCTTTGAAAGCCAGCTATGTTATATCACATTTTCATTGGAATACATTCATCATGACTGCTTGGGATTATCCAAGCAAATGATTCAATACCTAGAATCATCCAATGAGTTTCCATATCTCTGCAAATCATGCAGACCCAAACTAGATCTGTTTGAAAGAGTTGATACCATAGAAACACAAATAACATTCCTTGACACCATAGTAGCATCCCTGGATGCTTTAAAAGAAAGATTATCCAATCTTGAAAAAAAAGACACAACGCAAAAACCTGAACATCCAATAGCTACAAACCACATCTCTACCCAACAACCACAACCCAATCCGCAACCTAATCAGCAAAAAAAAAAAAATCAGACAAATAACGATATCCCAATCCTCATCAGAGAAGCTGTTGAGCACAAACGGAAATGTCCAAACACCATCTTATTGGGTCTAGAGGACATCAATGACAATGATGACATCACAACTGTCCGCAACATCATCAGTGATTATCAAGCAACAACCATCTCCCCTGATGAAATACTTGACATTTCCTGCATTGGGGTTTCTCTCCCAGAGTTCAAAAACAGAGATGGCACTGTGGCCCCATGCTTCTGCAGGGTCATTTGCAAAAATGAATCAAGCAAACATAAATTAATTTATACTATAAATTCACTTGCCAAAAGCAACACCAACCATAAGAACCTCTGTTCTCGCCCTGACCTAACCATACAGCAATGTGACTGCGCCCATGTACTCCGCACAGAACTCAAAAAAGTCTAGACAATGGAGAGAAGGACCTGTACATTGACTACTGTGCTGACTGTATCAAAAGTCACACAACCCGCAACTCAGCTTTAACCTTCAACCACAACCCTACTTCAACCAATCCACCATCACCCAAGACTAGGTACGCACACCCCTAACTACCTCAATTCCAACTACAGCTGACCTTAAATGCAAGCTACTCAATGCAAGAAGCCTTGTTAACAAAATACCTGTATTTCTCCTCTTACTAAATATGGCTAAATTCGACATCATATTTGTCTGTGAAACATGGTTCAATGCATCTCTCCCTCACTCCATTACCACAGTAAGAGACTATCATGTTTACTGATCAGATCATGAAATTCGTAGAGGAGGTGGTGTTGCTATCTTCTATAAAAAGTCCTTACATCTAAAAAACATCCAAGTTATCCAGGAGCTTGCTCTTCCTGAGACCATCATCTGTGAACTGTCCTTAAATATCACATTTCGATTCTTACTATGTTACAGAGCACTTGATTATGACATCAAACATGTAAACAAACGAAATTCACTACTAACATGGGCAACATCCTGCCCACACGCTTTTATTTTTCTTGGTGACTTCAATCTATCTCATATTAACTGGATCCTAAACGAATGTACAACTGAAACCATACCTGCAACCTTCTACAATGCTGTTACAAATCTGGGACTGGAACAACTAGTAACCAACAATACTAGACTTAACAACTGCCTTGATCTCATCTTCTGCAATAGTTTGAATTTAATTTACGGAATACAAACTAAAGAACCCTTTTCTAACAGTGACCACAATATGATTGACTTTTGTCTCAACATACATCCACACAAAAATCATCACAATGACGTAATCCCCAATTATAACTTCAAAAAAGGCAACTATGATCTAATAGACAACGATCTCTCATCCCTTGATTGGCAATCTGTATTCACTGGATGCAATACTGTTGAAGACCATTACAACATATTTTTACTTGAAGTCAAAAGACTATATACCAATAACAACTCCCAAAACAAAACAAAAAAATAGATTACCCATAACACTAAGGAAACTTCAATTCAAAAAGAGATCACTCTGGTGGAAAAATAAATCTAGTCACTTTGCAAACTTCAAAAGCCGATACAAAAATTTATGCCACCAGATAAAGACTGAATGCACCAATTATCACATTAAACAAGAGGAAAACCTTCTACGCACCAATTCCACCCGCACTTTTTACAATTTTGTTAGCAACAAACTAAAAGACTCAAGGTCCATCCCACCCCTGATAGGACCTAATGGTAAAGACTGCAACAACGACACCATTAAAGCCAACATCTTTAACACATTCTTTGGCTCAGTATTTGTAAACAGCAATGGATCATGCCCAGTATTTCCTACCAAACCACAGAAAACTACAATGATCTAATACATATCAATTTTACAGAAGACAATATTGAAAAAGCACTACACAATCTAAAACCATCTCTATCTATTGGACGGGATGGAATATGTGCCTACTTCTTAAAAAAGCTATCCACGGCCATAGCAGAACCTCTAAGCATAATTTTTGAAAAATCTTTCAGGACTAGCTCCTTGCCTAACCTATGGTCATTAGCCACGGTCACCCCCATCTTCAAGAAGGGAGACCCTATCCTAGTTGAAAATTACAGACCAATCTCCTTATGCTGCATCACCTGTAAAGTCATGGAATCAATTATTAACCAAACCATTATCTTCCACTTAGAGACAAACAATCTACTCTCTAATAAACAATTTGGTTTCAGAAAAAAACCAATCTGCAACTCTTACACTGCAAAAACATATGGACTACACAACTCGATCAGGGCAAAACAATAGACGCAATCTACATAGACTTCTGTAAAGCCTTTGATTCAGTGGTACATGACAAACTACTCCTAAAACTAAAATCTTATGGTATCTCTGGACACCTGCATAACTGAATAGAAGCATTCCTGTCAAATAGACAACAAATGGTCAAAATTGGGAGTGTCCTATCAAATTCTATACCTGTCAATAGTGGTGTCCCCCAAGGCAGTGTTATAGGACCAACCCTCTTCATATTCTGCATTAATGACCTCTGTGATCATATTAAGAGCAACTGCATTCTCTTCGCTGATGATGTAAAGCTGTTCAGTACCACAGACAATATTGCTACCCTTCAAAAAGATCTTGATTATGTATCAGAATGGTCAAACAAATGGCAACTTCAAATTTCAACAAATAAATGCTCTGTCTTACATATTGGCAAAAAAAAAAAAATCAGAAAATAAAATACAAGCTGAATAATCAAGACCTTGTTGATGATCCAAGCTCTGTAAAGGACCTTGGAATACTCATCTCTAATGATCTACGTGCTAGAGCCCACTGTAACTACATAGCCAAAAAGGCATTAAGAGTTGTTAACCTAATCCTATGTAGCTTTTTCTCTGGTAATATTACACTACTAACTAAAGCATACAAAACATTTGCTAGACCAATACTCGAATACAGCTCATCAGTCTGGAACCCATATTACGTATCTAATATTAGCACAATTGAGAAAGTCCAGAAATATTTCACAAGAAGAGTTCTCCACTCCTCTACTCATTGTAGAATACCTTATACCACTAGACTTGAAATTCTAGACCTAGAAAACCTTGAATTATGCCGTCTTTGGTCTGATCTAAGTATGGTATATAAAATCATACATTGCAATGACTTATCTGTCAATGAACCTGTCAGCTTCAACCATAACAATACAAGAGCACACAATAGATACAAACTCAAGGTTAACCGCACCAAACTTGATTGCAGGAAATATGACTTCAGCAACAGAGTGGTCAATGTCTGGAATACTCTACCTGACTCTGTGATTTCTTCCCCAAACCCCAAAAACTTTAACTTTAGACTGTCTACTATTGACCTCACCCCTTTCCTAAGAGTAGGGGGCATGCATAAATGCACCAACGTGCCTACTGTCCCTGTCCTATTGTTTCTTTTATTTTTCTTATATGTACCCATTTCATGTGTTCATAACTATGTATATACTTATACCTATTATCTTGTAAGCGATTGACTAATCAAATAAATAATAAAATAAAATAAATAAATAAATCTGGTAGCCATTGTGACCAAGAGATGTGATGATTACTAAAAGTGATTACTGCCAAACAAACTATGTGACTAACACACGATCCTTTGTTTTAGCTGGAAATGGTAGCAAGTCATGAGGCAACCAAAAAAAGTTCTAACTTGAAAATTGAATACCAGAACAAAATTGCATCAAAATGCATCAAGTACCAAATTCGATTAGTTTCAAAGCAGTTGAGTACTGAGGTACCATTGTAGCTCTTTGGGCTTGGTCTAATGTTGTACTTCAATTGAACTATTCTTCCTTTTTTTCCTTAATAGAACCTAGTCCTGGCTTTTGAATTAATATTTACTTATTTCTTCTAGAAAAAAACCCCTGAATACACACAAACACACACGCACAAGTATGGAAGGAGGGAGAGAGACAAGACCTGCAAGAATAGTGATACTATTAGCAGTAACACCAAGGAAATGATTGATCTTGCTGGCTTTAAATAGAGGATGAAGAGGATTACATTTTGTCATTTTAATGATTTTAACTACTTAAGTCAATTGAGTTTTCCAGATAACTACCAGCTCTGTGCAAAGCTTTAGTGGGGTATTTCATTTTGTTGCAAGTTTATGTGAAGCACTCTTCACAAAAGCCTGTTCACAAAATAATTCCTATTCCTATAGCACTAAAAGCAATGTGAAGTGGCTACATGGCTTTGATTTGCATTACCATCACCACTTGTCTAGCACTTCAGTGGTTGAAGTTGTTTCTGTGCAGTTAAATTAGACTAAAGTGATGGACAATAATTATATCAGCTTGATGTGACAAAGCACTGCTTTGGTAAAGAAGCACTGCTTTTTGGTAAAGTCATCTCACACAGGTCCACATATTACTACTGCTTTTGTACATACATTCCTTGGATCATTTCCAAATTTCACACTTGATCATTATGTGAGGCTACAGCTCTCTGGGTTCAGTGGCGGACAGTTAACACTCAGAAGTTCACAAGCCAAGCATGACACAACACTTACCTCTTTGAAAAGTGCACCATGTCCATTTCTTTTGAGGACTATATTTTGCCATTCTGAAGTGATATTTGCTGATAATTCTATGACTCAATTATTGCAATGTGCTGTAGATTGACCTGGAAACTGCAACTAAAGCACTATGCTTCAGCCAGGTTATTGAAGGGAGGGACTTGTCATATCCACCTGGGTTTTTTTTAAGATAATGCTTATTAAAAGAACATTTTTATAAAGATTTAAAGCATAAAAGAAAAAGAAAGAAACTAAGAGGGTAAAAGAAAAAGTGAAGGGTAACAAAAAGGAAAGAAAAAGAAGAAATCTAAAGAATTTTCGTTGCATCGGTTACAAACATTACAGTTCACATAATATCTTCACATAGTATCTTCCCATATTACATATTCTTCCCTGCCCCCTATGCAGACTCTTTTAATCAGTAAATTCCAAAACAACTAGCTCATTTTATCCAGAAAAAGTCCATAAAGTGTTTCCAATCTTTTGTAAAAAGTACTTAATCCAATACATTAGTCTGACTATTTCTGCAAATGCAGCCATCTTCACAATCCATTATTGGGGTTTCTGTAGTTATTTGTTTTGTGCATATAATAGTCTCAGTACAGGTACCATATATAAAATCAACTGTCCATGAATCTTTTCTAGTTGACTGTCCATAAATCCTAATAGGAAACAAATCCAGATTCATCTAAATATTAATTTTTAGAATTCGCAGCAGTTCCCTATGTATTTGTATCCAGTATCCTTTTGCTTTTCCGTGGTGAAATGTGTCATGGTGGTACAGTGGTTAAAATGCAAGCTAATTTTTCAGGCTGCAATCCGGCAGTTTGAGACTCACCCTCTCAAAATTGACTCAGCCTTACGTCCTTCTGTAAAATGATTATTGAGGTCAATATGCTGACTCTAAGAGAGTTTAGAGAGAGCTGTGAAGCCGTACATAAATGCTATTGCTATTGCTATTTTCCACAAGCTCCCATACATAATAAATGCACTTTCCAAAGTGATTAGAAGTATCTTTATATATCTTAAACAATTTCTATGTTATCATATACCAATGTTTCATTATTTTTAACAAGTTTTCTTTTAAATTGCAAGATAATGTGAATTTTTGATTACATTGATTCATTTGAATATTGAACCAAAATTCTTGGCCCATTTCGCCATACATTTTTTGATCTTCTTTTGTTTCAAGTTTCTGCTAAAGTTTCTGTATTTTAGTAATCACATTATGCATTCATTCATAATTTAAAATTATGCTATATTTTATTCCTGGTACTTTTTATCTATATTAAATCTTTGTCTTGATTGTGCATGAAAACTGTTGAAAATAAAATGCCTCTGCTGTCAATTCTTCTCTTGGTTTCATCTTAAGCTTTCTGTCAACTTCAAAACAGATTGGGATTGTTGCAGCCATTTTCTCCATCTCTCAGCTTGACACACTTTGGGGGGAGAAGGGAGCTCTGGAATGTCAGAACATCAATAACTTCCTATCTTGTGGGAATCAAGGTCATCCCAATAGGTGCTGGCCAGAGACTGGAAGAGGTTATAATGGAGACGCCAGAACACCTAATTGAACAATGTGACCTGTGACAAGGAGGGAGGGAACTGTCTATTCTTTAACTATTGTTCTGTTTTAGACTTCCTCTAAAGCATTAAGCAACTCTGTGTCCTGGCAAAACCTCTTTTATTAAATGAATGTGAATTTATTGCATTTTCATTCAGTCTGGCAAACAGTCTTGCAAAGGTATAATTATTAGCTCAAACCTTATCTATCTTGGAAAGCTGTCCGGTAAATATTTCCACATGCAGTGCTGACAGGAAAGGGCTGGGTACAGAGTCTTTAGATTACACAGACAGATCTTCACGAGGCTGGAACGATGAACGAACGAACGACTTGTTTCCTGTCAAAGCCCCCTTCCCTTTTGCTCCTCTTTTAATCCTTATGGGAGGAGCCATTCATCATCCACCTATGGCCTTACTCCCACATTAACCCTGAGTTCTTAATTGTTCCTTCCTTTTGGCAGCTTTGCATGTGTGCAGGCTGGGAACCGGTTCCAGAAGCTCCTCCGCCTCACTGCTGTCCAAACCTGAAGTCAGCTGATGACTGCCAGCCTGCCCTGGCCCCATCTCTGCCTCTGATGCAGAGCCCTCATCTGAGCCTTCCTCAGCCTCCAGGACTGGCCCAGGTTCCTCCCCAACTACCTCACTGTCCAATTCTGCTGCCAGCTCCACAGCCACCAGTGGGCCACAACAACTCTAATGAAAGCATGGAAAATAACCAGAGCTGACTTTGCCCATAATCTCAGAGTTGCTGGATTGGTTGGGTTCATTACTTGGAACCTTGATACTCCATATTCCTGACTAACAAATCTTAATAAGATAATCATTTGCATTTACCTACTGTTTCTATTCTATAGAATGCTCCTTGAAATAAGGCCAGTGTAGGTATTTGGGGCATAGGCTGAATTTGTTTCTATTCCATATTTGGGATATAACATTCCTAATGTAATTTTTAAAATCTACATTAACTTTATCCTTCCATAAATAATCATGCCATGCAAGCCTCACATTTAGCTCTCTAAACCTAGTATGGGATTTCGATTATTTTTTCTGCAGTCTCCTGTTGAAAACAAAACCACCCAGACAAACTTCCTTTTTCAAAGTCTGTTCTGATTTACCTTCTTCTCTTCGTCTACCATTATCTCTTAACCTTCAGTAAAGTGCTAAAATCTATAGTAATTGTATATGAGTGTGTAATTGAAACCTGAACTAGGAAACCTAATAATGGCAATCCCTACAGTCATGTCTGCCATGGTTAACTGGATCCCATAGTTGTTAGACAAGACATTGGGAAACTAGCAAGAACTTACAAATCTGAGTGGGTTTGCAAACAGGCCAGTATGAGGATACCATGTGGTAGAAGGCATGAGAGGGACACGACAGAGGCTTGGGGAGGATTCATGGAGATGCAAGAGGCTGTGCAAGAATGAAAATAAGGCATAATATGTTTTGAGAAGTGTGCATGAGGATGCATGGGGATGATGACATTTAGGAAGGTATATGAGGATGTGCAAGGATGTGCAAGGATGCAAAGTAAACATGGTGAGGATTGTGGAGGGTTTGTAAGGGTGTACAAGGATACAAGGGAGGCATAGCAAGGGAGTGCGCATAAGAGTGGGAGGAGGTGATGCTTGGGGACCATGCAGGAGGTGTGCATAAGTGGGTGCTTGGACACAAGCACAGGGAGGGTGCAGGGACCCCACGATTTGTGACCTTCCCTATTGGCTTCCCCATTGATTTTCTGGGGTTGTCAGCAGGAAAGTTTGCAAATGACAATAATTTGATCACAGCGTGCTGCAACAGCTTGTAAGTGCAAGCCAGTTGCCAAGTGTATACATTGTGATCATGTGACACTGTATATACTGGGAGAGTGGAAAATTAATTGTGACCACCATTCCTTCAATGCCTTTCAAACTTGAGTCATTGAACGAATGGTCATTGATTCAAGGACTATCAAAAATCTTAGTCCTCCTCTTTCTATTGCATCTTGGAGACTCTTATATTGAGCCTTCCACCCCCACACACACACTTCATATAAACATTCTGCCTGTTTTGAATGATCTGCAGTAGCTGTCAATTTGGCAGTCAAATTCTATCATATAAAACCCTAAGTTCTTAGAACCTGGATTCTTAAAGGATCACCTGCCAGCATAAGTACCTGATTATTCACTAAAATAACTAACAATGCCCCTGATAGTGCCATATTTATCAGCATTTTATTTTGGCAACCTAAGAAGAAACCCTCAATGCAGACATCTAAGTTGTGGAGATTTCCATTCCATTCTGGTGAAGTTAGTACCATGCCTTTTAAACTTTTTGTGCCCATTTAAGACATATCTGTTAATGTGTTATTTTGTCAAACTAATAGTATTGTACATTCTGATCTATACATGATTATCCTATATCTTAGTTGGTGCTTTTGAGCACTTTTTTTAATATAAAGAATATAAAGATGTTTGTGGTTTATCACAAAAAAATCCTATATATGCGTGCATGCAGGGGTGAGTTTCTACCGGTTTTGTCCACCTCTGTAGAACCGGTAACTCTGAAGAGCAGCAGACATAGAACCAGTTCTATGTCTGCTGATGTTTTTGCCCACCCACCCTCCTGCGGTCTTACCTGATCTTTATTTCCTGATTTTTTTCAACTTCAGCTGCCGGTGCAAGGCACAGCTGCAGTTAAAAAAGCAGGAAAAGAGGGCTTTTTGAAAGGCTTCTTCTCTGCACGCAGCATGCTGATGATTTACAGACATGCAGCTGGCAGCGTGCAGGGAAGCACATCACGGAACCTTGTAAATGACTGAAATGGTAAGTTAACCCTGTCGGATCCCACCCCTGCATGCATGCATGCATTTAAACATATAGGGTAGTTTAACTTTCAAATAATATGCTTATTCATAATTGACACCAGCTTATGTTAGTTGTTTACTTAGTTCTCATTTTAGTCTTTTCCATGTTTTCCTATTCTTGTTCTTGCTTAGGTGGCTCTTAATGTCTTCTGTGTTGCTCAGCAATCTCTGACTTACTGATCCTTTTCTTGTGAAGCAAGAATAGCATTTTAATGGCCATTCCTGTATGCATACATTTTGGGAACAGATGGCTACCTTTTGTATTCTGGCTACAGCTTGTTCATTGGGTTTTGTTTTTAAGCAACAAAAAATTAAGGAAGAATTTGAACAGCCTGGTATGGTTCAGCAACAAACTGGCAGCTCTGACAAATTCCATATTATAGTCTTCCTCATAACTGTAATGAAATTGATTTTCATCTTTCTAAAATATAGCTGATCCACTTTTAGTAATTATTTTTACAATTCCATTGTCTGTAGGAATTATTTTCAAACCATCTGATAGCTATACAAAAAAAGGCCACAAAGGCTATAAATTAGTTGTCAAACTTTTCATCCAAGCAATAGTTGAACTGATTTCTAAGGCTTTTGTTGGTTCTTGACAATTCTTATATATTGTACTTAAATTTCATGCTGACTAGAAGATCAAAAGTAGAATCATGCAAAGTTGGTGAAGCACTTACTCTTTTCCACTGGTGCTTATCTGTTTTGTTCTGCCATTGTGTAATTTCCCAAATCAATTCTGAGACTCAACAGAAAACTCTTCTGAAGCATAACTCATTAAGCTTTAGTGCTATTTGAAATAAGAACCTTGCATGCATGAGGCCATCAAGTTTTGATATTGTCTCACCAGGACATTTTTAAGGCTATTTATATCACAATAAACTCTTTATTAGATTCATCAATCAAGAAAAGGCCAAGTTTGAACCTGGAAATAACTCTGCCTTAGTCTCATCAATTCGAAACATGGGAAACTATGGACACATTATCTTCCCTTTTATTTGAAACATCCTAATTGAAATTACGGTTAAGAGCTTATATATGCAAGAACAAATGAAATGGGGAACTCCTAATGCATGGATCAAAAATGTAAACAATGTAACTCAAGATAGTTCAATTCCTCTAGAAAGTAACATGAAGTGTTTGCTCAAATTACATAACTCCAAGATTAAAAATACGAGCATTGATTTAGATTAGTACATATCTCAACTGTACAGTATTATTGTACAGATTATGTGAAGTAATATGAGGTACTGTCCTTTGTAGTCTAGAACACTGGGCCATATCTAACAAAATGAAATTCAATGTAGAGAAAAGTAAAGTCCTATATGTAGGCAAGAAAAATCAAATGTACACATATAGACTGGGTGAAACCAGGCTCAATAGCAGTAACTGTGAGAGCTATCTAAGAGTCTTAATGGACAACCAGCTAAATATAAGGCAGCAGTGTGCAGCAGCAGCCAAAAAAGCTAATGCAATCCTAAGTTGCATTAACAGAGGGATACAATCGAGATCAAGTGAAATACTAATAGCACTCTATAAAGCCTTAGTAAGACCACACCTAGAGTATTGCATCCAGTTCTGTTCACCACATTACAAAAAAGATGTTGAGACTCTAGAAAAAGTACAGAGAAGAGCAACCAGGATGATTAGGGGACTGGAGACTAAAACATATGAAGAACGGTTATAGGAATTGGGCTTGGCTAGTCTAGTAAAGAGAAGGATCAGGGGAGACATGATAGCAGTGTTTCAATATTTGAGGGGATGCTACAGAGAGGAGGGGGTCAAGCTATTTTCTAAAGCGCCTGTAGGCCAGGCAAGGAATAATGGATGGAAACTGAACAAGGAGAGATTTAACCTGGAAATAAGGAGAAACTTTCTGATAGTGAGAACAATCAACTAATGGAACAGCTTGCCCTCGGAAGTTGTGGGAGCATCATCACTTGAGACTTTCAAGAAGAGATTGGACTGCCATTTGTCAGAAATAGTGTAGGGTCTCCCACAGATGTAGATGACCTACAAGATCCCTTCCAACTCTAATTATCTGTTATCTGTTGTATCTTAAAAAAATAGAGAAATTTGATTCTTTAAAATGATTCTATGTATAGACTTATTCTGATAGCTTTCCAAATAGAAATGGCAATACCTTAATTTTGAATCAGAAAATCTGCCTTGTCCCCAATGTTGAAGCACCCAGGTTTCAAGATTTCCTAGCAGTCTTTATATGGAATCTATAAGAAATTATGGGAAATAAAATACACACACCTAGACACATTAAGATGATAATGCTTCAATAAGATATAATCATATAATTTCCACAATAAAGAAAACTGAATAGATAAGAGCAATCTATTATAAGCAATTACTGACTGATCAAGTTCCAGGGGAGTTTCTTCATTTCTTTGGGAAGTGTGTATATGTTATAATACAGAAATAGCTATGGTGTTTGTTATTAAATGGAGAGTATATCATGACTTGATGTACTTTGCTAAAAACCATCTGGTTTTTTTTTCTTCATTTCACAATTCTCTCTGATGCACATTTGTAGATGAATATATTTGGTTCTATATCTTGACTAACAGGTGGTATTGACTTGGCATGGCCTATCAATTCTTATTAAGGCCAAAAAATGTTTTTATCAATACTTATCAACAGCATCAATTTTGTATTCTTCCTTTTCACTCTCTTTGCAGGTTTCACACCTAAAGTTGCTTTTTTTTGGAGTAAAGTAATAACAGTAGCTGCTCAATTAGAGACATCAAGTGGGCCTCCATCTCCAAAACAACAGACATTAAGGAATAAAGTAATAGCTTTCGTGCAGTTGCAGATATTTGATAACTAATTTGTTATCAAATTAATTTATTTTAATTACATCAGTTAAATAAAACAGATAATTAAAAAGACTTTTAAGTCCTGTGGTGCTAAATCATTGTCAAGGGAGAAATGAATGTATGAGAAACATTATATCAATCTAAAGAATATTTGTAGCTCGGGATTGAACTGTGCAGTCCTTTGTGCACTCTGAGCTTAGTTGTTGCTTGCTGTCCTAGCAGATTAGAAAACATCTACTCTGGTAATGAAATGAAGACAAGCAGAATTGAAGAAACTTCTTGAATGAGAAGAGAAATGCTTTCAAGGGGAAAAAAAAGTCCAGTTGTCTTTTAGAAGCAATTTGGGACAACCATGACCTGGATGATTGAAAATATCCATAGACAACCCTTTTGTTGGTATACATTAAAGTCTATAGACAGAGAAGGCATTTCACACTAACAAATCTTGTCCTCTACATCTGCAAGCCTTCCTTAAACTCATTCATAGAGTTGAGCAAAAAGTTTCCAGTAGGCTAGCCCTATCAGCTGTTTCCAACATAATGCCTTCAATTTCTCTTATCTCCTACTAGCTTGGCCAGAATTTGGATGATTATGGGAGAGTTGAAATCCAACAGATCTAAAAAGGCATCAAGTTAGAGATGATACAATAAGGTGTAACAAAAAAGTGGTTTTTTTTTTAAAGATAAGTGGGGCCTGCAATCAAGAATAGAATCTATCCATGTCAGTTGTTGAAGAATCAGTTGATCCTCTCTGTCTTGCTTTTCCATGCTCACATCTGTTACCAATCCGCTCCTATCTTTTATGTCAACAAGGAAAAAGATAAAGGAGAAAAGAAACATCTTCCATCAAATAAATCCTCCCATTTCTTCTTCTTCCCCACTCCACCACCTCTGCTTATTTATTTATAACTGCATCTTCCTTTGGAAAAACTCATTATAGGTGCAAGGATGAAGGTGAATTCAGATCAAAGCTGCCTTGAGGCCTTATTCCCAGCATTCTTTCTTCCTCTTTCTTTCTTGCTTCAAGTTTTTTTCAAATAATTCCTTTGCACAGCTGACAGTGGACAAAGTGACATCCTTAGTATCCTCAAAACTCAAACTTTTGGAAGAGAAGAAAGTTTCTTTTTTCAGGTTATATACTAGCTATTATATGATATTTTTACTAGGCAATGTCTTTTGAAATGTTATTGAACAAATACTAATGAGAAAGCTCTTAGCTGTACATGTATAATTTATGTATAGATATACATGAATGGAAAGACATTTTTAAAATGGTAGCAAACACAAATTGACAATTTCTTGTCTGCTTTTCATACTGTAAAGATGTATTAAAGGAATTTTGCCAAGTCACTGGATAGTTTCTCCAAAGAAAATCAAACATATTAAATATATAATAGTCAAAAATATAATGTATGCAATAGTTGTACTACAGCCTTTATTGATCTTAATTCAAGATGTGTTGAATTTTAACTTGCGTAATCCCAACTTACTTGGCAGTCCATTAAATGCATTAAAAAACACTAGGGAAGTGGTTTAACCATAAATACAGTATCTTTAAAAGTTAATGTAATTTGGAAGAAGTCTGAGATAAGAGCAAAGGCTAAGAATGATCATAAGTATCATTTGGCAGAAAGAGATAGAAGAAAATGGGCTAAAGACAGTGGTGATTATAGATATAGCAATGCCGTATGGTAGCAGCATCAGGAAAAAGGAGCCAGAAAAGCTGGAAAAATAGTAGGTCCTGAAAGAGAAACTAGAGAGCATGTGGAAAGTAAGTAGTCCTAGGAGTATGTGTATGTATGTATATAAAAAAAAAATCCCTTCTCACACCTATGGAGCTTTCTTGTGTCCAATACCAGAGACCTGTGAGTTTGATAGTTCTGTGCAATATAGATAGAGCTAGTTTGGCCTCATGATTAAGGTACTATGCTAGAAGCCAGGAGACTGTGAGTTCTAGTACAGTCTTAGGTATGAAAGCCAGTTGGGTGACTTTGCACCAATCACGGTCTATAGCCCAACCCATCTCAAGGGTTGTTATGGAGAAAATAGGAGGATGGATATAGACAGGGGTGGGATTCAGTTGCTTTGGGCCTGTTCGGGTGAACCGGATGTAAATTTATATCTGGTTTGCCGAACCGGTAGTTGAACAGACCATCTGGTCCTGCCCATCCTACCCCGCCCTCCCAGGAGTCTCCACATGGCCAGTTTTGGATGCAGGTAAGTACAGGGTCCATGCGAAGGCTCTAGGAAGGCAAAAAATGGCCCGCCTGGAAGTTCCAAGAAGTCCAGAAATGGGCTGTTTTCAGAGGGAACCCTCCGGACTCTGAGAAGGTAAAAAAACGGCCTGCCTGGAAGTTCTGGTAGAGCATGGCCACGCTCACCCAGCAACCAGGCAGAGTTGTTGGGATTTTTGAATCCCACCCCTAGATATAGATACACACACACACACACACACACACTAACACACACACTGCTTCAGGCAGATCAATTGATTAAATCTTTCTAGGATATATATGATATTTGTATTTAAATTATATTAATAATTTATGAAGTGGAAACTATATTTACTGTGTATCTTGATAATTCTAGTTTCAAAGTCAGGTAGGGCTCCTATCATTAGGGCTATATCCAAGCTTGTCCCAAATCTCTGTATTAACCCTTTCGCTGGGCAAGATGACTTTAGAAATCCCCCTAACTCTACAACTTTGATCTTGGAAAGTGGTCACATTCATCTTACATCAGGTATGTTAACTAAGGTGCTCAAATTGTTTTTGAATCTAAAACAGTGAATCCCTCAAATAATGATCCTTAAAGACCCCCAGCAATGTTTGTTTTAGACACTTAATAATCTTAATTTTTTCTTTTTTGAAGTCATCTCCTAGATGGTTCCTTCCTCTTTCCTCTTTTCCTTCCTTCATTTATTTCTTTATTAGCTTGTTTTATGTTTTCAAACCATTTCCAGTTCAGGAATCATGGCAGCAGAGGTTTGGTGGATATTTTTGTGGCAATAATTACTGTTCCAATGACTTACAACTGAACAGCTGAAAAGGGAATCTGCCACCTTTTCTCTTTGAGAGCATCAATTGGAGTTGGTATTTCAGAACTTGGCTTTAGATATGGTAATGAGTGTTCTCCCTCAGAAGCTGTTCTTGACAGAAAAATGCAGGAAAAGGAAAGGCGGGGGTTAAACTCCTCAAAGAATTGTAGCTGCTAGATGTTGTTGTTGTTGTTGTTGTTTTGGGGGGAGGGTATTTTTATGCCACTTGTACAGTGTTAAGGCAAGAAATTGTGCTTTCGGCCCATGTCATCTGTAGAATTTCTTCCACATTTTCCACTATCCTAAGTCCTGCAGCAATCAAAAGATGAAGTGGCCTTCTTTTTACCTAAGAAACAGGCCAGTTAATGTAATAGGACTGCTTTATGGCATCTCTGATGAATTCATATTTGATTTTCTGCCTTGTTTTTTTGATGTCTTCCTTCATTGATCATTTTTATGTTTATAGAATAGTATCCAATTGTGGGAGAGGCAAGACAGAAAGCTTCACAACTGTCGTTATATCTTCCATCTTGTCTTTTTTCCTGTCTCTGTCACTTTCTCATAAATTCATGTCTCTGCCCTGTCTCATTTTTTCCTTTTATTTCTAATTTCTTTCAGAATTTTCCTGGCATTATGTATTTTTGCCTTTAGCTAATTCTTAGTAGCAGTACCTTGGTATCTCTTGCCTCCCACTCATTTCTGTATTCTATTACTTTTTTTCTTCCTATCCCTGGTTATCATCTTACATTTTATTTGGATTTAAGGACTCTGGATGCTGCTAATCTCTGGCACAGCACAGAATGTATCAAATTGTCTCAGCAAGCTTGATAATTATTAGATGTCCAGGAGTTTCAACAAAACCACTTCTTATCTTTGCCGAGAATAAAGGTAGCTTTATTATATGTACCATATATAATCATCATTTCATATGTACCATATATAACCATCATTTCCACATATTTAGAAATTCAGAACAGTCACCAAATTTTAAAAGTGAAAGACATTTTAACTTTTTTTAATGGGAAAAGGATACATCACATCTCATGAAACACCACTACAAGGTAGGCTAAAAAAACAAATAGGTCTTCCAGAAGTTTCCTTATCAAACCTATACGTGATAGTCATTGCTGTGACTGATGATTCATTGGTTAAATCCATCGAAAAACAAGAACAAATCTTTCTTACAAAATAAAATAGGGAGAATGATGACTATGCATTTTGTCCCAAATAAGTTCCCCCCACTCTTTAGAATCTCAGTATTAACACTCACCAAAGAATGACAGAGAATGGAAGAGTTGTGGGTTTTTATTTTTGTTTTGTTACCATTTCTCTCTCGCTGTCTCTTCAAATTCTACTCCTATACAGCTTACTATACAGCTTTCTTTTATACAAGAATGTGGCGACTCAATGCTTACTATTTTCCTGGCCTGTGTGGTATTTGACTAAGTTGAATGATTATTTGCTCTCCTTAAACTTCTGAAGGAAAATCACACACACTTGTTTCCATAGCTAAAGACTTACTCTGAAATACCAACATAATTACAGTTTAGAAGCCCTTTGGGAAAGTTTAATTTTATAAAATAGCTTCCTCTAGGCAAGGTATCTCAAAGCTGAGCCCTTTGACACCTGAAATCTTTTTCCATTTCTGCAGAATTCAGATAAGGATCTTAAACAAAAGCAGAAATAGCTTAGTGTCCAACTTATTGAAGCTGCTTTTTAGATTTGGGGTTTCTCTGCAGAGGAACATAGCCTTATTCTGCAGTTATTCAGCCAGTCATCTTGCTAGGAAAGTCAAGCTGAGGAATATGTCCTAAACATTGAAAGGGATCAGACTTTATTCAGAAAGACTGCACTCCTGTCTACAGTATGAGCAACTATTTAACTGAATCTTCTCTGTGGGTCTTTAGCAAGAATATAAGTAGCAGTAAGTAGCATTTTAGTATGGCTTTATATTTAAGTGTGAAATAATGGGCTGTAATAAACATTTTTTAAAAAATCTATGAAATTATAAACACATATGTGTACATACAAACATATTTGTCAATATTATCCAATCCCAACACTATTTATTTAGCAATAAGAATATCTGTCCCAGGTCTATACAAACCCCGCAAAAAGAAATATTTTCAAGACATATTAAAACTTTAGGTTTTCAGATGTAAAATGTAGCACAGCAACTCATGGTTATTGACTACCTTGTTAAGCAAACATTGGAAATATGACAGTAATGAGCAGTAATAAAAATCATTTTCTGAACAATGTGCACATTTATTACCAAATTCTTATGCCTGACAACAAAAAACTTCAGTGTGAAACTGATTATGTTCTGGACAGTTTCAGATAGCAGGATAAGGCAGCCAGAGGTTCTAATAAACTAATTAAGGTCACAGAACTGAACTTGTTAATTTGGCATTAGCAATTTTTTTTATAGAAGCACTGCAATTTTTTTTTTAAAAAAAAGCAGCTCGGGAACAGAGAGTTTAAGTAATCTCTCCACCCAGCAAGGTAGGGCGGGGCAAAATAGATCAGGAACAGGACACTCCATCAGAAGATTTAATCTGAATAATACAGAAGCAACCAGCTGTCTTCATAATGCATCTTTCTTTCTCAGTTCATGTTCACTTAAACAACATTTTCTTTAATGACTGAATCATTGGAACAGACTGCGTTGTTTGAATTAGGAGAAAATATAATCAAGATACAGAAAAAATTACTGTAAAATAAGTGAAGTCACAACTTGAACTAACCTTTTTTTTAGTTCAAGTTGTAACTTAGAAAAGTAAAAATTTACACTTTTTATATTAGTGTAAACGGTCCCTGAGCACTGCAGGTTGAAAAGAAATCTTTGACTGATAATACAAAAGCCTTTCCAACAAGGGTCAGTAGGATGAAAGATAGGAGGAAATATTATCCCCACATCTGCAAAAAAAGAATTCCACCTTTCAAAAAAAAGTGAAACAGAATCATTTATCATTACCTTCAGAACAGTTGTGGATCAAATACAACAAATCCTTTCTTGTGATATCGCTCATGAAAATTCCCCTATTAAAAATATTTTGTTTGTTTGTTTTAGGAAAGTACAGTCTTCTCTTTTACTCTTCTCAGAGTGAAGCTTTTATAAAATTTTGGGAACTATTTGGCTGTCCTTTTTCAAAATGATAGAAAACTGCTAGATTTGGTTGATATCATGGTTTTCACTACTTTGGGAACTTTTGGTCTCTAGTGTACCAACTTGATTCTTAACAACGAAGATGGTGATGATGCTTGTTGCTATTGCATCTAACAGATAACAGATAATCAGAGTTGGAAGGGACCTTGAAGGTCATCTAGTCCAATCCCTCGCCCAAGCGGGAGACTCTACACCATTTCTGACAAATGGCAGTCCAATCTCTTCTTGAAAGTCTCAAGTGATGGCGCTCCCACAACTTCTGAGAGCAAGGTGTTCCATTGGTTGATTGTTCTCACTGTCAGAAAGTTTCTCCTTATTTCCTTATTCCTAAATCTCTCCTTGTTCAGTTTCCATCCATTATTCCTTGTCTGGCCTAAGGTGCTTTAGAAAATAGCTTGACAGAAAATAGCTTCCTCCCTGTGGCAGTCCTCAAATATTGGAAGACTGCTATCATGTCTCCTCTGGTCCTACTCTTTACTAGACTAGCCAAGCCCAGTTCCTGCAACCGTTCATTGTATGTTTTAGCCTCCAATCTCCTAATCATCCTGATTGCTCTTCTCTGTACTTTTTCTAGAGTCTCAACATCTTTTTTTATAACGTGGTGACCAAAACTGGATGCAGTACTCTAGGTGTGGTCTTACTAAGGCTTTATAGAGTGGTATTAGTACTTCCCTTGAGCTTGACTATATCCCTCTGTTAATACAATTTAGGATTGCATTAGCTTTTTTGGCTGCTGCTGCACACTGCTGGTTCATATTTAGCTGGTTGTCCACTAAGACTCCAAGATCCCTCTCACAGTTACTGCTATTGAGCCTGGTTTCACTCAGTCTATATGTGTACTTTTGGTTTTTCTTGCCTAAGTGTAGGACTTTACTTTTCTCTACATTGAATTTCATTTTATTAGATGTGGCCCAGTGTTCTAGTCTGTCAAGTTCCATCTGGATTTTGAGCCTATCTTCTTGGGTGTTAGCTATTCCTGCCAGCTTAGTATCATCTGCAAATTTGGTAAGTTCCCCTTCTGTTCCTTCATCTAAGTCGTTAATGAAGATATTGAAGAGTACTGGGCCTAAGACAGAACCTTGTGCCACTCCACTGCTTACTTCCCTTCATGTAGACGTAGACCCATTAAGGACTACTCGTTGAGTATGGTTTGCCAGCCAGTTGCATATCCATCTAGTGGTGGTGCTATCTATTCCACTTTTTTCTAGATTACTAAGAAGTAGGTTGTGGTTTACTTTGTCGAATGCCTTGCTGAAATCTAAATATATTATGTCCACAATATTTTGCTGGTCTACTAATTTAGTTACTATGTTGAAGAATGAAATAAGATTGGTTTGGCATGATCTTTCTGCCTGTAGAGTTTTCAAGGAAGGTAACAGGACATGACTGATCAAAATTGTAGATAGTGTTTCCTATCTGTTCAAAACAGAAAAGTATGTGAACATATTATTTATTTATTTATTTATTTATTTATTTATTTATTTATTTATTTATTTATTTATTTATTTATTGTTCGTATTGCTATACTGCTCCCTCTCCCAAAAGGGACTCGGGGCGGTGTACAGCCTAATAAATACATAAAATACAAAGTTACAAAATTAAATAGAATTTAAAACCAGATTAAACATAGATGTGGCTGCATCCCTGAAAAATTTTAAAATGAGATTAAAATTTAAAAAACCCTGTTAACTTAAAACCCCATAAACCCTTACTGGGCCAGGCCAGCCTGTTTAAAAAATAGGGTCTTAACTGCGCGCCGGAAGGAGAGGATATCTGTCATGGCTCATATCTCCGGGGGGAGATCATTCCACAGGGAGGGGGCTCCCACAGAGAAAGCATGCACCCTCGGGGCCGCCAGCCGACAACGATCAGGTGGCGGTACCCCAAGTAGGGCGACCCTGTGGGAGCATACTGGGCGGTAGGAGGTTGTTGGTGGCAGCAGGAGGTCCCGTAAGTACCCAGGTCCCGAGCCATGGAGCACTTTAAATACCATCAGTACCACCTTGAATCGAATCCGGAAGGCCACAGGAAGCCAGTGCAGCCTGCGGAGAAGTGGTGTTACGTGAGCGCCCCGAGGGGCGCCCACGATCACCCGCGCGGCTGCATTCTGAACTAACTGCAACCTCCGGAGACTCTTCAAGGGGAGCCCCATGTAGAGAGCATTGCAATAATCCAAGCGGAAGATAACGAGGGCGGAAGTGACTGTGCGAAGGGCGCCCAGATCCAGAAAGGGCCGCAACTGGTAAATCAGACGAATCTGATAAAAAGCCCCCCTGGCGACGGCTGCAATATGTTCTTCCAAAGACAGCCGCACATCCAGGAGGACACCCAAGTTGCGCGCCCTTTCCACGGGGGTCAATACCTCTCCCCCCAGGGCCAGCGAAGGAATAAGCTGGCTGTATCTGGGCGCAGGAAACCACAGCCACTCGGTTTTGGCCGGGTTGAGACGAAGCCTGTTACGACCCATCCAACCCCGCACGGCCTCCAAGCACCGGGTCATCACTTCGACGGCTTCGTTGGGGTGGCCCGGGGTGGAGATGTACAGATGAGTATCATCAGCGTACTGATGGAACTCCACCCCAAAGCCATGGATGATCTCACCCAGCGGCTTTACATAAATGTTGAACAGCAGGGGCGAGAGCACCGACCCCTGAGGCACCCCACAAAGCAGGGGCCTTGGGGACGATCTCTGCCCCCCCGTCAACACAAATTGCGAACGGTCGGAGAGGAAGGAGGAGAACCACCGCAACACGGTGCCTCCAACCCCCAACCCCCCCAACCGCTGCAATAAGATACTGTGGTCGACAGTATCAAAAGCCGCCGAGAGATCTAACAGGACCAGGACAGAGGAACAACCTCTGTCCCGAGCCCTCCAGAGATCATCAACCAACGCGACCAACGCCGTCTCCGTGCTGTGCCCGGGCCTGAAGCCCGATTGGAGGGGGTCAAGATAACTCGCTCATCCAGGAACTGGGGGAGTTGACGGGCCACCACACTCTCTACAACCTTCGCAACAAAGCGAAGGTTGGAGACAGGACGATAATTTGATAACAATGCTGGGTCCAGGGACGGTTTCTTGAGGAGGGGCCGCACCACCGCCTCCTTCAAGGAGGCGGGTAAAAGCCCCTCTCTCAAGGAAGCGTTTATAATACCCTGGAACCAGCCTCGTGTCACCTCCCGAGTGGCCAAGACCAGCCAGGAGGGGCACGGGTCCAACAAACAGGTGGTGGCATTCAGTCCCCCCAGCACCCTGTCCACGTCTTCTACAGTAACAGAGTCGAACTCAACCCAATTGACCTCACCGATATCCACCCCCGCCCCCACCCGGAGATGCCCAGTCGGAGTCCAGCTCGTCCTGAATCTGAACGATTTTGTCCTGCAGAAACCTAGAAAACTCCTCAGCCCGTCCCTGTAAGGGATCCTCCCGCGCTTCCATCTCTAAAAGGGAGCGGGTCACCCTAAACAGGGCGGCTGGGCGGTTTTCCGCGGACGCAATAAGGGTGGAGAGGTAAGTCCTCCTCGCCATCCTTATCGCCACTAAATACGTCTTAATATAAGATCGTAGAAGTGTTCGGTCAGACTCAGAACGGCTAGCCCTCCAACTACTCTCTAGGTGTCTTTTCTGGCGCTTCATCTCCCTTAGCTCCTCAGAAAACCAAGGAGCCACTTGGGATCGGCACCGGGTCAGAGGCCGCAAGGGCACAACCCGGTCAAGGGCCCCAGCAGCCACCCTATCCCAGGTGGCGACCAAGCCCTCAACCGAGTCGTGTATGCGAGCTTCGGGAAATGGCCCAAGCTCCATCAGGAACCTATCCGGGTCCATCAGGCGCCTGGGGCAATACCATTTAAGCGGCCCCGCCTCCCTGCGGTCGGGGGGTGCAGAACGGAAGTCGAGCTTCAGGAGCGAGTGATCTGTCCATGACAGGGGTTCTATAACTATATCCCCTACACCCAGACCACTCTGCCACTGATCAGAGACAAAAACTAAATCCAGGGTGTGACCTCCCACGTGAGTAGGGTCCCGAATTAACTGGGTCAGGCCCATGGCTGTCATGGAAGCCATGAACTCCTGAGCAATCCCCGAGGTACCGCCGGCAGAAGGGAGGTTGAAATCCCCCATGACCATAAGCCTGGGGGTCTCAACCGCCACGCCGGCTATAACCTCAAGGAGCTCAAGTAGGGCCGATGCCGCATAGCAGGGAGCCAGGTATGCGATCAACAAGCCCACCTGCACCCTGTGACCGAACTTCACGAAAAGAGACTCACATCCAGTCGTCTGAGAAACAGTGGATTCAGACACAGATCCTCCTTAATAACCACTGCAACACCCCCCCCCTCCCCTGGGCCCTCGGCCGATGAAAAACCCGAAACCCGGCTGGGCACATCTCCACAAGAGGGACTCCCCCCTCTGGGCCCAGCCAGGTCTCGGTGATGCCCACCAGGTCCGCTCCCCCCTCACAGATCAAATCATAAATGAGGGGGGCCTTATTACTAACGGACCTGGCGTTACACAACATCAGCCGAAGGCCCAGGGCCCGATCGCTCAGACCCCCCGGGGAACGGGACATAACAAGGGGGTCGGAGCGCGCCACCGCCGACAAATAGCGGGGGCGCGCTCCCAAAACAGAATGTGGCCCCCTATAACCGCCAAATCTGCCTCTCCCGCTCACCGTACTAATAGCTTTAAAATCACCCTCCCTGGGACAACCCCCCATCCTCAATACAGCCCCATCCGACCCCAAACCCTCCCGGCAACGCTCAACCCACGACCCGGTCCCAGCCCCAGGCGGGTTGTCCCCCAACCCCCACCCGGCCAACCCTAACCCCTTTAAAAATCTAATTAAAAATTTTAAACAACCCTCCCTCCCACGTTTCCGGCGACCCCACCATCTCTCCGGATCCCAAGATCCGTCCTTGAGATAAGTCTTAGAGAGGTAAGAGGGCCAACTCTGAGACAGGGGGACATATCTCAGGACCCACAGATATTTCGAGGAATATGTCAATGTCTGTGTCTTTGGCTGGATCTTCCCTGACTGCCATCGACCAGGAAAGGCCAAACCAAACGGGACCCAAGTCCAGGCTGGAGCAGTCGCACCCCACCGGCAGCTGGCATCCGGCCTCGCGGGGGACCCATCACTCGGGGGCGCAGGTCATGTTTTCTGGCCTTGCCGCAGGCCCTCTCACTGCCCACGGCAACGGCCCCGGCCCCGGCAACAGTCCTCCGCCTCCAGTTCTGATGGAAAATGCCGGACACCTCACCAAACCTACGTTGTCCCCGAGTAGATAGAAACGCTGAGGATTGGCCGGACAAGGCCGCCGCCGTCCGAAAACCCCCAGCGGCGGCTCCAGCTCCGGCCCTCGCAGCCGCCCAGGCCCCAGCAGCACTCCTCCATCTCCGGGCCTGATGTAAATTGCCAGGCACCATATCCGATGCCTGGCCAAACAGCGCCCCCGTCGCCTAAGAGACCCAAAGAGCCCTCGGCGGCAGCGGCTCCGGCCCTGAATCCAGTCCCGGTCCCGGCCTCCACACCAGTGGCGGCCCCAGCGGCGGCAATGACGATCTCAACGGCCCCAGCGGCGACCTCCTCCGGCCTCCCCATAGCTTCCTCCGCGCCGGTGACGGCCCCAGCGGCGGCTCCGTCCTCGACGGAGGTGTTCTTGCTTAATGACTGCAAAGGTACATCTGTGATGAAAAAGTAACTTTATGGCCAATTATTGGACTTACCAGCACTGCAGTGTCCCTCTAGTTACACAATCAAGTTTCTGGTGCTTCACAACAAGAAGGTGTTTATGACCATCATTGTTTGTGCACTTCATAGCTAACTTCTACAAAGTCAATGAAAAAAAAAACAGCAGAAAAATTGCAAGTAGCTGTAATATGATATCTTGCTTAACTGTGTAGGTATCAATCCCAGTTTTGGTCAAGCAAGGACTATCTATATATTCAACTAGGAAGGTGAACTTTATGCATTTTTTAAGTATAATCCAAATTATTTGGGTTTTAATTCTATCAATGTTCTTCATAGGGTTTCTGACAGTTCCTTTCTCTCTTATTTTTTGTCTTTTTTTTTTTTAAGGTAAGCATTTCCAATGATTCTTCAAAGTAACTCCAGCAGGAGTGAGCTTTACAGTGTTTTTATTATAGCTTCCTGGATCTTCACAGGATATAATAAAAAGAAGTTAAAAGGTGAATTCGCCCTTCTTGTTATTCTTTCTTTTTAACAACAGTATGCTACATTTGATCAGTTGGAAGAAGAAAGCTGAATAGAATAAAAACATCTTTGCTCTGATGTTGCATCTCACCTTTTCTCGCACCCTTGCCCCCAATCTGTATTGCATCTAACAAAAGAATTTGCTTTGCAGGATCAAACTTTACAATACATTAGAGAATTTGCAAGACTTGTTTATGCTTCCTACTGGGAGTCAACATTGTTTTGCATTGAACAAGCAGTGTTTGATCCTGTTTTATTTCTCTTTTTGCCATTTTGCTACTGGCGGTGAAAGTGGCAAGGGGCTGGGATGGATGGCAAGGGAAGTTGTTAGCTGAATCCTGCAAATATTTGTGAAATAGCAAGATTACAGCTGGCTCATCAGCTCTCATAGTTCTGTGATCCTTAAGGGAAGACAAGCTTTGTCTGAAGGCTTTAGCAGGTTACATTCCTCTCAGAATAAGGCAGCTTGACTGGAAGAGAAAAATGACTGTCATCTCTTCAAACTACTCCCAAATACATTTTACATTCCATTTTTTTTTTTTTGTTATTTCTGCCAAGACAGAATCTCCCCCCTCTCCCTTTGTAAAAAGCATTATTATTGCTCTTTTACAGATATAGTATATTATCTGGTGTAAATTGAAATTGTCAATAGGAGAATCATGATAAATTACACCTAGAATTTTGTCTAGATTTGACCAGATGAGAAAACTCACAATGTTCTTTTCTTTAAGCTGAAGTGGACTTCACCACTTTTTCATGTACTTTAGTTTTGAAATTGTGCAAATAATGATAGTTTGAAAGAAAACTAGAGTTTCAAGAGAGATGGTAGGATTAAAAAGAAACCACAAAAGAATATAAAAACATTTAAATTCTCCTGACTAAATTTAGTAGAACCAGTTTTAAAAACATATAAGTCATCACTCTGTTCTTTCGTATCCACATATCTTAATATACTTACTAATTCATTTTCATTCACTTAGCTTTTTCTTCATCTAATTTGGCTACTTTTCAGGCATCACAGGAGAAGAAAATAGTTAAGGAAAAAGAGAAGAAGAAGAGAAATTTATCCCATGTTGACAGAAATGATTATAATGGAAATGTTTTGTTTTTAATTCCATTTAATCCTGTCTGACTCTTGGAGTCTGCCTGGACAAGAGTCTACAGATTTTTTTGTAAAGTTTTTTTAGAAATGATTTGCTATTGCCCAGGGCTGAGAGAAAGTAACTGGTTCAAGGTTACTCAGCTGATTTTGTCCCTAAGACCAGAACTCACTATTTCTGGGTTTCTTGCCTGACGCCTCAAGCATTACATCAAATTGGCTCTCAGGAGAAACCAATGCAAAATTATATGCCAGATCATGAAGCTAATAATGCTGGAAAAGTTGTCTTTCATTCATTCTTAGCCACTGATTGTTCCAAGATCTGATCAGGTAGAACAGGATCTCCCATGACAACTAAGGGCAGCAAGCTAACTCTGGTCATGTGGGATCACAGTTGAGTCCCCCAATATTTTGTACAATGCAGAAAATACAAAGGCAAAAGAAACACTTTTGTAAATACCATTTTCTTCCTGTTCAAAGGACACTGTTTGAAACAGCGGTCACATTTTAGAAAATAGGCAGGTTAGTGAATGAGAAAATATGCATACACAGCTATCCCATCTTATGAGAATTATAAGAATTATGTCCTCCTTTGTGTATTTGATTGGTATCTGATTGTGTATATATTTGTCTAAATGAAGAAGAAATGAGAGTTATAACGAAGTATGCTAACTGTATCACATCAAAAAGAGTGGGTTACTCTATTAAAAAATAAGTGTCTTTGTTATCTGAGTATAAATATTAACAGTTTTGACCAGAAATAGGCAATTATTTTTAGCCAAGCTGCCAATGAAAACTTTGACATAAATGATACAAATGTTCAGCAGTGATTATCATCACAATGTTCATTGATTATTAATAAACATTTATAGCAGTTTAGTATACCAGTGGTTGCTATATATTGGTTGTCTTGACTACAGCTACCTTAGGACTTAATATTCTGTTAATACTGAATTTACACTTGTTATTCTCTATCTGAGAACCTTTACATAAATCATTATTAGTTTAGATTAATAACGTCCAGTGTTACATACAAAGCAGTGGTGGGATTCAAATTTTTTTACTACAGGTTCTGTGGGTGTGGCTTGGTGGGCGTGGCAGGGAAAGAATACTGTAAAATCTCCAGTCAGAGGTGGGATTTGCCGGTTCTCCAAACTACTCAAAATTTCTGCTACCGGTTCTGCTACCGGTTCTCCAGAACTGGTCAGAACCTGCTAAATACCACCTCTGAAAGAAAGTTTATGTTGTTGATATTTCATGTCAGGTAATTGATTTTTCTGCTATTTGGTTAATGAAATCCTATTTTACTTACTGTACAATCTATCCAAAATGTAGATACTGTACAGTATCATGCATGAGTTCAAAAACTTTTTTTAAAAAAAAATCCTTGAAAATATACTCCTTTTTTGTTTATCTGCATTTGCAATTGTAAGAAAATTGGGTTTTTTTATGGAAAAATATATATTGCATGAAGATACAAAATATTGGAATATCTAAAGTTGCTGTTTGGATAATAGGGAAGGGAATAGAGATAAGAGATAAGGAAGCAATGGAAAAGGGTAGGATTCTCCCCTCCCATCCTCTTACTCTCTTTATGGAAGTCCTTTTTTTCTTACATCACAAGGAAGAAAAGAAGAAATGCTTTGGATTGGAAATCTGACCTTATCCAAAAGGAGTTTGAAATTAAGCAAACATCTGCACATAAAGCTACCTTGAGTACCACAAGTTATTTATTTCTGATGTTATTCCTAGTACTTTTCAATCATTCATCAATATTTACATTCAATCCCAAACAGAAAAAAATGCACTACCAAAGGAAGGTTAAAAGGTAAACTTTGTACTAAATTATACATTTTAAAGTAGTTCACTACAGTTGGAATGACTGGTTAGGGAATCTGATATGTGTGTTTGCTTATTCTTCAGTACACAAATTCTACCACTTAACTGACAACATTTTTCACTTTGAACTGAACTAAAACTAAATGATTGCACAGTTGTTCAGATAAGGAAATATTTTCAAATAGATGGACATACTTCAACAGTTGTTGAAATAAAGAATTGTGCTCTCTTAAGTAGGATACAAGGCTCCCTTATAATCTTTCAAACATACTGTCCAGAAAGAACCACAGTGGATAACATAATGAAGGAAATGCCAGCTTCTTTGCAAAAGAACCAGCAGATTAAAGTTTGGACATGGTTTACAAAAGCAGAGATCTTTGATCTCAGCAGATAGCTCATACCTACATTCAATCTATGGAACACTGTAAATGTCTGACTTTTTCACAAGAAACCATTTGCTGCCAAATAATTTTCTTATCTTTAGGCTCCAGTCTTTATTCTTTCTCTCTCAAAATTCACTGGTGTGAACAGAGATGACTAAAGGTGGAGAGTTAACAGCCTTGGGATTAGACATATCATTTAGTTATACAGAATGAGAAATGCAGAGCAAGTGAGATGTTGCTTCTTATTCTGTTGTTAGAAATATTGGAAGCTATTTTTTAAACTAGAAAAACTTTACCAGGTGTAGCAAACACAAAATTAAAAGTAATAGGCATGGATTTAATATCTTTTTACTTTAATCTGCCTTGGGACATGGGGAAGACAGGACAGAAAAGTGAGCAATTTTCCCCTGTTCCAAAAGATAAAGCCTCAGCTGTAGAAATGGAAACAAGAAAAGTGTACAGCAAGAAAAAATATGATTAGAAGATTTGGTTTTGTTTTTTTTTTTCACTAGATTTTGAACAGCCATAAAGAACCTCACTAAGACCAGGCTTTCTTTAGAGATGACCTACTTATTTTACCCATGATATGAGAGGAAAAACTGTTGCAGGATCTCTGCTTTAAGTCTGTGATATTGGTCTTATCCAGAATGAGCTCCACAAGGGTTTAGTCCTAAGCACTGCAGAAACATCTATTGAGCCCCGAAGAACAGAGAATTATTTATCAAGCAAGGGGCATAAATTAGACTTCCCCAACATGATACTGTTGGGACTGCATCTGCTAGCTAGAAGTTTAGGGACAATTCTGTCAGAAGGTCACCACAGTGGGTCATCTCATAGTTGGTCATGACTGATGAATGATAAGGCAATTGAGAATATTTTAAATGGCTCTAATATCTCTACCTTCAGAGACAATATACTTATAAAACAAAACAAAGATGTTGTTAAAAACATTACATATTTATAGCCTTTCTGTGAATGGTTGGATGATAATTTGGAAAAAAAATATGATGGAGTAGATAGACATTGATCTGATCACACACAACTCTTCATAAATTCTTATTTTCTGTTTACTAGGAGCAATGAATATTTATAGTCCAAGACTATCCAAACCTTTAAGTTTAAAGTCTCTACTATGACTGATCATTTCTATTATTCCTATTAAAGAAATAGTAGACTAAGAGATTTTAATTTACATATTTAGTTTCCATTTCACAACTGAAGCCCCCAGATCATCTTTTTAAAGTAGTTTTAGAAGAATTTTTGGTCCAATTCCATGCCAAATTACCCAATAAAAGACACATGACAATTGCTTAAAGTAGTAGAGTTAGAGTTTTATTTGAAAAGCCAGACACAGAACAGAGAGTCAGCAGTTTCTGAAAAATCAGAACACTGAGAGTAGCAATATTTATAGTAATGATGGGATTTGGATTGTGAGGCATGAAGATGTGTTAACAGAATTGTTTTTTCCCTGTGAAGTCTAGTGAGAAGAGAGATGTCTCACACTGTAGGATGTGTATTGATCTTTTCTAGGTGTGAAATATTTTCTAGGTGTGGAATTTTATGAGGGTCAAGCATTGGGATCTGGCACTGGGGAGCAATAATGTGATTAGGGATTTTCTTATTTTGATTTTGTTTCCTGATTGACTTGCTGGTAGTAGTTGGCTTCTTGGGGAAATGTGCTTTGCCAAGTTCAGTCTTAAAAGTTCTTATAATTTTCTGTCAGGGGAGGCTTTTGCCTCTGGAATAGATGGGAAGGGAGGTGAATAAATGGGAAGGGTATTTTTTCCTCACAGTAGGCACAGGACTGTTACTTGTGGAAAGCTAGAAAAAGTAGCAAAAGATAGGTTGAAAAATTGTCAAATAAAAATAATCAGACTCAATTATGGGATATTGTAGGAAATAGTAAAATACAATTGACAGAGGGACTAGTGAGGAATCATGTAACTTGGGATTTCTTTACAGCAATTAATATAATAATTACCAGCCTTCAGCGAACTTCCGGAACGATATTTTACAATGTAATAAATCTCCAAGGTACCTGAGGGTAACACTGGATAGATCACTAACCTTCTGACAACACCTGAAAAAAAAAAATGCAAAATTGAAAACCAGCAACATTTAACTGAACAGTCTGGCTAGAACTTCCTAGGACACTAATATTAACACCCTATGAACAACAGCCTTGTATTTGGTTTATGCCACAGCTAAATATAAATATTGTGCCAACGTGTGGCTTAACAGTGCCCACACCCAAATAGATGTCTAATTCTGCCAGTCAATGTGTATCATCTCTGGCACACTGTATTTCACTCTTGTGTTACCAGTACTTAGCAATATCACACCACCATTGATTAGAAGACCAAAAGCTCTAATTTGGCTATGGTCAAGGACACTGAATAACAAGGCTGTCTCTACTCACCAGGACAATGTACAGCCCATCACAAGATTGAAATCCCATAGGCCGACATAGAAAAGAGCTATTCATGTAACATTTACCCAGTTTAACTCCAAGAATGCCTGGAAAAAGTAATGGTCCAAGGTACCTTTTTGTGGCCTGACCATTATTGATCCCTTTACCAAATCATCTGGTTTTGACCGGCCTTGAAATTGAACAGAATTAGATGTGATACTAGAAGAAGTGTCTATTCCCTATATCAGTGGGATGAAAATATTCCTCTTGTTGCTGATATGCAAACTATTAAACATATTGTGCAAGATTTCTCTCTGGTTTCTTAGAAGATCTGCATGAAGCAAAGCCAGAGGTGATTGTCTGGATAGTTGAATTAGACATCCAGTTATGAGGCCCCTGCCCTACCCCATAGAAGTTTTATATATAAAAATGTGGGCTGTGTATGTTTACTTCTATTGTGTCATGTTGTCATCAATCACTAAATAACAACAGCAACAACAACAACATTTTAAGAAGATAATTGGTTGATACCTAGGATGCTGGCAGCAATCAGTATCAACCATCAGCGCCAGTGAATGATGTTTGTGATACATTAACACAACGTTTAAATGTTCAGTTGACTGAGTTTCATGTTTAATGAATAAAAGAGATAATAATATATTGTTTTCCAACTTTGTAAGAACTGAGGGACTTTATTTTGTCTGTAAAAAACGACATTGCTATGAGCTTATGCTGTGTCATTAGTGACATAATTTGACCACTATCTTCTATGATTATGTTTTTGTACTACTTCATTTTCAAAGCATCAGGGTCTTCTCAAATTGACTCTTGCCTTCATAATAAGTATCACATAATGTGTAAGCTTTAGCTTCATTATTAGTTCTTCCTTCTGGGAGAGAGTGGCAAAAAAACCTCAATTACCAGGTTATATAATCTAATAACATTAATGTGATTCCTGTTGACTCAAATATATGTTCTCTGTATCTAAGTCGATTAGCAAAGAATGAAAGATTCATAAAAATATGACAGAGTTGGTAGAATTTATTTCTTCAGTTCAACAGGTTTTTGCAAATGATATGCATATCACTTCTAGATTCTGGTAGTGATAATTTCATATTTGTTCAAACCACTATCACTTCAGTCAAGCCCAGCATTATTCATAGGCCATTTGGGACATCACATGCTTTGCCCAAATTGCCTGGAGTGTTTTCATACAAGTGCAATGCAGTGCTAAGATCCTTGCTTTTCATATTTTGTAGTGTTGATCGTTAGTCTTCTGGGAAGCATGCTGATTATTTCTGTGCACTGCCTATACACAGCTGGCGCTAAATTAAAGTTAGAAAGTTAAAGAAGCTGCCACAATGACAGTGTATTAATGGATAAGGCAGAAAACTGTAATTATCATTATTCCATGTTATTTTATTTTCCAGTGTCTGCTTCACAACAAATAATTAAAATGTATACAGAAAAATAGAAGCAACTTGGAAATACATTATTTTGCTAGGAGATAGAATTCCAAATGTCTCTACATCCTCTAGCAGCTCATTTGGGCTGGAATATCCATTAGGCTTGCCAATTTTCTAATTAATGAACAATAGAAAACTGCAATATGTATCAAAATACATCATTTAATTTTGGTTACTCCAGATTCCTTATTAGTTGGTTTTATCTATGAGATATAGCTGGAATCCTCCAAATTTATAAGAGCTTCTTTATGTTTTCATATAAAAGGATTAAATAAGTTATGATGCTTGCAAGGTTTTTTTTTTTCATCTTTCTGCCTATAAATATCCTCTTAGTATTGACATTAACATGGCATAGTTAACTGGTAAATTGTACTGTATTTCTGCATTCACTGTCCCAGAGTTCCTTGCAGCCTGGATAGAGAATACAGATTTTTTTTTAAAAAAAGCATAAAATCCTCTTTCCAAATAAATAAGTTTTAGAAGAGAAGTCATTCACAGACTATGGAAAACAGATTTTTCAGATCACTATATTACAGAAAACTTACAAATTATGAATTAATTCATTATGACAAATAAATATAAATCAGTAAACCTAAATTAAATAACTGTCCATAATTAACAATACAACTATAGGAGCCCTTGTGATAGCAAATCGATAGAACAGTTCAGTTGGATTACTAGCCTTGACCTTCATCAAAATTACTTGGCCTTCATCAAAATGAAAAGTAATTTCCATTTCAAGTATGTTTCTCAAATTTTCTTTAGCAAGATTTATTAAGAAAGAGAGACATTACAAGACTAGCAACTGAAGTACTTCTCAATAAGTAACCAGTACATCACCAACATATAATTGCGGGGGAGGATCTTCCTCATTTTTAAAAAAAACTTTCTAGGAAACCGTAAACTGTTGGGTCTCTTCAGTGATAACAAAGGACTTGGCAGTAACTACTTATAAAAGCATTTTTTAAAATTCTTATTAGTTTAGGAACTGATCATCACAAATAGTTTCCTAGATTCCTGGATTAATATCGTTCATTTTGCACATACTGTAACATTTATCCAAATTCTATGGCTAGATAAATTGATGGCAACAATTGGAATTTTACTGATTATGGATGATTGGAAAGAGATACGAAGCAATTTCAAAAATTCAAATGTCTTCTAGATATGTTTTTTTTTATAATATATGCATTATTGATGCAATGGGACTATAAGAGAAGTTTCCACACTTGTTTTACATTCCAAATGCAAGGACTTTTTAGACATCAATATTTAATTTTGTCATCTCATACAGGTGTTTTATAGAAGACAAAAGCTCCAAGGTGGCCTGGTTAAATCGTTCTGGTATCATTTTTGCTGGTCAGGACAAATGGTCTCTGGACCCTCGAGTAGAGCTCCAGCAGCTTTCTCTTCTGGAATACAGCCTTCGGATCCAGAAAGTGGATATCTATGATGAAGGATCATATACATGCTCAGTCCAAACGCTGCACCATCCCAAGACTTCTCAAGTTTATTTGATTGTTCAAGGTAAGAACTCATGTTTGGAAATGGTAGCAGAATGTTGGAAAACTACTAGCTATTATAATGAAGAATCCCATTGTGAGATTTATTTTTATTGTCTGGGAGAGGTGTCTCAGAAATGTATAATAAAGACCTAATTTGCATCCCTTTTTTCCTGCTAAGGAAATCCAAATTGAGAAACAATGGCTGTTTCCATTTCCAATCCCTCCTTCGGTCTTCTTATGGGGTAGTACATGAACAAACCAGGGTACTTTTTACCTTGTTTTTCTGTGTAATTAGACAATCTAATTTTGGAGAGAAAGACATCTGATATGAAAAGCCACTGAAAATTAAAGTTTGAACTTTGCACAATTATCTTCCCAAAATAAGCCTTTATGAGAAGTTGGATCATCACAGAATTGAAAAATTCATAGTGATTATGAATACTAACAATAATGTTGCCTCCGGTATATGAAGCAAGTTGCTGTTTAATATTTGTTGCAATGGAGATGAATGAAGAGAGTTAATGCATACATATTTCCCTATGGTTTTCCCAGAAATATTTAGTTGGCAATACATTTGTGACAATAATGCAAGTATTTTTCTTACAGTGAAATACTGTACTGTACTGATTGGTGTGACTGGCAGAAATGATGGTAATTTCTAGCTAATAACTGAAATAAAATATTATGAAACATAATCAAAATCACATAAACCCATGACTTCATTACTTCATGTATTTGGGTTTTAAACTTTCAAGCACATTTTTTAGCTTTTCATAAAGACATATAGGTTACATTAAGCTAAACAATGGTTTGTTTCTCACTTAGCACATTTTGATAAATTGAGCCATCATCTTTTGTAAATTGTGGTTTATGGCTTAAGGCTTGCATCTTTTTCAGCAAACTGTGTCTTGATTTGACATGCCATTCAGATCTGAATTAATTAAATTCTATTTCTTTGGTTTTGTCTGGCAGATTAAGTCACCGTAAACAAAGTGATATCAAACAATGATTTGCAGTTTAGCAATGTGTATGAATAAACTCTTTGGGTTTGTTCAGAAAAGCCTATATTCAGATTATTCAAATTTAGAGTTTATCTTCATAGAAAAGGAATTGGGTTTGTGTGCCAAAAACCAATGGGTTCAGTTCCTGATATTGTCAAGCCACTTATGTAATTTTAACATTTTAAAAAACCAAACATACTGCTTGAGTTTCCAAAGATCCACTTCCAGACAGAATAGATACCCATAGGCAGGGGTGGGATTCTACTAGTTCGCACCTATTCGGTAGAACCAGTTGTTAACTTTCTAAGCAGTTTGGAGAACCAGTTGTTAGAAGAAATTACTGGCCTAATCCTGTAAGGAAGGAAAGGAAGGAAGGAAGGAAGGAAGGAAGGAAGGAAGGAAGGAAGGAAGGAAGGAAGGAAGGAAGGAAGGAAGGAAGGAAGGAAGGAAGGAAGAATCAATGGAGACATGATTGAACAATGAAAGATATTATATTTATACTCATAGATTTTTGAAATGTATCCAAAATCATAGTTCTTCTGAAACAATGTTAAGAGCAAATTAAGTTTTATCAAACATAAAACAAGAATGGCATACAGAGGTCCCTGAATATGTACAAGCATATAGTGTTGGGGTTCAAAAAATTTTTTTACTACCAGTTCTGTGGGTGTGGCTTGGCGGGCATGGAAGGGAAAGGATACCATTCCCATCCCACTCCAGGGGAAGGTTACTGCAAAATTCCATTCTCTCCCCACACCACTAACCTGCTTTCCAGCTCTATTCTCCTGTGCAGGGCAACAAAAGAAGACCCAGCCAATCAGCTGAGACTTGGGAGGCAGAGAATAGATGGGAGTGGCACCAGTCAGAGGTGGCATTTGCTGGTTCTCTGAACTACTCAAAATTCCCGCTACTGGTTCTCCAGAACTGGTCAGAACCTGCTGAATGCTACCTCTGCAAGCATATTAGTAGGCATTTGTAACTGTTTTTTAGCTCTTGGGAATTTAGATAAATACCATCACCTTGGTCTTAAACCAAAAATGAATTAGAAACTAATAAAGATCATATAAAACAGGCATTATATAATCATCATCCAAGTGCAGTCACTCTCTTGCTGCCAAATTTTGCAAAAACTGACATGTAGGGAGTGACTTCAATGACAGTCTTGCCATAATTTGGATAAAATGTTCACAGGGAATAGATATAGCTGAGTATAGCTGTTTTATTGTCTTTTTTAAAACTTGAATGGAGTACACAGTATGCTGTGTACATGTTCCAAATACACTGAGATTTCATAGCCAAAAGGTTTCAGTAAAGTGGCTGAATTTATCAAGTATAAAGGAGCATAATTTGTCATATATTTATTTATTTTTATTTCAAAAGTTATACTGGGAATATTAAATACAATAAAGTTGCTTTGTGGAACCACCCAAAGAAACCTTGTGGCAAGAGGAGTGGCAAACAAGTGTAATAAATAAATAGGAGGCCCAGTTTCTCAGAATTGTTCCCATTCCCACCCTCCAAACAATGATTCAGATCTATGCTGCTGAAATCTTACCTCTTTCCACAGGTATCCACTTCCTTGTCCCACTTGTAAAAATTCACCCCCAAAACACAAAGTAATCCAAACTTGAGTAATATTTCTTCCAGGAATACCAGGAAAGTCTCATATGGGCTATTACTTTAGAACGTGATTTTCTCCAATACAGATAAATTGCCACTTCTTGTGAGCTTTAGCTCCTTCTGAAACAACTTGAATGCTACTCACCTGAACTGATGGAAAATATAATAATATAATTTCTGAATCATTAAAACTATTTCCATTTCTTGGTCCTCATCCAGTCCAATATGCATTATTCAGTTTGTTTTATCTTCAATTTCCTGAATTCTCCAGCCAGCCATAGTGGCTGGAAAATTCTGGGAGTTGAAATCCACATCTAAAAAAGTTGCTATGGTTGAGAAAAACTGTATTTAACTTTTGTTTTAAAATGATTTTTATCCCATTTATGAAAAAAACTTCTAATTTTGAGATATTCTTAGAAAAAAAATAATCAGGTGAAATTTTTACCTATCCTTATTCGTAAAATTAAAAAGATCAAACTGGGGAAGAACTTCTTAAGACACAGAGCCTAATGGGGCAGAGGAAAGAAAGAGCAACTTCAGCTTAGCAATTGAAATATAGTTGAACAGCCAGAATAAAATGTTAGATTTCTTTGCTGGGATTGACACATTTATTCATTTTCATGTCCTCTTTAAAAGGTTCAGGATATTTTTACAATTTATTTCAATACATAATTGAAATTTAAAATTTGCAATTTGCAATTTTTTAAAAAGGAAAATAAATGTTCACTCATATGAACATTTGAGATTCACTCAAATGAGATATAAACATTCCAAATGAATAATGAAATATATGCAATTATTAAGGACTGGACAACACTGATATAGATGCTATGCACTAGTTAATACTATGCAAATCCATGCATTTAGATCAAGGGTCCCGACCCCCCCAGGACTGCAGCTCAGTACCGGACCATGCCCCATTCAGTACCAAGCCACACGAGCAGCGTGCAAGTGTGCGCACGCAGCTTTATTTGTGCACACGGCAGGCACTCTCATGCATGCACAAGGCTCCATTTGTGTGAGTGGTGGGCACTCTTGTGCACACCCACTTGTATGGAAGCATTTCCTCCTCCCCCCCTCACTGGTTTGCAAAGCTGAAAATGTTGGGGATCACTGATTTAGACAACACTTCAGAAGATGAACTTTAAAACTTTAAATCTTGTCTTGGACATCTTTACTACAATATGGACTGTTAAGAGAATGCTATCCTTGATTTATAATTTGCAACAGAAGTTCCTCACAGCCATACTAACATGTGATAGCTGTCATTAACATGCAATAAACAAATGAATGTTAGCCCTTAGTCAAACTGAAAATCTGTGCAATTTCCTGCATTCTTATTGACTTCATTGAATCTCCATTCCTCTGCTTTGCCAGAATTATTCACAATGCTATTAAAAGGAAATAGTAATTGGCACTATAAGATCTGCTAAGAGTGAAGTGCCATTAAAAAGGAGACAAATTTAAAACAAGATTTTTTTTTTCAAGCAGGCTTTCAGTTATACCTCAGCTGCAGCAGCTCTGGCCTATAGAAGCTTTTCATGATCAAAGTACCCTTTGAACACATATGAATAATGCCTTTTGTGAAGGCCTTACTAATTGGAGAGATAAAATTACCATCTGCAGAGAAGATGATACATTTTTTTCCTTCTGTGCTAACCAGCCATTTAATTATGAAGACCTCATGCCCTTGACTTCCTGCCTATCCAGCAGGATACTTCAGGACTGCAAAAAGGAAAGTCACAGACGCAGCTATGTTCCATAGGAAATATGCCAAAACCATGCACTGTATTAGAGGCAGCCACACGTATATATCAGCAAATTACATATTCTGCCTGATTATAGGTAGTGCCCAATGTACAACCATTTGTTTTAATGATCATTCAAAGTCATAACGGCACTGGAAAAAAGTGAATTACTATCGGTCCTTACACTTGCAACCATCATAGCAGCCCCCATGGTCATGTGATCACAATTCATGCATTTGGCAACTAGCATATATTTACGAGAATTGCAGCTTCCTGGGATGATGTAATCATCATTTGCGACTTTTCCATCCAACTTTTCACCAATAAAGTCAATGGAGGAAGACAGATTCACTCAATGGCCATGTGGTTCATTTATCAACTGCAGTGATTTGCTTAACAACATTGGCAAAAACAGGTCATAAAATTAGAAATAGAAATAGAACAACAGAGTTGGAAGGGACCTTGGAGATCTCCTAGTCCAACTCCCTGCTTAGGCAGGAAACCCTACACCACCTCAGACAAATTGTTATCCAATCTCTTCTTTAAAATGTCCAGTGTTGGAGCATTTACAACTTCTGGAGGCAAGTTGTTCCACTGATTAACTGTTCTAACTGTCAGGAAATTTCTCCTTAGTTCTAAGTTGCTTCTCTTCTTGATTAGTTTCCACCCATTGCTTCTTATCCTGCCCTCAGGTGTTTTGGAGAGCAGCTTGACTGCCTCACCAAGCACCTTATATAGCACTGGAAATTCTGATCTCAGTTGTAGTTCTAACTCTGTATCAGAATACCATTCTAGCCGTAAATCTAAAATTTGTTATCCGCATGACTATATCAGTTGGAATGATCATGTTACAAATTCTTGAAACTTCAACATCAAAATTGCATCCTAGTAAGATTGAACTGTTTTTAAGCACAGTAGGTCACATTTAACTTTCCATCCTCCCAACACACCTTTTCCATCTATATTCATGAATATTTCTATAGGGTGCTGTGGTTTCTGTGGGTGTTCTTCAACCATCCCATTTAGCCGAAAACATTTTTTGCCTTTCCAAAACTGAAAATAAGGTTTGTAACAAATGCAATCTCATTTTCTGCTTGCAGTATCTTTTCAGGAAGACAGCTGTGTTATCCACCAACCAGACCGTTCTAATATTCTCCAGTGTGTTTTTTCACATGGGTATTTATCATCCAAATGGTTGGGCAACTTTTGGTGGCTAGAATTCATATTAACCATGGCAGGAGGAATGATGAGAGAAACTGTTTGTTGCTTTAAACTGGGTGATGATTCAAGACCAGCGTTTTTTGTTTTTCTTGACAGAATTTGGGAGGTTAGCGTTTTTCATTTTTCTTTTAAATTGTATTACAATTATTTGAAGATTTGCTGTTATGTCAGATAATGCCTTCATGAATTTCTTGCCTTAAATGTTTCGAAGGTATATGGCTGATTTTGGCAACTCTGATTAAAGAGAGCTTCAGAACAGAGGGAAAAAGCTTCAAAGCTATATTTCTTGTTATTTCAGCAAGCCCCAAAATTATCTTCTTCCTCAGTGTTATATTTTTATTTTTCATTTCTTAGTATGTTTCTATCTCAATTTTTGTCTGGTCCTTCAGTGGAAGTCTCTTCTTTAATTTTATCCTAATAGTAATAAACCTACAAAGGATGATCAAGAATGTAGATACTGGCTTGAATTTAGCCATCTGCTTTATAAATATATGTAGACTTAAAGCTATATCTTTAATTCCCAATCCCATAGGTTAATCACTTCACCTTCCTGGATCTTCGTTCTATTTTATTCAACTGCTCAACCATAAAATGAGAGCTGTTATGACTTTATATCTCTGTCTTTATCTGCAACCAACTCCACGTATATATTGGCAATTCTAGATTGCGTCTTTCATAAATAGCTCACAAAACCTTAGGGCACAACACACTTCTTAGACTTTACAGAGTTTTTTTTTTATATAGTTATAGTTTTTTTTTCAATCTGGGAGAAAGAGAAAGAGGAAAAAAGAAAAAGGTTTACATAGAAGGTTCAGAAAGAGTCCCTTCTAATTTATTTATTTATTTATTTGTTTACTTACTTACTTACTTACTTACTTACTTACTTACTAAGAATTTATCAAACAAAAATGAGAACAAGAATAGAAGAATAAAAATACAATGACAGGGATGATAGGCACATTAATGCACTTATGCACACCCCTTCTATTAACTACTTAAGTATGATGTAAGGTCCACTGAAATCAACCAATTCTATGATTCTGTGAGATAATGTGGGATTGTTCTTCAAAAACATTTTTGATCAAATAACTTTAGTACGAAATATTTTTCCTGGTATCTGTTAAATATGCAATGATGCCTCATAAATATGCATGTACATTGTATGTAAAGTAGAGTCTGATATCAGATTCCACTCATTGGTCCAGCCACTGGTGGGAATAATGAAGCCCTGTCAGTGGCTGCAGTGTTGGACAGCTCCAGCTATAAAAGCCACTGGTGGCCGCGGCTTTGCTGCTTTTTTTCCTGCACCTTTAAATAAAGAGTTTTCGGCAACTCCTCTGGTCCTATTCTTTCCTTTTTGTACCCACATAACACTGGTGATGAAGGTGGGATACTGAGGAAGACAAAGTACCTTGTGGCACTTCAGCTGACCATTGGACCCAAACGGTTCCAGCCCGACCAGTGATCACAATGGCCCACTGACCACTTTCCATCTCATTCGAGCCAATAAAGGAGAAATTGTTTTCTTACATGGGAAGATTCAAATTGAAGCTAGAGGTGAATGGACTGCAAACAGCATCCGCTGCGAAGAAAACGCTTTCTTCCTAACCTACTGCGATTCAGAGCTGTACAAACTAGCAGAAGCCCTCGTCGCAGATGAACTCAAGAACATCTCCTGGGACAACCTGCAGTGAGTATTGAAGGGACATCTTGACCCTTCCCCATCATACCTGGTGAACCAGCACAATTTCTACATCCGGAGCCAACAAGAAGGTGAGAGCATCAATGAATTCATGGCCACCCTATGGAGACTTTCAAAAAACTGCAAGTTGGGTAATATAGAAGACATGATCAGGGACTGGATGGTCCTAGAACTCAGGGACTTAACCCCACAAAAGAGACTGTTCACAAGAGAGGAATTCTCCTTCAAAGAAGCATTGGAAGAAGCCAGAGCCACAAAAACCTCTGACAGCTCTGCGTCCTGGATCAAGGGGAACAGCAAGGTGCATGCCACCCAAGCCCAGAGGAGGTCATCCAGCTCAGAAAGCAGCGATGAAGATGAAGAAGATGTGCATCAGTGAGATCCAACAAGTCCGGGCCCACCAAAGGAACCAAGCCATACAGAGGCTGTGGAGGGAATCATCCCCAGTCTATCTTCTGCTTTAAAGAGACCATTTGCTGGTGATGCAAGAGGAAAGGCCACATTGCAGAAGTCTGCAGAGCCAGCCAGATGACAGACAAACTGAACAGAAGGGCCTATTCTCCTACCAGGCACCATAACCAATGCAAAGGCAAGAAGCACCCTGGTGTGAAATTCCAAAAACAAGATGGCACCCGGGAAGAAAAAACCCACTACACTATCGTGGGCTATGCACAAACACAAGTCGGGCACACAGATGCCTTTGAGACCAACAAGATCCTCACCAAGGTAAGGATTGATGAGACCCTATGCCAGATGGAGTTGATTCAGGGTCCTACATCTCCATGAACTCCTGGACTGCTCTCTGAAAGATCAACCCTGGCATCACCCAGAACCAGCTGCAGCCACAAAGGATCATCCTAAAAGATTACCAAGGATGCAGAATACCTGTGTTAGGAAGGAAGATCTGCATCATAGAATATGGGGACTTTAAACAACAGTTACCTCTGATTGTGGACTGAGACCTCCCCAGCCTACTCATCAGGGAATGGTTCACCCCATTACAAATCAGCCTCACCAGCATCCACGCAATAGCGATGGCCCAAATGAGCAGCGGAAGCTACTTGGACGCCCTGGAGAGGGAATTCCAATATGTCTTCAACAGCAAACTGGGCAAATACAAGGGGACCCCCATAACTTTTAACTTAGACCCAACATAGCCCCTGTCCGACTGAAAAACATTTACATCAGGAGACCAGGTTTGTGCTCATGACTACAAGGAAGGGGTAACCTGGGTCCCGGCAAAATAATAGAAAGCACCGGACCCAGATCATACAGACTAGAGATAGAAAGGGGGGAAATATGGAACCGGCACATAGACCAGCTGCAGGGCCAGATAACACAACCCCCACAGAAAGCCAAACAAGAGAAAACAGCCCTGGCAATAATTAAACCCAGGGAACCAGAAACACCACTAAGGCCTCTATTCGCCAACTCAACCTCGAGCAGAGTAGTGGGAAACTTAGCTTCGGGTGGAGAAGTCCAGTGTAGTACTTCTGGGGCCTCCAGCTCAACAGAGTCTGCCACGCCTCTGGGAACCTTCGAGGCGTTTCCAAGGGCGGAATCTGGAGCAGCAGTGGACCTGTCCACACAGGCCACTGCCTCAGGAACAATTGAATCATGCAGGCCCAGTCTAATCCATCAAAGCCCCGCCTATCTGCATGACTATATCTGCCAAACAGTTTGTGATTGGTTGGCCTAAGCTAAGAGGGAATGGGCATTAAATATGGCTGCGGCTTTGCCACTTTTTTCCTGCACCTTTAAATAGTTTTCAGCAAGTCCTCTGGTCCTGTTCTTTCCTTTTCATGCCCACATAACAGTATCCCCATATTTATTCTTGTTTGGCTCAGTTTGAAGAATACACATATATAGAAAGCAAAACATTAGAGGTTAGATAGTTGGTGGTTTTTTTTCTGTGCTTTGCTATACTATACAATTTTTATATTTCTTTTCATTATAATGTCTGTGAGACTATTGCAACTCCTTCCATATTGCAGAGATAAATAAAAAATTAAAGACAGAAAGATCAGCTTTGACAGTAAAATATTGATTGTTTCTTCTTTCCTTCTCACTCATCTTCAGTTCTTCAGAACCTTTGGGTAGTATCTTTGGGTGCTTTATGCTTTACATGTGAACATATTTATATCTGTCCTGAAAAGTTTACAGTGCTGCTAGCTAATCATTGACCACTTTTAAAATATTTCATGACTGAATAAAATCATGAATTGTTTACTAACTAAGTATATTCTTAAAAAATCTACTTGGATACAAATAAAAAAAGAAATATATAAGAATTTGGACCCAAGGCGTTGACCAAGAAATAATTGTTGGAAAGGAATGTCCTATATCAAAGTAAAAAAAATTCACAAGTCCTATAATTCTATATCTTTTGTACAATCAGGCGTGGGACTTCAATATCATTTTAAAAAAACCCACAATTATATTTCAATATTTCCTTACTTCTTTTTCTCAGCTTGGCAAAGGACAATCCAGAATAAAAATGAATAGACTTGAAGGATAATTCAGTAGTATTAATGAGATAAAAATAAATACTCAAAACTCTAGAACATGGTTATTTTGCTGAACTTGTTGGAAATTCTAGAATATACATTTTTAACTCGATTTAGATGTAATCAGATTAGAGAAATTGTGAAAACTTTGGTGTACATCTTTGTTATTTGTTTTCAGATTAACCAGACTGACTTACTCCCTGTTTCTATAGGAGTTTGTCATGCCAGTGTGAGTGGGGTTGCCCTTTTTTCCTTGCTTGTTCCATAGTTAGGGTTTTTCTGCTTGATTGTTTACTTAGGGTGAATCCTTACTTATATGGGCATTGGCAGCTTGAGAGGAAGTTTACTGCTTTTTTTCTTTCTTCTTAACTTTTGTATTCTCTTTGGAATATTGTATAAATGAGGTTTATTTCTGTATGTCTATTGATCGATGATTTGTTTGAGTGCCAAACTTCCAGGAATTCCCTAGCATTTTTGGATTTTGCTTGGTCTAGAATGCTCATGGTTTCCCAATTGATATTGAATACAAACTAGCAGTCCGAAAACATGATCCACAGTATATGGACTGACTAAACTATAGTTTTAACCAAGAAACTGTAAAAATCCTAGAAATAAACCTTAATAAACTATTAAGAATAAAACTTCACCCTAACCCAACTAGCAGGGCAAGCTACTATATCAGTGGTGGGATTCAATTTTTTTTACTACTGGTTCTGTGGGCGGGCTTGGTGGGCGTGGCAGGGGAAGGATACTGTAAAATCTCCAGTCAGAGTAGTATTTGCTGATTCTCTGAACTACTCAAAATTTCCACTACCAGTTCTCCAGAATTGGTCAGAACTTGCTGAATACTCAGCAAGTTCTGACCAATTCAGGAGAACCGGTAGCAGAAATTTTGAATAGTTCTGAGAACTAGCAAATATCACCTCTGACTGGAGATTTTACAGTATCCTTCCCCTGTCACGCCCACCAAGCAACGCCCACAGAACCGATAGTAAAAAAAATTGAATCCCACCACTGACTCACATTCAAACTCATTGATGAGTTGGATAAGGGAGTACAGTGGTACCTCTACTTACGAAATTAATTCGTTCCGGAAGCCGTTTTGTAACCTGAAAATTTCGTAAGTAGAGGCACATTTTACCTGTAAATATCCTAATCCGTTCCAAGCCCCCGAACTGTAATTCTTCGTTCTTACTTCCTGCTTTGCTGGATTGCTAGCGCGAGACTGAGAACGCGGCGTGGTGCATGCGCACAGATCCCTCCTAGCCAATGGGATGCCAGGAAGATAACCAATGGCAGCGCAGCTCGGACGCGCCATTTTCCAAGAAAGCCTTTCGTATCTTGAAACATATTCGTAGGTAGAGACGATATTTTCTCGAAGACGCGTTTCGTAACCTGAAACTTTTGTAGGTAGAGGCTTGCGTAAGTAGAGGTACCACTGTATCAGTAAGCAAACAACTAATCACATACAGCATAAGGATTCCACAGTTCATTCCTATGCTACACATCTCTTGTTTTAGAGATTAGAGAAAGTAGCCATAGTTCCAAATAATATTGAAATCCATGATATTATTTTTTAAAAAATACAAATTATGAGGTTCCAGGACCTAATCATTCTATTGCTGATTGATTTCGGGACAATTTATGGTTGAGGAATAAATAACACAATAGGTTGTGTCCCTAACTGATTCCAAGTATGAAATATCTCTTGATAATCTCACTCCTTACTTCAATCTCATACAGTCTTCTCACTTGAACAGATATATATCCATTTACACTTCTGTAAGTGAGAGAAAGTAATATTTGTAGGCTTTTAGTGTCAAAGCCATCATCTCTAATCAAAGCTTGAACAGCATTGCTTTAATGCAGCTTTCCTCAAGCTGATGCTTTCTGAATGCGTTAAGCTCTTATCTTTTTAACCAAGTATTACAATATCTATAGTACAACTCAGCTGGAAAGCACCTGGCTAAGGAAAACTACTGTAATGTTCACTTGTTTTTCAAGCCAATATCCAATGTGATTCTTATGAAATGTCAAAATATGATTTACATTTATTTTTTAAGATATCAGCTATTCATTGTCACATTAAATTCAGGAATAGAGTGCTGTACTTCTACAGGTCACCAAACCAACTCATAAGGAATTATAAGTTCTGCCTAGCTCTATTTTGCTGATCTTTCAGAAGTTGTTGATTCTTAATCATATAAGGACTGATTTGGAACATAATAAAACACTAAGCTGGTTCACACATGTATTCACAATATTTGATAGCTGCACTCCATTATAAATGAGCCATCGTAGATCAAATTGACCTGTGTCATCTCTAAACACAGTTTTTTCTAGTTGAGTCAGTTTATATGTTCAAATGACAATAATCACAGCAGTCATATATTCAGCTGTATAAATGTAGTCTCATGGTTGATTTATCAAAGCACTCGTGCAGAAGAAAAGGGTTTGATGAGCTTTATGATGATGTTCTATTTGAAACTGACAGAACTTGCAAGCAAGTTGTACTGTTTGTGATTGGAGACTGAGTGCCAACATTGGAAATACTAAAGGGGACAGTGTAGTAAAACTGTATGGCTTAGGAAAGTAAATGAATCAGAAAGCCAACATCCATTTTTGCTATCCCAATTATTCATAGCTAACAACTGTTTTCAAATAACCAAGACTATGTTTAAATACATGAATATCACCAGATGGAATATATGGAGATGATATTATTGATAAAGGATCAATTTAATTATAGCATCAAAGACAGAGCTAGATTCTGTGAAACATATCATGAGCTGCTTGTGTGAACATTCCAAGAGAAGAGAAGGAGAAGAAAGTCAGCCAATTTCCACAATATAATCTTGAACATATAATCATCATTTTCAAGAAGAACATCAGGAATCATTTTGAAGTCCTGAATTTAAATGATAGAAAACCAGAGGAATTATGGAATAAATTTAAATAAGTCATTAATGATGAATTCCAAAAATTAAAAAAAACAGAAAAAATAAAACTAGATATCTGAACAAACTGTGTAATTGAAAGATCAGAGATAGAAAGAGTAATGTAATACTGAAATATTGTACAATAGAAATGTCAAAATCCAAAAAAAAAGGCATATTCCCTACTTACAAAAAATATTTCCAGTATTAGAAGATAATGTTGGATCAGCACTCAGTTATTAACAAGAAGGCAACAGGAACTGATGAAATACCCATTGAAATACTGTAAGCCAGGGGTGTCAAATTTACATTGTCACGGCAGGGTCATGTGACATATCGGAACTTTTTTTGCCTTTGCTAAACCAGGCATGGGCGTGGCCAGTACGTGATGCATCCAGCCCGTGGGCTGCGAGTTTTGATAGCCCTGTTGTAAGCACCAGAAGAAGAGTCTTTAGTTAAGGTGATAATCAAGCAGTATCACAAAACTGGAGAATGACACAATCACCAACATATTAGAAGAGATCAATCTGGATTGTTCTGGAGGGAGGGAGAAAGAAAAGAGATTTTGTAGAATATGAAAACTTGTATAATATCTTTAATTTTATATGCTAGCAAACTTAATCTTAGGGTCATGCAACACAGATTAGAACCCTACATGGAAAAAGAAATACTAGAAGTTCAAAATAGCTTTAGAAAAGACCAAGGAATACAAAACATTACATCTGATGCATACTGGATAATTGAAAAAGCCAAAGAATTTAAAAAGAAGTCAGTATGTGTTCCATCAATTTAAAAAGACCTTCATTTGTGGCAATCACATAAAGTTGTGGACTGTGCTTATAAAAAGCATCTCCTTTTCCTCATAAGTAACCTATATACAATTCAGAAAACACCATCATGGTCAAACAGACTGACTCTGGCAGTGGAAAAGAAGTGGGACTAATCTGTATACATCTTTCTTATTTATTAATTCTTATTTATTAATTAAGATAAACTGAACTCGAAAAAGATGAACATAGTTTTAAAACTGGAGGAATAAACATCAATAAAGTATGCTATGTTGATGACACTATTCTGATAGCTGAAAATGCAAATGAATTGCAAGTTCAAATAATAATAGTCAAGGACCACAGGAATGGGATTAAAATTAATTCAAGGAAGACTAAACTAATGATAACAGCTGGAATAATTATCTTCCAAATTGACAGTGATGATATTGAACTGGTGGATAGCATTTGCCTTTTGAAATCAATCATCAGCAGTAAAAGACCAATCAGTTAAGAAATATGCCACAGGCTAGACTTGGTAGAACAACCATGAAGACCTTGGAAAAGACATTCAGTTGCCTTGATGTGTCTACATCAACAAAGATCAGAATCATACAAGCAGGATTATTCCCTGTGGCACTGTATGCAAGCAAAATTTGGACTTTGAAGAAGCCCAGATACAAAGAGTATTGACACTTTTGAACTTTGGTGCTCAATCAATCATGGATGATTTCACAAATGAGTAGGAAACTTAAATTTTCCTCTGAATTTGATCATAACCAGTTTTTTCAAACACATCTTGGATATTGGAAAATTAAGCTTTATGGCAATCAGGTGATGTTCATAGTTCTGTGTGTCGATATGTTATAAATAATATGGTTAAAACATAAGGACACAACACTTTTTAGTGCTTTGGTTCAGCCATATGTGGAAGTTATGGACACAAAAGCTAGTTCTGATTCTGCAAAGGGCCTTTACTTATGCCTGTGATTATTTGTAATAATGGGCAGTTAAATTCCATGAACGTCAGTGAAATTATGATATCAGGAAACACAAATATGGAGGGGGGAAGCAATTAATCTCCATTATCTAATATTGGAGCTATTTGTCCTGGCTAGTTAAAGGGGAGTAGAATATGGAATAGTTTGCCAATTTTATCTGGTACAACTTGCATTGATTATGCTACAATCTACAAATAATTCCTCTTTTCCAGTAACCTTTCTAATGTTGATATTTCTTTTCATATTCTTCTTTTTTCTTAACAGTAATCATGCTCATTTCTTTCAATGCTATTAGAAAATCCACAATCACAGATCAATGATTATTACTACCTTCACACAATATCCATGATTATGTGAATGAGCCATAATTTTACTTTCCAATTACAAACTGAAAGATCATAAAAACTATTCTGTCTTGATCAAGAACAAATAATCAGCTAAAAGGTCATTGCTAGTAATGTGAAGCAGAAACAGAACTTAAGCTTTTAGATAGATTGGAAGAAAAGTCAACTGTGTAAGGTTGCTTAAACACTACATGTACATTCTGAATGTCTAGGATAAAAATATATAAACTTAAACTTAATAAATAAATACACTTAAAAATAAATTTTAAAAATGTGTATGTTCTTTAAATGTTGGCTTTTACAACTTCCCTGGTATTTGGTAATATTGATGGCAATTGGAACATAATTTCTGTTCTTTATTTAATTAAAATTGTGTAAAAGCATATTGCACAAAATTTGTATTTTTGCTCCCACATTTTGCCAGCACAATAGAAGAATGTCCTTGAAGATGTAAAGGACTGTGGGCCACACAAATAGCAATAGTACTTAGACTTATATACCACCATATAGTGCTTTACAGCTCTTTCTGAGTGATTTATAATGTGAGTATATTGCTCCCAACAATCTGGGTCCTCATTTTATCGACCTTGGAAGGATGGAAGGATGAGTCAACCTTCAGCCCCTCATGGGCAAATTCCAGATTGTGGGCAGATTTAGCCTGCAATACTGCATTGTAACCTCTTTACCCAGGTCTCCTCCTGAAGGGTCAACAACCCCTGGATTAGTTTGATGCAGCTGTTTCTTTGATTCTTAGTACCAGGATTTCCCAGCATTTTTCATAGATGTGGCCTAGGTTGGAATAACAAATAGCTGTTCATCATCTCTAGCTTTCTTTTATGAACAGGTGCCTGCCTTTAAAAACAATCATCCCAGGATATTGAGGGAGAGAAAACAAGGAAACAAATATAAATCAGATCTTAGTCAGCTACTCAATGAGATGTGAAATAGGTTCCAGGACAGATCATACCATACAAGCAACTTGTTAGCTATGAAAATATATAGAGGGATATTGTACTTGGGTAACTGAGCTATTACGCCTTTCTATCTAGTGAAATTATAGGAGTTTTTTTGCATATTTAATAGAAATTAAATGTTTCAGAACTATCTTAATAAAAAATTTATCCTGCTAATACAAATTTCTCTCAATACCTATGAATAGATACATTCTTTGTTTCAGTTCTTCGCAATTAAAAACTAGCTGAAATGTATCCAGACCTTTTATTACAATACCTACTTTTTGCTATACAATAAGAAATTGACCTTAGTTTCTATTGACATTTTTCACAGTCACCATTCTTCCTATTTACATTAACTGATTTCTTTTCTTCTGAAGCATACAGCAGCCTTTTCCTCTTCCAAGAAGGTCTATGGGAACAATGCAGCAGAAATATAATCTTCATTTTTCCAGATGAAATAAGACCAAAGTCGCACATAAGGATCACTGAAAATGTTTATCTGTAGCATTACTTCTGCACATATTTCCATGTAAATGGACACTGGGCTACTCAGAATTATAGAATCAGACATGTAAGGACCTTAGAAGTATTCATCTTGTTCAGGGCAGATATACTCAGAGGATCCTAGAAAAATAACTATTCAACCTGTGTTTGAAAGTTTCAGTGAAAGAGTACCTATAATTCAGGAGACAAGTTGTTCTACTTCTTAACAGCTCCCATGGTTATAAAATTCCTCCTTCAAGTATTGGAAGACTGGTATCATTCTCTTATCTCTCTTCTTTAGGCTAAATATTTCCAGTACTTTAATAATCATTCTTTATAGGATTTGGCCCTCACACTCTTTGCATTTTTGCAGATGTATACGATAACTGACAATTATATGAATATATCAGGTGTCTTCTGACTGAAACTTATACCTTTTGCCACTAGTGTACATCATTTCTATTGTCTGTTATGTGACCAGCTTTATAGCCATTGTTACCCTTAGTAGCTGTCATCCTGGACCTTGTCTGTTGCTGATGGATTGCTTTTCTGTTACCTGCTGCATGACATTTCTTATCTTTTTTGGCTTGGTATTCGGACTTTGTCTAATTGCTTTCTTTGTTTTTATCTGCCCCTGTAGATCTTTAATTTTTCTTGGGTTCAAATTCCATTCACCTATTTCTCTCAATATTTTATTTCTTGTAATAGAACCATGGTTTCAGGAAACAAGGTTACATAATGAGCAAAGTCAGTGACAAGGTACTGACAAAGCAATTATTAATTTGGATCCCTCTTTTCCTTCCATTCCTAGCGTTGGAAGATGGTTTTCTAACACAGACCTTCAATGACTAGAACTATATGCACAGATGTGGCATATCATTTCCTAAGTTGGACGTTTGAGATAGGCCAATGAGGAAACAGACACTAACTAGAATTCTATAATTCATTTTTATGCAAAATAAAATTAATTTGGAGTAATATTTATTATTCTCATCATTATTACAATAATAAATGTATTAAATTTGTATCTCATCCTATTCCCAACAATTCTGGGTTGTTTAACAATAATCATAATACAATTGTGATTTTTTTTCTCACTTTTTCTTGGTCAAGACTGAGCTCATGTTTTCTTAATCACTCTGACATTTCTTCCTCTTATCTCTATATTCCTGTACATTCTCCCCAGACATAGAGCTTTCTCTTCAACCCAGAAATATTTATTTCTTCAGTCCAATATGAAGTTGTACCTGTGCAAATAGTGCTCTCCTGTAGGACTTATGTGTAAATGCTGCATCTTCTGAATCTTTCTCCCTCTTTCATATGACAAGAAACCTCCAGAACTTTAGTTTACTTTGCCACCTGAAGTATTCATTCAGTTATAGAATAATATCATGGGTTACCACTACTCATCATTTATTGCTTTGAGATTAGCTTTAAATATTTTGTGATATTTTCCCATAAATATTCAACTGCTTATTATTAATAAATTACTTGAATCGTGATGACACAGTGGTTGGAATGCAGTGTTGCAGGTTAATTCTATGACTGCCAACAGTTTGATTCTCACTGGCTCATCCTGCCAAAGTCAGTACAATGAGGAACCAGGTCATTAAGGGCAATATGCTGACTCTGTAGAGGGCTGAGAGAGGGCTGTAAAGCACTATGAAGTGATATATAAGACTAAGTGCTATTGGTATTGCTATTGAGTATTAATATTAATATTTTTAGGTTCTAGAATACATAACCCTTTTTCATTATATATAGTGCAAATTCCCAACAGAACAGTGCCAGGATCAGTTAATAACATTCTTCTGACCACATAATGGTGATCAGGAGAGCCTAAAATGTAAATGATAACATATACAGTGATTCTCCTCCAATACATTATATGAAACAAGAGAATGGGATCAAACTGTGTGTCTTTAATGGCTCTGACATCAATAATATTAAACTTTTCACTAAAGATGGGTCTTTTCATTACTTATAAAGTTGACATAAAAATGTATCCACAATTTATAACACTACACTTGCCTTAAAAGAGTCAAATATTGATATCATGTAATGTACAACCCCCAAATATAATTTAGTAGTCTCTAGTATTTGTTGATTTGTCTAGCTCTTGCTGCAGACTCACAAAAACATCTCTAAGATCTCTTGATTGATTAAGATCCCTTTCCAGCCATATATTAGAAAAGACATCTTCACAAGCAAATACCTCAGCAAGACAAACAGAGAAGTAAAGATAGCTAGTGATAAGAAATGTGGAGGCTCAAATCTCATTTTGCTACAAGGGAATTTACTGTTTCTGTTTTCTATGTTTGAAATGAGAACAGCAGTACTGACCTTTCTGTCTTAAAGTGAGATTATCTCATTTATTCTCAACATTTCTAGAATGAATGGGCTAATCTCACTGTAAGACACTCACAATTATTGAGATGAATTGCACAGAAGTACCCTGTAGTATCATACAGAGGTGTACTTATTCAGACCCTAAATTAGGTGCAACTTGAAATGTAGGTTTTCTTCAGGCTACTTCAGATAAGGAGCCTCACCATAATATCTAATGGGTGCATCAGTGGACCAAATTCCATAATGCATTTTGACTTTAAAGCATGAAGATCAGTGTTCACCTAGATCAGTAGTCGCCAACCAGTGGGCCGGGAACCACTGGCAGTCCGTGAAAACATTTTGGTGGTCCGCAGAGAAATGTCATCCCCAAAGCAATTAATCCAGGCTGCGCAGAAACACAATGCTGTGTCGCCCAAATGGCCCACGGGAACACAAGGCTTGCATCGCTTGCATTGTGCACAACACAAGGTAGTGAGGGGAGGGAGGAAAGGGCACAGAGGGGAGAACTTGCCCCACTCGACCCACATGCCTGGCCTGGCCACTGGGCTGCTTCTTTCCACTTCTTTCTTCTTCTGCTTTTGGCTGCATGCAAGGAAAGCAGCAAAAGTCTTTCTTTCTCTCCCTCAATCTCCACCAGAAATGAGTCTTTGGGACCCTGCAAGGCATCCTGCTCCAAGAGGCTGTGCCATGAGACAAGTCTCACAAAGACTCATTTCTGGTGGAGTTTGGGGGAGAGAAAGAAATACTTCTGCTGCTTCTGCTGATTTTCTTGCATGAAGCCAAAAGTCAGTCTCTCTCCCCCTCCCTCCCTCCCTCCCTCCCTCCCTCCCTCTCTCTCTCTCTCTCTCTGAGAACGAAGCTGGAGATGGTATCCTGTGATCCCAAGTAAAGAATGATCAATCGGTAGGAAAACAGGGTGGGGAATTTTCCTGCAGACTTTTTTTTTTAATTTTCTCAGGGTCTCTGGTCTGCGGGATTTAAAATTATGAGTTTGATGGTCCAAAAGTTTGGCGACCCCTGGCCTAGATCATACCTCTTACGTTCTACTAGAAAATCTGTTTCTCTCTTCAACTAATATGCTTATAAGGATAATGTATAAATAATGGTGACATTTGTTTCTTCTATTTCTGTTATAGTGTTCCCGTCATTTATCCATAGGTCTTAGCTAGCTGTACTATAGAGCAGGGCTCCCAAACCCCCAGTCCGTGGCCTGGAACTGATCTGTGCATGCCAGAAACCAGGCCACATAAACAAGCAAAGCCCCATCCATGGGATGCGGGCAGCATAAAAAACCACACCCTCTCCAGTCCACACAAAAACCTCTGTACACAGAACCAGTCTTTAGTGCTCAAAAGTTTGGGGACCGTTGCTATGGAGGATCAAGAAATAGATATTTATGAAATTCATCAACTTAAAGTTGATGGACAAGAGCAAAATGAAGATTACCCTTCTGCCATTCAGCTCTTTCAGCAAAGTATTACAAATAAAGTAGCATTCCTTCTTTTCCTCAAAAGAATTGGCAAGCACACTAATAAACAAATAGAAAATTGCAATATAAGCAAGCAAAGCTTATTTATAATGAATTCTTTTGGGACTATGATTTTCAAGGGAGATGGGAAGGATAAGATGAGGAAATGAATAAGAACAGAAACTTAAATAAAACAGAATTTACATATTAAATATAGAAACAAATAGGTTTCTGTTGGAAAAAGTAGCAATTTTCATCATATTTTATATTTATACATGAAAAGAGAGAAAAGAACAGAAATTACTTTTTGGCTCTCAGTTCCATTGATTGTGATTCTAGGTTTGGGAATATATTCTACTTTAGTAGCAATGGAAAATAGAATTCCATCTGGAAATTGATAAAAAGAATATTAATGTCCTAAGTTTTCCACAATTATGACTACAAAGAACAGCAGGTTTTACTGGGTAACCTATTTAATTGTTCTGAGTTTTCTCATTTAAACAGGTAAAGTAGAATATCATAAATTATATATGTATTTCAACCCTATGTTTACTGTTAAGATAACAGCCTGAAAACTTGTTTAGGATTATAATTTAGTTTATGAGTTTTGATCCAAGAGATTATTAAAGTTCAGTGCTCATCTTAGGAATTATTGAACCTAAATATATTAGGAAGCCAGTGTTTTTCAACTACAAGGAAAATTCTATTTCAGGAGTAGATGATTTTCTACTGGCCTGTTTACTAAGAATTTTCAGAGGCACCATTTTGGAGGATTCTTAATGTTGGCCAGCAATTCTGAGTCCAAAAATGATCGAGTCAAATGTAGAAATGGCCCTTGTTCTTTTGTCTATTTCTCAGCAATTCTTTTTCCACCTCAGGTTGTCTGGAGATGTTTTGCTTTCTTGCTTTCACTTTGGAGGTTATAATGTGCTAGTCAAATCATAGAGGTTATGTCAGGTACAATCAACTCACCCGCACATGCAGAGTTCAAGATAACTACTTTATTATATTTTGTTTATAATATAGGAAACTTCCTAGTCTGGCAGTCTACTCCTGGGAATAATTAGATAAGACTCAATAAACTTTTGTGATTACCAGATGTTTGTCTTTCAATCATTCCTCTATGGGTTGATCTCCACAAATCCCAAAATTTTTGTTTGAAGAAAACTGAACCAAAAATGGCTGAATAGCTGGGCTTTTTTGGTTTAAGATCAATAACCTTAATAGAATCAACATAATTTCTGCCTCTATTAAATTGATTTAGAGAAAAATCAAAGGAAGGAATGAAAATAAGAAGTGGAGCTTAATTTAGTTTTAGGTGAGGAAGAAGCATTGACTCAAGGTAGAACTCATGCATGTGTTATTAGATATTAAATTTATATTCAATTTCTTAACATATCTCATAAAGAAATAGTGGAAATAACAGGCAATATGGGTGAAAATGTGAAAGGAGAGATACCAATATTCAGATTAGATTATATTGGTATCCATAGACAAATAGTCTGATCTAACATAAAGTACCATTTGAGATTGGTTTGTAACTATTGATTTTGTTGGTAGATTCTGAGATTCCCAGTATCACATATGCTAGATTTCATCAGGAGTACATTAGTGCAATAGTAGTCAACAGCTACTTATGAGCATTTAACTCTGTCCAAGTCCTTTTTTTTTATTGCTGAGTTACAACACTTGTGCACAAACATCTCCTGTCTCTTGTTATTCTTCCTGTCTCTTCCTGCATCTCTAAACACAGGGCCTTTGAGCTCTGCCCTTTCCATATAAACGGTGTTTTCCTATTTAATGACATAAACTAATGTGTGTTAACAGATGTCTGAGAGAAAATTAGCTGCAGTGTCTGGATCATTTAGAGTTGAGTTGCTGTTCAGAAACACTTTTATAACAGGCTGCAGGTTTGAGGGAATACATTTCTTCCTTATAAAGGTGAAATTGCACAGGCCCAGTTTGAGCCTACTGCCTCCTGTGAATTCCTGTTTCAAACTATCTTGCTCTTGATTTTAATGCATCCTGATTTCTCTACCAGATGGTGAACCTCCGCAACAGTCATGTCATTGCAAAGCAAGACAAACTTGAAGGTGCACATTTTCTCTATTATATAGACTCTAACGTTTATGGCATGTTGGAGTGGAAGAATTTTTCAATTTTTTAAAATGCAGCTGTGGTAAGATGCGAATTTGATTAGAGTAGTACTGAGGGAAAGAGTATCTAGAGAGCTGTGGGGGTGCAGTGGTTAGAATGCAGTATTGTAGGCTAATTCTGCCGACTGGCAGCAATTCAATTCTCACTGGTTCAAAGTTGACTCAGCCTTCCATCCTTCTGAGATCAATAAATGAAAACCCAGATTGTTGGAGCAATATGCAAACTCTGTAAACCGCTTAGTGAGGGCTGTAAACAGGGGTGGGATTCTACAGATTTGCACCTATTCACTAGAACCGGTTGTTAACATTTTAAGCAGTTCGGAGAACGGTTGTTAGAAGAAATTACTGGCCTAATCCTGTAAGAAGGGCAGGAAGGAAACATTCTGGTGTTGCTTACAGAAACTGCCTGTCCATTAATTCTTATTACATTCTTGGCAGGACTAGATTCCTGTCTCAGGAATTCTCTGGAGTTTTTTTTCCTCCTTTGCTGGTACTTTGCTTGTGTGGAGTGACCATTCAAAGTTACAATGGCACTGAAAAAAGTGACTTATGACCGTTTTTACACTTACGACTGTTGCAGCATCCCCACAGTCATGAGAGGCCAGGCGAGGAGATGCGTGCCTCAATGTGAGTGATGTTGAGTTGGCCATGCCCAGCCAGTCCATGACCACCACCTAAGCCATGCCCACAGAACCAGTTGTTAAAAAATTTGAATTCCACCCCTGCTGTAAAGCACTGTGAAACAGTATATAACAGTGCTATTGCTATTACTAAGTGCTATCTTTTCCATTCTAAAACTACCCCACCTTTCTAATACTCCTCTGCAGCAATAGTAATGGTATGGTTTCAAAGGAGCTTCTGGAAAACTGCAAAACTATATTTATTTATTTTGAAGAATACCTTTTCTGTTTCCTTTTAACATTTTAAAATATTTTATTTTTACTCTAAATATTCTAATAATTTATAGTTATTGCATAGTATTTTTTCTTTTTTGTGCACTGCAGTTTTTATTTTTACATTGTTGATATAGCATGATCATGTACATGCAGCAAAACCAAAAAAATTACCTTGAAGGATTTTTAGGATTAATGGAAAAAGAACTTGAAAAAAAATCTGGAATTTTACTGTTATATATGTTGACAGCAGCATGTATTGTGTATAAAACTGGAAAAGGTATTTTAATTCCCACAATGGATAAATGGCTGGAAAAAATTGCAACTATCAGAGATGGCTAAATTAATTGCTTTAATCAAAGAAAAGAGTGTATCCAACTTTGTTTCTAACAGGAAAACCATTTCTGGAATTTTTGCTTGAGATGGAAAAAAATCAAATGTTGACCTTGGTTTTGGTGATTAAACAAGTTTATTGTTGTAGAAATGGCTAATACATATTAAATATGTAAAAATAAAAAGCTGAAATTGCAATAAGATTGTTATTCTACAGTGCTCAAAAGAGTTGATGTTTTTTTTCTTCCCCCCCCCCCTTCTACACTTCTTTCTTTCTCCCTTTCCCTTCCCATTTTCCTGCTATCTTCATTTTTGACTTGTATGTTAAATTTGGATAAATTAATTAAGATAATTAAAGAAAAGAGCACCATGAAGGATAGCCATGAACTGTCAAGTACAACCAACTTGGCCCCAGATCATTAAATTTGAAGGTACTCAGGACCAGGAATCAGGGGGATTTCAGAAGCAGCCTGAGACTTAGTCAAGCAATGTGAGAAGGGATTCGACTACATAGTAAAGAGGATGGTATGTTCTCACATTTCTCAGATGTAACCTAATCTATGGATATTTATATTTAGCTATGTCAGAAGCAAAATCTATAGTTCAGAATCTGTGATCAGAGATTCTTTAAAGATCAACTCCATCCAATGAAACTGATAAAGGACATAAATAGGAAAACTGATCTCAGAGAGAATGGGGAGGGGGAATCATCTTTGCTAATCCAGATCTTGTTTTCCTGAAAATAAGACCTATCCCAAAAATAAGCCCTAGTTAAGACCACACCCACTCTGTCCCACCATCTGGTTGTACAAGGTGGGATGAGGCACATGCATAACAAGCTAAGGTGGAGGGTTGCTGCCCCATGTTCTCCTCATCCATTTACCTTAGGATCACTATAGCCAGGCCTCCCATGCCCTGACACCTGTCATCTGCTACCCAACTTCTTATGTGGTTTGCTTGTGCCACTTTCAACCTGATGCCACATACATACATTGCACTGCTGTTGCTGCTCACGGCAGAAGGTCACATAGCTTATTGAACCAGTGCCACTACTTGTGGCAGGATTTCACATGGCATATCATGCCAGTGCCACCACTCACACAGAAGTCTAACAGCACACAACAGATGTCGGGGTGTGGGATGCCTGGCTTTGGTGGTCATAACGTAAGTGGGTAAGACACCCACCGAAAATAAGACCTGGTGCTTATTTTGGGCCCAAAAGAAAATAAGACCAGGTCCTATTTTCGGGAAAACACGGTACATGCCAGACAAGTAAGTCATATTTCTGGCCAACTAGATTTAGGTATGAATAAAGTAATCCTGAATTGGAGACCAGCACAAATTTTGCTGGTTATCTTTCTCTGTTCAGGACAAACTTGATGTCTCCTTGCATAACTTCGTGAAACCATCACAACTGTAAAATTCCTACCAAGCCAATCTGTTGTATCCAAATCCCCAGTCAATTTCACATGCATATATACTTTGTGAAATCATGTTCACATATGTTATCCCCACATCAACAACATAAAACATAAACCAAACAATTGATAGGGGCCCCTTATACTTCCAAACATATATAAAGCCTTCCAATACTGGAAGAAGTACATTGTTAAAGACTTTCCATTAATGGCAGTAACAATGGATCATTGCCCGTTCCCTGTCTCCTTCCTACATATGCAGACAGTTACTAGCTATCTTATCTCCAACATGAACTAGTCATCTGGTCTGATCCTAAGATTGATTCCAGCAAGACATTCACTATCTACTGGGACTACCAAAACAACGATAATCTGCACCCCAGTTGTCTTTTTCATTTTCCACAATGTTAATTGTTCTTAGATAAATACTGTACTTAAATTGACTGTTCAACATTTATATCTTAATCCCAGTTTCTTTAAAAATAATTTCATAAATTCATGCATAAATTATAAAAAGTGCAAATGTTAGTGTAATTTTGAATATATGTATGAGCTTATTTCAAATACAGAAATTGAATTTATTAATTGTAGAATGTTTACTGATACAGAAATTTAACTCATTAGATCATGGTCGATATGATGGTTGGATTTGTGCCTGAAATAGTGAATTGGAAAAAGACCAGGGATTATTGTAGATAGCATCCTCCACAGGAATTCAAAGTTTAATGATGTGGCAAACAGGGCTAATATAAACACTGGGTGTATATAAAAAGGATATCAAGCAGAACTTATATTCCTTCAATACATAGCAGTATGAGCCCAGCACTCAAAATTGTGTTCAGTCCCAGTACTTATGCATTTTAAAGAAGGACAAAAGCATATGAGAAAGAATACATGGCCAGATCAAAAAAGTCTTAGGGTGTAGAATCCAAGGGTAAGATTCAAGCCACTTTAACAGTATGTACATATATACAAAAATGTACTGAAGAGCAGTGAATTGTAAAATAGAGGAATCACACAAGAGAGGTTGTGAGAAAAAGGGAACATTTTGTAGCAACAATTATAGAACAAAATGCATTATTTTAAAATCTTTCAAACAGTGCTAAAAATTAGTCAGAATGAGCCAAACATAGCTTTTGGTAGCTAAGACCTATATAATTTATGCAGTCCATGCAGATAAAAAAATGAGGGCCAAAGCTTATTGCAATATGTATGCCAGGAGAAAAATGGCAGTAGATATAAGCCAAACGTGTTTTCCATCGAAGGCAAAATTCATTTTATTATCCATCAGAATGATTCTGGAATGTTTCTGAGAAACCTGGAAACAAAATTATTCCTTTTCAGTGTGGAAGAACTGAAATCAGTACTGGTAGTTGATCACATACAAAGAAAGCTAACTCACTGTCACATATTTGTCATTGGGAGAAGAAGGCAATTGGTTCACAATTCCTGAAATTACTTCAGAATCAGAATAGAGCTGGAAGGGACCTTGGAGGTTCTCTAATCCAGTTATCTAATACCTAAAGGCTCTACAGTACAGTACAATATAATCTATCAAGAGTAACTAAGAATTTAACACCTGTTCCAGTTCACAGCCAAGCACTGGGAATATCAATCTTCTCTAGTGAAGGCCACCTTAGATAATTACTGTAGCTTGTATTCAATTTCTTTATCTCCTTGAAGTTCTTTAGCTCTCATTTCATCTTCTCTAATCAATTTTTATTATTTAAATAATGTTTCATTATTTATTTTGATATATAAGGAATTCTCAAGATGCTCCTCATAATCCTTGCATTAAACAAATATTGCATTTTGGGGCTTGTGCATTTTTTTGTTCTTCCATTTTCACGAAGGAAGGTTGCTTAGCTGAAAGTCATAAAACTTGAACAACACAATATAATTAAGTTTCTCATGAAAATAGAGCTTGAGTTGGGTAATTTAGGCTATCATATCTAGAGGTAAACATCTAAATGATCATTACATGTCAGTGACCACTTAATTTGGCATATTTTAACTGCCATCTAATGATCAAATGGATTTTTGCAGCCTTGATATGGCAGATATATTTAATTTCTGTGTTATTTTAGAAACTTTACCACCAAACAGCTTGGAACATTTCATACATATATTTCTTAATTTTTAATTCAGTTGTGATATGTCAATGAAACCTCACATTGTTCTTAAGACTCTTGATCTTTAAATTATCTGCACAATTGTATTTCATACTCAAACCCAAGGTGGGCTGATACTGGTTGCACCAGTTTGGGCAAACTGGTTGTTAATTTTATGTCCAGTTCAGCAAATCCCACCTCTGGCCGCAAATCCCGTTTTTGCTCCCAGGCCAGAGTGGTGCAGGAGACTGACTAGGCCATGTCCACCATGGCCACACCCTCCATGACCACGCCCACCAACCAACCAGGCTAAATTTTTTGAAGCCCTCCCCTGCTTAGCAGATGATCTTTTTCCTTATTCATAGGTGCAATGATCCTGCCATTTGCTCTCTCCTATCTTGGCAGTGAAGAAATAGCTATTAGAAATAGCTATTAGTTGCAAACATGGAGAGTAGTTGCAGTTTTAATTAGTCATTGAAACAAAATAATTTAAACAAAGTTTAGATAATTAGAAGAAATACAATTCTTTTTTAAACTATACACATTTTGACATTGATAGTCACTACTTTAATTATATAAATATATATTTTATAAATATAGAGTATTATCCATTTGAGCAGGTATGGAGTTTAAAACTATTATATTTGTAATTTGTAAAAGCACTTCAGCTTTTTATTTGGCCAAAATATTTCAATGTCTTTCCTTATAAACAATCCTTTCTTATAAGTTGTGTGTACATGTTTCTTCAAATATTAGAAGCAGTATAAGTTGCTGGGAAATTCAAGCAGGAAGATCTTGTTATTATTAAAATCTTTATTTTTAACTTCCCAAAGATTTCTGATTAGGGATTAAATGCTGGGTTCTATGGCTTTGTGGAATAGATAGGCACTTATTTTATTTTAAAGTAATTCTTATACTTCTAGATTACCTCTAGATTAAACACTTTCAGTGTTTTGGAACTTTAAATAATGAGCTTCATTGCCAGTTAAAATAAAAGCACAGGGCGGGAGTTAAGAACAAGATCGTGATGAGATGGTTGGTGTGCATTGTAAGCTACATTGTGATCAGATTGCATTAGTATATTCTAGAGTGTGTTTGTATATTGTAAAGAGCTACAGAAGGGTTGATTCTTTATAGATTGAACTATATGGTTGGTTTATACATTTCTGCACTTATGTGGTTTACCACCTGGTGTGCACACCTCAAACTCATTCTTGAGGTGTTTGCTAGAGGTAGCAGAACCTCACACACACCTATCACTTCTGTGCAACTACATTGACAGTAGAAGTTTTACTGGGACAACTTATGATACAAGGAAGCTTGTCAATTTGACATGGATCAGATGACTGCTGTATGAGCATTGCTCAGGTGCCACAAGCCATTGGTGGTGATGTTGGTAAGAGAGGCATTTTGCCTTTCAGGATGGTTGGATAATTAGTTGGCAGCAGTGGGAGCAATGGCATTGGGGACAGCATTGGCTTCCTTGCCTTATTGCTAAAAAAACAAATTTTATAAATAATAGTTTAAAACATTCAGTTGTATGAATTTCAATATACAGTCAAAAAATCATGCTTGCTATAATAGCATGAAAGAAATTGAAATACCATTATAAATATAAACTCTCTCTCTCTCTTTGTGTGTGTGTGTGTGTGTGTGTGTAATTTATGAAATCCAAATGTTTAATTTTATAAACTCCCCATGATGTTCCATTTATATATGTTATTATTTCAGATTTTAAAAATTATTTTTAATCTTACTGGTAATATAAAATCTTAAGATTCAGACTGCTATTTTGGGAATGTACTTGTAAATCTGGAACCTAGAGACCTGGTATTTTAAAAAATAGTTTCCAATGTATAGTACTCTATGTATAAGTCAGCTAAAAATTTCTAGAGGCTATTTTGACCAATCAAACATAGGCTGGAATAGAGTAAGAAGGCCCCCACTGAGCTATTTCTCAGGAGCAGAAAATTTAATTGGAAAGTGAATTGGGGAGATCAGAATGGCAGTGGCTGAGGGCAAAAAGACAAGCATAATAGCAATAAATGTCCTTTATCAAGGGAGAGAAAATAAACCACTCAGACTGAAGACAAACTGGAAGGCATGATACTACTTTTCATTTGAAGCAGTCATTTCACCTGGTTTTCATTTAACTGTGCTACTCGAAGTTTTAGGTTTAGCCAAGTTATGCCAGATATCTGGAACCTACTTCAGGTCATAGTTACTGTTCAGAAACAGAAATTCATAAGAGTTCTATCTGTAGGATTTTGGACTGAGTCAAGATGACTAATCTAAAAAAATGGTAACAGAAAAATACAGATAGGAACTGGATAGTTTGTAACATGTCCTAGAGAATACCAAACTTTCTCAGTCATGTTTCCTGCAGAAAAATGCAAGCATTTCAGTCAATGCAATTCATCTAGGACAAGGACTTGAGATCCTGAAGAAAAATCAAAGTAAGGATTACAATACCAATTGTTCTCCTTTCTCAAGGACCATTTTTATGTCTTTTTAGGACTGAACCTAATATAATATAAATACATTCATGATAATGTTAGTATATTTATTATTTTATTATATATGGAATACAAGTTTAAATCACAAAGTGGTCTTCAAAAAGCAGAATGTAAAAATGCATTTAATATCCTTCCTTCCCTTCTGTTAGCAACTCTATTTATATAGTCCTACAGAATAGAGTGTACAATGTACACTCCATATTGGCCTTTCTGCTTAGCTGCAACAGAAAACAAGAAACTTTATTCAGAACAAAAAGCCAGAGTATTAACATAGATGCATATTTATAAACACTGCCGTCTACCGAATGGCTGTAGTTGTTGCATAAAATACAAGAACATGTATTCCAACACCTCCTTATGGCCTTGCAAAATATACAGTGCTGTTATCTACAGGGACCAATGACACATAATCCCTTGAAGATCTTTACATTCTTTCAAGCAATAGCTTCATTCAATTGAAAGCCAACCTGCTTATATTACTGAAGGCTATAGATGTTTGGAGAGGTACCTTTTCAGATAGGAGTAACATTAAGTGGATTTTGGAGGCTTGGAGGATGCATTACATGTGACCAATATTTCCTAAAGATTTTTCTTCCTGGGTGTTCTTGGCAATTTCTCTATAAATAATGTTAATCATATTTTTTTAAAAATCTTATTACACGTTTTTCAAACATTTACACCACATTTCCATTTTTGACAGTGCTTCAGAGTCGGCTGCTTTCCTATTTACATAGTAATACTTTCATTTTCATTTTCAATTCCTGATATATTTCTCTAATATATTTATATTTACCTTTTTATAATTCCTTATATATACATTTCCTGCTACTCTTAAGTAATTTTTATACATATTCTTTACTTTTCTCCTCTAGATACTCGTACCATATGTCCCAAATCTTATAGTATTCTGTTTCCTCCTTGTCTTTTAACTCCATCATTAATTTATTAATTTCTGCACATTCAAGCACTTGTTTTAATCACCATATCTTCTGTAGGGGTATTGTTCTGTTTCCAATGTTGTGCAAAAACAATTCTGGCCACTGTCATTATATGGAGCATGATATATTGATTTTTTTTACTTAAATTGTCTTTTATTATACTTAATAAAAATAATTCCGGTTTCCACTCAATTTTTTGCTTAATGATCTACTCAAGCTATTTCTTTATCCTCATCCAATACTTCTTCGCTTCTTGGCACATCCACCACATGTGAAAAAATGTCCCTTATTTATGTTTGCACCGCCAGCATGTTAATCATATTTGATGGTATACATCAGCAATCCCAAACTCCTGGTCCATGGACTAGCACTAGTCCACAGCATGCCAGCAACTGGTCCACACAAACAAGTGAAACCTTATCCACAGGATGAAGGCACCATGCAAAACAATATCTCTTCCAGTCCACAAAAAAACCTTTTCCACAGAACTAGGCTTTGGTGCCCAAAAGGTTGAGGGCTGTGGATATACATTACTGTTTTTAATATTTTCCATTTTAAATGACAGAAAAATGGTATCAGTTTTCAACAATTATATTTCTATTTCAGGATAAGCATTTTGAGTCAACTGATTTTTGTCATGCTATTCTCCAGAAATATTATTCTATGGAACAATAGTGGAAGATGAAAACAATGATTTCTACAATTGGAAATTAATCCCTATGGACAACCTGGTGGGAAATGATTTTCATACCCTATGGCCTAATTTTGTTTATTCATGGATGCTTGGAGGAGTTTTTTCTCCTAAACCTAGTCTATCACTAGTGCATTTCTAATATTTAGGCATTTCATCCAAGCTATTCTTTTGCTTGGAAGCTGGGACATATAATTTTGCATATAAAGTATGAAATTCAAAAAACAGTTAAGAATACTTAAGTTCCATCAACAACTAAGTGCTGCATTGTTCATTTGATTCTGATAGAGTTTGAGTACATTTTTCTTCTAATTTATATCTCAAACTTTTCTTTTATTGATTGTGTAGATAGGAGCATTTGTCTAGACTAGGGGTAATTTTTTTAATCATTCAGAAGATGACATAACATCCAGCATTAATATACAGTGATGTTCTGCTGTGAATTATGAACTGTTTTGCATTTAATTTGTCATGCTATTAGAGATTAAACTTTTTATATATCGATTCTGGAATATATTCTCTATGTTAGTGGATGTGGATGGTTATGATTGGAAAAAGTTAAAAGTTAACATCATTGGAATAACCAGTTAAAGTTCAGCATATTTGTTTGAAATGGATGTCATTTTATCACCTCATTAGCTTTTTTAGAAAACTAAATAACAATATAATGCTAAACTCCTTATAGTCATAGTAAAAGGTTTTATACATTACAATTTAAAAAATATTATTTTAGTAAAGTAACCTCTCAAAAAAGCTTGCTCTGTTCAAAACAGGAGTAAAGTATAATGCTAAGGACATCTACATTTTTCTTTCTAAATAAACCACTATAAATAGTTTATTAAGGCGATATTCCATTCATTGCCTTAAAGAGAGCCATCATATGCAATCCTTTTCTCTAGCTTTTGTGTGTGTGAATGTGTCTTCTAAAACTGAAGATAGATTTATATTTTGAAGGAGGAATCAACTAAAGCAAAATAGATTTAAGAACCTAGTAGTTGCTGCTTTTGCAAACATAATAGAGAAACATAATAGACTCACAAATGTTTTTGAAACAATGTTTTATGTCATTAATGTTTTAATGACTTGGATATTATCTCATAAAAATGTCAGAAAGATTGTGCCAAAAATCATTTTACTAACAGTAGAAATAAGTCTCTGTGTTGAAAAAAAAATATTGAATTGCTTATATGGATCTCTTCATTGCTTTTAAACTAGATGCAGATGTTTCAAGCATCAGTGTGCACCTCAGCATTGCCACCTTTCCTTTATTGTTATATGCACAACATATAGTTGTATTAGTAATATTTTCACTGGTTTGACAGGAATGTGCTGAATTCCTCCTTTGGATTATAGATACCAGCACTTAAATTGGTCAGTTGCCTGAAGTTGTTAGAGATCCCTGGGTCCAGACCTTTGAAAAGTTGTAGAAGTCTGTACTATTTATACAGCTTTCTGAACCAAATGTCATCAATTTGATGAGCTTCTGAGAGTTTGCAAACCCTATGGCAGGCTTCTTTCTAGAGAAAAACATCTCTGAAAGCATCTACTCCCTGAACACTCATAAAAAACTTGCAGGCATGGTTGAAAAGGGACAGTCTCCCTCCTCATTTTGTACATTCAGGTGGAATGAAATCAGTCACGAAGAATGATGCTCTGCTTCCCTCTTGACTCGCTTCTTATTTTTTGTTATCTTGTGGCATCATGTTGTTTACAAGAAACCAGGCACTTGCTTTGTTCGCTTTTCACAGTGAAAGAAGGAACATATGAAGTGCAGAGCATAAGGCAGTTGTAACCCAGAGCACAACATGCCTATGAGGAGATAGTGTAGCATGCTAGGAATGAATGCTGAAAGCAAAAAAGAAGGATTTGAAAAGTGAACTTTTTCTGAGAATAGACTTGGTCACTCAAAACAAATTGCTAGCTTGCCTTCAGGTAAGAAAGCATACCTGCCAATCCCACTGTAGCCAATTTACTGCTGTTACTTTAATAAGTTCAATATTGTGGACTCAACATCTCTTGGCAATCTGAAATCCACAGATTCTCTCCTCTGGCATAGAACACTGAAGGCGGCTGAGACTCATTACTGAAGTTGAAGAAGAGTCTGAAAGGAATGTCACTTGTCAGGTGCTATCCATTCTCTTTGAGATTTTATGGTTGGCACTAAATGGCTTGTTGCATTTCCTGTGCCTTTGACATTGATGAAAAATTCAGTGCGATTCAGTGTCATGTGATTTAAAGATTCATCCCTCTCATTTCTTATACCCATGCACAAACCAAGAAGAATAAAGCCAGGTGCAAAAAAAGAAGAGGAAAAATCCTCTGCAGGCTTGTTCTAACTATAATGGCAAGAATGTTGTTGAGACTACACAGCTGGAGATATCAGAAAGTGATTAATATGAAATAATTTCTTTCCCAAAGGAATATACATATTATTTAAATCATATTGCATAAATAAAGCACTTTTATTGATATTTGCAGCATTGCTGTTTTTCAAGAGGGACATCCAGTGTTATAAATTCACTCCATTTTCAGTCAAATGAGGAATAACCTTCAGACTGGCTCCCACACTGAAATTAGACAATAATGCCATGTGAAAAACTCATTGTGAAGTAAATGAAGTATTAGGAACCATACATGAAACTTTTAAATATTATTAACATAACAAAATGCTTAAATTATGCAAGTGCTTGAGAATCAGTTCAATGTCATGGTTAAATCATCAAACTAAAAAATAGGAGACCTAGAGGTGTGTTACTGCCTTAACCACAGAGGTACCTGCATGGTAACCTTAGGTCAGACACATTCTGTCAGCCCTAGGAAGGAGGCAATGGAAAGTTACTTCTGAAAAACTTTGTCAACGAAATTTGGAATTTGTCAAATGTGCAAGGACTTGTCTAGAATTGGACACAATTGAACAGAGAAGAAAATGAAGGGCGTCAGGAATGCATAATGGTATATTTTCAGAACCGGGACGTAAATATGTTAAACTAGTATTACTAGTAACATCTGTGGAAGCCTATTGCCTCAAACCTCAGGAACAAAAATTATAGTTATTGACTCTGCAAAGATATGGACAACTAGTAGATGGTAGAAAAAAGGTTAAAGGTTAAAAAAAAAGCACAGTTACTTAACTAAATATACATTAATAAGGAAATCAGGCCAAAGAACATGATGGTTGGATACCATCAAACTTGACATCAGCCAGAGTATAGTATAGAAAAACTCAAAAAAGCAGTGCAAGATCAAAAGATGCGGAGAGACTTGGCCAATAGAATCACCAAGAGTCTGATAACCTCATCAACAACATCACATTAATAGCTGAAAATCCAAAAATATATAATAATAATTCAGGTTCTCTTAAATATATTTTCTAAAATCTTGGATCCACAGGCTTTGAATCATAGCTTTCATGTGCCTCAACATTATTATTTTTTGTAAACCTCAAGAGTCCCCAGATTTGTATCCTACATAGACTGTAATTCCACAGTAATTTCTTGAAAATTGGTACAATGTTTTGTTTACAAACAATAAAACCAATTAACTCCTAAACTTTCAATATTCCTACTGTACTTTTAAATAAATTTAAAAAGAATATTCAGATTATATCCTTTGGGTTACTTCAGCAATCCAAGCCTTAGCAATTGGAAAGAACAATGTCTGGTCTAGTTTTTAAAAAATGTAACACTTTGCATGAAAACCTTAAATAATAATGAACATTAGAAACAGAATTTTTTTTTTTTAATTTTAGACATGTCTTTACTGACATTTAGTAGTTCTCTGGGTTTTTACAGCTCAGATATGCTTTGCCAAAAATCTAAATTTACCCGATAACTGATTACTTGATTCAAATAGACTTCTTCAAAAGACTTTCATGTTAAATATGTTATCTTTATACATACTGTATGAGTCCTAAATTAGCCATATTAATTTGGGATTATATTGAAAGCACAATTAAGCACTTTAAACTACCATTAACATAAACCATAATATAAACAAATAAATAGAAAGAAATGTATTTTATTGTAGAAAATGAGTATATACACTTTAAAAATGCTTAAATGGAGTTGAATAAAATTCATAGGAAGTTGTCATATTGAAGTGAATAATTATTTTCCCTTAAAAGCAGACCTCAAAATATTTTGAAGGGGAGAATCAGAAGATTCATTTTGAGTTATCTAATTAATAGAATGGTGAAAAATTCAGCTTATTGTTGTCAAATGAAGAAAATCAGAAAAAGGTGGTTTCTTTCTGAATTTTGTTGCTTGCTAACACTACTACTAATGGTCAAAGCAAATGGCTGTAGATAAGAGTCAATGGAATTCAAGATGGGCTGGACAGATATCTCTTGTGAGCATGAAGAGAATAATGGCGTGCTTGACGGTTGAATCAGATGGTCAACCTAGTCATCTCCTACACCGGGATGTCAAATTCAATTTCATTCAGGCCACATCAGGGTTGTGTTTGACTTTGGAGGGCCAGGGGAAGTGGGCATGGTGGGGTGGGCAGGGGTGGACATGACCATGGTGGTGTGACATGGCACTCATATCAGGGACACCTGTGGTGGCCAAATGCTATGACAGTATTTCCCTGAGACCCTCTCTCAGTCTCATTATAATTTCCTTTCTTCCTTCTTTTTCCTTCCCTCTTCATTCTCCTTTCTTCTTCCCTTCTCTCTTTCCTTATTTTTCCTTCCTTCCTCTCTTCCCATTTTTCATTCTTTTTCTTTCCTCTTTCCCTTTCTTCTCTCCTGTCACTTCTTGCATGCTCAAATGCAAAAGGGGAAACATTTCTCCTTTTGTTTTGCTTTTAGTTTGTTTTGATAGCCATCTGCCAGCAAAAATGGAACTGGGGGGGGGCATGCAGTCACCTGTGGCCCACTTTTGGCCTGAGCAGCCTTCTGCAGCCCTCTGCCAGCAAAAATGGAGCTTTTGGGAGCTGCATATGGCCCCTTGCACCCCCTTTTCAGCCTGGATGGCTGCCGTAGTTCTCTGCCAGTGAAAACAGCCCAGAGGACAGCGCATTGCCTCCCCATGCCCTGTTTTCATCCTGGATAGCCTCCTGCAGGCCTCTGCCAGCAAAAACAGAGCCTGGAGGACTATGTGCATCCCCCATGTTTTGTTTTCACTGACAGAGGTCTGCAGAAGGCCATCCAGGCTGCAAACAAGGCAAGGGGGGGGGGCTGCATGCAGCCACCTGAGCTCCATTTTTGCTAGCAGAGGCATCGCAGGCCAGTCCTTTGCTTTTTCCAAGATGGCCCTATGGGCCAGGTCAAGCACCAATCAAGCCGGATCCAGCCTGTGGGCCTTGAGTTTGACACCCCTGTCCTATACTGTTTATTCTGTAAAATACATGGTTAGATTAATAACAAATTACTAATTAAAGTTTCAGATTGTACAAATATATTTTATATACAATTGTTATTAAGTGAATAGTTTGATTCAATTACTTGGAATGTGGCAAATATTGTTTTCCTGGATAGAATAGTTATGAAGTTGACAGATTTTGTTGAAATAGATAAATTAATTTATTTGACTGGAAAAAAGGTATTTATTGCTGACTGAAGCCTCTTAGGGAGTTTTTACATAAAATTTGGGGGGAAATGAACTTGTGACATGGTTTCAATGATTAGACACAATAGATTATTGTGTAACCCTGATGTGGCCTTGAATGAAATCGAAAGAAGAGTAATATGATGGAAACTTTAGAATCAAAATGTATTTGCACTTATAACCACTATAAAAACAACACTCTTTATGCTTTTTTTTTTTCTTGACAAATTTTCTTTATCTTTTTTTCTTGTACTTTTTTCTTTTTCTTTAATTACTTTCTTATTATTTTCATCTTCATTACTTTCTGCTAGTTTGTATTAGCTTTTATCTTGCTTAAATCAATCATGCAGACATGTACTTTTAATTTATTACTTTACTTTTTCTGACATTTTATTTTATGATATTTTGGTTTTTTAACAAAACGTTATGCATTTCTAAAAGCTATTACACTATTATTAAATTACATGATGCTTTCTCACAGTATATTTACATAGGATTATGTTGTAAAATACTTCCAAGCAAGATTGGTACTCTTATCATTGGAATACTTGGCATAATGCTGCATAAAACTCCCACATTTTATTTGGGCTAAAATTGAAATTTCAGATTTTATTCCAAATTCAAAACAAACTATCAGAATCCACAAAACATTGGTTCAAGATGTTTACACTTTCTACTTGACTCCACTATCAATTCATGGGATCCCGAAATAAGAATTCCAATGTTAAAGATAAATTATCTACTTTTGCTAAGTTTATGCTATATAGTTGATTGTCTTTCCACTCCTTAAAGAATTGGGGAAGATTGGCACTTTACTTATGAGGTGGGATTAGAAGTCTTCATTTTAGCTCTTAGTTAAGTCACAAGCTCAATATGAGCCAAATGAAATGTGCTGGAGCATTTCCAGTGTTCAAATCATGGACTGCCTTGACTTAAGTGGCTAGGTAGCATAATGAACTGAAAGTGGCATATCTGAGGTTCTGTTATTAGGAAGGAGGTTATTTGATAAAATCAAGCTGGGGTGGCAAAAAAGCTCATGTGCAGTTGAAAGTGGGAATTGGATACTGTTGCATGGGAGTAGGAGACAGTAACTGGTGTGGCATAAGGCAAATATGATGTTAATTTCCTGATTCAGTATATTACTTGAAGTTTAGCTATTTGGTTTGGAAAAGTGTAATGAATTATTTTAGTATCAATGAATTTTAGCTAAGTTTCCTTTTTTCTTAATTTAATGCCTTTAATTTCAGCAACCATTTCCTACTTGAGTTATCTATTTTGCATAATGTTGTTTACCATAGAAATGAACAATGTGATGGTCTATATAGTATATGTATGTATCTATGTATGCTAGTCCATCTATTGCATTTTTGTTTATTGAGCATCTATTTTTAAATCCCCTATGTCTAAAAGTATAACTTTTGTATAACAAAATGCTGCCTATTTTAAATAATGGTATATTCTTTGTCTTAATTTATGTCACCCCAACACACATCTTAACCCAATTAACCTCTCAAGGAAGTAATATATGTTCCAGACACACATATTTTCAGCAGCAATTCAAAGAATGGGTAACCTAAAAAAATCAGATAAACACCAAGGTAGGAACTATGTATGCATTAAGCAAAACTAATATAATGTTTCTATTATTTCTCCTCATAATGTGTCACTTTTTTCTTCCTGTTTATACTCCTTATTTATTTTACTTTTGTAAACCCAATAAACCCATGGTAAATCCAATAAAACACCTCAGAAGAAAGAAATGATAAGCAGTATTGCTGTTGATTACTTGTAATTGCCACTTACAGCAAGTTTTGGAGAGAGTTACAGAACATTGACAAATCACAAGAGAAAGATTAGCAATTGACAAATCACAAGAGAAAGATTAGCAACTGTAAAAATAATTAACCGTCTCCAAACAAGAATATGCTAACATGCCAAGATTACCATATTAAACTTTAGCAGAACTATACTGTTAAGAGTCCAAACCATGACGTGTAATAATTATGCTAACAGGAACAATGTGTACAAATTTTCACACACTTCCAATTATCCAGTTACTCATTGTGTTCAACTTTAAGGTAGGTCATTTGATTTGAACTTAAGCGCAACAGATATATTCATGTTTTAGGGCTTAATGTTATATGTGAAGCAAATAACTGTGGTTTAAACAATGACACTGCAATCTGGTAACATAGATCAGTATTATCAATAAGTAATTATTTCTTTTTCATCTCAGTTCTTTGCCTTTTTAAGATACCATTTTAGAGAGTCAGAAGAATTTTCTTCCCTGTGACAGAACTGTAGAAGTCAGTTGCCTGAGATGGAGACTATTACAAAATTGAAGACGGAATTAGTCTTTGATAGTAGGTGATCAAACTTTAAAGAGTTTGGAAATAGTCTGCTTTTTTGACAACAAAGAAAAGTCAAAGTTCTGTTTCCAGGTCTGAAAATGTTGAACTGGATAAACAAATATTATAATAGAAATCTGCTAAGAGTGTGGCTTATTAAGATTAGCCATCTAGGATTTTACAATATGCTAAGCAAGAATCAAACAAACCACATTTTGAATAGTTACAATGCATATGATGGCATTGTACAGTGTGCCTATATAGTTGGGTTCACATTTTAGATAGCTACAAAATATAAAGCCAGCTATGTAGGCACCCTGTACAAGTCCCAATGCCATCATATTCATCATTACTTTACACAAATGTCATGAGTTATGCAATATGCATCAGTCATCATTGATACAAATTATATAATTCATATATTTTTGTGATGCCATCACAAATAACAATGTCTGTGTGAAAGTATAAGTAATATCTAGAAGAGTTCATATACTGTATTCCTGTAGTCAAAATCTTTCAAATGGCCTTATTTCCAGAGGTGTCAAACTCACGGCCCACGGACTGGATGTGTCACATGTTGGCCCAACCCCTGCCTGGTTTAGCAAAGGGGAGAAAAGTCCCAATATATCACGTGACAATGCCATGATACCACAAGTTTGACACCCCTGCCTTACCAAACCAATGGTCTCTTATCCTCAATCTTCCATTTGTAGTATCAAACTGAAATTCAGATATTACAGATTTTTTAATACAATTTTAGACATTTAATATATAATTTCTTGTATAGGAATAATAATATTATAATAATATAATATAATATAATATAATATAATATAATATAATATAATATAATATAATATAATATAATATAACATAACATAACATAACATAACATAACATAACATAACATAACATAACATAACATAACATAACATAACATAACATAACATAATATAATATAATATAATATAATATAATATAATATATAATGCAATGCAATGCAATGCAATGCAATACAATGCAATGCAATGCAATGCAATGCAATACAATACAATACAATACAATACAATACAATATTTTTAAAACCACTTTAAATTAAGAAAAAAACACATAACAGCTAGTCAGATGTATATTCTTATGTATATTCTTAGAGTGAATAACACTGGTGATAGAAATCTTACATTCTACCCTGTCATTTAAAAAAGCCTTATGTATTATAGAGAAAAGTCAAAGCTTAAATCATTTAGAAATAATATAACACGAACTCATTTACTGTAGTTCTATCATTGCTTTTTAATCCATGGGAGTGCTGACATCCTGGTGCTGGCCTGAATTAAATTTTCCAGGCAGGAGTTCATATAAAGCAATATTTTATATAACTAAGACTTTTCCTTTTGATTATTATTTTTGAAATTAAATTTAGAGAGAATACATAGTGGACACCATTCAGCACTTTGGATTTGCATTCTGAGAACCAGATTGTTAACTTTTAGCAGTAAAAATTACCCTAATTGATTGTCATGTTAGTATTATCATGCTCAGTAAGTGTGTGTGTGTGTGTCTGAACATGTGTGTCAATGCCACGATATCAAATAACAAAAGTGTATATCTCTACAATTATTTTGATATCTAAGAAAAGAGCAGTTAGGAGGCTGCAATAAATAGTTTTTTCATGCAATATTTAATTAAAATACAGATATTATATCTTTGTATGCTGCCCAGTGTAAATGTGCTACCATATGAATGATTAAATAAATAAATAAAAATAAATCTATTAAAATTACATGTAGAACATTATTACAATTATCTATATAGTAGCTATAATCTTAGCAGCATTTTTTAACATTTCAATCTTCTGATTTGTATGGCCCCATATTTGACAAAAAAAAACTGTTTCAGAAAGAGTAAAATTTATTTATTTATTTATTTATTTATTAATCAAATTTATATACCGCCCTTCTCCCAGGGGACTCAGGGCGGTGTACAGCCTATCTAAAAACCCACAAATATACAAAAATTAAAAAAGTATTAAACCAATTTGGCTGATAAATAAAACTAAACAGGTCCCACCCCCCCACCTTAAAACCCCAATTTAAAATTTAAATACCATGGAGACCAAAATTAAAACCATTATCTCAGCCCAGGCCGGCCTGCTCAAAGAGCCAGGTCTTCAACGCGCGCCTGAAGGCCCTCAGATCCGTGTCAGTACGAAGCTCCGGTGGCAGAGTATTCCAGAGGGCGGGGGCACCCACAGAGAAGGCCCTACCCCTCGGCGCCGCCAGACGACACATAGCGGCCGACGGCACCCGGAGCAGACCCTCTCTGTGGGAACGCACTGGCCTGTTGGAGATCACCAAAATGATGGTAAACCTAAATTTACATTGCATTGTATAAACTCAACTTTACCACATCACATCCTAGAGATAGTACAAATCAGAACCTGAGGCAGAGTATTCTTTATACTAGTTATCTAAATTACCACTGTCACTTAGTTTTTAATCTTCGGAGAAGTCCCCATAAATAATTAGTTAAAACTAGTGTGGTGTTATTTCAACAGGGTGGTATAAATAGAAAGAGAAGCAAGTAATTCAGCTATGAGGGTTTGAAATCCTGAAAATATTAATTCACTTTAAAAAACACCCATGCAGTTACCTTCTGCTGGATTCTATCCAAAAGTGTGGAGATCAGCTCCCAAAATTATTAACTACGGCCATACTGTCTAAGGGATTCTGAAGTTGACCATAACTTTTGATGGCGTACCTGGCTCCCTGCCACGTGTCATCGGCCTGCCCGGACTCCTCGAGGTGATAGCCGGGCTGGCGGTTGAGACCCCTAGGCTTTTAGTCATGGGGGATTTTAACCTGCCATTGCTTGGTGAAACCTCTGGGGTAGCCCGGGAGTTCATGGCTTCCATGACGGCCATGGACCTGACCCAATTAGTTTCTGCCCCTACTCATATAGGAGGACACACGCTGGACCTGATTTTTGTCTCTGGTCAGTGGTTGAATGACTGTAATTTCGGGGATTTAGTCATCAAGCCCTTGTCATGGACAGATCATTCCCTTCTTAAACTGGACTTCTGTACCGCCACCCCCCACCGCAGGGAGGCGGAGCCATGTAGATGGTTCCGCCCCAGGCGCCTGATGGACCCTGAGCGGTTCCAGAGGGAGCTTGGGCCATTTCCCGAGACTCTGGCTCACAACTCGCCTGGAGACCTGGTAGCCACCTGGGATAGGTTGGCTGCCGGTGCTCTGGACTGAGTTGCGCCTCTGCGACCTCTGACTCGGCACAGATCCCATTTGGCTCCGTGGTTTACAGAGGAGCTACGGGAGATGAAGTGCCGAAAAAGACATCTAGAGAGTGTTTGGAGGGCTAGCCGCACAGAGTCTGACCGGACACAGGTGAGGTCTTATATTAAGACCTACCTTGTGGCGATAGAGGCGGCGAAACATTCACATTTCTCCGCCCTTATTGCATCGGCAGAAAATCGGCCTGCCGCCCTGTTTAGAGTGACCCGCTCTCTGCTCGAGCCGAGAGCGCGGGATGACCTCTTGCAGGGTAGGGTGGAAGAGTTTTCCCGATTCCTGCATGACAAAATCGCTCAGATCCGGAACGGGCTGGACTCCAATTGGGTGGTCCCGGGGGAGGTGTCCGGGGCAGATCTTGAGAATATTATCTGGGAAGGGTTCGATCCTGTGACCGCTGAGGGTGTGGACAGGTTGCTGGGGGGGCTGAATGCCACCACATGTTTGTTGGACCCGTGTCCCTCCTGGTTGGTTTCGGCCACCAGAGAGACGACACGAGGCTGGCTCCAGGGGATTATCAACGCTTCTTTGAGGGAGGGGTCGCTCCCTACTGCCCTGAAAATGGCGGTGGTGCGGCCCCTCCTCAAGAAGCCTTCCCTGGACCCGGCTGTTTTAAACAACTATCGTCCAGTCTCCAACCTTCCTTTTTTAGTGAAGGTTGTTGAGAGTGTGGTGGCACGTCAGCTCCCTCAGTACCTGGAGGAAACAACTTACCTCAATCCATTCCAATCGGGCTTCAGGCCCGGCCATAGTACTGAAACAGCATTGGTCGCGTTGGTCGATGATCTCTGGGGGGCCCGGGACAGGGGGTTCTCCTCTGTCCTGGTCCTATTAGATCTCTCAGCGGCTTTTGATACTATCGACCATAGTATCTTATGGCGGCGGCTGGAGGGGTTAGGGATTGGGGGAACTGTCTTACGATGGTTCTCCTCCTTCCTCTCCAGCTGCTCGCAATTTGTGTTGGCGGGGGGGAGAGGTCCACCTCTAGGCCCCTTATTTGTGGGGTGCCTCAGGGGTCGCTCCTCTCCCCTCTCTTGTTCAACGTTTATGTAAAGCCATTGGGCGAGATCATCCGTGGTCTTGGGGTGCGGTGCCATCTGTACGCAGATGACACCCAGTTGTACATCTCCACCCCAGACCACCCCAACGATGCTGTGGAGGCTATGTCCCGGTGCCTGGAGGCCGTGCGGAATTGGATGGGCGGGAACAGGCTCCGACTCAACCCATCCAAGACTGAGTGGCTGTGGTTCCCGGCGCCCCGATATAGCCAGCTGACACCTTCGCTGGCTATTGGGGGAGAGATTCTGCCCCCTACAGGGAGGGCTCGCAATCTGGGTGTCCTCCTGGATGCACGGCTGTCTTTAGAACACCACATTGCGGCCGTCTCCAGGGGGGCGTTTTATCAGGTTCGCCTGATTTACCAGTTGCGGCCCTTCCTGGATCGGGACGCCCTGCGCATGGTCACTCATGCCCTTGTCACTTCTCGCCTGGATTACTGTAACGCTCTCTACATGGGGCTCCCTGTGGGGAGCACCCGGAGACTCCAACTGGTGTAAAATGCAGCCGCGCAGGTGATCATGGGGGCGTCGCGTAGCTCCCATGTGACGCCTCTCCTGCGCGAGCTGCATTGGTTGCCAGTGGCTTTCCGGTTCGCTTTAAGGTTCTAGTTTTGACCTTTAAAGCTATCCATGGCATTGGGCCAGGCTACCTGCAGGACCGCGTTCTGCCGGTGATCTCCAGCAGCCCAGTGCGTTCCCACAGAGAGGGCCTTCTCCGGGTGCCATCGGCTCTATGTGTCGTCTGGCGGCCCCCAGGAGTAGGGCCTTCTCTGTGGGGGCCCCTGCCCTCTGGAATAGTCTGCCACCAGAGATACGTACCAGCACGGACCTGAGAACCTTCAGGCGTGTGTTAAAAACCTGGCTCTTCGAACAGGCTGGCCTGGGCTGACATGAGATTTTAATCTTGTCTCCTTTTAATTTGGATTTTAAATTTAGGGTTTTTAATTATATTAAGGGGGAGGGTTGATTTGTTAATTTTAACAGCCTAAACTATTTAATCTTATTTAAACTTTTGTATATGTATTGGGGTAGATCTGGCTGTGCACCGCCCTGAGTCCTTCGGGAGAAGGGCGGTATATAAATGTTAAATAAATAAAATAAAAAAATAAATAACTGAAAGGCTGTTCAGATTTGATGGAGGCTGTCTACTATAAGGCAAGGATAAGATCTTTATGATTTAAATGAACCCATATCAAAATGAGAGATATAATCGATACTGATACCAGAAGAGTAAATTAGCCAATATTATTTTAAAAGGTTAATAGCTCAATTTTGATAGAGATGGCTGAGAAATACATCTGCATTTTGAACAATAATTTGTTCCTCTGACTAATGTTAATTGTTGATACAATTAACAAGAATGCTTCCATTTATGTTTTATATTTATAAATCTTTGATTAGAGATCTAGCTAGATCCAAATGATTAGCCTACATTATAGGTAAATCTGCTTAGTATGTGTGTTTATATAAGATAAAAGAATCGTATTTTAGAAATGCTGGTATAATTGTCATTAGAATCTTGTTATCTTTTAAAAGCAATTGTCAAAATTTGTACACATCTTTATGAACTAAAGATCTTGCAGATTTTTTTTAATATTATAGTGTGGGAGAAGCAGAATTGGAAAAAGTTGTCTGTTGAATCATGCTGCTAATGCAGAAATAGGATTTCCATCTTTTTAAAAAACCATTCTTCCTTTTAACAACTATAGGGCAGATAGAACAAAGAGCTGTCTACGCTTGGGACAGATGTATCTAAAATGATGAAGTGCAGAAATTTTATAGCATCCAAAATATTTGGTTTTTTAGCCTCTGATTGGACACATTCAGTGAAGGGTAATTGGTTCCACTCCTGCTGTTAAGAATTATTTTCCTAGCATTCAACCATAATCTGCCTTCTTGTAATTTAAGTCCATTATTCCATGTCCTGCACTCCGGATTGATATAGAACAGAATCTTGACTTTCATTGGTGTTTGTGTATTTCATTTGACAGCAAACATGGATGAACATTTCACTTACTTTAGTTTTTCATAAGTATTAAACAAACAGAATGGAAACACTTTAATCTAAAAAGTTTGTATCAGTATCATCTTTTTTTAATGACCCACTAATCCCTTGTGGGGTAGTCTGGGCAGTTGAATGGAGCTGCGTATTTATTGGCCAGATGCCCTTACTGTTGCCAATGTGGCGTTATATTCAGCAGATATATTCTCAACATGCTCAGAGAGAGAAATATCTGCCTCTACCTAGGAACTCACAGCCTCCTGATTGAGGTGAGAGCTTTCCCTCTAGACCACCACATCACTCTAAAGTTTGTATGTAGAAGCCAAATTGTCAATTTCTAGCAATTCTGATCAGCAATTCTGCTTTTCATACAAACAAACAAACCCCTTATTCTTATTTTCTATTTCAGTATAATTGCTTTATTTTTCTTCCTGGATTTCTGCTTTCAGGAAACTTTCTGCTTCCTTGGTTCATCTCTACGTAAGAGAATTAATGCATGTTATGTTGCTTGAAAGTTGTTGTAAGCAGTTTTTCTATTGCATACAAGAATGGGATAATAGTCATGCATAACACATGTCTAATGCAAGGAAAGAAAATTAATTAATAATAGTTAAAAGGACTACAGGACCCTGTAATTTCTAGTCAATATTTAGGCATGAAGTTAGTGGGCTGACTCCCCCTACTTCTGAAAAATGTTGCCAAAGAAAATTGCATGGATTTGTCCATGCAGTTGCCAAGCGTCAATACTGATCCAAAGGCACAAGTATAAGGCAATTGTAACAGAAGAAAAAATATTACTCTTTTTAAATGATTTACAAAACCTTAACCACTACACCAAGTGGATTTTCATATATGTGTATGTTAACATATCGTTTATATATATACAGGTGGTCCCTGACTTACAACAGTTCATTTAACGACCATTTAAAGTTGCAATGCCTCTGTTGCAGCATCTCCATGGTCATTTGATCAAAATTCAGACGGTTGGCAATTGACTCATATTTATGACAGTTGCAGTATCTGGGGTCACGTAATCACCTTTTATGACCTTCTTATAAGCAAAGTCAATAAGAAAACCAGATTCACTTAGCAAGCATATTATTAACTTAATAACTGCAGTCATTCACTTAACAACTGTGGCAAGAAAGGTTGTAAAATGGACAAATTCACTTAACAAATGTTTCACTTAGCAGAAATGCATTAGATTGCGAAGTAGTGTTGTATGATGCTGCAAATTTGTCCTATTGTTTCTTTTTATTTTTCTTATATGTATTCATTTCATGTATTCATAACTATGTTTATACTTATACCGATTATCTTGTACGCGATTGACGAATCAAATCAAATAAATAAATAAAAAACAAGTGATTACCACTGTGTATATTCTGAATTGATTGTTAATTGGAAAAAAGCAATGTAGAAACGATGTATTCTACTATAAAACTTCTACAGATATCAGAAAAATGATGGATTCTATCGTATATCTGTGGTCATGGTCCTTGCTGCTAGTTATCCAACATAAATAATTAATTTTTGTACAGTGTGTTGGGGTTGTGATCGGCTGTGCACCGCCCTGAGTCCTTCGGGAGAAGGGCGGTATATAAGTATTAGTAATAAATAAATAAATAGAAGTTTTTTTACAGGTAAGATGACTAAATCAAATTATAAAGTATAATTCAAAAAGCAAAAGTAAATAAACCAGAAAATAAAAGTTAGAGGGAAAGAAACAACTTTACACCCATATAGGGAGAGAGAATATATTGGACTTTTCAAAGGTTCCACAAAAAGGCTGGATGATGTTGAATTGTATTCCTAAAATTTGTAGTTTTCAGAGCCTAAATAACTTTGTATTTTTCATGAAAAATAAAAAGCTTCCAGAAAGATAGATTTGCTCCATTGGAAAACTGCATACAAACTGACTTTATTTTTACCACTGTGATTGTAAATATGATTCTGCATGGTCAAAGTTGACTGTTATTAAGACTTGAGTACCATCATTCATTTAATTATGTATTCATATAAATTTAGCAGAAAGTCAGTGCTATGCTATTCAAAGGGTAATATAGGCTGGTATACTACATTTTTCACACCATAAGATGCACTTTCCCCACCACAAAAGTGGGTGGGAATGTCTTTGCAACTTATAGACTGAATATTGTGGTGGGGGGCAGGAGGGTTGGTGCAGCGCATCACCAGAGAACACTGGAGCCTTAAGCAGCTGATTGGCAGTTGGATTGGTGTCTCAGAATCCTCCTAGGTTGCGGACGTGACTGGCATGGGACCACTGATCAGCTGTTCTAGGTAGCGGGGATTACCACCACCGCCATCTATCGTTGCACATTCACCACCGATAGAGAATCTATTCCAGTATATATTCCTTTAAAAAGATAAAGCTTTCCCATGCCAATCACGTCCGCAACCTAGGAGGGTTCATCTCTGATGCACAGCCTAAGAGGCAATGTTTTCCAAAGAGCTTGGTCATGTGGCTGGCATGACTATATGTTTGAGGTACATGGAATACTATTATCTTCCCTATGAAGTGGTACCTATTTATCTACTTGCATTTACATGTTTTATAATTTCTGACTGATTGGCAGGAGCTGGGCCAAGTAATGGAAGCTTACTCCACTATATGGTGTTTGGTTTTGAACTACCAACCTTCTGGTCAACAAACCCACGTTTTAACCACTTGACATCTTACTTCTTTTCTTCCTTCCTTCCTTCCTTCCTTCCTTCCTTCCTTCCTTCCTTCCTTCCTTCCTTCCTTCCTTCCTTCCTTCCTTCTTTATTTTCTTTCCATAACCATTAACATTCCTTAGGTACGAATCACATGAAATTACATAGTTGGTTTTTAATTTAATTTTCATAATTTAATTAGGATGTGTTTTTATGCACACTAGGAGACAATTATGCATATCCATGCTATAGAAGGCCTTGAAACAGTACACTCTAGCAATCAAAGAAGAAATATTCTATGTACAATTTACACTCCCTGATGCTTTTAGATATCAGCCCTGCTACAACATAGAATGCTGCCGGGTACTGCGTAGCTGTACTTAAATCCATTAGAAGTTGACCTTTGCCATAAACCATTTTTACTTAGCACCTAGTTTCTTGTTTTAAAGTGATTTGTATTGTGATAGATTTAGTTTGCCATGCTTCTTTACATACATATACTGTCCTTACCTATCCTATTAGATTCTTTTTTTATTCCTTTTAGATCTTTATTTTTATATTTTTTAGCTTTTTATATGATTTGTTTTATTTTGATGTATCTTTTATGGTTCTTATTTTTTTGTATGCCATCCTCCTTATGCTGGTCTTTGACTGTAATATGTTTCATTTGAGTTGGTGTATAATACAAACATTACATTTGACCTTATACACAGAACCTCAGATAATCATTTAACAATCCATAGCTTTGAATCAGGCACAAAAACTGAATCAGAGTCTGTACTTATTGAGCCCACACGCAGGTTTCTATCACAGCTGCTTTTCCTCAGTCCTTCACTTACTTTTCATTTCTCTCTAACTTGTCAGATATAATTAGCAGTTGTTGAATGAATTGATCAGCTAATTTCCTTCTCACCCTTGGATGCATTTAATCCATTAGCTGATGATTTGTAGAGGCTTGAGCTTTTTTTCTTCCTGGAAATAATTCTTTGACTGCTCTGTATCAATAATTATATTTACTAAATCACCTTCATTTCATGATAGCCCAACTAACCTTATTCACAGAATTTTTAACAAGCAGGGTTTTTTTTCCGTTTTTTGTTTTTGCCTTTCAGTTGTTTAAAAATCATTCTGCATGACAACTCTGCTTTCCTCTCTAATGGCAATAGCTGCTACCTAGTAATTTTCTTGTTCTTGATAAAAGTTCAATAGATAACATGAACCTCTCCTTGTATTTTATGCAATTATTTATTTATTCTCTGAAATTGATTTGAAATCCTTTTTACTTTCAATTTCAGTGCTATTATTAGCTTTGCTTCCTACATATTTCATAAGAGTTTTTAAATTGTAATAATTATAAAATAAACTTTATGATACATTATAATGGTAGACAAAAAATTTTCTCTTTAATATCTGGGAAAACATTTTTCAATTTCTAATATTCACATCCATAAATCTATGCATCCTTTTTTTTTCTCCCTTTCCAATGTTGGAACACTGGCATCAGGAAGATAAGGATTCACAGAAGTTTTCTGTGAGTCCTGAAATCAAATAAACTCTAATGATTAAATATTTTCCAAATCTAGGGAAAATGATGTTTAAACTTCAAAAATAATGATAAGCTTCTATTTAGCCCACAAGAGAGGCTAAACTTCTAGCCTCGCTTGTGTGCTAAATAACAAAAGGCAGAATGCCTTGCAGTACAAGTATTGTTTTACATTGGGAACAAATTCTAAGTATACAGCTTTCCCCTTTAATCTAAATTGAAACTTTAATTTCAACATTTTACACTATTAAGCAATAGCAATAGCACTTAGACTTATATATTGCTTTATAGTGCTTTCCAGCCCTCTCAAAGTGGTTTACAGAGTTAGCATATTGCCACCAACAATCTGGGTCCACATTTTACCCACCTCGGAAGGATGGAAGACTGAGTCAATCTTAAGCCTAGTGGGATTCGATCTGTCAAATTGCAGTAGGAATAGCTTGCAGTACTGTACTCTAACCACCGCACCACCGAGGTTCCCTATGAGACCATTGGTAGCTGTTATTCACTTCTTAGAAAAAGCTAAACAAACATATTTTATTTCAAAATTTAAATTTTACTGGCCATTGACCAAATAAACATTACTATTACTACTATTACTATGTATGTTATTTCAAAACTTCTTAGAAGTGGTCTGGGTGGGACTTATTTTTGCACAGAGTTGGTTTAGCCATTAATTTTCTTCAGCGACTGTTGAATCACAGATATATATTTGTGCAGGTGATAAGGATAAGTAAAAAGTGCAAAAAGAACTTTTGCTTGCAGTGCTCATTGGGATATAATGCAGCTCTAACTTTAAATAAGACAGTGAAAGACATGTAGAGTTTGTATGCGAGAGTGTGGAAATAAGAGCACATAATAATGATAAAGTCTATGAATATGAATAGGACACCAAGTTATTATATATGCTAACAGAGTACTACTTGTGAAGACTGTCCAGAAAATGATGCAAGGCTTATACTTGCATAGAACAGTTTCAAAATATTTCCTTCTTTGTAGACCAATTACTTGAGAAGTAGTGAGTCCTACACATGTACATCTGCTCCTAAATAATCCATGTGTCATCCATCACAACTTCTTTTTACTTTTCATCCTTGAAAGAAACTATAGGTTAGAAAAAGAAGAGTCTCTGAGGGATCTGCAGGATAAAAATGGAATACCAGAGCTCAGGGTTACTTCTCCCTGACCCCTGACACACACTTAATATGTGTAGCTATAATAATTTCATTTCTATTATGGGAGACATCATGAAACCTATAGAAATGTTGTTTCTACAGTAATGAATTTGAATGAAATATCCTTACAATATTTTTGATAGTTAAAAAAACCTCTTTTAGTTGTTTTCCTGACATTTTTATACCATAATGCTCTTTTCTAACACCAGGATCACATCTTTCCACTAAACTTAGTTTGTTTGATGATGGTCTGTGTATTTTCAGTTCAGTATTTCATTCTCTCCCTCTAATAATCTCCCCAAGTGATGGCTAGCTATCTCAAATTCAAGACAAGCTGTCTTCACTGACAAACACAGTTGTCAGTCATGCTTCTCACCAGAGGGAGAAAGATAGCCTCTACAGTGCATAGCTACCGGCTCCATTTTTTTTCTGGGACTGGATATGAATCTGTCTGCCTCAAACTTTCTTATAACATCTGATTTACACCATGACTTTAGGGGATTAGAACATAAAGTAGGATGAGATACTCTATTACCTTGGATACCATTAACCTGAAGCATGTATATGTGTTTCAATGACCATTCATAAGGTTAAAAATCCTCAGTGTGTCATATAGTCTAATTCTCTACATAATATTTCCTTTCTCTCCAGCAGTACCTGTTAATTTAGTTTTCTTTCTTACCTTCCTTCTTTCTTTTCTTTCTTTCCTTCCTTCCTTCCTTCCTTCCTTCCTTCCTTCCTTCCTTCCTAAGATTTAGCTTTTCCTTTCCTAATATGTCCTGGTGTTCAGCTGCCTCATTTTGTTTTATTTCTTGAATCTTCTTAGAAAATGATCAACAAATACGTAGTTTGCAGTGAGGGGAAAAATTCATTATTATTTTATTTGTGGTCTTTTTGTTGTTAGTCATTTATGAAATTTGTATACCACTCAGATTCTTGTGAGTTTATGCTACAGCTCATAGCTTATTTGGAGCTATGCGTTTATTTAATATTACAACTCACAATGCATAGCCCAGAGTTTAAAAGTTGAATTTTAGTTTTCCAGTAGAAAATTATATATAAAAAATGTCATAACTCACAGTGTGATTTAATTTTTGATAAACTGTATTAGGCAATATTACACAGAACCTGTATATATTAAATCAAGATTTGATTATCTCAAGAGCTATAATTTTGTGTGTTGACCAAGAAAAAAAAGTTAAAAATCTATAGCTAGTGGATTATCTGTACAGAGTCGTTGTTAGTAAAGTTTCCTTTCTCCTTTTGCAAAACTTTAGCCACATGATTGATGCATTGGTTTTGATCTATTTGGCTCAGTAATCTATGCAATTTTCTTATCTTCTTAATCATATTTCTACCTTCTAACAGATGTCATTTCCCTTTTTAAACTGTCTTCTAAAATCTTCAGGTTCTATGTCACATAAGTCATTGGGACTTATCCATGTGCATCTAAAAGTTTGATTTCTGTCTTGTGCCTTCAGCCAGTTTAAAATTTGCAAATTTAATAATCAGGATTTCTTTATATTCAGGTCATAGTAAAGCTTACTATTAACTGCGTTCAACTGCATTGAAAGTTGAACTGATCCCTATAACCAGGAACATCATTGATTTGTGACTTGCTCTTTTGCTTTTCCTGTGTAAAACTGGAACATTTCTATCTCAAAATATTATGAGGTTATTGTACACTGTCGATACAAATATACAGACTTCTATCTTCTATCTCATATTCTGGAACAGTCTATACCATTGAAAATACTTGACTAATATCATCTCAAAGTTTCATTTCAGCAATAGGATATTGTTCTTAGGAATTCAGTTCAAGTTTTGCTCAAATCACCTAATAAGGCACCATCTGAATAACTTAAAATAGTTTATGTTTTTGTCCTTAAAAAAGGACAAAAATCAAATAAAATTAAGTAATCATGAATGAATACATCTCTTATCTGTCCAGACCAAGGTACTATATTTTCAAAGAGATAAATTTTCAGAATTGTGAAATTATATGTTGTTGAAATGACTAGTTACATATCTGAACTCTCCTTGTTCATTTATTCCCCCTCTTTTTGAGAATATGTTTGGGTGCCTTATGTCCATCTACACATGCACATGCATGTGTGTGTGTGTACTCATGCATGTACTATACAGACATATATATTTATGGCTTTTTAATGTAACAAAGAAAGCAAGTAAGAAGAGCAATAATAATGATCTTCAATAATAATAACTTCAAAACTATGGCGCCGACAATGGCTGCCTTGGTGAAATGTTCTCTAATGGTTTCTTTATTCCTTATTATTATCTGCAATTCACTATGGATTTCATACTCACGAGACCATCTGCTAAGAATTAGGCAATGTTTCCTTAAGGAGCAGCTTTCTGATTCCCCACCTCCACCTGTCTTTGCAAATGCGGAGGAGATTCTAACCAATTCCCCAGTGCTATGAATTACAACACAGAAAGCAAAGAAGCGACCACGCCAGAACAGGAGATGAGGTAAACGAGCAGGAATTTTAAACAAACTAAGGAATAGTGGAAAAAACACTCCTCCCCTTCAATCTTTCTGACTAATTTACGCTCACTGGCTAACAAGATGGATGAAATTCATTTCTTAAATAGATGGAATTCTGTTTTTTATAATTCAGCTATTCTTGTTTTACTGAAACCTGGCTTAATCCACAAATTCATGGGGACAACACCATATACATCCCAGGATTTCAGACATTTAGACCAGACAGAATTGAAAAGTCATTGGGTAAAACAAAGGGTGGAAGATTATGTTTATATATCATCAACAGCTGGTCTCAGGATATAACTATAATATGTAAGTTTTGCGATGAAAACTTAAGAGTCTTTACATATCAACTGCAAGCCATTTTACTCTCCACGTGAGTTCTTCTCATTTCTCCTAATAGCTGTGTATGTTCCTCCACAAGCCTGTGTAAACAAGGCATTACAAACTCTTGATGATCAAATTATGGAGGCTGAAGCCAAACACCCAGGTTCTCTTCCCATCATTTTAAGAGATTTCAATCAAGCAAATTTAAGGAAAGAGCTCCCAAAATATTTCCAGCATGTAAATTGTCCCACCAGAGGTAAAAATACTTTAGACCACTGCTACACAACAGTAAAAGATGCTCATAGGTCTTTACCACGAGCAGCTGTGGGACATTCTGACCACTGCATGATTCCCTTGAACCTGCCTACAGACAAAGACTTAAACCTATTAAACCAACAATTAAATCAGTGAAAACTTGGTCTGATGAGGCAAAGCTGAAACTCCAGGCCTGCCTTGATTGCACTGATTGGAATGTTTTTGAAGATAACTCTGCAGACCTAGATGAGCTCACAGATACTGTAACATCATATATTAGCTTCTACGAAGACTTATGTGTACCAACAAGGAACCTGCAAATATATAGTAACAATAAACCTTGGTTCACAGCTAAACTTAAGCAGCTACGTCGTTCCAAAGAGGAAGCCTACAGAAAAGATGACAGAATGCTATACAACCAGGCCAGAAACGTATTAACAAGACAGATCAGAGCAGCAATAAGAAGCTACTCTGAAAAGTTAAAGAATCAGTTCTCAACAAATGAACCAGAAAACATGTGGAAAACTCTTAAAAACATCACTGGCTTCAGCAAACCTCCTTCCCAGGCAGAAGGAAATCAACAACTAGCAGATGACCTGAATGTGTTTTATTGCAGGTTTGAAAAGAAACTACAGCCACCTATCTCCACAACCCACATCTCAAAAACAACATCCCAACAACAGCCAAGCCTGCTACAACTGGCCCCAATCCATTGGGCTCACAACCTCTGATGATCACAGAAAAAGAAGTGCAAGATCTATTACACAGACAAAAACCAGGAAAAGCACCAGGGACAGACAAGATAACTCCTTCTTGCTTAAAACTCTGTGCTGAGCAATTGGCCCCCATCTTCACCCGAATCTTTAATAGATCACTAGAGATGTGCTATGTTCCTTCCTGCTTCAAACTTTCTACCATCATCCCAGTGCCAAAGAAGCCTTCCATCAAGGAACTGAATGACTACAGACCAGTTGCTCTAACGTCTGTAGTTATGAAAATCTTTGAAAGGCTTGAGCTGTCCCACCTGAAAACCATCACGGATCCGCTGTTAGATCCCATGCAGTTTGCATACCGAACAAATAGATCAACAGATGATGCTGTTAACATGGCTCTGCATTACATCCTACAACACTTTGAATCTTCAAATACTTATAAGCTTCCTAACAGACAAGAAGCAGCAGGTGAAGCTAGGCGAAATCACATCCGATATCTGTACAATCAGCACAGAGGCCTCCCAAGGCTATGCGCTTCTGTTCTCCCTATATACCAGTGACTGCATCTCAAATGATCCATCTGTTAAAATACTGAAGTTTGCTGATGACACAACAGTCATTGGTCTCATTCGAGACAATGATGAATCTGCATACAGACAAGAGCTTATACAACTTGCCTCATGGTGTAACCGGAACAATCTGGAACTGAACACACTCAAAACTGTAGAAGAAACCCTCCTATACTACCACCTCTTACAATACTAGACAACACAGTATCAACAGTAGAGACCTTCAAATTTCTAGGTTCTACTATATCACATGACCTAAAATGGACATCTAACATCAAAAATGTCATCAAAAAAGCACAACAAAGAATGTTGTTTCTGCGCCAACTCAGAAAGCTCGAAGTGCCCAAGGAGCTGCTGATCCAGTTCTACAGAGGAATTATTGAGTCTATCATCTGCACCTCTATAACTGTCTGTTTTGGTTCTGCAACCCAACAGGACAGACACAGACTTCAGAGGATAATTAGGACTGCAGAAAAAACAATTACCACCCACCTGCTTTCAATCGAGGACCTGTATACTGCACGAGTCAAAAAGAGGGCTGTGAAAATATTTACAGACCCCTCACATCCTGGACATAAAGTTTCAACTCCTTCCCTCAAAACAACACTATAGAACACTGCACACCAGAACAACTAGACACAAGAACAGTTTTTTTCCCGAAAGCCATCACACTGCTAAACAAATAATTTCCTCAACACTGTTCAACTATTTACAAAGTGTACACTACTATTACTGTTAATCTTCTGATCACTCCTTATCACCCATCCCCTCCCACTTGTGACTGTAACTTTATTGCTTGTATCCTCTGTTTTTTAGTATGATTTGATGTTGATTGTACCCTATGACTATCATTAAGTGTTGTACATTATGATTCTTGATTCTTAACGAATGTTACTTCTTTATGTATACTGAGAGTATTTACACCAAAACAAATTCCTTGTGTGTCCAATCACACTTGGACAATAAAGTATTCTATTCTATCTATGCAAGGGTCCTCTTTGTAGACTTCAGTTCAGCATTCCATACCATTATTCCAGACACTCTTCTAAGTAAATTAAATCAACTAATGGTACCTGAACACACTTATAAGTGGATCATAAGCTTCCTAACAGACAGGAAGCAGCAGGTGAAGCTAGGCAGAATCACATCCAATACCTGTACAATCAGCACAGGGCCTCCCCAAGGCTGTGTGCTATCTCCACTTCTCTTCTCCCTATATACCAATAATTGCATCTCAAATTTTTATTTATTTATTTATTGAATTTCTATACTGCCCCCTCTCCCAAAAAGGGACTCAGGGCGGTGCACAGCCAACTAAAAACAGACAATATATACAATTAAAAACAGATTAAACAATTAAATCAAGGCCGAAATACAATTTAAAATATAAAACTAATAGATTTAAAATTTAGAAATATTTTTTTAAAATTTAAAAACCTATTTAATTAAAACCCCAGAAAAACGTTACTGGGCCAGGCCGGCCTGTTGAAAGATCTTCAAATTTCTAGGTTCTACTATATCACATGACCTAAAATGGACATCTAACATCAAAAACGTCATCAAAATAGCACAACAAAAAATGTTCTTTCTGCGCCAACTCAGAAAGCTCAAACTGCCCAAGGAGCTGCTGATACAGTTCTACAGAGGAATTATTGTGTCTATCATCTGCACCTCTATAACTGTCTGTTTTGGTTCTGCAACCCAACAGGACAGACACAGACTTCAGAGGATAATTAGGACTGCAGAAAAAGCAATTACCACCCACCTGCCTTCAATTGAGGACCTGTATACTGTAAGAGTCAAAAAGAGGGCTGTGAAAATATTCACAGACCCCTCACATCCTGGACATAAACTGTTTCAACTCCTTTCCTCAAAATGATGCTATAGAGCACTACATACCAGAACAACTAGACACAAGAACAGTTTTTCCCCAAAAGCCATCACTCTGCTAAACAAATAATTCCCTCAACACTGTTCAACTATTACAAAGTCTGCACTACTATTACTGCTAATCTTCTCATAACTCCTTATCACCCATCCCCTCCCACTTGTGATTGTAGGACTGTAACTTTGTCCCTTGTATCCTTATGATTTATATTGACTGTTTCCTAGTATGATTTGATCGTTGATTGTACCCTATGACTATCATTAAGTGTTGTATGTTATGATTCTTGATTCTTAACGAATGTATCTTTTCCTAATGTATACTGAGAGTATTTACACCAAGACAAATTCCTTGTGTGTCCAATCACACTTGGCCAATAAAAGTATTCTATGATAGCACAAAAAAGATAAGCCAGAAAAATAATTAAAGTCTAGAGAAAAATAAAAGAGGAAGAAACAAGTTAATATATTTTATAATAACTTCAAGTCTTAAACATCAAATTAAACCTTGACTATCGAGAATCATATTGATTTCCATGACTTTGGAGAAAAGTAAATTTGTATATCAGAAATTTAACTTGTCCTCCATGCAGGATTTTAAGTACATTAGAGTCTTTTCCCTGGGTTACAATAATCCTAGCTGTTGTCCACACATAATAAATTTTTTTTTCTGTAAAATTTTTTTTAATATACAGTACATCAATATCATTGCATGGACAGTGTGGTGTCTGAGTGTCATTCATTTTGATACAAAAATAATATTGATACAAATGAAAATTACTACATTGATCAAACTTACTTGGTTCTAATGTTATTATACATATTTCTGTCAGCACATAATCCCCCATTCTTCATTTATTCAATATTTGCTTCATCCTTCTAATAGTAATAACATTATTCTTGACCATACCTGATAACACCCTTTTTCAAAATCTGATCTTAACCTCTAACATTCACTTTAAATGTGTTATGCAAAGTATGTATAACAATATTCCCCCTATTTTTAATTTCTTAATCAATTCTAATTCTTAATATAACCAATCTTCTTGTTTTTTTAAAAAAAGATCCTTTCTATTCATCATATCTTATCCTCTTGGAAGTTTCACTTCTTCTCTTTTTGACTTGCCTCCCAAACTCTTCCCTTGGGTCCTTATCTACATCTTTCATATTCAACCCAACCATTATTTCTATCTCCACTATTTTTTGCTGCTGATACACCTACAAGTCTGCCAAATCCTCTGTTTTTATTCCAAAAATATCTTTCAATTTATTCAGTTCCATTTTTCTACCTCCTAGTATATATTCACCTAACTTTATTATCTCCTCCTTCTTTTCTCCTTCTTCTATTTGTTGTGTAGTCTGTTCTAGCTTGGCCTCTAAGCTTCCAGTTATCTCCCTTGTTTTTTGGATTTTGTTATCTTGATTCATTTTTTCTTATTGCACATTTTCAGTCTTTCTAGTTATGTCATGTAGTAAATCTTTTATCTCCCTGAAATTCCTCATCACAATATTGTAAAAACTTTAAAGAACCAACAAAGTTTCTTTTTGAAGTGCCTCCAATTCCTCCTGGTGAGACATCTTGCCATATTTTTAAAAGTTCAAATAATAGTCAACGTTCTATCAGTAATCTGTCACCACTCAGAAGTCTGTTCTTCTTGACCTCCCAAAGCCAGCAGCTTATTTGATCTTAGCATTGTTCATCAGGAGATATAATAGTTATAGTCTTTATATCCCACAATTAGTCAGTTGGTTCCATTTATACAGTTTGGGGGATTTTCCAAATAACTCCTTAAATCCACTCTTTAAATTGCTAGTTAGATCCAGTATTCAAAAGTTATGGCTTTGACATAGAGAAACTACCCCATAATATGAATAAACTGGATGATGCCTCTTACCTACCAGACATTTGGAAACTAGCCCTTATCAACAAATGAGTCCCAGCCACGAAAACCAACACCGGACCCAAAACAACACATGATGCCACCACCAATCTCCCTCACCAGATTCAAACCCAAACCCACCCCATAGATGAAAGGCAACCACTGTATCTTTATATGTTTAGACTGTACATCGCCCCGAGTCCCTTTTGGGAGAGGGAGCGGTATAAAAATACGATAAATAAATAAATAAAATAAATAAATAAAATCACACGCTGCCACACACCGCGATCCCCAAACCAAGCAAACTGACACACACCATGAACACATAGACAGGCCTCAAACTAAGAGCCAAAGCGGAATGTCACATCACAGCCACCTGCTCAGGATATCAAATCATGGAACTCAGGAGGTTACACCACAAAACCTCAGGATGTTGCAGCACAGCCAACGACCCAGGAGATTACAACACAAGACCCAGGATGTCACAACAATAGAACTCAGAAGGTCATCACACAGCCCATTACCCAGGTCATTATGACCAGGAGATTACAGCACAAGACCCAGGATGTCACAACAATAGAACTCAGAAGGTCATCACACAGCCCATTACCCAGGTCATTATGACCAGGAGATTACAGCACAAGACCCAAAATGTCAAAACAATAGAACTCAGAAGGTCATCACACAGCCCATTACCCAAGTCGTTACAACACAGGAGGCTGATAGACACACAGCCAATATCTCAGCCACACATGTTCTTAAGAGAAAGCCAGCCAATCTGCAAACATTAACTCCATCAACCAATCAAGAAATAACAACACAGCCAACCTCCCCACCAGTATATATAGGGAGACAGCAGCTCAGATCATGCTTTGCTCTCACAAGCACGAAGCCGAAAGCACCAGCCTGAAGATGGCGATTATTATTATCCAATAAATAGTCAAATGTCCAGGATTTTAAGATGTATATTCAAAATCATGCCAGGAAGATTTTTACATCCAGTCTTTCTGCATGTTATAGCTTTTGCTTATTTCCTATTAGGTTGCAATTTCTCTCTTTAATTGCCACTTAAAAATATTCCAGGAAGATTTTTACATCCAGTCTTTCTGCATGTTATAGCTTTTGCTTATTTCCTATTAGGTTGCAATTTCTCTCTTTAATTGCCACTTAAAAATATTCCAGAGAGCCTCTTTTCCAGATTTATTTTCTTTTAGGGTCAAGTCCTAGGCAAAAATTAAAAATCACTTCACTCAGTTCCAGTCACTGTCCACTCACACCGCTCCAGCACGATCTTAATTTCTTCGGCTGCCCCAGCTTCACAGCAGCCATAATGGCTGCCTCGTCTTCGCCTTTCACAAAGAGGGAATAAACCCTGGGTCCAAGCTGCTCTCCACAACCTGCAGGATGCACTTCCTTATATATCACCCCTACAGGATGACTATAGCCCCTTGGGGGACCTTCCAATGAAGAGGATTCAATGTGAGGATGCAGAGTCCCATTCCCCTGCATCAATCTCACAGCGATGTCAAACTGGAAGCCCCATAATCCTTAAGTTCCAATGTTTTGGATTATATTGTAACATCTCATATTCACATCATTGGCTCTTTTTTTTTTAATATCCTACTTGCATCCCCATGAATATTGATCAAAGGAATAGCACTGTTTCCCAAATTAAACATATAGATCAGAGTTCCCACTTACATATTGTACTTACACCATATAGAAGTTGAAACCCAGCCATAGATACGATACTTCCTTTGAAATGCCCAATATACTAAAAAAAATAGAAGAAATGTTTTTTTGAATTAAACTTATCTTAAGTTGGTATAGTTTTAATCTAATATTGTTTACACACTAATAAGGTAAATTAAGATATTTGAAATGACTGAAAGTTTCCCACTTCTATCCCTTATAACTTAGGCTTACATACCGCTTTATAGTGCTTTACAGACCTCTCTAAGTGGTTTACAGAGTCAGCATATTTCCCAACAATTGGGGTCCTCATTTTACCCAACCTTGGAAGGATGAAAGGCTGAGTCAACTTTCAAACAGTGAGAATCAAACTGGCAGCCGGCAGCCAGCAGTCAACAGAAGTAGCCTGCAGTCAGGGATAGGATCTGACCGGTATATAATGTATAAGTACCAGTTCTGTTGCTCTGGGTCATGCGTGCAAGTTGCACGAGTCGCAAGAGTGCAATTTACGAGCTGCTGAGCTGCCCAGACAGCTGAGCAGCACTGTGTGCAAGTGCTCAGCGGTTGAAAAAGCCCTTTTTTCCTGCTTTTTCAATCGCAGCTGCTTTTTCAAAAGCAGCTGCGGTTGAAAATGCAGGAAATAAAGGTCAGGTAAGAGGTCAGGTAAGACCCCAGGTGGGTGGGTGGGCCAAAACAGCAGCAGATATAGAACTGGTTTATATGTATGCTTTCTGTTTTCTGCTTTTCATAGCAACCAGTTCTACAGAAGTGGACAGAACTGGTAGAATCCCACCCCTGCCTGCAGTACTGCATCCTAACCACTGTGCCATCACAGCTCTGTGATATTAGTGTTCAAGAAACTTCAGATTCAACTAAAACATCAAGTCCATATTGTATAGTCATGAGATATTCTAAATACATATAGTGTCATTCTTAATAAATTGGCCCTGAAAAACATGAAATGTTTTGAAAAAAAAAAATAATAAGCTGGTATAAAATATTAATACATGCTTTAGCTATGAAGTCCAGAAAATAATTTTCTAGAATTACTAGAAAAATTGCATCATATTGTGAACTTCTAGAGTTTATATCACATTTAATTCTTCTTAGCATATTAGAATAACACTATAGTAAAGATTTTAGATTAAAAATAAATATATTCTAAATTGTTTTCTCCTAAAGGGAATCTTTAAATCTACATTTTAGATTTTTTTAGATCATTTAATATTTAAACAGTTTTTAACAAAAGCAAAATGTTTTTACAAGCAACTGGATCCCATGATTTTTAAGTTTTTCATTATTGTCTCAATATTAGATTCTAGTTTCTCAAACATCTATTTCATTTTTCAAGATCCACTGCAGTGTTATCAATTAGCAATAGTGTTATGTTTGCATTATACCATTTGTATTCCAAAAACTATTTATTTTCTATTTTACTGACTTTCACCTTTAATGAATTTTCAAAAAAGACCAATGTCTTGATTACAGTGTTTATTTCTAATTTGTTACATCTCTATAGTCCTAAGAAATCAACTGTAACATTGGATCATATATATGGTTTGAATAAGAAGTTCCAAATAAAAGAATATAGAATAATTTCATAGGCACATGACTTAATAGTATTCTGTATATCTTCATGATATGAGCACCTGAAATGCATATGCAAATAGGAGCAGGTTACATAATGTATATTTTATTATAAACAGAGTGGGATTAGAAGCTGTGAACATGCTAACATTAACTTAACTGGATTTGTAATAGTTGTCATTTTAGTTATTTTGTTTCAGGGAGCACTTATGAAATTTGGACATAAATACACATTATTAAAGTAAGTCTTTCAAAATTTCAGTTCCTGCTTTGCAGGCACTTGATACTTCAGAGCTACTTATTGTAAAGAAGTTGTCATGTATTTGAATTATGTGTTGTCCTTTACACTTTATATATGCTTTCAATTCTTTTTGGGATCATTTGTTTAGTTTGTTTACTCAAATATTCAAAACTTTTACATTAATTTAATATCTGGTATTAAATATTACCAGGGTGTAATCAGGTAAAGCACGAATGATGGATATGATATGATAGACATTTGTGTGGGGGGAGGGGAGCACGGGGGGGGGGGGAAATTCTTGTCTTGTTTTTTTTTTTTTTGTGCTGAAAGTTCATCTGAACTTGTGGCAGTAAGCTATTTTGCTGCCTAAGAAAAGCAAAAAAAATGTCCTGCATAGTTACTCTACCTAAGGACAGAAGACAATTTTATGAGGCATAGGGCATGTTCTGTGATACACATACTTCTGTCCTATAACAGAGAGAAATAGCTGCAGGAAATTCCAAAGGAATACCAGTGGAATATTGCTATTTCCTATGTATAAAACCTAAACAATATTTTAGTCCTTATGCTTGAACACCAGCTTTTACTTTTCTTTTTAAATTTCTAACTTTGTTCTTTCACTATTGTTCTTTTCCACCAGATAATTCACCTGGTGTCGACAAGAAAACTTTTGCTTGGATTTCTCAATTTCTAAGATTGTCATTAACGAGACTGATAATAAGCTGATTTAAATATGAATTTTAAAAGGATAGAGTACAAGAATGATATGGATAAAATATATTGAATAAAATCAAAACAAATCATTGGTTTTAGTTTTAGGGAGTCCATTAATCATTTCTTCTTTATTGAAAACAGATATATGTCTGATATTGTTTTCACATCACCCCACGTCCTAAAAAATTTTATTTGATTTATTTTGATTTACTGTTTTTAACTTTCCCTTAGCATAATAGATAAACACCAGTTATGAGTGCATTCAACAAACCTAATTAAAAAATATGTGGCTTAGTACCATATATAACCTCTATCATGACTTAATAAGCATCCTGCATAACCCTAATGTAAAATTCACATTCATTAATTTAAGTGTTATTGATACATTGACATTGGATAACTTTTCCTTCATGCTTGTTGTCAAATAAGAATTTGATCTGCATTATCAATTTTCATCTTAAACAACTTCTATAGTGGTAAAGATAATTGATTTGCCTTTTTAGACCTCATAGTTTTAAGTCACATCAGAAATATTTAATATGTGAAGTTAACATCATATATATCAACAACCCTTGGGTACTGCTTTCAGATGTGCCTAAGTGAGAGATTTCTGGAATACCAAATGCAGCTGTTAGATTGAAGAAATAGTGCATCCCTGTTCTGCAGAAAATTTTCTTAATCTGTTTTTGCAGTGGAATCCTGGGATATAGTTCCAGATCACAGCAAACTTTTCTATAATGATTGAATATTTTTTATCAACATCAGCACTTTAAATACAAATTTAGAATCTGTGACATACTTGCCCTTTTAAAAACAGTTTACTTTTTTGGATTAGGCTGTATCACATGGATTTGGATTTTTATTAGATCAATGTTCTGTAATGCAATTCAAATATATAGTAGCAGTAACAATAATATGTTTACAACATGAATCTGAAAGCTATGCATTAATCTAAATGTTATAGCAGGTATGAACTTGGTAACTGAAACACATCCAATGAGACCAAAAGTCTTGGTCAGCTTTCAACAATATCTTGTATTGATATTTAGAATGATTTTAGTCTTTGCTTAAATTTAATTTAAATTTAATTCTAACTTGATGAATTCTATTTACTAAGATAAAAAAGGATGTTCAAAAATACTAAAGATTTGTAGATCAATTTTGTCTGTGTTGTAAGCAAGTTCATTTCTGTCCTCCTACTGTGTATATGAATGCGTGTATATACTACCAAAAGTATTTTGCTGTGGTATGTTACATAGTTCAATACTCTTCTTTTTCTTATCTAGAAATTAAATGTATTCTTTGAAAAATTGACTACTTGAATATTAATAAATAGGGGGGAGAAGAATCAATAAAATATTCAAACTGATAAGCCTAATCTCTATGTATTCTAAGTATTTCAAAAGTTCAATGTTATTGACTTCCGGCCGACATCACGACAAGACCAAAAACAAAGAATGAAGGTCTCTGTTCCAGCACTGGCTTCTCACCATTTATGGGCTCCGGATGGAGCCAAAAGCCGCCTTGGAGGCATGGCAAAGAACAGGCACCTGGTGAGGTTCTGGGGGAGAACACAACTCCCCCGTGGGAACCCCAAGTTTTCTCTTTATGCCACGACGGAGAGACGAGCAGCCAAGATGCTCTACAAAGTTGGTACAGCCGACAACCATGTAAGCGAAGTGCTGGAGAGAAAATTAGGAATGGTGTATGGAGAAGGGTGAGAAGAATCTACTTTATTTTTATTTACCCCAAAAAGACTATAACTGAGAAGATATATAAAGAATTGTATCAGCGGTGGTTTGGAAGATAAAAGAAAAATTGGGACATACAAAGAGTTTAAAAGAAATTAATTTGGAAGAACACTAATCTGGAGTTGGCGATCGGACAGGATTTGGCACAGGAAGGCATTATTTTAAATTCTGGAAATAATTGTTCTAAAAGAGAAATAACATTTGATTTTTGAAAGAAACTGAAAAAGGGTGGTTGGGAAACTGCATTAAAAGTGCCACTGGTTGGTGAAAAAAAAATCCTGCCGATCCCTTCAAACTAACAATTTAATCAAAAAAGGAATAAAAGGAAGATTAAGACCTCTTGAAACTGAAACATATTAAAATCAAACAGTAAGTAATATTATAGGACATTACCCCTGGAATTATTGATGACTTTGACTGATTAACATTGGGAAATAAAGATTGGAGGACACTGACATTAAAAATTAAAGAGACGCTGGTTTAAATAAAATAAAAACTACTAGATTTTGGACAATTGGAATAATAAGTAACATAAAGATGAGTGATATATGCAAAGAAATAAAGATGGACCTTTGAGTTATGAGTGAGATGTTGTTCTCAGCTTTGTACTTATGCACTAAAATACAGAACTTAGAGATCAGAAATGGCGACAGTAGTAGTAGAAGAAGAAAGAACAAACACGGGGGAGGAGCTAGAAAACAGAGAAACCAGTGAAATGGAATAAGAGGAACAACAAATAATACAAAAGAAGAAAAAAGAAAGTGAACTTGAGATTTTAATAATTTATGTAATAAATAAGGGAAATATTAAAATTGGATTGCTGATAAATGAAATTGTTAGAAAATTACAGAAAGGAGATCAGAAAAGGATGGGGATAAATTTCGAGAACTGAGAGAAAAAATATCAGAAAATGATGACGAATGGAGGAAGGATGATAGAGAATGGTAAGCAAGCCAAAAAAAATGATGAACTAAGACAGAAGAGAGACTTAGAGATGATGATTAGCAATGGAAAAGGGGAGGACTCCACATGAAGAGGTACCTCAGTAGTAAAACACATATAATAGATTTTGAGGAGTTTGGATTAAGAATTAGAAAGAATAAGAAGGAATAATTAAAATGGAACAGTTATGAAAGTAGGACTTTATAATAGATTAATTAAGTAAAACGGATACATGTTTATGGAAGATATAAGTGGCTAATACTTAAGGTGGGAAAGGGAAGGTTAAGTGGAGTCTGATAGAGAAATAGATATAATTATATAGCATAGGATAATATTTCTAATGAATTATATATTTTGTTATTCATGTGTATAAGACAATAAGGATACACTATTATAAGTTTTATGTTATTGGCTAAAAGAAAATAAGATTGAAAATATATTTGTGCAAAAATGTGGAGTTAGAGGGAAGGGAGCATTTAGAAAAAAAAATATGCAACAGTGGCAAATGTAGTATTGGAAAGGGGATAATATAAATTAAGATAAAATTTTGAATGATTAATGAATTGACATGAATACACTAAACTGTAATATGATGAATATAAGAATATAAGTTCAAGGAAGATAGAGATTGATTAAAAACAAAGAGACTGATATAAAGCAATTTATGAGAATATAAAGAAGAAAATTTGGTAATAAATAATGATGTGATGTTAGAAAGCTGTAATGACTAATGAATTGATATGGATAGATTAAATGGTAAATATGCTGAATATATGACCAAGGAAGATAGAGATTGATTAAAAATAAAGAGACTGATACAAAGTAATTTATGATAATATAAAGAAGAAAATTTGGTAATAGATAATGATGTGATGTTAAAAAGCTATATTTGTGATTGTGAACATGATGGATTTAAAATGTAAAACACCTGGAACCATACTATTCTCTTAAAGATGCATTCAAATAATTAAAAAATAAAAAAATCTTACAATAAAAAAGTTCAATGTTATTAAGATGGAAAAGACAGGGTTTTCACTGCCTCTGTGTAAAGATGCAATTATTTTTTTCAAGTAATTTGAAAGCCTACCTTTATTATAAATAAATTATTTAAATATATCTATCATCTACTCTTATGAAAGAATTGCTACTTGACAGACAAGTAAAGTTTAAAGAAAGGTTAGGCAATGTGCAATCCTACATATATGGCTGAACTGTAGCTTCTATCAACACTAGGGATAATAGATTTTGAATTTAATGATATCTGGAGAGCTAGTGATACTAGTTAGGTAAGTTTTTCTTACCTAACTCATCTAAAGCCTTCAGTAACTTGTTAAACCATATGCCAATCCAATTACTGACATATTGCTTACTTTGTGTTTAATTATGTTGAATGTAAATCACTCTAATGATAAAATGGAAAACGACTAGGTAGCCACCACCCTTAGCATGCTGGTTTGAAAGGGAAATATATGGTCTTTTAAGAGCCCAACATCAATCTCTCTCAATCCCAATCTCTCTCTCTTTGTTCTGTGCTCAGTGATGTGTTTGATTCCACCATGATCAGAAGAACAAGACATGAGACAGTGGTCACATCTCTGTTCCTATTAACTCAGGAACTAAATATTGTTTGATTCATGCTGTTGCTTTCAGTGAGCATAGTTGGGCCAGAATATAAGATCTAGCAGTGTTGGATAAACAGGACTCTGGACAGCTCCAAGTGGAAGTGACAAAACTCCAGTGTAACTTCACTTACATTGAATTTCACTATTATTTAAAAATACTGTAAGATAGATTACACACCAAAAGGCAAAAGAAGATATGATAGAATCGTAGTAGTGATATACATATATATGTAAGGATTAACTGTATATATGGCATAAAATAAGGAGAAAAAGGAGGTCCTACAAACTGTTTTGAGGTGTTTTTAATCGTTTTCTGTCTTTTTCTTTCTATTCCTTTTTCTTTATTTTCTTTTTCTCTCTCACATTTATGTATGTGTTGTTTGGCTATTTTAATTGTAAAATAAATAAAGTTTATTTAAAAAAATACTGTAACTCAGATGCTTTATGCATCTGAAATATATATGGCATTTGCAACAAAAGCAGACATGTCACCCAGTTTCTCAGATTCAAGATTCTCAGTTTCTCAGATTCAGAGAATCTGATTATGGAAAATTTCCAAAAACAACAACAATCTGATATAAAAAAAACATGGTTATCGCTTGACAGATTCTAATTTACAGTTAACAGACATATGATCCAGTGTTTCCAATCCTTTTGGTGGATATGATGTCAGCTTAGGCAATATTACCTATCTGTATAATATTATTGCTAACATCTGCCTGAATCAGTTTTATTGTTTCTTTCTTGAAGAAATTGATAAAGTTTGATCTACTACCTGCATATGCAGTTCTTTTGCATCTTGGCTTAGGTTTGTTGTCCCTTTTTTAGCAATAGGATTGCAACTGAGGAGTCCCCATGAATCCACATAACTTCAGTAGCATGGAAGAACTTTTACAGTTTCGCCTGATAAATCAGTTGTGATAAATCTTCACCTACTTGGAGGAGAAAGACCATGTCTTTATGGTTCATAAAGTGGTAATCTTATTTCAATTATTGCTAATGGGGCAGAACTTGAAGGCAGTCTATAAACTGCAATTGATTTAGAATGTGGCAGTATGCATGGTGAATGGTTTATCCATGTTTTCCTCAACAGGTTTACATATTATCAGTTATTTTTTGAACTTACTTTGAGTATCTCTCATAGTTTTTGTTGTGAATAGCAAGTCAGTATTCATAATACTTCTGCCAGTTTTCTTGGCTGTCTAAGTACCAGAGTCCATCTGTGTTACAATCAACATTCAGAGAGAGAGAGAGATGCTTTTTCTAACATACATACAAAACACAGATTTTTCCATACTCTTCTTCATTACTGGTATTTAAGAAATTTGAATCCTTTAAAGGCAAAAATAGAACTTCAACCACATTGAAATATAAATTGCAGTGTCTGAGCTGGGGATGTTCCATCATCCCACAACTCTGATAAATGCCCCAGAAGCTGGAGGAGGTCCAGGAACAAAGAAATTTGCTTTGGAACTCAGGCTTTCTCTAACAAATAGCAAAACAGTCATGTGTTCTATTAAATTTAATGTATTTATTTGTTCATTCTATGTAGATGTTAGAAGCCATAGCTTTTTTAAAAAAATTCTCTGGGCATCTAAGACATTTGCCTAGTTTCATATGGACTTTAACAAAATTTATCTTTAATTTCTTGGGAACTTATATATAACTTGAGATATGTACCTTTTTCAAGTTTACTAATATTAGAAGATCAGGACTTTCAGTTTTTCACTATACAAACCAACTGTGCTGTTATAATAGTACAAACTGTGCACTGCTTAAATATGAGCTATTTACTACTTCTACTACATAGCCAACAACACATAGTTAGGTCATCAGTGGGATACTTTTATGGGCTTTGTCACAAATAGCCTTTGACATCAAGTTCTTTGTTTTCTTTCTCCATGGTCTCCATATTAAAGAGTAAACTTTCAATAGTCTTAAAGCCAACTTATTACAGTTTAAGGCTTAAACTAATTGTTTAACTAGGTCTCTCAATGCTACTGATTTACTTTATGTTTTTTATTTATCACATTTAATATTGCTCTGCTAAATCTTATGCACTTTCAAGAACTGTTAGCAGATTGTATGACATATAAATCTTTTAAACAGACAGATAGATGAAGTACCAGATTATTGCTTATTTTCTTTCTGCCTCTGTATCATGTCTTTTTAAATACAAAATGTCAACTATTCTGAATACTTTGCTGGAACATGGTTTATAAACTTCTTTAACTCTTTTTAGAAAGTCTAACATGGCCATCAGTTTCTAAATCATGATGTAGTTAAGAAAGAGTTGGCGTTGCTGCTCCTATCATGGCTATCTCCTATTGTTTCTGTTATTCTTATTGTTGGTCAGACAGTCACCACATGTTTAGACTGGATTTTTTTATTTTTGTCCAAAAACCCAGCACCTGGGATAGGCAGATGTTGCTTAATAATATTAAAGATATTCTCACAGGATGGAAGCTGTTCTGTGTAAAGCTGCCCGTTTGTAATTATTATTATTATAGTTGGTTACACGGTTGACCAGATATTTTAGGCCGTATTTGGCATTTTTTTCCACCTATCAAGTCCTTTGCAAAGGATAAGATAGATAGGTGTTGATGTTTGATGGTTTTAAAGGTATCATTACAGGATATAAGCTTTTCCAAGTAAAGCTGCCTTTTGCAATTGACTGGTGGGATTGCACCCAAATACCTATTATTATTGGTATATTATTGGTATTATCTTTGCTTTATTTTGTCTCAGTTGTTTTATTTCTATTTTCAACTTTTTGCATTTTGTGATTTTCTCCAGTTCTTTCTCTTTTATTCTGAAGTCTCCATGTACTGCAATGTCCACTATCCAATGCTGTTGTCTTTCTTATTAACAATTGTTAAATAAGACAGGTGTCCGTCTATTTAAATTTTAAAATTCCAGAGCACTTTAGCATCTTCATTTTCTATTTGTCAACTTTATTGTCCAATCAGTTCTTGCTTGTGGTCAGATGGTATTTCTTGTACCATTGTTGCTACTTTTTCATGCTATTAGTCTATGCTATCTTCTTGCAGCAGCTAACTCCTGCAAGTTTCTTCAGTTTCTTTTACAGAGATAGCACTTGCTGTCTGTGCTGTCTTCTCAATTCTGGCTTTGCATGCATTTCTTATTATATTTTTATCTTGCTTTTATAGACACACACACACACACACATGTATATATATATATATTACAGTACAAATGGTCAATCAATAAGAGATAACTTTCTGGTTTAAAGGAAGAAAAAAAAGTCTTAACTTTCTGACATTTCATCCCTACTGAAACTTTCTTGTCTAGAAAAGAAAGTTAAACTTATTTTCTAAATTTACTTTTGATAAAGAATTGAATTGGGATAATTGCTATTCATGAATTGTTCAGCAAAACAAACATCGAAAATAGAACAAAAATCAAGCAGCTGCTACTACTACTAATGAAGAGGTTTGTGTAGGTTGTTGTAGCTTCAAAATGATGGATAGGTATTAGCATGCATTGGGTTTTGTTTAGGTAGTTACCCAGTTGGATAAAAGTGGCAATATTTTTCTTCATATAGGTGTGATTAGCCCTAGGGTGTAGAGTGGGAGGAGGAAATTAACCATATAATCCTATTTACCAGTTCAGGTCCTCTATAAATCCCTATTCTTTTTTTTTATTTCACTTTAACTCAACAGTTACTAATGAGTCCAATTTGCAGCCAATTAGTTGCCCTCAGAAAAGATCACTAATTGTAGCAAACAAATGTCAGCTCCAAAGAGCTTAAGGTGTCTGTGCATGTGATGGGCAGCAAAGCCTTCTCTCCCTTTTCATTTTCACCAAGAGGTAATTTTTTTTTGTATTTGATGAAAAATGTTGCTAATTAGGAGCCAGAGAAAAGGAAATTACAATTCTTAAAGCTTAATTGGGGAGCTTCTGTGGAGGATTTTTATGTCTATAACTTTTTTTTCCTAGATGGAAGTTTAATGATGTTCTCATCTCCCAAAGTTGAACATTACCAAGTATTACCTAATTCATTTCCCTCATTCATTAGGTGACATCCTCAGAATGTCAAAGGAATGTCAGATTATCAAAACCTTAATGTGTGCTTTAAGTACAGTAAGATAGCAGACAGTGGGAGAGTGGAGTAGGACAAGAGGGGCGTGTTTTTTTTTGTTTGCATTTAAGGGAATCTTTTAGTGACTCGTAATGACACTAACATTGATGTTAATTGAAAATTATTGTCCTGAGTAATTCTGGAAGATTCTTCTCACTATGTGCTTTAGTAAGCACTAGTTCAGGGATGTCCAACTGGTGGCCCATGGGCCAGGTGTGTCATGCACTGGCTCCACAAATGGGAAAAAGGTCATGAAATGTTATGTGATGGTAATGTGATGTGGCGAGTTTGACACCTATACACTAATTCGTTTAGACACACATGCAGTCACTAGATGCATCAGTGATCAATGAGCAGCAGGCAGTTGTAAAATAAACTGAAAGCATTCTGCTCTTTGTGGCTGCACTGAAAGCATTCATTTAAGAAATATTAAGAAGAGTACCATACATCTCCAGCTCTCTATCACATTCCTATCTCCTTGCCTTCCTTTTTTTTCTCTTTGCAAGATGTACAGTACGTTTAAATAAAGTTATCAAAGCAGAAGAGAAATGGAACAGTGGTTTTGCATGGGTGATACGGCTCTAGATGTATAAGTACAAATGGAGAAAGAAAGAGATGATCAGAAGCACTAACATTTGGCTCCAATTGACCTAATCATCAATAGTTGAGAATATTTTACATATATTAAGTCAGGAAATGATATTACTGTCCTTGTTCAGAAAAGATGTGACCTATGTGAATTTACAGATCATTTCTTCACTCCTTTATTCCAAGTAAACCTAGTTTTTAAGACAGAGCCTCAAACTTGCTTCCATATTGTATGCCAATTCTAGGATCTTCCATGCCTTTTTTTGTCTCTTTTTTTTTTTACATCAGTGTAAATGGTTCATGTTCAAAAAACCAAGCCTTGGAATATTACCTGGACTATGGATGACACATAGTGTTGTTGGACGTTTATACAAAACTCTGTTTTTTAAAAGCTAGGTGGCCATCTTTTATTTAACATGTATTAGTAACTCAGTTATTTAGCTACAAACAATTCATTTTCTACCTTTTATCTGTCTCCCATGAGCAAAATGCCTGAGCTTCTGACATGGAGAAATGAACAAATGGTATTGTGGTGGAAAGGCAGAGAAAAACAGAAAAGTCCATTAATTCATTTCACTTTCATTTTATATGAATGCATTGTTTTCATCAGTTTTTATTACGCTGCATTTTGTCAAATTATTATAATTCGGTATTGAGGGGATGTTATGGTACAATGTCTTAGGTTGTGTTAACACTTATATAAACCTTGAGATCTCATTGAAACACAAACCATACAGTTGTGTGCACTACAGATGGTTATTTATGACTTATATGCAAGAAAGTATTTTGTAGAGTCATAGAATTGACAAGGATCAAAGACCTTCCACCCCAACATTCCTGTCTTGCAAAACATTTACTGTAAAATGAAATGGATACTGGTAGTTCAATAAAATATCCACTCACTTAAGAGCAGTTTGACTCACAGTGAATTTCCTTATAATGTGAAGCCTTGAAGAGAAAATAGTGAAAGTCAGAGACTTAGTGGACAAAGAGACAAAACAATTCCCTAACAAATCCTGAAGGCTACTTAAAGCATGGCTGCTGTATTAAGGGGGAAGAATTGGTGGGTGCCTAACTGCTTTATTATGGTTGTCTATAAACTGGGATGATGGAAGAAGTTCCTGGCTTTTGTCCTTCACAACATTTTTACTCTGATGTGTTGTCATCAGCTTAAGGGCCCCATCAGGTTTTATGTGGCATTTGTTTAGTGTTACTATTAATCTTTAATTTACATTTTAATTTTTTTATTCATATCTGTGTGAGGGAAGTGGGTGATAACAATTTCTTCCATCTTTAAAAATAGATGCATTTTTTCCCTTCATCAGCAGAGGGTGAAATGATTTTTTTTCAGTATTTCAGCACCCTCTACTGCTAGAGGGCAAATATTACACCTTTTTTTTTATTTTAAGAGATACAAAAGCACTAGAAATCGGAGTATTTTAGTATTTTTAGTATTTATTTGATTTGTCAATCGCTTACAAGATACAGGTATAAGAATAAATATAGTTTTGAGTACATGACAGATACTTATAAGAAAAATAAAAAGCAATAGGACAGGGACGGTAGGCACATTGGTGCGCTTATACACATCCCCTACAGACTTCTTAGGAAAGGGGTGAGGTCAATAGTAGACAGTCTAAAGTTAAAGTTTTTGGGGTTTGGGGAAAAAAATCATTGAGTCAGGTAGAGTATTCCAGACATTGCCCACTCTGTTGCTGAAGTCGTATTTTCTGCAGTCAGGTTTGGTGCGGTTTACCTTGAGTTGGTATCTATTGTATGCTCTTGTATTGTTATGATTAAATGATCATAACACAGATTAGATGTGAGGCATTTTAAAAAAGATACTAAATTTCCATTTTTCACAATTTTATTCCTTGATTCCAAATTCCATTTTCCTTCCAAAAACTTTAGTCCCACCAGTTCTGGAAGGCTCTAAGAGGAAGGAAGGAGGGAGACAGGGAGGGAGACAGGGAGGGAGGGAGGGAGGGAGGGAGGGAGGGATGAAGGAAGGAAGGAAGGAAGGAAGGAAGGAAGGAAGGAAGGAAGGAAGGAAATGCCTATGTTTTTTGGACGGTTCAGCATCTACTGAAGGGATTCCAGGTATGAGTAAATCAAGAGCCCTTCTAGCTTATAGTCCAGATACATTCATCTTTATTCAGAGATAATGGTTCATTGCTTCATATGAACTGAATTCCAAGTAATAAACTTTATTTCAAAGATACTGCATACATTTAAACATCTGTAATTTTTCAGGGACTGTGCTTATTTTCTGATTTTTCATAACAGTTTTCTGCCTATCTATCTTCTCATCATCTGTCTCTTTCTTTTGATGTCTTATTATTTGTTTTGTTTCCATCCCATATCTACATTAGAAATTTTGACTTTCAGGAGTAATTCATGCCTATATCTTGTATAATGTTTATTTAAATAAAAAAACTAATTACTTAAAGTAACAAATGCTCTCTTTAAAAAATCAAGGAGGGAGGAGAAAAAATAAAGGGAGGGGCAAATTCAAGGCTAAATTAATATAGCATAATAGTAGATAAGAAAGAACCATCAGCATCATAACATGCTGTGATGTCCTTCAGACATCAGCAAGAAGGAAGGCATCACTGAAAAAGATGATAAAATTATAAAGCAGAGTTGCATCATATTTTTAAGTTTACTGATTAATATTTTTATGCAAATACACAAATTATTATGACTTAATCAGAAATAGAACATTTTTAGCATTGTGAGAAGTGTATGTCTTTCTATGCCCTGTCAAAATATGGCATCATAAGTTCCTTGGTTCTTCTGTTTATAGTTCTTGGTCTTTAATTAAATTTAGAGTGAACAATGGAGATGCACTTATATAGACTGACACATTTAAATAAACGATATTGTGGTTTGATAACCATAGATTTTGCTTTGAATTCATTGCTTTGAATTCAGCTTCAGAAGACTATATTCAGTAAAGTAGAACTTTGTTACACTCTTAATAAGATAAGGAAACTTCAATATTAATCTTTACAATAGGAATATATGGTTATGTCTCTATTTTACTCGAAGCATTGGAGTTTACAATGCACAACTAATACATTCAAAACTGAAATAATACTTTTGAATAATTCTGTCATTTGCTTAATCCTGGTTGCTGTGTTCTGTGACAGCTTTTTCTTGCTGTCCCTTGCTCTTGAATTATGTACAATGAATGAGATTAGTCTTCTCTTTTCTGGAATGAATGGGATAGAAGGATGTTTTTATCTCTGAGCTTAATGAAAATGCAGATTTAAATACACAGTGTGAGGCAAAGGTTTCCCGATGAAATATGATCTTTAAAATGTATACATGGAAGAAATGAACTTCTTAGGACATGGGATATTAATACAATTGTTTTATTAATATATTAGTACCTATGCTTTTTGATATGGTACTTCTAGGAGAACAACCATTTTAATGGAAAATAACCATTGAATTTTATGGAAGACATGCAAAAAAAAAAAATTCCCACATAAACTTGGCCCCATTTTAATGCTCAGATGGATTTTAAATATCTTTCAGGCAAAGGAAAGAACTTAAAGATCTTTTGAAAGTACAATTGTATGAAGTTGTATAAAAATATAATAAATTAAATCCATCTCATCCACACTTACTGTTTCTTTGATTCTTGCTTTTCAAATTAATTCCTAGTGTTTGTCTCATGTTTTTATCCACCCAAATAAAATTAAGTGAACCTAGTTTGAGTCAGAAAGCAGCAGACAAATCATTACCCAATAAATTTTCAAGTGCAAGAGACTAGTATAAATAGTCCCATTTACTCCAAATATTATGAATTAAATTACCAGAACCATCTGCAGCATTGGCAGTGTCAGCGACTGTGGGGGTTATGATCCAAAATATCTAGAGAGCATTAGGTTGATCTGTTTCTTTCTTATATTCTTTAAAAAATACTATTTAAGATTGTTGAAAGTAATATCCTTATGGGTTCAGTTCCAAGTGGGGAAAAAGACACTGGAAACATGGAGGCTGTTTGGAAGGTTTAATGGTGTACAGGACCACATGGTCTGGAGCTCCAGAGAAAGATGATCACATGCTTCAAAGTGAGAAGAGATCAAGAAAAAAGGACTGAGGTGCTGAGAATGTCTGGGTTTTATACCCTCTGTTGAGATTTGAATTGGAACTTGTATTCTAATTGGTTGTCAGACTCCCAGGAGTAACTCTGTAGGCTGTCCTGAGTTCCAGGCTTGGTCTAGCCTTGCTGGGTGATTATGCCCTTAAAAGGGCTTTTGGCAATTGCTATAGCTTTACCTGGAGTTCCTTCCTTCTAAGTATTCTGGCCCAGGCCTTAATGGCCCACCCATTAACAAAGGTGGGGCTGAGATTCTGCTTCTGGGGTGAGTTTCTGAGTCTCTACTCTATTTAGAGGAAATATTCTGCCTTTTTAATATTTCCTAGGCTATTTCAATTTTCTAGGAGAGGGGTGGGTACTAACTTCCTACAAGATGATTCCACAATGTTATTTTGGGCTGCATACTGATTAGAATTAATCATTGTGTCTTAGTTCCTATTCAGAGCTCTATAAGTTGATTCATAATTGTGACAACAGCAAGAGCAATGACATTATATACATTTTCGTTACCCAGCTATATTGCTACAGCCAAATATAATAATATACTTGGCCATAGAAATATATTGTATTGCATCAGTTTTCATTTGATTCAATATTCCACTATTATTTAGAAAACCATAAGGACTCTTGAAGTGAAAACTAAAACTAAAATATGAATATATACACTTTGTGAGATATTTCACAGCAAATTCCTGAAGATAATGAAACCATAATGAAAATAGCAAGACGGATCTGGTTAAATCTCTTAAATATGGATATTGTTATTATATTCATTCTAGCAGGTACTTTGATTTCATTTGTGGAAAGAAAGTTAAATTAGACATTAAAGTGCTCAGGCCCATGTATCAGGTCCCCCTATTCCATTCAATACACATGATTTGGTGCTGACTTAAAATCCATTGTGTTTTTTAAATCATAAATTATAACTTATTGCAATGTGTGAACCTCAGTCCTTGTGTTCAACTAAACTGAAAGCCAGCTCTACCTTTAGTAGACTAAGCATAGTTAGTATAAATTATTTTGAGCTGACATATAAAAAGCCAGCAAATTAAGTAAAACTTGTAAGGAGCTCTGCAAGAGACCGAAATGTAGGACAACATGGTGTGATTCATTCAACATGCCTAAGGCATAATATGGTTTAACTAATTTTAATTTAATTGTTGTAAAAACAAACAAACAAGCAAACAATTATGGTTCATTCAGTAAGGCATAAATTATGTTTCTATGCCATTTGTAAACTCAGTTCCTGTTTATTTGTACCAGCAGGATTCAGAATGGTATCTTTAATACATTTTATGTCACTTTTATCAACTTAAGGCCAACTCTGACCAACCATTTTTGTTCCTGCAGTTCCACCAAAGATCTCCAACATATCTTCAGATGTCACTGTGAATGAAGGAAGTAATGTGACCTTAGTGTGTATGGCAAATGGACGTCCTGAACCTGTCATCACCTGGAGGCACCTCACCCCAACAGGTAGGAAGCCATGGTTTGTACCTCTATGTTTTAAATGGCTCTTATTCTCTTACATGTCATTTATAAATATTTCAGAACATGATTTTGAAAAAACGTTTAAAAGCATCAAATGGCTTTTATTGTCTTACTGTATATTATAAATATTTCAGAAACATGTTTTTTTTTTTAAAAAAAAGGTTAGTTGGATTGATCATGTTACAAAGACATTTGTAGATCTGGCCATACCAAGTATTGTCTGTATTTGTATATTACCATCTGTTTTTGCCTAATAAAAGATAGCCTGTATCTTTTACATTACAAAAACATTATAGCAGTAAAGAAACCAACTTTAGTGGTAGAAAAAGGAAAGGCCTTATTTTCTGATAATGTGTTTGACGTAAGCTTTTGAAAACCACAACAATGATTTTAGCATGGTGATAATATTTTTTCTTATTGTATTCTATATTTTAACAAAGAAAACAAGTTGATTTCTTTTTTTTTTATGCCTTTTTACATGCTTTTTTTATTAAAAGAGAAAATGTTAGTAGAAACTGAGTACAAGTTCAGTCAAGTGACAGTTTAGTTGCTGTTTTAATATGTCAATGCTTGATTGTCTTGGAAGGGCATTGTAACACTTCAAGGAAATAAGTTTACATTGTTTATTTTAGTATGTCTGAAATATACCAAGCCACAAATTTCCTACCATGCTCAGAATTTGTAAAATTTCATTCTCATGAAAATTTTATACATCAGGCTAATTTTGTAGTAAAATATTAACTCTAGGAGGAAGAAAATTAAATAAATATTAAATTTAAATAAATAAATGATTAATTTTCTTCCCCCTAGACTTATTTATTTATTTAAATTTATTTATTTAAATAAATAAATGATTATGACTATCCTTTGGGAATATTTTTGAACACTTGTGCTTCACATATTTCAAAATGCTTTAGATATTCTTAAAAAACTCATTATGGCGAATGGCCCAAAGATGCATAACCATAGTTTACAAGGGCTGGAAAAGATACTTAAAATAGGATGGGCATTCCACAAGGCTTCACGTGATCTCTGCCCTTCAATTCTCTTTCAGTGGCTTCTAGGCAATTGTAGATTGCACACTGGCATTTGAGATTTGACTTTTGTGTATGGTTTTAGTTTTTCAGATTGTTGTTGAAATGAACATTTTGCCTTTAGTGCTCCAATCGTTGCCCCAACAAAACGCAAAAATATCTTAAAAGTATGGGATTTTTATCAAGTATAATATTTTGATCCTGCTAATATTGGTGATGCATCACATGATTACTCATAATCAATATGTGCCCTGAGAGGCCAAAAAAATCTTATAAAAAATAAATGGCCCCGGCTAAAAAAACAAAACTCCTTTTGGAAAGAGAGATGGTTCAATGGAAGTATGCTCTGAGAACTCCACCTGCCTATCTCGCTTTCTCCCGTGATAATAATAATGATAATTATCCTACCATAATATACGCTAAGTACTCTATAACAACAATTCATATGCACATTCATTATGAAAATTGAACAAAACAAAAACTTCCATTACTGTTCATGATAAATGTAAAAAGCTTATTAAATGCTTCCCTTATCTTCACCTATGATGAAAGGACAAAAGGAAACAGACAGATGGGTTTATCACAAGAGCCCAAAAGCTCTTTTCACTTCACATTAGAAATGGGCCTGCATTAATGAAACCATATTCATGTAATGGCATGATAGATAGAAAGATAGATAGACGGAGACAGAGATTATATTTTAAATAATGCATATAGTCAAGCACATGGTATTCCCTAATAATGCAGCTTTTCGGGAAACCTATCACCATGCAGAATAGTGAATAATAGATCTTATCACTTCTGTTTCTCTCTAGAAAAAGTAATATTAGGGGAGCACAGCAGTTTTATGTGAAGAAGACTGAAATTCTAGATATATATTTCGAGAAACATGATTGGTTTGCTGGTAACCTTTGTTCCATTGGTGGATAATGTAAGACTCTCAAGATGTTCTCTAACACATGATTATTGACTATGCTAATTAAATTGAAATTCCAAACATCTAGAACAGGGATCCCCAGCCCCCGGGCCGTGGCCCACTACCGGGTCATGGCCTGTTCGGAACCAGGCAGTGCGAGCAGCGGGCGAGTGCATGTGTGAAGCTCCCCTTGAGCAAGTGGCAGGTGTCTTCCTACCACTCACAAGGAACTAACCCCTCTCTCCTCCCCCACTGCACCGCCAAGCCAGAAAGTGTGGGGTCATCAAATTGTTTATTCTATCATTTTCCAGTGCTTGTGCTGACTTGTAAAATAATAATTATTTTATAGTATTCTGTTATAAATTGTGTACAAATTCAAAACTTAGACTACTGACATGTTTCCACATTGAAATTTTGCTTACATTATAGATGAATTATGGATTTATTCAGATTAATGAGGAAAACAGAATCAAGCCTAGACCATAAATTTCATCTGAGAGATTATCCTTTTCAAAATAAGATAATACCAAGCAAAATGTATTAAAAGAACTTAGTCTTGTCAGACAGAAATTTCCAGAGCATGAAATTTATGAAATTATGCACAGGAAAAAAAAAGAGAGAGAACTGTAGGAAAGAAGGATTATAGGAATGGAAGATATGAAGATTACTTTCATTCTGGTCAATTTAAATTATACCATCCTAAAGCAGATTGAAGCTTATCAAATCATCAGTCAAATTTCTGGCTAAAATTTAGGGTAAAGCTAGTAAGGTTTCCAGAAAAAAAAATATTTCCTTTGATAAGATGTGCAAAAATATGCCTTAGCTTTCTCCAACCCTGCATCTGGGGACAAAGAAACAGGGTGGTAATAGTCCCCCTGAATATATAAATTCTAAAACATTTTAAAATATTTTAGAAATGCATTTAAATACAAAAATACAGATTTTTAAATCTGTATTTGAAATAATTTACTGATTTCAAGTTCTATGTTATCATTGTACTGGTTCTCATCTTATATAGTATCTATACTGGGACCATTAATGGTCTAGTCATAAGTGTAAGAACCACCACAGACTGAGGAAAGAAATCCAGAAAAATGTTTTGTGGCTTCAGCTCATCCCCAGTTTAAAAAAAAAAGGCTACAAAATAAGTAAGGAATAGCAATGCTGCCAAAAAGAAATTGGTACAAAGAAGAATCTAGCCAAAAAATAACATTGAACAGAGCCAGTAAGACAGAATGTTTCCTCCACTTAATTTTGAAAAGACTATTGCCTAGCTATTTCCTTCTGTTGTTGTCAGTATAGATGTAAATGTGCCAGCCATCCAGGGAGCTATGCTTGGATATGTGCTCTTGCCTATTCTCCTATCACTTGCAAATCATAGTCGTGCTGGGAAGTCATATCTTATCAGGCATTTGATCTTTCATAATAGATTTTCATTCACTCCTTATTTTCTAGGGTTTTTTCTCTCTGTTATTTTATTGGAAGCATAGAAGTGTATTAGAGTAGATGTTGTAAATACATTCTTTTTCTTTCATCAACCTGATTTTCCTTTAGATATATCCTATAATACAGTAGGTTGCAATGCGTTGAAATGCTAGTGAGACCAAGAGGTACTTCACATGTAGTACATAGATATAAAAGTACAAACCTACACTATATGGTGTTTCATTCTTCAATCAACATATTAATTATAATACAATATCAATCATTATTCTTGTCCTTATGAAAATAACTGCTCTTCAATAAAAGAAATTGGAACAGACAATGTGGTTCTCAGAGGATTCCTATCCTATGAGAAGTAAGTTGGTGTTCATCAGGTTCTTGTCCCACCCTTTTTATTTGCTTGTATTGTTCTTTCTTGTTTTTTTTAAAGGTTTTAAATAAGAATGAAGCTGGGATGCTGAAAAACAAAGCATGAAGCCTTATGTGTCTTCAGTAATGCTTTTGGCCCCATAATAATCCCACTGGACTTGGCATGGACTGCCAAAGATTATCCTGGAGAGCAAATTAACATTCTAGTGAATGGATTTGTGATTCATACTTAGGTATTGTTTCAGTCAACATTCAGTCTGTACTGGAATCTACATCTCCAACAGAAAATTAGTTTAGAGCTATATAATGAAAGGGATTGGTTTTCCAAATGATTACTTGTTGCTATATAGGATGATCACATGACCCCCAGGACTCTACAACAGTCATAAATACATGCCTGTTTCCAAGCAACTATGTTTTGATCAAGTGACCGTGGGATTTGGGATTACTGCAACAGTTGTAAATGTGAAAAAAAAGTCATAAGTGACTTTTTTCAGTGTCATTGTAACTTTGAATAGTCACTAAATGAGTGGCTGTAAGTCGTGGACTACCTGTAATGTTGGCTCATGGGGACTAGGTGGGAAGGATTCTGTACTGCAACTCTTGCCTTCTAAATCATTCTCCCTCCAGAGATTAAGATGTTGGCCTTTTGTGAGGGCTTGAAGATCACTTTATATGCCTAGACCTGGAGACCTGAATTTATTAACAGCTTTGTTTCCTGGATATGTATGTATGTATGTATGTATATTTGTATATTTATATATATAGTTATATAGTTTTGCAGTTATATAGTTATATATAATCTATGGATTATAATTTTTCTTGGCTGATGTATATGTAGTATTTAGTTTTTAATTGGATTACATTTATTTTATGATTGTTCGTTGCCCAGAGTCAGTTGTTTGAGGTGGACAACCATATACATTTAATAAATAAATAAATCTTTGGGGCATGGTTAGCAACTATTATACAGAAGTTATTCCAAGTTACAGTACTTTAGCTCCTTTCATGCAGTTCTCAATTCTCGTGTAAAACACCCAAAGATATCCAGTGAGTCATGCTGCTTTCTCAGTGGGGTAAGCAAAGATATATGTGTCCTAATTAGGAGGAGCCGCTAGGGATGTCTTTTCAGATTAGTGTGATTAATATTGGAGAGAGTAAGCACAGATAGTTCAGTCAAAGCAGCAGAATTGTTCAGTAGTGTTCACCAATTGTCGTCCATTTATACTTTTCTACTACATTGTGTTCCTTTAACTCGGGTGACAGTCAATTGTCACTTTAAGAACTGAAGGACAGATCAGAAGGCTATTCCTGTTTTTGGTCTGTTACAATGCAGAACCAGAGTGTCAAGATAGTTGAACTGTAGTAACTCCTCTAACATGACACAAATCCTCTTGCTTGATTCCAGTTAATAATGGTCCACTGAGTAGAGGATTCCAAATATCTTCAGTTTATCGGCATATCCGCCTCACAGACCCTTAGGAGTGGTTTATGGTTCTCCTTTCTTTTACCAATCCTTATTCACACATTACATGGAACACCATCACCACTCAGAAACCACATTTTTACAATTGTTGTCTATAGTTGCATATATAGATCATAATTGTCTTTTTATAATCCTAATCCCCTAAATGTTCTTTTATTGGAATAATTAAAATAGCACAGATTATCCCAGATACAAATGAAGAACTGATGATGACCTCCTCACCTGTGGAAGAGACAGTTGAATGGAAGGCGTTGAAAGTGTATTTCTTGTTTAAAGGTACTGAATTCCAAGAAACAAAATAGGTGTCATTTTTCCTCCTTTTTGCTGGCAATTTCCAGCATCTTTTATTTCTTCTAGGATGCTTTCTAGAGATTACTCCTTTTCAGGTTCTGATTAGTTCTAGTCCTTCTCTGTTCTGCATATTCTTTGAGGATTAAACTTCTGGATTTTCAGGCCTTTAGAATTGTTTCAAAATAATCTTCTTTAATATTTTCTCAGAGGAACAGTTTTTGCATTCCTTTTGCTTGTTTACATTCTCCACATTGTCTTCTTGCTTCTTTTCACAACATTGTGTCAAGGAGTCTGGCATAGGCTGAGAAAGTTTAGAGAGAAAGAATAAACAATAGTTTCTATCCTTCCCAAAAAAATCCCCCTACTTCTTACCTGAGGAAAAAAAATGATTCCATATAAGAGGAGAGAAAGAGGGAGGGAGGGAGGGAGGGAGGGAAGGAAGGAAGGAAGGACGATAGCAATATCTTATTTTTTTGTTCAGCATTTCATACACTCAATCTATTTTTAGAATTAGGAGACTCCTCTTAATTACATAGAATTGAAAAATTGTCAGAGCTATATGTAAGTATCGATATTAAATGATGCTTTTATAGTCCTATTTAGCTAAAATGGAGATATAAGGAAGGGTGTGTGTTTGTGTGTGTGTGTGTGTGTGTGTGTGTGTTATATATAAGCAAAGAACCAAGGTCAGAGTGTACCAAGGACTCTATAGGGAAAAAAAGTGCGATATTTCTAGCTTTTGAAGCACTACTTGCCAATATCTACCTTACTTGCAGCAAGCTTGTTTTCTTTCCTAATTGTGAAATTATCACTGTCAACCATGACACAAGAGCCTGAGGAAAAGAGAGTTTAGATGAGGTATGAGGAAATAAGCCCTTCAATAATTCAGAAGGCAAGTATCAGTCAAATCATCTTTAATTCTTGGAGATATTCTAGAAATGAAAAAAGGAGATGCAATTTATTAGAAATTTATTTTCCATAACTATTCTGCCACTGTTGTATAGTTAATAGGTGGGTTTGGGGATGAGCAGTAATAGAAATAAATAACCTTAACTTTTAGTGGTTGCCTTTATACCCTGGACTAATAGATACAAAGCTTCAGTGACTATCTTTTCTATTGGACAAAACACATTGCTAAGCAAATCTAACCATGACTTTAATGTTTATTGAATCCAGATAAAGCCACTAATCATAAAACCAGCCCTCTACAAAGCTGAACTGCAACTAAGCTTTAACAAGGTACAGGAGATAGGGGTCCCAGGCACATGTTATAATCTATCCGCCAAAACATTAAGGGGAAAACAATCAAAGCTCTTTCAACAATGGCTGAAAGAAAGCTCTTATGTAGAAAAAGCTCTTAGTTCAATAGTAAAGAAGTGATTCTATGTTTCCCTCTTTAAATTTTCAGAGTGTATGGATAATAGTATGCCACCAATATACTGTATGCTCTTCTGGACCTGACTGCTTTCAGCCTTATTATTTGCAACTGATTTTGAGAGTTGACAGACTTTCTGAAAGTTTTAACAAATATTTAAGCACACAGTTCATTTTTATTCAGTTTTTAGCAGAATGAATAAGATGATCAAGATGATGATAAAAATGGTCAAGGATGACGATGTTCAGACCGACAAAAAGGCAGGGTAGATGTTTTAGCCCCATTTGTGGTATATTATTTTTGTATAAACATCTCAAGGCAGCAAACATATCTAATGCTCCTTCTTCCCCTATTTACAGTAACCCTCAATTAAACTGAAAGAGAGTGGCTGGCCCAAAGTCACCCAGCCAGCTGGTTTTCGTGCCTTAAGTGAGATTAGAACTCCCAGTTTCCTGGTTTCTAGCCTCATTCATTAATAACAGGAGAATAATTTGTTTGGTTTTGGCTTAGTATGTTGTATGAATTCAGCTATTGTAATATTTAAATTACTGTAATATTTAAATTTAGTACAAAGGATGCACAGGGCTTAAGTTTGACACTGGGTCATTTGTTACAATGTGTTGACCTATTTTTATGCTTTCAAAATATAGAAAATAAAAAGGGAGCAATGTACCATGTAAAAGAAAACATGAGACTAGATCTGGAGACTCACTCCTGCATGTTTCTAGGAAACTAAGTGGAGAGAATTTGATGTTCCAAACCAAAAGTCTAAAGGTAGAGGCAACATTTTTAATATATTCTGACAGTATTGAGAATGGTTGCTTTGATAGGGTGCAGCATCTCACAAACTGCTTCAGACACTTCACAAAATGTTCTCCAAGCATTTTACAGGTACCTAACTCACAGTTTGGTAAAAGTAGACTTAACAAATATCTGAGTGTTTGTGTGAGTGTGCTGTGGTTGTGAGTGTGAGTGAATAAGCTTGAAAGAATTACCTCATTCTAAAGGGCCAGATGTGTTTTACAGGTTTGTAATATTAGACTTCTGTGATCATTATTTAGATTCAGTTATTGTATGAAACAAAATAAAACCTGTATCATTCACTGGAGTTACACTCTTTTATGTGTATGGTTAACAGTTCAGTTTATATTGACTATAAATAACTTTTATAGGATTTTTAGTTTTAATAGCCTAAACAGTGTTGCTGTTAACCTGGAGATTACTTGTTCATGCCTTTGTATAGATCTTTACAGCATTCAACTAAGCATTGTTTTTCCCTTGGAGCAATAGTAAAGGAGTGTGGACACAAAACCCTTTTTTCCTAGATGAATACAATATAGTGTTTTTGGATAACATAACTGGAGAATGGAAATTCTCAACAAGGAATAATATTTCCATTACAATTGTTAGAATCAATCTAAAGATTGGAAGAGGTAGCAATATTCATTGAGTTATAAATCTCAGGTGTTAAACAATTATATCTTAAAAGATATTTTAAACCATCCAACTGTTTTTCAGCTTGAATCATACTCTGAGATAATAGAATTCCTTCCTTGTCTGAAGAAGACCCTACATAGCCCCATTACCTATTGGGTTCCTTCTCCAACCAAGTTAATGATATTCTAAAATACTAGACAAAAAAATGGAATGGGGAAATTAAACTACTGACTTTGTCCATTATTTCTAAGTAAATATTATATAAATAATATTTATATTACAAAGATAAATTAGAAAACCTGTTTAAATTTATATTGTTACCTTCTTGTGGCTTATAAGGATTAGGTGTACATGTGTCAGAATGCCCAGCCAATATAGCAGCAAGTTGAAGAAGATTGATATAATTTAGACAAAAGTAGAAGAAAACTTAATGAAGATCCGATATCATTCCAAACTGGCATGACTGCAAATCTCAAGGTAAAATTATATTTTATCACATAGTATTAAAGAAATCAGCTGTGAAATCTTTATATTTGTTTCTTTAGCATGCTATATAAAATACAGCAAGGGACCAATATGTTCTAGAATAATGTCAAAGCAGCTCTTTTTAAAATTTTCTTCAACAATCTTAAATACCCATTTTTAGTTACACAGAGGAGCTCTGCTATAATAAGGCAAAATCAGCTCATGTATTCTCATACAATTCAGGCTACATCTCATTTTTGACTAGTCATGACTCACCTGTGAAAACAAAAAGAAGCTAAGTTCATTTTTGGTGAGAAAAGAAATTGTGCTGTAAATCTAATTCAAGGTTTGCAGAATCTGATTATGCAAAGCATAGTATTGTTTGTCTACAAAATTGAGTGAGACAAAACTATCAAACTTTTTCATCTTAGGTGGGGGAGAATATTCAGCCTCTTTATCAATTTGACAGCTGTGTGCAAATGATACATCAGAATTCTCTACAAATTTATGGATGGAGAAATCAAAGGTGTGACTGATACAGATTTCTCTAGGAGAAGATATTCTCTAATGATTTTTCAAAGCAACATTCACTTTTTGCAGTGACACTTTCATTGCTGATAAAACAGCTCACTGAGTGGAACTCACAATCTTGTTGGGATTGAAGTATGGGAAACATAGGAAATGTAGAGAATATTAAATAATGAAGGAGATTATAATGTATTAATATAATAATTATTATATAATGTAATATAACAAAAGGTAATGATCATATCATGAAAGATTGGACATTCTTGACTGCTGCCACTGAATGAGTGCAATGCTGCTACATTTTACCCATGAATATTTTTCTAAAAATGCAAGTAAAATCTCTGTAGCAAAGTGATTAAAAGATTGGGAGAACAAACTGCTGGAAGTGAAGAATTTAGTTACAATTCATTCATTTAGTTATAATGATAGTCAAAATGATGTTAAATGAAGCAATTATTCCAAAGTGTTAAATCACAAGTTTTAATAAGGTAGAAAACAGACATTGCAAATTAACAGTTGAAGAAATACAAGTAATTAAAATGCTAATAATCTTTTTCAGGCTTTGTCTACATTCATGATGCCTCAGATTATGGAACTGGCCATAAATATGATTTATATACTGTATATATATTAGATAATTCCTTCAACTGTGATTTTTTTATACATAGGAGAAAAAATCCTATGCAAGGTTATTGTCTTAGAGCCAAGTTTGATAAAGTGTAAATCCATTTAAAAATATTTACTATATAAATGAGGCAAGTTAAAAAAAGAAAACACATTATTTGAATTCAGCAGCTACCAGCTATTTCAATAACTTCCCATATTCAATATTCAATAGCAGAATTTTTTGACTACCGGTTCTGTGGGCATGGCTTGGTGGGCGTGGTAGGGGAAGGATATTGTAAGATCTCCAGTCAGAGGTGGTATTTGCCAGTTCTCTGAACTACTCAAAATTTCCACTAGTGGTTCTCTAGAACTGGTCAGAACCTGCTGAATACCACCTCTGGTATTGTCCTATCTAATATTAACATTTATTTCTACTGTTCAACTTAATGTAGCAGCAGGGATTGGGAGACTGATCTTGAGTTATATGAAGGTAGGAAAGTTTCTGATTAGTTCTTCTTTATCAGAGGAACTGATTTTTATATCCCCTTTGTCCTTCACAAGCCACAAGGAAAACCATCATGGACACTTTATAGAAATAACCTGGAAAGATTTATAGGCAGCCCTAAAATCGAAAACCATATCTTTCTTCACCATTTTCTCCCCATTACCACTAAACCCAGCACCCTGAATCATTAATGATTTGGCATTGGTTTACTAGTTTCAGTATGTATTATATAAAAAAAAAGTTGATGTAAGTTTTTTTTTTTAAAAAAAGTGCATGCTGTATTCAAAAATAATTGAGCTGGACTCTGAAGTCTCTGAGGTGCAGACAGAGAGGGAGAAAGACAGAAAGATTAATTTTCTTCTATTGGAGAACTAAAGTAGTGCTCTGATTTATGACTCATACACTTTCCAATCCCTCTCTTAACTGTGGTCTTAAATATGCCCTCATTTCAGGATGCTACAGTGTGTTATATGAAACTAATGAGAAATAGAACTTTATTTGTCACATAGGGCAGCTTGTAGGAGCCAAGAGAGATGAACTACTGTTTCATTTCTGTTCCTGAGACCTTGATCAAAAAATACTTCTCTACTGATTTAATGTGATGTTCCTTCTAACAACAATGTTTCAGACTCCTAAGTGCATGTGGGTCACCCTTATATTATAGAATGTATTTTTAAAACTAATAGTTCTTAAGACAGATATGACTGTGGATCCTGAATTCCAGGGCTAATTTCTTAAAGCAGATAACATAAACAAATGGCATACAGAGTTAAATGTGTATTCTGAGGTACAGAGATCAGATATAGCTGTTTGCTTGAGCCAGCCAAGGTCACTGAAAGTTAGATAGAATACAAGTTTAACATATGTATGGTTAATATATCGTTGTAAGCATTAAGACTGGTGGAAATTTAATAATTCAACTACTAAGAACCAGTATCCCAATATTTTGTATTTTTGTTCCGATTGTTTTTCCCAAATCCTAGTCTCACATTATGGTTGGTTGCACAATCAGCCAGATATTTAGACTGCATTTGGCATTTTTATTCAGCCATTGAGTTCTTCCCAAGGACCTGGGATAGGAAGATGTTGTTTGATTGTTACAGATTGTAAGCTGTTCTCACTAAGGCTGCCTTTTGCAATTGACCAATGGTGATTTTATCAGTGCTGATGGTGTTCAAGTGTTTTTTCAGTTATTCTGGGATTGTGCCTATTACTAATGATACTATCTTTGCTTTCTTTTGCCACATTCATTCTACTTTTATAGGTCAACCTCCATCTATGATCAAAATGGAGCATGCCCATTACAGTTAAATGTGATGACAACTGTTGAGACAGTTTGATTTAATGATCTCATGCCCAGTTCTCTCTGACGCCATCATTAAACAAATGTGAAAATCATTAATCAAGCATGGGGTATCTCAGTAGGAGAGGCCTGCCACTAGCTGAGTCCATAAAGAAGGGTCACCAGCAGTAAAAGGCCTTGCAGACCAAAAGCAGGCTAGTAGAAAGAAACAGTCCAGGTAGATTAGGGCTTGTATTGCACTCCAATGCTGTAGAAGCTTTCAAAAAAGCCTTTCTGCAGTTTATTTACCATCAGCAGCTAAATAAAAAGTGCAGTCCACAGGACACATGGGGAGCAGCCCTAATTGCCATGGGGTTCCATCAAGATGGGATGGGGGAAGAGAGGGAGGAGGACTATGCAGCATCCCTGTGGTTGGTCATAATGGGAGAATGACTGTTGGGAAACTTCAGCCACCATAAGTTTGAAGCAGGCTCATATATAGCTTTTGGTGGAGTTATCCTAACTTCAAACAGCCATTCAGTGATCTGTTAAGCACTATCCATATTTATAGGTCTGTGTATTTTGTGATTTTTCTCCAGTTCTTTCTCTCCTATCTTGCTGCCACCATCCAGTCTTTTTTGTCTTTCTTATTGACAATTGTTAAGTCTGTTTTGTGGTAGCTTCTGTCTGAATTCTTACTATTATTATTCCTATTCAAATGTTTAGTTTGGAATAAATAAGGATAGATGAAACTTGAATTCCTTTTCTCTTCTATGTTTGCATGTCTTTGTTTTCTGGATTCATTATCAAAGCCATCCTTAATTAGTGGAAATTTGTGGTTGAGAGAAGATGTTAAAGGTCATCTATATATTTTGGATGTAGTAATTTACGATGTTCTCTTCCATTTCATAAGACTCATTGTTAATTATCTCCTGGAATGAAGCCGAAGATGTTGTGAATGATCAAAGCCACTGGAAATCGCTTGCTGCCCAATGTGCTCTAAACAGCATCTAATGATGATTGTTAATTACTTTCCCAAACAGAGGGAAAATATCCTATTTCAGCATAATCCTTTGCGTTCAGCTAGAGTCCATTCCTTAGATCTATCAAAGTGGTTTTCCAGCATACTATCAATATTCGGGTAGGAGATTGAAAGATTTGTCTGTGGCTGCACTTATAATTAGTGATGATGTCTCTTACCTATTTGCTTTGCAACCTGTATAATGGTACTTCATTATTTGTTAACAGTAATGTTTCAGAGAAACTTTCCAAAAAGTTAAGATTCTGTTGGCTGTTCAAAAATTAGATTTAAAAAGAGATGCATATTATTCTATTTTTGATTTAGCAATCCAACAGCAAGTCAAATGCCTACATCATTTGCAGTTATTTATTTTATAAATAAGGCAGGTTATGAGTGGGACATGGAAGTAAATCTATAAATTCATTCATCTCTCAGTAATCTGGAAAGAGAAAGGTTTTTCTATATCTCTCACATTAGAATCCAGGGTCATCTATCCAAGTGAAAATCCTGCAGGGAGATTCAGAATTTTAAAAAGTAATTTTTTCAGTAATGTATAGGTAAATTTCACTTGAATCTCATATAATGATGAACCTAAATTTAGAAGTTTTAAAAGAAGAATTGACTAATTAATGGAAGAAAAGCACTGTCAATAGCTTTATGCTAATTGAAGATTCTGATTTTGATGGTTATATATTAACTCCAGAATCACAGGTGGAATGCCTTACATAAAGCAGAAAAAGACTGTTGCCATGCTGATTGTACATGGTTGACAAGATGTATGCGATGGAAAGGTAGACTACAATATATCTTTGCCATGATCACTTGGGCTTTCTTCTAAGAAATTCAAAAGCTCTGCTGGATCTCTGTCCTTTTACAGGTAAACCGAGTACTGGATTACCATAATCTTTTATATTACACTTGCCCCTTTGCAGATTTCTGAAGTTGAAAAATACTAACATTTTCTTAGTCAGCCAAAGGGATCAGCACACAGCCTGAATAAAATTACACACTGTAAATTATCAATATGAACTTCTATCTATATTCTAAAGTCAAGACAAACTGTATATGCCATCTCTGTAAATGCTATGCTAAAGGTATAAAGACAGTAAAATGAAAGATAAGCCACAATGTTCTTAGGAAACTGCTGTTAATTCAGATAATTGGGACCTTGGAAAAGCAAATCAATTGATCCCAAATGATTTAAATTAGTCTACTATTGATCAGATCTTTGTGAGAGTGCTTGGGAAAGGCAAAGAGATCTTGCAAGCAAGATTTTTAGGGTGGTTTTTTTAATACTTATTTTTTTGGACATTTAACAAATCGGTTCACTGTCCTGAGGTTTCTTCCTGGACATGAGCCAGGAAGAGGCAAGACAGAAGCTTAGATAATAAAGAAGGGTTTCAGGCAGATGTATTACATGATAAGAACATTTTATAAGTTTTCTATGTATGTATGCACCTTTTCCAGGATGAGCTTTATACTCACCTTTTTACAGATTAGATGGGTCTTCACTCTGCCACAGCACTATTTTCTTATGTATTTTTTATTTATTTATTTATTCTAGGTTTTATATACCGCCCTTCTCCCGAAGGACTCAGGGCGGTGAACAGCCAACTAAAATACATGTATACAAATATAAATAGTTAAAAAAGAATTAAACCCTAGGCTGTCCCTATAAAAATCTAAAAACCCCAATTAAAATAAATTAAAACTTTGTACACCCATCCCAACCAATCCAAAAACCCCATTTAAAATCCCATTTGAGTCAGCTCAGGCCGGCCTGCTCGAAGAGCCAGGTCTTCAGGTCACGTCTGAAGGCCCTCAGGTCACTAGTCGTTCGTAATCCAGGGGGCATCCCATTCCAAAGGGTGGGTGCCCCCACAGAGAAGGCCCTATTCCTCGGGGTCACCAGACGACACATAGAAGGCGTCGGGACCCGGAGGAGACCCTCTCTGTGGGAGCGCACCGGTCGGTGGGAGACTACTGGCAGAATGCGGTCTTGTAAGTATCCTGGTCCGATGCCATGGAGCGCTTTAAAGACCAAAACCAGTACTTTAAAGCGAACCCGGAAGGCCACTGGCAACCAATGCAGCTCGCGCAGGAGGGGCGTCACGTGGGAGTATCTCGACGCCCCCATAACCACCCGCGCGGCTGCATTCTGTACCAGTTGAAGCCTCCGAGTGCTCCCCGCAGGGAGCCCCATGTAGAGGGCATTACAGTAGTCCAGACGGGAGGTGACCAGGGCATGAGTGACTGTGCGTAAGGCGTCCCGATCAAGAAAGGGCCGCATCTGGCGTATCAGGCGAACCTGATAAAAAGCCCCCCTGGAGACGGCCGTAATATGATCTTCCAAAGACAGCCGTACATCCAGGAGGACACCAAGATTGCGTGCCCCTTCTGTGGGGGTCAAGATCTCATCCCCAATAGCCAGCGATGGAGTCAGCTGACTATATCGGGCCGCCGGAAACCACAGCCACTCGGTCTTGGAGGGGTTGAGTCGAAGCCTGTTCTCGCCCATCCAGTTCCGCACAGCCTCCAGGCAACGGGCCATAACCTCCACAGCATCGTTGGGGTGGTTTGGGGTGGAGATGTATAGCTGAGTGTCATCAGCATACAGATGGCATCTCACCCCAAAACCACGGATGATCTCTCCCAGCGGCTTCACATAGATGTTGAACAGAAGAGGGGAGAGGACCGACCCCTGAGGCACCCCACACATGAGGGGCCTAGGGGTGGACCTCTCCCCCCCCGTCAACACCAATTGCGAGCGGTCCGAGAGGAAGGACGAGAACCACCGCAAAACGGTGCCCCCAATTCCCAACCCCTCCAACCGCCGCAATAGGATACTATGGTCGATAGTATCAAAAGCCGCCGACAGATCTAGGAGGACCAGGACAGAGGAATAACCTCTGTCACGGGCCCTCCAGAGATCATCTACCAACGCGACCAATGCTGTTTCAGTACTGTGCCCGGGCCTGAAGCCCGATTGGAACGGATCTAAATAGGATGCTTCCTCCAGATACTGAGGGAGCTGACGCGCCACCACACTCTCAACAACCTTCGCCACAAAGGGAAGGTTGGAGACAGGACGATAGTTATTCAAAAGAGCCGGGTCCAGGGAAGGCTTCTTGAGGAGGGGCCGCACCACCGCCATTTTCAGGGCGGTCGGAAGCGCCCCCTCCGTCAACGAAGCGTTGACAATCCCCTGGAGCCAGCCTCGTGTCACCTCTCTGGAGGTAGAAACCAACCAGGAAGGGCACGGGTCCAATAAACATGTGGTGGCATTCAGCCTCCCCAGAAGTCTGTCCACACCCTCGGCGGTCACAGGATCGAACTCTTCCCAGATAACCGTCTCAAGACCTGCCCCGGACACCTCCCCCGGGACCACCCAACTGGAGTCCAGCCCATCCCGAATCTGGGCGATTTTATCATGCAGAAATCGGGAAAACTCTTCTGCTTTACCCTGCAAGAGGTCCTCCCGCGCTCTCGGCTCAAGCAGGGAGCGGGTCACTCTAAACAGGGCAGCAGGCCGATTTTCTGCAGACGCAATAAGGGCAGAGAAGTGTGAACGCCTCGCCGCCCTTATCGCCACTAGGTAGGTCCTAATATAGGACCTCACCTGTGTCCGATCAGACTCAGCACGACTGGCCCTCCAGATACCCTCCAGACGTCTTTTCCGGCATTTCATCCCCCTCAGCTCCCCCGTAAACCACGGAGCCAGGTGGGATCTATGCCGAGTCAGAGGTCGCAAAGGCACAACTCGGTCCAGAGCCTCCGCGGCCAACCTATCCCAGGTGGCCACCAAGTCTGTGGCCGAGTTATGAGCCAGAGTTTCAGGAAATGGCCCAAGCTCCATCTGGAACCGTTCCGGATCCATCAGGTGCCTGGGGCGGAACCATCTCCTCGGCTCCGCCTCCCTGCGATGGGGGGTGGCGGCACCGAAGTCCAGTCTAAGAAGAGAATGATCGGACCATGACAAGGGTTTTATGACTAGATCTCCAACACGATCATTCAACCACTGACCAGAGGCGAAAATCAGGTCCAGTGTGTGTCCCCCCATGTGAGTGGGGTCAGAAACTAATTGGGTCAGATCCATGGCCGTCATGGAAGCCAGGAACTCCCGGGCCATCCCAGAGGTTTCCCCGAGCGAAGGCAGGTTGAAATCACCCATGACTAAAAGCCTGGGGGTTTCAACCGCCAGCCCGGCTATCACCTCGAGGAGCCCGGGCAGGGCCGATGACACGTGGCAGGGAGCCAGGTACGTTATCAACAGGCCCATCTGAACCCCCCGACCCCACTTCACAAAGAGAGACTCACAACCAGCCGTCTGAGGAACAATGGCCTCCCTAGGACAAAGGACTTCTCTAATAATCGCCGCCACCCCACCACCCCTTCCCTGAGATCTCGGTCGATGGAATGCTTGGAAACCTGGTGGGCAAATCTCTACCAGAGGGACACCGCCCTCTGGGCCCAACCAGGTTTCGGTAACCCCTGCCAGGTCCGCACCCTCCTCCTGAATGAGATCGCAAATCAGGGGGCCTTGTTAACGACGGACCTGGCATTACATAACATCAGCCGGGTACTCAGGGCCTGAGACTCTGCACAACCAGGCCTGCCAGACGGGTCGGGAGGGTCGGAGCGCGCCACCGCTTGGAGACAGCGGGCACGCGATCCCCTAACTTGATATGGCCCTCTACCCCCGTCATATCTATTTAAAAGTATTCATAGGTTAAAGATGTGAATCAAAATATATTTCATTACACAATAGCTTCAATTACAGTATGATTAAGAATATATCAGCTGCATATTTTACAAATTAGTAATAATTACTTCCATAGTCCTTTATTCCCTTAAGATCCAGACATAGGAGCTAATTTCTAGTAGTCATTCATTTATTTCTACTGGTTATGATCATTAAAGAAACTGACAAAATAAAATTGCAGTATGAATATAGATAATTACATCAAAGTCTGAAATTCTTCATAGAGCAAGATAGAAAAGCACCAGTTTTTTTAAAAAAAAATTCAATTCTGCATTTTAATTTTCCAAGATGTATTGTGCCCAATATAGGAATCACAGAGAAATGGACCTTTACCTTCATATATCTTAACATTCATTAATATAAAGAAAGTCTTATTTGGATAACAGAACAAAAAAAATATCTAATTGGTCCTTTTCTAATTTGTAACACTTAGTCAAATAAATATATCAAGCATAAAAAAAAGAACCAAGAAAGTTAAACAGCTTGAAAAAGTATCTAGTTCAATTGGGCAAATGTAATTAAGGAAAGAAGAGGTAGATTAGAAAGCATCAAAGGGAGTTTAATTATCAGTTAAAGAGTTTTTTTTTCCTCAATATAAATTAACTTATTTGGAAAGTAAAAAAAAAGCAGACAATTTCATTCAGTTTTAAGATATGACTAGGAGAATTAAGTCAGATGTTTGCTTTATCAGCTTCTACATTATCCTAAGAAAAGACAGGAGACAGATACACCGGGAAATTTCTGTCTTGTCTAGGTGACAACTTGCTTCTTCAGAAGTTGTAGAATGGTAAAGGAGCAATTTCCAAAAGTAACTAGAAAGTGACATTTGCAAATGTATTGTCCTTTAAAGCAGGGGTGTCAAACTTATATCATCACGGCATTAACATTCGACATATTGTGATTTTTTTTCCCTTTCACTAAACTGAGTGTAGGGGTGGCCAGTGTGTGATGCATCTGGCCTGCCCACCCTGATTTTGACAGCCCTGCTTTAATGGTCTTCACTCCGTTGCAGCAACATGGCTGATCCTGTCATCTGCTGGCCTCATGAGGACCAGCCATCTAGTGCACCGGTGGGTAATCTACTGTTCTAGCTTTTTCTAGACAGGTTTCAAAGAATCAGACTATTCACCATTCCTTGGTCTTTGCTGCAGTTTTTTTTTTTTTTTTGCAGAGGCATCTTCAATTTGCCATGTTTCTCCAGAAGTCCAGCTTCTTGGAAAGAATTATCAGTTAAGAATATCAAGAGTTTAGACATTAGGAAAAGTGGTGTGTAATTAAAAGAAATAATGAAGTTAGAAGAAAAATGTCTTAGATTAACTATAAAGGAAGTAAACTGTGATTAAAAATTATTAGAGAAATGAAGATACAAGTATTTTAATGGCTGTCAGTTCTGCTGATGACATGTATGAATTGAGGTCAGGTAATCAATGTCCTTGGAGCTATTTCATATCAATGAATAGAGTTTGTTTTAAAGGAATGAGCTTTGTGCCAGAGGTTTTGTAGTTTGTGCTAATGAGAGGCTGCCTATCAAACTTAAGTAGCATCAAGTTGCTGAGAACAAGAGCTCCTGGGCATTAAATGGTTCCTACCAAATACCAAAGTCATTATCATGATTGGCTGTTATGGCCCTCTAAACAGCAAAAGTGATTAAGTTGGTTGTTATGAAACCCTGAAGATGCATAATTATGAAAAATATAGCTTGAGTGAAAGCATATTTTCATCTTTAGATTGCTTGCTATCTCAGAAAGGAAGATATGCTTGGATGTTTCAAAAATATAATTGTGTTATTTAGACACTCAAGGATCAGAAAACTGTACAGCATTGGTGATTTACTGAAATGAAGTAAATATATATATCTGATGTGCATTCACCACCATCAGTCTTATTCTGACAAGCATATTACCATTAATTCAAGTATAACAGCAGAATCAGAATACACATACACATTAACACACACCCTTCTTTAAAGTAATAGCATTTATCCTTTCTTTTAGCAATTGCACATATTTTTCCTAGAACCTGTAACTTCTAATTGTAATTTCTAAGACATATATTTATCTTGTAAATCAATACCAGAGACACTATAAATCAAATTATAGGTTCTGGCATTACCAGAAACTTTTAAATGTAGGCTATGTCATATTTTTAAATTACCACTCCACATATATTGTTCTTTCCGAATCCATATTACAAGTTGCCATCTCATTGCCTTCCACATTGAAGTTTTCACTAAACGTAATAGAATTCTCTGGGTGCACTTTAATTGAACTCAGTTTTTCAAAAACTTTAGTAAACTAAGAAGAAACATATGCTTTTAGAGTTAGGATTGATCTACAACATCTAGGATAGTGAGAAACTTTTACATTGTTCTTCTAAGGAATTTAATTGGGTTTTCCTCATTTTATACATTTTTTAACTTGGCTCTCAACATTCTTATCCTTTTCTGGCTGCAGTGAAATGTAAATATTCTTTTCCCTATTTGTTTTTTGCATATAGCACCACTGCCTTTTTTAAGCCTCATTTTATGAAGCTTAAAAGTAATCCACCAGTGCTCCTCCAATGCACCATGAAATTTGCTGAAGGAAAGTTATTCTTGGCCAATCCACAGCATAGGGCAAATAACCATGCATCCCTGCTTTGTCGTCCCATCAGATGCAGTCCCTTTCTGACTCAGCTTCCTGAAGTGGAAACTGGAAAGGTTGAGGGAGGCAAACTCTCTGTGCTTTGTGTGCACACAGCGGATGGGATGATGAATCTGCTTCCTTCCAGACATTCCACACTGTTGCTGGGAGACTCTTGCTGAATGCTGAAGATTTGTGGCAAGGCAGTGGATGAGCAGAGATTCATGGGGTTCTGAAAGGGAGCAATTGGCTAATAATAGAGTCCTTCCAAGCACATCCAGAAATCAGAAATTTGTTTTCAGTTTCAGGATCAACGATCTGAAGAACATGTCAAAAAATTTTGCATAACAAGCCCACAAGAAAAAGGCATGATTAATGTGAAGGACCCTCTCTTGGAAAAAGAATTATCAACCACACCCTGAAAGCTTCTCTTGAAAGCATAGTCTCTGTAATTGTAGTCAGCAAAAATAAAATGAAAACATTAAAAAAAAAGTCATTTTATCAGAGAAAGACGGGGGGGAGGGAATCTCACCTCCCCCCACCTCGCATAGATAGAACTGGATGAAACGATATCATGCATATGAAAATGTCCAGAAAAACATTTGCATCAAACATTGCAATCCCAAAAAGGGAATCCATCAGCTTATTTAAAAGAAAGGTGTGTTTTCTTGTAATTGAAGCATAAGATACTAATCCTGATCTGTCATACAATTATTCTCCTAGTCAATATGTCTTCTTTGATCTGATTAGGGCAATGTTTCTCATTGATTTCAGTATCAGGTGTCTTCTTCTTTTCTGTCTTCTTCTTTCTCTTCTCCCAGCTCACATTTCCCTCCTTCCAAACAAGGTCATCTCTTTTTTAAAAAAACAAGGACTAGCAGTTCCTCATATAAGTTTAAGTTCTAATTATGTTCTAAAACTAAGTGCTTTTCTCTATAATAATATTCCCTAAACAATATCAAGCATATCCTTTCTGTCCCCACCCCCCTCTCCATCACATCAGAGCAGTGATATGTCCAGATGATGTGTCCAGAGTCCTAATAATTTTGGGATAAACATCAAGTTTATGTTGTTAAATGAGAATTGGTTAAGTGAGTTTTGCCCTATTTTATGACATTTCTTGCCACAATTATTAAGTGAATCCCTGCAGTTAGTAAGTTAGTAAATGAATCTGGTTTCCCCATTTGACTCTACTTGTCAGAAATTTGCAAAAAGTGATCATATGACCTCCTGGGATGCTGCAACAGTCATAAGTATGAACCAGTTGCCAAGCATCTGAATTTCGATCACATTGAGATGCTGCAAAGGTTGTAACTGTGGAAAACTGTCATAAATCACTTTTTTCAGTGCTGGTGTAGCACTGAACGGTCACTAAATGAAAATATTGTAAGTCAAGGATTTGACTACAATTTTATATTTTTAAATGACTTTGAAAGTGCTGCAAGTATTGATTCTTGTGAATAGGCAAATTCACTAATATGGAAAACTGAAAAAATGATTATATATAGAATAGTCTTCAGGGTTATATAAATAAATGCAAAACTAGAATGCTCAAGGAGAAAGTAGAAATTCTGAGGCCACCACATTTCATTAAGCTCTTCAAAAAGGCATAAAGAATGAGGCTTCGAAACATTGAGTTCTTGATGGCTCTTAGCTTTCTGCTGCTTCAGGATCCATTATCATATGTATTATACATTTTGTATTATTTGAAATTTTGATGTTATTCTTCTATTAAAAATGTTGAACTTATACTGAAACCTTATCAATTTTTTGATCCTGGCATATGGTCTAAAAAATAAAAAAGATTAAAAGAAAGCAGATATTTCAGTTCATCTTAATATGCAGTTCAACACTCTTTTTAACCAGATATTTCAATACTTTTCTTGTTCCGGTTTTTATTTTGTTTTGTTTTGGGGTAATTACCTCTGCTTTTTTTGGTTTTGCTTCGAACAATGCTTCGCTGTTTTAGAAAAGTAAATCAGTGCTGACATTACATGCTCTGAGAAAGTTTTTATCAGCAGAAACAGTATTGCCCTGGGCAATCATCAATAACCAATTATGAGATCATCTGGATTTTCCAGCTTTGTATTTTTACCCATTTAAAAAAGTGAGAGAGAGAAGAAATTGATTACATTTATTGCTACAGTTTGTTCCTTCCCAACTGAAGTACAAAAAAAGCTGAACCTCATCTGCTACTACTTTCAAACAAAATGAATAATATATCCTATGCAAGAAGAATATACAGCTTTGGGTTGTATCTTTAGGATGGCAGCTAAATCTGGAGAAGTAAACAAAGAATAACAGTCTTGTTTTTATTTATGTTTTCTATTTTAAACATTTCAAATTGTATCCTTTCCTCATTTGGGAATTACGCATCTTTCCAGTGTGTTATTTTAAGTGTTATGCAAATTAGTCGCTGACAACGCTACAAGATTACTTTACTTCCTCTTTTTTGGCCTCATGAAATACCTGATTTCACAAACTTGTACTTATTTCACTGATTTCAGTGAAATATATATATATATATATATATATCCATATATATAACTCCAGAAAATGCTTTAGACTATTTATCCAATTCTAATGATACTCAGAGTCCTTTCATACTTCTTTCAATATCATTTTGGATTTTCTTAATAAGACCTTGAGGGCAGGAATAAGATTGGGAATGATTATATAAATACCAAAGAAATGAACGTTTGTTGTCATTGTGAGCTTGCTCATGGCTGGCATGCTGATACAAGGATTTGGTTTTCAATGAGATAAATCTTTCCAGAACATGTCAATAGAAAACATAGGACAATATTGACTAAAGACAAAAATTCACTGCATGACCTTTGTAATCTTGAGCAAACAGCCAATATAAATTCATTGCATGTAGATGACAGCAAGTCAGTAGTTATTTGATGAAAACTGCTAATCATTCAGTATTATAAAACCAATTACATGCATCATCCAATGATGTAGTAAGATAAGTTTATCAATCATAATGACTCCATAAAGCCAATAAGGCTAGTTCAGTGAAAGTTGATTTATTGAAAATGATTGAAAATACTTTGAAAAAATGCATTTTACAACCTCCATTTACAAATACATATGTATTTGGGAATATACAAAAATTCATACATAAGCAAACTTATATTTAGAGAAGGAAATATTGACATTTTAATACATTTATTAATGTAGGTTTTCCAATATTGTTTTAACATAAAATATTAATACTGTAATTGAGCAAATGTTAACCAGGAGCAGCTTTCCAAAATCAAATTAGGGAGGGGAGAATAAATGGGTTGTTTATAATATGCAACTGATAGCCTTATTTTTCAATTTGCAAAACAAATGTGAACACATATCATAAAAAGAAAGTGAATACATCTGTGCTTTCTGTAATTTAGGAAACTGTGGGAAAGAGACATAGATTCTGAGTAAACAAAGCAATACAAGAGTTAGAAATCAGAATACAGTCTTCAAACAAGCACATTTCTTGGCTCAAGCAGTGTCAGTGGGAGGGAAATGAAACAGTAACATTAATATATATGCAATAAAAATGGGAATATTGGGAATCTGATGGAAAAACTATAAATGAAACATCAAGGGTTCCATGTACTATCACATTCACCATATTCATAGCTCAGATTGGCATTAGATTTGGTGCAATGTTGAATTTCTGGTGACACAAAACACATTTTTCTCCACTGTACAGTTTTTAGGAGCATTGTGGCCAAAAAGGCAGATGGATGTGAAAGCCAGACTGTCAAAATTCTCTCTGGAACAAATAGAAAACTGAAGATTGTCTTTATTTACTTAGAAATAGGTGGTTTTTTTAAAATGAGTAGATGGCAGAAACATATGTTTTGCAACCACTTGCAATCAGCTGGGAGTCACAGGTTCTATCCTGAAAGCTAAATGCAACCTTTCATGAACTCAAAATTTGACTAAATGCATCTTTTTAATCACTTTGGAACTTTATATTTTTAATTGCCTCTTTAAGATTGAAAACCTTCAAAATCACAAGCCTACCAGTCACTAGATGAATTTCTCTTCAATCCATTTAAAAAGAAAGAAAATTATGCCTTTTCAGCTTTGTAATATTTTTGCAAATTTTTAACATATAGCAAAGAAGTGACTTTAGAGTTCTATTTCTGGAAAATTTTAAATACATTTTAAATACTAAGACTTTGCAAAATTGATTTGAATTTAAAATTAATTAGAAGTCTTATGGTATGGGGAAAATTCCTTGTTTACATTTCAAATATACAACAAAACTTTAAATGTTGATTACTAAAGCACATGATGTCCACTTTAAAGGCATTTAAATATGCATTTCTAAGTGCTCGATATTTTTAAAGTCATTACTGGAATCAAAATTTGATACTAAAAATGAATGAATTCTTTTGAAGAGACCAAAATGGAGGACCTTAAAATTGTACCTTAAAAGAAAGATGTAAATACTGGATCTTCAAATGGATTTATATGTTTATTCAAAAATCCAAAAGGATATGAAAATAATGTATCAAAAGAGTGGCATAGACTGTTCCTATAAATATACAGTAAGATGTATTGGAATTATTTGATGGAAATTTCAAATGAACTTTATCCGATAATTGAAATATACAGTAACAGATGTATTGGAGTTATTTGATGGAAATTTCAAATGAACTTGAAAAAAGATAAGGACTTCAAGAAAAGAGGCAAAGACAGAACAACAGAGTTAGAGTTTTATCAATGGGATGCCTGCGAGAAAGAAGGGAAATAGAAATGTTTCTTTGAAAATGGTTTAAGAATGTGTTATTATATTTGGTGATGATTAATAATTTGCTGAATTTGATAGTTTTTCCTTTGAAAATGTTTAATAGTGTAATGGATTAATTTGTAATCTATGTCATTACTTTTGGTATCTAAATAAGGGTTTATTATTATGGAAATGAACATGTTTAGTAGCTTTTTTCCAAAATTGTAAAGGTAGGGATGGGAGGGTTACACTAAATGGAAAGGAGAATTATATGTTACGTTGTTAGGTATTTTCATTCATTTTCACTGGAACTCTGCTGATTAATAAGGAGAACTAAAGAATTAGAGATGTGTTTATAGAAAATGAGTGAGTTTTGGAATGAAGATGTATCTGGTTGTATTTAAAATAAATAAGGTAAGTGGGTTTTGTTTTAGCTTTATCTGCTTAGTATAGGCCTTAATAAAATTATTGGGGGAGAAAGGGTTGATGCAGAGCTCAGCATTCCCACTACACTTAGATGGGTCCTCAATAATGGAAGATAATAGTATGCCTTCCATTATTAATAGCAGAGAAGGTTAAAGGCAAAAGGGAAAGGCATTCTAGTTGGCAAACTGTGATGTAGTGTTTGTTAAGGTGCATATCAGTTTAACCCAGTCTCAACCACCCACCAGAAATTTGTTACCAATTTATATATTGTGGAGAACCTAGGTATTTCACACAAGATTGTCCTTCTAAAATTCTTTCTTAAAAAGCACCCAAAGGTATGGCATTAGTAGGAAGCAAGGCATTCTTGCAAACAAATTTCTTAATTGATGCACATTTTTCATGTCAAGAAATGAGGTGATATCATCTGCTCACAGCTTAGAAATTAGAACAACCAAAAAGTAAGTGGAGTACAGACAAGCAGAAACATGCATTAAACTAGTAGTAATATGCAACTTAGTTAATTCTCTGCTATAATATATATATATATATATATACTATATGTCAAAAAACCAAATACTATTCTAGCAGTAGTTGATCATTTCCTCTTGTAAATGCCTTTCTACCTCCAACTGGTTTGGAATCATATCTTGCCCAATCTTCTGATTTCTGACAAAACCCATAGTTCACAAAACATATTTAAATATCTATATTACCTCCTGGAAATAAAACATCACCTGCCTTTCAGCCATACCTGGATAGAGAGGACAAATGTTATATAGCAGCAATATCATCATAAAGAATAAAAACTCCAGCAAATCTTTTTAGCTATGGTTACATTTACTTATAAAGATTTTGTTCATGCTTAAAATACATTTCACACAATTGTCATCATTTCAGGTGACTCACTTTTTCTGCCAAATACCCAGTTTCTTCTGTTCTAGATGCCTCCTGCTTTTTTTCATAAATGTTGGGCCTCCTTAAGAATCAACTGGTTTATGCTGAAACCACTTTCAAGCACTCTATTGATTATCCTCCCAAGAAACTCATTTCCACATCACGACTGGCTATCATACCAGCTTGCTGTCAGCTATTTCCTTCCATGTGTTTGTTAAAAAGCTGGATGTCAACTTTATTGGACCATTCCCTGCATAATACAGATCAATCTTGTATCCATTTGCCTGCAGTTTCCAGACAACACAGGAAATGGACTTTACTTTCTAGTATTTCCTCTTAAACCTGGAATGCTACCTTGCATATCCCCCAACAGAAGAGAACCAAAAATTTGAAGCAAAATGTGTTTTACCCTCTTGTAATGCTTATTATTTGGAATATTTCTATGAGGTATCAGATCAGGCTTCTTACAAATCTAAATCATCTCACTGGCTACAGAATAAGCTTCTTCCAGTTCTGACTCAAAGAAAGAAGAAAACTATGGCACAACTAATGAGCGGTTATTGAAATTATCCGACCTAGAGATGATAAGGAGAGTTCACATATGGAGAGAGTTTCGGATGAAAAGGATGTAGAGATGCAAGGAAACAAACTTCCCTAACTGATCAGAAGAAGAAGCAGCACAGGACACTTCACGTAAAAGGAAAAAAGGGGGGAAAAAGAGGAGTGGTTTAAAGTTTGTAGATAATTAAGGCATGAATAATTAGCTGTTGTCTATATAGGACTGTAAAATAGCACAATTCTCCATGATAAAGACACCAAAAACCATGACATATAGCTGTCATTGTGAGTAGAAAGGAGGCAAGAAAACACTTCAAGTGTCGATCCTTAAGAATGGAACTGCATACAAAACACTTGATTGCTCACAACAGGATAGAGATGCCAGGGGCTTTGTTCTTATATACAGCAAAGATCCTAATTTAGCCAAGCTAGGTCTGGGAGTCTTCTGCTAAATCAAGCTTAAAAATTGATCTATGGTTGAAGTGTCAGGAGATTACATAAAACCTGACACAAGTAGCTTTAAAAGATATTTTGGGTCAATAGGCAACAAATCTATGAGAGGGTTTCAGAGACTGGCAATTGCTAATCCTGGGCTTGTGTTGAGCCTTCAAATTCATTTTGTTGTTTTAACTCCAGCCATTCAATACAAAAATGTCTAGAACACACAAAAAATCCAACAAAGGGAACTATCTACTCTAACGGTACTTGGGAAAATAGCCAGCTTTTCAATGCATTCTGTGTATCCTGTTCAAAGAATAAGAAATGGTTATTTGTATGATCAAAAATATATAAAGTGAGAATGGAATGAATGACATAGTCCAAAATTGATAATATAAAATATAGTCACAAAGTTGTAAAATATCATAGGGGTCAACCAATTCAACATACTGCTCAGAGCAGGATATCCTGGAAGTATATTTGACAGGTTTCTGGCTGACAGCCTTACTGTAAGAAACCTCTCTTAATTCAAAGACCCTCTTGTGGGTAAAACATTTCTTTTGTGGGTAAAATAATCCTCATCTGTGGAACAGCCCTTAGAATGTCTAAAGACTGTTTGTCCGTCCTCAGTCTGCTTTTTTATAGTTCTATTCTGCACAGCAGTGGTGGTATTCAACTGATTCGCACCAGTTTTGGCATAAATACTGGTAGCGACAATTAGGCTTGGGTTGCCGAACCAGTAGCGACTTCTGACTGGCCACGCCCCCAACCCGGTCGCCCAGTCACCACACTTGCTGGGGTGCCCCCACTGTCCCGCATCCTTACTTTCCTCCTGTGGCTGGTGATAGGGTGGAAGGCAACTAGCCAGTGCCCAGGAGGAACCAAGGCTTGGAGCAGTTTAAAGGAAGGGGATTTTGCAATAACCTTGCCCCAGAAGTCAGGAGGGAATGGATATTTTACAGTATCCTTCCCCTACCACGTCCACCAAGCCACGCCCACAGAACCGGTAGTAAAAAAATTTGAATCCCACCACTGGCGAGGAGGAAAGGAGCCGCATCCTAAACTCTGAGTGGCCTAGCAGGGAACTGCATTCCCTTCCCCATTAGGGGAAATTATCTTTCTGGCATAGAGGATTCTGGAGACTTGGCTGGAGGGGGAAAGGGAAGGGCCAGGAATTGCACCTATTGTGTGAGTTGCTTTGTGGTGGGTTTGCACCGTTTTGTATGGTCAGCCGTGCAAAAGGCCAGGGCAGTCACTTGCGTGTATGTGTGTGTGTGTGTGTGTGTGTGAGAGAGAGAGAGAGAGAGAGAGAAAGAGAGAGAGAGCAAGGGAGAAAGAGGAAGGGAAAGAAAGAAAGAAAGAAAGAAAGAAAGAAAGAAAGAAAGAAAGAAAGAAAGAAAGAAAGAAAGAAAGAAAGAAAGAAAGAAAGAAAGACAAAGAGGAAGGGAAACAATGAAAGAGAGAGAGAGAAAGAAAAAGAAATAGTAAGCAAGGGGGAAAGAGGGAGAAGGAAAACTCTGTGCTATTATTTTTAATTGTTCCATTATTTATCATGTGTTAATATTTTACACTGTCCCTACACCTAGAGTGATTCCTCCTTTCTTTTGCCCAGGTATTTTTCAGGGTTTCTATGTCTATAGTCCAGAGCATAAATACATGTGTGTTTAACAGAGTTGAAAGGGACTATGGAGGTCTTCTAGTCCAACCCCCTGCCAGGCAGGAAAACTGAGTATGCCAATTCTGAGTAGTGGTCCTGGGAAAGGTAATAACACTTAGAAGGGACCTTGGGGGGGAATCCTACACCATTTCTGAGAAATGGCTGTCCAGTCTTTTCTGAAAAACTTCCAGTGATTGAGCACCCAGAACTTATTGTTGCAAGCAGTTCCATTGGTTAATTGTTCTCACTGTTGGGAAGTTTCTCCTTAGTTTTAGGTTGCTTCTCTCTTTGTTCAGTTTCCATCCATTGCTGCTTGTTTGCTTTCTGGTGCTTTGGAAAATACATTGCCTCACCTTCTTTCTGGCAGCCCCTTAAAAGCCTATTGCCTACCACACTGTTGGGGAAAGCATGTGAGCCATTTCCTCCTTTCAATGGTCCATGAAAGTACATCTATAGTATATAGATAATAAAGTCAAAAAAGGTGACCAACATTTTTACAGAACTACAGATACGTTGAGGCTGGGTGTGACAAAGAATGATGGAAAGGGAGGGGCCAAGTGAGGGACCACTTGATGTGAGTGACATTTAGTTAGCCATGCCCACAAAGTCACATGACCACCAAGCCATGCCCACCCAGCCGCATGACCAAGCATGCCCAACCAGTCACATGACCACCAAGCCATGTCCACCAAGCAAGCCATGCCCACAGAATCAGTAGTAAACATTTTGAATCGCACCACTGCTGCACAGGATTTGCTTTGTAGAATTAATACCATCTTGATAGTTGATATTGTCTCAGTTTGCTCATGTTCTTTTCTAAGTGTAATGCCCAAATGGGGTTGATCAAGTGACACTGAAGATAAAATACATCAAGCCCCAATTTTGGTTGATTGCTGGGCACATTTAAAATTATCATAGAAGGACTGATGAGAATTCAAAACTGCCTCTGGAGGCATAGCCAGTAATAAAGCACCAATTAATCAGATTATGCTCCCTCCCACTGGCTCTTCCCAAAGATATATCCATTTATTTTCTAAATAATTCATTTGCTAGTGGATAAAGCTTTGCTTTGCAGCAAGCAGTTTTTAACAGAAAAGTATTTTTAAAAACATTAAAAAGTCAGGTGCAGATATATTTTCACAGAGACATTTGTTCTCTAGAATCCCAGGCTTTTATAATGAGCACAAATCAGAATAGCGTTAAGTCAGGATTGTATGATTAGATGGAGAATGTTTATTATGACTTTTTAACACCTAGCTTTGCTCTTTTCTTCTCAGAGGACTTTCTGAAAAGGAAGTTTATTCTTAGAACCTGAAATCAGGGTGGCCTTTGTCATGATATATGAATAATGAGTCCTGGCCTCTATTCTGTTCTCTTTAACTTTCACACACCAGATTTATCTGTAAAAATGGAAAGTGTAACACTATTCTGAAACAACGTGTAGTGTAGCTAACTCTTATGTTTTAATTTGCTGCCTGCAAGAGATATGAAATGTCCTAGAAGCCTTTGTAGTTGTCCCATCCCTGTGTAACAGTCTACCCTCTAGGTTGCTCTGTGTCATCATTTAGTAAATGTGTAAAACATCCCACCAATATTATGGTGTTGGATCTTTGGAATGTTTGTAAATCTGCTTAAATCATCCTTATGTGGAGAGCACATGTTTTTTTATCTTTGGGTTTTTTTAAATGTATGTTTATGCTATCTATTATCTTCAAACAGTGAAAAATAGAGAAGATGATTGGATGGAATATAAAATGGCATAATTAACGAACAAACAATATCTTTGAAAAACAACTAACTGAAAGACATAAACCAGAGTCAATATACAGCCTCTATGTTTTCCTTTTTTTGGACTTTGGAGCAATCCTCCATGATTGATAAAACTTAGTTTTTTTCCAGTTGGATGGCAAATGGCTCACATCTACAATGTGAGCCCTAAAATGATGGAGAAGAGTATGAGGATACCCTAGAAGAAAGCATGCAGCAGCCAATTCAAAAACATCAGCTTACTCTGAACAGGGTGAGGGTGTAAGAAATAAATTTTAAAAATTCTGTGCCTAACTCTTTTATCTATTAACAGGGAAAGAAAGGGAAGCTCTTACAGACTTTCAAAATTATAATACCGTGTAATAATAAGGTTCAGTAAGGTCCTTACAGTCTGTTTCTTGATTTAGTCATTCTCAAAGGGCTAAATGTTTATATCACAAAGATTCCTTCCTAAATAGAAATAGCAATGGCTCTTAGACTTTTATATCAGCACATAGGGCTTTATAGCATTCCCTGGGTGATTTACAACATCAGCATATTGCCCCCAACAATCATTTTGTCAAACTCAGAAGGATAGAAGGCTGAGTCAACCTTGAGTTGGTCAGGATCAAACTCCTTGCTATGGGTAGAGTTCACTTGCAATACTGCAAGTGAACGCTTCCAGGGTTCTTCCCATTGCTATCAATGTGATGATTTTGCCCTAGACATTTAGCAGCCTTTATTCCCCATCCCACACCTCACATATAGTAATCATAATCCTTGGTCAGCCAATGTTTCTTCTCTCCAATCATTGTTATCTAGTTCTGTTGCCTGTAAAAAATACAAATATACTGTATATGGTTTTACTATTATTCAGAGATGTAAACATTTGGCCATTAAAATAAACCTTATGTAAGAATCCATGCACAGCCAAAATTATTTTAAAATGCTAATTGCTTCAGAGAACTGAAATCAGTTCAAAGTGTTCTAAAATATGCAAGAGAGAAAGATCTCATAAATTTTAGAATGATCATATTATGATTATGGAAAGTTCATATACTGTATTTTATTTGAATTGCCTTACTGTATATCACAATGGTCCCTCAGTTTTAGAGATATTGTAATTTGTTAAAAAAAATCAATTTCATGGTTTGTAAAAAAGTTCCTTTCCGAAAGAAAGAAGCTGGGGAGAGAGCAAAGAAATACTTTTCATAAATCATGATTGGGTGAATCACAATGTGAGAATGAGGAAAGCAGTAAATCCAACTATTATATCAAAAACAGCTGGAAAAATAATAATACACCAAGAGCAATTACACTCAGTATGCACTTCGTATACTTTGTCCAAGTAACAAATGTCACCAGTAACTGATGGCACTAATTATTGGCACATCCATTTTTTTTTCCATACCATTTGCAATTCAGAGCAACTGGTCAGACATACATTATTTTTTAATGATGAATAATGATTTTTTAAAAAAACTTTCAAAGTAGCAGTATTTTCTTTTCCCACTTAAAAGAGTTTCTTCTCCCACTGCATATCTCAGGAAGTGGCCCTCACTGACTTTATAAATAGATGATAAATTAGAAGTTTAGGACAAATGATTACTGCTACCAGAGATGGGAATAGAAGCTGAAATTATACTTAACTCCTTCATTCTCCAAAAGTATATAAAGGAAGATAAGAAAGTCTACATTATTATTTCTTTGCTTGTTTTTTTATTATTTCAATTTATATAGCCATAACCATCCATTTCAAATGTATGACTGGATGGCTTGCAACAATTAAAAATAATACAAAAAAAGTTAAAATACAATATTAAAGTATATAAAAACCATATAAAACCTTATAACATAATCCACAGCCAAGGTATAAAAAATAGTGAACACAGTTATTGACTACTAGACAGTTTCTACTGCATAGCCAGATCCCCTAGTTGGTGACTTTAAGGATTTATGAAAGACTAAAAAGAGGGAGAGGGAGGGCAATCTGATATCCAGTGGGATGATGTTCCAAATATTGAAAAACACACTGTGATTTAGAAAACATTTTATTAATTTAAGAAATCAGCTAGCTTTTTCATAATTTATTTCAAATTATACAATAAGGCAATTCAATATATTATAATGCACATAACAACTGCAGCCAGAATTGCATATGCGCAAAATAGAAAACAGGTCAGCACGCCTTCTGAAGGAATGGTGATAAAAAATGGTGTTAGATTGTACGGAGATGGTCAAGCTATCATTAGAATTAAAAGAAAGAGGGGAAACGGAATATTATTTGGTCTGGGACACATGGTATAAATGCTAGAAAATAGAAGTAAAGATTAAATATAAAGGTTTAAGAGGTATAATTAAACTTAATGGCAATGTATATAGTTAAAGGAAGAAAAAGGAATGTAATTGATATTTATATATAAGTATCATTGATGCTGGAGCACTTTAAAGACTGTAAAAATGATATAAAATGATCAAATATGTTTAATAAAAATATTTATAAACATAATTTATTTCCAATTAATATTAGATTCCAAATATTGCTCAACAAAGACAAGCATAAAATTGTGTGTTTGTGTAAAAGCAAACATCCAATTGTATATGTATCTGTTGTCCTGGATCTTTTACTATACTATATTCTGGATTTTGTAGTATTCTAGCCAGTACATTTTGCCATTCCATTAAAAAAGGAATGTATTTTAAAAAGAAAAGAAACTTCCCCAATACTATTGATCTGGCAATGAAATTACTGCACAACTTCAAAGCTTGGTAAGCAGAGAAGGCATTGCAACACAAAATTAAACACAAAGGATAGCAAAAGTCTACAGTTAGTGAAAGTAATACAAATAAGCAAGAGTTATATATTCAATATCATGGCCAATATCATAGTTTATTATATCTTGGACAAGTAATTTTTTTTCATCGCATCTTATTCTTCATCCATAATATGTTCAGAATTTACTGGTTTACCTTTGCACAGTACTATGACTCTAAAGATTAAGCTGACACTATAAATCACAAAGCAATAGTCATTTGTATGTCTTGATTCAATATTCATGTCATTATTGATTTCCTAACTTCTTTGGATGTCAGAGCCAATCCTTTGAACTTAGAAGCGACAGGAAACTAGCTGCATGCAATCTCAAGTATTGATATAATGTGTTCTTGATGGCACATTCCTAACAAAGGGGGAAGCTAGCATATTTCATGTCATTAAGAGTCTCCAGCCTATATTCTATGGTTGGGAGGTAGCAGTAGAATTAATTATTCAGGTCTGAATATGAATGAGTTTGTGCAAGTAAAAACTCATCTAGCCATCAACTATTGAATTTGGTTGAGTAATAAACTTAGAAACATCATAAAGATCCATAAAGATCCATTAGAAGAAAATATATGTATTTCAGTGTTGAACTATAGAATCCTTGATGTTCTTTAAACTTGGTTGTTTGCTTGTAAATGTTTCGTTTCTTTATTAGGTACATCATCAGCGCCAATAAGTGTGGTGTTTTCTCCTGTTTATATACTGTACTATAGCTTGCCCTGCCAGTTGAGGTGTGCTTTGTGCTTGGTAGATCCTTGATTAGAGTATTGTTTTCTGCTTGTTTCTTTGCCTGACATTAATTGCCATTTATCTCAGTGTTGAATCTAAAGATGAAATGTTCTGGTCTTTTTATTTCCTTTTTAGCTTTTTATTGTTTCCTTTGAATTGATGTATGAATATGGCTTACCTTTATGTGTCCATGGATGGCTGAGTTGTCTGAATGCCAAACAAAGCTTCCTAACATTTTTGGATTTCATTGGACTAGCATGCGCACAATTTCCCAGTTGAAAATATGGTTAATCTGTCTCTCTATTATGACATAAAGTTTTCATCATGTCTTTTGACTGCTACTTGGCAGTCAACAATTCATGGTTGTATTTTGCTAGTCTTCTGCCTGCTGTAGTGGCTGTTGGACTTCTTATACAGTACCATATGTTGTACATCAGTGGTATCAAACTGGCAGTCCGAGGGCCGGATGTATCACATGCAGGCTATACCCACCCCAGCTCTGTGAAGGGAAAAACATCACAAAACATCACATGATGCCACAAATTTGGCATCTATGTTGTAGATGATTCCACTTCTTTACACACACACACACATACACATGCACACACACATACCTTGGAATATTGCGTCTTTTTTTTTTAACATGGAAATCTTCAGTGGTCTTCTAAAAAGTTCATGTACGCAAGAACAATATTCTATTTACAATGATGTAACATTTGTTTTCAAAAGAACATGTAGGGCTTAGTTTTCTTCTTTCTTTCTTTCTTTCTTTCTTTCTTTCTTTCTTTCTTTCTTTCTTTCTTTCTTTCTTTCTTTCTTTCTTTCTTTCTTTCTTTCTTTCTTTCTTTCTTTCTTTCTTTCTTTCTTTTTTTCTTTTCTTTTTTGCTAAGACCAGGAAAGGACTTTGCTTAGAGTACATTTCCTTTTCTTGGGTTTGAGTAAAAGTTTGGTAGGTCTGCTCCCATCTATAAATCTTCAAAACATTGGAAGCAGAGTTGATAATAGTAACAAGATCCTTTATTATTACAATTTACATTGTAAATAAGAGTGCTAAAAAGAGAGTGATGTGGTAGCCTAGAGTGACGCTCTCGCCTCACAATCAGGAGGCTGTGAGTTCAATTCTAGGTAGAGGCAGATATTTCTCTCTTTGGGCATGCTGAGAATATATCTTCTGAATATAACTCCACATTGGTGACAGGAAGGGCATCCAGCCAGTAAACACTCAGCTCCATTCAGTTGCCAGACTCCACCTCACAAGGGATTCTGGGGGAATTAAAAGAAAATGATTATGAAAGAATGCTAAAAATAGGTTCTTAACACAACATCTGAAATAATTCCATATGGCCAGACAGGAATAAGAGAAATCATAAAGCACATAAAAATGCTTTTCACAAGTGAAAAAAATACATTTTTAATTTTTTTATGGTCTAGTATATCATGTCAGAGAAATTATCTTGAGTATGTAAAGGCATTTCAAATGAAACATTAACAAAAATTGGGGACATTTTACCATACTTGGTGGAGATGTAAAAAGTTTTTAAAAATGGATTCAGACAATTCTTTGATACTAAAAAATTTAAGGATTAATATTCAATTGAAGCTATAATGCTTCCTTATAAGATTAATGGATAAACAGTTAGAAAAAAAAACATGGAAGAGTGCTTAAACACATGATTACTGTGGTGAGATTTTTGTATGTATAATTAAAAAGATCCACTATGGAAAAATGATTGGTAAAATTGTCAGATCTTGCTGAGATGGAGAAACTAACTTCTTTGATTACAAAAAAAGATACTATCAACATTTATTGGTGACTAGAAATGTCTTATGGGCTTTTTGTATAAAAATGAAAAAAATGAACTTGTGACATAGTTTTCATGATTAGATAGGATGTATTATAGAAAGAAAAGTATTATGATGTAACTTTACAAAGAGGGATTAAATGTAATTATACTTGTAACTACTAGTTTATATATATATTTTTCTACTTTTCTTTAACCTTTTTTTCTTGCACTTTTTGCTTTCTCCTTGATTTCATTTTTTTCCTCCTATGTTACATTGTATTAATGTTTATATTATTCTTAAAAGGTTTTACTAACTATTCATATGAAAAAATCAGGAGGTAGTTTTTTTAAAAAGGGGGGGACAATGATAAGGTTTTCTAACAACAGAATCTTCTTCAGTTTATGGTTTTGGTTTCTTGTGATCACAAACAATATATAATTAATATGCAGTGAAATCCTAGCCGATTGATATAAGAACCCAGATTAAAAGTAACAAACTTGGCTTCAAAGTCACTAGAGAAACTTATCATAATACTGTATATAAATTATTATAAATCTGGAAATATCAAATTGTTCTTCTTTGGGCAAACAGCAACTAAAGGAAACAGTAAATTACTGCTGAACGTTTTGTATCTGCTCCAGTCTCTTTGCACCTACTTGCTTCGCAGCAAGATACAATCTTCTAACCTGCCATTATTACAGATTTAGCACACTATAATGTTTCCGTAAACCATATATGTCATGCAGTCCGCTTGTAGGCATATAGATATATATCTGTTATATAGAGATACAGATACAAATCTTATACAGAGATACATACAAGGGTTATAGATGAATCTTCTGAGATTTCAAAGAAAGCCTAATAAAGTCGACCACATCTTCAGCCAATGTAGATTGGTGCTATTCTTGCATCTGGATACTTATTCACTTTGCCTTTAGGCCAATCGTGCATCTGGCTACTTCTATTTCCCTACAGCGCTCAATGCTATACTTAGCAGACATACTTCCTTAGCAATGGTAATTGCTACAGAAATTTTAGAAGTCAGAATCCAATTACCCTCGATTTTCAATTGACATTGCTTTTACACCAAAGTGCCCATATACTTAGTCATGCTTAATTACTAAAGTGATAAATGCTTAAATTTATATATATATATATATATATATATATATCTGAAATCTTGCCATCTGTCAGAAACAGGGGTTCTTTCAAGCACACAGAACAATTTTGCAGTCTATTACTGGCATTCCAGAAACACTATATTTCCTCTAAAGCATTTTCTTATCAATAGCAAGTATATAAAGAGTGTTCCTTAGCATTAAACAAATAGCAAGTATATAAAGAGTGTTCCTTAGCATTAAAACAAATTCTGACAATCTTGCTTAACTTTCATTTAAATTAAACTTTATTTCAGGGAAGGTTGATTAATATACATAGATTCAAATTAAAGATATGCAAAGCTGAAAAGATATAGGGAAAGCTTAGTCTAAATACTTTCCTTAAATTTCTCTTTTCAAAAGAAACTTCTGTTTTTTTAAAAAAATTGGTTTACTTTATTCTCAGAGGAGGAAACAATTTTTGAGAGCATTTTGTTACGTGATAGGATAATGCTGATTTTTTTTCTTTTGAAAATTAATTGGCAGTAATAGGAGATGTTTGAAAAAGATATTCAAATGTCATGTCTATACTTACAGAGATTGGAATTGTAGAAGCCATGATATGTGACATTCAATGTAAGCAAAAGTTGGACTTTACAGAAATAGGATAATAAGAGTATTGATGCCTTTGGTGTTAGATAAGATTCTTGCAAATACCATGGACAACAAAGAAAACAAACAGATGGATTATTGAGCAAATCAAGGCAGAGTAAAGGCAGGCTCAAAAGACCACACTTAAATTATCATACATCAAATGTATTGTGTGCAAACTTAGCTCCCTAGAAAAAGTTCTAATGCTGGGAAAGTTGGAAGGAAAGAGAAGGGGATGACCAGCAGCAAGGTGGTTAGTCTCAGTTACACTGGAAATGAGTGTACTAATGGCAATCTTGAAAGAAAGGTTGGAGATATAGCTTCATGAAGAAAATCTATGTGGTTGCTAGAAGTTGAAAATGACCTGCTGAAACATACTAAATCAAAGGGAGATGTGGGCCACTCCTGCCATTTCCAAAGAGAAAAGTCAATGGAATCACTTTATTTAAAAGCCTTTGGAACATGAAGGTAGCACTGTAAGTGTGCATGTTTCTGTGTCTGTGTGTCATCTAACTACTGCAAAAGTTTTTATTTTCAGAGAACTGCAGAAAAACTAGTTCAGGGGGCCTGAACTGCAGAAAAACTAGTTCAGGGGGCCTGTGATAGGGCCCACCTATCACAGATATATCTTTTCACAAAATATAGTCGCTTTGTGATTCCAAAAATATTCATTTTTCCTCAGATTATGCAGTTACTCTGCACCTTTCTTAAGGAAGCACTAACTGCATATCTTACCATATTGAAAAATAAAACCTTTTAATTGATAGAATCATAATAAAGTTCTATTTGTGCATGGGGAACCCTTTAGGTTACTCATTTGGATAGAAATTACAATAACATTGAATCAGAGATGGTATTCAGCAGGTTCTGACCAGTTCTGGAGAACCGGTAGCGGAAATTTTGAGTAGTTCAGAGCACTGGCAAATGCCACGTCTGACTGGAGATTTTACAGTATCCTTCCCCTGCCACATCCACCAAGCCATGCCCATAGAACCAGTAGTAAAAAAAAAATTGAATCTCACCACTGCATTGAACATGAGAAATCCAAAAGCAAGAGATATCTGAGATAACAAGGATCAAAGCTAGCACACTTGAGGACGCATGGTATCTAGTACCATGCTTGCTATACCTTCCTAATACTCTATTGTACATACTTGATCTTACAACTCAGGAACTGGGTTCCTGAAAATGTAACAGTAGCTGTAGCACTCTTTTTTTATTAGTACAAATTAATAAAAAATCCAAATATTTCTTGAGAACTGATATTTTTATTTATACCCTGAAGCATACTTTGGAAAATATTCCCAAAACCTTTTTGATGCAAATTTAACAAGGCTTGCCTATATCAATTTCCCAATTTAAGCCTATTTTTGACTTTTTATATTTTGGCTTATAGAGTATTAATTCCTAGTATATAGATTACATGTTTGACTAAATGAATACAATCATTTTGAATGTTATTTACTTCCAAAATAAATTGCAATATAACTTGAAAATTTCTATCATTTCTGTATGTTTAAGGAAAAGATATCTCTAGAAAAATACCAAGTACACAATCTATATTGCCAACAGTCAGAATATGTCTTTCAATAATTAATATACAGAAACCATGATATTGTTTGGTAGAGATGATTTAAATTGGTTTATATTTTAGTCAAAACTGGATATTCCTAACTCAAGAATCTAATGAATTTTCTCTTTTGAAGATAACTGAGCAATTTTTCACCACATAGCAATATGGCAGAGCAAGAGAACAATATTGAAATAAAAATAGTCCCCACGTTTAATTATACACTTTAAAATATACTTGAGAAACAATCTTGTTTCTTTTTTCCCCACTTTTTTCTTTATTTTCATTATTTTTTAATTTCTTTCATTTGCAGATTCTAATATGAAAAAAATTAGCAGTTATAGACATTGTGTCATAGAAATGAAATTACTTTGATTAGTTTTGTCCTACATTATTTTTATCACCTCTTTAAATAGCAAAATAGTGCAATAGTACTGTTATAAAAAGAAAGGAACAAAGTGAAGAAACAACCCTTCAGTGGTTGCATGCAATTTGCAAGCTAAAGTTATTCGCCCCTGTTGATAATTTGAGGATACAAATGTTTAAGGGACGGCTTTATTCTCTTGAGCATCATCAGTTAAAATCTCTACAGGATTTGCAACTGACTAATATGTCCAAGAAATAAGGCCATCCATTCACTTGGTGTCTTTGTCGTGTGATGATTATCACTTCCTTTATTTCTATTCCTCCTCGGCTTTACTCATCTCATTTATTTTCATGCTTAACATTTTTAAATACCAAGGCCTTTCTCTATATATCATTTCTCACATCTTTTTAGATTTTAAATTTTTAATTAAATTCCAATCATAATAAATCTGTTGCTACAAAAATAGAAATTTAGAATCTAGTAGTATCATGTAACGTAAGCCTACGCATATTTACGCAGAAGTAAATTTTTGTTATATTTACTACTAAGCAACACTACATAGAATTATGGTCTTGATTTTTGTAAGCATAAATTGTTAAAATAGAGTTTGTAAGCAATTGTTCAGATTTCTACAGAACTCCTCCTTTATGTTGTTGACTGGGGTGAGGAAAATAGTCTAGGAAATAATCATTGGCAGTAGAAATATAAGAGCCTTTTTGATGTAGTGGTTATGGCATTGGGCTAGAAACTGGGAGACAGTGCATTCTAGTCTTTCCTTAGAAACAAGGCTTGGATGAACTTTGGCTAATCACTTTCACTAAATCCAAGGAAGAAGGCAAATTCCAGTTGCCAGGAGTCAAAAACTAACCCAAAAGAACAACAAACAATAATGGTAATAGGTTTCTACAGAAGGCTTTCAGTCTACCCATAGACATAGCTGTTCTCTATTCACTGTGATTCATTTTTGTCTTGTAGACATTAATGCAGGCAGGGACTCATGAAATGGCTTTCATTCTTTTTATAAAGGACATGGTCAAGCATATCAGTAAATAGTTCTAATGTGCGGCATGATATTTTAAATGCTAAGCTAATGTTCTGTACTTGAAAATACAGCCTTTTTCTCACATTATTGTTATCTTTGTAACTTTAAGCAACCAATCTTTGCTTTTTCCTATACAGACATGACAGTTAGCTGTTACAAATTGCTGTGGAAGTTTATTTTAATCATCATTTCTGATTACATCCACCATCATCATAATTGCATGCAATATGTATATTCAGTAACCACCAATTTTCATCAAAAGTTAAGAAATATTAAACGAAAATTGTGATGGTTTAGTCAATAACAGGAGTATACAATATCTGTCAAATCTGTGGATGTATCCCTCTACATATAATTTAACTAATAATGTTAAGCAAACGATTGAAACTAGATTACATCTAAAAATTAAAAGTAATATTCTGATAATATTTGTTCTGTGCTACAAAAATAACTTCTCAACCTAATTTGTTCCAAGACACATTCTCTCTCCCACTTAATATTTTAAGTTATACTTTTTAAATAAATAAATAGAAACACAGCATGCTACAAAGCAAAACATATTTACAAACATTCCCAACAAAATGATCCGCAGTATCAACAAAATGGTGATTTGTGAGTGACCATGTCTGCTATGATAGATATTCAGGGAACAGGTAAATCAATAATGTTAGCATTGTATAAATTCACTTGCCATATTACAAATGGATATGCTGTTTGGAATGCAGCAGTCGTAATCTAAAATATAAGGAAAAGACACCTACCAGTTTTAAGACACTAGTAGAGGTTTTTGTTTTCTTTTTGGTGGGGGGTTATACATTAAAACTGGAAAGAGTGATGAAAAAACTGGAAAGTTTTTAATGTTTCAACAGTTAGTTATTCCATACTAATATTAGATTTTAGAGACAATGTTATAAACCTATTGTTTTAAAGAAGACCCTAAATATAATAAGCATTCCTGATAGATATTGATTCTTAGCTGAATATAGTAATCAAGGGAATTAAGGAAGCAAGAAATGTATTATGGTCTTGTGTTAGTCAGCATGTTAGATAGAATATAATGGAAATAAAAACCCCAAAGAAATTGAGCTATAACCAAAATATTCAGGATACTAAGAAATTGATAATGCAAGCACAAATTACACGGTGCAAAAATATTGTTGTACTTGAGGATTTCATATAAAGCTAAAGTTGCTACACAGATTAAATTACACCTAAGAACAGTTGATTTTGGAATTAACCAAATAAATAACTATTTTGAATTTGTATCCAGAAACAATTTGTCTGGAAACACAGTCAAATATAATATAGCCCAAAGATGAATATAAAATGAAGAAAGAAAGAAAAGAGGAGATTATCTTGAAAACCAGAGTTACCGAGCCAAAAATCTTGAAAATCACAATAACATCTTCTCTGTTAGAATTAGTGCAACCATGGCAACTAGAGGTTAAGGTGAATTCTTCTTATGGATTAAAGAGTTACTGGCTAAAGAGCAGAAAGAAAAGAATAGAAAGATATGAACATTTTTGACACTGCAAAAATGTAAACAGCAGTGATCTCCCCACCAAAGATTTATATTAGAACCAGTGATTTTTCACTTGTTGCTACATGAACAGAAGTCAGAGATCAGCAGAAACGTATCTGGGTTTCTAATTATTTGGGGTGGGATTATAAAAAAAGGAATATAATAATGTGATATAATTAATTACTTCCTTATCATCTTTGATTGCCGTAAACTAGTATTATTCCAATTCTTAGAGGATAAGAATGGCATGTGGAAGTCATGTGAAATCCTGTACTGGGATGCATGATATAATGTAACATCAGTATCTGAAAGCTAAGGGAAGGGAGACCATGTCATATGTAGCATTCTGACAGTATTTCAAGAATGTTATTCCATCTCCTCTCAATTGTCAGTTAAACAGGTGAGCAGAAGCCGTGTTTTGTTGGAAGACATGATACAAATTCACACTGTGGTGAAAATCCTTGTATTACATTTAAGACTTAAATATTTTAATGATAAACTGTATGATAATTGTTCTAACATATCTTCACTAGTCCAATGCCAGCTTTAGGCTAAGGCTGAATAGTCACTAGCCTAGGGCATCAAAGCTTAGGGGGTCCCAACATCATCCATCTTTCCAAATCATTCTAAAAATGTAAATCTTTGTAGTGGTAGGAAGTGGATCAGTCTAGGTGCCCTATAGTGCCATATGAACTTGAGTCAACAAGGAACTAGCCAAAATATAGGGTGTCTCATTGAAGTACAATTGCTTGGATTTTATTTAAATGCAGAAGCAGCTTTTTTAGACATCATATTAAGTTTTGCGAATAGCTAAAAGTTAAAACAAGGTTTGTAACTAACTCTGAGATATTTATACCTGCTATGAAGATTTCCATGTTTGCTGGTGTTCAGAATAACTGTAGTTATTAAAAGCTGAAGTAGAAGGCTACTTGCCTTTGTCTAACTGCATTAATTTTATAATTCCTACTTTCTTTGACAGTTGACAGCATAATAGTTCTGGACAATGCCAAATAATCACCTGCATACTTACTGAGATGTGGTGCAGACTCTTTAGAAGTGAGACAAATAAAAAGCAATTTACTTTACTTTTCTCTGAACAGCAACAGCTGGAAGAGGGGAAACAGCTTATGTGAAAGTGTGAAAGAGAGAAAAGATAAATCTTGTTAGTGAAACCCCTTTCCTAATATCTTTCATCTTTCCATTCTGTGTTTTCAGTCTACTTTCAACTAGTTTTCACAGTATTGTTGCCTTATTGTGGACAGTCAAACAGAAGCAAATACTCAGTTTTTGATTCTACAATTCGTTGATTCTCCATAATATGAATTTTAAGTTTTAAGAACAATAGTTTATATTATACCTGATCTTTGTATATATCCTATGTTTCTCTCTGTATGTGTATGTGTGCTGTATATATAGGAAGTGATGCAGTAGAAAAGAAATTGGTACTTGATTAAAAATATTACATTTGGATATTGTCCCAGATGTTGAGATTGGAGTTTTTCTTCTTCCTTCTTATCTTTGCAATATGTTGCAAAGATATATCTTTGCATACATATTGCTCTGGCAACATGGATATTAATATTTTATATAACCATGGCTTACTCAGTTTTCTAGGAAGAGGATTCATACAACACACTAGCATATAATTTATATTATAATCTATATTATATACTAAGTGTGCTGAGTTTGACGTAGTTTACACATTCTAGGTTAATGTGTAGTTTCCTAAATAATCTAGTACTTGATAAGGTAGAAAAATGTGGGTTAAGCAGCTTCATCACCAGATGGATTGATAACTGGCTGACCAACCATACTCAGCATGTAGTCCTCAATGGAACTACATTTTACATGTAGAGAAGTATGCAGTGGGGAACCCCAGGGCTCTGTTTTAGGCCCAGTACTCTTCAACATCTTCAACAGTGATTTGGACAAGGGGATAAATGGGGAATTCATCAAATTTACAGGCGACATCAAGCTGGCAGGAATAGCCAACATTCCAGAAGATAGGCTTAAGATAAAGAAGGATCTTGACAGACTTGAATATTGAGCACTAACTAACAAAATGAAATTCAATAGTGGAAATAGTAAGGTTTTACTTTTAGACATGAAAAACAAAATGCAGGGATACAGTACATATGATACCTTGCTCAATAGTAGTAACTGTGAGAGGGAACTGTGAAGTCCTAGTGAACAATCATTTAAATTTGAGAAAACAGTGTGCTGCAGCTTCCAAAAAAGCCAACACAGTTCTAGGCTGCATTAATAGAGGGATAGAATCAAGATATGTGAAGTGTTAATACTACTTTGGTAAGGCCACACTTGGAATACTGCATCAAGTTTTGGTCGCCATGATGTAAAAGAGATGTTAAGACTCTACAAGGAATGCAGAGAAGAGAAACAAAGATGATAAGGGGACTGGAGGCTAAAACATCATATAAAGAATGGTTGCTGGAATTGGGTATGTCTAGTTTAATAAAAATAAGGACTAGGGGTGATATGATAACAGTGTTCCAGTATCTCAGGGATTGCCACAAAGAAGAAGTCAAGCAATTCTCTGAAGCACCTGAAGGCAGGACAAAAAGCAATGGGTAGAAACTAATCTTAGTTCTAGGTGTGAACTAGAACTAGAACTAAGAAGAAAATTCTTGATAATTAAAACGATTAATCAGCAGAACAACTTGCCTCCAGAAGTTGTGAATGCTCCAACACTGGAAGTTTTTAAGAAGGGATTGGACAAACATTTGTCTGAAATGGTATAGGGTTTTCTGCCTAATCAGGGGGTTGGACTTGAGGACCTCCAAGGTCCCTTCCAACTCTGTTATTCTATTTTATCTGCTTGTTATGCCCGCCTCAGAGTCTGAATGTGCGGGGGAAGATGAGCTGGAACAAGAACTGACAGAGAGTGAAAGGGCAGCTCTATTGGCCTTGAAAAAACTGGGGAAGGTCAGAGTCAGTCCAGGCAGGCTTTTTGGAATTAGTAAGGCCTGCAGGCAGAGAGGAACAGAACTCAGACAAGGAGCAAAGAACCAAATATCTTTGCAGACTATGCTTACTATTTTGTGAATGGATGACAAGAAAAGGGTTTAAAGTACATTGCTCCTTCTGTGCTCTCAAAGGCCCTTTCTTTTTGTCTTCACAAGACAGGTGAAACAGAGAGGACTAGTTCCTATCATACAGCTTTATTACAAATATTGTTTTGTTACAAATGTTCTAACAGCAAAGGTTATCTCAAGGTTAGTGAATGGTGTTTGACAAACAAACAAACTTCTGTTCAGGTTCATATGCAGGCATATGAACATGGAAAAACCATTCATTTCATATTTGCAGAGCTATTGCTACTCATTCAGAAAACATTGAACAAGATGACACAGTTACCTGGCTCTTTAACAATACAGTTGGGCAGCTCTTTTCACATGTTTTTCTTTTCCATAATTTCTCCAGAATCTTCTTTCTGTTACATCTTCTGTAGCCTCTAAAATGTAGGCGGGCAGGTAGTTTTTCTTAAAACCTATAATTTCTTAATTTAAGCCTTGAGTTTTTGGAATCAACAGAAAATTAAACCTGGGTGCAATGTTCAATTTTTTTAACCAACCTGTTTTAATATTCTCCATCTTAAAAAAAAATGTCTTTCCAGATTATGAACAATTACTTTTAAATAGGTCCTTTATTATTTTTGGTCATGTAAATTCCTAAGGATTTAACTTTTTAAAAAATGAAATTCAGGCAGGATTCCTCATTTGCTTTAGAACACTTATCTATTTGAGCTCTCAATCAGTTTCTATTTGAAATTTGCTATGAACTATCCACATTTTGCCTGTGCAGTTTGATAAACAATCAGCAGTAACAAATTCCAATGCAACTTTGTTTGATTCATATCTTTTCCTATTTCTTTTGTTATTCTCTGTGTCTTGCACATCAAGACACTGTTCAGATTTTTATCTAATTAAAAAAAAGCTTGTAAATCAGCATAGCAGATACATTTCTTTTTTTATGTTAACAGTTACTAACCATTTCCACTAGTCAGCCTGTCTCCCTTAGAAAAGAATAACACAGCACATCTTTGAATAGTCAATCACCACATTCAGAAACTGCCCAACTTACTGTCTGGATATCTTCTCTGTGAGAAAATCTTAATTGTTGATTCACATCAGTGGTGAAATTCAAAATTTTTTACTACCGGTTCTGTGGACGTGGCCTATTATGTGGGCGTGGCCTAGGGGGTCATGTGACTGTATGGGTGTGGCCTATTGGGTGGGTGTGGCCTGGCGGTCATGTGACTGGCTGGGCATGGCCTGGCGGTCATGTGACTGGCTGGGCGTGGCCAAGTCGACATCACTGACTTCTTTGCCCTAATGACCTACAAAAAGAAGATATACAAAAAGGTAGTTTATTATTTTGTGCACTTACTACTTAAATAATAAAATAAGTACACAAAACAATAAAGGAAGTACACACAAGTACTTACCTAAGAATGATAACAGTGCTCTGTGTCTTCAATGTCTCAGACTTCTTTGGCCTAATAAATGACCTGCAGAAAGAAGGTATTCTCTTAAGTTTTTAATTTCATGCACTTACTACTTAAACAAGAATAAAACAAGCACATGCAAACAATAAAGGAGGTACACACAAGTACTTACATAACAACGATAACAGTGCTTTCTGCTGTGTGTCATTGGTCACCGACTTCTTTTCCCTGATGCAGAGGTCCCCAAACTTGGCAACTTTAAGACTTATGGACTTTAACTCCCAGAGTTAAACTACTCTACACTACTCTGGCCTAAGCCAGTCTATTTTATATAACAAAGATCTACACCAGGTAGAGCTATAATAGGAGTTGCCCAAAGCCCTTTCATTACATCATCATCCAGCAAGGCTCAACCAAGTCTGGGACTCAGGACAGCCTACAGAATTTCCCCTGCATGGCCCCATGGGAGTCTGACAACCAATCAGAATACAAGCTCAAATTCAAATCCTGTTAGTGGTGTCATGGTTAAAACAATGGTAAAGCAACATAGGGATTTAAAACCAGAAATATTTTATTGAGTATTCTATTTAATTTTACACATGTTAATTTGCTGCTAGAATTGTGTTTGCACAACAATGGAAAAACAAAAATATGAAACTGAATAAAAAATATTAGAATGCAGAAATTTAAATTTAAAGGATTTACAATCAAGGAGAAGGCTTAGAATACTTTTTAACATGGGATTTCTTTTATCAATGGCTAGAAACAGAAGTTAGAAATGTAAAAGTATTAAAAAAACACCAATTATATAAGGAAAGTTCAGTAAAAAGGATAAGCAAATATTAGTATTTGATTATTGTTAATGTGTAGATAACTTTGCGAGCATACCTCCCAGCCCCCCCAAAAATACTGCAGATAAAAACCAATTTTTTTATTTAACCCTCAGACAAAGCCACTGCAATAAAAACTCTGGATTGTTCCCCCAAGGACCCAAAACCTCACAACAGAAATCCCAGCCCTTCTGCCTTTAAGAAACCCCCAGGCAAACAAGCCAGACAACAAAAAGCAACACTAAAGTACAGCCATTATTGAGGTAATACACCTGGAGGTCACCTTTTCCTGATTCCGGGCAGAATTAACCACCATGATAGGAAAGACAAAAGACCCAGGCAAGAACAAAAGCAGGGCAATCATGAACACTGAAACCCATCGATCAGGCTTAGTTAAAAAAACCAGCTTTAATAATGGCAAAGTGTTATACGTTTGGTTACTAATTTTCTCAGAAACGCACTTCACGTAAAATGTCCCCTGGCCTGCATGCTGCAAGCATCAACATCAAAAAATGCTAGGACATGTTGTTATGTGCCTATAAATTAAAGCAATATTTTTAGATTTTTCCAGCTGTATCTGCTTTGTGAGTGTGTATAACAGCAGACCCACAAAACTACCCAACACACTCCCTACACAACTGAAAACTACACACACACTCTCACAAAACAGATACAGCTGGAAAAATCTAATTCTTTAATTTATAGGCACATAACATTTCACACAATTTAAAAGAACTTCCATACACACACAATGACAACCTCACAAAGCAGCTGATTTCTAAAAATAGAAAAGCAGCTAAAATTTCCCAAATTTTATATGACTATTTTTTTAGGAAAAAAATTAACACACTTACTGTTTTTTTTAAATCAGGGGTCTTCAAACTTGACAGCTTTAAGACTTGTGGACTTCAATTCCCAGAATTCCTTCTCCTAGTTTGAAGACCCTTATTTTACATATGGGGATTTCAAACTTGGCAAGCTTAAGACTTGTGAACTTCAACTCCCAGAATTCCTTCTCTAGTCATGTTAGTAATTCTGGGAGTTGAAGTCCACAAGTCTTAAGCTTGCCAAGTTTGAAGACCCCAGCCTGCCCTGACTTAAATGAGTAGGGAAAAAAACTACTTACCCAATTGAAGAACAGCAGAATCAGTTGCTCACAGAGCAGGAGATTGCAGCAGCAGTTCAGGAATCGGGAGAAGACCTCTGAAAGAGGTAGATGCTGGCTGGAGGTGGGAGGGAAGTGGATTATTTTAGAAGGGTTTCTTTCTTTTTTCTTTTTAGAAGCCCTGGTTGGGGGGGCGGGGGGGAAATTGCAATGGCTAGGAAGGTTGGAAGAGGGCTAGGAAGGTTTGGAAGAGGGCTAGGAAAGTTCGGAAGAGGACGGGCAGCAGGAAGCAAGCACGGGGAGTCAGGCAAGAAGTCAGGAACCGGTTTGGAGTGTGACCAGCCAAAATCGCTAATGGTTCTGCAAGCTACACTAAATTCCTCCTAACTGCTTGTGAGAACCGCCACAAACTGGCTGAATAGCACCTCTGATTCACATGTTGAGAGCCACATATATAGCAAATAAGTTTGCTTTTCTAAATCAATGGCATGTGAAGAGCTTATTTAAAAAAAAATCATTAGTGACAACTATATAATTATCATTACATTTGTTATCTACTTTTCCCTATCTTGATTTAAGAATGAACCTATTCGCATGAACATTTTTGCATTCATATTCAAAAGGAAAATGAAACAGCTGCAGTATTGGAGTACAAGCACACTGTACAGCCTTCTAAAAATTCTGGATTTACAAGCTTCAACAAAGTTCCCACTGAGTAAATGCTTTGTAAATGCTCAAGACTTGCTAGGAGAGTGAATCGTATTTGAACCAATCCAGATGCAAAGCAGCATAATCTAAAGAATACCTTGTGGGGTCTTAAGTAAAGTAGGAGAAACCGGGGTTTCTAAAAATTATTTATTTATATTTGTATAGACAAGAACTTGCGTATCACTGGAGCTCTGATGTCCCATAACAACAAACTTAGAAAAACTGCTATTTCATGTTGCTAATGGATCAGATGGAAAAAGTCATGATGGAGAGTTATTTTCTGGAGAAAACTTTTGCTAGACTAATGCTCGAATACATCTCTTCAGTCTGGAATCCGCACTGTATATCAGACATTAATACAATTGAGCGAGTTCAGAAGTATTTCACTAGAAGTACTACACTCCTCTGCTTGCAACAGAATACCCTATATCACCAGGCTTGAGATTTTGGGCTTGGACAACCTTGAACCTTGTCTAACGCCGCCTATGGTTAGACTTAAGAATAGCACACAAAATGTCCTACCAGTCAATGACTACTTCAGCTTCAACCACAACAATACAAGAGCGCACAACAGATACAAACTCAGTGTAAACTGCTTCAAACTCGATTGCAGAAAGTACGACTTCAGCAACAGAGTGGTCAATGCCTGGAATGCACTACCTGACTCTGTTGTTACATCCTGTAACCCCCACTTTTTTAACCTCAAACTATCTACTATTGACCTCACCCCATTCCTAAGAGGTCTGTAAGGGGTGTGCATAAGTGCACCATCGTGCCTACTGTCCCTGTTCTACTGTCCCATTTATTCGTACCTCTTTCCTGTGTTTTTGCTCATGTTTATACTTATACCTATTATCTTGTAAGTGATTGACAAATAAAATAAATAAATCATCTAATTTATTTCTTATTTTGTTAATATGGAAATTGGAATATTTCTGAGTCACTCCAGGAGTAAAGAACATAATTTTAGAAATTTTTTATCTTGCACACAGTGAAGTGGATTTTATGATTACATTTGGGAGTGAAATTAAAACTCAAGATTGGCTTTACAGATAATATACCATCTTTGCAATGTAATTCATTATTTTAAGCCCAAAGCTTACAGGTCAAAAAAGAAGCCAGAACAACTTAGCGCAAGAACTTAGTGGTTTTGAAATTCATTACAAATTAATGAATGGAGTGGGCAGGGGAGGGGTATGGATATAAATAAATATGGATGCGGAAAAGTATGCAAATGTGTTTTAAACAAATAGTTATTCAGTGTTCTAAATGTATGGTTTTCCTTTACCATATCAAATAAGGAGCAAATAACAAGGTCACAAGATGATTACTTATTAAACTGGACTGTTAGGCTTCTGCCATTGAAATTATGCACTGATTCAGTGTTGTTAACCATCTTGCTATTTCTGACCAAAATGTGGTGGCTATACCATCTGATATTCTTTTATTTAAAGGCTTTGGATTTCTGCTTGAAAACTTGGATAAAATCTACAGCCATTTTATCTTTATATTTTATGTAAATTGGCATTGCTTTCCTTTCCTTTTAAATTCATTATAATTGAATAAATTCTTGCCACAGAAGAATTAACTAGCCAGAAAGCACGGTACATGTGTTGCTTTTCTCAGGTAACTTTTTCATATAGATCATAATGAAAATTGCCTCATAAAAATGCAGTCTTTTAGCTAACTTAAAGAAGAAACAAACTTACGAATCTAATCCAGTTCCTCATTATAATTGGAGTATATTATTAGGAAAATTCCCATTTAGACAAGAAGAGGTCTTGAGAAGGAAAAGGAGAATTTCTGCATAGTTTCATTTAATGACAGCTGGCCAATCCTTTAAAGCCACATCCATACATAGATTTCATTGACTTTATATTGGATGTCATTCAGAATTTACAGAGTTGTTCTCCTTGCAAGGAAAAAATGAATAAAATTACTATCTCAAGGGAAGAAAATAAGTACCTGTCTAATAAAAAAAACAGTAAAAAATGGGAAATGGTTTCCAAGGAGCTACAGTGCTATGTAAGAAGATAAATAATGGCAAATACAGATAATAGGAGCCAGAGGTTCTGCAATGGTTTAAAATTGACTGAAGAGGCCATATTGTCCAATATCAGAAAAACTGTATCCTTGAAACATCCATATTCTTTATTTAAAGATCACTCTGAGAGCCTCATTATTCCCCCTAGATTAAAAAAGGTTGTGTGCTATGTTAATTTATTCTGCAGTAATTGAATCTTGTACGATCTAAATGCCAATGTGATTTTTTTTTTTTTGCTTTAAAGTTATGTTAGGAAAATAGCATTGCCCTTCAATATGTTATTAACAGTTTAAAATATAAACAGTATGTGTGAAACAGCACAGTATGGTGTCCTTAGTTCTGATACATGGAATGCAGCTTCTGTAATCCTTCGGGTGTTAAGGGAAGAGATCAGTGGTGGGATTCAATTTTTTTTATTACCGGTTCTGTGGGCGTGGCAGAGAAAGGATCTCCAGTCAGAGGTGGTATTTGCCAGTTCTCTGAACTACTCAAAATTTCTGCTACCAGTTCTCCAGAACTGGTCAGAATCTGCTGAATACCACCTCTAGAAGAAATCTAGAGATAGCACAACCTGGATTAGTACAACTTGTAATGTATTATGGTTTTACTCATGATGCACATTATTTTGCACCAGATTGGTCTCATCTATTTCTCCTCCACTTGCATTGAGTATAGCAACATAGCTGTTAGCATTTCAAGCTGTCACAAGCCTAGCCCTAAAGACTGGATTACAACTAAAAGTAATTAAAGTAGCACTTTTCTGTGGATTTTTGCTATTCTGAAATGGAGTTAGGCTTTTATGAATATACCAGGTGGACCTTGGCCAAGCACCCACCGTCATTTCTTAAGTCAAGTAATTCCATATCATGTCAGTAGAATTGGGTGCCTCTTTTCTTCACCAAGGAATTCATATACTTAAACAGGAAAATAACAATGTATAGAGCAGCATTACATGGAATCATGTAATGTCTTTTCCTACTCTAAGGCTAAGGCAGAATCAATTGGTAGAGGTTGAATTCCATGAGGGGCTAAAATGGCTTTGGTGTATGTATTAATGGATAAACATTTGGTGGTCATATAACTGGGTGGGCATAGCTTGTATGTAAATATTATAAATATTTATGTAAATATTGATTTTTTAATAAAAAAGAGCAACTTTTACCCCAAAGAAAGCAGGCAGATAGAGTTGCTCACAGAATCACAGATTCACTTAGAGATCTATCTAACTGCAATTGGCTACCTGATTCTGCACTGAAAAGTAGACGCTTCAGTCCTAAGGAAGGTTAGGCTCTGCTTTTAGATTAGCTAGAAAGCAAGAAATCCGAGGATTTCCTGCTTTCTAGCTAATCTAAATCTCCCACCAGAGCAGAACAGCTGATGGTCGGGCGGGGGAGGAAAAAATAGCAACTTACCAAACCAGTCAATTGAATGGCTCGCATGCCGGGTAAGGAGTGAGTGGGCAGGGAGGGGAGGGGCCAGCCAGTGGAGCGATTTGCCAGTTCTCTGACTGCGGATAATCATAACACACGTGTGTGCAGTGTTTGCAAGAAATCATCAGCTGTGCCACCTGGACAGCTGACAAGCACTGCACGCAGGTGCGCAGTGTTTGAAAATCCTCTTGTTTCCTGCTTTTTCAATCTCAGCTGTGCACGCAAAGCAGCTGAATAAGCAGGGAATAAAGGACAGCCCGAGCAGATGGGTGGGCAAAACACCAAACCAGTTCGGTGTCAGCTGCTCTTTGCAGTTACCTGTCTTACAGAACAGGCTGAACCGGTAGCATCCCATCCCTGGTCCTAAGTCATTGAGGGCCCGGTGCATATCAGAGGTAGCACGTTTGATCTGGTTTTTCTCTCTTGGTCATAATCTGACATAATTTGTAGTGGAGAACATGTTCATTTTGATGAACAGATAATCTTCGATTGTCTTCTAGCTTGTTAGTGCCACCCCGCCCTGTGGGAAGGTAAGAATATAAGGTTGATCCATGCATTGAGTTTCAAAGACAGATTGAGGCTTTCCCAAGGATCTGGTGAGCAGTTCAACCAAGTACTTGGATGCAACATGAGACAGGTTTTGTAATAGAGGCATTAGATTACATTGCTCCTATGTAGGCTATATTCAGGCATCTAATCAATTTAGTTTTCTGAGGAGTTCCCCTGAAAGATGAAAAAGGACACCTGCAAAGCCATTGAAGTAAGACAAAAAGTGAGTCCAAGTAAACATGAAGGAGAGCCCATATTATGGATGACAGTGTATTTATTATTTAGCAAGCATATAGCTGCCTATCTGTTAAATATTAATTGGATGGCAAACAAAATAAAAGCACAGTACGATAAAAAATTTAAAACAACAAATAACATTAAGGCCCTCATAAAAATCTCATTTGTCCACCAACTACTCTATGCTGCTTGTAGTTGGCTAGAAGATGAGTGGCTTTATAATGAAATCAATCAATCAATCAATCAGTCAATCAATGAATACCACTGTATCAACAGCCAGGCCCCAGTATCTGAGCAAAAGCCATGTCATCACAGTTTTCCTGACAAGATTTAGCCTTCTGTATCTCCATGGGGAAGCTATTCCATAAGGCAGGCACCACGAAAGAGGAGGCAATTTTCTGAGGCCTACCAGACAACATTGCTTCACTGAGGCAACTCAGGACATTCTGACCTGCTAGATCTGCTAGTAGGACAGGCAGCAGCCATTGTACATAAGCAATCTGACAGGTAACGTGCCCCTATATGGGACTATATTGTAATAATGGCAGTGAAATGTCCTAGTATGGCCACCTTTATATTTTATTTTATTTATTTATTTAATTAAACTTTTATACCGCTCCCTCTCCCAAAAAGGGACTCGGGGCGGTGTACAGCCTACTAAAAACACATAATAAATACTCAATAAATACAATTAAAATAAATTAAACCAAATTGATCCGGCTGTCTAACCCAAAAATAGAGTTAAAAATTAAAAACTAATAAAACCCCGATTAAAATTAAGTTAAAAAACTAAAAATACAGTTACTGGGCCAGGCCAGCCTGTTGAAAAAATAGGGTTTTCACTGCGCGCCGGAAGGTCAGAATATCCGTCATAGCCCGTATCTCCGGGGGGAGATCATTCCAAAGGGAGGGGGCTCCCACAGAGAAAGCCCGAACCCTCGGGGCCGTCAACCGACAACGGCCGGGCGGCGGTACCCCGAGGAGGGCAACCCTGTGGGAGCGTACTGGGCGGCGGGAGGTTGATGATGGCAGCAGGCGGTCCCGTAAGTACCCAGGTCCCGAGCCATGGAGCACTTTAAATACTGTCAGTACCACCTTGAATCGAATCCGGAAGGCTACAGGAAGCCAGTGCAGCCTGCGGAGAAGCGGTGTAACGTGGGAGCTCCGAGGAGCACCCACGATCACCCGCGCGGCTGCATTCTGGACCAGCTGCAGCCTCCGGAGACTCTTCAAGGGGAGCCCCATGTAGAGAGCATTGCAATAATCCAGGCGGGAGATGACGAGGGCGGAAGTGACTGTGCGAAGTGCGCCCAGATCCAGAAAGGGCCGCAACTGGTAAATCAGACGAATCTGATAGAAAGCCCCCCTGGCGACGGCTGCAATATGTTCTTCTAAAGACAGCCGTACGTCCAGGAGGACACCCAAGTTGCGCGCCCTTTCCACGGGGGTCAAGACCTCTCCCCCCACGGCCAGCGAAGGAACCAGCTGGCTGTATCTGGGCGCAGGAAACCACAGCCACTCGGTTTTGGTCGGGTTGAGACGAAGCCTGTTACGACCCATCCAACTCCGCACGGCCTCCAGGCATCGGGACATCACTTCGACGGCTTCGTTGGGGTGGCCCGGGGTGGAGATGTACAGCTGAGTATCGTCAGCGTACTGATGGAACTCCACCCCGAAGCCACGGATGACCTCACCCAGCGGCTTTACATAAATGTTGAACAGCAGGGGTGAGAGCACCGACCCCTGAGGCACCCCACATTGTAGGGGCCTCGGGGCCAATCTCTGCCCCCCCGTCAACACAAATTGCGAGCGGTCGGAGAGGAAGGAGGCGAACCACCGCAACACGGTGCCTCCCACCCCCAACCCCTCCAACCGCTGCAATAGGATACTGTGGTCGACAGTATCAAAAGCCGCTGAGAGATCTAACAGGACCAGGACAGAGGAACAACCCCTGTCCCGGGCCCTCCAGAGGTCATCCACCAACGCGACCAACGCCGTCTCCGTGCTGTGCCCGGGCCTGAAGCCCGATTGGAGGGGGTCAAGATAACTCGCTTCATCCAGGTACTGCGGGAACTGACGTGCCACCACACTCTCAACAACCTTCGCAACAAAGCGAAGGTTGGAGACAGGACGATAGTTAGATAACAATGCTGGGTCCAGGGACGGTTTCTTGAGGAGGGGCCGCACCACCGCCTCTTTCAAGGCGGCAGGTAACAGCCCCTCTCTCAAGGAAGCGTTTATAATACCCTGGAACCAGCCTCGTGTCACCTCCCGAGTGGCCAAGACCAGCCAGGAGGGGCACGGGTCCAGCAAACAGGTGGTGGCATTCAGTCCCCCCAGTATCCTGTCCACGTCCTCCACAGTAACAGGATCGAACTCAACCCAATTGACCGCACCGATATCCACCCCCGCCCCCCCGCCCGGAGATGCCCAGTCGGAGTCCAGCTCGTCCCGGATCTGAGCGATTTTGTCCTGCAGAAACCTAGAAAACTCCTTAGCCCGTCCCTGCAAGGGGTCCTCCCGCGCTCCTACCTCCAGTAGAGAGCGGGTCACCCTAAACAGGGCGGCTGGGCGGTTTTCCGCGGACGCAATAAGGGTGGAGAGGTAAGATCTCCTCGCCATCCTTATCGCCACTAAATACGTCTTAATATAAGATCGTAATAGTGTTCGGTTGGACCCAGAGCGGCTGGCCCTCCAACTGCTCTCTAGGCGTCTTTTCCGACGCTTCATCTCCCTTAGCTCCTCAGAAAACCAAGGAGCCACTTGGGATCGGCATCGGGTCAGAGGCCGCAAGGGCACGACTCGGTCGAGGGCCCCAGCAGCCACCCTATCCCAGGTGGCGACCAAGCCCTCAACCGAGTCGTGTGTGTGAGCTTCGGGAAATGGCCCAAGCTCCGTCAGGAACCTATCAGGATCCATCAGGCGCCTGGGGCGGTACCATTTTAATGGTCCCGCCTCCCTGCGGTCAGGGGGTGCGGAACGGAAGTCGAGCTTCAGGAGGGAGTGATCCGACCATGACAGGGGTTCTATGACTATATCCCCCATACCCAGATCACTCTGCCACTGATCAGAGACGAAAACCAGATCCAAGGTATGACCTCCCACGTGAGTAGAGTCCCGAATTAACTGGGTCAGGCCCATGGCCGTCATGGAAGCCATGAACTCTTGAGCAATCCCCGAGGTACCGCCAGCAGATGGCAGGTTGAAATCCCCCATGACCATAAGCCTGGGGGTCCCAACCGCCACGCCAGCTATGACCTCAAGGAGCTCAAGCAGGGCTGCTGCCGCATAGCAGGGAGCCAGGTATGCGACCAGCAAGCCCACCTGAACCTTGGGACCGAACTTCACGAAAAGGAGCTCACACCCGGTCGTCTGAGATACAGTGGCCTCCCTCGGACACAGATCCTCCTTAATAACTACCGCAACCCCCCCTCTCCTCCCCTGGGCCCTCGGCCGATGAAAAACCCGAAACCCGGCTGGGCACATCTCCACCAGAGGGACTCCCCCCTCCTGGCCCAGCCAGGTTTCGGTAACTCCCACCAGGTCCGCGCCCCCCTCACAAATCAAATCATGGATGAGAGGGGCTTTATTAACAACGGACCTGGCGTTACACAACATCAGCCTAAGGCCCAGGGCCCGATTGCTCAGACCCCCTGGGGAACGGGAGATGACAAGGGGGTCGGAGCGCGCCACAGCAAGCAAACAGCGAGGGCGCGCTCCCAACACAGAATATGGCCCCCTATAACCGCCAAATCTGCCCCTCCCGCTCACCGTAACAATAGATTTAATTCCACCCTCCCCGGTGACCCCCCCCATCCTCAATACGGTCCTGTCCGGACTCTGACTCTCCCGGCCACGCCCAACCCCCGGCCTGGACCCAGCCTCCGGCGAGTTGTCCCCCAACTCCCGCCCGGGCCTTCCTAACCCCCTTAAAAACCTAACTAAAAATTTCTTAAGACACCCCTCCCTCCCGCACTTAAAACCCCACCATCTCTCCGGATCCCACAATCCGTCCTTGAGATGGGCCTCCGAGAGAGCAGAGGGCCATTGCTGAGATAGGGGGACATATCTCAGGGCCCAGAGATCATTTCTGGTATAAAATAGCGTCCCGGCCTGAGTCCTCTGATAAAAATGATGGAGATGATAAAAATGACCCCGACCAAGCTGAGAACTCTCTGTCATATATCTCTGTCAGTAACCACTCAGATAATAGTATCAAATCCTAATCCACTGCCTAGCAGCTTGGATGGTGGGGAACAGACTTGAGTTAAATCCTGACAGTTATTTGGGGCCTTTGGATATAAGGGTTTTTCATCTTTGATCTTGGGTTAGGTTGTACTTTACCAATCAAGACTAATGCATAACTTGGGGTTTTCTTGGACTCAAATTTCTACTCAAGGAGCAAGTGGCAGCTGTGACCTGGAGGGCCTTTACATGGGCTCACAATTGTGCCCTTTCATGGAGCAGGAGATCCTTCAGATAATCACTCACAGCCATCACCTCTTAACTGGATGGTCCCAATGTGTTCTACATGGGGCTGTCTTAAAGACATTTGGTAATTATTGCTGGAATGCAGCACTACAAGACTTGATAGGCTTGCCACATGAGCCTTTGTTACTTTTTTTTGGTTTGAGGTATTTTTTGCTGTCTCTCTCTTCCAGGGTCATATTATTAGAGTCTGTCAATGTCACTGAATGGATGAAGGCCATGATTCATTGTCAGATCTTCTAGTTCAGCTTGAGTCCAGGCCATTATTTCAACTAATGAAATTACTGAAATTGCCAGGTGTTAATTGCCCTAATGATATTTTCACTACTGAGTTTTGACTTGGCTCTCATAAAGTATTCACTAACCTTCTTGACTTCAGAATGCTTGATGTTTTTTTAGTGATCCAGAGATCCAGATTCTTGATGTTATTTCCATATTTCCTTCAGCAGAAAAAGGCATCAATTTCTTTTTGAGGATCCAGGAATATAGATAAAGTCTCTCATCAGTTCCCAAAAGAAAGTTGGCATCCTGATTTTTTTGCCCCATTTATCTTAAAATAAAGTCTCCGAATTTATAAGGCCCTAGACAATTGCATGTCTCACAGGATCAGAACAAATCTCACAAAGTAGCAAGATTATTACTTTGGGAGAATATCAAATGCTCTTTATTCAACTATTTATAGCAGGGTCCCCAAACCTGGTAACTTTAAGACTTGTGGACTTCAACTCCCAGAATTCTGGGAATTGAGGTCCACAAGTCTTAAAGTTGCCAAGTTTGGGGACCTCTGATTTATAGGAATGTTATATGTTATAAGGAAAACATATCCTTCATCCCATACTCAGAAACTCTGGTTACAGGTTGATGCACATTTGCTTTGATTACATTGGGACTCCTTTTTAAAATAAACATAAATAGAATTGTGCTCTTAAATTTTTATTTAAATAAGAGTGTGTGAGAGGGAGAAGTGGAGAGGGAAGGAGAAGTTAAGTGCTTGGTAAAGTGTATCTGAGTATGATCTTTCTCGACTAATGTTATGGAGGCTTCTCACTGTGCCTTCTCCTTTGTCCAGCCAGCAAACTCCTGCATATAATCAAGGCCTGGCAGAACTGCAAGCAGTAGGGAGTTCACAAGGGAACCACATAACCTAGCATGTGAAACCAAAAGGAAACAGCAAGCTGGAACATTCCATACTTTGATATAAAAAATGAATGATCTAATAATTTATTCATCGAATTATTTGCCTTCTTCCTTTTCCTCTCATTTCTCCCTTTCCTGTTAAGATTATATTGCCTATTCCTTTTCCCTTGTCCTTAATAATGTTATTATGCAATTTTCTCTTAAAATGCCTCTGGCCTGGACTGCTAAATGGAACCCTAAAATTTTTAACTCCTTGAAGACACATTTCTAATCTCTGCTGATTCTAATTGCCTCACTTTCCTTTCACTATGCAGGCCATCATATGCATATATATTCTTAAATGGATTTAGAAATATTATAGAGACATAAATTCAGTGGATTTCACTGATACTTCACTTTTTCAGATACTACAGTTGTGTTTCTGTTGATTGATGAACCAAAATGAATGCTTAGATATCAGAATGTGTGGGCATCTTTGAAAAATTCACAGTGACATGCAGAAAATAAAGTATACATCCACTTGTATCTATGTGTTTTGTATTCAAATACTCACCCGCGATTGGTTGTTCCTTTCGGCGGGAAGTTTGTATCACTGTCATTGGCTGGTGAGCCGCGAGCAGCCTATATAAGAAAGGCTGCCGCGGCTCCGAAACCGTTCCATTCCTGAAAGTAAAGAAAGAAAACTGATCAACTGAAAGTGTGCGCCTCGTTCTTCCGCCACCAAAACATTGGTGACGAAGGTGGGATCGAGACATTAGAAATTCAGTTGAGTACGGAGCGGCGAAATTTGAGCGGAAAATGTCTGGCAATAACGCGCCACCCGAGCAGTTCAACCCCGCCAAGGAGGAATGGCAATCATACGTGGATCATTTCCTGATGTTCTTAGAGAGCAGCAACCTAAACGGGGTCTCGGAACATAGGAAAAGAGCTGTTTTCCTGACCCATTGTGGACCCACCATCTTCCGAATGGCAAAGGCGCTAGAGGCACCCACAGATGTAAAAACATTGACGTGGCCAGAATTAGAGAAGATTCTCCAGGCTCATTATGCGCCGACCGTATCAAGTCTGATCAAGCGGCATGAATTCTATTTAAGAAACTAGAAAGAGGATAAAAGTATTGCCGATTTTGTAGCAGCTTTAAGGGACATCAGCGGAGAGTGTGAATTTTTGAACTTCGATGAGGCTCTGAGAGGACCACTCGCGTGGTCCTCGGATTGAAAGACCTTACGTTACAGAGCCGTTTACTAAACCGTCTGAAAATCACAGTAAAAGAAACCATAGAGGAAGCCACTGCGGCAGAAGCCACACACAAATCGGCCACTAAAATGAAGAAAATTAATAAATCAGCAGGTTACATCAGTAAGGAGCCATCCAGACCAGAAGGAGAGAAAGAAAAAACTACAACGCACCACGAGGACATCGAGCCGGAGACCAGTAGCGAGGAAGATGATGTATGCCACTTAAAGGCGGGAAAAGATAAAAAAGAGCAGGCCGGCAGGAAATTTGAATTTGAATGTAACCGATGCGGGGGAAACCACCCACATTCGGAATGTCGTTTCATTGATGCTATTTGCCGAAAATGCGATAGGAAGGGGCACATAGCTAGAGTATGCCGGTCCAGAACCAACTACAGCCCCCGACGGAGAGGGAGCCCACCACTGAGAGAAAGAGAGAGAGAGAGAGAGAAAGATAGGAAACCAATCAGTCGTTGGAGCCTGGAAGGAAGACACAAGAGAAACAAAGACACAACCTATAGAAGAGAGGAAACCCACCAAACTGTGATCATCGGCCACTCAGACACACGAAATGTAAGGAAAGTTCACATCCAAGTAAAAATTGAAGATCAGGATTGCGAGATGGAGGTAGATTCGGGATCTTTCCTATCAATGGTCTCCTGGACAACCATCAAGAAACTGATTCCTGACATTCAGTGAGACGAGCTAGAAACCCAAAGACTTACTCTCAAAGATTACCAAGGGAACAAGATTCCAGTGGTTGGCGTAGGACATTTCCAGATTACATTCAAAGGCCATACTGCAATCCTTCCGCTCACCATCGTCGACCGAAATAGACCTAGCCTCTTGGGACTCGAATGGTTTGAGCCGTTGGGGATTGGAATGACAGGCGTTAACCAGGTTGCTGAAACGGACTGGGAGGAGGACCTCGTCAAGGAATTCCAAGTTCTTTTCAGCGGCGGCCTAGGCAAGTACCAGGGTAACCCAATTTCTTTTAATCTAAATGTGGCCCCTATTCGACTCAAAGCGAGGCGTGTGCCGTTTGCATTGAAACCTAAAATTGACGAACAACTGGACAAACTTATCAAACAAGGGGTTCTTGAACCAGTAGATCATGCCAAATGGGAAACCCCTATTGTCACCCCCATTAAAGCAGATGGTTCAGTCCGGATTTGCGGGGACTATAAGGCTACCCTGAACCACGCACTGCAACAAAGTGCATACCCCGTTCCGGTTGTTCAGCATTTATTACATTCAATCAAAGGGGGAAATTTTTTTGCTAAACTTGATTTGGCCCAAGCATATCAACAGTTGCCGGTAGATTCCCAAATGGCTGAAGCCCAAACTATTGTCACACACCGGGGAGCTTTTAAATGCAACCGACTTCAATTTGGCGTTAGCGTGGCTCCCGGAATTTTCCAATGTTTGATGGAGCGCCTTCTCCACGGGATCAAAAGTGTCATCCCTTATTTTGATGATGTGTTAATTGCAGCCAAAATCAGGGCTCAGCTTAAGGACCGGCTACAACAAGTCCTCACTAAATTTACAGAAGCCGGTCTCAAAGTAAAAAGGGAAAAGTGCACACTAATCACAGACAGGATTGAATTTCTCGGCTATTTAATTGATTGCGATGGTATTCACCCCACCAAAGGGAAAGTCCGCGCAATCCAAGACGCCCCCATTCCTACCAACAAAGGGGAGTTACAAGCCTTTTTAGGACTTATTAATTTCTATCATGTGTTTCTACCGCAGAAAGCTACAGTAGCAGAACCGCTACATAGATTGCTTGATAAAGACGCTTCCTGGAAGTGGGGCAGCCGGGAAGACGCGGCATTCCAACAAATCAAAGACCTTATTACATCTACCAAGGTACTGATTCAATACAACGAGACGCTGCCCATAACTTTGACTTGTGATGCCTCCCCTTTTGGCATTGGGGCGGTTCTAAGCCATGTCCTACCAGATGGCAGGGAAGCTCCCATAGCTTTTCATTCTAAAACTCTGTCTAAAACCCAACGCAACTATAGCCAGCTCGATAAAGAAGCTTTGGCCATTATATCGGGCATTAAATGATTTCATGAATACCTCTACGGTCGACCCTTTTCTGTGATAACCGACCATAAACCGTTATTGCGAATTTTAGCTGGGAACAAGGCAACCCCTAACATTTTGTCGCCTCGCATGACCAGATGGTCAGAGTTCCTGGCCGCCTACAACTATACCTTGATTTATCGACCGGGCCATTCCATCACTCACGCTGATGCTTTGAGCCGCTGTCCATTACCAGATACAGACACTGATCCTGTTCCGAGCATTTCCACCCTACAAATCGAAACTATGCCTAATTTTCCAATGACAGCTGCAGACATCGCCCGCGAAACATCCAAGGATTTTCTCCTTAACAGAGTTGCTACCTGGGTTGCAAAGGGTTGGCCGGAATCCGGCCTCAAGGACTGCATGAAACCTTTTAAACAAAGGCAAACCGAACTTTCCCTCCTTAAGGGTTGCATACTGTGGGGGGATCGGGTTGTTATACCACCTCGGTTGAGAGATCCAATTTTGGACCTTCTTCCTGACGGACACCCGGAAATGGTGAAAATGAAGGCCCTGGCCAGAAGTTACGTTTGGTGGCCAGGTTTGGACAAAGATATTGGGAATTGGGTGGCTGGTTGCGAATCCTGCCAAGAGTCCCGCCCTGCACCCTCGCAGGCACCAGTAGCTGAATGGGAACTGCCCAGGGGCCCTGGTCAAGGATCCATATTGATTTCGCGGATCCCATGAGGGGTTACATGTTTTTGATCCTAGTTGACGTTAACTCAAATTGGTTGGAGGTAAGCATTATGCACTCTACCTCCTCTGATGCTGTCATTCGGTAGCTCCGTAAATTATTCGCAACGCATGGGTTACCTGATGTTTTGGTCTCTGACAACGGGCCCCAGTTCACCTCCACAACTTTTAGGGTTACTTAGCTAGCCTAGGAATAAGACATGCCCTGACTGCGCCGGCCCATCCGGCAGCGAATGGCCGAGCAGAACGCATGGTTCGGTTTACTAAAGAAACTCTTAACAAGTTAGGCCCTGGCCCCATTCAGGAACGCATCGATAAACTTTTATCAATCCAGCACACAACACCTAGCATGGCCACTAATAAAACCCTGGCTGAGTTATTGATGGGTAGAAAATTACGATCCCCTTTGGACCGTTTACACCTTACCTATTCCACAGAAAAACCGACAGACTCATCTAGCAAACTCTGCACGTTTAAAGTAGGGGATCTGGTATATGCCAAGAATTTAGTGGGAGACCCCTTATGGGTTCCAGCCACTATTACCCAAGTCACCGGGCCACGATCATACCGCCTAACAACCTCTGATAACAGGGACTGGAAGAGGCATATTGACCAGTTACGCTCCCGGACCCTTACATGGGCATATGACAAGCCAGGGGGGGAAGGGGATTGCCCAATTACACAAGAAGGGGGAGACCTTTCAAACACATACCACCCCCAGACAAGCAAAGACAGCCTAACACTATCACAAACAACCCTATCGCTAGCTCCGGTTGAAGTTTGCAACTACGCACCTGAGGCCAAAGGAATCAACATCAACATGGACTAGGCAGGAGATGAGTATCCGACAGGAAGAATCCTGGAAGGGAGTGGCCTAGCCATCTCAACTAACAGGGCAAAGCCTGTCAGGGGTGGCATGGCCGGCTCTACCTTCCACGAGAAGGGATGGAGAAGTCAACAGGTCCGTCCGCACCGGCCGCTAGTGAAGTAGCGAATGGCCTGCACAGGTCCAGTCGGACCCACAGGAGCCCCGCCTACTTCCCTGACTACGTAACCTAGGCGGAGCTCCTGATTGGTCAGACTGGACCAAGAGGGGAGGGCTGTTTTGTATTCAAATACTCACCCGCGATTGGTTGTTCCTTTCAGCGGGAAGTTTGTATCACTGTCATTGGCTGGTGAGCCGCGAGCAGCCTATATAAGAAAGGCTGCCGTGGCTCCGAAGCCGTTCCATTCCTGAAAGTAAAGAAAGAAAACTAATCAACTGAAAGTGTGCGCCTCGTTCTTCCGCCGCCAAAACACTATGCATATCAATAATTTAGTATGATTGTTAGATCTTAAAAGGTAGAAAACAGATGGTGATTCTGCTAGTATTTTAGTAACTTCAGTGAAGAAAAAGCACCATTAATCTCTGTAGATTTCTGCTGAATACCTTATAGGATAAAAATTTGGTTTCACATAGGAATGCCCAGACCAAAATATTTTGCAAAGCCAGTAAAGTTTTCATTAAAGAATCATTTCAAAAGAGAAGAGAATTTTGATAATTTACCTTGAGTGGGATGTGGTACTATTTCATTTATTTAGTTACAAGTGGACAAAGGATTATATATAATAGAAAGGACCAATGGTGGGATTCAATTTTTTTTCACTACCAGTTCTGTGGGAGTGGCTTGGTGGGCGTGGCAGGGGAAGGATACTGTAAAATCTCCAGTCAGAGGTGGCATTTGCTTGTTCTCCGAACTACTCAAAATTTCTGCTATCGGTTCTCCAGAACTGGTCAGAACCTGCTGAATACCACCTCTGGAAAGGACATACACTCACCTCCTTAAAAAAAAACAAATTCTTTCATCCAATTAAAGTGATAGGAGAAAAATGCAAGGGGATCTGTTTAGCAGTAGCTAACATAAGCAGTCAGTCTGAACATGGAATCATTTTACTCTACCTAGCATTGAGAGAGAAAACATTTATGCCACAAGGTGATGCAAAGATATTTCAGCGTATGTGATTGATATGAATAATGTTTATAAACAACAAAAATTAAAAAGGAGTTTCCCATTCTATTCTCTCCATGCTTACTAGCACTGATGTAACCTAGTCAACAAATGAAACATCAACAAGTAAACAGTGAAGTACAGAGCACCAAGAATTCCATATATAACCCTGAGCTATATAATTTATGTTCTCTTCTATTGGAACTAATTACATGGTGAGACACAATTTAATTTTGTGATCAGAAATACACAGAAGATATATCTGGAATCACCTCTTTCTTAGGGATGGCACCCATGTATCTGTATACAAAGCCTGTCTACCATTGTACGATCTACTGTGGTTCAGCAATGAACAGTTTATGTAATTACGATTCAGTGGTAGGATTCAAAAAATTTTACTACCAGTTCTGTGGGTGTGGCTTGGTGGGCATGGTGTGGCTTGGTGGGTGTGGTTTGGTGTACATGGCAGGGAAAGAATACTGTAAAATGTCCATTCCCACCCCACTCCAAGGGAAGGATACTGTAAAATCTCCATTCCTTCCCCACTCTTGGGGGAAGGTTACTGCAAAATCCCATTCCCTCCCCACCCCACTAACCTGCTTTCCAGCTCTGTTCTCCTGTGCAGGGCAACAAAAGAAGACTTAGCCGATCAGTTGGGACTCGGGAAGCAGAGAATAGATGGGGGTGGGGCCAGTCAGAGGTGGTATTTGCCAGTTCTCCGAGCTACTCAAAATTTCCGCTACCGGTTCTCCAGAACTGGTCAGAACTGGTGAATACCACTTCAGTTACTATTCCTGGATAAGATTTGGGATAAAGATGCCTTTCCTTCCTTCCTTCCTTCCTTCCTTCCTTCCTTCCTTCCTCAAATGATATTTCTTGTCATATACAAACATACTTACTTTTTCAGTATTTCTAATTTTCATTACTTTAGATCTAGAGTACTATTTTTTTTTAAAAAAGGTTAATGAGTGCAGTTAAATTCTTACTCTGAAAATTTGTCAAGAAAGCAGTTTCTACATATTAGCATATTCACCAGGTTAATGTAGTGTACTTAATAAGATAAATAAAGCTTGTCATGATATTTCAGAAATATTTTAGCAGGAGAATTCAAGAACATTTCAAAAGGTACTTTTTTTTTTAAATTGCCTAGCCATGCTGAACCATTAACTCCTGAACACCATTGGAAATTTAGGTCATCATCAGGATGGAAAATTAATATTAAAAAAAGGAACTGCAGAAACAGAAATCAAATGTGTTTTGAAGAGGGGTGATTTCATTTATCTAGAATAAAGTAGATAAATGGAAACTTATGAAATGAACTGAAGTGGAAAGAACAGTACTTTTTTCTCAATATATATATATTGAAATATATTCAAATGCCATTTTTTTTAAACTGTCTGAAATCCTTTTCTAATGTTGGATAAACTAGAGTAGTGTTTCTAAACCTAGGTAACTTCGAGATGGGTTTACTTCCCATGCTGGCTTGAGAATTTTGGGAGTTGAAGTCCACCGATCTTAAAGTTGCCAAGATTGAAAAACCTTGTTGTAGTTAACTTCCGTTTTATGCATTCTCACAGAAGATGCAGATCAAATAATCTCCTACTGGAATTTGAAAAAAAAAGCAAGTATGGTTGATAATAGTGAATAATGCCTGGTGGTTAAAAAAAATCTACCTTTGAAAGAAACATTACGTAAATTGACACAAGAATTTTGTAGTATGTATATCCCAGATGTGAAATAAAGGTGAAATGCAACTTGGAAGAATGAAACAGAGGCCTCTTTCATACGTGCACAGACATATTAAGGGGGGATAATTGATTTGAATTTATTTTCAACCTTTATTCACACCTATGGGGAAATGTGCGTGAATAAAAATTGAGCATAAATTCAACTTAATCAGTTAAAGTGTTCAATATGTTCTGCCAAAGAAGAAACCCTAAATGTTGCAATCGGGAATGATTTCATTTTCTTCTTTATTAGATTGCAAGATTTAGTCTATAAAAGAGAGTAAATAATTTCCATACAAAATGCTTAAACATACATTTCTTAGCCTATTATTACTAGATATATTGAGCTTAGTTGGCTGCTGCAGCAAATAGCAACAAGGAATCTATGTATTGCCCATTTCCAGTATCAACAGGCATAGAGCTAAGGCAGAATATGACAAATTAAAGATCAAATGCATATCACCATCAACCTTATCCAGCATAGTTTCTCAGTAGAATTCCTGGTTTCCATGTCTTTTTCAGAGCAGGCTGGTTTAGCAAAACAAAAACAAAAAAGAGGTGCAGCTGTGGGGAGTGATGAGAGCTTGTAATGAGTGCTGAAGAATTTCAATTTCACATAGGTGCTGGATATAATTGCCCCAAACATCTTCAGTAAGATATTGGCTTGATTTTTATGTTCCTGTTAAGTCCAAGAGCAAGGAACATTGGAAAAATCTTCATGTAAAACATTGAAGCTCCTGGGAGCTAATGATAAATCTGTTTCTTTGCTGCCAGCTACGAATAAGTTTCCAGTAATCATTAGTGCAGAGTTCTTATGTTCCTAATGTTTTTTTCCACCTTGCCTTTTGAGAGATTATTGGTTTCTTAGTTGTGTTAATGTAATAGTCTAAAGGCACCACATCTATTGATAGGAAGCCAGTGAGAGAGTAGGCCAGGAAGATGCAAAGCAGCTCACCTATTCACAAATTTCCAAAGTGCTCAGCTGGCTCATTGTTGCAATACTGGGGTGGACAGGATTGGATCGGCAGATGGCATAGATGAGCATGTGAATACAGTATTCAAGAAAAAAGGCAAATGATGAATAGTTAGCTATTATAATAGAAAAATGAGGGATTGGTCACTGTAAGAAATTAAAAAACAGATCCATACTAAAGGACAATGAAAGGAAGAAGGGCAACTATTGGAAGATGGAAAGAAAGATACTCTAAAGGGTTGGAGGGAGAGATAAAGTCAAACAAACTCCAAATGAAGGAAAAAACAAATAAGCAGAAAAAGAGTGAAGGCACTAACAGGCTAGCATGGTATGGAGACAGACTGTAGGTGGAGACTGTGAGAATGTTTGGTTTTTTTTCTGAGATATTGTATATTCAGGTCAAATGCAGCTTTTGCCTTTCTTGTATCTGTTTATTGGTTCCCTATTGGGTCCCTCAATTTTTATTTCATCAACCCCCTTTAATTTTGGTACAGTAAGCTACCAACCCAGGAGAAGCTAATGAAAAAGCAATGGATTAATTAGCATTCATCCTTTTATAATTTGTTTTCTTTAATAGATGATTTGTATCCTCTATGCTGGAGAAATTTTAAACTGGCTCAAAATTGTTCACTATGTAGACCATCGATTTTAAGTTGCATAACTTAAATCAAAGTTGTTTGCTATATTTATAATAGATGCAGAAAATATTGGTTCCCTAATCCTGGTTCCCTAACAGAATGAACATAAATTGCTAAAAATGATTTTCAGTGATCTATATTTCTGCATAACTGAAAGTTACAGGACTAAGGAATTGCACATCCTCTGTCACACCCATGCTTTCTGGAACAGTATTCCCCCAAAGATAGGCAAAAACACCAGTTCTCATGTTTGAGAAGCCATGGAACCTAGCTTTGGTTCTTTGCTCTTAGGCATTAGGGTTAATAATTTAAATGGGGGTTTTAAAGTGGGATTTTTAGAAATTGGGGTTTTAGACATTGGGGTTTTAGAAATTGGGGTTTTATATTGTAATTATTGGGGTTTAGGTAAATTTTAGTAACAGCCGTGAATATATTTAATTTTCTTTTAACTTTTGTAATTTGTATTGTATCATAGTTGGCTGTACACCGCCCGGAGTCCCTCGGGAGAAGGGCGGTATATAAATTCGATATAAATAAAATAAATAAATAAAAATAAGTTGTGGAGCCCCTGTTGTGATGGTTGTTTTAGTCCAAGCTGTCTGTGCTGTTGCATTGTATTTTATTTTTTATTGATTTTATGCGCCATCATAAGCTACCAAAGTGGGCAGCTATAATAAAATAATAATAATAAGCAATTGCAACAGGAATGGCTTACATCATGAGACAACACTTTTAGCACCCTCAAATTGAAATCTGCTTGTGCCACAAATTCAAACAGAGTAGGATACTTCAGGACGTGTCCTAAAACAGTGCCCTCTCAAAGGACCAAGGAGGTGTCTCTTTTCTGTTGCCTTCTTCTTAGGACAATTTTCCCCTGACATTCATTTGATCTCTGACTTTGCTGGCCTATAGAAAGGCTTTAAAACACTGGCTTTTATCTGGCCTGGGAATAATAGAAATCTCCATTTAAAGATGGGTGGTAATAATTGTGAGTTCCTGATGCCTTTTGAAGATTTTTTTCTATTTTATTGGAACTGCTTATCCATTTTGGTTTATTTTTGGCTTTTTTGTAACTGCTCAGATTCACAGTATTTGAGTTAGACAGCTATATAAGCCATGTAAACAAACTAATAAAACAGTAGAGGACATTAGGTTAAGTTACAGGAAATCAGATTCCTGTTGAATGTTCACAAAACATTCTTAACAGTAAAAAAAATGTTTAATAGGAAAACCATTTTCCTACAGAGCTGATGGATTACCTTCACTATGTACTAGCAGAGGCTGAACACATTCTGCACACATTCTGGAATCCTGCATTGACCTGGGGATTGAGTTCTGTGGCCTAATTTGTCTCTTCCAGCCCTATGATTTTATAGCTACTTCTGCTTTTAAAAATAATGCACACACATTTAACAAAACAACTGTGGCTTTATTGAACAACCCAGGACTACAATTTCATTCTGTTCATTTTGAGGTAACCATATTTAACTAAATCACAGTTCTTCAAATTTAGGGATTTGGGGAGCAGTTTTTGGCCTGGTGATTATGGTACCAGGCATAAACCAAAAGACTGTGAGTTGTAATCCCCCCCCCCCTTAAACCTGAAAGCCAGGTAGGTAACTTTGAATCAGTCACTTTTTTGTTAGCCACAATGTCAGGCCCAGCTGGTCAGTCAAGCTGGTCAGTCAATTCCTGTTGTAATGAATTGACCAACACTGAGTTGATCTGAAAAAAGCAGACCCTGCATTTGCAGGAAAGTACTAGGAAGAAAAAAAAGCTTCCAAATTCCTTCTCTAGAGAACATAAATCTGAATGTCAGTAGACTCGTTTACATTTCAAGAAAACATGGTTTCTGTTACATTTCAGTTGGTTTTCTCTCTTCATCTGCTGAGATATATGGCCAAGCTAAGAAAGGTGAAGTGCCTGGCATCCAGAGAAATGTGAAACTCGTGGTAATGATGACTTACAATATCTGGACATATCAATTATTTATTCTCCATCTCATAAACTCCTGTATTGCTTCAAAATGAACAGTTAATTTAATTTATCGCTCTTGCTTGTGCAGTTATATAGAAAATAAAACATGGAGTTAACTAAAGAGCTTTCTTTTGTGATTTCAAAAAGAAGATATATCAAACTGTGAATTATACTGGTAGCTGGGTAATCACACATCCATTACAACTATAAACTCAGTACAGTGATCATAGAGCTGGACTCAGTTATAGTAGCTGATCTTTGGCCCTTCTGTAATCTCACATTAAGCTGTAAAGACCCTGTGCCTTAAATTAAAGGCATGGCTGAAGGATTTTTTTTTCTTCCCTTGAGTTTACAACTGATTGAACAAATTTTTGCAAAGTCTGAATATCTTAACAATGAAGTCTGATGGGAAGAAGCAGGGACAAAATTACTTGCTTTATAATATGTGTAACTTGGACCATACGTTCTTAATGTAAGGAGGAAAGAAAGGAAAGGCTTACTCTTCTCTTAACAATTGACCAAATCACATTCTTTATAGTCTAGCTCCTGTTCTACAAACTTAAGAAAATATGCCCAAATTATTAGAGAAGGAGCATTTTATTGTTCAACAGTTATGCTCTAGAACTTATCCATAGGATTTTAGACACAGAAGAGGACATTTAATGTATGATAGAAAGCAAAATAATAATTGTATTAATAAAACTATTGAATAATACTGGCCCAAAGTTGATTTCTACAGAGCCCCATCGGTTATTGCATACTTCAGTCATCTTAGCACAACAAATTTAATGTATTAACAGTACATTCAGCAAGACCTCATGTTTCTCAGACTAGCTCTTCATAGCCAAGTTATACTTGTCAGCTTTCAATCTGATAAGAACTCCCACTATTAGCAGGAGATTCTTCTGTTCTTTTATTATTATTATCCATTATTACCTTGTAGTATCCAAATAAGTACAAAAACAAAACAGATTTTCATCATCTTGAACTGATTGTTATGTTGCCTCCTGTGGAGCTTGATACAAAGAGCATTTGCAATGTGAAATGTTCGCTTTCTATCCCAAGGTTCTTCATTCCCCACTTCCTATCCCACCTCCTTTTCATCACTCATCAGCTTTACAAGGGACAGGAGATGAGGAAAGTATTTCACTGTTAAACTGGATGAAAACTAAACAAGAAAATGTTTCTGGAAGCCTAACTCCAATACAATAGACAGGATTCTCTTTCCTCAGTATTAAGGAATAAAGGCTTCGGTATGGATTAGGCATTCTAATTTCATGTGAGGAACCTTCTTTTTATATTATACAGTCCTCCTTTTCCAAAAATTCATATGATGATATTGTGATCTTAAGGTCTCCTTTTGGCTTTTATTTATTTTTTCCTTTTTCATACCTTCCTTCTGGTTCTTTGCTTAATCATCTGTGGTTACTACTGTATCTAAATACATTGTATGTATGCTTGTTATGGATTTGAAGTCTATAGTGATAAGCCAGGAATCTAATGGATGGATATGAGTCCAGGAAAGTACCATTACCAAAGCTATATACTAACTCTCAGTTTGAGACTCTATAATCCCTTCATTTGGGATAGAACTGGGGCAACCGAATGGAGCATTTACTGACTGGATGCCTTTCTTGACACCTCACAGAGTTCTCAGAAGATATTTTTATTTGCACCCTAGGAGACAAATATCTGTCACTACCTAGGAATGAACTCTCAACCTTCCAAGTAGGAAGTGAGCATCTTCACCACTAAGCCACCACTTCACTCAACTAATTAATAACTAGATATAAATTATAACTGTTCTTCATGAGGCATTGACTACAATTAGCCTTGTAAAGATGCAGAGGCAGTCAAATAGGGAGACATGCCCAAAGAAAAATGTCCTCACTTTATTTAGTTCTCTGGTTGAAGTAATCAACTTTCACTATAAATTACTTGCTAGAGTAATACATCTTCACATCCTGCTGGTGGTAAGTCTGCCATACTACTGTATTTGTTCTAATGGCTTATAAAATCTATTAGATTAAAAAGAATTCTTATTTTTAAAATGTTCACTTCACATGCTAAACAAATGTTCAGCTTTCATTCATTTCCTTCACATTTGTTGTCAAATGCTTTGACAGTATTAAAATGCATTAGAGGACATTTCAAGAACTAACTTTTTATTATACAGTAAAATTACAAGGATCCCAATCCCAATCAATCAAAACAATAGTTGCTTATTAATTTTTTTTTTTTAAATAGCAGCTATACTTTTAGGAACTCCTGATAAAACATGTTTGGGAATGCACCAAATTTTTTTCCTCCTTGTTTCTGCAATCATAAACTCACAACTTATCATGTCCATAATTTTATTGAGTCTATGCTCAAGACTATTAAGACAAATGTATCTCTAGAGTAGGATCAAAATTAAAGCATTTTTAATGATTTAATTGTCATTGGGGAATGTTCGCCCGTTTCAGTTAATTCACATAAATGCCGATCAAAATTTTTATTAGCTTTCCAACTAATTGTCCTCCCAATGCAGCTTTCAAAATTGCAATTCTAATACATCTGGAAGTTACCAGATGGGGAAGGCTGAATTGTTTCATTAAATCCCTGTGTTCCAGCAAGTTGAAAAGGTACCACTTGCTGAGCTGAAACTTAGGAATCTATGATACATACAACAGGATCCTTCTAGAAGCATTAGGATTTTAAAGTTTGTTATATTTATTTACTTGATTGCTATAATGTAGTTAATGGCAAAATGGCCATACTTTCATTCTCATATATACATTATGCTTTAATCATTTTTATGCTTACGTTTGAAGTTGCACACCTCTCTATGGCAGACTACAACTCCTCTTGGAATTCTGATGGCCGCTTAACTGGAAGGGGATGGCCTACATTCCTGAAAATAGGTCTCAAAGACCACATGCTAAACTTCAGAATGCCCAAACAAGTCTGATTCATCTTAGCTCCACATCACCTGTTTATCTTTTCAACATGTAACATTCTCTTTTCAAAAGAGATTTTTGGTCCCTTAGCTGCTACGTCCATTTTAAAATACAGGGGCTAACAGTGTTAAAAGAGGCAGCATCAGTGCAGTAAGAAAGGTGTGCATTATAGCAATACCTAAAGCTATCTGAAAAATACCCATGTCCATAATTTATAGAAACTCTATAGATGCCCATGGCAAGGAATTATTTATGCTCAGAGCCCTCATTTATTTTTGCTTTCCCTGGCTTTCTAAATTCCCATGGCTGGCCACAGGGTTTGAATGAAATAAAATATCCATAGTTATGCAGCCAGCAGGCAGGAAGTGTTTCAAGAGTGGGATCTTTGTCTAATACTCAGTTTGCTATGCATATATATGGAGACTTCTGTGTGATTGAAGAACAAAGCCTGTTGTAGCTGTTTTGTTCATCAGAAATGCATAGCTGAACCTTGGAAAAAAAGGCTTTGATGCCAAAATCATGAGTCATTCTAAAGTTTCACAACCTCAAGTGATTCTTTAGTGACATGTTGCTCTTTGTTTGTATACTTGATCTTATTACCTTTGGATCAATAGTTGAAAGTATCTGTACATATGCATCTACAGGGATGTAGGGCAGATGACAATATACATATGATGCAAAACTTATATACATCTAACTTTGGGCACAAGTACAAAAAAATGAAGTTTGCACTGTGATGTGTGCTTGTCCTCTTCATATCTGGTAGCAGTTACCTTGGTACCTAGATACTTTTAAAGTCAGTTGGATAGGCAATCCTTGTAAAAGCATCCAATATACAAAAACAAGGCTATTTTCTATGGCAGTCTTAAAACATACGCATAAGCTTCTATCTCAATTTTCTCTAAAAGCAAAATGTAAGAAAAAACACCTAAGAATTTTCCAGTCAAATTGTTGGTAATTCAGTATTGAATGGCTTTAAATAGTATTCCAAATACAATAGTGCACCACAGGTTTGAGTGAAGAAGAGAACATTCAATAAAATGCCTAGGCAGTTTGGAGTAAATTTCCATTGGGGAATTAGAGGAATTTCCTTACTGGTGAAACATTGGTTTGATTATTGGACCACAATCTCTAAATTTCACAAAAATCCGAATAGTATCATATTCTTATGATCCTTTTTAAAAATAATAGCAAGTCATTTGTATATGGATCTTTGGATTATTTAATCTTTTGGAGAGAATTTTGGTAATGTATTTATTTTATAATCTCTTTTTTTGTTCTCTGGATAATTGCCAGTTTTTGTAGTGATTATTTTTTTATTTGTTTGACATCATCCATGATAAGTCTAGAGATAAATTATTTTCTTTCTTATGGTTAAATAAAGGTGAGGAGAACTAGTTATCTCTCAGCTTTTTTCATAGTTATCTGACAGGTTAAGTAGAGTATAGTAAATAGTCTGTAAAGTACTAAAGTTGCTTTCCTCTGGATTTTGAAATGAAGGTTATATAATATGCATAACTAATATCCAACCTGGACGCTGTAAATTGGCACATCTATTATTTATAACCTTTTTGAGGTGCTCCATATCTATCCATTCCATTATGTGCTTGATTTTCATCATGACTAGCCATCCAAAATGAGCTATTAAATAAAAAAGTAGGAGGCATACTGTGAGACCTCTACAGTATATATGAACAATACCTAAATACTTAGGAAACAGCCCCTCTTTTCCAAAGGTAAATAATTGAAAGTCTTTCTTGTTTAGTTGAAAAGGAATTCACAGTTCAGCTCATTTTTTTTTTCTGCTGATGCATCAAAAGAAACTAACATTATTTGGTAAAAGAATTCCTATATGGTGATATTGAATGGATATCCAGGTAAGCAGTTGAAGTGGCTAAGCACTAAAGCTTTAGAGGTGAGTGTACTTATGGGCATGGCTGTGAATGTGTACTGCACTACTGCCATGGGGTTTAAACCCAATAATGCCTGTAGTTTTCTGATTAGAATCAGAAATGGGATGTAAAATCACCTGAAGGAATACAATATAAGCCTAGGGAATATTATCTATGCCTCCCCAAGCAGATTTTTCAGCTGGTCAGTTTCATTCCATCGTGGATTATTTTGTTTCCTAATTTAGTTTTTATATTGAGCACTAAATAGATTTAAATGTGTATAATAGAAAATAGAAAAATTTATATTCTAATGTGAACAAAGCCTGGGAAAACAATTCCCAGTCTTCTTTGGATGATAAAAGATTGTATTTCAACAGATGCTGAAAAGAAGGAAATGACACAAGCCTATATTAATGTACAATTATTTTGGTGTTCAGGAATAATAATTTCAGAATAAAAGAGTAGATTGAGTCATACAAAATTATGATATATTTATATAGGAGGTACTTTCTACATGAGCTTTCAGTATGCTAATTATTTTTGGGTATGACTTCTTGTTTACTTTCTCCCTGACTAATTTTAATCTTTATTACAACTTTACAGCCAAAAAATACAGTATACATTAACTATGTATATCAGATATATACATAAACATTCTAAAATTTATAGATGTTAAGCATAATAAAAAATAAGAATAAAAAATTACAGTCAGAATCAGTATCATACTAACAAAAATAAAAATGGCAATCACCAAATTTGATACTATTTTTCAGTCACATGTCATTTATTGAGTCATTTATTTGACTCAAAAGCAATAACAAAAATGGGAAGAATCTTTGAGATTTGTGACAGCCAATGGCAAAAAGAATGACATAAATGAGGCACACTGATTTTTATTTAAACCCCCGACACCATACCAACACTGCACTATACAGCAGAATTCAAAAGAGCTACTGCCCTGGGATAGAAGCTGTTTTTCAGCCTATTTGTCCTTGTTTTTATTATTCTGTACTGTCTGCCAGAGGGTAATAGTTCAAAAAAAGGGTTCCCAGGATGAGATGGATCTTTGAGGATGTTTTGAACTTTCATAAGGCAGCGGGAGCTATAAAGCTCTTCAAAAGAGGTGAGAGGGCAACCAATGATCTTCTGGGCAATGACATTAACCCTCTGGAGTACCTTCCTATCTGCCACTGTGCAATTGGCGAACCATACAGAGGTGCAGTATGTTAAAATGTTCTCTATCTCATTGGGATCACCAAGTCAAATTCCTCTTTCTATTTCTGGGAACCAGCCATTCCATACATGAAGTTTTCTTCATCTTGAAAAACCAAGTCTTCCACAAGGTATACTCCTTTTTCCTATTCTGTTGAGCTGAGCCAAAATGCCAATGGGAATTGCTGCATATTAGTGGAAGATGGACATATCAGAGATGGACATATCAGAATATTTTTTAAAAAAATTTCAATCATAAAATAACAGAGATAAAACTCCATAGTATTGAATGACAAGCCATGAAAACCTTATGAAGTTTTCCCTATCTTATTCTTTCCCAGAAAAGTTTTTTTGTTCCTTCTACCTGCATCCACCCAATTAAACTGGGTGATAAATATTAGCTCAGTGTCAGTCTGTGCTATTGGCTTTGTGAGAGCCCATTTTCACTTTCAAGTCATGATTGGGTGCTGCAGTGACTCAGAAAGGAAAATCCAATCAACAATTGATCACTGAAAAGTGAGCCCAGTGATTTTCCTGTATAGAATTTCTGGTGATGTGTCTAGAATGTGGTTTTATGATTGCACAAGAATAGGTCTTTATATGTGAATGCCATCTCATATAAAACAATTCTGTGTGCCTATGTATTTGTTCAGGTATTGAGGTGGGGAGAGGAGAAAAATACTTGATTATATGCACAATCCTTCTCCCCAAAGTGTGTACCGGAATAAAATGTCTACTGCCTGTGTACTGTGCAACTTGACAACCACTTTAGCAACTTCAGCCTGATAATACAGTATAAAATATCTTTATAATTTAAATTAAATTATAAATTTACCTGGAATATTCTCCGGCTGAGCTATTCTATAATATTTTCCATTGAGATACTTTAACTACTGGACACATCTTCTGATTAGAATTCAAAATATTATAAGTGAAGTTAAATTCATACAATGAGACTTTTTTTACTCTTTTCTTAATAAAAGTTTTTCACCTCATCCCCAGTGATATAGTGACCATTTAGGAATTCTATCAACAAAGAAAAAGATATAGGTTACAAGTTTGCACTGAATATGAAATGCTGGGTTATATGTAATGTAGAACGGTGGTTTAGGTCTATTGTAAGTGCTGTATAGAGCTCATTGAAACAAATAGGTTGAAATATATAAATGGTGAAGATGTCAACCAAATCACCACTGTGTCTGTCAAATATGCATAACATTTTCTGATTATAATGTTGTGTGTGTCCCACACAGAGAGAGATACATAGAGAGATGAACTTCAGGGCTCTAATATTTGGGAAACAAGCTGGAAGGAAATGAGCTTTGGTACCAAAATTGAGTGCAGGTTCTGCAACTAGCATCAAAGCCTTTCCAGTAAAAAATTGCAGTAGGACAGAAAGCTAAAAGGTCCACCTATAATTTACTTATTAAGCTTCCTGATTTCCTTACTTCTATTTTTCTCTAACTCCCTCCCTCCTATCCCAATAATCCTGAATAATAATAGCACATACCGTTTTGGTCACATTCACAACTGCATTATTATACTTTTATTCATTAAACATGAAACTCAGTCAACTGAACATTTAAAAATGTATCACAAATTGACTGGTGCTGATGGTTGATACAGGTTGCTGCCAGATCTAGGTATCAAACAAGTATCTTCTTAAAATGTATGATGTTCCGACTAGCACAGTATTAGCCATTCCACTGGTTTTATTGCAGGAAGTTGCAATTTCTTGATGTATATTATAAAATTCTTGGTCATGGTACCAAGTGTCCCAGTGACAATGGGTATCACTGTTATATGTTTCATCCATAATCACGTAATTTTGATGGCCAGGTTGCAATATTTCATGATTTTTTTCAGTTCTTTTTCTTCAACTCTGGCATCTGCTGGTACAGCAATATTAATAAATTGTATGCTTCAGTTTTTGACAACTGTGATATCTGGCATGTTGTGTTCCAATTATTATTAGTATTTCCATGCAACATTCAGATGAGGAAAGCTGGATTTATTTGTACATAAGTGAGACCAAATGGTTAACACATTAATAGCTTGTGCTGAAGTTTGTATAATGAAACTGATATTTGTCTGTCGAAGAAGTCGTTGATGATTATTCATGAACTCATATCACTTCTCCTGTTCCTTTTTTTCACTTCTCTTCTACATGCACCTGTACACAGGTTGTATTCATTTCATTGGTTGTATTCCCTTGGTGATCCATTAATCTACTCAGTTCTGATGCCACTATAGTCTTCTATATACATCAGCAACTATTTAAGCCACTGACTACAATCCCAGCTCAGTGCATGAATCCAGAGCAAATGTTTGAAACTTCCAAAAGAGGGGAAGTCACAATTTTCTTTCAGTGACTAGTTTCACTGATGAACTAGTCTTACTATTATTTTTTTTTAACATTGTTCAGAATCCATTATTTCTTTCTAGAACAAGAAAGATTAAGTCTTGATCTTGATCTTCTTAAGCAGTTGAAGAAAATTATCATATTATACGCCATCAGTCATTTTCCCATAAAGCTAAGTGCACATACTCAGCCCCTTAAATCTTGAAAAACTATTGTTTCCAGCCCCAATTATCTTAGTAATCCTTTTCTGAACTTAGTCTAATTTCTCTAAATTATTCTGAAATTGAGGTGTCTAAAACTGGGTAAAATACTTGAAGTAGTGACTAATTATAAATTTACCTTTGATCTCTATCTGGAGACCACTCTTAAGTGAATATTTAATAACGTGGGACAGTCTCTCCTCCATTCTGATGTAGAACAAGAAGGGAAGAAAATATAATGAAATGTGGGAATGTTTATCCTTCTACTGCAGATGTTTTTACTTCAGCTTCTGCATGAAACAGGAGGTTGCCTTGATGGTCTACAAGCTCCTTTTAAATCTATAATTCTTAAAGAATTTCATGAGACCATATGTGAAGCAATACATAATATATTCAAGGAAAAATTATTATTGTTTCTCTCAGATTTCCCCATCAGCATCAGTGAGTTAGTGCGACTGGGAAAAAGAGCTGGATTTAATGTCCTCTGCTCAGGCCTTATATTTATATAATTTCTGATATTTCTGGTCATTACAGCAGAAAAATTAACTGGGCCAGGAAAACATTTATTGCCATGGAATTTCACAGAAACTATAACATTTCTGCAGCAATTTTTATTCATTTATGTTATATATTAATCAAATTTATAATCTTTCTACCACCAAGTCCTTTTTGATGGCAATGGGTTATAAATTTAATTCACAACATAAGCAACTGCTATAACAATATAAATGCAATTAATACAAAACCAAAACAAAATATATCAAAACTTTAAAGCCCCTCCAAAGCATTTTTAATTACCAATCAACCATCAGTAGAAGGCCATTCTAAAAGACTGAGCCCTTTGCTAAAAACTTTTTCTGGCTTTAACCCTCCTCATGATTCAAAAATGAGGGACATTCAGCTGGCATTATTTTACTTGAGTCAGTAAAATTATTTACTTTAGTCAGAAGAAGTGATCCTGCAGATAACTGATACTAATAGCAATTAGCAATGGTACTTAGACATACATACCACTTCATGGTGCTTTACAGCACTCTCTAAGCAGTCTTAAGGGTCAGATATTGCCTCCAACAATTTGGGTCCTCATTTTACCAACCTCAGAAGGATGGAAGGCTGAGTTACACTTGAGCTAGTGAGAATCAACTCCTGGCAGTGGATACTGCACCACCACTGCACCACCATGGCTAAGCCATAAAGAGCTTTGTAAGTTAAAACCATAATTTTCAGTTACACCCAGAAGTCAGTTCCAGGCCCACAGTACTGGTGTAATATGTGCATACCTAGTGGTAAATACTCCTGATTACCTGGGTGCATTTTGCACCATTTAAACAGCATTCCCATATATACGCTCAGGGGTGAGATGCTACCAGTTCGGCCCAGTTTTATAGAATCAGTAGCTCCGTAGAACAGATGACACCAAACCTGTTCACTCTGATGACCTTCTAGTCATCTGTTTGGCCCATCCGCCTACCTGGGCTCTTGGCTGTCCTTTATTTCCTGTTTTTTCAACCTCAGCTGCTTTGCGTGGCACAGCTGTGGTTGAAAAAGCAGGAAAGAAGAGGATTTTCAAATGCTATGCAACTGCGAGCAGCTCTTGTCAGCTGTCCAGGCTGACAAACATTTCGCAAATGTTCCACGTGCGCACAGCACTTTCACCGAACCGGTTGTAACACCGATTGAATCCCACTCCTGTATACATTATTGCAGTAGTGTAATTGTTGGATATGAGGACATAGAACAGTGCAGTTGATCACATTTGTGCTTATGTGTGGCACATACATATAAGTGTCCAGCACCAACTTGCACAACCTCTTCCCAATTATATCTGAAAGCTATATATGAAGGTAGTCTGTGTGCCCTATTACAATAAATTTTGATATTATATTCAATATATTTTTTACTTTAGGTCTTCATTTTCTGTTAAAATACTTTCTTAACCTGAATCTTACTAGACATCCAGTTTGGTCACCATGCTATAAAAAAAAATATTGAGACTCTAGAAAGAGAAAAGACATCAAGAAGATTAGGGGCCTGGAGGCTAAAATATGAAGAATGGTTGCAGGAACTGGGTATGGTTAGTCTAGTGAAGAGAAGGACCAGAAAAGACATGATAGCCATGTTCCAATATTTGAGGGTCTGCCACAGAGAGGAAGGGGTCAAGTTATTTTCCAAAGCACCCAAAGGCCAGACAAGGAATAATGGATGGAAATTGAACAAGGAGAGAGTCTAGAAATAAGGAGAACAATCAACCAGTGGAACAGCTTGCCTTCAGAAATTGTGGGCGCTTCATCATTGGAGGTTTTCAAGAACAGACTGGACAGCCACTTGTTAGAAATGATGTAGGCTCTCCTGCTTGAGCAGGGGGTTGGATTCTTTATAATTACAATTAATGAATTCTACTTACAATGGTTATGAATGACATGAATTTTAGTTCATCTATAAAGTGACACCTTGGGAAGGACTGTTTTAAAAGATGAATCCCTGGAATTGGGATGAAATACCTGTTCCTGATGTTAGCAGTGCATTGAGGTTAAGGTTAACGGGAACCACTACAATAGCAAGCTCATTCATATACTGGGCCCTTGAGTATAACATAAACACATACTTGCTTCTCTTTGCAGTCTTGGTTTTCTTCCTGTGGCCTTAAGATTGCAACTGTTTGATCATTCCTCATCCCTGCTCTAGAGAGTCAGCTTTTTAAAAGGCCTTAAATCCTTTTGATTTCAGACAGTATGTAGGAGGTAAACTATTTTTCAAGCTGCACTCATCCCATAGAAATAACCTTCATTTATCACTAGAGTATGACAAAAGTCCACATACCAGTAAAAATGAGATATGTATGCACTTTTTTTTACATTCCTTATGTTTGACCATTTGCTACAACCATAGAACACAGAGATGTTGTTGCCAAGATGAAATGAAAAGATTGCCTAAACTCAAAATCAGAAGTGCTGCTCTTTGCAATGGAGTCATAGGTTGATGATAAGTACATGAAGCAACAAGAATACAGTGACTTTACCAAGGGCTATTTATTTATCAAGGCTGAGGTGTACTCATTCTGTTGCCTAGTTGTGCAGAATAAAATACTTATTGATGAGTTTCTGAAAACTACTGAGTTAGAACTGCAGTCATATCATGTTGATGATACTCAACAGTAGATCTCAACTTTGGGCCAATATGCTGCATACTGCCTAAAGGATATTTGAGCCTGGACAGGAATATTAGATCCAGACTCAGTCCTAACAAACAGTGAATATGGGTTCAGGATCATATAATATTCATTTTTTTATTCAAAATGGGGTTCCTGTGCCCAATGCTAGATTGGTGTGCAATCTGGTGGTTCTCCTGGAGTCACAATCAATCAGCAAGTAATAGCTGTGGGCATGAGGGCATTTGCAAAGCTTCTTCTAGTGTACTAGTTATGATCATGACTGGATCAGGGGTCATTTCTTATAGTCACTCATTCCTTGGTCACATCTCAATTTAGCTTCTGTAATGTGTTCTACAGAATGTGGCAAATGGTGTAGACCATCCTTGATTTATTATCAGCACTTAGCAACCACTTAAAGTTACAAAAGACCCCACCCACCAAAAAAGGTTATTTATGACTCAATTTCAAAGTTACAATGGCTTACGCATATAGAGAGAGTCACATGCTCACATTTTGGATGCTTGGCAGTCAACTCATCTTCACAGTTGTTTGCAGCCACATGACCACTTTTAAAATATTTTTGTTGTTTTCCAGTGTTTACTTCTGATTTCTGTCAAAACCCCACCCATTGGATAAAATGGGTTTGCTTAATGACAATGGTGTTCATTTTACAGCCATGGTGTTTGCTTAACGATAAAATGAGCAAATCATGTAATGACTTGCTTAACTGCAAGAAATTATGATTGTAATTCCAGACTCAATTACATTTGTGAGTTGAGAACTATTTGTAGTTAAACTTATGTCAAGTAACACTATGATATGAGAACTCCACTAAAGTCAGTTGGCTTCTAGGACAATTAAAAGTATAATTGTTCTTTTTAAAACATTACATAGTTCAGGACATTAGTATATTTAGAACTTCTTCCAGTGCCATCTGCCCTTTCAATGAGATTTGGAAAGTAGATTCTTTTTATAGTTGTCATCAGGGCTGTTTCACTCTTTTAAGAACACCATTCTTCCTGATAACAAGGTGACTTCATTATTCTGTAAGGAAGGGAGAGATTAAAAAAAAAACTATTTTATTTTGTTTAGATGGGGTTTATTGTTTTGTAACTGTATTGATTTTTTGTTTTTACATTATATTTTATGCATGCCTCAAGGTCTCTGGATTGTGCCAGGGTAAAAATATGGTCAATAAATAAATGCATAAATAATGATATGAATTGTTCACTAGTTGTTATGAAATGATATTCCAAGCCTATTACTACTTTGTATTATGTTTATTGCTGAATTCTTTTTTATTGTAACTGAGAATATAAACAGTTGTATATTAGTTCTCAATTGAAGTAACCTATAAGCTTGAATAAAACATCTGAAATAATTATTTGGCCATTCAAGGCTTATATTTGTCTATACATGTGTTATCCTGTACAGCTTCATACAATCAACAAAGCAGAAAATGTCAAACACATTTAGCCAAAGTAACAGATGTTTCAAAATTTTACCTGTTTCTTATGCAACACTAGAAATCGATCTTGTACTGCATGTGCGCATTGCTGTATAAGGAGGATTGGTTTTTAATCTAATAGGCATTAGCCCAGATAGAAAGGAGGAGTGTTAATAGGAGTGTTAACAGTTAAGAAGGGTTATATCAACACTGATTGGTCCTTAACCTGTTTTTTCAGGTCTTCCAAGAGTGCATTCATTGCCACTGTACTGTATTTATTTATTTTATTTATTAGATTTGTGTGCCGCCCATCTCATCTAATTGTGACTATCTGTCCTGCTGCTGGTTCTCCCACCATAGAAAATCAGTAGAGATTTCTCCAGAGAGCAGAGATGGAGTATTTGAGTCTAACCATTTGTGTCTCAAGTGAGAACACTTTTCCTCATTTCATGTAATATTTTGAATTTTTAAGAAGCATATCCCAGTTTAAGATTTACCCTAAATGCAGCTTTTCTATCAGTCTGATACTATAGCAGAGAAACATATAAAGGAAGCAAAATTGTTAATAGAGAACACATGATTTGTATGCAAACCTGTTGAAGTCACTGCTTTCTCCAAAGAAAAGGCTTTTAATCTGTAATTTAAAGGACCCAGATTGTTGGGGGCCCAGATTGTTGGGGGATTGTTGTCTGTAAGCTGCTTAGAGAGGACTGTAAATGCACTGTGAAACAATATATAAGTCTCAATGCTATTTCTATTGCTAATCTGTAATTTAAACCACTAAGGACATCATTGGTGATTTGTTGATAGGAAATGGCATTGACAGCACCATTTGGTCTGGGTTGCCATGGCATGCTCCACCACAGAGTTGGATTGGGTGCTAGTAACCCCAATAGTTTCATCTTCATTTTCTAACACAACACTGTCCCCAGTCCACATTTCCTGTATAAAAGTGAAGATGTTCTGGTCATGATTTTAAAACAGCAGATTTTTCAAAATATTGAAACAGCTTATCCCTGAGTATCATATATTAGACATTTGAGCCTGATCCAGAAAAATGATAATTGTATTCTTATTTGCTATGCTTTCATGAGTAGACGATGATCTAAGAAAATAGTTCTCACTTGTACAACAAAGGATTTTCTTTGCTGGGGAATGCTACATGTATAGAATGCTTTTCATTACTGTTAGGATTAAATTATATTGCTATTCCATTCACGTCCATCCTGTTAATGTAAATGTTTATGAAAGAAATGGGGGTGGAGTAGGAAGACCAATCTCTTTAACTTGAAACATTCTGTCAGTGTATAAAATATGCTGATGTATTTGAGACTTAGGCTGACACTGAAACCATAAATCCAAGATAAATAATTTATCTTCTGTGAACACATTTTGGTGGATTTTTTTTAACAGATCCATTTGTTTCTGGAATGTAGTGAAGAGGGATGGCACTCCCTGACAAGTCTCTGAAATTGTGTGTTTTTTCTAACAGTACTGCTGTCAGCGTGATGCCAATTGGAGTAAGTCTCTCTCTGTTTGTGTCTCTTTCTTCCCCCCACCCCCCATGCCATCTCTTGATGCATGGTGAATTAGATCATTGGGAACTAAAGCAAAATATCTCTGATGTTTCTTCACCATCAATGAGACAAAAAGCAGATCAAAAAACTGAGCACTCAATGCTTAATGACAACTGTGTTGATAATAATGTGCTAATCAAGCCATTCTTTAAAATGCTCTATTTTAATTAACAACTAAAGAGAAGAAGTGTAGTACACCTAGGAGTGAGTTGAAAGAAAAAATTAAGTTTAGAAAAATGTTCTTTTAAAGAAAAAAGTTAGCGGTAGAGAAATCTCTTTGATAAAAATGGACTTGTTTTGGCAAGTAACTAATAATGGCTTCATGAATACAATAAATGCCACTCATGGAAGAAAGGAATTATAATCCTATATATATAGGATTGTATAACTGATTTTATAATTTTAACATGGGATAATTTTTACTGCTACTGCCTCTAGATTTGAAAAGGTAGGTAGGTAGGTAGTTATGGAGAAGGTAAGGCAAGGACAAAATGATAACGACAAATATATTCAAGATTTCATTCTAAAAAAAATTAAAAGAAACCTTGAAGGAGATCCCAGCTCCTAAATTGAATTAAAATTTAATACATAAATAATACAAAACATCTTAGTACACAATAAGTATTGGCATGCATAGATCTACTGTTTTACTGAATTTAAATCAATGAAGCATTCAAACAACTCTCTTTAGTTTAATCAGTAGAGGAACTGATTATAAACACTTAAGTTTTGCCCCCTCAGTAATTCTTTGAGCATTATTTCAATAGAATAAGCTTCTTTAATGTCCAGCTTTAGAAGTATCTTGGTCTCCTGTTCTGTTTTTTTTTTTTTTCTGAAACCATTAAATACATTAAAAGCAGAACAGCCCAAATAGAGTAACAATAAACAAGATTTCCAGTCCAGATAGTTAATGTTCTCCATAAAAGGACTATCTAGTTTTCCCTGGGAGTGAAAATGAGATGAAAGATGATCCAGAATAGTCCTGTATAAAACAAAGATATGCTTTATTAAATTGTTCAACAATTTACAATTTGATTACCTTATAGAGAATCCAGACAACACTTAGCCTCCTAGACTTCAACAAATGTATGACTTATCACCCTATCATTTAATTCAGCACTGCCAGCATTCCCATGCCTTCTTCCTAGTTCCTGTTTCTAGTCTCCTGCTGAGTAGAAATTGTGGTTGAAAATGAAGTAATGGCGGGCCAAGTGTCAAGAGACTCAAGACCAGTAGCATCAAAGAGGAGTCTTTCTATCTGTTTCTCTCTGGACTGCTTGCAGTTTCAGCATATTCATTCATTCATTCATTCATATGGTCTAGTGGATGAAAGCTAAACTATAAATCCTACTCTGTCAAATTGATACATAGTAGAGCAAGGCCAGTCAGTAAGTGAGAAGAAATGACCCAGTGACCCCAGAGTTCATAGGAAGATGTAGAAGTGGGAATTGTTAACCAACTCCAGACTACAGGGGCCAAAGGCTAGTAATTAAAATTCATAGACAGCAGTCTCCAAACCTGGCTTTATAATTCCAGACATTATTCTGCTGCACACAGGATTTCTATAATTACTCTCCCATCTGCTGCACATGTTAAGAGTTAGTGCCTGTATTTTGGAAAAATAAACTACTTTTGACATTCACATAGAAACCCATCTGTTTTATGTCTCAAATTTGCAAAACTGTGAAAAGAGGCATTGTTGCAAAATTCCAGAAATTGTAATGGAATCACTAAAACATATATATATATATATATATATATATATATATATATATATATATATATATATATATATATATATATATATATATATATATATATATATTTATAAACTATCCCATAGCAAAGACCCAGTTGCGCAGTTATTAAAAATGTGTATATGAGCCCAAACAGCAAAAATAAATACTTGGACATGAACAACCACTCAATAGGATTAACCTTCATATGTTAGAGGAGTAGAAGGTACTAAAACGCCTCTTCTCCTCATTTTTTTATTCAACCAATTGACACATAGATGAACAATAAAGTCATCTTTCAAAATACACATACACCAGTGATGGGATTATTATTATTTTTTTACTACCGGTTCTGTGGGTGTGGCTTGGTGGACGTGGCAGGGGAAGGTAAAACTCCAGTGAGAGGTAGTATTTGCCGGTTCTCTGATCTACTCAAAATTTCCGCTACCAGTTCTCCAGAACTGGTCAGAACCTGCTGAATACCATCTCTGACATACACACACATACACACACACACACACACACACACACACACACAAACAAACAAACATACACCCATACACAGCAGGAGGGAGGGAGAGAGAGGAAGAAGGGGGAAGAGAAAGTAAAGGGAAGGCAGACTCTAAGAATATTAGCAACAGCAATGGAACAAGCACTATACTAATAGAGTGGACATTTCCACACCATTATTTTTACTTTCTTATGTTCAGAAGTAGCTTAAAGGTATGTGATCATCTTCACCTCTGCTGACCTAAATGCTGAGAACTAGGAATAAAATCACTTCCCTATCCTGTGATGTTGTAGTCTTGCAACAACAAGATGATTCTCATCCATATCCCATATTCAGCCACAAAGAAAGTGATAAATAAAAATAAAACAGTGGTAATCTAGTATTTTGCCTGGGGCCCCATTTGTAGAAGGAGAGGAAAAAAGCCTGCCACAACTCATGTCATTGAAAGTATTATTGGTGAGTTTGTGTGTTTAGTTTATGTATATAGGTTTATAAGATATAGCCATATTGCAAAGAATACAGCAATTTGGCCTACAGAGGGAAGGAATTATGTTTAAAAGACTAACCCAAATTTAAAGAGCTGGCCTTGTATTTATAATATGCACAACATCTAAAATGTATACTTCATCCCTTTTTTTCAATGAAATGCAATTGTTTCCTTTCATGAATGATGAACTGTTCTGCCATCATAGCACAAATGCACAAAGACATAAATAAAGTTGTGTGAAATATTGGAAAAATGAAGAAATACCACGCGATGAAGAGATAATTGGGAAGATACTGGTTTGTTCAGAAATGGACAGACTTAATTGAACATTAACAGATAGAAGATACAGAATATTATCATACATGGAACTTATTCTACCAGTGATTGGAAAAAAAAGGTGGAGATTCAGAATGTAATCTGTACTGCTCAGCAAATAAAATAATCCTGACAACATAATGTTTATTAAACACTAACAAAATGTAAACAGTAGAAAATTAATAAAACTTTATTTAAAAACGTTCCTTCAAGGTTCAAGTGTGAAGTGCGACTAGTTGCCTATCAGAGACTCAGTGTAGTTGAACTTAATCTATATTGAACATCTATGGAGATTTTCAGTGATCCAGCTCATAGTTGTCCCAAAAGTGCTTTTTCAAGAGGCAACTTGTTTTTCTTTTAAGACATTTTGCTTCTCATCCAGGAAGTTTCTTCACCTTTGACTGGATGGTGGGGAATAGAAGGCAGAAAGATGGTCATTTGCATTCTTTAGAGAATTGTTGGGGCTACTTGGAGGTAGTCTGTGTCCTCAGGGTCACCTGAGTAGTGCAAGTCCATGCTGCTCTTCAACAGGACTTTGGTGGACTTTGGTGAGAAATATATATAGGCAGAACATAATTGAAGCAAAGAAATTAGCAGAAAAATGCTTCCTTCCAAATTACAGCTAAAGGCATCAAAGTAATGCAAGACAAAACAAAATGCTGCCTTTAAATCAATTAGATGTAGAGGAAATAAGGAATGGCCTTGAAGGACATAAAAAAGAGCTGCTACCAAGGCAACCGTTAGTCAAGTGCAAGTTGAGCCCTTTCCAAGAAATTAATTTGAGTAAACATGTCTTATAGATCCTTCTTAAGTTTACATGAAGCAAAGTAGGAGAGTACATTGAGAAATGTTACTGTAGCTGTTACAATAAAAGTAGTCCCAATATCTCTTATATCCTGTCAGAATATTCATGAACTGGCAGAGACATGGTTAACAAAGTCAGCCAATGGGAGCTGAATTGAGAGCTGAGAGTCTGGGCGTGGCTTAGCTCCATGCTCTCAATTCTGAAAGTGAAACTAGTAATCTGTTTCTGAGCTCCTGAGCTGCTGTTTGTGTTTTTTGCTTATGTTATGTTGGAAGAAACTACTGGTGTTGTAAACTTTACTTCATTATGTTATTATGTTTATAAAGAAGTTAATGAATCCTGCTGAGTCAATCATCTGTGTGTTTTCTGGATTTGAATTTCTGCTGCAAAAATGGGTATAAAAAGTTCACATACCCCTATTAAACTGCTGTTTTTGACATGCGTTTTAGGCCCAGTATTCTTCAATATCTTCATAAAAAATTTAGATGAGGGAATAGAAGGGGAACTCATCAAATTACCAGACAACACCAAGCTGTAGGAATAGCCAAAATCCCAGAAGATAGGCTCAAGATCCAAATGGATCTCAACAAACTTGAACATGGAATCTTACCTAACAAAATGAAATTCAATGGAGACTAAAGTAAGGTCTTACACTTAGGCAAGAAAAATCAAATGTACAGGTACATATTAGGTAAAACTTAGTAGAATAGTAGTAACTGTGAGAGGATTCTTTAGAACAATCGCCTAAAAATGAGCCAGCAAGATGCTGCAGCTATCAAAAAAGCCAGTGCAATCCTAGGCTGCATTAACAGAGAGAGAGAATCATGATCACACGAAGTGTTAGTACTAGTTTATAATGTCTTAGTAAGACCACACATAGGATACTAGGGGTGACTTGATATTTAAGAGGTTGCCACAGTAAGAAGGGGGTCAACCTGCACCTGATAGCAGAACAACCTACAACTAAGGAGAAATTTCCTTAGTGAGGATTATTAACCAATGGAATGACTTGCCTTCAGAAGTTGTAGGTGCTCCATCACTGAAAGCTTTTATGTGTATATGAGGCAAACTTGGACATGAAAAATACTAAATAGAGTTAATCTTCCTATTTCTTATTCACACTATGTTAGAGGGATGAGAGGTATTAAAATGCCTCTCCTTCACGTTTTTTATCCAGCCAATTGACAAATGGATAAACAATAGTGATTTTTCGAAATACACATACAAACATACACAGTGGGAAAGAGTGAGAGGAAAAGGACCTAAATCCAATTGAAAATCTATGGGGTGACTTGAAAAGGGCTGTGTACAGGAAATGTCATTGTAATCTGACAGATCTGGAAGAGTTTTGTAAGGAAAGGTGGACAAAGATTTCCACAAAGATATACCATGTTCATAGGCCTATCCAAAAGACTGAGTGCCTTAAAAGAACTGAATGTCATAAAGTCAAAAGGCGCTTCAACAAAGTATGCACATTTGTTCCTCTAAAAGAGTTCAATTTGTTTTTTAATTGAATTGTACAGTTTATATGTTATATTAAAAGTGGGAAGAATCTGAAGTGATTTGTTTTGATCTGATTGATCTGATTTATTTTGATCTGATTATTTTAATCTCAAAAATCTGACATTTTAACAGGGGTATGTAGAGTTTTAACTCCACTGTGTAGTGTTTGTTTCTTAGTCTGGTCTTATGTCACTCTTAACTAGTGGAATTGAGATACTGTCAAAGTTAGGTAGGGGAGACATCAAACGCATATGACAAACTGCCAAAAAAGCTTTTGAAAGAGCTATAAAATCTTCAAATATTCCTGAACTGGCATTTTGGGGTGGACTCTTCATGAACTCTTATACTATGCTATCAAATAAATTTCTGTCCAGTATTAACTCAATATAGATATAAAGGTAACATAAATTATATCATGATTAGAGATACACAAAGAGAAAGAAAAATGGGAGGCAAGATATGCTTTTAACCATGGAATATTTGAACAACTCTTCTAAAAAAAGAAAGATTTTTGCTGGTCAATCAGCAAAATCAGCACTGTGGGAAGAGGTGAATATGACACAAAATCAATAGAAGCAAAGTTTCAGAAGGTTCCATTCTACCACTGTTTGCTATCTTAGTGCCAAAGAATCAACAATGTTAGCCACATTATTCATACAAAGATAATGGACCAAGTTAATCGTACTGGAATGAGTTGAATAATAATGGTGAGCACATGAAATTCCCTATAAAAGTCATAAGAACATAGTGGGTTACATATTCCAGCTTAAATGTTAAAAGGATTCAATAGTACTTCTACGAAACGTATGTTTTAAACGTGGATTAATGAAAGCCATGTGACTATATATTTTGAATATGCACCAAACAACATAGAATGTAACATAATTATGGGGACAAGTCTAACACTCCTGTATTTTAGATTTAGTTCCTTCTGGCGTTTTATTAAAAATGCAAAAGAATATCTTTTGATATAATGCTAACATTAACAATAACTGGAAAAGTCAAGGATGATATTTGATTGTGAAATTTTCAAACTACAAACTACATAATATCATGAAAGAATTGAAAGAGTAGTTTTCATGTTCTTCCAGTTTTTATTTGAATTTAACATAAACAAAAAGGACATGCATTTTCTAGATTCCCTTTCTCGATTTCTTTGTTTCTTTCCTGAACCCATCCAAACTCCTTAATATATATTCATCTTATCCCATTTCATTTAGGTTCTTCATTTTCTTTTCTAATTTATCTTTTTTCTTTTCTTAGATTTTTCTTTGTCTTCATCCCACGTTCTTTGTTTCACAGCATGAGCAAAGCTGCATTTACTAAAAATTGCCTAAGAAAATACTCTTTAGTAGAAAAAAGATACAATCTGTTGGCAAAGTTACCATTTATAATGCATATAAATGCCTTGTGCCCCACTTCTCCTGAAAACTGTGGACTACTGAGATTTATGGTATAAAAATTCCCCCAGGATATTGGCATAACCTTTAAGCCAGAAAGTTGTTTTTAATCAACCCCAGCATCCTATTTAGATTTTGGACTCAGAAGCACAAGGCCAGCAGTTTTAAGAGCAAGTCAAGAAATAAGAAAATAAGTGATGAGGGAAGGATGTATTAGTCAGTCTTGTACTTTAAGTACAACTGTGAATAATAATCTTGATTATGTTCAACTTAACCAAGGGGAAAAATACTTAACAAAAATCATCTTGAACTTTTAGATCAATTGCAAAGAACACCTTTAGAATTCTGGTTTCTGCTATTTTATGGCAGCATTTATTTCCAAATCAGAGGAAATACCTTCTGTAGCCCTTATTCTAACTTTCATACAGAACAATGCAGCTCAAAAAAAGCTATTAGTGCACCTCCCCCGCCCCACTGCAATAGATAGTCAAATTTAGTATATGACTGTCAGGCCTGCCCCAGTTAGGTCCCTAGGAAAGAAAGACCCTTGACTCCATTTAGTTGAAGTGATAGACAGTTTTACTAAGGATTACTGGTTGCAGGAAAAGCAGACTAGAACTAAGGTCCCCACACAAAAAAATACAAAATATTATTCATTGTCCTCACCCTCTCCCCATGACCAGTTCATCTTTGGCCAACGGTGAGCTGCATTGGTGTTTTGAGAACCGCTCAGATGTTTAGACCAATCCACATTCCATTAGCTTCATGGCCTTGAAAACTGGTACAAGCTGGTTTTCTTGCACCTCTAGTTTTCATCAAACTGTCATCTTCCCCTCCCTTTTTGCCACCTATGCCCCATACATGTTGTCCATTTGCTCCCCTTCTCCTTCCCACTAACAGTTGATGGCAGGATGCCAGCGAGGCACCAAGCTGATGATGGCAGAGCTGACAATGACATCAATTTGCAAGAATTCCAAGGGAAATGTTGTGACCCCTTGACTTTTGAAAACAATGGCAATACCAACAATTATCCATGTAACCCAGTAACCTAACTGTTGCTAGATAAGTTAGGAGAAATACAAAGAAATTGAAGAATGACTCTAAGAAATAAGTTTTACTGTACATTTGTTAACTTGGAGAAAGTGTATGGCAGCTTGAATAGGCTTGAATTATGGAACAGAAATTTTGTTGCTGAATGATATGGTGTACAATGTCTGTCAATTCTTGATGATTAGTGGTAGGGATATTCCTGGTAAGGATGAGCAGATATTCAATACAATAGCATATATCCAACAGGGTCACCCAATTAAAGCAGACAGGTACAGATATTGGCAAGCAGAGAGATAGAAAGATGCTATAAGCATGTGATAATTTTCATAAAATTAATAAAGATACAATTTTATACTTTTCAGGACAAAACAATTGTAAATGACTATATTTTATCAAAGAAGTACATGGATAGACCTCCTAAAGAGGATAACTATTCAATATCAAGTGATGGGACCCTAAATTTGTATGGTACTCAACATGCTACTGTGGAAGAACTGGAGGTCTTTTGCAGTATTTATGTTTATTGATGTTTATCACCTGACTGGATATACCAGCTCTCTAAAATTATTCATCAGATACCTTAGAACAAGGGTGTCAAACTGGCAGCCGGCAGGCCAGATGCATCACGTGCAAACCATACCGACCCCAGCTCTGCAAAGGCAAAAAAGTCATGATATGTCACATGATGTCACATGATGCAATTAAGTTTGACACCCATGCCTTAGAAGATAGTCCCTACTTACAAGAATCTCTAGTAATAGAAGTTATTGTCATAACTGGCAATGATAATTATATGCAAATTCTAGTAATAAAAGTCAAGGAGGACTATGGAAAAATGAGCAAAAAATACAAAAGGACAAACTAATGACACCAGATCAAGCACAAAGAGTCATGGAGTTGGCAGTGAAGATCTGGAAACGGTAGATAACTTCTGCCTTTTAGGATTGTCAGGAAAAGAATCATCAATCAAGAAATATGCTTATGACCAGCACTTTGGTAGATAGTAACAAAGAAGACACATTGGGAAAAAATATTCAGACGCTATGTGTCTATCCCTCCAAAGATTATAATCCTATAGGAAAAATAAGGGTTGAATCATAAAACAAATATAAAAATAAATGGGGTGAGAGGAAATTGGGGAGATGGAGAAAATGAGAATGTTGTGGTTAAATAGAGTTGGGATCTTTTAAAAAAAGAAGAGAAAAAAAATTGAAGACCAAAAGGCAATATATGAACACAGAAGAAAGATATTTTCGGAAATAGAAATGTATGGAGAGGCATGGTGAATAGTGTTGGGGTGAGGAACTAGATTTAGCTATATATCTTTTTCTTATTTTATTTAATATCTTTAATTTATTTTCTTACTGTACATTATTTCTTTTGTGCATTTTGCACAATATTCCTTATTGGACAATAAGGGAGAATAGCATAGATGATGAGAGAATGAATGGATGGAGGGATGGAGGAATCAGGGGACGATGGCTGAGATAGCTAGATGATAGAAATATGATAGATGATGATAGCTAGCTAGCTAGATATTCCTTTATTAAGCTGAAACTATAAATAAAGAAGCAGTATACTTCTTTATATGCATAACCTAATGCACAAACATTGCTTACATGTATACAGTATAGTGTATATTCTTTTGTTTGCTTTCAAGTCCCATTCCATTCTTTTATTTGCTTTCAGATCTCATTCCATACATTGAATCCACTTGAATATACATATCTCAGAATTTTATTTAAATAAGTGGGTCTGGAAAAGTTGTATGTCTGTATATTGCCTGTTATATTAAGTATAAACTCTGTGCATTCAATTACACTGTACTTGTTTTATGTGCTGTAAGTGCTACTATGGATTTTTTGTATGGTACAAATACAGTTATCTTTACCAAAGAGATTGGACACATATCTTTTCAAAACTGTAATGAGATTGAAGCCATATCATTCTCCTGACCCTTTAGAGGTTTTGCTTGCTAACAGCAGATGAAGAAGGTACTGGATAACGTGATGAGCAAGCAAATAAACACACTGTAGAGAGATTTTTAACTTGTTCTCTTAGTGCTTGGGTTATAGTAAAAAGTTTTAAATATCAACTTGCAAATGTTGTGCATTTTTTCCATTCACATGAATAAAATCACAGCTATTCCCTTTCCTTCTTCTATGAACAAACTTTTTTTTCCTTTTTTTATCCTTGAAGTTGACCTGTTTTTACAAACAGGATTTCTGACTCCTTCATGGCTCTTGTTTGTGTTCAGCTCATCCAACAGGCAACTGTAAACAAAGATATGGAAAGAAATCCAAGGTGGACCACCCTCAGAAACTCACATTGAGACGAGGACCTGTTTAAATGTATTTTGAAAAAGCCTTCCATGTCATCCTCCCTGACCTGCATGTTTGCTGTTGTCTTTGAAAAACAGGTCTGGAGAGGCCCACAGACTTTAAACTAAGTGACTCGTCAAATGCATGGCTGTGGCTGAGATCTAGCAGGTAGTAAATTTTGCAACTTTGTCTTCCACTGACATCCTGTCATGTGCTTAAAACATAAATAGTGGTGGAGACAAATTGCTGTTGATTTCCTATTAAGCTTTGGCCCACTGGCCTCCTTCTCTACTTGCAGCATTTGTACCCACCCTTCTGGCATTTGACAGACAAAATACCTCCCTTCCCGCAGGCTGGAGTAGTAAGAGAATTATTGTCGTCTTTTCTCTTGTCTTGTTTCTTATTCACATAGTGGAAGAATCTCCTGCTTTAGAGGCTTCAGAATCATACTCTGAAGTTCTTCTCAAGAAAGAGTGCATCCAACTTTTTCTAATCTTCTGCCTAAGTCTCCCTCCATTCAGTTTTCATTTGGTTTCAGTTTTCTAAAGGACATCTCTTCCCCAGCTCAACAAGTTTTGCATTTTTAATTTCAACCCTGAAAAAAATGCTATCTTTTCCTTGTAGATTAAACATTCATTTTATTCTTAGCTTCTAAGATTAGAATATAATAAAATATTTAGAACATAATGAAATAATGACTTTTCTAGTTACTGTAATTATTGCATTCTGGATTTTGCTTCCTTCCTCTCCTCAGCAATGAGTTATTTCAGCCATGTTGTTTTCATCTTCTTTTCCCAGTGGAAAAATGTAGACTTGCAAAGGTTTACTCATAGGGATTTTGCAAAAGAAAGACATTAATTAAATCCTTTCTTCTAGATATTGTAACGAATACTGGAATTCTCATAGATATAAACTGGCAAAGCCCCTAAGAAATCTCAGCTCCTATAATTAGGAGGATACCGACTAAAGCAAAAGTATTTAAACAGTTCTTTCAGGATCCTGATATTCTGTACATTCAACAACACTGATAACTAGTGCATGGCAGAATAAATTGCTTATCTGCTCAACAAGAGGCACATGGGCCTCTCTAGCACAACATATTTTCTGTGGGTCTTTAGAATTACTTAACTTGCTTTATTTTCTCTGTTTTATCTCTCCTTGGACTTTTATGGGGGCACTGTGACTATCTCTTTTTCTCTTTTTTGTTCCATTTATTTCTACTAATCAGCCTTCCAACTTGCTGTGTCACCTTTCAGTTCACTTTTTTTTTTTTTGCTTTCAGCCTTATATTTTAATATTAAGTTTTCTTTGCAGCATTTATCCTGTCTTTTTCATGTCCACCGTTCTTTCCTTTCATCTTAGAACTGTCATTTTAAAAACAAAAACATCCATTCTTATCTAGGATAATGATTGGATGCTGTAATATAACAACATCCACATTTCCTTTGCTTCTCAGATTCTTTACAAAAGGTACAAGTTATACTGTGAGAGCAGGAAGGTGTTAATTCCCAAATATGTCCTTTGGGGATTTAGTTCAAACCAGAACCAGGCTACTTTGACCTTTCTCTGAGCCCACACTTATAAGAACAATGGAGAAAGGTCAAATACATTCAGTACGGTACTTCTGCCAAATGTTAAGACTACTTAGGCTCATCAGATTTTACAGGACAAGCAAGTGTCAAAGATATCTTTTCTAATGCAGCTTGCATTCTATTTTATCCAGCTTAGATATTCAGAATGATTTCCTTTTAGCAGTTATGCTTATTTAGGTGTTTGTGTATGCCCCTACATGCTTAAATATGAAGTGTGGCCACAAGAGACAAGATCTTGTTAGCTGTACCTTGTTGTTTATGAATATTCCATAACATCTGAGCTACTTGATGCTAGTTTATGCTGTACCTTATTATTTTGAAACATCCTTGTCTACTATATATTCTCTTATAGTATTATTCTTTTATTTCTGTTGTGGAGACAGTGTTAAGGTCTATACTGTCTAGAGATGTGCAAACACTAAATGCATTCCTGCTTTACTGCTTGCTCTTGCAAGGGAGTTTTCCAATTTATCATGGTTTTAATAGAGTTTTATTTATTTATTTTTTTAAAAAAGAAAGGTCCATTCAAGAGTCCGACAAGGATTTTATCCACCTGTTTTGTCATGTGTACAGAGTAATAGAGCTGTTTTTAATTTTTATTTACAATAAAAAATAGTTTGGTATTTACAGCAGCTAGGTTGGTGTATAACCTTTGTGGGCATGCTAGTGATATTAGTACTGTATTGACTTTCAAAACATACTGAGCTTTCTTCGTAACAAACTTTTTACCACTGGGAATAAGCCTGATATTCTAAATAAATAGAATAAAAAAGATCCTGATTTTTTTAAAAAAGATAACAAATGCAAAGTAACCTACCTCCAGACCCAACAAATGTTTGGCTTTCTTTTAGCAAAACAGAAATATTAGCCAGACTTCATTTGTATCTGGCATTAATGCTATTCTGCATAAGACACTTTGCCCCACAGAAGCAACATTATTAACAGTGTTTCTAGTAACTAATTGGAAACACCAGAAGATGCCACTGTGTATATGTACCATATGTGCAGATGTTTCTTTCAACTAATAGAAATGCCAAATGAAGCCCCGAAGTACTATGAAATAAGCAATGGAGCAGTATCACTTTATGTTTTAAAAGCAAGAAGTTGCATTTCTTTGTGAAGCACATATGTAGGGATGTTCTGCCTGAATCATCAGCCTTAATTCCTCCTGACATGAATTTCCCTAGGTAAAAATGCCCAAATTCACCCCAATGGAATTTTTAAAAAACACTTGCCTTTATTGTCCCAAAGGTGCTTTTTCAAGAGGCAACTGGACTTCCTGTTTTTTCTTTGAAGATGTTTTGCTTCTCATTCTCATCTTCGGCTCTGAGAAGATTCCTGGATGAGAAGTAAAACATCTTCAAAGAAAAACCAGAAAGCCAGTTGCCTCTTGAAAAAGCAATTTTGGGACAGCCATGACCTGGATGACTGAGAATCTTCATAAACAGTTAGCCTTTCCTTTATTATTCTTATAAATACCTCAAGGTAACAAACATATGTAATGCTCCTTTCTTCTCCCATTTTCTCCACAAGAAATCCTTGAGGTAGCTGGACTGCTGAGATACAGTAACCACCCAAAGTCTCCAGCTGGTTATTTTTGTCTAAAGTGGAACTAAACCTCTCTTGTTCTTGTTCTAGTTCTACTTTAGCTTGCTTTAGCAGGTTTCTAGCCTGCTGCCTTAACCATTTAATGAAACTGGCTCTTACTTATCATTTGGAGTATTCTGCCCTGTTTAAAATGGGTTCCTAATTTTCATCTGTATATAATTTTTGGTATTGTAATGTGTTACAGAATTGATTTTTTATATTAATAATTTTGTAGTTTATTGAGAAAATGACAGTCATTAGGCAATTCACAAATAATAGTAAGATATTGTAGTTCTTTTGTGCTTTCTGGGGTTTTTTTTCTTGTATAAATTCATTATATGAAATTAACTGACCTATAAACAAAAGTCTGGATTGAAATGAACTTTGGTTTGAATTAGTTCACTGCATTTGAAGTGAAGTAATTTAGTTCAAACTGCAAACAAAAATCTAATCGCCAAGAAACCTATGCATTATTTCCACATCCTCAGCCCTCTACCTTATTATTACCTTTTATAGGGCAGGTGAATTTAACTTAGTAAGAGTGAATATTTTGTTTCTCAAATCATTGCAGAATAAGGGGGATAGGTAGTTTTTCTGCTTTAATTGCCTTTCAAATACTTACTAAACAAGCAATATAACCTTGTTCTCCAAGCAATTCTTAAACTCCATTATATGTTTCAATTGAATGCAGCCAGTACCAGACCAAATTATTTCCTCTTCTTTTTAGTGTTTGCAAAAAAAAAAACTCAACTTTCCAGCCTTTTCTTACAAAAAATAATTATGGATCTTGTGACCCAAACTGAAATCTCTGTGACTTTTATTAGATCCAAAGCTTTAGGTTTGGTGAAAGCATTTGAAGTTTTCATTGAATCATATATTCATTTCTTCTTTACTAAGGATTTCCCATGAATCAGAGAAAATCTAACTGTAATTCCTATTGCACTATTTTTTGAATTAAGTTAAAACACAAGTGTTAACACTTTTACTTCTGTGGAATTAAATAGTAAATGAACAAAGAACTGCATTTGCATTATTTTGCAAATATTTTAGAATATTGAAATGCACTTGAATATTAGTAGCTTGAGTTGGTAGCTGAGCTATTGGTTTGAGCTTCAAGCTTGACAATTTGTTGCAAATATTTCATCACCATTCTAGAAGACATCGTCAGTATACTTTGAATTGTGCTTATTTGTCTAAGCACTAGCCTTTAAATATCTTTTTATGTGATGCAGATAGGTGAATGTTGTTTGTCTGGGTATTTTTGAGTCATGGTTTGAAAGAAAGAAATGTGGTCTCATCAACCTCATCATCAACCTCCTCATAAATAGCATTTAAAATGAACAAACAAGCTTCCCACCGCATAACAACAAAGATTATAATCAGCTCACAAGACCATGACTCAGAAGTATCCAAACAAACAATATTAACACTAATTTGCATTGTATAAAAAGTACTTAAAGCTAAGGACTAAGCCTCAGCAACAACAGCCAGCCAGTCAAACAATCCAAAATCAGACCATGACTCAGAAGTATCCGAACAAACAACATTCACCAATTTGCATCACATAAAAAGGAATTTAAAGGCCAGTGCTTGGACAGACAAGCACAGTTCAAAGCGCACTGACAATGTCTTGTCAAATGGTGATGAAACGTTTGCAACAAATTGTCAAGCTCGGAACTCAACCAAGTTGCCAAGAACTCAAACCAACAGCCCATTCTAGAATATAATAGAAGGGGCGGGCATAAGTGCACAACCGTGCCTACCATCCCTGTCCTATTGTCCCCACTTATTCATACCTATTTCCTGTATTCATACTCATGTTTATTCTTATACCTATTATCTTGTAAACTATTGACAAATCAAATAAATAAATAAAATATATATTTTAACAGTAAAAAGTGACATCTGGAGATGCGTTTCCTTGCATACTTAATTTTTTTTTGTAGATGTTATTAGTTACAGTTGCTCTCTGATTTTGATTTCTTTATGAAATAGAAAAAGTCCATTCTTTTCATGAAGAGGCTTTTATTTTAACTGAACATAAACTGAAATTTAATCTGAGATTTTAGGTTTAACGATTCATATGTGTTCAGTTTCAACTATGAATCATTGCATAAGCACAGTTTTATATGACAAAATTTGTAGCTTCTCTCCCTCACATATAATTTTAAATATTGAAACACAGAAATACGTACACACACAAAGCCTCTTGGAACTACCACAGATAGTCTTCAACTTACAACAGTGACCATGCAAAGTTAAAACAGTATTGAAAAAGGTGACTATTTTTCACAGTTATGACCTTTGCCGCATCCCCATGGTCATGTGATCAAAATTCAGGTGTTTGGCAACTGGTTCATATTTATGACCATTGCTGTGTCCCAAGGTCCTGTTTTGATCCCCTTTTGCAACCTTCTCACAAGCAAAATCAATAGGGAAGCCAAATTCACTTAACAACCAGATTTATCAACTACAATGATTCACTTAACAACTGTGGCAAGGAAGGTTATAAAAATGGAGAAAAGCTCACTTAGCAAATGTCTCACTTAAAAACAGATATTTGGGGCTCAGTTATGGTCGTAAGTTATCTGTATTCAAGATCTCATTTAACTATTTTAAAGCCTTTCTCATATACTTTCAAGAACTGCTTTTCATTTCCTGTTAGCTATAATTGGTTGTAGTTAAATACGTCTCTAATGGGACCAGTTTTGTATACTGGTTATGACATCAAGTTAGAAACCAAGAGATTGAATTCTAGGTCTGTTTTAGGCACAAAGCCAGCTGGGTAACCTTGGCCAGTCACTCACTCTTAGCCCTAGGAAGGAGACAATGGCAAATCACTTCTGAAAAATCTTACTGCAAAAAAAGTTCTATAGGAATTTGTTCAGTCTCTAAGAATTGTACGCAATCCAAAAAAAATTTCTAATACAATACCAAAATATTTAAAGCAACCTTAATTTGGCTATCTCTGTTAGGGCTGTAACTTTCAAATTTCTTACCCAGCCCAGCCTCAATTTTATCTGCAGGGTGTTAGGCGGGAAAGAAAGATACAAGTAATCATTCATCCACCGTTTTTTCCATTTATAGAATAGACAGACTCAAGATGGCTTAACTGTTGTGACAGGATAATATGTATGTGTCTTGGTTACATCATTTTTAAGTGTTTTCTTGTTAGTATTTAGACAGCAAGACCAAAAGCTTTCTTGTTGCCTGATAACCATAGCTGAGTCAGAACAAGAGGCAGGATGAGTGAGCAAAACAAGCAAATTCGATTACTAACAGGTATTTGAGCAGGATGGCAGTGGAGAGTAATGTGTCAAATAAATGTGGGCAGTTGGGGAAATGTCCCAGACTTTTGATGAGAAGTTTCCTGTCCTCTTGCTCAACTATATCTTTAAGCAGTTACAGTCAAACTTGTCCTTTAATTTAGCCCTGTGTTTAACATTACAGGAAATCACCTGGAAGACACCAAATCACCCAAGGCATTCATTGGTCAGTTTGAATTTCCATTTTGGAACTACTAATAAATTCTTTAGCCTTTTGTGAAATAGGCTTTGTATTTAAGAAATTGGTTAAAAAAAATCTAACCATGCTGGAGTGTTTCAGATTATCACAGAAAAAAACTTCAAAATGTTAAAATTCCTGATCAAGGAAAGAAGCAACCTAAGGAGAAATTTCCTAACACTTAGAACAATTAAACAATTGTCCAATATCTTCTTTCAAACTTGTTTGAAATGGTATAGGGCAGGGGTGTCAAACTGGATTTCTTCAAGGACTGGATCATTGTACTTTTCCACGGGCCAGTGGGTGGGGGAGACAGGATAGAACCTCTTGCAGCAGTTTGCCAGCCAAAATTGGGTGTGGGGAACATGCACACACACACTCCGCAGGCTGTTCTTGGCCTTGACAGCCTCTTGCAGCACTTTGCCAGCCAAAATGGGACACAGTGGTCTGTGCAAACACACCCTGCCCCATTTTGGCCAGCAGGTTGCTGCAGGAGGCTGTCCAGGCCAAGAACGGGGCATGGAGGGTCTGTGCACAGCCTCCCATACCCCATTTTGGCAGCCAGAGGAACTGTGGGCCGGTCCTTTGTTATTTCCAGGCTGGCCCCATGGGCCAGATTTAAGCACCCTGTGGGCCAGATCCAGCCCACGGGCCTTGAGTTTTGACACCTTAGGTATAGGATTTCCTGCCTGAGCAGGGGATTGAACTAGAAGACCTCCGAAGTGCCTTCCAACTCTGTTATTCTGTTATAAGTTTTTATTAGCAAATTCCAAGCATTATTTTATTTTAAATAGCTACCATTTCTGATGCCTCTTTGCTGTTCAATCATGTCTGCTTGGATGCTTGCTCAAAGCTTTCTCTCCTTGTTGCCATCTTGTCCTTATCTCTATTTATGCAGGCCAAATATCCTATCCTACTGCCCTACTAGTCTATGTACTGTACTGTATATATATATATAAACAAAGAGGTCGGCTTCAGGAAAAGAATTAGAAAAAAGATATCTTACTTTAAAATCTTTTGAAAGTATGAGGGAAAGAGCCCTCAGTTTTGCCTAAATTGCATTACATTTAAGTTGAAGTAGAAAGTGGCTTTTCTGGGCTTTCCAGATTTTATTACAAGATTCGAACCATATTAATACTCCAAGATGCCTAGTGATTCCTGTTTACTTACCTAGCCTACCTTTAAGTGCTGACTGAGACTGACTTCACTGGCCTCCAAGGAATCAGCATGATGAGGCAAACTGGCCTAAGAAGTAAGGAAATGAGCCAGAAAAAGCATACAAGTAAGCTCTGAGACAAGCATCCAAGCTTTTCTTTTTTCTCTTGGGGTTTATATGCAAATTTAAAACATTTATTCCCAAGACAGCTGATGCTGTTATAATCTGCTTGTTTTAAAAAAAAGCCAAATTCCTTGGGTTATAGGAAGAAGCATAGAAAACATTTTTAATGTCAGAAATAAAAGTGTATATGTACAGGAAAAGTGTTAAAATATTTGTTAAGTTTGCCTACAACATTTATGTTTATTGTAATAGGATTTGTATTTAATTTAGGATTTCAAAACTGTCCTTACCACTATGATTCTTTGTTAAGATTACTTTTCTTCTATTTTTATGGCTTTAAATGCCTCTTGGAGTTTTTCCATACACATTTACTTTGATTTAATGTAGAGAAAGAAAATAGCTCTGATTGCAGGTACTGAACAGTAAAAATAATGCATGTTAACAGACAAGTAAAAACAGAACAAAAGGAAGGCCTACTAACAATTTTTCCGATGATATATTACGGAGTATGTTATTATCAAATGTGTAATTGTTAGATCTTCAATAGAATCTTTGTGGCTACCATATTGAGTTTTTTAACTACATCTTATGGATACCGCTACATTTTTTATTGCTGCCAAGAAACCTACATGCATGTGTCGTAGTCATCGAGAGATGAATTCGGCTCAACTGAAACTTTATATTTTAATATCCCACTGTAATATAGAACTTCAGAATGTTTAAGGAAGTATGTGTCCTAACTTAATGATTGGGACGTCCACATTATTTTTCTTCTTAAAGTATAAAAAGACAGTATGTGTGTGTGTTTATTATACACACACACACACACACACACACTTGCTGTTGTGGAAAGTTTCATGTAAAAATATATTTTATTCCTTATACTGTTTCCAATTTACCTTAAGTATTAACAGATTCCACAATTGACTGAGAGTAGAAAAAAATGTTATAAATAAACACTATTGCAGAAGATCACTAATATTGTGCCTCCAACTAGATAATTGATAGCCAAGCCAAAACTAAGGTAATCAAGTCAAAACAGAAACAGGAAAAGTCTTACTAAAACTTCCTTGAACCCCCAAATAAGTTATCTAAACTTAATCCATATACCAAAGAAGCTCTATAAACACAAATAGAGTTAATTAAATTAAACTTGGTTTTCAGCAGAATTGTCAGGCCACTGTCGGAATCTCATTCTGAGGGGAAGGCTGAGTAGCTGATAGGGAGTGGAGTGTGGCTCCCTTGTCTGGGGAAGGGCACAGTCCGGCTGGGGAGAGCAAGAGAAAGGTAGAGCAAGGCAGAGGGAATTTGGAGGAAGACCCAGGTCCACCCCCTCTTCATCCTAGGGCACCCAAGGAGGAACAGAGAAGAGAGCAATGTGAGTTGCATGGCTTACGGGGGAGGAAAGGGCCCTGATTCCCTTCATTAGCTGCAGCTGGGAACACAGTGTTTAAAAAGGAAAGCTATGCACAGCAACTTGTTGGAAGCAAATCGTGAGTTATCTGTTGTTGTCTAGGCTTATCTGGGTTCCTGGTGTCTTCCCAACTGTGTGTCTTTTGCTGGCCTTTCAAGTCTGGAATTCCTTCTCCTCCCTGTCAAGTTAATTACTGCAGCTTGGTTTGTGTGGATTTTTATTTATACTTTGTATGTACTTTATTTTCGGACTGAATATCCTCTTAAAGAGTGTTCTTGGAAATGTTTTTTCTCCAGCCAAAGGTAACCTGGACATTGGGAGCAAAGTTGGAAGTATTAAAGGGACTCTTCTTATTTATTTTATTTTATTTATTTATTTATTTATTCCATTTATATACCGCCCTTCTCCCGAGGGACTCAGGGCGGTGAACAGCTCATCTAAAAACCCCACAAAGAATACAAAAGTTAAAAAATATTAAATTTCAATCGGCTGCTTGATAAAACCAACAAAACCCCACCCCCCGCCCTTAAAACCCAATTTAGAATTAAATATGGAGACCAAATTAAAACCATTATCTCAGCCCAGGCCGGCCTGCTCAAAGAGCCAGGTCTTCAACGCGCGCCTGAAGGCCCTCAGGTCCATGCCGGTACGGAGCTCCGGTGGCAGAGCATTCCAGAGGGCGGGGGCACCCACAGAGAAAGCCCTACTCCTTGGCGCTGCCAGACGACACATAGCGGCCGACGGCACCCGGAGCAGACCCTCTCTGTGGGAACGCACCGGCCTGTTGGAGAACGCTGGCAGAATGCGGTCCTGAAGGTAACCTGGTCCCATGCCATGGGTCGCCCTAAAGGTCAAAACTAGAACCTTAAAGCGAACCCGGAGAGCCACCGGTAACCAATGCAGCTCGCGCAGGAGAGGCGTCACATGGGCGCTACGTGACGCCCCCATGATCACCCGCGCGGCTGCATTTTGCACCAGCTGGAGTCTCCGGATGCTCCCCGCAGGGAGCCCCATGTAGAGGGCATTACAATAGTCCAGGCGAGAGGTGACAAGGGCCTGAGTGACCGTGCGCAAGGCGTCCCGATCCAGGAAGGGCCGCAACCGGTAGATCCGATTGACTATCTATGTGACTGTTGCCTTTGTGCCACACCCTGGGTCATCACAAGAACTGCACATTCACCAGAATAAACATGACATGTAAACACTTGAACAGCATGCTTCCACAAAAGATCTTTTCTATAAAATTATATGATTTCTGTACCCCATTTGTAGCTATCTTTCAAGAGTGGATTACTTGCTCCTAAAATAAACCAATCCTTTTCCAGCTCAAATCAGAACTCTCAAATTCTTTACACACTGTGTGGTGGTGGCCCTCTATCCAATAAGACATTCTTCTGCAATTCTTTTTGCCATATTGCTTGGATGGTTGTCTACCACCATTATAACAACATGTGAAATCCAAAATTGCCAAGCTACTAGGAAGAATAAACCTTTTAGGAAGCTTCCACAGGAAATTTTACCTTGAAGAAATGACTAACATAAATGAGTAAGACCCATCTTATGTCTAGCCAAATTTAAGACATTGTGTTTTAGTGTTATTTTAAAAAAAGCAATTTAAAATCTGAAGAAAGGTTATTCAAATGAAAGTACCAATGCTGTTACAGCCTTAATTTCTCAAGTATAAGTTCCCTTTCCAAAATACAGTAAAATTACACAGGAAACTTCAAACAGCATCTTTCAATTGGTGATATTTTTACCTGATTGATAATATTTACATCTATTTTTAAATACAAACTATCCAGTATGATTGTATAGCAATTTCTGGTCTTTGTTCAACATGTACAAAATGGATTTGAAGAAAACCAACATAAAATAATGTGCAAACATCCTCCATGTATAAATATACATTTGAATAATTTTTAGTTTTATATTAGTTCAAATACAGGAAAACAACAAGGAAGTTTACAATATAGTTAGGCAGATGTAAATTTTATCCACAAGTGTGGGAAAAAAAGTGAGTTTAAAAAATCCACACAGGGGTAATGTGTTTGCAATTATATCAGAATATTTTGTGAAAACATCTATGTGAAAGGAAATTGTTATGGTTGGTTTGCTTTTACACTTCCTGCTTTTCATTATTAAAATAAAATCCAAATTAGCGAATGTTGAAGGAAAACATCATTATCTTTCAGTTATGTATTTTTGAATGAGAGATAGAGTAGAATATTTTAAGAATATTTTGCTTGAGAGAGGAAAAAAACCTTACATTTAGTCTTTTTAATAGGCATTGTGTTTGTATATGAGAGAGATCAAGGCCAGAGGAAGTCTGATGAACAGAAACAGTATACAATTTTATACACAAAAGGAAAGAATTGAAATGAACATAAAATGGATGCTGCTTCTACCTGCTACAGATCTCTTAGTATCCCTTGATTGCTTCTCTGGCAAAAATCCTTTCTTTAATTTAGATTTAGGAGATTCTTTTGATGATAAAAATATGAATAATCTTAAAAAAATCAGATTCCCAAAGAGAGTCATAGTTACGAAAATCCACAAATGATATCTAGGCTATACCTATGTGAGCATATACAATCGCAACTACAGTTCACACAGATTTACATGTTTCCAGCAACACAATCTGCAGTGTCGGAGAACATTTGTATAGAGAAGTCTTGGCCAGTTACTCTATCCTCTCCTGCTTCTGGTTCCAACTAAATACTCACACAGTTGCTGTGGGGCTTAGCAGTTTATTCAAGGCCAAAAAATAAGACCAGACAAAGAATGTCAAAACAGAGTTGCTCTTTGAAGGAAGCTTTCCTGAATGGGTTTTTCATTAGCAGAAGCATAGAGTAGAATAATCTAAATCCATTTTAGAGTTCCAAGATCCAGGTCAGAATTTCAGAAACAGAATCTATATAAGCACCAGGAATCTGACAGTTACTTCCGATCAAGATCATGGGTCAGAGCTGCCTGTTAAGCAACTCTGCAGCCAGCTGTCTCTAATCAAGATATTTATTTCCTTACTTGACAAAGAGCCTCACAGAACGTTCAGCTCAGTTCTCTTCTTTACTCATCAGTGTAGAGGCTAGATAGCCTTACCTCATCATCTGACTTTTTCAGCTACTGGAATGTTGCCTGTGTTTGATCAATGTTGTGTGATTCTTGGCTTTGTATCTTCATTCAATTGTATCTATATTCATTTCACAGGTCCTGCTGGAGCAGTTTCTTCATTTCTGACCTATGCCATAATTAGTAATAGAAAGATTATAATATAATTGAAAAATATATTAAAACATTCTGACAAACATTATAAAAAGACCTATACAGTGGACCCCCTAAAGGATGATTCATTATTGAAAAGAGAAGAATGCCATCCCTATATGTAGAGCAGCAAGTCAAAATATGCAGGGCAATACAAAAGAATTTGTTATAAATAATATGAACTGGCCACTATACATTAACAAATTACAACTTTAGACTGTGTTTGGCAGCGATTTTTTTAATTTGCATTTATCAATACCAAATATTAAGCTACAGTACATTGTCAAATGTTGCAGAATCCCCAAATGTGCCCAAAAGTACATGTTCTGTACTTTGTATAAAACATATATTTTTATTTCCAAAGATCTTAATGGAAATTTTAATGGGACAATTCTTAAATTCTTTGACTAAACATTATAATTCACATTCAAAAATAATATTTCCCAGCATATGATTTTTGGGAAAAGCCAGAAGTTTTTCTTTAGATACCATATGCCTTTGTTAATAGAATGGATAGTAAATCTGTGGAAAGCTCAATATATAAAACATGCAACTGAGACATACAAAATCAGCAAATCATTCTCTAAAGTTAAATATGTCATGAGGTATAGAGACTTTTAGACTTGAGTTGAATTTTTTAAAGTTACTTATCCAGCATGCTTCTACTGCTATCCATTTTAGAAGGTGCAGATAAAAAACAGCCATAAGATATGAAAATTAATTCAAAATCTGAAGATTTTGTCCTTGTATCTATGCAGTTGAGCCTTTATTTTTTTCCCCTAGATTCCAAGAGATATTAAGTTATACACTAACATCAAACATAGCAGGATCAAAATATTTGGCCCACATTTGGTGCTGAGTTTTCGTAAAATGCTGGCTTAAGTCAAATTTTAGCATCATGATCAAAAAATTCCATGGAAGATGATGATCGGAAAAATAATATTTCCTACATTATGTTGGAAGATGAAGAACCTGTCAATGACTGCAGTAACTGTGGAGTAATTTAGTAAAGGACTGCATGGCAGGTTGCCTGAATTGATTATTAGTCAAAAGCTTTTTAGAATTAATCTGATGCGTCATGAAATTAATGAGAAGAGGGATGTGGTATGACTATAGCCTGGTATAGTATCACCTAAGGGAGGCTGTGATAACTAACAACCAAGGAGTCTCTGAAGGGCATATTATTCCCTAAGGTAAAGAACACTAAGAAAGTGGTATATAACCAAGATTTATATGATGTCACTGAGAAAAGGTCATTTTGGTAAAGGTCAAATATATTTGCCTTAGAAAAGTGGCATAGAAAGCCTAATCACTTGGAATATATTAAGCTGATCTACAAAGATCATTTGAAACCCACCCAGAGGGAACTATCTCAAGGTACCACAGTTGAAAATGTCAATAAACAGGTTATAATCCCCATTTAATTATAAAACACTTAAAATCCAGAGGATTTTTCCTAAAATCACCCCAAATGGACACCTTTCTCTAGTTTCATTTATTGTAATAAAATGGATAGCAACTAACCAGTCTCATGTTGTTCGTTTTTTATTCTTTGAGTCCAACAATTTAATAACTCTCTGTAGACTCTGTACTTCTTACCATCATTTTATTTTACTCAAAGCTAGCTTCTGAACACTCTTAGATGTTTAAATTGGACTAGAAAGATTCACATTGTCAGTTTTCGGAACTGGATTGGCAAATAACATTGCGTTTCTGAAAGAGATACAAACTGAAATGTTCAGTAGTATTGAGATGGTGATGATAATTATAATAATGATTATTTTTTATCACCAGAGTGATTTTTAAAATAAATGTGCATTGTGTTTTGAAACTCATGGCTATGGATAAGGATATGGAGCCTCGGTGTCGCAGTGGTTAGAGTGCAGTACTGCAAGCTATTCCTACTGCAATTTGGCAGATCGAATCCCACCAGGCTCAAGGTTGATTAGCCTTCCATCCTTCCAAGGTGGTAAAATGATGACCCAAATTGTTGGGGGCAATATGCTGAGTCTGTAAACTGCTTTGAGAGGGCTGTAAAGCACTATAAAGCAGTATATAAGTCTAAATGCTATTGCTATGTTTTTATTCAAGGCTAGCCTAATGCTATCAACAGTGACTTGCAGTAACTGCCCAGGATTTGAGCTAAATTTCTTAAGCCTTATTATAAGAATGCAGGAATTGAATCTGAAAACTTCTAAGACTAAAACATTAAATTTAATGGAAAATCATTATGTAACAGACATCATTGGGATTGCATTGCAAGTATCTGTGGCTTTTTTCAGTTCAATATAAGGACCAATGGGTGGAATTATTTTTTTGCCTATTACTGAATTTGTACTTACATGCTTTCAAACTGCTAGGTTGGCAGGAACTAGAACAAATAACAGGAGCTCACCTGCCTCACAGCACTTGGGTGTCAAGCTGCCTAGATGTAGGCTTTAATTTTTTGTAAACATTCAGGAAGGCAACAGCATCCCATAATTTTCCATACAATCTGTGCTGTGGTGTAATGTCATACTGGCTACATGACTACCAGAACATCTCCAGACAAATCTGGCTCTTAAGCTTAAGAAATGGAGATGAGGCCACCCCCTAAAGTCAGTCACAAGTAGTGGAATAAAACATGCAGAATGACCTTCACCAGTGGTGGGATTCAAATTTTTTTACTACCGGTTCTGTGTACCTTGGTGGGCATGGCAGGAGAAGGTTATTGCAAAATCCCCATTCCCTTCCCACCCCACTAACCTGCTTTCCAGCTCCATTCTCCTGGGCGGGGCAACCAAAAAAGACCCAGCCAATCAGCTGGGATTCAATGAGAGGCAGAGAAGGGATGGGGTTGGTGTGGCCAGTCAGAGGTGGGATTTGCTGGTTCTCTGAACTACTCAAAGTTTCCACTACCAGTTCTCCAGAACTGGTCAGAACCTGCTGAATACCACCTCTGACCTTCACCTATACCTTTACCTTTAACTGAATTTGTAAGGATACCTAATGCTCAAATGGCTCAAGGCAGTATCTAGGAAAAGTTAAAACTATACTACAGGTTAACCTCAGTTAATTTATTTATTTATTTATATATTTACTTATTTATTTATTCAATTTATATATCGCCCTTCTCCCGAAGAACTCAGGGCGGTGCACAGCCTACTAAAACCACATATATATAAAAATTAAAATAGAATTAAATAAGGGCTGTAACCGAATCTAAAATCCCAACCTTAAAATTCATTACTTAAACCCCATTAAAATCAATTTAGGATCAGCCCAAGCCGGCCTGCTCAAAGAGCCAGGTCTTCAAATCACACCTGAACACCCGCAGGTCGGTGGTCGTTCTCAATTCAGGGGGGAGCCTATTCCCGAGAGTGGGTGCCCCCACAGAGAAGACCCTGTTCCTCGGGTCACCAGGCGGCACATAGAGGCCGTTGGGATCCGAAGGAGGCCCTCCCTGTGGAAGCGTACAGGTCGGTGGGAGATTACCGGCAGAACACGGTCTTGCAGATAGCCTGATCTGATGCCATGGAGTGCTTTAAAGGTCAAAACCAGAACCTTAAAGCGCACCCGGAAGGCAACCGGCAACCAATGCAGCTCGCACAGGAGAGGCGTCACATAAGAGCTTTTAGACGCCCCCATAACCACCCGCGCGGCCGCATTTTGTACCAGTTGCAAACTCTGGGTGCTTCCCAAGGGGAGCCCCATGTAGAGGGCATTACAGTAATCCAGGAGGGAGGTGACCAGGGCATGAGTGACTGTGCGTAAGGTGTCCCGATCAAGAAAGGGCAACAACTGGCACATCAGGCGAACCTGATGAAAAGCCCCCCTGGAGACGGCCGTAATATGATCTTCTAATGACAGTCGTATATCCAGGAGGACACCTAGATTGCGAGCCCTCTCTGTGGGGGCTAAGATCTCACCCTCAATAATCAGTGATGGAGTCAGCTGACTATATCGGGACGCCGGAAACCACAGCCACTCAGTCTTGGAAGGGTTGAGTCGAAGCCTGTTCTCACCCATCCAATTCCGCATGGCATCCAGGCACCGGGACATAACCTCCACAGCATCGTTGGGGTGGTTTGGAGTAGAGATGTAAAGCTGAGTGTCATCCACATAAAGATGACACTTTACTCCAAAACCACGAATGATTTCCCCCACCAGCTTCACATAAATGTTGAACAAGAGAGGGGAAAGGACCGACCCCTGAGGCACCCCACAAATGAGGGGCCTAGGGGTGGACCTCTCCCCCCCCCGTCAACACAAATTGCAAGCGGTCAGAGAGGAAGGAGGAGAACCACCGCAAGACGGTACCTCCAATTCCCAACCTATCCAGCCGCTGCAACAAGATACTATGGTCGATAGTATCAAAAGCCACCGAGAGATCTAATAGGACCAGGACAGAGGAATAACCTCTGTCACGGGCCCTCCAGAGATCATCAACCAATGCGACCAATGCTGTTTCAGTACTGTGCCCGGGCCTGAAGCCCGATTGGAAGGAATCTAAATATGTCGTTTCCTCCAGGTACTGAGGGAGCTGAAACGCCACCACACTTTCCACAACCTTCGCCACAAAGGAGAGGTTGGAGACTGGATGAAAGTTATTCAAAAGTGCTGGGTCCAGGGCAGGCTTCTTGAGGAGAGGCCGCACCACCCCCGTTTTCAGGGCGGTAGGGAGCGACCCCTCCCTCAACAAAGCGTTGACAATCCCCTGGAGCCAGCCTCATGTCACCTCACTGGAGGTAGCAACCAACCAGGAGGGACACGGCTCCAACAAACATGTGGTGGTGTTCAGCCGCCCCAGCAACCTGTCCACGCCCTCGGCGGTTACAGGATCGAACTCCTCCCAGATAACCATCTCAAGACTTGCCCCGGCCATCTCCCCCGGGACCACCCAGCTGGAGTCCAGCTCGCCCTGAATCTGAGTGATTTTATCATACAGAAATCAGGAAAACTCCACTGCCCTGCCCTGCAAGAGGTCTTCCCGCGCTCTCGGCTCAAGCAGGGAGCGGGTCACTCTAAACAGGGCGGCAGGCTGATTTTCTGCTGACGCAATAAGGGCGGAGAAGTGCGAACGCTTTGCCACCTATATTGCCACTAGGTAGGTCCTAATATAGGACCTCACCTGTCCAGTCAGATTCGGTGCGACTGGCCCTCCAGACGTCTTCCAGACGTCTTTTCCAGCACTTCATCTCCCTCCATAAACCATGGAGCTGGATGGGATCTGTGCTGAGTCAGAGGTCGCAAAGTCACAACTCAGTCCAGAGCCTCAGTGGCCAACCTATCCCAGGTGGCCACTAACTCTTCAGCCGAGCTGTGAGCTAGAGTCTCAGGAAATGGCCCAAGCTCTGTCTGGAACCATTTAGGATCCATCAGGCACCTGGGGTGGAACCATCTCCTCGGTTCCGCCTCCCTGCGGTGGGGGGTGGTGGCACAAAAGTCAAGCCTAAGAAGAGAATGATCGGACCATGACAAGGGTTTTATAACTATATCCCCAAAGCTACAATCATTCAACCACTGAGCAGAGACAAAAATCAGGTCCAGCGTGTGTCCCCCGATGTGAGTGGGGCCAGAAACTAATTGGGTCAGGTCCATGGCCACCATGGAAGCTATGAACTCCCGAGCCACCCCCGAGGTCTCACCAAGTGAAGGCAGGTTGAAATACCCCATGACTAAAATCCTGGGGGTCTCAACTGCCAGCCCGGCTATCACCTCAAAGAGCCCGGGCAGGGCCGATGATACATGGCAGGGAGCCAGGTACGTTATCAAAAGGCCCACCTGAACCCCTGACCCCACTTCACAAACAGGGACTCACAGCCGGCCGTCTGAGGAACAGTGGCCTCCCTAGGGCAAAGAACTTCTTTAATAATGGCCGCCACCCCCCCACCTCTGCCCTGGGACCTTGACCGATAAAAAGCAAGGAAACCTGGTGGGCACATCTGATGATGATGGTATTTGGGACTGTCACTAAGCAACATAACAATGGCAGTTCTAGCAGCTCCAGTTGTGAGGTTAAACAAGTCCTATGTGGTTTTTAAGAGCAATGTTATGTGATTGTCATTTGCGGCCTCCTACCAGCTACACATTAACTTTACTTGATGAAAGCCAGCAGTAGTAAAGGTTACAAATGGTGCTCACATGACCACATGACTCTGTGACTGTTGTAATGGTGAGCTGGTTGCCAAGCAACCGAACTGCAATCACTGCAGGGATGCTGTAATGGCCAAAACTTGAGGAGCAGCCATGAGTTTCCTCATTCAGCACTATCATAACTTTAAACAACTGCTGAACGAATGATCATTAACAAAAGCTACTTTTAGAAGAGAAATGAAATAGAAGTAGATAATAGTCATACAGAGAATACAACAATTAAAATAGTTGTAGCATTCTAGTGGGTACACGAAACACCATAATCCAGAACTTGCTGCAAGAGGATTGCAATATCATAGACCTCAAGAAGAAGCTGTTATAGAAAGCATAGTGGCAAAAGAGAAAGCACGCTTACAGGGTTGCATAAGATGACATTTTTCAGTATTGTAAAAGTAAATGAAATGGAAATTTCAAAGACATTCTTGTTTTATCCATTCCCAGTTGGTATGGTCCAATAGGGCTGAACTAGGAAACCTCCAAGGTGCCTCCCAACTCTATTATTCTGTTATTCTATTATTCTATGTTAGTCATATTATATCTTTCAGAGATTGAAGGACAAGATTGTCTAAAGATGAACGAATATATCAAACATATAGCTTATATTGATCAATATGAGTTTTCTCATAACATCAATTAATCTGCATATTTAATACTTCTCTAATACCTGAGTATTTTGTTTCACAAAAGTAGGTGTGAAAATAAAGCATATGCTAGGGCCTGAAATAACTGCACCACTTACTAGGTGTATTCCTTTATTTTTAAGAACAGAATAATTAAATGAAAGCAATCTTATGTCAAATGTATCATTTCCAGAGGGATACCGCAATAACTGTCCATTGACAATAGGAGAGTGGTTTTAGATAATAGATAATCCTTCTATCTATCTCATGTTACATATTAAGCTAGATATCCCTGTGAATTTGTTTCACAAGCTTTTTCCAAACTTCAATGATTATTTCTGTCCTCCTTTTGAACTCCTGAGCTCATTAGGTAATTTAAATGCACATTAAATTACCAAGAACTCATCATAATATTCAGAGAAGGATAAAATCCCATAGAGAGATAAGTTCATATCTGCTTAGTATTCTGAGAGAAATGGTTTAGATTATTTCCTATAAGAATTCAGCTATCAAATTTCTCAAGTGTCTTGCAAAGTTGATGCCCCATACAGTAGTGCGTAATATAAATACTTTTAAAACAAACATCATAAATAAATGTATGTCTGATCAGAGACCAATGCTCCAAACAAATGAGGGTGATTAATTAAAAGCTATTCCAAAACCATTACATCAACTGCTACATGAAACTGTAGCAATTCTTCCTGATTTTTCAGTTTAACAGTTTTCAGGTAAAAATGTTTTCTTTATCAGAACTGCATAAATGGTTAACTGAGAGAGACATTAATAAATCAAGGATTTAGTCTTGGATAGAGTAGGAGAAGTTACAGAATCTGAAGGCATAGTTAGAAGAGGGATCAGCCTAGAATCCCTATGTAGTCATAAACAACTAAATCCAATCTCCCTTAAATTCCATTGGACCTTATCTAATCCCAGGCAGATTTTAACCATTACTTAAGATGATTCTTTGCATAAGTATAATTAGCAATAAATCAGTTTAATTGGACCTTCATGTGTGATCTTTTATACCTGACAGGTAGGACATGGGAAATTAATTCAGTTGCCATTATAGAAATGGAAAAACATCTTTTAAGTAAGGAGTTATTGTCTCTCTTTCATTTCCCTTCTAGCACTATTGAAGATAAAGCATTTTATGTTCAGGATGGACAATTTATAAGTAAGACACTTAGCATGAATGAAGTGTCTTCTGAACAAGCAACCTTTATAATAAGGAGAGAAAAATTTCCATTTTTTCTTAAGGTCAAAAATATATTGTTTTAGTTCTAAATTGGATCTTTTAAAATCTGATGAAATTAAATAATGGACCAAGAGGCCATGACATTTGAAGCTTTCATCCATCACTAATTTCTAGGAGAATATGGAATTGCCCTCAAGAATTAAGGAGGGCAGAAATCATTCCATAAGGCCAATTTTAGCCAAAACTTTAGATCACAATCTCAAGCAAGCCTTAATAGAAACTAATACAAATTCTACTGCAATATTAGGGGCCTTGCAAACCACTAATGCTATAAGCATATAGAAAGCAAGTATATCTTCCACTAATTCTGTTGGTGACATTATTATGTCCTGCAATAATAACATGGTTACATTAGATGCGAGGTCAGGGCCAAGTTGGCATTGGGATATGCTGCATAATTTGGTTTCTCCCTCTGTAATACAGAGTCATCATCTTGTTGCTTGTTAGTATTGTTAAATCTGATGGGTATTTGTAAGCATGTAGAAGGGCCAAAGGTCTCTGAAAGAAAATCTCAATGCACAGAATAGGATATTAAAACTGATAATGAGTTTGAGTGATTTTATCTGAGAACTTTTTTTCTTAAGTTATAACATCTACTAATTACATTAGTTAATTAAGTTAACACATCAAAAAGGCTACAGAAATAAACAATTACAAAACAGGTAGAGAAAAAAATTGGACATAATTTCTGCATTTTGGCTTGGCTTTCATCTGCCTCCTTTTATAGCTCTTCTTATACACGTTTTTTTCTCTTTTCACAGGCAGAGAATTTGAAGGTGAAGAAGAGTTCCTGGAGATCCTGGGAATAACACGAGAGCAGTCAGGAAAATATGAGTGCAAAGCTGCAAATGAGGTTTCCACGGCTGATGTGAAGCAAGTCCGAGTCACTGTGAATTGTGAGTATTTTTATTTCCATCAAATCAGAAAACTCTGTGTATTATAGTGATGACAATCGATGAAAAACTCTTATGACAGAGGAAACATCATCTGGACAGTCCAGCTGGGACTATTAGTGAACCATGTACAGAAAATCTCTCTTAAAAAAGAGCATTTGGCCAATGAAGCAAAAAAAAAAAAAATCTGAAAAAAAAGACCAGCAAGCGAATCTGAGAGAAAGTGATTCACATTCCATCCCGTAACTCAATGGACACCATATAAATTAAACGCAGAGCAAGGAAAAACCATAAAGAGCACTAACACTCATACATTCTCTGCTAACTCTTAAGCAAAACTTTTCAAAGGGAAAAAAAGCTATTAAAGAAAAGCCCAAACTGGGAGCATCTACCCCAAAATATGTACCTTGACAATTATATTTAAGATAGGGTTTTTTTTAAAAAAAATGAGCAAAGATAGTGTTTTCTCAAAGAAACTATTTATAAATGTCTATCAGAAATAAGGTAGAAACTATTTAGTAAATACTAGATTAGGAAAATATAAATAGGGAACTCATACTGTAACCTTTTTAGCTATCCAAAAGAGGCAGCTTTTTCTTTGTTTGAATGTGGCTTAGATAAATCTGTTGAGCAATTACTTTAAATCCCTGATTTAGAAATGTGTTTGTGAATTGTCTGTGCATTTAGAATCTTTTAATCTCATTTTTGCCTCTTTTAATTTATAATACATTGGTATTTTCATAAAAAGAAATTACTATTTTGGACCTTGGAGAATTATTTAAATATAAATACTATGGAGAAGACATATAACCTTAGGCACTTAAATCTATATGGATATTTTTCTTTCAGATCTAACAAAATGTAACCAACTGTTTTGAAAGAAAAAGAATGTTTGATGTTGTGATTGTTTTAGTTTAAATTAACTAAATTACTAGATAGGATTTGCCCAAGCAATACAAAATGAGGCTTTTTCAAAAGGTTATGTTAAAATGTTAAACATCAGAACTCAAGACAGCCAAAAAAAATGTGGATAAAAATCTATTCCACCCACTGCCAGTCTCTATTCTGAAAGGCTGAAGAAGCAGCTCCGATCAGGAAATAAATAACATAGGATAATTCTTCTGTAGAAACCAGCTCCAAGCCAAAGCTGCCATGGAGGGCCATTCCCAGAAGAAACGGGGCAAAGCCTATAGTGGTTTAAACTTAAGTTTAAACTTAGAGAAGCTAGACAGATTCCAATTTCTGACCATGTCAGCAAACAATTCATTGGTGAAATAGCCTGGGATAAAAAGTAAAACTTATTTTGAAGGTGGAACAAGATAAGGATGACCAATCTGTCAGCTACACTCTGAGGACATAGGAGAAAAAAAGGATAATGGGTCATATTCATGTCATGTTAGAGGATGGGATGATCCCATATTATGACAAAAGAACAGGAGACTCGAAATTAAATTACATACTTAGTTTAAATTCTTGGCTAACTTGTGAAACTGCTTACTGTCCAATATATTATTCCAGCTTCTTTCCCAACTATTTCCTTATTTTAAAAATACAAATTATTTTGAAAAATTAAAAGAATTAATGTAGCAAATTCACTAGTTTAGCAAGATCATTTCTAGTAAAAAGTAAGACCATCACCAGCTAAGGATACTTTACACAGAGATCATTCATATTCAATTTAGCTCAGAATAATTCCGTTTTAATTTCTAAATACTGTTGCTCAATGTTTCTTATCCAATCTGGATAAGAAAACCAAGGAAAAAGTGCAAATATTAATATCTAACAAATATATAAATACAACCTATCTCTGCCCTGTCTCCTAATGTTGGTTTCACAATAAGAACAAAAAATGAAGTCCACTCCTGATTAGCCAAAAGATTAATGCAATTCTGTAATTTGCACAATGCTTCCTTGACTTTGGTAGAGAGAAAGGAAAACTGAGGAACTGGCATGGTGACTGAAATGGAAATTCACACCAGTGGAAATCGTCTACTGTAAACCCTCAACCATATTGTTGCAGAAGGTTCTTTGTTTTTTTTTCTGAACTTGAAGTTAATTGCATTCAATTATAGAAGAAGTGAAGACGCTTGATAGTGTTGTAAAAACACAAAGATATTCTCAGATGCTGATGCAGAAGTGGCCAAATACTCAGTGTGGAAGCTAAAGCATAAAAAAACATATTAATTATAGTTCTTGGCTGAGCTATGGGGCAATGCAGCATCTTAAGGCTCTTTTTTTAAACTAAAAATTCAGTCTAGATGTAAAAGTGACACAACTGAGTCATAGTCAACTATAATGTGCATATGTATGCATGCATCTGTTTGATTCGAATATATTATTCTTTTTATAAGGCTATAGCAGATGTAAATTGTTAAGCCCTTTGTGTTACATTCAGAGATCTGCCTGAATCAGGGGATTGGACTGCTAGAAGATGACCTTCCCATTCAATGCTTTCTTCAGCAGCCAAAAGCACCTTGTAAAAAATCTACAGGATCAGGGACCCTGCTGAATAAGGAAGAGGCAGCAGGTGGTGATCATAGATAATTAGGCAGACTAGCATCTGTGGAAGTTATTTTCATACAAGCTGCTTCTTAGATTCAGTTAAGGTTAGATCTCTTAATTTTACACATTGTATATTAGAAAAGCATGATATCAGTAGCTGTACTTTTGATCCTTAACTTCATCATATGTAATTTGTGCTGAAGTCACACAATCAAGAGACTTCAAAAGTATTAAATCACCAAAGTCAACCCTCCATTTGAGCAAAAGTACAAATTAAAGCATTCCAAGCAAAAAAAAAAAAAACTATCACCAGCTTGTGATTGAAGACAGCTGGTAAAGGGCATCTCACTGTCATCCGAAGTAATTGATTCCATTGTCAAATTGTTTTACTGTTAGAAAGTTTTTCATAACATTCAACTGACATTTGCATTTATGCCATTATCCTATGTCCAGTATTCTGTGATGACAAAAGATATAAGGCCTTTAGTCTGAATCCTTTCAGTTGCTTGAACAATACTATCGTAAACCAAATCAGTGTAATCTTTTTTTCAAGTTTCCATGATATCTTTGTGTAAGACTCAATTTACAGTCCCTTGATTACTGTCATACCATTCTTTGGATTTGTTCCAGTTTGAATCTTCCTGAATCTTCCTTGATTCTTTCTGATATCTAAGACTAGGCACAGGTAGTTCTCAATTTGCAATCATAATTGAGCCCAGAATTACAGTTGTAAGTCAAGCTGGTTGTTGGGTGGGTCATCAGATGACCATGCCCGATTTTACAGCTTTTTTGCAGTGATTGTTATGCAAATCACCATGGTTATTAAGCAAACACCATGGTTGTTTAGTGAACACATTGTCCACAATAGATGGGGATTTTTTTTGCCAGACATTAGAAATAATGGCAAAAAAAAAAATCATAATTCATAGTCACATGGCTGTGAGACATTGTAGCCATAAATGTGTGTTGGTTGCTAGGTACCCAAAATGTGATCACATTATCTGGTGGAAATGGTATAGGATCTCCCACTTAGGGGGGGCGGGGTTGGACTAGATGACTTACAAGGTCCCTTCCAACTCTGATTATCTGTTATCTGTTATCTGGTTGTCAGAACTTTGAATCTGGATTGTAAGGTTTGGGGTGTTGCTGTTTTATTTGTTTTGTTTTTGTTTTGGTAACTTCAGTTGCTAACAAGTTGTAAGTCAAGAACTACTTGTAAAGAATTCAGTAGTTTAGCCAATAGTCCTAACTAGGCTTAGCAGAATTTATATTTTTTTGAAAAACAAACAAGGCCAATGTGTTTGTAAGACTAAATATAAAATCAAATCTGACTGGGAATCATGGTATTTATTCCAGATTGTTCCAACCTGGTGCCTTCCTGATATAATGAACTTCAAATACCAGAGCCAGCAATTAACATGTTAAATGCTTACTCATGGGGATTATGGAAATTGATGTACATTTGAAGTGCATCAAACTAGATTGTAGCAGATTGTTGTGATCCTCTGATTCAAAAGCTCTTTTCCAGAAGTCTCTTCATCTTCTAGTCCTCTATTGCTTTGGAATGGTAGCTTGTAGTTCTTGCTGCCATCAGTTATCTTCCAGAAAGCACCTTTAATTGACATCCATTAATCCTGGTGTGAGAGATAGGGTTCATTTTGGGTAGTTAAAAGATCAAAATACAAATGTAGAAACTATATCTCAAATCTACTTGCTGACTGTTTGGAATATAAGCATGGAGAGAGAGATTCAATCTTCTCTCTCCAACGCCTTTGAGAGATCAAACTAATCACAGAGAAAATAAGCAAAAACTTAATTTAAAAAAATATGTAAAGCCCTCTTTTAACATTATATATCAAAATGAAAATAGTGGATGTGGAAAAAATAAATCTCAGACAAATCCCAAGGGAGGGCTACTCTGTTACAAACAATGGTCTTTCTGACAATTTCTGACAAAATGCTGGAGAGGTTTTACTGTATTATTATATATCACAAGAGATTCTAAAGAAAAACTTAGAGCTTTTGAAAACAGCCTTACGGATGAAGAAAGGCTAAAATTATGCCCAATTCCCTAACTAGGGCAGAAAAATAAAGAACACAGGCCTCAGCACAATACTAAAAATTGAAATAAAAATCCCAGATAGACATTTTAGCTATTTCCACAGAAACAGACGGTTTCTGAAGAAAAGTTCTTATTTGCTAGATTTAGTTGCTTCCTGTTTGATTCAAATTGTTAACTTCTATTGGGGAGTTGAAAAATGTTGCTCTTATATCCTATGATCTTAAAGAACCAAACTGGTTTTTTTTTTCCTCTTAGTCTCCAGGAGAGGGAGGGGCCTTATATGATCATTGTGACTTGAATTGTCCTATGAGAAAGAAAAGTACATGAAGAAGGAAAATACAGTATACTGTAGATATTATGATGTGAAGTAAAATTGGTTTTATTTACTTTTCAGTCAGAATGTTGCTTTGAACATGATTTTGATTCATTAGAATTTATATATGTGATTATGTATGCAATAGATATTTATTGCCTGAGAAATTGCACTTTTTTACCAGTGCAATCATTTTAAACATACTTATTAAAAAATTAAAACCCACAAGAGTGCAAGGACTATAATTTGAAACAATATTAAATACTCATAAACTTGTTGATTGTAACTATAAGTCAGGTACAAAGAGACCTGTACTTTGAAAGCAAGTAATTTTCTAATAATGTTTTCTTTTTTCCTTTTTTAGTTTATGAATATGTTAATTTCTCCTTAGAATAAAAATAAATAGTGATATTAATATTTTTCATACTTTTGTAAATATTTTTATTTTATTTTCAATGATATAATGTCAGTTCAATACAATCAATTCATACATTATTTGATATTGTAATTTAATTTTTATTACAGTAAGCTCTCTGCTTACTGTTATTGTATCATTTTATTCCTTGCTTTTCTTTTCACCTTTTTGTTGTTATTATTTAAAATATTTTAATAAATAAATGGTGAGAAAATGGAAAGGGAAGAAACAGTATATACTCAGAATTATTTTATTATTATTGGTATTCTGAATCACATAACGAACTTCTAATCATAGCAATCATAAAAATAAAAAGTTACCTTTCTACCTTAATTTCATTTGCACTGGATTTCAAATAGAAATTATTTATATTCCCACAAAAAAATAGAGTAAAATCAACTAAAGGCTGAAACAAACATCTACAGCATGTAAACCTGAATGAAATTGCAGTATAAAATATTGTAGCCTTCCTTCAGTAACTTCTCTGGATTGTTTATTATGTTAGTTGATTTTTTTTTTTTAACCAACATATGACTTCTATTTATTATAGAGGAAAGACAAGGTACAGAAAGTATCTCGGTAATTTAATATGAAATTCTGAAATTGCTGTCTTCTGAGAGCTCACACATGTATGTGCACATGTGTTCAAATTTTCTTCTGTGCTCCTAATTACTGTTTGTTTGTGATGTTTTGAAGGTTGGGGTTTTTTTTCCCCTTATACTATTAAATACCTCCAATTGGGCAATAAAACTATTTTTTAAAAATCCATCCTGTATGGAAACATAGTTAGGCTTCTGTTGTGGGAGATATGAAAGCAGCAAGAATCTTGTTTTAAGATTACAATAATAAGGGTTCCATACTATCATAATAAAGAAGGAAGGATAATTCATCATTTTCTCATTTTATAGATCTCATCTTGTTAATCAGACATTGTGCCTTAAAAGCATATATGAAAACAAATAAGAGGGATGAAGACATGTTCGTGACCTTTGTGCATTGCACATAAAAGTGGATCATTCACACACACACACACACACACACACACACACACACACACACATATATATATATATATATATATTTGTTTGTTTTTGTTTTGTTCTCGCTTTGCTCGCACAAGCACGAAGCCGAAAGCACCAGCCTGAAGATGGCGAGTGAGATTTCGTCAAAACATTGCCAAGATACTCTCAATCTTACATGGGAAAAGATCCGAACATGCCAAAACCTGCATATTGTGTGTGTGTGTGTGTGTATGTATGTGTGTCTATGTGTCTGTGTATCTGTGTGTATATATATGTGTGTGTGTGTGTGTGTGTGTGTGTGTGTGTGCAGGTTTGGCATATTCGGTTTTTTTCCCGTGTAAGATTGAGAATATCTTGGCGACATTTCAACGAGGTCCCACTCGCCATCTTCAGGCTGGTCCTTTCAGCTTCATGCTTGTATCAACAAATGAGTCCTAGCCACGAAAACCAACACTGGACCCAAAACAACACATGACGCCACCACCAATCTCCCTCACCAGACTCAAACCCAAACCCACCCCATATCAGGATATAACATCACAGAACTCAGGAGGTTACACCACAAAACCTCAGGATGTTACAACACAGCCAACGACCCAGGAGATTACAGAACAAGACCCAGGATGTCACAACAATAGAACTCAGAAGGTCATCACACAGCCCATTACTCAGGTCATTACTACACAGGAGGCTGATAGACACACAGCCAATACCTCAGCCACACATGTTCTTATGAAAAAGCTAGACAATCTGCAAACATCAACTACATCAATCAATCAAGAAATGACAACACAGTCAACCTCCCCACCAGTATTTATAGAGAGACGGCAGCTCCGATCATGCTTTGCTCGCACAAGCACAAAGCTGAAAGCACCAGCATGAAGATGGCGAGTGGGACCTCATTGAAACATCCCCAAGATACTCTCAATCTTACATGGGAAAAGACCCGAACACACCAAGACCTGCATACCTGTACCCATGAAAATCTACGAAAACATATATGAGTGTGTGTGTGTGTGTGTGTGTGTGTGTGTGGTATTCAACTTTGTTCAGGTATTTTCCCACGTCATTATAGTTGTGCTTTTAAAGTTGTAGCAACGTTTCAGCAGAATCTCATCTGCCATCATCAGGCTTGTGTATTGGGTTCAACGAATATATATATGGCATACATATATATATAGCATATATATATATACTGTATATATATGGCATATATAATTAATTAAGAATTACTTAATTTCAAAAGATATACTGAAGGTAGATGGATAAAAAAGGACAGAGCAAAAATAAGGTTTTATAAACCTTGTTTAAGTGTCTACTAGTGTGATTTCAATAAATTCTATAGAGCATGGTTGCTTGTTTTCAGGTTTTAGGAAGGATAATGAGGCAAAAAATATCCCAGTGGTAAATGTCATTATTATTTAACTGAAGCTTATGCAACACTGGAAAAGGAGAAATCTGCATTAAAAATAGACTCAAATATACACATTTAAGCTCACACTAAAGGCCTTTGTTTATCTGAGCTGTCGTTGCACATTTTATTTAACAGCAGCTAGAACATAACACTTCAAATTGCAAATCTAGCATTTAGTGATTTTCTATGAGGATGATGAAGTTGTGGATCCTAATAACCTGTGAAAAAATGTTGAAAATTAGTTCTTCTTCCCGAGGAGCTACCTTTGATTTAATTGAAATTTTCTTTCACTGCCTAAAATTACTCTGGCCAATTCTACCCAAGTCCATCATATTATTCACTAGTATAGGCCATGGTGTAATTTCAGAAGTGTTGAAAGTATAAATTCAAAATTAATGTGGGAACTATCTGTATGCCTGAAAGTTGAGATGGGATCATAGTATTTATGCAGAGGGTGGCTTAAATTGACAATTTGCACTGGGTTTAAATATGTGCAATCACAGAAGGCATAGTTTGCTTCATCAATTGGGCATAATCTTTTATTCTTACAGTTTGGGTTTGATATCTTTATCCTTGATTTGTTAATTCTAGTTGTTGTTTTTTATTTTAAAACATTTAGAATTATGGGATCTAATTATGTAGAAGCCATTAGAGAAGTTCATCCTTCAGGTTTTCAGTAAGAAAGGGCCATAGCTCAGTGAATAAGCATACACATTTTACCAGCAAATGATCTCAGGCTCCATTCATACATTTCTAGTTAAAAGGATCCAAATGTAGGTGGTTTTAGAAATGGCATTCACAAAGAGCAATGCTGGGATAATATGATAAAAGACTCTTTATTGCATAAAATGACTAACAATCCAAATCTATGTGCTACCACTATAAAAGCAGCATTAGGAGCCTCGGTGGCACAGTGGTTAGAATGCAGTACTGCAGGCAAATTCTGCTGCAGCCAGCTGCCTGCAATTTGGCAGATCGAATCTCAGCGGGCTCAAGGTTGACTCAGCCTCTCATCCTTTTGAGGTGGGAAAATAAGAACCCAAATTGTTGGGAGCAATATGCTAATGCTGTAAACCACTTAGAGAGGGCTGTACTATAAAGTGGTATACAAGTTTAAGTGCTATTGCTACTGCTATTTCTTATAAGACAAATCACTACGAGATTTGCTTTTTCTCCCTTACGCATCTTTTTCATCTTTATGTTCTTTACTAACCCACACTATTTTTTAATGAAATGCAATGCAACCCACAAGATTTTGTGGATTTCATTCACAAAATGTGTGTAAAGGCTTATAGTGTGGGAACCATTTAGTGCCTCATTTCCAGACCAAGATTGACATGTAAGGAGCTGTACCTGGAACTCATAATGCAATGTATATTTTATTTCTTATCCTTTCTACACACTAAATATTATTTTTAGACTGAATTAATACAGTGATCTCTCAGGAAAAGGAATCAGGTAATTCTTTGGAATATGTTGTCCTTTAATTCTGTAGATATATCAGTATCTATCATTATCATTATCTTATCATTATCCAGAATGTCTTTTTTTAAAGTGTTGAAAATATGGCTAATATAAAGAATGCAGCTGAAAGTAAGGGAATTGGCTTCTTAGCAGAATTCAGAAATGTAGGTGGTCCTGAATTCTGTTTAGCTTTCAGAACTGTATAAAAATATTTGCTCATTTTGTGATTTATTTCCTACATTAGGTCCAGTCAGGGGCAGGCTTCAAAAATTTTATCAACGGGTTCTCTGCCTGGTTGCTGGGTGGGCATGGTGATGGTGGGTGTGGCCTAGTCAGCCTCCTACACCATGGCAGGAGGCAGAGGTGGTATTCAGCAGGTTCTGACCAGTTCTGGAGAACCGATAGTGGAAATTTTTAGTAGTTCGGAGAACAGGGGAAATACCATCTCTGACTGGAGATTTTACAGTATCCTTCCCCTGCCAGGCCCACCAAGCCACGCCCTCAGAACTGGTAGTAAAAAAAATTGAATCCCACCACTGTCCCATATGATAGAGAGTGATTGCTGGCTGCTTTTCCCATTCAGCAAGGGACACACAGAGTGGGTGTAGGTAAACGAAGCCTTGGGAATCTACCTTTTGCTTTCCTTTGCTTCTCCTACATGAAAATTGTAATGGCAGAATTAGGAACAGTCAATTTTATGCTGGCATTCTTTCCTGCAGGCTTCTGGGCTGGTAGATTGCACAAGGCCATTGGACTGTGAAAACTATACTGGCGTGAAATTGGCCAACCCCAGGGATGGTATTCAGCAGGTTCTGACCAGTTCTGGAGAACTGATAATGGAAATTTTGAGTAGTTCAGAGAACCAGCAAATACCACCTCTGACAGGAGATTTTACGGTATCCTTCCCCTGCCACGCCCACCAAGCCACACCCACAGAACCAGTAGTAAAAAAAATTTGAATTCCACCACTGGCAGGAGGGTGTTTTTGCCCTCACCAGGCTCTGGAAATTTTCCTCAAGTCTCTCGGAGGGTGAAAACTGCTTCCCTGGGCTCCAGACACTCTCTGGAAGCTGGAAATGGGCCCATTTCCAGCCTTCCTGAACTTCCAGGATGCCTGTTTTTTACCCTCCCTGAGCCTCTGTGCACACCTTGCACTTGCTTGCATCCAAAATGGGCTACATGGGGACTCCTGGGAGGGTTGGGATGCGGCCAGCCAGGAGTGGGATTTGGGGGTTCTCCAAACTGCACATAATCTTAGTTAGGGAATCTCCCGAAGCCCTGTGAATCCCCAGCAGCCCACCCCTGGGTCCAGTGGAACAAAATGTTTTCAGCGGTGAAAAGACAAAAATCTCTGCCAATTTTAGAGCAAATTGTTCTACCCTGAATTTCCTGCCCATATTAATAGATTTCATTACATTCTGATGCTTACAAATCATAACTAAGCCTGAAGATATGCAAATTTGAATGGCTGCACTCCTTGCGTAGTGGCTCCAAGTAGGCATACATTGATAACAGTGATATGAGCCAGTCTTTCTCTCCTGCAGACCCGCCAACTATCATGGAATCCAAGAGCAATGTATCTGCTACAGGGCGGCCAGTTTCACTTAAGTGTGCAGCCTCTGCTGTGCCTACGCCTGATTTTGAATGGTACAGAGATGACACTAGGTAATTATGCTATTTATCTTCTTTCTGTTGTCTCTGATGTCTAGCTTTAAAAATGTTCTCTTTATACTCAATGCTCACTTTCCAAAAGTTCCATCACTCATCTTCTTTTTTTCTTTCAACATTCCACCCACTAGCTGTATGACCACAAGTTAGCAACAAACACAGGTATGGTATCTGTATAATATCAGTTGTGCTTTGAATACAAGCCCCACACTTATTTGAAGGAAGTGCTAGGCTTCTAAATGAAGATTTGCAGTATAGTTTTGCAGGATGTAAATGAGAAAGGTCTATCTGAATTGTGTCTACGTTCTGATACAATAAGATGGTTAATTTTTAAAATGCCACAAGATTTTTCGTTGTGTTTGTTGAAAAAGACTAGCATAGCTATTATGTCAGCTAGAAAAATAGTAAATTATGGGGCAGGAATTGAAAAAGAAGAGGGGTAAAGTGATGTAAAAGGCAAATCTTACCACATTATTTATGAATTAATGAAAAAGATAAAAAAAACCAAGAGTATACATGTAGGTTAAAAAATTATGTAACTTTCATAGCTTTTTCCCTTCCATTTTCATGTATTCCCCTGTCTGTATCAAAGTACCCTTCTCATTCCATATCTGTCTGCAGTCTGCATTGAAATTTTAAATCCTTATACTTACCATATACAAAGAATGCAAAGTATTACTATATTTACCATTGACTTTTCTTGATTCTCAGGATAAATAGTGCCAATGGTCTGGAGATCAGGAGCATAGGGAGCCAGTCCTTCCTGACAGTGACCAATGTCACTGAAGAACATTATGGCAACTATACCTGTGTCGCTACCAACAAACTTGGAATCACAAATGCTAGCCTATTTCTTTACAGTAAGTATGGAAGCCAAAAGAAAATATATGAGTGAGTTTCACTTGTAGTGAAAAGGATGCTCTGTAGATAGGGCAGTCCTGCATCCTAAAAAGAATTCAAGCAGAAGAGAAGAGAAAGAGAAAACATTCTTCTACTCCATCCTCATATCCATAGAAAAATAAATAGGAAGATCTCCTTCTTTAAAGTCAGGGGCTTACTTCCAAGTACCATTGCTTAGATTTTCAGTATAAATTAACTTAGTTTCCAAGACAACAAATCCAATTTCATTTGATAATAATACTATTGTGGTATTATTCATATATCCCAGCTTTAAACTAAAATTAGTGTGATTGAAAGCCATCATCAAGATATATAGTTGATATTAGAAAGCAGCTAACAAAGTACAATTATTGTTTGAATTATTGATGAAATGTAATTTGACAACATGGAGAAGAAATGCAAATTGAAATAAGGACAGAAAAGAAAGAGTTTTCTTTCAAGGCAACTCAAAAGAAGTCATAGATCAAAATCTAATAAAGGAATGTTGCTTGGGTTTAAAGGTTGTTTTCATGAGCTGTGAAAAAAAATGAATATAGTCCATTTGTAAAAAAAAAGACAGAGAGAGAGAGAGAAAGTGAATCCCAACCGCAGCTAGATACATATTTTTATAAGACATATATAATGTTTGACATGGTCCTGAGACTCACTTTCCATCATTCCAAAATATAAATCATTAATACAAATTTCTGTTTGCATTGCAAAGCAAACAAAGGTAATGCTGTAATTTTAATTATAGATATTTTGAATGTGGGGAAAAAAGTGGAAAATAATGCAAATGCTGCTGTTTGGTGTAGGTTTACATTTTTCAACTTAACTTTTTTGTTAAGAAAATAATCAAGCCGAGAAACAGGTGCAAATATATCTATTTAAGCATATATGCATGAATGCATTTTCTGGTTCCAATTTATCTTTTCTTAATCTTTGATAAAAATAGAATATAAAAAATCAAGTTATTTCTTAACTCAGCAAGGTCTTTTAATAGTCTTTTCTTGGAAACATAATCAAGAAAGACAACTATACGATTAGGCAGCTGGGAAGATAGAGATACTTGTAGAAAATTTACCCTTCAATAAAAATACCCCTTAACGTACTAGTCCTCAAGAACACATTGTTCAAAAAGATCTAATTCTAAATCTAATTCTGATGACAGACAATATTTGAAACTATGATTCATTGTTGAATGGGGTCCAACATTTTCTTGACCATTGTGGTAGACCAACTAATTTAAGCTTCAAGTCAGACTAAAATATATTATTTCATTCTGTGTTTTATCTTGGAGATCTGTAATGGATAATGGATTATAGTTCTTTGGACTTTTTCAGCAATTTTCAAGGTCTTTATCCAGTTAACACAAACCATTGTTTTGCCTTTTATCTCTGACTTCAGAACTTATAGCTTTTGAAAAATATAAACCAATAATATGGCTAAGAACAGATGAGCACTGTTGATACTTTTATAAATAGCTAGGTAAATGGAACTATAAGGCAAAGATGGTCTTAAGAAGTTCATTGGAAAATGTACCTCAAAAAGCAGATTTGGAAGCACGGTACATGGGAACAGAAACCCAATCACTCATGCTTCCTTACATCCACAAATACTACTATTATTACTCACAAGGTCAAAGAAATAAACCAAAACCAACTGCTGTTCAGATCATCCTTGAAATTTGCTGCGGTTTTGTTTGACTTTACTTGTCTCAAATGTATCACAGGAAGAAGTAGATGAAAGAAAATAAAACAATAAAATAGCCATTGTAGATATTGGGACATTATTATTTTGACTGTCTGTATCCTGTACATATTGAAGCAACATTGAAAAATCACACCTAAAGTATGGATTTACAAATATAAACAATGAAGTTCTAGCTTTTTTAGCCTGGATGCTCAATAGCTACCAAGGTTATTCCTACACTTATATGGTCTTTCATTTCCTTTACAAGTTATCCTTTTGCTCATTAAACAAGCAGTAAAAGAGGAAAACAGAATATGTATCAGTTTTCAAGAATTTGTTTTCATAGAAAGGAAAGAAAAAAAGAGACCTACTGGACTTTCTGTTTTGCAGAAGGAATTTCCTTCTGCAAAACAGAAAGTCCAGTAGGTCTCTTTTTTTCTTTCCTTTCTATGAAAACAAATTCTTGAAAACTGATACATATTCTGTTTTCCTCTTTAAAAAAAAAACCTAACCATTCTTTGCAGAAGGAAATGTACAGTAGACAAAGAACAGGAAGATCTATTTATGGGCAAAGGCTTATTTTCTTTCAATCTTGTTTTTTCATTGTATCTGCTACAGGGCGGCCTGCATACCTGTAATTGGTAGATGCTAAAGGACTAATGAAACTCTTCCTATGCCTTCTGAAAAGACAACCTGGTTAAGTCAGCACTATAAATCAATGAAAGCAAAAAACCATATATAGTTTAGCAATTCCCTTTTTATGTGGTCTTCCAAAGATAATATGAATTAGTAGAGATTTGTGGATCACCTACTTTCTTCTTCAATCAGATACTTCACATTTTATAGAGTAAATAATCTGGTAGTACTTTTTAAAAACAAATCTTGTTCTGCCCTTTAATTAGATTTGCTAGTCTGCAAAGATGCTTTCATACTCCTTCTGATTTTTGGCTACCACAAGCTAACATAGCTTTCTTCCTACAAGGACATCTCTTATATGTCATTCTGCTTTGGCGAAGTGTCAGGATGGGGTCAAGCACTTACTTCATTAATAGCAGTTGCTGCATATAGCAGCAGTTGCTCTTATCAAGGCGCAGTGAGAAGCAAAGAAAATGTTTTCCCCCCACCTTTTTCAATAAGTTTCTTGAAATAAAATACTTTTTGAAAATCTGCCCAGTCCTGTTGATTGGTTTATATATTTTGTTTTGTGCCTTCTAATTGCTCCATTTTACACTGAATAGTACCAAGAAGGCTTTCTAGCACACAGATTCTCACTGCCTCAACAGGCTCTTGAATATAAATAGTAGTAGTAACAGATTGGAAGAAGCATTTGGCCAGACTTCTATTAGTAACATATATACCAGCAAGAACAAAAGTGTTATGGTTTATTTTCTTGCCTGTTCTCTGTTTAGAAATTACTATCATACTCTTCCAGCCAATGCTTTAAATTCATAGTTATAAAAGGGGTTTGGCCTAATTTTTTTATTGAGAAAAAGAAATTGAAAAATACTTTCTCTGGTTTGGCTATAGAGCAGTCTAGGTGCCTGAGAAAGTGTTATGAAGGCCAGTCAATATCAGAAATTAGATTGGTTATTATCACTATTTGATAATAATGAATCAAAGTTATTAAACTATGAACAGCTTAAATGGAAAGGTAGCAGAGTTTCCAATGTTATCTAGAATTTGCTCTGACATAATGTCTCAGATATGTTCTACATCTCTGTAGGTTCCTACTGGCATATTATGAAATATATACAATAAAGATACAGCAATGTAGGAATATCAGAATAGCTCATTGTCTTCATGTAAAACCTATTCTTCACATTTAAACAAATCTCTCACATAGCCCATAGAGAATAGAGAAAGTTAGTATTGATATGTCTGAAGGCCCTCTAACTGAAAGTTGGATAGTCTGTAACTGGCTACTATAGTCCTTGACTTACAACCATTCTTTTAGTGGCACTGAAAAAAGTGACATGATTGTTTTTCATATTTACGATTGTTGCAGCATTTCCATGGTCATGTGATCAACAATTTTGATGTTTGGCAGCTGGTTCATATCAGTGATGGTTGCAGTGTCCCGGGGTCATATGATCAACTTTTGTGACTTTCTAACCAGCAAAGTTAATTGACAAGCCAACCATGTTACTAACTTAACAGCAGTGATTATCTTAACAAATATGGCAAGGATGGTTGTAAAGGAAGGCAAAACTCACTTAATAACTGGCTAACTTATCATTGAAATTTTTGGCTCAGTTGGTAGGTTGAGGACTACCCAAATTATTCTTTAAAAAGAAGCAAGAAATATGTTTCAATTGTTTTGGAATTAAATAAGAATGTTCTGATTTTCATGTACAAGCAAGAAATTAGAAAAAGCCCCACCAAAAGCACCTCCAGAGACAAACTGAAGAAATAGAATGAGTCCTTCTCTGTTTTAAAGATTTTCTTTTCTTTTCTGAAATTAACACATCAAAGAAGATACAGGGGCGGGCTGAGGATTTTTCGAATTTTCTGCAGGACAAAATCACTCAGATCCGGGATGGGTTGGACTCTGACTGGGCAATTCTGGACGGGGGGCAGGGGCGGAGTTCGGTGAGATTATTTGGGGGGAGTTTGATCCTGTGACCCTCGAGGACGTGGACAGGATGCTGGGTGGGATTAATGCCACCACATGTTTACTGGATCCATGTCCCTCCTGGCTGGTGTTGGCCACTCGGGAGGTGACACAAGGTTGTTTCCAGCGCATTATTAATGCTTCCTTGAGTGAAGGGTTTCTGCCTGCCGCCTTGAAAGAGGCGGTAGTGAGACCCCTCCTCAAGAAACCATCCCTGGATTCAACTCTATTATCTAATTATTGTCCGGTCTCCAACCTTCGCTTTATGGTGTGTGGTGGCAGAACAGCTCCCCCAGCACCTGGATGAAGCTGTCTATTTAGATCCACGCCAATCAGGCTTCAGGCCTGGGTACAGCACGGAGACGGCATTAGTCGTGTTGGTGGATGATCTCTGGAGGTCCCGTGACAGAGGTTATTCCTCTGTCCTGGTCCTGTTAGATCTCTCGGCGGCTTTTGATACTGTTGACCACAGTATCTTATTGCGGCGGCTGGGGGGTTGGGAGTGGGAGGCACTGTATTACAGTGGTTCTCCTCCTTCCTCTCCAATCGTTCGCAATTTGTGTTGGCAGGGGGCCAGAGATCGACCCCGAGGCCCCTGATCTGTGGGGTACCTCGGGTTGGTGCTCTCGCCCCTTCTGTTCAACATTTATGTGAAGCCACTGGGTGAGGTCATCTGTAGCTTTGGGGTAGAGTTTCATCAGTACGCTGATGATACTCAGCTGTACATTTCTACCCCAGGCCACCCCGACGAAGCTGTGGAAGTGATGACCCAGTGCCTGGAGGCTGTGCGGGGTTGGATGGGGTGGAACAGGCTTCAGCTCAACCCGGCCAAGACAGAGTGGCTGTGCTTTCCAACATCCCGATATAGCCAGCTAACTCCATTGCTGGCCGTGGGAGGGGGAATTCTTGCCCCCACAGAAAGGGCGCGCAATCTGGGTGTCCTCCTGGATGTATGGCTGTCATTAGAAGACCACATAGCAGCCGTCGCCAGGGGGGCTTTTTGTAGGATCTACCAATTGCGGCCCATTCTGGATTGGGATGCACTTCACACGGTCACATCCGCCCTCGTCATCTCCCGCCTAGACTATGCCAATGCTCTCTACATGGGGCTCCTCTTGAAGAGCACCCGGAGGCTCCAGTTGGTGCAAAATGCAGCCACGCAGGTGGTTTTGGGGGCTTCTCGGAGCTCCCATGTTACACCACTTTTGCACGAGCTGCATTGGCTCCCGGTGGCTTTCCGAGTGCGATTCAAGGTGTTAGTGACCATCTTTAAAGTGCTCCATGGCTTGGGACCTGGGTACTTACGGGACTGCCTACTGCCACCATGGTCTCCCATCGGCCAGTGCGCTCCCATAGGGTAGGCCTCCTTGGGGTGCCGCCGGCTGGACGGCTGGCGACCCCGAGGGTGCGGGCCTTCTCTCTGGGAGCACCTTCCCTCTGGAACGAATTACCCCCAGAGATGAGGACCATCCCTGACCTTTTGACCTTCCAGCGCGCATTGAAAACCCACTTATTCGATCAAGCCGGTCTGGCCTAGAGTTCCTTGTAGGGTTTTAATTGGTTTTAAATGGTTTTAATTTTTAAATTTTTAACCTTTGATTGCTTTTATTTATTAGCCATCCTATTTAATCTTTTAACTGTTTTTAAACATTGTAATTTTCGTTGCATTTTATCTGGCTGTACACCGCCCCAAGTCCCGTCGGGAGAGGGAGCGGTATAAAAGACCAATAAAATAAATAAATAAATAAATAAAACATGTAATTTCTAAATACAGCCCCAAAGAGAACACTTTGTCTAGAGAACTTCCTGTCTCCTTGGGAGATATTGATCACAAAGAAGTGTTATGATATCATACCTATTTTCTGATAAAATTGATTTACCAATTTTGGTATCATGAAGGTCTAAAAGTACATATGAATAGCAGAACATTTGTAGGTAATTCTAAAATAAATTAAACCATATCTATGCAGACAATAGCAGGGTAATACTACACAAATTAAATATATTTCTGGTTTCTGGTTTCATTTAAATTTTTATTCTCAAAACCATCTGAAGAACAAATAAAATCCAGATTGGGATCTGTCTTAGAACCTAATTCCTATATGTTTTCAATATAATGTCTGTAACAAGACTATATTTATTGTGAGAGAAGAAGCAGGATAAGTATTGTGAGAGAAGAAGCAGGATAAGGATATTCCTGTCCCTTTATGTACAGTCATTCATTCAACATCACCTTAACATACATACAGGCTTATGGCCATAATATGACTTTCTAAAGTTTGCTGTAAGGTAAGGAACATATCATTATTTTTACAATGAAATAGAGAAATTAAAAAAAGAAATCCCAAGAAACTGGTTGTCTGAATTGCGGAAATTGAGCAGACTTACAACTATCTCAGCATTTTGATGTGATATTCCTATGCATATACACCTGTGCTTAAAAGGAACACAATTTATCACCCTTCCAGCTTTGTAGAAACATTAGACTTCAATATAAATCCTGGTGCTTACTTTGCAGCCAGAAAGGCGGAAATGCATTACACAAAGCAGTTGTTGCCAATTGGGGAGCCATTTACTAAGTTTAACTATGCAGAAGCCTGAATTATTGTTTCAGAAGTTATGAAGGAGTGGTATCCTTAAGTTCCTGTACAATCCCATGAAAAGATATGACTATTTTAAAAATGAGAGGTGTTGCTATGTTTATATTGTCATAGGTTCCAAAGCATCTTTTCAGAACTAAAACTAACATTTCTAGTATTAATTCAGAAAGTTGGCATACAAATATATTATTATTTATTTTTATTTATTTTTAACATTTATATACCGCCCTTCTCCCGAAGGACTCAGGGCGGTGCACAGCCAATTCTACCCCAACACATGAATACAAAAACTAAAATGAAATTAAATAATTTGGGCTGTTAAATTAAAAGTCAACCCTCCCCATTAGTATTTAAAAACCCCAATTTAAAATCCAAATTAAAACAGGAGACGGTAAAATCTCATATCAGCCCAGGCCAGCCTGCTCGAAGAGCCAGGTTTTTAACACACGTCTGAAGGTTCTCAGGTCCGTGCTGGTACGTATCTCTGGTGGCAGACTATTCCAGAGGGCAGGGGCCCCCACAGAGAAGGCCCTATTCCTGGGGGCCGCCAGATGACACATAGAGGCCGACGGCATCCGGAGAAGGCCCTCCCTGTGGGAACACACAGGTCTGTTGGAGATCACCGGCATATGTACTCATCACATACAGTACATACCTGTCAACATTATTCCATTTTCTAATAAGCAATATTTTGCAAAATTTAGGAGAAGCATAACAAGTTTTAGGCAAAAGAAATTGGAAACATTAAAGTATTTCTAGTTTACACTAACTCTGTTCACCATTCCTCTCCCTATCTTTAGGTTTATTGTGAGAAATCTGCTCACTTAAAATAGTAACTGATTGGAGATAATTGAAGTAAAGTAACCTATAGTACATAGGGCTTTGCAAATCATCCATACTTCCAATACATGCATTTATGACTTCATATATTGCCTTTTTGCTTTTAAGTTTGTCAGCTCACATTTTGAGGAACTTGTCAACTTCATCCATCCATGATTTTCTTGGTTGCCTTCTTCCTCTCAGCCCATTCATTCTTCTTACATTTGTTTTCTGAATTTTTGCTCAATGCAAGACCAAACCACTTCAACATACTTATTTTTTAGATCTTTTGTATTATACAGTCAGTTTTGAAATGTTTTCAGACATGTCCATCCAAAGATTCTAATAGATAAGAATAGTTAATAAACAATTTCTAAATGTGATTATAAAATGAAGTATGCAAACGTAGTGTCTTTTTAAAGCATCAACTATGGTTTGACCAAGATGGCTACTTCCTCCTGACATTCAATGTCAGCTCTCTCAGGTAAATCAGACTGGAAACAACTAGAGAGTGAATTCTATTTTATTGTAAAGCTAAATTAAGTCTGATGGTACAAATTTCTCACTGCCACTTTAACTACATCATCAATTAGGGTGCATCCTTCCTAAGCTTCTTTTTCTGACTATAAAGCCATTGGGGACACCTCCAACCTGACTATTTCCTAGATAGCATATCTTCCTTTCATCCCTGATGGTCATCCACGTATTCCATTACACCCAGGGTTCAAAACTAACTAGAGATTACTGCCTTACAATCTCTTTCTTTGTCAGGAGAGATTCCATGGGCCAGTTTATTCATCAGCTCTTTGTTCTTTGCCATGGTTGTTGTCTCTATTTTTCATCTTCACTCTTCTATTCTTTCCTCTCAAAGTAAGCATCCGTTCATTCATGAGCCTGTACCTTGACCCTACTGCTCACATTTCTAAGCTGTTTTCAATGTATTTTTTCTAGACATATTCAACTGACACACTCATATAGCAAGTTAGGCAAAAAGCATGCTCTTAAAGTGGGCATTTTAGTTTCTTTTAATAACAAAAATCAATCTGTAACTTCTCTGATTTTTCATGTCATACTTGCCTCAAGCATTTTACTCAGAGGTATAATGTCACACAGAGTAACAAAATAAGTTAGAATCATTAGGGCAGTGCTAGAGTGGAATAAAAAGGTGTCCCACAGCAGGCAGCAGAAAGAAATGTAGTTTTTCACAAAGTAAGGCAATAATGAGGCCAGAATGCTTTAGAATAACCACTTGTGAAGAAGTGACTTGCCAACTGTGTGAGAAAAAAGCAAATAGACTTATGTTATTTAAACACACTAAATAACAAGAAAATCTTATCACTGCAGCTGACTGTTTTCCCTTAACAATAAGCCCCCATGGCTCCATAAACACTAACTTTCAGTGAAGCTGTGTATTTTCCAGGCAAAAAGGCAGTATCTTCTTGCACCTGCTGAGTGGTAAAGGATTTGCATCAAGGCAGTTAGCGTAGGGAAATCTGTCATTATTCCCAGGTATGTACTTGACCTTCTGTTTCCTGATTTGTTTATGGACTTTTCAGCAAGTCCAGTTGTAATAATACAGAATATTCTATCTAAGGAGTATTGAATCACTATTGGGTGCTGATGAAGTTTATAAGTAAATAATAACTGGTTGCCCCCTTAAAAGTCCTGTGGGAAGTTCTAGCATATTTTTACAAGCAATTCTCCTTCCTGGAGTTTACAAATTCTAGCTACAGTTATAACCTACATATATAGTATGACTGGTAAGGTATTGAAGGGAATTTACTAAATTTCAAAACATTCCCTTAAATGAATTAATCTCATATCTTTCTACATGTCTGTTTACTCTTTCCACTGACCCACCCTACACTTCCCCTTAACCCACACTTACTTCACAGTGGAATATAAAAACTTTTTGATAGATCAGGGCAGAATTAGGTTTTAGTACAGTGTTACATTTTCTACAGGGGCAAAATATGCATATTAGAAACTCCTGTGACAAAGTGTAAGGATTATGGCTCTCTTTCTAGCTGTTCCCAGTAATTGACAATTAGAGCTTTACTGATTCTCATCCTGGAAAATACATTTAATCACTAGGAAAAGTACTGTAGCTATTGATAGTTTTATCAATAGCTAAAGAGGTAGCAGGGACAAAATCTCTCCAGAAGATTCTTTGTTATAGATACCCTTCATAGCACTCAGAACTCCTCATTACAATGGACCAAGTGACAAGGAATTGGATAGTCATAGGTCTCCAGGCCACTGGCATTATAATGTTCACCTACATGCCTTGGAGAACCGTGCTTCACAAGCTTTATAATCGGTGGTAGTATTTGACCGGTTCGGCCTGGTTCTAGCGATCCGGTAGGAGAAATGAGCAGTGGAGACCAAACCACTCTCTGCTATTGCGCCTGCCCACCCAGGCTCCCATACTCACTTTTATTTGCTGAATTTGAAGTGCAGCTACTTTTTGCGGCACAGAAAGGTGACGCGTAGCATCTGCTGAAGCGACCGGGATCATGCAGGCTTGCAGGAAGTGAGTTAGAATGCCTCTGCGCCTGCAGAAACACCTGTGCCTGTGCAAAGTGTGCGTTTGGCACACACATGCATGCAAAGTGTATGCATGAGCGCAAAGCACACCCATCGAACCAGTGGCAACAATATTTGAATCCCACCACTGTTTATGACATTGATAATACTACATTTGAGTCCACAGGAAAGGAGGCTGATGGCATTGTACAAAAGGCACCATAAATATCTGGGAGAGATTTGTTGGCACCAAACATACATGTGAAATTCCCAAACAACATATCTAAAATGTTGTAGCCCAATGCATATGGAGAGCAACAGATTGGAAAAAGCTAACTAAAATAGGGAGACTAGACTTAAAGTCAAATTGTATTCTGTTTCAGTAATATTATGTTGACTGAAGCAAGATTGCCTATATTCAGCATAATGTCCAAGGGCACGTATAATTAATCTCTTTTGGAATACATACCACCTTGTCATTGATCTGAATTCTAGATGAGGTTTTTATTCCTTCCTAATGTTAGTTTCCTAGTTTTTTTAAGTAGAAACCCTGGCTTCTATATAATTCAGAATTATAAAGAACAAAATCAAGCTAACTTAATTGTGCATGAATATGCTGTTTCCCAAGAGTCATTCATATAACTAACTCTGCAATGGTGCCTTTATAAAATTCCTTCTTCATGCAAAAAGAAACAAAGGGTCTTCTTAGACAGCTGTTTCTTAGCTTCACAAGAAAAAAATATTATACAACAGTTCCATCCGTTCATCCCTCATAGAAAGTACATATTAAGAAGAAAGATGAAGAAATGTTGATAAAACATGGGAAAATTACAAATACATGGCTAAGTCATTCATACCAATTCTTGAGACAGAGCAGTTGGTCAATAAAGGTCTCATCTAGAAACTTTCAAAATGGTAACTTGGTTAAATGAGTAGAAGCTACTTAGATGGTGCTACAACATTTTTAATGAAATTCAAACTATTTTGATTACATTTGAAAAAAATCTTTTACATGAAAGACTTCTGATGATAGATGAAAATGATATATCATGGAAATCAATTTTCACAATGGAAAATGTTCTCATAATTTTTTCAACCCTGGCCATATGTACGGAGTAATGAATAAAGGATTTCTTTAGTAATTACCTTTCAGCAATGTCACAATGTACCTTAGCGGTAAATTCCACTATAATTATAAAATTAGGATGTTTGTACAATGACTTAATTAATGAGGTCATGCTGTCTTAACTCTCTTTGTTTACTGTACATTATATTGTGTTTTATGTCATCTTAAAATGAGTTTCATTCCAGTGTTTGGTGTCACACGTTTAGATCTTTGGGGTAGAAGAAGTGTTCATTTGAGTCAAAGTAATTTCAGTCTGGAAATTCTTCAGATTTGTAACTGCTGCTTGTTACATTTGGAAAGTACATATTGCTTATTGTTTTGCTTTTATTGTTTTCCCGTCTCTTAGAGAAAATATTACCCACACTCCCCAATATTTTTCCAGGTCAGTATATGTTTTATGTCTCTTAGCTTTTGAGCTGGGTCATTCTCCATCAATTGAATAAGTAGTAAGTAAGATTAGGTAGTTAAATATTGCTTAAAATTTCAGAATACAACAATTCATCCTGACTGCATCTTCAGTTGTTTCCATCCCTATTTATTCACTCTGTAGCTAATAAACTGAATCACTTCTCAAGGCATGAATAATTTAAATATAAATCATCTTTAAAAAAATCAACTTGTTCAAGAGTCTTCATTAGCTTTTCTCTACAAGCCAGTTAGCATAGTACACAGCTCTATTTTATGGCAGCTGATAGAAAAGTATAGGCAACACTATGAGTGATACATAGGATTAAGAATATTAACTTTGTATTATTAACCTATATTAAAGTTTATCATTAAGGAAAGCAGTGATGCCACAGGGAAGATTATATTTATCTATTTATTTTATAACATAAACAAATAATAAAACATAGTTTCTATCTAAAAATCTTTGTATACTCATTTTATTTCAGGATAACTTGCTTTCAACCACCCAAAAAATAGGGAGAAACAATTCCTAGCTTTTAAAGTACTACTTATTTAAAAACAGGATTTTAGCGAACTAGTTTTAAACCATAGAGTAGTCTTTTTGAATTTAATATTGGACTATTGTCAATAATATTCAGGACCAACAGTCATTATTTTCTCAAACTTCTGAATAATTTTCTAACTCTGCTGTTCTAGTTACTAGTGAGGACTGGACAGCATGAAAGAAACAGGCCTTAGATGTACAATAATCAAATATTCTTATATGAATTTTACAAATGACCTTGGTAAATTGCCCAAAAATAAGCTCTACTGAATACCATATAATTTTAAATAAATATGCATGGTATTGTACCAGCAATATTTTGGACCTTTGTTTTATTTTCAGATTAAGCTTTCATTGTACATCAGACACTGGGTCTATATTTTCAATATTTGTTTCACACTTATTCCTCTGACTTCAAGGAGAGCTCTTTCAAATGGCAAGAATGTTAATAAAGCTATTGGCTAAAACTGAGTAAGAAAAAAAAGTAATAGTAAAAATACAATTAAAAGGTACACAGAAGCAAAGTAAGAAGCAATTAAATTAAATCTACTGTAGTTATATACAAACAACAAGGAAAGAAATAATATAAGCATTGGGAAACCACATGGAAAAATAAATCAATTAAATTGATTATCATATAAAGCAAAAAGATAAATATGCAGAAGAAGTTTTAAAAACTAAAAACTGTTTTGGATTTAGGTTCAGCTTCTCTGATTATTTACACTTTGACTGTATGAATAAAAAAAAGTTTATACTGCAATTCATACATTCTATTATTTGTCTTATTCAGTACCAACATACAACTTAAAAAAATATTGTTATTTGGATATTTTATATCTATTTTTCTGTATAAATACATCCAAATGGGTTCCAGATTATAGTGTAAAAATATAATTAACAATGTAGTGAAAGTATTCAGAAACTATAAAACAAGGGGAAAAACAGTGGATCCAAATAAGAACCTTCTAATGAATTTAACCTTTTATGTTACATTGTTGAAATTATGTTCTCAGAACACATTAAAAGATGAAAATGGAGAGAAGAAGCAAAGTGATTAAATTGGAACATAATTCCTAAATTTAAGTACCACCATTGAGAGAGCCTGCCTCTTATATATTAGCCAGACTGGTTTTCTATATTAATGGGGCAGAAAAGATAAATCCCTAAAACTCGCCTTAAAATTCAGAGCATTAATACAAATCACCAATTCTGATGATTTTAGGAAATAGAGAACATTAAAATTTTAATAGTGGCATTTCAAGAAAACTGAGTTGTACTTAACTTCTCTTTAAATAGAATTCGAGTATATCTAGTTTAATTGCACTGCTAAACATAGTAATAAAAATAAAATATTTTAGGGTGCATAGAACCTTCTTCTGAATAAATATATTCATAATTGTTCTATATCCTATGAATGTTGCAGTATGCTATATTGGACCTTAATTTCTCCACAGGACAAGATGGGAACATTTATTATTATTATTTTGCCGAAAACTCATTCTCTAGCTATAAAATATAAATATATCTTACTTATATCAAATTATATAAAGATTTTTGTCCTAGCCTTCTAGAGAATATGAATCAGTCAGGGTATATGTTTTATTCCTTATGTTTAAGAGTTTAAACCTTTTTTTAGTGTTTTTTTTTTTTTTGCTTGTTCTGCATTATATTTTTAATATGGCTGGATATATTCCACCTCTGAGTTAGTTCAATTTCCCTTGATTTTAAATTGCATTAGCTGCATCTCAACATGTCTCCAGTGTATCCAGAATTACTATTATGATATTAATTCAACAAATCTGTAATTTTAATACATAGGCCTTATTTTTCCTCTAAATGTTCTCAGCAGTTGCTCTGCTATGGGCAGTTAGCATAGATATTTGTGCTTTACTGTTTGCCCTATCTCTGCAATTTACCCTTGGGGGAACCTCAGGAAAAAATATTAAATTCCTAAAATATGTAATTATCACTAAAAGATAATAATTACTTTAGAAGTCATCATAGTCTGTGGTGACTGCAAGTGCTGTTAACATACCAGCAACATTCTCTGGCTCCCAGCCTGGCTTAAAATCTAATAAACTGTTTTTGAAAAGGTATTTCTCTTCAGAATTTCTGTAATTTCCACTTTAATGTTTAATGAAATCTTGAAGAAATATATTTATTGAATCTATAGGATTATCTAACCATTATGGTAGTTAAACTGGTGTATGAAGAGGTAAAAATACAATATCAAACAAAAGAACTTTCCAGGATGTATTAAAAGAAATTAGAAAGTCATGCAACCCAGTAGGTTACAAATTAGAAATTAGAAAGTCATGTAACCCAGTGAGTGATCAGCCCAGCCACTGCCTATTGGAAGAGCCAGCTCCTTCAACCCTTCAAAGACAGCAGAGTAAGGGCTACCTTAACCTTATGGGGAATGGCATACCAGAGAACAGGAGCATCAAAAGATAAAACAAGTATCCCAAACCCCTAAGATGGCACTTCTTTATTGAGAGGTGCCCAAGCAGCATACTGATTTTATTGAATGGAAAAAGACAATTGGAGAAAAACCTGCTTTGAAAATAACCAGGTCCGAAGTTATGAAAGATGTTATAGATAGCCATCAATGTTTTGAATTGCACCTGGGAGATAATAGATAACCAGTGCAACTCTTAAAGTACAAGTTTTACACAGGCATGCTGAGAGGGCTCCAATAACTACTCTTAGCACATTCCAGGATGACATAAACAAAGACTTCTGTGGTTGAAATCCATCATAATAAACACTGCACTATACAGTAGTAGCTTTGATAAGCATTAGATAACTCCACTGTAAACATATAGTGAATCAAATATTATTTTGCTTATTAGTTGTTCAATGAATAAAATCTCATGGCTTGCCTGAATGTTCCATGTTCACCTGGGAGTTTACCCACTGTATAGACAAATTCAAAGCTTCCCAAAGTATTTAATTGCTACCGCTTTGCATCTTCAACTTCAACTTAACTATCTTTCAGTTTTTTTGTATTTACCAATATATTGTTCCTTTTATTTTCTCTAAAGGCAGAAGCAGAAGAATTGTGACATTAAATTGAAAAAAAAGATAATCACCCACTACTTTTATGTTCCTGAATGAGACATATAAATGAAATGAATGCATCTAAACACATGAGATTGGGGTAGGGAGCATAACAGTAACTATTTTGTGAAGCAATCACTGATTGGAGAATGACCCTGCACTGACAATAGCTAGTTGTAGCTAGTTACTTTTTTAGATATAGTTGTTGTAGCTTATACTAATACTTTCATTCTGAAGATGGGACCGGCTAAAATCAACAATTTGAATCCAAATGGAATCTCTGTCAGAGAAGCACAACTGATTTCCATTATAGTATTTTTTTCATTCTGAAAAAGAATTCCAAGTGCTCAAGATGTTTTTTGTAAATCTATTTTTCACGTTGTAACATGTTTTACTATAATCATTGAAACAGGGCATTGAGAAAATCATAATCAGTTCATTGCAAAAGTCAGCTTTTACTTTGTATCTTTTAAAAAATGCCATCAGCCATGCTGTTTAGAGAACTTAAAAGACTGGTGTGCACAAATCTGAAAAACACTAAAATTTCAGAAATGTGATCAGACCCATTTAGTATACAGGTAGTCCTTGACTTATGATCATAACTGAACCCAAACTTTGCTCATAAGACATCACAGTTGTAAATTGAGGAACCACATGACTGACTCAATTTTATAACCGGTTTTATGATAGTTTTTATGAGTTATGATGGTCGTAAAACAAATTATATAGTTGTTAAGCAAATTACATAATTGTAAATCCAAATCCAAATATATCCAATTGGCATTTTTGCCAAGGAGAAAAGGCAAAAAAAATGCAAAATGTGATCTTATTATCATGGGACACTTGCAAGTAGTTATAAATACGAGCCATTGCCAAGCAACCAAAATGGGATCACATGACCATGGGGCATTCATAATTTTGAGGACTGATTGTAACTAACTTTTTTTAAAATTCCATTGCAATTTTGGTTGTTAAGTGACAAGTCATAAATTGAGGACTACCAGTATTGTCTACACTTGCTGACCATCCTTTCAACACATTGCTAATTAAAGTCCTTTATATTTTGTTATTGATTGATTCAATTTACACTATATAGCTGCCCATTTCAATTAATGACTCTGGGCAGCTTACAATTGCCAAAGTATAAAACAATTAAACAATAGAAATTAAACAAATCATCCAAAATAAATATATACAGCAGCTTAAATATTTAGCCGGTTAACAGTAAAATTAAGAAACAGGATCCTTAACACATTCAGCCCCCTAAGCTCAGGAACACAGCCAGTTTTTAAAGTCTTACAAAAGGCCAACAGGGTGGAGACCAGTCTAATAGAGAATATTCTACAGAGCAATGGCTACCGTAGAGAAGCTTATATTCTAGTTCCCCACAGCTGACAGTCATTGGCTGATGGAATATGCAATGTGCCAAATCAAACTGGACAGGTAGAGACTTTTGGGGGAAAAGTGGCCCTCAAGTAATCCAGTCCCAAGCCATGTAGGACTTTAAAGTGACAACCAGTACTTGAATCAAACCTGGAAACGTGCCAATGACCACCGCAACTCATGCCATAGTGTGTTATCTGTACCATATATTTGGCACAAATTACCAACAGCATAGCCACATTCTACACCAGTTGAAGTTTTTGACTGTTCTTCAGGGGAGCCCCCTGTAGAATATATTGCAGTATATGCAGCTTTACTAAAAATATAATTTTTGTACCTGGGTTTCATCAACAGCAACTATTTTAGTTCTGATAAATATCCTTCAGATTTATTTTCTCTGATTGTGACAAGTGGTGTATCTGTATTATTTTAAAATATCAAGCAGAAAGCACCAACTGGTCCAGTGTAAACATGAGGTTAATGGCCAAACCTTTGAAAGTAAAATCATTAGTGACAAAAAGTAATAATGCTATGACTTTTGCTTGGAGAAAACTGAAACAGGAGTAGGAAAATTCCACTGAAAGGAAAAATGGGAATGTGGCAGAAACAGTTTATCCTAGCCATCAAATGTCACCATGGATAAGTAAGCCTGAAAAATGGTCTGGAATTGTATGAAGTTTCTGGACCTGATTATCATTCCATCTCAGGAGAGACATCCCTCCTATGTCAAACAAAAACAAATATGTGTTTGAGAAAAGCAGTAAAAAAGTTTTGTAGCACTAGGAAGTCAACAAATTGTGTAAGGTTTTAGGGTCCCAATTCATTTCATGCAATACAAAAATGTGATTTTTGATATATATCCATAAATGTATCTGACTAAACTCTCTGGATCCACTATTGACCTCTCTACCTCAGGAGACCAATACATGCTTCATGTGAGTTTGTCTCTAATCAGCAACCTAAGTAATTAATGAATTAGCTGGTACTGTATGACCACAGAGACTGAAAATCTATTTCTTAGTCAATTGTTTTTGTTTTCTAGTTTTCTTTGAGTTTCTCTTTGCATCATATATCCACTTCCAAATATTTAATCTGAAATGTAAAGATAGAGAAATGGGATAATAAGGAAAAAGACAGTCATTATTCATTCTAATTATTGATTTAAAAAAACACAAAATCTCTCCAAGACAGTAGCATCCAAAAGACAGTAACTTTACTAGGTTCAATTTCCACACATCAAAAAATGTCAAGGAATTTTTCTTTAAAAATGACTCCACATTTTGCTGTTTCGTAGGCTATTCACCAATTCAAGATATTAATGCCATTTTGAGAGTACTGGATTTATCTTCAGAACTCAGGGTCTGGCAAAGCATGCTGGTGAAATACTTGCCATTCCGCACCTGTTTTATCAATGATAAATCACATTGCACAGGAGTGGGTTTGCATGATTAATACCATTGCGTGACAACAAAACAACAAAAACAGCAATAGAAAATTGCCCATTGTCAGCAAATTGGTGTTCTATAAAAGCAGAGGATGGGATCCAAGGTAATTGCAATGAAAAGTGAGGAAAACATTCAACTATTATCCATCTTTCTCTATTTATTAAAAGCATTTCCACACTTTTGAAGCTAAACCATAAGAACAGCTGCCAGAGCAGGCTGCAAAAATCTGGCTTACCACTAGATGCAGCCAAGAATTTGAGATACTTTTTGTCTTTGACTGCTAACAATTATCTGGAATTTTAAAACTCAGTTCTGATATCCCTAATTTTAAGAGAAGGAGTATCTATTACGTAAGAAATACAAGGTTTCTGCCAGAATTACTGTTCAGCACAAGGTTTCTCCTTTGCACTGTGTGATCAATGGTTCAGTTTTTATTGTATGCCTACATGCTAGAATTTCTTGGTTTATAGAATTGATAGCTAATGATGAATAGTCGTAACAATATTCAAGGTAACTTGCACTATGTATTATTAAGAAGGACAATGTGACATGGACACTATTTTTGTAGCACCTCATGTCAGTTATAAAGTACAATGCCACCTGCAGATTCAAAGAGTGATAAGTAGATAAAAATATTGTGTAATTTCATACTGGCTGAAGCAAACTCAACATGTTATTTTTATATCTAGTTTTAGGACATGTGTGAAGAACAGATTGTGTTTTAGGTCATATTTATGCAAATGTATTGAAAATTCAAAAGAGTTCACAAATTGTTAAGCACCATTGTATGATAAGATATTATATAGCTAAGAATAACTGTGCCTATTCAATTATAGCAACAGTATTAGCAATAAATGCCATAAGCCTAATTGTAATCATAAATTTGTCATTGGTTCAAAAGTTACATATTATAAGAAATATAAGAATGAAGATTATTTTGGTTATTTATGAAATTATAGCAGCAAGTGAAGCTACAATTAAAGATGAATAGCAGTGATAAATGTGATTTTAATCAGAATAAAAAGGAAAGGTTCAATATGACTTTGCTTTTTATAGTTCAGAAAAAAACAATCAAAAATTTGTGGCATCTTTAGGACAAACATTTATTGTGACATAAGTAACAGGTTTCCAAGTGATGAAATGGACTTGACAATAAGCTTATGTACTCTTTTGAGATTATATATTGTGAAGTGATACAGGCCATTAGTTTGTCCTTGGAGGAATTTATAAAGTAATCTCAACAGTACCTATAAATGCCTTTCATATCAGGAAAAAACTACAGTGTAATTTGCATTTGTAGAAGAAACACTTCTTAAAGTTCTAATGGGCTCTTAATGAAAGAGAAAAGCTGTGCCCAGAACAAAATTCTTCCAAAAAATATTAAAGCTAGGGAGCAAAAACACTATGACAGGCAGATATAGGAACAATCTCAAAAAGATAACAGAGAGAGTGAGACATATCTTCAAATAACTAATCTGTAGAAATCTATTGTACTCTTTGAGAGATATACTCAATGTAAATTTCCCCAACTTGGTGCCTTCCAGGTGTAGTGGATCTACTATTCCCAGAATTCAAAGCCAACATGGTAGTTCCATTTGGAACATTTGGAATTTAAGGAAATAGCACATCAGGACACTAGGCGGATTGGTGGCAGATTGGAGAACACTAGGCGGATTGGTGGCAGATTGGACAAACCAAGAATAACAGATAACATGTTTTCAGTGGTTTATCATAAGAACCAGAGAATTGGAAAGGGCAATTTAGGCATTGATTCTTACTCCTACTCTGAGCCGGAAACCATGTAGAAATAGATATTCCAATATTCCAGATATTCCTATAAACAGAGCTATTCTGTGACAATTGCTGCAACTGTGAAATAATTATGCAACAAAATATGGATTCTTAAATTGGTTAATAGTCCAAAGTAGTTATCGTTGCTATCTTGTTGTTAGGAAAATATGTAATTTTTAAAGCCCTGTTCAGAGGTTTATGTGTTAGTAGACATATTTAAAGCTGCATACCTGTATGTTCCAGCTTCACATTAGACTATTGCACATTCAGGAATAGATCTAAAGTGAGGTATAAGTGTGTTTTTCCCCAGTACTTAAAAAAATAAACCCTCCAGTGATTCCCTATTGAATATGCTTCTAGTTTCTTTGAGATTAGTGTGCATCCAAAGGGTTTTGAATCTAACAGTTCCACTTGGAAATCCTCAGAAAGTTCCATTCTTTTCTTCAAAAGATTGAAGTGAATCTTCAAAAGATTCAGTGAAACAATGGATGTTAGATCATGAAAATGTTACATTTGTATAGATTGATTTAAAGGATTTAAGGAACACTTTCAGGTTTTTCAGAGATGCCTTTCCCTAGCACTCATCCACTTGATGGATGAATGAGCATGATAGAGCTTCTTGGGTATTATTCCTAATCTTTGGTATGCTTTTTGCCAGCAGAATCCTTATCCTCTTTCCTCATGAAATTGTTATTATTATGGTTGGTTGCACAGGCAGCCAGATATTTAAGCTGGATTTGGCATTTTTATCCACCTATTGATTCTTCCCAAAGACCCAGGTTAGGCAAATGTTCTGTTTAATAATATTAGAAGTATCGTCATAAAATGTAAGGTTTTCCAAGTAAAGCTGACCTTTGCAATGGACTGATTAGGATTTTCTCAATGCTCTGTTCAGGTGGTATTTCAGATGTTTTGGAATTGCATCCAAGATGCCTGTACTATTTTTGCCTTCTTTTTGCCATAATCTTTCTACTTCTATTTGTATATATTTGTATTTTGTGATTTTCTCTAGTTTTTTCTCTTCTCTTCTGCGGTTCTTTCTTTTCTATTTGTCTCTGAGTATTGAATATCTACTATCCAGACTTTTTTGTGTTTCATATTGACACTTGTTAAATCTGGGGTGTTTCATAGGAGGTACCTATCTGTTTTAATTCTAAGAATCCCAGAACACTGCTTTTTTTCTATTCTATTCTAAAAGAAGAACGCTTCTTCTTTTTCTATTACTTTCTCTATTTTATTGTATCACCTCATGAACAAATGATACTTCTTACAGTTCTTCCAATGCACCATTGCTGTTATTTTGCCATGCCATTATTTGTCAGTCTGTTCAATCTTCTTGCAGTAACTTACTATGTGGTCCACTGTTTCTTAGGTTTCTTTGCAGAGGCAACATTAGCTGCCAGTTGATGTCTTCTCAATTATCAATTATTTCTATTTTTTCTTAAAGAATTAGCTCCTTTGTCTCTTTCTTCAAGTTTTCTGCTATTAGGTCTTGCCAGGTCTTGTTATTATCTGCTTTGCATGGCATTTTTTTAATGTACTGACTGTGTAATAATTTGTCTTGCAGTGTCTCTTTTCTGTTCTTCATTTGGTCTTTCTTGTAAGACAGTTTAGTCTTTATAGTATTCAGCCATCATGATATACTAGCTTCAGTGTGTCTTCTTTACTGTCCTTCACATATTCTTCCAATGCCCTTTTTTCTTCTTCAACCATCTGATGTACTTGCAACATTCCACACCCACCTATTTTCCTTAGTAAATAGAGCTTGTCAATGTTGCTGCCAGGATGAAGGGTATGATTCATTATTGTTATTTTTCTGGTCTTCCTATCCAGGGCCTTTAGTTCTGCTTGAGTCCAGTTCACTATTCCAATTATGTATCTAATGACTGGAATTATCCATCTGTTAATTGACTTGATGGTATTTCCGCTACTGAGCTTGGATTTTAATCTTCTTCACTTCCTTGTTGTATTCATTCCTAACCTTTTTTTTTTTTACTTCAGTGTGGTTAATATTATGTTAGCACTGATTCGATTTCAGCTGGTGTTTTTCCATACAGATTCAGATTCTCCATATAAAGGAAATAGGATAGTCTGGTAGAGTGTTTTTGATGTTTGATAGCCATGGTGTGTGCTTAAATAATTTATATCTCACCATATTTTTATCAGAGAGAGACTTTTCATTTGGCTCCTTTGATGAAATCTATCAAATACAGTTGAACCTCTGGCATAGCTGTTGTCTTCCTTAGAGCATACAAGACCCGCAACCGCTTCACTTCACTAGTGCCTCATTGGAGTTGTTATTATTATGGTTCATTGCAGAGTCAGCCAGATATTTAAACAGGATTTGTCATTTTCATCACATCCCCATGTTTATTTTTTTATTATTTTATCTTATCAAGAGCCATGGTGGTGCAGTGGTTAGAATGCAGTATTGCAGGCTAACTCTGCTCTCTGCTCAAGGTTGACTTAGCCTTCCATCCTTCTGAGGTGGGTAAAATGAGGGCCCAAATTGTTGGGGGCCATATGCTGACTCTGTAAACTACTTAGAGAGGGCTGTAAAGAACTGTGAAGTGGTATATAAGTCTAAGTGCTATTGTTATTATTATTGATTCATTGCATAGATAGACAGATGTTTATTACCACTCAGTGCCATAGATTCTGGGAGCAACAAGTAAAAATGATCAAGTTTTAGTGTGATCATTTTGTGTGAACAGAGTTTGCTGAGATGTTTGTGTTTTATTTAATATTTATATCATTTTTCTTTTAAATAGGCAAGTACAAGTTGAGTTTCTTTTATTTTGGAAATAATTGAGAATGAATAATAATGGGTGATCCAAAGTCCAGTAGTCTCTACATCTGAATGTTCCTAAGACTTAGTGAAACACGCCACACATATTGGATATGTTATTACTTTGTGGAAAGTGATTACTTTCTAAAATGCACAATACATCTAGTATTCAACCACTTCAGAACTCATTGCAAACATTTATACTGAGGTATCCTCGTCCCTCAATCTGTATATCAAAGTGCTTTTTTTAAAAAAAGAAAACCCCATTATTATTGCTAGATCTTTACATTCATATATTTGCTGCAGTAGATGTGTAATACTATTTTGCAGCACCTTTCAGCATCTATAATGTGGCATGATGTTTCTATGTCTCTTACCTGAAAATTGTCATTTCTTGTTGCTACAGAAGCTAGTCCAGTTTAAGAGTACTGACAGGTTTTTGTGAAAATTACTATTTATGGAAAAAAATATTGCTTTGTTATCCATAAAATGAAGTCCAAATGGCATGATATAAATCTGCCACCTCAGGCAACAGAATTAGGTTCCCTTCCATCGTATAGCAAAAAGATAGGGAAAAAATCCCTAAGTACTAGCTGCAAATCCCTCAAGCCTTGGAACTAAGCACAGAGCCTTGGAAGAAAGAAATTAAAACTTTCAAAGTGTGACCTTGGAAATGGATTTAATAGTGTTCCTCCATTTTAAGCCTTCCTGAAAATAAAGATTTCATCTTAGGAATGTCTAAAAAAGAATCAACAGACTATAAAAATTACTTTTTGTTGAGGTGCTGCTTATGTCAAAATCTAGTTTTTCTTAAGTGAGACAGTAGGAAAGTAAATACATGCCTTAATTGTTGTATTTATTCAGGTCGGATAATTTAATTTTCCCCCAGTTATATCAGTTCGCAGAAAACATCAAGATTTATAGTTGCCATATACAGTGTGAGTGCCTATATCCAAATCACCCATGTGTTTTATTTCCCATGCCAGCAGTGGGAAGATGGGGGCAGCAAGAGTGATAAATTTTGACTTACTAATTGGGAATATATGCGTTCATATCAGTTCCATCCTCCTTCCTTTTCCTGGGTCATTGCAGGTAATAATAAACACAAATCAGTTTTCATGAAGAAAAGAGCACCTGTGGGAAGGGAAGGGAAGGGAAGGGAAGGGAAGGGAAGGGAAGGGAAGGGAAGGGAAGGGAAAAAAGTTGTATAAGATTTTAGGAAATTGATAAAATAAATAACTCTAAAATTTGTTTGAGGACAAATGTGACTTACACCAGCCTCTCAGAGTGAGACATACAAATAACAGACATATTAAATTTACAGTTTGTCTTTGCCTTAGAGTTTAGGAAGGCATATATAATGCTCTGCTCTCTAATTTTTCACACAAGTCCAGGGGTCTAAGAAAAAGAGTCTGGTTCAAACTCATCCAGGATAGATCCTAGTCCAGCACTTTAAATAACATACTACATTCATTGCCCAGCTGCCCCACGCACCCTGCACCCACTTACCTTGGGACTATCACAGCCAGGCCTCCCACGTTCCAAGACCTGCCACGCCACTGCCCAACTTCTTCTGCAGCAGGACATCACGTTCCTTGTTATGCTAGTGCTGCCACTCATGGCAGGAGGCCGATGGTGCATTGAGCCAGTGCTGCTGATTGTGTCAGGATGCCATATGTTGCAATGTGCCGGAGCTGCCACTCACATGCACAATAGCATGCACTCTCAGGTGCAATGGCCCCATGCACCACACAGCCTTCTGCCACAAGTGGTGGCACTGGCAGGACGAGCCATGTAGCATTCTTCTGTGAGCAGCAGCACCAGCACAATGCACCATGTGGCATCTGGCCACGAGCAGCCACAGAAGAAGTTGGGCAGCAGCGCAACAGGTGTCAGAGTATGGGAGGCATGGCAGTGATGGTTCTAAGGTAAGCAGGTAAGACATCCTCTGAAAATAAGACCTAGTTGCCTTTGGAGGCAAAAAATATAAGACCATGTCTTATTTTGGAGGAAAACACAGGAGTTGTATTCATTTTTGATGTATCTACTCTTAAGCCATTCCCAAGTTTTGTTACTGTTTCCCTTGCTTACAATTTATTTCTGACCATGCCAAAGTTTCTTTTAAAATTATTATTTGCTATTATAACAGTTTGGATTTTGCCTTTGATTCTGCACATTCAAAATGTTTTCCTTACAGACATTAATTAATATTGTATATTTTTGCATTCTTTATGTAATCTTTTAAAAATATTTTTCTGATTTTATTTTCCTCAGTCTAATTTCAGGTACAACCAACCAGTATAGGGTCTATGACAACTTGCCTCAGCTAACTCCCCTCAGTCAACTCACCACAGGGCAGCTTGCCGTGGGACAACTCGCTGCAGGACAATTCAACAATTCAATTTTTAAAATAATTTTTAAAATATTTTAATTTTTGTCATTCACTTTTCATTATGTCTTTTCTTTGGCATCCTTTCTTTAATGATTCTATTCCAATATTTCTTCAATATTAGTGTAACTCTTTTCCTGCAGCAAATTGTCCTGCAACAAATTGACCATGGCAAGTTGTCCCACAGTGAATTGGCCACAAGTTGGCTACAGTGAGTGGCTGTGGCAAGTTGGCTTTGGAGAGTTGTGGTAGCGAGTTGACCACAGCAAGTTGTCTCATTCCACCAGTGTATCTTAGGAATTTTGGAAGATATCAATAAACTAGTGTCTTGAAGATTGAACTCTGGGAGATGTAGTGCCTGACAAGACTTGGACAGAAGGGATGGAACATTATACTGTTATCCTCCTCTATCTGTCATTCTGTACAACAAAAATTTGCAGATTTCCAGGAAATAATCTGAATATTCACACACAGTTCATAACAAAATAAAGAACATTCCACACTTGAGAAATTATTTTTTCTTTTCAGATAATTTTCTTTTCAGTTTCTTTCACCAAATTGAAAGAAAATTGCTACCAAAAATGCAGGCAAAAATATTGGCATTTATCTACGAAAATGTGAATATTTTTCCATAATTCCTTCCCAAAGATTTATTTAAATTGAGGAACAAGTACTTTGGAGATATCCATATTTTCCTAGCACCTTCCTACTGCTCTACCAACCTTCTCACTTATCTGCCTTGTATGATTTACCACAACTGTAAAAACTGTAATCATTCAATTTAATATGGATTCACAATATATGAAATGTATATTAGGAGAGAAAAAAAAAGAACTGGGTTTGGGAAAAGCACATCAAACTGACAGGTAATATCTCTGCCCCTTATGAATATGTGCCTGTTAAAGATATCACCATCCGTTGTCTCATCCATTCCAGACTGCAGGCCTTGTGTATGATTTCTTCCCTATGGTAGTTCTTCCATTTTTTTCTTCTATAGTGGAGTCATGTCGGTCACCACATGGAAAGATGAAAGTGTCAAAGATGAACTACTTTTGTGCATTCTGAAACTTCGTTTATTATTCCCTTTCCACCATTCCTGCATAGTAAGAATAAGTGGACATGTTTGCTTTTCTGTTTAAAAAATCTTATCAACATGTATGTATTTCTACATAAATAGGACAGAATACAATTTTAAAATACTAAATAGAGAAGAAAGCAAAATGGAGAGATTTATTCCCCTAGGCAAAGGATTCTGAAAATTATATTTCACGCTGATTTTTTGTTTATTAATTCTATAATAGTCCTAACATAGTCTTCCTCATGCTGAGAGAAGCTGTTCCTATTGAATTTGTCTGGGTGTGACAAAATGAAAATGTTGTCAGTTCATTATATTTTCATTCTTTTTTTCTTTTATGAGCATAGATCAGTTTTTGGAATTTGTTCATAAACAGGAGAGAAGGAAACTGATTTAAAAAAAAAAAACTAACATAGAAGAAAACAGAAGGAACAGGTTCATTCTTCCCTCTGTCTGGTTCATGGCATCAGAAGCCTGGATAAATTCATGAAGTTACAAATCATCAGTGCATATATTCCATCAGATTTAACCGAAATCTGAGTCTCATTTTTTTAAAAAAATGAAATATTTGCTTTCATTCAAAAATTAGTACTTAAACATATTGTACATTTATTTTTGATTTTTGATATTTTTTATTTAAATTATTGCAAGTGTTGATTATCCTTAGGCACACAGATCAAATAAGCTGAAGCTGTGAAAGATTAGTGATCTAAATGCAAGTCTTTATATATACAAATATGCCATCTTGTGGCAAAAGAATATACTTTGTACCAAACATAAAGTATCTTGAACATCTGTGCCACTAGATGGCAGAAATAAAATATGGTGCTCATTTAAGCATGATGTTTCTATCTATATGCAGTTTGAGTGGAGTACATTCATATTACATTCCTTTAAAAAAAGGAATTGTAATCTATGCTAAATTAAATATTGTCTAATCACTTCTGGATACTTGCTGTGTAAGTATTTGGGGGAAAAATGGTGAATATTTTAGGAATATAAATACTCCTAAATTTCTTTCTACAATGAAACAATGATAACAATGAACTCAATATTTGCATATAAATTCTTCCTTACTTTAGTTTGTCTGTTGAAGTTAGAAAAAATATTTTTCCAATAAGAAATATCAGTATATATAAAGTCAGTTTTATTTAGTGTTATGATTGACAGAAACCTTCCAGGGATTCAGGAGAAATTGTCCATATTCTGTTAACTCCACAAATCTAAAATTATCTAAAATTTTGTAAATTAAAAAAGAAAAACTCCTTTTCACAAGGAAGGGTCCAGATAGCTCTCAAAAGAAGTACATGTACCCTTTATATAACTTTGGTTGCCTCAACACTGACAAAAGATATAAACTTTATCTCCTGACTATATAAAGCAATGGTGTGTCTTCCTTATTAGACCAGCTTGTGTTTCAGTTTCCCATAAATCCATTACTGTTTATTCTCCTATTAACAAACAATCACAAAATATTTTGGTCTCTTTTCACAAAACAGTTAGTTAATATTTTTTGGAAAAACCAAAAATGGTTCAGTTAATCTAGTCAATCTTCAGGGAAAATACATTTACAAATAAAGGCAAATGAAGAATCCTGGAAGATACATTTAAACAAATCCAGGTATTCACATAGATAATATAATTCTACTCGGTTAATCATGTTATAGGAACATGTTAACAGTCACCAGCCTTGTTTTGGACAAAAAAAATTACTGAAGATAAGAAAAGGCTGAAAATTTAAATTTCTCCAAGGTGTTCATTGTCAAGTGCTGTCATGATGGAACAACCTTCCTAATCTAAACAAGTAGCTGTACCCAAACCAGGTAGCCAAAGCAAAGAATATAGCAATGCCATTGAAGTCCATCCAAAACTCTGATAGTCCAAGGACAAATAGAGTAATAAAATGTATCTAGCTGGTCAGGACTTTGTGCAGTATGGCAAAAGCAGCAGTTTTTGGATCTAGGGAATGGGATTATATGCCACCAGATCTAATAAGTGGAATTGCGTGGAAGTTGCATCTGGGAACTGGCTGCAATCTGGGAACACTTGTGCACATTTTGGGCACTCTCTTAGTGTCAGCCAAAACCTTCCAGAGTGCAGATTCCTACAACAGAAAGTCTTCAGGCTTTTTGATCTGCTGGAAGCCTCTCAACAGACAATTAATGCCCCTGGCCTCTCTCAACAACTTATCAAGTCATCCAGTAGAAATGTGTGAGATATTGATAAAGAAGATCCAATAATGCAAGTTCTGAAGCAACATGGACACTTAGAAGCAGCTGCCTCAAAAAGCATCTTTGAGAGTTACTTTTCATTTGAAGCTGTGTTTTTCAAAGTTTTGCACACAGTCTTTATCTAAATGGCACCTAAAGCACCAGTATAGTAGTACTCTATATTGGGGAAGGAAGGAATATTGGAAAAAATTCAGCAGTTCTTAATCTCTATTTTAAACACACACACAGAGGCAAAAACTTCCTTCCAGCATTTCAATATGCAGTTGAGTTAGAGATTCCACATTCACATTAGTGCAGTAATCTGTATTATATTTGTGCCATTAACTCTCCTATGTAACTATGAAGACATCTAGCAGGTTTTTGTTCATTAATTCATTTATTTATCTAGGACTCAGACCAGAGGTGGTATTCAGCAGGTTCTGACCAGTTCTGGAGAATCGGTAGCGGAAATTTTGAGTAGTTCGGAGAACCGGCAAATACCACCTCTGACAGGAGATTTTATAGTATCCTTCCCCTGCCATGCCCACCAAGTCATGCCCACAGAACCAGTAGTAAAAAAATTTGAATCCCACCACTGTATGTTTTATAGATCTAAAATTTAAGTTCTGATCACAACTTTGAGCCCTTCCAACCAGCCTGTTCTTTTTACTCCCATTGTGAATTGTCCCATCAAATGAAATTGCAAATGCACTATTGAAAAGAATCAAATAAAAAGACAGTTCAATCCATAATTGTAGTTGAATTGTTGCAAGTCTGAAGTAAAATATCACAGAACATGCAAAGAAATAGAAGGAAGTAGGAAAGTTCGGTTTGCTTTAAGTTCAGAATGGGTTAGCACAAATTAAAGAAACACTAACCAAATCAGCTAGACATAAGTTAATCTTTTCACAGTCCTGAAATGGGCATAAGAAGGATCAATTTAGTAAACATTTTGCAATGTTACTCAATAGTTTTTATTTTTCTCTATACATTTTAGATTCCATGCAACAGGAACTATCTTACAGCAGAGGGCACCAAAGACTACTGCATAGATGTATGCATTTAGTGGTGTAAATCAAAAATTGTAATGAAAAGCCAAGGAAATATTTTATAATCTAACAAACTCAGGAATTTTGAAATTCATCATATCCAAAAACATTGTTTACAATTAATAATGGGGAAACAATATTAAACATTGTCATAATTCAAACAAAAAGACATTTATTACAATGATAAGCTAATTCTCTGAAACAAGTAGCTATTTTAATAACTTTTTTCCTGCTTTCATTTTGGCTAATGAATTAATCAATTATAAAAGTAAATTTTCTAGCAAATATATCATGACAACTTGGGTTGGCCTGAATTTCCAAACTTTAAAGACGGATATGTTGCCAGTTCTCCTTTATGATGTGTTTCTGAGATAAAATGCTTCCATCACTGTGTAATTTCTCTTTCAATATAAAAGTTTTCTTTTATTCCAAGTTTTTTTGAACTTTTCCTTCCTCTCCTTAAGAAGCAAGTAATCATGCATACCAATCAGTCTTGCGCTTCCTACAGAGAAATTGGCCCAACTTAGATGCCTTTAGGAATAAGGTGAGAATAAAACTCTGTATCTCCCAGTTTCCAGCTCAGTTGCCTTAACCATTATATCAATCTGGGTCTCTCTCTTTCAGCAATGCATTATGATATAGAATAACTTATACCCAAATTTGCTCTCTCTAAATCATACTAGCATATATCACAACTTATCCCAACCTGATGTTTTCCAGATTTGCTTGAAATCTGGATATAAGCATATTTGGATCATTGCAGCCTGGGGAAACTACTAGATTGTAGGCCAGAGCTGAACTAACAAATTTGGATATTGAGAGTTTTCTTTATTCCTAATGTCTGACTGAACAATAAAAACGTCATCAAAATAAATTTCAGCAATTTATTTAAATGTATTGTAGCTCCAAGTTCTGATAATCGGTAGGATTGAAAAGACTTACTGTCTGCTCAAATATTGTCTGCCCATTACAAATGGAAACTATATTTCATATGGTTGCTTCTAGTATTTCTATTAGTTCCCTTCTTTCAAATTTATATTCAGGAATTATAACTCATGAATGCAAAACAGGATTTTAACAATGGTGGGTGCATTTGTGGAAAGATGGTGACTTATACAAAACCACAAAAACATATCATTTTTGGACAACTCTTTTTATTATAATGGTGAAGTCTCCTTTAAAGTGAGCTTGACTCTTGATATGAGATGCAGGAATGGACATTGTCTTCTCCTCATTTCCAGTTCATCATATATGCAATTTCTGCTCACTTTGTCATGCTCCAGCTGAAAGATATTTTCTAACTTCTGCTAGTTCAAGTGGTGCCATCTGTTTTGTATACTGTGTTTTAATTTACTCTAACAAAAAAATCCTTGAATTTACAGAGTCAGGATGCTGCCATCTGATCCCATTTTTTCCTCAAAATCTGTTGCAGATTGTTTTATTTTCTCAGGATCATAATAATTATAACACTTGCTTAACATGAAGCACACCAGAGTTCAAAACCTTGCAATAGCTATTTGGATTAGTATTATTTTTCTACCTTTAATTTATCTCCCTCCTTCCTCTTAAACTGTTTTAACAGCCTCATTGACATTCTTTAATTTTCCAGGCACTTGAGTTAGAATGGTTTCAACCCAGCTGAGATATTTGGAAGCTAAGGATGAAATGATTTATCTGTGACTAGAAAAATGATAAAATTGTGTACTGGTGATTTTTTAAAAAACTGAAAAAGTAGAATAGTTCAAGGGGGAAAAATGATATATGCGTGTTTGAAAGTTTCTGCTAAGGTTTCAACCAGAAACATTCTGCATGTCACACAAATGTTATGACTACTATGCCACTTGAGAAATATCTATAACAGAAATTGTAGTAGACCACCTTAAAAGAAAACCTGAGAAAATTCAAGAAAGAATTTTGTTTTAAGGTTATGGTTGTGATAGATGATAGATAGATAGATAGATAGATAGATAGATAGATAGATAGATAGATAGATAGATAGATAGATAGATAGATAGATAGATAGATAGATAATAGATAGATGGATGCCTTAACTTCGTTATATATAATTTCAGTTTCAATTATATTTAATAAAAGTTTGAGTTTTGATTAAGTCCTGCTCACAGGTACTTTCTTGGGAAGAAATAACAGGAAGGAATTGTCAAGTCCTATGTTGAGCTATTGTCCAGATTGAATTTTTTATAAACTGCAAAGGTATTTCAGATAGGATTTTTTCTTAATCTGATTTAAAGTTATGATGGCAGAAACACCAGACAGGTTAAGGATACAGTATGGATAGGCTCATGGACAGATCCATATAGTTTTCTTGACAAGAGGACTGGAGTGACTTGCCATTGCACTCTTAGGACATTTTTTTGGAATTTCTTCACCTACAACACTAATATGGGCCTTGGTGGTGCAGGCTGTTAATCATCTAGCACTTAGTGCAAGCTGCCTGCAATTAGTGCAGGCTCGAATCCCACCAGGCTCAAGGTTGACTCAGCCTTCCATCCTCTCAGGGTAGGTAAATTGAGGACCCAAGATTATTGGGGAGCAATAAGCTGACTTTGTAAAAATGCCGCTTGGGGGGGGGCAAAAAGCCCTAGTAATAAGCAGGCATATACAATGGAATGAAGGCTATTGCTGAGCACTTAGCATGGTGCTCCATAGACTGTAAGCCGCCCTGAGTCTCCGGAGAACGGCGGCATATAAATGCAAATAAAAAAATAAAAAAAATATCTCCCGACAGTCATCCATACAATTACTTCTGACTCTATTCAGCTTTTTTGGAACAGCAAAGATAAAGTAATTGTTGCCACCTGGCTGGTATTTTGTTTATATTAATGTCTCACCACACCTTATATATGATACAATTAACTGTTTTTAAAGGATCACAAATATTTCTCAGTGTGTCCCAAGTATTTGATATAGAAAAGAAAATTTAAACTTGACTTATTAATGTTGAGTTACCTGTAATAATGTTTTATCTAGATAGTTTATAAAGGGTTCTGTTTCTAAGGCAAATTTGAAGAGATGTTGGATTAGGGTTTTGATCCAACTTATGAAGATAGTAATAGCCAATAAAGCACTTGCTCCATAAAATTGTTAGCAATTATATCACTTAACTTTTCAATCAGTCTCATTCAATCATTCCCTCACTCAAATAATTGATTTTTCTTTTATTATCAACCATTTCCTGAGCATGGGATATGCACACATGCACACAAACATATTTCTATCTCACTTTCTAGAATTTTTAAGAATAAATTCAGATTCAGGGTGGAACAATTGATTTCACATCATTTATATAACACAAAATATAGAATTTACCATGCAATTACATTATATTCCATAGAGTGTTACTATGCCAAATACAATTTAAGAGACCTTTCTAAGCAGGAGTGAAGTGCCCATGTCTAAATGAAAGGTTGTGCATCATGTTAGCATTTAATAGTCCTGTTATGATTCAGTGTTATTTGTTGCTGCAGCACTGAATGCCTTTCATTGCCCATCCCTGTGAAAATCAAAGCTTTTCTGGAACTCCTGTTGCTCCACTCCATGGGCATCATGCTACAGGACCATAAATGTTATACTGAAAATCATTCCCTTTCCCGATTACCAAATAAATAATTATGCAGTCTCCTCTGGGATTGAAGCCATTTGCTGATTGGTTCCATGTTTTATTGATTAGAGTGCTGTGATGAATTGGTCCCTGAAGAGGGGATGTCTGGCTGTAAACAGATGGCTGTGAATGTGCAGAATTATAATGATCCTTTGCATTCAAGGACCACCACATGATTGGTACAGATAATTGGTACAGATAAAATTGGGAGCAGATAGAAAGAACATTCATACAGAGCTTTTGCTTATATCATGTAAAGGGATTTATTGCTGACCTTGGGAAGGTATGAAAGAGTCATCAAAGAAAAAAAGAAATAAGCTACTAAGGAGGGACTTAGAAAGGAAACTACAGGAAGGAAAAATGAGAAAGAACAATCACCTTATTCCACCTTGATTTTGTTTAGTACAAGATAGGATTGAGGAAAACCTGGACAGACTTTCAAGATTCTGTTAATATACTTTAAGGCAACAATATAACATTTTTGGAATCCTTGTGGTGTCTGTTTCTTGACCTGATCTACTTTGAAGAATTGATTCATTGAAATTGTCTAGATGGGAATAAGCAATTTAGGGGAAATAGATGATTTTTCCAACTCTACATGGTCTGAATTTAATTTGAGTATCTGAATTTCACTGAGAGCAAAAAGTATTGTGAATTGTGCAGCAAAGACAATCATCAACACCAATTCTTTTTAATAGACCATAATACAAAATGAAGGATTCATATTTATCTGCTTGTTTGGTTATTGGTTATACTTTTCAAGGAATTAAACTGTCTTGCAGACTAGAATTGCCTTTTAGATGACATTTTTAGTTCTTTTTTTCAAGACAAATATGAGAGATGCTTAGGAACCTTTCTGTTTAACTGATTTGGTTAACTTTGAAAAGAACTTTTGTTAGCTATAAATTCTTTCAAAGGTTTTTTAGTGTGATGGAAAGGAAAAATTGCACAAATATATATGCATACTTAATTCTGTTTTCAGTAAATGCAACAGTCCAGTACATTACATCCCTATCCAGTGCAGAATCCTATCCAAAAGCCTGAAAACCAATATATTTCCTCAGAAAGAAGAAAAAGGTAGTAATGAAAATGTTATTCCCATGTAATCCATTTCATATATATTACACCATGTGTAATTTTTTGTTCTTTTTTTGTCTCCTTTTTCTCATGTCATAGGACCTGGTACAGGGATTGCAGGCAATGGATCAATGTGTCTGGCCGTACCACTGTGGCTGTTGGCAGTGTCCGTGTTCTGCCTACTCAGTAAATGTTAATAACAGCTGAAATAAAAACCCAGAAACATCAAGAACAACACACAAAGCAAAAGAAAAAAAATGTCATACAGGAGACAGAGCAAGAGAGAGTGGGGGAGGGAAAGGACAACTTCTTTCACAACTTTTGTGTGTGCTGCAACACAGGGAAGAAATTTCAGTGAAAGAAGAATCAGCCACATTTATTCTAACACTGTCAAGCCACTGACCATCCAGGAGTATGGGAGACAGATTATTACACAATGAAGGCTGAATTCTGCTAAGGATGCGAAGATGTTGTAAAAAGAAACAATGAAATTTCACTTTATTATCTCCATTCTCTCATATCATTTTCTCCTCTCTCTTTCCTTATTTCCCTCCTTCCTTCCCTCCCTCCCTCCTTCAAGGAAAGAAATGGCCTTTGCTTTGATGTTGATAGCCATAATCTTTTAATTGGCTTGATAATTTCTTAAACTGATATTTAGCTTTTTCAGATACCTGTAAAGAATGATACAGAGTTCTCTAGCATACTGGTGTCCCATGAAGAAACTCCGCACAGCCCTTACCTCACTGTCTTTCCCTTAGGCTGTCCAATATATTTTGGGTATCTTAGCCCTTCATGTTTTGAGGATGATAAAATTTAGAAATTTTACTCATCTGCCCTCTTGTTCTTGCCAGTCTCCCTGTCTTCTTTTCTCTCTCTCTCTGTCATGTATGTATGAGTGCATGTTTCTGTGTATGTATGTATACATTTCTCTCTCTCCCTCCCTCCCTCTCTCTCTCTCCCTCCCTCTCTCAAAAGCATGCAAAGAAAACAGTCCCTGTGTACATAAATTCATTCCTGTAGATAATGGCTTGCATTGCACATGAGGATGACTGTTTCGCTTGGATGTGAATTCTGGGTGATAAGGAGATACACAATGGTTTTCGCAAAATAATTTGTTTTGACTTCTTCCTGCAATCCCAGTTTTAGAATCTAAAATTTAGAGCACATCCTTGGGTTTCTCTTGTTAAATCTGAATAGCAATCAAGTATAATCTGTATGTTATCCTCATTGCTCTTCAATTTTCCTTTGTCTACCTAGCCATAGATAGGGCCAAAGATTCTGAGCCTCAAGGAGTCTGCAGATTAATTACCCTTGAGCATGTTCAGTCTTCACTGAATGAGGATCACACATGAACAATTGTAGCTATAAGAATTCATTGTCCAAATCCATTCCATTCACTGGAGAGAGAGGAAGTTGCAAGATCAGCAAAAGTGGTTCAGTCTGTACCCTGCATCAACTACATACAGACTTAAATAATTGATCTAAATAAATATTTAAAGGGGTCCAGAACTCCCAGGAAGCTAGAGAGATATGGACAGGGTAGATAGCTCGTGTTATCATATATGTTACATAATAGTTGAAGGGCATATATAAGGCCACAGGTTCTGTCATGGGACTGAGAAAAGATGATAAGCTGCAATCATTGGTTGGAGAAGAGCAACGAAGTATATCACCTATAGGCTATATCTAATTGTATTTTAAGAAGATATAAATATGGTCCCATTTTGTCCAGCCCATAAATTATATATATTATGACTGTTTATTGTAAATCCTTGAAACTGATCCTGCAGTCATTTACTGTTGTTTACTTCAGGGCTGTCAAACTCCAGCCCGCATGATGGATGCATCGTGTGCTGGCCATGCTCACGCCTGGTTTAGCGAAGGGAGAAAAAGTCCCGATATGTCACATGATGCCGCCATGACTATGAGAGTTTGACAATCCTGCTTTACTTGCATTAGAGGCCAACTTTTCTCTGCTTGGACAGGGTCATATCAGACAGTCCCGCTTGCTAATGGATGGTTTTTGAAAACACCTGTCACAGAATGCTCAAAAGAGGAAGAAAATGGAAAATCCCTGAATGGAAAAATATATATATATATATTTTTCCATAAAGCTGTTCATCTTGCAACTGTTCTAATGGATTAACCTGTGGCTACAATTATTCTAATTAGGGATGTGTGAATCTCTAAAATTCTCGCCTTCTTAAAATCCATCTTTGTAAATTAATATTCCGGGCCAGCAATCTTTTTTCTACAGATTAAAAAAAAGATAATAGGAAATTTTGTATGCATATTTGCAACATGTCATAATATAGAGAGGCCTTATATGGATTTGCCCAAATTTATGTATGATTCAGACACCTTTTTTTAAAAAATGTGAATCACTGTGTTTCTTTCCTTGAGAGCTAAATTCCCTAATGCAGAATTTTAAAATATAAAGTTTCTGGAGTAATCTCTTTAAACACCCTACTGCTGTGTATGTGTAACTTTAAGTATCTGTACTTTTTTTTTTAGAACTTACGTAGGAAGGCAAAAGCTAGCAGAGCCTAGTTTTAATCCTACTATAAAGTGTGATGGGAATGGAACATTCAAATTCACTTTTCGAATTGGTGTTGTGATGTTTTTCTCTCCCTTACACTGGTCCTTGTGCCTGGTCAATTTTCATAGGGAAGTTATTTTCTTCCTTTAATAAGGTAGTGGGAAAACCTGTCCCAACCTCAGGATGGTGAATTATACTCTACACCAACATACATAACCATCATACAAACAATGAAGAATGCTTATAACTATGCGAAAGTAAATGTAATTTTGCAACAACAATAAAAAAAATTAACGTGCCAACATTTTGATTTTACATCCTTTAAGAAGCCAGAAAGATTTTAAAAGCCATCTCCTAAATCATGCTAAGGTTAGTTAAAAAAGAAAATCATTGCTAGTTGAATAAGAATCTATTTATATGCTATTTACCTATTTTATAGGAACAACCTTTTTATACTGTGGTTGACTTTAGGGAGTCCTTTCTTTGTCAAGCCAAGTCTGTAAAGGTAGGGAATCTGTTCATTCCTGATGTGAGTTAGAGAGTTGTCTTACAAGCCAGGCTTACCTGGTTTGACTCACTTATTACCTCACATTGGTTTATTACTGAAAATTGGGTACATATGGATTTAAACAAATCACTTACCTGACATCTGCTTTGCAGAAAGAACAAGCTGAATTAATTAAAGTTGTTCCAACTAAGTTAAGGATTAGGGTTTAGTTTTTAAAAGGAATCAGAGAGGCAGCAACTTAAACCCTAATCCTTAACTTAGTTCAGTGAGAAAAGTAAGTATATGCCAAATACATATCTAAAGATAATATATAATATCAAATCCAGAATTAAGGTATCAGGCTTAATGCTAAGTACCCATTTGACTAGCTTCACAAGTGCAATTTGCTATGCAGTCCCAATTTGTACATTAAAATGATTAGATTTTCCTTTGGGCAACTGTTGGTTCTTTTCTAGGGCTTATCTACATGTAGTGAGAAGATACCCTACTGTTTCTCATGGACATATTTTCACAATAGAGTCTCCATCTTGTTCCAAGCTTGCTGCTGTGGCAGGTTGAAGGAAGTCGAAGAGGTCCTGGCATGATAGGTTCCAAAAGTTTTTGCTGGCATTACAGTACAGGATCTTCTCTGCATATAATTATAGGAAATGGCTGATCAGCTGTGTTCCAGTTGATCTGGCAAATCTGTGCGGGTGGGAAGAACTACCCAATCCATCTTGACTCTGTACTTTCACAGGTTTTCAGCTGGAGCTGCTTCACTTGTGCACCCTATTTCTTTTGGAGGCAGTTCAGATTGGGAAACTTCAGAGTGAGTGCAGATCTTCCATGAATGCAATATTTGCATTGATAATATTGGTGCATGTTGGAGAAAAGCAATTGCAGAATTTGCATTCCAAGGTATTGGAAAACTTGTATAGCAAGGCTTAAAAAGTGAAGAATGGTTTATCTGGGTTTTTCTTTAATTGTACACTCCCTTCCTTTTTTTTAAATTATAGCCACAGGAATATAGAACTATTTTCCATCATTTTCAGTTCTAGTTAGAAGAGAAGCTCTATACTCTAATGTGACCCACCTTTTGCAAGTAAAATAAAATACTTCTGAAACAATGAAATCCAAATTCTGAGTTCCACACCACCATATATTAAGGATGGAAGTTGGGATTTCCTGCCATTAGGTGATGTTGGATAGGAAGGAAAAAGACCTCCATGAATCCAACTTCTGCACATTACATTCTGTGAGAAGAGAATGCTCAGTTGCAGAAAAAGGGAAATTATGGGAAAGCCCTTTTTATATATTCTTCTCATCCTTGATATGGAAGAAAAGCACCCGTTTGGGTATGCATTTATGCACATACCATAGCTTCTTTTCTTTTAATGAACACTGCTGCCTTCTTGTTCCATGTCAGTATTGCAGAGCAGTTATTTGATGAACAATGCAGCAACTTCTCTTACTTCTGTTTTAGTTATTTCTTTTTGCTGAGTTCTGAAGTTTGGAGGTTACTTTTTCAGTCAAATAAGCAGATAGACTGATTTCCCAATGCTATTTCTCAGAGCTTAGAATTTACTATTGGATAGTTAATATTCTATAAAGGCAGGAAGCAGGAAAGGGAAGGGTATGGGCAAGAGTGAGAGGGGAAAAAAGAAGAAACATAACAGAAAAACACACACAAAATTCCTTCTTAGAAGCTGCCTAACATTGCACAGCTATGCCTAACATCTGTAGTTTGATAAAACACAAATGTATGAAGAATCCTCCCTATTCCTCCTCTTACATAAGGAGTCTTGAAACAGCAAATGAGATGCTTTCTTGGCACTTACAAGAATCTTGGTTTCTTGTTCAATAATGCCATTAATGACCAACAACTTTTCAAATATTTTGAATATCTTTGAAAAGCCTTTCTCAAGCCAATTCTTCAGGAAGTAACTAACATTCCCACTATCTATTAGCTATGGTATCTAGAATTCTGATATTTATCCTATGTCTAAGGGACCAATATGCTGAGTTTCAAGGCAGCATCAAAGTTTGAATATCACATTACCTGATCGATTGTTCAGATGATTTCACAGTACCATTAATTCTTCAGCTAACATTCTCAAAGAGTTCTGGAATGTACATGTAGAAAGGTTATCAAGTAGAAATGACATTGAATTTGGGCTAAGCCTAACAAGCCAGCAAGTATTCATTTTTCTGTGATTTGCAAACTCTTAAGAGTTTGTTCATTTGTGCCTTCTGCAGGATGCTAGAATAACTAGAATAAGTATTTTCAGAAACATAATTAACTGTAGCAAGTGGGATTCTAGACCTAAGGGGTTTGATAGATAGATTGTGAAAGGGTATAAATTTCAGTTTATTCTCTTTTGTAAACAAAAACATACCAACATTTGCATTTTTTTAATAAACAGGAAGAAAGGAATTTCAAGTCAGAAAATAAATTGAAGATAGGGTAAAGAAATACTTCTTCCCAACAGCGTCTTTGTTAAATTAAATATGCATATAACCTCCACATTGGATAAAACTAGGGGATGTAATTTTCAGTGGGAAAATAGACAGAGAAGAAAATTTCTAAGCAATTTCTTCATCTCTTCTGCAAGTAGCTTCTTTCCTGAAACTTCTTTTCCATACAATCAGAAGTATGTTATACACATGTGACTATTAAATGTACTTCTACATAAGCTTGCTTCAGAAATTTGCCAATATATTCTGCTTCCAGAACACTTTTTAAGCTGAAACCCATAATTTTGAATAAAATATACAGATGTTTCCAGAAACTAAAGAAAATTAGAAATTTTATTAGGTAAATGAGAAACTCCTACTCTTTTCTGATAACTTCTTCCCACCTTTCACTGGAAGCTTTTCAGCAGCAAAGTGACTGCATTTATATTGTAATGGATTTTTAGGGAGAGAAAAGCCATTGAAATTCAGATTAAAAGTCCATATCCTGTTTATCTTTTGTGAGTTTCCCTTCATCCATTTGGGTTTCTTAGGAAAGAGGTTTCCTCTGGGGAAGGGAAAAAAAGGGCTTTGAAGTTTTTAAGATTCGTGGATTAAGCACTTTTCTCCCTTTCCATTCTATTTAAGCTGTCCTAATAGATGCCAATTCTTTCACACGCAGTTCCAATTCATGAAATAAAATTATTCTTACAAATTCTATATCCTTTTTTATTTTATCTTTTGTGATGATTTTATCTACTGTGATGATAATAATGGAGAAATCTTTCACAATGAGAGCTAGGGGAAAGAGAGAGAGAGATTGTGTGTGTGTGTCTGTGAGAGAGAGAGAGAGAATAAGTGCATTTAGCACTGAGGCCTGGCCTCTATTAACACTGTTGGTTACATTTTCTGTTTATTTGTTCCTGATAGAGGATTTGCTCCTTCAAATGCCATAGATGTGGCCTTCTGAGGAAGCCTTTATGTAATAAGGCCACAATTAATATTAGTATTTTTCAGGGTATGAGACTTTGTAATTGTATTGTGAAATATATTTCTATGAGGCCATTTTATTATTTTTAAACTGGAGGTAAAATTCATTTCCAACTCAAAACTTAAGTGTGTACATAGGCTTTCAGCTCTGTTTCCTATGGCTATGAACCTGTACTCTTATTAGGATGCGAATACAGCTGAATTAAATGTATCATATTTAAAAGCATAGATTGTATGTCCATAACTGGCACTGTATTTACTTGAAAGGAGAATAGATTTCCACCTCCACCAGCCAAATAATTTGTAATGACACAGTCAACTTACATTAGCAGAGAAATTCAGACATATAAATTTTCTTTCTAATTTCCTTGGAGGTGGGACATCATCTTTAATTCAGAACTGTCTTCCTTTTGGTAAATAATAGTTGCTTAAAAGTGAGAGATCCAGTAATATTCATTAGGGTAATTACATATTCTGCAAATAAGTGCAGAAACTTGATGGGGATCCCACACTCTACTCTTAATAAACTCAATAATACAATGCTAACTTATCCTGGCAGATAAATTGGTAATTTAAGGAAAGTGCTGGTGAATTCAGAAGAAAAGAAATTATTTGTGGAAAAAAGAAAGAAATATTGGTAGGAAGATTTGAGTGAAGAAAAATATGTTGTGATAAATTTGTTGCTTCAAAATCGACTATCCTAAGAGTCAAAGGTAAACTTCAAGAATCACTGAATCATTTATGGTTCAATCAAATATGGATGGTATAGCATAACCACTAAGGTATCGCTAGAAATGTGTAGATGTATTACTGGAAACTGTTGCAAACAAACACTAAGACTTGTTCCCATATGTGATCTGGGACTGACAATGGCTTCTATAATAAATTATGCTCCTGTTCTGAGTAGTTGCATCTCCCATCATTTGGCAAATACTTGTAGAATGTGAGCATGGTCCTGCATTTAAACATTTGGAAAGGAGTTAAGATTGTCTCCCTGTATTGTCTCTGTTACTTGCCTTGTTTTTTGTCAATGCCATATCTGTCACTTAGCTTTGCTATGGTAGATCCATTTGAAAATGTTGGTCTGAATGCACTGGTTTACTATATTATTATTATTTAGTTTTCCTGATAAACATTGTACTATTGGCTGCATTTTCTCTTTTTTTAGAAAAAAGACGACTAAACACTTATGATTTTTAAAGTATACTTATAAAATAACAAAATAGCAACAGGGTTTTCCTTAAGCAGAATAAGGTGAACTGAAACAAGAAATAGGACAAAACTTCAGAATGAAGCAGAGGAATATAAATCATATACCTAGATATTTTGTTGCTGACTCATGACAAGACTTTAGTCAATATTTCTACTTAATGGCCAAGCTTCTTTCTGTGTAATGGGGATGTACACTGAGGCACTTTACAGAAAAAATGCATGCAAATTACAGTTTGTAAAGTTTTTAGCAATCTATCAATAAGATATCCATGGATGATATTTGATTTGAAAGAATAATAATTATTCAGTTTGGGCTATTCATTAGAGAGTCAGATGTAGTCTTTGTGCTTCCTGAAAGTTTCTGTACACTCTTAGGTCTGATTGGCTCCTGATAACTTTTGTTTATTGTTGGTGTCAAGAGGGTTTGGAGAGAGTCAAGAAGAGTGAGTAAATGTACAATGATACTTCAATGACACATTTGTGTGAAGATGTTTATATAATCTGTTTGCACTCTTCCTCTTTATGCTCACCCTGTCTCTCTTTTCCCTGCACTGCTCTAAAAAGCTACAGCTTCTGACCATGTCTGGGTGGTGATTCAGAAGAGGATATCGGTTCCTTGAGACTGTAGGTGTAATTGTGTTTGATTGATGGAAGTTTAACATTAGTGTCATATAAGCAAAGTACAAAAATGTATTTCTTCTACAAGTTTGTAAATATATGAAAGTGAAACGAAGTGTCCAATTATCTCTGCATACACAAAAAAAGAAACTTAGATACAAGAAAGATATTACTTGTTAGTAAATGTCTAACAATCCCCATCCACCCTAAAAAATAAAGAATATATACTTTGCGACTTAAGGCATGAGAAGAAACAGAATATTCTCAGAGTACTTCTCGGAGATCCAGACAGTAGGAAGACTGTCATCTTGAACTATATGAACTACAACCATCATCAGACTATATCAGTTTGCATGTCTTACAGTGTGGCAAACCTGCCTGTAAAGTTCTAAGATGGTAGATATGAGACTCATTGACATTCTGGCAGGGATTGATTGTTTTCCAGTAACAAACTTTTGGTTCTCAGATCTTAAATCAGAAAACTTCCCCCAACAAGATGAGCACATATTTGTTGCAATTGAACAGTGATATTTTTAAATCCAAGGATATAACCCTGATTGTAGAAAAAACTGGGAATTTAGTCAGTGGACAAGTGTTAAGATTTTCTGCCTAGCTATCCAAACAAATTAACTTTATTTATAGAATTTTGAAGTGATAACAATATTTACCATGTGTGGGATCACTTCAAAATACTATACATAAAATTTGATGTCACATCTATTTTCTTTTCTCAACCGATTAATGTACATTTAATAAAGAGGGCAGAGGTAGACTTAACTGTCCTTTGCTTACTTTTGTTCACTCCTAAAAAAGCTTCATATATTGCAGACTGTAATTCCTTTGAACCTTTTTGAGAAGAGCCTATGTGAATGGAAAGGAAGCTACTCCTTCTACAGTAAAACAAACTGCTCATACATTTTAATGAGGGACAACTTTCAGAACATTTGAGGTTATAACAAAGAACAGTCAGATGTCCATGCTGAAGTATTCAGTACAGTAGATACTTTCAGGCTCTCTTTGGAGAGACAAATTTGTTCAGAAATAGACAAAATATGTAAAAGAGATTTTACAGATACATACACACACACACACACACACATACACACACAGAGATCAAAACGGTAAGAGAGAAAGACATTTATGTTGTTTACACAATGTAGTCTCTTTATGAGTATTTTTCATTCCTTCTTGCAAATGAAAATATAGATACTACAAAAAGGCTACCTTTTGTGTACTCTTAAGAAGCCAAGTTTATTAAGTCATAAAGTAATCCTTTGTCCTAAAATACTTAGTTATTGCTGTGGATGTTGATCTTAACAAATAAAACAGAATATAAAAAAAAAATCTTCCGCTCTTTCTCCAGTTTCGAGAAATATTACCCAGTGCTGGAAGACAAGATAAATCTCACATTACACATTAAATCTCAGAATAACTTAAGCCAGCTAAAAGCAAGGTTCCTTCCTTACCTATCAACTAAAAGAGTTTAAAATGAAGTACAACAAAGAATATATTTTCTTAATGTCATCAGCTGGTTGGTATAATATACTTCAAGTATTATGAAGAGATTCTTCACAAGAGAACTAAAAATGGGTGTTTCTCCATTTGTGAATTTGGCTGGCATGACAGCTATTATCACAATGCAGTTTTGAATTTAAATAGTAGCTCCTGGAAATGCAATTAAATATATCTCTTATGGAATTTTCTGTATCATATTATTGCTATGTGTATAATACCCTCTCAATGCATGCCAGGAACTAGATGTGTTATCCCAAATTCTGGAGAAAGAGATAGATTTTTAAAAATGTAATTTAATAAAATATATGCAGAAATTCAGTTTGAAGACATCAGTTTGTTGCAAAAATGCAAAATACTGTTTTGTTTAATATCCCTACTTAAAATGATTTAAGTGAGAATTATTGGTTTACATGTAGAAGTATATGTTTATTTAATTCCTAGCATATCAATGGATTCTATTGGAGCCATTCTAACCAATTTACACTCCTACTGAAACTGAAATTCATGAGTTTATGGCTATAGAAAATAAATAAATATACAGATAAATTAAATAATAAATCAAGAACAAATATCATTGTTGCAGTGGATATACAGTAATGGCAACTACTTCAGCCTAGATTCAGTCCTATACATAATATAACAATACACAAGGAAAATCATATATCTACCATGCATTGAATGGGCATCTAAAATAAAAAAAAATGTTTTCTGTCTCTAAAGGTCTTTTATATGCTTTCCCATATTGGTCTCTACCCATTTGAGAGACGTTTTCAAAAATAAGGTGCATATAAACTGCATCATATAGAATGTTGCATGTTTTCTTAAAAAGTTGACCACACCCTAAATATATTCCTTTTCTCCATCTTTCCAATGACACACGCAACCTAACATTCTTTAAAACAATTTTATATAAGAATTATAAGGTTTGTGGTTCGTGATGAGATTCTGCTGACAAGAAAAAGAGTGATACAGAAGAGGAAAGAACCTTCCTATTTCTCCAACTACAGCCATTCGTTCTCCCAGGTTGTTTTTGGCATTATTATACAGGCTCTTCTTCCTGGCATGCAGGGTGGTTAGAATTCTCCTCATTTATAGTGTTATATACATATAAATAAATAAATATCTATATCTTTATATTTTTCCCACACACCATGGATATAATCTAATTTCTCTTTAATAAAACAAGAACATAGCCATTCTATTTTTTTCTGTTAATTTTTCAAAATCTAGCTCTGTGAAAGAAAAATTTAAAACTCCAAGTGTGTCTTTGTACATGTGTGTGTGTGGGGGGGGCATGTATGCATTGTGCATGTATGCATTGTGCATTCTTGGTCCATTTAACTTCTGTTTTTGTATCTATTTACATCTCTGTTCTTCTGGAGTCTGAAAAGGAAAAATGCACACACGAACAAAACCCCCACAAAAACAAAAATGAAATCAACATGGAAAGGAGGAGCTGAGTCTTTATTTCTTGTGCTGTTTACATCATGTAATGACAGACTATTGTAAAGGAGTATGGAGGGAGGCTGCATATTATTGTCCATGATTTATTTAAGTCCCATCTCTAAATTCACTCCTGTTTGAAAGAAGAAATAACAATCCCCTGCTACTGTCTAATTATTATGAAGTTAACAAAACAGAACAAGGTTTTGCAGATACTTGAAGGCCTGCCTTGAGTGAACGCATAGCCACTTCATGAAGCACCCTGGTTTTCTCACTTGTAAAAGCGAATCAACAGCATTGTTTTGGTTCAGTTGCTCCAACTATCTCAATTGTTGCAATAATTTGAAGATGGCTCTGAGACTTTAGAAATCTCTCCTGGTTTTTTTTTTTCTCCAAGTGATGTAACAGACCTAATGTGTCAAGATGATCTTATGACTTCTGTACCACAAGAAAAATCAAGTTGCCATACTGGCATAAAACAAAATGTCAATGCTGAGATTAAACATGAATGAGTTATATGAGACTGGTCTCTTCACAAACTATGCTAGATACAATACATGGGTCATTTTGCACGTTCTACAGAATTACCATTTTTGACCTTAATACCCATTATACTCTGAATACTAGAAACAAGAAGAAAACTTCTAGTTCATCCAGTCTTAGGGTCAAGAGGTAGGTATCCTTCCTCTACTATGTTTGTATAAAAGCAGTATAGCAGTATAATAATTAAATTTCCTTCATAAAAGAAATGGATATGAGTAGATTGAAAAACCCTGAGAAATAGTAGGTCTATATACAGGTATTCCTCAATTTATGACCAGTCACTTAAAAGCTATTCAAAGTTATGACAGACCTTCCCAGGGCTACTTATGATCCAATTTCAAAGTCACAATGGCTGTACATACCCCATGGTCACATGATCATATTTTGGGTGCTTGGCAACCAACTCACCTTTACATCAGTTTGCAGTGTTCTGCAGTCACATGACCATGATTTGTGGCATTTTTTTACCAGTTTCTAACATTTATTCCCATTTACTGGCAGAAACTGCCTATTGGGAAAAAATAGATTTATTTAATGATTGCAACATTTGCTTAATGATCAGTGTTCCCTCAATGACTACAGTGTTGGCTTAACAACCATTACAGAAAACATCAAAGAATGAATCCCAATGACTTCAGAAAAAGAATGGTCACACACACTCTCCTATATACATCAATGGGAGAATGGTAGAACGTGTCACCAGCTTCAAGTTCCTGGGGACCATCTCTCTGAGGCCTTGTTCTGGCAGATTAACACCACTAGTCTGATTAAGAAAGCTTACCAGCACCTCTTCTTCTGAGATTACTGAGAAAAATCACCTCTCCTCAGCTATTCTGACTAATTTCTACTGCTGCACAGTCGAGAGCATCTTCACTAGCTATATCTCAGTTTGGTATGGAAATTGAACTATAAAAGGAAAAAAGGCATTATAGAGGGTGGTGAAAACCGCACAATGCATTATAGGTATTCCACTTCCTGCCATTGTGGACATTCAGAGGAAATGATGTCTGCATAAAGCCCACAGCATCGTTAAGAACTCCTTCCATCCATTGTTTACTCTTCTTCCATCTGGGATGAGGTTCAGGTGCCTGCAGTCTAAGGCCAGCAGGCTAGAGAACAGCTTTTACCACACAGCGATTTCCTTGCTGAACTCCTCAGTTCGTTTGTCACCACACATATGCTGATGCTTCCCTTGATAATATATGATGTATTTTGTATAATTCTCTGTGCATTTGTATTTATATTCAATGTGTCCATAAACATTTTGTACAGTTGTATATGTTCATATATGTGCAGTCAAACTTATCTTTGTGTGCTCGTGTACATACATTTTGTTGTGTTTTCCATTGACATATTCATGGATTCCTTTCATATTCGCATACATATACTTATATTTTACTGTTGTTTTGCACTTCTGGTTGGATGCTAACTGCATTTTGTTGCCTGTATCCATGGCAATGACAATAAAGTTGAATCTAATCTAATGTGATGCTTTGACTTACAACTGTAACAACTTACAACTGTAATCCTGGGCTCAATTATAGTTGTAAATCAAGGACTATGATGCAAGTATAGATATAAGGACTAGGGAAAATCTATAAATGGAATATTTGATGCAAGTATAGATATAAGGACTGGGGAAAATCTGTTTTTAAATCAATTAAAACTCCTGCATTAATAACTGCAGGGAACTTTCTGTTTCTTATTCATGTCCTTTCCCTATGTCCTTTCTTTGTCATTTCAGTTTTTATCTTTTGCTTCTTTTTATACTTTCTTTCTTTAACTTCTAACACTTTCTTTCTTTACACTTTCTATTCTTAACCATAATAGAAAAATTGGTCTCCCACCATTATCAGAATTTCTTCCCTATTTTCTTCCATTTTCTCTATATTTAATTCTTGGGTTTTTATTTCTTACATCTGCCTATATATCATAAACATCATGCTAGGAAAACAAATGTATAAATTAATAGGGAAATTCCAAGAAGATGGACTTTAATATATTTTCAGGATTAATAAAGAACTATATGAAATCATTAAACCAGCATTTTGTTTCACTGACAAGTCCATAAATCATTCTTTTGAGAGTTAGTCCTCCTGCAACTAAACTTTGTTAGATTGATTTAGCTAAAGTTCCTGCTTTAGAGCTGTTTTTTTTAAATAATCAAAATACAAAACAGACATTTTATAAATGAAGGATGTGGTCTTTAACCAAGCTTGTGTGCAGTTATAGCTCCATCTGAACCAGAACACCTGGTATTGTTATTTCACATATTGATGATCACTCAGCTGGACTACTGCAAGTTATTCTACATTGGCTGCAGGGGTGGGATCTGACTGGTGTAACTACCGGTTCGGTGATTGTGAGATTTGCAATTTGCTGTGCGCGCGTGTGTTGTCAGCTATGCTATGTTATGCGGGAGTGCACAGCGTTTCAAAAAGCATTATTTTCCTGCTTTTTCAACCACAGCTGTGCCGCGCAAAGCAGCTGAGGTTGAAAAAGCAGGAAATAAAGGTCAAGTAAGAACCTGGGGGGGCAGGGGGACCAAAACAGCAGCAGACATAGAACTGATTCTACATCTGCTGCTCTTCAGAGCTACCAGTTCTACAGAGCCAGACAGAACCAGTACCAGTGCCTTTGAAAGTGACTTGGAAACCACAGCCGATACAAAATGCAATGACCAAGAAATTGAGTAACTCAAGTTTTATTTGCTATACTGGTTACCCTAGACTTCTGGGTCAAAGTCATGGTGCTGGTGATTATCTATAAAGCATATATTGGCAGCATACGGCTACACCAGGAGTCACCTTGATAAATTTGATTCTAGTCATCAAATCCAAAAATCAAGAAAGGGCCTGATTTAAGGTCCCAACATGTTGACATTCTCTTCTCAGGAAATATGTTTGTCCCTGATTTTCTTTGCATTTCATAAAGCCCTGAAGACTGTATCATTCAAGGAAGTTTTTACTTTGGAAGATTAATGGTTATATTGCTATTATTTAATTTTTGTAATGTTTCTTATTTTTTGTATGTTGTTGAAGAGCAATTGACCCAGTCGGGAAGAGAGCTCAAGTGGAGAATTAATCCAGACAAGTTTCATAACCACAAGAAGATGAGGTCTGAGCCCCTTCCCTTTCAAAAGCCTTTGAGCATCATGTCTATGGAGATTCTCAGTCATCCAAGACATGATTGTCCCAAAGGTGCTTTTTCAAAAAGCAACTGGACTTTCTGGTTTTTCTTTGAAGATGTTTTGCTTTCTCAAGAATGTTCTTCAGCTTTATCTAGTCTTTCCCAGGCAAAAGCTGCCAGTCTGTGGAGAGTCTGATGAAATTGACATAGAACAATAAAGTAGTTTGTTTGTACTCTATACATATGGCTCTGATTGTTGACACCTGACCCAGAGGCAGTGTGAAGGACCATTTACACACATTAAAAAAAAGACAATAAATTGGTAAATGCAGGCAGTGATGATTATAGTATTACCTGCATCTGGGACTTTGGGCAAGCCATGACATAAGGGACCGCTCTTTAAAAAATCTACATACTTTTATTTAATATTTTCCCTGGAATTTGGTTTCTACTAAAAATCTGTGCCCTTAGCTGATACCACAGCCAGATTAACAACTTAGCAACGGTGTTACTAATTTAACAACTGTGGTGATTCACTCAACAAATGTGGCAAGAAAAGTTGTAAAATGGAGCAAAATTCACTTAACAAATTTCTCACATAGCAACATAAATTTTGGGTTCAATTTGAGGTAATACATTGAAGATCACCTGTACTTTAGGCCAGGGATGGGATTCAAATTTTTTTACTACCAGTTCTGTGGGCGTGGCTTGGTGGGCATGGCAGGGGAAGGATACTGTAAAATCTCCAGTCAAGTCGTTTTCGCCTGTTCTTCAAACTACTCAAAATTTCCACTACCAGTTCTCCAGAACTAATCAGAATCTGCTGGATACCACCTCTGCTTTAGGCATCAAAATAAGAAATGTGTCACCTGTACATATTTATGGACAGGAAGGAATCTCTGTAGTTGAGATGCAGGAATGGAGAAAAGAACATCGTACAAGATGTGTGTGTCTCTCTCTCTGTGTGTTCATAATTTCAGTCTCTTATTTGAGAGGGGATATTGCAGGAAACTTGCCCAATTAACACCTGAATTTTGACAAAATCACTGCCCAAACTATAACTTACATCACTTATTGTGTGTTGCATGAACAAAGCAACCAAGCATTGCTTTGGGCTAGAACAGGGATATCAAACTTGCAGCCTGCTGGCCGGATGCATTATCGACTGGCCACCCCTCCCTCCCAGGTTAGCAAAGGGGAAAAAAACTCATGATACATCACATGACGATGCCGTGATGATGCAAGTTTGACACACCTGGGCTAGAGCAAGAGTAGAACAGCTTTTTATAGTAAAAAAAAAGCCATACTTTCTTTAATTTTCTTCAATCTATTTAATCTGTTCTTAATGTTGCCTTTTTGTTTTGGTTTGTTGTACTTTCATGGAACTGGGTAAAATATCCTGTTAAGCCTTGAGGAAGCTTAAATCTTTCTATTCTTTATTGATATAAAAAAATAGAAAAATAGCATGCTGGTGAAAATCAGCAATTTTACAGTTGAATTTCGATGACCAAATCTATCGTCTTTTCATTGTATAATACTTAATGATGTTATGTGACAGTACACGTATTTTATTTTATTTGTATTTATTTATTTACTTACTTTATGAGATTTATATAGCTACCCATCTCACAAACATGATTCTAGGCAGTGTGCAATAAATTGACAGTGAAACAAAAGAACAGTTAAAACTAGTTAGACCCAAGTACAAATAAAAATAAAATAATGGAAAGCATATGGGAAAGCATTGTGAAATAGTCTTTTCCCCCCCGAAAATACCACTCATGAAGTGGTATTTTCCACACAATACCATTCATAATTTGGTAGTCCAATGATAATACACACAGAGGGAAATTTACTCATTCCTAATTGGTCTATTGAGACATTTAGTCAACTACAGTTCATGATCGTTCTTCGACATACCTTTCTGCCTATATTATAAATCTTCCTCTGCTTTTACAAGTCTGCTCCAGAGATGGTATTCAGTAGGTTCTGACCAGTTCTGGAGAATCGGCAGTGGAAATTTTGAGTAGTTTGGAGAACCGGAAAATACAACCTCTGACTGGCAATGCCCCCATCTATTCTCTGCCTCCCGAGTCCCAGCTGATCATCTGGGTCTTCTTTTGTTGCCGTGCACAAGAGAACAGAACTGGAAATCAGGTTAGTGGGCTGGGAAGGGAATGGAGATTTTGCAATATCCTTCACCAGGAGTAGGGAGGGAATGGAGATTTTACAATATCCTTTCCCTGCCACGCCCACCAAGCCATGCCCATCAAGCCACGCCCACAGAACTGGTAGTAAAAAACTTTGAATCCCACCTCTGGTCTGCTCTTTAGAAAAATAACAAAAGTTTGAATTCTGGGTGGGCTGAGTAACATAGCAACAGGCTAAAAATGTGCTGACTCATCCCTGAATTATACTGTCTGCACAGGAGGAGTATGTGGATGGCAGATGAATTTTAGCAGACCAATTTGTCCATACATATTCCTTTTCTAGAATAGGTGTGCATAATAGAAGCTTGATTAATATTATGACTCAGGTATATACATTTCAAAAAATACAGCTTTTTATTAATTTCAATGTGGATTTACTATTAGAGAAAATTATGTCTGTGGCATGTGTGTTTTTAAAAAATAAGATATATTTAAAAGCAACCAGTAACATAAAGAAGAGAAGCTCATGCTCTCTCCATGTACCTTCAGGGTCATGATTCTTGGGCACCTTCATGATCACAAATCTTTCTTTCTTACGATGTAAATGCATCTAAAATAACACGTCAGTATTAAACTTTACAATACAGAAAACATTTGCAGCCTTGATTCTGAAAATTTTGCACAATTAGGTACACCCAAGATAATCTTCCACATAAAACACACAGTCTCTCTTATCCACATTTATATAGAACAATCTTCACTACAGATCAGAGAAGAAACAGGCAATAAATTAATTGTAAACGGGCATGTGCAAATTGGCTTAAATTGTTCAAATTGCTTAAATACAATTTGATATTTTTCAAGTTCTGTTTGGCCATCTGAATCATTTTGGGCCAAAACCAGAACATTTAATGTATGTATTGAAACTTTAGAAAGGTTTACATTCAGATTTTTAATTGGGGAGATGTAATAAATTTGAAGAAACACAATTTCACACCAAATGTCTTTGGTCATACCATTTTGGTATACACACACACACACACAAATCCAAAATGCACACACATATGCACAATTGAAAAGAAAAGTAAAGTTTTAAATAAAACTTTAAGTTAAATTAAGTACCAAACATTTAGAAACATTAGTAAGTATATAAAGAACTTGTACATTCAGTTTAGACTGGAGCAAAACCAATAGTAACAAGCAGCTAGAAAAGAAGCTACAACCCCAGATGTAAAATTTTGGATTGAAGAAATGTGTATATTTTCAACTGGATTTGTATTGATTTTATAGAAAAAGAGTGATCAGTATGATTGATATTGTAAAAGTTCAGTATATTGTTCAAAAAGTGAACTGCTTTTATAATATTATTGTATTTTTTTAACATGTTACAGTGTATTTTGCTTTATTTTAGGTTTCAGTTATTTATTTCTATATTTTTCTTCTTTTTGTGTGTACCTTAGACAATCAAAATAAAATAATAAAAGCAATGTTGAAAAGCTTAGATAGCAAACCCACTTCATCCGTATGAATCTTTTTTATTCACCCATTTAGCCACAGTGATGGAAGGGCTACTAAATCTGGAGCCGGAGTCTCAAAAGCAGTTCGTGACTGTGTACAATCATGTTCTGGTAATTCCTGCGATGCAGCTGGAAATAATTGTATCGGCTCTGACGTTCCATTAGACTATTTCAGTGATGTGGAGACAGGAGATCTGCTGCTTTGGTAACAGTTTATCCTCCATATTAAATTACCCAAGCCTTGTGCTCTGGAGAGGACACTCCAGCTTTGCATGCAGCATTGAAACAACAGGGGAAGTGGCAGTTACCGGTTTCATAGCACAATACCATAGTCTCTTGAGACTGAAGGATAACAATTCAATGGAAGGCCTACTAAAATTTCCTGATAAGGACAGCAGCCAGTGTTCCCTTTTTAACCTGGTCATCAAATTAATCAACCTGCAGATAGATATCTAACTTTCAGCTATGTAAGCCATATAATAAGGGGCAGTTATCTATATAGGGGAAACTAGTGTAGGCCAAATATATCCTAAATAACCACATCTGATTAAGGCTAATCATCATAGGCTTAATTGGTTGGGTCAGTTGTTCACACACCAATTTCTCTACCCTTTTTCCTGGCAAGACATAATTCAGTTCCAACTGGATTTTCATTTTAAGCAGCTCCCAGATCTCATTTCTAAAGACATATAGACATTACAGAGCTTCTGCCCTTTGCAAGTCAGTATAATTCTCCAATTATCATTTTCTTAAAAGATTCATTTATTCACAAAAGATCATCCACCAGTTTTATAGTTATTTTCTATCAGTGGATTAGAATGAAAGTGGCTTTAAAACAGTGGTGTCAAACTCAATTTCATTGAGGACTGCAACACGATTGTATTTGACCTCAAGGGGCTGGGACCGTGGCCAGGGTGGGTGTGGCCAGCTCCATTTCACTCTTCAAGGCTCTGTTTTTAACCACTATGGCCTCCTCAAGTTCTGTTTTCTCTGGCAGAGGGTTGCAGAGGCCATCACTGCCGAAAATTGAGCCCAGGTAGGCCACACGCAGCCTTCCCGAACTCCATTTTCAATGGCAAAGGCACCACAGGCTGGTCCTTTGCTGTTTTCAGGGCAGGCCTGCAGAACAGATCCACAGCAACCTGTGGATCTTGAGTTTGACACCCCTGCTTTAAAAAAAAAAAACAGGCACTATTTGCTAGACTCATATGTTTCAGAATCAGAGAGTCCTTCTTTTAATATGTCCAAAGGGACACAACTTCAAAACATGTATTGCATGAAATGACAGGTTAGAAATCCTTATTAATGGCCGCTCTATCAACAAAAGCCATAGAATCAAACATAGCAAATGAACATGTTGCTACTGTTTAATGATTGACAGAGAATAGCAAATCAGGGAGCTTCTAACCTGAGCAGCCAAAGCTTTATTTTTATATACATCAACCATATATATTAATATTCTTATTTGCAACATATAATAACAACCTTGCCATGTTTTCATCTGAATGTGCCTTTCATCTGATGTACTTCATATTCTAACTTTTATTTCTTTTTTTTGCCAGAGTATATAAAATAATTATTTCAAGAAACAGGACTACGATGTCTGTTGAAGGATAGTATCAACATTTGATACTATTTGAATTTGAATAATTGCCTGGGTACTAGATGTAATCAACAGTTATCAAGTTCCATGTCCTGCTCAGCCATGCAAACTCACTGAATGACATCAAGGCAGTCACTTTTTTTTAACCAATCTACTTCGCAGTGTTGCTGGAAATAAAATGATTTAATAATAAAATGATTAAGCTGGCTTGAGGAAAGATGGAATAGAAATATATAATAATCTAATGAAGGATATCTGTCCAATCAGGTTTTGTATCAAGTTATCATTAAAGATAAATTCAGTTGGTTTTTCAAAATATAAAAACAATCACACAGCAATTTTTAACACAACAGCAAATTGCATAGAATGAATAATTTGAAAGCTAATAAAGACTAAGAGTTGACTGCAATACTACAATGAAGATTTTTTTGGTTATGTGCATAGAAAATGATAATGTTTATAACTCATTTGAAAAAGAGGGCAGATCACCCCAAAGGATAGTCATTGCTACTGCAAAAACATCCTGTCATACCATCAGATGGTACCATGTCAAAAAAGATAATTTATGCCATTCTATTAGAGCAAGAAGCTGGGCAGATGTTCTTAGGGAGAGCTCAAAGTAAGGATTTTTTGCAATGTAACTTTTTATTAGAAGATCCCCTACTTATTGCATTCCTGATTAGTATAAACAAAAGCAAAACTATCATTTTCATTTGCAATTTGTAAAGCTATGGGGGAGGCTCATATTTCACTTATAGTTTAAGGCTGCAGTGTGTCTTACATTTGGTCCTAGCTGGGAAACCCTTCTACCAAATGACATCTGCAAATGAAAGGCTGTCTTCTGTAAAAATAAGACAATATTTATATGTTAACAAAATTTTAGCCATTTCCAGAGGACAACCTAACAAAATAATGATTTGATATGGACTTTCTGTTTAACAGCAAAGTTTTTTGATACCACATTATGCTATTTAAGGGTCTTGCAATTTTCCCCCAAAATTTTCTCCAAAGTCTTGCAAATGGGCAGGATTCTAGGGAATCTCAAAGGGAGACATGTTTCTTATGTTTTTCTTTTGGGCAATATTCTTTTAAGAGTTATTGATATGGCTGAAGGAAAAAAATATGATGTGAGTCCCTAAAGTAGAGGGGAAACCAATTGTATTCTGCTTCTTCCATCCCTTTACTTGATTTTCTTCTCACTTCCTCTTTCTCACAGACAGCATGTTATAATAAAGATTAGGTTTGGCCTTCTGATAATTGCTTTTGTAAAATTTCTGCAGTTTGATGACTGCCAGGAATTAGGAGAAGGGCTAATGTGGTTCTAGAATAGTAAATTTCTCACCTCTGATTCTGGGGATTCCTTTTCATAAATAGACAAAGAGCAACAGGGGAGACCACGTTCTGAATATCTCTGTCTACGTAGTTAACATCATAAGCACTTTTAATTTGAGATATTGAAACAAAATCATTTCAAACAGATTAGCAGGCAATTTATTGATTAAATTAATACAATTCTTTATTGCTGAAAGTGTTGTTGATAATGTTGTATCACATACTTTACTTGATTTAAGATAATTGAATGTAGTTCGTTATTATGCTTTCATTCGGATAGACTATTTTTTTACTATGATTACTGCCTTACTCCTGAGTGCTTTGCACAGCATAAATCATCACAAGTAAATGAAAAAGATTATGTCGTAATCAGAGGTGGTATTCATCAGGTTCTGACCAGTTCTGGAGAATCGGTACTGGAAATTTTGAGTAGTTTGGAGAACCAGTAAATACCACCTCTGACTGGCCCTGCCCCCATCTCTTCTCTGCATCCAGTCCCAGCTGATTGGCTGGGTCTTCTTTTGTTGCCCTGCACAGAAGAACCGAGCTGGAAAGCAGGTTAGTGGGATAGGGAGGGAATGGGATTTTGCAGTAATCTTCCCCCAGGAGTAGGGTAGAAATGGAGATTTTGCAGTATCCTTCCCCTTCCACGCCCACCAAGCTACGCCTACCAAGCCATGCCACACCCACCAAGCCATGCCCACAGAATATACACACGTACACGCACAAATCCTACTTGTTTTATTTTTCTAGGTCCAAAAAGAAATTACCATTTTCAGGAGGAGGAGAATGAACATTTTGTTTATGTGATTACCATAATTATATATTGTGACAATTTAATGGCACTATTCTGAGCTACAGTGCTAAATTAATTAATTTAATCACAATTTATCCAATGTCCTTTCCAATCTAAATGCTAAGTCAAAAGCTATTCAGCTATCTTATGGGAATACTTTTTGTATTGAGAAGGGTTCGGTGGACAAAGATATCAATCAGTGGTGAGATTCAATTTTTTTACTACCGGTTCTGTGGGTGTGGTGTGGCGTGGCTTGGTGGATGTGACAGGGAAAGGATACTGCAAAATCCCCATTCTCTCCCCACCCCACTAACCTGCTTTCCAGCTCTGTTCTCCTGTGCAGGGTAACCAAAGAAGACCCAGCTGATCAGCTGGGACTTGGGAGGCAGAGAATAGAGGGGGAGGGGGCAACCAGAGGTGGCTTTTGCCAGTTCTCCGAAATGTTCAAAATATCCGCTACAGTTCTCCAAACTATTCAAAATATCCACTATCGGTTCTCTGAACTACTCAAAATATCTGCTACTGGTTCTCAGAACTACTCAAAATTTCCACTACCGGTTCTCCAGAACTGGTCAGGACCTGCTGAACACTACCTCTGATATCAATGCAAATGACCTAAACATAGATACTGTTTATTTTAGGCTGTAGTCTTAGAAAACTGTGGGACTCAGTCTCCTTAAAATGAATGTGATTTACACAATTTCCTCTGTAAAAAATATCTTCAGATTCTCTGAATGCTATCAGGTTCAGTGTTATTGACCTACTAGATGAAACTACAATGTTAAATTAAATTAGGTGTTAGATTTATGTCCCACTTCCTTTTAGGAGATTAAGGCGCACTCTCTCACACCCCACCACCACTTATCTGTGAAGTATATTTTGGTGAAAGAGGGAGATTGGTCCAAAGTAACCCACTGAATTTCCATTGCTAATGGTGACATGACACTGAGTTTAATCAATCCAGCACATTAAACATCATAATACACTAGCCTGTATAGTATCCTGCAGTCCGAACCCATTTCAATCATATTACTTTTCAAAATACAGATACTGAGGAACATTCATTGCACCCTTTATGGCATTTAGCATCTGTATGAAGCCACTATAAAGGTTCAGCAAGAATTTTACATTCAGGATGTCGTCAGAGTTAAAGGGAACCATGCAGATGCTGGATCAACATTTGCAAACAGTAACAACTTAGGTGAGAATGAATAAGACTGAAATGCCATCAAGATAGAAGTATTTGAATGTTAAGAGTCTGGATCTGAGTACTAAGTAAACAAAAAAAAATGCTATGCAAGAATATTTCTTTATCCTATTTTGGCAAACTTGAAGCACATAGAGTTATTGATGTAGATACAGATTTATCTACAATAATTCTTCAACAGAAGTGCACAGGCTATTGTGACTTTTGCTTTGGCAATTTCTTATCTGAATCACTACAAAGTGCTTTGCATACCTCTGTTCTTGAAGAGAATCCAGAACCAGAAACACACACACACATACAATGCTGCCATGAAACCAAACAGAATAGCTTTCATATAATAGTTATATTTCATTAGTTGCATGTTCATTTCTGAGAGATGAATTCAATAAGCTAGTGTTAATTTACAAAGCAAAGCTGTAAATAGTTTTGGACCTGACCCCTACTTATTTGGGGGGGGGGGTTGTTTGGGGGGGAGAGTTAGTGCCTTCAAGCCATTGTTGAATCCTGGTGATTGCCTAAAGTGGTGTCTGCAGTTTTCTTGACAAGATTTCAGAAGAGGTTTGCCATTGCCTGCTTTCCAGTGCTGAGGTAGTGGAAGTGTGGCCCAAGTTCAGTAGCTTTCTGTATGTTTGGACTACAACTTATGATCTCTAGCCTCGTACTTTAATGACTACACCAAATTAGCTGTCATGCCTTTGAGTCAGTATTGATTTTTGGTGACTGTGTTGACTTCTGCCTGCAATTCACAAGAGATTTTTTGGGTGTGTGTGCGTGTGTGATTTGTCATTAACTTCTTCCAAGAAATGAGAAAGAGTCACTGGTAGTGGCCTAAGGTCAGCCAGTTAGTTTTGATCTAAGGTGGGACTAGAATTTATGATCTCCAAATTCTAGCCTGATGCTTTAACTTCTACACCAAACTGACTCTTTGACCAGGACCATCTATAACTAATAACTCTCAAACTAAAATAAAACACTGATCCATTATAAATGAGTATATGTCACTGATCAATGTTCATTATATTAAAATATAAGATCTCTTATATTCTAAGGCAGGGGTCTCCAACCTTGCCCACTTTAAGATTTGTGGATTTCAACTCCCAGAGTTCCTCAGCCAGCTGGCTGAGGAACTCTGGGAGTTGAAGTCCACAAGTCTTAAAGTGGGCAAGGTTGGAGACCCCTGTTCTAAGGCATGCATATCTGCTACAGTATTCTCATTGTGACATCCCATGCTTTGTAAACTATATGATATTTCAATAGATGGTTTAACAGACCCATAGATTGTAAAATGTTTGCAAGTGAAAGATGTTAAACAAAACAAACAAGATATGAAAATGTGCAAATATATTTCCCCAGCCAAGTTTTCAAGTCTGTGATGCTTTCAAAATTAAGTTACCTTGTCCAAGTCCAACATTTAGATTAAGATTTTGTTATATTCAGGGATGGGTTTCTACCGGTTCTGTCCACCTCTGTAGAACCAGTAGCTCTGAAGAGCAGCAGACATAGAACCGGTTCTATGTCTGCTGATGTTTTTTCCCACCCACCCGCCTGGGCTCTTACCTGACCTTTATTTCCTGTTTTTTCAACTTCAGCTGCTGTGCGAGGCACAACTGCAGTTAAAAAAGCAGGAAAAAAAGTGCCATTTCAAAAAGGTGCTTCTCTGCACGCAGAGTGCTGATGACGATTTACAGGCGCAACATGCAGGGAAGCACATCGTAAATCACCGAACCTCATAAATCATCAAACTTGTAGTTAACCCTGTCGGATCCCACCCCTGGTTATATTCCACATCTCTTCTGCTAGAATACTTTCAGAATGATCATTAAAATGTTTTCAAATCTCAAGCAAGTTTTTCTGCAGTTTTGTAAGTTCCTTGTATTTTACCTTAATTTTTATATAAATGAATAATATATATATGGAGCTATGTGCACTATATTCAATGTCTCCAGATTTGTCCTTTTACCAGTCAGGCTGGATTATGTAATAAAACTTCAAATAAGTTCAACTGCACAATGACAGATGTATTTGCTTTCTTTTGTACAGAAACCAGTAACACTCTCTGAATTTTACTTACAATCAAAATTATGTCACAGCTCAAACATCCAATATCTTAACAAAACTGAGAATGTAACAGATAACTTACTACTATGCTTACTACTACTTTTAGGAAGCAACATTCATCTCTGCCTCGTATCCACACTAATTTCGTCTGCTGAATATATATAGTGCATGAATAAGGTGCTGGCAATCATTTTGATCAGGATTTGATCATGGGAAAACATAATAGTTCTTTTTGAAACTCTCTGAAAGACTGTCATGCAAAAGACAAGCCAGAAATGTTAAGAGCTGTTCCAGAAGACATGGCAAAGAAATAAAAGGTTTAAATTATAAGCAGATAGACTGTATCGGACACTAGGAAATGTTTAACAATAGACAGAATGCCTTGAGAAGTGGTTGACTCTCCTTTAACGGGGATATTTAAAAACAAAATGATGGTCCTATTGTCAGGTGGCAATAGATTACCAAACTTTGGAGAAAACATTGGACTTTAAGATCCTTTTTCATACTTACAATGTCTTCTATGATTGCATAATTCTATTTTTAATTTAACAGAACTCCTAATCTTGTCCCATATCTGTATTTGGAAGAGAGGGGAACGTTTTTATTTTTAAAAATTTTAAAGTAATTAAAAATAATTTTACATAACATCTACAATTTGCACTATTTTCTGTGAAATGGGTATTTTGGAGATGGCCATTTATACTTCATAAATTTTCAAATTCAAATTTCCACACAAAGGGAGGATATTATGTTTCTGCCGCAATTAATTTTTTTCTGGCCAAGTCGCTTCTTTATGGGATCTTGCTTGGACCCTCAGCTTCGCGTTTCACACCATTGGAAAAAGTTTTATCCATATTTATTAGAGCAATTCTCCAGATCCCAGGTTGTGTGTCAAATGTACTTCTACGCCTGGAGACAGGATTGACAAAAGTTGAACCAAGAATCTGTATAGTGTCTTTAAACCTCTGGCTAAAGCTTAACTTCTTTCCACAAGGCCTTGCTCCATTAATCCTCCAAGAATTCCTACAATTTTCCTCATCAGGGATCAAGGCTGTTGAGTCCAACTTTGCCAAACTAGGCTTCTCCCCAGCCTCAATACTCAAGTTAGACTATGACCAAGCAAAACAAACCTTGCGCCAAAGGGCAGAGGACATCGAAAGGCAAACCGACTTAGGGAAAGCTCCATTGTTTTTGGCTCCAGATGCCATTAGACATGTTGTTACTCCTGCCAGCTATCTTAGCCAGTTAGAATGGGCAAACCATCAGAAAGCATTGCCGCTCCGACACTCCTTATCTCCAGTGACTACTGAAGGACAAACAGTCCATAATTACAGTGCAGGTGGTTAGATTCTGTGCAGCAGCACTGAGGATAAGTGGGAAACAGATGTCTAATCCACCGTAGCTATTTTATACAACAAATGTAGCAAGCTCTTTGCACTGCTTATTCCTTTCCCTTTTTGGTATTAAACTGACTACAAGTCACAGAGTTTATGAATTGTAATTTTAGTATAGTTAGACCACGTGTAATTGACAGACTGGATTTATCATAGACTTTATCTGTCATTTATTATTTTATTATAGAATTTTTAATTGAATATTTGCTGAGTGTTTTTATTTGTTCTGGTCTCTGGTCTATGACTGTAATAAACTGAATTGTAATATGTGTAGACAGTTTTCAGTAGTCATAACAAGATGGCCAGAATAAGAAGACTAAGGAACCACATTTAGTCAATATGCTTCAAACATGGCCTTACACATGTATTTCCTTCCAAAGTCCAGACAATTTTTTTTCCTGATATCATTCCTTTTTGATGTTTCAGTTATGGAGCTTACCAGTTTATCTCCTATCATATCAAATGAGGTGTTTGTATAATGCAATTACTTTGGATCATGGGGACTATTGTTTCCAGCATTATTGAGAAAGAGACATATTAAAAGGCTGGGAAACAATCTGGTCACATTAATCAGACCAATAAAAGACCACTACCTGGAGCATTTATGATCATTTAAAGAGCTCTTTTACAGAAGAAACCTTAAAAATTGTTTCCCAGCAATACAATTAAACTGTTTGCTCTCCAGCTAATAAAAAGAATGGCAGACACCAGATAGAAAAAACATGCCTGACGCTGTTAGGTTTCATCAGATAAGAAAAGCTGATCCTGCTACATGTTCAATAATGAATTCTGACAAAAATATTACATTTTGTAAAAGATTCTTGTGTCAGAAGTGATGGTCCTCAGCTAGATAGCTGCTACTTGAAAATAAGGATATATTTTTGAGTTTACATTTTACTAGAAAAAGTTTGTTTTTTTCTTTTCTTTTTGAACATTTCCCCAAGCTTGATTTTGATTAGTGTTGGTGACACATTTACAGTGAAAATAGCAAAGCTTTAATAGAAGATATTGTACCATGATGTTAAAGGTCTTAATTCACTGGAAATGTTTTCGACAGAGAGACTAAGATTTTAAACTGTAGGGGCCAACGTGTCTTAATCATTGTGTTTTTCAAAGCAGTTCATGTTTCAGTTCCTGATGAGTTTTCCTTTTCTCATTCTTGCAACACAACATCCTTCCAGTGGAGGGCAATGTATACCTTCAAGAATATATGTAAAGTTACCTCTAGATTTGTGTGTAATTCCTGCATTCTATCCTGCAGAATTTTTGCTTTTTTTCCAGCTTTTAAAAACTTTCCAGGGAGCTTAGCTATTTTTCTTACTTTTCTACTCCTCCAAATATATAAAGTAAATATAACTTATTTCTCTTTTTAACACAGTCATACATAAATGCATACCTCTTTTATTTATTGAAACTAAAATTAAAGCATCAACCAAATTTTTGACTGTAGGAAATTGGGAGTTAGTCTTCTATATCTTGATACTTACAAAATGCCCTTACACGAATTAGTAATCCCATTTGTAGAGCATCTTTAACCCAATCAGCATTAAATTAAACTAATTGTATTATCACTTAGTAGTCATTTGGATATTTTGTAAAAGCCATGTAGCATAATAAAAATAAACCAGCATGAGTGACATTTCAATATTATGGCTTGTATGTTCATTAGATCTCATAAGCTATTTGAATTAGTTCTAATTGTTTTCTTCTTGAAATTGGATTTGAAAAGATAGAAGTATACATACAATCAGTTAATAGGTGAACAGAAGTTGTTAATTCCAGAGGAAGGGCTTGGACTGCCAGCCTTGAATTTCAATTGCAAGAAAGATTTCAACATAGCAGCACCAACAGCTGCACACGTACATATGCCCAACAATCATAATTAAGTGAAATGGAATTAGGAGATACAGTACCTATAGAATGAGGGTTCCTTGGTGTTCTCCAACCTTGTCTGTTTTCTTGCAGACCCAAAGTAGGTAATTCTACAGCTATATAAGCTATTAAAGTGCTAGTTTACATACCTGTAGAAATATAATCACTTACTGGCTCTTCATTTCCTTATCCTCACTTCAGAACTGTATTCTGTAGCTACCCCTGATACTAAACTACAATTCCCATCTCCCTTGACTATTGGCCATTATGAGTGGAAGAGATGGGATTTAGAATATAATAGTATCTAGAGGACTACTATAGTTTGGCTCTCTAGTCAACTTGAGTAATTTATCCAATCCATTGAAATTAAACCCCTAACAATCTATAATGCAGAAGTTTACAGTAGATTGAAAACTCACTAAGGAGTAATTTAGATATAAGTGCTATCAATTCAAAATTAAGGCCATTGTAAAATATATGAAGCATCTTTGAATTAACAAGCAGCAAAGAAAATAGTTCAGGAATATATATAATTACCACAAGTATTCTTTTGTAAGGATATCCTACTATGCCCTATAAACCCTGCACTCTTTAAGAGTCTTTCTCCCAATCCTTCTCTGAAAATAGGAAGAAAACTTTAGGCTATACATAAATCATCATCCAAGTGAGGTGTGATCTTAAATATACATAACTAAAAATGTTATGGACTCTTTCAAGTCCAGGTTAACTCTTCATAACTTCATAGACATGTCTATGTTGTTTTCTTGGCATCAGTATAGAATTAGTCTGCAAATCTTCTTATCTAGCATAGAAAGAAATAAGACTATTCTATGGTAACTGAAATATGCTATTCATCTCTTCAAATAACATTTGATGAACACATCAAATTAACCCAAATAAACACTAGAAAAGGGAGACTGCACAAACTTTTCAAAGCTATTCAGTAACAGCTTCCTCCCACATTTTACATAAATAGCTCTGTATCTCAAAACAAAATATATTCTTCCTGCAGTAATGTACAATACTTACCCTACTACAAACAAAAATATGTATATATCTGATCAAGAGCTGTTGTGCCTTTCCTATGTTCACATTTTTACAAAAACTACCCTATACCACTGTTCGTATGTATGTAATAGGATGATTGGGCTCCAGCTGTTGTCTTTAAAACCTATGTAAAGCATTTTATTCATCAAATATATTAGAATGCATGGGGGAAGGAAGAGAGGAAGAGATGGTACAGAAATGCATCACAGTGACATCATTATAATTCTTCTCCTTTATTATCATTTGTCAATTTGAAAAAGGAGCCGGGAGTCACAAGTTACGCTAATTGGCACATTTGCTTTATTTTATTTTATTAAACAAACTGGGCTTGTATTCTCATTCTGTGTTTTTCCCTTTTCTCTCTCTCTCTCTCTTTTTTTTTTTTTGCTTTGTTTGTTGTGTCTCCTATAGTTCATTCCATCATCATCACATTGAAATGGGGAGAAAAGAAAAATGTTTGTTCTTTTTTTTTTTCCTCTCTTAACTCACTCAATAGGTTTGGACTCCTCAGAGGAACATAACATTGCACACACACTTGGAATAGAGAAAAGGGGAGGCAAGAGAAAGAGCGCACTCGTGGTGGGCAGACAAACACACACACACGCGCAGATCAAACAATTCTGATACAGTGCAAGAATTTTCCCAAAAATGATTGAATCATCATTACCAAAAAACTCGCCATAACAACACCAAGAAACAAAATGTTTAAGCCACACTGTTTGACTGGGATTTTTCCTGCTTTTTTTTTTTTTCTTTAAATGTTTGCCACACAGAGAGAATAGAGGTGGAAGGGGGAGAAAGGGACGAGGACAGACAGATTTACAGGTGAAAGAGGGAAAAGATTGAAACTAGGAAGGGAGGGAAGATACAGGAAAAAGGAGGGAGGGAAGGGCAAGAGGAAGTCATTTCTTAATGTTCAGGCATTTTCTTGGTCCGCCTTGCTCTCCTCTTCTTTCGCTTCTTCCTGCAGGGCACTTTCAGAAGGTTTGGTTTCTTCTACAGCATCTAAGAAGTATAAAGAAATAAAATTGTCAAGGAAGTATATGAATGGAATTTTGTAATTTTGCTATTTTCAAAAAATGGGAAACTTTTTGCAGAGTGCAAAATAAATGATGTCCCAGGGCTGTATATAGTCTTAACAGCATTGCTTTTGTGATCACTAAACTGAGCATTTCTGCTTATTTCTTTCTAACTGTTGACACATCTATACTCAGAGCACTATCAAAACTGTATTAAGCACAGCATAAGTAAAGTTCCATACAGCTGTCATACTTTCAAGTACAAAAAATATTAAAGGGGAATTCTAAATACTGATAATCTCTCTTCAACATATGTGGGTCGCTGTATAGAGCAGACTTTGAGTAGATATAAACTAGCACAGCTTCTTAAGAATGTCTCTTTCTTCCACACTATGTGGTTCTTTTGAAAGGCAAGGTTATTGTGGATAAGCATTTATTAGTAAATGAATCACAGCTATGAATATAAATGTGGGTGTTTGAAAACCAAGATGGGCAATTTTGTTTCCAGAAAGGGCAGCTCTCTCAATTGACTTCAACCGCATTATATGTTAATGGTTTATAGGCTCTGCTCCAAGTGCTTCTACTGTCTTACACTGCTGAAATTAGGTTGAATGGATTTCCGGGTAAAAGACAGTCTCCTGGGATCTGCCCAGTTCTTTTTGTCTTCCTTGGTTTAATTAAATTGGAGTAGACAACGACACACTGCCTTTGTTACATTTCCTTTCTTTCTTTTTGAAGGCTGATGGCTTTTGGCCTTGGCTTTACATTTGTGGTGACTTTAGAATGATTAAACATAGTGGAAGTACATAAAAAAATAAAATAAAAATCATTTGTAGCTCCATGGACTCTGCATAATAGGAAGCTTTGTTTGTAAATTGTTTTCGCATTTACAGCTGACATCAATAATTCGAAACAACTATAACAATTTCTTTAACATTCAGCATCAACTTCTTAATCTCTCCCTTGTCCTTTATTCAGATTATCAAGAAAGCAGACCATTGTCTTAAAACTCACTTTCTCTATCTGCACTTAGAATCTGCACTTGGTTTCTAAGAAAATCTTTTGCTCAGCATTTTACCATGCAAGTGTCTTGTAAAGATGTGTTGCTTTTCGCTATGAGTAGTTAAACAAGAGTTTTGCCCGAGACAGACAGGTCTGTTACTCCTATTGGAAAAAGAAAGCAGACCTATTACTTATTCATTTAAATGTATATTTCTTCCTCAGACAGGATACAGTACATGTTCTGGCAAGACCACTATAGACAAACATTAATGCAAAACCACTTTTAAGTAGAGCAATAATTTAATAATGTATTAAACTTTTATAAATGTGTTACACTGGTACATAACATCCCAGTTTAGCCCAATTATTTCTTGCAAAGATGGTTTAAGCAATTCCATAAACAAAACCTGCCTTGCACATTCGCTGTTCCTCCCCACCCTCCCCTGAAAAGAAAAGTTATTTTGGAGTGCTTGAGAATTCTCTTAGCATGGTTTTTCTGCTTATTTTCATTTTTTAATTGGAAAGAGGAAGATGATACTGTGCTAGAGATGTCATTCACCCTTCCATCTGAAGACCTCCTGACTTATTGCACATTCCAATTGGGAAAAACATATCCTGTAACAGGAAGAGTTTCCCCATAATCTCTTTCCATGAGATACCTATGAATTATAGAAAGCCAGGGAGGCTATAGACTGCTGGAATGATGATTGTTCAATAAAAGACATGATATTCCTCTACCTTTGTCAGTCAGCTTGTAATTAAGTGAGTATTTTGTTCTTGGTACTACAATGTGCATGCATGCACTGCACAAACACAAACCTTTCATAAATATCTTATACTTTGAAAAAAAATTCAAAATCAAATTCTTTTTACATCAAACTGTGGTAATGAAGGAAAAATAAACCTGACAGGCACTAATTATAACAATTAATTCCCTGGCCAAATGAAACCTCCTAGGTTGCACATTCCATTGGGAGGCAGAGCATTTCAAAAATGCCCTGGAAAAAGGTCTTATCCCTCCACCTCATTTTTTTTGTATTTTTTTTATTTTTTGATAACAAACAAACATAAGCATAAAACAACAAATAAAACCTTACTTCAGTTGTACAGTGTGTCAGTTGGTACATGTTTCTTGGGCATAATATCTATCGTCTTTCCCTCTTAGATTTAAATTTATATTCCAATTATATTAATCAATTTTTCATGTCATGTTATGTTGTTATTACATCATCATTAGACTTTAGTCGCAAGTTTGCATTATCCTTTTAGATCAAATCTGAGTTTTTATTAATTCTAATTCATATAATAATTCATTGCATAATAATCAATTGTAACATATCATTACTATTGTATTATATTTTCTCCACCTTATTTTTAAAGTGCAATATCATCTTAAATATTGCCTACTTTGCAAAAAATTCTGAAGTTGGGAGGGTAGATAGAAAAATATGAGGGTGAGGTCATTCATTCAGATATTCTAAACTTATTTATTATATTTTTATGCCTATTTTATCAAAAAACTAATTTTTATATAATTTCCATAAATGTATTGTTTTACCATTTTTTCATGTATAAATTTATGTGTCCTGCATTTTTATCTGTCCTGCACTATATTTATGTGTCCTGCATAATGGAAAAGGTTTTAAAACTCTAAAACAGAGATGGGGAACGATGGCCTTTAATGACTTGTAGATTTCAACTCCCAGAATTCCTGAGCCTGGGTGGCTCAGGAATTCTGGGAACTGAAGTCCACAATTGTTAAAAAGACCATCATTCCCCACCCTTGCTCTAAAAGTTACACAACAAATTATTCTCACATATTTGCATGAGATCATGACACTGTAAGAATTATTACAGATTGCTAAAAAACAAAGATAATCTGGTGTGAATGCATGAGAAGAATGTTAAATTAATGCTAATATGATAATCTTAGGCAAGAGAATATAAACCTATTTATTGAAGTGTGAGAACATTTCAACATCCCACAATGGAAGTAGAACATATTTAATGAATTGCATCACAAACTTGAAACCATAGTGGATTTGTAGAGCTGCCAATTGTTGGAAAATAATTTTTCTGTTCATACAAAACCCTGTACAGACATCATTGGTTTGTACCATATTATTTGCCTTACAACTTAGCATTGCAGAAGATGCTGGGGCCATTTTCCCATTAGTAGAAATTGCTAACTCATCCTATCTTTTAAATTAATGTGGGGGGAATATTCCCTCTCCCCTTTTCCAGGTATTGGGAAAAGTTCTTACTTGTAAAAAAGCTGTTATTTTTTTAAAAAAAAAACAGCTTATAAGAGATCTGTAATACAAAACATACATAATGGTGACTTTCCATTTGTGATGAACATCATCCAGTCTTTCCTGGTTGCTAGATATTTGCAAAACAAAACTTTTCAGAAAGACTTAAAAACAAAACAAAATCCACAAGCCAATCAGTGTGATTTTTCATAATGACACAAAAGGCAAATTATCAGCCATCCTTGTGTTAACATTTTTCTTTCTAAGTTTAAAGTTAAAACCAAAATCATCAGGCTAAAAAATAGTTCACTATATGATTACTCCATATTTTTCAAAGAAAGATAATGGAATTCAGTTATATTGCACACAGAGCTGTTATCACATTTGTTAGAATACAAATGAGAGAAGGTGTACCTTTTTGCACCATCCTATTAGATGCCTGTCATTTTGTAATCCATTTACACACTCTCCAAAACCCATCCAAGCAACTATCTCCCTGCTTCCTTAATGTGAACAATTGGGTGATTTGTTTGGGATTCTTTCCCTTCCCACTTTCCTCTTTTGAAATCTGTGGAATGGAATCTCCATACATGTAAATGTGTAGTAAATAGAAAGGAAAGAGGTGGCAATGCAGGACACGTGCTTTTGTATGTAAGGGGTCGGAAAAGCACAATGAGAGCTACATTGCCAGGCATTTTGCCTATGTCTAGACACCAGCTGCCTTGTTGCCATGGAAATCCTCCAACTTTGGCTGATGAGCAGAAGCAGTAATGCCTCTCCAGAGACATCACTCAAAGGGGTGAGTGCGAGAGAGGGGGGGGGAGGAAGACAGGGAGAGAGAGAGATGTTATTTATGAATACAGCACCTCACCCGTTACAACAACATTCAGTTTCTGGGAATGTGGCAATGGTAGTTTCACCCATTTGCTTCGAAAGTCACTTGCAGTACAGAGAGAAGCCTGACAGCTGAGCAAAATAATAGGGAAAATGCTTCACTGCTCATTTCTGAATGCTTCCTACCCCCTCCCTACTCTGAGTGCTCATTCACCAGTACCATCAAGCTTCTTCCATCAGCAGACACCTTAATTGTACTGAAAGAAACACTCAAGGGAGGTGGAAATGGCAGACTGTCAGGTGCATTTAGTGCTATTCAGAGGAAAGTCTCTCCCTGATGAATGCCAGTCTCTCCCTCTCCATTTGCTCACCAAAGAAAAATAACACCCCACTCTCAGCGACTGTGGTGCTGTCATCTTGAAAGCAAATTTCATCAACACTCTTATTTTAGTTCACTCAGCAGGTAGGTGAAAGCATGCAAATGCAATGGGGTGGAGTGAGATGCATAGCAGCATAACAAGGGCAGTATTTCAGGTAAGACACCAAAACATAATTTGTTATTCTCGTAAATTAAGAATCGGGCTATAAAAGAATATTTGTTAGATTAAGCCAGTGGCCTAGCTAGCCCAGACTTGTATGACTTTGTCCATTCCTCTCAAAGCCCCAGATTATACCAAATTCCACTTTAATTGTACACTGCAGAAGTGGTCGTCTCCATGAACTATACCAGCTCATCATTCTTCTCAATCTAACCACTTCTTAGTGCTATTGATCAGAAATTTCAATTAATTCACTAAGCAGCACGGAGAAAAAAGATTATTGAAGGAATTCAAAATGGACTTTCTGTGGCAACACAAACACAAAAGAGACTGCCTTTGTGGGATGGTCTTTCCTTCATGAGCAAGACATCTCAAAACATTTTCTAACTGAGATGAAGAGTAAAAGGAACATACCTCCTATTTCATGTATAATAAACAACACTAGTTGCTTAAAACCTATTTCAATGCTGGCTAGGAGACAGAATTTTTCACACACCTGAAAGTAATACGGTTACTTATGTCACTTCCACATTAAATGTTTTACATCACTTTGGGATTGCTTCCAAGCTGACTAATCTTAATGTACTGCTTTTTGAACTCACTTGGTTTATTTTTGAATAGTTTACTAACATTGCTGAACAACTGGCATTTTTATTTTGATCACTATAGCCTTAATGAACTTGTTAGGAAATCTAGTTTCTTAACTCAGACTTCTACTTCCATGTTCAAACAGCAATTTCTCTCTTCTTCCCAAACCCAAAGAGGTTTAGCTTCCTGTTCATTAAGTTTATCCTTTATGTCCAACCTAGCTACAATAACATGCGAAAAGTGTCTCCTTACAAACTTTCTGGCATGCCATTATTATTTAAGCATTGCAGTTTATTATAGGGAAAGAAGGCGAGTTAAATGCATTTGATAAAAGGTGGCAAACAGAGGTGGTATTCAGCAGGTTCTGATCAGTTCTAGAAAACCAGTAGTGGAAATTTTGAATAGTTCAGAGAACCGGCAAATACCACCTCTGACTGGAGACTTTACAATATCCTTCCCCTGCCACGCCCACCAAGCCACGCCCACAGAACCGGTAGTAAAAAAAATTTGAATCCCACCACTGGTGGCAAAGCACATACAGAGGCATTTGTGTTACTTTATGACTGGGGAGTATCTCTAGGAATCGATACTGACTGGATGACATCATTGTACTTTTCTCTAGGACAACTGGAAAGTGAGCATTGATTGGGTAATAGTGTTATCTGATTCCAAGGTCACCAGGAGTGAAGACAACTGAAGGTCAGATTGAGCTTTGTGAGCATTGAGAAGAGATTCTGGTGGTGTGAAAGTTCAGGATTGTCAGCAGCAACCATAATTATACCTTCCAATATTGCCTTTGCTGCTGAGCCAGTGATAACACTTTGCTTAGCGGTTGGGCTTGCCCCATACTGGAGTCATTGATCAGTAAATCTAATGGTGGATGGTGGATATAACACATTTATATAATAGCACTGAAGAAAATGCAATTAAATATGCACTCTAGGTATATATGTACAAATAATAACTCCCCAGAAGAGACATGGTCAATACTCATTTAAATATTCACTGAAACAGGTAACCAGAAGGAATGATTTAAAATGTCACAATCTCAATCTGAAAAAAAATATGTTTTGCCCATTGCTACAAAATTATTTTTGTAAATGGTCCAAATTATTTACAGTTATAGTTAGAGAGTTTTGAAATGCTATATATAGTAGATATATCAAAAGATATATATGCTAGATATAAGTACAACTACGATAAGAACAACTAAGCTAAGATACAACTTAGTCATTTCTTTAATGAGTTTATAGAGTTAAAACAGCACACATAACTTACAAATGGTCGTCACATGTACAACTTTTGCAGCATCCCCAAGATCACATGATGAATATCCAGGCCCTTGGAAACCAGCATGTATTTATGACAATTGCAGTGCCACAGGATGACCGCCATTTGTGACCTTCCCAGACAGCTTCTGGCAGGCAAGGACCATGGGGAATCACTTAAGGACTGCATGATTCACTTAATGGTTGCATTGATTTACTTTACAAATGTGGCAAAAAGACCATAAAGCCAGGCATGACTCAATTGAAAACTGCTTTTTTTAGCAATGGAAATTCTAGTATCAGTTGTAATCATAAATCAAGGATTACCAGTATCTCAAAACATTTCCATGTCGAAAAGTTTTACTTTTAAAAATATTCAATCCGGTGACTATTAATCAAAAATCAAAATTATTCCCCTCAAGAAAAGGTCAGGGGAGCCAGAAGATTTCAAAATAATAGGAGGATTGTTTTCTGGAAGTCCCAACACATTTTAATCAGATATCTTCTGCAGGAGAACAAATGTCAAAAGAACAAGTTTTAACTCTTCAAGCATGCAGATACTAATCAGAACATAGTCACTCTTCAATGTTTGGAAGAATGATCTGAATAATGGAGGAGGCAGGAAAATCCCAAAGAAGATTAAAATTATGCCAAGATGGCTTCTGATTCAAAATAGATGAATAGAGATATGATGGGTTATGGACTCCTAATGATGTGTTGTTCTAATAGAAGCACCTGTGGGATATTCCTACCAAGCCTGGTTCTGATTTTATCAAAACCACAGCTGTGAACTATTTTTCCCAGCATGACTATATAGGTCTAGATATGTTTCCAGCTGTGGGCTGACATCTGGCAGATGGCAAAATAATGCAGCTTGTACGAGACCTTGAAAAGCTTTTTCTATCACATGTGGTTGCTTCATACAAATTATTTTATTTATTTTCTAGCCATTTGGCATGATTATTCTTAAATTTTTGATTGTGTTTGAAAACTATAAGGACTTGAGCTAACTTGGTGGCACTGAAATTCTTTTTAATCTGATAAAGCACAGTTCTCTTTCCACATACTTAAAACTTCAATTTGCCAATATGATCAAATCTAAGTACAGAATGAATAGGATTTCTATACAGTTGTGAATACTTTCCAAAATTAAGTTGGGGGAATTTTTCCTGCCCAGCTTTTCAATGAAAAGTTAATGAAAGCACTTTCTATCTATACAGATCTGCAGCTTTCCATTTTTTTTAAAGCACCCTCACAGACTTTTCAAGCTTTTGTGCTATTTCCAGTTAACATCTTAAAAATTTAATGGAGATAAAGGTCACTTTAACATCTATATAATAATTATAATAATTACTTTGGTTATCCCATATTGGTTTCTAGTGAATTTCTTGTGCTATTTTCAATGCTGATTTTATCAAATGGAAATGTTGTATATAAATTGAGCCAATTTGATCTAGTGCAGGGTAATAAACCGACTGGATGCGTCATGCGCAGGCCATGCCCACCCAGCTCCATGAAGGGAAAAATTATTGCAATATGTCACAAGATGGCAACATGACACTTTGAGTTTGACACCAGTGGTTTAATGATTAAAGCACCAGCCTAGAAAAGTGTGAAACTGTGAATTCTGCCTTAGCTATGAAAACCAACTGGATGACCTTGGGTCAACCATTCTCCCTCAGCCCAACTTACCTCACAAGATTATTGTTGCAGAGAAAATAGGAGAGGGAAGGTTTGTTGGATATGTTCACTGCCTTGAGTTATTTGCAACATTAATTATGGCATTATATAAATAAAAACACAAAGTTACATCTATAGCTACATATAAAGCAATTAATGCATAGTAAATAAATAGTAACATTTAACACTATTAACAAGAGTTTATTTAAACAACATTTGTCAGCTAATTTTTCTGGAATTTATGTGATAGTAGAAAAAACTGCTGGGTCTTCCAAATAATGGCTCCAATGGTAGTCTTGCAGAATTATGCTATGTAATCATCTGTGTTTGCGAACACACCTTTTATTGGAATTCATAATTCTAATTACAAGCTATTGCCATAGAAACTGGAAGTAACAGATTTCATCACAAGTCCAAAATTATATTGCTCTCTAACAAGGATATATGACATGCTTTGGATAGGTGATAAAAATATTTTTCCTTCTTTATTTCTTAATATTTTGACCAGACTGAGTAAGAGTTCTTTAATGATATCAAGATATCATTATCTGTATCAATCTGTAGTAAATAGGGCAAAGGGAATGATGCCAGCTTAAGATTTCAGTGCAATTGTTATAAAAACCTTCTGATGCTAGAAGGTATAAATGGATTATTTCTGAGCTTCCCATCAGCCTTGCTGACAAATGACCTACTTGGAAACAATTTTGACCATGTTAAAAGCATAGTATCAAATGTATCAATGATCACAGCAACATGTATACCCAAACTATATGGGTGTAAATTACATAAACCTAATGGAACTGATTTCAAAGAAAACTGTTTTTAAGCTTGCAACCCTATATATGCTTAACTGCCTATTCTATTCAATACAAGTATGGATAAAATAAAATTATGAAATAAACAATGAATTAAAAACAACAATTAAAAAGAAAGGAAAGATGTATGTTGTAACAGCAAAACCACAATAAATATTTTAAAAATCATTGTTTCTTAGACTTTTTATAATGCAGGTTTCTGCTGAAAACTTTGGGTGCTGAGACTAGAGGTCCCCAAAAAGGGCATTATATAAGCTTGAAAAGGATCTGCTCATAGTGGTGGCTCAACACAATTAACAGAATTTCATGGTACATTGAATTACTTATACAGTAAGAACATGTACAGAAAATTTCCAGATAAAGATTTTAAAACATAAATAGTACTTTAAGGTGAAATAAACAGGTAAGTAATGCAGATGAATTGAACGTTGGAGACATTGGATCACTCCCTGCCAACAAATTGGCAGTAGCATTTGGCACAAATTGTACATTCAAAAGTTCTTATATAACTTCAGGAAATGCCACCCTGTTTATATACTCTGAGACATACCTCTTACTTGCTTAACGGTACTATGGGTAAACACTGGTCTAATTAATTTCAATTGGGTTCCTCCTGGACTGTGTCACTTATAACATTTCACCTCCTGAACCTTCATTAACCAAGAAGCACCCAAGATTAGTCCAGAAAGATGCTCAGGGAACAATCCAGTCCAGAGTCTCTATCACATGTGTTAGGAATCTGTCAACCAATTAGTTGGGTTGGCAATATATAAACCAACAATGTATGATTGTAGCTTTAAGACAAAATCACTGTATTGATTCCAATTGGTTGATTATATTGCGAATTACCATAAGAGGGAGCTAGAGATCATAGTTTGCTCTTGCTGACATTCTATATCTCTGACATTCTATTGCTATCTAAGATTCTCTGTTGTGCTTATACTTTGATATCTTTGTTTACTGTAAATGACAAAGGCAACCGGAAAGAAGACTTTGTGATTGGATATTTTTTGGACTGTAAAACGTATATGACCTGGACCGTGCTATTTCTTAAAGTAAACTTTAACTCAATTTAGTGTACCTGTGTATGACTGAATAATTATTCATAACTACTCTCATTAACGTTTCCATGTGCATATCCTTGTTACTCAAGGGTTATTCTGTACATATCATAACATTGGTTATGGGCCCAGAGAGATATTGAGAATCAGTGTGAATATACAATTTCATATTCAGCCAGCTGATTGCGGTTTATTGTTAAACTACAAATGGCACAAGAACAGTCAATTAGTATATCCTAGATAACCCGGTTGGAGGGAACAAACTATGTTTCCTGTTCTATGAAGTGCAGTCTACTTCTGTGTAAAGACAGACTATGGACTGCAGTTAATAGTCCACCGGATATAACAACTTGGGACCCATTGAATGATGAAGATAAAAAGAAAATAGCTGACTTTAACCGGGATAATGAAAAGGCTCTTAGTGTAATTGGACTGATACTGAGTGATCAGCAATTAGTCCATTTTCGTGGTGAAGAATCTGCTGCTAGGTGTTGGGACATTTTGAAGTGGATTTATGTTTGAGATAGTGTGGGTGCACACATACACTATACACGTAAACTGTTTAGAGCCCGTCTTATAAAAGGTGGCAATATGTTAGCTCATTTGGAATTTATGAAAAGGACTTTACAAGAGCTATAAGAAGCTGATTTTCTCAGAGTTGCATCAAGTTTACATCATTCTTTTTTCTTAGGATGAAACTTATGATGATTATGTGTCTTCACTGGAAGTTTTAAACAGAGATGAACTTACATTGACTGGCATAACTGGAAGAGTGTTAGAAGAGTCAAGAAGAAGGCAAGATAAAAATCAACTGAGAGAAAGACAACCACAGGAAGAAAAACTGTCTTCAACTGCCTATATTGTTAGGAAATGTTTTCCTAACAATATAGGCAGGTATATAGCCTATAGGTCATATAGCCAAAAAGGAGAAACAGAATGCTATTAATATACAGAGAGCTTATAAAGATGTTAATTTAGCCATATCAAGTATAACTACAACTGTAAACCATGATATATGGGTAGTTGACAGTGGAGCATCGCAGTATATAACTAAAAGTAAAGAGAGGTTTATTAACATGACAAAGAGTAAACAGCATGTATCATTAGCTAATGGATGGAAATTGAGAGCATTTGGAGAAGGTACTGTATACTGTTCATGTATTAATGAACATTTACCGATGTTATATGTACCTAGAGTGATATTTAACTTGCTATTTGTAAGAGCAATGGTAAAAGCAGGATTTGTTGTAACTTTTCAGGGAGATACATGTTTAATTGAAAAAAAAAGGTTAGAGTGTTACTGCAAGATTGGATAATGGTTTATTTATTATACATGATAATCTATTAATTAATGCTAACTCAGTTTATAAGAATAAAAAGCCTCATGATGAATGTATTCATCTGCTCCATAGACGTATGGGACATATAAATTTCAAAACGCTAAAGAAAACTGTTGAGTTATCTAATGGTATAAAATTAAAATCTTGTACAAAGTATTTAAATCACAATGTTTGCAATCAAGAAAAAAGCAAGGTAACTCCTGCAAATAGGGTAAATGGATTCAAAACCAGTGAACCATTAGAGGTTGTTTTTGCTGATATTATTGGACCTAAGAAACCTAGTTTAGGTGGAGCCTGTTACATATTAAGTGTAATTGATCATTTTTCCGGATATGGTTTCTGTTATTTAATGAAAACGAAGACAAAAATATACCAGCATTTTGTAAACTGGCTAAAATTTGCTGAAAGGAAAAAGAAACAGAAAGTTATTAGCTTAGTAACAGATAATGGTACTGAATTTATCAACAGAAAATTTGAAGCCATGTTACAGAAAGCTGGCATTGAACATAAGCGTTCTGCTCCTTATAGACCACAACATAACTCATATATTGAACGTAGAAGACAAACATTACAGGCTATGGCTAGGACTATGATTTCGGATTCTGGTTTATCAGAGAAACTTTGGGGTGAAACAATAATGCGTGCTAACCATCTTTTGAATAATGTAGTAACTTCAACAACTGGTGAATTACCATTTACTTGTTGGAATGGAAAAAAGCCAGATCTCAGTTATTTACATACATTTGGAACCCCAGCATGGGTTCATATTCCCACACAAGTAAGGCGAAAGGGACAATATAGAGCGAGACAATTATATTTTGTAGGTTATGAAGGTAATCATGGATCATTTAGATTTTGGGAGCCAGGTACTACTAATGTATATTGCAAGTGCTAAATTTCTGGAGCATGTTGGCTGGAGAAAGCTTGAACAGGAATATAATAAGGTACAAGATAATGTTGTTATTGAGACTCCATTGTTTACCGATAATCCTAATGATAATAATATTGATGAAAAGATAGTGGAGGAATCCTCAATGGAGGAATCATCAATAGAAGAACCTTCTATGACTGCAGAAGATGAGGATTTGATAGGGGAGGTAAAGGAAGAGGACATGCCAACAACATGTACTGAGTTGCCTAGGAGGTCAACTAGGGAGAGATGTCCACCTGACAGATTTCAAGCAAGCATTGTATGTCAGATTAATACAGAACCTTCTAATTTCATTGAAATAAAACTGTATCCTACAAAGGATCAGATAGCTTGGCAGGAAGCTATGAATAGGGAGTTAAAATCGTGAAAGGATTTAGAGGTGTATGAGGATGTAAAGTTACCACCAGGTCAACGTGCAATAGGTTGCAAATGGGTGTATAAGATAAAGACTGGTGTGGATGGGACTATTATACATAAAGCAAGATTAGTTGCTCAAGGATTTGCTCAGTCAGATAACGACTATGATGAAGTGTTTGCATCTAGTCTGAGAGCAAATACATTGAGAGCAGCATTAGTTTGGGCAGCCAAGAATAAATGTAAAATAAACCATGTAGATGTTGAAACTGCATATCTACATGCACCTTTACAACATACTATCTATATGAAAAAGCCATTAGGTTTAAAGGATGATGGAAAAACTGATTATTGGAAATTAAAGAAAAGCCTTTATGGTCTAAAGCAATCCAGTTATGAATGGAATAAATGTATTGTAAAAGAATTAGTTTCAATAGGTTTTGAAGCTGGTATAGCTGAGCCTTGTTTGTTCCAAAGAGCAAAAGATGGTTTAATTTCTCTATTATTGTTATTTACGGATAACATAGCAATTATAACTAAAACTGAACAAGAAGCAAATGATATTGTTTGTACATTACAGAAAAAGTTCAGGATTAGAAATTTAGGGGAAATTAAGCATTATTTGGATCTTGATATAGTGAAAACGAATAAAGATTTTAAAAATTTCACAAGCCAAGAAGATTAGCTAATTATTAAAACGCTATAACATGGAGCATTGTAAATCTGCTAAGACACCAATGAGTAAGGAATTTACACACAGTGATATCAAAAGTCCTATGTTTGATAAGGAAAGATATCAAACTTTAATCAGTAGTCTATCATATCTGGGTAATTGGTCTAGATCGGATATATCTTACAGTGTAAACCAATTGGCTAGGTATAACACTGAACCAAATGAAATGCATTGGCAAGCAGCTAAGTGAATAATTAGATTTTTAAAACACACAATCCATTATTCATTATATTTAGAACCAAGTAATGAATTAGTGTTAACTGCATATGCTGATGCAAGTTTTGCTACTGATGTAATGACTTGTAAATCAACATCAGGTATAGTGGTAATGTTGGGTAATGCTTTGATAGGATGGAAGTCTATTAGGCAACATATTAGTTTATCCACTATGGAAGCAGAATTATCATGTTTATCATTAATGTGTACAGAATTGATATATTATAAACAATTGTTGAAGGATATTGGAATTATTGTAAATGATTCATTTATTGTTTATAAAGACAATCAATCTTCAATTAGTATGGCTACTAATTTAGCTGTTAAAACAAGGTCTAAACATACTGATTTGAGATATTTGAACGTTAGACAGTGTGTTCAAAATAAATTAATTCAGTTCGAATACTGCATGACTGAACATAATATTGCAGATCATTTCACGAAAGCTCAAGGTGCAATTAAGCATAAAAAGTGTTGTGAGAATTATGGTTTAAAGATATAATGTATTATACAGTATATTGACCTACCCAAAGGGGAGAATGTTAGGAATCTGTCCACCAATTAGTTGGGTTGGCAATATATAAACCAACAATGTATGTTTGTAACTTTAAGACAAAATCACTGTACTGATTCCAATTGGTTGATTATGTTGCAAATTACCATAAAAGGAAGCTAGAGATCATAGCTTGCTCTCTCTGACATTCTGTATCTCTGACATTCTATTGCTATGTAACGTTCTCTGTTGTGCTTATACTTTGATATCTTTGTTTACTGTAAATGACAAAGGCAACCAGTAAGAAGACTTTGTGATTGGATATTTTTTGGACTGTAAAACATATATGACCTGGACCGTTTATTGGACTGTGCTATTTCTTAAAGTAAACTTTAACTAATTTAGTGTATCTGTGTATGACTGAATAATTATTTATAATGTTTCCATGCGCATATCCTTGTTACTCAAGGGTTATTCTGTACATATCATAACAAAATGCATGTTCAAGGCTGCAGTTAAGGCTTTGGTCAGAGTATGTGACTTGCCTTGGGGAAAAATCCAAAACTTCTTCTGGAAGCCAAGACGATCCATATGTAGCCTGGGCCACTCAAAAAAAGACCTCTCTCCTGTGGAAGTAGGCGGTCCCAATGAGTCAGAAAACAACCAAAAAGTGATCTATCCATGGTGATATTAGAGCACATTGCAACTATATGAAGACAAAAAAAATCTATTGCAAGACCTCTGGAATATCTCAGCCTTCTATCATTTGGGACAGATTTATGGTTGCTGTGGAGACCCTGAACTCCTGAGTTGTCCTGCCTTTAACATCACTGGAAGGTTAAAGTCCTCTAGGATGATCAGCCTTAACTACCAGCCTTGCAAAGGAATACTGCAGCTCAAGCAGGGATGATGCTAGTTACCAGGAAGGATGGTAAATCAGCAATAGCCCAACTGATCCTGAAAGCATAACTTAAGCAAAACAGACTCACATCCAATTTTCTGTGGAGCAGACCCTCTAAGAGATCTCAATGATTCATGAATGACAATATAACTCCCTTCCCTGAGGTCCCTGGGGCCGAACATGAAATAACAGGCGGCATATTTCTGAGATATGCCATCACCATTGGCCCACCCAGGTCTCAGTATGCCAAGCTGGCATCCTGGTCCACATCGTGGATAAGGGCAGATTTATTATACACTGATCTGGCATTCAAGATCAGCAGTCAGATCCAAGGGCTATTGATCTGTCTATCTGGTCCCAAATGCTGAGGGTCACTTTCAAACAGTGTTTCCAGCATCCCCAAGTGCAGCCCATGCCCCAAATATATATTCATTTTGACAATGAGTTCTGCCTTGGACAGGCTTTCTATACAAAAACATATGCTTTCATGTTCATGAGGAAAAAAGTTAATTTCCAACTCATTTGCCTTTTGCTGTAAACATGGGTTAAAATGAAAGCACTAATATGTTTTCTTTCACCAGTTAATCCTGTGTGGGAGTAACTTAACAGAAAATGTCTTTCTTTAAAAGAGAAATATGTTGTTCATCTGACAGCAGATGTCATCTCACAGTGATCCTGACATTAAATCTACATTTCCTTAAATAATTTTAGGAGCAACTAAGCTAGCACTTGGAGGTAATTCAAAGTGTTCTTTTAAGCCTGTTAGCTCACCTATGTAACAGTAATATTGTCATCAACAGTAGATGAGAAACACTAAGTTCACATTATGTACTGTGCTATGGTATATTTAGTCATGACTGTTTGGCAAATCTAATTGGCTATATGTGCAAATTTAATAAGACACAATACATCCAGTGGGGCTTAATATTCAAGATAGCAGTGGGTAACTTATTAGTAGACTAGAATCAGCCATATTTACATTATGGAAGTCTAGAAGGCTTCAAGTGATGAGGCAATTATGTAACATTCATATTTTGGGGATATATATATATATATATTTAAGAGCTCTAGGCCAATTTTAAATCTTTATGTTTCAGAATGATAGAAAAGTACCATAATTTTTCAACAAATAGGATTATGGAGTCTCAGAGAAGTTCTATATAGCCCTAGTCAAATAATTGGCCAACTAAAGTAGTTTTTAAACTTCTTGCTGATTTCATGTACTTGGAAATGTAATTGTCACCTGATTCTAACTTGTGATTATTAAAGTCACAGAATTCAATTTAAAAAAAAAAAATCGAACTGCCACAATGAAGGGATTCATAGAAAGTTACAATTTCAACAATAAAACATTTACTCTACAAATAATTTTACATAACAATAAATACACTGAACTGTTGAAAGTTTTCTTTGTTGGTAAATGATACAATATAGAGTAGAAATGCACTTTTGGTTACTAGAGCAATTGGTTGAAGAAAATTGTGTTCATCAAACTCCTACAAATTGAAGGCGTAGGATATCACGATGTTTTGAGCTTTTGGTTTCACCCAATTAATTCAAAAATCTCAGGCTTTGTGGGGTCCCAGGTCGGGGAAACCCAGCAGAGAAATATTGTTTCAGATCAAAAGCACAAGTATACTTGTATGTAGACTTCTGCTTGTGATCTAAAACATAATAATTCCATCTCAAATTTCATGAATATATCATGAAATCTTAAGATATGTAACGTGTGTGTGTGTGTGTATTGTGTGTGAATGTGTGTGTGAATAATAGCAAGTTTATGTTTTCTTCCACATGAATTTGTTTTTCCCATATTCTTATTTCATTCTTAGAAGATTTCTTCCATCAGCTTAAACAAAATAAATGCCATCCATGCCTGTAAATATTACTAGCTAAAAGAGTGTATGAGTGGTCACTGCTTCAAGGAGAAGTGTTACAGAACAAGTTTTTATGATCTGCTTAGACAGTAATTCTACTAAATTCAGTACAGCTGGCTTTCTGTAAAGGGAAATAAGATTACAGTTTTAATCAGATTTCTACTAGTATGTTTGCAGAGCTATTGTTACTCTTAAGAAAAGAATATGCATTCTAAGAAAACCAAGTGAAAAATCATAAATCTGCTTCAAACCACATACCCGAGAAATACTAGCTCTGCTGTGAAATACTGTAGTAAGACCTATGAAAAACACAGATAAAGATGCAGCTCAATGCTGTTTCTCACCATGATAATTTTAAACACAGTAATGCACAAAATAAAGTAAGATGTCATTTAAATGAAATACAAACAAAGAAGAAAAGGTAGAAGGATTTCAGACTGAAAAAAACTTACATTGTTTCTTGTTGCTTTTAGCATGACAAAATGGAAGTCATAGGCAGATGTACGCTGTTCCCACCAAAAGCAACAATCTGTGTTTCTTCCTTCTCTCTCCGGCTTGAGACTTAATTAAGGTGAAACGTGTGGCATGACATCACTGCACTGCAAGTTGTCCGACCCCAGCAATCATCAAAGCCAATGAGGAAAAGCAAAGGCAGAACAGCTCGCTGTGCAGTGATGTCACCGTTGCATCATTTATTTCCCATCACTGATATCTGGCTGTACAGACAGTACAAGATGATGATTTAGGCTATAACTTTTAGAGCCAACAATGATATGCAGTCTATAAAATATTGTACAGACATTTGGGGAGGTCCTATAAACTATATTCAGCAGAAGAAACTTTGATATGTTACATTTTTTTTAAAATGAAGAATGCAATGTATACATACATTCCACAAGTTTTCTTTAAAAAGCGATAATAACGTGAACATTCTAAAGCATTTTTTTCAGAATGTTGTAATGCCCTACATAATTGTCAATTGTTTTTAGTCTGGATTTATATTTAATAAATAGTGAAAAATAAGTCAAGATACCACATTATAACTTTATTAATTATTGTATATATATATTCTCACAAAACTTTCATGCTCAGTATTAAGAAAATAAATGGCATAAAATATAATTATGGTAGAATCAGGATGTTTACATATAAATAAACCCAACAGACATTATTTAAAGACCATTTTTCTTAGTTACTATCAAAATTTGGCATGTAGGTTTAGAGGTAAATCCAGGGAAAACTTCACTCCTATTGCTTTTTATCCTATTATTGTATTTCAATTAATATTGTCATTTTAGGACATCTTTTTAAAAAACCTCCAGTAATTGCCCCAACACAGGGATGGGATTCAAATCTCTTAACAACTGGTTCTGTAGGTATGGCTTAATTTGTGGGTGTGGCTTGCTGGCTGGGCATGGTTTGATGGTCATATGAATGGCTGGGCATGGCTTGGTGGTCATGTGACTGTGTGGGTGTGACCAACTCAATGTCACTCACGTCAAGGGATGCCTTGCCTGGCCCCTCCCCTCCCAGCCATTCCTTGTCACACCCAGCCTTAACTTTATAGTTCTGTAAAAATGTTATTCACCATTTTTTGACCTTATTATCTCATACTACAGATGTACTTTCATGGACCACTGAAAGGAGGAAATGGCTCATATGCTTTGCTAAAGAGTGTGATAGACAACAGGCTTTTAAGGCTGTTCTGGCAAACAGGCTGCCAGAAAGGGGAGCAATGTATTTTCCAAAGCACCAGAAGGCAAACAAGAAGCAATGGAAACTGAACAAAGAGAGAAGCAAAGAGTAAGGAGAAATTTCCAGATAGTGAGAACAATTAACCAGTGGAACTGCTTGCCACCAGAAGTTCTGGGTGCTCCAACACTGGAGGTTTTTAAGAAGACTGGACAGCCATTTCTCTGAAATGGTATAGGGTTTCCCCCAAGGTCCCTTCTAAGAGTTATTCTGTTACCTTTCCCAGGACTTCTACTCAGAGTTTGGCATCCTCAGTTTTCCTGCCTGAGCAGGGGGTTGGACTAGAAGATCTCCAAACTCCCTTTCAACTCTGTTAAACACACATATATTTATGCTCTGGACTATAGACATGTAAACCCTGAAAAATACCTGGGTAAAAGAAAGGCAGTAAAATCACTCTAGTTGTAGGGACAGTGTAAAATATTAATATATGATAAATAATGGAGCAATTAAAAATAATAGCACAGAGTTTTCCCTCCCTTCTTATTTCTTTTTCTTTTCTTCCTATTTCTCTTTCTTTCTTTTCTTTCTTCTCTCCCTTCCTTTTTCTTTCTTTCTCTCCCTTCCTTTGCTTTCTTTCTTTCTCTCCCTCTCTCCCTCTCTCCCTTTCTCTCTCTCTCTCTCTCACACACACACACACACAAACACACACACACACCCTTCTTACCTTGCTATTCTAATTCTGTCAGGATCTCCTGCTGGAACAGGGGAACTAGAACTAGAAGATGACCTCCAAGATCCCTTCCAGCCCTAGATTGCTATGCTTTTTCATGGTCTTTTGAAGCCAGGGTTTGTGTCCTTCCTTTCTCTCCTTCCTTTCTCTCTCCCTCCCTCCATGTATCTATCCATTCATATATCTCATTCACTTTCTCCTCTCTACCTCTTTCTTTTCTTTCTTTGTCCCTTCCTTCCATCTCTTCATTTGTCTATCCCTTTTCTTCTTTTCACTTCCTCTTTTCTTTCTTGTCTCTTTCTTTTTTTTTCTCTTTCATTCTCTGTCTCTCTCTCTGGTTCTCCCCCCCCCCCGTATCTCTGTGTCTCTCTCTCTATTCCTCTCCCTATCTTCCCCCCTCTCTTCCCCCCGCTTTGTGTGTGTGTGTGTATGTGTGTGTGTATGTCAAAGCCAAGTGGGCCAAGTCAGCAAGCTTTCCTTGGTGCCCTTCACTACTTCTTTCATTTCTTCTTCTTGGAATCCAGACTGGCTGAATAACAATAACCAGCCATGGTGGAAGTGTCCCTTAGAGCTATGCTTTTTCTCCTCCTCCTCTTGCGACTGGTGGCTGTGGTGGGGCCAGGGGTTGCACACACATGGGGAGACCTTCCTCAAGTGAACAGCCATCCACCTTGTGCCTGGTTTTGCTGTGCTTTGGCACTCGCTTGAGGAGTGTCTCCCCGTGCCTATGCACCCACACCCCACCACAGCCGCCAGTCACGAGAGAAGGAGGAGGGAGGAGGGGAAGGAGGAGGAGGAGAAGCATCGCCCGAAGAGACACTTTCACTGCGGCTGGCGGTCATTGTTCAGCCAGTCTGGATTCCAAAATGAAGAAATGAAAGAAGTAGCAAAGAGCGTCAAGGACAGAGCGCTTGCTGCCTTGGCCCAGCCACGGCTTTGAGGGAGAGAGAGAGGTGGCAGTGCATCCTGTAACTACACCTGTGGTGGGAAATTTCTTTGGGGAGCTTCGATGGTGGCCTTTGCTGCAAAAGGCGAGAAGTGTGGGTGGGAGAAGGTGAGTGGTGACGGAGCATCCAGAACCATGCCAGTGGTGGGAATTTCCTTTGGCGGCAGCCGAGCACACCAGGGCAGCAATTGCAGGGAGTTCCCCGGAGGGGCATTCCCTCAGCAGGATTCAGCCATGGCAGCACCAGGGGGAAGAGAACATTCTCGTCTCTCCCAGCCAGCATGGCTGAATTGACAGCCAGGCGGGCTGGCTCGTTTTGCTTTGCCTATTTATCCCTTAACCAAGTGAAGCTCGCCCCCTGGGAAGGGTTGTCTCGCAAGCTGCCTCCTGCTCTCTGCTTTGCTGCCATAACTGTCACCACTGCGCTGTGCTAACAGCTCCCCATTAAGGATTGAGATCGCCCGAGCCTATCTGGAGGCTCTGGTGGGGATTGGCGGCGAGCGAGAGGGGTGAGAAAGCTCAAGAAGCCGGCTTCACTCTGGTCCAGTGTGGACTCGGCTGACTTGGGATGGGGCTGAGGGGCCAAAGGCGGCAACTTTGGCAAAAACAGCTCCTGGGCAGCAGAGAGGGCTGCTTTTCTGCTGCACGGAAGCCATTCCAAAGGGAGGGGCACCTGCAAGCTCTCCCAGCTGGAAGGAACAGTGGAGAGGCTCATGAGTCGTGTCAGCTCTGGGCTCATTCTCTTACCTGCTCCTGCTGTGGAAGCAAGGGAGCCTCTCCCGAGAGCAAAAAGCTTGCAAGCCTCCCATCGGAAACAGCTCCCAGGAAGCAGAGAGAAGCAGGATTCAACCAGGCTGCTTCTCTGCTGCATGGGAGTCATTCCGAAGAGAGGGGGACTTGCAAGCTTTTCATTCTCGGGACAGGCTTCCTCACTCTCCCAGCTAGAGCAGCAGGTGAGTTAAGCAGCCACTGACCTGCCGGAGCCAACAGGATCCTCCACGTGTTCCCTGGCAGAAGAAAAGTGGTGGTGGAAAGTCGACTGGCAGCATTGGCAAAACACAAGTGGTGGGGGTGAACGAAGGGGCGAAACAAAAGGCAAGTAGTGGGGGAAAGGCGACTGGGGTTTGCACTTACCCAGGGAGATCATTACATCAGGCAGGGCTGCAGCGAAAGGCAGGCAGCAATGGCTGGCCTGGTGGTCGGGCAAAAGACGGCTGCAATCTGTCGCACATGCGCACAACATTGCACATGCACAATAGGGACTGATTGGGCAGGGAGCGGAGAAGTGAGCCGAGAGGGGCAGGGCCAGCCAGAAGCCTGATTTACTGGTTCTCTGAACTACCAGGAATGGTAACAACCAGTTCTATAAAACCAGGCCGAACCAATAGAATCCCACCCCTGCCCTGTGTGTTTCCCTGTGGCTTGGTAGGAATACAGTTAGTTTTGTGCTGATCATGCTATTACTTTGGTTCCAGTAGAATCCAATAATTCTTTTTCCTAGTGGAAACTAATACATTTATTCATAATAACTTGAATCCATTATAACCTGATAGTAACTAGGGCAGGGGTGGGATTCAAATTTTTTAACAATCGGTTCTGTGGTGTGGCTTAGTTCTTGGGCATGGCTTGGTAGTCACATGACTGGCTGGGTGTAACCAACTCAACATCATTCACATTGAGGCATGCATCTCCTCGCCTGGCCTCTCATGACTGTGGGGATGCTGCAACAGTTGTAAGTGTGAAAAATAGTCATAAGTCACTTTTTTCAGTGCCATTGTAACTTTGAATGGTCACTCCACACAAGCAAAGTACCAGCAAAGGAGGAAAGAAAATCCCAGAGAAGTTCCTGAGAGGAGGAAGTCTAGTCCTGCCAAGAATGTAATAAGAGTTAATGGAGAGACAGTTTTGTAAGCAACTATAGAATGTTTCTTTCCTGCCTTCCTTTCTTTCCTGCCATAATTTCTTCTAACAACTGGTTCTCCAAACTGCTTAGAATGTTAACAACCGGTTCTAGCAAATAGGTGCGAACCTGTAGAATCCCACCCCTGAACTAGGGCATGATTGACTGTGAGAGAATACTTGTGGTCCCTAAATAGGCACAATGGTGCACAAGATGAATCTGTGCAAAGGCTCTCCAAGCTGCATTTGCCATCTGTTCAAGAAGGAACCATGAGTCCAGGAATTGTTACACACCAACTCTGTTGATGACATTTCTGTTGAAGTGTTATCAACAGAGCTGGTGTGCAACAACTCCTAAGAGGACCAAAACTCGCTCCATCTTGCTAGGTCTGAGTCAAAGGCAGTTCTTCCCCATCCAAACCCTTACGGTCTACGGGCAGTGGACCAACTCCAGGACAGCATCACTTTGCTTTATTCAGGGTGAAAAGATGAGATATACTAATGATACTGCATTCAATGCAGTACATCTGCCAGCATTCTTGTTGGATATCAAAGAGGAGGGACAGAGATCCAAGACCTAAGGCACCCCATGTTCCAGAAACCTAGAGTTCAATCTGAGCCCACTCAACTCTTAATGGAGTTGGTAACAGACGAATGAGGAAAATGACCACAAAACAGTTCCCCTCTCCACTAGAGACAATCCAGAAGGATAGTACCAAAAGTTGCTGAGCAGGGGGACGGGGTCACGCGTGCATGCGACAACAAAAAGGTTAGCCATCACTGTCCTAGGTGATAGGCTCAAGATCCAGATGGATCTTGACAGACTTGAACACTGGACCCTATCCAGGGGTGGGATGCAAATATTTTTACTACTGGCTCTGTGAGCAGAGCTAATTGGGTGTGGCTAATTGGGCGTGGCCATATGACTGGGTTGGCGTGGCTTCTTTTTTTGTGCAGCACCCCCTCCATGCTCCGTTTTGTTTTGTTTTTGGCCTCCTGGGCCTCAGGAAAGCCTCCTGGGGGGCATTTTTTGCTCCCGGCAGGCTTCCCTGAGGCTCAGGAAAGAAAAAAACAGAGTGCAAGGAGGGGCACAGCACCCCCCCCCATGGTCCTTTTTTTGGCTTCCTGGGCTTTAGGGGGGGGGGCGTTTTTGCTCCCAGAAGGTTTCCCTGAGGCCCAGGAAGGCAAAAAAATGCAGCATATTCCAATAGGCTGCCAGAAAGAAGAGGGGGTCAATATATTTTCCATAGCTCCTGAAAAGCAGGACAAGAAACAATGGATAGAAACTAATCAAGGAGAGAAGCAACCTAGAACTAAGGAGAAATTTCCTGATAGTGAAAAAAAGTAGAACTGTTTGCATTTAGAAGTTGTGGGTACTTTGTTACTGGAGGCTTTTAGGAAAAGACTGGACAGCCATTTGTCTGAAATGTTATAGGGTCTCTTAATTGAGCAGGGGGTGGACTGGAATACCTCCAAGGTTCTTTCCAATTCTGTTATTGTATTCTGACTTTATTTAAAATATTATTTTAAAAAAACTAATTCTCATGTAAAAGCAGAATCCTGCAACATTCAGCTGGAGATTCTGGCTACAGCTAATTCATGATGAGTGAAAATTTGAATAATGCAATATTTAATTTCATGTTGAACTATAAATTGATACCAGATCACATTTAATATAAACCAAAATTCAGTAAATGCAAATGTAGCACATATACATTTAAGGCTCATGTACGCACAGTTGTCATTGCGGTTTTGATGATAGTATAATTTTTATGTGCACACAATGGAGAAAAGAAAGATTCCGTCCATAGAAAATAGCAATATGCTAATTGAAGGAGTTTGCTCTCAAGGATTTTGAAGATATCTTTTGTAATATAAAAGTTGTAAGGCAAAAAATTATGGATATTGATCATAATCTTGATCAAAGCATGCAAATTCTGCAATTAGGGGACAAAGCACCTGAATCTATATATGAAGATTTAAAGAAAAACAGTCCAGTCTACACTGTTAAAATATTTTAAAGAGTATAAATATGTTTTCAACTTACTATATATTCTTTATATCCTTTAGTGTTTTATTTCTTTAATAAATATTTGAAAATTTATGTTTTCATAAGTGTATATTTCCATACAGCTGAAATCAATTTCTCTATTTTCCATAGAAATATCATTTTGAATAGTTCAAATAATGTGACCATTTCATTGGACTAATTATCCATGCTAATTGAGACTTGCCTGTTTTAAAACTTTTTTAAAAAATGGAAGTCAACTTCAGAGAATCCTGGAGGAAATGAATTATTTCTTTCAATCAGGTTTCAGATTCAGATATGGGACAGAAATAAATATGAGATAATGGTCACATACAGATTATCTCTGATGGAACAGAGATGGAGGTGGTGCATCCATTTTTACTCTTCTTGATCTCTTGGTAGCTTTTGATAACATCAATATGGTATCTTTTGGGGCCAATTTAGGATGTTTAGGAGGTGAGTGGCATAGTTCACAGTTCACACTCCTTCTTCCAAATCCAGTTCCAACTAATAGGGAGCAAAAGGCCCAGTTCACAACCATTTTTTGTGGCATACTGCAAGCTCATTGCACTCCTTTTCAAGATCTTTATGAAAACACTGGTTGAGATAATCCATTACCATGGAATGAGATATCACCATTTGCTGATGATGTCTAATTCCGCCTTGGAGACTGTGAGCACAACACACTTCAACTGAATCCTGATAAGACAAAGTGGCTGTGGGTAGTGCAGATAGTAGTTGTGGCTAGGGGTTTTCACTCAACTTTACGTTGTGTAAAATTGCACCCTTTCCTAAATTGGGAAGCTTTCTGATCAGTCACTCATGATTGTATAAATGTATCTCCCATTTGGACCATTGCAATATGTTCTACATGAGGTCCTCCTTGAAAAGTGTCCAGAAGCATAAGCTGGTGCAGAATGTGGCCATGTGAGCTATATTGGGTGCCCAAAGAAGGGCACATATAATTTCTCTGCTTTTCAAGCTGCATTGGGAGCCATTTGCTTTAAGGACCAACTCAAGATATAATTATGATCTAAAAAGACCTAAATAGCATGAGGCCAGAGTCATCTTCATCCCGTTACATCAGCACTGATCCCATCTGATCAGGTAGGAAAGGTATGTTGCAGACCCCCAAAGAATTCCAATTGGTGGGGTTCATAAACAGAGTCTTCTCTCCCATTGCCCCCATCCTGTGGAACACTCTCCCACAGAAGTGAGATAGGACCCCACTTTTCGGGCCTTCAAGGGTACACAGAGGAGCATCTCCCCTATCTATTAAATAATGTTAACATTCTTTGCCTCTTTTAAATTTCATATATTGTTTTTATTCTTTGAATATTTTATTGTACACTGCCCAGAGTCCCTCTCTGAGGGAGATGGGTAGTTTTTAAATATGATAAATAAATTGAAGCTAACATCCAAGCTTTTGGAGATAAACTATAAATATTTTTATATTTCTACATCGTAACACTGAGTTTCCAACAAATGGACAAAGGACAGCTTCTGATATATTCAGATTAAGGATGACTAGCTGACAATCCCAATTCTCCCCATGAATGCTGTTACTGTAACATGGATTTAATCAGCAATGATGGTGTCAGACATGAGAATTAAAGGATTAGATGATGATGCAATTGCCATTGAGTTATGAATTTTAAAATTAATGACAAAGGAGTTTGAATGGTTGTGACTCTATGAACAGTAGATTAATTTAACAATAGATCTTACCATTGTTCTAAAAGTATTTGCTATGCTATAATCCTATTATTCACCCTACAGAATTAAGAAAATCTTAGTAAGGAACTGAATGATTACAAACGAGAAATACTTTTCATGTACTTGGCACGACTGTTTTATTGTTGTATGGTACATAAAGTGCACTGACATTAAAAGAAAATATCCAGGACTGAACTATATTAATTAAACTCTATGTAGGATGATGTAGCAGGGCAGCAATTCCTCCCATGGTCTCACTCTTCCTTTGACTTCCTTTCCTTTGTTTTGCATTTGCCCAGACACAAAGGCAAAACCTTTAATGATTGCATAGACACCCATTCTGCCAAATCTAATAATTACTACCCCCAAAATCCCAGAAAGGGAATATTGAGCTCTTGTGCTGAGTCATTGAAGCCCAGGTGTGAAAACATCATAGTAATTACTTTTGAGTCATGCTAACAGGCACATTTAATTAGTTCTGAACCAGGGAGAAAGGAGGAGCGACAGGAAGTTTAGCAATAGAGCAATAAACTATTGCAATTTAAAATAATTTATATATATATGTGTGTGTGTGTGTGTGTGTGTGTGTGTGTGTGTGTGTAAGGTTTTTAAGCTGATACACACATGTAAACAAAAGGCAACGAAACAAATAGCTTTCTGTCGGTATGGTCTCTGGTGATGAGCCGAAAGACAGAAAAGAAAGCAGTATGCTTTCTCCCTTAATTGGGGCTTAACAGGGTGTTGTAATACAAAGTATATATAGATAGATAGATAGATAGATAGATAGATAGATAGATAGATAGATAGATAGATAGATAGATAGATAGATAGATAGATAGATATAGATATAGATATAGATATAGATATAGATATAGATATAGATATATAGATATATATATAGATATATATATATATATATATATATATATATATATATATATATATATATATATATATATAATGTGTCAAATTTTGTTTTGTAGAGTTTCTCCAAGATAAGAAGGTACTCAGCAAGTGAAATTTTTTTAAATCACTACCTATTCCAGGTCTATTCCATGAGTTTATTATCAATACCTAAAAGAAACGTTTATCAGCATAAAATTTGGGGACCAGTTGCCATAATAACAAAACTGGTGATTAATGTTGTCCTTACCATTTTAATGCAGAACAAGCTCTCTTTAATTGCCCCAGCTTCATTTCTTCTCCACTAAATGTAGCCTACTTACTAGTCTTTATCTGGAGAATGGAAAGAAGTAGGACTGGATAAATATAGTCAGTTGTTTGGAATGGCATATTTAACATATTTAATATGTCAAATTGTCCAATTTGGATCACAGGCACAGAAGAATTTTCTGCTCCTCATTTCATTTATTAGTTGAACTATTTCATGAGTCTAACACTGTTCTGGAAAACTACTAGACCCATAATTCCATATAGTTTGGCTGACAGGTCAAAAAGGCAGAAGAGGCATAGGCTGAATTGGCAGATAGGAAATGATAATGAGCACATTTCATCTTCCACTAGTGCTGCAATGTTATAGCAGTGAATCCAACTCTCTCCTTTTGGCTGGAAACACTAAGAAGTAGCACATAGGTAGCCATGGAACTAGAATGGTGTAGGCAAAAAAGCATCACATTGCCCTGTTAAAATAATAAAAACTATAAAGTACAGCCATGCAAACCTCTTGACATAGGCAGAAACAGCAATGCCCTACTCCTACCCCCCATAAAAAAAAGTAACAGAATCAGTAACACAAAGCTAGGGCAACCCAGCCTCATTTGAAGTTCACAGCAACTTAATGTGCAAGCACAAAACTATCCTTTTCTCAACAGCTGTAATCTGGTAGAGCTTCCTTCCTTCCTTCTTTTTTCTTTTTGTCTGTCTTTTTTCTTCTCTTTCTTTTTATTCTTTCCATTTTTCATTCTTTTCCTTCCTTCCTTCTTTCCTTTTCTATTTTCCACAAAACAGTGTTCCATTTCACATTTAAAATACAGGTCTTAGGGTTTTTCAAAAGAGTGCTAAATTCCTGCTTATAAGGAGCCCAAATAAGACCTAACAAGCATTCCAGAAAGCACCAGTCAAGCATTACATAGGCAGATGCTTCTGCAGAAGACAGATGTATGTTCTATCGGTAGCACATATCAAAATGGCCCTAGAGAGTAATTCTTAACAATTAGAAGAGAGGGGGCATGCCTGCAGCTTCCTAATGTAGCAATAGGAGTTGGCAGAGCCCACCTTGATCAACATTAGCAGCCACATCATTGATGAATCATGCTAAATTGGTCCATGACAAGAATTATGTCAAATTATATTTAAAAAAATTATAAGGATGGGTCATAAAATTAATGGCTACCTAAATAGGCTTATGCCATGGTTGGAGAAATGAGAATGAGTCCTATATCTCATTTTAAACTGTAAATTGAAAAACAGTTATATAATTGGTTTCCCTTTACAAAATGGAAGGTCTCTGCAAATAGTTATCATTTTTCATTTAAGAAACTAATATAAACAGAACCTCTAAACATAGCGGGACCAGATTATTTATCAGTTTACCATTATGTCTGAAACAAACATAATTTGCTTCATGCTGAACTTACATTCTATCATCTACTTCTACTTTCCTTTTAATTTATTGTCTGGGGAAAAGTTTTAATAGAACTGAAAATCTTCCATATTGCTCCATAGTAAGAGTCAGTAAATGTGTTGGTCAAATTTTGTGTTTTAAGTTTAAAACATTATACCTTCTTTTTCTTCTTGGATAGCAAATCAAAATGTTTATATTTTCAAATGCCATTCTCTTTCTTTCCCTCTCTCTCAGAATGATGGCTATTGTAAACTATAGATTATTTTAATTAGGAATTAACTTAACCTAAAAAGACAACTAGAGAAACACAACTGGTCAGAAACGAATAATGAAAACCAGTATCAATATTGTACATTGTGCTGTAGCAGCTTGATTCCCTCTCAAGGTTTTCTGTTTCTGACCAAGAAGATGCCAAAAGAAAATATCTTCCAGACATACAGCACTTGTTATAGTAAAAAAAAAGGAAACAATTAATTCTATCCAAGGAACTGTTAGCTTTCTATAGCAAAAGTTTTCATAAATTAAAAGCCATTAGATTAAAACTGAATATGTCAGAAGTAAATGGAGATGAAGCTGACTGCAGTATTATAACCTCTAAGAATTTTTAGGCTCCTTTTTTAAAAAAAACAAACAAACACAAACTTTTCATAGCAAAAGTGCGAGGTGAAATGCAGAAGAATGGTTAGCCATTATTTTTGTTGCTAAGTAATTGGAATTATTGATTTCGCAGTTGAGAGTAGGAAGGGATAATGATTTGCATTGTTCAATTCTGTGAATAGCTGACTCTCAAAAGAGGAAATCTAATTCGCTATCAGCTCCTGCCAGCATCTACAATTTGTGTTGCTAAGATGTTTGCAATAGTACTACTAACTACTACATGGATTTAGTGATTTATCCCATTGTTAAATAGTTTTCATATTTTCGTGAGATTTTAAAAAGAGAGGAATGTGACAAAGAGCTAATTTATAAGGGATTTGCTGGATCCATTTCAGCATGTATTCATTTTCTTAAGCTCTCAAATATGAACAATATAGAAGTTATATAAGTCACAATCTCATGTTTAAGATTTTTCATCTACAAGGGCTTACATGACTGCCACCCTTTAGAGAAGAGGCAAAATTTCCATTTTACACAGTATGGCTTTCTACTGACCACCAGAAAGAAAGGTTTTGTCCTGTTTCAGACTTACCAAATGTACAATCTAACCCTATGGAAAAATGTCCAGCTAACTGCATCCAAAATAATGAAATAATTCTGGATCTTGGCTATACTCCAACAGGTTTACTTTAGTGCCTTGAATAAAAATGATCAACCTTCAACCTTACAAAACTGAATTATAGTTTTGGATGGAGGTCTATCTTGTGTGGATCCTAGGGCAACTGTTGCATTTGTTGGTCTCTAAATAAACTCTACAGAAATATTATATTCCCTGTGGTATTTAACAATTGTTCATAAGAATTATATGGCATGATTATTTTTTTAAAAAATGATATGAAATCCAAGAAATTCTCATAATGAACATTAACTGCTTTTTCTGATTTGCAATTTTAATCATTAAAACTATAAAGCTTTTCCTCGCATGTTGCGAAAATGCAAGAATACTCAGTGATCACAACAACAACTTTGCTTTGTTGGCCACAGTCCAGAGTCCATATATTTGGAAGCTATACGAAAAAGGCTTACATACAGTATCATATATATGGGCATGCATAGAGCATAAAACAGCTTCTACACTTGAAACAACACAGATTCCTTTAGATCAAACGTCTTGAATATCACTACAAGATATCCCTTGCTTTTTTTGAAGTTATTTCATTTTAGTGATTCTGGCCAATGTGCTGAAAAGAGTTCCCTAATTCTTTAGCTCTTTTGATCAAGAGATAAGCGTGTTTAAAAGTGAATCTTCATTGAGTTGCAATTTAAATGAAGACTTCCACCCCCAGGATGAAATTTTTTTAAAAAAAAGCACTATTAGTCTAGTTCTCAGCCAGCAATGTGGAAGCAAGAATTATTCACTGTTTTTTGTTTAGTTTAATTCATCTTTGTGCTCACTCTGTTTGGTCACTTGCAGCAGGCGTGAGCTGGCTTTTAAGTAGCTATGAAGAAGTCCCTTGATATTAGAACTTTTGTACAAATTGTGATCAAGCCATTTTAATAAGATTAATTGAATGAATTTCTTTTAACAATTAACACATCTATAAGTACATATATTAAGATGTCTCATTAATCTCAGAGAATAGTTACTTTTAAATAAATATGATTAGAATCCCACTGATAGCCTGCTACAGCTAGTACTATATCCTTAGCAATATTTATTCATTCAGACTATCATGTAAAGCTCAATATAAAATATTATCTATAATAAAATACTATTCAAATAAACTATATAATTAAAATAATAGCAAATAAATATAAAATAAAACAATAATGAAATTTTGAATCCAGTGCCTGAATAGAGGATTCCTCCAGTGTTTAAATGTCCATTAAAATGTTGACAAAAATATTACTCAACCCTTATGCTTAAAAAATAATATAATGGCATTAGACAACAATTCCACAATAAAATCACATTTTATTGGTGTTAACTGGTGGAAGTAAACATTCATGGATATCAGCAAGAGGTCAAATCTGAAGATAGTGGACACAGCATCACAAACCAAACCTGGTCCGTTTTGACATCAACACACACCTAAAAGGGGCAGGACATGGATCTCAGGAAAACTAAGAAGCTGGTTCCATTGGCTGCTTCCTTCATCCTCATATGAGGCAGGAAATAGTTTTCATTTATTTCATTTGCTGATAGAGGTATAACTACATTGTTTCTTCTTAACAAGCAGTACAATGGGTTATAGAGGAGAAAATCATAATGGAGAGGTAGACTTAAGCACTAATGAAACTTATATATTAAGCATCATAAATATACTTTCATTTATTTCTAAATATTATAGTTTTATTTCAGAGAACAAGGCATAGTGTGTCCTCCTCCAACATTTCTCCTGCAAAGGAAACTGGACTGAGAATTAGTGATTGATACACTATCATATATGACTGAGGGGGAATTTAACCTCTGCATTTCTTTGATCCTAGTCTAACACCTTAACTACTATATTATCCTGTAATGTGTACTGATTTTTTTACAACTTTATCAACATTTGATATTAAATATAGTAATATCATTTTAAGAGACAGCTACTGCTAGTTAAAACATTCAAAACATTAAAACTAGTATAAGGACAAGAGAAGAAGAAGAAAAGTAAAGAGTCACACAAAACAAACTGAATAAAAATTAACATACAAAAAATTCATGCAGGGATTTAATTATAGATTAATGTGCAACCCAGAGCTTGTGAAAAAGAAAATTATCACAGACAGATTTCATATTATATTTAATCCTTGTAGTGCTGCCACAAGGGAAATGGTGTTTGCTCACTTAAGAGTAATCTCTGTGAAGATTTCTGGATTAAATGGAGTGAAATTGAAAAGAGCACTAAATTTGTCCAGTGTGATAGAAGCTCTAAAATGAAGGTTTGTCATAGATATAATTATCTAAAATTGTAGGGTGTACATTTTTGTGTACATTTTTACACAGCAAAAATATTGCCTGGAAACCATTCTATATATGCAAGAAATATTTAATTTTCCCCTTTTTTTTCAATAAGCCTTTGGAAATAATCTATGGAAATTGGTTTCTCTATGAAAATGGTAGAGAAATCAATGTGATTCATAGACTACTCGAATGCAGAATAAAATATACATGCATAGGATTCTTCTATTACTAAATGCGTGGGAAGTTTCCCACTCAAGTTAAATGCTTTACGTTTTTTTCTGAAGATAAGTACCTGTCCTCTTACTTTCAAAAATATCGAAGCTCTTTATGAAACAAAAGTTATAATACGTAATTGCAAGTCACTCCTTCCTTTTAAGAGCTATGCTTCTTTGAGAATATCTGCTGGAATTAAGGGCCTTGTACAGATCAGGGAAGAGCTAAAAGTGGGCATGATGACATCCTTCTAACATTTTCTTTCTTGGGTTCCTTTTTTCCCTTCTTTTCATGTTCCCCTCTTTCTCTTTCTATATACTTCTTTCTCTATATCACTTTTGCTAGAAAGGGTGAAACAAGGCTTGTTTCTAGAGAATTTTTGAAAGTAATCTAAGCTCCAAATAAAATCAAGTCAAAGGCTACTCATTGTTAAACCCTAGTAGAATGTAATATATTATTTTCTTTCAATAGATCATGTACAGTATTCTCTTCAATTGTGCTAAATGTACTCAAGGAAGTATCCCAGGTTTTGTTTTGAGAACATGTACTACAATTCCATCTAGCTTCAAGTCTGTCCTAATGATTTTTCATTCTGAGATACATATTTTTCTTCTATCATTTTTTTCCAACAAAAACTGAATATTCACATTCTGTGGTCGCTGTCTGAAAAACCATTACCTAGATTCATGTAAAAATATAGGGAATCCCTGAGGAAAAAATCCTTAAAAGATAGGACACTGATAATAAGAGAAGGGGGGAAATCAAACTAAATAATTTTGCCATTTTGTTGTCATCTGATTGAATTGATATGTCCTTCAATCTATCCCCTTTCATAAAATATGTTTCTCAGACAAAGAACAATGAAAAGGAGGTAGCTCATATGTTGCCAGTGTCACTGATGAGATCATATTCTTGGATTAGAAAACTGAGGTAACTGCAGAAACACTGTAAGAAAAAGGCTGAGCTGCATTTATTTTTTGTAATAGTAATAGCCAAGTCTTAGTGGCTAGCCATTGTTACTGGCTTGTTGCCATGGAATTCATTTATTTATTGGCAGGTTTCCACTATCAATTACATTGATAGCTTTTTTTTTGCTCAGTGACTTGAGACAATATTTATATTATTTTTACAGTAAGAGTCAGAACCTTTTGAAGAATTTCCACAAAAACTTTTTTTCCCACTTCAAATGTTTGAACTTTTATTTCTTTGTCCCTGTTGTTGGGTCAGGGATAAATAGGATACAACAACATGGGATAAATTTTATAAACTACTCTCAGATCACTGAGCTAGAGAAGAATTCACAATGTAGAAAATAAATAAACAGAAGAAATTGTGAAGGAAGCAAATAATACTGAAATTTCACTTTCTAAATATGTCATCAGCATTCAAAAACAAGCTCTCTTAAGTGTTTCTCTTTGAATAATCAGGTGCATTTTCAAGATTAACAAGATACCATTCCTAGTTACGATGCCTCTACCTCTTCCTTCCTTGCTCCTACACCAGAAACTATGTGGAACATGAAAGGGGGGCAACATCCTTTTATACCAAATCAGAAATCTCAACTAAAAGCACAATTTCTCTGATGAGAAACCATTACATGTCCATTTCCATTTAGAGAAAAGTTCTAGCTTTGTCCTCGGTGGAAGTAATTTTGTGATTGTAGGAATTGTGTATTCACCCACAGGAAGTGTACATATAGTGATGTGATGCAGACATTTTAGGTATGAATCCAACACCATTTATGTATTATCTACTAAGCTACCATATAATTTAATCCCCCTGCAAGGAAAGAGATAAGACAAAAAAAATTAATGAGACAGGAGTGCATAAAAAGATGAGTTTATAGAGTTCTATAAAATTCAGGAGCATGGAAGAAAGAGCCTGACTATAGATGGAACAATGGGACTAGGATGCTCTTTTGGAGACCACAGCAAGGAGAGTTCCAGTGGCTGTCTCAATAAAGCTAATATTCAAGAACTCATGGAAAATACTTGCAGGACCACCACTCCCCTGCAGATGTCGCAAGAAATAATACTCTCCCTCCTTTCAAACAGTACTATTTTATTGGATCCAAAGGTCATGTCTTCTCTGTGGCAACATCTATCCTATAGAATAGCACCCATCTTGAAATCTGGATGGCTCCAATTTTCTTAGCCTTTTGCCATTTTCTTAGCCTTTTGACGACCTGCCTGTTTCCCCTGGCATTGTCCTAGGTAGTTAGATGAACTCTGATGTTGAAACACTGATGTTTTCTGGCTGTTTTCTTTAATCTTAGAATTTATGTGATATTTACAGAAGTATAGCTGTTGTTTTAAGCCCAGTATGTCATTCAGAGTCATTGTTGTGAAATAGATGGCCATATAAATTATTTAAATAAACGTCTTGCTTTGCAGTTTTAAAACTGCAACAAATGAACTCTGCCTTTTAGTTTACACCTGAAATCAAATTACTAAATGGCTAGGAAGGTATATAAATAAGTGATTTGAAAAGTATAAAAAATAATACATAAGAAACAAAGAAAAGAAACTAGTATACATCCATACGAATTCTGAACCTGCGGTTGAATGAAGAAATGTTGACAAAATTGACAGGAAGTTTCTCACTGTTTTAAAATTTGGTGTATATTTTGGCCTCTAATCTGTAATCTGAGACTACATGCTGTCACTTAGTGGAAATAAAGGAAAATATGTATGTTTTTTAAAAAAAAATAAAGCAATTTTTGCTGTTGTTGGGGAAAATGCCTTAGAAAGGGATGGAAGCGGGGGAAGGACAATAGTTGATGTATCCATAGAGATTACAACAAGTAATCAGTTCATGGGTAGAAAGATATCTATATATTTGTTTTCACTATAATACATCATCATCATTTTATCCCCTGCAGGATGAAAGCATCTTCCGCATGCTTCCAACCAATACGGCCTTGAGCTTTTCTTTACCAGTTGGGTCACAATGCTTGCACAATGTTGTCGCTCTATTTTGTTTTAGGTGTCTTTTGTGGATGCTTTTTATCAACTGGGATCCATTCTATGAGACTGCCTTAGTCCATCTGCCATCAGTACTTCTCCCTACGTGACCAGCTCATTTCCATTTATTTCACTCTTTTGATGGCATCGTATATTTTCGTTTGTTCTCTAATCCATGTGCAGGAGCTTTCTATCTTGTCTTGTGATGCCAAGCATGTATGTCTCCGTGGCTCTTTGTGCCACTCGTAGCTTTTATATTGATTGTGAGGTTAGTATTCATGTTTCACTGGCATGTATTCATTTTCACTATAGTTATAGCTCATTATCATCTGAAATCTTTTTTTGAATAATTTAATGATTAATTCATTAAATTTGTAATGATGCATTATTTCTGGCAACCAAATGATTAATTCTTCTAACTTGTTGTCATTTCTTTCTTGTGAACCCAATATCACTTGATTATATTCAGTTGCCTTATTTATGTAATACTTAGTTTCCCCTACTCTACAAAATTGCAAATAATATAGTCTTTTTCCTACTTTTTTCCAACTTAGCAACACCCTTTCCATTTTGATCCTACAAATCCAGTGTTCAATATTAAATAGTATAATCAAGTAAAGTATCATATAAAACTTAAGAAATTGTTCCTGAATGATTATTTGAAGTTTTGAGAAACTTGTGGAAATAACCTGAACACAAAATCATTAAAAAATTAACCTCTAAAATTTCTGTGTTTATCTCAATAGTGTCTATAATGTGTGTTATTCCCTGCACAATAATTTTCTTAGAAATTTTGTTCTATTCTGTGTTATTGGAGCCAGGCAATAGTCATCCAGAAGCCTAAAACCATCAAATTGCCAAGTCAAGCTACAGGGGGGAATAATAAAATCACAAATACAGGGTTGTGGAAAGGTTGTCACAATTCGGTAGCATGTTTCATCTGTCACACTGTCACTGAACGAAATGATATGTATTCCAAAAAAACAGGTTTGCAAGTGTACTGATTCCAAATTCCTAATGCATCTTTTTTGCCATCCTTTTATTCCAGTTTCTCATGTTTTCTCATGAGATGTAAAGACCAATTTGCAAGAAAGTGATTCAAAATCATATTTGGCCCATCTCCACTGAAATTATTCAGAATTAAGCCAAAAATCATCCAGTTTGGCTACTTATCCTACTTTAGACTTTCAATGGTTATCAAGAGAGATGGGATGCTGCCGGTATAACAACCAGTTTGGTGATCGTGCACTTTGTGCGCACACGTGCCTGATGCAGTTGAGGAGCGGCCATCCATTCTTCCGCACTAGTCAGCTGGGATGATAAAGGTCAGTACAGTGCAGGGCCGTGTGGGCGGACCCACTTGATCATTGGAGCGAATCGGTTCTCTGCCAGCTGATCTTCAGAGTTAGGGGGTTCGCCCGAACCGGTCCAAACCAGCAGAATCCCACCCCTGGTTATCAACCTTTATAATGTGTGTTCCCCTAAATTTATTAGCTGGTATTATTTATACAGATCAAATATATGAGTCATAGAGACAGTGCATGTACTATAAATTTATCTTGACATTATATTTCCTACTAAAAAGGCAAGAGCCTACTCTACAGTTATCTCTGGACACTTGAAATATTAATTTAACTCCTTTGTATAAATAATATTTCTACCCCAGATTAACAGCTAGTTTCAAATTATGCTGTTAAAATGTTTTCAGTGATTAATATTGCACTACATACCTACCTTTGACTTTGATGTTATCACAAGGATTTTTGATTATATATTCTTGCCATGGAGCTTACCATTCAGATTCCACTTTGATATATCACTGGCTATTTTATTCTGCATTAATCTCATAAACAGCCAAATTATGGATTAATTCCATATTTTCTCCCTCCTCGTCTGTATTATAAAATAGCTTACCCACACGCTGTTATAGCATACCTGTTTTCTCTTCATTTTGGCTACTCACTGCCGTGTCTGTTTGGGGTTGCGCTGTTGCCTTAGCAGTAGCATCTTCTGCAGCACTAGGGGAGACAGCAGTGGTGGCACTGGCAGGCACATCGGCTTGTTTGGGTTCCTCCTTGACTTGGGCTTCATCAGCCTTCAAGGATGGTGAATTATCAGTGAAAGCTTTATTGGCACTTTCAGTGGCAGCAGGAGCAGACTTTTCTTCCAATGGAGTAGCCGGAGTAGTGGCCTTTGGAACAGGTTGCTCTGAGCCACTGTTGACAATGCCATCTGCCTGCTTCTCATCTGCTGGGGTGTTTTCCCCTTTGCTTTCACCTCCAGGTAGGGCATTCTCAGTTGGAGCAATTTCTGTAATAGCAGTTTTGCCATCTGCCAGACCATTGGCAAGGACCTCCTCCTTCTTCTCTCCACCTTCAATATCAGTAGTTGGGACATCTCCCTTCTTCTCTCCCTTGAGCTTTTTCCTTGTTATGTGTCCACGGAAGCTAGCCTGAATTTTGATGGCTGCCTTATGAGCTTTATCTTCTGGTTTGATGCCATCTTGTTCAATCTTTTGGTCAATGTCATCATTTTTTTCAACCTTTGAAATGAAGGGGAAATGAAAGAAAGGGAAAACACCCAATTAACAATTAATTCAAAATGTCTCCACCAAGCAATAAAAAGATAGTTCTGATATTTACATAACATATTGCAAAGGACACAGTAACACAGTAGCATAAAATAGTGAGTTAGTATTCTTTTTTCATGAAAAATACAAAGTTCAAAAATGCCCAAATAATTGAAGTATAAATGCCTTGTCCACCCCATGTTTTATTAATATTGATACATATTACCATTTAATCTGGGTTGCTATTATGCTGTAGAATACAAATTACTAATAGTCTCACAACAAACAATTCATACTTTTAAGTAGTATTTCTATTTCAGCATTTTATAAAAGTACAGGGAACCCAATTTGTGCAGATATGATATACAACATTTATAGTAACTTTTTCACCTTATTAATCTGCTACAGGTTTGTGGTTCTTTTTTTTATTCAATGCCTAGCATAAACTAATAGAAATGATGATACAGGAACTTATTTATCTGTGCAATGTCAATGCCTGAGATAGCCTTGTGCATCATATCTTACACAAACATATCCTATAATTTTTTTGCATATTAGCTATGCATATTAGCAGTGTAGAACAACTCTGATCAACCTGAACAGCAATGGCAGTCTCTTTTGAATATTATCTCAACATACAAAGAAACATTTTCATACAAAGCCTATTCAAACATACAAGAATCCAACATCACTTTGAATGTTTAAAAAACGGTAAAGATTCCTTCAATTTAAACCTGACATGTGATTTCATGTGCTATTTCGCTATAGTTTTGTTCAAAACAAGGAGGGAGTCACTTGGTCACTGCCTTCTTTAGTAACGCTAGGAATCTTCAACCAAAGATTAAGCTACTACTTCATCTTTTTTCACTTTAAATATTTTCTTAAGGAAAAATTGTGGAATAGGTTTCGGGGATGGGGGGGCGTATTGTAGCAATATAGTTTTGAACGTTATTTTAAAAGTAGATAAAGTGGGTTGTTTGAGCAATCTAATCTTTTTTATTAATTACAAAATCTTTAAAATAGATTTCTATAAGAGAGAGGAAAAGAGGGAGAGATTCCATAATCCTCCAATTCCTTTAATAGTTAAAATATACAAAACACATTAGTCCAATCATATTTTCTTACATACTTAGCTGGAACAAATATTTGCCAAAATAAACAAATAAACAGAACAGGAAGAATATCTTTAGCGGAAAACTTAAGTTTTATTCAAAATATAGAGCAATTGCCCACACAGATGTACTTATATAACTCAATGTATACAGTACATAGTTTGCAAGAAAAATGTTATTAGTTCCTGTGACCTTAGAGGGAAAATCTGGTAATGCTTTACCATTAATGAAAGCTTGCAAATTTTAGAGATGACTTTCTTCAAATAGTTATTGTCCAAATGTTAGAACACAGCAAACAGGAAATGTATAAACTTCAGACTGAAATATGTAATCTTAATAAAAATGATAAGAGCCCATCATTATTATTAATCTCCCAAGCAGAATCTTTTTTCCTAGACTTTTTGCTGATAGTCCCACTGAGTGATGACTCCAACCTCCAATGGGAAATCTAAACTAATTTAACCAGCTTCATACAAATGCTACATGTTAACTTGGTCATATTTTTTGTGCTCTGTGAGCAAAAACCATGCAACCATGATAAGCCCTATTAGATCTGAATTAGAATCATCTTACAGAATGCTGTGAACTAAGGATCAAATCTAGTAGAAAAGAGTTTTAACAACTAAAACTCAGTCAGTTAGATTAGCCATGATTTTAACCAACAATTGTTTGAAGTGAATTTAAATATATTAATTTGTGAAATTAGATCTAAGCCAACGTGTTCTGGGATTTTCCCACCACTATATACTTGCAAGAAATAAAATTGGCACACAGCTTAAAAGTAAGGAAGGATTTGATGGATGGCATAAGTCACAAAAAAGAGAATATATTATTAAAGTGCATTTGGATCAAGGTTTCTTTGCATTTGTATTTATTTACAATTTATTAAACTGTTCCATTCTAAAGACCTATAAGCAGTTCATAAAAATAACTTGCAGTTTTTTCATAATTAAAATAAGCAACTAAACCCCTGAAATTCATCATTGTTTTTAGCACCTTTCACCAATATGGTCAAATACCAAATTTGTTGAAACTTATAAAACTAATAGAGCAGAACAGAAACAATGGTAATAAAAATATACCTGTTACTTACACATATATATATATAAGTGAAATACCATTCATGCATCATCATAAAATTTCCAGAACCATAAAGCCTATAAACTTTAAATTTGGCATGTATGTTTCTCTTGGCTTCTAGATGCTCACTAAGAAAGGATTTTTCGAAATGACCGTCAGAGCATTATTATTTTGTATATTATTATTAACACACTCTGATACTAAGGAGTTCTGCCCCTCCTCACCTGAAAATAAATCTATTCCAAATGCAAAACACAACCAGAGGAGAGGAGTTTCAGTTTCAGTTTCACAGCACCAAGCAGCTTTAGTACAGAACAGTTGAACTAAGCCATGCCCAGGCTCCTTGCTGTCTCCTTCTTGCTCACACAGCAAATACTATTCCAAAGTATTCTCAACTTTCTCACACACTGACAGGATGCTAGCCAGATGAATACTGATGGATTCTGGTAAAGAGGCAGAATTTTCCCCCTTATTTTCTTCCTCCAAAATTAAGCCCGACCACATAGTTTTGTAGTGAAGCACGGGTATCGAGCTAGTATTTAATATACCAGGATCCAATCTGTGTTGCAGATTGCAACATTACAACATCACTGCAACATTATTCTGGGACATGTATATTCACCTTCATTGGTGATATTAAATTTATGTTATTGTTGTTTTCATTATAATTCTGTTGTAATATAATATTCTGGTATAGAAAAATTGTGTTTTGTTTAATAGAACATAGAGATGCTACTATGATTTAATCTAGCTCCATCAGCTTAAAAATATTGCATTTTTCAATGCAATATTTTCAATGCAATATTTTTCAACTAGTTTTCATTAGTCTTGCCACATCAGTGAGACATCAATAAATAAAACTGTAAATAGCTTTATATTTGTTTCATTTGTTTATTATTTTATAGAATGAACATTTTTACTTTTATTTATTTTTGAAGAAAAAGTTTCTGAGCCTCATATAAAAACTATAATCTGACCAGGCATAGTAAAAGAAGTTTTAATGAAAGCAACTTTTGGGAATAAACATGTGGTTTGGTTTCTGGCAGGAAAGTCCAGATGCAAGAAGTTCAATTAAGAAGTACAGAATCAAGGAATTGGTAATAAATATTTCTGACCTAGATTATGCTAGGTTTCTGATTTAGTCTGTTATGACTTCACTTTCTGTCAGTTACAAGTGCTTTTTTTTTTGCTGTACTTTACAGATTTCAACATCCTGTTCTCACTGCAAGTTTCTATGACTTCACACCAGTGGGTCTAATAGTGCAATAAAATTGATTTTCCTTCTTGATGCAATGTTAGTTCAGTGGTCAAGATCATCAACTCACTGAAGCAACCAAGAATAAAGGGATACTATAACTCGGCTTTAAGCCTCCTCCATTATTAACTATGTACAATTCAGTAATTATTTAACCTTAGTGGATTTTTTAACAGCGCTCTTGGCTGAAGGTGGCACTTAAGGCCTTTCTTCTCCTATTATTAGAACTAAATGACTGGTGCTCTTGAGGTCATGAAGGTAGTCTACCACTTGCCATCACCATTTTGTTATCTTTCACAAAATTGTTATCTTTCACTTTTAAATGAAGTCTGTAGGTGGATGATGATGATGATGATGATGATATTTCACACAATAAGCCAGATGTTCAGATTAGATTTTGTATCTATATCCACCTATCAAGTCTGTCCCAAGCAAGGACTTGGGTTAAGCAGATGATGAAGTTTTATGTTGTTATGTTCAAATTAACAAATACATTTACAGTATTTAAGATGATCACTCTGTTGCATATTTTCCTTTACAGAGTAGCCTGGCCATATTTATCACATCATTAATTATACGTTTTGCTAAGAAACCATGTAGATTTCTGATTCATTTCTAGATATAATTTAAACTGCCTGCTGTGACTGAAAGTTCTAAGCTGCTTAAAGGTAAAGGTTCCCCTTACACATACGTGCTAGTCATTTCCAACTCTAGGGGGCAGTGTTCATCTCCATTACAAAGCTGAAAAGCCAGCGCTAACTGAAGACGCCTCTGTTAGTGGTGGGATTCAAATTTTTTCACTACCGGTTCTATGGGCGTGGCTTGGTGGGCGTGGCAGGGAAAGGATACTGTAAAATCTCCAGCCAGAGGTGGTATTTGCTAGTTCTCCGAACTGCTCAAAATTTCCACTACCATTCTCCAGAACTGGTCAGAACCTGCTGAATACCACCTCTGGTCTCCATGGTCATGTGGTCGACATAACTAAACATCAAAGGCACACAGAATACTATTACCTTCCCACTAAAGTGGTCCCTATTTTTCTACTTGCATTTTTACATGCTTTCGAACTGCTAGGTTGGCAGAAGCTGGGACAAGTAATGGGAGCTCACTCTGTTACGTGGTATTAGGGATTTGAACCGGTGAGTTAGTACCAAGTTATTTGGATAACATTTTAGACTAGCTGATCATTATCAGTCCTTCTTATATAGGTGATGATGACAAAAAACCTCTTTGGTGGTAGCACTATGTCTTTTTAATTTCCTTAAGAACTGATCTTGACCACAATGTTCCTTTTTCTACAATAATTTTAACAGAGATTTTTTCTTTGTTCAGGCTTTCAAAATATCAGATGAGATTTTGTTCTGCATTTTATCTTCTATTGTTATGTCAATCTTTCATGTTGATGTTATTGCTTCTTTATAGGATAATCCAAGACTAATGGTGAAGAACACAATGTATTCCTTCCTATCATCTGTTATTATCCTGAAATATATTCATAAATAACAGATTTTGTGTGAAGTATGAACAAAATTGATAATCTATAATGATGACATGATTTATTGCTTAGATTTTGCATTCTGTTTTTCTTCCAGAAGCCCAAGGCAAAGTATTGTCCAATTTATCCTCATTTTTTTCTTCAAGCATTGATTTCATTTAAGCATTTCTTGAACAGTATTTAAATGTGACTTAAGCTCTATTCTGCCTCCTACAAGTTCTTTTGGGTGTATTTTGTTGAGGTATACATAATTAACAAAAGGATACTAGAAAAAGACATGGCACTCCTACTTAAAGGAATCATGATTCAATACACTTTCTTCATGTCTACTATTAAAAATGCTATTACCATATAGGAATAATGACAAAGGAAGACAAGTGCACAAGTGCACAGTAGAGCTTAAATGCTATTCTAATATTTTTTTAATGTATCAAAGTATCAAAACCCTGCATGATTGGAATGTGATGGTAATATTTCGGCAACTCATACACTACTGTATTTAAGGACTGATATAACATTGCCCTCTCTATGTAAATCTACCAGAGCTGCTCGAGTGTGTATTAATTAAAATCTTTGATTCATTTTCAAATGTAACCCTATGTACAATTACTGTAATCTAGTTATTTCACTAGATCACTTTGGCCAGGGATTCTGTACTCAGGAAGAGCAATGTTTGCGAATCCTACCAAAGCTGATTATAGGTTCTTTGAGCCACTTAAGTCATTTGTCTGCCCAGGAAGTTCTAATATATAGAATCTCCTTATTTACAAGATTTATGTTCACGTTCATAGCGCTTTACTAGATTTAAATCTAACAAAAGAGTCACATTTGTACAGTAATTAAGGTATAAAACTAAAAACCAGGAGACTGAGTTCTGTTCCTGCTAGACACAAAACCAATTGGAAGACTTGGGCTATTCACTCTCTCTCAGCCCTAAGAGGCAGACAATGGCAATCCACTACCAAAATCTTGCCAAGAAAATTGCAGTTTCTTGTCCAGGAAGTCACCGGGAATCAACACTGACTTGAACGCACAAAAACCAAGAAGTCACTAAATGCAATTACTTGATTTAATTATTTATATCTATATATAGTTGTTTAAGTATAGCATACTATCCTTTGGATCCTATCCTTTATTTCCTCCACAATCCTCTCTAATTTTTCTACATAATCTCAAGTCTATAAAGGTAAACTTGTATAAGAGAGACAACTTGGCTAAATTACTCCATGGATTCCATGGCTGAGAATAGACAAAGAATGCAATCTTCCTATTGCAAAACCTGTACTTCAAATGCTGAGACGATTTTACCTTACCCAGAACCTCCCCATAGATGATACACAATATCAAAAACATCAAAACGTGTAGTTCAACTGCCATGAAGTAGAACGAAATCAATTTGTTTTTAGAAACTGATCATATTCCTTTCTAATCCCTCCCTGAGAAATTTGAATGTCTGAGATGAGCCACCACTCCCTTCATCATGATTCCTTTCTAGTTTCAAACTAGTAAAATAAAATTATTGCTATTTCTTTGCCTACAAAATGTAATGGAAGCAGCTGACCTGGTGACTTAAGATTACAGACAACGATGTTTCAATGCAAAAAATGCTTCATTTATTCATGACTGACTTTTTCACTCAAAAGGGATTCACTAGAAATGCCATCTTTGCTACCTAGTTCTTCATAATTTCCTCTATTAAACTCAGGATGTACAAGCAAGTAAGGAATTCAACCCAGTTGTGAACAAAGAGGATCAATTCTCTACCCTGAAATGAGAAACAAAATATGTAATATAAGTGTAGGGTGAGAAAAGTGACCCTCCAGATAGTTCTGAAATACATTTCTCAGCATCCCTTATTAGATGTGACCAGGGGTGGGATTCAAAATTTTTAACAACCGGTTCTGTGGGCGTGACTTAGGTGGTGGGCGTGGCTTGGGGTCATGTAACTGGGTGGACATGGCTTGGTGGTCATGTTATTGGGTGGGTGTGGCCAACTCAATATCACTCACATCGAGGCACGCATCTCCTTGCCTGGCCTCTCATGACTGTGGGGATGCTGCAACAGTCATAAGTGTGAAAAATGGTCATAAGTCACTTTTTTAAGTGCCATTGTAACTTTAAATGGTCACTCCACACAAGCAAAGTACCAGCAAAGGAGGGGAAAAAAACTCCAGAGGAAGTTCCAGAGACAGGAAGTCTAGTCCTGCCAAGAATGTAATAAGGGTTAACAGAGAGGCAGTTTCTGTAAGAAACACCAGAATGTTTCCTTCCTGCCTTCCTTACAGGATTAGGCTAGTAATTTCTTCTAACAACCAGTTCTCTGAACTGCTTAAAATGTTAACAATCGGTTCTAGCGAATAGGTGCAAACTGGTAGAATCCCACCCCTGGATGTGACTGTTGTATGTTGACAGTTGCAACACTTGATGGGTTTTTCATCTCTATAATGTAATAATAATAATAATAATCTCTTGTATTAATGATTTGTGTTTTCCATACAAATATTACAAACAATACAGAAATACCATATGTTTCCTTTAAAAAAATAATTCATTTGGTTTTTAAAAATAATATCTTGTTTCGTGACCATTTGATATTGTGGTATATTTAAGGAACTTAAGTGCAACACCCTCCCCCCCCCCCCCAAAAAAAAAACCAGCAAGTTCTGTAGACTGTTCATTCAATCAATCAGAATAGAGTTAGAAGGGGCCTTGGAGGTCTTCTAGTCCAACCTCCTGCTCAAGCAGGAGACTCTGTACTATTTCAAATAAATGGCTGTCCAGTCTTTTCTTAAAAGTTTCCAGTGATACAGCACCTACAACTTCTGAAGGCAAGCTATTCCACTAGTTAATTGCTCTCACTGTTAGGAAGTTTCTTCTTAATTCCAGGTTGTTTGATTAGTTTCCATTCATTGTTTCTCGTCTTGCCTTCTGGTGCTTTGGAAAATAAGTGAACCCCACTCTCCTTGAGACAGCCTCTCAAATACTGCAATACTGCTATCATCTCACCCTTAGTCCATCTTTCTCTAGACTGGCCATACCCAATTCCTGCAAGCGTTCTTCATATGTTTTTGTCTCCAAGCCCTTAATCATCTTAGTTGCTCTTCTCTGCACTTTTTCTAAAGCCTCAACATCTTTTTTGTAAGCTGGTGACCAAAACTGGATCCAGGTGTGGTCTTATTATGGCTTGATAAAGTGATACTAATACTTCACATGCTTTTGATTCTATATCTCTATTTATGCAACCAAGGATTGCATTAGCTATTTTGGCTGCTGCCACATGCTGCTGTTCATGTTTAAGTGATCATCAACTAAGATTCCAACATCCCTCTTATAGTTTTTGAGCCAGGTTTCACCTAATCTGTACTTGTGCACCTTTAGTTTTTACTGTCTAGGTGTCAAACCTTGCTTTTTTCCACATTAAATTTCATATTGTTTGGATAGAGCCCATTGTTCAAGTCTGTCCAGATCTTTTTGAATCCTGAGCTTGTCTTCTGAGGTGTTAGCTATTCCTGCCAGCTTAGTGTCATCTGCAAATTTCATGGTTTCCCTTCTATTCCCTCATCTATGAAGATATTGAAGAGTACTGGGCTTAAGAAGGTACTTGTGATACCTTCTGCTTACTTTCTTCCACATAGATAAGTACCATTAAGGACTACATGTTGAGTATGATTTTTCAGCCAGTTACAAATCCATCTGGTGATGAAGCTGTCTATCCCACATTTTTCTAGTTTACCAAGAAGTAGGTTGTGGTCTACTTTGTCGAATGTTTAGCTGAAGTCTAAGTATTCTATGTCCACAGCATTTTGCTAGTCTACTAATTTAGTCACTTTGTCAAATAATGAAATAAATCAGTTTGGCATGATCTATTTTTAACAAACCTGCTGGCTACTAGTTATAACTTTATTTATTTCTAGATGTTCACAGATCAATTACTTAATTTCTAGTATCTTCCCAGGTATTGAAGTTAGACTGATTGACCTGTAGTTTCCTGCGTCTTTTTCCCTCCTTTTTTGAATATGAGAAACACATTAGCTCTTTTCTAATTCTCTGGTAGTTCCCTGGTGCTCCAGGATTTTTTAAAGATATGGTATAATGGTTCTGCGATAACATCTGCCAGATCCTTCAGAATTCTGGGATGTAATTCATCAGGTCCTGACGTTTGATATTTATCAAGGTTAGACAGGTGTTCTCTTACCATTTTCTTGCTTATTTAATTTTTTATTTCTAGTCTGTCTTTTACAGTTATGATTTTGGTAGATTGGGCTATGGTTTATTTTTGCATGAAGATTCTATTGTCTGTTACTTCAATCAATCAGAATTGACCTGAAAGGGCCCTTGGAGGTCTTCTAGTCCAACCCCCTGCTCAAGCAGGAGATCCTATACCATTTCAGCTCTTTAGTGGACTAACTGTTTCCGTGACTTTTTTCATATTATTTATATGTTGAAAGAAACTTTTTAAAATTATCTTTCACTTTTGTTGCAAGTCTTTGTTCATTTTGAGCCTTTGCTTTATTGGCAGCCCTAAGCAAGAGGGTTGCTGTTGATAATTTTTTTCAGACAAAATCTCATCACATATGTGCTCTAAAGTACTTTATACTCCCCTATTGGGAAGAAAAATCAGTTTTTGTTAACTTCTCTATTTATTACTTCTGCCAATATCACATATTATATTTGCCCTTTGTTAATTCTATTCTCTGATTAGTATTACAAAACATTTTCTTTTCTTTCCTTTTCCAAGTTATTGCTAAGTTTTTCTTCTTCCTGCTCATGAAGTATATCCATGATCAATTATAATTTCCCAGTTCAGGAAAGACTTCAGGGACTCTATTGACATATTTACTAATATTTCAATTGTATCATAATTTAAATAATTTACTATGTGATTGTATGGATCTATATATGGAAATGTGAACAACAATTATGATTCTACTTCCAATGCTTTTATTTATCAAAGCACATATAAATTACTGGATTACAGCAGCACTCCTTCTGTCAACTGCTAATTCAGGTTCAGTTAGGAAGGCAGCAATATTACAACAAAACAGGTATCACTGAAGGAAAAGAAAGCTTATCAGGACCATCATTTCCTAAAATAGGAACAAAATAAAGTCATACATTATAACTGTATATTTCAGCATCAATACCCCAATTGAAAACTGTTTTTCATAACCCTATTGAAAGAGAATAGCTTGTTTTCATGCTTGGAAAAAATAAGAAAGTATTAGAAAATAGTAAATAAAAATAACTTGCATGTGTTCTTTTTAAATATACCTTCTCTCTTTATTTCTTAACTGAAGCTTGATGTAGCTTTTGGGAGGACGGAAAACAACATGGCCTTATTTGTCAGGATATTGGAAAACAGTCAAACTTCATAAAAAGTTGTTTCATATGTAATAATTGGGAAAATAAGGTGAAAACAAATATTATATTGATTTCTACACTTAAAACTTAGCAGAATTTGTTATTACTGAAATACTGAAAAAGAAACATCCTCCAGCATATTAGCTATATCACTATTCATATCTACTGACTTATCTAGTATACTGTATGTAATCAAAGAAACTGCCTGGGAATGAGAAAGCCGGCAACTGCTGAAACTGTATGTTTGCAGATAACTGCAAATGAAAAACTGAGAAATCCAAGAGAAAAATATTCTGCCAATTGTATAAGAACATGAACACATGAGGCAGGGGAAAAAAATCACACCTTTTGAGGTGTTGAAATAATTTAGTACTGAAAACACTTTCACTTAACCTAACTAAACAGTGTGAGGCACGAGGGTAGAAAATGACAGCAGTTTCCATCTCAACCATGTCACAGTAGGTTAACAGAATTGTACATGCCAAGATGATGTTTTCTACTTGAAAAATAGAAAAGAACCACAAATTTTACTGATCCTAAAGTACAATAACTAAGTGAAAAAAAATCTGAAGCCTAATGTGGAGTGGGCATTCCATGTTCTTGATATTTAAAACACCACACACACACATATATACATTTTTAAGACAGGGTAAGCAAACCCTTCTCTTCCAAATGCTTTGGACCTCAAGTGCCATTCATTCCAACCAGCCTAGACAATTGTAAGGAATTGTCAAAAGGTACCATATGCATGCTATTGCTGTAAAGAGATTGACAAATGTCTCATCTGACCTTTCAGCTAATATTAACATATAATATAAACTCTCGTTTTCTGTTCAACTGCAGTAAGATTGATATGCTATACAAGATTCATACAAGATATGTTATTTGAATTTATTTCTGTGGATTCTTCCACCTATACTATGATTCAGAGATTCAATATGTCTGTGAAAAACTACTTCTCAGATTTATAAACCACATAGACACATTTTTCAAAACAATCAAGAGATACACTGTCCCACACTGTTACAGACAAGAGACAAATTTCTTTTTGTTACAATGAACACAGTTGCCTAAGCATAAGTTTTGTTGCCTAAGCATCAGTTTCTCATTTGAAAATAGAGTATACTGACTGGAATTCTTGTGTTTTTACTTTATCTTTATTCTTAATAAATCTTAATAATCAAGAACTCAGACAAACATATTCTTTGTATTAACCATTCCTAGCCCAGGTTCCTGATGATATGGCTTGTTAGACAAGGATAAAGTCAGATACAATTTTGACACCTCTGAGCCATTTTCAATCTGATATTTTAAGGAGAAAATAATTCCAGGATAATTTATTTTATTTGAATTTTATATTCTATTTTTCATTAAACACACAAAAATGGTAGTATAAAATGGTAAATTGATCAAATGAATTGTAGAACACAAATAAAAATTTATGAAAATAAAACAGCTTCTGTAATAGCATAAGAAATCAGTTCTAACGTGGATATATGTATAAGAAAACAAGTCTTTAATAAAACCCAAGACTGTCCAAAGTCCGTTATAATTTGTAGAACTTCCCGAAGAGATTTTTTTTTCCTTTTTGCATACAAAACAGATAAGAATATTTTAAGACTGGGTGGGCGAGAGGTGCAAAGATCAGAATAGTTATTTGAATCAAACCTAAACTAAACTGTCACATAACATCATGTGATTATTTTTCTTTGGGTAAAGAAAATATGTTGGTTATGCATATAATTTCAAAAAATAATTCACACTGAAGTGAGATTTCATTATTATTATTAAACTCAGAATTATACTATTGATTGATTTAGTGTACAAGTATATAAACAGAGTTCTGTTTTCCACTTGTTCTATATGCAATGCACGCACGTTCCCCTGTGCATGCACTCCACCCCCGTGCATGTGTGCACATCGCCCGCATGTGCCCCCCCAGGCATGCACAGCAACTGGCTGGTGGGAGGCATGCGCACATGCACGGCAGAGCTAAACTGGGGTTCGCATGCCTACAGAGAGGGCTCTGCATGCCACCTCTGGCACATGTGCCAAAGGTTCGCCATCACGGTTCTATATAATCTAAATCAATGTTTTCAAATTTGGTAACTTTGGGATCTGTGGACTTCAGATCCCAGTACTGAATTCAATTCTAGGAATTGAAGTTCACATACATTAAAGTTGCCAGGTTTGAAAAAAAACACATCTAAATCTACCATGTCAAGTGGATAATCAAGAATTATCTCCCCCAATAATTTGATATTTATTTGTTTCTCAAATTTCTAAATACCCATTTCACCTAAGCAAGTCTGGCCAGATACTGAGTATTCAACTTCAAATATTGCTTTCAAATGCTGGTGGAATAAAGTTGACAATGTTGAGTTCAGATAACATGGAAGGGGTGAAAATAAAATAAAAGGAATAGTATAGAAGTTTCTCTCTAATTACTATTTCATGCAAAGCTGCCCACTGTTTCTTGCTGGTTGAAGAATTGGATTTGATTCAGTTATCTCAACCTCAATCAAACCATGAGAAGGCAGTAATTGAATGGACCTTATGTTGATTAAATTTGTAGTAACAACAGGATTGCCATTGTTTATTGAAGTATGTAAGAAAACCCAAAAGGCTGAAATAACTCTTGGGATTACATTGCAGCTAATTGGTTCATCTGCCATGAAGGAAAGATATTACTCCATCTGATTGTTTCGAATACTGAACAGGCTTTGGATGCTTCCATGTGTAAGCCTGAACAAAAAAAACATGACAGCAGTTTTACAGCAAGACACAAAGATAACCAATTTAATAACGAAGGATTCTGATGTCCAGTTGAATGGTATATTTATTTTATTTGATTTATTTGATTTGTCAATCTCTTACAAGATAATAGGTATAACTATAAACATAATTTTGAATACATGAAATGGATACATATAAGAAAAAAAGAAACAATAGGACAGGGACGGTAGGCACATTGGTGCGCTTATGCACACCCCCTACAGACCTCTTAGGAAAGGGGTGAGGTCAATAATAGACAGTCTAAGGTTAAAGTTTTTGGGGTTTGGGGAAGAAACCAGAGAGTCAAGTAGAATATTCCAGATATTGACCACTCTGTTGCTGAAGTCGTATTTCCTGCAATCAAGTTTGGTGCTGTTTACCTTGAGTTTGTATCTATTGTGTGCTCTTGTATTGTTATGGTTGAAGCTGAAGTATTCATTGACAGGTAGGACATTGCAATGTATGATTTTATATACTATACTTAGATTGGACTGAAGGCAGCGTAGTTCTAGGTTTTCTAGGTCTAGAATTTCGAGTCTGGTGGCATAAGGTATTCTGCAACGAGTAGAGGAGTGGAGAACTCTTCTTGTGAAATATTTCTGGACTTTCTCAACTGCGTTAATATCAGATACGTAATGTGGGTTCCAGACTGATGAGCTGTATTCAAGTATTAGTCTAGCAACTGTTTTGTATGCTCTAGTTAGTAGTGTGATATTACCAGAGAAAAAGCTACGTAGAATTAGGCTAACAACTCTTAATGTCTTTTTGGCTATGTAGTTACAGTGGGCTCTAGCACTTAGATCACTAGAGATGAGTACTCCAAGGTCTTTGACAGAGTTTGGATTATCAACAAGGTCTTGACTATTCAGCTTGTATTTTATTTTCTGATTCTTTTTGCCAATATGTAAGATAGAGCATTTATTTGTTGAGATTTGAAGATGCCATTTGTTTGACCATTCTGATACATAGTCGAGGTCTTTTTGAAGGGTAGCAATATTGTCTGTGGTGTTGAATAGCTTTACACCATCAGCGAAGAGAAAGCAGTTGCTCTTAATATGATCACAGAGGTCATTTATGTAGAGTATGAAGAGAATTGGTCCTAGAATCCTGCCTAGAACACTGACATGTACAAAATTTGATAGGACGCTCCCAATTTTGACCATTTGTTGTCTGTTTGACAGGAATGCTGCTATCCAGTTATGCAGGTGTCCAGAGATACCATAAGATTTTAGTTTTAGGAGTAGATTGTCATATACTACTGAATCAAAGGCTTTACAGAAGTCTATACAGATTGCATCTATTGCTTTGCCCTGATTGAGTTGTGTAGTCCATATGTTTTTGCAGTGTAAGAGTTGCAGATTACAGGATACTTTTTTTCTGAAACCAAATTGTTTATTAGAGAGTAGGTTGTTTGTCTCTAAGTGGAGGACAATGGATTGGTTAATAATTGATTCCATGACTTTACAGGTGTTGCAACATAAAGAGATTGGTCTGTAATTTCCAACTAGGCTGGGGTCTCCCTTTTTGAAGATGGGGATGGCCATGGCTTGTGACCATAAGTTTGGCAAGGAGCTGGTCCTGAAAGATTTTTCAAAGATTATGCTTAGAGGTTCAGCTATGGCAGTGGATAGCTTTTAAGAAGTAGGCACATATTCCATCCGGTCCAATAGATAGAGATGGTTTTAGATTGCGTAGTGATTTTTCAATATGCATATCTGTGTTTCAAATCAAATAGCCCCAAACAAAAGGAAGCAAAAAAACCACCACAAATATTATAAACTTGCAGCTAGCAGATATAAGAAAATGATGCTGAGACACTAGCCACTGTCCATATGATTTAACCTTGAATCTCAGTATATGTCCTGTTGCTGACAGTGCTGATGTTTTCACCAAGTCTAATAAATAGAAGATACTGAGTTTAGCAAATAATCTTCCCCAGCCCTTATTTATTTGTATTTTTAATATTTCATGTCACTGGAAATAAGAACAATTAACTTTCAAGATGCTCTATAAGTTTCTTAAAATTAGATAAATATCTCAAGCAGTTATAGAAAAGGAAGTTGGATTATTATTTTTCTTTGTTTAAAGAAAATGTGTTGGTTATTCATATAATTTCAAAAAATCATTCACACTGAAGTGAGATTTCATTATTATTATTATTCTTAAACTCAGAAACTTGGCTGAGGGGAGGGGGGAATTCAGAGGTGTGGTTGCCTGCTTAGTTGCCAGTCAACAAGAAGTTTTCTAATGTGAAAGAGAATAAGAATGATGAAAGATCAATAATGATAGAGAACAGAAAATAGTGTGAGACTTATAGCAGAAAGGGACAAAAAATAGGCAAAAAGAAGAAGAAAAATGGTCAAACAGTGAAATATACTGTGTAAAGAAGAGAGAAGACTGTAATGCTAAAAGAGAAGCTCAAATAGGAAACTCTATACAAATTTGCCCAAACCAGAAAAACAAAATGGTTGCTGCTTTTGTTAGCATGATTCATTATGTGCTTTTACAGTGGTTCCCAGATACCAGCTATACTGGTCCTAGGAATTGCTATAGGTTCCAGACGCTTCTTCATTAAAATTTTCCTTGGCTAGCCAGGTTTTTCCTCCAAGCACAGCTGGTGGTAGCATGCCTCCATGGAATTAGCCTTGTCAAAGAGAATATTGATTTGTGAGTTGATGTATTAATGCATGGCTGCTTCAGGCAATGCTTCTTTCTCCAGTCCAGATAATACCAACCTATTACTAAACAGTCCAGAAGGGTGTATGGCTCAGTGGTTGATGGGAGGTGGAAGGGCTATAAAATTTGCTCAATAAAAGCAGCCTCTTTTGCCATGGCATATCCTTCCTAGTACTCCCTGTACCTACTACAGCTTCCAAAGAACAGAACTCCCTAAGGTAAGATTATAATTATAATTTTATGTTAATGGTTTTCGTTCTGGCCTACCTTGTCCATCTCTTCTTGGACCTTGGACCTGAAACTTCGTTGGTTAACAATATGATCTAAAAACATTTGAATCCCTACTAACCCACTTTATTTCACAAGATTGGTGTGAGGATTAAACTTGAACCTATTTGCACACCAAACTCCAGGAAATGGGGAAAGAAAGAAAGAAAGGAAGGAAGGAAGGAAGGAAAGAAGGAAAGAAGGAAGGAAGGAAGGAAGGAAGGAAGGAAGGAAAGAAGGAAGGAAGGAAGGAAGGAAGGAAAGAAAGAAAGAAAGAAAGAAAGAAAGAAAGAAAGAAAGAAAGAAAGAAAGAAAGAAAGAAAGAAAGAAAGAAAGAAAGAAAGAAAGAAAGAAAGAAAGAAAGGTGGAAGCATAGACAAAGAATAACAGTAGACAAAGAATAGCAATAGCACTTAGACTTATATACTGCTTCATAATGCTTTACAGCACTCTCTGAGTGGTTTACAATGTCAGCATATTTCCCCCAACAATCTGGCTTCTTCTTTTACTGACTTTGGAAGGATGGAAGGCTGAGTCAACCTTGAGCCCATCAGGACTCAATCTTTGACCCTCAATCCTTCATCCCTATCCTAGAACGAAAAAGAAATTTCCTGAAAGTTACAACAGTTAATCAATGGAACAGCTTGCCTTCAAAGTTGTGGGTGCTCCAACACTGGAGGTTTTTAAGAAGAACTTGGGCAATCATTGGGCAATCTGAAATGGTATAGTTTCCTGCTTAAATGCGGGGTGGACTATAAGATTTTCAAGGTTCCTTCTAACTCTGTTATTCTGTTAGCATCGAACTCCAGGCTGTAGACACAGTTTTCCTATAAGACTGCACCATGAATCTCTTAGCCACCAGTAACAATCATGACAAGATTGACACATCATATGTGGTTCACATGTCAAATTACAACACAGCAGTCAAAGGAACTATGGCATCAATTCTACATTAAAATAGCTTATAGAGCCCTCTTAATCAAAATCAATAAAATGAGTATTTTTAAAAAAGTGGACATCCTGTAAATTCATTAAATCTTATGAACTTAATTGTCTCACATGAGAGCTTGGAGGAATTTAAATTTCTTATGAGATTTCAGCTACTGTTTAAATGATAAAATTGGGGGGACAGTGGGCAATCTATAGTATATGACAGGCCAAAATCAGGCCAAAGACCAAAAGCCAAAGACACAATCTTGAAACCTGTGACTAATCTGAAGGGAGAACCAATTTTGTTCAAATCTGCTTTTTCTTTTACCAAAGCTCTGCGGCTATCTTGCCTCACCAAAACAAACTTAGAATACCATCTGGAATTAAGTAGTGGAGTTGAAATCTCAAGCTAGAAACTAACAGGAAAAAATTTTAGTTTGTCTGTCTGACTGTCTGTCTGTCTATCTGTGGAAAATATATATATATAGTACTAAACATCATCCATTGGCATGAGACTGCTCAGATTCCTCAAAACTGGCATTTACAAAGATTGTATAAAGCAATCAAAAGGGTAATTTGGCAACTGAAGTGATATGAGAGAAATTCCTGTCCTTGACCTGTTAATCTAGCTAGGTCCTCTAGAAATCTCTACTGCTTCAAAGGTTTTCTTCAGTTATCATTTTGGTTCACTGGCAACCCTAACATACAGTAAGTGATCTCTGTGCACAAATGAGGTTCATTTTTGCTTAACTATTATCAGATCTAATTTCACTTAGTGTGAACCAATGCACACTGGAGGAAGAAAAGATAAGGCTAATAATATAGGAACACTAACAGCACTTGAAGTGATATCAACTAAACTGGAAACACATTGTGATTGTGTTTTGGTGAAACAAACTCAACTTATGGCTTGGCAATTGTAGTGAAATAAGATTTATTAGACATGATGAAAAAAGGTCTGTGTGTGTGTTGTGTGTGTGTGTATGTGTGTGTGTGTGCACGCAAACACACACACACTCCCATTATTTATTTGTTTATTTATTTATTTGTTTAAACTTCTATACCGCCCCCTCTCCCAAAAAAGGGACTCGGGGCGGTGTACAGCCTACTAAAACATACAAGATATACAATAAATACAGTTAAAAATAAATTAAATAATTTAATCCGGCTGTCTAATTCAGATTCAGTTTAAAAGTTAAAAACTAAAAACCCCAATTAAAATTTAATTAAAAACCTAAAACACAGTTACTGGGCCAGGCCGGCCTGATTAAAAAATAAAGTTTTCACCGCGCGCCGGAAGGTCAGGATATCCGTCATAGACCGTATCTCCGGGGGAAGATCATTCCATAGGGAGGGAGCCCCCACAGAGAAAGCCCGAACTCTCGGGGCCGTCAGCCGACAACGGCCAGGTGGCGGTACCCCAAGCAGGGCAACCCTGTGGGAGCGTACTGGGCGGCGGGAGGTTGACGATTGCAGCAGGCGGTCCCGTAAGTACCCAGGTCCCGAGCCATGGAGCGCTTTAAATACCATCAGTACCACCTTGAATCGAATCCGGTAGGCCACAGGGAGCCAGTGCAGCCTGCGAACCAGCGGAGTAACGTGGGAGCTCCGAGGGGCACCCACAAGCACTCGCGCGGCTGCATTCTGGACCAGCTGTAACCTCCGGAGACTCTTCAAGGGGAGCCCCATGTAGAGAGCATTGCAATAATCCAGGCGGGAAATGACGAGGGCGGACGTGACTGTGCGAAGTGCGCCCAGATCCATTAAAGGTATATATAGTTAATATGTTACATAATACACATTAAAAAAAACAAAAATATTTTTATTCTATCAGAGATTGGGAGGAACCAATTTACTTCTAACATTAAATGTCTAAGGTTGTTCATACTAACCCATTCACATATTACAGAGAATTCCGTTAAAGTGATCACACTGAAGTGTTTACACCTACAAGTACATAGTTCAGTACATAAACACACCTGAATCCATCTACAGTAAAGGGGGGAAACTTTTTAAAAATCAAATTAAGTTATATAACTTATTCTTCAAGACTGTACTCAAGAGTGAACTCTCTATTTAATGAACCTAAAGTAGAAAGTATATTTTCAGTGTCTCATCAGAAATAGGGTTGCCGAGAAATTATAGATTCTTCCACACTTATAGTTCTAGTGGAAACATTCTAATTCTAGCCGTGCTTAGTCATATGTGTCCGGACTTGAAAAAGCATGAAGCAGGCAAAAATGAACCTCACTACTTCATTTCCAGTAATTGGTTAACTTCCTTTCAATTAAGGATTTTACAGAGCAGAGGCAGCGAAATCTAGAACTGCATACAGTTCCTTACTACCCATCCTAAAGTTTTGGTTCCATTCCTAGAGCTCTTACTAGAATAGAACAGAATAGACTAGAATACTTTATTAGCCAAGTGTTATTGGACACACAAGGAATTTGTCTTGGTGTAAATACTCTCAGTATACAACAGGAAAAGATACATTCGTTAAGAATCAAGAATCATAACGTACAACACTTAATGATAGTCATAAGGTACAATCAACAATCAAATCATAATAGAAACAATCAATATAATCATAAGGATACAAGGGACAAAGTTACAGTCCTACAATCACAAGTGGAAGGGGATGGGTGATAAGGAGTGATGAGAAGATTAGCAGTAAGTAGGTGCAGACTACTTGTAATAGTTGAACAGTGTTGAGGAAATTATTTGTTTAGCAGAGTGATGGCTTTCGGGGAAAAACTGTTCTTGTGTCTAGTTGTTCTGGTATGCAGTGCTCTATAGCGTCGTTTTGAGGGAAGGAGTTGAAAGAGTTTATGTCCGGGATGTGAGGGATCTGTGAATATTTTCACAGCCCTATTTTTGACTCGTGCAGTATACAGGTCCTCAATTGAAGGCAGGTGGGTAGTAATTGTTTTTTCTGCAGTCCTAATTATCCTCTGAAGTCTGTGTCTGTCCTGTTGGGTTGCAGAACCAAACCAGACAGTTATAGAGGTGCAGATGATAGACTCAATAAATCCTCTGTAGAACTGTTATCAGCAGCTCCTTGGGTAGTTTGAGCTTTTTGAGTTGGCGCAGAAAGAACATTCTTTGTTGTGCTTTTTTGATGACGTTTTTGATGTTAGGTGTCCATTTTAGGTCATGTGATATAGTAGAACCTAGAAATTTGAAGGTCTCTACTGTTGATACTGTGTTGTCTAGTATTGTAAGAGGTGGTAGTATGGGAGGTTTCTTCTAAAGTCTAGCACCATTTCTAAGGTTTTGAGTGTGTTCAGTTCCAGATTGTTCTGGTTATACCACGAGGCAAGTTGTATAACCTCCTGTCTGTATGCAGATTCATCATTGTCTCGAATGAGACCAATCACTGTTGTGTCATCAGCAAACTTCAATATTTTAACAGATGGATCGTTTGAGATGCAGTCATTGGTATATAGGGAGAAGAGAAGGATGTGATTCAGCCTACCTTCACCTGCTGTTTCCTGTCTGTTAGGAAGCTTATGATCCACTTACAAGTGTGTTCAGGTACCACTAGTTGGTTTAATTTACTTAGAATAGTGTCTGGAATGATGGTATTGAATGCTGAACTGAAGTCTACAAAGAGGACCATTGCGTAGATATTTGGAGATTCAAGGTGTTGTAGGATGTAATGCAGAGCCATGTTAACAGCATCATCTGTCAATCTATTTGCTCAGTATGCAAACTGCATGGGATCTAACAGCGGATCCGTGATGGTTTTCATATGGGACAGCACAAGCCTTTCAAAGATTTTCATAACTACAGATGTTAGAACAACTGGTCTGTAGTCATTCAGTTCCTTGATGGAGGGCTTCTTTGGCACTGGGATGATGATAGAACGTTTGAAGCAGGAAGGAACATAGCACATCTCTAGTGTTCTATTGAAGATTCGGGTGAAGATGTGGGCCAATTGCTCAGTACAGACTTTTAAGCAAGAAAACGTTATCTTGTCTGTCCCTGGTGCTTTTCCTGGCTTTTGTCTGTGTAATAGATCTTGCACTTCTTTTTCTGTGATCACCAGAGGTTGTGAGCCCAATGGATTGGGGCCAGTTGTAGCAGGCTTGGCTGTTGTTGGTGTGTTTGAGATGTGGGTTGTGGAGATAGGTGGTTGTAGTTTCTTTTCAAACCTGCAGTAAAGCACATTCAGGTCATCTGCTAGTTGTTGATTTCCTTCCGCCTGGGAAGGAAGTTTGCTGAAGCCAGTGATGTTTTTAAGAGTTTTCCACATGATTGCTGGTTCATTTGTTGAGAACTGATTCTTTAACTTTTCAGAATAGCTTCTTTTTGCTGCTCTGATCTGTCTTGCTAATATGTTTCTGGCCTGGTTGTATAGCATTCTGTCACCTTTTCTGTAGACTTCCTCTTTGGAACAACGTAGCTGCTTAAATTTAGCTGTAAACCAAGGTTTATTGTTACTATATATTTGCAGGTTCCTTCTTGGTACACATAAGTCTTCGCAGAAGCTAACATATGATGTTACAGTAATGTGAGCTCATCTAGGTCTGCAGAGGAATCTTCAAAAACATTCCAATCAGTGCAATCAAGGCAGGCCTGGAGTTTCAGCTTTGCCTCATCAGACTAAGTCTTCATTTATTTAATTATTGGTTTAATGGTTTTAAGTCTTTGTCTGTAGGCAGGTTCAAGGGAATCATGCAGTGGTCAGAGTGTCCCACAGCTGCTCGTGGTAAAGACCTATAAGCATCTTTTACTGTTGTGTAGCAGTGGTCTAAAGTATTTTTGCTTCTGGTGGGACAATTTACATGCTGGAAATATTTTGGGAGCTCTTTCCTTAAATTTGCTTGATTGAAATCTCCTAAATGATGGGAAGGGAACCTGGGTGTTTGGCTTCAGCCTCATAATTTGCTCAGCAGGTGTTTGTAATGCCTTGTTTACTCAGGCTTGTGGAGGAACATACACAGCAATTAGGAGAAATGAGGAGGACTCACATGGAGAGTTAAATGGCTTGTAGTTGATGTGTAAAGACTCTAAGTTTTCATCACAAAACTTATATAGTTATATCCTGAGACCAGCTGTTGTTGATATATAAACATAATCCTCCACCCTTTGTTTTACCCGATGTCTCTTCAATTCTGTCTGATCTAAATGTCTGAAATCCTGGGATGTATATGGTGGTGTCCCCATGAATTTGTGGATTAAGCCAGGCTTCAGTGAAACAAAGAACAGCTGAATTATAAAAAACAGAATTCCATCTATTTAAGAGATGAATTTCATCCGTTTTGTTAGCCAGTGAGCGTAAATTAGTCAGAAAGATTGAAGGGAGAGGAGTTTTTTCCCCCTATTCCTTAGTCTGTTTAAAATTCCCAATCGTTTACCTCGTCTCCTCTTCCGGCATGGTTGCTTCTTTGCTTTCTTTGTTGAATTGGTTAGAATCTCCTCCGTGTTTGCAAAGACAGGTGGGGGGGGGGGAATAAGAAAGCTGCTCCTTAAGGAAACATTGCTTAATTCTTAGCAGATGGTCTTGTGAGTATGAAATCCGTAGTGAATTGCAGATTATAATAAGGAATAAAGAAACCATTAGAGAGCATTTCACCGAGGCAGCCGTCATTGGCACCATCTTGGCTAGGAAATTTCCAGAGAAGTTTGATTTTTTAATGTGACAGAATGGAAAAATTATGAGAAATCATTTTATTTATCGCATTTAATGTAATGTTAATATGAAATAAACATTTTTATTCAGGTCTTTGTCCTATCTAATGACCTTTTAGAAAGCAATCCTAAAAGGCCAGAATGTTCTGCTCTAGGGCTGATGTGGATGACAGGTATTCATTTATATATTATTCATGAATTTATCTACTCCTCTCTTAAACCATCCTTACATTCTTCTTAGGTCTTTAATCAAAACACATAGGGCCTCTGTAGGACACAGGTGTCTAACTCATGGCCCTAATTACGTTGCCATAATGTGACGTTTCAGGACTTTTTCCCCTTTATGGAGTTGGGGTGGATGTGGCCTGAGTGTGATGTATCCAGCCTGCAGGCTGCCAGCTTGACACCCCTGCTATAGGACATGGAACAAACAACGTCTAAAATTGTGTTAATTGATACAGCCCATGAAGCTTGTGGGAATTGGTTTCAGCTCCAAGCAGTCTGGGTTTGTTTGGGGTAAATTATTTCCTCCAGGTAATCTGTTTCCCTTGTGTCATATTAACTGCTTTCTTTGCAAGGCCCTTGATAAAAAAAAGTCACCTGCTAGCTGTGCTACTGTATCTTGAAGGCTATTTCCATTTCAGTCCTATACCAGGCAAGAATTAGAAGAGAAATCAAGGTATTGTTTTAATAATAATTTATTAAATATGCCACCCAACTTTCTAGTATAGGAATCCAAATTATAGAACCCCAAACTGATACTATAGGGATGCAGTGGCTAAGATGCTAAGCTTGTCGATCAGAAAGGTCGGCAGTTCGAATCCCTAGCACTGCGTAATGGTGTAAGCTCCCATTACTTGTCCCATCTTCTGCCAACCTAGCAGTTTGAAAGCATGTAAAAATGCAAGTAGAAAAATAGAGACCCCTTTGGTGGGAAGGTAACAGCGTTCCATGCACCTTCAGCATTTAGTCATGCTGGCCAAATGACCATGGAGACCATCTTTAGAAGCACTGGCTTTTTGGTTTTGTAACGGAGATGAGCACCATCCCCTAGAGCCAGAAACAAGTAGCAGGTATGTGTGAGGGGAACCTTTATCTTTAAATTGATATTATTTAGCTTCTACTTGAAGTGGAAACCTTCTGGACAATTGACTGCTCTGATTAACTGCTTGTGTTGTTAGAAAGTGTTCCTAACATTCAACTGGAATGTACTTCTGTGTAAATGAATGCTATTATTTTAGATTTAATTGTCCTGCTCTCTGGAAAAAGCAGAACACATTTTTGCAGAGTGTTTGCAGAGTAATTTCTCCCCCAGTGTTCTCTTAAGGATAAACATACCCAAGTTCCATCAAATTCTCTTTATAAGTTTTAATTTCCGACATTCTGATAATCTCCATTGTTTTTTTGTGAACCCTTCCTAGAGTGGGATGAAAAGAAAAGTTCTTGGTATTGCGTTCATCCAAAGCATCTATTGTAATGCGCATTACAGGGAGCTGCTCTTGAAGATCAGTCATAAGCTGCAAGCAGTTATAGGTGCATTTCAGTATGTATGTTCATATAACACTCCACCTCACCTGCTGTACTGGTTACCAGTAAGCTTCCAGATGCAAAATATAGATATATCAAAGAGGCATTGTTAACCTAATCCTATGTAACTTTTTCTCTGGTAATATTACACTACTAACTAGAGCATACAAAACATTTCCTAGACCAATACTTGAATATAGCTCGTCAGTCTGGAACCTGCATTACGTATCTGATATTAACACAGTTGAGAAAGTCCAGAAATATTTCACAAGAAGAGTTCTCCACTCCTCTACTTGTTGCAGAATACCTTATGCCACCAGACTCGAAATTCTAGACCTAGAAAACCTAGAACTACGCTGCCTTCAGTCCAATCTAAGTATAGTATATAAAATCATACATTGCAATGTCCTACCTGTCAATGAATACTTCAGCTTCAACCATAACAACACAAGAGCAAACAATAGATACAAACTCAAAGTTAATCGCACCCAACTTGATTGCAGGAAATACGACTTCAGCAACAGAGTGGTCAATGTCTGGAATACTCTACCTGACTCTGTGGTTTTTTTTCCCCAAACCTCAAAAACTTTAACTTTAGACTGTCTACTATTGACCTCACCCCTTTCCTAAGAGGTCTGTAGGGGGTGTGCATAAGCGTATCAATGTGCCTACTGTCCCTGTCCTAATGTTTCTTATATTTTTTTTTCTTATATGTATCCATGTATTCATAACTATGTTTTTACTTATACCTATTATCTTGTAAGTAATTGACAAATAAAAATAAATAAATAAATAAAAATAAAAATTCAAGATGCTAGTTCTCATTTATAAAACCCTTGATGTCATACAGTCTTATTATCTGGGGCCTCTCCTAGCCCATCAATTCTGCTTGTCCCACAAGATTTGAAAGACCAGGCATGCTTTGTATCTTTTCTCTTAAAGAAAGTCATTTGATGGAACTCAGAAGTATGTTTTCTGTGTTCTGTTCTGGCTCTACGAATCTTTAAATGATCTTTAAACACTCACATTTCTTCTCTAAGCTCAGGGAGATATAGGCATTTTAACCATTACGGTATAATCTATCTTGGTTATTGTATGCTTTGTCTGTTATATTTAGCACTATGTGATGTTATTTGGTATTGTTTTTAAGTATTGCATTACATTTAATTGTATGCTGCTAAAATTTCTAAGCCTTTGTAAATTTATTAAACAGAAATTGCTAATTTCTCTCATTTGAAATATTTTTCAGTTGATGTAGCCTTAAACTATATTTACCTTTTTTTGCAACCACATTGCACTGCTGACTAAGCTAATATGCTAAAATCTTTTTCACAAGTATATTACCATGGTAAGTATCCCTATGACCTATACTTAATACTTAGGAGACTTTGTGGCACAGCAAGCTAATGCTGCCCACAGCCTGGAATTTGATCCTGACAGGGCTCAAGGTTGGCTCAGCCTTCCATTCTTCTGAGGTCAGTAAAATGAAGACCCAGATTGTTGGGGGCAATATGCTGATGTTGTAAAGCACCCAGAGAGTGCTGTAAAACACTATGGAGTATTATGTAAGTCTATGTACTATTGTACATTTGATTTTTTTTCTCTCCCAGCTGAAACAAAACTCTTTACACTTATTTCCATCCTGTTACCTTCAGCACACTTCTCTAGCCCACCTGCTAGGAGATTAGTAATCTAACTTTGTGTCATATATCAATATATCGAGCATTTTCTTCACTAGAATGATCTTTGTTAATTTAATCCTGGTGAGCTTTTGTCATGTTCTGTCCTAATGAATTGCTGAATGCTTTTTTGTTTTGTAATCGCACACTACTTCGCCAATATTTTGCCTTCTGGAAATGTTTAGATTGCAAGCTCTCTGTATTTTCAGGTAGAATGGCCTTTACTGCATAGGGATTCTGCTGAACCACAGATCCTCATGTTAATCATGTTTTGCTCATTGAATTTATAACCTTTCTGTCCTGATTATACCTCCTCCTTTTCATCTGTCATCAGAAGATCAATGAAGTCATATTTCCCCCCATAAATGAATGAACAATCACTGTAGCAGAAGGAGCTAATGAAACACAGGATGCTTATGATGAGGATAATTAGGCATGTTGCTAACTTGGTCAGAATAAACATGTGTGTAGAGAGCATACTATAAAAAGGGAGCAGAAAGCAATGAAAATCAGATCAGAAAGAAATTACCACATGAATAGAAATAGAATTTTAGTAGTTAACAACAAGAAATTATCTAAAGCTGAATGAATCCATAACAACTTTCACATTCTGATAAACACTAACCCAATTGGGTATTAAAAACATTTTTAATATAACTGGAGAAATAGGAGGGCACTATCCCTGTCCATAATTTGTATTTATTATAATGAAACACAGGTGTGTTTTTTCATTATAGGGAAACACATTATCATCCAATAATGTGATAGCTTCTTTAGTATCTGAGAATCGAAATGCATACAATATTGTATGATTGGTCTGCAAATTTCTTTGCTTTTATTTTGCTCAAAAGTATGTGAAATCCATACAGATTAGAACCACAGTGGACAGAAGATAGAGATAATTTCCTGCTGAAAATTGATTTAGCAGCAATAAAGATAAAAAAGGTGTCCAGTATATTTAAAATATATGTATGCACAATATTAGAATAGCCAGAGTACCTCATCTAAACCCATTTTTGTTCTTCTTCTCTGGAGATTTCCTCTAAATTTCTTTGTAGAGAGCTACACTCTTCTTTTCATTTAGTCAATGAATTTCTAAGATGGCCTTTACTGCTAAGCTAAAGGTGTCATTTTTCAATGGCTCTGGGCACATGGTTAAGGTTTCTAAGGTCTATACTCTGCACAAAAGAACAACAAATGGAGTAGCCACCATTTTTCAGAGTAAATTCCCTCTATGTGTTTTTAAACCCTCTGTAACAATGTTGCATCTGTCATTACTATTTTTTATAGAATTACTCTAGCCTCTTCAACTGCTCTAACCTCATCAAGAATTGATACATGAGTCTAGATTCTCTGAGGCAGAGTGAAGATGAAGTAGCCTGTCAGACATGGACATACTGCACCCACATTTCTTCCATTCTCCTGCTCTTTCCCCAGTTGCTGCTATTGTTATTAAACTGTTGTATTGCCCAGTTGTTTTTCCTTGTCTATAATCTTAGCTCCATGATCTTGTGCTATAATTGCATTATTACCAGAAGAGTAAATTAATCCTATCTTACTATTACCTTGCAGGAAAAGACAAAAAGATTGGAGGCCTTTTTTCTTGAAGACTTGGTGAAGTACAATGTAAATTTCATACAGATAACAATTCCAAATTCAGCAGAATTAGATATCCAAGGAGGATATGGAACAGGAAGTTGCCAGAAACACAGAAGAGAGGGGCCCCAAACAGATGACATTCCAGTAGCAATAATGAGTTCTTAGAAACATGTAACCAGACAGAGAGAATAAACTGGATAGTTCATCACTTCTGGAATGGTGAGATTTGAAATTTTAGTGTGGAAAGCAAGCTTTAACAACCTAAAATACTTCCAGCATTCTAACTCTCCAGTGTAAGTTTTCTCAGCTCCAGCAAGGTCAACAAAAACTCTACCAAGGAATAAAAAAGTTGTCATAGTGAGAGACAAAAGCATCTATGTGCAAGTCAGATATGTTATTGTGACAAGTGTGCTAGGTTGCAGGTGCTGGGTTCCTTTTTCATTCCTTGGCATAATTTTTGTTGACTTTCCTGGAGTTGAGAATCTTAGTTGAAACTTGTTTCCATACCAACATTTGAAATCTCAGATTTCAAATCTCTTTCTTACTTATCCATTACTTACCTACTTATGGTCAAGTATCAAGAAAGTAAAGCAAGTTTGGAAGTGAACATCTGGCAAGGAATATGGTATCCTGAAGGAAAAAATGGGTTTCTAGATCATGCTGTACACACTAATTAAAACAAAAACTGCTAGACAAGAAAGATCTGTATCTCAAAAAGGTAGTAATAAATGGGAAAAGACTTATAAATCTTATCCAAAGGATTTTAAATGAAATTATAAGGAAGAAGGAGACAACATTGCAGATTGGTAGGTATTAAGAACATAGTTGCATATGGTAATGAAGGAAGCATGAAACAGGAAAGAGTACCGAGAAATCCTAGACACATTGCAGTAAAGGAGACCAATAAGCAAATACAGAGTAACAAACTGCAAGATCTGAAGGAAAGCAAATGTTATCTGGTTTCCATCATGTAAATCTGCTTAGTTTGGGATGAACTGATCAGACTATTTGTTCAAAGGAAAACAACACATTAAAAAGATGACTGGTTTATGAAGAAGCAATGCATTTGTGAAGAAATTCATGTCTCTATAAGAGTTCTGTTCATATTACTGCTTATAAGCAGTAGTATTCTTCTTGTAAAATTATTAGAGAATGCTAATTAAAAAAATAATAATTGGAAATATAATAATCATCATAATGTTCATAGAAGAATATTAGGCTTTCTTCAGTTGAAAAAAATTATCAGCCATGAACATTTTTGAAATAAGATAATTTTTTGAAACTTACATGCCACCTAACTCTTAACGAACTATTGGTTACATACTCGTATTTATTTAAAATGATTTCCTACATTTATCTAATAAACAGACTATTTCTTCAATAGTTTCAAAATTAAAAAATATTTTATTACATTCATACAACATATTGTTTTTACAGTTTATCCATAAATTTACATTCCTTGTATTTTCAGCAGCTTAACACCACACCCACTCACATACAGTATTGTATTCCTAATGCTGTTATTAAGCCTCAAAAAAGAAAGAAAGAAACCTGTTCCAGATGTTTACATCTTGAAAACACAAGGCCTTTTTTTTTGGCTGAAGTATGATTGGACCATCTGTTCACTAGCAGAAGGCATCTGAACTGGTACTGAAGTTCTGAGGACAGGTGGCACTCACACTCTTTTATTGCTTCAATTGAATAAATACAGAATAAAATGGTTTTCTGCTACTACATACTGCTATTCCATTATCTAGCACAGGGATGTCAAACTCAAGTCTTGGTGGTGTACTGGGACTTTTTCCAGTGGTGGGCTGCTTTGATTTCTGATTTACCACTGTTTTTATTTCCATATTCTTCTTGTTTTGCAAATCACTTAGAACCTTGTTTGGACTAGAGGTACATATAAATAGGAATAAATATGAAACAACTAGTGAAATACCCAGCATGAAATAGACTTCATGAAACAAGCTCTGAGATAAGATTTGATCCAATGGCAAATCCTCTTTGTTTGCAGCTGAAGCAGAAGAATTCAAGTGAAGCCAGTTCTCTTCAGAACTTGTCTTAGAAGTGAAACTCTGGAAACTAGCTGTAGTCCTCTCCTAATTAGGCATATGCAAGACAGAGCTCTAGGAAAAGAGAGACTCACATAAAAAGATCAACAAAACTTTACTCTCACAGCAGAAGGCAACACACATTGAATAAATCCAATAATTTATACAGTTGAGATTAGTTTTCATTCATAAAAAATGATGGAAATAAGAGTAAGGACTTAACACTTGTTCAGTCAGATTTTAGAGTACTGTAGCTTGTCCTAGGTTGTATAATCTAACCTTACACTGAATGGATCTCCACTGCCCAAAAAGATTACACTATCAAAATGTAGTATCATAGTTTTAGGCAGGTTTTTGACAAACAAAAAAATAGAAAACGTTAAGCTGTATATAGACTATCTGTCCTACTTTTTTTAAAAAAAGAAGCTTCCTACCATCATGAACATTCACAGCCTGACACTGCAATGCCCAATGGAAAGCCCAGACTATCAAAAGCAAAAATTAAACTCTAGTTTCTGGGTAATTGTCCATTCCATTTTAATATGTTTAGAGTTTAGTTACAAACTAAACTGGAAAGCAAGAAGAAGAAGAAGAAGAAGCAATGGATGTTAATTTTAATCTACCTGGTACAGTGTTTCTTGTATGGATTCACAGAACTTGTTATAGCAATAGCAAGCAATAGTACTTATATATCTCTTCATAGTGCTTTACAGCCTTCTCTAGGTGGTTTATAGAATCAGCATATTGTTTCCAACAATCTGGGTCCTCATTTTACCAACCTTGGAAGGATGGAAGGCTGAGTCAACCTTGAGCTGGTAAGGATTGAATTCCTGGGAGTGAACTGAATTAGCCTGCAATATTGCATTCTAACACTGCGCCACCACAGCTCCTAAATTTGAACAGACACTAAAAATATTGGCTGGTGATCTGTTGATCTTTAGTTTAACATAATGGTTTCTTTGAACATTATTCACATTGTGTAATATATGTGAACTGCATTTGCATTAGAACATTTCATGTTTTGTTCTAAATTATATATGATTTATTTTATATATTTCCCATCTCCTACCCAACATCTGAAGAAATAGATTGCTATTTTGCCATATAAATTTAGCCTCAAATTGTCATTCATCAACAATTGTGCTCTGTGCGTAACATATAACTTAGCTTTCAAGATATTTTATATTACATTCAATGAAACTGGCTAAAGATTAATTTAGGAAGTCGTGTAATATAAAACAATCTTCCTTAATCTATAGCCTCAAATATCATATTTCCTAGTAATTGGCCACTGTGGAGACAGAAATGAAGACTAGGTACCAGATAGACTTCTGCTACAGATTCAATCTGTATATATTTAATGAGGTTGCTCATACACAAAAAAATTCAGGCATCTTTTTTTTCTGTTTCTTCTAGCTCAAATATCACAGCAATACAGTATAAGGCAACTAAACAGGGTACCTGAAATCAAAAACTTACTTAGCTACCATATTTGTTACAGAATTAGATCCTCCTTAGCCTTAGGGGAGCTATGAAGTCATGAAAGAAAAATACTGAACAGCTCTTAGAACCATCCATATTCAGCTGCTATTCATAGTTATTTAAATATTTATTTCTAAATGTGTGCAGAATGGATGAATTGTAGGCTATTCCTTATTCTATCCCACCCTCTTTTTTAACGAAAGCAGACATAGGTCAGCTGTATAATAGAAACACCAAAAGTACAGTCCTTATGAACCCCTATCTGTGCAATGGGTGATATGCTGCCATGGCCATCAACTACAATTTTATCAGATTAAGAACTACAAATATAAATTGTTATTTTTAGGTCAACTTTAAAATGTTATGAAGTTTCAAATGCTGCATTTTATCACATTCTTAAATGTATGCTTATGTATTCCCATGCCAACGGCCTCACTTGGTCTTTCTTGAACTTGATAATGAAACAGAGGGAAAAAAAGTTAAAACCGGGATCCGCAATCCCCAGTCCATAGACTGGTTCCGGTCCGCAGCATGCCAGAAACCGGGCCACACAAACAAGCATCCCATCTGCAGGATTCAGGCAGCATGCAAAACCATGCCCCTCCACCTGCAGAAAAACCTCTCTCAAAAAACTGGTCCTTGGTGCCCAAAAGGTTTGGGGGGGGCACTGCAGAGGTGGTATTCATCAGATTCTGACCAGTTCTGGAGAACCAGTAGTAGAATTTTTGAGTAGTTCGGAGAACCGGTGGTAACCTTCCCCCAGGAGTGGGAAGGGAATGAAGATTTTGTAGTATCCTTCCCCTGCCACACCCACCGAGCCACGCCCACTGAGCCACACCCACAGAAACGGCAGTAAAAAAATTGGAATCCCACCACTGGGCAACTGGGTTAAAAGTACATTTCTGTTTCCCTCAAAACAAACATTCTTTTTTGTACGCATGTTTAGCATTAAGTTGCATTTCTTAGCTAGCTTTTTCAAACTGAGGTCCCAGAGGATGGCATTTATTATGATGTGAGGACCAAACCTACAATGTCCTTGCAATCATAATTCTCTGTCTTGGCTGCACTGTAAGGATGATAGCTTCAGTTATGTCTATGCCCCTCCAAGCCAGCCACTACTGCTTCCATAAATCCCTATGAAGAGAAAGTATTGATTTGATCCTGGGCCATGCCTAGACATTACAAGAAAGGTTTAAAAGATTTCACTGAATCTGGCTGTTACGATGTGATTAGTTCAGCTACAGTGTTGCTAATTAGATAGCAGAAGGAAAAACATAAAGGAAATTATTAGGAAAACAACTTTAAATTCCTGATTTAGAGCAGTAGTGCAATTATGATTATCTTATCTAGAAAAAAAATGCTCTTACAAATCTTTTTTGGGAATCACAAGGCTGAACACACTTAGTGAAAAAAGGATGACTAAGGAAAACCTAAGCAGTTTTTTTCCTTTTTTGTAGAAAACATGATCAGTGTGATAAGAGTAAATAAAATGGAATAACCTTTTAAAATCACAGATCAGTCTTATTACATGCAAGAGAGACAAAAAGAATGACTTCTTCACACATATAATTAACTGCAAAGCTCACTTTCACAGACCATTTTCCCCTTCAACAGATAAAATAACTTTATGGAGACTAGGTCAAGGGATAGCCACAGTATTCAAATTACGCTACTATTTTCTGAGACTGCAACTCTCTGTCAGATGTTGGGGATTAATAGCGGGTGATGGTTGCTGACATTATGTTCTATTGAATCAAGGAATTCAGTAGTAAATTCAATTCACATCCAACTTCACCTCTCAGGGACTACAAAGTACACCTGTTCAGAACATGCTTTCTGATCTGAGCAGATGACATGATGTACCTCTCAATCTGTAGGCAGAAATGTATGCAACTGCATCTTTTGCATAGGTTTAGTGCAATGAATACAAATGAATTGTTTAAGAAAGCAGTCTGAAAATGGACCAAAGGAAAAAAGAAACCAGAATAAACACAAATGAACACTGAGAAGGATTTGAAAAATTTGAAGATGAGACTAGTAACCTAGTCTCATCACATTTTAGGAGGAAGTTGAAAAGACAAACATCCAAAATCCAAAAACCAAATGAGGAGTAGGAGGACACACTATTTATTTATTTATTTTGTAAATTTGTCAATTGCTTACAAGATAATAACTGAAAACATAGTTATGAATACATGAATACATATAAGAAAAAAAATAAAAAAATAAAAGAAACAATAGAACAGGGACGGTAGGCATGTTGGTGCGCTTATGCATGCCCCCTACAGACCTCTTAGGAAAGGGGTGAGGTCAATAGTAGACAGTCTAAGGTTAAAGTTAGGAAAGGAGTGAGGTCAATAGTAGACAGTTTAAAGTTAAAGTTTTGGGGTTTCGGGAAGAAACCACATAGTCAGGTAGAGTATTCCAGACATTGACCACTCAGTTGCTGAAGTTGTATTTCCTGCAATCAAATTTGGTGCGATTAACCTTGAGTTTGTATCTATTGTTTGCTCTTGTGTTATGGTTGAAGCTGAAGTATTCATTGACAGGTAGGACATTGCAATGTATGATTTTATATACAATACGTAGATCAGATACTGCTAACTTTCTGAAAAAGAATAGCACCTTTATTGCACTAACTACAATTACACCCATATTTTTCCTAATGTTATTTTTCCACATAAGCAAATCAGTATGGTTTCCTCATGGAAAGAAAGATGCATCATTGTGGATGTGGATGAGTTGAATAACAAGAGGCAGACATAAAAAAAGACCTAATAACGTAAAAATTGTCCTATATAAACTAAGAATTCTTTATCATCCATATATCAATTTCTACAAAACAAAATAGATACTGCCTAATAATGCAAACCCTTGCCCTCACTCCATCCTAGACATCCATCTTCCCACACATATGGATGGATCAATGGGATGTTGAAAGTGCTATGTGACTTGGCATAAGAGTCTATATAATTGCAAAAACAAATCAGGACAGAGATGATTCTTCATTCTCATGGACAATATTCTTCAAATCACAAACACTACCTTTCAAATTGAATACATCTGATAGTCTTTATCCAAGATGAAAGAAGATTCATGGAACCAATCAATTGATTGATTGATTGATTTTATTTGTCAAGCATGTATTAGATAACCAATATAATTAGAACATGATTATGACTACATGAAGTAGGTACAAATAAAAGGGGACATTAGGACAGGGACGGTAGGCATATTGGCCCTTTACAGACCTCTTAGGAATGGGGTGAGGTCAATAGTAAACAGTCTAAAGTTTTGGAGGGTTAGGGAAGAAACCACAGAATCAGGTAGTGCATTCCAGGCATTGATAACTCTGTTGTTGAAGTTGTATTTTCTGCAATTGTGTTTGGAGCAGTTTACCTTAAGCTTATTATTATATGATTAATCAATCATATAAAATATTAAAGAAAAGATGATGCCACAGTACATCTGTTAATCTTTTATACCAGGGAAATCTTTGTTGTCTTTGTTGCTGATGAAATAAATTAGCACAGTTTAATATAACGAACAATTATTTTCTAAGAAAAACAAACTTTGGTAAATATGTTTTGTTTATTCTCTGACCTGAATGACTCAGACATGTATAAACTGGAAGGTCCAGCTCTTTTTCACAAGTTCGCCTCTGCTTTTCCCCTTTTTTTAATATATTCCCCACCCTCTCTTACCCACGCACACCAAACACCCCCACACACATACACATCCACTCATTAGCTTTTGCTCCTTCATTTTCACTGCATCAAGCAAGAATGGCTCGATTCACTTGAGTTACAGCTGTTAACTAATGTTTTGTACATATTGAAAAAAACATTTTGTGGGCTTTTTTTCTTTCATAAAAGATCTCAGTGAAGACTACTGTGACCCAGCATCTGAGAACTATGAATAGTTATGCAATGTTAAGTACATTTATAACTCAGAATTCCATTGAAGCATCCATTTCAGAATCATAGAAAGAAAGAATTACACGAACAAAAAATAATAATAAACTCAGTGGAAATCCAACAGGTGAACGTAGTACAGGAATAAGTATTTTGCTATTTTCACATGCTGGCTATAAACCACCAGCATAAAAATAGAGTACACAAATGGGGAGCTCATTAATATATTCAACAGAATGTCAATAAGGAACAAGAAGCATGTACTGAATATCTTCACAAAATCCACAGCTGCATCTCTAACTTGCAAGGAATTCGGTAAGTTAGTTAGGCACTTTGAATTCTTTACTCATCCCAGTAATTAAAAGGGGATGCACTTCTGTGTGGCTGAGAATTATCTGTTGATGATGCAAGCACATGGACCCCTCCCATCTACCTGGTACTAAAGCAGGAGGGAGGATCTACCCAAATTATCCCCAGTTGCATCATTCATATGAAGATCATCACCCCTGAGAATACACTTCAGGAAAGATCCTACATACTTCAATAATATGCAGAATACAGGAAGAACAACCCAGGGAAGATACTTTAGTAAAGTAGTAATCAATTCATTTCTTTACATTAGAATTTCACTACTTTAGGGATCTGTGGATTTTTTTTATTCCAAAATAAATTAGAGAAATCTTTTTCTGAGGAAAGAGTGAGAAGAAAAAGATTTAAAGTAATCTTATTTTCCATTTGCAATGAAAGGAAAGAGGTGACAAATTGTTTTCAAAGAATTCTTCTTTGAACTCAGCTGAGCAAAAAAAAATGTCCATTTTATATCTTATGACCAGTTCAAATTTTGACTTACATATGCATCTATACTTCTTATGGCTCCCATGTACTGACCTCCATGGCTTGGATTTTTTTCTCCATGATGAGTCCCTGGGGTGTCAAAGTTGTGTCATCATGGCGGCGTCATGTGACATATCACAACTTTTCCCCCTTCGCTAAACCAGGCATGGGTGTGGCCAGCACATGACACATCTGGCCCATGGACTACAAGTGTGATAGACTTGGTCCAGACAATTCAACTGTGCCTGTTGTTGGGGAGCCTTTTTAGTTTTTATTTTTGTTTTCTTCATGAACAAGAGTACTGTATGGACTCTACTGCATAGAAACTTTTTCTTTTATAGTGCTTATAATGCATGGCTAACTGGTGTGGAAGTCCATTAATCACATAAGCAAGGCTAACAGCTCAGACCTATGACTTTTGCATTAAAAGCCATAGTGGTGCATATATTCAAAGAACATATGTGGGGTTTTATTATTTTTAAACAAGGAAAACACTTAAAATTGTACAGAAACACGATGAAGTTTTAAAAAATACATTTAAAATATTTTGAAAAATTCTATACTTATTCAATATAATGAGTAACATACTTGTATTATATACAGTACTATAAAGTAGTTAAGATATGCAACAGCTACTTTTTATGAGCTATCCAGCAGATTGCATATATGGTACTTGCAACACTAGTGCCATATATCACATCAAGATTGTCCCCCCCATTAGGTAAGTAAATAGTTGTCTTAGGTATCAGTTTATTCATCAGCTATTTAGTTATCAAAACATATTAATATGTATTAATAAATAAACATTAATTTATCAGAGGTGGGAAAAATAAGATTTTCTCTTTGTAAGCCAAAATAGTTGGCTTTGGTTATTAAACACTTTGAATTCAGGACCTCAATCTTTTGCTACACACTTAAGAAATAAAAATGCTGCTCACATAAACTGAATGTTATGATGCTTTCTCATATACTGCCAAACCCAATATGATAGCAGCTCTTGATAATTCTCTGTCCTACCCATAACACTGAAATCACATGACATACGTAATTTCATAACTCCAAAAGACTGGTGTATTTTTTAATTTTTAAAATGTTGATCAGTGACCCTTTATTTTCTATTCCTGAAAATAAGAATGAAGCATAAGGCAGTTGGACAATGCAATATTCTTCTTTGAAAAACTGAACATCCTGTTGATTTTTTTAAAAAATCCATTCAAAATAGGATGCTCCAAACTCTCAGATAGTACAAATGACCCCTCAAGAAGACGAAAAACATACAACTGGGAAAAACCTCCTAATTGATATGGGTTTGTTGGTGGGTTTTCTTTTTTAAGACATGCATTAAGCCTTGCAATAATGTTATGCCTCCAAATTATTGGTCAAAACCTATTTGGTTTTAACAGAAGGAAAAATTACCCAGGCTTGCTGTGTAGAACCTGCAGCTTATATTTATACAAGCAATTATTTCAAATGCATGGAATTTCATGAACAGGAGATGCAGAGCCTTGCAGCCATCTACCACATCAACATGCAAGCAGAGCATCTGTATGAGACACAAAACCTGTCTGTCAGTTTATGAACAGCCTAGTCCTGTTCCCTGCAGCAAGAAATGTTTCATACACTAATCACAGCAAAACAAGATGATATGTACTCTCATACAGAGTAGAACTGTTTTGAAAAGGATGTAATATATCTGCAGCCAAAGTAATGTATAGTAAACTCATAATCTGAGAATGCTGCCTTTAGGAAAACCACATCATTTTATCCTTGCACAGAAGGACAGCTGTTGGTTAAGCAATATTTTCCATATGGGTTTGATACATGCTTTTATTTTATTATAAATAAATGATTTTGGGGATTTTCCCAATGTCCAACTATAACAAATACATGTATCTCCATTTGACGAATTACTTTCTTCTGTGTGCACAAATATCTGTTGAGTTTAGAACAGAATATATTGCATGTGTGCCCTTCCCCCACACATATGCCTACAGATTGTTTCAAATATTTTATCAGAAACCCTAAACCTCTGATCAGTGCTATTATAGAATGAAATACTGATAGAAAAGTTGTGCTTGCAAAAAAAATAATGACATATTCCACTGATCATCTTTGTTGCTTTTTACATTATGGAAGAACTACATTCAATAAAGCCTCCTGGGATGTTCATACATGCAGTGAGAGATGGCTTACAGTAAGTGATTTATGAAAAATCAATTTCTATAATAACCAAGGAGTTCAGAAAATTTCAGAGGGAGAGAGAGAAAGGAAGGGAGGATCAAGAGTTAGCATTTCCATTTGATTTATTAGAAGTCTTTAAAGACATCAGGGGAGAAAAGGAACACATAATCTGCCAAATCATAAAACCATGAAAAAAACTCGCATGCTGAAATTAAGAAGTTGTGAAAAGTTACCTAGCATCACTACTCAAGTTTGATTTCAATTTATGGTGAATGAAATTGGCTGGGTTCTACTGGCTTATTACTACAGCACACTTACTGTAATAATCAGATGTCTGCTTCCTCCATTCAACCCACTTTATCCCCACAAGGAGAAAACTGTTTCACCTCTTCATTCCCTCCTCTCACTTCAGCACTGAATGGTATGAAAGCAATATCCACCCACCCACCCCCATGAGTTTGCAATTTTTGTGGCCTGAGGCAGAATTCAGTTGTTTTCAAATAGGATTTGCAATAGGCTAATAACCTCCCCTCAGAGTTGACTCTGCTTTTTTCTTCCCATCCTCCTGTCCTTTCTTCCCCATTCCTGGCATTTCTAGTGTTAATAAGCAGTGCACTATCTGGCTGTGATTATAGCAACAATCCTCTAGTTTCTTTGCCAGTTACATTACATGGGAGATGATAGATTAGATAGATAGATAGATAGATAGATAGATAGATAGATAGATAGATAGATAGATAGATAGATAGATAGATAGATAGATAGATAGATAGATAGATAGGCAAGCAGGCAGGCAGGCAAATGAGCTCTACTTATCCTTGTTGCTCATGTGGAAAAGGAAAGAAATGCAGGCTTTCTCCTACCTCTTTCTTCCACCCCTCCCCTTCTTTCAGTTTCATGGGTGTGGCATAGTTCAAACCTTTCTTTCTCTTAAGCATTAATGTGTTGAAACCAGGAATATATTAAGTAAGATAAGAATAATTTCAAGTGCAAGTGAGAAACACTGATTCCCATTTTAATCCTTCATTCTGTTCACAATTGAGCATTCACATACTTATCTCCTGTATACCTACATGCGTACAGGAGATACTGTTTCATGGAGAAGCATGTCTAGTCAATTCCTATCTCCAGACCCAGAATGGAATATCAGCTTCAGGAGTGCATGATTACAATTGTCCAACTCCACATTCCTAATTGCCATCTGCAGTACCTATCAACATTGTAAGAATGTATTTTGAAAGCCTTAATGGGTATGTTAAAAATCAGGCTAGTTGCCACTGTAAGGTCAGCAGGTTTTGTCATTTCACTACAACCTACAGACATTGGTTGAGACAGATGAAATGTATGATAAAACCCAACAATATTATACGATTAATTTTATTTATCTTACATTTATCTTTATAGGATTCAGTGTATCATGGGTATGAGTCAATATAGACAGGCACCCTATGTAATTAACATACAATTTCTGTTACTTGCATTTTGCATACAAATCCAGGGAGGGATTCCCTAGGTAGCAAGGAGACCTCCCTATGATTTAGAAACACCCACTTCCTATCATAGTAATTTGATGGCATCACTGTTATTTAGCTTTCCTGTTCTGAATGGCTGTAGAGAAAAGGGAGACAAGGGTCAAACAGGGGGTAAGGGTCTGCTCTTTTTCAGATCAGAATTTTATGGAATGATTTAAAACTTTTTGTGCAGTTTTTTTGGTTAAGTATAATTGGCTTATGCAAAATGCAGTATGCAAAATGCAGTATGGCTCAAAAGGAGACTGGGGATACATGAGTATGTGGGTGTGTCAAATTTGAAGTTGCACTTCTATGTTATAAATATGTGAACCAGAATATACATGCCTGGGTGTGTCTCTTTGTGTCTGCCAAAAATACATTGATTTATATATTGATAAGTATGTTTAGATCTATCAATTTCTGACTGTATTCTTACATTCATGAAAACGTGTGACATAAAGGATGTATGTGGAGGTTTGCCTTTTGGCTGTGCTTGTGCTTGTATTTTTATGATTTCTTTGCTACAGATTCATTTAAAAATTGGATTTCTAAGGCAAGAAATGTATTTTTTTCCATATCTTTTGTAGCTCGGTTTTGAAAAGATGATTGACAGAGCTTTACAGCCTATCACTTCCAAACCTTGAAATGATTCTACCTTATTCGAATAGTTACTAAGCTTCACCATTCACTGTGTTTCAATTTGCCTTTTTGTCTGCCTTCTACTTCCTCCTCCCTTTTTTTTTTGCCCCATGATCTTCTGGCTAATCCATGTCTTATTTCCATATTATTTCAGGTTTTACTAAGTGTAATACGAACAGAAGTCCCAAACATGTATGGAAAATAATAACACTATTGCAAGGAGAAGTTCCTCACACCAGCCCCACCCTAGTGGCATACCAGACTACCTTTCCAACACTATGCTGCTTCGAAAAATATTTTACATTTTTGAATCAAATATATCTACAGTCATTATTTCAACCAAGGTTTTTATAGGATCATATCATTTTTTTTCTTTATTGTTAGAATACTGCGTTAGGCAATATCCGTTTCTGAAAGAGTACATTTTTTTCACTGAAAAAGTATGTTTCTCTTTAAGAAGCATATACTAAAACCTTTTTACAGGTACAGATATCAAAAGGCCAAAAATATTTTATGATTTCAATAAATCCATGTGGAATGACATAAATCCATACTGTTCCTCCTAAAGCAGCATTTTGAGTACATTGATGATTCTAAAGAGAAACAGTTTGGCACAATAAGTATTCTGACAGAAGAACAGAAGGACTGAGGATATTTTTGCCCTTTTTTTATTCTGGCTCATCCTTGTTTCATGCCTTCCCAATTTCTTCACAATTCACCTCTCCTGCCATTAAAATAAATTACATAGAACCAATATCATAGAAATAGGTTTCCATCAAGTTAATTCCATTCCATCTTTCCTATCCCATCAGAGCTAAGACCTAACAGAGGCGTAGTCCTCTATCTCTTTACCAGATTGTTCAAGTGCTTCTGGCATGAAAATTTGTGAAGAAGAGGGAACCCCAATTCTTCTTCTTAGCCATTTATCCATCCTACATCAAATTTCTCCTAGCAGTTAATTTATTTTCAGCTCAGAAAAATGATATCATACTTAGGACAAAAAGAAAATTAAAAGATAACAAATGGGTAATTCTCTTCTCATTTACATTATCTTACAATGGAAGATAGGGAAACACCCATGATTCAAAATCTCTATACAGCATGCCTTTTAGTATCTGCCAGTGTGAACACTAACATATAAAATCTTTCTTATATCTTTTTGGAAAGATTTATATCATAGCTTCAGAAAAATAGACAGAATTGGAATTACTATCCTCCTTCCTTCAGTTCAAGCCAAAATCAACTCTCTCCTCTTTGCAATTCATATTCTCCAAATCCAAGACGGACCATTCTAAGAAATTCCATCTTCTTCCCCCCTCTCTCAGGTGCTGGTTTCAAGGGGAGGGGGTTTCCCCCTTATTTCTCCCCAATTCTGATCATTACACAGCCTTCCCACCTTCCACCTTCTGACTCCACAGGCAAAACATACACGCGTACACACACACCCCACTGCATTCATGGAAGGGGTGTGTGATCTGAGCCTTCAGCGCAAAGATGCTTAAAGAATTGCAAAGGAAAGAGCCTCTTAGAAGCAGTCGCCTCTCCCTCCAAATGTCTGTGTGTCTGTCTGTCTGGTATAGACAGAGAAACACACATTCAACACATAACAGAAACATTTTAGTCAATATCCTAGGAATTCCCCAACAGATATATATATATATGTATAAAAAAAATCTCCAGCTCTACCTGTTTTGTTCTTCTCATACAGCACAGCATGATTGTATTGTCCCCTTCTTCCTTGTGGTTCCTTCCTTCTCTCTCCTTTTTCCTCCTCTCTCTTTCACTCTCTCTTATCTCTCCCCCACCCTCTCCACTCCCTCCCTTCTCTCTCTCTCTCTCTCCCCCTCCTTCCTTCTTACACACACACACACATACACACTCACGGACGAACACTCAAACACAGACACACACACACACAGTCAAACACACACGCACGCACGCAGACACCGGGGCAGTTAGCAGTATCTGTAAGGTTCACCGCTGTTGCTCATCACACATGCTGTTGCCCGCGCCTGCTCGCTCGCTCTCTCCCTTTCCCTTTCCCAGAATTGTTCGCTGGCAGCTCTCGGTGACTAGTCCTTCTCCCCACCCCCACCTCCCACCCCCACTATCAAGGCAACCACCCCTTTCAGTCCTTTGCCAGCCTCATGAATGTTTAAACATATCCAATCTGGACCCAATTACCCAGCGACTTTCCCACTGTTCAGAGATTGCTAGGAAAAGGGGGAGAGGGAGGGAAGTCCATTGCAGATTGTTCGGAGGGGTGTGGCAAGGTATGGTGGTCGGAAGGCAGCTGCCTTTCTTTGTGCTTCTTTAAAGAAAACAATAAACAACTATTAAGATATCACACATGTAGAAGAAGATCAAACAAGGGTTCTAAACATCAGCAGAGATTGTGTGTGTGTTTGTGTGTTTTTATAAATGTCCCTCTCCAAGAAGTACTTGCATTACAATATGTTGCAAGCACATGTATTTTGACTCTGCATGGACAGAATATAATTGACAAAATCAGAAATGTCCCAGTAGCCCTCAAGCATATGTGCTCCTCATTTGCTACTTTTACATTTTCTAAGCTTATCCATTATGCAGCACTAGGGGGGAAAATCCATGCGATGTCATTCTTTAAGTATACAAATCTATAGGCACACGTTAGGAAGTCCATTCAATAAGACTTTAAAAAAATTCAATTTGCATGCAAACTATGAAGTTGTACATAATCTTTCATAGACTGAGTACAATCTCCACTTAACAGAGTGACAGGTGTATGATATCAGATGCATGAAATCAGATAAATATGGAGTAGACTTTAGTTTATGCAATCCAGCCGCATAGTTTATTACAGAAATCTAGAACTACAGTATTGCAAGCAGGCATGCTTAACATTTCTCAATTCTATATCAAGTTCTCCAGTTCACCTTCTATCCAAGGAAGTAGTCCCATTTACTGTAAGTATTGCTTTTACCATTCTGTTATAAAATCTCTAAAATCTACCTTAAAGAGAACAAGTCTCTACAGGTAGTCCTCGATTTGAGACATTTCTGTTGTTATGTGAGTTTTGCCCCATTTTACAACCTTTCTTGCTAAAGTTGTTAAGTGAATCACTGCAGCTGATAAGTTAATAACATGGTTGTTAAGTAAATCTGGCTTCCCTATTGATTTTGCTTATGTTGCAAAAGGTGTAACTTTGTATGGTCACTAAATGAATTGTTGTAAGTTGAGGACTACCTGTATTGTCTAGTCTTTTCTTTGCTTTGAGATTATAAAGAAGTATGGATTAGCCTGTGTCTCATCTGTATAACTAATAAATGTATTCAATAATTAGCCATTAGCCATTATATATTTGCTTCCTGCTATAAATTAAAAATAATGGGAAAAAGAATCTTGTTTTTGTATTCAACTTTTCCTAATGTAAAAGTGTAAAACTTCCTATTATGAAAAACTTCCAATCATAAAAATAATATCAATAACTTTTCCCTAATGTATACATTTTGTAATACAATTTTAGAAAGGTTAATTCCAAATGTTCTCCCTTCCAAAAGTCCTCGATTTACAACAGTTCATTTAGTGACCATTCAAAGTTACCACAACAGTGAAAAAAGTGACATGACCATTTTTCACATTTACAACCTTTGTAGCATCCCTATGATCATGAGGTAAAAATTCAGATGCTTGAAACTGGATCATACTTACGACCGATGCTGTGTTACAAGGCTTTATGATCCCCTTTTATGATCTTCTGACAAGCAAAATCCAATGAGGAAGGCAGGTTCACTTAACAACTGTATTACTAACTTAAGAATTGCAGTGATTCACTTAACAACTACAACAAGACAGGTCGTAAAATGGATCAAAACTCACTTAACAAATGTCTCACTTAACAACAGAAATTTGGAAGTCAATTGTGGTCATAAATCAAGGACTACCTGTACAGTTTATGCCCAATAATATGAATATTGTTTTGATCATTTTATTTTGCTTGGGGGAAAAAACCGGAGGTTTCTCCAACATTGCTACATGGCAGCTCTCTTTTTGGAGAGTATTATCATATCCACTATTGTCAATTTGTCATTGCAGGTGTGATTTTTATGGCCAAAATTTCATTACCCTATTTCAACCCTTGAAAATAAAGCTAATGAAGTGATAATTATTGGCCTTTTAGAATCAACTATGAACCGTAAAGGAACCAACAGTCAAAAAATATACTTTAGAAAAGCACTCATAAGGTAGCAATGAAGATGTTGGGAAAGATATTTAGATATTTTCAAGGCAGAATTGGGCAAAGAATAGCTTTCCCTGTGACACTGTATGGAAGCCAAATTTGGATCTTGAAAAGACTGAAAATAGAAAGATTTTTGAAGCTTTTGGACTTTACCAGAATTCAAGATGGTAGCTACAATTATGTGATCAAAGTTCTTCCAATTTACACATGACACTTAAATAACAAATGCAGCTTTGATCATTCTTATGGATACCATCTTAATTTTTTTATAATACCCTACAGACACCTTTAAAATATGGTGTTGGAGAAGACTCCTGGGAGTACCATGGGTAGCTAAGAAAATTAACAAATGGATCATGGAATAAATAATTCTACTGTTCTCACTCATTGACCAAGGTCAATTTATCATATTTCAGATATATTATGTAAAGACCCAGCACTCTTGAGAAATCTATAATGCTGAGAAAAATAGAAAGAAAAACATGGCTAGCAGTGAGGTGGGTAGGCCCAAAGTAAGCAATGGTTTAGCCATTGGAAGATCTGATGGACACATGAGTAATCATATTTATCTATGTGGTTATCAAGAATTTACTCTGATATGATCATTTAGCTCATTCAATGATATGTCTAAAACTGTAAGTGATATTATAGATTATTTTTTTCAACTGCATCTCAGTTCAACCTGTGATTGTATATGATCCTGAAATCCTTTTCATATATTCTATGGTCAAGCCAGGCAAACTACTCTATCTTATATCTGCAAGCTATATAACTTATTTTCAAAATGTTATTTACTAGCTATCAAAATTATTTTTAAAAAAGAAAATGTGTTTGTTGAGTTTTTGATATAAGAAACAAGATACCAAAATAAATGCTTTGCCTGCCTGTGCTTTCTGTTACTTTTACAAACATAATTAGAATATTCAGTTCCATGGGTTTTCTGAGAAACTGATGCGCAATGACTAATTCTAAAAATGTGAAAATTTATGTAAGCCAGGAAATCTGTGGATCGGAGCCATTTTGAAGTTATTGAAATGAAGGTTTAAATAAAAGCAATTGTTCCCCTGTCCCCCATACAGTTCTCTCTTGCCAATAATACATCAGCCAATACAAAATCATAGAGATGAAAGCAGTCTTTCTTAGCCAAATTAATTCTAGAGCTGTACTTCTACTCCCATTATCCTGGCTGGGGATAAGAGTTAAAGTTCCACAATGTAGAATTCCTGTTGAAGAAAACTGTATATAAAATAATTAACACTCTTGCAAATTTATGACAGTTAAAGCCTAAAAACATGTAGTCTATTGAGTTCAATCAAAATTAAATTGATTAGAAAACATGTTTAGCTCTATTCTGTTTACCTTACTATTTTCAATCCCAGATATGTAATTTATTTTAGAAATGGCCAGCCATCATAGTGTTGTAGTGGCTCCTTCAGAAATTGTGCTTGGTCCGTGATGGAAACATTATGGCTGTAGAGCTTCATGTGCTTCCCAAGTTTCCTCTTGAAAGACCTGGAAATTCTTCCATCTCTGAAGGTTTCATTTCCTTTACATTGTGAAGTAATAAACCCATGAAGTATAACATACGCTATTGAAAAAAATCACAACAAAGGAAAGAAAAAGTACAAAAGAGACTTAAAAAACAGTTCTGTAAATAGGTAATGAGGCGACATCCACTTTGTCTTCAGCCATTTCACCTATTGTCTTCATTTTTTTAAAAAAAGTAGTACAGATCTTGGCCACCAAAAAAATTGACCCTGTTCCATTTCATGAAAGGATATGAACCATTTTATCATATTTTCTCCAAGTAGTAATAATTGGATGACATATAATCCCAGCAAAAAATAATTAAAAACTAAATAAATAAATTATTGAATGTAATATGCTTTAACATTTATGACTATTAATTAAAATATGTCTTCAGCTTCACAATTTATTTTCATTCAAAGCATTATTTTATGCGTTGGCAAAATCTGCTCCCTTAATCTTGATAATAAGCATATATCTCTTCCATAATAGCTTTGTTCCATAGTATATAAAATTATACATTGCAATGTCCTACCTGTCAATGGATACTTCACCTTCAACCATAACAATACACCATAGATACAAACTCAAGGTAAACAGCACCAAACTTGATTGCAGGAAATACGACTTCAACGACATATCATGCATACCTTCTGGATGCCTTACATAGTCAATGTCTAGAATACTCTACCTGTGGTTTCTTCCCCAAACCGCAAAAACTTTAACCTTAGACTGTCTACTATTCACCTCACCCCTTTCCTAAGAGGTCTGTAGGGGGCGTGCATAAGAGCACCAACGTGCCTACCATCCCTGTCCTATTATTTCTTTTTATTTTTCTTATATGTATCCATTTCACTTATTCATAACTATGTTGATACTTATACCTGTTATCTTATAATCGCTTGGCAAAAATAAATAAATAAATAAAAATAAAATACTGAATAGTGGCAAGACCATAGTAGTTGTTTCAAAGATATCAAATCTATCCAGAAAAGATCCTAGCAATCTATAAATATGAATCAGCATTTTATTTTTTTATGCAGAAAAGATCCAAAAAGAAGTGTATCACTGTTCTTAGAGATTCATATGCTTCCTATAATCGTTATAGTATAACTGAAATACTGTTCATATATAGCGTGCCATTCTGAAAAAGATTAAGTAAGTCATGAATCATAGTGTCCAGATCTGACATTTTCAGGAATAGTCACCATCTTAGCTCTGTAAATGTTTTTGACATTGTCAGATAATCACCACCCAAGTTCTGGAACGAATCCAGGAACATACACAAATTAAGAATTTTTAACTGTAAGAACATTCTGACCCCGACTAATATAGATCTTTTTTCTTTGGTGCATCAACTAATCAAGACCATTAACTGGTCTCATCTATTTCATTATCAACATCAAAAACTTATTTAGAAGTAAAATACTTTCCTTGGATTGAAATTGAAATAGAATAAAGACATCATTCACATCAATATCCTCATGGCACTGTCATTTTGAAATCTGGACAATCTCCTCAAAGTTTAATGTATGTAAGATATATATTAACTTTGGGTTCATGGTAAAACTATTGCTAGGTGTTTTATATTTATACTAATCTGCATATGCAGTTTATTCTTATATTTGTATATGCCAGAATGAAAAGCTTTTTTACTGAAATATCATGTGCTTGTCCCATATTAATGTATTACTGTTTCTCTAATTTATAAAAAGCTATTTCTACATTTACACTGAAAATGATAATTGTAAGCTATCAATCAAACATCTATTATAAAAAATAATTATTTCACACTAATATCCAGATACACAAAAGTAAATAACTGAATGAAGTTTCCAAATTTAAAGCTTTATTTTATGCACATACACACAGGAAAGGAGAAACAATATTTCATATTAAAACAAATGCTAATAATTTTTCCTATAAAAATAGAAAATGATGGAAATTAGGGAAGCTGAATTTCTATAAAAACCAGAAATGTGTAGTTGGCAATGGAATTGTTAATGGTAACAAAATCAAGAGATGTGTAGATGGGAAATTTGAAGAACAGAAATAGAACAAGGGCAGTTATAGACTGTTGTTTCATAGAAAATAGAAAAACATAATCACTTATCCAAACTTGAATTTTGTGCCATCAAGTTGGCATCAATCCTTAGTAGACTCTGATGTTCTCTATTGCAATATAACCTGATATTGCAGGTCTTTCAATGGTGCAGTCTTTGCTTTAACTAAGTCACATAAGCTGCCATTGGTTGTTCTCTTCTTCTACCTTCTTCCACCTTTCCCAGCATTAGACCCTTTTCCATCAAGCTAAGCTTTTGTATGTTATGTCGAAAGTAGAGAAATGTGAGTCTTATCATTTGTGTCTCGAATGAGAATTCTGTGTTGATTTGTTCAATGATCCTTTTATTTGTTTTCTTGGCTGTTATTCATATTTTTAGGAGTCTTCTCCCACACTAAAATGTAAAAGTATTAATTATCTTCCTATCTGGTTCCACTTTCAAAGAATATCAGAAGGAATAATCATGTTTGCAGTATTCTGATATTTGTAGGTACATTAAGGTATCTGAATATGTTTCTGAGACCTTCATGGTCGTTCTACCAAGTGCCAGTCTGCTGTGTATTTTTTGATTGCTTGGTTTTCTTGTTTTTGTTTTTACTGTTGGTGGTTGCTCCTAAAAAGCAGAAGCTGTCTACCACTTAAATATCTTCATGAGCAATTATAAGGATAATTATTGTATATGTTATCATTAGTTTGGTATTTTTTATATTTAATTTTAGTCCCACTTTTTCAATGTGCTCCTTGAGTTTTATTAGTAGAACTTGTAGATCCTTTATATTTTTGGCAGTTACAATAGTGTCATCATTATAGCACATTTTATTGATGTTTCTTCTTCAGGTTTTGAAGCCCATCTTCTTCCGACGTAGCTAGCCTTAAAATACAGTATATTCGGCACATAGGTTGAATAAATAAGTGAAGAGTTAATAGCCTTGTTGCACATTTTTGGCATCTGTTTGCCATATTCTGTCCCTACTGTAGTTTCCTGACTTATATATGGGTTTTTCATGAGGACAAAGAGATGTTCAGGATTCCCATTTTTCTAAGCACATTCCACAGCTTGATAAGTTCGATACAATCGAAGTATTTCTATAATCAATGAAATACATATTGATTTCTTTGTGGTATGCTTTGACTTTCCCAATTATCCAGCATAAATTAGAAAACAATATATCATGTTTCTTTTTTTTCTAAAGCTAGATTGAACATCTGGCATATTTTTTCTATGTACAGCACTACTTTTACAAATTTAGAATTAGAATTTATTTGATTTGTCAATTGCTTACAAAATAATAGGTATAAGTATATACATAGTTATGAATATATGAAATGGGTACATATAAGAAAAATAAAAGAAAAAATAGGACAGAAACGGTAGGTACTTTGGTGCCTTATGCACGCCCCTTCCAGACCTCTTAGGAAAGGGGTGAGGTCAATAGTAGAAAGTCTAAGGTTAAAGTTTTTGGGGTTTGGGGAAGAAACCAAGAGTCAGGTAAAGTATTCCAGACATTGACCACTCTGTTGCTGAAGTCATATTTCCTGCAATCAAGTTTGCTGCAGTTTACCTTGAGTTTGTATCTATTGTTAGCTCTTGTGTTGTTATGGTAGAAGGTGAAGTATTCATTGACAGGTAAGTCATTGCAATGTATGATTTTATATACCATACTTAGATCAGACTGAAGATGGCATAATTCAAGGTTTTCTAGGTCTAGAATTTCAAGTCTGGTGGCATAAGGTATTCTGCAAGTAGAGGAGTGGAGAACTCTTCTTGTGAAATATTTCACAATTGGACTTTCTCAACTGTGCTAATATCAGATATGTAATGTTGGTTCCAGACTGATGAGCTGTATTCGAATATTGGTCTAGCAAATGTTTTGTATGCTCTAGTTAGTAGTGTGATATTATCAGATATTACCTGTGGTATTGAACAGCTTTATATCATCAGTGAAGAGCAGTTGTTCTTAATATGATCACAGAGGTCATTTATGTAGAGTATGAAGAGAGTTGGTCCTAGAACACTGCCTTGGGTGACACCACTATTGACAGGTACAGAATTAGATAGGACACTCCCAATTTTGACCATTTGTTGTCTGTTTGACAGGAATACTTCTATCCAGTTATGCAGGTGTCCAGAGATACCATAAGATTTTAGTTTTAGGAGTAGTTTGTCATGTACCACTGAATCAAAGGCTTTACGGAAGTCTATGTAGATTGCGTCTATTGCTTTGCCCTGATCGAATTGTGTAGTCCATATGTTTTTGCAATGTAAGAGTTGCAGATTACAGGATAGTTTTTTCTTAAAACCAAATTGTTTATTAGAAAGTAGGTTGTTTGTTTCTAAGTGGAGGATGATGGATTGGTTAATAATTGATTCCATGACTTTACAGGTGACGCAGCATAAAGAGATTGGTCTGTAATTTTCAACTAGGCTGGGGTCTCCGTTTTTGAAGATGGGGATGATCGTGGCTTGTGACCAGAGGTTAGGCAAGGAGTTGGCCCTGAAAGATTTTTCAAAGATTATGCTTAGAGGTTCTGCTATGGCAATGGATAGCTTTTTAAAGAAGTAGGCACATATTCAGTCCGGTCCAATAGATAGAGATGGTTTTAGATTGCGTAGTACTATTTAAACATTGTCTTCTTTAAAATCGATATGTATTAGATCATTGTAGTTTTCTGTGGTTTGGCTAGGAAATACTGGGCATGATCCATTGCTGTTTACAAATACTGAGCCAAAGAATGTGTTAAAGATGTTGGTTTTAATGGTGTTGTCGTTGCAGTCTTTACCATTAGGTCCTATCAGGGGTGGGATGGACCTTGAGTCTTTTAGTTTGTTGTTTACAAAATTGTAAAAAGCGCGGTGGAATTGGTGTGTAGAAGGTTTTCCTCTTGTTTAATGTGATAATTGGTGCATTCAGTCTTTAACCTGTGGCATAAATTTTTGTATTGGCTTTTGAAGTTGGCAACGTGACCAGATTTATTTTTCTGCCAGAGTGATCTCTTTTTGGATTGAAGTTTCCTTATTGTTATGGGTAATCTGTTTTTTATTTTGTTTTGGAGTTGTTATTGGTACATATAGTTTGATGACTATTTTGACTTCAAGTAAAAATATGTTGTAATGGTCTTCAACAGTATTGCATCCAGTGAATAGAGATTGCCAATCAAGGGGTGAGAGATTGTTGTCTATAAGATCATAGTTGCCTTTTTTGAAGTTATAATTGGGGATTACGTCATTGTGATAATTTTTGTGTGGGCGTATGTTGAGACAAAAGTCAATCATATTGTGGTCACTGTTGGAAAAGAGTTCTTTAGTTTGTATTCTGTAAATTAAATGAGATCGAGCTAGTTGTTAAGTCTAGTATTGTTGATTACTAGTTGTTCCAGTCCCAGATTTGTAACAGCATTGTAGAAGGCTGCATGTATGGGTGCATCAATTGTACATTCGTTAAGGGTCCAGTTAATATGAGGTAGATTGAAGTCACCAAGAATGATAAAAAGCGTGTGGGCAGGATGTTGCCCATGTTAGTAGTGAATTTAGCTTGTTTACATGTTCGATGTCATAATCAGGTGTTCTGTAACATAGTAAGAATAAAAATGTGATATTTAAGGATAGTTTCAGGGAAGGGAGACCTAAGCCTAGGTCTCAGGGAAGGGGTGGTGGGGTGGCAGTGCTTATTAGAGAGGTCTTTTGTCCTAGAGAGGCCACTGTTCCTCAGACGGCTGGTTGTGAGTCTCTCTTTGTGAAGTGCGGACAGGGGGTTCAGATGGGCCTTTTGATAACGTACCTGGCTCCCTGCCACGTGTCATTGGCCCTGCCCGGACTCCTCGAGGTGATAGCCGAGCTGGCAGTTGGGACCCCTAGGCTTTTAGTCATGGGGGATTTCAACCTGCCTTCGCTCGGGGAAACCTCTGGGGTAGCTCAGGAGTTCATGGCTTCCATGATGGCCATGGACCTGACCCAATTAGTTTCTGCCCCTACTCATAGGAGGACACACACTGGACCTGATTTTTTTCTCTGGTCAGTGGCTGAAAGACTGTAATTTTGGGGATTTAGATCATTCCCTTCTTAAACTGGACTTCTGTACCGCCACCCCCCACCGCAGGGAGGCGGAGCGATGTAGATGGTTCCGCCCCAGGCGCCTGATGGACCCTGAGCGGTTCCAGAAGGAGCTTGGGCCATTTCCTGAGACTCTGGCTCACAACCCGCCTGGAGACCTGGTAGCCACCTGGGATAGGTTGGCTGCCAGGGCTCTGGACCGAGTTGCGCCTCTGCGACCTCTGACTCGGCACAGATCCCATTTGGCTCCGTGGTTTACGGAGGAGCTACGGGAGATGAAGTGCCGGAAAAGACGTCTAGAGATGTTTGGAGGGCTAGCCGCACTGAGTCTGACCGAACACAGGTGAGGTCTTATATTAAGATCTACCTTGTGGCGATAGACGCGGCGAAACGTTCGCATTTCTCCGCCCTTATTGCGTCGGCAGAAAATCGGCCTGCCGCCCTGTTTAGAGTGACCCGCTCTCAGCTTGAGCCGAGAGCGCGGGATGACCTCTTGCAGGGTAGTGTGGAGGAGTTTTCCCGATTTCTGCACGACAAAATCGCTCAGATTCGGGACGGGCTGGACTCCAATTGGGTGGTCCCGGGGGAGGTGTCTGGGGCAGGTCTTGAGAATATTATCTGGGAAGAGTTTGACCCTGTGACCGCCGAGGGTGTGGACAGACTGCTGGGGGGACTGAATGCCACCACATATCTGTTGGACCAGTGTCCCTCCTGGTTGGTTTCGGCTGCCAGAGAGATGACACGAGGCTGGCTCCAGGGGATTATCAACGCTTCGTTGAGAGAGGGGTCGCTCCCTACTGCCCTGAAAAAGGCGGTGGTGCGGCCCCTCCTCAAGAAGCTTTCCCTGGACCCGGCTGTTTTAAATAATTATCGTCCAGTCTCCAACCTTCCTTTTTTAGCGAAGGTTGTTGAGAATGTGGTGGCACGTCAGCTCCCTCAGTACCTGGAGGAAGCGACTTACCTCGATCCATTCCAATCGGGCTTCAGGCCCGGGCATAGTACCGAAACAGCATTGGTCGCATTGGTTGATGATCTCTGGAGGGCCCGTGACAGGGGGTTTTCTTCTGTCCTGGTCCTATTAGACCTCTCGGCGGCTTTTGATACTATCGACCATAGTATCTTATTGCGGCGGTTGGAGGGGTTGGGGATTGGGGAAACTGTCTTGCGATGGTTCTCCTCCTTCCTCTCCAACCGCTCGCAATTCGTGTTGACAGGGGGGGGAGAGGTCCACCCATAGACCCCTCATTTGTGGGGTGCCTCAGGGATCAGTCCTCTCCCCTCTTCTGTTCAACATTTATGTGAAGCCGCTGGGGGAGATCATCCGTGGTTTTGGGGTGAGGTGTCATCTGTATGCAGATGATACCCAGCTTTACATCTCCACCCCAGGCCACCCCAATGATGCTGTGGAGGCTATGTCCCGGTGCCTGGAAGCCGTGCGGAATTGGATGGGCGGGAACAGGCTCTGGCTCAACCCGTCCAAGACCGACTGGCTGTGGTTTTCAGCGGCCCGATATAGTCAGCTGACTCCATCGCTGGCTATTGGGGGAGAGATTTTACCCCCCACAGGGAGGGCTTGCAATTTGGGTGTTCTCCTGGATGCACGGCTGTCTTTAGAAGACCATATTGTGGCCGTTTCCAGGGAGGCTTTTTTTCGGGTTCGCCTGATTTACCAGTTGCGGCCCTTTCTGGATCGGGACGCCTTACGCACGGTCACTCATGCCCTTGTCACCTCTCGCCTGGACTACGGTAACGCTCTCTACATGGGGCTCCCTGCGGGGAGCACCCAGAGACTCCAACTGGTACAAAATGCGACTGCGTGGGTGATTATGGGGGCGTCACGAAGCTCCCATGTGACGCCTCTTCTGCGAGAGCTGCATTGGTTGCCGGTGGTTTTCCGGGTTCACTTTAAGGTTCTGGTTCTGACCTTTAAAGCGATCCATGGCATTGGACCAGGTTATCTGCAGGACCGCGTTCTGCCAGTGATCTCCAACAGACCCATGTGTTCCTACAGGGAGGGCTTTCTCCGGGTGCCGTCGGCTTCTATGTGCCGTCTGGCGGCCCCCAGGAGTAGGGCCTTCTCTGTGGGGGCCCCAGCCCTCTGGAATGGTCTGCCCCCAGAGATAAGCACCAACACGTACCTGAGAGCTTTCAGACGGGCGTTAAAAACTTGGCTCTTTGAGCAGGCTGGCCTAGGCTGACATAGGATTTTTAATTTTGTCTTACGTTTTTAATTGGTTTTGAATATTTGGGGTTTTAACTATTTTATGGGGGAGGGGCAAAATTTTTAAACAGCCTAAATTATTTAATCCGTTTTTAACTTTTGTATAGTGTATTGGGGTTTGTGACTGGCTGTGCACCGCCCTGAGTCCTTCGGGAGAAGGGCGGTATATAAGTATTAGAAATAAATAAATAAATAAGTTCACAGGTGATGGTCTCAGGAAGAGCAAGCTCCTGGGTAACTTGGTTGTTTTTTAGATGCAAGGACTTTTTATAGAAGATAGCAACGCCACCTCCTCTACGAATTTCACGATCTGATTGGTAAACATGAGTCTTTTATTGTGGTAATGGAGTCAGGGAGAGATGCATTGAATCATGTTTCACAGCAAATATGTAGAATTTAGCCATATTTAGTAAGAGGAGAAATTCAGGTATTTTATTCACAAGGCTTCTTGCATTGAGTAGCTTGCATTTAAGGCCAGCTGTAGTTGGAATTGAGGTAGTTAGGGGCATGCGTGCCTAGTCTTGGGTGAAGGTGGATTAGTTAAAGTGGGATAAAGTGGTTGAAGGTTAAAGTTGAGTTGCGGGTTGTGTGACTTGCTTTTGATACAGTCAGCACGGTAGCCAATGTACAGGTCCTTCTCTCCATTGTCTAGACATTTTTTGAGTTCTGTACAGAGTACACGGGAGTGGGCACATTGCTGTATGGTTAGGTCAGGGCGAGAATGGAGGTTCTTATGGTTGGTGTTGCTTTTGGCAAGTGAATTTATAGTATAAATGAATTTACATTTTCTTGATTCATTTTTGCAAATGACCCTGCAGAAGCATGGGGCCACAGAGCCATCTCTGTTTTTGAACTCTGTGTGGGAACCCCGAAACCCCGATGGGAAATGTCAAGTATTTCATCAGGAGAGATGCTTGATGCTTGATAATCACTGATGTTGTTGCAGACAGTTGTGATATCATCATTGTCACTGATGTCCTCTAGACCAAATAAGATGGCGTTTGGACATTTCCGTTCACGCTCAACAGCTTCTCTGATGAGGATTGGGATATCGTTATTTGTCTGATTTTTTTTTTTTGCTGATTAGGTTGCGGATTGGGTTGTGGTTGTTGGGTAGAGATGTGGTTTGTAGCTAGTGGATGTTCAGGTTTTTGCGTTGTGTCTTTTTTTTCAAGGTTGGATAATCTTTCTTTTAAAGCATCCAGGGATGCTACTATGGTGTCAAGGGATGTTATTCATGTTTCTATGGTCTTTCAAACAGATCCAGTTTGGGTCTGCATGATTTGCAGAGATATGGAAACTCATTGGATGATTCTAAGTATTGAATCATTTGTTCGGGTAATTCCAAACAATCATGATGAGTGTATTTGTTACATAGAGAACATTTGATGGAATTTTCATTATCCTTTAGAGTTTTATTGCATTTACGGCATGTCTTGTGGTTCATTGGTGGGGATTAGTTTCTCTTTAGGTTGTGGTTTGGCATTGGATTTTTTTCTTGGCATGGTAGGTTTGTTAAGATGGTACATTGATTAAATTACTTAATGAAACAATTTGAGTAATCAATATAGCCAATATTATACCAATAAATCAATTGCAATAATCTCTCTAGTCAAATAATTTTGCTAAGCAACAATCAGCCTATCAATTAATTACACTAATCACTAATCAATTAATTAAACTAATCATTAATCACACTGTTCAATTAAATTCACTAAATCACTACTTTTACTAATCAATTAAATTACATAAATATATGTGCTTAATCACAAACTCATACAGATCAAGTTCTAATTATAAGATGAACTGATTAAGCAATAAGTATCTTCAGTAGAGCTCAGGATGCTAAGATGCTTAATGGTTAATGAAATATAGCAATAGTCCTTAGACTTATATGCCAGAACGTAACATGTTAACATTTACATATGAATATTGCCAAATACAGACATTGCAATGAACATTCAAAAGAACTATGATACATTTTAGTTATCACCTTTAAACATTCAGTTGAATAACTCTGCAATGTTTCGACATTCAAAGATAGAATGATTAACATATAAACATCATTAATTTCCAAAAATTGCATGTTCACTATATGACACAAAAATCTTGGTTGTCACTGTTCTGTTTTGTTCCCTCTTATAGAATCACAGCTCAAAACCTTCATAACAAATCCAAAAGAACAAAAAAAAAAAAAAATCTGGTCATGTTGCCAACTTCAAAAGCAGATACAAAAATTTATGCCACCAGATAAAAACTGTATGCACCAATTATCACATTAAACAAGAAGAAAACCTTCTATGCACCAATTCCACCCGTGCTTTCTACAATTTTATAAACAACACACTAAAAGATTCAAGGTCCATCCCCCCCTGAATGGACCTAATGTTAAAGACTGCAATGACGACACTATTAAAGCCAACCTCTTTAACACATTCTTTGGCTCAGTATTTGTAAACAGCAATGGATCATGTCCAGTATTTCCTAGTCGAACCACAGACAACTACCATGATCTAATACATATCGATTTTACAGAAGACAATGTTGAAAAAGCACCATGCAATCTAAAACCATCTCTTGGCTCACCTGCACTTGGCTGAGGAGATCATGTTGTTCCTGCACTTGGCTGAGGAGTAGTAGAGGGGACATCTCAAGTTGGGACGGATAATGATTCGGGCATGTGATGGAATGATGGAGGCAGGGGGTGGATTTGTAATATTTTACATATTGGAGGGAAACCCGGAACTTTCAGATTTGGGATTTCCCAGATGTGCCAGTTTACTACTCTAATAAAAGGAAACTTTAAGAATATGTCTGGTTTGGAGTTATCTGTTGGAGTCAAGTTTTTCTGGAACACTGACAGTTTTATTAGTGATCATCAACATGATCACTGTTGATGTTACCTGGTTTGGTAATGAAACATCTACAAGAAAACAACCAAGTTCAGAGAGTACCAACGGCACACACACACCCAGTTCATCCCTAAGCTAAACATTTCTATCAATAATGTGTGTATTTTCCACTAATAAAACTAATCTTGATATTGCTTTAGCATGTTCAATTCTGAAAAAAGAGAAAAAGCTCCCTTCAAATTGAATCTAGCTATTGATTCACCAAGCTCATCATCGTCCTGTTGGATTGATAATTCTAGCATGTAGGTTGCTTGCAAGCAGGCGATGGAGATCTACTTTAGCTCTCTGACAACTTCTACTTTGGAGATATGCTGACAATAATTTCAAAGTAATATTAAATTTAAAAGAGTAATAACCTTAATAGCACTTGTTCATGTTCTGTGTGTTGTGTGAAAAAGAGATATACTGTATGTCATCCAGTGGTTAATTACCATAATGTTTTTCTGGTCTGGAATGGGAACGTTTTATGGCAAATTAGGAAAGGTTGTTGGAAGACTGGTGTGGAGTGGGGCTAGAATGTTTAAAAAATGGAAGATGGGATTGAATTTTTAACTGGAGAAGGTTAGAGTATAGAGATAGGAAAGATCTTCGCATGAATGGAAGGAAAGTTGGACCTAAAGAGAAATACCTGCTGATAGACCTAATTGTGGCCAGCCCAAGCTTAAGAATGAGAAGCAACAGACAGCAAGAGAGCTGACTATATAACCAGTCTAGAGCAATGGCAGTTGTCTGAGATATTAGTGCCTTTTCCACTGGGATATCAGAAAAGAAGTATTGGACACAGCATAAGGTTGGAGATGAGAAATGTCTCCAGTCTCCAATCAAATTGATACAAGAGAAAATACGATAAAATTCACTACTGTAGTAAAGAAATGAGCATGTGCTGAATTTTATTTTGTAGTAAAATGATATTATGATAAAGTAAAAACAAGCAACAAAACATAGGGAATGGTGGCAGTGAAGTCAAAGGTCCCTTGTAAAGGCAGAGTCCAATTGACACTACTACTAACTAGCCTTGACACTGCTTGCTTTTTGCAGACCCCAGCATTCTATCCAAAGATCAAAGACAGCCCTCAGCCCAAAACAGAACTTTTTATTTTATTTTATATAGACATAGATAATAGAAATAGAGAAAGATAAATATTCCTTTGCACCGAAGTGAGGCCTATTTATCTACTCACATTTTAATGTTTTCAAACTGCTAGATGGGCAGGAGCTGGTGCAGATAATGGAAGCTCACCTCATTGTGTGGCACTTGGGTCTCAAACAGTGAGGGCATTCTGTGGGCATGGCTTGGTGGGCATGCTGTGGCTTAATGGGTGTGGCTTGGTGGGCGTGGTAGGGAAAGGTTACTACAAAATTCCCATTCTCTCCCCACTCCTGGGGGAAGGTTATGTCATTCTCCTGGTGGAAACTGACTCTGAGGGAGAGGAGGAACAACCAACAGGGAGTGGAAGTGTGGCTCTGGAGGTTGTGGAGGAGGCTGGAGAAGGGCAGAGACCTGCTGAGCAGTCAGAGGAAGACCCAGGCCCATACCCTATCCAACATAGGGCACTCAGGGAGGAGAGGATAAGGGAGAGACACGGACTACTCAGGAAGAGAAGACCTTGATCCTCTTCATGGGCTGCAGGTGTGAGAACTTCATAAGAGTTTGGACCTGCGTTCTGGCAAATGCTGGAGACAAAGCATGTTTTGAGGTTATCTTGATTGGCGTCTTTCCAACAGACTGTGCCTTGTTATCTCCTTGAATTTGGTAAATACTTCTCCTGTTCCGTTGTGGAAATTTCATCATTGTAGATTGTTTGGTTTTTATTTTCACCTCTATCTGCTCATTAAATTCGGGCTGTATTGCTTTCTTTTGAACACTATTTTTGAGTATGTTTTATCTCCAACTGAGAATTATTGAACAGTGGGGCCAAGGTGGAGAACTTAAAGGACATTTATTTTAGTTTTGGATTTTGTTACATTTGTGTTACACTCTGGGTCATCACAGGTTAGTGCAAAATCCCATTCCCTTCACACCCCACTAACCTGCTTTCCAGCTCTGTTCTCCTGTGCAGGGCAACAAAAGAAGACCCAGCCGATCAGCTGGAACTCAATAGGCAGAGAATAGATGGGGGCGGGGCAACCAGAGGTGATATTTGTCGGTTCTCCTCAAAATTTTCCCTACTGGTTCTCCAGAACTGGTCAGAACCTGCTGAATACCACCTCTGGTCTCAAACCTGGGCTGCCGACTTTCCAGCCTGCAAGTGTTGTGTATTGACTGTAGTTTTCACTCAGATCCGTGCTTTAAGCGGGAAGCATGGACCTCTCCCATTGGTTGATGCCGTTTGACAGCCGGCTATAAAAGGAGGCTGTCAAACGGCATCAGCTGTTGCCGCTCCAGCTGGCTGCCATGTTAGCGCGGCAGTAGCAGTAACCCTTTATTTGTTAATAAAGGCAGAGCTGAACCTTTTGCCTTGGTTGTCTGCCTCAAATGATTACCGCCGCTCCATTACAGAGGGGCTTATAAGAGGCAAGCCCTCCATTACAGAGGGCTTATAAGAGGCAAGCCAGGCAAAAAGGACAAAGAGCGAAGTCATTAACCAAGAGCTGAAATCGCTACAGAGTTGCTGTCACTGTTCGCGAAGCGCGATTTTTAAATTGCTTCAGGAGAAGCGGCACAGCTGAGGGGAAGATGACTTCGAATCCTGCATTCCCGCCTTTCAGACCGACGGCAGAGACATGGGAATCATACAGGAACTGGTTTGACTGCTTTTTTAGATGCTATAGACCTTACTGACATTACTGAGCATAGAAAAAAGTCTTATTTTCTAAGCTTTTGCGGAGCCACGGTATTTGACACCGCAACAGCATTATTGGCTCCACGATCTATTAAGACTATTCCCTGGGAAGAATTGCAAGAAATTCTCTCCAACCATTACTCCCCTAAACCTTCTAGAATTGCCAGACGCCATGCCTTTAGAAGACGCACCCAGATGGAGAAACCATTAGTGACTACATGGCAGCACTTCATGAAGCTCCCACTCCTACTAATAAGACTGAGCTCCAACCTTTTCTAGGGCTTCTGAATTTCTATGCTTTGTTCCTGCCCCATAAAGCTTCAATTGCAGAGCCTCTTCACAGGCTCCTAGACAAGCAGACACCCTGGCACTGGGGCCCTAAAGAAACTCTTGCTTTCAAGGAAGTCAAATCGCTGCTCATGTCCAAATCTGTTTTAATACAATTCAACAAGAATTTACCACTGGTAGTAGCTGCAGACGCTTCCGCTTTTGGAATAGGGGCTGTTCTGAGTCACAGACTGCCAAACGGTGCAGAAGCACCTATTGCCTTTTTTTCAAGGACATTATCATCCACTGAATGCAACTATAGTCAAATTGACAAGGAGGCCTTGGCTGCAGTTGCTTCAGTAAAGAAATTCCATGAGTTTCTCTACGGTCATCATTTTGAACTGATAACAGATCACAAGCCTCTGTTGGGAATTTTATCTGGCACTAAACAAACTCCCCAGATTTTATCCCCAAGGATGACCAGGTGGACCGTTTTTCTGGCTGCATATTCCTATACACTGGTCCACCGCTCTGGAAAAACGCTTGGCCATGCAGATGTCCTCAGTCGTTGTCCCCTGCCAGTTCCAGTTGAGGATCCTGCACCCACAAATGCCATTTTCCTGATTGAAGAGCTCAAGCTGCCTGTCACCGCTACTGACATCGCTGCCCACTCAGCCAAGGACAAGGTAATTTCCCAAGTCCTTGACTGGATAGGGAGGGGGTGGCCTGCAACCCCTTATCCATCAGAATTCCTACCCTACAAACTACGCCAACAGGAACTTTCCTCATTGCAAGGCTGTTTACTGTGGGGAACCAGGGTAGTGATCCCCCCAAGCTACAAACCTCAGTCTTAAAGGTATTTCATGAGGGTCATCCAGGTATAGTGAGGATGAAGGCCCTCGCTCGCAGCTACATATGGTGGCCTAGTATGGATGCCCAAATCTCTAGCTGGGTCAATTCATGTCAGGCATGCCAGGCCACCAGACCATCCCCTCCAGCATCCACCCCTAGGACCTGGGACGAGGCAGGAAGCCCATGGTCCCAAATTCATATAGATTTGGCTGGCCCTTTCCACGGGCGTACATTCCTAGTGGTAGTTGATTCATTTTCAAAGTGGGTGAAACTGACCTTAATGCACACTACAACCACTGAAGCAGCTATTTATTTATTTATTTGTAATATTTATATACCGCCCTTCTCCCGAAGGACTCAGGGCGGTGCACAGCCAATCACAAACCCCAGTACACTATACAAAAGTTAATAAAGCATTGACCAGAATGTTTGCCACACATGGCCTCCCTGACTCCATTGTATCCGACAATGGCCCCCAATTTACCTCATGCGAATTTGAGATCTTCCTAGCCAACCTGGGCATCAGACACATATTAGTAGCCCCATTTCACCCTGCAATTAATGGCCTGGCTGAGAGGGCAATCAGATCTGCTAAAGAGGTACTACAGAGACTGGGATCCCTTAACTGGCATTCTAGACTGGCTCAATATCTTCTGAGCCAACATACAACACCCTGTGCCTTCACAAATAGGTCACCAGCTGAAGTGTTAATGGGACGCTGTTTGAGAACCACTCTTGACAGGCTTCACCCAAATTATGCCCCAGTGCTTCTCCTTGGGGCTAACAGCCAAGACAGAGGGTTCCTAGTAAATGACCAAGTATATGTCAGGAACTTTGTTGGGCACCCATTGTGGTTGCCTGGTCGTGTGGTGGCAGTAACTGATCCTAAGTCTTATAGAGTCCAGCTACCAGATGGACGTGTCTGGCGCCGCCATGTGGATCATCTGAGGAGGCGTTGGAGCACTATACCCAGAGGTCATCTAGACTGTCCCAATGCGGAAAAGCTATTCCTACCTGAAGAACCCACCGGTGATGACAGCCTACCTGGAGAAGAAACTGACCCAGGTCTTGACCGAGTTCCAGACGTTCCTGCAACCTCACCACCGATGGAAGCCATGCAGCAAGCAGAAGGCAGCAGCCCGGCACCATTTTCAGCCGAACTAAGAAGATCAGGACGACTGCTCAGGCACCCAACATATTTACAGGACTACGCATGCTCCTCTCTGAGAGGGAGGAGTGTTGTGTATTGACTGTAGTTTTCATTCAGGTCCGTGCTTTAAGCAGGAAGCATGGACCTCTCCCATTGGTTGATGCCATTTGGCAGCCGGCTATAAAAGGAGGCTGTCAAACGGCATCAGCTGTTGCCGCTCCAGCTGGCTGCCGTGTTAGCGCAGCAGTAGCGGTAACCCTTTATTTGTTAATAAAGACAGAGCTGAACCTTTTGCCTTGGTTGTCTGCCTCAAGTGATTACCGCCGCTCCATTACAGCAAGCTTAGCATCTTAACCGCTGAGCTATCGTATATACATGTATATCTCTATCTCTATCATTATTTATCTCTATCTTTAACTCTGTCATCTCTACCTATATCAGGTGTGTCAAACTTGTGGTCCACGGGCCGGATGCATCACATGCTGGCCCCATCTGCGCCCATTTTAGCAAAGTCCCAATACATCACGTGACACTGCCATGATGACACGAGTTTGATACCCCTGATCGATCTAATCTCTATAACTATCTATCTGTCTATCTATCTGTTGTGGAGCGACGGAATAACTCAGGCAGAGACCAGGTCAAGGCTTTCAGCTTAACTCTTTATTTACAGGCAAAGAGGGTTACCGCTACTGCCGCGCTAACACGGCAGCCAGCTGGAGCGGCAACAGCTGATGCCGTTTGACAGCCGCCTTTTATAGCCGGCTGTCAAACGGCTCCAGCCAATGGGAGAGGTCAGAACAGAAACTTGTTTTTCTGTTCCTTCTGCTTAGCCTCTCCACTCTGCATCTCTTCATATTCAGAAATATCAATGATGCCTTTTTGCACAGCTTGTTTTTCTTTAACGAGAAACAAGATATAGAAGAAATTTCAGAAGAATTTTTTAAAATATTTTGGGTATTATGTGTACAACCTTTATTTGAAATGATAGTTATAAATCATTGGAGCTCTCCAATGCAAGGCAATGTTAGATTTAAAATATATATTTCAGGAACTGGCTTAGTTGGTGATAGAATGAGTGTTTTTAACTCTTAAATACTTAAACTTAAAATATGGATAAGCGACACCAGCAAACAAATCATTTTTAACCACAACAACCAAGCTGTGTTCTGTGGTTTCACTGGGTCTTTTAATTTAGTTGAGGGATGTACGAACAACTGAACTATAAAATTAATCGACAATATAGGAAACTGCTGTGATCAAATGTAACACCCTGCTATCTGCACTCATGGAGAACCGTTTTGTAGGTATACCTGTTTATATGAAGAATGTAAAGGAGAATCACTCACCCATATCTTTTTGAAATACTTTCACAGAGATGTGCTTATAAGATTTATAGTCTTATTATAGCAAAATACACTGGCAGATCTTTTTTAATACTGTTTTTGGCAAATAAAAAAATATTACAGAAGCGTAACTAAGGATCTGTCTTTTTGCTATAAAAGCTCATAAACAGTGCATAATGGCCTAAATTTTATCCTTGATCATGTGAACCATATGATTATTGGATATATGTTTGTGTAAAGTTAACCAGTCTGTGTATGTTTTTATTCACATTTTAAATCATTTGTCATTTTATGCCTGTTATTGTAAGAAATAGATTCAGTTGAAGTGCTATTTATACTGTCTTAGCTTTATTATACTTCCTTAGATGTTTTACCTGAATTTACTTCAGCATTCATTTTATAGCAAAATCTATGTAATACTTTTACCAGGTCTACTTAATGTATAACAGAAGGAGTGGTTTAGAAAATGTTGAAAAGCACTTCAAACTATTATCATAGTCCAGAGCATCCTAAGATAGTAAGCATAAGGATTGAATTTACTGTGATCTTAAATGTATATTTGAATTCAGCTTGCACAGATTTTAAATGAAAGATTAATTTAACCCTTTGCATCTGTAGCAGTCCAGGGAGCGGGGATCAGTCTTCTGAAGGTACTATTTGTGCTAAGTACATTGATGCCACTACAAACTTTACCTTAGATATTAGTGTCTGGTTTTTCCCCTAGAATGAAGATGGATTAAAGATAATTATACTTTCTGTAGCATGATGTCAAGGGCAGGAAATCGGGAGTCAAAGCAGTTCAAATGAATACAGATTTATTGCATGCTAACAGTCTGAATTACCAATGGTCAAAGCAAATTGGTGGTAGTTAAGAGTCAAAGGAATTCAAGGTGGGCTGGATGTAGATCTCTTGTGGGTACAAAGGAACTCAAGACTAATGGATTGCTTTTGACTCCTTCCTTGGGCTCAGCCTAGTCATCTCCTACATCACCAATGGCATCACTGACTGTCACTCACAATTATAACCCACAGGTGTCAAACTCGATCATGTCATGAGCCAGATTGCGCCATATCATGATGATTTTTGCCTTTGCAGAGCCAGGGTGGGCATGGCCTGTATGTGATGTATCTGGCGTCCAGGCCACCAGTTTGTCAGGTCTGCTTCTTCAGATCTTCCTTCTCTCTTACTGTCCTTCTCAGTTCACAACTATTCCTCTCCCTCTAAAGGTATGGATTGCACTGGAGATTTTCTTCAGCATCACAACACAAAAAAAAAGAGATAAAAGTCCAACTTGCCACAATTTCAATTATTATCAGTTTCCTGAGACTTTTTATTTATATATTTTTTTTACTTCCAAATGCAATACACAGAGACAGTTTAGGTGTTTTCTAAATTGGATCTTGTTAAACAAGATTGAAAGATAAAGTCTGTTTGGAATTGCATTTAAGCCTCTGGCATTATCATTTAGACAGAAGTGATATTCAGCCAGTTCTGACAGGTTCTGGAGAACCGGTAGCTGAAAATTTGAGTAGTTCAGAGAACTGGCAAATACCACCTCTGACTGGCCCTTCCCCTCACTATTCTCTGCCTCCTGAGTCCCAGCTGATTAGCTGGGTCTTCTTTTGTTGCCCTGCACAGGAGAAGGAGCTGGAAAGCAGATTAGTGGAGTGGGGAGGGAATGGGAATTTTACAGAATCCTTCCTCTGGAGGGGGGTAGAAATGGGGATTTTATAGTATCCTTCCCCTGCCACGCCCACCAAGCCATGCCCACAGAACTGGTAGTAAAAAAAATTGAATACCACCACTGCATTTAGACCCCCTCAAAGTGGAAGTGGTTTGTCACTGTTTTCTTCCAGAGTGTTTTCAACTTCCCAATATTGCTTCAATCTTAGCATTTCTTAGTTGTCTCGGATATAGATTAGCTTCAGGTCAGAGGTGATCAGTTTTACAAGGTCAGCCAGAATTAGGTAAGTGCTGGGCTGAACAAGGTTCTATTTGCCAACAACTGCCATTCTTTCCTTCCAAGCTTAATCTCAATTCAGTTAAGCTTTCTTACTTCCAATTTTTATCTGGAATCAGATACTGAAAGAACATATGACTAAAATTGTGCATTCTGACACTGAAATCCTTTAAACATTTGCCTCTCTTCTAAGGAAGGCACTGAGAATCTGTGAAAAGTTACAGATGTGATAGTGTCAATTACAGTGGAATTTGGAAATAAAATCTGATTATTTGTCTGTGTTTTAATGTTTTGACGTTCTTTTCATTTTTGCTTTTTGTTTTTAATTTTTTTAGTGTGGATCACATGTTGCATATGTTTGAGGAATCTAATCCCTGGAGCAGTACCTGGTAAAGTTATTAATATTTTTAAGTAAACCGAACCTTCTGCAAGTTTCTCCTTCAGTTAATCCTTTAATTAGCCATTTGTATGGAAGAGAATTTAATGCTGGATATCAGCTTCAGCTCTGTGCTTATTAGGCAAATGCAAATTTATATATAAAAATATCTTTAAAAGCTTTCTAGAGGGTTCTACTGAATTTTCTGGTATGAGACAATGTCAGAAGAAAGAGAACATTGGAAGGAAAAAAACTATTGTGATTATAAGAAGGTTTGTTCTACCTATTATAGTTCTTTAGAAATGTTGCAGATATCTTGAAGAAATCCAGATTAATGTATTGTTCTTCTGTCTTCATGTATGGAGGCCTTTTGTAAATCTGGTACCTTGTTTTCTTAGGAAGAATGATCCACTGCATTTCAGCCATATAAATTATGTTTTGAAAAACCTTAAGTGATATGTGTTACAGAACAGACACTTTTATGGTAGCAGAGTTTGCAAGATGAACCATTCAATGTACTAAGGATAGGGCATTGAACAGAAAACAAACAATAATGACTGACCATCACGATTCAGTATCTGAAATTATTAATTCTTTCTCTTCAGGTTGATAAAATTGATTTTAATTCAAGAATTTCTTCAGTATTTTTGGTTTTATACAGAGTCTTAGTTATGGGATTATTATTCCAATCAATATAAAACTAGTGGAAGAATATAGACATAATTCATTTTTATTGAATTAAAAAAATCACAGAATACAAGGAGTAGAAGGGAGCATGATTGTATAACACAACAATCGATCAATGAAGATCATTTGGTTGCTTATTATTATGTCCTTCAAAGAGTGGCTTACAATTGATTTGATCACAGAAACATTATAAAAGATCTTACATTGAGTGAGAACATGTGTAGAGACGTCAAGATAAGATTCTATTATTGGGCTTTTCAAATTTTAAAAAGGCTTTTGCTGTGGAGGAAAAAAAAACAGAAAAAGCAGAACTCTTTCAGACTATTCTACTTGTTTTTTTTTCCTTTTTTTTCTACTTCAAAGCAGTGTACATAATGGCCTGTCCAACAATTGTTCTCTCAGCATCAATTTTATTAAGTATATGGGGTTGACAGAAAGTACCCAAAAGGCACCCAGTAAACTTTCATAGCTGATGGACTTCAGTTGGTCTCTCCAATCGTAATCTAACACCTTAAGCAATAAGCCATCCTAATTCCCTCCTCAGTTTAATCTATATAAAACACTGTTGGACTCTTGACTGTTGTGAAATCAATTGTGGCTTATTCAATGAAATAGTTTAAAAATCATGATCTAATATGAGGCATGATTTGAATTCAGGACTCTTTTTGCTGTAATAAACAGCAATTCAGTCATGCACTGTAATAGCATTAAATATTTGTAATATGAACATTTTATATCCATTATACCTACTATGAAGAGACTGCACAGAGAAAAGTTTTTCTCATTTTATCGTACAAAGTCCTCAGGATTATATCCAATAAAGCTAAGCGATGGTGATCAAAGCAAATGATCAAACAGACAAAGGAAATACTTCTTCATACAACCACAGTTGAATTATGGAATTCATTACCCAGGATAATAAAAGGTAATATATATTCTTTTTACCCAAACCTTTGCCTCAAACAATTTTCCAACATTTGAATACTTCTGTTCATGCAAAATTCAGGGCATTTAGTAAGTGGCTAAGAACTGGAAATCTGAACTCAAGTCTCATCTCTGAGAGGAATTGATTTGTGTCTTTCTTTGGGCTCACAGCTTCCATTTCTGATTAGGGGAAAAGTGATATTTCTTCACTTACAGCTTTGTTGTAAGGCTTCCTGACTATGTGAGATAAACTGACATTTTGGTACTATTGCTACTGATATGCTAAGTCTTAGCATTATTTTTTGGTAATATCTTTGTGTCAAGTATGATGAAAATAAATCAAATTAACACTTATCTGGATAAAAATAAAAATATGTCATTCTTCTCTCTCTTTTAATACATGCAGAGAGGAGGGGATTGGCAAAGCTATATGTTCATTGTGATTATCAGAGCATACCCACGCCATCATCTCCACGGAAACACAGCATATTTCTGGGTGAAGCATCACCAACCTGTTGCCAAGGAAACTAGAGAAGCAAAATCTCAATGACATTCTATTTTGAAGCATTCAAGAAACCTTTGAAAGGGCTTTAAAAACTGCTTAGGAAGGGAGCGGAAATTACAGATTCTCAACAATCACTGTTTTATTCCTGGGTTATTCTGTCTGCTCACGTCACTCTCTTCCTGCAGTTCTCTGCTGAAGCACGAAAGCAAACGCTGTGAAAACAAAACTTTCATGCGCTCGAAAGGAAAGGAAAATGGAGAAATGTGCATTTGTGCAGGAATAAATACACATTAGCATTAAGACATAGAGAGATATTTCCAATCAAGAGTCTCCAGAAATGGTAGTGTAAATGCCCACCATTCCTGCTACAGTGTTGGATAACAGTTTAGAAAAAGCTGAGAATACATTGAACAGTGGAATTTATGTTTTCCTTGCTGAGTAATAATGGCCTTCTATTGTTTACTGTTTTCCATAGTTGATATTTTTAACATTTCAGCTATTGTCTGGTTAGAAAGTCTTACCAGAATCATCACCATGATCATAACCAAGCATGGTGGTTCCCTTTTCATAAGAAAGGTCATTTTTTTTAAGTTTATGTTTTTGTGTGCATTTTCTGCAGGAGTGTAAGTACATACATTTGAACACAAAAACTGACTGTTTGATTAAAACCTTTGAAATGGTTCATACAAATAAGGATCTAATTCTAGCAAAAAGATAAATATTTGTGGAAGTGAAGGGAGAGAGGGAGGAAGGGACGGAAGGAAGGAAACCAAATATTGTTTCTATAACTAACTTAAGTTATAAGGATGGAATTATCATAATAGTGGCATATGCTATTTCCAATAAGAATAGACCTGCACTCATAAAATGTCAAAAACCTGGGGTTTTTTCCACATTTAGAGTGATTTTCTATGAGCTGTAAGTAACACTTTGCATAATTTGGTGTAAAAAAGAAAAAGAAGGCTAATGTATTAGGAAACAGGTTTGGTTTGTCCCTTTGGTTGCTGTGCAGGGAAATAATAATGTACAGGAGTGTTCAAAATAATGAAGTCATCTACATACAGTCCAAAATGCTTTAATCTATGACATTAATATTCAACTATATTATTTATTGTATATATGAAAGATCCTGAAAACAACATGCAGAATTATATTACATTAATTGGATAGAAAAGGGAAGAAAGTATGCTATAGGGGAGATAAGGTTTAAACTTATTAGATAAATATGTTTGTCATAGTGATTAGTACACTGTGATTTAAAAGAGCTGTGCTTTGAAGAAAGAATTCCAACATATTTAAACTTTAAGAGGTATCGATCTAGGCAACTACTTTGCTTAATCTATTTCAAAAAGCTTAGAAAAACAGCTGGTTTTTTAGAAGGCTTTTAATCATCTGGGACAGATTATTTTAGAGATAGGAGTATTATTTGTTTTATTATCAATTGAAAAAAGACCATTTAGTCACTTTGATGTGCTTTTTTGTTTCAGGAGGAGAACCTAAAGATAGTATGTGTCTTTTAAATAATTAAATAAATACATATTAAGAATTTTCAGGAATGGTAAGATTTTCTCAAGCTGGTACAAATTCAGATATAAAGATTTAGAAATCTGCCAAAAATCCATTTGATTTTTGCCCTACTTGGACTAGCTTTATTATTCAAAATAAAATGTTTGCTAATATCCTTTTGATCTTAAAACTAACTCCATGCTTATAGTTACTTCCTACTTATTGTTCATCTCAATCTATGGTCTTCCTATTCCTCTAACTTTTGTACAACTATTGCTTCTTATTTAATACATAAACTTTTCTATCTCTATATTCTTAGCTCTACATTTTCTTCTTTTGAAAGCTCTTTCAATCTTTCTTATTTTTTGATGTTTAGCTCTTGTAGCCAAACACAGTCAATTTTCATTCTTTTTCTGTCTTTTTCTGTCTTGATATGGGTATAGACCTCTTCATATTGTATGTCCCTTCCAGTGGTGGGATTCAAATTTTTTTACTATCGGTTCTGTGGGCGTGGCTTGGTGGAAGGGGGGAAGGATACTGTAAAATCTCCAGTCAAAGGTGGTATTTGCCGGTTCTCTGAATTACTCAAAATTTCTGCTGCCGGTTATCCAGAACTGGTCAGAACCTGCTGAATACTACTTCTGCTCCCTTCACTTCCAAGCACTTTTAGTCCTCTCTTCTTGGTTTGTGGAATTTGCCCTTGAGATGTTTCATGGGATAGATTTGCTTTGGTTGCTTCTTAGCAGATACCAGCTCAGCTCTACTCCCTACCTTTTGAATTTGGCTGAGTGGGACTTGCTTGTTGTTGTCTGTTTCAAGGCTTGCTGTTCCTTATGTCATGTTGGTATGTTCAGCTCAGATATTCGTCTCTCGATTGGAGGTTTTTTCCCATTTCCCTGCATTGAGTCTTCCTAACTCAATTCTTTTGTTACCTCACTCCCATGTGCAACTAGGTTTCCTGTTCATTTTATGGGAAACACTCTCCAATTAAGAAAAAGGTGGGACTGTTTTAAATGTCTTCACCAGGCAGCATTGAAACTTTTGATCTCAGGAGAGAAGGCAACACACCCACTCTTTATACTAAATCCCCATCTGTTCCTATATCTTCACATTGACAGTTGTTTTTCAGATTCCTCATGCAAAATAGGAGGCAACTGGCCTTTTCTTCTGAATTGACATTTAGAAGCTTATTGGACTTTAATGGCCTTGCTTAGTAACCAGCCTTCGAAACTGATAGTAAGGTAGAATTAAAGTCAAAATGGATTTTCTCAAGGAGTCTTGTCTTATGGATTCAAAGGTCAAGTAATACAAATCAGGTAAACGACAGGTGTTTGCATTGTTCTTACTTAAATGTACTTCTACTCAAAAATATTATGGGCTGCTGTTCTGAATTTCAAGGCCTTCTGGCTCCATTGTTTACATATTCCTTTTGCATATGTACATATCTTTGCCAACAACCTTTCATTCCCCAGTTGAAGTTAATTCAATTAATAAATAGCTATTACCCAGAAATATCGTTATGTTCCTCTTTTGCTACAATAGCCTGTGATGATTGCTGCTATGAATTTCCACTTTCTAAATTTTAATCCTGGATCTTTTACCTTATGGTAGGTGTGAGCAAACCCAAGCAGTGAAGGCTATTTATTGTGGGTGTTACATTATCCCACAGCCACTCTACAATTATCATGTTTACTGATCGGAAAAGAGAAGCTATACAGATATTGATTTGCTTTGGATGATACCGTTCAGTACAGAAAAATAATTCATATCTTATAATTGAATCTTATAATTCATTATATACAATTATCAATCTAAGTTGTATTAGATATATAACATTTTCCTATTAGACCTAGATACAGAGGTGGTATTCAGCAGGTTCTGATCAGTTTCAGAGAATCGGTAGCAGAAATTTTGAATACTTCGAAGAACCGGCAAATACTACCTCTGACTGGAGATTTTACAGTATGCTTCCCCTTCCATGCCCACCAAGCCATGCCCACAGAACCAGTAGTAAAAAATTTTGAATCCCACCACTGACCTAGAACAGATAATAGCATAGGAGCCCTCATGTAATTGTCTCCTGCATTATTCGTGGAGTTTTACAGTTGCAAATGTTGGGGTTTAGTCAAGAGAACTTGCCTTTATAAGTTTTGAAACTTATTCACTGCTGTTTTGAAAGTGGATCTATTTCTCGTGTTTTTATTTCATCACACACACACGTATAATAAACCTGGAAAACCCCAAGGAAATAACGTTTTAATTTTCCCTACCTTTTCATCTTCTACTTAATCAAAAACCATTTTCCCTTTGCCACCATCAACTATTTCAGACAGGAGGGAAGATAGGTGTGAAAGAATGTGGGTTGACTCAGAGAAGGGCAAGAGGAATGCTGAGCTATTATAGAAAAGATATTTGAGACTTGGGAAAGTAACAAAGTGTGAGAAAGAAACTCAAAATGACTCCATCTCTAATTTAGAGAGAAGCTTTGACAGTTTTCCAGCTACTGTTACAGTATGCTAACTGCATTAAATTACATTACAAGATTCCTAACAATTGTTGTTTCCTGATCTGACCTATTTCAAGAAGCTAACAATAGTCACTTTGTAATTAGGATGTGCTTCACCAAGTTTCAGCTAGAAAGCATGATGTAGCAAATGGTCAATAAGCTATTGCTGAATACAAATATTATTTTTTGCTAAATTGCAGGAATATTCCTACAGAATAATACTGAGATGTACATATAGATGCCAATAAATATTTTATATCCAATCTCAAAACTGAGTGTAAAAGGCTGAATTTGGGATAGAGCCTGTGTTGATGTGAACCATCTCTCTGGAAATGAAAACATTTTGTCTGATAAATGTTAAAATACAGTATTTTTAAAGTATAAAATACAATATATTTTAAATAATCAAAAAAATTCATCATTTGGGATATGAGCTGGTACAAAAAAAGATCACAGCAATATTTTTTGCTTTCTTGGGCATTTGTTCTCATTTCTCTTTCTTTCTTTCTTTCTTTCTTTCTTTCTTTCTTTCTTTCTTTCTTTCTTTCTTTCTTTCTTTCTTTCTTTCTTTCTTTCATTATGTCTCAAACTTCTTTGGCCTTTTGCATGACATTGCATTCTAGGTATATAATTTAGTAGGGTCCAGTTAGATGAAACTAGTTAGTAAAAAAAAAAGTTCATCTCATTAAGCTATGCAGAATTAGGTTATAGCTTTGGTGGGTGACCACTAGGCTGCACTGGGAATTAAAAAAGAAAGCATTAATGAATTATGACCAAAGGGAGAAAAAACATGGAAGTGTGTATGAAGTTACCAGAAAATGAGCTCAACGCAAAGAAATGTATTTTAACTTTCTGAAAGAGGTCTTCTTGAATAATGTCAGAGGAATGTAGAAAAAAAATTAGGATCATATCATTGCAGAAGCACAAGATTAGATTTGGATACAGAACACTGTGTCCAGCTAAGTGACAGCAACTTTGTCAATAATTTGTGAAAGATAAACAGTATTTTTTTATTTTTTTTATAAAATTTAGAAGCCATCCAACTCCTTAGTGACTCTGCATGACTCTATAGCAAATAAATGAAAAATACATGAAGATATAAGTAAGAATAAACATGGCCAAACAGAAAAATAATAAACCAATCAATTTGGCAGATGTAACAAACGTAACAGTCACTTCTGCTCTCGTTACCTCCTGCCTAGATTATTGCAATGTTCTCTACATGGGGCTCCCCTTGAAGAGCATCCGGAGGCTTCAACTGGTGCAGAGTGCGGCCGCGTGGGTGATCTTGGGCGCTTCTCAGAGCGCCCATGTTACACCGCTCCTGCGCGAGCTGCACTGGCTTCCAGTGGCCTTCTGGGTGCGATTCAAGGTGTTGGTGACCATCTTTAAAGCACTCCATGGCTTGGGACCCAGGTACTTGCGGGACCCCCTACTGCCATCATTGGACTCCCGCCGGCCAGTGCGCTCCCACAGGGTGGGCCTCCTCAAGGTGCCGCCAGCTGGACGATGTCGGTTGGTGACCCCGAGGGTGCGGGCCTTCTCTGTGGGAGCACCCTCCCTTTGGAATGAACTACCGGTGGACATGCGAGCCATTGCTGACCTCCGAGCCTTCCAACATGCACTTTCCAACAGGCCAGTCTGGCCTAACGTTATGAACCGGGTTTTAAATTTTTAATTCAATTTTAATTTTATGGGGTTTTATTGGTTTCAGCCATTTATTTAATCAATTTTAAACTCTTTTTTAATTTTTGTAATTTGTATGTTTTATTGTGGCTGTTCACTGCCCCGAGTCCCTTTTTGGGAGAGGGGGGGCGGTATATAAACTGAAATGACAATAATAATGATAACAATAACGATAATGATAATAATAACTTTCATACGTGGATATAAGCTCATCATAAAAATATTAGGAATAGAAGTTAGAAATGAAAATCGGAAAAAAAGATCCCATATGATTTCCATAGCAATAAAGAAAATTATGTGGGTTTCATCATGAAATCACAATGAGTCAAACTTAACACAAGGGAAATATTATCTTTGCCTGTACAAAATTGGAGAAAAATATTTAAATTGTTGTCTTCCAGAACAATCTTTCCTGAGATTAAAAATTATGTATCTCTTATCATTTTGATCCTCAGACCTGCACAAGAAATTGTGTGGTAAAGAATTGTGTGATAAAGGTAAAGAATAACACATGCAGTTTTAGAAATAGGCTGAATTACAGGCATTATGTTTAGCTTAGTATATCATATTTATTGAACAAACAAATGAAAATTATGGTAAATAATATTTATTAATGAGAATTCATGCTCATCAATCAGATGTTGCTTAAAATCTGAAAAATATGCAAGATAAATATAAGACTATCATTCTTACACCTTGGGAACCTCACTAAAGATAGGTTTAGTTTGACCTTTCATTTTGTACCTGACATATATCCATTCATTTTTTATATCTTCTAAACTTTCTGATGAAACATGTTTGCTTGCATGCATACTTCCAGTGTATATTGTACAGTATATACACTCTTCTCATGGTTTACAGTGTCAGCAAATTGCCCCCAATAATTTCATACTAATTGTAAATTAACATCAAAGGAAGCAATGGAACTAAACAAATCAAGCCATCTGTATCAAAAGTCCAAATAAAGCAAACCAAACATAATCTATCTCAATACATACTCTCAGACCAAATGCCCAATCAAAAGCACCACATTTTATCCTGAAAGAGACATCCACCTCACCAGAGATCAAAGTCAAATGCTAGCTTGAAATAAGAAAGAATAACCCTGGTAAGATATACAACAAAGAATAAAGTTCTTCAAATAATTTCAATATCCTTTATTTCTTTTTTTTTAAATGATCCAATTTTAAAATAAATTATGGTTGCATTATTATTATTGTCAGATATTTTACTGACACATCAGGATTTTGGGAAATCGTAACATACAGCTAACATGCTATTTTCTTCAAGGTATATTAATCACTTTCTAAAGCTGAAAATAGCAAAAGGCAAGTAATGAATGTGACTAATTCTTTTAAGGCAATATTCTCCCAGAAAAACAATTATAAAATAAAGCTTATCAGTGTTATTGAACTACCTAATAGAACTACTTTCAGAGAAGGTTTTATTAATGCCCAAGGACACGTGAATATAAAATTATTATTATCCTTTTCAGACCATCTCTAAGGATATGTCCTACTCAAGCAAAGTTTTGAAAAAGTCATACTTGACCAGCCATTCTTCTCTAAAGACACCAACATACTTGTAAAACTCCAAGATTAAAAAATGGCAGCATTTCCTGATAAAGGACTAAGAATGGAAACCCTGGTTCTGCTCATCTAATATGTCAAATATCCTTACATTCTATCTAGAAAAACAATCACAATCTAATAAGAAACCTAGTCAGAGCTTAGCTCTTGCTTTAGCAAAATCTCTTATTTCCTTTATGGACTCCATGCCACAGCAGTTTCCTTGCTAATTTAATTTTTGTTTGTTTATTTGATCTATAGGATCCCTCCTTTCAGGGCAAGTCAGAACACTGAAAGATCAAAAAATAAAAACTACAGGACAGTACACAAATGTCATATTATAAATAGCCTTTATTTAAGATAAATTTCTGCGGGTCCATAAAATATCTATAATATTAATTAATTCAAGTACTAATTTAACAATCATTCATAGATATGCACTGGGCAGGAAATAGTTTTCAGTAACTTAAATAACTTCTGTCAGCTCTGTAATTCCATGATAAACCTAGGCAGGTATAATCTATGTTTAGATGGGCATTCACATCAAACTCCAGGTATCCTCCTTGACTTCTAGAATGAAGAACATTGAGTAGAAAAAGATGTACAAAACAACAGAAATAATCAGTATATATCATTCCACATAGCATATAATACTGAGACAAGCAGAATGCAAGCTCTTGTGTGCATCCTGGTGTCATATGTATGTACAAAAGATAGAGTTTATGGTGTGATAATACAATTCATCATTTTGGTGAAGGCAATAGTCTTATGTAAACTATCACAATTTCAAAAGTATGTTGACATTAACTCTTTATAACTATTCCCCTTACTCTGCATTTTGCTAAATAAAAAATTGACTCACTAAAAACTTTAGAAAAATGGAGTAGGCAAAGGAATGATAAGATATAATTTTTAGACATTTTTAAGTGGAGGAAGTTTATAGAACAGATACAATAATATTGAATAGCAAGTTGTCATCTTGTACACTTTTCTATATGACTCTGAGGATATAAATGTGGAAATTAGGAAATTCTGCCTGCCTGGTATTATTGAATAAGAACTATACATGACAAGATAACAATTTTCCTTATGACTTCTGGCTTTCAAGTGATTAACATTAATCCATAGTGAGAAAAGTCAATCATTCCTATAACTAAGGATAAATTTCCTGTCAGTAAGGTCAATTAATCAGTAGAACAGTTTGCCTTTAGAAGTTGCAGGTGTTTTTAAGAGGAGATTGGATAGCCATTTGTCCAGAATGGTATCTCCTGCTTCAGCACGGAATTGGAGTAGAAGACCTTCAAGGTGCCTTCCAATTCTGTTATTCTATGAGTGAATTCACAAGGTATTTAAACAAACCGAAAGTTTTGTAACTGAATTCTTGAATGTGTGTTCCTGTTCTTTTTCTCACCCCCATAAATGATAAAAACCAGGTTCTAATTCCTGAACGAAAGATATTAACAAAATAGTTGATGTGTAGATGACTATAATTTTAAATTCAGATTTTTTGCTCATTTGGTATTGCTGAGCTAATGACGGTTTTAATTTTTGCATTCAATACAAATGAATATGTATCTTTTTATTAACTAATCATGGAGCATCAGTTGGAGGGAGTCAGAATCAGAATCTAAACTGTGGTGGCACAGTGGTTACAATGCAGTATTGCAGGCTAATTTTGCTGACTGCTAACTGCCCACAGTTCAGTAGTTTGTTTCTCATTGGCTCATGGTTGACTCAGTCTTCCACCCTTCTGAGGTCAATAAAATGAGGACCCAGATTGTTGGAGGCAATATGCTGATTCTGTAAACTGCTTAGAGAAGGCTGTAAATCACTGTGAAGTGGTATATAAGTCTAAGTTATTTCTATTGCTCTTCTAGAAAAGTACAATTAGCAATTGATATACTATTTCAGAATCAGGAACAGCAGATGACTTCGGGTTACTCTTCTGTCATGTCAGAGTGGAATCCACAATTGTGCACGGTTTCGCTCCATGCTCACTCATTGGAGGGTCCCAATTGGGACTAGAATCACCCTGGATAGGTGGTGAAGAAAGGGTGATCCATTGGAGGGTTGAGGGGAGCCACATCTCCCCTCCCCAATAAGGAAAACCACCTTCAAAGATGAGCTGCAGCAGTGGTCTAAAATGTCCACTAAGAAGACGGGAGGTAGTCCAGGAAGCTAAGACTGTGCTGGAGCAGAGAAGTTGTGAGTGGTATGTGAACCAGGTGAAACACGTGGACATTAAGGTACCCCAGAATTAAGAATTAAAGAAATTTTAAGGAAAGATTGTAGAAGTGGCAACCAGAGAGAGAGAGAGAGAAGAAAATTGGAAACTGGTGAAATTGGCTTTGGACTTTGAAAAGAACTAATTGAGGGGTGGAAAATTCGTAAGAAAATATTAGACTATAAAAGATTTGGAAATTAAACTGGATAATTATTTGGATTTTGCACTAAATAGGCATAATTAAATGCTGGGATTGAACGTGTTAAAGAAAAATAATAGCTAATAATTGGAATTATTGAAACTTAAAGCCTTAAAAAGGGGGGAAAATGCTAAAAGAAAGGGTGGAACTTGGACATAACTGAGAGCGCCACTTAATGGTAAAGGAAAATTTTCAGTAATTCTTTGAAAAGTGATCCATTTAAAATTGGAACTTGACGCTAGTTACTAGGCTGCTTATACTGGACACTGTCAGTGATAGAGAAGAACGGAAGAGGAAGCAGCTGAAGTAACAGAAGTGATCTGATGTCCATTGAGAATAACTATTACTCAGCAATTCTGCTTTTAAGATAAGAGAACTGATTGGTAGAAAGAGATCTCGAGGGATGAAATACCTGATGAACTGTTGAATTATTGGCTTTTTGCTTGCTTGTAGTTGATTTAATGATTTAATTAAATGTTTATTGATATAATTTTAGAAACATATTTATATTTATAAAGTGCCTTATAAAATGTAAATGTTGATAAAATTAGTAACATATGATTAAAGATTTAGAGAATTATTCTTCCTCTTAATCCATATTATATTTATATTTATTATATCTATATTGTATACTCATCTTTATATAGTCATATAGTCATATTAATTTCTGAATTTCTTAATTTAAAAATATTAATAAGTGGGGAAACTGTTGATGAACTGGGGATAACTGTGATTATTTGAATAAGTGTCTTATATATTATATATAAATTTATATTCTCTCTAATAATTTATTATATTTTATAGTATTTAGCATTAAGTGAAGACTTTATAAATTTAAGACTATACAGGGTTATTAAGGGTTTTATATAGAACAGTGAGATTCCTAAGAGTTATAATAATTAGAGATATAATACTTGTAATTTCCATTGTTAGTAGTTTATATTAATTAACGTTAAAATAAGATATACTGAAAGAGAAATTCCAAAACAAGGAACGAATCTATAGGAATCCAGGAAGGGACAAACCCAAAGTATTGTACCAAAGATCTAGTGAATGCTGATTTGGGATAATATATAAAGTATCTTGGAGAAACAGAGTGAAATATTAAAGGAAATGACAAGCATTACTACCACGACAGTGAAGACCAGGAAAAACACAACACCTGTGTCACCACTTTCAATGGCGGTAGCCTCACTCTAATGCAAAAAAACAATAGAAGGGATGCTTACGACAGAGAAGCAGAGTGCAGCCTCAAACATTAATATACAAACTACGCTATTAACAATACAAGAATTGATGATAAAGCTCCAGGAAACAATGATGAGAACCCTATTGAAATGAAAGCAGAAATAAATGAAGTCAAAGAAGAAATGGAAAAATTAAAAAGTGAAATGAAATCAGATATTCTTAAATTAGATGAAAAAGTCAGCTCAATTCAGCAGACGCTAGAAAAGAATGAACATACAATAAAAGATGTTGAAAAACGGACAGAACAAATGGAGAAAAAAATTTGAATTGGTCGACCAAAAAATGAAAATAATAAACAAAGAAATGGAAGATTCTCTTATTCAGATAGAGATGGACCAGGCAGCGTCGTACCTTAGGTTCCAGAATGTTGTGGAAACAAAGGAAGAAAATTTAGAACTAGTGAGGGCCAAAATCCTAGCAGAAACATTATAGCGAGACAAGAATGAAATATTGAATGAAATGCATGACGTCTACAGGGTGAGCGTGAATTATGCTGGATGGAAGGAAAGAAGTGCACATACAGTTCACAAGGAAAAAGATTTGGAAAATAATATACAGGATGACAAGAGATGAACCAACTGTGTACAAGGGGAAAGAGATTCAGATGTTAAAACAGATCCCGAGGAGGGTGAGGGAGCAGAGATGGGACTGTAGATTTCTGGCTACACAGCTTACCAAGCAGGACATTCTCTTCAGATGGCTGGTCCCAGAGGGATTGCTAGTTACATGGGAAGGAAAAAATTTTTAATTGACATCTTAGAGAAGACACAAGAGTTCTATGACTAGCTAGTTGGACTGGAGGACCAAAGCAGCAAAAAAGCACTTGAATCGAATAGTCAGAAGAACAGGAACAACAACAACAGGAAAATAAAGACCAGGGAACAGAAGAGATAGATCAACCAAAACAAGAACAAGAAGATATAAAGGTGACAGTAAAATCTCAAAGAGATATAAGGGCTAGTAGATGACAAAGATTGAGATGCAAGTAAGAGGATGGGAGAAGAAGTCCAATTATTTTCAATTAACATAAATGGACTAAATTTGGCAATGAAGAGAAAAAGAACATTAGCCAAACTAATTAAACAAAAAGTATAGTATGTTTACAAGAGAAACATAACCAAAAAACAGATGAAAAGTATTTAGAACGCTCTAAATTAAGAAAACTATACACTGTTTCAGCAGACAGAAAAAAGGAATAGCTGTATACTGTATGTTAAGGAGGAAATAAAATCGAAGTTAATTTTTGTGGATCCCAAAGGAAGAATATTGATGATGGAAGTATGGATAGCCCTAAAACCAGCACTATTAATAGTAGTGTACACACCCAATGAAATCAACAAGAGTTTTATAAAAAGAATCAGAACAAAGAAATATATGCATCATAGGAGACTTAGTATAATGCAGTAGCAGATTACAAAAAAAGACTATAGTAGTGAAAAGAAAAGTGGGAAGAAAAGAAGAGTACTACCAAGATCATGTCTCGAAATGATTGCAGAACTCAACTTGATAGACGTTTGGAGAAATTGAACCTGGAAAAAAGACAATTTACTTTTTATTCCAATCCACATCAATCGTGGTCTCATATAGACATGTCCTGGATGGATGGAGGAATATGAAGAGAAGTGGAAGACATAGAAATATTACCAAACACTTGGGCAGATAACTTAAAATAACCTGGAGAGGCCAAAAAAAAAAAAACCAAGACAAAGATGGACCTTAAATACACAAATACTAAAAGATAAAGAATTTACTCTGAAATTCAGAGAAGACTTAGCATTATTTTTTAATAAAAATAATAGACAACACAAATTGACACAAAATTTGTGGGATACTATGAAGGCCTATATGCATGGGATTGTAATATCCTATACAGCTAAAAGAAATAAAGAAATGTGGATCCAACAAAACACTCTGCAGGAAGCAATTAAAATTTAGAAATTCAGTTGCAAAAAAATGCCACAAAATACTAAACATAGAACAATTGACCTTAACTAAACATAAATGCAACATAGTAGAACAGGAAGAAATGGTGAAAAACTTACAGGCAGCCAAACAAACATTTTTTGAACAAGCAAACAAACTGGGAAGATGGCTTTCGTACAGACTCAAAAAAGAGAAAGAAAAAAGAACAATACATCAATTACAAAATGAGAATGGAGACTACCAACATACAATAGAAGGGTAAAAAAAGATTGCATACTAGTATTTTGAGAATTTATATAAATGTGAGGAGAAAGATGAAGAAAAGATAGGAGAGTATTTGAAAGAGGAAGGGAGTCCATCAATAGCGGAAGATTTAAGGGAAAACTTATCTAAAGAAATAACTATTACAGAATTGAAACAAGCAATTAAGAATCAGAAAAACAATAAAACGCCAGGGCCAGATGGTCTCCCAGGGAATTATATAAGACGATGAATGAGCAAATAGGACCACCGATGTTAGATTTATACAATGAAGTCTTGACAGAAGTCAAAATGCCGGAATCATGGAGGGAAACTTAGTTAACCCCAAAGGAGGGCAAAGATCGTAGATTAATCCAAAATTACAGACCAATATCATTATTGAATGCGGATTATAAAATATTTGTGACTATGATAGCAACCTGGCTGAAAAGAGTATTTTAATGAATATATTCATTTCGACCAAAATGGATTCTTGCCATGTAGACACATTAGAAACAACATAAGGATAGTGCTAGACATTCTGCAATACTATGAGGCACATCCAGAGAAACAGGTGGCCCTTGTTTCTCTGGATGCCTAGAAGGCATTTGATAATTTAAATTGGAAATTCATGATACAACAAATGTATAATATAAAACTAGGAAATAAATTTGAGAACATAATAAAAACAATATATTCTACCCAGAAGGTGAACATTATAGTAAATGGTGAAAATACTCAGAGTTTCAAAATAAAGAAAGGAGTAAGGCAGGGTTGTCCTCTGTCACCTCTGCTTTTTATCTTGTCGCTAGAGAGTCTACTAAGACAACTTAGACAGAACCCAGGAATAAAAGGAAATAGAGTCAAGAAAGAAGAATATAAATTGCAAGCCTTTGCAGATGACCTGGTATTTTTTATCAAAGATCCATAGAGACAGGGAATGAGATAATTAGAGAATTGAAAAGATATGAGGAACTATCAGGCCTTAAAATTAATAGATAAAAAAACAAAACTTTTAACTAAAAATTTAACGGAATTAAAAAAAATAGAATTAGAAAGAATAATGGGACTACAAACAACAAAGAAAATTAAATATTTAGGTGTATGCTTGACTGCTCACTGTATAACAATAAAAGAGAATAATTATAACAAATTTATATAACAAAGATAGATTTAGAACTACGGGCCAAACTACAATTATCACTATTACGATGAATAGCGGCCATCAAAAGGACCATTTTATCCAAATTTTTGTATTTATTTCAAACAATTCCCATTAAATTAGAGACATTTTCTTTCAATTAGATTAAAAAAATTACAGCAAAATTTATATGGCTAGGGAAAAAACCTAGACTAAGAATGAAAGTATTACAAGACAATAAAAGCAGAGGAGGCTTTGGACTCCCAAACTGGGAGCTGTACTACAAAGTGATAATGTTAATTTGGACTAAAGAATGGATTAATTTAACTAATAAGCGAATATTAAGTTTAGAGGGCCATGACCTGCAAAAAGGATGGCATTCCTTTTTGTGGGATACAGGAACCAAAAAACAATTGTATTTCCATAGATATTTGATTAGATTAGATTTTATAAAACTGGATTAAAATTATAAGGAGATACTATATGAAAATTCCAATTTGGCTATCTACTATGGAAGCTATGATACACTCAAACAATGAGGATCTATGTAAAATGACAAAATATAAAGACGTAAAAGATGCACAAGGGAAATTAAAATTGAACCTGGACCTCCAAAAACAAGAGATATGTATTGACTGGTGGGCATATCTCCAACTACAAAATAGATAAAAAAGATATAGAAGATTTTGGAATATACTTGGAACTACAACAATTGGATAAAATTTTAAGAGGCCCAGATGAAAAAAAATCACAAAAATTTATAAATATTTGTTAGAAGTAGAATTAGAAGAAGAAGTTGTTAAGGGATGTATGATAGCTTGGACTCAAAACATAGGACATAATATAAATTTGACAGAGTGGGAAAGCATTTGGAACTTAAATTATAAACTAACAAAATCGGCATCATACAAAGAGAATATTTATAAGATGTTTTATAGATGGTATTTAACCCCCGCGAGATTGGCGAAGATATATACCAACATGAATCCGGCATGTTGGAAATGTAGAAAGAAAGAGGGTACTTTCTACCACATGTGGTGGTCCTGTTCAGAAGCTCAGAAATATTGACTTAAAATTAAACAATGGCTGCAAAAAATTCTTAAGGAACAAGCAGAATTGGAACCAGAACTATTTCTGTTAGGGATATTCAAAAAGAAATGTGGAAAAAATGTAAAATATATTGTATTACACATATTAACAGCTGCTAGAATAGCTTATGCTCAATGCTGGAAGCACAACTGTATACAATCGGATGAACTGATTATTCAAAAAATAATGGCATGTGCTGAAATGGACCGACTTTAATGGTACAAGAGAAAGGAATATAATAGAATTTGGGGGAAATGGTATAATTGAATCGAATTACGACAGAAAATGAAGGAATAAAAGATAAGCAACTTATAGATTAAATGTATATATTCGCACAAAATTGTAAATATGCACAAAAGATAGAAATGGATAAGATGATGTCACAAAACTGTTAACATCATGATATTTATTTTTTGTTTTATTTTTAAAATATACAAAAGACTAATAAAGTTTATTTTTTAAAAAATGGAACTTGACATGAAATAAGAGTAACTTTATAATAATAACCCTGAAAAGTGAAATACTAGAATATTACAAAGATAAAAAAGATATGTGAAGAAATTACCCTGGGATTACTTGGTGATTTTGGGGAAAAAATTGGAAAAGGAACTAATAAAAGGAACTTGGAAACAAAGATTTGTGGACATTGACTGTTGAAAATAAATATTAAAGATGCTGATTGAAATAAATTACTGGACAATTGAATTGGTCTTAAATATTAAAGAAAGGGAAAATAAAAATAAAAAGAAGTGTACGAAATGGCAGAAATATGTGCAGAAATAAAATTGGATGTAAGAAATATGAAAGAAATGATGCATGAAAGCTTGGAATTGTGCAGTATTGTACTACATAAATTAGAAATGATGACGCTGATTAAAGAAGAACAAATAGAACCAGAAGGGGAGGAGTTAAACAAAAAAGAAACCAGCTTTAAAGAACAAGTGGAACAACGAACAATAAAACAAGGGGGGGAAACTAAAATCTTCAGGTTTGATGGGATAATTAAAGAGGGAATTGTTTGGAAAGTTAAACCAAAAAAAGGAAACAGCAGAAAAGGGAATTACAGATGAAAGCTCAAAAGAGGAGGAGGAAAAACATAGGAGTAAGAAGGAAAAAAAGGGGAATTAAGAGAAAGGGCCAGAAAATGATGGGAAGCAGAAAACGAACAAAAATTAAAAGAAATTACATAGTCAAGAGGATCAGAGACAATGGGTAGAAGATAAACAGGAAGGGGGATTCCACAAGGTATCGTGTTGTGATATATAAGAATATAGATTTAAAAAATAGAAAAGATTGGAAGAATTGGAATAAATGTGGAAATAGGAATTTATTATAAGAATATTAATTGATATTTAACAAAGCGATGAATAAAGTTAAAATGAATTATGAGAATTGTAATGGAAAGATAGATTAATATCTTTGAAATAATAGATGATTTAGAATTTAATTGAGAGAAAGAATACCATGTGGAATCTGACTTTTTATATGTATGTATGTATGTATGTATGTATGTATGTATGTATGTATGTGGATCTTTGGTTTTTTGGGTTTTCTCCCACGTAGAATTGGAAGTATCTAGGCAACGTTTCGATGAAGTCTCATTCATCATCTTCAGGCTTGTGTCTTCGGCCTTGTGCTTCTCGGAGTATATTACGCGGGAGAAAATCCGAAGAACCAAAGATGCACATTCAAATGCCCGCAAAAACCTCAGAAAACAAATATATATATATATATATATATATATATATATATGTGTGTGTGTGTGTGTGTGTGTATGTATATGTATGCATACGCATATGCATACGTGATATGTAGTAGTTAGGAGACTATTGTTTATTAACCTTGAATGTGATAATCAATTAGTGACTATACTATGGAAAATTTTTATAATGAATATTTTTTTCTATAAATTTTTATGAGTAAACTCAAATTGACAATTAAAGGGGACAATTTTTGAATTATTAGAACTAGGATGAAACTTACTGAATAATGAATGGAATAATTGTATGTGACAAAATTGCAAATATGACAGATAAGAGTAAATATGTATAATGAATACAGAAATGAAATAAGAATCTTAGATACTATTGTAAAACAAGATATGAGAATATTTAAAGAAAAATGAAATAAGTTATGATATTAACTGGAAATGGATAAAATAAGTGTAATGAATATAAGAATATCGGTGAATATTTAAAGGAAAATGGAAAAAATAATAATATGATATGAAATTGAATATGAAAGATGAATGTGTAATTAAGGTCATGTTTGTATTGAAATGTAAAAACCTGGAACCACATTGTTCACCAAATGAGATGTTTTTAAAATATAAAAATAACAAATATATTTTTAAAAAAATAGGAATGGCAGAATGAGCAAGTCAGCTAATTATGCCATTAGCACCTTAGCCAGTTGTAATTTGGTCAGATAATTGTGATTATGGAATTATTCTATTACAAGAATAAATATCTTTCTATTCACCCTTCTTTATTTAACTTGTTGGCTATATAGTACATGAGTAGGATAATTCCAAGCCTAAAGAGCCTAGAAATCATATAATATCTGTATGATAGTCTTTCAAAACTCATTGGAATACTTAAGGCAGGGTTATATTTGTAATTTTTTTTAAAATGAGAACATTTCCTATTTAGAAAGCATGGCTATAACTACTATTGTGAGCCTGCTCATGAACAAAGATCAATCCTGTAACCCATTTGCTCGGTGAGGTCATTACCTCTGTGCAAAACAAAAAACAAAACAAAAAATCCAAGAATGCAATATAAATCTACTTATTTAACCCTCTAAAATATCTGCGGTATTGACGAACAGTGAAACAGCTTAAAGATGTTGAGCTCTATGATCTGAAATAAAAGTTCAAGAATATTTATATCTTAATGTCACTTGTTAAAGTGTTTACTATTAGATTTTCTAAGTTATTCAGAGTAATACCAATACAACCAGGGGTGGGATGCTACCGGTTCTTCCCTGGCTCTACAGAACTAATAGCTCTGAAGAGCAGCAGACATAGAACCGGTTCTGTGTCTGCTGCTGTTTGGCCCACCTGTTCACCTAGGCTCTTACCTGACCTTTATTTCCTGCTTTTTCAACCTCAGCTGCTTTGTGCGGCACAGCTGAGATTGAAAATGCAGTAAAAAAAGATGTTTTTCGAGCAGTGCCCACCCGCGCACAGCGCTTATTAGCTGTCCAGGTGGCACAGTTTTAGTTTTTAGAATAGAATAGAAGAACTTTATTGTCATTGTACAAGTACAACGAAACTGTGGATGCACCCCAGCAACTGTTTGCAATACAATAAAACCAAAGCACTTAAAGATGAAAATAAGAAAAATAGAGTACCCACGTCTCCATTTGCAATCTGAGAGTACGATATCTACGAATATACACAAAATACATCCAATATTTCACACGCGCACGCACAAAACGTAATTACCGAACCGGTAGTAATGCCGGTTGAATCCCATCCCTGAATACAACAAAGTCTTCCTTAGAACATGACTACACTGTTTGTCTTTCCATCCTAGCATATATTTAGCCATCCTCTTCTATTTCTCTTCAGCTCCTAATCATTGAACCTTATTTGTTTCTATTCTCTCCAAGTATGCAATTAGAGGATCATAAACATAAATACTGTTATTTTCCATCACAGTGATTGGTTATGTTGAGAATCATGTCCAGTACCAGAAGGGAGACACAAAAGAGAGGCCAATTGCAATTAGCAAATGAAGGAATAAATAAGAACGAGACATTTGAATCTGTAATGTGGTCACTGGCAGCAATCATGAAAAAGAAGTATTTAACCGTAACTATTTGTCTGATTGCATTCATTGCCTGACTCTGAACAGTTCCAAGCAGAAAGATTTAATATACATCTGCTCCATCATTATTCTTATCTGTCTAGATTGCCATAATTTGTCAAACTTAATCACATTTTCATAAAGTTACATCTGATTCATTGTAAAACTTTTTCAATAGGAATTTAGTTTGTATTCCTGCACATCTTTCATTGGTATCACTAATAAGATTGGCCTGTGGAGGTTTTTGCAGAAGTGTTTCAAGAGAAAATTACTTATCACAATGAGAAAACCTTATTAATTGAATCAGTTTATTTGATTTTCCATTTATCTCATTTTTCCAAACTACAAATGGTGAATAAAAATATAGAAGTTCTTTTAAGGTTAATGAACATGACTGCACTTTGGGCACTAGGAAACTGACCCTGAATTATAGCCATTTGCAGCATCCCACAATCACATATTTTATGAAGGTTTTGCTTAAACATGGCATTTTTATTTTCAGCAAAAAATAATGTTGGTTTAGTGACTGCCATAAGGTAATAAAAATCAGAGCAGTCATGTGACTGGCCTTATACCATTATGCATTATGACCATGATGGGCAGATTCATTATGGTCATAGCCTACACAGTGGAGTGTATCTACAAAATACATACACATACTAATAACAGTCAAGTAATATGTAAAAACAATACTTCAAATAAGAAAGCTAAATGTTTCCCCTGACCAATCATGTCCAAATACACTTCTGTGGGCATGTGTCTAGAAATTACAATTCTGTAGGTTTATAGATAAATATTAAAACCATTATTTATCAGATTTATACAGCTGCCCCTAGGCTGAGCCACGCAGTCAAAAGATAATAAAAATTTCAATAATTCAATAAGTAAAATGCCATGAATATAATCTACACTGTCCAACTATTTACAAAGTCTGCACTACTATTACTATTAATCTTGTCATCACTCTTTATCACCCCCCCCACACTTGTGACTGTATGACTGTAAGTTTGTCGCTTGTATCCTTATGATTTATATTGACTGTTTCCTAATATGATTTGATTGCTTATGGTACCCTATGACTTTTATTAAGTGTTGTACCTTATGATTCTTGACTCATGACTAATGTATCTTATCTTTTATGTACAATGAGAGCATTTGCACCAAGACAAATTCCTTGTGTGTCCAATCACACTTGGCTAATAAATAATTCTATTCTATTCTATTGGTTTTCATCTGCCATTTCTGATTTGGAGCTGGAATAATGTGTTCAGCAAACATCCTCAGGGTCTTTTCTTTTTTTTGTTCTGAACCTTCATAATATTGATTTATGATTTCCTGTTTGGGCTCCGAGACAGAATTGTAAACAAATTCCTCATGGTAGAATGGCATTCCAAAATTTAAATATAATTTAGAAAATTGAGTACAGATTATTTATCAATTTTAACTTTCAAATTGGCTTTACTTCAGAAGGTACCTCAACATTTTTTCCCTTAGATTTGAAAAACAATTGGATAAATATCTGTAGATTTATCACCATGTCTTACTTGCCTTTCAGATTTAGGTTAGGCAATGGAAAGTACCATATAGAAAGAAATATTAACTAGTGTGAAATAATTTTTCTACAATGGATCTTTCTGAGTTTGGAGAGATTTTCCAAAAAAGCTCAGTGGGTATATGTGGGTGTTTTAAACATCTTAAAAGTCAGAAAGACTGAAGCAAGCAGATTTCAGCCAATGATCTTTATAATGTCCATGATTGTTTCTAGCAGCTCATTTCTGGCCTGCTTCTTGTCAGGAAAAATTCTTTATTTCTGGTAATCTTGTCAGGAGATACAAGTTATGATTCAAGAAAATTGCTTACTACTGTAATTATATTTTCTACATCCCTAGATAACTTAAATGGACCCATTAATGACACAGACAGACAAGTTTATAAAGACTAGAGCTATTTCTTCATGTTTTCTGAAACCTGAGGCACTTTCATAAAAGCTTTTATCATGCAATCATCATTCCCTATTAACAAATATAAAGAAAAACCTGGACATCTTTTTTCATTTGCAAATTTCATATGTACTCCCACTGCTGCCTTTGTCCTTTTTCACAAACTCTCTTAAAAAACATAATCAATGCACAATGATTAGTAGCATCAGGAATCATCCATATGGAAGCACTAATAGTTCACTAATTTGCTCTATTTTTCAAGATAGATGTACAAATTTTGCAAAGCTGAAGATGCTGCCAGTTAAAATTTAATGTGCCCAATGCTTATAACTCACAAAGAGTGGAGTGTTCCAAATATTAATTATTATTATTCCATCTGGAGTAACAAAATCCATGCAGTTGGCATGGTCCAAGACAAGGTTTCCACAATAAACTGATACTAGCTACTAACCATTTAATTCATGTTTAGAGGAAATCAATTATATAAAATTAATTTGCACTAGAAAAGAGATTTTCAATTCCAGATTTTGTTATTTATATTCTAGAAGAGCAACAACTTCCATTATGGTAGGCAAAAAGGGCAATCATGAAGACACATGCATCACGATCTAAGCACAAAATTAGAGGATTATATTTAAATCAGAAATTATTATGCAACATTGCCCTATTGGTATAATAATATCATGATACATATGCCACTACATTAACATAATTGATGCTTGTTATGCCTGCTGAAAAGAAGAAACTGAAAACTTTTTAAAATTTTCCTTCACACAAGAGAGTTGGAGATAAATTTTAGAAGTAGGAAGTCACAATAGTTTCTGAGCCATGCATGCATGAAACATATATAATCACTGAGAAGAGTTTAGATTCCAGGAAAAATGACCTATGATGCCTTCATGAAAGAATTCTAATAAGAGGTGGAATACATCTTATAAAAACTGGAATACACATGTTTGGCTTCCCTTGTTTTATCAGAAGGCTATTAAATTAGAACAAAAGGGGTAATAGGCCAGAAATGAACATGTGTACTGTTGTGTATGGACTGAGTCTTCACTCAGGTCCGTGCTTCCAGCGGGAAGCATGGACCTCTCCCATTGGCTGGAGCCGTTTGACAGCCGGCTATAAAAGGCGGCTGTCAAACGGCATCAGCTGTTGCCGCTCCAGCTGGCTGCCGTGTTAGCGCGGCAGTAGCGGTAACCCTCTTTGCCTGTTAATAAAGAGTTAAGCTGAAAACCTTGACCTGGTCTCTGCCTGAGTAATTCCGTCGCTCCACAACACTGGCGACGAGGACGGGATACTAAATAAAGGCAAGCCAGGCAAGGAAGAGAGAGAAAGGAGCGAAATCATTAGCTGAGAGCTGAAATCGCTACAGAGTTGCTGCCTCTAGCCGCGAAGCGCCGTCTCTAACTTGCCTGAGGAAAAACTTCACAGCTGACAGAAGATGACTTCGAATACTGCATTCCCACCCTTCAGACCGACCGCTGAGACGTGGGAGTCATACAAGAACCGGTTTGACTGCTTTTTAGATGCTTTAGACCTGTTAGAAATTTCTGAGCATAGGAAGAAATCTTACTTCCTAAGCTTTTGCGGAGCCACGGTTTTTGACACCGCAACAGCATTACTGGCCCCAAGATCTATTAAGACTATTCCTTGGGAGGAACTGCAAGAAATTCTCTCAAATCACTACTCCCCTAAGCCTTCCAGAATTGCTAGGCGCCATGCTTTCAGAAGGCGCATCCAAACAGAGGGGGAAACAATTAGTGATTATATGGCAGCACTGAGAACAGCTGCCTTGCATTGCGGGTTCAGAGATTACCTGGACGATATGCTGCTCGATCAGCTGGTTTGTGGCGTTAGAGACCCCAAGTTACAAAGACGTTTATTAGCCAAAGGAGATCTAACCCTAAAGCAAGCCATAGAGGAATCCCAGGCTGCTGAGCTGTCAGCACTCTCAGCAGCTGAAATTCAGGGAAAACCCAGCAGACTAGAAAATCCAACAGTATATTTTGAGGAAGCCTCCACAGAAAATGGCCCAGAAGAGGCTACTGAGGTAAACCGCCTCAGACAGCCCAACACAAATCAAAAAGTGTTCAGGCAAGGTATAAGCCAAACCCCACATTTACAAACTTCATGCTTAAGCTGTGGGGGCAACCACCTCAGGGCATCCTGCAGATTCAGGAATGCCATATGTTTAAGGTGTCAAAAGAAAGGCCATCTGGCCAAAATTTGTCAGGCAGGGAAAACCTTCAACCAGCCACAAAGGCCACAGAAGCTCATTCAATACCCCAGACAAATTGAGGACTGTTTCACATGCTATCAGTCTAAAATACAAAAAAATAAATCTAACAAAATTAGTGTCACTGTTTCTATAGAAGGTAGACCCTGCAGAATGGAGGTTGACACCGGCTCTGCATTATCCATCATCTTGTGGGACACCTTAAAGAAGCTACTCCCCAGAATATCAAGACAGAAAATTCCAGCCTGCAATCTAACACTTCGGGACTACCAAGGCAGAACCATCCCTGTCATCGGAAAAGGCAAGTTCCTTGTCCAATTTCAAGGGTTTAAGGGTCACTTGCCTCTAGTGATAGTGGATGGCGTCCTCCCAAGCCTATTGGGACTAGATTGGTTCCCAGCCCTGGGCCTCCACATAGGGGGAATCCATGCCATTACCAATTCAGAAGTTGAATCCCTGTTCAGGGACTATGCAGATGTATCCAGTGAGGGCCTAGGTTGCTACGTGGGAACCCCAATATCCTTCAGGGTAGACTCCCAGGCAGTACCAATTCGTTTGAAGTCCCGCAGAGTTCCTTTTGCAATTCGTCCTAAACTAGACAAGAAACTTGACAAATTAATCAAGCAGGGCATACTGAAACTTACAGACTTCTCAAAGTGGGAAACCCCCATAGTAACACCGTTAAAAAAGGATGGAAATTTAAGGATCTGCTCGGACTACAAGTCGTCCATAAACAAATATTTACAAGTTAGTGCGTACCCAGTCCCTGTGGTACAACATTTACTCCATTCCCTTGAGCCTGGTTCCATTTTTGCAAAGTTGGACATGTCCCAGGCGTATCAGCAGTTTCCTGTTGATGATGAAACCGCTGAACTGCAAACAATAGTAACCCACAGAGGGGCTTTCAAATGCACACGCCTACAATTCGGAGTTAGTGTGGCCCCTGGAATTTTCCAGTCCCTTATGGAACGAATCCTGCAAGGGTTGCCAGGCGTTGTGCCTTACTTTGATGATATTCTGGTATCTGCTACCAATCTACAGCAATTACTACAAAGGGTTAGAGGTGTACTTGACCGTTTTAGACAATCTGGTCTCAAACTAAAAAGGGAAAAATGTACCATAGCCACTCCACAAGTGGAATTCTTAGGTTACAAGATTGATGCCAAGGGTATTCACCCAACTGAGTCAAAGGTCAAGGCCATTCACAATGCGCCTACTCCTACTAACAAAACTGAGCTTCAAGCTTTCCTGGGCCTCTTGAATTTCTACGCTTCGTTCCTGCCCCATAAAGCTTCTGTTGCCGAGCCCCTTCATAGACTTTTAGACAAGAACTCACCATGGCACTGGGGATCAAGGGAAACTATTGCTTTCAAACAAGTCAAGTCATTGTTAACTTCAAAGGCCGTCTTAATCCAATTCAATAAAGACTTACCACTCATTCTAGCAGCCGATGCTTCTCCATTCGGAATTGGGCTGTCCTGAGCCACAGACTGCCCAATGGTGCAGAAGCACCTATAGCTTTCTTTTCAAGGACACTATCTTCCACTGAACGCAACTATAGCCAGATTGACAAGGAGGCCTTGGCTGCAGTGGCTTCGGTGAAGAAGTTCCATGAATTCCTCTACGGGCATCATTTCGAACTCATTACTGACCACAAGCCACTGTTAGGTATTTTATCCGGCACTAAACAGACTCCCCAGATTTTGTCCCCCAGGATGACCAGATGGACGGTTTTCCTGGCTGCGTATTCCTACACTCTAACCCATCAATCCGGGAAAAGCCTTTGCCATGCTGATGCACTCAGCCGCTGTCCCCTGCCAGTGCCAGTCGTGGACCCAGCACCTGCAACCACAGTCTGTCTTATCAACGAACTCAAGCTTCCAGTCACCGCTGCTGACATCGCTGCCCATTCTGCCAAGGACCAGGTAATATCCCAAGTCCTGGACTGGGTAGGGAGGGGGTGGCCTACGGCCCCTTATCCGTCAGACTTCCTACCCTACAAATTACACCAGCAGAAACTTTCCTCCTTGCAAGGCTGTTTACTATGGGGAACCAGAGTAGTCATTCCCCACAAATTGCAAACCTCGATACTGAAGGTGCTGCATGAGGGTCACCCAGGGATTGTGAGAATGAAGGCCCTAGCCCGCAGCTACGTATGGTGGCCAGGCCCAAATCTCTAAATGGGTAAATTCTTGCCAGGCGTGCCAGGCCACCAGGGCATTACCACCAGCAGCCACCCCTAGGACCTGGGAGGAAGCAGGCAGCCCCTGGTCCAGAATACACATAGACTTGGCAGGCCCCTTCCATGGGCGCACTTTCCTGGTGGTAGTAGATTCATATTCAAAATGGGTGGAATTAACTTTAATGCACTCCACCACTATGGAAGCAGTCAGCAAAGCACTGACTAGGATGTTTGCCACTCATGGTCTTCCTGATTCTGTCGTATCCGACAATGGCCCCCAATTCACCTCCTGTGAGTTTGAGATGTTTCTAGCAAGTTTGGGCATCAGGCCCATATTAGTAGCCCCTTTTCATCCTGCCAGCAATGGGCTGGCTGAGAGGGCAGTTAGATCTGCCAAAGAAGTGCTACAAAGATTGGGTCCTATTAATTGGCATGCCAGGCTGGCCCAATACATATTGAGCCAACATACTACACCCTGTGCCTCAACTAATAGGTCACCAGCCGAAATATTAATGGAACGCCGGCTGAGGACCACTTTGGACAGGCTGCACCCAAATTATGCCCCTTTGCTTCCCCTTGGGTCAAACAGCCAAGACAGAGGGTTCCTGATAAATGACAAGGTGTTTGTCAGAAATTTTGCTGGGCAACCACTATGGTTACCAGGGCTTGTGATAGCAGTAACTGGTCCCAAGTCTTATAGAGTCCAGTTACCTGATGGATGGACCTGGCAGCATCACGTGGACCACCTGAGGAAGCGTTGGAGCACGGCACCCAGAGGTCATCCAGACGAGCCCCCTGCAGAAGCAACCACACCATTCGACGAAACCAGCTTCCAGCCCACCGGGAACGATGACCTACCAGATGGGGAAGCTGACCAAGGTGCAGACCCAGCTCCAGACAGCCCAGCAGCCTCACCGTCGCCTGAAGACACGCAGAAGGCACCAGACAGCAACTCGGCGCCATTTTTGACGGAGCCTAGAAGATCCGGATGAATTCGCAGGCGTCCAGCGTATCTGAAGGACTACGCATGCTCCTCACTGGGAGAGAGGAGTGTTGTGTATGGACTGAGTCTTCACTCAGGTCCGTGCTTCCAGCGGGAAGCACGGACCTCTCCCATTGGCTGGAGCCGTTTGACAGCCGGCTATAAAAGGCGGCTGTCAAACGGCATCAGCTGTTGCCGCTCCAGCTGGCTGCCGTGTTAGCGCGGCAGTAGCGGTAACCCTCTTTGCCTGTTAATAAAGAGTTAAGCTGAAAACCTTGACCTGGTCTCTGCCTGAGTAATTCCGTCGCTCCACAACATGTACAAGGACTAGACTCAAGAAAGAAGAAAATAAAGATAGATAGATAGGCACATGAGAGACTTAGAATTTTGCAGAAAATGCAATAGAGAAGCCTGCATGTGGTGCCATTCAAAACCTCAGGTGATTTTACATCAATGTACAGACTATGGAAAGCAGACATGGAGAATGAAAGATCATAACTCTGGAAAATGTGATAAGCATTGTGTGATTCTTGAGGATACACAACAATGGAAAACTACAGTTTCTTCAGATTTCCCCAAACACAATTTAAACTCCAAATCTGGGTCTTTGTAATCTCTGGCAATTTTTGCTCTATTCCGGCCAAAGTAAAAACTGCCTGTTCCTACGAAGGCTGAGCTAAAACTGGGGACACTAGGGAGGAGTCCTGGGGCAGAAGAGGAGTGTCCTAATAATTAATCCCAACCTGACTAGGAAGAGACTGAAGCACCTCCCACTACTGGATGCTCTGAGCAGCTCCTAGGAGAATGAACAGACCCAAAAGAAAAAAATGAAGGCATGATACTATATATGAAGAAAGAAATATATACTTGCATATAAATTCTACCAGAATATGGAAATCCTTTGCAAAGTATTCAGTAAAATTAAAAGGAGAGAGAAATGTTACTATGGGGAGAGTTTATTATAGACAACCTAGAAAGGCAGAAGATTCAGGTGACTCTTATATATCAGACAACTAGTATTTTAAAGTAGCATAATGTAGTGATAATGTGAAATTTCTATTATCAAGACTGAAATCTAACTGCCAAAGTTGAGATGTCTTATATTGGACATTTATTATTCTTGTGCTTTTCATTTTCTAGAACACATGTGTCAAATTCTCAGTGACACGTTGCCGTCACATGAAATTTCAAGATGTTTTTTCCCTTTGTGGAGCTGAGGTGGATGTGGCCTGTTCATGACGCATCCAGCCCATGGGCCACCAGTTTGACACCCCTATTCTAGAAGGTGGAAGAAAAAAGAAACATGGATTTAATTTTTATCAATGGGAAGGAACTGGCTGCAAAATGAAAGGTAATTGTCACCTTGAGAGAAAGTCATCAATACAATATCCTTGAATTAGTAGTATCCTGAGGAGAAGAGCTGAAAAAGTCAGATTTACATGTTGGTTTTCAAATAAGTAGACTTTGAGGGAAGTTTACTCTGTTCCTATGGTTTAAATCCTGAGAGGGAATGAATGGTAAAGGAGGTAAGCCTTATAAAACAAGATAATGAAGGTATAATCATAAATCAATTAAAAATATTCCAGATCATGTGAAGCAATTATTTTACTATGCCATGTTCAGATGTGATATGAAGTACTGCATTTCATCAGTTTAAAAAGGACAGGTATAAATAGTTGCATATTTAGAGGAAGACTAATGGTACTAATGTACTAATGGTGAAAAATATGTTAAGGAAGTCACAAGAGGAAAGCTAAAGAACCCGACTATGTTTAACTACAGAAAAAACAACCAGCATAATAATCTTAAAATATTGAAATATTGTCACATTAAAAAGAAAGAGTGGAGTTTATTCTCTATTGCCGAAGGCAGAAAGCTACACCCAGTGGATTACAGCTACAAAGAAGTAGGCTAGACATTAAGAGGAACTTCCTGACTGTGTAAGTTGTCAGCCAGTGGGACAAGCTGCCATATGAAGTAGTGAACTCTCTTTTGCTAGAACTCTTAAACAAATCCATGGTTTTATGTCAACACAACATGCTGTGCAAAAAACCTCAGTCAGCAAGTACATAAGTGAGGTCATTTTTTATTTTCTTTTATGACACAATGCATAGGAAAAAGGAATGACCTTGAGGAACAGAATGGCACAACTAAGTCAATAGTCTGATAAAAGAAATCTGAATGTAAGGCATAATTGTAACATAAGGCAATATCTCAGAAAAGACTCTCCCTAGAAGAAAGAAGACAAAAAAAAGAACACTCATATTTCCAAGTTATTGTCACTGTAACCTTATATTAAAAGTACTATCAATACATGATTTGTCCTTGAAGAACTGATACACTATTTAATTGGAGTTTAATCCAAAATAATTATCATTTTGGATTTTTCTCAATCCTCAATCAGCTACTATCTCAAGTCCCTTTAAACTGGATGTTCCAACTTCCAACAATTAAACTATAAAGTATCAGAGTTAAGAATTCAGGTTAGTAGTCATTTAGAGTTTGAAAAAAATAGTAATCTTAAAATCTTACTTATAGAGTAGTATTACAAGACTTTAACATTTCAGCATATACTTATTAATTCTTACTTAGACTGTTATGCAAATAAGTTTCCACTCTGTCTATTATTTTTCAGCGGTTAAATCTTTGGAAAACCCAATCTGAAAAAGGATGGACCAAAATATAAAATAGCTTTTAGGTGCGTTTGTTTTGCTTCTGGGAAAATAAAATTCCTGATACAGAAACTATTCAGAAATGCTGTGTTTTGTTGCAAAATAACTTTACAAATGTAGAAATAGATGCAGCAGGTTTTGTTCTCCTAATCATAATACTGGGAAAGGTAATTGTGGGAACATAATGCTAGCCTCAGAGTTTTGCTCATACAGTTCCGCTAAATGGATTACAGATGATCTCATTCCCAGATGTGGGTCACATTCCATTAAAGGCAGGCTGGGTGCCAAGTGAAAGTGGTGCATAAATGGCAGCTATGATTGAAGGCATGTGCTGTCACTTACTATTGCTGTTGGTGATCTAACTATCTGTTCATAACCCACAAGATTTTTCACCCCACCCTACACATGCAGACACATCAGTCATTTTCAGTAACTGTGTTACTGTGAAAATCAAATGGCAAGGTTTGACATGAAGGCTAGCACATAACCTTTTCCAGCCCAAATACCTGCTTCCATTGGCAGATTTTCTAATCTTGGCACAACAGCCTTCTCCAGTTCAAAAGTATAAATAGGATGAATTGTTCTGGTCTCACAGCTTTTAAGGAGATTGCTTTGTCAAGGAGATTGCCTGAAATGCTTATTGTACTGACCTAGTATCATATAGAAGAGCAAATGGTATATAAATATACTTTAATAATAAAAAGAATAAAAGTGTGACTCATGTCTAGCTCATACTGATACAGGTAATAAAAAAAGTTTGTATTTATTCTAAATGGAAAAATGGTAAATGATGCTTCTGCATTCCTGTTTCATAGTTTGTAAAAATTTAGACTTTTCTCTTTTCGAGTGCATGGAAATGGACAAATTAACTATGGAACTAAAAGGGAAAGCTGACATGGAATACAATGCAATACGGCAAACATGGCATATCTGGATTGACAATAGACATAAGAATAGAAAATGTAAATAATGTATATAATTGTTATGAGGGTATGGAAGTAGTGTGTATTGAAAGATTGGATAGGATGCATAAATGTATATTTATTTATTTATATATTTATTTATTTATTTATTTAAGTACTTATATACCGCCCTTCTCCCGAAGGGCTCAGGGCGGTGCACAGCCAATCATGACCCCAATACACTATACAAAAATTAAAATGAATTAAATAATTTAGGCTGTTTCAATTTAAAAAGTTTACCCTCCCCCATAAATAATTAAAACCCCAAATATTAAAACCCAATTTTAAACGAGAGACAAAGTTAAAAACTTGTGTCAGCCTAGGCCAGCCTGCTCAAAGAGCCAAGTTTTTAACGCACGTCTGAAGACTCTCAAGTCTGTGTTGGTGCGTATCTCTGGGGGCAGACTATTCCAGAGGGCGGGGTCCCCCACAGAGAAGGCCCTACTCCTGGAGTCCACCAGATGACACATAGAAGCCGACGGCTTCTATATTGGCACAGTATTGTTCAATTAGTAATGGTATTATGTATAAATGGAAAAACCCAATAAAGTGTTGGGGGAAAAATTATTTTAATACATGCAAAAATGTATATATGTAAAATGTCCATTTTAAAGTAAGTGTCATATGCAGCTAAGCAAATGAATAAATTCTTCTGTATGAATAGAAAATGAAAAAGCTGTATTTTCTTGGCCAGTTTTGAAAAGCAAGCATCTTTCATGCAAATATGCAGGCAACAGAAAATATCTGGCATTCTTTGAAACAAGTTGAAGGAAGCAGACTGTGTTTTCTTGAAATATCCCAGCAGCATAGGCTGTGCACCATCTGGTGCTTCTGGGGGTTGTAGCTCTCCAAGTTCTACTTTATCCAGACCTCTATAATTCTTTCCTTCCCAATGATTAACCAAAGAAATCCAGGCAGTCTGCATCTAAAGGAGAAAAGATCAGAGAAAAGACATAACTGGGAAAGATGGTGCATGGATCACTACTATCATATATGTTTAATAATATAAATATAATAATAATACCAGGTACTACATAAATACTACACGTAGAACAACCTGGTGCACACATTGTAAATAGTTCCCTACATGGATTCCAGCATGAGTCCAAAAGTTCCAAAGACTCTGGTCCCAGTGACCAACACAAATTAGATCCTGCAGCATTATCCTGGGACATATTTGCCTTCATTTGTATACTAGTATAACCACTTGTTTTGTATTTGATAAGTCAGTCACTGGTTTCCTCAATATTCCAAAAAAAAATGATTCAAGATTTACTTCAGTTAATTATTTTTTTACCATTCTGCAGAATTGTTAATTCTTAATATGTGCTTATTCATTTCAAAATTAATGTTTCATGTTCAGAATACACATAACTACTATAGTGCTATTATGTGATCAATTTATCATTTTTGAATTCTGCTCTTAGACTTACAAAAGCTATCTGGAAGTATAGAAGTATATGTAATTTAGTGGTTAAGAAGCTGGACTAAAATCCACATGGAAATTCAGGCTGATAGAAATTCACTGGATGACTTGAGCTGCTCACTATCTTAGTCTCATATATCTCACAGGAGGTATATGAGGCTTTCCCCACAGTTATGGGGAAAGAAATTGGAGGAAGGACTGCTTTATGTTTCTTTGAAATCCTAGTAGAAAGACAGGATATAAATCAAATAATTTCTTTCAAATGTAGTTTATTTATGTGAGAAGGGAAGTGATTCATTTTACAGCTGAGCCTTTTTATGGAATTCTTCCGTCTTCTATCAGAAAACCAAGCCATTCCAAATCTGATTAGCAGTTATAGAAATAAGATGCTCCAATATTATGTTTCCGCAACCCAACCCACTATTTCTACCCTTTTCCAAGGTACTCCAGTTTCTTAACCTATAAGTTTCCATGATTGGGCTGGGGCTTGTTTTTTTTTTCCCCTTCACATTAGTCGGTCAGGTTTTGTATGCTTCATCCTTATTTGGATGACTTTGTGGAGAATGTTAAAATATGCTGCATTTTTATTTTTGTTTTTGGGAGGGGGTTTCCATCTCTTTTTGTACTGTAGGAAGTTAGTACCCAACCCTCTCCTAGAAAATTGAAATATCCTAAGAAATATTAAAAAGGCAGAATATTTCCCCTAAAAAGAGTAGAAACTTAAAAGCAAAAGCACCTCAGAAGCAGAGGCTCACCCCCACTTTTGTTAATGGGTGGGCCATTAAGGCCTGGGCCAGAATACTTTACATAACAAAGATCTCCAGATAAAACTATAGCAATTGCCCAAAAGCCCTTTCAGTGCATCATCATCCAGCAAGGCTCAACCAAGCCTGGAACTCAGGACAGCCTACAGAGTTGCCCCTTGCATGGCCCCATGGGAGTCTGACAACCAATCAGAATACAAGCTCCAATTCAAATCCCAACAAAGGTTATAAACCCAGGCACTCTCAGCATATCAGCCCTTCTTGATCTTTCCTTCACCTTGAAACATGTGATCATTCCTTTCAATTTGAAGCTCCAAGCCTGTCCTGTCCACCATTAAACCATCTGCTCAAACAGCCTCCATGTTTCCAGTGTCTTTTTCCAAATAAGATATATTAGAATGAGAAAGCAAATATCATTAGTCATAGTCCCAAATCCCAGATGTGTTCAGTTCTTTAGTGCAAGTGTCATTAGTCCCAATATGACTTCAGATGCCATGGACTCCATGGAAAAATCAGTTCTATAGGTTTAGTTCATGAAAGGAGACCTAAGCATTATATTAATTAATGATATTATAATAGAAATCTCTCTTTCTATATTCAAACCTTTTACAAAAGTCACAAGAAGAAACTTGCTATTTTTTCCAATCAATAAATTGATGTAAATCAGGGAGAAGGGGACGTAAACAAGCAAAAAAATTAAAAAAAAAAAACTGAAAGAGAAGGGAAGCTAAAAAGAGAAATGCTTAAGAACATAATTCTGCTCCAGCTTAACTCTTATTCATGTAATTGCTTTGCAGTGCCTATGGATTTACAATGTATGCACATTTCTTTTTTTTTTTCACACAGTCTGCACAAAATTGCAGATTGCTTGCAAGAGAATATCACATCCAGGCGTTGTACATACAGTTTATCTCCAGGTAATCAGTTAAATGCACAAAGGTCAGGATCTTTACCATACATTGAATAGCTTTCTGAAAAGAGGCTTAGTCTCTTGATACTCTCTTCTGGTTTGTCTCCAAAAAGAAACAAATGTCATCTTCTACTCCTCATAATTATTATAGTCATAGTGATTAAAATTCAATTTGAATTTTTTAAAAATGCATGTTATGATGTGAATCCCCGCCTATCAGAGGTGGTATTCAGCAGGTTCTGACCAGTTCTGGAGAACCAGTAGTGGAAATTTTGAGTAGTTCAGAGAACTGGCAAATACCACTTCTGACTGGCTCTTTCCCCATCTATTCTCTGCCTTCCAAGTCCCAGCTGATTGGCTGGATCTTTTGTTGCCCTGCACAGGAGAACAGAGCTGGAAAGCAGGTTAGTGGGATAGGGAGGGAATAGAGATTTTGCAGTAACCTTTCCCTACCATGCCCACCAAGCCACGGCACACCCACAGGACCGCTAGTAAAAAATTTGAATCCCACCGCTGCCACTTATGCCCTTTGTATTTTACAGCTTGTATTCTGGATGGAGCTGGCACTCCATAAAAGAGCAGCTGTATGATTTGTGGATTCTTTTTCCACATAAATTTTATCACTGTAAGTTGAGAGGATTGCAGTGGTTAGGAGATGGTCTCTCAGCATCCCCACAGTCGTGTTGAAAATTTGATTGCTTGTCAATATGATAACTGCAGTATACCGAGATAATGTAATTATCATTTGCAACTTTCAGCTTCCAATATGCAAAGTTAATGGGAGAAGCCAGATTTGCTTAACAACTGCACTTAACAATCATGGCAAAACAGGTCACAAAACAGGCACAGCTGTCTTAATAACTGCCTTGCTTAGTGACAGGAATTTTGGTCCAAATTCTGGTTATAAATTGAGGAGTACCTGTAAAATGCCATTAAATCATTTTTTAAAAAAATCTCATTTTCTATTCATGTATTAGCTAGGTCTTCATTAACTAACTTTCAGTCAGAATATGGTGGTATTTATGATATAGGAAAGCAAGAAAAAATTGATCCTTTAGAAATAATATAGCCGGTATGATAGCATATAATAAGCTGTGTTTTGTGCAATTAAAAAAGAAAGACATTCAACTGTGACATCTTTTTAGATGTTATATTTGGATTTATGGGATTAAATACTGTGAGACTATGACTGTCAGCCTTTTTCCCTCCCTCTTTTCTCACCCAGCTTCATTTATTTGCTTATGGAGAATCCATACTGCCTTTTCACTCCCTTTCCTTAAACCACTGCCACTATTATCTTTATATCAAGTTCTAATCACTATGGAAACCATAAAACAAACAGCTGGTGGCTTCACAGCGAATGCCAAAAATCCTTCCAAAAATATCATTGTATACCAGCAACAGCAGCAGCAGCAGCACAAACAGGAATTCTTTCTGATGTGGAGTTTTCTCTATGCTTTCCAAGATTGAATTTAGCAAGCAAGAATCTTGGGTTAAATGAAGAACAGCCAATCTTTTTTCAGACCAGAAGAGTGATCGACCTCTTGGGCAAACTGTCCATGTTAAGTTGTGTGTGGGACATCAGCAGATCTAAAACTGACAAAGAATATAGGGTTCAGTTTCCACCTCCATCATCTCTGTCCCTGGTCATTCAGTAAGTAGCTTTCTCTTTTGAAATCAAGGTCTAAAATGGACATATTTTCGCATCCAAATGTTATAGTATAATGATACAAATTTCAATATGCATAAAAATAACAGAATAAAATAGCAAAACATTCTAAAGGCATGTATAATTCTAATAATTCCTAAAGCATTTCTGAGTTCTAATGTTTTACAACTCTTACTGACAAATCTGGACCATCAAAAGAATAACACTGTTGCGTCAATAGTTCCAATCTAACTGAGGCAGAAGGGCCATTAGTTTGTCCCCAGATTCTGGATCTCTGGTTTTATATCCTGAAGTCAATAGTCAGACAAAAAGGTATAGCTAACCATTCTATTTTCTTAGTGAAAGAAACTTGTGTCTTCTCCCGTAGAAAAAGAGACCCTGAACAGTAACAAATACATTGTTCAAAGCAATTATCTACAAGACAAATCAATCTTTACAGTTCACTCCTTTTCTTATATATAGGAGTAAACTTTGTTTCTTCCTATATCATAACTAGTGACCTTGTTTCTTCTTCTTTCCATGATTCACCTTCGTTCACTGCCCACTTTACTCCTCTCACTTCCTAGGTTACATTCCTAGACCTCCCTTAAATGCCTATGTGTCATTTTCACTTGAAACTCAAGAATTCATCAGCTCATTCACTCAAATGTACAATAACAGGTTAATCATTCTTACAGAATGGCTGCTATGCAGTCAACATGTAAGCATATTTCACCTACATCCATCCTTTCACTACAAAAACCAGTTTGAAAAAGGCATTTCAGATTTTTTGGGAAGTGAATTCCTGAGTTTAGGTGTGGCTATCAAGACTGAGCTTTCTTTTTATCCAACGCAGTATAAATCCAGGTATACTGGAAACGAAATGGCTGCATATTAGATAGAGGGGTAGATCCAGGAAAACTTTCCAAAATCTTAGAACCAAGCACTTGAGAGAGTTAAAGGCCTCAAAAACAAATGGATGATAAGACAATAAACAAAACGGAAGTCACATTTTCTCTATATTTCTTTTATCAGCTTGTCCAATATTTCACCTAAATGTATTTCATGTAGCTATTCTAAGTTTGCCCATTGTAAATGTCATTAATATATCCAATGCAATAGAGTAGTATTTTATTGTAATTATCTGCATTTTTCAAAGTATAATTGGTAGACCAAGTGTGGCTATCAAGGTTCTGTCTCAATGCTCTGTCTCAATGCTTGGAGAATTTTGGAATTATTCTCTGACTCAATTCTAACAAAGACCAAGTATCCGTGGGTGTTTGGACATCCAAGATTTGGAGATATTCCACATGACCTTGAATGATAGGAGGCTTTAATCAAAGTTGGTATGCAGTCTGGATGTCTTCCTGGACTTGCAGCTCCTGCTTGAAAGGCATTTGTCAACTCTGGTCCAGAAAGCCTTTGCACAACTCCATCTGGTGTGTATCCTTTCCAAGATCAGGAGGCCCTTCAGCTAGTCACATATGCCCTAGTCACCTTACAGCTTAACTATATGGAACTGCCATTGCAGAACACCCAGAAGCTTCAGCTGGTGCTGAATGCGACTGTGAGCAGTAATAGACATACTAAATGTGCTCATGTAATACGTTTATACACCAGTTATCAGAGTTTTTTTTTCAATATGCAATTCAAGTTGGTGATGCCTATCTACAGAATAACGCCCTGCATGGTATAATTCCTAGTTACTGAGGGACTGTCTGTGTCCAATAATAGCTGCCCATCCTACAAGGTTAGCACCTGCCAGGTACCTTAGATTAAACAATATCATCTATTGGAACCCTAGAAGATAATTTTCCTACAGCAATAGTTTCTGCCCTTTGAAATTAGTTTCTCCCAGTATCTGGATCTGCACCTCCCCCCCATTGTTTAAAAAGGGCTCTGGTGAAGAAGAATTCAATGCACTTACCATTTTTTAATCTTTATTTTTTTATTTAATTTGGTTTTTGATTGATTGTTGTGAGCCACCTAAAATCATTGACCTCTTAGAAGCATCCAAGTTTTGTAAATTATTATTATTGTCATTCCAGTCTCAGGTAAGAAATCTGGGAAAGTGCAGCTTGCATCTATGAAAGATGGGTGTCCTCTGTGTTAATATCCTGATTTTGAAATTTTATTGCAATAAAATAAGCTTGGTGTTCCATCTTCACTGTTATCAGTGTCAAATTGCCGTTTATGTTTGACTTTTTTGAGGAGAATCCAGACATTTAACAATTGAATTCACACCATTTTATGTTTGCTATCATTATAATTTCTGGTTCTTGGTTCTCTTATAAAGTCATATTTAAATGCATGTATATGTTTTACATTCATCATCCTGATATTACCTTTGGTGAAAAAGTGGATTATATTGTATTTTAAATAAAAGTAAGGAACATCTTAAGAGACGGCATGTTCACTGTAATTAAAATTGCTATTAAGCATCTGTTGGAAAACCTCTCAGGTTTTGCTAATCAAGAAATGATGATTATTTTATCCCTATCAGCTCCTTGACCCAATAATAATTTATACATTTATGATTTCCAGATATGATTATGATAATTTGCGAAGTTATTGTATCTTGGAGAGCAATGCTACCGACTAATGTGAACTTTGTAGACCCAATTTTTCTATTGTACATGTGCTTTATTCTTTATTTATCTAAGGAATGTACTAAGTGATCTCAAATGCACTTTTCAGGGGTCACTTGAAAACATATTAATTATAAATTGTAGAATAGAAGAGGGCAGGAGAACTAAGTAAACAATGATTGAACATTTCTCTACAAGTCATTTATATTGAACATAAATGATTTACTTTCTCCAAAAATACCATTTTTAAAAACGTTTGTTTTTCTTCTGATAATACCAAAATAAGTATTGGATTTATTTATAGAAATTAATATATTTATCCTAAGTAATGTTACTATGAGTACAGTAAGCCTTACATATCTACACTGGTTGATGAGGAAAAATAGATATTTTATTTATTTATTTTGTATACCACCTTTATTATTCAAGGTGATGAACATATTAACACCTCCTCCTATTTCCCCTACAACAACAATCAGCGGGTTGAGAGAGAGTGTTTTGACACAAATACCTCTTATATGTATTCTTTGTCTCTAGTGTATCAAAAATGACAAAGCCACCAATCACAACATCAAAGAAAGCTTTGATCTACACAGTCTGAGGATGAGACATACAAGCCTTGTATAACTCCACATACTAATCCTAGTGTTTGTTTGGTTTAGTTTATTGTGCCATATACAAAGTTGCGGTTTATCAATTATGACATGATTTGGCATATATCATAATTGTGGCTTATTTAATAAAATATGTATTTATTTCTTAAATTTCTACAGTGGCTGCCTCACCTAAGTAATTCTGGGCAGGTTACAACAATATAATAAAACAATCCAAAGACTTGAATAAAAGCACAGTTAAAAAATAAAATTAGATTAAAGCTTACAAGTTAAAATTTAAAAATTCATAAGGCTAAAAAGAAAAGCCAACAGGAGTGCCCGCAAGCCACCAGCCATACCCAGGATTGCATCATACTCTTAGACCCCGATGCTAATTGACAAAGACAAGTCTTAACACTCATCTGGAAAAATAAAAGAGTAGGGGTCCTCTTTGGGGTAAGATGCTCCAAAAAGCAGGGATGGCAACAGAAAAAGTCTCCTCCAAGATGCCATCAGTCAAAACCCTTTGACCGAGGAGATGTGCAATGTCATCCCTGCTTAAGAGGGTGGGACATAAATGTTGAGACAATTACTCAGACATCCTAATCCAGTGCCATGAAGGTGATGACCAATACCTTGAATTAAACCTGGAAACAGAAATCCAGTGCAGTTCGAGTAGAAGAGCTGTCACATGTGCTGTCCTAGAAGTGCCCAGGATTGCTCACACTGCTCCATTCTGCACTAGTAGCAGCATCTAGATAACTCTTCAATGATAGCCCATTTAATAATTAAATCATAACTTAACATGATATGCAAACCCAGTCAAAATTACATTTAGGCAAAACAATATCGGATACCCTGTTGAATATTGGAAAGTGAGATGAATTGAAATAATTGAGAAGAGATGGTCACATCCAGTTCTAAGCCATGAAGCCAATGAAGTTAACAGAACAATGGTGTCACATGCACCAAAAAAATGTGCCATTAGCTACCCATGCAACTTCATTCTGCATCAGTTGGATGTATTCAAGGGTAGCCCCATGTAGAGAAGATTTCAATAGTCTAATCTGAAGGACATAAGGGCATGACTGACTATGAGCAGACCTCCTTAGTCCAGGAATGGGTACAACTGATGTTCAATTAAAAAAAGGTTGCCAAGGTTGTCCTACTCATGGATGCCATCTGCTCCTCTATTTTGCAGGAGCTGCAAATCCATAAGGACCCCCAGACTATGCACTGGGTCACCCATTGCACAGTGCAACCGTATCCTTAACCAAAGACAGAATGTCCCCAGATCCAGGAAGGCCATTTGATCTTGCTTGGGTTGAGCTGAAGCCTGTTGCACACCTCCACAATCTCCGTGCACTGAGAGAGAACTGAGAAAGAGCATCACTCAGGCAGCCTGGAGTTAAAATGTAAAGCTGAGTATCATTAGCATACTGATTATCCTCACTGCAAATCATCAGATGACCTCACCCAGTGGCCTCATTTAGATGTTATACATATTTTCAAAACCATTAAAACTACTGTTCACAGCACACTGTCTATAAATTCTGGGATTTTGAAGAACCGTTACGAATACAGAAGATGGTTTACAATTCTGCAGATGAAGAGCACACATTATTGGAACAACAATGACTAGCTTACAAATGAAGAAGAACAGAGAATCCTTTTATAAGAATTTCGAAAAATGAGGTCAGGAAATTCTAGACATATGTCTTGGGACCATATAGGAAAAAAACAGATTGTGTAATTTGATTGTGTGATGAAACGATTTTTATTGTTAATATGCATTGTGTATTTTAGAGATGTCAGGAACACTGGAAATAAACATCCTCATTAGTGAGCTGAGGAGCTGAGGAGCTTGATAGAATCAGGCACTTATTGCCTACTTTTTTGTTGCAATTTTCTTAACAGATTTGTTTTATTTCAGTGTTTCTTAACCTTCACAGTTTTAGCCTTCTGGCTGGAGAATTTTGAGAGCTGCAATCTACATATCTTAAGGTAAGATTGAGAAATACAGTACTGCCTTAGTCAATTTCCTTGGGCTGGATCAATCCTGACCCTAGTTTGCAGTGGTGTATTATCCATTAAGCAGACTAAGCACATACTTAGGGCACCAGGCCCAAAGGAGGCACCACAAAGTTGAGAAAGAAAAAAACCCCAGTGAAGATTTGTAAAAAAAAAAATGATAAAACTAAACTAAAATGTCTTACTGGGAACAAGTGCTTAGGGCACCAGTGAGCCTTAATCCACCACTTCTAGTTTGCCTTTGGTAATTGTGAGCAATGCTTATTTCTTTTCAGCAAGAAAAAAATTGGAGACTTTGTTTAGAGGCAGAAATAGTTGTTTGGGGTCTGATAGGATTATGTAGAATGGAAAACTGAAGCTGGCCTCTGTAATGTTTTGTAAAGTAAAGGATAATGGTCTGGGAAATTATTCTGATCATATTTCAGCCCCCAAAAGTACAGTATATCTACAAAGCAATAGGTTCAGGAAAGCTGCAATTAGTTAAAATTAGTTACTGAGGTCATACGCTAATTGAAATCTTATTAAATTATAGATATGTGAAGGATACTAAACACTGCATTCACTATTTTAAATGATCTCGGCCCATTGCATTTTCTGTTCCTATAGCAATTTTCTTACTCTCTGTACAGAGAGGACCACCAACATAGCTAATTTTAATATTTTTGCTCTATGTTTAAGGGGCAAAGGGCTGACCCTTAATGCAAAGCATGTTGATTTTTTTTTCTTTTTGTAATTACCTTTTTTGCTTCAGTTCTTTAGTGAAGGGTTTTTTTTCTCCTGCTTTGCAGACTTCTGTAATTTTTCACAGTCATGCCATATGTTTCCATATCCATTCTTTCAGTGAAAACCTTGTATCCCACACAACTACCCTAGAATTTTGGTCAGAGCAATAAAATTATAAATTGATCTTTTTTGTCCTTGTCATTATAAAAATAAACTAATGTTAAAATAATATGAAACTGCACTTTGGTTTGTCATATTGGTGTGAATAAATGTGAAATTTAGGAAGGGAAGCACTGTTGGGAAAGGGTTGTAAAAGTTCATATTTATTGTCAACCCTTTTGAGACAGGTCAGGTCAGGAAGTGGCTTCTCATCAAAATACAGGAACTCTGCTTTACTAATATAGACACATAACCAGAAAAGAATATTGGCAAATAGCCCAAATCTGCAAGGACAGAGTCAGGAAAGCTAAAGCTCAGAATGAACTAAGACTAGCAACAAATGGCAAAAATAACAAAGATTATTCAATATATAAAGTACAAAGGAAAGTCAAAGAAATGATTGGTCCACTAATGGGAGAAGTTGGCAAGAAGGTGATGGGCTTCTGCTTAACTGCTTAATTCCTTCTTTGAATCTGCCTTTATACATAAGAAAAAAATAGTCCAACCTCTCAAAAGTTCACTGTTATTGCTGGAGATTTTCAAGAAAAAAATGGACAATCATTTTTCTAGAAGAGAATAAGAACTCCTACTTTGGGCAGGAAGTTGGACTAGAAGACCTCCAAGTTCCCCTTCCAGTCCTACAATTCTATTATTCTAGGCTATAATAACAGAATGTTGAAAGTCTCACTTAATATCTTCCTTCTGTCTTATTCCAAAGGAAGTCAGGCAATGCTTTAAATTTATTGCATATGGGTTTCTTGTTTTCCTAGGCTGAGCCCATGTTTGCTAACAGCTACCACATATCTTCTCCAAGGTCATCTTTGTGGTTCTCTGCATTCAGTCCCTTAAGCACATCTTTATCAGCTCTGTATCCACACAGCTTGATAACACTTCCAAGACTGAGAAAGGGAAATACCCTTAGTTCAAGGCCTTTTCTCCTATAACATCTTTGTTCTCTAATCATCTATAATTTTTTTGCCTGAGGTAATGCTGAGATTATTTTTGAGCATTGGTTCCTTTTTCATGATAAATGAATAGTATAGACATTACATCATACCAGCATGCATACCCATTGTGTGTTTCTCTTTCTGGGTAAGCAACATTATGCAGAAACATAATTATAAGCAATAATGAAAATTACACTGGCATGTACTCCTAAATTATCAGTACAAGCACATACTGTTTATCTCAGACATGTTAGCATTTGTTTTATTATATTTTTCTTCCAAGGAGCTCAAGATGACCTCTATCTCTTTCATACACACACATGGACACACATTTTTACCATAACCTTATTCCCAATACTGTGAAATAAAATCCTGGGTTTAAAGTTTTGAGAAAAATCTTTGTACTTACAACATATAAAATACATTTTGGGGGAATTAAGAGGTTTTTCTCTGTGCTGCTTTCCAGTTTTGCTTAAGGAAGTTCATTAACTCCTTCCCTATTATCTTTCTGCTAATAAGCCAAAATATTTCATTCAAGTATGTCTTAGTATATAGATGAATTTATTAATGAATTAGGTTTGAATTGGTTGAGGTCTGTTTGTTATAAACAAACTTCATTATTGATCAGTCAACAAAGAATTCCATTGACATCATATTCAACAAAATGATAGATAGGAAGGGACCTTGGAGTCTTCTAGTCCAACCCCTTGCTGAAGCAGGAAACCCTATATTATTTCACACAAAATCGTTGTCCAATCTCTTCTAAAAACTTCCAATGTTAGAGCTTCTACAACTTTTGGTGGCAAGTCGTCCCACTTATCAATTGTTCTGTCAGGAAATTTATCTTTAGTTCTAAGCTGCTGCTTCTTCCATCAGTTTCTATTTTATTAGTTTCCATTCATTGTTTTTATCCATTGTCTTGTCTTCAGTTGCTTTGGAGAATAGGTTGCCCACCCCACTTCATTGTGGGAGCTCCTTAGATATTGGAATACTGTTGTCATTTCATCCCAGTCCTTCTTTTTGTCAAAGTAGACATATCCAATTCCTGTAGGTGTTCTTCATATGTTTTAACCTCCGGTCCCCTAACCATCTTTGTTGTTCTTCTCTGCACTCTTTTTAGAACCTCAATATCTTTTCACAGAAGATAGGTGGGTTATATAGAAAACTGAAGAACATTAACAATAATGATAAGCATTTTGATGAATTTTTAAATATTACTCTTCCTTTATAATTCTTGAAACTTATTACACCACTGGAGTGTTAGAATTGTCTTCGCTGTATTGCTTATATTGACTAGTGATACTTTGTTGTTAATGAAAGGAAGGGAAGTGCCACTTTCCCCTTAACTACAAGCTCTGAATTTGTTCTCATTTTATGTGACAGCATTTAGCTTGAATTTCAAATACTGAACTGTAACTCTGTGTTTCTTCCTGTTAGGAAGAGTCAGAAAACTAACCTAAGGTCATAGCTCCTGATGAGAAAAACTGAAGTCCTGTTAGGCAGATGCTCCTTGCTTTTTAAAGAAGGGAACTAAGAATATTATGTATTTGTTTGTTTATTTATTATTTTACTCTACTAATTCTCCTTCTGAAAACAACATATGTATGGTTGTAATACATTCCAGATAAAAATGAGTAACAAAGTGAGAACATGCTGCAGAATCTTTGAATTATTTCAGTTCCAAAGTAGTATATCCATCCAATCAAGAGATTCAGAAGCAATGAAATTCAAAGTTGACTGATGAGGAAAATGTTCACAAATCTTTTTCTTTGCATTAAGAATTATTGAGGATTTGCAACCTTCTGCTTGAGTGGTCTGCATGACTTCACTGAGTGTTGAAGTCATTTCATATTTTGGAAGATGACAGGAATAAATCCTGGAAATGTATTTAAATTATGTTTGTATAAGAAACGGTTGGAAACTCCATCATCTCTGTGAATAAAGAGAAAGGAATAACTGAGTGTGGGAATGACAAGATACAGAAGTGTTTGTTTTTATGTCCACAGGCATGTGTGACTGGGAGAATGAAATTGTAAAAACTGAAGCCATAAATCATACCTGAGATCTCTCTGGAGGTCTATAAATAGGAAACCCAAAGCATTTTCTTCTATTTAATTTGTAAGTGCAATAAAATTTATCAGCTTTTAGTATTGGAAACTCTTGCAATATTGATATGGTCTTTACTTTAAAAGTTATTTGTATGTTGCCAGGAGGGGGAGAGGAAGTGGGAGAGGGAAGGGAAGGGAAAGAAAGGAAAGGAGAAAGGAAAGGAAAAGAAAGGAAAGGAAAGGAAAAGAAAGGAAAAGAAAGGAAAAGCTCATAGAGCTCAAAGGGACTTGAAGATGTTCTAAACCACCCCTCCCCCATTTGCCCAGTGCAGGAGTCCTTATAACGTTGTGAACAAATGGTTGTCCAATCTTTTCTTAAAACTTCCAGTGATGGAGCACCCACAATTCAGAAATGTAGAAAATGATAAAGGACATAATTGACTAGAAATCAAATATGAGTAAATAAACAATATTTACAACTGCCATAACATTAAAAATTCATTATTTCACTATTTCATTGATTACTGTAAATATTTTATTTAACACAGTATATAAAGATAAAATTATTATATATCATCTTGGAAAATATTTTTTATCTTTATAAAATTATAAACATTAATATTAATTATTAATACTGATAATATCACTCTTACTTAAGTTATCTAAAAAATGTACATGATCTTATGAGAAAGGAAAAGAAAAGGGGGAAAACTCTGGGCTTTGTTTGTCTATATTATAACAGCAGCCCGATTTTTTTCTGCACAGAAATGGAAAAATTACAGATTGCCACAATATGTGAATAGATGGTAAAGTTAATGAATTGACTTGAGTGGCAAAACTAAATATTTTGAAAGAAAAAGACTTTGTTTCTACGTGGAAACCACTTTTGGATTTTAAAAAATACTAAAAGAAAATTTAATTTTGGAATTTGACAACTGTTTATTATTATAGAAATGTTATATACTATTAAATTTTAGAGCAAATAATTTTAGATTTATAATTGTACCAAAGAAAGTTAGAAGATACTCTTTTTCTATTTTGTTTTGTTTATTCCTTGCACTTTTCTTGCCTTAGTTCTTCCCTTTTATTTTTATTTTCTTACATCTTTTGTAGAAATTCAACAACATTTATATATATATATATGTACTCATCTCTAATGATCTAAGTGCTAGAGCCCACTGTAACTGCATAGCCAAAAAGGCATTAAGAGTTGTTAACCTAATCCTATGTAGCTTTTTCTTTGGTAATATCACACTACTAACTAGAGCATACAAAACATTTGCTAGACCAGTACTTGAATACAGCTCATCACTCTGGATCCCGCATTACGTATCTGATATTAACACAGTTGAGAAAGTCCAGAAATATTTCACAAGAGTTCTCCACTCCTCTACTCGTTACAGAATACCTTATGCTACCAGACTTGAAATTCTAGACCTAGAAAACCTAAAACTACACTGCCTTCGATCCAATCTAAGTATAGTATATAAAATCATACATTGCAATGTCATATCATTAAGTATGTCAATGAATACTTCAGCTTCAACCATAACAATACAAGAGCACACCATAGATACAAACTCAGGTAAACCGCACCAAACTTGATTGCAAGAAATACAGCTTCAGCAACAGAGTGGTCAATGTCTGGAATACTCTACCTGATTCTGTGGTTTCTTTCCCAAACCCCAAAAACTTTAACCTTAGACTGTCTACTATTGACTCACCCCTTTCCTAAGAGGTCTGTAGGGGGCGTGCATAAGTGCACCAATGTGCCTACTGTCCCTGTCCTAAAGTTTCTTTTTTATTTTTCTTATATGTATTCATTTCATGTAATCATAACTATGTTTATACTTATACCTGTTATCTTATAATCACTTGATAAAATAAATAAATAAATAAATAAATATAAAAGTTTTGTTTTTTAAAAATCTTTCTGAAACATACAGTAGAGAAGTACAGATAGTTCTCACTTAGCAGCCATAATCAGGACCAGACACAATCATTAAGTGAGACATCATAAGACCACAATGGACTTACAAACTCACTTCCAGCCTTGTCATTAAGGCATCATGTGACCATGAGACTTACAACTTCACTTCTGCCATGGTTGTTAAGCAAATCGCTCACATTTGTTAAGCGAGACATTGCATGAACGTGACTTGTAATTTTACTGCTAGTTTCTCAATTGATTCTGCCTGTTGAAAGCCAGATTGAAGTGCACAATGGCAGTTGGATAACCACAAGACACTATAACAATTGTAAAGATAAGGATCAGTCAGAACTTTTAGCGCTGTCATATAGATGGTCACTTAACAGGGCAGTTGTTAAGCAGGTGTCATTTTAACAATCCCTCTAAAAAAAGAACAGAGTTGAAAAAGTCTAAAAGCAACTACAATTTTTGGCAGTTTGAACCCTATACTGAATATATTAAACACTTCTTGGTGATTTTGTCTGAGATCTGGTATTGGTGTTGCATTATGCCCAATAGCTGGGATTATGATAATGGCCGTTCATACTCACCTTCAGTTCCTTCCCAGATAAATATTTTCTTCTTACCATTCATTAAATCTTTGTTTTAATACAGTTATGTATCCATAGAATGCATCTCATCATAAGATATTCTAAACAAGCAGTCTAAAATTATTGCCTTTATTTCAATATTCCCCTCAAGGGGAACTCAGTACTCCCTATCCCAATAAGTCTCCTGTGAGATGTTAAAGGTGTCTCCTAATTAAACTTCATGCAACTCCCATCTGACATTGTGGCGCCAAAGCTCAAAATTGCCCCATTCTGACATACTCCAGGGACAGTCTTAACAGGTTCAAACACCTTGCAGCTACTCCTTTGACAGACTTTCCATGTACACGTCAGTAACTTTGTTATTAGTATTTGCATCTGACTTAATTTTCCTTTCAAGGCTACAGCCAAAGGAATGAGATAAGACAGAGATTATTCTGCAAATGCCCAAAGGGATGGAAATTAAAGAACTGTTGGGAGGACAGTTGACTCCTAAGAGTGGGAATTCACAATACTATGAAACAAAATTATATATTTCTATTTGACTGGTGCTTATCAGTCACCAAATTAAAAATGTTTCATTCGATCTACAATTGTTTATACATCTTCTTTTGTACATTGTTTAGATATTTAACATCACCATGATAGTCAACCCACAAACCATGCACTTTCTTCAGACCCTATAGAATTGGGGTGTCGAAGTCATGGTCCACAGGTCAGATGTGTCACACGCTGGCCATGCCCACCCCTATTTTAGCAAAAGGGGGAAGTCACAATATGTCACGTGGTGACAACATGACGTCACAAGTTTGACTCCCTGCTATGGAACATCTTTTTTCATTTTTTCCTCAAATTTAGTACATTTCCTTCTTCCATTTCTGCATTTTCTCCGCACAGTAATCCTAAGGACTTTTGACAGAGCATTTGAGAATGCTAAGACCTGCCTTGCCTGATATTGGGTTTGTTTGTTTTTTGAGCTTATAGATTTATAATGCTATGGTGTTTTTTAATTGTTTTTGCAATAATTACACTACTCAGAGTCTGTAGCAATAATCAGTGATACTGATGAGTAAACCAGTGAAGTAAGAAAAGAATAGGACTAGACACACAGACCTGCCACATCTCTATTTTGGCTTTTTGCATTCATGTGGGGAATCTGAAAGCTGGATGTGCTTACATCTCTCCATTAATTCAAATGAATGTATGACCAAAGCAACAGTAAAATTGACTGTTTCTTTGAATTAGAATTTTAAAACCAGACATTAACTCTATAAATTGCATTTGAGTTTGAGGTAAAGCAGCTCAACTGATGTTTAAAATAGAAATGGTTTAAGAAGTCATTTGAAAGTCCACCAGTGTTCATCAGAACAGAAAAGCACACTGAAAACATTAGATGAAGAACACATTTCACATTAAAAGCCCTGGAGGCTTCCTTGGCTCCACTTGGTTGCTAGGAAACTCATGTTTCTTAAATTTTTAAAGATCATAGAACTTACTTTTTAATGATTCACACCTAATGATTATTTTTTTAAATGTAATAAAAGGAATACATATGATATTATTATTTTCTTTTAATTCATTTATTATAATTATTAATGGAGTATATGAACTTGCACTTGATGGCATAGTTCATTAATATGTGGATTGAAAATCTCTTTAAGAGCCAGCATAATATTCAATCTATTTTGATATTTGGTCTTAGTTGTAATGAGTACTTACTAAATTCTTTTTCCATAAAGATAAAGCTTTTTGAAAGAAAAGCTGGAATGGGCATCAATACCTTTGAGAATATTTACACTTTCAAATTATTTGGGAAGAGTAATGCTCTACAGTTTTATGAAACACTTATCTAGATGACTTCTGCTTTTGAATATTTGTTGCGCTATTAAGAAAAATTGTTTGTTCCTGGGCAGATTCCTTATAGTTGCAGATAGAAACATTGTTTAAAATAGATACCACATCCTCTTTTTATTTGTCTTCTAATTTATTTATTCTAATTTATGTATGCAGGCATGGCAAGACTTTTTATGTCCAATATGTGTTATATGTCCAATCACATATCTTTAGATCACAAGGAAACCCAAAGCATCCAGGATTTCTAAATGTTTGTCTGTATAAGTATGATGCATTTTAACAATATAATTCAAATATATATACGCAGTTCAAAAAATGAGTGGGCAAGATATGTAAGATCATGATTATAATCATAAGAGTCAGGAGAAAGGGCCACAGCTCAGACAACAATCTGATAATAGAAATCTGAGTTCCAATAACAATGTAGAAAGCTTCTCAGAGCTGACCTAATTCCTTGGAATATAAAGTCAGCAGAGTGAGAAAATCCTTTCATACTTGCAACATTACTGTAACCTTGCAATAAAAATAATATTAGTGTTCTTGGTTTTGGTTTCCTAGTCTGGACTACCTAGAAGGCTGATAACAAGTGATCCTAGGAACATTTATAGCCCTTGCCAAAATTTCTACCTGATTTAATATCACCTAGTAATTTGCAAGAAGAGTTCATAGCTTTACCCAAGATAATCAAGGTGATGGATGAACAGTGGTGACGGGGAGTATCAGAGGGACAGAGGTGAAGAATGAGAAAATGTAAATGAGAATAGTGATGGTCATACCTTTTGTGTTTGGCGCGTTTGAAGAAGAGGCGGAGACAGTATAAAGCTTTAACAGGCTTTATTTGATAACTTGTAGCTTAACAGCGGCTAGCCACAGCTTGCGGCAGCAGCTGAGAGAGAGAGAGACAGCTGATTCTGTTTGACAGCTCCTTTTATACAGGACCGGAGTGAGAACTTGCTGGTCGCAACAATACCCTCTGCCTACTTAATGCTTGGACAGATTCTTGTCCAAGGTGATGGGATTGATGGGAGTTTAACTTCAAAACTTCTGAGTGGGATCAAAATGTCCACCTGATCTATACTACCAAACTGAAAAACTTTGCCTATTGCTTGTCCTGGTGTAGAAATTTAAATCCAACAGGCTGTTGTTAACTTCACTATTCCTATAATAAATATGATATCCACTGACATTGTATGGATACCTGGCATGTTTTCTACATATATGGATATATGGCAATTCTTTGTGTATAAGCTGTTCTTGTTCAACAGCCACTCATTCAGTGGACATTTGAAGTTAAAATAGCACTAAATAGAAGACATATTACCTGTCTTCTTATTTGCAACTGTCACGGCAGTCCTGTGATCACATGGTCATAATTTGGATGCTTGGCAACCTGCTTGAAAGTATGACATTGTAATGTATCATGAATGTTTTCAAATTTCCCTTCTTGGGTCTGACCAGATAAGTCAACAGAAAGCCAGCAGGACATTGCAAATGGTAATCACATGATGTTGTATCTAATGATGAATGGGGTTTGCCTAAGATGTCAACTGGAACTGCTGGCACTGCCATCATAAGATAGTGTGGTCATTTGATATTATGCCTTTATGACTGTAATGCTTAGTGATGTAGTTTCTAATCCCAATTATTAATGCAAACCAAGAACTACATGTATCTTACTTTAGCTGTGCTTCCCATTTTACTATTGAATAATCTATATTAAGTCTCAGGAGAAAAAACTCTAATGATATGAATTTTGAGTGACAAGTATAATGAGGAACATGGAAGACTTCTAAAATCAAAGTCAATGTTCTTCTTCATACACGGTGTCTCTTCTGTTTAAGATGTTAATGAGGAGATGTATAGCACAAACCAAGTATGGCAAACATTCAATAAGATTCTAGAAATAGTAACCACAGCAATAAAAAGGTTCTGTATCTCTTTCAAAATGCAAGAGAAGCCCACAAATATAGATTTGACATGAAATGTGGAAAGATTAATACTTTATGATAATAAAAATAAATGGAGAGGAAAAAGTAGACAAACAAGCTTTTCATGCATTTTTAACAATATAATTCAAATATATATATATGCAGTTCAAAAAATGGGTGGGCACATATGTAATGGTGGGATGTGAGATCATGATCATTATAGCAATAGCACTTAGACTTATATACTGCTTTACAGCACTTTACAGCCCTCTCTAAGCAATTTACAGTGTCAGCATATTGCCCCCAACAATCTGGGTCCTCATTTTACCCATCTCAAAAAGATGAAAGGCTGTATCAACCTTGAGCTTGGTTAGATTTGAACTGCCAAATTGCTGACAGTCGGCAGTCAGCAGAAGTAGCCTGCAGTATTGCATTCTAACCACTGGACCACCGTAGCTCATCATAAATTATTGCATGATCAACTAAGTCCATATAAGTTTTCAATAAAAGCTAGAAAGTGAAAAAACTCAGTCAAAATTGCCAATTGAAACACATGGATTGAACAAATAAGCATTCTTGGCCAAATCATTTCATTGCAAAAACAAAATGCTTAACAGGCAACCCATTAGTTGTATGGAAGAACAATGAATGGAGATTGACAAACAACCGAAAGCTACATTTGACCAAAAATACTGGAAAGTCTTAACAAAGTTGCCACTGCAATCTTGCAACTGCATTATTACATAGGAATATTGTATAATTTTATTGAAAGCTTTAAAAAAATAAATATTAATACAAACTAAAATAAAGTAAGAGAAAAGAAAAAAGGAAGAAGCAAAAGTGAACATTAAATTAATCCTTAGGATTACTGTGTGGAGGAAATGCAGAAAAAGAAAAAGAAAGAAAAAAGATATAAAAGAAGTGTCTTTCAATCTTCTTTAAAGCAATTATAAATATAATTGTAGATTTATATCATAATCTCCCTCTTTCTATTATCTATTCTACCTAATTATGAAAACCATAAATCATAAATTCCTTTTTTCTTCTGTTTTGCAAAAACATTTATACAATAGGAGGTCTCTAGTCAACGATAAAGATAGATGGCTTTTTTCTAAATTTTTTCAGAAGTCAATTTAGCCATCTCAGTAAACTCTTATCAACAACCAATCATTCATCTATTATAGGTATTATAATCTCACTAACATAAGGAATATTATGATGGAATATTGCATTCCTTATTCCAGAAGTTGATTAACCATTCTACAAGTTGTAGACCAAACAGTTGGGGAAGAAAAAACATGCTGTGACTGCTTGCAATCAGTGTGAAAGCCATAAACATAAGAGGCTGGGAAAAAGCAAGTGTCAATTGGCACTTTTCTTCTAATGAGGTTTTGCTTTTGGAAAAGGCAAAGAGCAAGAAAAAAAGAAGAGAAAACACACAGGTAACCACAAAGAAAGATAGGCTAATAGTAGCATTTGTATAACTTTTAATTATCTTTAACATAGACTGACCCATCTTTGGTGTTTTATTTCTTCATAACTATAGGGCACAACAACCATTTTGTAGAACAAGAATCTTAGCTATCACATTTATATTGGCACCTTTAGCATAGAAGCAAGCTTCTCTGCCAGATATATTTTCTTTTAGTAATTATGAAGATCAGGATTATATGATTCACAGCAGAGGTGATATTCAGCAGGTTCTGACCAGTTCTGGAGAACTGGTAGTGGAAATTTGAATCCCATCACTGATTCACAGTAATAGTAGCATTTTAACAACAATCAAGAACTAATGACTGCAGAGATGTAAATTAGTTTTGCTTGTATTTTCTTTTAAATTTCACTGCTGAAAACAGTAACATTTTGTGTTCTTCATAAACAGATAGTCAATACACCTAAAAATATAGGCATATCTTGTAATTTCATGTATATCCATTTAGTTAGTGGGAAAGTTCAGAAATGGGACAAAATAAAAAAAATAGTATTGTTGTTCTTAAGCATGATGTTATACATGATCTGAAGACTTTGCCAAACAGAATTAACTTCATTCCTTCTGAATAGTTGGAAGGGGGAGGAAGATAGGAAAGAAATTGAGGCTTTACTTTTCACTAAAGTATTTCCCCAATTTACAGTCAAATTTGAAAAAAAATATTGTGACTAGAGCAGGGGTGTCAAACTTGATTTCACTGAGGGCTAGATCAGGATTGTGTTTGACTTCAGAGGGCTGGGGTGGGCGTGGCCAGGTTGGGCATGACCAGCTCAAAGTCACTCGTGTCAGGGATGCCTGTGGTAACCCAAGCACTTTTCCAGAGAAAACGGGCTCCCAAGTTCTGTTTTTGGCTGCAATGGCCTTCTGCAACCAGTGAAAATAGAGGTTGGGAAGGCTGCAGGTGGCCCTCTCAAGCTTCGTTTTCACTGGCAGAGGCCCCTCAGGCCGGTCCTTTGCTGTTTCTAAAACAGCCCTGTGGGTCAGATCTAAGCACCCCATGGGCTGGATCCGCCCCCCAGGCCTGGACTAGAGAGTCACTAAGTTCAGCCACTAACATTAAAAAAAGGAAAAAGAACAACAACAATGAAAATGATCAAAATGCTAGAAAGAAATCAAGACTCCAGGGAATTTGGCAATCTCATACAACCATCTAATTACCAATAAGCCTGAGTACAGTGATACAAAGGAGCTTCATGTGAAATACTTTCATCCAATTTATGACAAATCTTCTTCCTAGAAGGGCTCACAACATTTGGGAATCTTATTTGCATTGTTCAAAGTTTGAGAGGATTAAAAGGCAAAGTAAGAGGTATAAGTCTTTTATATGTTTAACTAAATGAAATGAAATAGAGCAATTGATTCTTTTGGTGAACTGCAAGGAACAAGTTTTCAAGAAGTCTAAAATCCTACTGGAACTGCCATACTCCCATGTGCATGATATATATGTTTGTGCCATATTGCTTAAGGGGAATATTCAACACTATTCACCGATTATTACTTTGCATTAAGAAAATATATAGGATTAGAACCTTAGTTCAGTTTTCAGGTTAGATATATAGCTTGCAGGCCCAAAGTTATATTGATTCTGCAAATCATATATATGTTTCTTTGTTTATTAAGTCTGTGTGTAACTGAAATTATCCATATAAGGATATTCTATGATTGTACTATGTGTTTGTGAGTTTAGTAGGGCAGTTAAATTTGATCACATAAGGAAGTAGATTCAAAACCAGCATACACATCTAAATCACTGATTCAGGGCATGAAGAAGTGAAATGATTAACAAGTACCCAAGAACAACAGTTGGAGGAAGAACTAGAGTCTTATCAGGATGGACCCAATAGACAATTCCAAAAGACCTCATAACCTGAGAAAATGGATTAGTCAGCAATTCTAAGTAATGGATCATGGAACCCAGCTATCAAATCAATCATGAGAAGGGTGGAGCTACCTGAAACCTGAAAAGTTATAAAGATCCTCATAATGCAATAAAATTCAGAAGAACCATTGCTCATAAATGTAAAATCAATTTATGTGCTCAGGAAATTAATAGGTTTAACTTTGCTCTTCTTGTAATGATTCACTTGCTGGCTGTTTGAAACCACAATCCTATTGCCCTTGAAATATTTTCTTAAGACACTGGCACAGTGAAACTTATAAGCTTGTTCTATTTTCAAGAACTTCTGCTTTTGCCTTATAGAACATGACCCGTTCTATAGAGATACTTAAGTGTTCTCTTAAATATAATGGAATGTAATACAATCTTCTGTGTATAAGGCTTCCATTTTATGGTATTTCCATACACTAAACATCTAGAAACATTTTACAACTAAACTTAGTTGATAGTTACTGAAATTGCTAGACAACACTGACCATTCAAGAAAATTACAATGGCCAGATAAGCCAGAAAAATCAGAAATAAGTAATAAGTGAAAGATAGTAAAAAATATTTACTCCTCTGTGAAACCATAGAGCATTGTTCAGTCAGTATTCTTCCTCGCCCAAATTGAACATATTGTTTTTCATTAATATTGAATAAAGAACAATATTTTTCTCATGAAATTTATCTACAATTTAACTTAATCAGATTTCTGAATTATTAATAATTATGACCCCTCCATAAGCTGCTTTAAATCTGATCCATTTAGTTTTGCATGTACAATAGAGAATCATAAATCTAATCCATTAGTACAGTAACTTATGTTTTCAGAGTTTTCTGTAGCATATTAATTTTTGTATATTCTCTCAAATGCATTCATTTTAATACACAATGTTCCACAATATATATTTTTTATAAACTAAATGAAAAATTACATCATAAAATTTTGGAACGCAGTAGATAATTGTCTTTATTTGCGCAGAAGTCCATATAATTTTAATTAGGTCACTTTATTTAAAAATGTGAATTAAACAAAAATTTCAGCATTCTTAGTCTAAGGTGGGTAGGGTTTTTTTCCAAAGTCAGGAATACTTCTGAGTATCAATAACACCAACTCCCTTTTAAACTCTATATACAAACTGAAATTTTGTGGGATTATCAAACCTCTCAAACAAGATGTTGGCAGATTTACTTCCAATATATAGTGTATTCCCATGTGAAATTGCACAAGATGTCATATGAGAACACTTTATGGGACCGCGGCAAAAAAATTGTATCACAATCTGTGAATCAGGAGTCTAGTACTATTGACTATTACTTCTGCTAAAACAATTTCATTAATTTCATCATTTTAATCTAATAGGAATTTTGAAGATTATAGTGTTATGTACATGATAAGAATAAGTCCTTTGTTAACTCTTTACTGAAGATCTTAATTACAGTTGTTAGCAATAATATTGCATTGCAAGCAGCAACATGGTATTAGATTCAATCCGACACTCCCAGCATTGCTCTAATGCAGTTCAAACTCACCTGATAATTACAGCAAAAGGAAGTATGTAAGCTCAATTTCAACATAGTTAATTGGCAGGGTTTCACAGCACATCTTGACACAGAAATGATATAAAACTAATCAAGAAAACTGCAACAATTTTGCAAACTTCCTACCATATGCTATCAAGAACACATATGCAAAGAAACGGTAGAACAAATTATATCCATATTACACTTTTCAATCCACTATATATTGTAAACATGTTGAATGTACAATACCAGCTAGTCTGCAGAAAATATCATTTCAATAGGGAAAGTTATTTGCACTTCTAGTTAAGGAGCAATATGAGATAAGGCAAGAGCTGCCTGAAAGAACAGACATGACCCACAACAGTAAGAAATATTGGGACATGATTAGAAAGGTAAATAATGACCCAAGGAAGATCCAGCAGCATGGCACGGTAAAAATCAACTAAGTGATCCATCAATAGTCCCTAAATGGCAAACCTCCAAATTATAGAAAAATAAAATGAATCAATAGGAACATTGAGAGAATAACACAAGTAAACAATAATAAGTTGAAGAAAGAGTGGATAGATCACACTGAATGACTACAAACAAAAGCATAATAAAGTAGCAATAATAGTGCATTGGAACAGCTGCAAGAAATACCATTTTCCTTCAAGCAATAATTGGTTGGACCACAAAATTGACAAAATAGAAAATAAAGAAGCTGAAGTACTCTGGACTTTAGAATTTAAATTTGCCTGCCATATAACACACCAGACTTAACAATTGTCAATACAAAAAAATAAAAAAGTCTGGATAATGAACATGACACCACCTGGAGATAGCAGAATACAATAGAAAGAATTGGAGAAAAATCACAACATACAAAAACCTGCAAATAGAAGTAAAACCACTATGGCAAAAAAAAGCAAAGATAATATTCAAAGGGGACAAATGCTTTAGGTGCAATTCCAAAACATCTGGAGCATCCCTTATACCATCACCCATGACAAAATCATTATCAGTCAATTGCAAAGGCATCTTTTGTTGGAACAGCTTACATCAGGGCTGTCAAACTCCCGGCCAGTGGGCTGGATGCATTATGCACTGGCCACACCCCACCTGGTTTAGCCAAGGGGAAAAAAGTCCCAATATATCATGTGACATTGAAGTGATGTGAGTTTGACACCTCTGGCTCACATGATACCTGTAACACCATCAAATACTATCTGCCTATCTCAATAAGTGTGCAAAAATGCCTAATCCAGTCTAAACATCTGGCTGACATGAGACCAATTATAATAATAGCAGTAGTGGTGGTGGTAAACATTGTTGTAAGTAATTAACAGTGAAGCAAGAGCATGCTATGACACAAATGAAATCCAGCAAAATTATTGGGCCACCTACCTTTTTGAATGATGGCAAGGGGTGATGTCATTTCTGGCTTGCCCCTAACTTGCAAAATCTAACTAAATTTCCATATCAAAAATACTCTCAGCAATACCAGCAAAGAATTCATTTGAGTAGTTGTTTTTTACATTATATTCATTGAATTTCATTCCAATTAGCAGTGTACACATTGCCATCCCCTGCCTTCCACAGCCATACTGCCCAAATGATGGAGGAATTGTAGATGTATTATGGTCTGTTGTTTCTTTCATTGGTCCTCAAAAGACATGCCCACAGAATAGAAAGCAATTGGTGCAGAGGTAGGAGAGGAAAAGAAGCCAGCAAATCACCACGTGTTAAATGGCGTCCATCATTCTGGCTAAAACAGAAGGAAGGACGGAAATCCAGGAAATCATTTCAAGTCACATTTATTTCCATCTGATTTACATATGAGAAACAACAGCTAAAAGCTATAGTACAGTGTTTCTCAATCTTTGAGGTTTTATTCGGGCTTCACCTTCCAGAATTCCTCAAGCTGCTCTAGTACTTTCATGCCCTTAGCCTCAGTAACATTCTGACAGGGCATATAAATGATTTTGGAGCAGGCATCAAGAAATGATTACTGGAACTCTTTAATCAGCTGATAAAGGGCCAAATACTGAGCCTTATTCAATATATTTAAATGAGCGCTGAGACTCATGAAAGCATAGGCAAGAGTGTCCATCAACCTTTTGACATCATTTGGCAGGGTTTACCATTACATGTTGCAATGGTTGCATTACTTGTTGCAATATAAAGTAGGATTTTCAGCTTATACAAATAATACACTCTGTACAAATTATATTTTTATACTGAGCTTGTAAGTAAATGCAGTTGGTGGTGTAAAAAAAAAAAGCTTATCACAAGAATATATGCTGGCACCACTCCTTTTAAACATCTAAATGAAAGATCAACTAATCCATCCAAACAAAAGAAAATTCACCTACATTGATGAAGTAACCTTAGCAACACAGGCAACATCACAGAGAAGTAATACTCAGGTCAGGCTGTTCCAACTATACTATCAGGATACAAACCAGGAAATAAATATTAAGTAGGATGAGACACAGTTGAATCACAGAAAATAACAGTTATACTTCACAGCGACAGAAGGTCATGCATTTTATTTTAAAACATATCATATAAGAAACAAGTCAGGGCCTGGAGCAGTTGTTCAAATGCCTGCAAATTCATTTGGAGAGTTCATCCAGCAAGTGCTAAAAACAGTTATCCCCATTATTCCACTGCCATATATTCAATCTGTATGGAAAAATCCCACTTGTGAAAGAGCCGTTGAACTTTTACTGAACCACAGCTACCAAATTATATCACTCATTTATAGTTTGCTGAAACAAAGAAAATTGCTAATTTTCACTGGAATATCCCTCCAGACATCCAAACAAGTGTAAGTCAGTCAGAATATGAAACCAGAAGAAGCCAGCCACTATTTATATAATCACATCATGGAAGGGAAACCATTAAGGGCATAGAAAATCTTTCTCAGACAATAAAAGCATTAAATGCCAGAAAACTTCTGCTTGAAAGGCACTATGGCAGATGTAAGTTATTAAAAGGATGATCAGAGCATCAATGCAAAAAAGTATTTCCTTGCTGCATCAAGGAAAGAACTAACCCTCTGAAAGATCTTGGCCACCTTCATGTCCAATTTTAAAGATTTGCAGTTCTCAATATCATGTAGGCTGCACTTCTGGAGTTCCAAGCTGCATTTCTGGTGTTCCAGTGAGATGCAGACAATTAAACATCTCATGCTTTTTACCATTGAATTGTGTAATAGACAGTAACAGAAAGAAATATATTTTGAAGAATGGGCACAAGATCAATATCTTATGGGATTCCGCATTTTGTCATTTTTAAATTTTATTTATGGATTTATTTATTGCACACAAAGATGGCTAATTTATTCTACACTTGAACTATCTTAAATAGTTCAAATGATCTTTGCATTTGACCAAATATGAATTCCTATAATACAGTCCAATTGCAAAATACTGCTATAGGTTAGCCTTGTTTTACTTTGGTCTCTAAATCTGCTTTATATTTCCATTTTAGTATTAGTGAAAAATTTAAGGTGAACATCATCTTGCATTCACTGAGAAGAAGCATGCAAATCCACTCACTATTTAGCAGGTGCATTGGATTTTAACCAGAGATGGTATTCAGAGGTTCTGACCAGTTCTGGAGAACTGGTAGCGGAAATTTTGAGTACCACCTCTGACTGGAGATTTTACAGTATCCTTCCCCTGCCACGCCCACCAAGCCACACCCACAGAACCGGTAGTAAAAAAAATTGAATCCCACCACTGATTTTAACTAAACATTACTAATTTTATCATTGTTACTTTTTCTCATTGTTAATCATATGAACAATATAGCAATGGTCTTGTTTGTAGGCACTTAGTCAGAAACACTTACATAGGCATGAGCTTCTACAAGCATTTTCAAAGTGCTTTTTTCAGTAATCAACAAAAAAGTATTTTAAAAAAAACCTTTGAAGTTAATGGCACTTGGTCAAGCATTTTCCTCCCTGGAGTTGTTCTGGAAGGAAAATATAGGCAAATTCCTTTTGAAGCAGAATATTATTCCTGTGGCATGTCTTTAACAGAAACCAGGAAAACTGGGTCTTCCAGGGATGTGGAGCAGAATGAGACAGCCAGAGTTTGTGAGCTTTAGAGTCTTAAGTTTTACTTTATTTATCTTCTTTTTGAGCATAATCTCTAAAGAAATTTCTTATGAAACTTTGTCTTCCATTGCTCTGAGGGAGGACAGAGTAAAAGAAACAGAAAGCCTTGTAAATTATCTAAAACCCCTGGAAATAAACCTAGGTATGGTAGTTTATTGACATACCTGAAGGTTATACCAAAATGTGTGGCTTTGAACAATCTGATTGAAGATTACAACTGAACATAAAGAAACTGAAAGGGTGTGAAATTTGATATTTAAAGTAGACAGTGTTCCCAGAATATTATAAAGGGAATTTTCCATTTCAAACTATGCTTTTAGAGAAATTGCTGCCTCATTATAGAGGTTCTGTGGGCATTTACTGAAAGTTGTTTACACATTGGTGATGATGAGGGAAAGATTCAGGTACTAAAAAATGATCCTCACTAGAGATGGCTAAGTGACACAGTGGTTCAGTAGCTCACTACGCTGAGCTTGTCGATCAGAAAGGTCGGCAGTTTGGCGGTTTGAATCCCCAGTGCCGCATAATGGACTGAGCTCCCATTACTTGTCCCAGCTTCTGCCAACATGCAATTCGAAAGCATGTAAAAATGCAAGTAGAAAAATAGGGACTACTTTGGTGGGAAGGTAACATCGTTCCGTACGCCTTTGGCATTTAGTCATGCCAGCCTATGACCATAGAGACGTCTTTGGAAACGCTGGCTCTTTGAATTTGTAACGGAGATGAGCACCGCCCCCTAGAGCTGGAAATGACTAGCACATATGTGTGAGGGGAACATTTAGCTTTAGCTTTTAGGTAAAGGGTCATACGCAGTAACTGGAAGTGAGGGTGTGTACATGAAATCTCAAAACGAGTCAAGAATTACTTTTTCTACAGTGCTATAACCCCAATAAACTCTGATGACCAAGTCAGTGACATTAAAAAAATGGAAAGGAAAACAGCCTATCATGTAGATCACAGGTGTCAAACTCAATTGCGTCACATGACATTCTATGACATATCATGATATTTTTTGACTTTGTGGATCCGGAGTGGGCATGGCCTCCACATGATGCATCCAGCCCATGGGCCACCAGTTTGACAGGCATGACGTTGATGGTCTTTTGGCCCCTTTTGCTCTTGGAGTCATATTACCAACATCACAGATTTAAAATATTGCTGAAGGAAAAAAATAGCTATTGCTAGGAGATAGCTAAACTCTTAGACTATGGAAACATATCCAGACAACAATATACTTATAGTACAAATATATGCACAATAAAAAGTCACCCTGTAGTTCCTTACCAAGGCAATCTCAATCTCTTCCAATCACAAATGAGGCAAATTTAAGAATTTACAGGATTCTTGTTTCCAAAAGATTAGAGAAGCCTTGAGTGAAATTGATAGTAATACATCTGGCAAATACCTCAACAAATTCTCTTTTTCTGATGACTAAAATAAATGTTCATATAGGTCAAGGGTCTTCAAATTTGACAACTTTAAGACTTGTGGACTTCAACTCCCAGCATTCCTGAGCTAACATGACTGGAGGAGGAATTCTGGGAGTTGAAATCCACAAGTCTTAAAGCTATCAAGTTTGAAGATCCGATATACTCAATACAAATGAATGCTAAGCTGACATTTATCTATTTTCCAAAGCCTAAAGGCTTCCTCTTACTGATGGAACAAACATTTGGTGCAAACTTTCACCCACTTAGATTTGTTGCAGATATTTTAAAAGTGGTATAGTTGTATTACAATGGTGTGACAGTAAGGACACTGGTAACTTTTTTACTGTTAATATGGCACACCTGGTTTATCAATTTAAATATTTCCTTCAGGCAAGACAGCTTGAAGTAACTAGATTTTTAACAATATTTCTGTAACATTTATAAATCTAATTTATACAAATTCAATTGTAAATAGGAATTACTTATTTAAAATAACAGAACTTATAAATACTTTAAATTATTTGCTCTCTTTGGAACAAAATTGGATTATAGTTAAATTATCCTGATTAAAAGAACAGTTGATTAATAAACAGATACAATCACCATCTATAATTTCAACCCCTTCTAATATTAAAAGCTCTGAAAAGGATCAATCTGTTGTGTATTGACTGTAGTTTTCACTCAGGTCCGTGCTTCAAGCGAGAAGCACGGACCTCTCCCATTGGTTGATGCCGTTTGACAGCCGGCTATAAAAGGAGATGTCAAACGGCATCAGATGTTGTCGCTCCAACTGGCTGCTGAGTTAGCGCGGCAGTTGCGGCAACCCTTTATTTGTAAATAAAGTTTAAAGCTGAACTTTGCCTTGGTTGTCTGCCTCAAGTGATTTCCACTGCTCCACAATACTGGCGACGAGGGCGGGATCCTTATAAGAGGCAAGCCAGGCAAAAAAGACAAAGAGCGAAGTCACTAACAAAAGAGCTGAAAACGCTACAGAGTTGCTGTCACTGTTTGCGAAGCGCGATTTTTAAATCGCCTCAGGAGAAGCGGCACAGCTGAGAAGATGATGACTTCGAATCCTGCATTCCTGCCTTTCAGACCGACGGCAGAGACATGGGAATCATACAGGAACTGGTTTGACTGTTTTTTAGATGCCATAGACCTTACTGACATTTCAGACCATAGGAAAAATGTCTTATTTTCTAAGCTTTTGCAGAGCCATGGTATTTGACACCGCAACAGCATTATTGGCTCCACATTCTATTAAGACTATTCCCTTACTCCCCTAAGCTTCTAGAATTGCCAGACGTCATGCCTTTAGAAGGCGCACCCAACTGAGGGAGAAACTATTAGTGACTACATGGCAGCACTACGAACAGCTGCCTTACATTGTGGATTCAGGGACTATCTAGAAGACATTCTGTTAGACCAGCTGGTGTGTGGAATTATGGACCTTAGGCTGCAAAGACGGCTACTAGCTAAAGGGGACCTAACCTTAAAACAAGCCATAGAAGAATCCCAGGCTGCTGAGCTATCAGCACTCTCAGCAACTGAAATACAGGGAAATCCAATTAGACTAGATAGCCCAACAATTCATTTTGATGAAGCCTCCACAAAGGAAAGCTCAGAAGAGGCTACTGTTTAAGCTGTGGCGGCAACCATCTCAGGGCATCCTGCAGATTCAGGAATGCCATATGCTTAAAATGCCAAAAGAAGGGTCATTTGGCAAGAATATGTCAGGCAGGAAAGACTTTTAACCAGCCTCAAAAGGCCTCAGAAAGCCATACAATTCCCAAGACAAATTGAGGATTGTTTCACATCTACCAAGCCAAGATACCAAAAAATAGTTCTAACAAAATTAGTGTCATTGTTTCTATAGAAGGTAGACCATGCAGAATGGAAGTAGACACTGGCTCTGCACTATCCATCATCTTGAAACAACTGCTTCCCAGAATAACAAGAAAGAAGATTCCAGGCTGCAATTTTGACTCTACGGGACTACCAAGGCAGAACCATTCCTGTCATCGGAAAAGGCAAGTTTTTATTTCAATTTCAAGATTTTAAGGGTCACTTGCCTTTAGTGATAGTGGATGGCGCCCTCCCAAGCCTATTGGGACTAGACTGGTTCCCTGCCCTAGGCCTCCACATAGGTGAAATCCACGCCATTGGAAGTTCGGAAGTTGACTCCCTGTTCAGGGAATATGCTGATGTATTCAGCGAAGGCCTAGGCTGCTACATGGGAACCCCAAAATCTTTCAAGGTAGACCCCCAAGCAGTATCAATTCATTTAAAACCCCGCAGGGTACCTTTTGCAATTCGTCCTAAACTTGACAAGGAACTAGACAAATTAATTAAACAAGGCATACTACAATCTACAGATTTTTCCAAATGGGAGACCCCAATAGTGACACCTCAAAAGAAAGACGGAGGTTTGAGAATATGTTCTGACTATAAATGCACAATAAATAAGTATTTACAAGTAAGCGTATATCCGGTCCCCATTGTGCAACACTTACTCCATTCCTTTGAGCCTGGCTCCATTTTTGCAAAGCTAGATATGTCACAGGCCTCCATTTTTGCAAAGCTAGATATGTCACAGGCCTATTTGACATTCTGTTGATGACAAAACTGCAGAGCTGCAAACCATAGCGACACACAGAGGCACTTTTAAATGTACACGCCTCCAATTTGGAGTTAGTGTGGCCCCTGGAATTTTCCAGGCACTAATGGAAAGGATTCTGCAGGGGTTACCTGGCATAGTACCCTATTTCGATGACATTCTTATATCTGCCAATAACAAAACTCAGTTGCTACAAAGAATCAGAAGTGTCCTTGAACGTTTTAAAAAGTCAGGTCTTAAATTAAAAAGAGAAAAGTGCACCATTGCCACTCCGCAAGTGGAATTTTTAGGTTACAAAATTGACACCTCGGGTATCCACCCAACAGAATCTAAAGTAAAGGCCATTCATGAAGCTCCCACTCCTACTAATAAGACTGAACTCCAATCTTTTCTGGGACTCCTAAATTTCTATGCTTTGTCCTTGCCCCATAAAGCTTCAATTGCAGAGCCTCTTCACAGGCTCCTAGACAAACAGACACCATGACACTGGGGGCCAAGAGAAACTCTTGCTTTCAAGAAAGTCAAATCACTGCTCACGTCTAAAGCTGTTTTAATACAATTCAACAAGAATTTACCATTAGTACTAGCTGCAGATGCTTCCCCTTTTGGAATAGGGGCTGTTCTGAGTCACAGACTGCCAAATGGTGCAGAAGCACCTATTGTGTTCTTTTCAAGGACACTATCCTCCACTGAACACAACTATAGTCAAATTGACAAGGAAGCTTTGGCTGCAGTTGCTTCAGTAAAGAAATTCCATGAGTTTCTCTACGGTCATCATTTTGAACTGGTAACAGATCACAAACCTCTCTTGGGAATTTTATCTGGCACTAAACAAACTCCTCAGATTCTGTCCCCAAGGATGACCAGGTGGACTTTGTTTCTGGCTATTCATATTCATATACACTGGTCCACCACTCTGAAAAAACGCTTGGCCATGCAGATGCCTTCAGTCGTTGTCCCTTGCCAGTTCCAGTTGAGGACCCTGCACCAACGAATGCAGTTTTCCTGGTCGAGGAGCTCCAGCTGCCTGTCACCGCTTCTGACATCGCTGCCCATTCTGCCAAGGACAAGGTAATTTCCCAAGTCCTTGACTGGGTAGGGAGGGGGTGGCAACCCCTTATCCATAAGAATTCCTACCCTACAAGTTACGCCAACAGGAACTTTCCTCATTGCAAGGCTGTTTACTGTGGGAACCAGGGTAGTGATTCCCCCCCCAAGCTACAAACCTCAGTCTTAAAGGTATTGCATGAGGGTCATCCAGGCATAGTTAGGATGCCTCGCTCGCAGCTACGTATGGTGGCCTGGTTTGCATGCCCAAATCTCTAGCTGGGTCAATTCGTGTCAGGCACACCAGGCCACCAGACCGTCCCCTCCAGCATCCACCCCTGGATGGAAGCCCATGGTCCAGAGTTCATATTGATTTGGCTGGCCCTTTCCATGGACGTACATTCCTAGTATTAGTTGATTCATTTTCCAAATGGGTAGAGCTGACCTTAATGCATACCACAACCATTGGAGCAGTTAATAAGGCATTGACCAGGATGTTTGGCACACATGGCCTCCCTGATTCCATTGTATCCGACAATGGCGCCCAATTTACCTCATGCGAATTTGAGATCTTCCTAGCCAACCTGGGTATTAGACACATATTAGTAGCCCCCTTTCACCCTGCAAGTAATGGTCTGGCCGAGAGGGCAGTCAGATCTGCTAAGGAGGTACTACAGAGGCTGGGACCCATTAACTGGCATTCTAGAGTGGCCCAATACCTTCTGAGCCAACATACAACCCCCTGTGCCTCCACAAATAGGTTACCAGCTGAGATGCTAATGGGGCGCCGTTTAAGAACCACTCTTGACAGGCTTCACCCAAATTATGCCCCAGTGCTTCCCCTTGGGTCAAACAGCCAAGCTAGAGGGTTCCTAGAAAATGACCTAGTATATGCCAGGAACTTTGCTGGGCACCCATTGTGGTTGCCTGCACGTGTGGTGTCAGTAACTGGTCCTAAGTCTTATAGAGTTCAGCTACTAGATGAACATATCTGGCACCACCATGTGGACCACGTGAAGAGGCATTGGAACACTACACTCAGAGGTCATCTAGATGGTCCCGACGCAGAAAAGCTACCCCTACCCGAAGAAGCCTGCCTCCAGCCCACTTGTGATGAAAGCTACCTAGAGAAGAAGCTGACCCAGGACCAGAACTGACTCCTGACGAACCTTCAACCTCACCACCGATGGAAGCCATGCAACAGGCAGAAGGCAGCAGCCCGGCAGAACCACGAAGATCAGGACGACTTCGCATGCGCCCAACATACTTACAGGACTACGCATGCTCCCCTCTGGGAGGGAGGAGTGTTGTGTATTGACTGTAGTTTTCACTCAGGTCCATGCTTCAAGCGGGAAGCACGAACCTCTCCCATTGGTTGATGCCATTTGACAGCCGGCTATAAAAGGAGATGTCAAACAGCATCAGCTGTTGCTGCTCCAGCTCGCTGCTGAGTTAGCATGGCAGTTGCGGCAACCCTTTATTTGTAAATAAAGTTTAAAGCTGAACCTTTGCCTTGGTTGTCTGCCTCAAGTGATTTCCGCCGCTCCACAATACAATCCATAAAATAATGGAAAATTTAAAAGAAAAGGAGGAGAACAAAGGTAAGACAACATGGGACAAAGTAGCCAAAATCACAGTGACAGATAATATAGCCTTACAATCTCAATAGCAAACCAATTCAGGTGTTATATGAAAACAATATAAATGCCTTCCCAGGAGACAGCAAATAATATTGCCCCATGCCATGGTGATCTATGACCCTTGCATCCACCTCAATGTATTTTCTCAAGAGCCAATCACAGTAGTATCCAAATGTGTCACTTGGATTTAATAAGCAAACAAATCCCAGGCTTAAATATGTCAGATGAAATGAAACCATGCTATGTCTGACACCTAACCATTATTAACATAGTTCAATGGTAATTTTACTTAACTTACTGTTATTGTATACCAGGGGTGTCAAACTCACAGCCCACTGGTCGGATATGTCATGCTGGCCCCAGCTCTGCCCAGTTTAGTGAACAGGAGGGAAAGTCCTGATATGTCATGTGATGATGCCATGACAATGTGAGTTTGACATCCTTGTTGTATACAATATACCTATTCACCACAATTTACAAGTACTGAAGCCATCTGGATGATTAAGGCAATGTCCAATCAGTTTTAAGATTCTCTGTTATCTGTTTCCAAGCCCCAACTAAAATTTTCTAATATACCATAGTATTACATACATTAAAATTCAATTTGAAATATTCTAGTAATGTTGCAGTTTTATATACTGTCTTAGTCATTGTTATTTTTAATATATATAGTTTAATAGCATGTCTCTTACATAGATGTACATAGTTGCATTAATAGTTGACTTTGAAATTATATATTGACTCAAAGTTGTATTTCTGAATGTATCATGCTTCACCTTGAAGGTATACACAAATCATAAATCATGGGAAAAACAGCCTTATATCACTTAATGGAAATTTACTGTTATTATTATAGTTTTAAAAATATACCATGGTAGACAAATTGGTTTCTTGAGTGCTGTTCTGCCCTAGATTCTTTGATTTTTATTCTGAATTCCTGCACCTTGTTGTGTAAGTCAAGTCAGACCTTTTATCATAGCTCTTTCAAGCTGGCAGTCCTTTAATGAAAAGGGTTCCTTTTATTAAATAATTTTGATGCATCTGAGAAAGTCAAATAAGTGGAAGAATCTAACTAAATAGGAAATGTATTTTTTATCTGTTCTCATTGTGGTATAGAATTTCAGAGGGAGAGGGAAAGCGAGGGGAAAGAATTTTTAAAAGAAGAAAATGAAAAAAAAGAAGAAAAGAAGAAAAAAGAAAGCATAAAGAAAAACCTAATTTTGTTATCATTAAGCCCTGATCACATGTACTAATATTGATCGGTTTTAATTATGCCAGTAGAAAGTCTATTTATAGACAAAACAGAAATACTAAATTTATACTGTTTTTTTAACATTTTTTTAATGTTCAGGAAATCCATATTGCCTGATATTCATAGAATTATCAGAAAATTCCAAATGTACTAAAAAGCTGGATGTATTCTAATAAGCCCATAAAGAAAGATACAAACCAGAACTGGTACATCCATGGACTTTCACTTTCCTCTAAAATAAGAATCTCTATAAATAATAATACTGTTCAGAGTCATTTTGCAAGGTGGGTGGCATATATGTTTAATAAAAATAATAATAAAGTATTAAGCTGTTAATAAATTAGGTTGTTATGAAGCCCTTAGGGGAAAGATCTGCTCTTATCTGCTCTAATTGATTTGTATGCATTTATTTATTCATTCTTCTTTACTGATTCAATTTTCTATTCAATATTAATTGGAATTTTGCATTCATCATCTGTTCCTTTATTTAGCTCACTTTCTGAGCTTTCTGACAACCTCAGAAATAGAAAGACTTTGTATTTGACTAAAATAAAATGTACTATAAAGTCAGTACAATCTAAACATATATTTTAAAAATAATGTTACTCAAGCATGACAGGAAATCATCACCAGGTCTGATTCAATGTCTTTAGTGAAAACCTAGCATTATGTTAGGGGCATAAATTCTGATTAATTAATAAAGCAAAAGACAGACATAAAATATGCTTATTTTACAATTCACGTAATTGCAGAATGGGTTTCAACATGGCTCTATCCTAATAGTTGTCATTAATCTTTCATAATATGGTTATACCCAGTAGTAGCATTGCATGAAGCAGCTATAATCCCAGAGCACTACTGCAGTTATGTCAGCTGTGAACTGTTTTTATGTTCTTAATCCAGCCTTTATCAACCTCATGACCTGCAGATGAGGCCATCTCTCACCATTCTTATATAGTACAATTACTAGACAAGATCCTAGAGGGGACTTGATGCAAACCTTACTCTATACAAACAAATGCCTTTAAGATGTCTTGGATTTCAGTTATCATCAGAACTATATATACATCCAATAGCCAGAAAATGTGGAAGTTGTAATCTAAAACATCTAGAGCAGGGGTGCCAAACTCATGGCGTCATGTTGTCATCACGTGACATATTGAGGTATCGTTGCCAGCAGGTGATGCATTCGGCCCACAGACCATGAGTTTGACAACCCTTATCTAGAATATACTAGCTTGCCTATCTAATGGAAGTAGTTTCAAGGGTTAAAGACATTAGTTACTTTCTTTTTAGATTTGAAAATGCCCTTTCTGCAATCTGATGGTGTTTTTAGTGGGGGGAGACTGTTGGGAACCTGCACTTATTTTCAAATATGAGGAGTTGATTGATATGCTTCTATGTAACACCATCAATTAATATGATTGTGCTTGGTTACTAGTTTATTTATTTTTCCAACATTTTTATGTGGTTTACCCATCCAGTTATAAGTAGTATAAAATAAATAAATTTAGAATATATCCATTTTCTAAACACAATACATTGTTTTGTCCATTTCTATGTAGTTTCTCAGTTCTGGTTATACCTTTGAAAATAATTTTCAATTGAAGAAGGATCCTTATGCATAACCTTCAATCAGTACCAAATTTTGGATGCCTTCCTTAACTGTAAATTATTAAACACCTTTAGTTACTCATACCTGGAATGTTCCAAAATCAAAATATATTATCAAATCAATTAAAAAAATATGGGTGTTTATATTAGATCGACTAATGGATAATAATGAGTTTTTATCATTTTGTGTATTAAAATAGAAATACCATTTATCAGTTGCCACCTCCTGGCAGTATTTACAATTACAACATTTATTCAATTTGGAGCAGCATTTTCAGCCTCAAAGACACCTAACTTATTACAGAGGATCATTAAATCCTATGAGGCCAAAAAGCCCACAATAAGTCTTTATAAATATTATCAATAAATCAATTTGATTGGCAAACTTTAAAGACTACATGAAGTAAACAATTGGAAACACCCATTTTGTTTAAACAAGGGAAATGCCTTAACCTCAGTACCAAAAAAGTCACTAAATGTACATATCAAAAATAGTAATTTGGACTAATTGGTCTCCTTCTCAGTTATACAGAAAAAAACTGATTAAATAATTATGTAATTATATATGAAAGTAGAATAATGCTTCTTTAAAATATGTTTTTGCAGTGTTCTAAAGTTCCTACGCTCTGCAAAAAATAATTATAATAGTATATATAATTTTGATATTCAAAAAAAAATACTATACTTGAATGCACAAAAGTTATTTTGAAGTATAACTGGATTATAGACAGAAATAGATTATCCATGCCATTACTATTGCCAGGGATTAGTTCTTCAACACTGAATAAACCAAATTTTTGGCTCCAGTTGCCCAGTGGATTGAAGACCCGCTGTTACATCAAATGAATTTCCAATAAACATAGGTTATGCTGGACAATAACAATGAAATATAGTTAACTTTACTGAAAAAAATCTTAAAAGTTTCATATATATTTATATATGCCTGAGAAACCTTTACATGTATGGGTCATATACATGTAATTGTATTGTTTTCCTATTTTAAAATATTTTTATCTTTGTTCCTCATGAAATAAAATAGAATCAACCAAAATTAAATCAATCAAAATCTAAAAATTACAGAGAGAGGGACCGAAGATCTAGAGTCTCAGCATCTGTAATAGTACTGGAACCACTTTAATATAGTAAAATATTGCCATACTGTCAATATGTGTCTAATAATTGCTTAAACACCCAAGCAATGAGAAAATACCTGTTTAGTGTTTAGTTGGTTTAGTTGGTATATCTTGTGAGTACAAGAACTATGAGAGAAAAGTTAATTGTGTTGGTTGATTGAATTTCCCACGAATTCCAATATTTATATATGTAATATTAACATAGGGGATAGATTCCACAGAGTTGATCCTGATAAGAAGCTGCTGTTTTCTAGAACTAACTAGTAAGCTATTTTCTTTTTTTACAATAATTTTTGTTTTTATAACTTGTCTCCTTGGTCTTATTCAAGCTAGCAAGTCTGTCAAGGAAAAGTAGCTGCATGGTATTTTAGCTTTCCTGCAACATAGAAAATGCTGAGGTTTTCTGTTCTTTTGCTTTGTTTAAGCTATTAAACAAATAAGTAGAATTTGATGTAAGGATATGCATTAGAAGAAATCATTAGTTTTATTTCTCTTTAGTGCAAAATGAGAGCGAAGCTTTTTTGTTTATATAAGAACAGTGGCAGCTTGAGATAAGACCAATGGTAGGATACAAAAATTTTAACTACCTGTTATGTGGGCGTGGCAGGGGAAGGATACTGCAAAATCCCCATTCCCTCCCAACCCCACTAACCTGCTTTCTAGGTCCATTTTCCTGTGCAGGGCAACAAAAGAAGACCCAGCCGATCAGCTGGGACTTGAGAGGCAGAGAATAGATGGGGGCGGGGCCAGCAGAGATGGTATTTGCTGGATCTCCAAACTACTCAAAATTTCCGTTACCGGTTCTTCAGAACTGGTCAGAACCTGCTGAACACCATCTCTGGATAAGACATTGTTTTTTTTTTCTCTCCTTGTTCCCAGGCTTTCTGGATGGTCAGATGTTATCAGATTATCTTTAAAAAAATATTTCAGCATTGATGCAAAATGGGCAAAGTATGGGAAGGATTTTAGGATGAATTTGAAGATGGGGAATCCCAAATTAAGATTTTAGTATCACATGTAGCATGGGAGAGGGGTATATATATATATAGAGAGAGAGAGAGAGAGAGAAAGGAGTAATGTTGATGCTTTGTGCAATATCAACCTCAATATTAATATTTATACATTATCTTGCTCCAGTAAACTAAGACTTCTAATGAAAAACTATTTTATAAAAGCACAGTATCATTCTCTGCTGCCAAAATCATTCCTATCTTCTGTTTTTTCCTTTCTTGTGTTGCTTATATTTTGCTACCCTTTTCAAATATCAATGTATAAAACATAGCTGTTAAAAACTTTCACTTCTCATTGGGCTTTTATTTTTCGAAAAGCTAAGATGAGAAAATATCATGTAATTTGTAGTTTTATTTTGTACCTGTTGGAAGAATTATCCTTCTGGGTTCAGTTCCAAGTAGGGAAAAAGTCACTGGAGACATGGAGGCTGTTTGGAAAGATGGTTTAAAGGTAGACAGCACCACATGGCTTGGAGCTCCAAAGTGAAAAGGACAATCACATGCTTCAAGATGTTGGGTAAAGGAAAAGAAGGGGCAAGATGCTGAGAGACCCTTAGTTAAATACCCTATGTTGGGCCTACCTTAGTGTTCCCTGTTCCTGTGTAAGAAATGTAACCCATTGGCTGTCAGACTCCCAGGGGCAAGGGTCTTAGCTAACTTTCTAGGCTTTGTCTGAACCACATGGCTTCACCTGAGTGCTGCCTGATGCAGTCTTCCCAGGCCAGGTGGTGAGATGGGTAGAGGCCTTTGTTACGCAGAATAGTCTGGCCCAGAGTATTAATGGCCCACCCAAAGGTGGGGGATGAGCTTCTGCCTCTCTGAGTTTCTACTTCCCTTTTAGGGGAAATATTCTGCCTTTTTAATATTTCCTAGGATATTTCATTTTTCTAGGAGAGGGGTAGGTGCTAACTTCCTACATACCTTTGATAGGGAGTGAATTTTTTTTTAAGAATTAAAAAGTGTAAATACTTACATTCATTTTCAAATAATAACAGAAATTCACTGTAAATATATTTGATCAAACCTGCCTTTAATAAAAGTAGGATCAATAAAACCTTTGAGACTTTTTTTCATATTTTTAATGCACTGATACTTTTTTCATGTTTTTTTTTCATTTTCTTATTAAAAAGAATGTTAGGCATACTTTAAATAACTGACTGGAGGGGAACTAATTTGTACACAAACACTGGTGCGTATTCAGAAATGAGATTGGAAAAGAACAGGAAAAGTCACAGGCAAAGGAATTGTCAAATAAAAGGCATCTTAGTCCACAGCAGTAATGTGAGTATGGCAGATATTTCTGAAGAGGACTTCCCGGGCTAGTAAAATGGACAGAGAGAATTACACTTGTTTGCTTTCTGTCTGAACTACTTTGCAAGGCTAATACTAGATACATAAGAAAATAATAAATGGTAACACCATACTACTTATTCGTTGGCAATTTTGATCACAAGTTATTTTGTCTCTTAAATTTTAAATTTCTTAAAAAAAATTTGCCCTTTACAAAAATGTCAAATGTATGAGAAATATGCCAAAACTTTGGGCAATAGTTCTCTCCATTAGTCAAGCTATTTGTCAAGCCAGCTTTTCCCCTTATAAAACTCTTCCTTGAAATGCTGTTTCTAAGATTATATTTCAACTGGAATTTTTGGCAGGAAAAGTTTTTCCCTATATATTTAAAACATTCAAACAAGATTATTTCTAACAGTAAATAATCTCCACAAAGTACTTGTAAAACTTTAAAAACTAATGGAATAAATATTCTCTGATATATTATTTACACAAATAATCCTCTCATAATAAATAGTTACCAATGCATAAAGAGCAATTATTTATCATTATCTACTTTCCTGAACAATTAAGTCTTCAAATCTTTCAGAAGGACAGTAATGCAAATACCAGTTTCTAGATGGAAATTGTTCTGCAAGGTAGATAATATCTCTGGAAAAGAAACATCATAAGTTCTTGGTACACAGGTGGATTGATTCTGTTTACAGAATGTAATACTGAAGATATTTGAAATTAGACTAGAACAAGAATGGGATATGCACTGCTTACATTAGATATTTAACCAAAAAACCAAAAATGATATATAACCAAAAACATTTTTATTTTGCTATACATTACATTTATCAACTTAGTGTATAAATAAAAAAAGGAAAATCCATGTAAAATCTACATAGGTGATACTTCGGTAGGGTCCGCACATTTAGTTTATAGAATTTCATCTCATCTCTTAAAAAGCTAGGGGGAAAAACCAGGAAAAAAGCAAACAATATTTTTTGATCAAGTAAAAAAAAATTTGAGCCAATGGAATAACTTTTTTTCTCTTTTTACGTTGTAATGAGCAATCGCTCAAGTAAAATAATAGCAAATAAATTTAGCGTGAAGACAAGGATGTTTACACTACATATAAGCTTAGAGTTCAGTGCTGGTTTAAACAAGACAAGGCTTGAAGTAACAAATGCACAAGGAATTATACTGTCAATGGCTAGTAAACATGATGGCATAAAAATTTCCCGTCTTCAGAATCAATACATTTCTAAATATCAAGTTTTGGCTAGCAACAATACAATCACAATTTGCAAGATTTTTGGTTTGCAGAAAGTGTTTCCCACTACTCCTTTAAACAAAGAAAAATGTATTAAACTCACAGGATTAACTGCTTGTATTACTGAATCTTTTGAAATTAATGTACACAGGAAGCACAATGTTATATGTTAGAGCATTTTATGATTAAAATGTGAGAAAGGGTTTTTCATTGGTGCAAATATTTTTAATATCTAAAGCAGGAAATAGATGTGTTTGAAGTTAAAGTTAAAAGTAGAGCATAAAGGTCTCAGAAGCAACTCATAACCCACTTCCAATTAAACCCAAATTAATCTCTTTTGACTCCAGTGCCCTTCCAGCTTCACTGGGCATGCTGGCAAAGAGTTATTAGAACTGTAAACCTAAACATAGTTGGAGGGTATTGATCAGGGATGGGTTTCTACAGGTTCACACCTATTCATTAGAACCAGTTGTTAACATTCTAAGAAGTGTGGAGAACCGGTTGTTAGAAGAAATTACTGGCCTAATCCTGTAAGGAAGGCAGAAAGGAAACTTTCTGGTGTTGCTTACAGAAACTGCCTCTCCGTTAATCCTTATTACATTCTTGGCAGGACTAGACTTCTGTCTCAGGAACAACTCTGGAATTTTTCCCCCCTCCTTTGCTAGTACTTTGCTTGTGTGGAGTGACCATTCAAAGTTACAATGGCACTGAAAAAAGTGATTTATGACCAATTTTCACACTTACGATTGCATCCCCACAGTCATGAGAGGCCAGGCGAGGAGATGTGTGCCTCAATGTGTGTGATATTGAGTTGGCCACGCCCAGCCAATGACATGACCACCAACCATGTCCACCCAGTCACATGACCACCAAGCCACACCCATCACCTAAGCTACACCCATAGAACCAGTTGTTAAAAATTTTGAATCCCACCCCTGGTATTGATGTGTGAGTATGATTGCACTGAATAGCCAGCTTCTACTTGGTTGTTATCACTCTGTAGGTGTTAAAATTACCCTACATCGTTTACATAACCAGACATTGCCAGACAATTACTTGTAGGGTCTTTCTCACAGACTCTTGAGTAAAAGCCATCTCCAACATATGAAAAGTATGGACATAACATCAATTAAGCTATCTAGGTTAGAGAAGTATGAGCTAGGCAGTGAGCTAGAAAGACACATTGCTTTGGGGAAATGGCTTCCATGCTGGAGAAAGATGTATATTCCACTGCTTGCCAGTGTGCGTGCATGCCTGCCTGAAAATTATCTGAATGAATCACAGCAGTGCATCTGATCTCATCCTTGGTGGTTGTTTTTAATCTCCTTGCTGATTCTGCTTTTTAAACGTAGCCAAAGGAGCGTGTCTGAAAGAAAAAGAAGGGATGCCAGCCAACCAAAGATGTACTTAATGCAGATGCCATTAATAAATCACTATTAGTTAAGATATAGATTAGGTGATGGGTGGCAGATGGGAAGAAGGAATGTCAAATTGCTTTTCTCATATAGATTATTGGATTAACAAGGAAGCAGCGGGCGTGTGGCAAACCAGTGTAACAAATTACCATTAAAAAAAAGGAGCTCATTGCAAGCTGGTAATAATGCCATGTCAGCCATTAGCTCTCTGGAGAGCTACTCAAAAGCAGAAACATCCATCTTCTGAAAAAGAGATGGCCACTGGCACTTTAGGATGTACATGGATGTAGTTGGCTAGAGTTTCATCTCTCCTCCCTATTCTTCACAATGAATTCCTGCAAGATGTTATGAAAAAACATGATTGCTAAGAGCATGCGTGTATCTAAAACTGTCTTAGAGAAAAGCCGTAGTAGATATCAATAGGGGAAATAATCAGTATCATTCAGTGAATTTCTCTATTTTATTCTGGGAAATATTTGGTTAGCAAAGAATGAAATAAATTGGATCAATCACTCTTTTCAGTTATAAAAAAAGAATATTTTGTAGCATTACATTTTCCATATATCATTTCCCATCTTCCTTGTAGTATTCTGAGGCAGCATCCAGATTTAGTAATGTTTAGCTTCAAAAACACAAGTGATATTATTTAGGCAAACATCTTACAACCTCTGTAGATGCTGTTTTTGTGTCATAATTTTTGCTACATTGTTTTAAGTATAGTCACAGTCTCTTTTATCAAATGTTAAAAATGGAACTAAAACTCTCACGTCATTAAAATTGATTTCATTACTAATTGTCATGGCATCTGTTTTGAACTCTATCCACAAAAATAATAGACATTGGATAGTTGAACTTTTATACAGATAGTTTTATACAGATAATCTAGGTGAAATGTTAATACATATTGCTAGCCCATGTATCATATGGGTTATTAAATGAATAGTACAGATAATTGAGTCTTGCAATTACAGTCATAAGTTTTGGTGGTCATAAAACAGGTCATCACATGACTGTAACAAATTTTACATCAATTTTTGCAACAGTCATTAAGCCAACAAGCACAAAAGTGAAACATCCAAACATACATGTATGAGTGGTTTCTATTGCTATTATCTTATCCTGTATTCTATTTCTATTACTACTGTACAATTACAATTTTCTAAACACTCCCAAAGGGCTTTCAAGTGGCAACTGGACTTTGTTTTTCTTTGAAAACATTTCACTTCTCATCTAAGAAGCTTCTTCAACTCTGACTGGATGGTATGGAATGAAAGATTTATATTTTTGTTGTCTACAGCCAATATACTCAGAAAGCCTCTGTATAAACATGCAATACAGACCTTCTGTCAAACATCTGGTCTTCTGGGTGTGAATTGTTGCATTGTTATAGTAATAATAATATTCCTAGATGAATTAAACACAATTGAAAATGAATCAGATGTTATGCGATCCATTGTGAGTGAGTAGTGCCGGAGAAGTAATACCTCCTTTAAAAACCTTGGTCCAGCTCGTAGCACCTCGTAAGGGCCCCTTTCCAGGGTTACAGGAGAAGATGGTCAACAGTTTTGAAGGCAGAAGAGGGCTTTATGCCTCAATGGCAGATAAAATGGTAGAACCATCTTCTAGGAGAAGAGAAACTCTGATTTCAAACATCCACTGCCTATTATTAGAAAAGGCTTCAGTAGTCAACCTCAAGGCATAATCTGGAGCCGGAGTCCCGGAAGCAGTTCGTGACTGCGTACAATCACATTCTGTTAACTCCTGCAATGCAGCTGGAACTAATCATATCGACTCTGCCATTCCATTAGATTATTACAGTGATGTCGAGAGGGTGGATCTGCTGCTTGTGTAACAATTTATCCTCCATATTAAATTATCCAGGCCTTGTGCTCTGGAGAGGACACTCCAGCTTTGCATGCAGCATTGAAACAACATGGGAAATGGCAGTTACCGGTTTCATAGCATGATATCATAGTTTCTTGAGACTGAAGGATGCCAATTCAATGTGATCCAAAGCTTTGAAAAAATGATAAAGATAAAGGTTTTCCCTTTCAGTCATGTCTGACTATATAGGTCGGTTGTCCTCTCCATTTCTTAGCCAAGGGAGCCAGTGTTGTCCAAAGACATTTCCATGGTCATATGGTATGTATTTATCTACTTGCATTTGCATGCTTTTGAACTGCTAGGTGAGCAGGAGCTGGGCAAGTAATGGGAGCTCACCCCCATTACCCAGTACTCAGGTCTTGAACCAGGGCTGTGACAAGCTCAGTGTCTTTAACCATTGAGACATCAAACCTAATCAGGTACGGGCACACATTTATTATAGATTGTAAAGTCCATAGATGCAGTTAAGATGAGTTCAAAAAAATCATGAAGCACTAATGAAAGAGCAAGAATATCAATTGAAGAGGACTCTTTTAACAAAGATTTATGAAGTAGTATCAGAGTTCTGAATTGCTTGATTGCACTTAATTTTTCAATGGACTGGAGTTCTTCTGAGCACTCATTAACATTGCTGGGATTCTCTGGTAACCTAGCTTAGAGTGAGCCTACCATAATTCCCCCAATTCCCCCAATACCAGGCATATTAATGAAAACTATACAAGGACCAAATCATAGCTCATGCCGCCATTGGAATACTGCAGTTGGAGTAGAATAACATTTTGCTTGGTTAAAATAAAAAGCTGGCTCAATATACAATTTGCCGGTCCATTTGTGTCACCTGAGGATACCAAATGGCAGCTAACAGATGTTACTGAATGAAATTTGAACTGCTAGAAAATTATTAATGATAATCAGCAAGAGAATTACTATTGCTGGAATTCAGCCAAGAATTGGACAAAATAACACATGCTTACATGAGCAACTTGCTATAAGCTATCTTCTCTTTTTGACAGGGTGCATATTTGTGACAAAACATTCTGATTCCTGGACTATAATAAAATGAAACTGTGGTCATTTCCAAAACATAACAACAATAATAGAAAAGTATAAAATGCTCACCAGATATATCCTGGTATTACTCTGCAACCCACTAATTATACTTGATCACATAAATAAATCATATATCTGTGGCCTTTCAAACTAATTAAACTTTTGTATTTTGCATTATCCAAGACTGAATATATAAGCCCAATTAGTTATTTTTTATTTTTCTCATCTCAATTCCATACATTTGCCAGAACAGACTTCTATGAAATACTAACTAAAGAAAAATCAATCTCTGTCTTAGCATTACAATCTAAAAGTTTCCACAATGAAAAGCACTTTTTTTTTCTGTGCATGGAGCAGGGCACACAAAATGAGCATTTCTGCAGATTCCTGCTAGTGGAGAAACAGATGTTCACAAGCATCTGTTTGTTGTTTCATCACTGTACGTTTTTTTAAAAAAGAGACTGGAACACCACTTGTATGAAATGGTATAGGGTGTCCTGCTTGAGTGAACTAAGAGGCCTCCCCTCCAGCTCTATTCTATTCTAACTTGTATTCTAACTAGTTTCCTTCTCAAGCTTCATGAACTTGGAAACAATTGAGCTATAAAGATAATCTACTGTAGTGTTCAGCCAGAGCATTGAAAACTCCAGATGTAAGTCCCACACAGAATGCTCATTGAGTAATGTTGGACCAACTTGTTTGCTCTAAAGGAAGCAAAATAAGGGGAATCACAATATAAGCCACTAAAAGTCTTAAGATTTAAATGCAAAATGTAATCTAAATTTCTCTGTTTAATGCATGTGCATTATTTAAATATTTTTAATAGCTGTGTTTTTTCAGGATTCATTCCAGTTAGGAGAAGCAATTAATATTAGGCCAATATATTCATTTTTCGTACCAGTTACTATTTAATTTAATGGAAAATAATTTGATTTGGAAATTTATTTCATAAGGAAAATGTTGGTCATACTCAAGGGTAGAATATAATATTCCTGCACATATTTAATTATGAGCAGTCCATGGTGTCCTGGTTTCAATCTACAGCCATCTTCTTAGTGATTTGCTATTTTCTAGATACCCATGTTTCAGTTTAATTCCACAGGAAAATAGCAGATGAGAACTCATTTCTCAGCAGCAATGAAACAGTTTTAGGTACAGAATATTTTGCCTAGTAGAAATTGTGAAAGAGTTACTTCTTTTCTTTGAGACATTCAGAAAAATCTTCCATGAGACTAGTTCTTTTCGTTTTATTGAGCAGTGGTTAGAATTCAGTATTGCAGGCTAATTCTGCAGACTGCCAGCAGCTTGATCCTAACCCGCTCAAGGTTGACTCAGCCTTCATCCTTCAGAGGTTGGTAAAATGAGGACCCATATAACTCTGTAAACTGCAGAGAGAGCTCTGTAAAGCACTATGAAACAGTGTATAAGTCTAAGTGCTATTGCTATTTTTATTTCTTGTTGGTGATAATTTCAATAGTTTGGTTCTTATCATTTCTCAGTACCTAATTATAATTCTGTAACATTTTTGTAACATTCCAAAAAATTTGTTCTTTATTTAATCAGGATATCACAAGACAATTCTGCCAATTTACTTCATTAATCTTTTAGCAGGTACTTACACACATATACATACATATTCTGTTGGCTTTATAATTCCACTTTCATCTACAATATTAAAAATGGTAAACCACTTAACCACATCACATGCAGTACCCCTAGTCTATGAATATTTATTCACATCTTTTAGGAAATATATTGGAACATAAGACTGAGTAATTTTAGTGTTTATGTTATGTTTGAAACTTTGCTTGAAGCAACATAATATAATTAGATATTTAAATGATTTCCTAGGGAAATTATCATTTATGTTGTACCCTCTAGTGGTGACAGTTTGCCTTTCTCTTCTCTTTTCAGATTTCAATAATATTTTGACAATTATTGTAGACAACTGAACAATGCTCTAATATTTGTATCAAGATCATTTAGATTTCAAGGTAGATACAAAAATCTTAGAGATATTTGAGAAATCCGGAAATATAGTGTATAAATTTCTCAGGGTAGTATTGCTTGTTTGTTGGAAGCTTGGGTTAGAGGTTGGGGTTTTGTGGAATTACCATTTTTAATAAATGTACTAAGTACCTAGAAGCTAAGAGGGTTTTTGTTTCCCTTTCAGGCTTTTATCCTCCTGCTTATTCCAGACCTTGACAGTACAGAATAAGGTTTGGAAGTAGGATGAGATATCTATTCAAATACTTTTTGCTATGATCAATAAGTTGTGCAAAGGTTAATAATCAATACAACCTGCTGGTGTTATAAGAAGAAGCAATTATAGTTAGAATTAGAAACAAGGACAATAAAATCAGAGACTTGACATGAGACCAGATTGATGGGAGACTTAAAGTCCAAATGTATAAGGCTGCTTTTATATCCATACACAAAATGTATATAGGTTTTAATTGGACAGGGATTCCTAGGAAACTTAGTTTCCATGGCAATGTTGCTTCAGCATCACATATGAAAGTGCATTTCCATTTATCTTTGAAATGGCCCCAATCAGCAAAACAGTAGGACTCTCAAATCTAATTTTATGATGTATAAAGCAGTAAATGTAGGGCAAGGTAGCAATTAGGTTTTAGAAAAATGTTTAAGTTCATTTAGTATTTAATTTATGAAACTGGCCCCATGAGCCTTGATATTAAATCAGTCTAGGATCAATTTTGTGAAAGCTGACTGCATGATACTTTATGTGTGTGTATGTGTGCCGGCAGAAACAATATCCCTATCCCAGCCCCAAGCTTCTGTTACTACCCAGTGCAGTTAAATATATGTTAAGCCCCACTGATTTATTCCCAATATCTATTTGATAGCTATTTGACATTAAATACAAATCATATTTAATCAGACATGTATATATATAATCATAGGTAATGATAAAAGTACTGTGTTCTGCTTTAGTAGTTGCTATCCTATATTCATTTACTTGGGAATTAGTCTCAATGGTGATGATGTTACCTCCGAGTAAACCTGCACAAACTATTATCTTATGTTTATTTATGACCTATGTTTTTCATTAAATTTACATTATTATATAATTGCCCCATAAAGAGCCTTGTACTGTAACCAAAAAAGTCTCAGAATTGGTGGCAGGTTATAGGCTTGTATATAGAAAGACCATAGCATTTTCAGTTAAAATAGCAAGTAGAAAGTCGTGGGAATGTTATAAGGATTATAATAGATACAAAAATTTGTTAAGACATAATGCAACTGTTTCTGTTCTTGCACTAGAAATATTTTAGTATAACTGATATATATAGCCAGTTATATAACAGACTAGAAACTGCCTTAGGTATGAAAACCAGCTGGATGACTTTGGGCTAGATTCTCTCTCTTAGCTTTACACACCTCGCTGGGTTGTTGTTGTGGAGGAAATAGGAAGAGGAAGGAGTACTAGGTATGTTTGATGTCTTGAGTTATTTATAAACAAAAAGAACAATAAAGGGGTAAAAAAATGAGCGAGGCTGGAATTCTAGGACTGAAATCTCAACATATCTAAAGTGAGGAAAATACATTGGCAGATTGTGCTGGATATTTGAAAACAGCAGTTGAAGAAAAGAGACTTCATTATTTAGTCATTATTTAGTCATTTATTTGTTTTTTGTTTTTTAAAAATGAATTTACTTTTTCAACATGTAACACACCTGACAAAAATAAAGGGGAAAAAAACCCTACAAATACAAATATTCAGAAAGTAAGAATTTGATCTGACTCACATCCTAAATGATTTTCATTGGGTGCCCAGCTTTATTATTTGAATGAACAAGAACATAAAGCTTATTTTGAATCTTTCTAATTTTATTTTGGGATCCTAGCTTATATGTTTTTAACTATGAAGTGGTTTTTTTTTTTTCAATCACTGTTTGCTTGTTGGCTTGCTTCTATATTTGATTTAAGAAATTGCTATACCCAAATTAATTTTTGGTAGCTTTTTTTTCTCTTTTCGTTTGTCTTTCAGTAGTAAAGATTACTCTTTGTGCAAGGTGAGACATGACTTCAAATTTATCAAAGAATTTTTAAATGCCTAGTGTTAAAGAATTTCCTTGGTGTCACAATCTGTATAAGTACTTAAGTGTAGATTTGAAGAAAATCTTCCTTCCCTGAGACTTACTCTTATTAATGATTTCCATTCATCATTGCTGTAGAAGAACAATATCATTCACAACCTGTCTGGACAGATGAAATTAGGTGTTTATGAAGCAGTGTAATACTGGTTTCCCCCAGGGGCACTGTAGGAAAGAAATTAAATAGCTTTTTTGTGTGTCATAAAATGGATGCCTTTCAAAGATGTTTCTACCTTCTTTTTAGATTTTTTTTTATTTTGTAAAATTATCTATTCAACCTAGAGAATTTTTCTTTGTCTGTCCTTCATACACACATAATAGCTACTTTGTAATCTTCCTGTGCTGGAAATAAATTATCATTTAATACAGTAAATTACTGCAAGAATTAATTTTCTCTTTTTAAAAAAATGGTTTGCAGCAAAGCTAGTGACAGGAATAAGGAAAACATGATATAAAAAGTTTTCCCCAATTCAATACCTTCTAGATGAGTTGGATGTCAGTTCCATAATTCCATCTGGTTTTGTTCACTGGGAATTTTGGGGAATTGAAGGGGAAGGCAGCAAATTGGGTATGTATGATAAAAATAATTGATTTGTGCATGGTGTTCTTATTATAATATCAAATAAATGACATAATGCCTTTGTTACAGATTTCTGCTACAAAATTCTTACTTCATTCAATCAGCCAAAATGCTTACTTTTTTAGTGGATTAATATACCTGCCTGAAATGTACAAAACTCCTCATCAATGATTTGCATTTAAATAATTTAAGAACTGATCCTCAAAAAGAGAGTTGCCAGCACAAAAACTATAACTGATTAAATCCATTTGAAAATAAAATTAAATAAGTTAGCACAAATAATCCCTTTGTTTAACATTTCCTTTTTTCTGTACTGCTAACATTACAATTTTGTGGAAACTTTTAGATAACTTCAGGTTGTTATAACCAGGTTGGTACATTTCCTGCAGTAAATAAAAATTATTTCCTATGTTTCCTGTATAAATTGTCTATTTTTAAAATGATGGTTTCAAGAACACCTTCTAAAATTGAGTACCTTTCAGTCGTGGGGAGTTTTTAGGAACAGCTAATGCTAGCTGGAATCTAGAAATTGCAGTCCTTATCTCTGGATGATACACAGATTGGGAGAGGCTGTGCCATCTTCCAAGATTTATGAAGATAAATAATTCGGTAAGTATTGCAAGAAGTGAATATTAAAATAGCTCCTCTATAGTAATTGTAATCATTGCTAAAGATTTTGAAATTATCTGACAAGAAGATGCTAGCAACCAAGCAATCACTTTGCTCTTATTCTAACTCAGTAAATCATAGCTTCTTCTCAGCAGTTTCCATTTATTTTACATAGTAGTAACAAAATCTATCCCTTTGGCACTTGCCTCATTTATCATTTTGCAAAATGCAAGAATAGTGTTGTCTCAATTGTTTCTTTCGACTTAAAATGTTTCAATTTAATTACTGGCTTAATCTTCTTCTAATATTTGAGCTACTATTATCTTGACTTGTTTTCTTTTTAATTCTGTGTTGTGCTAATATTTTGTGGAAAATCCTTCCAACATTGAAACAGCAAACAGCTATTCAAACTTCTGTGAATAAATAATGGAATTTGTTTGAAAAATCATATGAATGAAAAGACTGAACATTTTTCACAGCCAAATCCATTTCACTTCTTCCCCATATCCATTTTGGGCATTGCCTTCTCCTAGTTATTCTATGCACGCTCACATTTCCGTGGTCCCAAACAACCCCAAGATTTCTAACAAGGAAAAAAACTGGTTCAGGAAATCAGCTGTATAAGCTATTGATATACAATAAATGTAGTCCTCAACTTACAACAGTTCATTTAGTGACCTTTCAAAGTTGCAACGGCACTGAAGAAAGTTATTTTTCACACTTATGACCGTTGAAGCATCCCCATGGTCATGTGATTTACATTCAAATCAGTGGTGGGATTCAATTTTTTTTATTACTGGTTCTGTGAGCGTGGCTTGGTGGGCATGGCTTGGTGGGCGTGACAGGGAAAGGATACTGCAAAATCTCCATTTCCACCCCTCCTCACTAACCTGCTTTCCAGCTCTGTTTTCCTGTGCAGGGCAACAAAAGAAGCCCCAGCCAATCAGATGGGACTCGGGAGGCAGAGAATAGATGGGGGCAGGGCCAGTCAGAGGTGGTATTTGCCGATTTTCTGAATACTCAAAATTCCCGCTACTGGTTCTCCAGAACTGGTCAGAACCTGCCGAATATACACATCTGATTCAGATGGTTGACAACTGGTTCATATTTATTACAGTTGCAGTATCCCTAGGTCATGTGATCCCCTTTTGTGATCTTTTGGCAAGCAATGTGAAAGCCAAATTCACTACTAACAACAGTGTTACTAATTTAACACCCGCTGTGATTCACTTAACAAATGTGGCAAGAAAAGTCATAAAATGGGGCAAAATTCACTGAACAAATTTCTCACTTAGCAACATAACTTTTGGGCGCAATTGTGGTTGTATACTGGACTTAGACCAGGGGTGGTATTCAACTGGTTCAGCCTGGTTCTGGCAAGCCGGTAGCAGCAATGAGCATTGGAAACCGAACTGGTTCTCTCCACCGCTTTGCTGTTGGGCTCACCCACCTGCCCGGGCTCCCATACTCACTTTTATCTGCTGAATTTGAAGTGCAGCAGCTGCTGAAGTGACCAGGATTGTGCAGGTTTTTAGGAAGTGAGTTAGAACGCCTCTGTGCCTGTGCAAATGCCTCTGTACCTGCACAAAGTGCACACTTGGCATGCAAGTGCACACAAAGTGTGTGCACATGTGCAAAGCGCTCCCACCAAGCCATGCCCACCGAACCAGTGGCAAAAATATTTGAATCCCACCACTGATTTAGACTTGCTAATTGTAGCTGGGGCCTGTTAATCTTGAATGTCTTTTAAAGACATGGGAAATCAAATTCCTGTGTTCCTTTTTACAAAAGATGCTCCTGTTCAGGAACTTCTTCTGACAAATGTCTTTTTCTTTGCTATATCTTAGAGAGGGAGAAAAATGGAAAGAAAGAGATCTCTCGGTGTGTACTTCAGTCCTGGAACGACTTCATTGACACTCTTCTGTGAACACTGTATATAGCCTGCTTTTTGAATGTCTGACTATCAACTGATTCTTACCACTATAGTTGTTAAATAACTAGTTAGATTTGTTAGATTTTTTTTTTATCAGAACTTAGACTCGTGGCTAAAATAAGAGTATAACTACTGCTTACTTCTCTGTGATTCAGAAAGAAGAGTAGATTTAATTTATTACTTGTTATTTTTTAACAATACTAAAAGCCAGTTTGGTGTAATGGTTATGAGCATCAGACCAGATTATAAATTTTAATCTCAGCTTAAACACAAAACTAGCTGAATGACTTCAGACATAAAAAAGTAATGATAGTATACACTCATAAAAAAATCTGTACATCAAAATACATTGGTTTTTTAATTGTGATGTTCGTGATTTTTTTATAGTGATTTTTTTTTTGTTGCTGTTTGACCAAAATAAAGATGAAACTGAAACTAATTGAAAAAACTTATTGAAAAACCATGAGCGTACTCGCTATGTATCACAGCTGCTACAATCTGAGCAGGAGAATCTTCTAAAAAGGTGAGTCTGAAAAGGTGGCTGGAATGAACCGGGTACACAGAAAATCTGCACGGAAATAGGGGCTGCATTCATAATTTTGCTTCTTTGAAAGACATCAGTCAACAACTGCACAAGATTCTGTAAACTGATATGTGTGGTATAGCTGATATTGTGCTATGATTCAGGAATTCTAACAGAATTTGCATTTGATTAAATGTTTTGGAGCTATTGAAGTCCTGCAATTCCAGGTTCCTGCTAATTGAGTTACTAAACTTGCTTTCCTAAATGGGCATGCTCCAGGCTATAGTTTCCAAAATTTCCAGATAGTACCTCTAGCACAGGGGTGTCAAACTCAAGGCCCACAGGCCAGATCCAGCCTGCAGAGAATGACCAGCCTATGATGCCTCTGCCAGAAAAAATGGAGTTTGGAGGGCCGCGCAGTCCCCATTTTTGGCAATGGTCTACTGCAATCCTCTGCAGCCCCAGCCCACCCCGCCGAGCTCCATTTTCACTGGCAGAGGACTGCAGGAGGAGGCCATCACAGCCAAAAACAGGGCCTAGGTGGGCTGCGCATGGCCACCTCAAGATCTGTTTTCACTGTCAGAGGACTGCAGGAGGCTGTCATGGCCTAAAATGGAACTTCAATGAGTGACGTTGAGGCCACGTCCAGCCTAGGCAGGCCTCCAACCCCCCTGAGATCAAGCAAAACCCTGATGCGGCCCTTAATAGAATCGAGTTTGACATCACTGCTCTAGCAAATAATAAAACACCAGATTAAAGCAACATTGGTGTAGACTTTTTTTAACATTTCTTTTATTCTTCATATACTATCAGAACAGAATATGTATCTTCTCTTGTCTTGAAATGGAATTGCTGGCTAAACAACAGGACAAGTACCAACCTAAAAGTTTTCTGGGACTGGACATGGAAATAGAAAATTAAAATTTCCCAATCTGCAGTAAGAGATTTCAGAATAGTAAAAAATTATTGAGGAATTCAAGGGAATTGATAGATGTACAGCTTGCAAACAGTTATATCTTTGTTTAGCAACCAAGTTTTTAAAGCCTCGTAAGCACCAAGTATCTTTGAAAAACTCAAACTATCTTCTTCCTAGATAGGGTAGTGAATCTGGGAGGAATTTCAGAAGCAGTAATAATTGTCAGTCAGACCAATAATAATGGCACCATTGTCATAAAACAAAGATAATTTGTTTTTATTTTTTTCTGAATTGTTTACAAAAGGTTCAGAAGTTAGTGACAGTGAGCTATTAAAGAAAATTGTATGCACAATGAAACAGGCTAGGTCTCAAAATATCCCTCGCCATCTTTTTTTTTTTAAAGAGGAGGAGGTGGAGGACATTAAAAGTCACATTTCACTTGCTATTCTAAAGCCCTGACATTCTTTTCAGTCTCTGAAATTTGCCACTAATATTGGGGGAAGCAACAAAATTATCAACATGCTTATTTTTTTTCCCTAAAACAAGGAATAAATGAGTTCAGAAAAGGACTTAAAGCAATCTTATAGCTATCATCAGTTTTAAAGCTTAGTTGTCAATATTTAATATCTAGTGAAAAAATTCCTCATTAATATGATCTATTTGTGGGAAGCAATGATATGAAGGTTGGTCTTAATAAATTATGATTTATAGGGAGACTGGAAAGGCAATAGTCGCATCCATTATGATACTTAGTCCAATATGAAATGGCACATAGATGTTTCCCATAGATGTTTTCCCACATTGTATTGAGCTATATATTATATATTACAGACATTCCCAGTTGTCAAAAGGCTTTCTTCTGTGCTATTTCTGAGATGGTATCTTCTTCCTCCCTAACAGAAATATTATATATCAGAATTTCCAACAATGTTATAATAGTGATCTACCTATATACATGATAATAATCCCAAATTAACTAAACCTTAGCACTTAGTGTTGAATCCAATCTCAGTGTAACTTTTAAGAAAAAATAAATTGCAGTTATTGCAGTAGCTGACTCTAAGACTGCAGTCTTCATAACTAAGGAAAAGAAAGCTTTTTCCAGAAAAAATTCTAAGGTAACAAGCAACGTATATTATGAAAGCATTTATACTTTTCTGCAGTGCTACACAATAAACTATGAGAGTTCATATGAAAGTTGTTCATAAACAAGTTAGATCTGCTGTGCCTTTGACCATGTAAAATTCAGAAATATTAATTTCATAAGGTGTATCACTCAGTTATTGGCATCCTGAAAATGTAACGTCTATTCTAAAGCAAGTTAGGTAACATAAATTACTGTTCCATATTTCAGGGGAGATGGTTCTTTTCTTTTATAAGATCTAGTATAATGAAATACTACCACATCAACAATCTTCTCCTGCTCAGCACAAGTCACATCAATCACAGTAATTCTCCAGGGATCTCAGTTGCTTTTCTTTGTGCTTTTATCAGTGAAAGTAGAAGAGCATTTTTCTTGTGTGATATATCCCTAAAAAATAGAGCATACTCTATTCTGAACCTGATTAAAAACTGTACAGAAAGATAGGAAGTTTGACTTCAAATTCAGGTTTTTAGGTTTCTAGTCAAGATGTGCAGTATTGTGGCAAATTTTCATGAACCAGATTACCGTAACACAATGGGTTCAATATACAATTTGATTTTTATATGGTATAGATTGTTTGCCTTTCTTCCAGAATACAAAATACTCTTTAATATTTGCTGAATTGATTGTCCGTTACACAGTTTTACGATTTATTTTATTGCAAGTTTAGCAATAATAACAAGTATGAAAATAGAAAGCACAAGGGAAAAGATACCTTGTACTTTATTACACAGAGAGTCAAACATATATCTATCAAACTTTGAACATAAATCATATCTCAAGATCATGCTAGGCTGTAATCATGACTAAATAGAGTCAATATAGCATTTCTTCTTTAGTGTTAGTTAATACTATAGAACTGCTATCACCATTTCAATAGCCTTTCCCAAAAGTGAAAGGTTGGAGACCAGCAAATATTCATCTTAGTCTACTGGATCCAGGTATGTTCTCTGGAAGGGGACACACTACAGCTTTCTTCAAGATAATACTCTACTTATGGAAAACTGATTTTTTATAAGGTAACTTCAGCAATATTATTATATCTATTACTGTAGTGATAGAAGAATACTGAAATTTTCACAATGGTGGAATGAATTGTGAAGCTGACAGAATTGATGGAAATGGCAAAAGTGATCTGGTTGGTCAAAGACAAAACAATATGCACTTTTATAAAAGACAAAGCATTTTATGGACTTCTCTGGGTTTTTTTTTTTCTGAAATGAGAAAAAGTGAAGTGAAAATTTATGGATTTTTTTATTGTAAAAGAATTAAATAATGGGCTGAAGGGATTTTTGTAATACCACAAGGGAGGAAGGATAATTAGAATATTTATAACTATTGAAAATAAAACTCACTTGTTTTTTTCTGATTTTTGTTTCTTTAATTATCTTTTTTCTGATTTACATTCTTGCTTTCTACTTCTTTACTCTACCTGTCTTTTTATATGTTTTCATTATTTGTCTTTTATTTATATAAACAGTTTTAATAAGATAGATGATAGATAGATAGATGAATGATAGATAGATAGATAGATAGATAGATAGATAGATAGATAGATAGATAGATAGAAAGATAGGTAGATAGATAGATATTAACGATATCTAAAGGCAGAGATCTCTGTAATTGTAGCTTAATACTCTGACAATGTCAGCAGAGGCTGACGAAAGCTTAGTATGTACAATAAATATAATTTTAAGTTTTGAAGATTGCAGGTTGTCTATTTCTTCTTTTATGGATAGATAGATAGATAGATAGATAGATAGATAGATAGATAGATAGATAGATAGATAGATAGACAGACAGACAGACAGACAGATATTGATAGACTGACTGACTCACTCACTCACTCACTCATTATTGGCATCTTTCTTTCCCACTGATAATCTTCTGGATCCAGATGGTCACATCTTGAAATTCCTCACAAAAGCTAAAGCAGTCAGGTATCCTAGCTATGGGTGAGAATGGATCATCTAAAGAATATCCTATTTACTTCTTCAGAGTTCATGAACTAAAATTAGTTTCATGTAACATAACAAAATGGTTCTCTAATCACTATTCAAATCTCAACATGGGACTAATCAAAATTTTAGTAAATCTGAGCCACTTTGTCAGAAAAATTGGTTAAAGTAGCCAGGCAGAAGATCATAATATTGACTTCTCCCTAGAAGGAAGTTTTTACAAGGCTATTGATTGACAAGGAAAAATAAGAATGCTTCAGCTGCCTTATCAGAACCACAGTGAAGGAATGATCCTGAGCATATATCCAAGTTTGGCCAGAATCAGTGGTGGGATTGGTGGGCATGGCAGGGGAAGGATGCTATAAAATCTCTAGTCAGAGGTGGTATTTGCCAGTTCTCTGAAATACTCAAAATTTCTGCTACCGGTTCTCCAGAACTAGTGAGAACCTGCTGAATACCACCTTTGGTCAGAATCACTTTTCATGTTTCCCCACAAGTGTTCTAGATGTCATGTTTCATTTCTGGCAGTTCCCCATCTTTTGCTGAGAGCTGGATTTTCAATGAAAGGGAAACTATTAGCCTAGAAATAACAGATAATCTTTTGGAATCTACTGAAATCTTGATAAATGTGAGGATCTATTATTACATTCCCTGGCTCTGCTAGACTAGATAGAGTAATATAAAATCCAGATTTATTGGTTTCAGTATCTAAGCAAGAAGAAATGACAGGCTTTTAGATAATAGTCAAATCCAATCAATGAGAATGGATTTATGGGCTTACAAAATGCCATATCAGAGATTCATGAAAAGCTTAGATGTTAAAACTCAGATTCAGAAGGATTTAGAATCAGTGAAGACTTAAGAGTGTGGAAGCAAAGGAGCAATGATAAATTAATTATCTTGAGAAGTGTTATGACCATTTTGTTACATGGCTCTTGGGGGACAAATTTGTAACAAGATGGAGAAATTAAACCAGATGTCATCCCCAAAATATGTGTTAAATCAAATCAAAACTTTATTATGGTCATACACCAGCATAAATAGTTGGTCCATTTTGTATAATAGCAACTATAAAATTAACATGGAACATGAATACTATATAGTATATAAATTGTATGTATTTGTGTGTGTATGTGCATGTATCTGTGTGTGTTATTCATTCATTCTAGGCCACCCATTTCCAAAACTATTGTTATTTTGATTGTGAAAGTACTTAATTTTAACATTGCTTTGATTAAAAATTACCCTAACCCCACAAATAATATTCATAATTAATACTTCCCCCAATTATATTCTTTTAATTAACAATATATAAATATATTTTGGCATTTTGATGCCATTTTATATGTCAAATACAAATATTGCACTGACAAATAAATTGATGAATATTTTTCATGTATTAAATTCAAAACAAAGATATTATACTTCTATGAGGCACATTTAAGGCATGTAATCCTGAGTGCACAATAACTTTCATCTCTTTAAAAATGTATCTAGATATATGTCTTACAAAATGAGAATTAGAATTTTTTTATTGGCCAAGTGTGATTGGACACACAAGGAATTTGTCTTGGTACAAATGCTGTTGGTATACATATAAATTACTTTTTGCAACAAAAATGAAATGTTTGTTTAAAAATTATTTTTGTTCTATTCCAGAAATGAATCTCATAAGGTTATGATCTCTGGAGAGCCCGTGACAGGAGTTATTCCTTTGTCCTGGTCCTATTAGACCTATCAGCAGCTTTTGATACTATCAACCATAGTATTCTATTGCGGCGGTAGGGGGAGTTGGGGTTTGAGGGCACCGTGTTGCAGTGGTTCACCTCCTTCCTCTCCGACCATGTGCAATTTGTGTTGGCGGGGGGGGAGAGATCCACCTCTAGGCCCCTCGATTGCGGGGTGCCTCAGGGGTCGGTCTCTCCCCTCTCCTCTTCAACATTTATGTGAAGCCGCTGGGGAAGATCATCCGTGGCTTTGGGGTGAGATGTCATCTGTACGCTGATGATACCCAGCTGTACATCTCCACCCCAAGCCACCCCAATGATGCCATGGAGGTCATGTCTCATTGTCTGGAGGACGTGCGGAACTGGATGGGCGGGAACAGGCTCCGACTCAACCCTTCCAAGACTGAGTGGCTGTGGTTTCCGGCGTCCCGATATAGCCAGATAGTTCCATCGCTGGCTATTGGGGGTGAGATTTTGCCCCCTGCAGAGAGGGCTCGCAATCTGGGTGTCTTCCTGGATGTATGGCTGTCTTTGGAAGACCATATTACAGCCGTCTCCAGGGGGGCATTTCATCAGGTTCGCCTGATTCGCCAGATGCAGCCCTTTCTGGATCGGGATGCCTTACGCACAGTCATTCATGCCCTGGTCACCTCCCGACTGGACTATTGTAACGCCCTCTACATGGGGCTCCCAAATGGGAGCATCCGGAGGCTTCAACTGGTACAGAATGCGGCCGCGCAGGTGGTTATGGAGGCGTCAAGGTTCTCGCATGTGACGCCCTTCCTGCGTGAGCTGCATTGGTTGCCAGTGGCCTCTTGGATGTGCTTTAAAATTTTGGTGTTAACTTTTAAAGCACTCCATGGCATTGGACCAGGATATTTACAAGACCGCATTCTGCCATTTTCCTCTCACCATCCGGTGCGTTCCCACAGGGAGGGTCTCCTGTGGGTCCTGTCGGCATCTATGTGCCGGCTGGTGACCCCGAGGAATAGGGCCTTCTCTGTGGGGGCGTCTGTCCTCTGGAATGGGTTGCCCCCGGAGTTATGGACAGCCACGGACCTGGGGACCTTCAGGCGTGCCTTGAAAACCTGACTCTTTGACCAGGCCAGCTTGGGCTGATTTTAGTTTTGGGTGTTTTATTTTTTATTAAATTTTAGGGTTTTAGGGAAGGGTTTTAAATTGTTTACAGCCAGGGTTTTGGTTTAATTTAGTTTTATTTTTTCACATATTTATTGTTTTAACTGTATGGCTGTGTACCGCTCCGAGTCCTTCGGGAGAGGAGCGGTATATAAATAAATATTTATTATTTATTATTATTATTATTTATGGCAACTCAGGTTAAATAGGAGTAATTACATTTTGAACAATGTGAATATTCTAGTCATAATAGAAGCTGGAAGGTTATTAGCTCATTGGTTAAAACAACAGAATCAATGAAATCAAGGAATTTAGATAATACACACACACACACACAATGTTTTGCTACAACTGGACAGTAAAATATTAATTTCCAGGGAGACACTGTATTGAAAGAGATTTCTCAAGAACATAAAATTAAATTGGCACAATTATTGTCACTACAAGAAATAATAGAGACAATTAAATCTATGAAACTGGGGGGAAGCCTGGTCCCCCCAATTTTCCAAATTAATGGCATAGAATTTTTATAGATTCATTGGCATCTTTATTATCAGAAGCTAATCATGCATCATTTTATCTTAGTAGATATTCTCCTTCATTCATAGTGAGACCAGTTACACTCTGATAATATTAAGGCCAGAGAAAGATCCTATTAAATGTGAAAGTTATAGGCCAAATATAACAGTTAGGAGATTATAGACTGTAATATGTTCCACGAATGATCCATTTCAGTCTCAATAATAAATAAATAAAATAATAAAAAAAATATTAAATAATTTTTAAATAATAAAGAAATAATAGACAAGCATTATATCTTTATATCTTTCTCTATATCTTTTTCTTCTAACTTACTTCTACTTTTTTCTCTTATTGCACTTTTAGCTTTTTTGTTATTTCAGCCTTTTTCATTTTTTCTTGTCTATTTCAGTTTGTATTAATTCCTACTTCTGTTATGTTTTTCAATAAAAATCTAATTACAAATATAAAGATAATTATTTTACCTAGAAATTTACAGTTGTGATGTTACAGACATTTACTGTAATCAATAACAATGATTAAATATATGTTTAACAATAACTTTAAGGGTTGAATTAGTTTTTATAATTTTAATTATATAAAGTATTTTCTGCTTGATTATTTATCTTGGTCTGATTCATCTTTTGTATCCCAATGATAAAGATCTATAAATCTAAAGTTATCTTATTCACCACCAAAACAGGGAGCATCTATCAGTTAACCAGCATTCCAAGAAATGACACTTTGTGTACTTACACTGAAAAGAGATTTTGGTTTTCACACACTTGTTTTTCCTTCTGCAATATAATTGCTAAGGAATTCTATTGGATTTAGCTAAACAAACCTCAATAGGCAACTAACATGAAATAGCTGCTCCTTCACAGCCTTTCAGAAACAGTTTTCCACAATTTATTTGAAGAAAATAATTTCAAATCAATTAAGAAGAGAAAGCATTTATTTTTTCTATTAAGATGTGACATTCTATCCTAATAAATTTCCCTATATCTAATTATGCAAGCAGAGAGAAAGAATCTATGAAAACAGAAATAAAGCTGCAATTTAGGAGACGTGAATCTCATTTCTTTGGCATGCAATTAATTTTGTGGTACCCTCTAACTATTTCAAAAGAAAGGCTATTATTTAACTTACTGTACATATTTCATGACCCACTGACTATTTTCCTCATTTGTTTCAGCCCAAGGCTTCAGAAGGCAGAAGTTTAAATCTTACATCACATGCAAGGCATGTTTCATTTAATAGCACAATAGGATGACTACAGGGAAGTCATGGATTTGATAAGATATTAAATCAAGATAAACATAATGTTGTAGACATGTCAATCTTGACACACAAGCAACACCAACAAAGCAAAAAAGAAACATGTGTCTTGAACTCTAGTTAAAGTTGATATATGAATAAAAAAGGCAGCAGTAAAAAAAATAAACCCAAAATATTCATTAATAGCAAAACTATAATATCTGATGCCAAAAGAGAAAGAAGATAGGAATTTTATTGGTAATTTTATTATATTTTTTCATTTAAATTGTACAGGTATATAAACATTTACAGACTATGTTAGTTTCATTCAATGTGTCCATATTAATGTTGGGGAATGCTGCCTTCAACTGATATGACACATTATTTAGAATCATAAAGACATTTCATAATGAAGTTATCCAACTGTTCAGATGAACAATATATTTTAGTCTTTAGAGCCACAATTATTCCTTTAAATTTAGGTTCTGAACACCATAGCAAATTAGGCAGGCCATCTGGTGGTGGTTTTTAAATGCTTTAAGTTATACTAATTTTTTGTTGTTTGTTTTAATCTGATCAAGTTTTGCCTCCTAAATATGGATAATATTGAATATTGGCAGAACCTGTATTATGGCAAATGAATGGCAACAGAGTTGAAATGTTCATTGAGAGTTATGCTAAACTGCCACCTCCTCTCTTTACAGTGGGGACTGTGTTTTTCAGGTTGCTGGAATGGACCATAAAGCTGAATGACTTTCTGTAGCAACATCCCAGAATAACAGCAAGAACAAGTTTAAAACTATGGGTATCTGACTTCCGTGATTATAAATCTTTTCTCAGTTATTGGAATAAACCTTACAAAATTCATTTCTAAGTAAATCTATATAGATAAATCCACCTATTTAAATATTCAAGAAAAAAAATAGAACACACTGATCTCTATGATCTCTAAAGAATTTCTAACAGATGATGATCTCCCTAAGATCATGTACACTGCGGTCTAAAAGAATAGCACAATATTTTAATTGATGTCATGGAAAGTATAATGGAAAATTTTATTCTAGCTTCAACAGTGGAATCTCCAGTATATGAAAAGTTGGCTTGTAAAAAATACCTGGCTAAAAACTCCCTTTGTTGGATTAGAAAAGTATATTTTAAAACAGATATGGAAAGGCTGCACTACCAACATTTAGCAACATGGTGGGCAAATGTTGGCAGCAGGATATCCTCTTAACCCCAAAATGAAGAATAGAAAATGGACAGAAGTGGATGAGATGCTCCCATTCTCATAATTTCAAACTCCCCTCCCTCAAAAAAAAAAAAAAAAAAAACCTAAAAGAAGCTTATGTGCTGAAAGATTTTGGCCCTGCCTTTTTAGATGACATCACTTCATTACCAAATATTTGAAATCCTGGACTAGCTCCAACTTTGAGAAGTTACCCAGGGATTTTTTAAAAAATAATCATTGACTCCAGTTGGGGAAAGGAGAAGGAAGAGAGAGAGAGATAGAAAGAGAGAGATTGCAATGTATAAATTTACTTGAAGATCATACGTGCATTCATTTTGCTAAATTATTATCATTTCACCATTAAGTTGCCAAAAGCCTTTCATTAACAAAAAGAATAAAGCTAATACACATGCCTACACTGTTTTACCTCATGTAAAAAGATATCCATACTTTCAGAATATTTGAAGAAAATTTTGAAACTCTAACTTATCAGCAAATATGCACAATTCAAAAGTAATGAATAGCTCTACTTATGCAAACAAATAAAATAAACCAAAAACAATATTGTACTTATATTGAGTATTAGGGTCATGAGAATCAGCCAAATTCAATTTGGATTTGAGACCAAAGAGACAAAATTAAATTCAACTCTGAAATCTGAGTTTCAAATGTGACAACATTCAATTCAAATCAATTCAATTCAAATCAATTTGAAATTCTATTCTGTAAAATGGCATGGGACCAGGTTACCTTCAGGACCGCGTTCTGCCAGTGATCTCCAACAGGCCGATGCGTTCCCACAGAGAGGGTCTGCTCCGGGTGCCGTCGGCCGCTATGTGTCGTCTGGCGGCGCTGAGGGGTAGGGCCTTCTCTGTGGGTGCCCCCGCCCTCTGGAATACTCTGCCACCGGAGCTCCGTACCGGCACGGACCTGAGGGCCTTCAGGCGCGCGTTGAAGACCTGGCTCTTTGAGCAGGCCGGCCTGGGCTGAGATAATGGTTTTAATTTGGTCTCCATTTTATTAATTCTAAATTGGGTTTTAAGGGGGGGGGTTGTTAGTTTTATCAAGCAGCCGATTGAAATTTAATATTTTTTAACTTTTGTATTCTTTGTGGGGTTTTTAGATGAGCTGTTCACCGCCCTGAGTCCCTCGGGAGAAGGGCGGTATATAAATGGAATAAATAAATAATAAATAAATAAAATAAATAAATATCAAACCATAAGCTAAAATGGGGAAGCATCAAAATGCTTAATCCTCCTCCTCCTCCTTCTCTCCATATTCCTCTTCCTCGGATAATAGATTGTACACTGTCAAGGTGCACATAGCAGCAGAAGTTTTACCACAATCATTTATTTCATTATTTCTCCTGCAACTTTGTAAGGCATTAGCAGAAATTAGGAAAGCCATGGCTGTAGAGGGATGTCAAATTCGCGATGACACACTGTGATGTGCCGTACCGCAACTTTTTTCCCCTTTGCTAAGCTGGGGGTGGGCATGGCCATTGCATGACACATCTGGCCCATGGGCCACTAGTTTGACACTCCTGCTCTAAACTGTCTGGCAGTAGCTTATACAAAAGTTTTGTGTATAAATGCAAAAGGTGACTTACTCCAAATTCAAATAAAAACTTAACAACACAGTTTTAAAAATAAGATCTTACAGTACTAAGGATTGAAAAGCCATCATTGATTGACTGATCGGGAACTGGCAAGCTTATTGGTATAACTCACTGACAAGGTTACTCTCCTGAGAATTAGATGCTACTAGAACATCTAATTTAAAACTTACCTCTTAAAAATCTAAAAACTATATAAATCATCCTGTGCAGATATAATATTCTATAATACAGTATAAAGAAATTAATTATATCTCTGCAGTCTAATGGCATGTAGCAAAACTAAAATCTACTTGTGGAAAAATCACAGTTAGAAGTCAATACTGAAGTAGACATGTAGTACAAAAAAAAATCCCAAAGGATTTTGCTTTATTTTATTTTACTTTATTTTAATGGGAGAAGGAAGGAGTTGAATTGAAAGAACTGAAGAACTGCTGATAGGCTTGCGATCATCTCCACTCCACACTCATCAGGCATCAGAGACTTACAGAATTATATTAAAGGTCAGACAAATAGAATGAGAGTTAAGGATAATGAAAAAAGGTATGGATGTAAGATAGCTAGAAGATCACACAAGAGAAAGAAAACTAGATAAAATATCAGCAATAGAATAATCACAATGACCTAGAGATGACCCTCCCTAAACATATTTTATTGAGTGACACATAAATAATAAAAAAATGCTGTGCCCTCGCCTATCCTTATACATTTAATTGGCCAACAAGGTAAAGAATTTATCATATCACTCAAGGTTTGACCATATATTGGGGAAAACTGTAAAAATGTTCAAGTGCAAAATTAGAAAGTCCACTGAAGCTCTAAATCATCTTTGAACCGTTCCAAAATTATTTGAAGATGACTGATCTGATTGAGTCAGAGCTCCTTTCATTCAAATGATCTTAAATGATTTTTAAAACTCCATAAAGCTCTGTTGTTTATCCAGTGACATCCAATGCATTCTTTGGGAAACTGTAAAACAATGGATTATGCAAATTTAATCATACTTAATTTATTATCTGTTAAAAATAGCAAGCAGCACATTTGTTTGTCTGCTTTATTAATACAGTTTATATATTATAGGTAAATCATAGACTTGATCATAGTTAAATATGACTATGACAAGCCAAAGCCCATGTGTAGTATTATGTCTAGAAAAACAGACAAATATGACTTTGCTACAGTGTAGTAAGATGGTGAAGGAATAGGAAACCAGGTTTAGGAAGGAACAGTTAAGGGACTGAATATGTTTAACCTGCAGAAGAGAAGAGTGAGAGCAAGGCAAGCATGTTACCAAGTCTTTAGGACTGTCATATACAAGAGGGAACTGACTTGTTCTGTCACCCCAGAGAGTAGAATCAATGGGGTGAAATTTTAGGGAGGTACATTTGGGATATATATCAGAAAGAATTTCCTGACAGTAAGACTGTCATCCAGTGAAGTAGTTTGTCTTGTGGAGTGGAAGATGCGCCTTCACAGATACGTGCCCAACCAGAAGTCAAATGGCCATCTGTGTGCAATGTTAGCAGGTCCTTCACTGAGCAGATGATTGGACTAAATAAGTCTTTAAAATATAGGAATGTTGTCAGATGAAATAAAAAGGAACAAATGTTAAAAATGAAGTGTTATTCTGTTTATTTTTCATTATCAATAAAAATAGATGTTAGTAAAACATGGTTAGGAGATGCCTACATTTAAGACACAATGTATACTATTAAGTAAAAAAATGTTTCTTTAGGGCAGAGGTGTCAAACTCACGTTGTCACAGCAGCATCATGTGACATATTGGGACTTTTTTCCCCTTCACTAAACTGATGTGGGTGTGGCCAGCACATGACATATCCGGCCTACGGGCCAGGAGTTTGACATCCCTGCTTTAGGGCAACAAAAGGGCAACAAAAACTTCCATGGTCTCTGAATAATGAAAGAGTCTGAAAGCTTAGTCACTGCAAAAGCAATCAGTGGCTAGTAGAAAACAGGATGGAGCTTTAGGGCCTTCCTCTGCTTATAGGGAGAAAACAGAGGGAAAGAAGTCCACACCACCTCCTAGGAGCTGGGATGCAGTTTCCGTGGCAACCTCACATCTGATTCAGAACTCTTAATGGTCACCATGGCAACAAGTGTCTCACTTGCCATTTCCAGAAAATTGACAGGTATTTAAACTGGAATCATGTTACCATATCTAAAGAGGCAGGCCTAAGACTATAGCAGGAATCACAGCAAGGCTCCAGTCTATCCTGGGTGTATCATTCCACTGACAGATGGTTCAAAACGATTCCACCTGTAACTATGCTTGAAAGTGTTAGGTCAATGAATTCTATGCTCTGTTGCTATGTTCACAATGTAACAGGGAGGAAGACAGTTTCAAAACAGTGAGTGGCTGATGTAAATTTGTAATCTCTAAGCATTGAGCCAATGAGAGAAGGACAAACACCCTAAATTCATCCTCCCTGTGAAACACCTGCATTGCCATTTATGCTTAGATTTCATTCAGTGGCAAGAAAATAAATTGTCGTATCAAGAGAGAAAGTGAGCATAAATAGAGAAAAGAATTGGGAACAGAACAAAGATTGTCAGGAGATGACTTTGGGCAAGTACTGGCCAATACGGAATAGTGAAATGCTTATAATCTAATCTTTCAACATATAGTAAGCAACTGAAAGTCACAGCTGCTTTCATGCATTTTCAGTCTCAAGGCTATGTGTACTGCTGCCCATTGCAGCTGCTCGGGGTTCACAATTCAAAGATTTGTATGGGGAAAAATAATAACAAAAGGCATTACGGTACTGCTGACTCTAGCAAAATACAGATAGAATGATCTAGTTGCACATGGCAACCATAACACCTTAGCTTTACCTTGAAGGTCAAAAGGGACCATTCATCTTTGCATACCCATTAGGGAGGTCACTATTTAAATGGTTAGCTTCAAGAATAAGAGAAAAGCTTGTCTTGTATTGCACTTGCTAAAGGCAGAACTCTGAAACTTCATTACCTTACACCAAGTTCAAATTGTACTAACTTCTTTCTGAATAACTGAGTTAAGGACTAACAGGTAAGAGAAATTAAGGAAAAAGAATCTTGTTGTTCTTTTCTCTTCTTTTAAAGCAATCAAATAAAAAGAATAAAGCTGCATTGGTTGAAGACACAATTAGATGAGCATCTAGAGAAGCGTTTCTCAATTTTGAAAGCTTTAGGATCGGTGGACTTCAACTCCCAGAATTGCCCACCCAGTTAAAGTCCACACATCTTTAAGGTGCCAAGAGTAAGAAACACTGGTCTAGAGTTATGATTGTGCAGGACTGGGCTGAATTTAGAAGACTACAGGATCCTGTAACTCCACCACAGAAGCAAGCCCTAGCAGCTTGTAAATGAAAGTCTTAGAGTGTCTTTATGTAGTGATAAGCTGCTAGAAAGAAATAATGTTGTCCTTCTGTTCTAAATATCGACCCAACTATAAATTCATCTGAGTCAGTAAATTAAATCCCATGTATTAAATGGGAAGTCAGCTTCCCATGTAATACATGGCCTTAAAGAAGGAAAACAAAGCTCTGGTTTCTACTCTCATTTTGTTTATATTCAGCCTGTTCAATTTTAATTCCCCAGAAAGATAAGACAACAAAACAAAGCAAAAGAACAACATGCAGTGTATACAGATGCCTGTGAAGATAAGTCATACATATATGTTATATGCACTGAAAATGTTTTGAAAAGCATGCATTTCGTAAACTAAACTAAATTGTAAAACTCTGAAACACAAGTATATTCCATGTAGGAAATAAACCAACAAGCTTCTGTATACCTGACAAAAGATTTATCCATTTAACAGGACCCTGTGATAATATGTTCTTTGGAGAGGGCTGCACAGTAAGCATTTTATCTCTATGCAGTAGAAGCAAATATCCAAATGTATATAAATAAGTATGTGTAGGTTGATCCTTTCTTCCAATATATCTAGTCAATACTGTTTCCTCTGGCTGGCACTAGCTCTCAGGTATCACAGCAAAAGGTTTTCATATCAGGTCCTACCCAATCTTTTTTTCAACTGGAGCATACCAGGAAATAAGTCTGAGACCTTATTTGTGTGAAGAAGAACTGAAAGATTTTGTTAACCATTTCTTAAGTGTCATTGACAACTTGCTGCCTTATGTGCAATGTTATTTCAGAAATACCATTTTACTAATTTATACCATTGTACTGATTTTAACTGGGAATTTGCATCTTGGTAATAAATTTCAAAGGATATAATTCCTTTATTAGGAAATCATATATTACATTTTCTTAATGAATAGAATTTCATTTGCTTTTATGTTCATTAAATTGTATGGGAAAACTTGACATAAGTGGCACCATCTCATTCAATTCAATATGAATCTGAATACTGAAAAACTCAAAAAGCATCTGTGTTCTCAAAGCTGTAATTGTGATCCATTTGTGCTTGTGCTTGTTTCATCAGGGAAGAGTAATTCAAAATATATCTAATTTTGAAAGTAAGCTATATAATATGGATGTACTGTATTAATTGTGTATATACTGAAGATATAACTTGTGAGGCCACACAAATGCAAAAGTTTTATTTGATTTGATTTTCACTGTATCATTTTTAGGGACATGAAATTTATTGACCTTACAATCAGTCTCTTTGTACAATATTGAACATTGCTCCAAGTTAAAAATAATTAGTATTTAACAAGAGTTTCTTTAACGTTAACCCTAACAATTTTATTTCTGCAACTGAATAACAGAATAACAGAGTTGAAAGAGACCCTGGAGTTGGAATTTGACCTTCCAAATGATTTACACCATCTTATTATTTGTATTATTTATTGCCCTTCAAAAGTAAAACATAAAAAATAGAGTTAATAATACATGCATAAATTGTACCTGATTCAAATGATTATAACAACCAAACAAGCAATAATGTTGATTTAATTGCCATTTTCTTACTTTTCTAAAGGTCATAGAAATTTTCTATTACTTTCAATATACAGTTGATTAGCATTTTTGAGAAAAATTCTCAGACAAATTTCCTCGGAAAGAAAGGGGAAACAACTAATATTATATTTAAAAAATTATCAAGATAATTTCCAAATATTCCCATGCATAGAATGTAAAACATTTCTTTTCTCCAGACATTCCTTACACACCAAATTGTTAAAAACTTATAAAGTTATCTAAACTATCACATGACATTCATGATCTTCCACAGATTTCCAAGTGAGATCTTATGGGATTTTATGATTTCGTGCTTAATTATTTTATTAAAAGTATCTTATTTGGGGAAGAATAAATATGCCTCAAGATAGTAGTTAGAGCAGCAGTAGATAGTGAACCACCAATGATAATGTGTTGCTTAGCCCTAACTGAAAATGCCTATTAATTTAGTTCTTTTGAAGTGTAAGTAAAGCAGCACCCCAGATATATACCATATTTATATAGCATAAGAATTCAATACCCTCTTATATTTCTATTTTTGTTTGAAAACTATAGCCAGTATAGTTCTTCATGAGCCCAGGCTGCTTTTTTTCATTTAAATTCTATAACATTGATATAGAAATTTTTTAACATATGGTATTCATAGTCAAGGAAGTCTACAAGTCTATGCTTTTTACCATAGAGTAGTTCTGACAGCCTAAGATTGCTAGTTCATGTTATTCATGCCTATGTGCTATCTACAGTACACCACAGGAGGTGAAGCAGCTTTGCACCAGCTGGCTAGCAGCATTCAGGGGATATTGGGTCATCCAGGCTTTTTCTGCCAACTTCACCTCACATCCATCTAGGCCTGGCACTGGCTCCTAGTTCTGCACAGAATGTTGTTAATTTTTCCCATCAAAGTGGTATTTATTTATCTACTAGAATTTTTACATGCTTTCGAACTGTGAAATGGGGAAGAGGTAGGGGCAAATGATAGGAGTTGACTCTGCCGTGCATTGTCATGAGCTCAAACCGCCAGAGTGCTGACTATCTTTGGCCAAAAAAATCCAGCATTTTTAGGCTGCTGTATCACTGTGCTCTCCTATAGAAATAAATACAACATTTCCAAACTTGACTGGTAACTAACAAGGATATGAACCTGCCATCTGTCATGATTACTCAGAACAAATAAAAATATCATTTTCACTTTCTAACACATTTTTAAATGTTTAAATTCTTCTATTCATGAAAAAAATCTGCAAATATGCAAAATTCAAAAACAAAGAAATATTTTTACCCATCTACACTTGTCTAATTCATTAAGTAAAACTATTTTCCACATGCCTAAAAACTTAACCCTAATCCTAAAATATGAGTATGATGCTGGAGCTACACAGTATTAATAGATGACCACTGAAAGTTAAAGTTGATGTTATATATAAACTGACAGGGAAACTGCATAGATACCTGAAAAGCATGTCAGAGGAAATAGCAGGATTGCTCACTGAAGTATCAGCTTGGAAGTAAATGGAAATGTATCTCTTAATTTTTTTATTCCATTTTTATTTTGTTCAAAAAAAGTTAAAATACAAAATACAAACATCAAAGTTTACTTTTTTCTCTTTCAAAAAAACAAAGAAAAAAACACAAAATGAACAAGACATTAAAAAGTGCATTAAAAAACCTAACACATACACACCTATTATCTCTACTAGTTGAATACTGATTAATATATTAGAACAATATTAGTTTCTCTCCTCTTGAGAAACAGGCCCCCAAATTTTTTAAACTATTTACAAGTTATTTCCCTGTAATGGATCACCATGACTTTCTAATTGCTCCCAGAGGGTACTGGAATCTTCAAGATTCCCTTTCCCAGATGAGTCCATGGCCTTCCAAAAGTCATTCCTAAATGCTCCCATTGAAATCCAGGGAGCAGCACTGCCAGAGAACCAACTTTGGTAGAAAAATTGGCAGTTCATCGGCAGGGGGGGAAATGTTCCTACTGTTCAGCAGCCATCTTGGGGAGGAATCCCAGAAATGTATCTCTTTTAAATTCTTTATATTGTAATATAAACACAGATGCCAATCAATGTGGTATTGGACTGCCACTGTGAAGATCCAGATTTGCATCTACCGGTATCTTCAGCCACAAAGGTGACTTTGGGCAGATCATTGTCTCAGTATTGTCTGTGTGAAGAAAAATAGAAATGAGGTGTACCATTATGAGCTACTGAATAAAAATCATAATACGTATAAACCTAAGAAACAAATAAATGAAGCTATGAAACAATAGTTTATTGAGGAAAGTCTCAACTCTAACAGGCTGCTATGGGAAATTTATGATCAATAATATCATAGATTAGCCGCCATTGAATGGCCAGCAGTCCCAGTGGGAGGTCTGAGGAGTGCAATGGGCACAGTAATAATGAAACATGGACAAGGCATATTGTTGTGTATGGACTGAGTCTTCACTCAGGTCCGTGCTTCAAGCGGGAAGCACGGACCTCTCCCATTGGCTGAGCCGTTTGACAGCCGGCTATAAAAGGCGGCTGTCAAATGGCATCAGCTGTTGCCGCTCCAGCTGGCTGCCGTGTTAGCGCGGCAGTAGCGGTAACCCTCTTTACTTATAATAAAGAGTTAAGCTTTTAGCCTTGACCTGGTCTCTGCCTGAGTTATTCCGTCGCTCCACAACACATATAACACACATTTGGAAAGAGTTCTCTGTGTGAGAATGTTAGTGACATATTGTTAAGCTTATTCAGCATTTTTTCTATATTTCTACCTTGAAGTGATAGGAAATCATTATATTAGGTTTTGGCAGCTATATCATTACCATTTAGTTGGTAGTGTAATGAGAGGCAGACTGAGTGCATAAAAAGGGGCTTCAATTCTATTTCATATTTTATGCTGTGTGGTTTTTTTTCTCCCAGAAATCCTTAGTATGCAGAGTTTCCATTAGCTTTGACTCCATTAGCTTTAAACCCAGCTGCTTAACTTTCAAGAGAATTGTATAATCCTCTAAACCATTCAGAGACTCCCAGCTTTGGGATAATCTTCTAAACATGAAATGCTCTTTTGTAGATCAGAATAGTTATGTGTTTATTTATCTACCTGAAATATTTAGCAGTAGCTGTAGGGAATGGCTTACAAGCAAGATGGCACAAAGCAAAACTAACTTTTTTTCCCCTTCTACAATACTTGTAGGAAACACCAGGAAAGAGGAAGGGCAGGGAATTCCTGGAAGTGGTTTGTGAAGCTGTTGTAGCTAAACAAAATCTCTAGGGAACACAAAGATATCAGAAGCTGTGAGAGAGCCAGCCAGCTAAGGGATATGAGCAGGTGAAAGAAAAAAATGCTGCTGAGAGAGCAGTGCTGGAAAAGCTAATAAACCTTGCTTGTCAGAAGAACTATATGACAGGCAGACAGGCAGAGAAAAGACGGCAGAGAAAAGACACTTCCCATTTTCAGTTGGGCTGTACAACAGTGTAATCCATTAAAGCTTGACAACTGTCTAGCCTGGCTCTCTTCTATATAATATGCTTACATTCCATCAAAGGAGCAAAGAAGCAAAATAGTAACAGGGAAAGAGAGCTGAGTAAGGGAAATCTGTCTGAATTCTAGACAGGACAGATTGGCTACTATGAGAAAAAATGGCCAACAAAAGTAAGGAAGAACTAAGAAATAGCCAGACAGAAATCAATAGCACAACCAAGTCAGGGAAACAGCAACTTATTTTTCACTTCACACAAGGAGGAGATGGTAGAGACAGTAAGTAATGCAATAAGACTGCATTTTCCCTCCAATATGGGCTATATTAACTGCTTAGGAGAAGCAGCATTTGCCCTCATCTCTGCCATATGAGGGGACTAGCCTTAGCACCTTAGAAAGGAAAAACTATTCTACCACGTTAACTTTCAATACTTTACTGTGTGGACATATGGATAGATAGAAAGAGGGGAGAGAGAAAGATTGGTGGGTAGAAGGTCAGTCAGACAGACAAGAATTCAGAATACTTTTTTAGTTCAGTTCAGCCTAATTAGATTGTTCACACAAACTGAGATCAGGGGTGGGATTCTACCAGTTCTGACTGGTCCTCTAGAACCCCTTGTTATCGGAGAACCTGTAGTTAGAAGCAATCTCCTTTTGTTTTTTTCCACCCTTATTACATTCTTGCTAGTATGCCTAGACTTCCTGTCTCTGGAGCTTCTGGAGCTTGACTTTCTTAAAGGGAAAGGGTTGTTTTAAGATTTTTACACTGCTGTTGGGAGGAAATACTTCCCTGGACAATCAGCACTTTGAAGAAATAATTGAATAATGAAGCAGAGATGTCAGAAAGAAGCTTTTAATGACAGGGAACAAAGATGAATGAGATTCAGCAAGGCTTCTTGGCTAGCTAGAAAGATTGACATTCAAACGTGAGTTTACATACCCTTTCTGAGTTTTGGTCTAAAACTGGTTTTTGATGAAGGTTGGTTCTTGCTTTGTGACATTTAATCCTGTGTTTATTGATGGAATAATTTTCCCTATTCAGCTTCAACAAGCAACAGCTACTGTTGAGGTTTAATTATTTGTATTGTGTTTGGATTTTTTCCTGCCTTATGGTTTCTTTTTCTATCTGGGGAGGGAGTCTTCCTTCACTGCTTTAGTGGTCCTTTTCGGGTGTATTTTCAAGAGGCAGGATGCAAGCTTGGCACTGATTTTTTTTTCCTGCCTTTCGGGGGGGCATGTGACTTTTCCTTAAATCTGGATGATTTCTTTAGGATACCTTGTGAGGTGAGCGAGACAGCTGGTGTTTTTAAGTGATGCAAATTGATCTAAAGATTGCTTCTCCTGGGTGTGCTCTTTCTGGAGAGCTTAAATGACCACTCTGCTAAAGGGTTTCACTTTATAAGTAAGAGTTGGCTGCTGATAGTTATCACTGCATTTTAACTATTATAATTCCTCAAGGTGCTCTGGCACCCTGCCTGATTTGTAACTCTGGCTTGCAGGTATTTTTAATCTAATGATTGGTATTTATGGCAGCTTTTTGAAGCAAAGAAACTTTTTGTATTTTTGTACCGGTAATCCTTGATCTACAATAGTTCATTTAGTGACTATTCAAAGTTACAATTGCACTGAAAAAAGTGACTTATGACCATTTTTCACACTTATGACCATTGCAATATCCCCACTGTCATGAGAGGCCAGGCGAGGAGAAGCGGCCCTTGACATGAGTGATGTTGAGTTGGCCATGCCCACCCAGTCATATGACCACCAAGCCACACCCACCAATAAGCCATTCCCACAGAACCGGTTGGGAAAAAAATTGAATCCCACCCCTGACTGAAACACAAACAGCACCTCCAGAAAGACTTAGTGTTAACTTGCACTGTTCTATCACAAAAGCAAGATTATTAAAATGCCAACAACGAATTAAAGTTAAGGTTTTTAATTGAACTAATTTAAATAAATATGCTAATTAAAGTTTAATTTATGGTCAAGTTTACATGGGTCACAAAAAAATTCATTACATTTGTGGAAGATGGTCTTGGAAAATATCTACATATATATATTGGCTGTTGGCTGAATGGTAGGGATATTAGTCAAATACAACATGAAAAATAAATTTATTTATGAATTGTGATAATTTAAAAAGCAATAATGTTGCTTTTGATGCAGATATTCTGACAATGATAAGATGGTATTTAGCAGTGTCTGTTTATCCCATAAGAAATGGGGTGAAATCTCCTGATAAATTCAAATATTCAGAATGAGAATAATTTTTGAAAAACAGGTCCCTACCAGTAAAGTGATTCTAGGCAACTTACAAATAATAAGAAATACACATAATTAAAATTTTAAATCCTATATAAAAAATCTATGTGTCCCCAAGGACCTAATAATGATTAAGAATATAGGCAGTTTGAAGCAGGGTGAGGGTTTTGTTTGTTTTGTTTTGTTTTTGTAAAATAATAGTGTTCAGGTCTGTCATATGGAATATTTGCAGATATCAAGAAAGTCCTTTAGGTGTTGCTCAAAGGATTCCATGATTGGTATAACAATGTATTTCTTTTTCCGTAAGCATTCAACTTCAATCTGCTAGACCCAGTATTTCAATTATTTCATCCTTTTTACTAGAAAGGCAACGTTCGCTGTTGTTTGTTACATGTTGAATTTTTACCTTCATGCATTTAGTTGACAACGCTTCTTCTTGAGTCACTAAAATAAAGCCTTTACTTACTTTTTTTAACACTCCTGGTCTTAACCAGCTCCCTGAGGTTTTTTTTTTATCAGCTTTACTTTATATATCCTTCAAATATTTGCCACATATTGGCTATTTCTTCCAATTAAGCAAACTGGTTTCAAGTTCATCCTTCCACTTTGTTGTTTTCAAGAGTATTCCATATTTTGACTGCCTTCAGCAAGGATTCTTAGCTTTTCTTAATGTAGTCATTCAGGTCATGTCTATTTTTCCTCCACAATTTGTCTCATCTGTAAAAGTCCACTCCCTAAGCATCTAAGAATATAAGCTGTTTCCAACACTATAAAAGCTGGCTGGTTAACTTTGAGGCAATCACTTTCTCTCATCTCACAACATCAGACTGTGATGTTGTGAAATGAGAGACTTGGTCAATCCCTATTGCAACCAATGGATCAATGCTTGCTTGATGTGAAAAAGGCAGACCAAACAAGAAATGCTAAGGAGAAAAAAAAATATTAAGACTATGTATTGTCACTATCCTCAGGAAATTGAAGTTGTCCCAGTTAGAAAACATATTAAGAAAAATGATGGCTGGACTATGCTTAACAATTTACCATAGGTATATTAGGGGTGGATAGAGGCTATTAATTCCATGCCTCAACTCCTTCAAGGACTCATCAGTAACATATATTCAGTAGTGCATTGGAGCCAGCCATTTGACTGTTCTTTCTTGCAGCAAACTCTGAACAAAAATCATCTTGCATAAACTAAGTTGTGGAAATCTGAAATTGATCCTGATTTTTCTCCAAATTTCTCTTGTAAATTCCCATGACAGCACAAGTAACTGATTGGCTTCAGGTTATTGTACTATTCCTGGCTGAGACAAGCCTTGTCCCAAACATCAGGAAATAAACACAAAAATATTAAAATTCTGCTTCACTGATATAATCTATAATAACTTTATATAGAATTTTTTTTATTATACCAAGAGAGTCAAAGTGGGGCAACTTTGAGTTTGTTTCTCACACTTTTCTGTTTTCCAAGATTAAACTCATGTTTATTAATGCTGAATACAATCTTCAAGGCCATTTCCATGCTACTTTACAACTATGTGAACTGTTTCCTTTTGTTTATACACCCACTTCCTCTTGATATTTTAATAATAATGCTTTGGCAAGTTCTGATCAGATTCCACTGAGCGTAGTGCCCACTGATTTAGCAAGCCACTGAATCAAACAATGACATCTTCTAAGGTCCCTCCTCAGCCAGCACTGATGCTTCTTTTGCCAACATGGGTGCCAAGAAGCAGGATAAATACCTCCAGCTTGAGAATCCTGCACCCCATCAAAGTAAACACCTTATGAGCAAACAGGAAGAGACCAACTCTGTAAGCCAGCCCAGTGCCTTATTTTTGACAACAGATGAGCCAGGAAAATCTTCCTCACTTGGCAGGAAGAGGATTTAAATTGTGCAAGGACTGCCTTTCATTGTGGCAAATATCTCAGACACTTAATTTTGTATGTTTTTGCTCTTGATCAGGAGTGTCAAACTCGCATCATCACATCGTTGTCATGTGACGTATTGTGACTTTTTTCCCCTTCGCTAAATCAGGGGTGGGCGTGACCAGCACATGATGCATTCGACCCCAGGCCACGAGTTTGACACCCCGACTCTGGATATCTTGGTCTGTTCCTGACCAAGTCACTGGTTTTTCCCTAAATACCTTTTGAAACATTTTGAGTTTCTGATTATAAACTGTCAGACTTTGGATTATGTCTTCTCCTCAGACTCTTGTAAGCTGATGTGATATGCATGCTCTTCCTCCTTCTTCCCAACTCCTCTTCTGTTGCCCCCAAATGACATTTTTGCTGCCAGTTGCATGGGTGGTTTTTTTTCCCCCCTTTGCTGAAGTCCGGAAACAAAAAGCAATTTATTCTTTTTCAGGTCATGCATCTGTAGCTATCGTTCTCTCAACTGTAGTAAGAAAGAATTCTATATGGTTCCTTAACTTTGGAATTTTAGTAGGTTTAGGGACTTCCTATTTTGAAGTAAGAGAGAAGGTCCACTCCTCTGCCAAGAGCAGCTACTCGTATGCCTGTGAATATTTGGATCATTTGCTTAAAGATTGTCAACTAAGACTCCCTCTCTAATTTCTCACATTCTAATCTATCACAACTCTTGATTTCTTTCCCATACCTATTTTCTTCCTGTGGTTCAACATTTTAATCAATTTGTTTCATCTATGATATCCTCATAAATCAAAGCCTCTTAATTTGCAGGAGTTGCTTATAGACTTAAAGGCAGGATGATGACTCCTCTCGTATCCATGGAGGAAACACAGTTGGTTGCCCACTTCTTTTTCTGGAGAGCCTGACTTAAACAATTTACCTGGCTCTTTATCTAAGAAAATGAGGTGGCAGGAGCAGGAGGATGACATAAGATGTTACCAGAATATGGGAAACATAAGGGAGTTGCTAAACTATGGCAAATAAGGAACAGTTGGATATATCAGTTTTGTCTCTTAAGTGAGGCCTCAGTGTATAAGTTAGGAAATCTATGAGAAATAAATTTTACTTTAATCATCTCACTAATGAATGAGAATTTCTTATTTCTCTTATTTAGTTTGCAAGATTCTCTTATCTGTTCCCTTCTTCTTGCATTAAACCTGATTAATAAAACAGTGAGAATCTTGCTTCCTTGGTTATACATGCTATTGAAGACAGTGCAGGTAATCTTGTTGTAATTGGAGTGGTCAAATATGTAGAGGTGCTAAATAATAGATAATCAGAGTTGGAAGGGACCTTATAGGTCATCTAGTCCAATCCCCTACCCAAACAGGAGACCCTACACCATTTCTGACAAATAGCAGTCCAATCTCTTCTTGAAGGTCTCAAGTGATAGCACTCCCACAACTTCCGTGGGCAAGGTGTTCCATTGGTTGATTGTTCTCATTGTCAGAAAGTTTCTCCTTATTTCCAGGTTAAATCTCTCCTTGTTCAGTTTCCATCCATTATTCCTTGTCTGGCCTATAGGCACTTTAGAAAATAGATTGCCCCCCTCTTCTCTGTGGCAGACCCTCAAATATTGGAAGACTGCTATCATGTCTCCCCTGGTCCTTCTTTTCACTAGACTAGCCAAGCCCAGTTCCTGTAACTGTTCTTCATATGCCTTAGTCTTCAGTCCCCTAATCATCCTGGTTGCTCTTCTCTGCACTTTTTCTAGAGTCTCAACATCTTTTTTATAATGTGGTGACCAAAACTGGATGCAGTACTCTTGGTCTGTCTTACTAAGGCTTTATAGAGTGGTATTAGTACCTCTCTTCATCTTGATTGTATCCCTCTGTTAATGCAATTTAGGATTGCATTAGCTTTTTTGGCTGCTGCTGCACACTGTGGCTCATATTTAGCTGGTTGTCCACTAAGACTCCAAGATCACTCTCACAGTTACTGCTATTGAGCCTGGTTTCACCGAGTCTATATGTGTCCTTTTAGTTTTTCTTACCTAAGTGTAGGACTTTACTTTTCTCTACATTGAATTTCATTTTGTTAGATACGGCCCAGTGTTCTAGTCTGTCAAGATCCATCTGGATCTTGAGCCTATTTTCTTGGGTGTTAGCTATTGCTGCCAGCTTAATATCATCTGCAAATTTGGTAAGTTCCCCTTCTATTCCCTCATCTAAGTCGTTAATGAAGATATTGAAGAGTACTGGACCTAAGACAGAACCTCGTGGCATCCGTCTGCTTACTTCCCTCCATGTAGGATACCTCTATTTATTTTATAGCTATTTCTGTTTTCTGCAAGACTGAATTTGAAATATATATCTTGATCATACATGCAAATGAAAAGCAATATGAAAAATACTAAATATAGTTTATCATTTGAACAAAAGACAATATGTGCAATGTTTGCTAACTATTTTTGCACAAATGCAACTATGTGAAAATGGAAAGCCAACTTTTTGCAGTCTGGAAGTCTTCCCTGGCTGCAAGCCCTTTTGCTAATTATCATAATAAGTAAATATTACTAGTATTCCAAATTGTGAAAGTTAAACAATAATACAATTACATTATTTTGATGTCAATAAATTATGTTTTCAGAAATGAATAATTTCTCCAAGTTCTATAATACAAAAGAAAAGATTATCCAAGAATTTTATCCCTCTTTACCCTTCTAAATTTTTAATAAAATGTGATTGATTAACATTCAAATACAAACACGGAAAACTCTATCGACCCTCACACTAATCAATGTTTCCAAGAAATCAAAAGTCCCAGCCAGCAAATTTGGATTGCTTACAGCCAATAACAGTTCATGTTTGCATTCTGATATTTTTGGCTTAAGGCCTGCAACTGATGGATCTGTACAATCTGATGCAAGACAAATATGTTTATACCTAACTTCAGGTTTACTGTAGAATTGGCTAAAGATAAAATGTAGTACAGTCATTTGAGAAAACATGGATTTCCTTAAAATCAGGATAAAGAAATGTTAGGCATTTTCCCTAGAGTTTTTCCAAATTTTATTATATTGTGATTTTGAATGAAGGAAAAAAAGAAATCATTAATTCATATAATAATGCAACAAGGACCTTGGTGGTGCAGGCTGTTAATCATCTAGCACTTAGTGCAAGCTGCCTGCAATTAGTGCAGGCTCGAATCCCACCAGGCTCAAGGTTAACTCAGCCTTCCATCCTCTCGGGGTAGGTAAATAGAGGACCCAAGATTGTTGGGGGCAATAAGCTGACTTTGTAAAATGCCGCTTGGGGGGCCAAAAGCCCTAGTAATAAGCAGGCATATACAATGGCATGAAGGCTATTGCCAAGCACTTAGCATGGTACTCCATAGACTGTAAGCCGCCCTGAGTCTCCAGAGAAGGGCGGCATATAAATGCAAATAAATAAATAAATAAATAAATAAATAAAATAAATAAATATTGCCCATGCCATTACATTCTGAACCAAATGCAGCTTTTGAATGCTCTTTGAGCGATACAGCCCCATGTACAGTGTGTTCCAATAATCCAGTTGACTAAAGAATAAGTAAACACAAGCAATGACTCCTAAATCTAAGAAATGGTGCAGTTAGTGGACAAGATATATTTACATCCAAAGGCCCTACTGGTCATGTCTGTGACCTGTTCTTGGAACAGGAGCCATGAATCAGGAGAATCCCAGATTGCACTAACATCTCTAACTGGGGGAGGGGAGTATCCCAGCTATAGTTAAAAATATGTGGGGGCCTCTAAACCTATAACCTATCTTGTAATGGTTGTGCCTAGTTCTTCTCCATCCAGACCCATACATCCTCCAAACATTGGAAAACAAAATATCCATAGTATGATTTGAAGGCCTGGAATAGTGTTATGTAACTGAGTATCATTGGCATACTGATGATAGTTGGCCCCATGCTGGTGGAGGAACTCATCCAGCAGCTTCATTTGTCTGTTTGCAAGCTGAAAGTTGAGTCCTGTGGCACCTCACAGGACCTCTCACCCCTCACCATACCAACTGGAACCAGTGTTGAAATAGAAGTTAGAACTTCAGAGAACTACTGAAGAACTGTGTCTTCGATTTTCAATTTTCTCAGATAACCCAGAAAAATTCAACTGGTATGTAAAGCCACTAAGAAATCAAGAAGGGCCAAATGGATGCATGACCTCCATCCCAGTTCTGTGATTAATGATTAATACCATCTCATTGTTATATCCCAGCCCTTCCTGTAACAGGTCCAGATAATCCTCTATTTCCAGAGCCCTTTGAAACAATATCATTGTTTAAACAACTTTCCCAAAAATGGGATGGTTGGAGACTGGGAAGAAATGTATGGTCTTTTGAGTAAGGGGTGAACCACCTCCTCCAATAGAACTGTTCCTTTCCAGAAAGAAGCATTCATGCCTAAGTTTTAAAAAATTGAGAAACAGAAACACTTGTGCTTCTAGATCCTATCCATCCCCATGAAGCTTCTGAAAAGTGCACATCTTTCCTGTCAAGAAGATTCATAGGCTCATGGAGGATGCACAAGGGTCTGCAAGAGGCCATGCTAGTCTGGGAAGTGCATGGGACTGAGGCCAGAATAGGAAGTAAGTGAATGCAAGGAGATGCAGCATGGGCATGCGGGGGGGCTGCCAAGCAGCTTGTGGGATGCACATGCAGAGGGGCTGGGGGGAAGGAAGAGAAATAAGGAAGAGTTACCCCGTACTCTTGTAACCTTCACTGCAAGCCTCTCCAATCATGATCCTGTGATTGTGGGTGTGTTGGAAAAGCCAGAATTCTGAGGACTGATTTTGTTCAACACGGTTATACTTTTGAATGATTGTTGAATGAATGGCCATATACCGAGAACAACCTGTAAATTAAATAAACCTTTGATAAGAATAAGATAGGGATTAAGAAGTCTGTCAAAGAAAATAGGATTCAAAATAAAAAACAATACCAGTCTTGCAACATATTTACGGACAGAGAGATGTGTACAAAATGACTAGTCTGATCATTTCCAAGAAATTGAACAATTCTGAACACAGAGGTTACTAACTGTTTATTTGTTTAAATATGGCTGCATACCTTATACAATGACTCTTGGTGGCATACTAACATTAAAAACCCAAAAGTTAAAATGATATCCCAGAGTGGCCAAAGTAAACGATACCTTCCAATTAGAACATTATATTAACAACAAAGCTTGCCTAACTTCCTGGTTAGGTAACTTCCTGCCCAAATATTTGGAAAAACAGTCAGGTTATCATGGCCTTGCAAAAAGCTAAAGGACTAGGGCTGTCTGAATTGGCAGAATGCTGTTCTACAAAGTAAGTACTGCCATAAAGTAGGCACCATTCCTGGGACAAGTTGACAATGTTTGATGGATCTAATGGGGTAAGCACAAACACTGAGAGACAGAGATGAGTTTCCTGGTCCTATGCAATGCTGGACTGTATAGATGACCATCAGCACTTTGAATCACACTCAGAAGTCTACTGGGAGACAAGGTAGCCTATGGAGCAACAATTTTATATGGGCAAGAGATGCTAAAACTACTCATGCCACATTCTGGACCTGCTGTGGTTTCCAAGACTTTATCCAGGAATATTCCATGTAGAGCAGGGATGTCAAACTCAAGGCCTGTGGGCTAAATCCAGCCTGCGGAGTGCTTAGATCTGGTCCACAGGGCCAACCTGGAAACAGTGAAGGATCGGCCCACAGTGCCTTTGCCAGTGAAAACAGAGCTTGGGAGGGTGACCCTCCCGAGCTCTGTTTTCACTGGCAGATGGTTGTAGTAGGCCATTTCAGCCGAAAATGGATCTCAGGAGCCTGTTTTCACTGGCAGAGTGCTTGGGCCACCACAGATGTCCCAGACATGAGTGATGTTGAGCTGGCCATGGCTACCCAGGTCATGCCCACACACCACCAAGTCAAACACAACCCTGATGCGGCCTTCAATCAAATCGAGTTTGACACCCCAATGTAGAGAGTATACAGTATTGCAGTAGTCCAAATGGATGATAATTAAGGCATGTCACTGTGAGCAAGGACAATAATTAGGCGCAGTTGGTGCACAAGATAGTATAAAGATTCTATTGGCCATGGGGATCACCTATTCTTTGAGTCCAGAACTCCAATTGACTAGGGAAGCACTGTATCATTTTGTTCTATTACTTATCTGAAATATATTCTTTTGTCAATTTACTAATAGTAGCACTTGACAAATCAGATATTCTTTTGTGCACAAACTAGTGCAGAGAAAAATTCAGAGTTTTTAATCAAGTGTATGCCAGACCACCTTAGCAAAGCTGAGAGCCAGATATTATATATTACTATTAAGGCTCATATACAAAAGCTCTCACTGACACATGTATTTCACATATTTCTGATTTATACTGTAGAACAGAAAGAGAAAACTATCCTAGATTATTTAGCTGAAGATAATGCATATTAAAGACAGTGAGCTAATTCAAGGTATTGTGATAAATTTCTCCTCCTCACAGTCATACTCCTATGCATTATTCCTGCTCTTGAGTATATTGATATAATAAGTTTACCTTCTCCACATCTCACAGTGAAGTTTGATAATGTTACTGCTCTCACAGAAATGTCTTCATAGGTATATTCCTTGCCATCCTTTCCTCTCCGACCTAGTATCACCTGCTGATGGGGAAAAAACAGCTATCGGTTACTTTCCTGAATACATGGCAGGATAGACATGGGTCTGGTTTTATTATTTATTTGTTTGTGAATTTGTTATTGGAAGAATACTAATCCACGTTGGAAAACATGAGAGACAAGAGATTGAATTTCTCTCAGGGACAATACCTACAAACCTGCCCCATTGTCATAGTCCAAAGAAAATGGGAAAAAGAATAAAGATGGTTCTTCTAAGAGCCAGCTTGAGATAGTTGAAAAAAGTTCTAGCAAATGTTGACTACATTCCTACAACAGAATAGTCTCAGATTTAATTAATACTAGATTATTTACTAAGATAAAACAATTTACTATAAAGAAAGAGAGGGAGGATTTTTTTTCCTGACAACAACTGCAATGAATACATTTTACTCAAGAGCAAGCTTTGCAAATTCTTCTATGAATTATTTTTGTTCATCAGTAGGAATGTCAACCTCCTGGAAGAGCTGAATTCATTCTTTCATAAGTTGGTGTTCCCACACCCAGTCTCCCTCAAAATAAAAATAAATAAGCTGTGCAAGTGAAATGTTTGGCCTCTCTCACAGCCACAGTCAAAATGGCCATGGGCTGCAGAGCCCGCCTGCCAGATAAGAATGATAGCCCAAAGCAGGTCTGCCTAACAAGTTGATGTTGAGCAGTTATCCATTTTCTGAAGATTACTTCTTCATGCACCTTAAAATGCTCTCATGAGAAGTCTTCTGTTGGGAAATAAGACAAAACGCAACTTCTAGGCCAGGGTACCTGATATCATCTTCTGTTGATATAAGACCATAACCTCTATAAATGGTTAATAGGACATCTTCACATATAAGCCCAGTGCATCAAAAGTCGAACCCTATCACATTGCATTCTATTGAGAATATTAAAAAACAAAAGCAGCTCGCTCAATATCTGGAGAGTTCTCATTGTCAGCAGTTTGAAATTGGCTTTCTGGAGTGAGCTAGAAGATAGGAAGTACAGGACAAATAGCTGTCACATGGCCAATAAAGATTGGGTTCCAGATAAGACCAGAAGGAGACCAGACCACTACTTTGTTCAGAGGTCCACCAATTAAAAGCAAGATTTTCATCATTTAGGTAGATGTTTTGACTGTAATCTATTCAAAGTTGGAATTTAGCCTTAAATATGCAAGATGAAAGGCAAGTAGAGTTTTTAACACAATATCAAATACATGTTTTCCTTAAATTCTGGAAATCTCAGTTTTAACTAACATCAGAACTGCAAATTATATCAAAAGTTAAAATAATATTAACTTAATGTTAAAAGATGGATCTAAACAGTTGCCTTTGCAGTTCATGTAATTTTACAGCAATCAATGGAGGATTTATTTTTACAGGAGTTTCTTTTAGAATATTCTTTTCAGAATATGAGCTATATTGTTACTGAGCAATAGGTTGGCCTAAATACTGACTTGGCACGTACAGAATTTAATTTTCTGTTCTGAGACAGGGAGAAGCTTTTGGCTGAGATGACATTTAGTTTCCAGCAATACCTGAAAATTATGAGCTCTACAACTTCTTGTCTCCATACAAGTAATAAGTAATTTGACAATATTGCTAATCAAAAGGCACTGAAGGAATACTTTAAGACCATTTTTCCAAAGAATTAAGATTTCCACATTACCTTTGGTTTGCAAACAAGCCAGGCAAGAATCTATTCTCATGTCATCTGAAGTATTAAAAAAGTACCAAAAACAAGGCAATGGGGCTCATACAAGGCAATGGGGCTTTTATTTTATTATTTTATTTATTTATGTACGTATTATGTATTAATTTTTAATGTTACATTTTATTTTGAAGAGATTGAATAGAGCTTCCTGAATACTTCTGAACTGAAACTTTAAATGACAGAGTAGTCTCCTGGCTTTAAACTGGAAGGTATTCATTATTCATAACCACTTACACATTGAGTAATCCATTGAGTCATTATCTAATATTTGCTCTTCGTTTTTCCAATTCTATTTGCTTGTATGATCTATGTTTATGATCAAATGCACACACATATTCACACCTTCTCTCAATGGCTTGTGAACTTCTGAGTACCAAGCTATTGCCAATACCAAATATATTATTTCATCCACAGTACTAACACATGTACAAAAGAGCAGAGCTTTCACTGTATTATCACTCTAGTGCTTTCATCTCCCCTGCCAACAGCTCTGGGGAATGGGCAAAAGATTTACTTATGTGGAGGAAGTAGCATTTTGTTCAGTTTTGTTCTGCAGAGAAACGTAAGGACCTAATTTACAGCATGAAGAGATCCTCCAGCAATCAACAGACCCCAGATTATTGCTTTCTTCTGCAACTTGTTTTCTTCATAATATCTTTGAAATAATGGAGTCTCATAGCCAAGCAGAATATTTTAAGTTCAACCATGGGAAGTGATTTTTATTAATTCCACAGCATGCTGAAAGAACATTTCACTCCTCACGCATAATGCTGACAAAAATCCTCACCCTGGGAGGGTGATTAGAAGAATGTTGCACTGACACCAGTGAGAACATTTTTTTCGTTAAGGATAATCATCCAATTGTAGGAAATGGAGAGCAAGATGGTGATGATCATCATCATCATCATCATCAAAATATCTGATATACCATTAAAGTGATATCTCATTTGGTTTTTTGGTATCATCCATAATAGAGGAAAGCCAACAGCTCCATTACTTTATTCTTCCCCAGTATTATTCTCCCTTTGTTGTTCCTCGCATTTCACCAATTGAAAGCTTTTGGAAAGCTTCTGCACTGGATTCTCTAAAGCATCCATGCCTCTTCCTTATCTTTAGACACCATGTAACAAATTCTTATCCTAGTTTTGGGAACAGCTTCTTTCCTTCTTCCTCTCTGAACTGAGGCTTTCTCAACTGTGCCTGGCTGAAGCACAAATAAGAACTGCCACAGTGTTTTGGAAACTGAAATGGAAATACCAAAAAACCCACGAGACCCTGGCTGTTCTGAACATTTTGAAAGCTGCAGGTTTTCATTTTTGTTTTGTTTGTTTGTTTGCTTTTCTTTAGAAAACACTGCTCAATAATCTCCAAGGGGCCCGTGTTTGGCAGTGCATGATGGCCTGGGGAACTTTGCCTCTCACATGGAGTGAAGAATAAACATTTCCTAGGGGAGGCATACACTGTTTTATTATCTCTTTCTGGTCTAGGCATTTTAGGCTAGGCATGTCTACTCTAGGCATATCCAACAAGTCCCATGTGGAAGAATGAAGAGCAATTTCAATCAAGTCTATGTCAGGGCTGTACAGTATACTATTCCATTTATTTTTGTTGTCATTTATTAAAAAGGCACTAGAAAGCCTTTATTCAACTAGTCAACTGGTTGAATATTTCAATTGATCTGAATATTGATAACAGTACATATATTTATATTTGAATTTATATAAATAAAGACAAGTACTCTTAGCAGAAAACTTTATTATTGTCTGTCCATGTTATGACACACAGTTGGTTGACTTGAGCGCTGTCATTACATATTGAATGTCTATCCTAAATTGGTCAATTTATTAATAGAGAGATTTAATAAGCAGAATGGATGCTGAATGACTGTCTTCTCTTTCTATATCATTCTGGTGTTGAGCATCAAAGACCCTAAAATAGATTTTATGTTTATAAGCAGCTGGGAGCTAAAGATGGAAATTTTTGTAATATGCTGTCCAGACATTGAAGCTCCTCAGGGGGTTCAAAAAAAATCTATCCTCTTTAGACAAGGAGCAAAGCCATTTATTTATCCAAGCTTTTTGAATCAATTGTCATCTTCCCCAAGACCTCTACTTTGATAGCATCATCTATTTCATTGTGTTTCTGATTTTTACTACATTTAAGGTATTTATTTATTAAAATGTATGATATAGCAATTGGTCTGATAACCTGTCAAGAGAAGAGTATTACTTCTCTGGGGCTCATGTTTAAGACATGATAGAAAGGATCCCATGACTTCTTAAGGCCACTGACAATTATAACTTTCTGCTGATTCATGTGGAAAGAAATGGCAAGAGACAATGAAGGAGGAGAAGAGATAGGCTGAGAGCATACTGTAGATAATACCTTTTTTTACTTCTTCCTGTTGAATTACATAACCCAGAAAAAGAGGAAGAATGCAAATAATTGGCTTCATGGATAGTGCCAATGAGAATAGATTGTTGTTGTTGTTTTAAAATGGGATGCATTTCTGCTGTAAGGGATTCTTGCAAGGCACCTCACAAGAATTGAGAAGAATGTGTTTGGAAGGCAACTTGCCAATCTCATCTGGAAAAGCTTCGGATAGAATTCTCTAAAGGAAAGAAAAGAAAGCCCAGAAAGTGGCATGATGCTGACTACAGGGAATGGAACAGGGTGTGATAGCTGCTTTTAGCCACTTAGGGCATATCTGGAACGGAATAGCATGGAAATCTTAGTAATAAATAAAAAATGCACAAGGAGTGGAGGCATCAACCCTAATGAGCATGCAAATGCAGGAAAGACTAAGGTCCCAAGAGTAGAAACACAAGGAAGTGGAAATAACAATGATATTGTTACTATGCATTATGAACCAGCAAGTCAAGTAGAATACCTGTTTAATGCTTTTTTGGATCAGACTGCAGAACTTTCAGTGAGAAGAGACATAGAAATAATGGAAGATTTTATTCTTTGAACACCTGATTTTATTGTTAGGAAGTTTTTTCTATCATTCAATCAGAATCTGTCTTCCTGTAGTTAGTCTATTACTCAGTGTCCTGTATTCTAGAATGACAGAAAACAGTTCTTGACCTTTTTTTAATATAACGTTCTTTTGGTAATTTTAAAAATGCTGTCATATTATCTCCAGTCATCTTTTCTCCTTCAATCTTTCTTCCTTAGGCCTTTGTTTTTAACACCCCAATGATCCTCATTGCCCTTTTCTGAAACTTTGCCAATTGCTGAAAATTCTTTTTAAAGTATAGTGCTTAAAGTATATTTCTTAAAGTATAGATGATTTCATTTTCATTTTCCCCCTTTTTCAAAAGAAATAATATTTGTTCTCCTCTAGTCATGTGACACTTCACCTCTCCTTCAAACATATTCAAGAATAATACATAAGCTTTCAGCTAGGCTATTATCTATCTCTTCAGTATCCATGATATAATCCATCTTGTCATGGGAATTCAAAGTTAAGTAAAGAGGTATTACTGGATCATATTAGCACTAATCTCAAGCTTCAGTGCTACCCTTTCATTCCACACTTTATATCTTTCTTGTGGAACATATATTTCTTGTTGGAAGTTAAACCATTTGTTATGAACAGTTATAGTTTGAAATATAATTGGATTATAGAATGTAACAGGTACGTTCCATTTTCTGTTAAATATGGTTAGGATGAAACCAGGTCAAGTCAAGGTAAACTAAACAACAAATGACCCCGATCTCTGGTGCATATATAGTACATATGCCAGTTTTTTTACAGCATTTTATTCTTAAAAAATAACTAGGAGCTCATTTGATAATAAGCAAAGCTAGTTTTATTCACAGACAACATCAAATTCAGAGATAACCAGTCATTTTGGTTTACATGTGGAAGCATATTCTAATTTTCTTCTGCCCTTTTTATATGCATTTTCATCACTGCAAGAGCCCGGGAACACAAATTTCCCTCCTGTTCTTAAATTAAGATGTAGTGCAAAGTAGATGTTATTCAAATCCTAAATGTTTGTTTTAATATCAGGGTAGGGTAGAGATAGATCTATTTTCATAGATATTTGTGGAACTGCTGGTTTTAGTGAGATTTTACCTGTTGTTTTATCATCACTATTACTGCTTTGAGCAAAGTACTTATTGCATAGGAATAGGATTGTGTAACAAGTATATATTTTCTAGATGCTTGACAAAATAATTCACATTACACTTTGACTTACAACTTGAAGCTAAACTGATCCAGTCTATACAGATAACAGATAACAGAATGGACCTAATAGGTCATCTAGTCCAAACTGCCCCAACCCAAGCAGGAGACCCTACACCATTTCTGACAAATGGCAGTCCAATCCAGACTGCCATTTGTCAAAAAATTTTACTACAGGTTCTGTGGGTGTGACTTGGTGGGCGTGGCAGGGGAAGGATACTATAAAATTTCCATTCTTACCCCACTCCAAGGGAAGGAGGCAGAGAATAGATGGGGTGGGGCCATCAGAGGTGGTATTCTAAGCTACTCAAAATTTCCGCTACCAGTTCTCCGAACTATTCAAAATTTCTGTTACTGGTTCTCCAGAACTGGTCAGAACCTGCTGAATATCACATCTGGTCCAATCTATTATTGAAGGTCTCAAGTGATGGCGCTCCCACAACTTCCGAGAGCAAGCTGTTCCATTGGTTGATTGTTCTCACTGTCAGAAAGTTTCTCCTTATTTCCAGGTTGAATCTCTCCTTGTTCAGTTTCCATCCACTCTTCCGTCATATACTCTTCTAGAGAGGCTTTTGTGTTGTTATCAGGCACTGATTTCATCCAGTCTATGGTTGAATTAACTTTCTTTTACGTTCCCTGTTATATAACCAGTTGAATTATGATATGAATGTGCCTTCCTGAGTATCTGCTTTCAGAGTTCTGAGTCAGAATTCCAACAAGTGTCATATCAAAAACAGCTTTTCAATTTTAATTTTTATCTTTTGGATGTTTTTACATGTTATCTCCAATAATCAAAGCTCAAGAATATTATTCTGCAATTTCTTGTTTCCAAATAATTAATGGTAAAGTAATATATCACAAGTTTGCATGCAATCTGAGGCAGGGATCATCCATTTGAATTGTGAATTTTTCATTTTTTTTCCATGCTAATAAATGTTGCTCTCAGCATTGTGAGATATATCTGGGATGGGTGAATGAAAGGTGTGCCATAATTGTATATGTTAAGGGAGTGCAGAGACCCAGTTTGATATAGTAGTTTAGGCATCAGGCTAAAAACCAAGAGACCCTGAGTTCTAGTCCTATCTTAGACATAATGCCAGCTGGCTGATCTCTCTCTCATTTCCAAAATCTTGCCAAGAAAACTGGAGGAGTTGTCCAGGCCAAAAATCAGCATTGTCTCAAAATTAAAAACTTAAAAATGGGTAGCACTAAAAATGTGGGGGGGGGCTTGTTTACATTTGATGGACTTTAAAGGAATTAAAGTTATAAATGGAGCCTTTTGTCTTAAATATCTTGTAGATATTTAAGTATTCATTTCAACTCCAATCCCCCACCAACCCCCTCAGTATAGACTCCGGCATAATCTCCATTTGGAGTCCACCCATTGACATGTTACACACAGATTGGCACTGTCCCTGAGCTGTTCCTGTCTTAGGTAAAGAAAATATGGTGAAGAAAATACATCTCAGCTAAAATGCAGTTCTGTCTTCGTTTGTACCTGTCTCTTAACTCTGAACTGACATATCCTATTCACATGACTATGTCTAAACATAGTCTAGAAATGGAAACCCTTTTATAACATTGCAATAAGTGCTAAAATTAAACAATGAATTCACATTCATTGTGAATTCACATTCATAATCAATCCATGCATAAGAAATGCTACAATTATAAATATTTTTTGATATGCACAATGCATTTACACTCTCCTTTCCTTCTTTCTTCACTGCCTTCCAAGGATTGGTCACCATTACACTGGGACAGCCACTGGGACACTGACAGAATATGGCAAGATAAATCCGCTATAATTTTCCAGAGAAAGGTGTCCCATCTTTCTTGGGCAGATATTATGACAGCATTTTACATCTCTGTTATAGTCTTTTCCAATAAAAGCTTTTAACTGTCAATACATTACTCTGTTTATCCACATTCCTAAAATACATTGAAGTTAGTGATAAATGATTTTGCCCCATTTTTGTTACATTTTATTTCAAGTCAATGAACATGTTAAAATCAATAGTTACAATTTAATGTAACTACCATTCTATAATACAACATTAATTCCAAGGTTTTTGTCTTGAAAGTATTTTCATTTTATTCACTATATTTTCATTTTGTGATTATTGCATAATATCATTTTTTATCTTGATTTATAAAATAGTTCTTTTAATATTTAAGTTGCCAACTGTATTTCTGTGGGCTTTTTTATATTTTCCTATGTTTTTGCGTGGCATTTAATTGTTGTTAGCTGCCCAAAGTCATGAATTTGAACTGGGAAGCCATATAAATTAAACAAGTAAATCATTTTTCTTTCAACTGTGACATAACACTGTAACAATTACAGCATTCAATTACTAGATGATTTTATTATTTCTAAATACTTAATTTGGGGCTGAATCACTTGGATGATGAACCTTTAATTTCATAAATTTAAGTATTGAAATTGATTAAATAACCCTCTATAAATCATATTAGAAGATTATGGCCAGTTTCCCTAACCCCGCAAATGGCTCTCACTGTATTGGCCTACCTCAGGCACAACCCAGGTTTTTTGAAGAGCCTGGTACTGTATGTTTGTGTTTGGTGTTTGATTTTGTTGTTTACATTTAACTGATAGCTGTCCAACATTTTTTGCTGTATGTATTTTTAAATAAATAAAATTGAGGGCAGAACAAGAAGTAAGAACAATCATTGAAGAGAAGCCCAATTTAGAGCTAGAAGAAATTTCCTGACAATGAGATGTGTATATTTACATACACACACCAAATTATAATCTTGCTGGAATAAGCTGAACCTTAGCAACCAGTCTGCTTCACACTTAAGATCCACCTTAATAATATTAAGGGGTGGGGTTGTGCTGGTTATTAAGGAAGATCTGTGTCCTAGGAATCTACTGTTTCTCAGACGACCGGATGTGAATCCCTCTTTGTGAAGTGTGGTTCTGGGGTTCAGATGGGCCTGTTGATCACATACCTGGCTCCCTGCTATGTGACATCGGCCTTGCCTGAGCTCCTTGAGGTGATAGCCGGCTTGGCAGTTGAGACCCCCAGGCTTATGGTCATGGGAGATTTCAACCTACCCTCTGCCAGCGGGGCCTCGGGGGCTGCTCAGGAGTTCATGGCTTCCATGACAGCCTTGGGCCTGACACAATTAATTCGGGATCCCACACACACAGGGTGTCACATCTTGGATTTGGTTTTCGTCTCTGGTCAGTGGCAGAATGATCTAGGTTTAGGGAATGTTTTGATAGAGCCCCTGTCATGGTCGGATCATTCGCTCCTTAGACTGGACCTCGTCGCAGGGAGGCGGGACCGATTAAATGGTTCCACCCCAGGTGCCTGATGGACCTGGATAGGTTCCTGATGGAGCTTGGGCCGTTTCCCGAGACTCGCACACACAACTTGGCTGAGGACATGGCGGCCACCTGGGATAGGGTGGCAACCTTGACCAGGTTGTGCCCTTGCGGCCTCTGACCCGGTGCCGATCCCATTTGGCTCCTTGGTTCTCCGAGGAGCTGAGGGAGATGAAGCACTGGAAAAGATGCCTAGAGACCAGTTGGAGGACCAGCCGTTCCGCACCTGACCGAACACTATTGCGGTCCTATGTTAGGGCCTATTTAGTGGTGATAAGGGCGGCAGAGTGATCTTACTTTTCCGCCCTTATTGCATCCACAGAAAATCGCCCACCCATCCTTTTTAGGGTGACCCGCTCCCTTTTGGATGAGGGAGCATCGGAGGACCCCTTTCAAGGACGGCCGAGGATTTTTCTATTTTTCTGCAGGACAAAATCGCTCAGATCCGGGATGGTTCAGATTCTGACTGGGCAACTCTGGGTGGGAGGGCGGGGGTGGTTTTCGGTGAGGTCATTTGGGGGGAATTCGATCCTCTGACCCTGGAGGATGTGGACAGGATACTGGGTGGGCTTAATGCCACCACATGTTTACTCTACCTATGTCCCTCCTGGTTGGTTTTGGCCACCCGGGAGGTTATGCAAGGTTGGTTCCACGGCATTATCAACGCTTCCTTGAGTGAGGGGTTTCTGCCTCCTGCCTTGAAAGAGGTGGTGGTGCAGCCCCTCCTCAAGAAACTGTCCCTGGATCCAATATTGTTGTCAAATTACCATCCGGTCTCCAGCCTTCACTTTGTGGCAAAGGTTGTTGAGAATGTGGTGGCACGACAGCTCCCACAGCACTTGGAGGAAGCGGTATATTTAGATCCCCTCCAATCGGGTTTCAGGCCCGGGCACAGCATGGCGACGGCGTTGGTCACATTGGTGGATGATCTCTGGAGGGCCTGGGACAGGGGTTGTTCTTCTGTCTTGGTCCTGTTAGATCTCTCAGTGGCTTTTGATACTGTTGACCACAGTATCATATTGCGGCGGTTGGAGGGTTGGGAGTGGGAGGCACTGTGTTACAGTGGTTCTCCTCCTTCCTCTCCGACTGTTCGCAATTTGTGTTGGCAGTGGGGCAGAGATTGACCCCGAGGCCCATGTCTTGTGGGGTGCCTCAGGGGTCCGTGTTCTCGCCCCTGCTGTTCAACATTTATGTGAAGCCGCTGGGTGAAATCATCCATGGTTTCAGGGTAGAGTTCCATCAGTATGCTGATGACACTCAGCTATACATTTCTATCCCAGGCCACCCCGATGAAGCCGTTGAAGTGATGACCTGGTGCCTGGAAGGCATGCGGAGTTGGATGGGGGTCAACAGGCTTCGGCTCAACCCGACCAAAACCAAGTGGCTGTGGTTTCCTGTGCCCAGATACAGTCAGCTCATTCCATCGCTGACTGTGGGGGGAGAAATTCTGACCCCCACTGAGAGGCGCACAATCTGGGAGTCCTCCTAGATGTACAGCTGTCATTAGACGATCATATAGCAGCCGTCATCAGGGGGGCTTTTTATCAGGTCCATCGGATGTACCAGTTCCGCCCTTTCTGGATCAGGGCGCATTGCGCACAGTCATTTCTGCCCTCGTCATCTCCCGCCTAGACTATTGCAATGCTCTCTACATGGGGCTCCCCTTGAAAAGCATCCGGAGGCTTCAGCTGGTGCAGAATGCGGCCGCGTGGGTGATCTTGGGGGCTTCTCGGAGCTCCCATGTTACATCGCTCCTGCGCAAGCTGCATTGGCTCCTGGTGGCCTTCCGGGTGCGATTCAAGGTGTGGTGACCATCTTTAAAACGCTCCATGGCTTGGGACCTGGGTACTTGCGGGTCCGCCTACTGCTACCATCAGCCTCCCACCGGCCAGTGCGCTCCCACAGGGTGGGCCTCCTCGGGGTGCCGCCGGCTGGATGATGTCGGCTGGTGGCCCCAAGGGTGCGGCCTTCTCTGTGGGAGCAGCACTCTCCCTTTGGAACGAACTACCTACGGAGATGCGAGTCATTGCTGACCTCCGAGCCTTCCGACGCGCACTAAAGACCCACCTTTTCCAGCAGGGCGGTCTGGCCTGATGTTATGAGAAGGGTTTCAAATTTTTAACTTAATTTTTAAATTTTTATTGGGTTTTATTGGCTTCGTAGTTTTTAATTCAGCCATTTATTTAATAACTTTTAAATTTATTTTAACTTTGTTGATTGTATGTTTTATCATGGCTGTTCACCACCCCCTTTTTTGGGAAAGGGGGGCGGTATATAAACTTGATAAATAAATAAATAAATAAATAAATAAATAAATAAATAAATAATAAAATGCAGTAATTCATCCTTTATTTCAATTAACTTATTGTTTCTCATGTACCTGTATCTTTATTGTACTTGAATACATATTCATGCAATATTAATTATAAACACAGCATCTTCCCATGAATTCTTTTTCACTGCTACGTCCTTTCATGTATATTTGCACCTGGATTTCTTGTTCCAAAAGAAGTGCAGTTTTGTCAACTTGAAAAAAATTGTATCCTATAAGACATCTTAAATGAGGAAGGGGAACTTAAAACCAGACAGGAATTACAAAATGAAGGGGTGGGCTTAGCCTGCTGGCCACACATGCAAATACAATCGAGATATGAGAAAGTTGCAAAAACATAGGGTTTCTATAAAGAACCAACAACACTTAATCGGATACTAATAGGGACAGATGAAAAACTGATAAGAAAATTATATAATTATATACTAAGCTTCAAAATGGAAGGTGAACAAGTACAAGAAACAATGATAGTATGGGCAAAAAACTTTGGCTATGCTATAGAATTAGATAAATGGCAAAAACTTTGGATAGAAATTACAAACTAACAATGGCTACTCTTCATAAGGAAAACCTTTACAAAACGTTCTATAAGTTGCATCTGCCACTGGCAAGATTAGCAAAAATGTTTAAAAATATGTCCACCAAATATTGAAAATGTAACCAGATGCCAGGTACATGATTGACATATATGAAGGCAAGAAAATACTGGACAGAAATACATACATGGTTGGAAAAGATGGAAAAGCAGCATATAGATTTCAAGCCAGAAATATTTCTGTTATGTTAGTACCAGAAAATTATGATAAAGGGACTATATACTTAATGCTACATGTATTGACAGCAGTGAGAATTGTATTTGCCCAATATTGGAAAAATGAGAACACCCCATCAGATGAAAACATAATTTGGAAAATATTGGATTGTGCAGAGATGGATAGACCGACATTGAAAATGAAAGACAAAGGAGATACAGAGTACTACTCAATATGGCATAGGTTTTATCAATGGTTAGGATATAAGAGGTAAAAGTTAGGTAAAGAAAGATTATTGTTATGTGCATGTAAAAGATGAATATTGTCTATGACTATAAGTATGCTAGTATTATGAACATGATCATAAATAAGCTAATATAACTATTAACATTGCTATAATTATTATTGTTGGAAGTTAAAACCCACCCCTCTCCTAGCAAAATGAAATATTTTAGGATATACTAAAAAGGCAGAATATTTTCCCTAAGAGAAATAGAAACTCAGAGAGGCAGAAACTCACCCCCCACACACCTTTGTCAATGGGCCATTAAGGCTTAGGCCAGTCTATTTTACATAACAAAGATCTAGCTTCTTCAAGCAGACCCATAGTAGGAATCCCAAAGCCCTTTCATTACATTATCCAGCAAGGCTCAACCAAGCCTGGGACTCAGAATAGCCTACAAAGTTGCCCCTGCATGGCCCCATGGGAGTCTGACAACCAATCAGAATACAAGCTCAAATTCAAATCCCAACAGAGGGCATAAAACCAAGGGACTCTCAGCATTTCTTCCCTTTTCACCCAGGACCTGGGTGGCATGTGATCCTGTCTACCATTAAACCATCTTTCCAAGCAGTCACCATGTTTCCAGTGTTTTTTTCCCCACTTGGAATTGAACCCAGAAGGATATTTCTTCCAACACTACATATATTATTATTTTCATTATCAGTATATCTATTGCTCTTTTGGTAAAATGAAATGCCTGTACAATACACTGTTTTCAAAATATTTATATATAAATAAAAAATACTAAAAAAAAAAAGAATTGCACATCTGGTACTTTAGATTTTGTTGCCCAATCTCCAGCCCTAGCCATTACCTTAATGAATAAAGGCAGCTGCCACACCCATTGGCTTGTATAAAAGAAGGTTAAGGAATCATGAGTTGACATAACAGAAAGGATCCTAGCTTTATTTATAGATGTGAAATAAATTGTCCTTAGCAAGTCAAAGGTGTAAATTAGGCTCTATCTCCATATAGAGACACATTAAAAAGAGTTTAAAATTAATGCTGTTCTTAAATGACATTTGACAATGCAGGCTTTTTCCTAGAAAGAAAAGACTCTGTGATCACAGATCACTTTATTTATCCTACTTTAGGGGTAATGTTGCCCCCTCTTGATCACGTACTGAAATGTCAAAAGGCTCTGAAGTATTCTAACCATGAAGGCCATATGTGAAGTTACAGCTGTCCTATGTTTATACGCAAGTATGTTTGAGGGTTAGATAGACTAAGGATCCAGCAGTGATTTCAAAAAAGAAACACCTATTTTTTTAATGAGTCAGTTCCATTTGAATTTAACACCATCTCAATTACTTGTATTCTCCAGTAGCTCTGTAGAATAGGACTTATATTTGAGTCCTGGATCCTTGCATTGAAAATAGTGCAAGGAAGTGCAAGAAATGATAATAGCAGTGAAGCTATTTTATAAAAACCCTTCTAATAAGTAACTGGAAGTATATTTTGAAAGACTTCCTAAGTTTCCCCACCTTTACAAGGAACAAATTTCTGACAAATTTGGTGGAAGGTCTAATACATAGGCTTAGAAGAAAATGTTTGGTTAACTGATCCAATATCTTAATTTAAGCAAGAACTATTGTGCATACATATAATTGGATATGTAATTGTGATCACTATACCAACAGCATTTTGAAATGTATGAGGGTATCATTGTTCTATCTGTAGTAGCTCAGACTTTTCCCACTGTTCTGCCAGACCACTTAAAAATGCAAGCACAGTTCAATTATTTAAAAAATTCTCAAAGGTGGAAATCTATCACAACTTACATTACTGTTTTTCCTATTCCTAAAATCGAAGAGATAAATAGTTGGAACCAAGAGGGGAAAAGGATAGTTGAGATAATCTCATTTTTGTCAGAAAAAGAAGTTTTATCAGAATGTTGGAAACATCCACCAATACTGTAACTATTCCACGCTCCAACTGCATTACATGAAAAAGAGAAATCAAAAAAGAAAGAAAAGAAAAATAAAATAAAAAGTGCAGTAAAATATGACAACAGGGAGAAGAAAGTACAATATATAATTGTAACAATAAATAATTACAATTCTATATATAGTTAATGCAAATATACAAATAGATATATTTTTCTAATACATTTAAATAATTGTCATTTTTAATCTACTGTGTTTTGTATAATTGAGTCCTATATTTCATTATATTTTTCCACACAAACTCTGCTTCTATAGACAATCCACTATAGGTGGCAAGTGTAATCAGATTGTCAATCCATTGAGCAAACTGGGCCATATATTTATTTTTCCAATGTGTAGGTATATAATTCAAAAGAATATCATTGTTTGAAAATTTTAGCTTTTATTAGGCCATCTTAATTATGAATGGTCATTAAATGACTAGTCATAAGCCAAGGATTATTGTGGATACATTTTTTCCATGGCAATCTATCCCTAATTTGTTATTTCAGGATTTCCATGGTATGCTCAACACACTTTAACTGAATCCATTCACTTTTCTGCTGGTCATTCTCTTTTTTTCTTCTTTTCCCAACATTAAAACCTTCTTTGGGAAGTTAGTTCTTCTCATGATGTCTTCAAAACTTGTATTTTACATGAGATACACACAATTAAATGTAAGATTAGTTTCTTTCTACATGCCAGTTCAGATAAACTTGTTAAGCTATTTTCTTTATAAGCTTCATGTATAAATATGTTAATGATCTGATTATGTAAATACTGTGCCATACTAAATTGATGTTGTAATCTTTTAATACTCTTTTAGCCTGCTATAACCTGTAATAGCATTGCATTTCAGTAAGAAAAAAATTACAATATTTTTGCCTCAAAGAATGATTTAAGAATTTTTAAAAGATTAAAGAAATCTATTAGTATGGAGATTTACATTGCTTTACCATAGAACTACAACTCCTTTTGATCTAATACATACAAAGTTGACAGAACATTAAGGTCAAAGAGCAGCAACAATCTTCTGTTCAATCAATTTGTTTGTTCCTTTGTTATCTTACTAGTTTAAAGCAGCAACAACAATAATCACATGTAAGCAATAGCAGGTATTCAAGGAAAATACATTTAAAGCATTCCAATGAATTTTCTGATTTTTATTCCGGATTGTGGTTATTGGAATGTGTGGGGAAGAAGGGATTTAGATGTATTAAATCAATTCTTTCCCACTATATATCTTATGGTTTCCAACTTTGAAGATCTTTCTTTCTTTCATTCATTTATTCATTCAATCATTCACAATATGTGTATTCTACCCCAACACAAGAGGCTCAGTGATACAAAATCATAAACAAATGAGATGGAATGTTGTATTCTTCCTTCCAGTATTAAGATACAATTCCAGTCAATAACAATGCTAACTGGAGTTGAATGGAGATATAAAGTCAATGAATCATATAAAGAATGACATTGATGGAGACAACTACACAATACAGGTAGTTCTTGACTTACAACAGTTCGTTTAGTGTCTATTCAAAGTCACAACAGTTGGAGTGTCCTGGGGTCATGTGATTAGCTTTTCCAACCTTCTGACAAGCAAAGTCAATGGGAAATCTGGATCCACTTAACAACTATGTTACTAACTTAACAAAAACAATTATTCATTTAACAACAATGGCAAGAAAAGTCGTAAAATGGGGCAAACTCACTTAATAAATGTTTTACTTAGCAACATAAATTTTGAATTTGATTGTGATAATTATTTGAGGACTACCTGTATATGAAAAATATAGCTTATACTTCCCATTAATGATAGTGAATCTTCAAGAACAGAAAAGACTGAATTTGACAAGAAAAAATTGAAAACATTAGGCATCAGGCTTTCAGAGAAATAATATTGAAGTTGTACTAAGCTCTGATTCAAGCTGTAAAAATTATTAGACAGGAAATGGTTGAATATTGCACTTTTAATAGATACTTTGAGAATGGCTGTTAAATTAAATCTATGGCTCCAAGCAGTGCTTCATATTGTGAATGAGACTCTTTATGGGCATTGAATTGAAATTTATGGTATTAACATTCACCACCCAGTTTTTGCAATATTGGTAATCTTTTGTATTTTGCAGGCTCAGCTCTGCTACATGAATTCTAGACAAATGTTGGTACTACAGCAATGTTTCTCAGCAGGCAAACTGATGCCATTTATACTTTATATATGGCTGTTCTGAATAGGGCTGGTATTGGGAAACAGAGTCATTTGATTTAGCAAAACTAGTAAATAAAGCAGCTCTGGCTAGCAAAGTACATTGAGCTCACTGACAGAGGCATCTTAATTGCACAGCTCCCACTTCACTGTTGCCATTGTTATTAGGCATCCAGTAAGGCTGAGGAGGACACAATAGTAGAGTTCCAGAACCATACATCTGAAATCTTGTTTATTACCATTTTAATTATCCCAATATATGTACATCAGGGGCAGTGTAATTAAGACAGTGCAACCCTGGAGAAAAATCTGACAGTCTGTTTGCCAAATGCCAAATTAGAGGAATAGAGTGCTGTGCACCCCAGGATTCTCATTTAAAAAAAGTGTCATATGCCCTCGAAAACCCAAGGTTTGATTTTTGCAAACAAAGTTGGAAGCCAACTGGAAGCAGATTTACACATAGGATGGACAGAGAAGCAATATATTTTAGATAATCAACTTCCAGAAAAATGAGAGAGAAAAACAAGTTGTGGGCAGTGAAAATACTACTCAACCCTGAATTTCAAATATATGGAAGTTGCTTATCTCAGCCCTCTCTACACGTTAAATGTTGAGAAACAACCTTATTCTCACTTCCTACATTGTGTTCAGCAAAACTGGTGAGAAGCTTACTTATTATTGTTGGGTTTGAGAGAAATCCCCTCCGCTGGGTTCGAATTTCCCTCTGGGAGAAAATGCCGGAACAGCGCAAGAATCAGATGGAAGCAGCTGATGAAAGCGAGGGTTTTTTATTTCAGGAAGAAGTACACGCGGTGAGGAGAGGCAGCAACGGTACAAGTTCCCAGGCTAGCAAACAAATGGTGAGTAGCCAGGTGTTTTTATACCCTTTTTCCCTTTTGTCTTTGTGTTGCAATAGTTTTGGGTGTTTGCTACCTTAAAAGGTTGGCGTTTGGGGTCTTTGCTTTATTTGGAAGTAGTCTGGGGCTGGTGAATAGGTGCTGACCTGGACTTGATTAGTTTTCCTAAATTAATCCTTTTATTTGGTATACGTGTCAGGTAAGGTGATTGACTTTGGGTGTTGTTTTATCTATTTCCTTTCTGTCCAAGGTCAGTAGCCCTAGGTGTTTTCTATATGATTTCCTTATCTTGTAATCCCCTTTGATTGCCCTGTCTTTGTCTCATTCTTTCTGGTTTGGGGAAATCTTGGTATTTCTTATTTTAATGTTTTTGTGCTGATTAAATTTCTTCCTCTCATATTCTTCCTACACTCCCCCCCCCTTTTTTTTTTTTAGAGAGATTCTTCTATTTGAGTATCTGGGTATACTTGGTATTCGTGGTCTATCTGGATCATCATTATTGCAACCTGTTTCCCTTTTGCTTCTGCTTTCGGAGTAGGAATACAGGTTTTCAGGCAGCTGAGGCAGAGTGGTATGCACTGACAGAGGCAACATAGGAGGGCTCCAAGAACACAGATAGTGACTATAGTTGTCATAAGGACTTTAAGCCAATGGAAATCTGGGAGCCACGAGAAAAGCCATGATAGGTCCAAGAATGAAGATTCGTGACCAATATTCTGGGCTAGCTCTTTCAGGTGGTGGATGTCCTTCTCTATGAGTCCTGAGGTTTCATCTAGATTGAAGCAACACATCCCTTGGAATGTTTCGCAGCCATAATTGTGTTTCAAGAGGAGAAAGTCTATTGCTGCTCTATTCTCCAGAGTGGCTTCTCTGACCTCCCTCAGTTCTCTGTTCAGGGCATCCAGGGCATGGGAAGTCACATTCAAACTTTTGGCTAGGGTACATGCTAGGCTGTTCAGATTTCTGGAATTTCTTACTGCCAATCCCGGCACTCCCACTAGTGATATGGCCAATGAGACATATTCTGATTTTATGAGAAGGGAGACTTTGGAGTCACAGTCTGAGTCTAGGGCCTGGAATGCTCTCCTATGCCATTTCTGTAAAGAAGGCATAAGCATGGTTAATCTTCCTAGGGTGCAAGGGCCACCAGTGGCATTGGCTGGAAGGTATGAGTAGGCTTTTAGGCCACAAAGGAAAAACTACTCTGGTGGAAGCCTCATGTAACTATATGAGAATGATATAGTCTCTGTGTGGTTGCATTGTAGATCTGTGTTATCTAAACTGATGCATTTTGTGACTCCTGTGTTACATCCTACGACATTAAAGCATTGCTCAGAGGTGATTACTGCAGCTATGTGTAAGGTGTACATGGTATTGTCTTTAGTCTTTGAAAGGTGACCCCAGTAAAAGATGCTTTTGTAGGAGTCGGGAAGGTGAAGGTTTCTAAGTGTAGTGTAGTTAATGATGCTATGTGGTCTGGCTGCTACTCCCATTACGCATGTGGTTAAAATGTCTTTGACTGATTTTCCTCCCGCTAGACAAAAGTTAGTGGTGTTGAGTACTTCTCTTGCTAAGTATTCCCATATGTTCCCTTTCTCTGGAATGAGGTTTGGTTCTAAAAATGCTGTTACATGTGTTACAAAAATTACAGATAATAATATAAAGTACAAATTACATGGTGTGTTCCCATTGAATGTCTTTTTCCCCATGTTTAAACCGTCTCTCCTCCCCCTTTTTTTTTATGAAAATCTCAATACAAATAGAGGGTGACAAGGAAATTAGAGTCCGTTGTTTCTTCTTGAAAACTGGCCCAAAGTAATCCAAAAGAAATGTAGGCAAAATTAAAATTAATAAAAATGATAAAGTGTAAATGGTCCTCTTCCCAAAAAAAAAATGGGTAAGAGGGAAAAGAAAAAGAAAGAAAATTGTGTGTCCCAAAAGCGTATTTCAGGAAATAAGATTTTTTGTTGTTGTTGTTGTTCACAGATCTGTGAGTTGGTATTCTGGTTTGGTGGTTTCGAAGAGTGTCTGTAGTGTCCACTGGTCTGTTTCAGGGTCTTTTCTCAGTTTCAGCGGTGGGATTGGTTGTGTTGGTGTTGGGCTGTGGTCTATGACAGCAGGTTTTGCATGTGTCCAATGAATCCAGGAGTCTCTCTCAGCAACTCTGATGGCTGTTTGTGTGGTCAGCAGGACTTGGTAGGGTTCTTTCCATCTGGGCTGAAGGGGTGAGCTTCTTGTGAAGAACTTGATCCACACCCAATCTCCTGGTTCAAATGGATGGAGTGCTTCCTCTAGGGGCAGGGTCTGCGTTAAGGCGCTCTGGGTCCACACGGTCTGTAGTCTCTTTTGTAGGGCTGAAAGATAGGAAGAGAGAACCATATCCCCCCTTTCCAGGCAGCGGGAGTGTGGGTCCAAACCTTTTAGTGTGTCTGGTGGTTGCCCAAACAGAATTTCAAATGGGGAGAATCCTATGTCTCTCCTGGGCCTGGGCCTAATGTAGAAGAGAGCGATTGGGAGTACCTGTGGCCATGTGAAGTGTGTTTCTTGGCACAGTTTGCCCAGTAGTGTCTTTACTTCCCTGTTTGCTCTCTCAGTCCCTCCTGAGGACGTGGGCGAATAGGGCACATGTAGGTTTTGTGTGATCCCCAGTGCTTGGAATATATGTGTGAGTATTTGGGCTATAAAATGTTTGCCCCTATCCATGTCCAGGACACTGGATACCCCAAATCTAGGTATTATATCCTTAAGGAAGTGCCTGGCTGTTTTGAGGGCTGTGGCATGTCTGCAGGGGAAGGCCTCTATCCAATGAGTCAGTTGGTCCCTACATACAAGGACATATTGGTACCCGTTTGCTCTAGGGAGTTGTATGTAATCCATTTGTATTTTTTCAAAAGGGCACTGTGCCCATGGCCTTCCCCCTTCATGAATGGATTTTCTAGAGGTGGAATTGTTTGCCTGGCATGTCTTGCATGCACTAGCTATTCTTGTGGCCTCACTGTATGCTCCTGGTGCGTACCATTCCCTTCTAATGGCATCTACTATTGCTTGTGTCCCACAATGTCCCTTTGTATGCAACCTGTGGCACATTATCCGAAGGAGGCGCATTGTGGGGCTATTGGCCTTCCATCAGGAACTCTCCAAACACTGTTCTTAAAGGTTGCATCTAATTTCTTCTCCCATTCCTCTGCCTCCCCATTATGTAAGAAATCTTTGTAAGTTTTATCCGGGGTGGCTGTCAGTGCTGGTGTTACAATATAACGAGGTAATGGTTGTGTTGCTGCCCATTTGGCTGCTGTGTCTGCATACTGGTTTCCTTTTGTTACTAGTGAGTCATCCTTTTGGTGTGCTTTGCAATGTATGACTGCTATAGTTTTAGGTAATTTAATGGCCTCTAACAGTTGGGTTACCAGGGTAGCATGTGCTATTTGTTACCCAGCAGAGGTTAGAAATCCCCGTTGTTTCCATATGGTACCTGAGGCGTAGCAAACTCCAAAGGCATATTTTGAATCCATGTATATGTTTGCAGATTTATTCTTTGCGGCTTCACAAGCTTTTGTTAAAGCTATGAGTTCAGCTGCTTGGGAGCTATATGTTGGATGGAGAGGGGACGCCCACAGTATCTCATGCAGTGAGACTACTGCAGCTCCAGATATCCTTTTGTTTTCATGCATGTATGAGGAGCCATCAGTGAAGAGTTCTAGATCAGGGTTTTCTATTGGGACATCTGTCAGGTCGGGTCGGGGTAGTTCAGCATCGTGCACTAAGTGGAGACAGTCATGAAGACTTTCAGTGAATTGTTCTGTTGGGAGCAATGTGGCAGGGTTCAGGGTGTTGCATCTTTCAAATGTTATGTTATCTGCAGTAAATAGTTCAGCCTCATATTGTGCCAGCCGCTGCTGGGTAAATACCTGGGTCTGAGATTTTAGGAGTATTGCAAAGACCTCATGAGGGACCTTTAAAGTTAAGGGTTGTCCCAATACTAGATCTTTAGATTTCTTTGTTATTTCTACAGCGGCTGCCACTGCTCTTAAGCATGGGACTGCACCCTTTGCTACGGGGTCCAGTGTGGCTGAGTAGTATGCTACAGGTCGATTAGTGTGTCCAAAGGGTTGTGTTAGGACGCCTGAGGCAATGCCTGCCTTTTCGTGGATGAAGAGAGTGAAAGGCTTCCTATAGTCAGGGAACCCAAGAGCAGGAGCAGATGCTAGGGTCTGTTTTATTGTCTGAATGGTTTGGTCTAGTGAATGTGACCATTCAATAGGATCAGGCATGTCCTTTTTTGTCAGGTGTATTAGAGGTTTAACAAATATCCCAAAGGAGGCAATCCATGGCCTGCAAAACCCTAGGACTCCCAGAAGTGCCCTGATTTGTCGTTTAGTTTTTGGTGGCCTTATGTCTAAGATAGTTTGTATGCGGGTGGGTGCCAGTTTTCTTATTCCTGGTGCGATGATGTACCCTAAGTATGTGACCTCTTGTTTTCAGTATTGTATTTTCCCAGGGGAGACTTTGTGTCCCCTGTCTGCCAGTTCTCTTAGTAGGTGCAAGGTGTCTGCTTTACATGCTAGTTCATTTTTAGATGCTACCAACAAATCATCAACATATTGAATTAGGGCTGACTGGTGTGGTAGGGAGATAGTGGAAAGATCAGCCTTAAGAATTTGAGAAAATAAGGTTGGTGACTCAGTGTAGCCTTGAGGCAAGCGAGTCCATGTATATTGTTGGTCTTCCCATGTAAAAGCAAAAAGGTATTGTGATGCCTGGTCTACTGGGATGCTAAAAAAAGTTGAGCATAGGTCTATGACTGAAAAGAATGTGGCAGAGGCCAGGATTTCTGTTATTATGGTTGCTGGGTTGGGTACTATGGGAGCACGTGGGATCACATGTTCATTCACCCGTCGTAAATCATGTACAAAATGAAAGATGAAGTTCCCTTCATTATCCACCTTTGCCTTTTTTACTGGAAAGATGGGGATGTTGCAGGGGGATGTGCATTTTCTAAGGACCCCTTGTTCCAGATATACCTTTATTAGTTTTCTTATGGATAGGATTGCTTCAGCGAAAATTTTATATTGTGGCACACATGGGGGTGTTCCTCTTTTAACTTGGATGGTGACCGGTGTTGCCCCTTTAAGTAATCCCACCTCTGTGTTATCCCATCCCCATAGGTAGGTTGGTAGAGTTCTTAGGTCTTCATGTAGCTGGTTAGGACGGTCTGTTACCACTAGTAAGTGTTTGGCAGGGATATCAAGAGTTAATCCAGCCTTGTTACAAGTGATTTTTGCTCCTATTTTACATAATACATCTCTTCCCAGGAGAGAAAGAGGAGACTGGGGGCATATAGTAAATGAGTGATTTAGGGAAGAAGGGCCAATTTCTACTTTTATCTCTCTGGTATATTCTACAGGAATTACTGTCCCTCCTACCCCCATTATATTGTCCTTAGTTCCTGGTGATATTGCGTTTTTAAAGGGGGGTTCAGTAATGAGTGAAGTTGTTGCCCCCGTGTCTATTAAGCATTCATGTGGTTTTCCTTCTATTAGGACTTTTAACATAGGTTCCCTGTCTGAGCCATTCCTTAAAGGGATGGCCAGACCACTGAATGTGGCTCTATATTCTATCTCTTCCTCATCTAGTCACCAATTTCTCTGATTGTTTTCCCTTTCTGATTCCCAATATGATCCCCTGGGGTTCTCTCTGTTCCTTTCTGTTTCCCAATGTGGTCTTCTGGAGTTCTCTTGTCCCTTTCTGTTTCCCAATGTGGTCTTCTGGAGTTTTCTCTGTCCCTTTCTGTCTCCCAATGTGGTCTCCTGGAGTTTTCTCTGGGTCTATGGGGAAAGGGGTCATTTCTGGGGAAGGGGGGTCTGGGGCGGGCATCCTGGTAGCTATTCCATCAGACTTTCCGCTTGCAGCGTCTGCCGGTGTGTCCCTCGCCCCCGCATTTAAAGCAGTGTGTGCATTCCGAGGAGGGTCTATTTTCTCTTTCACATCCCCGGCATGTCCTTGTGTAGGCATGGTTTGCTGCTTTCCCACAATTTATAGCTGCAAAGACTTGCAGATCTTCCTGTCTTTCTATTCTCCTTTTCCTGACTTTTGCTCTTTCTTTTATTTTCTCTCTCTGATCATAAACAAAATTCGCTATTCTCCTCAGTTCAGATATTTCTAATGATGACCAATTTGACACGAACTTATGAAAGTGATCACGTATGTCGCTAGCTGATTGGTAGACAAAAGCGGAGGAGAGGATCTTCTGATCCTTCTGGCAGCTGAGGTCTAGATGTACAAACATTACTGCTGCTTCAGAGAGGCGGACCCGAAACGCGTCCGGGTTCTCTGTTTCTCTCTGGGTGGTTCTTTGGAATTCTGACCAATTTAAGGGCTTTTTCCCTATCTCTTCTAAGGCTTTTAAAAGGTTTGCCTTTGCATTAGTGTATGTGTCCCAATGGTTGGTGTCATTATAATCCCAATCAGGACGTTCCTGTGGCCAGGCTACTCGTGCGGCATTTCTTTGACCTGGCACATGAATAACTAGCCTCTTAGCTATTTCTTCAGTTTTTTCGAACAGCTTAAGCTGTTCGTCTTTCATTAGAAAGACTTGAATCAGTTGGGTCATGTCCCCCCAGGCAGGATTATGGCTATCCACTGTGGTTTTAAGTGTCCTGATTACTGCTTGGGGGTCGGACCTAAACGAGGGGGTGTCCTTTTTCCAAATTATTAGATCCGATGGTGAGAACGGGAGATATGTTACAATGTATTCTCGCTCACCCCTCTGCCTCCCTTGAACCGGTCTACTTAAAAGAGGGGCCATAATTTTAGTGTCCTTTGCATTTTCCTCATGGGGGGGTCTTCCTACCATTTCCCTTTCCTTTGCCTCTTTAGCTCTGGCTAGTTCCGCCCAGCAATACCAGTAGGGTAGCTGGCTGGGTTTGACTCTGGGTCTACGTTCCTTTATAACTTGAAAATCAAAAGTACCATCTTGAGGCCAAAATTGTTTCCCTGTTTCATCTCTCAGTGAAGCCCATTTTTTACATATGCTTTTTGCCTTCTTCTTGCTCATGCCGGCTAGGGTCAGCATCTGCTGCTCATCCCAAGCCTCCAATAGCTCTCCCTGGGGGGTTCCATCCAGGACCCTTGAACTACCGCTTCCCATGTTCCCTTAGATGTGGGGTCTCACACTTTGGCTTAGTCGGGTCAGTCAGCTAGGCGAACCAGTTTCAGACACAAGCAATATCCAAGCAAGAAGAAAAAAAAATAGAAGGGTGTCTGGAGGAGACTTTGGTCACTGCTCCTGGCGCAACAGAATCAAACACTTTTCTTTAACCTCAGAACAAAAATATAAAAAAACTAGGTGTTTCCCAAAGTATGCACGCTCCCCTTTTCAGTAAAAGAAAATTCCTGAGAGACTTTTCTCTCTCTCTCTCTCTCTCTCTCACTTTACCACGGTTTTCGGACTGGGGGTCCGAAATGCAGCCTACTTTCCTTTCCCCCAAAAAAACAGCCCATGAGACTCTCTGCCCCCCTCAGACAAGTACGAATACTCCACTTTTCTCTATTCTATTCTTTTCTTCCTAGCCACGTTTACAGATCTGGAAGAGCTCAGATCCGAGGAAAACTTGCTGCTCTTATGCAGGCAAGTACTGGCGCTCCTAATTTAGTATCCAAATTAATTTTTCCCAATTGCCTAAGTTCAGGGCTTCACTTTTTACACTATGCACAGGGTATCTCTACTTTCCTTTTCCCCGGATACTAAGTTTTAAGCAATCATGCATCATTCAGTTTGGTCCTTTCCCTTTTGACACAATGAGTTTCACGTCTGGTGACCCCCCCTTGCTTTCTCCCTCCTGTCAGTCATGGCCCGGTGGGGCTAGCAACAGGCAGAAGTGCGGCTGGAGATCGGCCAGGGAAGTGACACTCAGTGGTTTGCTTGGGAAAGAAACCCACACGCACACACACAAACGCGCTCTCACTCTCACTCCTTTTAAATTCTGCAGATATATAAAGTAATTTTGTGTGGTACTCACCCGCTTTCAAGCAAAAACTCGAAGATTCCCTTTACTACCTGTTTGCCCCGGGCAAAAACTCGAAGACTCCCTTTACTACCTGTTTGCCCCGGGCAGGGTCCATGGATGTTTTCCCTGAACCAAAATGTGGTTCGTGCCGGCTGGGAGTGGATCTCCGGGCCCCGTCCGGTGGCTGGGTTAGCTGGAAGTCCCTTTGTTAGTCGCCAATTGTTGGGTTTGAGAGAAATCCCCTCCGTTGGGTTCGAATTTCCTGCCGGGACGAAGGTTGGTGTTTGGGGTCTTTGCTTTATTTGGAAGTAGCCTGGGGCTGGTGAATAGGTGCTGACCTGGACTTGATTAGTTTTCTTAAATTAATCCTTTTATTTGGTATACGTGTCAGGTAAGGTGATTGACTTTGGGTGTTGCTTTATCTGTTTCCTTTCTGTCCAAGGTCAGTAGCCCTAGGTGTTTTCTATATGACTTCCTTATCTTGTAATCCCCTTTGATTGCCCTGTCTTTGTCTCATTCTTTCTGGTTTGGGGAAATCTTGGTGTTTCTTATTTTAATGTTTTTGTGCTGATTAAGTTTCTTCCTCTCATATTCTTCCTACATTATAAAAACATATTTTTACAATTAAGAAGGAAAATTGCACAGTCATACTTACAGCTGATATATAATTCATTGAACATACAAACCATTTTTGGTCACAGATTAATATTTTGTCAGCAAAGGTGTAAACATGGGCAAAAAATGTATACTACAAATGAAAAACAAGAAATAGAAAGTGTGTGGCCAGGAACATTAGCATCAAAAATAGAAGAGTAAGAAAATGAATGGAAGGAAAAGCATCAATGAACTTTATTATTGACCATCCTATGTGAGGTTTATTGAAACTTGTAATTTGGCAACATTATGTGGGTGTCAGATTGACCATTCCTGATTTTAAGATTAAAATGCTTATCATGAAATATATTTGTTTTCATTACTGCAAATTAATATAATCTGCCCAAGTTTATGTTCCCCAGATGTGTTGGATTTTAATTTTATAATTCCCCCACAATTATCATTTGTTTTATTTTATACATCAGGTTGAACTAACATGTCAACCTGTATCAATGCAAGAAAGAATAGGAGACAAGAAAAGGAGGATCATAGATAAGATAGAAAAGGGTAGAGTCATGAACATTCATGTACAGTATTTCTGAGTGGAATTATACATATGAATTTTGCATAGGGTAAAATCTGGTTTATTCCTAAAGCAGATTGCAAGTGAATCTGCAAGCAAGAGATAAATATACATTCTAGCAAAGGTAAAATTTTGCAACTCTTTGTTAATAGCACTGAACATTCAATCAATGTTGACATAATGAAGTAGGATTTTCAGTTTGCAGATATTTAGTCCAGGCTGCTGATTTTTCCTACATCCTCCCGCACTCTCATTGGACAATTGCCCTTTTGCTGTTCCTTCCCAATTTTCCATTGCAGGAAAGCAATTGACAGTTACTTTTCTTCCTGTGGGAGATCTTACTGAACATATATACCATAACTACAAACAGTTTTAAATAGAAGATCCTTTCCTGTCATTTTTTAGTCTTTCATCTCTTCTGAAGTAGTGATCAGTATAATGATTATAACACTTTCCTAACATATAGAAGATTATTGTCTTAAAGCTCCACACAAGTAAGGTTTTTAAACAACAATTTTCTTTCCATGAATTCCCCATTTTTCTACAGACCTTTACTCCTCTAATCAGTCTGTAGGATACCCTGTTTTGTTTGTTCAGTCATTTGAGTTTTTTTGGAGTAATGTGAACTGATGGAGTAATTATTTATACAAAGCCTAGCAGACAAAAAAATAAGCTAAATGAAAGAAAAATAATAATAATTAAAACAAATTATTTCTGCAATCATTTATATGTTAAGGAAATGTAACTATCATGCTATTGCAGTAGGATTGCCAAGAAAGAAAGAAAAACTCAAAAATTATTAGAGATCTACAAAGCTGAACCACTAATTCAGTTGAGGGAGTATTCCTATCTTGCATGTTCCTTAGGCATCACTAAACTTCTTTCTGTGACCATAACCCTTTCCATAGGCTTTTTAAACATTTTGAATATTATTTCTTGGAACAGGTTATACTCATCCATGTCACCCATGTCCATTTTTAGCCACCAACAGTAGCACATCATTCTGTGATTTTTTTAAGACATCCCTTTGGACATGTTACAACCAAACAAGGTTAGAATTTGGAGATAATGGTGAATGGGAGTAGACAAGATCAATGTATATAAAACCATGCACAGCATAACAACAGTGGAAAAGATAACATTTTTCACATTTTCTTAAAACACTAGAATTTAATAGTCCAAATAAAGTGATAATAGAGTCTAGAATGAATTATCCTATGTAGAGAGATTCAATGGCCAGATGCTAAAACTCTGCTTCTGTCCCATAACCTATCATCTGCATGAAAACTGGGAGAAAAAATGATTTTGAGCCTAAATTTGGTCCTAACTCCTACAACTCAAGTCATTCCCAGCTAACAATACTATTGTGAAGACTGGTGTAATTAATTGTATATTATTCCACTGAATTGCAGCTGCTTATCAAGCACATCAGTAGAAATATTGATGCTATCCTGAAAGTTGGGGTATTTCCACATATCTCATTGTTCTATTGGGGTTAAGGGAGTATCAGTAAGCAAAAAGGAGTACAAAAGTTATTTGCAACTCCAGTCTCCTTTTTAGAATGGCTGGTCTTATCATCTACCCACTTAAAGTAAGTAAATGGCAATGTTGAAGATTTAAGGTCTACCAGCATATAAAATATCTTTTTTCTGTTAGGAAGGTGGTAGATTATGTATCAATATTCTACCAATAGTTTATGTTCCCTTAACTAGACAATTTCTTAATTCATAAACAGCCACTTGGAGAATTGATGTCAAATTCAGAATATGTCATTCACGCCTGGGAAAAGACAGAAGAAGTGCAATAATAATAATTCATAAATTATGCTTTCAGAAAATACTTTAGCTGCATGTATTTAGTTCAAACTTATATTTGTTTAACTCTGAATCACAAATCTCAAGACTGAATTACAAACTGAAGTGTAAATACCAGTTTCTGATTTCTCAAATATGACTTTCTCTGAGGAGAAATGTTGTGTTTCTTTAGCAAGTTAATTAAAGAGCAATAATATCTTCTCATTACTCCTTATCACCCATCCCCTCCCACTTGTGATTGTAGGACTGTAACTTGGTTGCTTGTATCCTTACGATTTATATTGACTGTTTCCTAGTATGATTTGATTGTTGATTGTACCCTATGACTATCATTAATATTGTACGTTATGATTCTTGATTCTTAACGAATGTACCTTTTCTTTATGTATACTGAGAGTATTTACACCAAGACAAATTCCTTGTGTGTCCAATCACACTTGCCAATAAAGTATTCTATTCTATTTTTAAAGAAAAATATATATTGAATTATATTTAGAAACTGTATAAGTATTTTACGCATAGTTAATCAAGGATTAAGCAATGATAATTTATCTTTAATATTTAGCTCAAAGGTCAGCATTGAAGAAAGCCCCATGTTTTACCTCTTATTTCAAGATTGCTGAAATCTTAGCAGGTCTTGAACATAGTAACTTGTTCAAAAGGAACAATGCCATCTAGCGTTATGTGCAAAAGTAATCACATAAAAAGTGCAAAATTATACTTGAGATCTTTTTTACAACGATGAATTTTGTAGCTGAAAGAAGCAAGTACTGGAATAGATCAAACTGGTTTATCAAGTTTAGCATTTAATGTATAGTTCTCTAATGTATTAATTAAGTCTAGAATAAGAACAAAGAAGTCTGGTGAATTAGCATCTAGTTGGTATTGAGGCAGAAAGTTTGTAAATCACCCTATGTCACAATGTAATTCTCCTAGGATTTCTAAGGGAACAAGAAACAGAAAAATGTAAGAGCAATGGATTCTGATCTTTTGTTTATATTATACAATTTTATATTACAAAAACACATAGGCCTCTTCTATGGAAATTAAACCTGCATGATTCTTAGAATTCCTGTTTGTTCTTGTAGCCTGAAAATAGACAACAGTACTGATGTCAGAAATAAAAGTGGATTTCCTAGAAGACAAACTGGGAGCTGATATGCTAACACAGAATATCTAGTATCAGCATCCTAGGAACAGAAGAACTTGCCAATTTAACAGCAACGTGAGCTGACAACTAAAAGCAGTAACTATAATTGCAATAGAGCCCGAAAATGAATAAGTATTATTAAAGTAACACACTTTACTAACAAAATTTATATTTTTGTTTTTAAATCTGAACCACAGGTAGTTGTCGCCTTAGGACCACAAATGGGACCAGAATTTTCTGTTTTTTTCTTTTCTAATAAAGGAGAATATTGGTAGCTCAGGATTGACATGAGGGATCCTTGGTGATCTCTGAGCTTGCTTGTTTTCTTGCAGACGTTTCATTACACTCTCAAGGTAACCACAAAAGTGCTAGTCTAGCATATCACCAGCACTGATGGTGTTACCTAGTTTGGATAATGAAAAGTTTGCAAGAAAACCAGCAAGCTCAGAGAGCACCAAGGACTCCTCATTTCTCTTTTCTGGCAGACGGAATGCTATCTAGCTAAAACTGATTTTTCATCCTAGGTATTTATAGTATTACATAATTAATACTATGGCAATAATTGACATGTTATTAACTATTTTAATATGTGATATATTATACAATAATCTCAGCTTACAACCCTTCATTTAGCAACTGTTCAAAGTTTCAACAGCACTTAAAAAAACGGGATTTACAACAGGTCCATTACTAATGACCATTGCAGCATCCATATGGTCATGTACATGCCTCATGTTATCAAATTTTGGGCACTTGACAACCAGCTTGCATTTGCAATGGTTACATATGGTCATGTGATCACAATTTGCAATTTTTCCAGCCATCTTCTGACAAGTAAAGTCAGTGGAGGAAGCCAGATGAATTTATCAAGCTAGGTGATTCATTAACACCTGCAGAGATTCTCTTAAGAACCATAATAAAAGTCATAACTTTTAGGTGTGAATCATTTAGCAACTGCTTTGCTCAGCAACAGAAATTCTGATCCAAATTCTGATCCTAAGTCAAGGACTACCTGTGTATCATCCTGTAAACTATTTAAAGTGATATGATTTGGAGAGCATAGATGTATGTCTAATAATGAAGAAAGAAATGAAAACTTTTTAAAATTAATTGCTGCAACAGTTGCTGGGAAACACTACAAGTAGTAGGTTGGAAATTGTCACATGATAACTTTAAGTAAAAGGTGAGCAATAAAAGCATTACTGTGTAAAATAGCAAATTCTTTCATTCTGTATATTGATTTGGCAAATGTTTGGAAAGATTTGTTTGTCCATTATGAGTTTTATCCAGCAGGTGGAGCCCTCCGGTTTCCTTTCTGCTCAAAATTGAGAAATTGGCTTCCATTTGCTGTCTTCAACAGACAAAATTATATGTTTCTTCTTAATTGGCTTGTGACGTTCAAACAAACAACAACAAATGCATTTCACTAAAATGGAGGGAAACAAATACATTTCACATCAATACATTTGGTAAAATGAATTACATCACAGGTGCGATTTATTAATTATTTATTTATTAAACAAATTTGTAAAGCCAGACATCTACCTGACAAAAAGCTGGGTAGTGAATATACCATATAAAAATTACTAATAATAATAAAATGGAAACACACAGAGAGAACAGCTGAGACCCTCCCATTAAAAATAGTTTTAAAATGTACCATACCTCTGTACTGGAGCTCCCGAACTAACTACCTTGTGGTCCCAATGCTTAGAGCAGGGGTATCAAGCTCAATTTTATTGAGGGCCACATCAGGGTTGTGTTTGATCTCATGAGCCCAGGTGGGCATCGCCAGAATGGGTGTGATATCACTTGTGTTTGGAAGCATCTGTGGTGGCCCGAGCACTCTGCCAGTGAAAATGGGCTTCCATTTTCAGCTGTGGTGGCCTCCTGACACCCTCTGCCAGTGAAAATGGAACTCAGGAGAGCTGTGCGTTTTCACTGGAAGAGGGCGGCAGGAGGCCATCGCATCTGAAAATGGAGCCTGAGGGGGGTGCAATCTTCCCAAGCTCCATTTTAACTGGAAGAGGCACCATGACCCAGTCCTTTGCTGTTTCTAGCATGGCCCTGCGGGCCAGATCTAAGCACACCATGGGCCAGATCTGGGCCCTGGGCCTTGAGTTTGACACCCCTAGCCTAGAGGAACTGCTAGGTTTTTACAGCCTTTGGAAAAGCCAGTAAGGTGATATTGCCTGTATTTCTGAGGAGTGTGTCCTAGGGCAGATGCCATTATAGAGAAAGCCTACTTTTTAGGCTACTTGATATTCTCCCACCTAGAGGATCTGGGGTCTCTGACATATGGGATGGGCAGAAAAATACAGGTAGTCAAGTTCTCAACTTACGACCACAATTGAGCCCAAAATTTATGTTGTTGTGAGAAATTTGTTAAGTGACTTTTGCTCCATTTTACAAATTTTTTGCCACATTTGTTAAGTGAATCACTGTAGTTGCTAAATTAATAACATGCTTAAGTGAATCTGGTTTCCCCATTGACTTTGCTTGTCAGATGATCACAAAAGGCTATTACATTACTCCTTGGACACTGCAATTGTCATAAATGTGAGTCAGTTGTCAAGCATCTGAATATAAATCACATGACCATGGGGATGCTACAATGGTTGTAAGCAGGGATGGGATTCAAATTTTTTAACAACTGGTTCTGTGGGCATGGCTTAGTTGGTGGGCATGGCTTGGTGGTCATGTTATTGACTGGGTGTGGCCAACTCAATATCACTCAGATCGAGGCACGCATCCCCTCGCCTGGCCTCTCATGACTGTGGGGATGCTGCAACAGTCGTAAGTGTGAAAAATGGTCACTTTTTTCAGTGCCATTGTAACTTTGAATGGTCACTCCACACAAGTAAAGTACCAACAAAGGAGGAGAAAAAACTCCAGAGAGGTTCCTGAGACAGGAGGTCTAGTCCTGCCTAGAATGTAATAAGGATTAACGGAGAGGCAGTTTCTGTAAGCAACAACAGACTGTTTCTTCCTGCCTTCCTTACAGGATTAGGCCAATAATTTCTTCTAACAACCAGTTCTCCAAACTGCTTAGAATGTTAACAACCGGTTCTAGCAAATAGGTGCGAATTGGTAGAATCTCACCCCTGGTTGTAAATGTGGAAAAACAGTCATAGGTCACTTTCTTCAGTGATGTTATAACTTTGAACAGTCACTAAATGAACTGTTGTGAGTCGAGGACTACCTGTAACTAATCTTGCCCCATACAATGCATAGCTTTAAAGGTGAATAATTATAACTTTTAATTGTATTGCCTATCAAGAGCCACTGCATCTCGCATAAGAAGTAGTGTTATGTAAATGTAATAGGGTATGCCCAATGTTTCATGTGCTGTTAAATTATAGACCAGCTGACGGTTCCAAATGCTTTTCAAGGACAACCCATATAGGGTGTATTATTATTTATTTGTTTGTTTGTTTGTTTGTTTATAAAATTTATAGGGAACCCATCCAGGGGTGGGATTCAACTGGTATTACTACCAGTTCGGTAATTACGTTTTGCAGCTCTTCAGAGCTACCGGTTCTGTAGAGCCGGGCAGAACTTGTAGCATCCCACCCCTGCACCCATCTTACCTCAAGATAGTCAGGACATAATTTAGGCATTAGTGACCGCTGACTCTTGATTAGCACAACTGGTGCACAAGATATATTTCTGTCTGCCACCTGACCTTTGAATGGTATCTATGAATGCAGGTGAACTTCCAGTTTATACAACAGGTCTGCCTGAAAAAGTTTAACCCATTTAAAGTTAACAATGGAAATGGGTTGTCTAAAAACCTAGTCGCTTGTTAGGGTTGAGTAGAAGACAGCTCCTCCCCATCTATGCCCACATAGCTTCTGGGTACTTGGAAAACACTTTGTCAGCTCAGGGCAGAAGTATACAACTGTGTGCCATCAGTATACCCAATTCCATCAGATAATCTCTGCTTCAGAGGTATTTTGTAGATGTTAAATAGGAGTAGGGGTGGTACCCATATAACAGATGCCAAGGCTGGACCTCTCCCTCCTATCAACAGTGACTGGAAACAACCTTGGAAAAGGAGGAAAATCATTGAAGAACTGTGCCTCCCAGTTCCGAGCACCTGAGCTTGAATTGAATATTATGATTAAGAAGGCTAGAATGGATCCACTGCCTTCATTCTGAGCCTGCCAGAGATGATCCAGAAGCATGATGCAGCATCTCAAGGATAATCTCCATTTTCTTGGGAGTGATTAGATTGAGCTCAACCCAGATAATTAGCCAAGAGAGAGCCATAATTATTTCCATGAGGCCATCTCAGATGGAATCCAACTTCAAGTAGATCTGAGCAACCATCAGATCCTGGTCATAATCTTCACATCAAATCTGCTAGGGACCCTTTGTCCGCTTTGCAAGGTAGTCCAAAGAGGAAACACCTCCAGGAGTATTAGATCTAATTTTATTATAAGTTTATTGTTTAACATAATCTTGCAAATCTCATAGCACTCTCTCCCCTGGCTCTTTACAGTCCAAGAAACTAGACAGGATGTCTTCTGAGAAGCTGGACATGTCAATATTTCTTTATGGACTCAGCTGCCCCTTATCTAACTAGTCTACTCTGCTGCTCTTTCTCCTGTCTCCTGTCATTCCAATATACCATTATAATCTCAGAAGCAACCAAATGGTCTGAAGCAGGATTACATGGCACTGATTGTGGTTGCAACAGAGATGAAGAAATAAGCATGTTTCTCAGCCCTTGTTGCCAGGTAGACCTTAATACAGGCTCTTATCTATGCTCTGTTGGACTTGCTCTTTATCTTTCTCCAACAGTATTCTAGCCAACTGTTCCATGACTTCATTTCCCATAGTGCCTCTGAAAACCAATTCTTCAGTCAGATCTTGGATATTGTCAGTTGTGTGTCCCATGGTAATAGAACTATATAGAAATTTGCTCTTTGGCAGGGAAGGAAAGCGCAAAGATGAATCACAATTCTGTCAGGACTGACTTCTACCAGAAAAGTCTCCGTCTATGCTGATTTCCATTCACAGGGTGGGTTTTGCAACATTTCAATTAACATTAGCAAACCTGGGAGTGTATTGATTTTCAGCAAGCTCCTATAATTTGAGGTGGTTGCAATCAGGTATTGTTGCAATGATGTGCTAAAAGGTGATGTATTTCAGAGACACAATTCTTCAGCCTTTTTTTTTCTAATGAAGAAAGTAAAACATGTAGCTCTTGTACATTTCCTTTTTGAGGTTTTAATAATTTACTTAAACTCTGTTATTCTCTAACATAGGTGGAGTTTGCATTCATCCATCTCTGTTATAATGCAAACCCACAAGGTACGTCTTATAGACCAAGTGTGGCCAGGTTGCCTGAAATTCTTTTTCATCGTTAAAAGTCAAGATAGGAATGGGGCAAAGTTTCCTCATATTTTTGCAATGCTTTTCTTCTTTTTGTGCCAAATGCTATCTGTGACCTCAACCTATGTGAGCTGCTGGTAGAATAAAAAGTCTGGTGTATTGCTTTAGCTAACAAGAAGAGTAGGAAAAGCAATCTGAAAAGAACAAATTAATGTTCTGTGCAATTATCTTTGTTTCATTACTTTGTTTGAACATAGTGCTGGAGGAGTTGAAATTCTATTCATTCTTGATGGACAACCCAGATAAAAAGTAGGATATTTTTTTATAGAATCACAGTACTTTAAATCCTGACTCAACTAAAATGAAGGTTAGGAAACAGCTAAAGGCATTATAATAATGTCTGAAGTGTTATACTTGTTTGCATTATTAATAGTTACAAGGTCCTTCTACTAGCATAAGCTGTTGCCTCACTTTACAAAAAAAAAAAAAAAGCCAAGGCTTTTGAAAACTTTTGAAAAAGATTGTGAGTCACTCCAAAGAATATTTTCAGACAAAGATAATGTGAACATTCTGGCTCATTAACAGAATTTTATGTGGAGAAATTCAGATGTTGTCATGTTTATTTGGTAACTGCTTTTTTCCATTATTTGTTCTTTCTAGTTATGAAATACCAGCATGAGGGAGGGGGAAATCATAGGAATTGTGTCTGAAAACACCCCAAGAATTGATTACATGGAGATTCAGAAATTGGATTGATTCATTTACACAGCTACAAAAAAGAAGATTCAAGTGTCAAGTGTTTAGTATTGTATGTGAAACTATATCCTGTACTGCTATAAAAGAGCATGTATAACTGTTGCATTTACAAATCTAAATGAGAATAATTTGTTGTAAAAAAAGATGCAACAGAAACAAGAACCTAACAGATGTAAAGAGAGAGGAGATCACATGCTCTTTTTTTATGAGAAGGCAGTTCTTCCTTTTCTGCCCTGCCTCAAATTACATTTCTAATTATCGTATTTATGTATTGGGAGGAGAATCCAAGTTATTTTGGCTCAATCTAGTTTTGTTTTCCTCTCCAACCTTTTTGCTGAAAAAAATCTCCTGCTTGTGCTAATGAGTTTGTTTCATTAGACATATTCATTCTTTGTTCTTCTGGAGTCTGTCCTCTTCTTGCTCTACCGGGCCTCCTGTTTTCTGCAAAGTGTAATTTGGGCACTCAGTATTTGCATTTTGTTTTTATTACATGGGATAGTTCTATTATATTCTGAATATTTAGAGAAAAGTTTATGCTTCTTGAATAAGATTATTATATATGCAATATACATAAGACAACTTCTTTAAAATACACTGAGGCATATTAATATGTTGAACTTATGAGGCTGTTATTGTGAAGTGGTGGCACATTTGCAGATCAGCTTCTAAGGCAGAGAAAGTTTCTTTTTCACTCTTTTTTTATTGAAACTTGCAGCACAGAGCACACAGTGTAATAAAATTAGAGATGAGTTCATAGCCTGAGCTTTAGTGTGTCATGCTGCCCTTCTTAAAGAAGGAAACAATTATGTATCTTTCCTGTCCACAGATTTCCTGGAATCTTGACCGTCTCTCTGTGAAAAAAAATAGGCACCAGCTTAGCCAATGGCTAGCAAGTGCTGTGAGCCACGGCTTGGCTTCATGCAGTCTTTGGCACAAATCAAGCCATCATTTTTTTCTCTCACTTTGAATTAAAAATTTGTCCCTTATATTTTGAAGCCTCCAGCAATCTAGGGCTTACATATTTGTTTTTCACATATGTCTCTCTTGCAAAAGGTATCTTTTTTTTTTTTTTTGAGCTGACAACTTGTAGCAAGTTAAAGTAACAATATCCTTTTTCCAATATGATTTAGTAATTCCAGAAATTCAACATTGCCTAGAGCTTGAAGCTATTTTGGAGTGCAGCTGCATATTTCAGTTGCTGCACTGATTGGTGAGCAGGGACTCTTTAAATACTAGAGTTAACATGAGTGATGTACAAAGGAAAGTGACACAAAAGCCAACCATGTTCCTTAGGGGAGAAAAAATCTTCATGCATTTGTAAATAAGCCTTCTAATCTTCTGCCTCTGGTTCTTGATGCTGTACCAGCACAACACACTAGGATGGTCATTGAGAATTCCCAGCAAACACATCTGGTGACACTAGGTTAGAGAAGGCCTGCATAAACCCATGAATTCACTTGAATTGCAAGGACTCGATAAATTGGATCTGATCTTAGCTTTCTCATTTCAAAGTAATATTTCCTTCTTTCTCATTTTAAAGTAATATTTCTTTATAGTTTTATTTCATTCAGTACTAGTAATTCCAGTCCTGCAGTACTGGGGTATTACTTGCCAGCAAATAAATTACTTCTAATATCAGAGGCAACATACTTATGAATGCTGTTTGTTGGCAAATGAAGGTAAGAAAAATTTCCACAAAGCACGTAATGCCATTGTGTGAAGGAGGATTCTGGACTTAATGAGACTTTGGTCTGGTCAAGTATAGCCTTTTGTATTTTTATTTTCTTGTCAGAAATATTTTCATTCAGATGCCCTTTTTACACTAAAGACAATGTTGTTGTTGTTGCTGCTGCTGCTCCCTGAAAGTCTCCCTCAAAAACAGGTTTACCATGAGGCTAATATAAGTAGTTATCTTAGGCAGCAAGTGCTCAGAGGTGGTAGTAAAACACTGTAAGAAAAAAATCTGCTTGACATATAGTTTGCCCATTAATTGCTAATTAATAGGCAAATTTATTTTACATTTCAGGAAAAAAATTGGCTGTACCTTTACATCACCTTTAAAGCTTCTGTGCATACAGCTGGCATTAGCTTCCAATTCCACTTCCAGTTTTGGTGTTGATCACTGTTAATTTCTACCCTCTGTCAGATATTAACACCACCACCTCCTTCTTCAGAGCATAGAATGCTAATTAACTACTATTTCATCCAAGCACACAAAGAAAAAAAAAAGTACAGGATGTATTCACCTAAAGTACAAAGTATAAAAGTTTTACTGATTCAGAACGTCCTTTTAATTGCAATAAAAAAGAAAATAAATTATTTTTAAGTAGATGCCATTAATGGCCACATAAATCAATTAGAATGTTTGGATTCACATAATGCCTAGTTATCCAACACATATCAAAGACATGTACACTTAAATACAATTAGCTAAAAGTAATTATATGAAAAAAAGTTGGAGGAATTGGGTATGTATAGTTTAATGAAGAGAAGGATTAGAGGTGACATGATAGCATTTTCTAAGGGGCTGCCACAAAGAAGAGGGGGTCAATCGGTTTTCCAAAGTACCTAAAAGCAGGAAGAAGCAATGGATGGAAACTAATTACAAAGAGAACCAACCTAGAACTAAGAAGAAATCTCTTGACAATTAGAACAATTAATCATTGGAACAAATTGCTCCCAGAAGTTGTGGGTGCTCCAACACTGGAGGTTTTCAAGAAGAGATAGGCAACCACTTGTCTGAAATGGTATAGGGTTTCTCCTTGAGCAGGGAGTTGGATTAGAAGACCTCCAAGATCCCTTCTAACTCTGTTAATCAGTTATTCTGATATGCTCTTTCTATATGCTTTTTTCTGAGAGTCTACAGGAGTAATCTGGGAGCAGACCATAGATGGGGAAGGTAGTCCCTAATATCTATCTATTATACTTTGTCAGTGACTGTGTTATTTGAATAAGGCATCTCACTTGGCATGGGTAACTGGGACCTGGTGAGCCCAGAGAGTGGCTTCTTCCACCAGAGATACGCCCACCTGGATTTTGAGTCTGGCATCAGTCATGACCCCATAATAAGGGTGGAAGCTTATTATTATTATTATTATTATTATTATTATTATTATTATTACTATTACTATTACTATTATTATTAATTTAAACTTTTATACCACCCCCTCTCCCAAATAGGGACTCAGGGCGGTGAATAGCCTTAATAAAACAGTACAATCCATAAAATTTTTAAAATAGATTAAAAAATTATTAAATTAATGGCTGAATTAAGAATACAGAAAACCCATAAAAACCTGATAAAAATTTAAAAATTAAACCCTTCTAATGACACTAGGCCAGACCAGCCTGCTGGAAAAGGTGGGTCTTCAGCACGCGCCAGAAGGTTCGCAGGTCAGTAATGGCTCGTATCTCCGTAGGTAGCTCATTCCAGAGGGAGGGTGCCCCCGCAGAGAAGGCCCGCATCCGTGGAACTGCCAGCCAGCATCGCCCAGCCGGTGGCACCCCGAGTGTGGGAGCGAACTGGCCGGCAGGAGGCCGATGGTGGCAGCAGGTGGTCCCGTAAGTACCCGGGAGTGCTTTAAAGGTGATCACCAACACCTTGAATCGTACCCAGAAGGCCACCGGAAGCCAATGCAGCTCACGCAGGAGCGATGTAACATGGGAGCTCTGAGAAGCCTCCAAGATCACCCGCATGGCCGCATTCTGCACCAGCTGAAGCCTCCGGATGCTCTTCAAGGGGAGTCCCATGTAGAGAGCATTGCAGTAGTCTAGGCGGGAGATGAGGGCAGAAGTGACCGTATGCAGTGCACCCCGATCCAGAAAGGGCCGCAACTGGTAGATCCGACGGACCTGACAAAAAGCCCCCCTGATGACGGCTGCTATATGGTCTTCTAACGACAGCCATACATCCAGGAGGACACCCAGATTGCGCGCCCTCTCCGTGGGGGTCAAAATTTCTCCCCCCACGGCCAGCAATGGAATAAGCTGGCTGTATCTGGGCGCAGGAAACCACAGCCACTTGGTTTTGGTCAGGTTGAGCCTAAGCCTGTTTAGACCCATCCAACTCTGCACCGCCTCCAGGCACCAGGTCATCACTTCAACAGCTTCATTGGGGTGGCCTGGGGTAGAAATGTATAGCTGAGTATCATCAGCATACTGATGGAACTCTACCCCAAAACCACGGATGATCTCACCCAGCGGCTTCACATAAATGTTAAACAGCAGGGGCAAGAGCACAGACCCTGAGGTACCCCACAGAACAGGGGCCTCGGGGTCAATCTCTGCTCCCCTGCCAACACAAATTGCGAGCGGTTGGAGAGGAAGGAGGAGAACCACCGTAATATGGTGCCTCCCACTCCCAACCCCCCCAACCGCTGCAATAATATACTGTGATCGACAGTATCAAAAGCCGCTGAGAGATCTAAGAGGACCAAGACAGAGGAAGAACCCCTGTCCCAGGCCCTCCAGAGATCATCCACCAACGCGACCAAAGCCGTCTCCGTGCTGTGCTCGAGCCTGAAACCTGATTGGAGAGGATCTAGATATACCGCTTCATCCAGGTGCTGAGGGAGCTGTCGCACCACCACACTCTCAACAACCTTCACCACAAAGCGAAGGTTGGAGACCGGATGATAGTTCGATAATAATGTTAGGTCCAGGGACGGTTTCTTGAGAAGGGGCCTCAGCATCACTTCTTTCAATGTGGCAGGCAAAAACCCCTCACTCAAGGAAGCATTGGAACCAACCTCGTGTAACCTCCCGGGTGGCCAGAACCAACCAGGAGAGACACGGATCCAGTAAGCATGTGGTGGCGTTAAGCCCACCCAGAATCCTGTCCATGTCCTCTAGGGTCACAGGATCGAACTCCCCCCCAAATGACCTCACCGAAATCTGCCCCCCACCCTCCCGCCCAGAGTTGCCCAGTCAGAGTCCAGCCCGTCCCGGATCTGAGCGATTTTGTCCTGCAGATATCTAGAAAAATCTTCGGCCCTTCCTTGCAGGGGATCCTCCCGCGCTCCCACATCCAAAAGGGAGCGGGTCACCCTAAACAGAGCGGCCGGGCAATTTTCTGTGGACGCAATAAGGGTGGAAAAGTAAGATCGCTTTGCCGTCCTTATCGCCACTAAATAGGTCCTAATATAGGACCGCAAAAGTGTTCGGTCAGATGCAGAGTGGCTGGTCCTCCAACCACTCTCTAGGCGTCTTTTCCGGTGCTTCATCTCCCTAAGCTCCTCAGAAAACCAATTGGGATCGGCACCGGGTCAGAGACCACAAAGGCATGACTCGGAAGCTTATACTTTAATAAAGTCCTAATGACTTTCAAGGGCTTTGTGCTGCAGATTATTAGATATGAGAAATCCTGCGGTTGAAGCTGAGCAATAAGCAGAAGTTGATTTGATTGCTTATTGTACTCTTTGGCTATCATTAAGTGTTGTACCTTATGATTCTTGACTCTTGATGAATGTATCTTTTCTTTTATGTATACTGAAAGTATTTGCACCAAGACAAATTCCTTGTGTGTCCAGCCACACTTTGCCAATAAGGAATTCTATTCTATTCTATTCTATTCTATTCTATTCTATTCTATTCTATTCTATTCTATTCTATTCTATTCTATTCTATACCAGCCTCCTCACTTCAGCAGCTCAACTCCATCACCAAGAGAAATATCAGTCAAGAAAGACAATGATTGAAACCAATTGAGTATGAATAAAAGTCTACATTAGAGTTTCATCATAATGATAAGAGCAGAAAAACATCTATTTGCACTTCATTTGCAATCTAACTGCATCTACATAGATAAGAAACAGCCCCCTTTAAGGCAGTAATTTCTTTACTGGGGAGAACAATGACAGGACTGCTTTATATGAGGGATGGTTGGACTTTAGGTTCATAATTGGACTGAGATCACTGAGGAACAGTGTTGATCAATTACCTGGAAAGAGTTTGATCCTGGAAATCTTTAAGAAATAGAAAGAGTCCGTGGACTGTTAACCTTGCCACCTGTTAGACCATGCCTCTCCTTAATGAAGGCTTCCTAAGGACTAACATACAGTATGGTTGAAGCTAGTGCAGGGATTCAAATTTTTTTACTACTGGTTCTGTGGGCATGGCTTGGTGGGCATGGCGTGGCTTGTGAGTGTGGCTTGGTGGGTGTGGCAGGGAAAGGATACTGTAAAATCTCCATTCCCACCCCACTCTAGGGGAAGGATACTGTAAAATCCTCATTCACTCCCCACCCCGCTAACCTGCTTTCCAGCTCCATTCTCCTATGCAGGGCAACAAAAGAAGACCTAGCCGATCAGCTGGGACTCGGGAAGCAGAGAATAGATGGTGGTGGGGCCAGTCAGAGGTGGTATTCTGAACTACTCAAAATTTCTGCTACTGGTTCTCCAAACTACTCAAAATTTCCACTACTGGTTCTGCAGAACTGGTCAGAACCTGCTGAATACCACCTCTGGTTGAAGCAATGGACTGGTGACTTTCTCTGTGAGGGAAGGAGTGGTTTCACCTTTCTTAAAGGAAGCCGTGGTGCATTCTCTCTCTAGAGGCTATTGTCAAATCCAAAGTCCTGGACAATTTGTCTAGTGTCCATCTGTCCTTTTTGGGAAGATTGTTAAAAGATGGTTAGGCTGCAGCTTCACAGAGCATTTTTAAGTTGTGCTTCTAGCCAGACCATAGAACTGAGATGACAACCACACTTATTGATGACCTCTGTAGAAGATGGGATGGGATTGTGCAACAATCCTTATTCTCCTTTATATCTTAGCAATGTTCAATACCTATCGCTCATTTGATCTCTCTGGATAAACTAAGGAGATTGAGAGTGGATGGTATAGGATTGCAGTGGTTTGCCTCCCATCTCCGGTTAATTCTAATAAGGGGGGGGATCCGACTGGTGAAACTACCAGGTCGGTGATGTACATAGAACTACCGGTTCTATGTCTGCTGCTCTTCTGAGCTACCGGTTCTACAGAGGCGGACAAACAATAGAATCCCACCCCTGGTTCTAATTGTTTAATAAGTACATGAAGTCACCGGGTGGACTTGGAGCAATGTCATCAGTATGGTGTTGATATCCAATTCTCTCCTTCCCCCTCCCCTCTCTTTCTTTATGTGTGTGTGTGTATGTGTGTGTGTGTGTGTGTGTGTGTGTGTGTAAGAAAACATTAGTTTTTCTCCCATCCCATCCCCACACAGATGCTTGCTGACATGCAGATGCTTGTGAACAAGATCACCATTTCCATTTTTTTAGTACATTTACTACAGGAGCATTTTTCCGTTAAAGAGTTCAACATCTAGGAAATGAAGGTGACTGCATAGGTAACAACTTTGATTATGTGGGTTTCCTTGACAACTGGAAGATCAAATTTGATGTGAACTATGAATAATAATCAAGAACATTGTCCAGCGTCTCCCACTCCCACAGTTTACATTAATACCAACCTTTTATGTTAATAAACTGTTGTTTCATTACTTCATTCTGTCTGCTGTTGTCTCTGACCTGTGCCACAGTATTTCATACTATATGTTTACCCATGATTCAGCAGAGTGGTCTGGGTTCAGAGAATTCAGGCATTTGGGACTCTGAACTGGGCACTAGATTGCTAAAGCTGGAACAACAATTCTCTTGATGGAATTGCCACAAGGACATATTATCTTTCTGGCAAAGGTTGGCATTGCATTGTGTGGCCATACAAGCAGGGGTCATGACCTATGAGAGAGTCCAAGATAGAAATAAATGCATTCTGCTTTTCCCTAGAATGGCAGGGCATTGGATGTAGCCTCTATGGATCACATTGAGCAGGTACAGCTGCCAATGCATCCAGGAGCAACAGTTTCCACTCCATTTCTATATCATTTAATGAAATATTACTTGGCATTGTATGTTTTCATGGACTTCGTGTTGGGCAATAAACCAACCATGCTGTCCCCTATTATTGAAAATGTTTGGCAACAATGAATAATAAGCAGAATCAGATAATATTACTATACAGCAAAGAAAATGTTGATTTTAAGAGATCACCCAAGTCAGATATGAAAAGACACTCAGTATTGACCAGCCTTCTATCACAAGGCAATCATGACATGGACAATAAAGGTCTCTCTGTGGTTTTGCTAGATCAGATACTTCTGTGCTGATGGAAGGTATGAGATATCCCTTGTTCTTGGAAATGTTACGCATAACAACATAAGAAGGAATAAGGCTTTCTTTTCTGCAACCTGCCACATGCCAAAAAGGCACTAAAGTCTTTAGCCATTCAATGTTTTGGCAATGTTTGAAGATGCATTTATTAAAAGCTGATGTCTAAAACAGTAGGCAGTCTGGGAAGGATTTCATGAGTTAATGCTATATCTGTTATAGACTGATGATAGTGAAATGGATATATCCTATAGGTAACTGTGGAGTCTCCAGGGAACATACCAGACTCCATAATGCTTCAAAGCAAGGAATTTTACTTATAGAGTCCATTCACTGGAGTACAGTAACCATTGGCAGTAATCATATGAACTGTATCTCCTTGCAGCTGTCCAATTTTTGGGAAATAAAATAAAGATATCATGGATACACTATTTGCCATGCTGTATGAACCTTGCAGCCAGTTAATAAACAGCCACTCTATATGGCTTAGGTCAGTGATGGCTAATCTTTTTGTCGTCACATCCAAATGCAATGTGCGTGTGATCACCCATGCTTGTCCCGCCCCCTGCGCATGCATGTGTGACCCTCTGTGCTTCCCCCAGGCCCCCTGTGCAGGCGTGCATGACCCCGCTCCCTCGCTCCCCATTTTTGGGCCTAGTAGGCCTCCCTGCAGCCTCTTGGGAGCAAAAACAGGCAACTGGGGGACCGTGCCACATTTCAAATTTCAAAATTCAAAAAAGTTGGTGCAGAAGTTGGCAAGCCAACACTCATTGTCAACCATATCAGTGTCACTGTGGACCATCACTAGGTTCCACCTTGGTTGGTTATACACCTGCCACTTTGACTGAATGGCAGTCAGTCTGCTTGTCAGTTGTCCTTTTTCTTTGATCATCTTTAATCATCCTTAAATCATCTGCACTTGTTCTTACCCTCCATGGTTTTCATTTTTCCCCTCCATGTAGCATAATGTAATTCATGCCACAACTACTCATGGCACATATTAATGCATTCTGGGTATTATGCTCAGAAGAAAGTATCTTAAGTGCACGCTTTATGAAATAGTTCAGATCATATGATGGATGAATTGAAGCATACAGTGCTTGAATTCTCACAAAATGTTATGGAGAATAAGAAGAAGAGAGAGGGAGGGAAGTGGCTCATATGTTCCATTTACATATTGATTAATTTCCTATTCCTTTCCCCTGCTTCATTCCAGTGCCTTTTCATGATAAAACAGGCATCTAGAATTTTATGGGTAGAAATGTAAATGGAATAAGTAGCAGAACCACAGACAACAGAAGGATTCAGAACATACATATAACATTTGAACAGCCACTCTGGAAGCTACTTTAAGTGAACTACTGAGAGTTCCCAACACTCATATGCCAGCAATGTGCTGTTTAATATTCAACTTGGGAACAACAGAGATTCAGCTTGGTTCTTCATTGCCATGTTTTAGTGATTAAGCTACCTTGGTTGATTTCCTATTTAGAGTCTATTGGCTAATGCAGGAAGGTATTTAGAAATATCTGATCAGTTATAGACTTGTATCATATGCTTATCACCCAGAATTCCATTGAGCATCTTCTAAGTGCTGAAGTCAAACAATTTGAAAAGTAAGATTAAATTATCTTGGTAACTTCCATTCTATAATTCGCCAAACTGATTTGCAAGGTCATTAAATGCAACTGAATGTAATTTCTCTATAATCATCAACATCAGGGAATTACATGACGTGCCTCAATACTCCCAGTGAAATACTATGATTGTGAATGGCAGCGATCCCTGTGAAATCAAAGGACCCAGAAATAGGGATCACAATGCACAGAGATACAGTGCAGCCACATGGAATCCTTATTTTAGTTGAGCTATGTTTTCAGTACATGGGAACATTTCTGTGTGTGTGTTCTTGTGGAAGCTGTCTGCTTCGTGGTGCACTTTCCCCCACATAGAGATGATCACTGCTATAAGAGATAGGGAAGGGCTGAGTGGCTGTTGCCATGGAATGCCCTACACCAGGGGTGTCAAACTCTTGTCATCAAGGCAGCATCACATGATGTATCAGGATGTTTTTTTCCCATTTGCTAAACCAGGTGTGGGCATGGCCAGTGTGTGACGCATCCAGCCCATAGGCTGGGAGTTTGACAGCCCTACTCTACACCATTCCCTTTGAAACAATACTGTTATAAGATATTCTAAGTCCTATCATCATTTGCTTACATATTTTGGAAGACTGCTTATTTGTCTAATTAAATGCTGGGTGATAAGCATATGATATAAAACATCAGTAATAATAATACCAAAGCATGAGTTCAGACCCTCTTATTAGAAATAAAAAACACCTATGTTGTGCTCCCTTAGCAGAATTCTCAGACTAACAGCCTGGCCCTAAGGCAGAGGTGTCAAACTCGCGGCCCACAGGCTGGATGTATCACACGTTGACCATACCTACACCCGTTTTAGTGAAGGGAAAAAAAGTCACAATATGTCACATGATGACGTGAATTGACATCCCTGCCCTAATGCATGGGGAACAGCCAGGCATTTTCACAGCTTTCCTAAAGGCCAGTTAAATTTTATCTGAATCGGTGAGGCTGTCCCATAAACTAGATGCCATGACACAGAAGTCCCACTTCTTAGGATCCACCAGATGACGCTGTATCAGCAAGAAGCCCTAAAGCATGTTCATTCTTATGACAAGACAGGAAGAAACCACTGGGAAAGGGTTCTGCAAGTAACATGACCCAATGCTTTAAAGATGACAATTAGCATCTTGAATTGTGCCTACTTGCCTATGGTGATGCAATGCAAGTCATGTTCCAGTAGTGTTATGTGGGTCTACCAGGGGGCACCCAATACTGCATTTTGGAACAGTTGAAACTTCCAAAGGCTTATCAAAAGCACATTGCAACTATCCAACAGGGAAGTGACTAAATCATGAGTAAGTGTGAGTAGTGCACCCTGATTTGGAATGGATACAACTTTTGTGCAAGATGCATTTGTACAAAGTCCCTACAAATTATAACAGTCCCCTGGTTTTTGAAGAGGAGCTGTGAGCTCTGGGGAACCCCAGGTTTTATTTTCTACCTGTTAAGTGTACCTCATTCAGAATTAAAAATGGAAAATCATTCAATAGGGGTGGTCCTAAAACACAGTGACACAGTTTTGTCAAGATTCAGTAAAACACAGTTTCTCCCCTTCCAAACCCCAACACACTCCAGGCATTGGGAAAGTACTTGGGCAGTATCATTTCAACAGCCCAGGTCAGAGATGTACCATCTGCATACTGGTGAAACTTCACCCCATGTTGATGGATAACCTTATTCAGAAAGGAAAGAGTTGAGCTTTGTGGCACCCCACATAACAGAAGCTTAGGGCTGAATCTTCCTCCTTCACATTAAAAAAATCTGACTGGAAACAGCAATGGAGGAAAAAAGAGCCACTGAACTGCTTTCCAGTCTCAACTTTCTCAGCTGGTTCAGAAGGATATTATGATGCCTGAAACCTGCTGACAGATCATGGCTATCATCTGCTTGTAATTTGGTAAGAATGACTGCTTTGGTCATGCACTCTGGACTCTGAATACAGAAATTCCCTGGTACATATATCTGATGCTATCTTTATGACTGCATTGATGTTATAATGACTGAAGTTCCTTCTGCACCTTGTTTTTGCTCCAGGAATGTAATATTCACAACTCCCCCCCTCCCCCGCGTATGGTCCTGTACTGGCACTTAAGGATTCTATGATTCATCAGCCATAATTATACTACATTCTGACTAAACATGATCAAGCATGGGGAAAATAAAAGTTGAGGCAGCAAAGAAAGCAGGTAGATTGGTGTTTTCTTCTATGAGACATTGAGCTGTAAATTGCATATTACAAAATAAAATGGAAGAATTCAAGTATTTTTGACCATGTCTTCAGAATTCTGTAAGGAAATGGTGGGATATCATATACTCCATATCGAGTCTTCCTCATATGCTCTTCCACATGGTTCATAACACCCAATAAAAGTTCCTGATAACCATGGAACATCACATGAAATGCACCCAAGTTGGATGCCCTACATAACAGTACCCTCACAATTCAAATTCAATGAACAAAGTATGTGCTGCACATCTGTCCCCAAAGCATATTCACAGTATCACTTGTCTACAATCCAGCATGATTTATGCTTAGCAGCTGTAGTGATCATTTTGGGACATTTGAGATATTTCCTTGTTAGAACAAAATGCTGAAGAAAACAGTACATTCACTCATGACTCTGTAAATCAGTTAGAGGATGCTGTAAAGCACTATGAAGCAGTATATATGTCTAAGCGGTAGTGCTATTGCTATGAAAGGGGATGGCTTGTTTGCCAAATGATAAAACAGCAGTTTAGCAGGAATGTTATCAATGAATTGTAATGAACAAGAAATACACAGTTGCATTGTGTTTTCATGGTCCCAACATGTAATGAACTAGCCAAGCTAAAAGTGTCCTCCAAAAGGAAAAGCAAGTTTTGGAGAAGTGATTCTGTAACCTAAATCTCATGTAGGCAAATCCTGAATGAGCACATCACAGAGTGGGGAGGTCCCGGACATAGTTATGGAACCTATAGGAGGATGCTACAGTCTATATTTACTGCAAGGGAGAACATGTCATGTTCAGAAACTGCTCCAATGTGCATTTAAGTGCCACACATTGACATTATACCGTAACTCTTTCCAATAAAAGACACACTTTGATGGCAAACTTAAAGATGTGGCCAGGTGCTTCAACTTCAGGCCAACCTACATGCAGAGGAATGTGAACATGGCTGGTTGCAAATGCACCTTCATACCAGTGGAGGTGGGGTAGCTAGATAAAGCCATTCTGTTCAGGTTAAAACTTGCCTTATTTCTTTATGGCCACAATTACCTCTGTGTTCATAACTAAAGCACAGTGTTTTCAAACAAAGATGAATCTTAAAAATTCATTTTTGAAGCTAAATGACAATGTTGCCGTTTTGACCAAGTTTTGAAATATAAAGGGTGGTTTTCAGATAAATTAAACTGAATGCAATATACTGCCTAAATAAATGCAACATTTATTGGCATACAATATATTGGAAGAGAAAATATATTTACGGGCAATTAGATAGAAAATAATACAATTTTATAAAGAGAACAACTTGGTAAAAAGGTGATATATGTCATAGGTATTCAGAACCATTACACACTGTATATGTCCCAAGTGACAGGTCTTTCTGAAAACATTTTGCTAATTTTTATCAAAATAGATTCATTCTGTAGTTATCTCAGAGATTTACTCAGTCATGTATATGAAAATATATCTGTTAAAGGAGTATCTTTTCCTTTGCATCAATGACTTAAATCTAGTTTAGATACTGTTCCTTAGATGTTTTTGAACTACAGATACATCCTAATATGCCTGTTTGCCTCAATCATACATCTGTAATGCCTAGGACATCTGCACATTTTAAATTGATAGCATGGTTGTCACTCTTCCAACTCAAAAAAAAGTTGCTGGTGAGTTTCCATCTATATAATGTGACTGTCGTGCAGATTTTATTTAGTGTTCCATTAACAGTAACCAGCTCCATTTCAGACAAGATGTCTGCAGTTTATTGAATTTCAGGATGGTGTGGTGTATAATAATAGATAGCAAGAACACAAAACATATTTTGCACTAAGCATTAGCTTAAATGATCTCTATTTTAAATCTTTCAGACTACCAGATATACTGAGATACAAACACACAGAATTTGCAACCAATATAGCCTAAAGTTTGAAGATGGGATTTCTGGTAATTGTAATTCTAAACCATTTAGTATGTTGGGTACAAGATTAGGAAGCATTTACCTATTTAACATAACAGAAACTGCATATTTACCTATTGTTTAAAAATGTTTTGAATTGTTAACTATTACAGCATAAAAATAATTAAAATCAAATACATTTAACACAGTGTCTTGATAATTTATTCAAAATAGAATTACTTCATATTTTGACCAAGAAAAAGAGAAACATTGTATGTTGATACAGAGACTGAGTTATATTATAATATGGTAAAAATAAGTAAGTATTTTTACCATACAATATTGTCACAAGTAATACTTGTGATAATAACTTGTGACTGAAACATTATTTAACAGACTTGAAACTAAACGAAATTCAAGTGTTTCTTGGAAGAAAACAGATTTTTGTGGATTCTCTTTTTATCACAATCAGAAAATTATTAACAATTAGAAAATTATTAACATATGAAATAGTGCTGGGGTTATAGTATCAGTTTGTCCATTTACTTGAAATAAGTTTCATTGAATTCAAAGGCGCAATAGATTGCAGCTTCTCTTTCGGATGCAAGGCAGACAAGGAAATTAATCACACTGCTTGACCATCTCTTTCCCCTTTTCGGATGATATATTCCTCTTAAAAAAAGAAAAGGAAAGGAAAAAAAACTCTCTATCTCTCATTCTTCAGCCATTTGAAAAGTGAAAATTCTGCGGCTTCCTTTCTTCACTCAATTTCCGTCTCTTTCCCCCCCACCTTTGTATCTACTAATGGTATTGCCCGGTTTCTCGCCAAATCCAGACAGTGATTAACGCCCGTCGCCGCCAGCCTCTGGTGCCGGCAGCTTCAAAACTTGATTGGCTAACAACTTGCGAAGTACGCAGGTAATATCCTATTATGATTGGTGAAAGCCTTCTAGGCTCCTCCTCTGTCCTTTCTGCTATTGGTCACCGTATAACAGCAAGCCTTCCTTCCCCCTCCCTACCGAGGTCATTTAAGTTTATGAAATAAATAAATAAATACAGGAAGAAATAGAAATGCGTAGAAAAAAGAAAGGGGGAGCGGGCGAAGGTTCGCAACCTAACATGCTAGGCAGCGTGAAAAAGATCATTTAGAGCCAATCATTTGCAAGCTTGGGTCACTTTGGCAGTTAGCCCGGGCAAATGAAACACGAGTTATTAAAAAGGTCAGCCTTAATCATATGTATATCCTCCAATGATAAGCATCACTGATGTCTGATTGACAAACATCAAGGCCAATACACTAGGGACATAACGGAGATTTATTTTCTTAAAGGCTGGATCCACTCCAATGAGAAGGCAGTAAATACAGGCGGATGAGAGGGAAGGATTGTATAGTTGTGGGGGGGTGGAAGTGGAGCTCACTCCGGAGTGACAGGGGCGCCAGCTAATCGAAAAGTTGAGCGGACCGAGTGGGCGGGGCTAAGGGCCAATGAGAGGTTCGCCTGAAGGGAGGGTGGTGGCGGTTCTACATTAAAGAGTTGAATTGGCGCGGGAGGCTGACAGAAGACGAGAGAGGTATCGCTCTTCCGGGGTCAGTGGGGGGTGAGGAGGTGTGGTTGGTTGAGACTCCGCCCTCTCCGAGGGTAGTGAGAGGGGAAAGCAATTAGGGCTTATGTGTAAAAAAAAATAGAAATAAAACAAAATAAAAGCTCCGAAAGACACGAGCGCAAATTGAAAACCTTGCGAATCTCGTGGGAAGTCAACCTCTCCCTGCCTTCGGGGAAGTTTACTCCCGAGAAAGTGTTTGAATGTCACGAGCTGCCTGTCTGTTGGATCGGGAATAAGCCCCGCCGAGTTTAATTAGGATTTCCTTTCGGGGAAGCGCGCGCTGCCCTGTAAGCCTTACACATACATTACTCGATCCGTGGGAACGCGGGTAGCGAGTGAGGTAAGGCTTGCAGCTCTGCGCGCACTTCCTCGGGAATGCCGTGCTTGGGAGTTTGCCTTAGGAATCCCGCCTCAGATTATACCTCGCAACTTTGTCTTGCTGAGAGCCTTTCTCGTCCCGTGCCCAGTTACGCTTCTTCCGTGCCTACGGATCCGCGCTCGGACAGAAGCGATAAGTGGTGGGACTCTTGAAACAAAACAAAACGGGGGAGGGGGGATCCCGGGGGAGGGGGGATCCTTTCTTTTACATTGTATCCGAATAAAAGTGGGGTGACGTTTCCGGATGGTGATTGTTTTTGGGTTGGACAAGTCGTGAAATGCAGTGATGGATCGCGCTTCCTTCATCCAAATTTTCTTGGGTCGGGCTGATTTCAAGGCGCGCACTTTTATCCTCTATTAAAAAATAATGCTTTATATTCATATCCGAGCGATGTGCCCGGGTTGTAAACTCTGGATCGTAAGAAACCTAAATAGATCTTGCAGGACAAACTTGGCATTAACCGAACCGAATCCAATGCATGCTTGTTCAGACAAGAGTCTTCCCCCCCTCCCCCCAGTTCAGGGGGAGTTTGCCTTGGGTATACAGTACTGAACCCAGGAGTAAAAACAAATTCGCCTGTTCGCAGCCGACTCCTATTCTCCATCTTGGAACATTGGCTTTACTACCAGCCACATTTTTTTCCCCTCACCCACGCTATTAATCTAGTTATTTCTTCTACCATCTTCTTCAATAAGAGTTCTTCGGATATGGAATGCTTTCATAAAAGGTCAGCTGACTTAATAAAGATGCTTCCTTAATGATGGGTTTAAAACAGTAATGTAACTTGGAGAAAAAAGTAATTTAGAAAGTTTAGGATTAAACTTGAATGCTTTCAATGAGTATTTTTTTATTTTATTTTACAGTGAACTTAATTTATATACTCAGTGATCATAAAATTCAGCGGAGGATAATGTGCCTCTGGCTAGAGAATAGGGCAATAATGAATGTGGAGACACTCATTCATATGAAAAACCTGCTGGTGATCAAATCTTTAATTTCGTGTCTTGATAAGGAGAATTAGAACAGGTCTGATCCAACCCGGCATACTTTCTACTGGGTTTCCACTAGAGCCTAGATTGATTATTTCCAATCTAAAGTTAATCTGCTTGAATAACAAAATTCAGTTTCTGTTTGAAACTGGGCTGAAAGTGGATTAATTGGATGGATGCAGTTTGTGGCTTGCTCTCAGTTTCTAGCTTTATTCTTTCATTCTTGTCCATTAGCTAAGATCTGCTTCACTTCACTTTGCTTCTTGATAGACTAGGAAAGAATGGGCCTTGCTCCAGCTTCTTCTCTCCATTCCTAACTCAAATTCTGCATGTTGGAGGAAAGAGATCCAAGAATGTAAGGAAGCAAAATAAACTGATGTTGAGTTACAGACAAAAAAAAAATGGTAAGCTGAGTGGGGACCAGAATGCTAAGTTGCAACCAAAGTTATGCCCATTGAAGAAAAAGTGTAAAGTTACCCTTGTTTGAACTTTGGATGTGGGGTAAGCAAAGATGTACTATGAACAAAGGATCTGCCTGATGTACGTCTTCATATTTTTTATTTTATTTAAAAAAGAAGATAGAACAGGATCAGTCCTAAAGTGATTGATACAAATTGTATGTATACTTCTGAATAAATTTCATTAAATGTGTGGTTACTACCTTATTTTGCAATCTGAAAAGTTAACTTAATAATGTTACACAAAAAGCTAGTTAATGTTATTACTAAAAATAGACATTTCTGCACTAATAATATAATGATTAATATAGATTAAAAACAACTTGATTTTCTACTAACAAATGAAATTCCTTCATACTGATTAGAATTAAGCATCCTTGAACTCAATGGACTACTTTCTAAGTAAATAAGTAATTAAATATTTTAAGTCTTGTTTTATCCATATTGGAGAACCTTCTTTAATTAATACAGGATTTTTTTCCTTCACTTATCAAGTAAACATTTATCAGTAGTGTTCTAAATCTGTTTCCTTCCTGGATTAGATTTGAAAGTTTCTACAATATAAAAAATGGGTTCGGACTTCAGTAAATTATTTTTCCAAAAACAGCTATTTCAACTATTGTGGTTGCTATTGTGCCTTTGTTTTGTATTTAGTATGGAATTTTATCTTCTGCTTTCCTTATGCTTCTGCTATCCCTATCAGCAAACAACTAGAAATTTCTGGCTCTCCTGCAATCTGAAAACAGATCATAGAAATAAATGGATAAAGCAGTTAGGTGCCCCGCACCCCTTCCTAATGTGGTTCAGGATCCCTGAAAAGGGGACTAGATTCATTCTCCTTATAGTAAAAAAACACCTGTGTGCCTGCAGTTAAGATAGCAGTTCAATTCAGTAATATCTTTTAAAAGATGAAATCTTGTCTGTGGGTTTCTCAAAAGCAATTTTAATATCTTGAAGAATGAATTGTAGTAAATACATTGTAAATAACTTAATAAGGAGAAACTTTAATGTTATTGTACATATATGGAGTTGCTGCAAACTTCATATATATATGTGTGTGTGTGCCTTGGGATGTCATCTACCTTGGAAGCTTTAAAAACATTAATAACTTGGAGTTTTAAATATGTGTTCTAAATTATTTTTGTATTATACATTTATGGTAAGTATTAGTGTCTTAGTCAGTTTCCAGATGTGGATTATGTATGTCTATTCTTCCAGCAAATAGCTACATATTCAAGGACTGGCAATTATGATCCACCCATTTTATAAAAGAAATGTATTTGAAAAATGTTGGTATTATGCAATAGGCTTTGGAATGCATATAAGCCATTTTCCCACTGTGCTGGACTAATTCCCAGCAGTGCAACTATAGTGCATGTTGCAGTTTTATGTCTGTGAAGGACAGATTTGTAAATAGTTTGCTACAAAAATGTAACATTTTTACAAAGTATTCTTGAGAATGTCTGCATCATTCCAGCATGAATCAAGCCATACATAAGATGAAAGTACTGTGAGTAGTTTATATCGAGGATGCTATAGAAAATGCAAAAATAATCTTAGTTCTTTTCTTTCTTTTTTTTCAAATGCCATCAATCCCTTCATTCAGCTGCCCTTCTTTCAGGCTAAGAGGTGTATCTGCTTTTTGATTGACACATTTCTTTTGAGGGAGAGTGGAGGTAACCACATCACATATAATTAATAATGTTCCCTTTCCATTATATTAAATATTTCAAATTTGCAGCAATGCTTTTAAGATATTACCCAAGCCTTCAGGAGCTACAAAGCGGGTTTGAGACTATAGGCTGACATTTTAAAGAGTTTGACATTATAAGAAAGTTATAAGTTCATTTAGGGGAGAAGTGGAGATGTCATGTAACTTCTCTTTTATTGATAGACACCAGCAATGATAAGGAGTCTGCATGGTTACCAGAAACTCTTAGTTTTATATGGAGTACTCGGATCCTTTACAAATTGTACTACTGAATTTTGAACATTGTATGATTTCCCAGTGTTTTTCAATTTAAAAATATCCCTCTTTCCTAGTATGCAATAATTAACATAAACCCCATCCAACTCATGGGGTGGGTGTGTTACATTATCCCTACTTTTTTTTTTAATCTGTCCCTCCATCTGATCAATCGGTTTGTTAGGGAAAGTTTTGTTATACTTCTAATTAGGCATTTAGTTTTCAAGGTTGGGTTCTGTACCCAGATTCCTGGAAGTAAGATACATTAAACTATATGTGTATACTTAATATGTATATTTAAATTTACTATATTTAATATGTATATATTACTTGTGGTTTAAATTCAAGAGTAGGCAAATTTTCATGTTTATATAAAATGAAATGTGATGAAAACAGTTCTTTTAATATTATACTATTCTCTTTTGTAAAAACACTGGAACAATATCAGCATTCCTAGATATAATAAGAATTGTGAGCTGATAAAATAGACCTGGATTAAAAAACGTCCTAAAAACTTTTTTTTAAACCCAAAACTTTGTTTTAAAATGGATTATTTATAGTAGAGTTAATTGTTATGGAATGTAGTCCATATTCCCAGGAGAAAGGGAGTGCATTCCAGAGGAGTGAAAGACAACAAAATTATATGGAAGAAAGAGGGTGAAAACAGGTCCTCCCTAATAGTTTCCTAGAATCTGTGTTTTATGATGCAGTCTGCTTTAGTTTGGCAAGATTTTTGTCCATAAGTAAGGAAAATTAAAGGAAACTACTTAGAACTTCAACATGTCTTTCTTGATTTTTGGAGCCTGACTTTAAACACATTTAGGTGATTTTAAAATGCATTTTTATATATAAAATTAACAGAGTAACACTCTGCATTTAAACAGCAATTCATGTTTCTGGGGTTCAGTTTTGCAAACATTAGTAAGTTAAGACAACTTAGTCCCTTGTACTGGAAAATATGCTCATTTTCAATAGATGATTAAACTACTGAAAGGTTAATAACACTATTGTCTGCAAAACTTTGTTCTTTGAAACTTGGAGTTAAGGTTAATGGGAAATAATGCCACATATTGACAAGTCATATTCTGTAAATGGAGTCAACAAATACCCTGAAAATGAAAATATGTCGATACGAAATTTCTTGGACACTTCAATTTGTTATAATTAGCATCTTACAACCTAAAAAGTGCATCTTTGACATTAGGGTCAATTTAACAATAGGAAGTTTGTTTTTCTTTTGCAAATGTCTGGTATGAGTAAGTAAGCATGATAATGTTGAATCTAAACTAGATCAAGACAAGCAAGAAAACTTTGGATTGCACTTTGTCTCATCATATCCCTAAATGAATTTGCTTACTGATTCCAATGGTTTTTAGAGCCAACATTCCATTAGATAATTTAGAATGTTATTCTAAGAGTGGAAAAGACAGCCAGTTTGATGTAGTGGTTCAGGTTCTGACCTAGACCAGGAGACTGAGTTCTAATATTGCCTTAGACATGTTGGTATTTTTTGTGTCATAAAGTGTTTTGTAAAATTTGCCAAATTTTAATGACACAGGAGTTGTGGGTTTTGGATTTTTGACACATTCTATAAGTTAGCCATTTGAGGTATCTTGGTTCAAAAGGTATTGGACTATTATGCACCATTTCACTGAATTTAAGATTATGGGAACAAGAGTTTTAGTATTATATAGATATCCTTACAATCCATATTAGTTATTGGTATGTTAATAAGTTTCTGTTTATTAGGCATTCACCAGGGTACTCCTGAATTAGTCAATATCCCACTTTCTTTAAAATTAGAAGAATTGGGGTTTTTAAAAATCTGTTTCTTATAGGTGAGCCTGTATACTTTGAAATGAAAACATTTTCTAGAGAGATGCTTAAATTTTTTTGAGTGCTTTTGAATTTTTGCATAAATACTACCTAAAATGTGATCTGATATCCACAAAGTTCTACATCTAGGCAACCCAATTAAACCGGTAGGTCAAAAACATACTTGTTCATTGATTTTTGTGAGACAAAAGTTTCCAAGGCGACATAATTAAATTTGGTAAAAAAAAAAAAAAAAGAAATTTCAGCAATTGGTGTGCTCTCCTTGGGTAGTAGTACTTGCAACTAAACATTTCTGATAACTGTTGATCAATCTTGAACATTTGACTTGGAGTAATTTTAACCCATCCCTTCTTATAGAACAGATTCAATTTAGGGATGCTGGTTGGCTACTTCACTTGAACTGCTTTAGGTCCTTCCATAATATTTCTAGAGAATTAAGGTCAAGATTTTGATTTGTCTATTCCAAAACATTAAATTGCATCGTCTTTAACCATTATTTGATGCATAACAATTTTCCTTTGAGCTTCAGTGCATGGACATATAGCCTGATATTTTTCTATAAAATTTGCTAGTACAATCCCAAAATTATAATTCCATGAATGATGGCAAGACATCCTAATTTAGGGACAGAAAAGCTGGCCCAAATTTTGGTATTACTACCACCATCTATCACAGATGGAATAAGTTGCTTAAGCTGGAAAGCAATGTTTGCCTTTTGCTAAACATTTCATTCAAGCCAAAGATTTGGTCTCATCTATCGACAGAACACTTCCATTGCCCTCTGGCTTATCCACATGGTCTTTTTAAACTATAGATGGACAGCAATGTTCTTTTTGGACAGTAGTGGCTTTCTCGTTGCATACTTGTTATGTGCGCTATTGTTGTTCAGTGTTTTCTTGATGAATAAACACTGATATTCACCAAAGTAAGTGAGGCCTTCAATTACCCATGCATTATTCTGGGCTGCTTTGAGACCTGGAGTGTTAGACACTTCGCTGTTGTGTGACCTTAATGGTCAATCACTCCTGGGAAGAGTTTTAATGATGTTTAATTACACAATCTGGATGATAATGGACTGGCGGAGACCAAACATTTAGAAATTGATTTGTAATCTTTTCCAGATTGGTGTGCATCAACAACTGTTTTTTGGATAGTCTTCAAAAATCTCCTTTATTTGAGCCATTTCTGTGTATCTGTGATATGAAGACCAGAGTTCAATAATAAATACCCATAATGCTTTTCTTTGAATAAGGCAGATTCTCCCACACTCCCATCTGATTATCATTTCATTGATTGAGACACCCACCTAATTCTAATTTCTTCAAATGAACGGATAATACCAGAAGTTCATATTCTTTTGCCATACACAAAGATGAACTCTCTTTATCTAGTTTTAGGACTTGTATGGAGAACATTTTAGGTCACAGATATTTCTTGACTTGTGACTGTTCGAAGTTATGATGGTGGTTCAAAAAATGATTTAAAATAGTTCTCACACTTATAAACATTGCAGCACCTCTGTGGTCAGATAATCAGAATTTGGGCATTTGGCAACCAGCATCAATATATGACAGTTGCAGGATCTTTGGGTTACATGATTATCATCTACAACAGGGTTGTCAAACTCGCAGCCATGGGCTGGATGCGTCACAAGCTGGCCATACCCAGGCCCGGTTTAATGAAGGGGAAAAAAGCCATGATACAATCACGTGATGTTGCCATGATGACGTGAGTTTGACATCCCTGATCTACAACCTTCTGACAAGCACAGTCAGTAGAAGAAACTGGATTCACTTAACGACTGCATGATTTGCTTAATGATTGCAGCAAAAAAGTCATAAAATCAGACAATTTACTTAATGTCCACATCACTTAGTGACTAAAATTCTGGGCTTAATTGTGGTCCTAAATTGAGGACTACCTATATATATATATATATATATATATATATACTTTGTATTACAACACCCTGTTAAGCCCCAATTAAGGGAGAAAGCATACTGCTTTCTTTTCTGTCTTTCGGCTCATCACCAGAGACCATACCGACAGAAAGCTATTTGTTTCGTTGTCTTTTCTTTACATGTGTGTAAGGTTTTTAAGCTGATAATTTTTTAAATAATAAATAAGGGAGACTAGTATAGATCTATTTCGAGCTAGTTAGCTCTCTTCAGCTAGCCATACCCTTACTGGGATTCGAACCAGGGAAGTATTACATGTGAGGCAGTTGTAATTGCCACTACACCACTGGCTCTATCCTTATCAGCAGAGGCAGGGGAATAAGTATATACTTTACAAAGTATATACTTTAAAAAATTATCAGCTTAAAAACCTTACACACATGTAAAGAAAAGGCAATGAAACAAATAGCTTTCTGTCGGTATGGTCTCTGGTGATGAGCCGAAAAGAAAGCAGTATGCTTTCTCCCTTAATTGGGGCTTAACAGGGTGTTGTAATGCAAAGTATATACTTATTCCCCTGCCTCTGCTGATAAGGATAGAGCCAGTGGTGTAGTGGCAATTACAACTGCCTCACATGTAATACTTCCCTGGTTCGAATCCCAGTAAGGGTATGGCTAGCTGAAGAGAGCTAACTAGCTCGAAATAGATCTATACTAGTCTCCCTTATTTATTATTTAAAAAATTATCAGCTTAAAAACGTTACACACACACACACACACACACACACACACACACACATATATATATATATATATATATATATATATATGTGTGTGTGTAAGGTTTTTAAGCTGATAATTTTTAAATAATAAATAAGGGAGACTAGTATAGATCTATTTCGAGCTAGTTAGCTCTCTTCAGCTAGCCATACCCTTACTGGGATTCGAACCAGGGAAGTATTACATGAGGCAGTTGTAATTGCCTCTACACCACTGGCTCTCTCCTTATCAGCTCAAATATATACATATATACTCAAATAAATACAAAGTATATATATATATATATATATATATATATGTTTTCGGAGATTTTCGCGGGTATTTGTATGTGGATCTTTGGTTCTATGGTTCTTTCGGGTTTATTTCCAATTCTACGTGGGAGAAAACCCGAAGAACCAAAGATCCACATACAAATACCCGCGAAAACCTCCAAATATATATATATATATATATATATATATATATATATATATATATATATATATATATATATTACTCACAAATAAAAAATCTCTATACCACAATCCAGGCAAGCACCTGGACACAAACAGACCCCCCCAATACCTCCAGCCCAAACACGCCCCAGCCAGCTACCCAAATAAAACCTAGCTTCCTAATAAATAATTATTGGCCATTCACAAGAAACCAAGCTGCACTAAGAAACCCCAATGCACAAAACAATGTTGCCAACCAATCAAGAACACAGCAACTCGAAGACCAATAAAAACAGACCTAGACTCCCAGCCAATCAGGATGAGGAAAAAACCATTCAAATATAGCAGAAAGCCAGCACCAAATTCAAACAAAAAACATGCCAAACAGCTGATACACAAAATTAAAAAGAACCCAATACACAAGCCTGAGGATGGCAGATGAGATTCTGCCAAAACATCGCTATAAAAAAAGCACAAATATTAAGACGTGGGAAAATACCCGAAGAAACCTAAATACCATACATAAATGCATACATACATACATACATATATAAAGTATATCCTGGTTCTATATAAATGTATAATAAAACAGCTATAGAAGTTGCAAGAATGAACAGTTGAGAGAGGAAGGGATTAAGTCATCTCTGAAAAAGCCTCAAAGAAATGTATCTGTAAGCTAACACATTGTCTCTTACTCCCAATCAAAACATCTTATTTGCAAATGGTAGATTATTACCAGTGTTTGTTGGAGAAGGTATCATGATTGTTGATGAAAATTGGGAAGACATTGTACAAATATATTGTATAAATGCAACATACAAAGCTTTGGTAGTAAGATTGTCAAACTATTGTTCCATGATAGTAAATTTATTAGAAATGGGCCAATGAGCACATTTGGTATATTGAAAGTATCTTGTGACATGTCAGAATGGCTTTATGATAAAGAGTCATAAAATGGCTGTTATGTGTGGGCATAGCCAATACAAAAGCATTATTTTTTTTAAAGAAAGAAATTTGGTAAATTGTTCCTTGTAATTTTTTCTAGCCATTCAGGATGCTAGTTTACTTTGTCTTTTTTATATAAGTGGCACATTTCCAAATAAAGTATTGCTGCAGCCACCAGCAATACTTTATTTGGAAATGTGCCACCTATATAATCTATTATAAATGTGCCATCTATTTTCTAAGAGTGTATGTTGGACCTTTATGTCCAGAGGTAACTTTGGAAACAAATATAAAATGGGTCATTCAAACTGGCTTCTGCCTCTTCCAAACTTGTGATTTATTGTTAAAGATACATATAGAAATACATATAGATACATATAGAAACTAAATTTGAGAAAGGTAGCTTGGTATCTGAGGTCCTATCCTTGGATCAGCTCAAGTTCAAGAAAATTTGGTTTTCTATTAATTTCCCATCTGAACAAATAAGATGATTAGTTCAGTAGAGATGATTCGGGACAGATATAGTACATTAAAATTATGTAATTCTTAAAATTTTGTGAGTCATAAATTTATATAAAAAATTAAATAAATATAAATAAATAAATTTCCATTGAAACAAATACATTTAAAGCAAAAGGATATGATGCAGTTCATTTTTTTATTTAATTTTTACAGCCATCTTAGCAAATGACTGTGTAATGCTTGTTTACTTTGTTCACTTTTTAAAAATATGCTGAACCATGAATGTATCAACATTTTGGAAAGTTCCTACATACCACATTACAGCAAATCCTGAAGCATAATTTCATTTTGGTATGCATATATGTAATCCCTTTAAATTGTGGCCTTTTCCATATCCACGTTGACGGACTGTTTTGTGTGATAGCTCTTAAAATATGATTGGACTTTTAATTCACCATTCAAAATTTCTATGGTTTGCTAGTACTCATCTAGTAGAGGTCTATATAGATTTTTTAATACAATATCTTTTGCTAAAGAAGCTCCGGTAAAGCAGAAAGATGCTTTCAGGAAGTAATTTGATAGCAAGATAGCAATAATAAGTGGTTACAAAAAAACAATTGCTTTTGTACGTACCTTTTCTAAGAAAGGAAAAATCACATGAACAAAATGAATGTAAAGTGCAGAAAGAACAAACTCTGTATGTCCTGTTTTTTAAACAGTACATATAAAATCACAAGGCAAAATGTGAAGCGAAATGTGTGGCAGATTAGATTTCATCTGTGGAAGAATTATTCATTTGAGAGGGAGGGCTATCCTCCAGCAGTCAGCAGTGTGAGACTGAACAAGAGTATGATTAAATTGTACAACAGGGAAGTGAATCCAAAGCTCAAGGTGTCATTTTTTCTATTGGGATTGTTAAACACATTATTTCCTCCTGTTACAACAGAAATTTTATACAAAGGGTTGCTTAGGCATATTAAATATCCTTAGACACCTTAATAAAACTCCAAATATGTAGGATTATGACTTTTTTTTAAAGGAGGGGTTAAGAATCCTATTCTTTCCATTTGGAGTTGATATAAAAAATACATTGCAATTATCATATATAGGTGACACTGACTATAGTGTAAGGAGAGGCCTGCAAAAATGCTTTTGTTAAACCATTTTTCAGCACACAAAAGCACTTGATTGGCACTTCACTGATTTAATGGGCCATTTGTAATGCAGAAAGAACATCACCAAAGATTGTAGCATTATCCTAAATTTAATAATTGAATTTATAGCTGCAAAAATTCAAGATTTCTGACACATAGAAAATTTTTGGAGAGCATGAATGGGAGAAGTTGTAATTTTGATGTCTAGTCTTTTACCTCTGTGGTTTTTAATGTAACAAATTTGTGGAAAATTTGAATATAATGATTATATGTCTGAAAGTTTTTCAATGGCCTGCAGCAAATCTTGGCTGCAATCTTACATTCACTTTACTACGGAGTAAATCCTTCAGAAAAGTTTCTCAGTAAATAAGAACAGATGTATCACTACAAAATGCTTATATGCATTGCTTATACTTTCTTTGTGATTTTATATTTTTCTCTGTAAGCTGCCTGATTTTGTTTTTACAGGAAAATGGAAAGAGGATGTTCCCATCTAATTATCTTGGTCATTATTAAAAAATATTACAGCAAGTTCTATTAAGAGTCAAAAATATATTTGTTAACATTTATTTGCAGATGGCATGTGAACATTATACTCTTTTTTGAAAGAAACATAGTAATGTCTTCCATGTGCTTTTTAATAATATGATTTTTTCAAATGTGTTTGCATGGAATTTTCAAAGAACTTAAATATGACAGCATCTTCGTACCAAAACAGTTGAAGTCCAGAGATTTAGCATGGCAACCACATATAGTGGCTTTTCTTAGTTTGCTTCTATGATTTTCTCAAATTGTGCCTCCTTTTGTTTTGTTAGGTAATTCTTCACACTGTCTTATGAGTGAAATGTGCATAGTTGCTTACTTTTTTTTTTAAAAAAAAGACACTGCTACAAGCTTGTTTGCTGCAAATATGTACTCTAGTATACACAGAACACTAACCTGCCTGAAGTATTGCAAAGTCATGCTGCAGAGTGATTTTTGTTCATTTTCACTTCTATCTCTTAAATCAGTGCCATTCATAAAAAGCCTTTTGTCAGGTACATCCTACTGGGTTATTGGGAAAATCTATTTTGGACTTTTCCCTTGAATGCTTCTGGTCAACTCTGTGATCCTGGAAAATGGACATCTAGAAATGTTGAACGTGTCATTGCTTTTAAATACAATTGTAAGCCATGTACAGGTGCACTTCTAGTTATATTAGGCTCAAATCACATTAACCAAAGGTAAAAGGAAAATGAGTAAACATTCATGCTTGCTCTCAAATTATTTCATAAAATACTTTTTTTTCTGCAGCAGCTTTTGCTACTTCTGCTCACTTCTTGTGACAACATTTTAGACTGGCTTTCCACAAGAGCTTACAAATCAAGCAAGTTAATGTCTTCATTAAAACTGAATTGCAGTTTACTTTGGGAAAAACATATTTAATATTTCAAGGTATTGAACACTAAACTACCATTAAGCTCTAACTAATGCATTTACTTTGCTGACACTTGCTCTCTGATGGGACATGTAGCCTAAGTTATATCACTGGAAGTGATGTTTAGAGAATGCTACAGAGAATGTTTTAAACCCAAGTTTTATATTCTTTTATTCTCAAACTCACTTTCTATACTTGAGAACAAGTTTTAAATGGTCTGGTTTTCCTAATTAATTAATCAGAAATTCACAGGCTTCTTTTTACTGCTGTAAGTTAAAATACTCTAAAAATAGAGACATAAGACAAGATGGGAAAATATTTGCTTTTGAATTTGGAAGCAATATTTTGTTTGGAAGGAATAATTATCAATTATTGTTATTGTTACTGTAATATATTACATTGCTATTGTATCCATAGATACTATGAGTTGTTAAAATTCTCCTGTATGTGAGGAAAGTCTTCAGGATTGATATTTTTTTCTAATTGTCCGGCTTGGTATTCTAAGAAAATAGCATTTTCTTCTACATGTGTAAGTGTAGAAGTATGTGTATTAATATGAAGTGTAGTGAGATATATTTATTTTATATATTTATTTAGAACTTCTCTGTGTTACATATATAATGTCCTATTACACAATTTCAAAGTGATTTACAACGGGTCTCAACCCTATTGAGCCATGGCCTATTTGGAGCACATGCTGCTATCTTGCGCAAGTTGAACTGCTTACATGTTCATGTGCTGGCCCACCGCTTGCATGGCCTGGTTCTCCTTACCCCACCCCAGGCAGACCGACAAGCCACAAAAATTTGGGACTGCTGGTTTAGAACACAGGTACTCCTCACTGACTGCCATCTAACAGTGAGGACAATTAACCAATGGAACAGCTTGCCATCATAAGTGGGTGCTTCCTCACTGGAGGTTTTTAAGAAGAGATTAGAGAGTCTGAAATGGTATAGGTCCGTGATAGTGAACCAATGGCACGTTTGCTGGAAGTGGCACGCAGAGCCATTTCTGCCAGCACGCGAGGTCACCCAGAAGAGCCCCACTCTCATGCGCCCATCCCCCCCGCAAGTCAGCTGATTGTTGGGTATCTGCTGTGCACGCGCAGGGGGTATGGCATGCAGGGGGGGTTACACGTGCAGAGACATGCAGTGGGGCTCGTGCGCATGTGCAGGGGGGTCGCACACACATTGCATCATTGGTGCAGGCACGCATGCGCGCTCACGCACACACACTTTTGGCATGCGATGTGGAAAAGGTTAGCCATCACTAGTATAAGTTCTCCTGCTTAAGCAGGAGGTTGGACCAGAAGACCCCCAAGGTCCTTTCTAGCTCTATTCTGATTGAAATTGATTGATGATCATTCAAAATTATGACAGCGTAAACAAAAAAGTTCTGTCACCAGTCCTCACATTTACAACTGTCATAGTGTCCAGTGATCACATGATTGCTACTTGTGGGAATGTTGCAGCATAAGCAACTCATGCTTATGTGATGTCTTGCTTAATGACCAAATGGGAAGTGACATAAGTCAGTCACAGTCATCTGATTTTCTTGTTAGTGACCGCAGTGCTTAGTGATAGAATTGCTAATCCTAATTGTAGTTGTTAAGTGAGGAAGACCTGTAAATTGCATAGTTTACAAAGAAAGAAAGATTTAAAGTTTAAAGCAAGATAGGAAAAAGGCTAAATAGTAGCCCTTCTTACACTTTTCAGAGATATTGTTGAGGTATAAAGAAGGAATAAAGAATTTGCTACATCAATGGACTGTTGTGATCCTTGACCTATTTTCAAATATTGAAATGCATATTTTGCAAAATAGGAAACAAAATGCAGATTTTATACTACAGTTCTTTATCCGTATATCTAAACATGCAGAGCTTTCTAACCTGAACTGTTTGCATATATGTGAGTATGTATGCAAGTGCAAATTTGCTTGAGAATGATGTATTTGTTTTACAGTATTGTGTGGAGAATATGCTGAATCACATTGCCTATCTTTTGTACTTCCTACATGTAACACTTCTAAAAATCCCCAGTTAGGTGTGATCTTAATCAGTGGCTTTCGGAACATTTAAAATAGTATTGTCTCTCACTCTATTTCTTGAATATTTTAAATGTCCTTACAGAAATATGGCACACAGGCAGATGCTTGCATTAATGGTCAACTTCTATATCCAAAAAGCTGACACAACATTCTACTCTCGTGTGTTATGACCCATGATAATTACACCAGTACAGTTGAGGCCCATAAAGATTTTTTTTTTTAAATTGGCCAAAGTAACATCTTTAAAGACAGATCTTTAAGGAAAGGTTTATTCTTATTTATTAATTTTCCCATTTTTATTGGGCTATATATATTTCACTTTTCAGGGCAGGTCTGGTCTGGTTTGAAGTGCCAGTAAAATGTGTGACAGAATACTTGAATATTTTATTTTCATCGTACTAAAGAATAATTAAGATGTAAAGAAAAGAGTGAGTCATTAGAATTTTAAAAGAGAAATTTTGGGATCCTATGGCTGCAATTCTAAATACACTATTATGGAAGTAATTTGTGACTGGCACTTCTAAATACGTATCTTTAAAAGCAGGCTGTAAGTGGCAGGTTAAGCTTTTGTGCATTGGAAAATCAGAATTTCAGAGCAATTTGTCTAATGTTGAAGGCAGAACATGGTGCAGCTGTTTGGGATAGGGCTCGATCTTGTTTTTGCATAATAACTGTGAACAAAAATGATAATTTGTTTTTAAAATAATAACACACAAAGAATCTGGACTCTTACTGAAAAAGCAAGCAAAACGTTGCAAATTATATTATCAAACAATGTAGATTGATTATTAAAAGTAATGGCTAATAAGCATGTTATCTTCTTGTTCTTAAAAAAACCCTATCCACTCTTAGATCATAAAAACAGTACCATGAAATTTATAGTTTAAAGTTTAACATGTTTGTTAATAATTTTAAAGTAAGGTAAGAATACTGTACTGCCCGTTCTATCATTGATACTGTAGTTCAGCTTTATTTTTAACCAGATTGTGTTTGTTTCTGTGGAACAAACAAAAATGAAGAACATGTTAAAGGTCCTGGCTTTAATTGATCTAATTGTTAGCTTGCTTTTTTTTTTCTTAGAGTTAAATGAAATTAAACTAGTATTCAAAGTTTTGGAGAACAGATGCTTGACCAGAATTATCTAGGGCAAATTATAGTGTAAGAATTAATTTGGAAGTCAGCAATTATTTCCTCACAGAAATCAGAACTCCTTGCTTTACATTTTTACAAGCATCTGTGATAGGCCATGTGACATCTCATAAATTAAAGAAATTTTTGATGGTTATAGAGCAGAACTATTGTGGGGTAGTAGTGGTCGTTATTGTTAGCTACAGAACAGTTGTTAGTAGTGAAAAATGGTATATACAAGAACAGTTTTCTCATGTTGATCTCTTCAAACTTTTAGCTTAAAATAGGCTCATCCTGCTGATTACAAATTTAGGAATCCATGATAAATGGATTTAAAACTGTAGCTTTGAAGCAGTATGGAAAAATACCAGAAATGTATTAATATGATTAACAGAAGTGATTTAGCTTATATTGCAAATATTACAGCTAGCAGAAGTTGCTTAATCTTTAGGTTGCAAGCTTTGGGATAATATAGGAAAGTTGCTGAATATGAATGTAAACATATTGACCTATGAACTATATCTTTTTCTGTAACAAATGTATAGAAAGGGTGGCAATGGAAAATGACAGATGATGAAATATAATACCATATATGGTGAATTGTGCAAGAGGACCAATTATGACAATTTCTCCTTTTCTTATAGTACATATGTTATGGTATAGCTAGATAAGAGAAACGCCCTGGGCGAAGTCAGGGTGGTCAGCTGAATAAAAGTCACACCTCGGGATTAGCCCCGGGTTCAGAATTTGACATGTTAATACTCTGAACCTTTTGCACAAATAAACCTGTGTTCTCCAACCCTTCATGGTCTTGTGTCCTGAATTGGAAGCAGGATTTGCTGTAACAGCTTTATATGACAGCTCTTTGTAATTATTATTGCAAGAAAGCTTTCTTTAAATTTCAGGATATGTTCTTTCCTTTCTTAAATTCTTGGAAATGACGTATCATACACACGTAATACTAGAGTGTAATAAAGCTGATATTTGGGTTCATCTGATTTTGTCAAACCAATGCTAAGGATAATCTGTTGTATTATATAAACTAGGAAAATTTACATAATATAACAGATTATTATATTCATTCATTCTACCTAGTGTAAGTTTCTGTGTATTTGTCAATCACCTTAGGAAACTTCTATTTAAGGAAGTAAGATAAGCCTTATATTTTATATCATAATGTTTTTTTCAAATTTGGCCTGTTATCTCTTTACAAGTGAAATAATGCAACAAATGCAACACGCCTGAATTCCTTCTGACTATTTTCATAGAAAACGTTCCTTAATTTTCACTGTGAATTAAATTAAATAAGTAAATACAATTTGATTTATCAAAGGGGAGATATGAAAATCTGATGACATTTTTAATCACCAGTCATATATCAATAATTAAGTAAGCACGTATTTGCATATATTTTAACATTTCATCATTAAAGTTGAAGGTAAGTTTTAGAAAAGGCTTATTTCTAAACAGGCACACCCAGAAAGACATACATACATGCATACATACATACATACATAAATTTGCATTGGATAATGTTTTCTGTTGTATCCTTGTTTACTTTGTGCAAGGTTTGATTGGCACAGTGAGTATTGAAGACTAATTTTGCCCATTGCAGGAGTTTAATCCTGACTGGTTCAAGGTTGATTCAGCCTTTCGTCCTTCCAAGGTCAGTAAAATAAGGACCCTGATTGTTTTGAGGGCATTATGTTGATTTTGTAAACTGCTTAGCTTGTAACGCATTATGAAATGGTATATAAGTGCTATTGTTAAAGTTTTATTGTGAGAATACTAATGTAGTTTATTCCCTATATGAGGGAGATGGGTAGTTAAGTGTGTGTGTGTGTGTGTGTGTGTGTGTGTGTGTGTGTGTGTGTGTGTGTATCAGAGGTGGTATTCAGCAGGTTTGACCAATTCTGGAGAACTGGTAATGGAAATTTTGAGTAGTTCGGAGAACCAGTAGCAGAAATTTCGAGTAGTTCGGAATACCACCTCTGACTGGCCCTGCCCCCATCTATTCTCTGCCTCCCAAGTCCCATCTGATTGTCTGGGTCTTCTTTTGTTGCCCTACACAGGAGACCAGAACTGGAAAGCAGGTTAGTGGGGTGGGGAAGGAATGGGGATTTTACAGTATCCTTCCCCTGGAATGGGGGTGGGAATGGAGATTTTACAGTATCCTTCCCCTGCCACACCCACCAAGCCACGATCACAGAATCGATAGTAAAAATTTTTGAATCCCACCACTGGTGTATATCTGTGTATGTATATAAACATATGCACATACTATATATATGTAATATACCTAGTTAATTGTTCATATTATTGACATCTGATTTGCACAAATATGTTCAACACTAGAATGAACTTAAAACATGTTCTGGTTGTAAATAGTCACTGGATCCTTTTGTGAAGGACACACAATCTATTTTCTTCTGCAATCCAGTTGATGAGCCATAAAGAGAAACTGAGGAAACTCACAGTTCCTAATGTTCCTGTCCTAATCCTGCCATTACTTATGGATGCAATAACTTTACTAAGGTTGTCTTTGAAGTTGCTGAAGAGACAGCACTGATACTATCCTATGCAGTTTAGTCCTTCTTTCTTGCTAAAGAGAGCTCCACCAATTGCCATGGGCCATAACCACAATCCCATGAAGAATTTTGTTGTTCAACTCATTTATTGCTTTTGAAACATTTCCCACTTTACTTTTTGATTGGCCCATAACTTTGATAGCTATATTCAGAATGATCTTGTCAGATATTTTCTTGTTGGGCTTGTCAGAATGATATCTTCTTTTCCTCCAGTTCATAAAATAAAACATGCCGGTGATTTGTGGACATGAAATACATTTAGTCAGGGGTTGTCAAGTAATGTTGGGTGGTATCTCCCTTCTTACAGTTTTTTTTACTTTAGATCTGGACCAGAGGTATCAAACTCGCGTCATCATGGCAGCATCATGTGACATATCGGACTTTTCCCCCTTTGCTAAATCGGGTGGGCGTGGCCAGTGTGTGATGCATCTGGCCAGTGGACCAGCAGTTTGACAGCCCTGATTTAGGCAATCATTATTAATAGGATGAAATGCATTAGCTTATTTCAATAATTCATTCTTTGTCAGCATGATCATCTTCCTCCTATCCCCTTTTACGTTGGTGGCCTTTCACCATCTTCCAAATTAATATTCCTGTTGCAAAAGCATTATCATATAATGCACATTCATCAATTTACATCTTTTCTTCACTTCCTACACACACATAAAAACACCAAACAGTATAATGTGTGAATAACAATATTATGCACTAATTATACAGCTATCAGATTTTTTTAATCTGGCACAAAAGTAAACGTCTGTATTAGAAAATGTATATATTTTAATAAGAACTGCATCTACATTTGTTTGTGTAAATTTATTAGAACCATGGAGATCTTCCCACTGTTGTTCATTATGTCTCTCCTAATTTCTTTTTTAAATGATATGCAAAAATGGAAAAATGAATTAAATATCTGTTTTATGCACTAAATATCCATGTCCTGTTATGAAATTAATTTTTGAATTAACATTCAAGTCATGCTACTTAAGAATTTAAAGAAAATTAAAGATATAAACACATACTTAAGTTTCATTTTTAAAATAGTCTTATTTCCTTATATCTAATGGTTGTCTTTAGAATCTCTTGGGTATTTTTAAGGAAGTTGTTGGGATATTTAGACATAAAGTGCGTCAACTCAGCTGGTCTACAGTACTTTTAATCTCTTATTTTTATAAGATTCCAAAAGATATTTATAGTCAAGTTAGATATTCTATACAGAATGATAGTCGAGATTAATGAAGTTTGCAGTATTACCAAGACATTCTGAATAGCTCCGTTTCTTATGTAAAGGATAATGTACTTTCCTATTAATTTGTTTTTTAAAAATGCTGATTATTCACAATATGTAGGCTAAAGCTTATCCTTGTTGAGCTTTTTTTGGTTAGAAACAATATCACTATAAAAAGATAAATCTACAATTGCAATAATCTATTATGCCATGAATTTCTTTAAGTAATGCATATATTTCTTTAAAAAATAGTTGAATAATATTTTACCTGATTGGTTCCAGATTTGTAAACTCATATTCGATAAGGCAACTTTAGCAAGTTCCATTGGTGACGTGTTTAACAATAAAAGTTATTAAACTTTTATATGGTAGCGCCTGATCTTGATTCCAATATCAAATTAAATCTAGTCGTCTTGTGATACAATTCAGGACAGGTCTGGAAACATTTTTGGACATATCTCATTTTACCAAACTCTTTCAGATTTCTCATAGTTTATTAGAAGTTTTTTATATTGCTGGATTTTAATGCTTTGTTAGTTTTATTTTTATTGAATATGAACACATAAGCTGCTATAGCTTAAAAATGAGAATGGGTGGCATGTAGCCTCTGAATAAATAAACATGGATTAATTTGCTTATGAAGAGTAATACAGGTTGTTGGTTAGCACACAAATTTAGAATTTCTGAAAAGTTAGACAATGCTCTGTTTACCTACACTAAAGTTTATTTTGGACTCAGTATATTTGACCCCAAATATCCTAAGTGTTGTGTAGAACTGGCTGTCTATTAAATTACTCCAGTGATCCCCATAATAATGATGAATTTCTTTCATAATCTCTCTTCATAATTAATACAGGCTTCGTTGTGGCCACTACTATTCTCATATTGATCATCCAGCCATTTAAATTGGGACTGGTAAAGCTGTCTCTGTTTACTCTGCTGAGCAGACATTTATTTTATTTGGATAGCACCCATCATTTGTAAATTATGTTGGGGATATTGACTGTCATGGAAACTACAGGTATTTCAGTGCTCTTGTGATGCAAGAGCTGGAGCCTTTTTAGCATTTGAGGTTAATGCTTTGCTCTGATGGTTTTTTGTTTTTTTTGCATGAAGACCTATAAGAGCTTTATGAACACTAATTAGTCAAGCTTTTCAGAGAGCATTAGCAGCCTTGTTTTTACTCATGGCTAAGGCTGCATCTCCCCCCCACCCCATGCCTCTGAAATATGTTGAATGCTCCAAGAGCTTGACTTGTTCATTTACAACACATGTTGATTGTACCACATGCATATTTTTATGCAATATATGCACAGTTTAATTGTATGCCAAGACAGCTTATTTTTGTGTGGGTGTATACATCTTACATCTTGAGTGGACTATACATTCCATCAAATACATTGGAGTGCAGTGTACAGAAATTTTGGTCATTTTTACAGTACATGACAGTTGTGTAAGCACTGTTATAATTTCTTACTAACAATGCTGAATCAACAGTAAGTTAGGAGAAATTATATTTTGTTTGTAGTGTCTTTTTGTTTATAGAAACTCATGGCATAAGCTTTAGCACTGGATTATTACATTCTTCCTCCTGTGCTGTATGTAAAGCTGTGTCTTAAGAGAGCCATCAATAATTTATAGAAATTCCTTCCTGTGTCTTATATGGAATTGATGAATTTAGTGCTCCAGCTTTCTATTATCAATTGTTTAATGTTGTAATTTTATTGGGGGAAAGGATTAAAGGGCTTTGGATATGGTGCCATGACTCCATCTTGCCTGTTTAAACACACCTTCCTGTGGAGGCAGTTGTGTAAATTACAAAAATCTGGAGTTATCTTCAGACCAATTATCACATGCAAATGCTGCTTTCTCTCCTTCATATAACTTCACCACTTGCTTAGTTGGATAACAAAGATGAAGAGCAACCCACTTTGAAATACAAAACTTTTTGTGTGATTGGGATCAATATGAAATAGTTCTGTGGAATTGAAGAAAGGATTGCCACAAGTATCCTGAAAAAGTCGAAGTTACCGGAACTATTTATTTGTGCATTTCTATACATTGCATGGGCAAGAAGCCAGTTTACATGCAGAATTGACTACAGGACAAATAAGGTTTGGGTTTTAGTCAATTTTGTATGTAAACTGGCTTCTTGCCCTCATAATGCACAAATAAATAGTTCTGGTGACTTGAACTTTTTCAGGATACGTGTGGCAGTCTTTTCTTCAATTCCACAGAAATCTTTTATATTATTCACAATCATAAAAAATATTTGAACCTCAATGTATTGTCTAAATTAATACAGTATAGCAACAGAATGTGTCATTAGGAAAAATGCATTAATCATTTTGTTGATTGGAAAATATTTTTAAAAATGTTTTAAAATTTATTTTAATGGATGATAATTTAAAAAAACAGTTAACTAATTATTAAACTGCAGTTTATAATCCTTTTTAAAAATGTTTTGGGAGAGAGTTTGTGTTGAAAATGGGATTATTACCCTTGATCAATCAATTCTTGTCATTAAAACTTTGAAAGGGCAGAAACAGAATATAAAATGTCCCAAACATATTCAAATTTTAGTGTTATTACATTTTCTTTTTGAATGACATAAATTGTATGCCTCAGAAATCCATATTTTTAAAAATATATTTATAGACTAAATATTCAGTTCTATGAACAATTAAAGAATTTTACTAAAATGAATATGGATAATTTATAATAAAAGTAAGAGTTGGGATTTTCTTTTGGCTATAACAAGAGTCCTAGCTCTTTTAAAAAATGTTGGATGTATGTTTTACATTTTAAAAATAAGATTAAGGCCTCCAAAGTGATTTAAAGATATTAATGTGCTGTTAATTATATTCAAAATGGAATTAACTTATGCCTTGATGAATGTGTTAAATCATATAAATTTTCTAAATCCAAATTAAATATTCACAAAAGGATTTTGTTTCCTCGTAGATGTGAGTTTGGATTACTTCTTGATAGCCCTAATTCAACTTAACTGGTTTCTGTTATCTTAGTCTGTGTTTTTATATTGATGTCCGATTCTTTAAAAAAATCCTCTTGCATAAATTTTGAAGTCTTTAGAAAGATCAGAGTGTTCTTCTGAAATAAGTGAAATGCTACTTATTTGAAATAGGATTTGTTGTGAAATGTGGCATGTTCATTTTATTTCTCTTGTTTAATTCTCATTTTGCCTTAACTAGACATTCCATGTGGATATTTTACATTTGCATTATACTTTTACGCTTTTGTTGGCCCCTGCTGTTAGAAATCAAATATACTGTCCTCTTTTTATTTGTTGGGGATAAAAACCCCAATTTTAATCTGTTCATACAGGTATCTAATTTGAATCAGACTGGCAAACTGCAGGGCTCTTGTGCTTGTTTAATTGGTATCTTTCTCATCACATTTGAATGAACTTGCACATGCACTGCAGGATACCACTAGAGACAACTGAATAGTTAAGGCTGTCACTCTGGAAACGGGATGGTGAGATGCAGCCAAGTTAAAGAAAAGCTGGGATCAGATATATTTTTTTAAAGTGTCTCTCCCCACCCCCCTGCTTTATGAGAGGATACATAATTCTTGGAAACTACATGTCATGACTGATTCCATACATGGTATGTGGCATTGATAATTTTATAGACAGCCAGTTTTATGTCTAGGTATTGTGCAAATTGTATTTGTCTGCCAACAAGTATATAGAACTTTTATATGGTAGAACTTCAGACTGACTTTATATTTTTTTTAACCAAGATTGACAGGAACACACACTTACTTTCTGGGACAATCTCCAACAACCTCTGCCAGAATTGGTCAATGGACAGGGATGCCAGTTATAGTTCATCATTATTTGCGGATTAGGGGTTCTCTCTGCCTGGTCTGCCATCTGATTGCAACTTTACGGATCCTTATGACTAGCAGGTTGCATTGAAAACTCATTCTGGCTGCTATACTGCACAAAATGGCCTGTTTATCCTACTTCTAAGACTACATAGATCTTCTCAACCCCTCATATGATAAGGAATAAGTTTGGTAGCAGGAAGGATTTTCTCTCTGTGGAGGGGCTAATTTACTACCCTGAAAAACAGGTAAAATTGCTCTTTTCCTACAATATTAGCATAGTCTGTTCTGGTCTCCATTATTGGAGTTTGGATAAACTGCAGATTCTGTATTTTGCTGACAGCAAATATTTGCTAACAGTCAAAATACTCCACTTTCAGATGTTTCATAATCACAGCAGATTGGTTAAACTGTGTGCCAAATTTTGACTTTCTTTTAATGCTGCAACTCCCTGATATGTCTTTACTATTTGGTATCTGTTTTTAAGTCGTAACTATTTCATGTGAAAACTCTATATCTTCCCAGAGTTGTCATATATTTCTAGTAACAGGTATGTTTTTGTTTATGTATACAGCAGTTGCAGTATACTACTCCCTGTGAACTGTCCTGCATCCTACAATGCCATACTATTTTTACCCAATTTGCAACCTTTCCTTTTTGGGGAAGGTTGTGATTATCTGGACCATTTTCAGTAAGCATTCAGTCTTGGATATGGGACTGAAACAGCACTGATTGTGCTTATGAATGGTGCATCCATCTTTGTTCCTGACCTCTCGGTAGCTTGTGATACCATTAATCATGGTATTCTTCTGGATCAGCTTTGGGAACTGGGAGTATATAGTACTGTATTGTGCTGGCTCTTCCTTTCTCTATGGTTGGTTCCAATTGGTATTGATTGGGAAGGAGAAATCAAGCACACAGTCTCTGCTTTCTGGGATACTACTGGAATCAGTTCTCTTTCCTATTTAATATCTACATGAAGGCTCTGAATGATGTTATCCATTGGCATTCAGTTTTATACTGCCTAAATGATGCAGTAGCCTGTGCCTGGAGGAGTTTGGATAGAGAACAGGCTTTGGGTTAAACCTATCAAGTTTGAATGGCTTTAGGTATTAATAATAATAGCACTTAGTGCTTTACAGACCTCTCTAAGCAGTTTACAGAGTCAACCTATTGCCCACAACAATCTGGGTCCACATTTTACCGACCTTGGAAGGATTGAAGACTGAGTCAATCTTGAACTGTTCAGAATTGAATTCCTGGAGTCAGCAGTGAGTTAGCCCTGCAGTACTGCATTCTAACTATAGTGCCACCATGGCTCTTTTAAGATCCCCTTGTGGAGACTTTCCATCTTTAATTCTGGGCGGGGCTGTACTTTTTCCAACATAGTCAATGCACAATCTGGATTCATAACTTCTGTTTGGTGTGACCAGGGAAATCTTTGTACAATTTAGCATTGTGCATTAGTTGTGTCCTTTCCTGATGTATGAGACCCTGCTCATAGTCACTCATGCTTTAGTTACATTGCAAATGTAACTACATGTATCTGTACTTTGAAAAAAGCATCTACATGTGTCTGCCATTGAAAAAGCATCCAGATACTACAACTGGTACAAAATATAGAAGTGCAGACAATTACATATGCTTTTTGATTAGTTATGTTAAACCTCTGCTCTGCAAACTGTATTGGTTGCTAGTTTGCTTCCAGGTTCAATTCAAGTTGGTTGTAACCTATAAAATTATTCATGGCATGGGGTCCATGATATTTGAGGAATCAGCTTTTCTGGATTATGTCAACTTGTCCTATTAGGTCTGGTAGAACAGGAATGTTTTGGGTTCCAGCTGGGGGTGCCAAAAAGAAGAACCTTTCCTATAGTGGTGCTTTCCAATTGGGACATCATTCCTGGAAGATCAAAATGTCCCTAATCCTATTGGCCTTTTAAAACCACTTTAAAAAATTAATTTCGTTATTGGGTTTGGGGATGAAGAGTTATTTTCCTTAAGAACCACTTTCCAGTAGATCTTACATAAAAACTATATTGTAAGGTGCAAAACACAGATCTTTTCAGTTGTGGCTGTGAAACCTCAGTTCGTTACTCACAAGAAAGCAGGTTTTCTTTATCCATCCAACAGCAGGTTAAGTTCTTCCTTTTATTAGAAGGCAATTCCCAGAGTGGCTGACATAAAATACAGATAGTCCTCGACTTAAAAACAGTCCCAGGATCATGTAACTACCTTTTGTGACCTTACAAGCAAAGTCAATGGAAAAACGAGATTTATTTTAATAACCATGTTACTAACTTAACAACTGAAATGATTCACGTAATAATTATGGGAAGAAAAGTCATAAAATGGGGCAAAATTCCTTTACCAAATGTCTCATGTAGCAACAGAAATTGGGCTCAATTGAGGTCGTAAGTCGAGGACTGCCTGTACAACAAATTATCAATAAAAACTACAAGGGTTGGTTAAGATAGAACCAATAATTAAAATTAACCTCTGAAATGTAAAGAAAATTTAAATAAGGTTGGTGCATATTTATATTAAAACAAATAAAATTTACTATCAGCTTCATCTCTTTGACAGAGTGTCACTGCCCCATCTCTAATTGTCATCTGCTTTATATTAGTTGTTGGAAAATGACAAGTAGGGTCAAGATCAATTACAGCCTTTTTTCCCCTGAAAAGGCATCAAGTTTAATAATAAATCACTATGTACATTCTTAGCGCATTAAAATATTTATCAAGATAAAAATATCTATACATAGTAAATAAAACTGCTTGAAACAACATGTTATCAAGCATACCAAAGCAGATTGCATTAAGCTGGATTTTGAAATAACTGAAGGCCTCTGTGGCAGAATTTATATTGTGAAGTACAGTAACATTCAAATCTCTTTTGAAGTTTCATTGTTCCAAGACTTGTAAAGCTTTTGTAGGTCAAAACTAACTAACTCCATTGTGTTCTGAAACTATAGAATCAATATGGCAAAAGGGGGAAAAAAGCTTACTTGACCAGTATTTGGCTCTTTCTACCTATCGGGACTAGCTTTAATATTTCAAACCAGGAAAATAGTCTATAGAATTTTGATTTAAACTACCATTTTCTATAAAGTTGGCAAAATCCTTGTTGGAATTTGAGTCTCTTAATATGCTTTTTTTCTCCTCTTGTCAGCTAGTCATTTTAAATTTATGCATTTATTTGAGGCTGGTATTAAAATATTATATTAAATGCTTGCATGTAAATACAATTTCACAGTAAGTTTTTTTTTTTTAATTACATTTATATGCCGCCCTTCTCCGGAAACTCAGGGCGGCTTACAGTCTATGGAGCAGGTTGCAGACCCTTGATATAAGTTATTAAAAAAAACATGCAGATTGGCAAGACCTTTTCCTTACATTTTAATGACATTTCATGTATTAGAAGTTTGCAGTTGTGGGATAAATATGACATCAATTTAACCTAAAGGGAAGTTGGAGACCATAAAGTCAGAGGCCAGAATAAATAGAATGTATGTTAGTAACTATTATCCTATAGTATGTTTGTAATGTTTACATTCATTTTAAGTTTTGTTAGTTTGGAAGGGAATGGTCAAATAGATGCACTATTGGCCTTATTGGTTTTCCTTGTTTTTTTTTTCAAATGAACATCTAACTATTAGCACAAAAACAAAACTACTTGGTTACATCAGTTTGTTGCCATGCTTAGGAATGCTGTTAACTTGAAACAGTCCAAATTAGTAAATGCTATGAGAGTTGAATGAAAGGTTCAATATACTTTTATGTGGAAAAAGACTCCTAAGATACCTTTTCAATCAGCACTAAACTCCAAGGTGATTCTTTCTATTAACAATAATATTTTATACTTTGAGGTAGAGGTTTGGGGAGTATACTGAGCTAATTATCTTAGATTGTTTAGCTATTAAAATTACTAATATGTAGTTGAGGAGCTGATAATTATTTAGTGCAAGCAAACAAGTTAGATGCTATTTAAACACACAATCAGGTTAAAGAACTGATCAGATTCACAATGAAAGTTTTTGAATTAATTAAAATCTTTTCAATGACACTAGATCATTTTGCTATTTCTATAATAGTTCAAGATAAGTTTAGTGTCTAAAATTATTTTTCTGTTAAATTTTGGATAAAACTAAAATAAAAAATAGAATTTTAATCATTAAAACCATTAAAAACAATTAAAATGTACATATATCAAGAAAGAAATTCTTAGCTTATGTTAGATGTAAAAGAAATTCTAAACATGAGGAAATGTTCTGCAATCTTTGGTTATAAGGGAGGCAAGATTGTATCCATCCAAAAATTCCTAAAGAACTCAGCATACACAACACAGCACAACACACACATACACAATTATTTGTATTTCAACTGAACCATTATTTAAAGGCACTGCTAACTCTGTCAGTTCCATAGCACGATTGGTACAAGTATGAGGAACAAGTATGGGCATGATTTAGTTAAAATTGTGAGAACTGCATGAAACATGTTGTTTTGGAGCTGATATTAGACTCTAAATGCAAGAATGTATGGAATTTATTCCAGAGCTGCCTGCCTTGACCTTCCAAAAAACACAGTGAGGTGAGCAGTCCGGTGAATCATTTCCTCAGTTGTTGCTGAAGAAATAAGCTTCATTCCCCACTTTCTCTGGCCTGTTATTTCTTTCTCTTGGGGTGGTGGATTATTTTCTAATTCATTAAAAGAAAGCGAAATGACTTCAGCTTTTAGCAATTCCTTGGGAGAACTAATGGAGAAAAGAAAAGAAAGAGCCAGCTTTTGTCTTCCTTTACAAGCTAAAGATTGCACTTAAGCAGCAGTCCTGAATTTTAAGTTAGTCAGTAGATTGGCTGCAACAAGGCTAGCAATATACCGGTACATAGGATTGGAACATATTTATGATACAGTCTATCTCTCTGGCCAGAATGTTTGTCTATCAATATACTTCAAATTGAAGCAATGGGGCAAATTTCTCCAGTTCAGAATTGAGTTTTAAAATTTAAATCTTTTTTCCAAGATCAGAAATTGGGAGTTATCTATAATCAAGAACTAGTATTGCATATGGTGGACAAAACCCTCCACATCTGTCTATGATAATTTGCTGACTTCACATATACTTTTACTTCCATCTGCAAAGAAATCTAGTGGGAGCCATGAAAGCTGGGTGACCTTGGACCAATCACTCACTCTCAACCAACTCACCTCACAGGGTTGTTGTTGTGGGGAAAATAGAAGGAGGAAGGTGTGTTGGATATGTTCTCCAAAACTAACCCTTGAGTTACTTGTGAAAATAGTAAAGGCAGAATATAAATAAATAAAAAACTGAAACCTTTAACTAGAAAAAGTCACATTTATAACATGGTGTAAAAAAACAAGCATGCCTTTAAGAAGAATTCCACAGGGATTGTTTTCAAACTGTTCCTAAAGAGCAGGGGTGTCATCATAGCGGTGTCACATAACGTATCAGGACTTTCCCCCTTTGTTAAACAGGGTGTGGCCAGCACATGATACATTCTGGCCCGTGGGCTGGCAATTTGACAACCCTGCTATAGAGAAAGCAGCTAAGTGTGGATTTATACTGCACCCTTTAAAAATCTCTGTCATAACTGAACAGAGTCAAGCATCAGCTCAATCAAGTATCAGCTCAAACTAGATCATCATCTATCCAAACTTGTTGGTAATTGTAACTGCTATATGCTCATACAGTGATTTTATCCCAATCTCAATTTTGTTTTAGGAGAATGTGAAGAGATCTGTCGTAATGTTACTCTGATAATCATCACCAGATTATTTACTAGAAAACATTAATTACAGGATTTGCCAGGAGATATAGAATTAGCAAATGGCAAAAAACAAAGAGTAATAATATCAGCGGAAGGTTCTAACTATCTATATATATTATCTGTGCCTCAGGCAAGAGAAAGGCTTAGATTGAATCCACAGTGCTGATAGTTCAAAGAAATGATTTTTTTTTAAATCAAGAGAGTTTGCTTCCATTGTGTAAAATTATTTGTGACTGTGCCTTTGGCATCACTCCTTTTTGGAGTTCAGTTGGCCCATATTCCAGCTACATTTTGTTGCAGCAGCTTGGTCAACAATTTGGAGATGTGTTCCAGATCCCAAGATGTTTACTGAATGCAGTTTGCAACCAAAAGAAGAGCAAAATACAGTGCAGGCTTGTACTTGTCAGAAAATTTTCCATTTCTGGCTAAAATTCAACTTTTGCCCAGTAGGTTTGGTTGCTTTAACAATCCATGACAAGTATCAGTCTGACTGGAAAGAAGCCTCATTGAACAAATTGTCATCATACGGTTTTCATGATTGTAACCATGAAATATAATCAAGCTAGGGATTCTAAGCAAATCATGGTCAAACAAGAATTGCAAATGATGCAAAGATCTAATAACTATAGGTTTTGGAGACTGAATATTAGTGTGAAGCTGACTGACTCTTAATACCTTATAGTTACCTAGATGCAATTTATCTCTTGGGTCTGTATTGCATTGGCCTTGCAAGAAAGCTAATTTAATAAGATTCTACATAAGACATGAATGTGTCCATATAGAATAGATCATATGTCGTGAGAAGAGCTGTCCATGGCTTATTTTACTGTTATAGGGACAATCAGAATAAATTAATTTTTGTTAATTTTTCCTTGCCAAACAGATTATGTCATTCTTTTGCTCTAGGCATTAGATATAGTGCAGCCACAGTCTGTACAGTAATAGGCAAAATGCAACAAAAGATAACAGAAGGCACATGGTAACATTACTGTAAAATTTGAGAATTCAATTACAGGTCTAAGTATAGTTACTGTTCAAGTATTATCTTTGCTTTATGTATGCTTTACACTTAATATTGTAGGATTTTGATTTTAATAAAGTTTCATTTTAATCCAGGCTATCTGGATTGAGATTGCACACCTACTCTGAACATTCTGCTTATTTGGCTGGTTTCTGTTAATGGCTGTAAACAGAACAAAAATACTCCTTGTATTATTGCTCTATCAGACCTAGAAAAAAGATATTTAACAGTGTTCCTGGTACTTGACTGTACACTAGAATGAGTCTCTCACCTCTCTCACTAGAAGGTGAGAGACTATTTTTCTCTTTCCTTTACATTACCACAGAAGAATGGATAGCTGGGAGGAGGTTTGAAATCTTAAGACATAACAATTTGCATTTCTAAGGCATGGAACATGAAATTTTACTATATCACTGGTAAGTTGCTCAAGTTCTTTAAAGTTGATGAAATAGAAATTGTATAAATCAATTACTTAAATTACTTAAACATAGCAAAGGAAAGGGGACTGCTGGTATATATGTGTTTGCATATTATTGCAATGCCTAAGCAAATGGAATGTGTGGATGACCTTCGGGAATAAGGGGAAGATATGATGCCTAGGAAACAATGAGATGAGAGGCAGGAGTTCCCACTGGCTTAACAATCAGAAAAAGAAACTTAGGAAGGACCCACCTTAATGGATCAAGCAGTTAAGAGAGATAATGGGAAGTTTGTTATTTTCAGAATTGCAATAATCTGTTAATGTAGTCTTACAATAAGAATTAATTCATGTAGTTGGGTCTTCTATCTGAAAAGGTAAGACAGCAGATGGCAGCACCTGGTTAACCTTTTCACCTCAGAAATAAGGAAGATTAGCCTTGGTTGGTGTTTGGATGTGACATATCTGGGGAATATTAGGGTTGTAGACTAAATTGAGTTTTTTTTTAAATCCCAGAAGTACAGCTTGAAGGTAAATTTACCTTTATTGCACTTGTTGGACATCGGAGGAAGCAATGGCAGATTAAAGATAAGTTTTGTGGGAGTGGAATAAATGGTCATGGTAATATAAGGAACCGGTGAATAGATTAGATCCTCAGAACTTTTCCTAGGAAAAGGAGGGGGCTAGCATCACCCACAGTTTTGCTCCATACAGAGTCTGCACACAAAGAGATAATAAAATAGTGATAACCAGCAAGTTAACTCTGGGAGCTGATAAAAAATTGTTGAATCTAAGCCACTGATCAGTACCTTCCAACTGAAAGTTATTCTCTTAATTTCTTTAAAAAAATGCTTATTATTTATCCCAAAGGTGTTGTTCAGAATGGCAACTGGAATTTCTTCTTCTTTTTTTCCTTGAAAACATTTCACTTCTCATCCAAGAAGCTTCTTTAGTTCATTAGCCTCTTCATGCTTATTATTTATTTTATGGATGTTAAGAACCTTCTCAAAGGCATGTTTTATTATACCAGGAAAATGTCCTACTCTGGATCAAATACGTTTTAAACAAGTTTAAGTATTACAAAGAGCAACTTTGATTGTTGAAAAACAGCAAAAGGTGAACTAGAATGTTGATTTTGGAAAGTTAAAGGTTAAGGTAAAGGGCTAGATGGACTTGAAAGAATATGTTCTGTGGAATGTTTAACATTTTATAAAAGAATATATGAAGACTTTGAAATTTAAAAACTTCTCCTATGGGAAAGTTTTGTTGATTGAAAAATAAATATGATAAGAGACTTTGAAGTTGACCAGACAACACTTAAAATTAAGAGACCATTGATAAAAGGAACAGTGCTATTTGACTATAGAAGAAATTAATATTGTTTGAAGTAATATACCCAGAAATTGCTTACAAGATTGCATAATATTATAAAAACAAATTTGACAATATAAAAGAACAGATTTTACTTGATAAAACAGAGACTAAGGTCGATTTGAATGTGGATTTTAAAATGGATTTTAAAAAAATCCTAACTACAAGAGTGATACAGAAGAAGATACTGTGGATTTAAAATGGATTTTAAAATGTCAGACTACAAGAGTGATGTGGAAAAAGATGCTTACATTTTAACTGGCTGATGTCTTAATAACTAAATAGAATGTACAGATAATATATATGATGAAGGATTTGGAAAGCCATCTCATCTTGAATTTACAAATGGGATACATTTAAACTATTAAAGTTCTTTCTGAAAAGAGAAAAAAAAATAATAAGAAATCAGTTTTTGGAACATTTGACAGGATTACAGATCAAGCTCTTAAAAAGTAAACAGAAGAAATATAAAGTAAACTTATTTGACTAGGTATAAAACTTAAAATAGCTAGTAATGAATTTGATTAGGACTGAATGATAAGGTTTTAAAGATCTGTTTATAAATGGGAAGAGGTTTCTTTTGTTTTATTTCTTAGACAAAATGATAAGTTGAAATACAAACTGGATTTATTTGGGTGTGTATGTATACACACACACATACACACACACACACATATATATATGAGAATGTATTAAATTACTGAAAATATGCTTGTCTAGAGGGGGAAGCCATCTTTTATATATTTTACATATTTTTATTTCTTATTTTCTTTTTTCTATCTCTGTGCCTTCCTTTTTTCTACTTTTTTCATAGTTTTTATTAAACTTTTATCTTTGTATTTATAAACTTTAATAAACTTATTATTTTTTTAAAAAAAATTACATTGCACTTGTCTAAGAATGACAAGATGGGTTCTTTCCTATCTCAAAGGGACAATGTAAAAATACAATTTGAAGACTGAATTTGGCAAATATATCAAACTATGTTCCTTAATCTGGATGGTATCAATGCGAACTTTTTTCCTAAGGCATGTAACCCAATTGTCTGATTTAGTAAGGAAGACTTTTTTTGCCCCAAAGCAATAGCATTTGTTTACGTTCACTCATTTCCAAGATAGTTTAATGATAGTCATAAAATTGGAACATCTTAGGGCCGTATCTACTTTCTGTTTGAACTTGTATATTGCACTTGTATTGCTTGTGATACTGAATTCTGTCTTGGTTATTCTGTGATATATGCAGGCATATTAGGCTTATCTGAATTTAAAAAGATCTGGATGATAACTTAGAAGATAAGCAAAGAAATTCAGAAAACTTTAATTCATAATAGTCATCTGGATTTTTGTAGTTCAGATATGCATGCTTAATTTTTTGAACTATATTCCTGATATACAGTTTAATATATTGTGCATGACATTACAAATAGTTACCTGTTTCTTATCTGAAATAAAATAAAAAATACCTCAAAATATTATAATATAGCTCTCATTTTTCTAACAGAAATGAACAGACATAGGTAACAATGATTTGGGAGATAAAAGTTTGTTGACTTTTTAAAATTGTATTTATGTGGAAGTTAATAAATTTGGAGATGTGGGTCCATCCTTTGTACGTTGTTGGACTTATCTCAGCTTCTGTATCATGATCAGTACTTTATAAGACTGACTGACTCATCTTCACTTCTCACTTCTTGCGCCTGTCTGTGAGCAGACAAATGAACCTTGGAGGGAATCTTATCAAGAGATATAGTAGAATGGTTGATCACTGTCAGACTGGTGATGCTGAGTTTCTTTGTAATATTAGACCAACTTTTCTCAGTTGGGTTTATTTGGAATTTTAGGGTTCTGTAGAATTCTCTAAGGGTTCTGCAATAGCTTATTGGGAAAAACATGCATTGGTTTTTGCATTTGCTCAGCACCACAAAATCCTAGTGCTTACAACCGTGTTTATTTCTGCCTTTTATACTATGTCCTGCACTATAAACTGTAATAAGTTTGCATCTCTTTGGTTAAAAATAGATGCTGTGATTATACATATATATATATATCAAAATAGGGTGGGAGAAAATGCTGGGATAATGGCCTTTTAAAATTTGCACTGACAGCATCTTTTAGAGCTTTCATTTCAAATAAGATCAGTTTTCCATGCTTCACTATTGTCTTGGGAAATCTATCTTCAGTAGTTGCTTTCTTAAAAGATCTCATGCCCAGCGTCTGTGAGCTTTGTGTAGTTTGCCTATCAAAAGAGATATGTTTACACCTTCCATGCATGTGTTAAAGCTATCAGGTTACAAAGCAGAGTGGCTGATGCAGTTCAGTCCTTCCTACTAATATGCACAAAAAATGCATCTATGGTAATTACATGGACTGCCTGGAACAATGCATTCCAACATCCTGTAACATAAATAAGGAAGGTGGGGCCAGCTGACATTAAACGATATGTTTGCCAGCAATCTTGATCTCCACTATATATATCCTTTCTGTTACACTGTCTCAGTCTGGCAGCGCTGAACCTGTTGCTGCCGAGTTGTATTTTGCTGGATAGGGAAGGAGGCTTGTCTGCTGTCTGGTAGGAGGGCTTTGTCTCTCTCTCTCTCTCTCTCCCTCTCTTTCTGTCTTTTTTTTTTCACTCTGTCTCTCACACTCTCGCTTGCTCTTTTTCTCTCTCTCCCTCCCTCCCTCTCTCTCTCTCTCCCTCTCCCTTTCCCGTCTCTGTGGCTTGTAAGGTAGGTTGCAGTGTGTGTATATACACAACATCAAGAGCAGGAAAATGGACTCATTAGGGAGACAGGCAGTCATTATCATTCACACTGCACTTCCAGGGAGACAGCGACTATGAGGAGACAGACTGAGGACTGGGGAGCAAGGTAGGCCAGCCAACTTTTATAAAAAAAAATGAAAAGAAAGAAAAAGAGAAAGAAATTTCCTTCCTCCCCCACAACACCCCTTTCTTCTGTTAGCTCATCTCGTGTTGCTTTTTTGTTTATATTTTAGTGATGTAACTTTGCAAGACCTGTTAGTGGGCTTAGATTTTGGAATATATATAGGCCTGCTTCTCCATAAATGCATGCCCCCTTCTCACTTATTCAAAGATATGCTTTTTTATAATTCACTTTAATTACTTTTTATTTTAAATCAGTGAAGGAAACAAATATGTTTGTTTTTCCAACACTAGTTCCAAGTAAATCATTATCTTTCACTCCTTTAAAACAACCTTCTCCGTATGTTAGTGGGTTTCTGCTTCCCCCCCCCCCCCCTTTCTGTTTATGCAGTTCCATCTGTCTGTCCATATATCATATACTCCTTGTTTACTGTTGCATGTTTCTGGAGGGTTTTTTTTTTGTTAGTATTTGTAAATGAGTTTACTGTAATGCCGGCAAGCAGAGATTACAGTGACTGCTCTTTGTTTGGTATATGTAAGTTTAAAGTCCATATTTACTATATATAAAAACAAATTTCAACCTGGTATCTAGACTTTACTATTCAGAAAGATTTTTTAAAAGAAATAAAATAAAATAAAATTCATATTTTGGGTCTGAATGCATTGTTGTATATGTATTTCTCTCTGATGATATGTTTAAAAATACATTACTTTCAATTTGTTATATAGAAAAAAGGTTCTTAATTTTGCTTATTTATTATATGAAAGAGCATGTAAGAATTTAAACTTTTAAAAGGGGAGCTACGGACCTTGGTTTCTTCCTTTCCAGCCCCTTCCTTAATATACAGAACTCTTCTCAGCTGATTCTCTCCCTTCTAGCCTTCACTGTGTGTTTTGGTCTGTGTTACTGAAGAGAAGTGATATCTTTTACAGTGTCCCAGTATATCTTATATAATTTTTAAAATTCATCTGATAATCTACATATTCTTCAGGAGCTGGAGATGGTTGTTATTTTTATTCTATCAAAAAAAGATGAACTATGTGTATACCCTATTGAATTTTTTTTGAGCAGCTTTTCATATGAAATTCCGCCCCCTCCTGTTTTTAAGTCTGTTTAAACTGAACCATTTAATGGCCTTTTAAGCCTGAATTTGTGTCAGGGCTACCACAGAATAAAACTTCTACTTTCCTGGCTCTTTAAAAACGACAAGAAAAACTACAAGGGGATTGTGTAAAAGATTCTGAAAAACCATGAGTAATTACTATGCTTTGGAAAATAAATGTTAATCAGTAGAAGTTAAGTTTTTAATACTTAGTATTTTTAATTTGGCTGTGTTTATATTTAAATGCAATGGAAAAACTCCTTATTTTTCAACAGTGATAATCCATTAACAACAAAAATAAATCAAAAGAAACTTTATATTTTTAATTGTATTAGGCCTTTCTTGATTTCAGAGGCCTGAAAGCTAACTCAGCTTTATTTCTGTCATCCATACTTTTTTTCAAAATAAGTGCTTGATGGTCTTAAAAATAAAAGCTCTGCAAGGTTTCAGGAAAAAAAATAGATAAAATTTTCACCTTTACTGAAGTTGCTACTTCTTCCAGGATGACAAATAATCCAGAATATTTCTTGGAAAAGAAAGCTCCTTCTTGCTTTGATATAAGCGTACTTTGAGGGAGTTTTTGCTTCTTACTCCATTTAGATTAAAGATTTTAGGATTGAGATTATTGGTACAATTCTGTAGCGTCTGCCATCCCCATAATGTATTACTTGATATGATAATACAACATGACCTTCCAACCTTATTCTTCCTATACTTTATGAGCACATCAACAGTTGCCTACAAATATTCTAAAGTTAAAGTATATATTAACTAAGTTATATGTACATGTGCAGTTCTACTCTGAATTTCAAATCTTATAATGATCAGATATGATAAGTTATTAAGAGAACTCTGATGCATTGATTTAGTGTCATTGAAGTTAGATTACTTGGTAAATTTTAGCAGTGATTAGAAGTCCAATATCCTAATAGCAAAAAGTAATTTAACCGATATTGATATATCTACTGTTTGGGATTAGCTTTTTTACTTGTTAGAGATTCTCGTGTTTAATTTTTTTTATTGCTATATGTAATAAATGCCAAATGAACTACCTTTTACAGTAAAAGTAAAAAGTAAAATAATTTTAAGGCAAGCCTCAGATGAAGAATTATTTCATTAGAGAGAGCAAAGTTGTATTTGAAAATTATAATATTTTCTCAGTTGCAACTTTTAAAAAACTTGCCATTATAAAAAGTGAATTTGCCAATAAAATACTGACATTTTATGCAAAATATTCTTCAAAAATTGGTAATTAGAGAATTGGATTGTGAAGAACTTGCAGGAATTGCTAAATTGCTTTATTGGGGGGAAGAGGTATTTTTGTAAAAGATTGAAAATTCTTTGTAATCTTTGTGCTGAAAATGGATAAAAATGAACGGAGGATTTCCAGATTGACTAATTAATAAGGCTATTAGTATAGGAAAAAGAGAAACATATTATGAAATTTAGAAGGGAAAAGGGTTTCAATTATGCCTATATTTGCTTTAAAAAAGACTGTAATTTTAAGTATGCCTATACTTGCTTTAAAGAAGATTGTTTTTATTTTTTTCTTTTCCTTTGATTTTAATTGTTCTTAACAGTTTTTAATGTATTTTATTTTTTCTATGTTTATCTTTTAACTTTGTAAAAGACTTCTCTGTATGTGTATCTCTCTGTGTGTGTATATGTGTGTATAAACTAACAGATATATTAAGTTTGATAAATTATACAAAGAAATGAAGAATATTTTGTTATGAGCAATATAGCAGTAACTCCAAATAACCAAGTTGGATGTTATGAATTATGCACCTAGAAACTCTTTGAAGTCCCTTCCCATATAAGATTAGAGCATCCTATGGTACGATTGGTTCAGTCACAGCATGCTTTATTTTAGCATTGGAACTGACAGTTATCTAACACACCCACATGAGGAAGTGCTCTGAAGTAGTTATTTCATGCCTTGCCATGCCCTGTGGCTAAAATAATTTGGGTTTGCTGATTATGTGTATGTATATGTATATGCACATGTACATATATATTCACATTCTTCTTAAATTTGAGAGTTTGGTTGCTATGTATTTTTTAGTAAGGTCAGAATATAGAGATGCCAAATGGTAAGATTTAGTCAACAAAAAATGTTTTTCAGAAATTTTGGCTGGATTTGGCATAAATACAGTTTATTGATGTCTTTGGACTTTGGTTAAAATTTTAGAAAAAATAAAGCCTGTTTATTTTGATGAAGTTGAACTTTTTTGGAATAGCTCTATAAAATTACTGCAAATATTTCTTTCATACTTCTATCCCATTTCAGCTTTAACTTCCAAGTAAATAATTGTGCAGCAGTAATAAAAATGATAATCTCCATGTTAGAATTTTAAATTATTTTAAAGCAATTTTACCACATCTCCATCCCTTAAGGTATTATAGTTTGCAAGAAAAATGGTTTTAACCAACATTTTGTCGATAATAAAATATATTTAAATGACTTTCTTTGATGAATGTTATACTTATATGGTGATATAGAATTATTATATATTGTGACAAAGATATTCAAATGGTAAGAAGCTTCAGCATATGAATAATTCATATTTTATACAAAATTATTCAGTTGTTTTTTGAAAAGTGAAGGTTTTGTTATTTTAAAAATATTTAATTGGAGACTATTTTCTTGTAACTAGCAAGTTCTCTCTCTGTGTAAACTTGGCAGTACAGCTGCTGCAGCTAGAGAGAAACAATAGTAACAAAAGTGAAACTAATTTCAGCTAAAATGCTTATCCACCTCAAGCAGTAATAGATTAAACAAATGAAAACAGTTTAAAAAAGTATTTCATCACTAATAAACTAAAGTTTTCTTGGAGAGCTGTGTTGCCGAATTAAATTGTTTATGCCACGTTTTACCAATTTATATCAGCAAAGTTTTTTTTTTGAGTTTGGGCCAGATTCCAATGTGCACGAGTATTTTGTTACACAAACTAGAAGTTTCATACTAATATGATATCAATATAATACTACTGCAAATTGCAATATCAATAATATGATATATAGTATAAATATGAAAGATGAGTATAAATGAACTATGCCACAAACTATTTTTCACTGTAACTGCCTTGGTCTCTTGATAGGCATTGTTTTTTTAAAATCAAAATTCGGACTAGAGTGAAGAATTTTGTGGAATTAATTTTAACTATAAATTTGGTTTAGAATAGATATAGCAATAAAAGAATGGATATTTCTAAATTTCATTAGGCACAATTATGAATAACATCTAACCTGGTGCTTTTAGTATGGGTTACTTCAAAATATAATTATACTAGTCTGTGTATCATTGGAATAGGCTCTTATGAATTATCTTTCATCTAAATTGCATTCAAGAATGAGGATAGAATTAGGGGAGAGATTCTGTTTTATGTTGTCATTTTTATTTTGGGTTGGCTGTCACATAAATATTAGCCATATTTCTTTAAAAACTGGAAGATTGTTTTGTTGCTTTACCTTTACCTTTGTTATTTTCAATTCTGTAATATTATATTTTATGTTCTAATAGTACTTTATTGCAGTGTATATGTCTGAAAATGTGATGAAATGGGTTTTTACCTTTGCCTCTTGATCTCTAATTTAATTCAAGTTTTGGAAAATCTGCTCTAATTTTCTTCAAATTATAAACAAAAATTGAATTCAATATAATAAGGAATTAATTTCATATTTACCATACAGTAGTTGCTAATCTGAAACAAAACAAGCCACATTATGGTTTAGCATATGAGAAACTAAGTCATGATATTAAATCATAATGTAGTTTGTTGGTTTAATTTAGCATACAGGCAGTCCTCGACTTATAACCACAACCACTTTGTTTGTCAGAAGGTCACAAAAGGTGATCCCATAATCCCTTGACACAACATTGCAATATAACAAATATAAGCCAGTTGCCAAATGTCTGAATTTAGATTATATGACCATGGGGATCCTGCAACAATTGTAACTGTGAAAAAATCATAAATCACTTTTTGAGTGATAGTTGTAACTTCTAACAGTCACTAAATGAAAGGTTGTAAGTCAAGGACTATATATATTATGGGATTACTACTGTTGCAATGAAATACTTAATCATGCTTGAAGGATTAACATGTGTGAAGATAGTATATAGTATCTAATTTAACCAGTAAATTTAAATGAGTTATTCAATCTCTGGAACATAATTTTGTAATAGTATAGTTGTTGGGTTTATCCTTTTGTAAGGATATCCTTCTTACCTTCATGCAAATCTCCCTCTGCTTTTTCCCCCTCATGTAATGAATTTCTGTTCTTATAAGTTAGTGTTAATTATGACTATAGTCAGATAATAGGATTCCCAAAACATGGTGTCAAATCATTTGAAGCAGCTGTAATTGGCTTGTATGCATTATAGTTAGTACTATTAACATGAAACCTTGTTTATAGAATACCATGCAATCAAATAGGAATTTGATAAAATGAGAGGAATAAGCTTCCGTTCTTTAGACATTGGGAGTTTATATCTGAATGGAAAGAATATATCACTGGAATCATATGTTTTGGATATATACTAAGGCTAGGCATGATGACATACATCTGTGACAGAAAATTATTTGCATTCTAGTCAATGTGGAGTATTTTTGGTTGTTTTTGCTAAATTCTACATTTTAAATGTAGTAAAAGGAATCTTAACTTTTTTCCTGAATGAATATGTCAACGTTTATTTGCAAAGAATTTTTTTGGTCTGATGTTTCATATATACGGTTTCAGGTCTATATCTAGCTACCTACCTACCTATCTATCTATCTGTCTACCTACCTACCTACCTATCTATCTATCTGTCTATCTATCTATCATCTGTCCATCCATCCATCCATCTATCTTTAAAATTATATGGCTGGCCATCTCATATCAAGTAACTCTGGGCGATACACAATAAAATCTACTATTAAAGCACTACAAAAACCAATTATAAGCAATTTAAACATAGATTAAAAACAAAACCACAAATGCTAGAATACACTTAATACAGCCCTACAGGATCCCTATTCCAGGGAGTCTCAGATTTATTGGGAAAAACATGTTTTAGGGGCTTTCCAGAAAGTAATAAAGATTGGAGCTAGCCTTATCTTGGGAGGGATAATGTTCCAGAGAGCAGGTGCCCCAGAAGAAAAAGTTTACCTTCTAGGTTCCATCAGATTGTTCTCAGATTTTGTCTCTCTTGCCAAATTTGATGGGACAAATAGCCATTTATGATTCCCCCCGCCCCGGGTGGCCATAAATCTAAGGACCAGATGACTGAGCTAAACTCAGAGTCATAAGGGCCATATCTACTTCCTATGGCTTATCAACTATTCCCATATAACAGGGCAAAACTCTTTCACAGTCATCTCCACTGGACCTATAACTGGGAAATTTTTTGCCTTACAGACACTCTAAAATGTTTTCTCCCTGGCTTTGCAGATGAATCTACAAATTTCTCTTGTCTCAAAAAGCATAGGTAATCTGAAACTAGGCTGTTGGACAGCAATCTAGATGGTCAAAGTGAGTGGGAGTATTGTAGCTTTGTAGCCCTTATTGTTAAAAAGTAGGCCTTAGTAGCAATTCTTATTATTACAGTATTCGGTGCAGTTCATCCTTCACTGACCTTCATCTATTCTGTAGATGCTCTCTCCCATTTCATTTCTCTCAGCTTCTTTGTAAATCACAGAGCAACAGGATTCATGGGGAAGATGAGGTTGCATAGGTTGCAGTCTCATTCAAGGCCCTCTCTTTCCAAGAGGAAACAAATGCCTTTGTCAGATGATATAGCAGACTCTCAGGAACAGCTCTCTCAGATGTCTCCAGAACCCTTTGTAGATCCATCAGTCAGCAGTGGTGAACCAATCTAATGGGGATAGAGGGAAGTCCAGAGGATCTTGTGGTTACTGAAGCATGATCTGATTATGAGAAGAGAGTCACAGATAGCTCCCAAATTTTGTACTAATATGTAATTAGTATAATTTGAACAGAGAAAGAAATTTTGAGTCCAAGTCCTTGCTTGTCAGAATAGCCAAGATGTAACCCTCCCATTTTACCTTTTTATTGTTCCTAGCATTTAAAACAGTATTTAATTATAGAGTTGTAATGAAGTGTAATATTACACTTAAATATAAACATATTGCGGTATATTACAGTTGTAATATGCTATGTTAAAGTAAAATATTTGTGTATGATTACTATGAGAAAATTTAAATGTTATTTTGATGTATGGCCAATACATTTGCTTTTGGTGTAGTTCACCCAATCTGTTGCTGCTTTGGATAACAATCTCATAATTCCCTATATATTTTATATGTTTTAAATAGTCTCACCTCTAGTGAGTAACTCCTTTTTAGGACAAGATAATTCATGGTTCTTGAATGGTTATGTTACTATAGTCATGGCAGATATTATTTTTAGACCTGGGTTATTAGAATGAAAATGTGGAGGAATGATGAGGATATTTATGTTCTGGATTTGATTTGAAATGCCAACTGCACTGAATTCAGTAGCCTTTACTTTCAAATAGATAATATTACATTGTGATTCCTTGTGGGGAATACTTACTTTTTACTTTGGAGATATTTGTATAGCATAAAGAGTGATTATATTATTTGTTGATCTTTTTCATATTAATGTTGGACTATTGGACTATAATTTTGACTGATTTGATAGCAGAAACTTTCATCTATGGATGATGTAACCCAAGGATAGAAAACCCCAGCATGCCTCTAGGCATTGAAAATGATTATACATTGAAATCTCCCATTCAACCAGTTCTTCTTTAAATAAAAAAAATAGGCCTGTTAGTGTCACTGTATCATTGTTTGTAGACTCTACAATCCCAGAGGTCAAAATAATTAATGAAAAATTCAGCCTCCCATTTTCCACAATGCTACCAAATACGTGGTTGCAATTTGGGTGCTGGGGTGCCTGGCTCATAATCATGATTTCTCAGAAAGAGGTAGCAATGTCAGTACCACTACACTTCCTTTGCCAGCTTTCCACAAGCAAAGTCAATGGAGAACTTGACAGGAAAAGTCACAAATTTCATCAGTATGATGCTTTTACCTGGAGTCTGTGCCAGCCTTCCCCAGCCTATCTTGAGTTGCATGCAGCTGCACTGGACTCCCAAACATTTCAAGCTTCCCTAAATCTACTCATTTACTGTTCCAGGCTGTCCAAGACTTCTCTGATCTCTTTCAATTCACCAGCAGTCTGCACCAGGACTCCCAGTGATTCCCTTGGCCTTTATGCCTCCTGGCCTTCTTGTTTCATGCAGAGTTAGCTCTTAAGTTGAAGAGGAAACATTCTGTACCTTTTGTGGAAAGCTGTTTCTTTCAAAATCAAATTTTAATTCCTTTTTAAAAGTAAATTTTTACTTGTACTAGGTTTTAACTATTTTTTTTAAAAAAAACTAAATTGTCATATTTTACCCCTAAAATTCTGTTAATTGCAAAATAAAGGAGAAATCTACAGCTTTGATATATTTAGGGGTTGCTTTAAAAAAAAAAAGCTTTTCAAAGGACCTATGGCAGTGGTTTAACCCCATGCTGCCAAATGCCTATGTTCAGGAAAGCTGAAGAGATTGCTATGTGTGTGAGTATTGATGCAGTTTTCTGTGATTGGAAGCTATGATCTGGAGGAGGACGGTGTGAATGAGGAAGAGATTGAAGAAGTTAGACTAAGTGGTTTCATCAAGGTTAGAAGAGTATAAGAAGATATGGCAGGAAATAGGAGGCTTCTCACAGAGTTGATAGGACCAGTGGTTTAATTCCACCTTACCCTCCAGTTCTTAAGATTCATCTACAAAGCCAGATTTTTGTATTATTATTGATGGCCTTGTACTCTGACTTATACTGAATATCAAGTTTGTTTATAATGGTCCAATTGTCATCAATGATTTGATTGTGGAAAAAGCAGTCGATCTAGCTTGTATAATAAAGATCTGGTTGGGCCTAGTGGAAGGAATTTGTCTTTACAGATTTGTCAACCTGACTTCTGAGCTTGACACCAACCACTACCTTATGGCAGGCTGCCAACTGTAACCTTTGATATTGTCATGGCTTCTAGAAGCTCTGCTCCACAGGTAATTGTATATGAGACCCTTGGCTGATGTGGGTCTTATCAGCTGAGCGGTTGAACTTGTTGCTGACATACTAGTCCTTTTGATATTGCAGCAGCACATCTACATGAGGTGTTAGATTCTGTAGCAGGATTGGCAATGGAATTCTCAAGGCTTATTGTTCTGGGCACTTCAATTTGTCCACTGCTGGTCTGGAATTTGGACTTCAAAGCAACCATAGGCATATCTCAAATTATCAGGACCAGATACAATCTGAGACAGGGAGTGTTATATGGTAGATCTGGGTGATGTCTTGGGGCAGTTGCAGTATGATCTGGGAATGGGTATTATTCAACCTTTTCCTTGGTTCCTGCTGGAATTAGAGCCTATAACTTCTGAAGAAATGGACAAATTCCTTGAGATAATTAACTCAGTCACCTTTGTATTTAATTCATGCCTCTTACTGGCAAAAATGCTGGGAGTGTGTGATATGCAGTTGGTATTGTTGGAGTTCCTGCCTTGAAAGAGGTTAGTAGTATGTCCACTTCCCCCCAAAACTCTTTGCTGGAACTAATTGCTCTGGATAATTTTGTGCAGTCTATCCCCTTCTATTTTAGTGGATGATTGATGAAAGGTAGCTGAGTAATGGCTTCAGAAGTATGTATTGGAGGATATGGATGATCTAAATTCTTTTCTGTGAGGTTTCAGGTCAGAAAATATTATTGAAAGATCATTAATTGCACTTGATACCATTTGCCAGAGCCAGATTGGGGATGGTGTTCTCCTTGGTCCTGGTTCTCCTTGATCACCTAGTGGCTTTGGGTAGGGTTAGGCCCTCCAGTCTGATTTTTTTGTTGGTTGATATCTTGTTGGTTCTCCTTTCTCTTTGGTCAGGTTCAGTCACTTTTTTTGGAAAAGTATAAATTAAGCCACATTCTCATCTCAGGTGCTTCAAAACTTAATGCTTTCACCCTTCATAAGGCCACTGGGCGAAGTCATCTTGTCAGTTTGCAGTCCTTTCTTTTAGTATGCTGATTAGCTTGTAGAGTGTCCCTGGTCTGAGCAGATGATGCTGGCAAAGTCCTATGTCAATGTCTAAACATGTCTGAGTCTTGATAAGGATGGATAGGCTCAAACTGATAAATTCTGCACTATAGTAGGGTAAGATTATTATACATGGACTCTTCACCAAAACATCTTAGGAGTCCATGTATTTGTTATTCCAGAAGCCTTAGGACATTGCCAATATGGATTTAATCCACACCAAAACATTTTAGGAATAAAGACCTAGGATGATGAAAAATGCCCACAAATATCATCAACCAATTTAATTGATCAGAAACCATATCCAGAAAAGGCCTTTAAATGAGACATTTGAATTGTGTAGCATAACCTTTCTGTTCTTGTACTTTCAAAATCACCATAACAAGTATGCTTTTATAGCTGAAAATTCTTATTTATATTGGACCACTTATAAAAGGGTATCCTATTTTTTTCAGATTGTGTGAGCATTTAAACTTTATAGTCAGAATAAATACTCCAAAGTTATTGTATGATATGGTTTAAAATATTTAGGTAGGTTTCTAAAAATATCTCTCAAGTTGGTAGTTCTATTTTTTCCTTCAGCTCCAGGTTTTATTTATTTTTATTCTATTTGTATCCCATCTATATTATTTTTACAAATAATTCAAAGTGATGAGCATATCTAACACACCTTCCTTCTCCTATTTTCTTAGCCCTATGAGGTGAGCTGGGCTGAGAGAAAGTGACTAGCCCAAAGTCACCCACCTGACTTTCATTCCTAAGGGAGATTTGAACTCACAATCTCCAGCTTTCCAGCCTAGTGCTTTAATTTCTAGACCAGTGATGGTGAACCTTTTTAGTGTGATGTGGTGAAAGCGCGTGATAGTGCATGCACGTACATGCTGGCACCCACAATGCAATGCGACCCCCGCCCCCTTACCTACACTGCACATGTGTGCACCTGCCAGCTGATTTTCAGCCCATTAAGAGGCCTTTTTCGGCCTCCCTGAGACCCGAGGGAAGCTTCTGAAGTCTATGGAGACCGAAAAACAGGCCGGTATTTCCGAAAGTGCCAAAATGGGCCTGTTTTTCAGCGTCCAAAGACTGCAGAGGCTTCCCTCGAGCCCCCAGAAAGGTTAAAAAGGCCTTAAATGGGCCAAAAATCAGCTAGGAGGTGCACATACGCAGTGAAGGTAAGTTTGGCTCGGGCTCGTGTGCCCACACAAATGGCTCCATGTGCCACAGGTGGCATGCATGCCATAGGTTTGCCATCATGATTCTAGACCAAACTGACTCTCTTTTACACAGCCTTGCATGCAGTGATGTATAGAATCTATGGTGGAGTTCTCAAAATGGAGATTGGAAAAAGCTATCATTTTAATTTTGTATTTTACAGTTTCTGTGTTGACAAAAAAAGTGGATTCGTTAGAAGGAAGCTTTTCCACGTCTTGAAAGCAGAGATTTTGATAATGTGTAGGCCTTTTGACCTAGAAGATGTACAATATATAGTAATTATTATTGGAAGCAATAGATAACTTTTAAAGGTTGGTTGAAGTCCAAATAATTTGTTTTGCAACTTCCAGCATTTCATTTGTACTGTATATATTTTGTCTTTTTTCTCTTTTGTTTTCCTGGCAGCTTCTTAATGCTTCAGAGCTTGGTTCAATTTGACATAAAGTGTTATATATATTTTGTTCAGATTTTTAAGGTACTAAAGTTTTCTAAATAAGCTAGTTCATTCTCTGACATACAGACTTCAAATGATTTGTCCTATGAACCAGTACAGTTTGGCCTAAAATGTTTAACTGCTGTGAAGGCAGCTGCTCCTGTCTTGTTCAGAAGTCTGTAGTGTGTTTTTCCACAGTATGTTCAGCTGAATCATAACTATTATGTAAGAAAAAGTCTAGTTTTTCCTTACCAATGTAAGGACTTTATTAAGTTTTCTTTTAGCTTGTTCCCAGCTAAATTTTTTGTTTTCTTGCCATAGGGTTTAATTTTGTTTGATCTGATTTTTTTTATATAAAAATGGTGGGAGGGTATTCCTTTGTTCATCAGATAGTTTAATCAATTATTTATATAGTAGTGAGGCTTGATTTATTTCATTGGAATTCACTAGAAATATGCATTCTTACATTTGAGCACAAGAATATATGCTGCAAATATGGAGATTACAAATTTTTCTTTCAAAAACTGTATGGTAGCTTCCTGTAAATGTAATATATAGTTGGAATCGTAAAGATATAAGTAGAATGATAGGGCTTTTAAATGCTACAGTAGTAATCTTAATAAATAAGGAATAATTCTTCAAATGTCTGAAATTTTTCCTACTTGGGATTAAAGATTGCTATTTAGGAATCAGTATTGTTCTTCCAATTCTACAAATTGTACAAATTAGAAACACTAAAATAAAACTGAAAATTTCTAGAATAGAATAGAATAGAATACTTTATTGGCCAAGTGTGATTGGACACACAAGGAATTTGTCTTGGTGTAAATACTCTCAGTATACATAAAGAAAAGGAACATTCGTTAAGAATCAAGAATCATAACATACAACACTTAATGATAGTCATAGGATATAATCAACATCAAATCATACTAGGAAACAGTAGATGAAATCTAGGAATCTATGTTAATGTTTTGCAGTGAAAATGAAACAGCCTTCCACTTTTTTAAAGAAGTATTTATTGAAATAATCTATATTTTGTTTGGTTACTAACCCTGAAGAAAGGTTTTACTTCTGATATAGTTTAATAGATGGGACTATTAAACATGATTTGCTTTGAATTTGTTCCTGCTAAGTGTTAAAAGGATCTCATGACTCTGTTTTAAAAGCTATAAAAACAAAGAAAAATAGAGTTAACTAACTGGCTATTAAGTCTTCGTATTATTTTTTCATTAATAAATTATTTTAAGAATTATAGGCAATCTGCAAAATTAAACTATTCAGATTACATTCCAATATCCATATTCTCCTGTAATTTTTGTAAGTTCGTAGTTTCAGATTCTTGATATTGATCTACATCAAGAAATCTTACACAAAGGGAATATAAGTGCTCTAACACAGTTGGTTAGATGTCTCTGGGATTAAAATTAATTACTGTTATCACTACTCAGATATTTTTACAGTGCTGATTTTATAGTCATAAGCTATAAAAAATTTTGTTGTCCCAAAATGTTAAATTCTACTAAGGGTGGTATTCTATTCATCTACTAACCAGGCCTAATCCTGCTTACCTTTTTAAATAATCACCCAAGTACATTATGATGAAATGTTTGGAAGTAGATCCCATAGAACCCATTTTATTTTTGAATACAATTAATACATTTGAACTGTACAGTACAATTGCATACTATAAATTCAAGTCACAGTGAATTCTGAATCATTAGTGAAAAGCCTGCATTGTAGAAATTACACTGATTCTTTTCCAACTTGTTTTTCTAGGTTTCTCAAAAGTAATGATTACTTCCACTTACAAATAAAAAATAATATTTAATAATACAATAATTTACATGGAAGAGAAATTAGGCTTAACTGGTCGGCCTTTTTTTAGACTTTTTTCAGATTGATGATTCAAGACATGTCATTTTAAAAAGTGTATGGAATATTTTTCCAATTTTGGTCAGAAGAATATGACAGAATTTGGTGAAATAATACAGTATATCAAGTAAATAGTTAAGTTTTTTGAAATACTATTTGAAATAGCTTAGGGAAGGATTTTTTAAAAAAAAAATCAGATTTATTTTTGTTTTTGCTTTAATTTTTCTAACCGTAAGACATACTCTTGGATTTAAGGATGAATTTAAGGGAGGTTGTTTTTGTTTCTGTTTTTGATGAACCAGAAGAACTTCTGTGTAGATCTAATGTTAGTTAGCACTATATCTATTTTGTTTTATTCAATAATATTTCAACTTAATATTACATAATAATATCCTGGATCTTGCACATTATTTGTATATTTGTTTGATTACACAGTTAGTATATTGATTCATATCATCAGCTCAAAGACTGGAACATAAAGGACTTTAGAGGCTTGCAAATACCTTTATGGTTGGGAAGTGTACTTTTCTTGAGAATACTTTGAATATTTTTGACACAAATTCCAACCTGGTTTGAAAATGAGAAAGAAGTATTGATTTTCCTTAATCTAATAAGACTTTGCATATCAGGAACATTATGTCTGAAGATTGATGTATATAATTGGTTATATACAAAATGAGGATCAACAAAATGTTCATTTTTTTCTTCCCTGACATAGTGAAATCACTGATCTGGGATGATTTTAGTTTTCCAAAAGGAATTGTTTGCTGTATTTTGAATATAGTCCATCTATTGATATTTATAAATAATTTAAAAATAGTCCATCTATTGATATTTATAAATAATATAAAAATAAGATTTTATATAAACTTCATATGCAGCAGACTCTATTGAAAGTCTTAAAAATATGGGGAAAGGATTTGAAATTTAAATAATCGGTCAACCTGCAAGACTTAAATTTCCCGATTTCTCTATGGTACAAAATTCTTTTAAAATTAGTTTTAATAAGTCATCAAGAATTAGCCCTAAAATAATTTATAGAAGTGCCATTCTGCTTAAAATATATTCTGTATTAATCAAAACATTTCCAAATTACTCATTCATCTACAGTACTTGTATCCTGCCTTTATTTCAAAGGACTCTGCACATAGAACATCAAGGGGAAAACCAAAATAATAATTCAAATCTATATCGGAACAACAATAACAACAAAAGCAAAGATATAATTCAAGATAGACATGGATAGTCAATTTGGAACTGAAAACAAATTGAAGATATTGTACATTGATTGTGACTATTTCTGAAGCAGGAGATCTTGCCCATATACTCTCCATGTTCTGGTCACTCATAATTGGTTTATTGCAATGTGCTCTACATGAAGCTTGTCTCAAAAGTATTTGTATGTTGTAATTGGCCAGAATATAGTTGCACATATAATCATGTGTCTATGTAGCATCTCTATTTTGCAAAGGCATACTGAAAAATTTCTGTGTGCCATTCAGTATGTTAGTGTGTTAATTATATAAATCCCTTTATAATATAGGCTGATTTATGTGTGGGACTTTCTATATCTGGTTACCTTTGCTTGTTCCATGAGGTCCAACAAGGGTGGTCCTGTTTTGAGTCCCTTTTATGAAACAGTTATTTTTTTAATGAGAACCTTCTATATTGCAATATCTGTCTTGTGGACAGCATTGTCTCCCAGGTTTGGCGTGCCCTGGCTCTAATGGCCTTTTTTAAAGATCTGAAAACCTGGTTTATCCCCTATGGGCAGATCATTGGATGACTGTGTCTATGATGTAGGATCTTGACTGAACTGTACATTTGTGGCTTCAATTATAGTATTATTCTATTATTCTGATTTTTTGTCTGTTTCAGATATGTATAGCATTTTGTTTGTTTTGTGGTTCCTAGTGAGTCACTTAGAATTGCATTGTGAATTAGATTGACATCAGAGGTGGTATTCAGCAAGTTCTGACCAGTTCTGGAGAACCGGTAAGTGGAAATTTTGAATAGTTTGGACAACCGGCAAATAGCACCTCTGACTGGCCCCGCCCATATCTATTCTCTGCCTCCTTCTTTTGTTGCCCTGCACAGGACAATGGAGCTAGAAAGCAGGTTAGTGGGGTGGAGAAGAAATGGTATTTTGCAGTAACTTTCCCCCAGGAGTAGGGAGGGAATGGGGATTTTGCAGTAACCTTCCCCCAAGGGTGGGGAGGCATTACAGTATCGTTCCACTGGAGTGGGATGGGAATGGGGTTTTTACAGTATCCTTCCCCTGACACTCCCATCAAGCCACCAAGTCATGCCACACCCACCAAGCCATGCCCACAGAACTGGTAGTAAAAAACTTGGAATCCCACCATTGGTTGACGTATAAATCAAATATATAGATGCATAACTGCTGTATTGTCTGGTTCTAGTTCATGTCATAATTATTTTAGAAGTAGACTTTCACTAGTTACAGTAGAGATAGAATCATGCTATTTTATCCCTTATTTCTTGCTGGCTGGAGAACACAGATTAAAGCAAAAACCAAGAGTAAGGGAATCAGAACAATTTGAAAAAGTAGAGCAATTGAAAACCATAAGAAGCAATTGTCTAACTTTATTTCACAATGGTTTTATTTTTATGATAAGATGTAGGCACACCCCATATATCAGGGTGAAAATGAGAAGGTTTTTGTGTTCTCCGGACTTGATTGTTTTCTTGCACACTTTTCATTAGGTATTATCGTCAGTGCTCTTTTATTTTGATTATTAGAAAATGTCCTGCTTGCCAAAAAACTTAGCTATAATATAAGAGGACTTTCTTCTATGTAGCCTGGAATATGGAATTGTGTCCGTGTGGATGTGATTTCATTCACTCTGATTTAAAATACATATTTTTGCCACAAGTTTTAATTGTTAACGGACTGTAATTTGGATAACGTTTTTATTGTATAAACTTACTATTACAGTTTTATTTTGTAATTGATTTCAATTAGTTTGAGAAGTGTTAACTGCTAATTTTAGGGAAAAATGGTTCTTAAGAGTTCAAGGAGAGGTTATAAGCAGATTCTTTTACATTGAGAAATAGAAACTGACATGGAATGCCAGTCAATTATATATGTATATATTTTCTGCTGGTTAGCATATGACAGCACTACCTAACCTTAGATTTTCTTGAAACTTTGAACAGGTTTTGACATAATTAAAACTTAGATGGAAGGAAAAATCAAGCCTTCAGGATGAGCCCTGAAAAAAATATGGAAGAGAGTAATGTAAAGAATAAACTATTTATGTGTCCCTTCCCTTCCCTCTTCTCCTCCCCTCCCCTCCCACATTAGAAAACATGATGCTTTTTCCATTTTTGTCCATCTGTCTGCTGGTCTTCATTAAACAGTGTAGCAAGACATCGGGTTACTATCTGTGTATGCGTGAAATTAGCTAATTGGTGTTAGCAGCAATATTTTCACATGTTTTATAAGCAGAGTACAGCAAGGTATATAAATGTAGATATGATCCAGACACACACACACATATACATACACACAAGCCTGTAACTGCTCATGCATAGAGGCTCAGAAGTAATTAATGTTAATAAGATTTTAATGTGCTTGTGAGATCATAATGAGAAGAAATGAATGCTCTGATTAGAAAAAGGTAACTGTGAGCGTGTTTTAGATTAGACAAGATTTCCTTTTTTTTCTTTTTAATAAACTGCAATTTTAGAAGTTGTTTGTGATTGCACTAGTTTATTTTTATTTTCAAATTAGAGGTCTGTTTAGCCATTTGAATGATTATTCAAATAAATAGGCAAGCCCTTGATCAGACAGAACCATGTAGAATTCTATAATTTGTAAAATAGTATTTATACGAGAATATGCTTGGCTCGTTGGTTTTGCATATTTGTTTTATGTTTTAAACCAGTGTTCTAGAAAGAATTGTAATTTTTAGCCACAATCTGTATTCATTACAAAAAAATAAACAAAATTGTCCAATTATGTATTTATAATTCTCAGTTAATTATCCTACATTTACTTTAATTATACAGCAAAATAGATGTTGGCTACATTATTAATTCGAATATTTTTAAAACATTTACATCTATTTGTGGAAAGTGTTAAAGAGTCAAAGAAACCAGTATCTTCCCTTTTTGGTTGTGTCTGATCTGAAAGTATGCATATGTGTATTTAATGCCACATACAAACTGTAGGACTTGATCACCGAGCCAATCAGTTCAATTTATTATGAACACAATATTTGCCTTTCATTTTCCTTGTGGTCATTCAGAAAAACCCCTGAAGAGTTCCGAAGTAATAGAAACATTCTGGGTTTAAATATACATAGAAACAAAGAATTGTAGTACTTCTGGGTTGTTTGATAGTTTTGTTCATTTGTTAGTAAAGCAGTTAAATTGTTTGAAAAACAAATATTCAAATGAAAAAAGATGTATCTGTAATTTTTAACACAAATCAACTTATAACTCTTTCAACTAATATATCCGTAAATCATCTGATCTTTAAAAAGTGTTAAGACAACTTTGCATTAAGTTTAAGACTTGTGTTATTTTGGAGAACTGGAAAATAATACTCCACCCAATTCATTCTGCTTAATTGCTTAATTACATAGTGTGCATCATTGAATATTAGTACAAAGCATGATTGGAGTACAAGTGACCACAATTAAAGTAATTAGTGTAGCACCAGCTTTTGAATAAATTATTTCAATCTCTAGAGTATTTTTGTGAATCTCTGAATTTCATTTTCTTAAAAAAAATGTAATAACTTTTGCTACTACTGCATTTTTAAAATTAAAGAAATATCCGGAGTGTGTGTCAGTCTACTGTATACATCTCCTGTTCGATGGGATATAGGCTACATCACAATGTTTTGCAAGACAAACTTTAAATACAGATTCTAGCTTGAATAGAAGAACATGGGCATGTTTGTGGAAGAACTGTTGTTTGATTTTGCTTATGGTATACCGATCAAAATATATCTGTATCTTGTCAAGGTGTCCTGTCCTGACCCACAGAAATCAAAGGCACAAAGATGAGTTATATCTTTACTAAAAAGGTTTTAAAACCTAATGGCAAAAAGATTGAATTAATACGAAAGCAGCTAAGGTGTTGAAGAACATGATGGTGAATGTGAGTCCTCTTGTATACGGTTGCATGACACTTATTGACGGGGTAGGTTTTTTTCTGTTCAGTAGTCTTGCCTGCCTTTTTTCTTCTCACAGCAGTTCCTTGTAATAAGGGAAGATGTTAGCTCCTTCTCTTTGTCTTTTGAGGCAAGTGATAGCTGCCTCTCCTGGTTGCTAGATACCACTGCTTTTTCTGCGTGCAACTCTTCCAACTGAATCACCTCTTCATATTCCAAATCTGACTGTTCAAGATATAGGGAATGCTTCAGTTGGCACAAGTATGAGTAAGTTGACAACCTAATCTACATGTTTCCAATTTTACAAAAAATGGTTGTGTAAAATGCTGCATTGACCATACTGATTGGTATAAAATAATCAAGAACAGAATGAATGTAAAGTGGAAATAAGAGAAGAGGATATGCAAACTGCTTAGAACAGATTGGATAGAATTATGTTAGATTTGATACAGAAGAGTATGGACTTATGCTAGTGGGAGGTTTGGAAAAAGATGATTTGTAAAAGCTGAAATGAGTCTGTGAGTAATGCATATAGCCAGAGGTATTGTGTTGATACTTCTTTAGCTTCTCTCATTACAATAAAATTTTCATTATACAGATGATAGACAAATGTCATATTCCAATGAGATATTAAGATTCCAGAAAAGATTCCAGATTTCTAGAGATCTGAATTTCCATTAGTTAGATACATAATCTTGAAATGTGTGATGACCTGGGGCGTGGCACAAAGGCAACACAGTCAGATAATCAATAAGAGTCTCTTTAACTTTGCCCCCAATTTCCAGGTTACCTTCTGGCTGGAGAAAAACTCTCCCGGAACAATCTTTAACTGCAGGAATCAAGTCCAAACATGGTCAACAAAAACTGTAACTTTAAGTCAATCAAGCCAAACTGAGGTAATTAGTTTGGCAGGGCAGGAGCAAGAATTCCAGATGTGAAGGCATGACAAAACTCACACAGTTGGGAAGATGTCAGGAACACAGATAAGCAAAGACAACACAGGATAAAGTCACGTTTTTCCCCAGCTGCTGCTGCATCAGCACTCAGTTCTTTTAAACTTTCATTCCCAGGTGTGGCTAATGAAGGGAATCAGGGTCCTCTCCTCTCCTATAAGCCACGCAACCCATGCTGCTCTCTTCGTTCCCCCCTGTGTGCCCTAGGATGAAGAAGGGCTGGGCTGAGTCTTCCTTTGAACTCTCTCTCTCTTGTTCTAACCCTGCTCTGCACAACCAGACTTTGCCCTTCCCCAGCTTCCTCCACAGCCAATGGAGCCACACTCCCACTCCCTGTCAGATGTTCATCTTACTCCTCGGATTCAGACTGTGACGGGCATGACAAAATGGAACAAATGGAACAAAATGGAACAATAGTAATGAGAAACCTTTAGTCAAGAACACAAATAACTGAAAAAAGAATAGATCAAAATTTCTAGACACTTGTGAGATACTGATTACTTCTTACAAGAAGCATTTGGTTGCAGTTATTGTAGTTAAAAGTGATTCAGTCATTTATTGAATGGTTTTCATGCTGGCATCCAGTAACACATACAAAAATGTAGGTTAATTTACTTTTCTTTATAAAAAACAATGTAATTTGTTCAATTGCAGATTTTCTTAAGTCGGATTCACATGAAGCCCTAATAACAGTAAGTGTAAAAAATACACAAAAATTTAGAAAACTGAAAGGGATGAATACTTTTTAACAGAATTCTACATTTTTCTTTGTCATTTTCTTCCTCTGTTCATTTTTGTGGCACATAATGTTTTTCCTTAGTGCCACGACTACATATCTAGCAGTATTGGCTGCCTCTGAATAATGGCTGTGAATTATCCTGCTGCACTAGATGACATCCTGAGTTGGCTTGCATTTGTTGGCACAAAGCAACCAGTTCTGTTACTTTGCTGCTGAAGCTTTATTATTATTAATATTTATTATTTCTGTTATTCAAATATTCATGTGCCATGCATTTTGCAAACTGATTTTTAAAGAAAATTCCTAGCTTGAAAGTCAAATTTATGATAGAAGTAATGTTTTAGATTTATGAACTCCGAGTATAAAAGCCAGTTGTTGTTTCCTCTTGTGTACATTAGAGCATTTAGTTTCTTTTTTCCTCTAGCACAAATATGCTGTCTAATGAAAATTAGCGTATATAATTTCTAAAAAGGAAAGTGGAGGAAAATTTATGCAGAATCCAAAGTAATCAGCTATTGATCTGGATGAAAAAGTTCATAGACTTCTTTTTGCCTTTCAAAGCCCAGAATATTTTAGTTCTCAAGGCTTACCATTTTAAACCCTGTAAACACTTAATAAATGTCAAATTTTTCCATAAGGCAAATAGTCATGCTATCCAGATTGCACTGTATAATGAAGGGAAACATGAAGGCTGATTGCCACATAAAACTGGGTAAAACATATCCCATAGTGTGCATAAGCCTATCGTTTTAAAAAGGAAAGGAAATACAGCTATTCGGATTCTCTTTCAAAAATGAACTTTTTGGTGATAGTTCATAGTATAAATGTTCAAATTCAATGTGCCCAGCTCTCTGTTTCAGAAGATTGGGAGAGTTAATTCGGTATGGTGAACTGCATATAAGGATATGAAAATATTTCTTCTTATCAAATGTGGGTTCACTACTTTTCACTGAATGCAGATTAGAGGTTGTCTCTCTATTCAAGTGGCTCTAGCAGAATTCTCAATGAAAAATTTACAACTAACAAGTTGAAGATTTTTCTATTTGTGGTGTACTTTTTGTAATCAGTCCCTCTTTCCCTTCCACTCCATAATAATTATTGACCTCTTGAACACCATGAATATTAGCAGAGAAGGAAGAAGAAAAATATCCAGTATTCTTATTGATAGAATAATATTTTTTCAAGTTTCAAATTTCAAACCTTTATTGTCAATGTACAACATATGTACAATGAGATTTTCTGAGCCTCCCTTAGTGCATCCCCCACAACACAATACATCTCAATACCTCACAGTGAAAGCAAGAAAATCCCTAACCCAGCAAATCATACTAACAAACACATAATTCTTTATACATATGTGTGTAACATATATGTGAATAACAATTTGAGTTGTTCATACTCTGTTTAAACTCTATTGTATTTATATTAGTAAACATATATTAATAGTCTTAGAAATATAATAGAAATTTAAGGTAATGGTGCTATAATGTATGAATGCATCATAAAATGCATGTTTAATTAATTAAATTTTTAATTGCAGTACCTAGCTGTGGACAAAATCTCACTGAATTGAATGAAGCTTGCTTCTAAGATTTAAAATTCAGAATTGTACAGTAATTGCATGACAATCCTCATATAATTTTCTCTTGTAGTATGAGAGAGTTTCATTGAGAATGTTGCTAAATAAAGCCTGATTTCAGCTAATTATAAATAACTTGTCATATTATGGTAAAATTACATTTTTCTGGCATTCAATCCATGCCATTTTTTTAATATATCTAAAATGCAATCTAGAGATCATAATAATTAAATAAATTGTATTTGAATATTGAAGTAAAGAAATTTTCTATCACAAAAATATAACAAGAATTACAAATATAACAAGAATTGCAAGATGTGCAGCTATATAAATTGTTTTAATAAATAAATAATATAAAATAACTCAAAATCTAATAAAATATTGTTTAGTTCTAGTATATTTTACATTAAAATGTTGAAATAAAAAACTAAGAAAAAAACAGAAGAAAAAAAAGACTGCTGTTTATTTATATATGTGGGTGTGGGTGTGTGGTGTGTCTTAAAAAAAGATAATAAAATCTTTCTGATAATAGATTGTCTTTTCCCTTCTATTTATGTTCCCAACCACTACCTATAATTTGAATATTTGTATTTTACATTGAATGTTAGTCATCTTTAATTCTATTTAAGACTTAAAATTTATACTCCAGATTTACTATATAAATTTTCCATAAGAGAGCTAATGCTACCTAAATTTAGTTAAATTTCAATAATGGACACACCTATCAATTTTGCAATTTCAATATATTCCCCAGTTTCAGTCTCCCAGTTTGATATTGTGGGCAACGTATTGTTTGTTCTTACTAATGTCAACATACATCTTAGTAAATTATGACATTTTCATTTATGTTTTCTGAAATCATATTGACCAGAAACATATGTTGTAATATATGTTCTTTAAGGGAGTTGTGTTAGTCCGTTATTATGTTACCATTAACTTATAATGTTTATAATGCCTAACCTATTATTATTTTACTATTTTTATTGATTGTAGGAAACCAAACAACTGAAATAACATTATTTTGACATTCTGTTCTGGACTAGTAGATAGTTGAAGATAGTTTTTTCTGCAAAAAATGAACCAAAATATCTTTTGGGATGAAAATATCACTTATTATAATGGGCTAAGATACTCTTTGTGCTTTAGATTTAGCATATTGTTTACACTGTGACAGAAATAAAGCATATCCATCATGAGCAGGTTGCATTTTACTTGTGGCTGTGTCCAGTTATCTTTAAGGTAAAAGTATCTTATACTTTTGTAAATTAATGTTATGGAGAACTAGATATTCTCCAATTGTTTCAGTAGAATACTTTTCTTACTAATGGACGAGGTTGAATTATGTGTTCCAATCATTCTTTTAACAAGAAAATTTGACATATTTGCTGGCACACCCCTCTGGCATGCATGGGAACTGTAACCTAAATTCTGAAGAATAAGGTTCTTTTTACCTCTTTGTCTGACACATTCGCTTTATGTGTTTGGAAAATATTGCTCTGCAAAACCAGTCATTGTTATTTTCAATAAGCATTCTCGATTCATCATAGGCAGTGATAGATAGATGGTTTGAGAATAAGCCCTCTATGTTGTATTACCTCAGAATTTGTCATATTGGTGGCCAAAATCTCTAGAAATAAAAAGAAAACAAGCAAAACAAGTTTGAGTATGTGAGAGTGATTTATTAGATAGCTATATCTCATTATGTTTTACAGGGTTTTTTCTTGAACAATTCAAAATGATTTAAGTTGTGCATGATGTCCAGAGCTATATCTGTTGTGCCATGTTCTTTATAATATTGCATAGGAAATGCTAATGAGAATACCTGATTTTTATAACTTTATTTAGAATACTTTTTCACTTTCCAATAAAATATATAATAATAATATTAATAATTACATTTTATGTTGTGCAAAGTTCTATGTTTTTATTAAAAATTGGAAAGTGGGCAGTAAAATAACAGATAAATAATTATTTTAAAAAGAATTTATTAAAGACTTAAGGATTTTTTTATTATTTATAACTCTAATGAGCAGACCCAAAACTAGAAAACAAAAATATGTTTTAGATTTTTAAGATTTTTAAAAAATCTTCAGTATCTTTTAAGTGAATACATTTGGTATCACTCCATGGAAAGGAGAAATTCATGAAAACATTATTATGGAATAGATACTGCTCCTAATGGTAAATGAAAATAATGGCACTTAAAGCAGATATTCCATTGACCACCTGGGAAAGATCGATATGAAAATCATAATTATGTACTTTTTGGAAAATTCACAATACGGTTTGCTAAAGGCCAGTGCCTTAAAACTGGGTGACATAAGCTAAAGCAGGATATCCAACCTTTTGGCTTGCTTCAGGCACATTGAGTGAAGTGGATTTTTTTTTATATGGGCCACATATAAAACGTATAGTATAGTTAATAATAAACTATTATTAATAGTATATTAATAATAAACTTCCTTTGTTTTGTATTTTTTATTATGATCTTATGAGACTGCATTACTAGCTGCCCAGGGTCTCATGCAGCCCATTGGACACGCTTGAGCTAAAGTATCTGAGATGTGTCTTTTTAGCAAAGCCAAGTTTCTGAGCTAGGCCCAATAACATTTTTTAAAAATATTTTTTTATTTTTTTTTATGTACAATAAATCCATTCCATTTCAATCGTGTGTTGATTAGGTACATATTTCATGTGCTTACAATTAATAATTAATACTCTTATCAATATAACAATATAATAATAATTACATTTCCATGTAAGTAATGTACAATATATCTATTTCACAAGCTTCTCTTATCAACATTGGTGATTATTACACATGGAAATTGCTAAGTCCTCATAATAGTAGTTTAACATTTAGATATATTTACCTTCAATTAATTCTTAGTCTCAAAATTAAAACTTTTCTGATTTATGGATTAAAATAGACTTTCCCATTAAAAATAAACTAGCAATTTTTGAAATATTTCAGTAAAGGAGGGAAGGAAGAGAGAACCAATCCAGAATTCCAATTAACTATAGTTTTAATGTGATTATGTATTTCTACTCTGTAGAAGCTTCTGCAGACTGAAAAAAGATTGTAATGCTTCTCAGCTTGCATAGAATGTTATTGATTCAAAGCTGACCATCAATTTGTACTGTACACTTTTTTCTTAACTTATAAACAAGTGCTTCTGTTGCTCTATGTTCAACTAATAAAAATAATGTTCCATTTTTGCAACCTGTACCTTAGATGCTATTTGGTTTAAATTTTCAGGCTTTCCTCCATTGTTAAGTAAATATTATCCAATTGATTAGAAACAGTTTTGTCTTATTTTTCCCCTTCAATTTTGGGAGTATATACAATGTTATTAATTAAGACGACAATTTATTCTTAGATTAGCCATATTTAGTTCTTTGGAGCCTTATTCCAGTATCATTCATTCATGTATTCCTTCATTCAGAATTCTAGAATTAGTTAGATATTTTGTACTTGATTTTTATATCTTGTTATAGATCTTATAATCATCTGTAGTCACTATATGATGCTAAAATACTTGTTTTTATTTATTTATTTATTTATTTGTTTTAATACTTGTTTATATTTTATTAGAGCCATATTATATTTCAGTTTTTAAATTTTAATATTTTATGTTGTCTCATATTTTGTACCTTGTTATATGTGTTTTTATTGGCTGTTCACCGCTCCGAGTCCCTTCGGGGAGAGGGGGCGGTATATAAATCAAATTAATAATAATAATAATAATAATAATAATAATAATAATAATAATAATAATAATAATAATAATAATAAAATATGGTGGTAACACAAATCATATATTTTATAATAACAAAAAGATGATAAATGAATTTAAAAATTTCTAATAGTTTTAAACATCAAAGATTAAATTTGTTTGTGGTACATTATTAACAGAATAACAGAATAATAAGAGATGAAATGGACCTTGGAGATCTTCTACTCCAACTACATGTCATTTCAGAGAAATGGTTGTCCAATCTCTTCTTAAAAACATCAATGTTGGAGCACCCATCACTTATGAAGGCAAGTTCTACTGATTAAATGTCCTAAGTACCAGGAAATTTCGCCTTAGTTCTAGGTTGCACTTCTGCTTGATTAGTTTCCATTCATTTCTTTTTTATTAGTTTCCATTCATTGATTCCATCAATTGGCCTATCTTCAGGTACTGTAGAGTTGCTCCCCTTTTGATTGTGGGAACTCCTTGGATATTGGAACACTGCTATCATGTCACTCCAGTCCTTTTCATTAAATTAAACATACCCAATTCCTGCAACCGTTCTTGAAATGTTTTAGCTTCCAGTCTCCTAATCATCTTTGTTGCTCTTCTCTGCACTCTTTCTAGAGTCTAAATATTGTGACAATCAATATGCAATATTCCAAGTATGGTCTTATGAAGGCATTATAAAATGATATTAACATTTCATGTGATCTTGATTCTATCCCTCTGTTAATACAGCCTAGGATTGTGTTGGATTTTTTGGAAACTGCAGCACATCTTCTGGATTGTTGGCTATTCCTGCCATGCTGGCATCATCTGCAAATTTGATAAGTTTCCCTTCTATCCCCTCATCTAAATCATTGATGAAGATATTGAAGAGTACTGGGATTAAGATTGAGCCTTGGGGTATCCCGTTGCATTATTCTTTCATGTAGATGCAGTTCCATTAAAGGCTACACATTGAGTGCAGTTACCAATTCATGGCAGTCCATGAATTGACAAATTACATTGGAATTATCCCTCAAGACATGGAGGTCCAGTCATTGAGATTAAAAGAGTTGGCTGCTTCAATTCTAGCCTTGAAAAGGTTCCAAGAACGATTACTCTGGGAAACTAGGGGATTATTACTCCACAGTAATCTTAACTTGTCAAAGGTTCCAAGAACGATTACTCTGGGAAACTAGGGGATTATTACTCCACAGTAATCTTAACTTGTCAAAATTGCCCATTCTATATATGCACAGGCCTTCTTATCCAGTCGATGTATTCACAAAAATATTTTAATACATTACAATTAATTTATAAATAAAGAAATATTTAATCTTTTCATATAACCACTTTTAAATGAAACATTTTCCTATCTTTCCTGTAACAAAGTAGAGATATAGGTAAGAGCTATTATACAGGAAGGATGATCTGTGAAATAAGTAAACAATAATATATTCTTGTTTATTATGGAAATAATGCCATTGCTACATTTTTCAATATCAGATAGTTTTTAATATTTGGAAAAAATACTTTCTTTAGCAAAGAATAAATCAGTAAAGTCAAAGTGTTTATTAGAAGTCTAAATATAGAAGTTGTTGACTTTTTCAATGACATTATGACAAGCATTTAACTGAATTTTGGGAATGTTTAAATTGTGCCTGAGGTGCTTTTTTAATCATCTTCTATGAGATTATGTCATTATCTCTCATAGCAATAATTCCACCATTTTGACATTGAAGATATGAAATACTCTTTTGCATTCCATAGCATATTCCATAAGACATAATAAGATAGGATGTAATAGGTGGATGAATGCATTGTCTGCATAGGTTATTTGTGGATCTTGTGACTCTGTGCTTACCTCAGAATTAAGCATAATTCTGTATAAATTATCCTCCCATTGATCTTTCTGCCCTTGTAAGTAATCTTTTACCTTTTAAGTTTTTTTGAGCCATAATCCTATGATTGAACACAAAAAATATTGCAGTCACTAGTGCCCTTAGAATCTGCTCTTGAAGCTGTGAAGTAGCTATCAAAGATCTAATGTAAATGCATTGAGAACTTCCTTCCGTCTTTTGTAGAAGCCACTGTTATTGTGAAAGCAACATTTATGTGTGCATTTGCATGATTAGGAGGCCCTCAAAGCATAACAGGTTTATCAAAGTTTAAATGGCTTTGCAACTTAAATCACTATTCTAGGACTTTGAATGATTTACACAAACCTAGTAGATGGCAATAATCTGTACTTCTTAGCCTATATATGGTTTGTAGGGTTTGCTTAATATTTAATCTCATATCACACTGCTGACAGAATAATTTTACTGTGATATGGAAACATTATGGATATATGCAACAAAGAAGTTGAGAACCATGATTGCTCAGAAATATATTTTAGCCCACTCTTCTATTGAAACGAGGAAAGGCTCATTTCATGCAGATTTGGGATATAAAAAAAGAAAGCTGTGTTTACTATTGTTGGATTCTGTGTAACACCTTTCTATAAATTAATGATTGAACCATTGTTAAATTGTTGCAGTATTATACATGATGCTATGAAATATTATGAGAGTTCTACTATTTAAGCTTCTTTTGAAATTATACCATGTTTCTGAGTAAATACAAAATTAATAGACTCTGAGTAGGAAAAGAAGAAAATTATTTGGCAGAATTAAAACTATGCATTTTTAATTTGGCACAGAGACATTCTAAAGAATAAACAACAACAAAAGATAAAGACCTGCCAGAATAGTCAGAATTTAGTACTGGACCCAAGCCAAGATCATTTAATAGAAAACGCTCTCTTAACTGCTACTTAGACAAATAATAGTTTGATTCTGTATGCTATTTAAAAGAAGGTTGTTGAAACATGCCTTCACAGTATAACAGGTACACTTACTGACAGATTTGCACAGTACTTTTTATTTGAAAATGATTCCATTTGATCCACTAATTTTTGACAGGGTCAAGTACCATCATTAGTTTACTGAATGAAATCATGCCAGTATACTATTGTATTTCCTTACATGATCCTTCAATTGTTCTAATGGGACCAAGTAGCATATTATTATTTACTTTTCAAAATTTTAGCCACTGAACATTTATATTTATGTTATCAATAGAGTTAATTCTATATACTTTTAAGAAAATCACCCTACAGCTTGAAATCTTGGCTTACTGTAGAAATCTTAATTTCAGTAAGACAAGATTTCAAGCTGTAGGATAATTTTCTATGACTTATGAACACAAATGTCATTCATTATTGTTTCTTATAACAGTATACAGTTTTACACCTTTAAACATGTTAATTTAAAAATATTATACATTAAGCACAATCAAATTACATTTTGGTGACTTATATGCACTTTGGTACTAATAAAATGATTTTGAGGGATAAATGATAAGCCTTTAAAGTCTGTGATCCACTATATGCATAGCTTGTAGGTACATATACTGAGACTACTATTGTGCCACTTAAAAATATAAACAGATATTTCCATAGATTAATTTCTTTTACTATATTTAAAAACATATAAACAAATCCTCATCTTTTTTCATAGGGAATATTTTGAAAAAGGCTGCATACAATTTTTCATAGGCAAAATTTATATTAATAGCTTTATTTTCATGTTTATTATAATAAAGCTTTATCATATGTACCATTTAAATTTTTCATAAATAAAGTGATTAATATTAGAGGTTGCTTTCTGCTCATATTTAATCTATAAAATAATTTTGACTACCAAACAAACTTCCTAGAAATTTTCTGAATCATAAAATAATTCTTAAGAAACTCAATCTATTCATTATGTATATGCATCAGAAAAGAGGATCCTGTTTCCAATTTTGGCTTTCCTGGTCATAGAGTCCATTTGACATTTTTAGAAAACATTTCATTTATTTATTTAACTTTTTTTAAACGGCCCAATAAACCAATGGATGGTTTACAATAAAGCACACTAAAATACAATTTAAATGAAAACATACAGAATAACATTAAATAAAATGCAAAGAAAAACGTGCCAAGAAGAAGCAAAATCTAAAACAATATAATTATAAGCCAAATTAAAAAGCCTGGGAAAATAGAAAGATTTCACCTGCTGTCAGATTAATGCTAACGTGTGGGCATGAGTTGAGCCTCTCTGAGGAGCAACTCCATAAATGGGTGCCAGCACAGAAAGAAAATCTCTCTTAGTAGAGATGTACTTCTTTATTTCATTATTTATATCCAATTACCAACAATCTTGCTAAAATACTAAATAAAATCTAAAAGCAGGCTCAAATACAATAAAAGCAATAAAACCCAAACCCTAAAGGACCTGTCAATTTACATATATAGAAAGTAAGCAAAATAAAATCGAGCAAAACAAAACAGATAAATAACAAATTTAAAATAAAAGAATGAAATAATTTCCTAGTTTCCTATATTCTACCAAGATTAGGTTGTCTTAACCCTTCTAGCAATAGTTATCAATAAGAACCATCTCTCTCTCTCATACGAAGCTTGATCTCTAAGAGGGATAAGTATAGGTATATGTTATACCTAGGTTTTCTCTGATGGATCTGAGAAAGGCCCCAGTGAATAAATGTATCCATTTGGGAAAATTTAATTTTGTCCTAGACTTATTAATAAGATGTTGTAGTTTGGAGATATGATCATCTTGATCTAGGTCACAGCATATGATAAATAAAAGTTTCTGTTTAATTCGCTACTTATTTTTAGATTGAAAGCAGAGGTACTATTCAGCAGGTTCTGACCAGTTCTGGAGAACCGGTAGTGGAAATTTTGAGTAGTTCGGAGAACTGGCGGTAACCTTGCCCCTGGAGTGGAGTGGGAATAAAGATTTTACATATCCTTCCCCTGCCATGCCCATCAAGCATGCCCACCAAGCCACGCTCACCAAGCCATGTCCACAGAACCAATAATAAAATTTTTTGAATCCCACCCCTGATTGAAAGTTCTGATAAATATTTTTATCAAACATTGGTCTTTAGTTTGACAATTCTTCATGAATTCAATTGCATACTTTTATCAATTGAAAAAAATAACAATTGACTTTTACTCAGTAAAACTACATGTGGTAAGATTTATATATGAAATTCTCTTGTAAACCTTATCCTACATAAGAATCTCATATATAGGTTGATGTTGAAACTTTCTAGGATTTTGCTTTAAATTGTATTTTCCTGAGGTAAAACAAATGATTATCTGGAGAAATAGAGCACTTTAAAAAAATTACGCCTCTTTTAGAGCACCTAACTAGTTACATCCCTTCTTTTACTTACCGCTTGTAAACTATAGAGGACCGATCCTTATTCCTTCTACTTTGTTTTTGGTTGTCCTATTCAAGCCAATATTAAGTAGATGAATTGCATAGAAAGAAAAGGTTTATGTACACAGAAGTTATAGGAAATTATTGACTGATTAGATTTTTGATAGACTGTGGATAGTATTTTAAGCTCTTGCTATCTAAATCTAAATTACAGCTGTCAACTGAAACCACTGGTGTAATTTCTCTGAGTGAAATGTGTTGGTATGTTAAGTTACTGTACATGATTCAGAGTTGTACAGCCAATAAAATTTCCTGGTAGGAGAATTGAATTTTCCTATCATTCTGACATCTATACTAGATCACACTAAAAATGTAAATACGGTTTATGGGGAATGTAACTGCTTGACTTTACAGGACTGTGTCTGCCAATCTGAAAGCTATTGCAGTTTGTTCAGTGATGTTTATGCATTTCTAATCTAGTTTTTTAAGATAGAACTATGCATTTTAAAAAGGTTCGTGAGCATGAGCAAAACAGCCTCTCTGAATTCTTCTAGCAGCTTTATCTTTTGCAAGGTACCTTTAGTTACATTGAGAGCTGTTTCTTACTCCCCCCCCCCCCCTGCATTCATTTCTGAAGCAGCCATGTGACCCTTGCAGAAAAAGTGGCTGCTTTAAAATTTTGAAGAGAGGAGATTTGTATTCCTGTATGTTGCAAAGTTTTCCTTTGGAATCTTTACAGAACCCTATTATCCATTTTTCTGGTCTTACATTTTTAAAAGCAGACAAAGCAAATTTACCTCTCCTTGGGAGACCATTTTAAGGTAGTTAATCCAGTTAATCTAGTTAATCCAGGATTAAAGTTTTTATAATACCTATTTTATTTTTTTAAAGAACTCCTAAAGTAGAAAGTCAGAAAATATTCTAGAAGGCCCTGGCAAAATATTTTTGTAATGAAGTCAAGCAAATAGCATCAGAGCAGCCCTAAGGGTGGAGCTCAGTTCAAGCGCTTCTTCTTTTCTATCCCTGATTTCACAGTAAAGTGAAATAAGATGTGGGGATAGGATACATTTTAATGTTAACTGAGACATAGCATAATAATCTTTTTTTTAATAATTTGCAAAAGTGAAATTTGAGAAAGTTTTAGAGGCAATTTAGTTTAGCCAAGCTCAGTTTTTAAATTTATTTATTTTTTTGAAATAGAATGGGGAGTATTTAAATTTCCTTATTTACATTTTTCTATCTTATCTAACTAAGTTTCAAGGATTAGATGGTATCGACATTTTCATTTGAAGAATTTGAATAATGTTCAAGTATGTGTATGCCATGAAACATATTTACTCTTTCTATGTCATATTCTGCCAACTTCGTCTTGCCTGCCAAAGTTTAAATGGAACTGTTATAGCAAGATTATTTTTCTCTCCATTCCCAGTCTCATACCCCATTCTCATTATATCAAAACATCTATTTATAAACATCTATTTTATGTATTCTTGCCTGCCTTGATTTTATGTAATGCTTGTGTTAATGGTTATACCTATTTAAACAGTCTAATAAAAACAGGACAGCTTTAATTCAAATAGAAATTCCGTGCATTTTCCAGTTTCTTTTCTGTTGTAACAGGTCAGGCTGCTTAACAGATGTCTAAATAACTTTGTTGATAGCAGGAATTTTTCAGACCTCTTTGTTACTTATTGAAATGACCTATACATGCAGCAGATGGAGAGGAATTTCACTTATCCTAATATTGAAAGTATTCTGAGTTGCAAGATTTGTGTTTTTGTCTGTTTTCTATTTTTATGAACACTTCTGTTCTTAACTGAATACTATTTTAAATGAGTTCTGCAGATTTTAAAAAAAGGAATGCTTCGTGTGTGTGTGTGTGTGTGTGTGTGTGTGTGTGTAGAGAGAGAAAAGAGAAAAAACCTAAAAGACTATATCTTTAAAATATTTCGGGCATGTAAAAATCCAGTTGCTATTAGAATTTTAAATGTGGGACTGCGTAGGTATGATTTGAGATAAAGGCTTCCCTCTTTGAACATTTGCAAAGCATGAACAGGAATTTACTGGTAGATTCTGGAGATTGGCTCCCATATATTCTATATTGTAGTACAGGTAGAAATTGTTCTTAATTGCTTTTAATATGTTTGATGGGAATATTATTTACATACAAAACAAAATAATGCAACAATAATGCATAAGCATGACTATTTAATAATAGATGAACATCTCTATTAATATATTATAGAAAAAAACAGTAAACTTGAGAATTATCAGGGATGTGACTAGTTTCAGATTATCATTGTTGCTCATTTCATCATTAATATCATTCCATTTTAACTCCTGGCAAAAACATAGAAATAATACTTTTTTAAAAAATCCCATGAAAATTATTTAGCCCATAATAAATGAAGTTTGTCCAAAACATGCATTTTTAAAAAATGCTGCTATTTTTAAATAAAGATATTGGCTAGTTTTTATAACATATATTGTGATTGTATAAAAAATAATTTCATAATAATGAAAGTGATTTCCCCCCCTTGTTTCAGGGAAGTAAACCTCTTTGTGCTCTAAAGATAATGTCATAAAATTGAGGAATGTTTTCTGGGCAATGTTCCTGTTGCCCATTATTTTCCTCCTTTGGATTCAGTAGAAATGTCTAATATGATGGGGATTGAAGGAGAATATTTAGCATTAATTTAGTCCATCTCAACCAACCTACATATGTATGTATGTATTCATGTAAGGGCAGAAAACAGCTGGGTGACTTGGACCAGTCACTATGTCTCAGTCGAACACACTTCATAGAGTTTTTGTTATGGGGAAAATAAGAAGAGAAAGTGTGTTGGATATGTTTGCCATCTTGAGTTGTTTATAAAAAAAATAAGGCAGGACAGAAACTAACAAATATCTAACATATTGTTGCTGGTTGTTATTTTCTGTTCTTGTAACATAAAGTTTGAAAAAGTTGTTCTTAAGAACAAAAAGTTTGCATTTATGGCCTATACCATTTTAAGAAACAATTTCTTTCCAAAAGTAAAGGTACTGATTTATTATTTGAAAGCATTAATTAATGGTCATTATTATTGAAATATTAAAAAAAACAAATGAGCAATTATGCATGTAAAAACTAACTATTCAAACTAATTGTCATGTAAGTTTCATCTGATATGATCATAGTTATTGAAGGTTTTTAGTTAAAATAAATACTTACTAATCTCTAGCTGCTTCTGGACTTTAAAACAAATTGTACACCTATGCTTTCTGACAGTACAAAATGTCTCTTTTGAACATTTTTAAAAAACTGTGTACATTTCATGTATTCTTTGTTGAGATAAAGAGAAAGAGATAAGTATGGAATGCAAAGTAGAAATGAATACATCCTGTACTTACGAAGGAATGTTGGTTAGCTTCATGTATAGATATGGGTCTTTGTATGTGTATCTCAGTTTTAATTGAATAGAAACATGAAAGATTATGATCTTTGTAGATATAGAATGAAAATGAATCCATTTGAAAAGAGAGTAAGACACATAGCCTCTTCAAACAGCTAATTTTTTAAAAATGATTAGATGATGGTTCCTCCATCATAAATGCAATACCCTTGGGATGTATTAATGCTTCAATAGCATGTTGTGAGGACATCAGTGCAATCCTCTTTAATAGCTTGTGGCTTGAACCCCAATACATAATGTTCTTATAAGTAAATTGGTAGTGAATGTATTCCATTTTTTTGGCTTTGGTCCTTATTTGATCTGCTGGTAGAACATTTTGTCCTTGCACTTTTTATATTTTAAAGGCAATTGATCTGCTTTTGGATATATGCTCCAAATTTCTTTAATTTTTTAAACAAAAAGCTCCATATTGTGAGATTGTGATCTGCAGAAAAGTGGAATATTACCAGACCTAGAAAGAAACCCGACCAGTTGGTTTAGTCCTGTTCAAATCCACCCACTCATACTAATGTTCTTTCAATACTGCCAAATAGGCACACATTTTCTTTTCCCTTTGTTTTAGTTGTTTCAGTTTGTTCAGACAATACTTGGAAAATTATAGTTGTCTATAATTGGACAATGTTGCTTCACATATGTTAATTTTGAGTCCAAACAATTTCTTTAAATTTCCATTGTATTTTGTTGAAAAAAATAGCTTAAGATGGATGTTGAATTAAACTAATAATGTAAGTTCAAGAACTTGGCTAAAGATTTAATCTGATTGAATTACTATACATGGTTCCGGCTGTCCTGAATAGAATAAAAGACAAAGATATTTTATATTATATGCAAAGTTATTTATTTATTTTCAACCTATTTGTATTACTTTTATCAATAGTTCAAGGACTCTTACCTACCTAATGCTCCTTCCTATTTTCTGTACTTCTGACAGTGAGTGGCCTTAAGTTGTCCAGCTAACTTTCATACTTACGGCAGACCTCTAGGACTCACAGTCTTACAGTTTTCAGCCTGGTGTCTTAACCACTACATCAGATGGCTCTCTTAAAGACATATTTTGATGTCTTTATGATCAGTGAACATAGAATTAAGTTCCAATGCATTTAAAAGTTGAAATCCAACTTTCCATTCCCGATAATTTTTAGATAATGTTAAAAAAATAAAATTGGTGGCCAGAATAATGTCCTAGGGCTCTCGAAAAACTATATAATTTAGTGCCTATAATTACATGAAAATGCTTAAGCATTTCCCCTCTAAATGTACACGTCCAGGAATCCCAAAGTGAATAAAAGTTGCCCTAACCTTGCATGGTACAAAGTTATGCCTAGTTTCTTTTTGCAAATTTGAATACAAATTTAGATTTGTTTCGAAATTCTTTATTAATTCAAAATAAAGATACAGTGAATATGACAGGTACAGAAGCTTAGATAATTTTGAAACAAGTAACTGTTTCAAATGTTTCCTGGGACCAACAGCAGCCTTTCTGTTTTTCTGTTCTTTTTCCTCTTTTTTGGCCATTTTTCCTTACTTTTTTCGTAATGAATCTTTAGCTGATGAAGTTCTGAGAGTTTTTGCCTGCATGTTTAAGATCTCTGTGTAGATTTTAAAATAATGATGAATTCTTATAACTGAAAACCCATTCCCAAATATTTTCTTTCTGTTTTGTAAGCACATCATGGTTGATTTAAACATACGTATCAATAACTGGTTTTGCTGAAATAGCCAAATTGTTCATTGAGTGTGGAACACTAATTTGAAGACCAAGAAATGCTTGAATTTGAATTTGATTGCCTTCCCTTTTTCAAACACACACACACACACACACACACACACACACTCATTCTTTTTTGGTAGTGATTTTTTTTAATACATTAACACTGGCTTTTTCTGCTTTTTTATTTTTAACTCTTAGGAATTATTATTTTTAACCATCCTAAAGTCTTGTAAAATTAAATATTATAAATATATATATGGGGAAAATAACTCTTAATTCTTAATTCAGACAGAAGTATGTTCAATAAATAGGAATAAAATATGAAACTTGATACTAAGAAATCATTGCTATTTCTCTCAAAGTATGTTTTAGTTTTCTAGTTTGAAATGACGTTGATATTTAGACTGATTAATAATTATGATTATAATCATTTTCTGATCACATGCATAATCCTACAATAAGCAGTCTTACCGTGTTTCCCTGAAAATAAGACTGGGTATTATATTTTTGGGCTACCAAAAAAAGGCATCAGGTCTTATTTTTGGGGAGGTCTGAAACAGCGTCTTGGTTGAGAAACAAAACATCTACAAGAAAAATAAAGTCTAGTTGCCTTTTGAAAAAGCACCTTTTGAGACAACCATGATCTGGATAACTGAGAATCTCCATATACATTTCCCTAAATATATTTAAATATAAGTGTTCTATATAGTAGTCCCTGTCCTGTGGACACTCTTCCTCCTCGCACCCAGTAGACCCTCTTACTTAGCCTTTCAGAAGGCCTTGAAGAGCTGATTTCTCTGCAAACATTAGGGTTGAGTGAGATTGGGGTCCAGTAAAATGGAGTCCTATTATGTGAAAGAAGGTTGACCATGCATAAAAGGAATTCTTGTTATGGTTTTACAGGGTTTTTTTGAGGTTTATCATTGTTTTGTGAGCTACCCAGAATTATGGTATATATCTTTAAAAATGAATATAGAATTATAATTTGAAGAGTACGTTTTGGCCATCTAGTCCAATTACTTGGAATCCAAAATAAAGCATGCTCAATGGGAAGGTTGTGAGTTGATCAGTGCTACCATAGTCATGAAAATTAATAATGTCATAGTCTGACATGTATCACATTGTATGTACGGTAGACAATGGTAGTGTGCTAGATTGTTGACCTCTGGAAAGCCAATTTAATTCAAATAAGTGCTGTTTATTAAGATGGAGCATGCATATACCTGTTATCACAATAACCTTTGATACAGCACTGGCCATTCTCTCATTTTAGTTCTTTTACTACTCTGAAAATAGCAAACCTTTAAGATTGGTTAATATGTTAGAGTTATATATTAAAATACAGTGATACCTCAATTTAACAGTTATCTCTTTAATGGACTTTGGATGCAACAAACTAAATCTGTGTTTGGAATTCATCCCCAAAATAATGTAAAAGTCTGCTGTTTCTGCAGGCTGCCCAGACAGTTGGCATAATTTATAGCATTAGCATAATGACATAATTGTCATTTTTACATCATTTGCGTCAGTTTGTCATTTGCATTATGTAAAATGTCAGTTACATCATTACACAAATAACATGAATTGATGCAAATGATGTAAAACATCAATTGAATAATTATGTAAATGGAATAAATTATGTAAATTACATAGATTCGGATTTAACAAAAATTGGATTTAATGGACATTTCTTTTTCCCAAATGCCCTGTTAAATTGAGATATTAATGTATGGATAATTATTCAAACTATATTATTTTATTGATGCTACATTCTTATATTAGTGATTTCCTATAGATAGCAATATTTACACATTGCCAAAAACTTTTGCTGAAAAAATAATCCTTGTATTGCTGAATCAACATCATGTACATACAGTATGTGCCTGTAGATTTACTCTAGATACCTCATAGACTCTACAATCAAATTTTTCATTTCCCTTCCCTTTTTCTTTTTATTTAAAAAAATTATTACATCCATTTTTTAAACGAGGAGAGAAAAATGGGCTGCTGATATGTTGATCAAGAATATTGGGTGACTAAAATATGCATGATATAAGTGTTCTCATGCCTTACTTTAACATTAGTAAATCTGATGAACATGGATACTTGCAAGGTGGAGGGAAACTAAAGCAAATATTTGCTTGCCCTGGATACGTCATAGCACCAGTTTCCTGTTTTCATTTATAAAAAGAATTAGGCTGGACCTCTAATAATGTTGAGGCATTATTATTATTGTTGTTGTTGTTGTTGTTTTTGTTATTATCTATTAGTCAACATTAATTGTTACTATTCATTAGTCAGCTTTTTAACTTGCTTTCCTGTGTATTTAGCCTCTGATGGTTTCAGTAATGATTGATATATACACAATCTGGAAAAGAAAGTATCCAATGGAAGCATGCTCTGTGTCTTTCCCCATGTTCCCTGGATAAAAATATGGCCCTTCTTTAAAAAAAAAATACTAGAAATCCAGACAAAGGTTGTGATTAGACAATAGTGTATCTGCCTAAAATGAAAAGAGCAAAATCATGAGTTTGCAATGTCTTAAATCAACTCCTTTTTTTAAATGGAGGGTTTTTGTGAGTTTCCAAATATTTAAGAAAATTATCCTGCTGGTACCTGGCATATGAAATTCATTGTTGCTCAATATATGTTGCAAAAATTAGCATGGTGTCTGAAAGGCTGGGAGTTATTTCAGTCCTGCAAGATACAGTAACTTGCTATTGTTATACCTAGGCAAAGCGATGTATGACAATTCTGCATAGTAATCATATTTTGTTATCCATTTTCCTAATTTGCTGGAAGTTTGTGGAGCAATGTAATATATATTTGTAAGAATAGCTTTGCAATTTTTTTAAGGTTTGGAGAAACCTTAACAATGTAACAATGATCTGTAAGCAAAATGAAGATGTTTCTATCTGTATTTGGTGGAGTGTCCTGTTCTGTATTAAAGCAAGTGATGTTGAGGCAATATGGCATGTGTTACTGAAAAAAAAAATCTTTCTTTGGCGCCATAAATAATTATGTTGTGATACTAACAAATTCTCCTATATATTGCATAAAAAGCAAGGGCAATAAACAAACATGCAAAAACTGAAGCTGGCAAGACGAGAAGCAATGTAGTTCAGAGTGGACAAAATTGTTGTATAAACTTAAGGCAGATACATTCCAGTATCAATAGTAAGAATTCATTGACATTCTCTCTCTCTCTCTCTCTCTCTCACACACACACACACACACACACACACACACACAAACACACACGTGCGAGAAACATAAATGAGCAGTGATGGAATGAAGCAAGTTATGTATGAAAAACAATAGTACTTAGACTTATATACTGCTTCATAGTGCTTTACAGCCTTCTCTAAGCGGTTTACAGAGTCAGCATATTTTCCCCAACAATCTGAATCCTCATTTTATCAACCTCAGAAGAATAGAAGGCTGAGTCAACCTTGAGCCGGTCAGGACTGAATTCCTAGCAGTGAGCAAACTTAGTTTGCAATATTGCATTCTAACCACTATGCCATCCTTGATGTTTTTTTTTTAATTGATCTGATTCAGAATGTAGTGTTTAGTTTCTGGAAAATTAGAGATGAATAGTAATATCAGTTTTACAGTATATCAGAGCCTAAGTGACATCACATAGTTTGAAATCAGAGAAAATAATTTAAAAATATATTTAAATGCTACTTTCCTCTCCAAATTGTAATCAAAGAAGCTAGCAAGGAAGGTGAGTTTCTTTTGACCAAGTAGATCCATTTATGTTAATCATCCCTGATATCATCCAAACATTTTATTGATTGATTGACTTATTTATTAAATATGTTTGCTAACCATCTCACCATGAATCATTTTTTTTGATTGAGTAGACATCAATTCAGTGAAAATTAGATTTAATGGACTAAAAACAGTGGAAAAAATAGACACAAGGACATTATAGTTATATTGTAACCTTGGTAAAGAAAAGCTCTCTCCCAACTGTGGTCTATCCCATCCTATATATCTCACTCTCTGCCTCACTCACCTCGCCCATGTAGCCAAGCTGATTTCTGCACCTCACCCACTCTACTCACCATGGCTGCCCAAGAAGGTGTGCTGGAAGCCATGCACATGAAATCATTGTGTGTTGTTTCTGCACTAGGTGAACCGGTTGTTAAATTATGTGAAGCCCACTTCTACTCTCTCCCTACTTAAGAAGGGAAATAAGAGAATGTATTGGAAATTTTCTTCAGTGAGCAGGTCAGCTGGATATTATATATCAGCTGGATAAGAGGATGTAAGGAAAGAAAGATGTGGGAAGATCAGTATAGGCAGGCCAATATAAATGTTTCAGTTAGCTTCTTACTAATCCTAAGTTTTTCAGTGTAATTCTTCTGAATTCTTGTGGCAAGGGCCATGAACCTGAACCTGAAGAACTGTAAAACTGCATAGTTGAAGGGAGAGAGGATGATATGGATTTTTTTTCATGAATGGAAAAGCAATTGCTTCCATTTTTTCCAAAATATTATAGATTGGTGCAAGCACTCACTATGGAAAGTTTTGTTTATATCGCATAAAGTAAAGTGGATAGGAAGAAATGGAGAATAACTCTACTCCAAGGACAAGAGAACACATAGCTCATGACTTCTGCAAATATATGCATTCATGGGCAGAATCTGAAGAAGCTGAATCTTCTGAGGTTCATCACTATAATACCAATCATGTTTTTTTTTTCATGTATCTCTATTATATATTTCATTATTTTAAGGGGCAAAGAAAATAATGTTTTCGTCCCAGTAGAAAGCACTGTTTCTCTGCAGATCTGCTTTCTGGCTGCCTGTTTACTGTAATAAACAAGTTCCCATCTGTTACATTAAACATGCTAATATAGGTCTACAAAGTACAATGACATCTAGTGCTTAAAATATCCAAATGAAATGTCAGAGTCCAATTGCATATACAGAGTTCAAAAGTGGCAGTGTCCTGAATCCACCTCTGTTACTAAAAGGGCATTTCATAATCCATGTAAGTATCTCACTAACATTCTTAAGTAATTGGCGTGTGTGGGACCAGATGTAGATATATGATTACAGCATTAAATTCTGACAAAAGATTTTTAACCACATCACAACCATATTTCAGCTAAGTGGGTTTTTAAATGGTTTTCTTTCATGCTTTGAGTTCTGAGATTTTATACATATCCCTTTTAAACAATATAGTTTCATTAATAAAGGATAGGTTCTTCTGCATAAAGCAAGTTATTTTTAGTTTCACTTAGTGTTATAATATAAATATAGTAAATAAGTTTGTGCTTCCCCCCCAACAATTTTCTATAGACCGTTAATAAATGTTCATTTTAATATTGATCCTATAGTGACAAAAAAATGATGGATGTGTTCTTTTTTCCTCCTTCCTCCTGTTTGTCTCCTTGCATTTTTAAATATACAGTCCATTGTAAAGAACAATCTTTTCTCATGCTTGTGGCACACTTTACCATGTAAATTTTGTCTGAACAGAAAAGGACCTTTCCTCAGCTGGGTGTTTTGGCTACATTTGCTATGTAGTTTATCCACAAAACATTGAAATCTGTATTTATCTCTGTTGCCTAGTTAACTGATTCTTGAGGACTGTTTTTAGTAGGGAGAAAATTGATCACTGCATAAAAAGGGGCAGTTTTTTATAAAGGAAAGTACTTTAAATATTTTTGACTAAAATGTATTATTTTGTAAACTTAAGACGACTTTAAATAAAAGTTTCTTTCTGAAACCAGGTATTAAAAAAAGTATTTTTTTTAATCATTTGTCTTTCATAAACATGGAAACATTTAACATTTAACAAATAAGTTTCATGAAAAATTATTTTAAAGGAAATGGACAGTAGCCTGTGAATCTCAGAATTTCACTGTAGAAGTTATGATAAACAGAATTAATTATGCAAAGTGAAATGCATTTCACTTGCAAAATTCTGCTGTTCTGGTTAAAGTATTTGGACAATGAGATCATAATAACCATAGCTACTTCAATTTATCTTCACCCACCTTTTACAAATCTGAGGAAAAAATTATATTAGGGATTTTTAAAAAAATTAATCAAAGGCATACAGAAATGTACATATATGCAAGATTCATCTTTGTAAATATAATTGCACAAAATGTTTCTCCTCCATCGTCTGCTCATGCATAGAAAAATGACATAATTGAGTATGTTGCTGGGAACAGAATAGCTTACTGATATGATGCCCTAATTAAACATTTCTCTCTTATACTATACAAAAGGCAATTCTTTTTGCAGTGGTATGATTTACACATTCAGTGAAGAATAAAGGATGTCCCATGGACAGTAGAAATGGATGAAATCTTCCCATATATATCTTGGAGACAATCCTTTGATGTCACTTTGATAAAAATGTTTGCAGAACTTACGGTATCTAACCATAAATAGAATGTACATCAAAAGAGAATAATAAAGATGTCTATCAGCTTGCTCAACTCCAGGTACTGACAGAATTGTGACAAAAACATAAAGTTAATGCAGCAGTGGCTATTCTGTAATCCTCCTTTGAATTTTTTGAGCATGTACCTAATCTAACCATTGCTTTATACAAACAGTTGAGAAGAAGAGGGTCTCAGAGTCTGGGGCTTTAGTAATAATATTTCAATCATGTATAGAAGGACAAACATATCCCATTAGAAGCAAGAACATGGCCTATTGTGAGTGAAAGCTAAAGTATACCATTGTGTGTTCATCAGTGAACTTTTTCCCGTAACATATGTGAAAGACCACTAAAATATATTATACCACACTGATATTGTTTGAGTAAGATTCCAAAAAAAATAATAATCTTCTTTTGATTAAAAAAAAGAAAAAAGTATACAAGTAAAAACAAATAAATAATTATTGTAATGAGTGCCATAAATAGGTTGAAATGATTTGTTTAAGAGATAAATGTGGCATGCAGATAGCTACCATAGGTGATGAGGAAACATAATGCAGGCAAAAATGCTTCATTTTGTGTTTTGTGTGTAACAGTTATTGTTTTATTAACAGGTATTACAGGTGATCTATCCATATTAATATATTCATCTATTTTTCATTTGGTGTAGTATTTTATAGCAGGCTTTCCCAATCTTCCCAACCTTCAAATGTGTAAACTTCAGTTCCCGAATTCTCAGCAGTAGCCATGCTGGTCGTAGAAATCTGGAAATTGAAGTCTACATATCCGGAAAACACTGTCTTCTAAGTTTATTTATTAACTACTCAGGTACTAGTTTACAAAAAGCTTTTCAATGAAAGCTCTTTCTAAGAAATATAACTAACATTTAAAATGAATCCATTGAATTTCTATATAACTATTTTAATTTGTTTAGATGGCCAGACAATTATTAGGCCACTTGTATTTTATCAACTAGTCATAGGCAATTTTTTTTCTTAATTTTAAAAATATTACTAAAACAGCTCTGTTTGACTAGGGCATCCACAAAGAAGGCAGGGTAAAGAAAAACCATGGATGTAACTGCAAGATCAAAATCACTATCTTACTTTTTTTTACTTTTCTCCACAGACACCCCTATATATAGACATATTTATTTTTGCTGTTGGAGCTTTAAAACTATCATCTTCTTTTAATGACCCATAATCCCTTGCAAGCGTGGTGGTGGAGTTTTAAAACTATAATTTGTTGTAATTAACCTATGCTATAGTATACTACCACAAAGAGAAAGCTAGGATACATAGATGTTAAATAATAATTTTGTGGGAGAAGTTTATTAAGAGAGAGAGAAGAAGATCTTACTTCTTCTCAGACTGACTTTCTACAGCCATGATGATTATTAAAAATAATAATTACACCTTGCTGCATTGAAAATATCCCCATGGAAGTTACCTTGATTATGAGAAAATGGCCAGTGGTATATGCCTCTTTATATTGTAGGCACTGGGCAGAAAAAGGTAAAACGTTCTTAGACTACACATTATAGTGTGAAAACAAATGTGTTGGTCAATGCCAATTTAGATTTTTATAAGAGGCATGTAATGTCTTGCATTGTTTAGAAACCTGTCTGATATATATTCCTGAATGTTTTACTAGTCAGTATGGGTAATAACTAAGCAAAGGATAACTGTTGCCAATCCAACTGGCTCAGAAAGGGCCACAGCTGGTATACTAAATGTAGTTATTAAAAAGTGTTCTATGCCATAGCTGCCAGCCACAAATCCATTGACAGCTGAGGTCAAGGAGTACTCCCAGATTGTGAGACTTTTTTTTTCCTAGGAGAGTGCTATCTATTTAGAACAAGGTTTTACCTGAATACCACAGTATTTTTCTCCTATCTAATGCATCTCTTTAGATCTGAATTTGATTTCAACTTCTTTATCATCTGGCCCATTATTTATCTTACATAGGAAGGATCCACCTTAATTGTTCAGATGTCTGGTGGGAAGTATCTTGTGGGAAGTTTGTTTGCAAGAATCTGTTATAGTAATCTTACAATAAAGAAGATTTAGCTCATCTAGTCATGTTTCCTATTTGGGTTCCCAAGAGGGCTAGCAATTTTACCTGGGAATGAAATATTTGAGACTAGTTTGTGCAGTTTATAGCTATAAAAAGGTCAAAGGACTTCAATAGAGATCCTGTAATTGTCACTATTAAGGAAATGAATATAAATCCCATGTTTAAGGAGAGAGTGATAATCTCCTTTATTCATCAGTTACATACTGATTAAATCAGCCAAGTAGGACAATGGTTGAGTAAGTCAAAGTGGTCCAAATTACTGCATATAGTCTTTTCATGTCCTTGACATATCTGCATTGAAAAAAAAATTCATATGAAAAGAACAGGCAGTTGTCAAATTTTCTTTCCCTATAACCTGCCCAAATTTGAAGGAGGATATGCTAATTGTAAAGGCCCAGCAGAAGAAGAAAAGTTAGCCTCTTTAACAGAATGCATTGTTGTGAAGTAGGATTACATATATGTCTTTTAAAAGGACCACTTTGTATTTGATCCAATCCTACTTATGAGGTACTGCTATCAGTTTTGTACTTCTCAGCTAAAGCAAGGTGATGAATGAGATCTGCCAAAGGAAAAAGAGCTGGGCCATCTTTTTGTTCCACAGATCGACCAGAATATGAATAGATTCAATGTCCTGAAGCGTATTCAGGAAACCACCCAGTGTAAGTTCATCATGTCCTAGGTGAGACCATTTTGTTTTTAAACAAAATTGCAAATGTTTATAGTAGCTGCTGGTTTAAAGTGCCCAGAAGAGTGATCTGTCCATAACAGAGAGCTTTTCTCCTCCCTTTACAGATAGCATGGTGGTCTCTCTGAGAAAGAAGACAAGGGGAGTTGTCCAGATATCCCCACAGCTGTGAATGGAGTTCTTTCTTGTCTCTTGCTTTCTAATATAAAATATGCTCCCTAGGGTCTTCTATAAAAAAGAATGATGGAAAGAATAATGAGGGTAAATATTTTTCCCTGTCCATTTTCTATTAGTGTTCCAGAGATCTGGGCAACCTGGTGGACCTAAGATTAATATAGAATAGTATTGAGTGATTTTGATTATTTCATTTATACCTTGCCTTTTCTCTAGGAAGGAGATTAGGCTGAGGAATGGCCCAAGTTATCAAATGAACATTCATGACTGATTATAGACTTGAACCTGAATCTTTCTAGTTGTCATGCCCCTGGTGGACACTGACTCTGAGGGAGAGGAGGAACAGCTGACAGGGAGTGGAAGTGTGGCTCCAGAGCAGGAGTGGGATTCAGTTTTTTTAACAACCGGTTCTGTGGGTGTGGCTTAGATGGTGAGCATGGCTTAGTGGTCATGTGACTTGGTGGTCATGTGACTGGCTGAGCGTGGCCAACTCAACATCACTCACATCAAGCACGCATCTCCTCGCCTGGCCTCTTGTGACTGTGGAGATGCTGCAACAGTCATAAGTGTGAAAAATGGTCACCAGTCACTTTTTTCAGTGTCATTGTAACTTTGAATGGTCACTCCACAGAAGCAAAGTACCAGCAAAGGAGGAAAAAAAAACTCCAGAGACATTCCTGAGACAGGAAGTCTAGTCCTGCCAAGAATGTAATAAGGGTTAACGGAGAGGCAATTTCTGTAAGCAACACCAGAATGTTTCCTTCCTGCCTTCCTTACAGTATTAGGCCAGTAATTTCTTCTAACAACTGCTTATAATGTTAACAATCGGTTCTAGCGAATAGGTGCGAACTGGTAGAATCCCACCCCTGCTCCGGAGATTGTAGAGGAAGCTGGGGAAGGGCAGACGCCAGCTGAGCAGTCAGAGGAGGACCCAGGCCCATCCCCTATCCATCCTAGGGCACGCAGGGAGGAGAGGATAAGGAGAAACGTCCTCCAGTCCTTATCTTGGCTGATTTGTGTTGCTTTTTTCCTTGTTCTTGTAACTATTTATATGGGAATTTTTTGTCTTCTGTCAAGAATATTTGGAGCTTGGAAGCAAAGTGAAAGAATATAAGGGGCTTCACCTGTTTTTTGTAACTGTTTGTTTTGTATCCCACCCTGGGTCATCACACTAGTCTAGTTGAAGTGTAGTTCTTAAAAGTTATAGCATATCAGCTCTTGGATACAACTATAAGAGCCATACAGGTTGTAATTGTAATTTTAATGGATATAAAATGAAAATATAACTGTTAATTATAATCATTATATATTGATTAAATTTAAAGCAGAATGAAATAAAAACTAATTTTGGATTTGTTCTGGCCCTACTTACTATTTGAGCAATTAATATAAATCCTTCAGGTGAAAAAAGTTGAATAATTTTAGTTTTTTAACTAATTGAAGAATCTGGCTAGAAAAAAAGGAAAAGATTCAATGAAATAATCAGCTAGCTGATTCATGGATTTCTTTTCCTAAAATGAAATTGGTGAGGAAGTTTGTTTGAAAATTAATCTTATGTAGGTAGCTAGTATTCTGGAGAATTGAAATTCAAGACAGTGTTTATTAATTGGTGACCAATCATTTCATTAATTTTATTTAGTTTCGGAAATAAAAAGTAAAGTACAAAATTACAAAAAAAGTAGGTGAAAGAGATAAAAAAGATGATTTTTTTTTAAAGGGACAAAAAGTTGATTTTCAACTTTCTTTAATCATATACAAATATAGGCAACGTAAGATGTTACTCTAAGTTAAAATCAAAACACAAAATTATATAAAAATACACAAATTAACAGTCAAAATAATATTAGAATTATATAACAAAATATGTTAGTCTATGCTTAAATATAAACAAAAAATATGCAGTATACATGTCTAATAATAGTAAAGATATAATATTTCTATTATAACAGATTTAATCTGTTAAGGTCTAAAATTTTAAGGTCTAAAATCTAAATTTCATTTTTATCTTCCTCAAACAAAAAGTCCAAAAGTAATCTTTAAATAAAAACAAAACTAGATAGGCTTTTATCTTTCATCAAAACCGTCTGTTTTACCCTCTTTGCCAATTCCTTAATTTTGGAATCCACTCTTTAGTTTCTACCTCCAATAAGCTGGTCATAAAGAACAGTTTTCCCAAATCAGATAAACCTCTGGGCAAGATTGACCACTACCTTTCAGATAAGGATAATCTAATCTAATCTAAACTATTGTATTAAAAGACACTTTGAATTGTACCCAAAAGGGGTAGGTAGCTAATGAAACTGATGTAATATGGAAACTGGGACTAATGTATTTCTTATAACCAGCCCTGGACAATAGCCTAACTTCAATTGCAATTTTGGATACTCTTCAAAGGCAGTTCAATTTAGAGGGCATTATTGTGGTCCAATTGCTAAACATATTTCCTGTGAGCCAGATAAAGCATCTTAGGTGTTCATCTAGAAATAAAATAAAGTCTGCAGTGTCACACAGTTCCATTTGTGGTTTCCAGCTGAGTATGCACTCTGCATCTGGGTTTGCTGCTGTGTAATATGTTCAGGGGCTATACAACATTTTAAAGATGCTTGGAAAAAAAGCATTTCTTTTGTCTTGCTCTTAGCATTATGATACGTTTAGCAAAGATATTTTTTATTTCTATTGGGACAACTACAGCATATTCCTGGGCATTTGGGAGACAGAGTTCTAGTTCCATCTTAGACATGGGTGACTTTTACTTCTGTTTCAACTCAACTCATCTCACAGGGTTGTTGTTGAGGGGAAATTGGAGGAGGAAGAAATGTTAGGTACCTTTGCTGCCTTGAGTTATTTATAAAAGTAATAAAAAGTGGAATATACTGTAAAATAAATAACATGCCTTGCCTCCAACAAAATCTCCTTATATTGAAATTACTAAATTAGTGTATATTTTCTCCATTACCATGGATTGGTGGTAAACAGTTTTCCTAGTAAATTCATGCCGAAAATATAGTAGCCTTAGATGTGACTAAAGCCCAAAACAAAAGGGATTTTATTGATGAGCAACCAACTTTAATAAGTTTTCATAATCTCAGTGACATATTCCCCAGAATTCTGGGAATTTTGCCTGGAAACTTTTAGTAATGTTGTTAAGATTAAAATGGAAGCAAAATGGCCATTTGTGTATTCAGCATGTTAAAATATAGTTTTTGTTGACAAAATAACCAATCTGTTTGTGGATTATTTGCAAATGTGTTCTGAATGTGGTATTTTCTCTAGACAAATGTATTCGTTAATTTGCATGGACAATACACTTTTTTCCATTGATCCAGAGACCAGTTTCATCTCTCTTGAGTTTAACTGGCCAATAAATTATTAGCTATAGATTTTATTAAAAATAATTCCAGCAGTCTAATACATGAATAGAATGTCAGAATGTTCTCATTGTAGCTGCTATGAGAGTCCAGGAATGGGATATGACTCCTCCTACTGATGTCATAGAGCTGAATCTGCCATCATTAAAACCATCAGCCTTGGCTGTTCGCCATCTTTTTGACTCAGCTCTTGTCTTTGAGCCTTGTCTCTGGAAGGAGTTAATTGAGACAAAAAGAGTTTAGCAAAATCTTTGCCTTTAAAAAGTTTCTACTGCTTCTTGTTGCTTTTAGAAGCTCCGGTTTGAGAAATCACTACAGGAGGGCAGGGACCTGCTCTCTTGCAGCTGCCTCGCTGCTTCAGTTAAGGGCTGCAGACCCAGGGAGCTTTCCATTGAGCCTCCCACGTAGCCCCAATGATAGTAGTGCTGCCACTTATCTTGCTGCTTCCCAGCTGACTCCGGAGCTTGTTTTGCCACTTCGCAACTATTTCTGCTAATGCTGATCGTTTGGGGCCAGGTAAGAGCCTCTGGAGTGAGGCAGGCAATGAAGCTATTCCATTGCTATTGCACGTGGTGGGTAGCCAGTTTGGGAAGCTCAAGCAGCCATTTTGTTTGCTCAAAAGTTCCTTTGATCGGGCCTCACAGTTTCCAACTCACCTGTGAAATCATAGATCACAATATGTCTGAGAGGAAGAGTTCAGATCTGATCAACCTTCCTCAACTGGGGTTTTCAAACCTTCTCTCTTCAAACTTCTCTTGCACAAGAGTTACGGCACAATTGACCCCCGAGGAAGTGGCCTCAGAACCTCAGGGGCCCCTTCCAGCCACAGTGATTCTCTGTTCACTAAACCAGTGGTTCACACTGAAATTCTCTCATGCTCTATTATATTTCTTGATTTAGTAAAGGAGCAGGGTGCCTCCCCTGAGTCTGGGCCACAGCCTTCATGCACGATAGGCAATTTTACAATATGGGCCCTGCCTTAGCCAATGCCCTGACTGTATCCTCGGAAGATGCCTCAGTGGTAGCCTTGTTCTCTTCATCGGGCATGCCCACTGAACCTGAGGATGTGCTTAAGCCAGAAGATAAAAGGTCTGAGCAAACCTTCAGGCGCAACTGCACCCAGGCTGCAGTTTGGGCTATCAGGGCACCTACGGTAGCCTTGTTTTTCATGAAATCCTCATTGCGATGGCTCCATAAACTACAAGAGAGACACCTGGCCACCGATTTCAGGGCACATCAAGATCTTAACAAGATAATTGCTGCTGCAGAATTTACGGCAGATGCTACTTTGAACTCTGCCAAATTCACCTCCAGGGCCATGGCTTCATCTGTAGCGGCCAGACGGCTCCTTTGGCTGAGGAATTGGCAGTCCGATGCATGATATAAATGGACGCTGGCATTGGCCCCATGCTCTGGAGATAGGCTGTTCAGCGATGCCCTGGAGGTGAAACCAAGGACAAGTGAAAGATCTTCTCTACGGTGAAGAGATCTGATTATCATCCCAGTCCGTACTATCAGCCCACTTCCTTCAGGTCTGAATCCACAATGTGATGCTCCAGAGGTCAGAGATCTTTTCTTCAGCGCCAAGACTAATGTCATGAGGCTTCAGGCAGGCAACAAATAGGGCCCCTGGCAAACGGCCCTTTCGATGGGGAAGAGGTCATTCGTTCCGACACTCAAAATAAAGATCCTATGTCCTCCCCCATCGGAGGCCATTTGTCTTTTTTCCCCTCTAGATGGGAGGAGTCAACATCAGACACTTGGGTGCTTAAAACAGTGAGGTTTGGTCTTCAGCTGGACTTTCTCTCTCCATCCCCACAATTCTTTGTTCGATGTCCTACGTCGAGGGACAGCTCTAGTCGGACCCTTATGGAATCAGCCATTCAACATCTGGTCGAAATTCGGGCTATTTTCACCTTTTCCATCAAGCCGGTCTTTACACCGCCCCGAGTCCCGTCGGGAAAGGGGGCAGTATATAAAATCAATCAATCAATCAATAAATAAATATTGAGTCGGTTCCAATGGAAAAACGAGGACTGGGTTTCAAGTCTTGCCTCTTCATGATCCTGAAGGCCTCTGGAGGTGGAGGGCCATCCTCTAGCTTAAACTTCTAAATAAATTTATTCCATACAGGTGTTTTAAAATGCAGACTCCATATTCCCATCTGGTCTCATCACCGCCAGTTTCTCTGTTTGTGTTACCAGAATGTCCATTTCCAGTACCGGGCCCTTCCCTTTGGCCTTTCATGGACTCCCAGGGTTCTTAAAAAGATACTAGCAACTCTGGCAGCTTCGCTGCAGTCCATTCCAGTGAGGGTCAAGTGCTATTTGGATGACATCCTGATCCAGTTGCAGTCAGTTGGCTCTGCCTATCGAGACTTTGCATCACACTGCAGTGCCTGCAAGACTACGGCTTCTCAATCAACCTAAAGAAAAGCCACTTCTTCCCTACGACCAGGCTACTGCATCTCAGGGCGATCATCGATACTTCCCTTTGCCAGATTTCTCTCTCCCCAGACCATGGAGAGAGCCTCAACGTTGTTATACTCCAGATTCGACGCCAGCACATCGTTCCCCTGTCTCTCCTGTCTCAGTTCCTGGGGAAGATGATCTGCTTTGGCATCATCCCATGGACCCGCCTCCATGCCCATGCGCTCTAGTGGTTCCTGCTGCCATTCCAACAGGCAGGCACTAGTCACTCGGCCATCAGAGTGCAGATTCTACCCAGGAGCTGGCAATCCCAGCAATATGGTGGGGTCTTTCCTTCAAGGAGCCAGATAGGATCCTGCTTACTATGGATGCCAGTCTTCATGGCTGGGGTACCCATCTAGCGGTGAGATAGCTCAAGGAGGTTGATCTCAGGTAGACAGTGTATGCCCCATAAATTGGTTCGAACTTCTTGGCCCTGAAGCACTTATGGAACAGGGTGGCGGGTTGCCACGTTTTAGTCATGATGGACAATGTGGCCGCAAAGGCCCATGTCAACAGGCAGAGGGGGACCAGGTCCAGGGCCCTCATAAGGGAGGAAGAATGCCTGGGGAGATGGGCAGAGAGACATCTTCTGTCCATCAGGGCGAATCATATCTCGGGAGTCGACAGTGTCCAAGCTGACTAATCGGTCCATGGTCGATCATTCAGAATGGACTCTGCATCCTTCATTATTTCTGGCCTTGTTCCACAGGTTTGGAACCCCGGCAGTGAATCTCTTTGCCTTTGCTCAGGTAAGCAGATTCTTCACCTCTCCCAGCAGAGGGGACCAATGTGCTTTGGAGCTGCTGGCTCCAGGTCTCCTTTACGCCTTCCCCCTCTTTGGATCATTCTGACCATAATCCGGAAGTTGTTGGAGGAGAAGGCGGAGCTAATCCTCCTGGCCCCTCATTGGCCCAGGAGACCCTGGTTGCAGATCTGGTAAATCTGTCTGTAGACCAGCTGTGGAGGATCCTGGCTGACAGGATCTCCTTATATCGGGAGGCCTTGCTCCACCCGGACCGTCAGTGGATCCTCTTGGCGCTTGAGTGGCAATCTATAAGAGAGGCCAATTTCCCGGATAAAGTGATTGACACCATTCAGCCTCCTGAAAACCTTCCACTACACACATCTACGATGCTACCTGGAGAATCTTCTGTTCCTGGTCTGCTAGGTCTGTTATAGTATCATCTTCAGCATCAGTTGTGGAGGTGTTAATGTTTCTCCAGAATGGACTTGATCAAGGCCTCGTTCCTAATATTCTTCACTGTCAAGTGGCGGCTCCTTCCCTGTTTTGTCCTGGGAGGGTCTTGATTCCTTATCTCATCATCCCTTGGCATACATGTTCCTACGGGGGGGAGGCGGCTAACCTCCGCCTCCCATGGTACATAGGTTTCCCACTTGGGATCTCCCTAAAGTTCTGCAGGCCCTTACGGGTCCTCCCTTTGAGCCTCTTAAATCAGTGTCTCTTCAATTCATGACCATCAAGGTGGCATTTTTGGTGGCCATCACTTTGGCCAGGAGGGTGTCGGAGTTAGCAGCTCTCTCCATTAGACATGATCTTTGTTCCATGAGAACAGGGTAGTGCTAAGGCTAGACCCCACATTTGTTCCTAAGATAAACTTGTTTCACCAGGTGCAGGAGGTTGTGTTACCAAATTTCTGCCCCGGGCCACAACATGAGTTGGAGCACAGGTGGCATAAGTTGGATGTAAGGCGGGCCCTCAAGATCTACATTAAACAGATGGCTGAATTTTGGAAATCTGAGGCCATGTTTGTGTTGTTTCATCCCACCTCCTTGGGGACCAAGTGGCCCCTTCTACGATTGGGAGGTAGATTCGAACTTGCATCTCCAAGGCTTACCAAGCTTTGTCCCTGCCAGTTCCTAGGAACATCACGGCCCACTCCACTAGGAGTGCTGCTACTTCTGCCGCCTGGTCTACTCAGGCGTCGCTGGAGGAAATCTGCAGAGTAGGGTGTCTCCGTCGCCGTTCATACAACATTATCGGCTGGACTCCTTTACTTCGGCGGATGCCTCGGCGGATGCTTCAACAGGTGGTGTCCCAGACATTGACCCTCCCATGGACACGAGGGCTTTGGTATGTCCCATTCCTGGACTCTCATAGTAGCTACAATGAGAATGGGCATTGGTAGAATTACCTGAGAATGTCCTTTCTATCTACGCTGCGAGAGAGTCCAGCCCCACCCTGGTATGTTGGGGGAGTTTGATCTAATTTACTTGTTTATCTTCCATTACGTCTGTCAAGAATCTTTACCTAAAAGATGACAAGCAGCCAAGGCTGATGGTTTTTACAGTGGTAGACTCAGCTCTATGAGTCAGTAGGAGGAATCATATCCCATTCCTGGACTCTCTCGCAGCATAGATAGAAAGGATCTTCTCAGGTAATTCTACCAACATCCAATCACTGATTAGAACCATTATGAACTAACTTTTAAAAATGATATTAATAATTACTTTAATAAAAGAATTTTGATTCTTAGTTGTAGGGATCCTGTATTGTACTCATCTCCCTCCACCTCCATTCCCTTGATTTCTGGAGCAGTGCAATACATTGTATTTTTAGATGTTTAGACTTTATAAGTAGAAAATTAGAAATTTAGTGAGGATTGAAGCAGACTTCCTAATGTACTAGGTTTCTATATGCATAAAATTGAATGCTTTATGTGAGGACTCATTTCAAAAATATGTTAATATCTGACAATCTGAAGTAAGTGTAATGCATTCTGTTATACCAAGTTCCACTATTTTATTTTGTATTTTCTGATTCTTGCCTCTCTTGTGCACTATTCATACAAAGACTTCAGCACAGGTACTTTTATGGGAAAGTGACCCGTTGTTTATTCTCTAATATAGCCATTCTAACTGCTCCAACAGAGTTGGCTGATTTTGCATTGAAGATTGATTTTTCATTTCCTGTCTTTGCCTTGGCTTCTTTGCTGTGACTGATCATGGTTAGAAAATCAAACAACTCATCTCAAGATAAAAGTAAATGTATTTTATTAGCATGCTCAAGTGTATATGGGTGGGTAGATAGGTGTGGATATAGGTCTGTATGTAAGTGTGTGTGTTGAAATTTCTTAGCCTCACTCTTTTTCTGGAAATAACTAGCTTTTCTGCTTTAGAAGTTATGAATTGACAACAAAAGGCAAAGGAAAATAACAACGTGATGGGTACAGTAAAAGTGAACATTTTTTTACAAATCAGTGTTATAATTTCTTGCTCTTTTTCCAAAGGTTATATCTCTTACAAGTAAAACTGGGAAGCCTTCTTAAGACTGCTCGGTTTGGTAGATTGAAAGAGAGAAGTTCATGTCCTTTGTTACAGAAACTCTTTTTGTTATGTATCAAGCTTTTTCGGTTTTTTGAATGTGTCTGGGTGAAGAGGGGTTCGTTTTATGGAAAAGGGAGAAACTTGAAAAGCTCTTTTCCCCTTTCAAAGGGGAATTATACAAGAGTTAAAGAAAAAAATAGTCTTATAAAAAAAAGTGCCAAGAAATGCGGGTTGTTTTTAAGAGCAAAAAAGTTCCACTTTCCATGAGACTTCTTATACCTTTCTCCAGGTGTACAATTATTGGAATAATTAACACAATGTTCCCTTACTACAACTAATGTTTCTTTAAGCTGTTATTCTGCACATCTATCTTTGCAATTTACTAACTTCTTGTCTAGCTGCTTAGGGAAATCATTCTTGAAGAAACATTTTTGTATTCAGGAGAAATCTGACAGTACTGCTAAAAGAATTATACACTTGCTAAACAAGTTTCTTGGTACAGACCAGGTTGCACTTGCATACATTTCATTTAAACAATGACCACTACTGTACTTTAACACATACTGAAATACAATATGAGCAATGGCAGCATGGAGTTAATAAAAGACATTAAAAAAAAAGCTTTTCTGAAGGAATTGTTTTGCATTCTTAAGGAAGCACGTATTTCATGCTCTAAAACTCTGAGGTTTGTAGTTGAAAAAGATTAAGTAAATAATTCAGGATGTGATGTGTTTACCTGTTAATAATTAAGTACATTTCTCTGTGTACTTTTTATAGATTTTGTAGGTTTATTTTATTTCTGGTTCATGTGTTCTGATTCTTAAGTTAATGAAGCTCCTTCCTTCTGTGAAAGAAAAAGAGAAATTTAGTGCAATGGCTTATATAAAGAACGGAATACAGCTCTCTCCAGTTTAGAAGTCATTTTATTATGGAAATGTGATTACCCACCATTCCCCAGTTAAATAAATGTTAGAATCCATTTTTGCCTTTGAATCTGATCACAAAAGACTTTTTAAAAAAATTATCTTCCTTTTTTAATAATATGCTTTATCAAATGCAAGTGTCGACTGCCCACGAAATGAAAAGGTTTGTTATATGAAAGCTGCTGCTTTAATCTGTAATAATCAATTATCTTTAAAACAGAAAGGGAACATCTCAAATGAAATTTTATCAGTGGCAATGATCTGTAATTTTTTAAAGTAAAAAGACCACTAACCTAAATAATATAATGTGCTATATATGTTGAGATTTGAAACTAAAAAGTTCAAGTTCCATGAGTGAAGAATGCAAGAAATTGCATGAAGACTCCAGGAAGAAAAACCGAACAGTAGCATAACAAATGAGTAAGGTACTTTCTCACTTGAAGCAGGAATAATTGCTCTTATTATAGATTGAAAAGTGCATCTTTTCAGTTTTGTTCTGCATATTCTAGGACTAAGGTGTTCAGAAAGTACAGGAAGAGGAATATATTTCTGAAGATGCTTTGTGATAGCATAAGTTAGTGAAATTTAAAAAAACAACATGTGACCATTTGGCATAGCATTGTTTTACATACTTAGTTATCATGCTATGCTTATTCTCTTTGGGATCATTGTATATAAATCATACATTAATTTGATGTGTAAAATTTGATGGCTTTCAGTTAATATTGTCTAGAAATTGTAGCAGCGGGACTGGGTGGATTTTATTCCTTTTGCGGAGGTTGCATACAACAACGCCATACACAACAGTACAGAGTTGATCCCATTTAGAATAGTGCACGGTGTCGATTTTACCCAAGTGGGGGCTTGAAGAAAACAAGGAGGAACACCCAAAGGTTTGGGGAGGCATCCCTACAGAGTTTGTGGACTAATGTTAGAAAGGCATTGGACAGAGAAAGTGGTACTCCTTTTGCAAACTTTCTAACTGTAAAGAAGTCCCATTTTTTATTGTACTGCCTACTTACTGCTGCACAATGAATAATAATTAAATTTATGTAGTTTACCAAATTTATAAATGTGCTTGACTCCTTTATAGAGAAATAATATAACAATTAAATAAACAGTATGAAAGCATTTTAAAGGGTGCATGGTGATGAGGGGTGGAGAAGGAACCAGATTTTTTTTTTTTTAAATTAAACAGTGGGAGTCACTAATGATGAATTTTTGAAAGCACCTCATGCATACGAAAAGCTTTCAGGCATTTTTTAAAGATGACACAAGAAGAACAAAGAGTGTTATCTGGAAGGAACAAATGCCACATTTAAAGGGCTTTTAAAGATATTGGCATCTGTTTGCTCATTTAATAAGGCTGATTTGAGCATCGATCAGAACAAGTCATGAATTGATAGGTCATCAGTTGCACACAAATGAGCTGAGGTCTTGGTAAAAATAATTCTTGCACGGACCACTGTCATTTGTGAGAATAAAATTCTAATTCTTAATATTTGCTTAAGAAATCATGGCCAGTTTGGTAACACTTTGGCTAAGTTTCTGTCATATATATATATATATATATATATATATATGTGTGTGTGTGTGTGTGTGTATGTTAGGTTTTTGAGCTGATAAATAATTAAACAAGGGAGACTAGTATAGATCTATTTCGAGCTACTTAACTCTCGTCAGCTAGCCATACCCTTACTGGGATTCGAACCAGGGAAGTATTACATATGAGGCAGTTGTAATTGCATTAGGCCACTGATTCTCATCCAGATCAGCGATATATCATATATATATATATATATATATATATATATATATATATATATATATATATATATATATATATATATGATTTTGGTTTCGGTCATATATATACTTACTTGAAATAAATCCATGTTGCTAATTTTTGCTCCCCAAATTTTCAGAAACAGGCTGATTCAGAGTCAACAGAACCTCCAGTGATTTCACTGAGCACAAGAAACAATGTCAAACAATTATTCCCACATGTCTTGAGTAAAAGCCCCTTATTCCTTTTCCATAGGATATGGAAGTAAAATAAATAATACTTCCTTCTTTGGGATTTTATGTTATAATCTCACTTGATCACTTGGAAAAAACCTCAATAGGTTGAACTGCTAAGCCATTTTTTTTAATATAAAAGATTTCAAGGGTTGCTTAAGTCCAGGAGCTGGGAGGCAGAGTAAAACTTGTTCTCTCTAGTAGGAAAATGGATTGTCACTAACTGAACTGGAACCACATGTTTTCAAAGTGTTGCAAAAGAAAATACTGGACACACTTTGGTTTTGATTGTATTTTAGCTAAACCACAATTACATGAACTCAACTCCTTTAATTAGAACTAGTTGTACCAATGCTAGAAGAAGAAAGATTCTATTGGTGCATAATCTTTTAGGAAGTGCCCTAAATTCCATAGTATTTTTAGACAAGCATGGATTACGCTACGGTTCAGCAGTTAGACACTGAGCTTTTCAGCTGGAAAGTTGATCTGAGGGACCCATAATGGGGTGAGCTTCTGTTCCTTGCCCCAGCTCTTCTCTATCTAGCAGTTCAAAAGCATGCAAATGCAAATAGATTAATAGGTACCACTTTTGTAGGAAGGTAAGAGCGTTCCATGCATCTTTGGGTATAGTCATGCTGGCCGTATGACTGCAGAAAATTATTTGGACAGCTCTGGTTCCCTTGGCCAAGAAACACAGATGACCACCCCACCCTAGAATTGGATACAACTGGACAGAGAAAATTTTCATACCTACTTTTTTAGGATGGCCCTAATAATCTGTAGCTTGGTTTCTTGCAGTGTCTACTGCTTGCTCTTTTTCTGAATGGTTAGATTGAACCTACTTTATTCTGCCACATACATTCTGAGAGTAGTTCTGAAGAAAAATATATAAGTAGATATTCCAACAGCATCACTGTACAAAACATAATGTTATTAGACTAAATAACGCTTGGTAAAAGTGATAGAAAATAACACTTTATTTTTTTAAAGTCATGATGACTCTTATGTATTTCAATTATTTCTTTATCTTATTTTTTACTAGAGCAAGGATCTAGGAAGAGTAAAGAAAGGGATGTAGATACAAATATTTAGGAATGGGCATTCACAGTAGTTTCGTTCTATCTCATCTGTTTCATTTGTGTTAGAAAAACTGTAGATTTGGTAGATCTGTAGTAGATGATAGCCATTTTTATTGTATGGCAAAATGCTGCTTATTAATTAGTTTAATACATATTTTAAACTCTGATGAACATTTCTTCATGAGGCCCTCAATACAGCTGACAACATAATAAAGGAGGGATAAGAATAATATCAAATTAAACTTCATAATTAACAGTATCATATAGATTAAATCTGAAAATGAGAGCTTAGTTTGAAATCTGGATGACAATATATCTAGAAGTATATGTGCTTGCTTATATTTGGAGAATATGCTGGAACAAGTTTCCATCTTACAGTGAGTTCAGAAAGCATTCAGACCCTCTTCTTTTTTTCAATTTTGTTATGCTGCAGCCTGATTCTACAGTTGTTGAGATTCAAATTTTTCTTGTTAATCCACACTAAGTATTCCATAATGAAAAAGTAAAAACTGAATTTTAGACACAGCATAATAAAATTGACAAAAATGAAGGCATTTGAATACTTTCTGAATGCACAGTATATATTGTTCAATATATAATGAAATGAAACAATAAATGCATAATGATATGAGTACTGGGAATACCACTTTCCAGCTGAAGCCAGGTATTAGGATAGCTTTTGAGCCATTATTTCTTATGATTATTTTGTCTTTCAGCCAGTCTTGGAATAGAGAAGCTTTCAAATGGGTGGTACAAAAAGACAACTGTCATCTCTAAAGATGAATCTGACTATGCTATTTCACATTCAAATTTATATTTTCTGTGTCATTTCCTAGAAGTGGGTGTAATTTTGACTGTGTATTCATATGGATAAAATTATTAATTTACCATCTGGATATGAAACAGTTTTCTTTTAGATGTCAGGAAAGTATGATTTGTCCATTTTCTTGGAAGTCTAAATATGATGTACTGACAGACATGGAAGCATTCTGTGATTTTCAGTTTATTGTGGTGATTCCACTTAGAAGAATATATTGGATTGAGTCACATCCCTTGTGCTACTTAATATTTACATACCATTGACAGACATCCGCAGAAACTTTGAATTCAGTGCCCCAAGTCTCTTAAATAAGAATTTCTTTTGATGAAATGAATTTTCTGGATATATAAATGGAAGATAGATTTGCACTGAAATTCTGCCTTTATAAGTTTATACTTGAGTCACAACAAGTTGCCCCAAATATTGTCATTCATGTTAGCTAAAAATTCTTCATGGCAAAATGCAACATAATAAACTTTTCATGACTACAGGTGAAACTCGAAAAATAGAATATCGTGCAAAAGTTCATTTATTTCAGTAATGCAACTTAAAAGGTGAAACTAATATACAAAATAGACTCATTACATGCAAAGCAAGATAGTTCAAGCCGTGATGTGTCATAATTGAGATGATTATGGCTTACAGCTCATGAAAACCTCAAATCCACAATCTCAGAAAATTAGAATACTGTGAAAAGGTTCAATATTCTAGGCTCAAAGTGTCCCACTCTAATCAGCTAATAAAGCCGTAACACCTGCAAAGGGTTCCTGAGCCTTTAAATGGTCTCTCAGTCTGGTTCAGTAGGAATCACAATCATGGGAAAGACTGCTGACCCGACATTGTGCAGAAAACCATCATTGACACCCTCCATAAGGAGGAAAAGCCTCAAAAGGTAATTGCAAAAGAAGTTGGATGTTCCCAAAGTGCTGTATCAAAGCACATTAATAGAAAGTTATGTGGAAGGGAAACGTGTGGAAGAAAAAGGTGCATAAGCAGCAGGGATGACTGCAGCCTGGATAGGATTGTCAGGAAAAGGCCATTCAAAAGTGTTGGGGACTTTACCAGGGAGTGGACTGAGGCTGGAGTCAGTGCATCAAGAGCCACAACACACAGACAGATCCTGGACATGGACTTCACATTTCGTATTCCTCATGTCAAGCTGCTCCTGAACAACAAACAACGTCAGAAGCGTCTTACCTGGGCTAAAGAAAAACAGAACTGGTCTGTTGCTCAGTGATCCAAAGTCCTCTTTTCTGATGAGAGCAACTTTTGCATCTCATTTGGAAACCAAGGACCCAGAGTCTGGAGGAAGAATGGAGAGGCACACACTGCAAGATGCTTGAAGTCCAGTGTGAAGTTTCCACAGTCTGTTGATTTGGGGAACCATGTCATCTGCTGGTGTTGGTCCACTGTGCTTCATTAAGTCCAGGGTCAACATAGCTGTCTACCAGGAGATTTTGGAGCACTTCATGCTTCCTTCCGCAGACGAGCTTTATGGGGATGCTGACTTCATTTTCCAACAGGACTTGGCACCTGCCCACACTACCAAAAGCACCAAAACCTGATTCAATGACCATGGAATTGCTGTGCTTGATTGGTCAGTAAACTTGCCTGACCTGAATCCCATAGAGAATCTATGGGGCATTGCCAAGAGAAAGATGAGAGACATGAGACCGAAAAATGCAGAAGAGCTGAAGGCTGCTATTGAAGCATCCTGGTCTTCCATAATACCTCAGCAGTGCCACAGGTTGATAGCTCCTATGCCATGCTGCATTGAGGCAGCAATTGCTGCAAAAGGGGACCAAACCAAGTACTGAGTCATGCTTATACTTTTCAGAGGTCCGATATTGTTCTATGTACAATCCTTGTTTTATTGATTGCATGTAATATTCTAATTTTCTGAGATTGTGGATTTGGGGTTTTCATGAGCTGTAAGCCATAATCATCTCAATTATGACACATCACGGCTTGAACTATCTTGCTTTGCATGTAATGAGTCTATCTCATATATTAGTTTCACCTTTTAAGTTGCATTACTGAAATAAATGAACTTTTGCACGATATTCTAATTTTTCGAGTTTTACCTGTATACTCCTATTAACGGCCATACATTTTTTTATTCTTGAATTTAGCTACTGCTTTGAATGAGGTCATACTCTGTTTTAAGGATCAATTGAACTCTTTTTTTTTTTTTGTTTAGCATGGAAAGATTATTGTAAAGTAAGCAAGAATCTGTCAATTCCTTAGGAATAAGGTAACCAACTTTTTTACAGTGAAAAGGAGGACACAAATAAATTGAAGAAAAAAACAAAGCCACTTGCGCGCGGTACACTCTTGCACACAGCGCACTCTTGCGCATGACACACTCTCAAAACAGTTTTCCTGTGTGGAGCGCATGTGTCTCATAATCGCATCTCGCCGCACTGTACTGATCTTTGACAAATCGTCATGTCAAATACAAATACGTCACATCACACACAACGGATTGCTCAGCATTCATCAAATACAGAGAGTTACAGATTAAGTCTTCAAATATCAAAAAGGAGGACATGTAGGAGGACACTTTTTGAGAGAGCACCTAACTTACAAAAGAAAGACTTCCTCCCTAAAGGAAGACGGTTGGTTACCATATTAGGAAGGAATATATATGTACTGTATATACTGCCGCATATCTCATAAGAAGTTACTCTGATTGGCGAACATCAAACAAGTTTAAAACAGTAAATATGTCCAATGCAATCATATTAAAAAAGTTTTAAAAACTCTCTTTAATCCAGTTCCATAACAATTGGGTGACTGTGTATGAAGTCTGGATTTGTATTTTTCAAACAGCTTTGTCTATGTTGTTTGTAATAAGCTTATGGAAGAGAAGGGTTTTATCAGTTAATACTGCTAAATGATCTGCTATTCAAAAGAGAAATGCCAAGAAGTTACCAGGCCTTTGTAAGACCCTGGTTTCACTTAAAATAGATACTTGGTTCCTGGTTTTTGAATAGTTCTTAGGATTTTGAAGTTTTTGGCTTCAAAATGACTTGGAATATAATGGAACATATTATTAGGAATGCATACATTTTCTCTAGGGAGTAAATTACAAAATAAGGAACTTTCAAAAAACAATTTTACCTTTTTAATTTTGGGTTGGTATTTTTTGAGGGCTTTTAAAATAATCATCTTTACGAAAGAAAAAAATCTTTCTAACAATATCTTACATCTGAGATGTTCATGAAGTATCTATCACTGCTCAATACAAAACCATTTTTAGACAGATTTTAAAAGCTCTAGATGCTATTATTCAGATTTTTAAAATATGTGATTTTAGCTTTTAAACTACTTGAAGTATTTACTTGTAACATTTCTGATAAATGCATCTTTAGAGAGAGTAGTATAATCTTCATTATCACAAGGAATTACTTTCATAGCTAATAGAAAAATAAGCCTTCCCATAATTATAAATAAGTTATAGTTTTAACTGTGGTCTGTTGCCGTCTCCATAATATGACACTATTTCTATACTCTGCCTTTTTTCCCCAACTCAGTTATATAACTGGCAGAGTTATCGCTATTTTTTCATGCATACGTATTTATCACCTGCACAATAAATATGACTGAATGTAGTTTTGTCTTATTCAAACAGATGGCTATATGTTGATATATATACACACAGTAAGGCAGCTAAATGCCGAGTCTTTCAAATGTTATGAAAACGAAATATGTTGTTTAAATAGATACCTAAATACAAATATTTCTTTTCTTTACAGCAGTGCAGAAATGAAGTGTTAGGAATCTCTTTTAACTCTTTTGGAAACCAAAAGAGTAGTATTAATATGACCACTGAGAATATTTTAAAAAGATATTTTAGTAAGTACTTATCCCTTGAGTGAAGAGTCATCTTAGTAAATTCCTTTAAAAAAGGTTAGGGAGTTGATCCAGCTTTCTTAAAGACATAACATAGAAATTTGAGATCTTTTTCTTAATATTGTAAAGTGGCCTATTGTGTTATGAAATGATGTAGCAGAGAACTTTTTGAGTACTGAAATGGAAGAAAACCTGAAAAATCTGTCTATGATCCACCTCCCTCCCTCCCTTTCTCTCTCCCTCCCTCCCTCCCTCCGTTACTGCCCCCTAATTATTATGTCATATACTTTCTCAAATATATATTCTTCCTAGCCTTTTCTTATACCACAGTTTAAAATGAAATACTCTTTGTAGTGTGGTAAGTTTTCATCAATATCAGAAGGCCTTGAACATATATGTATACATTAGATATTTCAAAAATTATTACAATTTTGAATTTGAACGTGATTAGAGTTCTGAACTTCAAAAATATTGTGAAATATATTTCATATTGGTTTATGATTTTAAATATAAACACTAAAAGTGTCTGTCTACGTGCCTGCCTGCCTGCCTCCCCCCTCTCATAATCATATACAATTGAACAGGGGCACAGTGGCTCATATGTTAGAATGGTGGTTGATAGTCAACAAGCCTGCATTCGAGACCCAATGTTGCTGTGTGTCAGGATGAGCTCCCATCATTCGGTCCAGCTAATACTCACTGAGCAGTTTGAAAGCGTGCAAATGTGAGTAGATAAATAGTTACTATATCAATGGACTTATTAATGGGAACATGAAATGAGCCCCCACGGGGAGTCCCCTGGGCAATGTTGAATCCTTTGGCTGACTAATCCTTTTGAATCTAAACCACCAGAGCCAATACACCAAAGCACCATGGGATGGGGATATACAATTGGAATCTGAATTTAGGATATTATGGGCAAACAGGAAATCAATGAAACTTGTTTGGTTTTTTTAGTTGATTTTGGTTTGCTGCTATTGAGTACTATGTAAAAATAATACCTTATTAACGACGGCTCCTCTGACCCCATCCCTTTGGATCAGGGCTGTCAAACTCAAGGCCCGTGGGTGAGGTCTGGTCCGCGGGCCATTCATGGAAATGGCGACTGACTGGCCCGCAGTCATTTCCAGCGAAAATGGAGCTTGGGAGGGTCGTGCTGGGGGGGGGGGGAGGGGCTTTTCGCTGGAGGACGCCAAGAATTTGTCAATTTTTTAACTTAGAAATATAAGTAAAATAATATCTTAATATAAAAGTACTGCTTATTATTCATAGGGAATATTGAATGAATTCATTTTTCTCATAAAGTACTCAATGTGATAAGAATTAAAGAAATGCTAAATATAATTAAAAAGCTACTTAACCTGTTTTCATATTTTTCACTTCTGTCTTATGCCTTTGTAATTTTTGGAGTGTAACTGTGAGATTTGTGAGCCTCTGTGTTTATAAAAAAACAAGATGGAGAAAAATGTGGAGAAACTATTAATTTATGGATAAAACGGAGTAGCATTATATGCTGTGTATAGCTGATGTTGTGAGCACTTACATAAAGTTTCTAGTTTTCCAGACTTTTCTGACACCTTTTTGATTTTCAAGCAGTGAATGTATGCAGAGCTGCAAAATGTGAATTCCAAATTCATATCTTTTTTCATTTTTATTTTTTCCCTGGAATTTACTTTCTGTTTAAGCTGTTAATCAAATGAATTTTTATGAGAATAATCTAATAGGTAGGTTAGAGATTTTACAACTTTGGTTATAGTTTTATATATTTATATATGTGTGTGTGTGTGTGTGTGTGTAAGGTTTTTGAGCTGATATATATATATATATATATATATATATATATATATATATATATATATATATACACTAATTTTAAAATTTGGAATATGGCTTTGTTTCTACTTATTAAAAGAATGCAGATTGTTCCTAAATAAATTTTTAAAAAATTAAATGAAAACCCGAATGGTATTCTTTAGATTTTTAAAATGTGTATATTTTGTAATCCTGTCAAAATAGTTAGAAGAATAGCTTGCCAATTTTCTATTGTAGTGTAGACCCCAACTGTAATATATCCAGGCAGATACAGTTCAGCAAAGCCAATGAGTTTTATTTTGAACTGTCTAATCTTGATTATCTATAAATTTACATATAAGAATGTGCTGAAAACAATAATATTCTTATAAGTTTCATTCAACCAGGAGTGTTTAATTTCTTTGCTGTAGGATCTTCCAATTATGTATTATCAGAAAGGTCTATGAATGTAGCTCAAGAACCATATTCATCCAACCCCCCTGCTTTTCCTAGCACAGACTTGCCATTTCAATTGCAGTTTGAAGAGAAGATCAATGGATATTTCTTGAAACTCTCCTCAGAGTCACAATCCCTGTTAAAATGGTGCTGGATCATATCTTATTTGCATTAATATTGCTACTGAACTGATTTTACTACCTGTATTTAACTGAAACATGTAACAGTAATTTGACTCATAAAAATCCATTAAAAAACTAGTTTGAATACCTAGGTTGCACAGATATTTCTTTTAGAATTTACCATTACTTGTTATTTTTTTTAAATAGAAGAACGTATTATTTTATTTTTATTTGACTTAAAATGAATGAAGAATAACAAGAAATAGGAGATTTCTTGGATCATTTGCTATCCTCTAAAATATTATTAATTCATCTGTTTCTACAATATGAGCCCAAGATGAAATTTAATAAGAGTACAGCAAAGGAATATTTAGAGAATTGGTTAGAAAATATCAACTGTTAATAGATGATAAAGAAGATGAAGAAATTTATTTTATATAGCAAGATTTTTTCCAGTTTCAACAATATAAAAGTTGATCAAGAAAACCTAACTATTTAGTAATTTTGTGACATGCCAAGAGTCTAGAATTGAGCAATAATAACTCTAAATGGGAAAAGACATATTCTTCAATCTTACTTCCTTTGTTAATAGAATCACAAACATTAGAGATTGTGGGATGTGGTAGAAATATCAGTCTTGAATTCAAGAAAGTATTTCATGTTATTTGAAACATGATAAATTTCTGTTTTTTCTGTTTTTTTATAACTCCACTTAAGCATTGTACTGTATTTAAGCATTGTACTGTAGTGCTTATTAGCAAGTATTTATCAGTCTAAAGAAAAAAATTTAAGTTGAATATTGGAAGTAGCCCTGTGTTGCTCAATTTATATAAATAGGTTAAATAGAAAAATAGAGATAAATATATGTTTATCAAATCAGAGCATGACATAGAACTAACAGGAAAATAATTGTGAGATTTAATGGTAGGCTTGGTAATAAATCTCAACACTGCAGGTACTTTAGCAGCAGATGCTCAGGAAGAAGATATAGCTAGATATGTTGATTTATTACAGACAAGATAACAATCATGAGTATATAGAAGCTATAGCTTTTGCAAAATATAGGGAGTATAATACTTTTTGTGCACATGTACCCCAAGCCACCCCAACGATGCCATGGAGGTCATGTCCCGTTTTCTGGAGGCCGGGCGGAACTGGATGGGCGGGAACAGGCTCCGACTCAACCCTTCCAAGACTGAGTGGCTGTGGTTTCCGGCGTCCCGATATAGCCAGGTAGTTCCATTGTTGGCTATTGGGGGTGAGATTTTGCCCCATTCAGAGAGGGCTCACAATCTGGGTGTCCTCCTGGATGTACGGCTGTCTTTGGAAGACCACATTACGGCCGTCTCCAGGGGGGCATTTCATCAGGTTCGCCTGATCCTCCAGATGCGGCCCTTTCTGGATCGGGATGCCTTACGCACGGTCACTCATGCCCTGGTCACCTCCCGACTGGACTACTGTAACACCCTCTACATGGGGCTCCCGAATGGGAGAATCCGGAGGCTTCAGCTGGTACAGAATGCAGCCGCGTGGGTGGTTATGGGGGCATCAAGGTTCTCTCATGTGACGCCCCTCCTGCGCGAGCTGCATTGGTTGCCAGTGGCCTCTCGGGTGCACTTTAAGATTTTAGTGTTAAAGCGCTCCATGGCATCGGACCAGGATATTTACAAGACCACATTCTGCCATTTTCCACTCACCGTCCGGTGCACTCCCAGAGGGACGGTCTCCTGTGGGTCCCGTCGGCATCTATGTGCTGGCTGGTGACCCCGACGAATAGGGCCTTCTCTGTGGGGGCGTCTGCCCTCTGGAATGGGTTGCCTCCAGAGTTACGTATAGCCACGGACCTGGGGACCTTCAGGCATGCCTTGAAAACCTGGCTTTTTGACCAGGCCGGCTTGGACTGATTTTAGATTTGCGTGTTTTAATTTTTATATTAAATTTTAGGGTTTTAGGGAAGGGTTTTAATTGTTTTCAGCCAGGGCCTTTAGTTTAATTTAGCTTTAACTTTTCACATATTTATTGTTTTAATTGTATGGCTGTGCACCGCTCCGAGTCCTTCGGGAGAGGAGCAGTATATAAATAAATAATAATTATTATTATTATTATTATTACTATTATTATAATTATATATATATATATATAGAAAACTTTAGAATTCTTTAAGGAAATAGAAATTTGGCTGTTCTCTGCACATCTTAAAATTGGGAGTTTTTTTTACATTACATTTCTGTATAGCTTGAAAACTGTTGATTGTCACCTTAATTCCTTATATCACATCTATCTGTCTATTTCATCCTTTTTTCTCATCTTTCCCAAGATTAATAGGAAGATTAATAGGAAGGTTATTTTATTTTGTTGAATTAGTATAATTTCCATTCTTTTGGATCATTGTTTCATTTCTTAACATCAAATAATAGTAATGCAGTGTATATCAATGTTTTTCTTTCTTTAACAGAGCTATAGCTATATCATTCACATCTCCTGGGAAATGTCTGCATCTTCTTTTAGTTGTAGATGTGTCCTCCTCTCCACAGCAAATCTGATGGCAGATGATTTGTTGGTTATAGCTTTCTGTAGGTTTCACAGAATAATAAGCGTCACAAGACAAACCATGGATCTTGCCATGAACTCTTTATATGAGGCAGAAAAAAGTTACATAAATTGTGCAATCTGGATTATTTTAGACAAATTCTCTGGGATGGCCTATAAACATGCTAGTCTTCTCACAAGTTGCTTATTCTGTCAGACTGAGTGATTTTATGTCATTCATTTTTTTGATGTTACTCACAAAAGTGTTATATTTGTCCAATATTAGGCCAATTATAACTCTAACTCAGATTGCTCCATAGGAGAATCAGTTTCTTTGGGATTGGGGGCTGCTTTCTGCAATTGTTTCTACCAGACTGATATTGTCCAGCAGAATGAACATGCTACAGATCCTGTTGGCCAAGGTCCTATTGGCTATTTGTCAGGGTCCGTAAGCATGCTTTTTCTGTTGTAGCACCTACCCTATGGAATAATCTTCCTCTGGAGATTATGGATGGCCCTGACTTTGCTTGTCTTTCATAAAGAACTATTCTGTACCAGGACCTGTATTTTAATATTTGTATTTGTGATTGGGATGGTCTTTAATTTGTTTTTCCATTGTTCATATCCCATAGTCACTTGTTGAGATCTACAGCTATGCAAATTGAATGGATGGATGGGTGTCCTAAGATCTCACAGTAGAGGATAATTCACATAGAGTAATGTAATTAATTAAATAAGGTTTACTATCACAGAGCAATAGCTGCTGAAAGAACAGATGAGGTGTAGGAGCTACCAGTTAACTTGATAGGTTAGCTAGTGTCAGAGCTCCTTAGCAACAATCGGGACTGGAAATAACCAATAAAAAATTCCCAGCTCTGATTGCTTAACATTTATTAGGAAAAAATATTAAGTTGACAATATACCACCGCATCCTGTGGTTCTGCCTCTTTGAGTCCAAAGAGTCTATAGATACTTTAGGTAGATAGGACATCCAGGTAGTTTTAGTTTATGTTGCTTCTGCAGATAAAATTATTGAAGAAAATGAAGGATGAATACTGACAGCTGTTTCCTTGGTCTTTCAGTATCATAATGAATGAGATACATTAATTTGCCTCTGCTGTTTCTGGAAAAAAGTATATTCTACCTTGCATTATTCTACTATCTATATTCATAACTAAACCCTGGAAATGGTGAGACAAATGAGAATATAGAGCATGGAGGTGTCACTAGAGAGCTGTGGAGAACTGGAATTATCTTCATCTTACCTGGATCTTGCAAGCAGAAGACTATTAGGAAAAGCTACTAGGGTTAATCAAAGGTATGGGTACAGATTATGTGAAACCTGGTTCAATAGGAATAACTGTGAGAGAGATCTTGAAGTCTTAGTGGACAACCACTTAAATATGATCCAGCCATGGGTGGCAGCAGCCAAAAATGCCAACACAATCTTAGATTGCATTAAAGAGGGATAGAATGTTGATCACGTGAAGTATTAGTACTGCTTTATAAAGTCTTAATAAGATCACACTTAGAATACTAAATCCCTGTTTAGTCACCATTTTAAAAGATTTAGAAACTCTGGAAAGAATGCAGAAAAAAATAACAAAGTTGATTAGGGAGATGGAGGCTAAAACATATGAAGAATGGTTGCAGGAATTGGGTTTGTATGGTCTAGTGCAGTGGTCGCCAACCTTTTGGACCTCAGGGACCACCAAACTCATAATTTTAGATCTCAGGGACCACTAACCGGTTCTGTGGGCATGGCCTAATTTGTGGGTTTGGCTTGGTGGTCATGTGACTGGCTGGCCATGGCTTGTATGTAAATATTATAAATATTTATATAAATATTGAATTTTTTTATTTAAAAAAAGGAAAATTTTACCCAAAATCAGGAAAGCAGGCAGATTGAGTTGCTCACAGAATCACAAATTCATTCAGAGATCTATCTATCCGCCATTGGCTAGCTCAGCCTGTCACATAAAATTTGCTTTCAAGCAAACTCATAAAATTTGCTAGCAAGCAAACTCACAAAATTAATTCACAACACACCATGCATGTAAATATTGATTTTTTTATTTTAAAAAAGAGCAACTTTTATCCAAAATCAGGCAAAGCAGGCATATTGAGTTGCTCACAGAATCATTCAGTGATCTATCTATTTGCCATCGGCTAGCTCAGTCTTTCAAATTTGCTTGCTGTGAGTCTGCACTGAATTTGCTTGCAAACAAACCTTCAGTCCTAAGGGAGGTTTGGCTGTGCTGAGCCGAAGATCTAAAGACTAGGTAGAAAGCAAGAAATCCAACCCAACCATTTCCCGCTTCCTAGCTAATCTAAATCTTCCTGCACAGCAGAATAGATGATGGTCGGAAAAAGGAAAAATAGCAATTTAACAGGCAAGTTTACCGGGTAAGGAGTGAGTGGGCGGGGAGGATTCCCTCGGGCCGTGTGGGCTGAGCAGCCGTGTGTTTCTGCGCAGCTTGGATTAATTGCTTTGGGGGGGTAATCTGGGGGTGATATTTTGCTGCGGTCCACCAAAATTTTCTCCTGGCTCACCAGTCGATTGCGGCCCACCAGTTGGCAACCGCTGGTCTAGTGAAAAGAAGTACTAGGGGTGACTTGATAGCACTATTCCAATATTTTGTGGGACTGCCACAAAGAAAAGGGGATCAATTTATTTTCCTAAGTAGAAAAAGATAAGACAAGAAATAATGGGTGGAAACTAGTCAAGGAGAGAAGCTACCTACAAGTAACAAGAAATTTCCTAACAAAACAGTTAAAAAGTGGAACAGCTTGTCTTCAGAAATTGTGGGTGCTTCATCACTGGAGGCTTTTAAGAAGAAAACTTCTTTGAGTGGAAACAACATATTTACATATAGAATTTACTGGTTCTGAATACAGATGCAGCACTGTGAGGAAACTTCAGATAGCTGGTACTGGTAGTCCTTGATTTATGATCACATACCCTATTAAGCCCATGTCCTAAGTAAGACATCTGTTAAGTGAAGTTTGCAACTTTTCTTGCCTCATTTGTTAAATGAATCACTGAAGTTGTTAAGTTAGTAACAGGGTTGTTAAGTGGATCTGGCTTTTCTATTGAGTTGTTTCTCAAAACATTGCAAAAAAAGTTCACATAACCTCAGGGAACTGCAACTATCATAAATATGAACCAGTTTCCAAGTACCCAAATTTTGATCATGTGATCTTGATGATGCTACAATGCTAATAAGTGAAAAACAATCATAAGTCCTTTTTTCAGTGCCATTGTAACTTCAAACGGTCACTAAATGAACTGTTATGAGTCGACACTACCTGTACTACTGCTATGTGAAATAGATGCAGAATAAGACAAGTGTGTAAACATTGTGTAAAAACCACATGTAAAAACCACATTTAAAGACAACATTCGTTGCTGCAAAAATATTTCTGTTGTGACAAACTGGGACAGGGAAAGTTATCTGTCTTTTACTTTTCCTGGCAAAAGAATCTGAAACCAGAAAGATATTTTATTCTTTTTTCTTTTGCACACTGAATGAGTAATAACAGGGCTGCTTGATGGAAAGAGGCCACCTGTGTTGTGCTGTGGTTGCTGTTCTTCTACTGCCATGAATGCCCAGGCATTGAAGGAAAGGGAAAAAATTGCAAACCTGACTATTGCCTAAAGAATGTGGGCAACTACATTTTTTTCTCACATAATTCAACAAAATTATGTGCATATGTTGGAAGTTTCTCATATGCCTATGAAAAACATTTTCAGCATAATACTCCTGTAAAACTAATAGAGAGAAACCAGTCGTTGCCTGTGTTGATTTTCCAAAAAGACTACACCCACCTTCTTATACTCAGTGTTGAACTGCTTCATCTATTTATAAAATAGCCATGATTGTATTATTTACTTCTTAAAAACGTTAGCATCCATTATGAAAGTAAATACTTTGTTTGTTTTAGCTATGTTGAGTAAATACTGTGACCCACCACTTCCCCTGGTTCTGAGCATACATAAACTGGCTTTCAAAAAAACAAACAAACTCAGAACAGTTGGTTAAATTATAAGTTTGAGTTATATGGTAGTTAAAAACCATGATTTTGCTCCCACCTTTCATTAACATATAGGTGAACAAAGCAAAAATATTTTGGTGAAAGGAATAAAACAAATCTTTCTTAGCACTTAGTAAACTGAAGGCAAATCTCTCCTCTTTCCTTCTATGTTTTTATTATTTAGATAGTTTTTCACTCATCTCTGTATGACATTTCCTCTCAGGTATCAGATTAAAATCCATTGCACTGTCTGGTCTTTCGATACATAACACAAAAATGTTATGATCAACAATTTTGCTTTAAAGTCTGTTTTAAGTTATCTGAATTATTGTTGTTACAGTTGCAACAAGTGAGTGGTTTTAGTCAGAATATTGAATTTTTGGTTTTCAATTATTTTAAAACATTTAAAATTAACCATCATCCTAAATAAGTCTGAAAAATATGGAAGACAAAGCAAAGAAGAAATGTAATGCATTTTTTCTTGGATTGGTTGTTGCTTTCATTTTTCATAATTTGTTTAAATATGTAAACAATGTGAGAATGAACAAGGTATAACTAAGCTAATCATTTAATTAACTCATTAACAGTAGAAAGAAGTGAGAAGCTTTATCGTAGGTGTAATATTAGTTAATTGTGAGGTTACATTCCTACAAAGAATGTATACATATTAGAAGGACATTTGTTTTCTTGATATTATGTACGAAAATGTGCTAGATAAAAAAGTTTTCTTGTCTAGGCAAGGATGCTGCTATTTGATACTATGTTGATTTTACACCATCTCAGCAGAAGAGGTTTTATCAATTAAAATGGCACTTATAAAATATTATTAAGGTACCAAAATGAAATTGAGAGGTAATGTCATTTAGGAATTACATTCCTACTTATTATTAGTACAGTGAATCAGTAACTCTCATTAAACCTAATTAAATATAATACTGACTGTAAGTTGTTACTTATTTTAATTTTTTTTGTATATGACTTGGGGAATAGCTTAAATTGAAGACAGACACAGTAACTACAGTTTCTTTTACATTAAAGATATAATCAGAAAGATTGGTATTCATAAATAAAACATAGTATGAGATACAAGAATGATAAATATGTAAATGTAATGCATGAAAAAGAATCAAAGGTTAAAAAACAAAAAGGAAAGGAAACACAGAGTGATGTTAAAGAAAGCAAAATGCACTTTGACTAATTACCATGAAAAGCATGATAAATCATGGACATATATCCTTGACTTTTGACTGATAGAACCTGCTGAGTGCAGTTTTTTATGCCTGGCTTCCTCTTCATTTAATTTAAAGCAGCATCACTATCAGTACAAAAAATGGAGATAAGAGAAAAAAAGAAAATGCAGAATATTTGTATTGTTGTTGCATATAGCTCCTTAAATTATACATTTGGTTCCCCAAAATAAAATGCAATAAGCATGAGTTAAGTGTTTAACTTACTTTAGTAAGGTAAGAAATTCTGACTGCTTGGGCTTTCAGCTAACAAACTACTTCATGGTTAGCTTTCTGCTAAAGTAGATTTTATTAATGGTGAGCTGAGAATGATATTTTGAGAATGATATTCAGAATGAAAGTTTAAGGTTTTCCTTAAACTTTATTCTAACTTTACTTTCTAACCTATTTTATAGTTCATATATTTCATGATTACTTTTCAATTGTGATGGAGCTTGGATTCCTCCTACTATTGCTAACCATTGTCCCTGGATCATATGTTCTTCTTATAGGCCATGCAAGATTTCTATTTTAGCTTACCCCAATTGCTGCTAGTGTTGGGCCTCAGTTAGTTTGCTGCCAAGCCTGCTACTTCTATATGTGCGTCTTATCACTTATAACTTTAGAATTTCATTGCTTTGGTTTGGAGTATTTTCTAACTGAATTGTTATTCTTTTCTGCTCTCTTTGAAGGTCTTCCTAAGGTCCTCTTTTTGAGCCATAATGCAGTAGCAGACAACTAATAAAAAGTATCACTGAATATGTCTCTAGGAAACACATTGGATATAATTTTTTCTGCCTACTACTTTCAAGCATATCAGAATTAATCAAGCTTTTCTTCCAAATAAATTGTGTTAGCTTAAATTAAGCACTTTTCTTTTAATTCAGAGGTGAATGGAAGGATATAAGTAAATATGACGTATTTAGTGGTGATAAGAGGCAGCAAAACGCTCTTATTTTTCTGCCCTTATCGCATCCGCAGGAAATCGCCCAGCCTCCCTTTTTAGAGTGACCCACTCACTTTTAGAACCGAGAGCACAGGAGGATCCTCTATGGGGACGGGCTGAGGATTTTTCAAATTTTCTGCTGGATAAAATCTCTCAGATACGGAGTGGATTGGACTCTGACTGGGCAACTCTGGACAGGGGATCGGGAGCGGAATTGGGGAAGGTCATCTGGGAAGAGTTTGATCCTGTGACCCCTGAGGATGTGGACAGGATACTGGGCAAGCTCAATGCTACCACTTGTTTACTGGATCCGTGTCCCTCCTGGCTAATACTAGCCACTCGAGAGGTGATACAAGGTTGGTTCCAGGCTATCATCAACGCTTCCTTGAGTGAGGGATTTCTGCCTACCGCCTTGAAAGAGGCGGTGGTAAGACCCCTCCTCAAGAAACCGTCTCTGGACCCAAATTTGTTATCTAACTATCGTCCAGTCTCCAATCTTCGCTTTGTAGCGAAGGTTGTTGAGACTGTGGTAGCACGACAGCTTCCCCAGCACCTGGATGAAGACGTCTATCTAGATCCACGCCAATCAGGTTTCAGGCCCGGATACAGCACAGAGATGACATTGGTTGCGTTGGTAGATGATCTCTGGAGGGCCCGTGACAGAGGTCATTCTTCTGTCCTGGTCCTATTAGATCTCTCAGCGGCTTTTGATACTGTCGACCACACTATCTTATTGTGTCTGGAGGGACTAGGAGTGGGAGGCACTGTTCTGCAGTGGTTCTCCTCCTTCGTCTCCAACCGTTCGCAATTTGTGTTGACATGGGCAGAGATCGACCTCAAGGCTCCTGATCTGTGGGGTCCCTCAGGGGTCGGTGCTCTCACTTCTACTGTTCAACATTTATATGAAGCTGCTGGGTGAGATCATCTGTGGCTTTGGGGTAGAGTTTCATCAGAACACTGATGATACTCAGCTGTACATTTCTACCCCAGGCCACCCCAACAAAGCCGTCAAAGTGATGACCCAGTGCCTGGAGGCTGTGCAGGGTTGGATGGGACGAAACAGGCTTCAACTCAACCTGGCCAAAACCGAATGGCTGTGCTTTCCAACACCCCAATACAGCCAACTAGTTCCATCTTTGACTTTGTGGGGGGGAACTCTTATCCCCACTGACAGGGCACGCAATCTGGGTGTCCTCTGGACGTACGGCTGTCATTAGAAGAACATATCGCGGCCGTCACCAGGGGGGCTTTCTACCAGATCCGTAGGATCTACCAGTTGCGGCCCTTTCTGGATCGGGATGCGCTTCGCACAGTCACATCCGCTCTCATTATCTCCCGCCTAAACTATGCCAATGCTCTCTACATGGGGCTGCTCTTGAAGAGCACCCGGAGGCTCCAGCTGGTACAAATGCGGCCGTGCGGGTGGTTCTGGGGGCTTCTCGGGGCTCTCATATTACACCACTCTTGCGCAAGCTGCATTGGCTCCCGGTGATCTTTGGGTGCGTTTCAAGGTATTAGTTACCATCTTTAAAGCACTCCATGGCTTGGGACCTGAGAATCTGCGGGACCGCCTACTGCCATCATCAATCTCCCGTCGCCTAGTACTCTCCCATAGGGTGGGCCTCCTTGGGATTCCGCCGACTGGAAGGCTGACGACTCTGAGGGTGCGGGCCTTCTCTTTGGGGGTGCCCTCCCTCTGGAACAAATTGCCCCCGGAGATGAGGATCATCCCTGATCTTTTGACCTTCCGGCATGCGTTGAAAAGTCACCTATTTCATCAAACCGGTCTGGCCTAGGGTTTTTCATTTACTTTAAATTCGGTCAAAATTGCTCTTAATCCTCACTTTTAAATCCTTGTCTCATCCCATTTATTTAACAACCAAATTTTATTCTTTAATTATTCCAACTATTGTATCTTCAACATATTTCTAATATCTGTACACCGTCCTGAGTCTCCCAAGGAGAGGGGGCGGTATATAAATCTTGAAAATAAATAAATAAATAAATAAATAAATAATTTGGAATGTTTCTACTTAGTAATTTTAATGGTTATAAAACGATACCTTATTCATGCACACAACATTTATCTATAAATCAAAGGGCTTATTCTCAGTTGAAATGATTGGTAATGATGATTTTGTGCAACATTTTTGGTGGAATATTTTTTTATTAAACTTGTCACCTTAATCAGGAATTGTTTATTGATATATTATTCTAAAAACTTTGACATTATATATTATCTATTGGGAATTGTACATATTTTTGTGGCTATTTATTAAATTGCTTGAGTTAAATAGTTTCTGTACATTGTGGAATTAAAAATAGGCCTTTACTTATTGTGTAATAATAAGACTTTGTGTTGATCAAAATTGAAAGTGCAGTATTGTAACAGAAACTTTTACAGAGCAGAAGAGTTGCATGTAAATTATACACATTCTGTCTAGTAATATTTTCCATATCCGTTTAAAATTATATTAATAATCTCTTCTTGACTGACATTTAGGTTGTCAGAGCAGCATTTTAATCTATTGTTTTATACTCTACAATGTAACTTGCTATCTGCCCATTCACTGAACTTTATTAAAATGCACACTAAAGTTGATTCTTTGGTATAGGGTTGGGTTTTTTTGGGGTAATTCATTATATTTGGATAGAAAATAAAGAGGTAATGTTGCTTTTATCAGTGAGAAGAGTAAACACTTTATTTCAAAAGATACCTTTTCTGCCTGCCTACCTGCTGTCAGTCGTGCCAAGATTGCTGGATTTTATTTTATTATTTTAAGACAGTATTCAAGATTGAATGACAAATACAAGTTCCCAATCAAATAGTCAGTGACATATTGGGAATTATTTTTGTCTTAAGCCTGCCATTGATGCAACCTTCACAATAGTATTTTTTGTTAACTGAGACAGGTTTTTATAAAATTATTGTTGACATGTACTGTGTTTTCTGGATTTGTATGAAACTACTGAAAATACACACTGAATGAAAAAAAAAACAGATTTTTGTGGTGCTTGGGGAAAACTTCTGTGCCTTATATTATTTTCTCTCTGAGAAAGAAATTGGTTAACTACATATGTAGACTTCATGTTTTGTGCTTTTTAAATTTTAGTTTCCTGAATACAGTCATCTGTATGAAATAAGAAGACCCAGTTTAAATACTTGTAAGTACTACTCAACCATGAAGACAGTTAGTGATAGCCATGCTGATTAGGTGTTAAGGAAATTGGCATCAAATGGAACAGAGGAGATTTATCTTAGAAACTTTCACTGTAGTCTTGTAAAAGAAAAAAAAGCAAAACTAACCACTTACTTATTTCAACTGTTTAATTATTTATATACTACTCTTTATATATCACTTGTTTTCTGTAAAGTAATGGAAGGTTATAAAGCAAATAAATCACAGAAACAAATAAAACAAAGGTACATCTAGTTCTCTAAAACTGACAAATATGGAAACTAAAAATATATAGGTAGTCAGATGACTATCATTTACTTGAAAAAGTTTGTCCGATAGGTACCAGGGTATCATCACATTTAAAACTGCTGTGCTTAATGAGACAGTTTGGGAAGTTACCATGCTAATACACACAGAGAGTTCCAAAATTAGGATACCATTAGCAATCAATCCTCTACTGAACCATCTGTGGGTCACAAAGACAGGTTAATAAGAAGCAAGTCCTACCAGGGCAATTGTAATACACAGGTTGGATAAAGTTATGATGTTGATGCTGCCAGAACTATCTGAATCCTGGTTCTGCCAGAAAACCAGCAATGTAAACGCATGCTGTGTCTACCCACAGACAATATCTATTTTATCACATCAGTCTGTTGTGTGAACAGATTGATCCATATCAAGTTTCAATCTGATTTGGCATGTCTAAAGCTTATGGCAAGTCTTTTAATATGAACACAAAATTGCTTCATTTGTTGAATGCGGTTTCATTCCTTTTCTTAACAAATACGAGGAATTATCATTTTTAAAGGAGTAGCATGTGCCATGTGTGACTAATATTTAAGATAGAACGAGGCTTTCTGTGCCTTACAATTTCGTGCTCATCAACATGAAACACCTCAGCATCTGCCTTTTGGTTGGACATCACAAGCCTGATGGAAAACCGACAATGGAAGAATGGATGGTAAAGAAAACATAATTAGCATAAATGACAAAATCTGAGCTATTTGGTCAAAAATAAAACAATAATTACTTTAATAAAAACTGGAAACTTTATGGGCTTTTTGCTGAAAATGGAAAAAAAATAAAGCAGTGGTTTTTGGATTTGCTGATTGAAAAACGGGTTGACTATGGAACAGATGGATCTCTGTAATGTACTTTGAAAGAGGGTGCAGGAATAATAACTTTTTTGTAGCTGTTGTAAAGAACACTGGAAATCGCTTCTTCAACTATCTTTTTCTTTAACTGTGTTGCTTCTTCACTTTGATCTTTTTTCTTCTCTTTTCTTTATATATTTTACTATATAACCAATTTGATGTAGTGATAAAGACATCTGGTTATAAACTTTTAAGTCCATGAGTTTTAGTTCCTCTTTAGGCACAAAACCAGCCAGTTGGCCTTGGAGTAATCACTTTATCTTCACTGCTGCTGTAATGTACATATGCAAAAAATGTAATCCCCATTCACTAGAATCCAACAATTGCCAAAGACAAATGATAATTATGTGACCAGAAGAGGGAGATGTGCCACTAAGTCAATATTTATTTTTATTTGTATCCTGCCTTTATTATTTTACAATAACTCAATGCAGTGAACACATTCAACATACCCTTCCTCCTTCTCCTTTCCCGACAACAACCCTGTGGGTGATCTGGGCTGAGAGAGAGTGACTGTCTCAAAGTTATCCAGCTGGCTTTCATGGTTAAGACTGAACTAGAATTCACCGTCTCCCATTTCCTAGCCTGGTACCTTACCCACTAGACCAAACTGAAACAAATAATAATGTAAGAAACAGCCTAAATACAACAACAAGAGCAAGTTACTCAAACATTTAATTTATATTATAATTATATGAATTCAATTAATAACATTAAGTTCATTTAAAAAACAAAGCTGAACTGTTCTCTTTTATCACAGTATTTATAAGGCAACAACTAGCATTTTTTAAAGTTAGTAAGAATAAATTTAGGAAATATAGGAAATAATTTTGGCAGGAAATTTAATTTTATCAAACTTTACTTTGTAGTCATTAATTCGCATTTGTTTTTGGTATGAAACTCCACTGTGTGCTAAGAATTACAGCAACAAATATGATAAAACAAATATTTCTAAACAATAATCGTATATGTTCCAAAAAAATAAGGTGGGATGAATTACAAAAGCTCAAATCTATATCCCATAAAATGGAAGTAGAGAGGCTCAATTCTCCATGCCATGAACTGAAATGGAACAAGAATATAATATTTACTAAAGTCTGAAATTTCTTAATAGCATACAGTATCTTCGCAGCATATCTAGAAATACAATAGCAGAAGGAAAGTTACTTTTAAGACAGTGTATAGAATGATTTCATAGATTTCATTCAGTACAACACAATTGTATTAAAAGTACAATAGCACTGTTATAGTCCTATTTGTAGGTATGTGTATCTTAATAGATATCATAGATACCTTTTCAGCCATATTAGTTTTATTAAATGTTAATACTACCAGATCTATGTTATCTGTTTACTATAATCATATCACCAAACTGGTATCCATTGTATATAACTGATTTTCCTTACTGTCTTGTCTCTACTCTTCCAAGAAATAAAAACAAAATATTTTAATGGGGTTTTTGCTTCTTGCCATATGGGAACTCATTTAACTAAGTCCAGGTCCAAATAAATGTGCTTTGTATTGAAGGGAGAAAAAATGGTTGAATTGTGAGGTGGCTTTCTGAAGCTTGTGCAATTTGATTTCACAACCTTATTCCAAGTTGGATAAGCTCTACACAACCTGTCAACCATGTGCTTCATCTTGGTGCTTCAAGCAGTCAGTAAGATAACTTGGACTCAGACCACTGAATGCCTTGAAGACACACAGAGAGAAACAGAGTGTTCTTGAATTGGTGTCAATATCTGTAGTGTAATAACTGAAGGACCAGCCTGATGTACTCACAGTAGTTTGTGTAACTGAGCAGATGGGCTCTTTGAGTATGAATGTAAGAATCTGGGATAAAGTAATATCAAAAAGATAATTGAATAAATAACTTTTATTAATTGCAGAATAGTTTCTTGGGATTTAAAAATTGATTCCTGTAGGCATCTGGGATTTTTTGCTCTTTATTTAAAAATATTTTAATAACAGTTCTGTTTAAAAACAACTTTAAGTTTAAATTTAAAATCTAAAATTAAAAGACTATAACAGTGGGTAAGGTCTTTGCATTCCATAGGCTCTGTAGACCTATGTTTTTCATAATAAATCTCCAATGATATCTCTCTAGTCTGGTATCTCTTATTGATACCAGATCTTTATATCCAGGACTTATAGCTGATTACATTCATTTTAATTTTCACATATCCTTCTTTTTTTAATCAGGTCATCCCAATCTAACTGGCTACAGCAGATGCTGACCTAAAATATTTGATATTATATAATAATATAAACTTACATTTTAATGTGAAGAAATTGCATGGAGTTGTATTCCTAGCTTTCATGGGACAAATTTGAAATTAGGATAAATGCTGGAAGAAGCTGAAAAATAGAAGTTATGGAAAATACTTTTAGGCATTGAATTGTAGCACCTGCACTATACAGTTGCAGAAAATAGATTTTAGGGAAAGGGATCATTAATGAAGAATTTGGATTATATGGTCTGTAAATGGTAAGTGAAATTCTGTACAAGCTAGTACAAAATAATGCATTTTGGAGAAAAATGTATATGCAAAGTATAGAAAGTAGAACTGCAGTTGTCTGTGATTTATTAAGAAAGGAGTTTTGGGATTATATTTAAAGTGTCAACCCATATGTTCTATGGTCTATGTTAGGATCATGGTTCCCTAGCAAAGAAATAAGGTGTTTTAAAGTTTTTGGCATAAATTTAAAGTGAAGGACATAAACTCTGTTCAGGTCAGCATTGAATTGTGTAGAGAAGCTTGGTACAGAAAGGACCCATAGAGACAGTCATATTTCACTGTCACTGACTATACCATTCCACTGGAAGTCTTAAGGCGAAGTGTACTAATTTGGCTTAACACTTGTTCCCGCTTCAGAGAGCTTTACTTGCATTCAATCAAACAGAAGAATGATTAACGTCCCAGGTAGAGGTCTAGAGGTTGAACAGAGAACTACAGACATACCAATGAGTATTATTGAAGGCTAGCACTTTCCAATCCTGTTGAGCTAGTAAGAACATTTAAGAGAACATGTAAACTTCCAAACTTGGTGCTTTTGACATTAATTCTGAGGTTTACCAAGTGTGCTATCATTGAATAAATAGTACTTCCACAACTAGAGACAGTATGTTTTAAATACCACTTTTTAGGAATACCAGTGGAAGAGTCTTCTCACTCTCCTTTATGCTGCATGGATGCATTTGTATGCCTTTAAGGTGACATAAAACTATGCCTAAAATTTGACCTAGTGGATACACCAAGATAGTGCTTTTTGAAGTGGAGAATTAAATCTAAATTTCAGTCATTATGATATTTGATTTTAGTAAATTCCAGTAAGATCATAGATGTTCAGAATAAAATACTTTCAGTCAACTATTTTATTTCCATATAGTCTACTGAACCAAACAATTGTTTTACTTCTTGTTCTTCAAGTAAATGGAGAAATAATTAAACAGTGCATTCTTGGACAATAAATAAATAAAACAAGAATAAAGCTAGTTCTCAGGGCAAGAAAAATAATAATTAAAACCCACATGTCTATTTAACTGTGTGCGATGTGTCCATGTATGTGCATATATTTTGTGTTTATATTGTGTGTCTATGTGAATGTACAAACACAAAATACACACCTCTCTCTTGCTCCCTCCCTCCGTCTCATTTTCTCCCTCTCTATCTCTATCAATATCTTAATTTCCTCAAACAGAATTGTAGGATTACATAGCAGCAGAGAAATTGTGCCCAGTGGAAGGAATGTTAAGCTGAGATTTAGATGAATCCTTGTGAGCTGTTACCAAGTCTGTACAAGATTTTCTTAAGGCGTTTTAGGGTCAGGAAACAGGAATAGTTCAAAGATGCATTATGAGTAAGCCCTAATGACTATAATAAGAAATACTAGTTTTAAGTATTTCAGCTATTGCTGCAGTGAATGAAAGTAGCTGTCAAATGTGAAATAAACTAATAAATTTTTGTTATTTTTTCCTACTAGGAATTAAAGGAGATATCGATATTTATAATTATTCGTAGTCTGTAACTAACCTGCTAATTTTTTTGGATTAAGGGTATCAGAATTGTGGCACTCTGAATATGTAGTTGCAGTCTTATTCACGGCATCTATTTTAGAAGAGGGTTAACATCATTGTTAACCAGGGGTTAACCAGAGGGTTAACTTCATTGCCCAGAGGATCATTGGTTGCCCTCTCCCCTCTTTGGAAGAGCTTTATAGCTCCGGTTGCCTTAAGAAAGTTCAAAACATTCTCAAAGATCCATCTCATCCTGGGCATCCTTTTTTTGAACTATTACCATCTGGCAGACAGTACAGGATAAGAAAAACAAGGACAAATAGGCTGAAAAACAGCTTCTATCCCAGAGCAGTAACTATATTGAATTCTATTGTATAGTGCAATATTAATGCTGACTCAAGGATTTTCAATTCAATTGTATAGAATGCGAAGGATGTTTGTGTTTTATTTTTATAGTTATAATAATGTATGCTGAACAATGGAATTCAATTTCATTGTACGAGGTGCAATAACAAATAAAGTAAACTAGAAGAACTTTATTATAAGTAATTTTATTGGAAGACTGGAAATATTCTTATAGACTTCTTGCTGAAAATTAAAAAAACATGAATTGATGGTTTATGGATTTGTTGATTAAATATGACAATGTGGAAAGAAGAAAATCAAGTATTATTGCTCTGAGTTCAAGCTACTGAAATAGCAATTTTCTCCATTCCTAAGAATAATTTGTTTTTTTTACTTTCTCTCTTGATAGCTTGTTCTGACTGAATTTCAACTTCTTAATCAAGTAAATGTCCAAATGTACTACCTCACATTTCTAATATAAAAACAAAATAAAATTCATACATATCATCATGGAATCTGGAAACTTAAGATATACTTTTTGTTATTCATATATGTTGATTTAGGGAGTTATAACTGCTTTTCCTATTCAATCTGAAAACTTTTCGTTCATGCTGCATTCTGCTAAGCCTGCCATATTTATAGCTAACTTCTTGGCAATCATCCCAATTTATATTTGGGTTAAGATATTACACATTATTTTTGTTGAGGCTTTGAATTTAATCTTGCTCACATCAATCTTCGTTTCCATTTGTTCTCACAATTTACATTGAATAAACTCTGAATTGACGTATGTTTTTGTTGGTTAGGAGTCCTTCAATCTTCCATTGAAATGAAAAACAAAATTAGGAGAAGTAAAATAAAGGATTCTCAATATTTATAATTAGTAATAGTATATATTGTGAACATATTACAAACTGGAAGATTGTGACTTTTAAATCTTGCCTTAGGGATGAAGCCAACCATGGCCAGTCACTTTCTTTTGGCCCTAGGAAAAAGGCAATAGAAAACCGCTTCTAAAAATCTTGCTGAGGTTTTGTCCATGTAGTTATCAGGAGTCTGACTTGAAGACACTATAAATATACATACACACAGAGGCACACATAATACAAGCTTATCTCACATTTCTCATAAAGATATCAATAAATTTAGACAAGAGTAAACATATTCTTCCATTGGGGCACATTGACAATTTTGTGTTCTGATATATAAATTGACAGTATAAGCAGAATAAGCTTAAGGATTCTATGCCATGTACTAGTTCCTGGAATTTCAACTACCTTACTATGGTTAATTCCTAGTTTTAAGTTATAATAAGATGTGCTTGGTGTATTGCACAAATTCAGCCATGGTTAACAGCTAAAATGCAATGGATAAGGCTTGCCAATAATTCAAGACACATTATTTAAGAAAATTGTGTAAAATGTCCAGGATCATATATGTGATATGGTTGGCTATATATATTCTGCAGGAATATTAACAAAATACATATATGATAAAATATTTAAGGTTTATGAAAATCTTAAATTTAATGCACACCATAACCATATTTCCTGTTTTTTATGTTATATATTTAGTTTAAAGTCTAGAATATTTACTCAAATGAAGTTTCATAGTACTAGGGATTACCTGGGAGATTATGATTGTTCTGACCTGGCTCCCAAACACGACAAACTCTCTGTAGTTAAATCAATGATTCTTTTATTAGGAGGGCCAGCAGCCCTGGCAAAAAGTCTCTCTCACACACACAGCAGGCTAACAAGTCTGTCTGGCAGGCTGATGAATAGTTGTCTGTCAAACCTATTCATCTTCGCCCCTTGCTTTTTATCTCCAGAGCTAAGATAGGTCTTCGCTAGCTGCGATGGCTCTTCTATCCAAGGATTGGTCCATAGATTTCCATTCCTCTCCTCTCTGTCTTCTCCACATCCATGCATCAGGCACTGGACCCAGCTGTTCCTCATCTTCCTCATCACCTCCAGACCTGGGGATTGTTGACTCTCCATCTGAGACCTGATGGACAGCCTGGGCTCCGCCTTTGCTTCTATCTCTGACAGCTTCATTCCCTCTTCTCCCTCAGAGCTCTCAGGTTACTTTGATGCTGGTCCTGACTTCCATGCCCTCTCCTCATTTGATTCAGCTGCCGGAGGCACTGACGGCCAACAGGCCACAACAATGATTTATGTAAAAAAAAGTTACCAAAACAATTCCCTCAACCTCCAATATCTTGGTCAAGGTGTGGATTCTGCATGTCTAAGTGAGGAAAACATGAGCAAAGGAGTGAGGAGAATAATTAGGTGCAGCAGGTGGTGAAGGAACATACATCAGAGGGTCACTGCCATGACCTTCATGTAGAACTCTCCTTGGCGCACATCTGCCTTTCTGCAGGTGCCATTGCCTGGAAGACTCCATTACAGGGCGAGCATAGGTGAACTGGCCTGGGCTCACCAGCAGCGGGCACCACTTACAAAGGTGGGGCAGAAGCAGTGGTGGCATTCAAATTTTTTTACTACTGGTTCTGTGGGTGTGGCTTGGTGGATGTGGCAGGGGAAGGATACTGTAAAATCTCCAGTTAGAGGTGGTATTTGCCGATTCTCCAAACTACTCAAAATTTCTGCTACTGATTTTCGGAACTGGTCAGAACCTGTTGAATACCACCTCTGGGCAGAAGGAAGTGGAGGGGGAAAAAAAGTTTCATTCCTTATTTTTGATTTAATAACAATGTTAATGTAGATATACAGGCCGAAAGAAAGATGATAAGTGTGTAACTTCTATCCTGTATTTGAGTCTGAATGTGCAGGGGTTCCTGGATTCCTGAAAAATATTTCAAGGTTCTTCCAGGCTCAAAAGCGTGATAAAAAGCTATATTAGAAAGACTAATAACAAAAAAAACCCATCCCCTCGACAGCTGGGTGTTCTTCTATGCAATATATTTTTACACATCAGTGAAAAATAGTTTTGCAGTTAAGGGCCTGTGGTTTGATGGCATATGTTCCGTGCAACAACTTCAACAACTTAAAGCACATTTTTAAATGCATTGTATGTCTTTAACTTTGATTATAAATCATGAGTAGTGTCTTTAAAGAGCACAGCATCCAAACACTGTTTTCAAACATTTAAGATGTTAATGGGTTTTGAGGATTGGAACTGATCTTGTATAGGAGTAGCTTTTAATGCCAGGATGAAATGGACTATGTGTAAAAAACTTCTGCTGTGTTTTTTGCATAGATATGATCAGAAGGATTTTACATCTTAAGGAGTTAGAAAAGGAATCTATAGTTTTAGAAACAACAGAGCAGTAAAAACTGTGAGTCCATTTCAAAGTCAGGCTGGATGAATAGATGGTGGTAAATAGCTTTTTTTGAAGATGTAAACCTGTTACGATAAAACGGTTTCCCCCTTATAAGAAAGTGAGCATGGCAAGGAAGATTTGTTTTTAAAGTGCAGGGAAACCATTTCTTGATACTGACTGCTTTTTATAGGTTATTTTTAATTTCTAGACCCTCTTCTCATCTCTGCTTTGCTTATTGTCGCATGACAAAATGATGAACTGGAACAGATATAAAAAATCAGTTTCATAGAGAGGTAGCATAATGTAAGATTATATTCTCCTATTCTTTTGCTAAATTTTGAGCGCAAATGTGTATCAATCAACTGAAAGAATATTAGTTTTGTTACTTATCTGTGGCAATGCACATAATCATGTAGGCTCTGCTATGTTTGTGTTTCCCCAAACTGTTTCCCCAAACTGTATGAAGTGGTATCTCAAAGGATTTGGACATGAGTATATTTATAGATCAACCATTGTAATAGTTCTGAACATTTCAGTTTTCCATGTTTGAGATATTTCTTAAGTCTTTTATTTAAATGAGACTTAATTCTATGTCAGTGAATGTCAAAAGATTCAAACAAGGATCTTATTTTGGAGATCCCAGAACCTGGGAGTTACATGTAAATCATATAGTCAAATTGAAATACAAACTTTTATGGTTATTTAATAGCTCAGTATATGAATCAGTTATATGTAACAGTAAACATCAGACAATTAAAAGATTGTGGAGCAACAGACTACCTCAAACTTCTTTAGTTTATTTTTTTCCCTCTGTTGATTTAAAATGTGAATAAAGCATAATAGTACAAAGAAATGGACATCTGGAACAGCTGATCTAGAATAAAGTTATAATCACTCGGTCTAATTTTAATTAGAACACAATATAAGCAAAAAAAACCTTACATATTCTTTCCATATTTTTATGACCTCCAACATACTAGAAAACTGCAGTCATTAGATACAGTTCCATGCTGTGCTAACTTAATACATACAATGACTAATTGTAGACTAATTGTAATTTATAGAAATAAAGGATGTAGTCAACACTAAGCTAAAATCATGACTAGCTGACCAAATTATAATAGTTTGCTTTATATATTTATAGTGGTCTGCTTCATACAAAATAGTAAGCTATAATCTCCAGCTGACAAACCACCATGGCTGGATTCACACATTGTTCTAAGCAAATCAAATTTTCTTTTGCACAAGGTGAAGACAAGGGCTACAAGCAAAACTCAGGCCTATTAGTATTGTATTTAAATTTGGTTTAAGTAAACCTGTGTTATACTGACTATTATGTAGCTTCATGTGTGGGTCATTTCTCAGCCTATTTATGTGTCTTTTCTTTTCTTTACCACTAGTAACAGTAATTGTGAACAGTCCGGTGTGTCCAAATCGTTGAACTGTTGAACAAAATAGATATTTTAAATTTGATTTTCCATGTTATAGATGGAAATATTTCTTCCTTCTCTAAGGCATTCTTGGAATTCTAAGGCAGAACTGATAGTGACCCACTTTAGTTAACAGGTTTTTCTTAAACTAACCTCTATGTTATAATGTATTTTCCCCCCATCTTTCATCTAAACTGCTTTAAAAATTTTATATACATCCTTTTAAAAATTGATTAGTTGAAGGCCTGCTTATTTTTTCTGTGCTGAATAATAAGAATGTTGAGTCCTCAGTGCTCTCTGAGCTTGGTTGTTTACTTCCAGATATTTCATTACCCAACCAGGTATCTTGATAAAGTAACTTAGTCAAGTAATGAAACATCTGAAAGCAAACAAACTTAGAGAGCCTCAACGATTTCACAATTCAGCCCTGAACTACATACATTTCCTTCTATTGGAAGAATGTTTATACAAAAAAAAAAGTCTTGCACCCCAAATTGTGTATCAAGTAATTTAAAATGATCCAGATTTGGACTTAGAAACACCAGGATTTAGCCAGAGCTGCTATGAGCTGACTTCAGACTGCAGATGGGAACTAATAAAGATGCACTGCACTCCAGAATTCCCCAGCTGCTTTGCTCTTTTTATTCAAACAGAGTTTGGAGTGAAATCCAAATCCAGAGAGAATGGTCACCAAATGTGCTGAACCCAGGATTTTGGAAAGTCGGCAACCTTGGCAGTCCATTGCAGAGTCTTTTTAAGACCTTATTTTCCAAAGGCTTTCTGATCATAATGAAATGATAATGCAGTCACGTTATAAACAAGCTTCCTTCTTTCTCTCCAATGCTGGAAATATTACCTGCTTCAAGTTTTGCTTTGATTTCATATTTTCCTTTCTGTTGTCATAGAAGAGAAATACATTTTATTGAACAGGACACAGAATGTAGAGTTTTCGTTCGTTTGTTTTTAACCTAAATGTTTTCAATTGATTCGGCAGCCTGGAATTATTCAGCTAGATGTCTTTGAATCAGGCTAAAGCAGCTATAGTTGACATGGGGTTTCTTGGATTGCTAGCACCAACTTTGTTTGTTTGTTTAAACTCAACTGTTACAATGATTGTGACAAATATAGCATCAGAATGGATAAAGCATTTTGCAATTTATATCACGTTTCTTGTTAAATCCAGTTGTGCACTTAATACCTGCAGGAATTATTTGGAAGTGAGTGTGGATTGGCTTGTGCTGTTCTCTGTCCTGCTCCTTATTCAATAATCACTTAACAGATGTTTGCCAGTACTTGCTCTCTTCTCCATAAGCACTAACAGTTTTATGAAAAAGTGGCCTGGATTTCATTTATCTCTTTAGAAAATTGTGCAATCCATTTTTCTATTTCTAATTCAAATTCAATGCAGAGATTTTATTTGCCACTTGAACAATCTTATTGACGCAGTTAGGGGTTCTTAATATCCAGAAAACAAATGATTACACCTATCCTGACCTAAGCAATGCAACATTCCAGAATTTTGTAAAGAAGACAATAACTTTGATTCTGATATTTATTTTTTTCCAACAAATCTTGTGATTTGTAATGAGAAAACCGTTTCAAGGATAGGCTTTTTGGTACCTGCTCGACTGGTTAGCCCAGCTACTTTTTGATTGAGTTATATTAGTTGGATTTTCCAAAAATTCAAGTGGTTCTTGTTTCTTGTGCTGACCAGCTACAGTGGGCTTGATGTTAACATTGAAAACCTACCAAAATAATTATCTGCCTGTTTAAGCATAACTAAGGTGGAGTTGTTCTATGCCTCTTTCTCAAACTTACTCCTTTCCTTACATTAAGGTATCTCTTTCTTTTCCTCCAGTTTCCCAAAGTCTGTTAGATATTTTATCAGACCATTCTCTCCAACAGCAGACTGCACAAACTCATTCTGCCAGTTTCTAGTCCAGAACTAGTCCAGAACATTAACTGCTACAGCTCTCTCTCTCTCTCTCCCTCCCTGCCTCCCTCCCTCCCTGCCTCTCTCTCTGTGTGTGAGATAAATCTGAATTAATCCACTGAAGCTTGAAGGCTTCTTAATGGTTTCCAATCTTAAAGTACCATGCTGATCCAGTAGAGTCTGTCTGTCTGTCTGTCTCCCTCTCTCTCTCTGTATGTGGGTGCTGTGTGTAAATATATTTGAAATATACTGTGAAAGTTTCCTAGCTACTAAGTAAATACATCATTAGAGTCTACTAGGTAAGTAATTCTTTAGAGCTACTCTTTCAGTCTTCCATCTTTACCATTCTCAAATATGTTACTTTATGAAATTGTCATATGATTACAGTACAGATATTTATAATTAGTAAGTTCATAATTGTACTGTAAGTTTTATATTCATCAATGTTGTGGAATAACATCCATTATAATAATATTGGTTGGTATTATTTTAAAAAATCAGATATTTTATTGATAGAAAGACTTCTACATTTATAAACCTTAGAATAAAGTTATTAAAATCAGTGACACTTTAGTCATGATTTCTTATCGGTTTCAGTGAATCCATTTAAAATCTACAACAATTTCATGTATTTGGAAACACTGGCATCTTTCAGGGGAGAACCAAAAGTCAAGATGATGGAACTGACTGTAAACTGAAGCTTTATACTTTTAAAATGTATTTTGCATAAAAAACATGGAGCTTAATCTTCTGCAAGTATCAAGAAAAGATTGGATAACCATTTGTTTAAGATGGCATGAAGGCTCCTTGGGCTAGAAGACCTCCAATGTTTATTCTAAGCCTATGATTCTATGGAAGACAATAGTAATGGGTTTTCTTTAAAAAAAATTATATACTGTTCCAAGTTGTTAGTGTATTCAAGAACAGAGCAGTCCCTTGAGCAAATGGCTGACTAGGAGATTCATAGGTCTGATTTCCTGAACTACTGTAACACATGACATAATTGTCTATATACCCATATTTATTTATTTATTTGTAGGATTTCTATACCGCCCTTCTCCCTAGGGACTCAGGGCGGTGTACAGCCAAATCCAAACCCCAAAAAACAATACAAAAATTAAAAAGCGATTAAATAATGGCTGATTACGTTAATTAAACCCACCCCCCAACTTTAAAACCCAATTTAAAATCAATAATTCGGAGACAATTTAAAACTACCTCAGCCCAGGCCAGCCTGCTCAAAGAGCCAGGTCTTCAACGCGCGCCTGAAGGCCCTCAGGTCCGTGCTGGTACGAAGTTTAGGTGGCAGAGTATTCTAGAGGGCAGGGGTCCCCACAGAGAAGGCCCTACTCCTCGGGGCCTCCAGACGACACATAGTGGCCGACGGCACCCGGAGAAGGCCCTCCCTGTGAGAACCCACCGGCCTGCTGGAGATCACCGGTAGAATGTGCTCCTGCAGATAACCTGGCCCAATGCCATGGATCACCTTAAAGGTCAAAACTAGAACCTTAAAGCGAACCCGGAGAGCCACTGGCAGCCAATGCAGCTCGCGCAGGAGAGGTGTCACATGAGTGCTACGTGACGCCCCCATGATCACCTGCGCGGCCGCATTCTGCACCAGTTGGAGTCTCCGAGTGCTCCCCGCAGGGAGCCCCATGTAGAGAGCATTACAATAGTCCAGGCGAGAGGTGACAAGGGCCTGAGTGACCGTGCGCAGGGCGCCCCGATCCAGAAAGGGCCGCAACCGGTAGATCCGACGGATCTGATAAAATGCCCCCCTGGAGACGGCCGCAATATGATGTTCAAGCGACAGCCGTACATCCAGGAGGACGCCCAGATTGCGAGCCCTCTCTGTGGGGTCAAAATTTCTCCCCCAATAGCCAGCGAAGGTGTCAGCTGGCCATATCGGGGTGCCGGGAACCACAGCCACTCGGTCTTGGATGGGTTGAGCCGGAGCCTGTTCCCGCCCATCCAATCCCGCACGGCCTCCAGGCACCGGGACATAGCCTCCACAGCATCATTGGGGTGGTCCGGGGTGGAGATGTACAGTTGGGTGTCATCTGCGTACAGATGACACCGCACCCCAAGACCACGGATGATCTCACCCAGCGGCTTCACATAAATGTTGAACAAGAGAGGGGAGAGGACCGACCCCTGAGGCACCCCACAAACCAGGGGCCTAGAGGTGGACCTCTCCCCTCCCGCCAACACAAATTGCGAACAGTCGGAGAGGAAGGAGGAGAACCATCGAAGGACAGTTCCCCCAATCCCCAACCCCTCCAACCATCGCAATAGGATACTATGGTCGATAGTATCAAAAGCCGCCGAGAGATCTAATAGGACCAGGACAGAGGAGAACCCTCTGTCACGGGCCCTCCAGAGATCATCAACCAACGCGACCAATGCTGTTTCAGTGCTATGCCCAGGCCTGAAACCCGATTGGAATGGATCGAGGTAAGTCGTTTCCTCCAGGTACTGAGGGAGCTGACGTGCCACCACGCTCTCAACAATCTTCGCCACAAAGGGAAGGTTGGAGACTGGACGATAGTTGTTTAAAACAGCTGGGTCCAGGGAAGGCTTCTTGAGGAGGGGCCGCACCACCGCCATCTTCAAGGCAGTAGGAAGCGACCCCTCTCTCAAAGAAGCGTTGATAATCCCCTGGAGCCAGCCTCATGTTGTCTCCCTGGTGGCCGAAACCAGCCAGGAAGGACACGGGTCCAATAAACAGGTGGTGGCATTCAGACCCCCCAGCAGCCTGTCCACGCCCTCAGCGGTCACAGGGTTGAACTCCCCCCAGATAACATCCACAAGACCTGCCCCAGACACCTCCCCCGGGACCATCCAATTGGAGTCGAATCTGAGCGATTTTGTCATGCAGAAATTGGGAAAACTCCTCTGCCCTGCCCTGCAAGAGGTCATCCCGCGCTCTCGGTTCAAGTAGAGAGCGGGTCACTCTAAACAGGGCGGCAGGCCGATTTTCTGCCGACGCAATAAGGGCGGAGAAATACGAAGATTTCGCCGCCCCTATCGCCACAAGGTAAGTCTTAATATGAGATCTCACCTGTGTTCGGTCAGACTCAGAACGGCTCGCCCTCCAAGTGCTCTCTAGACGTCTTTTCTGGCACTTCATCTCCCGTAGCTCCTCCGTATACCACGGACCCAAGTGGGATCTATGCCGGGTCAGAGGTCGCAGAGGCGCAACTCGATCTAGAGCCCCGGTGGCCAACCCATCCCAGGTGGCCACCAGGTCTCCAGGCGAGCTGTGAGCCAGAGACTCAGGAAATGGCCCAAGCTTCCTCTGGAACCGCTCCGGGTCCATCAGGCGCCTGGGGCGGAACAATTTATGTGGTTCCGCCTCCCTGCGGTGGGGGGTGGCGGAACAGAAGTCCAGTCTAAGGAGGGAATGATCTGTCCATGACAAGGCTGTGATTACTAAATCCCCGAAATTACAGTCATTCAACCACTGCCCAGAGACAAAAATCAGGTCCAGCATGTGTCCTCCTATGTGAGTGGGAGCAGAAACTAACTGGGTCAGGTCCATGGCCGTCATGGAAGCCAAGAACTCCCAGACCGACCCCGAGGTTTCACCGGGCGATGGCAGGTTGAAATCCCCCATGACCAAAAGCCTAGGGGTCTCAACCGCCAGCCCGGCTATTACCTCAAGGAGTCCGGGCAGGGCCGATGAGACGTGGCAGGGAGCCAGGTACGCCATCAAAAGACCCATCTGAACCCCTTGTCCCCACTTCACAAAAAGAGATTCACAGCCAGCCGTCTGAGGAACAGTGGCCTCCCTAGGACAGAGGACCTCCTTTATAAGCACCGCCACCCCACCGCCCCTTCCCTGAACCCTAGGCTGGTGAAATGCAAGGAAACCTGGTGGGCACATCTCAGCCAGAGGGACACCACCCTCTGGGCCCAACCAGGTTTCGGTGACACCTACCAGGTCCGCGGCCTCCTCCTGAACCAGATCATAAATCAGGGGAGCCTTATTAACCACAGACCTGGCATTGCACAACAACAGCCGGGTATTCAGGGCCTGAGGCTCCGGACCGCCAGGACTGCAGGATGGGTGAATTAAATTAAATTACTTTTGTAATTAAATTACTTTTGTAATTTAATTAAATTAGAAATGATTTGGAAATATGAACAGTAACATGTACATAACTCCTTTTCTATCTCTTGTATTGTGGCAAACCTAAGAAAATTAATGAATCTGAATTGTAAAATAATGATTTAGATTTTTCTGTCAAAGAAAAACATAAACTATACAGTTGATATGAAAGCAGGTAAAAGGAATAATTGTTAAAGTTATTGGTCCATCCCTGACAAAGACATATATCAAACAGGAAAATTATTTAACAATTATAAACATATAAATAACCTTTTGTAAATGTACATTATGAAACAAGAATGTCAATCAAGCAGAAGATGATTATTACTATGTATTATATATTTTATCCCCAGAGGTCCGAGAAGGTTAATCGGCCCAAATAGAAGGCATAGAATAAAATGTTCATTTTTAAACTTATCTCATTACACAGAAGCATACTGTTTTATCATGTTTTTGGCGTGCCCCATTGCTTCCCAGAAGAGAAGCCCAGCTAACAATTTAGCTTATTAGGATTAGGGTGATACTTCCAGGATTCCAGCTTGGCCTGATAACCAAACAGATGGAATAGGAGGATTTTAAATGACTAGAAGCTTTGCAAGTTGTATGAAAATGTGGAATATTCTCTAGTTGTACTTAATCATGAAATGTATTACATTGGGTTGATCTCCCAGAGAACCCATTTAGCCTAATGGCACATAAAATGGCAGTACAACTGAATAATCTGCGCAGAAATGGCAGTACTTTACTTTTGGCTAAGTCTCTGGGTTAAGTGATGTGTGGCCAGTTTAATGAGAAATAACATCTAGTATTTTAAATACTACCATGTTAAATTTGTTAAATTTGTCAATTTATAAACCTCAAGACACTTACACATATTTTTTACTTCTATGTGTTGACTCTTTTTACTTAAATTTTTCAGAATACATAGTAGACAGGACAGAATTGATAACTATCTAGTTTAATTAAATCCACCTGAACTCCTGCTATTATGTTGCAATAGAGTAATGAATTAGCACTGACTTGTACTGCCTGTTTGATTTGTTTTAGTAATCATTCATATATCAGTTCACATTTCAATGTGCTTTTCTTAGACCTTGACAGTAGAAAATAAGTCACTATTGGCCCATCTAAAGAATCACCAATCTCTGTTGTATACATTCAAACCAATATATGACAATATATCAAAGGCTGGAGATATAGAACTAAAGAATTATAAACCAAAATTTGCTTCCGAATACAGAGCTCCAGAATACTCATTGCTATAAATATCTGAATATCTTGCAAGCTATCTGAGCATGTTAACTCTTCCAGCGTAAGGAAAGAATTATTCAGAGCTAGACATAATGTAATAACTTCTGCCTTTCTCTTTGGCAGTTACAGTATAATAAGTAACAATAGCAATAGAATCTAGAGTTATACCGCTTTACAGTACTCCCTGAGTGGTTTTCAGAGTCCGCACATTGCCCCCAACAATCTGGGTCCTCATTTTACTGAACTCGGAAGGATTGAAGGCTAAGTTAATCTTCAGACGATTAGACTTAAACTCCTAGCAGTGAGTAGAATAGAGTTGGCAATACTGCTTTCTAACCACTGCACCACCACGGCTGAAATGCTTATAAATGAAGGACTGTCCTTGCAGTTTTAAAAAATGGAAACGGTTAGCAATTCTACCTTAAATAAATGAAGCATACTTATTTATCCATCCCACCATGTACTACAAAGAAGCAATAAAAAACTAGTGTCTGGAATAGTTTTGATAAGGAGAAACAGATAAATAGCATCAATATTCAAAAAATCAATATTCAGATGGAGTATCAAAATTCCATTTTCTGTGAATGCAGTTTTAGTTACTTCTGAATTTTAAAAATTATAACTTTGACTATAAGATTATAGTATCATCTTTTAATTCAGTAATATGTTTCCTGGTGGCCTTTAATTTTATACCAATGTAGAACTTAATACTGTGGTTGTGGGTTATTTTCCAACTTACCACATTTGCTCGTGTGTATTTTATTATTATTTAACTTTTGGGGAAAACATTTTTTTACTTATAAAAAGAAATATCAATATATAAATAAAGTTCTATATGATCTTCATTTATTTTTTTTACTATATGTTGCTTTTAATTCAATGATAAGATTATAATAAGGCTATAAAAATAAAACAAATTATACAGATGATAGAATAAGAAAGAAATCTTAATTAAAAAGTCTTGATAAAACAATACAACTTTTTACTAAACATGTAAAGGCCTATAATGAGAGAATTTAGTTGTATTAACTATGGATTGACTTTCATAAAAGGCAAATAAATAAATAAAATGTAAAATTATCGTTAGAATATATTACTAATGAGTTTTTTATTAGTAATTTATTCTACTAATTCTGGAAATGAGATAGGTTAATTAGTAACTTCATGTCTTAACAAATGGAACTTAAGCCCTCCCCCCATTTCTGTTGCATTCTTTAATGTCTGAATATTACCAATTATTGCAGTTGTATTTATCTAAAAACTATGCTAGATATGACATTCATCTTCTGTGCAAGATTTATTTACTTAAATTGTGTAAAAATTAATAATTGAGGAATTGGTCATCTTAAAAGGTTAGGAAGTGGTCATTGTGGAAATCTTGAATATATTCAGATTTGGTTTTTCTCATTCTCTCTGTCATGATAAGTTTGTTCACATGTAATTTTGTGTTTCTTTTGCCTCATCTTTTAGGAAATTTGAGAGCTTAACATCTCTGCTGCTTCCTGCTTTTGCTGCGACAATTCCTTCTTGTATTTTCAAACAGAGCTCAGCCTTGCATCCCATCCTATCCTGTTGATTTCTCTTTGGTTACATGGTAAGCACTATATTTCCTGCGTACATAGGCTGAATAGTAGTCTTCTTTTTCTTCTTCATCATTTTTATAATTCTCATAACAGAAATATTGAGCGTTGAAATCAATATTACATGCCGATTCAGAAACAGTAAGTCTTTCCTAACGATAAGGGAAAGGTGAACATACTGAATTAGCTCTCAGAGTTCAGCTTTTACATAACTTTGTATATAAATAAAATGTGAATTAAAATATGTAACAAAATTAAATCCATCAAATCTAATAAAAGAAGTAAAGAGAAGCGAAGAAAACTTGGACCATAAATCCCATTAACCAGGCCAAAGAGAAAATGAGTTAAGAGAAAGCTGTGCTGTATCTTTTTGCATTGTCTGTTGGAATAATCTTCTTCACCCATTAAGTGGAATGTTTAAAAATCTTAGTATTTCTGAAACAAAAAGAATACACAGCCACTGAGCTAGCGGGTTTTTATACCTTCTTTTTCTGAGTATTGTCCCTTACTACAATACAGAGCCATTTCTTTGTTCTCAGAAGCAAGCAGTTAAATTGTATGTAAATGTATGCAAATTAGATGCTGTCTAATAAAGAGAGGCATTAAATGGAAAAATATTTAGTTTGGCAAAAGAAGAGAAAAGAGAGGAAAAGAAAGCAGGTGTATTTTGGAAGAAATAAATGTATGAATTGCTAAAAGCCCTCCAACTTTAGATGAAGATTTCTAAAAAAGACTATTTAAAATTCTCGAAAGAGGTTTATTCTTTTGTTCTTTCATTCTGCCAACATTGTATATGTATATGAAATTACATACATATATTGGTTATATAAATTTGACACCCTTGACATGCTGCATTCAGTATCTTTTTATATGTTTGTCTTTCAGCTATTATATCTTTTCATAAACTTATAAACATGATGGCCTAAATAAATAGGACAAAATTTTTGTATAGATCAGTATATTTTGTTAACATAAATTATATAATAATTACTAATATATATAATAACAGAATGATTATAGATTATGGTTCAGACAACATAAAGTTCTCTCTCTCTCTTACTCTCTCTCTCTCTTTTCCTCCTTTCCACCCCCCCCCTCTTTTTCTCTCTTTTATATATTTATCAGCTGCCCTATTTCACAAAACAAACAACTCTGGGCAGCATACAACAAAATTAAAATAGTGAAGACATACTAATATACAAAGATCTCTTTCTCTCTCTTTCATACCACAATAATATCGCACATAAAGAAAACCATAAAATATTATATGCTATATAGTTAAAACAATCTGCTCCATGTTAAAAAGTAGTGACATGACGTAGAAAGCTTTCTGTAGCAATTTTGTCTTGATGACCTGTGTAAAAATTTCAGAGAATCATCTGAATTTGTATATTTAACCTAATTCACAAGAATGGAACACATATCAACTCTGTACAGACAGTGGTACTGAAGTTTCAGTAAAAGGATGAATCATCTGTTTTTGTAGTCCAAACCAAAATTATACTGATTATTATTATTTTATTAAATTTATTTGCAGTCTGTCTTCCAAAAAGTCTGGCATCCTTATTCCAGTTAGGGTCAACATATCTAATTTCAATTTTTGGCAAAGCTTCAGTATGGGGCCCAAAAATGTTCATTTCCTAAATTTCTTACCAATATTCTGTTTTCTTTATTGTGACAGAAGAGGGAAATACTGAAATATATGATTATAAAATGGTTACATTTACATTTGAAATATGCATTTAGCAATAGCAGTAACACTTAGACTTATATACTACTCCATTGTGCTTTCATTACCCTATGGGCAGTTTACAATGTCATCATATGGCCGCTGTGCCCTTCATTTTACCAACCTCTAAAAGATGGAAGGCTGAGTCAATCTTGACTCCTGTCAGAATCAGGCTATGGGCAAAGCTAGCCTGCAATACTGCTTTCTAACCACTGCACCACCAGGGTCCTCGTTTATTATTTATAGGCATGATTTGGCAGACAAATAATAAATTGGCTTTAGGTTCAAGGAAAACTAAGAATTGTAACTAGGGTTTGTGGGAATATGAGTTTTCTTTCACTGTTAGGCAAAGATACAGTGTTACTTATTTTACGATATGTTGTAACATAACCATTGTTGAATAATTGCGAAAGGGAAAAGGAAAAGGAAAACTGAGCTCTCTATTAGCTTCAACCTTTTAAAGGAATTATTGCAGAATATGATAGAATACATAAAGTATAATATCTGCATTTTCAAAAATTCAGGCAGTACCAGTTTTGTGCTTGAAACTTTGAGGAGCTTATATAATCAGTAATAAACCTTCTTCGGTTCCAAATCCATAATTTGAATATAGCAATTTTCTCACACTTTATTTTTAGTTTTCATACTCATATCTTACTGCTGATAATTTGACTAACTATTATAATCTGGAAAAGTTTTCAAAATACAGTTATTCTTCTTGATCTTATTTTAGTTTGTCATTGCATCTCTCCAAAGGATTAATTTCCTGTTTGTGTCTTTAGCACTCTGCTCATGTTTATTTTTCAACACTGCTCCAACCAAAAGACATAGCCATCGATCACAATCTCCAGCTCTATTTATGAAAGTTAAATACTCTTCTTTTGTAATTAGAGTATCTTTACATATAGAGATCTCATTGTCCTGCAATCAAACTTCCACTGAATATTTCAGTCATATGTGTACACTTTCTTTTCTATTTAGGTATTACCTCTAGATTTGATTTTGGAAATCCTTCTCCTAAGTAAGTTGACTTTCTCTTCCTCAAATCTGCATAGCATATTTACTATCACCTAATAAAGATTATCCTTAGCCTTACTGGTCCTTTTATTAGCAAAGGTGAAATTATTTGGAATTTCCAATGATATGGGTGTTACTTTCACAGTAATTGAAGATACTGAGCCCTCTTTCCCACATTAAGATGTTAATTCTTGACAAGGATGTTTAATATATATATGTGTGTATTAAAATAATGTTTTAAAAATATTCATACATGCAAATATAGCCAGGAAAGGGCTTAATCCCAATTATTAAAAAGTTTGGAAAAATTTCTCCCAGGACTATTTAATGTTTAATCATCTCTCTGACTATAATGCTTGCCAACCTCACCCAAATTTAACATTTTTACACTACAGTCAATGGCTATATACGTATATTAAAAGTAAATTGAAGGAGATTTTCTCCATGTAGTAATTACTTTAATTCTTTAAGCTTTAGACTTAAACTTAATCACTGAAAGGTTTCAAGAAGAGACTGGACTGACATTTGTCAGAAATGGTGTAGGGTCTCCTGCTTGGCCGGGGGGGGGGGGGGCTGTGGACTAGATGACCTACCATGTACCTTCCAACTCTGTTAATCTGTTTATATTGCATTCTCCATTGAGTCAACAGGAGAATCCAGGTTGGGTAGACTTTAGCCTCGTTGCTCTATAGACCGAGTTGAATTCTGAGGACACGGCCGCCTGGTAATAGTCCCCAGTTCTTCACTCGGTTTCAGTTCATTTAGACATCCCTAAAAGGGCTCTGAAGTATTTGACTTTTAGAAGAATAAGAATACTCCCTGGATTCTCTCAGACTGTTCTTGCTGGTTGCAGATAATATTGTACCACGCCAAAATGTATGTGTATTTCTTTTGTACTCTCTTACTTTCCCATACGGCCACACATCCCAAATTAAATTAGGTTTATAAATATAAATTTAAAGCATCAAAATATAAATGGAATAGTAACAATGAATTTTTAAATAAAATTCATTTCTTACTGCCTATTTTTATGTTTTCTATTTTTCCAAAAATGCTCTAACAAAATGATTTGCTTTGTAAACCAAAGATTACTTGTTCAAAATTTGTCAGAATTCTTTTAATTTATTATTTTTAAAACTTTTGTATATTGCTCTCTGTGACAAAAAAACCCCAATGAAATTGTTGTGCTTAGCCAGCAGCATGTTCGGACAGCTGAGGAGAGTGAGAAATCAGATGAGGGGCCAGGACCATTAGGTAGTGGACTGCTGCCTTCAGAGATTGTAGGGCTGACAGCAGTGATGAGGAGGTTCCCGAGGAGCCTGTGCCAAGTGTGTGTGTGCTCAGGATTGCTTGGAGGAAAGAGCAGTTACAACAGCATGGGCGACTCGGGACTAAGGCTACAAAGTAATGGCCCTTCCTTCAAGAAGATAAAAGTGAGCTGTGAACAAATGTACTTTGCAGAAGGCAAAGACGTTTTGAACTCGTGGACATTACAGTTGGTATTTGAAGACTATTGTATTGTAAACTATTTCTTATCTGTTGTGTTTTGGCAGACTTGCAAAAACTTGGCAAGGTTCTTTCTTGTCGGAGCTAATTAGTTGGAAGCAGCCTTTTATCTGTGAAGAAACAGAATTCTTAGCTGAAACATAAAAAGGTTGTACTGCTGCCTTTGTCTTGTGTTTGCTCTCTTGGGACCAGATTTGGGTCAGAACAGAAATAGTATACCAGGTAAAACTAAGCGGCTTAGGAAATAAATACAGTAAAAATTGCAAATTTCAAACCTGTCACTTTTTATTATGAGGGCAGCTGTTTGAAAGTCTTTCACTGTTATAGCATTCATGGTAGAAGTACAGTATCTCTAAATGATGTTAGAGACCATGGCAACCATCGACTCAGTTGAAAGTACATTCCTGCTTTGTGAAATAGTTGGAGAACTGAGCTAGTCATCTACTAAGGTTCGTGAAGTAAGATAAGAGAGGAATAAATACTTTAAAAGCACAGCAGGAATGTACACAGAGATTGCATATCCAATGAAAGGAGTGTGAGTACAGAGCAACACCATTTCCTCCAAAAATAGTTTTTAACTTTTTTTGGCAACAGGACAACTAGGGAGCCTGAATAAGCCTTCAGGTTAGAAAATGGAATGATCTGTAAAAACATACAGACCTTTATATAAGGAAATTCAAACCACTAATTTCACATTTAGATTAAAGACAATAGGACAAGGCTTTCAATTCACAGAGTTTTAATGTTTACCTCTATATGGAGAATACAAATTGGAATGAGTGTTTTTTAATTTTTTTATTGATGTTGGAATATGCATGAAAATGCTTCCATTTAATGATTTATCTATTTGGATAACTAGTCTCTAGTTATCATTCCTAGAATTTATTATTCTCTGGGTAACGGTCAATTTATTGAAACCATTTCTGGTATAAGTGCTCACCAATTAAAACAATGTTAAAGAATGGTAGTTGTGTACTAAAATAATTTTGATTCTAGTAAATTGCCTGTTGCAATAGCAGTTATTCATATTAACTAGTTATTGTTGTTGTTGCTATTATTTCTTTTAATTATGCAGAGTGGTAATCAGTTTGATTATGCACAGTGCTAATCAGGTTAATTATGCAAAGTGCTAATCAGTTGTTCTCTAAGCACATGGGGAGTGCAAAGGTGCTGATGGTGAATAGAATTGCTACATGGGGTAGTCACAGCAGTCTTTTTTTTTGTTAAAAAAGAGCAAATGAAATGTCACAGAATTTTGTCTCTTAAAATCACAACAATAAAGAAGGCTGTGTGGACCTTTTAAACTTAAACTTCTAGAAGTTTGAGTTAAAAATACTCTTTCTTTAAATCGATTCATTTAACTAAGCAGGTTTGAATTTATTGATATAGATCAGGACTAATAAAGTGACTTTTTTCAGATACCAATTATCTGGAAATTTATAATATGTATAAATCTAAATCTATTCACGTTATATATTTGTACAGCATTTTGGCCATATGTCTGGGTATATATTTCACAACAATAACATTTGTGATTGATTTCTTATAGTGCTCTAATAAAAGACATGGATATGGGATTATAATAGAAATTAAGTGATTTAAATCATTAATTAGTTTATTATTGGATTTTTCTGTTTAAAGGATTTGGATAGTGAGGTTATCTGTTGTCTTCTCTTAATTAAAAGCTACCTTTCTCATCTGAGTTAAGATTTCAAATATTTCCTGTTTGAATAAGATCATGTACCGATTATCATAATCTGCATTTTTTATTTATTTATTTTATAAGAGTTTGGTTTTCAGCGAACGGAAAAGCCATGTCCAAGAAATTTGAGTGAGCATCTTGAGAGCAAAAAGGCCTATTTGTTTTTAACAAAATGCTAATAATTTTCCCTTTATAAATCTAACCTTTGTAAAAATTCTTCAGTTTGAAAGGATTGATTACATGGACAGAGAAAAAAAATTAGACATGGATTTTTAAAATACACGTGCTGATTTGATTATTGGTTGCTTTAATCCTGTGAAAATGCATGTAGGGATTTGATAATAGACTGTATCAGTCTGTAGAATTTCTGTGGAACTTCATTTATTTTCTCATTAAAGTTAATATAAAGTGGACAATAGTTTCGATATATGTTTAAATTACACTCACACATAGCACTCCCAAAATAAAATAGGATAATGATAGCATGAAGTGGGATTTCTGCTTTTTAAAATAATTGTGAACAGGTTCTTTTTAATAACATTTTTAATAGATACAAAACTTTCTAATTTTGCAATATAAGAAAATCGGTTGGTCCTTTATACAAGAACAAAATATTAATATTAAAAGAAAACAAGTTCCCTTTTAGTAATGTGAAGTCCTTAAACATGTTGCAGTATATTTGTAAAACCTCATACGTCATCAGTTAATGCTAAGACTTGGGCATGTAGCATATAATGTAAGATATGAATACACATAATGAAAAAAAAAATGTCTAAAGCTTTCCCTTTTCACATACACACTTTTTGTGCTTGTGTGTGCGTTACCAATGAAATAAGATGGAAAGACTTTTTTTTAATTAATACCTAGAAATCAAGGTCTGTTCTTTTTCTGCCCCTGAATTTCACCGCAGCAGTGATATTCTGATGCAAGAAGACATCGAAGTTCTATTGAAATATGAATATATTTGCAATTTTACCTGTAGATAATATGAATTCTATTTCACTATGTTTTATTGTGATCTAGAAAGCTTAAGATCTTGGACAGACTTAATGACCACTAACATGTTTAACAATGTTGGGGATACTGAAACTCACAGAGTAAAGAAGTTGTTAGATCAAGCTTTAGAATGAGCACAAGGACATTATTGTATATGTCATATTCATATCTTTCAAATTCTATTCTTAAAGTTCCTGTGCTGTTACTTTGTTTCTTATAAGATCAGGGCTGTTAGGATAATTAGGAAGAATCAGAGATATTCAAAGATGTTCCACATTTCTGAATTGTCAGCTGAAAGTAATTTTCTAACCTCTTTAGTTACATAACTATAAAATTTTCATATGCTACTTGACCTAATTGTTCACAAAGCATAAACCTTCTCCTGGTTTCCAACATTTTATCTATGAACTGCAGAAAGTACAAGATTGTTAGACAAGCACTTTCTTCTGTATTTTTATTCAATAACAATTGAATATAAGATTACTTTTTTTCATATAGGCCAGAAATGTTAAGATATTCTTTATTTTCATGCTGAAAATGAAGTCTATAGAAATTTTATTGTTATTTACTATTGTACACTTTTAGTAGGGATTCTTTTCAAATTACTTAAGCAATTGCTTCAAATATTCTATTGAAAAGTAGCCCTTTTGAAGAAAAAGTATAACAGTTCATAATCACAAAATACTTTTGCGGCAAGTTAATTTTTTACTTTCATAGTAGTGTGATCATTTCACTTTAATTTTAGATCATACATCTTCTATAAAGCATTTTATAGTGCAATGTTATATATACAGATTTTCGAGGTAGCTTTGCCTTGACATAAATTATGATTTAAATTAGTATCTTTAAAAACAGAACGGTCTGCATAGTTCCAAAGAGAACTTATGAAGAATCCTTCGGTTGATAAAAATCAATTAAATAAGTTGTTAAGACCCAAAATCTGCTTATTTCAAAACATTTTTATTTTCACTAAGGCATTTGTGTTCAGTAGGTTGAAATAAATTAACTGAATTTGTCAACATACCGTTATATACTGTGATGTCAGGTGCGCTGTGACAGAGGTTGAAAAATCAAGACAGTGATTGCAATCACGCAGTCAAAGCCCCTTTTCTTTTTTAGATGCATCACATATAAGAAAATGACAAGACTTTTCTTTTTTTATGCCTACTCATTCCCTTTACAAATGCTCATATGTAATACTATCCATTGCTTGGTCAGCATAGTTGTACTTCTTTGCTCAATTTGTGCATTTATTTTAAAAATGTAGTAAAGAATAGTAAATATAAAATATGTGCTCATGAATATATATTATAGGATTTTTTTTCCTCATCTACATTATCACTTCACTTGGTTAAATGAATTAAACAGTTTCTGTAATTAAAAATATATGGGCTGTTTCTTACCTAAGGATTTTATTTTATTTTTGCTTTTGGAAATATAATTATGATTAAGATTATATCATGTTGGACAACTGATGTAGAAAAATCAGGAATGACATTTCTGTTGAAGGTAAATAGTAATGTTATTAATGACACTATGTTACTCCCTACTTTGAAAGTCAATACAATAACATGTCATATAAATAAAGAATGAAATGCATATTTATTGCTTTGCTAACTGAATAGTTGTTTCCCCCTTTCTTTGAATCAATACACTAATGAAAAACTAGAGCGAAGTATTAGTAACTAATACACGACCCATATTCTTCTAAAATAAATCAAATTTAGGTTTGTTGTAGTTCTTTTCATTTCTCATAGGTTAAATAAACACAGAACTATGATTGATTGATTATGTGTTATCAAGGCATTTTTACTCCCAGCAACCACAGAGATAGACTTTTCATGACAATCTGTCCTTAACTTGGTCTTTCTTGTCTCCCAGCATTGCACTTATTGCACTGTAAACCGAGTCCATTCACTTTCTCCTGGTGATCTTCTTTCCAAACACCCACCTCCTTAAAAAAAACCCAAAACCTATTTTAAGTCGTATTAAAATAAAGAGTTTCAGAAGAAAATGTCATAATCTTTACTCCATAAAATCTAGATATACCTTTCGTGATCTCAGCAAGTAATAGTAGCTATGGAGTAGGCAGTGTATAGTGTATTGAAATAGGAAATGAAAAGATACAAGAAAAGGAAAGGGAGATCTGCTTCTAGGACTTAATTCTTCCCATAAACAACAAAAACTAGAGAATCAGGGAACTGTGGAGGTGACTTTTGAGAATTTTGTGTTGGTCTTTCTTTCAGCTTGTATCAGGATAAAATAAGGAATCATTTCAAATGAATAGGTTGTGGGTTAATAATTTTGGTTTATATGACGGAATTTTTGAAATCTCAAGGAAACATCCTGATTAAAACTGTATGGCTCATATTGCTCTAGAAATGGAAAGCAGAAATGTTAGGAATTATCTTTGTCTTTCTGCCATGACAGACATAAAAGAAGAAAACTCTCTAAACACATACATATCTTATTATGACACACACATTTGGAAGAAGCCCCATTGGCAAAAACTACCATAAAGTGACACGTTGTTTAAAAACTTGTTTTGAATTTTTTCTTCTGTTGATCATATGTAATGGGGTAAATAAACACCCTGTGTGTGGGACAACCAGACTGCTCCAGCAACTGTTTACATCTTTGGATCCTCCATGACTGTTTGTTTATTGTAAACATCATACCTGTATATGTTTGCAATATATACATTAGCAGCTGTGGTACAATCTTGGCTGCATGGAGGTTTTCTGTACCCACCCACATACACCCTTCTAATGCAATGAATTCATCTTTGTACTTCTGATGAAACAGAGAGACTGCTTATTCAAGAAGGACATGATGTCCTCTGCTAAAATTAATGCAGGTGTATATGCAAGAAAAGCAACATAATCAAGCTAGTTTAATTTTTTTGTCTAATGTTAAACAAAAGTAATACAAGTCCACTGGGGTCTTGGTTTAATATAGTAAATATGATGCATGTAGGAGATATGATGTTATAGATGAAATAAATCCTTGCTTCTGTGTGCAATGTAATTTCTAATAGTATTTTAAATCTACTACTTCTGGTGATAATGCCTATATTCAAAGGGACCATGAAGTATGACATAAGGCTTGTGCACTTCTCTTCTATGGTAGTCTAAAGGAGGTTGTCTTTTTGAACCAACACTAACTATGCTTATTTTTAACTGTAGTTTATAAAAGAAGAAAAACTTATCATATAAACTTTAACTGTTTAGTTAAATTGTATGCAAATGTTTTTAGCATAATGAAAATGTACAAAATGCTGAAAATTGTGACCTACATTTTCCAAAGTTCAAGAGTATGCAAAGTCAGGAAAAGTCAGTTACTTACTTGGGAGACTCCCCTTCCGGAGCTGGTTGGGAAAATGAAAACTCTCCTTTTTCCCTCAGAGGGAGAAATACAACTTTTGGCCTTGTGATGATGTTCCTGAGATCTCAGAATCATATGTTAAAAGTCTGCATTTTAAGCAGTTGATGGGATTCAAAAAAATTTATTACTGGGTCTGTGGGTATGGCTTGATGGGCATGACTTGATGGGTGTGGTAGGGCAAGGTTACTGTAAAATCTCCATTCCCATCCCACTCCAGGGGGAAGGTTACTGCAAAATCCACATTCCCTCCCTACTCCACTAACCTGATTTCCAGCTCCTATGCAGGGTAACAAAAGAAGACCCAGCCGATCAACTGGGACCCAGGAGGCAGAGAATAGATGGGGGCGGGACCAGTCAGAGATGGTATTTGCCGGTTCTCCAAACTACTCAAAATTTTCGCTACTGGTTTTCCAGAACTGATCAGAACCTGCTGAATACCACTTCTAATTTTAAGAAGAATACAAATTTTGATTGAAAAAATCCCTGTCTTCAAGTACTGTCCCCTTGCAGGGACAGGCTGAGGATTTTTCACAGTTCCTGGTGGATAAAATCACTCAGATCCGGGATGGCTTGGACTCCGAATGGGCAGCTCTGGGTGGGGAATCGGGGGCGGAATTTGGAACAGTCATTTGGGACGAGTTTGATCCTGTGACCCCCGAGGACGTGGACAGGTTACTGCGGGGACTGAATGCGACCACATGTTTATTGGACCCGTGTCCCTCCTGGCTGGTGTTGGCCACCCGGGAGGTGACACGAGGTTGGTTCCAGGGCATTATTAACGCTTCCTTGAGTGAGGGATATCTACCCGCCGCCTTGAAAGAGGCGGTGGTGAGACCCCTCCTCAAGAAACCGTCCCTGGACCCAACTTTGTTATCTAATTATCGTCCTGTCTCCAACCTTCGTTTTATGGCGAAGGTTGTTGAGAGTGTGGTGGCACAACAGTTTCCCCACCACCTGGATGAAGCTGTCTATTTGGATCCACGCCAATCGGGCTTCAGGCCCGGGCACAGCACAGAGACTGCGCTGGTCGCATTGGTGGATGATCTCTGGAGGGCCCGTGATAGGGGTTATTCCTCTGTCCTGGTCCTCCTAGATCTTTCGGCGGCTTTTGATACTGTCGACCACAGTATCCTATTGCAGCGGCTAGGGGGGTTGGGGGTGGGAGGCACCGTTATGTGGTGGTTCTCCTCCTTCCTCTCTGACCGCTCGCAATTTGTGTTGGCAGGGGGGCAGAGGTCGGCCCCGAGGCCCCTGGTTTGCGGGATGCCTCAGGGGTCGGTGCTCTCGCCCCTCCTGTTCAACATATATATGAAGCCGCTAGGTGAGATCATCCGTGGCTTTGGGGTAGAGTTCCATCAGTACGCTGATGACACCCAGCTGTACATCTCTACCCCGGGCCACCCCGATGAAGCCGTCGAAGTGATGGCCCGATGCCTGGAGGCCGTGCGGTGTTGGATGGGGTGGAACAGGCTTCAGCTCAACCCATCTAAGACTGAGTGGCTGTGCTTCCCGGCACCCCGATACAGCCGGCTGGTTCCATCGCTGGCTGTGGGGGGGGAAATTCTTGCCCCCACAGAGAGGGCCCGCAATCTGGGTGTCCTCCTGGATGTACGGCTGTCATTGGAAGATCATGTGGCGGCCGTCGCCAGGGGGGCTTTTGGACAGGTCCGTAGGATCTACCAGTTGCGGCCCTTTCTGGATCGGGATGCGCTTCGCACGGTCACTTCCGCCCTGGTGATCTCCCGCCTAGACTATGCCAATGCTCTCTACATGGGGCTGCCCTTGAAGAGCATCCGGAGGCTCCAGTTGGTGCAGAATGCAGCCGCGAGGGTGGTAATGGGGGCACCTAGGGGCTCCCATGTTATGCCACTTCTACGCGCGCTGCATTGGCTCCCGGTGGCCCTCTGGGTGCGCTTCAAGGTCTTGGTCACTATCTTTAAAGTGCTCCATGGCTCGGGACCAGGTTACTTGCGAGACCGCCTCCTGCCACCATCGGCTTCCCACCGACCGGTACGCTCCCATAGAGTGGGCCTCCTCAGGGTGCCGCCGGCTGGACGGCTGGCGACCCCGAGGGCGCGGGCCTTCTCATTGGGAGCACCCCCTCTCTGGAATGAATTACCCCCGGAGATAAGGGCCGCCCCCGATCTCATGGCCTTCCGTCGGTTGCTCAAAACGCATTTATTTCGGCAGGCCGGACTGGCCTAGGGGTTTTTAAATTTTAATCGGGTTTTAATCTTTTTAATACTTGTTTATATTTTATTAGAGCCATATTATATTTCAGTTTTTAAATTTTAATATTCTATGTTGTCTCATATTTTGTACCTTGTTATATGTGTTTTTATTGGCTGTTCACCGCCCCGAGTCCCTTCGGGGAGAGGGGGCGGTATATAAATCAAATAAATAATAAATAATAATAATAATAAATAAACTTATATGATTTTTATACACCTCAAATACTGTATCTGCAAGACAATGTTAAGATTTTTTTCTCAGATAAGTGTGTGGACACTTCAAAAGGATGCCAATGTGGGTTGAAGTTTGTCATTTTGAAGACACCACAAAAAGTTGGAAATTGCAATGCAATCGGATATAATTGTTCTTAAAATATACACGACAGTACTGGTTGTATTATCTGCAAGTTCAATACAGTAAAGCTATTTGAGTTTACTAAGTGAATAAGTATATGAAATAGCATGTTGCCATCAGCTTAATGATTGTAACCAGCTGTAACACATATTCAGTATGACTTTAGAAGCTGGTATTCAGTTATGGTGTAGTTGGATTAATCTACATTTGGCAGACAAAACAATAGGGGCTGTTGTTCATACCCTGTCTAGTACTGTGCCCTTAATGCACAAATAAGAAATCCTTGTTTCTTATTTTCATCTGATTTCTTCTTATAATGTTTAAAAAGAATGTCATAATTAACTTGAATGGTATTAAGGGGAGTTAAGTTATGCTATTTTGTTCTATTTATTTCAATTGAAAAATTAAACCTATATTGTGGTTATGAGAAACAGAGTCTACATAGAATCTCAGTTTGAATAATTACTGACATAGATGCAATTGTGTGTGTTTACTTATTTATTTTCTTCCTAGCTTTTTTCCACAAGCAAGAGGCATTTTCTTTCCCAACCTGACCAAGTCAATTCATTGATTGAGGCAGGAATTGACTGATCAGCTCACCACTTGACCTGACATCATGGGTTGAGAGACTTACTGGTCCAAAGTCACCCAGCTGGCTTTCATGCCTGAAGTGGGATTAGAAATCACAGTCTCCTGGTTTCTAGCATGACGAAACCATGTTTTCTTGTAGACATTTGTAGACATTTCATTGCCCAAACTAGGTAACAACATCAGTGCTAGTAAGAGTGGGTTTTGTTCTCAGTTTATATTCTAGGGCACTAGAATATAAACTGAGAGCCCCAATTCTACTCCTTACTAGCACAATTGTTACCTAATTTGAGTAACGAAATGTTCCCAAGAAAACAACAAAGCTCGGAGAGCACTAGCCCTCCCCCCACAATTGATATATGAGAAGATGTGTACAATGCACTTTGTACATAAGCAATATCACAATTAATACCATATTTGTAATAAAGACAAAGTAGACACAAGGGAAGTCTGAATTTCTCATGGCTTTTTATCAATTTATTTTTCCAAAATTCAAGTGATAAGGAAACTGAATAGATCATTATAGCAGTTTGAACTCTATTGTCCTACCAACTTTGGTGATGTATTTAGCACAGATAAACTAGAGCTTGAAAGTTTTACTTTAGTCCATGTCACAGTAAATTCATAAGTATTATTTTTTCATTTATGTTTCAATTTTTATCTCATCTTTATTATGTTTATAAACTCTCAATGTGGCAAGCATATCTGATATTCCTCCGTCCTCCTATTTTCCTCACAACAATAACCCTGTGAGGTGAGATAGACTAAGAGAGAGTAAGTGGCTCAAGATCAACCAGCTGGCTTTCATGGCTAGGGCAGTACTAGAATTCATGGTTTCCTGGTTTGTAGCCTAATGCTTTAGTGATTAGACCAAATCTCCAATAATTATATGTCATTATTATTTGTGGTCATGCTCTTTCTTAACTCTTACTACAGCTTATACAAACAACTTTATAGTTTGAGAAAAACTACCATGTTAAAAATTACTTTCTAAATACTTGTATCTTTCCCCTCAAAATACAGGAACATTAGTAGCATCTGTCTATGAGTGAAGAAAAGACTGAGTTAGGTACGCTAATTCATAGGTCTTTGTGGAATCCATTATAGGATAAGTTTTCTTTCATGGCATATTTTTAGGCAATGCAATACATCATCCATTGAGTTGCTTTTGGAACCATAGTACAAAAGTATTTCATTCATATGATTTCCTCTTTCATTTCCCCTTCCTCTGACCTCCCCTGATAAATCTACATTTTTAGTAATTCTGGTGCTGATTCTGACATTAAAATCAAAATAGGTATAGTCCAAGATAAAAACATTGTCATTACTAAAATAAATATACGTTTTAAGTCACAGTGAAAGCAGCAATATCAAACATTCAGTTTCCATCATGAAGAAAGGCAGATAGCCTTTGAAATATGTTTGATTGTTTCTCATTCTTTTATGTGATGCTTCTATGATATTTTGACAGTTTTGTAATGAGATTTATTTGCACCTTTTGTTTCATATTTATATTGTCCCTCACTTCTAACTCTTTAAGTATTGTCATCCCATTGATACCAGGGGTATTTTAGCCCAAATAAAATCCACCCAGACAATATTCCTTTCTTTCAACACAGTTGAAGATTATTTTGTCAGGTATCTTCTTAGTTTACTGCTTGTTATCAACTAAATGTTTGTGTTTTTGTGTATGTTTTTGTAAAGCCAGGTGAAGAAATAGCTGAAGATGACTACTATGAAATTATATTTTGGAGAATAAACTATCTACAAGAAACATGACAAGTGAATTGAAATTAAAATGAAGCGGTTGAAATGGACTAGTAATCAATCTAAACCTCCTATTTCAATAAATTAAGGGCATTTTTCCCTTCACAAATTCAGGATAGATATCTCAGCAGTGCCACAACAACAAGCCTTTCCCCCTTCTATTAAATCGAGATTTGGAGAATGGATGGTGCTGACTCATAAATTAAATTGGAGTAATACATACAGTGTATATATATTTCTGTCACTTTGTCTCAAATTAAACATGAACCTTCTCTCCTGACAAGATGATAGAAAAGTTAATTGCTCGCCCTGGCTTTAAATTGGAATTTGAATTTGCAAAATGCTAAAGGTTTATGAGATCTAAATCATGAGCAGCTTAAATTACATTCCTGTGATAAAATATTAATAAATCAATTAAAACATAAGCCGAGTATAATATTACTTTTCAAAGGAACCTTGAACACAATAATTCATTAAAATGTGCAGTAGCAATTATTGTATCTTTTTAATATTAGATTTTAGTAGTTTTAAAATGTGGCCTAGACAACATTACAGTATAACAGGTTGTACTGAGGGTAAAGTGGAATTACCTGGTATGGATCCAGAAGCCTTTTGATCAGAGAGAGTGAGTAATGAGATGCATTTCCATATTTTTAATTCTATATATTCTGTTGCAATGCTGGCTTTTGCAGGAAGATTCTACACAATTTCTAGCTGTGCAGGTTTTTCACAGTTAGTGAATGTTGCTTCCTCTGTGGAGATGCCCGTTGGTATCACTAGAACATTGGCTTCAGTGTGTTAGTTCATATTTGCCCATATTATATTGCAGAGAGACTTATGTTAACTATGATGCTAGAAAATCAATACTGTAGCAGATGTTATAGTATATGGCTGCACCGGACCCTGTGCCATCCACACAACCTGACCTTGCTATCTTTTTGTAAAACTTTAAAAGACTGTCTCTTATCTTAGGCCCTACAATTTTTCTCGTATGACTGTGACTGGTTGTTTGCTTGATTGGTTGGTTTCTCCAATATGGTACATTGGAAATCTGCAAGAAATACCAATTGCTTGCAAGCAAAAACTAATAGGACCACAAAATAGACAAAGTAATAGAAAATGAAGACGTTAAATATATTCTGGGACTTTAGTATTCATAAAAACAAACATTTGCCACATAACACCCCAGACTTAGGAAAAGAAATACAACCAAAGTCTGGATAGTGGACTTTGCAGTACCTAAAGGTAGCAGACTAGAAAAGACAGAACTGGAGAAAATAATCAAATACAAAGATCTGCAAATATCAAATAGAGGTATAATGAATGTGGCAAAAAAAAAGTAAAGATAGTACCAATAGTAAAAGGTGCCTTGGATCAATTTCAAAACATCTAAAGCATTGCTTGAACATCATTGGCACTGACATCAAATCAATTGCAAATGGCAACTTTATTTGGAACAACATATCCTGCAATGATAATTGTTTAATATTATTAAACAACATCTGTCTAACATATGAGCCCCAGTGGTACAGTGGTTAGAGTAGAATGCTGCAGGCTACTTCTGCTGACTGCTGGCTGACTGCAGTTCAAATCTCAGAAAGGCTCAAGGCTGACTCAGCCTTCTATCCTTCGTGGTGGTAAAATGAGGACCCAAATTATTAGGGTCAATGTGCTGACTCTGTAAACCACTTAGAGAGGGCTGAAAGCGGTATATAAGTACTACTGATATTGCAATCCCATGTCCCAGGTCCTTGGAAAAGATTCAAAAGGTGGGTGAAACTGCCAAACCCAGTCAAAACTTATGGCTGATTGTGCAACCAACTATAATATTAGAGCTTTTTGTTTACTACCTAAGATTGTCTTAGTGATTGAGGTGGCAAGACAAACAGAAATTTTCACTGTGACAGAATTAAAGGAAAATTAGAGGTGGTTCCTTGTTCTGGAAATGCAAAGGGTGATAAATTGGGCGGGGATTTCTCCCTTCAGCATAAATGTATAAAATTTTAATAATCATTAGCTGAAAAGCTACTATTTCTCCCATTCAAACTTATTTTGTTTTATTGTGAAAAAAAATCTTACTTATCTCTTTAAAGCTTGTTTTGGCATTATAAAAATAACTCTTCAGAATATAGTGTGATCCATTCCTGCTGTTTGACGGTAGTATACAAGATAAGCATTTTTATTTGTAAACACCTATTCACAATGAGTGTTGCATTTTGCATTGTTACTGTCTCAAATGGAAATTCTATATCAAATAGCAGATTGCTTGTTTTATGAAGTAGGAATGTTCCATAAATAAATAGACTTTGTCTGATGTATATACTCTGGTAAATTTAGTAGGGAGTAGCCATTTTCTGAAATTTTTATACACAATAGTTTTAAAAGTGCAATTTTTTGTCATCTCTATATAAGCTGCTAGTAGAACAGTATTTTTCTTAAATAGCTGTATCATCATGAACATTTTGAAATAACTTGACCATTTACCTTGACAATCGTTATATTTCTCATTTCTGAGTGCTTCAAACTTCAACCTTGGTAACAATATAGCTTTGATATATTACACTAACACATGAATTTTGACATTTAAGTTGTTTTTCAAGTTTTAAGTTCTTAAGAGACAATGCCTTTTAATATTATATTATATAGCTGTGATATGAAAAATGGAAAAAACATTATACAAATATAAATTTGAAATGGCTGGATTTATGAACTTGGCTCATATTTGTTTCAAAAATAAGCAGCTACTTTAATTTGAAGCTGGACTTCCCTTAAAAAGTAAGAGGTTGGATTTCTTTAAAATTATTGTCTTGAAGGCCTGAGGTAGTAGTATTGAATTTGAGTAATACCTTTACAATTTGTAGTGGTATTGTTCCACTCCAGTAATATCAATGTTTTGTGAAATTTTTTAGATACAATTTATTTAGTTTCTTTCACAGTGAGAAAAATAAGGTTTACTTAACTGGAAGAAAATAGGCTGACAAAACCTCACTATTTTTTAGCTTGGAAATGAGGAATCAAGATAATGGAACCAAGTTCAGTTTTGCTTTATTTTCTTAGTGAACCTGTTTTCCTATAAGTTTTTAATTAAAACTCTACCTATCCCTGGCTAAGGAAGATTTTTTTCCATTTGGAGAAGTATTGTAAGAATGTCTATGTCTGTTCAGGGCACAGAAGTTCTTCTAGATTATGGTAAACAGGATTTGGCTTGTATTCTTCTATAATCAGGCTGACTTAAACTGAAACAGAGATTGCGCTACTGCAGTGCCAGGCTTCTAGCAATACCAACTGTTAAATAATAAACAGACCCTGGTTATTGGCAGCATCTTCTCCAGTCCTGACAAATGAAATACCCATTTTCCAGGTCTTTCTGCCTGTGTGTATTTGATACACTATAGTATCTATATGGAGGTCAGAATGGCACAAAGGCATCAGCCTAACTCTAATCTGCTTAGTTTATTATTCTCTCAGGACCTTGGCTGATATAGCAAACATGCGGTATCTTGGAAGCAATAACTGTACTGTCATAGTAGATAATATTACAGAGTTCCTTAAAGCCTAGGATAATTGTCCTCATTTTCTCCTTTTGTTTGTGGATTTTTTCTTTGTTTTTTTTTCTAGTTAGTCCCACTTCCTTTTTGGTATCAATTAAAATGAATAATTCTTAAACAGGCTTTTTCTCTTTTTTTGGTGAAATAATTTTGGTGAAATAAGTCTTGCTGTCATCTTACATAAGGAAGTTTGATTGTGGCTGGATGTGCTGTTGCTTCAAGTGTGGTGCTAAAATGGTTAAGAAAGAATTGGTATGGAATAGAACGAAAAGCATTGTATCTGTTGCTTCCTAAGGTTCCAAATTCTACATTGCAGCAATTATTCTGTTCTGTATGCAGAATATGACCAGCATGCTATATTTTTAAAATTTATTTTTGCAGAAACAGTGTTCAAAATAGTAGAAAATAGAAAATCTTTATATACTGTATATATTTTCAAATCCATCATTATTGCTACGCATAGAGACATTCATTGTTATGAATTTGTGAAGAATGGGTTGAGAATAGAGAAAGATTGAAGCAGGAGAAAACAAAAATAATTAAGCCTCCCAATTTTGTTAAAAATGAGATTTTCCAGTATGCATGCTGTATGATAGAATATTATGAGGACTTTTTTAGGATGCTAGATTATTTTTGAGGGCCTTCCAGAAACCTTGGAAAGTTGGCTCTTTAGTGTATATTTTGCAGTTTGATGAAGCAATCATTTAAAAATGAATTTGTATTTTCAAATGGAACAAAGACTTTTTTGGCACCATAAACTAGTTAATAAATTGATATTCACCAGCCTAGAAAAAAATACAAATCTCATTGTTTTTATAGAATACAAAATATTATAGAGAACATGAAGAGGATATATTAAGTCAAATATTGCAGTTCTCAAACTTTGAAAATGCTAAGAGTATGAAGTATAGCTTAGTGTATACTTAACAGCATTTCTAGTTTTAGTAAGCAGTCAGTCTGTCTGATTACTTACATATTCTTCTGCCTTATTGTTTCAATCTAGTGCAAATTATCCTTTCCTGGTTCACATTAATTGAGATGCTTATCAATCCATATTAAATAATTAATGTAGGTGCTTCTCTATGTCATGTTAAGGAGCTCATGACATCGTGTGGTTCCTGGCTTAATTGTTTACCTAAATGCTAAGTTGTCTTAATGTGAAACCAAAGTAGAGATTGTGCAGAGGAGTTGAACTTATGTTGGTAGGTGTTTGCAACCCACCATCCATACATATGTATACAACCATGCAGACACACACACACACACACACACACACACACACACACACACACTGACTTCTGTAGTATTGGAGCTACCCAAAGCTTGAGACACTAAACAGAACAGTACAACAAAAACATCAAACTATGAGATAATACCGCTAGTCCTCGACTTACGACCACAATTGACCTCAGAATTTATGTTGCTAAATGAGAAATGTGTTAAGTGAATCACTGCAGTTGTTAAATTAGTAACACAATTGTTAAGTGAATCTGGCTTCCCCATTGATTTTGCTTGTCAGAAGGTTGCAAAACGTGATTACATGATCCCGGTGAATGCAACAGTCATAAATATGAACCTGTTTTCAAGCATGTGAACATAAATCACATGATCATGATGCTGCAATGGTCATAAGTGTGAAAAATGATCATAAGTCACTTTTTTCAGTGCTGTTGTAACTTTGAATCGTCATTAAGTGAACTTTAAACAGTCACTAAGTGAACTAAGTCAAGGACTACCTGTATTGCTTTTTGTGAATGATAATGATATACAGAGTTATATCTTGGTTTTCTGTTGCCTTAGGGCAGTAGTATCAAACTCACATCATGGCAACATCACATGATGTATCAGGATTTTTTCACCCTTCGCTAAACCAGTCATGGACATGGCCAGTGCATGACACATCCGGCCATGGGCCAGGAGTTTGACAACAATAGCACTTAGACTTATATATCACTTTACAATGCTTTACAGCCCTCTCCAAGCGGTTTACAGAGTCAGCATATTGACCCCAACAATCTGGGTCCTCATTTTACCCACCTCAGAAGGATAGAAGGCTGAGTCAACCTTGAGCCTGGTGAGATTTGAACTGCCAAATTGCAGGCAGCCGGCAATCAGCAGAAGTAGCCTGCAGTACTGCACTCTAACCACTGCACCACTATGGCTCTTGACAACCCTGCCATAGGGATATGTTTTTCTAATGTCCAGATACAATTTAAGTTAACACTTATAAAGCCCTCCTCGGAGGATTACTAGGCTACTCAGAAATGCTGATTTACTTATAGGACTGCCTATTTCTAAACAAATTTGTATGTCCCATTAGATTTGAGCGTGTGGACATGCTCCAGATCTTTTCTATGCTCCAGATCTTTTCTGTGAACAGAAGTTGACAGAATTTGAACTCATAAGAAATGCTTTTCTGTTTCAGTGTCAATCCTTTAGTACAGTATGCCACTCCAGGTTTGTCTGGCTTGACCCTGCTGGCCCTTAAGTCATGACTTTCCCTAGCCAAAGGTAGTTGAACTTTCCATAATCTTGGAAACTGTGAGCTAGACTTAATTACATAATACTTTTAGTGGTTTTACCTGTTGTTCTTTATTTGTATTCAGTTTGAATCTTATCTTGGCCTCTCAGAGTCAAAATTTGCAAGCTGGGCAGTCATGTAACTGAATTAAACATACTGTAGATTTTACTATAGAGTACTTGTTGATTTTTAAGTTCAGTAAGGTTTACCATTTGTTAGTTTAACATACTGCATCATCTGTATTTTTTCAAAAGTTACTTCTGCATATAATTTTTGACATATACATTCCCTTATCCTGCTCTTAATGTATTTATACATTGATTTTGTGTCAATAAGCAATATTTGAGAGATAGGAAAAGGGCAAATAAAACTGTTTAAACAACTAAGGGCTGAAATCACTATAATACCCATTTCAGGACTTTCAGATGATCCGAAACAGTACTGTGACTATTTTGCCATCTTTGCTAATTCTGTCATCTTCACAACCGTTCTTCCATTCAGGATATTTTCATCTTTTCATTTTTGAGCATATAATATATTATCATAATATATTATCATATATAAAATAAGATTTTTCTAACTGTTTTCTACCCATTAGTCCCAATAAAAGTTCTGGCTTCAATTCAATATTAATCTGAAAAATTCTTTGTATCGCCGTGTGTATTTGAACCAATTTTTCTGCTTTTTATCAGCAGGCATGATAAAACATGCTCTCCACATTTCCAACATATATTTGAGGTATTTTTATATATTCTAAATTTTTCTTCAGATATGCCCTAAGTGATTCTCTATATGATAATAGTGATTTGGAGAGCACTAATTATTATCAGACAATGGCATTACTATATAAATCAAATTACTCTTCCAGTTTTATATGAGAATGATCCATAAGTGAGAATAAAAGAAATATACCAGTTTCTAGCACATGAGCTCCAGTCCATTACTGCATTTTTCAGAAATGGATTGTTTATCCCTGTTGATGCAGATAGTACAGATAATAAAATGGAATGACTTCCAGCAACAGGAACTGAGACAGCCATTCCATGGAGTCGATGGGTTATAATGAAAGTTAAGTTAGGCAATTGCTAAAGTCATTTGTATTCAGTTTGGTCTATTAAAAAATATTAGCTTGGATTTTGCATTGTTGACTTTTAAAATTGCTGCCTCCTCAAATTCCATAAGTATATTGTTCAAGTCCAGGATCACCTCCCATGAGTTAGAGAAAATTAATAAAACATAATTCATAAATAAGATTATAACATGATTATTTTTATTAATCATGAACTTCTTCACCTTATTCTAAATCGAATTAGCAAGATTTTCAATGACTGTTACAAATGGTAGAGTTGAGAATTGAAGCCTTGCTTAGTATTGCTATGCAGTTCAGTTGGTAGAGAGTCAAAAAGCATTTGAACGGATCACAGCAGTAGAGGTGCAGTATAATGGCTAGATTATGTTCATGTTTTTTCTCCAAAGTTCAGTTTAGTCGACAATTTGAGTAGAAAGGACCATTCTAATCTGCCGAAAGCTTTGAAAGAATCCAAAGGGAACAATGAAATAAGGGTTTTGCAAAAGTTGCTATGGTGAATAATAATCAAAATGTGCCATACTGACTCAGCTAGCTGTCTATTCAGTTGTAAACCACTCTGATCATTGCATATGTATTGGGGGTTAATGAGAAATTGAATCTGTTTGCTAGTAGCACCATTAGAAGTTTGGCACCTTAACTGAAAATAATGCAATAATGGAACTATGAAATGATAGATAGAAGATTCTTACTCAATTTAAATATAATTAAATCATGTTTTCAAGTTCAAGATCATACTGCTATTTACATTATTAGGATCTTCAAATGACTCGGTAAAGTGTTGCTAAACTATAAAATTCCTTTATAGAGTTATCTTTGACACTTTATTTTTTATAAGTTTAATTTGCTATACTATATTTTTGTTACAAATGTTATTTTACATAGTTTGGTATATTTTATTTTGTGAAAAACTGTAGTCATAGGTGAGATTTAGGTTATATAGATTTTGTGTGATTTGGTAAATAATTGGGCTATGTATATATGACAATTTAACACAAAAGATATTGAACCCTTCTGTGTATAAAAACATCGTTTTCTTTTTTTTAAATTGTATTTACCTTAGGAGAAAATGAATAACTTCAACAAGAAAGGGAAAAACTTTTCCTTTCCTTTCTTTTCCTTCCCTTCCCTCCTCTCGCTTCTCCTACCCTCTCTCCCTCTCCTCTCTCCTATCTTCTGATCTTCATCTTCTCATTCATTCATTCATTCATTCATTCATTCATTCAAACTAGAAATGATGTAGCAAAACAAACTGAAGTATATAATAAATAAAAATTGACCTATAAACACAAAACGTATTGTTGATATGAAAAAATATACAATGGTAAATGTCCTGTTGACAGAGAAGGAAGGATATCATATTTAAGGAAGTGTTTTTAGTTTATAGCAGTGGTGGTTAACCTTTTCGGCACTGAGTGTCAAAACAGGAGCGTGCATGTGCTGGAAACCAGAAGAGTAGCTCTTGGTGCGTGCATGCGTGCCGACCACCTAGTCTTCCGGTTCTAATGCACATGTGCACACAAAGACCAGCTGTGCACGCCGGGGAGCTCCTCTTCTGGTTTCTGTGACCCTGTAGAGCAATGGGTGACAGCTGGCGTGCCCGGAGAGATGGCTCTGCTTGCCACTTCCAGCACACGTGGCATAAGTTCACTATCACAAGTCTATAGTCTACTATCAGTTTATTTTCACAGGTTACCTTCTAAACAATTCCAAAAACTTAGTCCTTTGGATTAGTTATCTTAATTTCCAGATGTTGTCCAGTATTTATCAGCTTCCATTTTCTTCAGCATTCCAGTCATTATAAGGTAGAATAGAATGAAGTTGATGGAAAAAAAGAGAATCAATAAACTTTCAAGACTTGAGAATGGTATGTATGTACCTTGGTATTTTTCTTCTTAATTAGTCACTGAATTTTCAAAAAAATATGCATGGCCAGACTGTCCAAAGTATGTCATCAAATACTCATCCTTCCATTAGGCAAAAGAGAACACAATTGCCACAGAATACTAAAATTAATTCACCAAAGGATTTTCTTCTGTTATAAATAAAATTGTAACTAATAATGCTCAAGAGCAAGAAGAAACATCTGGGGAACTTGGGGAGGTCAGCTTTGTTCACAAGTGCAAAAATAAAAAAGAAACAAAACTCTCTCTAAAATTCTATGTGTGTACAAGTACCTGCACAGACAGTATTTCTGCTGGAACTACCAATAAACATGCAAACATTCTAACAGACGCAGCTGCTTTATAAAGAAAGATATTTAGCTTCTGTTAACCTGCAGTACCTAAAGTATCTTATTTGAAGGCTTCTTAGATCACTATTGTTAACATGATGTTGCTGACTTTTCTAATATTGTATAGTGACAAAAGACAGGTTATGGACTGTGGCTCAGATGTTTGATAATTTCACATGGCACTAGCTATCCACAGCTAAAATTTGAATTCAGATTGTAGTCACTACTTCTTCGAGAATAATTATAAGCTGCTTTATGAAGAAAATAGAATATACAAGGAATAATCAAAAAGAACAAACAATGGACAGGCTGTCCCAATAATTTAGGGGTTTGTGCTCCAGTAAAAAACATGGAAGAACTATGAGGTACAATATATATTGATGTGCCTCAGCTATGTTTGATTGCTATTTTGTTGATATTTTAATGTAATTCTATTGTTATTGTTGTATGTCGACTAAAGATTTTTGTGAATATGATGGACATATAAATCCTACACATAAATAAAACAGTGTTTTCTAAGTACAATAATTTATGACCATTTATTTATTTTGCTGCTGCTGCTTAATTGTTATCAGTATAATCCTTTGCAGTGTCTTTTTTCCTTGAAAGTATCCGAGGCTGACATGCTAGATTTTTCTCTATTAAAATAGAGAAATTCCTTAAACCAACACCCCTTCGTTCTTCAAATAGTGTAGTGAGAATAATTATGACTATGCAGTTACATTTTTCCTGAAAGACAAGATAATTCTGAGAGGAACTGCTAAGAAATCCAGTAGTGTTTAATAAAAGTATGAGGCACTGTCAAGCCAGAAACTAAAACAAAGGATAAATAAAGATTTTAATGTCATTGAAGACCAGCTGAAAAACAATTACCTGTATGAACAGGCAATAAACTTATTTAAATATATACTTGATATTGTCAAAGAAACATTTTGTATATAATAGATAGAAAGGTGATGCTCTCATTTATAGAAAAGGAAGATGTTCCCTCACTTTTTGAAAAATATATGGGACAAGCAGTGTAACAGCAAGTGGGAAAGGAGCAAGTAGGATCTATGCTGTGTACATGCACAAGTGCCAGATTTATACAAATTATACATATTATATTACGCCTCCATCAGTTTATTTGATAGCCTTTCTTTAAATAATTCATGAAGAGAACTGATCACTTCATAATGCCACAAACTCACAGCAGGCAAAACTAATTTTACACAATATGAAAACAGATTTTATTTATTTAAGAGTAATATTTAAAAACAACAACTTTTTTGACACCAGCTGCTGAGAAATAAATAGAATATTTTATGACAAAAAAAATCTAAATGTGTTAAAAGCTGTTCAGAACAGACTGATGGTTTTCAATTGACAGATATATTTTAAAAAATCCAAAATTGGTCAGTAAAAAATTAACTCCTAAGAGTATGATCAATAAGAATATATATATATTATACGCCATGAGGAATTCTAAAAGGAAATTTGCTACATGCAGGTATTAGGTTGTATATATAGAGAGGGGAAAATATTTTCATACTTTACTACTTAAAAGAAAATTTTATTGTGTCTCTTTTCTCAAGTCACAATTAGATTCTGTATTCTTAAAGTGATTTTAAAGTACTTCCAAGAACAAAAAATATTTTTAAAATGTTTAAATTTAATTCAATGCTTTGCCTTTTCTTGGGAAGCAGCATTAGATAGCATTTATCTTAATATCCTTATTGGGTTTCCATCTAATAGAATGTTAGTAGAAGGCAATTGACAAATAGTATTCAATATCTCACTTTTCAGTAGATAGATAACAATGAAATTTAACAGAAAGGACGTCTCATTATTAAGAGAGTTTAATTTCATTTTGTTTAGCATTACATTACAAACTCAGAAATGTACAGTGATATAGGAAAGTTGAAAGTATGCATAAAATGAATCAGCAGATATTGAACACTGTTTACATACTTATAAGTGCCAGTTTCTGTTTTAAAATGTATAAATGGGAATTTTAAGTTTAGCATTAATTCTCCTTTTTAAAGAAGGTTGTATTCTAACCATAACAATCTAGTCATACGCAAACCTTAGCATTAAGGTGCAACCCCAATAACATATTTAATATGCTTTATAATATGTATATCTAAATGAAAGAAAGTATTTCCATGTATATATGTTTTGGCTTCCATAGAAGCAGAACAGGACATTACATATGGATCTTTGTGCTTACTGTAAGACATTACAAAGTCTGTCCATTTCACAGGTTTATTCTATATAGCTAATGACCTATTGCAAAGATGTGTAGACAACATATGAAACTTCCATATTCCTATACATGTTCATTTAATAACTTTTGAACTGTCATATCATTTTAGGGAGCAGGTAAACTGCCATTATCTGCTCCAGTAAACATGACATCATTATTTTTATGTTTTGTGATTTAATATACCCACCTACCAATTACAACGTGCTTATTTTACATTCAGAAATGTTACATCAGTTATTTTTATAGTCTTAGCACCCTTTAAAATGTAGTAATGGAAAAAAATGTGAAAGTTGCAACTATCAGTATGTGATGATTAATGATCAGGAACACATGATTATAACTAAGAAATTTAGTTGTACCTCACCTAATTCCCTGATCAGTAAATAAAACTAAGATATTATTTTGTCATGCTTTGCTTTCTGTTTATCTCTGAACTCTTGTATCATGTTTCTTAAATGAGGCACATCTGTAGATGCTTTTTGACATTGGTAAAAGATTTAAAAGTTGCTGTGTCTAGTAGTGACCAATGCAAGAAGTGGTGTTTGTCTCTGGTTCTCACAGGAAGCCTGTGCTGTGTGGCCAGCATGAAAATATAAAAAGTAGTAAAAATAAAATTAAAAATTGAAAAGCCAAAGCAGTGCCTATTTATCTTCCTGCATTTGAATGCTTTTGGACTGCTACCCTGTTTCCTTGAAAATACAATCTACCCTGAAAGTAAGTTGTAGCTTGATTTTTACACATGTGCCCAATATAAGCCTTACCCCCAAAATAAGCACTAATTAAGATCCCTCCCACTCTAGAGTGGATGGGTAAAAATTAAGTTAGGTTGGAGATGGGAGGGGTGGAGTTGCCCTACTACTTACCTTTGGACAATTGTAGCTAGGCCTCGCACAGCCCTACACTTTCCTTGCTGGCCCGTTTCTTCTGTAGCCAGCCAGGCTGGCAAGGCTTTCCTGAAGGCCTCTGTAGCTGATAACAAAGCTCCATATTGATCTGGAGCTCTGTTATCCACTGCAGAGGCTTTCAGGAAAGCCTTGCTGGCCACAAAGAAGAAGTTCCTGAAGGCCTCTGACAACAAAAAGGAGGCCGGGGGCAACGTGCACAAATGAAGTTAGTCAGTGGATGACATATCTTGAAAATAAACCCTGGTGCCTATTTTGGTGGCAAAAAAAAAATAAGACAGGGTCTTATTTTTGGGGAAACACGATAGATTGGCAGGAGCTGAGGTGAGTAATGGGAGCTCAGCCCATCATGCGGTACTCAGGTCTCAAACCCTAGAACTGGAAAGCTGACAAGCTCAGCATCTTAACCGCTGACCATCGCAGTTTCATGGGTAGATATTTGTCTAAAATATATTTTGTTCTGTACGGTTATACTTAAATCACTTAAATATCCTAGAGATCTTGTCTCTAATCTAGAGAGCTTGAGGTCAAAATTGTAGACAATTTTACAAAGCATATTCAGGGGTGCACGTAGAACCAAAACAGGACCAGAACAACAACAAAAATCTGTGTCTCAGCAAAGCTCTATTATTTCTGTTCTGCATTCTGCCATTCTCAGATTAATCAAAACCTGCTGAATTGATCACTTATAATTTTGCACTGGTAATAATTTGAAGTAATTTTGAACTAAATCATAAGAAAATTTGCAGTTTTTCCATACACTATTTTTTGACATAATTCTATAATATACTAAAATTTGTGAGGATGTATCTTACCTACATGCTTTCTTCTCTGACGTTTCCCACCATTTTATTTTTAAAAACAAAAATAACCCTTATTTTATTATTTCATGCAATTTATTTTATTGATTTTGTACATATTTGTAAATAAATGCTGCCTTGTATTTTACTTCTAAGTTTGGAACGACAGGCACTAATAGACTCAATTGCTTCTATTGTGTACTATTCAGTCCACTTCAGTGGATCATTGTATTTCCTTTTTTAAAATTCCTGCTTGCAACTCAGAAAAAAAGCAATTGTTTGAGTTATAATTACATTTGGCTTCAGGCAAACCATAAATGTTTCCAGGCAATTTGCTGTGAAATTTGACAGCACTTTGATTATCCTTATTTGTACCAATATTAAAGTAATGTTTTCCCCTTTAGCTGATTGCATCCAGTGAAACTGCAAGGTATGTATTATTTATTTGCTTTTCCAGCCATTACTTTGAAGGTAAAATCAAGTGACCAGTGGTGGATGGAATCAAGGATAGTGCCTGTTCCATTATTTAAAGATGTTCTAACTACTTTTGGTTCCTTCAGCCCCTGGGTAGCCTAATCTGGCCCATTATGTTGTTGTCCCACTAAAAAGCTACAGTGTAAACTCATCATTTCTCTAGCTGTCTACCTATTTCTTCTATATAAAAAATGCAGCAATCTGGAAACCACTATTTGGCAGGGGTGGGATGCTACCGGTTCTGCCCAGTTCTATAGAACCTGTAACTGTGAAGAGCAGCTGACACCGAACCAGTTCAGTGTTTGGCCCACCCACTTGCCCAGGCTCTAGGCTGTCCTTTATTCCCTGCTTTTCCCTCCTCAGTTGCTTTGCAAGGCACAGCTAAGGTTGAAAAAGCAGGAAACAAGAGGATTTTCTTGCAAATGCTGCACACGATTGTCCGCAGTTTGGAGAACCAGCAAATTGCTCCACTGGCTGGCCCCTCCCCTCCCCTCCCACTCACTCCTTTACTAGCATGTGAACCATCCAACTTGCCTGGTTTGGTAAGTTGCTGTTCTTCCTTTTTTTCCCCCTGACCATCAGCTGTTCTGCTTTGCCGGGAGATTTAGATTAGCTAGAAAGCAGGAAATCCTTGGATTTCTTCTTTCTAGCTAATCTAAAAGCAGAGCCGAACCTTCCTTAGGACTGAAGCTTCTATTTTTCAGGGCAGACTTAGTAGCCGATTGGAGATAGATAGATCTCTATGTAAATCTGTGATTCTGTGAGCAACTTAATCTGCCTGCCTGCTTTGCCTGCTTTTGGGTAAAAGTTGCTCTTTTTTATAAAAAAAATCAATATTTACATAAATATTTATAATATTTACATTCAAGCAATGGCCACCCAGTCATATGACCACCAAGACATACCCACAAATTAGGCCAGACCCACAGAACCGGTTGTTAAGAAATTTGAATCCCACCTCTGGTATTCGGTACCTCTTAAGGAAAAATGCTGATTTTTGTAACATTTCTATTCACCATTTCCCTCAGCATTCAGTTCAGATTACAATGTAATGGAATGAATGTCCACGGTGTTCTTTGATTACCAGATGTTTTTCTCACTGACATTTACTTATTTTCTATGCTGCCAGTGAATCACAACACAGTTAATAGGATCGGCATAACAATGACAAAAGGGAGCTAAAATGTGCCTGGTGCATAGAATTTTAACGTTTTAAAAAGAAAATTGTACTGTAAGTTGGTGCAGTTATAAAACAAACCATCAAGTAATTAGATCCATTTTTACGATAGTCTTTAAGGAAATGCACTGGTTTTTAAGCAAATCTCCCTTTGACTTTGCTTGTCACAAGCCAATTGGGAAGACCACAAATAATGATCACATGATCACTGTTTTAAATGCAAACCTATTGCCAATTTGCACAAATGTGACCATGTGACTATGGGAGTGATGTGACAATTGTAACTTGACAACAGGTTGTAAATTATTTTTCCCGAGGCTGACATAACTTCAAACCTTTGATAAAAAAAATATTATGAGGGCAAGAATACTTGTTTTGTCTATGTTCAGTTGACGTCATTTGGTGAGAGGACGATGGCGGTTGTATATCATCTTTCTTCCCACTGTTGTGAGAGGACAGGGGGTTGAACTTTAACCTCCACCTTGAGGTCCGTGTGATTTGGCCCCTCACCATTGTGAGAGGATGGTGGGCCTTTTATCATCGGGACTCCCCAGTGACCGTGAGAGGGTCATAGGGGTAGAGGATCTCTTCTTTTGCAGGACAACATATTCTGGCCCTTTCTTTGTCATCAGGCCTTACTGCCCGGAGATGATGAAAGGATGAAGTTTACTTATTCGGCAGCCGAACTATGGGCCCTGAGGAATGTCCCCCTTTCTCAGGTCTGGCCCTCAGACCTTTCCCTGTCATACCTCGAGGATGGTTCTTGGGTACCAGAGAGGAGACATGGCGCAGCTGGGGGTTTTAACTATATGGATTTTAAGGGTTCTTTTAAATTATTTAAATTCTTGACAAAATTTTTAATGGGGTTAGGGAAAGGGAATTTATTATTGGGGTTAGGTAGGGGGACCGGACTGGGTTTGGGGGACAACCTGTCTGGGAATAAGGCCGGACCGGAGCATGCCTGCAACCGGGAGACCTTGGGACCGGGATCGGTCGATTCGAAGATGGGGGCTTCTTCTGGGGAGGGGGATGAAGGGGCTATCCTTACGATCGGTGGGAGAGGCAGGTATGGTGTTGACAGGGGGTCTTATCAAGTTATGGGAGCCCGCCCCCACTGTTTACAAGCGGTGGTGTGCTCCGGCCCCCAGGTCACTTCTCGCCCCCTGAGTTGTTTGAATGATCGGGCCCCGGGCCTTCGGCTAATGCTATGCAATGCCAGGTCTGTAGTGAATAAAGCCCCCCTTGTTCACGATCTTGTCATGGAGGGGGGTGCGGACCTGGCTGGCATTACCGAGACCTGGCTGGGACAGGAGGGGGGTGTCCCTCTAGTAGAAATGTGCCCAGCTGGGTTTCGGGTTTTTCATCGGCCAAGGGTCCAGGGGAGGGGTGGGGGGGTTGCGGTAATTATTTGGGAGGATCTGGATCCTAGGGAATCCACTGTTCCTCAGACGACCGGATGTGAGTCCCTTTTTGTTAAGGGTGGTTCCGGGGTTCAGATGGGCCTATTGATCACATACCTGGCTCCCTGCTATGTGACATCGGCCCTGCCTGAGCTCCTCAAAATCATAGCCGGTCTGGCGGTTGAGACCCCCAGGCTGATGGTCATGGGGATCTCAACCTGCCTTCGGCCGGTAGGGCCTCGGGGATTGCTTAGGAGTTCTTGGTTTCCATGACAGCCTTGGGCCTGACCCAATGAATTAAGGAACCCACGCATACTGGGGGTCACATCCTGGATCTGGTTTTTTTCTCTGGACAGTGGCAGGATGATCTGGGTGTTGGGGACATTTTTGTTGAACCCTTGTCATGGTCAGATCATTCATTCCTTAGGCTGGACTTCCAGGCCGCTCCTCCCCATCGCAGGGAGGCAGACCAAATACGTTGGTACCGCCCCAGGCGCCTGATGGATCCAGATAGGTCCCTGATGGAGCTTGGGCCATATCCCAACATTCAAACTCACGACTTGGTGGGGGACCTGGTCGCCACCTGGGAAAGGGTGGCGGCTGGGGCCCTGGACTGGGTCGTGCCCTTGCGGCTTCTGACCTGGCGCCGCTCTCACTCGGCCCCCTGGTTTTCTGAGAAGCTGAGGGAGATGAAGCGCTGGAAAAGATGCCTGGAGATATTTGGAGGACTACTCGCTCCGGACCTGACCGAACACTTTTACGGTCTTATATCAAGACCTATTTAGTGGCGATAAGGGTGGCAAGGCGTTTTTACTTTTCCACCCTTGTTGCGTCCGCAGGAAACCACCCGGCCGCCCTGTTTAGAGTGACCCGCTCCCTCTTGGAAGGGGGAGCGTGGGAGGACCTCTTGCAGGGACAGGCTGAGGATTTTTCAAAGATCCTGGTGGATAAAATTGCTCAGATCCGGGATGGGTTGGACTCTGAATGGGCAGCTCTGGGTGGGGGATCAGGGGCGGAACTTGAAACAGTCATTTGGGAGGAGTTTGATCCTGTGACCCCCGAAGATGTGGACAGGTTGCTCCGGGCACTGAATGCAACCACATGTTTATTGGACCCGTATCCTTCCTGGCTGGTGTTGGCCACCCGGGAGGTGACACGAGGTTGGTTTCAGGGTATTATTAACACTTCCTTGAGTGAGGGATATCTACCCTCCGCCTTGAAAGAGGCGGTGGTGAGACCCCTCCTCAAGAAACCGTCCTTGGACCCAACTCTGTTATCTAATTATCGTCCCGCCTCCAACCTTCGTTTTATGGCGAAGGTTGTTGAGAGTGTGGTGGCACAACAGTTTGCCCAGCACCTGGATGAAGCTGTCTATTTAGATCCACGCCAATCGGGCTTCAGGCCCGGGCACAGCACAGAGACGGCGTTAGTCGCATTGGTGGATGATCTCTGGAGGGCCCGTGACAGAGGTTATTCTTCTGTCCTGGTCCTCTTAGATCTCTCGGCGGCTTTCGATACTGTCGACCACAGTATCTTATTGCAGCGGCTGGAGAGGTTGGGAGGGGAGGCACCGTTATGCGGTGGTTCTCCTTCCTCTCTGACCGCTCGCAATTTGTGTTGGCAGAGGGGCCGAGGTCGGCCCCGAGGCCCCTGGTTTGCGGGGTGCCTCAGGGGTCGGTACTCTCGCCCCTTCTGTTCAACATTTATATGAACTGCTGGGTGAGATCATCTGTGGCTTTGGGGTAAAGTTCCATCAGTACGCTGATGATACTCAGCTGTACATTTCTACCCTGGGCCACCCCGATGAAGCCGTCAAAGTGATGACCCGGTGCCTGGAGGTCGTGCAGTGTTGGATGGGACGAAACAGGCTTCAGCTCAACCCATATAAGACTGAGTGGCTGTGCTTCCCGGCACCCCGGTACAGCCAGCTGGTTCCATTGCTGGCTGTGGGGGGGGGAAATTCTTGCCCCCACAGAGACGGCCCGCAATCTGGGTGTCCTCCTGGATATGCAACTGTCACTGGAAGACCATGTGGCAGCCATCGCCAGGGGGGCTTTTGGTCAGGTCCGTCGGATCTACCAGTTGCGGCCTTTTCTGGATCGGGATGTGCTTCGCAGTCACCTCCGCCCTGGTGACCTCCTGCCTAGACTATGCCAATGTTCTCTACATGGGGCTGCCTTTGAAGAGCATCCGGAGGCTCCAGTTGGTGCAGAATGCAGCCGCGAGGGTGGTAATGGGAGCTCCTCGGGGCTCCCATATTATGCCACGTCTGCGCATGCTACATTGGCTCCCGGTGGCCCTCTGGATGCGCTTCAAAGTCTTGGTTACTATCTTTAAAGCGCTCCATGGCTCGGGACCGGGATACTTGCGAGACCGCCTCCTGCCATCATCGACCTCCCACCGACCAGTACGCTCCCATAGAGTCGGTCTCTTCGGGGTGCCGCCGGCTGGACGGCTGGTGACTCTGAGGATGCAGGCCTTCTCATTGGGAGCACCCCCTCTCTGGAATGAATTACCCCCGGAGGTAAGGGCCGTCCCTGATCTCATGGCCTTCCGTCGGTTACTTAAAACTCACCTATTTCGGCAAGCCGGACTGGCCTAAGGGTTTTTAAATTTTAACCTGGTTTTAATTTCTTTTAACTTTTGTTTATATTTTTAATTAGAGCCATGCTATATTTAATTCTTTTAATTTTTAATATTGTCATGTTGTGTATGTGTTCTGTATATGTATTTTTATCTTGGCTGTTCAATGCCTCGAGTCCCTTTTGGGAGAGGGGGCGGTATATAAGATAAATAAATAAATAAATAAATAAATAAATAAATAAATAAATAAATAAATAAATAAATAAATAAATAAATGATTAAAACTTTAGTTTGAGTTCTTGATATATAGTTCCATGAGAAAAAATATATAGTATTCTACATATATGCAATGATACTGTATTGATCATGCATTGATACCTAGCACTGATGATATTACCTAGTTCGGTAATGAAATGTTTGCAAGTAAACAACCAAGCTCAGAAAGCACAAAACACTCCACAGTCTTTATATTTAGAAGCAAGACAAATTTCGCAACAATAATGGTGCTGTTTAACCAGTATGCATGAACTATATAGTTCTAGATGCTTTCTAATTATGCAATTTAAATAATAATAAAAAAAATTAAATAATAATAATAAAAATAATTTGTGGACCAAATTCTTAGAAACTAGCATTTCCAAAGCATGTAATTTAAGAAATTGGCTCTGGCAATATTTTAATAATAAATCAAAATACAAGATATACATTTGTGGGGAAAAATCAGTTTGGTATATTCATCTTTATTAGAGTAACAGAAACTTGGTAACTGGCAGTATCAATAACTTATTCTCCCAATGTGCTAGATATTAGATAACTTTACAAATATCCATGTGTCCTGTAAATACAATAGACATATTTCTAACAGTCCAGGTGGGTTGTAAAAAGTTGTCATTCTAAGTTAGCAAAATTCCAAGTAGAAAAATGTAACATTCAAATAAAAACCTGGCCTGGAAAAGGGATTTATCTACGTCAGCAACAGATGTATCTTTGCTTGAAAGAAACAAAATATGAAAATTGCACCTAGATGGGAGGTAAAAGGGATCCAATATATTTGAAAATGTTATCTGTAAATTCAGTTTGTCTGTTTTTGAAAAACTGATTCATTGGATAATATTTATATTATATTATGGTTGTAAGAAATTTGAACAGATTGCAAATGGACAGATGAACAATGTTTATAAGTAATTCTATATAACAGGGGTCCCCAACTGCCAGACCATGGCCACTACCAGGCAGTGAGCTGTTCAAAACCAGGCTGCCCGAAGTGGCAGATGAGCACGCATGTGTGCATTTCCCCTTGCATGAGCAGTGGGTGAACACATGAATGCACACTCCATTTGCATGAGCGGTGGGTGCACGTGCCTGCCACTTGCATTAATAGAGGTGTGTGCCTGCACGCAGTTGCCTGTTGCTCACACAAAACCATCCCCTCTCCCCCTGCCCGACACTGGTCCTTAAAGTCAAAAGAGTTGGGGAACTCTGCTATATAAGACCAAACAGAATAAGTATTTAATATCTTATCAGAAGTAAAACTAATGAATTCATTGGGAAAAGATGAGAAAAGGCAATCTGGTGATTCTTTTAGTTTTCCAGAAGGCCATCAAGATCTGGCTTTTTACTCAGCTGCTAGGCTATAGCGAGGGCCTTTGGGTTGGAGGATGTTGCAAGGGAATGATAGAGGTTTTAGTTTTGGTTGTGCTTAGATTTTTTTGGTTTTGTAATTCAGTTGTTTTATTTTAAGATAGATATCCATATAAATCGTTAAATAAAATGAAAGTTATTTAGTTAATTATATTTTAAAAAGCAGGTTTGCAGATTGATATATTGATGTAGACTACTACTGAAGAGTATCTGGAAACTACAACTGGTGAAAAGTGCATGGGCACAGGCAGCTTTTGGGCCCTAGAGTAGTTCATATGATGCCGCTGTTTCATAATATTGAGCCACGGTGGTGCAGTGGTTAGAGTGCAGTACTGCAGGCTACTTCTACTAACTGCTGGCTGCCTGAAATTTTGGCAGGGTTGTCATGAGTCACAGTGGTGCAGTGGTTAGAGTGCTGTACTTCAGACTACTTCTGCTGACTGCGGGCTGCCTGCAATTTGGCAGTTCAAATCTCAACAGGTCAAGGTTAACTCAGCCTTCCATCCTTCTGATGTGGGTAAAATAAGGACCCAGATTGTTGGGGTCAATATGATGACTCTGTAAACCACTTGGAGAAGGCTGTAAAGCATTGTAAAGTGATATATAAGTCTAAGTGCTATTGTTATTGCTATTCCAGGTGCAATTCAAGACATTGGTTATTATTCTTAAGCCCTACATGACACAGGTACAGGTACTTGAATATGAAACTTCATCTCTATGAAACTGTGCCAGCAGAAGAGATATTCTGCCGATCCATTGGTCAGGGAATTCCAGTTGGCAGCATCTAGGAATGATCATTTTTTAAAATTTCTGGAATCAATTATTTCCCTCTTCCTAATTTTAATTTTACATGATTATTAAGCTTCCAGTACTGTTACAGGGATGATGCAAGTAGAAAAATAGTGATCTCTTTGGTGGGAAGATAAGAGTGTTCGGTGTGCCTTTGGAGTTTAGACATGTCGGCCACATGACCACGGAGATATCTTCAGACAGTGCTGGCTCTTCGGCTTTGTAACGTAGAAGAGCACCACTCCCTAGAGCTGGAAACTACTAGCATGTATACCTTTACTGTTACAGGATAAATCCACTGTAAGATAGAGAGTAAAGTTAAATGAACTGTCCATCACTTTTGCAACATTTTTGTTAATAAGTGCAGTTTAAAACTTTCCATGTGAATTGCTTATGAGGGTAGTCAGCAGTTTTAAAGGTGAAAAAAAGCAGTGACTCTTTTAGAAAAGGAAGACATTTTTCAGAATTGTTTTTTTAAAATTTTATTATTTTATCCAAAAAATTGTTTATTAATATTTACAGTGTACTAGCTCTTTAATTTACATATTACATTTTTTGGAGTACTATGATATTTATAAGCTAATACACAAATCTATCTATCACCTGTCTATATCTATCTATCCATCCATCCATCCATCCATGCATCCATCGATCCATTCATTATAAGAAAACATTAAATTATTAAAATTATTACATTGAACTCTCTTAAAATCCGATCAATCTCAGTCAAATGGTATTGGGATCATGTTTTAATTTAAGAATATTGCATGAGGAATAAAGCAACAAATGTTTGTGTAACAGTTTATGCAGCACGCTCTCTTAAATTGCTGTCACTTTAAGAGAAACAGTTTTAGCATATTGCTTTTCTAAAGTACTCTTGTATAAACACTACACTGGAACATTTCATTAGCATTTAGAGAACAATAAAGAAACACAGTTTAATAGGGTAATATGTTTTAGTGGCCTTAGTAGAACCCTACTTAACACAGTGGGATTTTCTGCAGCACAGAGACATAGGAAACTGTTCTGTATACATTTACTGTGTGGGACTTCCTCCTTCTGGGGAGCATGCGGTTTAGAGCAAAGGAAAATAACTTTCCTCCTGCAGTTTACCAATGAAAGAAGCATTTTAAAATACAGTGTCTGAGAGTGAGATCTAAATTTGTCTGGCAAAATTATAGAACTCTGTTACATTTGTAAATAATTTCATTATTAAGGAAAGAAACAAAATTTCATTAGTTATTTTATGCATTTTGATTTTATATCAAAGCAGTGTGGTGACCATTAAAGGAATCTATATTTAAAGATTATGGTAATAGTCCAGAGCATATGTCTGTGGTATATATACATTCACTTGAATATTGTAGGCAACAAATATTTTCTAATTATTGATACATGAAATGTGAACAATTTAATGCAATGAATTTTGTCGTAGTATACTGAAATATATTTAATATCCTGGTTAGGTACACAATTTACTTTGTGTCCATAAGTGTGAATATTAAAGTGAGAGTGAAGAGTGATAAAGGAAATTATGTTTACTTAGGGCATGAACTATGAATTTTGGCTCTCTAGTCCCATAAGGCACTTTTGAATTTTGGCTCTCTAGTCCCATAAGGCACTTTTCTTTCAGCAATTTATTTTCCTTTTAAAAATGAGATCATTTTGTCTAATTAAGCAAAATATGTGCAAAATATGTGCAAAGTGTAGATTTATGAAAGCTGGTATCTTCATTTATCTCAACAAAAAAGTGGCTTCAGTTTTTAACACATTTAACTTTTAAGCTTAAAGAAACTTTTCCCAAATTGTCTAGCTTGATTATTGCACAGAAGAATGTCCCAATATTTTAACCTTTGTTATTTATTTTCTTTGGAGTTTAAAGATGTGTTAAAATTCGGAATGACAATTGGTATTTTAAAAGTTCACAAATTTGCAAAATTCTTCCCTAGACCTTAAAATTCTGGTTGCTTGTTTCCCCTGAAGAATCCAAATTATAAAAATTAAATCATGTACATTTTCATGCATTTTAATTATTAAATGTTTAGCCTGTAAAAGTGAAACTTTTGACATATGGCAATGAGACATTACATGAGAAATTTCAAAATATGAAGGCAGTGGGGAGCTATTGCTAAAGTAACAGAATCTAGACCCGTTGGCAATCAAACCATGTCTAAATGATTGAAGAAAGTGCCTAGATTCTGGCTAAGAAATTAATGCCTTAAGCCAGGGGTGCCAAATTGGCAGCCTGCGGACCGGATGCGTCGCTCACAGGTTACGCTCACCCTGGCTCTACAAAGGCAAAAAATGTGGTACAGCACAATATGTCATGTGACTCAATTAAGTTTGACACCCATGACTTAAGTTTTTAAATAAAAAATAAATCACATAATGACTATCATAAAAATGTACATTCTGTTAAAATAAAGAAATTCTGAAGTCAATTAGGAAATTCCAAAAACCCATAAAGGAGCACGATAGAATGTGACATTTATATCTCTCTATTCTCTTATTTTATTTATATGATTATGTATCTAAACAAAATTAAAGCCTGCTTCCTTGAATGGAAAATATATTAGAAGAATTTTCATATATCCAAATAACTTTTAAGTACCAATTTCCATTATGTCAGTAAAGAAAAAAGCAGTAGTATGGCCATATTCTAATTAATATTTTTCCTTGGAGAAAATTCCAAATAAACTAGACAAAGTGGCCAGCATAAATGTTGCAGCATAAATGTTACTTATGTATTCATCAGTATTATAGTCCATTGTGCTACAGAATATTAAGAAATATTAAAGGAATGTTCTTTTTCTGAAAGGACATTTTAGACAAGAAACAATTCAAGATATTTTAACATAATTCAGTGCTAAATTATAACAGATATTGAATAAGAAGCTAAAGCCTATCCTGAAAGAACAGTGATTTTATCTTTTCATAAAAATATATCTTTCATGCAGTATTTTAGGTTATAAAACCCCTTAATTTTTAACTGTTTTCTAGTTTTTGTTAATGAAAATAAAGTACTCTCATTGCCTTAGTGATGATTTCCAATTACATTTTCCTCAATTTTCAACTAATACAATTCATGTTCCTGCTGTCAGATTCTTTTTCTACATTGTGTTCAGTGTACATTTCCTTGGTTGAACCAGTGTGAAAGGCATTGCCAAAATCCAAACAATTTATATCTAGCACATTTCCTCCATCCACCCAGTTTCCTACTGAAGAATGATTGTTACAAAAATACTTATTTATATTGGAACAGAATGTATTTAAAAGAATTGCAGTCCCTGCTCATTTCTTTTTGATAGTAATTTGAAGCATAGGGGACAATAAAGTGAAGTTGTAAAATCAGGGCATTTGCAACCATTGAGAAATTGGAGATTCTTAAGATGTTATGAAGACATGAAGAATATAAGCAAATTTGGGATAAACTGAAGACTCAGACTGTGAGCTTAAAAAAATTATATCTTTAGTAAAAAAAATATATTTGTGCAAGGCCTCTTAAAAGCTGCATGCTGTCAACTGTTCCCGTTCTTTAGGAACATAAACAGGATCTAGGGACAGCTTGTGCAAGAAAACAGTTGGAATACTGGAATACTATAGTTTTTCTGTAGCCAGCTTATTTTTCGTCATCACCCTGTGTACGAGAGAAGTGTCAAGAGGTATTATGAAAAATTCTTAGCCCATTTAATCACAGTTGTAAGAATAATTTAGTATATTTTAAAATTCTAGCCCTGGAATTTTTCAACACATACTTAAAGTTTAAAAAGATTCTTCAGTCAATGCTTCAATAGCTGGACTCTTCAATTAAAAAAAAATTCTTTTTTTTTTAAAAGAAAAAGTAGGTATAGACAATACTTATGGTAACAAAACCGCACTATGCTACACAGTCTTCATTTATTCTTCAGTTATTCTGTATTTGTATTCTGTTTCTCTACTTTTTTTTACATATTGATTAAATATCTAATTGATAATCTATTGGAGTTAAAAGTATTTTAAAATAAATACCTTAAAATAAAGTTATAAATAAAGGGATAATATATGATAGCAAAAAGTGGGAGGCTGTTATTTTGGAAACTGTATGATCTATAATTTAGTTGTTTAATGCTATAAGTGTAATATATATGTGTGTGTGTGTGTGTGTATGTGTTACATATATACCCACACACAGAAATGTTATCTTTTTGGAAAGATATTAATAAAAATAACTATAATATAAATATAAAATATTTCTTTGTAAATATAAAATATTAAATGGAGTATTTATAAAGATTAAATACTTTAACATGTTCAAATCCACAAATGGTTGTGATTTGTTGATTATCCAGGAAAGAGAATAATACTATTATTAATTTTGAAAAATACAAAGCTATCATAAATTACTGAATCAGTTGTTTAAGTCAGGAAAAGCTATCCTTACCAAAGTATCCATTCTTCCAGTGATAATATTAGTATTCACTAACTTGACCTTCTGTTATAATTAATGCCTTTAGAAAAGTTACTTCAGTCTGAAGGAATGAGAACAGTATCCATGTTACTATATTTTTATATATGTTATTGCTATCGCTAGAAATAGTAAGTGTTCTCATGAAATAATTTCTATTATTAAAGAAATCCTATTATTAAGAAGAGCTGAGTTTTAGTGTTGATATAATGTGAATATTTTAACAACGTGTGTAACACAACTTACCAGAATGGGCCATTGGAAATTTTAGTATTTTCTTTGTGCAAATCAAAAACTCTAATAGATGTTACTGTTGCATCTGTGTAGGTGTTTGGGTAAACATTTTTGCTTCCCACTGATGTTGTGGCTATGTTTGAATGTTTGTATGAGTACATTGGAAAGCACATATGCTGTGTTTTAGGTCATATGATCAGGAGGGAGTAGCGATGTGGGTTTAGACTGGAGAAATCAACAGCATTCTGAATCAGTGCCAATATATTTTCTCCTGGGAATCCATTTGTGATATTTTTCTTTATTGTTTTCTCTGCAGCTCTCAGCATGATCCAATCCATTTTTTAAATTTCATCTTTCTTTTCCCTGCATTATCAAATGTGTACCTTTCAGAGTTATTCTGTTGATGGCAGACAGAATCTTAATTGACTATTGATGGAATATCAATATCTTAACAAAGAAACAACTGTCCAAATATCATTTGTACCTCATTTTTCTGTTGTCATTTGCTGTGATAAGTTTGTATATCATTTTAACCTTTATCCTTTTCCTCTTTTATATTATTGGAATTTTAGATGGGATTGACTTGAATAAAGGGAAAAAGGCTACAAAATTAATCATGGTCCAAAAAAACTTAAGGATGTTTTATGAATGATCAGCCAATATGCAAAAATATATTTATTTATTTTATATTTTGCTTTTCTACTAATGAAAGCACATCTGCCTAAATATGATATTACAATATCTAATTAAAATTTAGAGACATTTAGATCCTAAATGTTAAATGTTAAATTTAATTCCCCCCCTTTTTTTTCCTCTTTTTTTTTGTACTTTTTTCTTTTTTGTGACTGTTAGGCTTGAATGTCATTTTGTTTGTTACTGTTTTGTACATTATTTTATATGATAAAACAATAAACAATAAAGAGAAAATTTAGAGACATATTACTTTAAAACATATAAATATTGTAAATCAATCAATCAATCGTGCCCACAAGTTCAAGCTACTTTAGAAACCTGGTTAACTGGCATATTAACAATCATACCAGTTAATCATTAACATACTTTGTTTTTCAATAGAACAGTATAAAAAAGGTAGGGTCTAACCTGGACTTATGGTGAAACCTGTTTGTTAAATACTTGCACTCTTGTCTCTGGTCAATTATCTGATTACAGTATTCTAGAAAAGCAAAAAAAAAAATGGCCCCACATAGAAACACTAGTAGTTCAAGAAGCAGTTAACTATATGTTACTTACATGACATATTCAGCATTGTAATCATCCCACTTGTGCAGTCCTAGGCCTGTCCATTACTAAAGCCTTTAACAGCATATTCAACTATGAGCCTAAATCTTTAAGAGGAGTATAACCCCTCCCAGAATGCTGGCATTCATATCCCTGTTAAATTTTAGTCTGTGTGCTCAAGCTGTTTTACTCAAATTAGATACTTTTCTGAAATTTTAAAAATTCCTTTGATTCCAGGAGATATTAGATTGTTCGGCATGGAAAGTAAATCTCAAGTATCTCCCATCAGATTGAAGTACATATTAAGTATTCATTTGATTCCGAACAGTTCTTTAAACTACTACAGTAATGAAGTTAATCCGAAGATAAACATCTTGCATGGGAAAATGTATTTGTATTTGTGGGTATGGGCAAGATATATATTTGTACAGTGCATAAATTCCCAACATGTGTAAGACTGATCTATAAACTTATAGGCATCTATAACTAAATAGGAATAATGAAAGATGAAACTCATGGCTTATTGTTATATTATCTCTGGCAAAATTCAAAAAAATACTATACTTTTTGAATACTCTAATTTATCTAAGCTCATTAAAATAATACAAAATATGAAGAAAAAATTTTGCACTGATGATTATAGATTATCTGTTACCAGTTATCTTTACACAAAATTGTAAGCGGCAGAGTGGATTTTCAGAACTAAATCATCATGCACATGATTGGATACACAGTTTCAAAGTTAAAATTCTGTCCTATATAAGATTCATGTGATGCTAGATGTATTGTTTCACAGGAACTATCTTTATGTGTAGAGAAAAGCAAATATTGATTATTAAATGGGGGTACATTGTAATGTCCTACCAAAATCTTTTTTCTTACCAAAACAAATGCTCTCTTATGAGACTTCATTGTCTGCTGTATCTACATATCCCATTAACTCTTTGGCTATATGAACTGATGCTGATTTCAAAGGGGAGTTTTGTGTTTTAATATTTGTAAATAACTGGTATCATATTTTGCTGCATTGACTATAGTAAAAATTAAGTAGGATATGCTGTTATTTTGTTTTTGATGACATATTTTTATTTTTTATTTTTATTCTTGCTTTGCTACTTTATATATTTTATTGTATCTGAAAAACTATGCAGCATTATTCCCGGAATGGCATTACAACCCTGAAACTTTGACACCCCTATTTCACCAATGTAGTGTATATTTCATTTAAAAACACCCACAGTATATTTAATCCTGTAAATATATGAGCACAACATCTACCCCACCCAAACTAAGTTGTTATTGTTTATTCCTTTGCTTTCTTACATAGATTTTACATAATTTTGTCTGAGAAAGAGATTTTTAAACGGTTGTTTAGGATAAAATTGTACATTACATTTTGTTTTTCAATTTTGTGCAAGTGTTACAGTAAAATATACTATAATTTTTAAAATGTGAATGTAATCTGCCTTAGCAGCCCTGATGATAGAAATACATCAATAAACTGTGAAGATTTCCCATTTAGTGCATATATCTGTATAAAAGTGCAGTTCTTTTTTCATTGCAATTTTGTCCTAAAAATCTCATGTGTGTGTGTGTGTGTGTGTGTGTGTGTGTGTGTGTGTGTGTGTGTTAGTTATTGCTCATTCCTCCCACAATCATGCGTATGTAAATTCATCTATTTAAAAAAAATATATAATGCCTATTATTTTAATAAGTTAGCTGTTGATATAAAGATTCAGGAAATGTTCCCGTCTCCCCCCACCTTTCAGAATGCTATTTGCGAACCTTTATTTCAGAACTATATTTTTCTACTCTGAAGTGTCTTCTTTATTTTCTTTCTTCATTACAAACTGCTCTGAAAGAGCTTTTCTAACTAAAAAAAAAGAGCTATGCTTGACTGATAATGCATTGCTTTGGATGGTGAAACATTATGAAAGTTTAATTTTTAATTAAATCTGAAATAGCAATTATTACTGAAAGAGATTTTAACCTGTTTCTTTTCAGAGTGCCTGAAGTTACATTTTAGATGCTGAAATCACTGCACCTTAAAAACAAAAAAAGGTTGAATTGAACTGCATTCCTGTAAGTAAAAGATTTTCTAATACTTTTTGTCAAACACACATTAACAGAATATGTGGATCTAGGGATGTACATCTTATATATACTTACACAGAAAAACATGTACATATCAATACATAGCAGGAGTTACACCATATTATTTTGTTTGTGCTACCTGATTCATATGTAATTATGAATGTTTTAAACCTTTGTTTCAAAGGTCAAAGCATGTTAAACTTAAGGAATAGGAAAGAGTTTCTTGGGAAGATTCAGATATATCAGATAACAAGATGCGTAATTCCTTGTTATGTTTGTTTTAGATATCTGAACTTTTGCACACCGTAGTCAACATAGTACAGTTCATTCCTTTTGAACAACTAAGAAATTATTTCCAAAAGCAAAGATAGGTGGACATTAAGTTGCAGTATCTACTTTTAGTTTATTGTTAGAACTCTTTAGCTCCATTAAGTAAATCCATGGGCAGAATAATGCCCAAGAGGATTAATATAAGGAATCTATTTTCACTAAGTCTTATTAAAGACTTAGTCTTTAATAATTTAATTGTTATTAAATAGTTAGTAACCTTGGCAGATTGGTTTATAGTTGGCCATGTATTTTCTAATAGATTCCAAACTATGTTTTACATTCCTTGCTAAAATGCAAATTAGTGTACAATTTTTCCTTCTTTTGTCTTTTTCTAATTGGGAAAATGTATTTATCAGGAATTGCAGAACTATCACAGTGTTTTTAGAACTGTTTCTTTTCATACAAAGAACTAAATCTTTATTATTTCTCTCTAGAAGTAGTGGACAGGAATATTGGACTTAGTTTTACACAATTATGTTAGATATTATTTGGTTTCATTTCTTTAAAATGCTGGTTTCTTTTCCTTCTTTCTCATTTACCTTTGTGTATGTCAACATTCATTATCCTACTGTGTTTTCATAATTATTCCAGTTGCGATGTACAAAATTGCATTTTTTTTCTTTTCTGCCTTTGAATGTGTGTTCTCTGTCATTTTCCAGTACATGACTTCAACTCATCCATCACTTCATGCAATTCATGACTATCTCTTATTCTTTGTCTTAGAACCTTTATTCTTATTAGTAGGTTCCATATAATCTTGCTTTGCTTTGTCACATTTCTTGCTTTTATGTTCAGCAACTGGTTTTCTAAAATATGATGGTTAATCAATTTTTAATAAGTACTGTTAATCTATCTGCTTCTTCTGAAGTAGTAAGAATGCTAATAGTAATAGTATTAATATGGTTTTTATGTTGTTTTAATTCTTGAGAGGGAGCCACACAGAGTTTGGTATAATATGGGTGGTTGTATAAATGTTTTAAATATGTATGATATCATTGAAATTTTCTTTACTTAACAGAATTTTATTTGGAGTACATAAATCTACCTTTAGCTAATTTCATACTTATCTTTTTTGGATGTATTCCTAATTTGCAGTTGATAACCCTTACTTTTATAGCAGTAAGCTTATATGAAAATAAACTGAAATGTTCATTCCCAGATTACTCAGCATGGTTGGGTTTTACAGGTACTTAATTAATTTTGTAAAAACATATAAAGTTTATTTTATTGCATCAGAGTTCATCTAACTAAGGAGTAAGCAAGTTAATTATGGGCTGAATATGGCTTCCCAACCCCTCTTTTTAGTGTGTTTTTTGTGCTTTTACTGATGCATTTGTGGTGCTTTTTGCATTTGATAATGATTAAAGAATAAAACAGAACTTTACTGCAAGACTCTAACTAATTTTTTAGATTGTAAGTCTTCAAAATGAGATAGAAAAAAATCAGGAAAACATGACATTGTGGTGACATCATCTGTGATTAGCTATAGTTCCTAAAAGACTCAGATGAAAAAATAAGTTGTACTTCATAATCCCTGGAGAGAATTTGCACAGCTATGATTTAGCTAAGTAGACAAAACTACTGATAATTTTATTACTTCCTTATGCTTTGAAATGTAGGAAACAGGCAAGTGAATGATACATTTGTCAACTCATAAAATATTTCTATGGTCTTTTTAGAATTGCCAACAGAAAGGGAGGGGGAGCAATGCGGCAGCTTGAAAACTGTGCATTCCATAAATAGTTTTCATAGATAGTAACTAGGTGACTGAAGTTTCTGCCACGCAAAATTCTAATGGAGAACATAATTGATGACTCTTGGCTACAGATGTGTCCCATTGGAGAATATGAATTATGATACACCCAGGGGCTGGGGGGAAAACCAGGGTCAAGGGTGACAATGAATTATGTGTCTCAGAATCGCTACACCAGGCAGTGCCAGACATTTTAACTCCCAATAAATCCTTTTGAAGTTTTGGAAGTTTGGCTCAAGACTCATGATTTAATTGGGGTAACTGCCGGAATCCTGACAGCTAGAGTTAGGCAACTCTAAAAAGACCATAGAAATATTTTAGGAATTGACAACAATTAATGAATTTTACCTCAAAATAAAGAAGTTCAATAAAATAGACGAAGTAGTTTCTAATAAAAGCTTATGAAATCCTACATCCATTCCATACTTCTCCTCAAAAATGGACACAAACTTCGAAAGCTGCATATCTTATTCAGAATAAAATGTTATGCTTTAATAATTGTTAGTCTCTCTCTATAGTTCTTTTTTTCTTTCTATTATATTTTATAAACATAGACACTTTTTATTGTTTCACTACAGTGATATTTATGTAACCTGAAATTATTGACATCATACTATTTATAAAGATTAAAGTATTGAACATATAGAAAAGGGATGTCAAACTCACGTTATCACAGCATTGTCATGTGACATATTGTGACTTTTTCCTCCTTTGCTAAACTGGACATGGGCGTGTAAAAAGAACTAGAGTTAAATGATATCTCTAGCAGAATAGTTTGTTTAAATGTAAAAATGTTTCTGCTGTAACTTTTATGGAAACTTGTAACTTGTAACCCGAAGCATTATAAAAATAAATACATTATTCTAAACACTCAGTCAATTCCTTTTAGATGTAATCTTTCTGGCCTTGAAGGTGTAAATCCAATCTGTTTTATGACACCTAAAAGGGGATTGCCTCTTGTTTATTGAATTTATTTCATTTGAAGAAAATTCACAAACTTCTTTGAGTTGAAATTTTCTTTAGATACCAATACTATATTATCCTCTAAGGATCAAGTAGCTTTCCAATCTATAAAATAGAGTTCATCATGTGTTGTAACGATTTTAGTAGTTCATCTTCAAAATATTTATAAGAGACTAGTAAACAACCAGGTCCAAGACTTTCCCTTATTTTGATCTTTTTTATAGCTCCCTTATTGTTAAAGGTCCATTCCTCCCTCCGCTTTTTTTCCTGTGACCTCTGATAAATTCTGCTTCTTTAAATACAATTTTTCCTTCCTTCCTTCCTTCCTTCCTTCCTTCCTTCCTTCCTTCCTTCCTTCCTTCTTTCCTTCCTTCCTCCCTCCCTCCCTCCCTCCCTCCTTCCATCTGTCTGTCTGTCTGTCTGTCTTTTATTATTTTCTACAAATAACTCAAGGTGATGAACATATCCAACACACCTTCTTATTTACTCAGTCACAATCTGTAAAATGGGTTAGGTTGAAAGACAGCAACAGTGCCACACAGTTTTATATAATTTAGAGTAATATTGATGAAATATGTTTGCATCTTTAAATTATCAGTTATGTTATTTTCATCTTTTGCTTTTAGTATATCTTTCTGTTTTTCTTTGTTCATTTTATACGTCAATCATTTCCCTGCTTATTTACAAATTCAAAATTAATTTAAGTTGCATAAATCATTTTTACCTTCATTTTTCTTACTGTTAACAAAGACAACTGCAGCATTGTGACTTTCCTTTTCTTTGAGTTTGCTGGGTGCAAGGGAAGAAACCCTTGCCAGCTGTTTAATTGAATAGCTGCTGTCTCAACTGTACCCCACCTGAGATCTTCCTGCTGCTATGAAGGTGCTATTCTTCTGGCTGCAATGCTGTGGGCCTGGGATGTGTAGCTCCTATAACTTCCACACGTTGCTCTTCTCTTCATTTTTCTAGGTCCTATTGACTTTTGGACCTTAACCATTTTCACTAGTCTACTCCATTAGCCTAGCTTGCTGTACTTATCCTAGACAATTGCCTGATCCAGTGCCAAGTTCCATCACTGATCTGGATTTTTGCCACTCCAAATCCCTGGCCACCTTGGCAACTGATCCCTGCTGCAAGAAATTATTGCTATTGTTGATAGCCATTATGAATGGCATTCCTCCCAGAACTGGCTCCTATTATTGGAAACCCATTGTTAATTGACTGGGTAGCTGGATTCTCTTACTATTACCATCTGATGCCTACAGCAGTGTCTTAGGTATGGTAAAGCTTGGAACTTGGAAGCCTCATAATGACTCAGATTTTATCAGTGGAAAGAACGTGACTCTGTCATTTTTTGCTCTTGCCCAAAAACTTTATCCAATGTTCTTGTGACCAACTGCTCTTAGAAAAATGTTCTGTGTTTTTATGGATGAGCCAGTCATGCAACTAAAAGGCTACAAAGGATTTGAATCTAGATGCTCTCTCACAATAATTATTTGTACTTTCTTATGACTTCAAGATTGTAGCTACAATTATGACTTTAAAAAAAACAGCATACTGTGCTATCTTTTTTGGCCAAAGTTTTACCTTGTCAGAGCAAAATTTCTAATAAGCAGTCTTCTCCTGATTGCCAATTTTTACCTTTAAAGTAAAGCATTGTTTGTCACTGTGGTATTATTCTAACAATATTCCTGTTTGTGTTCTCTCATAGCATGATATTGCAACAGACTTTACAGGAATAAATTTTGGCTACCCAACAGGCATTGTTCAAAGATATATTAGTGCTGTACATGCTGACTTACAAAGTGTGGCAGTATGACTTTTTAAGGTATACTTTTGTGACACCTAAGGCTACATCTTTCTTGGCCCTTTCTTTAGATACTGTACTTTGAATTACTTGATAGCCATTTTTTGTTATGTGTCACAAATGGTTCTTCCAGGTTGATGAGATGTACATATTTTATTGTTTCCAAAGCAAGAGATCACAAGTGTGAAATGAAATATTGCAGGAGGCATAAAAGTGCAGAGATGAAGGTAGAATTTGCATTGGCTTCACTTCAGCACAGATGGTGAAAAACTTGAAGCTACTTTTGGGTCCTGAGACCTTGCCCCCCTCAGGCTAATAAATAATGGAAGAAACGGGAAAATTAATTCCACTGAGATCAAATGATTCATACTCCTTAAAAATATGAGCCATGGGAAACCTGCCTGAGTTTCATTGTATTCTTGTATGCTTTGAAATATTTATTCAGTACCGTTGGATTTCTAATCAGCAGTTAATCAAGGCTTAATAAAATGAGATATACTGTTAATTCAGCATAGGCTTCCCATATTTCCTGTTTGCTGAATTGGAAGAATAGCTGCATCTTTATCATAGTATAATGAACCAAGAATATCCAAGACTAAAATGTTGAATTGTACGCACAATGAAGCTAAGCCAGGCTGATGTGGCAAGGAAAATATTCAAATTTAATTTCAGGAACAGGTCACTAAAAGCAGAGGGTTAATAATCATAACATACTAATTTGTTGTTTAGACAAAGGCAGAAGATCAGATCCGTGATATTACATCAAAGTTTTTCATGTCTAATTTTCAGTTGTGCCTGCAGTCTTGTATGTACACTTACTGTGAGTGGTGCTTTTTTGGTGCTTTTGACTACCTGCACATCAGCTGTTCTATTGCTTTTGTGTATGTGTATGCATCTTTGAATCAGTTGTTTGACTCATAGCAAGTACCTGGACAATTCCCTGCATTTCTCTTGGCAAGGTTTTTCAGAAAAGGTTTATCATTGCATATTTCCTAATCCTGAAAATGACTGGCCCAAGCTTTGTGCCTAAGCTGACACTAGAACTCATGGTCTGTGGGTTTCTAGCTTTAGTACTGCATCAAGCTGACTCCCTGTCACTGTGTCTTGCATTTTTCAAGTCTAAGAGTCCCAATGAGCATTTCAGAGAAAGTCTCAGAATATCAGTTATCTTTTTTTTCCCAGTCTTTCTCCAAGTATGTACCAAATTGAAGTCCTCCAAAATGCAATATCTCTGATCTAAGTAAATTATCTTTTCATAGATTGTGCGTATAAATCAAACTAATATTTTTCTTACTTAGAGGAGTTTAGTGATTTTTTGTCAAGTCATATCAAGTTTTAGTGTCATATTTTTTTTTATAAGTATCCCACTTCAGTACCATAGTTTTGCAATTGTATTATGTGGGGACATTGTGGGGGAAAAGAGGCTTGACTCCTTTTAGAAACATTTTTTTTGTTTTTTAGAGGAGATTAGATTAATGTTTCCATTATGATTTATCAAGTATTTTGTTATTCTCAGCCAACACCATGCTGTATGAAAGTTTGGGATAGACAGATAAACCATTGCTATCTGAAATCTTAAAGATATGTGTCTTCAAAAGAGATGTACCTGGCCTTATCCAGCCCAATTTCTGATTGGTCTAGAATTTTTGGAAGTTAGAAAAGCCTTAGCTGTGTTGTTGTTTTTTTCACGGGGCAGAGGAATTTATTTATGAGACTGCTTTTAAACTCAAGGCTAAAAAAATCCAAGCTAAACATCACAATATAAAATATTATATTATATGAAAACTTTTGGTACAATTAATACTACCTGGATGAATGATTAATACAGAAGACTACATGGAATATATTTTGAAGAAAGTAATTTGTACTTCATTGGAATCATCCTACTTCAGTTTCTGGAAAACATTAAAGCCAGTTTTACCTTGTATTATCTGAACAAATAGAACAGGGGTATTCATAAAGCAAGAATACTTAGGGTAAATTTTGGCAGGCTGAATAGGTGAAAGACATGAGCCTAGAGGTTTCTGAACGTATTTTAAGAAAATCATGCCCAAAATGCAATGGCCTTTGTAAGACAAAATAAGTTGTCGTGCTGAAAAGTAGCAGCAGCTGCTGTGTTAAGCTGTTAAGAGCCTTTTAAAAAGAAATCAAAACAGTGTGGGTGGTTGTGTCATCTTCACTTATACAACACCTAAATGAATGTCTAAAAAATATCAGTAAAAAACAAATGCTTCCTTTATATTGTGTGTCCAAATGAAACAAATAAACAAATGCTTAGTTGATATTGATGGCAACAAATGAACATTTTAAAAGCATGTCTAATTTCTGAAGCAGCTTAAAATTAAATATCTGTAAAATGTAATTACAGATTTTTTCCATACTCAACTAGAATACTTAATTTTCATTTTCATTGAAAATCAGTGTGATCTGAAGTATCCTTGTACAATGTATATTGTCAAAACGTTTTCATTGAATCAGTTATTATCAAAAGTAATAATTGATTTAGGAATTTATCTTTTATCTAGGATACTAATTTCTGAAAACAACTTCTGATAAATTTCATAAAACCAAATAGAATAATTATTTTTAGCAAAGGTAATCTTTAGGAATCACTTCATTTTACAGTTTGTTGCCATCTTTCCCCATTGTGCCAATACATTTTTCTTTATCCCTGATATGAGCATTTTCTTTTCAGGGTATCTGAGACAATTTCTCTTATTTTCTGATTTCTCTTTGAAAGATCCATTTTCTATGAAATTCTATTTCCATATTTTTTCTTCTCTTTACATCATAATAATCAATGCATTTCAGTAATAAATATAATGTGAATAAGAATTTGCTTCATATTTTATAACAAAGTAACATTATTGCTTGACTTTGATTAGGGCCCAGTTTGGAACATATATACATAGATTAGTGTACTGTTCTATAAATATTTTCACCATGTTTTATGTACATAAAATGTCATCATCTGAAGCTTCTTTTAATTTTATCGTATTGCATTTGATCCACCAGAAGTGAGATTTCATGAGGCCCTGTCATTTTCAGGGCTGAACTAGGCAATTGCTGCCTTGTTCCTAAGAAGGCAGAAGGCACATAATGTGCCATATCTGCTAGAATACTTTTTCAGATGCACTTTCAATATGTATGGAAGATACTGTGCTTCATAGCTCTCAACCCAAAGAATAAAGAAACAAAGAAAATATTGAGGTCTTAATAGTCAGTAGCTTGTAAAGGTAACAGACAACTACTAAAAATGGAGCAAAAAAGACTTCTTATCAGATATGAACAAAATAGGCATGGAGAAAAATGAGTTAAATCCATCCACATTGAAACTTCTTAAATATCACACTGTCAGATATAGTGAACCAGATAGAATTTCTTCTATTTTATTTTTATTTCAATTGTGTGTGTATTCTTCTCCAGTGAGAACTTTTATCTAATGAAATTCTTATAAGTAGAAATTTGATGTATCTTTTCAGTAATTATATGTTACCGAATCATTTCATGAGAAAATAAAATTCTGTTGATACCAAAACATAGCAAAATATAGGCACAACATCTATGATATAATTAATAAAAACATATTATATAAACAAAAAAAATCAGCACAATTTTATTCCTTCCATAAGTGAATGAAATTATTTTATACTTATATTCTTTTTTCGTCAGATCAGTTTCTAAACCAGAATTTAACCAAATGTTGGAAATGTACTATGTAGATTTTACATGATACTTGCCTTATATTGGCAAATATGCAGAGAGTTGAATACACTTTGCAGTTTTAATGCCTCTAGATGCATTTTGAGATCTATTTTCCAATTATGTATAGGAAAACTTGGAGCTTATATCTTGTGAAGTAAAATGAGACATACATCCTCTTGATATTACAGAGATCATGGCTTCTATACTATGATTAGCTTTTAATATACAAAATTAAATAAATCTCAAACCAGTGTAGCTGTGAAGTGTGGATACTTGTTTTCATAAATATTGATATGTATGACAACCTAATTTCTCTGATCTAAGAGATTCCTATAGAGTCTTGTTCAAAGCATAAGTTAACAGTAAGTACTGAAGGTGTGCAATGCTTTGTATAAGAAGTAGATCATTGCAGTGGGCTACTTAGGTAGCATTGACAAAGGAAGACAAGACAACAGTAATTAGGATAACCTTTAAAAGAAAATAAATAACAGCTCAATTCTGGAAAAGAAAGAACATGAGAAATATGTTTAAAAGAACTCCTGAATTGATTCTATTTAGAATACTTCTTAAAACTTTGGAAAAGTTAGTAATGCCAAAATGTGAAATCTCTAAACAAATATTATCAATCTTTATCAAACATTATCAATACTGCTACCCTTCAAAAAGTCCTTAACCAGTGGTAGGATTCAATTTTTTTACTACCGGTTCTGTGGGCGTGGCTTGGTGGGTGTGGCTTGGTGGGCGTGGCATGATCTGGAGGGTGTGGCTTGGTGGCAAGGCATGGCTTGGTGGGCATGGCATGATTTAGAGGGTGTGGCTTGGACATGGCATGGCTTGGTGGGCATGGCTTGGTGGGCATGGCTTGGTGGGCATGGCTTAGTGGGCATGGCAGGGGAAGGATACTGTAAAATCTCCATTCCCTCCCTACTCCTGGGAGAAAGTTACCACCGGTTCTTCAAACTAGTCAAAATTTCCGCTACCAGTTCTCTAGAACTGTTCAGAAGCTGCTGAATACCACCTCTAACCTTGACTATGTATCAGAATGGTCAAACAAATGGCAACTTCAAATCTCAACAAATAAATGCTCTGTCCTACATATTGGCAAAAAAAATCAGAAAATAAAATAGAGGCTAAATAGTCAAGATCTTGTTGATAATCCAAACTCTGTCAAGATCTTGGAGTACTAATCTCTAATGATCTAAGTGCTAGAGCCCACTGTAACTACATAGCCAAAAAGGCATTAAGAGTTGTTAACCTAATCTTACGTAGCTTTTTCTCTGGTAATATCACACTAATAACTAGAGCATACAAAACATTTGCTAGACCAATACTCGAATACAGCTCATGGTCTGGAACCCACATTAAGTATTTGATATTAACACAGTTGGGAAAGTCCAGAAATATTTCACAAGAAGAGTTCTCCACTCCTCTACTCGTTGCAGAATACCTTATGCCACCAGACTCAAAATTCTAAACCTAGAAAACCTAGAACAACGCTGCCTTTGGTCCGATCTAAGTATAGTATATAAAATCATACATTGCAATGTCCTACCTGTCAATGAATACTTCAGCTTCAACCATAACAACACAAGAGCAAACAATAGGTACAAACTCAAGGCTAATCGCACCAAACTTGATTGCAGGAAATACGACTTCAGCAACATAGTGATCAATATCTGGAATATTCTACCTGACTCTGTGGTTTCTTCCCCAAACCCCAAAAACTTTAACCTTAGACTGTCTACTATTGACATCTCTTTCCTAAGAGGTCTGTAGGGGGTATGCATAAGCACACCAACATGCCTACTGTCCCTGTCCTATTGTTTCTTTTTTATTTTTCTTATATGTATCCATGTATTCATAACTATGTTTTTACTTGTACCTAAGCAATTGTCAAAATACAATAAAATAAAAAATTCTAGTGATTTACTTACATTTAAACTAATGCTTTAATTTCATGTTCAAACTTTAATATTACAACAATAACAATAGTTTTATCAGGCAAATAAGCATAGGATTTCCGCTGAGATTGGTATTCAGGATTTAAAATCAAAGAAGTTTTAAAAAATTATTTAAAATAAGACATTGTAAAGCAGAGAAGAAGGGAGATATATGAATCCAGAACATTTGTACAATTGTATGAATTTTTAATAATTGTATGAATTTTTTTAATAAAGCAAATGTAATATAAGATGACTCATGGGGATGAAAGAAAAGAATGTGTAAAAGTAAAGCTATCCCAAAGCAGTTGCAAATTATTATATCAAAACTCTGTGAGTTTTCTAATCAAGTTGTACTATGCTATGTCAAAAGGAAAAATCTTCAGATGAGGTAAATAACCAATATATTACTGAATGCAGATCCATGCAAAATATGCTGCCAAATATCAGGATCAGAGTGGACCATGCTTAATAGCAATCCCAGCATTGAACATTTATAATGAATTACAGGTCAGCACTAATTTACATATTTTGTTTGCAAGCCTTATTTTAAGTAGGTAAAATTACATGTTATATCCCTTTTTGTTTTTGGGTGCTACTGAATGGAATATTATTTTTAAAAAGCACTTCACAGGCTGAATAATATAGTTAGAATAGAATATTTATCATTTTATATTTAGGAATCTCAATGCCAGAAAAATAAATGTATATTATAGGAATAGATATAAGGTTTAAAAAACCAAGTGTTCTGATTTATCAGCCAGCATACAAGACACTTATATAACAGATTATGGAATTATTAAAAGACCTACATCTGGACATTTTAGAGAATCCATAAATATTAATTATATGCCATACATAGATTTCATCCAAATTTTGTCTTATATATTATATAATATGATGCCTCCTCTCTCTCTCTCTCTCTCTCTCTCTCTCTCTCTCTCTTTCTGTGTCTGTGTCTCTGTCTCTGTCTGTGTCTCTGTCTCTCTCACTCTGTCTCTTTCTCTGTCTCTCTCTGTATGTGTATGAGCATGATGAATATGAACAATGAATTCTTCTTAAATTTTGTTTCCTCCATATGCATTGGATGACAAGTTCCAGAATTTCTCAGTCAGAAATATCTAGGCATAAAATTGGGAATAGCTGCTTAAGAGTTTCACAGTCTTCTGGTACATGTGGTCCAGAACATTGATGATGACAACTAAAGTGTTTTAATCTGGAACCAGTTTATGGAAAGAAAGAGAGAGTGAAAGGGAGGGAGAGGATGAGAGGAGAAGGAGAGAGAAGAAAAATAAATGAGCAAAAATGAGCACCAAGTTCCAAGTTATTCATGAATGAAATAAGTAGTATTTGTTACAAATATATAAAAATGTAAGGGTACACATTATCTTTATTTTGAGGTCTTTTTTCTGCTGTTCCTCAACGATATTGATTCATAGTAAAAATAGTCCTGCTAGCCTCAATCAACTCAGACAAAATTGGTGATCTCAATAATAGATGCAAATAATCCATCTGATATTAAACAAATACACCTTAATCTCAGACAAAATTGGAGTTACTTCTCCATCTCAACATTTTTACTTTTATGTAGTTAATTGTATTTTGTGCAGAAAGAATGAATGTATGAATGTCTGTAGTGCGTGCAATATTCCAGTTGGGTGGGAATCTGAAGCATCTAACAAAGAAAGATTTTTTAATTAATTTAAACAGTAGTTTTTATTTTGCTTACATAATACATACAACAGCTGCAAAACTAATTATTCTAAAATAAAGACTTCAGTATACCCACCTTTAATATTTCCGTTTTTTAAAAATGTGCTTGAAATGGAATAAATCCATGAAAGCAAGATAATTTTGGGCATTCAGAATATGTGCAATGATTTGAATTGGAGGGACTGATATCTTGGTTGGAGATTCTGCCAGAATGTGAAGGCTGGATATCATACTAAAGCTTTGAGCTCCATTTGGTGCCTTTTACTTCTGTCTTGTTTCTATCTGTGCAGGAGATGTGAAAACTAGCTTTGTCCTGTTTCCACAGCAGGGTTTTGGTTTATTTTGTTTTTTATAGCATTTTATTCCATGGCCCAACTCCAGAGCAGAGCGTATTGCAAAGATGGATTTGAATGTCACATTTAACAAAATGACTTGTGTATGAGACAGTCTTCACTGCTATACAATTTTAAAAACTGATTAATTAAGGGTACAGCATAATTTAATAATTTGTTGGCTAATACATGGAATAATTATATTTTACTTTACAGTTGAATTTAACTGAATAAACTTATAATTGAAATGTGTAGACTAACAGTTATCTGGCTTGTTTTTATCTTTTAGGTAACAAAATTATCTTTCTATTTTTGAAGTATCCTATATTTTCATTATTAACAGTCATTTTTCATATCATATGCAGTATATTTATGTCTATTGCAGGTGAATACACATTTTTGTGTTCTCAGTTTAGCTGTAGAACTAAAAGTAGTATTAAGAATCCTGTTTAAATGAATGGTACGAATCTCATTATTTTTGTAAACTTGATGGAAATAAAGAAAACTCATTGGTATTCTATTCTGATAGAAAGTATATTATTCAGTGATAGAGTTATAAGTGCTGAGGATCTTAGGACAGAATTTAAAAGAATGAATGCAATTTATTATTATCTCAAAAATTTTAAAACTGAGCTACACACTGATAAAGAAATTCTTATAAAATGTTTCATGCACTAGTAGTATACCCAGTCTTCTGTATTTCAGTCCCAGACAGTATATGCTACCATTTAGAACTGTATTTAATTTAAATTCTATTACTACTATGGTTACTGGAATAATGTACAATCTAAAACTAATGAGAGGGATACAGTAGGTAGTTTGCTATTCTCAAAGGAAAAACTATTGAATAAATAGATGAATGATACAAGTAAAACGCTGGTGCCAGCGCTAATGGATTTTGATCTATTAACTGTCTTCAAAACTAGGAGCATCATATCATAAGGTAAAGGACACTTTTCTACCCAAATTCTCCAACATATCCACTATTTACTGGGAATGATTGGTGGATTTTAACTGGAAACAAAGCATTTTTGGACAAGTATCTTATAATAAATACAGAAGATCAATAGCTGTATCCCATATGTGTTTTATCATTTTATCAAAACTGTTTTCTTATTTCCAATCTTATGCATGCTAACTTAACAGTGAATTATTTGATTTTAGTAGGGTTCATCTTATTTTCTCTTAACTATTAATATTGATTGATAAAGAATATTTGTAGTCAAAGGTTGAAATGAAGTATCCCTGGTGCTCTTGGTTATTATTTTTACAGATGTTTCATTATCTAAACCTGACAACATTATCAATACTAGTAAGGAGTGGGATTTGCTTTCAATTTATATTCTAATGGCTTGTCCTGTCAGTGTTGAGGGGAGTAGTCTTTGATTAGGGTTAGGATTTAGGGACAGCGTAGCATACTAACCAATTAAAGCCCTCCAAACATCCTAAGTAAACCAAAAGACCCAGCAACTACAGAACAAAAACAGGAGTCATGTATAATGTGCGTTGCAAAGACTGCAATAGACGCTATGTAGGACAAATAGGCAGAAGACTAGCAGAAAGCATCCAAGAACACCAACTAGCAATCATGACCTGATGAAAACTCTTTAATTTCACAAGATATGGACAGACCTAACCATAGTTTTAACTGGGAAACTGTGACCATTCTAGGCCAAGCCAAGTCTAAAAATGCTAGAGAATTCTTGGAGGCTTGGTACTCTGACAATTGGCCATTAATAGACACATAGACATAAACAATATCTACATACTGTGCAAAAGAGACAATCAAGTCAAAAGGGGAACAAAAAGACTAAAACACTTTTGCATTAGCAATCAACACTCAGATGAACCAAAATCTAACAATAAAGAGGTCAAAGAATCTTTAAGACCACTGCCACCAACACTGACAGAGCAAGATAAACTGAAAACAAACTTCATTTCTTAGTAGCAATAGAATAGAACAGAATAGAATACTTTATTGGCCAAGTGTGATTGGACACACAAGGAATTTGGCTTGGTGTAAATACTTTCAGTATACATAAAGAAAAGATACATTCATTAAGAATCAAGAATCATAACATACAACACTTAATGATAGTCACAGAGTACAATCAACAGTCAAATCATACTAGGAAACAGTATAAATCATAAGGATATAAGGGACAAAGTTACAGTCCTACAATCACAAGTGGGAGGGGATGGGTGATAAGGAGTAATGAGAAGATTAGCAGTAATAGTAGTGCAGACTTCGTAATAGTTGAACAGTGTTGAGGGAATTATTTGTTTAGCAGAGTGATGGCTTTTGGGAAAAAACTGTTCTTGTGTCTAGTTGTTCTGGTATGCAGTGGTCTATAGCGTCGTTTTGAGGGAAGGAGTTGAAACAGTTTATGTCCAGGATATGAGGGGTGTGTAAATATTTTCACAGCCCTCTTTTTGACTCATGCAGTATACAGGTCCTCAATTGAAGGCAGGTGGGTAGTAATTGTTTTTTCTGCAGTCCAAGTTATCCTCTGAAGTCTGTGTCTGTCCTGTTGGGTTTCAGAACCAAACCAGACAGTTATAGAGGTACAGATGATAGACTCAATAATTCTTCTGTAGAACTGTATCAGCAGCTCCTTGGGCAGTTTGAGCTTTCTGAGTTGGCACAGAAAACAAGAAAACAAGAAGCTCAGAGAGCAACAAGGACCATCACAACTTCTAATAAATTATCTGAAATTGAACTAAATATTACACTATTAAGAATAATAGAAATATGTTATACTTTTTAGTAAGGAAGAAATTACGGTCTTGAAATATAGAACACCATGTGTATTGCAGGTCAGTGTTTCCATTTTGCAACGTCCAAAAATGTGGATTTCTCCCAAAATTTTCAGCAGTACTATGCTAGCTGGGAATTTCTGGGAATTTCACAGTTCACACTTTGGAAGTTGTTTAAGAGTGAGAAATGAAACTGTCTTCTCTCTGAAATAGGGAAATATGTGTATCCTTTCTTAGATTTGTAATGCTTGTTTTTTCATACTAGATATTTCAGTCTTTCTTCTGAATAATTATAACCTTTTCATTTTAATGAAAATAATTTTTCTGACATTGACATTATTCCATACTAATGCATTGTATATTATCATTTTAAGATGAACACCAATCAGTTGATATCTTTCTGTCAAGTGAGGGAAAATCAGGAAGTCCAGGCATTTCAAATGATTATAAAGGTCTATTGAAGTTTATGCTCTCTACAGGAATTTGAATGATCAAAACAAATAGGTGGTAAATAAGAGTCAATAGATTTCAAGATGTTTCAGCTTCAGCTTCTGAAGAATGGAGAATGTTAGCTTCTCCATTTGTGGCAGGATCATGAGCTGAGGAGAGGTTGACCTTGACATTTAGGAGCTGGAAAGGGGCTTTCCAAAACCTAGATTAGAACTATATGCCTCTGTCTGAAATGGATGTTGAAATCAAGCCATGATAGTAAAAGATGTGGTCTAGAAAAAGTTGGGTAGTGCTTATGGCATTGGGCAATCCCTTGGAGGGTATGAAATGAGCCATCTTAAAGAAAAGATATTTTACCACCAAAAATGGTAGTGAAGCCTAAAACAAAGGTAAATCAGTGATGAAATCCAGAGAGACCATATGCCATGGGTGTGTCTGTGGCGGGGTGTTAGTTGTATTTGCAGGCTTCTGATGGCAGTGTTTGGCCCTCCAACATGTGTAGCAAGAGGCCATGTATTCCTTGATGTCTGTTGCCATCCTAGGCCACCAGAAGTCTTTTCATATACTGAATACTTGAATACTTTTGAATACTTCTGTAATGATCCAGGGCACAGCACAGAGGCAACTCAGTCAGCTGGCACTTCAAACCACCCTTTTATTGCTCCAAATGTTCCCCAAATACTCCCACATTTCTGGCAAGTCCCAGAGCAAAGTAATGACGCACACACATCTCTAGCAGCCTCTGGCTGCAAGTAATCCAGCACAAAGTTGTGAGCACAACAGCTGCAAAACAAGAAATCCATCAGGGCAAGGGAATAAGTCAATTAGTCCAGGAAGCAAAGGAATAAGGCAATTAATCCAGGAAGAAAGAAATAAAGCAAGAAATTCAGGAAATGTCCAACATTGGCAACGGCACACAATCTTCCATGAATTCAGTGTTTGTTCCTGACAAATGCTCCTCCCCACAGCGTCTCCTTAAGTCTCAGCGCCCAGGTGTGCCTTGTGGAGAGGGACGGGGTGCTTTCCTTCTGAGTAGTCAAGTCAGCCTGTGCTGTTCCCTTCTGTCCACTCTCCATGCTCAACGATCAGGAGAGGGTGGTCATTGCTCATGACTTATGCTCTGTCTCTCATTAGCCTCTTTTAGTCATCCTGCCCCCATCCTTTCCTGCCTACAAGCGGCATCAATCCTGAAAGGTCCTGGCCTGACTCAGCCTGCTCTTCCTGATTTGTTCCCAAAGCCAATGAAGCCCTCTCCTCAATCTCTATCAGTTTCAGTTGATTCAGGCTTCGATGGGGGCCTAACAACTTCCTTCAGGCTCAGCCTGAACATCTCCTACACTTTCTATCCTTTCTAAAAATAATTTTATTTGGTTTTATTTTACGATGGTATTAATATTAATATCATCAGTATATTGTACTTGCTAATCTAAAGTGCAACAGTATCTACTCTGCTGTATGTTACCAACAGAAATTTCAGGAAGTCGTTTCCACCTTTTTTAGCTGAAACAGATCAAAAGTCTATTACCTGTCATCTGTATCATCTGAGGATATCTGTAGTATCCTCAATGTATACATTATTTGGAAAAATTGTAACTATATATGTTGTAATCATTTCTGGAAGAGGGAGTCAAAAAATGGATAGGACAATAGGGGCTATAAGTTAAAAATAAAAGTTCAGCTAGGCAAGGATGAACTGAAATGGAAAAAAGTGATTAACTGAGAAATGAAGTGTAAACTGTTGGTTATGCAGTAAGAGAAAGAAAAAAAATATAGATGAGCTAGTAAATATATAGATTTATAAATATAGATATAGTAGTAAAAGTTAGAGATCAAAGAATTATCTCAAATTGAAATCCAAAGAGACACAGAGAACTATATGAAGAGAAGAAAGTATGCACAATGAGGTACAGAGGGGAAAGTAGTTTCATATAATTGATTAAAAAGAAAACATGACTAAAATAACAAACTTTTTTTCCAGTTAACATAATGATATCATAGTTAAGTTTTAATTAAATTGTAAAAATTGGCCTTAGAGCATAATTGTGAATCTCTACTGTATTGTAAGTTAAGAATGCTGAAGTTGGTTCTGATCCCAGTCCTTCAGAAATCTTGTAAAAGCTTTCCCCTCTGCAAGAGGAAGTTTTTTTTGTTGATAAAATACCCTTATTGTTAATAAGTGCAAACTTTCATGGTGTGAATATGAATTGCCCTGCAAGATAGCCTTTGGCTATCAGGATGCACTGAAATTTATATATAAATATATATACTTATTTTTGTTTGGTGAATTCAATGAACAAAAATGAGTTGCCTAGTATCTTAGGAAAATTATAAAATTTAAATTGCAATAATTATGATTATTAGAAGAATGGCCAGAGCTTATTGGCTCAGTTCCATAATTAATTTGTTTTTATGAATTAATTACCACAATGGTAATTAATTGGAGTATCAATATGGAATTTGAATTTATTAAGCATAGCCCTCGGCACCTTGCTAAGATGAGTATGCCAAGACTGTGAGTTCACTGAGTATTCTTTAGTTTCTGAGAATCATGGGGAACTATCTTCTTGTATGTGAAAAGGCATCCCAGATTTTTAGTTAAGTGGCAGTATGAATTATGAAAGACTGAACTTTGTTATTCAGAAAAAGATGCTGATTCTCATATTTTGGGGGTGTTGAATGATGATGTTCAAGTTTTTCTGTCTGACCCAGTCAGATCATGCCCCTGGAGTTATCTCATAGGAAAAAAATGTCAGGAAGTAGAGGTTGTCACACAGTAAATTCCAATATCCTTGTTGGCATATGCAAATGCATTTAATAATATTGTAAATTTGACCAGATTCTTTTTTCCATTCCTCACATTTGTCAAAAGTTTACTTCTATGGAATATAATTGCAGAACAAGAAGTTATGATACACAAGGAAAGTAGAATGTTGAAAGGCTCAAGAAATAATCCTCAGGTCCTTTTTAGGATGAAAGAAAACTAAACCAAACCAAACCGAACAATTTTAGATTTCAAAAACCATCACCTATTTTGATAATACCATATGATGGTGATATCCTCTAATAGGTAACTTCCAAGTTCATCTCATCTGGAGGTGATCAGATTCAGGAAGACTTCCTTAATCTATTTTGCTTTTATATTTGGTTGTAATTTTTAGATTTTTGTTATAATGAGTTTTGTATTGCAAATGGATACAAGAACACATTGGCAATAATCTTTTTCACGTTTACTTCCTAATTACCGCTGTTTAAGTCATGCTGCCTTTAATTCAGACCATCAGTTATCTACTGAGAACCTTATGCTCAATGAATTTGTGAAATTTTATTACAAGCTTTATCTATCTTTCTATCTGTCAACAAATCTGATGCAGTTGATCCCATAGTTTATGTATTGTATGAAGAAGTACTTTTTCTTAGCATCCTGAACACTTACCAAAGTGGAAAAAAAAGTCTTTTATTGTATCTCCATAATGGTAATAAAAGTAAATGACAAGTCCTTCAGTTAAGAAAAATAAAATCTAATATAAATATGTAGTTTGGAGAATATTTAGCTTGATAATAAGTAATGTGTAAAGCATTCTGGAACTATAGGCACTTATAAGCCAAACATAAGTCTACAGTAAAATATCGCTACTAACAAATGCAGTTTTAAATTGAATAAATACAAATTCTTAGTAAAATAATATTTTTGCTCTATTGTCCATTAGTCAGTCTCTCCTTAAAAGCTATGTCATGTTCTGGGAAACCCATCTGTCAAAATATTCAGGCAAACTACAACAGATTGCAACAAGATTGATCATGGAAATTGGGAAGAAGGAAATGGATGTGTTTCAGAGGTGGTACTCAGCAGGTTCTGACCAGTTCTGGAGAACTGGTAGACAAACTACTCCTAAAACTAAAATCTTATGGTACCACTGCATAAACTGGATAGAAGTATTCCTGTCAAACAGACAACAAATGGTCAAAATTGGGAGTGTCCTATCAAATTCTGTACCTGTCAACAATGGTGTCCCCCAAGGTAGTGTCCTAGAACCAACTCTCTTCATACTCTACGTAAATGACCTCTGTGATCATATTAAGAGCAACTGCATCCTCTTCGTTGATGATATAAAGCTATTCAATACCACAGACAATACTGCTACTCTTCAAAAAGATCTTGACTATGTACAGAATGGTTATTCAAATGGCAACTTCAAATCTCAACAAATAAATGCTCTGTCTTACATATTGGCAGAAAAAAAAAATAGAAAATAAAATACAAGCTAAATAGTCAAGATCTTGCTGAGGATCCAAACTTTGGAGTACTCATCTCAAATGATCTAAATGCTAGAGCTCACTGTAACTACATAGCCAAAAAGGCATTAAGAGTTGTTAATCTAATCCTAAGTAGCTTCTTCTCTGGTAATATCACACTACTAACTAGAGCATACAAAACATTTGCTAGACCAATACTCGAATACAGCTCATCAGTCTATAACCCACATTATGTATCTGATATTAACACAGTTGAGAAAGTCCAGAAATATTTCACAAGAAGAGTTCTCCACTCCTCTACTCGTTGCAGAATACTTTATGCCACCAGACTTGAAATTCTAGACATAGAAAACCTAGAACTACGCCGCCTTTGGTCCGATCTAAGTATAGTATATAAAATCATACATTGCAATGTCCTACCTGTCAATGAATACTTCAGCTTCAACCATAACAATACAAGAGCAAACAATAGGTACAAACTCAAGGTTAATCACACCAAACTTGATTGCAAGAAATACGACTTCAGCAACAGAGTGATCAATGTCTGGAATACTCTACCTGACTCTGTGGTTTCTTCCCCAAACCCCAAAAACTTTAACCTTAGACTGTCTACTATTGACCTCACCCCTTTCCTAAGAGGTCTGTAGGGGGCGTGCATAAGCGCACCAACGTGCCTATTGTCCCTGTCCTATTGTTTCTTTTATTTGTATTCATGTATATGTATAGTCTTATATGTATCCATGTATTCATAACTATGTATATGCTTATACCTATTACCTTGTAAGCAATTGACAAACCAAATAAAATAAATAAATAAAAATAACCGGTAGCGGAAATTTTGAATAGTTCAGAGATCTGGTATGTTTAGTCCAGTATTAGTATTATGTAAATAATTTGAAAGAAACATTGTGAATTTTTCATATCTTGAGAATCTTGAGAATGTTTCATCATACCAAAATTTTTATGGAACATGCTTTTGAACTTGAAAAAAAAAAGAGATCAGTCTTCTAAAACATTCATTTTCATCCATATATAACCACAAGGTATTTTAAAGAAAAGTAAACAAACTTATGGATCTATGGAAAGCTACAAGGAACCAACCTTGGATAGAACCAATGGAGGAGCTAGCACCAGGATCTGATGAACTATCATTGAACGGACTGGTCATGATGCAACAAGATCCAGTGACATTCTGAGCAAATGGAACTATCTGGTGGCTTCTGCCGTTTGTGATTGAGGTGGTATGCAAACAACAATGCATCTGTATACTGCTCTTTGTGCCCTGATCAGTGTACATATGAGGACCCCATGGCAATGCAACAGAATATAATTAATTTCTGGCAAGTTCTGTTTAACATGTACATATTTCAATCTTGTGTTTTATATTTTAAATTTTATATCATATAGTATGTCTTATTCTGATATAGTCGTTAAATCTTTTTGCAAATATATTTGAATTAAAAATATAATCAAATCCCAAGGTATATTTAACAAAGCCAGGTGTTTGTGGGCTTTCTCTCTTTTAGCAAATGGAAGGTTTAGATATATCTTTAATACATATCTATAACATACATAACTTCAGCACTGCTGTTAGATGTTATGCTGCATTGACACTTCCTCAGCCAACAGGAAGGGTCTGTTTTGCATTACTGTCATTCCTAAGGGGAGGAATGTGAGAGAACTAAGTGCTTCAGAGACTAAGAAGAGACAGCGCTTTTTGCTGAAGGCAGCTGTTTGAGGTTACCTGAGGACAGAGTCTGTTCTACTGACTGAATACATACACTGTGTTTCACTAGTTATGGATACATTTTAATGGACAAATCTTCTGAATAAATATGAAAACACATTGTATTCCTGGGAAGCTTTCTTTTGAAAATTATTTGTAGTTTTAAGTAGGCAATTCCTTAATGTGTTAATTTCATTTGTGTGTGTGTGTGCGCACACACACACACACACACACATACACATCCCGTGTTTCCCTGAAAATAAGACGATGTTTATATTTTTTTGCCATCAGGTCTTATTTTCAGAGGAGATGTCGTCCACTGACTCACCTCACTTGCGCATGTCACCCTGGCTTCCTTTTTGCTATTAGAGGCATTTTAGGATTTTTTTCTATGGCCTGCAAGGCTTTCCTGAAGGCCTCTGCAGGTGATAACACATCTCTGGACTGATCTGCTGCACTCATAAGAGTCTATTTACATGTTGTGCATATACAGGTAGTTTTCTGTTTACGATGACAGTTCAGCCAAGAAATTTAGTTATTGCATTTGTTAAGTTGCTCACTTTTGACTCGTTTTTACTACTTTTTAAAAAGTACACTTTTTATGGTGGTCAATAAGTAAGTCATTGTGGTTATTAAGTAAATCATGTGGTTATTAAGTGATATGCATGGTCGTTAAGTGAACCACTTGGTTGTTAAGCAACTCATCATATGCAATGGGTATTTTCTGCTGAAAATAGCAAAGAAATTAGGCAAATTATAGTCATGTAACTACAGGACATTGCAACCAGTTGTAAATGCAAGCTGATTGCCAAATGCCTGCAACTTGGCCACATGACCATTACGGGTGTGGGAGAAAGATATGGGTTGTAAGTAGCTTTTTGAAGTTTGTTGTAACTTAAACAGTCATTAAGTTATTAGTTTTTGAGTGAAGACTATATGTAGGCTGTTACCTATAAATTTATAGCTAAAACATACAGATTGAACACCGATACTAAAATTATTTCTAGATATCCAAGTCTAGAAAAACACACCTGACGATTACAGCAACCTATAAAGTATCATTTATTTCATGCACAGTTATGAAAAATAGGTATAATGGAGATAATGTTTGAATTCTTGGCTCCTGAAATCTCCCCCCACCCACCCACCCCCCAATATTCATAGCTTTTCTGGTAATCAGAACAGAGCAAGAAGGTGCAAAAACAGTGTCAATCTACTGTCAATAATCAAGGCTACATCAATGTATCACTAGAGTCAATTAATCACAAGAATCATCCAATGTGGTAGATATCAACCCACTAATATTTATCAGAAACTTTGAAAAAGACTTGCCCATTTAAGTTCCAAACACTTATAATGATTTTGTTAAAACAAAAGTTGAGACTCCTATTTAACTAGTAAATACTGACTATAAAATATTGATATGGTATTGATTAGGTAAGCTGAAACATTTGTTATCATCTGAATTATGCCATTGCATTAGATATGATTCATTGTTCTTGGACAATTCCTCTTCAGTGAAGTTGTAATCTATCAGTTTGATCCTTAATACAGTGTTTTTGGAATGCAATTCCAAGATTGCCTGATACACATTGAGATTTTTGTGTGTTTTTTAGGTTTCACTGACAGTTTTATAAAACATGAGTTTCAATTTATTTTGTTTATCCCCTTCTAAGGAAAATTTACAAGATACTCTGTATTTCTATAGCCCCATAACTAAGTGAGAAAGAACAGCAGGATAATGATGAGGAACATTTTTCTAGGGAGAAAGGTTGAAAATGTTGAACTTTCATTTAAAAAGAAAAGTATGACAAATGGACATAGTGATAAAGATTCTGTTATGAGTTATGTGAGGAGGGTAAAATGGAGAGAGAATATTTTCTCACAATTTTGGATAAGCATTAAATCCACTGAAAAAAATAACAGGAAGTAGAAAATAGTATTGTGTTTTTGTTAAGAATTTAGCAAGTTTATGAAGGATACCTCTATTAAAAAGCACTGGCTTATATTTATGTTCCCTCTTTTCCTTAAAATAGGTAGTAAGAAGGAGTCAAGAAAATTGTAAATTTTCTGTCTAATTTCTTACCAGATTTACTTTTACTTAACTTTCCTATGCCTGCAGAGGAAGCCTTTTTTTTTGGAGGGAATCAACTGTCTGTTTTAACTATATATGACCTTCTTCACTTGGAGATTATCTTAGTATTGCCTATTAAAGTTTATTACATTTGTTTGTTTATTGTATTCTTTGATTGTTGTCAACTGTCTAAAGCAGGGGTGTCAAACTCTTGTCATCATGGCGTCATCACATGATGTATCGGGACTTTTTCCGTCTTTCTAAACTGGGCAGGGCCAGGGTCAGCACATGATATATCCGGCCCGCTGGCCATGAGTTTGACACCCCTGGTCTAAAGTCATTGAAAGTTGGGCAGCATAGAGGTTTAACAAATTATTATACATACAACAATGTGAAATCCCAGCTGCCCGTTCTTTAGTTGGTTTTGGCTTTCATACACATCAAGTTTTTCCTGAGTTCATCCCAAAATCCTAGGATATCATAATGTATTGACATATAATATGTGTGAATCCAAGTAGTGTGGCCTTTTGTAATTAACAAATGTCAATGTGCAGATTTTCTGTCAAAGATTTTTTGGCATGGCTTCCAGTGTGCTAATAACAATTACAACCCATTGGCTTATGCCATAATCTTTCAACCTCAGTTTTCAGAATTGTCTCATTCTTTGCCTTCCATTTTACTATTTTTAATATTTTTACATCAATTATCCATAATTTCTTCTTTTCAACTAAAGTTAAATGTGGTGTTATGTTATGTACCAAAATTTGACCACTTTGCATTTGGAAATCCCATAATATTTTCATCTGCCAATTTTGACTACTATTTCTACTCTATATTCTCACCAAATTTTTATGACTTGTAAGCTGTTGCCAAGTTTTATCTTTATCAACTCTCCCATTATTATTATATCTTTTATTCATTAAATATGAAACTCAGTCAACTGAACATTTTAAAATGTATCACAAATACCAGTGACTGGTGCTACAGGTTGCTGCCAGTGTCCTACGTATCAACCAAATATCTTCTTAAATATACGATGTTCTGAATAACACAGTTTTTCGCAGTTCCGCTGGTGTTATTGCAGGAGGCTGCAATTTCTTGATGTGTTTTGTAAAATTCTTGAACATGATACCAAGTGCCCTGATGACAATGGGTATCACTGTTACATGTTTCATCCATAACCGTAACAGTCAGCTCATGATATTTCATAATTTTGATGTTTCCTAAATAAAAGACATTGTTTTGGAAAATGAACTTTGCTTTTTTCCCCAAAAAAACAATTTCTTTTATTTAGGAAAACATCAAATTTGCAAAGTCCGTGGTAATTCCGGATCTGACACAACTCAGAATTATCCCACAATATTAGAAGTTAGAAACAACCCCCAAAAGTCACATTCTCCAATAGAAGTAATTCAGTGTTGCTTGATGTCATAAATCTCCATCTCAAGGGCCCTCAGCATGGTAGCTCGTGTTCCCACGGGAAAAAGAATCCCTAGCCTAAACAACTCTCTCTATCTCCACTCCTCCCTCCTTAGGTATGTGGCAAGCCCAAAACCCTTCCCCCATAACCACCAAACAGAAAGTAAGAAAAAGAACATATGCTAAGCCTAACTAAAATGGCTACACATATGTCAATTTCAGGCTTGACACTGCCTTTGTTTCTGTTGTTTTTATAATGTTCTTCATTTTCACAACCTGCAGCAATTTTTCTGTTGTTGTTGTTGCTGCTGCTGCTGTTGCTATTATTATTATTATTATTCATTGTACACTCAACCAGATGTTCAGACTGGGTTTGGCATTTTTGTCTACTTATCAAGTCCTTACCAAGGACCTGGGATAGGCAAAACTAGATGATTGATGGTATTACAGATATTGCCGCAGGATGGAAGCTGCTCCAAGTAAAGTTGCCATCTGCAATTGACTGTTGTTGTTGTTGTTGTTGTTGCTGCTGCTATTATTATTATTATTATTATTATTTGTTTCCACTCTTGAAAATTAGGCAAATAGCTATAGGTTAAAAAACTGCAGTGTCAAAGATGATTATAACCAAGAGCATAAAATGCTATAGTTCAGTTAAAGATAAGTTAAATGTGATGAAAGATTATATTTTCATCATAATTATTTGAAAAAAGAGATTTAAAAGCAAATAATAATTGCAATAATTTAAAATAATAAAGTGAATCATAGTGAATCATGTCCATATTACAGCTATCCCAGATTTAGGTAACTACCTATCTAGTAGGCTTCTAACAATATATCCTACTCTGATCATCTTCTCAAATAAAATGAGAACATTGGAACATTAAAAGAGACAAAACTTTTCTGAATTTCTAAGCAGTCTTGAATATCCGGGTAGAGCAACAGTTAAGTCAAAATGTCAGTTCCTGTACAAATCACAGATAAGTGATCTTTCCAGGGAAAAGACATTTTCACTGCTTGCCATTCTATTGTTATACCCAAAACTTTCCCACATCAAAATCAAATCTCATTGTAAAATTCCCTAAAATATACATTATATAATTCATTTTTACAATGTTATATTTTAGAAATTCGTTTTCTGTTAACTTTGCTTAATTTTTAATACCCGTAAAGCTTCATTTGTACCACAGTGGACTGACTAAAATTCACTGTAATGTGAATTATAATACCTTGATTATCTGGCAGTTCTAATGTAGCAATTGTGCATAAATTGTTCTGAGAACAAAATTAACAACTGTAATGTAAACCCAATTTCTCCTTTGTGTTTATATATTTAGACTCAGAATAAGCAAGAAATTGACACTTCATTTTTCAGCATTCAGAATAAATAATTAGTAGCTTAAGGAAGGATCTTTAAAACTTATGTGAAAGTGTCTGTGCCTTGTGGTAAGTGGAATGTATTCCATAAAACGGAACTAATATGTACAGTTTGTTCTGTGGCTTTTGGACCATCTGCAGATGACTGGTAAAGAGACAGGGATACCAAACAAAAACATAATTGTGATATAATGGAAGGATGAATCAGCCATTCGGACATTCAAACTGGAAAAAACAGGCAAGGTCTGAGAATATTTCTAGGGTGGCATTATAATTCATTATTGACTGGAAAGACGTGAGGCTATAACTTTAAGGCCAAAGATTGTGAAGTTTGAAAAGGCCTGTTTTTCAGTGCAAGATGGTAAACTGAATCAATGTAAAAGCTATTTACTGCTTGTCTGCTAGCATTATTTTAACAGTTTGCCCTTGTAGATTAACACAAACTGGAATACTAAGAAATAGGAGGTATGAAATAGGAGCTTTGAAAAAATCTGAATGAAGATCAGGTAGATCAGGTGAGTCTCTGAATAAGGCATAAGAAAAAATTAGCTTGATCTGAGCAACATTGTTGGTGCTTTTTCGTAGAAAGTATGAACAGCAATTTCTTTTTAATTACTCATTCTGTTTTAGTGGAGGGGGTTGTGTCGACAGTACATTTTCTTTATTTGAATTCTAATTGGATGTAAAATATGTAGCTTCTTTTATAGTGAAGGCTGCAATTCTAAATGTGCCTTCTAGGGAGTAAGCCCCATTGAACACAATGAGAATTAATTCTAAGCAAATATGATATAGTCATATATATATATATTAGAAACAGAAAATGCAACCAAATTGAATTTATGTTTATTAGACTGGAAAAGAAAATATGACACTCTTGATTATTGAGATGTACCAGAAGTATGCATGTATTTATTTTGAGTATATGAATTTGAAAGGTCTATGCTTACCTATTGTTAAAAAAAGTGAATGCATTATATTGGAAGGATTATGAGTGAAAGAGAAACCAGAATGAAGGAATGATTTCATGTATACTGAATTAATTCTGATGAAATTACTATAGTTTCAAATCTGAAACAAGAATAAAAATTAAGATTGTGTCAACCCTGGAATTCTCATAAATTATTTTCCAGATATTACATAGGAATATGTATCATTTTGTCATTTAAAAATATGTTGTTTGGTTGTTTTCATATTCTACACTTTAGTAAGCAGGTCATGACTTCTTTTCTACATCATAATTAATTTGAATATGGTGAATATAGTTAATCCTTCACTTTAATATACAACTTAAATAACTGTATCCAATTATGAAATATCATAAACTACTCCCTATAAACCTATACCACAATAATGCAATATTTGTTTTGCATTTTTTTGCTTCCTAATAAATCTGTGTACATGGAAAAAAATTGCCTTATCGTTTATGTTGAAAATGGAGAATCATTCTACAAAGTACATCAATTTTAAAAAAATCAATTAATGTCTCTTGGTGTTTTGGCCAAATGCCATCTAAAACTATTTCCCTTGGGAACTGGTACTTAGATCTAGAGCCATTGTTTGCAATATAAGGATGCTAAATTGTGCTTGACAGAGCTATAGGAATAAATTTACTTTTTTCACCATGCACTTCATCTGTTTCGAAAGTTGAACTGGATTTCTTAACCAATGTTTTAACAAGCTCATTGTAGTTGTATCATTTAAGAATTTGTTAGGATTTAGGCAGAAGAAAGCTAAGCAGGCAAAGTTAATTCATCATTTTAATTTGAATTCCAATTTCAATTCTGAATCAGAATTTTTTAAAGCTATGGTACTTTCAATTATTACACCCTATCTTAGATCCTATAATGTTTACAATGATTCAGGGCAGTATAAATAACTTTAATATGTCTTACACAGTATAAAAACTCTACAATCAAGCAAACTGCCAAAGATTATCTGGGAAATGTTTGGTGGCTCAAGAAATCCCAGTGCAATACTTTATATTATGCTTAGTATAATTCAGATGCTGGACTGAAGAATTAAGTCAATTTCTTTATTTCTTTACATTTGCCAATTTTATTAATTTAAGATTTTTTAATTTTACTACATTTTTTTCTTACATTACAGTTTGAGGTAATGTAGAACTTTGCAGGCTGATTAATGAGAGATGTTTGCTGGCCCACAAACAATATAAGCTAAGTTCGTGATTGTGTTGGATACTGTATATGCAACTCATTAATGCAAACATCTTTCTTCTGGATGTCATTTATTTGCTCCAGCTTTGTCTATTGCAACTTCAGATTTCATTGCCTTAAGGCGAGTGGGAATATTTAAGATGGCCGTACTAAACAATTGCTTAAGGCAGGGGTCTTTAAACTTGATAGCTTTAAGACTTGTGGACTTCAACTCCCAGAATTCCTGCTGCAGTCATGTTAGCTCAGGAATTCTGGGAGTTGAAGTCCACAAGTCTTAAACTTGCCAAATTTGAAGACCCTTGGCTTAGGGAAACAAACAAATTTATTAGGAGGGCCAGTGTGTGAATTAAAGTAGGTAGGAAAAGCATAGATTTGATTCTTGTGAAATTTAAATTTCATATTATTTGATTACTTATTTAAAATATGGCAATGTGAGCACCAACTAGAAATAATGGTTATATTATGCTTTTAATATTTTATTTCCTATATTCTTTCCAATTTCAATTCAAAATATAGATTTCTGTCATATATACGTTTTCCTGTCCTAAAGTATGGGCAAGTATTTGCTTTGCAATGGATCTTTCAGTGGTTTGTCAGTTCTGGAATGTCCTACACAATGAGGCATGTTTTGTTCCTACTGCAGGGATGGGATTCGACCAGTTTGGACCAGTTCGAGTGAACCGGATGTTAAATTTACATCTGGTTTGCCGAACTGGTAGTTAAACCAACTAGCTGGCTACTCCCACCCCTCCCCTCCCGTCCCAGGAGTCTCCACGCATCCCGTTTTGGATGCAAGTAAGATCAAGTTTCACGCAGAGGCTCTGGGACAGTGAAAAATGGGACGAACTGGAAGTTTTGGAAGTCCAGAAACAGACCTGTTTCCAGCTTCTAGAGGCCCGCCAGAGCCCAGGGGAGGCTGTTTTTGCCCTCTCAGAGACCCAAGGGAAGCCTAGGGAAGACAAAAAATGCCCCTCCTAGAAGTTCTGGTAGGCAACGCCCACTATGGCCATGTCCACCCAGCAACTGGACAGCAAACTGGTTGCTGGATTTTTGAATCCCACCCCTGTCCTACTGTACCTACAAAAGTAACCCATCAAGAAAACCAAAAACTGAAGACAGTCCAAACAATTATTATTGCAGAATTTGTTGATTGAGTCACTGTTTTCACCTGCGACATAGCAAATATCAAGAGTCACAAGATTATATAGGTCTTGAATAGACCTATATGTTTATCAAGTAGAATTTTGAGCATATGCACAGGCCTGCAGAACCTAACTACAGAAAGAATTGCTTTCCAGTCCAATAAGGAAACAAGAGATCACAGACAGAGACAAGGATATTTTAGGGTATAAAAACATTACAGGTTACTTCCTAGAAATGCAACATAGCAGCTTTGATATGTAACATGAGCCGAGGCCTTAATTATTATTCAAGTAGACTAACCCTGCATTTACAGCTTTGTAGAAGGAGATTTCTGTTAATCTGAGTAGTAAAAATCAGAAGTCTGGTAGCACTTTTCATCCATGCATCTGATGAAGTGAGCTGCAGTTCAGGAAAGCTTATGCCTTTTAATAAAATGTGTTAGTCTGAAAAGGTGCTACCAGGCTCCTGATTTTTGCATTTACAGCAGGAAGAGAGAGGGAGCCATGGTAACATAAATCCTTGAGTTGCTAAGGTGTGAACTCTACTATCAATTAGTTACTAACAGGGACAGATTGGCACAATAATAAAAATTCCCATTATTAAGGAGTTAAAATACAGTAAAGGACAACTACAATATAAATCTGAAGCAACATATAGCAGCATTGAATTAGTAAAAACAAATATAAACATGATTACCAGGCGGCTTCAAATCCAATTTGCAATATTCCCATACTTTTTTGGTTTGTTTAATAAGCATTTTAAATTATAAACAAATTAAATTCAAAGGCATAGGAAGGAGGATAACACCAGGACAATATTTTCTGTTCACTTTAACAGAGGACAAAAATAGGTTAAATAAAGATAACAAAATGATTACCCATTATCGACTTAAAGAAAATCACGGTTCACTAAATATATTGTCTAAAATATAAGCTTTTAATTTTATATATGATCTGTTTTTAATCACATTGAATGATGACAAAAATGGATTTCAAAATTATTAAATATTTTGCTTTTCACAAAAAAGTTACTAAAAAATTATTTTTGCACAATGGCACTAATGAGGACAAAAACACATTTCTAAACCTGAATCCATAATGGTTGGCTATACTGAACAGAGTCATGTTGCAACTTTGAACAGTCACTGAACAAATGGTCATAAATGAATAATTATATTCCTTGTTATCTATGATGTTCATGAGATTCCCTTCTAGATGTTTTAATCAGGGTGAAATTCAAAAATCCCAGCAACCAGTTTGATGCCTGGTTGCTGGGTGGGCGTGGTCTATCAGAACTTCTGAGAGGGCCATTTTTCACCTTCCTCAGGGCTGGAGGCTTTCCTTGGGCCTCTGGGAAGCGAAAACCGCTTCCCCTGGGCTCAGGAGGCCCTATGGAAACCTGTTTCCAGACTTCTGGAACTTCCAGGAGGGCCATTTTTCACCTTTCCAGGGTCCAGAGATTTCTTGGGCCTCCGGGAGGACGAAAATGGCCTCTTTGGGCTCCAGAGGCCCACCAGAAGCGAGAAACAGGCCATTTTTCTCCCTCTTAGAGGCTCGGCGTGGATCTTGCACTTACCTGCATGCAAAATGGACTGTGTGGAGACTCCTTGGAGAGGAGAGGAGGGGTGGCCTGGGGCAGCCGGTTGGTTTAACTACTGGTTCAGCGAATCAGATATAAATTTAACATCCGGTTCACCCGAACTGTCCAAACCAGTAGAATCCCACCCCGGTTCTAATACATTTGCCTCATCATGTTAATTTAGGTCTCCTCCTTTACTATTTTCTTTACTACTAATACATTAGTTATAAAACTTACTAGTTCTTTTAGACTTCATAAATTTTAACAGGTATATGATATTTTCTGTAAATTTATTTCCCCTGCATATGATTTCTAATGATAATATTTTGCTTTATATTTTGGTTTTATGTTATTTCCAAACGTTAATTAAGCAATGTAGTTATTTGCAGTGGTATATGGGCTTCATTTTATCATTATTTGCAACTCTAATTCCATTGTTATATCTATATAATAATTCCATTTTTCTTTCATAGCTGGGATCCTGAGATTTAGGTAGAACTTAGAACTTGTTATTTTCCTTCAAGATTTTAATAAGTGAGTTACTTTTGAAAAAATGTGAAATTTTAAAAATTGCTTGCTTTGTAAGATGGTACGCAAGCTTAAAGATTACAGAATGTGTAATGCATGTAAAAATCTTCAGATCCCTGCCACTCACAGTATATTTTTTAGAAGTCTTAAAAACATCACTTCAATAATGTGGTTTATCCTAATTTTTGTTAGTTATATCTGCTCTTCAACTTTTTTCTTAGTGATTTAGCAAAAATAATTTTTCTACAATGAAAAGTTATGCCAGAATATTAAATATGGCTCATTTTTAATTTGCTTGTTGCATTTATCTTGCAATTTTTTCTAGAGCTCAAGGTATTTCACAGGGGACATCTTTTTTCATGTTACACAACAACCTGCAACTAAGTCAAAGGAAAAGAAAGGGACTGGTCCAAATTCAGGATGAGGATTAAGGATGAACCTGAATGCAGGCCTTCCCCAATTCTAGTTTAACACCCTATAATTGCATCACTTTGATATCTGCTTCTTACTTGCAGGAATTAACAATAATTAAATCAAGCTAGATAAACTATAAGATAATAGGCATTAAACTGCAAACAAGAATGAGTATAGATTCTTGTATGCATGTATATATAAGTGCATATATATATATATATATATATATATATATATATATATATATATATATATATATATATATATACCTTTCTTCCCTTTCTTCCTTCTGTCTCTAAGTTCTTCAGGGTTCATAAAGGACAAACCATTCTCTCTCTCCTTTCTTTTTGTTTCTCTTCCTCCCCCTCAATGAATTGTGTTGAATCAGACCAAAGATTATAGTCCCCATAACCATTCAGAATAAGAGCCATCTGCTTCCTACACTGGCAAACCAGATGCCTCTGGAAACCTCACAGACAAGATAAAACTTTGGCTGTCAAGTACTGCTGCTCTCCAAGAGCTGACATTCATTTTCATACTTCCATTAAATACAAGTCAGATATAGCCATGCTAATGAATGATATATAGATGAATGTTATGTAAATACCCTTTAGCATGTTAGTTACTTTCTACAATTCCATAATTTCTAGATTAGGACTGAAGTGCATTGAATTCCCAGATAATGGGAACAGTAGTTGGCATGCCAACTCAACATGCAGGACCCCATGTTGGAGAACGATTTAGTAAATGATTGGATTCAATAATAGAGATTTTATATTCTTCCTTACTGTACTTGTATTTATCTGGGAATAAATCCTTCTTAGTAAAATTTACTTTGCAGTGAGTAGACATGAGATTGAGATTTACAATGTATATTGTTCCAATAACAATTTTTACTGAGTTTAATAGAATTTATTTCCAATAACTACAGCAGTGCTTAAAAGTTTGAGAATCCTTTCGAAAATTCAATATATCTGCAGAAATATGACCTAAAATGTGAGCAGCTCTCCATTTAAATCTAAAACTAGATAAGGAAAGCCCAGTGAAGCAAAACAGTCAAAAACATACTTGTTCATTGATTCATTGAATAAAAGATCCAAAGCTACATATTTTATGTGTGGTAAAAGTATGTGAACATTTGTTTCAATAGCTTTTTGTCCCCCTTATACAACAATAACAACTAAATGTTTCTGATAACTTGCTCAGTTTGCACATCAGCTTGGATATTTTAGCCATTTTTTCACTTCTTCAACTGCAACTCAGGAATATTAGAAGGCTTTCTAACATGAATTTCGGGTCCTTCCAAAATATTTCTTTAAAATTAAGACTGAAGTTACCAAAGACCAAAATAGAAATATGGATAAATATTTTATTTTATTTCTACTTTATTTTTATCTAGTTAATCCGTATTTGTGATAGATGCTTGCTCTTTAAGAAGTGTTTTCTACTTAAAATATTTGCAATAACTATCAGAGTTTTACTAATTACTGTGCTTACTGTAATGTGCTTACTGTTATTATAAAGACATGATAAAATAGTGATATTTGGCCTCAGTTATTTGTCTGCATATATGAGAATAATAAAATTAATGTATATACTACTAAACTTTGATTGTCATGATTTTAACTGGGCAAAATAGTGCATTGCAGGGCAACAATTTTTGAACCAAGTTACCTCAAATGGGCTAACTTACAAAATGTGTCCAAAATCCAGGACTCATGACTATCAAGGGAATGAAATCTGGAGAAATTGTAGCTTTTTCATGCTACTGGCTGCTGCTGGGCTCTGTTGTAGTCATGTGTTCTTTTTCTATATTATATGATAATTTCCCAGTGAATCGTGCAATCTCTTGCTCTCTATCCCCTATCCATCAACAGCCACTGACCTGCCTCATGAGAAGAGAAAGGAAAAGAGGAAGAGGGACGAAGGAACTCCACGAACCCTTTTCATCCAATGCCATTCCCCCATGCAACTTGCCAACTCATGCAGCACTCTTGAATATCCTCATGTATCATCCTTGACCTGTATTGCCCTGCTGCACCTTCTTTGACCCACATGGCATCTCCTGCACCTTTTCTAACTTTCCATTCCCCTGCATGCCTTTCCTGACATTACTTAGGATACAATAATAACTAGATTGTTGATGTGTCATTAAGTCATTTTTGACTTTTAGCAACCACATAGATATCAATCAATCAGAATAGAGTCAAACCTCCCGTTCAAGCAGGAATTTTTTTGGCTGCTGCCACACACTGCTAATTTGTATTTAAGTGATTGTCAACTAGGACTCCAAGGTCTCTCTCACTGTTATTGTGTTTGAACCAGGTTTCACCTAATCTGTATTGATACTTTTGGTTTTTCCTGCCTAAGTGTAAAACCTTACTTTTCTCCATATTAAATTTTATTTTGTTGGATAGGGCCATTGTTCAAGTCTGCCAAAATATTTTTGTATCCTGATTTTGTCTTCTGGGGTGTTGGCTATTCCTGCTATCTTAATATCATTTGCAAATTTGATTAGTTCCCCTTCTATTCTATCATCTAAATCATTAATGAGGATATTGAAGAGTACTGTGCCTAAGACGGAACCCTGTGGTACGTCACTTCTTAAAAGAAATAAACTTTTAAAATTATTGTTGACTTTTGTTGCAAGTCTTAATTCATTCTGAGCTTTTCCTGACTTCATCTTTGCAGATTATTCTGGCTCAGTTATGTGTGCCTCTTTCCATTTTTCATACTTATCCTTTTTGTCTGTCAGTTTATCAGAGAGATCTTTGTCAACCATGTTGATTTCTTGTTGGATTTCTTGTTTTTCTTTTTCAATGGTATTGTACTGGACTGGGCTTCTATGATAATATTTTTCAGAGTTGCCTATGCTTCTTGAGTTATCCTTCCCTTTAGGATTTTCATCCATGGAATCTTTTGTAGGCTCTCTCAATCACCTCTTCTAAAATTTAAGACACTAGTTGGGTTATGTTCTATTGCTTGTGTTTGCAATATATTGAATTCCAATATGATGTGGTCACTCTCACCCAAAGTTCTGGCAATTTCAACTCCCTCTATCACTTCTTCTCTATTAGTAAGAATTAGGCACAGTATAGTATTTTCCTTAGTTCCCCCTCTACCTTTTGGAAGGTAAAGTTATCTTCTAAGCGGGTTAGGAATCCATTCAACCTCCACCTTGCTATAGAGTTTGTCTCCCAGATAACAGGGTATTTAAAGTTTCCCATTACTGTTGTGGTATGTTCTCTCTATACATTTGTTAGTTGATTAAGCAAAAAAAATTCATCTATTTCTTCAAACTAGGTTGGGTGGCATGTAGTATATGCCTATAATAATGTCATTCTTTTTTCCATTTATATTGACCATATAATTTATATTAATATGTATTTCAGGAGGGTTTCATCCTTGGTTTTATGCATTTCTGTGGAGCTGTAATGATCTTTCATATATAATGCAACTCCACTTCCTATTTTATTTTATTGATTTTCTCCATGATATCTATCCGTAACTTGTTTTTTTCTGTTATCCTGTTATATTGTTGCTGGCTGTCCTACTTTTTTCTTTCCTTTTACTTTTCCTAGCATTGGTGTCTCCTCAGGTGAGTTAGGTGTCCACATAATATCCAAAATAGGATCATTTCAGCTTACCTCAAGTGTTAATTGTTCGACAATCTAGTTGTTTATTTTCTTGGCTGTCCGCAGTGTCCACAATCTTCTCAGAAGTCTTCTCCAGCAACTATATTGGCTTTGCAATCAATAGGTTAGCATAAGGAAGATTAAAACTAATTCTTATTTTGCAATGTTTTTCTAAAAAAAAAATCTTATAGAGAGATCTATCCTTTAATATATGTATCACATTTATGTATTCAGGTGTATTTGGATTTGTGTGACTATATTTCCTGTAGATTAGGTTAAGAAGTTTCTATATTTCCTGTAGATTAGGTTAAGAAGTTTCTGCGCATTTTTCTTACAAAGCCTAATTCATTTTTGTTTAATTTATTATAATATTCTGAGTCTCAGTACTCTCATTCATTGTAAAATCTCTCCTTCAATTTCTTACTCCTTTTTTGGGTGTTTGCAATTGATGCTTGAGATGCTGGAAGAAATAAAGCAATTATGATTAGTTCTCAATCCCTGCCATTTTTTTCTCCCACACTGCACTGGGGATATTTGTGTTCTGGGGCATTGTCTACATTGTGTAGTGGTGGAGAACTAGCTGCAATTATTTGAGCTTCTCTGATGCATCTTTCTTAAATGAGTTATTTATGTGAGTAGCTATTTTATTTTAGAATAAAAATGAAATATAGTGACAGAAGATGTGCTTGCAACTTGATAGTATTAAGGTTTTTTATTATTATTTTTAGTTAGCCTTGTAATGCTTCCCCAGGATAAATAAGATGGTATAAGACTTTTATTCTTTCCTGTTCTTTTTTGTTGCATTAGAAGTCTTATTTTGAGATTCTTATATTTGGCACTGGAGACATCTGTTGTATTTTGTTAACTACAGGTCTTTTGCTTTTTTATAATTATTTTCCATTACTGTGGCAAATAATTTGAGCTTCCTAAAATTACTCTTGACTTGGAGTATTAATTAAAAATCAGTGAAGAAATGGAAAGATGCAATTAGCACATATATGCTTAGTAAAACAGGTGCAAACAAGTATAATATTACAAAACCCAATACATGAGTTATTGATTTTATGTACCATTTGGCAAAGCATTTTATAATTAATGTTAGCAAGTATTATTAATATGATTTTATTTCCTTATTTTAGTTGCCTTGTCTGAATACAGATCCTTAGATGGTGTCACTCAACAACAATTTAGTTGAACTCAATGGAATAATGCAAGATTATATAAGAAAAGGATCAGAATTAAGCTCTTTACTATAAATTACTAGATGGACTAGTCTGCGTGCTTGGCATTTGTGTGGTGGATGTTCATAGTAATATAGGAATGGGTGCAGTATCTTCCTAAATTCTATTGAGAAACTTTTAAGATTAAGAACATGTAGCTCCAAAACACTTTGCATATTTATTAAAACATTTATTTATTTATTTATTTATTTATAAATAATAGTATATTTAACTTGAGAATTAACTAAGGGGAGAAGTATACAAATTAGTGGAGGAAGGATCTTCTATTTAATCCACCAGTCATCTCCAAAATGGCATATCCCCATCTCTGCTCCAATCAGCAGAGCCAGTTTTTTTTGGAAAGCAAAGAGGGTGGATTTCACCTTGAGGATGGGAATAATGGCATAAAGGGCTCTTCCAGACAGAATTCATTAGCCAATGGCACCAAGCCCCTTCTGCCAGCCCGAGTGAGATAGGTCAATCCTAATAAAAGGATTTATAGGTAATAACCAACAACTTGAGTTGGACAGGAAGCAAAGGGGCAGCCAGTGCAGTTCAAGATGTTATATGGGCTACCTTAGGGATCCTCAGAACTGTCTATGCAGTCTCATTCTGCAGCAGCTATATTTGCAGAATACTTTTCAAAGGTAATTCTGTGTACAGTGCATCACAGTAATCTAACATGAATATTCACATTAAGACTTTGGGTGGTCGTTGCACAGGAGAAAAAAAATATCTATTTGTATATTACAATTCCTATGAGTGAGATGACTATCAACAGCCTTTGTATTTATTCTTTTTAAAATTGCTCTTTTGCAAAATAAATTAACTTGTTATAGTGTTGACTGGTTTGTAGGTTTTGTGATAATCTCCAAAGATGGTAGGCAAAAAGGCAAACATTACTAAGATGTGAACTCTACAATCTGTCAGAGAGCCTTGTAAGCAACTCTTAATATAGAAACTTTTACAGCTTGGAAAATATTTCCTAACTGTATAATCTGGCAGTTCTTTCATTGTATAAGGGAAATATGTGCTTTTCATTATCATAATGGAAAAGAATTTAAATCTAGAAAAATATTTGTATATATTTTGTATTGTTTTTTTATAGAAACATTCACAAATATTCCAACATTAACTTTTTGCTGGGATTATATGAAAAGGAAAGCACTCCTTTCTTTAGACTGGGTTTGCAGCCTAAGAGATGTAGATGAAGAGCATAAAGAACAAATCTTTTCCAATCTTCAGTTTTTTAAAGTAACTGCTGTCTATTGATAATAGCCAGGGCAACCATGTTAATCATGTTTGAACATTTAATACTGAAGCTACCTTTACTGTCTGAGTAAATATAGCTTACAGACTTCTGCTTCTGAAGAAACAAGATTTTTTTTCTATTTATAAGTGGTTGGAAGGATGCCATTCACACTCATTGTATTATGTGATAGACACTGCATAATCTAGTCTTCCAGAGTGAAATGCAAAACCAGCATACATTTTTGATCCATTGATTTTTGTCTTTAATTAACTTAATGAAAGATCTAAGAAACATATTGCATCTATATTCTAAGCTTAGCTTTTGATATACATTTTCAGTCTAGGGACATAGGACACAGAATACTGTATTATTTAAATCTTCAAAGAAATATCTCCCTTTTTGTATTTGTTATCAAAGACATTAGATAAAATTCACTTAAAAATTAATAATAATTTTTAAAACACCTTGAGAGCCGGCATAATAGTGAGTAATAATAAGCAAACTCTAGGAATAATAATAAGCAAACTCTACTTCTCTTTTGGCACAGAAGCCAGCTGGATAACTTCGCGTCAGTTTCTTTTTGTCAGTCCTAGTCTAAAAACTAAAACAACAACAACAAGAATAATAAAACACCCCATCAGTTTGCACTAGACCAGCATGCTAGTTTGTAGTCCATATCAGGACTTCAATGTAGAAACTGTCAAGAAAAGGAAGTAGTTATCTAAGTAGTTTCTACTTTCCCGGAGTTAGTTGAATTTTCTTTTGTTTTAATGGTTTATTGCTTCCTTCCCCAAGGTTAGTAACACATTCCTTTGTTCTCCATAATCTTCAAGGAAAAGGCCTTTTGCCTGCAGTGGATTGATTTGGGTTTTGTTGTTGTTATTATTACTACCACTGTGCACAGTATCATTCCTATCTGAAGCTTTGGAATGGTGAACTTCTGGGATGCATATATTGCTGAATTACATGCCTCGCATACTTGGGCATTTATCTAGGGTTCTCAGAAGTTTGGTTGCTAGATCAGAAATTTGTAGATAATAACTTTGAGGCAGATCCTGTCTTCTGGCCTAATTTTACCCTACGAGCTAAGCATAGCTATTTCTTTCGAAGAATATCAGGAGATTTACAGTTCTGCCTATATTAAATCTACCTTTGTCTGTGCTTTAATTATAGATGAAAGGGCAGACTTGGCTTGAAAGGATAAGGGACATTGTCCCTTCTCTAAACTATGCTTGCCTGGATTTTGTGTTTTGCACCAGCTGTAACCTAAAGGCAGTAGAGAAAGTGAACTGGAAAGCTTGGCAAATTACTAGAAATGCTGTCATGTACATATCTGGATGTTAGGGCTTGCTTGAGTGGTTAAGCTCAAGGGAGAAACTAGGGATACAGCAATGGTCCTTATTGGGGAACTTCATCCTTATCTAATGTAAAGGTAAAGATAAAGGTTCCTCTCACACATATGTGCTAGTTGTTTCCGGCTTTAGGGGGCGGTGGTCATTACCATTACAAAGCCAAAGAGCCAGCGCTGTCTGAAGACGGCTCCATGGTCATGTGGCCAGCATGACTAAATACCAAAGGCGCACGGAACGCTGTTACTTTCCCATCAAGTGGTCCCTATTTTTCTACTTGCATTTTTACATGCTTTCAAACTGTTAAGGTTGGCAAAAGCTGGGACAAGTAATGAAGCTCACTCTGGTACGTGGTGCTAGGGATTCGAACTGCCAAATTGCTAGGGATTCGAACTGCCAAATGTGCCCATTGATGGCCAATTTAAGTGTCAGGCTTCTAGGAATTCTCTAATTGGACCAGGTTATCTGCAGGACCGCGTTCTGCCGGTGATCTCCAACAGACCTGTGCGTTCCCACAGGGAGGGCCTTCTCTGGGTGCCGTCGGGTTCTATGTGCCGTCTGGCAGCCCCCAGGAGTAGGGCCTTCTCTGTGGGGACCCTCTTCCTCTGGAATGGTCTGCCCCCAGAGATACGCACCAACACGGACCTGAGAGCCTTCAGACGGGCGTTAAAAACTTGGCTCTTTGAGCAGGCTGGCCTAGGCTGACATAGGGTTTTAATTTTGTCTCACGTTTTTAATTGGTTTTGAATATTTGGGGTTTTACCTATTTTATGGGGGAGGGGCAAATTTTTAAACAGCCTAAATTATTTAATCCGTTTTTAACTTTTGTATCGTGTATTGGGGTTTGTGATTGGCTGTGCACCGCCCTGAGTCCTTCGGGAGAAGGGCGGTATATAAGTATTAGTATAAATAAATAAATAAAAAATAATGTTTGTGGACTTGGCTTGGTCTAAGATACTCAGTTTCCCAATTGAAACTATAATTAAGTTTGTTCATGTGTTGGATCATATAACTCACATTGATAAGGGTGTCCTATAAACAGCAAATAAGTCAAAACATATGTAAGAATTCAACTCTGATCCTATGTCATGGCAGTAAGAGTAAAGGACAAATAATAGTACTTCTCTGTACTTATCACATTCGTGTATTGTGATTTATTGATCTTGTTTAAAATTACCTGAATGCTTTAGAGAAGAATGGCTGGGATATTGTTGACTGCTACAGTTAATTGGTTGGAGTTAGTAAATAGTAACAAAAGAGCCTTATTCTACAAGATAATGTGGGAACAGTTTAAATTTTTAAATACATGGATAACATGAAGTTGTACCATATATTTCAAAAATCCTGGAACTCTGGGGAATTACCTGACATTTGGAAAAGAGTTGATGTGGTTCCCATCTTCAAAAAAAAAAAAAAGGGGGGGGGAAACAGACCCAGAAACTACAAACCAATTAGTATAATATCAATACCAGGAAAGATACTAAAAAAGATAATACAAAAATAGGTCTGTGATAAAGTTATAACTAAAAGCAAGCATGGATTTATTAAAAACAGATCATGCCAACCAATCTTGTTTAATTCTTCGACAAAGTAGACCACAACCTACTTTTTGGTAAGCTAGGAAAATGTGGGATAGACAGATCACCACCAGACGGATTTGTAACTGGCTAACAAACTGTACTTAAAAAGTCATCCTTAATGATGCTACATCTACATGGAGAGAAGTAAGCAGTGGGGTACCACAAGTTTCCGTCTTTTCAATATCTTTCCAGTACTTTTCAATATCTTCAGAATGAATGAATGAACGAATGAATGAGTGAATTCTTTATTGAACAAGTGTGATTAGACACACAAAAATTTGTCTTGGTGCATGTGCTCTCAGTGTACATAAAAAGTGTACATAAATGACTTAGATTGGGGAATTCCCGTTGTATTCCCTCAGATGATACTATGCTGAAATTTGCAGGTGATACTATGCTATCAGGAGTAGCAACACCCAGAAAGCAAGGTCAGGATCCAAAAAGATGTTGGTAGAGTTGAAATGGGCCCTATCCATCAAACTGAAATTTAATGTGGAGAAAAGCAATGTTTTACACTTAGGCAGGAAAAAAGAAGGTATGAATACAGATTAGGTGAAAATCTGGCTCAAAAACAACAACTTTTAGAGGGACTTTAGAGATCTAGTGTATGATCACTTAAATATGAGCCAGCAGTGTGCAGCTGTCGCCAAAAAAGTTAATAAATCCTTGGTTGTATAAGAGGCATTGAATCAAAATCATGTGAAGTATTAGTACCGCTTTATAAATCCTTATTAAGGCCACACCTGAATACCGCAAACAGTTTTGGTCACCATATTATAAAAAAGATGGTTTGTATTCTTTCTTGAAAAGTCTTTGTATGACTCCATATCTGTTTCAGCTGCAGACTATTCTGGATTGAAAGCATCTGTCAAAAATTACTGTCTCCCTGTTGTTTCATGTTTGTAGTATTCAAATTTGTTTAGTTATGACATTGATGGCAAAGTTTTTGCATTTGGCTACTAAAACTTTGGAAAGTGTATAATTGTCTGGATTGTCATACATACCTGTCCTGAACAAAAGAAAAACAATTATCTGTCTCCCCCCACCCCGTAATATAGGCCATTCTGAATAGGAACACTTGTGATTGGGTATTGGTGAATACAGCCATATCACCCAAAATATTGGGTAATGTCATCTTTGACAGGTGTGTCAGGCTCATTTCAGCTAGGGTCTGCTGTTGAAGATCTTACTATAGGTATGAAGCTTCATCTGGTATAAAGTACCTATAGTATCTTATATTGTAATATGTGAGATTGTCAGTTGGCTTTCAGGTGCAACTGAAAATGGACTTTGCCACTTTTATGGATTAGAACTTATATATTTGATAAATGAACTGCTGGACTAGTGGAAATGGAAAAGATTCACTTTGGTTTTCTACACTCAGAAAAAATGGTGATGCCCTCTTACTTTGCCTTCTCCCTGTGGAATAGAGAATAACATGGATGTATTTTTCGTTTGTTTAATGTTTGCATGCTTTATCTTTTATTATTGAATTGAGATATCTGTAAAGCATTCAGAATTATTGAATCAGAATTACTGGAAAACTGGGTAATCAAAAAATATAACAGTTCTGGAGTTGTTGAATTATTTTATTGTTGTTTCTTATTTTTTGGTTACCCAGTTTTTAGTAAAATAGTCTAGTCTTAAAATTATGTTTTAACTATTCTTTCAATAATAAATTTCATTGCTAACTTTATGTGGACATCAAAAGCTATACCCTGTTATAAAAATAAATGACAAATATTGTTGAATAGTGGGTGAGCACCTCCTTGGAGTTGGAAGAGAACATTCAGTCTATTGAATCCAGTCCCCTAATCAATACAAAAGTAAATTTCCAAATTTTGGAATTTCCAAATATAGGAATACTTTTGAGCCACTACTAGAGTGCTTTTGTTAAAAGGAATTCTACCACCTCTATAGAAAATACAGAATATTTTTAGCATTTTTCCTAACACTAATCTTTAATCAATCATACTGTAGCTTAATCATTATGTCATATTATCCGTTCTGAGATATAGGTAATACTCAACTGACAACCACAATTAGGATCAGAAATCTGATCATAAGTTGTTGTGGTTATAAGTCGAGGCACCCACATGATTGAACAAGGGGTTTTCTGATGTTTTCCACAGAAGTTATTAAGCAAATCATTACAGTTATTAATCAAATAATATGGCTGTTAAATGAACAGTGTATTTGTTAAACAAAGCTATTCTTCTGAATAGCCATTTTTGTCAGAAATCAGCAAGAAGCAAAAAAAAAAATCATGTTTACGTCACCAGAATATAGCAACCATCATAATAAAGGCAAGCCAGGTGCCAAACATCTGAGACGGGGTCATTTGACTATGCGGGGAGGGGGCACAACATTTTATCACAGCCAGAAATGTTTTACTAGTCCTAAAACACCTTTTCCAAAGCAGTGTTGATATGTCTATAAAATTTAGGTTGGGGATGTCTGTAATTGTACTATATGCAACGCTTTCTTTATAATACAAACTTTCAGGTATTGTAAGCAAGGTGTCATAGCTTCTTTCAGGAGCATTTTCCCAAGGACAAAAATCCCTGTTTCTCTTACTCTTCAGTCATAATATTTATAGCTTTTAATCTTCTGATCATACTCATTGCATGTTTTTGAACCAGTTCCATCAAAGCAAGATCCAACCAGCAAAGAATACAGTGAAATATTAAAATTTATTTTTACTGCACATTCATAGTTCCTATGAAACATAGTTCCATGTTCAGGTACAGAAAACCTGAGGTGTGAAAGCTATGTACATTGGATAAGTTCAAGACACGTAGAAAAAAGAAAATGTTATGTAATGTTCAGTTAGAATTAGGATAGTCTTGGAGTTAGGCTTTTCCCTATTCCCCTAAAATCACTAGATAATTTAGTGATGAGTTTAATGATCAGAAACTCTAAACTTTTCTACCTGTGAGAGATGGGGAAAGCTTTATTTTTTTCACCACTTCATATGTCATCTATGGTTCAGTCTATACATGAGTAATATATTTCATTTTCCTTTTTATTAAGCTAAACATCCAAACCATTATAATCTTTTCTTTTATAATCATTTCATTATAAAATCTTTATAATCATTTTCATTATAATCTTTTCTTATTAGTTAGCTATTCTAGTTCCCAGATTATTTGATTTTCTTGTTAGTATTCAAAATTGACAAATAGGGGAATATATAGAAATCTATGTTTATGAATATTTGGAGACCAACAATTAAGCAGTACACGCAAGACCGTTCATTGCAGTCTTTAAACCTTTGTTTTTATTATCACCAGGTATAAACTTTTCAAGTGAGATGCAGTTTATTAAAGATACACTATATTTTTAGTTCCTAAGGTAACACAAAAGCTCTTTAATATTTTTTAAAAAAGAAGTAATCCTAGCAACTTTGATTGCCTGATTGCACAAATGCTACCATAATTTGAAATATTCTTCACTGTTGCCAACATGGAAGGCAATTTTTAATCTGATGGTTTTCCTGTCTCACATTCTGCTTCACTAACACTGCATCTGGGGTTCATGTAATCATCTTTCTTATACTAGCAGGAGCTTTGGGTGTGTGTCCAAATATTGTGTTAATTGGGAGTGTGTCAGGATTATAAAATGTTCTAGGTGGACACTGAGAACCATGCAATGATTCTTGGAATTGCTTCCATGTACAGAATTAGCATTGGGACAGTATTGTCAGAGCATTACAGCTTCTCAACGACTGACATTTGGATTTACATCTTTGGGCTTATTTTTTTGATGAATATGTTAATTTGGAGATGGGATGTAGAACAGACCTGAACATTGCTTACTGAGGGCATTGCAGCCAGAGAATTATTGTTTCTAAAGCTATTGATTTTAGCAGCAGCTGATATTTCAATCTGGATGCAGCATGTCTGTGCCTCTACGCACACTGTCAAGAAGAAATATGATAGTGTCTTAAAAGATTAATAATATCGCTGGTCCTCAGGAGGCCTGTCTTAATTCACTGGTCTGTTCCTTGACATGTACTGTAATTTATCTAGTCTGATTTGAATAGCAAATGGCAATCGGCTGCCATTAGGGAAATAGGCATCATTCTTATTGATCTAACATAGGCTGGATTTTATTTAAGGGAACTGCAAAATGTTATTAACTTCACAATGAGAAGCAAGAACCATTCTCCTACCTGCCCCTTCCCTAACTATGTAATGCGAACCATTTTTTCCAAAATAGCACCCTCCAAATATGTTAGATTACAAGTTTCATTTTTCCAGCTAGCATGCCAGCACAGATTGGAATTTCTGGGGTTTCCAATCTGACATATCTGACAATCCTCCTTATAGAGGATTTTAAAATGACATAAAGTTAAGGTGACCAACTTTTTTACAATAAGAAGGAGGACACAAATAAATTGAAGAAAAAAACAAAGCCACTTGTGCGCGGCGCATTCTTGCATGCGACATACTCTTGCACACGGCGCACTCTCACATGCAGCGCACTCTTGCGTGCGGTGCACTCTCTCAAAACAATTCTCCTGTGTGGACCGCATGCGTCTCATAATCGTGTCTCACCTCACTGTACCGAGCCTTGATGAATCGTCATATCAAATATAAATATGTCACATCACACACAACGGCTCAGCTCGGCATCGATCAAATATGGAGATTTACAAATTAGTCTTCAAATATCCAAAAGGAGGATATGTAGGAGGACGCTTTTTGAGAGAAGACAGAATTTACAAAAGAAGGACTGTCCTCCCTAAAGGAAGATGATTGGTCACCTTAATAAAATGAATCATTTCAATGTACTTCAAGTATTTCAAGTAGCTAACAAATTATATAAGTGGAGATTTTTTAAAAATAAAATCTATATGTGCACAGTAGTTTTGGAAAACTGTAACACATAACTTTTGGGCAACCAGGTTGGAACATATACTCAGGGAGTATGCTATTGTCGTCTCTTCTCTTCTCTTCTCTTCTCTTCTCTTCTCTTCTCTTCTCTTCTCTTCTCTTCTCTTCTCTTCTCTTCTCTTCTCTTCTCTTCTCTTCTCTTCTCTTCTCTTCTCTTCCCTTCCCTTCCCTTCCCTTCCCTTCCCTTCCCTTCTCACCAGTGGTGGTATTCAATTTTTTTTACTACTGGTTCTGTGGCCATGGTGTGGCTTGGTGGGTATGTCATGACATGGTGAGCGTGGCAGGAGAAGGATTCTGTAAAATCCCCATTCTCTTCAGCCCACTAACCTGCTTTCCAGCTCTGTTCTCCTGTGCAGGATAACAAAAAAAAGACCCAACTGATCAGCTAGGATTCCGATCAGCTGTGACTTGGGGGGGGGGGGGGCAGTGAATAGATTGGGGTGGGGTTAACCAGAGGTAGTATTTACCAGTTCTCTGAACCACTCAAAATTTCTGCTACCGGTTCTCCAGAATCTGTCAGAACTGGCTAATACTACTTCTGCTTTTTTCCTCCCCTCCCCTCCTCTCCTCTCATTTTTACTGACCCCAAATTCCCTATAAAGTTGAAGTCTGCTTTAGAAAATGGATCCTCAATTTTTTGTTTGAAGCCACTATCAAGATTGCCTTGTGAAAAAATATTATCAATAAATGTTATAAATATCTCCATATGCTCTTGGAAGAAATATAAGATATATATTTTAAACAATAGTTACTTGGTGAATGGATAGACTCAACCTCAACAGCAAGCTTATGTAAGTCCTCACAAAACTTTTCCAAATGTATTCATTGGCTTAGAAATTTATATTTCTGGAGTGAAATGTAAAAGGAATGCCTACTAGTCCTCTAACATTGCATCTTAAAATTATAATTAAAATTATACTTAAAATTATAATAAGCTGTATGATTTAAGCTTTTAGTTAGTAATATTCCTGTTCATTTCTTGTTTCGTGTACCTAACTCTTAGCCTATTGGTTAACCTAATTAAAATATTATCTTAACATGTATTTGATATTTTTTTAATGGCAACAAGTCTAACTTTGCTTTTCACTTAGACTTTATGAAAGACAAAGGAACAAAGAGGGTTTTTCTTACCTAATTCAGTTACAGTCTTTGAAATAAGAGGCTTTAACAAATAGTCTGCTTTGTGAATGTAGGACCATAGATTCATGAAATTTCAGAAATGATAGGTGTAGCCAATCACTCTTCCCATCGTGCTTACAATCTTTATGAACTGTTGCCTTCTGGCAGAAGATACAGAACAATTAAGACTCGGACCACACGTTTTCTGAATAGTTTTTATCCCAGAGCTATAATTGCACTTAACAATGAACTTAAGAACCACCATCAGTGAGTTGTTGGACAGTATTACTTGGTCTGTTGTGTGGATGCCTAGGTGTTTTTATGAGGCGGGGAATTTTGGTGGGTAGGGAGGTGTTTGGAGATTGTTATGTGTATATGCATGTTGAGTCTGGTCTTTGGATATTATGTGAATTTCATTGTATGTATACTGTGTATATACGTACAATGACAATAAAGAATTCAATTCAAAATATCATTTTACTGAAAGGCAAACAGATGAGACAGCTTCCAAGTATCTTGTCTGATTTCCTATAGTGCTTTCCAAAACTCCAGTCTTTCTTTGTTTTTGTTTGTTCGTTTCTTGTTAGGCAAGTTTCAGATATAGCATTATTTTGCAAAACTTGAAAGAATATCTTTGGATCTATCGGAAGCCCAGAATATCTTTACTAGATATTTGAATAAAAAACTGTAAAACAAATAAATAAAAGAAAAGCTACATGTATATGAAACTATTTTTTCTAGTATCAGTCAAATTGGTTTTTCACTTACAGTAATGTGCTAGAGCCATTATGTGGTGAAATCTGAGGATGACTTTAAAAGATGGAGGGGGGGAACGCAGCCTAAGGAAAGATCAGATAAAAGAGGAAGGAGCAATGGGCAGAGAAAAAACTTAGTGTCGGGAACTATCCACCTCGCAGGGAGAAGGGATTAAGAATGGAACTAGTCCAGAATCACTATGCAACTGTAAAAGACCCAGAACCAGACCACCTCCCTGAATTCCTTGGATCATCATCTAATTATCCTCAAGTGAGAGCTGCCAGACTGGGGAGATTCCTGTATTATAGAAAGAACATTAAAAAGTAGTAAGTTTGAACTCTGCATTGTGGTTCTGGTTGTTCCAGCCCGAAACTGGATCCTCCCGAACTAGCGTGTAACTAATTAACTGGTTGTTAAGTTCAGGTAATGATGCATCCTGATAGGGTTTTAATCAGAGGTGGTATTCAACCGGTTCTCACCGGTTCTGGAGAACCTGTAGCGGTGATTAGGCATGGGTCACAGAACTATTAGTAACTTCTGGCTGGCCACGCCCCCGAACCGGTTCTCCAGTTGCTGGTGCGTCCGCCGCCCTCCTAGCCTAGCAGAGCAGGGAAAGGGAAGGAAAAGCAAAGGGAAAGGTTTTGCTTTCCCCCTCCCTTTTGGAGCGCTTCCGACGCCCTTCCAGCCCAGCAGAGCAGGGAAAGCAGAGGAAAAGCGAAAAGAAAGCGGAGGAAAAGCGAAGGGAAAGCCAAGCCTTTGCTTTCCCCGTCCCTTTCCAAGTGCTTTTCCAGCCCAGCAGAGCAGGGAAAGAGGAGAAAAAGTGAAGGGAAAGCCAAGCCTTTGCTGTCCCGCCTCCCTTTCCGAGCGCTTCCGCCGCCCTCCCAGCCCAGCAGAGCAGGGAAAGCAGAGAAAAAGTGAAGGGAAAGCCAAGACTTTTCTTTCCCCCTCCCTTTCCAAGCACTTCTGCTGCCCTCCCAGCCCAGCAGAGCAGGAAAGCGGAGGGAAAGCGAAGGGAAAGCCAAGCCTTTGCTTTGTCCCACCCTTTTTGAGCATTTCTGCCGCCCTTCCAGCCCAGCAGAGCAGGGAAAACGGAGGAAAAGCAAAGGGAAAGGTTTTGCAGATTTGGAACAGGGGACAAAGAATTAGCAAGACCAGCTCCACTTTTTGATGCAAAGCACCTCAAGCATACAGCAACATGATCATGTAGTTGATAGGTGACCATCTCCAAGCAGATAGCATCATCTAGTAACCCAGAGCCTACAGGAGTCTTCTAACTTTTGGTAAAGTGATTTTGGCTCAATTCACAGCATGCCAAACCAACATTCACACTGTGTGTCTCCCCCTCCTCCCCCCCAGCTCGCTGCTCATAAGTTCTTCCCAGAAAAGAGGTGTGTGTGTGATATAGAGACAAAGAAGGGAAGGAAGGAAGGAAGGATGGGAGGAAGGAAGGAAGGGCAAGAAGGAAAGAGCAAGAAAGGAAGAAAGAGCAAGAAAGAAAGAGGAAGAGAGAGAAGAAATAAAGAGGAAAAAAGAAAGAAAGAAAAAAGAGGAAGGGAGGAAGGGCAAGAAAGAAAGAGCAAGAAAGAAAGAAGAAGAGATAGAAAGAAAGAGGAAGGGGGAGAAAGAAAGAGAGAGAGAAAAAAAAGAAGGAAGTGGGGGAGAGAGAATACTCTGTGGTATTATTTTTAATTATTCCATTATTTATCATATATTAATATTTTGCACTGTCCCTCCACATAAAGTGATTTTACTGCCTTTCTTTTGTCCAAGTATTTTTCAGGGTTTACATGTCAATAGTCCAGAGCATAAATACAGGTGCGTTTAACAGAGTTGAAAGGGACTATGGTCTTCTAGTCCAACCCCCTGCTCAGGCAGGAAAACTCTGAGGATGCCAAAATCTGAATAGAGGTCCTGGGAAAGGTGTCAGAATAACATAATAACACTTAGAAAGGGATCTTGGGGGAAATTCTATACCATTTCAGAGAAATGGCTGTCCAGTCTTGTTGAAAACTTTCAGTGTTGGAGCACCCAGAAGTTCTGGTTGCAAGCAATTCCACTGGTTAATTGTTCTCACTGTCAAGAAGTTTCTCTTTACTTTTAGGTTGCTTCTCTCTATGTTCAATTTCTATCCTTCTGGTGCTTTGGAAAATACATTGCACCCCTCTTTCTGGCAGCCCCCTAAAAACCTGTTGCCTATCATAGGGCAAAGCATGTGAGCCATTTCCTCCTTTCAGTGCTCCATGAAAGTATATCTATAGATAGATAATAAAGTCAAAAAAGGGTGAATAACATTTTTACAGAACTATAGATATGTTGTAGCTGGGTGTGACAAGGAATGGCTGGGAGGAGAGGGGCCTGGCGAAGCACCCCTTGATGTGAGTGACATTGAGTTGGCACACTCACCCAGTCACATGACCATCTTAGTCACATGCCCCCAAGCCACACCCACCCAGTCATGTGACCCTAAGCCATGCCCACCAAATAAGCCATGCCCACAGAATAGTAAAAAAATTTGAATTCCACCACTGGTTTTAATCAACTAATTAAGGTAACAGAGTGGTGTTGGTTAACTTCCAGTTAGCACTTGTTAGGGAAGTGCTGTGCCATGGAGAAAAGTAGCTGAGGAAGAGATAAGCTTTAGTAAGTAAAATCTTGACAATAATTGATTTTAATGCTATGCTTGGCGGACGGAGACATGAAGACAAAAAGAAGGACATAGTATCCGGTAACAGTAACCAGAAGCAGTGGTGGGATTCAATTTTGTTTACTACCGGTTCTGTGGCTTCCGGTCCTACTACCGGTCCTTGCCCTGCCACAGTGGGCGTGGCAGGGGAAGGATACTGTAAAATTTCCAGTCAGAGGTGGTATTTGCTGGTTTTCCGAACTATGCAAAATTTCCAGTACCGGTTCTCCAGAACTGGTCAGAACCTGCTGAATACCATCTCTTCCCAGAAGCAATGGTACAGTGGAAATGAGAAATATTGCCATGTTATATTTCAATTTGAAAATCAATTTTTAAACAATTAAGTCATGAGAGAGAGAGAAAAAGTCCTGAAAGTACAAAGGAAGGTATCTTCTGGCTTCCAACCTATTGGTTAGCTAGTTGTAGTTAATACAGAAATACTATATAGACAATTACAAGCATTCTAGTTAGTGCAGAAGCAATACTATATTCTAGTGGTAAATAAAATATCTTGAATTCAGATATCCAATTTAACTATAAAATAGCTGTTCTAACATTGCCAGAGGTGTTCCAGCCCAGTTTTGAATATTCTGGAAATAGTCCATTAGTTATTTTGAGATAATAACATTTCTAAAATAGTCTGAATAGCATCAGAAATGAAGATTGAAACAACTAGTTCAAACTTGAAATGTTTCAGAGCTGAAAAGTTTTACACACTCTATACAGTATAAATATTAAGTATTTTGTAGTGACCATCAATAAAAACAAAAGCAAAAAAAAGCGTTACAGTTTCTTTATGGTTTCTTTTTGCACAATTTTAGGAACTGATATTTTTATTTTTTATTTTATTTATTTATTTATTAAAATATATTCCACCATTATTATTTTTATAATATTTCAGTACAACTTCCATTACTATGAAAGATTCAATTACAATGCATATATGAATTGTAAAAAATGTGAAAAAATTATCATAAAAATTATCTTCAAAAATTTTTAATTTCAAACTTCTATACACTTCTTTGGGAGAAATTCTCACTGAATTCAAAGTAACGCAGACAAATAAGCCTACACCTTACTGGTGTGGAGACAATTTTTTCATTGTATATATAGAAAATTATACTTCAGTTTTCTGTATCCAGAAATGAAAAATGAAGACTTTTTGCTTAGTTCTTTATTCCTGTTGCTTTGAAATCTATTGCTGAATAAGACAAAAATGCTCCAAAATGATTAAATACAAAGCAAAAAGTAGATTGAAAATTACTTTGTTATTTTGAGCGGCAGTAATTGCTATACATTGTGAAGCTTGCATAAGAAATGAGTTAATGTGTAGAAGAATGACGTGAGAAACTTTTAATTTTCCTGATGATTTCAGTTTCTGAATGAATGATTTCTTAAATTAATAAAGAAAAAAATTAAGTGTTGATTTGCAATTAAGTAGAATCCTTTTGCAAATAATGGAAGATGAAACCTCATATAAGTTTGACTGCTTGCCTATTTATGATTTTATCTGCTAATAGAGCCTTGAAAACAAGCAATGAATCCTAAATTGTTTCTCAGTATTTTGCTGGCCTGTCTGAGCAAGAACACTACGGTTTTCTTAATTCTCCTTTGCGATTTATCATTCCCAATTCATTGTTTTGCATAACTCTGTTTAAAATGAAGAAATGTCATTATTTTGCAGTGAAAAACTTGTCATTTGCATAATGCCTGCCATTAATTATTGTGAGACTAATGCAGCTGTTGATATTTTTAGGGCACAGTGGTACAGCCTGCACCTTGTATAATGTCATTCTAAAAACATTGGTAGTTAATAGGTGCCATAACATTGCACAAATGCAAGAAAGGAAAATAAAAAGAAGAGGAACAATGGAACAGGCTGTGATCTTTATTTAGCATTTTCTCCTTGAAATACTTGGTGAAAGACAGCTTTAAAAGGAAATCAAGAGAACAGGAAGGTGCAAAATAGCAATATTTTTTAAAAAAGAATATGAAAGGTATGTTTTTAATAACTTTTTTTGCTCTTATAAGGTAACTTTAATTTATTTGGATTTAAAAAGCCCTAATCGGTCTCTTAAAATATAAACAATTTCTAGAAATTAAATTTAACTGCAGGGACATGAGAGTAGATCCTATTTTCCTACTGGTGGATCCCCCTTTATATTATTACAAAAATATATACTATATTGGCTGTATTGTTTATCTAGAATCCCCACATAGCTATTTTAGAACACAGTTTCCAAATCGTAACAGCTTAGAAATGCATTGACTTCAATACAGGTAACTGGACCTCAATTTTGTCTGAGAAATTCTGGAACTTCCACCTGTGAGAAAAATTCCTAATAATTAATACGTTAAAAGTAATTTCTGTAATTAAATTTGAATATATTTTGTAACAGGAAGGTTATATTTTGGGTTTTTTTAATGATTAGTAATAATCCATTGAACTATAGAGTGAGTCAAATATGCCAATTGGAAGGAAGATTCCAAAGATTGTGGAGAAAATATTCAGTTTCATAAATAATTCAGATGCTATTAAACACCTGAAGATTGTGAACCCTACGAAACTACCCAATTTATTGAATAAAACATTTCAAAATTCAGGTGAAAGAAGATATTAAGATGACTTAAATACTTTTAAGTTTTCCAGGGCTGAATTGTATTTCAAGTTGGTAGAGATTTTGTGAGCAGTTCCTAAATTGGTTTTTAAATATTTTGAACAAATTGAGAAGTTAATGATTAAATCTTTAAATATTTAGGAAATCTTTCTAACAATGATAGTAGTTTTAATTTTAAGCTTGTTTGTTAATATTGGTCATGTAAATGAATAGACCATTACTCGTATTCAGTTGTTAAATAATGAAACTAAAAACGTTTGCTGTTTTACAAAGGTAGTAATATTTACTAGAATTTTAAGTACAGTTAAAACACTTTTGATGCAGTTTCATTTTGTTAACCTAGTATTCTTTGAAATTCCAGTGTATTTGTGTGTGTGTGAGTGTTAGAAAAGACCTTTACTGAACATATATTATTAGTAAAAGATTTAGAATTTCAAAAATAAATTTGAACAGTATATAATTTGAATTAGAGAATACTATATCTTCTATTAAAGAATAGATGTATCCTATAAGCGCTACAAGTTTTAATACATTTTTTCTGAAGACCTAAACATTATGAAAAATATGATTTTATTTTAAATATGATTCCCATACTTTCTGTGTTGGACATGTAATGTATTTTGGAGAACTTTGGTACGTATGTTATGAAATCTTTTAATCTGTGAAGATGTTTGTATGTATAAAACTGGATCTATTGCCAAAAAAATAATTTAAAAAGTGATTATGTATTCATGGAAGAAGGTTTTTGACCCTGATTCTAAAAGTTGGCTTAACAAAACTTTCATTGTTTGAATTAACTTTGCTCTGAAGTACATATAGATTGCACAATATAATTTGGATAGACTAGAATTAATTCAACCTCATAATGCCTTACAGCACTCTCTGAGTGGTTTACATTGACAGCATATTGCCCCCAACAATCTGGGTATTCATGGTTGTTTATGTCAACCTCGAGCCCCATCCAGATTGAATTCCAGGCTGTGGGCAGTTAGCCTGCAATACAGGTAGTCCTGAACTTAGAACATTTAGTGATGGTTCAAAGTTTACAACATCACTGAAAAAAGGTGATTATGACAGTTTTTCACACTTACAACTGTTACAGCATTCCCATAGTCATGTGCAGAGGTGGTATTCAACAGGTTCTGACCAATTCTGGAGAACTGGTAGCGGAAATTTTAAGTAGTTTGGAGAACTGGCAAATACCACCTCTGACTGGAGATTTTACAGTATCCTTCCCCTGCCACACCCACCGAGCCACGCCCACAGAACCGGTAATAAAAATTTTTTGAATCCCACCACTGGTCATGTGTGTCAAAGCGAAAAAATTCAGCTTCATAAATTAGAGGAAATGAATCGTGTTTTTCTGTTGCCAGCATACTTTATTTACACATAACTAGGAGAACAAAAGAAAAAGCAGTACATTCTGAGAAGGCAAAAGAAAGTAAAGTGAAGTAAAGTAAAACTCCTCCCCTGCACACATGCGCAATAAATCAAACATCACAAGACACTCATATCTTGGTACTATGGTAACGTGATAACCATTCTGGGATATTCTGGAAGCTCAACAGACAAACCAAAACAATGCAGTGACAATGTGATCAAAATTCAGACAATTGGAAACTGATTCATATTTATATATTTATAACAGTTGCAGTGTTCCAGGGTCATCAATCATCTTTTGTGACCTTCTGACAAGCAAAGTCAGTGGGGAAGCCAGAGTCACTTAGCAGCCATATTACTAATTTAACATAGTTGATTCACTTAACCACTCTGGCAAGAAAGGCTATAAAACAAACAAAACTCACTTAACAAATGTTTCACTTAGCAGCATAAATTTTGGGTTAAATTGGTGGTTGTACATCAAAGACTATATGTACTGCATTCTAACCACTGCGTCATCACATTCTCTTATTAAGTTCCCCAATTAAAAATTTTTGTAATTTGATCTTAATGAAACAGACAACTTTTGAAAATATTACACCTATTTGAATACAAATATCTACAAAAATAACAAGTGGCAGTATTTTTTTAAAGATTAGTCTCTTATGTACAATTCTCTTTTTTAAAACACTGCCTTTGTGACAAACCTGCATATATGTAAATTAAACTTGCCACATTCAACTGAAATATCTGCGAAAATCCTTGTATTTTTGTTTTGTTTTGCTTTCTCCTTTCATTCTCTATTCCAGTGGTGGTGAACCTTTTTGGCACTGAGTACTGAAATGGCAGCGCGTGCACGTGCTGGAAACTGAAAGCACAGATCCCCAACGCATGTGCAGGAGCACCAGAAACCAGAAGCTTAGCTTCCCAGTGTACATGTGCATGCCGGCCACATGATCTTTCGGTTTGTAACATGCATGCACATATGAAGACCAGCTGGCCGATGTACGCATGCAGGCTGGGGAGCTGCTCTTCTAGTTTCCTGCACTCCCATGCGCACGAAGACCAGCTCCCCTGAACACATGTGCATGCTGGAACCCAGAAGAGCATGCCAATTCCGGCATACATGGCATAAGTTCACCATCATGGCTCTATTCCATCAAATTATCTTCTTATAAGAATTAATCTACATTAGAAATCAGTTGTACACTTGTGATGTTGGTGACCTAGATTGGTAATTTGAATATATAGATTTTAGTCCTTTGTGCTTCACTGGCAAGGAACATTATGTCTAAATCATAATTCTTTTCTAACCACCAATTACATTGATGTACAAGGTAAATCAGGTTTGAAATTCACTTATGTGAAGGTAATATTTTAACAGTGTTTTATGTGATTTGAATCCTGCAACTGACTTTACTAAAACCAAAATGCAGTATACTAAAATAACATTTACTTCAATATATTCGTGTTTTTCAAATATATTAATAATTTTAGAAAGTTTATTTTCTCTTCTATGAGCACTATAACCACAGAGAAAATTCAGCCACATATCCTGGAATAATAATTCTATGATCTATTGGAAATACAATTCCAGAACTGCTATTCTATGCTCTGACCATTCTACTGTCAGCTACAAATTTGTGTGTGTGTGTGTGTGTGTATTTGCGCGCACACACACACACACACACACATATATACACTTACATACATACATACATACATACATACACACATACATATGCAGGTCTTGGTGTGTTCGAGTCTTTTCCCATGTAAGTTGAGACTATCTTGGCAACGTTTCGATGAGATCTCACTCACCATCTTCAGGCTGGTGTTTTCGGCTTTGTGCTTGTGCGAGCCAAGCATGATCTGAGCTGTGTTGTCATTTCTTGATTGGTTGATGGAATTGATGTTTGCAGATTGGCTGGCTTTTTCTTAAGAAGATGTGTGGCTGAGGTATTGGCTATGTGTTTATCAGCCTCCTGTGTTGTAACGACTTGGGTAATAGGCTGTGTGATGACCTTCTGAGTTCTAATGTTTTGACCTCCTGGGTCTTGTGCTGTAATCTCCTGGTCGTAATGATAGACACACAGCCAACACCCATTCTTCTCAGGGTTTGGGAATCTTTATTGGTTTATGACAAATAAGAAGGGTAGGAGCAATACAAATCTTGGCAGTATATTCTATAGGGCAAGAGCCATCAATAAGAAGATATTCTTCCTGGTCCCATAAGATGGTACTTCTTAATAGATGGAACCTAGAATATGCCCCTTCCAGCTGAACTGACTAAATTGACAGAAATGTATGGAGAAAGGTTACTTCAAATAACCAGGCTCCATGCTAGGTATTGGAAACACATTATAGCTGAGAAGATATAGATGAAGGTTTTATTGCTGTTCATTTGTTTGATGATGTTCTTCATGTGGGGAATATTATATAGTACTTATTTGAAAATGATTGACTATTTAATAGTTTGTTTATTAACAAACTCTATGTGTGTAAGTTTCCCAAAACATATTCTGCTGCTAAAATGAAACTCGAGATTTAGAATAGAGTGGTTTGATTTCAGCATATGTCTCATGAGGGTATCTATATAATATCAACTGTCCTCAGTGTTAAGAAGACTAAAATTGTGTTATGTTCTAAAGACATAATGTGTATTTCTTTGTGTTAACCTATTAACCTAATGTTCAGCTAGGGCCCCTTGGTCAAGCACTACTCGTGTACATGTCTATTTGGGTTGTGATTGCTTTGAAAATAGAATATTTTGGACTTTGCAAAACCATGGTACATTTGTTTATTAAAATAGTCAAAGGTTGTTGTTTTTTTGTTTGTTGTTGATCTCTACATAAGAATAAAAAAAGGTGCTTAAGGAATGAATTTCTTAAAACAATCACAACCTTTTTCTGATTTGCATCAAATCCAAATCAGTTTTTCAGTCATTTTCAACATTATATCACCCAAATATATCTAATTAAGGCAATTAATAGAAACCTGTACCTATTGGTCAATTGATACCATTGATCTTAATATGTAAGAAATACTATTTGCAAAAAATATTTTATTTTATTATTTATTTATTATTTTATTTGTCAATTGCTTACAAGATAATAGGTATAAATAAAACATAGTTATGAATACATGGATACATATAAGAAAAATAAAATGTAAAAGAAACAATAGGACAGGGACGGTAGGCACGTTGGTGTGCTTATGCACGCATAATTATTTGTTTTAATAAACAAACATTGATTTGTTAAATAGTACTCAAGTCCAAGTGAAAACTTGATACCATTGTACTTTTGTGAAGTACATAAAACTAAGAGTCACTGAACTAGTATCTAATGTTTGTTACATGTATCAACAGATCTCTAATGCCATCTTTAATGTTTTTTTTTAATTTGTGTTTCTGATTCTTATCTCTTCGTAGTAGCTAGTTTGCTAACACTGACATGGCTAGTGAAAGGTATTAGAGGAAATCCAAATTTTCCAGGCAATAGTAAACTAAGAATAACAGTAATCCAAACATCATTATTATGTTGTTATAATTATAATATGATACAGCAATAATTCCATACCAAAACTGAACAATGATCTTGGAATCTGTATGTAGAAACAATGCTTCTCCACCATATGTTGAAAAACATATTCCTGTGTTATAACAACATAGTAATAAAAGTAACTATAATTCATTAAATTATACAGGTTTTGCTAAATTAGACAAAGAAAGACCATATTGATTATTTTATAACATGTGACACCTTTAAACATATGACATTGCATATTAATTTTAAATTTATAAATATATATTCAAAATTAAATCAGTTCTGTGTTTGTGGATTTTGTCTAGAACCCTTAAAATCTAGTTTGTCTACAATCCAAATATATGGATCATAATTTTTTTAGAATTACTAATATATATTGCCAAATTGATATGGATTGGATATGGTATTTTTGTTTCTTGCTAGCGTGTGTGAAAGGTAAACACTACAGTATATCGCAAAACATCTTGTAAAACATTTGTTGTTTCTGTTTGGTTTTGTATGTGTTGTTTTCTTCTGCATCTTTGTGCTTCTCCTTTCCTCTTCCAGTTGGACTTCTGTTTCCTACTTCTTTTAAATCCAAACAACCTATTTAAGTGGGTGAAAATGGAGAAAGTGTTCTGGAAATACACTGTATATTTCTGAACTGTGTAGACATGTTATCTTCTTAATGAGTTTTCTGGATCTAAAGCAGTCAGTGGTATTTATCTTGTGAAATATCACAGATATTCATAACATTAACACTGTAAAAAATAGTATTTCGCATACACAACGGTGAAGATTTGATTCTGATCTAATGCACCTGATGCATATAATTGCCTTCTAAAAAGCTAATTTGGGACTTCACAGCAACCAGGATCAGAGCTTCTTATGAATATTTGGAACACTTTGTGACAGACAGTGTCTCTTTGCATCTTTACAAAATGGGAAGTAATGTGCAAAGCAAGCTTTTGCTTTTCTGTCTGGAAAACTTTTTATAGGTCTGTGACAAAATGCAATATAAAAGTGCAAAATGTGGGATATTGACATGGACTAACAGCTGGTGAAATAAACTGAGTGTATTTGAGGTGAACATAGAAGAAATTTGATTGTTAAAAACAATTGCCTTTTTCACTTGGCTCAATGAATGTCTAAAAGATATGTGTGTGTGTGTGTGTGTATGTAGATGTTTATACACATTCATGTAATTGCAGACATATATAAATTTTTAAAGATGACTTTAAAAAGTATGAATATCTTTGTGTCTGATGTAAAAGTCTAGCAATGTTTTCTGTTCTTACATGGGAACTTGTGGGTCTATATTGACCAAAATGCAAATGACAGAAACTAATGAAGTTATAGTCTCCAAGGTTACTGTGTACAGTGTTCAGGAAACTGGAAATCTGCAGAGTCTGAATTAGTTTCCCTGAGAGAATGTAGAAAATTTCTGGGAACGATATTTTCATTGTTCTTCCAAATGTCATTAGACCTGGTGTAGATTTGTTGATTTCTAATCTTTACTTACATGCTACTTTTCATTTTTCATCAATTTATTAATTAGTGTTAGCTTGACAATGTTTTAAAGAAACACTTATACAAAGGAGCCATTGCTCAGAAAGATGACTTCACGTGTGGCTTTCTTTTTTCTTTAAAACAAGTTTGAAAATAGCTGAAGTCTACTTTTCAGCAGTGTAATTGAAACAAGTATTATATATGAATTTATTGGCTTTGAACAGGATGCATTCATGAGAATGAATTTGGTATAACATGTAAGGTACAGGACTAGAAGTGAAGAAACCTAGGTTCTAATCGTCCTTGGGCACAGAAGCCCAGCCGGATAACCATGGGCTAATCACTGCCTTTTGCACTCGAAAACAGGATCAAGTTCTACAACAGGACAATTGAAAAATAAACACCTCATTCATTATCCATATATAGCTTTGCTGTGTAAAAACTAGGTGCCGACAGGGCAAACAATGCAACCAATAAGGACAAACACACTTCAACAATCTATGAAATAGATTTTGCTTTTATGTTGTTTCATATTACTATTGGCAAAGCCATAGCAAATTTTAAGTCATACAGTACCTACAATAGCTACAATGCATATCTGCCTGTCTATCCATCTATCTGTCTGACTATCTTGAAAGTGTCAGCTTGGATGCCATTTTTCTTTGAGACTTCTGAGCTGCCATATTCAGTGTCTGGGAATTCGGGAGGGGGATTTCACGGCGCAGTGGAAGATTTGCCACAACATTCCTTTCTCAGAAAGTCAAGGACATGTTACTCTGCACCTGGATGGGACTGATTGGGGATAGTCACTTTGGCATGATAAACTATTGGGCCACTTTGGGCCATGTGATGAACTATTGGGTGTAGGGGTTGGATTCTGGGTTTTCTTTGATATAGGGAAAACTTGGAACTTTCAAATTCAGGTTTTCCCCAGATGTACCAATATGACATCTCTAATAAAATGGATCTTTGGGAAGTGATATTCTTGGAGTCTTTTTCTCTGGAGGTTGTTACTTGGAAAACTGACAGAAAGCTTGTTACCTTACATGGAATCATTCATTGCATATGTTCATTTAATCTTTATTTTTTTAATTCATCTGATAAGTAACAAATTAGAATTTTCGCACAAAAATTGTTGAATTTTTCACAGCATGATTTTTGATAGTAGCTGCATTTAATACATCTAACATATGTTGAAATTATTCATAATCATTATTGATGTGGAAATTCCTATCTTTCTTTTTTTTCACGATTTAATCTTTTTATTACTTCAGCAATTATTTGCTTTGTTTATTTTCTTGTTTATTCAGCAAAGTTATTAATATGAAACTACTTTCTTACTCTCTAAAAAAGTCCCATAATAGCTATATGTTCATATTGTATACTTATTATGATCCTTCTTTTGATGTCTGAAAGATACTGCAGTACCAAGAAGGTATTAATAATAGAATGCAAAAGTACTATCAATAATATAAAATAAACATTACAAATGATATATAAATCTTAATCTCTAAAATACAAAAGGTAAAAAATTTAGATTATTTCTAAAACAATATTTAATTTATGAATCTAGTTGCCTATTAATTTTCTGATCCAGAAAGAAAATGGCTGGAAGATAGGATAGATATGTAGGATTATTTAATACATAAATATTAAAATAAAAGAAAATACAACAAAATGAAGTTAAGGTTTTGTACTGCTGTGATAAAGATATTACTTATTATTCTAAAATGTAGCCGGGTTACAAACATGTATGCCCATTATTAAGAACGATAGCAATTCGACTAAAGTAGAAACTTATTTAAATTGATTGTTAGATGTATAATATTTAGAATGTACAAAACATATATAATATATGCAAAACCTTTAGAAACTCTGTTATAGTAATTTAGCATTGATTTCAGGAATCAAGCTCCCTCCTTAAAATTACAGAAAAAGAATATACAGAAAATAACTTGGAAATAGTTTAGTGAGCAGAGATTTGAGGAATAATATGCAATATTATTAAAACAAGAGAAATAAATCTTATATTCATTGCAATTTTCTTATAATATCTTAATTACAAATGAAAAAAATCTTACCAACAGTGTCAAGGCTAATTGATAGAATGGTGTGTAAAATAGACTCGGGTTCTTGCTAAGATAGAAATAAATAATTTAAACTTTGAATATAATATTGCTATATTAATATTGCTAGGGGAGAAATATTAAGAACAGATGTCTTCTTTGAATCAGCAAACTAAAATAGGTCAACCTTGACTATGACTATGTTGACCTGAAATACATGTTAAGTTGCCTGGAAAGTCTTTTTCTGGGCAAATGAGCACTGTTCAAGTTGTTCAGGTAGCCTTTAAGGTAAAGGTAAAGGTAAAGGTAAAGATTCACCTATCCAGTTGTGTCTGGCTGTAGGGGGCATTTCTTAGCCAAGATAACCAGCATTGTTCAAAGATACTTTCATGTGGCCAGCATCACTATACGATGAGGCACAGGATGTATTTGGTGATAATTCCATTATCTATTTCTTTTGTAGGGATTTACTAAATTAGAGTATAGAACATAGAAGTTTGAAGTTCAATTTATTCTTCTGAGTATTTCTAGTATTACACAACATTTTGCTATCTGCATATGGGTGACTGTATACTTTGTTATGTACCCAGTGATCTGTTCCTTTTTTTCCTATAATTCATCATGTTAGATTCGTTGGTATGTTGTCTAATTGTTTCAGAAGACAGAACATATGTGATACAAGTCAGATTGGAAAGACAGTGGAATATCATTCTTTCATAAGTTGCCATGTGGAGCTGTTACGAATTCTGCAAAACAGAGACAGTTCCAAACATATCAAATTACAGCTGCCCAGTTATAGAATTTCCAGTTCTGACAGTTTATAATTTATTTCTGTCTTTGGAATCTTGGTGCTCTTTAATCTTGGTATCATTCCATGCTATATACAATTGTTCCATGTTTCAATTTAGAATACATAATTTAATTGGATGAGCTTTGCACTCCTAGCTATGTGAACTTCTCATCGTACCACTGACATGGAAAATTTGACTGTCATTTCCTGGATGATCATCATGTTCAATTCAGTCATATTTACATTAAAACTAAATATAGTGTTCTGGACCGCGAAGATATTTTAATTCCATGAATGGCCTTTTGCAGAAGAGAAAAAAATATTTAAAAACAGCTAGCTTTTTTCTTAATGCACTGCAACATCAGAGTCCAGAAAAGATTTAATAATTATGTCATATATACATTGAAAAAATGAAAAATAAAACTGTATTATAACTTGACCTTTAATCTTAGAGCTTTGCTTCCCCAAAAGGTAAATTATTAGTTTTAAATCAGCCAGACCAGTTAACTTGAAACATTCAAGTTAATCAGGATGCGTGTGTTAAATTTGGAACAATATCAAGACTTATATTTGCTTTATGTAAAATTCTTAAATAGAAATAGAAATGCTCATGTTATGAAAGATTCTGTGTAATTCTGTAGAAAGGCCATGTTTGTTAGTGAATTAGTTGATTAATGAGAAAAGAGACTCTATACCTAAACTTTTTGCTTTAGATGATTCTAGTATAATACAAGTTAGGCACCATTGCAAACACTATTTATTGCATGATATCATGACAATATCATACCTGACAGCATCATATTATTTTTTAATAATGATCTAATATAATCAAAAATTTACACAATTTCATTCCATATAAGTCCATTTTGCCTGTTAATGTAGTAACAAAAGACTTAAAGTATTCACAGCACTATAAACTCTTGAAAAGATTTATAGAATTCACACAAACAAACAAACACACACACACACACACACACACAAAACCCTCGGGGGATTTGACATTTGGACAGTCTTTTATACCATTTTGAACTTCATCTGTTGATATTTCTGTTTCAAATGGAACTTTTTGTTCCCCAAAAGCTATGCATTCTAAACTATTAAATTCTGTCACTGTGGAAATTCCTAAGGGTGCAAAACTTTGTTGTTGATGTTGACAAATGTTTCTCTTACTGTTTTCTTTTAATTAATTTATTCTGTACAGTTGGGAGTATAATGGTTGGGGCATTAGTGGGATAGCATATTTTGAAAGCATACAGTTGGCTATCCTTCCAAATTAAAAAAAAAATGGGCACATGAAAAGCTGCTAGTGCCTAGAGATATGAAAATGTTGCCAAGTTGCAACATGAATATCTTCGGCTTTAGCTTTTGTTTCTTGGGAAGTGTCAATGATCAGTTGTTGAAGAGATTTTAGCATCTTTTCCAGGATGATCTGTCGAGAGGTCTGCTTTGGTTTCCGTCATTTAGGTAATGGCCTTCCTCTTATATTTGCTATAAATTATCTAGGGGAGGGACCTCCACTCACTTATTTGAACCTCTGTATGTGTAGCTTCACTGATAAATTAAAAAGAGATTTCACTTTTCTAAATTTTCAGAGAAAAAACCCCATGTGGGTAGCCAAATGCTGACATTAGTATAGAATGATATTTTTAGAGGTTAAAAACCTGATTATTGTTTGTGGTGCTACTTCTGCAGCAATATGAAAAATAGAGTTGTAACTTTATATATTGAAGGTCAATTATGTATCTTTCCAGCTTTAATTGTTTAAAGGGAAATCACATTATTAGACATGAGTTGATTATAATTCTTCAATGCTTCATTTACGTACATTAGCTAATACTCAAAAATTATGCTGAACTCAAGAGAACTTCTATTGGCCAAAGTTTGATATGCTTTACATATGCTTAATTGTTTATTATATAGATATAATATCCAGTTGCTCTTATTCAGTTGCTCTGAATAAACAAACAGGTATTGCATTTAATATCAATGGATATTACATGATAGTTATAAAAATTATTTAAATAAACATGTATTTGAAATATGAGAGTATAATGATGCAGTCAGAAACTAAAGGTCTTTAAATGTTACAAATTATTTCTGATGTCTTGCCCCTATGAAATAGGCAATCATTATTGTTTGCTTGTGAATTGTATTTGTTACCTATTTTTATAAAATATATAAAACACATATTTTGCTGTGTATTTCACAGTTTTGGTTTAAAATAATAAAGAGTGTGATATTTCTTCACATTGTTATATTTTGACTGTCCTGTGTTTCTATTCATATGTAATTCCACTAACAGATAACAAACTCCCAAATAATTATTCTTATAATAAAATAATTTGGATAAAATTATTAATAATTAGCTAACTATAACATCATGTTTTAAATTTTATTATTTTACAATGATAGTTTTTGCCATTTATGTTAATAAAAATATTAAATACCTTTGTTTACAGATTCTATCAAGCACAAAATTAATGATATTTTATAGAAATATGAAAGATCTAAAAAAGTGATTTAAAACAATGAATTTTCAAAAATTACTCTGTAGAAATAAAAAATAAATGGTCTATTATTGAAGTAAGTCTGTGCACATATGTTTTACACATTTTTACACATATTTACACACATTTTTTACACATATGTGATATATAGAAGGAGGAAAATTGGAAAATATCATTGTTTCTTGCCAATCTCTTAGTACTATTTGCAGCCTTAATTGCAGGAATTTCTAAGAAATAAGAGCTATATAACTATAGTTCTGTTTTAGTAAAAGCCACAATTCTTTTACGAGAATATGAAATGATCATTCTGAAGAATATAGGGATCTTGAAAACTGTATTTTATTCATAGTTTTTTAATATTTAGGTGAAAAATTTCTCTGAGGTTGTATATTAAAAAAAAACAAAAAACTTTTCAGCTACCCACTAAGAAAATCAGTTGTATTTTGGCATGGTATATAATTAACCCATTAGTTAGAGTCAGCTAACCAGAAGGATTAGAAATGGCATTGACATTGCAATTTAAGGTCAAATCATAATGCCTTTTCAATCTTTAAGAACCATTAACAGCAGTAATTTATATATATTCAATGTTTATATTATTATGCTAGTAAACAATGTTTCAATGTACTGTGTATTGTTATAACAGTTAATGACCATTTTTGCCCAGTGAACAATTAGATTTCTACTGAGAGATTTGGTCCATAATAAAAAGCCTAGTTTGAGATTGAGATCTTACATGAAAATGCATCTTTAATACTTTTTAAAAAAAGAATTACTATTGCAAATTGGGTATGAGAAAAACCTGCCAGTTTCTTTGACATAGCCCTGCTAATGGTTTTATGTAGAGGTAGTACTAGAGGCTATGGCCAGTACTTCTAGCATTGTGATAGTGAGGATTAGCCAGAGTAACTCGGCGATATAACTGTGTAAGAATTAGCAGTTGTTGCTTTGCACCAATCCATAATTACATCATAAGGGAATTATATAGCGAACAATTCTAAATCCCAGGTTACGTATGATGCTGGCAAGTTTGTATTATACCAAGTACTGCATTGCTTAGCTAAAATTATTTTGTTGCTGTTATTTGTGAGATATTGTATGTTTCTGTGAGCATGTGTATACTGTAAGCATTGTCTCTATGCACATTAATTAGTCATATCTATCTTTCAACATTTTTATTATCCTTCTGTTGTTGCTCTTAGAAAAATAGCTAAGAGCTGTGCAATGTGTGTGTGTGTATTTGTCAGTGTGTGTGTATGTACACATATATATATATATATATATATATATATATAGTCTGTGTGTATGAGAAACAGATGCACTGTAGGCAGATAAAGTAGATAAATATAGTTTCAAATAGAAGCATAAGTGTATAAATATAGACACTATATGGAATGAAGACAGGCAGATCAGCACAGTTTCATTATTGCTTGTATTCTGTATAATAAAAGAGCAGCTAACATTAAAGTGAGTGATTGAATGACACTGTCAGATTGCAGAAGACATAGTATAAGGTAAGAAAATAACCTTTCCAGCAGTTTGAAGAGCAATTACTCAGGAAGATTTAGTCTCCTTCATTAGTTGGTTAATACAGTACTGCTTCCTGGATTTTATTTTCGCAATTAGAAGCTAGAAACAAAGCATGAATAATTCTTCTGTCCTAAAATGAATTACTAAATTAGTTAAATAATAATAGCAATTCTGGTTTTGTAACCTGCTGGAGACTTCTCTGTTCCATTTCTTTAATTTTGGTAGGCTTCATCTATTGTGACTGAAATTACTTGGCTTCTATTGCTGATACAGAAACTTGTCATATTGAGTTTATGTGGTAATTGATAAAGATAATAAAGCAGAAAATTCTTCATGGTTTAAGAAATAGTTAGCTCTGTGTGGTGTACATTATAAGTGCTATGCTCTTCATATTTTGATCCTGTCTGTTCTGAGAACTCTTTATAATACATAGCTAGGCCTCAGCTATACATTGACTATAGGTTATTAATGTAAAATGGAACTGAACACAGATAATGTGAGAGTCCTTTCTAAAATAAAATGCTGTCTTCTTCACATTACTTTTTACTTTCTTCATTTTTCCCTACACGATAGTAGTTTTAAAAAAGCATCAATTGCATCAAAAAACATTTTGACTTTGCAATCAAAGTCATGTATTTAATAAATGCATTATCCATTTCTACTGGAATCACATAAACAACAAGAACTATGTGGATCTAAATATTCAATTCTTTTCTTGATATAGCCTTAATGAATATACAAGATATTTCAAAGTATCTCTGAGACATTTGGACATGTGATTAATTCCCAACTAAATTTTTGAATTAAAAAGGGAGCTTAATTTGAAATTTGGATTGAAAACCTAGCTTACTGTAAAAACCAAAATAATTGCTCCCAGGTCTGAGAGTCATTTTGATTAGGAGTCCACATTCTTGCATCCAAAAGTCTCATTGATTTTATGGCAGGTTTAGATTTTTCCCCTATTAAAATGAGAACATTATTCAGAATAAATAATTGGGTTTGGAAAAAACACATTATATGTGCATATATTTATAATATATATGGATGTACACACTCTTATTCTTCACATTAAAATAATGTATTGACTTCTTAAATATTGCAAATATATAAATTTTTATATTGGGATGAAAATTCATATGGTACTCATGTTTTTATTTAGGTTTTTTAAAGTATCCCTTGTGTTATAAGGGATTTCAAGATGATGGAAATTTGGATATTCATTTGACAGCAACTATTATGAGATTTACAAGATAAGTTATAAAATTAAGAGCCAACGTAGATATATTGGATATATGCTATCTGTTTTCTTGTTTGTTTTGTTTTTTGTAAACTTGTTATGCAATTTGTAGTCCTGCATTTTCACACCTGTAACCAAAGGCAGTTATGAATGTAAATGATAAGTTGCATACTCAGATGATTTATAGTCATTGTATTCAGAAGAAATTAATACAATTAGATTTTATGTACTTGTAAATGAAAACATTTATAGTTAAGTTTCCTTTTGCATACAGATCAATTATTTTTTAAAAAAATGTTTCTATATAGTAGGAAATTCCAAATGCAAGAAACCATAAACTTCCTTTTTCCCTTCCTTTTTGAAACTTTGTATTTAGCAGATCAATGTTTTCTTTTGTAAGTACAATATACTATTTCCTAAAAGTGTCAACTGCACTTGAAAAATCTTTTGTGTCTTAGATGAAATCCTGTAAGAAAAAGAAGGAAAGTGAAACATGAATGAAGTTTTGCGAATTGTAGACTTATGTAAAAATAGTGAATGTGAATATTCAATATTCACCCTTTCTTTGCAATGTGCATTTTTTCAGCTTAATTTTGGTGGTTATATCAATTGGTTCTGGCTTGATCATGACACATCTTGGGATAAAGGGGTGCACTTAGTGATAAAAAGAGTTTTGTAGAAAACCTGCTTCTTTAATATTTTGAATTGCTGAATTAAGATTGCTTTATAAAATTATCTATTTTATTCCACTTGAAATCAATATAAAATAGTGTTTTGAGTAAAGGGATAACAATAATCCTAGGTACATATTTGAGTATACCACTCAAAATGTATGTAAATCTGGAAAAATAATTTTCTGCTCCAGAAGCCGTAAGGTTTCTTAATGGGTAAGACAATGCATACTTCTTAAAACAAATTTGCTAAATTTGAAGCAATTATACACTCTACTTCTACCTCGCATTCCAGATCCCTCATAAACCAGCTTAAAACTGACTATTGGTTTTCTTTTTTCTCAAAATGACCAAGTAAGAGGTAAGGACATCTTCATATTTCCAAGCGTCTAAGAGAAGTTAAAGGAATGAGACTCTACCCCTTAAGTTGCCACGCTCATCATCATAGTGTGTAAAAGAAAAGTTAGTTTGGTGGTACCTGATTCTCAACCACATTTTAGTGTGTGTGTGTGTGTGTGTGTGTGTAAAAACGCTTAGACTGTTACCCAGAGGTTTGACTCATGGTAATGCAAGAGAGAATAGAAAAAAGAAAAAAGTACAGAGAAGAACAACAAAGATTATTAGGGGACTGGAAGCTAAAATGTATAAATAATGGTTGCTGGAACTGGGTTTGTCTAGTTTAAAATGTATAAATAATGGTTGCTGGAACTGGGTTTGTCTAGTTTAATGAAAAGAAAGACTAGGGGTGATATGGTAGCAGTGTTCCAATATGTAAGGGTTGCCACAAAGAAGATGGAGTCAAACTATTCTCTAAAGCATCTGTAGGCAGGACAAGAAGCAATGGCAGGACAAAAGCAACCTAGAAGTCAGGAGAAATTTCCTGATAGTTAGAACAAGTAATCAGTGGAAAAACGTGCCTCCAGATGTTGTAAGTGCTCCAACACTGGAAGTTTTTAAGAGATTGGACAACCATTTGTCTGAAATAGTATAGAATCTGAGCAGGGGGTTGGACTAGAAGACCTCCAGGACCCCTTCCAGCCCTGTCCTTATCCTGTCCTGTCCTGTCCTAGGAATGCAGCAGCAATAGCAACAAAAGTCCAATTTAAACCATCCAGTTTTAGATAAATTCTGTCACAAAGCCAAGAAAATTATGGCTCATCCCTCAAAGTAAAGTGACTTCGTGGGAATTAGCATTTCAGGTGCTAATCATGGACCTCGTATATAAGTTACTTAGTTATTCTTTGCCCTTTCAGATTAAGCTGATTAATTGTCTGAGTTGTTCAGAATAAATAGTGTAATGAAGTATTTCCCACCTTTTGGATTATGGCTTAAATTAACGATGTCACATATTTTTAATGTTCATAGCTATTTTACTAGTTAGAAATATACAGATATGTAGAACTGTCATTAATAATATAAGCTGCTTTTTTTGTAAGCTGTCTAAAAGAACAAAACTTTGAAAACCACTAGTATATGTTTATTTCCCCATGACTATTAGCTGAGATGGAGAGAAATTAATAGGAGTTAAGTGGTTTATACCTAGTTTAAAGAAGCCTACAGTGTATTGCAGTTACAAATGTATGTATGTTTGCATACACCTCATGCAACCCAGCTGAATATTTGCTCCAGCAAGATAGTGAGACTTATTGCAAAATTGGTCATAAAATGTAGCCACCCTTCCCAATTGCATGTTCTATATAGTTTTTCATCAAAGCAATTTCAATTGTTTATTAAGTAATTCAATTATTTATCAAGTAATTTACACGCCATGTCTTCTGTCTAATACAGACTATGTCATTTGTAATGCAGTGATCTTTTTCCTAATGTTTTGGGGTTTTAAAATAAATAATTTAAATAAGTATTACCATAACTACGCCCTCGTTCTGCAGACAGCCATTAAGAGTGGAGCTATGGCAGCACTTAGAACATTACCCGGACCTATGGAATATGATTAAACATATTTTTTTTCTTGTGAATCATATACTAAATTTACTACGTAACAGTACTGTTTGCTAACTAAAACAAATGGTTTACATAAGTTAAGACTTTCTCACAAATCTGGCCATGATTTTCATTACCTTAATAGAAAGCTCTGTGTGCACAGAGATGTCCACAGTCTGCACTTTTTAAAATATCTTCTATTCATTTCAAATAGAATAATAGAGCTAGGATAAGAACAGATACAGCTGCTTTAGAGTGTGGCAAAAGGTGCAATCTTCACACTTTTCTGACTTTAAAGTATCTTTTAAAATAACATTTAAAGCCCTACACAGTCCTAAAGAAAACTCAAATAATACAAGTAGAGATTATAATGTTTCACATAATATAAATTACTTTATATTTTATTTTATTTTATTATATAAATACATCATTATATGTTTGTATTTATCATTGTATTTATTTTATTATATAAATACATCATTATATGTTTCTTCAAATGCCAGCAATTGCTTTCATATTGTTTGAACAACCAACTCTTAGATCTTTAAAAAAATTATTCAAGAGCCTATGGTGTTATGATTTCTTTCCCAGACAGTTAAATAAGTATTTTGATATTGATGATCAAGAGTTTTGGAGGTATGAGCTAGTTGTTTATAGAGGGTTGTTTACCAAAATAATGCCATAGGAAATGTGGTAGCTGTATTAGGAATATCACCCAAACACATAAATTGGATACAAAAATTAATTCCTACACAGATACTTCCCTCTGAATACTGATTTTCTTCCAGTTAAATTTTTATCATGTTTATGGGCCCATAGGTAATTAATATCTTAAAGACATTGCATGTATCTTTGTCTTTTGATTTTATCTTGGTCGTAAAGTGATATATTATACATTTGTGTATTAGATAAGTTAATGTATTGTTTATAATTTATTTTGATTGTATTGTATTTTCCTTTTTCTGTTATAAATTAAGATTTATTTCATAAATATATAATATCAACCTGGCATCTTAGAAGTTACTTCATTTTTTAGGGTTAAAATGAGTACATACATTTGTTCCACAATATATAAACAAAGTCCTATTAGTTAAAAAGTAGGCTTTTTTCCTATGTAGAAACAGTTAAAAAAAGTAAAAAAAAGATAAAATTCAAGATATCTCTTTGTAATTTATGTCTAGAATAAGAACCAGTAAGAAGCAGAAGTCCCTTAAGTGGTTTAAGTAAAGTTCAGATAAGTCATAGTAGGCACTTAACTTGTAATGTACAATGTATTAATTTATTTGTAATCAGGCTATGGATAATTAATTAAAAATAATTTTAAAATCCAAGTAACATAATATTATTAGTTTTGCTTTTTACAAAAAGTTATTCAGGACAATATTATTCATGACTGTTTATATAAATTGATAAATTAAAGATTAAATTCAAAATCAGATTAAAAGACATGTTACAACTAAGCAAAATTCTAAGTCAAGAAACACTGAGATGACATCAGCAAATATAGAAATATAGAATTTTATATTTGGTTTCATTTGCTGTTCAATTATTTTAATATTTGAAATGCATCTAAACAGATTAAGAAATGGGAACCATTTTCATGTATAGATCTGTAAGATTATTCCTTGGATCACATTTTTAAATGTGATGAATATTCTTACCATTTTTGACCAATTTATCTTAGATAAATATTAAGATATTTCATTTAAATATATATTTTATCTGGGAATACACATCCAGTGTTCAAATACTAAGCTCAAGATAGATTTAAGGATGAGAAAGTAACTTGAGGATGAGAAAGTGCTACTATATATATATGATTACTATTATAATCTAATTATATAAACCATGCTGAAATGTATTTTTTTAAAGGTTCATTAAACTGAATTTAGATCAAATACACCACAGCTCTCTTTCTTATGTTCAATGGTACTTTACAGAAGTGCTGTATTAAAACCAGCCACTTAAATAAATTGGAGGATATTTAAGTTTTGTATTAATTAGAAAAAATATAATCCAAATAAACTAATTATAGCATGGATTAAATCCTTCCTTCCTTTCCTTCTTTCCTTCCAGAATTTTTGTATTTGCAGACATTTAGATATATATATATATATAATATAGATCTATATAAAACATATATTTTATGACTTCTATATAAGTATAGTTTTTACTTACAAATTCTTCTTTATCCCTTTTGCACTTTTTCTCTTATTATAATTCTGAAGGATATATAAGTATGTGTTTCTTTCTTTCAAAACTCATACAAAGCAGCATCTCTATACTTTGTTCTGTACTACTTCCAATTTTATATCTTTGTGATCTAATTCAGAATAACTCCAGTTGTTTTGATGTTAATGTGATATCCTTATTTTCGTGGTATATATCTTTATCAGTACTTTTACTGATCACAAAGTTTTCTGTTTAGGCAACCAGATGGTTTTTCATTTGCGCTGAGAAAAATATAGCTTATTATTGTGGTTGATTGGAATCATTGAACTCTAATTAGATGTCAGTGTGGAAAGAATTCAGAAACATGAACACCGTTTCAAATTTCTGCAAAAGGTAGTGAATTATTGGAGAATTTATATTCATTCACAATACAATGATAAATTATTAGCCAGGTGTACATTTTTGGGACTGAAAACAATTCAACATTTCATCTATACAATTTCAAATATTATTGAGAGAACTACTTGAATAATAGATTTAAGGTAGGAATCTTGTTTGGGCTGGTCTCAGTTGCAGTCTAGAAATTACTAAAATTTATTTATTTTATTTTTATTTTATTTGTAGGATTTCTATACTGCCCTTCTCCCTAAGGACTCAGGGCGGTGTACAGCCAAATCCAAACCCCGAAAAACAATTCAAAAATTAAAAAGCAATTAAATAATGGCTGATTATATTAATAAAACCCACCCCCCAACTTTAAAACCCAATTAAAATCAAAAATTCGGAGACAATTTAAAACTACCTCAGCCCAGGCCAGCCTGCTCAAAGAGCCAGGTCTTCAACGCGCGCCTGAAGGCCCTCAGGTCCGTGCTGGTACAAAGTTCAGGTGGCAGAGTATTCCAAGGGCAGGGGCCCCCACAGAGAAGACCCTACTCTCGGGGCCGCCAGATGACACATAGCGGTCGACGGCACCCGGAGAAGGCCCTCCCTGTGAGAACGCACCGGCCTGCTGGAGATCACTGGTAGAATGCGGTCCTGCAGATAACCTGGCCATGGATCGCCCTAAAGGTCAAAACTAGAACCTTAAAGTGAACCCGGAGAGCCACTGGCAGCCAATGCAGCTCGCGCAGGAGAGGCGTCACATGGGTGCTACGTGACGCCTCCATGATCACCCGCGCGGCCGCATTTTGCCCCAGTTGGAGTCTCCAAGTGCTCCCCGCAGGGAGCCCCATGTAGAGAGCATTATACAATAGTCCAGGCGAGAGGTGACAAGGGCCTGAGTGACCGTGCGCAGGGCGCCCCGATCCAGAAAGGGCCGCAACCGGTAGATCCGATGGATCTGATAAAACGCCCCCCTGGAGATGGCTGCAATATGATGTTCAAGCGACAGCCGTACATCCAGGAGGACGCCCATATTGTGAGCCCTCTCTGTGGGGGGAAAAATTTCCCCCCAATAGCCAGCGAAGGTATCAGCTGGCCATATCGGGGCGCCGGGAACCACAGCCACTCGGTCTTGGATGGGTTGAGCCGGAGCCTGTTCCCGCCCATCCAATCCCGCATGGCCTCCAGGCACCAGGACATAGCCTCCACAGCATCGTTGGAGTGGTCCGGAGTGGAGATGTACAGTTGGGTGTCATCTGCGTACAGATGACACCGCACCCCAAGACCACGGATGATCTCACCCAGCGGCTTCACATAAATGTTGAACAATGTTCAAACAAAATAAGTTTGAAACAATCCAAAATAGGTCTGTAAAAACGGTGTGTTTATTAAATATTGCTAAAAGATAGCAAATGTCATCATAAAAGCATTTTAAGCATATTTGCAGCAACTATAGAATAGTATTTAATGAATAATTTGTATCAAATTATTTATTTAATGCTGTTACAATGTTATTTTACTCATGCAATATTAACAAGTGGATGACAGCCTCCTTGAGCTATGAATGCTTTGGAATCAGAATTTGCTTCCTATGGGAAATGACATAAGCATAAACAATCAATTCCTTCCAAAACATTTCAGCCGATCATTGTTTCTAATTCTTTTCCCATGGAAGCAGTTTTTAACTCCTACTATGAATTAAGCAATCATAATGTATTTGATAGACATTACTTTTATAGTAAATGCATTCTTAATGAAAATGAAAAGTTAACACAGGATATTATACTGTTTCACTGATTTTACTAAAACTAGTAAATGAGTAAGTTGAACACCATGGAGAATTTTATTTCTTTTTTTATGTTTTCAGTTATATTTGGTGATTAAATAAATGCCTCCTTGGATTTTTTTAAAAGATTTTTATCCTATGTTAAACTAAAATGTATTGCCATTTAAGCTTTCCTTTGTCACAGTTCAATTCATCCAATATGTAGTGATTTCTTTTACAAAATGTCTAGGTTACAAGTTTTGTGACATGTTGAAAATTTTTGAATGTTATATTCCATCTACAGTAATAATATATTTAGGACTGTCAGGATTTGTGCTGAGGAAAGTGGGACATTAAGCCCACCTCTGTTACTGTCCTTATTCTTGATACAACTCATTATTTTCAATATATTGCTTCTATGGTTGTTTGTAATTAAATTTGTATAATTGTTCAGGTACTTCTTGATTAATTATCCTAATTAGGATCAAAGCTAAATAAAGTGCTTGTTAACTGAAATATTACATGACCACACATTTGTCTCCACTTCAGCTCTCCTATCCATCTTCCCAATCTTTGACCTTTTGGCCATCCTGCAGTCTACCACCACTAGTTCTGTTCATATCTCAGTGCCCATCAACCTTCGCCATTTTCTCATCCTGGTGCTGACTTTTCGCTTAGACCAGGGATGTCAAACTTGCAGCCCATGGGCGGATGGGTCACATGCTGGCCACGCCCACCTCACTTTAGCAAAGGGGAAAAAGTTGTGATATGTCACATGACAACAACATGATGATGCAAATTTGACACTCCTGCCCTAGTTGGACAGAGATAGGCAGTGGCAGCAGAAAGCAGTGTAGCCAAAAGGGCAGAGATCAAGAAGGAATTTGGTGGCCATTACAAAAAGGCAACATCTGCTTTGGCTGGGCACAATTTATCAGCAGGAAGAAGATGCTGAAGGTCAATAAAGATATATAGTGGGAGTGGGAGTGCAAAATGGCAGAGGTGATGAGAGATACATTTGGAGGGAGTTGAAGTGCAGATGTAGTCATAACTGTGGGTGGGCTTCTGTGGCCAAGTGGCTTCTGCAGTTGCATCATTATAATTTCAAATGGTCACTGAAAAAGGTTGTTAAGCAAAGATTACCTGTGGTTGAAAAATTTTAATATATATAAACTTTATTCAAGTAAGACAAGGGTTTCCTGAGTCAATTGGCTTCATAAACAAATTCCATCTCTGTTCCAAGCCTATATAAGGAACCCTTAGTCCTGTTATAGTTTTATCTTAGTTGGAGCTTATATATATTACAATTCTTATATTACAATTCTTATATAGAGGATTGTTGGACCTTCAGTAGTGCGCTTGCAAAAACAATAGTTGGAGAACTAGCAGAAGGAACTGAAGATATAGTAAGACTGTTAGAAAATTTACAGTAAGTATATGAGACACACACTAACCAAATTCATTGTATAGTTCTGTCATATAGAGCAGGAGAGGCTAACTTTTGTGTATAGCATAGATTCACTTTCCAAGAGTCTGAACCTCTGAGAAATTTTCTCTTAGTTTTCCCTACAGAGTCCAACCTTAGCCGTCAAGTAAGGACAATTCTTTCCTGCTGCTCTATTTTTTTCGATGCCAGTACATATATTTGTTATTCTTTATATTCCCCTTTGAAGTTGGGAATCCAAAGGGAATCTAAAACTGAGCAGATGTTTCTAGTGTTAAAGATGCAGAAATCCTAGTTTAACAGAAATACGGTTGTACAAATCCTATTGAAGCTAAAATTCTATTTGTTAAATGTATTTATTATTTATTTTTTTACTTGCATTTGCTATCCAGAAGAGGTGATACCTAATGTCACTAGCTCAGGAGGGAAAATGGATACATTTATCCAAGTAAACAGCATTTCAACAGCTGCCTCTGGTGATTTCCCAAATGGGTTTTTTGTTCCACTGCACTGCATATTTCCCACCATCCTTTCTTTTTTAGCTAGGAAAAATAATTTCTGAATCACATTGGTCTTGGAGAATGGATATACTGATGCATCCATTTGGCTGTCCAACATATAATGAACACTTTATAAGGAAGATTTAAAAAGCAGAAGATTAATAACATTTAATTCCCTTTTTTTGTAAGAAGGTATATTAACTGATGTAATTTATCTCTAAATTTCTATGGCTGCCTTTCTACACCTTTCTTCAACCATCAAAACAGCTATTGTGATGAACGAATACAAAATATAACCTAAAACAACATTAATACAATTGAAATTGAATTATACATTGGGGTAAATTAATAAATAGGTGGTGACAAAGTGTGCTTTTGCCAACTTCCTAAATATTAACAGAATAGATAGAAAACACATCTTTCTTTCTTTTTTAAAAAAATAATTTTTATTGAATTTTACACAAAACAAAACAACAAAAGAACACAACTACAATATTTGCCTTATTGAGACATCAACTTTCCCAGTTTTTTTTACTATATACATACATACATACATACATACATACATACATACATACATACGTACATTTGTTTATACACGCACACGCACACACACACACATACTGTATATATGCACATTTATTTATATTATTTTTTATTCTTACTGTTATACAACCAGATATACCATTTTTTCCAGACTGTATAATATTCCTTCTCTTCCTTCTCTTTTGTAATTCCAACCTGAGTTTTACCATTCTGTAAAGAGTTTTTTTTCTGGGTATCAGAAGATTAAGTTTTGGGAAGTGATAGGATCTTCCAAAAAGCTTCAAAAATTAAGTATGGAAATTCTCTTGACATAAATATAGGCAAGCTATATATTAAAATTCATGTTTTGAAAACATATAAATCTGGTCTTATACCATACCAACTCTTTCCAATCTTTGGAGAAATTTATTTCAAATGAATGTGGTAAACATTTTTTATTTACCAATACATTTAGATGCACTCCAGAACTCTCATATCTAATTCATCTTTGGGCATATATGAGATATTCTAATATTTTCACTTCCATTTGATTTCTTTGAAATCTCAAACTTTATCAGAGACATCAACTGACCTTTGTGTAAACTTTACATTTTTTGAAGTATATGTGGGATTTACTAGATTCCCACAGATGACTTTTTATATCCTGGGTTGAAAATAGTAATAATGTTAGTTTTCATGCATCTGTAAGTAGGCCAGTTCAAAATAATAAGTTCCAAAATTAAAAAAATAATAATGCACTGACACCCTATAATCTAAGATTATAATCTCCCTATATTTTAAGATTACAATTAAAGTAAAAAAGTTAGATTCTTATCTTTTTTTTTATAATACAGATATATTTATTTCTTCAATACACCGTATACATAATGCTTCCAGTTCCCATTGTGCCCACAAAAACAATGCTGGGATGTGATTTGGGCCAAGAAAGAATGACTGGCCTAGTCATCTAGTCAATTTTCTAATCTAAAGGAGGACCACATCTCATGGGCTTTTAGTTTCAAGTCCAGCAAAGTAATCATTATTCTAAAGTTTTAAAAACTTGATATTTATTTCAAAGAACTTTAGTAAACAGAATAACTTTTAAAACAATCATAAAAACAAATCATAAGATCCTTCATCTAGATAACAACATATCTGCATAAGAATGAAGAAGCTTCATGGAGACCCATGAAAAAGAAATTTCTAAGCACCTGTGAATACTTTAATCAATCAGATTCCAGGCAGAATTCCAAGTTGATTCCAGAGAAGTGATTATAGATAGAAAAAAATCCCTCAACCATGTTTATTTTAGTACTAGATATATCAATCATTCTTGCTGGATAAATGGATCATTGTCATTTTCAACATTTAATTGAATCTTTCCAGAAAGACATTCGAATGTGCTACATAGTAGTTGAGAGTATTTTATCATTCCAATATTTCATAATTCTGTTTTTTCTGGGTGTTGTATTCTTTTAGCTAATATTTTTCTATCCATTTATAAAATGTTCATAATCACTTTTGCTGGGGATGGCTATATAAATCAAACCAATCAATCAAAATTCCATATTTAATAAAAAAGTAAATATGCAAATAACTAATTGCATAGAAGAATGGAATATATACATTGCATGCATCATTTACATTTTTTCATTGAATGTTTCAGCAAACAACAGCATTTGAAAACATGGATATCCAACATAATCAAACTGAACATATTTTATTGCAAAATAAAAATATTCTGTATGATTATAGGATGTCCAGTTCTTCACTGAAGAGGAGGGAAGAATTCAATCAAAATATTTCTCAGATAATTATTTTTTCTTCATTTTAATGTATTTGAGATATGGTATTTACTTTGCTATTATTATAACTTGTAATGGGGCTGTTTCTTTATTAAAGCAAGGATTTCTTTTTATTGCTTTTGTTACCGATGATGGTTACCTTAATTATATAAGGCTCAAAATTAGGGACTTAAAAATATCCCAGGTTTTTTTCTTCTATTCAACAATTGTAGAAAATTTTATTAACTGACAATAATCAGTAATTAATATCCTGCCAAGAGGAGATTTGTGCGACCCTATTACCAGAACACAAAGTCAGATCATTCTGGATTTTAACAATCTAATTGCTTTTAATGTGTATTTTTTTTAAAAAAATCATACACCACCTTTATGTCTTAATTTTAATGGACTTTCCATTAAAATATAACAGAAGAAAAATATATTAAGTTTCAGTAAATAAATAAGCCAGATTTTTGTTTAAAAAAATAAAGAAGGTAAACAATTCCTCATTCCAGAAGGCAAGGTCTTTTATCGAGGAGGTGCACTTCTGGGGTTTTGATAGATGGCATTGTTTAATTGAAGAATCCTGGAATGCATCAATCTTGCCAGATGGATACTATTGGAGATAATAGGTGTCTCAAGAAATCAGGCCATTTACCATGCAGAAATTTATAGATAGCAACTAGCACCTTTAACTGCAATTAGAAACAAAATCAGAACCTATGCAGCTTGTAAAGATATACTACTGTATTCTGGAGCCTTTGAAGCTTCCGAATGCTGCCATATGCGGTAATCAAGTTGTGAGGTAACCAGGGCATGAGTGACTATCTGAAGGGTCCCCTGATCTGAAAAACGGTCCAACTTGTACACCAGATAAAGCTGTGCAGAGACCATTCATGGAGAAGGAGGAACTGAATCCATGAAATCCCCCAAATTATCATCAACCTTCAATGGAACTACAAGGTCAGTAATGGACTATCAGCAGATAGGTAGTCCAGATAACCACAGGAATTTGGTCTTGGTAGAATTGAATCATATATAATTTCTAAATGCACACAGTCTTCTGCTTCTGGGACAGAACCTTGGCAACCTCAGTTGGCCGATCTGGATTCAAAGGTATAATTAAGTATCATCAATATACTGATCCCTAAAACAGCATATGACATCTCCTGGTGGTTTCTTATGGACATTAAAAGGAGAAGGCAGAAAATAGAAGTGTTGTGGCCTGTCGGCCAATGATCCCTCCAGCAGCCAAATAGGAGGAGGAGGTGGTGGCGTGGGAGTCAGGGTCAACATCAGGGCAGCCTGGGAGCTCTGAGGGGGAAGAGGGAATGGAGCTGGAAGAGAGCGAGACAGAGGCGGACCCTGGGCCATCTGGCAGCCTTCAGATGGAGCGTCAACAGCCCCCAGATCTGGAAGTGGTTGATGAAGAGGAAGAGGAACAGCTGGGTCCAGTGCCTGACACACAGCTACACAGAAGGCAGAGAAGGGGAGAGCAGTGGAAAGCCGTGGGCCGATCCTGGGAAAGGAAGAGCCACTGCTGCTAAGGAAGCACCACCCTAGCAGATAAAAAGCAGAGGGCAGAGATGAATAGATGTGGCAAACAACTATTCATCTTCCAGCCAGACAACTTGTTAGCCTGAGAGATAAAACTTTTTGCTAGGGCTGTCGGCATTCCTAATAAAGGAATTTTTTGAGTTCACATCAGAGTGTTTGTCATGTTTGGGGATCTGGGTCAGAACAAGAACCCCGTGGCACCCGCAAATGAGGAACGTGGGGAATGATCTCTCCCTAGCTATCAATACCAACTGAAACTGGTCCTGCAGTAGGAAGGGAACCAACATAAAATGGTGCTCCTAATCCCCAACCATAGTCAACTGTATTGAAAGCTGCCAAGATTTCAAGAATGGATGCACCACTACCATTTCGGCTTTACCACCATCAACAAGTGCGACTAAAGCCGCCTTACTAATAAGCCCTTAAATTATGACAACAGTTGGTTCCTGGAATTTTTTTTATAAGTTTTGGGGGTTGTTAAAATTAATTTTGTCAGAACACTTTCACATTTTTTTTTAAATGAGCAAATTTAAATATTAATTTTTCTAAATCAGTATTTTTGTGTGTAAATACTGTACAATTTGAAACATTTTAAACAAATCAAGAATAAAAAACTATAAACATTTTCAAATATATTTTACACTGCTAAAAATTAAATTTTTTATTACAGTTGAGCTTCAGATCATTAATTAATCTCTTGGGGAATTAAAAGAGTGGTAAAAATTAACACTATTATTGCTTGGTATATAGTAGCAGCAATAAAAGTGTAACTTCTTGTATTTTGCTTCTTGTACCTTTTCCATATATTTGTGTATGCGTGTGTTTGTGTTACAGTATATATGAAGAAGTACTCATAGTTCAGGACAGAGAATGATTAATAAATGTATCGTCAAAAATCAAGAATAAATGCAAAAGATTTTTTATAAAAATATGGTGAAAGATGTTTTAGAATTCCTAACTATAATTACAATCTTATTATAATGTTAATGACATTGATAATGTTTTTCCCTGATAAAGTCAGAATTAATTAGACTGTTTTTAATAATTTGTTTTATCTGTTTATTGCTTCGTTTTAATGGCTATACACTGCCCAGTTTCACTTTGTGAGAGATGGTTGGCCAAATGAATTAATACATATATACATATGTTCCTTGGCTATAGGAGTGGCTGCATAGGCTTTCAGTTAAAATTGAGACAGGTACCTCTACCAAAAAATATAATTTTATTCAAAATTAATTTCTTCTGAACAGGTTCAAAAATTGGAAAAAATGGGCCTGTAAATTACTTCCACACTGATTACCCTTTAAACCTTTTATATTTCATTCTGCATTTTAAGATGAAGATAAACAATATCAAGATTGGGAGGAAAGAACTTTATTAATTAAAATGTTTATTTGATGGGGACACTCTAAAATATGGGAGAAAATATACAGGAAAAGCACTTTAGTGGAAAAATTGACAACAAATAAAGAGCAATAATGTAATGGATTATTTTTACTTTACTTAGCTTAAACTTATTAATAATGCACAACAAAAGCCAAAATGATTGACTACTACCCAGTTCCAGGTACTATTAAAATAAGATTACATTTATTTTGCTGTCTATATATTCCACTGTATTAATCAGTGTAGTAAATTTAACTAAATGGGAAAAGGAATATAAACTGATACTGATATAAACTAATACCAGCTTGGAATGTGCTTTTCTCTGTTTATCTTTCCGGTCTTCCTTCCCCAAAATTAACTCTATCTTCATTTTGCTTAATAAAAACATCACTTGACTACATTATTTTTCTTCTCATGGCCAATGTTTCTATTGTTTCTTATTTCTGAAATAATGTTTATTAATGTTTATTTACGTGCGGTATGCTGTGTTGTTCAGTCTTTTAGTTTTTTGTATTCAAGTATAGGCAGGTCTATAACACCTGAAATTAAAAGCAAGATTCTAGTAGCTATATTCTTTAATTTGGTGGCAGCTGTTTTTCATTGCTAAATTTAATGGATAGTGATTATAACAAAACTGGTCTTTTCATTTATTAGTTCATATCAAGAAGTATGCAGTATTTGTAATATCGTTTTTCATCTACCTACAGATTTTAGACATTGAAAGGAAGACAGTAGAGCAGGAGTGTCAAACTCAAGGTCTGGGGGCTGGATCCGGCTTTCAGGGTGCTTACATCTGCCCCATGGGGCCACCCTGGAAGAAGTGAAGGACTGGTCCATGGTGCCTCTACCAGTGAAAACGGAATTCAAGAGGGCCCTCCTGAGCTCCATTTTCACTGGCAGAGGGTTGCAGGAGGCCATTGCAGCCAAAAATGGAGAGTCCATTTTCTCTGGCAGACAGCTTGGGCCACCACAGGCGCCCGTGATGCAAGTGACATAGAACTGGCTATGCCCACTCTGGCCACACCCATTCCGTCCCCCCCAAGGTCAAACACAACCCTGATGCAGTTTTCAATGAAATTGAGTTTGACACCTTGTAGTAGAAAGTATCAAAACTGGAGGAAGTTTGATTTAAGCTCACATATTGAACTTTCCAACTGTATGAAAATCATTTTTTGTGAATTATAGCAGGTCAATAGTTTTCAGCTGCTTCATGCTTCCTAAAATACATACATAGAAATTATTCTTGCTTTAACTTTCTTGAATTTTGACAATGGAACATAATAATAATAATAATAATCAAAACTTTTTGATTATTTAATTGTGGAGGAAGGGGTCAGGGAAATTGCCAGTAACCTAGTTCACTTATCCCAAAACAATTTTGTAAACAGCATTATTATTTATGATGCTATCTGTATGAAATGTTATCTGATGTCTCTTTTCTTCATATTCCAAAATGGAACTTGTGGAAGCATAGGTTTGTTTACTGTTTATATTATTGAAACTGTAGGATTCTGCATTCTAAACAAGCAAGGGATTATTATGGTTACCTAATACAGTACTGATAATATACCTGAACTAATTAATAAATTTTCATTTGTCTTAAAATGTACAAAATATATAGAAAAAGGCAAAAGTTGAAATACTTTTTTATATTTAAGCAATATACACTTACGGTATAAATATTGGAGTGTATTGAAGGATTATTTTCTTGGACATTTTTTTTATTTCTCAGAATAATAAATTTTTTGAATCAGATGAACAGCTAAGGAATGAAATTGTTTCCAATGTGATGAATTCTGTTTCTTATGTGACAATCTGAACTGATAAATAATATAATTGTTAAAAACTAGATCTACCACTAGTGCAAAAAGGAAAAGGCATATGATTCCATGGCAAAGTAATTATTTTGCAAATTACAACTGTGATAATTCGTATATAATTCATAGTATTTGACTTAACAACAGTAATTGAACCCAGTATTACAATCATAATTTGTGCTGGTCATTAAGTGGGTCATTGTGTGACTTGCCTGATTGTACAATATTTTTTGTGGCAATTGTTAAGTGAATGCAATGGTCATTAATTAAGTGAATGCATTGGAGCCTCTGTGGCACAGTGGTTAGAATGCAGTATTGCAAGCTACTTCTGCAGCCAGCTGCCTACAATTTGGCAGTTCAAATCCCACCAGCTCAAGATTGACTCAGCCTTCCATCCTTCCAAGGTGGGTAAAATGAGGACCCAAATTGTTGGGGACAATATGCTGACTCTGTAAACCGCTTAGAAAGGGCTGTAAAGCACTATGAAGCAGTATATAAGTCTAAGTACTATTGTTTTTCATACATAACTTGCTTCATTCCATCACTGCTCATTTATGTTTCTCGCACATGTGTGTTTGTGTGTGTGTGTGTGTAAGTGTTATTGCTATTGCTATTAGGCAAACATGGTGGCCATTTAGTGAACCCATTGTAAATACAGGTTTCAGCAAAAAAATGTGTAAATCATAGGATGCTGAAAATGGCCATAAATGTGGACTGGTTGCAAAGTGTCCAAAATGCACATAGAGGGGTAAACCATCAGAGCTTTGAATCCAGTTTATGAATACCTCTGTGGGGTCCATCATAATTTTGAATGGTTGTTAAGCGACTGATCATTAGGCTAGAACTACCTGTATAACATTTATGAAAAAAATGCTAAGGAAGGCTGATCTGTAAGTTCTTTGTTTTGGCACTGGACTACTATTGCATTGCATTATGTTAATATTGTTGAGATCTGGAAGTGAGCTAAGATTTATAGTAATAGTAATGTGCTCTCTCTCTCTCCCTCTCTCTCTCTCTCTCCCTCCCACCCTCCCTCCCTTCCTTCCGCTCTCTCCCCACTCTTCCTCTCGCTCCCTCCCTCTCTTTCTCCCTCTCCATCTTTCTCTCTCCCTCCCTCCCTCTCTCCCCACTCCTATCTCTCTCTCTCTTTCTGTCTCCCCGCATGTCACTTGTGAAGTTCATGTAAGCATTTTACAATGTGCTTTTGTTGTGTCTGCACAAAATATTCCTAATGTCTGTTTCTAGTGTTTCATAGTGGCTTGATTCAATAGATTTATTTTCCATATGATTTAGGCCTATATATGGGCATGGCCACCTATGACCATGGTTTTATTTAGCTTATATGGAAACAGAAAATAGCTGCATATGTTAAATGTAACATTTGGAAGAAACTGGCTAAATCCTTCACTCATCTTTAGTCAATAGCTTCTTGAATAAAATATGATAAAGGCTGAGAGTACTGACAATGTCTTTTTTTAATGTTGTTCAGGCACACACACAAACACATACACACACGCTTGTGTAAGTTGTTCTAACTGCATCCATAATTTTCAGTTTATTGTTTATTCATTAGTTAACCACATCAAATCATAGCATCATATCAAGATAGTAAAATAAGGTAAAATCAATAAGGTGTTTCAAAATAGTCCAAATTCAATAAAATAATCTGATAAGATCAGAGGTTAACCCAATCTGATAAAATCAGAGGTTAACCCAATCTGATTTAGAGAAGGAACTCTGAGTTGGATTGCTTTATCTATAAATATTGTGGGCTTTCTGATTGTCCATGTGCTTGTATCTTGAAGTAGGAAATTGATGGCCTGTTCTGTCAGTTAGTGACTTTAAATGTTGGACTTTGGCTGAAGAGTATTGTTGGCAGTCAAAGAGGAAAGCAAATATATCATTTGATTTTGATGTTGCAGTTGGGATGAATGCTGCATTTAATAGTACTCTATTCTCTGTTTCCTGCCTTCATTAAAAGTGGGAGGTTCTATAGTTTTATTTTTCAAATTGTAATGGATAACAGAGAGCATGTTGGAGGACTGACTAGTACAGGTTCCCCTTGGCCATTGGAGGGCATCCAGCTTCCCTCAACATAGCTATCTCCATAGATTAGTGAGAAGAAAGTGAAGTAGGTTTCAATATGGAGAATTGGAGGAGAATATAAATGCCAACATCAGTAAAATACCTGATACATATATTGGATATTGTAGTTTTAATCAATAATCATGACAAAATATATATGAAGAAAACTTTCTCAAAACACCCTTCCACATTGTGATAGGCAATGTCCATTTTAGTAGGAAAAAATAATCCCTGTGTGTGATTAAATGTTTAGGAACATGAAAAGTACAGTATCTTTGTCAGAAAAAAAGAGTATGATAATGTTAATTGAAAGAGAAAATTACAAGGCACAAATACCTCATGCTGTGCCTTTCATGCAATGCTGTCAGTTTCTTCACTTTGATAAGAAATACAGAGCATGTGGTGTTACTAGCAGGTATTCCCACTGGTTGGATGCCTGATGGATTGGGCAGAAGCTTGCCTTGAGATGCTACCAGAAACTATGGAAAACAAAAGAAACAAAGCAGGATGCATAGAAATTGTTCTGTAAATCTACTGAAGTAAAAATGTAACAACAAACCTATTTTCTCCTATATAGTTGCTTCAACAGACTTTTCATTTTTCCTTAGGGAAAGTTTTCAATATTTCTTTGTTACTTGTACTTCCAATTTAGGATTTACACTATACTTGTCATAAGTCTCTGACTACAATTGGTGAAAAATTGTATTGCTGATTACCAACAATAGTTTTAACATAAAATTGTAGAATGACAAAGAAAGTTGACAGGAACTACATATCATATGAGATCACTGTTCACAATCTTCTGTGGAATACAGTCATTTGATGGAACTTATAGTTATCCTAAGATGTCCAAGAAGTCAATGGTAATTGGTTTAAACTATACCACCATATATTGCTTCTCTACTAAAAATGTTTTGGTTAATCCTGTTGATGTATTTTATTTGCTCAGTTTATATTATGATTTTCTGTTTAAAAGTTTAAGGTAGCTTATGACATAAAGAAAACAAGACAGCTACAATAAAAAATATTTAAAAAATATAAAAAATAAAGTAAACTCTGAATATGATACCACCTATCTCCTGTCTACAACTCAGTCCTTTCAAGCAGTTCCAAGAAGATTTCACACTCATCTGCACTCTGATTCAGGTGATCCTGAGGTCACAAATAAATTCCCAAGTGGCCTCAATGGCTCTCAGAGAAAGTACTAATCACCAAATGACTACAAAGAAATATAATCTTTTCATTCCCTTCCCTATCCTGTCAGAACTAATCCTTCCATCTACCGTCATCCAGCTTCTTGGATAAGAAACAAAACATCCTTTTTGTTTTCTTAAGGAAAAAAAAGCATAGTCTAGTTGCCTTTTGAAAGAAAAAGCATGTCTGAGACAGTCTGTAGTGTAGGTAACATTAAGGTAAAATAACATAAGTGAAATAGAATTAAATGAGTCACAGAATCAAAATATATTTAGGATTACCTTTCTGATTATATTTTCAGGTTTTTTTTCCTTTTGTAAAATAGACAGCAAGTATTGTAAATAAAGATTTAGTTGTCTGTATTTTATTAATTCATTTAAGGCATTTATAAAGACATTTATATTCTATAGATAATATTTATGTCATGTTGAGAATATTGTAAATTAAAAATAGTCAGATGTACAATATAATATATAATAAACCAATAACAGTTCAATTTCACAATTAAAATAGCAAGTCTGTAGCAAAGTAAAAGTTAAAATATATTGCATTTATTTTTAAATACATAGTTACCTTTGGATTGAAAACAATGATCTTCTTTTCATTCCACTTGTTATTAACTTATTTGCTTATATTAGATTTTTCTTATAAGTTATATTGGCATATTAAAATTGTCATTACTTTTTTCTTGAACAACTGTGAAGCCATTATATAGTGATAGATTTTAAGAACTTTAGCTACATTGACAAGTCGTCAGAAGAGATGCTTTTGACCAGCACTTCTAATTACTTTGCTTTAATATGTTATTTAGCCTTAATGAGCAGAATAAAATGTCCCTATTCTTATCTTAGTTTGTCAAAGCAGCTCTTCAAAGATTTGGCTTTAGTGTTTTATGTTTTGTCCCTTGATTGCTCCAAGTTCTGACTAAATCACTGATCAGTTAAATAGTTCACATAATGGATCCCCCAAAATGTAGGTTGTTAATTATTTTTTCAGTACAATGGCAATTTAATGTACCTCAACAGAGCATTTTGGTAATACCTGAAATAGCTTTGGACCTAGTTTAGAACTCTGAGAATTATTTTTGCTTACATAGCACTAGGCTTTTGAGAATATTGTGCACTTTGAAGTCACTAATGGATAAAGCTTTATGGACATCTTGGGTAGAAACTTGTGTAATATTAGTTTCATTGGCAGGTAAGAAAACTGGCACATGTACAGGACAAGTGACTTTTTAAACAACTTCCCGTGTATTAGTAGTACTGCTGGGAAATCAAATCTTTTCAAGGCTGCTAGGAGAATGAAACAAAAACTGAGATGTATGCATCTCATAAATCTGTGCTTCTGCTGTACCATTCTAGCTGTATGAGAGTGTTCATCAAAGCAGGATCCAGGCACATGGGATATATTCCTTCAGATTAGGATTTGCTTATTTGTTTTCTGCTTCTGCTATGCTAAAAATGCATAAAAGTTGAGACAAATATTACCAGGTAAATGTATTACCAGATAAATTGCTTAGAGACGGCTGTAAAAGCACTGTGAAGTGGTATATAAGTCTAAGTGCTATTGCTATTGCTATGTATGAGTCACCTTTTTTCAATTAATAAAGCAGCCACATCTTTTCCCAGATTCACATGATGGCTCCAGAAGTACCCCCTAGCCTGGAATGGAAATAGTTTAGAAACATCTTCTGAGACAGTTCTACAAGCCTGAAGAAAGAGTTAACTGCTATAACATTTGGAAAAGAGGTGCTTTTTGCATGTCCTTGCATGTATGTTTTCAATTCTTCAATTCTTTTAAAGAATTTCTCAAAACCTAGACTGTAATAAATAGAAACCTATCAGAAACCTACATGGAATTTATTTATTTATTTGATTTGATTTGTCAATTGCTTACAAGATAATAGGTATAAGTATATACATAGTTATGAATACATGAAATGGGTACATATAAGAAAAATAAAAGAAACAACAGGACAGGGACGGTAGGCACGTTGGTGCGCTTATGCACACCCCCTACAGATCTCTTAGGAAAGGGGTGAGGTCAATATAGATAGTCTAAGGTTAAAGTTTTTGGGGTTTGGGGAAGAAACCACAGAGTCAGGTAGAGTATTCCTTCTTTCAGACATGTAATTCCTACATGAGATTATTTGTGTGTGAATGTATACCAAGAAATAATATATTTGGTTTCTTATTATGGTCCACATAAGGTTTCTTTGACCTATTGTATATGTTAAATTTTGCAATTAGCTCCTTGGTTATCATATACCTCCATTATTTTCATTTATGCTATGTGTTTGTAGAATAGCATCCACAAAGATATTTATATCATTATACTTGAGAGTTTTACAGAACTTATAAAATTCTTAGGAATAAACAGTACTGTAAATCAAATCAAATCAAATAATGAATGCCAAAAAAAAGACCAATGTCAATTGACTTTATACATCAAAAACATCATTTTCAGCCTATGAACCAGCAGTGAAGCTGTTGAGAAAAGCTTTCTATAATGCCATAGTATATAATCTGTATTCTCTTTAAAAGTAATCCAACACCTTGAAAACATAATTCAAATAAAATATATCTTTCAAAATTGATAGAAATTAGCACGTTAATGGACATAACCTGAAGGGCAGTTGGCAACTAAATCCAAGAGAATATCTAGAATTTTTAAGAGCAATATTGATAATATTGCTGAATTTCAATCCCTTGATTTAGTGATTACAGTAGTGATTCCTGTTTGGTTCAGATTTAGCTCCAATTTGTGTAGTCATTTGATCTGTTGCAGATACTATAATGATTCAAAACTTTAAAACATTTTGGAAGTTAACTGTAGAAAGAGACTGAAGATCCTTATTTAAAGAGGGTGACATAGGTACTAGCTACATAATCAAACTAGCATCAGTCTGAAGGGGGATAATTTTTAAAATAGGTGTTATATATTATGGAGCATTATTTATTAAATTTGCATTCAAGGTTTTGTTCTGAGTTTAAAATAAATTGTGTTGTCTCCAAATAATCATATTGGAATCATTCATATGGTACTGATGTTTTTTCATAAAAGAAGTACTTCCTTTCAGTGTTCAATTAACAATATTTTGGGGGATATTGTGTGGTCCTCTAGGAGGATGAATTAGAAAAAGAATAGTGAACAATAAAGACCATTTACAACTTCAGAACAAATTTGATTACCAGTATTCAGAATGCTTATGATGATACATAAAAGTATTACACTGTATACATTGGCCCTTTGAGATAAGTCAGGTTAGATAATAGACCACACAAGCACTTCTGGAACTTTCTTTATTCTTGTAGGTATAATAATAGAATCTTGATAATTTGACAAAATATTGTTTTATTTCATGTTATATGAAACAGAGTCATATGCTTATTTTGATTTAGCTTTTAACCCCTTGAGTGTCTTTTGCAGGACTGAGTTGTTTCCATAACATTGCTTACATTCCTTCTTCAAAATTATCTCGCATATTCCTCTGTAAAGTAAATGCGTTATTTCCTGAAAATACTGTTTCAGCTCTTACATAGATTATTATGGTGTTTCTTTAGAGCTTTCTTTTTTATTTGTTCTTTCTTACCTTAGTTCTCTGGCTGAATTCATGTTGCTGAATTCACACATTGCTGTAAACTATAATATGGTTTGTTTACTATTGGTTTAGTCAGGGATGGGATTCAAATTTTTTAACAACCGGTTCTGTGGGCATGGCTTAGTTAGTGGGCATGGCTTGGTGATCATGTGACTGGGTAGATGTGGCTTGGTGGTCATGTTATTGGCTGGGCGTGGCCAACTCAATATCACTCACATCGAGGCACGCATCTCCTCGTCTGGCCTCTCATGACTGTGGGGATGCTGCAACAGTCGTAAGTGTGAAAAATGGTCATAAGTCACTTTTTTCAGTGCCATTGTAACTTCGAATGGTCACTCCACACAAGCAAAGTACCAGCAAAGGAGGGGGAAAAAACTCCAGAGAAGTTCCAGAGACAGGAAGTCTAGTCCTGCCAAGAATGTAATAAGGGTTAACAGAGAGGCAGTTTCTGTAAGCAACATCAGAATGTTTCCTTCCTGCTTTCCTTACAGGATTAGGCCACTAATTTCTTCTAACAACCGGTTCTCCGAACTGCTTAGAATGTTAACAACCGGTTCTAGCAAATAGATGCGAATTGGTATAATCCCACCCCTGGGTTTAGTGCATTATGTGGGATCAACCACTATCTTTCTAAACCAAAGTTTATGAAAGTGTTATATCTGAGCCAGACCAGACCACTATGGCTCCTTCAACAAATTATCCTTAAATAATTACGTATTGGCATAATTGCAAACGAGACTTATTCTTTGCTCATGCTACCATGTTCCTTTTTTTTCTTTTTACTTTGACAAGCAACAGCATTCTGAGAACTATGGGAAAAATTCTTTCTATAGATCTTGTTTGTTTTGGAGTTGTTGTTTTTTTAGAAAAAGTGGACATATTAGTGACTGAAACTGGACTCAGTTGCACAAATCTTTCTGCTAAAATATATTGACTTCCAGCATGGAGTAGCTACTTCTGGCAAAACAACTACATATTTTAGATGCCTCACATTAATAATAATTAGTGATCACTAATGATCTGCATTAAGATGTTAGTTCACATACCCCATAATATTTGTAGAATGTTCTTACTCTTACAGAATATATTAGTTGATTGGGCTAAAGTAAGATAATCATTTCCAGGAAATGGTTTTTAATTACCATTTTTGTGTGTGATTTTCTCCATTTCATAGAGAAGCAATTCAGTATTTGTGATGTACTCTTTCTTCATCAAAGGAAAGGGGAATACATCTCAAGCTAAACTACCATCAACATTTTATTTTTTTTAATGTAATATTTGCTTTGTGGCTAATGTGGTGTAGTCTTAATGGATTATCTCCTAAGAGCTCCAGACAGTGTATGATGTGCTTAGCATACATAGACAAAGGACAAAATATCAATATTTATTCAGTTGATTGAAATCCAGAGATATTTATGGAAGTAGGCCACCAAGGTCTAACTACTTCCTCAACAATTCTGGATTACTAATTGTAACTTCTGAAAACAGTTCAGAATTCAAGTTCAATATGGTGAGTATATACTATATATAGGCCCTAACAAGCTTTTGAGAAAGGAAATCCACAATGAAAATTAATTACATCTTTATTTTCAGCAGATGTGTCCATAAGATACTATTAAAAATAATCAAGACTGAATTGTGAAGAGCTTATAGTAGATATTAAGTGAAGGATAAACACTAAGAAAAAATAATGTCCTTCTTTTCTACTCTATGCCAATCACAGTTTTATTTTCAACATAGATTTCGGGTGTTGTTTTAAACAAATGGCTAAGATAAGCCACTATTTCGTGATTTAAGGGTGTAGTGAAATGTTTAGTATTTTAAATGTAGCAAAATGTATATATTGATTGTCACTCTCCAGAACAAAGTTTATGGTCTAAAAATAGTAGGAAGCAATATACATAATGATGAGGAAATGCACAAAATATACAGCTATTCAGATCCAAATAAGAAAAAGCTCTTGGGAAAGGGCATGGATCACCTTCTTTAAAAAAGCAACGCCTCTTTATTTTTTCACAGAAAAATACATATTTGAGTCAAGGGAGCACAAACAGTTCCAGTTGGTTGGAGCTGGCAAGTTATTCATGCTGTGGTTCCATCATAGTTAAAGGTATGCTTTTATTGAGGCTGCCTTGGAAGAGTAACTAGAAATTGTTCTTGGTGCAAAATAATGGAATAAACTGGAATGAAATTGTTGCATGGCACTGTGCTAATTTCATTTTTATATATTTAAAGACCTGCAGGAAACACTGATTGTTTTTGATGCAATTTAATATATTCGTTTTAAAGTCCTCCATATCCACCTGTTATTATCATTATGATCCTGTGTAAAGGCATTGTATTCTTCAGAAAAGGTATTTTTAAACTGTTTTTCCCCCTGCTCTGAGTTGTCCAGTCAAAAAATCAAGATGAGAGTTATGAGGCTGCAGTTGAAACCCTGCCTGTTATAATGTACATTCTATGACTGATATAAACAAAGGCAGAGATTCAATCATGCGCATTTGGCCTGATCTCTTACTAACAATGTAATTAAAACTCATTGAATTCTATTTAAAGCAATGAGTTAATGCAAATTTGCATTTCAATTTTGTCTCAGCTATTGATTCATTGGTTATTAATTTTTGTGGGGTATATTATTATATGTTCCAGTACTGAATCTTTTTTTAAATAGTAAACCTGGGTTAATAGCTAACTTGATATAAACTTTTGTTCAGAAAAGAGGTTAAGTGTAATAAATGTTTAAAAAAGCATAATGTTTTGATACTTTCTGATCCTACATTTTAGTATTTTAGTATTTATTTCATTTGTCAATCGCTTACAAGATACAGGTATAAGAATAAATATAGTTTTGAATACATGAGAATACTTATAAGAAAAATAAAAAAAACAATAGGACAGGGATAGTAGGCATGATTGGTGCACTTATGCACACCCCCTACAGGCCTCTTAGGAAGGGGGTGAGGTCAATAGTAGACAGTCTAAGGTTCAAGTTTTTGGGGTTTGGGGAAAAAACCACAGAGTCAGGTAGAGTATTCCAAACATTGACCACTCTGTTGCTGAAATCGTATTTTTTGCAAGTTTGGTGCGGTTAACCTTGAGTTTCTATCTATTGTGTGCTCTTGTATTGTTATGATTAAAGCTGAAGTATTCATTTGAAGGTAGGACATTGCAATGTATGATTTTATATACTATATTTAGATCGGAACGGAGGCAACGTAGTTCTAGCTTTTCTAGGTCTACAGTTTCAAGTCTGGTGGCATAAGGTATTCTGCAATGAGTAGAGGAGCGGAGAACTCTTCTTGAGAAATATTTCTGGACTTTCTCAACTGTGTTAATATCAGATACGTAATGTTGGTTCCAGACTCAACTGTGTTAATATCAGATACGTAATGTTGGTTCCAGACTGATGAGCTGTATTCGAATATTGGTCTAGCAAATGTTTTGTATGCTCTAGTTATTAGTGTAATATTACCAGAGAAAAAGCTATGTAAGATTAGGTTAATAACTCTTAACGCCTTTTTGGTTATGTAGTTACAGTGGGCTCTAGCACTTAGATCATTAGAGATTAGTACTCCAAGATCCTTGACGGAGTTTGGATTATCAACAAGATCTTGACTATTCAGCCTCTATTTTATTTTCTGATTTCTTTTGCTAATATGTAGGACAGAGCATTTATTTGTTGAGATTTGAAGTTGCCATTTGATTGACCATTCTGATAGTCAAGATCTTTTTGGAGAGTGTAGTAGTATTGTCTGTGGTGTTGAATAGCTTTACATCATCAGCGAAGAGAACACAGTTGTTCTTGATATGATCACAAAGATCATTTATGTAGAGTATGAAGAGAGTTGGTCCTAAAACACTGCCTTGGGGGATGCCACTGTTGACAGGTACAGAATTTGATAGGACGCTCCCAATTTTAACCATTTGTTGTCTGTTTGACAGGAATACTTCTATCCAGTTATTTAGGTGTCCAGAGATACCATAAAATTTTAGTTTTAGTAGTAGTTTGTCGTGTACCATTGAATCAAAGTCTATATAGATTGCGTCTGTTGCTTTGCCCTGAACAAGTTGTGTAGTCCATATGTTTTTGCAGTGTAAAGAGTTGCAGATTACAGGATAGTTTTTTTCTGAAACCAAATTGTTTGTTAGAGAATAGATTGTTTATCTCTAAGTGGAGAATAATGGATTGGTTAATAATTGATTCCATGATTTTACAGGTGACGCAGCATAAGGAGATTGGTCTGTAATTTTCAACTAGACTAGGATCTCCCTTTTTGAAGAAGGGGATGACCGTGGCTTGTGACCATAGTTTTGGCAAGGAGCTGGTCCTGAAAGATTTTTCAAAGATTATGCTTAGAGGTTCGGCTATGGCACATATTCCATCCGGTCCAATAGATAGGGATGGTTTTACATTGCTCAGTGCTTTTTCAACAATGTCTTCTGTAAAATCGATACGTATTAGATCATTGTAGTTGTCTGTGGTTCGACTAGAAAGTACTGGGCTTGATCCATTGCTGTTTACAAATACTGAGCCAAAGAATGTGTTAAAGAGGTTTGCTTTGATAGTGTCGTCATTGCAGTCTTTGCCATTTGGTCCTTTCAGGGGTGGGATGGACCTCGACACTTTTAGTTTGTTGTTTACAAAATTGTAGAAAGCACGAGTGGAATTTGTGCGTAGAAGGTTTTCCTCTTGTTTAATGTGAAAATTAGTGCATTCAGTTTTTATCTGGTGGCATAGATTTTGGTATCGGCTTTTGAAGTTGGCAACATGACCAGAATAGTTTTTTCGCCAAAGTGATCTCTTTTTGGATTGAAGTTTCCTTATTGTTATGGGTAATCTGTTTTTCCTGGTTTTGGGAGTTGTTATTGGTACATATAGTTTGATGGCTCTTTTGATTTGTAGTAAGAATATGTTGTAATGGTCTTCAACAGTATTGCATCCAGTGAATAGAAATTGTCAATCAAGGGAAGAGAGATCGTTGATTATAAGATCATAGCTTCCTTTTTTGAAATTATAATTGGGGATTTTGTCGATGATTTTTGTGTGGACGTATGTTGAGACAAAAGTCAATCATGTTGTGGTCACTGTTGGAAAAGTGTTTTTTAATTTGTATTCCGTAAATTGAATTCAAACTATTGCAGAAGATAAGATCGAGGCAGTTGTTAAGCCTAGTATTGTTGGTTACTAGTTGTTCCAGTCCCAGATTTACATATTTGGAAGCATGCAACAGTTTAATTCTGATAACTCTTTTTTCTTAATCTTTAGAGTAGACTATTGGGAATGTTCTCCTTATTGTAAATGCTTTCATTACATTTCTTTTCTGTCTGTTGTATTCAAGCATAACTCCACAAATAAACATAATGAGAGGGAAAGAGAGAGAACTAACTTTCTGCTTGCATTTTTCCTTTCCTCCTGCAAATAAAAAGCAAACTGTTCCATCACACTGAAAAAATACCATGCCAATGGAAATGGCTTAGTTGAAATATTTTGCATTGATCCAGACATATTATCGATGCAGGTATTTTTCATACTTTATCTTAGTGTGGAAGAGCATTCAGATGAAAGGTAGCAGCAATAGCAGCAGCCTAAGGCTATAGAAATGGACACCCAGTTCCCTCTTTATATTAGTACTGGCCTGAAGCATTCTATTTTCAGATACATTACATTTAAATATAAGTACTGATATATTATATCATTCATCAGGGGTTTTTTTGCATTCATCCATCCCAATATATATCTTTGATTGATATACTTTTTAACAGTTACCTTGGGTATAATGTCAGCTTTACAGGTGATCCTTGACTTACAACAGTTTGTTTAGTGATACAAATTTACAATGGCATTGAAAAAAGTAATTTAAGACCATTTGTCACACTTATGACCGTTGCAGTATCCTCATGGTTACACAATTTACACTCCGATGCTTGACAACTTGCTGATATTTATGACAATTGCAGGGTTCCGGGGTCATGTGATCACCTTTTGCGACCTCATGACAAGCAAAGTCAATGTGGAAATCAGATTTACTTAACAACCATGTTCCTAACTTAGCAATTACATTGATTCATTTAACACATGTGGCAGGAAAGTGTAAAATGGGACAAAACTCACTTAACAAATTTCTTACTCAGCAACATCAATTGTGGTTGTAAGTTGTAGACTACCTGTAGTTCTGTCTTCAGGAATACATGCGCATGTCAGTTTTCCCAAGATCATTATGTTGGTGATTGTCTAATGTCAGGTAGTGTTTGTTTTTTCTTTGCAAATTACTCTTTATTATATATATAACTTACACATATGGGGGCCATACCACTTCTACTTATTACTGCTTTTCTTAGCCCATGACACTTTTATAACTATAGCTTCCAATTTTTTTAAACAGTGCATCAGTGTATTGACTCCATGTTATGTTGAATTGTCATCTTATTTGAGAACGGCGGTGAAAAGTTTATTCTGACATTTCAGTTTCCATAAATGCTCACTATCATTATTTGTCAACCAGCCCAATGCGTGGACAGTTTATTGGTTCTTGCATGCAACAAACAAAGTACAAAAAATAACTATATTTAAATGTAATGTTTGGCTAAAGTCAATCACTTCCAAAATAAGAATAGAAACGTGATAGCAGATTGCAAAAATTGTCATTCATTTTAAACTTCTTTTTTTGCTCATGAGAAATAAGGTGCATTAAACTTTCAAATAGATTCAATTTAAACAACAGAAATACCAAGCAAAATTTTTCAAAAATTAACCCAGTCATATTTTTATATACTCATTTATCCTGTAAACCCTGTGTACCAAAGTGATGTCTTTCACCAAATGCAATCTTGGTTTTAAATTTTTTTCTGGGACTGCACTAAGATACGTAGAATGGCCATTTATATAAAGTAGATATAGAGTGGATTAGAATGGTCCAGCCTGCAATATTTGATTTGTAAAAATGAAAAGAAATTTGAAGGCCATTTGATGCTAATACAGATTTTTTTTAAAAAAAAAGATCAGAGTTTTAAAAATTGTCAGTTTTTTAAGCAAATGGGTAAAAGCCCTATTTTTTGTTTTGGTTATAGCTCACTTTTATTTTAAAAATTCCAAAATCCAGAACCCAGTTCTAGTGTTAAAAAATCTGCAGTAGAATTGATAATGAACAGAAATGGAAGCTGACAACCTATTTTCATTTCCCTGGATGCTGTAAAAAGTCAATTGCCTAAATACATAAAGTAGTAAATTAGATTTTAAAAATTGTTTCTGCTTAATAACCCAAAGTGTTATTAGTAATACAGGTAAGGAAATTACTTAATAAAAAAGTCTGTGATTTTTAACCTGGCAGTATCCCTTTTAATTAAGTCATAAGAAGTCTTCAGATGTAAGATATAATAAAAGTGCAGTATGTAACTTCTATTATTTATAACAAAATGCAAAAAGGTCTACTGAAACCGATTAAGTTTAGCAGCAGCCACAAAGTCACATGTGCATTTTTCTCAAAATCTCTCTCTTTCCCTTTGTCTGTGTATCTTTAGCAACATCATACTAATATCCCTAACACTATATCTGGTTTTTCTTTGAAGCTATTTCCTGTTTCCCTCCAGGCTTTGTTCTTACATCACAGTAGGGAATTAGCAACCTTTCTCAATCTGGAACCCTTTGCAGGAAGGCTAACATTTTGAGGACTTATAATTGTAAGGATATTTATGAGTGTTGTTATTCCTGTAACTTACCCTATTTTCACCTATTACCTAGCTTCATTTATTATAGCAGGTAGTAACTAAGAACAACTACCATGATTCTCGAGATGTAACATAATTGTGTCTGACGTACTTTGGGCTAGTTTGTTCTTTGGGCTAGAGTTGATAGAGGATTGATAGAGTTGGATTATTTTTATATATATGTTTTTGAATTGGCTTGTATTATATTATTTTAAGCTGTTATCCTTTGTATACCACTTTAAGTCAAGGTGCTTTCCAAATAATGATAGTAACAATAACAATAACAATAATAATAATTAATCAAAACAACTGTAGCACCACTTGAACACCATAGGCATTGACAAATTTGCCACCAGTCAATTGAAGAAGGTGGATTTACTTGGATCTGCTTCCATCCTGTGACAATATCTGTCACTCCGTCAAGCATCCAGATTTGTCTATTCCAGGTCCTTGGTAAAGACTCAATAGATAGACAAAAATGCCAAACCCAGTCTGAACATCTGGTTGACTGTGTGATGATTAATAATAATGCCTTGTTTTTTTTCATTGGAAAGTGACATGAATTAAACCAGTTAAAAGAGAAAGCAAAAGAACAGCAACTTGGAAAAATTGATGTAAAGAAATGGATTAGTTAGTTAATCTCCTGCTGTTCTCTTTCAACTCGTTTAACTCATGTCACTTTCAAGCAGGGATGGGATTCTCCCGGTTCAGACAGGTTCGAACGAACCCTTTGTTCCGACGATTAGCTGGCTCCAAACAGGTTCGCTCCGACGAGCATGTAGGCCCGCTCAGCCACCCTTGCTTTTTCCTGTGCTTTTGTTCTGACCCAAACCTTGTTCCAAGAAAACAAACACAAATCAGAGGTAACACCAAAACCTTTTAATGATTCTTTATGAATTTTGTTCCTTCACGGTTAAAAGCAGGGGTGAGTTTCTACCGGTTCTGTCCACCTCTGTAGAACCGGCAGCTCTTAAGAGCAGCAGACATAGAACCGGTTCTATATCTGCTGATGTTTTTGCCCACCCGCCTGCCTGGGGTTTTATCTGACCTTTATTTCCTGCTGTTTCAACTTCAGCTGCCGTGCGAGGCCCAGCTGCAGTTAAAAAAGCAGGAAAAAAGTACTTTTTCAAAGGCTGCTTCTTGGCATGCAGCGCTGCTCAGCTGTCAAGGCACCAGGCTGATAACGATTTACAGCCATGTGCGCAGCGTGCAGGGAAGCACATCATAAATCACTGAACCTCATAAATCACTGAACCGGTAGTTAACCCTGTCGGATCCCACCCCTGGTTAAAAGACTGTTTCAAACTAATTATCTCTGATAAGAACAAGCCTTACTAAGATTGTGCAAGGCTGCCAAGAACAGTAGATAAAGTTATTAAGAAATATTTCAAACACAAAGAGTCTCCAAACACCAGCTAAGATATTCTGAATGTCCACCAGGCTTGAGTGCAAAAACTTCTTTGCTTCTTGCAAAGAACTCCAGTTTTTCAGCTGGCTTTTATCTCTTGAAGGAGGAGCCATTACCTTGCAGCCTTACTCCCGAGTTGGCCATGCTGCTGCAGCCGCTCTTTCCTTCAAGCAGCCCTGAGTGCACGTGCACTGGGCACAGGCTCCTCTGGAACATCTTCATCACTGCTGCCAACCTCCACAATCTGCGAAGGCAGCATTCCACTCCCTGATAGTCTTGGCCCCATCCCTGCATCACACGCAGACCCCTCATCTGAGTCCTCGCTCTCCGAGACCTCAGCCGTCCGCATCTGCCGCCGGCGAACCACAACAGCTTTATGTCTTTTTGTTAGAGCACGGCTGATTCGCATGCTCTTCAGCTGTTTTCTTCAGTTGCACTTGAAGATAAGTATTAGCTTTTTAAAACAGGAAGCACACACACTCACCAAACAGTTGTTACACTGGTTGAATCACACCCCTACTTTCAAGATCCCACATTTAGCCCATTCACAGAGATCTGAAAGCTAATCGGGGGGAAAAAAGTGAATTTATTTGAGTTTCTCAATGTGCTGAAATTAATGTTTAATCAGTTTTCTATTTTTTTTCTAGTTCTTTAAGCCATTTTGTTGACTTTTAGTTCTTTATTGTAAAACCAGTAGGGCACAGACCTTTTTAAAAGTATTTTTTTCATGAACAACCATAAGCATAAATAATGGGGGTTGCTTCAAACATATTCCAATTTGTGTTTTGTAGCCTCAGATGCCCTACAATCTTACATTACTTATGAGAAGGTACTAAGAGGTAATGATACAGCCCAGCAGCATATTAATCATATGAACTTGCATCTAATGTTTCAGCTTATAGATGGAGTGGATTTTTGAATTGAGTAGTGCCAATCTGTTAATGTTAAGTAGTTACTAAGCTGAAAACATTCAGTTCTCTTGTGACATCATTATACTGAATGAATAAATCCTTTGTCTTGGGCAATTGATTCTTAAGTAAGGCATCTATGATAGTTAGAAGTTATGCCTAGCTGTGACAATGAACTGATTAGCTTTTTCTGTCTTAAGCTAATGATCACACATATATTTGATATTAAGGCTATGAAAAATATTTTTAAAAGGTTTTCAAAAAAGATTCATGAGTGCCTATAAATCACCTGTTTTGGATTGTTAAAACTGCCAATTCATTTGCAGACTTTAGATGTTCCTCAGAATTTGTTTTCTGTTGTGTTCCATTCATGTAGAGACAACAAAGAACAGTTTCCAAAGCAGTATCACAATCTTGTAAATATAAGGTTACTTATTGACAATAGATGTTAATGTTTCTTCCTGCAAGGGTTCTGTAAGGTACAAAGTGCGAATTTCATATACTTTTGCACATACATTTTCAAACACATTTCGATTCATATTTTTTGCATTTCACTGGAAGAAAGTATTGGATCCATGATTAACTTAATTACTCTTTTAGGACCGCATTTCAGTCCTTTTGGTTAACTTTTCTGCAATAGCAAATAAAACTTTCCCTTTGAGAGATTCTGTGATTTTAATTTTAATTCTCAACTAGGACTTGAAGGACAATTCATTTGGTTCAGTATCACTATGGAGTGATGCTTATCCTACCATTATTTTACAGATGTAGAGTCACTTCCCATCAAACTATTTGCTGTACTAAAGGAAAAATATAACAAACAGGTTCTTTGGAGTGGGAAAATAACATGTGAAGAAAGAATTATGCATTATTTTTCTGTTTTGTACTAGTCTGATCAGGTCTTTGCTTTTCATTATAGAATAGAAAGATAGACAATGCAGTATCACTTGTGCATTAGAATAAATATGGTGTATTTATTTTATCTTTGTTTACTTTATTCTATACTCCAATGTAATTATCTAAATTGGGCAATGGTATCAATACTGATATTGTTATCAGTAAGGATATATTTTCTAATTAGACCCAAAGGTACTTTTTTCAGGAGGCAACTGGACTTTTTTGTTTTTTGTTTTGAAGGCATTTTGCTTCTCATCTAAGAAGCTTCTTCAGTTTTGATAGGATAGTGGGGAATGGAAAGATTTATATTCTGACAGACATTTGGCTATACAATTTTGGATGAACACCCTTTGGAAGGTATGGGAGTAGAAATGGATTTCCAGAGGGAAAAAATGCAGACTACAGGAACCAGGAGCACTACTCAGGTGACCCCGAGGACACAGATAAACCGCCAACCTCCAACCTTCAATCTCTCTCTCTAAAACAGGGGTAGGGAAATTTGGCTCTTTTATCACTTATGGACTTCAACTCCCAGAATTCCTGAGTGAGCCATAAAAAGTTCCCCATCCCTGGCCTACTGGTTTTCAGTTGTGGGGGAAATCAATTTTTGACTTGAATGGGACTGTTTAATGTACAAATGTTCTTTATATGTCCTACATTTGTATATTAAACAGTCCCATTTCAAGTCAAAAATTGATTTCTCCCACAACTGAAAAACAAGTAGACCAGGGATGGGGAACCTTTTATGGCTCATTCAGGAATTCTGGGAGTTGAAGTCCATAAGTGATAAAAGAGCCAAGTTTCCCTACCCCTGCTCTAAAAGATTGCAAATAATCAGCTGTCTTCAAAGAATATAAATCCTTTCATTACCCACCACCCACCCTGGATGACTGAGAATCTCTACAGACTTTTTTCTAATTAGAAAATGTACAGTATGATTTTTGGTCTGAGATATTTATTCATATCTCATATATACCTAAAAGTATTCATTAATGGCTATGGAAATAGGAAGTGATAAGATTCCTGGTAAAACACTCATCACCAACTACCTCTGTAAAAAAACCCTCCTTCTTGAGCTTGAAGAGCTAATGCTACCAAATAATAATAATATCAGTCAATTCCAAAGGTAGCTTTAGTTGGAACAGTTAATATCCTGTGACAAAACCATGAAATAACTTCTGCCTAACCCAAGTCCTTGGGAAGGACTTGATAAGTGGATAAAAAGGCCAAATGCAATCTCAACACCTGGCTGATTATGCAATCAATGTTAATATATTAAACTTTAATGCTGTTGACTCTCAGTTACTTTGGGCACCTCTCAACAATCAAAGAAATTATGCAAAGAAACGACATGATCTAGTGGTCTAACAGAGTAAAAGTAACTTCGCCGTTTTAACTTTTAATCTCATAAAAGCGAATTTACTTTTTGTGGGATTATTTCAGGTTATGGAACACCAAAGGAGGCTGGCTCCAATTAGGAACTTTCAGAATTAGCCCACATCCAATTGGTCTGTATTTTCATTGTTTAATTTTAGAGCACTCCTATGCCGAGTATTAATAGCCTTGCCTCAAAATTCGCTTCAAAGCAATATTTTTCTATAAATTGCCAAATGCTCTAAAATATAAGTTCTGGTGCCCTCAGCCAGGGTGGGAAATTCCATTGTGGCTTCATGCCCATAGCAGGTAGAGTGGAATTTAACGAAGGAAACTGCTGTGTTTTTGTGTTTTTCTGTATGTTTTTCCTTTAAAACCGAGAGCTGGGCAGGCTTCCCATTTGACCTGGTATGACCCAAACAAATTGCTTCTTACATAAAAACAACTGCAGGCTTAGAGAATGTAAAAATGTGCACTGTATCTTTTTCCTCCAATTCTGGGGAGGGAGAAACGGAAGCCCCCAAAATAGAAGAGCTCTGTCAATGATCAGCAAAGACTTGAAATTATCACTCAAGTTTGATAAAGCCGTTTTACTGAAGCCAGAAGCTTTTTGAAAGTTAGATTTGGTTAACTCTTAAGTTTAATTTCATTTGCTTTTATATGCTTGCTCTTCTGTCACGCAAAAATTAGTTAGAAAGGAAATGCTTTTCCTGGTGCTATGATACGTTCAAAAAGGGGAAGGAGAAAATACAACTTTTAAGGAAGAAAATATCTTTGCTTTCCAAAGTTAAAAATGAAAGAAAAAAACTTAAGATATTTAAAGGAGGAGAGGAGGGAGACAGATTCCTAGGCTGTGCTTCTAGTTTGGGATTCATGTGTAGAAAATCTAGGCCATATCCATTGATATTGCATTCAGATATCTTGCCTTGGCACATATACTAAAATTTATTTTAAAATAAAGCAAAAAGATGTGGCGTGTTCTTCTAAAATTCTCCCTTTTATGGATTATTCTGATCACAAGCCCTATTTAAATTTTCTAAAGTGCTATGTTCCCCACCCCCATGTCCTTCTTTGCAGAACTGTCTGTTCTGAAGCTGGCACCTTCCACAAAGCAGCACACAAAAATTAAAGGCGAGGGAATAGAGAGCCTTTAATCTGCCTGGACAGCTAATGTAATGCATGCTGAAGCTGAAATCTGCTGTGTGAAACAAATAAAACGAATTTCAAGGTCTTGGCTTGGAAATATATACATAAATGTAAAATGAAGAATGTGTCTTTTTTCTAGTTGTCCCCTTTTAATCAAGAACATTTTATCTGAGGTCTAAGTGAAGCTTTTATGTAAGTGTTTGTGTAACTTAGAATGATAGCTTGAAAGCATTGACAACAGAAATATTTCAACACTTGAAATACTTCTAAAAAAATGTGATCCTGAGGCCATCCCATTTATACCGATATGTGTAGATGGGTCAAAGCTCTCTTTAATAGTGCTTCTGGAGTAACTGAAAATAGTAAGGCAGCTATGATTTTCCTAACAAAATTGAATTTTGCCATGACCACAAATGCAGCAGCTATTAAAAATAATTTAAGATAATATTAATTTATAATTACTTACTGACTTTTGTATCAGAGCTAATACAAGTAATCTTTGGTTAACGACCACTCGTTGAACAATTGTTTGAAGTTACACTGAACGAGTGGTACTTAATGATTGGTCCTCCAAGTTCCTGCTGTCCCAGCTCCCCTGTGGTCACATGATCATGATCCGGGTGCTTGGCAATTGTCTCCAATTTACAACAGTTGCAATATCCCAGGGACACATGATTGCCATTTGCAACTTTGTCTATCAAACAAAGCCAGTGGAGAAGCTGATAGGGAACATTGCTCTTGTAAGTCACTCCTACACCTGCCACTTTTTTTCTGGATGAGTCTGACTGTGGAATATGAATCCCAGGAATCTTGCATTTCATAGCCAGGGTGTCTGCCCTGAGCACCTCTCTATCTTCACTCCATAGTGCATGCATTACCCAGCTATGCTTGGGTGGTGCTACCGCAGCTATCTATACATTCTTTCTCCAAGGGAGCAGCCATGTCCAGATGTCCTCACACTTCATTGTGGTATCCATCTTGCATCTTACCACCTCAGCAATAGCCACTCTCAGCTGCGCTTATGTAACCCTTTGGTTACCACCGGCACACTCTCCTGTACCTGGTAGCATCCACTCCCAGCTTGTTTATGTGATGCCACAGTACCCACCAGTGCATTCTCCGCCACTTATATGCAGTGCCACAACAGCCACCTGCACACCATCCCACATCTGGCAGTAGCCAATTCCACTTGGTTGCATGTGTGTCATGATGCACTGTTAGGAACAAAGCATGAATATTAAATGCATAAATATTGCAAACACCAGGTATATCATGGATAAGGTCTAACTCAGAAGACCTTGTCAACATTAGTAAAAAAAATATTTAACATAGTAAAACAAATATATTTGTTAGGATCTCCTAATTTCTTCATATTTATTGTTTGGAAAGAATATAATTCATTATCTTTTAAAATTAATATAATTCATTATCTTTATTTCATTAACATCAAATATATCTTGCTCTTTCTTTCCCCATTATTATTGTTGAATTGGGGGATGGATAATGTATTCCTCCAGACAGTTAATATAGTTAATTCCTCCAGGATTAATATAGGACTGTTAAGTTCTCATTGCAAATAAACTTTCTTATATCCATACATTTTTTTCATCAAAATGTGTATGGCTGCCTATCTCACAAATTGACTGTCAAATGTTACTTACTGAAGAATATACATCTAGTCTGAACATCACCTGACTGGCATAAAGCCAATACTGCACATTGTCATTCTTGTCTCCTTTCAATCAAAATTTTGCTAAACACCTTCCCAACAATACTTAAGAGATTAATGCTCCTACAGTTTTTACATGAAATTTTGTCACTTTTCTTTTTATAGAGGGCAACAGTGGTGGCATTCTTCTAATTGTCAGGCACAGCTACAATTTTCCTAAACACGTTAAACAAGTTGGAAGGGGCATCTGTAAGCAAGCCATGTCTATATACATTTCTTCAGGTATAGCACCTATACTTGCAGCCTTACCATTTTTCAACAGTCTTATATTATCATTACTTTTTTATTGCATTTGCAAGCAAAAATAAATGCACACTTGCCCATTTTTTGGGGTTCATTAAATCCTTAAGTGAGCAGGAGTGAGCACATCCTTATTTTTCAAAGTTAAAGAGGATAACTTTCTGCAAATTTGCATGAATTTGAGTTCAACCCCCTCTTAACACCTCAGCCAGGCGATGGAGGTCTTTATATAATACTTTTTGGAGAAAAGGAAAATGAGAGCCAGTTTAATGTAGTAGCTAAGGCACTAGGCTAGAAACTGGGAAGACTCTTGAGTTCTACTACTACTTCAGGCACAGAATCATCTAGGTGACTGGGCTAATTTCTTACCCTCAGTTCTAGGAAAGAAACAATGGCAAGCCACTTCTGCTGAGAAAACTGCAGGGGCTTGTCCTGGCAGTCTCCAAGAATAAGACACAATTGAATATAAGGGTATAGACCAAGTCACTAGGCATAGCCATACCTGTGCCACAAGCAGCATTCTTGCTAATGATAAGGTCAGCACTCATACATTTTGCACACTTTGGCCACCATTGCAGCCAAAACCCAGTTTTATTCTCATGCTATTCTATGTCAGCCAAGATCTCTAATCAAAAATAAGAGACTACCTTGCAAGCCAACATACTATTTCCTGCATTTTACCACCTAGACATTTGTATTACTGGAAGCTAATTCTAAATATATCTTCAGATTATTGGAATACTTGTTTTCGTGCTTTGTTTGTTTTGTGGAGGCATTCATCTTGTTGTTTTGGCCTTCAGGATATATATTCATTCTCACCATGTATGGACAGAAAAAGCACTTCAGTGCTTAGGGCAGATAGATTGTTATTTTAATATTTGCAAGCTAGAGTACAAAAATATTTCCAGGCATTAGATATAGCAGCTACTTTATATTACTTTTCGGAAGCCAAGTAACTTAAGATAATTTATGATTTTTAATGACTACAGACCAAAAAGTAAAAATAGTCTATAGTAAAACTTGCCAATCCTTAGTCATTTATTCATTTAAAAAAATTATAATACTTCCCAATGATTCAACTTCACATAACATTCATTGGAAAATGTAAGGAGAAAAATTCCTACTTACATTCATCTAACAGTATTATCCATTGTAAATTCATGCCAGCAAGGAATATTCATCCAATCAGCTAGCATTTGTCTCCTCCCAGGACATTTCAGATTCTTTTTTAGGACAATTTCAATGGAATGCTGATGATACAGTAAAAATTGTACATTACTTCAGGAATGATGAAAGCTCTCACTTCACATGTTGTCTCTGAATAGAGAGCAGTGTAAAGAAATTTAGGAAAAAGCTGATTTGCCGTTTTGATTAAAATATGTCCATTAGTATTTTATTTATTCAATATTTATTCTGCCTCTCCATTTAAACAGGTCATCATGCAAAGCCACAGATTAGTTTTATTAATTTTAATATAATAATTTTAATGTTAATATTAATTTTAAAATTAATAGCAAGTAAGTGCATCTTGGTTGCTTTTTGGAAGGCAAACAATACTTTCCAGAGGATATCTTCCAAACTGTTGGACCAGCACTTTAGATGTCCATTCTTAAGTATCAGCTAAAGTATAAGTGTATGCTGCAATGGTTAAGATAAGATGGAATAAAACTATAGATAACTTGATAAATCTAACAGGCTTAAGAAGGGTTAAAGCTACCACCTGTGGATCTATTGACATTTAATATGGAGCAGTCCCAAATTGTGAACTTGGTAGATACTTATCCTAAATTGTTTTCCTTTTAACTCTCAGCACCCTTAGATTTTCTCCTTCATCAAGTTTTTTGTTCCCTTTTGCACATTATCTGCTATTTATTGAAATATACCATCTTCTAATTTTTTACTAATTTTATTTTGTGATGAGCTCTGCTGGTTAGGTGAATGAAAAATACAGTGTGTACATATTAATCAAAAAATTGTCCATATCTTGCAAAAAAAAATTAGGTCTTTTAAAATCTGGGCCCCGATAAGAACTGGAATGGTGGCATCCAAATGTATTTTGTTTTTGGAATTTTCTGTATGATGTTATGATTTTTTAAAAATTGTTTATGCCACCTGAACAGACATTCTCTAACTTGGATAGCATAGAAATATTTAAATCAATCAATCAATCAATGCTAGTCAACATAAAATCTAAAATAAGCTTTCAGTTTTAGCAATAGAGATTGCCAATTATTTCTAGCTGAGCTTTTCTTCTAAAATTAGGTCTAATTAGGAAGTTTCTGTATTCTGTTTAGTGAACGTTGCCTAGCACATATATTTACATAAACTATTTAGAATAAGTTGAGACTGTGTCTTACAATCTTTGGCTTTTCTCTGATGCTTTCTAATGCATTATGTAATCAAAAAGGTTCTCATATGAGTTTGATTATTTTGATCAATAGAAACATTAAAATTGAACTTAAAAGATATATTATACTTATAATTCACTATCTCTGGGTCATGTAATGCTAAAAATTGTTTTATATTAGGCATTTATAATACATTGTATTAAGTTTTTTTTTAATTGAAAAATCTGTTCTTAAATATTATTTAGTGATATTAAAATCCTAGTACTTTTGTTTTCCTTATATAGTTTGAATTTCTTAAATTGTAATATATTGGATATAGGCTTTTTATTTTTAATCTGCCCATATTGCTTGCATGTGAAATATATAATGTTCTTTCAGACATCAATCATTTGTCCTTTTTGTTCTGAATTAAATCATATTATAGAACTTTCCAAATTTCCTTTCATGGGTTTATAATTGAGAGAAACAATTCAAATCAGTAATGAATCTCAGCTCATCAATTGGAATAATCAAGATAAATATAAGAGTAATAGATAAAGATTGCAGGTTCCCTTATTAATATCTTCTGTCTGTTTTTGAATATTCACCAATTCACTCAGCAAGGTTTGCTAGAAGTTAGATTGGATATGGTTTGTCCTCACTTAATGCCTTGCTTAATGTTAGAACAAGAAGACTTATAACCAATCCTCTAACTTCTAGCCATCTTAGTGTCCCTGTATCATGTGATGGTGATCCAAGCACTTGGCAGTCAGCTTGCATTTACATTATAGCATTCTGCAATCTGGTAATTGCTATTTGAGACTTTCATTGCTGGCTTCGAACAAGCAGAGTAAATGGTGAAGCCAACACAGTGGTTGTAAATGGTGACCATGTGATATCTTAGTGACATTATCAGATGCACTTAACAATGGCAACAAGAACTACCATCAGTAAGTGACATCATATTTTACCACTGTTTCACTTAGCATAGACCAGGGGTGTCAAACTCATGGCCTGCGGGCGGAATGCATCACATGCTGGGCCTGACCCCGCACAGCGAAGGGGTGAAAACTCCAGCTACGTCATGTGATGCCACCATGACACCATGAGTTTGACACCCCTGGCATAGACAATTCTAGTCCCAATTGCTGTCATTAACCAAATGCTACTTATAGTCCAAAAAACATCCTAATGTTGTTGGGGATTTTTGGACTACATGTATCCTTAAAGAAAGTGATAACTGTTGGAATCAATTGCAATAAAGACAGTTCAGCTATGAAGCATATTGAGATGATAATTCCAGCATGATCCTATTGTGCTCAGTGGTTGCTGGTCAGGAAAAAAAATCTTTCTCTTTCTGTATTTGTTGATTGGAAGGAGTAGTTGTGTTGCCAATCAAGAAATGATTGTTAGACTCAACGGAGGTTGAAGAAGTTAGTTGAAGATGTTTTGCCTGAGAATAATAAGGCTTGAGAGTTCTTAATTATCTATGAAAGGTTCACTCTATTTGGGTGAAGCAGATGACTATCTGGGAATCCTGACAAATTGAAAAGAGTAATGCTTGATGGACTGGGTAGGATAATGTTTGCTTGAGTTGTTTTGATGTGCATGTATGCCTGTTGTGGGAAAGAAAATTACATTTAGCTATTTTGTTCTTTCATTTTTTAAGTTGCTGGACAAGAGTCATTCCTGCATAACCTTCATTTTCTGCTATTACACTCAGGGGGAGAAGAGTTACCTTAAACTTAATGCATATAAACAGTATAACTGGCTGTTCATTTGTGTAGGCTACATAAAACATTTTTTCTTGTTCCAGGCTAAGATAGATATTGAAATCTCTCTCCCCCTCCCGTCCCCCCAAATTGAAATCAGTAATTTCAATGGATGGATTTTATTCCTCCTATTTTGTCCACACTATATTACATGTTGCAGATTTGAGTTTAGTTTCCACCGAAGTTGGAAGTTATCATATAGATGACTATTGGACATGAATTACCATTCTTACTACCTCTGAGACCTTTAGAAGATTTGGTCCACTTTCCTTCCTCCTATGCTCTATGTATCAAGCCTTCACTGTTACATTTTAATTCGTTATCATTTCTTAAACAATTTCAAACAATTTTAATCTTGCTAAAATGTATTTATTTAAAAGTCAGACATTTCATTTTTTGATACAGCAGCAACAGGCATTAGAAGCCAGCTTTATAGTTATGATTATTTTAAGGAGTTTTGATCTGAAATTTCAGCTTTGAAATAAATAGAGCAATCCTGTCCTTCCATCTTTTTTCCAGCAAGAAAATGGGCATAGCTATAAAAATTGATAAAAGTGTTTAATGGAAAGTTTGTACTTCCTCCTAGATAACATTTAGCCTGAAGGGCTATTCTGCAGATGAGAGAGCAAATCCATTTCCTGCTGCTCTAGAGGACATACTAAAACATGTGGGTCTATATCGCAGAAAAGCAGAATTCAATTAAGCTTAAGAATAAGTGTACTATTAATAATTTTTATCAGGAAGAGAAGCTTTAGGAAATGGCGATATTTTTGTTTGTACTATATAAACAGAAAACTATATGGCCATATTCTAGGGATTATTAAAATTTTCCAGTCATATTGGTTTAGGCATTTGAGTTTAGTAATTGTGTGTATTAAAAAAGAAATAACTTTGGAAACATGAGGGAAAAAAGATGTTAACCAGACTATGCTCCTTGGCCAATAAAGTTATATATTCTTTAATTATGTAGATAATCACTTTTCAAACCAAGTTAATTTGAATTGGCATCTTTCTTAAAAAGTTTAAATTATCTGATGTGTGAGCTCCTTTCGGCACAGCAGCTCTCATAATATTCTCGGTAAATTTTATTTTGGCAAGCATTTGTAGAGCAGTGGAGTTCTCATGCACATTGTCATATTTTATTGGTCGTTAAAAATTGATTGTGTGTTTGGTTTTGAGGGCATATTGGTTTCTGTATTGTGTAGGTTAGTTCAGAGTAATTTATTACAGATGGATAATTACAACAGTGCAGGAGGTTGTACTGTTTGGTCCTTAGAATTCTGTCTAGTGTCACCCTTTCTTACCCCAATTCTGGAAGTTTTTCAGTCTAATGCTCAATTTCAAAATAAGTATCACAATGTCTCCTCTTCTGGACTCAATGCTAACTATATATTTTATATAAAATATATATTGTATAGTTTCATCCCTTATATTTTTTCATAAGAGGGCACGCGTTCATGCCAATTGCTATTTTACAGTAAGTCTGCAACTAGAAAAAGAGGCCCCAGTATGTGTGATCTGCATAACAAATGGGGAATGGTAGCTTTTTCCACATATCATAGGACCCAAAACAGTTAAGTTTGTATCACTTATTTGTCATTAGTAATAAGCTTATTAGTTTTATTCAGAATGTAGTTGTAATACACATTGTTATTTTGTTAAAAAACATTGAAATGATTAAGTTGGATGCACAACTTGGCTCTTTGGTGTGAAATTGTTTAAATAATATATATTTTGTTGAGTAGTGGGGGTTGTCTTAAGCCTGTTTATTAGTTAATAACCTCCTCCTACCTCCCAGCACTAATCTTGTAAAGATCGTGATTTAATAAATCCATGGAATTATTAAATAAATTAAGTATTTTATATTACTTGTCCTCATTGAACCAAATTGCAATACAACACAATTACATTTTATAAATAACACCTTTCATACTAGCACCACAGGGCATAGTACAAAAGAATCTAAATAGAATGTGAATACTGTAATCAAATGCAGACCCTAGGAAGGCAGATTGAAAAGGCCTGTTGCTGGATAAAAGAATAGACAGAGTAAGTATAGATGGTCACAGCAAAAAAACTTGGTTTTGAATAGAAAAGCTCAGCGGACTAATATTTCATTTTCAACTGTTCCAAAATAGGAGTGATTGGAGAGAGGGGAATAAATGACTTAGTTGTATGTGTAAGAAGTTGGAGGAAGGAATCCAAGAAGTCTATTCCTTTGTTTATTTTATTCTTTTTTCTTGCATTAAATTAGGTAGGAAAAGTTAATGTTTCCTTTAATTAATTTTTTTATAATATCTTCATTGGACTTGAGTGTAGATTTGCATCTTCTGTCTGTTGCACAGTGAATGACCCTCAAATTCACTTCAGATTTTGGGACAAGGAATAGCAATAGGATTTGTAAAGTTGCATTTAAGAATATCTTTGAATGGTTTCAACTATTCAGAGACCTACAAACATTATCAAAATAAGAGGCATGTTTCAATAAGACTGCAAAAATTTGAAATATCTCCAATTATCACAATAATGCTATTAATAAAAAATAATTTGTCATATATGTTTTACTACTTGTTTTATATTTTGAATACCTTCTTCTATTTATACAAATACGTATATGCATATGCTTTTTCAGTAGGTTATAATGAAAGGAAAGAAAAAGCTTGCTTGCAAACTTTCATGTTTTGTCCTGTTAAATGTTAAGTTTGATAGTAATAGATAGAACAGACCTAAATGTAACACTTTATGTTACTGTAACAGTGATAGTGAACCTTTTTGGCACCAAGTGCCCAAACCTGAACGCACGTGCATGCGTGTGCATGTGTGCATGCCAGAGTGCTTGAAAACCGAAGACCATCTGGCCAGTGCATGCATGCCTGGTTTTTTTGGCCGTTTGGGGCCAGTTTTGGATCATTTTCAGGGCGTTTTCAGACCAAAAACATCCTGAAAACGGCCTCAAAAAGAGCCCCAAAAACGGTCTGGAAACCAACCTGAAAATGCCCAGGCAACCACCTGAAAAACAGCCAGAAAACAGCCCCCAAAATTGCCTGAAAACAGCTCAAAAACAGTTTGTTTTTTGGCCAATGTTTTGGCCATTTCCGGTGCTCTGGCATGTATGCACCAGAAACCAGAAGAGCAGCTGGTGACAGCATGCGTGCCCATTGAGAGGGCTCTGTGTGCCACCTTTGGCATGCGTGCAGAAGGTTCGCCATCACAGTACTATAACTTCGTAACAGATATATCAGTTAATAGATTTTTGTCATGTCCAGAGGTTGGGTTGGCTAATATTGCTGATTTTAGGCATGGACTTCATATATTGCTGGACCATTAATTTTCTATTCCTTCATCTTAGACTTTACTTAAGCCAAAACAAATTTCACAACAATATTTTTTGTGTGTGACTTAGTGTTATCTTATCTGTAGAATTGTATGGAAAAAAGTATAGAGTATATGGCAATATTTTTGTGTTAACATGTATCATTCTTACAAACCCCTATTTATGAAGGAGGAAGACTCATTCATTGATCACTGTGCGAAAGGGAAAGTGCTATTAATGCTTAAGGTAGCATGATAAATCTATTTTAAACTTTGGGGATAAATGTGTTATATTACAATTCAGACATTTACTATTAATTGCAAAAGGGTGATCAGAGTAAAGGGCAGAATAGTTTTGCTGGAACATTTGCAAACAATGAAAAAAACAGACATGTGAACTAATGCAATGTGCCCCACTACATCTTTTTTTTAAAAAAAACACAAATAACATTGACTTTTAAATTTTGACTGTCATCTTTTTGAACTAATGCAATGTGCCCCACTACATCTTTAAAAAAAAACCCATAACATTGACTTTTAAATTTTGACTGCCATCTTTTTGCATGCTATCAGCATCAGTGCCAATGTCATTCCCTCAACTCCTCCTTTTTCAGTGCATATCTTTGTCATTGAGTTTCCAGTCTCAGCTCTAAATGTATTAGACAATTTCTGATAGTTAAGAACTATTTTTTAGTTCTAAGTGCATGCATTGATCTCAAGCCATTAAAAACAGTTTCCAAAATGAATTTCTCAGGACGTATCACAAGAAAAAGCAATATTGAAGGTGGGTATTTGATTACTTTTGCTTTATTAAGTATGAACAAAGTGGTCTAATGCTGAGGAACAAATTCCCAGAATCAACCTGTAAGCAATGTCAGAGAGAAGGAAAATATGGGCCCTTTATAAGCACTCTGCTGTTTTAAAGATAGATGAACTATTTAGTGGCACTATCAGGACACAATGAAATATGAGATTCTGCATCCCAAGTTATTTGTGACCTGTTAAGAGACAAATTTAAAAGTTGCTTTTCAAATTAAAACTTTTAGAGAAGAGCACATCTGGGAAATTCAGAACACTGGAGGAGCTTGATCGGTCTCTTGTCTCTTATTGCATTGTGAGTTGCACCATGCCCATGGCAACATAGATGATACCAGAAGGAATGGCATTATTTGTATTATGCATCCAGCACAGTGAAATGCGTTTTTCCTAACTTCCTACACATTCCTACAAGGATAAGTTTTTAGGTCATATCCCCTTACCACCATATCCTCTTTATTTGCTAACTTTGGAAATTCTTTAACTTTCCTCAAGGACACTATTCATTTCTGAACCTGCATTCATTTTCCCTGACAATCCCATCTGCTTTTTTATGCATTTGGAAAAAATGTCTGCTGATTACTGTTTCCAAAGGATATTTCTCATTCAGTGGCTGAGTTCACGTTTTTCAGTAAACCAGATTGTAACCTATTTGATTTTGGCATAGCATTCTCAGCTAATTGTAGTTTATTCAACACAACATAGGGAAGCAAACAGTGCCTTAGTTTGATGTGTGAATCAAGGTAATATATTTATAAGATGTAATCATCCTAAATCAGTTACTCATAATTAGACTTTTGGAGGAGGTCACCATGCCAGTCACTAATATTTTAGAAGTAGAAAAAAAGAACATTATTTAAAGCAGCAAAATGAAACATCTTTTAGTGAATATTTCTGATCTATTAGCTGATCTTAGCCTACACGTCTGTGTGTACACTACATATGTTTGGAATCATACCCTACATAATTGTTGTCTTCAAATAACAAAGAATAAATATCAGTACATTAAGTCAAATATTAAAGCAGTATAAAACAAGGGAAAACATTTTATATTTGTACCAATACATTTTGTACTTGTTAGCATGGTGATAATTTATAAGAGCTCTATAAAAATGTGTTGAAGGTGTTGGACTAGAAGTAGGAATGCTTAGGTTCAAGTGCACCCTCGTTATGGAAACTCATTCACTGACGTTGAGCTAATAATCCTGTTTCAGTTCAATCAAGCTGTTATGCGGGGAACGTATAGAAGAAGGAATAGTATACAACTTGTCTTAAGCTGAAGGAAAGGCAGAATAAAAATGTAACAAATATAAGTAATACAAGTATTAAAATATATTTCATTACTATTAGCATATGAATGACAGGGTAAGGCTCTTTCGGCATCCATATTCAACTTTCTATAGGTGTTAGATTTAATTCAGTAAAAATTACAGTGACGCCTGTATTGGTTTTTCAGAATGAAAAGAATAGGCCCAGTTAGTTGTTAGCGATCTGATGCTTAAGTTCACAATGTTATTCTCAACCAAATATCTCACAATTTACAATCAATAAAATAAATAGCCAAGGAAAAGAAAGAAGCAGGAAAAAAGAAGTAATCCAGACTGAGGAATTGTTAGAACTGGCAGAAGTACAAATATGAGTCCATTTTGCATCTCTTAGCCTACACAGAGCAGTTTTATTGTTTTCTATAGACAATGTTAAAAATACTGACATTGTCAGATGACAGCTATTCAGAAATAGAATGAAGAGGCTGATACATTTTTTGTTAGATAAATAATCAAGTGTGGGTAAATAAATTTACACTGAACTTGTTCAGGTCATGTTATTCCATACGGTTGGCTTAATAGCCTGATGCCCATAAGAACATTACAATAACTGCTTGGGAGGTTGAGAAATTTGGGATTGTACAGCACATAGAAGCCATATACTTATGTGTACAATTAATAGGTTTGGCAGAATCTATTGCAGTTAGATTTTCCGTTACCACAGCTCATATTTTTTTTACTTTTGAAATTGATTTGTTTATGCTCTTTCTGCAGAAATCTTAAAATCTTGTTTCATTTTCTTTTAATTTCTACCATTTTTTAAGTCAAATGTGCTCTATCAATACAATTTCTTTAGTTGATTTGAACTAGAGTTTTGGTTCCTGCTGTAGTGATTTTTAGACAATTCTTGTCTGTACAGACAGATTGATACCTATGCAGCAGCTAACATGGAAATGAGCTTATAGCAACTACAACTATTGTGTGTAATGTGGTATTTCCTTTGGCGCTTTTAGGCGTTTTCTAAGTACTTTGTTTTTTATGCAAGTTGGCATGTCAAAATCAGTGTTTTTTCTTTGGGACAAGCATAGTATGTCTTTTGTTAATGGATAACAGAGGGATCAGCAATTTTGCTATGGCTTAGAATTAGATGTGATGACCTAGGGCATGGTACAAAAGCAACAAAGTCACAAAAATAGGTAAAGTCTCTTTAATACCTCTAACTTGGCCCCCAGTGTGCAGTTATCCTCGGCTGGAGATCAAATTCTTCCAAAAACAGTCTACAAAGGGAAGAAATGCAGTCCGAACCCAAAGTACAGATAAAGTAGAAATAAAAAAAACAACACAAACCATGCTAAAGTAATTAACACTACAGGACAGAATAATAAATTGAAGACTTCCAAAAGATAACGAAGCACACCTCGACAAAGATAATGCATGCTTTGCTTCCAGCAAGGTGCTGTGTGCAAACGCCCTTCTTATATCCTGTTCTCCCAGCAGCAACTAATGAAAGGGATCAGGGCCTTTTTCTGTCCCGTAAGCCACATTGCTCCTTCTCCGTTTCTCCCTGCATGCCCTAGGATGAAGAAGGGATGGCCCTGGATCTTCCTCTGAATGCCCAGCCGACTGTGCCCTTCCCCCATTTCTTCCACAGCCACCAAAGCCACACTCCCACTCCCTGTCAGCTCCTCAATCTCTCCCTCAGAATCAGACTCCAAAAAGGCATGATATTAGATCAGTATTTGGCTGCCAGGCTGGCTGAAAAATTAAATAGCCAGGCTAAGGCCAATAGCTATGGAAACTATGGCATTACACGAGTTCTTATGGCCTATCATTCTGTTATACCTACTTGCTGTCTATGAAAATCAAAGTTGTAAGGGCAGCTAAATATTCCTTCTGATTGCAAGCTCCCTTAGTAGGAATCCTACAGAGAAGATTCCTGACTCCAATGACTCTGATTTGGAAATGTATCTTGCCCTGCATTCTCTGTATCTTTGTCCATTAACTTACTCTATAACTTCTTTGCATGATTTGAAATCTAGAGTAACCTCTTTAAAATAATTAACCTTCAGAAACCTTCCCTGGTTATATCTAGAGAAATTGGCACACTAAGATTCGTGCTGACCTGTTCAGTACTTCTATTAAAAAGTAGAGCTAAGAGTTTATCTTAGAGATCATTACATTGCAGTCTTTATACTAAGTCTGTCCTTTAGACTTTAAATTCATATCTGCTTAAGGCTTAGAATACTATCCCCAGTAAACCTCAAATATAGCATTTAGGTGATTATTAGTGCTGAAGGAATTTAATTTAGTAGGCTGTGATTATGCTGAATTTGAGCTGTTTGCTTTTCTACTTGAAAACTGCATGAACTTCTGAACAGTTTTTTTTTCTTTTTATAGTCTCTCTCTCTCTCTCCCCCTTTCTCCCCCATTTCTCTGCCGTTCTATAAAATGCTCCATGAAGTGGCAATAATTTACATTCTTATGACAGGATGGGGTGGATTTTTTTTGTTTTGTTTTTCTTTCTGTTTATTTATAAGACATTTCCTTTTAGTTAGTAAAAAGTTTGATCGTTAGGAGGCTCCAGTGATTTTCCTTCCCACCTCTTTCCTCCCTAAAGTTTTTTTTTTTTTGCCTCGGCACTCCCTGTGGATCCTTGTGAACTCAAAAAAGCTAAGGCAGGCATCATAGCCAAGCCTTGTCACTCTCCGGAGGCAGAAAGGTTCCTTCGTCATCACTTGGAACAGGAACTACAATCATTGTGGTGAGTGCTGTGGATTTAGAAGTTAGTATGCGGATGCTGTTAGTGGTGAAATAATTTCTCTCTCTCTCTTTCTCTCTTTCTCAGTTTTTCATATCACACTAGAGGCTGAACATTTTAACAGCTTTCACAGAGCTGAGAAACTTTGCCTTATATTCATGGCTAGCGACAGAACAATCAATACTGTTTAGGTTAACTTTAGCTTGCCTTGGTGGGCTTTCCTGCTGTCACCAGTGGGTGTCAGTCTTGGCAGTAGCTAACAAGGTGCTTGTAAAGAGGCAAGAGTGTGCTGCTACAAGGAGTTGGAAAAAAGAGAAAATATTAATCCTTCACTTAGACTCTTTGTCTGGCAACTTTTCATGCCTGTGTTTCTCAGCATTTACATTATGTTCTGAAGACCTGATTGTCCAGCCAAGCATAAAAGAAACTCTCCAGTGAATGCATGATAAAAGAAAATGCTTCCATGAAAGCAACCTCTGGGAATAGAGAGAGGCGGTGCGGTGGGAAACCATTTATAAATGAAACTTCCACGGATCTATACAGAAGGATTCAAAAAAATTTCAAAACTTTATCCCTTCTGTTCTTTTTCTTAGTGAGATGATATAAATGATTCACTGTGTTATTCTGAAAGAATCTCCTATATAGGCTTAATAGCTGCTATGTATTTTTCTCTTCATGAAGAAAAGCAGCTGGAAGAGGGGCACTGAGCAGGAAAACTCCTAGTGAGAAGAGACTTACGCAGCTCTTTTCACTCTGCCCTTCCTTCATGTTTCCAGCCCCTGGAACAGTGCATTTGTACACCTATGAGTATCTATGTATGTGTGTGCATGCATATGCACACACATACATATTGTTTTTAATATTTAAAAATAGCCATAAAATGTAAAATTGGAATTACTTAATTAAAACATATATTTAACAATTAATTAGTTATGTCTCTGATATTAAAAGCTACATTTATATAGTGCATTTATAGGTTTAGAATAAGCAGAGAATATACATATTACTTTTACTTAGTAGTAAAAATAGCTTAATATTTTTTAAAAAATGAATAGCATTTTTAAAAATAGAAACCTATAATCTTCAAAAATTGAAATAATTCAGAATTTAGTACTATAAAAAATTGGTTCAAAAACTCCAGTATCTACATTTAAATAGAACACAAAGCTGGAAAAGGTTTCAACCTGGCTGCTTGAAAGCCTACTTTGTATTAAAATGGCATGCTTGAGAATGCATTGATGAACTGTTGAAACATTACTAAAAATATTTTTCCACAGCAAATGTTCGTGTGGTCATATAAAACTTGAAATTTTGTTTGTAAAAACAAAAGGATATAAATTATATGAATAAAATATAATATGATAAAACCTAAAATGTGAAAAATTCAAAAACTACACTTTTAAAATGTAATATTTATACATTATATTAGGGACCTAATTGGTTTAGTGATTAATACACTAAAGGCTTGGGCCATAAGCTGTTCTGTTAATTCTTATTGCAAGTAATAGATAACATTCAGTTGCTCTGAAAAAAGTAGACATCATATTTGCAGGAAAACCCTAGGAAGAAATATGTATATACAGTGTGTGTGATTGTGTGTGTGTGTGTGTGTGTGCAGTATATGTATGTGTGTATCAGTATGTGTGTGTGTATACACATACATACACAGACATAGTATACTGCAGGGGTATCAAACTCACAATACACATTGTTATCACATGACGTATCGCAACTTTTTTCCCCTTCACTAAACTTGAGTGGACATGGTCAGCACGTGATACATCCGGCCCGCGGCCATAAGTTTGACACCCCTGATATAATGTAGACATATATTAATATATGTATGTGTGTGTTTATGTATGTATGTATGTAATTACACTACATACATACAATGTATGTAGCAAAACCTTAGAATTACAGTTGTTTCCTGCAGTCAGAGTTGCAAAGTACCTGAAAGATTGTCTATTCTAATCTAATTAGACCATTCCAGAGAATTGGTCATTGAGGCCCTTGTATAAGAAAAATGTATGCATATGTATGTGTGTGTGTGTGTGTGTGTGTGTGTATAATATATATACCCTGAAGAACCAAAGATCCACATACAAATACCCGCAAAAATCTCCGAAAACAAATATCTATCTATCTATCTATCTATCTATCTATCTATCTATCTATCTATCTATCTATCTTTGGTAATTCGGGTTTTCTCCCGCGTAAGTTTTCTCCCTGCGTAAGTTTTCTCCCGTGGTGAGCTGTGATCCTGCTGTTTGGCTTCGCGTTCATGGTAAGCCAAACAGCAGGATCACCATCTCAAATCCCCCAGCAACTAAGACTAACCTGAGCACAACTAAGCCCCCACCTGAACAGAACACAGACCCCTAGCCAATCAAAACACAGACAATCCCCCAACCAATCAGAACACAGCCAAGCCCCTATCCCATCAAGCCACCCCCACTGACAGTTAAAACGAAGAAACAGCTGCAAGCTCACATTACTCCGAGAAGCACAAAGCCGAAGACACAAGCCTGAAGATGATGAATGAGACTTCATCGAAACGTCGCCTAGATACTTCCAATTTTACGCAGGAGAAAACCCGAATTACCAAAGATCCACATACAAATACCCACGAAAACCTCAGAAAACAAATATAAATATATATGATTCTTAAGTTTGAAAAATTCTTGTATCTGTATGACTTCAGGAATATAATCACCATATAGACATATTCTTCTGTTGTACTAAGAAACAACTGCATAGCCAACTCTCATAGAGACACTGGCTATATTCTGCTTTCTGAGTCGTTCAGAAAGAACTAGATGATTTCACAGCCAATACTTTTTCCAGTTCTGCGTCTAATTCTGTGTAACTGTTTGGTCAAGGAGCCACGGTTTCTAAGGGCTTGTTTTAATTGTCATGTTAGGTTTTATTTGTTTTTTTGTTTCTTTCCTAGTAAGTTGCATTAGCCAGCTGAAGCCTAGTCTTTTCTTTACCAGCAAAAATTTGATTTGCCATGTCCTGGCATCATTACTAAATAAATTCCCATCTGTTTCACAACCTAATTTCCCATAAATATATATCTAAGCTTTTTCTTATGGTGTTTGTGGTGGAGTATATAAACTTTTTAGATTTCACTGTTACAACTATTGCAAAATGTCTTTTCTCAGTTCACATCTCCATTTCAGGGGCAAATCAGGGAAAAGCATTCTGCCAATTTTTAGGAGGGGGTCAAAGAGAATTAATTTGTTCTGGTGGGAGGAAAAGCTGCACTTTTTTAATTATATGTGGCAGCTGTTGGTTGGCTAGCTGCCATCATGCTTACTGTAATAGCACTTTATGTAGAGCATCAATACTCCACTCACAATATTATGATGCTATACATGAGAATCAAACCATCTATCTCAACTCCATTGCAACATTATCATCATTGTCATCTATATGTTAATTAATATCATTATTACATGTTATATGACTATAAATTTTTTGGGATATTATAATCATCAGATTGATAACTAAGTAGCTAGTTTGTAGTTTTATCGCACAACAGTCAAAATTTGGAGGAAGGAAACATAAGCTTTCCTTGGATTTTAAAACTATACTGCCTAAAATATTCTATACTTGATTTGACTTAATCATATTGATTAAGCTGTGTAATAAAACAATCCTAACTTTTACATAAAGATTAGATCTATATTATTTAAACAGTTGGCTTTCCTCTAGGGTTCATAAATGTAAGTTGCAACCTATTTGCGTATTATGTCACCTTAGGTATATGTAGTTAGAAACATTTTGCTCTTTTTGTTCGCAGTTCTATTATTATGTGTGATTTTAATAGCTGTTTCTGCTACTGTTTTTGAAAGCAAACTCTTCTTTTCCTTATCCTAAACTGTTTCTGAAACTCCTCTGAGTTTTCATCATGTTCAGAAGATTCTCAGATGCTTTAATAACTAGTGCGATCAAATGGAGTAATAAAGGCATCTAATACCACACCCCCATAGGCATATTATTTAGTTTTATTTTCCTCTCTGCATGTTCTAGGATTTACTATTATGTGTGCTAAGTTCCTGAGCTAGCGTGGGGTTATGCTGCTGGCAAAATAATGTCAGTGCAGATTACAGGGGAATTACATCGTTGTGGCCTTAAGGCATTGAATTTCATAGTGTACGTCAGGGCACATGTCTCTGAGTTCACTAAAACATGGGGATCATGCACATCCTGCATCATTAGATGTGTTATGCAGAAAACAAGAAGGCTTAATCACATATTCAAAGAAACAGTCTTACAATAAATTTTGCCTCAGCAAACTGCCATGCATAGCGCAATTTCTCCTGCCTGTGCATATTACATGGTAAAGAAAAGATACCCTGCTGTATATCAGAAGGTTATAATTTCTTTTAGGTGTTCTATTGAAGTGGTAAGCTGTGAGCATAAAGCTCAAGTGGTTATTTTAAATAGGGGTTTTAAGCAAAAAAAAAAAAATGCCTGGCAAGAATTTCCCTTTTTCTTAAGGTTGCCAAAAGTTTTCTTTTTTCTTTTTTTAATAAATAACCTTTAAAATAAAATGGTGTGCTTTCTAAACCTTGGCAAGTATCTGTTTAAGCCAGACAATCCAAAAAGAACAAAGGAAGATAAATGTCCCTCACTAGGAAAACTTTTGGCATTATAATTTCCCTCTCTGTTTCTCTCTCTTTTTTTTCAGATATAGGTACTGCTGTCTTTTCATTAAATAAGTAGTATTATAAACAGCTGCCATCCATTGTTTAGGCAAGAGAGAGGAAGGAGAGAGAAAGAGAGAGAATGGCACCAGAATGAGGAAGGAGCTGCTGACAACTTACTGTACAACCTTATTACAAGAATTAACCAGTTGTGATAACTTGAATCAAATGTACTGACTGCTTCAGAACGATTACACCATAAATTGGATTAAGCCTTAATTCATAATTATCTGTAGCCATTATTTCAATGAATTATTCCAAATATTTTTTGCAATGGCATTTTTTTAAATCTCCCAGCAGAACCCCATCTCCTGGCAAAGATAATGAGACTGAAACCTTCATTTATGTAACTCAGTACATTAAGTCCTCACTTAATAACTGCAAAACATCCGACCAGCAAAACATCGCATGACAAGAATTAAGATGTCTGTTCCTTTAAAAACATACAGTCTTTAGTGTGACATCACATAACCACGGCTTGCAACTTACTGTCGGCTTCTCCATTGACTTTGACTGTTAGAAACTGGCTCTGAAGCTTGCAAACGGGCACCACATGACCATGAACATTGGGACATTGCAACTGTCTTAAATGCATGTCAGTTCAATGTGACTGGGAACTTGTGATGGTCATACAGTTGAGGATCAGTTGTTAAACTGCTTTTTTAGTGCCATCATAAGTATGAATGGTTACTAAACAGGATAGTTGTTAATTGAGGACTATCTGTATATCTTCTGTCTCGTGCCATTTTCTGTATAAAAAGAAAGGTTATTTTTTAATGTTCTATGATAGCACATGATTAGTATATTTTTACAATTCAGAAGATGTCTATTATCATGTAAAACATTTCTCATCATGGCCCCAATGTGTGCCTTTAGAATCTAATTTGAGTCTGAAACCAAAGCAAATACAACATTTTCCAACACTTTTCTTATTTCTCTACTAGTCTTCTTTATGGAATATCCAGGTTTCATATTTATGTACTCGTTGCTTACAACTACTCTTCTTTCATTCATTTCTCCAGTCATTCACACATTCAGATATATGTCATTAGAATGGCTCTCCAATGCTGATTCAGCAAAATGCTGCCACTGTCACTGCTACTTATCTGGAAACATTACTGAACACATTTATTGCTGTATTATCATGAGACTTTGGATCCATGGCTATTCATTTCCATGTTTTAACATTGATTGAGCCTTTCTGGGGAAAAAAAATCCCCTCTCAATCCTGCAGAAGTGTGGGCATAGTTAGCAAGTTATTTTATTTCATTATTGTGGAGAAGATAATAAGAAGATTTTTTTTTTTGCTAATTCAGAACTAGAGATAGGAGATTCTGCTAGCTAGTTGTGCAATTCCTGAAGTTGAAATGCACAAAATGTTAAAGTTGTCAAGTTTGAGAAACATTGGTCTAGATCAGGGTTGTCAAACTCCTAGCCCACATGCCAGAAGTGTCACGCACTGACCATGCCCACGTCGGGTTTAGCAAAGGGGAGGAAGTTCCAATACATCATGTGATGCTGCCATGTCGATGTGGGTTTGATACCCCTGGTCTAGATTCACATAAATTATATAGATAGGCACGAAACAGTTATGCTGATTATCAGCATAAATTTGCATTAAATCTAATATGAAACATTCACAAAGCGTTCCTCCATTTCTAATTGAAAAAAAATTCCAAAGTAATTAAAAGTTTAGAAAAGGATTGGAACAGTATTTGTAAGACAACTACATCTCTTCAGAGGGAATGAAACATAGTTGCATGATAGCAATATGCTTGGCTGACACTTGTGGCTGTTAAATTATAAGTGTTCTCTGATATTATTATTCTTGTTGAGTTTTTCTGAGTTTGAATAGTATATTGTTCAGTATACTGTTCAGCTAGTGACAAGCAGTAATTCAACCTTTAAAAGAGAAAAGAATATGTTTATCAAAAGAATTTCAATTACAGTAATGTTCTTAAAATCAGACTACTTAATCTTCTAGTGGTTAGAATCCTGTATTAAATTAGGACAGGATGAACAAGTGACATAGTTAGGTTCTTTTTATCTTTTCAAATGTTTTCAAGAAAACTTTCCCTTTTAGATGTGCATGTTATAAAATTTTAAACAATAACTTTGACAAAAGCATCAATTAATTATTAAATAAAATAATTTTCACAAACTATACTTCTATCTTAGACAAAACTGTTTTCTCCTGTTTTATGAAAAACAGATATGTATATTTTGATATGCTCTTAGCTGCTTACCATGCCACCAGTGAAATCTGCAATAGTTTGAGTTCCTTAGATATAGAGTTATGTCATTTGACTGTTATCTTTTCAACAGTGATATGTGTCTACTTGTACCATGTGGAAAAATGAATAAAATATCTAAATGTTAAAAGACAGTTTATAAACACCATATGTACATTCATACCATGCAAAAGGAAAACTTTTAAACTGAAAATGTAATGATTGGAGTTCTTTACTTCCACAACTAAAAATTTAAAAAACTGTACAAACTTTGTACATTAATTTTGGTCAAGGTATGGGTGTCAGACTATTTCTATGGATTCTAATAGAATTATAAATAGTGTAAACATTTTTTCTTTTGAACACATAAGGTGACTAGTTTCAATATACTGTACTTTCTATCAAGAAGATAGAAGAAGTAATTTCCAGCTTCAATTGAATATCTTTCTAGAAAATACAATGCCAAAGAAATATGGCCTGGGAAAACATAAGAGTGAATTTTGGGCTTTGATGCATATGAACAAAGAAAAAAATGTGTTTTTCTGTGGTTATATTTTAAGGTTGCACTAATGTGACCACAGTCTAGATTTCTGTCCTGATTATTAGGTCTTGTAGCAAGTGCTAGCAGAGAAACTGATTATGAGTTTATATTCAAGAACTCTTTAAACCTACCTAGCAATCAAAGCTACATAAATACATTTTCTTTTTTCTTGCACTGATGTTTTATGTTCCTGGGTAAGTCTGAACTATGTATGTAGAAGTAGTTGATTGAAACTAATTGACTTTATGACTGTGATCAAAATAATGGCTATAATAATAAAATTAGAACGAGCAAGGAATGTAATGGACTTTTGCAGAGATAGATGTTCACATTTTGGAGAAAAATGGCAGCTGATCTTTGAACATTATAAGACAGAAATATGTTATAAATGATCAAAGAATAGAGCATTTCTTGGATTTCATAAAAACACATAATGAAATAAAGCTGATTTAATGTAATAAAGTATGATTTAAAGCAATGTTTAGTTTACATATATTAGAAAAGCAAAGAAAAATGGAAGACAACAAGGCAGGAAAGGAAGCAAGATATTTCTTTCTTTTCCACTAAAGATCCCTTAAGTGTAAGTATGTGTGTGTGTGTGTGTCTTTATGTGTGTGTGTGTGTGTGTGTGTGTGTGTGTGTATGTGTGCACATTGGGACCTGAAATTTTTTTTAAAAAATTATATTATCTGATAAATTTTAATTTATTTGTCATATGTAGGCTCTGCTTTTTTGTTCAGGGGTGCAATGTGACGTATATACATGATCTCTGAGAGCTGTAACATCCCATAGACCATTTCTTTTTCTAAATCTCACAAACACTTTCTAACTTTAGAGTTTGTCAAAAGCTGGACAAACAGGACAGCCAATGTTACTCCAATATTTTAAAAAGTGGGAAGACTGAAATCAGGAAACTACAGATCAATTATTTGGAAGGTCAATACCTGGGAAAACTCTAGCAAAGATAATCAAACAGTAGGATTGCGAGCACATAGAAACTAACACGGTGATTACCAGAAGCCAGCATGGATTAGTTAAAAACAAATTGTATCAGACAAATTTTACTGTTTTCTTTGACAGTATGAGTAGATTAGTGAACTAAAGAATTATCAGTCCTGCTAGATAAATCAGATCAGAAAATCAACTCCCCAGGAAGGCCAAAATTATTTTTATTGAAATTGTCTATAACAACATAATTTTTCAAGTCTAATTTCACTGTACCTCTTCCTCTTTCTTAGGTTCCAGCAAATTAGGGAATATCTACATGAGCTACTTCCAATTGTTAACACATTGCTCCATACTTTTTTAAAAAAGATGTTTCCTCCCTTTTAGCTTAGGCAGACAGCTAAAAGGTCAACAATGTGTTGTTGCACATTTCTGTCATCTTCTTAGTCTCTACAGGAAAGCTTTGGGTACTGCATATTTACATTTTAGTGAGACATTTGGTAAAGTAGACCACACCCTCCTGCTTGATATTGTGAAAAAATAGATGCCATTAGTGTTGCCTTAATGGGCTTATGTCCAAATGGAGGGAAATATATAGTGAATACCTAAAGTTTTTGCCTGGGTGCAGTATACTTCAAAATCTTCCTAAAAAGTTGAGGTTTTAGCAGGAATGCTCATAACATTTGCAAATGACATAAAGCTGGGTGTATTGCTAATGCCCCAAAAGATGGATGGAATATTCAGAAGAATATTGATAGATTTAAACACTGAGACCTATCTAACCAAATAGACACAAGAACAGTTTTTTCCCGAAAGCCATCACTCTGCTAAACAAATAATTCCCTCAACACTGTTCAACTATTTACAAAGTGTACACTACTGTTGCTGTTAATCTTCTCATCACTCCTTATCACCTATCCCCTCCCACTTGTGACTATAACTTCGTTGCTTGTATCCTCTGTTTCCTAGTATGATTTGATGTTGATTGTACCCTATGACTATCATTAAGCATTGTACATTATGATTCTTGATTCTTAACAAATGTTCCTTCTTTATGTATACTGAGAGTATTTACACCAAGACAAATTCCTTGTGTGTCCAATCACACTTAGCCAATAAAGTATTCTATTCTGCTCTGTTCTGTTCTGTTCTATTCTATTCTATTCTATTCTATTCTATTCTATTCTATTCTATTCTATTCTATTCAACAGTGAGAAAGATTCTTCACATAGATAAAAAGAGAGAAAAAAACCAAAACAAAACAGTAATGATTTTTCTTGCAGGGAGTCTTTAACTTACGACTATTCATTTAATGGCCATTTGGCACTGAAAAAGTGACATGACCATTTTTCACATTTACAATTGTTGCAGCATTCCCATGATCATATGATCAAAATGTGGACATTTGGCAGATGGGTTGTATTTATGATAGGTGCAGTTTCCTGGGGGGGTCATGTGATCACTTTTCTGACAAGCAAAATCAATGGGAAACCAAATTCACATGACAGCCGTGTTACTAACTGAACAACTACAGTGATTTATTTAACAACTGTGGCAACAAAGTTCATTAAATGGGCCAAAACTCACTGAACACCTGCCTTATTTAGCAACAGAAATTTGGGGTTCAATTGTGGTTGTAAGTCAAGGACTATCTGTACAAAGTACAACGTAAGACAGCATCTAACTTAGCACTACTATCTCTAATAAAAATATGAGTATCTTGGTGAATCACACATTAAGCATGAGCCAACAATGTGCCACAGTTTCCAAAAGAGCCAATGTGGTGTTAATCTACATTGACAGAGGAATTTATGTATTTATATTTCATAGTTCTAAACCACCCATCTCCTTCAAAGAGGGGCTCTTTGAGGTATAATACACAACCACCGGAGGTGATAGTGCCACTCTGTGCTGCACCAATACCATACCATGCTTAGACTATTGTGTGACGTTCTGTTGCCTCTTTGAAAAAAAGATGCTGAAGAACTGGAAAGAGTGTAGAAAATAACAAGAAGTATGAAAAGAAACTTAGAGGCTACATCCTTCAAAGAACAGTCAGCTTAAAAAAAGAAGTCTAAGTGAAGTCATGATAGCAATCTTCTAAAACATGAATACCATAGGGCAGGTAGTGTGAACATATTTTCCATAGCAACTGGGGTAGAAGAGGGGTCCTTGATGCTCTCTGATCTTGGTTGTTTTTTTGCAGACATTTTCTTACCTAAATTAGGTATTAGGTAATATCACCAATGGCTGGTCAAGCATTGTAATGTTACCCAGTTTGGGTAATGAAACTTCTGCAAGGAAGCAACCAAACTCCAAGGCCACCAAGAATTCCTCATTTCAACCCTTAGCTACAAATATGTTCCTTTATTAAGGGTAGAAAAATTCAAAGTTGAAATGAGGAAGTTCGTGATTGTGATAGCTGTTAAGTAATTGAATTGCCTGCGTTCAGAAGCTATTTGTGTCCTATTAGTGGAAGTTTTCAAGAAAAGATTGGGCAGCGATTTGATATAAGGATTCCTGCATTGGGTAGGGATATTGGATCAACTGACCTTCAAAATCCCTCCAATACTATAATTCTGTGGCTAGCTGAAACTTTATTATTTTGGATCCCAGTGTGGTGGCAATGGAAAACAGTTTCTGGTCATCTCTTAGGCATCATTTGTGCCTGAATACTGAACTGTTTCTTCAGATAGGTCATCCAAAGTTTCTTGGCCATATTCACAGGGCAGGTCCTGAAGTCTCCGTGTCAGCTTTATTACTCTCTTCTTTTTAATTGGTCAAAATCCTTCTGGAAATATAGTACCCAAAATAGTTGTAGATACTCCTTGTACGAAAGCTGTGTGTATATGTAGATAGAAAGACAGACACAGACAAACAAACACACAGTATTTCTTATTGGGTTACTCTCCTGCTGTCCGCCTAGAAAATTTAGTTCAATAGTCTGTCTGAGTTGAGCATCATCTCCTTTCATAACTAAACTTTTGCAAGTAAGCAAAATCTCTCCCATCCCTCAACTTGCCTTCACATTCACATTTTTTAATTGAAGATATCCCCATCCCAGTTCTTATACCATACGGGGATCGGCTGTCTGGGGTTGAACTCTTAAAAGTGCAGAGCTTGCAGAGATAGATCTACAGATTGAAGGCTTCAAACTGAAGACTTCAAGTGGTAGCAGAGCCAACTAACAGCTTGCTGAGCTGATTATGTTTAAAAAGGAAAGGAAATCAAGATAGATCACCACCCACTGGAATTGTGTATCTTCTCTTTTTTCAATTTAAGGGGAGGGGAAGGAGATGAGTATGATGATTGATAAAAGGGAATTAATTGAAAGGATATTTTGATTTTGAACCAAATCCATCTGTGAGAGAATTTGGACAAATTAATAGAAGAGAAATTTCAATGAACAGATTTGGTGTGATCTAGGGGTGGGATGTACATTATTTGAATAATTGGTTTTATTTGAGGAACATTAATTGGATTGCCCTCTTTAAAATTTTAATAATTCTAGTAATTCTTAATTTGCATATTTATATGTATAAATTGCCACATGCAAAGCTTAATGCAAGAGACTTGCTTAAATATTCTCAGTGCAGTAGTTAACAAGCTACCATTTGGTATGATTTTAACTCAGATTCTCCTAGTAGTAGCCTTATTGTTTTTATTTTACAGATAGATTTCTGGAACTTCAGATTAATAGTTTAACAGGTTAGTATTTACCTACAGTTATCGTATGAAAAATTCTAGAATCCTGCTTTTTGTACCGTAGTGTTTCAAAAAAAAATATTCCACATCTTTTGGTCAAAAGCTCTGGCTAAAAAGAAAGCTCTTTGGGTACCTTTTACAAAAAACACTGATAATGTTTGCCTCCTCATACACAGGTTTTTTTACAGTTTAATTTAAAACATTAATTTAGTCAGCCTGGCTGGCATGAAAGTTTCATTAGTCATATATCCTTTTTTCTGAAGAGGCTTGTTTTGGAAAGGACATAAGCAGCATTTCTTTATTCTTTGTTCCTTGCATTGAACATTTATAGATTCACTATCTTTAAAATAATTTCTTCAATCATTCTGTCTCATTCATAATTTTGCTTGACCCCTTTTTAAAGCCATCCAGTCTGATAGCATCTTTCAAACAGCATCTGGTATAGACCTAGATTTTGTGTACTTAAATAAAACAGAAGCAAATATGCTTTTTAAATAATGCAGCGGAAATTATGAAACATAAACAGTGTTCTCATTTTGCAGTGTGTGGGCACGCTTCATTGACAACTACAAGACTTCAAAACTGATAAAAGCATCACACACACAAACAAAAGAGGTCTTGATGACATTAAAATTGACAATTTTTTTTTCCAGTTTGAATTTCATATTTAGTTTGTATGACATGCCTTCTTAATTCCTTTAAGAAAACAGAACTCCTTCTGAAAACAAATTACTAATAAAAAAAATCCAAACAAAATGAAAAAAACCCCAAAGGCTTGCAGAACTAAAGAATGTATGCATACATGTTATAGTAAGCATCCTTGAACATATAAAAGATCTGAAATTATAAATTTAAAAGAATCAAGAACAGTAATAATTTAATCTGAATATGGTAATCTCAGGCTTTTAACAACTTAAATTTCAGATTTGAATTTTGTTTCTGAATATCTGGTTTAATAGAAGTAACACTGCTGGCAAGACAAGTGTTTCTTTAAAACTATAGAAAAGATCGTATTTTCCTTTTTTCTCCCCTCTTTAGCAGTGGGCAGCCCTTCAAACTTTTGATCATCCCGTCCTTTGTACATTGCATGACTGAACTCAGCTATGCCAAACATCCTCTGAGGAAGTTGACATTTGTGCAGTTTCTCAAAAAAGAGGGAAGAATGAATCCCAACTGTTTCCTTTTGCCCTTTTGATTGAGAGAGCAGTAAGTCAGCAGGAGAGTTGCGGCTTTTAACAAGGAGGGGTGGTAGAAGCTGATTTCAATCCTTCTACAGGCAAAACAGAAAAGAAAAGGGAAAAGACTGATGTGAAGCAACACTAATCAGAGCTGATTATGGGGAATGAATGGACTCATTGATGAGGGCAGACAAAACAAAGAGATTAAGCAATAGGGAAAATCCTGAGCAAGGGTGATGGAAGTTGTTTTGATGACCTAGGAGCTTCCTTTGAAATCTCATTTGTTTATTTGGAAGCTCTTTTATTTCTTTTGTGTTGTTTCATGCACCAATAATTGGAGATATCCTAGGTTGCAGTATTACTTACTTCTGCTTTAACAGAGCACTGAATGACTTTACTGTGCTAAAAGTCATCAAAGCTGCACCAGTGAAAGCTTTTTACAAATAAGATACTGGGAGTAGGTATATAAATACACATGGATCTTGGTGTTGTTATACAATTATTTTAAAAATGAATAGAGGTAAAACTTGATTAATTATAAGCCAACGTAGTTTAGAGTGGAAATGTGGGATAAATAACATGACTTTCTCTAGGTACTACTTTAATTTGAAAGCCCTCTCCTTAAATAGTTCACATTTTTAGGCAAAAATCAATAATACATTGGAATATATAAAGCATTTATAATGGCAAAGCTCATTGCATGCAGCCTGTACAACAGATCATTCTGTTATAGAGGATCACATCTTCCAATAAAACAGCACCAACTGAGCTGGTCCACCAAGAAAGATCTGGCTTATAGGTAGGCTCACTTTGATGGTAGCATTTTTGAAAATAGATTTCAACTAAGAAAAAGGTAAATCAGAAAAAAATCAGCAAAGACCAAGTGGTATTACCAGAATGAAAAAAAATCTCTCCATCTCCTAAAAAAAAAAAGAATTCATATTATGCATGAAAAATTATACATCTGGTGTGATATAAATAAGGCAGAGAAGAAGGTTCATTAAGTAAGTCATATGTCTCTTTAGTCTTTTTCAGACTGTTATTAATTGGCAACTTGAAAGCCCCATCTCTCATTTCTTAAAAGTCCTTATTTTAAAATCAGGCCTTTTCTTAAAACAGGCAAATCTTTATTAAATAGCTGTTCCGGTTTTAGTATGAGAACATAAGCAAAACTATACATTTACACAAAAGATATTAAGTTTTAAATAGCAGTGCCTAGTTAATCTTGGCTGAGGTCAAGTTCAACATAGATTAGTATTTAGTCTAGAAGCCACTAGGAAACCCTGGACTTAGGTGTTTTCCTTTCCACTTCACTCCATTCCATTCCATTCCATTATCGAGTTAGTTTTGGTTGCTGGTGACTGTACACACAAATGGTTTCTTGGCAAGATTTCAGAAATAGTTTGCCATTGCCCGCTTCCTAGGGCTGAGACACAATGATAGGCATAAGGTCTTCCTGTTGGTTTTATGCCTAAAGCAGGATTAGGACTCATGTGGTTTCTTTCCTGGTGCCTTATCTACTACACCAAATTGCCTCTGTAGGATAAACTGGAAAGTTTAATAACAACAACAACAAGCTTCAAACAAGCACATCGGCAAAGCACTTGCATATTATTTACAAGAAATCTACATAAATGTACATATGCATGCAGTTTATCAAGGGCTGTGTTCAACTTGAGAAAATGTATATTTTACTTATTGACCATACTTCACTCATGACTGTACTAAAAAAGCCTGAATTTTAAAATCAGTTCTTTGACTATTGTAAAAATTGCTTGAACTACTGTGGCATCCATCACAATAAATTTGTAAACTGCTTTTAGAGCAGGAGTTTCCAACCTTAGCAACTTTAAGCCTGGAGGACTTCAATTCCAAGTTGAAGTCCTCCAGGCTTAAAGGTGCTAAGGTTGAAGACCCCTGTTTTAGAGTTTACAGATTTTTCCTATTGTTTATTTTATTAATTAAATTTAATTTGTATCACACAAATTGATTGGATTAATTGATTTTGTGCCATCAAGTTATTTTTGCTTTCTGGTAACCACATAAATAGATCTTGTTCATGATGATGTGTCCCTAACCTGTTTTTTAAAGTCTCCCAACAGTGCTGTTATAGCAAGTGTAATTGAATTCATCCACTTTGCTGCTGGTTATCCTCTTCTTCTTTTTCCTTCCACTTTTACCAGCATTAGAGCCTTTTCTAGAGAACTGAATCTATGCATAATGTGTATGAAGAAAGATAATTTGACCCTGGTCATTTATGCCTCAAGTGAAAACTCTGGGTTGATTTGTTTGATGATCTGTTGGTTTGTTTTCTTGGCTGTCCTCAGGAATTCTGAAGAATCTTCACTAACACCAAAGTTCATAAGTGTGAATACCTGCTTATTTAAAGTGCAGTTTTCATTTTATATGGTGTCATAGGGAAATACCATGACTAGAAGATTTTGATTTTTGTAGATATAGAGATATCATGGCATTTGAATATATTTTCCAAAGCCTCCATGCTTCTCTACCAAGTGCTAATCTGCAGTAAGGAATACAAACCGGTTTTAAAAAAAACAGTCAAGACCCCTTAAAAATGTCCTTAGGATGGTACTTTACTAATCAAAATAATTATAATGAGGTAATTTTTTTTTTGGGGGGGGGGAATTGATATCTGACTGAGGAACAAGAAAACTGATCCTGAAAGAAGAGGAGGAGTGGGTAAATATTGATGAAATTCTCTTGGAGAATTAGTAGATGGTAAAACTGGCCAAGGAATGCAACATAGTGTAGGTCAGAGAGTATAGGTTAGAACAATATTTCTCAAACTTGGCAACTTAAATCACAAACTTCAATCATCAGATTGCTCCAGCCAGCTTGCTTTTAAGACTGAGAAACAATGTGCTAGATGATAAAGGCTGAAATTTATATTTTGTGCTGTAAGAGTCAGATTTGTGATGTAGAAGTCTAAATTAGAAGCAATATATTAAGGGTACAAGTTCTTCAATTGCTATAACTCAATTGTATAAGCTGATACTGTGTGTGCGTGAGTATACATTTTGTCAACCCCCAGTGAAGGAAAAAATAGATTGTAATACAATTGTAAAATAGTGAGTACTTAGAGTACTTACAGAGTGACATTTAACACAGTACAAATGGATTTCCATTGGTGCAACAGAACTTTTCCCTCCTGTTCTCTCTCTTTCCCAGGTATATGTAACCACAATCTTCCCTGGATAGTTTTGCAGTATTCCAAACTATATTTTTGAAGTGCCCGTAGGAGTGATGACAGAGAACAATGCCATTCAATCTTCAATGGGATTTGTTTAGTGATAGAATAGACCACAACACCTTTCCAATTAAATGAGCAAGAATGTGTTTAAACAAACATCTATGCATCCGCTTTGAGTTTACAAACCTAATGTAAAGTTTTGGTTAATTACTATTTTTGGATTTGGGGAAGAACATGCCATTCCATCTGTTTTTACATTCATTTCTACTTTCACAATTCGTATTTCAACCTTCACTAACTTTTATTTAAAATCTTATCAGTAGTTAACCTGTGTTTTCGAAATTCATAGTAATTAATTCTGAGAAATTTGCATTGGGTTGTGAAAGGAAATATGCTACCATATTTATAAATTCTAAGTGGATATTGAGAGTCGCACTAAGAATCCTAAATAAAACCTTATAGATTTTTAATGGACATAGTTGTACTTGCTGTAAAAGCAGTGATATTGTACTTAAAGCCTAAGGCCATAGAACAAGAATTGATTTTCCCTAGTTAAATAAACTCAATAAAGTGTTACAAACCTCTCATATTAGTTCCTCATGTTGAGAGAAAAAAGGATTTTCCAGACAATCTGAAAATAAGATTTCTATCAAATGTTACTCATGATACCATTTTGACTTTAAAATTAACTTCAGTGGAAGTCACCAAATCATATAATACCTAAGGGCCCACTGAAATAACTTGATGCGGCTTTTATTTTTCCATAAGGGACAGACTCTCAGAGTCATCTTGTCATGGCCACTCTTATTATGGTTTCACACTTGATGTAAACATTTACAGTGTATAGACAGGGAAAACATCTATTTCATTTGTGCAGTTATATAATTGCTGGGTATAAACTGTTCACAGCTGGCAACATGTCTGACTGAACTCATATCCTCCCCCAGTCTCTAAGATGCAGTTACTTTTAGTGCCATTGTACACCCGGGTCAGTTGAAATTGCCCTTCACAGATGGTTAGCTTTAAAGATCGCTCTTTTATTTTATTTTGAGAAACAATTCTGAGTTTTCCCAGACCTCTGTTCCAATTCTAAGTTAGTTTGGAGGAAATTTATCATTCTTGGTACCAAGCAATTTTTTTTCTGTGGGATTTAGTGTAAAGTAATGAACAAGATGTATAACTACAAGGTGTAAAACTGAGAAGGTATGATTTGACATTCTTTTTCTTCACACAGAAATTACTCTTGTATTTTTTTAATGCTTGTAACAATCACCAGCAGAAGCATTCTGCTAGGTGCACAAATGATGTTTACACACTGAATCTGTGGGAAATTGCACTATCTAGCATATGTATTCATATGTAGTATATTTATTCATGCAGAATGGGCATACACAATTCTTCTTCCTACTCCTTTTGGACTTCATAATAACACTTCAAGGTCAGCCATGCTGAAACATAACAGTTGTCTAATATAACACTCTAACCTTTTTATTGAGTACTCAGATGTGTATATTGTTCCTATATGGGTATTTCAATGGTCTGGTGTTCAGATTAGTGTTCAAGTATGTCCCTGCTTTCTTTCAGGAATGACAGAATTCTTGGCCATAATCTTGCCAATGTTAATTCGGGATTGCATATTTAAAACTGTGTTTTTGACAGAAAGAGAGCACAATTATACTCTTTTCCTGACAGCAATAGTTCATAAACTATAAATTGTACTGAAACCTGTTAGTTTATGTTTTTATTTAAAGGGAGGGTTCCTGCAATGCTTTGTAAATTATTCTTTTTTTTTTCATTTTAAAGAAACTTAAGTTTTTTTAAAACACTCAGAATTGGGTATTATTAAACAGGTTGTGATCTCAGCATCTGCACTTAAAAATCCAGCTATCATAAACAATCAAAGCCATTTCTTCCCACTAACTTAAAAATGTGGTGATTTAAGAAGGGTTTGAACAGTTCTCAGTCGTCAATCAACCTATTCTTTCTTTTCCAAATCTGAAAGCCAAATACTGCAAGTAATTTAACACTGCCAAATCTAAGAAACAAATTTATTTATTTACATTACATTTATTCTACTTTTTTTCAAACAAATGTCACCCTCCTCCTGCCAAAGTAGTACACATCAATTAAAAAATCATATTCAGCTAAAAAGATTTCAAACTAGGATGGCAAGATGTGCAAAGAGAAAGGAGTGCATGAAACAGCAAGGAAGAAGAGACAGTAAGTTTGAAAATACCAGAGCAAAATTTATATTTAACTGAAACAAATCTGAACTTCATTTCTGATGGTCTTGATAGGATAGAATTACTATAGTTTCCCTAACTATTATTGTTTCCTCTGAATGAGCTCAGATTTTTTTCTGCTTTGCAATCTGGTGAAGCTAAGTATTCTTTAAGGGAGAATGGTCCATTGTATAGTACCAAGATATTATTCCTAGTACTTGTATTCCTGATGGTAGTGACAAGACTATACCCTCAAATCATTTATTTATATGTAGATATGTATGTATGTATGTATGTATGTATGTATGTATGTATGTATGTATGTATATAGCAATAGTACTTAGACTTATATACCACTTTTTGATTTAGCATATCTCCAAATGCCAATACTGACTGTTTGTCTACCACAGAGTAATGGATGAACAAGATGTTAATACAGATATTACTGTTTAATATCAGCAACTGTTGATGGTGACATCTGCAAACCAACCATCAGGACTGAGGCTCCCAGGTTGAAAATGAAGCTGACACTAAATTGTTGGTATTCCAATGAATACCTGAAGCCTAAAATGACAAGCCGAGTCCTTATGCCATATTTCCTTCAATCCACAATAGCTAGGAAATACTTTCCACCCACTCCAAAATGCAGTTCATATTTACAGAGGAATATTTATATATGCTGTCTCTATAATTCATCAAACCACACCAAGTGGCCAGCAAGTTTGCCAACCATTTATATAGACCTGTTATTTACTTTTCCACTATTCATGGTGAGAGATAGTGGGAAAGCATGGAATGAAAATTTTGGTTTTATCTCAGTAGAGACAACCCACTCTAGAAGTGATAGACATGAGGGTAGAGAGTATGCAGTGACAAAATTGGGGAGATAATAAGATGTTTAAAACAACATAATCATTGGAAAGGATACAGTATGAGAAAAAGATACAAAATAACCCGATATTGGCTTTGCATAATATAAGAAAAGGCTAAGGAAAATTCTAGTACAGTAGGTTTTTAAATTTCTGATATTATATCCTATAAGCAATACTCTCAATAGTTCTTTCCAAGTTTGTTTTCTGATCTGGCCTATTTTGAGGGACTAGTGGAAAAGAAAGCATTTCAAAGATACTGCGTTAATTAACCTATAACTGAAGTTCAGATTCTATTCTTACACTTTGCAAGGTTCTGTATATACCCAGATTAGGATTAATGTTACATTCCTGAAATCAGTGTTATTCTTGCTTTCTTGATCCACTTTCCTATATCATCCAGTACCGCTAAATCCAACAAGAGGGTCTCTGTGCTCTTCTGCATAATATCTAGTGTTCAGGCAGGATCATGACACTTCAAGTTTCAAACCTTAACCAATGACTCTGTGCTAGGTAATGTTATCCAGCAATATGATGGCAAATTATGCATTTTTCCAGGTGTCCTCCTTCAGCTACAATTATGCTAACAGATATAGCTCAGTGAACTAACTGCAGTCCTCTCTGGAACAATTTGCCTATTAATGCCATCACAACAACACACTCAATGACAGAGATCAAAATTTGCTATATTACACTGCTGGTACAGTCTGGTCAGCAGTCCACTTGCTCTTAAATATTTACTTCTCAAAACCATTACTGTCCTACTATAAAGTCCATTCCTCATCCTACTTCATCCAGCCTAAAATATCAACACCAATAAACTTACTCTAAAATTTTTCCAACTCTCCATATTAAATGTTCTTCTGCTCTTCTGACCCAGCCATATGTTCAAGCATAAACTTACTAAGTTGTCCTTATTAGAAGTAACACACTGTTTAGATCACATCTTGTAAGCATAGTGGCAGACTAATATATGTGTAAAGGATCTGTATATAATACTCCAGCTTTATCATTTAAAAAAAACCTATGGGTCAAATTTTGGAAAAGTCAAAACTATAGACTTTGTATAGAATTTGAAACTTTTTTTATTTCTTTCCTTTTTTTTTCTTTTTCTTTTAAAAAAAAACACATACACATAAGGCACATAGTTTCATGAAAATTCATTAATCCATGACATTTAAAGATTCTGTCTGATAGGTGTCTGGAGCAGAGGCCAGCTGCGTACATCAGTAGTTTCTTAGTCTGTCAATATGTGAGGGCCTCAGTAACAGCCCTTAAATGCAGTGCCTGTAACCATCATGCTCTTAGCATGTCAGTAAGTGTCTGAATGAGCAGATATTAGCATGTCAGACGTTTTTGTGACTGACAATAATTTTAGAAACAAAACACTTAAGAAGAAGATAGCTTCACCTCTTTGCCTTTGTTTTGCTTTCTGTTTTTTCAACTGCTCCTTATCTGATGGGGCTCAAGTATTTCAATGAAATAAGTATCTTGAAATAATCTGTTATCAAATAGTATAGTAACAAAAGTATTAGGGATCCAGATATTTTTACTTAGTTAAATCTTGGCTAAACGTTTATATCAATAGAAAAATACATTACTATTAAAACTGACCTGTCATCTTAGTATTGGATTGTGCTGTATGGGGAAAATCAGGGGTAGGATGCTACCAGTTCTGCCCAGCTCTATAGAACCGGTAGCTATTAAGAGCAGCAGACACCAAACCGGTTCCGTGTTTGCTGCTGTTTGCCCCACCCACCCGCCTGGGCTCTTACCTATCCTTTATTTCCTGCTTTTACAACCTCAGCTGCTTTGTGCGGCACAGCTAAGGTTGAAAAAGCAGGAAAAAAGAGGCTTTCCAAATACTGCGCACCTGCGCGCAGTGCTTTTCAGCTGTGTGGATGGCACAGCTAAAGGTTTTTCTACACGTGCTGTGCAAAATGTAATCACCGAAACCAGTGGTAACAACGGTTGAATTCCAACACTGGAGAAAATCTCCTTATCCCAATATGCTTTCCTCTGTCATATTGAAAACATATGCAAATATTTCTTTTGTAACACACAGAGAGAAAGTTTTCAAATGAATAATAGTGAAGAAACATTTACGCATTATTTACAATTATTACTTCCTACATAACTGAAATAGTGCCTATGCCTGCTGAAGGTTATAGTAGTTTACAGTCCAAAATATCTGAAGGGTAACTTGCTGTAGAAGGCAGCATTAACTTTTAGCAGTGTAACCAACATTTCATAATAAGGCAACAAAGGCTTTTCCAGCCCAGGATCCTGTTACTCATCATAGTCAACCAGATGCCAATAGGAAATCTCCAAGCAGAACATAGTTGCATATTTCTTCTATTATTGGCATTTCCAAGGCTTGTGTCACTAATAGTGGTAGCTGCAGTATAGAACTAATCTGACTGTCCAAATTTGTAGCCCTTGCTATGGGTTATGAAAGCAAATTCCATAATTTAAAACTGTATCACGAGTAGGTGAGAGAGTATTATGAGAATAAAAATCCAACTTCTTATCCTTTTTCATAGGCTGTGCAGTTGGATTTCTCAGTTTGAATCTTGAAAAAATAGAAATTAGCACACACTCTTTGGAATAATAGGTTCTGCAAGAAGAGGAAATATTCAGTCTACTGGATAAAAGCCTTATCCTGAGAGGGAATGGTGCTTTTTTAAAAAAAAAAAACTGGAGGAAGAATGAGGATGATTGTATTATGAAAGTAGAAAGTGGGAGATTCAAAAAAGCAGTGATCCCATAGATTGATTTGATGACAAACAAGGAATGTGAAGATAAATCAAGGGAAGCCGAAAGCAAGAGAAATAAAGAATACGCTACACTAATTACAAAAAAAACAAGCAAAAAAAGGGGAGGTTAAAGACGGAAACAATTTTACTTAGGACATTAAGAATTAAGAATATATTAATATAAATAAGAACGTCTTGAAACAGTATTATAATAGGACTGTGTAAATTGTATTTGCAGGCTCTTCACTTCTGTGGCTCATCAAAGCATAGGCAATGTGATTTGACTACTAATTTATCTTATTAAGAATAACTTCAATGTTACCTTACTCTTTGTGCATGTGCAGATAATTGTCTTACTGGTTCAGAGTCTAGCTGCTTTCAGGACACCTCTTCACTCATGGCATTATTTTTGAAGGGATCTTTCAACAAAACTTTGATTGAAGTAACATGTCATTTCTACTGGAATTTCATTAGTCTCATTGACCTCCCTCTATTTCTATAATATCCTTAACACGAGCATTGAGGCTGATGAAGTTACTATCCTATGAAAGCACCAAAATTGGATTGGGAGCTAAAATTTACCCCAAACAGATCCCCCTTTCCCAAGTACAGGGTCAAGCTAACATCACCCAGTAATCAGATTTTAAATGTGGTTAATTGATCCATTTGGGGTACTTAGTCTTCCAAGAAAAAGAGTTGGAATAAAAAAAAACCACTCCATTAAAAAGCTTATTGCCAATGATATAGAACACATACCTTAAACTACCGGTAGCTGAAATAGTAAATTTGTCATCATTTGTGAAATAGTAAAGCCGTTCCTATAGCTGCTTGCATGTCCAGTCAGAAAGGGGACGGTGGTGTGGAATATGTTCACTCTTGAAGCAAAATATTAGCTACCTTGGAGAAGGAACACTTTATTCTAATGATTGACCATTCCAATAATAATAAGCTGTTAAATAAATGAGGAAATTTGACTGAGTGTCTGACTGGATTGTAGTAATAGGCTGAGTGCTACAATTAAAAGTAACAGTCCTACTACTAGAGGAGTCTCTGAAGATTGCTAAAATGGATAGGAAGAATTAGGAGAAAGTTCAGTATTACAAACAATAGGGAAAAAAGTGGGGTGGAATCATCCCAAAGGGGATGAAATAGCTTCATCCTTAATAGTATTTAGTTGGTCAGTGAAAACATTTCATTTCCATTAACAAGAGCATTCTAGGCAGCTAATCACAGCTAAATGTAAACTAAAATATAATATCATGATCAAAACTGAAAAGAAAAGTAATTAAAAACACTCTGGCATTCTTATTCTATTTGACTTTTAATGATACTTAATATGTGCCTGAAGATTTTAACTCTGCTTCATTTGATTCAAATCTTGATTTTTAATTATTGCTTGATAATATTTGAAGTTCTGTTTTGCAAACAGCTTTTTGGGTAGTCGATGGTATACTTTTATATATGGATCAAATAAAACAAAGGAACTCTATGACTATGTTTAGACATTGTGTTTCAGTGTCTGATGAGGAAATTAAAGGTAATTTTATTTTCTTACCATACTCAAAGGTGTCTTAAAGAAATTTACTGTCAGTATTGGCAATGGATGGTACATTTACAGGTAGATATTTAATGGCAAAATTTGGGTTTTGATTCAGTATAATGTGTGAAAGAAGCCTTTGCAATTGGTAGATGATGATTTAAAACAAATAACTATGCTTGGTAAATAGAAGAATAGCAATTACAATAGCAATAGTACTTAGATTTATATACTGCTTCACAGCATTCTGTAAGCAGTTTACTTACAGTACTACTGTACTTACAGAAGTTTTGCCCCCAACAATTTGGACCTCATTTTACCCACCTCAGAAGGGTGAAAGGTTGAATCAACCTTGAGCCTGGTGAGAATTGTCTAAATAGTCTTAAGAAGAGACCTAACTTTTTTTTTCAAGCTTGACTTTAAAAACAACAACAACAACAACAACTAAGGGTCACTCTATACCAGTACAATTTGAGATTTTTTTTTCCTGTTTCCCACCTGGTAAATTAACATGCTTTATAGCATGAGTTTTTAAGGTTTAAGTATGTGTCAGTGTATGACAGAAATAGACCTGTAAATATTTTTCTTTCTGATTAAGATAGTCATAACCTTCAAAACTAGAATTGCTAGTTATATTTCTACTTTATTTTTTTTAAGTATGCAAACTTTGGAGCAAGTATGGAAATTATGATTTAGGTAGGAGATTTACTCATACTAAAGTCTTGGATTGAACTAAATCAGATAAAAGACTGATAATGAATCTCAGACCACATACATTTACATTTTAAAAGGTTTTGCTCATGTTTACATTTCTGGTCTTAGAGATATTCAAGGCCTTTCTTGGTCTATGTGTGAAGATTTTCCTTGTTAAAAATAGCAAGGGACAAATGCTGGGACATTTGTATGCATACTCAGTTTTAATCCATGAAGATATCTTTTTAATTGCTTTTGCTGTTAATTTCGAATTCTGCATTGTCATATATTGTTTTCTAGTTTTAGGCAAAAAACAAAAACCTTGTCATTATTTCTGATTTGACCAATTTTGTTCTTTTTTCAACAGTCTAGTTTATTAGCCACTTCACGGAGGGTTCTTTTAATTGTAGATCCAAAGTTGTTTGGGATTCATTCATCACTGTGATCATCAGATAATAAAAAGTATTCAGAGTAAATCAAAGTAGCCTGGACCGAATTATTTTCTTTGTAAAATGGGAAATATTTGGAACTTTCCTGAAACATTTTCATCACCTCCAATAAGTGAAACTAACTATATTAGTCAGTATTTATAATTATTAATGTTCACTAACTTATAGCTAGTGGGTATAATAGGATAACACATTGCCCTAGTGAAATGTGGACTGGAAATAATGAATGAAATGCTTAACTATATTAGTATTATACTTTAATTTTATTACTATTCTATAGGTTATTTATATTAGTATTGCAGTAAGTAGCATGGAGAAATTGTAGAGTTTTAGATCTTAATGGCCTGACCAGATAATTTAAACCAAGTTATACCATATTGATAAAACTTAGAAACAGTAGAACCAGATTGCTTTGAGTTTATATCTTTCTTGTGACTTTTAATATTCCCAGACAAACAAAATCAACCTAGTTTTTCATTTATTTTCCAGCTTCCAACATCCTAAATATGCACACCCCCCCATCAAAAGATTACTCACTAACACTTGGGGCTGTGTAACAGTCTCTGACTCTGCAGTGGGTCTTGTGTTGTATACTGCAGTCAGCAAGCTTGCATTTTTATGTGATATATTTCTGTACTGATTGTGTTCTGTTGAATTCTTCAAGCCAACAGAGAACCTAGATTATATTAGAAGAGCTATGTAAAGCAATTAAGGCCTCTTTGCTCCAATCACACCAAATTTTGTTTCCACTTTAGAGGCATACTTTAGAATCATATTGGTAAATGAATGGGCAGTTACTCAGTCATGCTTTTCCCATTAGCACTAATTAAGTTTTAATTAACTTCTTTAAAACTAAGTCCACAATAAAAAGAAAATATTTTAGACTATTTTCAAACAAGGGCAATATTTATTATTTTATAATGGGATAAATAAAAGTTGGCTCTTTAAAACATTGTTTATGAAAATTAAGATTAAATTTTTTTTTAACTTGTAAGGTTGGAACATTGCTATTCATAAGTTCCAACCATCATTTAGAAAATCTAGCAAAATAGAACATGTTATAAGTGTTTTAAACAAAAGCTAGTGATCACAAATATTTAATTGTGAGAAGGAGAAATGTAACAGCACATTACATTTCAACTGTTCTCATAAACATTTCAGTGTATTTTTAAAAATCAGCATATCCAATTCTGAGAGATTTAATTATCAAAACTGAGAAGTGAATAATTATAAAGATACTTAAATTGGAGCTTCTGTAAAGAAGAAAGACAAAATATAATTTAGTCTCCTTGTGAAACCATCAACAGAGGTCCATTTATGTGTTTTCGTGATATTGAGATAGATTTGCAGATCTACATTTCTGCTTCAGTCTTTAGAATGGCTGTACAGTGCAAGCAGTTCATGATTTTTAAACATCATTCTGTACAAAAAGTTTTGTTTGGGAAAATGTAAAATACATTTACTATTGCTCAAACATGAAACAGTCATTGTTATTTGTTGAAAACAATTTGTGTTCCATAACTTGATTCATTTTCATTTTCTCCCAATAATCTGTTTCAGTGATGGTGAAACTTTGGGCCTTAAGTGTATCAAAAATTTAATAAATGCCTAAATTGACTCTGTTGATGTGTCACGTCTCCTAAATAAAAGACAAACATTTCTTTTTTTATTTAAAAAGAACTACAGTTCAGTCAAGGGTGATGCTATGCATTATATACTTCAACATAATTACAAAAATGAAATGCAAGTAAAACAAACTAATTTTTGGAGACTTCAAAAGCTCTGCAGGAGCACATCCCTCTCGTGCAACTTCCAGAGGGTTTGGAAGCTGTGCAAAGACCTTTTCTCTGCGGCCTCGAAAACTCTCACAAGCACTGGGTGTACTTTCAAGAATTGCTGTTGGTGAATGCTGGCACATAACGCAAATGGTGTATCCCCTTTGACGCCAATGTCATACGTTTGTGATTATTGATCTATCTTACCACTTCATGGGGAAACAGTAGGTCTATGAGATACTTCAGATTTTGGTTTGGAAAGGTGCTTCACAATGTATCGGGGCTTAAATACAGCATCTATCTACAACTCTTTAAAGCAGCCACAATTTTTTTCAGCATCTGATAGCTGCAGAGAACTGCTGTGTCCACGTCCCATGGATCCAAAGCATTCCCCCCCTCCTCCCCGAATTGTATCTGAAGTGCTGCACAGATGGAAAAAATACTGGATTTTTATTTTTTTCACCTCACCCCATCCCGTATGTTGAAAGAGACTTGGAAAATTGGCTGGAATGAAATTCCTCTCTATCCATTTAACATGAAATGCAGGATTTGATCAGTATTATTTATTTCCTTTTCCCTATTTTTCCAAAACTAAATGTGAAAGCCTGCAGCTTTAGTCTTGTTGCCAAGCCACCTATTGATTTACAACCTAAAATCTTCTGGCAACTCATTCTTTACCAAATCTAGTTGAAAGCAATTGAGCAGCAGACATTTGTGTGCTATTCACCAGAACCTCTTAGTGCCAAGCCTTAGATGCAGAGAAGAAGAAAAAGTATTACTGCTCATCTAAAGAGAACTGAGTTCAAAGCAAGATTAAATCAGAAATGAAAAGAATTTGGCAAAAACAGAGCATTCTGTTCTTGACATTTGTCAGCTTTACCTGATCACCTTATGAAACCTGGCGTGTAATTTAGATAGACTGTTTAAAGGTGTTTCTCCTCTCCTCCTCTCCGCCCCCCCCCTCCCCCCGAAATTAACCAAGACACGTTAAAATGTAGTTTTGGAGTTACTTTGAATTAACAAGAGGCAAAATGTTGATAATGGACCTATTGTAGTGATGGAAATCTGATATGTATAGAGATGCATACCTGAGAATGCATAATCTTGTTTTTGGCACTACATTGGTAGTACAGACATTGGAAGACAAGACAAAGTTTTTCGATCGATCGATCAATCGATTGATTGATTATGTGTCTTAAGTCATTGTTGATTCTTAGCAACGACATAAACGAAGTTCCTCTATGAGTAACAGAGTTAGAGTTGGAAAGAAAATAATTGCAAATGAAATTACACATATTTTAGCTTAAATTCTGTAACAGAAAAGTTAAGGGATTTTACTATACTAAAACATTTAAAAATTATATTCTCAGATCTATAGATTAACCTGAATAAATATTTGCAGTGTTGGTATATTCTGAGGTATAGTAAACTCCGATAATTGATTAATCTGAAAGAGAAAAGCATCTTTTTGTGTGTGTTAAACTTAATATTAATTCATTGGATTTCTGCATTTTTTTAAACATTTAATTTGTAACTCATGTAAAAGCTTTGTTGCTTTCTGTTTTAAAATTTCAACATTACTGTTTTTATTAGAGCAATCAGTATGGCTTGCCTTAAATTGATAAGGTCAGGCAATTTCTCTGTATATTAGCCTTGGGGGAATGGAAAAAGTATTTTACCTAATATTGTTGATGCTGCTCCATGGCTCGGGACCTGGGTACTTACGGGACCGCCTGCTGCCATCATCAACCTCCCGCCGCCCAGTACGCTCCCACAGGGTTGCCCTCCTCGGGGTACCGCCGCCCGGCCGTTGTCGGTTGACGGCCCCGAGGGTTCGGGCTTTCTCTGTGGGAGCCCCCTCCCTTTGGAATGATCTCCCCCCGGAGATACGGGCTATGACGGATATTCTGACCTTCCGGCGCGCAGTGAAAACCCTATTTTTTCAACAGGCTGGCCTGGCCCAGTAACTGTATTTTTAGTTTTTTAACTTAATTTTAATCGGGGTTTTATTAGTTTTTAATTTTTAACTCTATTTTTGGGTTAGACAGCCGGATCAATTTGGTTTAATTTATTTTAATTGTATTTATTGAGTATTTATTATGTGTTTTTAGTAGGCTGTACACCGCCCCGAGTCCCTTTTTGGGAGAGGGAGCGGTATAAAAGTTTAATTAAATAAATAAATAAATAAATACATAGAACTTTAATTTGTTGCTGCTTTGAGATTGGGTTTTTTATTTTTATTTTATTTGTTTCCCCTCTGTTTCTGGACTAATTAATTTTATAAGAGTTATAGTAACAGTCACTGATGTGGTATGAAAATTTTTATTTATAGCAAGTTTAATATGTTCCTACATTCCTTTCCTTTAATGTATTCATTTCTGCACTTTTTTCATTGCCCAATAAGCATGATTTTTAAACAGTTTTGTTGGTAGGATTAAAAAAGAGTAAACAAGAAAAGTAAATTGCTATACTTATGTAGTTTTACTTTTAGATTTTAAAAATGTGAATGACATTGAATCCAGCTGTAAAATCAAATCTTATATCATCATTCTTCCATCTCATGCATTACAAATGAGAAATGTTTCTCTGCTTTTTAAATAGTTGGCCAATGTCAAGAAGCATCAGATATAAAGCTGTGGAATAGAAAATCCACTCAGAAGGAAAACCTTTGTTTCTTTATGAAAATCTTACCAAAACTAGCGACAATACTGTCCTTAATCCCTAAGAAAGGCAGTTTTGACCTAGAAAGACAATTGATTGTGTATTCTCCAAGTGTTGGCTTCTTTTCTATTTAGTGTTTCTAAACTGTCTCTCAAGCTTAAGTGATCCTGCAGAATACATGTTCTCAGAAGACATTCAGCTAGCACAAGCTCCCACAATGGCTTCTAATTTATATAATGGTGTCTTGGGATTTTGTTTTAAAGAATAAGAGGTCAATCTGGATTTCTGAGTTCATTTCTTAAGCCAAAATTTAGTTTGTATTGCAGCCAGAAAGGGAAGAGATTTTTAAGTCCAAATTCAGTTAGCTCAATCTTGAATATGCTAGTAGGAAGATAACAACTCAACAGAACCCAAATCTTGAGAGATTTACCTAGTACTCACTTCTACTGCATTAGAGCCATGTTCTCTTTGATTTGGGTATGACATCACTTGAATGAAACATGTGACAGATGATAGATTGACAGGAATGTAGAAGAAATTTTTTTTGTGGATTTGCAATTCACAACAATTAACCTAATGAAAACTTCTGCAGTAATAAAATTTTATAATATTTATCTAAATATTATATTTTATATAACTCTATATTTACAATTATCTTTTCACATAATAGTTAAAAATAAATAATAAACACACATGAAAATCTGGTGTAATGCTTCTCCATTGTGTCAATTTTGTGCTTATCAAAATATTAATATCTCCATGAAGTCATTAGGGAGATGTAATCCAAAAGTTTAGAATTAGTTATCATCAATATGCTGATTATACCTAGTTATGCATCTCCACTCCAGGCTCAGGGCTCTGAAGACCTGGATATTAAAAATAAAGCTGAGATGCAAACCAGGCAAAACTGAGTTGCTATTAATTTAGAACACAATTAATTCTGAGGTGATAGCATCTTTGGCTATTGATGAGTTGTGCAGGCCTACATTCTGGTAGATCTTCTGGGATTAATTCTGAAAAAACACCTGGAAGCTGTAGCCAAGATCTTTATTCAGCTTCAATTGCTACATCAATAGGGACTACAAGCAGAAACAGAGGTTGGTCACCCATGTGCTTGCTACCTCTTACCTGTGTTTCTGTAATTTGCTTTATATGAAGTTTTGAAGACACCTAGAAATGCATCTAGTGCTAAAAAAGAGTGCCTTTGTGCTTATAATAATAGTGTGGACTGGCATACTTGCACTAAATATTTGTTTTTTCCCCAATGTAACTTAAACTGCTGACTTAGACCTATAAAGCCCATACAGCTAAAAACCTGAAATCTTGCAAGACTACCTATCCCAGTTTGATTTTGCTTGTTCAATTTGGGAACAATAAAGAGTGCTACTGAAGGTCCACACCTGAACTGGTGCAACAGAAGAGAACATAAAGATGGACATATTTGGTGGGTTTTGCTTCCCCTGGAACAGCTTGAGTGCCAAATGAGAATGACTATATTCTTGTGACTTTTGGAGACTAGTCAAGTCTTGGGTTTTGTAGAAGTTTTGTGAGATGGAATACTTTAATGAGGTTGGTTCCAGAGAATACCAAATGATTATGGTTTCATTTTCATTTCCGAATTATGATTGTTTATTTTTATTGTACACTATGTCAGCGTTTCAGCAAACCTCCATTCCAATCAGTAACTCTGAGACAACCATATCTCAAAAGTACCTTCATTAGAATAGCAACTGGCACATCTGCAGAATCCTGAATCTAAAAGTTTTCAGACTTCCCACAATTTCTCAAACTGCAAATCCACCCCCCCTTGGCCATTATCACATCACATGGCCCAATTACGATCCGTCCAAAAGTAAGATCCGTATTTCATCCTGCGCCATACTCAATAATCTTGAACTAACAAAAGAGTTTTATTTTATCTACTTAGAGCTACTCAATTGAAATCATCCGCCTCCCACTTTCTCAGGTTATGTGGCAGCATGGAATATGACTTCCAAAGCTGACACACTACTTAAAGTCCTATTGTATTTAAGTGATAGGTGAATCATATAAATAAATTCCAGATGAAATTGATTTGTCTTTTTTTCTTTTTGCAAACCAAACTGCATATCAAACTTCTTTTGAGCACATCCAGAGACTCCTTTTTCAATGGAATCTCAGTTAAAATGCTGTATTGTTATAATCAGCTGCTACAAATAAGGCTATGCCTCTTGAAACGTATAGTTTATCCAGCTTAGATGGTTTTTGTTCTTCTTTGAAGGACATCACCTTCAGCAAAGTCCAAAAGTATGCAACATTTTTTTAAAAAATGCTGGTTTTACAACACAAAAGAGACATATGTCTCTTTTGTGTTGTAAAACCAGCATTTTTTAAAAAAATGTTGCATACTTTTGGACTTTGATATATATATATATATATATATATATATATATATATATATATATATATATATATATATATATATATATACTTTGTATTACAACACCCTGTTAAGCCCCAATTAAGGGAGAAAGCATACTGCTTTCTTTTCTGTCTTTCGGCTCATCACCAGAGACCATACCGACAGAAAGCTATTTGTTTCGTTATCTTTTCTTTACATGTGTGTAAGGTTTTTGAGCTGATAATTTTAAATAATAAATAAGGGAGACTAGGATAGATCTATTTCGAGCTAGTTAGCTCTCTTCAGCTAGCCATACCCTTACTGGGATTCAAACCAGGGAAGTATTACATGTGAGGCAGTATTACATGCCTCACATGTAATACTTCATGTAATACCTCATGCCTCAAATGTAATACTTCCCTGATTCGAATCCCAGTAAGGGTATGGCTAGCTGAAGAGAGCTAACTAGCTCGAAATAGATCTATCCTAGTCTCCCTTATTTATTATTTAAAATTATCAGCTCAAAAACCTTACACACACACACACATATATATATATGGATCTTTGGTTCTTCGGGTTTTCTCGTGTGTAGAATTGGAAATATCTAGGCGGTGTTTCGATGAAGTCTAATTCATCATCTTCAGGCTTGCGTCTTCGGCCTTGTGCTTCTCAATAAATATATATATATATTTGCATATGGAAGGCTTAATGATTAATGGTAATCTCTACATATAGAAAGGTCTATGTTGTGGAAAGAATTATACAAACAAAAACAAAAACCCAATCACAGAAACAATTAAGATAGCTAAATTACTTATTAGATAATAGTTTCAGAACATGTTAGTAGGAGCTACAAACAAGTTATTTAGACATAAATCATCTAGCTTGTGGCTTAATGCTATTAGGCTGGATTTTTCTTTGTTGCTGCTGTTTTTTCAGACTTTGTGCTCACTCTTTCATTGACCAAAGCACAATCAAGAAAAAAAAACCCTGCATTTTTGATGTTCTAGGTCTAGTCAGAAAATCAGAAATTACCTAATGACTCAACTCACCCTTTTGGTGACCTTTGTTGGAATAATAAAACTGCTAACTAATTTTCCCCTGTTATGCAATCACATAAAAAAGATTGCACAGGAAAGGCTTTTTAACAATATATTATTTCTATCTATTCAGGCTTTGCCTCTAATCAGAAAGTTAAATTAGGAGGTGCTTTCGGGATCTCAGTTGTGATATATCCGAGAAATGTGCCAAACAACCTCAATAAATGCTTTCCTGTGTATGCATCTAGATATGTTTTATATAAACTAAACCTAAATATACTTGGGAAAAAATTCAGAAGTGCCTCAGACTTTGTGTAAGCATGATACCTTTCATCAAAGGATTGTGACTTTTTTTCGGATTGTCACATAAATCCTAAAAAGAGTTTAAATTTAATGAGCAAATTCTTTAAAGGAGTGGGGGGTGTTTTCGGGTTCCGGTGAAAATTTTAAAAAAGGCTCTATTTCATTGAAAATGGTCTAATATCAATTCACAAGAGCCATTGAAAGCAAAGAAATAATTTCTATTTGTTCAAGAACGTTTCTTAATTCTTTAACATAGCATTTATATAAATATAAAGATTTTCTCATTCTCCTAATTGAAGCTTAACGTAATTTACTAAATCTTCTAATCCCAGGCATCAAAACAAAATTAGTACTAAAATAAATTATAAACAAGACATCCATGTTTAGGAATTTAGGTACCCAAGGACAGAATTTTATGTCCATTTTTAACAAATCTTTTCATATTCTTCCAATTGAGAGAAACTTGAAAATGTGTGCCTTATTCAGCTAAATGATGATCTAGAGGAAAATTATGTTTTTTTCAAATACATATTATTCATTATTCATTCAGCAACACACTAGTTTTGATTTAAAATTTATAATTAGTGGTATATTTAAGCTACTTCTTACTTGCTGCATTTGAGACCTTGTTCATTCTTCTGAGGTCTGGACTTCTGTTCCAAAGGCATTCCGTGATGACATCACCAGCCTTTGGACTTCATATTCCATTCCATTCTTGCATATTTTTCCTTCAGTCCAGTTCCTTCTCTGATTACTAGTTTGGAAAACAATCTGTCATCTTCATTCATTCAGTATAACTCACCTTGAGAATAGCAGGGACCATTCTGTCCTTTTATAAAATCATGTTGCTAATAGCAGTAAAATGTTGGTCTCACAATTAAACTGCTGTGTGCAGTGTGTAGAACTATATGTGTGTAGGCTTTCATAAAATAGGAAGTCTTATAAAGCAGAATTTATAATTGAGTGAGAACTTTTAACTTTTAAATTGTATATGTTGTATGTGATTTCTGTCCCATCCCAATCAAAATTGTACTCATTACCCAACTAACATAACTAGCACAAACCATATAGATATCAAGCAATAAATAAAAAAATATGTTAATAGCTTTGCAAGACATGAGACTATGTAAAAGGCTGTATTCTGATATTGTGTGTAAACCAACTATATTTATTTTCTACAGATACTCTTTCTTACTCTGTCCCACTATACGCCACCTGAGAGTTACTATTAACATACCCACCTTTATGACAAATCAGAGTTTTTACTTGCAATCCTGGGAGACAGAATTAGCTACCAGTCCTTTTTTGTTATATTTCACAGCTAGATACTCTGCTATGTCTCTAGGAATTAATACATAACTAATAGCCTTTAACTTAAATATATGAAAATGTGATTTGGCAGGACTCTTATTCAAGAGAAGAACCTGTCAACAGAGATTTCATTGGAATTCATATATTTCTCTATCTTTGGCTAAATTCTTTTTGTCATTAGAAACTAATATTCAAAAAGTGAATTATTTACATAGATTGAGCAGTGGTGGGATTCAAATTTTTTTACTACTGGTTCTGTGGGCATGGCTTGGTGGGTATGGCAGGTGAAGGATACTGTAAAATCTCAAGTCAGAGGTGGTATTTGCCAGTTCTCTGAACTATTCAAAATTTCCGCTATCGGTTCTCCAGAACTGGTCAGAACCTGCTGAATACCACCTCTGAATATGAGAAAATAGTACAGTTACAATAAGGAATTTGCATTGTATTGCAATATTAGATTTTTTTTTAAGAAGGTCAATCTTCCTTAACTTGAAAAAGATCAATCTTCCTTAACTTGAAAAAAGGAGTTTATTATTAGATAAAGTTATTTCTGGACTAACTAAAGTTTTTTTATTAAATAATTTGAAAAACAGTTTGTATTATTTCAAGGTGTGTAAGAATGGTTGGAAGATTCGTGTTTCAAAGAAGTATGTGAAAATAATAGTAGGATTAATTTCTCTTTGTACAAAATTTGTCTTCAGCTTTCAAAATGAGATTTGTATGACAGTGCATGACAGAGTAGTTGTTGTTCTTTAATTCTTGTCAAGCTAAAAATTTTATTACACCCAGTGAATTTTCCAGTCACTATTGGGCTTTTGGATTGTATACCTACCAAAAAAAATCAATAACAGCCTTTCTCAGTTGGTGTGTTATAGATATGGTATACTGCAATTTATGTCATCTCTAGCCTTTGTAGCCAATGAGATATTATTATTATTTAAATAAATTGTCTGGCACAGTCAGGAGAGAAGAAATGCCGGCAAGTGCTTTACCACTTGAACTTAGATTTCCTCAAAATTAATGTTAGTTCTTTGAGATGAATTCTTACTTTGAGATGAATTCAGTTTTCAGAATATCAATTCCTGTATAACCTTGGAGATCTGACTTACAGCTCCATATTACAGCTTATAATATGGAATTCTATATACCATATGTACCTCTGATACATTTTGGAACTTCATTGATACATATTTGCCAAGAGCCTCAAGCTGAAAAATGGAATGTCCCTACAAAAAGGTACAGAATTATTATTGTTAATATTTTTTACTGTATGCCTGAACATTTGCATATGTAAGTAATTACAGCATCCTTCAAGACATTCTGTTTTGTCATGCTTTTTTCTCCATTTCCTGCAAATCCAACTATAATGGTAGATTTTTTTTGTTTTACATATATATATATATATATATATATATATATATATATATATATATATATATATATATATACACAAAGGATATTACAAAGGAATACACACACATACACACACACAAAATTTTCCTTTGTATTATTTTTCAAAAGTTCAGAATAGAAGCATTCTTGAAACCAAACACTGTGCCTTATAAATCATCCAGCAACATAAATTGTACATAAAATCCTATTCCTCATCTCTTTCTATACACTAATACTTACAAACCAAAAACTAGTTCATTTTTTTCCTATAAGACATTTGACAATGAAAGAGATACAGAAGTAGATTTGTAAACTGAAGTTGAATCAGTTCAGAGGCATACTTCAAGTTCCAATAGTGACATAACAGCTGTTCTTCTATATCATAAATTGTCGCCGGTAACTACAGTGCATTTGGATAATATTTGGTCATTAGCTGTTGAATATTTCAATTTTAGTTTAGTTTGGTCAATGATTAGGGAGAAAGATGATTAAGCCAATCTAATAATGTATAGAAGGCTTTAGGAAATCCAGTTCTGAATTTGGAAACAAAACGGACTGCAATTTTCACAACCCTTATCACTAGCACTTTTACATCTTGTAAAATGAAATCAGATATATGTTAATGAGTATCCATCAAATACAGAGGCTACCAAACCTATATCTCAAATATCGTTTGTTTATTCTATGTTGCTTGCTCTTTATAAAACCATCAAAATACAATCACAAAAGTTGTTTAAGTGGCAGAAATACACACACTACATACATAATGCAAGCTAGTCATGCTTGTCTGAGAACAGGCTATTTACTAGGATATGCTTGCACTTTACTAGGATAAGAAGAGACTAAGAAGGTATCTAGATATTAAAGCATAAGAAATACAAGTAGAGCATCAAATTGTTTAGTATTGCAACTATTGCAAGTCTATTGCAACTCTGACATTCAGTTTTTCTTATTACATAATAGTTTATTTGCTCTTCCTTGAGACCAGAACATACAAGTACTATAGAATCTTTAAAAAAAAAATCTTTTGGCTGATGGAGAGATTTTGTCACATGGACATGCCTGTTTTCTGATGCCAACTGATACTGCCTTCTTTCAGATGCCACGATTAGCAGCATTACTGCTGCTGGTGGGTCTCAGATAGGAGTCTTTTTGTTTAATGATGTTAAGGCTGCGGAACTGGATTCCCCTGGAGATTTACCAAGCTGCTCCCATTCAGAATATTGGCTAACTTTCCAGCCTGTGCTTCTGGATTTGTATGATTGATATGGCTGGGCACTGTTTAACTGATACATTCGTTTCTTTACTCTTCATTGCTAGTCTCAAAGGTGCTTTCTTTCAAAAGGGCAACTCTTGTTTTTCTTGAAGATGTTTTGCTTCTCATCTAAGAAGTTACTTCAGTTTTGACTCAATGGTGGACAATGGAAAGATGTATATTCTCTACAGTTATCTGGTCATTAGTACTTATTCTGAGCCACTTTGAGGCAACTTGGAGGTTTATTTATGCCCTCAGGGTCACCTGAATCCTGTAGTCTACAATTCTTCTTCTGTAAATTCATTCATATTCCTGCACCATTCAAAGGGTATTTATCCCAAAGTGCATAGCTAAATTGTCTATGGAGATTCTCAAACATCCAGGTCATGATAATCCCAAAGGTGCTTTCCGTCAGAAAGGGCAACTGGACTTTCTTTCATTCTTTTTTCAAGTTTTATTAGATTTTTATTTTTAAATAAATATCAATATCACCACATAAACAGTGTGGTCCCTGGGTATAATTTATTTTGATACAGACATAAATAATGATATTCATAATTGTTATATTAATTAAACTTATATAAACCTAGTATTAATGCACATAGTTTTTAAAAAGTAGTTATTTAATATTATATTCCATTTTAAACCCAATGATGTTACAAGCATACATGATAATACCATCTTTCAAGTTCTAATCTTTTCTATAAAATTATTATTTATATTCTATTGTATAAATATTATATCTGCTAGAATTCCCCTATTTCTTATTTCTAGAATTCAAATTTCTAATCAGGCCATCATTATATTAGAAAAAAAGGGGTGGGATTTGGCAGTTCGCTGAACCGGCCATGAACCTGGGCAAACCCGTAGCAGCCCACCCCTGCTTGCCTCCCATATTCCTTTCTTGGATCTTTATCTCTTATTGTCTTTATCATCTTCTCTTTCCCATCTTCCTGCTTTATTTGCTGATTTGTCTGCTCAGCCTTTTCTTCCGTTCTTTCTGCTATCTCCTCTCTTTCCTGTACTCTTTAGTCTTCATTCATCATCAATTGTAACATATTTTCCATTTTCCCATATGTGCCCTGCATTAGGTACTTTATCTCTCTGTGATTCTTTTCCATAGTATCCTTAATGCTTTGGAATATCAGTGCAATTTCTCTTGAACTCACTCCTTTCCCTCTGATGGAGCATCTTGTCTTAATTTAATAAGTCAAGTTCTTACTCAAGTCCAAAAACAATATATTCCAATCCAGTGTTAGTCCTCAGAAAGGTCAATAATCAGAGGTCTTTACGTCTCAGGATTATTAATCAATTCCATTTAAATCATCCAGGAAGCTTCTGCAAATCAAAAATCACTTTGCTTTACTTAAAAGTCTTAAGACTTTTAATAGAGTCTCCGGTGATCATCAAATAGCTAGTTATAGAACAATCAATGCCACCACAGTCCTCCAGATGAATGTTGTTTATTTTTCTCATCAAAAAAAATAATAAACTTGTAGGAGTCTGGTATATTCCATTCACCAGTAGATGGTGCCCTCTGCTTAGGTTTCAGTTTTGTTTCAAATGTTAATGATTTAATTAATCCAAATTTAGTTCAATTTATGGAAGCAAAGTCAGCTATTCAAATAGATTCAAGTGGATAGTTCAGCATTTTATAATGCCTTTCCATTAAGCCTACCCAGTTTAAGACTCCAATTTTCTATGTTTTAAAAGGTCTTTAGCTTCTGTCTCCTTAATTCCTCTTTTGGGTCTAGGATTTTTCTCTCTATGGTAGTTCGGCGCTTTGAAAAATAGTTCTAAGAGTCTCTTTTTCTGGATTTTTCTCTTTCTTTTTTTTAAAGTTAGGGTTTAAATAAAAAGGAATCTTCTCACTCAGCTTCAATTGCTGTTCATCTGCACCGCTCCTGCACATTTCTTAGTTGCCTTGGCTGTCCCAGCTTCATGGCAGCCATTATGGCTGCCTCTCCTGCAGGAGAATTGTTGCTCTTCGTGAACTGCAGGGTGCCCCTCTTTTTTTTTACCACCCTACAGGGTGGCTTTAGCTCCTTTCCGAGCCCTCCAACAGGGAGAACTCAGCGTGGGATCGCAGAAACCCATTCCTCATGTCCAACAGCTCCATGACATCAGCCGGAAGTCAGGGCAACTGGACTTTCTTGTTTTGCTTGAAGATATTTTGCTTCTCATCCAGGAAGCTTCTTCAGTTCTGACCATGATCTGGATGACTGAGAATCTCTATAGAGTTTGTTGCTAGTCTTCTAATTTTGGTTGTTGCTGCTTTTAAATATAATTCCTATAAATTTTTAATTATTGATTATCTTTCTTTCTCTATTACCATACTAGTCCTCGAAATGCTCCAGCATATTTATTTTTAAATTTTTTAAATATTTAGGCTCTTCCACATTCCAGAGGTTTCTATGGAAAATTACAATTGATTAATTACACATGTTGGCTTGGGTTTTTTTTTTTTTAAATTAATTTGAACAAGAGATATTTGGATCAGTAGCACTAAAATGCCTTTAAGTGTTGTCATTTTTCCCCAAGCAACTCACAAATATGTGCTAGTTGGTATGTTATTACCCCAAATAAAAAGTTGTTGTGTTTGCTAGTGTCAACCCCCAAAAAAGTTGGAATGAATTTTTCCAGCAAAAATAATAAATGTCAGTGAACAGTCCCAGCCATGAAAACCAACACCGGACCCAAAACAACACATGATGCCACCACCAATCTCCCTCACCAGACTCAAACCCAAACCCATCCCATAGACTAAAGGTAACCACCATCCAGAAACCAGACCACGGCTGCATCACCAGCTGCCACACACCCCGACCCCCAAACTAAGCAAACTGACACACACCATGAACACATAGCCAGACCTCAAACTCAGAGCCAAACTAAAACCCGGAATGTTACATCACAGCCATCCGCTCAGGATATCACATCACGGAACTCAGGAGGTTACATCACAAAATCTCAGGATGTTACAACACAGCCAACGACCCAGGAGATTACAGCACAAGACCCAAGATCTCACAACAATAGAACTCAGAAGGTCATCACACAGCCCATTACACCAGTCGTTACAACACAGGAAGCTGATAAACACACATCCAGTACCTCAGCCACACAGGTTCTTACAAAAAAGCCAATCAATCTGCAAACTCCAACTCCATCAACCAATCAAGAAATAACAACACAGCCAACCAGCCCACTTACAACAGAGCCAGCACATCACACCTCCCCACCAGTATTTATAGAGAGACGGCAGCTCCGATCATGCTTTGCTCGCACAAGCACAAAGCCAAAAGCAGCAGCCTGAAGATGGCGAGTGGGACTTCGTCGAAATGTTGGCAAGATACTCTCAATCTTACACAGGAAGACCCGAACACTCCAAGACCTACATACCTGTACCCATGAAAACTTTACATCCCTAAATTACATATATAAAAGCTTTTAAAAAGAAATGTGTGGGGAAGTCTTTCAGAAATTTCTCAAGTAATGAAGATTTGCTATCATTTTTCCACAGGACATCCATCTGACAGGCATTGAACTTGCATACTTAACATTTAAAAAATGTGATGGAAGCAACAGCAAATTATTGGTCTCACCCACTTCACCTTTAGGTATGTTGCTTTTCTAAATGCAGAGTGGAAGTGTTCAGATATGAAGAACAACTAAAGTTGGTTTGTTGACTCTCACCCAACACCCTTGAAATGGAAGATTCTTGTAGGCCTGTCAAAGGAAGTAGAAGTTTTTTTCTCAATCTTTGACTAGTCATATTTCACTCTTTTCCCCAAACCATCTCTCTTTTACTTTTATACTGCTAATCTAAAATTAATACCAGTAAATAGTAAAACTAATAATGCTATTTTCTGCTTACAAAAAAAAATCCTTAAATGAATGTGGCAATATTTGTTATCTGTTAGTCTGACTGGCTATTTTCTGAGTAAATCTCTATCGTCTATCTGGAATCCATCTGTTCTTCATTCATTTGAAATTACTGCTCCTATATAAGCAAAAAATATTTTACCAGACATTCATGCGACTGATTAGTTCAGAGAATGTACCACCAGACTATCATTTATTTCTTATTTGCTTTGGAGCAGTATAATTTGCTTCTTATCTATTAACTTCATCCCAGACTGTTAGTGGCGTAAGCTTGGACGGAGATTATTTTGCTGTTTTTAAGATAAGCTTTTATAATTACAGGAAGCTAAATGTGTCAGTTTGGGTATGTGCTGGACAGGAGTAAGATTAGGATTTATGGGTAGATCTGCAGTAGAAGATAACTGCAGTAGTTTGGTAATTCAAGGAAACCAGAAGTAGTAATTAACAAAACTTTTCCTAAATTTGGTTGCTGAAAAATACTGAGAGAAACAGGAGTGTATGTTTGTAAAAGAAATTATAATTCACCAATTCCTGATGCTAAGTTTGCTCAAAAGCTTCTTTTCCCTAAATCTTTGTGTTAATTTTTTATTCGGCACCAATGATGATCTTCTTGATTTTATAAAAGAAATGGGAATATATAAATGCTCTCATTGATTCTATAAAATATGCATTGGCCCCAAGAAGTTAGACAAAAATTCTATTTGCATTGTCCAACAATACGACACAATTAATCATGGCGAAGGTTTAATAAGGCTATGGAATTCCCAAAACCTTAAAAACAGTCCTGTACAGAAAAATTTCACTTCTACACAAAGACTCATAATGTCATGATTTAAATGAGCATGCTTTTCTAAGTGCACAGTACATTGAATAAAGAAATTTTCACTGACCAATCAGTCCAACAATTACTCATTTGGATAAAGACTTGTACAGCATACCTAAGTAGCCATTGAAATTGTGCTTTCATCAGCTGGTTGACAGATGCACATATTCGCTTTTCTCAATCAGTTGTTTTTCAACTATTGTACCCTATTGTAAAGTTTATTATAGCCCAAAAGATAAATATGTCTGTCAGGTACATTGGACTTACTTCATTTGAACATGCAGTCCAATATGTTGGAAGAAGTCAATTTGGAAAAATCTGGCCTACCTCATATTTTCCCTATATTCATTGGAAAATGTATATTGTGTCTTTCTTCTGCTTTCCCACAAATACTGTAACTAAGTAATACCAATACATAATTAGTGTCAATATTTATCTAAATATCCTTATGTATCTGCACATAATGAAATGATACACACATTCAGCAACTTTTAGTAACTGACTGTGAGAAAAATACATTCATTTGTTTGTAAGATACTACTGTATTTTAAAAATGAACATATATAATGATCTATTGCACATTAGGGATTAACACTGATTATACGCAGTGCTATTGTCACACCTTGAAAATCGACATAAAATTTTAAAACAATATGAATAGTGTTCCTGAAACTTAATACAGTAGATCACACCAGAGCCAGGTACATCTGTTCACGGTACTAACCATTATCATTAACATAAAACACTTAAAATCATTAAGTTTTAGGTCTGGGGACAGATTATTCCAGGGAAGGATCTTGGCTACACTAGACTTACATAATTTTGCATCTCAAAAGACCTGTGAACTGTTTTCAGAGAACAGTTTGAATGAAAAGTAATAGTCACACTGTATAGTAAATTCTGTATCACGTTTAATATGGATGTAAAAGCCTTGAAACTGAGTAAAAATGGATAAAGAACTTAAGAAAACATCTTTGAAAGCTCTGAATTATTGTCAGCAATAAAATCACTGAACTAGCAAATTGCAACTTAACAAAAGTTGGTCACTATTTCTAGGAGTATCTTTGTGCAGGCTAGTATGATGTGTAAATAGCTTGCAAGGAAAAATGCTTTAGCCACAGTAAACCATAATCAGATGTCACATTTAGCTTAACGACGAAGATTATTGGGACACTGCAGCTGGTGCAAAATGTAATTGCAGAAGATAATATAATGGCATTAAGTTGTAGTTAGCATCAAGTATTAGAACCAGGAAGACACCCAGTATATTGGACTGAACAGAAGCTTGGAAAGCTGGAGAGAGAATGATGGTTTAGAGGTCATTGGAATTATCCCAAAGAAGCAGGCAATACCTTAGTTTGCTTGTTCGTTTTGTATCTTCTAATAACTGTTGACTCCTGGTTAGGGACTGGATTGGTCCCTGAAGATTTCCTGGCAATATTTTTGTAGGTGGTTTGCCACTGTCTTCTTCATAGAAGACACAAAATCACCCAGCTGGTTTTATGCTTTAAGTGATACTAGAACTCACAGTCCCCTGGTCTAGTCTTGTACCTTAATCACTTGTACTGGCTTTAAAAAGGGGCCAGGTTACTGATCAATGTTTGTTTAATATCATTGTGCAATTCTATTAGTTAAAGTGTATGTGAAGTGATGTATAACTAAACTCCACAGGAGCATAAAAGGCTTCTGCACTGCATGGTTATGATATTTTTATCTTACTGTACATTTAAAACAACCAATGTACCTTACTGTACATTAAAACAACTTTTAATTGCCAAAATGAATATATTGTTTTAATAACTTCTATGAACAGAGGAAATATATATTTGGTCTGGAATCAAACCAATAAAGCATAGAAATTGTAAAACTTTGTTGGAATATTTTGAAAATTAAACAGGATCGGGTTGCTTGTTTGAACATGACCTTTGTGAATAACTAATTGGGAAAACAGTAACATTAAGTTTATTTAAGTGTCATGAATTGCCTCTAATGACTGATTAAGATATGATTTGGTTAATAGTAAGTGAATATCTGGTGGAAATATTACTGCATAAAATACCTTTAATATTAGGCTTCAGCATTCTAAATCTAACTAAACAAAGCAGATTCCAAGAACATACTTAATAGCTCTCTTTATGAATTACTAGCAAAAAAGAGACTCCATGTTCCCCAGCTTACTGTCCCCATGTTAGCTTTGCTGGCTCTTAAGAGCCTAGAAACAGTACAAGGCACTCAACCCACATTGAAATGGAAGTAGACTATTCAAACAGGGACTCACTTCAAGCTTCTTTGTTTCCATTATAAAGCATTAGTGCATGGAAACCATATTAGTCATTCTGGTTGTGTAGTCAGTGAATGGAATTGAGGCATGTGACACAGTTCTCTTCTATATAGATCGGAGACCACCTGAAGATTGTATTTCACTGCTCTGAACTAATTGGTGAAAGAATGAGGAATAAATATAAAAGATTATTACGCACATTCTTAAACAATTGGAGTGAAGGAATTTGGCGATCAGGATATCTGTCTTAATTCCAATTAATTATATTCATTTATTGATGAAGAGCAGGCATGATTTAAGGAGGATGAGTTTTGAGCAGGTTCAATACATTTCACCTCCTCAAATTTAATCTTGAAATTAAGAGAGAAACATGTAAATATTCAAGTTGAATCTGATATTTCCAGCCAATAAACAATCAGGTACTGGGCAAAGTGAGAAATTCTTTTTAGAGATCCTCATTAGCCACTTTGTGTCAGCAATATTGAATTAAATGTGTACAATAAATATTTTAAAAGGTGACTCTCTTATCATTGTGTTTTACTCTAAAACAGTTTTCATAGTCCAGGTGTTTAAATAGTCCAGAAGAGTGAAGGCTGTGATTTTACTATGCTCAAGTATTTAGTTTAAGTCTTGCGAATGTCTTTACAGCTATGCTGGACACTAGTAGTTTAATAGTTAAAATAGTTTATGTTTAAAATAATATGCTAGAAGGACACTATCAGTATTGTCAAGGGACAGGAGTAATACAACTATCTAATAACTATAACATACATTGTTGATACAATGAGCTTTTACCAAAACAGCATTACTTGAGCCTTTTTTGTAAAGCCTATCTTATGCTTGTCTGTGTTTGACAGAAAAAAAGAAAAAAAATTATAATATATTATCAGACTGTTGCAGAGATAAAAAATCAATATTTTATTGAGTTATAATTGTAGATAGTTACTATATTCATGATGTAGGATTTCTGGACATAAAACATAAAGTTTTTGCAAAAAAAAGTGCTAAACTTGCCAAGAACAGATATTTTGTGATCTGTGCTAAATCTCTGCTGGAAAAACATGAACAGCAATGAAGCTGAGAAGACACTAAAAGAAATTCAGGGCAAAGTGCCAGGCGCCCAGACGGAAGCAGAATGTGGACCAAAAAGATTGCGACAATCGGGTAATTATGGTTTATGAATTTCAGCTTTAATCTGTAGTTCAGTGAATCCTGATTAAATATCTGTTAAACACAATTAAAGTTTGTTTTTGTATTTCACCGTCTTGATCAGAATAATTAGAGACTGCGTGTTTCATGTCAAAAGTAGCAAGAGGAATTTAGTGAATGAACATCCTTTTTAAAAGCCATTTGTAGCACCAGCTGTTGGCATTATTTTATATTTTAGTGTTATCAGCATAAAGCTGGGCCTTCTCAATACTGAATGTTTTCCAGCAGGACAAGGATATTTCTGTCTGTGGTAGAATAGCAGACAAAAGTGGTGAAAATAGTAGCTGTGCAGGATAGTATTTAAAACATACAGCAGAAGTCTCTTACCTTCAGAAGCTACAATTATGAATACAACAGGTAGCAAAAACATCAAGTTAGATCACAAGTTTCATCATAGTTTGTCAAAGGTGAATTGGCAAATAGAAAGAATTTAGGGCATATATCTCAATATTTTGTCATCCCAATTAAAGTCTCTTTACAATTCTCACAATCAGTCTGCTGATTATGGCAAGATTATGGCAGATAGTTTAATATGTGTATAAACAACACTAAGGACTACTTTCTGATAGAATTAAAGATACATTGGTGGGGATGTCATAACACATCTACTTTTGTTTGTAGATGATGCCACATTGTTGGTTGAGAAATAAAGTGGTTTGCAATAAATATTACATTGGTGCAACTAGAGCATAAATCTGAAAATCAAGATAATTGGCTTAAAGTCACCCATTGAGATTCAGTTGCTGAGGGTAGACTTGAAGTTGGAGTTTTCTATAATAATAATTGATGACAAGACAAATGAAACATCACAATGCTATGGCTATTTTAAAAAAGCAAATGCAACATAGGCTACATCAAGAGAATTATAATTTCCAAATCATAGACAACATGATAGCAATAGCACTTATATACCACTCCATAGTGTTTTACAGCACTCTCCGAATGGTTTACAGTACCAACATATTGCCCCCAACAATCTGGGTTCTCATTTTACTGACTTCAGAAGGATGTAATGCTGAGTCAACTTGAGCCAGTCAGGATCAAACTGTTTGGGCAGAATTTAATTCTGCAATACTGCACTCTATCCACTGTGCCACCATTCTGTGGTCATTCTGCTTTATTTTGCATTAATCAACTTTACCTAATATTTTCATAAGAACTAAGCTAAAGTGAAGCAGATTCTAAGCTAGTAAAAGAGAATTATCAACAGACTAGAAACTAAGCTCTATGGAAAGAAATTGAAGAAACTGGAAATGGTTAACCTTGAGAAGTAAAGGCTGGGGGCAGAGGCAGAATATGATAGTACTCTTCAAATACTTGAAAGGATATCACATAAAAGAAGGTCAGGATTTGTTTTCTATTATTCAACAGAACAGTATATAGAATAATGAATGTAAGTTATAAGAAGATAGAATCCAGCTGAATATTAGAAATAGCAGCAGAAGAACTGCAAGTGCAGAAAATTATTCCATTGGATATTCTAGGATGGGCCAGACAGCCATATTTTGGATATTTTAATTAGAAGGATGGACTCGGATAAACTAAAAAGAAAACTTCCAACTTCATAATTTTGTGATTTTGTAATATTGTGGACTTGTTGATCAGACTCTAAATTCTGAAGTCAAAGGGAAAATAAAAGCATAGACATTTACTGTATATTGTTAACAGTGATTTTTAAAATCTTTCTCTTCTGGCCTTTTAATTTGATCTCATCAAAAAAAGAACTTGGTACATTTATTCACAAAGCAGTGCTGATAATAAAAAAAGCCGTATCAGTATCCTAATTAACTAGAATACAGTGTCAAATCCCCAAATTCAACTGAATTCAGATCTAATTATATTTAAAGTAGACCTAGTTAAAGCAAGGAGATTTCTTATTCATTATTAATGTGAATCTCCTCCAAGTCTGGATCCAGTGACTTTACATTATAATCTTCAATAATAAATATTCAAGTTCTTAAAGAACAGTACTATGATGTATTGACCTTTCAAGATAGAACTCATAAAATAACAGAGTTGGGAGGGACCTTAGAGGTCTTCCAGTCCAACCCTCTCCTCAAGCAGGAGACTTTATACCATTCCAGTAGTTTGATGGGTATTCGGTTTCTTCTTGAAAACCTTCAGTAAGCCATTTATTCTATATCTATGCATTTGGTTTTTCTTGCTGAAGTTTAATTTCTTATTTTTTTTTCATCATTCAATTGCTTTTTGTTCGATAGGGACCAGTGTTAAGGTCTGTCAAGATCCTTCTGTATCTTGAGTCTATCTTTAAAGTGTTGCCTATTCCCTCAATTTGATGTCATCTGCAAATTTGATAAATTTCCCTTCTATCGCCTCATCTAGAACATTTATGAAGATGTTGAACAGTACTGGCCCTAAGACAGAAAACTGTGATACCTCACCACATACTTCTCTCCATTTAAATGTAGTTCCATTGAGGACTATAGAGTAGCTGGTCAGCAAATTGTGAATCTGATTAGTAAATTATTAAGAAACCTAAGCTCGCAGCGAACGTTTTCTGAAATTCTCTTTCAGCGATCATGATAATAAAACAATGAACCCAAACTGAGATTTCTAGCATGCTAAATTGACTAACAGTACCCTTTACAACTCAATTTTTAAAACATGTTTAACTCTGTGTTTATATTATGAGTGTGTGAAAAAGAAAAAAGATAAAATGTAGTGCGATTTAACCCTTCTTGGTTCCTATTAAGAAGTGACTCTGGATTTTCAAACATGTAGAACCTTTACATTTAGAACTAGCTTAACAACTACACTATTTTGTCACCATTCAGCAATATGGCATTGGAAAAGTAACTTTATTACTGGTCCTTGCACTTATGACCATTATAGCATCCCCATTATCACATGATCAAGATTTGGGAATTTCACAACTGCAGTCATTTGTGATCATTGTGTGGTCACATGATGTCTATTGCATGCTTCACACCCAGATGCCAACAAATTGTTCAAGTCACGTGTGTATTAATAGGTGTGAGTAGAATATATTTATTGCAACACTCTACTTGTTATAGCGATATCCCCAAAAAGCCTCCTTCACAACCCCCCCTCAAAAGCAGTTCAGTGAGTATGTCCAAGCACATGAATGAAGTTGAAGCAGTAAGTTCCCAAGCAAACATTATCCATAAGGAAACATCCTGGGACAAGTCCGGAATGAATAGTCCAAGTCCAAAACTAGATCCAAGTCCAGGTCTATGAATAGCCAACAAGACAAACCCAAGGCTCCCAACACAAAATCAAGATACAAGAAACATCGAACTGAGGATTACACACAGGAAACTGAACAGTTATCTTTGCCAACAGCTCTCGCAAGTGCCAAGTAATCCATAAGTTAATATTCCTCATTGGGAGGCGCAAAGCTGCTTCCTCCCTAGCAGCCTTGTCAACCTTGTTTGAGATTCCTTTCTCTCTGCTTTTCACATCCACAGATCAAGTGGGGGGGGGGTTTGTAGCTGTTCTTCATCAGAAACATACAGTGGGGCAAAAAAGTATTTAGTCAGCCACCTACTGTGCAAATTCTCCCACTTAAAAAGATGAGAGAAGCCTGTAATTGTCATCATAGGTATATCTCACCTATGAGAGACAAAATGTGAAAACAAATCCAGACAATCACATTGTCTGATTTGGAAAGAATTTATTTGCAAATTATGGTGGAAAATAAGTATTTGGTCACCTACAAACAAGCAAGATTGCTGGCTCTCACAGACCTGTAACTTCTTCTTTAAGAGGCTCCTCTGTCCTCCACTCATTACCTGTATTAATGGCACCTGTTTTAACTTGTTATCAGTATAAAGGACACCTGTCCACAACCTCAAATAGTCACACTCCAAACTCCACTATGGTGAACACCAAAGAGCTGTCGAAGGACACCAGAAACAAAACTGTAGACCTGCACCAGGCTGGGAAGACTGAATTTGCAATAGGCAAGCAGCAGGGTGTGAAGAAATCAACTGTGGGAGCAATTAGAAAATGGAAGACATACAAGACCACTAATAATCTCCCTCGCTCTGGGGCTCCACGCAAGATCTCACCCCGTGATCAAAATGATCACAAAAACAGTGAGCAAAAATCCCAGAACTACACGGGGGGAACCTAGTGAATGACCTGCAGAGAGCTGGGACCAACGTAACAAAGGCTACCATCAGTAACACACTACGCCGCCAGGGACTCAGATCCTGCAGTGCCAGACATGTCCCCCTGCTTAAGCCAATACATGTCTGGGCCCATCTGAAGTTTGCTAGAGAGCATTTGGATGATCCAGAAGAGGATTGGGAGAATGTCATATGATCAGATGAAACAAAAGTAGAACTGTTTGGTAGAAATACAACTGGTCGTGTTTGGAGGAGAGAGAATGCTGAGTTGCAACCAAAGAGCACCATACCTACTGTGAAGCATGGGAGTGGCAACATCATGCTTTGAGGCTGTTTCTCTGCAAAGGGAACAGGACGACTGATCCGTGTACAGGAAAGAATGAATGGAGCCAAGTATCATGAGATTTTGAGTGTAAACCTCCTTCCATCAGCAAGGGCATTGAAGATGAAACATGGCTGGGTCTTTCAGCATGACAATGATCCCAAACACACCGCCCGGGCAACGAAGGAGTGGCTTCGTAAGAAGCATTTCAAGGTCCTGGAGTGGCCTAGCCAGTCTCCAGATCTCAACCCCATAGAAAACCTTTGGAGGGAGTTGAAAGTCCATGTTGCCCAGCGACAGCCCCAAAACATCACTGCTCTAGAGGAGATCTGCATGGAGGAATGGGCCAACATACCAGCAACAGTGTGTGACAACCTTGTGAAAACTTACAGAAAACGTTTGACCTCTGTCTTGCCAACAAAGGATGTTTAACAAAGTATGGAGATGAACTTTTGATATTGACCAAATACTTATTTTCCACCATAATTTGCAAATAAATTCTTTCCAAATCAGACAATGTGATTGTCTGGATTTGTTTTCACATTTTGTCTCTCATAGGTGAGGTATACCTATGATGACAATTACAGGCCTCTTCCATCTTTTTCAGTGGGAGAATTTGCACAATTGGTGGCTGACGAAATACTTTTTTGCCCCACTGTACCTGTTGTTTATCAGTGTGAGCTGATGGAAGTCATGCCTTTCTTCCCTCTTCTTGAATGGGTGGCTGACCATCTGGTCGATCATATCATCCAATTCATGATGGACCTGGAACTGGGTCTTCTTCTGATCCAGGCTCTCTGGGCATTCCTGGAGGTTCTGGGTCCCCATGTCTGATAGCCCCAGTTCTGGATCCTACCCTGAGTCAGCAAACCTAGTGCCATCACACAAACAGAGTCAATGGAGTCAATGGAGGAAGAGGCAATAAGATGACAAGTTGTGATCATGGGATACCTTGCTTAATGGCAGCAGGTGATTTATTTATTGATTGCAGCTGAAATGAGGTCATAAGTCTATCACAGTTACATGATATCCCATTTAACTACTGTGTCATTTAGAGATGAAGTTGCCAGTTCCAATTGTGGTCATTAAGCAAGAACTGTTATTTTAATTATAAAATGAAAATTTTAAAATAAAATCTATATTTAAAGATAAAATTTAATCAAACATGATAGCCATTTTATAAACTGCAGATTGTGTACATATAATACCCTTAACAGTGCAGAGGAAAAGGTACTAAAGCACTATAAATTTCAGTCTGTTTAAGAACCAAATTTATATTTATATTTAGTCTGTAGAGACACATATAGAATTTAGATTTCCATAGCACTGAGATTATTTACTAAATTTACAGATAGGTTATCATACGAAGAATAGTCTGTCTCTAAGGGAAAAGCAAGTTAAATTTGGAAAAGAAAGCCAAGGGAGCTTTATTGCTGTTAAAGTACAAGCGTCATGAATTGTTTCTGTGATTGGTCTCATTGAATCCGCATATAGACGGGAGATTGAACAACTAGCCTCGTAGTGCGACCAGAACCATCTGGAACTGAACACACTCAAAACCATAGAAATGGTGGTAGACTTTAGAAGAAACCCTCCCATACTACCACCTTTATAATATTATACAACACAATATCAGACCTTCTAGAAATTTCTAGTTCTATCATATCTCAAGAAATGGATGCCTAATATCAAAAAGGTTATCAAAAAAGCATAACAAAGAATGTTCTTTCTGCGCCAACTCAGAAAGCTCAAACTGCCTAAGGAGCTGCTGATATAGTTCTACAGAGGAATTATTGAGTCTGTCATCTGCACCTCTATAACTGTCTGGTTGGGTTCTGCAACCCAACAAGACAGACCAGACTTCAGAGGATAATTAGGACTGCAAAAAAAAACCAAACCAATTACAACCAACCTGCTTTCAATCAAGGACCTGTATACTGCATGACTCAAAAAGAGGGCTGTGAAAATATTTACAGACCCTCACATCCTAGACATAAACTATTTCAACTCTACCCTCAAAATGACTCTATAGAGCACTGCACACAGAACAACTAGACACAAAAACAGTTTTTCCCCAAACTTCTGGTGGTGTTTTCTTTACAGATGGACCGAAGACTATGATCATGCACGGCTTCAGTCTGTGCTCTTCCCGTTGGAGGGCTCTGAATGGGGCCAGAACCACCCTGCAGGGGTAGTGAAGAAGGGGGAGACCACCAGTTGGGTAGAGAGGAGCTGCATTTCCCCTCCCTGGCTAGGCATACTCCCTCTGAAGATGGGCTGTAGCGTGGCCAATATAGCCACCCTGAAGAAGGAGAACTAACTGGGACAAAGATTGCGCTGAAGCGGTGAAGAAGCGAACCGGGCTAATCAGGCGCAACCTCTGGATATAAAGGTACCCCGAAATTAAGATACTAAGAATTTTTTTAAAAAAGACTAAATAGGCATAATTAAAAGCTGAACTTGAATGTGTAGAAAACAACAACCAGTAATTGATAATTAGATTTATTGGATTTTTGAAACTTAAAAGCCCTGAACAGAGAAAAGAAAGTGGGGAAAAAAGGGTGGAACTTGGACATTACAGAGAGCACCACCTAATGGTAAAGAAAAAAATTCAGTGATCCTTTAAAAAGTGGCCAGCTCTTTCAAAAGTTTTTGGAACTTGATACAAAATAAGAGGAACTTTGTTACAACAATGTAAAAACCCTGAAAAGTGAAAATACAGAATGTTAAGATAAAAGAAAGAAAAGTAAATAAACTACCTTGGGATTGTTTGGTGATTTTGGCAAAACTTAAAGAAGAATTAACAGAAACTGATAATTGGAAATAAATATTAAAGATGTTGGCTGAATTAAAGTACTGGACAATTAGTTTGGATTTAAATATTAAAGAAAGGAATAAAGAAAACCTAAAAGAAGAGTATAAAATGGCAGAACTTTTTTGAAAATAAAAATGGAACTCAGAAACATAAAGGAAATATTACATGAAATAAATAAATTGTGCTGTATTGCCTTACAACTAATAGAAATGGCGATTTTGGAGAACAAAAAACAACAAGAAGTGCCAGAAGGGGAGGAGCCGATTAAAGAAGAGACTAACTCTAATGAACAAATGGAACAGCAAACACCAAAGTGAAAGGAAAAAAGAAAGAAAATTAAAACTTGGAGGTTTGATGAGATAATTAAAAAGGGAAATGTTTGGAAAGCCAAACAAAGAAAAAGAAAACAGCAGAAAAAGGAATTGCAGAAGAAAGCTTTAAAGAGGGAGGGATATGAAAACTGGAGTAAGAAATGGAGGGAAAAAATGAAGGAAAAAAGAGGCAATAAGAGAAAGGATGGGAAAAGGAGAAAATCGAACAAAAATGAAAAGAAATTGTTTAGTTAGGAGACATAGAGATAATGGGTAGATTAGGAATAAGCAAGGTAACGTGTTGTAATATAAATGTATTTGAAATAATAGTAATGTGACATATAAAAATATAGACTTTAAAAATGAAAAGATTTTTTTTCCTTTTTGTTATTGGACTATTTGTTATTGTTAAATTACACATAGATATAATTGGTATAGATATGAAATTGGAAAGTTATGATAAATATACTAAATAAGTTTAATAAAATTAAGAACATAGTTAAAATGAACTATGAGGATTGTTTTAAAAAGATTAACATCAGTTTTTATGGTTAATCGAATAGATTAATATATTTGCAGTAATAAATGTAATAGAAAGTAATTAAGGGGGAAAATACCATTTGGAATCCGGCTTAAAATGTATATGTGTTATGTAGTAATTAGGAGATTATTGTTACTAACTTATAAAGGAATAACTAAAAAGTGATCATATTATGATAAATCATTATTATTTTGTATTAAAAGGGGATTAATTGAATGATGTATGGGGTGGTACATTCAAATTAGTAATTAAAGAAGAGGCTATATTAGAATTAGGATGGAATGTTTTAAATAATGAAATAAGAGTATGCGATGAAATTGCAACCGTGACAGATAAATTTACAAAAGTATAATGAATAAAGAACAAGAAATAAGAATTTTAAATATTATATAAAGAAGATGCGATGATAAAAGAAAATGAAATAAGCTATGAATAGAAATATATACAATAAGTGTGAAGAATATAAGGATGTTTGAGAAATTTTATAGAAATTATGTAATGTAATGATGTGATATGAAACTGAATGTGAAAGATGAATACGTAACTAAGGTCATGTTTGTATGGAAATGTAAAAACCTGGAACTACACTGTTCACCAAAAGAGATTTTCTTGAAAATATAAAAATAAAAAACTTTTTATTTAAAAAAAAAGAACAGTTTTTTCCCAAACGACATCACTCTGCTAAACAAATAATTCCCAAAACACTGCTCACCACTATTTACTAAGTCTGCATTACTATCGCTATTAATCTTCTCATCATTCCTATCACCCATCCCCTCCCATTTGTGACTGTATGACTGTAACTTTGTTGCTTGTATCCTTATGATTTATATTGACTGTTTCCTAGTATGATTTGATTCCCTATGTGTAACCTATGACTATTATTAAGTGTTGTACCTTACGATTCTTGACAAATGTATCTTTTCTTTTTATGTACACTGAGAACATATGCACAAAGACAAATTCCTTGTGTATCTAATCACACTTGGCCAATAAAGAGTAAAGAAATAATATTTTAAAATTAATTTTGATACCATTATCAAGTGCAGGATGGATTCTTCATATAAATGTCCTATGCTCTTGAATTATTTTAGCAATAGTTGACTTGAGGTCTTAGCCCTTCGTGGCAGGAGAGTCCAGAATACCAACTCCCAGACTTTCCCAGCTAGTTGAAATTAAAATTGCTAGGCTTCAGAATCAGTAATACAGGTTATACTAACAGAATCTTTAAAATTTTGCAGTGAGAAATGTATGTGATTTCACTTAGTTGTCACCGTGCATAGAGCATTGTCATGAGACTAAATTAAATAAATTACCATTTGACTGCTACTGTTTACCTGATTGAGTCAATTGCAATTATGAATCTCTTTGAGTCCATACCTGCCTACCATACAGGTAAATATCTGCTGTGATATTCTTAATCATCAAGATAAAAATCAATAAAAGTAAGAATGTCATATATTGAGATTTCCTAGTATATTTGCACTAACAACACAGGAAGAGAAGGGGAGGGAGGAGGGAGAGACAGAGAGAGAATGTGAAAAAATCCTGCAAATGCTGCTATTCAGTGCCATAAACATATAGCTAGACACTCCACTATTATCAAAATATTTGTTTATCAATTTATGGTAAGATTTTGGTTATGGTTTATATATGAAGTTTGTTAATCCATTATGTGAATGGCTTTTTAATGAAGCTAAATTGAATAGATGTGAAAAAAATCTGGAAAAATATAAGGAATAGAAGCTTTGTTTTATTTGTTTTCTGTTTCTGATCTCAACAGTATTCCCTGGCAGGACATTTTGAACTTTTGTCAGTAAGCATGAACATTTGCAGTTTACAATAAACTGAACTGAAATGGAATTTATTTTTTAAAAAAATCTACCAAGTGCTCAAGGACCATATTTTGCATTGCTTGTAATAAACAGTTTGTCCAAATGTGATCCTAGCTAATGTTATATTATTCTGAATCAAATCCTTGGTCCATTTTGCCGTACTGTCTTATAGAGGAGACAACATTTGGAGCCCAGTGAATAAAATGTAATCTGCACTTTGGTTGCTGCAATGATTAGGACCTAAATAAAACTAAAGCCAAATAAGTTGTCTTAATAAACAGTTTGGATTGTTTAATTTTGAAAAATGATTTTTAAAGGCATATTAACAAATCCTTAGCTCTTAAGGCTTTTATTCTTCTTAAATACACAGAAACAATGTAGAATATTTATTTAAATGGACTATTGCCAATTTTTTCCCTATTTGACATTTTCTCAAATGGTTGTCTCCTTCACAATTGGAAATTTTATTTTTTTCCTAAAGTATACTTTAAATATACAGTATAAGCTGTTTTTATTGCAGTTATAATTAAGAGAGCACTTTCATTACATTTATTCAGCTGTAATAATATTTTAGCTGATTTTTTCATGCATGTTCTTATAGAAAGTCTGAAAAAGTAAAACTATTTATGAGAACTAGACATTTCAGTATAGATAAAAGTATATTTATTTTCTATGACTATTCATTCCAGTTAAAGTAATTATATCCCATTTCTTTTAAAACTCATTTCTTAGTTTCTGTACATCAAATTAATTTATTGATAACAAGTCTCTATAAAAACTAATCATTTTAGGCTTTTTTTTTTGTTTTAAAAGATTTAACTAGTTGTTCTAGTATCTCAGGTGACTTAAAAATGAAAAGGTGCTGGTACAAACAAATGTTGATAACAAATGTTGTAACTATAAATATTCTCATTGGGTTATATCTGATAGATGATATTGCTTAACACAGGATCTATTACAATTCATTTTTATCATCTATCAATTGGTCCAAAATCAATATCTCAGCTTCCATTCATTTTTTTCAAATCACCATCTTTTCCCCAATGTTTAAAGTTGGGTTTCCCATAACATCAATTTAACATGGGAAAAGTTTTTTTCAGTTAGAAATTATATGAAAAATTATAACTTTTTAACCAACACAATTTCCAGAGTATTAATATATTTAGATCCTAAATACTATCCAAATGGACTATATGGATATATTCCAAAGTTATCTAAACTGGAAAATTAGTATCGGTTATTGGCTGCAGTGCTTAATACCTGACAATACTAGTGTAAGCATGATAATATAGCTCCAGATTCAGAAAATTGAAACCTCCATCACTGCCCTTTCTGTAAAGATATTCTTGGAAACACACACAAAAAAAAAATTTAAACAACAAATTTATTTTCTAAAATAAATTTTCCAATTATATGGATTGGAATTAATCTAAGAAAATAAATTAATCTGGTTGTAATTTGAAAGATTCCACCTTTCCCCATAAGGTAATGATTCCCATCTACTGATATCTGAAGAAACCTCAGTGGTACCTTGGTACTCATCATTAATTGGTTCTGAGAGACACAATGAGTACCAAAAATAAGTACCAAACAATTTTTTACCATAAGGAATAATATAGTGAGTCACAGGGCAGTCTATACCAACAAGTTCTAGCTTGTGTGTCAAATACTAAATAAACAATGAATATTGAGAGAAAAATTTCACATCAAAATTCATTGAATACCAAATTTGATGAGGTTCAAAGCAGTATCAAGATATATTGAAAAAAAGAATATTATTTGCAAATAAAACCTACTCTACTTACCAAGTAAAATAGATGGGTATATAATGTAAGTATACTACATAGTTTATGTTGTAAAAGGGCATTGGAAGAATATCTGAAGGACAATGAAGAAGCACTGAAGCTTCTAAAACAAGAGAGCTTACTGAATGGTGTAGAGACCAAATTTGCCTACAAGATCAGATGAAGAACAGAAAAGAGGCAAAGGCAAAATAATACATGCCTACTACATTAAAATAATAATAATACATACCTACTACATTTTTTAAAAAATTGACAAAACAGATAACAAACTCTGGCAATGACCACCAGCAGGAAAACTTTAAGAAAGAGACAGAGTGATCAAGATGTATGTATTTGTTCTTAAGACCAAATACAGAATTGAGAAGACAGCAATAGACAGCTGCAATAAGCTAAAGAAACAGTTGACAACAAAGTTAGTTGCTGCAAGAATATTACATAGACTGGCTACAAAGAAGGGCACAAGAAAGTAATAACAATATTATTTGTGCAACAATCACTGTTTTTGTTTACATATTCTCATATTTCTGAAGTTAAAAGATTTGCAAGAAATACCATTTAAAAGATTTGCAAGAAATACAATTTGCAAACTGGTGGGACCATATGCTGGCAAACAAGAACTGGTGGAACCACAAAATGGACAATGTTAACTGGTGGGTCTTCAGAATTCAAATGGACAAGTACTTGTCACATAACACACCAGATTTAACAATTGTGAATAAGACAGAAAAAAAATGTCTGGATAGTGGATTGGGCAGTACCTGGAAATAGCTGAATAGAAGAGAACAAACTGGAGAAAATGTAAATGTTTACACAATGTAAAGACCTGGAAATAGAAATAGAATTACTGTGGAAAAAGAAAACAAAGATAGCACCAATAGCAATAAGTGCCTTGAGTGCAATGCTAAAATATCTGGAGCACCACTTGAACACCATTGGCTTTGACAAAATCACCATCAGTCAATTGCAAAAGGTAGCATAACTTGGAACAGCTTATATCCTGTGAGGATACTTTAACACCATCAAACAACATCGTTTAGATAAAGACATGGTAGGATAAAAATGCCAAATCCAATTTAAAAATCTACCTGACTGTGCAACAAACCATAATATATTTTAAGAAAACAAATATTTGTCTTCCTAAGCTGGATATCACTGATTTTGTCTCTTTGCTTATTAAGTGAAAAAATATAGAATGGTTTCAAACTTACTAATTGAAACAGATATACTATGTATAGACATAAATGTTAAAGTTGACAATATTCCCAGAGTTTTTATCATGAAGTTAACCATAGTAAAAACAAGCAGAAATACAAAAAAGTGCAAGAAATTTAGAGTCTTAAAAAATATGTATTTTCCCATGCATCATTGGGCATTCAAATACAAACAGATTCCAAGGAATGAAACACAATCAGGCTTGTCCATTACCATATTTCAAACATAGGCTGAAGGCCTCTGCATTCAAAGGATTTAAAATCTGAATCTGATCTTGGGGATTAGTATAACATATAGCTGGAAAATTTGTGGAAGTTTGAAGCTATATTGATCTGGTAAGACATCTTGCTTTTGTGAAAAGTCTTCTCTTTTCAGAGACTTATTTAGTAAAATCAAGATTAATTGGTCCCTAGCTTCAGCTAGAATGCCAGTTCAATGGAGTCTTAAGTGATATACATAAAATTCATCTTTGGAAAAACACTGGAATTTTAATAACTGAATTGGAACTAGTTCCTTTTCATTAAAGGAATTTTAATCACATGATCAATCTCGACTGGAAAATCTGCTCTTGCAAGAAAAAGCTTTCTAAAAAAAATTCTCCATAAATTCAGCCAGGTTTGATTGACTTGGAAAGTTTTCAATGCCAATCACACATAGTTTTTTTCTCACGTAATTGTGACTCTAAGTAAGCAATTCGTTTATCCAAAATATTATGACTGGCTTGAGTAATCATCTTGTGGGCAACCAATCAATCCTCATAGCAAGTCATTTTTTCTTGCATCTGTTTTAAATCACATTTAAGCTCTGCCAGATCTTTTACCTGAACCAGGATCTCTTTTAACAAATTAGAAGTATCCTCTTCCGTCATCTTTTTCAATTTGGCAGATAGTGACACAGCTGGAATTAAGCTAGCTGTTGAACATTTGGGTTTAGTTCCCATTCCAGTAGCTCATTAAAAACAAAATAATATGTAATGAAAAGTTTTATTTGTGCAACAATCACAGTTTTTGTTTACATATTCTCATATTTCTGAAATTTGAAAAATCTTTAATCAGGGAGAAATGTGCACTCACAATGCTATCCCAAAGCAGAAGTGAGTGTAGTCCACAGGATAGGAATAGGATAGGAAAAGTCCAGATATAGTAATCAAAGCAATTGCTTAATTTATTTTGTCTTTGAATATTAATATTTCATTTGGAAAGGATGCTTCTGTTTGTCATAAAGGTCCAATTGGTTTTCTCCCTTTTCAAGAAAACATCAGTGGATAACTTTTGTGTTATCTTGAATCTTCCCTTTTTTGGGGAATTCAGTCTGGTTATAGTATTAAGATAATAGCATTGTCTGTGCTTGTGCATGATCCTGTATATCTTGGCACCTTTTGATGCCATCAATCATGGTGTCCTTCTGGAATGACTTCTTTGCCAATTCTTTGGTGGTTCTCCTTTTTCTTTAGCCTATTCCAGCCGGTATTGAGGGAGCATAGATGTAGCCTAGGTTCCCCTTATGTTGGGTGCTCCTGAGCTCTGCAAAATCATCATATTCAATTCCTGTGCAATTTGGTGGTCCTGCTGGACTTGTGACTTCTAGCCAAGGAGTAGGTGGCAGCCATGGCTAGGAGATTCAGCACAAATTTATCTTGTGCATTAATTTTATTCATTCCTGGGCCAGGAGACCCTGCTCATGGTCCTTCATGCTATATACACATCTCTCTTGGACTATTACAATTAATTCACTATAGATGGAGTTGCTATTGAAGACCAGTGGAAACTTTAACTGGTTGAGAATGCAGTGATATATGCAATTTGAAATGCCTCCCACTGTGCCCATGTTATATTGATGTTGGCAAGCAGCATAGCTCCCAGTTTCTTTACAGGAACAACTCAAAATGTTGGCTATCACCTTCAAAGGCCTATGTAGCAGGAGATCAGTTTATTTGCAGGACCACCTATTGTGGGACATGCCCTTTATCAGTTGCTGTGGTAGGATCTAGGAAATAAGCATTTTTTTTGTAATTGCTTCTGCCCAATGCAACAGGCTTTGCTCAAGTCCTGGGCCTTTTTTCAGGCATTTGGGTAAGATGGGAAACGAGCCCAGTATTTGTTCTTTTCTTGAGAGAATAAACTTATAGTACTGGTAATATCTTAAGAGTTTTAGGTCTTGTGATTTTATTATTTTGTTAACTGTGTTTGTTTCATGGAATATAAGCAGCCATATAATTTTTCATTTTATTTTTCCAGGAAAACATATTTGACCTCACCTCTGTTATTCCACTAAGTATTTTATATGGCTCAAAGTTTTAGTCATATATTCTGGGGTCCTTTATTTTTTTTTATTATGGTGTTAATTTTTAGCCAAATCTATTCAAGAAATAGGCAGAATAATTATAGGTAGCGAAGTGCTTATTCAGCGTAACTTCACACTCAGTTAATAATCCTTGCAGAGGGATTGTTCACTAAAGTTGGATGTATATAAAAGCATACATTTTAACTAACTGTGAATGCACCTAACTGCAACCTTGAGAACTATTTTGAATAACTGTATTGATATTGACCTAATGTGCTCTCATATATTTCAAAAAGCATTCTGATGATGTGTGTGTAATATGTGTGTGTATTTATGTCTAATTCTACAAACATGATCAATTTCTCTTATATCTTGCAAGCCAAACTCTTAATTGTTTATTTTCATTGCTGCAACTAAAAATTATTTCCATTGATGGGAAGCAAATGTGTCATGTATTATGTAAAATTTTGCCCAGATTTCTGTGACTTTTGTATAACATCTACAGCATGAAATAATTGATAATATGGCACTGATCTAGCTTTTAACATTTAATTACATCTATTGGACTAAAAGCTTTAAAAGTTGTTAGTATTTTAAATCTTTCTACTTTTTGCAATTGATTTTTTTTCTATTATTTTCCATCCTAATCAAAAAGACATTAACATGGACAGGAAATTAATCTAGCACTCTAGAGATTAATATTAATCTGATAATGCACTGTCCTCATGATTTCGGGAATCCTTTTTCTTACAGTGCATTATGGCACTGAATTTATAAGCTGTTGAGATAAAGGTTCCTTTGCTTGAAAAATAGAGCTCAAATTTCTTTCCCTTTTTTTCCCAGAGCAACATCTTTCAGTAATATTGCATATTTCAATTTAACATGTTAAAATTTTGGAGTGATTTGTATTCCAGCTGTACAGCAATGAGGCTTTGGAAAATTCTCTAAGTGCAGTTTACAGAAGAATTAGAGTATTTGAGTCCATCTGCTTGTATATTTTGGTGTAGGTATTTGTCTTGTTGCTACAAAACTACAAGAAAAATTGACTTCTGAAATTTCACCTTATTTAAGTAAAAGAAAGAAAAAAGAACTTATAGAAGATCATACCAATAGTCATGCTCTGTTTTTAGAATCAGGTTCAGCTAATTTATGTGGAATAATAAATACAAGGTTAAATCCAGATGTCTTGGCTTTGGAAGCCTGTAGAATCAAGTTAGCTGTGGTATTGATGCAAGTGGAAAAATATGAAATTGCAAATGTCAGGATCAAATCAATAAGAAAGCCAAAAGTAAAATTTAAACATTTACTGCTTATCTTTTTTACAAAATAAACTGAACTTATTGTTAATTTTTTTTTACAAGGTAGCATATGTACAATTGGAACTGCATGTAATTACAGTGAATTTAATGTTGGTAATGAAATATATAGAAAACTTTAACTAGAAAAAATTATGCAATCTAAAGAGATGCCATTATCTTCGTATTTGTTTATAAACAAAAATATATCCTGAAATGATTGAAATAGATGGGTAGGTTAGAAAAAAAATTATCCAGCAAACCAATTCTTATGCAAGTAACTCATACAGGTCATCAATCTTTTGATCACTGCACACATTCAAATGTGTATGGGGAATCAAACCTATTAATAAAGTGCTTGTCATAGTGCCATTAAATCACAAAACGTAATGTTTGAATCCACACCCTCCAGCCTAATACTGAAAAAAGATATCCAAAATCTGCTATTTCTAGAGAAAAATCACAGAATGCCCTAATCATAGTAATAAGAACTGAGTGTGGCAATGAGTTTATGGACCACACACAATCTAGAAAAGAAATAATTTAATGTTCATCTGCATAATAGAATTTATTATGATTTTTAATAGTTGTATAAAGATATTAATTTCAGCAACAACAGAAATGCAATTCTGGTACACAGGAATGCCTAAGTTAGAATTGAGAGTTTTCCAAATATTTTACATCATCTAATAATCACATAACTTTATAGTTGCCATGTAATCCATGTAAAATCATTTGGAGGAATAACATTCTGGTGAATTGATTTCTACAACACACAATTATCTCTACAGATTTGCTTTTTTTATCTGGGTATACTTATTGGCCAGGTTAAACTGAATACTGTAGAGATTGCAAAGGCAATCATGCTATTTAAGTGACTTGTGAAAAGGCTGTTACAGACAAACATTTGTGAGTTAGAAGGGCCCCACTATTAAACTGTTATTGGTTTTAAAAGGGCCTGTAAGTTCTAGATCTTTTCATTCTGAGCCTTAGCAACAGAAAAAAAATAGAAAATATTTTCCACAACATCCTGTGGAAAACATTATTGGTTACTAACTAGAAATAGATATAAACATAGAGATGCATTTGTTAGAATATGTATTCAGGGTGCGGATATTCTCTCCTTCCCTCTCCTGCCCATATATAAAACAGGAACTCTACGTTTTTTTCATTCAGTAAATCTTCCCCTACTGTTTATGAAAGATAAAAAGAATCTAGGTTTTTGTGTAAGAAAAGGATTGATTAGTGTCATGTACATATGCGTTCACTTCTGTTTATGCAAGATAATAAGAGCATTAACATGGAGGTGGAATAATGGTGTTTATAATTCCATCGCCACTGTTTATATAAGATAAAAACAGTGCTTTTTAAAAAGTAAAATGGTAAGAGAACATTTGCTGTTATGTACATACATTAATTTTTTTCCCACTTCTGTTTATAAAGTATGAGGATGAAAAAGTTTAACAAGTTGAAGTGAAGTCAATACTGTTTATAACATGGTTCTTGCTGTTTACCTAAGATAAATTAATTTAGAGTATGTAATTTTTGTCTCTTCAGAAAGGGGAATTGGGGTGACAGCATTTGGGGCTATATTGTGTACTTTTAGCAGCTTCAGCATTCTTTCCCTTATTAGGAGATATGCGAGATATATGCTAAATCACGCCAGGCTGAATATGATATGACTTCTTAAAATAAGGGACATATTGAGATAACTTGCCATGGAGCCATGACTTTTCAATCTTGTGACGCTCAGATGTGTTCAGATAGAGCTGTCTTCTTAGCAGCTAATATGTCCAGTTCCTGTAATTGCTGTAATGATATGAGTTGTAATTCTCTACTTCAGAAAAGAGCCAGATTGAGAAAAGGCCAGAAGTAGCTAACTTGCCACAGGGGTTTAAAAGAGACAGGGACAATTACAGGAGAGCAAAAATAAAATCCAAAATGGCTTGCAAAACAAAACAAATAAGAGGAAAACCACCCTAAATACTCCACAGCCGCGCATTACTTCACAAGTCTTGTACATTTTTCATATTAAATAATTGTTCCCCTTTATCTGTTTTACTTACAGAGATTGTTTTAACCTTATTAGTTCATTACAGTTATTGAAACATACATTCACATCATAGAACACAGATACTCATTTCACAATGTAATACTGAATATAAGAGAGAGGGGCTCTTCTGTATACTTTGACAAAAACAATACAATGCAGCTGGTAGAAAGTAAATGTGTTACTTCCTTTTTTTTCCCCAAGAAGCAGAAGAAAGGTTTGTACACACATAAATAGAAGACCTATAAACACTACTTATCAAACACCAAATTTGTCTTGCTAAATAACTTACTAGCCGCTTCTATAAGGGATGGATCCAGTGCCTAGCTTAGTAGCAGACCAGATATCAAAATTGAATTAGCTTATCAAAAGCAGGCATGAGAAATGTGCCATATATTTGTACATGTCACATTTTCTTGAAAATAATTGGTACCAGAAATTGGAATAATCCCAAAATGAAAGATACACATGTTTTTACAGATTTAACTTTTAGATACCATTTCAGTGTTTTATTTATTTATTTATTTTTATTTATATTTATATGCTGCCCTTCTCCGGAAACTCAGGGTGGCTTACAGTCTATGGAGCACCATGCTAAGTGCTCGGCAATAGCCTTCATTCCATTGTATATGCCTGCTTATTACTAGGGCTTTTGGCCCTCCCCAAGCGGCATTTTTACAAAGTCAGCTTATTGCCCCCAATAATCTTGGGTCCTCAATTTACCTACCCCGAAAGGATGGAAGGCTGAGTCAACCTTGAGCCTGGTGGGATTCGAGCCTGCACTAATTGCAGGCAGCTTGCACTAAGTACTAGATGATTAACAGCCTGCACCACCAAGGCTCTTAACAGCCTGCACCACCAAGGTCCTTGGTTTCCAAATGAGATACAAAAGTTACTCTTATCAGAAAAGAGGACTTTGGACCACTGAGCAACAGACCAGTTCTTTTTTTTTTTAGCCCAGGTAAGACGCTTCTGATGTTGTTTGTTGTTCAGGAGCAGCTTGACAAGAGATATATGACATTTGAAGCCCATGTCCAGGATCCGTCTGTGTGTGGTGGCTCTTGATACACTGACTCCAGCCTCAGTCCACTCCTTGTGAAAGTTCCCAACACTTTTGAATGGCTTTTTCCTGACAATCCTCTCCAGGCTGCGGTCATCCCTGCTGCTTGTGCACCTTTTTCTTCCACACTTTTCCCTTCCACATAACTTTTTATTAATGTGCTTTGATACAGCACTTTGGGAACATCCAACTTCTTTTGCAATTACCTTTTGAGGCTTTCCCTCCTTATGGAAGGTGTCAATGATGGTTTTCTGCGCAACTGTCAGGTCAGCAGTCTTTCCCATGATTGATTCCTACTGAACCAGACTGAGAAACCATTTAAAGGCTCAGGAAGCCTTTGCAGGTGTTATGGCTTAATTGGCTGATTAGAGTGGGACACTTTGAGCCTAGAATATTGAACCTTTTCACAATATTCTAATTTTCTGAGATTGTGGATCTGGGATTCTCATGAGCTGCAAGCCACAACCATCCCAACCATGACACACCACGACCTGAACCATCCCGCCCCGCATGCAATGTGTCCATCCCATACATCAGGTTCACATCCCAAGCTGCATTACTGAAATAAATGAACCCTTGCATGATATTCCAATTTTTTGAGTTTCACCTGTATCTTCCATTTCAAGGGTTATTGAGCCAGTGCTGTTCAAAGATATTTCAGTGATCTTGTGGCCAGCATGATATCATGGAGCACTGTTACATTCCCACTGAAGTAGTAGCTATTTATCTACTCACATTTGCATGCTATGCTATACATTTATGGAAGCCATTACAATTTCAATTAATGTATGGATATTACAGACTAGTTTTGCCTAGATTGTATTTATTTGTATTGATTTTAAAGCATTATTTATTATTTATCTAGTGTATGGCATAGTTCCCCAACTCCTGGATCATGGCCCACTACCAGGCCATGGCCAGTTTGGAATCAGGCCACAGAAAGTGTTGGGCGAATGCACATGAATATGCATCTTCCCTTATGTGAGCGGTGGATGCTTCCCCTCACTGCGCAAAGCTTTCTTCATGCAAGCGGCATGTGCTTGTGCTCGCAAAGCTCCACTTGCGCAAGTGGTGGATATGCATATCCACCGCTTGCATATATGGAACTGTATGTGTGCATGCATGTGCTCACTACTCACATAGAACCGCCGCACCAGGCCACCAAGCTGGAAAGGTTGGGGATTGCTGGGGTATGGCATGTCATACGTGGACTAACAATAGTCCATATATATATATTAACATTTCATTTAGACTGGTTTTAATTTAAAGTATTATATTTCTCCCTCTGTCTTTACATATGCCTTAATTTAAACCAAATGATCATCTGGGGCACTTTTATAATCTTGCTTTGAGATCCATCATGACTACATATCACTTATATGTTGATAGTGTTCTTCCTATATCTGGATTATTACATGTAGTAGCATGTGAAAAAAACCTTTGAGAAATGGTTCAAAGAGATGATCACTTGGGAACTGTTAGATAAGAAAGCCTGCAGCTGCATAACGGGTGGAGAAAGAGGATCCGAAGGGACCTGCTCTAACTTCTCAGACTGTAAAGCAGACAGCAGGACAGTTCTACTTTCAGACTTGCATGATTGATGCCAGCCTTCACAGGTAAACCAGGAAAGAAATAAGACCAGAGAAGCTAATTCTATTTTTGTAAGGCTACATTAATAGAATCTTCCAAGTTTGAAAGTGTAAATCTCTTGCCATCACCTTTACAGACTGAAAAGACAGGAGAGGGCCCTTCTGAGCATTTTTCTCTACCTGTTATACAGATGCCAACTATGCCTTCTTTTATCTGACCATTGTTTAGGCAGCATCACTTTCCCTGTTTCTCGAGGTCTTGTCCACACATCATCTCATTATTCTGCTTATATATTACTGTCTGATAGAAGGTACTAAAAGGTAAAATCTGTGTTTATGACCTACAGTATGTTTAACTATGTGGGGAACATAGCAGTGAAACCAGAGAAAAATTATCACCAAGTAATCAGGCAGATTATGATCTGAATTATTTAAAGAAAATAAGATTATTTATATGTACAATATATTTATTATATTTAAAACAAGATAATTTTCACAACCAAATTTGAAGGTAGTAACAGGGAAGATAAAATAAAGTTAATAAATAATAAAATTAGAGTTTTATTTTCACGTCTGGGCACATGTATTTTTGTAGTTAGTACAGATCCTAAAACAACAACCTTGTATGGATGGAAGATTTCAGAATTGACAGGCATTTTATTAAGAATCTAGTAAGAATTGGGATTTACCAGATTCCATATATCTGGACAAAAATATATTTTTATGAACTATCTCAAGGAGATTGTTTAACGTGTCTTACACTTAGTATCTAAATTAATCATAGTGCTTTTTTTCCTCCTAAGCAATGACAAAAGACACTTTGCACTTTTATATATTATGTTAAACTTTTTTTGGTTATAAGCAGGTTCTATAAAAGTTTCTTCTGTTTCATCATTTTGACAAGTGACTTCTACTAAAGTTGATCATCACAGTTTCTTTTTAACTTTTTCAGTTACAGAAAACAGCAAACATTTCTGAGCTACATAGAAGCAAACACCAGAGCTTTATCTACAGTAAGGTAAGTCATGTATGTAGTCAGAAAGAAAACCCAAGTCGATTTCCTATAATCTCTGCTTTGAAAATGTTGAGTTATCCTTGGCTATTCAGTGATCCTTGTCTCTATGATGCAGGAATCAGCCTTTGGAAACTATGAAACAACCTTAGTAACCTTGAATTTCTTAAATTCTTTGTCAAAAATATGCTATAAATTATTTTTTAATTGTTTGTTTTTCTTGGCTATTTTGACTATTTAGTGTATATATTGTAAAATATAAAGTGCCTCTAAAAAGCTGCATTTTATAATATCTATTGTAGCAGATCCAGCTTTTCTTGAGCTGATAATGATTATTATATCTTCTTTTCCTGAATATGAAAAGGTCCACAAATGGAGACTAGATAATACATTTTTAAACTTATACATTGATCCTGTGATTGACTTAAGTCTTGTTTACAAAAAATTAGTATCTTTGCATCTAACATGTTAATGTGTTAATCTAATAAATTAAGCAAGAAGATTGACAGTAGATAGTATTGTTACTTTGATTTGTCCTAATGGTCAGCTGGTTTTAAGGCTTAATAAATATTATGAAACTCTTAAAATTATGCAAAATGTGGGAAAAGGACACAAGTTTTCTCTCATATAACACCTACCACCTAGAAATATATAGAAAACCTCTTTGGGAGGAGATTTAGGATACATAAAAATGGTTCTTTGTAATATATTCAGGTAATTTATGGAAATTGCTTTCACAAAATATGATAACACATGCACAGGCTTAGATAGTTTTTAAAGGGTAGATCAGCAACCATATTTGGCCAATGCTTAGAAGTTCAGAAAGGCTAGGCCAAAATAGTATTTGGATGAACATATAAATATCTCTGCTGCATCAAACCAAGGCCTAGCAAGTTGTATTTTGCTTCTCAGCTTAATTTTACCCCCATCTTGTTTATGGCACTCTTCTCTCCTGAATGACCTGGTCATCCATGAATCTATTGACAAATTTCATCCTATCCCACATAGTATCTCTGAAATATTTATACCCTTTGAAACCAGATGCTCCCTAGTACCTATTAGTTCTTATCCAGATGTCAGTTGAAATACTCATTTTTAATCAGACGCCATGTTTCCATTTTAGATTCAAGGCCAATTCACTCATTCAGAGAGTTTGTCTTATAGCAAAATGTTCTCCAATGCCTAAAAAAATATATCTAACTCTGCAGTATAGTAGTTGATCTAGATAGCTCATACTGTCTTACACCAACACTTGCCACATAAATTACTTAACCAAAATAATATATACCCTGTCCAATTATTCAAATAAGCCTCCTTAAATGCTACTAATCAGTTCCAAAAGTTTGTCAGCTATCTTACCAAACTTCTACTTGATGCTGCTTTCTTAAAACCATCAGGAAATACCAAATCTGTATGCTAGATTTAGGAACTTTAAAAAAAAAGACAGCAGAAGACAGGAGGCAAACTATTTCCATATTGTTTTTTAGAAACAGCATAGTCTTGACCTTGTAGTCTCTAGAAAAAATAGCTCATCTCAGGGGTTTTATCTTTTTAAACATGGCCTGGAATCAACAGTTGGCATGAAGGATGCTATCATCTATTTTGAGAGATTTGTTTGTTTTCAGAGGACTTTTTTGTTGGTTTAATACTCACTAAAAAGCAGCAATTAAGTGGCACCCCATCCCCTCAGGAATGGTCCTGTTACAAAAGACCAGAATGATGAAATGCTTCATGTACCTCATGAAGTCACAAAAAAAGATCTGTTTTAAACTTATACTGCAACCTTATAAAGGACAGGGTTGCATTTCAGTGTCTCAACAACTATTTTATCAACTCCATCCAAATACTTCAGTACTGATAGGGCTCTTTATTTTTAATAGTCATGGGTTGGTTATAAGCAATCCCAGGATCAAAAGCAGGGTCTCCATGTTTAGTTAATGCTGTCCCTTACGTTTTCATAATAGATCCATTTATGCTGACATTTGATAATGTTATCGTGTTATTTAGTCATGATAATTCATAAATCAATCTCAAATCTGAATAAGGTTTATTAAAATTGACAGATCATCATGGTCATTCCACAACATTGGTGGGGGGAAGAAATATAAATGGTGAACGGCAAACAGACCACTGAAGACAGATATATGTACTTGTAAATCATTCCATTGCTGTATCATATGGATAATCCCATTGTGTCTATTCCAACCCAGTTGGAAATGGAGAGGTATAATAGCTTTTGGATATTTCAAGAAGCAGTCATTCTTTTCCTCGCCTCTTAAGAACATTAAGATACTGACTAAAAGGGTCCTTGATCATATATCTTTTTTTGTTTTGATATTCACTAGAAATAGGTGTGAAATCTAACATATTTGCTAATAGTGTACCCAACCAGTAACTGTATTTCATCTGTTTTTAATGTGCATTTATTCAAAATAATTTGCTTTGGTGGCTTCTCAATATATTAATTTCTTAATATAAGACTATTTTATACTGCTGCTTTACCCTTTGGTGCTTTCTTGAGTACTTCATAGCAGGTCAAAGGCTGCAGCATCTGTTGAGAGTAGATTTATCTGATGTGAGGGCCAGTTAGTTGCTAAGCAACTTTTCGATTTAGCAGCATTGAATGCAAAGCAGTTACTTTTTAATGCAAATAAGTATAAGAAGTGATAGGCGGTTGGCTGCTGCTGATGACACATACACAAATGAGTATCACACATAGTAGAAATGATTTTCAATTCCTGAATCACAAATCACATATGTGGTGAGTGTTCTGAATAAAGGAGCTGGCTTATATGATAAAACATACTACGGTATATAAAAATTGAGGAAACATACAGTATATAGTTTCTCTGATTTTACTTGGAACTTATGCTTCTCTATCCTTGAAACAATTTCTCTTTCAGAAGGATGTGAATAAAGAGTCATATCTCTTGGTATGTCTGTTACGTAAATAAGGTCTGACACCGCAAATGTTTATAACTCCTGATTCAGAAAGAAGAGTCCTACAGAGTTTTATTTTCTGATATTTTAATGGTTTATAATGGAAAGTGTGTAATGTAAATGGGGTGTGTGTGTTATGTAACATTACTTACAAATGAACTTTAAAAATAATAAGTAGGAAATTCTTACGCCTAAAAATTAAGCTTTTTGCAGGAAAAAGACCCAAACATGAAATGCCACTATTTACCCAGATAACAAATCCACAGAAATAATTGGGAAAGTTTTCGCCATCATTCAATACAATATAGCAGTTTTTTGACATCAAAAATACTGAATTTTAAGTATATGTTTTTTTAATAAATACCTATGGAAAAATGTAGGTTATAAAATCAAAATACAATAGGGTGAAAAGTGAGTGAAGGCTATTTAAGCAGCATTTACTTTTCACGGATATAACAGCTTATTGATTGGAAGAACAAAGTCCTAGTTAGCCTTGCTCTTCAGCTTATGCTCAGTTCATCACTGGCTAATGAACTCTGTGTGTGTGTGTGTGTGTGTGTGTGTGTGTGTGTGTGTGTGTGTGTGTGTGTGTGTGTGTGTTCTTTCCTGTTCTGTAGTGCCACAGAAATGTCCTTCTAAATTCTGATCACTGTAATAACTAATTTCAAGGAATCATTAGTGTGGGTTCAAACAATATCCTATAATGAGTATGTTGTAAAAAAATTGACATAGTTTATTTCTGTGATTCATATTCATATGGAAATAATGGGTTGCAAAATAACATTGACATTTTTCTTGTATTGTACAAAATCATTGCAAGCACTGTTAATATTTTGCCTAACAAATCTTGGTTAGTCCTTTTAAAATATTTTATTCCAGATACAGTTCACCTACAAAATTGTGGACCCAGGTTGTTGCATAGTAACTCTGGCATACCAAAAGTGTGTTTAGGATTGTTTAATGCTTGTATTAGCGGACATCAGATTATGGGATCTGATAAGTGAGTTGAAGGCTATTCAGCTGGGCCCAAAAATAATGCCAGCTATTTCAACTTGTCCCAGCAACAACCCAAAAACATTTCAGTGGCTGCCTTGATCTTATCCATTATCCTTATTAATTGTTGTTACCTTCTGCTAATCATGGTAATTTGTTATGTTCTTTATCCATTTTCGACATAGACCTAGAGTTGCTGGTCCAGAGGTGGTATTCAGCAGGGTCTGACCAGTTCTGGAAAACCAATAGCAGAAATTTTGAGTAGATTGGAGAACCAGCAAATACCACCTCTGAATGGCCCCCTCCCCCATTATTCTCTGCCTCCCAAGTCCCAGCTGATTGGCTGGGTCTTCTTTTGTTGCCCTGCACAGGAGAACGGAGCTGGAAAGCAGGTTAGTGGGATGGGGAAGGAATGGAGATTTTATAGTATCCTTTCCCTGCCACGCCCACCAAACCATGCTCACCAAGCACACCACGCCCACCAAGCCACACCCACAGAACCAGTGGTAAAAAAATTTGAATCCCACCACTGTGCTGGTCATTGCCTCAGAGTAGCAGCTAGTCTTTTCTTGTTCCTGGACTCTTTGGTTCTTCTTGAAATCTCTGTATCCTCCTTGTAATTCTCCATACTGATAAATGTCTACCTTGTTTTTTCTTCTTTCACAAAATTTAAGATCTTTTAACAGGTAAATGTTGAAAAAAATATGACTTTTATTTTTCTTACCATTGATATATGCATATCCTTTTAAAATGCATGTCCTTATATGCATATCTTTTTAAAATGTATTATTAGTGTATTCCCTAGGAATGTATGTCTCTACTGAACTATCTTTATTGATTGTCCTCAACTTAGGACTGTAATGGTGCCTGGAATTTCTGCCCCAGTCATGAGAGTCATAAATCAAGGCACCCACTGATTGACATGATTTTACTACCTTTTATTGCAGCAGTTATAAAACAAATACAGTGGTTGTAAGCATGTCCATTCATTCCTATGGATCTTTTTGACTAGACTGGTTTTGAACAGTAAAACTTGAAAACTGAGTAATAAATCATAGTCCCATGATGATGGAACGCTGTCTATAAAAATTGATAGCCAAGTGCACAAAATGTGATTATGTGACCATGGAGGGTGCTGCGTCAAAACTCCAGAAATGGGTCGATGTTTTTGGGGTGAGGTTAATTATAACTGTTCTTAAGCACAAGAAACAAAACTGTTCACTCCTTAATTTCTTTGTCAACAACTGTAAATTCACTTAACATGCTTTACATTAAATTTCTCTTAATATTTAATATTAATTTACACATTTATTTTGATAATGAGCTCTTTTATTTTTTACATGTTAAATAGATGCAGATATGGGAATCCTTGTCAGTTATGCTAGCTAGACCATTCTGTTTTTCCAAACTCAGTTCTTAGCATTCTTGCTCATTGTAAATATTCTTCAGAAGAATAGGCTGTGTTAAGCCATTAGCTGTTCTTGATGATATGCACCATTACAGCCCTGCTATTTTCCATACAACAAAAGTAAATTCTGTTTATACTATCTTGCTTTTTTCATTATATACCTTACATTAGCTATGTGAATTCACATCATGTTGTCTTTTCTGAAATCTGTCTGTTCGTTTGGCATATTTCACTCAGTGTATTTAATTTAATGTAATTAACCCAAAAGTGTTTTTTCAGGAGGCAGCTGGATTTGTTGTTTTTTCCTTGAAGACATTTTGCTTCTCATCCAAGAAGCTTCTTCAGCTCTGACAGGATAGTGGGGAATAGAAGAATTTATATTCCTTGCAGACAGCTGGTCATTTGCATCCTTTTAAAGCAGGGGTGTCAAACTCAAGGCCCATGGGCCAGATCTAGGTTGTGATGTGGCTAGATCTGGCCTGCAGAGATGCCCTTGAAACAAAAAAGGACCAGCCCCTGGCACTTCAGCCCTGGCCCATGCCAGCCAAGTGTTAATCTATAACTTGATGGCCACCATCTGGGCCACAACACAGTCAGCTTTAGATCTTCAGGACTGCCCTATAGCCAGCGAGGATCCGCTCTGGTGCCTCAGCCCGCCCCCTGGATACTTACTGCCTCCTATAGGCACTCCCAGGAGGTGTACCCAAGGTGGCAGGGGTGGCTCCTAGCTTGTTCCAGGGCTGCCGCATGGATCTAAGGCTCACTGTGTTCCAGGCCGAATGGCCACCATCCAGTTACAGATCAGCGCCGCACCTACCACCAGGGCCTCCATGGCCTGCTTGCTGGCTTGGCCTTTCAGCCCATATGGTTTCTCTTTCACTGAGACTATCCCCACCCCAATCTGTGTGGGAAAGCCACAGCCACAGTAAACACAGTCACAGTCAGTGCTGCCAATCTCTCCCCCTCTCCTCGTCCCTTCCTGAGCACAGAGAAAGGAATAAAATGGGACTGAGAAGGTGGGACGGACGGACGGACGGAAGGAAGGAAGGAAGGAAGGAAGGGAGGGAGGGAGGGAGGAAAGGAAGGAAGGAAGGTGAGAAGGAAGAAAGGAAAAAGAAAGTGAAGTTTTTTTTGTGGGGAGACAGCAAAAGAATCAGCATTCCTTGGCTGGGAAGTGGGAAAATCCAGGAAGAGAAAGTAAACCTCAGACCCAGAAAACCAAATTCAGTTCCTACCGCTCACAGGAAAGGAAGCAAGGAAGAAAAAGGGGAGCCAAAAGCTAAATCCCCGAGGCTGCCATCGCTCCGGCTGGCAGTTGATCTCTCCCACTCTGGCTTCCCTGTTCAATTGCTTGCGTCCTTTAGTTCAGAAGCAGCCATGTGGGGAAGGAAGAGGCTTGGGTTTTTAAAGTTGCGAGGTTTATCTTCCTCTTACTCCTTGCTTTGCACCATAGCTCTCTAGCTTTGGAAGCATTGTTTCTGGGCTGGGGGATTTTTCCTTGGAATAAAAGGCGGTGGGAGTGGAGGAGGCAGTGACTCGGGCTTTTGTGTGTGTGTGTGTGTGTGTGTGCGTGTTTCTTTTCCTCTTCTTCCCCCTTCCTTTTTTTCTTGAAAACAAAGGAGGTGCCAGTAAGAGGGATGGAGTTGTCCCAAAAAGCAAGACTCCAAAATTAAAAGAACGGTTTTTCAAATCCTTAAAAAGTTAGGATGCTGACCCTGGGCCAGCGATTTCTCTTTTTCTTTTGGGAAAAAAACAAACAGCAGGTATCTGACCAGGCATTGCCTGGGATGCGGGGGAATCGCCTTCATCCCAAGGAAAGGGAAGGAAGGGATAAGAAGGAAGGAGATGGGAATGAGAAGGAAAGAAGAAGGAAGTGGAGGGAAAGGAGGAAGGAAGGAAGGAGATGGGAATAAGGAGAAAAGGAGGGAGGGAGAAAAGAGAAAGGAAAAGGGAATGAGAAGGAGGGAGGGGAAGGAGGAAGGAAGGAAGGAAGGAAGGAAGGAAGGAAGGAAGGAAGGAAGGAAGGAAGGAAGGAAGGAAGGAAGGAAGGAAGGAAGGAAGGAGGAAGGGAGATGGGAAGCTGGCCACATCACCCTGGCCACACTCTCCCAGGTCCCTTAAGGTCAGCCACATGATGCGGCACTCAATGAAATCAAGTTTGACAATCCTTTTAGAGGGTCATTGAAGCACTTGGAGGCTTATCTGTGTCCTCAGGGTCACCTGAGTAGTGATTCTGTTTCCTGTAGTCTGCATTCCATTTCTACTTCCACACCATTCAAAAAGTGTTCACCCCAAATTGTATAGCTAAAAGTCTGTAGACATTCTCAGTCTCTACAGATTTTTAATTGTTTTATACTTTTGGAGTCATTGATTGAGATGGTCAACTATAGCAATTGAATAAATAAATTCACATATTCTCTTCCATCTCCCTCCTTTGGCTGTACTCACACATTGTTTCCAATTTTTGGCTATATTATTTGATTATATATTTGTTATTACAGAGCTGTTAGAAGTTTAACCAACACATTTCTTAAACTGTAATGGTTATTTTATCTGCTGCTGGTTCCTTCCTGTTTAACACTGGCTCTATTCATTTGAATACATTATTATTTAATTCAGCTTGGAGAAACATATCCTTTCTCTAAATTGCTTTTATTATATAAAACCTTTTGTAAAGTTTCAGTATACTATTTGTATATTCTTTAAATCTCATTTATGTCTGTTAGAACTCTTTCATTACAATTCCTGAGTACTCCTACCTTACCTATACATTTTTCTGTGTTTTTTTCTGATATTAACAATACCTACTATGATTGTACTATATCCTAGAATCTACTCTAACTTATAATACTGGCATAAGTGATTCAGTAATTAGATTCAAATTCAGAGGGTTTTTTGAAGAAAGAATGGCTTTTTCCCACTTAAAATGTAGCAGAATGCCACCTAGATAGAATATAAATAACGGTGGTTTTCTCCTCAAGTATTGTTTAAGCTTACAGAGAAATATGTGGTAGAAAACAAATGGTGATAGAAATGATGGTTTAAATGCAAACAATATCCTTACTGAATATATTTTGGAAATATTTTCCAGTTATTGGCTGTAATTTTTAATAATGCATTTTTCACACTGGCTGAAAGCTGCAGGAGCCAAGACAAGACTTCCTTTGTCTCCCCTTCCTTTCAACACATCCTCTTTTCTAGTGTCACAATACCATATATTACATAATCCATTTTGACTGCATTTAGACTTTTGTGTTTGTCCTAAAATGCCCAATATATCTTATATGTAATCATTTTCATTTCTTTTGAAAAACATGAACCATCAGAACATCTACTTCTGTTCCTCTGCCCTTTTTTACCTGGTCCTTGTTGTTTTTGACATTTTTGAGAATATTTTTTTTTATATATACATTATGCGATATCTGTTTCTCATCATCACGTTTTCTCTTTTATGCGTTCTCAACCTTATTTGCTTAATTTTTTTCCTCTTTCTTAGCTTCTGTTAATTTCACCCACTTCTATGGCACTTGAAAACAATTATTTTCACTTCTTTCCAAGCAATTTCTAAAGCATCTTTTAATTCTCTAGTGATATTAATACCCTTTCTTGCAAGACTCCTACATACTCTTTCTATTGTTGTTTTTAGTTTACATTAACTTCTTTTCATTAATTTCCTTTTCTTCCATGTCTGTTCTTCCCAAGATATACTTACTACATTACCAAAAAATGACCTACCCCATTTCTTAAAAGAAAACTTCTCATCATCCTTTCATTCTCACTAATTATGTCCATCTTATATCATAAGCAATCAAATCTACCTTGATTTTACATTCATGCCTTTGCAGTGGATATAGTTACATTCATAGTATACAAAACTGACGTTTTCTATGCAGATACTTAGCAACAATCACTGCTGTTACTCATTCATTTTTTCCAAGCTTTCCAATCACTTTTTCTATACAGGTAGTCCTTGACTTAGCATAGTTCATTTAGTGACTGTTTGAAGTTACAATGGCACTGAAAAAAGTGACTTATGATCGTTTTCACACATACAACCACAGCATCTCCATGGTCACGTGGTCAAAATTTAGACGCTTGGCAACTTACTCATATTTATGAAGGTTGCAGTGTCATGGGGTCATGTGATCACCTTTTGCAACCTCTGTCAAACAAAGTCAATGCGGAAGCCGGATTCACTTAACAACTATGTTACTAACTTAACAACTGCAGTGATTCACTTAACAGCAAGAAAGGTTGTAAAAATTAACTGAACAGATGTCTCACTTAACAATAGAAATAGTGTGTTCAACCTGTACTCTCATATTCACATCTCTTGCATCTTTCCCTTTTCTCTTTATTTCGCAACCAGTGTATATAATGTTTTAAATTAATTCAATAACCAATTTTGATGTTTATATGTATTCTTCTCACATTCTAAGTTACAATCTTCCATATGTTGATTAACAGGTATACTTTCCATTGATCTTCACTGCTTTTCATGTTTTTAGTCTATCAAAGTGTTAACATTATGCTTTTAAGTAAAGTAAAGAAGGAGCAGGGTATATCACCAGATTTAATGTATCCATGACAAAAGTGACATTCCCAGAATGCCTGTGTCAGATCTACCATCACACTGCTGCAGTCCTGCTTCACTCTGATGGCATCCTGCCATAAATTATGGGTTGGGGGGGATGGGAGGATATAGGGAAGGGGGATGACTGGAACCAGAAGTGCCAACATGAGACAGTGGTTCAATGATCCAAGGACAAGGGTATGGGAACAGAATGCAAATGCCACCAAAGAGGTGCCAAACTTTACAACTGTTACCAAAACAACTGGTTTGAACTTTATTGGACACTAACAACATGACCAAGGGTGTGGGAAAAGAGAAAGTTACTGGGTTTACACGGGAATCCTCAGATCTGGCTTTTAGTAAAAGTGTACCTTTTCTCTACAAATGGAGTCGAGGGTCTTTCTTTCCTAAATGCCAAGCTGGGACAGACCTGACAATCTGTTACTTTTAGGCAAATTTTGCTGATATGCCAGCAATGCAACCAAACCCTGTTTTAGCTTGTTCTGAACAACTTGCAAGTTAAACAAACCAATATAAAGGATCAGGTAGTGTACTAATACTCAAAATAGCTCACTTCTTTTAAAAAAAATTACATCTTTTTTTATCTTTACTCTTTCAGGATGCATAAAACTATTCAGTTTATTGATCACTTCATGCATTTAATGAAGTGGATTCTGTCCCTGAAAAGAGTAAATCAGAATAAATGCATTATGCTTTATGATATAGTAGATGATTTTTACATTGAGGATAGATTGGATTGTGTACTGACAGAATTTTTCTGTATGTCAGTTATTATTTTCTTCCTTTTGTTGTTGTTACTGTTCTTGTCCATTAAAGTAAAATTTTCCTGTAAATTAACATGTGTGAGAAACTAAAAATATAAGGAAATTATCCTTCGTGATATATTTTAACTGTTTTGTATTTAAATGAAAAAAATATTAATATATAATAATTTCAAGTACTAAACCATAGTATAGTTCCTTTCTACATGTACCCAGCTAAATTACATTTGTGTTTTTAACCACAACATGGGACAAGCCTTAATAGGTGCTAATAACTGTAGTAGAATTGGGAAATTATTGCCTATATATCAACAAGTTAGTAATTATGTATGATATATGCCCTTATCTATACAGTAAGATTTGTTGAATTGTGGATTCAGTCTTTTTAAAAATAAAATCTCAGCAACATTAACTAAACATTTGAATGGTTCTTATTCCCTAAAGATATTTATTGACACCATTTTTTAGATAAAGTATTTAATTTTTTAAAAATACCATTTGAGATATACAATTTTCTCCCAACATTGTATAGCCAAGAAAATTCAGCTTACTAATCCATGCCAGAACATCTCTTGGCATAATTGAAAAATGATTCTTTTAACAATATTATCAGACTATGCTATTTTACTTATGGGGAATCTTTATACTCTCAAAGGAAAGGATAATTACTAATAAGAACCAATCAACTAATGAGTTAATTCATCTCCCAGGGTCATTTTCGCACATTAGTAACCTATTTATATGAATTTATATGGACCTTTAGAGTAATTACCTTATTATTAATAATAAATAACAAGCAAAATTTCAATTATTATGTTTATTAATTATCAGCAAATCTACTCAGTGGTACAATGTGTGCACTAAGTTTTCATCTTAAGTGCTTCTGCTATTTACCTGGTTTTTATGAAAATTTAATAGTAAATTTCACTAATTTTATTTTTGTCCTCAAATATCATGTTTTGAAAATCATATCCTATATGAGTTTCTTAAAAGGATCTGGGGTGAATTTATTTGCTAGACTTTTTCCTGAATTTCAGTGGCTACTCTAATATAAAAATGTTATCTCCTACTGTAGAATAATGCAATGAAGAAGATGGTAAACTAGATGTAGATTTGTCTATACAATATATTTATTTGTCATATTCCATTTCTATATCCTCAAGGTACAAAAAACAACAACAAAACAAACAGCATATTATTTAAAATATGTTTGACAAATATTCACCCTGTGTATATTTTCTCTAAATGCACTTTAAAATGTTTATTTTTTATCTTATGCTAAATCTGCATTTCAATGTATTTTTATATTTAATGCTATTTCCTCAGCATTTGAGCTGAAAATTACTCCAAAATTCCAAAAGGTTTTGCAGTACATTTTGTATAGTGATATTTCAGATCACTTAAAATATGAACAGTATAAAATACTTGAATATTATTGCTGCCTATATAATAGTAATTTATCTTATACATTCTCATACGTTCCTTTTATACATTTTTGTGATGTATGAGAAATAACAAGCTTTCATGGTCCTATTCCAACATTCTTGCTGGTTAACTTTTTATCAAGTTTGCCTCCTTTTTGTCAAGTTTGATGTCTTTTTGTTGTATTGATTATTTGAGTTGATGAATGTTTTGGAGGTGCGTTGAGCTTTATTTCCTTAATATGGCTTGAGAGACTTCATTAAATTTAATATTTATTTCCAGTGCTTTCAAATATCAGTTGAGTCAATGGCTACTCCTCTGCTAAGAATAACAAAATCAGCAAACTAAAAGTGTCAAAGAGAATATTAGGAAATTCCTAATAAATTCCTTTATGGGTGTGTTTTCTTTCTTTCTTTTTTTGCAAGCACTGCCATTGTAAATTATAATTAACAACTATCGTGTCACTATGCTAAATCAAAATACTTATACCAAATGTAGGAAATTGACTTCTGAGTAAAGAAAAACAATTCCTTCTTGTGTTTTCTTCAAGCAACCTTTATTCATCGGGTTCCCCGCCCCCCCTCCAACTTCCTTGCCTGCAGAAGCAGAGAATGTGATGTTTCTGCAAGAATTCCATCTAGGTCTTTGATGCTTTTCTCAAAGGTGCTTTGCATAGAGACTTTCTCTTGATTGAGGATTCTTTTTAGACAGCTGGAAATTCCTGATGGATGTTAATTGGAGTTCAGTTTGAAAATACAGAACTGCTTTTATTGCATCTGTCTTTCATTGATTTCTGTGAAAACCATAATTAGACTTTTTTGTAGGTGGACATATCCAAGGAATGTTTCAGTTCAGTGCCTTCATCCATTTAAAGATGGACTTTACAATTCTTTGTTTTTCTTAAAGCTATAGCAGCCAGTCTTATAATCAGAGTTCTATTACTTTCAAACTTGCTCTCTAGGTTCAGTCTTGGGTATAAATAAATGCAAACTGATTCCTCTTCATACTATTACATAGGTAATAAGTATCTAATATTCAATAAGAGGTTAAAAATAATTCCATCTTGTTAATTAGATGAAAAATTACATGTATACAGGGGTTTTTGCTAAGCTGAATGCAATTTCTTTTAATTATTTGGATGACTATATCAATTAAAATAAGACTTATATAGTATTAGATATATTTGGAAATTTTGAGAGAGAATAATGGCTGGTGGGAGTGTTTTTAGGATTAATAATGTCAGTTTTAATGTCAGTTTTTCAAGTGTTTTCCTTCATAGCTGAATATGGCTCGAAATATTCAAATCCAGTGTTTTCCAGCCAATTTTCCAATTTTATTACATAAGGACTTTAATTTCCATAGTTCAATTTCCTGAACTATATTGGCAGGTGAAATCCACACATCTTAAATTTGCTAACACTGAGAAACATTGTACAAATCCAATTTTGTAGTTTTATATCACAAGTGTGCCTTCTTTTCATATGACTGGTATTGTAATGCAAAAAAAAAATCTTCTCTCCAAGTTTGTGTTTATTGTTCCTAAATAATTTAATGTTAGTTGTCATTTCGTTTCATATTTCAAAACTGCTATCTCTTTTTTCAGCTTCCTTTGAGCAGCAGTAAGTGGATAATTTCCACAGAGCAAGGCTACTGAAGGCATAGACAGGCATTATCTGTGCCATTTTGTTTATACAAGATCACCAAGTTGCCTCAAAGGTTCTTTCTGATTTTGATTTTGATATGATTTGAAGCAATCCCATCTTGTTTCAGCTATACTGTTTATGTAACTGCATACATACTTATCTCAAGTTGACTTTGGTGCGGAAATCCTCAACTTGGTTTCCACCACAATTAGTTTTGATTATTTTTAATATTCTGTTTTAAATTGACATAGATAGTCTTCTAGTACCTCTTTCTCTTATTTTCTTACTGGTTGCAAAGTATAATTAATCATTAATTTATACAGCCACAATGTGCTTATTATGTGCTATTTATGCTATAGAAATCCAAATTGAATGTAAGATTGTAGGCCAAACCAAACTTAATGTTGATACATAATATATCTGGCTTTGGATTGTTATTAATTTTCCACATTTAAAATAGAAAATAAGGAATCTCTTTATAGTCATTTCTGATTTTCTGGAATATTTTATACTACCCACTCAAACAACTTAAGGTGGTTACAACTTACATATATTAAAACATCCATAAAAATCAATAAAGCATCAAATATTTTAAAAATCTCTGTTAAACAACCCTACAAAGCCCTGAGCAAGAGAATTTTGGTCTGCTTTACTAAAAAAGTAAACAGTTGTAGGCCATCCTGATTTCAGAGGATGGATTATTTTCAAGGGAAGTGTCTGCCACTGAGAACGCCCTTTCTTCTTTAAAAAAATATTCCTGATTCAGTCCTCCAGTTATACTTCATCTTTTTTTCTTAACTATTTTTTGAGTTTTCCTTTATTCCTTTGCTCCCCAGTAAATAGCTGAATGTTGTTCATAATCTAGAACATAGTTCAAATGAAATCTTTATAGAATTGCTACATAACAGGATGCAGTGTACAAAAACCAGTAGAGACAATGTGCTAAAAACAGAGAATAAATAATCATTTATGACATCAAAAGAGCAGAATTGTATGTGATGTATTTGTAATATTCCTGTATTACCAATACCAAGCTAGTTCTGAAGCTTTTTAAAGCTCACGGTTACCAATTAATAAATAAACAAAATGAAATTTGAATTTTAGCTTAGGTTAGGTTTAGCTTATGTTAATTTCATTAATATTTGCTTTCTACAAATAAAAAAATCATTTTAGATCCTTCTCAAACTATTTTTCAAAGATGGCTGTCATTTATTCTATCATGTAGGTAGGGAAGGAAGTTACAGAAAAATGAAATGTTTTGAAATAATTTGACAAGTCTGAAAAGTGTAGTGCCCATCAAATACACTATATTTTTTATCATCTTCAGGAATCTTAGTAATAATCTTGTTCCACTACTAAAAATTTGTTTGGAATGACAGCTTTAATATTCCATTAAGATAGTAAATTGTCAGTTATTTAATTACTGTTTTGTCAATAGCATAGTCCAATTCAAATATATTTCATATTTTCTCTTTTTAATATGAAAAGTTATATTAAACAGACACTGTAAAGTAAGATACACTTACTGATCCTTGATAAATTGGCTTTTAGAAATCAAGAAATAGGAGATATTTTATGAGAGAGGGAGGGAGGAAGGAAGGAAAGAAGATTGAATTTGGTAAGCTTATGTGCATTTTCACTTTACCTAACTCTGAAAACTCTGAAAAGCTTATTTCCAAAACATCTCTGCAGTACAATATTTGGCAAGAGTTTAATAACTTTTAGAGATGTGTTAAGAAGATAACCAGGTATGAGCTTCTCTAGCTAAGATTTAGTGCTACAGAACAGCACTTTATTATTGGAGTACTGGCCTATCTGCTATCTGCTAAGGAGCCACATCCCTTCTTAGGTTGCTAGATTTCATCATCAGGTTGACAATGAAATTTCAAAGCTTGGAATTTCAATCCACTCCTAATCATCAAGATCCAACACATGGGGGTTATGTATCACATTTGAGCTATTTTACTCTGTCCTATTTAGAGCTGCATCTCAGCAATGCAGATGGTTTAGAATATTGCAGCAGAGGCAGTTATTAGCATGCTTCAGAATGGAAGTTGTACAGGTTACTAGTAGACTTCTGGATACAATTCAAGGTGATGATTGTTCCTTATAAAGTTCTTCGTTGTATATGACTAGTTCTTTGAGGGTCTCTCAGTCTTCTGTAATTTATGCATTTCCTATACAATTGAGCAGAGGCCAACATTCTTCAAGTCCCACTAATTAAAAAAAGTAACCTAATTCTTTCCTCCAGACTTGGATTACAAAGGATGATGCAATCCTTATGGGATGTTTGTGATTTTATATGATTTAATTTTAATTGTTTCATGCCAAAGGAATCAAGTAGACTTTAAAATATTTCTTTTCTACCTTACCAAACAGGTTATGGTCTGTGTTTCTAATTTTCGCATCCAGTATTGATTGGTCACTGGAAAATTCTTAAACAGCAGTAATTACATAATTGTAAAATACCTAAGCACAAATGACATAGACCAGTGATGGCTAATCTTTTTGTCATTACGTGCCAGAAGTGTGCGCATGCACACCCATAATGCAATGCATGTGCGAGTCCCCCATGCTCTCCCACCCCCCCTGTGCATGTGTGGGGGACCCCTACTTTCCCAAGTCCCCTGCGCATGCTCATGGGATCCCTGTTCTTCCCCACATGCATACACACCCATCTCCCGCATGTGCCCTCTCCCCCATGCATGCATGGCAGATACCCAAAAATCACCTGACTGGCGGGAGGTGCACGCTCATGCACAGTAGCACTGAGCTGGGGCAACAGCTTGCATGCCCACAGAGATGACTCTGCATGCATTTTCCGGCACACATGACATAGGTTTGCCATCATGGACATAGACATTGCACTATTAAGAGATGTCATTTTTATTGTACAGCATATATTTATATTACATTCTAATCCTGAAAGTCTCCAAAAAAACCATGAAGTTTAAATGAATATCTCTCTTCTCTTTTTGTTTCACAAAGTATTTTACAGTCCTTTAACTTTGAAAATGAATGACCTAAAAGCAAAGAGACGCATATCATACGAGTCATATTCTTGTTCTTAAGGCATGAAATACTGGAAAGATGTTCAATTTTCATAGATTTCAATTTTGATACAATAGCTGTATGTCCTGAAGTTATCTACCATGTTAATGTAATGTAATTAGATTAAGTGTCTGTCTGGTGGAAACAGTGCTGTAAGATTTTCTTAAGGTATTTCCTAATATTTAATAGATCAAATCCTGTTCTTTTGATAACATGAAGCCATGCTGTTGTGGACAAATAGAGGTAGCTTTTATGGCCATGCATCTTTGTATCTTGCTTAGTTTTGAGATAAATGTTTACTTTTTTACACTTAAATGTTTTACTTACAGTTAGGTAATTTTATCTTCAATGGTTTGTTAAATTCATCTTTAATGAATGAAGAAACAGGAATTGGATTTAGCTTTAGTCAATTTCTCCATTGATATTATTGACATTCTATAATTCTGAATGATTTCAGTATGCCTTCTCTAACTGGTTAAACCTGAATCCATACTATTAAGTGTATCACTGGTATACCTGCCACATTACTGTACATGCTTCAGTTTTCAATGGAATAACAATTTACCCAAACTGTATAGACATTTGATCTAGTACAGTCTTCCCAAATGTTCCCTGATTATGTATGAACTTTCCCATCCTCAAAAAATAAAGCCAAACACATCTGTAGAACCACACATTAGAGATTATTTATTATTTATTTATTTATTTATTTATTTATGATATTTGTATAGTCACCCATCTCACATGAAGGTTATTCTGGGCAGAATACAGCATTAAATTAGAAATACATAAAAACAATCACAATTAAAAAATAAGCATTGAGAATGCACATAAAATAGGAGAGGACAATAATAACCACAGTAAGGGACCATCACAAAATGGCAGAAGTGGCATGCTGTGGACCCAATCAGTCAAAGTATTCTAGTTGGTGGAGTCTAGGAAAAGGGTCTTTTCTGACATGCCTCCCACCAGGACTGGGATTCTACCAGTTCTCACCTATTCGCTAGAACCGGTTGTTAACATTCTAAGCAGTTCGGAGAACCGGTTGTTAGCAGAAATTATTGGCCTAATCCTGTAAGGAAGGCAGGAAGGAAACATTCTGGTGTTGCTTACAGAAACTGCCTCTCTGTTAATCCTTATTACATTCTTGGCAGGACTAGACTTCCTGTCTCAGGAACTTCTCTGGAGTTTTTTCCCTCCTTTTCTGGTACTTTGCTTGTGTAGAGTGACCATTCAAAGTTACAATGGCACCGAAAAATGTGACTTATGACCATTTTTCACACGACTATTGTAGCATCCCCACAGTCACGAGAGGCCAGGTGAGGAGATACGTACCTCGATGTGAGTGATATTGAGTTGGCCACATCTAGTCAATAACATGACCACCAAGCCATATCCACCCAGTCACATGACCACAAAGCCATACCCACCAGCTAAGCCATGCCCACAGAACCGGTTGTTAAAACATTTGAATCCCACCCCTGCCTCCTACCCTCTGGAGCACTGTGCCCGCCAAGGTGACATAAGCCCCCAACTCCTCTAGGCCTTTTGAAAGATCCTCAAAACCTGGTTCTATTAATTGACCTAGGGTCCAATGGGGACTTTCCACAGTGGAGATGGCTAGTGGAATAGGAAAAAAATGCCACTCCCACTGTGTTGTATCGTGGTTTTTAATTTACATAGTATCTGTTGATTTTAATATTTAATATTTTAAATTTTTTTTTTACTTTTGCTTTTATGACATTGTAAGCTTCCCAGTGCTGCTTAGGAAGAGTGGCATATAAATTAAATAAATAAATCTCCCAGTCTCCTGGAACCGCCAAGCCTGATAATATAGCCAGATCTTGAAGGACTTGCAGAAGGACCAAGTTAATCTCACTTCTTGGGAAAGAAGATTCCACAAAATGGGCATTGTGGATACATCCTGGCATCCAACAGATGTAATTCCCTGGCAGATAGGGCCTGCAGCATGCCTTCTTTGCCAGGTTTGATGCGTCAGGCAGATGTAATCAAGGACAGGTGGTCCCTCAGATAACTTAGCCCTGTGCCATGAAAGATTTTAAAGATAAATAAATAGCACCTTGAATTGGACCTGGAAGCAAACTGGAAACCAATGCAGCATACAAAGTAGAGATGTGATGTGTACCCATCTAGAACCACGCATAACTTGGAGGGTTCTGCCTATGCCACTGCATTTTGCACTAGCTGAAGCTTCCAGATGTTCTTTAAGGAAAGTTCCAGGTAGACTCACTTAGAGAAACCAAACAGGAAGTGATTAAACATGAGTGATAGTGAGCAGAACCCTCCAATCTAGGAATAAGTGTAATTACTGCACAACACAAAAGTGTGCACAGGCCATCCTAGCACAACTGCCACCTGAGCAGGAGTCATGAGTCCAGAAGGAACCTTAGATTGTTCACATGTTCTCTCTGGGGCAGTGTCACCATCCAATACCAAAAGTGGCATAATCAGAAGGCCCCCCCAAACCCAAAGCTACTTAGTCTTGCCGGGCTTCAATATGTTGTTCCTCATCCAGACCTTCAGAACTCCAGGCATCAAATATTTATTTATTTATTTATTGTACTTATATACCGCCCTATTTCTCTAACAGGATTCAGGGCGATGCACAGCCAAATTAAAATACAGATAAATAAAGATGTTCACAGCATCACTTAATTGGCTGAGGCAGATATGTACAATTAGATATCATTAGCATATTGCTAAACCTCATGCATGTCAATGGATGAGCTCACCCAATGGCCTCATGTAATTGTTAAACAGAAGGTGAGAGAGTACAGAATCCTAGGCCACTTCACATAGTAGGGGCTGAGGACAGTAGCTCTCCTCCCAACCATCAATGACTGAAATCAGCTTTGAAGAAGGAGGTGAACCAGCATAACACCTTACTGCCCAGAATGATCAAAAACCACAGACCAAAATGGACACATTCTCACCAGAGTTCATCCAAAACAGCAACCAATGTCTATACGTAGGCCTGAATCCCGACTGAAAGGAGTCCAGATAATTCTGCTTTATTGTCTTCCTTCCCCCCCCCCCCCACAATTTTTTTGATATTTGTTGTTGTTATCTCACCAAAACTACATGACTAATTAATTAATTTTAAAAGAAAATCAGAGTTGTCAGTATTGTTTAAAGAAAATGATTCATATAATATTATATATCATAGCACATTTAGTTTAATATATCATAGTTAAAATTGTTGAGTCATTGGCTGTTAACAAATGTAGGTAGTAGTGAATGAACCTTTCCCCAAATGAACAAAACTAAGGTCCTCCTTTTCTCCATTTTCAAATTTGAATTATTTTCTGGCTGGTATATATTTAGCCTCTGTAATAATATTACAAGCATTGTAAAGCATATTCTGAATGAGATATGTATATAAGAAATATGTGTTTATTTATTCAGAAGAATAACTCTGCTGGTGTTATAATTTTAAATAAAACCTGATTTGAGATGGTTTTTAACAGCAAAAATATGAATTTCTGATTTGTTTTGTTTTACAAATAAATGACAATTAGAAAAAAAATTACTTTTTAAAAAGAAGATAATTGTTGATTAAAACAAGAATACATCATATTCAGTACAGCAAAGGGCCATTTCAGTTCTAGACATTTCTGTATGTTACTTCCATTATAATTTGTAGGATCATATGTGGAATTAAAATAGGTTACAGCTGATCTGCCAATGAAAGATTCCTTTTTGGGGGGAGCATACTTGGGGGTTGGGTAGGGACAAGAGAGTGATATTTTCTGCTTCTGTAATATATCTACAGTATTTGTATGCACCTATTGTAATATAAAAACATTTTAGCTGCAGCATAATACCTCTTGGTTGTCAGTCCAACAAAAGCTCTATTCATTTTGCAAATTGAAATATAATTTCCAAGATCCTTTACTCTATAGAACAGTCAATATTCTGTGTTTCCATGGATCTCCTTTCTTATATCTTTAATTTCTCCAGATTTTGACATATACAAATGTTTTCAAAACTTTTTTTTAATTTACTGCAATAATACCTATTGAAGATTAGATTAATCTACAATGGTTGAATGAAAAGTAATGCATCAAAAGTTATAAATCACTCACAGATGATAGTACTGCAGTTCTGACATGTTCTTTAGAAACTGTTCTTTCACTTGTATTTGTGAAAAGCTGTTGTGAAAGAAGGTTGTATTCCTATTGCTCATGAAATGGAAGCCTGAATATTTATTGGGCTTTACACAGGGTGCCCTGTTTGAATTAATAGTCCTTGATCCAATTAAAATTTACTGCCAAATGTAGGTTTTAATGGTGATGACTCTGTTGATGTGAATACTCTGCAGTTTTTGATTCAAACTTATAAAAATGAGAGAGAGGGAATAGTTTATTTGTTAGATCAGGAACAAAGGCGACAACCTATGGTAACAACTGATGAGTTTCACATGAAGTTGGTGAGTAGATTAAGAATAATTGGTGCATCATTCATAGGAAAATTGCTGTCAACTTTAACATTTCAAAGGAATGTGTTGGTCACAATATTTATGTACTTCAGTATTAGAAAGTTTAAGCAAGATGGATTTTTTCACCTGAGGATGGCAGAGATGAAAGCTTCAAGAGTTGAAATTTACCATCAGCTGTTGTCATACTGGAGAATAAAGAGCAGAAATTTCATCATAGCATTGTGATAGAGTTAGGTAAACAAAGTCCCAGCCCATGGAATATTATCACAAAGTTTCATCGGTAGGAAAGTGGAGGTAGGGTGGAGAATCAGAACTTAAACTTCAGTGGCAAAACTTTTATTTAGTTGTTTGGGATGCAGGTGATATTATTCATATGATTTCCTTGTTCCTGGCAGCAGTCTCAACTCTAAGCACAGTACAACTCTGAAACTTTGAAACAATGATTAAGCAGATTTATAAAGCACAAGATGCAACATGAAATTGCTTATCTCAAGAACCACTAAGAGATAATTGCAAAGTTTGATCTCATAGTCTTCTTTCATTTAATCTGGTGCCAGGAGGCTTCCATTTTTCATTCAATTAAAGCAATATATTTTGAATGTTTCTGTTTATTTGTGAGAATAGAAAAATACTGGTAACTAAAGAGCTAATTTGAAGGATTATTTCCTATTTCATCTAGAAATTTCTATATTTTAACTAAAACTATAGGGAAAGAAGCATTATTTTTCATTCATCCCTTATCTTTAGCTCTCTTAGATAACATTAGTTTCTAAGAGTTGTATAAGATATTAGAGTTTTTGCTCTGTAACAGATTTACTTTAGATTTTTAGAACATTAATAAACATTGTATTGGAGATATCCAGTAAGAGATGGCAGACAGACAGACAGACAGAATTATTATTATTACTTTATTTACGGTCACAGACCAAAACACAAGTACAACAAAAGAAGAACATGGGAAAATTAATCATGAACAATTGGTCACCAAAAACTTGACTAATGAGAATTACATCGTTCTCCTCTGATAGTTACAGCTGTTAAAAAAATTTGGAAACCTGAGAAGTAATGTATGAGGAGCCATCGCCTAGACAATATAAGAACAAATGGCTAACATTGGTTCTAGAAGGGTCTGTTCCAAGGAGAGACAGTAACTTAGATCTGCCTAGATCTAAGTTATACATAGGACGATATAAAGGGACATACTCCACAGTTTCAACCTCAGCTCTGTCACAGGGGCATAGCCACTCATTAATCGGATGCCTCTTAAATCGCCCATCTAGTAGTGCTTAGGGCAAGACATTAAAGCAAGCTAGGGAGAAAGCTCTTCTATACTTGGGAATGATTAGAGTGTAAAAATAGGAAGCCATCCTCAGTCCGTAATAACAGACAGAATGAAATAATTCTTCCTTCAATTTTTATCATAAAAAACTTCCATAGTCTCTGTGAAATTCCACAAACATTTCTTTCTCTTTTTATTTTTGTGTTTTTATTTGTGAAATAATATATATATGTGAAGGAGCTGGTAGATATTATCTGAGAACCATTGTACCATATCTTTCAAAAACCCTGGAATACTAGGGACCTAACAGAGGATTGGAAAAGAGCTGGTGTGATTCCCATCTTTAAAAAAAAAACTGGGGGGACAGAACCAGGAAACTACAGACCAATCAGCCTAACATCAATACCTGGGAAGATACTGGAAAAAATAACCAAAAATCATAACTAGTAGATAGCATGGGTTTGTTAAAAACAATCCAAACCAATCTTATTTAATTCTTTGACAAAGTGACTAAATTAATAGACCAGCAAAATGCTGCAGACATAGCATATTTAGACTTTAGCAATAATAAGCAATAAACATGTCAGGTTTCCAAGTAATGAAATCCAGGTTAAAAGAAAAATAACAAAGTCCATCTTCAAAAATATTTCTTTTATTTAGGAAAGCATCTAATTGGCAAAGTCCATGGTAATTCTGGATCTGACCCGACCTGGAATTACCCCACAATATTAGAAGTTAGAAACAGCCCCCAAAAGTCACATTCTCCAATAGAAGTAATATAACATTGCTTGATGTCATAAATCTCTAACTCCAGGCCCCAAGCCCGGACAGCTCATTTCCCTCGGGAAGGAAGATCACCTAGCCATAATACTCTCTTTATTTCCACTCCTCCCACCTTAGGAATGTGTCAGGCCCACAACTTTCCCCCCCATGACTACCACAGGGAAAATAGGAAAAAAAAATGATACTTGGGGAAAGGTACAAAGAGCAAAGAGTACAAAGAAGAGCAACTAAGATGATTAAGGGCCTGGAGACAAAACATGAAGAATGGTTGCAGGAATTGGATATAGCCGTGGTCACTAGGGGTAGAATGATAGTAGTATTCCAGTATTTGAAGAGTTGCCACAAAGAAGAGGGTGTCAACTTATTTTCCAAAACACCAGAAGGTAAGACAAGAAACAATTGATGGAAATTAGATGGAGAAGCAATTTGGGATTAAGGAGAAACTTCCTAACAGTTTAATTAGACAATTAACCAATGGAACAGCTTGCCTTCAGAAGTTGTAGGTCCCTCACCACTAGATATTTTGAATAAAAGATTGGACAGCCATTTGTATGAAATGGTATAGGGTCTACTGCTTGAGTAGGGGGTTGGACCTGAAGACCTCTAAAGTTCCTTCCAACTCTATTCTGATTGAGATTGATTGAGGTCCTTCCATGCTAACATCAGTATTCATTTTCCTATCTTCATACAAAATCTGGGGTCCAGAAGTTTAATAGAGATTTGTTAAATTGATTTTTGAGGTTCAATGTGATCTTACTAAATAGAAAAAAAAAATCTCAGTATTTATTAGAATAAGTGTCAGGATTTATAATGCTGAAATTGGGATGTACAAAAGAAAGAAGGAGCAAGATTGAAGGGTGTAGATCCATTGTTCATTGCTGAAAAATAAATTATATCCAAGAGAAGAAACCCTACAGCCAACACCTAGCAGCCAACACTCAGATAATTAGGACTAACATAAAGCAGAAAACAATACCCTAAGCAACGACTTACCAAGGAGAAAATGATAACTCCACCAACACTGGCAGGACAAGCTACTATACATAACTAGAAAGCAAACCTAAATTTCACCAGCAGTGATGATGTTACCAAGTATCAAGGACACCACAAAATAAATTATAGTTAAGAGGTTAATGTCCACACTAATGCAGTATATTCTTCTGGTTCACTTCAACTTCAAACAATCAAGAACTTCGGTGATTTATTTAAAGCAATTCAGTCAATTGTTGTCAATTGCCATTGTAAATGTATAAGGAAATATTTGATTATATAGCATTATACAACAAGCTAAAGACCATTTCTCAGGAGTATGTTTGAACTGGAGACCAAAACACAATTGCATTGAGGCAGAAATTTGTTTTCTGGACAAGAATAGAAAAGTTTATAGAGGATGGCGTTACAAACTCCATTTGATAGGGTAAGATAAACGTAACTAAATATAGCCCTCATTCACACAATAGGACATAGTACTCAGTGGTGATTGATAAGGTTAACATTATTGATGGTTTCATTCATATGAGTATTGGAATATGTAATAAGCATATACTGTATAATAGTTCTTTTAGATTAAACAAAAAAGTCTAAGAATTGTTAGACCTCTAAATAATGAGTTTCCAACACTTTTGTTAATTCTTCTCAGCCAGGTCTTAATTCCTGAGGTTAACACTTCCACTTATCTTCTTAATGCTTGTTACATTCAGTGTGTCTTAGAATTCCTAGTGCCTGATTGCCTTGTAGCTGAGCTAACAAAACTATTTTATGCAAATTATATCTGTAGTTTAGAGTCCTGAGCTGGATCGCTACAGATTTTATGAAAGGACATTATATACACTGAGCAATTGTATAAATTAACAGTCAATAATACCTTTGCTCTGGCTATTCATCTAAGCATTTAATTTCTCTTTAGAAAGTTAAGAGAAGATACTTAAATTAACCATATCAATTGCCCAAGTTCTTGTATCATTTTACAGATTAATCAATGTTTCAACAATATTAACCAATTGAAAAAGTCCTTTTCGGATTCATTTTTAAACAAATGTATGAATTAATTGAGAAATCAATCCTTGAATAAAATTTTGTCCTAAATTACAATAATTGCATTGGGTCCGGCCTAACTTTTAATGGTATCTGGACATTATAGAATCATCAAAGCGCAAAATAACTTGAAGGTCATGTATTCCTGTCACTTGTTCTATGTACAAATTACAGCATTTCAAATTATTATACATCTTGTCCTTAGACAGATGGAAGTGACTATCACTTCCCAAGACAGATACTCCATCATCAAGCAATTTGTTCTGTTGGTAATTTTTGACTATTGTTAAATTGAAATATGCTTCCATCTAATTTCCATTCATTGTTTCTAAATCTGGCCTTTTGAACAAGAATGATACTATTTCAGACTCTGCATAGTTTTCTTCACCCATCTTATGTTTAATTTTCTTTTTTATGAGTAAATCATAAAAAGTTCATTCCATAAGTTTTGTTTTTGCGTTATTTATCATTTCATTTTCTGTACTTTTTCAACGTAGAACATCCCAAAATATTAGGAATACTTACTTTTTTATGACATAAATATCTTTCATCTACAATATTGCCTGATTATTTAACAGTATATTTATCCCATTAACCACCAAGGAAGAAAACTCTGTCAAGGAGCACAAGCTACTGTAAATTGAAGCAAGGACCTAAACTTAACATTGTTTTATATAAAAGTGAGCAGAATAAAATATTTAGGAACTGAAGAATTTTATAACTTTTACAATAACTTTTGCAAACCAAGAACAGACAAATAAGTATCTTGTGATCCCCAGGTATCTGTCTCTTTCTCTCTTCATACTATTCATTCATGTATTTGGAATTGTATGTACTTATGCTACAGTATGGAAAAGGTTTGGGATATATGAATTTGAGGCATGAATAATATAGCCAAAATATACTTGAATATGTAGACATAGTTTCATGTAATATAACTTGAGGTCTGATCTGTCTCTAAATTATATATTCCAGTCAGCATGGATGGAAAATCAAAGGTATATTATGTGTGTAACTATTTTTTTTAAGATTTTTTAAAAGATTTTTCTTTTAAGAAGCCATGTAGGATGCTACAAAGAAAGTAGAACATAAGAAATCCAAAGATAAATGCTCTGCCCTCTAAAATTCAGCTTCAGAAGGAAGCTCTTAGCTTAAACATTCAAATGAAGGAAAAAGAAAATATTGTATCAGGCTAGAATTGGACATGTAGCTTTCCTTACTGAAATTTTTTTTTAAAAAAGGAAGAATATTAATATGTGAGTTCCTACCTGTAATCAATGATGGTATAATCCGAAACCAAATATATTACCTTAATAATAAGATTTCACATGATTTATCACAAGATTATTTTTGCAGAAGTTTTCCAAACGTACCGTATTTTCCGGCGTATAAGACGACCGGGCGTATAAGACAACCCCTGATTTTTGGTTGACTTTTTTCAAAGTCATCTTATACACCAGAAAATACGGGTATTCAAAATTAAGCTGCAAGGATTTGTAAATGCTTCTCCTTCCTTCGCGCTCGCATCAGCCTTCCTCCTCCAGCCCCAGGGCGACTCTCTCGGTCTCTCTCCCACACACACGGAAGACGACCAGGCCTCCCGCGGAGCATGATGGGCCGGCAGAGTGGCCGCCGTCTTCTCTTCGGGAAGGGGCGGAGCGTCTCCCGGCGACGCCCGTAATATTTTCCGGCGTATAAGACGACCCGGCGTATAAGACGACCCCGGATTTTAGGTTGTCTTTTTTTGGTTTCAAAAGTCGTCTTATACGCCGGAAAATACGGTAACTGAAGATCTATTTTTTTTATTTCTTCCTTTTTAAAAGACTCAGATTTTGTCTAGTTCCCCTTTCCCAAGGTATGATAGGTTTTAATGCTAAAAACAATAATCATATCTCTTTTCAGAAATATATGCTGTATATTCAGAAATATATATGTTAGAATTGGCTTCATGGTAATAACCAATGTTTTCAATGCAAATTTTCAATATTTCACCTGTACCTTTCAAAAGCCCATTTTAAAAATCAGTAACTAACTAGATTGCACACATACCACTACAAAACACAATGAATTAAAAACACACAAGACGAAAGTGTTACATTTCTGACTTTCCTCCTAAATTAAAAGGTGACCTTATCAACTATAATGATAAATTTTTAAATGTAGGTCTCACAGATATATATAGCTTCTAGATCAGTGGGGTGGATGTGTTACACGTAGGCCATGCCCACCCCAGCTCCGTTAATGGGGAAAGCATCATGAAATGTCACATGAAGGCAACATAATGGTGAGTTTGACCCCCGTGTTCTAGATTCTGATTATATGTGTAATCGCTTAATTTAATTCCATTAAAAAGTCAGTTCATGCTGAGATTTTTCTAATGCATCTTTGCTCTTCTTTCTCTAATTATCTCCTTCTTCTGTTCACTATATTGTCCTAGTTTGTTTGTCAATACCTGTTGCAGATGGTATGCAAACTTTTCATCTGAAACAGAATTTCCAAAATGAGTATGAATGGAAACAGAGGACCACATAGAATGCAGCATGCTTTACATCTAATGTGACATTTATTTGATGGCAGAAGAAAATTGATTCAAGTCCCACCAGACCTTTGCCATCATGTTTTATGTATTTATCCAGCAGTAGTGGATCATAATGTCCCTTGACAAAACCTATTATTCTGTCAGCTATAAAGCAATAGAAAGTGTTCATAGTCTTAAAATGTGCATTTTTAAAATCTGTTCTGAGACATGAACATAGGGAATTACGTAAAGTGTCTGCTCATAGATATTTCTGAGGAACTAGGTAAACACGTCTTAAAAATATATTAGGATTTTTTAATTCTATCTTTACAGATAATAATAATAATAATCATTTTCAAACTGAAATAATTTTGCCCATTTCCTATGCAAGTTCATATGGGTTTACTGAGGCAGAGATGAGAAAATGGAATCTTTAAACTGTTGCCTTGTATGGACAGGTTTGTTACCCAGTAATGCTGACTGCTTATTTGTTTATTTATTTATGCATGCATCCAGGGACAGAAGGAAGGTTCAGGCTGCCTGAGCAAGAAGTAGGTCTTACTCATCAGTTCCCACCTGACCTCTTGCACTGGCTGCCCCACCCAATATTCCTCATTCCCAGCCTTGACTCTGCTTGGTAGTACGTCTGCCACCACTTATTTTTGGAGATGGGACATGTCCCAACCTCATTTCTTCCCCTTTATGAGAAACAGAAGTACTGTCTCTTGGAGGTTGAGTATTTCCTGCCAATAAATTGATCATGAACTCTGCTCAACTGGACAGTATCAAGGAAGCAAGATCTACACAATAAAGACATAGGGCGACTTTAATGCTATTCTGTGGATAAAAAATTTCAATTATAGTAAGTTCATTAATCTGTTTAATACAAAAAGAGTCTTCCAAGGTTTCTTGAGTTAAAGTGCGAAAGGACTCAACTTTTCTCTTCTGATTGTTTACATTTATGTTTCCTTCCGTTCCTTTTCCAATCTCTTCATAATGGTAATAATAATGATAATAAAAATTTCCATATGTCACTTACAAAAGACCAATGGCTTAGATCTCCACAAATATTATGCCAATATATTATGATATCCTAGGTTATTGGGAAGAACTTGTTAAGTATGAAGGCCAACACTAACTAAAGAACTGGCAGCTATGATTTCACACTGTTGTGTATATATAATAATAATAATAATACTCTGTAGCACCATTTCCCAAGTCTTGCATTTTGAGACATTTTACCACAGAACAACAGTCTCTTTCTCCTAAAGATGAATCAAAGAAAAACAAAAATATGTTTAAAATAGGTCAACCTTCTTTTTACTTTCAGGTAATCACAAGCATTACCTTATGCAGATGGGTAAAATAAGGGCCAAATATTGTAAACAGTGGTTTAATCAGCAATGTTCCATAAAATGCTATAAGAATACTTGATATTAATCTACAATTTAGGCCTATATATTAAAATGGAACAGAAGTACCAAAGTCAGTTTGTTTTGCACAAGAACAATAACTTTCAGATAAAAACATTATTAGAAATTATTATCAGAAATAAATGGAGGGAATAACTCATATCAGGTAATAAGTCATATAATTCTTATAGTTCATTCTAACTTGGTGGTCCCTATGATTTAATATTTATCAGAATTCACATTGCTTCTTGTAAATGGACTTAGGTCTTGCATACAAGTCGGACTTAGGTATTCCATACAAAATTATATGTAGTAATGTTTTACCTGTAAATGACTTTTTCTATTTTAATTGCAATAATACACACACAAACAACCGTTTTAAACTTAATGTAAATCATTCTAAACGTGACAGTAAAAAATATGTAATAGAGTTTTGTAATAGAGTTGTCAAAGTCTGGAATGCTGTACCTGATTCAGTTGTCTCAGCTACAAATTTTCAGTTTTAGTGACAAATTGACTTCTGTGGACCTCAGTTTCATATTTAAAAGGTCCGTAAAGAGGGCGGCATAAGTGCACTAATGTGCCTATTGTCCCTGTCATTTTATTTTTATATTATTCGTGTTTTCATTTTTGCTTGACAAAAATTAAGTAAGTAAATAAATAAATGGACAGTTTTAAGTCAGCTTTATATCTTTGCTTTCCTGGAGATTTCTGGGCTAATCCAGAATTTGTTCTCTCATTTTCAGGTGCCAAAGAAACCACTTTACCACTGTTTACCATGAATCTAGACAGTTTTACCTTCATGTGATTCTGCATAACTGTTTTCCACTTTTCACAGTTGAATCTCATTCTTCCTGGATGTTTCTTGTATCCCAGTCCAGGCTCCCTACATTTTCTGCTCTTTTTCTATTCACATCTTCCAGCAATCTCTTAATTTAGTATGTCAGCCCTTAAAGATAAATCAGAACTAGGAAACCAAAAGTAAGTTGGCCAATATTGCTTTTGTTAGTACAGTAACAGATCTTGAAAGCCTGAATGTACACTCTCCTCTCCCTCCCCTTATTTTGGTGAACACTAACAAAGATCATGCCTGAGACTTTTTGTCAGATCAAAGTTCTGCCCGAGATTTAACAATTGCCTCAGTAGCAAGTCTTCCTCAGCCCCTCAAAGTCATTTCCTCTGTCCACTATTTTATTTTTATTTATTTATTAAATTTATATGCCACTCATCCCACTCTGATTAGCTGACAATATCATAAAATAACAATATAAAATTATTAGAACAGTAAATTCATTAAATTATTGAGTATTAAAAGTCAAAACATTATAGCTAACAACAACTTAAATAAAAAGGAACAATTCTACTTGCTGTACTCTCTTCTTCTTACAACAAGGCTTTTTAAACAAAAAAAAAGGTAGAATTGGGAAAACTCCTTTTGGGCTTGCCCAGACAAGTCATGCTTTTTTCTGCTTCCCTTTGAGACTTGAATTCAATGAAGGATTTAACTTTTGTTCCTGCTAGCCAAAGAAGAGGGGTTGTGAATCATTCCCCCAGAGTACATGTTATCCAGCATGTTCTACTCAGGAAGCAAAAGTGTTGATTTCTTGCTGGAAAATCTGCCTGTTGTGCATTAGGACAAGAAGGACAGACTCTTAAAGTCCCTTGCTTTTGTGCAATAAATTTTGGAAATGAACAGGAGTTGCTGATGCATTGCATCATAGGATCCTTCTACAAAGATACTGCCAATAAATGAAAAAATGGAACATGAAAAACAGAAACAAGATTTTAAAAAAAATAGTTAAACAACAATAAAAATCTGGAAATAAATCTGGAAGTTTAAAAGGGCATCATATATCGAATATTTATTTATATATTACATTTGTCCACAGAATATGAATATAATAAGTTAAATAGAAAACAATCATTGTAATACAAAATAAAATCAATAAGTAAAATGGCAATAATCACAACTCAAACACTTCCTAGGAAACTCAGTTTTGAGCAACTTAATAAATCATCTTCTTTTAAGGAAATAGAAGATTATTGTATCTCATCTGTTATGCATAACAACTGAGAAGCAGCACTGTACAACCCTCTATTCTCTTTACTTTGCAAAAAAGTTTTTCTCCTAAAACAAAGGCAGATGAAGACTGATTGGAGATGATAATCCTAGTGCTATTTCAGAGCCAAGCAATGTAGGGATTAATGGTGAAAAACAGAAGATTGAACTGCACTCCATAACTATTGGGAAACAAGTGCAAAGCCCATGGCACAAATGTATCGCACCATATTTGGTGTGTACCTGACAACAGCCAGGCCACTTCATTCTGAAATAGTTGACATTTTCTGGTGATTCAATTTAATATACAGGTATTCACATCAGAGGGGCAGAATCATTTCACAATTTAAGAATAAAAAAAGAACAGATCCTTTCCTATATGCCCAGTAGATAATGACTTTTTTTTCAAATGCCTGCATGTACAGGAGACTTTAACCTGCTGATCTTAGAAACCAGATAGGTTCATAATAGGAACTTATTGTGGTTACATTTAAATGGGATTATTATAGAGATGGATATTGACTGAACTGCATTGTATCACCTCATAAGAAAGGCAATATGGTTACAAGCCACCATACTAGACAATAGTTTTGATCTTACCTTTGTTTGTTGTTTACCTTTTAAACTTCTAGGGTTTGCAACAACTCTGAGTCTTCTATAAATACAATAAAAGTTATAATAAAAGTTGTTATACACAGGTTAGGAAACTCATATATTTGACCTAAACATCTTAAACAGTATGCACAGCTCATCCTGATCCAGAAGCTAGGAAAAAGCCAGGCTTTCAAATATCTTGTGAAGAACAAAATCAGTTCCTATGATTATGAGACTGATTAGGGCAAGATAACATTGGTCTTCTTGCAAATTCAGTACTGGGCATATATTCTGTATTTGCAAAATAATTGACATTTGCAAAAAAACTTGGTTTCATTTGCATTTGCAAGATGAAAAAAATTCTGAAAGCATAGATAGTACAACTGTGAAAAACCTGTACATCTTTTGTGTCAGCAGTATTGGCGTAGAGAATCTGATGATAATTTGGAATATTTATTAAGCATGGGTAAATCTTCAAATGCTGAATCTCTTTTCACAACCTTAGTAATTTCTTTTTCAACACTAAACAAAATAGTACTAAATAATTTTACAAGCAAAAGCATGACTATGAAAGATTTTTTTTAAAAAAACGTGTCCATAGCCTGAAATTCACATAGGAGTAATCCAATAGGCTTCTATTATATTTCAGTGAAACTGTTCCAGAATGGCTTGTGGATTACATAGCAAGACAAAGAACCTCTTTTTTATTCTTATTATTATTAATTCATATTGTCCTGTAGTCAACCAATATGGAGAAATGAAGCCAAAGTGTTAAAAAAACAGCTCACGTGAGGGAAGCTTATATGCACATTCATTGTGATTAGATTTGGCTTGTATACAAATACCTAGGAGATAAATATGCCAAACCAACCATTGCTATGAATGAATTAATTGAGATATATCCCAATAGCCTTAGTTTTTTTTCTCTCTCTTGGAGTGGATTAGTGGAGGCATTTTGCCTGAGACATAAATAATAATAGCACTGTTCCCCCTGGCGTTGTTTAGACATTACCTGGAATAATATGCCCCATTTGGATACCTTAATTCAATAGGGGAATTGACAAAGACAAAAGAGTTTATAGTGAGAAAACATAGTGGCAATTTTATTTTTACATAAAATGTATAAAGTTTAGAAATTTGCAGTATTTAAAATCAGAAAAGATTATTGACTTAGTAACAGAAAGAAATAATTTTACTTTTTTGCAAGAGAACAAAATAAGATAATGTTGATATACTTTCAAGATCATTCTTAGGGGTCTGTTGAAAGTAATGGTATGTTAACTAGAATACACAGTTTATTCTTTCTAACTGCATAGAACATTCAATAGAGGTTTAGGTTAGAAATGTGTAATTACATATACAGCAGTCATTTAACCATTTCTAATAGTGGTGTGTGTAATTGTGTCTAGAAATATCAGACTATAAAATCAGATTATGAATAAGTTCAGCATTATCCTGAAAGACCAGGAAGAGGCTTTAATGCAATGCTAGTTTATCACATCACATACACAATACTTTCTCTTTGTGTGCAGCTATAATCTGATGAAAATTTTCTGACCACTTTATACATTGCAGTGGTAACTTCAGATATAAACTAGACTTATGAAAAGCATTGCTTGTAAAGTGTGGATTAGCAATTTGGCCTTGAAACAAACCCATAAGGCAATTTAGAAAAAAACAGTTAAGATGAGGAAGTGGAGTGGAAGTTTAAAAGTCAATTATTTTAAATGTAGTAAGAACAATGCAAAGAGAAAAAATAAAGTAACAAGATAAAAATTCATAAAAATGAAAAGTTAAAAGAAATGAATAGAGAAATATTTATAAACAGCATCAGAATTGCAAGTGGACCAGTATATACTGATTTCAAAACAGGATTGTCTAGTTCAGGATCCAGTTCAATGGTGCATATTTCAGTTTAATTCCTTTTTATGTTTTCTTTTTTCCAATTTCTATTTTACATACTGTATTATTCATTTTAACCAATTATTTTGGTAGTGGCTCTTGGAAGGCCTTTGTCTTAGTGTTTAAAAACGGTCTACATACTGTTACAAACTTGGAACTTCCGAGATTAAGCTGGCATCACAATCTGAGTTTGCTGTTAAAGCTGAATGATACAGATATTAAAGTCATCAGGGATAGTAATAAATAAATTATGATAGAAAATTATTGAAATGTTTACAAAAGATGGAAAATAAAAATGAGCATAGAAAAATTAAAAGAAGAAAATGCTTGCAGAAATTAAGATTGCTAGAATAAAATTCATATATCCTGCATCTCTTGTATGTGGGACAAATAGAGAGAAAACAGAGAAAGGATCTGTAGGAAAATAAAAGGAATCACTAAATATGAAAACAATCATATTTCAGTTACCCAGTCCTGAAAAAGAATAGTTTTTTAAAAGTTTTTTAAAACATGCATTAAAAATACTGAGAAGTATGAATCCAATATCTCGGGGGTTGCCACAAAGAAGAGGGGGATCAACCTATTCTCCAAAGCACTTGAAGGCAGGACAAGATGCAATGGGTGGAAACTAATCAAGGAGAGAACCAGAAATAAGGAGAAATTTCCTGACAGAACAATTTATCAATGGAACGACTTGGAGCAAAACTGGAAGTTTGTAAAAAAAGAGATTGGACAACCATTTATCTGAAATTTTATTGATTTATTTTATTTTGTCAAGCAATTATAAGATAATAGGTATAAGTATAAACATAGTTATGAATGCATTTAATGGATACATATAAGAAAAATAAAAAACAATAGGACAGCGACGGTAGGCACGTTGGCGAGCTTATGCACGCCCCCTACAGACCTCTTAGGAAAGGGGTGAGGTCAATAGTAGACAGTATAAGGTTAAAGTTTTTGGGATTTGGGGACGAAACCACAGAGTCAGGTAGAGTATTCCAGACATTGACCACTCTGTTGCTGAAGTCGTATTTCCTGCAATCAAGTTTGGTGCAGTTTACCTTGAGTTTGTATCTATTGTGTGCTCTTGTGTTGTTATGGTTGAAGCTGAAGTATTTGACAGGTAGGACATTGCAATATATAATTTTATATACTATACTTAGATTGGACCGAAGGCGGCGTAGTTCTAGGTTTTCTAGGTCTAGAATTTCAAGTCTGGTGGCATAAGGTATTGTGCAATGAGTAGAGGAGTGGAGAACTCTTCTTGTGAAATATTCTGGAATTTCTCAACTGTATTAATATCAGATATGTAATGCAGGTTCCAGACTGATGAGCTGTATTCCACTGTTTGGTCTAGCAAATGTTTTATATTTAAATATTTATATATTTAAATACATAAAAGTTATAGGCTTTCCTGCTTTAGCATGGAGTTGGACTAGAATATTTCCAAGGTCTTTCCAACTCTGTTATTCTGTTAATATAAAGGAAATTAAAATTGGTTGAAAAAAGACATGAGCACAAGTTATAGAAATATCACACTTCTCAACTGACAAATCAGTAAAATACAATTGCAACTAAATGTTGCAATATGACACCATGAAAGAAAAAAAAATCCAAATAAAATTGCATCTTTAACCTAAAAACAATTTCAGAGATGAAAGAATACAAAAGAAAGAAAACCAAATTAATTTGGAAGGAAAGGAAAAAAGAATCAGGTACAGACAGGTTCACTGAGGGTAAATATTTTTCATATCAAGCCAAATCAGGATAGACTCAATGACTGATCACGAGAACAAAATCACAAATCATAGAATAAGTGATTCATGTAAGGAACATGTAAGAAATTTGATTCATTTAAGATATATATAAGTCACAGTTGGTAGAAAACTCAGCCATGTGATCAACATCATCATCAATTTAAAAAAAATTCTAGAGAAAATCAAATATAGTTCTGTAAATGTTTTCTTACTTTCAAACATGATAAGTATATAGCTGTTTTGCACATAAAAGTTCTTAAAACTGGCTTTTGTATTATTGACCCTTTCCTTCTATAATAGATTTTTTATTAATGAAAATGTATGAGATCATCAAATTCATCAGTGGCCTGTTTTCCTCCTATCTGTAAAGGGGTTAATATCTTTATTAACAGACAATTTAAATTACCATTTAATAGCTCATTCCATGTTAGTAACTAATAGGCAAACAGATTTTCAGCATTGGCTAGAGAGTGTTTGTAGAGAAGACTGTATTTAAGACAGAATCAAAAATATCTACCTGCACATGAGTATTTGAATGCACACAGTTGTAAAACCTTAATTCATGTATCAGCAATGAAAATCTTAATTAAAGAAGCTGAATCTTTGTCCGTGAATGCTTTTTCTTCTCTGATGAAGTCCTTTGTGTATTGTAGCATCTACCTGGCCCAGACAGGCAGAGCTCTCCAAGAGCTTGTCTGGCAGATCTTCTCTTGATTATTAACAGCTAGCAAATAACAAAGTCTCCCTCTTTTGTCTTGTTGCTGAGGCTGGGAATAACAGAGCACATAACATTCTGTAAGGTTTATTTATTTTGTGAGCTTTTTGGAAAAAAAAAACATTTTGTAGGTTGATTAAAAATAAAGTTGAAGTTAAATTAATTTAACCAATTCTATGTATGTTCCACATTAAGACAAAAGATAACTTTTAACTTCTATTTTAGAAATGGTACAGTGTCATACTCCATACACAATAAAATAAAAACATGAGGAATAATATTTATTAAATAAAAGGTTTATTTAATTCATTTCTCATAACATAAAACTTCTAAGGTTTTAAGGCCCATTATTTACAACTATTCAGCATGTGATATGTGTACTGGACAATAAATGGTAGTATTAAATAAAAAATTTTATTTTAGTCATTAACATTTATTTGGAAATTCTATCATTTTCAGTTTAGAAAGAAAGAGTCATGGAATAAGGATGTTGGGAATAGAAGTCCATCTGAGAACATTTAGGTAAACTTGAAATTCAGGACCCAAAAGGATTCACATTCATACTCAAGCAAATACCGTTGGTTCTGTGTGAGCTTGTTACTTCATAGTCACGTTTTACCTACCTAAGATTCAGTGATAAGTATCTGAAATACAGTTTTATACTAGTAGCTAGTTGCTTCCTCTCAGCTTCCCCAAATTGCTCAGCATATATATTATCTGGAGCAAGAGTGTCAAATTCACATTGTCATGGTGGCATCACATAACATATTGGAACATTTCCCCCCTTCACTAAACTTGGTATGGGCATGGCCTGCGCGAGAGGCACCTGGCCTGCAGGCAGGAGTTTGACACCCTGATCTGGAGGGTTTGAAATACAAAATGGGAAGCATACATTGCTTTAGCAGAGTATCTTGTGAATGGTCTAGACCAGGGGCCTCCAACTTTGGCAACTTTAAGACTTGTGGACTTCAACTCCCAGAATTCCTCAGCCAATTAAAGTTGCCAAGGTTGGAGACCCCTTGTCTAGAAAATAAAAGAGTGAACATTCTTCAAAACTGGCAGTTTTCTTCAAAATTGGCAGTTTTCTTCAAAACTGGCATTATAAATATGACTTCTGTGCCCTTTAAAGTAGCCATTAACAGCTTCTGGTATTTAGAGCCTTGAATTTTCACTCAGTAAAACAAATATTCTTTTTTAACATAAATTCCGAAAGGCATTTCATGCAGAGGCTTCTACAGGGCAGTTCAAGGGAAACAAATGATAAAAGCATTATTATCCTCATGCTGCAAGCTCTGCCCTTTTTGTACATCAAGACATCACACTTCGATGAAAGTCTCTCAGCCTGTGGACATCTTGGCTACATAAAGCAAACTTGGCAAAGGAGAACTTGATAACATGTTGGGGTGCATTGTTGGCATCTCAGGAAGGATTCTTTATGCATCCAGGATGTTTGATGTGCTGATATTGTATGCGTAGACTGTAGTTTTATGACTAACAAAAATAATAAGTCTGGAATATCACAAACATGATTCCCCCCCCCATGTTTTTAAATTACTTTGAGTGTCTCCACTCATTTCATCTAATGATTCTACTTCTTAAACATATAGACAGATCACAGGTTTTGTAGTGAATATATTCAATATTTCTTTCATTTCAACTTCCTTGAGCTTATTATTAAGCTTCTGCAATGCATTAATAAAACGTACTTTGCTATTTTTTTTAAAAAAAAATCCAAGTTTGAGCTATGTTATTGAAATGGCAACTCCTCTTTGGAAATGCTAATTTATTTGTTTTGTTTTTTTAAATAACTTTCAAATGTGCCAGAGTCACTGCTATTACTTCTCTTTCACAGCTATATATATATGTCATACCTGACATTTTAAAACACAGTCACTTCTTAATTAGCTGAGTATATTTAAAAAAGAAAAATAGATTATGGAAAAATTTAACAGCTGGAAACTGTTCCACATAGTTGCATGATTTAAAAACAAATGAATTAATTTCATTATAAAACTTCCCCAAAATGTCATATTAAAATGGAAGGAAGTAAAAAAAAATCTTTAACATAAGAAACACTTTTGAAATGTTGCAAATTAAGTAATGATGAGTACCTGTTTTCACACTGTTAAAACTGAAATAGGGAACTATTTTACATTATGTTGTTGCTTCTGCTGTTATATTTTTCTCTGTGCTATCCCACATATTATTATTGTCTGGCTTTCCAACTTAGTTGTCATTAGATAACTACAACAATAGTTTTATTTGGAATTTATGTCTGTCTGTCTCTACCATTTCTTTTTTCTCCTGGGCAACCACTTCGTTCTGAAGGATTTATTGTAATAGACAGACAAATATGGATTAGGGAAAGAAATTTTTGCTCATCTTTATTATGTGTAAGTTTTACTTTGTGATGAGCAATAGTCTGCCAACTCAGTTTTCTGAAATCAACATTTAACAAGACAAACTGTTATACACAGCTCTCTGAATCATCCAGAATAGAAAGTCTTTCTAGAAGAATTGTATGGTTAGAGGTCTCAAAAATTATTGAAAAGACCAGGAAAATAGCTGGAGTCAGAATGCATTTTTGTCTTTCAAAATTGGCATTAAAGTAGGCAAATTTCTTTCATTCGAAAATGTAGTTTGCCCAGATATTAGTTTATAGTTCTGACAAATTATCTCAATTAGTTTAGTTGGGATTGTCTTATTTCGTAGCATTTTCAGTTTTCTCTTCAACTAAGCTTAGAGGTTTTTTGTTTATTGTTGTTATTGTTTATTATCTTAAATCATTGTCGACTTCTGGTGGCTGCCTGGACAATTCCCTGCAGTTTTATTGCAAGATTTCAAAAGTGGTTTGCCATTGGTTGTTTCCTAGGGCTGAGAAAAAGTAACTGTGCTTAAGGCAGGACTAGAAGTTGTTTCCTGGTTTCTAACTTGGTGTCTTTATCATTGTACTAAATAGGCTGTCATGAAAGCTACATTAGAAACCTTTTCCGATTTTATTAACCCCAATAGTACCTGTATAAATCTTTAGCACACAGTCACCGAATTTAATCTAGATTGTGCAGTTGACATATTTACATATGGAACTATAGAATTAAACAAATGCAGACAGAATAGCTGCTAAAGGAAATTTTGTGAATAATTAATTGCTAAACTTATAACCAGTTTTATTGTGGTTCTCTTTCTTCTTCTCCGACCGTTCGCAATTTGTGTTGGCAGGGGGGCAGAGATTGGCCCCAAGGCCCCTGGCTTGTGGGGTACCTCAGGAGTCTATGGTCTCGCCCCTGCTGGTCAACATTTATGTGAAACCGTTGGGTGAGATCATCTGTGGCTTTGGGGTAGAGTTTCATCAGTACGCTGATGATATGCAGCTGTACTTTTCTACCCCAGGCCACCCCGACGAAGCCATGGAAGTGATGACCCGGTGCCTGGAGGCTCTGCGGAGTTGGATGGGGTGAAACAGGCTTCAGCTCAACCCAGCCAAAATCGAGTGGCTGTGCTTTCCGGCACCCCGATACAGCCACTTAGCTCCATCACTGGCCATGGGCGGGAAATTCTTGCCCCCACGGAGGGGGCACGCAATCTGGGTGTCCTCCTGGACATACGGCTGTCGTTAGGAGAGCATATAGTGGCCGTCACCAGGGGGGCTTTTTGCCAGGTCCGTAGGATCTACCAGTTGCGGCCCTTTCTGGATCGGGATGCACTTCACACGGTCACATCCACCCTTGTCATCTCCCACCTAGACTATTGCAATGCTCTCTACATGGGGCTCCCCTTGAAGAGCATCCGGAGGCTCCAGTTGGTGCAGAATGCGGCCGTGTGGGTGGTTTGGGGGGCTTCTCAGAGCTTCCATGTTATACCACTTTTGTGTGAGCTGCATTGGCTCCCGGTGGCTCTCCGTGTGTGAGTCAAGGTGCTAGTGGTCATCTTCAAAGCGCTCCATGGCTTGGGACCTGGGTACTTATGGGACCGCCTGCTGCCACCATTGGCCTCCCATCGGACAGTGTGCTCCCATAGGGCGGGCATCCTCGGGTACCGCCGGCTGGACGGTACTGGCTGGCGGCCCCGAGGGTACAGGCCTTCTCTGTGGGAGCACCCTCCCTCTGGAACGAATTACCCCCAGAGATGAGGACCATCCCTGACCTATTAACCTTCTGGCGCGCACTGAAGACCCACCTATTCCATCAAGCCGATCTGGCCTAGAATTACTGGTAGGGTTTTTAATTGATTTTAAATGGTTTTAGCTTTTTAACTCTTTTGACTGTTTTTATCTTTCAGCCACCCATTTAATCTTTTCAACTTTATTTTAAAATATTGTATTTATGACTGCATTTTTATTTGGCTGTAAACCGCCCCGAGTCCCATTGGGAGAGGGGAGCGATATATAAAATCGATTGATAAATAAATAAATAAATAAATAAATAAATAAATAAATAAATAAATAATTTGAAATAGGAAATTTCTGGTTCATAGTTCAATACTTAGTATCTATGCTACATTATTATATCAATTTTTGGCATGTTATATAGAAACTACTATTTCAAATAACAAGTAGGATATTTCATGCATGTTGAATGTGCTACAAACTCAAAATAGTTTGTTGAAATTGAAACATTTTAATTTGTTGCCATTCATATATATTTACTATGGGTAGATAATGTGACAAGAGAAGGCATTTATCTAAAGTTTTTTTCCATGCAATAGAGAGCACGCTTCCATATTTCTTATCAGAGTTAGTTTTTGTTTAGCAACTATAATTAGCACTGGCAATTTGGTCGTTAAGTGAACTAATCACTAAGTGAAACCTGTAGTTATGATCTAATTTTAGGTTTGCTTTCCATTATAGATCTGTAAAGGTTATAAATGCAAGGATTGGTCATAACCACCACTGTAGCTATTAACAGTCATTAAATGAGGCAATTGCTAAGTTAGGAGTACCTGTAATATATTCATCAACACCTGTCCTCATTACTTTGACACTGCTACTCTTTGAATTGAAACTCTGAAAAGCCTGGCACCAAAAACCCTCCTGGCTTTTCAGCAGACTCATTTGTCAAGATTCAGAATATTAGTGTTTAAATGGCTGTTTCCAAACCTCTAATGATATAACCTTCTTCTCATTGTCAATTATTTTTTTCATCTGTCATATCTATTTGCAATGCATTTATATTCCTTTAAATCACAGAATATTCAGCATAGCTGACATCATCAAATGTAAAGCATATTCATACATATATGAAACATTTCATATTAAATATGTAAGCATATAAATACTAGTACTTATAAATTTATCTATAAATAAAAAGAGATACATGGTGATTTTTTTAAAAGTAACCATAAAATATAAATGCCCAACTCAACTGCTAAATTGGGATTGAAAAAAGAGAAGGCCTAATACAGGTGTGATAAATGAGCCTGCTAAAGAAAGGCATCTTCCTGCAGATCTGAATGTCTGGACAAATCATTTCTTTTTTGCCAGTCAGACTTACCATGACAGTTCTGCCTGAAACTTCTTACAACCTAAAGTATACAATACTTAAACTTTAACCAAGCACAAATTTGTTTTCATAAATACCTGATTTATTACATTTCACAGTCTTACAACTGTGCCAAAACCACATATTAGCTCTTTATGTTATTTGAAATTTAAGAAGGATATTGCATTTTTAAAGTGACAGTGAAATCTTTTTTTTCCATTTTAAATCTAAGTTCCTGTGATCTTTATGAAAGCTGTAAGAGAGTCTTGTTATATTTTTAAACCATCCAATAACTTAAGTCCTTCAATGGTGTAAAATTAAAAACATTAAATACTAGTAACAATAAGTTTCATATCCAAAGACAGAAGAGGGCACTTGTCAATAACTCCTTACATCAAACATTTCTTATGATTCCACTGCAAGGAGCAGTTGTGCAATGTTTGATGTCCATTTCCCTCAGTTACTTCTAGTGAGATGTGCGATCATATAAATTAATTAAATAAGTAAATAAACACAATCCTGCTCTAAAGAGCTATAGAGTTGTGCTACTTGAATATCTAGGGCCATTTCTAACAACTAGATTTTTTTTTTTGTAATCATACAAATGCTTCAAACTATAATATCAAATATAGCTCAATTCCATTCACACTCTCAAACAGTTACTCTCCTTTGCCTCTCTCTTTCTCTCCAGGCCTAGCAGGCTGTTAATGGCACATAGAGTCGGTTTAGTTAGTTAAGTTTATAGTTTAGTTAAGACACCATGCTAGAAACCGGAAAATCCTACATTCTAATCACAAAGCCAGCTGAATGACCTTGGGCTTGTCTCAGCCCTAGGACAAGTCAATGGCAAACCACTTCTAAAAACCTTGCCAATATAACTACATGGACTTATCTGGGCAGTCTCCACGAATCAAACAAGACAGCATGGAAGAAAAAAAAAATGGGACAAAAGGGTGAAAATACGGCTTCCTGTTGCTTGGCTCATTAGTAATAGATTCACTTGGCTCCAAGCAATGGCAAAAGATTTATGGTGGCAGGTCAATTTGATTTTCCATATAGTTTAATTCCCAGCAAAGAGCCTTAACAAGGAAGAGGATAGAGACTGACCTGGGCAAAAGGATGGCAGTGGAAGGCAGGTGTTGGCTAGACTGATGACAGCCATAAGGCTATGCCCTATAATGGACTTAGGGAACTCAGTCCATTAGGTAAAGAAAGATTTCATATACCTTAGAAGCAAATTCAGAGGAGATAGTTGTCTCCATGTTTCCACACAATGCCTTGCTCTGTTCCACCTCTGTTGCCTGGTACATTCAGACTGTAGAGGACTGGCATAGGAGCATCTGCAGATTGGGTATAAGGGATTGGCAGGGTCAGCAAAGAACAGAACATTTCAGTACCCCGGGGGGGGGGGGGGGGGGAGAGGGACTAATGTGGGTTTTTTTTTCCCATATTAAGTATTCCTGTTCTTGATCTGCTCTTACATTCTTGCCCACAGAGCCCAAATGATTTCTACACTTGTTAAGATATAAGCAACAAATATTACAGCTGAAGCTGTCAGTAAGGTGATACCTTCTTCCACTTTTGATTCCTCAGGCTGTTTGATTCACAGTCATATGGTTTTTAACTTACACAGTTTCACAGATCAAACTAGACATAACAAAACACATCATTAGGAAGTCTGTCAGTTTTATTATTATTTTTAATTAATAGCAGGTGGGGAGTACCAGAAAAAATAGAGCTGTTCCTTCATACCACAATTCAGGAAACAAATTGTTGCTCTTTGAGTTTTAATAATTGAAATTGAAAATGTTAATACTTGAAATTGAAAATATTAATGTGATCACTTTATGATCATTGCATCAATTTAACAACCACAGCAAAAAAGGTTGTAAAACCAGGACCGGTCATGTGATGATCCACTTAATGACCAGCATGATTTACGCTGATAATCACAGGTTCAATTAGATTTGTAAGTCAGGAACTAATTGTATAGAAAACTGTGATTTACAAACACAATGCCACATTATGTCTTATTATGACCAATGAATAGAATTGTATATTTTCTTTCTCTTTGGAAAACTTAGAAAAGTTATATAAATGTTGTTTTTCTGTAAAAAGAAAGAGGAATGCTTTGTACTAACTGACTCCTTTAAATATTAACTTGAAAAATGGAGTCAAAAGAACTTTAACTAGATTAATTTTAACTTAAGGAAATAATACTGTTTCATTAGTCTTACTCAAAAAATACAGTGCAGTTCCCAAAGAAAGCTGATTTCCTTCTTCAGGACAGTAACTTTATCTGAAATAAAATAATGACATTTATTTTATCAGCTAAAATAAATGTTGATTACACTGACAGTAGTCTCCTTCAGGCTGATTAGAAATTCCACTTTCAACAACTATAGGTCATGTTTGGCTAAATTATACTGCTTTTCAGGATAAACTTAAGCCATCTAGGTTAAATGTTGGAAAGACTTTAAGATAAATATATAGATATATAGCATTAGAGCTACATGCATTTGCTTTCTGGAAACTTGCTGAGTTTGATAAATCATTTGGCTATTGAAAGTCAGATCAGAAAGGCAACATCAGTGGCAAGTTATTGAGCTTATAGATCAGAAAGGTTGGCAGTTCGGCAGTTCGAACTAGCACTGCATAACAAAGTGAGCTCCTGTTACTTGTCCCAGCTTCTGCCAACCTAACAGTTTGAAAGCATGTAAAAATGCAAGTAGAAAAATAGGGACCACTTTGGTGGGAAGGTAACAGCGTTCCATGCGTCTTTGGTGTTTAGTTACGCTGGCCGCATGACCACAGAGATGTCTTCAGACAGCGCTGGCTCTTCGGCTTTGTAACAGAGATGAGCACTGCCCGCTAGAGCCAGAAACGACTAGCACATATGTGCAAGGGGAACCTTTACCTTATATAAAACTAGCCATTTCTTTTCAAAAGTGGAGAGTGGGGGTGGGGGTAGGGGTGGGGATGTTATTAAAAATGTAGCTACCAAATCCTTATGAAATGACCCTATGTTTGGTTTGTAATGGCCAAAGATGTCCTTTTCTTCAGCTCCATAAATATCTCAAAGGAAGATTACATTTTATTCCAGAACTGACTATATGTTATATCTGAAGTTTACTTTTTTATCTTTCCTATGTTTTCAAGCAATTCTCTGACCTGTTTTATACAACTTCTTGAACGAAGACAGTATAGTACCTTTTCTTCTCTTTATCTTTCCAGAAATTGTTCTAATGTATACTGTAACAATATACATACACAATGTACAAAAATACTAGTCCGTTGTTGAGCGTAGAAAAGAGAGACTACGCAAGCTTTAGAGCTTTGCACTGAGCCTAGCCACAATAAGGAATCTGGAAGTATTTGCTGCCATTTAACAATTTACCATCTTAACATGAATTTGGACAATTGTCTATTAATTTTTAATTCTGATTTCATAAAATGAATCAATGTCCAACTATTGGAGTTATAGTGGAAAATACTATTTATAGGCTATTTTATTCATTTGTTTGTTTAATATATTGAACACTAATTAATAAAAAGCTTACCTGATATGGTAAGTCCTCATAACACATCATTTAGACATAAATCAATAGTTGATGATGAATGTGAAATTAGAACATTAAAGAGAGAACAAACAGATGGACTTGTTCCTCTATCTACAACTAGCATGATAATCAGAAAATGGGAATCAGTAACTCTTACTTTAAATAGTTTCTCCAGGAATAAAATGTATACTTTTACCATTAAAAGTAAAGGTTCTCCTTGCACATACGTGCTAGTTGTTTCTGGCTATAGGGGGCGGAGTTCATCTCCATTATAAAGCTGAAGAGCCAGCACTCTGAAGATGTCTCCGTGGTCATGTGGCCAGCATGACTAAACGCCAAAGGTGCATACCACTACATTCCACTCTTTACCAGATAGATACTACATCTAATCAGAGTAGAAATAGCAAGCATCATGAATATGATTATTTATGTTGTCTGGATTTGTCTGTATATACATGTTGTATTTTCCAACTAAATGCCATTGCTGTACTCGGGTTTATCCCACAGATTAAAAGACTATAGCTTACAATTTTCTTGGAAGATTAAGATGTATTTAGCATAGCTATACATAGACAAAGAACAAGATCAAAAAATATATCCAACTTATGAACCTATATCTGAACCTATGATCAATCTATACAATCCATAAGTTCCAAATAATGTTAAAATATCAGTCTAGAAAGCAAGACTAAAAATCTATACTTAGTCATAGAAAAGATTACTTTTCATGATGTTCTTCTTTGGTGTTAGAAAATTAAGTGCATGTAACTGAAAGCACACTTTTTAAAAATACTGAAATAAAGGAAATGTATGGTGGGGGGGCATGGTAGAGATGTGAATATTTTTTGGAAAACTAGAGTCTAAAAGTTTGGCTCCATTTTTATTTTATTTTTTTAGTCTGATTTGATATTAGTTTTTAAAAGTTAAATGAATCCCTGCAGATTTTACTTCACTAGTTGTTGCCGACTATAAGGGCAGTGCTCATGTCCGTTTCAAAGCCATTGAGCCAGTGCTCAATATTGTATAAAGTCATCTCCTGCTGGATTGTGTCATGTAATTAGAAAATCAATTGATCTTCCCCATATTTCTTTGTAGAGAAATAATAATCTCACAATAGATGAATAGAATATTTTTTAAAGAAAAAATGTAAACATTTCCTTTTAGTTTTAAATAGCTATGTATAAAACATTCAGTGACTAAGAAGACAAAAATATAGAGCCTTTTAAAACACAGGTAGAATTTGAGAAGAACATCCAATAGAAAAAATATACAAGGCAATATAAGATTCTGAGGATATCACAACATGTCATTGACTGATTATGAACACTGAAGCAATTCTGACAAGAAGCACAACCAGAAGCACTAACTCTATTGTACAGTTACATTAACAGATACTTGCAAGATTGAAAATGTTTCTTCCGTCCTTTCTCTGAAAAACTAGGGAGAGTCTATTCTGAAATGTCTCCCCACTCACCTACCTCCTTCTTCTGTGGAGTGAGAAATCTTTCACATGCCAGTTGGCCAGTCTATGGCTCTACTTTCTATCTCCCAAGATCATTTCGACCTACCAGATGTAAAATAGTGCCAATTAGTATAACACACACCAGGACTGAGATTGCATTGAGACCATAATCAAAATGAATAGTAAAACACACACATACTCAAATGAAATCTTATTCATAATTGCTAGCTAAACATTTTCATGTATCCTATCAAAGACAGCCATTTTCCTAAAACAGATTTTCTTCTTTTTTCAGTTCTTCAGGAACTACTGTGTAGAACTCTGCTGACGGTTAGTACTATCTCAAACAGACATTTAGTATGCATTTTGGGATGAACAAACTCATGTGTACATATCTGAATTATTAGCTCATGTTATATCATTTTGTTCTCAGTGACTTGTAATATTTGTCAAAATTTTAAAATTCAATGAATTTAGCCTTAGGCTGATTTGAATCTTTCAGCAGATTTTTCTGTGTGGAAGGAGATGCAAAATTTTATTTGTCATTTTTATCAGTAGACTAAAAAAATGCATCTGTTTCTGTGCAACACTCAAACAGGTTCACTTTTTTTATGACTGCTAATAATGAGCATGAAAAATCCAGTATTTCTGAGTTGGAAATTTCATGACTAAAAGCATGAATAACCATTTAGCTGCCCCAAACACTGGTGATTTTGTCTGTTTGGCATACTTCCTTTCTGACTGGCTAGCTTCTGATTCCCTTGTTCATCCATTTTCAGTATTTTGTGAAAGATATAAAAAGATTTAAAGTCCAATGCTCCAATGATAGAATATAGAAATGGTTTGATGCCCATCTCCACTGGAAAAAAATGAAACGAAGGAAATATTTTAGCTACTTAAATGAAAATAGTTAATGGGTCAAATATTAGTGGAAGGAAACTAGGATTGACTTCTGTTCTGATCAAGATTTATGATGTCTCTAAGGTCATCTAATAAAAGGCATTGGAAGATATTTTCCGTGTTTGAGAAATTGGACTTTGAATGGAGTGAGATTTGGGACACAATTCTTCATATTTTACATAAAGTATGGGCATTTCTGCAAGATATGATGAACCCTTTAAAAAGAATTAGAAAAAATAATAGATTTAGTCTGTCAATTCATATTCGATATTCATGATAGCTGGATATACTTCAAGGGTTAAGTTAATGTACTTCTGAATACAATTTCCTGAAGAATCCAAGCAGGCCAGCATTATTACATATACCTTTCTAGTGTTCCCTTGGGTCTACAAGGATGATAATTATGTATTATATTATGTATTATATTAGTTTTTGATGTCATAAAATGTGATTTTTATAGCCTAATATTCTTAATGTGTTTTCCCACTGATATTTTATTTTAAATGTAAGATTATATAGATGTTGTGAAGCCTTATAGAATATAATTGGTAATTTCAAAAATAGAATCATTTTAAGGAAAAGACTGATTTCTTAAATTAATAAGTCTTCTATTAGAAGTTGGAATCCAAAGGTTAAGGATTTCTTCATTGAAAACAATATATTAAGTGATATTGGTGTGTTGACACTTGTTATGTAATTGCTAATTTTACAAATTACATGAAACCAAAAAAAAAGTTCAAAGACTATATTGAACAAAATTTATTGGGAAGAATTTAGAGTTAATTTCCACATATATGCCGGATAAATTTGGACTTTTTAAGTAGCTGACTTCTGCCATATCTCAATTTACTTTTATTCTCCATTTTAAAAAAATCATAAAGCATTTGAAGCTGCTAGTTGAGATTATTTTTCCTTCTCTACTAGTTCTTAGTATTTGCTGTTTAAATACCTTTTATACTGAAAAGCATAAATTAATTTCCAACATACCTTTACATCCTGAATATCTATGGGAACACTTATTTATATTGTTTCTTTTCTTAATGTAAAATCAAGGAAGCAATTGGGTCATTAGATGATAATGGAATAGAACGGAATTTCTGAGAGTATATGGAGATTGCAGAGAAATCGATCAAATTCTTTGTGTCATATATTAAAGTTATAAGTTAAATATGTGTCCTGATAGGCTTCCTCAAAGAAAATATTGGATCAGTTAAATTAAATGTTTATATCCAAAGACATATTAAGACGCTGCACTGTAAAAAATAATGGGTCCTGATGTCATTCAGGTAAGAGTTCTACGTGGAATTGCTTGTCTTGTTGGCCACTGATCAGGAGAAGACCAACATCATGTTGCCATTCCAAGATTTTATTCAGAATGGACAAGATAGCTTATATAACTAGCCATTAATAAGCCCAAAATAAACTACCTCCAAGGAGGGCTTTGCATTTTGTGTGAATGCAACCGAAGCATGAAAAAATATCTCAGGAACTAAAGTTGAAAGGCAGGAAAACAGGAAGAATAGCATTTGCAGAATTTTGTGTAATTACCCTGCGAACTTCTCTTTTAATAAAGAGGTAGATAAAGATGAGCAACAACGGCATAGCTAAGGACATTTAACGGATTATTTCAGCTGTGTGGAAGCTTATGAGTGTATTCTAGCTGGGCCAGATCTAGCAAGAACTTTTTGCTGCCCTCACTGACAGTCTCTCAGACTCTGAAATTCAATCACCAAGGCCCTAAGCCAAGAGTCTTCAAACTTGGCAAATTTAAGACTTGTGGACTTCAACTCCCAGATTCCTGAGCTAACATGATTGGAGGAGGAAATCTGGGAATTGAATTCCACAAATCTTTTGAAGACTTGAATTTGAAGACCCCTGCCCTAAGCAGAGATATGCTTTAAAGATACAACAGCAGAGGGCTAATCTTAACTGGCCAAAAGCAGACAACAGGAAAATAGGGTCTATCATGTAATCTGCCTTAGCTGTACATTTGGGTGAAGGGTTGGCCTTGGGTATTTATTAGCCTCCCTCCCTGAAAGAAAATGCCAAGAACATCTTTTTAAGCCATAGCTCTGAGATGTTGTCTTGCAAACTCTGGATTCAGGGGTGGGATTCTACCAGTTGTCACCTATTCGCTAGAACTGGTTGTTAACATTCTAAGCAGTTCGGAGAACCGGTTGTTAGAAGAAATTACTGGCCTAATCCTATAAGGAAGGCAGGTAGGAAACATTCTGGTGTTGCTTACAGAAGCTGCCTCTCCGTTAACCCTTATTACATTCTTGGCAGGACTAGATTTCCTGTCTCAGGAACTTCTCTGGTGTTTTTTTTCCCTCCTTTGCTGGTACTTTGCTTGTGTGGAGTAACCATTCAAAGTTACAATGGAACTGAAAAAAGTGACTTATGACCATTTTTCACACTTACGATTGTTGCAGCATCCCCACAGTCATGAGAGGCCAGGTGAGGAGATATGTACCTCGATGTGAGTGATATTGAGTTGGCCACACCCAGCCAATAACATGACCACCAAGCCATGTCCACCCAGTCACATGACCACCAAGCCACGCCCACCACCTAATCCATGCCCACAGAACCGGTTGTTAAAAGTTTGAATGCCACTCCTGTCTGGATTCCACTTCATTGCATCTTTTGTCTAAATATATATCCATCCATCCAATGTATATAACTCCGGATAATGGATTTGTTGCTTTTTTTGTTAGATTCTTGGCCTTGGCTTGTGCAAAGCTTGTGACTATGTTTATAATTATTGTCTTAATATATTGCTAAAAAGTACTCAGTTTGCATCTCAATGGATTCTGGCAGGTGTCTTGCTAGCTAACTTGCTGACTAGCAGTCACCATGCCAAAACAGAAAATGACACCCAGGAAGGACAAGATGCAAGTACTCCATGCCACATATTGCATCTGGCAGACAAGGAGAGGAGACCCAGGTTAAAGCATATACACAACAAAGACAAAGTTGTTTAACTAGCCAGAATAAGTGTTTTGGATGCTAGTAGACCCAAACTCAGTTGTCAACTCTTTATGTGACTGCTGTGGGATAAGCATTAAAATAAAAATATAAGTGTTAAAATTTATTTATAGTAATCTATGGTATTTACACATCTGGAACTGAAAGTTCTAATTGTATCTGGAAGAAGATAGAGCTGGATAAAATACATATATAATTTATAACAGACAAAGAAGAGTGTTTCGCACAGATCATAATTAATCTAAATAAAGTCATTACTATTATAAAAAGTGATAGCTATAGACTTAGATGACTTTACATATTATGAGATTCATGGATTGAAGAAAAGGAGATAAGACATGTATATTTGTTATATTCAAACCTAACATCTTAAGAGGCGTATGCTTTTTTTGATCTGATTACTTGTTAAAAACATAAAAAATACTGTTATTGACCATAGTACTCAATGAATTTAAAAAATTAGGATTAAATTTAAATGAATTTTCAAAGTGGCTTAGCACAGTGAAAAATATCAAATAAAAATAAAACGTAATAAAAAGAATTGTTCATAATTTAGATTATTCTGTGCTAAAACTTTGAAATTGTTACATATGCTGGTATCTTTTGATTCATGAACTATCATATTTAGCTTCTTAAAATATTGATGTTGATTAGAAAAACGTCAGTTAAATCAGTAGAATGCCATTTCTGCTTTCACTTAAAGTATCTGGAACTTTTGGCTCACAGAATAGTTTTTCACAGCAGTTCTTTATTCATGAAATTACTTCTGCGTATTGCCATGTGAGACAATTTTGTTTAATTTTGGTCATTCTAATTATCAAAAGTTTTTAACAAATGTTAAAAATACAGACAATATTGGTACATTCCATAAGAACGTGAAGCTTATATTTTTATTGAATATAATTAAAATATTATTGTTTTAATAGAAAGAACTGTAAATTCTATTTTAGCAACCATCATGTAAGTAATATATATTTCCAAAATGTGATAAATGTATAGTCTATAGGAACATGGAAGTCCTGACCTCAATAATTGAAATTTTGAGGAGGAAAGAGCTCCTCTGTTGGTAGAATGAAATCTCCTTTCTTCCTTTTTTTCTGTGCCTAAAATGAGTTGTCCAGTTAGAGCTTAAATTAGAGATGCAATGGATAACTTTGATTAAATTCTGTGAAATTTTCTCCTGAGAAAACATTTTACTTTCATCAATTCAATTTATATGTACTTAAACTGTGGATTCAAAACATGATATAATTATGTAGACCTATTTCAGTCAGAAGCCTGTACTGAAATTGCTTTAGTCGGCCTGGTCAGTGATCTGTATCTGGAGTTACACAAGAGAATGGAACCTGTTTGTTCCCTAAGAATCCTCAATGTCTTGAATGCCTTGGGATACTAAAAGACAGAATTACAGGTGAAGGCTCTACTTCTAGTAATAGGGATCAGCCTCAAGAGCAACATGGAGAAATTGTCATTCTTGACACTTGTTGGTGTATCAACTCATTTCAAGTATGTTTACATATTTTTATGCAACTTTTAGAACATACTGACATTACAGAGTACACAATAATAATCTGTTTTCTCTGATTCAAGAATAGTAGCTGATTTCTTATACTGAAATGTAAATGGTTATGTTGGATCAATTCAAAACCAGTGCAGTACAGTCTCTGGAGATTAAAGTTTTACTGCTTGATAGAGTCCCTGAGTTTTGTAGTAGTTTTGGATTTTGTTGCTAGCTGTGCATGGCCTTGTCCTTTACTTACTTAGTAATATCCTGCTCAGGTAGGTCCATTATATTCTATACAGAACAACTTTTGGAGATGTTATTAAAGCTGCAACTTTAAAACAAGTACTGCGGTTCATTGTTTAATAGGAATACAGTTAAATTGTGCTGATTACTTTTACTTCCCAGTTCAATTCAAAATGTTTTTTGAATAAGTTAGTTTACTGTAACTCACAATGTTGATTTGTGTGATTAAAGTTCTAAACATCTGGATACCATATGGAAGACTACATTTTCCCATATATGCCTCACCTATGGTTTCAGTTCTGTAAGGAAGCTATGTTCTGTTCCTTCATTTGTTTTAGAAATTATAAGAGTAAAATGAGGACCATATTATAATGGGTCACAGCATTTGAGTAGGGCCAATAAGGATGATTGACCATTTTAACTAAACTTTTAATGCTGGTTTGTATATTTTTAATTAATTAAGTAAATAAGTATGTAATTATGCCCTATAGATTATTAAACAGCATACCCTGGGAAATTTCAATGCCCCTGAGCTTCTTAGACTTTCCCAAAGTTCCATAACCCTGGGCGAGCCAGTAGATTAGGTGAGCTTTGCTATTGTTTGTTTTCTTTTCTTTTTGTGACTGAGGTTTAACTGTTTTTACTATGAGCCAGTGGTTTCATGTTGTGGTTTTTGTTGTAATCTCAGGTTATTTCTACAAGAGAGGCAACCATATAATATTTATTGATTCTTAACTGATTATAATGATTTGTATTATGTACAATGATATTTTGTAAACTGATTTTCATTGAATTACTGTTTATAAATTCAGTGTATTTATTTATGGCTGATATTTACTGAGTCTGAAATTTATAGAATTAAGATAATTTTCATAACATTATTCAGAATATTAATGTATTGCATGTATTGAGAGTAATTTATTTGAACTGATAGGAAACAGAAGCTTAATAGTAAACTGTAGGTACAAACAGCATTTCTATTTATCATTATCATATAGATATTAACATATTCAATGGAATCTTGCCTATATATCACAGAACATACAAATAGCATGCTTTGCAATAACATGTTACATGGTTTCCCTGTTTCAAGGTACAATTTATGGCAGGTTTTCAGAGGTGTCATAAATATTTCACCTGCTGTACAGCACACTTCAGTATGATGTCTTATCACCAGGAGTAATCCATTTGTACCTCAGATTGCATCCAAGGTCTGAATAAATAAATTATTCTGCACCTGTTTTTTCTTTTTTTTTAAGTAAGAATTTTCCACTTTTCTGAAAGATTTTATGTACTATAATAAATTGCTTATTCATACTACATAGCACTGCCTTTCAGTCTATAGAACTCACGAACTCTTATCTACTTATTACTGTAGACTTTGCTCTTTTTTAATTCTATGGTTTCCTTTGCTTATGTGAATAGATATTGAGAAGCTAGATTATAATATCTATACATTTACTAACTAAAAAAGAAGTCACACACAGTAAGCAATTGACCAGAAAGGTAAATTATAAAATGCATTTTTATTTAGATGGGCTATGGTGATTTTTCCATGTTAAGTCTTCTTGCTTGAATAGCAATTGATAGTTCTCAGTCTCATGGCCAGTAGAATGGGCCAGAATGTGCTGCTATTCAGCTGTTTGTTCCCAGAGCAATTGTCAATTGGGTGAAAACAATGGTGAACTGATCCAGGTTGGGACCACCAAATGGAGGGTGTGGAAAACATAATCCTTATTCCTTTATTTTAAAAAAATGCAAGCAATTTACAAAGATATGGGGCAATTATAAATGAACTCCACTGGTTTCATTGCAATTGTTTTAAATCCCTTTCCTGTATTTGTGAATTTTTTTAAACAAGGAGGTCTTTCACCATTTGAACAATGATTCCAAAACATATAGTGCCACTATTTCCTAACAATTAAGGAAATAAAAACCAAAAGTAAGACAAGATGACACAATTTTTTTTTATTATCTAATTTTGCCTCGTATTCTATCTCTTAAGTGAAAAATCATCTCTAAGCAGCTGGTTCTTTTTTACCAATAAATGTTCTTTTGGGGAGGCAGTGGTCCAATAGCACTTGTTATGCTATGTTATGTGTCTATGGATTGGGATAACAAGATTGGCATTATATGCGAGGAAAAAGCATTTTATTTTTCTCTCCACTGTAAGAAACAAAAGTCCTTTTCCTGAGTCAGCTACTTGTATCAAGAAGAAAATACTAATTGGCAGCAATAGTGATAATCTACTGTAGTTATTCTGATTTTGTACTGAGCATATATATCAGCCGTAATAACCACAAGCTGCAAGTAGATGGTCAGTAGATGCTGTATAAGATGGGCCTTTGGTTTTATTGAGCAGGGCTGCTATGTTTCAGGAAGAAGTGAAACAGGCACTGTTTCCAGTCTTTATTGTTTTAGCCTCCAGAAATACACTAGGTAATGTCCATCTGATTCCTTCTGGTAAAGGAGGCCCTGCTATTTTATTGTGACTGTAGCCCACCATAATTTAGGTAAACACATTTGACAAAGGAAAATTCAAAAAAGTTTTTGTAGATTTTATTTTTAAAATATTGGCTGCATTATCTCTCTCCCTCCCTCTCCAACTTACAGATCTGAATATATTTGGAATTTATATGTTTGTATTTAATCTACATCTAATGTGGGGAGGGGCATAGAGAAAGATGGGGATCTACAGCGGTTAGGGAATTAGCTTATGCTATAATTTTATTTGTATTTATACTTTTTGTTTTGTGCAAGTTTTAATAGTTACCCTTTGAGGATTTCCAGTCTAGCTTATCAGAATCCACCAACAGCTTTTTTGTAATATTCTCGTTTCCCTTTTGGTTCAGCCGAGCCCACTGACAGATCATTCAAATTCAATTGTTTTATGTCTAAGCCGAACAGCTAATTAAAGTAGGGATGATTAACCTGACTGGCAGTATCGCTCTCTCACTCCCTCCTGTTCCAATCAGTCTTTCTCTCTCTCTCTCTCACTCACACACACACTCACACACATACAGTCTTTTGCTCTACTGTTTTTGTGTGTGTGTGTGTGTGTGTGTGTATTTTCCTCTTCTCTCCTAAACGTGGTCTGCTTGCTGATGGCAGAATGGCACTCGGAGATTTGTGCATTGTGTCTGGTTTCCTACGGGCAGGCTGACCCAGTGCCTCTGGGGACTTATCAATAGACCACTCAGAAGAGACAGAGACAGGAGAAAGGAGGAGGGGTGGGGGGAGACAGAAAGAGAGAGAGAGAGAATCAATATCAAGAATAGAAGGAGCTCCGAAGCCATTTTTTTATTTTAAAAAAAAAGTCTATCAGGACTTGGGAAGAGGGTGACAAAGAAGGTTTTTGAAAGAGGCAGTGGAGGAGGTTCTAATAAATTTGGAAGGATACAGTTCCCTGTCTTGGGGAAAAGAAGAACTCCTGGCTGATTAGCATTCACACCAGGTATGAGATGTTCGCTACCCCTTATCATCGCGTCGCAACCGAGAGGAAAGGCGCCTTTTCTTTTATCTTTTCTTCTTCTTTTTGAGGAGATGGAGAGAGCGTGCATTTTTGTGTGTTTGTTATTGCTGCGAGGGGTGGGGGAAGAAGAGCCGTGGGCATTGGTGTGACGGGAGCAAGAAGAATGGGAACAGGGCAGCAGCGGCGGAGGGGAAAAAGACTCTGGAGTAGGTGGTTCTCTTCAGGCACCCCCCTCCCCAAGGGGTTACCCAAGTTCATTCTGAGCAGGTGGATTTAGGCGGGGAGTTACTTAACGCTTGACCGCCAGTTTTCAAAAAAAAAAAAAATCCCGCTTCCTATGTCTATTAAAGGAAGCGCCAATGTTTCTCTTTCTCCCCCCCCCCCCCCCCCCGCGCTTCCCGCTCTCTCGCGCGCACTGCCTCTCTCTCCCCTCTCCTTTTCCTCTTTTCCTAACCAGACAGCGGGAGGGTTCTTGGCTCCTAGCCAGCCCAAAAGCCTCTAAGTGTTTTGCACTTGTTTCAGGGAGTCGCTGACCGGCGATTTTTTTCCCCCCTCTCTCTCTCCTTCCTCCAGCATTTTCAGTAGAGAACAAAGAGTTCTTTACAAAGGAAAAGAGGGGACTGCGAGCTTGACGCTTAAGATGTTCCCCCCTCTGTTTTTAAGGTCCTCCCTCTTCTTTCGAACAGAAAAGAATCCGTAGCAGCACCAAAAGAAGAAAAAAGCAAAAGGATTTTTTTCCTCTTCGTAATGCAAAAAAGGAGGAAATAGTTTCATTTTTTTTCCTGTTAGCCCTTTTCAAAACAACATTTTTTTTTAAAAAAATGTAGCTGTTGCTTTGCTAACTTTTACCTGATGGGGGTTCCTTACATAAAAGTTAGGCTGTTCTCTGCCTTTTCTCTTCCTTCCTCCCTGTTTTCTTTTTTCTGCTTCTCAAGGCATTTTACCTGGGCAATAGAGGTAAGGGGAATAGGAAAGGTTCAATTAAGCAAAATTAGGATGTGAATGGGAGATTCTTCCACTTTTGGCCACCTGGCCTTCAAAACTTAGTACTGTGTGGAAGGAAAGTGTGTATGGTTTGTCTGCTTCTGAATAAAAAGGTTTAAAAGGCTTTTCAGAATTGTAAATTGTTTTGCTATCTACTTGTCACCTTTGCACCTGGTTATATATATATTACATGTTTTGAGCACACATATTTTATGTATAGTAAAATATGTATTAGGATGTCTACGTAAACAGCATTATTTTGGTTAATAATATAAGATAATGAATCAAATGATTTATTAGTAAAAAAATGCTACATAGAAGTATACTAAGACCAATAGTTTTTCATGCAATTAAATATATTTCAACCATGCAAGCTTCAGAACATTTATAAGCTCAAAAGGAGTTGCTTTTAAGGAAAGTCATTCCTACTAATACCAATTTATAATAAAATAGCAGTTTACTACAGCAAATAGGATATGATCTCTATCATTGTGTTAAATATAATTTTAAATAGATGAAAGTAATTATAGCAATTGTTTTGATAATATTACTAGTAATATCTTTCTTTAAAGAGGTGATAAGTTACATTTTCTGCACATTTTGGAATCTCGCATACTAATAGTTATTATTTTGGAGGAAAGATGTATACACATGAGATTGAAAGATAAGTTGTACGTTTTACTACTACAATAACGCAGTAACTTTATTGCAACAATAAAAGTGAAACTAGCTAAACCATGTAAATATAAGTTACCTTGGGAACCCTCCCTATTCTCCATGAATGAACCTGAAATATTTTGTGAAAAGATGATGATTCAGAAGTACTGGAAGCTAATATATTTGGCTTTCTAAAAATAGTAGAAATTGAGTAACTTTTAACTCTGCGTTATTTGCAATTATCTTCATGAAAATAAAATATCAAATTGCAATATTTCCATATTTTACATTAAAATATAATAAAATAAGTAAAATCTTTGAACTTCTTTATTAATAGGAACATGTATATTTTCTGCATTTTTTATTATTTTGTTTGCTTTATTTTGTTCAGTTGAATATATGTTTTCTATCTGGAATCTCAAAAGTAGCAACAGAAGGGAGGGATAGTCAGTGCCAAAATCTATATAAACCCCTTCTCATTAACTAATCTTTCATCAGATACCTGCAAGCAGAAAAGGGAGAAAGAGGATAAGTTTTTTCTGATATTTTTTAAAAAAATCTAATGTAAGACTAGGGTATTCACAGTAGAGAAGAAAAGAGAGGGAAACAGATGAAGGAAAGAGAAAAAAAAGAAAGCGGAAAGAAAAGCTCTTTGAGCAGGAACACACTGGCTCTTTCTTCCTTCAAGCAATCCTTTCCAGCTCCTGGCGACATGTCCTGCGCTTTTAGATATCATATGACCCTTTAGCTAGGCTTCTGTTAGCAGAATGGGCCTGTTTTCCTTTAATTCTGTTTTCCCTGCTCACTTCTGTGTTTCTGCCTATGTGTAATCTGCTTTCCTTTACTTTTTTATGTGCTTCACATAAAGACAAAAACATTTCATTCCCCAATTAGATTTAAAGTTAACTGCCCAAATTTAGTTCAAATAGGTGTGTGCTTACATTGCCTTTTCTTGTGTATACATATCCATATGTTTACAGATTCTTTCTCTCCTGTTGTTCAGGAGTCATCTTTCCTAATGTGAAATATAATGCTGTAATTTATATTAATATATAAATTAGATTTGCATAGTCATTTATACCTGTGTAAAATTTATATCATACTTTGAAAATTAACTTCCAGAGGTTTATGATCTGTATGTATCCAAGTGGATTAATAGTGGAAGTTCAGCCAGAAGTAAAGTCCTGCTGAGGAAAAAAAACTTACAATATTACTTAAAGTAAGATGAAAAATTATGGATTTCTAGCATTTTGAAATATATTTATTCTTGCAGGTGGAAAGAAAAGGAATGTGAATTTTTCTACTCACAGTTCTTAGGAAGTTCAAAATACTGTACTTTAGAAAAATGTTTATAATCTTTATTTCTTCCTTACTGAACTTCCTAGAAAAGTTCTTAAGTGATTTTTTCCATGATAGGGTATATTTAGAGATTATGAATTTGGTTTACTACATCAATTTTTATGTTAGACTTCCTTATTATTTCATATAATTTAACATGAAATTCCAAATATTGATAAAGTTGCCATTTGGAATGCTGTCACTGAAAACATTTTATGCTCCTATTTCCTAAGTATATTTACTTGAAAGTTATACAACCAACAAGTCCTTTATATGAAATTGTACAGAATTGGGATATGTGAGAAACCTGTATAATACTCAGAAAACTATAACAAATCAAAGAATGTATCTCTTATTTAACAAATATTATTTTTCCATTCTTTTTCTAAAATCATTTTTGCATGAAGCTCCTTGAAATCCAACTTGTTATTGTGTATGTATACTATATGCTATGTATATATATTTGAGAAAACAAATACTTAGTTATCTAGAGTTAATTTCCCCCCAAAATTAAAAGATCCCATGTTCCATTGTGAGTCAAGGGATATATTTTAATTTTGTGAGACAAATTGGATATGTATCATCTGTGTCTCATTAATCATTTATATACTGGCTTTTATTAACTCTGTTTCCATTAACACTACTAGTTTAAAATTCTGAGATCGTCATTTTTTAATAACTTCTTTTTTTGATTTTACCCAAATAAATAATAAAATTAGAACATATATATCTGAAGAGTGTTGGATTTCAAATTGCCTTTAGCTATATTTATTAAGCATCCTTATTGAGCTTCCACAGTCTCCGCTCTCAAATAAGTAGTAGTGTATAAGCTGTGAAGTAAGAAGATGCAAGTGAAGCATCTTAATGATGCTTATTTGTTTTAACAAAAAGTAAGTCCAGTGTTGATCCATTATAGTATACTTCATATCCTGGAAAAGCAGACATTTCTTCAGAAACTATGACCCCTTGTAATAAATTTAAGCCATTTTCAAATATTTCCTTTTACCCCTTTTGACCTATTCTCTGCCATTTAAATTTGACTGGAAATTCTGTAATTAAATGCAATGATTTGGTTTGGGTTTGCGTTAAAGCTTCATATCAACATATCTTGCTTAAAAAAAATTGATTTCGAAGTAAGCACAATATCTGATGTACATATGTGTTTTTATATGTATCATAATTACATTATTGATTTATCTGCCTATATATGTCAAGGCTGTGAATGTGACTGGTCTACAGTATTCAGCATGTAAATACATATTTGACATTTTGTCATATGCAAGGATAGAAAGAAATTCTGTCTTCTGATTTTCTGAATTCCTAACAATTTGACATTGACACCTGTTCAATGTATATGTTTACTCTTCACTTAATATAGCTGATAATATTTCCTTAAAAAACTTATGTTTGTCCTTTGGAAAGGTAAACATTTTCCTATCCTGCAATAAAGTGTTACTTTCGTTGATTTTGTTGAAAATTACAATTGAGTGCTTTAACGATAAAAAGTAGTTCTATATGTTCAACCTTAACAGAGTTTGTTTTGATTTTTAGTAATGAACATGAAAGTCTGTGATAAACTTTACATATGTATGTGGATGTATTTTTGCCAAGTGAAAAATTAGCTTACGTTATATGTGTGTCAGTGGTACACAGTGTAGTTTAAAGGCCCGTAGCAAGATAACCACTAAAAATATAATAGATTCTACTTTAGCATGATAAGCATTAAAGTTTCACAGATTTGTAATTAAATATTTTTTAGGAATAGAATAGCTTCTATAGAAATAAAATGTAGCGGTGATTCACTAGTGATAAGCCTCAATTGAGGAAGCTTTGTCGTTTGGGTTCAGTTTTGCTGTTCTTAATATTACATAAGTAAAACATTTCTTCCTAGGAATCAGTTACTGTAATCTTATTCTTATTTACCAATATGTGGTTCCTTCACACCAAGGCTTATTTTTGCATAAGGTTGTATTGTTAGAACTTTTCAGGTAATACTTACACTTTATATATGTTCTTTCTATTTAAGAACAATATATTGAACAAAGGAGTATAGGTGTGTTTTTAAATTAAACTATAATTTTCCCCATTGTTAATTTATAATATAGCATAATATAGCATTGCTTTTGTAAAAGATCAGATGAAAAATACTTGGTATATCTTAAAATACTTGGTATATCTTAACAATTTTACACTAGTTTACTTCAACACTGCCTTAAGTTTTGAGACTAATAAAAGTTCAGATTTAAATCTTACTATTCAACTTCTTTTTGTGTTATATATTGCCCATTATTTTTCTTAACTTTTTTTTCTGAAGTTACGGAATATCATTTTTATATGATAGCTGAGATGTGTAAGGATCTATACCCTCTATTGTTGTCAGTGAAATTTTAAATTGAACTGGGTCCTATTAAGAATTCTCTTGGCATACCTGAAAGACTCGTTTTATACTCTGGCAGCCTTTTAAAGTTCTGACCATATGAGTAGCAAAGGAACTAGTCTGTTAATGCAGTCTTTTCATTACTCTAAATAATAAAATTTCTCTGTGATCTGTTAATCTCTATCACGTATCCCAGAAAGCATACAGATGTAGCGTGAGAAACAGTTTCTTCTCCTTTCCTGCAGCAAATAAGTTCTATAATTATTTTTCTGGCCAGAGAATCAGGATGTACCGAAGAAAATTATGTGTGTTTAGAAAGTTGCCAAAAGCTTTGCCTGGGAGGGGATCAGCTGTTGTTTTTCTTTAAAAAGAAATTAAGTACTTTCTGAGTCCTAAACTTATCTTAGTGTTAGAGAGTTCATACAGCAATCTTAAGTATAACAACATATTAAGGATGTAACAAGCAAAAAAGAACAAATTCTATTCATTTTATCCTCTGGACACTAGTTTCCCCCCTGAAATAATAGTTGGATACATGAAGGTTTTTCGTTAAAAAATGTTGCATTTTGCTTTAGTTTTACTTTACTTTTTACTTCAACTTCCTCCCTGATTGGAATTGCTTTTTCTTCTTCCTCTTATGCATTCCTTTTATATACTAGGTTCTAAATATATGTAAATATCTGCATCATTCTCTAAAGAATTTTGTTACATGATAATTACTAGTTTCAAATTAGAAGTGCACTTTAAAATTATGAAACTTAAGGAAAAACTATATTATCAACTTTTAATTTCATACGTTAAAAAAATCAAACAGATAAACTATTTAAAAATATCTAAGGTATAAATGCACATAACAAGCTATTATCAAAATGGCTACATTTCACTGAAGGATACAAATACAGGAAAATGAGAATTCACATTTAGAGTTAAGAACTTTAACCCTTCATATCTTGTTGAATCAACCTGGCCATTGTTGGGGAATGTTGGGAGTTGTAGTTCAGTAACATCAACTACAGATTCAGAATACATGATAGAATCATCATTTTTTTAAAAAAAATTCAATACCCTTCAAAGAATTTTATAATTAATAGTGATAATGACTTAATTTTTTATTCTTTGTTATTTGTATTACTTCTGAATTTTTTTGTATTTAGTTGCTGGGAATTTATTGCTATTTCTTGAGAATTCTGATATCAGTTTTGTGATAACATTTCTGATTTGATTTCAATCAAATCAAAACTGGACTTTTTTCTTGAATGAAGACATAAGTGAGTTACTAAAGATTAATGTAGATAAGACAAAATTGCCTAAAGCTGGTGTGGCTTTGATATGGTTGTATTTCCCATAAAGAACACATTTTGTAGACTGGAGCACTTGTTAAAACCTATATTGTTGCAAGGTTCCTAGATAGCAGTTGTGTATTTGATTAGTGCCTTCTATCAGTCTGATAAGTTGCCTCCAGTCATTTCCATCAAATCAGGGTTTGGTGCAGGAGATTCAGGTTACAAAAATTTCCCATGTGGATTACTGCAATATGCTAGGTGTGGTTATCTTTAAAGATTGTTCAGAAATTGCGTCTAATTCAAAATTCTGCAGCCCACTAACGTATGTAGATGAGCCATAAGAGGCAAATTACTCTTTTCTTAACACACCTGCACTGATTGCCTGTTTGCTTCTAGACCCATTTCTAAATGCTAGCAGAGACTTTTAAAGTATTGAACATCCTGCATATATTAGGTTGTGCCTTTTCTTTACTCTGTGTTCATGGTGTCACTAGTTCTGTAGGAAAGGCCTATTTTCTTTCTACCCTTCATAATCTATAAACTCTTGTTATAAATATTTAGTTGTAGAAGTGCATCAGGATTTTCTATTTTATCAACAAGTAATAAATAGGTCTTTTTTCTCCATAAAGTTGTATTCTGTTTCAAATAAGAGCATTGTTTAATAAATCTTTCAATTCTGTTTTTGTTTAATTTGCTGTAGTACGATTTTTTCCAGATTTTTGTTTGTGATTAGCAAATTAGGTTCTTCTGTAAATTCTTTAGAATTTTTAATAAATTTCCAGATGTTGTCATACAAGTACTGAAGTAAATACATTCTACTTTACAGGTGAACAAGCATTATCACATAGCTTTGTTGAGGTCCATGTTGGCCAAGCTACATAAGAGCCAGCACAGAATTTGCGGACATTCATCCTGAACTCTTGTTCTAATAACAGCGCTCACACTGGTTCTTCAAATGTAAGTTGGGGTTACTCCATTTGGTATATTTTCTATTTCATTTCATGTATTTCTCTTTTTTAATTATATTGTTTCAATATTTTAAACTTCACTCTATTGAAAAGTTGGTCTTGAATCTACATGTGGATCAGCTGTTATAACCACACATTTGTTTTTCATGTATTTCATGTATTTTACTTATTTTAAACCCACCTCAAAAACCATTAATGCCTAATCTTTCAGAAATATGGTATGTAGAAATACTTGTTTTGCAGATAGTGAAGATACTGCCATTTATCTGTGCTTAAGTGTTGAGAAGATCAATTGGCAAAGATACAACTCTAATCCAGACTCTATTCAAGGGAAAAAAATCTATTTAAAACTATGGCTTTCATCCTCATATTATCAATATTTATGCTATACATGTAGAAACATTAGTAATATATTTTGTATGTTTGAAAACCCAAAAAATATTTCAGTACATAAGATTTGATCTATATGAATACTAACTTCACATAATATACATAATGGTCTAGGAAGATACTAATGGTGGCATTCTTAGATTGCATTAAACAAAAATAAATTATTTATTTTTTGTATTTTAAAGTTTCATGTGAATTTTTCTCCCAATAGAATTTATTAAGTATTTTCTGATTCTAGAAAATAAAATGGCTTCAATTCACTTTTAAATTTTTCCTTACTGATAAATCATTTTTCTATAATAATATATAGTAAATGAAAATATTTTTATTACTTTTTTACACAAATCATGTTGTAATTGCATAGTTTACACAATTAATGTAAAACAGTAATTACAATGACGCATCCTGAACAAAATAAATGTGTATACTCTGGAGATTAGAATTAAACTGGATTTTTAAATCATCTAATATCTTCCCCTGCAAGAAATCCAGATCTAAAGGATATTGTATGATGATATGAAAGGATATCAATAGTTTGCTAGAAAACTTCCACCAAAGCTGAGTCTACCTTCTTTCCCCAACTTTTGTTAAACTGCTCTTGTCATGAAGCATTTTTTTCCTACTGTTTAGTCAAAATCTATCCTTCTGTAACATAAACTTTTAGACCTAGACTAATTCACGAACAGGTCCTTCTCTTCTTGTAGCAGTCCTTTATCTTCTAGGCTACTGTTTTTAGAAGAATTTCCTTCAAAAGGAAAATAGAAGACAGTAGTTACTGTAAAATTGACTAGCTAGATTTAATTGTCTCCTTTTTTATTGAATGAGGTATCTCTTATGTACTTTTAGTACATATTTTCTATCAAAAATTTTACAAAGTTGAAGGCCCAAGATATCTCTGCTTGTACTTTTAAAAAAGATTTGAAAGAAAAGGAACATTTTATTTAAAGGTCTGAAATATGAATCTACATTCATTAATGCACAGCAAGCAATAGATAAAGAAGGTACATGTAATCAAACTTATCCAAGAACAACATGTACCATCTTGTCTTAACTCTACATTTTTTGTCTGCACCTGCTGAAAAATTGCATTTGTTTTGCTGATTTCCTCCTTACTTTTTTTTTCCTAAGTAGCTTGAAAATGAGTAGATTCAACAAAGAGAAAATCCAAGTTAATTATATATTAATCATGGTGTCATCAAGACATTCCTAACTCTCCTTACATTTCTAACACTAGAGCAGAATTGGTGCAAAATCAAAGCAAAATCTGGAAATATCCAGAATCAGACTAGCAAACAATAAACAGGAACTTGTAATTTCTATTTCCTGGAAGGTATTATACTATTGTTGCATCCTAAAATTCATATTGGTCTTCTTTATAATTTAAAAAAAAAACCCCACTGCTAGATTATATTATGGTTTTTATAGTAAACTTTCCTTCCTTCTTTCCTTCTTTCTTTCTTTCCCACCTGAGAGTTCTACTATAGCAATTTACTTCTTTGCTTCCCATTGTAATGTTCTCTTTTGATTTTCTTTTTTTAAATGATTAGCAGAGAAGGATAAAGTGGTAATTTAACTTTTTAAACTCATTGGTTTGGATAAGATGGGAAGTAGCAAGTACTGTTTCTCTTTCAGTATTCAACTGAACAACTCATCCGTTATACTTCTGTCCTTCATTTAGGAGGACTTAATTACTAGCTACATTAAACTGAGATCAATGTAGAGGAAGAATAAATAATAAACTTTCCATCATGAACTTACTTCTAATTTAAATTAAGATCTAAAGAAATTTAAATTATGTGATTTTTGTATGCAATAAGATGGCCATGTATACCAGAATTCAGGTTAAAAGATGCCATTAGCCAATCAATCATACATGAACTAGGGAATGATGGTTTGGGGTGAGTTGTTTAATAAGTTTTATTATATGGTGTATTTTTAAAAAACATATTTAAATTTTGCAAGTCTTCTAAAGTTACATTCAGTGTGAGTTGGGTGGGTATATAAATCTGCTAAACAACAAATAAACAAATGCTAAAAGACAGGTGTTGATATTCACATTTAAGTAAAGATTAAGATATATACCATATTATGAAAGATCAAATGTGGTTTACCATCTTTCCATACAGTTGAATAGTTTGAAGCTGTTAGTAATAATTTAATTAAAAATAAGTTCATTAAAGTAATTGGATTAACCTAGAAATTGTAAAAAAATGTTTATGAGTATATTTGCTACTTCTGATGATTCTGGTAGGTAGCTGAATCATCCTAATGGCATGCAACAGGAACCAGCTGTTGAGAATATTAAAATGCAAGCATTTATTCCTCTAGAGAGACAGTAACATCTGCAAAGTTTTCCTGTCTTGATAATTCCACAGAGCATTCCCTAGTAGTTTTAACTTTTTTCATCTTTCTGCAATTGCTTTGGATCTCTTTTTGTTTCATAATATGTCAAGGAATATTACACTATGTGATTGTTACTGAGATTAAAATATAAAATTAGTTTAAGGAAGAGCTATAATTTTAAGTATGGGAAAGTACATTATTGGTGTAGAAAGGAAGTGAGTGATTCTATGTGACATAAATCATTTTTGCAACTGGTATGTAGTATATTAATGATGATAGAATGAAGAAACAGGCACTAACAGGTAATTCCACAGATTCCATTTCTGCAATATTAGTGTGAATAATGTTAGAAATGTTTCTAAAAAGTTGTATCCCATTTCTATGCCTTTTCTTAATTTACCTTTACGTATTCAATCTAATATCCTGATCTTTGATTAATTCTCTTCTAATTACTTCTGGGTTTAAAATTTTCTACATTATAGCTATAGACCATCTACAGTTAAAATGAAATACAAATAGAACAAGTTCATAGAATGTAATTCAAATTTTATTGCTTGCAATAGGACTTAGGTTCAATAATTTAACTAAGTTGGACTGCTGTGAAAAAAATGCTAAAATGTGTATGTTAAATACAAACATAAATACAATATTTAAATACCAGAAGAAGTACTTGAATGTAATGTATGTAGAACTACCAAAGATCCAGTTTGGTTTAGTAGTTAAGGCACCTGGTTAGAAACTGGGAGACAGTGAGCTTTAGACTGCCTTAGGCAGAAAGCTAGTTGGGTGACCTTGGCATATTTATTCTTTCTCAAGCCGGAAATGGCAAACCATTTCCAAAATCTTGCCAAGAAAATTGCAGAGATTTGTCCAGGCAGTCTCTCTCTCTCTCTCTCACACACACACACACACACACACACACACACAAAGAACTATGAGGGATACGAGGCATTGATAGAATTGGAATGTTAAGAGGCAACACAATTTATTAAATACAGGTCCACAATTCTGATCTTAAAAGAGGCTGTCAACCAGTTTAGGGCTGTGAAAGAACAATATTTATTTTTATTTCTTAGATTTCTATTTCATCTTCATTCATAATAGTATAACATAAACAGCATTCCATCCTCCAGTTTTTTCCTACAACTATATTTAGGAATAGTTAGGCTGAAAGAGAGATGGACTTAAACATGGAAACTCCCAATCCCAGTCCAATATCTTAGACGCTACACCCACACTGCATTTTTAAACACCACACTTATACATTGTAGATATCCTTAATCTATGTCAGTTCTTGGTTCATAGTAGGTGATATGATGTGATTTTGTTTACTGCTATAATTGACTTTTTCCAAGCCTGGACAACTACATTATACTACTCTGCAATATATTCATTGTCAATGTACAGTGAAAAATATACTAGTAGATACAGGGCCCTTTATTTGCTTGGTACCATGAAACTTACTTTATAAAGTATCAAGCTACTGAGGCCAGCTAAAAGTCTTATATCATCCAGCCTCAGTAGTTGATGCTTTATAAGGTAAGTTTCATTGTACCAAGCAAGTAATGGATCTTGTGTCTACTAGTCAGTATATTTTACATTTGATTACATCAGCCATGTAATTCATTGCTTCTTATGTCAGGGTTCTGCTTTGGATTTCCATTTTTACTTCCTTTTGCATTTGGATTTGAGTTGGCTATTTTAAACAGGGAGCTTTTGAACTGTGTACTTTGCTGCTTAACTCTTTTCATGAACATTCCTGGTTTTATATTTTATTATCTACATAGACTTTATAATCTATACAGACTTAGAATCACAAAGGAAGGAAAAAACAATCTAATTATACAATAACAGTCTGTCTTAATCCAATCTGGGTCCATCACCAGGACCAGAGATTTTGTCTTCTGAGTTTTTGGACTCATGATGGAGCCCATCCACAGGAGATTTCTCTCTACCGGAATGTAGAGGGGAGTTTTCTGAAAACGCCTCTCTACATTCCACACATTCTGTGGAGGGAAGTTCCTTGAGGATGGACTTCAGCATGAGTCCAGAAGCTCAGAAGATAAACCTCTGGTCCCTATGACCAACCCAGATTGGATATTCTGTAACATTATCTTGGGACATTTAGATTTGCTTTCATTCATAAGACTGTCTTTAATACAAAATTGTACAGACAACCACATATTTCAATTGTTTATATAACAACACATTGGCTGATAGTTAATTACCTACTGTTTTATAATACATGAATATGTCATAAATTAATGTTATTGTATTTCTCATTTTTGCTGCTTTTCACCAATTAAATGTCCAGTACAATTTATGTATACATCATTATATCCTTAAGAATCACACCCTGTTTTTTATTTGGAGTAAATGTTTTGCATAACTAAAAAGCAAACCAGTTGCCATGTAAACAGCATAATTCCCATTTATAGGAAACGCATGCTTGATTCTACCTTGGATTATTCATAGACATCATATTATATGCAGTTTACTGTGCAAAAACCTGATAAGATGTCAAACGTTCATGGTTTTGACAGCATCTTAAATATACAAAAGTAGAGTTCTCTATTGCAAAGTTTATTGATAGATTCTCTCAGAATTTAATAGACTAGAGAAAGTCCTTGTAGAACAAGTTGTTTCTAACTAGCAGACAGTTTAATGTCATTTTTGATATCTGCAAGGAATTCACTAAATAAAGTTAATATGTTGGATCTAATGTTTAAAAGGAGTGCTTTAAACATATGGTTACCCTAGAAATGTATTAGGGAATTGCTCTTATATGAATACATAAATGTAAACATATACTCTTGTTTAAAAAAAACAGAAAGCTAATAGAATAACCTTGGAGATCTTCTAATCCAAGTGCCAGCTCAAACAGAAGACCTTACCATTTCAATATATGATTGTCCAATCTTTATTTAAAAACTTCTGAAGGCAAGCCGTGCACTTATAGACATATTTAAAGAATTTATGTTTTACTACATTTCAGCTATCTCAATTCCAGATAAGATCAGTGCATAGTAGTTATTCTTTCCTTGTATACATTGATACCAGCAATTTTCTATAGTGAAGTGTCAAATCCATAATAATCAGATTCAGTATATATTTTATGAATGAAAATTATTCCTACAGATTTTCTCCTCCGAATCAGAATGTTAAACACAAGGCTGCACATATTTGTAAGCATTCAAAGATCTGTGCCTACACTGATTGCAAGAGTCTAATTTTATTTCATTTTAGTCCTTCATTCTCACTAAATCTCTTATTGCTATGAACTATGTAATTAGACAGTCCACAGGCTACCATATTCAATTTGATTATTTTTCCATATCCAGAAAAAATATATGTTGTTTTGGTGTTGAGCAGACAGTTAAATCTCCAAATTTTCATTATGATTGACACTACAGAGTGGGCATTGAGCAAATGACATCAACATACATTCTCAGAGAGCAAGGGGTGATGCATTAGTAACATAGCATAGGCATGGATTCATGGATTACTAGCATTATAAGCTTGATTAAAAAATGAGCTTTTACAGCACTAAGTAAAATTAATAAATCTTTTAGATTATATCCAGGCATTATTCATTTCTTATTTTGAGGGAGTGCATTTTCTTTCAATAAGTCCAGTCCCATAAATACATAGAATATATCCTTATTCTATTTTAGTTGTTCTTTAGCTGTTTGTTCTGAAGAAATACACACCAGAGTGCCAGTATTTCTGCATAAACAACTTGTCCTATATTTATGTATACATAAGTTGACTTCTAGTCTGAAATCATACAAGAATTTTTTAGATGTTTTGGACTTAAGCTCCTATCAGACTGAAGAATACCAAGGAATTGTTGGAGTTCTATTCTGAAATATGAAGGCAACAAGTTTCTCATCCCTGCTTTCTGCAAGTATTCGTGAGATTTTATTTTTTTTGTCCTGTCTCCTAAATTCTGTTTTAGAAGCTAAGAATCATTGTGTTCTTTGTAGCATTAGATGGAATCATACCTAACATTTGCTTGTAATATTTGGGTAGTTAATCCATACCCATAGTAGCAACTTCAATTAATTGTGATTCTGTAGGTTAGTTCAGTATTCTTTCTTAGCTTCTGCAACATAAAATTTCAGTATCCAGAGATGAACATTATTTCTCATATATACGAAGCTACAGTGAGAAATTAAAGTCACAAGTATAAATGAAATTGTAACTCAAAGTACAATAATAAGTTTTATTCTGAAGGAGAAGGGAGTAAAAAGTTGCCAATGCAGCATGTGAACTGCTGTTGAGCTATGACCCTATTGTCTCATTTCTATCCACCTGTTTGCAAATGAATGAAACAGAGTGAATTGATTTGGCATAGGGTCAAAAGATATTTTAAACTTTGAAGTTCTTTTTTGTCTTTGCTTGCATTTGAGAAGTCAGGGGACCTACTTTAGATATGCATTTTAAATTAAATTATAATAGACATACATTGATGAAAACTTTTTCTATTTTTTAATTTTGGTTTTATAACAATGGCATGACAGTACTGATGTAATATCAAAAGCATGTCTTTTGAAGCTATGAAGATTTTTTTTGTTAAATTTGCACTCATTTTCTCCAGGGATATCAGGTGTTTTACCTCAGAACAGTTTTGCTATTCTCTATCTTGTATCTTTCTCTGTATTAACATTTCATATAAAGATAATTTATTAAATGAATCAACAAAATGTGTTCTGTGGAAAAATATACTGAAATTTTGTTAGGTCAATTCATGGATTAGCTTCTCAGTCAGTAGTACAAATTAGTAAGATTGTATTGCATATCTGGATTTTATGCGGTATATTATCCTAATGGAAATAACAGTATCTGAAGCACATTTGTGAAAACTGGAGGCAGAACAGATAGTTCAAAGGATTATTTTGTGATGAGCTTCTATTATTCTAGTCAGTGTTTTCTCAAATTATATTTTAATATAAAAGGTCATACACTTTCTTAAAGATCTTAAGATGAGCCATGTACTATTGCCAATAACAGAATAAGTTTCCAAATAAAGTAAATGGGGTAACATAATTGAGTGACATGTGGTAGGCATGTTAGAAAAGTAAACTGTGTGGCACACACCTGCTTTTTGGCTGTGCTATACCACAAGTTAGCATTTTGGATGAGCAGTTTCCGTTCTGTTGTTTTCTCTCAACACATGGTGTTCAAAACAGTTAAAAAGAAAACCGTGCCCATTTGTTCATCTCAGAAGCTTGCAATTTCTGAAAATTCTGCCAGATTTTTATAGATATATAGATATACATATAGATATACATATATATATATACACACTGCATGTATGTATATGTGTGTATATATGTACACACACACACATATATATATAGAGAGAGAAAGGTCCTAAATGCATTTTTAGCTGATATTTATATAGAGATAGATGAAACTTTTATTTCAAATGCAAGGATAATGCCGTAAGAAAACAACTGAAATTAATTCAAAACAATTACCAACAAGTACATATCTTTTGGAGATAGAGCTGTTCATTGTGTATTTACACGTTCAAGTATATTGCTAAACTATAGAAAGTATCTAACAATGCCTGTTTCAGACAATGCATTTACAGTTGATCAACAAAATGCATTCAGTTTCTCAGTAACTTGAAAATTTTATAGCCATTGATAGATTTTGGGTACCAATTACTCTTTCATTTTGTGGCATTAGTAAAGATGATTCATCACTTCCTGTTTTTCTGAAAATACCAGAAGTGACGAAATGGGGTTAGTTTTTGGCCTGCAAAGCCTGCCTTCCTCAAGCCCCTGGGAGGCCGAAAAAGGCCTCAAACCTGCAGAAAATCAGCTGTGACGCGCAGTTCAGGTAAGGGAGTTGTGGGGTGGGGCTGGGTGGGTGGGGATTGCACACACATGCATAGGGGACATGGGAGGGGCGCATTGCCTTCTGGGTGCTGGCACACGAGCGTGCAAGCGCACACACAATTTTTGGCACAGGAGCCCAAAAAGGTAAGCCACCACTGGCCTATTGGAATGGGAAAATGTCCACATTCAAGCATTTTGTGTCATTGTGTACAGCACAGTGTTCAAGAAAACACTGTTCAAGCACAGTGAACAAGAAAAAGAAAAGCAAAAAGTTGTCTGTGGAGGAAAGAAAGAAGGGAATAAACAAGATAAAAACATGGCCTACAAAATCATCTCCAAAGCATTTCCTGTTTCTGTGACAATGGTTGTGGGATTTGAGGTAGCTTTGGAATTCATGGAAACCATGACTTCCATGTGTCTGTCCAAAATAATTTATGGCCTGACTAAGAGTGGTGGTCACATGCCAGGTTTGTTGTTTTGTCAGACTGGTGTCCTTGTGATCTGGATTTAATGGACCTATTTTTGGTCTGATCACAATCTGGTGATTAGCTTTTCTAGTGCTGCACACCTTTGCAGGGAGGTGGAGTGGAGTAGGTCATCCTCAGTGACTGATGCACTCAATGGGTTTTTGAGGAGCTGGGGGTTATAGCTGAAGATCTGCATAATCCTGCTGAGATTCTAGTTGTTATCTGGAATAAATAGGATTGCTGCCATATGCCCTCTGCTGACCTGAAGATCTCATATGGCCACATGGTATATGGAGGGATTGAGAGAGATAAAATAGTTCAAGAGATGTCTAGAATGCCACTGGCAGAAGATGAAAAACTGTCTCAACTGAATTTTGATTAGGTTCTGATTAGGGCTGCTACTAAAGTCTACCTTGTGACAATTCATGTGGTGAAGCAGAATTACTTCTGTGCACAAATTGCATCTGTAGATAATCACCGTCTGTGACCCATGTTCTTCTGTGTAAAGAGAGCTAAGTTCTATCTGCAGGTGTGCTGAAGAATTTGCTGGTTTACTGACAGATGAAGTAATTCAGATTCATTTCCATTCAGGTATCAGTATGGACACTGGTCCAGTGGAAATGGACCAGGGTAGGCCCTTTATCTGGAAACAGTTTGACCTTATTGCTCTTGAGATAGTAGACAGGATTTTAGGGAATATGAGTTCGGCCACTTGCATTTTAGACTAGTGTCCCCCATGGCTGGTAAAATCCTCTAGGGTGTGTGTGATGTGATAGTGTTTCTTAAACTGTATTTCTTTCTGGGTTGTTTTCCAGTTTTTTAAATTATATAGAGCTTTTGTTTATATGGGATATTTTGATCAATATATACCGTATTAAAAATTAAAACTGATTCATTTGCTGTTGCTAACACTTCCAATGATTGTTTGATGGGATTTTGTATTATTTTTCAACATAGATTGGTAAATAATTTTGATTCTGACGGCTTCTAAGAGGTTTTCCAAGGATCCTAGAACAACACTTTAAGAAACACTGTAATAGGATAACTGTAGTAGCAAGGTATTTGACAGTGTTAGAATCAACAGCCTTAAAATTTTAATTTTCACATTCCCTCTATCTGGGTGAAAGAGTTTCAGATAGTTATACTGCTATCATTCACGAATGGGCTGATAGTCTTAAAGTGGGATGAAGAGTTACAGAATAGGAAATTCCTCAAAATACGCTTTTAAATAAATGGTTCCAGTTTCATCTCCTCATCAGGATTACTACGCCTAAGCAGGTATATATTTAATTGTCCAATTTGTATGACCACCCATCCATCCCAAGAAATTATGGATAGCAAACAAAATAAAAACAAAGAATTCTATTAAGGCAAAACAAACAAACAAACCACCTACTTTCGTACTAGGCTCAGTAAAACCACAAAATCACTAATTACATACATAATATATATAATCCCCTGCCACAGCTCCCATGCTAACACACTGACCCCAACAGTGGTGGTATTCAGCCAGTCCGCAACGGATCGGGCAAACTGGTAGCAAGAATTTGGCGTGGGTTGCCGAACCGGTAGTAAGTTCTGGCTGGCCACACCTCCCACCGGGTCGCACTCCCACCTGATGCTCACTCACCCCACCCGCCTGCCTGACATTCGCATAAGTATTTCTTTTTTTTCCCTCCCGGCAATCAACTGTAGATACAATCAGCTGTACCGGGATTCCCCTTGCTGAGGCCCAGGAAGGCAAAAAATGGAGGGAAGAGCTCAGCCCCACCGTCCATTTTTTACCTTCCAGAACCCCAGAGAAGCCTTAGGGGAGCAAAAACGCCCCCCAGAGGCTTCTTTGAGGCTAAGAAGCTCTCAAAACGGAGCTTGGAGGAGTGCTGCATGATCTTCCCATGCTCTGTTTTTTTTCTTCCTGAGCCTCAGGGCAGGAAAAACGCCGCCCCCAGGGGCTTCTCTGAGGCTAAGAAGCTCCCAAAATGGAGTTTGAGGAGTGCTGCATGCTCCTCCCATGCTCTGTTTTTTTTTTTTCTTCCTGAGCCTCAGAGGAGCCTCAGGGGAGCAAAAATAACCCCCCAGAGGTTCCTCTGTGGCTAAGAAGTTCCCCAAAATGGGTGGGGACTGCAAAAAAGAAAAGCTATGCCCATCCAGTCACATGGCCATGCCCACTAAGCCACGCCCACAGAACCAGTAGTAAAAGTTTTTGAATACCACCACTGTCCAACAGTATGTTAGCATGGAGTTACAGAATTGAAGAAGCAAAACGTCTTCAAGGAAAAACAAAGTCCTGTTGCCTTTTGAAAAAGCACCTTTGAGACAAGCATGACCTGGATGACTGAGAATCTCCATAGACTGACTCCAACAATTAACTAGATTATAAAACCAACACTAGAATGTTTAAGGAAAGTATTTTAATAAGAGTAATCAAGTTATAATTTGAAATAATAATTTCACTGCTATGTGAAATGGAGAGTTCTACAAACTAAAGTTGGTATATTTATTTATTTTATTTATTTATTTTGTCAAATGCTTACAATATAATAAAAATAAGAATAAACATAAGTTTAAATACATGAAATAGGAACTAATAATTGGGGACAATAGGACAGGGATGGTAGACACGATTGTGCGCTTATGCACGCCCCTTAATATAGACATGTTATAAAGACATATATAAACTCTCTGAGCAAACAATGAGAAACAGACAGAAAAATAGGGTGATAAAGACAGTTATTAAATAGCCGAAAATTTAGTGAGCAACACTGAATAAATAAAAATAAAAATATTCCTCGGACTCTGTATTTTTCCTCCCAAGTTTATTTTACAGTTCCAGATCTCCCAGAGATTTTGGTCTCTGAGCCTGAAATAATAGATTTTGTGTCTGATTGTCACAGGAGCTCAACCAAAATTCTCTGAAAAGAAACTTGTCCCGCTGAATCCCATTCTATTCTCCACCTTCCCATGCTTCACCGAGTGGACTGTGGCTGTAATTTGACACTGTTTTAAAGCCCCTCAAGTAACAAATACAGTTCTAAAAATTATAAATTTTCTTAATTCACTGCATTATACATGTGAAACTTTTGACAGTTTAATAATGTTCTGAATCCAGTAACTCATTGAGAATTAAGGTTGCTAATGCAGTTGAAGAATTTTAAATTTTTGAGTTGATCCATTCTTATATAGATTCAGTGTTTAATATCAGATTTTATAGTTCATCAATTGCTAAGAGAAAAGCTGTTGATGCGTGTACTGTATGTATATGTGTAATAGTTTATGTATAATTATAATTTATCATGTGTGATAAAAGCTATATACATCCTTGATTAACTTGCCAATGTGGCTTTTCACAAAAACCTTTGTTAAGAATTATCATTGGTACCATGCCAATGATAAAAGAATAAGGAACCATACATAATAAGAAAGTTGACTGAGTTTAATATGCTACTTGGCTGACTTTAAGATACTATAAGACTTTGCTTGTCGTAATAATCTACATAATAATCTTTCCTGATGATTTTTTAATGTATGGTTACGTCTAATGACTTACACTTGTGCTCTGTGTCTTTGTATATATGATTATATCAAAAGGAACAGGAATAAAATATTTCACTTGATTTCATAAGTTTGTTACTCCAAGCAAAGTTGAATATTAATCTTCTTTCCCTTCCTGTTATCTATTAACTTAATTTTGCTTCCAAGCAGGTCAAAGCAAATACATGCAACTGATTCACATAATGTATAATGAGAAATGCATTGTCAGGATATTCTAATCTATGGCATATGTTTAATATGCATGCCATAGCAACCAAACTCCAAATCCAGGGGAGCAATGGCATGATACATTAGTGTGATCACATGCCACTGGCATATAGACTCCAACATAGTAAACCTAGCCTTGTTGCTAGTCCCCTGAAAATTTAACTGAGTATGGGTGACAAAACAGGCTTGAATTAATCAACTGATCACTAGTAGTTTTATCATAGGCATTAGATTTCTCCAGATTGCTGGATGTTATAACAAAACCATATTTATTTTGATACTTACATATAGTATTGATATGGATATTATAATAGTCTCTATGATTCATACTTATGTGATTCAAAGCTTGTATGAGACTTCTTGGCAGAGGTTTGCCCCAGCTTGAACTTTTATTGGATTTTTGACCTGTCTATTTCACTTCCTTTTTGACTGCTGCTCTGGATCATGTTATTGGATATACCCATTTCTTTTTGTTCTTTTTATTTTCTTCATTCTACTTTCTTTGATTTACTTCTTCCTTTATATTTTCCAGCATTTTGATTTTTTTGTTTTGTGCTATCTTTTTTCTTTGTGAGCAAAGCTTAGTTCTTAAGAATGTAGTTTTAAGGCTATGAAGACACTGTTTAGTATATTAGGTAGGATAAAAGGCTACCATCTCCTGCATACCTATGTCTGATTATTCTCAGAAGAGAACATAAAATTAACTCTTGTAGGGATTTAGAAAATAGACTCAGTGTGACTGCTTCTTTAGATTAAAGAAGCCAGAAAACCTGCATGTGAATTAGTAAATCATACAAGAATAAAGAGAAAGATCATCCTTTCAAAGAGATGACTTCATCTAAACCCAATCCATCTTATCCCATTTCAACCAAAGGTTGTTATTGTTCACCTCTCTCCATTTCCAAGTGTTTACATTTCATCTGCTCTGATTGAGTAGTCACAGATTATCCACTTCAATAAATCAATTACATCTCTATGGAGATCTCTCTGGAATTCTGTAAGTTTCATCTTATAAAACAGGGCTGTCAAACTCCAGCCTTCAGGCTGGAAGTGTCACATGATGGCCATGGCCACACCCAGTTTAGTGAAGGGGAAAATAGTCCCATACGTCATGTGACACTATTGTGATGATGTGAGTTTGATGATATTATAGAAAACTATTCCTCTTCAGGGAGAATTGACATATTGTTATACATGCCAAGTTGGCCCCTTCTTCACAATTATATTGTGAATGAGGGCAGATTTATTGGCATTCAAAAGTAGAAGCTGGAACCCAGGGATATTAAGGATATAATCATCTGTTAAAGAAGGTGAAGGCTCAATGCCAGACTTTGGGACTACTCTACTATTCCATTTTCTGTTATATCATCATCACTTCTATCATTCTCAGCTGGGGTCCAGCAACTGTGTGAGCAGCCATGATTTTACCTTTTTGCTGTTTCTTCACTATCAAACAAACACAAGTACCACATCAATAATAACAAAAAATACAGTGTGAGACATGCTAGAAGTACATGCTATCTGAGATATAGGAAGAGAAACAGACCACAGAATTAATTGCTATACTCTACTGTACCCTAGTCAGACTTCATTTGGATTTTTGTATCTAGTTTTGAATACTACAATTCTGAAAGAACAGTGAAAAATAAAAACAAAATTTGAAGAACTGAAAATCAAACCCTACAAGGAATTGGTAAAGAATCTGGTTTTGTTTAGCCTACAGAAAAAATGACTAAGGAAATATACTATCACTGTTTTCAAATCTGAAGGATGAAATTATTGTCAGTTGCCCCAGCAGATTAAAATTACAGCAAATGAAGTCCAGATTAAACATCTGAAGAAATTCGCAGCTAAAGACTGCCACACAAAGTGGTAAGTTCTCCTTAGCTAAATGTTTTCAAATAGGGCCTCGATGGTCAGTTGTCAGAAAAACTATAATATATCCTGTAATAAAGGGTTGGACTAAAATAATATGTAAAGTCATTCTAATTATGATTCTGTGAGACTATCTGTCAACTTCCATAGTGTACATGTAGTTCTCAACTTATAACCACAATTGAGACCCAAAATAGTGTTGCTAAGTTAGACAGTTATTAAATGAAATCATCTATAGCACCTCTATTTGCCATATACAACATGTTGGCACCTTTCATGCCTAAAATTTGTTATATATAGGAATTCATAGTCCTATAACATCTATTTTAAAACAGTGTTGAATATACTTACTTTTCCCATTCTTAAGGTATAATGACCCACCAGAAAAAAATTTCAAATGTTTTTCCATTTTACTAACCACTAGCTCATTGTTGTTGCCTGGATTGAAGTTGTTTACAGCTTTGTGCTAAGTAGAAAGTTCAAATCAATTATTGTCCATTAAAGTTAGCTATAACTGATGGAATATCCCCCGAGGAGCACTGTAAATGTATCAAAACGTCTTCCCCCATTATAACAATGAGAAGGTATGGTGAATTACTTACCTTCTCTTTTACACTTAATGCTCTGAAGTGCTGCCAGCCCAAAAATGAAAAAAAAAGCTTATGGTGTCTTACTAGGATTTATGAGAGGTCAATATAGTAATTTTGTCCCAGAAATTCTCCCAGTTTGCATCTATGTTAGTTTTTATTCACAGATTAGGCAAAGTACAGAGAATGGAAATTTTTATCTAATATTTGGAAATGGATTAAAAATTCAAATAGATAGTGTATATATTTGATATATAAAGTTGAGACTTTATATTAGGGATGGTTTAGATACCAGAAAATTGAATGACTCATGTGAACAGTGAAAAAAAACACACACACAGTTTACATAAAAATACTGATATGGCCACTAATTTTGAGCATCCTTCAACATCAAATACACTCTATAAAGTCAAGTTTTAGGATCTTATGTAGTGAAATCTTTATTGAATTTTCATTGCTTTACCAAAGCATTATAATGCATTTTAATTGTATTAAAAGTAAAGTTGAACAAAATCAAGAGAAAGATTGTGTTTTAAACATCTGTGTTTTCTATTGCAAAATTATTTTCCCCTCTCAGAGGTGAATAATTCTTTTCTACCATGTGATCAGTATGCAGCTTTTAAGAGACACTATAAAGCAAGATAGGAAACCTGTGGTCTGTGGTATTTTTGAACTGCTGTAATTATGGTTGGGTGATTAACTAGTAATACCGGAACTATAGCTGAGTAACAGCTATATTGTTACAGATACTTTGACAATTTCTAGTTCTTCAACTATGTAGCAAACTATTTATCTATTTTAAGAATTAATTAAAATACACAATAAGTGCAAAACTGTATTCTGGTCACTTTTCTATATTGTAAAGCAATTATGTCTCAAAATGCTATACAACTAAATCTATTTTTAAACAAAACTGTCTTCAGGAACTGAAGTGCTCCTTTAAAATGTATATTAAATTATTAATTATAATAATGATTAGTATAACAATAATGTACTAAAATGTAGTTGTAGTAAATTGCTGTAGCTTCTGAAAAAAGCTCATAAATTAATATTTAATTGTAATTTCTTTTGTTAGTACAGCTTACCAATGTTCTCTTTTTTACAATTTTGGGGGTATAGAAGAATTCTTGATGCTTCATTTAAATTAAACTATAATTTCTGATAATTTCAGGTGAATCTTTCTAAAAACTTTTTAAAAACCATTCCTTTAAGTATAGCTTAGCAAAAAGATGACAATATAAGGAATGCAGGGATGGAGAGAAAGTAGAAAAGTATTCCTATTTTAGTAAAACAGTGCATAACAAACATAGTATGTTTATGATTACCTATTATAATTTTCATTAGATAGTCAATGTAGGCTAATATGGCTGACTATATTAACAAAGATATGAAAACAATGAATGTGAAAAGCAAAAGGATCCATACTTTTTATACTGTATATGCATCTAGATAAGTGTTATATTACTTTATCTCAGAAATTAGTAAGAGTAATGGTTAAGGAAGATAAAAAGCTAAACTAAGAATAGAAGAGTCAGGTTCAAGTGTCAATTGAAATTTATTATATAAATACTATTTAATATTTTAAATAAATATAAGAAGCAGATAGTTTATCTGTTTTCATTGCAAAACAAAATGCTGTCAGATTGCTAATGTATTTCCAGATAAATGATAAATGAATTTAGCAGATGCCAAGATCAAGTTCTGACTGATAAAAAAGTACCTGCTGATATTGTTACTAATTATTACTAGACTTAAACTCCCATAGTTTAAGTGAAGAGTTGCATTAAAGTTTATGGTTATTGGAAAATCAAAGTTGAAAGGTATGTATATGCTGACATCATGTACAGATATGTATACATATATGCAAGACACGTATAACTGATCTGATCAAGTATAATATAATCCATTTAGCATCAATTATTTATTGAAAGCTGTTCAGACCATATTATTAAATATAAGAATATATAATTCACTTTGAAAAATGTGAACTTTATTCATTATCCCTATTCATATTTAGAAAATATTTCAAATTTAGTAGTTTTGAAGTTTAAGAATGTAAAGTTTTGATGGTTAATATCATTCTGTTAATATAAATATTTAATTTATTTTAACCTAAAACAAGTTCAAGGAACTTAATTGTGAAGGAAGAGTTAAAAACTGTTGAATAAATGGATGAATAAGTATTACCTCCATCTCTGTCCATGGTGCTTAGGAAAGATCTTGTCTTCTATTTCATTATAAATTTTTATATAAAGTATTTCTATGTTCTATTGTTATTATTTTCCATCACCCTAGATTTTCAATTCAGACAACTTATAAAAAAACTGAATATTTATGAAATAGTAGTGTAAATAAAAAGACATTCACTGAATTGTTTCCACTGATGAAAAACATATCAAGCAAACTTCTACATTGTGTTTTTAACTTACCAATTTTCTCTATTTATTTATTTATTTATTAATCATACTCTGAATCCTAAAGGACACTTAGCAGGTTTTTAATATCTAACCATACTTTTTACTAAGACTTTTTACTAGCAGATTTCTCTCTGATAATACATTTCCACCTTCCATGGCTATGATTAACACATATCCAGGGTTTTCTAAAGCAAAAAATAAAGAGAAAGCTTCCCAGCAGTTAAACTGATATTTCTCAATATCAAGCTAAATATTAATTTACAAAACAGCAAGTAGGACAATATAGATTAGAAAATTGTGATAGACTGGTAAGAAGAAAATACAAGGTTTTAAATATCTAAATATTGTCCTTACTTTATGGGTTTTTACTGGTATGCTCAGAACAGTCCACTCTAGTTTTAGAAAATACAATTTTAGACCAATTTAAATCTATGCTATAAATCTATATTTAAGTCCATGCTTTCCTCTTTCCATATTGATATTAGATAATTTTAATTTATTTTGATTATTGTATACAATTAGAAGCTGTATCTGTACTACAGGGAGGTAAAAGTGATACGTTGAAGGCACAGGGTGGGTGTTGGTAAAAGAGACAAAGATTAGTATATTGAAAAGCTAAAGTAAGTAGTCATGCCTAGAGGAGTTCAGAGCAAAATGGTTGGATGAGAGAACAAAGAGATTCAGAAGCTGGTACAGCTGAGAAGTGAGTAGCTGAACACTGTGGCCTAAGAAGTCTTCCAGAGATGCAGACCAGCAACAAGTAATTGTTTTCTCCTTACCATGAACTGATAAGTACTGAGAGCCAAAGAAACAGCTCAATAAAAGGGAGCAATTACAAGGCTACTTGAAACTTCAATAGCACCTACTTAAGTATAAATGCTGAAAGGTAGAAGATCATACAGGGCTAAATGTAGGGTAAAGAACACTAAGACCTGGATAAAAGGAACAGAACTCTTTGAGTCCTTAAATATGAAGATTAGAAAAGAAAATATAGACAATTAAAATGCAAGATAAAAGGGAAACTTGTGATTTTGTTAAGTATTTTATTTTTTTAAATATTCATTGCCACATATATTTTAGGTACAGATAAGTAGTTTAACTGTATATGTTAGGTTTAATACTACAATTTTGGAAGAGTATATTTTGTATAATAAACCGCCTTGTGTAAGCATAAAAGGAAAGGATTTTGTCTACTGACTTGTGGTTTGTACCATAACTTAATTGGAACCTTTTCTCAACTGGTGTTGGCTGTTGGGATAGTACTATATTGAGGAAAAACCCAAACTATAACATTGAATGAAACAAAAGACATACTTTTTCTTGTTATTAAAGTAGTTGGAACCTTTAATCTTTAGTTTGGACCCAGAGAGATTAGAGATCTCCAAAAGTTTGTAATGGTAATTTCAACAGATATTTAGCCCTATTATAAGAGCTTGCATAAAAAAGTTACACATGGAAAAGGACTTGGCAGGGGTGAAGATAGAAATTATCTTACCTGTAGAAGTTCAGAGTAAACAAACTTCCTCTGATGTATGGCTTGAAATTATAAGGGAAATGCTTATGCAGGAGCAAGAAGTAAGGAAATGATTACTCATGGAGGAAATGCTTAACTACTCAGAAGGGAGGAAGAAAAAGCTATTGGAAAGAGACTGGGATTGGGGATTAGTCAGAAAGGTTAGCTGGAAAGGCTAGAAGGGAAGAATTAGGGGTATTGTCATTAAGGAACTAAACTCCTCCAATCAGTCCCCCTCTCCTACCTTACTGCTTACTCCAAAGGAAGTACCTAAGGATTTAAAGTTTTCTAAACTAACAGGAGGATCATATTGAATCCTTCTTTACAATATGTAAATGTGTTGCCTTGTAAGTGGCCAAAAGAAGAATAGTGGTTAGATTAGTTCCATGTTTTAACTGGAAAGGCGTTAAGAGCATATACAACGCTTCCAGTTTAAGAGATTATTAATTGTAGTAAATATAAGGAAGCTATATTTCTTTAGATGTTTATTTATCATGCTTACATTCAGAAGCAATCATATACAAATGTTCAGGGGCTCACAGTATGAAAAAGTAAGAAAAATATAAAATAAAACTGACAGTCAAACAGACAAATATAAACTTGAAAAGGCATTCAAGATCAGCCTACAAACATCTTCTGGAAAAGCTCTGTTTTAAGAAGCTTCCAGAGTGGCCAGAGTTGGGTCCAAGCTCATTTCTCATGAGAGGCCATTCCAGAGGACTAAGTTGAAAATGGAAAAATCTCTGGGTCTTGTTTTCTTTCTTAACCCCTCCTTGACTTCTCAAAAATGAAGGGACAACCAGTCACTTTTCCTAGCATGATTCGATTCCAGTGAAAATCTAGACTGTAAAATGTACTTGGAAACTAATAGGAAGTCAGTGAAGGACAATAAAATGGATATAATAATTGCCAATTGCAAGGTGCCACTCGGCCTCTGCATTTTGCATCAGCAGAAGCCTGGGTGGTCTTTAAGTCAGCCTGTATAGATCATGCTACAGTAGTTTATGCTCACAGTGATGATAGTGTGAGCCACCATAGCCAGGTCTTCCCAGGTTCTCTCAGTAACCTTCCAATTTAGTGATCTAAAGTAAACTTCTAGAAGTTCTTGTAAGTAAGGAATATCTTCTAAGGCAAGGGTCTCCAACCTTGGCAACTTTAAGACTTGTGGACTTCAACTACCAGAATTCCTCAGTCACAAAGCTGGCTGAGGAATTCTGGGAATTGAAGTCCACAAGTCTTAAAGTTTTCAAGGTTGGAGACCCCTGTTCTAAGGTATCTTGTATGTTAACATCTCTATTGCACAATATTTCAATACACTCTTCTTCTTGGTTTGATCTTCTTAGAATCAGTTCCTATCTGTACAAGTTCTTTCATGATATCTTTTCTTTTTGGTTTTGACTTCTTTTGTCATTTTGAAAATTCCGGTGGTTTGTTCTAACATCCTGTGGGCTTTCTTCTGTTTCTTGGTCTTTGACATTCTCTTTTTACAGTTATTCTTAGCAACTTACTCGATTTCATTCCACAGTTCTTCTGGTTCCTTATCAAGTTCAGGACTTTAAAACAATTCTTCTCCTCCTCCATGAAAATGATGGGTAGATGATCAAGATTATATCATGGAAACTAGCTGACTTTCTTAATTGTAGTATAATTTAGAAGTTGGATATTTATCATTGCCAAATCTTTGCTATTATAACTAAACTTTTCCAGAAGGAAAATCATTTTTGCTGTGGTACCTACCTTCTGGAACATTCTCCTCCTTTCCCCAACCTTTTTTGGAAAACACTGAAGACATGGCTTTACTATTAGGTCTTGGGATTCTATTAAGGTATGTAGCCTGTAAGATAGCCAAATTGTTATAAATTACTGGTTGGAACTCTCCCCCATTTATTTATTATTGTTTTAAATTGTTTTTAATGTTTATTGTCATTAGTTTTGTCCACTTATCTATATAGGTTAGATATAGTTTTGTCTACTTATCTATATGGGATTTTGCTGCTTTAACTCTGAACTGCCCAAATGAGATGGGCAGCTCTATATAAATTGAATAATGAATAAGATAAGAAAAGGATTAGATTTTATTTCTGTCCATTTACAGTATATATTGGTGTAATTTTGGTTGTTAGCAATGAAAAGATTACTGGATTGATATAAGATAAACCAATCTTCTTTATTTTGATTTCTTAAGTCATCTAGTCCAACCACATTTTCCCTTTAATATTTCTAACGTTGGCATTTCAGTGTTTAACCATCTTGCTTGCAACATTCTTTCAGTTTCAAATTAAACATGAAATTTATCAATCCCTCATCTGCATTAGTGGTTGGAGCACAAACATGGGCAATCATAATATTAAAAAGTCATCCAAGGTCTCATATATTTCATTGAAGTCATGTACTTATTCTTAATAAATCCTTCCTGATTATGAAAGCAAGACTGTGCTTTCTTTGTTTTGTATCTTGAGTTGTAAACAGTATAATCTTTGGGCTGAACATTCCTAATTCCAGTCTAATCTGTTTCAATTTCTAATTCCAATCCATTTCACTAAAGTCTAAGAAGTTTGTCTAGTTAATAAATATCATTTTTCACTGCAGTAAGCTTAGGCCAATCATATTCTCAACTCAACCAACTCAAGGATAGTTGTGGGAAGAATTGGAGGGGAAAGGAGCATTTTGAAATATTTATAAAAATAGTAAAGATGGAATAAAAACAGCTAAATAAAATGTTTCTTACATTTCTACTATAATTCTGTCTTTGAGGTTTTATGTTTTCTTTTCCTGCATGGCAACTTCATTGATTGGAGGACTTCAATCTAGCAATGTCATAACATCATTAGTACTCTAAAATATTCTCACAATTTCCTCAATAGCACATAGAATGCCCACCAACCACATGGGGTCATCCTCACTTTATATTTCACTTTTATCACTTTATATTGTCCTATCTATAAGATTTTCGTGGTAAAATGCGGAAGTGTTTTACAATTGCTTTGCCCCATGCAATATGAAATGATGTATTTGTAATTCTCTAAAGTTTTTATCCACCTCCGGCATCCACCTATATAAATTTCCCGGATATCTGCATTCTTTAATGGGGCTGCTGCGATTATGTACTCAGACTATATACATATGCTTATTTTGTCTGGAATCCCCTCATTCCACTATGAGGTAGTAGAGAAACATTTGGTAAGTGTCCTGGAATACTGGGTCTATTTAGGAAATGCAAAGAACATATGGGTAATGTACCTTCAAAGACCAATAGAAAGAAAACAGTCTCGTTGAAGCATTCCACAGTCTGTTCATTGGATGCTATTTTTCTTACAAGGACATCACGAAATCCTTATAGAACTTCCCTTCTATCTTTCTGTCACAATGGTCTTGCATGACATATTGGTATGAGAAAAAGCAGCTAAGCCAAAATCAACGTGTGAGCATCATGGGTACACATAAATTTGAACTTCAGTTACTTGAAACTTAGCCAAATACTGTAATGTACCACATTACCTGATGTACCACAATGGTTCTTGAAGAATAAAATAAAGGTTAAAGTCATAATAATTCCTCAAATGAGTGGAAAATGTTCTTTTCATAAATTTGGGAAATTTAGATGTTGGAAAACCAATTATTTGTCTTGATAACTTGGAAAGAGGAAATAAAAAAGATAGCATTACTGAACTAATCCCAAATCAGCAGTCACACCATAAATGTATATGTAGTCAAGAAGGGCATAACAAGTTCAGAGGTTGTACTTTGCTCTGCAAATCACAGTGTCTCAGTGCTTTCAGGCAGTGTGCTTTCTGTCAATCAGCCAGTGACAGATAACACTTGGCTCTATGAGTACTTAATTCCCTCCATGCTCCATGTGAGCTGAGCAGAAGAGAAAATCAGTGTCAAATAAAGGTGAGAAAGCAAAGCTGAAAGAATTTATCATAATAAATGAAAGCTAGATGTAAACATAAACATTCTGGCCAAATGCTTAGATATTGCAGTGATGTCTAACACAAGAACTTATGAGTGACTTAAAGACTGATATAAATAAAATAACATGGTAAAATGCAGTAGGGGTATTCCTACAAGGAAAACAAATCTGACCTTAGAAATGAGAATGGAATTATATTTTGAAACAAATCAACTGGAAACAAGAATAAACCAATGAAGACTCCTGATATAACATCCTGGGAATAGTTTTTCAAAATAAATTATAACTAGATTAGGAGGACAAGTGATAATAGTGGCTAATATTAGGGTACTACTGAAAGTTCCTCAATCTATTAAATAGAAGCCTTTAAATGAGAAGAAAATAATTTGAACTCTGTTGCCCTAGTAGAAAAATTAGATATACTGTATTGTTTCTACACAGCAAAATAGAACCATTATCATGAAATCTAGTATTATATTGATATAAAAGGACCATGGTGAATTTTCTAATAAACAATTGGAAAGAATGAGTTTGATTTCTTCAAGAAAGAATCTACAAAAACCATCGTAGAAAGGGAACAATATATATGCATCTATAAAAATATACAGCGGCTAAAATAATTCTGTAGATATCTCTGCAAAGATAAATAAAATAGACTGAAGCATGTTGGGTGTCATCTGTAACATATGTATATGCTTGTGTTCTGAAATAATGCATGGTATATTGAAGATAAAATACAGTGGGTTGAAGAAAGAAGTTCAAATAATCTAACCCAACCTGGTGACTTGCAGATATGCTTGATTGCAACTTCTGTTACCCCAATAGTAAAACAATAGCCATACCTACCTATGGACAGTTGAAATTGTAGTTCAATAAAATTTGAAGAATGCAACCTACTTAAGATTGAAACCTAGGAGCAGTACTTGCTTATATCGGCTGTTGAAAGAAATAATAATTTATAGGATGAGTCACGTGTTTCCAGTGGAGGAACTTTGTCCTCTCTTATTAATGTTGGAATAAATCTGATTTCTTGTGTTTATATACAGTATGATCAACCATTACTGCATCTGCTGGAGCTCTTATGTCCCTTATTTCCTTTTTTCCTAGTACTTTGCTCCCATATATTCATTGGCAAGAAGTAGCCATAAGATCTTATCTAAAGGACTTCAGTTATTCATTTAAAGGCAGTAAACTTGTTCATTCTTACTTAATATATGCATAAGGGAGAGTTTGAATTGATATGAATGCTATAGCTAATAGTCCCAAGGCAAAGTTTTCAAAATGATTGTAGGTTTAATTCAGTAGAAAATCCAACAAACATCTTAATTCAAACTTTGGAGTTTTCCCATTCAAAACTATGCTTTAAGTCTAATCACTTAAGATTCTCTCAAGCTTATTTTCTAGATTACAACTTGATATAAACTTGGATACGTGGAGTAAACTATCCCTCGACACATTGAACTAATGGAGGATGCTGATGGTACAGATGTTAACTGTAGTTTTATAAATTACTGCAGGAATTGCTTGGAAGCCCCCATGATAGCACTTACATCTTATAAAGCAGGATATTGATAATTGTACTAATAAACTTATGAGTAATGTACATTTCTTTAGATAGAGATGCACATCGATACCTTAATAGGAATATTTCCTTGATAAGATTGCTTTGTATCCAGCATAAATAATTGGCAATAACAATGGAAGACAATATAACGTGTGTGTGTTTGTGTGTGTGTGTGTGTGTGTGTGTGTGTGTGTGTGTCAGATGGACTCCTTGGTGCTCTTTAAGTTTGGTTGTTTGCTTGCAGATAATTTGTTATTCAGCTAGGTAACATCTTCAGTGCTAGTGGATATTGGATTGCTCACTATTATGTACAGTAGTTTACACTGCCATTGTTGGTGGAGGTTGGTTTCCTGTTTGATTAGGTATTGATCTCTGCTTGATTCTGATGTAATTTCTACTTATCATATTGATTTCTGGAGAGAGTATATGTTCTGGTCTTTTTATTTACTTATTTATTAATCAAATTCACATGACAGCCCATTAAACCAATGGAAACTAGTTTTTTCCTTAGCTTTTATATTATCTCCTTTATTTTTTTTTTATTGTCTCTACACATCATTCAAAGCAGAAATACACAAATTAATAATCCACATCATTCTTCTGATATTTAAATTAAAATATAAGAGATTTACTGGAGAGTCTGCATTGAAATTACAAATGGATTTTGGGGGGGTTTAACAGATTTGAAATTGTATTTTGATGCATGCTGTCTACCCTGGTTAAAAGAGTGGGTAAACATCCAGAACAAGCAGCTACTTGTTTTAGAGGGCCATGGCGTGGTTAGCTATGGTATGACCAGTGGTGGGTTTTCACATTTTTTCCTACCGCTTCGCCCGTACATGCAGGGTTCATAGACTGTTCTCTGTATCAACGCTGGTGAGCTGAGCTTTTTTTAGCTCAGCTGAGGCGCGGCAATCTGATCTGCCACGCAAATCAGCTAAACTAAAAAACAAGGGAACATAGAGGTAACAGTGGGGGTAAGTGGGCAGGGCCAGCCAGAGGTGGTATTTGCCAGTTCTCCGAACTACTCAAAATTTCTGCTACCAGTACACCAGAACTGGTCCGAACCAGTTGAATACCACTTCTGGGTATGACAAAATTAAAGTTAATGTTGATTTTAATAATCACTTTTCTAGATATACTATACTAAGAGTTTTGAATAAATATAAAACAAGATTTTCTACAAAGTTACCTATTTGAGTGTCTCCCCAGGAAGGTTTTTTAAGAAAAGAAATGGTGGCGAAGCAGACTGCTGGACTTAGGGTAAAATAATATCTTTTAACTCTGGTTACCCCATTCTAAAGTTGAGGGAAGAGCTAGAATTAGAAGGTTACATTTGACATTGGTTTACATATAAACAATTGAAAGAAAGATTTAAACTACATAAAAAGAATCATGGGTTTGATTTTGTTAAAAACGAATTGGAAATCTTACTCCGTGGTAGTGATGACCATATTATTGCTAAGGTTTATAAAATGTTACTGAAACTGAATTTGGAAAGTGAACATGTAAAACGTATGGTTCAGTGGGCAAGGAATTTTGGATATGCTTGAACAATGGGAAATATGTGGATGAAAGATTTAAAATTCACACTAAACTATAATTTAAAAGAGAAATTTTATAAGATTATGTATTGCTGGTATTTAACACTGGATAAGTTAACTAGAATATATAAGTTAGTTCAAATGAATGTTGAAAATGTAAAAGTAAAGAAAGGGCTTTTTATCATTTATGGTGGACATGTGCTAAACGATCTTCAGCTCTGCTTTTAAGCAGAAGCAAACCTTCCTTAGGACTAAGCTTCTATTATTTAGTGCAGGTAGCCGAGGGCAGAAAGATAGATCTTGAATGTATCCGTGATTTTCAATCTGCCTGCCTGCTTTGCCTGATTTTGGGTAAAAGTGCAATTCAAGGTGCTAGTGACCATCTTTAAAGCGCTCCATGGCTTGGGACCCAGGTACTTGCGGGACTGCCTGCTGCCTCCGCCGGCCGGTGCGCTCCCACAGGGTTGGCCTCCTCGGGGTGCCTCCTCGGGGTACCACTCGGGCTGATCAAGGTCGGTTGGCAGCTCCGAGGGTGCGGCCCTTCTCTGTGGGAGCACCCTCCCTTTGGAATGAACTACCGGCGGAGATGCGAGCCATTACTGACCTACAGGCCTTCCGACGAGCACTTAAGACCCACCTTTTCCAACAGGCTGGTCTGGCGTAACGTTATGAGTAGGGTTTTTAATTAGATTTTAATTTTTTATGGGTTTTACTGTTCTTAGCCATGTATTTAATTAATTTTTAAACTCTTTTTAACTTTTCTATTTGTATGTTTTTACTGTGGCTGTTCACCGCCCCGAGTTTCTTTTTAGGAGAGGAGGCGGTATACAAATCGAATAAATAAATAAATAAATAAATAAATAAATAAATAAATAAATAAATAAAATATTTACATAAATATTTATAATATTTACATACAAGCCATGCTCAGCCAGTCACATGACCATCAAGCCACACCCACAAATTAAGCCACGCCCATGAACCAGTTATTAAGAAATTTGAATCCCATCCCTTCCTCTGCGTGATTATGTGTGTGTGAGAGAGAGAGAGGGAGAAAGGGAGAGAGAGAGAGAGAGATAAGTTAGATCAGATCTCTCTCTCTCTTTCCCCACCAATGTCAGCAAGCCACCGTCAATCAAAATTCATATTAGTGGTCCCTGGGATTTAAAATTATGAGTTTGGTGATCCCTGAGGTCCAAAAGGTTGATGATCTCTGGCCTAAATAACTCCTTCCAATTCTGAGACTCTAACTCAGAATTTCCTCCTTAATATGTTTTAGATGTTCAAAACAGCATTCATTGTTTCAAAACCAAATTACGTAGCATTTTAATTCTAGTTACTGGTTTGGATTACCAGTTTGGTTCCAGGCATACTTTCCTTGGCAATGTGAAATCATTAGAAGACAAAGAGTTCATCTCATTATGTTCCCCATAGATACTATATATCCAGTATACTATATCTTCCATTTTGTCCCTGCCATTCAAAAATCACATGTCCCACTCCAGGTTATCCAAGAAAATGTTTCTTTCAAAAAACAGATAAAAATAAAGTGTAGAAAAAAGACTTTTTTGTGGGAAATTAAATTTAAATCAACATAAATAAGGAACTAATTAAAAACACATGTATGTTAAAAAGACATAAAAATTTAAAATTTTAACCTGATTTTAATGATCAAAACTACAGTTTTGGTAATGTGAATAGTAAAATAAAATATTTTTTACTGGTTTGCACATCTCTAGTATGACATCTATTTTGCTTACCTTTTTTCTTTATTTTCTTTTGAAAAATCTAAATTAACTTTTTGTACATGTCACACTTCTTGTTCAGAGGAATTCATCAGAAGATCAAGCAGGGACTGCCTCTAGGAACTTTTAATATTAATCCGCTTCTAACTAGTCTAAAGAGAGTACTACTTGTTCTTTTGGAAGCAGCCAAGTGTGGGCTAACTCCAGCTCCAACTTGAAAAGCAGAAGTTGGTGTTTTGTACTTTCTACTCCTACTTAGGGCTTATTTTGATTTGTTCTTACCTTCACTGGAGCAAAAGCCACTTCCCATAGTATTTCTGGAAACTAAATCTGCCTTTGGAACAAGTTAACCAGTGGGAGTCACTGCCACTGCCTTTTTTTTTTGTTTAGTCTTTTATACCGCCCCCTCTCCCGACGCGACTCGGGGCGGTGTACAGCCGAATAAAATAGAATAGAAAATACAATACAATATTTAAAAACAATTTAAAAAGATTAAATTAGGTGATTGATAAATAACTGATAGATAAAAACAATCAAGGTTAAAAGTTATAAAATTAAAAACCGATTAAAACCAATTAAAAACCCTGCACAGACGATCGGCTTGGTGAAATAAGTGGGTTTTCAAGTGAGCCGGAAGGTCAAAAGGTCAGGGATGGTCCTCATCTCCGGGGGTAATTCATTCCAGAGGGAAGGTGCTCCCAGAGAGAAGGCCTGGACCCTCAGGGTCGCCAGCCGTCCAGCCAGCGGCACCCCGAGGAGGCCCACCTTATGGGAGCGCACTGGCCGACAGGAGACCGATGGTGGCAGTAGGCGGTCCCGTAAGTACCCAGGTCCCAATCCATGGAGCGCTTTAAAGATGGTCACTAAAACGTTGAATCGCACCCGAAAGACCACTGGGAGCCAATGCAACTCACGCAAAAGTGGTGTAACATGGGAGCTCCGAGGAGCCCCCAAAACCACCCGCACGGCTGCATTTTGCACCAACTGGAGCCTCCGGGTGCTCTTCAAGGGGAGCCCCATGTAGAGAGCATTGGCATAGTCTAGGCGGGAGATGACGAGGGCGGATGTGACCGTGCGAAGCGCATCCCGATCCAGAAAGGGCCGCAACTGGTAGATCCTACGAACCTGACAAAAAGCCCCCCTGGCGATGGCTGCTATGTGGTCTTCTAATGACGGTTGTACATCCAGGAGGATACCCAGATTGCACGCCCTCTCTGTGGGGGCAAGAATTTCTCCCCCCACGGACAGCGATGGTATTAGCTGGCTATATCGGGGCGGCAGAAAGCACAGCCACTCAATCTTTGCTGGGTTACCTGAAGCCTGTTCCTCACAGTCTCCAGGCACCGGGTCATCACTTCCACAGCTTCGCGGGGTGGCCTGAGGTAGAGATGTACAGCTGAGTATCATCAGCATACTGATGAAATTCTACCCAAAGCCACAGATGACCTCACCCAGCGGCTTCACATAAATGTTGAACAGGAGGGGCGAGAGTACTGACCCCTGAGGTACTCCATAAGTCAGGGACCTCAGGGCCGACCTCTGCCCCCCTGCCAGCACAAATTGCGAATGGTCGGAGAGGAAGGAGGTGAACCACCGTAACACCGTGCCTCCCACTCCCAACCCCTCCAGCCGCCGCAATAGGATACTGTGGTCGACAGTATCAAAAGCCATCGAGAGATCTAACAGGACCAGGACAGATGAATAACCCCTGTCACAGGCCCTCCAGAGATCATCCACCAACGCGACCAATGCCGTTTCCGTGCTGTACCCGGGCCTGAAGCGATTAGCATGGATCTAAATAGCTTCATCCAGGTGCTGGGGGAGCTGTCGTGCCACCACACTCTCAACAGCCTTCGCCTTACTATCACACCCATATTTCATGTATGTGATCTATGAGATCAGCTGTGAATTTTTCAGTCAGCGATACAAGACAAAAAAAGCAATAAACATATGAAAAATTACTGAATCATAATATGGTGTAGGTGCAAGCAAACCACCCAAAATGCTGTGTTCAAAGGCTTGAAAAATGGATGAGAATTGGGATACCCATTAAACAGTGTTCCCTTCAATAGGATAACAGACAAAGGGAGTACATCTGAATATGTATTCTTTCTGCTACAAGATGAAAAGGACTCTTATGGTAATACAGTGAGCTGGAATTTCTGGTTCTTTGAATCAGCCAGTGGTCCATTCCCTGTGAATGAATAAGACCACTAATGCAGGTACACTGGGTTTTTTTGTTTTTGTTTTTTGTGCCTAATGCTTCTTGCTGAATGAAGGCTTGAACTGGGACTCAGCTAGTGTCTAAACCAAACACTATATTTTATCCTAATTATTTTTGGCTGTATCAGGGACAAAGTCAAAACCTGCTTATCAAATATTTACTTTTGTTAATGTCTCTGATAACCCCACTTTATGTCCCTCGGTATTAAACCTGATCCCCAAGAACACCAACTGGCTTTTTTCTTTTTTCTCTCTCTCTTTTTTCTTTTTCCTTCCTTCCTTCCTTCCTTCCTTCCTTCCTTCCTTCCTTCCTTCCTTCCTTCCTTCCTTCCTTCCTTCCTTCCTTCCTTCCTTCCTTCCTTCCTTCCTAACTTCCTTTCTGTTTGGCAGAAGCTTGTTTTGACTTCAGTTATTGAAAAGCTATAGATACTTTAAAACAGAAAAAAACAGTGTTAGTCTTAAAAAGACAACAGCTCCTACAAATGGAGATATGTGATTCTATAGTCTTCATTATCATATCAATCTTCTACAGCCTTGTTCTTCACATCCAGACTAAAGTATTCAAACTACCAAAGATTCCTGATTTATAGCATGGAGCAACACTTTTCACATTGAATTTATACATAAGAAATAAGTAATTGCCTTGGAAGAAATGGGATGAGGAAGAAAGATAATATTATGTTCATATATGTACATATGAAAGTATGTATGAAAACTGATCTAGAAAACTTTATCATTCTCAGAGCCAAAAAATTCCTTATTTTTGTTTTAAACTAATGGGTGAATCTATTTCAGTATTATGCTTTGATTATATGTGGCTCAGGATGGATTTCATGGCACATACATTTTATTTTTCAAAGGGAGAGATTGGGCAAAGATCTCATAAGAACATGTGAAAGGTTGTTGACACTGATTGCTGGTATCTTTCACTTGAGATACTTGCTTCTTTCGAGTAGTCAAGCTGGCCCCGTCATTGGGCATCTCTGTACTTCAAGCCATATAAATATGTGTTGGTGCAAAATCTTTGTCAAATTATCATATTTTTTTGACTATAAGACACTCCAAAGTAAAAGACACACCTACTTTTGGGGAGGAAAGTAAGGGGGGGAAATCTATTTTTGCCTCCCAGCAATTTGTCGCCTTGCAGCAAACAGCAAACAGCCTGATCAGCTTCAGCACCGCCTGATTTAGCACAAGCGGGTGGATCGGCCTCCCGATATTCAGCTGTTTCAGGCTACAGGGATCATCATTGTCTATTGCTGCCTCCATGTGTCTCATTTTCAGCCTTCGGATCCTGATTTCTCCGTGCACCCCATTTTCAGCATGTTCCAGGTGGCGGGATTGGAACAGGCCAAAAACAGGGTGTGGAGACAGCAATAGGCAATGGCGATTCCTGCAGTCTTAAACAGCTGATAGTTGGGAGGCCAATCCAACTGACAATCAGCTGCTTGTACAGTGCAGTACTGAAAACTACTACTGCTGACAGCCAGCTGCCTGCAATTTGGCAGATTGAATCCCACCAGGCTCAAGGTTGACTCAGCCTTCCATCCTTCTGAGGTGGGTAAAATGAGGACCCAGATTGTTGGAGGCAATATGCTGACTATGTAAACCGCTTAAAGATGGTTGTAAAGCACTATAAAGTGGTATACAAGTCTAAGTGATATTGCTATTGTTATTTTCAAATCAATCTACAGTGAATTGTGCTGGTGTTTCTACTGTTTAATTAGATTAGCCTTTCTGCCTTCAGTTTTTTTGGCTTACTACTTATTATTCCTTTTCTGTTCTTCGCATAATATTGTTCAGTATGAAAAAAGAGGAATGTCTAGAGCAGGGGTGTCAAACTCAATGCCATGGGCAGGATTTGGCCAATGGGGTGCTTAGATCTGGCCCACAGGACCAGCCTGGAAACAGCAAAGGACTAGTCTGCGGTAACTCGCAGTCCACCTGACTTCTGTTTTTGCTGGCAAAGGGCTACAGGAGGCCGTCACAGCCAAAAATGGGTTATCAAAACAAACTAAAAACAAAACAAAAGGAGAAATGTTTCCTCTTGCATTTGAGCATGCAAGAAGGAACAGGAAAGGAGAAAGGAATAGAGGAAAGAAAAAGAAAAAAGAAGGAAAGATGGGAAGAGAGCAAGGAGGGAAAAATAAAGAAAGAGGAGAAGGAAGAAGAAAGGAGAATCAATAGGGAAGTAAGGAAGTAAGGAGATTATAATGAGAGTGAGGGAAGGTTTCAGGGAAGTCCTGCCTTAGCACTTAGCCACCACAGGTGCCTCCGACAGAAGTGAAGGCGAGATGGCCACCATGGTCATGCTTTCCCTCCTGGCCCTCCAGGGTCAAACACTGATGCGGCCCGCAATAAAGTTGAATTTGACACACCTGGTCTAGTGGAAGAGAATTGGCGCTTTACAATACTTTCCTATAACTATATAGTGTTAAATAAACATTGCTATGAATTAAAATCAAAACTAAAAAGTCAACTGATTTGCTCTTTATTTTTACTGTTTTATTCTAGAATATTAAATTATTTGAGAATTTTATCCAGCATAGATGAGAATTTCTTCCCTATTCTAATGTACTCTTTCCCATCACTGCAAATGTACATCAAAGTATATTTGACTAAAATCAGGTGAACAATTGTAACAAAACTTACACTGAAAAGAGAATTATACATTAAGGACATTCCAATATTTGTTTTATTTTGTATAAAATTGCTTATGAAATTGATAATACCATTAACTGAAAATGTAAAGCTGTTCTTGTTTTCCTATTGTGGCTAAAATATGAGTTGCCTTTCATATAAGATTGTTGAAGAAAGTTTCTATTTCAAAAAAACCCCAAAATAATAGTACACTTTGTTTCTCACAATATATACAATGTACACACATAATGTACACTCTGTAGCACTGATTTGCAATCAACAAAGCAAATGCCTCTTTGTGCAGCAATAATCAATGTAAATAGACAGCAAAAGTAGAAACAGAGATTTAAGAAAATTATTTAATCATAATTCTTCCCTAGCAAAAGAACAAGGGGGGAGGGGCAAAGTCATATATCATGCACATGAGTAGCATTCCAACTGAAATCAATCAGAAATGTTCCCAGGTAATGAAGAATTTCTTTTTCCAGGAGATTATTAAACAATATGTATGAGAAATGGGATGGTCCAGACTCAGTATTGTGCATTCTATTTACTGGTATAGACCATACGTATTATCTGTTACATATGTATAATGATAGAGTACATATTTAGGATCTAATCTATTAAGACATAACTAATCCTTGTTGTTTAAGAATGTGAGAAATATTGTGCTGCATCAGACAACAATTATATAGAATGCTATTATTCATAGAATTACATTAGTGACAGTTTAGATTAATGGTATTTTTTAATAGACAAGAAAGCCTTTTTTTTCTGAATAAAGCTCAATAACTTGTTTCTAGCCATTTATTCCAATCTTGTATAACAGTTGTTCCAATTGTTCCAATCATACATACAATAGTATATCATTAGCCTTTAGGTTAAGCAATATTATATAAAATACAGAAAAGAAACAGTAGTAGTAAGAGGGGGAAGAATAAAAGCACAAGCTGAGAAAGAAAAGAAATATGGGGAAATTCAGTTTTTGCCCACCATTAATTCTAGTCCATACCTTTCTATCCTTGCAAAGTACCTTGTTTCTATATATTCTTATATTGTTTTATATATTCTTTAAACTTGTTGCATCTATCTAAGAATTTCAGCAACTCCAGCTTTTTAAATGTTCGATTTTCTTCTCAGCCCATTTACTCTTCCTTCATATAATGTTTTGCACTTTAGTCCTCATTCATCCCCTCTGTGTGACCAAATCCTCTAAATGTGCCATTTTATACTGGGTCACTCAACTTTTATATTTAGTCCACATTCATTCAGCACCCATGCATTCTTGATCATATCTTTTCTCATTTTGCTACACACACTTTAGTGTATAACCCCTACTACATCCATCTCAATATTTCTGTTTCCCCTTATTTACATATTAAAAATAGGAAATAAACATGCTCTTATACTTAGCATTTTTGTTTTCTTCATTCCTCACAAAACAGCATGTACTATTTCTTTCTCATATCCTTTTTAAATTATTTAATCATTAAATTTGTGTGCCATCTAACTTATCCAGAGATGACTATAGACATCTTACAAACAATTTTTATTTTTTGCATAATATATTTCTCACATCTTTATTTTTTGGCAGCAATCATTTTCATAAGCATTTTTGCCATCCAAAGATTCATTGTTTTTCACATTTCACCAAACATCTTTTTGCTGTGATTGGGGCTCAGTACACAATTTGTGGTACTGCAGCATAACTCTTTTTACCTATCTTAAAATAGTTTTTTTATTCTCTGTTTATTTTGTTGGGAAACTAATCTTATAAAACTTAGAATGTTCATCCTATTTTTGCCACTTGGTCTCCATCTATACAGCCCTTCATTGTGTCAGATTTCATTATTTGAGGTACCACCAGTTTCTGTCCACCTGCTATGTTCATAAAATTAACATTTTTCCCCAGTGGTGGGATTCAAATAATTTAACAATCAGTTCTCTGCCCTAATGACCATCTGGGTAGGTATGGCTAGATGGTCATGTGACTGAGTGGACATGGCCAGGATGGGCATGACATGGGACTCGTGTGCTGATAAGGCAGGACTTCCCTGAGACCCTCCCTCCCTCTCATTACGCGGCTTATATAGATTCTGCTGTTGCTGTGCAAGGATCCTTAGCCACACAACACTCATGATTTTTCAATCATTAGTGGGCATCTTGTCCATGTGACTTTCAGACTTAATTGATGAGCTGTCTCCTTTAGCTCTCTTAATAATACTGGTATAAGTTATAAAGCCTCTCAACAAAGTGCCCAACAAAGGTAAAGGTTCTAGCGCATACGTGCTAGTAGTTTCTGGCTCTAGGGGACAGTAGTCATCTCTGTTATAAAGCCAAAGAGCCACGCTGTCTGAACTGAATTTCTGTAGTCATGTGGCTGGCATAACTAAACTCCGAAGGCAAACGGAACACTGTTACCTTCCACCAAAGTGATCCCTATATTTCTACTTGCAGTTTTACATGCTTTTGAACTGCTAGATTGCAGAATCTGGGACAAGTAATGGGAGATCACTGTTACATGGTGCTGGGGATTCGAACCATCGAACTGCTGACCTTTCTGATTGAAAAACTCAGCATCTTAGCCACTGAGCCACCACGTCCCTCTTAAAAAGTTAAAAACTTAAAAAGTGCTCAATAAACAAAGTATTACTATTAGATGTATAGATTTCATAATTCCTCAAGATCTAGATGTCTATGAACACTGTAATTCCTATTGAAAATGAAGTGGCTTGTCTTGAAGGACTTGTTGGCTTAACATATTGCAGGTGTGGGACATAGGGAGGCTGTCTTGTTCCCAGCAATGATTAAAATAAATAGAAATCCTTTAGTCCATGTGCAATGGTGATGGTCTTAGGTAATTATAGATTCTGTATCTATCATTTATCTAGAGTAAACAGACTGTGAAGTCTAGTTGAACTACAGTGTAGTAACTCATTTCCCAGTAAACATTGGATGCGTTAGGGACCATGATAATTTAGATACATATGCTAATGCTACCGGTAGCAGAATCCTGTTTTTAGTATTGGAAAGAAGTGTAGAACTTGCTGCTTACCATACAAAATAATAACAATCTTCCTTACAAAATGCATTTATATGTGGGTTTTTTAAAATTATGCAGGTAATCCTCCAGTTACAAATGTAATAGAGCCTGCCAATTACATTTGTAACCTGGGGATTTGTTTGATTGAATCACGTTAAATGAACGTGATCACTCCATGCTTTCCTGAAGCATTTGTTAATCAAATGCACAGGTCTTTAAATGCACATGAGGTATCTCAGGCTGGGGAACAGCATCTGGGGCCTAGTGCTGGAGCAGACCATTCATGGCATCTCCCAATCCACTGAGATATCTCATGCTCCCCTGGGGTCCCCACAATTGTTTTCTCTACCCCATCCTGCCCTGCTGGGACTCCACAGACTGGACATGCTTTGCTAGTATCTCAGATTCCAATTACTTCTCCCCACCCCATTTCCATGGATTACTTAATTTTTGAAGATCTCCAGAGGTCCAGAAGAGGCTGACCCAGTGGCAGAGAAGCCAAAGTGTTTAATTCAGATGATGGCAAAGCTGTAAGAACGTGAAATCTAAGGAAAACATTTTCACCAGCTTCTGAGTAAAAGACTTTTGCTTGGAGCCAGCTTCAGGGATTGAAGTAGCAATGGCATCCAATCAATGAGTAGCTTGCTTCCTTTGTCTCATTGGGCTGAACTGCAAGGTCTTTGTTGATTGGATACTACACACCAATCCCCGAAACTGCTTATTTGAACTAGCCAATCAACAGCAAGCAGACTGGGCCCAAACTAAGCCTTACCAGACTGGGTTCAAACTAACCCTGCAGGCCCTCATGGCAGACAAGCTGAAATCTTTTATTCAGATGGAGAAAGCTGTTTTCCTTACATCTCATATTCTTACAGCTTCCCTGGCTTCTGAATAAAATACTTTGGCTTCTCTGTCACATGGGTCAGCCTTTTCTGCAGCTGTTTGAAAAATAAGTACAATAAAGCCATGGGAAATGGGGTGGGAAGGCTGGATCTGGCCCATGGACCCTCCATTTCAAACTGTAACAGGCCGGGAGAGTCCTAGGAAGGCTGAAGGTAGCCTGGGAAGGCTGTATCGGGCCCAGGGACCTCCATTTCAGCCTGTAACAGATAGTGGAAGCCATAGAGAGGCCCTGTAACAGGCCATTCACGCTGGCAAAGAGGCGAAGGAAGGCTCACCAGATAGGCAGATAGCTGGGCTGCGTGGGAGGCAGTGGAGAATGACAAATGAAGGTTCGGTAGGGAGCTGGGCCATCTGGGAGAACGAGGCAAAGGCAGACAAATGGGCTGGGGCGTGGGGGCCATGTGGTTGAGGCAAGCCAGCTAGCAAATGAACAGCCAAAGAACAGTAGCTGCTATGCCGCGGCTAAGGCAGGCAAGGCGAGATAAGGACAGACTGGGAGGAGAAGGCAGGATGGGTGGGGCCAGCCAGTGGTGCGATTAGACGGTTCTCTGAACTGTGCAAAATATTTTTTTTTTGTTTGCTCAAACTGGTCCGAACCAGCTGAATACCACCTCTGATTCCCTCCCAAAAAAATTACAGATCTCCTGGGGTTTCAGAAAACCCAGATTCTGTTTCCAAGCCTGCAATTAACATGGTTATGCATTAGTTACAGTATGCTCCTGTCTTGTTTTTTTACCCTTTATTTTTGTATATATCTTAGTCCAGGCTGTAAGTTTTAACCATTTCAGTTGTTTTTATTGGGGAGGGCTTTGGGGGGGGGGTTATTGCAAGCCTGGAGTCTTCTGAAATGGGAGGCCATTAAAAATGTAAAAATAATATGTATGACTCTCTTTTTCTGTGCTCATTTTTCTCAATTTAGTTTTTCAGTATTCTCTCATCTCAGTACTAGCAATACATTCATGTCATGTAACTTTTATGTACTTTTAAAAAAAATACTTTTTTCCCCTCATGGATCATATTCTTTCAAAACATTGCATAGTTTTTCACAGAATGTATCTGTATTTCTTTCACTCTCACTGTTCATTAAAATATAACATGCAACTATCACCAACCTATGAATTCATATGCAAAACTTACATGATACATAATTCATACCTTCTGATATATATGTTGCCTTGATATATAGTTTGTTTATTTATTTATTAAATTTATATGCCACCCATTTTACTATCCAGAGATTATCAGACTAAAACTATACCTTCATTTCCTTGCATATATTCATCAATTACACTCCAGAAAATCTTCATTCAACTCTATTGCATACTTCTGTTTTCTCTTAGTTTTACAAACTGAAATCACAAATTGATACTGTACATCTATTTTTTGTTGTTTGCTACCATTTATTACTTAATTAATTGTCTTTCATATTTATCTCTTAGATTCCAGTCTCATATATGTAAATATTGTCCCCAGAGTTGACCTCTGCTGCACTCATGATTTTGATTGAACAAGGCTTTTGGATAATATTTTATATCAGGGGTGTCAAACTCAAGGCCCACGGGCTGAATCTGGCGATGGGGGTGCTTGAATCCGGCCCGTGGGATCAATCTGGAAATATCAAAGGACCAGTCCGCGGTACCTCTGGTAGCTAAAATGTCCTATGTGTGGGCCCTCTGCAACTCATTTTCACCTTCCATGGCTTCCTACAGCACTCTGCCAGCTGATAACAGCCCCGAAAATGGGCCAAAAGCAGGCCAAAAGGGCTGAAAAACAGCCCCAAAAAGGCCCAAAAAACGAACTGAAAATGGGCCAGAAAACGGCCAATAGAGTGCTGCAGCAAGCCATGGAGGGTGAAAATGAGGCACGGGGGGGGGCTGTGCCCCATTTTGATTGGCAGGTTGCTGCAGGAGGCACCAGTCCCACCCACCCTACCCCTCCCCACTAGCCTGTGGAGGAGAACTACAATGCTGATCCGGCCCTCGAAGAAATTCAGTTTGACTACCCCTGGCCTAAATAAACAGTTTTAGTTTCTTTGTGCCGCATGCATTCCTGCCAAATGCAGCATTTTCTTAAAAGTAAGAATAGTACAATCATTTTATCCCAAGCATACCTACACCATTCCTCTCAAAATACGATCTCCCATTTGGAGACATCTTTGCATGACAACATACTGTTGTCCACATCTTATTGCCTTGATACCCCACCCACTTGTATCCCATTGTATTTCATTACTTGGTTTTTATCTAATCTTATGAATTAAGACTCAGAGGAAAATACTGTATGATTGGATACTTTTAAAAATATTTTCATTAAGACATTATTAATTTCATTCAGTCCTCTTCTGTTTCAGTCTATGGATCATACATAACATAAAAATAAATTAATCAGAACAACTACAACTATAATGTTTCTCAATTAAGAATTCCTTTGCAAGATACATAAGCCATATTGTTTTAACTGTCAGGTATCTTTGATATCTGAAAAATGTTATAATTGAAACTGAGGTATTTGAAATTATTTTCCACTTGCTCCCAAGTATCTGATCTAGTATTGAAAAATCCATTCTGGGTTGGTCACCAGAACCAGAGGTTTTGTCTTCTGAACTTTTGGACTCATGCTGGAACCCATCCTCAGGGAATTTCTCTCTCACCAAAATGGGCTATTCTGTGTGTAGTAGATGAGAAAGAAGTTCCCTAGGGATAGATTCCAGCAGGAGTCCAAAAGTCTGGAAGACTACACCTCTGTTGACTGACCTAGACAGGATTCTTCAATACTTGATCAGATACCTGGGAGTAAGTAATAATTTCAAATAGTTCAGTTTCAATTATAACATTATCTTGGGATACATAAATTTCCCTTCATTTGTGATCTAGTATTAGTAGACATATTTTGTATCATGTTCTTTTAAGTTAACGATCTGATATCAGAAATTGTTATAAAATAATATTACCATCTAGAATAAAACAGAGTTATGCATATTTATCTGGGTAACTTTGCAGTATGTCATTTCAAGTAAACAAAGCATAGTACAAGAAGTTGTGTACTTATTTTCATGACTTATGCAATTCTCGAGTAGAATATGTTCTTGACACCATATGTTAAAGCACTGTTAGTTCCAATTTCCAATTTCCTGATGCTCCAATTTTTCTTGTATGTTTGAAGACAATTCAATTGTGTTTTGCATTTTTTTCCATTCAATTTCTTTGTCTATATAACTTTCAAATCTGTTTGCATAAATCACAACCAAAGTAAGAAATAGAAGATTGTAAGTTAAGGTTTAATTAAAGAATTTTCTGCATACGCTCTAATGAGATTGAAATACATCCCATCATGTAACTACTTTTTATGGTTAATTAAAGAGCTACAACTAAGAAAGCTGTAGAATTCAGTATAATTTCTTCAGATTTGAGCATATGTGTTTAGAACATGATAGAGATTGTAGGAGATGACCAGGGTAAGCCCAAGGGAGGGATCAAGGGCATATCATTTTGGAGTGCCTACAAGAGATTTAAGTCCAGCTCTCCTTCAATTCCACTGATTTTTATTTACTGCCAATTTACCTTGACTGTTAGTAGTTCAGATTCTTGTAGAGAGCTAGCATGAGTTACTTGAATTCATTTGAACAACTTTGGTTCCTGATTCTTGTGCCTGACATTTTTTAATCATGTGAGGGTACACTTTCCTAATATACTCATTTTGGGAGGATATCTTAAAATAATTAATAGAGTAGTGCATAATGTGGCAATAATCTTTCAGAGGTATGGAAAAGAATGTGCTTGTTATTAGTGTATAATTTTTATAAATTATTAAATCTACTACTTTAGTAAATATACTACTGTATAGGAAAAAAAGTTTGAACAGTCATATTCTTACATATTCTGTAGTATATTAAGAGTCATATCTACATTTACCCATATCTATTGAAAGGAAAATCCCAAAATATATGTGTCAAACCTGTATCAAAGATATATATCTATGTATATGTATGTTTATAGCTTTAGACTATAATTGTAAATATACTTAGTTAAGTTCTATCTGTATTTGTATTTCAGTAATATAAGCATATTTTCATAAATATGATTATTTTACTTTTCTCAATCACACCAACCAAATGCTCTACTACCAAAGTAACAACCCAATCTCCGTTTGGGAGATACTCCATTCAAGAAACTACTAACTCAGACAAACAAGCTAATAGCAAACAACATCCCAATCAAGGAATCTCCAGCATTTTATCCAAGACTGACAGGACTATACAGGTGAAACTCAAAAAATTAGAATATCGTGCAAAAGTTCATTTATTTCAATAATGGAACTTAAAAGGTGAAACTAATATATGAGATAGACTCATTACATGCAAAGCAAGATAGTTCAAGCCGTGATGTGTCATAATTGAGATGATTATGGCTTACAGCTCATGAAAACCTCAAATCCATAATCTCAGAAAATTAGAATACTGTGAAAAGGTTCAATAAAGTGTCCCACTCTAATCAGCTAATAAAGCCGTAACACCTGCAAAGGGTTCCTGAGCCTTTAAATGGTCTCTCAGTCTGGTTCAGTAGGAATCACAATCATGGGAAAGACTGCTGACCCGACATTGTGCAGAAAACCATCATTGACACCCTCCATAAGGAGGAAAAGCCTCAAAAGGTAATTGCAAAAGAAGTTGGAGGTTCCCAAAGTGATGTATCAAAGCACATTAATAGAAAGTTATGTGGAAGGGAAAACTGTGGAAGAAAAAGATGCACAAGCAGCAGCCTGGAGAGGATTGTCAGGAAAAGGCCATTCAAAAGTGTTGGGGACTTAACCAAGGAGTGGACTGAGACTGGAGTCAGTACATCAAGAGCCACCACACACAGACGGATCCTGGACATGTGCTTCAAATTTTGTATTTCTCATGTCAAGCTGCTCCTGAACAACAAACAACGTCAGAAGTGTCTTACCTGGGCTAAAGAAAAACAGACCTGGTCTGTTGCTCAGTGGTCCAAAGTCCTCTTTTCTGATGAGAGCAACTTTTGCATCTCATTTGGAAACCAAGGACCCAGAGTCTGGAGGAAGAATGGAAGGCACACACTGCAAGATGCTTGAAGTCTAGTGTGAAGTTTCCACAGTCTCTGTTGATTTGGGGAGCCATGTCATCTGCTGGTGTTGGTCCACTGTGCTTTGTTAAATCCAGGGTCAATGCAGCCTTCTACCAGGAGATTTTGGAGCACTTTATGCTTCCTTCCGCAGACGAGCTTTATGGGGATGCTGACTTCATTTTCCAAGCAGGACTTGGCACTTGCCCACACTGCCAAAAGCAGCAAAACCTGGTTCAATGACTGTGGGATTACTGTGCTTGATTGGCCAGCAAACTCACCTGACCTGAACCGCATAGAGAAGCTATGGGGCATTGCCAAGAGAAAGATGAGAGACATGAGACCGAACAATGCAGAAGAGCTGAAGGCCGCTATTGAAGCATCCTGGTCTTCCATAACACCTCAGCAGTGCCACAGGCTGCTAGCTTCCATGCCATGCCTCATTGAGGCAATAATTGCTGCAAAAGGGGCCAAACCAAGTACTGAGTCATGCTTATACTTTTCAGAGTTCCGATATTGTTCTATGACAATCCTTGTTTTATTGATTGCATGTAATATTCTAACTTTCTGAGATTGTGGATTTGGGATATTCATGAGCTGTAAGCCATACTCATCACAATTATGACAAATCACAGCTTGAACTATTTTGCTTTGCATGTAATGAGTCTATCTCATATATTAGTTTCACCTTTTAAGTTCCATTATTGAAATAAATGAACTTTTGCACGATATTCTAATTTTTTGAGTTTCACCTGTATATAAAATGAGAGCAAACCCTAGCATTGATGATGTTATATAGTTTGGTAATGAAATGTCTGCAAGAAAATAACCAAGAGGACACCAAGGAAATTCCAGTTTCCCCAAACCGTTACAACATTGTAATGGAAATTGCCCAATTTAATATTTCTGTTTTAAAGTTTGAGTACTATATTACATTTTATACCATAAAATAACAAGAAATTTGAGATAACATTAACTTTTAAATAGGAAAATTGCAACAATATCATTTAAATATGTTCATCTTAGAATATTTTATATTACATGTTTTAAGAAAACACTTTCTTTTTTAGTAAGGCATCAGGAGCAGATAGGATGACCAGGCAGGCAGAAACATTTTGCAACTGGAAATACCTTGGTATTAGTAGATATTCGGTTACCAGTGGATAACTGAATATATATGAAACTCAGTTTTTAACAAAGACTTATTCAAGCTACTTGTAACAGTGACCAATTCCAAATAAAATAAAAGTCACAAGAGATCGGTATTGGCTGAATACAGCCATTCTGCTGATACATCTCCTGTATAGCATTCTTGTGATTGAGACTGGTGTTTATTTCTAATTCTAGGTTCTTATTCGCTAACATGAGACATCTATGACTGATTTTCTGTTGAAGAAATTGTGTCTGCAGAAGTCAGCTTCCCAGACCTTATTTTGTTGCGCAGAAGGAAGTAGCAATAAACAGAATTAGTACTATTTTCTTAATTTGTGTTGATGCTTAAGAATGGAACCAAAAGTAATAGCAGTTATTCCATTATTTTCCTCAGCCCTGTCAGCCTATTTAGATAGATCAGACCAAGAATGCAACTCCTCAGGAAAGTTAAAAATACTACTTTTGAGACTGAATATAATAATCAAAATTTGAAATTCTGATTGCATGATGCTTTCGACAATACATAGTTCAGTGAATTAGGGAGGTGTTTATCCAAGTAACTTCCAAATGTCATCTGAACACTCCAGAATTATAAAATGTTTTATCCCTTGCCATCCTGGCAACAGAGGCATATCACAGTAATGATTCAAGATAATCTTCCTTACTCTTTAAAGCTCTCTCAGTAGATTATGACTAAGAAAAAGTGATCCTCAGTTGAAAATAATGAAAATAATGTCTCTTCCTGTGTCCTATAAGTTAGAGGGGCAATTAGTATATTTATTTCTAATAAGCCTGCATGACATCTCTTACTAAAGAATTTATGTCTAATTAAAATAATATAGAAGTAAATATGGAAGTAAATTCTTCTACGTAGTTCCTAATACTGCCTTATAGTAAAAGTGAAAATTATTGCAGTATATGATTAGATCTCAAATAAATAAATAAAACAAACAACCATAGCGGATATTTCTTTTTCAAAACTGAAATAAATAAAATTGAGAACAAAGGATAATTTAGTGCAAATACAAGATTTTATAAAACTGACTAACATTTATATTAATAATTTAATTCAGCTTTTGGAAAATGTCTCTATGTGTCAAAAAGAACTAAAAGAAATGCTGACAATTAAATCCCAAGTTAAGCACATGCTTAAGAGGATAGATTTGTATAGTTATCAGGCCCAGAATTATAATAATAAAAGGTTAGTTACATTTCTTTGAGGAAGGTAAGATCTATATTGTAGGAAAAAAGTTTAAGTAATAACTATGTTATTCCACATGTAGATATGCTTCAGGTAGGATGCCAGACATTCCTTTTAACCAAGAGTAATGAATTAAATCTAATCTGTATGTTGGATCCAGATTTCTGTTCATCGGTTCAGAAATCAAACAAGAACTTTGTCTCTTCTGCACACAGTAGTTGTCCGTCATTTTGTTTTCCTGAACGAGGAAGATGCAACATGACTGAATGGGTGCAAGCTGCATTTTGTGCATGTGGGAATTGGTTCCCACACAAGGCAGTAAAAAAAAAATCCAGATGTAATGATTATAAAAGCAAAAGAGAGTCTCACCTATCCAAAAGAGGGGGCAAATAATTTTACAAAGGGCTGGAAGGAAAAATAATTGTAAAATTGTAAATGTAAAAATTTAACATTATTTATGTTTGCAAAGAGAAACCTTGTTGTTAAATCCCAGAAGTTGTTGAAATTCTTTGACTATGAATTCCTACTATTGTCAATAAATTTTATTTATCTTAATTCCTGGCTTGCTTATGAACTTGTCTAAATGGTTTGCTTCTCCCCATAGAATAAACCTGACAATGTAGCTCATATTTTTTACTACATTTTTTTCCCAACAGAAGAAGGTACACAATAGCAACAAATCACAGCTCTCAAAACATTTAATCTCTTATTGACTCAGACACAATTCAACTAGATTAGAATCCAGGTTGGATCCTGCAACAGGTGCATTCACATACAAATACACAGAGATAGATATTTTAGTCTAGTCGTAGGCTGATTTAGTTTCTGTCAGAGGTTCTACGTCACTTTTAACAATTCATACAGAAAGGAACAATATGTTTCCAAAATTTGAAAATAAATCACATAACAAATGGAAGGGCAGAGAACCCAGCAATAACCATCAGAAAATGAAAGGGATTGGAACAGAAACCAGGAAGCCTAATAATAGCATTTTAGAATGATAATGATAAATAAGATAAGACAATTTGATGTGTGTGCAAAATACATTGTCTATTCTTTTTATTTAAAAGCAGTCCCACTAAATTGAGAGTCCCAAGTTCTACCATTAATGTTAATATGCAAGTAAGTGTAGAAGAAGGCAAAAAAAAAAAGAGAGAGATGGTTTGACCTTAAGATGAATTCAGTCAAGAGAGATCAACCCAAAGAAATTTTGGTTCAGGTAAAATATTAATAAAGTGAACTAATTATCAGCAAATAGAATAACCATTCTCTTCCAATGTTGTTTTTGTTGTTGTTTTGTGCTTCTTGAAAATAATGTCCTCCTCTCAGACTTGACATCTCTGCAATTTTGAACAGTTTTGGAAAAATCACCAATATTTTGACAGAGTTTCTTGGCAATGGAATGTTCTTAAAACTCATTTGTCATAACTAGCCAAAGCAATGGAATGGATACACTATTGTGACACTGCCAATTTTTGCTAATTTTCATAATCTTTGGTGATTTCAGGTAGTGGCAATCTTCTTTCTACTAATAGCAGCTTTTGGTGAAGATAGTATTTTCATTCAATTAAAAAATATTGTAATTCCAGTCTCTTCAGTAATAAAACAGACTCATTTACAATATAGTTTTGAAGTAAACTACAGTCTGTCATTTGACTATTTATTTATTTATTTATTTCTGAGTTTTATATACCGCCCTTCTCCCGAAGGACTCAGGGCGGTGAACAGCCAACTAAAATACAAATAAACAAAGTATAAATTATTTAAAAAAGAATTAAACACTAGACTGTCCCAAATCTAAAAACCCCAATTAAAATCAATAAAACATCATACCCCGTCCCAAGTAATCTAAAAACCCCATTTAAAATCCCATTAGTCAGCTCAGGCCGGCCTGCTCGAAGAGCCAGGTCTTCAGGTCACGTCTGAAGGCCCTCAGGTCACTGGTCGTTCGTAATCCAGGGGGCATCCCATTCCAAAGGGCGGGTGCCCCCACAGAGAAGGCCCTATTCCTCGGGGTCACCAGACGACACATAGAAGGCGTCGGGACCCGGAGGAGACCCTCTCTGTGGGAGCGCACCGGTCGGTGGGAGACTACTGGCAGAATGCGGTCTTGTAAGTATCCTGGTCCGATGCCATGGAGCGCTTTAAAGACCAAAACCAGTACTTTAAAGCGAACCCGGAAGGCCACTGGCAACCAATGCAGCTCGCGCAGGAGGGGCGTCACGTGGGAGTATCTCGACGCCCCCATAACCACCCGCGCGGCTGCATTTTGTACCAGTTGAAGCCTCCGGGTGCTCCCCGCAGGGAGCCCCATATAGAGGGCATTACAGTAGTCCAGACGGGAGGTGACCAGGGCATGAGTGACTGTGCGTAAGGCGTCCTGATCAAGAAAGGGCCGCATCTGGCGTATCAGGCGAACCTGATAAAAAGCCCCCCTGGAGACAGCCGTAATATGCTCTTCCAAAGACAGCCGTACATCCAGGAGGACACCAAGATTGCGTGCCCCTTCTGTGGGGGTCAAGATTTCATCCCCAATAGCCAGCGATGGAGTCAGCTGACTATATCGGGCCGCCGGAAACCACAGCCACTCGGTCTTGGAAGGGTTGAGTCGAAGCCTGTTCTCGCCCATCCAGTTCCGCACAGCCTCCAGGCAACGGGCCATAACCTCCACAGCATCGTTGGGGTGGCTTGGGGTGGAGATGTAAAGCTGAGTGTCATCAGCATACAGATGGCATTTCACCCCAAAACCACGGATGATCTCTCCCAGCGGCTTCACATAGATGTTGAACAGAAGAGGGGAGAGGACCGACCCCTGAGGCACCCCACACAGGGGTGGACCTCTCCCCCCCGTCAACACCAATTGCGAGCGGTCCGAGAGGAAGGACGAGAACCACCGCAAGACGGTGCCCCCAATTCCCAACCCCTCCAACCGCCGCAATAGTTAGTCAAAGGTACCATAGAATTAATATTCTCAATTTCTTTGAAATATTTTGACCATTTTTATATTAAATAATAATTTAGTTGATTATTACTCAAACTTATTTTGAGAAGAACAAGTTTTTCTGACTGTTTCACTATGGTCCAAATTCACCACAAATTAATTGTTTTTCTCTCTAATATGGTGATATATTTCATTTTTGGTTATACCTTTGATCCTGTTTCACTACTTTATCTGTGGATTCATAATCCCAGCATTTTCCTGCTTGAAATATACATGGGCTGGTCCTCTATTTCTCTATACTAGAATTAGAACTCAATGTTCGCAATTAAAAATGTACAAGTAAAATGAAACTGAAATGTACAATAAAACTAAATTTATTACTATCGGTTCTTCCTCTTCCATATGTTACATAAGGAAATTTTAATTGTTCTTTCCTTAATTTTTTATATCCATTTCAAGCACATCCATTCTTTGTCACTGGTTGACAATTCAAATGTTTGTGTAAAATGGCTCAAAGTTTTATTTAATTTATTAATTTTTAATATGTTTAATTTCTGCTATTAACAATTCCAGATGTGTTCAAAATATTGGGTCCATTATACTAAAATTGAAATGTATTCATTTTTAATATGTAGATCATAGCTTTGTGAGAAGTTTTGTGATTCATAATTTTTTAAATTATGATAATAAACCAATCATTAGAGCTAATAATAACTGATGATAATACATTATCTTATATATTATCTTATATCTTATATTAAATATATTAATATTCCTGATTTTTGTGCTAGAATTTTTCAAACTAATTTACAGTTTATAGTTCATAGCTATAAAATATCTTATAATAATATATCAAAATAATATAAAAGAATAGTCAATAAGAATAAATTTCTGTTTCCTGCAATGTAAACTCAAACTCTGCAAATGGACACCAAATGCACACATCAGAATTAAATATATTACATAATACAAAATTTTAAAAATTAAGAATGCTTAATTTTTTCCCTGTTGAACCTTTGCAGTAAAGAATTGAGAAGCATGGTTATTTAGGATAAGAAAGGTAATAAAACAAAGATAGAAAGCAAAAAAACATCTGAGTTAACATTAAATATTAGATACATAGAAAAAAATTAGTAATTAGTATGTTATGACCTTAGAGTTGACAACTAAGTAGTGAAAATAGTGCATAGTATTATTTTTTTTGAAATAGAATAGATAAAGATATAAACTGTGCTGAAGAATTAAGAAAGAGATTAATCCTAGGGAGGAAGAAAATGAAAATCGTAGATAAGATTATGGAGGGTAAGGATATTTCTATGGCAACAAAAATCGGAATAGTTAACACAGTAGCTTTCCCAGTGGTAATATAAATTTTTGAAAGCTGGACACAGAGAATGAGAAAATAAAACTCCTTTGAACTTTGAATCTGGAGATGGTTATTAGAAATATCATGAACTACAAGATCCAATCAATCAGTCCTGGGCAACAACAGAGAAAGGATGGACTGCTCCTTTGAGATGATGATCAGAAAGCAGAAAGTCCTTTTCTTCAGGCATGTTATTATATATTTTCACATTCCGTGGTGTGTGTATGTGTGTGTGTGTGTGTGTTTGTGTATTGTCTGTATGGCCTGTTTAAGGAAAGCAGAAGAGGAAAAAGATAAGGTGGACTAATGGTATAAAAAATATTACAGGACTTCCCTTTAATGAACTACAGTTTATACTAAAAAGATAAGTTGGTAAGATCCATGTATTCACCAGGATTTGATCTGACAGCATCTAACTCTGCAAAGATTTGTACCAATGAACATCCTAGAACTGCTCAGAGAGTGAATAGTACTAACATCTTTAAAAATTCTTTCTATCCTGGAGTGTTGAATTATGAGAATTCTTAGGTTGCTAATATTTCTTCACCAGTTCCCAGAATTCACAGAAGAGAATTTTGTGGGCTAGAGTCTCAATCAAGTACAGCTTTCAATTTATATTAAAAATAGTTTTCTGTTGAGGATGCATTAAAACATAAAGAACATGCTAATAAAAGAACTGAAAGGTCATTGGCTCTATTCAGAATTTAGAAGATAGATATAAATCAAGATTATAATTGATTTGAACTCTCAAATGCTGGCCAAGATTAACACTATTAAAGATGCTGTTTCTATCAAGGCTTTTGAAAGTTAAAATACACAAGAAAAAGTTCTACAGGTTTCTGAACCAGATAACATAGTACTTCAAAATCAATTTTATACATAGAGAAGCAGTAATTTTGTTGGAGCTTTTTGAATAAATAACTCAGGTCCTTGCCTGATCTGTAGAAGGGATTATTTTATGTGTATGTGTGTACCTATGTGTGTGTATAATACACACACACACATATATTGAATGCACACACATACCTGTGACAAAGATAAGAAGATAATATTAAAGTTTAGTATGTAAGCATAGTGTTTCTAGATTTTGATAAAACAAAGTTTCAAAAACAGGAAGAAGGTATTTTTATAGACTTCGTCGATGCTTCTAGGAAACTTCCCCAATTTTATCAAACCATATCAAATATGGTTCACTTGCAGTTAATGGAGACAGAATAAATATAATAATTAACAAATAATAAAGAGATAGAAGCTAGATGTTTATGAATAAATAGTATGATAGAAATACTGGTCCTTCTTTTATTGAGTATTACACTTTTTCTGAGAAGAGACACAATCTATTAACTATGGCATAGTTCACAAAATATAAAAGCAACATTTCTCCCAAACATTAAAGTAAAAGGAACTAACTTTTCATTCAATTTTATGTTAATTTGGAGAAAATATAAGCAGGGGTGTCAAGCTCACGTCATCACATGATGTATCACTACTTTTTTCCCCTTTGCTGAACCGTGAATGGTGTGGCCAGCGCATGACACATCTGGGGCATGGACCATGAGTTTGATAGCCCTGGTATAGAACATCTTATGAGCTTAGCTTTGTTACTCTTGATCTGTTTTCTTTTTACTGTACCCATAAATTATTTCTAAATATAGGTGCTCCTTCAACTAATTTTGAAAATAACATCTAGAATCTAGTTGTTAAAATTGGAGATAGGTTGCTCTTGCTAGGGATAATGTCACATCTAATAGTAATTTAATTTTATTCTTCATGAATGTGTCTCTGTAAAGCTGTATAAGTGGACAACAAGCATTTCAAATATGGTGGCACTGTAAATTTGTTTAAAGAATTGTTATTTTGGCAATTTTTAGTATCTTTCCTAATAATCTTCACCATGGAATTATCTTTTTCATAGGCGCTACCAGTGGTGGGATTCAAAATTTTTTACTGCTGGTTCTGTGGGTGTGGCTAGGTGGGCATGGCCATGTGAGTGGGGTGGGCGTGGCTTTTTTGCAGCCCCCCCTCCATTTTGGGGACATTCTGGTATTCAAGCCTCCTAGGGGGACGTTTTTGCTCCCAGAAGGCTTCCCTGGGGCTCAGGAAGGAAGAAAATGGAGCCTGGAAGGGGCATGCAGCACCCCCCACGCGCTTCAATTTGGGACCTTCTATGCCTCAGAGAAGCCTCCTGAGGGAGTGTTTTTGCTCCCAGGAACCTTCTCTGGGTCCCAGGAAGACAAAAAATGCAGCACGTGGGGGGGTTGCGCCCGCTCCCTACATTTTTTGCCTCCTGGGCAAAGCAGTAAGTAAGTGAGGGGAATCCCGGCACAGCTGATTGTAGGAATAGCTGATTCTCGGGAGGGAGAAAAAAAGAATACCTTAAGGAGTGATTGGGTGGAGTGAGCATCAGGCAGCCAAGGTGAGCGAGCATCAGGCAGGTGGGGCAAGCAAGTGACTGGCGATCAGGTCAGGGGAGTGGCCAGCCCGAAGTTACTACCGGTTCAGCAACCCATGCCAAATCCTTGCTACCGGTTCGCCTGAATTGCTGAGAACCGGCTGAAGGCCACCTACACTATGGTTCAACATATGATCATATTATGAATCATAATTCCAAAAATTCAGGATGACTCTAGTTCCTCAGCAATGAGGACCAGCATTTTGACACCCCCCCTTTTCCCTCAGTCAGTTAGACCAGATGAGGAATAATTTCAGAGGTGAAAAAAGTCACAATGAAGATAGAATAAAAATTATTAGTAAACTGTAATAATACTGCAATGGGTATTAATTAAGTGCAGATTTATTACAGTTTATTTGTGTGAAACAAAATAAATTTAGATACTTTCCAGCATGCAATATATACTGTGGTCTCAGGGCTAATGCACTTTATGCTTATGTGCATGGTAAGTAATATGATATGACAGACCATATCATAGAAGTGGGTCTGATTAATGAGCAGTTCAGAAAAGGAGGCCAATAAGCAAAGAAGGGTCACCATCCAATTTATGGAAAGGGGAAATAGAAGTATCAAAGTATTAGTATGAGGAGTTATGCAGAAAGGTCATTAATCAGCCTTGCCTTTATAAGAGGCCAAAAATGTTTTTTCTGACTTTATTCCTTTGCAAGCCATCCCCATGCATAACCCAAAGTAAACAACTGAAGCTGCCTCTTCGGGGGGCCTCAATGTTATATAAGGAAATGAAGGGCCTTCCTTAAGTGGGCGGAGAATTAACACTGAAATAAAAACATGTGAAAATGTGTTGTGTTTGTTTGTTTGTTTTTAAATTCCTTCCTAGAACAAAGCAAATGCTTCTTAATCCTTCTTAGCAAAATAGGTAGCATTTCATCAACCATATATGTCCTTTCGTATGTGTGAGAAAATTAGTTCTTTAATTTGTCTGATTTGGTAGACCTATGTTCTGTCCTTCTCCAAGAGCTGATGGCAGGTTAGCTTTTGCTTCCAGAAGGGAAAGGAAAAAAAAACAAAAAAATAATGGAGGTTTCACTTGTAATGCCTTCAATTTACATTTTTAGTTGGTGTATGTATTTTAGTGTCACTGGGAGTCCTGAACTATTAGGTTTTTTTCTGACAGTATTATGCATTATTATAAATTATGGCTGTATGGGATTAGGCACTGCCATGTTAAAGATAATTGAAACTGATTAGTGATATTCATAAAAAATACATCTATCTATATCCACTATAGTTCTACTATACAAAGTACCAGAAATTTGATATTGTTAAGCCAAACGGCATTCTCCTACTGGAGTCTTCTTGGCGTCCTTAGTTTGTAACAGGAATTACAAATATCTGGAAACAATATTGAAAGAATATTCAAATATATTTTTAAAAATGGATACAAAGTTCCTTATAATCAAATATAAAATTTATTCATTGAATGGATAAAGTACAAAATAAATAATTGATTTCATAGCAGGCACAACGATAGATTTAAAGAGAGCTGATCCAGTTCACACATATAAAATAATGTTCAATTGACAAGTTCTGTTACCTCTTCATATACTTCATACATTTACAGTTGTTCTTTGCATTATCTATTTTTCAATAAAAATATGTAAACTATTTTTTTAAATTTAAACTATTAATTATTTGTAGCTTTTGATCATACTGAAAATGTCTCAACTTATTATTTTGTTTATTTAAGAGGAAGCAATAAGAAGAATTCTAAGTGACAATATATAAAAATTATACTTGTATTAGGATATTTGTTTTTTGTTTTCGCAGTTATTATTGAAAAACATTATTAAGATAATATCCAGGTTTGAATTTGCTATTTTTCCATTATAATCCCTTAATTTAGTATTCTGTCATAGCTAAATAAACCATTAATGCATTATTGATAGCTCATGTTGAAACTACTCAGTTAGTGTGGAAGAGTGATTTCGGAAGATATTGTTTCTTTGGCAGTTTGCTATCCAAAATGATTTGAAATCATTTGCTAACTGTTCATCTTTTCTCCAGATAATTTATAACCAATTTTCTCATACTTCATCTTGTTTCTTTTCAGTGCAGGCACAACCTTTCCCCTTTTCCTGCCTCAATGAATGTCTGCACTAAGTCCAAAGCTTGGAGTGATTTACCTGAAGAGTGATATTCAGAAACCACTGTAAGTTAATTTTGTAAACTCAGCATAATATTACTGTTTAAGGATAAAAGAAAGTCTCAGAACCTTGTAAGAAATTAGAAGCCAACATATATATTCATGGTGTATCAAAAGTTGGGTCATTTGATCCAATCCCAATATTTTATTAATTTTCGGCTTCATAGAAAATATTACTGATAGTTAGTAGTGATCAAGGGTCATGTCTGAAATGAATAAGAAAGTTTAGAAGAAATGACAACCAATTGAACATTTATTGTAATTCATATAAAAATTTGTCTGTAGCACCTGATTTTTGCTACACTTTGTATTTTTACAGCATTATCAAAGAATATAGAAACAAAGTTGCAATAGTGTTTCAGTTGCATTTTATGAGGTTTCTGCTGTTCCAATGAAGTTGGGTTTTGGCAATTCAAATTAATTGAAAAGCCAATATTAAATTATATACAAGACAAATCTAATGATCAATTAATGTGATGTAAAGGCCATACATTTAATAAACATTCGTGTAATTATGAACAACAAATGATCATTCACATAACATTGTCTAATTCTCAGAAAATATAAATTGGATTGTCTGATGACTTTTTCCCTCTATATAAGGATTCTACTAATAGTATCATTGGAGTCAATAAGGCAACGTATATAATCCAAATCTGTAAAAGAAAACATACAAATTATAATGTGTTATATTCCAAAAGATCATGAATGGAACCTGGGTCTTTCTATGTGTATGTGAATGCACATATTTTATCATTTCAATAACTAGGGCAGACAATAATTGATAAAATAACTCAATTTGAAAATAACTCTAAATTTTAGAGTTCTAGATCAACAATGGCAAGCAATTTTATGCACTGAATTATTTATCGAACAATTAGCTAAGATAATTGTAAATTTGACTGACAAAATAGGAGGTATGTATTTTCTTCAGCATTCCTTGTTTACCAACCCAGATTAAAAAGAAGCAGTGTATTGTGTAATTGGTAGAATATAGAAAATGATATTTGCCTTGATTAATTGATTGATGTTCTACCATCAAGTCAATGTTGACTTTTAATAAACTTATATACATATATTTATATATTTTAGATATCTAAATGAAAGTAGTCTGGTCTTTAAAGTGGAGCTGATGAATATGAAATGAAAGTATAGGTGTAATTATGAATTAAAAAGGTAAAATATGTGGAAGAAAATTTAGGTTGTTGCAGGAGTTTATGAAACTAGGAATTCATCACTTAATGATAATGTGGTTATGTTAGAGATGGGTTTGTTGAGCATGTATGTATATATGTATATGTATGCAAATGATGTTGTATTTCTCGGGTATTCTTTATTATGATTTTGAATACCAATATAAAACATGGACTACATGGGGTAGACAATACTTGATTCTAGGTCCACAAGGGTAATGTCTAGAAATGTAAGGTTTTTTTAAAAAAAATCATCTTCAGGATTGCTGTTGGGAGCACATTAAAGCAAGTTAAGAATATATGGCTCTTCAGAATTTTGGAGCTGTAATTTGATATAAATATTGCAATGATTATAAAAATAAAGTTTATTCACAATCATCATTATCTCTAGGCAGGGATGATATTTTCTTATTAGCTAAGAACCCAAAACATTTGCAGTAAATCTTAAGACTGTGTGATACAATAAAGAGTATGGTGTACCTGAAAAGTAATGTCTGAAAGACATTTAGATGTGGGAAAGAGACAGAGAAAATGGAGTGAACAATTCCAGATTAAACAGCAAATATTTGGACAGAACTGTTTGGTCTCTCCAGAACTCAATAAGCCTTCATGTTACATTAGCTTCAGTACATCTTCTTCGCTGTCCTTCAGATATCTTCCAATGCCTATTTATTTTCTTCAACTTTCTGACATAATTTGCAACAATCCACACCCACTTATTTTAAGTAGAGTTCGTCAATGTCTCTGTGGATAAAGAGCATGAGTCACTGTAATTATTTTTCTGGCCTTCCTATCCACAATTTAATTCTCTATGAGTCCAATCCACTCTTCCAGCTGTGTATCTAATGACTGAAGTGGCCCAGCAGTTAATTCCCTTAACAGTTTTTCCTCCACTGAGTTTGGACTTTCTTCTCCACTTTTGTGATGTATTCATTTCTACCCTTATTCTTGTAGTCAGTATGTTTGATGTTGCCAACTTGAAGGTATTTATAGTGATCGTCTTCATTCAAAGCCTTGAAGTTATTTTATTTATTTGATTTGTCAATTGCTTACAAGATAATATGTATAAGTATATACATAGTTATGAATACATGAAATGGGTACATATAAGAAAAATAAAAGAAACAATAGAACAGGGACGGTAGGCACATCGGTGCGCTTATGCACGCCCCCTACAGACCTCTTAGGAAAGAGGTGAGGTCAATAGTAGACAGTCTAAGGTTAAAATTTTTGGGGTTTGGGGAAGAAACCACAGAGTCAGGTAGAGTATTCCAGACATTGACCATTCTGTTGCTGAAGTCGTATTTCCTGCAATTAAGTTTGGTGTAGTTAACTTTGAATTTGTATCTATTGTTTGCTCTTGTGTTGTTATGGTTGAAGCTGAAGTATTCATTGACAGGTAGGACATTGCAATGTATGATTTTATATACTACACTTAGATCGGACCAAAGGCGGCATAGTTCTAAGTTTTCTAGGTCTAGAATTTCAAGTCTGGTGGCATAAGGTATTGTGCAACGAGTAGAGGAGTGGAGAACTCTTCTTGTAAAATATTTCTGGACTTTCTCAACTGTGTTAATATCAGAAACATAATGTGGGTTCCAGATTGATGAGCTGTATTTGAGTATTGGTCTAGCAAATGTTTTGTATGCTCTAGTTATTAGTGTAATATTACCAGAGAAAAAGCTACGTAAGATTAGGTTAACAACTCTTAATGCCTTTTTGGCTATGTAGTTACAGTGGGCTCTAGCACTTAGGTCATTTGAGATGAGTACTCCAAGATCCTTGACAGAGTTTGGATCATCAACAAGGTCTTGACTATTCAGCCTGTATTTTATTTTCTGATTTTTTTGCCAATATGTAGGACAGAGCATTTATTTGTTGAGATTTGAAGTTGCCATTTTTTGACCATTCTGATACATAAATTAATTAAATAAATAAATAATAAAATAAATAAATAAATAATAAAAAAAAATTCCACCAGAAATTAATCTTTAGGACCCTGCAAGGCATCCTGCTCCAAGAGGCTGCATTGGTGAAGACTCATTTCTGGTAGAATTTGGGGGAGAGAAAGAAAGATTTCTGCTGCTTTCCTTGCATGAAGCCAAAAGTCTCTCTCTCTCTCTCCCTCCCGAGAATGGAGCTGGAGACAGTATCCTACGATCCAAATAAAGATTGAATGGTCGGTAAGAAAACTGGGTGGGGAATTTTCCTGCAGACATTTTGGGGGATTTTCCCAGGGTCTCTGGTCCGCAGGATTTAAATTTATGAGTTTAGTGGTCCCTGAGGTCCAAAAAGTTGGCGACCCCTGTTCTAGAAGATTTTTCTAAAACTTTTACCAGTAGCTCCCATAACTTTGTGGGTATGTGGGCAATGGAAAACACAACTGACTGGGCAAATTCTGGCTATAAACATCCCAAAAAATTTTCCAGTTTATCCGACTTTCTTTACATGGATGATCTAAAGCTATATGTAAAAACACCATTTGAAATAGAAACACTGCTCAACATTGTCCATATGTATAGCTTAGATTTTGAAATAGAGTTTGGAGTGGATAAACTTTCACAATGAATAGAAATAGAAAACTGAAGGAATCAAGATGCCCTATGGAAATACTCTCTAATAACAATTTGGTTTCAGAAAAAAACTATCCTGCAATCTGCAACTTTTACACTGCAAAAACATATGGACTACACAACTCGATCAGGGCAAAACAATAGATGCAATCTACATAGATTTCTGCAAAGCCTTTGATTCAGTGGTAACACGACAACTACTTCTAAAACTAAAATCTTATGGTATCTCTGGACAGCTGCATAACTGGATAGAAGCATTCCTGTCAAACAGACAACAAATGGTCAATTCTGACTGCGCATGACTGGGATGTCGGCCGGCTGAAATGAAGACGTTCCGGAGGGTTTCGTTCAGCCTGGGCAGAGGGCATCGGAGGGGGATTTCTCCCCCCTGGTCTTCTGCCAGCTGGTAGGGATAGACCTCGCCGTCGCTTTGAGGCCATCCTGGACTGTGCTGGAGCCGCGGCTGTGGAGCGGTGGGTCCGCGATGCAGAGCCTGCAGGCTTACAACTTCGCCCGCCATTTTGAAGGGCGGGACATTTGAATCCCAGGATTGGCCGAGGCTTTCTTGCTGCGACGGAGATGTTGTCGGATGTTTTCGGAGGGCTGCATTTGATCTGGGCAGAGGACGTCGGGGGGAGTTTTCCCTCCTGGTCTTCTGCCAGCTGGTAGAGATGGACCCGACCGTCGCCTTGAGTCCATCCTGGAGTGTATTTGTGACGAGCGGTGGGTCTGCGACGCCGGGCCTGCGGGATTACAGCTGCGCCCACCATCTTGGATGGCGGGATATTTGAATTCTAGGAGAGAGGATCGACTGAGATCTGTCTTGCTGCGATCCTCTCTCGTTCTTGTTTTAGTGGACGGCCGAGGCTGCTGGCATTTGTTGTCTTACCTCGTCGCCTTCTTCTACTTGTACCGTTCTGCCTGGCAGCGTTTGATATCGTTGTTCCTGTATGAGCTCTGGATACTTGTCTGGATACTTGTCTGCTGTTTACCATCAACTCCAGGCCATTGCCACTTTTAGTAGTATAACATTTTCCATCAGCCAGCGAATGCCCTTATTCTGACTATCCTTGACCAGGAGAAAGGTGCCAGAGGAGGAGGTTCTTAGACCGCCATCGTGGTGAGAGGACGATGGCGTTGTATATCATCCCTCCCCACTGTTGTGAAAGGACAGTGGGTTGAACCTTATCTCCACCCTAAGTTCCGTGTGATCTGGTCCCTCACCATCGTGAGAGGATGGTGGGCCTATTACCATCAGGACTCCCCAGTGACCGTGAGAGGGTCATTGGGGTAGAGGATCTTTTCTTTTCTTCCACAGGACATTTTATTCTGGCCCTTGCTTTGTGAGGCCTAGAGGTGATGAAAAACTGAAGTCTATCTATTCGGCAGCTGAACTGAGGGCCCTGAGGAATGCCCCCCTTTCTCAGGTGTGGCCCTCAGACCTTTCCCGGTCATACCTCGAGGATGGTTCTTGGGTGCCAGAGAGGAGATATGACGCAGTTGGGGATTTTAATTTTAGGGATTTTAAGGGGTCTTTTAAATTATTTAAATTTTTGATGAAATTTTTAATGGGGTTAGGGCAAGGGAATTTATTAATCGGGTTAGGGAGGGGGCCCGGGCTGGGTTTGGGGGACAACCCGCCTGGGGATAAGGCCAGACCGGGGGATACCTGCGACTAGGAGGCCTTGGGATCGGGGACGGTCGTTCCGAAGATGGGGGTTTCCTCTGGGGAGGGGGATGAAAGGGTATCCCTACGATCGGTGGGGGGAGGCAGGTATGGTGTTGACAGGGGGTCTTATCAAGTGATGGGAGCTCGCCCCCGCTGTCTACAAGCGGCGGTGCGCTCCGGTCCCCAGGTCATGTCTCGCTCCCTGAGTTGTTTGGATGATCGGGCCCCGGGCCTCCGGCTGATGCTTTGCAATGCCAGGTCCGTAGTGAATAAAGCCCCCCTTGTTCACGATCTTGTCACGGAGGGGGGTGCGGACCTGGCAGGCATTACCGAGACCTGGCTGGGACAGGAGGGGGGTGTCCCTCTAGTGGAGATGTGCCCAGCCGGGTTTCAGGTTTTTCATCGGCCGAGGGCCGAGGGGAGGGGTGGGGGGGTTGCGGTAATTATTCGGGAGGATCTAGATCCTAGGGAATCCACTGTTCCTCAGACGACCGGATGTGAGTCCCTGTTTGTTAAGTGTGGTTCCGGGGTTCAGATGGGCCTATTGATCACATACCTGGCTCCCTGCTATGTGACATCGGCCCTGCCTGAGCTCCTCGAGGTCATAGCCGGTCTGGCGGTTGAGACCCCCAGGCTGATGGTCATGGGGGATCTCAACCTGCCTTCGGCCGGTGGGGCCTCGGGGACTGCCCAGGAGTTCTTGGCTTCCATGACAGCCTTGGGCCTGACCCAATTAATTAAGGAACCCATGCATACTGGGGGTCACATTCTGGATCTGGTTTTTGTCTCTGGACAGTGGCAGGATGATCTGGGTGTTGGGGATGTTTCTGTTGAACCCTTGTCATGGTCAGATCATTCGCTCCTTAGGCTGGACTTCCAGGCCGCTCCTCCCCATCGCAGGGAGGCGGACCAAATACGTTGGTACCGCCCCAGGCGCCTGATGGATCCAGATAGGTTCCTGATGGAGCTTGGGCCATATCCCGACATTCGGACTCACGACTCGGTGGGGGACCTAGTCACCACCTGGGAAAGGGTGGCGGCTGGGGCCCTGGACCGGGTCGTGCCCTTGCGGCCTCTGACCCGGCGCCGCTCTCGCTCGGGCCCCTGGTTTTCCGGGGAGCTGAGGGAGATGAAGCGCCGGAAAAGACGCCTGGAGAGTATTTGGAAGACTACTCGCTCCGGACCTGACCGAACATTTTTACGGTCTTTTATTAAGACCTATTTAGTGGCAATAAGCGTGGCAAGGCGTCTTTACTTTTCCACCCTTATTGCGTCCGCAGGAAACCGCCCGGCTGCCCTGTTTAGAGTGACCCGCTCCCTCTTAGAAGGGGGAGCGCGGGAGGACCCCTTGCAGGGACAGGCTGAGGATTTTTCAAAGTTCCTGGTGGATAAAATCACTCAGATCCAGGATGGCTTGGACTCCGAATGGGCAGCTCTGGGCGGGGAATCGGGGGTGGAATTTGGAACAGTCATTTGGGACGAGTTTGATCCTGTGACCCCCGAGGACGTGGACAGGTTACTGCGGGGACTGAATGCGACCACATGTTTATTGGACCCGTGTCCCTCCTGGCTGGTGTTGGCCACCCGGGAGGTGACACGAGGTTGGTTCCAGGGTATTATTAACGCTTCCTTGAGTGAGGGATATCTACCCGCCGCCTTGAAAGAGGCGGTGGTGAGACCCCTCCTCAAGAAACTGTCCCTGGACCCAACTTTGTTATCTAATTATCGTCCTGTCTCCAACCTTCGTTTTATGGCGAAGGTTGTTGAGAGTGTGGTGGCACAACAGTTTCCCCAGCACCTGGATGAAGCTGTCTATTTGGATTCACGCCAGTCAGGCTTCAGGCCCGGGCACAGCACAGAGACGGCGCTGGTCGCATTGGTGGATGATCTCTGGAGGGCCCGTGACAGGGGTTATTCCTCTGTCCTGGTCCTCTTAGATCTTTCGGCGGCTTTTGATACTGTCGACCACAGTATCCTCTTGCAGCGGCTGGGGGGGTTGGGGGTGGGAGGCACCGTTATGCGGTGGTTCTCCTCCTTCCTCTCTGACCGCTCGCAATTTGTGTTGGCAGGGGGGCAGAGGTCAGCCCCGAGGCCTCTGGTTTGCGGGATGCCTCAGGGGTCGGTGCTCTCGCCCCTCCTGTTCAACATATATATGAAGCCGCTAGGTGAGATCATCCGTGGCTTTGGGGTAGAGTTCCATCAGTACGCTGATGACACTCAGCTGTACATCTCTACCCCGGGCCACCCCGATGAAGCCGTCGAAGTGATGACCCGATGCCTGGAGGCCGTGCGGTGTTGGATGGGGCGGAACAGGCTTCAGCTCAACCCATCTAAGACTGAGTGGCTGTGCTTCCCGGCACCCGGATACAGCCGGCTGGTTCCATCGCTGGCTGTGGGGGGGGAAATTCTTGCCCCCACAGAGAGGGCCCGCAATCTGGGTGTCCTCCTGGATGTACGGCTGTCATTGGAAGATCATGTGGCGGCCGTCGCCAGGGGGGCTTTTGGACAGGTCTGTAGGATCTACCAGTTGCGGCCCTTTCTGGATCGGGATGCGCTTCGCACAGTCACTTCCGCCCTGGTGACCTCCCGCCTAGACTATGCCAATGCTCTCTACATGAGGCTGCCTTTGAAGAGCATCCGGAGGCTCCAGTTGGTGCAGAATGCAGCCGCGAGGGTGGTAATGGGGGCACCTAGGGGCTCCCATGTTATGCCACTTCTACGCGTGCTGCATTGGCTCCCGGTGGCCCTCCGGGTGCGCTTCAAAGTCTTGGTCACTATCTTTAAAGCGCTCCATGGCTCGGGACCAGGTTACTTGTGAGACCGCCTCCTGCCACCATCGGCTTCCCACCGACCGGTACGCTCCCATAGAGTGGGTCTCCTCGGGGTGCCGCCGGCTGGACAGCTGGCGACCCCGAGGGCGCGGGCCTTCTCATTGGGAGCACCCCCTCTCTGGAATGAATTACCCCCGGAGGTAAGGGCCGCCCCCGATCTCATTGCCTTCCGTCGGTTACTCAAAACGCATTTATTTCGGCAGGCCGGACTGGCCTAGGGGTTTTTAAATTTTAATCGGGTTTTAATCTTTTTAATACTTGCTTTATATTTTAATTAGAGCCATATTATATTTCAGTTTTTAAATTTTAATATTATTATGTTGTCTTATGTATTATACCTTGTATATGTGTTTTTATTGGCTGTTCACCGCCCCGAGTCCCTTCGGGGAGAGGGGGGCGGTATATAAATCGAATAAATAAAATTGGGAGTGTCCATCAAATTCTCTACCTGTCAATAGTGGTGTTCCCAAGGCAGTGTTCTAGGACCAACTCTCTTCATCCTCTACATAAATGACCGCTGTGATCATATTAAGAGCTACTGTGTTCTCTTCGCTGATGATGTAAAGCTGCTCAATACCACAGACAATACTGCTACCCTTCAAAAAGATCTTGACTATGTATCAGAATGGTCAAACAAATGGCAATTTCAAATCTCAACAAAATAAATGCTCTGTCTTACATATTGGCAAAAAAAATAAGAAAATAAAATACAAGCTGAATAGTCAAGACCTTGTTGATGATCCAAGCTCTGTAAAGGACCTTGGAATACTCATCTCTAATGATCTAAGTGCTAGAGCCCACTGTAACTACATAGCCAAAAAGGCATTAAGAGTTGTTAACCTAATCCTATGTAGCTTTTTCTCTGGTAATATCACACTACTAACTAGAGCATACAAAACCTTTCTAGACCAATGCTCAAATGCAGCTCATCAGTCTGGAACTCACATTACGTATCTGCTATTAGCACAGTTGAGAAAGTCCAGAAATATTTCACAAGAAAAGTTCTCCACTCCTCTACTCGTAGAATACTTTATGCCACCAGACTTGAATTCTAGACCTAGAAAACCTTGAATTACGCCATCTTCAGTCTGATCTAAGTATGGTATATAAAATCATACATTGCAATGACTTACCTGTCAATGAATACTTCAGCTTCAACCATAACAACAAAAGAGCAAATAGATACAAACTCAAGGTTAACCGCACCAAACTTGATTTCAGGAAATACAACTTCAGCAACAGAGTGGTCAATGTCTGGAATACTCTACCTGACTCTGTGGTTTCTTCCCCAAATCCCAAAAACTTTAACCTTAGACTATTGACCTCACCCCTTTCCTAAGAGGTCTGTAGGGGGCGTGCATAAGCGCACCAGCGTGCCTACTGTCCCTGTCCTATTATTTCTTTTATATTTTATTTTTCTTATATGTATCCATGTATTCATAACTATATTTTGAATATATATATACCTATTATCTTGTAAGCAATTGACAAATAAATAAAAAATAAAAAGTTTGGGGAAGAGAAAGAAAGACTTTTGCTGCTTTCGTTGCATGCAGCCAAAAGCAGAAGAAAGAAGAGGAAAGAAGCAGCCCGGTGGCCAGGCTTGCAGCCCTTTTCCTTCTCCCCTTACTACCTCGTGGACCACCAGTGGTCCCCGGCACACTAGTTGGCGACAACTGTTCTAGAAGCTATGCTTTGCATAAAGAACTGTTTTGAAATAATCACGTTTGTAAGTAGAAAAGGAAAACAAATAATGGAGTTGACTCACTCATTAATTTCTGCTATATTGAGATTCAGAATCAGATTACACCCAATCTTTACAAATAATTACATTATCTGGAGTAGACATTGTGTGATTGTGCCCATTAGATTCTGTTCCACATCTAAAATAATACTTTGTGTTATAAGCAATATATATAGATCAGTGGTAGGATTCAGATTTTTTTTACTACTAGTTCTGTGGCGTGGCTTGGTAGGCATGGCTTGGTGGGAGAAGGATATACTGCAAAATCCTCATTTCCACCCACTCCAGGGGAAGGATACTGTAAAATCTCCATTCCTTCCCCACCCCACTAACCTGCTTTCCAGCTCCCTTCTGTGCAGGGCAACCAAGGAAGATCCAGCCAATCAGCTGGGACTTGGGAAGCGGAGAATAGCTAGGGGCGGGGCCAGTCAGGTGGTATTTGCCGGTTCTCTGAACTACTCAAAATTTCTGCTACCGATTCTCCAGAACTGGTCAGAATCTTCTGAATACCACCTCTGATATAGATATCCAAGATACGGATATCTTAATAGCTGATTAAGTTAGAACGACATTCTTGAAATAAAAAAATACCAAAAATATTTTCAACTATTTTATTTATTATCTAATTTATATAAGCTGCACATCTCACAAGCAAGTGTTTCTGGGCAGCATACAACAAAACTAAAACAATACATAGCTAAAACGATTGTTCCCTTTTTACCATCCTGTAATCCCTTAATTCAGGTTAGAGTTGACATTAAACTATAAAAACAGATTAAAAAAATAATAGTTGAAGGGATGTTAATAATGATGGAGCCACCTCAACAGTTTACCAGTTCCCTGGGTTTCCCAAGCCCACTTGCATAATCTTTGACAGCTTAGAAGTTTTGAGACCATACTCAGCTCATGGGGAAGAAGATTCCACAGTGCAGGAGCAACAGCAGAAAAGGCCAACACCCCTCCCCCCCCCGATGCTGCCAAACATCTCTGTAGGTTATGGGACCCCAGATTTTATTCTAATACTTGATCCATAAAAGTATATGCTACTTTATAGAGTGGCATGGTAGGGAAAGACTAAAAAAAAAAAGAATTTGTCCATTTTTTAAAATGAAAAATTATGACTTTCATGGGATTTTGCTACAACAGCAACTTAAAACTGAAAAGAAAAAGTTGCTTTAATAATAAGTGTATTCCTTTAGTCATATTATAATTAATATAAGAACATTGATTTTTAAGAATATTTGAGGAACATACTTATTAATGTGTAAGCTGCAGAAAGTAATTTGGAAACTAACACTGAAATAACCTTGTTATAAAGTTCTAGCATTAACTATTTATTTATAAGTAACTAGCTAGCTAGCATTTATATACCTATCCAACCTAACAAAAGTGATTGGGTCACTTAACAAACAGCAATATAAAACTGAAGTAAATACACCTATAAACAATGGGGAAAAAGACGGTTCTAGGCAGCCTTTGTAAAGGGTCTTTGATTACGGTGAGTTTTTAACTATGGTGGCTATAGATTTTGTCAGATACTTGGGCATGAATCCCTTGCTTCTCCCCATAGGTCTGTTTTTCTCCCTTCTTTGCATGCCATCACCTCCTTGCTTACTAGCAAGACTGCTTTTGAAGAAGAGGTAGAATTTGCTCACAAAGTAAATTTCACCCTCTGCTGTGACAACTAATTTCAGAGGGCCGAATAATTAGTCTGTTGCAAGAAATAATTCATAATTTGGTAATATTTAATTGTGTGGTAGAGTTAACGGTGGCCTAGTAGTTAAGATGCTGGGCTTCTGCACTAAAAGGTTGACAGTTCAAGACCTGAACTCACTGCAATAAGGTGAACTCCCATTCTTGCACCAGCTCCTGCCAACCTAGCAGTTCAAAAGTATACAAATGCAAGAAGACAAATTCAGTGGGAAGGTAACAGCATTCCTTGGCTTATAGTCATGCCGGCCACATGACCTTGGAAGCATCTCTGTCAGCTAGGAAATGGAGATGACCACTGATCCCTAAAGTCAGATATGAATGAGCAAGGAAAAACTTCACCTTTACCTTAATTGTATGGTAAAATTTTGTGGAAAAAGTTGCAGTTTTATAGATCTTCTTAAGTAGGTTATACTCCATAACCAAAATTGTTATGAGAATACATTTCATAATCTCTAAAATGCCAGTGACACAAAAAGGTGGGGAATAGATTTACTTTGTTTGGGTACATTAATAACTATAGCCTTTAACGTTTTCTTAACACTTTAAGAAAACTTTTAGCTTCAAAAAAGTAATGAATTAGAATTCAAAAATAATTTGACTATGGTAGGATTCAATATTGTCTAGTGATTCTGTAATTGTTGGTTTGTTAATTGCTTTTAGGTATGGTCAATCAATATATACAGTATAATTTACCTTGTAGATTCTTGCATACCATGATTTTTAAGGAAAGAAAAGAGGAAAAGAGATTCGTATCTGTCAATTTGTCTTAGTTCAGTTTCCATTTTCTAACTGAGCAAAAAATTTATTGAATAGTGTAATGTTAATACTTAATTAAAAGATTCTTTAAAGGGTTTTAGTAAACCAACATAATAATTTGGAGCAAAAAATCTGAAGTTCTGAAATTAACGTAATCTGAAACCAGCTGGTCACGTGCTGCCCTCTAGAGGCTCTTTTTATAAATGTCAGCCATCATGGTTTCACAAGAACTTTCACGTGCTGTGTTCTTTCTTACCATACCAAGCTTATATAATTCGTTTATATAACCAGAGACAATGTTCTTGATTAATAGCAAAGTGGCTTGCCCTTTGTTATGTTATAATGTGTTTTTCTGCATATTTCTTCATTTCTGATTCCATGAGGGTACAGAGTTACTTTGTAAATCTTTTTTGTTCCCTGCAAAAAGTCTTTGGGGGAGGCGGAAGAGAGGTAGGAAATAAAAAATAAATTTGTTGTTATATTGAATATGTTATTTTTTTTATAATAAAGAAAATCCAGAATTTGTTTGGACGATTACATCTTATTTTAATGTTAAATACAATACTTCATATAATGAGTATTTATGTTTATGTGTACAGCTCAAAGCTATGCTAAATAGCCCCTAAATAGTTCTCTTTTCTCAAAGCCTTTTTTTTTACTTCTCTGTGCACAAGAGAACTATTTTAACTTTTGTCCATTTTTTAAGATTCTCTGTCCATTATTAATATATTAGTGTTTATAAACCGAACATAAATATTGAGGTCATTAGCTTCACTATTCATCCTAATCAGTATTATTTTTGTGAAACATACAAAACATCCTAAACTTGAAATACCAGCTTGGACTATTTAGAGCTTTAAGAAGACATGACTTTCCAGAAAGTTTACCCTGATTTCTGGAAAACTATAACATGATTTTAATATTGGCTTTGAAATGGCACAGGTCCCATACAGAATTGTCACTTTTCTTTTTAGCATAGATCAAGGGTCTTCAAACTTGGCAAGTTTAAGACTTGTGGATTTCAACTCTCAGAATTCCTGAGCTAACATGACTGGAGGAGGAATTCTGGGAGTTGAAGTCCACAAGTCTTAAAGCTGTCACTTTTGAAGACTCTTGGCATAGACAATAAATTAGCTTAGGATAAAACTGGTTACAGGGGAAGAGAGTTGAGATGAGGGAAACATTAATGCAGTACCCAGTAGTGACAACTACTGCTGATGGACCTCAGGTCACCGAATAACTTGGTTTATGCAGAATATCACATTGACATGAACAGGCAATTTTGGATGGCTAATTCTAATTTAAGGGCTTCATAATAATGCTTTCCTATCTCTATGCTCCTGTCTGGAAATTTGATGCTTTTTTCTGAGTGTATAGAGTGGTTTTTTCTGTATTTTTATGTGCTACAAAATATGTTTATCCAATATTTTTAAAACATATTTCTTTGGGAGGGAGGGGAAATTTATAGTATCCTTTGCTCTATAAATTATGATAATCTTATTTTGGAGTATGTGCTATTTATGTATATGTTTCATTTGAAAATGGCAGCAGGCTATGATGCTTTTCTCCCATTTGTGGGTGTGGTTATCAGATTGCTAATTGCTTTTGTATAGAATCTAGAGTAGCGATCATTTAAAAGATGCAACCCATTATATTTCAAGCGTTGTTTCAAACATTTAACTGGGAAATCTAGAAACTGGAACATTTAACTGGATATCTAGAAACTGGAACAGAAGTGCTAATTCTCTTACTTGATAATGTCCTACATATGATGCCCTATGCTACACATCAGTTAAAGTTATTGGCAATGTCCTATATAATTGGTAGGTAAGATATCTTCAGAAGCTGCAGAAGCAGCCACTGAATATCTGTTTTATTGCAACAGACACTCTGGTACAAAGAAAGAGATGGGCTAAGAAGATGGGAGGGGGAGCTGATGGTGATGGATACAGATATGACTACACCAAATACTACAAACTGACCTCCATAAAAAAACAGTGAATACGGTGTTGCAAAACAGCAGCTATGCTAATTCCTCATCCCATGCTTCTTATATAGAAGAAATTATTTCTAGAATTGCTTTGAGACTTCCCATAACCATCCATGGAAAGGTGAACTGGCTATAAAACCATATATCTTGACAGTTTAAAGAAGAACAGTAACTACAGCTACCAGGGGGAAATTAAAGCTCATATTGCAGGGGTGTCAAACTCACATCATCACGGATGTCTCACCTGATGTGTAGGACTTTCCCCCCTTCATTAAACTGGGCATGGGCGTGGCCAGTGCGTGATGCACCTGGCCTGCAGACCAGGAGTTTGACAGCCCTATCCTATTCTCATGGCAGCCTGTGGATAGAAACCAGAAGTAATTACGTATTTATTCGAGTATAACGCGCACACATGTATAACGCGCACCCCTAATTTTTGATTAAAAATCGGTATAAAATTAAAAATTAAAATTAAAAACCAGTATAACAAGGAAATGAAGCGGCGACCATACAGCGGATAATAAGAATTCTCACCCCCAGTTCGGGCCGCCCACTGTACGCGACGAGGGGATGTTTTTTTTTTCTTCGCCCTCGCGTACAGTGCGCGGCTGCAGCCCGGAAAAGGCGCAGTGCGAACTCACAATTCGCCTGCGCCCTCATTGGACCGGCCGCCACTGCCACCCCACCCCAGCCCTCGTTTATAATGCGCACCCAAACTTTGATTTCTTTTTTTGGTAGAAAATTTTGCGCATTATACTCGAATAAATACGGTAATATGATAAATTAGGACGGATACCATGCAAAGGGGCCTTGCTGAGGGACTGGGCCCAAGAGCAATTTCAAGAAGATGATCTGAAAGTTCCGCAAATATAGTATATGGACAACTGTAGTGTCTTTTGTGGATGACTGCAGGATCTCTTCATCTTCTAGTACAAACATACATCTTAAATGTTCCATACACAGCTATCATGTGAGGCTTGGCAATTGTTGACATCATAGACCACATTGGAGGCAATCTTATTTACAAGGCTCCGTTGTTGAGACCTGAATGTAAGGAGTAGGGTAGAAATAATTTATCTGGATCTGAGTAAGGGAGAATGTGAGAAAGGAAGAGCTGTTAGCTAAGCAAGTGGGATCTAAACTCACTTCATTTGTTGTTTGTGGAATTGTTTTGGTTTTGTGTCACAGGAATCAGTGATTAGCAAAGGTTTTCCAAAAAGGTTAGACACCAAGATAATTATTTCTTACTTTATATAACTAACCAGCTTATGTAAGAAGACAAACATTAGAATATGGCCTAATAGTTAGTGGGAGAGGATGATTAGTGTTCTGGGTTATTGAAAATGGGTTAATTGGTCAAGTCTATCCATTCAAGGACGAATCTTAAATACAATTATATATGGGGTTAACCAACTATTCATTTACCTCTGCCATGAAAACCCCAAAACACAATAAACTGAATTGGTGAAAAATGTTAATTCCACTGTAAGGATCAAATTAGCCATTATACATGCCTCCCTAATGCCCAGTGACTCTAGGGCAGGAATCAGCAATCCACGGCTCAGGAGCCACATGCAGCTCTTCAGCCCTCTGCTGCGGCTCCTGCTGCTGCTGCCGCCACCATGGTCTGCCAGCCATGCGCAGCACAGTGAAAGTTAGCACACTTCACAATGTGGGAGACGGGGTTCCCTTTTCCTCCTGAAGTCCATTAGGACGTGAAGCCTCAATGTGACCTTTCCCACTTACCCCTGGAAACAGCAGTGGCATTGGCCCGGACACAGCCCGTGGTGAGCTAGTGTCTCGGGGCAGAGAGCAGGTCGCATGTCCAGCACCAACCAAGACTGGAAGTAGCCACCCGCCGTTTCCTGCTGCAATTGGCCAGCGAGAGACAGAGAAAGAGAGAGAGACAGATTTGGCTCCATCTGCTCCCCTCTCTCTGCCTTTGCCCAGTTTTGCAAGGATTCAGTGGAAACTGCCTTGGTGATGGGGGGAGTCATCCTGTACTTTGCCTGCCAAGCATCTTTGGGAGAGCCCAGGGACTATATTTTCTGGCCACTTTGGACCAAGTTGTAGGATGCATATGCATGCCTGTGTGAATATGCTGCAGCTTGATGCTTCTATGAAATATGTGCAGCGATCTAAGGTGGCAACCTCATGGCACTATGATGTAACAGCCTGACAGTCACTCCTTTTGCAACGCAAGGTTTATTTTTCTATCTTTCTAGAGCCAGAGAAAATGTGGCCAAATTTCCTTACAGTTATTCCCTGGGTGTGTGGGATGGGGAGTGGGGGCGAGGGGGAGAGAGAGAAAGAGAGAGAGAAAGAAAAAGAAGAGACAGAGAAAGAGAGACAGAGAGAGAAAGGGAGGGAAAGAAGGAGGGAGGGACAGAGAGAGTGAGAGAGAAACAAAGAGATAGAGAAGGACAGAGAAACAAAGAAAAAGAGAAAGAGAGAGACAGACAGAGAGAGAGAAAGTGAGGGAAGAAAGAGAGAAAAAAAGAGATACAGGGAGAGGGAGGGAAAGAAAGAGAGACAGACAAGAGACACAGAGATAGTCATGTGAGTGGGTGGGCGTGAGTGACGTCGAATTGGCCACACACACCCAGGTTTTGTGGCTCCCGGTGTTTTCTGTGGGAAATGGGTCCAAATGGCTCTTTGAGTGTTTAAGGTTGCAGACTCCTGCTCTAGGGGAAAACAAACCACCTTTCCCAATCAGACTGCTTGCATACACAGCTCCTGCAAGCAATAACAATCAGCATCGAAAACAGATTAGAAAAACCTCAAACAATAAAACGTGTTCTGAAATGAAAACAAACAATAATGCACAGTTATTTTCGTTCCTACATAATGTAGGTAACTGCTACCTTCAAAGGTCTCTTTGTTTCCTTTTAGAAAGAAACCCAAGACAACTGAAAAACCGAAGTCTGAGGAGAATGAGATTACGCAGACGGGTGCCTTCATTGCCAAGTCAGGCCTTCCATGCCTGAACTTTGAAGCTATCTCATCTCTGAGCCCAGATCTCATTCATTCACCCCATTCACTAAGAAACGTGCACGTATACACAGGGTCACCTGATTGTAAGTAAAATAGTGTCATTGCGGATGGCTGAGTGAGACACAGTCTGAGTTGCAGTATCAACCCACATTCTCAAAACATTGAAATATGGACATAATTAATAGATGAAATAAGGTTATAAGGAGTAAATTTCTACACTTTGGAGCACAAAGTAGCAGTAGCAGAATATTGTGTAGGTGGTAATAATATAAGAGGACAAAATTGGATCACTGCACTCTGCACAATTACTAACATATGGAATTGCATTTTCAAAAATTAATGGAAGGACCTGTTCATTTATTTATTTACTGTGCATATTTGTGTTGTTGCTGTCTTTAGTTGTTGTTTTCCAGTACTGAGGTGAAAGTCATTTTGACAATATAAGCATGAGCTTTTTTAATAAAAAAGATGCAACCATGTGGCAATTTTATGTGTATACAAAAGCCCTTTATAGAAATGAAACTATTTAAAATTTACAGTTATTTAAAATATTTTAATAATTAAGCACTATTGAAATTGGTGTGCATATTATTTTTAAATTTTCAAAATAATAAATGTTGCTCACAATATTTTTTTTGTTTTGGAAAATCATCATAAATTATATATAAACACAGCAATAAGAACTACAACCTTGAGTAGTCCTGATTAAAATACCTTTGAAAATAACCTTTTGTCATTTATATATGTTTAAAAATTCTTGTTTTTCTGCATTCTGTGCATTTCACAAGAATATTTTAGAATAGACGGGATTCTGAATTACACTTGATGAAAAGTTTGAATTAGTTGAAAGTCTGTAGACATTCTCAGTCATCCAGGTCATAGTTGTCCCAATGGTGCTTTTTCGGGGGGGCAATGGGATTTTCTTGTTTTTTCTTTTGAAGATGTTTCGCTTCTCATTCAAGAAGAAGCTTGACAGGATAGTAGGGAATGGCAGGATTTATAGTACTTGCATACAGCTGGTAATCTACATCATTTTAGAGCGTTGTTGAAGTACTTGGAGGTTTATCTGTGTCCTCAGGGTCATCTGAGTAGTGCTCCTGGTTTCTGTAGTCTGCTATTTTTTTCTGGAAATCTATTCCTACTCCCATACCATTCAAAGGGTGTTCATCTCAAAAGCTAAATGTTCATCCCCAGCTAAAAGTGTGTAGATTGTAGAGATTCTCAGTCATCCAGGTCATCCAAAGATGCTTTTTCAGAGGCAACTGGACTTTCTTATTTTTTCTTTTGAAGACTGTTGAATTAGTTGATGTAAATAAGATTATAATTTCTTGTAAATTCCAACTTAAAATAATTATTTAATAATCAATAGTTTAAAATTTTCAAAATATAAAATACATGATTAGACCTTTAATAACCTCATTTTTTACTTTGCATAATGCCAATTGCATAGCAGCAAAGAAATGATAAAATCTCATTGCTCCTATCTTTTTATTAGATTCTAAAATGGTTTACCCTCTAATATTGCATAAGTTTAGCTTCCATGCTTTCCTGTGTCTGTACTTAAATAGACTGCTGCAGTTGTAATCATGTAGGCTACCTATGTGGGAACGTTGCTGTAGAAATCCTGCAGACAGCCAATTGTCTTTATGGGAAAAACATAAATCAAACAAATCAAACATTCAATTCTAAATTGAAGCAATACATAAAAATATTGTATGATGCATCTTTTCCTATTTAAAGTTAAAATAATTCCGCTCTTCTAGACGATCATCAATTATCAAATCCAACTTTATTGAAGAAAGCTAACTTGGTTCAGGAGCCATGACAGAGATAGACTTTCTTCTGTTATCATCCCCATGATTTCATGAAGGTGAGGAAAGACAAGCAATTTTTTTTCTTGAGATTTTCGTATCAGACAGATTGATTACAAGAAGCAGTCCTGAAAAACTCTAGGCCAAGATATATAGGGCCTTACAAGTTAAACCATCACTTTGAAAACCTTTCTAGCAGTTTTGAAGATTCACTGTACAGATATTATGCAGTTGGCACCTAGTTCTGATTAATCACTACTGCATTTTGAACCAATTTGGTCTTTAAATGCAGTCCCTCACTGCAGTAATTCTAAGAACTGATGATGGCAAGCTCTTACGATGAGCTCTTGATCAATGTAGGCCTGCAACTGGTATACCTGATGAAACTGGATAAAGGTTTCCTGCCCATAAACTTCATTTGTCAATCAGCAGTAGCCAGCAGAAAACCTTAAGGAGCAAGTAGCAGCTCCATCTTGTTTGCTTTCAACTTCTTCCCATCCAGGCTGCCTACCCTACATTAAGTTGCTAATGTAGAATGATTATCCTCAACATATTGACAATAGTATATTTCAAATCTATTTTTGACATCTCCCAATAAATTAAAATTAATGCTAAAAGACAGGAGGGAATGATCTGAATTCTGCCATATTCTGCAACTGAGAGACCACCAAGCAAATCCCCTCTCTCTCAATGGAACCACTCATAGAGCAGAGAGGCAATCAGAATATCATGGCTGTGTGAATTGAAGATGCCAAGAAGTCTTATAGGATCACAAGGGAGGGAACACTCTATCTCAAGGTCAGACACACCATCATAAACAAGGCAGCTGGAGAGCAGAGTAAGAAAGAGGAATGTAGGCACTTCACTTCTCTTACTGTATGGGATGGCCTTGAATTTTAATCCATACCTGTATTCAGTCTGTTTGTTTGTAGACTTCTCGGAAAACATGCATTCAGTTAAATCTGATCCAAAGTAGACACTGCAAAAAATAAAAGTTTCTATAGGCACCATAAAGAATTTCTCAAGCTTGATATATAATGCAAAAGCAGACCACATGCGACTCCTTATGTTTGCATAATCAAACAGAAACTAACTTTCCAGATGTGTAGCCATATAAGACCCCCATACCCCAATCAGTAAGGCAGCTGGCTAATGCTACTGGGAATCTTCGTCCCAAATATATGCAACACATCAGGTTAAAAAAAACACCCTTTTGAAATAGAAGTAATCTTTCTTTATACTGTAGTTTCTTTCTAACGTAGAATGTCAGTGTTTGGAAGGGGTACTAGTGAGCTTTTTATCTAGACACCAGTTTATCAAAATCCAGCATTCTGTCTTAACAAGTTTCTGAAACCACAACCTTAATTGTGCTTGGGAATTATAATTACTAGATTTTGTGTAGCTCTGAGTTACATTCCATGCTCATTCATTCAAACTGTACAATTAACTCTTCCATCATTCAGAATTCAGTACCTCCTAGGTTTTTTTTTAGCATAAAGAATCTGACATATTGTGATATTTGTCTTCAATGTGGTATAGTACATGCATATTCCAGACTATTAATAAGTTGTAAAGAATAACAAAAACATTTTACAGACTCTTAAACCCTGGATAAAATCTCTTGTCTTGCTACAGTTCAAAAAGAATGGTACATGTGAACAATCAGTGTTAAGTTCAATCTTTCCCTCAGGCTCCTTGCCCATTCATTGCCTACTTGGATAAGAATAGCCTTTGCATTTTTACACTCTTTCATTTGTGTGCCATTTCTAAATCAACCTGCTATCCCTATCCTTCTAACAGTAGCTTCACATGTGAGGTCCTTTACGATTGCTAAATGCATTGGGCAAAAGAGAGCTGTTTAACAAAGGCTGCTTCAGTTCCACAGAAGCATTTCCCACTGTATTAACTAAAATGAGAGTGGCAGGTCTGGGAACAGAATGAATCAGAAATCTCCACATATACATGCATACTATTCTGTGATGACAATTAGAATAATACAAGTCTATATATGGTAATTATAATCTTTAAGACTATTGGTTCATTTTCTTGCTATAAGGCCAGGGCTGATTGACAGTTAATAATTCTGAACATTTTGATCAGAAATAATACCCCTTTCAAACAATGTAAAAATTCAGAGCATGATGTTTTTTGTGTTGCAATGAGATGGATTTTTAAAATTTCAGTGGTAATTTTTTTCTTCAAAAAGTGCTTAATCTTTTGTCATCTGAGTTTCACTACTCTATATTTATGTTGCTTTCTCATATATTAACATTGTTGGACAAAACATTCAAAGAGATGCCATGGAAATACATTAGCATAAACAAAGACCTTTAGTAAGACATATATGGCAACTTCAAAAACTCTTATTTGTCTCAACATGTTGTCCATGCAAACTACTTTGCTTCATTGGTGGTCCTTATGGACGTGACATTTGCATGCACATACATGGCCTGGCAAACAGAAAGCTTTTGAAACAGCCTTGTGCTTTAACACTTAAAAACAGATGTCTTATTCATGCCAATACTTTTTGCAAAGTGTCGCTAATGCTTTGTACAATCCATGTATTATAACAGTAATACATTTCCTAAGGCATAAACTGGTCTTGATTTCTAGATTAAAGCTAATGAAAAATGTGTAACGGGTTTAATTGATCTTCAGTAGGAACCTATAATCAATTTATTAAACAATCTAACTAGATTAAAGTATCATCAAGCTATAATGCTGTTTATTTAAAGATACTGAAACCATTTCTTTATTACTAATTACATTGATATGGTATCAAAATGGGAAAGGAACAAAACATTACTTAAATCAGCATTAAAATTTGTTTTAATACTGGTAACAAGTACTTTTGTTTAATATACAATTACACATTTTTCATTTTATATGGTTGTATTTAAGAGGACAGAAAGGATAACAAAAATTCTGGGATGCATTTTTTTGAAGAAACATGGGATGAATTGGTTTGTGACACACTTTGAGAGGTAAAAGACCAAGCTTAATATTAGTAAGCATGTTATTTTTTTCAGTAACTAAGACACAAAGTCTTGGTTAAAAGCATCATCAAAGTTACCTTTGTTGAGAAGGGAGGGAAATCCATATACATATTTCAAATACCAATCTATATTTATGCCTTTTTCTATGGCAGGTAACAACAGTTGCAAGGGGATGACAGAGCGCATTCACAGCATCAACCTCCACAACTTCAGCAATTCTGTGCTCGAGACCCTCAACGAGCAACGCAACCGTGGCCACTTCTGTGATGTGACAGTCCGCATTCACGGGAGCATGCTGCGTGCCCACCGTTGTGTGTTGGCGGCTGGCAGCCCCTTCTTCCAAGATAAGCTGTTACTAGGCTATAGTGACATTGAGATTCCTTCTGTGGTGTCAGTCCAGTCAGTACAAAAGCTCATTGACTTCATGTACAGTGGAGTATTGCGGGTCTCACAATCAGAGGCCCTGCAAATCCTCACAGCAGCCAGCATCCTGCAAATTAAAACTGTGATTGATGAATGCACACGGATTGTCTCACAGAATGTGGGTGACATCTACCCTTTGATTCAGGATTCTGCACAAGAGACACCCCGAGGAACTCCTGAATCAGCCACGTCAGGACAGAGCAGCGATACAGAGTCTGGTTATCTGCAAAGTCACTCACAGCACAGCGTGGACAGGATCTATTCAGCTTTGTATGCATGTTCTATGCAGAACGGTAGTGGTGAGCGTTCATTCTATAGTGGAGCAGTGGTCAGCCACCATGAAACAGCATTAGGCCTTTCTAGAGATCATCATATGGAAGATCCAAGCTGGATTACAAGGATCCATGAGCGCTCACAGCAGATGGAGCGGTATCTTTCCACCACTCCAGAAACCACACACTGCAGGAAGCAACCACGTCCAGTTCGGATCCAAACTTTAGTGGGCAATATTCACATCAAGCAAGAGATGGAGGATGATTATGACTACTATGGACAGCAGAGAGTTCAAATCCTAGAGCGCAATGAGTCTGAAGAATGCACTGAGGATACTGATCAAGCAGAAGGTGCTGAAAGTGAGCCCAAGGGAGAAAGTTTTGATTCTGGAGTCAGTTCCTCCATTGGCACTGAACCTGACTCTGTGGAACAGCAATTTATGACTGGCCTAGGTCGAGAAGGTCAACAAGAGCCTACACAACCAGAACAAAATGATGTTTCTGCTGACAGCATTCAGCAGCAGCACACAGATACTAACTCTTCTTCACCAGAAAGAGGAAATGATGTTGAAAGGGACAGCGCACTAATAACTGTTTGTAACAGTACTGAAAAGGGGACTTTACAGCCTATCACTACAACTGTTGCTCAATCATTGCCAAGTACACAGCTCTACTTACGCCAGACAGAAACCCTCACCAGCAACCTGAGGATGCCATTGACCCTGACCAGCAACACACAGGTCATCGGCACAGCTGGCAATACCTATTTGCCTGCACTCTTTACTACACAGTCTGCTGGCAGTGGTCCTAAACCTTTCCTTTTCAGCCTTCCCCAGCCCCTAGGCCAACAGGCACAATTTGTGACAGTGACCCAGCCTGGGATTTCAACTTTTACTGCCCAGCTGCCAGCCCCACAACCCCTGGCTCCTTCTGCAGGCCACAGCACAGCAGGTGGGCAGGGTGAAAAAAAGCCTTATGAGTGTACCCTCTGCAACAAGACTTTCACAGCCAAACAGAATTATGTCAAGCACATGTTTGTACATACAGGTAAGTATATAGCCACTTGATATATGACCAAATCTATGAACCCAGAGAGAAAAAGCATTTAACATTATATTGTTGATCTGGAAAGATATTCCTTTATTGCTATATTAAGATGTTCATATGATGTAGAAAGCAATGATAACAAAATGGACGGTCTCTATTTAAGTGTTCATGTTCACTGGAAGAATGGAGTGTTCTTTTGAAAATATTGAGGGTTTTTTCATAATGTTTACTATAATTTGATAGCTTTAAATGGTTTACTCTTATTCCATCCATGATAACTGGTCTTCTTTGCTGTGAAATACTTTTGGGCTTTCTATATATCCGCCCTTAATACATTTGCAAGATTAAATTTACCCATTACCTTTTGTTAGGATTGCTTTTTTTTTTTCCTTTTTTGCTATTTTTAGAAATGTGGCAAACCAGAATTAAATCAAATATTAGAGTCATGGATGTGATTATGGGGACTGTAGAGAAGGGCATTGTTTTGGATTTTGAAAGTGATTCCCAAAGTTACTTAAAATTACATTAACTTTCTACACCCGAGGTGTCTAACCCACAGGCAGTGGCCCACTACTGGACCTTGAGCCATTTGGAACTGGGCCGCAGAAGTGGCGGGCCAGCATGCATGCCCTCTGCTCACGCAAATGGAGCTGCAGATGCATGCTTGCTTGCCCATTACTCATGTGGAACTTTTCTTTCTCCACCCCCCCCCCCCCCCCCGGTCCACAAAACTGGGAAGGTTGCAGAAGTCTGTTCCACACCATAGTTTCATATCACAGAGTAGTTATTTTTATTAACTTTTGAACTGATAGTCTCTCATCTGTACATATCCACCTAATTTTTCATTCCACTTTGAACTTGTGATTTCATTCTTTCACCAACTGTCTCGTTTTTGAATGAAGATTCATTTTGAATACAGTCTTCAAAAATAGGGCCAATCTGTTACAAAAAAGCTATAAATTAGACTAATTAGTGGGCAAAATTAGCACCTTCAGTATTTTGTCTGGTGCATCATGGCATCACAAACCATCTCCTTATAGTCCTGAAAGGCCAAAAAAATTAAAGCATAGAATCTATTCACAAAAAAGTTTCCTATACAGTACTGTAGTTTGTCATTTGCTTATTCCTTCTTCTTATTCTCAGTTGGACAGATTTACAGAAGATATCAATTATTTAAGGATATATAATGTTTTGACTTTACTGTTTCAAATTAAAACAACCCGCTCTGAGTTTGTGAAAGCAAACTTTTACAGAGTTAGAATCTCTATTTTGAATACTTTTCCTTATTATCCCTAACATGCTACTTGTACTGGCCTTTTTTTTAGATAGTGAATACTCTGTATCGATACCCTCATTGAATTGTTTACCATTATCTCAAGATTTATTTCCTCATCAGTCACTGCTCTCTTAGGTCCTATTAGTTTGTATGAATATTTAGGATTTTTGGTGCCAGTGTGCATCATTTTTACTGACTCATCTTGAATATTTGTCATGTTGATGCCAATTTCCTAATGGGCAGAGATTATATTAAAGTTCTTTGTAATGCTTTATGTTTTTTTATTATTCTGAACTATTTAGTGTCATCAGCAAGTTTGCTATTCAACTGATTATGTCTGATTCCAGATCATTTATAAGTATGATAAAAAGTTCTGGTCCTAGAACAGAACTCTGGGGCACTCTACTGGTTATATCCTTCCATTATTGTAAGAAATGCCCACTCACTCCTATTCTTTGTTTCCTATTCTTTAACCAGTTGCTTATCCACAAGGAGACTTGCCATTTCATTTCATGGCATTACAATAAGTCTTTGATCTGGAACTTTATCAAAGACTTTGAAAGTCTAAGTAAATTAGGTCTACTGACTTATTCTTACACACATGTTTATTCATATTGTGACAGGTCCATAATTTCCTGGGTTTCCTTGTGAGCCTTCTTAAAATAGGTAGCTTTTGACTTACAACCATTCTTTTAGTGACCATTCAAAGTTACAGCAGCACTGAAAAAAGAGAAAACTAATTTTCACACTTATTGTACAACCATTGCAACATCCCTGTGGTCATGTAATAAAAATTTAGGCACCTGACAACCAGCATATAATTATGACAGTTTCACTGTCCCTGGGTCATGTGATCACCATTTGTAATCTTCCCACTTGGCTTCCAACAAAATCAATGGGTGAGTGATTCATTTAGCAACTGTTGCAAAAGTTGTAAAATGAGGCAAAATTCACTTAACAACTGTCTTGCTTAGCAATGGAAATTCTGGACTCCATTGGGGTTGTAAATCTAAGACTACTATATTCAGGTCATCAAACTACAGAGGCTGAATGTAAAGACAGGTTGCATATTTTACTTAGCAGATCCAGTTTTATGTGCAATTTGTCAATAAAGCTCAATACCTCTTCCCTTGACACTATTATATGGCTCAGTTTATCTGTGTCCCTTCCTAACACAGAGCTTCAGCTCAGAAATCTGTCTCAACTTTTCTCACGTGAAGATGAAAAGAAATAATGTGTTCAGCTTCTCTGCAATTTCTGTTCTTCTAGCATAAATTATTATATCATTTTGCCTCAAAAAACGAAGGTAAAATTTCAAAAACTATTAATCAGATATATATTAAGTTATTAGATTTTTAGATTATTTAGATTATTTTTTCTTATGTTCAATTGTTTCCAGTTCTCAGAGACTACCTGGACAAGTTCCTAGTTTTCTTGGCAAGATTTGTTAGAAGTAGTTTTCCATTGTTTCCTTCCTAGGATTGAGAGAAAGTGAGTGGCCCAAGGTCACTCAGATGAATTTGTGCCTAAATCAGAATTAGAACTCACAGTCTCCTGGTTTCTAGCCCGATGCCTTAACCACTATACCAAACTGGCTCCCACAGTAGACATATATTCTTTAATTTTCTTTTTCCTTCGTAATGTTTTCTTACAACTGCAATGTTCACTTTTTTCAGGTCTACTGAGTTTTTGATCCATTGGTTATGACAGGAGTTGACCAACTAGCTTCCAACCATTATTAGGCATTATTCTCATTTTGAAATAGTAGCAATTCAATGAATGTCAAGTGCTTATTGTGTGACACAAGCTGACAGCTGTTTAACCATGATACTTCATTGTGAAACCTTGCCAAAATACAGGCTTAAAGAACTTTGTGTCAAGGCATCATTTCCTTTTTTCTATCAGTCTGATATGTTTCATTCACGCTGATGAAAGTGACATTTATTCTGAAAAAAAGAATATCAAACCTTTCAACAACTACTGCCAGTATCCTGCGTTGCTATATTCTTCATCATGGACTATTTGCATCCCACATAAGGAATTATATGCTTGTGCTGAAGCTTTATTGGGAACCCAGTATAGTGAAGATGACTTTGGCATGAAAACTCTCTGTACTGCATACGTTCATAAACAATTAGTAGCCTTCCCTTTGCTATATTTTCAACAATTCTAGTAAATTGCATCAATAGGAACTTTCTCTGTATTTTCTTGCTGTGTAGCTGCAGACTGATAGTCTCTTTTTATTACTCTCATGTTTGCTTACAGTTGTAATCAAGATGCACAGACTTGGTCTGCAAGGGAGAGAGCAAAGCATAGGCATTTGCACTGGTGAGAGCTTCTGTGAGTGGGCTCCGATGGAACTGTATCTTCAGCTCTAATCCACAATATTTTAACCCTCAGTTGTTCCAGACTTCCACAGAATATACAACAGGAGTGTCAAACTTGTGTCATCATGGTATCGTCACATGACATATCAGGACTTTTTTCCCCTTTGCTAAACCAGGTGGGGCTGTGGCCAGCATGTAACACATCCACCCCGTATGCCACAAGTTTGACAGTCCTGCATACAATAACTCAGATTTTATTGCCAAGCAGCATGTTCTTTCCATAGGATTAAATTAACCTGATCTTTCAAAAGTTTCTATAGAATGCCTATTGTCCAACACTAGAAAATTATCTGTTTTATCTGACTTTAGCAAAAGAATCTAAGTGTCAGGGTTCTAAGTAACACCCCCAACAGAATTAAAACCCTGAGGTAGGTATCTTCCTCAAAGCATAAATTTATTGGAGATATCATATTGGCCCATCTGGAGAAAACCCAAATCTGAAGCTCTGCGTTTTCCCCACCCAAAGTAAAATCAAAATTTCTTCCCCTGCATCCACATTTGCATCACATCATCCAATCAGATCAGCATCCCAATTTCAGCCAACTTCTATCATGCCTTCCCAGGTGATGGCTAGATGTCCTTGGCTCCCAAAGGAAAGAATGTTGTTATTGTTACATGCCCCGCACTATCTTCCCCTTCCCATTCCCACAGCTTGCTCAGTCACCGCTGTAGCAGTTCTGTAGACTCTCACTTAAGATTGCCATAGTGCTGACACTAGGAAGGAGTCATGTTGGATGGAGTCATTACGCTTAATTTCTGAAGAAAAGAAGTAGAGATGGGGAGAAGGGCTGGTAATAGTAGAAATGGCTGAGGATTTTAATTCAGTTCAAGCATAGATGTCTGAAAATTGCTACAATAGTAATTCCATGACTTCCTAATAAGATTTGCAATATAAAATTGTCAGATAGGCATGGATTCAGTATTGGAAGAAGACTTCTTCCAAAATGAAGATCAACAAATAAAGCTCTGAAGAAAAGTATTCTTCCAAATCTGAACGTGAGACATTGAAAACCCATATTTTGCATCCCTAATCTGTCTGTTGTTCATCTGAGCATGCAAAAGCATACAAAACATGCTTTTATAAAAAGCTAATGATTGTTTTATATTTCTATTGTTTTATTGGTTTGTTCTATGCCATCCAGATTCACTTTCCAAATGGAGATGGACAGCCATATGAATTTGATTAATAAATAAATCAATAATCATATACTGTATAACTAGAAAATATGTTATAGGAGAATTCATTGGCATTTTCCCTAATTAAATCTTATTTTTCTTCTTGTGTTTCCATTTGTGATCATTGTGCAGGTGAGAAGCCCCACCAATGCAGCATTTGTTGGCGATCCTTCTCCCTAAAAGATTACCTAATCAAACACATGGTGACTCACACTGGTGTCAGAGCCTACCAATGCAGTATCTGTAATAAGCGTTTTACGCAGAAGAGTTCCCTAAATGTGCATATGCGGCTCCACCGTGGGGAGAAATCTTATGAATGCTACATTTGCAAGAAAAAGTTTTCACACAAGACCCTGCTTGAGAGACACGTGGCTCTACATAGTGCCACAAATGGAACATCTAGCACAACAAGCACTGGGGCAAGGGCACTTCCAGCTGGAGTGATGGCATGCACAGAAGGAACGACCTACGTTTGCTCTGTCTGCCCAGCTAAGTTTGACCAAATTGAGCACTTCAACGACCACATGAGGCTGCATGTTTCAGATGGGTAAATAATATCTATTCTGTTATGAACAACAACAAAGCCCAAACAGAGAAACAACGAAAAGCTATGGCACTAGATTTTTTTTTCATTTTTCATTTTTAGTTTGTTTATTTTCATTTTTGTACTACATGATGAACTGTTTTTTGCCTGCTGGTACATTACATTTCTGGAAGCTGGATGAATAGTAATTATCTCAGCCTTCCTTTGATGGTGGCCTTAAGGCCAGATAGTGTTTCAGGAGATCTACTGGTTGGATCTCTAGCTACTGGCCTCTAAATACAACCCTTCTTTACTACAAAAAAAAAAAACTTAAAAAAATTGTCACTTGTGAAGAGCACTACAAAAACAACAACAAAGAAAAATATGTTATGAAATCTACAAGGCCTACTGTCGTAAGTACACCGCTTGCAGTGTTTCAATGGACAGATTCACAATTCTGACCGCTTTGGACTTCACAATATCCAGTTAAAACTGTGGAATAGAAACATAAGAATTGATCAGCAATTCACAAAATGGGCCCTATTGGTTTCCACCATTCGTCTTGCTATCATAAAAGGGCTGTGGAAAATGGCATGGGAGTTTGGGTTGGATGGTGTGGAGTCCCTGCAGGATGGGGAAGGAGAATAATAGATTCCTCTTGTGGATTCGGTTCCATTCCACCCGTTCAGATTTATAACCCCAACTTCTTCCTCCCCCACTAACACCAATACCATCTTTCATCGGACTTAGGAACAATAAGTAAGAATGAGGTGAACAAAGGTAGCTTTTCTGAAATTACATGTTATTTTTGCTGAGCGTAGGGCAAACTTGGCCAATCTGGCACTCTCCAGGTCTGCTAGCATTGCAACTCCCAGGTTTCTAGATGGGAGCTGCAAATACAACAAATCTGGAAGTGCAAGACTGAGGAGGGATAACACAGAGCCTCAGCCAAATAGTGGGACTTTGCGAATGTCAAAGAGAAGTACGTAGCAAAAAGAAAAGATCAAGATTTTTTTTCACCTACTAGTCTAGATATAAGGAAAGGATTATTTCCTAAAAAAATTTAGGGATAAAATAAAAAAAGGCTGCGTCAAGCCTATCCATGATGAGACAAATAAAGTAATAGACAAGTGGGAAAAAAAGAGTTCTCAAGGTTTTTTTTAAATTCAGTTTTTTTTTAGGGGGACAGAAGTGTTTACCAGGTAGAATGCTGATTTTTTTAAATATATGTATATTTACTTCAGTATTTCTGTACAAAAACAGAAGGAAGGAAAATTGTAACTTTTTAAACATAATTTTCTTCTCTTTTTTGCGTACACTGCCACTAATATTTGCTCAGTTATATAACTGAATGTGTGTATACATACACATTCATACCTTATTGTTAGTACAGACTGTTAAGGTTAGATGTCCTACTTTCATATAGCAAGAGGGTAAAGATGAGGTGGTCCTGTTATTTCTTTCCAATAAGAAAATATGTGTCTCCATATTTTCTGTTGTTTCCTTTATGCTTTTATTACTTTGAGAATAGCACCTTGAAATTGAGTGATAATATATGTGATATCTTCCACCATATTTTGTCCATATTGTAGTGTCACATCAATAGCTGTTTGGAAGTCAGATTATTTTCTAAGACTTTTGAGTTCCATCTAAAGTTTAAATGAATTAATTTTAGAAGGAAGTGTTTATATCATTGAAATGATAAAATATTATTTTGTCTATAGTTTCTGGAAGTACCTAGAAAAAGGGCATTTATTTAAAGAATTGCTTGCAGAGATTGGTTCGTAAGATCTTTTATCCTGTCTGAAATATAGATCAAATCTCCTACTTAAATGCTAAACCTTCTTTTTCGTTATAAAAGCACAGATAATCTTCCTTCTTTTCATCTGCAAAAACATTAAAGATAAGGGCCATGCTTTTCTGCAATTTCTACTTCAGAAAATAGGGCAAGACATTCAGAATTGCACATTTTTATTGATCACTTCTTCCGTTCTTAGCGGATTTTTGAGAATTACCTTAAATAGTACTTGTACCTACTTACATTGGGAGTCTAATTGTTATCTTAAGAAGTTTCTTTCCTGTGAATCATGGTACATAATTCCTATTTCAAATGAAAATTATCTGAAAATAATATGCAAATGGACAGTCAAGAAGAAAAAAACATTTAGGTAAATTTTAAATATATCTTTGTTTTAACTAAATCTTATGAGATTGCATTTCTGTGTAGAAATCAATGGAAATTTTTATATAAAGTGTTCTGTAACTTTATATAAAGTGTTCAGGGACAGGATGCTAAATTTAATTGTGTTTTGTGAGACACTCCTCCTTGCTCATTATCATTTATTCGACATTTATATTCTGTCAATGTAGGTCACAACTTCTGTTATATAGTAAACCTTATTCATGTCTATTCAGAGATAAGTCCCACTGAATTCTGGGGTTTATTTTAAACAGCATATATAGGATTGGGATCTTAAATATTTGTAATTTAGATAGGCTGAATAATTGTTCAGTCATTTATAAATGACTTGGGCAATAGGGACACATTTTTAGATTAACAATTGCTACAATCTGCATAATTTTTAAAACTATCATTGTTGAAACAAGTTAAAATTAACATGAGCACAAATTAAAGAAGGGAGAAAATTATCATACATTATTTAGGTATCATTCTAATCATGAATCCAGATGGATAGGTTCTTGAGCATAAACAACAGAAGAAAGTTCTATAGATTTGAATGTAAAATAGTTTCACATAACTGTATTGATTAATTAAAAGGGTGCGCATAAAGAATTGTCATTTTAAGTTAGTAATGCCTATTAGCATACAAGCTTCATCCAAACAGGAGTCTGAGTAAGTTAAATAAAAAGTAATAATTTCATCAGAAATAATATACAAAAATGTAAAGAAGAACCTAGATATACAACATGATACTATCATGTGAAAGAATATCAGTTTTGTACCTACTGAAAATCAGTCAAGAATTTAAGTTTGATCTGTTTAAGCAATAACATGGTTTTATATAGCCCATTTTCCAGATGAATTTTAGGAACAAATTGATTACCAATAATAGAAACAATAGTTTGAGTCAGTTGTAAAAAATTGGACAGTTCTGTGACCTAAGATAAGCAATGCACTGACAAGAAAAAGAAGTATAGAAGATGTTAGTACAGAATCAAAATTAAAAACCAAAATTTCAAATTAAATATTTCTTTTTAAAAAAAAAACACTTAATGTAGAACTTGCTGCATGCTTATTCATTGAAAATGAATATTGCCTAAAAATAGATTTGTTTGGTGAAAAAACAAATAGATTATCTTCATTCATTGACCCAAAATTATAGTCCTCAGAATAATGTATTCCTTGCAGAAAATCCTTGTCACTCATGCAGGCGTTCAGATGCTATACCTGCAACATTTGTTTATTTATTTAGGAGAATATTTTAAAAAATTGGACACTTGGATCAATCCTTCTGTAAACAATAGTATTTGAGGTTAAATAACTAAGGTTTGTAAAAATTAGATCAAGTGACAAATTATCTAAATCAAGATTTGAATCTGTAGTTTTAAGACACAAGGAAACCAGTTACTCTGACACAATTACAGTTTTGGTGATCTATAATTTTATAAAGAAAAATACTGCAGTTTCATTGTACAGGGTGATTTAAAACAGTGATTTTTTTTTAACTTTAGCTATATTAAAGTTAAAGTTAAATTTCTTTTAAATTTACTTTCTAAATTTCTTGTTCTGGTTTCTATTAAGGTCTCTTTTTTTTTTAACACTACAGCTTTTTATTTAGTTTTGATAGATAGCATTTATGCATGGATACAATTCTAGTTTTGTGAAATAAAATCCAAAGGGTTCTTTAGTGAATGAAAAGCTATAGTCGTGGGCAGAAAAATCCTAAATTCCTTCATTCCTCCCTTATCCATCCTTATCCATTTAAGTCAATTAATCAGATTCTTGCTAATAATTAATTTTTACTCAGTTAATGTTCTGTTCAGACCACTAATTATTTTTATTCTTTCTATTCATTTTTTGTACTTTTTATTCTTACCTTGATAAATACCATATTTCAAAACAAATACAAAAATAATTCAAAACATGACAAATATTCATATATCTGAATTTTCATTTTATATAACTATATTGTTTCCTTACCATGGTCACATCACAGCTCAGTATGGACACAATTTTTCCCACTATGAGTAAATACCAGCCCTATATTTATAGCTCATGAAAATCATTAGAGCATAATTGGAAGTACAGACATTATCCAAATGGTTTTCTAATATTTTTTCTTTTACTTTAAAAACATTCTTTCTTAGCCAAAGGTCACTGCAGTCCAAAAAACCTATAATTTTGTAACCCCCAATGATTTCTACAATAATATTAATATATTTATTTATTTTTAATGTTTCAGGTATATTTGCACTGAAATTAATTGAACTTCAATTTATTTCATTTTAAATTAAAATGCTCAATAAGAAACCTAAAAATAATCTTAATTTTTATATTGTTTAAAATGTTTGCACTGAAAACTTTTTTTATTTATAAAGAATAGAAGGATTCAAAACTCATTGCTTTTTTTAAAAGAGAAACACATTTTTTTGCATTTTGTGATCTACATATTCCCATAATTAAGTTATATAAAAACGATATACAGCAGTGCAAAGCTCTTTCTGTTATAGTTCTTAAATTTTTAAGTAAATCTCATCTGAATATATACTAGTCCTTATCAGGGCAAGTAACATGTCTTGAAGACAGAAGTGCTATTTGGCCCATATTTTAATGTGTAAAACATATTTTAGCTCATCGTAAACAACAGGAAACTTTGATAGAAAAGCAGATCTAACTCTTACTGAATTAGAGATTCTGTGGTTCATGGAGTGAATTAATGAGGTCAGCAAAACGTTAGCAAGAGTGCCATTTGATTTGTAAAATTCAGAATACTAAATTAGTTCATCCAATGCTCCGAAAATGTATTTGAATTTTGCTATTCAAATTAAGGTCCCATGTTTGATGGAAAAGCTGGAATTAATAAATTATGTCTGTTATATGCTTAATTTAAATATAGTGGATGCAACTCAAAACTAGAAAATGACATTTCAGGTCACCACTGTAAAATTAATAATAAGCAAGTTTATCCAAAGATAATCAAAAATATGACCATATGAAACAAGAAGGTACACGTTTCATTCACATCACATAAAACTCCAGGTCTTTTCATGCTCCAAGTATTATTAGACTTCAGGGTTTTTCTCCTTCCTAAGACCATTTAAGTACTGAAATAGATGCCAAAGTATACCTCACATGCTACATGCAACTTCCATCACCTCATTTCTGTTCCTATAACCATCTAGTCCACAGGCTGAGCTTAATAATTTTATTAATATTTTGTGGGTATTCTAAGAGGCAACCCTATAAAATCTGTGGCATTTTGGAGTTTATTTCCACATTTTGGAGAGCAGATTTGACAAGTTATGCAAAGTTGTTTCAGCTGTAGAGCTGATGGAAGCACGTGTTTCATTAAACAGGAAATAAAGCAATTGGAAGCAAAGCCAGAGATTTCAGTTCTGAGTGTAGCTTGCAGCTTTGTGGTTTGATACTGCTCTCTCCTGTGCTTTTCTTACCTCTTTCAATAGTATCTTATGCCTCTCTCTGCAGTTTAGGGCCCAGTGGTGATGGTCTGTGCTACCTGAACAATAGTTAAGCTCTGGAATTGTTCTCAGAATAACACGATCCCTTCAGAAATGTCATTTTCCAGCTATCCACAGTGATGTTGTGTTGCTTAAAGATTTCATGAACCTGGTGGTCATTTTCTTGTTCTACTTAATGGGAAATGTGTATGAGCTTAGGTTGTGCTTTTAATTTGCCAGAAATTCAGAAGTAGATATATCTGTATTTTAAAGTCTTGAAATTCAAACTAGCAAGATCACTAATTAGTATGTTTACAGGGCCTCTAAATATTAAATTTCTTATTTTTTATGATTACATTCAAGTGAATCAGCAAATAGAAACAAGGAATTCAGATTCTGCTTCCCATATTTGGATTATAGTATATGCATGTACATTGACTGAATTTCAAAGAGGGATTTGGTAGATGACATATGTATGGCTATTAAAAGAGGACACTTGACACAAAACTTATTTCTACATAAACATCTTCAGAAGCTAATGTTTGAAGATATATCATATATTTTTTCTGGATACTTAAACTTTTCTGGGTAACATTGCTTTATCTAATCCTTCTGTATTACACAAAAATTAGAAAATGGAATAGATTATTTTCACTTCCACGTTAGTTTCCTAATTCATTAGATAATGGGAATCAAAAGTGATAATAATTAAAGAAAATCGGGTTAATATTTCTTAAGACTAGAGAATATGTAATCAGCTAAATTATAAATAAATAAAATTACCACTTAAAATTAGTTTGTTGTAATTCCACAACAAATAAATATGTTGTAGAAATACTAAATTGCCAACTGGCACATATACGCATACATGCACACACGCACACATACGTTAACAAAAGTAAAACTAAAGGGATTGTTGTGTTCATATATAATGCAACACAATTACTGATTAGTAGATATAAATGACAGACATAATCAGAACATAAATGTGTATTCCTTTTCAAGGGGCTAATGCTAAAATAATTTTACTGTTTTTTTCTCTTTCCTATATTCAATAAAATATTTTGCAATAGCAGTTTAAAAGTTACCTTAGGAGGTGCTGAGTTCCTATCTAAAAGGACAAAAAACATTATCCAAATGTAAATTTATCAGACTATTTAACTATCTAGGTAAATATTGTTTTCTTGGGCAAGCAGTTGTACTGCTACCATTATAATTTTCTGTAGCTAGAGATACACAGGAATTGATTTTGGGTTTTCAGCCTGCAAAAGATTTGCTACAGTACCACTGAGTTACAGCCCTTAACTATTTGGTTATTGATCCTTATAGTAGCACCTGCATAAAATTTATAGATATGACAGGAAAGGAGATTAAATTTGAGAATTATATCTTCAGAGAAAGAAAAAGGAACCCTTCATCTGTGACATAAGTATACATTTATTTCACATCTAGCTACTTAAAAGTATTTAGTTTCATAAAGTTGTCCCTAAAATATTAGTACTATAATAAATTTCCCACAAGTTGGCAAGATTAATTTAAGTGGGGGAGGGGTAAATAATGTATTGCATAGCCTTATGCAGGACTGCTGCCTTAAAACACTAAAGGAGTGGATGTTATTTTTAATATATATTTAAATGTATATATAATTTTAAATTGTTATTTCTTTGTATGAAATGCGGCATACTTTTGCTTTCATTTAAATTTGTAATACAATACCTGGGCAACAAGAGCTGTGAAAAAAATCATTTGCTGAGAAGTATTATTACTACTACTAAGGTAGCTGCTATGAATTTGCACTGCACTATGCCTGATGGGCATTAGTAAAATAACTGAGTTTAACAGTAAATTCTAACAGTTTTGAATTAATAATGGATGGCTTCCTTCAGTTACCTTAATATGATCTCCAGTCCCTATTTGGTGTCATATCATAGTTTTATTCGTAGTTTTTTTTTATTTGTAACTTTCATGATGTAAGTCAATTAGATGTCACAGATGGCTTAGTTAATATCTATGGAAATTCTCAGTCATCCAGGTCATGATTGTCCCAAAGGTGCTTTTTCAAAAGGCAACTGGACTTTCTTTGTTTTTCCTTGAAGACATTCTGCTTCTCATCCAAGATGCTTCTTCAGTCCTGACTTAATGGCGGACAATAGAAGGATTTATATTCCTTGCAGTTATTTGATCATTGTTTGTGAGAGTCATTGAGACCACGTGGAGGTTTATTTGTGGCCTCAGGGTCACTGAATAGTGCACCATTCAGGTGACTGAGGACACAGATAAACCTCCAAGTGGCCTCAAGAATGACTAGATGACTGCAAGGAATATAAATCCTTCAGTTGTCCACTATTTAATCAGAACTAAAGAAGCTTTGTGGATGAGAAGTAAAACCTCTTCAAGGAAAAACAAAGAAAGCCTGGTTGCCTTTTGAAAAAGCACCTTTGAGACAGATGGCATAGTTTCGTCATTATTCTGTTCTAGTAACAACATTCACAGTAGGAATCTAAAAAGGCAATGTTTCAGAGTGGTATGACTTTCGCTTGCCAGTTATCTGTTCACAGTCCCATCCAGTACAGATCTAGCTACCTTCACAGCTTGTTTGGTCTTGTTATTTGCAATATATCAGAACAAAAGAGAAAATCAGTTATTGTCTGTTTGCTAATTTCTTCTGAAATGGAATCATTGTTGTGGGCTTTTTTTCCCTTTTAGTTTCATTTTAAAACTTCAATCTTATAGCCAAGTTAAAAGCAGTTGCATTATTCTATTAGAACATTTTAAGGGCCAAAACTTGTTTTAGTTCACATTTGAATTGTACATTAGAGCCAAAACATGTTACCAGTGACAGAAATAGATACGCTTAATATCTAGTTATTGCCATGGTAAAGATACACTACAAGCCAAAAAACAATGTGATAATAATTAGATGTTACAGTTAATACAAAATAACAAGAATGTAGCATTACTGTTAATGCTAGGCCAGCAAAACAGGAATAATAATCAGACATGTAAATGTATAATGAATCGATTTACAGTGAGTAAAGTCACAAAAATACTTTCACTGACTAGTCATAACTGACATATTTACAAAACATATATAGCACTTTGAATGTTGTACAATTATATAACTCCTTAATCTTTAGCAATTGTCAAGCTTATTCCACATTACTACTTAGAACTAGGAAGATGCTTTGTATAGCTAATATGTGCCACTTATATCATTTAAGGATTTTCTGATACTTAATTACTTCCAAGAACACTGAGGTCATGCAGTATGCAATATTTGAAAGTGATGAACTGTAACAGATGCAATATTTGAAAGTGATGAACTGTAACAGATGCAGATACCAGTTCTATACATTCCGTTTTAGTGACTTTTTATGAAAGTGATGTCTAAGTAGAAGCTTTCATATTTAAAGAGAAGCTGTTATCACAGCTTTATATATGGAAATATTAGCAAGTTTTATTGTAAATCATTTGTCACTATAAAATTCACCTGAAATAGTGCATGTGCAAACAGGTCCAGGTGCTGCATTACTGAATAAAAAGTTCTGCAGAATTGTCTGGACACCACACACTTTTCAAAGTTTGCTATTAAAATGGAAGGATAAGGATCTCTGCATTCCTTTTCTTTGCACCAGAGTGGAAAATGGAGAAGATCCTTCTCTTTTTTCTGGACTCCAGGAAAAGAAAAAGTAATTGCTTCTCTCTCCCTTTGACCTTTTTGTAATATGTAAAAGATGAGGAAAGAGTAGTGTTTGTGGAACACTCTTTTCATCTGCCTTCTATTAAACAAAGAAAAACAGGAAGGAAGTATATTGTCAGTGCACAATTAAATCCAAAATAAGCTATAAACAAGCAGTTTTTACTTGTGACACTCACAGACATCCAACTGGCTGCCTTGAACCTCTGCCTTCCTTTCATGTAATAGTGTAGCTGTTAATGGAGTATCAAGGATTGTATGTGTTAAAAGTATTATTTTCCTCTTTTACCTAGAAAAGTGAACAGATTTTCTTCCCACAATAATCTACTTCCAATCTCAATTTAAATACGTATAAAATGTAATATTGAAGTCAGAGGAATTTATTCAAACTAACTCTTTATAATTTTGCAGCAATCCTATACACACAAGTATTATTGAGCTTCCGAAACTACCTAACATTTTTATGAGATTATTCTGCTGTTTGTTCTAATACTCAGAGTAGCAATGCAGAAATTTTGGGCCACTTATCACTCTTGCATTAATAAAACATTTTATTTTAGTACAAGTGCATGATCTTCAATACAGGTAGGAAAGTTTGTAGACTGGAAAGCAGAGGCGAGGTACTGGTAAAGGAGTGTGGGTTTCACAGATTGTTTTGTGAATTACCAGCAGAATAATTCTTCAATGGTCTACAGGTGACCATTTTGACCCCCATTTTGTATTACGAACAAATAGGCATTTGTTCATAAGTTTAAATAAATTGTAAAAATTAGTTCACGTCAACAATGTAGATATAGATACAGTGTATTTCCCAAACATTTATCTCCTGTTACATTTTTACATGCAACATTACAATAATATCAATTATTTTTTCTTTTTTAAGACTCCCTTTAAAATGAACTGATTGTTATTTAATCTCTCAGTCATATCTTTTATTAGATGAAGGAAGAATCAGAATAATGATATCAGTGAATGTTCCCCATAAATTATGCTCCTCAAACTCCAAGATTAGTTTATTAGACAAATATATATAAGCCTGATTTTGAACTCATTGGTTCACAATGATTACAGTTGATTTCTTGGGTCCCTAAACCTTTTGTGAATTAACCATTTTCAGACATCAGTGTTTTCTCCAGAAAACTGAGTTCATTTTCTGGTGTTACAGCATTTTCCCTTCCTCTTTAATACATACATAATTATTTTAACAAGATTTTTTCCCATTTGGGAAGAGCATTTTTGTTAGCTATACATTTACTCTTTCTGTAATTAAAATGTTGGTAATCAAATGTTTTTTTTTTCTGGAATGTTTTTTAAAGTACTAATAATTTAGTGGAAGAGGACAAGTTGCTATTTAGCTCTGCTTAGCTAAGCACATGCAGTATAGGACAGTATGTTTTCAGAGCATAAATACACAGTTTGTACATTGCTATCCATATATATTTACATATTATACATACACACTACATTACAGTATATTTATTTGTGCTTTTGAATCTGTTTGTGATGATAGAATAACAAAGATGTTTGCATTTATTATTCTCCTTTCCACCTGCAGAAGTTAATCAGGATAATTTAAAAATTAACATATTATTAAATGTATTTATATTAGATATTAATATTATAGATTTCCCATTTTTACAAAATTAATATAGGAGAGGCTGATTAATGAAAAGAAAGCTCTCCAATATGACAGTTTTTGTCATGTCCCTGTCGGAATCTGATTCCGAGGGGGAGGCTGAGCAGCTGACAGGGAGTGGGAGTGTGGCTCCGGTGGCTGTAGAAGAAACTGGGAAAGGGCACAGTCTGGCTGTGCAGAGCAGGGGAGAGGTAGAGCAAAGCAGAGAGAATTCAGAGCAAGATCCAGGCCCACCTCCTATTCATTCTAGGGCACGCAGGGAGGAATAGAGAAGGGAGCAATGTGCGTTGCATGGCTTATGGGGAAAAAAGGACCCTGATTCCCTTCATTAGCTGCAGCTGGGAACACAATATTAAAAAGGAGTTTGCACATAGCATCTTGTTGGAAGCAAATCGTGAGTTATCTTTTATTGTCGAGGCTTATCTGGTTCCTGGCAGTCTTCCCAACTGTGTGTGTTTTGTTGGCCTTTGAAGTCTGCAGTTCCTTATCCTGTCCTGTCTAGTTAATTGCTGCAGCGTGGTTTATCTGGATTTTTATTTATAGTTTATATGTACTTTGTTTTCGGACTAAATTTCTTCCAATTAAAGACTGTTCTTGGGAGAGTTTTTTCCTCCAACTGAAGGTAACTGGATATTGGGAGCAAAGTTGGAGGTATTAAAGGGACTTTTCTTACTTATGTGACTGTATTGCCTCTGTGGTACACCCCATGTTATCACAGTGTTATAAATAAAATCAATCTAGTAGGGTTATTTAAAGCTAAATAATACCTTTTTAGGGAATCAGAGGACAGGAAAACAAAATGAAAAATGAATTACATCCCTGTTGTCATTTGGATTTTAGAATAACTTCTGCCAATGAAATGGATTCTTAGTCCACCAAATCTGTTCTTTAAAGAGCTGGAATAGGATAAAAAGAAAAAGAAGTCCAACTTCAGAATGATGGGAAAAACAGTCCTATAAACATTGTGAAAACTAAATCCAATTGAATTTTGTGATGTTTAATCATGACTATATTAAAGATTGCAACTTTAACCTTGGTTAGCATGTACATAATTGAAGACACTGATGAAGAATAAAGAAAGGGGGAATTCAAAAGAAAACCCTAGATCCATTGCCATTTTGTTTTATTTGCTGTTTTAGGATTAACAAAACTGGATCCATACTAGCTAAAAGACAGTTATATTATCTTTAAAAATAACAGATATTAACAGAGTTCTCCATCAATTTTTATACGATGGTTTCAAGCACATCGAAGTTGTTTTAATTATCTTATGTTTCAGATATTAGTGTTCTTCATAATGAAATATTTTACCAGATCATTTGTGAAACAGTAAAATATGAGAACGGAGTATCTATATTTTTACCCAACATTTCTGGAAGCATTGCAGATTTTTCCATTTTATTCTTTCTAGTAGAAAAATATAGTTGAACAATCAAGCTCAATATCAGCTCTTATGGTAATTTCATAAAATTTCTCTTTCTCTTCCAGCTCTTATGGAAATTCATAAAATTTCTATGATTTAATAATTAGAAATAAGGCATTTTATTTTAATTAAACCAAATTTTAATGAATTCCTTTACCTGTAATTAAAATCATTGATTGCTTAGATCAGATTTGCAAATATTAGTCTTGGTTGCTTGTTAGTGATAAGGGACTAGAAGTTTTGAACAATGCTTTTTTTTTACTTTTTTTCATTTAAACTACAAATAAGTATATACAGTAGGCTTGTAATCAGGAATATTAGTAGAGGTTGTTGTAGACTTATAGTTATATGAACTAATCTGCAACATTGGTTTCACCCTTTGAACTAATTAAATGGAGATAAAGTATCCATTGGATCAAATGCTCTTTTTATATAAATGTTGCTAGGAATGAGTTGTCAAGACATAATATTCAACTATCAAACATACAGTGCTTACAATTCTGATTATACTAAATCCAGTAACGTAATATACTATATTTAAGTGTGAACTACCAATACGGACTGGCACAAATTTGAGTTAGCTTAGTTATTTCATCTGTCAAAAGAGACTGACTTGGTCAGGTCTGGGGAAAGAAAAGTCCTTTTCATCAGTGATATACGTTTTTTATAGTTCTTGAATCAGCAATTTCAGTCAAGCAACTTTAGCAATGTTTTCTCATAAACATTATCTGAACCTTGGCATCTGTGGACTTCTACATTATTCTGGTTGAATGCTTTCTTATCTGCTTCTGATGCCTGGTTAAGTATTCTGTGCACTTCCTTTAACATGCTTGCATTATGATCATTCAACTGATCATTTAACTGTTGTAAAGAGGTTATTAGCTAATTTTGATGTGTCTTATTGCCTCATTACTGCCTTAAGTGCATAATTTTTTTAACAGCCTTTGCGCTTTCCGTATTTTACATGCATATTGTTGGCTACTTGCAGTTCATAAGTAAAGATTGGTCTTGCAAGCCAGATGGTACCAAATTTGTAAATATTTTGCATTAGAGTTTGCATTTTCAGATTTTAGTGTGTTCATGAGGCAATTTTCTAGAAGAAAGTGAATCTAACAAAGAAATACCTTAAAAGTATGTACAATAGTCAAAGAATAACCAAAGGATAACCATCTTAATTTTCATACAGTATTTTGAGGTTTTATTCTGGCTTATTACCTGAATAAATATAAAAAAGAAAATTCCTAATCTTTTGATCCTAAAACCATGTGGTTTTTTTTTACTTAATTCCTGATATATAAATTTATTTTGTAGATCATCAAGTCTGAATCCTGAAATTTTTTCCTTAGTTTGTCTAGCAAAATCCTTTATTCTTAATATCCTTTTAAACTTTGGGTAGATGCAACTTTGTATAAATTGTATTGCAGATACACATTTCTGTAATATATTAGACAGCCTACATCACCTTGGCCTTCTTTTATCAATGTTTACTTACCTAAAGAGATATACAGAATTACCATGGGTGGGCAAAAAAGCAGTGGGAATGGATTCAACTTCCAACTTCCAGTTAGCTTCCCCATTACTTTGTGGGAAGCTGTCAAGGAGCATCAGGAATCATGATCAGTGAGCATGGCTGACCATAGTGACACAACAGTGCTGCAGCAGCCACAATTTTGCCAATAAAACTAGTATAAACACCCTTGAAATTACAATTCTGTGGAAGTAATAGGTACCAGATTTTAAATGCATTTTTTAACTTTAGTGCATTTAAGATGATGACGTGATGATGACGATGATATCCATCCAGTTGTGTCTGACTCGGCAATTATTTTGGGCCAGGTATCTTCGCATTTTCTGTTCTCGCACTACCTCTTTGAGTTTTTCTATCTGTGGCTGGTGTCAACTTTGATGGAGTCCAGATACCATTTCTTTGACAACCTTCTTTTCATTTTACTGCTAACTCTTCTAAACATAATTGGTTTCTCCTGTGATTTCCCCCACATATGACATGGCCAAAGTAAGTGAAATACAGTTGCATGACTTTGCCTTCCAGTGACATGTCTGGAGTTACGCACTCCAGTACTTGTTTGCTTTCCAAGATATACACAGAAGCCTTCTCCAGCAATTTAATTTATATTTTAAGGTACTTTGATTCAAAAATATGATGTACCATTTTACAAACAGAAAAATTTTAGTAGCTTTTCTGCAACAGATGTTAACAGATAATATCTTCATATTCCATCATTGGTGGTCACTTGAAGTCTGCAATGCCCTTCCAATGTATTTCAGGATGTCCTTGAGAGCAGGACTGAAGGATGCATAAGGATTTCTAGATAGAAGGAAAATTTGGATATTGTATATAATTTCAATATAATTTTATATAATAGTTTAAAGCCAATTAAAATTACCAGTCACAGCACTTTTTCACAAAATGAATCATTTTGAAGTCATACATTCAGGCCTCTTATTATGTAAATAAATAAGAATGAAGTTGCAGTCTTTGAAAACTAATATTATATCTTCAGCGGAATACATGCACTGAATGTGACACCCAGCATGTGCACTGCTCCTGACCCATTTACCATCTAAAATGTAAGGGATAGATCACCTTGCAATTTTAGAGCAGTGAAATATGCATGAAGCCCCTGAACGTTGTTGAAACATTAATAACCTGTACAATTTTATACATACAAACCCTTATACCAAAATTAGGAATATCACCAAAAGATGACAGCAATAAACTTGAATGGAAGGGAATAGTTAAAATGGATAGATTCATTAAGTATTCTTCAAATAATTTTGTGCCTAAGTTGTTATTTTCTATTAATCAATCTGAAAGTATCTTAAAGTCTTGATTCCTGTTTTGTTTTAAAAGTAACAAATAATAGTGATCTTAAGTCTGTTTTGAGTCCTTTAAACAGTATACACTTCAGAGAAAAATATTTAAATTGATTATGGCCATAGGTAATCAGAGACAAGAACTCAAAGCCCCCTGACCAATATGAATCCGTTGTAAAATCAATTTATTTTATAATCTAGTGGACAGAATAGAATTGTTTCGTTAAACTTGCACAGCCATTTCTCTACTTTTATTCATATATAAAGACATGGTAATAATTATTAAATTTCTATTAAGAAGCTCTATCATAAAACTGGTTTATGTAAATGAAGAATTAATTGGGAGACATTTTCAATAAGAAAAAAGGTCCTTCTAAAATATTTAACTTTGACCCTGGCATGTAATTTAAAGTTTGATTTTTTCCCTTCTTTTATTTAAAGTAATATTCTTTAAAGAGGAACAAAGTTTTAAAGTGGACAAATGAAAAGAAGAGAAATTTCCCCTCACCAACCTACATAACATTCCAAGCTGTTTCTCCATTACAAAGTTTGGATGTTTTATGTTGTCATATAAAGATTGGAGGTGGCAAATAATGAATATTTCTAAATATTTACTTCTAAATATTTCTTATCTATGCTGGTACCTGTATTGCTTTTTACTAAATAAAAGAATTAATAATGGTACAACTTAATGAGAATTACTGCAAAAATCTGCCAATTCCCAATATGTATGTCTAAAAGTTACTTAATCCAATTTCACATTTATCTCAGTTATCTTATTTAAATTTTTTTATAATAGTTTACAAATATATGTTGCAATCAAGAAAATACAGTGAATAATTTTTCACAGAAAAACCATTATTTCGCTAATGTTATGTTTCCAAATTATCCTATTTAAGAAACCACGGAAATACCCTATGATTTGGAATCCATATGTACCTAAAATCACTATATAAATTATGAAATTCAAAAATTTAAGAAATTCAAGAATTAAACCCTAAATGACATAAGATAAAATAAAACCTTAAGTATCCTAAAATAAAATAAATCTCTAAGTGCCCCAAAATAAAATCAGACCCTATGAGCTGAGCAAGATTTTGGAAAATATACATTGAGATTGGACTATTAGTTATTCTAACATGATACATTTTTATTCTCTTGATAAAATAAGAATGTACATATACTCATATTAAAATACTAATCATAAATACATAAATATTGTGCATATAATAGAAATTAATAATGCTACAGATTTCAGTGTGTTTCCTTAGTTTATCTAACAAAATCCTTTATTCAGTTTCAATATAGATAGATAGTATTCCTTAACATTAGAAGATTGTCAGACTGTAGCTGGAATTGAAAACCTGTAGAATGTATGAACTCATGGATGAACTTTAAGTATTAACCTGAATTATTTGGTTAAAACAGCTATAAATTAATGGTTATCAATTTGAAAAGTGAAAATCTCACAAAAATCTCACGCCAATACTTTCTATGATTTTCAAATGTTCCTCTTTATAATTAAAAAAAATAGATATGTTTCCTGGGGGAAAAAGATATTTATTTCATATTTGGAAAAAGAAGTTGAAATCAATACCATACAATAATTATTTTATAAAACTTTAAGAGATTTGATGGAATGAGGGATAAATAATTTTTCTTCACTACAGTAATATTTTCCCATATGCACATTATAATACAATTTCTTCTGCTTCTATAATGTTAACATTTCCATTTTTCAATTAATCATATTTCTGAAGCCTGGGACATAATGGAAACACTCCCCAACTCTAGCTCTTCTTAGTGGTTTAAAGTAATATACTACTAGTCATTAATACAATTGGGAGTTTAAGAATTTAATTATACAAAGAAGAAACTAACAAAGAAACTGAATAAGGGTATTAACTGGGAATAACTGGTATTTTTAGTTAGTTAAACTGGTATTTTTAGTTAGTTAAATTTAATTTTCTTTTGCAATCATTTCCCCATATAAATGTAGGAAATACATAATGTGCATTGTTGCAATATCAGCCGACTAAAGCTTGGGAGGAAAAATATAGGAATTATGAGTTTATTTAATATGGATCAGGGCAAAGAATGAAAGTAATATACTTTGCCATTCAAAAATTACAGTGAAATTTTCTCCCACTCCTACTCCATTGCAAACAGAATCTTGTGTAGAACATAGACTCATAGGGCTGGAAGGGACCTCAGAGGTCTTCTAGTCTAAACCCCTGCTCAAGGGAATAGCTTATACCACCTCAGTCAAATGGTTGTCCAGTCTATTTTTAAAAACTTCTAGCGATGGAGCATCCACAACCCCAGGAAAAAAGATATTCCATTGATTAATTATTCTCATTGCCAGAGAATTTAGCTTCAGACCCTTTAACATCTTTGTTGCTCCTCTCTGCACCCTTTTTAGAGTCTCAACATCTTTTTGGTATCATGGTGACCAAAACTGGATTCAGTATTCCAAGTGTGGACTTACTAGTGTAAAATAGAGCGATACAGCCATAGTATGTGATCTTGATACTATCTCCTTGTTGATGCAGCCCAGGATTGCATTGGCTTTTTTGGCAGCTGCAGGACATTGCTGGCTCATACTTGTGTGATGGTCCACTAGAACACTTAGATCTCTCTCCTTGTACCAAACACTTAGAAGTCTCTCCTTGTACCAAACTCTGCTATTTCTTAGAGCAAACAACAAAACTATTTTCACTGGCCTGCAGCACTTGATGGAAGATGCTGCACTTCCAGAGCACAAACTCAAGGAACCATTTTTCAAAAATGAAAAAGCAATCCACTGTTTACTTCAGCAAAATTCACTTTGATTTGTTTGTTTTAAAATATCTGTTGCTACTTTGAGGTGTTGTTTGCATTGCAGAATTTTAAAATTAGCACTATTAAACTATTTCAAGTTTAAAATGTTTCATTATTTCCCTGCAATGGAGTCCTTTTAACAGAAATACTGAACTGAACTGAACTTTGCACTAACAGTCAGCTTTATCATTCATCTGCCATTCCTGTATGATGTTTTCTTAGGGTTTATATATTTACATCTTTAAAGTGGCTTCTTTTAAAAAATGCTTATGAAAGGATCATGTGAGGACCTTGGACTGAATAGAAAGAAACAGTGGTGACTTGAATGACAGTGTAATTGGGAACTTGTAATTTCTGCATTAGTTATTGACATTTCTAATATTTGGAAGGCTACGAACATTATCCTTACTTGGGATATAAGATTTTGGTTTGCACTAAGACCATTGGATTGCACATTGTAATGTAATTATGGGATCAGGTGGTCTATACAGAGGCATGGAAAAATAAATATGTCTGACAAAGCATTTATAATTGTTTCTGATCTAATCTTATTTGTCAAGACAGAAAAAAAAGAATGCTTTAAAGCAATCTGTATTTATAGAACTAGATGCTAAAGCTGAAATGAGAATACAACTATTCTCTCTATAATTAATTGAATAAAATCCAAAAATGTCATATTTACTTAATTCGGCTTCCAAAGATGAAGTCTTCTAAATAAAGAACTGCTGTCCAGAAACAAAGATAATGTATAGTTGGCATTACAGAGTTGGAAGAGACCAAAAGACTACCTAGTCTAAAAGACAAACATGAGCATCTAATTAGATGTCCTTTGCAATGCATATTACTATGTACCACAAACAGAAAAAAAATAGTAGAAACAAAAATAACTCAAAGCATCCAGACTGTACAGACATGTGGATTATTTATTTTCATGCATGTATGAAGCAGCTAGTTGTTAGTTGACAAACCTGAGTTTAATTTTCAAACTTAGAAATAATCAGTCAAATTTAGACAACTTGTATATAACAAATATTACCATTTATTCATGCCCTACTAGTTGTCCAAGGAAATAAACGTAATTGAATTCTGAATAGTTCCTATAATTCAAAGTGCTAACATGACTTATTAAGGGCTTTTCGCACTTATTTTAAGGTATCACTTCATAGACGGTAATCCATATGAATTTCAGACTTTTATATGATGAAGCTAATTCACTAAGGTTATCCAGGCCTTCATAATTTGGAAAACTTCAAGACTGTTCCTGATATGCTGATATACAGTTTGATCAGTAAAAATTGCAAAATAGCAATTGACTTAATAACACAGTTTATGAAAGCTAGCAGAATGAGTATATTATATATCCTAATGCACAAAACAGCTTTTGTATTAAGTGCAAGCATATTACTGACTGTTATATGAAAGAAACTAGTTAGATTTTTATGCTGTTTTTCAATATTTTATTCAATAAAACCTCAAAGAGGTCCAATATCTCTGAATGTCTTAAAAGAAAAAAAAAGGTAAATATTTAAATCATGCAATTTGGTTGGAAGATTGTGACCTGCAACGGAAGTAGATATGTTGTGCTAATTCCTTTTGAAGAACTATATCTCATTCCTATTATTGAACTCCTCTAATGGAAAGCATTGAGTTTATCCAATTTAAAAGGGGAAAGTTGCAACCTTTGCCAAACATTTATTTAAAGTATGTTTTATAGGATATTGAAAATCTATAACTAGGATTTTCATACCCAGTTTCCACTTTTACATACCTTTTATCCTGCCTAACCAATACAGTATTTCCATTCTGCTCAAAGGAATAAGATTTAAGTAAAATGACTTTTTATTAACTTATACAGTGTCTTCTTGAATGTGTTGCTGAAATATTAGGATAGTATCCTTCAATGCATGGCACAGCTTTATTCTTATTCTACATATTTTGATTTAGTGTTTTAATTGACAGGAAGTGCAGAGATAAAATGTCACTTCCAGAAATTTCAAAGTGATGAAAAACACACATATATTGGAGGGAAGTATAAACTTGTCTAACTAGTGTTCTGATGGTTGATATTCTAGAATGACTAAAAACATCATGATAGTTTTATAATATAAATGAAAGTTATTGAAGACCAACTATTCAAAAAAGAAGGATAATGCTTGAAAAACAGCAGTATATTTAAATTCAAGCAGATTATTTCTTTATACTGATTACTGTGTTCTTCCTTAAAGGTCAGGCTATCTTACTTAAGAGTAGTGGAAATTCAGGAATTTGTATCTTCATGTTTCTTATTCATATTTTCCTTAAGCACCCAGCATTTAGAATGTATTTTAGAAATCTGTTTTATTTTTGTTTGGCATTAAAGTGGCACAGTTTAAGTGACCTGCAAGGGCATTTCTTACTGTTTTAAACAAGGGCCATACTGAGTTTGAAGGAAATTTTAAAACACTAAAATTGTACTAGAAATCAGATTGAGTATACTAGGAATTTATGCAAACCTACAGATTTTATTCCAAGATAGTTTTGCCCTTGAATATAGTTATTGTTGTTGAAAGAATCTGTTCTACATCCACAAAGATAGAATAGCAAAAATCTACTGGTAAATTTTTTAATACGTAGACCAAAAAAAAACAATGTTTTGTGTTATTATTAATATCAAAAGCTAAAGGCCAGTGAGTAAAACATGAAAATCTAATGGGTAGGAAACAGGAGCATACTTAATTATGCTGAAAGAGAAATATTCAAGTAGCCTTACCCCATTTCTCAACCAATGTTTATAATTCATCCATTTGGAGGGTTAGATAGCTTTCTTAGATCATTCTTACTGTCTTTATAAGGTTGATTTTGTTGTTTTTGTTTTGGCTTTGCATTTGCACATTATATTCACTTTTTAAAAACCTGATTTATAGTATTGTATCTTTCTAAATTTGGGGATTCATTTTGAAATAGTCTGAGGGAAGAATGCACTGGAAACTAAAAAGCTGAAATATTTAAGTTTTAGAAAGGAAAATGCACAGTTACTAAAGGAACAAGTTACAACTTTTTTTTTCAGGCCTCCTTTGCAAATCATTCAAAGCACTAGAGGCTAGAAACAAACTCCCACATTTTGGACAGCTTTGCTGGTTCTGTTTTACATCCCTGAAAGCATGTACTCCTGAAAGTTTTCAATAACAGACCCAGGATATTTTCCAGTAATAGAATCCATACATATTTTAAGTATCAGGTAGAATGTAGAAAGAAAAAGTACATGAGTTACTTGAGCCAATGTAAATCTGGTTAATAAGTTAGTTTTCATTTAGACATTGCAGTTTTATCAGTTTCATCACATCCATTTTAATAATGAGGTAAAGTGCAGTATTACACAATATTCAATAGAAGATTCTTGACTAGTAAACAATGTTGTAGAAATGACTTCCATTTTTGCATCTCCTTTATTTATTATGTTATCAGATATCCCTCTACAAACTGATAAGACTTGACCTTAATTTGAGATTGTGTCCTTGATAGAAAATGGATTTATCCTTTTATTTAACTACTGTGATCGAGAGAAGATCCCTTTTATCTTGCACTTTGAGGGTATAAGGAAATATATCCTCTATTGTTAAAATATGGCTACAAAGATTATAGAAAGTAAACTATTTAAAAACAGCTGTTCTCCCTATAGATTGTTAAACCAAATTTCTTTTTCCTTCCTTGTTTCTCTCCGTCAAGTATAGTGGACTTGTATGCGTTGAATTAATATATTCAAACTATTATTTTAAAAGATACATTTTCCCTACTTGTCACAGTGTCTGGGTTTTATACTGTAGCCAATTCATAAATATTATTTTTTCCTTTCTTCTAAAATATGTAGAACAGACTAAGGAAGTTGGCTGTTTTTAACTACACAATCTTAATAGTTGCTTTGTATCTTCCATGTTTATGCAAAAATTAAATTGATAAATACTTGTGCCCTAGGTTGAAGGTTACATGTTTAAGAAAGCAACAAATAGTTGGAATCTTTTCTACATTTTTTGTGAAGACTCTTTTTGGAAAGGAAGGGTACATATTTTTGTTGTGTAATATTTTCTATTTTTGAATGCATTTTCTTGGTACAAGACTGTTTTGTGGGATTTTTTTGGTGAAAACATTATTTAAAAAAAAGAAAAGAAAGAAAAAATAATTGAAAAGTTTGCCCTTAAGGATATGCTGCAGTCTTGAGTTAAAAAAAAAAAGAAATGTTAAAGTTGGGGAATTGTATTGTTGTTTTCTTTTGTAATTGTTACAAGACGTTTGTATCCACTGCTGTTTATTTTGTTGCAGATGAGGAAGTAAAGGGATTGTTTTTGGTTGTTGTTTTTTTAAAAAAAGGTTATTTATGAAATGTCTAAAACACTGGACTGTGACTTTGTGTACCCCTGTGTCTTCATGAAACTGTTGGTGATTCCATTTTTCTCCTTCCTCCTTAAGACTGGCTTAATTAGGTGAAAATGATACATAGGATACATGTGAATATTTAGTTCATGTTTGGAAAGGGAAAATTCCAAAGGTGAAAATAATTTGTTTATATCTGTTTTATACATTCATCCCTAATGTATATCACTTCTGAATTACATTTGTGATTAATTCCAAACTGCCATTTTTAAAAGAAATTCACTATGAAATAAACAACCTGGATTTCTAATATTCTGCTGATTCTCTGAAAGCTTTAATTCAAACCCTGTTACTGATGGGGCAATATCAGAATAACATAGTTGGAGAGGCCTTGGAGGTTTTCTAGTCCAACCCGAAGAGCTACTTTAAATGAATATTTTTTGATTAAGCTAGGGAGATAGAGCCTACTAGGCATTTTATGTCTGAATAAAATTTGAAATGTTTAAAGAGAAATGCTGTGATAGAACAGTTCTATTAGCAGGAAGGAAGAAAACAGGAAACACCAACAGTCATAACAACACAAACTGGAGATATGTAACTGGGATATGATCAAGGCCAAGCAAAATCTTTTCCATTTTTTGACCTACAGCACTGGCAAATCCTGAGCATGTCATGCATATAGAAAGCAGAAGAGTGCTCTTAATTTTCCTTTCCTTTCCTTTTTTTAAAAAGAACATCTCTGATTCTTTCAGTTTCTCATCATTGTTCTGTCTGCTGCCGAACTCTCTCTCTCTTTTTTTTGTAGCTATATGCCATCACAAGCACTTTCCCATCTTCCAGCAAAACTGTCCTTGTTTTCCAAACTTGAGTTCAGCCAAGGTTGAAATCATGTGCCTTCTTTCCCTATTTTATAATAAAACTCCTATCTTTCCTTTTACATTACAGATGAAAGAGACAGAGAATATTGTTATCTTTCTACTTTGTAAATGTTTTGGGAAGCTGTGCTAATTGATTCCCTCTTCATATTCATGTTTAGGTCTTCCCACAGAAATATCTTCCCTAATCCCCATGCACACTCTTCAGTTTATTCACAAGTAATACTAAAGGGCTTGAGGCATTCTGCTCCCCTTTCACTGTTGCCCAGTAAAGCTTTCCTTCTTGGAATTCATGTTTTGCCCAGTTTGTGGCCTTATAAGACTTAATGGCACTTCTGCTTTTGCCCCTAGTTCATGCTGTCCTCAGCAAAATGTTGATTTACTCTCAGGCTCTTCTGAGATCTAGCCTAGAGATCAAAAATACTTATGCTTCATGACTTAGTGCTTCCCTCACTAAATCCAATCCAACTGAGTCCAGACTTTGCTGCCTCTTTGGTTATCTCACTTTTCTACTACACTCTATGCTTTCTGAATCATATCATGTATTTGTGAATGGGTAAGGAAAAAAAAGGGAAATTCCTGCTGAGAAATAGCATGAGAAGACAAGATTTCATTTCATTTTAGACCTAATGGGTGGAAGGGTAAGTTAGCTGTCCCAGTGATGTTACAAATTCATTTGGGTCCCCAAATCAGAAAATCTATAGGCATATAATTTAATCTGGCCTAGTGGGCAATTTGATCAAACTTCTCCTGTACAACAAATTTAAAATTCACAAACATACCCAGTAGTAATTATAAATTGCTGTTGTTTCTTTGGCAATTGTTTTGCAACTGCAGCTATGTAGTTGTATGGGTGTTTGTGTGTATAAGCAAAGAGTTCTGTTCTAAAGCTATTTGGTGCTGATGCTAAAGTTTAAATCTCTTTTCCAAGACTTAATTCTGATATAAAATATACAAAAATTGACTGTATCGCATGCAATATCTTAGCATGGTTGAAAAGAGTATGCTGAGATTTCCTTAGTGCCTTATTCCTAATAGAACTTGGCACGTAAATAAAAACACACACACATGCACACACCTCTTGGAAAAATGGTTTTTTCTTTAGAACTAGCTAAGTGGGATCCAACTGTACTGCAATGGCAGAAATAAACTAAGGAGAAGTCACTGAAGCTCTGTACAAATTACTGGATAATCCTGAAATAAGGATCAAAATAAATCCCTTCCACCTTTTTTTTTTACATCACCTACAGCGCTGCTGCATTGGAAAATATTTGTCTTGAGAATAGCCACGTGATCCTGATATTGCCCATTTATTGCTGGCATTGTTGAATTTACAGAAATTAGACATTTTCACTTTCCGAAGTGTTTCCAAAGGGCAAATGAATGCCCAGTTTGTTTCATGTTAATGCACTTTAAAAAAAAAGTTAAGAGACTGTTTCAATGCATGGGGAAAGATAGTGCACTAATGTCTGAACCCAGTTCACTTTATCTCCAGTTAATCTATGCTCTTGTGTATGATGTCCTTACACAAAGCCTGAAATGTGGAAGAGTTTAACATCTCTTTCCATAGCAACAAATCCAGATCTTACACAAATGTAGAAGCAGCAGAGGAATAAATGGTTGGATTCTTGAAACAGATCACAGATACAAACAGCTACTTGCAAGTGACTTGGAACTTTCTGTATGTTCAATAACTACAGAATGGATTGTAATCAGAAGAAAAAGGAACGGTGCTAATTGAAAGCAACTGAATGATCGGGCAAAACAATTACTGTCAAACACAGTTCAGGTTCCGCACTTTGGATTTGTTTTTCTTCATTGGCCTACCAACAAAAGTAACTGTAAAACAAAAAGTCCTTGTTTATAGATGTCAGAAATCTCTGAACTTTTGGCCTTGCTCTCCATCACCACGTGCAAAAATCTGTACTTTTCTAAACTAAATACTTAAGAAAAAAAAAACCTTTTGAAGCACCTTAATGTGGCTTCCCATTCCAAGAGTGGCAGCCACTCTTTTCCTTTGAGCACCTTATTGATGTGTTATGCTATCTGCTGTCTTTATGTTACCTGTTAGGTAAATGGCTGGCTGTTAACATACATGTGTGCAGGAGCAGGTATGGCTATATGTGTGTCCAGTGCATTCTGCACATGCAAGCCATCATACAAGACAATGCATATACACTTGCACACGTTCAAACACAAACCAGTAACGTTTTTAATCAGTGGAGTTATCTCCCTTTTTCCCATTCCTCAGAACGTCATAATGAAGAGTCTGACTAGTCTTGAGTCTGATGCTAGCAATTTAATAATTATACTTCTTTCTATGTAAAAATAAAACAGATTTCTTGCATATCTGAGGAGTGGATAATTTCATTTGTTGCGCAAAAAAATGCTCCTAAGCCAATAACTGAGTGAGTGGGAAAAATTATACTGAAGACTAAATCCTGCAGTCTTTACCTAATGTAAAGACTTCAAGATATGGTCTCCCTGAGGCAAAGATGCTTCTTCTAAACAAACTACTTTCTGCCTAATCCAAAGTGTGTTGTAGTGGTTGTAAGTGTACTTATATATACATCTATATATCTATATATAAACACAAAACACACACACACACACACACCTTTTTACAGTGCAACATGGTTTGAGAAAATGAGATAAGCAGGTCAAAAGTTTTGAGGAAATATGGAGTTCCTTTTTTACCCTCTCATTTATCTCTGTAAATGGTATGTCAGTTATAAAAGTGAATAAACTGAGATTTTTTTTAAAAAAAGAAACCTTGCATACGCCTTTTCTATCAAGTGCTTTAAAATATAGAATAACTACACACATCCTGCCAGTTTTTTCTTACAGTGAGAGTATCCTTACCTGCCATTTAATATTAGCCTTGTATTTTTCTCACGTATATTTACCTGTGACTTGTATTTGTTATTTAAAAGAAAAAAAAAGAAAAAAAAAAGAAAATTAACTGTAGCGCTTCATTATACTATATTATTATTGTGACATTTTGGAATACTGTGAAGTTTTATCTCTTGCATATACTTTATACGGAAGTATTACGCCTTAAAGATACGGAAATAAATTTTACAAGGTTTCTGTTTTGTGTGGAAGAGTAATCGATGTTGCTAAGAATGATGTTTGTTATTTTGAGTTTTTCTTTTTCCTTTTTTTAATGTTACCAGCACTTTTTTTGTAAGTTTCACTTTCTGAGGTATTGTACAAGTTCACACTGTTTGTGAAGTTTGAATATGAAGGAATAATTAAAAAGAGAGAAAGAAATTGGTTGTCTTGGTTATTTTATTATTCTGTTGGTAAAATGGCATATGCAATCTATGCACATTCTCCTGAAGATTTAACTTCATGCAAAAACACATTGTATATTTCTGGGGCTAATTTAGTTCTCCACATTAAAGCTTCTAGGCTTTCTAACTTCACTGCACAAAAAACTAGTTTGTACACCTACCAGGTCAGGATTTATTTATTGGTTGATTGAGTGATTTTTTTCTGTAAGCTTGAAAGCTGCTCAATGCCCAAAAATTCTGGGCAGCTGACAACAATTAAAGCAAAGGATTTACAAAAAATACTAATTTTTTAAAAAAGATAAAGGATGACTAGAAAAACATATTGGACAGAAGCAAAGCAGTCTCTTTCTCACTAGCTGAAGTCCTAGGTGAAGAACCAGATCTTTACTGCTTCTCAGCAAAAAGTAGGGTGGGAACTATCTGGATCTTGCGGGGAACTTCACTCTAGAGGGAGGCACTGCTACAGAGAAGTACACTTTTGGGGTCCTGATATATGATAACTGAACAGGCATATATTGTGGGAAACAGATGGACCTCCAAATAATCAGGCCCTGTGCTATATAGGGCTTTACTTGAATCACACCTGGAAGCACCATCTTAAATCACACCTGGAAGCAAAGTGGCAACCAGTGCAGTTTACTAAGCAGAGCTGATAGATGAATATAGTGAAGCATACCCAACACTACTTGTGGCACTATGCTCTGGTTCAATTGGAGTTCCAATCCATGTAGACTGCATTGCAGTACTTTAGACCAGGTCATGAGTGGCTATCTGAAGATCACTCACCACCACCACCCCAGTTTAATATAAGTATTTACTATAGAAGATAACACCAAATTGATCTTTTATCATTCATACAGTGCCAAATAAATATCTGGTATCATCATCTTTAATTTAATATGAAGATAATGACACAACTGAGCTAATTTGCATTTATAACTAACAATAAGGGATATATCCATATTTAGTATTTGGATATTCAACTTGACATTGCAAAATAGTTAATTATTTCTGATTATTAAAAATCCCTTCCTCATCATTAAGCATGTAATCAGAATGACTGGAAAGATTTCTTTGCATTGTGGACTATTTGTGTTGACTTTAAAATTCTATTTTTGCATATTAACATTTTTGTCAAAGTGATGATTTCCAACCTTATTAGGAACTTATTAGCAGTTAAATCATCACACCTAACTTATTATCTTATCTTTTAATTGTTTTAATTGTTTTCAGCCAGGGCCTTTAGTTTAATTTAGTTTTAACTTCTATATATTTATTGTTTTAAATTGTATGGCTGTATACCGCTCCGAGTCCTTCGGGAGAGGAGCGTTATAAATAAATATTAACATAACATATTAACATAACATTATCTGAAGGGCAGATTGCCAAATAGGGAGAAATAGTGTTACCAAAGTTTCTAATGGAACTATCAAACGTTAATGTCATGATCTGGCTATCATTTTTTTTCTTCTGTTCAATTATATTCTCATACATTCTCATAGACTGCATGGACAACTCCCTGCAGTTTCTTGGCAAAGTTTTTCAGAAGACTCTTAAGACAACATGCAACAACCAATTCACCACAGCCAACCCGCCATGGAACAACTCGACACGGGACAAGAGTTACACTAATATTAAAGAACTAGTCAAATAGAATCATTAAACAAAGGATGCTAAAGGAGCAACAAAATGAAATGTGAATGACAAAACTTAACATTATTTTTAAAATTATTTTAAATAATTGAATTGTTGAATTGTCCTGCATCAAGTCGTCCTATGGTGAATTAGCCATGGTGAGTTATCCCTCAGCTGGTTGGCCATGGCGAGTTGACTGTAGTGAGTCGGCTGAGGTAAGTTGTTCCATTCTGTTTTCAGAAGTGGTGTGCTGTTGCCTCTTTCCTAGGTCTGAGAGAAAGTGACTGGTCCAAGGTCACCCAGTTGGCTTCAAAACCCAAAGCAATTGTCCCAGTTTCTACCCTGATACCTTAACCACTGAACCAAACTGGCTTTTTTTGACTGTCTTAGAGCCTTGCTAAATACAAGGATAGGATTGTACTAGGCAACAGAATATAGTTCTCTTCTGGAGAACTGAGTGATAACTAAAAATACGAACATTAATTTTTCCTGTTCTAATCATGTTGAAGTGAGACTGGTTGAGCCAGTGGGAAGAGTCAAATGAGGAATTAATCTGGAATCTGTATGTTGGCATAAGAGGGCAAAGTCCGATTTCCGCCCCTCCGAATGTCATTGAATCTTAGCTAGTCTGACCCAGGTAACAATCTGACAAGATTCTTGTGTTATAAGCTGGGACAATAAAATAGCTATGAACTATTTTTAGTGTGTTTTTATGTATATAAAGTTTATTTGTATGTATGTATATATGTATGTATATGTATTTCTCAACCTTGGGGATGCTGAGATGGGTAGACTTCAACTCCCAGAATTCCCCTCACCAACAAGCTGGCTAGGGAATTCTGGAAGTTGAAGTCCACCCATATTAACATTGCCAATGCTACTCAAAAGATACCTTCAAGTTGAACCTGATTCCAGCGGATGACAGCTATACCATATGCATTTTTCAACCAGTATTTTTTGTATTCTTAATTCTAGTTAAAAATATAAATCATGCTCTAAATCACTGGTTAAATAATAGCCTGTTGATACACCAAGCATATAAAAGTTTACTAAACCAGAACTATCCAAGGGTGGTATGTGTGTGTTACCTTGGGCTCCCTTAAATTTTATGGAACTTTAATTGAGTTTTATCAAGAGTAGCAGCGGGGGGAGGGCAGCACTGGTGAGACAGCCAGGGAAGTAGGGCTATGGAATCCCTCCTCAACAGATCCAGTTTCTCATGTGGCTCCTTGAAAAAATTAATTTAACCCCATCCCTGATCTAAAGAAGGTGGACACCTGCAGACATGGGGGCTCCATGTAAATCTTGAATTGGCTTTCCTGTGTTGCTTCTGGTAGTCCATACAATTATAATTGCCAATTGGTGGTGGTACAAACAAGAAATACATGAACACTTGTAGTATAGATCCTAGTAGTATTTATCATAGCTTAAAATACAAAGAAAAAAAACCGACTGGACCTCAAAGTACAGAGAGAGAAATGTCTCAACTATATTCTAGACCTAGAAAACCTAGAACTATGCTGCCTTCGGTCCGATCTAAGTATAATATATAAAATCATACATTGCAATGTCCTACCTGTCAATGAATACTTCAGCTTCAACCATAACAACACAAGAGCACACAATAGATACAAACTCAAGGTTAACCGCACCAAACTTGATTGCAGGAAATACGACTTCAGCAACAGAGTGGTCAATGTCTGGAATACTCTACCTGACTGTGGTTTCTTCCCCAAATCCCAAAAACTTTAACCTTAGACTGTCTACTATTGACCTCACTCCTTTCCTAAGAGGTCTGTAGGGGCGTGCATAAGCATACCAACGTGCCTACTGTCCCTGTCCTATTGTTTCTTTTATTTTTTTATTTTTCTTATATGTATCCATGTATTCATAACTATGTTTTACTTATACCTATTATTTTGTAAGCAATTGACAAATAAATAAAAATAAATAAATAAAATATGTATATCATCAGGCTCAGCCCGCTTTAAATCATTGTCCTGTCAACTGGGAATGTTGCTTCCACCCAAAGAAATAGTGCAGCTAGGTTAACATTACCTCTGCTACTGTATCATGCTATTCCTGTGCTGCACAACTTGATGGAAATGGAGAGGAGCAGGGCCTGGAGAAAAGGATAGCAAATCATGCCCAGTTGTCATGCCCGGTTGTCATAGGGAAAGTAATATTGCTGGTTCTTTCAAGCTGAAAAGTGGACTGTTCCGAGTTTCAATGAAGAGATGGTGGAGCCAGCAAGGCAAGTTTTGAAACTTCATTTCCATGGAGGGTTGACAAGGCTGACAAAGAAGAGACCTTGAGTCAGGCTTATGGAAAACAGGGCACTGAATGAACTCATTTCAAAGGTGAGATAAGCAACCTCTGCCACAGACTGGGATGCTTTAACAATGTCCTGGTCTAGCCCATTCCTTCCCTTGGCCTTTGTTCATCTAGTTCTATTCCTTGTAAAAAATAGAGGGTAAAGGAGCCCCTGCAGATTTTACTTTGCCAGTCTGCTAGCTGACTATAGGGGACAGTGCTCATCTCTTTCAAGACCATTGAGCCAGTGCTGGTGAAGACATTTCCACAGTCATGCAACCAGCATGACCTCACAGAGCGTTGTCATCTTCCTACCAAAGTGGTACCTATTTATCTATTTGTATTTGCATGCTTTCAAACTGCTAGGAGGGCAGGAGCATGGCGTCTAGGTCTCGAACCTGGGATGCCGGCTTTTCAGCTGACAAGCCCTGTGTTTTAACCTCTGAGCCACCACACCACCTCTACTCCTTTTGAACATATCAAATTCTTCTGTCATTTTTCTTTTTGACTATAGATTGACAACAAACTCTCATTATAAAAGCTGCTTGTTATCTGTCCCCCTTTGATAGGAGACAGTGAATGTGAGGAACATAGGGAGAAGGATGGAAGAGGAGGAGGAGGAAGGAGAGAGAGTTTTCTTCCTGATTCTCTGTCAAAGTCATCAGTCCACCTCACTCTCTTTTGGCATTTTGATATTTCTACCCAAATTTAAGAGTTACATTATGGATTCAAACACACTGAGCAGCACACTGAATAGAGCAGGAACAGGGGGATACGACAGGGTTAACTACCGGTTCGGGATTTACGAGGTTTGGTGATTTATGATGTGGTTTCTTGCACGCTGCGAGGGGGCGCCTGTAAATCATTGCCTGTAAATCGTCATCAGCTGCGTGCAGAGAAGCAGCCTTTGAAACAGCCTTCTTTTCCTGCTTTTTTAAAGCTGTGCCTCATTCGGCAGCTGAAGTTGAAAAATCAGGAAATAAAAATCAGATAAGAGCCCAGGTGGGCAGGTGGACAAAAACATCAGCAGACATAGAACCGGTTCTATGTCTGCTGCTCTTCAGAGTTACCGGTTCTACAGAGTGGACAGAACCGGTAGAAACCTATCCCTGAGTGGGGATGAAAAAAAAATCTAATAGAATAGAATACTTTATTGGCCAAGTGTGATTGGACACACAAGAAATTTGTCTTGGTATAAATACTCTCAGTATACATAAGGAAAAGAAACATTCGTTAAGAATCAAGAATCATAACGTACAACATTTAATGATAGTCATAGCGTACAATCAACAATCAAATCATATTAGGAAACAGTCAATATAAACCATAAGGTGGGGCAGCACAAGCCTTTCAAAGATTTTCATAACTACAGATGTTAGAGCAACTGGTCTATAGTCATTCAGTTCCTTGATGGAGGGCTTCTTTGGCACTGGGATGATGGTAGAACGTTTGAAGCAGGAAGGAACATAGCACATCTCTAGTGATCTATTGAAGATTTGGTGAAGATGGGGGCCAATTGCTCAGCACAGACTTTTAAGCAAGAAGGAGTTATCTTATCTGGCCCTGGTGCTTTTCCTGGCTTTTGTCTGTAATAGATCTTGCACTTTTTTTTCTGTGATCACCAGAGGTTGTGAACCCAATGGATTGGAGCCAGTTGTACCAGGCTTGGCTGTTGTTGGTGTGTTTGAAATGTGGGTTGTGGAGATAGGTGGCTGTAATTTCTTTTCAAACCTGCAGTAAAACACATTCAGGTCATCTTCTAGTTGTTTATTTCCTTCTGCCTGGGAAGGAAGTTTGCTGAAGCCAGTGATGTTTTTAAGAGTTTTCCACATGTTTGCTGGTTCATTTGTTGAGAACTGATTCTTTAACTTTTCAGATTAGCTTCTTTTTGTTGCTCTGATCTCTCTTGTTAATATGTTTCTGGCCTGGTTGTATAGCATTCTGTCACCTTTTCTGTAGGCTTCCTCTTTGGAATGATGTAGCTGCTTAAGTTTAGCTGTGAACCAAGATTTATTGTTTATATATATATATATATTATATAAACTGAAAGGCTAAGAAGTGACTCCAGAGGAGGTAAGGAAAGTCTGTTTGCTTCTTATTCTTTGCCTCCTTTGGAATGAACGGTGCTATACTTTCATCCACTCAAAGGAAATACCCAGGAAACAACCAAATTAGGCAGGGAGAAAAGGAGGAGGAAAGGGAAAGAAGGAAAAGAAAGGAGGGAGGAGGAACAGGAATTTGTCCCTACCTTGAAGAAGCGATTAAGATTCCATGTACATTAAAGAATCAAACTGTAGCTTGTACTCTTCCATCCTTCCTTTTCCATGCAAATAAATAAAAACTAATGGTTCACCACTAATCCACAGGCAAAACCAAGGTAAAAAAAAAGCCGGAGATTCACTTATAAACTGTATAAACTGCACCTGAAAAGGGGGTAGATAGTCAGGCAAGTATTTCAAGACAAATTGACCATGAAGGGCAGTGACCAGAGAAAGTGGACATTCATTTCTACAGTTAAAATAAAGTACAACAAGCAAACCATATAAAATACCTCAGGGTTCAAAATGCTTCTGTAGGTACAAGTTGGAAAATATTGTATTTCATGTATAGCAGAAACAGACTTCTGCTGGGCTGATGGATAGTAAATAATGAATTTTCCTGTCTTGGAGAAACAGTCAAAAGCCTGTATTTGTTCTGGGACAACCTAGTCATGCAGATCAGCACTAAGTGAATGTGCAAGGTAAGAAAACATTGGATTTTTCTGACAGACCACATTTCTGCCCCATGCTTGCTATTTATGCATCCTTGGGGCATATGTCTACATTCTGTACTCAATTCATGAAGTTACACATATATATTTGTTCCGTAGATATTGAATGGGATGTAACTATTCCCCTGGACAGCTTAGTAACATTCCCGTTGATGAACTGCAAAATTCCATTCACATAGAACTTCTCCCTGCAGGTTGCCTTGGTACAAAATATTTTTGGATTCACCTCTTTCATTCTGATGGATTCTGTTTACAGATCCCTCAACTATTGTGGCTATTTTTGAATGAACTTCACGATCCTTCTCTAGAGCTATAGGAGCTCTATGTAAAGTCATTTTATTTACTAAACATTGCTTGAACAACAAATTCTTGTTTTGATTTCCAATCAGGTTTGGGTCACATTGGACCATGCTGGCAAGGACAAATGCAGAAGTGGTATTCAGCAGGTTCTGACCAGTACTGGAGAACCAGTAGCGGAAATTTTGAAGTTTGGAGAAACGGCAAATACCATCTCTGATTGGAGATTTTACAGTATCCCTGCCCTGCCATACCCACCAAGCCACACCCACAGAACCGGTAGTAAAAAAAAAAATCCCACCACTGGACAGATGCTAATTAGAGTCAGACTATTGCATAGTCACAGATAACCCACCCTCCTATGTGATTAATAAGGCTCCACTCCAAGGCCCCTAACAGCAGACTCCCATGGTCAGTATTACATAGTCCCACAATTTGAGTCCTTAGGCTCAACAAACAACAAACACAGTTCACAAACCCAAAGTCCAAGGTTCCAAAAAACACAAAGCAAGATCCAAGGTTCATATGCAAAGTTCAGGGCAAAGTCCGAGGTTCTGAAAATGCAAATCAAGCTCCAAGGTTTACAGGCAAAATTCAGGGTCAGCAAGGCAAGTCCAGAGTTCAGAGTCCACGAAGCCAGGAAATATGATTCAAGGTCCACAAAGGCTAGGATGCCAAAGCAAGCAATTGTTCCTGACAAATGCATCTTCCCCCGCCTTCGCCTCAATCACCTCACACCAAGTTGTTCCAACTGCAGAGGGTGGGTCTCAGTGATGGGATTCAGCCAGTTTGTACCACTTCGGGAGAACCGGTTGTTAACTTCCTGAGCAGTTTGGTGAACTGGTGGTTGGAAGAGGGCAGAGAACCGGTTGTTAAATTATTTGAATCCCACCACTGGTGGGACTGCTTCCTCACAAGCAACCTCCCTGATTTCCTCCGTGCCTCCCTCCGCTCTGCTCTCCTCACCTGCAGATTGGGCAAGGGAGGCAGCTATTCCTTGTCAGAGGTGATCTGTAGCCTTTCATCATCGCTAGCCTTTAGCAGCCAATCCTCTCCTGCAAGTGGCTCCTGGTCAGATCGCTACCCCCTGCATGCCAGACAGGCATGGAACTAAGTCGTCCTCGGCTTCCAGACTGTCCAGGCATTCTGAGGGAACCATGCCATCCCCACAGGATGGCCTTGGTTCCAACTCCTTTCTTCTGAGCCAGCATCTGACAGGGCTATCATATTCACAATGTAGCAATTAAATAAGGACTTTTCTTACAGTGACTATATTTTGAGATCTTTTTAAATAGGTTATCAAATCCTCTGATGGCCCAATTATCTTAATCTGTTTCAATCTATTTTTCCCCCTAGATTATGAAATTGAGGCTCCCAAACAATGTTACAACCCTGAACTGAGATAAGGTGACCAACTTTTTTATAATGAGAAGGAGGATACAAATAAATTGAAGAAAAAAACAAAGCCACTTGTGCGCCGCGCAATCTTGCGCATGACGCACTCTCTCCAAACAATTCTCCTATGCGGAGCGCATGCGTTTCATAATCATGCTTCGCTGCACTGTACCGAATCATGTCAAATACAAATACGTCACATCACACGCAACAGATCGGATAGGCATCGATCAAATATCAAATATATCAAATGTCCCCAATTATTAGTTCCTATTTCTTATATTTATACTTACACTTATTTCTATTGCATTGTAAGCTTTTGACAAAATAAAATAAAATTAATAAATAAAAATACGGAGATTTACAGATTAGTCTTCAAATATCAAAAAGGAGGACATGTAGGAGGACATTTTTCAAGAGAGGACAGAACTTACAAAAGGACTGTCCTCCCTAAAGGAGGACGATTGGTCACCTTACTAAAGCTAGACCAAGTGACTGCCTGGATGTGGGAAATACCATTTAAAACTTAGAAAATTGAGTGATTACATACTAGGGAGTTGTTTAGTGTTTGTAGTGGATTAAAGTGGTCTGGAATGGATGTTATTGTCTCTCTCTTTCAGTACTATCTCGTGTTGTTTCTTAGACTGTTGTTTTCTTCTAATGTGTCCTTGGTGATCTAATGCTCCTCTCTGTTTTTTACTACATTCTAGGATTCTTACAGTGTTGTTTTAGTGCTGAAAACTATGGCCTGGATATGGGTCTTTCATCTTTCTCTGGTACTATTCAAGTGGTAGGGAAGAGACAGATGTTAGGTAAAATAAGATACTTACACTCACAGTGATTTCTTTCTGCCTCTTTTTACTGGGGTTGAGGGGCATGCAAGAACCACATGTCTTGTATATTAAATGACAAGATGGGCCAATTTGCTCCTGGCTAATCATTCTATGCAAGTATGTTGTCTGAGAAGGGAGACCACAGTACCTGTCCTTCCAGTCTGGGACTGGAATTTGATTAGTCTTGAGATTTGCTTTCTCCGAAAGAGAATGTGGGCGGCTGGCAAGAATTTTCAAACACGGCTGAATCAAGAAATGAAAGATAAGATGCATGACTTTCTGATCCGATGTCATCACATTTTTTCGTCACAGAAACACCTATGAATCCTTAGCCCAGCCTTTCACACCCACTTCGTTGCCACAGTGGCAGAATGGATACTAACAAGAGTCTTATCCACTTCTTCAGGTTTTAGAAGCTTAAAAAAAGTATCCTAGTTTATAAAACTGACCCATCTGCTCACCAAAGCAGACTTTGTCTGCAAGGAAACCAACAACATTATCCAACTAACTTGCAGACATTCTGTTCCACCCATCGCTACCTGAACAAGGCTAAGCAGGAATCCATAGATGCATTAAGAACAGAGAATTTATGCTTTGCTACTCTTATTGTTCCCATGTGAGCTAGAACATGAGTTCTTACCAGTGCATGCTCATATTCACTTCTTGTTTTATGGTATCATCAGCTGAGACATAATTTCAGTTGCTTAATTTTATTCAGTTCCTCAACAAACTAAGGAGTCACCTGGGAACAGTGTTGGAAAAGAGGCCTTGTGAGAGCAATCTAATTCAGTGCTATGTCTTGCTATGACCAAGAATGAGATGGTGCTGCCTACCAAAATGTCAGGAAAATTTCCATGTCTTTACAATCTTTACAAACAGGTGAATAATGCTAGCAGATCTATTAGCTCTTGTGAAGGCCAGAGCTTCCAAGATCTCTAGTTTGAAAATGAAGTGGCAAAAAATATACTCCCATGTTTTTTGTATTTCCATGTGATTTATTCCAAAACACATATCAAATCATGTGTGGGCTACCTAAACCACTTATCTGAAATGGTATGAGCAGAGAGTTGGACTAGAAGACCTCCAAGCTTCCTTCCAACTCTTGTTATTCTATTATACTTGCAACAAGGTTATGAGCTCATTAAGTATAGTGGATTCCTTCAAAGATCAAGATTATGGACATGGACATATAGATGTATGAGAATCTGAGCTATATTGGAAAATATTTATAAGATATTATTTATTCTTTTTGAAGTTATGGCAAGTACTTGGGCCAACATTTACTAAAAAGGGGGGTCTTGTGTCCAAAGGTCTGTGAGCTTAATAAAGTTTTGGATCATAATGGGCTTGAATTTTATAATGACATATTTTATTTTTATAATACATTGTAGCTACTGTGAGGCAATTTGAAGCCACCTTCCCAACTAGTTCAGCAGAAGGCCTATCTTGCAGAAATTCTAGAATGAAGAAAAAGTACTCATAGTATTTTTGAAGAGGTATATGAAGAGTACTTGGAAGGTAAGTGGAAAGTGTTCAGGATCATGGTTAGTGTCCTGATAGTGTTGGTTTTATGCTTTTTTGTTTGTTTAAGGGATGGCCCACATAGCCAAGTTCCATGTCCCTTTCACCAGGACTGGGTTCCTACCAGTTCGGCCTAGTTCTATAGAACTGCTAGCTCTGAAGAACAGCAGACATTGAACCGGTTCTGTGTCTGCTGCTATGTTTGGCCCACCAGGGCTCTTGGCTGTCCTTTATTTCCTGCTTTTTCAACCTCAGCTGCTTTCTGCAGCACAGCTGAGGTTGAAATAGCAGGAAAGAAGAGGAATTTGAAACGCTGAACACTCGTGCACAGGGCTTGTCAGCTGTCTGGGTGGCACAGCTGAAGTTTTTTTGGAAATGGTCTACACACATGCACAAAATGCACTCTCACCAGGGGTGGGATTCTACCTTCCAGAGGACTGGCAATTCACACCACTGGCTGGCCTCATCCGCCCCTCCCACTCACTCCTCACCTGGCATGCAAATTTTATGAGTTTGCTTGCATCAAATTTTAGGTGATAGACTCAGCTAGCCAATGGCAGAAAGATAGATCTCTGAATGAATCTGTGATTCTGTGAGCAACTCAATCTGCCTGCCTGCTTTGCCTGATTTTGGGTAAAAACGGGTTGGATTCTACTGGTTCAGACCAGTTCTATGGAACCAGTTGTTATGATTCTGCGCAGTTTGGAGAACCGGAAAATCACATCACTGGCTGGTCCCTCCTCTTCCTGTCTACCCCGCCCCTCCTTGCCCTCATAAAAAGCTGATGGGCACCAGGATGGGGAGCTAGTCCTGAAAGTCTCAATGCCGCTAGAATCTCTGCCCTTGCCTTCCTTGGGCATCATTGCTGCCATCGCCATTGCCATCTCGCTGCCGCTGCATCCCCCACCCCAGTTATGGCAAGCTCTGGGCTTGGGCTCAACAGCTTGCCTTTCCTCTGCTATGCTTCCCCCTTGGAGAAGCGAGGCTGGGAAGAGTGGTTGACCACCATCCAATCGCCACGGCCTCAAGTTGCCCTGCGCCCACCTCCCGCCTGTCTGACTGACCGCCTCAACCTACCAATAGATCTGCCTCTGCCTCCTGCTTGTCTTGGCCACTTCAGCAGCCAGTAAATACAGTTGGGTGCCCGCTCACGGAAGCAGGCCTGGGAAAGGTGGTCAGACGCGGTCTCACCCTGTAGCCTGCCCCTCATGCAGCACCTTTAAAATTTGTGCACATCACAAATGGAGAGGAGAGGACACCAGTGCCATTGCCGCCAGTGCCTCAAATGTGAAGCGCACTAAGTTTAAAGGTGCCATGCAGCGCAAGGCTACTCACAACAAGAGAAATATGGGGAGAGAGGCATGCTGTGCAGCACCTTTGAATTTAGCACGCTTCACAAATGAGGTGGTGACGGCAATGGCACTGGAATCCCCTTCTCATTTGTAAAATGCACTAAGTTTAAAGGTGCTGTGCAGCACGAGGCTGCTCACAGTAAAAGAAATATGGGGGGGGGGGGGAAATATGCCGCCTCCTCATTTAATAGATTCAATAAAACACTGATGTTTTATTGAATTACAGGAGGAGAATGCTGTGAGTTGGGAGTTTTGCACATGTTACTATAACATTAAAAAGATAGGAAATCCTTTGTGTGGGTCTGATTACAAACTTTGAGATTTCCTGAGCAGAATGGACATTTTCTTTCGACATCCTACTAAGAAAGAAAGGGATCTGGAATCCAATCATACTAACATTTTTCTTTAAATTATGAAGTAGATTATAGAACAGAGAAATTAGTAAGGAAAGCATATGATTTTAGGACCTATTTCTGATTGTAGTTCCTGAACCCGCCTTCATGTTGCGTTTTTGCAATAACTTTTTAATGTCTTGCCATTCTCTGAGTTCCCACATGGTGTCCCAGTGGGACCACAAAGAAGCAGTTAACATACTTGAAAAGTAAAGATAAAAACAGACAAAGCTTTGTAAACTGAAATCATTGCACTGAATTTTTCATTATGGAAACTAAAGCATGACATGGAAACTGTGACTAAACAGCAAGTCACAAATTTCTCAGCTTGCTATAGCTATTTGTATCTTGTTTTCAAAACAGGCAATAAGGATTTCTTCTAGGAAATGTAAAAACCGTATCTAATAATACATGATCTTACCTTAAAATATATAAAGTAATATTTGGAAATAAAACAATAAGATTTGTTTTATACACAACCCTGGCATAATACCTATATTCTAGAGGGCTTTGCTGAAGTATATCAAAATCACGTATCCTATAACTGTTTTTCTGTATTATATCAAGTTTTGAAAAATAGGTATAAAATATGGAATCTGTTGAATTATTTCTTGCAACCTGCAAGAAATGAGATGAAAACGAATTGGATTCCTCTTGCATCTAATTAATGAAGCTTGTTTGGCAAATTTTCCTGGTCTTTAGTATCAAAAGATAAATGCAGGTCATCTGTCAAAGAACTTACAGAACTGTTAGTTTGCAAAATTCTTGATTTCTTAAGATAAGTAGCCAAAACAGACATATAGCAAATTTACTGCCTCTATACTACACATACATAACCATTTTTATAGACCTTCTTATTAATTGAAATATCACATTAATAGGCATAAATATAAAAAAATTATTTCAAGTGAAAGTTATTTGTTTAACTGGTAACCTGCCACAACCTAAGAACTCTCAACAATTTACATAGTATAACAAAATTCCAATTTAAAATATTACAATAAAATCATAAAACATACCAGTGGACAATCATACAAACAAAAATTAAAACAAAAAGAAAACAACCAAACAAAAAGGAATAAAAAGAATAAATGATAGTACAGTGCTTACAATAAGTGAAAGCTCTTAGAAGAAACAGTTTTTAATACTTTCCTGAAGACCATCAAGAAGGGGGCTAGCCTGATCTTCATTGAGAGACTTCTTCAAAACATTGGTAATTGTGTTCTCTCCCCAAATAAAACCTACCCCAAAAATAAGCCCTAAGCAGATTTTAAATTAAATAAATATAAGCTGTACTTGAAAAATAAGCCTTAATGAAGGGAGTGGGCATGGTCAGCCAAGGAGGTGGTGAATGCATGCGGACCATCAGTGTCCAGTAGCAGTCTCAGCCCACACAGTGCAAGTCAGTTATTAGCTGTCCCAGCAGCTAATAGACAGAGGCAGAGGCGGGGAGGCACGTGAACTGGAGGTGCTGTGCAGGCCACAGGAAAGCTGAGAATGGGTGGGCTGCAGTGGTGGCTGGCTGTGGGAGGCTCATCTTTGGGCGGCAGCATCAGCAACTGACAGGTGCAAGGGATAGGCAGGCAATCCCGCTGTTAGAAAGCCAAGAGTTAGTGGGCTGGAACGGGTGGCCATCTTCACATCTCTTGGCTTTGTCGCAGCCCACAGAGTGCATCCAGATTGCCTGCCTTCCCGCACCCCCCCCCCTGCTGCTTGGACAGAGAATCAACTCACCTGTGTTGCACAGCCCCAGAGTGCACTGACCAAGGGACTGGCGGGCTGCAGCTGCTACCGGATACCATTTGTCCCCGTGCGCTTGCTGCCTCTTGTGCACATGCCAGGGACCTGTCGTCCAGCTGTCTGATCACCTTGAAATACTCAAACAGTAAACCTGCTCTTTCATAAGTAGTGCTTGCTCATCTATAACACAAATGTCAACAGAGAGACCCAGTGCATCCTCAGCAACTACATCTTACTTGAGTTGTGATTCAATCTATTTATTCCCATCCACATCCTTATAGCCTCCAGGTATGAAGAGAGGACATCAATAGCATATCGTCTATAGTTCAGCTGCAATATGTATGCTAAATGGTACTGCACCCCAAATTGAGACCAACTCTCTTACTGGTTTCGCAGCAGGGGAGGAAGCACCTTATATATTACTCTCTCATCCACCACCCAATATACTGAAATTGAAGATGTTTTCACTGAGGAAGGAACAGCCTGCAGTCATTTCCAGGAAGATATCATGGTTATTAGTACTAAAAACTGCTGAGAGGTCCAATAGGACCATAAAGGTCACACTACTCTCATCCAGATCCTTATACAGGATATCTAAGAGAGCAGTCAATGCTGTTTCAGTCCCATTCCCAGATCTGAATCCTAACTGAAAGGAATTAATATAATCTGTTTCTTCTAATATGCCACAAAGTTGATCTGCCAATACCATCTCAACAACTATCAACACAAAATACATGCTAAGAAAATATACTTGGGTATTTTTAAAAATTAGGTTTGCAGAAAATTTGGCTACATGTATTGATGCTTCCATGACAGCATTGATCAATATAGATATTTGCAGTGTTATAATTTGCAATTTGAAATCTGAATAAAGGCAAACAGCAAACAACATCTACTTAACAAACGAAATGCTCTTCACATATCTCCCCTGTTGTACATTCTTTTATCCAATCCAATTTCAATTTGGCAAATATGTGTTAATTTCTTATTGTATATGGAGAGCAACAAGTAACTTTAATGATGCATTATTATTCATGCTGAGTTACTTTGGCCTATCCTATAGTGAACAGTTGGGAAATTGTACCCCAAATTAATGATCTTGGTTACTGATATAGTTGCCTATAGAGATGCTAAACATTTTTATAACCATATTTTTCACAAATTTAGAATTGGCTGAGGACAAAAAATTTTCATGGCCTAACAAACACTATTACTTTTCATTAAGTCTTTTAATAAAATACTTTGGTCTTTATTACTAAACATGAAACAGCTAAAATATTCAATTTCTATTTTATTTTATTTATAAAATGTATTTGCTGCCCATCTCTCATCCAACGACTTTGAGCAGCTTACATCATAAAAAGCATTGAAAAACATTAAACCGAATCAGTTAGTCGAATGCACTGCTTTGGGTAGTCAAATTTGCTCTTCTAATATATTTTAGATTACTTCTCTCCAGCAGTTTCATCTTATAAAAATGTATCTTTATTATAATAATTTCTAAAGCTTGTGAAGAGTGCTATGGTTAAGAGATAATTGCTGTAGCTACATATTAAGCACACATTTAGTAAAATACTTATACACGTAACAATAGCTACTCTGGACAATGGGACTGTCTCCTAAAATAACAGGTAAGGGTGAAAGCTGTTGGAAATGAATGATTCATCAAATGTGCTATGGTTGGTTCCCATTGTTTTTTATAATTTTACACCGGAGGAATAATAATAGGTCCTTCATATCCATAAAATTATCACCCCATATAGTGAAAAGTTAAAATGGAACTGTATAAATATAAACATTGTATTAAACAAGCATCCTTATTTCAGTAAGGAGATAGAAGAGCCTTCTCTTCAGCGACTTCTGCCCTCTGGATCATCTTCCCTCCTGAGGTGAGATCTGTCGTTCTGGCCTTCCAGAACAACCTTAAAACTTGGTGGTTGATTTGGGGCCCCAGTGAAAGTACACTAGGCTGGTGGTTGTTGATTGAGGTGAGAGGCACAAATCCATCTCTTTATTGTCTGTGCTCTTGGTTTAAACTTTTATTTAATTGTTGCTAATATTAATTGTAATGTTTTTATACTTACATTTCATTCTATTGTAAGCTATCCAGAGTCAGTCAGGACAGTGAGATGGGTGGCATATAAATTTATGATATAAATGTATTTATATAAATAAATAAACATTTTGGAACCACTATCAAAAAATTAGACAACACAAACATCCCCTTGTAAGAGGGAACAGCAGGTTTGCTGGGAAGAGCGGAGGACATTTTTCCGCAATCCATCCCTCCTCTCATAGGTTTCAAATTACAGCTGTGATTTTATTCAAAAGAATAAATAGCCTGTGACTGCCATATTGATTTTTTTTAACCTCCCACAAATAATTTTGCTTCTATATTCACAAAAGTATCTTGAAGACAGAAACGAGTATGATATTGGTAATATCTTGCTGTGAAATGGGAAAAGAGGGTTTCTTTTTTAATAATCTCATGAAGAAGCAAGACAATCCCTTATTGTTAGAGGTAGCAAATGTGTATTGATTTTCTGGGTTGTTCTGTGTATTCGGCTATTATTCAGAATGACAAGACCCTGTTGGCCAACAATTCTCTGAGGACTCATCCACTTATAAATATGTACATGCTTATGATGTCCCAACATCTGAAGATATAAAACAATTTTCCCTCCTTCAAGATGATTAAATGGGCAGTGTTTGGACAATGTTGCCAACTATAGAATTCCATCATTTATTTATTTATTAATTATTTATTTATCTATTTATTTGATTTTATATACTGCCCCCTCTCCCAACGGGACTCGGGGCGGTGTACAGCCAAGTAAAAACAACACATACTTACAAATACAATTTTAAAATAGAATTAAAAATAGATTAAATTAGTGGCTGAAATACAATAAGAATAAAACTGAACAAGGAAAAATTTAAAAACTACAACCGTTAAAAACCAATTTAAAACCCTACCAGTAACTCTAGGCCAGAGCAGCTTGTTGGAAAAGGTGGGTCTTCAGCGCATGCTGGAAGGCTCATAGATCAGGGATAGTTCTCATCTCTGGGGGTAATTCATTCCAGAGGGAGGGTGCTCCCACAAAGAAGGCCCGCATCCTCGGGGCCGCCAGCCGGCATCACCCAGCTGACGGCACCCCAAGGAGGCCCGCCCTGTGAGAGCGCATTGGCCGACTGAAGGCCGATGATGGCAGCAGGCGGTCCCGTAAGTACGGGTGGCCAACAGCAGAGCAAGAAAAACCCTGGCACCATTTCATCTCCCAGCATCTCAGATGTTTGGAGAGGGGACATGAGGACTTGGCATGAGATGGAGGAAAGAATGTGATGGAATGAAGTGAAGGAGAGACCAGAAGATGCTGCTGAGAAAGGAAGATGAAGGAGACGAAAGAAGAGCAGATGCATGGGAAAGTGAGAGTAGTAATGTAGATTCTGCTAAAAGAGGAAGGAGAAAGAATGAGAAGAGAAGGAAGAAATGGTGAAGGAAGAGTTATGTGTCCCCATAGTGATACAGCCTGGAGAAGAATAATTGTATAGGTTTTTCTATGTTATCCATGGACCTGGACCTTTTTTAGAGGAGAAAAGGTCTAATCTAAGATGTTTTATTTTCATTCCCCTCAAACAAGCATCCTGGAGACATAAGCAAAAGAAGGAAGAGCTAAATCTACACAATGTACTTGTAAAAGGCTGTCCTAGGAGTGGAACCATTCTCCTCCCGAAAGAGGCCATATATGTGTCGATGTAACTAGAAACCCAAGACTAGCAATTAAGTGCATGAAAAACAGAAGTGGGTGTATGTGTACATATAACTGGTTTTATTAAATGGACTGTTTAATGTCTCATACTTTTCTGTGCTAAGTTAAAAAAACAACATTGCGTTCACAAAAAAATTGCAGGTAGGTCAATGGGAGAAAAAAGGGCAGTTTCCTATAACATAGGTTCTGATTCATATTTAGCTTCTACTATGTCTTAAATTGCTACACATTTCTTGGATCTCTACTTCCCAGATCCTCAGAAGTTTGACTGCTCCTCACTTGAAAGACAGAACAGAGCTCTTTCTCTGCTTTTTAAATATTAACTCAAGTGAGAAGTCTTCTTACTTCTAAGTTGCTCAGAGTTTGAATTTCTCAGGTTTGATAGTATTTACTTAGATCGACTGGTTAGCTCTGATTAATGGAACACAGTTAAGTCTTTCATTTTTAACTCTGTCACTTTGAACTCTTGAGATAGGATTTCTTATTCTTGAAATTTTGTTTGCTCCTTCCCCCCTTCCCAATTCCACAAAGGTAGCAGGATAGCTATAGGACAAAAATCCTTTTGACCATCTGCTCAGGCTCTAAAGCCATAGAAACAGAATAAATCACAGAGCTAGGAATTTCCTATCCAAATTCATTTATTTCAATTCGTTTTCTTGTTATCTTACTTGTTGTGTGGTGGGAAAAGATACTCGAGGACCCAGTTGACTTTTTCTTTCTCTTTTATTTCATTCCAGAACTGAGCACAGAGGAACCGCGGCAGTCTTTTTTATAGCCGGTTGCTTTTATCGCTGGCCAATGATGGTTCTTCAAATTTCCTGCCACCGGATCGACCAATGCAAGTAAGTAATGCAAATATATAACACTCCTCCCCATGAGGTCCAGTCCAACCAATCAGAGTCCGCCTATCTTACATAGTCACTCAGGTAGGCGGGGCTCCGATGTATTTGACTGGACCTGCGCAAGTCAGTCATGAGTTCGCCTTCGGCTGGTTTGGACGGGGTTGCTGTTTTTCCCGTCCTTCTTCGTGGAACCTCCTGGAAGGTTGAGCCGGCCATGCCGCTCCCGCCAGGCTTTTCCTGGCTGGTTGAGCCGGCTAGGCCACTCCTGCCAGGAATGACTCCCTACTGGATTTCCGAAATTTGTTCCACTTCCCCTGAGCTGTTTCTTTCTACAGTTTCAGGTACATGATTGCAAATTCCGACCAGGGCTAGCCTTAATAATGGTTGTGTTGTTTGTGGTTGTTGTATAGTTGTTAGGGTTTGTTCTGGTCTTTGTGGAGGGTCTCACCCTCCCCAGTGGTTTGTCTCTGAGGGTTCTCCCCCGTCTTGTCTAGTTGTATTATTTTTGGTTGTGGTTTGTGGAGAGTCTCCCCTTCCCTCGTGGCTTATGTTTGAGGGGTCTCCCTCCTCTCCTCCTCAAGTGTTTGTGTTTTCCTGTGTGGTTCTTGATCTAAGCTGATCTATGTGTCTCCTCCAGTTCCTATCGTCTTCCGTAACCACTCTGTATGACCAGTTATTTGGGTTATTGTTGCCAGTATCCACAATGGTTCCCCCGTGAGTTTTTTTGCATAGACTAAATTTCCTGTTTTAAATGTGTGGCATTTACTGAAGGAGTCTATTGGTTTCTCTGGGCAATATGTGGGGTGTAATCTGTCTAAATTTGATCTAAGTTTCCTACCCATTAGTAGTTCTGCTGGGCTTTTATTAGTTGTCGTGTTTGGTGTCATGTGTTGTATGCTTAGTAGTTTGTCTATCCTTTCTTGTATTTCTCCAGGGCCCATTTTGTGCAATGCTTTTTTTGTATAACAAACCATGCATTCCACCCACCTGTTTATAGCCAGATGTCCCGGAGCTGTTAATGCATGCCTTATTCGTTGTGTTGCTAGAAACCCCTTGAATGTCGTTGCCGTGAATTGTGGTTCATTGTCGGATACAATTAAATCCAGCAAACCGTGTGTGGCAAAAAGTTTCCTGAGTTGTCTAATTACTGACTCTGTTGTAGTTGAGTGCATGATGCTTACTTCCAGCCAATTTGAGTAAGCATCTACGACTATTAAGAATGTGTGTCCTTTAGTTGGACCTGCAAAATCAATGTGTATCCTAGACCATGGTCCCCTGGGTGTTTCCTATTCCTTTATAGGTACAGAAGGGGGTGTATGTCTGGATTCTTGACAACGTTTGCAAATTGCTACCCAGTCCCCTATATCTTTATCAATCCCTGGCCCCCATACATAACTCTTAGCCAAGGCTTTCATTTTGACAATACCCGGGTGGCACTCATGTAACAGTTCAAGTATTTGCTTCCTTAATTTGCTTGGTATCACTACTCTATCCCCCTATAGTATACATCCTCTTAATATCGACAATTCGGTTTGTCTATTTTTAAATGGTTTGAAGTCTCGTCACTAACAGTTTCTGGCCATCCTTTGCTTACTCAGATTAATATTCGCGCGAAGTTTCCGTCTTTCGCAGTATCCTTTGCAATGTCTATGGCTGTTACGGGTAAGTTAGGTAGAGTCTCGATTTGAAGAATTGATGAGGTTGGTGCAGGGTCATCGTCCCTTTCTGGTAGAGGGCAGCGATTCAAGGTGTCAGCATGTGTTATATTCTTTCCTGGTCGGTAGATTAAGTTGTAATTATAAGCAGCCAGGAATTCGGACCATCTTGTCATTTGTGGTGATAGGATGATAGGTATAGCTTTGTTTCCGGCGAGTATTCCTAGTAGTGGTTTATGGTTGGTGATGAGTGAGAAAGTCCTGACATAAAGATATTCGTGGAAACATTTTATTCCTGATATAGCGGCCAACGCCTCCTTGTCTAGTTGGCTGTAATTCCTTTCTGTTTTTGATAGGGTTTTAGAGTAGAATGCGATATGTGCTTCTCTTCTATCCGGTAGAACGTGACTGAGTATAGCACCCACGCCGAATGGTGCTGCATCGCATTTTAACATTAAAGGAAATGTCTCGCTATATTGTATTAGTACTCTATCGGATGTTAGTAGATTTTTTATTTTCTGGAATGCTGTGTTTTCTTATTGTCCCCAGTTCCAGGTAGCTTTCTTGTTGAGTAATCTATGCAGAGGTTCCACCACCATTGCTTTCCATGGCAAAAACACATTGTAAAAGTTAATAAGTCCCAGAAATACCTGTAATTCTGTTTTATTTTTGGGTGTGGGTGCTTCCTTTATTGTTCTGATTTTGTTTTCAGTGGGGTGAATCCCTTCTTTGTCTATAAGGTATCCCAGGAATTCTACTTTGTCGGTTGCTAGTTTGCACTTTTGTTTTTTTACTTTTAGTCCCGCTTCTTTAAATTTGTGTAGGACCTCCCTTAGGTGGCCTTTCAATTGTTCTTTATCCTTAGCCTCTACTAGCACATTGTCAAAGTATGTATCACCCCTTTTATTCATTGCAATAGGTGTCCCCTCAAGCTTTGGAATATTTCTGGAGCTACGCTGACCCCGAATTGCAATCTGTTGCATTTGAATGCTCCCCTATGTGTTACAATTGTTTGGGCCTCTGCCGTTAGTGGGTCAACAGGTAACTGTTGGTAGGCTTGTGCTAGGTCCAGTTTCGCATAGATCTTTCCCTCCATTATTGAATGTAATAGGTGTTGGACTACTGGAACTGGATATGGCTTTGTTGTAGCGCGTGGTTAAGGGTCGCCTTGTAGTCCCCACAGATTCTTACTGACCCATCTGGTTTAATAGAGGTAACAATAAGGGTTTCCCACCTCACGTGGTCTTTATATGTTATAAGCATATAAAAATGAAACAACAGACTTTTGATAATCTGATTTATAGGATGCTTTATTTGGGAAAATACTGCAGTATGTACTCCTCTCTACTCCAGAAAAAAAAACATTTTCTAAGAGGAAGGAGACGCCTTCCATTTAGTGAATACAGCTTATATAGGTTTATCAAATCATATGGTTACATAACACTTCCTTTTTCCATATATGGACGTTATATAACCTTCCATGGAAAACTTCCAATGTTTTCAGATTTCCTGTTTTTCAAATTCCAGAAAATTATAAGGAAATATTAATATTCCTTAATGTGACATTTATAATGTCAGAGCGCCCCAGCACAAATGTTCTCTAAGTTAAGCCAAATAAATTATTATTCCTAGCAGAAAACACATTTCATAACTGTTCTGTGCTTTAAAAGTTCAAACTGCGACACAAAATGGCTTCAGTTTGGTTCTTTATATTCTCAAGTATAATAACCAAATTTCACTTATAACAATTCTAATATCCCCTGTGTTATAAGTTTGTCCAACTGTTCATCAATTTTTGGTTTTAGAGCAAATGGGACTCGCCTCGCCTTTACTCTCCTGGGGGCTATGTTTGGATCTACGTTAAAGGAAATTGGGGACCCTCGGTACTTGCCCAACTCTCCATTGAAGGCATCCTGGAATTCTTTCATCAGTTCCTCTTCCCAATCTGTGTCAGCAAACTGATTTATTCCAGTTACTTCAATTCCTAGTGGTGCAAACCATTTGAGTCCCAATAGGCTGGGTCGGTTTCGGTCAACAATGGTTAATGGAAGAACCTTTGTGTGATTTTTGAACTTGACTCTGAAATGTCCAGCACCCACCACAGGAATTTTGTTCCCTTGATAGTCTTTCAATGTGAGTTTTTGTGTCTCCAGTTCTTCTCTTCTGATATCAGGGATTAGCTCTTTTATGGTGTCCCATGATACCATTGATAAGTACGAATCAGAGTCTTCTTCCATCTCACATGTTTGTCCTTTTATCGTGACATGTACATGTACCTTTCTCGCGTTTCTTGTGCTCGAATATCCGATAGTTACTGTCTGGTGTGTTTCTTCTCTTCTGTAAGTTGTTTCTCTCTCTCTCCGGTTTCTGTTCCCTTGGTTCCAATGGCTCCCAGTTTGTCTATCCCTCTCTTGCTCTCAGGGGTGTGTGCTCCATCTTTGTCGGGGGCTATAGTTGTTTCTTGATCGGCATGCTCTCACTATATGTCCCCGCCGATCACACTTTCTACAAATAGCATCGCTAAAATGGCACTTGGAGCATGGATGATTTCCCCCGCACCCAGCACACTGGAAGTCTATCTTTTTCCCACTCCGCTCCCGTCTACCTTTTCCCAAATGGAGTTGATTTACTTCTTCTTCTTCGTCATCGTTTTCCGATACAGATTCAATGTCCTTGTGGTGTGTGGTGGTGATGGGTTTTTTTGCTTCCGCTTGTGCCTTATTTTCCGCTTGAGTATGGGCTTTTTGGCTTTCTGCTGATGTTTTATTTATTTTCTTCATTGTCGCAGCCGATCTCTGAGTGGCTTCAGCGGCGGTGGCTTCTTCTATTGGTTCTGTTACAGTTATTTTAAGTCTTGTTAGTAATCGATCTTGTAATGTAAGATCCTTGAGTCCCAAGACCACTTGATCTCGCAGTGCCTCATCTAGGTTCAGGAAGTCGCATGCTCCGCTGATATCTCAGAGTGCTGCCATGAAGTCGGCGATACTTTTGTCTTCTCTTTGGTTCCTCAAGTAGAATTTGTGTCTTTTGATGAGGCTTGAGACGGTTGGTGTATAGTGAGCTCATAATAGTTTCTCCAGGTCCGGCCACATCATGGTCTTTACATCGGTGGGTGCAGCCAGTGCTTTCACCATCTTGAACACAGCGGGTCCACAATGGGTGAGGAAAACAGCTTGTTTCCAATGTTCTGATATTCCGTTGAAATTGCTGCTTTCTAAAAACATCAGGAATCAATCGATGTATGATTCCCATTCTTCGGTCACTGGGTTGAACTGTGTGTGTGGCGCGTTGTTTCCGGACATCTTGTCTCGCTCGGTATTTGTCGCCACATTCTCAACTGGGTTCCTTTGTCTCAGTATCCCACCTTCGTCGCCAGTGTTGTGTGGCGGGAAAAGATACTCGAGGACCCAGTTGATTTTTTCTCTCTCTTTTATTTTGTTCCAGACCTGAGCATGGAGGAACCGCGGCAGCCTTTTTTATAGCCGGCTGTTCGTGGCTCGCCGGCCAATGATGGCTCTTCAAATTTCCCGCCGCCAGGATCAACCAATACAAGTAAGTAATGCAAATATATAACATTACTTTTTGCCCCCACCAACTTTTTCTGCTGATGTTCTCTCTTTTTGTTCTCTCCATCCAAAAGAATGCCTTTTTTAAAGTTTTACAACTTCCTGGATGTTTATCTACAGTCATTTTCGGTCATTCCTGATCATTTGCAAGGAATGGCCATATGCAAATTGTCCCAATGTGTCATGCTTTCAGAACACATATCGGGGCAAACTCTAGATTCGTTTTGTACACTAGCAAATGGGTGGAGTTTAAAATCCTCCTGTATTCAGCCTGATCCCAAGTAGAGTAACTTGTGTGTTTCCTTCCAGATCAAAGAAACACTCCCTGCCTGGATGGAACCTGGCACAGAGGTTCAGAGGAGTCTCTGTTTGTCCTTCCTCCCTTCCGCCTACAAGTAGAGAGTTTCTGGAAGGACAGTAAACTGAGATCATTGGACAAAGAAAGCAGTCTGGAGAGTTAACTTTTTCTGCCTGGACTGCCTTCCCAGGAGAGCCACACTGAGCACAGAGGCCAATTAGCTTTAATGAGCTGGACAATCCCGCTGAGCCGTCCAGGGCTGGCTGGCACCAGAAGACCAGGGCTGCTGCAACAATTGCCAATGTCCCTCAGGGCTGACGGGTCTAGCCTCTCCTTTGGGCCCTAATTTGAAAGAGAAAACTTTTCTGGATGTTTGTGGGACAACTTGGTTCTCTCCCTTGCACCTGCCCAGTCTGAGTCCCAGCTGGCATTTCCCCTCTGGCTTTAGCTAAGAGTCTGTTATGTTTGCTAAGAGTCAAGAGGGCTCCCGTTGCAGACTACTATGGAAAGTAGGCCTTTGAAGCGGAGGGAGGAGCAACTTTCCTAGGGACAAATTCCAGGCACACATGTGTGAAAAAAACAAACACAAATCTTGAAGACCAAGAAACCATCCTACCCTCTTCATTGGCATTATGTTCTCCATTTATCCAGTTTGCTTCCATCACTCTTTCTGCATCAGTTTGCAAATTGTTTCCCCAAAGCTCAGGTGCCTTTTGGGCCAGGTTTTGTGGGCCTTTTCCCCCAGATGAACATTTTTGTGGAATCCTGTCCTCCATTTCCTCTCTCCAAGACTTAGCAAGGAATCCAACAGGCTTTGGAAAAGGAGCAGATCTTATGATGCTCCTATCTTATTTATTACTAGAAAAGCTTTAAAACTTCTTGCCTTTGATGCTTTTTGGGCTGCTAGTGCAAAACATAGATGCTATTATAGAATAGAATGTGGCCAATTAATATAATATTGTTTTATTATTTTTGGGCTGCTTTTATACTTCTTAGCCATACACCAATGCACGCATCTCACTGATATCTTGGGAATTTTACATCAGAGTGTCATAATATCTGACAATAAACTAAATAATACTGTAAAATAACAAGTTTAAAAGCAGATAAAATATAACAAAAAGATGGATATGTTGTCTAATGAAATCAAAAAGTATCCCAAGTGTCATTTAAAGCTGAAAATAATCATTTTTGGAATAGAGTAGGGATAATGGCATACTATTCTTCTGCACTCGGTGAATCATATTTTAAATGTTGGGATTGTTGAATGGGGAGGAAGAAGAGGAGCAAAGACCTTCCCAGCAACCTCCCCTTCCTTGGTGGGACCCCCTCCCCAGAAAGGACCTCCAATTTCTTTTGGAGACTCTGAGCAAGAAGAAACCATTCCCTTATTCCAGGACCATTAACTTCCTCAAAATCTCAAGGCTGGTTTAGTTATGTGGATTTCACTTGAAGTTTTGAAGTTCAGGCTGTGATTTTTAGGAGGAAATTCCACGGGACACGCCACTTGATTTTTTTTTGCAAGAGACACATCGGCTCTCATTCTTTGTGCTACATTCTTCCATTCTTTTAATTTGGGAGTTAGTAGTTCATTCAAATTCCATTTACTATGCTTTAAAAATTGTAACCAGAGTCATTACATTACAAGCAGTCTTCAACTTACCAGTTGTAACTGGTATACTTAGTGACTGTTTGAAGTGACAATGAATCTACCAAAAGGTATTTGCAACCTGATTTCAAAGTTATGATGGCTGTAACGCCCTGTGCATTTTGTGATTGCATTTTGGCTGCTTAGTAACAGGCTCATGTTTATAGCTGTTTGCAGTGTTCCTGTGACTGCAATTTTTAATGTTTTTGCCTGTTTCTGGCATTTACTTTCAGTTTCCAGCTCCTGTTGTTTATAATGGATTTGTTTAACATTGCAGCAAAAAAAAATGTCAAAAAGTCTGGTCTGGTCACATGGTGACTCATTTAATAACCACAATGACAACTACAATCATGACAACTATAATTCTGTTTTCAGTTACTTATCTATTTTTTTGGGTTGTCATTTCCCACAAAATTCATCCAGGTTAACATTAATCCAAATTTAGGGAAAATCTCATCTGCAGGATTTTTTCCATTGTTTAAAAAAATGATTTAAATAAAATCCACTAGATGGCAGTATGTTTCATTTACCAAGATTCCAGTACAAAATACATAACCTATAAAAGTTTTTTCAGATTTAAAACAAGTGTACAATATATATAATTTACATCACTTAATGCCACTGTTTTACACCAGTTATTTAGTCTCTCTCTCTCAAATTTATCTGCTGCAAGTTTTCACAACATGCTTTAGGATTAAACATAACTCTCAAATTTTTGTTTCTTATCCTTGCCTTTGTGCTCTCTCTGTCTCTGTCTCTGTCTCTGTCTCTGTTGTGTGTGTGTGTGTGTGTGTGTGTGTGTGTGGTGTGGTGTGAGAGAGGGGGGGGAGGGAGGAGAGAGGGAGAGAGAGAGAGATGTTAAAGATGGCTAGGAAATCATTCAAAGACAGCAGGATAAGTTGTTATTAAAAATGATGTCTTTTGACCTTTCAGCAAAATGAATACTTGGCTTTTCCCACAGGCTCTAGGAGGCATGTTCCAGAACTGAAAGCTTGGAAAATGTGGGTCTCTCCTTCCCTGATGCAAATCCCAGTTCTCTTGGCTGTACCTGCCTCCTCTTGGCTACTGTGATGGGTTGCATCACGCAGCCAAGAAGAACAAGGACAGCTGGGCCCAGGGCCTGACTGGTGCCTTCCTGGCAACCTGCCAAGAAAGTCACCACTCTGGATTTGCTTCCAGGCTGGAAGTAAATGGGTAGCTCTAGGTATGGAGGTACCGTTGACAGGCTCATTCGTCATTTACAAAGCTGGCTGAATAATTCCAGACTTGCTGTGTTCCCTAAGTCTCCTCATAGCTGAGATCCAGGTCTGCAGACCAGCTATGAGAAAAGAGAGGGGTATCCAGAAAACTCTGAATGGCACCCAGAATACTTTTAAATAAAGGCCCATTGTGACATACCTTCCCAATCAATCTGATTGTTTCCTAAGGAATTCTGCATCCAGAAGTGTACAGAAGTTTTACGGGGTAGAAACCCTGGAAGAAATGAAGAGCTATCCAAGTATGGGACAATGTATGGGAAGTTGTCCTGGACAGGCCTTTCCTCATGAAGGTCTCTTCCATGGTTTCATTTTGTCTTTCCATTAGGGTTGGAAGAATCTCTTGACCAGACCATCTTCAGCATCATCTGTTTGCTTGAGGATCATTTCAAGCAAGGCAGCTTTTGATGAGGAAAGACTTCCCAGCTCTTTCTAACCTTTCTAAGGTCCTGCAGTAACTACTGGGTGGAAGCTGTGAAGTTGCAGGCTCCCATGTGTTTTACATTCATCGTATTCATATTCATGCTCCATCTGTGGAGCCTCTGGACTGTTAACTAGATAATGGGTCTAGGGCTTGGTCCAGGCTTATGGCCTTTATAGAGCTAAAGTTGTAAGAAGATTGTTCTTGCTTATAGGAAAATATATGCATTTATTTAATAACAAGTTTCTTATTCCATTCCAGCTTTGAATCTCTGGATGGACTCTAATTAAGTTTGGATAATATCCAAGTGGAGTCTTTGAAGATATGGCAGCAGCAATACCAGTGAACCCCAGATAATGTCCTGTCATTTGCAGGTGTCTCTATGTTATCTGTCTCCCTTCCAGAGCCTTTTGCAGGGCCTTGACAGAAGGAAGAGCTGGGATTGGCCATTTCAGCAACTACTTTCTAATGTCTCCCTTGGATTTGGAGATGTTCCTCAGTCACCAGCTTAAGCAACAGTAGCTGTTTTTGCATGCTGAACCCAAGGGCCACATTGAAAGTGTGTAAAGTTTCTCCAATGTCTCGTGAGATGAAATGTCCAAGGCTTAATTACTGGGTTACCACACCTAACCGTCTGGCTAAATTCAAGTTGGCCACTTTGGTCCAGCAGGCACTAATGAGGGCCAGGCTATTAACTATTGCAAAAAACAAACAACAGCACACTGCTTCCTTGGGGTCCCACTTAAATGATGAGCAGAGCTTGCTGGGCTCAAGGGGGTTGGTGCAGTATCCAGTTCTCCCAGGTGAAGAGACAAGTCCCTGAAGCTGGTCATTCAGAAGACCAGAGGAGTAACATATGAAATGATTTTGTTTCCTATATCCATCCAAACAAATGAGATTAGCAATAACTAAATAAAATGTGGGCCGCTCTATTAATGAAATGAGTCATCTATCTCCAACTCCCCACTCTAGCTATTCATGGCCCCTTCACACAAGGGCTCGTGAAGTGACAAAAGGAGCACGACCTGGACAGGTTCATATCGTGTAGGGAAGGATATTTCTTGGAAACACTATATCGGAAAGTTGTCTTGTCCTGGGCCATGTACACCTCCCCAGGGCCATGGCTTACCTCTGAGTTCATGTTGCAACCATATTCTGTGAGGATGACAGCTCTTTTTGCCAGCCACCAGATGGGAAATGCCACCGTGGTTCTCTGCTTGAAGGAGCCATTTCTATAAACAAGACTGATCCAACTTTCCTTTTCTGTTGCTGCAAGTTGATTTTGTAAAGGCTTGCAATTATTTTACATATCTCTGCACATAAGCTGATATACAGAATAGAAGACATTTAGAAATGTATATATGTGTGTCTATGTGGGCACTGCAAAGCATTCTAGATCCCCTCCCCAGATACACTATTATATTTATATCTCTAGTCTGTCCATCCATCCATCCATCTGTCCATCTGTCTATTTGTCCATCCATCCATTATGCCCTGGCCGAGAATAGCTTGTGCTCTGCATAGTGTTCGTGGGAAAGGTTTTCAAACAAAAAGGGGGGAAGTGAAATGGATGAGGTTGTGGGTAACAGGAGATGACAACTGGTAAACTGAGTCAGGGCTATACTGAGACCACATACCCAGTTTTCTGTGTAGGAAACAGATGCTGGATATAGGTCTTCCTACTTATTCCTGGGACAAGGATCTGTACAAACTATGTTACCCTCTTCTATTCAGGAGTTCCAGAGTGAGTGAAATGGTTGGAGACTCATACTTTCATTGTCATAATTATGACAAGTTATTTACACCATTTTCTGGTGAGGGGAGCAGGAAGGATGTGGGAACACCTCTTGATTCTATCTCCTCCCCTGCAGCTTAATGGAATAGTGGAAAGCAGCCTTCTCTGTGGTCCCATAGCTATCACCAACCCTTAACAATAGGTTGCCTCTTCACACACACAAAATGCATTTTTTGTAGATTAAGAAAAGAATCTACAAAAAATGCATTTTTGTGTGTTTTAAAAAAAGTTTGGCACCTTAGACAGCTGCCTAGCTTACCTGTATGAACAGTGCCAGAGAGGGCTGGACATAGATGCTAAGGGAACCATGGAAACCCTGAAGTATCAAAATCTGAAAAGCAAAATTGAAAGATTATGGCATAAAGTAGTTGTGGTGGTTGCAGTAATTACCAGCACAACCAAAAAAATCTCGGATGACATTGAGAATCTGTACGTTGATAAAATTTCCATTCTTCAATTGCAAAAGGCCACTCACCTTGGATCTGCATATATACTACAACAATACATTAGGACATTGCAGATTGTTGAGAAGAACGCAATTTATATGAGTCAATGTGCCAATACCAGCTAAAGAACCAGATGATGTGATTTCACATTGTTGGGTATGTAAAAATAACAACAATAACAACAAAACCTCAGAAAAAAATATATATGAAAGATTACAAAAAATACAGCTATCCAAGTTAACAAGAAACAAAGCAAAAAAGGAGGGAAAGGGGAAAATATGTTTAGGTCACACCTATTAATCAAATCTGAAACAACATTGGGCTCTGACTACAAAAGTCTGATTGTAATTCTTATTGCAACGAATGGATCAACACTTGACTCATTTGAAAAACGTGGATTCTGCACTTGCAGGAAAATACCAGAAAGACAAGACAAAAAATCAAATGTTAACCACCTTTCTGTAAAAAAAAGAATTTAAAAATTATGATTCTGTAACATTGCAAGATATAAAATCTATGTCATAAAACAGTGCTGGATTTAGGCCAAAAATATACAAGTTACAGCTTAGGGTCTTACAAAATTTCAGGGTTTCTTTTGCTTTTAAATTTTTATGTAACTTTTTATGTGGACTGTAATCTGTGAGAGAGATCAAGCCAGCCAAACAATAAATGCTAGACATAAATTAACTTATTCTTCTCGTCTTTCCTGTTACCTGTTCTTATGGATATCTTGTGATTTATCAGTTCATTGTTTGTACATATGATTTATGATTGTATCATGATTTATGATTTATCACTTTGTTGCTTGTGTGTACATTGAGAGCTTATGAACCAAAGACAAATTCCTTGTATATCCAGTCACACTTGGCCAATAAATAACTTCTATTCTATTCTATTCCATTCCATTCTATTCTATTCTATTCTATTCTATTCTATTCTATTCCATTCCATTCCATTCCATTCTATTCTGTTATCATATCTTATTTAACATCAAAATTTGTCATCCACCTTTACATCTTCCCAACTCCCTCTAGGGAACAAGTGCCTGGATTTCAATAAAGAGTTAGGTGTAGCATTGTTCTGGGACAATTCTTAGCCGGCAGCTTTCTGAAGTCCAGACTTCTTCAGCTGGAAAGGGTGGAAATGCAAGAAAGGAAATGATGATGGGGCAGGATGGGCAAGGAATGGGAGTAGGCACTTTTCTGGGTTGGATGCTTGGATTTGTTACACCAAACTTTTTCCAAGAGATGGAGGAAGAAAAAAAAAAATTACAGCATTATATGCTATTTTCTTGCACCCACGTTTGAAGAGATTATAACAAAGCTGCCTTGAGTATGAGGGAGAGTTAAAAAAATTGACCCTACACAAATCAATAAATGGAACAGCAGCATAAAACCAAGGCTAGTGACCAGAGCATCACTGTAATATATGATACAGCAGCAGTTTTAAAAATGCACATAAATAAAACACCAGCCATGTTTCAGAAGTTTTGAAGTGTTTAGTTTCCATCTGGCCATTTCTGGGATGGGGAGATTTGTGGGGGGGAGGGACCCCCGATAGAATATTCTTATCTTCCAAAGTGAAAATACAGGATACATAAGAGTTTGGTGGTCAAACAAGTGGACTTAAACTAGAAAATCCTCCACTGGGAGAATCTGCTAAAATGGTTTTTGCTTACTAAGGAGTTATGCCTACACATAGCCAGACTAAGGGAATTATGGGAACCTTATTTTCCATTTCAGTATGTATATCAAAAGAATGATTTGCTCAAAAAATATTTTTTTAGACGTTATTGATGCTTTGAGGTTTTCAAGCTAAACCAACACTTAATTGCCACTGGGCCTGCTGGCTTGCAAAATCCCTCAAGGTGCTGGAAATAACAGCATAAGTAATTCACCATGAAGTGCCAGCCAACATTTTTGCAGAAGTGACCAAGCTGACTTGGCAATTTTGGTAAGTTAAATGGGTGGTCATCTTTGTGGGGTGGAATTTTAGCAGACAGAATTCAGGGTGGGGTGGGGGCTTGGAAGGATGGGTCCCCTTGCAAAAGTGTAGGCATCCTGGCCAGCTTCTGTTTACACAAAGGTGGGACTTGCTGCTGTAACCCATTGCCCAAGTCGACAGCCTTGCTCCCTTCTCTGGTTTCCTTGATCAGAAGCTGATTCCTTCATGTTGTCGGGGAAGGGAAACTGTAAGAGGTTGGGTCTCAAGGGAAGAAGATGAGCCGGGGTAGCACTTGATGATGGCTTTCCTCATAAGAGGCTGATCTGGAATCCTGCAGCCAGTTTAACTGAATAGGGCATCATATATTTTCAAGGTTCCACAAGGAATTGTGCCAAGTAATTCATTTGCATGGTTTTCCATTATGGGCTAGAGGGTAATGAATGCAAAATATATTGAAAAACATGGATTTCACTTTTAGGAATGAATGCATCTGAGTTTCTTGTCCAGGTTTTTCCATAGAAGGCCCACATTTAGTTTAGTATTTAGCTTTGTTGCTTCCAGGACTGACTACCCAGAGGTCCCAACCGAAGCCCATGGACTGAACCCACCTTCCTTTTCAAAGGACTGTTCTTGATCTTATTGGGGTGAGGCATGGTATATGCTGGGCAGTTTGTTTTAGCATGATGCTCCTTCAGTTCATTTCCTTCCCACCTCGTCTGGGTCCACAAGTCTATCTGGCAGTCAGAAAATGTGGCATAAAAGTAAATTTGTAGAAATACTTTTTGTGGGGTTTTTGATGAAGGAATGAGGGCCCAAAGGCTGTTAAGAACATGCTACAATACTGATGGGTTGATCTAGATACAGAAGTCATAGGCAACTCAGCAGAGAATCAGAACAGGGGCTTGTAAGAAGATTATCACAGTTATAGATGAGGCTGGGAAGCCATCTTTATCCACTTGCCCTTTCCTCCAAGCAAGATAAGGCTAACAGGATTGAGCAGATGGGCAACCCCATTATTGGAAGCATATGGACATACAAGGAAAGCTACGAAGACCTGGATTTTGATTCCAGGAAAAATTGGGGTTAATGGAATTCAGGTATGGTTATGCATGATAGGTGTGCAGCATATTGATTTTAGTGATGTAATATGGTTGCTGTCGTGTTTATTATCTTTTTTTGTTAAGCGATTATAAGATGACAGGTATGAGTATAAGCATGGTTGTGAATACTTGAAATGGATACATATAAGAAAAAAAAAAAAGAAACGTGTTGGCATGAATTAGCAAATGGAGAGAGAAAACTGGAGAAGAAACTCAGTTGAAGGACAGTTCTGATGCCACAGGGATTCATGAGCTAGCCAGAGCTGTTATGGGGAGATGTCGAGGTAGCAGCACATTGTTCTGGTATATGGGTGTTAGAGTCTGGAGCCCTGGAGGACATCTGCCACTTTCGCTGCTAGGGGATACAGTGCTGATCTGACCCAAAATTGGAAAGAGGGAGAAGGGGAAAAAAAGAAGGAGAAAAAAAATACAGAACTGGCTGAAGAGAAAAGTTGAAGTTACATGAGTGTGCAGAGCAGGCATCAGTAATTGAGTGGTGAGGAAGAAGAAAGGTCCATGGGTGACTTTCTGGGAAGAATAGAAGCGAAGACCCAAAGAGATGACATTTTCACCCAAGATGAGGGTGAAGAAAGGGCTCATTGGTCATTGGCGAGGCCCTGGTTTTTGGAGAAGGACTGGGCAAAAGAGCCTGAAAGAGGTTCTTCTCCCCAACAGAGAAGTAGAAGATGATTCTTTGAGTGGTTCCAGGAGGAGTCAAGCTACACTGAGCACAAAACGGTAAAACCCCAGCCCATTGCTTTCTTTTCATCCTCTCTTGAAAAGCCCAGAAACAGGGGACGAGATGGAAAAAATAGAGAGCCAGTGGGAGAGATTGAAAGGAGTAGACTCGAAGACAGAGTTGCTATTCAGCAGGTTCTGACCAGTTCTGGAGAACCGGTAGTGGAAATATTGAGTAGTTTGGAGAACCGGTAAATCCCACCTCTGACTGGAGATTTTACAGTATCCTTCCCCTGCCATGCCCACCAAGCCATACCCACAGAACCGGTAGTAAAAAAATTTGCATCCCACCACTGCTCAGAGAGAAGTACAGGATTCACCTTCCTGTTGTAAATCCTTGTTGTAAATAGCTTTGTCATAAATTTAAAAAGCATAAAAGTCCCTACTGTCTTGTTTTCTGTGTTAACTGCCTTCCTTGCAAAGCAAGATACACCTTCAGTTCAAAAATAATCCCATCACACTGAGGGAAGGTATTTACGCTTGGTTTTCCCCTTCTTTTAACCTTGCTTTAAAAATTGTTTTATGTTTTTATTATAGTTCGCTGCCCAGAGTTCCATTGGTTAGGTAGATAGCAGTATAAATTTTTTAATCAGGCAAACAAATAAATAAACTTTAAATATTCATGTTTCCAACTGCAGGAATGACAGTCTACCCTGGGATGTGTTGATGATATGACCTCTGCTTTCTACAACGCCTGTCTCAGCCCATCTAGCTTCTTACTCATGGGCGTTCCTCAACTAGAAGCAGTCCATGCATGGCTGTCCATCCCCTTTGGCTCTATGTACATCATGGCAGTGTTGGGGAACTGCACCATCCTCTTCATCATCAAGGCAGAACCCAGCCTCCACCAGCCTATGTACCTGTTCCTTTCCATGCTGGCTGTCACTGACTTAGTGCTCTCCTCCTCTGCTCTGCCCAAGCTGCTAGCCATCTTCTGGTTCAATAGCAAGGAGATTGGCTTCCACTCATGCCTGCTCCAGATGTTCACCATTCATTCTTTTGCCACTGTTGAATCAGGGATTTTCCTGGCTATGGCTTATGACCGTTATGTGGCAATATGTAGCCCATTAAGACACAAGACCATCTTAACCAATTCAACTGTTGTTAAGATTGGGGTGGCAGCTTTCATGAGAGGCGTCCTCTATATCTCGCCCCTTCCTTTGCTTGTGAGGAGACTGAATCACTATCACACCAACATCATTGCACATTCTTATTGTGAGCACATGGCTGTGGTGATGCTTTCCTGTGACAACATCTCCATCAGCAACATCTATGGCATGGCAGTTGGCTTTCTGGTACTCATCATTGATTCACTGGGTATTGGTCTGTCTTATGCATTGATTCTCCAGGCAGTGATGAATTTAGACACAGCAGAGGCCCGGCTCAAATCTTTTAGCACTTGTAGTTCCCACATTTGTGCCATCTTAGCTTTCTACATCCCCATAGCAGTCTCCTCCCTGACCCATAGGTTTGGCCATCAGGTGTCTCCTCCGACTCATATTCTTCTGGCCAACTTCTATCTCATCTTTCCCCCTGTCTTAAATCCCATTGTTTATACTGTCCGGACTCAAATAATGCAGAAGAAATTAGTCAAGATGTTATCCTGGCCCAAAGGCCTTTTGTAAGTTTTTTTAGAAATTTTTTTTTGTCCTTTAATGACTTTTAATGAATTAATCTCAATCTTGAGCTTGTCCAGATATTAAAGTTAATGTCCTGACATGATGCCTGGAGATTGTTTGAGTCTACTTGGGGTGAATAGGCTCAGGGAACTCAAATCTGCCTATGCCAAGTAGCTGTAATTATTTGGACTCCCCTGGAAATGGAGATTTGGAGAGTGATAATCATTGGTCTTGGGTGGGATGCTGCTTTCCCATTCAAACTGAGGACCCTCTTGGACTCATTATTCCTGCTTAGGAGTCTGTGGCACTGTAACTAAGAAAGTCCAATTGTTCCTACTCCTAGAACAAGAGGCCTTTCAGATAACCACTTACGCACTAGTCACATCATCACTGGACTATTGCAATTTATTTTACACTGAGCTGCTCTTGAAACCATCTAGAAGCTACAGCTGGTCCGAAATCCAGTGATGCATGCCATGATGACTATTATGATCAATCTATGTATCATCTGTGCTTCATGAGTTGCATTGGTTACCACTTCTGGGTGTAATTCAGTGTACTAGTTATCACATATAAATCTTTGTCATGCCATGGATCATAGTTTCAACAAACATACAAACTGCATGATTGGAAGTATATCTGGCCAGCGGAGTCTCTTTTAGGTTCACTTCCCCCTTACCTCCTCCAAGTCAGCCAGAGCAATTTCTATCTTTGTGATCACAATGCCCATCAAATTGGAATATATTGAAGCTAATGTTTTGGCTTCAAAGTCTTGCAGATTTTTCTTAGTTCACATTCCCATTAGTTGTCCCTAGCCCCCTTCTGGAAATGTGTACCTGCAACCTGATGGATAAGGAAATTTAGTCACAGATGTGGTAGTTACCACTGGAGCAGGTCTGGTCACTTTCTAATAACATATGTGGGATACATTTGCTATGCCCACAATGCCAGTCACCAAATCCAATTTATTTCCAGTTATTCCAGTCTTCTAGTGCTGCAGTCCAGAATAACAAGCAATACTGAAAATGTTGGTGCTTGCCATGGCAACCTCCAACCAATGAGGTATGGAGGAGCCAGTAATGTCACAAAAATGGCTTTAATTTGGCCTGGAACTGTTAGAATAATAATAATAACAACAATAATAACAATAACAACAACAACAACAACAATAATAATAATAATAATGGTTGCATTTGTATGATGGCCTGGTCTATTAATTTATTGGCAAACTATTAAGGGTTTTTTTGAAAGTGAGCTTAAATTAGCTTCAACTAGAATCATCTATTGAATCACTTTCTCTATGAATTTGCTTTTTTTTTTAGCAATTAGATAAACACCTTCTCTGACACTTAACTGAAGAAGCTAAAGAAGCTGACCATAAACATTTCAGTTATAGGAAGTGTTAGTCTAGCTGGCTAATTGTGGCTTTATTACAGTGCTGAACAATTTTGTAAGGGGCCCATTACCTGGAATAAGGAAAGGGAACAGGAAATTTAGCTTAAATTGCTGGACAAATGTCCCAAGATAAAGATCTTATCATTAGCATGCTAAAAAGCATACCCAGAGGTGGAGAGCTTACTAATTAAGTGCGTGCACACACACATACACATACACACACACACACTATGCATATTATGACATGTTAGCCTTAAATTGCACATGTCTTCAGCAAATTAGGAAGAAATGATGAAATATCAGAAAATTCTGGTGTGTATGTGTGGTTTTAATGCTATAAAAACAGACTTCCGAATACCAGCAGGCATGCTTGATTTGAACTTCAATACCAAGTATACTTCTCTTTAATTCTGCACAGAAATAAAATGTTGAACCTTAGTTTCCTCTTTCAGCATGATTATTGGCTCAAATTGTGCCAGATAAAAGGAACCCAGTCTTGGACTGGGCCAACACACCCAAGATGCTTGATTCCTTGATTGCTCTGTAAAACAGGTGCCTGGACTGGCTTTAAGTCTTCTGAAGAAACAAGCTGCAGCACCAAATCTGATGCTATTTTTAAAATGGGTTAGTTGAAAACTTAGCTCCTTTTGGGTTTCTTAATTCCAAGGTCATCGTGAGCTTCACTTTGATGCACTGTAGAATTGCAGTGCTGGGACTGTATCAGTGCCAATACCATCATCCTATCCAGGAAGGGCTTTGATTTAGTGTGCTGGGAGTTGTATTCCCATTTGGCACCAGACTAAGTATTCTTGGATCATGAATGCAAAAGGCAGAATTCCATTGATGTGAGATTTCAGAAATTGGGTAGTTTTGGATTCCTCCATCAAATTCAAAACTACTTAAATCACTGTGAGATGGGGCTCAAGGCCATAAAGTAGATGGGATCACCACACATATGGGGAAAGTTGGTTATTTTAGGGTAAAGGTTTCCCATTTGGCTTTGGTAATTGAATTGTGGTATGCCCAGTTTAAGCATGCTACTCAATTTTCATGGGCTTCCTCTCTCAAAGTGGCAAAAAATCTAGGTAATTCTGATCCACAATGAGTTTTCTAAGCAATGGATAACATTTCTACAGTGATTGATACCAATTGAGTAAAGATGCCACCGAACAAAGAACAGAGAATGATGCCAAAGACATAAAATCACATCTGTCTGAGGAAATGGCATGGCTGAATAAATGGATTCTTGCCCATCCCCAGGAATGTGCTTAAAGGAGGTTTCATTGTTCAGTTTTTAGCAATTACAGAGCAGCAGAGCAGCAATCTGCAGGGGGTAAAAAGAGTCAGAATGGGGAGTGCAACTGTGCAGTGGAAATCCTGCCTGTTCTTTATGTCCATTGCATCATGTAAAAGAGTTGAGACATCAATGATGGGCACACTGGCAAAGACCAGGCAGAGGAAGCAGAATCCTGTTTTTGTCCCCACTGCACCTGCCTCTGAGCCTGGAGCCACTGAGACTGAGATGTATCCTCATCCGCAGGCCCTGTAGCCATGGGGTGTCTCTTTTACAGCCATATTGTTCCTGGATGGATGCTGTGCTGCCAGCTGTTGGGCTTGGATTTTATTTATTTATTTTATTTATTTATTCAATTTTTATACCGCCCTTCTCCCGAAGGACTCAATGCGGTGCACAGGGTCTTCCTGAAGCAAAGGCAAAGGTGGTATTCAGCAGATTCTGACTAATTCTGGAGAACTGGTAGTGGAAATTTTGAGTAGTTGGAGAAATACCACCTCTGACTGGTCCCATCTATCTATTCTCTGCATCCCGAGTCCCAGCTGATTGGCTGGGTCGTCTATTTTTTTCTCTCTCCAAATTTTATTATTTTTTAAACAAACATACACAAACACAACATAAAACATCAAGCCATCTTCCACTTACGTACATACAGTGTGTCAGTTGGTTTACAAATTGTTTTGTGAATCCACTTCATAGTCATCACTTACAATTGCTTGTATATGTTCTCATATTATCTATCAAATATTCCTAAATACATTAATATCATTGTCAATCAATCATTTGACTATTCTGTTATTTGTTCATGTTATGCAAAATAATCCATATTTTAATTGATTTATTTTATGACAATTCATATTATCCTAAATCTATCCCATAGTTATATTATGATAATACATCTTTATATATTCTTTATATTCTAAAATTCTACATATTTCATTATCATATTTTATTGTCTAACCACTGATAAAATAAATCCCAAATCTTATAAAATTGTTTATCTTCTTGTTCTCTGATTTCAAATGTCAATCTACTCATTTCAGCACAGTTCATGATTTTCTTAATAACTTCCTCCTGCATTGGTATTTTCTCATTTTTCCAGTTTTTAGTAAATACAATCCTAGCCGTTATTAATACATTTACAATCAAATATTTCAATTCCTTACTGTATATTTCACGTAAGATTCCCAATAAAAAAAATCTCTGGTTTCAAGTCTATGTGTTTTTTTGTCATTCTTTCCAGCCACGTGTGGATTTTAGTCCAATATCTTTTAGCATCTGCACATGTCCACTACATATGGTAATATGAACCAGGTATCTGATGACATTTCCAACACTTTTCTGATTTGTTCTTGAACATTCTTGCTATTCTTGTTGGGAGTAGATGCCACCTGTAAAACATCTTATACAAATTTTCTTTATATGCTGTTGACATTGTCATTTTATAATTTTGAGACCACAATTTTTGCCATTTTTCTAAATCAATCCCATATCCAAAATTTTTCCCCCAAGCAATCATTGTTTCTTTAACTTGTTCTTCTTCTAGCTTAATTTCTAGTAAATATCCATACAATCTAGTAAATATCCATACTTAATTTCTAGTAAATATCCATACAATTCTAGCTTAATTTCTAGTAAATATCCATACACCTTTTCATCAGTACCTGTCAAAATCTTATCTAAATCAGTCAATTTATCATAAAAACTTTCTGTTTTGGAATCTTTATCATATCTAGAACGTATTTGCGCATATGAAAATCAATTCATCTTTATACCTTGTTCCTCTAGTTTTTGCATAGATTTAAGTTCACCCTTTTCATTCAATATTTCACCATATCTAACTGTTTGTTCCTTTTTATATGTTATAGGATATGAAAATGCTTCAATAGTTGATAGCCAGACTGGAATTTTCAAATAGCATTGCCTTTTAGTCTTCTCCCAATTTAACCACAAAGCCTTTTGTATATAATGTCTTCTAAAGTACTCCTGTGTTTTAGTTCCCTTGTATCATAAAAAGGCATGCTATCCCGGCTGGGTCTTATTTTGTTGCCCTGCACAGGAGAACGGAGCTGAAAAGCAGGTTAGTGGGGTGGGGAGGGAATAGGATTTTGCAGTAATCTTTTCCCAGGAGTGGGGAGGGAATGAGGATATTGCAATAACCTTCCCACAGGAATGGGGAGGGAAGGGAGATTTTACAGTATCCTTCCCCTGCCATGCCCACCAAGCCACACCCACCAAGCCATGCCATGCCCACCAAGCTATGCCCACAGAACTGGTAGTAAAAAATTTTGAAATCCACCACTGAGCAAAGGGATACTGTCCTATGGCCTTCTATCCCCTCCTAAGCATCAGGAAACATAGAAGGAGAGATGACATGAAGGGAGCCCAGCAGGAGGGAGAACTTTACTTTTGGATCACACAGTCTTGCAATGCTCCAAGAGTTGAACACCTAACTTGTCCCAGCTGCTTCCAGTCCTGGAGCCCCAACAAAGTGTTCATTAGAAACAAGATAGTTCAGAGGGTTTAGCAGTTGTTACCCTCTTGTCTGTCCCTTATCTTTTGTGTCTTCTTGAAAGAAAGTGAATCCATAGTCAGCCTAACCAAGGATGTTCAAAGACAGGAGTGTATGGAACCAAATAGTAATAACCAACAGATCAACTCTTCAATGGGGCCTCTGCATTTGATTCAGTAATTGTCTTGACTTTCCTTCCTCAGCTTGTACCAGGCACCCTTCAGATATATTGTAGCAGAAACACTCCAGTTTTTCAGTTGACATAGGCAAATTACCCAGATGGCACCATCTTGGGAAAGTCTAATCCTGACAAGGCGTCCTATTAGCATTAACAGAGACTGAGCAATACCAATAATTTTAGATTTTATTTTTTTTGTTCTATACACACACACACACACGCAGAGAGAGAGAGAGAAAGAGAGAGAGAGAGAGAACTTAAAGTATTGAACATTCTTGGTACATTTTCCTTTCCCTATGTTCTTCTGGATAACAACCCTGTGAGGTGGGTTGAACTGACAAACAAGTTACTGGCCCAAAGTCACCTGGCCAGTTTTCATGCCAAGGCAGGACTTGAACTTATCATCTTCTGATTTCTAGGCAGCACCTTCACCATTACATCAAACTGATTCTTAATTTTTAAATTATTTTTGCATAAACATTCAGTGAAACAGTGGTAATAATGCAATTTTAGAGCTCAGCTCAATTCTATACTGTCCTTTGGGCAGCTTAATTGACTGCAGATCTTCAATAGAAGGAACTTTTGAGTCCAGCTGAATTGTTACATTCTCCTGGTTGTTGGAAGGTTTAGTAGCTGAGTGTTAAAGATTTCTGTTAGGTCTGAAGTTTTGAAGTTTTCTGAGGAGAAGATAGTTCTGAAAGGCAGGTGATTGAAGAGAACAGCAAATATACTGATATATAGGCCAAACTTGGAGTTTCTCCAAGGTATGCTTTAGCAATTGATCTGAATATTAACATTTAAACATGAATGTTTAACACCTGTGAGGTGTCCTTCTCACACTCTGCTTCTAAAAATTGGAATCAAGGCTCAAATTGGGTTGTAAAGAATGGCTTTAGCATTTGCTGGCGGAGTTGCTTGGTTTTCATGCCATAGATAATGGGATTCAGCATGGGTGGCACCAGAAGATATAGATCTGCCAACAAGATGTGGATATGTGCAGGAATATTGTGTCCCCAACGCTGAGTGTAAAAGGAGAAAAGGGCAGGCGTGTAGAAGATCAGGATGACACAGATGTGGGAGCCACAAGTGCTAAAGGATTTCTGCCGGGCTTCTTTGGAGGAGAGTCCCTGGACTGTTCTGAGAATGAGCACATAGGAGACAGCAATGAAGACTGAATCTGAGCCCACCACAAAGGTGGCTGCTGTGATCCCATAGATGTTGTTGGGTGTTGTATTTCCACTGGCCAACTTTACCACAGCCATGTGCTCACAGTAGGAATGGGCAATGACATTAGGCCCACAATATGGGAGATTGTTAACCATGCAGGTTAAGGGGGTCATGAACCCAATGCCCCTCATGAAGGCTGCACATCCAATCTTAATGATGACAGAACTGGTGAGGATGGTAGTGTAACGTAAAGGGGCACAGATTGCCACATAGCGATCAAAAGCCATGGCGAGCAGCACACCTGACTCCACAGCTGAGAAGCCATGAATGAAGAACATCTGGATCACACAAGCTTTGAAGCCAATTGTATGGGAGTGAAACCAGAATATGCCCAGGATCCTGGGCACAGTGGAGGTGGTCAGTATCAAGTCAAGGGTGGCTAACATGCAAAGGAAATAATACATGGGCAAGTGAAGGCTTGGTTCCCTTCTGACCACAAAGAGAATGGTGATGTTCCCCACCAAAGAGACCAGATACATGGAGCAGAAGGGAAAGGCAATCCAGAAGTGAGCACTTTCTAGGCCTGGAATCCCCATTAGGAAAAAAAAGGAGACACCTTTCGATTGATTGTAACAGGACATGGCATCTAACTGGCCTTAGCAACCATTTCACCACCTGCAACAGAGACAAGAAGATAGTCAGTGAAAGGGACACACTCATAAAACTGCAGAAACTTACAGTTGGAGAAGTCCTTCCAGGGAGTGGCATCCACCCTTTTCTTTCCCAACATTCACAGTCCTCGAAAATTTTATTTTAAAATTTTTCATGACTTATTACAATTGGGATTGGCTTCTACATTATACATTTGTTCTGGTGGTTGGTTCTATTGGTTGAATCTTGTCACATAGGTTATTAAAATACACAAAATTAAGAAAATGGGAGCCAAGTGTACTGTCCCAAATACTATACATTAACTTCTTCTGTTGGGGATTTTTGGGGGGGAGCTTTCTCTCATGAAATTGCAAAGTGCCAAAGCAGCATACATTTGCTGGGCGCATCCAGCCCAGAAAGGGAAGGGTGCTCTAAACCTGTAGAATCTGACTGTGTTGGGACCACTAGACTGATTCCTTATTCGATAGAGTCTCATATACATGTATATGCACACACACACACACATTCCCACATGGAATAGCTCTGTAGACATCTGAAATGATTCCACCACATCTGGTTTTTTTCTCCAAAAGTTTTTTACTTTTTAAATTTTATGCATCTTTCCATGTGAGCAACATGTTTCCAGGTTATAACACTTGTACATAGTCATACTTTAATTTCCATTAATCTTATATAATATTAACTCATATCATTATCCATTTCACTCATCTTTAAATAAGTTTGCATTTCATATTTCAATTCACTAATTCAATATCAATATCATTTCCTCCATACATAAGTTTTCAAATCTTTATCCCCTATTATTTCCATTTTCAGCTTACCACCTATTTTATTTTACATTACATGTCACTGTTATCCTTAGTTTTCTCTAAACTGATATATAATAAGCAATCTAAAAAATTCCACCACATCCTTAAGGGGTTGATGAAAAAGGTCTATCCAGCTTGGATGCTTCTATATACTGATTGGTAACAAAAAGCCTGGTTAGAGCCTTCTCTCAAGATAGTGATGCCTTCTAGAAACATAGAGGGAGCATATGCAAACAATGGAAAATCGATGTGGATGTGTGGGCGCATTTGTGTTGTATGGCATAGAAGAAAAAGAAGACTAGTGGTCTCTCAGTGGAAACTAAGCCTGGCAGAATTTCTTTAGGACCCTGTAATAGCAAAGAGATTTGCACATTGAAGAGGAAGTCAGGGAAGCCCACAGTCCAATGAGTTTGGGGAAACATCAAACTATTCCAATTTCCTTTATTGCCTATGAAAAATATGTAATGACTCATCTTTGGATGACCAGGTAGGGCTCCCATCTTTTTTAAACCTTGTCCCGTTTAAGAATATCTCATGTGCTATCACAACCCAAAAGGCTATGGGTACTGTCCAATCATGACTAAGGATGGAAAACTTCAAAACTCAATGAACTTTTTCTTGCTTTCTTCCTCCAGTCCTAAGGTAGGATTGCTTTGCTAGATCCACCCCATTTTTCCTAGGTGTTTCAGAACTCAAACGAAAAGACATTATGTTTTGTTCTCTGGATGATATCACCTTCCTTCCTTCCTTCCTTCCTTCCTTCCTTCCTTCCTTCCTTCCTTCCTTCCTTCCTTCCTTCCTTCCTTCCTCCCTCCCTCCCTCCCTTCCTTCCTTCCTTCCTTCCTTCCTTCCTTCCTATCATTCCTTCCTTCCTTCCTTCCTATTTTAATTTCATGATAATCAGCACTGTAGGTGAGGCTATATCAGCTCCAACTCAAGGGGAGTCTGGGAGCCCCTTTTCCAACTAACTCATTTTATTAAAAGGCAGACATTTTCACAAACTGTATCTCAGATATGTGGAGGGGCTGAACTGATGTAGGGTTTAAATTGGGGTGATGGAGGGAAAGAGAGGAAAACAAATAGGTTGTGCAGATTTAGATTCCATGGGTGAATCCCCTTATTAATTGTACAGACTACAGTTGTAGTACATTACGAACTTGCAATCAGTAGTAACTCTTTCTGAATCTCCAGAGAGATTGAAGCAGTGTTTCCCAACCAGTGGCCACATTTAGATGTGTGAATTTCAGTCCCCAGAATTTCCTAGTGATTTAAATCCTAAAATCTAGTCAGCCTCCAAGTGAACCTCCCATTCACCACAATGGCATAATATCAGCAAAAGCTGCTCTTTTGTCAGTACTTAATAAATTCTACCTTAAAAAACCAGCTTCAGTTAAATTTAACTAAATTGGATATGACTAGAGCTACCATCACCCATAAACCCTGGACAAATACTCTCCCAGCAAGGGGGCTAGGAGAAGTGGGGTACCTTGGGTTGAGCACATCTAGCACAGCTTCTGACCATACCCCTGGTGTGACTGAAGCCGCTCAGGCTAATCTCCTCCATCTCCCAACAATTACTCGCCCTCACCCTTCTGGGCCTTAGCTTCTGCACCCCTCTAGTGCCAGATTCAACTATCGCGACCCATTTCTTGCACAACAGGGGCACTACTAGCATATTATCAGACCCACAGCTGTTGTAGGTCATGCTTACCTGGAGCTTGTTTCTGGGTCACAGCCGGGGGGGTCTACACATGTACACCTCAAACCAGCCACAAGCTGTCTGGGAGGAAGAGGGTGTCTTAATAGTGTGGCTCTGACACCTGTGGGATCAATAGTCCCCATATGTTGCAGGAGGGAATACTAAGACTGAAATCAACATGTCTGGTAACTAATGCAGGAGGGAATATATATGCAGAAGGAAATAGAGCAGGCAATACAAATCCATGTGGGTTGGTAGAAAACAAACTTTGGGAAAGCCCAAAAGATGCAATGGATTTGTTGGAGACCTCATCGAGAAATGCAAATATGGATTCCTTCAGGTTATTTGCTTCACACTAAACTGCATGTCCCAAAAGTGCTTTTTCAGGAGGCAACTGGACTTTCTCGTTTTTCTTTGAAGACAATTTGCTTCTCAGCTGAAGAAACTTCTTGGATGAAAAACGAAATGTCTTCAAAGAAAAAACAAGAAAGTCCAATTTCCTCCTGAAAAAGCATATATACCCCTTACTCTCTCATCTGTCTATCAAGTCGCTTATTGCCTACAGCAACTTCATGGCAAACAATCATTCAATCATTTGACACATGTTCTAAAAAGCAAAGAGGCACCCAAATCACTCCCAAACAGAAAGGAAGATTTCCTTTCAAGCTATAAGCGTAGAACCAACAATATTCTTTTCTTCAGTTTTATTGTCTACATTTCTGCAGTGACCTGTTTGTTTTAAATAGCTTTCACCCGGGAAAACCCACACTTTCTCAGCCAGAAGAAGGGGTTATCAACAGTGAATGAACCAAATGAGCCCAGTGTGCAAAAAACTATCCGATTGCCACCTGCAAACTAACAAATGATGTGTCTGTGGCCACTGGGCCTTTAACTGGCCTAGTTAAAGGAGTTCTATGAACTCAGCCAGGAAGTCTTGAGTCTAAGATTTCTGGAGTCCCGTAGCAATATCTTTTTCAAAAGGGGGCAGGTCACAGCTCTGAATGTGTTTTCATGAGGTCAGATGGCACAAGATGGTTGTTGATAGGCAAAGATAATTCATTGGATGGATTTGCAGAACATACAGCATTTATCCATATCAGTTAGAGAAAAAGGCACAGGCGGACAGCCACCTTAAAGTGCTTCAGTGGGCAGAAAAGTAGAATCACAATGTCATAAATATTATATACAGTTGGAAGGGTCCATTTTAATCCATTACTAAGCAATTTGCAGGAAAGCCAGCAGGCAAATATAACTTGATAAACTCTTGCTACAACTTCGTTCCACAAGTTGTTCTGCTTCCCAGTAGGCTCCTGGGTGCAATAATTCAAGTGCTGGTATTTACCTACAAAGCCCATCATGGCTTAATATGTTCAGAAACCAATCAGAATTCAGCTCTCAATCTTGCTTCTAACAAGTTTTATCTGGGGTAATTTCTATTTTGGTGTCCCTGGCATGTTTCTTAAGGCCCGCTCTGTTCTTCTCATGCTTGCACATAGATGCAAACAATTACAAGAGAAGAGGAAGAACTTTGGGGCTGTCCTAGGCTTATCAATAAAAAAATGAAAGCTCTGAAAACTTGTCTGAAGGATTTTATTTGTTTATTTATATTTTTACTTATATATTTATGCATTTATATAGCTGCCCATCTGTTAACCAATTCTAGGTGGCTCCCAATTAAAAGTTAAAATAATACATATGAAATCATATTAAAACTATAAAATTAAACAGACTGAAACATTGAAACATTAAAAACAACAAAGACCTGGCACCCAGTCAAACTTCTATTGTGCAATTATCTAGTCTTCTCTCAGTACTTGGAGAAAGATCTTTGATGCTTTAGGAAAGCACGTCATGCTATGTAGGGCTTTAAAGATGATGATCAGCACCTTGAATTGCACCCAGAAAGAAACTAAGCCAGCACAGCAACTCAGGTGTTACATGGGAAAACTCAGGAGTCCATATTATGTACACTGCTACATTTTGGACCAGTTGAAGTCTAAATGCACAGAAAGAGCAACAGTCCAGGCACGCACATCGCATGAGGGACTCCTTTTTCCTTGTGAAGAACTTTACCCCCACAGAAGTTTCGTTCTTCTGTTTTCAGCCCTGTATCTAGTCTAGCAAGATCATTTTGAAGTTTATTTCTGTCCTTTCCTACCCAATTTTGCTTGCTTTTATCTATAGCCATACAAAATCCAGTCTATTTTTTTTAGAAAGGTGGTGTTCACAAGCAATAGCAATAGCACTTAGACTTATGTACTAATTCACGGTGCTTTTACATCCCTCTCTAAGCAGTTTACAGAGTTAGCACATTGCCCCCAACAATTTGGGTCCTCATTTTACCGACTTCGGAAGAATGTTAGGATGAGTCAACCTTGAGCCTGGTGAGACTCAAACTGTCAAACTGCTGGCAGCCAGCAGTCAGCAGAAGTAGCCTGCAGTACTGCATTCTAACCACTGTGCCGTCATGGCTCTCACCACCTGAGACACTAAAATATTTTGGAACACAAAGTCCAACAGCTGCAACCAGCTGGCAAAAATTAAAGAGCTTTATCCAGAAAGATGCAGTGTGCAGGAAAGCCAGTTAAACCATTCTTAAGAGAAGGCTGTCCTGTCTTTTTCTTCAAAAACTTTGGAGATGGAGAACTCACAATCTCCAGACTTTCCCTGTTCCTCTATTGTATGGTACAGATCTTTCCCTCAGAAAGTTTTTACACCTGTTTAAACTAACTCTGCAGTCACTATTTATGCCCTGGTACTCATCCTTGTTTCTATGCTAATGGGACTTTGTTTATTTTAAAAGCTCATGTTGTGATGGCTCCACATGACCTGAAGAAGGAGATCAAGAGCCCAGGATTCTCTTCAAGACAAAGAAAGTTTGCTGGGATTTCAGCCATTCAGCTACTGTATTACTGAATGCATGTGATTAGGTATATTGGTTTAAAGGACTCATAAAGGTGCAGTGCATGACTCCATTTTGCATGAAATATATACACAACACCTACCCCATAAATGGTTAAATTCATGAAACAAAGAGAATAGGGCTTTGGAGGAAGAAGCGCTTATTGATTGTCTGCTAGCCCTCCATGCTTGTAAAAGTTAAGCTCATTTAGAATGCCTGAAAGTTGCAGAATAAATGATAAGATATTGGAGAGAGAGGAGTTTCAGAAAGAGCATTGGCTTTGGAATGGGCAAGAAAGAGCAGGCTGCTGGTGGTAATAAATGAGAACAGAGAAATGAACTACTGAAGTTGGATGTGGAGATCCATTCTGAAGTGTGGGAGAATCAGCCAGTTAATATTTTCCATGATAGATAAAGACTTCTATATCAGAATTAGGGAATCGGTTCTTTAAGGCAGGGGTCAATTCAGTCTTGAAACACACTAGGCAGGGCAGAATAACAGGGAAACTCCCATGAGAAGCTTCCTCTGTCCAGCTTTGGTCTCTACAAACTCCCATACAGCTGGTTCCAGGAGACTCCCAAAGGGACATTGAATCTTGAAGATCTATAAATCCTCTTCTATTTTTCAGACAAGGGCAGAGACTGGCTGGCAGGGATTTGGCTGGCCATGAACAGATGTTTTCTGAGCTCCTGCGCATCAGTTTGCTCCTTTAAGGAGGATCACCTGCCACTAAGGTACTGCAAAAGATGAAACTCTGTGTGATACATAGAGTTGAGTTCTGAAGTGTGAACAGATTCAGCCAAAATTTGATTCCTGCAATTTTGTTCTCCAAAGACTGCATTTATAAAGTGGGCCTGGATACATGAAGGAGCTGCAACTGAGAATGCAATGGTATTACATGAGAATCAATGGTGGGGTTCAAATTTTTTTACTATTGGTTCTTTGGGCAAGGCTTGGTGGGCATGGCAGGGGAAAGATACTGTAAAATCTCCAGTCAGAGGTGGCATTTGCTGGTTCTCTGAACTACTCAAAGTTTCCACTACCGGTTCTCCAGAACTGGTCAGAACCTCCTAAATACTACCTCTGATGAGAATGTTTTTAGGGATGTAGCTTTCTGTTTTGATCCTTCAGCTTGTCTGCTATATAAACTTTAAGCATTCCAGCCAATTCTAGAAGAGCCTAGACCTTTCCTCAGACAATTTCTCCCTAACATTTAGGTCTAATGAGTCATATTTGGAGTGCTTCTGGGAATACACCATTTAATCATTACTTCATTTACTATGCTCTAATTTTTGAGAAAGAAAGATCACTTTGGTGGGCTTTGTCATAATTTGGCTAATTTGTATTTGTCAGTGCAATGTACCCAGGAAGAGATAGTTAAAGTTACATACAGAACTATTATATATTAGGTTTGGTTTCATTATGCATCCTAAAGCAGGATGTGTAAAAGTGTGCATTAAATGGGACAGAAGTTAAAGATGGCATCAGACAAGCAAATGAATAAATAAACAAAGGTATTCCACAAATTGTGAAGGTTATTAAAATAGCCTATATAGTCCACTTCCCCTTAAGCTTTCAGAGTACAGAGGTTAGATTATGTCATGCCTGCATGTACAGGAATCATTACATGATTCCCATCAATCCTCTTGGAGAAGAGGGTGGAGACCTTTATTTTTGTATAGTGTATATCCAGTCTGATATTTTCAGTAATATAACTTCTACCACAGTTACCAGTTTAAGCTTACTGAAAATAATCAGACTTGATAATCTCTCTGTATCTCTGTACTATGAAAGCTTTGGAAGGTGGGCTGAATAGACTTTTCTGAGAGCTTTTAAATGTCCTTTCCTGCAAGCTACAGAGTGCCAGGATCTGGACAGCTCCTATAGCTAATACTCTTATTTATAATTATTCAAGTGCAAAGATCTGAGACTTTAACTCTCAGAAGAAGGTTTGAAACTTCAGGCTACCCACACATCTGATCGTTCCCAATAAAGATGGGACTGGTAACATGGAGCATCATGATGGACAGTGGAAGTACACATCTTGCAGGAATTAATATGTTTGTGAAATTGAGAAAAAATGTTTAGAAAAGATCTCATTCTATTAAAGTGTTTGGAATGAAGCCTAACATTGGTTTAATGTATTCCTTCTGTTTCTCTTCTCAGATTTTTTACCTCTAGGGTAGCTCATGTGCCCTTTCTCTTCCCATGATGGCCATAGTGAATGAAACCGACTACGGCCTCATGCAGTTTTTCTTGAAAGGGGTCCCAGGTCTGGAACACGCTCATCTCTGGATCTCCTTCCCATTTTTCTCTATGTATCTCATTGGCATGTTGGGGAACTGTGGACTTCTCTACATCATCTGGTCTGAGGAGGCCCTTCACAGGCCCATGTATTACTTCCTCTGCATGTTGTCTGTCACGGACATAGTCATGGGAACCTCTACAATGCCAAAAGCATTCTGCATTTTTTGGCTAAACCTAGAGGAGATCAGCTTCGGGGCCTGCTTGGTCCAGATGTACATTGTTCACACCTTCACAGGGATGGAATCTGGAGTCCTCATGCTCATGGCTTTGGACCGTTTTGTAGCTATCTGTTATCCATTGAGATATGCTACTATCTTGACCCACCCAGTCATTCTTAAGGTGGGGGTCCTCACCTTCATCAGAGGAGCAGTTCTTATCCTCCCCTTTCCTTTTCTAGTCAGGAAAATGATATATTGCCACAGCAGAGTTATTGCTCACACCTATTGTGACCACATGGCAGTGGTAAAGCTGGCTTGTAGCAATATACGGGTTGATGCTATCTATGGCCTAACAGTTGCCATGTTGATTGGGGGCTTTGATATTTCCTGCATTACAATGTCTTACATCATGATCCTGAAGGCAGTTGTGGGCCTTTCCTCCCCAGAACAAAGGAGCAAAGCATTTGGCACCTGCACGGCTCATCTCTGTGCCATTGTTATCTCTTATACACCAGCCTTCTTCACCTTCTTCGCACACCGTTTTGGTGGTCATCACATCCCTCCTCCTGTTCACATCATTATGGCCAATCTTTACCTTCTTCTGCCTCCCATGATGAACCCCATTGTTTATGGAGTGAAAACAAAAGAGATCCGTGAAAGTGTCCTGAGATTGTTCCATAAGGAAAAAAGTATGGCAGCCCCTAACCATTGATGGAGAAAAAAATATCCATAAGTATGCCATCAGCAGAATAGAGAAAAACCATATGATGGGTAAAACTTGCACTTAAATTAGCATATTTATTTCTGGTGAAGGAGCAAAGGTTACATCACTGGTTAGCAAGAAGGGAAATCCAGCCATCAATCAGGATGCTCACAAGGCCCCACTCTTCCATCTTATAAAAATGTCCAGAGAAGATTGTACTAATTCCCAATGATTTTGTAAGCTTTCTAGAAGAATTGGTATAAATAACCATGCTGATGCAGGACTTTTTCTGAGAAGCTTGTGGCAGATGATTCTCACTGAAAGTAATGTTTTCTATTCTCAGGGATGGAGCGTTTCCTTATATTTTATTCCAAAAATATGCAAAGAGAAGATGGGAAATGGCTTTCCTTGGAAACTCAAAGGGAACTCTTGGGATGCTTTTCTCTCAGAAATCACCCCTATCAAATATCAATGTACAGAGGACAGAGATCTCTCTTCTGCTCTGGCTTGTTTACAGGATAATGTTTAAGCTTAGTAAGCTACTCTAGCATGTTTTCAGGCAGTTGGAGCCCATTAGAAGGAGCTATAAAAAAAACGATGAAGATACATTGAAGATTTTGCTTTGAGTTGAGGAGGCTGCTTTCCTGCCTTCCCAGACTACCCAGAGAGATAGTCACTCTAATAGTGGGGTTCCCAATGAGTTAGCAGAGGTTATTCCTGCTTAACTCTTCTATTGCTCCCTTCCCAAATTCAGAAGAATGAAATATTTTCCATTCACCAAGGAAGCACAGCCATTATTTTCTCTCAGTTCCATATGTCATACATCTCCCTATCCTAAGAGTTCCCTTTGCAGGGCAATGGGTGGCTATATAAATTTGATGAATGAATGAATGATAATAAACTGCACGATGAAGGAGTGGCTTGTAAGGGAGGAGAAATTCACTTTACAGGCTTATAAACATAAGCTCAGAATTACAGTAGTAAGTTCTGCAGGTCATTTGACACACCCAAATTTACATTTTAAGCAAATGTGGCAGTTGTACAGCAAACACTACAATTGTTAAGTGAAATTATTGGTCTCAATGGGCATTTTTGCCAGAAATCAGAAGTGGTTTCCAGCAAAAAAAAAAAAGAAAAAATTAACAATCTAAATTGTGGTCACATAACCATGGAATTCTGCAAATGACTGTAAATGTGAACCAGTTACTGAACACCTAAAATGCAATCAGGTGACATGGGGGGAATGGACATTGGAATGTTGGAACTAGGACTTCAGTATCTTTTTTGGAGTCCATTATAACTTGGAATGGTTTGTAAGTGACTGGTTGTTAAGCCAGGACTACATAGACACAAAATCAGACATATTTAAAAGAGGGGAGATATGTGAAAAGTTAAATGCACCATTCAGAGTGAGCAAGCATTTATTTTCCTTCTTGGGATTCAGAGTTTTGGTGCTCTCTGGGAAGAGGTTTCCAACAGCCCCACCCTCTCTTTATTTGGAGAGCTTGTTTTTTTTAAAGGGAACTGGAAGTAAGGGTGCTTGTGGTTGTGTCAAGAAAGCTGTCAAGCCAGGAAGATAGCAAAGACAGGAGAAAGAGAAACTCCAACCCACAGCATCTCAGTGGAAACTGCTTTCAAGCAGTAAGAGAAGTCTTTGGAGCTGCAAGATGCCTGAGAATAGAGCTGAGAGATAAGGTAGGAAAAGATACTGACCAGAGTCTGTCACCAGAACCAAATCATCCCACTATGTGTAGCAGCCCAGATACAGGACTCCACAAACCAGGTCCTACAATGGCAGTAATTGGCATAAATGGGAGATGGAAGACAGAAGCCCATTCACAAGTCTACAGAGTGAAAAGGATTTTCGCAGGCAATCAATTGATATTGGCTACAAGAGCTGGAGTAACGGAAACAAAAGATTTAAAGAGCTGAGAAGTAGTAAGGATAGGAAAACATACTACAAACTTAGAGACAAGAATATTGAAACAGAACTTGGAGATAGACATTTATGAATTAGACTTGTGGCCATGGGGGTCATTGTTTTGTAGATATCCCTTTACCTGATTGATGCCTTCGACAGTAACAGAATTTATAATGTACTGGAAAAGTTCTTTAAAATTCAAGGATATACTGAGAGGTGCATTTGCCTTTAAAGCAGCCTATCTGAACTGTCTAACACAGACCTCTCCAACCTTGACAACTTTAAGACTTGACTTCAACTTCCAGAATTCCTCAGCCAGCAAAGCTAAAGCTGGCTGAGGAATTCTGAGAATTGAAGTCCACAAGTCTTAAAGTATTTATTTATTTATTTATTTTTATTTGTCAATTGCTTACAAGATAATAGGTATAAGTAAAAACATAGTTATGAATACATGGATACATATAAGAAAAATAAAAAAATAAAAGAAACAATAGGACAGGGATGGTAGGCACGTTGGTGTGCTTATGCACGCCCCCTACAGACCTCTTAGGAAAGGGGTGAGGTCAATAGTAGACAGTCTAAGGTTAAAGTTTTTGGGGTTTGGGGAAGAAATCACAGAGTCAGGTAGAGGATTCCAGACATTGACCACTCTGTTGCTGAAGTCGTATTTCCTGCAATTAAGTTGGGTGCGATTAACTTTGAGTTTGTATCTATGGTTTGCTCTTATGTTGTTATGGTTGAGGCTGAAGTATTCATTGACAGGTAGGACATTGCAATGTATGATTTTATATACTATATTTAGATCGGACCGAAGGCGGTGTAGTTCTAGGTTTTCTAGGTCTAGAATTTGAAGTCTGGTGGCATAAGGTATTCTGCAACGAGTAGAGGAGTGGAGAACTCTTCTTGTGAAATATTTCTGGACTTTCTCAACTGTGCTAATATCAGATACGTAATGTAGGTTCCAGACTGATGAGCTGTATTCGAATATTGGTCTAGCAGATGTTTTGTATGCTCTAGTTATTAGTGTAATATTACCAGTGAAAAAGCTACGTAAATAAGTTGCCAAGGTTGGAGACTCCTGGTCCAGCACAATCAAATCTCAGGATTTGATGACAGGACATGTTTTATCACATTTTGTACTATATCATATGGGTTTTGGACATAGTTCTTCAGTTAACCCATTTGATTCAAAAATTGTTGCCCTATGATGTACCATTTTGGTGACATACAAACAGGAGAGCTTTAATAGTATATTGTGATGGAATGTACAGATAGTCCTCAATGTATGACCACAATTGAGCCCAACATTTCTGTTGTTAAGCAAGACATTTATTCAGTGACTTTTGCCCTATTTTATGACCTTTCTTGTAACAGTTGTTAAGTGAATCACTGCAGCTGATAAGCTAGTAAGCTAGTTGTTAATGAATCTGGCTTCCCTGTTCACTTTGCTTGTCATAAAAGGAGATTTCATGACCTTGGGACACAGTGTGATGACACACTGCGTGGCACAAAAGCAACAAAGTCACAAAAGTAGGTAAAGATCCTTTAATACCTCCAACTTGGCCCCCAATGTCCAGTTATCATTGGCTGGAGAAAAAACTCTCCAAAGAACAGTTTTTAAAGGGAAGAAATTCAGTCCGAACCCAAAGTACATATAGATTATACACAAACCATGCTGCAGCAATTAACAAGACAGGGCAGGATAAGGAATTGTAGACTTCAAAAGATAACAAAACACACACAATTGGGAGGACACCAGAACCCAGATAAGACTTGACAAACAAAGATAATTCATGCTTTGCTTCCAGCAAAGTGCTGTGTGCAAATGCCCTTTTTAAATCCTGTTTTCCCAGCTGCAACTAATGAAGGGAATCAGGGCCCTTTTCTCCCCCATAGCCCCCATAACTCATGTTTCTCCCTTCTCCGTTCTTCCCTGTGTGCCCTAGGATGAGTCTTCCTCTAAAGGCCCAGCCAGACTGAGCCCTTCCCCAATTTCTTCCACAGCCAGCGGAGCCATACTCCCACTCCCTGACAGCTGCTCCCCCTCCCCCTTGGAATCAGATTCCAACAGGGGCATGTTACACAGCAACAGTCATAAATATAAACCAGTTGCCAAGCATTTGAATTTTGATCACATGGTCATGGGGATGCTGCAAAGTTTTAACTGTGAAAATCGGTCATGTCATTTTTTTCAGTGCTACTGTAACTTTGAATGGTCACTAAATGAACTGTTATAAGTCAAGTACTATAACAAGTAGGTAAATTCTATAATAAGAAGGTAAATTCCCAGGAGGGAGGGGATATATTCCAAAGGAAAAAGAGAGCTCAGTTCAGTTACTTTGTGTGAAAAAAAGAGAGTGAAGGCAGCTCCTTCCTAATAATTCCTAGGCATAGGATTCATTTGGACAGTAGTTTGTTTTAGTTTTGCAAGATTCTGTCAATAAGTGTGGAACAATAAAGAAATCTATTTGAAAAATATTTGTCTTTCTTGGGTTTTTGGGGGAGGGGGCAGATATATATAGACAAGACTGAAAAAGTTGCAAACTTATAGTAAGAGGAAGACTTTGAAATATATAGGTAAGAAAATGGAACCAAGCATAGAATCCACATTAGATTTAAATGTAAGGAATAAGAATTGATTGTTCTACAATTCAACAGGATTTTTTTTGTGGAAACAACAAATTCAGTCTTTGTGTCTATGACCTGTATTGGATTAAGAAAAACCTTAATGCTCATCATGTGCCATGAGAAAAAGAGCTGAGGAAGCCAAAGGAAAACATCTCTATGGCACCCAAATAGATCAAACCCCAGAATTTTCTTGAGTGCATTATAACCTTGAATCCTTGAAGATCCTTCTCAAGCAATTCTGTGGAATGACCAGATGACTCTTCATTGGATCTGTTTGGTCTTCATTCCATATACAAGAGGCTCAATGCTGGAGGTGCCAGAAGGTATAGTCTGGTCAGGACAGTATGGCTATTGGAGTCATGGATCTCTTGAAAACTGTGCTCCATGGACAATCCAATGAAGGGATATAGGAAAGAAAGACAGCAGAAAGGAGGGAGAAAAAGATTTCCAGGGCCTTCAAGTGTGTCCCTTGGGATAAACTGGGGGCAGTTTTCTGGATGAAGATGTAAGAAAGAGAAATGAGGAGTGAATCAAGTCGAATGGCAAAAATGATGACCACCAGTCCATGGATAGCATTGAATTTAATACTGGCACATGGCCAGCTTCATGACCTTTTGATGCAGGCAGTAAGAATATTTGATTGGCAAAAGGGCAGCCTCTGAATGAAAACTGGCAATTGGATTAATGCCACCAAGTTTATCTTAGCTATCCTGTGGCCAGTGAGGATAGAAGAAAGATTCAATGAACAGTAATGGCTATCTGAAGGTCCAAAATTAACAAGTTAACAACATGGTTGGCTCCATTCCCAATAAGATGTGAATGGAGAACATCCAGATCAAGGGAGTATCAAAGGCAATGCTAGTAGAGTGAGTCTCATTATAGCCAACATCTTTTGCATAGTAGATAAGGAGAACATGATGTCAGTGGGTGACAGCATTCAGAGGAAAAGATACATAGATTGGTGGAAGCTTTGATCAACTCTGATACTGTAAATAATTGTACTGTTCCCAAGGAGAATCGGAGTGAACAAGCAGTGGTGGGATTCAACTATTTTACCACTGGTTCTGTGGGCCTGGCTTGGTGGGTGCACTTTGCACGCATTTGTTTGATACTGACCTTCTTCTGAAATCCTGCACTCTCCCTGTGTGTTAAACAGCTGATGTGCAGCAATCCACGGTGTGTGAAGCATCTGAGCTTGAAAACCAGGAAATAAAGGTCAGAATAGAGCCAGGGCAGGCCCAGGAGCTGATGATCGGAGCGAACTGGTTCATTCACAGATGATCCTTGGAGCTACCGGTTTGGCCAAACCAGTAGAATACCACCCCTGCAAACAAGAAACTGAAAAGAAAAGCCAACCAGAAGTGAACTTCTAAACCAGGGAATCCAATAAAATAAAGACTAAGGCAGAAAGGTTGCCTTCATGAAGAGACAGCATGCATCTTGTGCCTCTAAGTGCCTTTTCAGGAAAAACTGGAACCAAAAGCATCACAATCATTTTCATCTTCACATAGCATTTTCTACACAGCCAAGATGTTTGAGCTGCCTATCTTGTTGAAACTGGGCCCTCTAGAGCAGTGGTCACCAACCAGTGACCAGGGACCACTGGTGGTCCACAAGAAAATTTTGGTGGCCTGCTGAGAAATGTCATCTCCAAAGCACCCCTCAAAGCAATTAATCCAGGCTGCATGGGAACACAAGGCTGCACCACCCATATGGGTTGCGGGAACACAAGGCTTGTGTCGCTTGTATTGTGAACAACACAAGATAGTGAGGGGAAGGGGAAGGGCAGAGGTGGGAGCTTGCCCCACTCGCTCGATGCACCTGGCCTGGCCACCAGGCTGCTTCTTTCTGCTTCTTTCTTCTTCTGTTTTGGCTGCACGCAAGGAAAGCAGCAAAAGTCTTTCTTTCTCTGCCCCCAACTCTGCCAGAAATGAGTCTTTGGGACCCTGCAAGGCATCCTGCTCCAAGATGCTGCACTGGTGCGACAAATCTCACAAAGACTCATTTCTGGTGAGTTTGGGGCAGAGAAAGAAAGATTTCTGCTGCTTCTGCTGTTTCCTTGCATGAAACCAAAAGAGTCTGTTTGTCTGACTCTCTCTCTCTCTCCCTCTCCCCCCCTCCCTCCCTGAGAATGGAACTGGAAATGGTATCTTGTGATCCCAAATAAAGAATGATCAATCAGTAGGAAAATGGGGTGGGGAATTTTCCTGCAGACTTTTTTGGGGGATTTTCCCAGGGCCTCTGCTGCTTTCTTCAGAGACCTTGGGAAAATGTCAGCAAGCCACCATCAGTCAAAATTCATATTAGTGGTCCACGGGATTTAAAATTATGAGTTTGGTGGTCCCTGAGGTCCAAAAGGTTGGCGACCCCTGCTCTAGAGAACACAGGAATGGGTTCCAACACTTTTTACATGCATTACAATGAACAACATAAAAGTGAAAGGCAAGGAAGGGGTGTTGGGATTCTTGGCAAAGCCTGACTAAGGTAGACAGAACTTTCATGCTCCAAATGCCATAAATGTGGCCTGGTTGCCAAATGTTCAAGAATGGTCACATGACCATGGGAGGCACCTATCAGAATTTGAAATGTGGGTCATAAGTACCACCCAGGTATGTCCATCATAACTTTGAACTGTCACTAAGCATAGTAACTGAAGGATCTACCTGTATGCATCTGACCTTTCCTTTGACAGTGTCTCTTGGCCCATGTTCCCAAAATCATTACCACTACAATTACAATTGTATCACATACCATTACAATTATTTAGAAAGCAAGCTTGGCCATTGGACCAGTGCACATAAGGCTGTCAGGGCAGCAGGAGATGAACAGTGAGATAACATTGTCTCACCAGGTGTCACCTTCATATGGGTTCTAGCATAATCTATCTTATAGTATGGTTCACTTGAATGAATGTGAAGTTTTGAAACATGAATGATTCATTCAGTGAATCATTCATATTTCAAAACATCCCATTCACATTCATTCAAGTGAATCATACTGTAAGATGGCTCATGCTAGAACCCATGTGAAGGTGACATTTGGTGAGACAATTCAGTGAGAAGTCACAGTAATTCAGTGAGAAGTCGCAGTAAAGATTTTTGTAGGTTGGTGTGGAAAGGGAAATGGATATTTATTTTATTTTGGCAGGAGTTAGATATTTGGACTACAGGATACAGTTTTTGTTTTGGACATTTTATTTAGTTAAATATTTGGGGGGGGCGACTTGCCTGAAGGAATCTGTCAGTGCACATTGCCTGTACATCTTTTGGTCTCTAAGTGTTGGGAACATATCAACTTACACAGAGTATAAGCTCCATATTGACCACTCTGTTGCTGAAATCGTATTTTCTGCAATCAAGTTTGGAGAGATTTATTTTGAGTTTGTATTATTGTTTGCCCATGTATTATTGTGAGTTAGCATTGACAGGTAGGACATTGAACCAGACAACTTTGTGTACTAAGCTTAGGTCAGACCATAGGTAGTTCTAAGTTGTCTAGGTCCAAAATTTCAAGCCTGGTGGCATAAGTATTCTATTGCAAGCTGAGGAGTGGAGTACTCTTCTCGTGAAATACCTCTGGACTCGTTCAATTGTATTAATATCCGTTATACAGTGTGGATTCCAGGCAGATGAAGTGTATTTGAGAATTGGTCTAGCAAAGGTTTTGTATGCCCTTGTTTGCAGTTCAATGTTACCGGAGAAGAAGCTTTGCAAAATTAGGTTAACAACTCTTAATGCCTTTTTGGCAATGCTGTTACAGTGAATCTGGGGCTTAGATCTTTTGAAATAAGTTCTCCTATGTCCTTGACAGACTGAGGGTCCTATGGCAACTAATGAAAGTAATCAAAGATCTTGGTTGCTTTTCCAGATGCAAAATCAGTGAAATAAAAATAATACCAAGGAACTTAATCTCTGAGAAAGAAAATTTTGTGAACAAATGAATGACTGTGAAATAACAAACATTATTGGGAAATATTTAGAAATTCATTTGATATGATAAAATGCAGACAGATTTCAAATCATTTAAAAATAAACTATGGAAAGAAATAAAACAAGACCTTGAAAGGAGGAAAATCGTAAAAATTTTCTGAATAAAATAATAGAGTTGGAAAGGACCTAGATGCAAGTCATATAGTCCAACCCTCCCTGCTCAAGCTGGAGACCCTATAGAGCAGGGTTGTCAATCTCCCGGCCAAATGGGCGGGATGTGTCACGTGCTGGCCATGCCCCTGCCTGGTTTAGCGAAGGGGGAGAAAGTCCTGATACGTCACATGATAATGCAGTGACAACATTTGACACTCTGCTATAAAGGGTCACCTCACCAGCCAAATTCCAAGTCCTGTTTCAAGGATTGCAGACCGAATTCCTGATGGAAATGCTAAAAGAATGGGGACAGCTCACCTCCCTGAGTACAGACTCCTTCTGGGAGTTTAGGTCCCCTGGAATTCTGGCAGAAATAATTTGCTCAGCATTGGAGGTTCAGAAAGGATTCTAACTAGGATAGTTGTATTTATATATTTTAATTAACAGGATTTATAATTCACTGCACTCTAAAAGAACTCTATCTAGGTAACTGCAAAACACAGAGTCTTTTAAAGTCATAAGACAGAAACAATAGAAATACCATAAAGCAAAAATACTTTGCTAAATATTTTCTATAACGGCTACCCACAATTAGTTAGGTTCAAAAGCCTGCTGAAATTTTACTGATATTATTGTGATATGCAACAAACATTGGGATAGCACAATTCTCAGGGAAGAGGGGAAGAGTGAGCCTACCTTAGAGAAAGCCCATCATTTGAACAGAATAGCATAACAGAGCTGGGGGGGACCTTGGAGGTCTTCTAGTCAATCCCCTACTCAAGCAGGAGATCCTATACTATTCCACACAAGCACATACAACTTCTGAAGACAAGTCGTTACACTGGCTAATTGTTCTCACAGTTAGGAAATTTCTCCTTAGTGCTAGGTTGGTTTTCTCCTTGATCAGTTTCCATCCAGTGCTTCTTATCCTACCTTCAGGTGCTTTGTAAAGTAGGTTGAGCCCCTCTCTTCTTTCTGGTAGCTCTTTAGATTTTGGAACACTGCTATCATGTCACTCCTAGGAAATTACTCCTTAGTTCTGGGTTGCTTCGCTCCTTGATTAGTTTCCATACATTGTTTCTAATCTTCTGGTGCTTTGGAAAATAGATTGACAGATTCTTCTTTGTGGCAGCCCCTCAAGTATTGGAACACTGCTATCTTGTCACTCCTAGATCTTCTTTTCACTAGACTAGACAAACCCAATTCCTGAAACTGTTCTTCATATGTTTTACTTCACCACTAATAATCTTTGTTGTTCTTCTCTTCACCCTTTCCAGAATCTCTACATCTTTTTTATATCTTGGCAACCAAAACTAGATGCAATATTCCAAGTACGGTTTTACCAAGGCATTATAAAGGGGTAATAATACTTCATGTGATGTTAATTCTACCCTCTGTTAATGTAGACTAGGACTCCCTTGGTTTTTTTGGAAACTGCCAGACACTGCTGGCTCATATTTAAGTGATTGCTCCAAGATCCCTCTCACAGTTACTACTATTGATCCAGGTACCACTCTCAGAGATAGTTGATAGAATTGATGAAGAATGGCTGGGAAAGCAGGTAGATTTCATGGGGATTAAATCAAAATATCCAGATCACAGTGGGCAAAGTAGTGGCAGTTCCTTGCTAGGTTGCTTTTGACTGACCTGAGCTCATACACTGGCTTATGCAAGCTTGGAGGGATGATCTCTCTCTCTCTCTCTATTAGTCAAAATCTGCCTTTCACTGGGCTGTAATTCAGTGTGTTTGGGGGAGGTCATTTCTTCTGCCAGGAATCTGAACAAACAATATAGTAGAAGGATACCTAGAAAGATCGGAGTAAATGATGCAGCTATTCTTTATATGTAGAGAATGCATGCATCTGTTTCTTATGGCTGCTTCCTTGAAGCTCATGGGCAAGGGGTCTCATGGGCAAGGGGTCCTACTGGTCTTCAAGGATTCTGCTATTATTCCCTGCAGGACAACCTACATCTTAGGTGAAAAAATGGCCAAGATTTTCTAATGAGGCAGATCACATGGGTCATGAGACCAAGAGAAACTGGGCCTCCTTTAGAGAGGAAAGAAGAATCAATCAATGGAACCTTCATTTGGGATCTATTGAATGAACTTCAGATGCAATGCATCAAAGTTCTGTGGTAGTAACCATAATCAAAGTCAGGGACAGTACGTCAGTCAATTTGCTTCTGGACAACTTTCTATTTAAAGTTGTCTTACTATGTTCTCAAGATCTCTGGCACAAGAAGCTAATTCTAAGAGGTCATAGTTGACTCTTTACTTTTCAGTAGACTTTTAAAGATTCTCATCCGAATTTGTTTGGTTTTTATACTGTATACAATGGGGTTCATAAGGGGTGGTACTAAAAGATAGACATTGGCCATGAGGATGTGAACAATCGGGGAAGCATTTTTCCCATATCGATGGATCATGGAGAGTCCAATCATTGGTATATAGAAGGTTAGGACAGCACAGATATGGGAGATGCAGGTATTCAAGGCCCGGAGGCGCTCTACCTTAGAGGCAATACTTAACACAGTTTTGAGGATCGTAACATATGACAAAACAAGCAATATAGAGTCAAGAACCATAGAAGACACTACCACCATCAAGCCATATATGCTACTGATTCTTCTGTCTGAGAGGACCACTTTCAGAATATCCTGGTGTAAGCAGAAGGAATAGGAGAGGACATTCATCCTCCCATACTCCAGACGCTTCAGGAGAAAGGAGGTTGGGAACACAAGTAAAGCAGCTCGAAGGGTCACTCCCACCCCAATCTTGATGACCATCTCATAGGTCAAAAGGCTAGTGTATCTCAGAGGGTTCCAGATGGCCACCAAGCGATCAAAGGCCATAGAGAGTAGAATACCAGACTCAACAATGGAAAAAGTATGGATGAAGTACATCTGGACCAAGCAGGCATCAAAATAGATCACACGGTGATTGAACCACAGGACACTGAGCATGGTGGGCAAAGAAGCAAAAGATAAGCCCAGGTCTGAGAGGGCCAGCAAAGAAAGGAAATAGTACATGGGCTCATGGAGAGTTTGATCTGTCTTGAGGACAAAGAGAATGGCACAATTCCCTGTAATGGCTATAAGGTACATGGAGCAGATAGGAAGGGAAATCCAGAAGTGGTGTTTTTCTAGTCCAGGAAAGCCTGTCAGGAGGAAAATTGGGGGGACATCAGTCTTATTAGAGGATGTCATAATGCTGTCCCAAGCCATGTCTCCTATAGTCTTTGATGTGTGCTGTAAAAAAAAGAGAAAAAGAAAAGAAAAAGAAGTCACATGTTAAATGATCAACTCAAAGATCCTTACTTCTTTAACTGCCCATGTGAGACCTTTCATCAAATATATTAATTTGGACACACTACAAAAAGACTCAACTCTCTGAAGAAGGCTATAATACTGTAAAACATAGAAGGAAAGAGAAGATGATGATCATAAACAAGGGAGATGAACTAAGATACAAAAAGGTTGGGGACAGATCATCATGGAGGAAATCTATGGAAATCAAATGCGGTTACTCTGGGAGGCTGCAAAAGCTGCACAAAACCTATTTTCTCAAATTTACAGTTTTTTTTCAAAATATATTTTATTAACAGTAGGTGTATTACCCTTCATAACCACGCAATAATCATTTAAATTTTGAAAAGGAGAACAATGAAAATATATAATGGATAATTATATAATAAAATGAAGGTTAATTGCAATTAAGATTAAAAAATAATAGTGAGTCAAGATTGGGATCCATAGTTTTTGGGCTCACTCTTTTTTCCTCTTTCTGGATGACAGGAACATTTCACCTCCTCTAGTATTTCCTTTAGAGTCAATTTGGCGTCCTGGTGAAGGCACTCAGCTAGAAATCCAAGACTATGAGTTCTAGTTCTTAGGCACAAAGCAATCTGGATCCTCTTGGGCTGCCCTCCTTGCTCAGTCTCAGGAATGAGGTAAAAATCATTTTGGAAATCTTGCCAAGAAAATGGCAAGGACTTGTCCAGGATCAGAAACAATTCAATAGAAGAAGAAAAAAAAAGTACCTCCGGTAGTCCTGTAAGTTTCCAACAGCTATCCAGGCAGTTCCTTTAGTATCCCATAGTCAGAATGTCCTCTTTAAGACCTGGGAACTTGATCCTTTTTCACATCTTTTCAAATTAGCTAGAAGATCCTTTTTCATATCTTTTCTGATCTGTACTCTTTTTTGTTCTTTTTAGTATCACAGCAGTTTATCCTACCACGTAGAGATCATCAGCCCAGACAACCTGTAACCATCTTCATTAAGAGGGATTTCTCAAAGGGGAATTACAACTGATTTAAAGAGCCTCTATTAGAGACCTTGGAAGAGGCTGGTTTCTTCCAAGGCTATAGCCTGGGAATCCTTTGACCTTAGCTAAGAAGGCACCAAAGAAGAGAGTATTCCTCCCTGGTCCAAGAAAAGACCCTGCAATATCCACCAGGCAAAAGTTTTTATATGAGGGAGGTGTTGGCTGCTTACATCAGAGAAAACTATCTCTGGGAGCTGCTCAAGGCAATGTTCTTTGTCCATGTAGTCTCTAAAGAATTCCAGGGATCAACAGTGAGAAAATAGGCAGCTTGGGTTGAACTGTAGATCCCCTGGTGCATTTGAGTTTAGTTGTTTTTCCTAAAAAGATTTCATTATCCAACTAGGTAATATCTTCAGTGGTAGCTAGAATTTCAGGGAACCCAGCTAGACTTCTCTGTCCTGCTCATTCCATCTGGACTGTGGTTTCTTATCCTGTGTGTAGATTTTATACAAGAACAATGAGATGTTCTGGGATTCTCATTTTTCTAACAACATTCCAGAATGCAACATGGTTGACACTATCAGCCTTGTTAATGTTATAGTCAATGAAACAGATATTTTCTTCTCTTTCGTATTCTTTCTGTTATCCAACATGCATGAACATCAGCTATATCCCATCCCCAGAGAACTAGCAGCATCAAATTATGAAAAGAAAACTAAAAATGTTGAGGAAACATATTTCCCTGTAATATTTTCAAGCTACTGGTTTAATACCCAGGCTGATGATCTGTACTGACTTGCTTAAAGAAAGTTCCAAAATCCTTCTCATTTAGTATCATTCCATAGACACGGAATATGTCTATAGACATGGAATATATGACCTGCAACCTTGCTATATGATGACCTGGAGGCCGTGCGGAGTTGGATGGGTCGTAACAGGCTTCGTCTCAACCCGACCAAAACCAAGTGGCTGTGGTTTCCTGTGCCCAGATACAGCCAGCTTGTTCCTTCGCTGGCCCTGGGGGGAGAGGTATTGACCCCTGTGGAAAGGGCGCGCAATTTGGGTGTCCTCCTGGATGTGCGGCTGTCCTTGGAAGAACATATTGCAACCGTCGCCAGGGGGCCTTTTTATCAGATTCGTCTGATCTACCAGTTGCGGCCCTTTCTGAATCTGGGCGCACTTCGCACAGTCACTTCCGCCCTCGTTATCTCCCGCTTGGATTATTGCAATGCTCTCTACATGGGGCTCCCCTTGAAGAGTCTCCGGAGGTTACAGTTGGTTCAGAATGCAGCTGCACGGGTGATCGTGGGCGCCCCTCGGGGCACCCACATAACACCACTTCTCCGCAGGCTGCACTGGCTCCCTGTGGCCTTCCGGATTCGATTCAAGGTGGTACTGATGGTATTTAAAGTGCTCCATGGCTCGGGACCTGGGTACTTACGGGACCGCCTGCTGCCACCAACAACCTCCCGCCGCCCAGTACGCTCCCACAGGGTTGCCCTACTTGGGGTACCGCCGCCTGATCGCTGGCGGCTGGCGGCCCCGAGGGTGTGGGCTTTCTCTGTGGGAGCCCCCTCCCTGTGGAATGATCTCCCCCCAGAGATACGAGCCATGACAGACATCCTGACCTTCCGGTGCGCAGTTAAGACCCTATTTTTTAAACAGGCCGGCCTGGCCCAGTAAGGGTTTGTGGGGTTTTAAATTTAATGAGGGTTTTTAATTTTTAATCTGATTTTTAAATTTTATCTATCCCGGATTTTAAATATTTAATTGTAGTTGGACGGGATGCAGCAAGATATATGTGTTTAATCTAGTTTTAAATTTATTTCACTTGTATCTATTTTATGTGTTGTTAGGCTGTACACTGCCCCGAGTCCCTTTTTGGGAGAGGGAGCGGTATAGAAATATGAAAAATAAATAAATAAAATAAATATATCCATACTTGATTTACAAAATGATTTATTTACAAGTAGCAACTATTTGTTTATATCAACTGATCTAAAAAATAGCTAGGTCATTGGACCCAATGAGTATTTTTGATAAACAATCGAATTCATACAAATTGTATTCTTTACAAGTAGCAACTATTTGTTTATATCAACTGATCTAAAAAATAGCTAGGTCATTGGACCCAATGAGTATTTTTGATAAACAATCGAATTCATACAAATTGTATTTTGATAGTGTCCATTATTCCCTGATAATGCATAGCATCATATCTGTTACTTGAACCCCAGTAAATTAATTACAAAACATGAAACTATTTTAGCATATTGTGAGCCATTTTAAGAACATTAATTCAACCACTGTATAGTAAAAAGGAATTAACTCTTCTGACAAGCTTCTAATAAAAAAGTATAATGAGAAAAAAAACTTCTATGTATGCAGAAAAAAGTAATAGGATAAATAATACTTGTTAATCAATTAAGCTGATTTAGGATTTCTTAAGATTAGAGCTGAAAACAAGATCTATGTAAGCAATCATCTTAATATATTTACAGAGTACAAAAGAACACCAGTTATTAAAGAAGAAAAATCAGTAGCGAGAACTCTGCTGCTTTTGTGAATCAAATACTTCATGATGACACAAAGGATATGGTTGTCACAGAGTCACAAGATCACATTCAGCTAGAAAGCACCTAACATAAAATATTTATTTTACCCATTTAAATCCATAACCAACTTGATTTCTATAAAACCTATCAGCATATGGCAATACCAGTACTTTGTTTCAGCTCTCAAGGTTAATAGGTTGAACCTGCTTAATGCTTGGGTGTTGAAAACTAGGGACTAGCAGGATCATATGCGAAGCTAAGAAGTCTTTAAAAATCCACTTTCACATTGTTGCCAAGATCACTAATGGACATGTCCATTAACTTCTTACACATCAAGTTCCAGCATTATTTAGGGCTTAATAAGTATAGTAAGTACCAGCAACTTCCATTGTGCCTAGGATAATGTTAGAAACTGTGATAATGTGTGCATATCTTCCAAGCACAAACACCACAGTTTTCTGCACAAGAACTTTGTATCTTTAAGTGCATCCCTTATAATAATCCAACGGAGATGTTTTGATGTCTACAGTATAAACATGACTTTTCCATTTTCCTTTGGTTTCCAACATCATACATCCCAACATTGCAAAGCAATGACATCGTTCAATACTGTTTGAATGAATAGGATCCTAATTCCCAGCAGAGTGGTAAATAAAGGCATTGTCTTCTTTGTCATTTCTGTGCCTTTGATTAAAAAGCTATGAAGGGGTTTCTTGGGAAGGACAAAGTATTGACCAGTAAGAGAATAGAAAAGATGCTCAAGAATCAAAGAAAGTGGCTGTCATTGAGATCAAATTAAATGAACAAAATAAATAATACAATATTGCATACTACAGTTTTTAGTAAATATACTCCAGACACAGTAAAAACAAATATTCCATTTACAGTGAAGGTGCAAAGACAACTATAGTTTAATTATATTTAATTAAGAAGACAGAGTGCTTTAGTCTTTGGCTATTCTCTTTATAGCATGAATTGAATCCTGTTCTTAATTCTGAAACAGGCTTTTTGCTTCACCAAGGACAAGTCACTAAATCACTTTTGATCTCAACTGCTCCATCTGTTACTGGAATAGAATAGCTGAGAATCCCAATTTTGAAATTTCTGATTTTTTAAAATAATGCTAGATCTACTTTATTATTTCTGCAATTATAGACATTAAATACTTTCAGCAGAACAGCTTTTCACTACTGCAGTAATCACCCCCTATTTTCAAGATTATTCCTTTTGTTATTTGCTTTAAATTGCATGCAGTCTAATAGAATAAAGCACAGGCTGTAGATAATACAGATCGTCCTCATTTAGTTGTGGCCTCATTTAGTGCCTGTTTGCAGTTATGACGGTAATTAAAAAAAATTTTTTTTTTGACCAATCCTCATGTTTATAACCACAAGCCTATAAAACAAAGAAAGGTTAAAGTAAAATTGTAAGCATAGTCGCCATTTCATTTTATTATTTACTTGTAATTTTGAAAGGGTAATAACACATCTGTCATCCCAAAAAGCTAATTGAAAATCCTCCACCATTTGATCATATCTTGAATCACTTTCTTTACATGCTGGAGATTTTCCCGGACCAGCTTCCCAGATCTTGATCTGGACAAATCATTAAAAAAAAATAGTTGCTACAAGAAAGCAGAATGAAACATTCAGTGTTTTCTTTCTTTGCATGGAGAAGGATGTTTTGTGAGAGGATTGGACTACAGATTCAGCTCCAAGCAATTCATATTAAGAATTCAATTGTCTGTTCCGTTTTTATTATTTAAGCTAAGGGAAACGGAGCAACAACATTGACAGCTAACGTTCCTATTAACTCACAAAGCAGATACAACCCAGGCAATTAAAAACTTTAGCCATGCTGTTCATTTTGTTCATTATACTTGAGGGGACGACTCTAAAGAGAGAAGAAGTCTCGCCTTTACTTCTATTTCTGCCATTTATTTTTATGTGAATGTGGATTACAAATATTGCCATCAAATTATAATTTTGTCTTTTTACTATTGTGTTTTGTCTACATTCCCTATTTATCATACTTTTGATGGGAATAGTTCTAGGCAGATAGGATTGGCTTTCTGTTTACAAACATACAAGTTCCACAAAAATATAATGAAAATAAATAAATAATGGCACTGTGTATCATAACTGCCAGTTCCAAGTAGCTATTAAACAGCAGAGGAGAAAGACCTAATTTTGGATCTCTACAAGACAATATCCACTAAACCAACCTCTCATCCCCTTAATCACCAATTGTGCATTTAAGATAGAGTAGACCAATATGGCTGTTCATCACAGGCAATCAAAAAGGCTACCACGGACAATCATAGAAAACACTACTACGACAGTTATCCCTAAACTTTCCGGCAGTACAGACCAGCACTAGTGGCAGCAGTTGTGGGGGGAGATGGTTTCATGCATGCACCTGCCATTTGCACAAATGCAGCTTTGCATGCTTACGTGCTCATTTGCCACTTGTGTAGCACAATTCCCAATGGGCCATGGCCAAGCACCATGCAATATGTATTTTCTTGTCTCTGTGTTAATGCAATAAACAAATATTTGTTAAATAGATTATTTTGCCTTAAAGTTTGTACTCCCACTGAAATGATTTTCTACATATTGGCTACATTGGATTTTATACCAGTAAAACATACACATTATGTATAGAAAATGTTACACAACTGTGTCCAACTGTACAACTACTTGTAACATTCCAATTTTGAGATTTTTTTTAATTTATTCAAATTTTAAATGTGTTTAATTGTTTAATTCTAATTGTATTAAAATTAATTCTGATTTTAGAAGGACAGAAATGCTTATAGTGAATCTTTTTCTTTGAGAAATCACTGATCTCCTTTAAAATAGCAGGAAAAAAAATCATTTGAATTAAACCAGAAAATGTGAAGAAGTGATTCAGAACTTATCAGAATTCAACCTGAATTTGATTCATATTTGTCCATAGCTCAACACCACTTTAAATTGTGGTCTGTGAAAAGCAAAGCCAATATTTTGTTCACAGGTTGTAGCCTTTTTTTTAATTGCAGTGCTTCCTTAAGAAAACATGTTATTGTGAATTTGTATTCAGTAGACATCCCAGCTAATGGATTTTAAAGACAACTGCTTTATGCATATGTTAACAAAGACACTAGACACTCAGCTTTAAAAATGTCTGAGGAGGGGAGACTGGTTGAGAATACAAGCAATATGTAAGAGAGGCTTATATTGTAAAGTTATAAGAAAGAGATTGGTTATAACCAGAATCGCATGGGAGTTGCTTGGAGAGAGGGAAGCTTACAGCATGCTATCAGCACCAAGGACAGAGATATGAGCAGCTTGGTTAATGGTGGTTTACAGAGATCCTCAGAAAGCTGCTTGGAAATTTGGGGGCATAAAATCAGATCCAGAGAGATCCATACTTAAATACTATCTATAAAACTGTGAAATAGCTTGGAAGCAAAATGGATGATACCTGTTTTCTTACATACTTGCTATGATTCTGGGGGAAGAGTAAAGTTTCACATCCTTATGACTTATAGTTCTAGAGCCACATGAATTTACCATATTCTCTGCATTCTTTCACTGCGTAATCAGACCAAGAAGGGTAAGTCATGGTTTTAATGTTTTGCATTTTAATGCTATTATATTTTAGCATGCTGCCAATAGACACTTTCAAATGTTAAGAAGCTTGAGACAAAAATATGATTAAAAGATAGAAAGCCAATAAGAGTCTATTTAGAAGGCAGATTAAAAAAAAAAAACCTCAGTGAATGCACCCATAAAGAATATAGGAATATGAACAGATTCATTTTTTCCTCAATATTCTGACTTTCTTAACTGAGAAAAACCTTGAGTTTTAAAACAAATGTTTTCATCTTTCTAGAAATAAATATCTGGAATATTTTTTTAAAAAAAATAGAAAAATGCATGTGTTTGGGGATGAAGTAAAAATGAAAAGTGAGAGTGAAAGATAAAGAAAATATAAGGAAAATCTGGAGCAATTAGTGAGCTTTTAATTGCAATTTTCAGCTAGAGGAGGGGAAATCCCTCCCTCTCTAGTGTCACAAATGTTCAAGAAAGATATTCTAAAAATCATGTAGGTTTTTCATTGTATCTGAAACCAGAAAAAAGTATATATGCCTGAAAACCTGGTCACAAACAATGTCATCCAGTAGTTATTCTTGCACTAAAGACAGTTTCTTCAAGTTTTGCAGACTAATATTTTGCTATCAGGAAAAGCTAAGAGTTAAAAAGTTGAAAATTGTATATGAAACCTGTAATTAGGAATTTGATTTGGAGTTCATATAGAATGATGAGGAAAATAATGTTGTTGACATGGTTGTATTGTTTGCAGTTTTTTGCTGACTGCAGTTTTGATAAGGCATTTTAGATTTGTAAAATCATACACAGATGCCAATAAATCTTAACATTTATTTACTAAATTGCAATTTCAGCAAACTGAAAGGATAAAGCTTGTAGCAGTTTCTAGAGATTGCAGTACTGTATATGTAAAATAACTTTGCAGAAGAAATACTGTAATCAGAAATTTTATGTCTTCTGCATCATAATATATGCAAAATGTACCAATGTCTAGATGTGTAAAGGTATTTATGCAGTTCTGGAAGTTTTTATCCTTGCTTTTGGAGTGCAATGCAATCTGGGTCCATTAATAATATTAAATGCAGTTATCATTAGAAATAATCCCTGACTCCATGGAGCTCTTGGACAAAAAGAACAACTCATAATTTTCACTTATAAAAGGTATGCAGAGATTTAACTTCAAAGCTGCAATGATGTTGTCACAAAGGATGTTTTAATAGAATAATTCTTTTTGCCTTTCTTGGTTTCATCTGGCAATAATCCACCAATTTTAAGAAATGTTATTTAATCTCCTTAGTGATATCCCATAGTCAGCTTGGCTTTCAAGCATCAAACCTTCATTCTAGAAAATTGCATGTGCAAGATTTCATAGAATTGAAATCTGATCCAAAAAAATCAATGGAATGTTGCACTAGGTAGACCATCCAGTGCTCTGCTAAAACCATCAGCCTGCAAACACAAAAAACAAGAGTAAAATAGAGAAGAGAATAATGAGGAATATACTTCAAGTAGATTAACTCTTGGCCAAGAATACTCTTTCCAAATCATGAAAATGATGAGGAAGCAGAAAGCAAATAGTCTTTTTAATCAAATACTTTTGAGAGAGGAGGGGAGAGGGGGAGAGAGGAAAGAGAGGGGGGGAGAGAGAGTGTGTGTGTTCAGATTCTGTAATGTCTTCTCCATGTCTTAACAAGATCAATTTTTCCTACTTTCAGAGAAAGCAGTCACAGCTTGCAGATGCTAAATTGGAGGAGGTAATCTTACCAATCTCTTTATTATTGCAGCTAAATCATTAAGAATAGCAACTAAATTCATTTAGAAGATGATCAAAGCTAAATTGAATATCTTCAGAAAATGATCATTAATTGATTGGGAACAAGAGCTTTTGAATATCCTGTTGTGCACCTCCTGCTGAATGTTGCCTTGAATTTACAGTTCATAGTATATAAGATGTCTGATTTCTTTGAAACTTTTAATAACTTTATTGAGATGGTAGGAATATGGAGGAAGGAAGGAATGATCCCTAGCATGGAATTTGCCATTTGCAGAGCTTCTGTATTCAGGTAGTCCTTGACTTCCAGCTATTCTATAAGAACCAAGGTGGTGCAATGGTTAGAATGCAGTCCTGCAGGCTATTTCTGCTGACTGCCAGCTGCCAACAGTTTATCAATTCAATTCTCATCTGTTCAAGGTTGATTCAGCCTTCCATCCTTCTGAGGTAGATAAAATGGGGAACCAGATTGTTGAGGACAATATACTGACTCTGTAAACAGTTTAGAGAGGGCTGTAAAACACTGTGAAGCGGTATATATGTCTAAGTGCTATTGCTATTCATTTAGCAACTATTCAAAGTTACAAAGGCACTGAAAAAAATGACAACCAGACCTCGTCACCTTCATAGCATCCCTACCACAATGACAATTTGGGTGCCTTGCAACCAGCATTTGCAAACATATTTATCATTGTACAGAATCATGGAGTCATGTGATCACCATTTGCACCCTTTCAAACCAGCTTCCAACAAGCAAAGTTAATTAGGGAAACTGGATTCCCTTGAAACAGCAATGATTTGCTTAAAAATCATGGCAAAAAAGGTTTCAAAATTGGGTTTTCCAAAGCAGCCTAGAGTAAAGCAATGATAGGGTTCTTCATGAATAGACTATCAAGCAGGCCATAAATTATCTGGAAAATACAACTTTTGTGTCCTTCAGTGTTTGAAAGTACACCATTATTTAGAAACATTCCAAGATTATGGTCTTATGAAACATATTATATCATATAAATCTGTTATTTACAAATCCATGAACAAGAAATAAAATGATTTTTTAATAAAACTCTCACTGTTCCTCAGTCTCTATTTTCAAATGTTCAGCAAACAAGGCCACTGAAAAGACGGAAACTGTTATAGTCAATGGAGGCTGAATTATCCATGTTTGAACATTTTGAAATTTAATTATTTTACTGCTGTAATGTGTGCATGTGTCTTATTTCATAAAAACTTTTAAACAGATATCACTGGTTTGCAGATCTCCTTCATCGTAATGGGGATGGAATCCCTTAGCTCTCCAAATTTTGTCATATAAGCCATAAATTGGCAGAAAAACTTTAGCAAACTTGGATTACCAAAGCTTCATGCCTACTATGTCCTCTTTTCCTCCATCTTGATTTTAGTCATTGTTTTTTGGAACATCCTAGTCTGCCTATCAGTTCTGAGGGAACAGAACTTGCTAACTACCACCTTGTGATAAGTCTAGCAATAGCAGACCTGCTGATGGCTATTTTAGTGATGCCATGAGTGATATATCTTGAGGTGTGTAAAACTCTGGGTGCTGGTATATGGGCATCGCTTGGTATACTCTCAACATTTATTTCAATTCCCTTAAACCAAATGGTGAATACTGTAATCCAAATTGTTTTTTTCTTCAAATTCAGCAATTATGAAATTACTAACAAAAATATTACTTGCAGATCATATGGTTAGGATTAAACTGATCTATCAAAGGAATATTTGGGAGATACCATAACTTCCTAATATATAAAATTGATGAGCTACATGGAAATATATGCTAGACAAACAATGATGAATATGCTGGGTAGTTACATAATAATTATCCCATCATACTGTTAAAACTTCACTGTCCAGTTCACTAAATAGTAAGAACTGTAGGAGCGCAAAGAATACTAAAGGCATGTTAGCAAGCATTTGGAATGAAGTCACTGGAATTCTGTACTAATTTCTCAAATATGTAATTTATAATGAAGATTCAGACTATTATAATTTTAACTAGTACTATTTACTCATTAGATTTCTAGAAGGAGTTATAACCGAATGATATCTAGAGTTCCAACTAAGTTTTCTAACATCCAGTCTAATCATGCCTACATCTCTTCCCACTAAACTGCAGCTTGCCTCAAGTGATCAGTACCAATTTAGCAAGCTCAATCTTCAGTAGGTTCACTTTGCAACTTTCACCCTACAAAAGTTGTTTACCCTTATAATACTTTTTTTTTCAATCTTTGGTTTCCCTGGCTTGACAATAGTTCTTATCATTATGTAAATGCAGTAATGTTGACTATAATAGGATTTTTAAAATAAGTTTTCTTTTAATGTACAGGATTCAGCATATATGTTCCTGACAGCACATTTACATAAAGCAAGGGTCTTCAAATTTGGCAAGTTTAAGACTTGTGGACCTCAACTCCCAGAATTCCTGAGCTAACATGACTGGAGGATGAATTCTGAGAATTGAAGTCCACAAGTCTTAAAGCTGTCAAGTTTGAAGACCCCTGACATAAAGAAACAGCTAATGTTTAATTTCTGAACTATATTGATCGAAGGCATGGAGATTTGTCAGCAAAAAGCCTTCTTCCCTGGCTTCACATTATCTTTGTAATCCATGCCCTGTTTGACGTCTTTAGCAAGACGTTAGAAGGCACTTAGGTCCCAGTTTGTTGTACTGAATGTTGATATTGTTAAGTCCTATATAATCCAATAACTTTAAAATGACAAGTTATGTTAAGGTGGTACACTGCACTCATACTGTATACTGATCATATGAGTTGACAACATATAAGTTTAAGAAATCAGTTAAATAGCATTTCTAATTTCTTCATCAATCATTCTCTAATTGATGCTTTTCATATATGTTAATCCATTAACTAAGAATTCTGCAATTTGAATATCCAATGTAGATGGGGAGTTGGGGGAAGGTAATCGATAATTAAACTGTGGCAAATAAAATTTCAGAAAGATAGAATTTATGAATTAAATTTACATGCTGCCCATCTCTCCAATAAGACAACTTTGGGCAGCTTGTATTGTATGCAAAGAACTGTAAGCAAAACATGGGTTTTTATTTGGGTTCAACAGAGCAAATCATTTCTAGCATCTTTTCAAGTTGCATAGATGCCATATTTTTGGAATTTGGTTGCCCTCAATCTTAGCTAGTATGGCATTTAAAAAATCTGAGAGTTAACAATTTCTGGAAAAGATATAGCAAACTGAGCAAAAGCAGAGCCAATAACCACAGCAAAGAAAAAGGAACCAGTGAGTAAAATGGTTTCTTGGAACCGCTCTGGATAAGGAGAGGATAGGAGATAGCCCACAGGTGCTCTGGAAAGCTGCTTCTTACAAGGAGACCTCAGAATGGAGGCAGATTTAAGTGCTGGGAGATGATGAGATTAGCCATTTTACTTAAATGAGAGACTACGTTCACAAATCTCACTCACTGATCATTTTTTGAAAATGCTCATTAACTATTTCTAAACTATCAAAAATTTTCAAAATCACAAGCTTGAAAATCCAGTTCAATCCTGAACAAAAGAAAATTTTAATTATAAACTTAAGAATTTAAAGCATTTGAAATAAACAAAAAAAGCTAAATAAAATTTTATCTTAGAAAGTTATAGACTAAAGTCCCAGGTAAATTTGGAATATTGAAATATTTACTATAAGATTTTGAAATTAATTATACAAACAGCTTATCATGGAAAATATATACTATTTTGGTAATTTACAAGATATAACAAAGATAAGCGATTTCATATTTCAGAAAGTGGACATTAAAGGAGACTAAAGATTTTAGGTAGAGAAAATATTTACAAACCTATAAGATGGTGGAACATTATAACAATGAAAATACTGAAGAAGACTTTTGAAGAACAGAGCTAGAAATTGGTAGCCACAATATCCAAAATGTCAGCAGTGATGTCTGCTTTTATGGATATTCTATGTCCAAAACTTATTACTGAAGAAATGACAGATGTAGAACATACTTTATCTGACAAGATAGTGATGGTTTCAAAAGGCCAAGGGAATGACATAGATAAAGGATATTTAATTGGATTTACAAAAGAATCTGGCTGAGGTTTTAAAACATAAAAGAGAAATACAAAAGATAAACCAAGAGAGTGAACTGGATAATGTTTTCCTCCTGGATTTATAAAAGAGGTTTGTTAAAGCTTTGAAGAGCTCTATATGATGGGACAAAAAATAATTGAAGAGAAATTGAATCTTATGACAATATTTAAATTAAGACAGTTAGAAGTAAAAGAAAGAAATATAAAGTTGCTCTATTTCATCAAGATTAAAATAAGATATGTTATTACTTCTGGAAACACTTTCAGGCACGTTCTCCTGACACTAGGACTGAAAATATGGTCTTTTATGGATTTGTTTATAGATAAGACATGGGATATGGGATGAAGAGATAAATGTTGTAACTTCAAAGGGGGTGGGTGAAACATTGCTAATTTTTTCAACTTGTAGTGAAGTTTGAAAGTCATTTTTTATATATATTTCTTTTCTCTATTTTCATTTTTATTTGTCTCTGTCTTTTCTCTCATCTTTTTATTTTTGCTTTTTCATTTGATTTTCTACTGCTTTCCACTTTTTATCTTTCAGTTAGTTTGGATTAAATTTTACTATTATAATCAAAATTTATAATAAAATTATATATAAGAATTCTGAGAGCTGATATATTTGAAGGTCATCAGAACATCTGCATTTTAGTAAGAATGCTACACTTTTTTCCCCTGAAACATTAATTAAAAGATAACTTAAAGGCTTATATTGCTGATAGGCAACCTAATACAAATGCTGATAGTTAATTATTCATATCATGTCACAGTAGCTCAAAATAAAAAAATTGAAATAGTATAATGCAAATCCAATTATGTTCTCACAATGAAATGTGTACCAATATACTAAACTGTTCTGGAAAAGAAATTATCTTTGTAAAATTGCTGAAAAGCCATAAAGTGGATTGACAAAGGGAAAAGAACTTTTGTGAATATAAGTGGGGATATTAACAGAGAAGAAGATCTGATTTAAAGGCTGTAATCTATTGTAAACCAGAATATCTTTCATCTCAAAAATTCAAAGCACTGCATTGTTATCAGGTCCTTTTTACTTACCTCTGAAGAGGGGAGGGGTGGTAAGCTTTTAACATTCAATAATTGGTAAGAGAAGATTATGCTTTAGCTAATCTCTTATTCAATAGAAGCTACTGAATCTTTTTTTTAAAAAAAATGGGAAAGAATCAGTAAGGAATGTTTAGTAGATGTATTTAGAGGAGCTTGCATAACTACATCTGCTAATGTTTTAATATAAAGGATAAAAAGTGACTTTACTTTCTAAAGATTTATTTAACTAGAAGATCTATGGCTGAACTTCTTATTTGAGCTATCATATTTTCGAGTAAGGCACTGGTAGACATCCAATAAATGAATTTCAAATTGTCAGACAATTCTATAATCACATTCCTCTGAAATATTTTTTGTCTATGGACAGTGAACATTTGAAACACCATCCTTTCTCTAGCTACAGATTTAGAAATAAATGAGCCAAAAGAGAATACCACATATAATCATATACCAGTGAACTATAGAAACAAAAGATACCTTACAAGATGCTGCATTTGAAAGTAAATGTTTCCTACAACTGTTCTAGGTAGTGATCCTCATAGAAATCCTCATTTAGAAAACTACTAGGTTGTTTTGTTAATACTAATGTTCTACAGTCCAAAACACTGCTTTTTGAACAGAAACTGATATTTTTAAAAATGACAATATTTAATTTTGTAATATGAGGCTATAGAAAATAATTCTAGATGCAGGTTATGAATATCAGTCTGACCATTGATGTTTTGTCTATGAAACATAGATGAAAATATGTTCAGTTTATTCTCAAGGCTTTCTCTATATTATACATTTCCAATCCATTAGTGTATTTTACCAAGAGTTGAAGAAGTAGTACCCATGAATAGGACGTCTGTGAATGACATATATAAACATGGAGAGATCTTCTCCAAGAAACATATAAAACAGTAATTTAAATGGTGAACCACATACAATATATCTTGCCATGATATTAGAAGAGCACGGAACCCATGTACAATGCAAGATTTATTCATCTAACACCAATTGATGAGCTATAAATGGTAGTTATTAGGATTTGGAATTTGACAAAATGGTATGTTTTGTGTTAGCAATCTGCAAAATCTGCATTCCTTTTTAAATCTGATCAGATTCATTCATTAGAACAGTAAACATAGAATTCATGACAGCATAAATGGATGCCGAGTGGGGTCTATGACAATTTGCTACAGACAACTCATCATCACCAATTCATTATGACCATCTCACCATAGCCAACTTGCCACAGCCAACTCACCATGGCCAACTCACTATGACAATCTCACCATAGCCAACTTACCATGGCCAACTTGCTGCAGGACAACTCATCTCGGCCAACTCCCCATAAGATAACTTACTATAGGACAAGAGTTACACAAATATCAAAGAAATGGTGGAATAGAATCATTAAAGAATGGATGCAAATGGAGGGACAAAATGAAATGTAAATGACAAAATGACAAAAATTAAACATTTTTTTATTTATTTTAAATAATTAAATTGAATTGTAAAATTGTCCCACAACAAGTTGCCCCATGGTAACTTCCCCACGGAATTTGCCAGGACCAGTTGTCCCACAGTTGGCTATGGCAAGTTGGCTCATTCCATGCTGAGTGTAACACTTCTTTTAAGTAACAGTATTTTTTTTAGAAAAATATAATCCTAACCTTTTTGTAATGTATGTATTAGAATAAAACATCATCCATAAATATGAAAAAGTTCATATTTGAAAATTGACAAAAATTGACTAAATTAATATGGCAATGAATTAAGTAATTAAGACTTTAAATGAAAGCGATATCTTGATTAACTGTACTACAAATTAATCTCTTGTAGCTCTGATTTGTATTTTTCTAAAAACAGATCACAATAAAAATGGACAGATATATGATTGACGTGAGATAATGTATGAAAGTCACTGTTTTTAAAATTACAGTGGTAACTTGCTAAGCTTGGATTTTGACCTTGTTCAGTGTGGGAACTCACTTATTATGCATTAGCATTAACCATTAATTAAACCATTAAGTTTCTTCTACAAAACATGGGTAAAAATCTTGGTCTTCTGTTTCGGTAAACATAATCTTAGTATATGATGAAAAAGTCTCCTTACTGTTTAAAAATCTCTTCAGAGGCAGAGTGCTGAGGCAGAATACAGACTCAGGATCTCTGAGAAAGAAAAAGACTCAGGATCTCTGCTTATGCTTCCTAAGATTTGCATGTAACACCCACAGTATCCCAAACCCCAGTTTAAAAGCCCCATCTGATAGGAATGATTTCTTCAGCAATGTGAAACATTGTCAAATAAATGCTGTTGCTTTTAACATTCTAGTCTTATTTCTCATTTTGTGAAGGAAACATTCTACTTACTGTTTTAGATTTATAATCCTAAATGATATTATTGCAGTACTAAAATCTCAGTTGGAAACACAGAATATCATTGGCAGTAATCTCAGTCTGCCTGCCTCAGGCAATTTAATGAGAAGAGATGATGGATATTTTTGACAGCAGCTGTTAAGTTTCGTTATGAACTTTATAATTGGTAATAACACTAGAGACATAAAGTGTTGAGAATACTTGCATTTTAAATATCAGAGTTACCAGCCCTGTGCTGATGCATTAAAGATCTCTATTGTCAACAACACTCTGTGGGTCAACTTAACATTGGCCTGATATGAATTGATTGCCAAGAATAGTTATCAAGGTAAGAGCTGAAGAAGATAATATATTTGCATGAATTGGGAGATGCTTTTGAACAAAACATTTCAGATCCAAGGGATGTAGTGGCTATGATACCGACTGATATCTTACAAAAAAAAAAAAAAAATTACCTGGTGTTTTTTTAATTAAAAAAGCCAAAATTTTGAACATGAGAAATGTATTATCAAAGGTTAAAGTTTATTTTACATGATTTCTTTTAAAATATGTATATTAAGCAAAAAAGTGTGCAATTATTCAGCATTGTCTTAAATGGTTGCAAAAGATCACCAAAGACAGCTACAGAGTCTGCATTGGCCCCTAAGGCCAGGACTATATATGACTAGATCTATGTCCCTTTCTGTTTAATAAAAGGTTTGTTTTTTCTGACTGGGAAAAAATATGTACCGTGCACCACTTTTGCTCTTAGCAAGAGCAAAAAGACAAGGTCTACAGTGAAGTTCTTTTTCTATTGGTGCACTAGTTAGGTAATCAGAAAGATTTTTGTCTCTTTTGGAGATGAACTTTATAATTCAATAGGAGAAAATTATCCAAGTCATTCTGTTGGTATTTCCCTTTGATTTTAAAACATTAGACAATTTCTTTTGTAAATTCAGTGAAACATCCTTTCCAGAGTCATTCTCTTGGTCTTTCAGTTGTAAATATACTGCTGATGCCATCTCTATCTTGTCACATAAAATATGTTCTACATCTGTCATTGCTTTAATAACTTTTTTGGGCATGGTGTATTTGTAGAAGCAGACATCATCACTGACATTATTGATTGTAGCTACTAATTTCCATTTTTAAAGGTATTATTCAGAAGTAGCTTTTAATTTTCTTGTCTTTTTGTATATAACAACCTACAGGGAGAAAAGCTTTGTACAAGAATCCTCCAGATGCTCTTTCATGTTGCTTAGTGCTAAAATGTTGTCTACTGAAAAAAATGTCTGACACCCACAAATTTACCAGTATATTACGGCTTTTGCCAAGAAATTTCCTTCTCCAGCAGATGGATAAACAAACTGATGAATTAAACATAAGGAATAAAAACAAGGAACAAAACTTAAACATGCACAAGTTCAGCAATGCGAAACAAAAACATTTTTGAAGCTACCGTAACAATGACACTGCTCAATGCAATTTAGAAAAAGGAAAGCCACTTAAATGCTAGCTATTGTTCTTAGTAAATAGAAGGTTTCCACTTTTTTAGAAATGTAATTATTCTATATCAGTATATAAATATCCCTTGTCCAGTTATATCCAACTCTAGAAGGGGATGCTCATCTCCATTTCTTAGCTAAGGGCGCCAGCATTGTCCAAAGACACTTCTGTGGTCATGTGGCCAACATGACTATACACTAAGCACACAGAATGCCGTTACCTTCTCACCAAAGTGGTACCTATTTATCTACTCGCATTTGCATGCTTTTGAACTGCTAGGTTAGCAGGATCTACAGGAAATAACAAGAGCTTACCGTGTTGTGCGGTGCTCAGATCTTGAACCTAGGCTACCAGCTTCTTTAAACACTGAGCCATTGCATGCCCCTCTCCGCCATAGCAGTATATATCATATTGCTACTACCGTGGTATGAAATTACATATTACTCATAGTTTTGTGCTATGTCTTTGGATGAAAAATGTAAAGATGTTTAAGAATGGTGTTATGTATAAGACCCAGTTAAAGCACAAAACTTTAAGTCCAAGTTAAAACAAGAAGAGACTATTTTGGTAGATGTCAGCCAATGCGGTGTATGAAATAATATAACAGAATCATGACTTCTATGACTCACCAGGAGCAACCTCTCATAACAAGGGATGATTCTTATAACCAAGAGGTAGTTCTAAAAGAAAAGATAGTTCCCATACATAAGGATAATGCAATGGAATTCTAGTGAAAAAAGTTCACATACTGCATGAGAAGACCAGGCTGGAAATGGAAAAACCATGTCAGAAGTTGTAAACATCAAGCTTGGTCTTGGTTTCACATGGCAGAAGTCTTTTAGATATAATTCTGCAAGAGTGGAATCTTTACTGTAAATAAGAATGAAGACTTTAAGCCTGATACTAAATTGTTTACAGCAGAAAAAAAATTCAGTTTAAGCTCTCAGCGTCTTCTTCCTGACTTTCTCATTAATAGAGTTCACCTGGATAGTTGAGATATCTTTTTTTAGGTTGTCATTTGGCCAGCTTCGGCCTTTACAACTGAAGTACCTCAGAGCTATCATGTACAACTGTGCCTTATATGAGTTGTCCTGGAGTTGAACAGTATCTGCATTCAATAAATAACAAACTTGAGAGAACCTCTTTATAATCCTCATGTGACATTAGATGATGGTATCTGAATGCTTAAAAAAAATTAAAATCACCCAAAACTGACAAGATAGTCAAGGTTTGTGTAAGCCAGAGGTCTCCAAACTTGGCAATTTTAAGACTTGTCGACTTCAACTCCCAGAATTCCTCAGCCTGCTTAGCTGGCTGAGGAATTCTGGGAATTGAAGTCCACAAGTCTTAAAGTTGCCAAGTTTGGGGACCACTGATGTAAGCTGTTTCCATATGAAATCTCCTATGATTTGACTAGATGACTAAATTGTTAATAGTCAAAATAATTTCAATATTATTTTTCATGTTTAAACATTTTTAAAATTAAATGTGTCCATTGTTTAAAAATAATAACTTTTTAAAATATGCAATATTTTGATTATATTTTTAAAAGTTATATTTTGGCACCCATAAGATGGTGTGAAATTGTACAATGGAACCACTTTAAAACAGGTGACTAAGGCTTATTTTAAGAAAAAATAGATATAGCAGTTTATGAAGCCAAAGTATTTAATACTGTTTTTGGATCAAGTTTTTTCTCCATTTTGTTTCCAATCATAGAGAAAAAAATAACCACTTATGTGTTTTCTCAGTTCAGATTACCAAGAAGTACCTTGCTTCAAAGGGGAATAAATAAGCAACAAAATAACTCACATTTAAATAGTTTCTTCCATTATCTTTTAAAAGTAAATTTACTGAATGTTAGCTAAAATTATATTTGGTTTTATTATTGCTAGCTTCCATGTGTGTTAATAAGATATATGAACAGACAGTCAAGGATTTCTAAGTATTTTCTAGAAGTGTGGTTAGCTTAAAACAGACAGAATTAGTTTGACCTTGTTCACTTATTATCTTCAGAGTGGCAGCTTGCCTTTAGATAAGTGCCTTTAGATTTATGTGAATGAAGATTTATATCCACAATTAAACACTACTGAGCAAAAATATGTTGCTTTCTCATTTTCTTTTCTATCCTAGGGACTTTTATAGTCTCCTGCCTTTCTTTGTGACACACATATTGAATAATCATTGTCAAGCCTGCCATGTCTCCCCAGAACTCTACAGTGTTACCTCTTGGCTTGGTTACATCAACACTGGCCTCAAACCTATCATCTAAAACCACCTTCAACAATGAGTTCTATAAAGCTTTCCTTGAGATTCTGTACTGCTGAAAATTTGGGGAGTGCTTCAGCTTTGTATTCCTTGCAGGAATAGGAAAGGAAGGTATAACTGAGATCGATTTGTCCATCAAGATGAATTTTCTCTGTTATGTGGGAAATATTTTTATAATAGTGAGATTTATTAATTTTGTTATATGTGGTAGAGAAAATCCCTCTAAATTGCAGAACCACAATATTCGGTATTTGTAAAAAATTTTCATTAGTTACAAAGTTCAAGGGACACAAGTTGATGAGAACAGCCAGTGCCCTGGAATTTGCATCCCTGGCAAACACAATATTTTAATGAATACAATATGTAATATTATTATGATTGCTTGTTGAGCACTTTAATAGAATTACACTTTAAGACATCTCCTAGCATAAATATTTAGGGTTGATATTCAGGTTATTTGCCACTTAAAATGGGAAGCTGTTTTTCTTCACTTTGTTCACTTTTTCTTCTGCATGCATATTCCATAAACTTCTTCAGTACCATCATTGGCTGCCTACAGACATCAGGCTGAAAATCCTGTGAATCTTTACTCCATAACCTTATAATGTATCATTGTGAGGACACTTTTATAGGGACACATATAGAACCATTGGTCAAACAGACAATTACTCTAAAGACTTTTTCCTGAAGCACAATGGACTATCTGTTCATCTTAATAAATCCACTTGTCCCAATCCACCAACAAAATTAGCTACTTCTTTTCATAAAAAGAAGTCATTGTAATTACTTGTAATATATTTACTAGGTCTAGAAATATAATTCAAGCAGTAAAATGTTATTTGGATTATAGATACATAGGACTTATCAAAACAACTTGAAACCAAAAGTAGGTTTTCCCAGGATTGAAGGAAACTGAATGAGCTCAGGAAGTGATAGATACACTTATTCAATGTGTTACAAACAATTGCTTCATACATTGCATATTGTTATTAACTTAATAATTGCAATGATTTACTTAACAACCTTTGGTAACCGGTGGCAAGAAAGATCATAAAATGGGGCACAATTCATTTAACAAATGTCTCACTTAGCAACAGAAATTTTGGGCTCAATTGTGGTCATAAGTCGATGACTACCTACAGTATACTTCAAAATCTTTGGGTATTCTATGCTCTTGTATGAAATTAGTAAGATGCTAGCAAATAAGAATCAAGAAAGGAGAGGCTTGAGGATGACTGACTTCATTCACTGAAACATCTCTTTGATTTGTAGCTGTATATTGAAAAAAAAATGAGTTGAAGTCAGACAAAATAAGCTCTATATATTAATACCCATCAATGGTGCCTTCCTGGAGTTCTGAAAAGCCCTTAAAACCTGCCTTTGGCCCTAGGACTGGAATTAATGTGTTTATGGTGAAGCTATCATGTTTCATTTTAATGGTTGGTTTTAGTTTGGGCTGTTTTGATTCATTGTTTTCTATTGTTTTAATTTACTATTATATTTTGTAAGCCACTTGAGAGTCCAATGGAGTAGGCAGCTATATTAAATCTAATAAAAGAAAAAAGAAAACAAAAACAATACCAATACTAATAGATGCCTTAGGTGAAATCCCAAAACATCTGGAGCACCACTTGAACACTTAAGACATTGACAAAATCAGTCAACTACAAAAGATAGCTTTACTTGGAACAATTTACATTCTGAGATGGAACACCAACAAATAACTCTTTATCTGGGGTCTTTGAGAAGAACTGGAGAGGTGGAAAAAAATTCCAAAACCAGTCTACACATCTTGCTGATTGTACAACTATAACAACTCTTTTAAAGATGCACTTTACTAGAAAATTTCAACTAATTGAACTAATGTCAGTAATGTTTCTAGATAATTTACAGTACAATCCTCTGTTACAATTTGGATACATCCAAAACTGAGTATACATAAAATCATTGCCTCTTAAATCCATTTAGGCTCTAAAGATTCCTTGGATGATTTGGTAGAATTACAGTGTACATTCCATCAGTTCTGATGATTGTAAACACAGCAATAGTTATGTTTGTTATTCAAATATAACTGCTTAGTCTATTACATATAGTAGCGATATTTCTCCGATAGCCTTGATTATAAACTGACTATATAACTTTCAAATTTTATGTGGGGAGGCAGCAGTGTCCAAGAGCTCCACCATGCCTCAGATATCTTCCCTTTTGTCTTCCAGACTATTTGCTCAATAATTTGGTATTTTTAAAATAATTTTTAATTTAAAAATAAATATTAGAACCTCCAGCTGCATGTATATTAATGGGAATGTCTTTAGCCTCCATATATTCTCATAGTATCACATGTTCTCAGTAGTTGGAATATTTCCCCAGCTCCCTCAAGCGTTGGCTATTCTGCAGTGTTACTAGTGTTATTTTATGCCTATCATTTGATATCATTGTTTAGAGCTTGGATTCTAAAGAATTGGAATGGATTGTAAATATGCAGTTCATTATGGAAGATTATGAAGTATCTATTAGATCAAATTTGCATCAATGCAGTATTTTCATTAATAGTAATTCATATTAGTCCTGAGTGGATTTTCCAGGAAGAATAGTAGCTCGTTTTGCTCAATATTCTCTGAAGTAATTCCAGAAGTTATACAATATTTATGTGGCTTGATTCAGGGACTACTGTTCAGAATTTACATTAAGGTGTAACTATTAGCTACTTTTCCTAAAATTGTTTATACACCTGTTAGTTTCTGTATAGCCTCAGCCATATAGTATTTCTCACAGAAAGGATTCTTGTTATTTTCTGTTATTTGGAAGAGGACGTAACCCTAACCCTTTCTTTTTTTGTTATGAGATGTTAACAAAGATCACTCTGGAAATCATATACATGGAGAGAGGCACTATAAAAATGTCAGCAGTGAAATCAGTAAAAAATCAAAACCATTTGCATATATAACTTATTGTACAAATTCACAACTATATTAATTTTATTATTTTCCAAAACATGATTTTCCAAAGCTTAATCAAGCTCAGAAATGAGAGCTAGGTATCATTTTAGATATTCTGTATCTTTTCCTATGTCATTTCACATGAAATCTGTGATTGCAGATGTTGTCTTTACTGAACAAATAGGCTAGAATGAGGAGAAGGTTTTTCCTGTGGTGGCACTTCTGAAACTTCCAGAACAACTAATTCCAATGCTGTAACAGTCCTCTCTTGGTGCCTGGAGGGTGTTGATGTCTAAGTAAGGAGCAACAAGTTAAAATTGAGTCCTGGCAAGACTGAGTAGCATTAGATGCAGGGCTCGTTGGCTCTTGGAGAATTGCTATCTTGTGGATTAGATTGCACTACCCCAGACACCTGGTGCATAACCTGGGGGTTCTTATGGACTCACAACTCCTGGTCGCAGTAAGTCAGGACACCCTTTGCACAACTGTGTGTTGTGTGCCAGTTATGTCCATTCATCACCAGGTCCTTCTCAAAGTCACTTGTGCCTTGGTCACCTCCCCTTTGAACTACTGCAATGCGTTCTACATGGGACTACCTTTGAAGAGTAGCTAGTAGTTTTAGTTGGCTCAAAACATATTGGCCCACACAATTTTGTGTAAGCCAAATCTGTGCACCTATCACCTTTTACAGGAGCTGCATTGATTGCCAATTTGCTTCTGGGTGCAATTGAAGATGCCGCCTATCACCTTTAAAGCTCAACATGGTTGAAACGAAGTTATTTAAAGGACTGCCTCTCCCCAATTACATCTATCTGACCCACCATCTATAGAGTTCCATCTATTAGGAAAATACATTTTGGTGGTACTTCTCTGCGTGCAGTGACCATCCTCAATTGAGAGGAGAATGTTCCAGAGGGTAAGGACTATGGCAGGAAAAGTATGTCTCCTAGTCCCCGCCAGCCAACATTCCTTGGCTGGCAGGACCTTTAGCATGCTCAACCTATCAGACAAATTTGGACAGGTAGAAATCACTGCAAGAAGATGGTTTTAAGTAATCTGGTCCCAAACCGAAAGAGCTTTAAAGGTGACAACCAGAATCTTTTTTTTAATTACATTTTTAATTTTAAACAATCCATCATCCATTTAAACAGTGTGTTGTCTGGGTACAAATATCTGGAGCAATATCCATTACAATTAATACACATTCATTACAATTATATCAGTACTCTGTTCTTACTTCATATTACTATACATAATATATTTAATTATTGTAACAATCCCCTTCTTACCATATTTAATTCTTATTCACATGCTTACTATTTTTCCTTAGTCTTCTATAATTTTCAATTTCCATTTTTATTTTCCAGCCATTGATAAAATAATTGGTGACAACCAGAATCTTGAATTGCATCTGGAAATGCAGGCAACCAATGCAGTTCACATTATAATTGTGTTACATGTTTAAATACCTGATCAAAACATGAGATAAGGTAAGTCCATTAAGATTTGCTCTTGACAAATTCATATTGACTTCTGATAATTACTGTGTTGTATTCAGTAATGCTTAAACATCAGCTCTTTCTTAAGCCCATTAGACTTGGCTCTTACAAGAGAGATGAGGACAGTCTCTCTCCAGTCTTCATATTGGCTTTTTGCAGGATCATCTTGCCTGGGCTTCCCACTTTCACTTTTTCTCTATTTTATGAATTCCCGCCCTCTCTTTCTCTCCCTCATGCCTCGCTGCATTTCCCAGATATAATGTCTTATTAAAAGTCTTATTAAAGTTCCCCATGCAGTATAATAAATTTAATATTATAAAAACTTTTAACATTCAAATATAGTAATAAAAATCCAGTAGAAAAAAGAAAAGTGAACCAAATAATCTAAAGAAACCTGAAATACATTATTTGTTTTTACTCTCAAAGCCTTACTCATCACCCTCCCAAAACATTACTGTAAAAGATTGAAAGTGTAATCCATAACCTTCAGATGAACAGCTACCTTTTAGATAACTCTAAAATCAGGGTCTCTAACAGGAAACTTACAACATATGGAAAAAGCTGTCTAACAAGAACACGGAAGAATTTAAGGAATGCATTATTTTAAAATGTTTCTACCATCAGAAGTGTCCAAGTGGGATATAATTCATAACAGAAACTATTTTTCTTATGATTTTTTAGCTACTGTATGTCACTTCTTCCTGATATTTAAAAAAACAAAATAAATTAATATACAATAGTAGTACATCTGTATCTCAAAATATGTGGAATTGTTTTCCCTTTCTCCCGATTAGTTGATGTTCTTTTCTTCCCATTGCAGTTCAAATGTCCCTAAGTTAATACAATTCAGAAAAGTCTGTGAGTTCTAGAGAAGATCCTTATTTTTATCTTTTTCAAAGATTAATGCCTTTGAATCTTAATCTTTCCTAAAATTATAAAGATTTTAAAAAAAGATATGAGATACCAGGCAACATACGGATTTTCTTCTATCATGGGTGTCTACCCTCATTGTATAATAGCTCTTCTCTATAGTCTTGATCCAGAAGAGTAAGTCAGGTTGGGAAAGCCCTGTTGTTGTTGTTTTTTTACATATCTGACTTCAGAGGGCTTGCCTGCTGATAATCTTGCTTAACTGATCCAACTTATCTTCTTTCAAAGCATTTCGGATAGAAGAAAAGAAGCTAAAGTAATGCTGAAAGTTATGCATCATAAGAAGCACATAAGCGAGCAGCTCTTTGGTCATGACGAGGTGATGAATATAGGCACGACTGTGGTTTTGACAGCAATAGCATGAGCATCCATTTACTACTGGATTAAAATCGTCCTGATATCTAAAAAAGAAAAGCACATTTATGGATAAGAAGTAAATCGTCCATGCAGCTAAGCGCATCCTTTGGGACCAGTGTGGTAACTCTGAAAACTAACTATAAGCTAATTGCTGAATACAGCATGAACATTTAATGATCACTGATATTATCAACATTATATGTCATTATCTATATACACAGAAATGTCAGAACGGCTCATCAATTTAAGAAGCTTACAATCTGACATATTTTGGTGTAATACTGTGGTTGAAATTAACAACTGATATTAGATCAGTTGACAAAGGACTTATCAGTCGAGAGAATCCCAATGGAAATGTTATAGAATTTAAAAACATGTGCTGTCATGATCCTCATAATGAAAATTTTTTGCAAGTTCTTTTTGGTATGAATTACTGTTGTTCTCTGTACTTTATTTACTTTTATTAAGACTTATTTTTTTGATAATGATTATATTATTCTATTGTATTTTCCAATGGTCCAACCTGCATAGAAAAAGTATGAAAAGGAATGTTTAATATGGTGAACTACTTATACAAGTTTGGCATGTTGGCCTTTTTTTTAGAAGATTTTTAATACATGACATAATTAAGTAGGATCAAGATAGTGGAGGACAAGCAACAAGACAGAACCAGCAGGTATGACCCTGTTTTCTTCTAAATTATATCACTCACGTGGATAAAATAAGCTGTGAGAGAGCTCTATTATATTTTTAACATTATAAGAGATCCATGTAACCAGACTGCTAAGCACACAGTTGCAAAAACATCATGATGAAGATATCTAGGAAAATTATATGGCTCAATACATCATATAATAGGACAGTTAAAGTTTCATGAATGGCCCTAACTATAAGATCATCCTCCAAGAATGTCTAAAGCACAGCATCAAATTCCATGAAAAATGTTTTGTTTTGTTTTAAAAATGACTGTGATCTATTTTTTCCTTTGCCCAGACATACCTACAGTTTTAAAAGCATCACCAATATTTAGTAGCAAATAGGAGACAGGATACTTATTCAGTAGCAACTAGGAATGAATGATTATTGGCATTCTGCAGAATTATTGATCAGCCATGACTTGACTCAAGACACAGTAAATTCATATGCAAAATGACTTAACAGTTTATTTAAATTCAATGGGACTTGTTTTCAGGTAAGTAAATATATCTGTAGCATAAAAAAGGACCCTTTTGATGCAATGATTTCCATGTAACATGTCAGGTCATGCAAAATTTGAAGACCTAAGGTTTTCTCAGAGAAAAAACTGAGAATTTTTCTCTTCAAATGTTAAGCTTCTGTTAGGGCTAAAATTTCATTCTTTGAGTGAAATTGGTAAGCAACCACAATAATAATTTTCAGCAAATGTGATCAGAAATAGTTCTCAAGATGGCAAAAAAGGTGGGAATGGAGAATATTAAGCAACCACCTGTTTATGAAATTAGGCCCACAATATTCAGCAGAACATATTTCCCAATTAATGCAAAGACCACTATAATATTACTCAGGACCCACCCATACAAAAAGCTGAAATTTTAACCAACATACTTCATTTCTTTCAGATGTATTTCAAATGAAGTCATTTCTTGAGCTTCACTGCATGTTTCATCGTTTGTTTTTTCATCATCTTTCCTCACCTCTGTTTCCTCACCTCCATCTTCTTTTATATCTGCAATAAAGGAAAAGTTCATACTTAAAGGCTCTGGCACTATTTAAAATGCTTAAATAACTGTCACAAAATGTGGAATCAAATAGACTTGATACTTACAAGGCAGTAAAATAGGTGAAAGGAGGCAATCTAATGTTAAAAAGTTTAAAATGTAAATGGCTGCATTTCTCATTGTTTTGTTAACTATCCATGCGCGCAAAATAAGCAATACCACATTCTAACCAAATTTTATTAAATGCACTGTGGTGGTGTATTTATTTTTAATTAAAACAGATTCATGTTCTATCAATATACTCTTACATTTTAATCAGAAAGTTGAGGTTAAGCCATTAAGGCAGTGATATAGTCTTAAAAAGGAAACGTCCTATTTTCCAACTGTAAATGTCAATCCTCAGCCATTAAGATCTCCACTGCTTTTTTTTTTTTAATCCTCACATTTACTCAATTGTGAATGACAGCAATTTCACTGTTTTGGAAAATATTTACATTTTTAAAGAGTAGTCCTTGGATTTTCTTTATCAATCTATGTATTTCAGGTTTGAAGGCCAAAGAACAAAACAACAAATTGTGATTAATATATAAAGTTTGTTTGTTTATTTGTTTTTTAAGAAAAAGCATCAGCAGCACAAAGTCAAAAAGTCCTTAAAACTATCTTGGTTTCTTCAACCATATGAGGTTGAAATGAAATTGCTAATTGCTGATGCTAATCATCAGCAAAACGTTTTAATAAATGAATGGGGGGGAAGAGATTCCATAAAGAGATATCAAATATGAAGTCACTGTGGTGATTTACATCTTTTGTAAAATCTCTTTACCAAAATTATGGAAATCAGATCACGTGCATCTACTTATATCATTTATGCAATGGAATTATTGCAGTAATTGTGTAAATTGCTGCAGAATTTTAGTTCATCGAATGTAACATCTGCTGTTCTGAGATCTGTTAAACTGAGGTTTTACTATAAACAATAGTGGTCTTAACTAAGCCTCAGTTAGAAGTAGCACTTCTGGTATAACAAGTTTACAGTGCAATAGGACAAAAAGGAGAAGGTGATTAACAACATAATTAGAACGTTCTCAGAAGGATGTTAAACATCATAAGTGTAACTCACATTACCAATATTTTATTCAAATATCCCCATGCACACAAGATTATCAAGACCAATACCTGCTGTTTCAGCATTCAGTTGATAATTGTAATTGAAGGATAAAGCACAGTATCGTTCTGTCACCTGATAAGGAAAAGAACTGTCAAAAATATCTATTCCTCTTTTAATGCACTCCAGAACTTCATCTGGTTTACCAATTCCATGGATTAGTCTGCAATAGATCAAAACAAAAAGGCATTTTAAAATAATAATCGATAATATTTTTGCAATTTATTTTGTTCTCCTTCTATTCATATACTCTTTTCCCATTTTCCCATGATAAATTCTGGAGTTATACTTACAAGTTCTTAGTTATACTTACAGTAATTATGCTTAATAATGAAGTCAGGTAGCTATTTATAACTAGTCCCAAACAACCAACAATGTTTCTGAGCTATAGGTGAGGCATGATCTATAAAGCCTGAGGGAAATGGAAGGCCTTACATCCTATCTAAATACCTTGGGATTCACATACTCTGATTTATCACAATTCCAAAACAACCTTGCTCCAAAATTCAGAAGTAGGTGAGAAAAACTTCGAAGGCTAACTTCCTATCCTTCATTATGAGGTAATTTATGTGAGTTACTTCTTGTATATGTTGTTTACAAAGCATTCCCTCACTTCTCCCTCCAGAAGTGTTATACTTCTTCCAAATCTGGCTACAGACAGGAAGACCGGATAGAAATTCAGGGAATCATCTGAAGGGCAATTAATTGGGGGAGGGAACTGCTATAAGGATCTGTAAAGGTCTCCTCACACATGTGTGCTAGTAATTTCTGGCTCTAGGGGGCGGTGCCATCTCCGTTACAAAGCTGAAGAACTAGTGCTGTCCAAAGACATCTCCGTGGTCATATGGCTGGCATGACTAAACGCCAAAGGCCCACAGAACGCTGCTACCTTCCCACCAAAGTAGTCCCTATTTTTCTACTTGTATTTTTACATGCTTTCGAACTGCTAGGTTGGCAGAAGTTGGGAGAAGTAATGGGAGCTGATCAACAAGCGTCTTAGCCACTGAGCCACTGCATCCCTCAAGGATCTGTAAGTTACCAACCATATCTTGAACATCTGAAATAGTACCTGAATCCACTAAATTTAATCCAAATTTTCTTACAATGTAAGAAGGAAGATACAACATAATTATTTTCTGTTTTTAAATCCTTCCAACATTCCCCAATAAATATCAAATTGCCTTGCATCCCAATGGACATATTTGACCAATGACAGTGACTATTTTAGTGGCACACTGGAACAGGTAATGAAGTTTTAACAACAAAGAGATTGCATTTTTAATTCCTTAAATTGCTAGTTTATACCTATCATTGATTCATTATATATGTCCCCTTAACAGTGAAAGAAAATGAAAAATGGAATACTCTCATTGGCTAAAACTCTGAAGGATACATCATTCTTATGTGTGTAATGTGGCCCTAAATATTCCAGTTGAAGACTCTACTATCCTCAGATTCTTGATGGTGGGGTTATTTTTCCAAAATAAATGGAGACATAATTCAATCATTCCTTCAGAGGGTATTTTATTGCATTGCCAGAATCCTCTGTACCATTCTGGAAGGACAGAAAGTGGCACTGGGCTCCTGGCATTCTTACACCATCACAGAACTTATATACAATGATGGTATTATATTATACAGAGCTTCTCAAAACTGAGCATAAAAATATACCTGAAAGTTCATTTGATCTAATGGCTAATGTATTAGACTTGAAGGAAGGAAACTTTAAGTTCTACTCTTGCTTTGGCATGGAAACTAACCAAGGGACTTTGTACCAGTCATCCTCTTGTAGCTATAAAACAAGCCAATGGCCAACCACTCCTGATATGTTGACTAGACTTGTGCATACCATCATCCCGAGTCAGGTTTATTGAAGGCAAACAAAAACAATAACAAAAACCCTACATACAAATACATAATACACTCATTTTTTAGAATTCTCTTGTTGTAATGGAAAACCAAACCAAAGAAAAAGGTTAAATCATAGCACTAGTATGCTTCAAATTTGACTTTCAGAATTTCTAACTCAACCTAAGCTTGTTATGATCAAAATAATGTTTTGAAATACAAAGGAAAAATGTTTTATTATCAGAATATTCAAAAGTCTCCTTCGGGCTTGAAAATATAGCTGGGTTTACTAAGCTTCTTGCACTGTTATTAAGGATGCCAGACTCTAAATTCATTTGGCAGGTCTTATAAGATTGGAAAGGTAAAGGAATAGCAATTTTGCTCTCAACAGGAGTAATGTGCTGACAACTATATAAACTAGTTTTTAAGCTTCCTGAATAAGATAATTATATTCTGTTAACAAAACAATTACACAAATCATTAACATTTGTAGTTCCTTAAATGAAACCTTCATTTAATGAAGCAATCTAAGATACTTATTAAAAATAGAATGCCTGCAAAATTTGACATACTGTTGTCTCCTATTATTTGTACAATACATATCTTTATCTCAATCTGAGAGAATGAAGATAACAATTATTGTAAAAATAATCTGTTTATCATGAGGAAGGCAAACTGTTATTATTCAATATGATTTATTTTTGAAAGACTTTTGGTGAGAATAAAAGAGAATTGGGTTTTCTTAATGAATATTGGCAATAAGATTAGAAGCTGAACTAGACAACTCTTTGGAATTATAATGGTCTCCTTCAAAAAGAAACCAATTCTTGTTCTTTCCATGCAAAAATGTATGCACACATGCATTTTAAAAACTGGAAAGCATTTCTTCCCATGTTGTATAATACACCAAGTAGAATGGAGTGGCTGGGTCCCATTTGTTGGTTGAGTCTTTGTATATACAATGTTTTGAGTGATCAGATGTTACCTTGTATATTTTTATTGTATTGTTTTTTGTCTTGTTGTATATTTGATATTGTATACAATGTAGAATCATTTTGGAATTAGGCAGTGCATAAATCAAATAAAACAAAAAAATATTCAGAGCTTCAATTGGCAACATTCTTTACTAAACATGGTTGTTTGCAGATGGCTTCACAAAACACGGACCTGCAATTTACAGAATGAATTTTTGATAGAAGCTACACTGTCAACTTGAAGTAGTACTACAATAGTTGAAAAATACTAGTATCATTTAACGTTGGTATTTTTTCAAAATGATAATTTTATGGTGCTAAATGAATTAACAAAAATAATGCATAACTGTATCAGTATTCAGTTTGCAATAACTTCAAACTTAATAATCACAAATAACAGAATCATAAATTCCAACCTTCCCCCCTGATTTTGAATGTAATTGGGTGAATGACACAACATAAGCTTTAAAATATCCCCAAATTGCTTTTTGAAAATGCCCATTTTATTATTTCCTAGCATAATTGTGGGTGCTCTGGACAATAAAACAAAGGGACAAGGGCAGCTCATGCAGCTTTACATTAGGTGAGAATTTTCCAAGCCTATTTATTAAAGCCTAACTTATTAAAATATACTTCTATAATACCACATAACACAGTATCTCACTGTACATTTAATAGTGCTCTGGGTTTGTGAAAATCCATCCAAGTGGTGCATTATATATGCTTAAATAAAAATCCCATTTAGCTCTGACCTTGGTTTATCTTCTGGCAGCTCAGCTATAATAGAGGTTAAGAGCTCCAATTTAGTCTCTTTAGTCATGGTATTTCCTTGAAAGGCATCCAAAAGAAATCCAGCCACCGGTCTCTTGGCAGTCTCCCTGGCTGATCTTAGTCTTTCCTCCAACACATCTCCACCTTCAATAACTCCAATCATCAAACTCTGTTTCAATTCCTGGTATGAAAGAGTCATATATAGGTAAACTATAAATACATCCTTGGTTCAACAGAAGTTGGACAGAGTTGGAAGGGAAAGTCTTTTCTGCAGATTGTTACACCAGTGATATCACACAATAAGAATAGAATGAGCAAAGAACATAAAACTTAAAATTATTTTTTCTTCCATCCCCATATCATTAATAATATACACATATCATTTATAGTCCTACTATTGATGACTCTAGTTAAGAATATTTTAACTTTTTAAAAAACTATTTTTCCTAACAGATTGAAATTTTCTTCCATTAGTGACATATAATTCTCCATTTAGGTCTAGATTGCCACTTCTTTATAAAAGACCCTTTATAAAAGACCAAGCTGGGCATTATTTGTTCTAACTGAAGTTTAAACTATTTTTTTCTTTTAAAAGGCCAAATGATTAATAGAAGAACAATTTTTGTTTTGGAAAGAAAAGACAGTATACGTTATTAATTTCTCAATGCATACATTAAACTTACTTTTTCATTATAATTGGCCTTTCCAACAATTATCCATAGATTCTATACAAAATGCATTTGGTATTCTTATTTTAAATATTCCAAGCTTCAAGGGCTTTATAAAGACAAGATATAAACATTTTAAATAAAATGATATTTACAGATTCTGACCAGAGAACTGGAATGGCTCCAATTAAGAGTGCTTGGTATTTTTGCAAAGGGGTTTGTGGAAGAGTGCACAACAACATGGCCCAAAAACAATTGGGTTTATCAATATAAAATTAAATTAATAATACAAAGGGGACAAATCATTATACTTAGTTCTATACAACAAAAAGAAAACAGAAAGAAAAAGACATGTTCTATAGATTACATAAATATAGGAGTTTTCAGAAACAAAGCAGGAATTCTGCAAGTGCATTTACCAGAATATCTAAAAATTAGCAAGTAACTTCAATGTGTATATACACCTCAAAAAGATTTAATACTTACTGGACAATTTTCTTGCAGCTGTAGACATTCATCCAAAAAGCACAATGTTCGATCTACAGATTTCTTGGCTTTCTTTCTGGAGATATCTCCTGAAATAGTGTCTCCATCTGATAAACACTGGAACCAGTCTGGCTGGATAACCTTTTGGATGTCCATGAACTTTGATGCTGTGAGTTCTTTCCGTCCTCTATTGTTCCATATAGATACAGCCTGTCAGAAATAAGGAAAGAAAAAAATTAGTTGATTTTTCCACTATGAATTGATTCCATTCTCCTACTTGTTTTCTATCTGGCTATGCAGGAATCTTCAGTTGCTGCCACTATTACGATTAATCCTTTAAAAACAATAGGAGGGGAGTGAAGAGCCAAGACTGAAAAGTCACGAAAATACTCAAATTTACTATACCTTCATGCTATTGTAGCCATGAGGAGAACAAACAGCAGGGTCTTGAAGGGAACAATATGATACTGATTCTGGCATACCTAAATCCAAAATAAATATTATCTTTAATATACACACACACACACACGCATATATATATAATATATGTATCACTTAAATAAACTATTAATAGAAGTCTCCAAAAACTATAACATTCCATTAAACATTTCTAATTTATTTTCAGGACAATGTAATAAAAAGATCTACGTTGTTCATTTCTGGTAACAAAAAATCAGTAAGGAATCTGATCCAACTTTTTTTTTAAAGAGAATATATTTTCAGGAGCTAAAGTCAGTGGTGGGATTCAACCGGTGTAACAACCGGTTTGGTGGGTACATCTTCACATGCGCATGCGCACACGTGGTGCTTTTGAAAATAGAAGGAAAACTTACCTTTTACTGCAGCCTAAGTAAGTAAAAACAGCTAAGGGGTAGCAATCCAGGCTGCCACACCAATCAGCTGGGCTTCAAGCAAAGAAAATATAGCACACAATAGAGCAGGAGCAGGTAGGCGGAGCCAAACTATCGCCAGTTTGGCTCCGCCTACCAGTTTGCCCATACCGGCTGAATCCCACTCACTTCATCAGATGCACAGAATGGCTAGACTGTTGTATAACTGGTATAGGATTTAAGGACTTAAAATTTAGTAATAAAAATGGAGAGGCCTCTAGGTTTGACGCATCATACAGAGTACAGTCAAAAATATGTAAAACTTGTTCCAAATAAATCTTAAGTCATTTAATCAACATCCTTTGCAACAAGCAACAGTCGATCACCAATGCTATCTCTATCCTGTAATTTCAAATGGATGTCTTTATCCACCTCATCCTTATTTAAATTCAAAGGCATATCTCTTGGATCATAACTGATCAGAAATTAGTAAACAAAGGTTGTCAAAGCATGCCTTATGGGGGTTGCCCATAAAGAGAATTAATTCTGTTTCCAGGGATTCAGCTCCCTAAGCTGTCAAATGGGAGTATCACATTTATTGATTTCACTTAGACAAAAAACATAATTTTCTTTTGCAATGTCAGCTAGCAGCATTGCAAGAAAACATCAGAATTTTTTATTGACTTTCTTACAGTTAGTTAAAATGCAAATTTACTTTTGCCAATAAAAGAGAATATACATAGCTTAAGAGTTGAATTGTGGAGTTAGTGATGTTCTCTGAACAATCAAGCTGAGATAGAATCAAGGACTCCATATTTGTTATTGTTCCCATCATGGGGGCCGGAGAATAAGGAGGATAATTAATTTCTGTTCACAGATATTTTTTTTTGCTTTCTCCTCTGTCCTTCCTTCCTTCTATCCCTCACCAGGAGGCAGATAAGTGACTGTTAATTGGGGAAGGGAGCAAGGAATTATGCAAATGGTCTGGAAATTATCACAGAATTGCTGAAAATCAGGATCACATAGCAGCCCAGCAGCACTGAACAAGTCACAACAGTCCCCAAATTTCATTCCTTTGGGAATATTGGATCCTGGCATTCTGTAAGTTATCTCATTTGAGGTACTCTATTTACAAATGTTTGCTCTATGATGCACCTCTTTGCCCAGTAAAAGGTTAGAGACATAAGTGTTTTAGCAGTATATGGATAACACTCTATTCCAAATAATGTTAGATGCAATAACACCTACTTTAACATGCTTCATTAATGATGAAAAGCCACCCCTATACTTTTACCTATGAATTTCCCAATTCCTTCTTTATATTCCTGCAAGACCTCTCGAAGATCTGCTCTGCATCCAAACAGAAAAACATGTTAGACAACTACATAATTCATGCATGTTAGACATTAATACACAATATGTAAATAATGCAGTTTGAAAAACATCTCAGAATATGAATTCACTTTGGTCCTAAGTGATAGCTGTTTAGCCACTGACACCAGAGTGATTCCAACCACAAAGAGATCCCCTGTAGTTTCTCACTATTTAACAAATATCTTGTATCTAATATAGTTGTGGAATCATAATGCAAAGTACTTCTCAAAGTGAAAAACAGCTTCTTCTTAAATGACCAATGTTGATATACAAACTAAAAGATTACACAGTTTAATGCTATCATATAAAACCAAGACTGGAATCTCAGGCTTCAATTCTAGAGCAAAGAATAATTTTGAGAATAAATCCTGTTGAAATTAAAGGGATCTATATTTGCACAAATAGTATAGCAGTACTTGAATTCTGCTGGAATTCAATCAGGAATACAATTCTGTCAGGAATGCAAAAGTTATGCCTACATATGTATACATACATACATATATAACATACAAATATCTCAAAAGAAAGATCAAAGTCTGCATTTGCCTCATCTATTTTACCTAGAAAGGCTGAAATTGCACTCACAGTGTTGTAAGTGGAATCTGGGCAACCACAGGAACACCTTGAATATTATGTAGTGTATCGTGGGTAAGGTGTGGTGCTGATCCCATTTTGGTATAAAGTAGACATCCTGGAATTTCCATTGACTGAATTCCTTTCTTGCCGAGATTTGTCAGTGTCCCAAGGCGACAGCCATCAACTATTTTGCAGAGATTTAATTTCATCTTCATCAACACACCTGAGACAATAGCAAATGATCAATAAGTAAAACCCTTAGTCATCTTGAACAAGTTTTCTCTGAGTGTAATAGTCATGATGTATTAGTTATCTTATACTGATATTCCATAAAAAATTTTATCATGGAGGGCATTACTATTTTCCTTGCATTCAAAAAGCAATGAATTACTATGCACAAGTTTTGTTTTCAACTCTGGACTAAATGAAGTAGAGTTCAAAATATATAGAAGACATCAGATTACCTTACTTATTTATACATCAAAACATGCCACTTATGGACTAGGAAATAATAAATATTTATAATACTGGTACTGGACTGGAATAACATTCTGTGGTAGTTTCTAAATCTGGGCTTCATGCAAAAATCTGTTATCAACACTAAAGGGGCAGCAAGGATACATTTTCTTGTTTTTTTATATTTTTATGCGGTCCTCCAGATTTTTGCAACCCAGATTTGGAAGACCTAAACTACAGTGAAGGCCTCATAATGGTGAATGTTTTAATTCCATTAAATGAAAAAATGTTTTTCATTAAATAAAAAAGGCTCGATAACTTTCTTCTGTATCAGTGGCTCTCCAAACTGCAATAGTGAACCGGGTATACAGTAGAAACTTTTTTTAGCGTATTTTGCTTGTAATGTACAGAACACCCAATCCAATGCCTTCCAAACGTTCTCCAAAAGTGCCTTTTTTCAAAAGGCAACTGGAGAAACTTCTTGGAAGCGAAGCGAAGCGAAACGTTTTCAAGGCGGGGGAAAAAACAAAAAAGTCCAGTTGCCTTTAAAAAAAGCACCTTTGGGCAACCGTGACCTGGATGACTGAGAATCTCCACTATAGCTCCAAACGTGCGGCAATAATGTCTCCAGAATCAGCGCGTTGAGGGATGTAGAAGCCATCATTACGAAACAACTGGAGGCATCAAGGGTTTTTGGGGGGGTGGGGTGGGATGGAGGGGTGGCGGTATCTAGTCCGAAGGACAGACTAGATTAAAAAAAAAAAAAAGTAGGAGACGAGCCCCGGAATTCCCCGATCCGGCACCTGCTTTTGGCCTGGAGCGTAAATAGCAATTGAACCTCGCGCAATTACACTTACACATTAATCCCCGCACTCGGTAACACGCCGCTTCCGTTATGACCTTTCATTTTTCCGTAACACTGGCTCTCCAATGGAGAATAAGGACGTCATAAAAAATCGACGGAGAGGGTTTGATAGGAAGAAAGGAGGGAAGTGCCCACTACTTGGCGGAAATGTTGCCATGACAAAGTTTAGGGACGCTACTCTCCGCTCGAGCGAGGACTTCGACATCGGTTGTCGGTCAGGCTTTAAAGGAAAGGCCTTCGCCTCCCAATCCGAACTGCGCGGGTAATAAGCGCAGGCGAAGTGGAGAGGAAATCGAGGGGTCTTCTTTGGGCTTTTTCAATGGCGGCCGTGCGATCCCGTCCTGAGCTTTATCGTTGGCGACGTTTCAATCAGCCAGCATCGCGGCAAAAGGTAAAAAGAAAGGAAGCCCGGGACGTTGACCCGTCATTGCTGAAATCGCTTTCCAAACAGTCTGTGCCGGCTATTCGATGGTCACATTTTTGGATAATGTTAAAGCGTGCCTTTATTTCATGAGCAGCAAGGAAGTGCCTGTACAGGTAGTCCTGACTTACGAGCACAATTGAGCCCAAAAATTCTTTTAAGTGAGACATTTGTTCAGTGAGTTTTGCCCCATTTTACAATGTTTTGTGTCACAGTTGTTAAGTGAATCACTGCAGTTGATAAGTTAGTAACCTGCTTGCTAAGTGAATCTGGTTTCCGCACTGACTTTGCTTGTTGGAAGGTTTCCAAAAAGGGATCGCATGACCTTGGGACACAGCAACAGTCATAAATACGAAATAGTTGGCAAGCATCTGAATTTTGATCAAATGATCCTCATGGGGGATGCTGCAAAGGTCGTAGCTGAAAAACAGTCCTGTCACTTTTTTCAGCACTGTTTAACTTTGAATGGTCACTAAATGACCATTCATTGTAAGTCAAGGACTACCTGTACTTATATAGAGCATACAGAACCCTTGCCACAGGATACAGTGAGGGCCAATTGAAATTGGACCAATTCATGGAGTACCAATGGGTATCTATTAGGATAGATGTAATGTAGCAGTTGCTGGGCAGCAGCAGATTTCTAGTCCCACAGGGCAGTGGTGGGATTCAAAATTTTTTATTACCGGTTCTGTGGGCGTAGCTTATTTGGTAGGTGTGGCTTGGTGATCATGTGACTGGGTAGGCATGGCCAACTCAGTGTCACTCACGTCAAGGGATGCCTCACCTGGCCCCTCCCCTCCCAGCCATTCCTTGTCATCCAGCCTCAACTTACAGAACTTTTAGTTCTGTAAAAATGTTGTTCATCTTTTTTGACTTTATTATCTGCATACTATAGATGTATTTCATGGACCACTGAAAGGAGTAAATGGCTCACATGCTTTTCCCAAGAATGTGATAGGCAACAGGCTTTTAAGGGGCTGCCCCAAAGAAAGGGGGACAATGTATTTTCCAAAGAAGCAGAATGGAAACAAGAAGCAATTTATTTATTTATTTATTTATTTGTTCATGCTTCTATACCGCTCCCTCTCCCAAAAAGGGACTCGGGGCGGTGCACATTCAACAACGAAAACAGTACAGGTAACGGAGATGAAATAAATAAAAATCTAAAATGGTTAAGAACAACACCCAACAGAAAGATTATCTAAAATTTAATTTAACCCGAATGATTCAATTGGCTAGACCGGCCTGCTTGAACAACAGGGTCTTAACTGCAATGGATGGAAACTGAACAGAGAGAAGCAACCTAAAACTAAGGAAAAACTTCCTGACAGTGAGAACAATGAACCAGTGGACCTGCTTGTCTTCAGAAGTTCTGGGTGCTCAATCACTGGAAGTTTTTAAGAAAAGCCTGGACAGCCATTTCTTTGAAATGGTATAGGGTTCATTCCAAGATCTCTTCTAAGTGTTATTCTGTTATTCTGACACCTTTCCCAGGATATCTACTCAGAATTTGGCATCCTCAGTTTTCTTACCTGAGTTGGGGGTTGGACTAGAAGACCTCCAAAGTCCCTTTGAACTCTTGTTAAACATGTGTATTTTATGCTCTTAACTATTGATATTAATTAATTAATAATGATATTTTTATGTATACTGAGAGTATTTACACCTAGACAAATTCCTTGTGTGTCTAATCACACTTGGCCAATAAAGTATTCTATTCTATTCTATTCTATTCTATTCTATTCTATTCTATTCTATTCTATTCTATTCTATTCTATTCTATTCTATTCTATTGAATGCATGTAAACCCTGAAAAATATATAGTGGCCCTGGGCAAAAGAAAGGCAGTAGGGACAGTGTAAAATATTAACACATGATAAATAATGGAACAATTAAAAATAATAGCACAGAATTTTTGTTCTCTCTCTCTCTTCCTATTTTTTTCTTTTTTCTCTCCCTTACTCTTTCTCTCTCTTTCTTTCTTTCTTTTTCTTTCTTTCTTTCTTTCTTTCTTTCTTTCTTTCTTTCTTTCTTTCTTTCTTTCTTTCTTTCTTTCTTTCTTTCTTTCTTTCTTTCTTTCTTTCTTTCTTTCTTTCTTTCTTTCTTTCTTTCTTTCTTTCTTTCTCTCTCTCTCTCTCTCTCTCTCTGTCTCTCTCTCTCTCACACACACACACACACAGCACTTTTGTAGCTTAACAGACATGCAGCTCCTTTAAATTTGAAGTAGCTCCTTTAAATTTCTCCAAGGCTCGATTCACCCCCATCCCCTCTGTCAGACCGCACTCTTTCTCACTCCAGGCACTTTAACTCACAAGGGGAAAGCAATACTTGCAGCGTCCATGGGGAATCCTTGGAGAAGTTTTTAAAGGACCTGCTTCAAAATGCATTTCTTTTATGTTACAAAAGTGTTCCAAGGCTGGATTCACTCCCACCTCCTCTGTCAGCCCATACTCCCTCTCATTCCAGGCACTTTTAACTCACATGGGGAAAGCGATACTTGAAGCGTCCATGCCTTTCTTCCTTTCCCCCCGGGGAGAAAGAGGACGTGGGGAACAGAAAGCTAGGAGAGCGATCGGGGCAAGTGAGCGACCAGGCAACCGGATTGGGGGAGTGGCCAACCAGGGGTCACCACCAGTTCGGCGACCCACGCCAAAGAACCACTACTGGTTCACCCGAATAGATGCGAACCGGTTGAATACCACCTCTGCCACAGGGGCTTCCTTAATCATCTGATTCTTGCTATGCAAAACTGGGTTCTTTTTCTTATTCAAAGTTGCACTGTGATAAAATTCAAGGACTGCCTTATCACAGAAAAGATAACATCTATTGCAAGTCTAGCTCAACTAATGTGAACGCATTGATGTGGTTTTCTTGGAGCAATACAGAAGCAGTTTTATGAGTTTTCTGTGCAGCCAGCATCTGAGTTGCTTTTTTGACTTCTCACTGTATCCTACAGCCCTAAGATGAATCAGTGGCTTCCCATCTAAAAAAATCTAACCCTATGTAGATCTAACCCTATGTAATTTTTTGAAATCAAAAACTTTTTGAAACCAGCTTTGCATTGCCATGTAAGTGGGCCTTCTTACAGAAGTTTTGAATAACCACTAGAGCCCTTTGATCAATGAAAGAGAACAGAAGACAACATTTTTAAGTATGTGTATTTCCATTGTTCCTTCCATTGTGCTTGGAGTAATGACTAATAATTTGCTTCATTTATTTTGAGAATATTTATTGTAAAACTTGAGTTAATGTAAATCAAAGACAATGCCTATTGAATAGCATTACATAAATATAGTAAACTAATGAAACTAGTTAGTATGTTTTTAAGTTTTAAAACTTAAGAGATCTCTGTGGATGCCTTACATAAAGGCAACCATAAAGATCTCTTAATTTTATTTTAATTTGATCTTTAACTGAAAATTAAAATATTTTATTCTTTAATTCCCAGCCACAGTTTGATGCTGATTGTATAGAGCACTGGATAAAGGTAAGAAAAAATGAAGTAATGCTCAGTCTCAAATATCTGGTGGAAAAAACAACTTATTATTCAGTGGGAGGAAATCTTGAGTTCCCTGGTAAGATGAGACTCATTTTCTGAATAATTATGAATGATACTGGACTGTAAATTGCACAAATGCTAAATTCTATTAAAATTATTATTAGAAGAAGAAAATAAACACATGTAAATTTAATTATGTTGAGAAATGTGCATAAATCTATAAATCTACTGATGGAAACGTAATTGTTAAGGGTTGGACTAGGACAGTATAAATTCATGCCCACTCTGAGTAATGGAAGTTTTGAGCCAGTGACTCTTTGAGCCCAATCTACTTCACAGTGTTGCTGTTATAAGGATAAAATAAAAGAAAATTCCCTTATAAACTGCCCTAAGTTCTTGGAAGAAGGTGGAACATAAATCTAATGTGTGGGTGTATGAACACACACACACACACACCTGTCAGTGGCACAGTTAAGTTAAATTCTAGCATTTTAGTGGATGCTATCTTAAGTATTAAGTATTAATATGCTTCTTGGGTTCAAAAAACTATGTGGCTAATAATTTTAATAAAAAATAATGCATCAATAAAAGAGATACTCTCCAATACATAAAAGGACCAATCAAAATAAAAAAGATAAAGCCAGCAGAACAGAGGTGGTATTCAGCAGGTTCTGACCAGTTCTCGAAAACCAGTTGCAGAAATTGTGAGTAGTTCAGAGAACCAGCTAATACCACTTCTGACTGGAGATTTTACAGTATCCTTCCCCTACCATGCCCACCAAGCCACGCCCACAGAACCGGTAGTAAAAGTTTTTGAATCCCATCACTGCAGCAGAATAAATACCTGTACTTTCAACCTTATTGCCAATCAAACTATCTTCTGTTATGTTAGACAAAATAAGTGGAGCTTAATAATTTTTCTATACTTTTTTTAAATTCAGCGGGTGGAACAAGCCTCCGAATTTGCTGTTTCTGAAGCCTTTTCATTAAAAAAGGCATCCTATTCTCATGGACTTCATGGTCCAGTGCTGGATTTGGAAACAACAGAGCAGCTGCTAGATCATGATGAAGCATATGTAGAAGGTATTTCCTAAACATGTTGTTGTAGACTCTAGGTGATCCAGAATAATTTTGTTTTTTTACTATGTTGTAGAAAAATGAACAATAGATTACCCATTCCTAGAAAAGCAGGGATCTCTTCTCCCATCTCCCTATTACAATTTTGTAATTTTGTGGGAGATGGAGTTGGAACATCCCATTATGTGAAGAGATTGTGAAAATACCTGATTTATGTATGATGGTGGAAGGTAATATCAATGGAACTTTATAGAGAAAATTGACAAAATATGTTTCAGTTATTCAAAGTGAATATATGTAATTGAGGATAGCTTTAAATGGAGACCATATTGATGTTTTAAAATATCTATGTAGCATTCTAACTAATGAGATTTATACTTTCCCAATTCATCCCAGGCTTGTGAACTTTCAAATATAAGATCAACTATAAATAATACCAAGAATTTTTAACAAATCAGAATAAAAATCTTGGATAAATCTCCTTGGGACTAATACTGCAAAAGCCAATTTGATTTGCCTCTAAGCAGAGTTAGATTGGGATATAGAACTCCTTTCATATTTTAAACTTTTGCTTTAGTTGATAATTTAGTTGGTAAATCTAGTAATATTTTTATTGCTTTCATCAATGCAGCTCAAGAGTTGCTTAATGACTGGATGAATTCAAAATTGAAATTGGAACTGGCAAGTGATGAAGACAACGATGTTCAAAATTCAGCACCCAACCCTGTTCCTTTACAAGAGCCTGTTGCTGGCTTTCAGAAATATAAAAAATTTGATGGTGAGACTGATTTTAAATCTATTATAAGTATTCCCATAATAGCAAAAATTCCTGATACACGTACTAGCAAGTACTGGTAAAATTCACACAAAACAATTAAGTATAACATTATTGTATCTAATAATCTAAATAGTCAATGAAGTATCCTTTTCCAGTAAAACAGGACTGTCACAGCTTTCTTCCTTTTGTTGTATTCCTTATAGGCAATCTTACAAAGAGAGATTAAAATACTTTTTAGAAAACAGCGTAACAAATATTACTTTGATTTGTATCCAGTCTTTCTGCCCATAGGACAATCAAGGAAAAAAAAATAGCCATTCATTTTTCAAAGGCTTTGTGATATATTTAACACTCTTATTTTAACACTCTTAAGCTGAAAATCCTGCTACTGGAAAGTGATATTTTGTGTGAATTTCAGCGTTCAGAAAGTGAATTTCAGAGTTCAAAACTCAATGTAATTGGTCTATGTTTGGAGAGATTTTAAGGGTAGAAATAGGCATATTTCAGCTTACAGGAGCTTATGATTTCCACTATGGTTTCACCATTTCTAAATATAAATGCCTTCATAAAACAAACATTTTAAGCTCATTTTTGGTGCTGTGGGATACTCTGGGAAGCACAAATAGGACCTTGGAGATGGCACATGTGGAGACCGCAAGCTGCAACTCCTGATTCAGGAAAGAAAGTTTAAAAATACCATTTTACATTCAATTTCAGTATGATTTATGTATTCTAGACTTCTATGGTTATTTGGAGCAAGAAGTGGAAGGTACCATGGTACAAGATTTTTTACAGCATCTATTGCAAAGTGAAATTGTAAACAGTGGTATATTGGAAGACCTTAAAACTAAAGGCATCAGAGAGAAAAAGGAACCCAAAGACTTACGAATTAAAATGGAACTAAGGCATAAGCAGGTAAAAATACAATGTTTATGGAAAACCTTCTAAAGTTCACTTTATATTTCTTCATAAATTTGTTAAGACTTGATATTCTTTAAATTAATCCCATAGAGGGAAAGAAGTGCAGTCTGAAAATAATTAAAAGTATAATGGTCTAGTTCAAACAACTGTAATGTGGTTTGTTAGTTAGCTACCACCTATTATTGCTTAGCATTGTGTGCAAATCAGATATAATGGCTTATTCAGGAAAACATGGTGTAAAAATTAATAGCATTTTTGTGAGTTCAACTTTTATTTCCCACAATCTTCCAAAGTGCACAATTATGTTGTTCTTCACTGTTGAAAAGGAAATAACAAAAGGGTTTTTTTCCTATCCCTTTCAACTTTGGCTCTACCTTCTCAAAAGTATCTGTGGAATATAAATAAAACATATTTTACACTTTGACTTCTTTATCTCTTCTTCACTCAACAAGAGAAGCAGGACAAAAAAGGGTAACCTCACAAGGCACAAAAGAAAGAGCAAGGCTAAATGAGAAAAGGAAAACTTCAGAGTCTGCTTGGGTTTCTCAAAGTATCCAAGAATCCAGAGTTCAACAAATGGCTTCAGTCTTAGTCCATTCTTTAAGAGAAGATTTCATCCTTATTTCAGGGGAGAGGGCCAGGGAAAATCCCTGCTCTTTAGACAAGGATTATTTTAGAAAAGGAAGAATATAAACTTTAGGTCAAAGAAGCACTTCCATCAATGAATGTCCTTACATTGCAGACTATGATAGCACACGACTCAGTACCTCATGGTTCAATAAAAAATATTTAACTGGGGCAGGCAAATGTTGCAACAGCTCCAGTCTTGCATTCGTTTCTCAGCTTCCAGGTATTCCAGAGAAGGCGCTGCTGGATTCAAGAGTCAAAGAATTGAGAGTTCAGCTAAACCCATCTTGTTTATCCCAGAAATAGCCAAGAGTATTCACCTCCAACTTAGATGTTGGAGGCATTGCCAATGTATAGACAACCTATTTGTAGCCCTAACATCTAAAGCAGTAGTATCCCAGGTTGAGGGGCAACTTCCCCACAGACCCAGGCACTCAGTGAATCAAAGGATGTTGAGATACTGGTATGATAATGGAGTCCTAGCAGTGCAGGTTGAATCAGTCATAGCCAGCAGTATTATGCATTTATAGTTTTTGTGTTTATAATCAGGATATACACTGTCATAGCCCTGTCGGAATCTGATTCTAAGGGGAGGCTGAGCAGCTGACAGGGAATGGGAGTGTGGCTCCATCAGCTGTGGAAGAAACTGGGGAAGGGCAAAATTCAGTTGTGCAGAGCAGGGGAGAGGTAGACCAAGGCAGAGAGAATTCGGAAGAAGACCCAGGCCCACCCCCTCTTCATCCTAGGGCATGCAGGAGAAGAGAGCAAAGTGAGTTGCGTGGCTTATGAGGGAGGAAAGGGCCCTGATTCCCTTCATTAGCTGCAGCTGGGAACATAGTGTTTAAAAAGGGGAGTTGCGCACAGCCAACTGTTGAGAGCACATAGTGTATTATCTTGTATTGTTGAGGCTTATCTTTGTTCCTGGCATCTTCCCAACTGTTTGTGTTTTGCTGGCCTTTCAACTCTGCAATTCCTTCTCCTGCCCTGTCAAGTTAATTACTGCAGCATGGTTTGTGTGGATTTTTATTTACAGTTTGTATGTACTTTTGTTTTTGGTCTGAATTTCCTCCACTTAAAGACTGTTCTTGGGAGAGTTTTTTCTCCAGCTGAAGGTAACCTGGACATTGGGAGCAAAATTGGAGGTACTAAAGGGACTCTTCTTACTTATGTGACTGTGTTGCCTTTTGTACCACACCCCGGGTCATCACATACACTCTATTTCTCAAGGCTGCAGTGGATGCAGAGCAAATGTTGCAAGTCTGAACGAGTTGGCCAGGACTCCTGCATTCATGGATAAGTTATGCCATTTTTGCCAGGGCCAAAGCTTCAAGCATGACTGTCTACTGGAGCCTATTACTTAAGTGTTGAAAACAGATCACCAGTTCTATTGCCTATCTCACATTGAAAAAAACTTATTCTAGAAGGAAAGCTATTTTGTTAAATTACTAGTAGTGGATCTGATCAAGAAGAAAGATCAGAAAAGAAAATTCTTGCTCTGGTCATGAAAAGGAAAACAGCAGAACAAGAAATAAATCTTAAGCTACTTTTGCAGTAGAGACACATCATCTTCTCTCCTCCCCTCTCCTCTCCTCTGAACCAGCATTTTAAATATCACCAATTCTTCTTTCACAAACATGTGAGGGTATTCCTTCCAGATCTAGCCAGGTTGATGGGCCAGAGGAAACAAATATAGATGTAATGTTCCAAAAGCCCATCCAGTAATTCTATCCTTTCTCCTTCTCTGTCTATTTACACAGTCCCACAGGAAAGGAAAGAAGCAGGGAACAAGGCACTGAAAAGAAAATTGAACAGAAAGGGCTTCTATTTAAAAACATTACAGAGAAATAGATAAAAAAAGTCAAGTCAGGATAAGTCTTACGTGCAAGAAACTTCAGGCCGTACATCCTGCATAATGATGAAGGCCTTCCATATCCAATAGAGAAGCAAGGGAAGAAACAGGAGACGCATATGAAGTTCATTCTGCACTGGTGTCAGATGGAGATAGGAATAACTCTTGAATGGTGCCTTCATATGGATTAGCATACAGTGAAATCTTTCTCAGGGAAGAAGCTGTTCAATGAAGCAGTTGATTCAATCTTCATGCAAAACGAAGAAACCATTGACCGTAGCTCAGAGAAAATCTATACTGACTTTTCAGGTTAAAGATCATAGCCAACTTTTTCAGGTCCAGCAATAGAAGAGAAAATGCAGGAACCAAAAAAATACCTGAGACTGTTTTGTTTTTTTCCCCTGCAAGATGATGGGCAACTGCAACAATTTTAACGTCCTGTAATATTCCTGTGTGGACAGACGGGTGTTAGAGCTGGTTTAATGAGAATATACAGTTCACAAGAATCCTGTCTTTAAGAACAAAAAGAAATATTTTAAGATGAAAATAGTAATACATTCATTAGACTTTAGAACTATATAAAATATATCTGCATAAGAACACTGGTTTTTTTTCTGTCTACATGATGCTAAAAGAAAATGGACATTGGAGTGCATTTTGAACCTCAGGCTGCTAAACAAATTCATCAGGCACTGAACCTCCAGAATGGAGAAATTAAGGTATATATCAGAAGCCAACACAGTGGAATACTTCTAGCCTCAATAGATCTATCAGAAGCCTACTTGCATATTTTGATCAGAACTTTTTACTGATAGAAGAGTCAGCTCCTTTATAAGTTCCTCATCCAGTGATCAGAAGTTATTTGGCAATTACATTCAATGACTGGCATGTGCTTTAACACTTCTTTTGGTTCTTGTTTTCCAGGTAAAAGAAAATCGCTTGAAACGGCAGAAGGAGCTTGAAGTTCTAAAACAAGAAAAAGCCTTGAAAAAATTAGCAGTGTCAGAGGCTCAAAGGCAATTGCAAGAGGAGACAATGAGGAAAGCTCTGAAAGCCAAAAAAGAAGAAGCAGCGATCCAAAAACAAATGGTAATACTGCGGAAGGAGTTAGGAGAAAAAAGACATCTCATGGAAGAAGCACGGAAAATGTAAGCTTTGGAGAAGAATCAGTTCGTTCTAGATCCTAAAACAGAATCCAAACAACAGCGATAAAGCAAATGTATTGCAACTAAATAGATGAAAGATCATCTAAAAATCATTGTGAGGGAAGATATAAATGTAAGATAACTTAGAACTCCATGTCCAAAGATGCTGTGGAGCAGGGGTGGGATGCAAATATTTTTACTATCAGTTTTGTGGCCGTGGCTAGGTGGATATGGCCATGTGACTGGGTGGGTGTGGCTTTTTTTTGCAACAACCCCACCCTCTGCTCTGTTTTTTTGCCTCCTGGGCCTCGGGGAAGCCTTCTGTGAGGCCGTTTTTGCTCCCAGGAGGCAAAAAAAATGGAATGCGGGTGTGTATGTGTGTGTGGAGCACCTCCCCACGCTCCATTTTTTGGCTTCCTGGGCCTCAGGGAAGCCTCCTGCGTGAAACAGTAAGACAGCAAGGGGGATCCTGGCACAGCGTATTATCTTGTTGAGAGGTTGAACCAGTAGCTGTTTTTTACTACCTGTTCGGCTGAACGGTAACATTTTTTACTACTGGTTTGCCCGAACTGGGCCAAGCCAGTAGTATACCACCACTGCTGTGGAGATTAGCTTCCAAATTTAATTAAATTTATTTGAGATTTGTAGACATGGAAGAAACTACTAAATCTCATTTTCCAAATCATCTCTATATGCTTTTCAAAACCACCGACCAAGTAGGTACCATGTTGTATGAACTATAAAAATTAAATCAGAAGTCAAACTATTTTTCATGTGTATCCCTATTCGATTTCAATTGTTTCTTCAAATTGTCAACTTCTACAACAGCGTATTATTTAAGAACATATTGTGTAATACTAGTTTATGAAATGAGGACATTGCAATAACTAAATGGATTACAATAATCCTATAAAACTTGCTCAGCTTAAATAAAAAGTATATCAAAGAAGGATTGTTAACTATCAATCCTATCAATTAACATGGTCCTCTTTCTCTGCTATTTTTCTCTAACCTTTCACAAACTGTTTTATTTTAGGGAAAGAAAAAGACACAATTTAAAAAAAATTCAGACTCTGATAGAAGTTGGCCTGCCTCCTGCTGAGCTTACTTATCTGAATTGTGACAATGAAGAACAAAAAAAGGAGGAACAGGCCAAAAAGCAAGAACTGCTGGACAAGGTCAACACTGCTGATCAGAAGGTGAGGACATTCATGATCTTATCTTCAGCACTTTGAGATGGATTGTTGTTTTAGCTAGAATTCTTAACAGTTTTCACTAAACAAAGATGCTCAAGATATCATTTATATTAAAACAAATTGAGGATAAATACATAGATTTGACGTTGAAGGGATACGGAAGGTTAGGAGAGCAAAAGGATGCCAAAACTGGAAACTGCTATGAAAACTGCTTCATGACTAAGCTTAAACCTGAGGATACAGCACATTGTTATATCAGCCCAGGTTTTCTTGTAAACTTTTTTTTTCTTCTTTAAAGCAAGAAAATCAAGAGTATCATTTTTGCATTTGATAAAATGCATTATGTTTGAGGATGATCTGGTGTTGCAAAGTGCCACACGTTTATGCCACTTAAGCATTGGCTTGAAAACAAGAATAAAATAGTAAACGGTAAACAATAGTCTGCAGTTGCTATATATAGCATCTGCTTACATTTATTAGCCACATAAAAGTTACTAATCAATAGCCATGCATAAGATTGTAGTATATTTTCTATTTGAAGACTTATAGCTGACCTGCTTTAACTTGTATTTTGATTCAGTTGAATATAAATTCTCAATAGCTGGTATTTTATACGGATATCTTAAGTGGCCATTGTGTAAGTATGTGCATGTATGTAATATTTGCTTAAACAATTTTCCCTTTTCATAAAACATGGAGCTATATGAGTGATCTGTAAAAATAAGTAAGCAAGTTTTAGATCAAAGGTCAAAAGAAGTGCTAGAAGTCATCTCTTCTAGCACTTGGTGAATAAAAATCTGACAAAAGTTCATGCAAGGACATTGAGCTCTCATGAGAATGATGACATTTCAGACATTTAAAAAATAATTTGAAAGGATTTGTGGATGATTCTAGGGATATCACACATGTTTAAGCAGCTAAGAGCAATGCATCCTGGATTACTTGCTGAAATGAGATATAGGTTCTCATTAAAAATGTTAGTAATGTGATCATTCAGTTATGATAGCAATACATATGAAATAGCATTAAAATGTTAAAGTTAACTAAATAAGTAGGCAATTGATATATTCTTTAAAAAATATATATTTCTTTTTTTATGAGAACTTGCCACATATATTAGTTTAGCCATGGGGGATGAGATCTCTCTACTTCTTTATGTCTATATTTTTAAAATGTCAATTTCTACTTTTTCAGTATTAGCAATGTTATGGAAAGCACAGAAAAAGAAAGTAGTAATAAACAAAAGAAATAAAACACAAACGAAAGAAATCTAGATTGTACTAATATTATTTACTATACTTCTCAATACTTTCAAATCTTGTTTTTCGTACCACTTCATACATATATATTTTATATATTTATTTTTTGTAATATCAACTTCATCCTCCCCTGGCTTTTTCAAGTCTGCTTCTCAACCTTCATATATTTGTTTCACATATGTCAGTCCTCATGCTCTCTACATTACCTAACTAATATATTTCTTTCATACTTTTCTATTCATTCTGACATATCTAACATTCACTTCCATGTATAGTAACAAATGGTTACAATTTATGAAGGGAGTTACTGTAGTCAGTGAACCTTGAAGGCAATACTCCAACATTTTACGTTATCAGAAATGTAAATATGATACAATGGAACATGGTTACTTGATTCTCAATGTAGTGCCTACGGAAGTATTTCTCTGCCTGGTACAAGTTTATTCTGGATCTCAGAATTAAAATGGGAAAAGCAAGAGCCCTTGCAGACTGGAAATGCCAGCTGAAGATTCTGCGAGCCTGGAGAGATTATTCATGGTCTCACAAACTGAAGAAGGAGACTCAAAAAATGGAAAATCAGCTTCGGGATCAAAATAGGTAGCAATATTAACACGATTCCTTTCTGTGAAGTTGAAAGCTATTGTGTGTGGTTTAATTATTTTGATTGTTTATTGGAGTGCTCTTAAATAAGGACATATAAGATGCACCTCAAAAGCAATTATGATGATATATTTTCAGACTTTTCACCCAGGTTATTGCATTTCACTCTTATGAAGAAGCCATCAACATTAGTATTCTTTAACATGTAATTAGTGCCATTGGTGTGCAGGATGTTTTCAGAATACAGTGCCACTTATATAAATTCAAGGAAATTCAGATGGTAGATTTAATACTATGATTATTAAAGTTTTTCAAAGCTTCCCTTCCCTTCCTATTCTCAGTCTTTATTTATTTCTTGACTCGTGCAAATATGAGAATGATCCTATAATTTTGATGAATAACCATTCCTGGATGAATCTTACTGTTTCATTGAATTCCAAGAAATTACGTTAGGAATCCATTAACCTAATGCAGGGAAAGCAAAGTATATTTGATCTGTGCCAATCAGCAGGCTGCATCATGGTCACAATCATTGAATAAAAACTTGTTAGAGAAAAATATTTCAGTAGGCTTGTGAAAAGCCTAATGGTTTCCCTTAGAAATATGCTGATATGGCTCTTACTAACAGCAATTATTTTATACTTGACCCATATTATTGTACATATAGTGGAAACTTACAACAAGCAGAACAATATATTTATCAAAATAAGTCATTACAAGAGAAAATATACTACATAAAGAAATACACTATACTTTTTTTTGTCTGAGGGCTACATTTCGTTGTAAATTCCTGCTGGGGACTGCAACAACCATAGTTGCTGATATCAGGATATTTGGAGGACTAAAAGTTTTAGTCTTTTTGGGTGGAGGTAGAGACCAAATGGATGCAAGACTTAAGGCATCCATTTTATCTCTTAAGCTCCAAAAGAACCTTATTATATAAACAAGTCAGTTTTGTCTACTGCACGGGATCTGGGGTCTGCAATAGGGTACTAGAGGGCCCATCTAGTAATGCATGTTCATCTCTTTTATAAATAAAAGTCAAACAATTCTATCAGGGATTCTAAACTAATGTTAAAAAATATCTTAATTTAGGAAAAATCAGCTCGCTATAGAGTTTAACCGGAAATGTATTTTGCGTCATTTCTTTGCTGAATGGCAATGCTGGAGCCGTTTAGAGATGGAAAAGAAAGAATTAGAAGTGAAAAAAGAAAAAATGAGAAGAAAAATGGCAAAGCTCTTGGAAGAAGTATCAGTGGGACAACTAACGTCAGATTTCTCAAGACCTACCAATAAAATCCTTGAGACAGAAATTACCCAAAATAAACCTGCAAGTGATACTGAGGTAAACTGTATAGAGGTTAACCAGCTGACTGAAGTACCATTTGTTCAGAATAATCCCACAATTACAAAATCTGAAAGAGGCCATTCCTACTCTCCAGGGACAAGTAAAAAATGCAATCTCCATTCACCAAGTCAACCGAAATGGCCATGGCAAATCACCAGAAAACATGCTGCTTTGAATCTTCAGGACCATGCTAGGTTTGGGAGTGAAACAAATCATTCCCTGCAGCATCTTGATCTATCAAAACAAAACAAATCTTCCACTATTTTGGGTCCCCTGGAACAGCAACGTCTGATTGAAGAACAGCAACAACAGCTTCAAGTGCAGCAAGAGCTGATCCGTAAACTTCAGGGCCTTCAGAGGCTACACACTGCTTGGGAGGAGGTTGAGCAAACTACAATTGCTACCACGGCACTTAATATTAATACTCCAAAAATTAAGGGAAAAAAGCAACTGACAGAAAATCAATCAAATTACAAGAATACTAAACCTGTAAGGTATGATGTTGATGTTGATGATAAAAATCACTGTGGTTTTGTTATCTAGTAGCTAAAAGAATGTGATTGGAGCAGTACACTTCAAGGTAATTAAATTGTAATTGTTTTTAATTGTAATTCATAGCTCAGTATCAAATATGATACAGGTTCAATATCCACTTTTATTTGACCAATTTTAATCATTTATTTCCATTGCTTTTATAATAAAACAATAGTAATAATAACTTACCTTTCAGTCCAAAATAATTACAGGCAAACAATAAAAATGAGCAGAGGAAAACTATATTTTATTTAGTTGCATGTGGCTTGCTGCCTTAGAATAGAATAGAATAGAATAGAATAGAATAGAATAACTTTATTGTCATTGTACAAGTACAACGAAACTGTGGATGCACCCCAGCAACTGTTTGCAATACAATAAAACCAAAGCACTTAAAAATAAAGATAAAAACAAAGAGTACCCACATCTCCATTTGTAATTTGAGAGTGCAATATCTACTAATATACACAAATTTGATTATAGAAAATCAAAGGAGATTGTTTGTAATATTTATCCCTACCACTCAAATACATGGCTAAGAAATAAGATGTCTGTTGTCATGCAAAGGAGACTTTTTCTTACGAGTAATAAAAAGGGGCAAGGGGGAATAACTAGATTAACAAAATCATACACTGTGAAGTTTACAAAGTTTTTTGTAACAGAATCAGAGATCAATTATCTTAAAATGATTTCATTTTTAATTTCTGTAACATAGTTTATTTAAATTGTTATGATTTACTTAGCAAAAAAACCTGAAAAAGAAATATAACATTTTGCATACTAGAAAGTTTTTTTTTTTTTACAGAAAGCTATACAGTATAGTGGGGAAACAGTCAACGAATTCATATATAGACATGTAGGACTGAGTAGAATCGTGGAACAAAAAATATCAAAAGTTAGGACAAAGTCCTAGTATGATATCTTTAATAGATTGGATAATAACTTTCTGCATGTGTATAGACAGAACTGCTGTAGTAATTCTAATTATTTTGAGTTGGATTTCCAGCCTCATAGAATGTAGCAGAAGATAGAGATCAAATAAGTGATCTGGTTCAAACTTCTGCTGAAAATAACGAACTACTTAATCATCCACCCACAGATGTCTATTCAGCCTCCAGAGTGGGCAAGGACCATTACTATGGGTAGAACTGCTTCACTTTTTACAATTTTTACTGTTGGAAAGTTTTTCTTAATATATACAGTAGAGACTGAATCTGCTTTCTTTTCATTTCAACTGGATGGTCCTTGTCTTTCCCTTAATTTTAACAGAAAGCTGCTCTCTCACAATGTCACAGATTCTCTAATGACCCTCATAAGACTTAGTTTCCAGATCCTATAGGATCAGAAAACCAAGCCTTATAAGGGTCAATTTACTTATTTCAATCATGCCAAAATCATTTTGAATCTCTACCTATAGTCTACATTATTCACAGAACATATTTTCCTATTTGAAGTATTTGCTTTCTAGAATGTTAATCCCAAGCCCAAGACCTTTTTGTTCTGTTGTCATTTTCCCCCCTCTCTCTTACACTTTTGCTTGTTTAGGTCAGAAGTTCAGCAGCCAGTCATTCAAAAGAAAAGGATTTTGAAAGCAGTCACACCACATCCCTTGCTTAAAGGTATATAACTAAATTTTGGAGTTTTTCCTGGATGGCTATAAAAAGCTGTAGCAAAATATATGATGTTTATAATACAAATACGCATATTATAGCACAGGAACAGTCATGAAATGTTTAATAAATATAACTGAAGGGCTGTTTTTTTATTGGTCTTCTTGGCAAACTTTGTCAACTCCAATGTGTGAATTATTTCAAACCCTAAATTGTGTGGTTTTCTTTGAATCAAACAATTTTTTCCCAGAAAACCTTGTTGAATAACATTTAACTGGACAGGGTGATGATGTCACTAGCATTATGACAGTATAATATAACTCATACACTTTATCTGACCAGTGACAAATAATGCCAGTGTATTTCAACCAGTCTCAGAAAGCTTAGACCTACAGCAAGAAATAATTGTAAATATATATATATTTCTTCCTGTAATATACACACAAACGTGTTTAAATGTTTTCTTTAATTAAGTTGATGGTTATTGAATCACATGCCAATACATGTAATGTGCATTGTAATCAATAATGTGTTTTTCTTAATGTGCTATGTTGTAAGTCTAAGCTTTTTTGTTCATACCAAATTACTGGTAGTTACTAGTTATTAATACTCTATACCACATAAGATTAGAGGAAAAGTATTCTAGTTATGAAGAATGGCATAGATTTGTCCAACTTCTTTAACTGATAAGTAAGCTGCCTTAAAATACATGTGGTCTTGACTTACAATCATTTGTTTAGTGATCTTTCAAAGTTAAAATAGTACTGAAAATAGTGACTTATGACTATTTTTCACACTTATGCCATTGCAACATCCCCATGGTCACATGATCAAAATTCAGGTGCTTGGCAACTGGTTCGTATTTATGACAATTGTAGTGTCCCAGGGTCATGTGATCACCTTTTGCGGCCTTTTTACAGGCTAACTCAATGAGGAAGCCAGATTCACTTATCAGCTGAGTGACTAATTTAAGAATTGCAGTGATCCTAAATGGATAGGTTGACACTAGAATTGAAAGGACAAGATAAATCAGAATATTATAAAGTATGGAATACATTCTATTATTGGAGGGACATAAAAGGGAGTTCATTAAACTGAAATAAGAATTTAAGATGAAATAGGAAAGAGGTGAGATATCTCATACCTGAGGTATGAGAAAAAGAACTAAAAAGATACAAAACTTAAATGTTTATATCTTTTGATTTCTTCTAAAGTGAAATGTTTTGACTGAAATGTACATCAATGAAGATCTCCACGTTCAATGTTGTTTAATGTTTATAATTAAATTATTTTAAAAATGAAAAAAAGAATTGCAGTGATTCAGTGAACAATTATGGCAACAGAGGTCATAAAATGGAGCAAAACTCACTTAATAACTGTCTCACCTAGCAATAGAAATTTAGGGCTCTAGTGTAGTCGTAAGTCGAGGACTACCTGTACTGTTGGTAGTCAGAAAACAGCAAACACAGTTGTGGATGCTGGCCTTTTAGATGATAATAAATTCCAGTTGCACTGTCGAGGTTGCCCATTTATAACTATAGGATCCAGGATCTCTAAAATATTTCAGACTATCTGCCAATCTCAGACTCATCTAATACTTTTTTCCCCTTGAAATACAAGATTCAGTTTGAATTAGTTGCTAGGAGAGGGAGAGAGAAAGAGACAATATGAGAATATTGAGTTAGTTAAACAATCTGGCCATATTTAGTTCAATATGGATCAGTCGGAAACAAAATTTAAAGCAAAACGGTGCATTTTTCAAGTCTCAAATTTAATTTATCCTCATCATCATACACCTTTTCCTGAATGTTTTAGCTATGGAACAGAGAGCAGTTCAGCGAGCAGAACGGAGGAAGCAATTTGAAGAAGCAAAAAAAACCCGAGAAGACAAAATGCTGGCAAGTAAAACTAAGTTGACTTAAATATCCAGCAGGTAGACAATAAAAGGACCAATATAATGTTTAAAATACAAACATGAAATTTTATTTATTAGCCATTTATTTTTTAATCAAATTTCTATGGCCCTCCATCTATCCAAGGAAATTAGGCAGTGAATATAAAACAAAGTACAAACCATTTAAAACCAAAATAAAACCACATCCAAGTTGAGGCACCTATAAAAATTTCAGTTTCACTCTATAAACTATATACACATGCCAAATTAATACTCTGGTTTCTGATGTTGGTCTGCCTTAATAACATGAAAATAACATTTTATAAGTTTTGTAGATGAGGAGACACTGCATGCAAGCAAGGGAGCATGTTAGGGGAGAAAGGCACCTCATCTTTTTCTTCCTCCCAGCATAGAAACCAAACATTTTGTGAGAAGATGGATACAATACAAAGTGTAACAGATGCATCTAAAATCCCTCTATTTTTCTTCAACAGAACAACAATTTTGCAATCCACTAGACTTTAAAAATTTAAACTTTTTACCTAACTAGACTAACTCCATCTAACAAGTTATAATGGTGGTTACTTGCTTTTGATATTTACATTTTACTTGCTTTGAAATGTGTAGGTTTCCTGACTAATTACTGCTGGTAAAGCTATTCACCATTACTGAAAAGAATTATGAATAAAATATTATTTTTACCCCCTTTGTGTGTAAAACCCATATCATTATTTAGATAAGCATCTGCCTTGGAACTTCTGTATTTCTTTGGGGCAGGGATTTAAATATGATTTAGCTTGTCTTGTTCAATCTATACCATCCTAAGGCTGAGATGCAAGCCAAAGAAGAAGAACGTCAAAGACAAGAAGCAGCAGAAAAAGAGGCTAAATTAGAAAAGAGGCGAGAAGAGAAGAAATTGCAGCAAATAGTGAGTGGAAGATTCTGCTACCAGCTATCTCACAGATCTATTACTGATAAAACACTAGTTTAAACTGGCTTTTCAATATAATTTTGTAATGGCACCAGTCTAATTCCAGCAGTGTCAAAGCTGCTCAGGAAAAAAAAATACTTTCACTATTTCATAAAAATTATTTTAAACACCCCTATATCAAAGCCATATTAATTGCTTTAACATAAAGTAATAGCCCCAGTTCTGTGTTCTAGAATTAAGCTAGCCTGACATTGTTGCTTAAATGATTCAAATGAGAATGATTGAGATGGTGTTCAAACACTTGGTGGCAGATTGGGAGGAATATATAGATTGCGTGCCCTCAAATGAACCTCCTGATGTATGAATGACTGACTTCCTTGCCACTGTCATTTGATACCCTTGCTCTTTCAATCTTATCCTGTCTAGGAGGAAAGGGCAAAGCAAGTGAAAACTGCTGCTGCTGCTAGTTGATTTTTTTTTTGAAGTCTTAATGCTGATGTTTAATAGTAAATAGATAAGGCAAAGCAACAACAGAGGCAGAAATAAGGGCTGAAAGATCTGAAGCTCAAAATGGTAATGCTTGAGCTTTTGCAACTTCCCAAACATGATATTCATGAAACTGCAGTGATCATTCTGTGTGTACAGTCCTTAATTTTTTTAAAAAAGATGATCTATTCAAAATGGTGCAAACTGGCATGAAGGAGATGTTCTTGATAATGATCTTTGGAGCCATGTAGATGACCACAACAATATCTCAATTTCCTGCAGTTCAGAAAGAAATCAACAACTGAGCACATGAGTTATACTTGTTTGCCCAAGAAATAGTAATATTTTTAATGAACTGGTCAATTTCTCTAAACTATGGTTTTCTGATTTATTAATTACAGAAAGAACTGGAAAAACAGAGAAGGCTGGAGAGAGAACAGCAACTTTTATCCAAAGCAGAAGACCATTACATTAAGGCTCTGCTCAACCAGGTGTTAAAGGCCTGGAAAAGACTTACAGAGCAATCCGAAGAAAATATGGTGGTAAGAAATAGAGTAAAAATGGCCATCTTGGAAAAGAAAGAAAGTTTCATGTGCTGAAGATGAATTCTCAGCTATTTTCCAGTGTCCGAAATGTTGCTGAGTGAAAAGGTTTTTTCATCAAATCAGGTTTCTATGTTGTGTGGATACTGCATAGACCAACACAGCGAGAAGGAACCATTCTCTAAATCTAGTTTATGCAGCCATGACGGAAAAGGCTTTAAGAAATCCTGTATGTCCAACAAAATACCTGAAGACAAGTTTAAAAGAAAGGGGAAAATATAATAGCAATCCATCATGAATCTTATGGTTAGCATCCCCAATTGTTCTGGCCCAAAAGACAAATGTCAGACTGTGATAGCATTTGCAGAAATGGCTTAACTCATTTACTAACACTGAAGTTAGCATTTCAATTAATAATTATTTTGAGCGTTTTTTTTAAAATATCTGAACTACCCACAAATCAAGTATACATATGAACCCCCTCAGTTCTAAGTCTGTTTCCAGCTAAAATAAGTGAAGGTGCAATTGTGCTGTCAGACTATAAAGTTGAAATAGAGAAAAAATGATGTGCTTGCTCTGGGAATCGATGTTTGATCATTGGACAGAATAAAAGGGGCCTGGCCAGTGATGTTTCAATGACACAATCTTAGTTACAGGACCCCCCTTGCATCCATTTATACCAGTATCCTTTTCTTGATCTGTGAATTTAGATGGCGCAAAGGCATCACCGTACTAGTTTGCAGCAGAAATGTCTTCTTGCCTGGCTTCATAATATGCAAGAAATCCATTCAAGGAAAATAGCTCAAGCTGAAGGTCTCCATTGCTCTCAGTTGCTTAGAAGGTCTTTCAGGAGTTGGATAAAGGTGAGTAAGAGGGAGGATTGAAAAAAAAAGTTATTGTAGGCATTTTCTAAAAGATTCTAATCTAATCTAGATGGAGGCCAGGAGTTTGGAGTAATGAAGAGGGAGGGACCATAAAGCATAATTTTTGGTGTGCATTTGCACCACATGCTTGAATCATACATTCACATTTGTGCATTGTGAGGGTTTTTTTTCCTTTGACACGTTGTTGGATAAATGTAAACATACTGTAATTGTGTGACACCTTTTTCCTTTCATTGGACTTCTTTCAGTATAAGGATTACATACTTACTCTGGAAGAGAGTGCAACCAAAGTCCATGAAACTACCCTAAAGAAGAAGTTATTTGGCTCTTGGTTTGACTTGGCAAACAAGGAAAAAAATATATTGTGGGCAAAACAAAAGACTGCAGATCAATACTTTAATAGGTAAAATCGAATATGCCAAAGGCATTTTCATTTAGATTGTATTTATTGCAAGAATTATACAGTATGTTCCTTGTTCTTTAGATTCCTTTGGAATCATCTGAACATTGTGTCCGTGCATGCATGCATTTCTTAAATATTTCTTTGTCCTGGGAAACAAGATACAAGTCATGCTTCTAGGATATGTAATTTAGATGCAACTTATATGTTCAACTTAACTTTGTGTACAAACCAGCCAGATAACTATACCACTAAATAGAATGAACCATACCAGATAGAAAATCTGGGTCTTCCCTTCTAATAATGTGCTTGGGCTGTTGGCTGTTATCGCTTATGGTTGGGCCCATCTTTTGCTCTACAGAAAACTAGTACTCCTAACAATACAATATTATTCAAAGGTATCTTTTCCTGAATTCAATGCTTTTTTACAAAATAGAGAGAGGATTCCAAATTCTTTTAAATCTTAGAATTAAAAAGAAAGAGGACTCTAGGATTTTCAGACAAAATCACAGAGAATACTAAATGTATGTCTCGGTCTATATGAGTGTATCATTTACTTTTCAAAAACTACAAATAAAAGTTATAAATGGAAAAGTAGTATCTATGCATGAAGGTCTTTTGGAAGCCAGTGTGATTGATTAGTGATAAAATAAGTTGACAGAATCACATCCACTCCTAGCCACAAAGCTCATTCTCTGTTTAATTTACCTCACAGGGATAGAAAGGTATGTGATTCATATATTTTTGGAAGAAAAAGTGAAATGCAACCTAATAATTAAAAACTATTAGCAATATATTCCACTTGTTAAGAATGATGTACAATGTAAGAAGAAAAGTTTTCTGATGATATTTAACTTTTTAAATACCTGTTTTTCTAGAGTAAATTTAGTTACTGCCTTCTTGTCCCCTATATGTGAGGTATAATACAGAATGCTGGATTACATAGGCCCTTGACAAATATTCACTTTACTTTCATGAAAATGAAACAACTGTTACGTTTGAGATACCATTTCAGACATAAAATCTTGACAATTAGTTTTCTACATGAATAGGGAAAAACTTTCAGTATCTTTTATAACAATTATAAATATTGAGATACTATGGTTTCTGAGCACAGAAGACTCCCTCACATTTGTCTAGACTAGTGATATTTAGCATCTCTAGGGAAATTCTCTATCCAACAAGTTGACATGTTCCTGAAAAATAAGGAGGAAATAGTACATTATTTCATAATCATCTCTGCCTCAACATAATAGCATATTTTAAATCTGTTTATTAAGTATGGGGAAAGTATCGGAATGTTTTTTTAAAAAGTTTTAATAATGCCTGCTTATAATTCTACTGTCATTTTCCCTTTTTTAAACATTGTGTGATATAGGAGAATGATACTACTTGCATTCAGAGCCTGGCAACAGTACCCAGATCAGATGAAAGAGGAAAGAAAAAAAGAAGAAAGACTAGAAAAGCTAAGAAAAAGAGTATCTGAAATTTTGCCAGATTTCCAAGCATGACAAAAGGATTTCAGATCAGAGGACAAATGGAATTTGGAAGGGGGAAAAAGTCAATATGACAAATTCCCTCGAGACTGTCTCTGTAGTAGCATCATTTCAGTAAACTCATTCCTGTGTGCCTTTTTCCTTCTATCAACAATGTGGCAGCATCTTTGGTTTGCAAGAGAAACCAGACTGAATGTCTGCTTTGCAATCAGAATTGACTTTCAGAATAGAACCTGTCTGTTGCTGTTCAGCTGTGAAGAGCTCATAGTGTGAACATAGTGATGGTCCTTACTATTTGCCTACACTCAAGGCATTTTGTTATGTATCTCAAACAGCTGTAATATAAATGCAAATGCAACCAGTTAATACCAGCTACCCTTGTTAATTTCCCTAATTGCTGTGAGGCAATCAGTTTCCACAATGTTGGAATATACTTCTATGCTCTCTAGACCAGGGATCACCAACCTTGAAAATTTTAAGACAGCTTTGCTGGCTGAGGAATTCTGGGAGTTGAAGTCCTCAAGTCTTAAAGTTGCCAAGGTTGGAGACCCCTGCTCTAGACAACTAAGGTAAATGCCCTTCACTGTTACTGTAAATAGAAATACAGTAATTACTATTGTTTTGGAATTCATGACACACAAAATCAACTGCCTAAAGGGATCGTTGTTATATCTATTTGGAAAAGTACAGTAGTCAATCCCAGATCTGAGACATATAGATGTGCTATATGTACACATTTTAAGTCAGTCACTTTTAAAAGAAGATTTGTGTTTCTCCTCATTCAACCATCTGAAGCCCTGGAATTTGCCAGTTGTCAGTCTCCCTTGTTGGCTACAAAATTCTGATGGTGCTTCACATATTCTGAGTTTCTAAACTCTTAACATTTCAACTTCCAAATAAAATTTTCATTCTACAGCTGATAATTTTTGGCTGAAAACTGAATTAGAAATATGTCAAATCACCCTAGTAACAATTATAGCTACAAAAATTATAATAGAAAAACAGCAAGGAAATAAATTAATTAATAAATAAATTTCTAAAACTGGATTAGTAATTTGTATTAGGGAAAATATTAAAGTGAGAATAGAAAAATTCCGGTCAGCAACTTTGCTTTCAAATGTGGAACTTTGTAGTTTCAGAAGCTAGTTTTAGCTTCCTTTGTTCCACATTTTTAGTGCCATGGGAAAATCACTGATCTCTTTGCAAAATGTAGCCAGTTTGCCCTTGGTTATTAATTATATATCAGTATGAGGCTCCTTTGTGGCAAATCATTATTGATTTCAAACTTCTTTATGTGGTGACTAAGAGTTCACATTAGCTTGATTATTCACAAACAATCCATGTATAAGACCCCTAAATCTAAACAGCCATTAGCTGGTCATCCACAAGTTTGCTTTGTCTCAAAAAAACATTCTTTAAGGACAAATAGGGACAACTTTAAATGTTATTCTTCCATTTGTAGTTTAAATGTGTTCATTTTTTGTTAGAAATCACACACGGAGAATAAACTTAAACTTATACAAGTTTTTTTGTAGTTTATAGTGAAATTTATTCTAGGGAAATTTATGGAAATTCCCTATTGTATCAGTACCCTCATTTTTTTCAAATAATTTTTGACTGCATAGTAATTAACACTTATTTCTAGCTTCAAAAATTCTGAGTATAAAACATTAGTTTAAATTCCCTCCATTTTCTGCAACCTACTAGCAATTAGGTTTATCAGTATACATATAAAACTTAACCCATCTTCCCCTCACCCTCATATTTAAAAAACAAAAAGAACACAAGAGATGCCACTGTGGTTTATTGAATCACTGTTTTTAATGATGAAATTGTGCTATAGCTTTATTCACTTGAGTAATATATTTTAAACATTTAATGTATTAATATCAAACATTAAGGTTATAAAAATAAATACTGCACTATGCAATCAAATTTATATAGATTAAATAAATAGTTCAGATAGAAGCAATTTTATAATATACATCCATATTCCAACTGTGAAAAAAAATCTAAGAATTGTAAACCAACAAGAAAGTAAATATCCTGTTTTCTTAACGTTCTCTAATGTATAGTGAGATGGAAAAACAGATTTTGAAAAAGATATTTATATATGAGAAAAACTTTGATACTATACTGCAAGGGCAAAATACATTCATAATTTGATTAAAATCAGATAACATTTAAGACATTAGATTGAGGCAGTTATTACTTGCTTTAGAAAACATTATCACAACTTATTTTAAAGATGAGCTAATTTAGTATAAAATAAAAAGCACCATTAAAGTAGTATATGTATGAAAAGCTGTTGATCCACTGAGCTGATATATAATATTAAGTCAGAAATATGACAATGGAACAATAATTGCATAAATGCAAACTAGCAGCTTCTGCTTCTTAATGAGCTCATAGCAAGATTTTCATATTACTAACATTTGATCTTGATCAACGAAACCAACACAGGAAGCCCAGTCCTTCAAAGTTCATCAGAACCAAAGTTCAGACTGGAATTCACTGAGAAGCACAGATGAGATTTTAAATAGAAAATGCTGTTATATAATCTTAAGTGTTTTACAATCTTAAGTGTTTCAGAATTGTAGAATTCCAAAGGCTAGTTGGTATTTATCAAATTTAGGCACTGCTCATCTCAGTATTTAAGTGAATGTGGTGGGTTCACTCTCAATTATATTCTACTTCATTGCAATATGCAATAAGTGCTTAGAAGTCTCTTTCTGTTCAGTATAACAGTGCTAATATCTTTAGAATATTTCTTTGGAGATGTGCGTGAGTGTATGTATAATAGTATATGTGATTCATATACACAGTGGATTTTAGAAAATGCCAACAACTGCAAAAAAAAAAAAAATCTAGCGTATGTTCGTCTTTATAGCAGACAAAAAGAATTGGAGCTACATTTTCTACAGTCCCCAGTTCTCCCAACAACTGTTTTTCTTAGTATAATTGGACCTTTTTTCACAATTTGATTGCATTGTACTTATACAAAGCATACTTGTCTGATTTAAAATGTTTAAAATTCAGTTTGATGGATTTTTTATAAGGCCCTCAAGCAAGAAACTTACACTTAGGCTGATGATCCATAATCAGCTATGATTTTAATCATGTGCAATTTGCAATATTCATTTTCAATCAAAAGTAGTTGTTGATTTTATATGATTTTTGAATTTGGGTATTTTATGGCTTTTACTAGCTACTTCATTTATTTATTTAATATATGAGAGCTTAGAGTTTCGTGTTAAGACATCAGGCCAGAAACAGGAGATTGTGAGTTCTATTCTTGACTTAGGCACAAAACCTGCTGGGTGCCCTGGGCTAGACACTATCTCAGCCCTGGAAAGGAGGCAGTGGCCCCTGAAAACAATCTTGCCAAGAAAATTGCAGGGACTTGTCTAGACTCTAGGCAAACTTCGAAAATCAGACACAAATAAATGAAGGAAAAAAACCATATATGCCATCTGACTCTCAGCAACTCTGGGCAGTTCATATAAATGTATAATAAATTCATGCAGAAATAGCTTTTGCAATTCTGATCTTACATTGTTCATTATGAGCCATTTTGAGGTAAAGGATATATTAATTAAAAGCAATCATATTCTCAAAGTAAGGAGGTAATGAAAAAAAAAAAACTAAATCAGCCATGCAAATCAGCTTTAAAAGAAGCCCATCCTATAGGCACTTATATATCTCTGTTCTTCTCATACAAAGATATTAAAGAGTACAATATTGGAGAGCTCTTCCTTTTTTGGGTAAAAGCATAAAAACGAGGGAAGTTCCCTTTTAAATTCCTTATATCCATTAACAAAAGTCAGGGTTTATGACAAAGTTTTTTTTTTAATTCAAGTGTTTTGGCTACAATATATCATGATTAAACAACATTAAGAACCTTCTCCACTACCCAGTTAATAACTATCTTTGAATGAGATAAATGCATAAAATTAAGCATGCGGCCTGTTAAATTTGAGGTGTGAATCCAAAGACAGTAATTCCAAATAGAAAAATCAGAGCCAGAAAATAGCATATCAGGATCACTCCTATAACCAACCTGCTTCTCCACAAAAAGGCAGAATCAAGGAGAGATTCAATCTAGAAATGAGAAATTTTCTTGACAGTGAGAACAATCATCCAGCGGAACAGCTTGCCTTCGGAAGTTGTGAGAGCGTCATTACTGGCTTTCAAAAAGAGCCTGGACTGTCATCTGTCAGAAATAGTGTAGGTCTCCTGTTTGAGCGGGGTGGAGGTGGGGTGGGGTGATTTTGGACTAGATGACGTATAAGGTCCTTTCCAATTCTGTTATTCTGTATCTAATTCATAACTGACATAGCAGATTGGAAAGTTGTGGTGTGAAATTCTTCTGCTCAGAGCTGAATACCTTTGCCTTCACAATAAATGCTCCTCTTTAGAGTCATATTTCTTGAAACTTTCCTGGGAGGTGTAGGGGGCTACCCTACATAAAAAGAAACAATGTATTAAAGGCAACTCATTCTGTTGTAACTGTACGACTATGCCTCTCTCAAATCTATTGACTTCCCAGCAAAATACTCTTGACCATCTGATTCATATATCCATATGCTACAGAATGAGCCAAGAACAGAAAGTGTGAGCTGCCTTCAAGGAAATGCTAAAACCTCAAGGTTATATCAACCTCAACAGGGAAAAATCTCTGCTTCTTTAACTTTGAATGATTGTTTTTTATATTTGTTTCCTCACCTGACATTAATAGGTATCAAGTGAAGAATATAAGCAATCCCAATCATACCAAGGTCTTCCTACAAAACATTTGGTATGTGCATGTTTTTGAGAAAGTGGTATTGCAGTTTGCTATATGGCTTAAAAGGGTCTTCATATTCCAGTCTTCATTTGCAACAGGTGAGAGCTATTTGCACAGAATGTTTTTAGATACATGATAAAGTTAATAGTTAAAAACTCCTTCATACAACATCTTCAGCAGTCTGCTGCAGATCAGATGAGCGCAAGGTGAAAAACTGGATCCAATTGTACAGAAAACCTCGATTATATTGGCCTGTGTCAACCATCATACCCCATAACAACTTCCTTCCAATATTCTCCCGTAATGCAATGCGAGCTTCCCTCTCAGTCATGTTATAGCTGATATTCAAGAGCTGAAGAAGAAGGATGTAGCTCATACCAGAAGTTACAATGGCACAATACCATACACAGGTAAATGTCAAGGCTGAACTAAATGAGGACAGAAAGCAAGAATATACTTTTTAATATAGGCATTATTAATACAAAAGTTCATGAACAAAAATAATAATTTTCCATTGCTAGTCTGGAGAATTATCCTATTTTGGGTAAATCGCAGCAAGTAAACCATGTGTGTAATTTTACACACATTGAATCCTAATTTGTTAGATTAAATATGGGAATAGAACGAATATGCTTATTTTAACAACATACAAGATGGAATTATTTCAGGAGTTGTGTTTGTTTCCCTTGTTTTAGTATAAAGCCGATCTAGGAGGATACTTCAGTCATTTGGTATGTGCCTGTTACCTTGCAAGATGCTCTATTAATGTTATTGCCAGTTACTTTTTGTGAATATCAATTTATTCTTTTTAGCACACATGTCTATGACTATTTTAGGGAGGAAAGACAGAATTAAATGACTGCAAATAAATTGTGTAACTTTTCTCTCCAGAAATAACTTAAACGAACTCAAGATTTTAACCCAATATAGATTATAAAAAAAGTAAGCCAATATAAATTAAGGTAGAGAATTACACTCTTTTAAATTAAAAAAGACAAGAAAGAACAAAGTCAAAAAGAGCCCAGGACATTTGAGACAATGGAAATTTCCTCCATGGAAGAGTGTGTAACATTAAGCTCCCAATGCATCACATTGGAAACCAACTACATTTTTCTTATGAAAGTGCAAAATTTCTCATGTAAGTGAGCAAATAAAACAATTACATAGACTAAAAAAAAAACCATAGAATTTCCACTATTTTCTTTCTAGGGATTATCTTTATTTGAACCTATCAAGTTAGTGAGCATTTTTCTCACCTGTATTCTCCATAGACACCAGGACAATAGAACAGAGCAGTGGGGAGGTTTTTTCCCCTACAAATGGTATCCAAAGTCAAAGAAATCCCATATATTGAAGTGAGCAGAAAAAGGAAGAGGGCAAGGACAAAAGCTTGATGGTTCTGTTCTCCAACACAGTTGTTAATCCTCCAAGAAACAAAAGGGGAAGTATATTATAGTAACATGATTTAGAAAAGTGCCCATTAAATACTTGTCTTTGTTTTTAAAAAAATATGAAATAACTGTCTATTCACAGCTTACAAAATAAACACAACTATTTGTGATGTGGACAAAAGAAAGGTACAGCTGTCAAATAGGAAAAGGAAGCAAATTTGGGAGGGTGTTCAAGAGGCACTTGTATAAATATAACTCAGGAACAGTATGCTGTACTGCTTAAGAGGAGCGGCTAGAAAAAAAAATATCATTGCTGAAACAGGAACAGCATCAACCAATCAGAAATTGTGAGACCAGAATTGTTTGTGATCTATATTCCAAAAGGTTGTATGCCCTAAATGCGCATAAATTCTATTCACATGCTTCAAAGACTATGTGTCTGCTATTTAACGAATGCCTTGCACTATAAAACAAACTTGGGTAAGAATTTCCAACCTAGCAGATGCTGCACACCATTCACTGTCTGCTTACCTTAAATGGCCCAATTTGCTCTTCTGTTCAACTCTGGCAAGTTCCATGTCAGTTTTTTTTAAATAAGAAAATCATTCCAAATCTTTGATAAGCCTTATATTCATGGAAGCTATTTAAATTTCAGAAAACAGGCCCAAGTTGATGTAGGCAGATAACTCTGATTTTTCCACCCTACAGAATTACATGAAGCTCCGAAGGAAATCACCCTGTTGTTGTTTTTTCATGTGAGTTGGAAAATTAGTGATAATGCTCTGCAGTGGCAGAGCTCATCCTGCACTAAACAGGGGCTATAATAGATGATATCCAAAGTCCCTTCAACTCTTACATCCTGATGGTATGATTTTCCTATAGAAAACCCTGCATTTCATTTCTGGATAGAAATGAGTAGGCTGATATTTGTAACTTTGGACAGAAATTCCCCAACTAACGACGAACACAAGAAAGCCCAAAGATAAAGGCTTAGGAACCCAATCTGTTCAACAGCGATAGTAAGAATAGGACCACTCATGTACAGAGAAAACCAAAGTAGAAAAATCTTTCAGAGAAAACTATAGCTTACTGGCAATAAAAGTGTTAGGAAAAAAATATCAAGGCCACCTAAGGAACATACCAGACACAGTGATGATCCAGTCTCTTCACACACCTGCCACATATTCGGCAATGTCCAGCTCGAGCTGGTCTAACCAACTGACATTTGAGGCACCAGTCCTTCGTCCCCTGACCCGTCTCTGCTTCCAATGTTCTGGAGTAGCTCTCAGTGTTACTGTGTACAGCAACACCTGAGGCAGGTACTCTGCAAAGCCCGTTGGAGTTTCCCAGGCCATTCTTATTGAACATGTTATTACTGCAACTGCCTTGGCGAAGTGCTTTGTCACTGCTCATTTGGCTGAAAAGGTAGCCAGGATCTTTCTTGGCTCGATGGAGGGCTACAAGCATCAGGATTAACCCACAAGTAAGAAGAGCCACCTGACTGTATTCCACATGGCCCCGGGGAACCACTTCCTGGAGAAATACATAGTACATGTAACCTAGGGAGAACAGGCCCAGGCTTAAGAAGAAGAGAGTCTGACCTTTCTTCCTATGTGTGAGGTAGTAATACCGTAGTACTAGTATAGGAAGCGATATCAGGGTGACGAGGGCCAAAAGGAAGTGCAAAGCTGCTATGTGAAGGAAAAAAGGAAGCAAGATGATTGGTGGAAGGAGGCTGATATCGATCTTTACAGCCCCTCGAATCCATGGAAAACGGAAACGATCCGTGAAGGTTTCTGTGACTCTCTCCAATATTCCGGGAGGCAAAGATTTGCAAGTCACCCACCTGTTAGGAAAAAGCACAGATTCTGCTCATTATTACACAAAACAGAACAAGAAATATATTTCTCCTGGCCTCTGTCACATTATCTTGCACTGCATCAGAACTTGTAGGGAGAAAATCTTTAGATTTTTACTTTTACAGGAGATAAGCATGTTTTTCGGAGGACATGTTCCTATGAGAAAAAGCAGTAGCACCTTTGGACAATCATCAGCTCCAGACAAGTTTGTGCTCTTTACATCCCACACAAGGGAAGCAGAGTCATAGTACAGCAGAGAACACATGTCATATTTCAACTCTTCCACCCTACCATCTGCTAATTGAACTGGACCACAACTCCCATCGCTTTCAAATCTAGCAGTGATGGATACTGTAACCCAACACATTTGGGGAGGCAGTGATTCAGGGAACACCGATCCATGCTATCAGCAAAAATACAATTGGTGGGGAATTCATCTTGTGCTTTTAGCATTTTAGCCTATGCAAGGCAATAGCATCTCTAGCCAACAAGGCTATTTGTGCAGAAAGAAGGGACCTGTAGACCCAATGAGTCAGAAGGGCATCAGGATAGGAAGGCAGAATCTTTTTTTTATCCACCTGGACTACCAGGTAGTAGTACCAGGTAGAGGTAGTAGCGTATCAAGGATGCAGTTGTGGAGGTGGTCAACAGTACTAAATATCTGGGGGTGCAGATAACTAACAATCTGAACTGGCCACTCCACACATCATCCTTAGTGAAATGTGCAAACCAGCACCTGCATTTCCTGTGTCAGATGAGGAGAGCACATCTGTCTCCTTTTATCCCAGCTATTTTTTACAGAGGCATAATTGAGAGTGTTTTAACAAAACTGTATCATTGTTGGGTTTGGTGGCACCAGTGCCTCAGATAGAAAGTCCATTCAGAGAGCGATAAGGACAGCCGAGAAGATTATAGGTAGCTCACTTCCCACCATTCAGGATACTGCTTATAAGCGCTATGTGCTTAGAGCTCAAAACATTGTTAGAGACTCCACACACCCACTTCATGGTGTGTTTCTGTTGCTCTCCTATGGACACAGCTTTGTTCCCTATGCCATCTATCTGGTAAACTCGCAAAATTCATTTTTCTCACCATGTAAATGTATACATCCAAGCTAAACTGTGTTGTTTCTCTGTTTCATATATGTGGGTATGTGCATAATTTTATATTTATTTACTTATTATTGTATCATGTTTATATAGTGTATATTAGAGGTGATGACCTTTTGAGGTGTATGCAGCAAAATTTCATTTTAATGCGGGGGTCTTCAAACTTGACAGCTTTAAGACCTATGGACTTCAACTCCCAGGATTCCTCCTCCAATCATGTTAGCTCAGGAATTCTGGGAGTTGAAGTCCACAAGTCTTAAACTTGCCAAGTTTGAGGACACTTGGTTTAATGCATGCCGATTAGTGTACATTGCCAAGTGGCAATAAAGTTAGTCGAAGTCTAAATCTACCAGCCATTTGGGTGGGACCAACAATCTATCCTAACACGTACTATATAACAGGAGTCTCCAACCCTGACAACTTTAAGCCCGGAGGACTTCAACTCCCAGAATTCCCCAGCCATGGTGGCTGGGGAATTCTGGGAGTTGAAGTCCTCCGGGCTTAAAGTTGTCAGGGTTGGAGACGCCTGGTATATACTAAACCACGTGAAAATTCAGAGCCACCCATCCAGGCCAGTGAAATGCCCACAGCCACGAATCTCCCCTCCTCCTCCTCCCTAACGGAAGTCCCAAACTTGAGGAAATCCTCAGAAAGAGTCGCCACTCCTTACCTTTCACAGCACTCGTCGAGGTCCTCGCATTCGCAGAGACACGCCGCGAGGTGGCTCCTTTGGCCCTTCCGATCGAGATACTCGCAGCAACAGAGCGTCTCTTCCATCTCCTGGGCTCTCGCTCTTTTCCCTGCCCGTTTGACCATGTTCCAGCCCCGTACGGTAGCAGCAACAATGGGACCTTGCTCCGACCACGGGCCGCATGGATCAGACCGACGACCGTTCAAACGCTCGAAAAAACTTTGGGTGAAAGTAAGTCGCCGAAGGTTGGATTTTGAAGGGAGGGAAAAAAAAAAAAAGATTCGCGCAGACCAAAGTCGTCGGTAAACGCTCACGGGCGGAAAGACCTTTCTCCTACCAGTAACTCCACTTAGCAGTAACTCCACTTAACTACCTGCGACCGAGCAATACAGGATTCCTGTAAGGAATGGATCCTTTAGATAAAGCACAGGATTGCTCCCCGTAGGATACGCTTATCAGTAATTATTATTATTATTATTGAATCCACTCCCCACCCCTGCCTGTTCCATAAGAGCAAAGCAGCACCGTTATAACCTTCCTGTAAGTAGTTCTTGCCAAGTCCGTCACTCCCCCCCGCGCCGCTCTGACTTCCAACTCTGTAAAGGCAAGGAACGAAAGTGGGGGGGAAGGGCTCCCAGCGCCCCCTTTTCCTGGGCCACGACGATTGGTGGGATTCTCGACACGCCCCGCCTTCTTTTATTTGAATCACTCCTCCTGCTTTCGAGGCACGACCCCTCCCTTCTTGCAGTTTCTCCTCAAAGTGTCCTCACTGCAACCTGAGGCTTCCGGCTTCTTTAGAAAGCCGGTCTTCTTTTCTTCGTTTCCCTCTTGTGACATCACGAAGATCGGCCCACTGCCGGGAGGATGGCGAAGGCGTGGTTTACCTTAATCCCAGTTTAGTGCCGCGGCTTGCCTTGTAAAACAGCTGCGAGGGTAGTAGACCCAAAGGTGCTTTTTCCGGAGGCAACCGGACTTTCTTCTTTTTTGTTTGAAGACATTTTGCTTCTCATCCAAGAAGCTTCTTCAGCTCTGACAGGATAGGGGGGAATAAAAAGATTATCCCATCAGAGCTGAAGAAGCTTCTTGGATGAGCAGCAAAACTTCTTCAAAGGAAAAACAAGAAAGTCCGGTTGCCTCCTGAAAAGACACCTTTGGGACAACCATGACCTGGATGATTGAGAATTTCTACAGACTTTTAGCTATACAGTTTTGAATGAACACCCTTTGAATGGTGTTAGGAGTAAGAATGGATTTCCAGAGAAAAAATTGCAGACTAGAGGAACCAGAAGCACTACTCAGGTGACCCTGGGGAACACAGATAAACCTCCAAGTGCTTTAATCACCCTCTAAAAGGATACAAATGACCAGCTGTGTGCAAGGAGTATAAATCCTTCCATTCCCCACTATCCTGTCAGAGCTGAAAAAGCTTCTTGGAAGAGAAATGAAATGTTTTCAAAGAAAAAAACACGAAAGTCCAATTGCCTCCTTAAAAAGTTCCTCCTTTGGGACAACCATGAACTGCATGATTGAGAATCTCTACAGACTGTCTTTAGCATAATCTTTAGAGAACTGGACCAAAATATATGTGGTGAAGATTTCATTTACTATAAATATGGAGAGCAGAGATCATTTAAACAACACATATTAGATCACAGTACTATCGCCAACTACTTTTTGGTCTCACATTAAATCCAACCCATATATGGTAGTTAAATTATGTTGTCAGGAGCTAAAATATGTTGAATTGATGCACGATTCATATCTTATTATTTTCATGTCCCAAAAGATTTTGCTCCCAAGTTTCGCCCACCAATCGATCAGGTCTGCTTATTTTGGCTGTCTTGCATTTCTCCCCCCCCACCCCCTATCAAATGTTCATCAACGATTAAATTACTTCAGCAAATTTATGATACCATGCCGTAATTACAAAGATACCACTACTGATCGATTACATCTATGATAGGCAAAAACTTTTCAGACTATTTTGCTAGTGGCATTGCAAAAAACAAAATTATAAGGAAGAACACAGTGCCATAAAAAAAGAAACCTATTTGTATCCATTATGTAGTCAAAACATACATTTATTCTCAGTTCTTAATATTCACGCATAAAGGCAAAGCTAATGGTATGTCTGCACATTGCCTATTTCCTGCCACAAAGATGCACTAAAACAGAAAAATCGATTTTCTTCTAAAACATTTCGAATTATAAACTAGTGATGGTTTTTAGCCATGCCTTTGATAGCTAGATGAGTAAGATTTCATTTCCTATTTTATCAATCCTTTCCAAGGAATTAAAAGGTCTTAATTACACATTAGTTGAACAACCATTATGTTCATACAGGTACTCCTTAGCTTACTATCACAGTTGAGACCACAATTTCTGTGGCTAAGCAAAGCAATTATTAAGTGAGTCAGGGCCAATTTTATGATCTTTTTTGCTATGGCTGTTAAAGTGAATCACTACAGTTAAATGAAACATGTAGTAGGCAAATCTGGCTTCCCCCATTGACTTGTGGTTGTTGGAAGACATCTAAGAAGATTGCAAATGGCCATCACATAACCGTAGGATGCTACAATTGTTGTAAATACATAAGATAAAGTTACGGTTTCTGCTGTCATTTCAAAGACAGGAATGATGTCAGCCAGAGGTGATATTCAGCAGGTTCTGACCAGTTCTGGAAAACTGGTAGCAAAAATTTTGAGTAGTTTGGAGAACTGGCAAATACCATCTCTGATTGGAAATTGTATAGTATCCTTCCCCTGCCATGCCCACCAAGCCACGCCCATAGAACCGATAGTAAAAAAAATTGAATCCCACCACTGATGTCAGCTCTTTTTCAGGCAACTGATAGTTCCCTGGTGCTCCAGGATCTTTGAAAGATACAGTGTGTTCAATATTTTGAGATGACACACGACACATTTATATCCAATAATTTCTTTTTTTAAAGGAATCTAGCATTATAGTTACATTTTCATGCCAAGAGTTAATCATGGGTGACTTGAAAGTCATATAAGGGCTTTTTATCTTGTCTTTAGTAATCTTAGAAGTGGTCCAACTTACCCTGAAATTAAATCATTATATTTTAGTCAACCTAGTAAGAAAAATTATTTGCTGAAATTATGTGAAATTGGAAAATAAGTCAATTTAAAAAACCCAAACAATTATAAATAATGCAATGTAGAACTACTTGCATTATCTAAAATCAAACAGCACTGCAAAAGGAATATCTTTACTTGGCCTGAAAATATCACTTCATTTTCCTTAGCAAGGATTTTTATAAATGCAGGTTGGCTATAAGTAGGGCATCACAGTGGAGAAGGTTCTATTGCCATTCCTTTGTAGTTGGGTAATGTGTTTCAGTAATATAATATGGTAAGGATACTTGACAAAGATGAGTCAGCAATTCTTTTTGTTATTTTATCAATTTATAAACTAAGAAACTGTACAGTAGTTTACACTTATTAATACATTGCCATCCACATTAGTACTACTGTAGTTATACAGTGTGATTAATAATTATTTTTCAAAATCCCTTGGGTGTTTCCGGCTCATCAATTAAAACTAGTTTTATATATAAGAACTAAAAAGGTACTTTTGACAAAAGACAAATGAAAATAAAGGCTCCTAAGCCAAAGCCACAAATGGGATTACTTCCTCTTAACAGAATGATACACAGCATAATCAAAACTACACAGTACTGTACGTTCATAATTTTATTTGCATCACACTATCAATGTTTTTGTTCTTTTTTATAAGAAGTACAGTTAGATTTTTTTATGGGATAGTTTTCTTAATCAGAATTGTACATTTACATATCACAGTTTGCATCTTTAATTGTTACAAGGGACATGATCCCCCAGGCCTTGAACACTATAAAACTATAAAATGATAAGTCTATTCTTACAAAGAGCTCTCTAAGGTTGTAATATATAAATCAAATTATACATTAGTTACTTTTTAAAGATATGTAGGGTTGGTCATTTTTAAAGACATGAATGAAAATTCCCTGAGAAGTTCTGAGGATTGAAATGATAGCGACTAAGAGAAAGAAATGTTATAATCTAAAAAACAAACTGCCCCCAAACAGAAAAGGCTATATGTAAAATTTAGATTTATTCATAGATATCTGGAACAAATGTTGCAACAATTTAGTTTTGATGACTTTTTACATAGATAAAAGGAAGAAGTGAAAACTTTGCATATGATAAACCAAACATTTTATATTGCGTTTTTCATAACACTTAAGATTGTTTCCATCTAAATCTAGTGTTTATTACTTTATTACACAGTACAGTGCAGTGGTTTGCTGAAGTGTTTATCTGCAATGTATATATAATTATCAGCTCTCATCGTGTTCTCAATCATTCATTTCCAGCAGTATTCACAGCTCAAGAAAGTGTTTTCTCACACACACACACACACACACACACACACACACACACACACACACACAGAGAGAGAGAGAGAGAGAGGGAGAGAGGGAGAGAGAGAGATAAGACATCAAGTGGGTCAGGAAGATTCACAAATTCATAATAAAATTATTTTTAAAAGAAGCTTATTCCAAAATAACATTTATTATACGCGAAAGTATTGTGATGAAAAGACTGCAACAAAGAAGCAGTTTTACCATCACAGCAAATATATTTTCATTCTTCTTAGTAGCTGGTTTTGGTGACATCAACTTTCAGGCGCCCCATCTTTGGTTGTGTTTAGGTGATCAAAGCAATGCTGGAGCACAGACAATGAGGTCTTCAGCTGAGGTGATAAAGATTGCATAAGGATTACCCAACAAATTACACTTTAAATCAGGAATTTAAAAGCAGTTCTAGGTTTCACAAGAAAGTATTTTTACATCTCCTTTTCAGTTGGAGCCCTTATTAGGACTTGCAAAGATAGAAAGAGTGGTAGGTAACCTCAACAATTACAGACCAGTGGCACTCACTTCTATCATCATGAAGTGCTTTGAGAAATTGGTCTGCCGGCACATCATTTCTGGTCTTCCACATACATTTGATAAATACCAGTTTGCATACAGAAGAAATAGATCTACAGAGGATGCTATAGCCATGACCCTTCATACTGCTCTGACTCATCTAGAACAGTGGGAGGGCTATGTGAGGATGCTTTTTGTAGATTTTAGTTCTGCATTTAACACAATTCTTCCACATAGACTAGTGTGTAAACTTCTGGACCTTGGACTTTCTTTCCTTTGGATTATGGATTTCCTGTCTGGCCACTCACAGAGGGTCAGATTAGATAATCATACTCTTCAACCCTTATTCTTAGCACTGGTATACCACAGGGTTGCATGTTGAGTCCCTTACTCTATACTCTTTATGTGTATGACTGCATTCCCGGATTCCCGGTTATGCTACTAATACTATTACTAAATTTGCAGATGATTCAACGGTGGTGGGACTCATCTCCGGGGGGGATGAGTATGCCTACCGAGATGAGATAGACCGGTTGCTTTTGTGGTGTGGAGACAATAAATTGATCCTCAACACCAATAAGACTAAGAAGCTTATAGTTTATTATAGAAGGAACAGATCAGACACCCAGCCCTTGTTATCAATGGAGACTGAGTGGAGTAAATGGCCAGTTTTAAGTTTCTGGGTGTTATCCTAAAAGAGGACCTGACCTGGGGTGCCGACATTGCAGCCCTGGTAAAAAGGGCTCAGCAGAGATTATACTACCTGAGACTTCTCAGAAAACAACAACTGAATGAAAAACTGCTGGTGACCTTCTACCGCTGCACCATAGAGAGTATTTTAACTTACTGCACCTTGGTATGGTTTGCCAATTGCATAATGGCAGATAGGAAAGCACTCCAGAGGGTTAATGTCATTGCCCAGAAGATCATTGGTTGTCCTCTCCCCTCTTTGGAAGAGCTTTATAGCTCCTGCTGCCTTAAGAAAGTTCCAAACATTGTCAAAGATCCATCTCATCTGGGAACCCTTTTTTTTTTAACTATTACCATTTGGCAGATGGTACAGAATAATACAAACAAGGAAAAATAGGCTGAAAAACAGCTACTATTCCAGGGCAATAGCTCTTTTGATTTCTACCGTATAGTGCAATGTTGGTGCGGTGTCGGGGGGTTTCGGTTCAATGTGTGGAGTGTGAAGGATGTGTGTGTTTATTTTCATGGTCATGATGTGCACTGAAGATGTTGGATTTCATTGTATGAGGTGCAATGACAATAAAGTAAATTAAAACTAAAACTAGGTAGTGCTATTTTAATTATCAACAGTGTCTCAGACTGAGATAACATCATCCCTGTCAATCATACTGTATATAATACCAATGAAAGTCAGTCAGCATTTATTTAAGCTCTAGGTTTCTTCTGTACTATTATTGGCACCAAGGAAGTTGTCTATTAAGAGTTTAGAACCTTTTAAGAAATCTCTTTAATTATAACCAACGCAAAATGAAAAAGGGAAAGGATAAAGGCTGTCCAGTCTCTTTGATTTTGGCTTCAGTAGTCTCAACCTCTATCTCCATTCATGTTAGTGTCCTGCCATTGATAGATTCTCCAATTTATATTCTTGTATGCTTAATGACTCCTCTAGATCTGCTTCCCTAGTCTATCTTCTTATTTGTCAGGATAATCAGAAAGAAGATCTTTGATGGTTGCAAGATCACTATATTGATAATTGGTCACCTTATATCCAAACAGCTTTTAAAAGCTGTCTCTTTCTGATATTAACTGGTTCTTTGTCAACCCTCTCTTCTAGGGTGGATCACCAATCACTAGAACATTGAACTTTTCACAATCCTCAGCATCTGCTGAGGTCATTTGGCCTCAGATTTTATCAACCATTACCGGTATTGAACCATACAAACTTTCCTGTTTGAAGATTGTACAATGCATTTTAGCATTATTCTCAGATGACAGCAGACTCAGTATAGCAGTTAGTTTATAATGTTACAGCTAGGCCAATCTTGCTGTATATAATAAGAGACTTCAGAGCTAAAACCAGTTTTTATACCATTAACTTACTATAATCATCAAGAATTGTTAGAAAGTAAATGAAAAGCAATGTTGTTTCCTAATGCTCTAGATCAGTGTTTCTGAACCTTGGCAGTTTTAAAATGTGTAGATTGTAATTTCCAGAATGCTAACTTAGGAATTCTGGGAGTTGTAGTCCATACATTTTAAAATTCCTAGAATGGGAAAAACTGCTTTAGTTATTCATAATGATATCTATACTTACATATACAAAGGCTCAAAAGAATAAGGATTAGAATACTTACCTGTTCAAGCAATGCTATAGAATCCTTTAACACCCCTTTCACATGTTGGGCTTGATTCATGTTATGATGTGTTTTCTCCTTTGATGCCACATTAAGGGCTAGACTAAAGAAAGAACAGAACATTAAAATGTAATATATTTGCTTCATCAAGCATGTTATTTAATCATGCTTTCATCTCTATATTAATTTTACTAGAAAAATCCATATTGAGACAGTTCCTTGATTACCACATGGTGGATAGAATTTCAGTTATATTATCAAAAATATTAAGGAAGGCTGAAAACTTTCTAAGAGAGAATAGTACCATTTTGTACAATTTTTGCAAAACTAAGACATTGTTCTATTACAAGTATCATTTGGGTACACCATCATTTCCCATATTGTTGTGAAAATAATACCATGTTTCTCAGAAAATAAGGCCGGGCCTTAATTTTCTGAGACAGCTAGGCTGTCTTTTGGAGGGTGAATTAATTTCTCCCCCCATGCACCCTCGCCTAGAGCACCCCATGGGCAGCCACACCTTGCCACAAGCTGTTCCTAATGGCCGATCATGGCGGAGTGCGGAGGGCTCCCTACCCCACCAGGCACCTTTGTTGCAGACCTGGGTATGGTGCTGGCTGCAGGCTGGGTCAGAGGGTGGGCAGCGGCAGCGTAGATGTCTGAAATGCTGCTGGCAGAGGAATGCACTCGAACCGTTCCTCCACCCACTGGAAGGGCCACTTCTCCGCTACCACCACGTCGCAATGTCCAGCATGGACTCCGGACTCTGCATCTTGCCCAATGGCAGCAGTCTGAATGCAGCATCCCTGCCGCCGCTGCCCACCCACTGACCCGGCCTGCTGATTGTCCAGGGAAGTATTTCTTCCCAACAGCAGTGTAAAAATTTTAAAACAACCCTTCCCCTTTAAGAAAGCCAAGTCCCAAAAGCTCCGGAGACAGGAAGTCTAGGCTGTCTGCCAAGAATGTGATAAGGGTGGAAAAAAACTAAAGGAGATTGCTTCTAATTACTGGTTCTCCGAACTGCTTAGAAAGTAAACTAGGGGTTCTATAGAACTGGATAGAACTGGTAGAATCCCACCCCTGGGCATGCTGGTGCACTTATGCATGCCTGCTTAAGGACCTCTTAGGAATGAAGTGAGGTACACGGTAAACAGTTTAAGGTTAAAGTTTTGGATGTTTTAGGATATAACAACAGAGTCAGGTAGTGAGTTCCAGGCATTGACCACTCTGTTGCTCAAGTCGTATTTTCTGCAATTGAGTTTGGAGTGGTTTACTTTGAGTTTGTATCTATTGTTATTGTGGTTGACGCTGAAGTAGTCATTGACAGGTAGGACGCTATAGCAGACAATTTTGTGTACTAAGCTTAGGTCAGACAGTAGGCGGCATAGTTCTAAGTTCTCTAGGTCCAAAATTCCAAGCCTGGTGGCATAAGGTAAGCTACTGTGAGCTGAGGAGTGGAGTACTTTTCTCGTGAAATACCTCTGGACTCGTTCAATTGAATTAATGTCCGTTACACAGTGTGGATTCCAGGCAGATGAGCTGTATTCGAGAATTGGTCTGGCGAAGGCTTTGTATGCCTTGGTTAGCAGTTTAATGTCACCGGAGAAAAAGCTTTGCAAAATTAGGTTAACAACTCTTAATGCCTTTTTGGCAATGCTATTACAGTGAATCTGGGGCTTAGACCTTTTGAAATGATGTACTCCTTGACATACTGAGGGTCTTCTATGAGGTCGTATCTGTCCAGTTTGTAGTTAGTGTTCTGATTTTAGTTGCCAATGTGTAAGACAGAGCATTTGTTGGTTGAGATTTGAAGTTGTCAATTGTTCAACTATTCTGACACATAGTCAAGGTCGCTTTGTAGGCAATGTTGAGTATATAACCATATTGATTGCAGTCACAATTCATTTCCTCCCAGCATTGACCTAAGCTTTATTTTCTGGAACTCCCTACATAGAAATAAGGAATCCCTTTTGTATCTGTAATCCAGGAAAGATGGCTTGGGGCAATTATTTACCTCTGCTCTGAGTTCCAAAGTACAACCTGGTGGGCAGCTGGAAAAAAAAAATCTAGACATCCCCAGACAATCTAAACTGATTAGGTGCCTTCAGTGAAATATTTTAATTGGCCCACCACCAAACAAGCAAATTGGCAACATAGACATGCAGTAGAAAATCTTAACCATTTTCTGTCACGGATGGATCAATGTCCTCAATTTTTATGATAAATCATCAACCAATACCAAAAATTAACAAAACTCAGCAATATCAGTAAGTAAATATGGCAGTATGGTATTATAGGAGACCTAATGCTTTTCTTAGGTGACTGCACAGCAAATCTCTGATAAAATACCATCCAGAGGCCATTTCTGTTGAATCTTGGTGGAAGAAGTTATCCATTATATATTCTGCTTGTAAAGCTTAATGAGCCTATTATGTCTAAAACCACCTGGAACTGGTTTGATAGCATTCCAACTTAATACAGATCTTTTGAATAATTTTAAACTATTTTTGCTAAGTTGTATATTTTTTACTAGCTTCAGTTTTCAGGTGAACTGCAATATGTAAATCTAACATTTCCACTAACTAGATATTAGCCCACTGGGAGCATGGGGGAAAAGACAGATGACAGAACATAACAAAAAATACTCACGTTGTTGATCCTTCTTGAAGTTGAACATGGTACAATGACTGAGCTGCACGCTCAATCTTTGACAATTTCAGGAACAGTGCCACATTCAGAAAAACCAGTAGAATTAAACTGAAAAAAAAAAATCCAGACAAATGGATAGTTCACTATCATTACTAATTCTTGCAAAAGCATTCTTAATGGCAAGAATAAATAATATAAATATTTATAGCTTCATGCAAATTTAGCAAGATAACTAAAGCTTTTGGAAGTGTAAAGTATATATAGCACTGTAAAAACGATACAAACTGTCTTTTCACAACACATTTTAGTCATCTCACATTCAGGCTTAGTGTGGCATTTGGACCCAACTATAAATAAAATTGTGGCTTTAGAATGTGGATAAAGAAAACATAATAGACAGCAAACCACACTCCTAACTAGCACTGATGATGTTACCTAGTTTGGTAATGAAACATCTGCAAGAAAACAAGCAAGCTCAGAGAGCACCAAGGACCCCAATTTTAACCCTGAGCCACAAATATTCTCCTTTATACTTTCTGTTTGCAGATCATCAGAATAGAATAAAATTCAGTCAATTAAATATGTCTTTCTTCATCTTCCTGGACCAATCCACCTGATATACATTGTCAGGATAATATAGGATAACCACAACTATAATAGATTTTGGAGATCACTTTGGAGAAAAGACTAAATGCAAATCTGTACATGTTACGTGCCATGTGATATTGGCAATGAAGATTAAAAGATTGTGTGTGTAAAATTGAAGATGGCTAATTTCAAAACATTCTACATTTTCCTTTGTACAGCTTTTAGATGTTCTTTATTTCAGTATTATGTTTTTGTTCTGGGGCTCAATATGCCAGTATACATGGCATTCCCTCCTCCTATTTTTCCCATAACAATCACCATGTTTATCTCAACAGGGCTAAGAATGACTGGCTCAAAGTCACTCAGTGAGCTTATTTGAGACTATACTTGAAATGGTTTCCCCATGCACTATACAAAGTTTCCCTGTATAAATTGTTGTGATATATAGACAATTTTTCTTGGTTTTTTTTTTTTTTTCTGGAAAGCAGGGTGTTTGCATGCAGACCCTTTATAAGCAGTCCTGGGGATTAGTTTAAATTGGGAGTCTCTCTTTTGCAGAGACATTCTATAGCCTGAAGAAAACACCTTATCGTAAATCAAACAAGGGCATGGACCTGTGAGATCTGGAAGTAATTCTGTATCTTAATTACAAATTTTCAGGTTCTCACTTGGGGCAAAAAACAGGATCCTGCAGATAAGAATGATTATCAGCTAATTTTCAGAGTAATAACTACAAAACTTTCTAGGCATTCCAAACACTATTTGGAAAGTATGAGGAAGGAAGACACGGCCTATATTTTCAATTCCACCACTATCACCTATCATCCTCATGTCCAGTGAATGTTTAAAGCACAGAGTTTATTTTACTCCTGATGGTTTTATGTATAACACAGGACTCTAGTTTTTCAAAGGTTTATATTACTTCTTAAGTGCACTATATCCACAAAAAGCTTATCTTTTCTGCTCTCCTAGCTTGAGAAAAGATCCATATACAATATCAATCTTCATATGTAATAGACTAAATATCAGTGGGCAAAATTAAATTTTTATTTGTATGTGTTTGTTAAATAAACCATGGTAGATGGTATCAAAGGCCGCTAAGAAGCCAAGGAAAGTGAGAATGGTTGCACTACTCTCATCCCATTCCTGCCATAGATTGTCCATAAGCGCAACCAAGGCCGTCTGTGTCTCATAGCTGGGCCTAAATCCTGACTGAAAGTGATCTAGGAAATCTTTTTCATCCAGGACCCCCTGGAGCTACCAAGCAACCACCAATTTCACCACCTTCCCCAAAAAGGAAAGATGACAAACTGGATGAAAGTTGTCCAGGCGGGTGGGGTTGAGAGATTTTTTTTTAAAGAAGAGGACAAACCAGGCCCTCCTTAAAAGATCCCAGGAATGTCTCCTCTTGCAGTGAGGAATTTATTACTGCATGAACCCACCTACCAGTCACCCTCCTGGAGGCTTCTACCAGACATAGAATGGGCTAATTAATAGGTGGTTGCGTTGAAAGCACAGAAAGTTCTGTCCACTTTCTTAGGTCCAACAGGATCAAACTGTTACCAAATTACTGGGCAAGATGACTCTCTAGGTATCTCATACAGACTTGCACTACAAATCCAAGCAATTTTATCCAACATGTGTTCAACAGATTCTTCTGAACGGCCCTGAAGATGATTATCTAACACCCCGCACACAGCCAAGGAGGGATTGGGTGATCCGCAACAGGATGGATGGGTGATGCTCTGCAGATGCAATAGGAGCAGAGAAATGGTATTGTTTTACCACTTTTATCACCATGCTATAGGTTTGAATAGCAACTGTAAGACGTGTCCAGTCAGAGCCAGCCTTCATTTAGCTGCTGTAAGAAGTCTTAAACCAAAAAAACGTATCAAGCAAGTACTTACAAAATACTCATTGCCACTATGATGATGATGGTTTTATTTGTAGCATTCTTCTTCATTCCTGTTAAGTAAGGAAAATACTTTTACAACATTCTAATTTTGAAATTCAGTTAACCTGATTTTATTAAATCCCTTTGCTGAAGATTTGTCTCCCCAAAAGCAGGAAAACAGTTCAAGGTTATGCCTGACCCGGATGCTTTTTGAATAGAAGATAAGCTAAAAATTTGCTTGATTTAAATTTGTATCTGGTGACTAAATGGGCAGGCCCATGATATTTGATTGGTAACAATACAGAACTGGTTAGCCTTTTTCTATGTTGGGTTTTGTTTTTAAATTTACTACTCTAGCCCATAGCTTCCTATTTTGGGTAGGTCTCCCACCCATAAACTAGACCAGAACTCTGCTTAGACTTTTTCAGAGCAGCCAAGGTCACTAAATGCTGCCACTTAAATTGTCTAAAATTAGAGTTGGAAGGGGCAAAGGGAGATGGTACATTAAATTATGCCTTAAGGATATCAACACATTCAATTTTTTAAAGCAGCTAGTACATGGCCATATGCAAATCTCATTCAGTGTGCTATAACTCACACAGCAAGAAAAGCTTCAGTATTCTAGAAAGTAAGTGAAATATCTTGCAATTTGACAAAAAGGCTCCTAATTATTTCTGAATTTAAAATAGTGGTTCTAGATGGAAAAATACAAACATAGCTGCATAAGTTATACATCAAGTACTTTATGTCAATTATCCAGAACATAAGGACAGCATTGTCCTTAAACTTTATTTACAATTAGCTGCACCATACATACTTATGTTGAAATACTCTGGATTGCTGCATATGGACAAGCAAGAAAAGTCTGTATGACACTAGTGCAGAAATACTAAAATGTACTAAAATGAACAACACCTTCAGTTTCATAAATTGCTGGAAAAAGAAATATTTCTACTTGAACCCACCTACATTCCCAAGAGGTATTGTTCTTTTGTCTTCTGTGGAATCTTGTGTAGTGTGTTTAGGAAGTACCTCTTCTACATTCCGCTGTAAAACCCATCTTCTCCTCCTTAGGACTCCAAGTTTTGCAGGATCCTCAATAGGTTTGTTTATTGCATATTCTTCCACTAGTAATTCTGATTCTACAAATGACAGATTCAGTTTTCCCAGTTTCTGTTTTTACTTTATAGTTTCTTTCTTTTTTTTTAATTTAATGTCAGCTAAAAATTGTGGGAAATTGTTCTAATAACATCTGGCGGACAAGTGCAAAGAAAATGTTTTATGACATTTACAGATTGCTGGCCCAATCTCCACTACTAAGAAGAAGTTCATTAATTTTATTCATGTCTGTTTCTCTTTGTGTCTCTCTCTCTCTTAACACATAATCACTTATATTTACAAAACGATAGTTTACGTCAGCAATATGACAATAATCAGATCTGCCTACTTAAATGCAGAAACTGCATTTTCCACTTAAGAAAAAACAAGAAATTTGCATTTGATATAAATGTTACATTCTAGAAAAAAAGAAAATGAAGCCAAGATAATCCAATTACTTGATTTTGACAGTAAATCTTGAGCTTCATACAGAATAAACCTCAAAATTTCATTATGATACATAGAAACAAAACTGGAATAGTAATATGTTTTTATTTTATTTTTTGCTTTTCTACCTTGGAATTATCATAAACTGGTTCAAAATTTCCAGGAAAGAAATGGCGAGCTGAATATGGCTCCATTAAGACCATGATGGAATAAAGATGATTCCTCTCTGGACAAGGAGAGCATTTGAGATCAGCCAAGTACTCCAAACAGTAATTCCTCAAAAGAAGACTGCAAGATCAGTCTACAGCAAAATAGAGGTCAGAGGAGATGAGGGAATTGCCATCTCATCTGAAACATGGTCACAGCCTTTATGGGTTTGTATACTTCCAAAATTGCTTGTTAACTGCTTTTGAATTATTAGCCATCTTTGGAATGACAAGTTTTACAAAACAGAGTGAATTTCTTTCAATTCTTGAAAGATGTTTTTAATACAAGTTAAAGGACTTTCAAGAATTCTATTTTTGGAACAAACTGCAAAAGAACATTTTAGAATGTTGAATTTGGAAAGTTACAAATGGATAAATGGTCCAGATGGGTTTGAAGTAACATTTTGAAATTAATTAGAAAACCTATGCCTGGGAAAATGCTGTTGTTTTAAATTCTTAAAAGACAAAAATGATTGCTTGGAACTTTGAAGGATGGACACTAGAGGGATCAGAATGAATAAAAAATTACCATTAAATTTGACTTATTAATACTGAATGGAGCAAAATACTTTCACATTGATTTATTGAAGAATTTATTTCACATTGATTTATTTGTGACCAATACGCCCAGAAGTTAATTTTAAGAATGTCTGTCATTAAAGATAGGCTGTGTTTTATAAGATGTTATGGTAGAGGAAAATGTTTTACTGAAAATCACTGAACTGATGACAGGCTAAAAGAATAATATTTAAAAAGATGTTACATTGGATACTCAAATGAAATTGACTGGTGTCTTAATAATTAAAAGAAATGCACAAATAACAAAACCAAAGGAGTGACTTGAATAGCTTTCCTATATCAGATTTAGAAAAAATAGACTTGAATCTGAAGAATTTTGTGACGAGAAAGGGACAAAGAAAATGATGAAAAATAAATTTCTAGGATGTTATTTGAAAGGATTAAAGATAAAGTTTGTTAAAAGTAAATTTGTACAGTTTATTTGATCAAAGTTAAAATAAATAAGTTGTTATCTCTGATAAGCTTTTATGAATTTTTGTTGATCATGATTAAAAGATGAGGCTTTAAGGATTTTATATTAAGTATTTTATATTAAGAAAAATGAAATACGGGAAGAAGGGAAAATTTATTGAATTTTAAGAGAAGGTGATGCTACTAAAATTGTTTATACTTGTGATGAAGGGAGTATTTCTTTATGTATTGTGCTTATTAAATTATTTTTATCTCTTTTCTATTGATACTTTCTTTTTTTCTGCATGTAACATTTTTACTTATAAGCCATAACGATTATTCTTTCTGAAAATAAAAGCAGAATGTAAAGTAGGTAAGGAAATAAAATAAGAGACATGCTAGAGTAGACACATATCTAGGACTGAAAGGCAGACTACATAGGTCATAAAAATTTATAAATTACTTTAAATTAATTTGAAAAACTAAATACACTGTCCTTAGTATTGTTTCTTTAAAAATACAGCAGCTCACTTCACTATTTCTAAATAGCCAAGCTAATTAAATATAAAAGCCATGAATACCATTGTCAAGTATGATGGCAAAATACTTACCAAGTTGTTTAAAATTTTCCTGGATACCTCCCCAGGTATTTTTTTCAATTATATTCTTGACAAGCCCCCAAGGTTGTTTTTTGTATTTCACATCTGAGGAAATCCTGTAACAAACAAGAATAAAGCTAGCAACTGATTGGAATACAACTATAGATCAGCTCACCATTTTCATCCATGTTGAGAGCAATTTTTCAGGCCTTCAGCTTCAGGTAAGAAGCTGTATACACAAAACAAAGCATGATCACTAAGGTAACATCTTTAACACAAATGCTGAGAGAGAATGAGGAAATAGAAAAAATACTTAGTTGCTTCTTCACAACTCTCTGTTGTACTGTAACTTTGAATGACAGATGTACAATACATTCACAGATTTGAAGGGCACATAGATCATATGGCCAAATTTAGTTTTTGAAAAAAATTCTACTAAAACTTTCATAGAGGAAAAAAGTGTAACTAAAAAAATAGCAAACTTTTTTTTCTATCAAGAGATCGTTTTCCAATCATCCAAGTGTACAAATTAAACTGTGGCATTCCTATGCTTCCTTGTTCTCCTTAACATATGAAATAAAGAAATTCTGTAGAACCAGAACCAATTTTACAGAACTGAGGAAAGTTATCTTTTAAGATTTCCAATTTTCCTACTTTTATTAAACGAACTGTCTCACCGGAGTCTGCATTTTTGACTGGACATATGAGAGATACTATAACTGTTCACAGTGTAGAAGTAATCATGGTAAGGCACATCATGTGTCACCACTTCTGCGTCTACTTGGTAAGATCGACTTTTGTGGCTTCGTTTATGCAGCACCTATTACAGAAACAGAGAAGGACTCTATTTTAAAAACTGCTGATATTCAAAAATAACGTTTGTATCACAGTAAGTGTAAAAGTCCTAAAAGAAAGTATACCTTTAAAATGATCGCACTATATAATTGTGTATATCCTAACATGGCTTTTCTCAACCTATTGCCTTTAGTGGAAATTGGACTTCGTTTTCTGTAACTCCAAGCCAAAATACTGATCAGGAATTATGGGAATTGTTGGGGAAACAATTAGTTTTGGGGAAAGCAAGTCTAGAATAAGATTAATGATGTCCAACTTCTATTTTTTTCCTGAAATTCTGTCAATGGATAACCAAAGATACATAGCACAACTTTGCAATCCTTTCTCGTAAAGCTTCATCTGATGAGAAATGTGATGGCATGAGCAGTGATGGGCTTTCCTCAGCATGTCCACATAATACTTACATTCCACAAACTGCACTGGTTCTAATTTGCTACCAAGTGCAACTTAAGGTGCTGGCTATCACCTATAAAACTCTATATAGCATACAAATGTTTGTATTCTGTAATTTCCGCCAGTTCAGTGCAATCTGACACAATTGAGTTTTATACCTGTTTTTCTGTTGCAGTTGTGAATTTTCCAATAAGTGGATTGTTAAGTATAATTGTGTAAGTCAGGGTCCTAAGTTGCTTGCCTCTATTATGTTGGTTCCAAGAAGTTGATACAATATCTAAAACCAAAAATATAAGTCATCATTGCTATTCATTTATACAGTATCATTTAGCACCCTTAAACCATACATTTCCATCCATGCAAGGCAACGTGAATTAAACTATGAAATTACCTTATAACATGTGGCATACCGTAATGAGTTTTAAATAATTAATCATCAAGTGTATTATTCTGAAAATATCTTGAATCATTATGATAAAGAATGAGATTAGGTCCATAAATTAGTGTGGGTCAGATTTTCTTCTGGATTTTTCTTCTATGTATATTAAAACATATTTGTGTTTTAACCCATCAAATTACAGCAGTGGTTAATTCTATATGTGTTGTGTTGAGGCAGGAAAATATACAACAAAAATTCTCAGAACAGAAAAGTAAATATGTAATCAGGCAAATGAAATAAAACAATAAAAAAAATGATGGTGGTATTTTTAAAAACAGCCTAGGATTAATTGCAATGCCCTAAAAGAAACCTACTAATAAGATAACTGTTTTCTGCAAGTCTATTTTTTGTCTACATTAGAAAAAGTTGTTTGAAAAGCACAAAACTTCCATTTAATTAGAAAAGCATATGAAACATTATAATAAAGAAAATTTAATTAATTAAAATAAGATCAATCAGTGCAATAACAGTTACAAATATATATAATGGTGTTGTCTGATCTCAGCTGAACCAAAACTTAATACAAAATAATGATGAGTTTTAACAATTAATTGTGTACAGAAATTTTTTGAATGAAAACTGTTTAAACTTGGAATCACCTAATGTTTGGATGCATTTCTGCTTTCTCTGCTCAGGTGATCAGCACTCAATTTTATAAGTTCATTCTTCTATCTATAGCAGGGGTGTCAAACTCAAAGCCCACAGGCCATATCCAGCCCGCGAAGTGCTTAAAACCAGCCTGAAACTATTAAAAGGACTGGCCTGTGGTTCCTCTGATGGCTAAAATGGGCCACGTGCAGCCCCCCCACACCTTGTTTTCACCCTCCATGGCCTCCTGCAGCACTCTGCCGGCCGAAACCTGGGCTGAAAACAGCCTGTAAAACAGCCCCAAAATGGTCCAAAAACTGGCCACGCAGCCCATTTTTGGCTGACAGGGTACTGAAGGAGGCATCTGTCCTGCTGTCCTACACCCCCACGCCTGCTGCCGGCCCACAGAGAAGTACAATGCTGATGCAGCCCTCAAAGAAATACAGTTTGACACCCCTGATCTATAGTATGATAACCTATTGTATCCAGCTGCATTTTGTTAATTCAATATAACTTGCAAAAAAATATCAGATTGTGATTTCAAGTCTCTGTATTGGTTGCCAATAAACCATAACTTGTAAGCATGTTTATATTTTGACAGTGACTGTGTTCAGATAATCATTACCTAGCTTTAAAAAAAGTCAAGATATGCATATTTCTGAACAGAAAAACAAAGCCAAAATACTGCAGTTAAAAACCACATGGTTTTTTCTTGCTTGCCCGGTCAAGCAAAGGGAAGAGCAAAGGAAATGGTATATAGTTGCAGGAATCTAGGCAAGACCTAATCATCTGAATGCAACCATGAAAAAAATGGGTTTGCATTGTATTTGAACCCAGCCAGTTGCTTTTAACACAATATTCATCTTGTTAAAAAGGAGATTAACTTGTTTTTACTCAATGTAGACAGTGCAAATTAAAATAGTTTACCTGTTATATTTCTAGTCCTGAGATATGTCTGCATGAAATGGGAATTAGTGAAAAGCATTTCAAACATCTTATCTGCACCAATACGGAAAATGCGATTAATAATGAGTTTTCCATGGATTTCACATTCAAGGATGGCTTCCTCAGCTATTGGAGAAGAGTTTAAAACACAGATTAAGAACTCTGTAACAGTTACATCAGAAAAAATATATCCAAAAAGATGAAATTTTCTGCGCTACTTAAAGGATGTCAAAAGTACAATTGTGTGAGACAATTTAATTCAAGCTACCAAATGTAAGTAACAGGCATAGTAGTTCCTCTTTCCAACAACTTTCCTGACAAAAATCCTCTCAATTGAAATCTCCAGGTATATTTTAGAAAACTCCTTAAGCATTTATGGCACTTTAGAATTAGAAGACAATGAATTAATGAATTGTTATTTTACTTGCCTACAAAGTGTGAAGGATTCTAGAAATCTACAGTTATGAAGGGCTTTAAAAAGCATTCCTTGATGTTGAAGGTAGTGACAGGACAAACAAGAACAAAACTTGCAAAAGAATAATCAAAGATACTATGAACCAGCAGTCACCAACCAGTGGGCCGTGGCCCACTGGTGGGCCGTGAGAAAATTTTGGTGGGCCACAGCATGCTGAGGCAGGGAGGTGGGACAATCCTTCAGTCTACCTAGCAAACCCATGTCATGGCTGCTGCCTCCTGCCTCAGCGCATCAAGGAGGCCGAGCAGCAGCAGGAAGAGTGCAGACCTCCTGAGCTGCCAGAAGCAGCTGCCCTCAGGTGAAAATGTTGCGAGGGGGAGGCTTGACCCCCTCTTTCTCCTCTCCAGAAGCGCTTACACTCTCAGCAGGAAAGAGGAGGCTTGTCAGGGCCAGAAGGGCGGTGAGCGCTTTGCATGTGAGTGCTTCTGGCGAGGAGGAAGATAAGCTCTGGGGAGGTGCAGGAAATCGTGCCCTCCCTTCACAGGCCAGGAATCACCCAGGAAGGGCTCCGATGCTGTGTTCTCCCACGTCCCTGCCCTCAGGAGCTTCACTTCCTCCTCCCCAGAAGCGCTCATACGCTCAGCGGGAAGGAGGCTTGTCAGAGGCCAGAGGGGCGGTGAGCGCTTCTTGCAAGGAGGAAGAGAAGCTCCTGAAGAGGATCGAGTCTTCCCCTTGCAACATCTTCCCCTGAGGGCATCGTTGGCAGCCGCTCAACCTCCTTGATGTGTGGAGGCAAGCGGCAGGAGATAACACCAGTTCAGAAATTCCTTTTCCCCTACTCCCATCCCCTCACAGGCCAGGCCTATGCCACGATCTTCCTCACGTATGAATCCATCTGCCGCCAGTATCACCTGTTGCCCCACTTTCCTGATAGACATCTGGTCTTCAGCACGTGGCTCGTCAGCCCAGAGTGGAGGTTTCCCGCTGTGCTAAACCGTGCACGCCCGCGCCCACCACTCTTTGTGGCAGGGGGAAGTGATCCCTCTCGGCTTGGACTCTGGGTTTGTGACTGGTATGTCTTAACTGGGATGATTCGCCTCACCCGTGGGACCGCCAAGTAGCAGCTGCCAGCTCCTTTCTACATACGCCAAGTCTTAACATGGGAAAGAGAGCAACTGGGGTATCAGTGTAGCCGCTCGATTAGTTCATAATTGGCCTATCCAGAGAAGGAGGTGCTGAAGAAGGAAGAGGCAGTAGCAAGCCAGGTGTTAAAGACCCGGGGTGGGGGGAAGGCTTCCAGGTGGGAAGCTTCCAGCCCAGCCCTCCTTCCCTCCCCCAACTTCAGGCAGCCACATCTGGCAAAGGAGGGAGAGGTTTCCTCTGACTTGGGGGAGATATGAAATGACAGGAGACCAGACTGGGCGGGGGGCTCTGCTTGTTATATTTTTTTTGTTATAATTAAATAAGCATTTTATATATATATATATATATAAATTTTTATATTAAATATATTATCTTTTTAAAAAAAAAATCATATTAGTGGTCCTCAGGATTTAAAAGTATAAGTTTGGTGGTCCCTGAGGTCCAAAAGGTTGGCAACCCCTGCTATGAACCATATGTAGAAAGGAGGAGGAGGAGGAGGAGAAGAGGGAGGAGAAGATTTTATCAACTAACCCATTTAATCTTAATTCATCAATGGATTGGAAAAGAGAAAATAATTGAGTTGTTACTGTAAGTATGGAAGGAAGATTCTTCATCAATAAAATAAAACAAAACATTTTGTGGGCTGTTACTGAAACTTCACTGTCTGGAGTAGCCAGGGATTGGAGTAGTTAAGGATACTGGGGGTACGATTGATGCTATCTTTGCAGCAGTTTTGTTTCTAATTTATATTGTGCAGAACACATAATGACATCATGTTGATGTAAAAGATAAAATAGCAATCATTGGCAGAGTATGATTTCTGAGTGGTGAACCACTAGGCTAGAAGCCTAGTTCTAGTTCTGCCTTGTTCCAGTCCTGCCTTGGGCATGAAAGCCTAAGGCAGATTATTTTGATGAATCACTGTCTCCAAGTCCAAATTCTGTGCACAGGGTTGTTGTGGGGAAAATAGAAGGAGGAAGGAATATTGTGCATGTTCTCCTTCAGTTATTTATCTATTGATATGATTAGTTATATCCCACCTTTATCATTTTTACAAAAAAACTCAAGGCAGTGAATATATCCAACACAACTTTCTTCTATTTAAAAAAACATGAGATATAAATAAATCTTTTTAATGATCTCTAGTCAATATTTCCAAATTCTTGTTTGTACAGAAGCTCTCCAAATAGATCCTATTGTCTCTTTCTTTCAAACTTGACAGTAAACTATTGAAGAAAAAACAGGATGAACAGCTTACATGCACTGATTGTGTCCTCCAACCTGACACTATCTCTCAAGGTCTTCAGGATCTATTGCCTAAGGCAGCCACAATACTCAGCCATTTTCTATCAGTTTTACTAGCAGTAAGATAAGCAAGAGCAGATTCCATAGATAAGATGGTTTCTGTTTTCTTTTGTTAGTGTAATTTGTACTGTATGGAACATTAAGACTGGAACATTATTTACCGTCTTCATCACTTTCTGAGGCACTGCTCTTCTCCTTAGGAAAATTCTCATTTACATCCAAGGATTGTATTGAAACTTTGTGTGGTACATCAGAGAGCTTCCTTTCTAAAGAAATCAATGAATTCCTCTTGTCTTGTTTATTATAATGACATTCTTCTGGTTCAGCAACCTAATAAAACAGAATATCATTCTCACGGCCATCTTATTTAATAACATGACAATTCACAATCTTAAGCTTTCCAAAAAGAAAATACAAAAACTTTCTAAATGCTTCTAAAATCACTCACAAGCTCCTGAAAACCCACATATCTGTACACATTTCAAATACAGATAGTTCTCGACAATTCAAATACTTAATATACTTTAGATAATAAAAGTGGGTGCTGAATTTTGGTATACCGTTTTGTGTGTATGTGTGTACTTAGCAGTATCAAATGCCAAGAAAAAAGCATTTGATATTCATGTTGGAGTGAAAGTATAATGATATTATATGTATTAACACGATTTTGTTTTATATAATGACAATATTTTGAAACCTGTTCAAAATCTAAATTTCTAATTATATACAAATTATCAACATGCTATCCTACATATTTTAAGTATATCCACAATAATAAGAATTTTAGTGTACAAGAATATGACTAGCTTGATTTCCATTTCTCATTTGATTTTGTAGGTTACTTTTTAAGAATTCACTGAACAATACCAAATATGTTATATAAGATTAGAATTCATTTCAAACAGAAAATAATGGTCATAAGTAACTTCAGAACATTTAACAATAAAGAATATAATAACATTTTTAAAGGAAATACAATATGTATTATTAAACCAGAAGGGCTTATTTAGGAACTAATAAGGAATTCACTGAACTATTTTCAGTCTAGAAAGCTATTCATTTTATTTATTCAATTTTAATGCTGCCCAACTCACTAATATAGTAACTTGGCAGCTTACAAAAAGTTTAAAAACAAAAACAAAGTTTAAAAAGTTTAAAAACAAAAATGTTAAAAGTTAAGAACCAAGATGATAGGCAGTCTGGTGAGGAGAATCTCTTCTATTTCATCAGCAATCCCCACTGTATAGGCCTTGTCAGTGCCCAGACAAAGGAGCAGAGCAAAATTTTTAGGCTCTTCCAGAAGGCCAAGAATGTAGGTGCGGAACTCACCTGTGATGAGAGAATATTCCAGAGGATGGAGGCCACAGCAGCTATTTTATCATAGTTTGGATATAGCTATAACATAGCTATATCTATACTATATGAACTATAACATAGTTCATTTAACAAAACTAATTTCTCAAAGAATATGAGAAATCTATTAGCAGATAGGCAATCTGCATTTTTGTAAATATATAGATTATCTTGAATTAAAATATTTATTTGATTATATTTTTATATTTAGTTATGATAAATTATAAATATTTAAACTATGTTGTTGTTAAACTATGGTGTATATAATTGTTTAAACAGCATGTATTTATATGCAAGAATATAAAACAAGTAATAAAGTAAATAAGGCATTTATAATGAAAAGAAATGTTTTAAAAGCTTACTTCTAAAAGTGAGTTTCCAGTAAGAAATTCTGCCTCAACTTCATTCAGAGCAGTGGATTCTTGAACTACACCAACAGCCTTAGCTAGTTCCTTATCTCCAGATTCATCACTAAGGTTAGATCTATACAAAAATAGCAACAATGTTGATTCATACTTATTCTAGAACCATTTGTTAATATAGCCACAGGAGGGATTCAAAAATCCCAGCAACTGGTTTGCTGCCCAGTTGCTGGGTGGGCATGGCCATGGTGGGTGTGGCCTACTGGAACTTCCAGGAGCCCGTTTTTCACCCTCCCAGAACTTCTGTGTGGACCCTGTACTTACCTGCATTCAAAACGGACCACGTGGAGACTCCTGGGAGGGGAGGTGTGCAAGGGACCAGCCGGTCGGTGTAAATTTAACATCCAGTTCGCATGAACTTGTACGAACCGGCTGAATCCCACCCCTGAATACAGTGATATATTGGATTTAAAGCACAGATTGGAAAACAAATCTCCCTTAAAACATTCAATCTTTCTACCATCAAATGATGTCTTTATCTCTTAGGAACATCATTTTACAGAACCTGTCAAAAAGTAGTACCATTATACTTTGTTACATTTTGTTGCATGAATGAGGAAAAAATCCCTTTGCTTATCTACAGTTGCGATATTTTCCCAAATATCTTCTGTATAATTATTCACATTTAAGATGAATAGGCAAAAGGACAAACATAGGAAGTTTCTAGGATAGTTTTCTCCATACTAAAGCTCATCAGATATGATCTGTAGCTAGCCATTATGGAACTTACCAATTTGGGATTGCAGGAGTTGAAATCCAAACTACATAGATAGTACTTGGTAGAACAAAGCTTAAATAGAGGCTTGATTTGAAAGCAAAGTGTTTCCCAGCCAATGTCTAAGCACATACCATTTGTTGCTAGCTATTGTGAAGACTTGGGGCGGATGGGGGGTGGGGACAGACCATGTGGCCACGGGATAGAAAGTATGTTTAGTTTTGCTGTAGACATAAAACATAGTTTATAGCTAAATAAGTCTATTTATGAAAACTTAATTTTAAAGAACAATGGTGATTTTGACAGAAGGGCCACTGAGTTTTGTTGGAGGAACAGAGTTCAAGATAGTGACTCAGTTCAACATCTGAAAGGTCCAAGGTCTTAATTTGCCAACACCATTGAAGGTTTATTGCCCACCTATTCAAGTGGACCAAAAAACTATACAACCTGAATTGATTTGCTCTTAATCCTGACAATACCATTGCATGCAAGCAACCATAGCAATGCCATATTTGTTGGATTTATATAACAATCTTCCATAAAGATTCTATAAAATTAATCTTCTGTATATAACTGAACAATTTGCATATTCAAAAACATTTAAATACTACTGCTTCATTATATAGCGACACCAAAGATAAAAAGTTTTCAGTAACCTGGATAGCAAGAATTAGTACCTAAAATATCCCTGACAGAATAAATTATACCAAGTATATATTAATAGATGGTCCTATCAACAAAACACAATCTCCCAAAAAGCAAAAATCACAGTATTGGTGTGGCAATCTATAGTATTTCCTTACCTTAATTGTCCATTCTCTTCAGATGATGAATAAATGCTTTCCATCTCTTCTATGTTCAAGCCAAGCTCAGAGCCATAGCTCTGGTGGACAAGCTGCCAGAATTCCTGTTTGGTTAATTTCTGGAAACCGAAGAAAATGTACACTAGCAACAATGGCAAGTTATTCACAAATTAATTATTGATTGTTATCTAAGTCAATAAATCATTCTAATAATCTAAAAGGACTGTTACATAAGAGCATTCAATAACCTCAGTATTAATATACACAGACAGCTTGTTTTGGGGCTGCCAGAACTATTCAGTTTAGTCATCCCAACAGTCTTACCTCCCCCAATCCGATTCCTGAAATAACACCCCAAGACATTTTAACTATTGAGAACAGCTGCAACTTCTTAACTCATATTAGTTGTACAACAAGGCCACAATCATTAAGTCAGCTGTCTTTGGTTCAGAAGCTTCTCTCTTCAAATGTTAAGGAGGCCCTGATCAAAAACCAATAGCAAAATAGCAAGTAAAGCAGAATAATGTAGACTTAAGAGCTATGTCTTCTCTAGATCTGTAGTTTCAGAATATTCTACAGTTGTCCTGACCATTACTAAATTGTTTTCATCTTTGCTAACTTATCAGGAGAACACCTGTGTCCTGTGCTGTGGAACAGAACACATATTTGACTTTCCATAATATTACATTTGTATCAAATTATCTTTCAGTAGTCTTGTCTTTGAGATTAAAAATATAGCTCCTTCAATCCCTTTTCCAACACAGCACATCATTGTTTCTCTAATCACCCTCATTATGGTATGTGGGAATGACCTTGGGAGACAGGGAGAAGAAATGCAACCAAAGAAATGGTCAGATAAAAGTCAACTTAGCCCACAACAGGAGTGGGATGAGGCAAGTAGCTCAGAAAGGACTCCACTCCTAATTTTTTGGGATGTAAAGGGGATGTGAGGAGGAAAAATGTTTCAAATTTTGCAAGATTCCTGTTACATTACAGTACAATACAATAGAATTCACTCATCTGGTCATGTTTCCTATCTGATCTACCTCTCAAGATGATTGCCTTTCTCTGAAACCATTTAATTTCTCTGAATCCTTCTAAAAACATAAGAAGCAGAACCAGAAATTGAACTCAAAATTGGGGCTAACCAAAGGAATAAATATTATGACACTTTTGGATCATATTTACTTTATAATATACTATTGTTCCAACCTTTTTCACAAATACCAATCTAAGCCAGGTGTTATATGTGTTTTTCATTTTAGCTTCCTACATGAAGAATTTTGCACTTGCTTCAGTTAAAGGCTATTCCTTTAACTTGTTAAAGTTTTGAATGTTATTTTTGTCTTCCAGGATAGTTAACCAACCCAGTTTGGTTCATTTAAAAAACTGATAAGGATTCCCTCCATTTCTTCATCCAAGGCATTAATAAAAATAGATGGACCCAGAACTAATCCTTGGGGGCCCATCCTTGATAATCTCTCTTGAATTTAATGAGGAACTATTGATGAGCACTATTGAGCTACATTTTGAGCCATTTGATATATTCACTTAATTATTATGCCATCCACCTATGCTAGCTTCCTGATAAGAATATCATGAAGCACTTTGTCAAATGCCTTGAAGCTAAGATGTATTGTAAACAGCATTCCCACAATCTATTAAGAATGTTACATGATTGAAAATGAGTCAAGGTTAGTTCGGCAAGTCTTCTTCCTACAATTTATTCCACATCATTAAATAATTTGGGGATTTCATAATTACGTACAAGAAATGGGGAAAAGAAAGTTGGATTTATGGTTCTTTCCAACTACACAGAACAAATAAAAAGCATACAAAAATGTTTTTTTTAACTTGGGTTCCTTATTAGTTTAATAGTAGTACTAAACCATAAACCACTTTCATGTCCACAGAATAAAATGTACCCTAATTAATAATACTGAATATCCCTTGAATGCTAAATGGTTTATAAGAGTTAAGATCTATTTGAAGAAGTATTTATTTAGAAAATGTTTAATGTGGATGTTCTTTATTATTCCCAAGGTTTATCTTAAGTTTTTATGATGGCAACACAATCCTACTATCTGTCATAAAATAATGAAAGCAAACAAGCTATACAAATGATATGTAAGCAAAAATGCCTTTTACACAGTATTACACTAAATCACCTTAGTAGAATTAGCAAGGAATTTTTTACGATAAATGGTAATAAGTGGACCTCATTATCTGCAGGTTTTGAGTATCCATAGTTAAAAACAAAGATCCAAATAATTTGTCCATAGTAAATGGTTTAGGTATTATCAGCATTTTTAGGTTTGCAGTTTCGTTTCATCCATCATTTGGTACATACATAGAATTCTCCTTTGATTTCCTGGTGATCCTAGCAAACAGCTACATTCTGATGTTATACTGTCATTCTCTTTCTGCAAGTTACTTCCCCACAGTAAAAATAAGCAAGGGGAGAACTCTGCTGAGTAAAGTGGCATATGACCACAGAAAATATTGCCTTTTATTAACAAAATAAAGCAGATGGTTTTTCTACAGTTGTGGAAGTTAAACCGCCATTTAGGCTTAAACTCCTTTTATCTGCAGTTGCACTTTCGATAATTGCATAGGGTTGCATAGTATGTTGAAGCAAAAATATGCACAAATAATAGGATCCATTCGTAGTTATGTAATAATGTGAATTGTTTCCACATTATTACAAAGAGATTCGATAACCATTTGTCTGAAATGGTATGGTGTTTCCTGTCTGAGTAAGGGGTTGGACTAAATGACCTGCAAGATCCCTTTCAACTATGTTATTCTGTTATTTTCCAGAGGTATAAAACTGTCCCTCAGCCTTGGAATACAAGAATCATCAGAAATTGTGAAAAAGGTACCCTTGTATGCAATAATTAACAGTCTAATACACAGAGATATTAAACAGGATAAATAGGGAGTATTTTAAAAACTGTGCATTGGCCTTCCCATTACAGATGAAAAGTAGAAGAGCAATATAAGAAATAAAGACAGGATAAAGTATTTAAGTCTGTTCTGAATGACAAGCAGAAATGCATAGTTGAGACTGTACTCAAATTCTGCTGAGCATGCAACAAATAAAGACTCACTTGAATGGAGGTGGAACAGATTTATTCTTGTGATGTGCTACAATCTTCACCTTTGGTACTCCCTGGATATGATGACTTATTTTCTTATGGAAGAAAGCAGCTATCTTTGCTTTGCTCCCACAATGCAAATAGTGTGGCTTTTGTTGCCACATTGCAATACACACTTACTGAAAATAGCTTAGTTTTGACTAAGCACTATGTATGAAACAAACCATTGCTATAACCCATGTTTTAAGTGAAGTTAGAATTACACATGAATCAGGACAATATGGTTTATTCAATAAACCATAGTAAAACCTAACAGCAGCTTAGTATATGAAATGAACCCAGTAGCGACACTGTTATTATTCTGCAATTATACCATGTAATTAATGCATGACATTCAAGAAGGAGGAGATGATATACTCAGTCACCATAACTTTTTCTAGTTTCTTAATAGTCATCAACAGGCATTCCAAACTGAGATCTCCCATTTATATCTGAAGATATTAAGAACTGAATGTAGAGCTTTCTGCATTCTAAGCATCTATTAGATTATGGCCATCTTTTAATGATTTCCTAGTTATAAAGAAGCAGTATCAGTGCTTGTTCAAAGGCAACCCATACCATTGTGCCAATCCTACCCATTGCAACACTATGGCTGTGTTCACACAATTTGCTTATCCTAATTATTTACCTAATCACTTTCTGGAATTTGCACAATCCCTAAAACCAAAAACATATTAAATGTCCATAAAAAACAAAGTTAAAAGCAACTATAATAATATACAAACATAACTATGCTAGTAAATTATTAGATAAACTTGATTAAGCCATGTAAATATTTTTGTTAAACACAAATAACAATATTCTTCTTACTTAACAATAAGAAAATGTAATTCTAATAGAAAAAAAAATCTAAAGAGACTATGGATTTAGAGCAACAGTTTTCTCCTGTAAGCCAGAGATTCTTTTTTCCTTCCACATTCATTTAACTGCACTCCTCTGCATGGAAAAATATCACATTCATAGATTTGCAATACCAAAGCACAGTGAACTTCATTGTGATAATCAGGAAACTGGACAAATCATCAGGAAAAAGTTAACAAAGGCAACTTCAGGGCTGAAGCAACTTTCCCTCAGTGAAAATCAGTACTTCCTGAAGTGTCAGAATGCCTCCTCCTCAAGTCACTAGCAAAGCTAGAAACCGGCAAGGTAAGTAAAATCTAATCTAAACTTACCTTGCCTGCACAGAAGTTTCTATCAAATAATGGCAAAAACTATAGAGGCACCACTTTAAAACAATCAAAACAAAACTCCACTTTGAGAGAAAAGTGTTGCATTTGTACAAGTCTACTCCTGGCACTCGGAAAGCTGTTAAAAAGTGGGCAGGTCTGATTTTAATTCTGTAAGTTGTTCCTTGTTACCAGCCCAGTTTCAGCTCCTCCCATCAAGGAAACAAATCTACAGTCTGTGAAGCACACCGATTACAATTTTTAAAGATCTGTCAACTGAGGCTTTTTTCTGTCTCTTAAAGAGATTACCAGAATATGTATAAGATTGAAGTGATGTAGAGGGAAATTTCTCTTCTGCTCCTCTCCTAAGAACTGCATTAAGTTATTACAGCATCTCCTGAGAGCGATTTAAAAGCTGCATGTATGATAATGTTGCTAATAATCCCACTCAAAATTGATCAAGAGAAGAACCCAATCTACATTCCAAGTTGCCTCCTTATCAGATTTCTCTTTAACTCTTTTGCCATGATGCACATAGATACCAGTCCCACGCCTCTGGAAAAACAAGCACCTTGACTTTTCCCCTGAAAGTGATTGGCAGTAATAAGATAGCATTTGATGAGTCTGTCCCCCCCCCATCACACTTTTTTCCTGGATTGATGTATATTGTTGATTGTTTATTAAATGTTGTTTTAAATGCGTATTCTACACTTAATAACATTTGCTTCAGAAGTATTTTCTTTCAGAAAACTGCTAACTCTGAAATATGAAACTCTGTGAAGCATATTTAAGAGAATAACAGAGCTGGAAGGAACTTTGAATGTCTTCTAGTCCAGGGGTCTCTAACCTTGGCCACTTGAAGCCTGGAGGACTTCAACTCCCAGAATTCCCCAGCCAGCTTTGCTGTCTAACGAATTCTAGGAGTTGAAGTCCTCCAGGCTTCAAGGTTGGAGACCCCTGTTCTAGTCCAACCCCCTGCCCAAGCAGGAGACCCTATACCCGTGATGGCGAACTTATGGCACGCGTGCCGGAAGTGGTACACAGAGCCACTTCTGCCGGCATGTGAGAGGTCGTCTGGAAGAACCCCACTGTGCATGTGCATACCCCCCCACCCGACAGCTGATTGTCGAGTATCTGGTGCGCATATGTGGGTGTGGGGGTGTGCAGGAGATGCACGTGCATGCGCAGTGATGTGGGGGGCGTGGGGGATCTCGCACACATGTGCAGAGACACATGGTGCGGGGATCACACACGTGTGGCACATGTGGGAGTCAGGTGCACATGCACAGGGCGTGTGGGGGGGTCCCAGCATGCATTGCTTTCTTGGTGCTGATATGCGAGTGTGCAAGTGCAATTTTCGGCACAGAAGCCCAACAAGGTTAGCCACCACTGCCCTATACCACTGCAGACAAATGGCTGTCTAATCTCTTCTTAAAAAGTCCAATGATGGAGCATCCACAACTTCTGAAAGCAAATCATTCTACTTGACTAATTGTTCTCACCTTAGCAAATTTCTCTTTAATTCTAGATTGGATCTCTCCTTGATTAATTTCCATCTGTTACTTCTTGTCTTGCGGTCAGGTGTTATGGAGAACAGGCTGAGCCCCTCTTCCCTGTGACAGCTCCTCAAGGACTGCTATTATATTACCCTAATACTTCTTTTTGCTAAATTAGACATACCCAGGTCCTATAGCTGGACTTTGTATGTTTTAGCCTCCAGTCTCCTAATCATCTTTGTTGATCTTCTTTGTTTTCTTTCTACAGTCTCAACATCTGTTTTGCATTGTGGCAAAAAAAACTGGATGCAGTATTCCAAGTTTGGTCTTACCAAAGCAGTATAAAGTGGTACTAACACTTCATGTGACCTTAATATGATTCCTTTGTTGATGCGCCCTAGGACCACATTGACTTAGTTTTTTTGTTTTGTTAGTTTTACCATTAGATAGTTAGTTTCACTTTTAGAAATCTTTGTGGGAGGAATGTATGTGTATGCAAGCAAATTTGTTATAAACCTGCCCACCTTAAAAGATTATTAATTACCTGGAAACACTTGAACCTGAAATTTATTTAACTTTTTCTTTTCCTATTTTTTGAAATATGAAGATCTTATAATATAAAAAATATTATAGGTTTGGTGTATACAACACCACACAAGAGTTCGTAATTATTTATGAAAATCCATCTAAGTCCTTACTTTCTTATTATGTAACCTATTATTTTCCAAATATAACCAACCACTATAATAATGACATTTTTTAAAAAAGAAAAAGCTACATTGTTATCTTTTGGAATTCAAGTGCATTGAACACATAATGCATTTTAAATTCTAGTCATTTCAAAAGAAAATACCTCAGGAGTTAATGACATCATTTCTTCAAAGCAAATGACATGTTGTTGTTCTTTCTGCTTGTTTGTATAGCTTTAATCCTAACCTTAACATGAATCAATATGAAGTTGCAATTTTAGATAGCAGACTCCTGTAGGGAACTGTTTTAATGCTTCCATTCTTCATAAATGAATACACCATTTTAATTTATTTATTTTAATAAGGAAATGGTAGTCCCATTCATTTTCTCTTTCACTCTTTTTCACTGGAAAAATTATTGATGTCTGTATTGTGGGAACTCCAATAAACATTTTGCAAAAATTAAGAGAAAAGAAACAAATATTGCTTATTTACTAAGAGAATGTCCTGCACCCACTTCTACTTTGTGTCAAACCAATAATATAAGTATAGTGATGCAATCTAAATATAAATGATACATTCAAGTAGAATGGCTGCCTATTTACTCCAGACTTCAGCAACAACAAACATGCAGCCGATTGCTTGAATGGTAGATGTCCAAAAATGATAAAACTTTTTGAGTAGAATCCAATGTACATCTACTTAAATGTAATTTCTATTAAGTTCAAAGGTAAGCCCATTGTGTAGATAATATGTGTAAATAGGATTGCAGTCTACAAGCACCACCCAGATTTACCCAGAAATTAAGGACTCGTTAAATAAAATTTGCTTTCAAATAAAAACTGGATTACGTAATTTAAAAAGTATCATTCTAACTATAGGACTACATCAGTTCTGAATAAGGGTAACAAAGTTCTTGACAGGGTTTGACTCAATTACTCTTTTTCTTGATCAGGAATAATGTCATTATTTCTCAATCCACACTCGCCCAAAGCAGACGGTTGTTTTAACTAAGCATTTTGGTAGTGGTAATCCTAAACTTCAACCTCTCTTGCCACAGTTGTTCAGTGAATCATTGCAGTTGTTAAGTTAGTAAATTAATCTGATTAGAACTAAATTCTCAACTGAACTAGATCCTCAACTCACAGACAAGGTATATATATTGCTTGGTAACCACTTAGGATATGCCCAAATAACCCCTTTGGGGATAATTCCCATTTCCCCAGTTTTAAGAACTACTTGGGTAGGAGATAATGTTTTTGAAGTCTTTTCTGAATTGGGAAAACCTTCCACGCATAAAGGTTTATTTAGGGAAATGGTACATTAACATTATTTTACTACTATGTAGTTTTTAAGTCAGCAATCTTTCAAACTTGTAATCTTCTATACACAGAACACTATCTGAAAAATGCAGTCCATCCTCCAACGTTTGGATCTCAAAATGTGTTACAGGTAGTCCTCGACTCATAACCACAACTGAGCCCAAATTTCTGTTGCTAAGTGAGACAGTTGTTAAGTGAATTTTATCCCATATTACAACCTTTCTTGCCACAATTGTTAAGTGAATCACGGCAGTTGTTAAGTTAGTAAATGAATCTGACTTCCCATTGACCTTGCTTCTCAGGAGGTCACCAAAGGTAATCACATGATCTCAGGATACTGCAACTGTCATAAATATGAACCAGTTGTCAAACATGAATTTTGATCACATAAATATATGGATGCAGCAATGGTCTTAGGTGTAAAAAACAGTCATAAGTAACTTTTTTCTATGCCGTTGTAAATTTGAACAGTCACTAAATGAACTTTTGTCAGTTGAGAACTACCTTTACTTAATTGCAATTATTAATATGACAGAAGAGGAATGTTATTAAAACATAACAAAAGTAACTATAGAAACTATATTTAACTTTAATTATAGATAGATATAAATACATATTGCGTTTTGATCTGGTTCCATCCATTACTTCTTTTGAAGTTATATTTCACCTAACCCAGAATAAGCTCTTCACTCATAATTGTAGGTTGAAATAATACTTCTAATGGAAGCAAGGCCATTTTCTGAATATATATATATACAGTGATAGCATCTGACCGGCATAACTACCGGTTCTGTTGCTCTGCGTTGTGCGCACATGTGCGCACGCGTGAGTTGCGCAGCTGTGTCGCGCAAAGCAGCTGCGGTTGAAAACGCAGAAAATAAAGGTGAGATATATATATATAAAATTAGGAGTAGATGATAGATATATGTAAACATATCCAAAACCACACAAATTAGCCATCATTCTTTCCCTTTTCTTGAACATAGATTATTCCTTGTAGAACTCAATCAAATTGTTAAATCAATATAAGGTTCAAAGTTTTCATACTAAAACACATCAAAGCAAGGAAAATTCTCAAACAGATGTCCAATATTTTTAAAATAAATTTCATTTGCCCTTGTTTTGTCAGATGTCAATCTGTGAATAAATAAAAAATATGTAGAAATTTAAAGTGCTAGACATCATCCTACCATTTCTATATTATGCCATGATTAGAGAGATTTTAATTTGGGGCATTATGTCTTACTCAAAATATTTTTTAAATAAATACTCAGGTCATGTCAATTTATTTCTAAAGTACAATCCCTACTGTTCATATTTATGCATAGATTATAGAGTTTCAATTTTAAAATAATTATTATATAAGAGAAAAATAATCTTTCAAAAAAAAGCTGTGAAATATCAGGGCAAATTACCATTGTATACAAATGTTATGGCAACAGTTTCAAAGATATCTTACTGGTATTGTATTACTGGTAATGGTACTGTTAGATTACAGCATCCAAAATAAGTCAAGACCTCAGATATTTCCCAGCTATATAAAGAACTTACCTTCTCCAACAATGCATTTTGCCATAATCTAAATATATTGAGGTAGGTTCGGTCTCTAGCACTGAAGGAAGTGAAGAAAAACTGCAGAACAAAATGGTAATTTGCATGAAAAGTATTGAAAGTAATCTACAAGTCAGTCAACCTTATTTCAAATAAAAAGATATTAAGACAGAGGCAAATGATTTTTAGAAGTTTCTTAAGAAGGATTAAATTATACAGTCTTCAGCCATTTATCATCCTATACATATTTACTTAGATAAAAGTTTCATTAAGTTCAGTCAGGCTTACTATTATTTATTCAATCTGTTTGTTTGCCTTTATAGCTACAAGGTATTTACTCCCAAGCAAATGGGTATGCTCCAAATTTATATTCATACTACCATACAAATAAATCTCAATAAACTTAATAGGTTCATGAGATCCAAATAGGTATATAAAAGATATATAGACTTTTATATAGATAGAATAGATAGATAAGATAGATAGATAGATAGATAGATAGATAGATAGATAGATAGATAGATAGATAGATAGATAGATAGAGATAGGTAAAGATATAGTCAAGTTCTAATGTGATTTGCAAATTATTACTATTATTATTAATCAATTTATTTGCCGCCATCATCCGGCAATGCTTAATAATAATATTTTAAAATTCAAAACTTTCCTTTCCAGATGCAACATAATAAAGCATTTTTAGCTCTTACATGCACATGTCCATTCACATATTCTAAAAGCCTAGATCAGTGGTGGCCAATCTTTTTTGGCTCCCGTGCGTCAACACAGAGTAGGCACTCATACATTCCCAAACATTAGTTTATTCTTCTTCCTCCTCCTTTCCCCAATGCAGCAACCCTCTTAGATGGGTTGAGCTGAGAGAGAGTGAATGGCTCAAGATCACCCAGTGCTTAATTCAGGACTCGCATTCACAGTCTCCTGCTTTCTTAACAGCATCTTAACCCCACACTAAACTGGTTTTCTTTAGTTTAGTTTGGGATAGTCTTCTTCAGGTCCAGACTCGAACATCCTTCATCAGACACATAGTACCGGTGGTTCTCAACTTACAGTAGTTCATTTAGTGACTGTTCAAAGTTACAATGGTTACAAACTGAAAAAAGTGATTTATGACCATTTTTCACACTTATGACTGTTGCAGCATCCCCATAATCATGTGATCAAAATTCAGATGGTTGGCAACTGGCTCTCATTTATGATGGTTACGATATCCTGGGATCATGCTCTTTTGTGACCTTCTGACAAGCAAAGTCAATGGAGAAGCCAGATTCACTTAACCACCATGCTACTGACTTAACAATTGTAGTGATTCACTTATCAACCATGGCAAGAAAAGTGGTAAAATGGAGCAAAATTTATTTAACCGTCTCACTTAGCAACAGAAAGGCTTTGTTGAATTGTGGTAATAACTCAGGGACTATCTGTAATGGCCTGTAATGGCCAAATTAGAGTAATGGGAATTTGTAGACCTATAATTTTGGAGAACTTGATGAGAAGAAAAAGATAATTTGGTATAGGGGTTAAGTCACCAGGCTAGAACCCAGGAGACCATGATTCTAGTTCAGCCTTAGGCACAAAGACAGCTGGGTTACCTTGGGCCATTCATCCCAAAGAAGGAGACAATAGCAAGCTGAAAATATTGTAAGAAAACTTCTCGGACTAGTCTAGGCAGTCACTAGGAATCAGCACTAACTCGAAGGCATATGCATACACATACTCAGAAGGAAAGCTAACTAACAAGAAAGACTGGCTTTGTACCAGAAGGGAAGGAGGGAGGGAGGGAGGGAGAGAGAGAGGGAGGGAGGGAGGGAGGAAGGAAGGAAAGAAGGAAGGAAGGAAGGAAGGAAGGAAGGAAGGAAGGAAGGAAGGAAGGAAGGAAGGAAGGAAGGAAGGAAGGAAGGATAAATGTCTCCATTTAACAGAGATACAAGTAAGAATACTGTACCTTTTCCCCTTCTGTAGCAATTTGGATAGCATTTGGAATAAGCCGAGCTGTCTTCTCTTTTGTCATGAAGGTTATGTCCTTCAAAGCGATAGAAATCTGAAGTTTGAAATACACATAAAATAAGGCATCTAAAAACTAATGCTGAAACTACAGAAACAAAATACTAAAATGACCATAATTAAAGCAAAGGTTGTCATATGCTTTCATCTAATTCAGCATTACTATTCAAATCAAAACCCTTCCTTTAAACAAATTGGAAGAGTAGAGTTAAAAACAACCTAAACAGATTGTGTTTCTTTTTTTTTCTTATGAAAACTGTGCAAACTAAGATACAAAACTTATCATAAAAATGTAAACTTAAAATTCTTGTGTGAAAATATACTACCTGTACCAATACACTCTGTACATATGTATCGGTGGGATTCAAAATTTTTTTACTACCAGTTCTGTGGGCGTGGCTTGGTGGGCGTGGCAGGGAAAGGATACTGTAAAATCTCCAGTCAGAGGTAGCATTTGCCAGTTCTCCGAACTACTCAAAATATCTGCTACTGGTTCTCCAGAACTGGTCAGAACCTGCTGAATACCACCTCTGATATGTATGAATGTGTATCAGTATTTATGTGTACATAAAAATATACACAATGTATTTTGGACACACATATTTCTTAAAGTACACAGGCCTTACCATAGTCTCCCATCTGAAGATGTTACTGTAGAAACAGATCCAGTTTTCAGACAGATATAAGCGTCCTTGAAGGAGGATATCTTTTTGGAGGGCACAGGCATAATCTAAAGAAAAGCATTACATTTTGTAACATTTTAAAAGTGTAACCAAACACTTAATTAAGTTCATCAATAATTATTTTTATTCATTATTTATTTGTTGACTATTTTCGTACATTGCCTATACATTTTGTTTTGAACAGCTTCAAATACAGATCCCTGATTTTTACATGCATCTTAAAACATACCTTGATATTAGCTTAAAGTCAAGATTGCCTAGGGACAAAACTAATTTTGAATGGAGAGCCTATTATGGCTGTGAACTCATTGGACATTATTATAATGTGCAATCTTCTTTTTCATAACTAAGTTCAGGAGAAACTAGATTTTTTTACAGCAAATGGTGTGGTGTGTACTATAATTGACTCTAATGATTCCAAAAAGGTGGCTTCACTTAAACTTCTCACTCCTTCCTAAGTAAGTTTGTTAACGATTTAATTTTCTCACTTTCTATCAGCTATGGCACTCTTAGATATGTGAGTCTAAATTATTATCAAAAGCAATAAACTAAGCTTAAGAATTAAATTAACCCTCAAGAAAGCTCCCTAAATTTAACAATTATATAAATTTCAAGCACCTTTTCTCAGCTATATTAGAAAATACTATAAATATTAAGAAAAAGAATTTTTAATTACAACTTTCAGCTTCTAAATTCTTGCTGTGTTATTGTTTGAGAAAATTAGTACTGTAAAACATGATTCAAAGGATAAAGCCAAAGGATTAAAAATACACAGAATAAGACAAAGATGCACACTTGCTTACATAATTTAATTACAATATTTATATGAAATGGTTGCAGATGTAGTGGCTGGGAATGTGAGTGTATACAGACTTTTGGATGCACAAACATCTTTTGGATGCAAAAACAAATTGAGATTTGGAATGATCTGCAGTCATGATTATATCATGTAGTTAGGAGCATAAATCTATCAAAAACCAATGTAATTGTGTTTGACATGGAAATGGAATGGGTAACTGCAAATTATACATAAACAGTGAAAAACCAAGCAAATAAAATGAATGCATGTTTCTGGGAATATTTATTAAAGATGGAAAAATGCAAATGTTGGTAGAAACAGCATTAAAGGAAAATATTGACCTATGTTGCTGGGAATGTAATGGGAATGAGTTGCTGTGTAAAACAAAAAGAGAAAGACTCTAGAATGGATTTGCCCTGAAAGAAAGTGGTTGAATACAAATATGAGTAAACCATATGAAAACAAATGAAAGCAATGTATAGATATGGTGGTTTTCAAGGATGGAAAGATAGAAAAAGTATAATGAATAGTGTTGGTATAAATAAGATGTATTCCTTCTCTTTTCTTATCTCATATCTTTAATTTCTTTGGTTACTGCCTCCTATTTGTTTTGTACATGTTGCACAATGTCTTTAACCCAAAAGGGAACAGCATGATGAAAGTGTGTATATGTATATATATATATATATATATCTTGTGGTAGGTAGAATCTGTGTTTGGCTTCCATATTTTAAAAGTTCTAAAGTGGCATGTTAATCCATCTGTGTTAACATTGCTAGTTAAAAAATATCAGCTATAAAAGAAAGTTTTCTGACATTATATTTGGCATAGTTACTGTTATAAGTAAAACAGGACATCAAGCCTATTGTGAGTTTTAAGATTCAGACTCAGGATTTTAACAAGTTGTGGATCCAGAATCATAACTCCTGTCTCCTTTTACCTGGGAGCTACACAGGTTTCATATTCTTTTTGTGCTTTAAGAGTTTATCAAAAAAGAAATTACTCTGATCATTATACAAGTGTTAAGAGGAAGGACTGACTTCAGGGAATCCTAAATTTTTCTTCTTGTTTCTAAAATGGCCACAGTTCTTTTTGTTCTTAGAACTTAGAATAACAGAGTTGGAAGGGATCTTGGAGGTCATCTAGTCCAACCCCCTGCTTGAGTAAGAGTCTATACCAAATATTAACTTCTACCTAGGATTGAATTCACAGCCTTCTTGAAAATACCCTTAAAAATGAAAATAAATATTTATAAGTGCTAAGGAATTTCAGAGTATATTTCTCTCTTTAAAAAAAAATCACCTGCAATAACCTCAGACTCTGCATTACATGATAAATGGCTAATGAGCTTGCTTGTGAAACTAATTCAGATTCACAACACTCCAGACTGTCCGCTATGTCTGGCAGACTGCATACATTCTCAAAACACATTCACTTATCTCAAATATAGAATTTACATCATCAGTAGGAAGAGCGATATGCTTTAAATCATGCTGATAGTCAAATTACATGAGTTTTTTTTAACAAAAGGAATTCAAGTTGTTGGGGTTTGTTTTTTATTTAAAAACAAGAGAAACTCTGGACCCAAGGCTGGATATCATGAAATTCATTTCTCCACAGCCTCAGAATTAGCTGATAGGCATTTGTAAGCGAGGAAGGGAAAACTAGATACAGCAGAACTAGGGATACAACTGTTTCAAGAGTTATTTAAAAAGAAATGGAAAAAGATTTGGTTAGGAATCTGCAATTAGTTGTTTGATTTATTTTGATGCATCCACACTAGTTAATCTTTTATTGACTTTTGTCTTCTATCTCTATATAAATTGGGGGATAGAATACAGAGTATTATATTTTGAATTATGTTAATGAATATAGCTTTACAGACTAATATTTTCCTTGATAAAACTATAATTCTGTAAAATATGAAATCAAACAATAAGCAGTTTGTAACAGACTAGCACCATCTCGTGGTCTTTGAATAGCATTACATATTATTTTAAATTCTGTGTGTATTTCTAAGTTAACAAGTTGTTGCCTCTCTGTAAATTAATCAGACCTGAAAGGGTGTTTTCCTTAACTTTGAATATATGAATTATGATATTTATAAATAAGACATTTACATAATTGACTTTTTCTAATTTCTTTTAACAATGATTGATTTTGTTTCTTTCTTATAAAATTGGCTCATCTGCCAAGAAATGAGCTAATATCCTTGGTTACATGCCTCAATTCTAGAGTCAGAGGCACAAGTGTAAATTTTCTTTTCCTTTTTAACTATAGTTCATATTAATAAATATTTACATGTCAAGTCCAAAACCAAGAATGATACATGGTGATTATTCCAAACAGAAATCAGACTGACCATTCTACTACGTGCATCTACAATATAATCTATGATTATTGAGGGAAGGAAATTATCATCACTCTCTTTTTCTCACACATAACACCTGGACTGAGTTGTCTTACTCCTCTGGAATGCATCCCTCGTCTCCTGAGAATCCACCTCCTTATTTCATTTCATCACATGATCTAAACTTTATATTGGAAAGTTCAATTATAATTTACTGCCTTTCTACTCAATAACGTAATTTTTCTTACCCACTACGAGCCTTTCCAAATCTGGCAGGTGTGAGAATTGTTTCTTGAATTCTTCATTACGATATTTGTAAGTAGAACTTGAGATCTGCAAAAATAATGAACTTTAAGAACAAATCGAACTTTCCTTTGATTTACTAGAGACAATGCTACATTCTGAGTACTTCCAGGAAGGTTATAGAAATTATTTTGGACCACCAGTTTTTTTTTAGTTGATAATTTAGTGTTTTTTAATATCTTCTATTTTTGATTTATAGTATTGCTATTGAAAGATGATACAGAAAAAAGTTTCAAAAATTGGTTCAGACTAAAAAAGATAATAAAGAGCATGCACTTATACATTCAAACACACATATAGAGGAAATAATCAATTTCCAATACTGCAAGAAAGATTCTTTCAAATCAAAGGCTATTTTATTCTTTTAACAGACTGATTTGGCCATTTTTCTTTCTATGTGGGGAAAAACCCAAGGCAATATAGATAAAAATAAAAAATCTGGGGAGCTAGCATTCCATATGTCCATATTCGTTAGCTCTTAATATTTCTATTGTAGCTCACCTTAAACCTTTATAGCATTGTGTCTTTTTCAGTGAAATGAATACAAAACATTTTTAAAAAGTGCATTTAAATAGGCATATGGTTCTTTTAAGTAAAGAATACAGGTTATCCATTCTTATCTCAAGAAAAGATTGTGGAATGTGAAGTAGCTCAAATTATATTTTTGTTTTTTTAGAGGCTTATATGCACCTTGAGAGTAATCCCCAAGTTGATTTTTCCATGCACAATAATTGTTGGTAAAGAACCCATACAGAATGGGAGGACAAGGAAATAATTTTAATACAACTGTTCAAACAATTAAAAGGCAACTTTCTCATCCCTAATTATGAGTGTTTCCATCCACCTCAAGAAGACATGAATAGAATTAAAACAATGTACGATTATATTCTCCCATTTTGTTACAATCACTCCTAAACTTCCACTAATTGGAGAAGGGAAAATTACAAGACTCTGTAATTCTGCTTGGAAAATAGTAAACAGCATTGGAAGAGAAATCAGTATCAAGCAAACTGTCACTGCTCTGTAAACTCCCACAGGTTTAATCTGATTTTCCATCAGATAAAAAGAAAACTACAGAATGAACACAGGAACCAAGCTAAAGGGAACTCTGAGTAAATTTCTCTGACCTGATTACTGCAGGAGGCTCTGTTCTATCTCCCAAATATTCCAAATTGATATGTGCTAAAAGGGACAGCAGCATTTAGAAAAATCTCATGGAGCATGTAAAATGGCATCTCCCCTGCTCCCACCCACATTATAGTGGAAAACACAGCCATACATTTATTTTGGTCAAAGTAGAAAAATATATATTAACAAATTTGAGACAGAAACAGCAAAATGTAACTGGGATAACCTTTCTTTCAAAGTGTAAATCAATCTTCCCATTTTTTAAAACTTAAGTGTGCCACTCTTTGAAAAGAGCATTAGACACATGATTTAAAGCAGGTTTAATGCTCTTCCAGAAAAATACTAGACACAGATTTATAAGGAGCCTGCATAATTAAGCTGCCCAAAGAAGTCCTGTGGTGAGATGGGTGGCAAATAAATTTAATAATAAATAATACCTATATGGTTCTTTGTGAAGCTAATAGGTATGTATCATTTATATAGTTGCCCACTTCACATAGTGACACTATCTTTTATACAGCCTGCCCCGAACAGTTTTGAATAGCTATGGCAAGTGATTTGAAGGAGTGGGACATCAGCAACATCGAAAAGAGATCAGTGTTCCAGCATTGTAAATGATGTGTTTCAGGACATTCCAATAACAAGGATTGTGCTGAACAAACAGGAATGGCTAAAGATCAGTCCACATGCTAACTGTAAATGAGACATGTTTTCCATACATTCATGGAATCCAAGTGCGGTGCAGAGTCTTTGGAGAAACACTCCAGAGACCTGGAAAAAGGCCTTGCTCAGTGATCTGGAAACAGTTTGATCCTTTTGAACCTAAGGAAATGTACAGGGTCCTCAGTGCTGTCAATGCAACCATTTTTCAATAGGACCCTTGCTCTTCCTGTTTGGTAAAAGTTTCCAGGACAGTGAACAGCAGGTTCATGTAGTGATAAATTCCTCACTGCAAGAGGAGACATTCCCAACATTTTTTAAAGAGACCCTGGTTTGCCATTTCCTAAAAAAATGATTCCACCTGCCTGGACAATTTTTGTCCATTCTCCCATCTTTCTTTTTAGGGAACGTGATAGAAAAAATAGTTGCTTAGCAGCTTCAGAAGGTCCCGGATGAAACAGATTTCCTAAACCGCTTTCGGTCAGGTTTCAGGCCCAGCTATGGGACAAATCATACACTGGTCATACTTATGATCTCTGGCAAGGGCAGAATGGTAGTGTAGCCATCCTAGCTCTCCTTGACCTGCCCTACTCATGCCACCAGAGATGGCCTGTTGAGGATCCCATCATTCAAGAAACTCCAACTGGCAGAATCAAGGAGACGAATCTTTGCTGTTGTAGTGCTAGTCCAAGATAAGGTTTGCCGCCATCCTCCTATCCTCCTGCAAAGACCTCAAGACCTGGTTCTACTGTTTGGCCTAGGGACCCAATAGGAAAATACCACACTGGATGTGGCTTCTGGACTAATTAGCTGATTTCACTTCCCCATTCCATGCTTCCTATCCTCCCTCCCTCCATCTTTTAATTCATGTTATTGTGTTTTCATTGTTTATTTTTATTGTTTCATTGCTTTGCTATTGTTATGTTTATGTTTTTTATCTTCCCATCCCCTACCCCATTTTACTGATGTAAGTTGCCTAGAGGAGCCCCACAGCGAAATGGGCGACAAGTAAATTTAACAAATAAATAAAAATAATAATAAATTCTAAAAATGATTAATCAGGTTTCTTTGTTTCATGATTTGGATCAACTGAGCCTTGATTCAGTGATCTAACTGCTGTGAAGAGTTATAAGGAGGGGCATTCCTGTACTTTCTGTGTCTTGCATATATGCAACAAACATCATTATAAATAATTTATACTTACCCATTAACCTTTGTGTCTTACTAGATGATACAAGAAAATAAAGCCTTACTAACACTAGAATAAAGTCTGAAGGTTGTCTGAAGTTGTTTGAAGGTTGAATCATTGCAATTGGATTAATTTTTTGTTGTTAGTTTAAGAGAAGTTTCACTGCCCATGCAGGCAGCTTGCTCAGTCAGAGCAAGGCAGTTAGGCAGAGTCATTGCAAATGTACCAACTCTACCTGGATGATTGAGAATTGAGGTTGGTGTAGCAGGAATTGGTACATTCTAACAACTCTCTGCCTAACTGCCTTGGTCTGACTGAGGAAGCTGCCTGGATTGCAGTGAAACTTCACTTAAACTACTGTAACAACAAAAATTAAGCCAGTTGAAATGATTCAACCTTCAAACAACCTTCAGAGAACTCTACCTAGATGATTGAGAATCTTCACTGACACTAGAATAAAGTCTTCTGTAGATGACATTCTGTGGAAAGCCATAGGGAATGTGGCAGATGGGGATGAGGGGTGAGGATACTAAATGTATCACATTATTTACTGACTTAGCCATCATCTTAATGATTCATATTTAGTTTATATCATAGGTACAATTACTTTCTTACCAACATAGTTATTGGACATTATGGGTGGGTCATGCATGGAAATAGACAGCTCATAAACTTTATAATATTTACTATCAGGATTTAGACATAGGGGGTGCTATTTGCTTTGCATATAGTATATTTTACTCTTAAGTCTATACTTTAAATTGAATTGCTAATTTCCTTACTGGAATTTGGTGGACTTTGATTGTAGTGCCAAAAAATCACTTGCTTATTTTGAATGTATGTGATATGTGTGTAGTAGCCTCAGATCCCTTCCTCCCCCTCTCTCCCTCCCTCCCTCCTTTCCTCTCTCTCTCTCTCATTTGTACTGACAATATCCCCTTTGATTCAGCCATCATATATGGTAAGAGCAATGTGTTTACTTCCTTGCTGCGCCTAAATAAAGAAATACTTTATACAAACAGTCAAATGTTCCCAACTTTTTGGGAATGCTACCCAAATACCATAGTTCCAAACCACAGTTTTTGCCACACTTTGCCTTAGGCTACCTTCTTCACTATAATTTCCTTCATTTCAAGCACTATGGACAAAAATCAGGATGGTATGTAAAGGGCATAGAGAATAGCTTTGAAGGACAGGAAGAAAAGATGATAAAAGATCAAGGAGCTCAGGCTAAGGAAATAAGATGAAGACAGCAAACATCTTAGACAAGCTTCCATCCCCCAGTTCACAAATATAAAGTGAGAAAGGGAAAGCACATTCAGAACAGCAGTAGCTGTTACAGTAAAAAGTAGTCCTGACCTACAGCACATGGCATTGCTTTCTTAGTCTGCTTTGCCTTGTTGTGCTGATATGCTCCAATCATGTTTGCTTCAATTCTCACCATTTATCAATCTGGTGAGGGTTGGACCCTAATGATAACTGGAGGATAATCCATTTGTTGCATTTCGTATATTGAACTGACTTTTTTAACATCCAACTTCTTCCTAATCACTAATGGAAAAGTGTTTCAAGAGTTCAGTCTGGATACTTTACTTACAGGAATTTTCCATGACTCTTCATTTCCCCAGATTTGCTCTGGGAAGAGCATTCTCTTAAGCAGAAGGTATTCTTCCTGCAGGGCACTGGCAGATAGAGGTCTGGACATTAGTGAGATTTGGTCTCCGTCTATGGCCCACCCTCACTCTTACTTGTGTAGAGACTGGAGGAGAAAGATTTTGAAACATTTCAGATTAACTATGCACCAATTGGACAAGCAAGAGTATGACCAGGGAAAACAATGCTCAACCGAATCAGATACCTGTGTAATTAATTATTTTTCTAAGATGCAGATCAACAGATTAGTACTGCAGAAATATCATTTTTCATCCAGAGAAGCAAAATAATTGATGCTGAATTGTAAGATATGGACATCAGATGTTGAATAATATGAAGACAAGTAAAAAAAGGTTATATGTGTGTAATAATAAAGGAGAATGGGATATTCCTTCTGTATTAATATTAATATTTTTTCTTATTAAGACTCTTACCTGTAATCCTGTGCTAAATGTCATAATGTCTTTGGATATGGGAAATGGATATTTTCAGTAGTTGCATCCAAATTTACTAATCTTCTCAGGGCAGAAACCTACTGTGCAAATGTGTTAATAGCGTGGCTGCATGGTAAATTCCTCCTACTGTATAGTAAGTAAGACTTAATTCTGGAGAAACCTTTTAGCTTAGTTTTTTTTGAATGTTTTTTTTAATGCTTCTCAATTTATATGCCCTATTTTTATAGATTTTTTTCATAAAATCATACAGTTGGAAAGGGCCAGAGAAGTCATGTAGTTCAACTCACTTTCAGTGTAAGATCCGATACAGCTTATCTGACAAAAGACTATCCTGCTTCTGTTGAAGACATCTAGTGAATAACTCATCACATCTTTGGCAAGCAGGTTCCACTAGTTGACAGTGTATAGTCAGGATGTCTCTTCTGAACCTTCTCTTCGTAGTTATAACTCAATGGTTGTGATTGTTTTCTGAGACAACAGAGAATATCTGTATTCACTCTGATATACCAGATAACTTGAAGAGTTATATCTCTCATTAGGCATCTTTTCTGTATACAGATTGAAGATTCTTCTCAGTGCTTGGTTTCTTCTGAATTTACTCCAATTGATACTGTCCTTTTAGCTATAGGTGCCTAGAACTGCAATACTATACTCCAAAGGGATCTGAACAAGACAAAATTTACTGGAAAAATTAATTCCTGTAATCTGGATCCTATGTTCTTGTTATTGCATCCCAAAATAATATTTGCCTTTTTAGTAACTCTATCATGCTCTCCCTCTCACACACACACCTTACATATTTCCTATTAATGTGTGAAACTTGACATTTTTCCTGTTAAATTCCATCCTATTTATTTAAGTCCACTGCTCAGGCCACTCGTGATTTTTTTGGACATTATATTTTGCATCTGATATATGAACCTTTCAATCTTATATGTTCTGCAAATCTAGAAAAAGAAAAGAAAAGCACAGGACCCAGGGCAGAGAATTGTGATGATCCACTTAATAATTCCTTCCAAGTTTAAGTAGAGCCACTAGTGAATCAAGTGTGATTCTATCTAAGTAGTGTCATATTTTACTATTTTCTTAGCAAAAATATAAGGCACTCTGTTGAAGGTTTGGCTGAAGATCAGATATGCTGTGTCCATTTATTATACCATAGTTACTTTTTTTCAGTAAATTCTTCAACATATTGAAGTCTGTCAGATTATAAAATCAACCTCAAGAAGGGGAAGATTGTAATGATTTACCAAACAAAAGCAATAAAGTTGATTGGGGGGGCTGGAGGTCAAAACACATGAAGAATGGTTGCAGGAATTGAGTGTGTCTAGTCCTATGAAAAGAAAGACTAGGAGTAACATAATAGCAATCTTCCAATATCTAAGGGGCTGCCCCAAAGAGGAGGGATCAATCTATTCTTCAAAGCACCTGAAGGCAGGACAAGAAACAACAGTGGAAGCTGATCAACAAGAGATTCAACTTAGAATTAAGGCATAATTTTTGAAACAAAACAGCTGAGGTCATAATGATGAAAGCAAAATTGTCCCACAGCTTCTGTCCATTTTGAGCAGGAGAAAGACATCACAACCCTTGCAGAAAAGGAGCTTTTACTCATCTCACCTCTTTCCTTGTGTCTCCTGGGGTGCCTACTGGTTCAGGGATAACATTTCAAATTTCCAAGCACCCCATTATATGTATCCCAATTTCCTCTCAACTACTTAGTATTCCACATTCTTCCCATAATCTATTCCTATTACTACTTTGAATACATTACTCTTGATTGAAGATTGGCCTTATAAAGAGAAACCCCAGTTGTTATAAATCATAGAAAATAAATAAGGGAATAATGCTGAGGGAATCTTCCTTGACAGAATTGAATAGTTTAGAACAGTATTTCTCAACCGTGGCAACTTTAAGGTGTAAGTTGCCAAGGTAGAGAAAAACTAAACTGGTTGTAAAACCTTGCTTGTTCGGTGAGAATAGAATATCCTTATAAGTCTAACTAGCAGATACCCGTAACAGGAGAAGTTCCCATTGCAATGAATATTATTGTATGTAGCCTTTGTAGAAATTAATCTTGGAGATAGTCTGAAAAAGCCTTCAATTAATAGAAGCCTTTTATTTCCATACAAGTTCCAACATAAAAGGTTTAAATTAGCAGAATGACCCTTTTTTAAAAACCCTTCAGAGTTTTCCATCAGGTAAAACTTTCTCTTTTAGTTCCTTTTTGATATTTTAACCCAATATAGTATGAAAGACAAAACATTCTCTTTCTTACTAGTGGAAGGATAAGCAGCTGGTGGCTATAGAACTTAATTTGGACTCTAATTTTCAAAATGCCATCCATTTCTTATTGTAGTGCATGATATCTGTTGCTTTAAAATACATTTTTACACCGTGCTTCCTCATTCCTCTTCTACCTGGTGGGTGGATGTTTTGTCTCTTGGTTTTGTTTCAACCAGTCATATTCAGAGTCTGGATTTGACATGAGAAAATATAGTGTTGAACACCGGCTTAATAGAGACTTGACTTCCATGGACCTTCCTGCTTTCTAACCTTCAGGTAAACTTCAGCACCCAAGGAGCTCACAGTGAGTATAAATGAGCAGGCTAATCTAGAGAAGAATTCTGTCTTTATTATGCAGCACAATGAAAATGTTAAAGGAGATGCCTCTAACTATTCACAGCTGGAGATTAGATTAAGAGATGAAATGTTGGCCCTCAGCAAAAGGATTCTCCCTGTTATTGAGTTACATCACTTTCCATCCATCTTTGAATCGGCTGGACAGCATTGAAAGTTGCTGTCCCACTACCAATCTTTACTTGACTCTCTAGCTTCAATTGTTTGTCATGCAAAGTCACTTGACTTTCTTCCAAAATAAGGAGTGACAAAGTCTAACTATTTTTTAGTTCTTGAGATGGTTTTTGAACAGTATCAGGATAAGGGGGTGGGAGGGGGAAACCACTAAGTTTGTCTCACTCATGGGCTGGGGAGAAGATGAAAGCAGATAGAAAATGTTTCAAGACATGCATATATGGTACTTAGGCACCAGTGGCATCATGGTAATAGTCTCTGATCTGATTATTGTTGGCTATAACTTACTTAGCCCTCAGCCATAATGGCTAGCAAAGTTTTATCATTTCTTCCTACTGGGGGGTTATTTATAAAATCTCCAAATGTTATAATCTCTATAAATTAGTTGATGTAAAGAGAAAAAAAATATTCCACTCCATCCTTTTTGGCAGTTAGAAAAATAATTTATAAATGTCCCTTTTTCCCACTTATCTAGCCAGGTAAATTATGTGAATAAAAGTTTATTGGAAAATTGGCTAATCTTTAAAATGGCACAAAATTATTTGCCTTCTGCAAAAGTGAAAGGTAGTAGTGAAATAAACCATCCATTTTGGAACTAGTCTACTTTCTAGTTTTTCAGGGGAACCATTACTAATTGTTCACAAAATAACAGATGACATCAGTTTTCACACAGGGGATTTTAATGAGGCAGAATTCCCATTTTTATTTAAAACCCTACATGATGCTATCTTGTATGTGTAAGACAGAAAGAAAGGTAAATTAAAGTGAAAAACCCTAAACATATTCAACAAGAAATCCTCTTCTGTCTCTGGAGCATCAGAATCTATCATATAAGTCACGTTCCCCTATGCCAACTGAATGTGACAAGAGCACCAGCGAAGTGTTTTGCATAATGGCTGGTTGCTTAAGGAAAACATAAAAACAAGTTTTTCCAGATGTGCCAACAAACTTTGTCCAGCTTCCCAAACCTACTATTTTCTTTGCATGATACAGAGATGAATAATCTCAAGATCCAGGTTCACATGTTCACACTCAGATGCCTTTAATGCCTTTAATGCAGAACCATCTGTCCAGGCACTTCAGTTATTCAGCAAATTTAAAATGTAATAAATTTGCACTTTAGCTTACCTATAAAATTATTAAACTTTTTTATAAATACTTGTATTTAATCACTTTTTGCCTTTTTATGAAAGTGATAAAGGGCATCTGGAAATAGCTTTTTAAATATGATTCACCAAGTCTTAACAAGCTAGTATTACACACAGTAGCACTGTTTTTATGACACAGCAATCACACTTCCTCCATAGTATAACTATCTGAAAAAAAATTAATTTGATTTTCCTACTTTATTTGCACAATAATTTGTATAAAGCCTGAATTTCATGGAATTTTAAAATAAGGTTTTTAAATGCATACATTGATTTTAAAAAGTTATTTCTATAAATGGGACATGAGCAACAGTATGTTGGCTTACATGACTAATTTAGACATTTTAGCTCATACAGAATGAATATGCTTGGATTGTGTTTATGGCATAATGGCCCAAAGCGGTAAAACGGATGAGCTCATGTCATTATCACTGGCAGAGAATGCTTCGTATGAGATATCAAAATAAAGTTCCTACTCTTTCACTGTCCCATTTAAAGTTGCATGAAAATGTTGATTGACTAAAGCCATGATGGGAGGTAGAAATCAATATTTATGAGTCCATCTGATGCTAATTTCTTTTTCTATTTTTCTGCAATTCCTGGAATGTTGCTTACATAAAAGGACTTTATGTATCTGTGAAAGAGTATGCATTAGTCCTGGAATGCTCCTTTATTCTTTAAAAAAGGGAGAGAAAACTTTGCCCTCTCCATGTAATCTGATACTTTGCCAGTTCTTAGCATTTCTCAAATGGGGGGAAGGGAGGGGAGAGGAGTTTGCCAGACATTCAGCAAGTTCCTAAACAGTCCTAGAAATCAGAAGTCATATGAAGTAGACAGATATTCCATGATAACATATCTATGAAGTTGAGCTTGAAACCCAAGCTTTAACATGTTCCTCTTTAGATTTCTCTCACTGAACAAAGACAAGGCTGGACTCCTGTTGACGTAATGAGGACAACCAGGCTGTTCTCTTAGCAACAAGAGAGAGGGTGATTTGCACCTGCCTTCTGGGACATTTTCATGACTTTTTAGTCTGGTTTAGAGCCCTCAATTTTCCTGGATGACTCTCCTTAGTTCCCATTTTAAAACAAGGATAGCCACAATAAAGAATGTTTGTAGCTTAGGGTTCAAATGTGGAGTTGCTGATGCTCTCTAAGTGTGATCGTTTTCTTGCAATGCATTGATGTTACCTAGTTTGAATAATGAAACATCTTCAAGAAAACGACCAAGCTCAGAGAGATGAAGGAGCCCTCAAGGATAGCCTCACCCTTCTGCTGCGCTACATCATAAGTTCTTTTCTAAAATTCTCACCTTTAAAATCCTATTATTAAATTAGGAAAAATAGCTGTCTACCCATAGCAGAATTAAAAAGCTTTTAAAGTGCAGAGTATTTACAGCAGGTGACACCAAAATCTTACTTCTCCTGATTTCTAAACATCCCAAAAAGCTAAATGTATATCAACAGACATTTTAAACTGACTTCAAACTTGTGTATTTTCTGTATAAATACAGTAGGCTTGGAAAGTCCATGCAAAATCTTCAATTAATCTTTTTGCTTTCCCATCACCCATTGAGAATATTCAGGTGGAAAATACCATGTTATCACTAATAATAGACTCTAACCCTAACTCTAACCTTATTTTCCAGTTTATTATCCCTAATATTGAATCAATACTATGCAGTCAGATAAACATAATTTATACATTATGGATTGAATATTAAACGTCACAATTTCTCAGAATTTTTGGCAACGATGATGCATTAAAACAGTTTTAGATATTTATCAGTCTCTCATTATCTAAAATATCAACATCCAAATCATATTGCCCAAAATGCTATATTTTCCATCCCATAAAAAGTAATAATATTAAAAGCTTCCTCTAAAATATAAAAAACAAAACAACATACAGTATACTCTCATAAAGATCCTGGTAAAAAAACAAACTTTATTCAGGATTGACACCTGAATATTAGTAAGTTAGTACCAGGTACACTTGTTGGGTAAGGTGAATTTTGAGGCTAGTAAGAAGGCTCTGTCCCATCCAATATACTTCCAATGACCTGACAACAAGCTGAATCTCCCTTCCTCATTTAAGAAAAATAGCTGATACAGAGTCATAAGATTTCAAAGAACCTACCTTGAAAAGAAAAATAGGTCTTCTAAAAGCAAATCAGCAACAAATCCAGGGAAATGACACAGCAAATATCCCATTACATAAGCATTTGATATGGTATGTGCAGTGGTAAGCATGTCAATGTTCTAGAGGCATGCTAAGTACACATTAAGAGTTGGGAATATATTCTTTTTTGTTTGTTTTTCATTGATTGACCAGAATTGCTTTAAGGAACAGCTGGGCTTGCCATAAAACAACATAGTGTTTACAGCATTAGGAACTGACTGCTTTTTATGTTTGAGAATATGCAGTCAGAGATTAACATTCATAGGTTTATTATGAATCAATTATAAGAACATGCAGTAGTCAGCACCTATTCACCTGGCATATGTTATAGAAGCATCTAATTAACATTACGTAAGATGAAAGAAATTAACAGTTTGCTACAATTAGACTGAGTTTAAACATGAATACTGTATTTTTAATGAGGAATGTTAGCACCTGATCTAAGTCATGCTAGCTCATTTCCTTCAATCTGTTATTTTATGACCAGTCTAATCATCAGCCAATTGTCAGGCAAGAAAGGGAATAGAAAAGAAACCATTCCTGATTATTTCTTGACATCTCTTTCGATCAACAAGGGCAAGGAGATAATCAACATGGGGCATGGTTTGGTGACTTATATGGAGACCAGAACTCTGCATTCTTGTTTCATGGTACTGATGATAACATGGACAACAATTAAATACTTCTAGAAGAATAAGGTGTTTTCAAGGGAAAAGACAAATATATAATTGGCCTTTAATAATTATCAAATGTATCTTTTATATTTTAGATAATCAAGAATAATGATATATCATAAATTTAGCCTCATCAACAAGGCATTTTAAAAAGCCATTCATAGTTTTTAGACAAAACTATCTAAGTAGCCTCAGAAATATAAACACACACGTATATATACATGAAGCAGAATACTGTTGGCTTGTCACTTATTTCTCATGACTATTTCAAAACTCTCTTTTGAAAATCCGTATCTGTTAGTAGGTTGGCAGCATTGTCTCTTTCTAATTTCTAATGAACTAAACCACAGTAAGTCTCCAAGGGAGCAATTATAGTTTCATGGAAACCTTTAAGGACAGTCTGGCCTACCACTAGGACTTAATTAACAATTTTTGTTCTTCCTTTCCACAAGGTTATATTGGATAGCTGAAAACAATGTTCCCTGCAGAATGTCTTCCTAGTATTTCATCCAAGAATCATCATTAGCAAACATGCAAAATTAAACAAATGTCTTTTATTCATTCTATAATTCAAGTTGATTTCAAAAGACATAGGCAGTTTTTTTCTGAGTAAATGCATTCAAAATTTTGAGAACTTGTCAGGGGTAGCTCACAAAATAATTACCACAGAGGGGATGACTGGTCACAAAAATATTTACTACTAAAAACTGTCTCCTCTATGATATGTGTATTCCACCATTCTCACTTACCTCTGATATTCTGGACAAAGCATGTGTTGCAATCATTTTTATTTTCAAATTGAGCTGATGTGTCCTATCAAATGGATCTCATAGCATTTTAGCAAAATAAAAGTAATCTTTGAGATTAGTATATTGTAGCATGCCAGCTTCTAATGTATTCTTTAAAAAATCTTTTAAAAATAATATTGCTGTGCAGGGAACTTGACTAACATTGGGGATATATAGTATCTCCAAACCAGTGTTTTTTAACCTCAGCAATTCTAAGATGTGGGGACTTCAATTCCCAGAATTCCTCCAGCCAACCACTAACTCTGAGAATTGTACATATATATTGGAACTGCTGGGGTTGAGAAATACTGCTCCAAACCATCCTAGGCCCATGATCACTACACTGCAATCCCATCTAGGAGATTGCTTTTATTTTAAAGAATACTGGTGGTCTCATTTGTGCATGTTAGCCCAACATAGCTTAATTAAAATGCCCACCTGCCAGAAAAAAAATACTAAAGATGAGGAGCTTCCATAGATGGGAATTTCTATTAATTCTCTAGCATCATTATTTCAGAAGCCCAACAGTGCTCCCATACCTGAAGGTTTGCTTACCTGTAGTTTGGATTCAGGGAGTAAAATAGTTCTTAATGTTAGTCATCTAATTCCAGCTCAAGAGCAACTGTGGGATGCTGAGAAACAAGCATGGGACTAAATCCCAAATTGTAGCTGGTTCACTTCATCAACTCGGATAACTCATATAACTACTGACTCAGATTTCCCATGCCCAGAGTATGATTAATAATTCAAACTCTAATCAACAGATAGCTCAGATAATGCTTCTATGCTTGGAGCAGTTCGGCATTTGTATTGTTAACACAAACAGATCCTGGGTATTGCATAGTTTACAAAAAAATACATATTTTAAACTTCTTGCCATCTTGCAAATGGAAATCATTTTGAACTTATATTTCAAACCTGACATTTATATAATTACAATTTTTAAAAATATAAATATCAGGGCTAGGAAAATAAAATTGGAGTGCTGGGTTAGGAGAGATTAACCTACTGCTTATTAAACATACATAAGATAATATAGCCTATTCTGTAATAATAGTAATCTATAAGAGGTTTCCAATTTCAGTAAAAGATTTTGGTCAACAGATTTATAAATGCTTACGTATATGAAACCTATTGAGTCACTTCTACCCAGTTCTTATTAACATATTAAATAACTCTAAAAGATTGTTGCATTCTGTGATATATTATTTGTTATGGGAAAACACTGTAGCAGTATTGCCCCCATTTTCCCCTAGACATAACGTGTCTTTTTTAGGGCTTAGATCTTTCCTGTCAAGTTTATTTATTTATTTATTTATTATATTTATATACCGCCCTTCTCCCGAAGGACTCAGGGCTGTGTACAGCCAACCGTAAAACTTTATTACAATTATAAAAGTTAAAAAGAATTAAATATCTTAGGCTGTCTAAAATTATACCCTCCCCCAATAAATTATTAAAACCCAAATTTTAAAATCCCAATTTAAAACACAAATACTAAATTACATTAAAAATCCCATTTCAGCCTAGGCTGGACTGCTCGAAGAGCCAGGTTTTTAAAAAAGTTTAGATCTTTCCATTTTGTTTCTCGCTAATTGCTTAGTTGCTTTCAGTCTATCAGCTCTTTCTTCAGCTTTGCTTTGCTTTACAAACCTGTGAAGTTCATAAAAGTGAGGATTGGTTATAAGTTACTTTTTTATCACTACTGTACCAAAATAATTGCTAACTGAGTTAGTTGCTAAACAAGGACTATCTGCAAATCTATCCAACTCTATTTGGACACAAATGAAGGATCAGCTAAGAAAGACTTATTCTTCCACTTACAATGCTTTCCAGCTATTTGTCTGAAACAAGACAGCATACCATCTGAAGTTTATAATTTTCTGTCTCCTTCCAAACATGCAGGTATGGTCTATTTGTGTTTTGTTAAATTTGAAACTGCCATTCTTGGAATTTCATATCTTGACTAACAGATTTCTCTTAACTTCTCAAATGACTCTCCTTACCAAAATGTTCAGATTTGGATATCTATCCAATTCTTTTATAGTGGAGATTAACACAAATATGCCTTCTTCTTGTAGAAGCATCTATCTATTACTTTAGCAGTTCCTTAAAACATTTGTTTTCTCTGTTCCAATAATTTCTCTAGTTTGTTTGCTGCTTGAAAAATATTTAAAGGTCTATTTTTATTTTTGTAGATGCAGAATTGCATTTCAAAGCTTTACCTTCCAAGAACTAAAGATGAAGTAGCGAATGCCATGACATTGTGAAGGTAGGATCAAATTTGATGCCTTTTAAAGGCTGGGCTTTTTAACAAAAGGTGGTCTTAACCCTTGTTGAGATGTATGGTATTGATTTGTTTTTTCAATTCTGCCAAAATGAAAAAAATCAATATAATTTTGAAAGTGTTTGAGGAACAAAATATTACATTTTAAACATTACACAAGCTTAAGGCAACCACTTTGCCCCTTAAAATATTTTCTATCCAAGATTAAAAAAAAACCCTAAAAAGTAAGCACCACTCAGTTCAAGGGTGTTCTTGGAGCCCAAAGAGATCCTGGGGTCCATATCCTGCTAACTTCTGTTCTGTTTTTCAACTTAACATTTCTCGCAAAAGAATCCTTGTCTCCATATGGCTTTGAAAGTGTTCAGCTCTTTAATTTGTCCACAAATTAAAATTACCTTCATTTTTAAAGTTCTGTTAGTGCCTTCTATTAATTAAGTAATCTTTCAGGGTTTTTAAATATGCTGTGAAATTTTGTTTTAGTTTAAATAATCTCCAAAAATCTTGGATCGATACCCTCTTAATCCTCCTTTTCAGTGGAGGTTTACTTCTATTTCACTGCCAGGGACATTTTGTTCTGAAGTCTCTGTATCAGTTGGCTATACTGTGTCCCCAGGGCTCACCTGACCATGGTAACTTATATAAAAATGAATCTCAAAATCAAATGGTAGACAACTCAATAATGTGATTCTCCTTACTATGATATAGGTATTTCAAAATTAAATCTCAAGTTCAGGGGAGTGGATCATTCTATATACAGTATCTAAATTTGAAAATATAAAAACTAATAGATGCTAATACAAAGTAAGAAAAAGAAAAAAGATACATAGAAGTAGCTTACAATCTTTACAGCAATTAAAAGTACAATTATACATTTATCTCTTGCAATGGAGTGTATCGTAGTGTGTTTAAGATTATAACCTCAGAATTAATGGGCATCTTTGATTTATTTCAGGTACAAACTGTACAGTTATCCATAAATTCCAGTGACCCAGAATATAAGAATACCTATTCAGAAGTTAATTCCAATTCCTAGTATGCTAAAATATGCAGCCCGAACATGTGGCCAACAGTCACAAGACAACAAAGATTCAGATTGGTCTAGTGATTAAGGCACCAGAATAGAAACTGGGAGACTATGAGTTCTAGTTCTATCTCTAGTTTAGACATCAAAATTGCCTGGATGAGTGGGCAAGTCATTCTCCCTCAGCCCAACGCTCCTCACAGGGTTGTTGTTGTGGGGAAAATAATAAAGGTGGAATAAAAAAAATCTAAAATAAGAAAGCCACATTCAAGTGCAAACAAGTAAGGTAAGTTAGTAGGAAAACAACACTGAGTCTCCAATCTCTCTAGAATAGGCAATTTAAACAATGACTTGGTATAAAATATAACAGTGAAGTCATTCCTCAGTTACTCAACAAAGAGACACCCGTATTACTAAGTATATATTTTCTCCAAGGCAGAAAAAAAGATTGACTTAATTAAACCAATTAAAAAACACACATCCTTGAATAAGAAAACACTTCTCTAATATGAGGGGGAATCTGAATTTACCCAGAAGCTCCAATCTGTGTTCCAGTTATATGGAGATGTGGACTGCATTTTCTCAGTGCAAACACTAACATTCTCTTCTGAATCCACCAGTATTTGGCTGATGAGGCCATGATCTGCTTCATGAAGGGCCTGGTAAACAAGGAATATAATTGGTATTTTAATAAGGCAAAGGTAAAAATCCAGAAGTCCTAAATAAAATGAGAGGATCAAAGAATAAGCATCCCTTTCCCGCTAGGTTAGAGCATTGAATGGGTTTTTCTTCTCCAGTTCAATGCATTTTATTATTCTTGTATATAATCAACCATCTACTAAGTTATGTATTTTAATTGTTTTCCACAATTGTTTATCTTCAATTTTATTTTTATTTTTTTGATACACATTTAAAGGTTGTAATAGTTTATGGTATTATCAGTTTAATAAGTGAAATAAACAGCTGGAGAAATATGTTTTCTAGACTTTGTTATTTTGGACAATCCAAGGCTAAAAGGGTGTGGACATATCTACTCACAAACCATAGTTTTACATCCCCCCAAAAGGAGATATTTTACATGTTAAGCTTCCAAAACCTTTAGAATCTAAGTATTCTAAATCACACCCTAGCCTTTACTTTAAGAGTAGCGAACAATACAACCTGGCAAAACCTCCGCATCTTTGGAATTCTTCCCATTCCCCATCTGACTGATGACAGAAAATCTGCCCCTTTTTAAATATGCACCGTTTTCTTTAGTTCGTTGTACTACACATTCAGAAGGGAGGGGGGGGTGAATGCAAGTCGAGGCCACGGACCAACGGGACAATAAAAGTTTTGGCGATCCTAGCCAGTGACGGGAAAAGCGATGAGAAACAACTTTCCGCCTTTTTGTTTTAGGTCTCCGCCACTTTTTCAGCAACCGTCGCCGGGAGACGGAAACGCAGCAGCGGACAGAGGGCGACTGAGAAGAGAGACTTTCCACCTGGCATATCCAAAGACCGTCAGTTGTTTTTATTGTACGCTAAACTTTAAACCCAGCTGCCCATAAAAAGATGGGAAGTGCGGGGGGGGGGGGGAATATCGCGCCTCTTACCATGGAGTAGAGAAGGGTGCGACCCGCAAGCGGACCCGAGCGCCATTCGCTCGCAACGCTTCTCTTCCCCGCAGCTTAAAGGGCCAGCAGCACCCAAGCAGAGCGACCACGCATGAGCTCTCTTGGCTGAAGACCACAGCAGGAAGGCACAACTGCACAAAAAGATTCCTGGGCTCTGCTAGGGCTGAGGGACGCGTCCCGGATGCCTGCCCCGGGAAAATGATCTGGAGGGAAGGTACTGTGCGAGATGGGCCGGAGGTATATTTAATAAATATTGCCACTGAGTCTGAGCAGCCCACAGAGTTAAAATCAACCTGGAAGTTCTCCTTTTTTGATTTTGAAAAAGCAAGGAACATAAGTGTACATCTTTTTAGCCATACCCAGGTTTTTTTAAATATTTTTCTTGCTGTTTTTCTGTCTTTTTTTTTTTTACTCGTTTAGTAAATTAGTAAAATTTAAATTAATTCATCTTTTTCAAGTGGCTGTCCTTGGTGAAACATAATAAAGAAGAGTTGGGACTCGGCAACAGGTGAATTCTAGATTGAAATTGATTGTTTACATCTACTACTAGTAGTGAAAAGAATATTTCTGTATGCTATTGTGTTGCATAATGTTGGAAGAAATGTCCATCTGGGTTCAGTTCCAAGTGGGAAGACACTGGAAACATGGAGACTGCTTGGTAGGATGGTTTTAATGGTGGACAGGACCACATTGAGGTCCTGAGCAAAAAGAGCACATGGGTGAAAGAGGGAGAGACATTTATAACCTCTGTTGGACTTTGAACTTGCTTCCTGTTCCTGTGGCAAGAAATGCATCCTGATTAGTTGTCAGACTCTCATGGGTAGCTTTGTAGATTGTCTTGAGTCAGTATCTTTATGCAGGTTTTATTGCATGGGTTTTATGAAGTTTACTAATAATTGAACAAGTCACGGTGCTGCATTTTTATTATTCAGCACGCAAAATTTAGGGCTAGCTGAAAAAAAAGGGTGTTACATAAATAATGTGCTAACCAGCCTAAGATGATTTTAACAAGATCTTAAAATAACAAACAGTATTTAAATACTGTTTAAATATTTGTATTTGCAGCGTTTTTCTGCTCTCATTTTCTATTGGGGTGGGATTCTACTTGGTCAGACTGGTTCTAAAGAACCGGTTGTTACAATTCTGCGCAGTTCAGAGAACCGTCAAATCGCGCCACTGGCTAGCCCCGACGCTAACCCTAACCCGCCCACTCACTCCTTAGCTGGCATGAGTACCATCCAACTTGCCTTCACCTAATTTTTGGTAAGTTGCTATTTTTCCTTTTTTTCTGACCAACAGCTGTTCCGACTATCAGCTGTGATATTTAGATTAGCTAGAAAGCAGGAAATCATTGGATTTCCTGCTTTCTAGCTAATCTAAAAGAAGAGCTGAACCTTCCTTAGGACTGTAAGTTTCTATTTTTCAGTGCAGACTCAGGCAATAAATTGCAAAAAGGTAGATCTCTGGGTGAATCTGTGATTCTGTGAGCAACTCAATCTGCCTGCCTGCTTTGCCTGATTTTGGGTAAAAGTTGCTCTTTTTTTAATAAAAAATTCAATATTTACATAAATATTTACAATATTTACATACAAGCCACGCCCAGCCAGCCACATGACCACCAAGCGATGCCCAGTCAACAAGCCACACCCATCCAGTCATGTGACCACTAAGCCACGCCCACAAATTAGATCACGCCCACAGAACCGGTTGTTAAGAAATTTGAATCCCACCCCTGCCTTCTGTGAATGCATTATGGCTAGAATGTATTTATATGAAAGCTGATATTCACAGTTTTATCAAAAAATGTGTTGCCAGAAATTTCTCAAGTCATAAGTTTCTGTGTCTATGAACTAATTGAATTTAATAAAAATACTGCAAATATAAATCTAGACCTGATATATTGGCATTTGTTCAAAAGGGTAAAATAAGGTTATAAAAATGAACGTAAAAATTTCCAGTAAATAAAGTTCTGTTTTGAGGGTGAAGATTCATTCTGCGAACTTGTTGGTTGGTTTCTGAATGTTTCCTTACCAGGCTAGGTAATATCTTCAGCAGAGTTTAAGGGATGCCAGTATCAGTGTTCTTCTGTTGTTTCTGCTTAGCTATTATACTGACATAAATTCCAAACTAACCATAAGTTCCTATGCACTGTACCAGAATAATTCACATGTTGCACTATACATAAGTCATGAATCATGACATACTATAAGAACCTGTGGAAAATATCTGAGGAATATGAATTCCTGTATGTGAGCTTCCGTGTATTCAACTTCAACTGATTTTAGCAGCCCAGTATGTGGATTTTAAAATAAGCCATGTCTGCTACTTATTTCTTTGAAAAGTGCTGTGAGCTCAGCAAGAATGGCAAAAGCTATAAGTTTCCACAGGTGACACAATAAACTCAAGTGAGAAACAAGTGACTCAAGATATAATAAAGTGGGGTTAGCTGTACCTTAAGTATTTATTTTATATTGACGGCTTGAGGCGGTTTACACAATGTAAAACCATATTTAAAACAAAAAAAAATAAAAAAACAATAAAAACTAACAAAAATAATCAAATAAATTAATAAAGTACAATAGAACAAAATCTGGAAAAATAAAAAATCACCCCCCAACATCCCCCCCGCCCCGACAAAAGCAGATCACACTAGCCATTTGATGGGCTCCATCCCGCTCTGGGTTCCCCAGGCCCACTGGCAAAACCAGGTCTTCAGTGCCTTCCGAAAGAGTGCTAGAGTGGGACCATTCTAATCTCTGGGGGAATGATATTCCAAAGAGGGAGCCACCACAGAGAAGGCCCTTCTTCTTGATCCCACCAGGTGTATCTCCCTCAGGAATGGGACCCACAACATTCTTTGCCTCCCCGCTCTAACGGGTCAGATAGATGTGATCGACAAGAGATGATCCCGCAGATAACCCGGTCCCAAGACATGAAGGGCTTTAAAGATGACAACCAGCACCTTGAATTGCACCTGGAAGCAAATCGGCAACCAATGAAGCTCCTGCAGGAGAGGTGACATGTGCACACTGGGGTCTGCACAAAACCAAGCGGCCGCTGCATTTTGCACCAACTGGAGCTTCCAGAAGATTTTCAAGGGCAGCCCCATGTAGAGCGTGTTGCAATAATCAAGACGAGAAGTGACTAGGGCATGAGTGACTGTGAGTGGGGACCGTTGGTCCAGGAAAGGGCATAACTGATGCACAACCTGCAGTTGCACAAAGGCCCTCCAGGCCACGACCGCCACCTGCTCTTCGAACAGGAGTCGTGAGTCCAGGAAAACCCCTAGATTATGCACAAGGTCTGTTTGGGGTAAGACCATCTAAGACCAAAAGTGACAATTCTCCCTGAGACAATGAATCCCAAACCCAGAACTACAGTCTTGCAAGGGTTTAATTTTAACCTGAAATAGCTCTCGTCAAGCTGCGCGCTTCAAAAGTATGGAAACTACAACTCCCAGAATTACCTTTCAGAGTGAGACCCGGAATTTTTTGGTCATTGCCATCCCAACCTGCCTGAAGAAAGGGAGAGGGGCTGGCCTGCTTGCTTGGGAATGCCGGAGCTGGTAGTTCAGCAGTAGTCTGCAGCTAACAGTCTAACGGGAAGGCTCTCCAGAGGCTTATATTCAGGGTAGTATTGCAATGTTTGCTTGAAGGTGCTGGACCTCAGCTGTCATGGGCGATCCGAAGATGCTTGGCAGGCGGCCACATTGAGTTCAGGGTAGTCCTCTGAGAGACTGGCTGCCAGAAGATGGTGCTGTTACATCAAAGTAGTCAACAATAGGACTGAGTATCTCCACCTAGTGGCAGTTAGTGGTAGAAGCCAGTGCCTGGCACGGCTGCCTTTGTAAAAAGCCCATGGAATTTCCTTGCGCTGGAAAGTTCTTATTGCTTCCCCAATCAGAGAAGGGCTCTGCTTAATGATTGTATTGCTGATCCCATTTGTGGTCACTACATGAAGATTGCATGTACCTTGTAGGTATTTTTGTTTATACTGTGTTATTTATAACCTTACCAGAACGGTTATGTTCCAACACTTTGTCACCAAATCTTTTATAGTCAGTCATTCTTCTATAAGAATAATTCTAACTTAAATTGGTTTTGTTGTGATATGCATTTAGGATGTCATAGTGGTGCCAGATAATATATTTGAGCAAATTAGAATAATCTTCATTTTCATTGGGCTTACTCCATTTAAGCAGAAAATGAAAAAAATGTTGCTTTGATTACATTTATGCATAATTAAGATGCAGAAGTATTTATAGTGGGAAGTTAGATGTCTCCTGGGAAGCACATTTGCCTGTTTTCATGGGGTCGTCTATGGATTTGAGATCTTCAGGAATTTGGAGCCAGTGTACTTTTTGGATTCTTCATTGAGTATTTTTAATCTGCTTATAAACTGTCAGAACTCCTACCTGTTGAATGATCTAGGCACAATAATTGTCTTTATCACGGACTGCAGTGTTACTACCTGAAAAATGTATATTGCAGCAGTTCATTTATTATAATGGATCCTAATTAGAATCCTATATATTTTGCATGAGGCAATCTGTAACCACTGTATACTGCTGTTTGGCCTGATTCAAGTTGCTAACTTTGTTCTTCAAAACTAAGGGTAACTGGCAATCTTTTTGAATTATTTTTCTTCTGTGTCCAGAGGAGCCACATTAAAAAAGAGAGAAAGGTAAAACTAAGAGGGAAACATCGAGAATCCTTTCCAGCTGATTGGTTGCTTCCTTCCCATTTCCATATTTGTTTCCTTTTCTCCACCCATAATTTCCTCCTCCCTTACCTGCCCTACCCTCACCACATCTTCCTCTTCTTGCCAGTGTCATCATCCACTGCTCCTCCTGTCACTTTGTCCTGTTTTATTTTGCCTCCTGCCTTGGTCAGTTTGCCACCAATAAACTCTCCTCCTTCTCATTGGTGATCAGCAAAGGAATTGCTGCTTTGGGCAGACAGATACTGTAGTCTACACAGGGCAGCTTTAAGCTGGCCAATATATATTGCAGGTGTCAGGTCTTCTTGGTGGTTGCCCCCCATTTGGCAACACCTTGTGTTTTGAGTTACTGAATCCCCTAGACTCACTTAAAATCTCATTATTCCACAGAGGATTTGGATCTAATGGAGTATGAGCTACATTGCAGTTGGTATAACACTGTGGAGGACTCCCAAGAGAAAGATGACTTGGCAATTATAATCATATTCTATCAATAGGGCTAACAGATTTGAGCTGCAAAAGTCTTGTGACAATTAGATACAAGCAAAGAGTTACAAAAACAAACTGATTACCCTAGCTATAGATCACTGGATTACCAATAAATGTGTCCCAATTTCAATCTTGGATTGGGAGGGAAAGGTTGATCATGTAGAACAGGAGTCTCCAACCTCCAATCCACGGCCTGTTGAAAGTGGGCTGAGCAAATGGCGGGCAAGCATGCAAAGCTCCATTTGCACAAACGATATACATGTGCACAAAATTATCTCCTACCCTCCCGCTACACTGCTGGTCCACAAAGTCAGAAAAGGTTGGGGACTGCTGATATAGAACATGTTAAATACAGAAGAATTCAAATGGTTAACCCAATGTTAGTTTGTCAGTTGTGTGCTCAACCAATCAGAAAAGGGATTTTGATGCAGTAAAGCAGTGTTCCCCAACCTTTCCAGCTTTGCAGACTGGCAAGAGAGAGGGGATGGTTCCATGTGACTGGCAGGTGAGCACACAGGCAGCTCCATTTGAGTGGCCCTCCGCAGCTCGAGGGTTGGGGACCCCTGCAGTAAAGACTTGGCAGTAATCTTGTGGTGTAAGACTGTGGTGTTTATGAGACAGAAGTACTTTCCAAAAAGATGGGTGCCTTTGATCAAGCTAGTGTGATTGCTTACCACTATTCAAGAGATCTGACAATGTTAGTAGCAGGTCAGGTGAAGCATATGTTTTTAATTCAATATGGATGAAAACATAATGGCCTTTTAAAATGTATAATAATTATGTTACAGACTTTGAAAATCTGAGGCTGGGAAACTAAATAAGTGGTTTGAGAGGAAAGGGACAGAAGAAGAAGGAAGGAATAAGGACTGCACCCCTGCTACTTCTCTTCAGAGTATCCTCTCCTACCATTGCATTTCTGACTACAGTGGCAATCAGGGCATTTTTATAGATGGATATTCAATTCTGTACTATGCAGGTTACTATTTACACATTATATAGGGCCGTGATGGTGAACCTATGGCAAGCATGCCGGAAGTAGCATGCAGAGCCACTTCTGCTGGCATGCAAGAGGTCACCCAGAAGAGTCCCACTGTGCATGCGCGCATGCCACCCACCCACCAGCTGATTGTTGGGTATTTGGTACACATGCGTGAGGGGCGAGGTGTGCAAGAGACATGCATGCACGCAGAGAGATGCATGGCATGCACAGGGGGATCGTGCACGCATGTGCAGGTGGAGTGGGGGGGACCAGACATATTGCCTTCTGGGTGCTGGCATGCGAGTGAGCGTGTGCAATTTTTGGCTAAGGTTAGCCATCACTGGTATACAGCAAATGTAGGAAAGGTGGGGAAGAGGACAATATAACTTTCTGAAGAGTATTTCACTTTCAGATTAGAGCCAAACATGAATACACACTTTGTGTCACATATTGATAGTTGAGGACTAGAATATTTTACAGAGGTAAACTTAAAAAAAATGGGAACAACTCTTCATGAATCAGCAATGATTGCAATGATCATCTCCAAAAACAATCTCATTTCTACATGGGGAAAAGGCTTGAGCAGAATAGTCAAGCAGTGGCACCCATAGAAAGCACATTGATGTTAAATGGTGATATATATGATAATGTGGTCATGCAAATGCTGCCAAAAATGTCAATTTAAAATATGACAGTTTATTGACAGTTTATTAAGCGCATACAAAAGCAAAAAAAGTCACATGGTATTCGATTTAAAGAACAAAATTAGGGCATGGTGGGAAAAAATTAAAATTGGATAAAGCTAGTGTGAGAAAGTAAATATGCCTGAAAGAAAGATTTATTTATTCATTTCCTGCCTTATTTATTTTTGTAAATAATTCAAGGTGATGAACACACCTAATAGTTTTTCAGCCTATCTTTCCTAATTTCACAGTAAAGATTTTAGTTAAGTACATAGAAAATAAAAATGGATCCTAGTGTTATTCTGTCGGTCAGTCATATGGACATTGCTGGATGTCAGCTACTGAAGGGCTAAGCTGACATCAGTGTTTGTCATTCATATGGATTAACAGGACCAAAAAAATAATAAAAATATAGATTATAGATTAAAAGAATCTATAATGGCAGATATACCTAATAATTGTACAAATGAATTTGTTTTGGATCAACATCCTCCTGTTTTGACAGATACATTGGTAACAATTGATCATTTGGTTAGGTTGGCTAGGGATCTGTAGTTAAAAAGATTCTGAAGGTGCCACATTGTACCTGCTATTTTGTCATCCTTCTGTAGATCTATTTTGTTTCTAGTGAGTCTTCTTAAATTTACTGTACAAAACCACATCCCATGAAAAATGAATTGTTACTAGCAACTTTTCTTTTAGTTTTGCACTGAAATTACGTGACAGTCCAATTCTTTTTTTTCTTTTTCTTTTGGTACAGTATTGGTTTCCATTGCTGTTCTTTATTGTTTCTCACTTCTCTCCTTTTTTAAAAAGATTTGATATTTGTATAAAATTATAATTTTTCTAAACAGAATGGAATCATATGGTAAACATATATTTTATCATGTTAGCTTCTTTAGTAACACATTTAAATGTTCATATGCAAATATTCTACAGCATATATTTCTAAATAAATAATTCTGCAACAGTGGAGCTCCTCTGTATTTGGCTGATGATCACCAGAGGGCAGGAATGCTAGATTTCTCTGCTGCCATCAACTGGTTGTTTATATATTTGCAGAATTCCAAAGTATGATTCATAATTCCAGAAGCTTGAAAAGTGTAAAAGATCAGGAAACTTGTCGCTTTCAGGTTGAAAAACGTGCAAAAAAAGACCCTAATATTAAAAAAACCCCACCTCAACAGTTATAAATTGTTTATTATAAAAATCTATTAACTTACTATTAATTCCTATAGTCACACGAAGGATATATTTGGCCACAAAGATATTTTGACCAGAACATGTAGCTCGTATTGAATGGTGCAAATCTCCAACACTGAGCTGCTTCTTTGTCGCACTGGCAAATTATGTTTTGACATCTGTCTAGAACATCATCTAAAAAAAAGGAATGAAGAAGATACTGCTCTGGTTATGATGAAGTAGAGCACAAATACAAAATAGTCCTGCTTATCTATGAAACTGGCATTTATTAAGATGTATAATCTTAAAAGATAAATGATTGTTTTGTTTGAAACTTTTTTGAACATCTCAAAATGGTTAAAATATAATTCATATTGCTTGAAAGCCATTTGGAACATTAAAAACAAACAAAATTCATGATTGTGGATTAAAACATTGGCTGAGTATAACAAGTATGCATTAACCTACTATATCTTACATGTGTATTTCAATGTATATGCTAAAATAACGTACTATATACTCCATGTTCATTTTTATTTATTAAGCCCTATGTCACATATCCTCTTTTAAAAAAACATTTTTCTAGGCCCTTTTATTAGGTTGCAATTTAGGAATCAAGAGAGTCATTCTGACAGCAGTGTCTCAGCAACAGATGACTCTCCAAAAATCTAAACTTCTGAGTAATATGAAGTATGAAAAAGAAAATACTTCTTTCACTAAGTGGGCAAAGGATTCTAGCCCTTGCTCCTCTTCTGTACTGTAATTTTTAAGAAATCCATAGTCATGGTACTCTGTTATGAATGATGATACAGTGCTTAGAAAACAGTATTACAGCTAACAGTACATATCTCTATTCAATATTCAATACAGCCATTTTTCCCAACACTAGTCTATACACAAAGATTGAAATTGCTTTAAGTTAAGGCCATAGCCCAGTAGTGGCCTAGCATGTCCTAGCACCATGCTTAGCAAAATGAAAAAAACAAAATGATACTCTTGCTAGGCATAGGATAGCAGTAGAATACTGTTGGTCAAACCTCATTCGAATTAGTTAATTAAAATATCCAACATCAAAATCAATACCCTTTTACAATCACTTTTAACCCAGAGAAAGGTTTAATTCAATTACTATTACATTGCACTTTTATAAGCTGAATCTTCAGGCAACTATGAGAAATTGTGTTAGTATTAAAGTTGTTTAAAATAGTCTGCTTAGAACAATGTTATGAATCTTCGAAGATCTCTGAGAAAACCAATAGGATCTTCTGAAATTAAAGCTGAATGTTTCATCTCTAGAATATCTGTATCGTACTTATGCCACTCTAAGATAAGGTATATAAAAATAATGACATTCAGGTTGTCCCTTACCGCATATCACAGTATTGTTCTGACAAGTCCATTTATATCTGTCTGTTATGGGGTGACAGCCTTGTCGTTGTGCAAAGTCATAACAGCAGTCATGTCTATGGCAGCACCTTTCAGCGACAGAGAATGATTAATACTATTGATGTGAGTCCTGAACATCAAACAGAATGTTTGGCACTGTGAAATTCTATCTCTAGTTTTATAGTGTTCTGGTGTGTGAGACATTTACAAGCTCAATCAAATACTTCCATGAAACTCATTACAGTCTGGATATTTTAAGTAATTACTTCTCTGAAGTTTCTTAGGAAAACACAGCAAAGGAAATTTGATGTTAGTAAATATATATTGTGTATATATATCTAGACTGAAAATGTTAGTAATAATTCAAAATACATACATTTCTAGTTCCACTGCAACAAGAGATCACATGCTCATACCTTTTGTTCTATTGCCTTCTCAATTTAGCAACATTATGATGTCATTCAGCATAATAAAGGACAGGGTTTATACTAATCATATCATGTTACTGTTCCGAGTACTCAATTATTTTGTTACTTGGTTTCCTTTTTCTTATCACATAATACCATTATTTTTCCATATATAATTGTCTCAAAGTAAATTTGACCTCATTTAAAATGTATTAAACAGAGTGGGAATAATTCAGTTGAAGAATGTAATGGGAATACAAACTTAATAAAGAAAGAAGTGGTGTACGTACCAATCTGTTTCATCCTTGGGCCATCCACTTCCTCCTGGACCACAATAGCATCCATAACCTACATAGGCCAAAGGAAATCGATTGGTACCACAATTTAGGGCTCCGTATAATTCAATGAGTCCTCTTTTATTCACCAAGTGTTTTTTTCCAAGAACACCATTCCATACTGCAAAGGCAGAAATTAAGATTTTACTACATAGGAGTAGTACCATCCAATAGTTATTTTATCTCTTTTCACACAATCTGTTTCTGCATTAATATATACATTATATTGTGTTTGGCTGGAGTATTGGACAGCTGTTAGAAAGAAGAGGGAGTTTAAATTAAATTTTGGGTTGTGTTATCTCTCACGTTTGAGATTATCTTAACCTTATTATAGCGTTTAACTATAAATTGAAGTAAGTATTATAGTATTTAAAACAATCTACTTGAAATAGTACTTTAGTATGACCGTTAAATGTGAAGCAATAGGAGAAAGGCATTTTAGACAGAAAAGGAGGATACTATAAATAAGGAAAATGGAAGTCCCAATCAACTTATTGTGTCATCCCCAACTTCCACTGGCATATGGTCCCCATCAGATTCATAGAGCAGTAGTGGCTAACCTCTTTCGGCTCCTGTGTCAATAATTAACCCAGAAGGCAATGCATGCTGGGGCTCCTTCCACATCCTCTGTGCATGCAGGTGCGATCTCATGCGCAGTGCACGTGATCTCTGTGCATGCAGGTGCGATCTCATGCATGTGCACGTGACCCCTGTGTATCATGCATCTGCACATGCGTGAATGATCCCCCCGTGTGCCATCCATCTTTGCGCATGCGCGTGATCCCCTGTGCATGTGCACCAGATACCCGAAAATCAGCTGTTGGAGGAAGCGGCGCTCTTGCGTGCTGGCAGAAGTGGCTCTGTGTGCCACTTCCGGCACACGTGCCATAGGTTCACCAATACGGTCATAGGGAATTGCAGCTCTTTCAGAAAATAAATTGCCCATCTATATCCTCAATATTGCTCAAATCTGCATACAAGAAGTTGAACAGCAACATTGCTATTTTGGAGGAACCAACTTCTTACTTTCCATGCAATAGCTTTCAACATCCCTTCCTGCATTAGGTGATGAAAGATAAACAGTTTCAAGGCACTCCTTACAGGCTATATGAATATACTGTCTATCTCACAACATTTTCTATGAACAATGTGCATTGATTTTAAGTCTGCACAGGTGTCAAGAAATATGAAAATTAAAACCATGTTAGGAGTGCAGCAAATTAATGGAAAACACAACAAAGTAGAAAGGGCAAGCTTTCAACCTGCTGATTTGAATAGAATTCTATGGCATTTATCTTGGGCACATTTTCAAGAGAAAAACAAAAGTCCAAACTGAAGAATTGTTTTAAAATTGACTTGCTTTTGTTTCCCAGTACATTATTTCACTATCAAATATGCATAGCTGAAAATACAATATTATATTTTTATTATACAGTATTCAGCCTTAATTTTAAAACTAAAGATAAATATGTGGTTTTTGTTGTAACAAGAAAATAAAAAACGTAGTAGCAACCTCCGAGTCATAACAGGCAGGCATACGCTTATACAGAAACAGTACTATTTAAAGCTGGGGTCTTCCAACCCCTGGTCCGTGAAGTGGCACTGGACCACAGCCTACCAAAAACCGGGCTACACAAACAAGTGAAGCCCCATCCACGAGATGCAGACAGCATGTGAAACTATGCCTCCTCCAGTCCATGAAAAAACCTCTTCCCATGGAACCGGTCCAGGGTACCCAGAAGATTGGGAACCATTGACTTAAAGCATATTAAGGCATTATATTAAAGCATTAAAACTTTAATGCATAAAAATATAAATTGCAGAATTGCTCAAAAATCATAGAAAAAATTATATCTGATAGAAAAATATGTTCGTGTGTGTGTGTGTGTGTGTAGAATCTCAATGCCTAGAAAAATCTTTCAATTTAGGAAAAGAATTATATCCACATTAAGAAAGGCAAAGTGATAAATTATTAGTACTGAAATCAGTCTGTGAATATTTACATATTTCAAATCACAGCTTTTGGCCTCCAAAGAATTAAAAAGGAACTAAGGCAAAATTTCATATTTTTTTACTGATTCCTGCCACCCATCAGTTCAATCAAGTATCATTCCAGAAAAGTGTCAGTCACATTTTAAACACTAAGTTTCACAATTGACTTTGTGTTACAGCATTTATTCAGCAAGGCAGTTTTGCAGAAACTTAGAAAAGGGGTGTCAAACTCAAGGCCCGTGGGCCAGATCCAACCCACGGGATGCTTAGATCTGGCCCAGAGGGCTACCCTGAAACAGCAAAGGACTGGTCCGCCAGTGCCTCTGCCAATGAACATGGAGCTTGGGAATACAGCAGGCGGCCCTGTCTTCACTGGCAGAGGGTTGCAGGAGGGCGTTGCAGGCAAAAACAGAGCTCGAGAGCCCGTTTTCACTGGCAGAGTGTTTGGGCCATCACAGGCACCACCGACACGAGTGACATTAACCTGGCCATGTCCACCTTGGCCATGCCCAACCCAGCCCTCAAGGTTAAACACAACCCTGATGTGGCCCTCAATGAAATTAAGTTTGACACTCCTGCCTTAGAAGTTTAAGAATGTACAGAAGGCTTCATTTTCTTTTACCTGGAAAGATTATTAATAATCTCTTTTAAAAAACTGAAATTTTTGTTGGGCTATATGAATTTCAGCTTTCTTAACTCTGGAGTTTGGACTGATGTATTTTAAAGTGCATTAGTTAGGAATCTTTGGATAATTTAAAATCCTTGTGCTAATGTTCTTTTATTTTTTATTATTAAACTTATATGTCACATGTTCCCCAAGGCAATTTTAGGTGCCTTATAATCAATCATTCAGTTAAAATGCAATATAAAACATTAAAACAGTAAGTAGGGATCTTAAATTTAAAATTCAGTTGAAGTTGACCAGTGTGGAGAGGGAAGGGCAAAGGGGGCATATGGAGGAGAGGGGTTATACCTAATTAGCCACTTCCAAAGTCGCACACCACCATTGGGGCTCCAGGCCATTTGGCACAGTCATGTCTTCAAGGCCTTTCAGAAGGCTAAAAAGGGTGGGTGTGAATCTCACCATTGTGGCATGATGTTCTATAAAGTGGCAGTCATGACAGAAAGAGGTGGTATTTGCCGGTTCTCCAAACCAGTCAAAATTTCCGCTACCAGTACACCAGAATTGTCCAAACTGGCTGAATACCACCTCTGGTCCCACCAGTGTGAGCCAGTTCCTCCACAACCTACATATAAAATAAACTTTTCTACAGAAACATCACTACAGGAGGATTGAAAAAAAAATAAAGACTCACAAATACATACACAAAAAAGTGGAAGAGATATTCAGCTATGAGAATTGTTATATGCCCTTGTGCTGAAATACCTATTGAATTAGTTCCACCAAATTGTCTAATAAAATGTTTAGCTGTAACACCCACTTAACTGGAATAAGTACAATCTTCAAGTAGCAAGTGTTTATCTCAGTTTGCAAGTTTTTACACTTATAAACAAAGTAAATCTACATATTCCCTTATTATTTAAATGCTCAAAGAAATTATTATGACATTATTAAGCATTTTTGTGACTGAGGACAATATAAAAAAGTATGCTTACCTATCCATGTCTTTCTTGATTCATTTGAATTTAATAGCAATTTAAGACTCATGTAATGCATTAAGTGGGAAAAATAGGAGAAAAGGATTGGAATTTCAGGACGACATCTACCATTATTTAACATTTCATTTGCACTCACCTGCTTGAAACAGCAGCAGTGTTACTAGCCGGCATTCCATGTGGAGAGCAACTCCGTATGACCCCAATCTGTCTGCACATCTACAGTCTGTTTAGACTCTCCCTGTAAGTTCTGCTGCCAAACTGAGCCAAGCAGTGGGTGTATATAAACAGTCTTATTGGATGCTCCTTTACAGTCTACTCTCAAAATTAAATATATGACTCTGTAAATTTCAAACATTTCCTTCTGAGCAAAAAGAGATCATTATTCAGAGACTTGATGCCAGGGCTTCTATTTGCTTCTAGTTCCTTTCATCAAGTCTTGTTAAAAGGGAATTTGACTGAATCTGCTGGACGGGTTGACAAATTACAACCACAAAGCTGGTGTTCTGACTTCACCATTTGTTTCACAGCTCTTAGTATTAAAAGACTTAACTTCTGTGTAACAGGTATTGGCAGCATTTAAGCTAAAGAACTATTAAAATAAATATCTTTTGTCTTAATGCTTGCAATTTTAGCAAGCTGTTTAAAGTGAAAAATATCATTCAAAATCTTTTTGGAATATTAATTAAAAATTATTGGGGTTCTTTATATGCCTGGGGCTCATAGAAACACCTTATTTTTGTTTGGGATTTTCCTTCCTCCGTGACAGCCATTTTGTGAAAGAACAAGCCCTCTTCCATGAAGGACATCATGAAAGTCCATATGACTGAATGTTCTAGTCTATCGCTCCTGTAACGGGGCTGTATTCAGCCAGCTATTTCTAATCCATGAAGTTTAATATTCTTCAAGGAGAATTGTTAGTTACTTTATTGGTTAAATGAGATGTATGGTATTGATTTGTTTCTTCAATTCTGCCAAAATGAAAAAAAATCAATATAATTTAGAGGAACAAACTATATATTTAAGCATTGCACAGATTAAAGCAACCTCTTTGCCCCTTAAAATCTTTTTTTTCCAACATAAAAAACCCTTTAAAAAATAGGCACCACTCCGTTTAAGGGTGTTCTTGGAGTCCGAAGATATTCTGGGGTCCATATCCTGCTAACTCCTGTTCTTCAACTTAACATTTCTTGAAATAAAATCCTTGTCTCCATATGGCTTTGAGAGTGTTTAGATCTTTAATTTGGCCACAAATTAAAACTACCTACCTTTTTTAAAGTCTGTTAGTGTCTCATATGAATTACTAAGTAACCTTTCAGGGTTTTTAAATATGCTGTGAAATTTTGTTTTTAGTTTAAATAATCTCCAAAAATCTTGGAGTGATACCCTCTTAATTCTCCTGTGATGACTCGGGGCGTGGCACAAAGGCAACACAGTCAGATAAGCAATCAGAGTCCCTTTATTATCTCCAACTCTGCCCCCAATGTCTAGGTTACCTTCTGGCTGGAGAAAAACTCCCAGGAACAGCCTTTGACTCCAGAAAATTAAGTCCAAAGCATGAGCAACACAAACTGTAACTTAAAGTCCAAACAAACCAAACTGAAGTAATTAGTTTGGCAGGGCAGGAGCAATAATTTCAGACTTGAAGTCATGGCAAAACTCACACTGTTGGGAAGATGCCAGGAACACAGATAAACCACGACAACATAGGATAAAGTCACATTTGCTCCCAGCAGCCTGCCGCATGCAGCCTGCCTTTCTTATCAACTGTCTTCCCAGCTGTGGCTAATGAAGGGAACCAGGGCCCTCTCCTCCCTCGTAAGCCACACCACCTATGTTGCTTTCTTCTCCGTTCCTCCCTGCATACCCTAGGATGAAGAGGGGATGGGCCTGGTTCTTTCTCTAAACTCCCTCTCCCTTGTTCTATCTCTTTTCTGCTCTGCCCAGCCGGACTTTGCCCTTCCCCAGCCTCTCCACAGCCAATGGAGCCACACTCTCACTCCATGTCAGCTGTCCATCTTCCTCCTTGGATTCAGACTCCGACAGGCATGACACCTCCTTTTCAGTGGAGGTTTACTTGTATTTCATTGCCAGGGACATTTTGTTCTGAAGTCTCTACCAGTTGGCTATACTGTGTACCCAGGGCTCGCTTGACCCTGATAATGTATATAGAAATGAATCTCAAGTTTAGGGGAGTGGATCAGTCTATCTACGGTATCTAAATGTAAAAAAGATAAAAACTAATAGATGCTAATACAAAGTAATAAAAAGATACAAAGAAGTAGTTTCCAATCTTTACAGCAATTAATGGTATAATTATAAATGTATCTCTTGCAATGGAGTGTAACATAGTGTGCTTAAACTTATAATTTCAGAATTAATTCTGAAATTTTCAGGTACAAACTGTACAAGTGTCTATAAATTCCAGTGATCCGGAATATCAAAATATCTATTCAGAAGTTATTTCTTGCCTTGTGAACAAAAATCACAAGACAAAAAAGAGTCAGTTTGGTCTAGTGATTAAGGCACTAGGATAGAAACTGGGAGTCTGTGAGTTCTAGTTCTGCCTTAGACATCAAAACTGCCCGGACAATTTGGGAAGACATTCTCTTTCAATCCAACCCTCCTTGCAGGGTTGTTGTTGTGGAGAAAATAATAAAGGTGGGATAAAAAAAATCTAAAATAAAAAGCCATATTCAAGTGCAATATAAAACAATAAAGATAAATTAGTAGGAAAACAACATCCAGTCTTCCATCTCTCTAGAGTAGCTATCTTAAACAATGACTTGATATAAAATATAACAGTGAAATTATTTCTCAGTTACTCAACAAAGAGACACACTTATATATTAAGTATTACTAAGTATACATTTTCTCCAAGGCAGAAAGAAGATTGACTTAATTAAACAGCTGTAAAACAACACACATCCTTGAATAAAAAAGCACTTCTCTAAAATTAAGGGGGGGAGAGGGTGAATTTACCCAGAAGCTCCAAACTGTATTCCAGTTCTATGGAGATATGAGCTGCATTTTCTCAGTGCAAACCTTAAGATTCTCTTCTTTATCCACCAGTGTTTGACTGATGAGGCCATGATATGCTTCATGAAGGGCCTGCTGAACAAGGAATATAATTGGTATTTTAATGAGGTAAATAAAATGAGAGGATCAAAGAATAGTAAAATCATTCCATCTTTCACAGCATCCAATACAACTGATGAAACTTCCAGAATAGGAAGTGAAATGTCTTGTTTTTTCCTCAAAAATCTGTCCAGTTTCGTTTTCAAAATAAAAACTTTTGATACAACTATGACACTGAAAACTGAGAATCTTCATAGACCTTTGATAAAAGAATAAGCATCCTTTTCTCTCTTGGTTAGAGCATTTAATAGGTTTTTCTCCTCTGGTTTAATGCATTTTATTATTCTTGTATAAAATCAACTATCTACTAAGTGCCATCTTTTAATTGTTTATCTTCAATTTTATTCCATTCTCCCTAGGTTAGAGCATAGAATAGGTTTTTCTCCTCTGGTTTAATGCATTTTATTATTCTTGTATATAATCCACCATCTACTAAGTTATGTATTTTAATTGTTTTCCACAATTGTTTATCTTCAATTTAATTTTTGGTACAAATTGAAAGGTTTTAATAGCTTATGGTATTATCAGGTGAATAAGTGAAATAAACAGCTGGAGGAATACATTTTCTTTCTAGACTCCAAGTTATTTTGGACAATCCAAAGCTAAAAGAGTGTGAGCATATCTACACACAAACCATACTTTTACATTTCAAAGAAAACAGAGTTTTATAGGTATCAGTTAAGCTTCCAAAACCTTTAGAATCAAACTATTCTAAATCACACCCTAGCCTTTAAGAGTAGTGAACAATTACAACCTGGCAAAACCTCTGCATCTTTGGAATTCTTATTTATTTATTTATTTAAATTTCTATACCGTCCCCCTCTCCCAAAAAGGGACTCGGGGCGGTGTACAGCCTACTAAAAATGGAGTATATACAATTAAAAACAAATTAAATGACATGAATCCGGCCGAATCCCTTCAGATATAAAATTACAAAATTTAAAATTCCAGGATTAAATTAAAAAGTTAGAATTTTAAAATTTAAAAACCGAATTAAATTAAAACCCCATAAACCGTTTACTGGGCCAGGCCAGCCTGTTGGAAAAATAAGGTCTTGACTGCACGCCGGAAGGTCTGGATGTCGGTAATGGCCCGTATCTCCGGGGGCAAATCATTCCACAGGGAGGGGGCCCCCACAGAGAAAGCCCACACCCTTGGGGTCGCCAGCCGGCAACGATCAGGCGGCGGCACCCCAAGGAGGGCAACCCTGTCTGAGCGTACTGGGCGGCGGGAGGCTGTTGATGGCAGCAGGCGGTCCCGTAAGTACCCAGGCCCCGAGCCATGGAGCATTTTAAATACAGTCAGTACCACCTTCAATCAGATCCAGAAGGCCACAGGAAGCCCGTGCAGCCTGCAGAGAAGCGGTGTTACATGGGAGCTCCGAGGGGCTCACAAGATCATCCGCGCGGCCGCATTCTGAACCAACTGCAGCCTCCGGACACTCTTCAAGGGGAGCCCCATGTAGAGAGCATTGCAATAGTCCAAGCGGGAGATGACGAGGGCGGAGGTGACTGTGCGAAGTGCGCCCAGATCCAGAAAGGGCCGCAACTGGTAAATCAAGACGAATCTGACAAAAGGCCCCCCTGGCGACGGCTGTGATATGATCTTCTAAAGACAGCCGTACGTCCAGGAGGACACCCAGATTGCGTGCCCTTTCCACGGGGGTCAAAACTTCTCCCCCCACGGCCAGCGAAGGAACAAGCTGGCTGTATCTGGGCGCAGGAAACCACAGCCACTCGGTTTTGGTCGGGTTGAGACGAAGCCCGTTACGACCCATCCAACTCCGCACGGCCTCCAGGCACCGGGTCATCACTTCAACGGCTTCGTTGGGGTGGCCCGGGGTAGAGATGTACAGCTGAGTATCATCAGCGTACTGATGGAACTCTACCCCAAAGCCACGGATGATCTCACCCAGCGGCTTCACATAAATGTTGAACAGCAGGGGCGAGAGCACCGACCCCTGAGGCATCCCACACAGTTGGGGCCTCGGGGTCGATCTCTGCCCCCCTGTCAACACAAATTGCGAACGGTCAGAGAGGAAGGAGGAGAACCACCATAAAACGGTGCCTCCCACTCCCAACCCCCCCAACCGCCGCAATAAGATACTGTGGTCAACAGTATCAAAAGCCGCTGAGAGATCTAACAGGACCAAGACAGAGGAACAACCCCTGTCCCAGGCCCTCCAGAGATCATCTACCAACGCGACCAACGCCGTCTCCGTGCTGTGCCCGGGCCTGAAACCCGATTGGAGGGGGTCTAGGTATATCGCTTCATCCAGGTACTGAGGGAGCTGACGTGCCACCACGCTCTCAACAACCTTCGCAACAAAGCGAAGGTTGGAGACCGGACGATAATTTGATAATAATGCTGGATCCAGGGATGGTTTCTTGAGGAGGGGCCACACCACCGCCTCTTTCAAGGCGGCGGGTAAAAGCCCCTCTGTCAAGGAAGCATTGATGATTCCCTGGAACCAGCCTCGTGTCACCTCCCGAGTGGCCAAGACCAGCCAGGAGGGGCACGGGTCCAATAAACAAGTGGTGGCATTAAGCCCCCCCAGTATCCTGTCCACGTCCTCCAAAGTAACAAGATCGAACTCAGCCCAAATGACCTCCCCGACATCCACCCCCGTCCCCCCGCCCGGAGATGCCCAGTCAGAGTCCAGCTCATCCCGGATCTGAGTGATTTTGTCCTGCAGAAACCTAGAAAACTCCTCAGCCGCCCCTGCAAGGGATCCTCCCGCGCCCCCACCTCCAGAAGGGAGCGGGTCACCCTAAACAGGGCGGCCGGGCGGTTTTCCGCGGACGCAATAAGAGTGGAGAAGTAAGACCTCCTCGCCATCCTTATCGCCACTAAATACGTCTTAATATAAGATCGTAATAGTGTTCGGTCAGACCCAGAGCGGCTGGCCCTCCAACTACTCTCTAGGTGTCTTTTCCGGCGCTTCATCTCCCTTAGCTCCTCAGAAAACCAAGGAGCCACCTGGGATCGGCACCGGGTCAGAGGCCGCAAGGGCACGACCCGGTCAAGGGCCCCAGCGGCCACCCTATTCCAGGTGGTGACCAAGCCCTCGACCGAGTCGTGTGTGTGAGCATCGGGAAATGGCCCAAGCTCCATCAGGAACCTATCTGGGTCCATCAGGCGCCTGGGGCGGTACCATTTTATCGGCCCCGCCTCCCTGCGGCCGGGGGGTGCAGAACGGAAGTCGAGTCTCAGGAGCGAATGATCAGTCCATGACTAGGGGTTCTACAACTACGTCCCCTATACCCAGATCATTCTGCCACTGATCAGAGACAAAAACCAGATCCAGGGTGTGACCCCCCAAGTGAGTAGGGTCCCAAATTAATTGGGTCAGGCCCATGGCTGTCATGGAAGCCATGAACTCCTGAGCGATCCCCGAGGCCCCGCCGGCAGATGGCAGGTTGAAATCCCCCATGACCATAAGCCTGGGGGTCCCAACTGCCAAGCTGGCAATGACCTCAAGGAGCTCAGGCAGGGCCGATGTCACATAGCAGGGAGCCAGGTATGCGACCAACAAGCCCACCTGCACCCTGGGACTGAACCTCACAAAAAGGGACTCACATCCGGTCGTCTGAGAAACAGTGGATTCCCTCGGACACAGATCCTCCTTAATAACCACCGCAACCCCCCCTCCCCTCCCCCGGGCCCTCGGCTGATGAAAAACCCGAAATCCGGCCGGGCACATCTCTACCAGAGGGACTCCCCCCTCTTGGCCCAGCCAGGTTTCGGTAATACCCACCAGGTCCGCTCCCCCCTCACAAATCAAATCATGAATGAGAGGAGCCTTGTTAATGACGGACCTGGCGTTACACAACATCAGCCGAAGGCCCAGGGCCCGATCGCTCAGACCACCCGGGGAACGGGACATAACAAGGGGGTCGGAGCGCGCCACCGCAGACAAACAGCAGGGGCGCGCTCCCAATACAGAATATGGCCCCCTATAACCGCCAAATCTGCCTCTCCCGCTCACCGTACTAATGGCTTTTATTTCACCCTCCCTGGAACAGCCCCCCATTCTCAACACGGCCCCTCCCGACCCCAGTCCCTCCCGGCAGCACTCGACCCGCGGCCTGGCCCCAGCCCCAGGCGGGTTGTCCCCCAACCCCCGCCCGGCTACCCCTAACCCCAATAAAAATCTGGATAAAAATTTAAAACAACCCTCCCTCAAGCGCTTCTTGCGGCCACACCATCTCTCCCCATTCCCCTTCTTGCGGCCACACCATCTCTTCCCATTCCCCTTCTGACTGATGACAGAAAATCTGCCCCTTTTTAAATATGCACCGTTTTCTTTAGTTCATTATGCCACCTATTCAGAAGGGGCGGATGAATGAGAGTTGAGGCCTGGCCAATGGGACAAGAAAAGTTTTGGCGATCCTAGCCAGTGATGGGAAAAGCGATGAGAAACAACTTTCCACCTTTTTCTTTTAGGTCTCCGCCACTTTTTCAGCAACCATTGCCGGGAGACGGAAACGCAGCAGCAGACAGAGGCGACCGAGAAGAGAGACTTTCCAAAAACCATCAATTGTTTTTATTGAACACTAAATTTGCTGCCCATAAAAAGATGCGGAATCCGGGGAGAGGGTGAAGGGGGAAAATGTCGCACTTCTTACCATAGAGAAGAGAAGGATGCGACCTGCAAGCAGACCCAAGCGCCATTTGCTCGCAACACTTCTCTTCCCCACAGCTTAAAGCGCCAGCAGCACCCAAGCAGAGCTCTTTCTTTATTGTTGCAGTATCTACCTTCAGGAACTGGAGTGGGTTCACCAGAATAGATCCTGTAGATATGAATAGCCCCAATGCTGCTCTCCTATAAGCAAGCCTTAAATATCAAAATTGGACTATATGACTGGCTCCAATGGTGGTATTCTACCGGTTAAGCCCAGTTTTGCCGAGCTGGTAGAACCGGTGAGCAGCGGAGACGAACCTGGTTCCCTCCGCCGCTCTGCTGTTGGGCCCACCCACCCAGCCCAGCTCCCATACTCTTATCCTCTGCTTTTGAAGCGCAGCTGCTTTGCACGGTACAGCAGAGTGCCACGCAGCAGCTGCTGAAACGACCAGGGGAGTGCAGGCTTTCAGGAGGTGAATTGGAATGCCTCTGTGCCTGGGCAAAGTGTGCTTTTGGTACGCGCGCACACACAAAGTGTGCACGCACGCAAAGTGTGCCCACCAAGCCACGCCCACTGAACCAGTGGTAAAAAGTTTTGAATCCCACCACTGACTGGCTCCTTTGGGGAGAAGAGGGTGTGGCACATGTCATGGGTTGTTCTCTCTAGGTTAAGTATTTTTCCTCCCTCAATGATTTTCACACATTTGTTTCAAGTGTTTTCTCAAAATTGCCTAGCGTTGGACAGCCTTATAAATTTGATTTATAAATACTTTCCCTGAAAATAAATTTAGCACAGCATTTCAAAGACCACTTCCTCCCAGTATTAAGCACTAATCATTCATTGCTGCAATATATTCTTCATATAGGAGCTACAACAGAAAAAAAAGTTTCTAGGCTTCAAACCACTGAGTAAGAGCTGTCTTCCCTAACCTGGAGTCCCTAGGCAGAAGTACAACTTCCCAAATCCCAAGGCAGGGTAGGAAATAGTGCAATAGTGGAGAATATCTGTAGCTCAGGTGCAGGATGAGGGTAAAGGTTCGTCCTCAGACAATAGATTAAGATCTATTGTCAGTTTCTTTATGTAGTTTTTATTTTGTGAAGCTAATAATTGAACAAGGCATGTTGCCATAACTCAGGGCTAGCTAAAGAAAAGGATGTTACACAATGTGCTAACCAACCTAAGAGAATTTTAACAAGAATCTTGAACAAACAGTATTTAAATACTATATATGTTTGCATTTGCAGCATTTTTCTGGTCTCATTTTCTTCTCATTCTTCAGGGGTTCTTCCTCCCCTCTATGAATGCATTATGGCTAAAATATATTTATAAAAAACTGATATTCACAGTTTTATAAAAAAAAGTGTTGCGATAATACTCTGTAATTCAATGGAATTTAATAAGTATACATCTATACTTGGAATTGACATAAATTCCAAAATAACCATTGGTTTGTTTGTGGATTTGGTTGGTTTGCACTGTACCAGAGTAAAATTCACATTTTCTGAATTCCTGTATGTGAGCTTCTGTGGGTTCAAATTCAACTGATCATAGCAGTCCAGTATGTGGACTTTAAAATAAGCCATGTCTGCTACTTATTTCTTTGTAAAGTGCTGTGAACTCAGAAAGAATGGCTAAAGCTACAAGTGTCCAGAGGTGACACAATAAGCTCAGGTGAGAAATAAGTGAATGAAGGATATAATAAAGTGGGGTTAGTTGTATCTTAAGTAGCCCTCTTCAAGTTGCGCGCTTCAAAAGTATGGAAACTACAACTCCCAGAATTACCTTTCAGAATGAGACCCGGAATTTTTTGGTCGTTGCCATCCCAACCTCCCTGAAGAAAGGGAGAGGGGCTGGCCTGCTTGCTTGGGAATGCCGGAGCTGGTAGTTCAGCAGCAGTCCGGAGCTAACAGTCTAACAGGAAGGCTCCCCAGCGGCTTACATTCAGGGTAGTACTGCAATGTTTGCCTGAAGGCGCTGGATCTCGGTAGCGGTCATGGACGATCCGAAGACGCTTGGCAGGCGGCGGCCACGTTAAGTTAAGTTCAGGGAAGTCTTCTGAGAGACTGGCCGCCAGAAGATGGCGCTGTTACATCAACAGTCACCATAGGACTGATTATCTCCACCAAGTGGCAGTTGGTGGTAGAAACCAGCGCCTCGCGCGACTGCCTTCATAAAAAGCCCGCGGAATTTCCTCGCGCTGGAAAGTTTTTATTTCTGCCCGAATCTGAGAAGGGCTCATTCGTAGCAACCTGGGTTTTAGCTCAATCGACGGAGTTACTAGGACGAAGAAATATCTGGACAAGTGCAGAGCTCTTTTTTTTTTAACCAAAAAGGAATGGAAACCTACATCTCTGCAATCCTAAATCTATGAAATACTTAACAGGTTTTAAAGTACTCACAAAGTATCATATGGGCATAGGGTTAAGCTTGATCCTCGTCTAAAATATTGGAAGAGGAAATGACAACTTAGACACAATAGTGTTTGACACGGCTCAAACAGCACTTTTTTATTTTACCATTTTGTAGTTGAATTGTGTATGCCTGGATATAAACATAGAACACAAACTCACTTACTGTTTTCCTGTTTTTTGAAATATAGTAAACGTTTCCATTAAAAGCAGTGTTTATTCCTAAGTAATATGCCTAAGAAGAAGGCATATTATTGTTCTATAAAGTGCCCAGAAAACTGCATGGGTGGGTCTGTGAAGTCGCTAGCAATCACATCTGACTCAGGAGAGACTTCACTATCTATAATATCTACAGAAAAGTTGCAAAATAAGAACGTGTAACCAATTTAAAAAATGTTATGATAAACTTCATCAATTTATGGCCTCTTGGAATGGCCCTGAATGCTCATGGTATTCTTTGGCTGCAATCTTTGTCTTCTGCTGCTCCCTAGTATATAGAAGGGAATCTGATTAGTGATTCTTCCCTTATGGATTTTAATCTTGAGGTCTACTATCATCAACTGTAACTGAATTCACCCCAAACGTTAGTAGGCCAAATTATGGGTGCTAAGTTAATAACCTATATTGTGAAAGCTCAACCATGATGGTTGGTTTATGGCTCAATGTGATGCCAACTCAGGTTAATTCAATAAAACATGATTTATTTATTTAACATTTATATACCGCCCTTCTCCCGAAGGACTCAGGGCGGTGCACAGCCAGATCTACCCCAGTACATATACAAAAGTTAAAATAAGATTAAATAGTTTAGGCTGTTAAAATTAACAAATCAACCCTCCCCCTTAATATAATTAAAAACCCTAAATTTAAAATCCAAATTAAGAGGAGACAAGATTAAAATCTCATGTCAGCCCAGGCCAGCCTGCTCGAAGAGCCAGGTTTTTAACACACGCCTGAAGGTTCTCAGGTCCGTGCTGGTACGTATCTCTGGTGGCAGACTATTCCAGAGGGCAGGGGCCCCCACAGAGAAGGCCCTACTCCTGGGGGCCGCCAGACGATACAGAGGCCGACGGCACCCGGAGAAGGCCCTCTCTGTGGGAACGCACTGGTCTGCTGGAGATCACCGGCAGAACGCGGTCCTGCAGGTAGCCTGGCCCAATGCCATGGATCGCTTTAAAGGTCAAAACTAGAACCTTAAAGCGAACCCGGAAAGCCACCGGCAACCAATGCAGCTCGCGCAGGAGAGGCGTCACATGGGAGCTACGCGACGCCCCCATAATCACCCGCGCGGCCGCATTTTGCACCAGTTGGAGTCTCCGGGTGCTCTCCACAGGGAGCCCCATGTAGAGAGCGTTACAGTAATCCAGGCGAGAGGTGACAAGGGCATGAGTGACCAGTGCGCAGGGCGTCCCGATCCAGGAAGGGCCGCAACTGGTAAATCAGATTTAGTTATGAGTCAAGTTCATAACACAGCTAACTAATTCGTGATAAAGGCCACATTTAAAATTTATGCTGTAGGCAGTCCAGTACAGGTAGTCCTCATTTAGCAATTGCCTCAGACAACAACCATTCAGAGTAACTTTGCAACCAAATGCAACTTTTCATTTATATATTTGGCAGTTTCTTTTAGTCATATATTTGCAATTAACAGTCAGCCCTTGTAGTCCTATGGTATGTAATTTCCTTCTTCACAGAGTGGAATGATTGCATAAGCAAGCTTCTTGAACTGTTTTTTTTTTCTGCAAGGCAGCACATCCCTTAAAAAGTGCTAACCAACTTTATGACCTTAACTAGAACCTCATGCTATTGCAAGACCCAAATTAGTTTCACACTAAAGGCTCTTATTTATCTCCTAATAAAATGTCCAGTGCTATCACAATCCTTTTATGTGTGTTCCCCATTGTGTATTTGCTATCTTGTAATCTCTTTCTCTTCAATAAATGTAAATACAAAGATTAGTTTTCTTCTTGCTAATTATCCCAGCCCCATAGTGAGCATTTCAAAGGGTAGGGGAATGCAGGGAAAGGGCTATTAATTTGTCCTTTTACCTGAAGGGCTATTAATTTGTCCTTTTACCTGACTTTGAGTCAAATGTCCCAACCACTTGGGCTAACCTGGCTCTCTGATTTTTGACATAGTAAACAAAAACAAAGCTGAAATAAAATTGTAAGCACCGTTGTAGTCATGTAATTTTTCACTTAGTGACTATTTTGTTTAATGATTGCATTGCTGATCCCATTTGTGGTTATTACATGTGTACCTTGTAGGTATTTTTGTTTATACTATGTTACTCATAACCTTACCAGAATGGTTATGTGCCAACATTTTGTCACTAAAGGTATTATAGTCAGTCCTTCTGCCAAAAGAATAACTCTAAATTAAATTGGTTATGTTGTGATATGAATTTAGGACTGTCATTGTGGAGCTAGCTAATATATCTGAGCAAATTAGAATAGAGGGCTATGAGCTCCGTTTTCACTGGCATAGGGTTGCAGGAGGCCATTGCAGTCGAAACAGAGCTCAGGAGCCAGTTTTCTCTGGCAGAGTACTCGGGCCACCACAGGCGCCTCTGACATGAATGATGTCAAGCTGACATGGTTTACAGAAATCCTCAATTTACAACTGTTAGTTTAGTGACTGTCCAAAATTACAAAGGCACTGAAAAAAGTGACATGATAGATCTTCACTCTTATAATGATTGCAGCATCCCCATGGTCACATGATCAAAATTTGGATACTTGGCAACTGGCATGATTTATGATGGTTTCAGTGTCCTGGGTCATATGATCACTTTTTGCAACTTTCTGGCAAGCAAAGTAATGAGGAAGCCAATTCACTTAATAAATGTGCTAACTTAACAATGATTAGCAGTGATTCACTTAACAACTGTGGCAACAAAGATTGTAAAATGGGGCAAAACTAACTGTCTTGCTTACCAACAGAAATTTTGGGCTCAATTCTGGTTATAAGTTAAAGGCTTTCTGTACAGTATGGAGTCAGAGAATATTCCGGCAGTGGAAAAAAAGTGGAACAAATTGCAATTTCAGTTTCAGATCAGATTTACACAAATTTATGAAAATCCTTGCCACTAGTCCAGTTTTAAATTACTAATCAGAGCAGTGTGCATATATAATAGCACCTTGCTTGGCAGTGGTGGGAGGTGAGGTTTGTTTCAAGATAGCCTCATGTAGTCATTGTGCTACCTGGTAACAAACAGGTATTTTTTTCAGCAAATTAAGGAATTGCTGTTGATTCAGAGGTGATATTCAGCAGGTTCTGACCAGTTCTGAAGAACTGGTAGCGTAAATTTTGAGTAGTTCAGAAAACCTAGCAAATACAATCTCTGACTGGAGATTTTACAGTATCTTTTCCCTGCCACGCCCATCAAGTCACACCCACAGAGCCGATAGTAAAAATAAAATTGAATCCCACCACTGTGCTGATTTCAAATATGTGCAAATAGTGTTTGGCAAAGAATAGCTTTTTTGGGCAAAAGACTCTATTCTGCTACACAAATGTATATATTTTTGGAAATAAAATCTGTAGTATATAATGTTTGAAATTATCTGTAGATTATAATATTAACATGTTAGGGTACAGTTTGAAAAACAGAATTTAATAGCTTTGCAATAGCCATGACACAATTTGAGATATATCCAGAATTAGTCAATTTCTTCTCCAAAATAACCTCAATTTAAACTTATGATACATAGCTAAGGTTAGGGATAAAATGCATGGAAATGTGTACTGATGCACATATATAAACCTACCAAGAATTAGAAGCTTTGTCTTCTAGGTCACATGTTACAACCTCCAAATAGTCTTTGAATTAGCAATCATTTGCTATAAACGATGTATTGGGGATATGTAATTACATGCCCTCTTGAGTAAGAGCCCAGACATAGGGACTAGTTACAATTACTTGATGGTGAATAAAATGCATTGTTAAAGCCTTGACATTGAAAATAAACTGAAATTAAGCTCCAGCTGTTCCTTTGGGCAAAGATTTGTTAATTACCATTGGTCCTCCCTGACAATATACAGATTTACTTGGGCTGTTTTCAAAACCTCAGTTGAACCAAGGCAAAATTAAATTAATCAGGAAGATTGAAGTAAATTTACTTTAGGAAGCTAAAAAAATGTTATTCAGGTCTACTTTTTGAAATGTTACATCTTATCTTTCCGTTAAAAGTAGCTTACCTTACATGCCCTATAGAATTACAATAACTTCGAGACATATGAATCATGCCTGTTTCATTTTAGGGACACACAATCTATTATAATTCTTATGATATAAATAATAACTGGGATACATATATTTTGTGACAAATTTAGGGATCAAGGGGTTTTGAGGAGAGACTACTTGAAAATCTGTTTTTCAAGTGCAAATTCTGGATTTAGTTGAGAGACTGTTTTTAACATATTCTCCACCTCTCCCTGCAGCTTTGCTAATAGAGATTAGCGCTTTTTCAGACAAGGAGCTTCAGCAAATCCAAAAGTGACACTCCTTTAGGCAACAGACAGAGAGCTATGAAGTGGTAACATTAGTAAGTGTGACATTTGCTGGGCAGAATGTGAGTTCCTATTCTTCTGCAATACCAACAAGCAAACTTTTTTTCCTTTGCCCATATGCTTGGTACAAAAGGCAAAAAAAGAATGCATACATATACAGCTATGCATCAGGAGATCTCCAAATGTTACCTCTGGGCAATGTCCTTTCTTCTGATCTCTCTCATATTAGGTAAGTATTTATTCTAGCAATTATTTTCTTTCAATGTTAAGAAAGATGGCAATGGCATTTTCTTCTCAAATTATTGCTTATGATAAACTTAGGCATTTTTACTTTCTTGGGAGTAAGCTCCACTAGGAGATGAATTTTGAATAAGATCAAGTGTTAAATTTATGTGAATCTGGTTTTTTACCCAATTGTATCATAAATTATTATATAAAATATTACTTGAACAATATGGAAAAAGTTTTGGTAGACAAGCTTTGTATTTTTCACTTCTTTATTGTATACTTTCTAGTTTTACACTTGTTTGCTTGTTTGCCCACAAGATTTTATGCCTGTTCTTCTAAGATGTACCTCTATAAAATCTACTGTAATAGCATAGCAGTTTTTTCAAAGACATAGCAGCATATGGGGGCCTAGAAAGGAGAGAAAAAGGAATAAGATAGTCTTTGTGTCCTTGAATTAAGGGAATTCTGAAAGGTTTAGCTGCCTATCTAGGATTAAGAAAATATGCAGCTTCTATACAATCATGAAGCATAGGACCAATAATATATTTGAATTTTATAACCCTCACCCTGTCAAAAGACAGGACAAGCTACCTCAGGAAGTTGATTTTGGATATCATGAAAAATCAGCTATTTGCCATTTCTTTTCACAGTACTTTTATATTTTACATGACCTAGATGACTGAAAATCTCCATAGACTTTTATATCTTGAGCTTTTCTGTTTCAGCTGCCAGAATAATTTGGCTAGCATGCAATTTGAATAGCATGCACTTTCACTGGTGAGCTGAGTGAATATTCCATTTTATTTCAAGCCCCCACAAAAAAATCCCTCTTGAATTGGCTCTGGGCATTTTATCTTCAGATTAAACCCATAAAAAAGCTCTTAATATATAAAGTTAGAAGTTCTCTTTTACAGTACAGTAATTTGTAAATGATGCACATCAATATATAGCTGTCATTTCAGCTTTATTCGTAATAAGTAATATTAAATATTTTGCACATCAAAATTCTATACACTTTTATCTTTGCAAGAGGTTTTTAACAATCTACTTGTAAATACAGCAACAGTATTTCCTATATTGATATGCATGATGTAGTTTTAGTTACTTGTATTCTTAGTAAACTCAAGTCAGATTGATTACTTCTGCCTATGTGAACACAGCCATGCAATGTTTTTGTCAATAGAACAAAAGTAGCCTGCCAATGCATTTTTCTCTGGTATTGTTGCCTTTCCATCCAAATACAGGTAATACTTACAACCACAATTGAACCCAACTTTTTTGTTGTTAAGCAAGACAGTTATTAAATAAATTTTGCCTGATTTTATTATCTTTCTTGCCACATTTGTTAAGTGAATCATTGCAGTTGTTAATAACAGGGTTGTTAAGTGGAGCAGTTGTTAATAACAGGGTTGTTAAGTGGAGCTGGCTTCCCCATTCATTTTGCTTGTCAGAAAGTTATAAAAAATGTGTCAAGATTCCAACCGATGAATCCAACCAAGCCAGCACTCTGAGGTGATTAGATCTCTTTAAGAACTGTTTTACTGAGTACATCAATTGGGCATGCATGAAAGTAAAACCAACTCTAATTAATTCCCACACTTTTTGTATAATTGAAGAATAGATAATTCCCTCCCTCATGGTCATAGGTCACATTGTCCAATTAGGTGTTCTGGCATCTCTCAGGTAGCTCCCACCCATCTCTGGCCAGCACCTGTATAGATAACCTTCGTTCCCACAGGTTAATCTGTTTTTATTGTCTGGTCCAACATTCCAAACCTCTCCCCCCATACTGTGTGGCAAGCTGAGAAATGAAAAGATGGCTGTGGTAGCATAGGTCCATTTTAAAATTAACAAGGTGATCACATGATCTTGGGATACAGCAACTGTCATAAATATGAATCAGTTGCTAAGCATCTGAATTTTACTCATGTGATCATGAGGATGCTGCAGTGGTCGTAAATGTGAAAAACAGTCATAAATCACTTTTTTGTGTTGTAACTTCAAATGGTCACTAAACAAACTACTTGTATTAAGTAAACCAGAGTGTGTTTAATTTATGAATGAAGACAAAGTGGGCCAGGGACTATCACCTGTACATAAAATGACTTTTTAATATTGCAATTATGAACTTACAGAGAGAATTATCTGGTGTTATATCTCTTGCCTTGTAGTAGTTGAACAACTAACATCTTCATAGATAATTCTGGTAAAAAAAAGAAGCTTTTGCTTCTGACTGGCTATGTGATTTCTCAGAGTGAAGGACCCTTCTCCACTGGTGAATTAAATCTTAGAAGGAAAAAGGCAAGAGCTGGGAAGAGAGTCCAGGAGACTAGGAATAAAAGGAACAAAGAATGAAAAAGTTTGAATAAATCAAGATAAAATAATCCCTACAAAAGGGATCAATGAAAAGGAACCAGCTAGAAAATAATGTCTATAGGAAATAGCAGCAAGAAACTCCTAATGGAAAAAAAATGCTGTATCCTGTGAAGAAGAAAAGGTCATGAGGTTAATCAATAGGGCGACTAAAGAAAATTATATAAAGCTAACAATGTCTGGAAATCAAGAACCTGAGAAAAATAAAAAGATTTTTCACAATATTAAAAACTGAAATAACTGAAACAATTCACTTAAGCAAGGAGACTGGATTGAAGAAAGAAACTGTGTGGAAGGTTTAAATGGCTTTAACAAGATGATTAGACAAATTCACATAGGAAGAGCTGTTATTGCTTTTAATCTTCTGAATCACAGGGAGCCTGCTTTTAAAAAATGCTATGGCGGAACGACTATCATGGCCTGCATGTGTATTTTCTGGATACATTTGGATTACCAAATGTTTCTTGACTAAATGGGCCTCTGGACTGATCTAGTACAGCTCTTCTTAAGTTCAAGAATGATGTATAACTTCCTATAGATACAAGAAAAAGCTGTGTGTTAAGGACAAAAATAACAAATAAGACAAAAACCTTACAAATTTGTAACTGCCTCTGAAATCTGACAGAGGAATCTGTCACTTATAAGCACAGCCTTGGATCAGACATTTTAAGTAAGAAAGTGAGTGCCAAAACGCAGAAGTAGGATCAATGGTAGCAAGAAAGATTTTTCTATAGTCCATTGTCTCTCTTGTCTCTGTCTCTGTCTCTCTCTCTCTCTCTCTCTCTCTCTCTCTGTAGTCATTGCATCCATCACAGATGAAAATAGGATCTACTAGCTTGGTTTTATATTTATAGGAGATGGACAATAGACATAAATACCTCTAGACTACTGACCTTTTGCAATATTAAAAGCCAACCCTGCATTGTGACCTTTATGATGAAGCCCCTAGAGAATGAGCTGGAATATGATATCACAGATGTGAATCACAAGCTTCCTCCAATGCTAAGCACACACAAATAAATGCACACTCTTCCAACAAGTTCTGACATTGCAACATTATCAGACCTGGCATTGATTTAAACATTAGAAGGGCATAATCAATATACAATAATGCTCAGACATCACTTCTATATTTAAAAATATAGCTAGAGACAATCAGTATGTATAAGGGTGGGAGCAAGATTTCTGATGCTCCCCCCCAGCTTCCTCCAAGCAAACTCAGTCAGGAAACTGGCAGAAAGTTGGAAGTCACTCCTGCTCCCATTGCTTTTTTGCCTGTCCGTGGTCATTCTGTTTCTCAGTTTAGGTAAGGGAATATATCTGATGACCTAGCAGGGCACAGGTTGTCTAGTAGGGATATAAACATATGCAACCATAAACACATGTATACATGAAGAGACATCTACAAACATTATGGGATGCAAAAAATTGTCATAATTTAAATACATTTGTGCTGAGTAACACCACTGTTTAATATTCAGGATAATGCTATTGCTTTGATTAAATTTGAATTTCTTGTTATCCTATTTAAAATGCTTAAGTCATAAGATTCATTAGCTAAATGTGTTGTTTCTTATTTCATTCTGTTAAAATTGTCCATGAGAGGCATTTGGAAAAAAAACTATTTTAAGCATTTTCTTTTTCAGGCCATGTAATTTTCCTTCCTGCCACATTACTCCTACCTACAGTACCTCCACATAAAAACTTTGAATTTGCAAAAGACTGACAAAAATAAAAGTATACTGGTAGTTCAGAAGAAATCTTACTAGCAGGGCTACATAGACTTGCACAGATGATAATTGACCTCTTTGTAAAGAACCAATTTAAAAGTTGTTGTAGTGCAAATAGTAGCCTTTCCAAATGGAGAGCAGTGGCAACATTACATTGATATTAATCACACCCTTCAGCTTCTATAGTGATTGATGAAATATATCCAGAACACAGTAACTTAGAAGACTATCATCTGAGAATAGTATGGTCAGGAAGGAGAGGAATCAGCAAATGGGCAACGAATGTTATGTCTGGATAATTATCTGCTAGTTAGGAGTGAATGGATGCTACTTCAAATGCCTCGTGAAAAAATGCTTTACTTCAAATGCCTTCCTCAAATTTTGCTTCATTTAAATTGTGTAGTCAAAAGTATGGGATAACAATATGGTTGATTGTTTGAAAATGGTCTGAGGATCTTTCCTGTGAAATCTCTGAAAACGTAGGTTAGATTTATGTTTCAAATATACTTCTATCCCAAATTCATATAGTGTAAATCATCCCTTTCTCATCCCTTCATTTCTTGATTTTTCTAATCTATTCTGAGGGAGATCTTCCATGGAACCCCTAAACTATATAATAAATCCCCCTCTTTTTTTTTTATATAAAAACTTCCCTCTTAAACATACTGCTTTACTGACTGGAAATTATGAGAAGTGCTAGATAGGGGAGGGCCAGTTTGAGGAAGACTATCTCAGAGTATTGGTACACTCTGAATCAATGAAAAAATGTTGATCTATCTTTCTACCTTTGCAGTGCTTTATACTGGTGTTTCTAATGCCACACAGGAGAATGCAGCCATTTCAAGCAATTCGTCTCTCCACCCTACAGAGTTTTGGATGAAGACAATGACTACTAAACCACAGCAACCATTTCTGTCTCAGACTCCAGAAAAAGAGAAAGCCAAGGAGGGTGAAACAGTGGTCTTTGGATGCCAGTATCACAGTCCCCAAGGATCATCTTTGAATAACTTCACGGTGAAGTGGTATAAACGGGATGGAAAAGGACAGAAGGATGTCATGGAAAATAATGTCACTGCCCTGGAAAACAACACTAGAATATTTATGACTGGGAATTTATCAGAAGGTGATGCTTCACTGACTATCTTAAAAGTGACAGCCAGTGATCATGGCACTTATTACTGCCAAGTGATTCTTTCCAATGGTGATATGGTGACCGGCGATGGCACAAAACTTAGAATCCAGAGAGCACTAGGTAAAATTTTGTTCTGCTTTTTAAAAAAAAAGCTTTCAGAGGTTTTCTAGAATGTTTGCAAGTAGACCAGGGGTATCAAATTTGTGACAACCCATTGTCATGTGATGTATCACAACTTTTTCCCCCTTCACTAAAATGGGGTGGGCATGGCCAGCGCATGATGCATCCGGCCCGCGGGCTGCAAGTTTGACATCCCTGACGTAGATTATCTGTTAAAGAAATTATAATGCTCTTCTGACACAATGATGGCCTAACAAAAGCCTTTTCTGAAAGCACCTGAGAGGCATTGTAAAAAGTAAGCCACTTGGCTTTAAAGATCATAGACTAAGAATACATATTTAATCATGCTTTTTAAAAATAAACTAGATTCACAAAGCTCATTAAACCATAAAACATGGTTTAAAAATTACAATGAGAAAATGCACATAACTTAAACCATATAAAATAAATAACAATGTGTAAATCCAGCCATTAACACTTGGACTATAGACTACTAGATAATCAGAATACAAAATAACAGCATACTTGGGTAATATTTATTTTTCTGTAACAAAGTTTTAGTAAGCAGCTTACCACTACATGATGGGTTAGGAAATAACCATCTTTTACTGTCTTGCCTCATGCACAGAGGTGGATTTTTAGCTATGCAGATGCAGATAGATAATTCCAGAAAACATCCATAACAAAGTACATTTACTGATACATCAGGTATCTTCATAACTCACATTTGTGACGAAGCTCTTCTATAATGACCAATCCTTTGTATATCAACATTGCAGGTAAAAGATGGTTATTTTCCTAACCCATCATGTAGTGGTAAGCTGCTTATCAGTGCACGAGTCCAGGCAAGAATGGAGGAAACTTCCCCCAACCCATCGAGGGTCAATTTAGTAACCAATCAGGATTACAGATGTGGCCACGTGACATGAACTACAATTCCCTTTAACTACATTTCCCATGATGCATTCCCTTAACGGGACAGCTCACAATTCCTAAGTAACTATCCAATTCCCATAGACTGGCTGGGACAGCACATTAAGGCTTTACAATAAATAAGAGAACAATGCAAACACAAAACTGAAAACCATGTAAGCTCTACTTTGTGTTGCCTTTGAAGTTGTGAACAAAGGTTCAGTTGATTAAAAGTGTAGCATCCTGCCTGGTGGTAGCAGATTTGATCACATAACTAATGCTGTGGTCATTGTATTGGCTACTGGTTTGCTCTAGGTAAAATTAAGAGTACCAGTTTTTATCTTTAATGCCCTAAATGACTTGGTTTCCAGGTATTTGTAGGACCATCACTTCTGAAAAGATTTGGAGTTCTTGAAAAAAAGCTCAGTGAGAAACCTGAAATCACATGAGATAAGGGGATGGGGACTTGGAGGTTAGGCCTTCCTGATGGTAGCGCCCCATTCTGCAATACCTTATTTACTGAGGTTTGGAATCCCCTGGACTCATTTAAGATGTGACTATTACACAGAAGATTTGGATCTAAGGAGGTATGGGCTACATTGCCACTGGTTACTTAATTTAAAAAATCTTCCTTAGTTTCATAAAATAGAGTTTGGGTTGTTTGTAAACTGTCTTCAGTTTCAGGAAGAAACTGAAACCATATTTCAAAGTAAAGGAAGATATTTTAAACTTAAAGTCCTCACCTCAACTGCATGAGTCAGTTAAAAGTTCTAAGTGTTTCAAACCAGAAACAGCTTGGAAACTGGCACAACTGAAAACTTAGAAAGATATAATATTTAAAAACCTGTCCATTTTAAAATTAGTAGTCATTAACTTTCAGCTGTGAATAATTTTGAAAATAATTTTTCCATTAAAAATATCCATATGTCTAACACCTTGGAGGACTTCAAGAGAAAGATGATGTGCAATTATTGTATAGCTACTGTATAGTCTTTCAGTAGGGCTAATAGATCTGAACTGCAAAAGTCTTGTGACAATTAAATAACAAGCTAAGGATTGCAGAAACTAACTGCTTTGCTGCTATGTTCTGAACTGGAGTTTTGCAACCAGATCTGATTACCATAGCTATAATCCACAGCGATTACTGGATTACAAATCAATAGAAGTATCCCAATTTCAGTCCTGATATGGGAGCAAAAGTTTGACCATGTAGATTAGAACATTTCTACATATTCTATATGTTCTAAAAGTAGAACATGTAGAAATTCAACTGATTAATCCAAGGTGAGTTTGTCCGTTGTGTTCCTGATCAATGAGACTAGGGTTTCTGATGTGGTAAAGACTTGGCAGTAATCTTATGATATAAGATTGTGGTGTTTATGAGACAGCAGGTACTTTCCAAAAAGATTGGTGCCTTTGATCAAGCTAGTGAGATTACTTGCCACTACTCAAAAGAGCTGACAAGGTTAGTAGCTGGACAGGAGAAGCCTTTATATCTAAAGGCAAAATAGATTAAAACTACATATCTCTCTGTTATAGGTTCAGCTTATGGCGCCCATCAAAGGCAGGGACACATGCAATTCTAAATATGATTTTTCTTACACATATCACATAATAAAGATTTATTTATAACCAAAGGAATGTTGCTTCTTTTTATTACATGAACAGTATTTTTACTTTCTTGACTAATTCAGTCTGATTAGGACCATAACTGAGCCCAAAATTTATGTTGCTAAGTGAGAAATTTGTTAAGTGAATTTTGCCCCATTTTACAACTTTTCTTGCCACATTTGTTAAGTGAATCACTGCAATTCTTAAATTAGTAACATTGTTGTTAAGTGAATCTGGTTTCCCCATTGACTTTACTTGTCAGGAGGTTGCAAAAGGGACTCTTGGACACTGCAAATGTCATAAATGTGAGTCGGTTATCAAGCATCTGAATGTAAATCACATGACCATGGGGATGCTGCAATAATCATAAGTGAAAAATTATCATGTCACTTTTTTCAGTGCCGTTGTAACTTTGAACAATCACTAAATGAATTGTTGTAAATTGAGGATTACTTTTCTCTATGCTTTTCTTATTTACTTCTAGTTCACTGTTTTTGTTAAATGGGAGCAGATGAGGAAGGAGCAGGACTCAGGAATGTGAGAAGACTCTTTATTTAACAACTGGAATAAAAAGCAAACAAAAGCGGTCAGCGCCAGCTTTTTATAGCCGGTGCTGTCTAATACTTCAGTCACTGACGGGGACTCAATCTTCCCGCCAGCAGCTGAACCAATGAGTGGAGTCTGACATCAGACTCCACTTTGCATATAACGTAAACTCATGTAAATGTAGCTTCATGCATATTTAACAGTTTTGCTTTGTTTGACCCTTTTTCTTGAAGCCCAATAGAACTTCAGATTTACATGCCACTCCTAAACCCACAGCCCCTTATAGTCATTTACATGGCTTCTGTTCTGTTGGCTGCTGGGTAGAGAGTTGACATCATTCCTAGTTGCTCTTGGAAGGCTGTTCATTTGTGACTGCCAAAGGGTCTGTTACAGGCTGCTGCTGTAATTTACCTTCCACTGGCTCTTTCACTGCCTGTTCCTGAGTGCACTCAGGACTTCTGGGAAATTCTCACCACAACCTGGGCTCCCCTGCAAATGCTAGCACCTAGGTGATCCGATTATGCCAATATCTGTGGATCACTTAATGAACATTCAATTCTTGTGTCTTTGGTGGCTGTGTTATCTTAGTCACAGAGTTTATTTGATATCCTCTTCTACTGCTTTTTCACTGTCAAAGTTCTCTGTTTTTGTACGCTGTCATTCAGCTGCTGCCTGACTGGCTATTTTTTTCTATTTCTGATTTTCTTTCTTCTTCTGTCTTCTTTTTTCCTTTTTCATCTTTCTTCTACAGCATTATCATCATACCATTTGCCTTTGAAACGGTAAGAATAAGGAAGTAAAAGGAAGAGAAGACATACCAGTGCTTTATATTTCAAATGTCCTTCCCTTCACACTCTTTCAAAGCTATACAGAAGCTTTATTGTGTAAATTGGGCACATATTGAAGTGCTCAAAAATATAAATAAATGTTACACATTGTAACAAGAACCACTAGCAAAATAAGCTTCTCTCCTTCACTTTTATACTATGATGTCTTATATCAAGTCTTTTGACTCTAAGTAGCTTTCAGCAAAACAACAACAATCAACATAACAATTACAAAATTGTCAAAAACTCAAATATTTTAACATAACACCTTTATTATAAATATATCTGTAATAAAATTCAATAAATTACATCTGTACTGATAGCACAATCCTATACCTTACATACAGTATTTGCTGTTCCTTCCTGAAAGCTGTTTGAAAAATCTAGGCTTTCAACAACTTCCTTAAAATCATGATTTTATATGGAGAAAAAAGTTTGGAAATGACTAGCCCTTTCATAAGTATCTTGAATTGCACAGAGAATCTAATAACCAAAGATGTTTCTGCAATCGTATTACATGGCTATATTAGGTAGTTCTTTTTAAAAAATATGAAGTTTATTAAATTTTCACCTTTAAAAAAAACTTTCTATACACATTTTTTGCAGTTATTTGTGACATCAGTTATGCCTATACATACACACACACATACACACACACACACACACGCACACACTACTTACAATTACATTTTAAAGCTTCTACCTTTGCATTATATTTTCTTTCTATTTTCCAACTAGACATACCATTTTTCCCAGGCCATATAGAATTCTTTATCTTCCCTCTCCTGCAATTCCACTGTGAATTTGTTCATTTCTGCGCAATCAATTACTTTTTTTATAATCATGTCATCTGTGGGTGCACTATCTAATTTCCAAGCTTGAGCATATAGTAGTATCCTGTTAAGATTTGTATCATTAGACATTCATTCTTTTTGTATATTCTCCTTTGGTTATCCCTAATAAAAACATTTCAGGCTTGGGTACTATCTTTAGACTTATTATTTCCTGTAACCAGATCTGTGGCTATATTCGATAGTTCTAATGACTGCATAGCAGCAGCCATATTCTACATTAATTGAAGCTTCTAACTGGACTTCTATGGCAATCCAAAGTAGAGCTTTCTTACAGTAATAAGGAAGTTTTAAGGACCAAATGGATAAATTCTCAAGGAATACAATGAGTCCCACCTTTGAGGTTAAATAGTCGGGAAAGAGTTTACTAGAGGCTTTTATTCTTGGAGGCTTCATGAGAGCAGCATGCTTGGAAGAAAAGATTCTAAGATGGAATCTGTATTTAGGAAAGAAAACCAAATTTACCCAGATTCAGTAAGTAGCCATCTAAAGAGTGTATTATGTTATTTTTGAAGTACTCAAGGTTAGCCTATTTCCTTTGGCACCTCTTTTCTCTGAAATTATTTTGGATTAACAGTCATTATTTTTGTGTACATACGATATTAGAAGCCAAGTTATTTTCACGAAATGTCATCCCCATCTACATTTCTGTTTGCTGTTGTGTGTTTTCTAATCAACCATTAAACAATTAAGTACTATTTTAAGAAGACACGTAGGTGCCAGTTTGTATCTTGGAGGTTACAATGATATACTTCATATCTCTAGACCTCAGATGGCTTAGACTTTTTTAAGTTGACCATCAGTTGCTGGATTTAAATTGGTTTTATTGATTGATTGATTACATACCCTACTTTTCATTTATGTGCTAAGGAAGCATATCTCTTTGTATTTTTCCCCTTGTAAGGAAGCTAAGAAAAAGGCCTGTTTTTGTTTTAATGAGCAAAAAGGGGCAGCCATTTTCTTTCCTTTAGCATTGCTCCTTTTTTTTTTTTTTTGGTTGGGAAAAAATGGTGGTAATGAATACTAATGAAAGCATTAACTGTGGGTTCACTCTGGACTGTCCTAATTTGGTAGGTCAGTTCTAGCAGGATGAATAAACATCAAAGCTTGAATGAAATGATACTTTTAATTTTTAATCAAGTTCCTGTAGCGATAGGCTCAAGATGATCCCACAGAAACATTTACAGTAGCAACATTTTGCCATGTAGACTCTCTTGTAGTGTTTTATGTTGAATACAGTACATTTCTGACTACGGCATGAATTTCCCTTTAGGTTGGCTTGATATAGAAGAATCCATTGGAACAATCATTGGTGTGGTGGCTGCTGGTATTGGAGGCCTGATAGTTTTGATTGTAGTCTTAACTCCTCGACTGCGAAAGTGTCATCCATGTGCTAAAGCAACATCCCCTCAAGGTAGAGTATGAAATGCGTGATCATTTAATAAATTAAATGTTGTATGCAATTCTAATAAATGCAGGGCATCCGTGTGGTCCAAGCACTTTTTTTTGGCTTGTTCAGAATTGTCACCTAAAAAAGTTGTTTAAACATATTTCTGTTGTTTCCTAAAGATGTTTTGCCCAGTTATAACAATCTAAGTGTAAAAGTATTCTCTAGTATATGATATATTTCATATGAAGTATTAATGAATACTAAAATATAGGAAGATGCATTTACCTGGTTAGTCTACTTATTTATCTAAATCAATATTATTTATGGAATTTCCTCTCTGCTGAGCTGATGTCCTATCTCCCCATCCATGTGTTTGTATAAATAAAACCAGCATATCAATTTCCATGCTCCTTGCCAATCCCTTTACCATCTGTATTCTGAAATGTTTATCCTGTTTTGTAAATGTGATTCTAATTATAACCAAAGTGATTGGTTTCCTTCTTCTGGTTTTGTTGCTATCACCTTTCCAATTATCAGCCAGCAAGGAGAAGACCCAGTAATCAGGATCCAGCAGTAAATATGGCTGGGTTTACTTTAAGGCTCAATATCTCTTCTCTAGCCTGGATTACCATCTGCTCCTTCAACACCCCTTTGGAGATCTGTACATTTCCCAAGTTAAAATAATGTTATTTTAAACATGTATAGGAAAATACCCTGATCAAAAGTTGCTTTACAGGCGGGCATGGTTTAATTAAATTGAACTATGTGCACTTATATGGGAATTGAACCCAAGAAACCCAAATTCCAACATATTATCTTCCATTGAACTTCTCAGGATGATTAGGTCTCTCTCTCTCTTTCTCTCTCCGCCCCCCCCCCCCTCCCCCTTTTATTCCACCTGGCTGTTATTCTGAAAAAAAGTAATAAGGGGAAGGAATGTGATCCATGCCAGTTTAGAAATTGGGCTGGCAGTTTTGAAATTGGGATTGAACACTAACAGATAAATAACACAATAAATTGGAAGATTCATGGATTTTTTAAAAACAAATTGTTTTGAAATGTGCTCATCTGCCAAAGAAATAAAAAAAATTAAAAGCTAAGAATAAAATGGAGAGGTAGAGAACAATTTGGTTATTTTGTAACTGAGCATCCCAATATGATAGTTTCTAAGGAACAGAAAATCTTCTCCATAGCAGCCATTTTAAGAGAGCATCCATAACATTCCAGAAGATCCCAACATTTTAACGTTCTCCCCATTCCAAAGATAACTACCCTTGATTTATATATAAGAGTAGATTATAATCTGTTTATTTGATTATGTTCTACATTTGATTTTAAGTTAGTTTCAATTGCTTCTGTTTCTGTGTGTATCTGTATCTCATTTATATGAATGGTTTTTTTGGGGGGAGATACATTTCATACCAGTTTGCATGCATTTTTAAATTGGTGACTATCTAGCAAACATGCTGCAATTAAAAAGAAAAGCATTCTGATATAATACCCTTAATATTAGGAGGAGAAAGCCTGGATATTCTGCGTAGCACCCAAGCCACAAATAAAAAAATAACTTGTACTGAAGAATTAAATGCTAAAATCACTGTGCCAAGACCATTTTTTCCTATTCACTTATAAAATCATCCAATCATAATTATGTCAATATAATAACACTAGTGAAGACAGGTATTATTTTTCCTCAGTGATGGCTGGGTGAAGCTAGAAAATAAATTACTAATGGGAAAAAGGCTCAAAGCGGCATCTTAAATAATCTTAAATATCTGGAAAGGATGGGACTCTAAAACAAATGACATTCATAGAGCAGGATTACCCATTGTTTAACTGTAGTTTATTGACTAAATAACAGCCAATTAAAGCATATTGCACAATTTACAATCAGCAATGACTGGATTTATGGAAATGTGCTAGCATCTTCTGGCTAGGAGCTTCTCTATGCATGTTAACATCCTTCTGTCAAAGGAGTTGCACTTCTGCAAAATCCTGATGAGCTCTGTAGAGGAGTTGGAAGCCTGCTGTGAAGGCATTTGTATTCAAGATCTTTTCATGTTATTCTGTATTTAGTCCCCAAAGAAAATAACCCTAAAAGTATGCTGCATAATAAAAGTAATTTTGAATGGTTTCTTTTGTTATTGCAACTGTTTTCATTCCATTTTTTAAAATATTAGCAAAAGTTTTGAAGCAGAATAGAAGACCAATACAAATACTCAAAACTCAGTAAAAGTAACATACGTTTAGTTCATGAATGACATGCATTTTGAGGTATTTCCATTTATAACTGCTGGAGAACAATCCAGGATTAGTGTTTCAGTTTCACAACTCAAATATTTTGCTTAAATACATACAGTATTATCAATGTGGGCTCTATAGACACCTTACTTTAACTGAATAAACACATGATTAATCTGTTAAATAAATTACCAAAATCTATGCTGATGGTCACTAATTTGGATGGCTTTAAAAGGGAATTGGAGAACAAGTCTCTTAAGATTCTATTAGTCTTGAAGAGTCAGAGCTACCCTACAATCAAGGCTGCACACTTTAATATATCAGGTGCAAGAGAATAATTGGAGACAGGTACATCTTCATGTTCTTTTAACATCCCAGGTGTTAAAATGCTTTTGGTTGGTCACTGCAAGAAACAAAATGCTGAACTGAAAAGACCCTCGACCTGATCAAAATTATTACATTCTTAACCACAAGTCTTAGATCAAAACGGTACATGAATAGATAAAGGAATAAATAGACAGACAGACACATAGATATGCCTGTGACAATTCACGTGTAAATGCTTTGGGTATTTCTAGATGGCCTTTGACTTGCTTTATTTGTAGAAATTGAATTTGTCTCTGATTAACACCATATCTGATTTTCTTGCTTTTCCAATCTTTTCTTTTATAATAACCACTAAGAGAGGAAAGGCAAACTTCCCCAATGCCTTTTCATTGGCATTGATTCCTACATCTGGAATAATTTTCAATTGATTTATATTATTTGTCACTATTTTCACTTTACTGCTCATTTACTTTCTTCTTTTTCTTCCCCCTTCAGCATAATTTGGAGCAATGGACTAAAGACTAATATCAGCTATGACAAGAGTTGCATAGGTAATCAATAGAAGCAAAACTATATGTTGTTCATGTATTTTATTTTTAAAAATGGAATAAAATGTTTTAGCATCATTTTAGATCACATGCCTTTTTAAGAAAAATATAAAGTTTACTCATAGAACGATTGTATGAAAAAAGTTTACAATTTTATTAATTAATTTTAATCAATGGCTTACTTGTCAGTTACTTGTCAGTATGGACAATGGTCTCCTAGTCAATATAAGTTAATAATATTACAGATCTTGAAAAACTGAGACTGGGAAACCAAATAAGTGGTTTGAGGGGAAAGGGACAGAAGAAGGAGGAAGGACCGGTGGGCCCCCAGCGTTGCCGGTGGCGGTCAGGGGAGGCCCAGTCGAAGAAGCCGTTAAGATATTATGTGGAAGACCTGTGGGCCATGAGAAATGTCCCTCTTTCTCAGAAGTGGCCCTCCAAACTCTCCAAGACTTTCCTCAAGGACGGATCCTGGGATCCGGAGAGATGGTGGGGCCGCAAGAAGCGCGTGAGGGAGGGTTGTTTTAAATTTTTATCCAGATTTTTAGTGGGGTTAGGGGTAGCCGGGTGGGGGTTGGGGCACAACCCGCCTGGGGCTGGGACCAGGCCGCGGGTCGAGCGCTGCCGGGAGGGTCTGGGGTCAGATGGGGCTGTGTTGAGGATGGGGGGCTGTTCCAGGGAGGGTGAAATAAAAGCTATTAGTACGGTGAGCGGGAGAGGCAGATTTGGAGGTTATAGGGGGCCATATTCTGTATTGGGAGCGCGCCCCCACTGTTTGTCTGCTGTGGCGCGCTCCGACCCCCTTGTTATGTCCCGTTCCCCGGGTGGTTTGAGCGATCGGGCCCTGGGCCTTCGGCTGATGTTGTGTAACGCCAGGTCCGTCATTAACAAGGCCCCTCTCATTCATGATTTGATTTGTGAGGGGGGAGCGGACCTGGTGGGTATTACCGAAACCTGGCTGGGCCAAGAGGGGGGAGTCCCTCTGGTGGAGATGTGCCCGGCCGGGTTTCGGGTTTTTCATCGGCCGAGGGCCCGGGGAAGGGAGGGGGGGTTGCGGTGGTTATTAAGGAGGATCTGTGTCCGAGGGAATCCACTGTTTCTCAGACGACCGGATGTGAGTCCTTTTTTGTGAAGTTCGGTCCCAGGGTACAGGTGGGCTTGTTGGTCGCATACCTGGCTCCCTGCTATGTGACATCGGCCCTGCCTGAGCTCCTTGAGGTCATAGCCGGCTTGGCGGTTGGGACCCCCAGGCTTATGGTCATGGGGGATTTCAATCTGCCTTCTGCCGGCGGGGCCTCGGGGATCGCTCAGGAATTCATGGCTTCCATGACAGCCATGGGCCTGACCCAGTTAATTCGGGACCCTACTCACTTGGGGGGTCACACCCTGGATCTGGTTTTTGTCTCTGATCAGTGGCAGAATGATCTGGGTATAGGGGATGTAGTTGTAGAACCCCTATCATGGACTGATCATTCGCTCCTGAGGCTCGACTTCCGTTCCGCAGCCCCCGACCGCAGGGAGGCAGGGCCGATAAAATGGTACCGCCCCAGGCGCCTGATGGACCCAGATAGGTTCCTGATGGAGCTTGGGCCATTTCCCAAAGCTCATACACACGAGTCGGTCGAGGGCTTGGTCGCCATCTGGGATAGGGTGGCCGCTGGGGCCCTTGACCGGGTCATGCCCTTGCGGCCTCTGACCCGGTGCCGATCCCAGGTCGCTCCTTGGTTTTCTGAGGAGCTAAGGGAGATGAAGCGCCAGAAAAGACGCCTAGAGAGTAGTTGGAGGGCCAGCCGCTCTGGGTCTGACCGAACACTATTACAATCTTATATTAAGACGTATTTAGTGATGATAAGGATGGCGAGGAGGTCTTACCTCTCCACCCTTATTGCGTCCGCGGAAAACCACCCAGCCGCCCTGTTTAGGGTGACCCGCTCCCTTCTGGAGGTGGGAGCGCGGGAGGATCCCTTGCAGGGGCGGGCTGAGGAGTTTTCTAGGTTTCTGCAGGACAAAATCACTCAGATCCGGGATGAGCTGGACTCTGACTGGGCATCTCCGGGCGGGGGGGCGGGGGTGGATGTCGGGGAGGTCACTTGGGTTGAGTTCGATCCTGTTACTTTGCAGGACGTGGACAGGATACTGGGGGGGCTCAATGCCACCACCTGTTTGTTGGACCCGTGCCCCTCCTGGCTGGTCTTGGCCACTCGGGAGGTGACACGAGGCTGGTTCCAGGGAATTATAAATGCTTCCTTGAGAGAGGGGCTTCTACCCACTGCCTTGAAAGAGGCGGTGGTGCGGCCCCTCCTCAAGAAACCGTCCCTGGATCCAGCATTATTATCAAATTATTGTCCGGTCTCCAACCTTCGCTTTGTTGTGAAGGTTGTTGAGAGCGTGGTGGCACGTCAGCTCCCTCAGTACCTGGATGAAGCGAGATATCTAGACCCCCTCCAATCGGGTTTCAGGCCTGGGCACAGCACGGAGACGGCATTGGTCGCGTTGGTAGATGATCTCTGGAGGGCCCGGGACAGGGGTTGTTCCTCTGTCTTGGTCCTGTTAGATCTCTCAGCGGCTTTTGATACTGTCGACCACAGTATCTTATTGCGGCGGTTGGAGGGGTTGGGGGTGGGAGGTACCGTGTTGTGGTGGTTCTCCTCCTTCCTCTCTGACCGTTCGCAATTTGTGTTGACAGGGGAGCAGAGGTCGACCCCGAGGCCCCTACTGTGTGGGGTGCCTCAGGGGTCGGTGCTCTCGCCCCTGCTGTTCAACATTTATGTGAAGCCGCTGGGTGAGATCATCCGTGGCTTTGGGGTAGAGTTCCATCAGTACGCTGATGATACTCAGCTGTACATCTCTACCCCGGGCCACCCCAACGAAGCCGTTAGAAGTGATGACCCGGTGCCTGGAGGCCGTGCGGAGTTGGATGGGTCGTAACAGGCTTCGTCTCAACCCGACCAAAACCGAGTGGCTGTGGTTTCCTGCGCCCAGATACAGCCAGCTTGTTCCTTCGCTGGCCGTGGGGGGAGAAGTTTTGACCCCCGTGGAAAGGCACCCAATCTGGGTGTCCTCCTGGACGTACGGCTGTCTTTAGAAGATCATATCACAGCCGTCGCCAGGGGGGCCTTTTGTCAGATTCGTCTTGATTTACCAGTTGCGGCCCTTTCTGGATCTGGGCGCACTTCGCACAGTCACCTCCGCCCTCGTCATCTCCCGCTTGGACTATTGCAATGCTCTCTACATGGGGCTCCCCTTGAAGAGCATCCGGAGGCTGCAGTTGGTTCAGAATGCGGCCGCGCGGGTGATTGTGGGAGCCCCTCGGAGCTCCCATGTAACACCGCTTCTCCGCAGGCTGCACTGGCTTCCTGTGGCCTTCCGGATTCGATTCAAGGTGGTACTGACTGTATTTAAAGTGCTCCATGGCTCGAGACCTGGGTACTTACGGGACCGCCTGCTGCCATCAACAGCCTCCCGCCGCCCAGTACATTCTCACAGAGTTGCCCTCCTTGGGGTGCCGCCGCCTGATCGTTACTGGCTGGCAGCCCCAAGGGTACGGGCTTTCTCTGTGGGGGTCCCCTCCCTGTGGAATGATCTGCCCCCGGAGATACGGGCCATTACTGACATCCAGACTTTCCGGCGTGCAGTCAAGACCTTATTCTTCCAGCAGGCCGGCCTGGCCCAGTAAATGGTTTATGGGTTTTAATTTAATTTCGGTTTTTAAATTTTTAAATCTTAACTTTTAATTTAATCCCGGAATTTTAAATTTTGTATTCTATAATTGAAGGGATTCGGCCGGATTCTTGTATTTAATTTGTTTTTAAATTGTATATACTCCATTTTTAGTAGGCTGTGCACCGCCCCGAGTCCCTTTTTGGGAGAGGGGGCGGTATAGAAATTTAATTAAATAAATAAATAAATAAATAAGGAATAAGACTGCACTCCTACCACCTCTCTTCAGAGTATCCTCTCCTGCCATTGCATTTCTGACTACACTAGCAATACAAGGCTTTTTTTATAGGTGGATTGTCAATTCTGTACTATGCAGGTTACTATTTACACATCGTATAGGGCAAATGGAGTAAAGGTGGGGAAGAGGAGAATAAAACTTTTTGAAGAGTAAAACACGTGCAAATATTTTTCTAATTAAAACATGCACTTAGCAACTTGCAACAGATAGATTAGCAGTACCAAATATTAATACATACTTTATGTCCTATATTGATAGCTGAGGACTGGGATATTTTACCGAGGTAAACTAAAAAAAATGGGAGCAAACCTCTATGAATTAGCAGTGATTGCTATGATAATTTGCAAAAGCAACCTCATTACTGCATAAAGGAGAAGAGTCTTGGGCATGATAGTCAAGCAGTGGCACCCATAGAAACCACATTGACATTAAAATGGTGATATATATAATGTGGTCGTGCAAATGCTGCCAAAAAAACATCAGTTTAAAATAGTAATGACAGTTTATTAACAGCATGAAATAGCAAAAAATGTCACACAGTGTTAAGTTTAAAGAAAGAAATAGGCCATGTGGGAACAAATTATAATTGGATAAAGCCAGTGTGAGAAATCAAATATGCCTGAAAGAAATATTTATGTACTTATTTACAACTTGCCTTATTTATTTTTATAAATAACTCAAGGTGACGAACATATCTCTTCTCATATTTCCTACTTTCACAGTAAAGATTTCAGTTAAATATATAGAAAATAAAAATGGATCCTAGTGACATTCTGTTTAGGGACTGGCTTTACCTAGAATTTCTATGGAGTTAGATTCCTGCCTATATCTTGGAAGTTGGAGGTTCCCCCTCCCAGGCCTGCTCTCCAGCCAGCTGCTATTCCAAGGAAAAATTCAAAAGAGAAAAAATGTTGGTCAACTATCCTCCCAGTCTTTTCTCTACGAAATCTATTATGGGTATTTTCTAATACAACAGGATTCTAAGAACATCAATGGTCACAATGCCCAATGCAGCCACACACACAAAATTGACTCTTTATGGAAGTTATACAAAAATCCATTAATGCACTCAGTCATATGGACATTGCAGGATGTCAGCTACTGAAGGGCTGAATCAGTGTCTGTCATTCATATGGATTAACAGGACCACAAAAACTTAAAGAATCTATAATGACAGATACATCTAATAATTGTACAAATGAATTTGTTTTGGATCAGCATCCTCCTGCTTATGTTTTGACAGATACATTGGTGACAATTGATCATTTGGCTAGGGATCTGTAGTTAAAAAGATTCTGAAGGTGCCACATTGTATCTGGCTATTTTGTCATCCTTCTGTAGATTTGTTCAGTTTCTAGTGAGCCTTCTTAAATTTACTGTACAAAACCATATCCCATGAAAAATGAATTGTTACTAGTAAGAGAACCCTTTTCTCTTAGTTTTGCACTGAAGTTAATGACAGTTCCAATTCTTTTCTTATTTTTTGGTACTGTACTGATTTCCATTGCTGTTTTATATTGTTTCTCACTTCCCTCCTTTTTTTAAAAGAAAATTTGATATTTGTCTAAAATTATGTTGTTTTTTTAAACAGAATGGAATCATATGGTAAACATATATTTTATCACAATTTCTTAAATTGGTAGCTGCACTGTAGTAACACATTTAAATGTTCATATGCACATTTTCTACAGCACATATTTCTAAATAAATAATTCTGCATCAGTGGAGCTCCTCTATATCTGGCTGATGATCCGCAGAGGGCAGGAATGCTAGATTTCTCTGCTGCCACCCACTGGTAGTTTAGATATTTGCAGAATTCCAAAGTATGATTCATAATTTCAGAAGCTGGAAATGTGTAAAAGATTAGGAAACTTGTAGCCTACAGGTTGAAAAATGTGCAAAAAAAGACTCTAATATTAAAAAACACTCAACAGTTTTAAATTGTTTATTATAATGTTTATTATAATCTATTAATTTCCATAATCACACGAAGGATATCTTTCGCCACAAAGATAATTTGGCCAGGAGATGTAGCCCACATTGAATGGTGCAAATCTCCAACACTGAGCTACTTCTTTGTCGCACTGGCAAATTATTTTTTCACATCTGTCTAGAGCAGCATCTGAAAAAAAAGGAATGAAGAAGATACTGCTCTGGTTATGATGAAGTAGAGAAAAAAAACAAAATAGCCCTGCTTATCTATGAAACTGGTATTTATTAATATCAGTTAAGATGGAGAATCTTTAAAAGATAAAGGATTGTTTTGTTTGAAACTTTTTTGAACATCTCAAAATGGTTAAAATAAAATACATATTGCTTGGGACATTAAAAAAAAAATTCATGGGGTCTTCAAGTCTCTTCTGTGCATGTAGAGAGTGCGTGTGGGGGCACACACGCAGGGGGCACATTGCCTGCGTGGGGTGGTGGGGTGCACATGCAGGGGTCACACGCACATGTGTGGGGGTGGGGTGCTTGCACAGAGTCATGGGGGGGTCATGCGTGCATGAGCGGGGGTGGGGCACATGCAGGGGGGTTGCGCATCATAGGTCCGACATCATGGCACTATATCTTACAATTACATAATGTGTATTAATGTATATATTAAAACAATGCACTGTACACTCCATGTTCATTTTTATTTATTAAGCCCTATGTCACACATCCTCTTTTAAAACAAACGTTTTTCTAGGCCCTTTTGTCAGGTTGCAATTTAGGAATCAAGAGAGTCATTCTGAGAGCAGTTTCTCAGCAACAGACGACTCTCCAAAAATCTAAACTTCTGAGTAATATGAAATATGAAAAAGAAAACACTTCTTTCACTAAGTGGGCAAAGGATTTTTAACCCTTTCTGTTCTTCTGTACTCTGAGGTAAAACCAGTGGTGGGATTCAGCCAGTTCACACCACTTTGGGCGAACCGGTTGTTAAATTACCCTCTCTCTCTCTCACACACACACACACACACACACACCATCAAAGTGGATCCTGGGCACTGCACTCCAATGGAGAAATGGGCAACAGAGTGGCCAGCATGAGGGAAGGAGGGGGCCGCTTTCCCTCTTCTCCCTGCTCCTCCTCCTCTCCTTGTGCCAGCCGCTCCATTTCCCATTTCTTGCGGTGCAGCGCCCAGGATCCACTTTGATAATGGATTGGGAGGTAATTTAATAACCAGTTCACCCAGGATCAGGTTGGCCATTGTGTGAGGCTTGTCCTGCAAGTGCCGTGGAACTAGGAGTGGGCCACACCTCCCACAATAGCCAACTTGACCCCGGGTGAACCAGTTGTTAAATTATTTGAATCCCACCACTAGATAAAACTGTAATTTTTAAGAAATCCACAGTCATGGTACTTTGTTAGGAGCAATGGCACAGTGGTTAGAAAGCAGTATTGCAGCTAACTCTGCCCACAGCTCAATCCTAACCAACTCAAAGTTGACTCAGCCTTCCATCCTTCCGAGATCAGTAAAATGAGGATCCAGATTGTTAGGGGAAATTTGCTGACACTGTAAACAGTTCAGGGAGTGCTGTAAAGCATTTTGGAGTAGTAGATAACTCTTAAATGCTCTTGCTATTGTTGTTATGGTGGTTAATGATCAAGAGCTGCCCTTTAGATTGAGAAGTGTCCAAGAACAAGGACCACAGTAGGCAGGGCTCTGGGTAGGGCTGGGGTTTTGCAGAGTTTTCAGACCTGTCTTCTTTTTAAGTTCTGTTCAGCCTGTTTTGAAGCATATCTTACAATTTCAATATGTCACGAACTCAAAGAAACAACACTGTATCACTATGTTTGGCCATCACAGTGATGGTTACAATGAATGGCCTGCATCCCTGAAATAACTGATTTTGCCCAGCTATGTTTTATGAATTATAGCAGATAAAAATTTGTAAAAATTCAACACTTAACTTTGGTGAAAGGTACATGGCATTAAGTTAGCATAAGACAGTATATATCTGTCTTCAATATTTAATACAGCCATTTTTCCCACCACTAGTCTATACACAAAGATTGAAACTGCTTTAAGTTAAGGTCATAGCCCAATAGTGGCCTGGCATGTCCTAGCACCATGCTTAGCAAAATGAAAAAAACAAAATGATACTCTGGCTAGGCATAGGATAGCAATATAATACTGTTGGTCAAACCTCATTTGAATGAGTTAATTAAAATACCCAACATCAAAATCAATACAATCATTTTTAACCCAGAGAAAGGTTTAATTCAATTACTTTATATTGAATTTTTCTAAGCTGAATCTTCAGGCAACTATGAGAAATTGTGTTAGTATTAAAGTTGTTTAAAATAGTCTGCTTAGAACAGTGTTATGAATCTTCGAATATGAGAAAACCAATAGGACCTTCTGAAATTAAAGCTGAATTCTCTAGAATATCTGTATGTACTTGTGCCACTCTAAGATAAAGTATATAAAAATAATGACATTCAGGTTGTCCCTTACCGCATATCACAGTATTGTTCTGACAAGTCCATTTATATGTGTCTATTTTGGGGTAACAGCCTTGTTGTTGTGCAAAGTCATAACAGCAGTCATGTCTATGGCAGCACCTTTCAGCGACAGAGAAATGATTAATACCATTGATGTGAGCCCTGAACATCAAACAGAATGTTTGGCACTGTGAAACTCTATCTCTAGTTTTACAGAGTTCTGGTGTGTGAGACATTTACAAGCCCAATCAAATACTTCCATGAAGCTCATTACAGTCTGGATATTTTAAGTAATTACTTTGCTGAAGTTTCTTAGGAAAACGCAGCAAAGGAAATTTGATGTTCATAAATATATATTGTGAATATATGTAGGGTGAAAACGTTAGTAATAATTCAAAATAAATACATTTCTAGTTCCACTGCAACAAGAGATCACATGGTCATACCTTTTGTTCTATTGCCTTCTCAATTTAGCAACATTATGATGTCATTCAGCATAATAAAGGACAGGGTTTATACTAATCATATCATGTTACTGTTCCAAGTACTCAATTATTTTGTTACTTGGTTTCCTTTTTCTTATTACATAATACCATTATTTTTCCATATATAATTGTCTCAAAGTAAATTTGACCTCATTTAAAATGTATTAAACAGAGTGGGATTAATTCAGTTGAATGTAATGGGAATACCAACTTAATAGAGAAAGAAGTGGCGTACGTACCAATCTGTTTCATCCTTGGGCCATCCGCTTCCTCCTGAACCACAATAGCATCCGTAAGCTAGATAGGCCAAAGGAAGTCGATTGGTACTACAAGTTAGGGCTCCGGATAGTTCAACGAGTCCTCTTTTATTCACAAAATGTTTTCTTCCAAGAACACCATTCCATACTGTAAAGGCAGAAATGAAGATTTTACTGCATTTGAGTAGGTTCATACAATAATTGCTTTATCTCTTTCTACACAATCTGTTTCTGCATTAATATATACATTATATCTGTGTTTGTATTGGGTAGCTGTTAGAAAGTAGAGGAAGTTTATATGAAGCTTTGGATTGGTGCACCCCTCAATATTGCTCAAGGTTTCAAGCAAGCCTACATGCAGAAAGTTGCACAGCAACACTGCTATTTTGGAGGAACCAACTTCTTTTTCCCCGTGCAATAGCTTTCAACAAACTGCCTTCTGCACTAGATGGTGAAAGATGAACAGGATTTTGAAAGCACTCCTTATAGGCTATATGAATATACTGTTTATGTCAAAACATTTGCTATGAACTAGAGGTATTAATTTTAGTCTGCACAGGAAAATGAAAATTAAGACCATGTTGGGAATACAGCAAATGAATGGGAAACACAACAAAGTAGAAAGGGCAAGCTTTCAACCTTCTGATTTAAATAGAATTCTTTACTGTTTATCTTGGGCATATTTTCAAGAGAAAAAGAAAACTACAAATTGAAGAATTGTTTTAAAATTATGTTGCTCTTTTTCCCAGGATATTTCTTGACTATGAAATATGCATGCCTGAAAATATTATATTATATTTTTATTACACAGTATTCAACCTTAACTATAAAACTGAATACAAATATGTCACTTTGTTGTAGGAAGAAAATAAAAAACTTAGTAGCGATTGCAAACTCTAAATCATAACAGGCAGGCATACGCTTAAACAGAAGCACTCTACTTCTACTTCTAATATACAGTATAAAGATTAAAGTGTGTGTGTGTGTGTGTGTGTGTGTTGCATAATTGCTCAAGTCACAGAAAAAAAAACTTCTATCTCATTGATAGAAAAACACGTATGTTTGTGTATGGGTCTGCATAGAATCTCAGAGCCTAAAAAAAATATTTCAATAGAAGTTTATTTTCAAAATTATATCAACATTAAAATAAGCAAAGTGATAAATTATTAATACTGGATTCAATCTGCGAATATTTACAGATTGCAAATTTGGCACCAAAGAAATTACAGTAAAAAGAAACTAAGAGTGAATTTCATCTTTTTTTATTGATTCCTGCCACCCATCAATTAAATTCAAAACTAAGTATCATTTCAAAATGGTTTCAGTCACTTTTTATATCCTATGTATGGTTTCAAAATTGGCTATTGTATTACAGTATTTATTCAGCAAGGTAGTTTTGCTGAATCCTTAGAAGTTTAAGAATGCACAGAAAGCCTTGTGATTTCTTTTACCTGGAAAGATTATTACATAACCTCTTAGAAAAATATCTGGAATTGTATTGGGTTATATGGGTTCTTATAATCTCAGTTTTCTTAACTCTGGAGTTTGGACTGATGTATTTTAAAGTCCACTAGGTTAAGAATATTCTAGTAATTTAAAATACCTTGTGTTCTTGGTCTTTTATTTTTAATTATTAAACTTATATGTCACCCATTTTCTCAGAGGCAGCTCTGGGCAGCTTACAGTATAAAACATTAAAACAAAAAGTAGGGATCTTAAATTCAAAACTTAAATTTAAAATTCAGTTAAAATAAAATTGATTAGTATTGAGAAGGAAGGAGTAGTGTATACAGGGAGGATATTATCTAATCCATTAGCCACTTCCAAAATCCCATACTCCCATTGGGGCTCAGGACCAGTTGGCACACCAGGTCTTCAAGGTCTTTCAGAAGGCCAAAAGGGTGGGCTTGAATCTCACCTCAGGGGACATGATATACATAGGGTGGCAGCTATGACAGACCCTTTCACCCAAAATTCCTTCACTGACAGGATTCACAGTATGCGCCTTCTACCAGCACAGGTGGGATGGGCTAGTTCCATCAGGGTGAGCCAGTTCCTTAGATAGCCAGAACCTATGCCATGAAGGGCTTTAAATGTGATAACCAATATCTTGAATTGAACCCAGAAGCAAACTGGCAACAGTGTAGCTTGCGGAACAGCAGTGTAACATGGGTCACTCTATGGCAGAGGAGCCAAACTTGCGGAACAGCAGTGTAACATGGGTCACCCTAGGGTAGGGGTGTCATGTGCTGGCCACACCCATCCCTGGTTTAGCGAAAAGGGGGAAAAAGTCACAATACGTCACGACGTGACTTTGATACCCCTCCCCTAGAACTGCCAATGAAGCTATGTTCTGCACCAGCTGAAGCTTCCAGATAGTCTTCAAAGGCAGCCCATGTAAAATACACTGCAGCAATCCATGTATGAGATGACGAGGGCTTGAATGACTGAGTACAGGTACTCCCAGTTCAAGAAAGGGCACAACTGATGCACTACTACTGAAGTTCTGCAATGGGCCTCTTAGCTACAACTGCCAGCTGCTCATTGAGCAGAAATCATGAGTCCAGGAGAATTCCCAGATTGTGCATCGGGTTTGTCTGAGGGAGTGCAACCTCATCCAGAACTAAAGATGTTAAAATCCCAGAACTAGAAGCTTTGCATCTTACAGGGTTTATTAATCTGCATGCAAGTTCTATATTGTGAAACCAATGCCTCTAATATCTGACAGCATCTACTATCATTATTTAAATAAACATGCATTTTTCTGCTGACATTTGTTTACTCCATTTCAGCCACACATGAAATAAACTTTTCTACAAAAACATCGCTGTAGGAGGATGGAAGAATGGGTACAGTGATATTTAAAGAGTCACCAACACATAAAGATGGAAGATATGTTCAACTATGAGAATTGTTATTTGCCCTTGTGCTGAAATACTTATTGAACTAGGTCCACCAAAGTGGTTTTAATTGTCTAACAATACATTTAGGTGTGACACCCACTTAACTGGAATATGTACAATCTTCAAGATACAAGTCTTTATCTCTGTTTGCAGGTTTTCACACGAATGAAACAAATGTACCTATTCTTTTATTATTTAAATGCTCAAACAAGTTATTATGACATCATTGTTTTCATGATTGAGGACAATATGAAAAAGTGTGCTATCCATGTCTTCTTTGCTTCACTTGAATACAGAAATTTAAGACTCATATAATACATCGTCAGCATTAAGTGAGGAAAAAAGAAGGGAAAAGGATCAGAATTTCTTTCAGGCCAGCATCTACCATATTTAACATTTCATTTGCACTCACCTGCCTGAAACAGCAGCAGTGTCACCAACCAGCGTGCCATTTGGAGATCGTATCACTCCACTGTATCTACACACCTACAGTCTGTTTAGATTCTCCCTGCAGTTCTGCTGTCAAACTGAGCCAAGCAATGGGTGTGTATACGCAATCTTACTGGATTGCTCCTTTATAGTCTACTCTCAGAACTAAATGACTGAATTTTACTTCCTTCTGGCAGAGAGATCATTATTGAGAGGCTGGAGGAAGAACAGTTTGTGATGGCAGGATTTCTATTTGCAGATTGTTCCTTTCATCAAGTCCTGATACAAAGGAATTTATTGAATCTGCTGGATAGTTTGATATATTATAACCACAAAGCTGGTGTTCTTTTCCTGCTTTTGTTTGCATTCCTTAACTGACCTCACCATTTGCTTCATAAATCTTAGTGTTAAAGACTTACTTCTGTAACTAGTATTGGCAGCATTTAAACTAAAGAAGTATTAAAATAAAGATCCTTTGTCTTAATGCTTGAGATTTTATCAAATTGTTTAAAATGAAAAATATGCAGTAGTTCAAAATCTGGTAACAGGTTTCCCAATATAATATCTGTGGCCCAACCATGTCTAGGGATTCCTTCAACCACCTGACTTTTATTTGGGACTTACCTTCTTCTATGATAGCCATTTTGTGAAAGGACAAGGCCTCTCCCATGACAGAGTTCTCAAAGGTCCATATGGTTGAATGTTCCATTCTCATTTGTCCTGCAACAAAGCTGACAATGTATATCCCCATCTACTCATTGGAGCCAGCTATCTCTAATCCATGAACTTTAGCATTTTCCAAATAGAATTATTAATTATTTATTGTTTAAGTGACTTGAGGTAGTAAAGAAAGTGGGATTAATCTAGTTGATTAATGGAATTTAAATAGAAAGGAAAAATGCAGTTTTAAAAGTGATGATCTTCTGCTTCTGTCCTTGGTTTAGTAAACCTCACAGTGGGTCTTCGACAACTTGGCATGGCCAACTCAACACAGCCAGTTTGCCACCACCTTTGCCAACTCACTGCTGTCAAGTCATTACAGGACAACTCAACTCTGCCAATTCTCTGCGGAGACAACTCACCGCAGGTAGCCAGAGGGAGAGGCGGGTGGACAAACGAGCAGGTGGGCACAGTGCAGCGCAGTGGTGGTGACCAGCAACATACCATTTTCACACATCCCGCTGCCTCTGTAGGCTGTTTAGTAGCAGTGGTGTTTGGGCCATTTGGGCCAGTGGTGATGGGAGGGACAGGTGGCAGGGAGGCAGAGGAAGCCAAACATATCCCATTTTCACACCACCTGGGAGATCTGCACAGTAGCAGCAGGTGTGAAGATGACATGCGCCTGGCCCCTGCCACCTGCCTCCTACCACCCCTGAATGGCCCAAACATCGCCACTGCCTCCAAATGGTCCATGGCAGGAGCAATGGCAGTGTGTGTATGAAAATTTGAAGCCACCAGTGTGTTCTGCCCACTCACTCACCTGTCTAGCTGTCCCTCTAGCTGCCTGTGGCAAGTTGTCCCCACAGTAAATTGGCCATGTTGAGATGTCCTGTGACTTGGCAGCGATGAGTTGGTAGAAGTGACTTGGCAATGGCGAGCTGGCCGTACTGAGGTTGCTGCAATGAGCTGGCTGCACCAAATTGGCACATTCCACCTCACAGTAATATAAATGGCTTAAAAAAATTTTAAAATTAGATTGGTAGGGATAGATATGAAAACAGTAAGTAACCTGACATCTTAAATTATTATTATAAGTTTTTACTGGCAGCAGGCAATTTACAATTGCGCACATCTCCTTCAGCTCTTTGTGGAACTATCCTAAACTCTGCCTTTAAATTACAAGAAAGAAATACTCAAGGATGGGTATATGTATGTACAAAACAAAGCTGAGAATTCCTGCCATGATTTGACCCCAAGAAAAAAATGATTTCCTTATGTAACTTGGAATATGATGTGTATATGTTGAAATATCAAGCCCTTTGATATATGAGGCTAATTCATATCAAAACCAAGGCCCTGGGAAAAGTAAAATAGAAGGTTTATTGTAAAAGGGGAAGGATTTCATCCTTGCAATAAGAAGTAATAGTACAAATGAGAGTATGGCTATACCCTAAAGATATTAATGTGAAAAAGAAAAGGAAAAAATAAGAAAATAAAAACAAAATAGTGAAGCGACTTCTGTTCATTATAAGTACAGATAAACTTAGTAGTTCTTTGCTCCCTATATGGTAGCCCTAGAATCTTTTTCAGAAAATAAAATAGATTACTAATTACAGGCTAGTTCTTTACCTTCCTTGGGTAAAATAGCACTCTAATAAAGCAATAATTGGTAGTTTTATCCCTCACAGCAAGAGACTTGCCTCCCCTGGCACTGGTAATATGTTCTCTAACTTCCCAAAATGTTCACCAGCCCAAGAAGTTGGTATTTCTGAACTAGTTGCAATAAGATAACAAAAATGAAAGAAACAAAAGACAAAGATGCAATTTTTAAGAAACACACAGGCCCATGCACACAAAAGACAATTTTTAGGAGTAGAATGGACAGATTGGAAGATGAGACAGAAGAGTTAAGCCTGCTTACAGTGCAACTGAGCTCTGCTTGGGAGCCATCGTAAGGAGTGGATTGGTTTACCTAGTAACCCCTATATGCATCTATTTGCCTTCTATAACTGTTCATGTGAATGGACTGAGTGTGGAAAGCAAATGGATGTTATATTAACTACTGCAAAAAATTAATGTATTAAGAACAAAAGATCGAAAGTAGGAGGGTATAGCCTGTGTTTTATCCTCTCACAATGCAGAATTCAGAATAATGGTTTTAAATGATAAGAAATGAGATAGTGACTGAATGTTTGGAAAGTGAGTATCCCAGAGGATGGTTTCTCTATATTGTTTGGGTTGCCATGCCATAATCAATAACATGGACATGAGGTTCTGTAAACTAGTATACTCACAATATGCATTCCCAAAACCTCTGACTCATCCCACCAGAGAAAATGAATGTGCATGTTATTACCCTCAAGATTTGGATGAAACTTGCATTACAAGTTCAGCCTACGTTATAGTGGGCTTTACTTTTCTTACAGGAAAACCTGCCTGCATGTCTCCTAACTACCAGCTCCCAGTTAATGCTTCATTTACCTCGCCAAAGGAATGCCTTCAAAGGCAATTTTGTTGGCATACTGCTCACACAAGATTTGCTGAATTAACATACCTCGTGGCTTGCTAGAACACCATGTGTATTGTTGATTAAGCACTAAAGTGAAAAGAAAACTTATAAGGTTTTTCAATATATTTATAATTTTCAAAAAATAACCAAATGTATACAAATATATGTGAACAAGGCAGGGCACTTGGTGTGTGCCTGTATAGGGGTGGAGACCCTTAAAATGTATGTGCCTATTTTCTTGTGAGAAAAAAGGTAAAAAAGCTGTTTTGTTAATTCAAAGAGCAATGCAAACTCAGTTTGAAACAGAAAGTGAGGATCAGTATGCTGAAGGGTATTTTCTGCAAGGTGTGCAGTCAGGCAAGCATGTTGACATCATTCTGAAAGCATTTGAGATCTGCAATTAGTAAGAAAAATGTGAAGAAATTGTGTATTGGTTTTACATTATATGACCAGAAATTTAGCACCTAGAAAGACTGGTAACATGACTGATCTCAGTTATTGGATTGGAGAACCAATTGCCCATGTAAGTGATGGGCTACTCTAATGTGTTTAATAAATTGCTTAATTCATTACATCCTTTATTTTGTCCCCCTTCCCACATACACACACATAATAATATTGCCAAAATTGGCCAAGTAGTTTTTAATTATGCTCATGGGGCCAACTGCCCATCCTGAACAAATTTAAGTGCATGATAATCATGTACAATACAGGTCATGATAATTAAACTCTTTTCAGTAAAATCTGTTTCATGTTTTCTCATGGCAACTCATCTATTGGAAATGTGAACAATTTAAATATGCACACTTGTTTCAGCTGCTACAAACTTTAAGTGGATTAACAACACATGTTCATTTTAAAATAACTTTTATAGCTATTTGAATTCATTATAGAGAAGCCTGATAATTACATTATGTTTAACATGCACAATGTGATATAAAAATTAAGGAATGATATCCTTTTTATAACCAGTTTAGATTTCAAAAATGCAATGTATTCCATCTCAAACTAAACTGTGGGAAATGATTAAGGCCACTAACATTGACAAATGGCTACTGCTCATTAACAAGTTATATATTAAGATTAATTGATGCCATCAGCTTGGAAGACTCTGGCCCAATGCCTGAACAAAGGTGTGTCCGTGAACCTCTTATTGTTCAAATTCTATATTAATACCCTAGCCAAGACTCTCCATAGACCACATTCCCACCTGCTCGTGTTGGTGGAGCAATCCTTATGGAAGCATTGCTTTTATCATACAACCAAGTTGGCTTCAGGAGGATCTTGTAGAGTCTCATCCAATTTTGCAGAGAAAATATACATACATTATCTACAAAAAGACAAAATTAATGGACTTTGCTCTCCCATAATTGATTGACTGACAACATTTAGATAGAACAAACTGTTTCAAGCAGCTCAAAGCCTACACAGAATATACAGTATTTTATCCGTTTATATTATTTCATTTAGAAGCTGCCCAAATGACTCAAAGCTCAGCAACTGTCCTAAATTTTTCCTACTTACAAGGGGATAGATTCATAGATTGATATTCAAAGGAAAAAATAAGTTCCCTCTGTTAAAATTCCAGGCAAAACCATCTTTATTATGCAAAACTTGATCCTTTTCCCAAGTAGAATCAAAATTATCAAACTTCATTGGAATGATTTTACAACTGTTTAGATGTGTTCCTAATTCTACCTTTGTGGCTGGAGATTGGCTTTCCAAGGGTGGGAACAAGAGCTGACTAGCAATTGCCAACTACTGGTTGAAGAATAAAGTCTTCCTAGCAGGCCTAATCTTACATATAATCTCCAATAACAATCAAAGTGGAAGTAGGCTATATTTTTCTTGGGTCAAGAAAAAAGAAAATGGTACTAGTATAACTATGATGGAATTCTCTGAGCCTGGGGACAAAAATAGAGATTTTTAAATATTACAAAACAAAAACATATAGCTATTTTTGTGGTTTCAGATAAACACCGATATCTCCCCATTAAACCAAGACCTATAAATAAAAGTTAGTAGGAAGGCCTAGGTTCCTATAAATATTCTATAATGTTTTCTCCCTTTTCTTTTTTCAACCCCATTTTTCCTTTTGGATATACACACACCAGAACATGTTCTCTTTGTTGCAATTGGTTGAATCATAACTATCATAATCCCCACAAATCCTAATGGAACTTCTGAAAATATTAGATTTGATATAAATTAGCATGACTTTAAATTCTGGTTGTGTTTTATAAATAGAGTACTTCTTTTATATGGGAGCCAGTTCGATGACATAATCAAGGCACCAGGCTAGAAACTCTGTAAGACTGAGTTGTAGTCCCACTTTAAGCATGCAACCAGATGAGTGACCCTGGACCAGTTATTCTCTCTCAGCATAGGAAGAAGGCAATGGCAAACTACTTCCAAAAAACCTTGCCAAGAAAACAGTAGGGACTAATCAGGCAGTTGTAGGACTCAACACTGACTTGAAGGCACAACTAAATATTTATCTATAGTTATGTACTTTAATAACGTATAGTATTCAGATTGACTGTAATTTTTAGCTCTCCTTCTGGTTTTAATCCCCATACTTTTTAATTTTGCACTAACAATATTAATTTTAGTATTTTTAAATTCCAGCCATATATTTAATTTTTACTTCTATTTTAGAGTGTTTTTATTAGCTTTACACTGGTTACGACCAAAATAAATGAAAAACAAGCAAACAACACTAAGGCTCTGCCTTCATATTTTACAAGGACCAAAAGTTATATGGGGCAAGTTACAATAACCAGTTTCCAGTATTTTGTAACCAAACTCCTCCTCCTTTATAACAAATCTGTTTAATCTTGCTTTTTCTTTACAATAAATCCACTGTGATAACTCTGCTTTCTTGGTTGTAAGTGAACAGAGAACCCAAGTTGTCAATCACTATGAAGGGCTTAGAAAGAAATTACATGCTTTATGAAAACTTGCTAACTATATCTCCTTCCTTTAATTTTTCAAACAGAAAAAAACTACAATAAGGTTTGTGTCCTTAATTGCCTTATAAAACCAAATCTAAAGTAAACTGTCCTGACAGATTAGGAATTATAGAGAACATGACCAATGTTTGACTATACTCTTTAAAGAGATTGTGACGCCTCTCCTGCGCGAGCTGCATTGGTTGCCGGTGGCTTTCCGGGTTCACTTTAAGATTCTAGTTTTGACCTTTAAAGCGATCCATGGCATTGGGCCAGGCTACCTGCAGGACCGCGTTCTGCCGGTGATCTCCAACAGACCTGTGCGTTCCCACAGGGAGGGCCTTCTCCGGGTGCCGTCGGCCTCTATGTGTCGTCTGGCGGCCCCCAGGAATAGGGCCTTCTCTGTGGGGGCCCCTGCCCTCTGGAATAGTCTGCCCCCAGAGATACGTACCAGCACGGACCTGAGAGCCTTCAGACGTGTGTTAAAAACCTGGCTCTTCGAGCAGGCTGGCCTGGGCTGATACAAGATTTTAACCGTCTCCCATTTTAATTTGGATTCTAATTTGGGGTTTTTAAATATTTATGGGGGAGGATGGACTTTTAATTATAACAGCCCAAAATTATTTAATTCATTTTAATTTTTGTATTGTGTGTCGGGGTAGAATCGGCTGTGCACCGCCCTGAGTCCTTCGGGAGAAGGGCGGTATATAAGTGTTTGATAAATAAATAAAAAATAAACATTAACTTTTATTGCACTTGATCTTCATCCAAGCTAATTAAAGCAATCCTATACTCCTATAATGCTTTCAAACAAAAGTAACTTTATTATAATTCTTAGTGTGATAGTTTACCATAGCACAAAGCAACAAAGCCTCCTTTGTAAACAGGCCACTTGACTGTTAGCTGATCACAGTTTAGTTTTTATCTTGTCTGCTTTGGAGTGACTTGGAATTGCAGATCTTCACTAATGTAGATATGTTCAACTAAATTTTGATGGAAAATCTTAACCTAAATTTATTAATGGGTAATTTCTACAGTTTTCAAAGTTCACTGTCTATTGCTGATAGAGGTGTTTCAGGGAAGTGCCTCAGATTGGAAAAAATGGCGAGGAGAAAGTTCAGCTATTGGCAAATCTCCCTATAAATCACTCTGCACATTTTAAAGGAAAGTGGAATTGTTTGTTATAAATACTCCAACTGCTATATTTAGATATCATGTAGAAGTCATTTCATATGCTACAGAATTTAAGGCAGTTTTTGGTTGCTAAAGAGCATAGTGATGAAACACTGAGAAAATCTTATATTTCATTCAATATTTCTATACGTATGTTAGAGATGATTGTTGTTGATGTCCCTTTAAGTTTCTGAGAGCTCACACAACTATTTTTTAAATTGTTTTCTGACAAGTTAAGTTAAAAAACTGTGCCTCTGTTGTTTGGAGTTTGCCACTAAATTTTGCTGACACCATTTAAAAGAAGATCCAGAATAGTGTAGTGATAGCATAGAACTAAGAAGACCAAAGCTGAAATCCATTGTCAGCTATGCAAGCCAAGTGAATGATTCTGGAGCAGTCACTCACCCACCCCCATCTACCTTAACATGTTTGTTGAGAAAAATCAGGAAGAAGTGTTATACATGCTACTTTCAGTTACAGAATGACATCATTAAAATGAAGGGAACAGCAACAGCACTTTATGTTCTGTTTGGATGTGGACTGTATTTCAGTCTGTGCTGTACATGACTCTGCAGAAGGTTCTCCAAAGCCAATTTCCTCATCTGATCTAAAACATCCTCATTTCAAATATATATTTGATGCTGTTGAGAACTGTTTGTCCTTTCCTTCCTAAGTTTCCCTAGCCACTTGAAAAGGAGTCATGACTTTTCAGTCAAATAGTAATTTAAAGGGTTTGGGCAGTTTTTCGGTACACTCAAGTTTCTAGATTGCCATTGTAAATGCCATGTAATATACATTACATTACTCCTGGTATCCTGATCAGCAGAGACTAAGATGGCAAGCTAGAAATACAAGTGTACCGAAAAACCACCCACACCAATCAAGTGCTTCACTACCAAAATAATAACCCAACCTCCCACAAGAGAAGCTGTGTAAGAACTCTAGCACAAACACACTGCAACAACCCTGAACAGCCAAAAAAGGAAACAGATTATCTAAATAACATCTTCCAACAAAATGGATATCCATGCAACATGATCGGAAAGTGCCTGACCATTCAACCCAATATAGCACAACCAAAGCAAGCTATAAAAAGGATAACAGTGACATACATCAAAAACATCTCAGAAAGTACCAACAGACTATTATAACCACATGGAATCAGCATAGCATCCAAGCCATCTAAAGTTCTCCAAAACATTCTGAGTATCCAAAAGACCCAACAGCCCCAGAAGAAAAAACATGTGTCATCTACAATATACAGTGTAAAGATTGCAACAGCCACTACATAGACAAACAGAAGACTAGGAGAAGCATGCATTAATGCTAGCTGATGAAAACTCTTCAATTTCATAACATATGGACTTGGCTTAGTTTCAACTGAAAAACTTACCATCCTAAACCAAGCCAAGTCCAAAAATACTAAAGAATTCCTGGAAGCCTGGCACTCTGGGAAAAAAATGGCCTTCAATAGACACATAAACAATACCTACATACTGAGCAAAAGAGACAGTCAACAAGCCAAAGAGGAAGCAAAAAGATCAAAACACTTCCCCACCAGCAATCAACCTCCAGATGAGCAGAGATTAACACCAAGATTAACCTCAAACCAAAAATAAAGACATAAACAATATCCCAATCAACTACCGAACAAGCTAACAGTAAACAGCCCAACCAAAGAATCTCCAAGACCACTCTCACAAATATTGATATGGCAAGCCACCGGAATATAAATTGAGAGCAAACCTCACAACCCACTAGCACTGATGATATTACCTGGTTTGGTTAATGGAACATCTGCAAAAAAACAACCAAGCTCAAAGAGCAGTCAGGACCCCTCATAATTTAATTTTGCAATATATAGTATTTTTTTGCATGTGTGCACTGTGTATACTATTTGAATGCAAATTTATATAACGGATACTTAATTATGAGTGTTATGGTTGTAAAACCAATTTGATAATTATAAGATATTCACAATTTCTGATGAATTCAGGGAGCTGTTAGAACAGGGGTGTCAAACTCACATTGTCACGGTCACGGTGTTGTCATGTGACGTATTGGGACATTTTTCCCCCTTTGCTAAACCGGGCATGGACGTGGCTGGGAGTTTGACAGCCCTGAGTTAAAATATTTTGGGTCATATATTTCATATGTCAGTCATAATTTCATCTGGTTGAAGGTTTTGAACAGAATGGGCTTATTTTCAGCAGCTAGAGTTATTTTAGAGATCTCTTGAAATATTGCAATTTATTTCTCCAGTGTGATTTCAGCATAAAAATAAGACTTTAATTTCTTGAACTAAAACTTACCGACAGAATCTCTAGATTGGAGATCATTGTAGCCTACTATACAGCAAAAGTAAAACTCTGTTTCCACCTAGTGGAAATTACCAGAAAAGATTTAGAATATGCTTTATAATGGAATGTGAATTTACAGGCACTGATCTATGGGACTTACTCTACAAAGAGTCCTTTAAAAGACATTAGGAAAATATGAAATGTATGCAATATCCATGTAATCTACAAGTATTAAGAACCAAGGCAGCGATATTTATTATACCTTTTCCAATTCTATTTTAAAGTTATGTTGCCAACTGTGATAGATGTTATTAACCAACACAATGTACTTATTTCTACATAAGGGAGTAAAAATATTTACGTAATATGTAGTGTATAAGAATTGTAACTGTGAGCTACAGGGAGTTTTTTTTTAAATATGTAGAATCTCATATAAAACTTTACCTTGAATGCAATAGCAGAAACTGTTCTAGAATACATTGATATGCAACTCACCAATAATCTGCAAAATAAAATACTTTTTAAAGTTTCATAAAATGTTTCCTTAGAATATCAGTACTGAGTCTTCAGTTGATTCCCCATTGTTATTTATATTTATTTGTTCCTTAAAAAGCTAAGCAGGGTTGACTAGTAGACTTAGTCAATGTTTTGGTGGGAACAAACTAAGATATATCAAAGATTCAAGCTTGATAGAGAAGTCAAAACACTCAGGAAGAAGCTAATGGCAATCCATTTCCATATCACTGCCAAGAATTTTGTATGAAATCCTAGCAGTTCATTTTTATTCAATTACTCTCTAACTAGAGAAAGGCAATCATATTGTGATACTATCCGATTTGCTCCTTCTGAAGCTTCCCAAACCTGGATCCCTTCAAGTCTTGAAAATGTAGCTGGAGTTGCAATCTCAATTTCTGAAGATACCCAGCTAGAAAAAAAGACAGGGATAAATTGTTACTTTCTCTATTTTATCGTTGGGCTTGGTGTATGAAACAGACTCAAGACTATTTGTTGCATTACAGCACAGTGGTCTTTGCTGAATGAAAAAAACAGAACTGATTAGAATAGTGTTTTTCCATTTCTAACCTTTTCTACCTCTGTGTCAGAGCTGTATAGTAGTACACATCTACTTTGTTGAGTACCTACTAACTCTCCCCTTATTGGTGTCCCCCTCCCCTGCCCAGTGTATCACTGAGAGAGAAAAATAGGAAGGAAATTGACAGTTCTTGTGGTGTAAGCTTAAAGCCTCTCTCCTTCCTTTTCCAGACCTCCACAGGTGCTCTTTGTGTAGAGGTTGCAGGATGCACCTCCCTTTAGTTCTTCTCCCAGCCCAGCCCTTCCCTGTTTAGGATTTCCTCATAGATTCCAGTTGTCTGTCCTCAGGCAACCACCTCCCTCTGTTCCTGACTGCCTTGTGGTTCAAGTGAAGCTTCTCTGTTGGGGAGTTTTCACTTCTCCCTCTGGGGCCAAAAACACTCTTTGCCTTGATGCTTTAAAGCATGACAGGCTCAAATGTGCTAACTGGTCTCTTCTACTGCTTCCACTTTTTTGTTTACAGCTCAACCCACCACATTTCCACTAGCAGCTGAGGAGGCAGGGTTCCCTCCAAGGTTGTAGTTTCCATATTTTAGGTCTGGTCAATGAGCCGGCTGCCTCCCTCTGCCACCAACAGACCTGGGAAGCAATCAGGGTGGGATTGGGATAGCAGAGCCACCCTGCAAAGCCATATCAGAGTTTCCCCTCTATGCTTTCTCTCCTTTCTTTCTGCTGACTTACGCCAGATAGCCACAACCAGCTTGGCCAGAAAACCCATATGCCACATGCATACCACAACAGGAGAGATAAAAATAGACAGAATTGTAATGCCTTCTAGCATTAACAAAGTATATTAAAGGGAAAGGTGTACATAATAAAAGGGCATATGTGGTTTCATTTTTACAGAGCGGTTTCACCAAATTACTCAACAGTATTTCTGCCAACAAAAATATTGCTTTGTTAACAACCCTCCTGACTCTAATAATAAAACCATCTTGTACAAATTAGAAATTCAGCTGCATCAGTCTACTGGAGGATGAAGGTCTTTTCATAGAGGGTTATGGATTATAATCCATCAATACTGGACTACCGTGAGTTGGTAAATCATTTTTTTTGAGATCCCAGCTTAGGGCTGAGAGGAATGACTTACCAAAGTTACCCATGAACTTCCTGACACATTTTAATCCATATTGAATAACATTTTAATATATTTAAGCTAAATACTAAATTATTTCAATTCCTAGCAGTGACATTTCTTGATAGAAAAATCAGTTGGCATTAACAGAAGGCAGAAAGTTGCAAATGCTGTATATTAAAGAAACCTATAATCCAAGTAGAATGGGGAAGAAATGATACTTCAACATCTTTCAGAAATTCATTACAATTAAGAAAACTGAGGTGGACATATACAACATGTTTAAAAGTATTCACAAAACCTTATTTATAGAGCCAATCACAGGTAGTTAAGCTGCCAAACAATATTCTAAATAGTGGATTGAAACTTCTCTAGAACTGGCTATGCCTGGTTGTATCTTTATTGTAAACATTATGCTCCTTAATACCACATAATCCCCCAAACAAGATCTATTCATGCATAGGAAGCAACTGGTAGGAGAAATAGAGAACTATCAACACCTCTCTGTTGATTTATAAACTCAATCTTTGGTTGAGTTGTATGTATCCCTTTCTTGGAAACTTCTATCTATCTATTTTTCCTGGAAGCTAGCATCTGACAAATCGGCCCTTAAATAGGTACACAGATATAAATAACATCTATATTCTATGCAAAAGAGAAAATAAACAAGTCAAAGAGGGAACAAATCACTAGCAGTCAACACCCAGAGGAGCAGAGATTAACACCAAGATTAATCTCAGACCAACAATTAAGAAGTAAACAATATCTCAATTAAGAAATTGCCAAACAAGATAAACAGTAAACAGTCCAAGCAAAGAACCTCCAAGACTACTTCCACCAATACTGACAGGGCAAGCCACTAGAATATAAAATGAGAGCAAATCCTACTCCCTACTTGTGCTTATGATGTTACACAATTTGGGTAATGAAAAGTCTGTCAGAAAATGACCAAGCTCAGAGGGCACTAAGGACCTTTCTTCTATCTCATTTCTCACACATATATCTGGTCAGTTGTTCAATATTTCAGAATAAAAATGTCTCCAGTTTGATTTAAGCAATTAACTAACTAGGAGTGATCCAGAGGAACTGCTAGTGGGGTGCATGGATAAGTTGCAAAACTACATTTGTGAAGTATGAGGAGTGGCTGCATGAAATAGCAATAGCACTTAGACTTATATACTGCTTCACAGTGCTTTTACAGCCCTCTCTAAGCAGTTTAGAGTCAGCATATTGCCACCAACAGTCTGGGTCCTCATTTTACCCACCTCAGAAGGATGGAAGACTGAGTCAACCTTGAGCTGGTAGGACTTGAACTTCCAAACTGCTGGCAATCAGCAGTCAGCAGAAGTAGCCTGCAGTACTGCACTATAGCCACTGCACCACCACGGTTCTTAATATGTAATCTAATATCTTATCATTTAAAAATTACAAGTTTAATTTAAAAACTTTTTGAATTTTTTGAATTGTATAATTTTAGAACAATTTGGCTTTTCCCGCACGCTATATATAAATCTATTTTTCCTTATTCCTTCTCTTCCTGACATACTTTAGTTTTCCTATCCACATTCAGAGAAAACTTCATTTGTACAGATGAAATGAGAAAACAAGAAAACAAAAGCACATTTGGGAAGAAAATACAGAGAATATCAGCACATTAATTTAAGATGACTTTCACATACCAATCTGGGAAAGAAATCCAACACATCATCTGACATACATAGGATCAGACTTAAAGTATTTCTGATGGAAATGAGGGAACTTAACTTAATCTATTTCATAAATTGCAATGTGGTATACCTACTAATATTAAACAAACTTACTAAATGCAATGAACTCCAATCAACACAATGGAGGCACATTGTTACTCAAAATAACGAATTTGGGTCTATTAAAAGTGCACTACCTCTCCTATCAAAAATACCAGCAATTCCCAATACCATAAAGTGTATTACAATACCACAAACACATCCTTGTCAATAGATTATTGAGTAACCCACCCAATAAGAGTTTCAATAGCAATGTTTCAGTTTTATTTCAAGGTATCTCCACCCATTTCACCCTTCTAAAATTAACATTATTGTTGTTTGTGTTCCAACATTGTACACATAGTTTCTGTACTCAAGAGTTCCAATTAATGCTTTAAACTCATTTAAATAGTTGACCAATTTACTCCTCGCAAAACTCCTTTACATACTACATAATTCTTAAATGAACACTTCCTTGTGGGAATTAACATGGAATGTTTTAGATTACAAAAGCATATCCTATTTTTTATTCTGCTTCAAAAATAATTATTTCATATTAAAAATTCATATCAAAAATTAAAAATGATGTGTACAGTTACTATAGGGGTAAAAGAAAGATCTGGCCCTCTGGATAATTTAAAGTAATCCATCAAGGATTCCATGTGATTTTTTTGGCAAAAAGAAATCATGACATCTGTCCCAGGTAAGGGACAGAACATCATGAAGAAAATCTATCTATGTAGTCAGTAAGAAATGATAATGACTATGTCACATAATCAATAAAGGAGATGCTTAACAGTGGAATATAAATGATCCCACAACATATTTGAAAAAAATGTAAAATAAGTTTTAATTAAAGATGTTTGGGAGAGAGGTGTGAAAACTCATGGTGGTAATCACAATTATGCAACTGAATCCACATTTTTACTTTTTTGACTCTCCCCAATTATTTCCCTTAGAATAAATTCCTGAGTTTAGAATATTTTAACGATTAAGGGTCCCACAAAAGATAAACCAAACAAATAAATAAGCATGCACTCACATGCTTTTGAAAGTCATAGCATGTTAGTCGATTTAAAGTCTGAGTTTTAGTTATATATTTCTAGGCAGAAGTATGTTCCAGTGTTAAAATCTATAAACTTGAAAAAAACAGAAAAAAGAAATATTACACAAAAACTTTATGAGGGTTGAATAACAAGTAATGCCTCCAATATTATAAACTGCCAACAAATGATGGTATTAACATGTTAAAAGTTCTAATGTTTAGATTTAGAATGAGCTGGAAGGGACCTTGGAGGTCTTCTAGACTAGCCCCCTGCTCAATAGAACCTATACTATTTCAGATAAATGACTGTCTAAAATGACTTCTTAAAAACATCCAGTGATGGAGCGCCCACAATTTCTGAAAGCAAGCTATTTCACTGGTTAATTGTCCTCAATGTTAAGAAGTTTCTCCTTAATTCCAAGTTGCTTCTCTTTTTGATTAGTTTTCAACCATTGTTTCTTATCCTGCTCTTCGGTGCTTTGGAGACTAAAACATCTTTGGATCCCCTCTTCTTTGTGGCAGTCCCTCAAGTACTGGAATACTGCTATCATGTCACCCCTAATTCTTCTTCTTTTTAGACTAGCCAAACCCAAATCCTGCATCCGTTCTTCATATGTTTTAGTCTCCAGGCCTTTGATCATCTTAATTGCTCTTCTCGGAACTTTTTCCAGTCTCAACATCTTTTCTGTATGTTCTTTAGATTTGTTCTTTCACTTCAATTGGCAGGAAGTGGCTGTGAGAAAACGCTGTTTATGGTTTGTGATATGAAATCCTGAAATGAGTATTCATCAGTGTTTTAAGCAACATGTTGTAATTTAATTTTTGACTGCTGAAGGAGTCTTTCCAATCAAAGTATGCACAGCCTTATTTTCTATAGTTTAGAAGAAAAAATGTATTTTTCAATTTGCATAGAAAATATTCAACATCAAAGGATTTCTAATGTCTTATAGTTTTCTGAGCTGTCTTCTTTTTTTAAACAAACTGCCCATTCCTGTTCTGCCTAAATTCACTATATTCAAATGAATGGAAACCTGTTCGAGAACACAGCAAAGCAATATTTATTCAACACACGCTTTCATGTTTAGAACATATAAATTTTGTGCCTTAGGCTAGAGGAGTTTAAAAGTATGCAAATTATTAATCTCATCTGTTTTGAAGTAAAGTAGGATAAACCTCTGACAATTAAAAACACACAGTAGGTTTCAACTACTGTAATAAAAATAAGAGGCTGATATAATGCTTTTTGCCATAAATTCAATTCAAACTCATGTTTTAAAATAATCTTTCTTTTTCTCTAAACAACTAAAGGGAGTTGCTATTCATTTATTACGAGAACCAGACACTTCTATACATTATGTATCAAATTTTCCCAGAGTGAAAACTTCAACAGTATTCTCTTTGCTCTCGGAATACATGCAAAACTAACTGCTGTATTAAAGATGTCTGTGAAAATGTGTTTAAAACATATGACTAACATTTTTGAATTCTTCAGTGAGAAGGAATAATTCCATCTTTTCCTTTTTCCACAATGTATTTAAAAAAAGTGTTATTGCACACACATACATGTTTTATGTCCTCTGTATAAAATAAGAAAAATATATTTTAATTACAAGCTGCAAGGCTGGATGCAGTCTTTGCAAGGTACATCCTAAATGTAGCTATTTATTTGTAAAAATTCTGGTACAAATATTGATAAACTTGGAAGCATTGTATAAATTTTCTTACTCAATGTGTATCTTTTCATAATCTTGGTTTTATCATTTGAAGCAAACTCAATGCACTCTTCATTTCCTCCCTATGTTTATCAAATGATTTGAAAAGGAAAAGGGTGGATGCATTAAAAGAAACTGTTATTTGACGTATATTTTCTTCTATCATCAGGCACATACAACTCCAGTAAAATTAATGAGTCTTAGCTCAGGTTTATTTTCTTAAAACAAAATTGTTCATTTAGATGACATGAATAATAATTCTACAAAATGTAGTATTGCATAAATAAAATATTTAAAAAATCAGATTTATATACAGATATATTTGTCAAATTAGAAAGTAAATTTTGTTATGGATGCTTCTATTACAAAAGAGAGAGAGAAATGCACACATAATCTTGATAATCATTTCACAATACTTAAAACATTCCACAGTTGTCAACCATTTTATAACAATCTGGACCAAATAGATGGAAAAAGACACAATAATAGATCTGAAGATGGAAACAAAACTATGTCAGAACCTTTAAGGAGGCTGTGAAAAATGTGGTCTTGGCTTATCTGATACACATTCTGTCCATGTTAGTTTCATCAAGCCTTTTCATTCCCTTAAGGATCCTATTAGTTTGCTTTTCAGATAAAATTTTTTATGTGAAAATATAATTATGTCAGATGTACTTTAAAAATATGTTGAAATCATATAGCTCTCTGGCAAGAAAAAGCAATCCCTCATAATCTGTCCTCCCAAGCCATTTCATTAAATGTAATTAGAAGCATGCATCCTCTGAAACAGATAAATAACTAATAAAAACAGCAAGGAAGTTTAAAAAAAAGTTATGAAAATAAGAAAATTGAGGAAAAATGAGGGTCTTATTATGCCACTCTGTATGCTTTCAAAAGTGTGAATTCTTTCCTGTTTGTGCGGGCAGCCCAGATGAAAAGGGCAGCAGCCATGAATTGTAGAGGTGCTGACACACAAGCCAGACAGAAGGACCAGCCAAATTGGCCTTGCACAGGAGGAGGAGGTAGTTTCTTATGGAGCAGCTCAATTCCAGCTACATAGCAGCCAACTGAACCCAGTGTGCACAAACCTGGTGAAAAATCATCAAACAACAGTTAGCTCAGAGCAAGACACACTTGCCTCGTATTATTAAGGCATCCATGTTTCATGCAGGAGATGTTCCCCAAGAGGACTCACCAGCTAGGAAGTGGAGAACTCCAGTGGCAATGGCAGGATAGAGACTGTGGCAAGCACAAGCACAGACTCCAATAAGTGCTCCAAAGCACATGAGTCCTAAACTGACAAAAGGCAGGAGAAACTGCAAGCGCCAGAGATCTAAAAGAAATCAGCATCATTAGGTTATGCCGTTGTTTGATATAATATAGTGATATCAGAGGATGTTTGGCCTTCCAAGCTATCCTTCCCGCCCATTCAGTCTCATCCTAAATTTTGAACCCTGAAGCACTCACAGAGTTGTTTGAAACAGCAATACCCTTTCACCCATCTCTTTCATAAGGGATGGGGAAGCTAGACCAGCAAGCTATCATTGTAAGGTGCTCTTTCTACTTGCTCTTATCAGAACCACTAATACAAAGTGTCATTTTCTTGACAAGAGTTTCAAAACTCTAGTCTTATTTTGCACTACAGTACTAAATAAAATGGCATTATTTTTGACATTCTTAACCACTAACTAAAAAACTACTATATATCACATAACACCTACAACCTCTTCAGATACCATTAAAAAGAATTCAAATTATAGAAAAAGATATTAAAATCTTAGGAGATTTTAGACATTCTCTAGCTTTAATCTATCATTCTCATGTGACTAAAATCATAACAGTGAGATTGCTAAAACATGATGCGGTTTAGTCATCTTTCTGCATTTTGCCCATTTTAGAAAATACTAGACTATGCAATTCTACATATATTCATTGATGGAAGCCTACTTGCCATTTACCTCTGTGAGAGAAAAACATTTAAGCTATTTATTTCCAATAAATAAAACCAAAAATACTCACAGGTTCGGTTCAGATCAATGCCAGTATTATGATTCCCAGGATCATTATATTTTTCCATGAATTGATCCGAAAGAGAAAAACTGATGCACTTTGTGACCATCTCACCTTTCAGAATGAAATAGATATTTGTATTAGGCTGTGGTTTTTATTTGACCATCTACCTTTTATATATATATATGTTAATAAATAGATAAGGTCCTTTGCTCCTACTTTAAATGATCTTGAGTTGGCATACGGATAAACAGATTTGTCTGAGAATGCTTTTATGGTAGGGATGGACAATATTTTAATTTAGAAGCCTACGATCCTTCAAAAGTAATGTGTTCAGGATAGATGCCAATGGTATGCAATGCTGAAGAAAAACTGATTGGGCCAGAGCCACTCATTCTGTTTTTCATATCCTCTTTTCATTCTGCATTTGATTTTTATTTTCTAATATCCTTTTGTTTCCCTCAACTCAGGAAATTGCTAGAGGTTGATGAATCTTATGAAGGATCTGAACTGATTACATGAAACAAGTTTTGAAATCATACCAGAAGCCACTTGAAATGAACTAGAAGTCTTACATGGCCCTAGAGTTACAAGTGTACTTCACTCCTACTTTAGAGAGTTGCAAAATTTTTGATTATGCTAATCAAAGAAACAAGAAAACTCTTTTGGAATTTTAAGATACAAGTGTTTACACAAGCCAGATGATTAAAAAAAATGATCCAAATTTATTTCAATTAATTGATATAAATCTGAACATCCCTTTTGTGCTCCTTAAGCCAGAAAGGATTCTTAAAATTAATCAGTGATTTAAATATAATTTAGCTTTAGGTGTCATCGTTTTAAAAAGAGAAAACTTATTTGATGGCTTTCAAAATATTATCTTTTTGATTAGTTTTAGTGCCATGCAAAATGTGTTTTTCTGAAATTGGAGATAACTTTTCTTGGATTTTCATTTGGCATTCCAAGATTTTGTTGGCCTCTACAACACATTTCTATGCATATCTATTCAGAAACTAGATTTAAACAACAAAAAGAAAGAAGAAAAAGAAAAGAGAAAATCAAAACATGTTTAAACACACATGATTTTTAAAATAAGAATTTAGAATTTTCCTAAAATACATTTGAGAAAATGAACCTAGTTCCAATATATTACAAGGAATTATCTTAACTTCTTCATTATATTTTATGAATGTTACATTTTATAACTATGTGAAGGGAGGCTTCTAATCACTTGGACAAGAGGTACAAATCCACATAACAGTCAGGCAAGTCATCAGCTTTCTTGTTTTAAAAGTTGCAAAAGTGAAAGAACAGTAAAGAGGTAAAGTAGATATCGATAAGAAGCCTCAGAATACGAAATGCAGAAGAAATTAAACAAGAATCAGATAAATATACTAGTACTGTCCCCAAAAATATATTTCTTATGTTAAATATATCTATTTAGCATGAAGGATTAAAAGAGGGAATCTATTATGGTAACAACAATATACAAGATTCTACTTTGGAATATTTATCACAAGCCATGAATATGAAAGAAAAATATTTTTACAAAGAATTCAAGACTTGATTATCTAAAAAAATAGCATCGTAAAAATTTCTTCTCCTTTCAAGATACTCGCCTGAATATACAGGATTTTCAAATTAGTTAAAGCTCATATGACTAACCTGTTCATTTCCACAACTGTTTGTCTAACCTGGACACAGTTTTTTGTTGGCTTCTTAACTTATCAGACACCTGAAACTGAACTTCAAAGAAAGTGTCTATTTCTTTTACAGCTTTGTAATGATGCACACTGTGAGTAATACTAAATTAACATCATGAACTTAATTAAACATATTGATCTATTTATTTTGGACGATCTATTCCCAAAATACAAGACTTTGATTCTTTCCACTTTTACTATGCAGAATATCCTACCATTGACTGATAAGAGAGCTCTAGTCATATTATGTACGTAGGAAAAAACTGCACAAAAATGTTAAAAAGTTTTAATGTTTGGAGAATAGGGAATTGTGTTTACAATAAGAACCAATTAAAATAAGGCAAAAGGAAATTTTATAAACTGTTCTGTTTATAGGCCACAAATTCTATATGATTAACGTTAATTTGAGTGACATTGAGTGTTATTCATAAGACGCTGCACCCAACAATAAAGAATGGATTTAAGGGTAATTTTATAAACTATAGAAAAAAAATTAGAAAAGTATGCCAATAATCTAGCAGTGATAGATGGAATAAAATCTACACAATGAAGTTTGTGTATCAAGAGAAGAATAGAGTATTTTCCTTTCTTAGATAAATTACACATCAGAATTGCATATCGTATTTAAATACTGAGATGTAGCAGCGCTACAACTGAAAAGAATTTCAAATTCAAGTAGACAGCCTTATTACAAATAATGCAACAAATATATTAAGAAGAAGAAAGTGAAGAAAGCTTAAAACTAAAAAGATATGGCTATAAAGCTTATTTGATGTTGAAAGAGATTTCAGTGCCCAGAAATAAAGATTAATTTTGTGAATCTCCAAAATAATTCTGCAATAATGAGAAGAAAGCAGGAGGAACCAACTTAAATTATTTGTTAAGATACCAGATAGAACACTAGGTCAAGAATTGGCTTAATCTGAAATCATGAAGAAAAAGAATGGTCATAAACGAGTTTCTTCCCAGAGGACTAAAAAGAACGATGAATTTATGTGGACCGTCCTCAAGTTTCCACTGAATAGAACAAAGTACTGAAAAATACCTGTTTTACTGCTGGTGGTGTTGAAGTTTGGAAGGAATTGATTGAAACCTTGAAAAGAAAAATGTAATTACAGAGTTAAATTATGGGCATTAAAAACAAACAAACAAGATTGGTCTTCTTTCAATTCTTCCTCCAGGATCAATCCTTAACTACTGAGAAGAGAAGTTGACTATGATATGGATACTCTGCAATCATCTTCTGTAACAACACTTTAATGAATTTCAGGATTAAAGGTGACCTTGATCAGGTTTTAAAGTAAGCTATATTAGTGAGCTGGTAGGATACATTTAATCATTTGGCTTCAGAGACTAATGGAGTAATAATCCAGCTTTTAATAACAGTAGCTACTTCTACAGATGCAAAGAGAATTTTTAATTCACTGATAACCGAAAAAGTAAGAGAGCTTGTCTTTCTTTTCCAGACTGTGAACGAGAAGACATAGATGAAGACTCGTTTACTTACTGACTGCACCAATGAATTAAGTTTCTTACAATGATTTAGCCAAGACAAATTTTAAACTAAAAATCTTTTGCATATGTAACAAAAATAATTAATTTCCCTTTGTTAAAAAACATGAAGAAAATTTACCTCAATAAAAATTATGCAGTATTGTACAATCTGAAAACTGGTTTTAGTACATTCTAGTAAGATAACTTCAAGACCCCATGATAATTAAACAAGCTGGTTTACCTCCTGTCAGTATCATTCATTTTGACAAGAAATAAAATAATCAGATCATGATTCAATGAGAGCCTCTTTGGCATACAGTAGCAGTTAAAGATTGGAACCCAGGTGACTTTGTGCAATGGAAACGCATTGGGTATCTTTGGGCCATTTGGTGGAGTTAACCCATTTTTTTGGATTTTCTGCTCAGTGTACTGGAGAATGGTTGTTGTGGGGGAAAATAGAAGGAAGTGCTACATACATTATTATCATCCCCTCTGAATAAACAACAAGGTATAAAACTAACAAATAAAAAGTGAATTTGCAATGAAGTCCCCACAACTATCAGAAAATTCCCTAATTGTCCTGAGATTATCTCATCGCTGAAATTCTGATGCTGCATAATTTTAGGCATATTCAGGAAGAAAAATATTTTTAATAAGTTAGATATCAAAGAAACATAGGATTACAATATATCAATTTTTACACATAATACTCTTTCCCTTTTATCCCTGCTTGCTATGCAAACATAACTTTTTCCTCAAATGTTAATGTTATTTCTATTATGAAAGATGGAATAAGCATTGTTGAATGGCTGATTTGTATTTTAAAAAATCATAAATGCTACATTTATCTTATTTATATTATTGCCTAATGTAAATATTTCTATTACAAAAAAGGAAAAGGAGTGAAATATATTAAAGCACAGAAAGAAAGTAGTTTTTACTTTTACAGCTAAAAGTAGTTTACACCAAGACTATCCACTATATCCATTCGAAGAGCAGGTGGCAGTTGTGGCCAGGAGGCCCTTTGCGTGGGTTGTGTACCAGTTACGCCCTTTCCTGGACCAATGGTCTCTACTCACAGTCACTCATTCCCTAGTCACTTCCAATCTTGATTATTGCAACATGCTCTACATGGGGCTGCCCTTGAAGAACATCTGGAACCTCCAGTTGGTGCAAAATGCAGCGGCCACCATGGTTTTGTGCAAACCTCGTTGTGCACGTGTCACCTCTCTTGCGGGAGATGCATTGGTTGCCAATTTGCTTCCAGGTGCAATTCAAGGTGCTGGTTGTCACCTTTAAAGCTCTTCATGGCTTGAAACCAGGTTATCTGAGGGACTATCTCTTGTCAGTCACATCTACCCAACTCATCAGAGCGGGAAGGCAGGAAATGCTGCGGGTCCCATCTTGAGGAAGATACACCTGATGGGACCCAGAAGAAGGGCCTTCTCCTTGGTGGCCCTCTCTCTCTGGAACATCATCCCCCCAGAGATTAGAATGGCCCCCTCTCTAATACTGTTCTGGAAGGCACTGAAGACCTGGTTCTGCCAGCAGACCTGGGGAACTCAGAACGGGATGGAGCCAATCAAATGGTTTTTGTGATCTGCTGTCATTGGGGTAGGGGGTGAGAGTTATTTTTCCCCCAGATTTTGGTCTATTGTACTTTATTAATTTATTTGATTCTTTTTGTTAGTTTTTATTGTTTTTTATTTTAAATACATTCCGTAAGCCGCCTCAAGTCACCATGGGTGAATAGGCGGCAATATAAATTCAATAACTAACTATCTCTTCAAATATTTCTATTGTGAAAACCAGTCTAAATGGTTTTTTGTTCTTTAAACATCTGGCTTTACTCTTTTTTGAGGTTATCCTCAATTCCATCGAACCACAATTTTTTCAATCTTTCTTTTCTTTGATCTATTCACTCTTCTAATATAAGTTTTGTGATTCAGTCCTCATTCATTCTATTATATAATCAAACCATTTCAAAATATGTCTTTCATACTTCACTCAATTTTGCACTCACTCTATATTTATTTATAACACCATTCATTTATTTATAACACCCATTCATTTTTCATTCTACTTCTTATTTTGCCCCATACCCTAAGCACTCCATTCTCAATGAATTCAACTTATTTTTATATTTCTTTATATTTCCATATAACAAAGTAGGCAGTAGCATGTCCTTATCCAAAGTCATGTTTGTTTCTTTTGATGTTATTCATGAAAGACCACATATTATCCAAGGCCCTTATAACAGTACTTGCCATCATAAAATTTCCCTTCCTGAACTAGATTTCATAGTTTGGAAGAGCCAACAGAATTTAGGTAATTAGCTGATTACAAATCAAAGGAGCAATATAGCAATCAATGTCCATCATTTGAACTGGTCCAAATTCACATCTTCAGAGAAACTGTCCCTTCAGGAATTTAAATAGTATTTTGAATGAACTTAATAAAAAGGCATTGGTGAACAGTTGTTTATAGGGATCCTATATATTTTCTCTATCTTCCATTAACTTCTAGATGCTTTAATATCAGTTCTTGAAATCTAATTTGATCTCTCTTGAGAGAACCAGTTTGGTCTAATGGTTAAGGCACCACTAGAAAGCCAGGTGGTGACTTTGGGCCAGTCACTCTGACTCAGCCCACTTCACCTCACAAGTTTGTTGTGGGGAAAACAGGAGGAGGAAGGTGTATAGGATATGTTCATTGCCTTATTTATAAAATAATAATGACAGGGTACAAACAAACAGATAATCTGTTAAATGGAAATCTATACCCATCTGCCTTTCTTCTTCTTCTATTTCTCCTAACCTATTATTTAAATACAACCTGGCTTATAAACACCCTCTTTCTTTCTCTTTTCTTCTCTGCTCCTGATAAATCACATCTATTCTGACTTTTCAAACCATTTTCCAGCCTGGCGAACATCAACAACTGTTTTGAAAGCCATCAGAAATCTTATTTGTTCAAGTCATGACACACTTCCATATACCTGTGTTGTGAATATCCAGAATTCTATTCCTTAAATAAAGCAGGATCTCCAACACTCACACTTTATTATTATCCCATTGATTAAAACATCTGCTTCTAATTTTCCCTTCAAATGAACTAATAATCCTAGAGGTTCATACTTTTGGCCCACAAAAATATGTAGCTTTAGAATCATTTTCCTCAATAAATCAGTTGAATGTATAAGTTTTGGACTAATTTGTTTAATTTGTTTGCCTTTTGCTGATCTATACATTTTGTAATATGTGTTGTCTCCAAATATCCTCTTCTCCAATATCTTTAATTTTTCTCTCTAATTAAACTACTGGTATTCCTTTCAAATAATTTGACTTGTTTTAATGCAATTTTGTTTTTGCTATTTGCAATTTGGTCATCACTTTCTGTCTCTGTAATTTGATTTTTTTAATTTGAATATAATGTTTGATATGCTGCATTCTTATCCTTAGTGTTTATCCTTTGGTTTCAGCTTAGATGTTACAGCATGTTTAATGTAAGCTTTCAATGAATCTAATTTAACTTTCAAATCTTTTTATTAAATTAGATTTAATAAAATATAATTTAATTAAGTTCTCATTCTATTTTTAAAATTTTAAGTCAGGTTTTTGATGCAGTTCATTTTGGCATAGATCACTATTTTCTAAATAATTAGAGTATTATTTAGAATTAGACTATTATTTAGAATTAAGAGTATTATTTAGCTTTGCATGGGGGTGAATCCTTCCAACAGGCAGCTCTTTGAGAATGTACAGGGCTGCCTGCCAGAGGGGTTCAGCTCTACATGGTGACAGCAGTGAGGCAGTCTTCCTGGCAGGCACCAGCCGCTTGCAACCTTCCCTGCCAGCTTCCCCACTGATTTTCTGGGGATGTCAGCAGAGATTACAAATAGCAATCACATAATTGTGGGGTTACAAGTATGAACAGGTTGTCAAGCACTCAGATCACAATCAAATGACCTGGGGGCAGTGGTGCAAAGTTCTGCAATGGCTGAAAATACTTTAAAAGTTATAAAGCACCCTATCTGAGGCCACTGTAATTTAGGACCATTATTAAATCAACGGTCATAAATTAAGGATTGTAATATTTTGAACATCCTAAATCTATACCTGTTTTTTCTTCATTTTTTTATGTCTTCTAATGTTAGCAAGAAAATAAAGCAGTTGCCAATTGCACCTATTAAACACTTTCCCCTAAAAACTGTATATGAAATGAAATGTTCAGCAGGATATGAGATTGTTAAAACATTCCCCGTTCCCCATATCGTACCCATTTTTAAAAAAAGTAGTGATACACTTAGAAGAAGAAATATCTTAATGGACAAAATATAAACTCTAACATAGAGAAAGATACATGGCAAAACCTCTTTAGTGCAAGCTTACCTGGTGAATTGTACCAATGAGAGTTTTCAGACATCGTGATGCATCTCCGCCATAGCCCAATGGTGCCATTCCATCGAAAGAGGGCTTCTGTGTAAGAGTTTTCATCTGCATTTTCACCAAAAAGTTCATCCCAAGTGGCTTTACTTTCACTATTATTTTCAGGAGGTGATGGGTTACGGTACTCAAACCAAAAATCTGTGCCAATTGAGGCTGCCAAATAGATGGTAGAGATAAGGCTGAGCACACAGGCAATTACCAGAGCGGTGGCAAAACGGTTATCCATCATGGTATCTCAGTTACTGTTAATAAAAGGGAAACGAAAGAAAAATCTGCATCAACAAACAAACTTTAATGTGTGAGTGCTAGCAAATATATTCAGATCTTTCCAGTTATTCTCTTTTAGGTGATGCTCAGGATAACTTTCATATTTTACATTACATGAAATTATAATAGACCAAAAATACTATTATATTATTCAAACATCAAAAGGAGACACCTAGAAAAGAGGCAACAAGGTATAGCAGGTAGTATTCTAATAAAACGGAACTAATATGGTATCTCCCTCCATGGACACAGCAAGAATTTTGCATAAAAAGAATTCTGCAAACTTTACACAACAGATGCTGGGGAAGGAGTGGAATATTTATTAATTTATGTATGTACCTATTACATTTTTATTCCACCTTTATTACTTTATAAGTAACTCAAGGCAGTCAACATATATATAATACTCTTTCCTCTTCCTCTTTTCCCAACAACACCCCTGTGAGATAGGTTGGGCTGAGAGAGTGACTGGCCTAGAGTCATTTTTTTAAAAAAAGGGTTACATGAAATGAGGAGAAAGATTGAGAATAGAAACAGAAAAAAGGAAGAAGACCTGTTTAGAGTTTAAATTATAATTCAACAGGAAAGCAGTAGCAGTTGTGATGTCTACTTTTCTCATCAATCTCAAGTCATTATCTGGGAGGGATGGTTCAACTACCAATTGAATAAATACACTATTACTAATACATGATCAAGAGAGACAGCCTGGTGTAATGGTAAAGGCATCAAGTTAGAAATGGGGAGACCATGAATTCTAGTCCCACCTTAGGCACAAAGCAGCTGGGTAAACTTGGGCCAGTCACTTCTCACAGCCCTAGGAAAGGCAATGTAAATCATTTCCGAAAAATATTGTGGAAAACGGTAAGGACTTATTTAGGCAGTTTCTAAGGCAGTCTTCTCAGACATGATTAAACAGAAGACAAAAATACATGATCCTGAAAAGCATCCAGGTGTTAGCTAAACAATAATGGAAATAATGGAAACTTAATTTGAGAGTAAATCCTTCTCTACACATTGGCAATAGATACACTGAAAAGCCCGAAGGGCTCCAAACTGGTCTATTCAGGTTTGAGGGCTGGCTCAGAATTGTCGCTAAAATACCTTGATAAATAAAAAATGACTCACATATTAATTGGGGGCAAACAACTGCACTGACAGCAGGCTTTAGATTTGTACTGAAAAAAGAATGCATTGCAAAATGCTTTGCAAAAAAAAAAATGCAGATTCAAAAATTTAGAAAATGCTCCCCAAATCATTCACGATAAATTGAATCCATTCCGTATGATGCCTTTTATTGTGGTGGTTTGAGAGCTCAGAGAAAAAGAGGGAGAAAAGCCATCATCTGATATTTGCAGGGCTATCAACAAATACATTCTCATGAACTTCCAATCAGTCCACTTTTGGTACTTATTATGCTCCTTCCTTTCTGGTAAGTAGCATTATGCAGAGTGGAGAAAGAGAATAAGAAATAGTAACCAAAGAAGTTAAAGGCATAAGCTAAAAAAAGAAAGAAAAGGGAAATAGTGCCTAAATGTATTTATACCAACATTATACTTTTTTATCTTTGCAAATTATCTTGCTTTCATCACATCCAGACAGTACAAACAGTGCTTCATACACAGTTGGTTCTTTTCCCTTGACCTTCTCACCTATCGATTTTTGACAGTGTTATCATCTCCATCCAACCACAACTTTCTCAGCCTTCCTCTTCTTACTGACACATTTACTATTGTTTCCTATATTTATTCTGAAATTTAGTCCTGAGTCACTCTCTCAATATGATCAAGCAACACACTTCTTTCATAGTAACATTTAACCTCTGCATCTAACAGGGTGAATAAAAATCAATGATTTTTTTTAAAAATAAAAAAAAACAGATTTTTTTTATTTAAATCAGATTTTTTTTATTTAAATCGGATTTTTTTAAATAAAATGCTTTTTGAGGAAAATATATTACGATCCAAAGGTTATTCCAATCACAGGGCAGATAAAAATCAATGATTTTTTTTTACAAAATCAAAGACACCGGATTTTTTAAAATTTAAATTGGATTTTTTTTATTTTTATCAAATTTATTTTAATAAAATGCCTTTGGAATAAAATCAATCTAAAGATAGTGTTCTATTTAAGATACATTAATAATTTAGTTTATTCAGCATGAAATGGAGCTTGGTTATGTAGCATGAGGCTGTATATTCTGCAATATTTACATTTTTGGTAAACTCATTCAACGAATCCTAGCTCTGCAAGCTGAGATAACATGCACTGCATTGATGCATTCACACAATTTCACAGCTGAGATGACAGTTGATCTTTAAAAAATATGATTTAAATCAAGTTGATTTAAGTCAAGCCTCTTTACTAGTGATTTAAATCATGATTTAAATCGTGATTTAAATCGACTTGATTTAAATCAAATCCACCCTGGCATCTAATATAAATTCATTCAGCACCTTCTCATTCTTGACTATCTCTGTTCTTATTTACCACATACATATAGCATCCCTTGTCCACTTCATTGAATTTAAATTTCTCCTGACTTAAGGAAGTCTTTCTTCCATATAAAAAAGAACAATAGCATGTTCTTAAGCTATTTTAACTTATTTTGGCATTCATTTGTTTATTCACTCATTTAATTCTTCACAACAGACAATGTACAACACAAACACTTTCTACCAGTACATTTTAAAATCTTTCCATTCATTTCCCCATTGTTAGAAAGCAGTCTATCAAGAAACACAAAATCATTTATTTGATCTGCCTCTTTGAATTGTATATATAATTTGCAATTGTTCATTCCACTTTCCCTATCAAATACAACTTCTTGATATTTAATGTAATTGCTCTCAAATATATATTCTTTGTTGCATCACATTATCACATCACATATCATCCACTGAAAATACTTCGACAACATGATGTTATCTATGTAAAACAAATACATGCCTATTCAGATTCCAACCAATGCAATTCTAACATGAGCATAACCATATACATAATTCATAAATGCATTAAACAACCAGTTATTCTACACCGTCTTACTCTATGTTTAATACTAAGCTATTTGTTAAGCATGCCATTTATTCTCATGCATGTTTTACTTCCATAGTAATAAAGGAACCACCATATATTGCTTTTATTACATTCAGCAACTAATTTTCAACTCTATATTTAAAGAAGCTATTCCACAAAACAAATTGTTGCACTTTATCATATACTTTTTCTAAATCAACCAACATACAGTAAATTTTCTTATTTTCAATGAGAATTTGCCAAATACTTTTCCAAGCACTTTTAATAAACCAATTCCATCCAGTTTTCTTTTTATGTTAGAGAGGAATAAGAGCATGCCTACAATCATCAAGCACAGATTTAATCCTGACATACACATTAAACAACTCTCAGGGTTACTCTATGATTAAAGCACTTCCATATTTTAACATTTCTCCAGTTACACCATCAATAATTGTAGTTTTATTATTATGCAACATTCTAATACCAGTTTTTACTTTCAATACTCTTTCTAGTATTCCTTGACTTTTTTAAATTAGATTTTTATCCTGCCTTTATTACTTTATAAATATCTCCAGGCAGCAAAGATACATAATATTCCTTCCTCCTATTTTTTCATCCCAAACCACTTCATCTTTTATTTTTAATTGCATTCACTTTAGTCTTTTTAACTCACTCCTCCCTCTCAACCTGCATTTTCTTTTCCTCTTAAATCTTAACTAAATTCCTTGCAGATATATTTCCCTATCTATACACTAAACAGTATCTTTCTTTTGTATTTTTTGCAACAAGCATTTCTATTTATTTTTTTCTCATTTCTGCAGCAATCATTCTTCTCTGCAGTTTTTCATCATCTTTGTTTCTCTTCATCTTTCTTTTATACTTTATTTGGTATGAATCAACACATGCTTCTGACATTTATTATTTTCACTGTGCTCCAAACAAGTCTACGTTACCTTCCTTTATATCCACTTTTCCATTTACTCAGTTGGAAGATTAATCTATTGTTTTATATAGGACACATGGTTTCTTTTCCTGCAACCTTTCTACCTTTATTTTTGTTTGTTTCATTTCCTTCCTTTTCTTTCATGCCCGTTCATCTTCATTGTTAGTCTCTTTGTATCTTTCCTCAATCTTTCATCACAATCAAATCAAACTTGTTTTTATATTTATATTCATTCCTTGCCACATTACGGGTGTGTATGTAGACATGAACACTCTTAATGGAAATACAATTAGTAAATATGTAATTTAAGTATATAATGGAAACAATTTAGAATATTTTTTTTTCAAAACATCAATACAAAAGAACCAGATCCTACTTTTTCTTCTTCTTCTTCTTGTTATATGAATGGCTCAAAAAGAATCAAGCGATTAGTTTCACCTACAGAATAATTTAATTAGGAAGGCCCATATGTTATTGAAAGACATTTGACCTGTAGGAACAACTCTTTGATAATATCAACTCAGGGCAAGGACTTTTAAAGGGAAAAGCACAAAGTCCATCACTTCTTCTTTTTTGTTTTCATTAAAAAAAAAACATTTGTGGGAATTCACTACCCGTATCTGAATTAAGAAAAACAAATTCTCACGCCCATTTCTATGGTATTTTTCAAGCCTTTTTTCCTTGAGAAGAGAACGGTAACCAAAAGGCACCCATGTCTAAACCCATGTAATGCTCAGTTCTGTGCTTTTTCACAATGCAACTTACATCTCTGAAGGCAACGAAGTGAAAGTTCTTAGCAAATATGCGCAGGATGGCATTCTGAAAATATTAACTGCATAGGAAATTTAAAGGCATCTATCTATTCAAGGGAATATTTTAGGGGTTGAAATAAATAAACTAACTGCTAGGTTGAGATGGCTAAAGAGAAACCCGGAAGATTTACCCGGCTTCCATAGAGGCATGTGACAACTCTCTAAAGCAATATGGGGTCCCGGTTTTCCTCCCATCTAGCGATAGTGACCCCTCGTACAATAAAAGGTTGCAGCTCTTTCAGAGTCTCGTTTTAAGGCTCTTCTACACTGTCCCCTAACTATTTCATTCACAAATTCTTTCCTCGGAATACCGGGGAAACAATCAGGGCTCGGTAGGGCCCAATTCCACTTACCTCCCATCGTTCTCCCGACTCCACGGCGTAGTTTCCAACCCCCACCCCCAAAAGCAGCTCAGCTGGGAGAGCGGGAAGCGCCTCTTCGCAGACGCTTATCCGCCCCTGTGCCGCCAGGATCTCTGGGAAGTGTAGTTCGAATTTTGTTGGCTGCCACGTTCTGAAGGCCAAGTGACCCGCTTACGTTCGCTCCAGGACAAACAATTGGTTTTTGTTAACTTATGAATGCGCGCGTTCATGCATTCCGGGCATCAGAGATTCGTTGCCAGGATTGTTCGATTCAAACGGAAAAGGAGTTGCGGAAAGCAAGTAAAAGTTCTTCTGAGGAAATGAGGGCATTGTTAAGTGTAAAAATATTTGTAAACCCCTTAGATTTACAAATGTTGTAGCAGTTTTTCGTGCATGTATTTGCACGAAATACAATTTTTGTCCACATATCCATTTGGAACTGACACAGCCTGCACATACATTCATTCGCAGGGCGGATATTGCCTTATGAATTGATGTGCTAAGTGCTAAGTGGGCAGAAAACAATACTGGCAAGTTTGGCTCAACAAGATCAGGTAAACTGAAGGATACCAGCAAAGACATTAATCTTGCCATTAGATACTTGCATCCTGATATCTGGTGCAGATATGTAACTTGTTTTAGCATCAAGATCATGACACAAAGTGATGCCCATAACAAAGATTACTGGCAGGATTCCCAGGCACCTGCCTTCACATAACCTTTCTCCTTAATAGAACCTTGATTTTACACATTTCAGCCTGTCCTAGGATCATTTCAGATCAAGAGGAAAAATGTTAATTGAATCTAACTATGGCACAAATTCTGGGAACATCTTTTTATAGCTATATCTCCATGATGTTGCTGAACGTTCACTATCGTGCTTTTAAAGCTCTCTTTTAATCTCCAATTAAAATGGTCATTAAGAAAAACTTGTTCCTGTATTGTTTCGTTTCGTTAGACAACAGACACAAACAATCAAGTTCAGCGAACATCAAGGACTCCAATCCTGAGTTACATATACTATACATATTCTCTTCTATCAAATTTCTCTGAATTTGCTAATAATATATGTCAGGAACATTGTTTTCACTGTATGAATAGCAGAATTTTCTGCTGAAAATTAGATGGATAGATTACTACGCAAATGTCTGTTATTAAGAATAATTCTGCTATAGAAAGAAGAAACTCCTGGGAATGAGAATTTCCATAAAACAAGTTTTTTTATTCTTAGCACTTAATCACTAAATGCAGTTCTTAAAAGCCAGCAATCCTTAACATCCTTACTTGAAAGAAATCAATTGTAGTTATTTTAATAAAACATTAAAATACAAAAACAATAATAAAATAACAAATAACAATGAAACTGGTTTCTATGAAAGAAACTAATCATCAAGATCAAAAACAGTGAAACACACCCGAGGGTGGGGTTGTTGTTTACACTAGATTTTTTTTTAGGCATTTCTTTAAATTCCAGGCTTAATGGCTTTTCTAAAACACAAGAGGGTGGGGGGGTAGTCTGATATGGGGTAGTAAACTGTTCTAAAGAATGGAGGCTGCAACAGAAAAGCTTGACTCCTTGTGCCCAATAGATTATAATTCCTAAGAAATTTAGAATGGTCCTGTTCTATCTACCACTTGGCTAATTGGTTAACTGGCTAACAGAGCTGCATTAGCAGATGGCTAAATCCCTCACTTAAAAACCTCATTGACTATCCCAGGGTTTTGCATTCTGCAACCTTAAACACTCAAAGAGCCATTTGGACCAATTTCCCACAGAAAAGAAAGCACTGGGAGCCACAAAACTTGGATGGGCGTGGCCAACTCAACATCACATCCACCCAGTCACATGACCCCCCCCAACCAACCATTCCTACTCAGATTTTGTGGTTCCTGGTGCTTTCTGTGGAAAATGGGTCTCCTTCTCTCTCTCCCCTCTCCTTCTCCCCCTCCTCGCTCAGGTGAGTAGCCAGCTGCGCTGTGCAGGAGAGCTGGAGCTCTTCCCTCCCTGCATCCGGTGGCAGTGGCTCCTACTCCCCGTTCCCCTCCTTCCTGAGCTGACACAAAGAGGACTGCGTCTGGCACTGAGCTGTCCACGAAGGATGTGGAATCGCAAAAAGCAGCTGATTGCGGCAGTGTGGAGAAAATGCTAGGGGCGTTTCAGCTGTGTGACTCTGCAGAGAGGCTCGTGCTTTTTCAGGGAGGAGAGCAGGTCATGCGACCAGGTCAGGCCAGTGTCGGGGCAGGCAGCAGGTCATGCAACAGGGTTGGCAGGGAGCTGCAGGAGAGGGGTCAAAGAGCCACATGCGGCTCTGGAGCCATGGGTTGCCCAATCTATTCAAAGGCTAGCACAGAATTGCATTAGTCTACATTGGTCCCAAAATTCTGTCAATCAGATGGAAATATGAGACTTTTAAAATGAAGTAATAGTAATTTATATCATAATATAAAAAAACAAATAGCATTATAGTTTCTTTTAGAAAATCTATGTTAAACTAAAGTATTTGGATATCATTGCAAAAAAAACAAGTCTCTGTAAACCAAGTCGGAAGGTAAAAAAAAATGCTACTGATTGAACATTGTGTGGTAAATGTTCTATGGGAATTTATTGTAGAATTGAAATTAACAGCAGAGTGAAATGTAAAGATATATACTTGTTTGTTTTTGTAAAAAAATGTGAATATCTTGGTCAACAAAAACTATGGAAGTGCAGAAAAAAATTGAGCAAGTAAACATTACCAAAAAAAAAAAAAGTCCTCTGAGTAGTTCACCTGTTTTTATCTTCTACTAAACAAGCAAAACCCACAACGCTTATTTAAATCAAAAACATAAATATGGCTAGGTTCAGGAAACCACCAGTTCTTTTCACATTCTGTTCCCCACTTAAGTGGCTACTTAGTCATTGTTATCTGGAAGAAATTGAAGGAAAGAGCAGCACTGTTTATGGTACCAAGAATAAAGAATTTAGCTGCTGCTTCACCAACCAGCTGTTAAATCATTTTTGAAATGGAGGAAACAACTCCCAGCTATGATTACTTCTATTCTCTTAGCTCAGATACTCCTGAAGAAAATTGCCAAACTCTGAAGCTGCCTTATATGGAAATTTTTGTGAGTGTTCTTTATATTGTTATTTTTCTTGTGGGGACTGTGGGCAATGGTCTTCTGATAGGAGTATTACTCTTCAAACAATATGTATGGAGACTTACTGATACCTTCGTTGTCAACTTGGCAATTTCTGATTTTACTTTTCTTATCACATTGCCTTTCTGGATAGACAAGCAACTAGCCTCAGGACTTTGGAGATCTGGCTCTATTCTCTGCAAAGGCAGTTCCTACATTATCTCAGTCAACATGTACTGCAGCATCTTTCTTCTGACTTGGATGAGTGGTGACCGGTACTTGACCATCATGTACCCATCAATGGCTAAAAAAATTAGAACAAAGCTTTATCCTATTCTTGTTTGCATCAGTGTTTGGATACTATCCTTCCTGTTAGGGCTGCATACTCTACAGTCCAGAGAGTTGAAAAGATACAACAACCATACTTATTGTGTGGACAAGGAAACCACATCCAACAATTGGATTGGATCATTGATATTGCTAACTTTGGCTTTCTTTATACCACTGTTCAGCATATTAACATTGCATTATTCCATAATTAAAAAACTCTATGAGCACTATCAGAAATTTGGGAAACATGACAAAAAACTGAGAAAATCCATCAAAACTGTCTTCGTGGTAGCAATTGCTTTTCTTTTCTCATGGACTCCTTTCAACATTTTTAAAATCTTGGCTTTGATATCTAGCATCTTGGAACTGAAGCAATGCCTTTACTATAACATTGTCTATCTGGGCATGGAATTGGGTGGTCTATTCGCATTTGCCAACAGCTGCACAAATCCTTTCATCTACTTCTTCTTTGATGATTGCATCGGTAGGGCCATGATACGAAGTATTCTTCCATGCAGGAAGTACAATAAACCTGGAAGCAGTTTTTCAAGCTTGGACACTTAGATTTTCAGAGTCCATTTCTGCCTGAAAAGGTTATTCTCGGGAAGAAGGGAAGTTGTTATCATCCTTCATATAGTCATCATTTTGAAGTATTCATAAAAAGGAGAAGGTTGAAATGCGAGGAAATGAAAATAAAGAATTAGGAAGGAATTATGACTAAGTTAGCTATTGAATATTTATTTGAGTTACATGGAAGATAAGATATGCATCTTTAATTGGATAGCTAATGAAAATACTACATCAAATATACTTATACTGTAAGAATTAGATATTCTTGAATGTTATACATAGGTAATTACATGAAACTGTGTTTGAAACTAATATGATATAAAATAACAGAAATTGTTAAAATCCATATCTTGGGAATTATAGAATAATTCCAGCTATTCAACAGTCAAGCTTATTTAGACCTAATTATGGTGATCTATATAGATTAGTTTAGAATGCAAAACAAAGTTTTAAAATTATGCCTCTTTTTCTGTTAATTGTAAACTATTTAAGCTTCTTCTAAAATATGCTTTTTCGGATGTACATCTATATCTCTTAGAATTGTGTAAAAACTATTTCAGATTAAATGTTGGTGTTATTGTGATTCTTCTAGAAATATTTGTTTTCTGATTTTTTAAAATAAATATATGCATAATAAACGAATTGGGGCTCTTCCTCTCAGCTACATTCAAGGGTATTTCTCAGATTTTGGGATTAACAGAAAATTATGCTGGCATAAATTATGCTGTACTCAGGGTTTTATTCTGCTTAACAAAGGCAATAGCTTATTATAAAAGCGATTGAGAGATGTGTTGCAATGTTAAATACACAAGAAGTTGTTTGATCTATCAGTTTCACTACAAATGATTTTACTGAATAATATTGATTTACTCAAATATATTTAAATAGTTGAATTTCCCACTAAGAAAAAACATGTTAAATGTTTTTAATAAAAGTGTCACAGCAAAACAACATGCAAAACAACTGCAAGAGGTTAAGATATTTGTAGCTGCCCTTATTTGTTTATAAGTAATGGTTCTGTTTTTTCAATGTGGTTAAGTTGCACTATCAGAAACCGAAATCTACTGAAACAAATTCCATATATGGACGTATTTACACATTTCCATGGTGTATTGGATTCTTTTTATCAAATCCTGTAGTGATTACAGATGCTGCCATAGGATTACAAATTGAGGGGCTCCAAATCCAGACAAACAATAAATGGCAACAAAGAAATATAGAGAACTGTAACTTTGATCATCTGGATTTTTGCAGCCCAGATGTACCAGTCCCAAAATCTGCATTTTGGATTCCCGAAGAGGCAGTTTGCAGTTTAATCAGAACATGAGCAGCAAAGTGAAAATCTAAAATAGTTACTGGCAATTTATGAGCAAGATATTTAAACTCAGACATATCTTGGATGTTGTTGCACCTCTTTGCAAAATTTGTATCATAAGAAAAGTGATTGTTTCTGTGAAGTGCTTCATTGTTATGATGCCAAGTAGAGCTGGAGAAATGTTCTTTTATCCCACAATCTGAGGCCATGTTTTTTAAAGCTGTGACATGCATAAGCTAGGAGGATCTAATTGGAGGCCATCTCTTGCCAACAAACAAAAATCATGAGGGAGTAAAAGGCTTTGGCCCTAATTCAAGGACATGGGAATTTCAGGAAGGAAACCTCTTATGCAGTTTAATTTCTACAATGAGAAATTAAATGATCTAAGCAATATTTTACTGTGAACTGGACTCTAAATATATTATTTACACATTTATCTTCCACCAGATCTCTCTGGGCATTTGAAATGAAATACAAGTTATTTTTAAAAAATAAAAACAAGACAATAAAAATAAAAAGCTCAAACTGCCCAAGGAGCTGCTGATACAGTTCTACAGAGGAATTATAGAGTCTGTCATCTGCAGCTCTATAACTGTCTGGTTTGGTTCTGCAACCCAACAGGACAGACACAGACTTCAAAGAGTAATTAGGACTGCAGAAAAAATAATTACTACAAACCTGCCTTCCATTGAGGACCTGTATACTGCACGAGTCAAAAAGAGGGCTGAGAAAATATTTACAGACCCCTCACATCCTGACATAAACTGTTTCAACTCTTTCCCTCAAAACAACACTATAGAGCACTGCACACCAGAACAACTAAGCACAAGAACGGCATCACTCTGCTAAACAAACAATTCCTTCAGCACTGTCCAACTATTTGCAAAGTCTGCATTACTATTACTATTAATCTTCTCATCACTCCTTATCACCCACCCCCTCCCACTTATGACTGTATGACTGTAACTTTGTCGCTTGTATCTTCACAATTTATATTGACTGTTTCCTAGTATGATTTGATTGCTTATTGTACCTATGACTATTATTAAGAGTTGTACCTTATGATTCTTGACGAATGTATCTTTTCTTTTATGTACACTGAGAGCATATGCACCAAGACAGATTCCTTGTGTGTCCAATCACATTTGGCCAATAAAGAATTCTATTCTATTCTATTTTATATAGAATTCTACTCTATATAAAACAAAAAAGGTAGAGATGGCAGAATAACAATTAAGTAGAAGCAAAAAAAAAAAAAAGCAACTTAGGTCAAAAGGAGTTTCAGTTATTCTCACCAAAGACCTAAGTGAAGAGCCAGCTCTTCAGGAAAACACCAGCAGGATAGGAGCCATTTGGATCTCATGAAGAACCTCATTCCAGAGGGCAGGCTATGTTACAGAGAAGTTGTGCTTCCTGGGTCCTGATAGAAGGACCTAATTGAAGGGATCAACCCTGCCACATTGAATCCACCAGGTAGATACTATAGGAAATCCCTGAAGTAACCAGGCCCTCTGTCATGTAGACTATTCTTGGATTCAACACAAGTTTCAATTGGTCCAGAATACATGGGCACCGAAAAGCTTGCTTGGTGTGCCCATATAACACCTCTGCTTCATGAGCTGCACTGATTGCTCATGTGCAGTTTAAGCTGTTGGTTTATTACCAATATAGTCCTACATGGAATAGGGCCAGTTATTTGAGGGACTACCTATCTTCCATGATTTCTGCCTGGCAAGTAAGAATTGTCAATTAGTGTTTGTTTTGTTTCCTTGATTAAACAGTAGCAGGACCCAGGAAGTGCATTTATGGTACTTGCCTTTCTGGAATGAGATTCCTCCAGGGATTCTTACAGTTTCCAGCTGTCAGGTTTGGGAAACCAAGAATGACATGTAAATGCTCAAGGAGTTTCTTTATTGCATGTTCACCCATAGACAAAATCTCAGCAGACTAAAGCATACTCTGCATAACTATATGATAAATGCTAACAGAAATTAGGGAGGATCCCTCCTGGGCCACTTCCTGCACAGAATGGTTCAAGATTTCTCTTTATTTTCCCCTCTGGTAGCTCAGCATCAGATTCCATCACACCACCAGACCACAAGTTCCCTACTAGAGAGGTAAATGCTTCTTAACTAACCCTGTCAGGAAAAGTTGTTTGCCAGATGAAAATTAAAAAAAACATTAAATTTATGCATGTAAAGGTAACTATGGTCTGCAACTGAGAAGAGGTATAGTTTCACAACTGCAGAGCATAGTCTTCTCAAGGTGGCCAGTTATATGTTAATTAGTAAAGGGGATTTTGGATATAAGTTCTCAGATGTCTGGACAGAGGCTGCAATTGATTTTGACTTTTAAAGTCCTGTGTGCTTTTGAAAAATGAAGTCCTATGACTTTGAAGAATGCAACTTCAAGATTCCACAACCTTTTTTTTACAAAATTGGAGCATCAATCTGATCAAGAGCAACTTTCAGTTTCAGTGTCATGCATCATAGGGCTTCAGAAAGAGACTGCTGACAAACTGCAATGAAATCTGGTTTTGGAGTTTTAAGGAAGAAAACAGTTTCTTCAGAGCAATTTTTCTGGGCTGCTGCAATGGTTTTGCAATCCTGAAGAAGGTAATGAGAAACAGTTCAGTTTAGTGATTAAGACAACAGAGTGAAAACAAGAAAAGTTCTAGTTTCACCTTAGACATGAAAACCAGCTGAATGACCTTGGACCAGTCATTCTCTCTCAGCCCAATCTACCTCACAGAATTGTTGGAAGAAAACAGAAGGAGGATTGGGGATGTTTGCCACCTTGAGTTATTTATAAAAATAATAAAATTAAATAAAATTAAATAATAAAATTAAATAATAAATAAATAAAATAAATAAATAAAAATAAATAAAATTAAAAATACACAGAAAACCTAGGCTATGCATATAACTCTCACTAGGCAGCCTGTGAAATGGGAATGGCCCTCTTTTAGATCCCTGTAAAATATTCCTGCAAGGATACATAATTTTTAGTTTTTGTTATATACATATCAATGACTGTATATTACCCTAAAGTATTTTATTTATATTTTACAGTAGCTGAATTAAAAGCTGTTGGAAAGAGCAATTCAAGGGCAGCTATGTTTATATTATTGTGATGACTGATGCTATCACAAATTTTCTAGAATCAGTTTTTCTGATTTGCTTTAATATGTGGGAAATCTCTAATCTGAATTTGAAAGATGGTTTTTCTATTCTTGTTATAAATCAATTAGAGCATTTCAGGTTACTCCATTTTGGATTCAGCCCATTAATACCTATTGATATGGAAAATATGTCTTTTCTAAATAATGTCTAAAATTCTAACTAAAATATATGGAGTATATATGAATTAAAGACTTATTTTCCCACATAAAATGCAATAGTTATTTTGCTGCAAAAAAACCTTATTGTATACAATAACCTTAGACTCCAACAGTATGTATTAAACATACTTTAAAATACATTTAATCTATGAAGGAATCTTTAAATGAAGGGCAGAATATAAATGAAACAAATTTTTGAAAGTGTACTTTGAATCACAGTGATTAAATCTACTGAGCACAAGAGACAGAAAAATATTAATTAAAATTCTTCCTGCTTCTTTATTATCTCTCACTCTGGTTCACCTGCATGTCTTCTCTGCCTTACAAAAAATAACCCATAAGGTCTTTCTCAAAGATATATAATATAAAATATAATATATAAATATTATATATAAAATAGAATATATAAATATAAAAATCTCAAAGATATATAATATAAAATTCCAATTGCCTGGTCTAATGTCAACTAACTTCTGGTCTTTTCTTGCTCTGCACTCAGAGTATTGCTGACTTCTGGCAGAAGTGCACTGTGTGGTTTATTCACTGCACTTCATTTCAAAAATTCTGCTCCAAAACTCTACTGTGTGTGGTGGCAAGAATATCTCTGATCCTCTTGGACACTGGAAGTTATCCTTTATGACAATTTTTGAAGTGTCTTCCACTTTGTGAAAGAATCTTCCCCAATGATGGTTTGTCTTTCTGAGGTAAAATTGACAGAGTTCTGCCAGTTTCCCCTTCTGGCCTAAGCATCAAGAAAAGTAAAATAATGGGTTCTTTTCCTCATTGTTCACTGAGTTATATGAAAAGTACAAGGAGGAGTCAACAGAGATAGATTCATACAGGTGTATCAATGGAAATCATATGGCTTTAACAACCTGCCCTTGGATAGAAAACTGATGGATGCTTGTCAGAGGATTGACCATTTGAGGATCATGGTAATGCATGTCTGAACAGTCTTGTTGCCAAAGCTAGGATACAGGATGAAATCTGGGCAGGAATTTCCTAATTGTTTAGCATGAGAAACAAGTACATTAAGGCTGCTGTGCAGAAGAGTCTTGAATCTGCTCTTTTTCTGTGAGGTGGTCCATCACAGGATGAATGAGGTGTTTCCAGCTTACTTACATTCTGACTCCTTGCCTGTCAGGAAGCTAGCTAGGAACTAGGCATTGCCTGTTTTTCCTTTACATTTCCTGAGGGTTAGCCATTTGTTCATTTGCAACAAAGCCAACAAAAGATTGATAATATCTTAAAGCTGACAGATTTGTTTAGCATTAGGGATAAGCTTTCATGAACCACAATCATTCAAATGTATGAAATGTTTGCCATAACTGTAAAAGATGGGCAAGCACACACACAAACACAGGAATCAAGTATTAATGAAATGAGTTAAGTGTTGTATTATGATTATTTCCAATAGCAGAAGCAAGTAACATTTGTTATAAAGAAAGCAGCTTTATAATTTATTCTTGCTGAATGTAGCTTATTTATTTACCAGCATCCTTCACAAAGATTTCCCTTTGCAGTACTGATTTTTTAAAAGATCTGTTATATGCACAAAAACACAAGGATATACTTTACAAGATTCGTGTAGGTGTTATTGTGTTGATTCTTTCAATTCTTTCCATAATCCAGATAATTTGTCTCCCAGTTGTTCAGCCATTAAACTGAGCTTAGCTGTTTCTTTTATCAGGAAGTTCCTGCCATAAAGAGATACCTATGTTAGAGAGTTTGAGAAATGTTCTAAAACTACCCTGCCCAATAGACTTCCATTGTCTAGTGCCCTCCTGATGTGCTAATTTACACAATCTATTTCACCTTTGGCTGACTTGAGCAGCACATTGGAATCTAAAAAAGGAAAGGACTCTGAAATATGGAAGTATAGCAGCAACCAGGTTAAAAGAAGATCAACAGCAATACTGAAGTCCATTATTGCTCCTAGGCATGTACTGCCGTAGTAGTGGCAACTTTCCTGTTGCAGCGGCTGCTTTTCCTCCAACCTGTAGCTGTTTCTATAGCAGCACAAACCAAATTGCAAGGGATAGTGGGAGAGCCTGGTGATTGGGAACAGATGGTTATGATGTTGCAGAAATAGGAGTCAATGGAAGGTGGGACATCCCATTCTCCTATTACATTCTTGCCATGGTCACTACCAAAGTGGTACCCACTGAGAAAATAACAAGTTTTGTGTTGGGAAAAGATGAAAAACATATTTATATCAGTTCAGATAAATCAAAGTTAGGTGGCCTTGGATGGAAATGAGAAAAAGGTTGCATCATGATAATGGAAGCTTAAATAATGGTTTGTGAAGTATCTTCAAGCCACAGTTTGGGGGATGTTTGAATATCTGCTAAGAAAAGTAATGGATTAATAAGGGGCATTGAAAATCATTTGATGCATTAATTAAGGTCAGTATAGCTCCACCTCTAGTCCTATGTGTAGAAATCAGTCAGCTGAGTTTTATTTCAATAATGTTTCAGTATTGAGAAAAGGACACATTTTATCACATCTTTGGGCTGCAGGAAAAAAAAATCACCAGGCTCTGTGACAGCCATAACATGTCATCAACATCTGTCACTTATGGCTTCTCAGTGTCCACCACCTGTGACAATGTGGTCTCCCTGCCAATTGCTTTAATCCTAGTTAACACCTTTACTCTCATTCTTTCCTTTCATACCAATTCATACACACCTTCACAAATAACCTAGCAAGCTGTGGATGACAATCACCTGACATGACATACCTTATTTCAAGAATAACCGGTGTTTGGACAGCATTAAACAAATACTCAGCTGCTTCAGGTGATATTTCATTTACTAATGAATATATATTGAATGCAATTGTATCAGGAAAAATCAGCCAATCACGACGAACATGCCTCTTTGAGAGGGCTTTAGCTTGAGTTTCTGGAAAAGAAAAAAATTAAAACTTCATCTAAACGCGATGTACATGTAGTCCTTGACCTATGACTGCAATTGCGATTGGAACCTCTGTTGCTAAGTGATGCTATTGTTAAATGAATCATGCCTGATTTTACAAATGACTCATGACTGTTTTTGCAACCTTTTTAGCTATGGGGTCATTAAGCAAATCACACAGTCGTTAAATGAATCTGGTTTCTCCCTTTGACTTTGCTTGCTGTGGAAACCCCCCCAGAGAAAGTCACAAATGGCAATCACATGACTCTGGGATGCTACATCTTATATAAATACATGCCAGTTGCACAGTGCCTAAATTTTGATCATGTGATATAAGGGCAGTCATAAATGCAAGGATTGGTCGTAAGTCACTTTTTAACACCAACATTTGGCATACAGATACAATCAAATTCCCCAAATCCTCCTAGAGCTTTGTTCCAGTGAAAAGCAGAGGCAGATCTTGAAGTGGTACAAAGCTACCTGCCAAGGTGTACAGAAGGAACAGTGCAAGGTATACTGAGTACTTTGTTTTTCTCCAATATCTGATTAAAGTGGAATTTCCAGGAAATTTTTTCCCCAAGTATTAGTTGGAACAGGTGGAGGTTCTTTTCATTGGTTGTCTATTTTCTACTGGAACAGGAACAAACATTGTAGTGAAGAACTCTTTTTTAGCAATTTATTTATTTAATTTTTCTCTGTGTAATATAAATTGTCTTCAAATTTTTGATACAATTTAAGGAAAATATTTTTTATTAAGAATTTTCAGATAATGTACTAATTTTGGATCCTGTTCTAGTCTCTTTATAGGCAGTGTCCTTTTATTTTGTAGCAGATTGGTGCCATCTTGTGGTCTGCAGAATCCTTATTTTTACTTTTAAATGTCTATGGAGATTCTCAGTCATCCATGTCTCAAAAGATGCTTTTTCAGAAGGCAACTTGACTTTGTTTTTTCCTTGAGGAAAATATTTTGTTTCTCATCCAAGAAGTTGGTGTGTGAAGGGCAATGGAAGGATTATATTTCTTTGCAATTCATCTGGTCATTAGCACTCTTTCTGAGAGCCATTGAGGCCACTTGGGGGTTTATCTTTGCCTTCAAGGTCACCTGAATCAAGAGTGCAAATAGATTGGAATCCTCTTGGAACTGTGAAAGGACTGTATTTAGGAGATAGGTGGTATCATATTCCCCTTTGTTGAGAGAGGGCTTTCTTTTCCAGAATGTGGACTTTTGACTTTTATATATTTTCTTGTTTCATTTGGTTGTAGTTGCTGAATTCCCAGATTGGATCAGCCCTGTAATTGATCTTTTCCAACATCAATTACCTACATTGTAATGTTGACTACTATGTATTTTTCCACAAATATATTTTTCTTATTCCTGTATTTTGGGGGATTAAATCCTTTTTAGGGATGCTGAAAATGGATCCTGTTTAAAGAGGTCAATAAAAATGATCAAGGAACTACAAACTACATCTTTATGAAGGGAAACAGAAACAATTGGTAATATTTAGTGGAGGAAGTAAAGGAATAACGAGGGTTACAATAGTATTCTTCAAATACCTGATGGCAGAATAACATCAATTCATTCCAGAATGCAGGAAATACAGATATTCACTGAATGGCACAGCAATTTCTAATAGTTAATTTGCCAGAGTAGCAGCTAGATATATGATGACTTTTCTTATCTGGGTATGTTTATGTAAAGTAGATGATCATCTGTTGGGGATTCTTTAATTTGGATTCTTGCACAGGACAAGAACACTTAATGACCTAAGCAAGCATTCTTTCCAATATCATGACTATATGATGATAATATCTGGATACGTTGATTTTTAAAATATTTAATCACATGACTAGTCCTATTGCTAGAACAAAGTTTAAGCTATTTCTTGATTAATGCAATATACAATATTGATGCTGATCATCCTGCTTGAGCAGGGAGTTGGATTAGAAGATCTCCAAGTTTCCTTCCAACTCTGTTATTTTTTTAAATCTTTTTCTGAAAAGTGTCTGAATCTTATTTAGTTCATCAGTAACTAGGTATGGCAACAATATAACAGTATAAATCACATATATTCCACACTTAATTCTAGGACTTAACTTTAACTGAAAGCTGAGGCAAGCAAGATTCAGCAAGCAAAACAAGTATGAATGGAAACCCCCCAGATCTTACCAGTCATCATGTGTACAAGTAAAAGGATAAGAGCAAGAGATAAAGGCTTGAGCTGGTGCATAGTTTCAGTCACTGTTTTGGTAGAGGCTGACAGATAGTTTTGCAGAATTCTGGAAAAAGAAGTATTGCTTGGCTATTTCATAAGAATAACATAATATCATGATAAAACCATAGGAAACATAGAAGCCAGTACTTTACTGAAATAAGACAGTATAATTTTGTATTATTCCCCACTGTTCAAATCATATCCATTGATGGATTCTGTTTCTTCACAATGTATATTGGAACTAGGTATTTCTCTAGGTGCTGCTGATATACAGTACATTACAGTCATATATTGAAGGAAAATGAGCTTCCAGTTTGTTTAAAGTCTTATACATTGTTACCCAGCAAGAAAATCCCATTATGTTCTATGCTATCTAGGGTTAAGATTATCTATAAATTCTGCTACAGTATTATTTATTTATTATTCAAATTTCTATACCGCTCCCTCTCCCAAAAAGGGACTCGGGGCGGTGTACAGCCTACTAAAAATACACAGAATAAATACAATTTAAATACAATTTAAAACTAATTAAATAAACAAATCCGGCTGTATCCCATCTAACTACAATTCAGACATTAAAATCCGGGATTGACTAAAAATTTAGAAGTATAAAATTTAACAATTAAAACCCAAATTAAGTTTAAAACCAAAAACCATTTACTGGGCCAGGCCGGCCTGCTTGAAAAATAGGGTCTTAACTGCGCGCCGGAAGGTCAGGATGTCCGTCATGGCCCGTATCTCCGGGGGAAGATCATTCCACAGGGAGGGGGCTCCCACAGAGAAAGCCCGCACCCTTGGGGTCGCCAGCCGACAACGATCAGGCGGCGGCACCCCAAGCAGGGAAACCCTGTGAGAGCGTACTGGGCGGCGGGAGGTTGTTGATGGCAGCAGGCGGTCCCGTAAGTACCCAGGTCCCGAGCCATGGAGCACTTTAAATACCATCAGTACCACCTTGAATCGAATCCGGAAGGCCACAGGAAGCCAGTGCAGCCTGCGGAGAAGCGGTGTTACGTGGGAGCCCCGAGGGGTACCCACGATCACCCGCGCGGCTGCATTCTGAACCAGCTGCAACCTCCGGAGACTCTTCAAGGGGAGCCCCATGTAGAGAGCATTGCAATAGTCCAAGCGGGAGATAACGAGGGCGGAAATGACTGTGCGAAGTGAGCCCAGATCCAGAAAGGGCCGCAACTGGTGAATCAGACGAATCTGACAAAAAGCCCCCCTGGCGACGGCTGCAATATGTTCTTCCAAAGACAGCCGTACATCCAGGAGAACACCCAGATTGCGCGCCCTTTCCACGGGGTCAAAACCTCTCCCCCCACGGCCAGCGAAGGAACAATCTGGCTGTATCTGGGCGCAGGAAACCACAGCCACTCGGTTTTGGTCGGGTTGAGCCGAAGCCTGTTACGAGCCATCCAACTCCGCACGGCCTCCAGGCACCGGGTCATCACTTCGACGGCTTCGTTGGGGTGGCCCGGGGTGGAAATGTACAGCTGAGTATCATCAGCGTACTGATGGAACTCCGCCCCGAAGCCATGGATGATCTCACCCAGCGGCTTCACATAAATGTTGAACAGCAGGGGCGAGAGCACCGACCCCTGGGGCACCCCACACAGTAGGGGCCTCGGGGCCAATCTCTGCCCCCCTGTCAACACAAATTGCGAACGGTCGGAGAGGAAGGAGGCGAACCACCGTAACACGGTGGCTCCCATCCCCAACCCCTCCAACTGCCGCAATAAGATACTGTGGTCGACAGTATCAAAAGCCGCTGAGAGATCTAACAGGACCAGGACAGAGGAACAACCCCTGTCCCGAGCCCTCCAGAGATCATCCACCAACGCGACCAACGCCGTCTCCGTGCTGTGCCCGGGCCTGAAACCCGATTGGAGGGGGTCAAGATAACTTATAGTATAGTATATAGTATAGGAAATAATGTTCTTTAAACATATACAATATTCAGGAGGACAGATATAATGCAAGTTACAGAGGCACCCAGTATTTTTTTATTTGAAAAATATCGAATAACAGAATTGGAAGGAGGTCTTTTAATCCAACCTCCTGCCCAAACTGGAGCCCCAATACCATTCCAGACAAATAGCTGACCAATCTCTTCTTAAAAGCCACCAATGATGGAACATCCACAACTTCTGAAGTAAGCCGTTCCACTGATTAATTGTTCTCAGTCTGGAAATTTCTTCTCCAAAAGTGGCCTTACCAGGGAAGTATATAGTGGTACTAATACTTCACATGAACTTGATATTATCCCTTTTTGGTGCAGCCTAGGATTGTACTGGCTTTTTTGGCAGCTGCAGCACACACAGCTCATACTTAAATGGGTGTCCTCTAAAACTCCTGGATTCCTCTCACAGTTACTGATGTTGAGCCCATTACTTCCCAACTGCTATAATGATTCCCCAACTACTACATTATTTTAAGGAGTGAGAACTCCCATAATACTGACTGCAGCACTGTGAAATAATAGATATGACATAAATTCATGCTGTGGTTAAATTACCTCTGTCACATATTTTTTGAAATACACCAACAAATAAGTAAGGTGTTTAAGAGAACAATTGTTGGTTTAAAATTACATAACAATAACAATGCCTAGGACTGAAAAATTATCTGAAACAACATCATCCTTGTTTTAATTTAAGTGCTACATCTTAGGATATACATCATAATTCAAACAGAGTATTTGGGATTATTGTTACCATTCTGTTCTTCCCGTCCCACCCATTGTCAACAAAATAAATTTCTTTCTTTATTCATTTGATATATTACGTTTGCTCACAGCTAGAATTATTACCTACCTCTTCACTGGCTGCTGTTACTTCTGATTCTGAAATAACAGCTGTCTTTCAGTCCCAAAATAGTTGCACCCAAGTCTTGGTTTGTTTCACATCAGCTCTTTCACAATAGACAGAGTTAGTTAAACCTTAACAAAAGTACTGTTGGACTTGATAAGATGCCAACTCCCCCCTCAATTTAATAAAGTTATTGGAAGTTTATCTTTGGAAAAAAAAAAACCTAAAGCAACTCCTAAGATGTAGTTTTCTATGCCATTTTCCATAAAGGCATGTGCAGATTTGAGATGACATAAATTGGAACTTATTTCAGTGATGTAGATTTGCCTTTGTAAGATTGATATACTAATAATATCTCATTTTCCTCAAGTTCAGAACTGCTGGGTGGGAGGAGGGGAGACTGTAGGCTTTACAGAATTATGTGAAACTGCATTATATAAGAACTGATTCAGTAGATTACAATGCCCTGCCCATCTAATCCAAGATTGTTTTCAAGCACTCCAACTCACATGAAGTATTGTCCCCTATTATAGTAATCCTGGGTAGCTTAGAATAACTGATAAAACTAGACAAAAATACATGGCCTATGAGCCGTGGTGGTTAGAATGCTGTATTGCAGGCTAACTCTGCAAGCAGTCAGGTGTTTGATCCTGATTGGTTCAAGGTTGACTCAGCCTTCCATCCTTCTGAAGTTGGTAAAATGAGGAACAAGATTGTTAGTGGGCATATGCTGACATCGTAAACTGCTCAGAAGGTGCTGTAGAACACTTTGGAGCAGTATATGTTTAAATGCTAAGTGTTATTAAAACACAACAAGCTTCCAAAATGTCTCCTGCTAGACTCATTCTGGTGTTGATGCCTTTACCTGAAGATAACTGCCAAATTGAGCAGCAGGATTTAGAAGCTATCATCAAAAAGTACCCTTGCTTATAAATATTCCCAAGGTGCCTGGAAATTTTCAATTGTCATTCTGAGCAGCACTATCAATTTTTCTAAAATGCCAAATAGCTGATTTTCCAAATATACTCTTTATTACCCTTGAATGAAAAGATTTAATAGCTGAAATATAATTCTTGTGCAGTGGACAGAAAATAATTATATGTACAAGATAATAACTTCTATTTAAGTAACTTTAATGCGCTCTAAAACTGTTTCATATCTAGGTCTGCTTTATAGCAGATTATTGTTTCAAAACCTAATCCAAATATGTTTCATAAACATTAGAATATGATTTTGTTAGCTTTATTTTACATTTCCTTAACACATCAGTTTGCTAATGACATAATGTGAGCTTTATATAATATGCAATTGAACAACAGATTGTGTAAAAGATAAAATTGTTTGTATACAAAAACATCTGAAGCAGGCAATACTTCATTTTGATATATATCTGACAAGATAGTTTTTATAATGAAATATTTTTTCCTATATATTTGTTACAAATAAGATTCAAAATATCTCCTTTTTGCTTATTCAGGGCTGCCTTATATATGTTGTTCATTATGTATATAACCTTAATAGATGAAGTAACTGCACACACACAAATATACACTTTCCTAGACACAACCAAGAACAGTATACTTAAATACACTCTTTAACTATAAAACTTTATTAGCCAGAGAGATATAGTGATCAACATCATTATTCTTCTTGGACAGAACTTTCACATCTCCTGATGCCAAATTAAATTGAAATGTTTCTAGACTGTGTGCTAATGATCAAGTAATACATACTGTATATGGGCACATGTGAACCAATTTTATACAAATAGTGATGAAACTGCAGAATCTTTATTTCAGTTAAATTGAATTTGAAACTTTTTATTAATGTACTATTTTACATAGTTCATTTAATAATTGCTCAAGCAGATGTTGTTTTGAAGGTGTCTTGCAGTCCAGCACTATCAATTATTAGACTATGCATATGCCAAAGAAATTCAGTAGCTATTAACTTTGAGTGTATAGTTCATTTGTAATATTTGTTTTATATGGAGATAAGGACTGGGCTATTCTTTCCCAGTTCTCTTGCAGTAAAAATAATTAATGATTCACAGATATTCTGTAGAATCGTTTCCCAGCACAAGAATAGTACATTACTCAAATTATAATGTAGATATTCAGGATTCAATTCACTCATGAAAAAAATCTTAATGTGAAGATGTAGTGCTGTACTTTATTCACTCTGAAGTGATCCATCATTAAGTAGTTATGTTCTATTTATAATAGGGGTCCCCAATCCCCGGTCTGTAGACAGGCACCAATCCTCCACATATCAGAAACCGGGTTGTGCAAACAGGCAAAGCCCCATCCACCCTCTTTGCACCACGGAACTAAAAAGCCACTTTGGGGGGCACTGATTTATAAGATAAATAGGGGCATATGAACAAGCTGGGCCAGTTTCACTTTTGTGACTTAAGACCTACAGTCAAGCCCCCCCCTCCCCCCAGTCATCTTTTGCAGCCCACAATAGAGATATACATAGGGCATGTGCCTCTTAACTGGTAAGCTCAAAGGCTATAACATTGCTCCGTGCCTATTTCAGTGCTTATAACACATGAAGCAAGAGGAAACTCAAAGATGGGTAATGGAAAAGAAGAGTGTTGGCACATTCATAGAATAGAAAGCTCCTTCCTCATCACATCCAGAACAGATAATTGCCAGAAATAGAGCCACAGCTATTATATTCTTCCCAGGACTACTGATGAGCACCAGGTGGTGATGATGTACAAATGCTGTGTAGCATTTACTGGATTCACCACAGATAGTGAGCTCAAGTTACACTTCACTGTTTGGGGATGGAAAGGGCAATCACACTCCTAACCCTGCATTCAAGTGCTGTGATAAGGTTTGCTTTTCCTCACTTGCTTGTTCTGCTCCCATCACTGACACGCTGTCTCCTTGATAATAGAAGCAGGAATTATTCTAGTGACTTTTAGATCAATGTATACAAAAAACTTCAATGCTAATGAACTAGTGCTTCCATGGCACTTATGACAATCTGACTTATGATTGGCCATGTCAGATGTTGTAGAGAGGCCAGTTCTATACCAGAAACTCATCATTTCAACTCTCCAAATGCTTGTCCTCATGTGGCCAAAGTAGATCTATTCCAGGGGTGGTATTCTATTGGTTCGCCCCGATTTGGCTGAACCGGTAGCTCCGAGGATCATCTGTGAGTGAATTGGTTTGCTTCACAATCAGCTGCTGGGCCAGCCCTGGCTCTATACTGACCTTTATTTCCTGGTTTCGAAGCTCAGCTGCTTCGCACGGCACAACGGATTGCTGCACATCAGCTGTTGAACACACAGGGAGTGCAGGATTGTAGGTCATTATCATACCTTCTGCGCATGTGCGCACGAAGCACGCCCTCCAAGCCACACCCACAGAACCGGGGGTGAAAATAGTTGAATCCCACTATTGATCTATCCATAGATAGAAGCACCAACAATCTAAAGAAAACCCTATTTGGTGGCATAAAATATTTTAGGGGGAGGGGAAAAAAAAGACACTTTTCCAGATTTTTATTTTTATTTTGTACCAAAGTTCTGAACAAATGAAATGATTTAAATTACATAGTAACATTTTGTTATGCAAAAATATTCCCAAAACACTGGTAGAAAAGTATTAAAAAGTATCAAAAATTAATTATGCTAAGTATTTAATTACTTCTTCATTTATTGGATTTATTGGATATATCATTACAGCACTAGGTGGCTCCACCATCCACTCTAGACCTCTGCTTGGGAGACGAGCTCCGTTTTAATTCAATTGCTTAAATAAGAGCAAGGTGAGATCTATGGGTGGTATCATTCCACAGGGCAGGTGCTACGATAGAAATGACCCAGTTCTGGGTTCCATCAGGTGGCAGTGCTTAATTGATGGGACCCAGAGCATGCCAACGCTCTTAGATCACATTGAATAGACAGCAACCATGTCCATAACCATGTAGATAGTCCCTCAGACAACCAGGCCTGATGCCATGAAAGGTTTTGTGTGTGATACCCAATACTTGAATTGCACTTGAAAGCCTACAAGTAACCAATGCAAGTGGTAAAAGAGATTTTATAAATACTGCACCAGTTGCCATCCCATATAGAATGCAGTATAATAATTCAGCCATGAAGTAACAAAGCATGTGACTGTTTTACGGGCCTCCTAATCTGGGTATGGACACAACTGACACACTCAATGGATTTGTGAAATGCCTTCCAGGTCAGAGTTGTCACTTGTTTCTCCAACTGCATACTAGTCCTGACAGGGGAAATGCAACTGGTGGTCTAAGGTAGGAGTGCCCAATCCCTGGTTTGGAGACTGGTACTGGTCCACAGCCTGTGAAGATCTGTGAAGATCAAGTGGCGGCCATGCACGCAAAGCTCTACTTGAATAAGCAGCAGGCTCCCGTGTGAAGCCATCCTCTCCCTCCCCAGCCAGAAAGGTTGGGAACCTCTGGTCTAAAGTATCAAAACTTGCTGACAGCTCAAGAACTGAGACAGTTGCAAATATCTCCAAAAAGAGAACACCTCCCTCCCCTGCTTCCAGGCTAATTCATGTCTTGATTATACATAGAAACATAGTTTGTTGTAGCTTGTTAAGGTGCTTGCCTAGAAACCAGGGGACTCTGAATTCTAGCTTTCCCTTAGTCATGAAAGCCAGCTGGATGACTTCGGACCATGTGAGGCAATGAACTGGGGTTGCTATTTGCTTGTTTAAAAAGCAAATGCAGACATGAAGATAAGCCATCTCCCTCTTTTCCCTAGGCATTCATTCATTCATTTCCTCAGATCTGCACTCCCAGGCATTCAAATCAGTGTTCCAGCTGCCTGGCTAATTGAGCCAAACCCTGATGTTTTCAAGGATATACAGCAAAAGCTTAACCCCACCCAGTCTTTTGAACTTATAAAAGCATAAGCTAATAAGAGGTGTGTATAGTAGGAAAAATAAAGGCAACTGGCCTATAGACAAAGCAAAGGCAGTATCTGTAGACTGGCAATATTAAAAGCAGGCAAGAGGACTTTCAACTGCCAGGACCACAAATTATGGTGAGCAGCATAGCTTGGAAGGAATCCTGCCAGCAAGCTAAGAGCTTTGCTGTAGTGACTATAAAAGGAGCAACCACACTAAAACAGTACTTCTTCCCAACTATTTCAATAATGTCTTGAAGGCAAAGGTGGTATGTTATTTTATGGATTATGAGACTTTTGTTTAAATTGAATATTAACAGACTGAGTATAAAAGACTGAGTTTTTATGTGGCAACATCACCTTGCAAAGTCCTAGAATGGTGGAGAAGGCCAAAGCAATAGCCTATTGTTGACTTGTCTTCTTTGCGGATCTTCTCCTGGTCCTCAAGATTACATCTACAGTTTGTTACAGGTCTTGGGAATGAATACTGAGGGCTGGAATATAGGAAGATCTTAACGACTGGTCCCATCATCTCCAGCCAGTTTTCTGCTTCTTGCCCTGTCATGAGCTTGATGGAACTGCAGAGTCTCCTGTCCCAATCTCATCACCTTTTCCAAGATAATAAAGCACATACAAACATCCAAAACTCTTAATAACCACAATAATTACTGTACTCTGTTCTTGTACTCAGACACTCAGCGGTGTCCACACCCATCCATTCCCATTCACCATCCACTTTCTTTCTACTCCCTGTTCTTTGCAGAAAAACACAGATCATACTGAGGGACTCCATGTCATAGAAAGCAAAAGATGGAAATACAATGTTGAAAGTAGTTGACAAATCAGATATAGCTGTAATAGCAACCTGGTTCAAATATCGGAAGACCAGGATAGCTTCAAGTTGATTAGAAACAGACCCTTAACCCTATTAGCTCCCACTACAAAAGAACATGTGCACTAGTGCTTTAGATTACCATCTGTAGAAACTTCAAACTAGATAAAAAAAATCTCCTGGTAACTAATGGCCACTAACATTCTTCTGGTAGGCCCATTCTGTTCACCAAAATTGAAAGGAAAGGATAACACCAGTTGCAATAATTATTGACACATCTTGTCAATCTGTACAGGAACAGCTCCCTGCTCCCCTCTGGGATGACAAGAGGCCAGCAAGACATTGGTGAAATTAGTGAAAATATCCCCATGGTGTGATAGTACTGTCTCACACACTGTCACACATCAGTCTTTCTTTCCTGGCTGACACATACTCCCAGTGCATTCACCAAGAACATGCCACAACAGGACCAGAGTTCCCTTTTAGTGGACCCATAATGAACATTGTCCCATCCATTAAAAAGTGCTTTAAAAATCCACCTGCAAAAGTACTCAACACTAGGCCCCACTAATATAAGCCTTTCAGACACCACATTTCAAACAGTTTATTTAGTCCTCCTTTCAAATATGGCTGTGTTTAAATTGACAAATGATAGAAGCTGATTTCCACAGTGCACAATGTTACAATGCTGTACATCTGTTCATAATAGCAATAGCACTTAGATTTATATATCACTTTACAGTGCTTTATAGCCTTCTCTAAGCAGTTTACAGAGTCAGCATATTGCCCCCAACAATCTGGGTCCTCATTTTACCCACCTCAGAAGGATGGAAGGCTGATTCAACCTTGAGCCTGATGAGATTCGAACTGCCAAATTGCAGGCAGCTGGCAGCCAGCAGAAGTAGCCTACAGTACTGCACTCTAACCACAGTGCCACCATAATCCCTACATAGTGATGTTGTATCTATAATTAAGATAAATTAATGGAAGAAGGATGGGGCCTTATATATTTTCTAATTCACCCATATTTAACCTCCCTATCATAAGCTTTACTGTGATTAGTGGCTTCCACACAATCAGAAATCATGCTTTATCAAGACCACTGACTTCATAAACAATTCTACAATTCTACTACCATTCAAGTGTAAAATATGAACCTTTTGTTGACTTTCCTGCTCAGTCTAGAGAAGGTAGTGATATCAGAGAAAGCATGATGGATACAAAGATCCTGAAGGCAGATTATTAATCAAATTCACGTACTCCAGGTGCAATAGACTCCTCATCCCCTCTTTGTAAAGACTTAGTTTCTAGACAACTTATCCTCCTCATTGTCCTTCTTTGGTTTTCTGAATCTTTTTGTGAAGCATTGGGCCCAAACTGAACATAATAATCAAGACAGAGTCTGAGCAATACAATGCAACAAAATGAGTAAATATCTTAATTTGGAAACTATACTTAATGGAATTTAACATCAAACTGCTTATTTTGCATCCTTATCATACTGCTGACTCACAATTAGATTTTAATCAATACTATTCCTTGATTTTTTTCACAAGTATTACAATCAAGCTCAGTATCATCTATCTTACGCTTGTGCATTTGATTTGTTTCATGAGTAACTTGCATTTGCCATCATTTAGTTTCATTCTGTTATTGTCTATCTGCTTTCTAGCTTTACATTACCTATACAAATAATTTTGCCTTTTTTTTAAGCTTATTAGTAATTTTCACCTAGTTTGCATCATTTACAAAACTGATAATCATTCACAATTTCTCATGTAAATCATTAATAGCAAAGTTGAATAGCATCACTCCAACAATTACACCAGCAGTATTTTACTTTATACCTTATTTCCTAATGACAAAAGTAGTTTGAGCAGTTCTGAATAGCTCTCTCAGTCTTAGACTGATTCAGTCTAAATGTGACTGGACATGCTTTAAGATTCATTAGAGACATCCTTCTAGCTGCTTTTCTTGATGTATTGGAGGCACACTGGTGTGTTATTTTTACTGCCTACTAGCCAACATTCACTTATCAACTTATTTCTTTGAATGTTCAAACTTCACAAATTAGGCTACATTTTTGTTGACATCAAATAAAAGACATGTGCAAACTATGGATACTGGATATACGCACTAGTATCTGAAAGTTTTCTGACTCAAAATTTTCTAGGAAACTTCCTGACTCAATTTTTTAAAAAAATCCTATTACACAATATGTGTAATAAAGCAAAACTGAATTCTGTAGTTCACTGCCCAAGATTAAAATTGTTATCTTTTGGAGTAACAGAAACTACCCCACCAATTAATGAACAGTTGCAGCTTGATATTCTTAATACCGGTAAGAGTATTAAGATCTAGGTAAGACCTCAAGATCCAGGCAAGAAAACCATCTACGTAATATTTCAGTATTTGTTTTGTAATTTTGCATTTTTTAAAGTGCAAAAATGATTAAAAACTTTTAATGCAAGAAAGTGCAGTTTGATGGTGATAGAGAAATAAACCTGTTACTGACTGCTGCATTTAGTGAATAATATTGAAGGCCAGAATGAAAATCTGCTGTTCAGGCAGCCATCAAAATCTCATTTTATACAGTAGCAGAGTGAAGAGGTTAAATGACGACACTCATCCCACTGCGAGAGCTGCCTTTTTCCTAGAAGAAAAAAGAAAACTGCTATTAATAAGAGGCCAGGAAAGATGACAAGTCAGCAGCCATTTATAATGCACTTCATCATTTTAGGATGATTAATTTAAAGTACATTTTACATGTGATTCGAAACCATCCAATCCTTAGCATATTGGCGTGAAGAATGCTATTTAATAACTACTGAATTTTGAGCATATAAAGAAGCTGACAGCACTGAAGAGTTTTTCTTTGATTTGGGTGGAATTATAGAGCTTTACAATATGGCAGGCATTGCCAGTTCTTGTGAAGGTGCTGGTTATTATTTATAAAGCTCTATATGGCATAGGGACAGGCTATTTGAGTCACAATCTTTCTTTCACTGTTCTTGTTTGCCCCACCAGATCTAGTAGAGAGAATATGCCCTGGATCCCTTCTATCAAACAACAACACCTTGTTGGATGCTGTAGTCGTGCCTCCTGGTGGCTGCATCTCTCATATGAAGCACCACCTTCCATCTGTAACCCATTCTCTATTTCCTGTCTCTGTTACAGACCAGCAGGTATGTTTCAGGACAGAATATTTCAAGTAATCATAAAAGCCGTCATATCACAATTTACCGATGGTTCTGTCGACTTTCTGAGTTTCTTGTTCTTGGTTGGGGTAACTTCAACAGAACAATAACTAGGTGGTTTTTCATACTGCCAGTCTGGGGAATGATGCTGACGACGTTGAGGCCTATTGTTTTTCCGGGAATAGTCCTGTTCTTCAGAAGAACTCCATGACTCCCAGGAAGATGGTGGAGAATAGCTGCGATGCCGTCGTCGTTGATCCCGGTAAGCAAAGTTATTGTCATGTTGATTCGTTCGTCGTTGTGAATTTTGATTTTTTCTCTCGGAGTGTTCTTGTCCAGAATACCCTCTTCTTGTCTCAAGATGGGAATCAAAACTATTTCTGCCACGCGAGGTGGGTACTACATCTGTTGTAGAACGCCAGTATCTACCATGATGGCTGCCATATCTTTGTGATTCATTTCTGGGATTTCTATGCCTATCCCATAGTTCCTGATCATAGCTGGAAGGAGAATCATCATCCAAAGATGAACGACGCCTCCGTCTCCTGTCCTCTCTCTGGTTTTCATTTGTGCTGCTCCGAGGTCTTGGAATATGTGTAGACCTCCCTGGTCGTGATGAATTGCTAGATCTCTGAGAGGATGGGATACGTTCAATGATAGGAGGCAACTGGATTACTCTGCGTTCCACAATCTCTGAGCCCAGAGAAGAGAGAATGCTAGGATGCTGACTGCTTCCAACATGATGTGAAGGTAGCACAGGCTGAGATAGATTAAGGTTCCTAATCTCAGATTCAAGATGATCCAATATCTTGTTGCTAGAGGACACTTGGGCAAATTGAGGCATTAATGGTTGGCTGCTTTGGAGAGATACATCTAAAGAACATAAATGATAGAAAACATAAGATAAAATGTTTAAATTAATTTCTAGCTACACCGAGTACCTTTGGATAGAAAGCCAAGCTATACATATCTTAATGATCAAATAATCTTTCTTTGGTTTTGATAGATAGCATGCTCCTGAATACAATACACTTAAAAAGTTACCTTTGCACAGAGCACAAAGGATCTTTGCAACACAAGGCACTTTTGTAACACAAACTGAAAAGGGTAGCTTCTCTCAACTGATTCAGCATTGTGCTACTTAATCAAAGTAGCACAATGCTGGCTAGGAATCAAAGTTTCTAAAAATTGTATGTAACACTGCTGTATTGGTATGCAAAAAGCCAATGGCAGGATATTTTCTGGTTATATTCAAATGTGATAGTCATAAAAGTTAGAAATTTAGTTCATGAAAAAGAAAGCCAATACTCAAGACAGTAGATACACTGTAATCTGTCCCAGATAGTAAACTGAACATTTAATATTATCTGATCTCCATGGACAAACAGTTTCAAATGATAAAAAAAAAATCCCTTTACTGCCCATAAATTTTCCATCACTGTACTCTTGTGCCTCTGGGAAAAGAAGTATTATAATGTCACAGAGGAAACACTCTAAATCAAGTGAAAAGCCAAATGCTTCAACAAAAGGACAGCATCCCTTGGGGCTCCTACCTCTCTGCAAAAGTGGGTTTAATTGGTATGAAGATGACTGGGAGTGGTGTGTCATCCACGGAAGAAGTTGCTGAGCTTGTTTCACGAAGTGGTGCCGTTCCAGGACTAGAGAATAGAAAAATAAAATTGATATTATTCCTGAATTTAAATGCTCCTCACAGAACTGTCAAGTTGATTGAATAGCTTTGTATTTTGCAGAGTTACAATAATAAATCATTGCAGTTCAAGGGTAATGTTCCTTCTCACTTTTTTTAAAGTATAGTCCTTGATTTACAGCCATTTGTTTAATAACCATTTGAAGTTACAATGGCACTGAAAAAAGTGACTTATAAGTGGTTTCACACTTAAAACCACTGTACCATCCCCATGGTCACATGATCAAAATTCAGGTGCTTGGCAATTGGCATATTTTTATGACAGTTGCACAGTCCTGGAGTCATGTGATCACCATTTGTAACCTTTCCAGCTGGCTTCCAACAAGCAAAGTTAAAAGGGGAAGCCAGATTTGCTTAACAACTGCATGATTCACTTAACAACTGCAGGGATTTGCTCAGCAACAGTGGGAAAAAAGGTCATAAAATAGGATGCAATTCACTTAACTGTCTTACTTAGCAGTGAAAATTTTGGGCTCAATTGACTTGTGTAAGTCAAGGATTACCTGTAGATTTAAGACACGTTTAAGATACATGATAAAATGTTCACTTTATCAATATGAAAGTGAGTCTTTCAGCTTTTGCATTCCAGCCAAAGCTCCTTACATTCCTTTTCATGGGAATCTATCTTATCGAAGGAACAAAGCAATTATGGTTAGGCCTCAATCATAACTGAGGAAAGGAAGTGAAGAAAATACAGTTCGGAGTTCTATGACATGTTGGTTGCGGTACCATGAGAAATTATGAAAACCTCTCTCACAAAAAATCATTTTTCGAACTTTGTTACACAATGCTAGTGCTCGCAGTGGTGATAATTTTTATGTATTGCAACCAGCCACTGACCTTCTACTTTGTTGTGATTGCAAACAGTGTAAAACATGGATTGTGTAGAAGTGAATTCGATTGTGAAGTTTTTCAGTTTTTTTGCAACTTTTATTTGGATGTTTTCTGAAGCCTGAACATTATTTCAAGGATTCCTCCCAGGTAGAAAGGCTGAAAAAAAAGCTGTTCTATATATTTAAGAATTGAAGGAAGTGTTACAGAATTTCTGAGGCCTTGGCAACCATTACTTCTGAAGTTCTTAGAGTATCCACATCATACGGGAGGACAACTGCTGCATTACATCTATGTTAATACTACAAACACTCACCACCAAGCAAGTTTTTTTTCTTTTTTACAAAGCAAACCATTCTTTCAAAAAGCTGCCTCACAGCAGACAAAGCTTTGATTAGGTCTACAAATGGCATATACACGGCAAATATAACATGGTTGCAAAGGCATAGGGATCAAGGTATTAAAATTTCCTTCATGCTACTTGTTTATACTTTAAAATTTGCAAAGCTGCTCCTCATATTGCTGCCTGATTTAGACTGAAAATGAAAGTCTTTTCTGCAGGGGCTGAACTTTAATTACATGAAGTTTACTGTTACTAGTATTTTTATGTGGGATCCCTTTTTAAAACACACGTGTGTTCTAAATATTTTTTAGAGTAGAAAACAACTGGACAAATGAAACACTGAGGGACACTAAATCTGGAAAAACGTACCTTCTTGGCATGATTGAGTTCTATTTCCTTCGGTTCTGACTTCCTGAAGTCATTGAAGAACATATGGAAGCAACTTACATTTTGCATGCCTCTTTTATGCATTATGTTTATAAGGATTGTGGATTACCTTTTTCATTGCAGCAGCAGCGAGTTGGACAGCAGGCACAGCGTACATGGCAACAGCAATACTGTGGACAGCACTGACACCAGCATATTCCAATCAGCATGAAGAGAAGGAGGGCTCCAAGGATGATGAAGAGTACTGTTAGCCAATCTGTATCAAGTAAAAGACCGCCACACAAATTATTGTTCAGTATTCTTTGCTTTCTCCATTCCTAGGTACCTCATCTCGCACTCTGAGAGAAAATGTTCCCAATTTTTCATGATGTTATCTTTCATATCAAGTGCTTATATTCAGACAGAATGATTTGAATGTAAGTTCATCTACATCTTTGTGTGGTTGTAAGGAAAAGAATTAAATCGATTCCTTTCTTCAATTATATACAGTTTAGTATTATTAAAATTAGCTGGTTTGATTAACCAAATTTGAAGGTGTTCACTTAAGATTCCATTAAAATATCCTGAACCATTATTTGTTAGGATAATTTACTGCAACTAAATATGATTTTAAAACATTTCCTTCCAGGATTAATTAGATATTTCAACCCTGTCATTATATTTTCTATTGTAATGCCTTGTTATAAATAATGCTTATAGAAGAGCCAGATGATATTGTTCCAAGGTATCCAAACAGCAATATACATTTGCATTAATCCACTAAAACAAAGGTTGAAATCATGGACAGATAATCACATCGGTGACCTCTAAAGAATGCAGTAGCAGTTAATACCACAAGAGCTAAGCCAGCCAAATAAGACAACATTAGAAACTTAAAGTAATCATAGACCTCTGAACATCCAGGAGAACATCAGTAAGAAGGCACCCAAAAATAAACTGCTGAAAAAGTTCCTGAAGTAGTAGCAGACATGGGAGGAAGATTAAACAGAAGAAGTGCCATGGCATGGAATGTATCACTGACAGATAGCCAAGAGGGTTGACATTAGGAAATCCTACCAGTGACTGGTCTAAAAGATGGCATTGTCATAGCAACTCAAAACAAACACTAAGCATCAGATCTGTAGAATCAGGGATGTGCCATGCTAATTAGGACCCAAGATCCAGAATGTCCAAACAGACACAAAGACAGCGCAACACACAGTGCCAAGGTGTAAGATGCAGGCAGGAACAAAATACACTAAATGGCACAAATAAGTACGGTAGTTGGTATTATGTAAAGGAATATCCCACGTCCAGATGTGATATTCCACAGGAAGTTGTGGATTAAGACTCTGTGGCCTATTGGTCAGATTCAGTACCAACCTTGGTACCAACCAATTAATCAGACATTATGTTACTAGACAAGGACCAGAGGACAGCAGTGGTGATATATGTAGCAGTGCCAAGTGACAGCAACATCAGGAAGGTGTATTAGAAACAGGAGAAGCACAAGACCTGAAGGAGCAAATAGAGAGGACCCGAAACGTAAATGCCAAAGTGATCTCAGTAGTGCAAGGAACACTTTGAGCTGTGACTCCTAGGCTGGGAGAGTGGCTTAAACAGATCCCAGAAACAACATCAGAGCTGTTTGTCCAGAAGAGTGGAGTGCTAGGAATGACTAAGAACTCTCAAGTTCCCAGGCCTCTGGTAGAGAACCTAACAATGAAGAAGACACATACCACTCATAGGGATAAGATGCGATTTTTTTAAAAAAACATATTTAGTTAATCCACAGTTAATCCACACATCCACAGTTAATCAAATCCTGCAATCCAGCTGTATTCATCAGGAATTTCTAGCTGAATTTAATAGCATGCATATTGATGATCATGTACAATTCTTGTGTTATTTCCATTGTTTACCCAAAACACTATGGTGGGCATCAAAAAAGAAAAAATTATCCTACAATTTGATCCCCCAAATGATGCTACATACTCAAAACAATGAGCTTGATTTCTTTGTCTGGATCACCAGTTGTGTCTCCTGGAGCTTCAACAGTACAATAGTAGACTCCATGGTCCCACCACATCACCTCATTAATTACAAGATCTGCTCCTATAAAATGAAAAACAACATAATGAAGCTCCACCAATGTTGGTTTCAGACAATGATCTAAATTTCTGAATAACGAAGTAATTATTTTCAGCAATAAAAAGTCACCCTGAGAAGTGCTCAGGCATGGCAATACTCAGTGCAATTGGAGGCTTATTACACTGTGCTAAATTGCATTAATGCAGACACAGAAAAAAATCCTGAAGAAAATGAATTGTACAATGGACATAAAATAGTGTGAAGAATTCTAAGCTACATAAACACTAATCTGGCAAATTCTTATTGGTAACAATCATTTAAACATCTTATTTTAATCTGGTGCCCTACAGTATATATCATGGTATGAAGACAGAATTAAATGAGGATTGCATAAAACATTAAAAAGGAGTGTCAAAAGCATACTGTTCTATAATATAATACACAATTTTTATACTATATTGGAAAGGATTTTTGAGACTGCTAACTTATCCAAAGATCACTTACTATTCTGAATTGTGATCTTTCGCTGCCTGTAATCAACACCCAACACTGGTTCATTCTGACCTCTTTTCTGAGCAACAATGCGCACTTCCCGTTGGTTGTCATTGCAGTCATTGGAAGGATCCTGGCCAAGTTCTAAGCTTGCCTGATAGGCTGTAAATAAAATGTCAAAATTATTTATACTATTTGGGAACCAATTTTCCCATTCTCTTTGCACTTTTGTATAAATTTCCTTTAATAGTGGAAACAGTAGAAAAAATAGGATAAAATTAAGTAACAAAACTTCTTGTAGAAGTACTTTATGTTATTTAGGGTTTTTTAGGTTTGATTTTTAGGTTTGATTGCACCAAGTTCTAATATTTACAACAGATTTAGAAAAGGCAACAAACTGCCTCTTGTTCCTTTTCTGACCACACTAACATTAAAATCTCACTTCCAAAAAACTTCTCACTTCCAAAATATTTTTGTTCATTGAGAATTAAGCAGTTGGCACAATATCCTTATTGTAACAATGGTATAAGTACTTTTTTTTTTAAAGAAAACAGATAACCAATGATTGGTAATCCTAACCATATCCCATTGGTGGAAAAAAAGCAGAAGACAAATGAAATAAGCAGATATAAACAACTGATGTGCCAAACTTGTTGGTAGGCAACAATGGATCAAGAATTGGCAAAACTGTATAACAAAATAAGTCTAGGTCATATAAGCCATACATCTGAAGCATGTTTTAATAAACAAACAATTGATGGGTTCACAGAGCATAACAAATCACAAACAAGCAAATTCATTATAGAACAGTGTATAATAATAACCACATCAATAACTAAGTAAAGGCCAAGTTCTTGGGATCTGTCAATAAACGGGAATGGAAAATGATGGGCCTAGTAGGCTTTTTAACAGAAATAAACAATGACCATTACAATGCTAAGTAATAATAAACAATGAGTTTCATTTTAATTTAATTCATTAGTCGTACAGCTCTCCTAACTCTGACTTGGAAATTTTAGATGGAGATGGGATCCTTTATTTTGTATGTGGGTTGGCAGAGTTTGGAGGAGAGTGATTTGCTGGGGGTGGAGAGCAGTATCCTGGATATGGAAAGCAGACCCAGATAACAGTGGGAGACAGGGAGGAGGGGTGCATAGACTGCTCAGAAGGAAGGTACTCTTGGTGTCTTGTATGCTTCTACCATTTACTCCCTGTTCTCAATTCCAAGTCATTAGATTCTTGGTAGCCATGGCTTTAGGCTGCTGCTGCTGCTCAATATCAGGTTGGCTTATAATAAAGCTTCCCTCATTCAAAATCTCATTCTGGAGAAGAGCAATCTGGCTTGTATTACCAAAACCTGGCTAGACACTAAAGGTGGAGTTCCAGGGAAGTGGCTATTTTTTTAACAGCTAAAACTTTATTTAGCAATAATACAGCATAAAGAAACATATATTTATTTTCCCATTTTAAATTGTGCATCAACAGTACTTTATGCTTATTATTTTACTAGTACTTTATGCTTATTACTGTACTTGTGCTTTGCTACGAAACTATGTGATCGAGCTTAGTTTTGGGGGAGCAAAATAAGGGGAAAAATGTGCCTCTTCCTACCAGCATCTATAGGTATTCACCTGGCTAGTATCCTATCAGTGTGTGTGTGAGAGTTGAGGGCTGTTTGAAACTGAAGCTGTATTTGTTGTGTGAGCAGGGAGACAGCATGGAGCCTGGGCATGGCTTAGCTCAACTGTGAAAGTAAAACTGAAACTCCTCTCCTCTGCTTGTGTTATGCATTTGGAATAGATTTCTTTTCAGGTGGGGAGGGGGAGTAGAACTCCTTAGCATCAGAATGTGTTAATAATAATATATAAAATACTAATATTCTGATGGTCATTCTGAAAAATCCTTTCTTAGTGAGCACCTAGAAGCCAAGAGGAACATACGTGGCAAATTTCAAGTTTGTAGGCTTTACAGTTTTGGAGATTTTGTGATGATGCATGAGTGGTATTTTGCTTTTTTTATATATAGAAGATTAAAATAAAGCATTTTAAAAAAATCTATGAATAAAGAGATAATTACCGAAGTTATACAACTGTTCAATTAATAAAAGATACAAGTAGGGTGTATTACATTGTTTTTATTGATCTAAAAATTAGTATAAATTTTTGAGCTTAATAGCAAAATTTCCACTCTGTTCTATCTAAATGTTTAAAAAGAGAATAAACCACCCTTAAAGAAATATAAACAGTTAACTTCTGACCTTTGCTTTTGTATTTCAGATAATTTACAGTAAATGTTGGCATTAGAAACCATACTCTAAATATATTTACCATGCAGCATAATATATGTAATTTATTGCTTAAATTTAGTTAAAATTTAGTTATGTATATTTGATGTTAATTCGATCATTGTTGCATATTCTCCAAAATTAAGTTCCCAATCTGATATTGCTATACTGTTTTTCTTCCAATGTTGTCCAAAGTTTATCCTTACAGATGTAAGCAATGTATCTTAATAAATGTTATTTTTATTGACATTTTCTGTGATTACACTTAATAAAAATGTAGTTTCATTTTGAGCCCTAAAATTCTCTGAATTAAGAGATTTCCCCCCCCCCAATACAGGTAGTCATCAACTTACAACCACAATTGAGCCCAGATTTCTGTTGTTAAGTGAGACATTTATTGAGTTTTGCCCCATTTTACGACCTTTCTTGTCACAGTTATTAAGTGAATCACTGCAATTGGCAAGTTAATAACACAGTTGTTAAGTGAATCTGGCTCCCCACTGACTTTGCTTGTCAGAAAATCACAAAAAGGTTATCACATGATCTTGGGATACAGCAATGATCATAAATATGAACCAATTGCCATGCAACTAAATTTTGATCACATGACCATGGGGATGCTGCAAAAGCCGTAACTGTGAAAAATGGTCATTAAGTCACTTTTTTCAGTGCCATTATAACTTTGAATGGTCACTAAATGAACTTGTAAGTCAAGGACTATCTGTACCTAGGGGATTTTCTACATATACACCATACAGTAGACTGTTCTGTTTCATAACATTTTCAACATTTATTACTATGTTCTCTATTTTGTCAATTATTGACAAAGTTGAATACTGGAGTAAATTTTATAGACGTGTTCTACCATTTTTCCACCACTGAACTGGGGCTATTCCTTTGAAATGTTGCATCTAATTTGTCATGCATGTTTTAATCATATCATATTCAACTAAGTAGCCTAGTAAATGGTTGATTTTATAGAGACATTTCAAATTCTGTCATTTCTTTTTAAAGTTCTTTCCTCATTTTTGAGCTCAGATCTTTTTCTTTGAGCAGTTTGTTGATCCATTAATCATGGTATATTCCAGGGGAACTATTTGGGGATTTTGTGCATGGGAAAAAAAAAATCTATTTCGTTCCTTATATCATGCTAGGTAGTAATCCTTGGCTGATCCTTAGCAGAGGTACTCACCAATAGTATAGTAATCAAGAATCGGATCCTTGCAAAAAGATTTATAGCGCCAAGTAACAACTACATCCTGCAGTGGTGCTGAAGTACTATAGTCACATCGGAGAGTCACAGATGCAAATAAAGTTGTGTATCGCTCAGTATCTGGCACAGTCACGAGAACAGAGAAACAACCTATACAGGTACAAACACAAACATCACATTGTACTCTGGGATATTAATTGAATATTATAGTTGCAGACTAGGAAAGAGATGTGAAAAAGAGAAAGTGGAAGTGAAGTCAGTTTTAATGTCTGCAAAAAAAGAAGCTTAAAGTGTTTTGTCTCCAAATATTTGTCAGGTTCAAGAAACCAGGAACTATGATATGATTCAAAAGTACTACAAATTTATTTCACTCTACCTATACACAAGAATCTGATCTACTAATGGTTGGAGGCAAATTGGTGCTATGTAAGAGTCAAAGGGCTTGAAACTGGGTTGGACATAAGATTTCTTTCATTCCAGACTGATGATGCATTTGACTCCACCCTCAGGCTCAGCCTGGTCATCTCCTACAACATTACCGACAAAAAAATTAAGAGCAACATGGAATAGCTGTTGCATCTTTGAAATCAACACTTGATCTTCCCCTATAGATTTTTTGCTGCATAAGGGAGTCATTGCAAAATCTCCTTGGTTCCTGGGACATCTCCCCCAAAGCCCGATAACATAGCCAGGTCTTGAGACTTTATTTTATTTATTTGTCAATTAGTCAATTGCTTACAAGATAATAGGTATAAGTAAAAACATAGTTATGAATACATGGATACATATAAAAAAATATAAAAATAAAAGAAAGAACAGGGACAGTAGGCACGCTGGTGCGCTTATGCACGCTCCCTACAGACCTCTTAGGAAAGGAGTGAGGTCAATAGTAGACAGTCTAAGGTTAAAATTTTGGGGTTTGGGGAAGAAACCACAGAGTCAGGTAGAGTATTCCAGACATTGACTACTCTGTTGCTGAAGTCGTATTTCCTGCAATCAAGTTTGGTGTGATTAACCTTGAGTTTGTATCTATTGTTTGCTCTAGTGTTGTTATGGTTGAAGCTGAAGTATTCATTGCAAGGTAGGACACTGCAATGTATGATTTTATATACTATACTTAGATCAGACCGAAGGCGGCATAGTTCTAGGTTTTCTAGGTCTAGAATTTCGAGTCTAGTGGCATAAGGTATTCTGCAATGAGTAGAGGAGTGGAGAACTCTTGTGAAATATTTCTGGACTTTCTCAACTGTGTTAATATCAGATATGTAATGTGGGATAATGTGGGTAGAATGTTTAAAGGGAAAGAGCTAAGCTTATTTGGGGAGGGAGAGATACCATAAGGTGGGCATTGCAGCAGAGAAGGCCTGCCTCTTGGGATCACCAAATGTGGTTTGCTAGCAAATGGGACTTGCAACATGCCTTTTCTGCCAGACCTGATGGGGCAGGCAGATGTGATCAGCCAGAGGCAGTCTCTCAAATAACCTATGCCAGGAAGGTCAAAACTAGCACTTTTAAAGGTCAAAATTAGCACCTTGAATTGGATCCCAAAGCAAACTCATAACCAATGCATGCAGAACAGAGGTGTAACATGTATTATTCTAGGGGCACACTGAAAAGGGAATGCTTTAAACTTGCAATGTCTTAAAAGATCTTGAAAGTATTGATCCACAGTGCCTAGAGTCATTAAGTATGAATTGGGTGGTTTTATATATTTTTTCAAGTAAAGTAAATTATGAATACTTATACAGTTATATTAGATATACCTATTATCTTAGCTTAATCCAGTGAACTCTCTATCACATAGGTATACAAGATAACATAAAATAAATATTCCAGTATGAAAGCTATCACAGCACTTGTGATAACATAACATAAACATACGCTGCCTTATGTGGAATAACTCAAATACTACTGACTACAAAGAGTAGAATGAGCATTTCATTTTATTTCAGCAGTTTTGTTCCTTTGAATTCCAAATAGAATGTAAACTAATTCTATATGAGAGACATTAAAGCAATTTCTCAGTTATGTGGAATACTTCCTCTATGGGCTACACTGCCTTTTTCCAATGGAGTGGTTATTACAGCTGTTGAACTGGAACATCTTCATACCTCAATAACCTAGTCTTTGCACATTACTGAATCTATTACATTTGGAGAGCAAATAATTTAAGTATCATACCTCCAGGGAAGTTTTAACGAATTGGGAAAAATATTTTTCAAGGTGGGGCTTAAAAAAAACCATTATGAAGAGAGCTCTGTATATTATTATTGTAATCTGGAACATGATTTGGAAAACAGTACGAAAATAGAACATATTCCCTTTCTAGATACTGTTGATCTACTTGCATTCCTCTCTATTGGAAGTACAGCTAGTGGAAGACATAATTGTATAACATCTGAGGGACCTCAGGCCTCCATATATGATCTAAGAAGTCAATTCCATAAAGAATATCCTTGAAAGAATATAGTGACACTCTCTTTTAGGCTGAGATGGAAGTCATCCATTATTTAGTGATTTATAGAATTTACTGTATCATTTAACCATTGCTATAACAAATTATCAACAAACAGATTTTATATCACAATAGTTCTGTCTTGGTGATATTATAAAACACTATTGAGCAAAAGATCTATTTATAGCAATTCTGAAAAAAAAACTGTAATTGTTAGTCCTCCACTGTCAGTGTTCTAACAAGATAATGGCCAGAAAGAAGTCATTTTTCAAAGCTCTTCCATTCTCTTGATATTCCTCTCAGTATAGAAAAAGGTACATAATCTTTGGAACTGACCTTACTTTGTTTTCCTATCACTTGGCAAAGCACTACACCTTGAAACATATTCTAGTCACATTAGCCACCACCAAACTTTTAAACTATGTCTTATACAAACTCCTTTACATGCTTTGTTTGCAAATACGATGTGTAAAGCAAGAATTTGTGAAAAACAGGAAATATAAAATTGATACATGTACATTAGGAGGGTATGTGACTTTAGTTATTTCACTATGAGGGTAAGCCCAGAGTTTATCTTTAACAAACTACTATATTGTCCTCAAGAGAAAGAAAAGAAGTCACCCAGGTGCAATAATAGTGAAAACAAAATAAACAGCAGGCATCACATACAGTATTTCTGCCAATCGAAAGTTATGCATTCAGTTAAGTCACAATTTTCATCTAAAGAAAAATTACTGTATGTGAATTTCTAACAATTTTCACTTGGACAAAACTACATATATGTATGTACTATATATAAATTTCTACACACATGCAAGTTTACAACTGAAATATAGGGAGGTGACATTAACCAGATCTCTAGTTCCTAGCCAAACCTCCTCTAGCCCCAAAATTGAGATTTTACATCAGCAAACATTTCCTTCTTTCAAGGAAAGTTTAAATAATTTAAAAGAGTTGAGAAATATCTGAATACGGTTGATCAATTGCTCAGCCTCCAGGCTGCCTGAGGAGGAAATTGGTTTAAAAAAAATAAAGGCAAGCGGGGAAGAACCAGGCAAGGAGGCACAAAAGTAGGAGAGTCAATTTACTAGCTAAAAGCAAGAGAGAAAAAGTCGAGGTTACTCGGTTCTGTTCAGCTACCAGCTTCTCTCCCCCTTGTCTACTCACCTGTCGAGGTGAGGCCGATAAAAAGCGCTTGAAATTGCCACTGCCAGATCCAGGCCATGGCGTCTCCTCCTACTGCCCGGAGCCTCTAAGTAAACTCAGCCCGCCCTTCCCTAACTTCCAATTCCACGAGTTTTCTTCTGCTTTTCCGCAGCCGGGGAAGGGAGCCTCGAACCTTTCTCCCGGGTGAGGAGTGGCTGAGCGTAAGCAAGCACCCTCTTCCTCCGTTCAGGCTTCTCCGCCACCTGTTGCTGAGGAACTTTCCCATTCCCTGTAGGTGCACTCCGCGGCGAATACCTGCAGGTGCCGCGCTCGCCCTAAGGGTCCCTCCTTCCTTGAAGCTTGCTGGGAAAGCATGAGCAGAGACCTCTGCTGGATCTCCCCATAGGGCGCCGTCCATTATTCTGTTCCAACTACGGCTACCCCGATGCCGAAGAGAAGGTAGCGAGCAAGATTGGAATGCAATAGCACCGTCCTCGCTTGCTTCTTCTCTATATTGAAATTTATGCCGGTGTTCTCACGACGTACAATGAACTGGACCGCGGTTATTCAATTAACACGATTGTCTCGGTTAGCGCAACTCCGTGAACCATACGCTAATTACCCTAGTTGGAATCACATAAGGCGATCAGTCGCAAACTATAGATCCAACTATTATATCTGGTGCTAATTAATGTAAGTTCTTAGATTTATTATATACAATATCACGATTGTAAGATTAGAAAACCAATACTACCCCCAACCATAATAATTAATGAAGTACATGAATGTGCTGAGATAGATTAACGAAGTTATTGAAAGATAAAGGAGAATATTATAAAATATGGGATGTCTGGTACGAATGGATAAAGAAAAGGAGTTGAATGATAATTTTGTAACATCATAAAATAAGATTTATGTGTAAAAAAATGTAAATAAATATGTATGTATATATAATGCTTAAAATGATGAGGTAAATACAAAGATGTATAACACATTAATAGAAATGAAATGCAAATGTATACACTGCGTTAGCAACGTTGTAAAATGTGAACATTTGTTTTTAACTGACAAAACGAATATTTTTTTTTAAAAAATCAATACTATATACTGTTGTAAATTTTGATTATTACACAGATATTTGTAGCCAGATGACACAGTTTAATGGAAGATGGAATGTTTCATTTAAAAAATTTAAATATTAAAAAATGTCAGTTGTGATCCCTTATTTTCTCCCCTTTCCATCTTTCTAATATCGCCTTACCAGAAATTTGATGTTGGATGGTACCTGCACACAAGGTTGCACCCTTAGTGTTGAATAAATTAGGTTAGCTCCTTTGAAAATTTATTCGAATACTAGCAATTAAAGTGTGTAGTGTGTGTGGGCATACATCTCCTTGCATTTCCCCCCCCTTACTGTGCCCAAGGGGATGATTTATTGACTAGACATGCATTCCCAAAAGATTGTGGCCCAATCCCATCTACTGGATCTTTTCAATCCAGAAACACTGATCTTTTGAAAATTTGATAATTGACCCTAACAGAAAACTGGACAGTTTGAGGTTTTGCTGCAGCGAATATAATAGTTTCTCAATAGCCATAAAGCATAACACTTGCCATTAACCTAGTAAAATTAAAAATACATTTGTCAGCGTAGAATTGCAGCGGCCGCGCCTTTAGCAACTGTAGAAGAAATGAGTTCATTTGCTTGATCCTCCCGCCCCGCTTTTAAGTTTCCAGCATGTTTAACTGAGTGAAGAAATCAACAGGTGCAGCTTTCTCCCATTACTGCACTTACATTGCTGAGTATTGTACAACTCTTGAAAGTTTACAAGTCTGCCGGCTGGGAAATGGCGGCAACCCCGTGGGAGATGGGAATTTATAAGCCATTCCTTTTTTAGGAATGTGTTGGGGTTTGTTATTTTTTTTATCCCGTTCAGCAACTGTTAAAACTGGGAGACTTAGATAGTCGACGGTATATCGCAAAAGTAACAAATGAACAAGAACCCTCTTTTAACGCGCTGTTAAAGAAGAAATTTCTTGAACGCTGAGGCGTTTCCGTAAATCTCAATGAATGGGAGTAGCGGCCGGCGATTATGGGAGTGGCAGTCCAGCAAAAATAAAAAATAAGCAAGAATAACCTCAATCCACAAACTGATTATTTGCTTTTTATTCCTCAATCTTCAATTTATCGCCACCATTGTCTATGGAGATTCTCAGTCATCCAAGGTCATGATTGTCCTAAAGTGCCCCAGTTGCCTCTTGAAAACGCACCTTTGGGACTATCGCCGCCATTCGAAACCTGTTTATGTTTCTTCCGTCTCCTTCCTGGACAAAATGACTTCCTATATCCCACCAGTTAATACAGAAGCAAAGTTAAGTATGGAATCGCTACTGGAAAATACCAGGTAAAGCCGCCACTAGGAGCCTAATACTCCACGCAGGCGCCTTAAGCACGCGCAATTTTGAAACTCCATTTCCCAGATATCTTCGGGCGCCTGTCTTTGGTTGCTCAGCAACCAGTGTCAACTTACAATGGAGCCGAGTGGGGAACAGGAGGGCGACGAAGCAAAAGGTAACTTTCCCGCTTTCTCCACCTAAAACGTTAATCTTGGAATTGGCTTCCCTTGGCCTTGAAATACCCCACTCCCGAAACTCTCCCTGTCTCATAGCAATGAACTGCTTATTAGTAGAGTAGAGAAAAAACAGGCAAATGCATTTATTGAAATAATAGACAGGTTCAGAGTCATTGGGGTACTTTGTGGAAACCACGTCTTCAAACTGAAAAGAGGGAGAATGTTAAAACATGACCAAGTAACTTCCATTGGCGACTCTTTCCTCCCTTTGGGGAAGGATACACAGAATTCAAAAATAAGCATATTTCTCAAATTTGCTATAAAAACTCAACAAGGCTTTAACTTAACATTTCTTGCTGTTGCTTTTTGACTTTTCCTAAATGTAACATTTGGTACTTTCACTTTACTTTTTAGCGGATATATGAATGCCATTCGTAGAAAGTGCAGTTATTCAACAAAATATACAACAAAATACAAAACACAAAGTATAAAAAAGAAATAAAAACAATGCCTAAAGTAGCTTAGTTTTTAAATTATAAGTTAATAATTGTCCACACATAATTCATATTGATCAATTTTTCCATTTGTCTATGGATAGCTAATTCAGTGGTGTGGCATGAATACATTTCTTCAATGTAGGATTGTAATTCCATAATGATAAGGTGTGGGATTCCATTTTTTTTAACAACCGGTTCTGTGGGCATGGCTAGGTGGTCATGTGACTGGATGGGTGTGGGTATGTGGTCATGTGACTGGGTGGGTCAAAAGAAATAAACTAACAATGCTCTTGGAACCAGGGGTTGGACTAGATGATCTTCGAGATCCCTTCCAGCCCTGGATTGCTGTGCTGTTTCAAAGCATCCTCTGAAGCTGTGTCTAGTGCCAAGGTTAGGGTTAGCCCCATCTCTGCCTCTGATGCAGAGCCCTAATCCGAGCCTTCTTCAGTCTCCAAAAATGGCCCGGGTTCCTCACCAACCTCCTCACTACTGTTCGACTCTGCTGCCAGCTCCGCCAGCTGTCGGCGGACCACAACACTCTTGGAGATGGTTCAAAAGGATACTATGATTGATAATATCAAAAACTATTGTGAGTTCAAAGAGAAGCACCCCAACCTGCTTCTGCCAGAGATGATCTACTAATGTGATCAATGCCACTCATGACCAGTTCTGAAATCCAAATGGAATGAGGGCTGATAATTTATCTTATAAAGAGTTCTTCATGGAAACTGTTTAAAAGTCATGTTTTTCCCAAGTTTCATGTACAGAAATAATTTCCGATGTCTTCAAATATTTGTCTATGTCTGAAAAACTTTGTGCAAGAAATATTAAGTCAATTTAGCCATTTCTTTAATTATATACAACTTCAGTCTCAAAATGTAATTGTGGATTTCATGGGATTTAAAATACCAAGCTATGAGTTTTTAACCAAGTAGTAAATATGTGTAGAATCAAGTTATGCACTAGAATCACATTGTGATTTTAAAAAATACATAATTTGTTAATGCAAATGTATTAATACTCTATTTCTATTTCTATTTGAAAATAAGGATGATTATTTTTTTTCTAAATATGTAATATCTTATGAATAAAAGTTTTAACTACCCTAATGATTTTAATGAAATCCTTCAACTTGACTGGAAACTTTTTAAAGAGTTCTACTAATATGACTAATAATATATATAGTAAAATTAAGATATATTTCTATGCTCCATAGGACAAATTTGACAGTTAAGTGTAGAATTTTTCTAGGATTAGATGTTCCCTATTAAAGGCATATTTAAATCTTTGTAATATTACTTACAGATAAAAGTGAAAAATCAGAAGAAGCACCAACTGTAGCAGAACAGCAGGAAGAGATCAAAGAAGTATCAGTTGGTGAGTATTGCTAACCAATTATTACAAGAAGTGACACGTCTACTAAAATAAAGATGTACCACTGATAGATAGAAATATGCAAGTACTTTAGGAATCATTTGTAAATAGATGATGATAACAGAGCTGTTACTTTAAACGTGCTTTATCTTGTAAGTCTATTTAGTCTTCGCAAAATTCAAAAAGCTAAACTATATATTGCTATCGTTTTTGTTGTAATGGGATTAATGCATATACTAATTCAGTAATAAGAATCAGTAGACTTTTTTGCTGCACAGTTAGTACTCAGTGTAAGTCCATTCGGTCAATGACCATTCAAAGTTCAATGGCACTGATTATGATTGGTCCTTGGAGATCTGGCTGTCAAGTCAGATGATGCCGGCTGGCAGCCCCGAGGGTGCGGGCCTTCTCTGCGGGGGCTCCCTCCCTCTGGAATGAATTACCCCCGGAGATGCGGGCCATCACTGACCTGCAGACCTTCCAGCGCGCATTAAAGACCCAGCTTTTCCAACAGGCCGGTCTGGCCTAGTATTAATTACTAGGGTTTTAAATTTTGGAAATTTTTAACTTTTTTACCTTTTTTACTCTGCTTTTATAATATCATTCCAGCCACTAGTTTAATTTCTTTTAAATCTCTTTTAAATTTTTTACTATTTATGTCATTTTATCTTGGCTGTACACCGCCCCGAATCCCTTTTTTGGGAGAGGGGGCGGTATAAAAGTATAATAAAATAAATAAATAAATGTATAAATAAATGAATAAAGTCACAGGATCTTGATTTAGGTGCTTGGCAACCAGCTTACACTTACAACTAGTTGCAACAACTCGCAATCACATAACTGCCATTTGCAACTTTCACTACCCAGAAAATCAATGGGGAAACTGGCAGGAAAATCTCCCCCACCTGCAAACCTTTTCCTAGCCCATATATATTTCTACACCTCGATGAGCCTCAGTGTGCTTCCTTTGCATACTTGTGCACCCCTTGAACGCTGTACTCCTTCTCATCCTTCCACACCTCTGTGCACCTCATGCACTTTCCCCAAGCCTCATCTTCACACCCACATGCATCTCCTTGCACCCCATACATTCTCTCTGACGCTTGAACCTCCCAGCATACCCTCAACCTTTGCCATTTCTCCTTCCACCGTCACATACCTCCTCACCCTTGTGGATCCTTCTCAAGCCTTGCTGTGATTCTCTTGCATCCTCACATAATAGCAGCTACATACCTGCTTAGTAGCCTGATTACAAGCTGTCTGAGATTTAACAATTTCCTGCCAGCTTCCTCACGAACATGGATATGGGAAGCCAGCAGGAAGTCGCCTCATCTAACAATGATATCACCTAAGCGATTCAGTTAGTTACAGCAATCAGAATTGCACTGATTGCCATCACTAAACAATATTGTCATACTTTGCAACCATGTTGCTTAACAATGGAAATTCTAGTCCCAATTACTCTCTTAAAACAAGGATTATCTGTAATTTTTGTGAATATGCTTTGTGATAGGTTTGAGAAGATTGAAAGTCATCAACCTTATTAAATTATTGCTTGGATTATTAAAACTTAATTGCCGCATTGTTTACTTTACTCATTTGGAATGTGGTACCAATTGCCACAGGTTTTCTTTGGATGGAAAATCTGAGGCACAAATAATATTTAAAGACAAATTAAGCCAGGTTTTTATTTTTCAACTTAGTATGTATCCTAGACCAGCGGTCGCCAACCGGTGGGCCGCGGCTCACTGGTGGGCTATTAGAAAATTTTGGTGGGCCGCAGAGAAATCTCAACCCCAGAGCACACCCCCCCCCAAAGCAAGTAATCCAGGCTGCGGAGAAACACAAGGCTGCTCAGCCCACATGGCCCACGGGAACCCTTCCCGCCCACTCACTCCTTACCCGGCAAACTTGTCTGCTAAGTTTCTATTTTTCCTTTTACCAACCATCATCTGTTCTGCTGCACCGGGAGATTTAGATTAGCTAGGAAGCAGGAAATGGTTGGATTTCTTGCTTTCTAGCTAAGCACAGCCAGACCTCCCTTAGAATTGAAGGTTTGTTTACAAGCAAATTCAGTGCAGACTCACAGCAAGCAAATTTGAGAGACTGAGCTAGCCGATGGTAGATCGATCGATTACTGAATTATTCTGTGAGCAACTCAATCTGCCTGCTTTGCCTGATTTTGGATAAAAGTTGTTTTTTTAAAATAAAAAATTCAATATTTACATACATGGTGTGTTGTGAGTTAAGTTTGTGAGTTTGCTTGCAAGCAAATTTTATGTGGCAGACTGAGCTAGCCAATGGCAGATAGATTTCTGAATGAATCTGTGATTCTGTGAGCAACTCAATCTGCCTGCCTGTTTTGCCTGATTTTGGGTAAAGGTTTCTCTTTTTTTAAACAAAAAATTCAATATTTACATGCATAGTATGTTGTGAGCTAATTTTGTGAGTTTGCTTGCTAGCAAATTTTATAAGTTTGCTTATAAGCAAATTTTATGTGACAGACTGAGCTAGCCAATGGCAGCTAGATGGATTTCTGAATGAATCTGATTCTGTGAGCAACTCAATCTGTCTGCCTGCTTTGCCTGATTTTGGGTAAAAGTTGCTCTTTTTTTATAAAAAATTCAATATTTATATAAATATTTATAATATTTACATACAAGCCATGCCCAGCTAGTCACATAACCACCAAGCTATACCCACAAATTAGGCCACGCCCACAGAACTAGTTAGTGGTCCCTGGGATCTAAAATTATGAGTTTGGTGGTCCCTGCGGTCCAAAAGGTTGGCGACCCCGGTCTTAGACAGTCTTTAATAGGATCATGTTGTGCATTGTTTTTTATCTGTCTTGCTCTCAGATGTGCATTGACTAGGTCCATTAGGCGTAGATATATTTTTTTCAAGCAAAGCAGATAAACTAAGTCTGTGACAGAACTTTTTCTGCAATGGCACTTTGGTTTGTAGAATATTTTTTCTAAAGAAAGCAAACCAATGCTTACTGATGAGTCATTGAATGACTTTAAGTACACTGAGCCTTTTCTATGTTTTAAAAAATATTTGTCACTCATGCTTTTCTGCATCGGAAAATTATTTTAATCTTTTGCATTGTTTAATGTTTTCCAATATGAGGCACTTTAGAACCCCCTTTGGGCTGAAAGGTGACTGAAAAATCTCTGTGCGTATGCACATGTGTGTTTGTGTGTGTTAATATATGTTGTACATACATATGCATAATGTTCTTATTGTAGAAACTAAAACATCTCCAGAAGGAGAAGAAGGAGAAAAGTTACCTGAAGATGATTATGAGGATGTGGGAAGCCCTGCAAGTGAAGGTGCTTGTTGTTAGCAATCTCTGTATTTGAAAAGTGTATTTTTATACTGTTCTCTGCTTATCAATTAATTTTAATGTTATATGATCTCCTTTTATCATTTGTTTCTTTCTTTTGAAATCTTATGAACATTAGATATTGTCTCTTATAGTCCAGACTGATATTTTAATGAAGTTCAAATCCATTGATATTGAGACTGCAAGTTATCTCAGGGTTTCCCTTTATTCCAGTGATCTCTGCTCCAGGCACCCGACACTAGATTTGTTCCAACAGAAGAGAATATATATATGTAGCTCAGAGTTGAATGATGGAGTTCTTGGTGCTGTCTGAGCTTGGTTTTTTGCTTGCAGACTTTTCATCACCCTACTAAGGTAACATCAGTGCTACAGAGTGTGGGGTTTGCTCCTTATTTATATACTTATCCTGCTAATGTTGATGGTGGTGTAGTTTTTTTCCTCTTTGGTAATTTCTTGATTAGGGCATTGTTTTCTGCTTGAGTTATTGTTTGATGTTAATCCCTGTCTAGCCAGAAGTTCTGGCTTCGGGATCCTCTCCAGAAAATACTCAGTGAAAGTGATGGTGTTACCTACTTGGTAATGAAACATCTGTAAGCAAACAACCAAGCACAGACAGATTTGAGGAGTCCACTGGAATTGTTTTTAAGATGAGTGTTTCTTTCTTAGCAATATATATTGTTTTTATGATGGCATTTTTGAAATCCAGAAGAAGAAGAACCACCGCCAGAACCAGAAAAACCTCCAGAACCAGTGAAGAAGAAGAAAAAAGAAGTAGTAGAGAAGAAGATCTCTGAAAATTTCTATTATAACTATGAAGAACTCTGCTCAAATCCATATATAACTCCAGATTCTGGCATCCCAGTGAACCTGCTCTCTCTTATGTATCCATTTTTGCCAGAGATCCATGTATTTAGGATTTGAGTTTCCTATCATAAACCAAAGAAAGAAAAAAATATATTTGCTTTTAAAAACAGTATTGGGAATAATACATTCAGTATATTAATGGTGGAATGTATTACAGATTTAGTAAATAAGGTATTGGTTTTGTTTTGAAAAAAAAAAAAAACGGGGTTTAAATTAGGTTAAGGCTGACAAAGCAGTATAGAGTTGTGAGATGTGAGACCCAAATTATTTAATATTCACAATACAGAGACAGGTCTAGTTCATAATTCAAAGATTTATTAAAGAAAATAAGTATTTGCAAACGGGCCTTCAAGTCCCTTCCAAAGTGGATTGGGTACAAGAAGAGCAAGATCTAATGATCAAACAATACATTTTATACACTACAGAATGCATTCTATGCCTAGGAAGCCCTCCCCACTCTCCTAAGTCATACTATAAGGTAAAGGGTGGGTCTCAGTGACGGGATTCAAATTGTTTTACTACCGGTTCTGTGGGCATCGCTTGGTGGGCATGGCAGGAGAAGGATACTGTAAAATTCCAGTCAGAGGTGGTATTTGCCGGTTCTCCGAACTACCAAAATTTCCACTACCGGTTCTCCAGAACTGGTCAGAACCTGCTGAATACCACTCTGGTCAGCTTGACCGTTTCTTCCTAGACACTGGATATCTTATCTTGTTTACTTATAGCTTCAGATGTTTCTGTTTTCTAAGAAGCCTGCAACTATCCAGCATGTTTTGTTTAACTGAACATACTTTGTGGTTAGGAAAACAGCAACAAAGACAACACAGCTTAACAATGCACTTAATATTTCTAATTCTATTATAAAAGAGTAGCTTAACATTTATTTCCTTCAGAGTGGAACAAGTTCCTTACATTTGCTTCAGCACTTTGGGCAATTCTGAGTACAGCACTTTAAGAAATATTCGGATAAAGTGAACAGATTCAGCAATAAGAATTGTTAGAGAACTAAAATCTAAACCCTATAGAGGAAAAGAAGTGATTGGAAATATTTAGCTTTGAGAAAATATTACTGAGGTAGCATGTTTTACTACTGTGCAAATATGTAAACAATACCTTTACATATCTAAATCAGAAAAACCTATTTCCCGTGGTTTGAAAGTACTTAAAGATAAGAATTAAAGATTTCAACTATATGTTAAAAAAACTAGCAGCATTTTAGTGATGGAACTGTTACCCAGAGAAACATTTGAAGTCCTCTTCAATGGATGAATTTAGGTAGAGACTTAAGTAATTGTTTGGGAGATGATTTACTTTGAATTTCTGCAGTGAGTCATTGGATTAGACTCAATAGTCCACTCAAATTCTATGCCTCTAGGACATAAGATTCCTTTACTCCACTTTTTCCAACTACAACAACCCTATACTGCAGGCTGAGCTAAAATTAGTGAGTAACTGAAACTCACCAAGTGAATTTTCCAGATTACGAGCTATATCTTGGAATTTCCCTGTCCTAAACTAGTCCATTAACCAGCACATCATGCTGTCTTTTTTCATTATGCATAATATATTACAGTTTTTTTCATTAATGGTACATTTATTATTCAAATGCAATAAACCTAGCCCCATCATCATTTATTTCCTTAGCATGCATTCTTCAGGCATTCTTTTGGATATGACTGCACGAGACGAGCAAACCTCCACATGCTGGATAGTCAGATTCTCCTTTACATAGCTGGCAGTCAGTTAGTTCTTCTGGATTTGAAATCGAACTACCAGAGATATCTTCGAAGCACAGGTGGTGGAGGGATTGGTGTAATCACGGTATGACATACGTCTTAAAGAATTTTTGCTTAAATTCTTTTTGGCAGAAAAATATGCAGAATTTTTAATGGGATTTGCTCCTCTTTATATTTTTTGCTTTGAATAAACAGAAAAAAGGGAAACATATAGTAGTGTTTCATTCATGTACTGTATATATAGGCAGAGTTTTACTCAACAGTTTCAATAAAGGACTATCATATTTCAATACAGTCTTCCATACATAGTTTATATTTGTAAACATTTCATTCAAAAGTCACATCAGTTCTTAACTCCATTGATTATTTATTTTTCTGTTGGAGAAGTTCTTAGGAGTATAAAGGACATAGAGAACTCTATTCTGTTGTCCACATATTAATTTCCATGTAATAAGAGTGTAATTTAAAAGAGTACAGACATCCAAAAATATCAAAATCTATTTCAAAGTTAATATATGTAATTATTTTTTCCAGAATATACTACTTTAGGACATCTGTCTGAATGAAGAAGCATTGTTCTTATTTCATTTACAAAACCATGATGATATACTTATCATCATCATCATCATATAAGAACAGGGTCCAATAAATCTGGTTTATTATTTTTGGGTTGAATAAGTTGTAATCTCTGAAATTTTTGAATTAGATATTAAGATAGTTTCCTATTTTTAAAGATAAAATGGAGGTTTCTAACAGCTTATTAATTCTTTAAATTTTGCATTTATTAATAAATATTTAGAAGACTAATTGTAGGATTTTTAATCTCAAACGATGTGGTACTTATTTCTCAAATGATTAAATTAAATATGAATAGCCCTAGCAATAGCACTTAGACTTATATATTGCTTTAAAGTGCTTTACAGCCCTCTCTAAGTGGGTTACAGAGTCAGCATATTGCCCCCAACAATCTGGGTCCTCATTTTACCCACCTCGGAAGAGTGGAAGGTTGAGTCAACCTTGAGCCTGATAAGATTCAAACTGCCGTATTGTAGGCAGCTGGCAGTCAGCAGAAGTAGCTGCAATACTGCACTTTAACTACTGCGCCATCATGGCCCATAATAAGATATATATATGATTTTTATTTGGATATTGTTTGATTAGAGCTTAAATTTTACTTGCTCAACTATCAATGAAAAAGTTACCTTGCTACATGCTGGCCTCATGCTGCCTTCTTTTTCACCGCCTTGCTATAGGAACTGCTTAACTGGGTTGCTGTTTGCTACTGTCACTAGCATTCACTGGCATTATCATGAAACCCCTCCACCAAGACTGTGACGATACACATAGTGTAGAGAGGGTCTACTGTATACACAGATGGTATCCTATCCCTTAAAACATCTACTTAATATTTGTGCAAAATCATGCTATTTTGTATGTGCATTAAGTAACAAAAATAAAGCCTAACCATGGATATTTTTTTATGTGTATACTGATGTTTGATCTCTAAATGCTAATCATGGATATGAAATACTGTGAATAATGAGGACCATCTCTATTTCTAAATACTACTGATATCTAGAATCCATTTCATAATTTTAGAATGAGGAACAGAAGGACAAATTTTTCTTTGTCCTTGGGTCTGCAATTCCTGAAGGGAAAATGTTTGTGCTTAATGGAAGTTCAGGATGATATCGTTTACTGAAAGAATAAAGGAACAGTTTGATGTTGTTAATTTTATTGTTTTATGTAAGCCAAATATGGGACCCTTTCAGATTGCAAGAAGACTATGATTAAATGAAAAATATCTTCAATTAGGCACACCCGGACAGAACTCATTTTGCAGTAGGAGAAAAAGGTTGGAAGCCCAAAATGGTTATCTATGAGTATCCTTCTTTAAAACCATATAGAATATTACGAGGTAGGTTAAAATATAATGAGTTTCACAGTTTGAAATAATACAGAAGAATAAATTTTCTTAGAACTGAAAGTAATATTTTTTATTTCTTGTATGTGTATGCTCTTTTGCAAAGAGTAGCCATCTTTTGTTTAATGGCAAAGGGCATAATTTCAATTTAAAAATAATTTGCTCCAACTCTTGTTCTTTCTTTGTACAAAAGAAAAATAAATGAAGATTGGGTAAAAAAACCCTAAATATTGGAAGAATGGTAATAAATTAAGTATATTTTTTGTGATTTGAGCTGTTATTTAACCAAAACCAGAAAGAGACAATACGTGCATTTTACTTCATTTCACTTCATTTTCTAGTGTTTTTTAATTTAAAATTTAAAACATACAAATGATATATCTAACTTTCTGCAGCTAACAAATCATGTTCTGTAGCATCTTCTGAAAGTTATTGCACTTATTTTTATTTGCTTAAATCAATGTATTTTACAATTATATTACTATATATACATAAAATATATCATCTCACATAATTTATGTTCAATTTTATGTACTAATAGTGAACTCATTTTCCAAATGCTGAACTTTTTGTAATAAAAATGGCAACACCTCTGGGCAGGAATCAAAGTTTTCTAGACCTACAGAGAAAGCTAAGAAAGTCAGAAATCCTCGTGGGGTACTCCCCCTCATCATCCAAAATTCATTAAGGACCAAGCATTCTCCATTGCTAGAAAAAGGGGAGTGTCTACTGGGGAGATAGCTGTAGGAGGAAAGAGGATTGGAATTGATTATATTATTTGGGAAAAATCATGGCTAGCTGACAAGAACTCCAAACAAGCCAACAATTAATTGAAGGTTCTTCTCGTAACTTTTCATTTAAAATAGAATTCTGTTGGATATTTTTTGAATGCTAATTCTGAGAAGAAAGTGTAGAAACTAGGACATGCCAGGCCTTCAAACTGCTTTTGTTTTATAGCATCAAGGAACAAAACCAAGGGTTTTGCTATTAGCATTATATCATCAGATCATTTGCACATCGCTATTAAAAAATATGTACTTTTAATTCACACCACGCACTCACCCACACCCCATATACACATAGTACATGCTTTGAAAGCAAGTGATTATTTTCCATTTTTTGGGTTTATTTGTATTTTTAAAATTCTTATTTCAAGATGGTATGTGCCATTTATAAAACCTAATAGCTGATAGGACTGGTAAATAGGGATGTTTTCTTGGTTACGCACATGGTGGTGAGAAACTGATTATTTTGCTTTATTTCCAGGTGGAACAGAACAGGCATATGCATTTGCTGACTTTAACCGTTCTGGCACCCTGATAGCCACTGTAGGGAGTAACCCTGACTATACTTTGACAGTCTGGGACTGGAAACAGGAAAAGATTATATTGAGATCAAAAGCATTTTCACAAGATGTTTATAAAGTTACATTTTCTCCTGAAAATGAAGAACAACTTACTACATCTGGTTCAGGCCACATCAAGTAAGCCGACTACCCTTTTTTAAAAAATAGATTATCAAAAAGGTATCCATATGAGGAAATGATATGAATCTGATTCAGCAGCTGTAGGTTTTGTCCCCTCACAACGATATTAATACTTTGTGCACTACTACTGTTACCCCAAGCTACCCCACCAATTATTTATTCCTAGCAGCATCTAATAGTTCCAATCCAATCAGCAAAAGCTGAAAAGAATCTCACTCTAGTCCTTGCTTTTTTCTTATCATGTTAGTTTTTTTGCAGGGGATGGAGGTGGGGAAAAAGCCAGGGAACTCCCAGGGAAATGGAAGAACCTCTTTCCTGTTCATTGACAAGGGGAGAAATAAAGTGCAAGGAAGTGAAAATGCAAATATAATTATCTTCAGGAGGTGGGAAACCCAAAAGAAACACATAGCAGGAATGCTTACTAACTCGAAGCCTTAGTCCACCCACCCAAGAAAACTTTGCACAATTATCGTTGTGGTGCTTTCTCTGTAGCAGGAGCCTAGCTAATTAACTGTGTAAATTAATCAGCTGAGCTTTTTAAGATAACTGAAAACCCATTTGGTTTTGTGCAGATATTCAAGGGCAGCATCAGCATTGGATCAAATTATCTTTTCATAGAATAAAGTGGGCCATTTCCTGACTTTTTTTTTAAAAAAAGTTTTGCCTATTTGGTGCATATCACGAAAAATCATTGTCTAGATATGTGAATGACAGTATATTGTGTACATAAAACATCCTGAATCACAGAAAGATGATAAACTATAATTTAAAGAAATATAAAGTGTTTAAGTACATAAAGGCATTGCAATAAGCCACCCAGAGTCATCTCTAGGCAAGATGGGTGACATACAAGTCAAACAAATGAAATTTTTGAAAACATCTCCGGTTGTCTGTGTTTCTCTGACATAGGTCCTATTGGAGAGTTGAATGAAGCTAGGTTTTGGTTTAGTGTAAGATAGTGTGGCCCGTGCAAAAGAACTTGTGCCTCAATCCTTTTCTAACTCCTGAGCTGCATGTAGTGTAAACAAAATGTTCCCTTGCAGTTCTCTCAAAGTCGCCTGAACAAAAAAAGCAAAAATGGAACTGAAAAGAATTTTGACAGCTTCCTTGCTGCTTAATTTTAGTTGGTAACCAAGAATGCAAAATGCCACATTGCTCAGCTTTTTTTGTTTTTAATTTTCTTAAAACTTGTAAGTTATGAAAATTGGCAGTTGAGGAGATTTTTGTTGCTGTAGAATTAGCAATAACTGGGATAGACAGTGATCTTTGTTCTTAGCATAACTAGCACTAAGATATAAGACACAAATGAAGATATTCTTAATTCCTATTGATTGATGACAAACACATGGAATGGATTATATTCATTTTTTTGCTTACAGTGGTAAAAGTCCATTCTGGACTTGTGTTCATAAACTTTTTTTTCCACTCATTTGTTTTAGTATTTAATTAACTGTGATTTTTTGTTAGTCTGATCCTAGGCATACTATCTTTAACAATAATTTGGAAAAATAAAGCTACCCTAGTTGTTTAAAACTTTGGATTGTTTTCCCAAATCAGATTTTGAGGAAATCATATTTAGTCGTAAGTGCATTTATTGATTTAGCTGAAATGGTACAGTGGTTGACTAAAAATTTACTTTTTTATCATTCCTCTCAACTGTGTAGAAGTATGTAGAAGAGTTGGAGTTGTTCTGTAAACAATGATCTACCTTTGCAATTATTTTGGTGCCTAAAAAAGGCTGATAAAATTCTACTGAAAAAACTAATTCGAACATAATTTTCATGGTTGCATATCCAGGTTTTGGAGAATGGCTCTCACTTTTACTGGCTTGAAATTACAAGGGGCATTGGGTAGGTTTGGAAAGACATCACTGACAGATATTGAAGGATATGTGGAGCTGCCAGATGGTAAGGTGAGAAGCATTTTCTATCCTTAAACTATTCCACAGGATGAATCCCTTAGAAACCAGAATTAAGTGAAGAAAGATATAATGTTTTTGTTTTCTGGCATTGCTAAAATTATGTTACCTGCAGATGGCACACTCATGTTGCAGTATTTTATTGTTAACTTCCTCCCATTTACTACTGCTTTCCAAAGCAAGGGCTGAGCTATATTCAATATCACAGAAATGGCTGCAAGTAGGTAGAGGGGATTGACTCCATGCTGCATGATGTATATGATTGCATGACTGAATGCACTTTCTGATGTGGTAATGCATTGTTGGATATAACCCTATATTTAAAAAGTATGCTGGCTTTCGATGCTGACAATTTTGCACACAAACAATAAAAATGACACCAAATAATAGCATTCCAGTACATCAGCCATAATAGAGCCAACTTGAAATGAAAACTAGATCGCCTAATAAGCCTTCCTAGATGAAAGAATTCTTTCAAGGTCTCTAAAACAGAAAAACTTCTTGCCACATTCATAAGCACACGTTCCATCTCTGAAGGTAGAAACATCTGGAGAAGAAACTCATAAAAATCTTAGGCCATTAGGGTGGAGATTAATATTACTGCAGGTGTTCTTTCTCCTGTATAACAAAATTACTAAGGAGATGCAGGTTACCTTCTGTCCATGAACCAAATTTACTTCTTGAGGCTTCCCATGTATCCCTCTAGAACAGTGTATTCGACAAATCATATTACAAAATTCTAATAATTGTGCAGCTGGATATTATTTTGTTTATATTTCCAGCTATATTTCCCTTCTAACCTTCAAATCTGAGTGGAAGAATGCTATTAACAATATTTTTGAGGAAATGTAGCAACAGAAACCCAATAAATATATTCTAAAATATGGGGAAATTTCTAAAGCAGGTTGTCTTATGATATGGAGTGTGCAAATCATGAGGAAAAATTGAAAATATCCCACTGGGAATATCCAAGGTCTTTGATACATTTGTCAGCTGTTTGCATCATGGCTGATGTCAGCTATTAATGTCATTGAACAAGCCATGTCTGTGGTGCTTTGCCAGAGCACTTTGTACTCTTCATCAGTACAAAGTTTTCTTCTTATAATTTTTCTTCTGTCTTTTCAAAGACAGAAGCCCTTTTTATAGGAAAATTATATGAAAAAGAGTTGTTTCAGTAATAGCAAGTATTACATTGTTTACAATGTCCCTATTGGAAAGCATATCTAGATGTATGGTACTAATTAATATTGTTTCATTTGTATTCAAGGTTCTTTCAGGTTCAGAATGGGGTAATTTGCTTCTTTGGGAAGGGGGACTCATAAAAGTGGAACTCTGCCGACCTGGCCGTAAAAATTGTCATAATGGGCCTATTAATCAGTTAATTCTGGATGAAGGAGAAGTGATCACTGTTGGAACAGATGGATACATCAGGGTAAGGTTTTTTTTTTCCATATTAAGTGTACTAACTGTGCAAAAGTATCTTGTACTCAAGCTTTCTCAGATAAGTATTTTACAGACTGGATGCCACTATATAAAAGATTCTTGTTCCAATTGCAATAAGGATCAGGGTGAGGGGTGAAGAGACAATCTCAATTCTTTTGCCAGTATCCTGACTAAATATGATATCTTAAATGTTGTTATTAGTATATTAAGGCTAAATATATTAACTTTTTTTGTTATTGTCCTAATGGCATCTCTTGAAATACAAATAGCTATAGAAGGATTTATCTGTCATACATAGATACCATGAGAAAAGCTGAGTTTCGAGGCTGCTCAGATTTTCTAAAGGTTGCTATTTAGAAGGTTATGTTGTTTATCTTAGGGCAAATAATATTGCTGTTTTATATCAGTGGACACATGGATGATCTTCTTCTTCGTCTTCTTCTTCTTCTTCTTCTTCTTCTTCTTCTTCTTCTTCTTCTTCTTCTTCTTCTTCTTCTTCTTCTTCTTCTTCTTCTTCCTCTTCTTCTTCTTCTTCTTCTTCCTCCTCCTCCTCCTTCATCTTCCCCTTCTCTTCCTCCTTCTCTTCCTCCCCCTCCCCCCCTTCTCCTTCCACCGCTACCTCTGCATCTGACTCCTTTTTTACTGCTTCTGGTATTGAGGGAAATACAAAGTTCTAGCTCTTGCTCTTCTGGTGGCCTCAACCATTTTTAATTGGGACATATGAATAATTATTTATTTGTCTGATTGCTTGCTTATTTTATTTCTGCACAGCTTTTCATACAAAAGAAGTCCTTTTGAATTACCACTTTTTTGAGATTGTTCTGTCATTGATGCTTTAGCATTTTAAAACAATAACAACCTCATTTTCCTCAAAATCTTTTGTGAAGGTTTGGGATTTTGAAACAATAGACACAGCTGATGTTGTGGATGATACTGGACTTGTAGAGATGGAACACATAAATGAACTTTTAGTTGGTAAAAATGTGAGTCTGAATTTTATGATGAAAATTCATGAACGTGGAGAACCATATTGGTATGCTCAGGTAAGAAGTTTTCTAAATAATTAGTGTATAGACAGTTTAGTACTGCCAAAGGAAAGGATTTTTTTTTTTTAGTATCAACTGAAATGTCACTAGGTTTTTTACTCCCATTGGCTTTGTCCACACAACCATAAATCAGGTTCTACAAACTCCATTGACTTGCACTGTCAGATCAAATGCATGTTAAAACCAATAATTCATTTGGTATTAAAATTTACAGTTCTCCGTGGCATCAGTATGAGAAATGTTAGATGGCTCTATATTCTATAGCTATATATTCCTTTTAATAAAGAAATACTTAATTAGAACGAAGAGGTGAAATTGTATAAGACAAGATTTTTTTATCTTCAATTTTATAACTAAAAAACAAACTTTTAAATTATGGGTATCTGACCTTTTGGCTTACCTAGGCCTCACTGAATGAAGAGAAATTGCCTTGGACAACATTTAATATACATAATATTATGTTAATATATACAAATAACTAATACGGTTATTTTTTTTCAAAATCAGAGCAATGCTTTTAAGACAGGCAAAATGGAATAATAACCAAGTATTATTATAATTATGCTTCTTTAGGATTTCAACGGAGCTATATGGAAGCTTGATTTAAGTTTCTCAAATGTTGTAAGTTTTACTTCATATTACTTTTCTCTGCTGTATCCTTCCATTATGTGATATATGTGATGAATAAAATTACTTTTACAGTATCACTAGTAACTAATGTTAGTTTAGAGCATATTTAAAACCGTTAATAATTTTAAGCAAGATGATTAGTATTTTATATTTATAGTATAAAAATGGAAAATGGAAAAAAGTAATAAAAGTTAGATAGCAAATTTAAAGCTATGCCCTTTCAAGCCATTACCTGTAATGGAAAGGAAAAAAATAAAAGAAAATCAGATTTCTTGTGAAGTAACTATATTAGAATACCAATAAAATACAAATTCTTATAAAATATAAATAAAATAAAATATAAATTCTTAGGGTCCTGTGGGTAGAAAGGTAAAATGTAAAAAATAACAAATGTGATATTTTACAATTGATGGATATTTTTCTTTAGAAGTTTAGAAGAAATATCAATCTTGTCAAAGCTCCAGTTGCAATAATTATATGCAGTGTGGAATTTAATAATAATAATAATTTATGAGATATTAAATGACAGAAATACATTTTTAAATATATAAACCTATTTAATAGAACATGCTTCTGGGTATATGAAGAAATTAATCAAGCCTACAGTTTGAGTTAAGATAAAATGAGTAATGTGTTTATTTTTATTGTTTGTTTTATTTATATCCTTTGTTATTTTTACAAATAACTGTAGGCAGTGAACATATCTAATATATCCTCTCCCACTGTTTTCCCCAAAACAACAACCCTGTGAGGTGGGTTGAGCTGAGGAAGAATGACTGGCCCAAGATAAATAGTATAAGTTTTAAAAGACTGTATAACTTCAAATACAAGCATGCCCACATGTGCACAATACATGCAGTATCCTATTTTCTATACAACAGCCCTAATAGGTGAGTTGGGCTGAGAGAAATGATTCACTCAAAATAACCCAACTGGCTTCCATGCTTAAAGGAGGACTAGAATTTAGGATTGCTTGGTTTCTGGCTCAGCATTTTATCAACTACATGAAAGCAAGTTAAGATTCTACATTATCATAGATTCAGGATATGGGAAATATAATAATTCTTGAGAAAAGCTCATCCTAATTCTTGCAGTGTTTATATGTAATGAAACTTTGAGGGGAATTACATCCAGACAGTAAAGAAACAGACACCTTTATACTAATTATTAAAATAAGAGTTAAGTTTAGAATAACAGATGACCAAAACAATTGAAAGAGAATACATGTACCTTGTTAAATTGTTTTATCAATAGAATAGAATAGAATAGAATAGAATAGAATAGAATAGAATAGAATAGAATAGAATAGAATAGAATAGAATTTTTTATTGGCCAACAAGGAATTTGTCTTTGGTGCATAAGCTCTCAATGTCCATAAATATATAAGTGATAAATCATGATAATAGTCATCATAAATACATTCATCGTGAATCAATAGCCCTTTAAATGCCTTTATAATTGTTTTTATTATAGACACGTGATCCAGAATGCTTGTTTACTTTTCATTCTGGAAAGATAGAAGCCGTAAGTGTATCTCCGGTTACATATATCATGGCAACTACTGCTCTTGACCGTAAGTATACCTTCCTCCTTCTAATTTTGCTTTTAGAATATAGAATAATAGGGTTGGAAGGGACCTTGGGTCTTCTAATACCTTACCTACCTATACCATTTCGGACAAATGATTGTCGAATCTCTTCTTGAAAATCTTCAGTGATGAAGCACCCACTACTTCTAGAGGCAAGTTGTTGCACTAATTAATTGCTCTCACTGTTAGGAAATTTCTGCTTAATTCTAGGTTGGATTTCTCTTTAGCAATCTTCTACCTGTTACTCATTGTCCTGCCTTGAGGTGCCTTGAAAAAATAAATTGATCGCGTCTTCTCTCTGACAGCCCCTCAAATATAGGAAGATTGCTATCATGTCACTCTTAGTCCTTCTCTTTGTGAGACTAGAGATAGCTAGTTCTCACAACTGTTCATCAGTTTAGCCTCCAGACTCCTATCACCTTTGCTGCTCTTTTCTGCCCTCTTTCTGGAATCAACATATTCTTAATATTATGATGATAAGAACTGGACACAGTATTCTAATTCTGGTCTTACCAAGACTGTATACAGTGGTGCTAACACTTCATGTGATCTTGATACTATCCTTGTTGATTCAGCCTAGTACTGCATAGATTTTTTGGGTGCTGCAGCACACTGCTGCTCATATATCAGTGGTTGTCCAATAGGACACCTGGATCCCTCTCACAGTCATTACTATTGAGCCAGGTATCACCTATACCTGTCCATTTGTTTTTTCTTGCCTTAGTGTAACCTTACTTTTCTCACCACTGAATTGCATTTTGTTGAATAAAGCCCAGTGTTCAAGTCTGTCATGATCTTTCCATATCTTGAGTCTATCTTTTAAAGTGTTGGGTATTTTCATTATTTCAAATGCAACAAGTTGAACCGTTTTTGAGTTTTACATTTCCTATGACACAGATTTTTGTAGCTCATGAGTGGATTTGAACCAAAGATTCCTTTCTGTGAATGGCAAGAATCTTTTTGTGAATGGCAAGAACCTACACAGACACAGACACACACACATACACACACACAGTCCCTAGAAGCAAGAAAATAGCAATTATTTATTTGATTCTTTTTGTTTTTATTGTGTTTTTTTTTTGTTTTAAATATGATTTTACATTCTGTAAGCCACCTCGAGTCGCCATGGGTGAATAGGCATCAATATAAATAAAATAAATAAATTATAAATAAATTATATCTTCTGGAAGGAAATGGAAAAATTCAAATTTACTCAAGTTTTTTGGAATGACCTCTTTGATTAAACTGTATTGACTTTTTAAGTCAAGCTATCTCTTGAAATTGTTCTAAACAGTTTTAAAAGTGTGAAATTAGGGTATTATAAAAATGTTGATGGAGAAAAAACAGGAAAGAAAGTTGATATATAGCTATGTATTACTGGTTTCCTCCCCCCCTTTCCATCATGTCTGATTGTTGGAGACTGCTTGGACAGGTCTTTATAGTTTTGTTAGCAAGAGTGTTCTGCAATTGCCTCTTTTCTAGAGCCAAAGATAGACATTGGCCAAGATCACTCAGTTAGCTTTGTCCCTAAGGTAGGATTGGAAATCACAACCCCCGTTTCTAGTCTGATGTCTTAATTACTACACTAAACTGGTTCTCATTACTAATTATGTATAAGTACTGCACTTAGTATTACTATGTATTACTATTGTATTTTATCATTCTATTATTGTTTTAGTCCTAAAATATAAACCAACTAGAATTATTTTGGTAACGGAGAACAGCATATACATTTATTATATATATAGAGAAAGAGCTATAGATAGATAGATAGATAGATAGATAGATAGATAGATAGATAGATAGGTAGTTCAGATTTCATTGTGATCTTTCCTTTCTCTTTTCTTGATCTGTCAACTATCTAACACAGGTTCAGTGCGTATTTATGATTACATTGGCAAAGTGCAATTGGTTGATATGAAATTTAAACAGGGAGGAACGGCACTTACCTGGGCTCCAACATTGGTAAGTACATAGAGGAAAAAAGAATACATGGATTAAATCTGGTTGGTATAAACTGTCAAATATCAATTGTTTATAACAATGAGGTCGAATAAAATTAAGAAGCGATTGCTGGTTTTTTCTCCAAATTATGTTCCCATTATCTGGATCTAGGAACTATTGGTACCTTGATTTTGGAGAAATGTATAGGTATTCAGAAGATGTGTAAGTACATTTATTAGGAAAAACTTTATGGAGTTTTTCCAAAAATGGAAAAAAAATGATAATTTAGGGATTTCATGATTAAAAAAGGGAAACTGTTAGAAGAAGGGAAATGATATAATCTTAAAAAGGAAGGATAGATGATAAATTTACTTGTAACTGCTGTAAAGAAAGTTGGAAATCCTCTCTCATGATGGAGGAATGGACCTCAAATCTGACAAAAATATTGGCTAATGCCATCTTCGTGTACCTTTCAGAATGCTGGTATTTGGTAGCCTTTGTTAGCCATGTATCCACCTCTACAGAAGGGAAAATACTAGTGAATCCTAGCATTCTGAGCCTTCCAGAAGACTGACTTTTGCTAGTATTCTGAGTCTTTCAGGGTGCTAGCATTTTCTAGTGATTTAGTGAATGCCATGTTTCCACCCCTCCAGAAGAGAAAATGCTACTGAATTACAGCATTCTGAGTTTTTCCAAATGCTAGTGGGATTCATTTCCATTCCTCTGTAGGGGAAACACTAGCAAATGCCAGCATAATGAGCCTTCTAAAACAGGGGTTTCAAACTGGTGGCCTGCAGGCTGAATGTGTCATGCGTGCCCACGCCAGCTCCTTGAATCGGAAAAACATTGTGAAATATCACATGATGGCAAGATGACACCACAAGTTTGACACCTGTGTTCTAGAACCATGTTGTTTGTTAGTGTTTTTGCCACAATTGTAATCTGTTCCTCCAGCATGTTGGGAGAAGAGGGCCTGGCTTACTCTGTGGTTGGAGCGCAAGTCCTTTCCTCACCCAAAGGCCTGGGCCTTCTCAAAGGCCTGGGCCCACTCTCTGCCATTCCGCAGTCCTAACTGGGAGAGATCAAATTGCAGTCATTGAGCAAAGTGGTCACTTGGCGGCTTGCTGAATGACTACTTCACTCGACAACCAAGTTTACAGGCTCAATTATAATCAGAAGTGCAGGACTATCTGTATACAAAGACTTAAAAGAGAATATATTTTTGAAAAGAAAAAAGGGTAGTGAGTCATTCATATCTTTGCAACAAATAATACTTATAGCAGTGCTTAAAGAAAAAAAGTTGAAGGAAAACGGAAACATGAAAAAGTTTAAACAAACTTAAATAGTTGAAATGAGAGTACAAGTAGGAAAAAATAGATAGTAAGAGCAATTTGATAATAGAACCAATTATACAGAGAAGGAGTGGATCTCCACTCAATGTATTTCAAACAGACAGCCATTTGAGTGGTTTGACTAGATTGATTTGTATTTCTGCATATTATAGCTTGTATTCCACATTATATTTCAATATAATACTGCCTTTTAGAAATAAAATGTCAATCACGATTATGCAAAATTGTTCTTTATTCATATCTACTACTTTATGTATCATAAATTTCACAGATTTAGGAGATATTTTCTCTCAATATTAATGCAAACTTTTTTTTTGTCTTGTCTAAGATGAATCCCAAAGGAGGTATAATTGCTGTAGGTTTTCAGGATGGCATTGTTCGCATAATTGAACTTTATAATCCCAAAGGACTGCCTGTCATTGCTGGACGGGAAAATGTAGGAGATGCGGCCTTGCGTCTGAAACAGGCTTTTAAACCTCATGTGTCTGTAGTTACAGCTTTAGCCTACGAACGTAATGGGGAAGTGCTAGCTACAGGGGTATGTATTGACTTTTCTGTGACTACTTGTTAATAAGCCACATGAGAAAACATGCAGGGAGAAGCAGGACTGGTATTTTTGCTTTATGATCAAGTTCTAAAGTAGGATCTGTAACAGCCTTAGACCTCATCTATGTTGATTTTGTACTGAACTTCAGGTGATTTAAAAAGTTTGGCCTGAAATGAATTTGAGGGAAGCAATGAGTTCATATGTATTACTTTGCAGTTTTCTGATGACCCTCTGTTGCAAAGAAAATTGACTAATGATTGGTCTTTGACATACACAAAATATGCAATGCTGATTTTACTAACAATCAAGTTTTTCTATTTCAGAGCAAAGATAAAACTGTTTTCTTCTTTAATGTTGAAGATACATATGATCCTATTGGATTCATTAGTGTTCCAGGCCCAGTGCAGGCATTGCAGTGGTCACCCCATTCTCATGTGAGTAACTAATTTGCTTCTGTTGTATATGAACCTCATGTTTGTTAATTTTGTTATGTACAATGATCTAGTATTGTAAGAGTTTAAGAGTTAATAAACATAAGAGTTAATAAATATATTTAAATATTGATCTAAATATATTCTAAGTGACTTGATGAACATTTTAATGATAGTAAAGATTATAATTTTTGGGCCAATGTGCATTTATTACCATGCATTTTTGTATTTCATCTGACTTTTTCCCATTTACTTAACTAGAAGAGATTTGTTTTGTTTTTAAGTTTCACTATTATAGTAATACTAAAAAAGACTACATCTGGAAACTGTATCTCTGAAGATACAGAAACAGACGTTTACAAAGTTGTTATTTCAGATCCAAGAAATAGGAAACATGAATTTGAAATATCTTTATATGTTCTAATAATTTTTCTGGAATCATATATCCAAAGTATATGATTCCTTATGTACCCTATAACTATCATTAAGTGTTATACCTTATGATTTTGACGAATGTATCTTTTCTTTTTATGTACACTGAGAGCATATGCACCAAGACAAATTCCTTATTGGCCACACTTGGCCAATAAATAAATCATTCATTCATTCATTCATTCATTCAAGTCCATCAGTGTATAAATTTTTTCCACAAAAATAGGCAGAGGCAGCAGGGTGTAGTAGTCAAGATGCTGGACTAGGAGTTGGGAAATCCCAGTTCTTTCAGCCCAAATCAGCATCAGGCTTTGCAGCAAGCCTACCAAAAAGCAAACTACTGTTGCATTATGCATTTGTAGCTTTGCTCCAAAAACTAGATAAACACAATATAAAAACAAGTGGAACCTGTAGTTATGCAGGACAAAAGCAACAACATAATGGCATGTTTCCTTTGTTATAATAAAGCCTATTTTTCTCCTATTTTTCAAAATCAACATATGTATGTATGTATGTATGTATGTATGTATGTATATGTATATATATATATATATATATATATATATATATATATATATATATACACCTGCTAGTTTTGTTTCCTGTTCTGATCTACAGCCAGACAGCAAGCTCCTTATCCTCTGTCAGAATGGCATCGTTGTTCAGGTTCCTGCCCCAGACCCTATGGCCTACGATGCAGTAACTACCTATAGGATCAAAGATCTACCTGCAGAATATTTTCGTTTCTGGAGCATCAAATCTCGGATATTGGTAAAATATTATACTAACACATTGGAAAATCTTCCATGATAGAGTAATCTGCTTGGGAAACATTCTGTTTGCCTTCCAAACAGACAGTAACAGCTCAAGGTATATAGTGCCCCAGATTGTAGGTGTATATTATATCCCACCAATGCAAAGATTTGCATTTTAGAATGATTCAGAGCAAGGGATAACATTGGCACCCCTTAAGTTTTGGCATACTCTTAAGGCAGCGTCTATGTAGCCTTACTTCCAGAACATCCTGTCCTACCCCATACATATATCAAAACAGGTAATTAAACATTCTGGAGGTGATTTATATAGTAAAAATGTAGTATCAAGACATAATATTTTCAGTTTTGTCTAATAGATTGTGAACTTATTTTTAGAAATTTTAACAGATTAACAGTAGGACTAGGAGTTAATCATTCTAAATACTTCTTTTCTGTCATATATGTAATTTAAGATCCAGTATTGTATTTTATATGAAAATAGGATCATTCAAAGGAAAACTGTTTTATATTTTTTTAATGGAATAAACAAAAAGGTTTGAGCAGCATCTTCTGTTAGGGAAGTTCACTGTTGGGTCTTGTTATGTCTTAATATGTGGAACCATATTAAGTATTATGTTTTTCATTCCTTCAAGAGCCTAATCTTACACTGAATTTCATTGGTTCTATAAAGAGAGAAGAGGAAATTAAACGTAGAGAAAAAATTAAAGAACAAAAGGAGAAAGAAAAGCAGCAATGGATCAAACAACAGCTGGACCAGGGGAAAACACTAGAAGAAATAGAAATGCCCGAAGAAGTGTCCGTCGAAGAGGAACCACTTCCAGAAATCTACATCCCAGAAACTCCAAGTCCCATCCTTTGTGGGTTTTACTCTGATCCAGGGAAATTCTGGTTATCGATGGTAACTGTTATTTATTTAAATTATTAAATTTAAATTATAGTTATTAAATATATTTTTATTTCTCCTTCTATGGAAGGGCATACCTTATAAATTAAATAATGTAAAATCTTGGAACTTAAGTATTTTTCTTAAGTAAACCCAAATGTCCACAAATAGCACATAAGATTTTAAATTCTTTGGACCACTTCAACAGGCTTAGATGTAAATTGGGAAAGGGTGAAAGTTTTGATGAAAAGGTGGCTTGATGCCGAAATCAGCAACTTTGTCTAGGCATGTGGGATGAGACATTTACATTAGTGCTATGATCTGGTGAGGGCTAGCTCACCTCCTGTGGTGTACCTTGGAAAGTGCACAAACATGAACCCAATGGGCTATCAATCTTAGGAAGCTAAATAACTATCTTAACATTATAATCTCCTGGCTAATGAAACAACGCCATATGCTAAAATAAATAAATAAGGTGCTATTATTGTTTCAGGCTGCGCTCGGAACTATGCTTAGGATTGCAGAGATGAAGAAACAGTGCTTTGAGATAGATGCCCTGCTGTGCATTTATCGAACTATAAAAAGTAGCCGTTGCCTAATTTGTCTCTATCCTTAAACAAAATACAAATTCCTAGGTGGAGAAAAAATGAGTTTTTCCCTCTGCTTTATAGAACTCCATAAGTAGCTTTAGGAAACTCATTTAATTCCATTGCATTCCAGATTTATTAGCAGTTTTTAAAGTAGGGAAAGGATTAAATCATCTTAAGTTTTCTTAGTGGCACCATTCCCATTGCTGATTTGACATTGTACTGTTCTACACAATCCCCAATACAGGGTTAATATTTAAATGGAAAGAAAGGAAAAACCATTAAGTTGAATGTATGTTTCAGGCATTTAAGAGTTGTCCATATCTTTCCATGCTACGGAGTTAGCTTGCTTTTGGTTTTAACAGAACTGCAAAGTTTTTTTACAAAATGAACAAAAAAGAAAAAGAAAAGCACAATCTCCTCTGCATCTCCAAAGGAAGAGTATTTGTGTATTAGATGGCATGAAATATTGCCTTTAATGGAGCCCTTTTGTGAAAAAGCAGAGGAGTGGACTCAACTGTAGTAGGCTGATTCACAACTAGCTGTAGAATGAATGTGTGAATATGAAACTATTATAATATTTTCACAAAATGTTCCAATAACTTTTTACAACATTGCCTTTTTTCCCCAGGGAGAATATGACACAGGATTTCTGTATCACTGTGCATTTTCCTCTGAGCAGCAAAAAGATCCTGAGACTCGGCAGGATGAACCCTTTGATGTTATCCCTATTGTAGATGCAGACGACAATCCCATTCATCGCATCACGTTTTGGTAATGAAGCCTTTTCAGCCTGTAAAACAAGAATGAATTTTATGGCCGGTGTTTACCTTTTTTTGTTTATTTTAAGCATATATAGATTCATTAAAACGTACTGCTAAATAATGTAAAAATACACTAAAGTACAAGGGAAGATACATTATGACACTGCTAAAAACAAAACCATTTGATTTTGGTGTGGATGTTATGGAAGTTTTTGATACTGTGTTTGATTGGGTAGTATTCTTTTTCCTTGCTCTCAAATTTATTTAACCTAAGCAAAAAGTTATTATTTTGAAATCATAAATTATTTTCCCAGTTCTGTTTCTTTGACCAAGCATATAGAAGGGTAAAATATACTTTTCTCCTTATACTGTATCCATATATGATTCAAATTCATTTTATCTATTAAAACATATATGGAAAATATGAAAACTTATGGTGTCTTTTTGTATGCACATAGACTTAAGAGTGGTAAAGTGAACAAAGTCCTCAAAGAAAAGCAGTAATTAGACAGTAGAAACCATATTATTTTTTGTAAACAGTGGACTACTTGCAAGGTCTCTGTTTGGCCCACTATTGGTACCAGGAGAGACAAAAATAGTGAATATAATAGTGACTTTGTACATTTGGTATCAAATTGTAAATGGAATTTGAGAGTTTTGAAGATGCAGAAACTTCCTACCTGCTCATAAATTATTCAAGCGACATCCACAAATGTGAAAGGAGGAGAATATGGAAACCTGCTGCTTGGCAGAGAAATAATATTGTTATAATTTCTGTCTCTTATCAATAGTTCCAATGAAGTCTCTGCCAATTTTTTCATCATACGATATTTCTTGTCTCATCCACTGCAGCTAATAAGGAAGAATATCTTAATGGAAATATGCGAGAATTGTTTCCTAGGCAAAGAGGGATTAAATATTTTTTAAGCCCTGAGAAACATTTGGAGGTGACTTAGCTGGACCTCTTTCTGATTCACTAAGTATCACAAGGTTGCATGGGGGTGGGGGGTGGGGGCGGGGGGGCATTATGAAGCACAGTTTAGTTAGACTTGCAAGGTTCTGTTATTATACTCAGTCTAAATAAAGTAGTCTTAGAAGTTTTGTGTTTTTTTTTTCTAGTCTAGGCTCCGTAGTGGGGCTGTCATACACCTTCTGTTTTATACACAGCGTAAACAAATTTAGATATCAGCAGAGTATATGAAAGAAAACCACTGTGTTCATCTGTTAATTACTTTTTCAGCTCCACAGGTTTACTAATGTTTTGTGGAATGCAGAATGGAATAGTGAGGATTTATCCTCTCCACAGCAAAGAACTCTGTGTGGACAACATAGCTGGATATTGGTCATTTACTTTGCATGATAATGACTATGGGCAAATTCAAGGGATATACTCAAGTTTTGATGATCGATTTCTAGTAACTTGTGGAGCAGATGGCAACATCTTTGCATATAACATTCTTTCTGCTGAGGAAGTTAAGAAAGTCCTAAAGACTAAAGTGCCCTCTCCAAGAGTAAGTAACAATCAGGAATGCATTACTCTGTATGTTTTCCCCTATCATTGAAGTACTTGTTGATTGGGAAATACTCAAAGTTTTATCCATATCCTAGATAGATAGAGAGGGTGGGGATGGAGGGAAGAGAGGCAGACACACAAATAAATTTACATATAGAGGTACACACAGGTTGTCCTTGATTTACCACTTTAGTAGAGTTTGGAATTTCAGTTGTAAATCATAAGTCAAAGCACCATGTAACCAAACTTGATTTTATATGTATGGTCTCCAGTTACGGAATGAATCCTATGGTTGCTAAAAGAATCCAGCATATCCAATGGGCACTTTTTGCTGTTTTCTGCTGGAAAACAACAAAACCTTCAAATTGCAGTCGTATGACTATAGAATGCTACAACTGGTTGCGAAGTGAGCCAGTTGCCAATTTCCTGGAAAGCAATCATGTGAGTGCAGGAGTGGATTGGCAATTGTAACTTCAAAGATAGTTCATAAGCAACTTTTTTTTAAGTCTATCATAACTGCGAACAATGATTAAGCAATCAGTCATAGGTCAAGATCTATCTATATATTTTCTTGCTTTGAAGAGAAGATTATTAGAAGAAGAAAATGCTATGATTCATAAATCAGAGAACTTATCTGGAATCCCATCTGAGCTTTAATTGAATCCACGCCACCTACAGAAAGAGCATTGCTTATTTAATTTTTTTTTCTGCAGAGTGGATTTGACAAAGAAAAAGCAGCAGATGATATTGAGGATATTTATGCCTACAGGTAAGGTTGCTAAAAGTGAGACATTAAGCTTTATTTTTGGATATTTAGCTTTCTTTTATGATTATTTTTATTTTTAATCAATCCCTTGAGAAACAATTTCCAAAATGAATCTGATTTTAATAAAGTCACTTTAGTGGCATTTGCAACTCCTACCTGAAGTTTCTGTTTTCCTGAAGCATTACATTTTCCTTTGCAATTGAAAATACCATCTAGTGATCTTAGTAACTCCGTATCTAAAATTTTGAACATTTGCATTTTAATATTAAAATGTGAGAATTTTAAAAAAGATTTTACCTTCTTAAAAATGTGTTGGATCTATCTCCAAGAATGGAAAGGGAAATGCTTATTTTTTTGGCCACATATCTATACACTATATGTCCAGGAACTAACATAAAACTTCTACTTTTATATTTTGACCATTTAATTACCAGAAATACAGTGCAGGCTGCTATTACTCTCAAATGCCAAGGTTTGTGGGCATATGCCAAGTAAGATGCATCCCAGGAGACTACAAAGCCACTGGCCCTAGAACAAGAGTGGAGAACCTTGGGTATTTTATGACTCGTGGGCTTCAACTCCTAGAATTTGTGAGCCAGCAAGTCATAAAAAGGCCAAGGTTTCCCTGCCCTAGAAGGAAGGTCCAGAGCAGGAAGATTCAGAATACTACTTGGAGACCTCTTGCAGTACATTCTTTGGGCTCAGTGATCTTCTACAGTCACATTTAATTATGAGGATGGAGGTTCATTCTCTGAGCTTGTGGGCTGGTTTCAAAACATTTCATTACCAGGCTAAATAATAACTTCAGCAGAATTTATCAGACGTCAATTTCAGTATTCTTCTGCTTATAAGGGCTTCGTGTAGTCAGTAGGTCTTGTGAAGGGGAAGTCACGTCATGTGAGGATTTTGTAATGGGTCTTGTGATGGCCATTTGTTGAGTGCCATTTGGAGACAAAGTGCTGGTTGTGGGGGGTTGTATGGATTGGCCAAGGGTTGTTGGCTGTGCATTTGCTTTGAATTCTGAAGGGTTTGTAGGCTGGTTGTAGGTCAATGTGTCTGTTGATGGAATTGCGTGTGGAGTGCTAGGCTTCGATAAACTCATGTGCGTGATGGGTGGTAGCGTGGCCAATAATTGTTGTACTGCTCCAATCAAATTGGTGCTGTTTGGTGTCAGTGTGGATAGAGATTAGGGATTTGGGATCATAGGAATTGACTGCCAGCTGGTGTTTATGGATTCTGGTTTTCATTTGCCATGATGTTTGTTCCACATAATCCCACAATGTCCCACCTCCACTCTCATCCTACACTCAAACTACAGATATTTGCCACTAATCGCAAACATTTAATTATGTTAAGTTAATGTGTTAATGCCCAGCCTAATTAATACTATATAAAAATTGTTTCTACAATATATTAAATAAATAATTCTCTGTCCAAAAGATTCCACTCAGCATAATTATAGATTCCCTTTCACCTAATGAAACATATTGCTTTTCTTTAGTCGAGCTTCATAATTTCACTATATATCCTAACCCTAACCCACTAGACACAAGAACAGTTTTTTCCCAAAAGCCATCACTCTGCTAAACAAATAATTCCCTCAACACTGTTCAACTCTTTACAAAGTGTACACTACTGTTACTGTTAATCTTCTCATCACTCCTTATCACCCATCCCCTCCCACTTGTGACTATAACTTTATTGCTTGTATCCTCTGTTTCCTAGTATGATTTGATGTTGATTGTACCCTATGACTATCATTAAGTGTTGTACATTATGATTCTTGATTCTTAACGAATGTTCCTTCTTTATGTATACTGAGAGTATTTACACCAAGACAAATTCCTTGTGTGTCCAATCACACTTGGCCAATAAAGTATTCTATATTGATTCCTGGAAAGATTAATTGTTCTGTCTCCTTTTCATGTTTTTCTCACATTTCTAGTATTGAGAATGCCAAGCAAAAAAAAGAATATGATCAGATAATGAGAGCTGCAGAATATAAGAAACTTTTGAAGAGACAAGAACTGATTTTATTGAGGCAGGAGTTTCAGGAATTGCTCCGTATCAATAGTGAATTACCCAAACACATGCAGCTCCTTAGAGAAGTATGTATGTTGATTTCTTTTCCTCAGGAGGAATAGGAGTTAATGTAGAGTTACAATGAGTTCATGTTTATTTTTTATTGTTGGGTTCCATTGTATATTCTAGCTGCTTAAATTGTTGTTTAGCAGACATAAAGCAACCAATCTTAACATTGTTGGACAAAGTTGTTCAGATATAACCGGTATACAACTTGAGTATTTTAGATTTAGCTCTTGCTCAAAGGCAACTATAGTGACAAGGACCTTTGCACAAATTTTTATTGCAGACCAGTTGGATCTATTTCTAGATCAGAAGTCCTGCTCATTGGGTAGTTCCCATTTGGATTATTACAATGTGTTCAACATGAGGTAGCCCTTAAAGACACTCAGAAACTGCAGCTGATCCAGAATGTTGTGGCATGGATACCTTAGTGCACTATATAACATTATTAATGGGATAATTTCATTGATTTCCAGTAGATATCCAGAATGCTTCATAGCAAAGTGCAGGCTTTTTTCTAATTATTTCTGCTTATCTCATGGGATCTGGCAGGGTGAGCATACTTTGGGTTCCGTTAATTAAAGAATGTTATCAGATGATATCTAAGAAAGTATGTTTGCTCTGTTACTATATTTCTCTTGCAGAACATAATTCCTCAAATTCAGGTGGCTCCAAACCCTGCTGGTTTTTCTAAAGGTGTTAAAAATGTGGATTTTCTTCCAGGACACTAGCTCAGGAAGTTAAAGGATACTGTTTATTTGTGGGATTGATTTGATATGTGTGTGGTCCCAGGCATGATTTGTTTTTTCTGTTTTTAATTTTAATTTGTTGGTCACTGTCCAGAATCTTCTTACATGAAAAGACTTTCTATTCATGACTGCACTATACAATTTTGTCAAAATTTGACAGATGTAAAAGCTGCATAAGGATTGCTTTATGATATGACATGTAATCTATCAAATATTGGATACTTAAACATTTAATGAAAGCAGGCCAATGAATAGCTCTTTGGGACAAATAAATATGCAATTGATAGCGTGCAGTTCATTATCATAGGAGCCTGATATCATTCAAGTCATTTGGATGAAGACAGTGACATGCTTCCTCTGTAATGCCCATGGTCTCCCAGGGGAAGCAAATAAAATGTACATTATGAATTTTGAAAGATAACAGTAAGAAAATAATCGGAGATACTAGGCTAGCTTGGAAATGTGAGCATTTGGTAAGGCACTTGTAAAGAAAATTTAGAAGGAATAATTTCATTAAAAGAAGAGAAGAAATATGGCAGCCAGTGAAGTATTTTTGCCAAATAAACCTAAACCCTATAATAGAATATCTAGAACTGGGGTATCAAACTTGATCCCATTCCGGGCCGTATTTGTTTGCCCTTGGGGAGTTGGGATGGGCGTGGCCTGGTCATCACGGCCGACTGGATGGGCAGGGCGGGTGGCATGGCCCACGGTGGCACAAGCTGGTCCTTTGCCATCTCTGGGATGACCCTGCAGGACAACTCTGTACCTATCTTGAGCTGGATCCGGCCTGTGAACTGCATGCTTGACATCCCTGATCTAGACTCCAGAAAATACAAAGAACTGAACAATATTATTGAAAGACAGCTGTTCACTTACTATGTATTAATGAACCATTTGTGTGAGTTTTTGAACTACAAAGCAATTTTCCTTAACATGGGTCTTTCAGTCAGGTGGATCACAACACCCATCTTCCATTACTATTGATTTGTTCTTGCTAGATGACAAGAAAACCATATAAGTACCAAATTGGGGAAGATATATCTAAAGCCAGGCCTGATGAATATATATTAATACACTTAAGGGTTTAAGGTGGCAAAGAGTCAAATTTTTAACTTAAGATCTACCAATTTTTTTTAAAATGTAAAAGGACGACATACTTGATAGGCCCAGCTGAAGAAAAAGGGGATTGATACACAGTGGATGAATGTGATACCAAATATAAATGGAGGTTGAAATGTAAAACCATCTTCACAAAGTGTGAAGTCCATATCCTGGAATAGAGGATTTCTTTCTCTGATATTGCAATATATAAATTAGCCCAAACTTTGTATTCTGGGTATGTATGCACAGTAAAGCAAAAAAAAAAAAAAAGTTTCTAGATGTAAATTTCTTATACTTGCCCAGTCTGGTAAATCACGATAGCTTACAAAATCCGAAGACAATTAAAGCAGTGCATGCTTTTCACCAAGATAAACTAGAATATGGCAGACAAATATAATTTTATCTTTTATAATATATAGCAATTTGAAATGGACAAGAGAATTCGTGCAGAAATGGACAGAAAGACTGCAAAAACTATTAGGCAAGTAATGAGAGAACTGGCTTGGGAACAGGAAAAACATCGCATTGGGTTGCGAAAAGTACAGGAACGGTAAGGACCATTTTATTTTCTTTTTTTGAGATGTTTTTATTTCCTAAGATTTTTCTGCTAAAGAAAAAGAAGGGAGCATGTATACTGCTTTGTTCAAAAGATGGGATATAAACCTTAATAACGACAACCTTAAATTAAAAAATAAAATCCAACTTTTTCCAGATTTGAGAGACTCCAAACAGTGTAAGATGTTTTTGTTTTATTATTTATTATTATTTACTTTATATTATTTTTAATTTGTATTGATGCTTAAGATGTATTAGCAGCCAAGAGTTGCTGTTGCTAGATGAGCAGCCATATAAATAAAATAAGTAATGAATGAAATCCTAACAAAAATTAAATTAATATTTACTTAAATATAGTCAATGTGATTACTGTTCATTTATAAATTTTAATTATAAATTTTATCATATCAACATTGCAATAATTTGATAACAATACTGGAACTGAAGATTTTTGGATATTGCAACTTGAACTTTTGGATTTTGAGTCGTCTGGGTATGTGTCTTTGTTACTTAGTCTATTGTTAAATCGATACCACTAAGACTGCTTAAAGATGTAAGGAGCATAAAACAAGATTGCTATCTTTGCTCTGGTCCTACAGATACCGGGGCAATTTGGAGTATGACACCATTTTGGTCTGTGCCATGAGAAGTAATCATCGAATCTCCACATTCAGACTACTGGCAATCTCAGAGAGTTTATACAGAGCCAGAAAACAAATCCACCCAGGGAAAAAGAGAATAAGCAAATATGAACGGAAAGGAAAAGAAGGAGAGCAAAGAAAAGAGAGCCAAAGAGACATTAGTAAGGATTTACAAAAGTGTGGCAGAAATACTGCAATCATAATGAACGCGGTATCTTGCATTCTTTTTCATGCAATTTTGTCAGATGGTATTTTTGCTCTGTCCTACAACTTTTCTCTAACATTGTTTAGAATGTAGTTTTCCATACATATCTCAACATTTAGTATTCATTCAAATCTTGATTAATATGAGTTATTTCTTGTGGGTATGTACTGAGATAACAAGTTGTGGCTCCTATTTACAGTTTTCCTATTGACATGATTATTAATACTTTTTTATTTTTATTATGAACCTTTAAAGGGTTTATTGCATTATATGTAATTTCAGTATTTCTCTGCAGAAGATGAATGACACCTAAGGTGCTTTAATCCATCATGGAATAGGTAGTAATAAATTACTTCATGCATCCCCTCTATAAAAAAGAAAGACTGAGGGAAGTAGATAGAGGCGGAGAGAGAGAGAGATGGGGCTAGGGAGGGAAAATAATGTTGATAATGTAAAGGCATAGTATTTTTAAGCAATAAATGGAAATGTGGGGGTAATTTGAGGGGGTAATTGTTATTTTTGAAGCTTTGTTCAGTCTCCCTATTGGAAAGAAATTTGCTTTGCTTTTGGAAAACTACGGTATGAGCTGGAAATATTTTTTTGGCTAAAAATTGTATATCTGAATTTAGGATAAACACAGGAGGAAGTTCTTGCCAAATCACACCTATGGTTGAATTTGTCTAAATATTGTGGAACTGTACATTGCAAACAGATTGTTAATTATACTTGTAGCATCTGTGTAACTTCCATTATCCAGGAAATGGCTTGTTTGGGAATGTTAAAAGGAACTAAAGACTATTTTTAGATCTATACTAAGTGTATAAACTGGAATGGGCATATGTTTATAAAAAGAGTAGAGGTTTTAGGCTTGGGACATGCAAAAGTTAAAAGGATTTGAGATGTCTTGGGCATGTCTCCAGAATAGTACTTTTGGGTAATAGATCTGCTACCTGGGAAGAAAGCATACACGGTTAGCTTTCATTAAATTATATCCATATATATTAAAATTCTCATTATTATAATTTTTAACTGGGAGAAACAGTGCATCATAGGGCAATAATTTTTGAATCAAGGGATTTCAAATGGACTAAATTACAGAATATATCCAAAATTCAGAATCTATGACTCTGAAGGGAATGACGTGTTGGAAAGTTGTAGTTGCTTCAGTGCTATTGGCTGCTGCTGCACTGCTGGGCAGCTGCTTCAGTAACATGATCCTGATTTTCAATGTTTAGTAACAGTTTCCCAGACAGTTTTGCAATCCCTAGCTCCTCACCCCCATAGCTGCAGTCACTTATCTGCCTGCTAGAAAAGAAAGGGTAGGGGGAAGACTGGATGGATAGATAGAAGGAAGGAAGAAAGGGAGGATAGGAGGAATAGGAAAGAGGAATAGAGGAACATGGAGGAAGAACTATGTTTTCCTTTCCTGGTTCATGCCACCCCATCATGCTTCCCTGACCAGTGCCACCCTCACAGGACTTGTCCAATTCACACTGTACCCCAGCATGTCTTCCCTGATCAATACAGTATCTCCTGCACTCCCCCACACACCGTGTCTGAGCCATTGCATACACACACACCGTGTGCCTTCCCTGATTTGCATAGCATCTCTTGGGCAACACCCCAAGGAAGGGAGGGAGGGAGGATGGGAAAGAAGGAAGGATGTTGTGATGACCCGTAGTCTCTCAAAAATAACAAAAAACATAAACATGAATCAAGGGCTTGCAATGCCTTCAACATAACTTCTCTGTTTTATTAGTCACAGTTTAAATTCAAACAGTCAATAAGGAAGCAAAAAGGAAACCAAAACAAACCGCATTGGCAAGAGTTCCAAGGCAAACCAAGATAACCAATCACACATTCCAGGGAGATAACTGAGTAGAGTCCATGGGAAGAACACCAACAAAGAGAAACCTCATCCAAACAAAAAACACTAATTTGACTTCAGGGTCTGTGACACGCATTTGCAGATTCTTATACAGAGCTCACAGTTGCAACACATGAGGAGGATCATGGCCCTCTCCTCCTGAGTAGACCATGCTTTTCCCTGATCCTCTCCTCCCTGCGTGCCCTAGGATGGATAGGGGATGGGCCTGGATCCTTCTCTGCTTGCTCAGCCAGCCTCTGCTCTTTCCCAGCCTCCTCCACCACCTCTGGAGCCACACTTTCACTCCCTGTTGGCTGTTCCTCCTCTTCCTCAGAGTCAGTCTCCACCAGGGGCATGACAGATGTTTGGTTGGTTTCTGGTGTTCCCTGATAGCTTTCTACAAGGAAACTCAGTGGGAATTCAAAACTTCCAGGGAAGTCTGACGTCTCCCCCACTTATTTTTTAACCAACCATGGTCATCCTGTTTAGGTAAGGAAATATCTCTGAAACAATGACCCACAGGTGTGGGTTGTCTAGTATGTATTATAAAAATCCACAAATTCTCCAGAGCTCTGTTCTATTAAAAAACAAGACCCAGATAGTACTGTCTCTGAAATAGGGAAAGCATTAATGGAAATCTCGTTATAATATGATTTTAGTTTTGTAGAATCAGTAGGTTTTTCACTGATTTATTTTTAAGATGAATTCAAAGAAAAATCCCTTAACGTTTAAAATAATGCTAAAATGGTATCTTATTTGGAGGATGCCTACTAAAGCACCTTATATTTTTGTAAAATGTACAGGAACAATACTTACAGCCGTGGCTACCATTGATGAAGAACCAGAAACTGATAGAGTAAGGAAAAAATCCCAACCTCACACAGCAGCAAGCCGTATTGTTGAAAATCGAATGGAAAAACTTAAGAAAATTATTGAAAAAGCAGACAGAGCCAAAGCTAAAATCCAAAAAAGAAAGATGGAGTGGAATGAATTGTGAGTCAAGCATAATCTTTTTTTTGGGGCATGATTAAAAACATGTTTCTTAAAGTAGGAATAGTTTCTGAATTATTTATTGTATATAATAATATCAAAATACAATTCCCAACCTGGCAATTAGATCTGAAGTAATAAGATCTGGAGTGTTAAAAATATTGAAAGCATTCTGTTTCAACACAGAGCTCTAAATATAGCTAATCTCCAGTATTTAGATTATTTTTTATTTATTAGATTTATATATGTTACCCTGGGTGGCTTATTAAAAACAACATCAATAAGATACAATAAATTATAAGTAAATGGCGAAGTGTATAACCATATTAAAACCACCACTGAAAACTCACTTAAACAAGAAATAATCAAAATCTTTAACCAAGTTTGAAAGTTCTTCATGGTTATTTCTGTCACTCAGATGAAGATTGGCCAACATTTTAGGTTAACATAAATAAAAAATTAGCATGGGAAATCATAGAGAAGTCTTTAACTCTGGTTAAAGACTTAATTTGGGCTGGATGTTGCAGCTAAGCACCCTATGTGGTGTATCACATCAGACTGTATATTTTGGATGATAATAGATTTTGGTGATATATTTCCAATAAAACAGAATTTGACAAACTGAAAGATTTGGCCATACAGGCTTCATTGGAATTTCTCTGTCATTTTCATGGTGCTGAGAGAAGATTTCTACCATACTCATGGCAGAAGATTATACAAATATTTGAATACCTTCAACTATTTTCTCCTCTGAGCATCAATATGTTTTCATAGAGACCTAAGGAGGAACTGAATAATTATAATAGTTTTGTTTTTTGGATGATTGAAAAATTAAAAAAACAGAATTAAAATTAGAATTCTTTATTGGGCAACTGTGATATGCCAAGGAATTTGTCTCCAGCGCATAAGCTCTAAGTGTACATATAAGCAACTAGTGATAATCGTAATCATAAAATCATAAATTATAGATACAACGCTCAATGACAGTCACAGGATTCTAAACAATCAACATAAATCATAATAGGATATTTGTAGGAGTAATCAACATAAATCATGAGATACAACAAAATGTTATAGTCATAAGAATCTAATAGGACAGATGAGAGGATAATAAGTAATACAGTCCTACTAGTTGGTTTGACAGGTTATACACAGCATTGTGGAAATTAGTTGTTTAGCAGAGTGATAGCATGGGATAAAAATTTGTCATTGTGTCTGGTTGTGTTGGCGTGCAATGCCCTATTGTATCATCTTAAGGGAAGAAGTTGAAACAGTTTATGTCCAGAATGTGAGAGGTCTGTAGATATTTTCACAGCCCTCTTTTTGATTGTAACTTGGCAGATTCAAGAGCAAACCAAGTGATAACTATGAGGATCCTCAAGATGTAGCAAATATCAAAGAAGCTCAAGAGAACATGGGGGACTTCAAATTAAAAACTGCCACTAACTACAAAATTCCTGAGCATATGAGAATGAATGCTGATAAAAAAACAACCCAGCTGCAAGCTTTAGAAGCAGCTGTAAGTAGAAGAATTGATCTGAATTATATGATTTCTCTTCTTCTCCCAGGAAAGCATTTATTTTGATGAAATTAAACTGGACCACATACATGTTATTGATTGTTTTTTCATAAATTTTTATTGCTTTTAATATAGTAACAGGAAAAGAAAAAAAACACAGAGGAATAAAAAACAAAGATACATTATTAAAAAAACATAACATGATGGAAAAAAATCAATGAAAAATACAAGAGAAAAAATTAATACATTTAAATATACTATACAATTTTATTGCAAAAGTGAACGGTTACAATTTTATATATAATTATGTAACGCAAACATTTTGCAACTGTTTGTGTGTATGTATTTTATAATCATGCTTATTAAATTAAATGGCCTTGGAAAAAATGACTCATTACTCACACTTACAACTGTGGTATCCTCTCAATCACATGATTGCAATTTGGGAGTTTAAAAACTGGATCCATTTCTGAAGCCTTGCAGCATCCTGCAGTCATGCGATCATGGTTTAAGAGCTTTTTGCCAATTTCTGGCAAAAAATAGCAAACCTCCCCCATTAGAGAAGCTGGGTTTAGTTAATTGTGTGATTCACTTAACAGTATTGATTCATTTAATGACTGCCATAAATCTTGTCTAACCTTGTACACAGTTCAATTTACCACCACAACAACTTTTGAGGGAAATTCCTGTCTCAATTGTGGTTGTAAGTTAAGGAGTATTTCATTATACTAATTGATACAAGGTCTATATCTGTAGGCAATCAGCTAACAAGTAGTAAGTCTAATCAGATCTTCAGTCATTGGGTAAATGGGATCTTACCTTTCCAGTGTTGCAACATCAGTCTTTTAGCTGTAGTAAGGGCATGGAGAATCCACTTATGAACTAGACCATGCAGTGACCAGGAGACAAAAACTGACTTGAAGGTGTGCGCGTGCGCACACACACACACACAAACAAAAAAAATCCCATTAAATATAGCACCTATATACATGATTATCTATGATATTCAATAAAAGATAACGGTTTCATTTGGTTTCATTTGCGGTGTTTTAATTATTTAGGTTTAAATTACTGCATTTTGGAAAAAATAACTACCTAATAAAGCATTTTCTACCTAATAAAGTGACTTGTTTTATTTTTGCAGATACATGAGAAAAAGCTGATGATGAACAAATGGATTGTGTCTCTCCGAGATCTTAAAGTTGCTATTATAGAAGAGATTCAGTGTGTAGTACAAGAATTAAAAGCTATACAGTCATCTCTGGATCCATCCAAACATCTGCCAATACCTTCGGTTCCTCATCTACTTCCAGAAGAGACACCAGAAAAACATTTCCAGTATGATCATGACATGCTTTTGAAGTTCAAACAAGAAGTGGAAGACCAAGAGAAGTTAAAAATAATAGCGTCATCGATTCCTTCTATAGAGTCTGGAAGTTTAGGAGGATTTGGTGGTGGATTTCTTCATAGTCCTTCAATCAAGGATATAGAGAGTGGTCGGATTGCAGCTTTAAGGCCAGGGAGACTACCATCTGGAATTTCTGAGGCACCACCTAAAATATTTGAGATTCAGCAGGCAGAACCAACAGACCTTGAATTGGAAATCAGACAGAGGGAGGAGATAAGAAATGTTCATCTGCAGGAAACCTTGATCAAGAGAGTGAGAAGTTGCTTTGAAGAGATTATACATGCAAAATTATTTCCTGTTTCTATATTTTTGTTTCTTCTAATTAAAATATTACAATAGCAATACTTACTGTAAATATTTTGAAACAGACTTGTTTAAAACAGTATTATAAAATGAAGAAATCTTATAAAATATGCCAGCAACTGGTTCGTTCATATAGTATCACATTCATGTTTTGTCTTTGTATTTAATATTCACATTTATGCAACTCAGAAAATAGGATTACATCAACAACACTAAATAGTTCCTAAATTTGGTCTTTATACCAGATTTGCTACGATGTATACTGTTGGAGCACCTATAATCATTATTAGAAAGGCATGCTGGCAAGGATTACAATAGCTGAAATTGTACAGATCTGGCTTTAATATATTGGGAAAGGCTGCCCTATACCAATTTTGTGACTAGACCAGACAGAATTTGTGATATTGCATCAAACATAAATTGTTTTAGAATAACTGAAACTCTTATTATTTTTCCTTGAGAACAGCCAAGTTGGAATGAAATGTTTGCAGACAAATTAAACAACTTTTATCTTTTTTAAAAAACATTTTGTCCCCATTTTTAGTTTTAGCTGTATTTTTTATAGTATTTTATTCTTACTGTATACATATTTCATATTGATTTATTCTTTTTATCACTAAGCCACCCAGAGCCATCATATGGTGAGATGGGCAGCAACATGTAATAAATAAATAATAAAATTAAACATACTATATTTTGATAATAATACAAATAATAAACATAATGCAAATAAATAAATACAAATAATAAATGCAATATAAATGCCATTTATTTATTTATTTTAAACCATTTATATAGCTGCCTATCTTTCAACCAACTCTGGGTGGTTCCCAATTAAATTCAAATAATGCTATCTGAAATTTTTACTTTCATAGAATACAGTTTTTAGATTGTGTGTTGACTAATTTATACTATTATTTTTCTTCCGTTATTTCTTTCTTTACTTGCTTTATAGATAGATGAGCTGATGATCACTTTTGATGCTGAACTTCACCTTCTCCGTCACCAAAAGATGAAACTTGACATACTAATGAAAACTGCTGATCTGCGCCACATCACTTGGTTCGAAGAACTGCTTCTCCTGAAGAATTTTGAAAAACATGAGGATATTCTCCAAGAACGTGTCAACAGCCTTGTCAGTGAAGAAGAGGAAATGCAAGTATGTAATATATACATCAATATAGGTCTTCATCTTAGCCTATTGTTACGATAGGTAATACCTACAAAAATGTATTTTGTTGAGAGAGTTGGAACTCTTGTCAGAAAAGAATAAAACTAAATTGCATACAATCAGAGTGGAATACTTGAGATACTTAATATTTGTTTAGTAAAACAAGAAGAGCTAGAGTCCTAGGATAGGTGGGTATGGAATGAATGCAGATTGAACACAAAAGTGAATTATCAGTATGGAAGAAATATTAATTAAAAGAGGATTGATTGATTGGTTGATTGATTTGATTTAATATGATTTGATTTTGGTCTCAGCCAACTCCAGACCAAGACTGGATAGCTGAACAAGGATTGCATTGCAAAACATATATAAAGGAATAGTGAAAAGGTGGACAGGAAGATTGGATGGAATTGATATATTTTTCAGAAAGAATTAGATGAAAAGTTTAAAAAATGAAATGTGATTTATAATTTGGTATATGTACATATACTGGAAACAAGAATATTTTGGAAAGGTAGAGATATAGCAAATGGCATCGTATAAAGTAGGTTGAAGAGTATTTTTCTCTCTTTTGTTTAATATCTTTTGCTTCCTACTTTTTATAAGGTTTGTATAGCATTGCTTATTCCAAAATATAATTGTGTGATTGGTGTGAATCTGTATATCTGTTGCATCATGGTTTACATCCTGAAGATTCAGTATACATAGGCTGTTCTTATATAGGCAGGAAAGATAGAGATAGTGTATAGATGGAAGTATTGGACAAGCACTGTCTGGATTTATTTCCTTCATGCATTCTGCCTAGAATTCTTGTAGTATAATTCAAAGATGGAAAAATTTATTCCAGTTCCCCATTCCTTGTGTTAATATTTTTGGACAGAGAATAGTAGTGACATTTTCACTTTAAGAATTTAAATCAAGTTCTCTGTATATCATATTGTTAATACTAACATCAATATTAATTAGTTTTGTTGTTTTCAATATTTTTTTTTAATAAAAGAACAAGTTAAATGACTGGCTTGCCCTAATAGAGAATAAAAAATCAGAAATTGCAAAGCTCCAAGAAAGAGAAAAAATCCTGTATGCCACTTTTCAAGCATCCTTGGGAGAAAATAACAAGTTTGCTGCATTCCTTACTAAAGTTCTCAAGAAGAAGATCAAACGTGTTAAGAAGAAAGAAGTGGAAGGTGAAGGAGGTAAATCAGAATAATAGTTTTTTGATTATCTTCTTACTTTTTAGAAAGTTACACATTACAGTGTAGATTAAAATAAACACTGCATGTTCCACCTAGTAATTCTTCTGTGTGTCTTAAGTTATTAAGAGCGTCTGTACAGTTTTCTACAGAAAAAAGTTAGATAAATTATAATTATTATTATTTTGACATTACTTTTTATTATTATTTTCTCTTACACAAATTCACTTACACATACCACCAGGGGTGGGATTCAAATTTTTAGCAATTGGTTCTGTGGGCGTGGCTTAGGTGATAGGCGTGGCTTGGTGGTCATGTTATTGGCTGGGTGTGGCCAACTCAGTATCACTCACATCGAGGCACGCATCTCTTCGCCTGGCCTCTCATGACTGTGGGGATGCTGCAACAGTCGTAAGTATGAAAAATGGTCATAAGTCACTTTTTTCAGTGCCATTGTAACTTTGAATGGTCACTCCACACAAGCAAAGTACCAGCAAAGGAGGGGAAAAAAGAGACGTTCCTGAGACAGGAAGTCTAGTCCTGCCAAGAATGTAATAAGGGTTAATGGAGAGGCAATTTCTGTAAGCAACAGCAGAATGTTTCCTTCCTGCCTTCCTTACAGGATTAGGCCAGTAATTTCTTCTAACAACCGGTTCTCCGAACTGCTTAGAATGTTAACCACTGGTTCTAGCAAATAGGTGCGAACTGGTAGAATACCACCCCTGCATATCACTTCCATGATATGCCATATTGTGTATGTGCATCCTTATATATGTTTGGCTTCCAACTCCTTATGGAAAGTGAAAGCATATTTTTGATAAGTGGAGTGTAAAAAGAAAGCAAATGATAAGCTCCAAATTTTGCAAGAATTTCTTACTTCCTGTTTTTTGGTTTTCCCATTCTTAATAATCTCTGCCATGTTTTTTACCTTTTCTTAGCTGAAAAGTTAGTCAAACTAAATTAGATTCTGTTGATTTTCTGTGCCATGATCACATTATTTAATTCCAGATGAAGATGAAGAAAGTGAGGAAGAGAGTGAAGAGGAATCTAGTTTAGAGAGTGATGAAGAGGAATCAGGATCTGAGGATGAAGTCTTTGATGATACTGTTTGTCCAAAAAGTAAGTAGCATAATCTTTTCTGCAAATACACCATTTAGAAAAAATAAAATACTTTTTGTAAAAAACAGAAACTTCAAATTTTGATAGTATATATGGCAAACTATCTGTATTGTCAGAATGTTATAGGAAAACATAACATTTCCAAAATTTAGCTTCATTTATTTGCAACATAGATTATATCCCTGCTTGCATAGTATATGTATGTTGTGCCAATACAGTTGTGCTAATACATATTCTTGTTAATTATGTGAATAAATTAATGTTAAATAAATAGCAAGCTATTTGATATGAAATCTTGATGGCTTTTCCTAAAAGCCCCTGGGAAAAATTTCATATTGTTATGGATTTTCTTCTAAAATAAAACCTTTGAGGTCAAAATTCAAACTAAGCTTTTTGTTGCCATCTTGTGATTTCAATCCATAACTTCGTATAAACAGAAATCTCCATAATATGACCTAAGGATAGCCAGAGCCTGAGCCATATTGCTATTTCAAAACCATGTTCTGTAGAATAATTTTTATATATAAACTACAGAGAAAACTATGAGTTCTTCAGATTCTTCTTTGTGACATTCTACTGTGATTTGCATTTGCAATTTTCAGCTTATAGTTGTGTTTTTGTAGACATAGAGGATACCTACCCATAATAAAATACTGGAATATAATCTTGGAATTCTCTTTATTGTTTTGGTCCCAGGGAAAGTTTAGTAGGCTCATTCTTATTATAAATCTCAATCTTACAACATTTTTCACCTTGGCAACCCTGAAGATGTGTGAATTTCAACTCCCAGAATTCCCAGTATATTGAATTTTTCAATGTGATTTCTCCCTGTCTTTCCCTCTATCTCTCCATCTATCTTTAATTGTTTTTGTTCTGTTATGTAATAATAGCAATAAAGTAAGTGATCATGATTATTACTTATTGGACTTACAGAATAGATTAATAGCTGAAAAAAAAGAATAGATCGGTGAAGAAAATAATCTCTGTCCTTTAATTACTTTATTTTTCATATACCAGTATTACCCAATCTGGATGTATTTATTGTATTTATTTATTTGCAATATTTTTATGCTCTGATCAGTGTACAACCAAGCATGAAAAATTAAAATAATCCAATTAGAATAAGACATTCATACCAAGGCAGAATGTGAATGGTCAGCTTGAATTAACAATGTAATGGAATAAGAATTTTTCATTGCTTTGTAGTATATTAGGAAAAAGGGCATTATTAGTAATTGTACTGCTCTATAAGTACAATGTTCCAGGGCATGTGGCCAATAAAGAGCAAATTTATTGCCTCACCCAAGTTCCATGCACTTTCTGGGGAGGTAGGATTTTAGCAGCTCAGCTTAAGGTATTCGGAATTGGCAAAATCAACTTTGGAAAGGCAATACACAATGTAACTCAGTGCTTTGCCACATAGGGCTTGAATTAGGTCTAGAAGATTATTGTTAACCATGCACTGATCTCAAAATTATCATTACCTTGCAGCAGCTGGATTGTTTTGTCAGCAATTTGACCACTGCATTCTAGATCAATCTAAGTTTCTAAATAATCTCCAAAAACTGCTTGACATATAAAGAGTTTCTGTAAACTTGTAGTGTGTGTAGATCCAAGACATTAGTTATCGTTACCAAGACATGTGTGACCCAGGTAGGAGTTCAAAAATCAGCCAGAGGCAGCTATATTCTTTTAGCAGCAGGTATGATTCCAGGAACCCCCTCTTCCTTCACGTTGTGAATCAACACCTTATTGAGGATTGTGGGATCTGACCTTGGATGTTTCCCTGCAGATCTTTCATTACCAAACTAGGTAATCACTGATGATCTTACCTAGCCTGGTAATGAAACATCTGCAAGAAAACAACCAAACTCAGAGAGCACCAAGGACTCCCTAGTTCAAAACCCTGAGCTACAGATATTCTCTGCTATGATATTGAGGATTTGACTTTATACTTTTGGGGGGCACAGTTCTCTGAACAGAAGAGCACAGAAAAAAATGAAGGCTGACCCAATATTGGGTCTTTTCAATTCCTCCAGTATCTTCCCAGGGGTGGGCTTCAAAAATTTTAGCAAATTTTTGTCTGGTCATTGGGTGGGTATGGCCATGATGGGTGTGGCCTAATCGGCATCCTGCACTACAGCAGGCGGGAAGGTTTTGCCCTCCCTGGCTCTGGAGGCTTTCCTTGAGCCTCCGGGAGGGCGAAAACGTCCTTTCCGGGCTCTGAAGGCTCTCTGGAAGCTGGAAAAAGGCTCATTTCCGACCTTCCTGAACTTCCAGGAGGTCCATTTTTCGTCCTCCCCGAGCCTCTGTGAACACCATGCACTTACCTGCATCCAAAATGGTTCACGTGGGGATTCCTGGGAGGGGAGGCATGGGCGGGGCCAGCCAGGAGACAGATTTGAGGGTTCTCTAGACTTTGCAGAATCTTAGCTAGGGGCTCTCCCAAATCCCTGAGATGCCCCACCTGCCCACCCCCTGTATCTTCCCACAATTAGTATGTTCTACTTTCTTCTTTGTCATACTTCTGTTCCTAAACCATCACAGCTTCTGCAGTCAGCTTTGATTGTTGCTGTTTTCTATTTCCATTCTACCATTTTTGCTCATCCCCACATTATCACTTTCTCTTCCCTCCCTAATCTTAACAAATTGTTATTTCACAAAGAATCATCAATGCAATTTACCAGCTAAGATTTCAGGCATTTCCAAATCCACTCTTCATTGCTTTATCGCTTCTCTTGATATTTTTATTTCAGAGCTGGAACTCTAAAACTTATGATTAAAGTAATGTTGATGATCCTAATGGCTGGTATTTGTGCAGTTCAAAAATGTGTATGTTTATTTAGAAGCAGAATTAGAATTAGAATTCTTTTATTGGCCAAGTGTGATTGGACACACAAGGAATTTGTCTTGGTGCAAATGCTTTCAGTGTACATAAAAGAAAAGACACATTTGTCAAGAGTCAAGAATCATCAGGTACAACACTTAATAATAGTCATAGGGTACAATAAGTAATCAAATCATACTAGTCAATATAAATTGTAAGGATACAAGCAACAAAGTTACAGTCATACTGTCACAAGTGGAAGGGGATGGGTGATAAGGAGTGATGAGAAGATTAATAGTAATAGTGGTGCAGACTTTGTAAATAGTTGGACAGTGTTGAAGGAATTCTTTGTTTAGCAGAGTGATGGTGTTCAGGAAAAAAACTGTTCTTGTGTCTAGTTGTTCTGGTGTGCAGTGCTCTATAGCATTGTTTTGAGGAAAGGAGTTGTAAACAGTTTGTGTCCGGGATGTGAGGGGTCTGTAAATATTTTCACAATCCTTTTTTTGACTCGTGCAGTATATACAGGCCCTCGATTAAAGGCAGGTTGGTAGTAATTGTTTTTTCTGCAGTCCTAATTATCCTCTGAAGTCTGTGTCTGTCCTGTTGGGTTACAGAACCAAACCAGACAGTTATAGAGGTGTAGATTCAATAATTCAATAATTCTTCTGTAGTACTGTATCAGCAGCTCCTTGGGCAGTTTGAGCTTTCTGAGTTGGCTCAGAATAATTAATAATTAATAATTCAGAATGTATGGAAATATTTGTAGTAGTGCAAAAACTACTATTAGTAGTGCAAAAACTAAATAACTATGCACAGCTTACATCGTTAAGCTAATTCTTAGATTGCTATTTAAAATAACTGAACTTCACACTAAGCTAAAATTGTAGCATTTAACTTGAATTCTTTCTTATGTCAGATTGTGATGAGTCACTCTTTGAGAACACGCTGCAACTTCGAGAGAAACGACTAGATATTGAAGAGGCTTTAGCTGAGGAGAGAAAAGCTATTGAAAATTGCAAGAAAGAATACGAAGCATTGACAAAGAAGGTACAATGATTTTTTTCAACTAGCTAGGCTTGTCCCCTAGCTAGTAATATATTCCTGAAAGCCTATCTTAGCTGTTTACTTAGATGTGGATTAGAATATTAAGGCTTTATGGAAGAAACAATTCTATAAAACAAATTTTGGATGGTATTCATTCTACTCATTGAAGTTTGGAATTATAATCTGAAATAACAGATGAGATGTCCTGTGGAGACTTGATATGTTTGTTGCCTAAATTAACTTTTCTTAATATGGACTATATTAGAAATATAGTAAACATCCATTTGGGCTAGGTGACAACATGCTTGTTTGTTTGTTTTATAATATTCTTTGCTTTGCAGATGCTATCACTTCCTTATTCCCTCAACTAAAGAACTGACCAAAAAAAATAGTTTTTCTATAGCAGAAAAATAATAGATCATCTTCTCCTGTTTTACCTTAATTTAATAAATCATTTTGTGGTAGTCAGTGCCTTCATTATAAGATCTTTTTTTTGTAACATGGCTGTTTCTTAACAGGTGAAAGTAGTAGCAACCAGCCTAGACGCTGCAGAATGGGAACTTGAGGCCTTTCAGAGAGAAAAGCAGCAGAGGCTGAATGAGCTACATGTCGTAGTGCCTCTAAAACTTCATCAGGTGATGATTCAGACGGATTTTACTGCTGCTGATTGGACTTTTGATAAATCCTTCTTTTTGTATATAATGGCTTGTAAATTTTTTGTTTATTGCTACTGGTATACAATTGAAGCATTTTTCAAGCCATCTTCATAACCGATCTATTTAAAATATTGGATAGAATTGTGTCAAGGGTGCTTTTTCAAAAGCTACTTTGGAAAAACTTTGTCCTTGAAGATTTTTCACTTTTCATTCAAGAAGCTGCTTCAATAATTGAACAGAATTATTTTGTTTCTCTAGACTCACAGTTTACCTAGAAGCATATGAGCAACTCTTGGACATTCTAGTAGAAAATCAGTGAGAATTAGCAAAATAATACAGAGCTCTCAGATTTATGTACATTCTACTTTTATTTGCAGGTGGAATATATATCAAATGGAGAAATTCCCTCTGACCTCTCACAATCTTTGGTATTTACCAATCTATCTTTAGTGACCTTGCAGCAAAGAATTATGACTTTGCAGCAGGAGAAATTAGATCAGAGGTTTCTTTATAAGAAGGCCCGGGAACAACATAAACAACTAATTCGAGACAGAAGAGAAATAGCACATACGATTGAGCGTGAGTTGCTAATTTCAAGTTAATTAGCATGTAATGACTTTTCATTTTGGTGCAGGGCAAATAAATGATAAACTTTATTTATTTCCTGCAAGGGTAGTTTATACTCTAGTTGTTTTCTAGAAATGTAGATATTGACAAAGAAAGGTGGAAATGTCTTACAACATTGCTTCTACAGTTCAATACAGTCCTAGACATTGAACCACTAAGGCAGACTTACCATTAGGAAGGTGAGATAGCAAATACCAGCAATATTTAATTAGTGATTCGAAGAAGACATTGTGCACATGTCTGGATTGCCTTTCTAATCAAGAATGCCAATTTCAGTTATCACAATTATTTTGTTTTTAAAAAGGAATCACTTAAGTCTAATATGAGCTTAGCTGATCTTGCACTATCTACTGCTCTCTAAAGGAATAAAATATATTCAGTTACTTTGTTTCCCCTCTAATTCTTAATTAAACTAACTTAATTCTCTTATCAAACTTGCTAAACTCACTGTTTCAAAGTAAGATAAAGCTGTTTGTCTGGTTCAATTTCTATGAGGCTCAGGAAAAGATGCCATCTTGTACTTCACCTCAGACAGTAAAATGGTATAGCACATAGTAAGCTGTAAGTTTTCTTTCCTACTTTTATAATGAGAATAGAAAATTTTTTAGGCATGATAGTAGTGTGTATCTTTGCTGTATTTATTGAAAATGTAGTATTGGGCTTCAGTATTTCAAGACAATATAATTTAAAACATTGTTTAAAAGATGGAAAACAATTTACAAATGGCTACAATATAAAGCTTCCATCTTGTAGAACTGGAAGAGAAATGCAATCAGCTGATGATGATGAAATTTGGCCGGATTGTAGACTTGGAAGCCCTGCAAACTCTTTCTGTTAACACAAACCTGGAAGAACTCAAGATGAAAGTAATGGAGAAAGAGCGAGTTCAAGCCCTGGAATTAAAAACATGGGAGGTATGTCTTGATATTGAAGCAATACTATGAATCAGCCTTTGAAAGTATGAGATGGATTGGCATTGAAGATGCTTGGGGCATGGTTAAAAAAATGGAGTCAAAAAAGACGTCACTCTGCATTAAACCACATACTGCATTTCATGTAATCTGTTTTCTTATTTTAGAAATTATGTGGAAGGTTGGAAACAACGTTAACAAAAATTTAAATGGTGAACTATTGGCTCAGAGAAGTTGTTAGAACTGATAGGAAAGTGAGGGACAAAAGTACTGTATATCTCAGGAATAGAAACTTTGAGAAATTTTTTTTTTTTTGTTGACGTTGCCTTTTGAAAACTTAAATAATCTTAATGATATCTCATTTTAATCACTTCATGCTTCATTTTTATTTCAAGCTTTCTAAAAAGAAAAGAGTTTGGTGTAAGTCTACTAAGGCAGACTTAGGTATTTTACAGCCCTTGGCCACATCCAGCACTTTTGCCTGTCCCTGTCTGGATTGCATGAAGTCAATCAAAAATTAGAAATCAAGTGTGCTGCAGGGGGCTGGAGAGTAAGCCAAGTCGGGTTCAGCTCTGCACCAATAGCATGAATTATTCCTAGATACATATGACACTCAATATAATACATGATCTTTCCATTTTGCTCCTGATTTATTTGACTGTGTCTGTAATGGTTCATTACAGTTTATTTAAAAAAATAAATTCCTTAAAATATTGGAAAGTCAAAGGCTCTGACCTTTGCCCTATTGCCAAAATCACATTGGAATGCTCAACCCAGAAGTCAACTTCATTGTGATTTACGAATATTGACCTTGTTTTTGAGAGGATAGTACATCTTCAGATCCCTACCTAACCAGTAATGCACACCGAGTTCTCAGTCAGTACTAAATTGACGGTTACGATAAGTGAAGGGAAATTTTGAGCTCTCAAATGGATGCAGTTATTAATAAATTAATTTATATGCTGGCTCTCTTCCAGGATAAAATCCTTGAGATGCGTCAGCAGCTGATGATGGTAACAAAAGAAAATACAAGTAAAATAAAGCAAATGAATGCATTTTGCATAGAAAAAATGAAACTTGAAGCTAAATTGGATGCACTGCAGAGCAACTTGGTATGTGTTACTTTAGAAATTCATGAATAATGAAAGCATTTTCTTTTATCTTTTAAGATTTCTACAGTGGTTGTAACAAGAGGTTGACCATTATTTGTTATTTTGTATATGTGGCTACTATTCAAGATACTCAAATTGATCTATGACCTTTATTGTATATAAGACCAATTTAATCACCAAAATTAAGATATTTAATCTAGTTACACATTGCACTTTTTAATCTAAGTTGCAAGCAAACAAAAACATAATTTTCATCAAGCCGAAAAGGGGATAGCAATAGCACTTTATATACCGCTTCACAGTGCTTTACAGCCCTTTCTAAGTGATATACAAAGTCAGCATATTACCCTCAACAAGCTAGATCCTTATTTTACCCACCTTGGAAGGATGAAAGGCTGAGTGAACCCTGAGCTGGTGAGATTTGAACTGCCAAATTGGAGGCAGCTGGCAGTCAACAGAAGTAGCCTGAGTACTGCATTCTAACCACTGTGCCATCATGGCTCATGAAGCATACTTTGTTAGCATACTTGGATTGTTTAGTTGTGAAGAATGTGTATTTAACACTGAAATTATAGCTGGCAGTTCTTTAGCTGCTGTTGGCCTTCATTTGCATTGAGTTCTTCCAAAGAACCTATTATTTTATGTTGCATTGGCATAGTATGGATGCAATAGCTTTTGTAATTGACAGATGGAAATTTTGTCAACATTCATATTTTCTAAGTGTTCTTCCAGTTCTACTTCTATGAATATTTATTTTGTATTTTAACATATATGTATAGTAATATAGCATTGATTTGCTAGCTGGGGTGGGTACTTTCTAGAACTGGTGCAGATTTTTTTTCATATATTGCCTTCTCATTGGACTTGATTTGTATTAGCAGTATTAGTATTTCTGTTTTTAGCCTTTGTACACCTATGTTTATGACCACTAAACAACTTTTCTTCCAGTAGTTCTGCAGCTGCTGGCATTGGCTGCTCAGCCAACAATCCTATATCCCATAGCCCAGTTGTCACCAGACGTTCAGGAACTCAACAGCTTGTTCAATCCTTGTTGTCCTGGACAACAACCAATCCAAATGATTATTATTGAGATTTAGAAAAGTTTCTGGATTTTGTTTTACAGGGAACAGAATTTCAAGGACCTCGCAGAACAGATATTGAGGAAAGGGAAAAATTAATTGCACTTGTTCAGCTGCAAGCCCAAGAAGCTGAAGTCCTGAAAGAAGAAATAACTCTCCTGAGTCGAAAGGATGGTCGTATCTTCCCAGCCACTCAAAATCTTTTCCAGCAAGATGAAATTATAGATTAAACAGTATCCTAGTCTTGGTTTTTATTATATATATAAAAATCAGTCTCATTTCATGTATATAACCAGCAAAGTGCTCTTGAGAGTTTACCCTTGTTTATTTTAATTCTGGAAGAAATGCTCTGCCTTGAACTATTGTTTAGGTTGAACTTTTGTAACTTCTCCAGAGATGCAGTGATTGAGAAAACCTGTACCATTTGAATGACAGTTATTAAAGATATAGAAACATTCTTGATAAAATAGACTATCTCTCATTCTCCTAATCAGTTGGGTTTCCTGTGGGTATGGTGAAGGCTCTCAACTTAAAAATCTCCAAATAGTTCTATTTCCTAATCCAACATACATATTTATACATGTCAAACAAGCAATAGTTTGCAAATGGGAATTTGTTCTCAATTTGTTGGTAAAACTGTCTTTATCACAGTATGAAACAATAATGTATTACTGTGCTGCACATGAGAATCTTTGGACTAAGCCAGATCCAAAGTAAGCCACCAATAACCTGGAAAATGGGGCCAAGTCTTGGCATTCTGTCAAGATGCAGTTGGCTGAGAAAAAAATTATCAGCAGAGGGTTCTCATGTCATCACTACACCTTCTGCAGTATCTTAAACTGTTACAGACTTTGAAATTGGCAGTGTCACTTGCTGGCTGATCAGCTATGTGAACTGCTTATAATTTTCATAGCTAACATATGGAAATATTTTCAGATTCTAATTTCATATTATGTAATAAAGCATATGGGAGTAATTAAATTTTAAATACACTATTGAGCCTGAGTCTCACCATATTACTTCGTTATAGTAATCTGGCTTTTAAGCAGTTGACTCTTGGGGGGTCTCACTTTTCAGTCCCATTTTTAAAAAGAATTAAAAATAATTTTGGTAGACTGTATTTTTTTCCTTTCCTTTTCTGAGCATGTCTGGTTCCATGTTGGTCTAAAAAGAGCTGGCCACGCCCATGCCCGGTTTAGCGAAGGGGGGAAAAGTCCCAATATGTCACATGACGCTGCCATGACAACGTGAGTTTGACACCCCTGGTCTAGATTAGAATATTTTTCAGAAAAAGAGGTAGAAGCCAGAGCTCTGTTTCTTCAAGACCCTTGAAAGGAAGGGAGCTGATGTTGTAGACACTTGGAAAGGAAAGCAACTTAGAGAACTCAAATGGCACAGAGAGATATAATATAGATCTAACAAGCCAAGCAAGTATTGGGAAGCAGGGGGGCAGAAAGAAGTTATATCTAGAAAATAAGGAAGGAACAATTTTAGCATGGTGGAAGATCAGAGAAATTAGCTAGTTTGAAAATAAGTTAATTAAACGTAATATGGAAAAAAATTGCTTGTCTTTCTGTTGAAAACTTTTGGAGGAGTAGAAAACTCTGGAATCAGCAAGAATGTATTCTTGTCAGTGTGTTGCCATGCAGGTATATTTATAAAATGTGGCTTCCTTTTATTGAATGACTCTATCTCTTATTGATTCCTAATTGAAATAGTTCAGTGAACTTTTTGAATTAAAAGAATTGTAGGGATCATTTTACAGTTGTCAAGATTTTAAAAGCAAGCAAATATTTACAAAAACAAGTTCAATAAAAAAGGAGAAATGCTTTATTTCTGAAACATGTTTTTTTCATTACTGGCACACAGTATATATATTGTTTTTAATGCAAGTAAATGGTGCATTAACTTTTGTATTTGGCATTCTGCAGTGAAAATCTTTCAACACAATTACAGAAAATGATTTTCCTATAGTTTCATCATTAGAAATACAATTCTAGCAATTGGAAAATTGTTAGAAGACATAAAGCAGTAATATGTCTTTTCAAGTCCATGATCTAACAAAAATATATATAGTTGACTTAGTCTTGGTTTATTCCCTGCTGTAATTTTCACATGATATAATTTCTCTCTGTAATTATAGAAGGCACATGTACATCTATTTACAAGTGCATAAATATATAAATAAAAATGTAATATAAAAATAAATAAACTTTTCTCTGTTTAGAATAATCTTTGTAAGGCAGCTTGTTCCTTATCTGATGCTGGAACAAGTATCTGAGAAATTATGTAGAGGCAAGCTATTCAAATATTTCTCTGAGCTTTCTCCTGAAGAAATATCCTCTGGATTTGTGGGCCGCACATGTCTTCTCTTTTGGCATAAATCTGTTCCCCCTGTGTGTTCAACAGATATTAGACTAAGACAGCAAGTGGAATCTGAAAATACAAAGAACAAGAATCAAACTGCATTCTTTATCAGACTCTTCTATTCCAAATATTTTGAAGGGAAACCAAATTGTTACAAACTCTGAGATCCTGCATAATTTTGTGGAGGAAACAAGATAAGAATATATACTGATACATTATACATGAGAAGACATGAGCAAACAATGTTAAGAATTAATGGTAAAAGAAGATAAATTTCAGTAATTTTTACTGGCATTTGATTAATAAATCTAATCTATGTTATTAAGATGCATATTAGTAAAAGCTAACTGACAATCACTGTTGACATTTCAGTTATTTCAGACCCATAACAATCTATTCACAGTTTTGGTGGCCCTACAGATGGTGCAAGAATTGAAACGTTAACATTTTCTAGATATAACTTAACAGGAAAATCCTTTGTTTGACATTTTGACTTACTGGTAAAGTATACAGATTTCAGCTAGCAATATAAATAATACAAGAAATATTAATGTGCTATCCCTAATGAGCAAGTCTGATTATTAATAGATTATCTCTTGTAAATGCTTAATTTTAAAAACATATTCTGTATGAATAGAAATATCTTGTGTCCACTGATCTTCCCTTATTCTGCTCTTCATTACTTCTTCAAATCGATACTTTAAAGAATACCTCAGATATCTCTGGTACTGACCTGTATGGAAAACAGAATTCCTCATGTCTTCCATAGTGGAATTTTCTATCTTTCTTTGTGGTGTCGAGTGACACAGGCTAAGGAGTTGTTCATGGTGGTGGTATTGTTCTTGGCAGTTGTCACGTTGCTGTAACAGCTGATTCATAGAGTCATCTGGCAGACCACAGAGAAAAGAACTGTGTTCTAGTCCAGGGGTAGTAAGCCTAAATATAAGAGACAGAAGCATGTGAGGATATCAGTGATCCAGTTACCGAATCTCTTATATATACAGATAGTAAAAGTAAGAGAAATTGTCAAGTGATTAATTTTCTTTCACCATTGAGATTCTAAAGGAAAAGCACTCTTACAAATTAATATAGAGATATTCATTATGTGTTAAATTGCTAATTATTTCTTAGGAGAACCAAATTTTTATGCATTGTAAAACACATGATTTGAATAGTATAAGTGAATGTTCTATAGATAACTACAGTAAATATACTCTAAATACTCAAATGCCAGGATGTGTCTATTATATACTAACTTCAGAATCATGCAGATATTCCATGAAAGCAAAAGTCGAAGAACTGAATAGAAATGGTATTGATGTTTTGAATGTTAGTATTTAAGAAGACCCCTGAAAATATGATTAGCCAAGTTCAACCCATAGTTTTCATTTCAGACACAAATGACCAGATCCAAATTATTTGAACATATTATGTGAAGATGCAGCTCTCTGGAGAAGGCTGTAATTCTGGGAAAGGTGGAAGGAAAGAGAATTGTATGACCAGCAGTAAAGTGGATTGACTTAATTAAGGCAGAAATTGCTGTACCATTGGAATAGCTGAAGAATTAGGCTGGGGACAGATCATCCTGGAGAAAAACTTGTAGTTGTCAGCAATTCACATCAAATTGATTCCCATAATCAAATATGTTCCAATTATATCAAGAACCTATGTTTTTGTTTTGATGTGTTATGAAAAAAATCTTTTGGATAATCAAAAACCATGACTGTACATTGGTCATACTTGAGTAAGAAGAATCAAATGAGGGTTTCAATATATTTAATTTTTCAATATACATTAAAAAAAGACTTTAGAGGAAAAGATTGCCCAATAAAATATCCCGTTCTCCATCAAACCAAAGAGGAAAATATTCCACAGAAAGACACCATACCTTTGGGGTTCAGATAGATTGTTTTCATTTTGTAGTGCCCTTCCTTGCAGAAAAGCATTGGTTTCATTTTGCTGAGAACAAAAAGAAAAATTAGCACATTAAAAAAATAAATATCAGAGAAAGATTAAGGCAGTCAGCCATGTGAAGAAGTGATGCAGCAGGCACTCAATTTTAAGAATTTAGCAATAAGATTGGATCCAACATTACAAAAATAAAGCTGATTTGGAAAACTGGACTCAATATCCATAGAAACTTTATATTGGCATGTTTTAGAACATAAATAGATCTATTTATATAAGAGTGAATTTGGGGCTTGTTTCTCCAGCTATAAACTCAAAGGTTCTACTTTAACCAACTATTCAATATTTTTACTGAAACTTATTTGCTTATTACCATTGAATCCTCCTTTAAGTAGGAAATTGATATTTCTGGCAAACATTTTCATTCGATTCCTATCCTGTAAGGCAAACCAATTGTAGAAATATCCAACATTGAATACTAGCCAACATTTTATGAGAGGCATTAGAAGTAGATTACCTAACAGTTTCCAAAGATGGATGAACAATTTACCTGTTGAACTTCATCTGAGTTGCATTCATATGACTTCGGATAGGAATATCCAACTGTAGCAGAAGGAAAATGACCATTTCCACCATTTGCATAATGCAGCCCATTAACTTGAGTAGAAACTCCTCGCAAAGGCACCATGGTATACTGGCAAGATGGTACTAGCAGTCCTGCTCCTGGAAAGCCCAAATCTATAGCCTGCTCTGAAACAAAGAAATATCCAGATTAGATTGGGAATATAGATCAACTAGCACAACTGTTAACAAAAGATTTGGATTGGACCTAGATTTTTGTATTTGTACCCACAATTAGATTCCTCTCTTTCCTCCTTACGGAATGCTCTCTAGCTCTTATAGCATGCAATTGATAATTCTGATAATATAGCAATAGCACTTAGACTCATATACTGCTTTATAGTGCTTTACAGCCCTCTCAAAGCAGTTTACAGAGTCAGCACATTGCTCCCAACAATTTGGGTCCTCATTTTACCCACCTCGGAAGAATGGAAGGCTGAGTCAACCTTGAGCCTGGTGGGATTCAATCTGCCAAATTGCAGTAGGACTAGTTTGCAGTATTGCACTCTAACCATTGCACCACCGAGGCTAATATGTTGCAAAGAATACAAATTTCCCCCAGTTAGATCCTACCTTCCTGCTCATACCCCATTTTACCATATTCATTGGATTATATCTTCAAGCAATTTTATATAGTCCTTGCTTAATTGCTCCATTTAGTGTTATTCAAAACTAGGAAGGTGCTGAAATTTTATGAGGGGTTCTTCCATCTACAATTATTGTAATGACCCTGTGGTTACATAATCAAGATTTGGATGCAACTAGTGGCTGTTTACACCAGTTGTACATAGCTGGCTTCTGACAAGCAGAATCAATAGAGAAAACCAACACTAAAATTGCAAGTCATGTTTGTGTGATGCTTCACTTAACAACTCTCTCTCTGCCCCTCCCCCTCCCCTTTCTCCCTCTCATCATCATTTATATATTGTCTACCTATCTATGCAATTATGCAGATAGCAATAGCAATAGCATTTAGACTTATATACTGCTTTACAGCTCTCTCTAAACAGTTTACAGAGTCAGATTTTTCCCCCAATAATCTAGGTCCTCATTTTACTGACTTGGAAGGATAGAAGCTGAGTCAGTGAGACTCAAACTGCTGAATTGCTGGCAGTTGGCAGTCAGTAGAATAAGCCTGCAATAATGCATTCTAACCACTAATCAATTACATTACTTGGGAGTTGTGAAAAATAATATGAAACCCTTTTTGCAAATTAATGGAGGGCACCTTGGTGTCAGGATATTTTGGCTTATTATATATGATATATGATATTATATTATAAATCCAAATATTATTATTTGTATTATTATTAACATAAGCTGCAGGTAACCAAATTTGGGGGTTGTATATAGCTTAAAATATTTCAACCAGCTGCTTTTTTCTGTTAGAGACTATAAATTTCAAATAAAACATTACATTCTGTGCATGCAGGGGAAAAAAAACTCTCTCTGGAAAAATTTATAGAGTTTGGTTCTTAGAGGTACTTACTTTGCTTAGACCAAGCTCTCCAAAGGCAAAATGGAATAAAAACTACAATAATGAGAACGATGGAGCACAACACCACACCTACAATCAAATATGATAGGTCACTGGATCGGGCCACCATGGCTCCTGCCCCTAAGACAGTATGGCCACTATTGAGTGGTGGATGCTGTATTGTGGATACTGTAGATGGTGGAAGACGACCAGGCATTCCTGCTGATTTTCGAGCTTTGGGTGGGGGAAAAAAGGCACTGTTAGAGTCTCATGTTACATAAACTCTTATCCATTCTTCAATTTCTTTCTGCCCAAACTTTTCTCATCCTTTTTTTTCTATTCATGTAATTTATTGCTTTATATTTTAATGACAACGTTGTTCATTTCCTCCTAGCACAAATACTGATGATTGGAATGATGGGAGATATAGTCAACTTCCCATAATGTTATATTATTATCATTTGTAATTCTTTCCAAATGAAACAGGATAAGTTACCCTAATGGGTTCTGGTTGAAGCCATGGTCTCAAAGTTAAAGATTTTTTTCCCTGTGGACTAAAATTAGATTCAGTGATATGCAAACACCAGGAAGCTTTATACCTAATGAAAACATCTGTCTTAAGCATGCAAAACAAAGTCTTAAATAATGGGGAGGTTGTTGGGTATTCCTAGTATTATCTTGAGAGAACCGGCTGGTGGAAGGGACTGCAGGTTTCAAACTAAAAGCCAGAGGTCACCAAAGACAGCTTGAAAATGTACTGGAATCTCAAAAGCCCAGAAAACAGTTATTTTTCCTTTCCTCCCTAAAACAGAAACAAATCTTGCAGTGATAGAAAAAAAAACTGCCTGAGGGAAGTAGGAAGGGAGGGAGAGAAACAAATAAGAAATTGTAGGGTTCCATTTGAAATTTTATAGAACACTATAAATGTATAGTTTGCTAAGCTAAAGCCACTGTATATGTTAATAATACAGTAAATAAAGAAGAATTGCATGTGTATCTCTGGAAATTCCTGTCTTCTTTTCTCACTCTGACACCAAACATCTAGTCAAGTCCACACAGTCATTCTTCTTGATGCTCCTTTCATTGTATGCCCAGATTATGAATACTGTACTTTATTGTTTTTATTCAGATCACAATGCTCAAAGAGGTCTGCTATTTTAACCATTTCTGTTATTCATTACTAGGATCAACAACAAGAAATTGTATCTCAGACTTAATAAATTATTATTTAAAAGTTTACATCTGCATCACAGATTCAATCGTCTCATTCTGTAGGCTGATCTGCTAATATTTAGTGCTGATCACTTAGTAGTTATCTTCTATTTCAATGATATTAAACTGTAAGTCTGTTTACTGAAGAAGTGGGAATCTGTGTCCTGCCAGATTGGTGAAATCTATGCCCAAAAGCTCTACCCAGTATAGCCAGTGCTATGGCTGCTGATAACTAGCTTCAGATAGATTAGGAAGGCCACACATCTTACATACCATATTTATTCAATGGAGCATCTGAGAGACCACCAATCATATTTATGTTATTTGATTCAAGTTACTGAAACATGATCTATTCTGTTAATCCATCTTTTTGATCTTTAATGTGTAAATATTTTAAATGTCATTTTTGGGTTTTATACTGCCATTTTTTCCCCCATCAACTAGGCTTGAAATGTCTAGATATTTCCTGCCTTGCTTGTAAATTTTTCTGTCATCCAATACCAGAAGGACTTATTCCTGATTCTCAAATTGTGCACATAACGCATCTGTAATTGAACTTTTGTCTTTGTTGGTTTTATACTGTTTGCTCAGCAACTCCGTATATTTGAGACTTTGGGTTTTATACTGTTTACTCAGCAAGACAGTGCGTTTTGAGACTTTTCTATTCAAAAATTATTGCAGATTAATCAGTGATTACAGATCCTCTGGAGGTGCTTTAGCACTAATTACCTTTAGTTTCACACATCATCACATTACTAAATTCACTCTCTCCGCCTTCATTGAAACACTGCATTTTAATGTCATATGAAGTTTCTGGCTGTAGGTGGCTGATAGAATGCCAGTATCGATCACCTGAACAAAAACAATACACAATGGTTATTTTCTTGTCTTCTCATCATGCCATCCTAAATCTATACAGTAAATGGATATTTATAATAGCAAGGCTACTATGAACATTGTAACTCTATGGTAATCCGTGAAAACAATGAAACTTTTCTTCTCACTTGTTTGAAAATACATTCCCACCACATTATTCCTTTTCAGGCTAAGCAATTTTACTCAGATTGCAAGAAAGGAGTAATAAATTACTCCTAAATATAAGACAAAGAAATAAAGCTCGAGATAACAAAAGAAACTAAATAACAGTAATTTATATCAATGTTATTCACTACACCTCTGTATACTTTCTATCTCTGTAAATATCCTTGCTTCCACCATATCAAATACACAGTTTCACATGTACAAATGGTCATATATTGCTTTTAACACTAACATGAAAACTGTTTTTTAAAAATATCAGCTGCCTTAGTTTATACTACTTTGTATTTTATTATATAAACAGCTGTGCTCCTTGGCAAATGAGTAAATAAAGGCGTCTTGTAGAAGAGGCCTGTGAAACTCCCGGCCCGTGGACCAGATGTGTCATGCATTGCAGAGGTGGTATTCAGCAGGTTCTGACCAGTTCTGGAGAATCGATAGTGGAAATTTTGAGTAGTTCAGAGAACCAGTAGCAGAAATTTTGAATAGTTCGGAATACCACCTCTGACTGGCCACCTTCCCCTCTATTCTCTGCCTCCCGAGTCCCAGCTGATCAGCTGGATTTTCTTTTGTTGCCCTACACAGGAGAACAGAGCTAGAAAGCATATTAGTGGGGTAGGGAGGGAATGGAGATTTTGCAGTATCCTTCCCCTGCCACGCCCACAAGCCACACCCACCAAGCCATGTCCACAAAACCTGTAGTAAAAAAAATTGAATCCCACCATTGATGCACTGGCCACACTCATGTCTGGTTTAGTGAAGGGGAAAAAGTCCCGATATGTCACGTGATGCTGGTGTGATGACATAAATTTGACACCCCTGTTGCAGAAGTATTCAATGAAATCTAATCCAGTAATCATTCCTTACCTTCCACCACATCTTTCTTATAATCACTATCATTATCGCTATCGGTTGGTCGATAATATATGTAAAATCCATGAATTGGTGTATTGTTATTGCTGGCTGGGATATACTGCAAAAACAACAACAGCAAAGTGGAAAATGAAATAAACAAAACCAAAACCAGAAGTAGTTCTCAAAACCACTCTTGTAATAGAATAACTATAAGGAAACTGTTGATTCAGGGAAAGGAAGAGGAAATATTTTCTTGCTTTTTTAGAACTTGCTGACTAAATGGTCGATGCAGAATAGCTGTCAAGATGGATCTAGAAAGAAAGTGGAGGTTTTGTCGTGGATCTAATTGGCATCCATATGCCAACTCTTCAGGTAAGACTACCTCCACATGTAAGTGCAACTTTCACACTTACTGACTTACCAGCTACCTACATGAAGTTCTGATAAAAGATAATCAATTAATAGGTGTGAAAGGCTGAAGGATCGTTATTAGTACAGAAGATTATTTGTCTTTATATATTCAGATTTAACTTATTTTCATATTAAATTTGCTTACATTTATATTTTTCATGCCAATTAGCATGAAAACTAATCAAGCTCTCACATGTCTAAAAGCACTAAACAGTCCCATGTTATATGCAGCAATAGAGAAATTTAAGGTGTTAAATTTGCATTATTTAAGGCATGATTTGCCTTAGCAATAAAAATAACAACATAGGAACTGTCTTCTGAGAAATATTGTACAATTTTAATTAGATAAAAGTCTACTGCAATTTTAAAAAATAGTTCCATCTTTGCACGCCAGTTATATGGTTTTTGTCTCATGCTTACCATCCACTTTAGCATGATGGTTGTCTCATTAATGGCATCAGTGAAAGTGATATATGGACCTGCAACAGGACGCTCATATGCACGGTTGCTGTAACCTGATACCACATATGGTTTAGATGCAGCACTAGGTTCACTCTGTCCCAGTATGTTCAATGCTCGCACCCGGAATTTGTAAGATGTGCCTAAAGGATTGGATGAAAAGCAATTGAGAAAAAACGGTTAGCTAGCTGACCATTGGTTCATTTCTTCCTGAAAACTGGGCATTATATTCTATTGGCGTTTCCTTAATCCACTGACATAAGCAACATAGCAAAAAAATTTTTTTAAAAAAACTATTTTCATTTTTTCCCTTCAGGCAATGAAGTCTATCCTAATAACAGTGAATATCTTGTATTGGATGAAAAGACCATATGAAAAACGTAATGAAATGAAAAAGATCATATGTTACATGCCAGTGAAGTTTCAAAAGATACTTAATGACTATTTTACCTGTTTTACCCCAAAAAGCAGACTGAAGAATAGATATTTCTTGGCCTTCAGGAAGGGTTTTTAAAAACATGGCCCTGCAGCCTTATTTGGAGGAGCTTGCAGTCCTGGGCCTGGTTTGCAATCTGAAGCTCTCCCCTGCTGCTTTTTATTTAATTTTTGCAGTTTTTGCCATTTTAAAATTGTATATACGTTTAATATGCTTTTAATATTTTATTGTACACTACCCAGAACCCCTATGTGAGGGAGATGGCAGATGGAGATGATAAATAAAGAAAAAATAAATATTTAGAAGTAGGGAGAAAAAACACAAATGGGAATTATGTTTGCTTTTAGGAGAAGAAACAGAATGTTAATTGTGCCAAATGGGGATATACATCCTTCCGTAAAGAGAAATAACCCATCTTTCACATTAGCAATACATATGAATCAATAAAGGAGAATATTTGTACTCGGGGTTGAAATGAGGGGTCCTTGGTGCCCTCTAAGCTTGCTAGTAAGATCATCTAGCACTGATGATGTTACCTAGCTGGGTAATGAAACATCTGCAAAACAACAACAGCAAAGTGGAAAATGAAATAAACAAAACCAAAACCAGAGATAGTTCTCAAAAACACTCTTGTAATAGAATAACTATAAGGAAACTGTTGATTCAAGCAAAGGAAGAGGAAATATTTTCTTGCTTTTCTAGAACTTGCTGACTAAATGGTCTTAACGGTGGCAAGAAAGGTCATAAAAAGGGGCAGAACTTTCTTGCTTAGTAACAGAAAATTTGGATTCCATTGTGGTCATAAGTCAAGGACTACCTGTATTTTCTTTCTCCTTGGTATGGATAATAAAACGTTTAGTTACAAGCACATTATAAGCCACTATAGAAAGTACAAGCAGTCCTTGACTTATGACCACAATGGAGCCCAAAATTTATGTTGCTAAGTGAGACAGTTGTTAAGTGAATTTTGCCCCATTTTACACCCTTTCTTGCCACTGTTGCTAAATGAATCACTACAGATGTTAAGTCAATAACAGGGTTTTCAAGTGAATCCGGCTTCTCCATTGACTTTGCTTGTCAGAAGGTCGGAAAAGGGATCCCATGATCCTGGAACTTTGCAACCATCATAAATATGAACCAGTTGCCCAGTATCCAAATTCTGATCATGTGACCATGGGGATTCTGTAAAGGTTGTGTGTGTGAAAAATGGTCATAAATCACTTTTTCAGTGATGTTATAATTTTCAACAGTCACTAAATGAGCAGTTGTAACTCAAGGATTACCTGTACAAAAAGATATGTATGTTTGGAAGAGTAAATCTACCTTTTTCTAAGTCTTTAATTTCCACAGAGAGACGAGAAGGGGGAATGTCACTCCTGGCTAACATCCAGTCTCCAAGTTTCTTCAGTTTCTTATACTCCACTCTGAATGCCTGAATAGGAAAACCACCATTCCCACGTGGGATCCAAGTCACATAGGCAGATGTCTCAGATGCTACTGAGATCGTGGGACGATCTGGAGCCTCAGGAGCTGTAAAGAATAAGAATATTATATAATGGTATGAAATTAACCTTAGCTTCAGACTGGAAGAGTAAAACTGAAACCACTGTGGTTTGCTTCTAGTGTTTAATGTCACATTCAGCATTTGTGAATGGAAAATCAATAATTTCCTTATAAAAATCAGAAAAACCTACAACTATTTCACAAAGTGATCATTTTATTTTACTTTTTAAAAATCCTTGTTTCTTTCTATCACCACCCATACAAAGAAGAGGGTTATACTCCAATAAGTGAATAAAGGAAGGAATTTAGTCAGATTGGTAAAGTGTGGGGCATTGGTGCTTTCTGAAGTTTGCTGTTTTCTTTCATGTCCCAAATCATTAATGCACCTTTGATGTTACCTAGTTTGGGTAATGAAACACCTGCAAGAAAACAAATAAGCTCAGATAGTACCAAGTACTCCTCATTTCAACCCTGAGCTGCAAATATTCTCCTTTATTAGTTTGGTAAAGTTCATGAAAACCAGTTGTTAAAAAAATTAAGTCCTAAATCCTAAGCAGAGAAGAGCAGTGATCTGGAATCTTTCCTGACATATCAGAAGGATCTAGCCACATCCAGACTGGGATTCTTTGGCAATGATGGCCTTATTCAGCCTTTAGTGAAGTGTGGTGGTTACTTGCTTAGAAGAGGGATAGGGAAGTTTCCCAGCCCTCAAAAATGCCTGACATTACCAACCAGAAGCAGTGGTGATTAAATGTGAGAAAAATTACTAGGTGGCACCACCCAGAGAGCTGAGTAAGGTGGCAGTTAATCCTTGGGATGTATCTCTGAGCTCATGTGTTCCTTACCTACTCAAGAAGTGCTTCGTGCCTAAATCAGAACCCAATCTGAGGGGAAAAAGCATTTTATATTGATTGAAAAATAAAACTGTTGAAAACTAACAAATGCAGAGGTGCTGCAAATGTCCTTTAAGTTAGCCATTGCTTGGGAAGGGATATTTGGTTGGTGAATTCTAACTTTTTTTTATAGGTTGTAAAAATAGCATTTCTCAATTTGGTGGGAGTCCCTGTCCATTGTTGATGGATGATCCTTCAACTGATCTCCACCCAGGGTTCTTTTCCCCTTTCTTCTTTTGCTTTCAGTTTCTCTTATCATCACTCTATCCTGGCTTTTAGAAATAGTATTTGTTTTTGATGTTTGTGTTGGAAAGAGGGAGTGGAATATGTTTCTCTGAGACATAAGAGAATGGTTGGCATACATAGTGGAATCTAATAATTTTATATATACGATACAACTGTCTTTAGTCAATAGTTATTAATAAATCTCTCTTTTTGACTTTGCTCTTCTTTGAAGCAAGATGCCTATCAAGGATTTAGATAATCAAATATGGTTTCTTGCATATTTGATTATCTAAATCCTTGATACAAACACAGACACAGATTTGGGGAACAGTAAGAGAATTACAAGGTTTGGTTTTTGCTGGACTTTACAAACCTTGATTGATAAGAGGCAAAATTGGACACTGCATAGGATTTCTACCTCCATATTTATATATTTCTTCTGTTTATCTTTTTTGGGGGGGGACAATATTGTCTTCCTTTGGAAGAAACATAGTATATTAGAAACAAGAGATTAATTTGGGTTATGAATGTGTAATGTATGAATAAGAATTGTTTTAAAGTTTCCACTTATAGCCAATATCTGCCCTGGATTCATCAAATGCTCAACTAGCTCATTTAAACAGATCTGGTATGTCACAGAACAGCTAGAAATCCCAATTGTTTATTTTATTTCATTATCCTTTTAGTTAAAAACGTTTTTTAAAAATATAAAAATGTTGTTCCCTAATAATATATGAAATACTTCATGCCAAAAAAAACACTGTCTCTGGAGAGAGAGATGACCTAATAAGGACTGGAGACAAGTGAAAGAATAAATACTCTCTCTTTTGTTATTTGTATAGTCTTGTTTCTGACTTTTCTTCAATATTGCTGTCTGGTCTTTTCCAATTCTTTTCTTCAAATGGACTGGCTTCTAGATCCCGAAAATATTGTTACTACAATTTTGAGATAACTCACGAGACAGGCGATTATTATCTGACTGGTTGCTACTTCGAGCGCCAATGCCTGGATCATCCTTCGGGAACTGCTGTTCTTTACTGGCAACAATATCTGGTTTTGGTCGTCGTCCTAAGCAAGACAAAAATAATTAACCAAGGAGAATTATATTAAGTGGCTACTGATGTTACATAAACTTCATCACTCTGGGAATTTGCATTCCAAGGAATTACATTGCTTTAACTAACATGAATATGGCAAGCTGAATGCTTTCTTTGTGAGAAAATGTTTTCACTATAAGAAGTTGAAAATTTCAGTTAGCTTTTCCATGTTAAGTTTTCTTAAGAATATGATTGCGAGGATGAATTTGTTTCTAAACAGAGACTTTGCATATGAAACGGACATGACATTAAAAGAAATAAAACCATATTAGGAATTCTAACCACCCAGACCTTGGTGTCATAATATGTATACTCTAAAACACATAATTAAATACCTATCAAAAGGCACATTACTGATCGCTAGAAAAGATTATTTACAGAAAGAAAGCATAGATAACTAAATGCTAAAAGCAATTTAACAATAGCTTTTTTTCAATATAGAATCCCAACCAACATGATTGCGGAGTCCATCACATCAAGAGAACATCAGCCTGGAAAAGATCTCCTTAGTATCAGGATACATCAGTCACTTTATAACAATTGCATTCTAAAAGACAGTTATTCTTTACCAGTTCTGAACGTCACCATGGCTGTCTGGCCCTCTCCAGCACAATTATAAGCAGCCATTTCCACTTCATATAAACTTCCTGGATCCAATTTTGTTAGGCTCAAATGATACTGGCTGGCAGGGACATCTCGGATTATCCAGCTATCTGAAAAATTCATTACCTGTTTAAAACAAAAGATGAGCACAATAATCAGTAGATATGATCAGTTTTATGGGAGGTAAAGGGCTATAAAAAGATTGTGCCTAAGATGGGTGGATGGATTAATTAATTAAATAAATAAATTAAATTGCATAGCATATATCTCACAAACAAGCAACAGAATATATAGCACCTTTTTCAATATTTGACTATCAAACAATTATGGGCTTTACATATCTGGAGGGCAACAAATTGGGGAACTCCAAATTAATATTAAGAAAGTTGGAGGAAATGTGTGCGCATGTGCAGAAATGCGCACTGCATGTGGGGGGGGTCACATGCACATGTGCAGAAATGCACGGCATGGGGGAATTGTGCACGCATGCACAGGCGCCGTGCCCCTCCACGTGCATTGCTTTATGGGTAATGGCACACACAATTTTGTCACGCAAGGACGGAAAGGTTAGCCATCACTGGCTTATAATATAGCATATTTATTTGTCTTACACTAATTTATGGATTTCTGCTTTAATTTGGTCTGTTTATTTATAATAATATGAACAAAATTAGTGATATTAAATTCCTTGAAGCTCAGCAGCTTATGGTCACATTTGTAACAAAAACATATAAAATTACATTTATTTAATGTAATTGTTTGCTATATAAACTATATTTTTAAATTCAGGATACTAAACTTGAAAATTTATTGTTCAATTGATGAAAATTGTTTATTGATGAAAATCACATTGTTCATGTTGTATTTGCCATGAACATACATAGAATATGTAAAATCCAAGTGCTAATTGTTTAAAAAATACTATTATATTTGTGGAGAAAAAGGAGACATGGAAACACTCAGTTCATGCCATCTACATTTCTGTAAAAAATATGGGCTGTGAACACATAAGTGGGATTTCAAGTTGTTTTGATATAAAACAATGACTAAAAGTATTAACTTTGCATACCAAGCTACAAGATTAACAAGCTTTACAATATGATCATTCATCAAATGATGAGAAAGTAGTCCACATTATTTTGATAGCAATTTTGGATTCTCGTGAAACTGTGACCCAAAACCCTGTCCCAAGTGAGCTCTGGGATGAGCTCTAAAGAAGTCATGATAACTACAGAGTTGCTACAACCAGTTTCTCTGTTACATGAACATCTTACTTCAAGGCATCATATTGCCAGTCAAATAAGTGGTAGGAGTTAAAAGGAAGAACTTTCTCACCCCGTACAAAAAGGCCTATACAAATACAAATACTGCATAGTTGATCAAAAATTTATCCCGTACTAGAATCATATTACTGCTAAGTGTAAAGCCAATAGTGCTTTCTCCTGATCTAAGAATTCTAAAGATGCTCTTGAAAAACAGACTGCTCCAATCATCAGAGCAAGAAAGAAATGACACCTGCAGTTTGCCTCCCTGAGAAAAATAAAAGCGGTGTATTAATTTTAAATGATTTGCTCCAAAAAAACCCAGTAGCATCTCTCATTTTATCTCTTACTGTTAAGAAATAAAGTGTTAATTAAGAGTTTCATAAAATAATTATATGAAAAGTAAGAAAAATGAAAATACCACAGCTAAAATATATACATGCTCAGAGTTGGTAACTACAAGTTTAGCTATATATTTTGTTTATCAACAGCCTCTTTCCAGTATTTCAGATTTCTTCTTTGCTGATTTTCATCTTCATTTACAGTATTGTAAATTATCTACATGGTGTTTCTTTATGTTAATACTTACAATGCACCCTCCTGTTCACAACCTTTAGCACCAGTGCACAGGATAATACTTCTGTCCATTATGAAAGGAAGAAAAGGTGATGCTATATAAGCAGGCAAAAAAATATAAGATATCGGAACTTTCCATGGAAACTGTAGATTGATATTGCTGTTAATACAGATGGAATATAACAAAAAAATAACTGGAATATGCTAACCTTGCGATACTTTACAATATAGTAGAGGATAGGTGTTTTGTTATCATGCCGTGGTCGCCACAACAATTCATATCCATCAGTTTTGGTAGTTCGAGGAGAGCTAAGTATGACTGGGGCTTCAGCTGGAGAAACCCCTTCTTTTGAGGTACACTGGACAGATGCTGCTGATTCTGTAGGTTTTGATTTCAAAAGAACAGCTTTTCCTTTTGGCATTTTTTCACTATTGATAAACCTAGTAGTTGAGGTGGCAGAATCTCCAACAGGTTCCTGCTGTGATATCTGACTTATTTCTGGAATATAAAAAGGAAAACAATGGCCATGTTTAGCACTTGCAAAACATACATTTTAGCAAATCCAGACAATTTTTTTACAATGAATATCTCATCAGTCCCAATAATCAAGAATAATGAAACTTCAATGTCACATGAGTCTTCAGCAGGCATTAGGATATTTCTCCTTTATTGGGTATTAATCAAAATCAGGAATGGAAACAGCAAAGAGATTAACACTGAAAAAACAAAGAATCAAAGGACTGGAAGGGACATTGGAAGGTTTCTAATCACCCTAGTCAAATCTTTCTTTAAAAAATTCCAGTGACGGAGCATCCACAACTCCAAGATATAGGCTGCTTTCTAGCAGCTCTAACAGCTCCCACAGTCTTTCTATTTTTAGTTTGGAACTCTCTCTGGAAAACTTCTACCAATTGGCTTTTGCCCTTCCCTAAACCACACCGTCTCCCCTATGACAAAGTATTGGAAAACTGTTATGTCTCCCCTTAGTCTTACAAGGAGATGATTATTCTGTTACCTTAACTTCACTAGAGACTTACCTGGTTGGGAAACTCTCAACTGTATCATAGCCTGTGCACTCCCAACTTCGTTTTCTGCCATGCACTGGTATATTCCTTCATCCTCAGGCCCTACACTAGAAAGACGAAGAGCCCTACGAGAGAGTTGCATTCGATGGCTGGAAAAGAGGGGCACTGCATTGCGCAACCACATCACTGAAGGCTGTGGATTTCCTTGAACTCTGCAGGTAAACTTTGCACTTTGTCCCCAAGTGATGATCTCCTGAGTTAGTTCCATACTAACTTCTGGAGGTTCTGCAAAGGAGATACCATTATACTGTCAGTCATTTGCAGAATGATGAAAGAGCATCTATCTCTGAAATAGAGATCTCTGTGAAATATGGTGCTTGCAAAGTTGTACACAAAGAAAAGTAGTTTTACTTTTACTTGTAGACTTATGGCATTATTTGTCTGCCATGATTGCTTAAACTGTATTAGATTACTCAGTAATAAAAAGTGATTGAAGACAATAGCCCACATAATTAAGCCTATACTTGAATACAATATTTGTGCATATTACAAGTTAGTGCTTCTCAAGAGATAGGAATAGTTTTATATTACGAAATCAATCCCACCCCTGAATGAAGGAGAGGTATCAGAAAAACACTTCCTTCCCACTTTAATCCCTTCCAGCCAACAAACTGAGAAAATAGCCAACAAATCGGAAAATTATAGTGAAGACGGATTCTGCATATTCAAGGCCAGAATTTCAGATTTTGGATAGAGTGTTATGTCCAATGCTCTGTTCTGTACAGAAATCCAAATTAATGCATTATCAATGAAGAGCTTTTGTCTGAAATATATAAATGTACAATCCATCCAACCATTAATAGAACAAAAATAGAAAAGAAGTTACAACTCTCCGTACCAAATACTTGAACATTGTAGAGAATGACACTTGCTGCAGCTTTCCTGACTCCATTGTCAGCCATACAGCTGTAAGTCCCTGAGTCTTCCTCACTGATTGCATCTATCAGAAGATTGCTGAGAAGGAACCTAGTTTTATTGTAGCCAGAGATTCCGGAGCCATCTTTAGTCCAAGTAACACGTGGAGTTGGAATCCCACTAGCCACACATTCAAGAATGAGGCTTTGGCCCTTGGTGATTATGATGGTCTGGGCCTCTGTGGGATAAATTATGCGAGCAGCCTCAGCTGTTGAGCCTAATGCAAAATTAGATAAAGCAAAGTAATTATAAAACATGGCCAAAATAAATGGTTGCCTCTTAAAAACATACTAAACAAAATTATAAAGTTTCAACATTTCTGTTTTTAAAACTTTAAAAACACTAAAAATCTAAAACTTGGACTTTTTCGCAAGTTACCAAAAAGAATCGTTTGTAATATCATCAGCTTTTATAACATGTGTTGCAGAAAGATGCCACATATTTCATGGACACTTCAGAAAATTAAGATATTAACCTAGCTAGCACATATTACTTTAATTATCCTTTTTCAATACTTTAAATTTTATTCTATTTAACTTCACAAAAATGATATAAGGAAGATCAAGTAATGTTTCTAAATAGTCAGCCAGATTTATTGTTACTAGTATATATGTGGATCTAATTTACAATCTAGTGATCAACATACTTGGCATTCTATCCTTTCTGGCACACATCTTTCTAACCATTCATTCTTTTGTTTTCAATGAATTATACTTAATAGAAAACATATTACTATCAAAAGGGTGGAATAGGAAATTAAGTGGTAAATCATCTACTACTTTCAAAGGTCTCTAGGATCACTTCAGCCAGAGTAGATGTTGATAGGTCTTGCCAAAATTTCTGTGATTTAAAAAAAAATTACTACCTGAAAAGTTTTGAATGTCCAATATTTCGGCATAAATTTGACTTAAAACATGACCGCTACATAAATTCTAAATAAAGAGAATTCAATTAAAGAAAGCAGTCAAAAACATTATACTTGTTCATTGATTTATTGAGGAAAATTATCCAAGGTTACATCTTTCTTTGTGATAGAAATATGTGAAGCTTTGCTTCCAATAATTGATATGTTCTACTAAGCAGCAATACCAGCAACTAAACATTTCTGATAACTGTTGATCAATCCTGCACATTGGCTTGGAGGAATTTGAGTCCATTCCTCTTCACAGAACAGTTTTGACTCAAGGATGTTGGTGGGCTTCCTCACATATCCTGCTCTGACTGGGTCCTTCTGCAACATTTCAATAGAATTAAGGTTAGGACTTCCACTCGGCCATCTCAATATTAACTTTCTGCTATTTTAACAATTCTTTGACTGTACAACCTGAGTTTTAGTTCAGGAATCTCTAACCTGACAGTTTCCTTCAGAATTGGCAAGTACAATTCAGAATTCATAGTTCTGTCATTGATGGCAAGCCATCCTAGTCCAGAAGCAGCAAAGCAGACCTAAGAAAGATATTGCTACCATCATGCTTCACAGTGCAGTGTTTGCTTTTTGCCAAACAGTACTTTTAATTCAAGCCAAAAAATTCTATTTTGTCTCATCCATTCACTATTTGTCCAATAGTGTTCTGGGTTTTCCCCATAGTCTTTTGCAAACTATAGGCAGACAATAATGTTATTTTTGGAGAGTAATGGTTTTCTCCTAGCAGCCCTACCATGCACACCATTCTTATTCAGTGTTCTAACAGATCAAACACATGAATGCAAGGAAGATCTTTAGCTCTTTATTACCCTAGCGGTTTGAAACCTAGCACCTTGTCTAGATGAAACCAAGTGCCTTGTTCTTGGTGTGGTTGATGTGGTGTGGTTGGTGAACTCCTGGGAGGGTAACAATTGTACTGAATTGCCTCCATTTGTTCACAATATGCCTAACAATGGACTAGTAGAGTTCAAATAATTTTATAACCCTTTCCAGTATAGCAAGCATCAACAACTGTTTATCATATGTTCTCAGAAATCTCCTTTGCTGAAGTCACACCACACTTCCAGCATGCCGGTGTTGTGAAGATCAGATTCTGATAGTGAATATTCAGAATTCTGTGATTTAAATAAGGCTGGACCTCCCACATTCACACCTGATTATCATCCCATTCATTGTTTGAAACATCTGACTCTAATTTTCTTTCAAATGAGCTGATAGTCCTAGAGGTTCACATACTTTTGCCACACACAAAGATATTGTTTGGGATCATTTCCCTCAAAATGAACAAGTGTATTTTGACTCATTTGTTTAACTGGGTTGTCTTTATCTAGTTTTACCTCTGCAGTCAAAAGATTTAAAAACTAGAACAGCTTCTATTAGTTACTTTTTCTGGGAATAACCAATCTAGGAATATGTGCTAAAAACCACAGAAGCATCTTTATAATTTCTTTTTCCTAAGGGCAAGGTGACTGTATTTTAACAATCCAGGAATGCACATTAAAATATAAGTCATGATGTGATACTATAAGGAGCAACAGGAAGGGAGAGAAATGGCTCATAAAAATACTTTACAAAAATAAAGTGCTATTTTTAAAAAGTCATACTAAATGTAATAGACGTGCACATACATACACACAAACACACATTCACAAATCCCACATGTGAATATGAGATCAAAAAAGGTGAACAAAGAAAGGTAGCCTATAGTGAATGCTACTGGAACCTTTACAGACCAGGGATGCCATCATTCAACAGTTTTGAAACAAGGAACTGAAATAATCAGAAATAATGTCTTACGTCTCACACGAAGTCTTTCACTAGACACAGATGTTTTTACTTCTTGGGTGACAGGGTTGTAGGCTGCACATTTGTAAGTTCCTTCATCATCCTGGCTGGCATTGACTATCTGAAGATTCCCAGATGGCATGATCAAGTAGTTGTCTATTAAGATAAAGAAATCATTCAGAACTATTTTCTGAAAAAGCAGCATTCCTATTTCACAAGTTCTACCACGATATGGATATAAAATGGAATCTTTTGTCTAAGTTTGCTGTAATTTGCAGCAGCAAAAATTAAGTTGTTTGAATTACCTATTAACTTGAAAATCTCAGACAACAATAAATGGAAACATATGGCTTAGAACTGGAACAAAGCAGTCTATTTCATATTAAAATATCCTTATTTTAAAATGGACTATAGTGGAACAGTTCTCATACTATTGTGGCAGTGTATAACTTTTGCTTCAAAGTCAGCTAAAAGGAAAAGAAAATGGGGAAAAATACATAGCAACTCCCTAAAGCCTTGAACTCCATAAAATATGAAGGTTCAGAAGACTTACCTAATGTACATGTCAACCCTTTGCAAATTTAAGATACTTTGTGACATTTTTGAAAAAAGGGTATCTAAATATATTTTAATAGGAATTATATTGATCTTTCTAGCAGCCCTTGCATCTAGCTGTGTCTGTATATATTTGTGCAGCTCAGCCAAGAAGCAACTGGAACATCTGTCAAATTCCCAACTTCAATATTTTCATATACACTTATTTCCAACTAAAATATTCCCTCCTGTTACCTGATATATCAGTTGTGGATTGGTGGAATGGAACAAAGCTTGGCTTTAAAATGACTCAATATCTAACATCTCTAAAATTCCTTGTAACTTCCCTTGGTATGGTATGATCAACTCGTTCCTAAAGTTTTCTGGCAGTCAAGTCTACTTTTTACAGACTATGTTTAACATCATGTTAATGTGATAAAGATAATAATAAAGTTATGAAATTGCTACTGGACAATAGACAGAAATGTGTGTGTATCCATGGAGTCTTGTGTATAAAATCTAAACTATCAACTGCACAGATAAATATGAAAACATAGGGGATGTTGAAATTGATTGAAAGAACAGAACACACTTCCCTAATTTCGATCCCTTCAAGTGCATAGACTTCCATAGCCAGCATGTCACCACTTAGAATTTTGAAAACTGAAATCCACTTATTTACAGGTTGTCTGGGCAGAAGTAGGATAAAATAAGCAGGATTAATTCAGGTGCTTCTCTTTCCACCATCAATCACAGCTCACCTCTAGAGGCCTCCAACCATTCTTGCTTCACACTGTAGCGAACCTGGGCTTTTGGATGGCTTTCAGGAAGGTCACATGCAATCACAGCTGTATTTCCTTCGTCAACTTCTATTACATGCTGACCATCATATTTAAAGTCTTTGAGATCTATTAAAATTACAGTAATTTTTTAGAAGAAACAAGGAGTTCTAAAAGTAGAACAAACATATAACATATAGAACCCAAATATATATATAAATTCAAAGCACTGGAACTATAAACATTTCCAAAAATATACTTAATTTAATCCAGGGAATTCAAAATCATTGTCTATGCATATTTTTTCAATAAAACAGATACATATTTTTGGAAACAGCAAAATGCAGTGGTAATATATATAGTTATTATGTTTTAATGACCTCAACTGGTGCATTTTTTACTTTGAAAACTAGTAGAACACATTCTTCTTCTAAGGATTAGTAAAATAGAATATGCAAATATTCTGCAATGCTTCAAGCATATAATTTGGTGAAATGATTTTTGTGTGTATGCAGCATGGAACATTTGATATTTTAAAGCATTTTGAGCTAAAGCTTCAAATGTTGAAAATTTCTGGTTTTGCACTTAGAGTAAGATGTTTAATAAAATCTGGCACTTGAAATGCTTGAACATAAAGGTAAACCTCTACAACAAATCATGAATGCAGTGACTGTATGCTCCAATGCTGTAAGTCAGCAGGATCTTAAACATCTCATTAGCCCGCATTGGCTTTATCTGGTAGCAGCACTTAACTGAATATTAATAAAACCAAGAAATACTCAAAAATGCTCAAAAAGAAATACTATTCCTATGTGAGGCCCAAATATTTCCTGTACTGGCCTTCTGAAGTCTGTTTGGAATTTTTAGGTTCTATATAACTTCCCAGAACTTTGCCTGCAGCTGTAGCGTTTACGCATACTGAACATTAATCTGAAGATTAAATGATAATTTTTCTGTTGAAAGTTGCCATATGCTAGTTATACAGTATATTTAGAACAGGAGAATGTAAGTTCAAAAAAGTTTGAGAAATGTGCTATAAACAGAACTTTGTGCAAAAGGACAGTTTCTCCATGTTCCAAATTAAAATTATAGGATTATCAGCTTCAGAGCAATTTATTTTTTAGTATTAGTTATACTTTAAAGAAATACTATATCAACTGTTTCCTTACTTTATCACTGTGAAAATAAAACTTAACATTATTTTAAGTTACCGTTTCTAAATCACAACTTCTTATTTCCATTACGTATTCTGAAAACAAAGAATTTGTTCCAAAAATTAAACAATTTTAAAATCAGTAGTTTCTTAGTTTCTCCTTGTTCTTAGGAGAACCTTGGCCCATTTGCTTGGAAATTTTATAATACTGAATTTATAACACTTAGATTCCCTTCATTTGCCTTGGAAAAATAATAAGGTGTTACTATTGCAAGTTGGACTAGCTCAGGGCAAGTATTTAGGGAGTTTGGACAGCAGAAACCAGAGGAGACTGCAAGTTTCTATTGGCAGAATGGGAGAGTGGAAAAATTTGTTTTCATTCTCTGGGATTTATATCAGCTCTCCAACAGTAAAAGACAGATCTGGCTCCAAGGTTCTCCCACCCACGCTCATGGAAAAGTGACATGAAATTTCTCAAACAGGCTAATTAAAGCAAGATTGCTTCAAAAACATTTTAAAATAAAAAACAGCTCCCTTGGCAGTATAGCAAAAAGCCTTCCAAAATGCAAAACGTATTAGCTGTCAGGAGACTATTTCAGTGCTAGCGTCTGGATTCAAGGAAAGAGGGAGGGGAAAGGCTTAACAAAGACATAAAAAAATGATTTATAGCAAACATGTTTAATACTTTAAGAATGTCTTGGCATTGTACAACTGAAAATAATTAATAAATGCAAAACAAAAGAAGACATTACAGGTACACTTCAGTTAAAATTATTAAACCTTTAAAGTCAAATTTAGAAGGGAGAGCTGTTTCCATGGGATACTACAGATAGATTAAATTTAATTCTTCTCTGCGAAAGTTTCCATTCCTCCTAATGTGAAAATGGTGTTTGGGAAGAGAAGGGTGCTGGAATTATTCTCTCGTTTCCCTTTTTTCGTGCCATAAAGTTTTAAAGAAGGATAAGAGTGGAGAGTAAAAAAAGTAAAGATAGAGCTTAGCTACTCACAGCACACATTTCTCCGATCAACAACATGTGAGCTGGAATTTAAAAAAAAAAGTCCATCCTGGTGGTCCAAATTCATCACAGCAATAGTTGAACCCTACAACTATTGTGAAGGCTTCAGAGTTACTGGCAAAAAAGTAGGGGGAAAAAAACCCAATTTCTTTTTAAGTATTTGAATCCAAATACTTTGAGAAGTATTTGAGAAAAGAGAACAGATCCAGAGTTTTGCAATACAATTTGAAAACTTTCTTTGCAAAAGAAAATTTACATTTTTGCGATTAGAAGACATTTGTGGGTCTAGAAAGAGAAAACAATAGTTTCGCAATAATAAAGTAACTGTATGTAATCTTAAAAGTATAAAATAACTCCTAGAATGTAATGATGTCTTCTGTTCTCCTTTCCCTCCTCCAAAAAGCTCGTTAGTACAATAGAGATTTTTTTGGAGATGGTAAAGGCCCACAGAAGAATATCTATCAAATCACTACTAAGCATATAAAAAGATCTTAGAGGAGAGTAAGGGAATCTTAGCATAATTCTTATCCTAAAGGAAACCATCTAGAGACCATCACAGATCATAATTTTAAAGGTAAACTTCTTTTTAAGAAGAAGCAACACATGAAGAAGTCTTTAAATTACAGAATTGGAAAGAACCAATTAGGTCATTGAGTCCAATATCTTGCCTTGTGCAAGAATCCAAATTAAAACATACACAACCAATAGCTGTGTAGCCTTTACCTGCACACATTCAGTTAAATCAAACCTATGTGGGTAATTGGTTCTACAATTAGATGCTGTTCATTATTTGGAAATGTTTTTCATTACTTAAGTTGGAATCAGCCTTCCTACTATAACTGAAATTCATTATTCTATGACCTGACTTTTGGGATCAGAGACAATATACAGATCATATTATTTTAGGTATCTTAAGTGTGTTACCATATACCTCTCCATAGTAACATCTGTAGCAAATCCATGAAAACTGTGATTACCTATTTTAATCATGACACAAGTATTCATGACCTCATCATAGATATATTGTTATTTGCTCCCCGTTGGTATCTTGTGGCCAAAGGCTGAAGGCTTTCAGTCTTCTCTTCTCAGAACAAAATATTTCTTTTTCTTCTATGACTTAGCTTATAAACCGCTGATTATCCTCACTGCCCTTCCCTAATCTTGTTCTAGTTAACATGTGGTATCCAAAACTTGATACTATCCTAGATATGCAGTGTGACATGTACTGCTAACTTTCAGTAAAATATAAACCCATTCTGAAGTAGAATTTTTTTTTTAACAGAGCCCTGTTTTCCACCACAATGTGAAACTTGAAAGGTAGGTGATGCACCTGCCTGTAATTTCTATTATCTGATGATAAGAAATGTCACTTATCTGGATGCTTCACCTTTTTCTGGCAAAGAATATTTAGAATGATCCAATGAAATGGTACAAGATTACACAAAATCCAAACAGGAATCTACAGTACAGTATGCATTAATGCCCTCAATTTTAGTCTTTGTTTTTTTCTAAAAAGTCTTTTTAATTAAAAAAGAAATATGCAGTGCTGCAAAGTATCAGCCTCTAAGATAATGCTTAGTTAAAGGAATGCTTTTGTGCTTTAACAAAGCTCAACTGTCATTTTTAAAAATACAAATAATGACTACAGCCCAATTCTTTGCTCAGAAGTGTTTCCAGCAGCTTGGATAATAGAGATCATTCTGAGGAGAAAAACTGGGTGACAGCTAACAATCATGTCCACTTTTCTTCTGATAAATTTTGTGACTATGTCTACCACAGCAGCTTTTTGTGAATAGGAAATTTTCTAACGACAGTCATTTTATAAGACTAATGAACTAGATTGAGTGAACTGTTCTTAAAAATGCATTATAAAGTCACCCAGATTTTTAAATATACCACAGTACACAGTACAATAAAAGGTCATTTTGGAAAATAAAGTTAACAAGAATGGCAAATGAGAAAAATTTGAAGTACAGGATATGAGATATTCCACTATAACCTCCATCTAAACAGCATTTAAACAGTATAGGGGGACTTTCAGCATGGCTTCCATTAAACTTTAAATACTATCAAGAGCTACTCAATAGTGAGATGGGCAGCATATAAATTTAATAAATAAAGAAATAAAAATAATTTGTCTTAGTTTTTAATGGTGTTCACTTATATAAATCTCTGGTTGAAATGGCATTCAGCATAGATAAATACTCGTAAGAAATCATGATACTGTTGAAAGAGGAAGCTTGATCACAACCCAGGTGGCCACAAAGGCCCAACAGAGATTCAATTTCCTTAAGGTCTTGAGAAAGAATAAAGTGGAACAATATGTTGTGGTTCGCTGGCAGCCAATGCAGATGGCAGAGGTATCAGACAGTGAGGACGAAAGGCAACCAGTCAGTGAGTCTGGCAAGGACTTGGATGAAAGTCCTGCATCCGATCAGGGATGGGGCCAGGACCATCTGAGAGTGGGGTGCTGCCGTTAGAGCTTTCGGAGTCTGGCAGAAGCGAAGCAGAGGACTTCGGGGAGCCTGTTCCAGTGTGCGTGTGCGCAGAGCTGCTAGAAGGCGAGAGCAGCTGAAGCAGCAGGGGTGACTCGGGAGTAAGGATAGGAGGTTATTGCCCCTCCCATAAGGGATAAAAGTCAGTCCTCAATGACAAAGAGCTCTGCAGGAAGAAAAGCAGTTCGGTAATTTCCAAGTCCGTCTTAAAGCTCTGAACTCTGGTCGGTTTTTTCTGGGTTGGTTTATGCTAAGTCTTAATTGGACGTCTGTTTGTTGGCAAGCATTCTATAGCGCTGACAAGCATGCTCTTATCTGGAGGAACTGTGTATAATTAGTTTTGGCTAGGAATGTAAGTAATTCCCAGCGTTGCATTAAAAAAGGTTTTATTTTTAAATTCAGTTTGTGTTTCATTAAGTTTGACGAAGCCTGGGTCAGAACACAACAACTGATGACCTTTTGCCGGTCCACAATAGAAAGCGTCCTCTCATATTGTATTATGGTGTGGTATGCTGGCTTGATAGCCATGGATAGAAAGACATTACAGAGGTTGGTGAGCACAGCACAAAACATTGTGGGCTATTCCCTGATACCACTAGATGACATCGCTAGGGCTCGCTACCTTAGAAGATTGAGGAAAATTCTCAAGGACAACTCACATCCTGGTCAGCACTTCTTCACTGTTCTACCATCGGGTAGGAGATATAGAAGCATAGCCAGCCGCACTAACAGTCTGAAGAACAGTTTCTACCTGTGGCCTGTCAGACTTCTGAACGGAAAATAACTTCATGTCAACATAGTATGGGCCAGCGCATTGTGCAACAAGGCCACATAGTGTAATAAGACTGGGACTGGGTTAGGGACTTCTGTCCTCACTATGAGTTGTGTTGGGGTGCACAAAGGGAGACTCAGCCAATCTCACTGTACACATGTTGTATTCTGACAATAAAGGTAATAATAATAGTAATAATAATTGAAGTTTCCAAATAAATCTTTCTAAACCTTCCTCTGCTCTTTTGGCCTAAGAATACAACACTATTGATTCTATAACTTTTGTAGACTAATTGTGGTGACACAAAGACCAATCTCTGAATATAAGAACTACAGGTGACCATTATCTTGATATACCATAAAAACATTGTGACTGAAGCCAATCCAGATATTTGCATATTTCTTTTAGATTTCCACATAGGTATTTTTATCCTATTTTGCTGAAGAGTCGTATCAAAACAGAATTTTATCAGAGTACCAGTACATAATTTTTCTTCTATTCATACTTACACACCAAGTTTTAAAAAGTTATATAACCACAATTATTTCATATATATTTCTTCATCTTACATATTTGCACCTCTTCATTTTACACTGGAAATACTCGATTTATCAAAGCATCTACTTGATAAGAATAACATACTTTTGTTTTAATTATCAACTCTCATAATTATATTTAGAACAATTTTAGGGATGAAAATGGCTTTTCAATATGGAGCCAAAACCTGCATCAAGGGACTTATTAGATTAGAGGCCCTGGCAGGAGCAAAATGAAGAATGAGGCATTTTGTTGTCATTGAAAAGACAGTTGCAAATACACATAGGTCCCCAAAGATACCTTGAATAGAGGTCATTGCCCATTGGTATTTTGTGAAAGAAAAGAAAATGAGTTGAATGTTGTTTTGAGGGGATTCTTTCAAATCTGAGCATTAGAATGTAGAACTGCACTAACTTATTATAACTGTGCAGAGAATTAATAACAAGAGATGATAGGTAATTACAACTGTAATATTTTAGCATAGCATTAAAGACAGCTGCAAATGTTTTCAAACCATACCAATGGAGTGGAATGTTCTCTTGGTATGAATTAAAATGGTATATTATCTTCAGAATCAGCTCTTCTTACACCAGAACTGGCCTGTTTTAAGGGCATTGATAAATATGTCAATTATATATTTATTGAATTCATTGAAGCTTTCTCACACATGTCTTGCCTGAGCTTGTATTAATTTTAGGGAGTATTGAGATGCAATATAGTTTTCAAATTTCAAGTATTTAAAATGAAATTTATTCTAGTTACCCAAAGTTCTATGTAGTTAGAATTACAAAGTTCTAACTAGTCTTATGCTAGTTTGTCAAAGATAATAAAATTCCTTTGGGAAAAAGGGATGTTGGAAGAAACATCATATATTTTTATTTCAACAAATATTTATCATATTTTGAATATATCAAATATCAAAACTTGAGCAATTATAAAACTATTCAGATAATCCAAGTACACATGCACACACACCATACAAGGACGTAAATAGGAAGTTTTATATCAAACTTCTTAACCGCCTATCTCCCTCATATAAAAGTCACCATTTCAGTTTAAGGCAGGCACTTAAAATTCCAAACTCTAACTTATTTTAAAAATTTGGAATGAAAATGAAGATTATGACATTAAGTTAGTAGCATACATGACCTTGTTTGAGAGGCCTCAGCAAGGTCCCCTGAAGAAATATCTCCCAAAATCAACTCAAATTCACAGCCTGTACAGTTTGAAAGCCTTCTTTCATTTCATTTTTGGCCAAAGACTGAAAAATATTGAGACTCAACTGTGAATACTTCAGTGGATTACAGTCTGTGCCACACTGAAACCAACTCTACATATCTGTGCAACTGGTTTCTGGTTAGAGTTTAACTAGCAAACAGTTGTAAATATTAGGCAATGAGAGGGGATACAATAGAAAGAAAGTAGTCTAGAGATAGTGAAGGAATTCAAAAGATATTAGCACCTAAAAGAGATAGGAAACAAAATCTCCTCTTAGGAAACTAAATGTGAGAAAGAGATTAAAAAGAAATCTTAATTCAATGTGGTCTAAGAGGGAAAGAGAAAGGGAAATTCTAGAAGCTTTCTGTCTATGGAGATTCTCAATCATCCAAGTCATAGTTGTCCCAAAAGTGCTTTTTTCAAAACATTTGAAAACATTTCACTTCTCATCCAAGAAGCTTCGTCAGTTCTAACTAACTGGTGGGGAATAGAAGGATTTATATTATTTGATAGAATAAATTTCTCAGTATGAATTATCTGTAGCAAATCAGCTAGCAGAATTTTTTAAAGACTGCTCTGGGATGACTTGTTCTGAGTTTCATAAGAAAAGGGACAAGCAAATGTGCTGCTTACTGAGAACAATGATCAGTTAGTTATTGGATTATTATTATAACTTTGTGCAAATATTTAAAACTGTATTTTGGGATATGATTAGGAGAGCAATGGCAAACTGAAAAATTTGAAAGCTGAAACAAGGAGCCAAAGAAATTTGTCAATACATACTGGATTTTCAGTCGTATGCTAGAGATGTGGGGTGGAATGATCTTGCTCTGACTGACCAGTTTTGAGTCTTTGCTGATGAACTGAGAGATCAATTAACAAAACAAGGCATACTAAAAATTTGGAAAAACTTTTCCAATGTTCTATATTGATCAACAGACAATTAGAAAAGTTAAGGCGTTCCCTGCCATCAACAAGGCCTCCTTAGATGACTGCATCAGAGAACCCAAGCAAATAGGAACAGAAAAAGATTCTTATCAACAACAGAAAAAAGAACTAAGTTTATTTTTTATTGTAGAGGCCCAGGACACCTAGCCAAGAGTTGCACCACTAAAGTTCAGACCTTTGAGTCAGCTACAAATTGCCATATCTGTGGAGCTGCAGGCTACATAATAAGCAAGGGCCCAAATAACTTCAAAGCCTTGTCTTTGGGAAACTTCAGTTCCCAAGAAGATCTCAGCAGGAGTGTGCTCAGAATATTAACTGACATCAGATAGGTGTATTTCATTATGCTTGTTATTCTTCATTCAATTTTTGGTTTTCATTCAATTTCTGGTTTTTAAAGACCAATCTCAGCTTTTGTAAATTTGGGTGCAAAAGCCAATTTCAAAGACAAGACACAGTGCAATTGTTGAAACTGCCTACATAATAAATAGAAAAAAACAATGCTTGTGGAAGCTATTTTCAGGCAAGTGCCCCAAGCTGGCCTTATTTTGAAACGCACAACACTTCTGAAATTGACAATAAATGACATGCAAAATTCTTGCTGCTCTATATTACAATTTCTTTAGATGGCCCCATTGTGCTGGGCATTGACTGGCTGCAAGCCCATAATTTAGGTGTATAAGGAAAGAAAGGAAGTTTTTCTTTTCATTTCAAACATGCCAATAGCACCATCTAGAGCTTTCCTCATTATCACCCTTCTCCCTCTCCTATTCAATTATCTGAATCCTCTTTCCTGCCAGAAAAGTATACAGAATTTGCTGTTGTTTCCAGGGAAGAGGGAACAAGTACATTGCCTCCTTTTGAAACATATGACTATAGATAGACTTGGAGCTGGAATCCCAGAGTCTAGTTAAAAGTCAATATCTTACATAACTTAATGGTTACCCTAATGGTTAACACTGTGGTAGTAATATTATACTTTAGAAGTCCTGAAAGAATTACTCTAAGGAGGCTGATTCTTTTAAGGTTTCTAAATAATGTAACCTTTAGGAAATCGTCCACTGTTTCTCAGACGTCTGGATGTGAATCTCTTTTCGTGAAGTTTGGTTCCAAGGTTCAGAAGGGCTTGTTGATTGCTTACCTGGCTCCCTGCTATGCATCATCTGCCCTGCTTGAGCTTCTTGAGGTCATTGCTGGCATGGCGGTTGAGACCCCTAGGCTTATGGTCATGGGTGATTTCAACCTTCCCTCTGCCGGCGGTGTCTCGGGTCCTGCTCAGGAGTTCATGGCTTCCATGACAGCCATGGGCCTAACCCAATTAATCCGGGACCCTACTCACATTGGGGGTCATATCCTAGACTTAGTTTTTGTCTCTGATCAGTGGCAGAGTGATCTGGGTGTAGGGAATATAGTCATAGAACCCCTGTCATGGTCAGACCACTCACTCCTAAAGCTTGACTTCCGTTCCACACCTCTTGACCGCAGGGAGGTGGGACCATTAAAATGGTACCGCCCCAGGCGCCTGATGGACCCTGAAAGGTTCCTGATGGAGCTTGGGCCACTCCCCGAAACTCACACACACAACTCGGTTGAAGACTTGGTTGCCGCCTGGAATTTGGCGGCTGCTAAGGCACTTGACCGGGTTGTGCCCTTGCGGCCTCTGACCCGGCGCCGCTCCCAAATAGCCCCTTGGTTCTCCGAGGAGCTGAGGGAGATGAAACGCCGGAAAAGACGCCTAGAGAGTAGTTGGAGATCCACCCACTCTGAATCCGACCGAACACTACTACGTGCTTATATTAAGACGTATTTAGTGGCGATAAGGATGGCGAGGAGAACTTACCTCTCCACCCTTATTGCATCCGCAGAAAACCGCCCAGCTGCCTTGTTTAAGGTGACTCGCTCCCTCTTAAAAGTGGAGTCGCAGGATGACCCTTTGCAAGGTCGAGCTGAGGAATTTTCCATATTTCTCGAGGATAAAATCGCTCAGATTCGGAACGATTTGGACTCCGACTGGTCCTCTCCGGATGAGAGGGCGGGATCAGATATCGGTGAGGTCAACTGGGTTGAGTTTGACTCTGTTACCAAAGAACACGTTGATAGAATACTGGGGGGACTGAATGCTACCACTTGTTTATTAGACCCGTGTCCCTCCTGGCTGGTTCTAGCCACTCGGGAGGTAACACGAGGCTGGTTCCAAGACATAATTAACGCTTCCTTGAGAGAGGGGTTTCTACCCACTGCTTTGAAAGAAGCGGTGGTTCGTCCCCTCCTCAAGAAACCGTCCTTGGACCCAGCATTACTATCTAATTATCGTCCTGTCTCCAACCTTCGCTTTGTAGCGAAGGTTATAGAGACCGTGGTGGCACGTCAGTTCCCGCAGTACCTGGATGAAACGAATTATCTTGACCCCCTCCAATCGGGCTTCAGGCCCGGGCACAGCACTGAGAAGGCGCTGGTCGCGTTGATAGATGATCTCTGGAGGGCACGGGACAGAGGCCATTCCTCTGTTCTGGTCCTTCTCGATCTATCTGCGGCTTTTGATACTGTCGACCACAGTATCCTATTGCATCGGTTGGAGGGGCTAGGGATTGGAGGCACTGTGCTTCAATGGTTCTCCTCCTTCCTCTCCGACCGTTCGCAATTTGTGTTGACGGGGGGACAGAGATCGATCCCGAGACCCCTACTTTGTGGGGTGCCTCAGGGGTCGGTGCTCTCTCCCCTGCTGTTCAACATTTATATGAAGCCGCTAGGTAAGATCATCAGTGGCTTTGGAGTGGAATTCCACCAGTACGCTGATGATACTCAGCTGTACATCTCCACTCCAGACCACCCCAACGAAGCCATCGAAGTGATGACCCGGTGCTTGGAGGCCATACGAAATTGGATGGGTCATAACAGACTCCGTCTCAACCCGACCAAAACCGAGTGGCTGTGGTTTCCTGCTCCCAGATTCAGTCAGCTTATTCCATCGCTGACCATAGGGGGAGAGACACTTTCCCCTATGGAAAGGGCACGCAATTTGGGTGTCCTCCTGGATGTGCGGCTGTCTTTGGAAGACCATATTGCAGCCGCCACCAGGAGTGCTTTTTATCAGATTCGTTGATCTACCAATTGCGACCCTTCCTGGATCTGGGCGCACTTCGCACAGTCACCTCTGCTCTCATCATCTCCCGTTTGGACTACTGTAATGCTCTCTACATGGGGCTCCCCTTGAAGACTCTCCGTAGGTTACAGTTAGTTCAGAATGCCGCCGCGCGGATGATCATGGGCGCCCCTCGGGACGCCCACATAACACCTCTTCTCCGCCGGCTACACTGGCTTCCTGTGGCCTTCCGGATTCGATTCAAGGTGGTACTAATAGTATTCAAAGTGCTCCATGGCTCGGGACCTGGATACTTACGGGATCGCCTTCTGCCACCAACAACCTCCCGCCGCCCAGTACGCTCCCACAGAGTCGCCTTGCTCGGGGTCCCACCACTAAATCACTGCCGACTAGCAGCCCCGAGACTACGTGCTTTCTCTGTGGGAGCCCCATCCCTCTGGAATTGTCTCCCCTCGGAGATACGGGCCATGTCGGACATCCTTACCTTCCGGCGCAAAGTCAAGACCTTGTTGTTCAGGCAGGCCGGACTAGCCAATTGAATCATTCGGGTTAAATTTTAGATAATTTTTCTGTTGGGTGTTGTTCTTATCCATTTTAGATTTTTATTTATTTCATTTCCGTTATTTATATTGTTTTTGTTGTTGAATGTACACCGCCCCGAGTCCCTTTTTGGGAGAGGGAGCGGTATAGAAGCACGAACAAATAAATAAATAAATAAATAAATAATTCTGCCTTTTATTTCAAACCTACAGGAACACAGTCTAAAGACAAGCAGGGAGAGGTGCACTTAATTTAATTAGAATGAATGAGTGCCATGAATGTTTAACTGTCTTTGATACCAGATGTGGCAAAGCTTAATGCTCAGGTGATGTCTTTTGAATGGGCTAATTGCAACATGTCTAACTCCAGATTCATGAATGAAATACTTTTCAATATTTGGGATAAATATGACTTTTTTTTTTTAGAAGAACCACCTTTGCACTGTAGGAAGTTGGCACCCACACCTTTCCTAGAAAATTGAAATAGCCTAGGAAATATTAAAAAGGCAGAATATTTCCTCTAAAAAGAGTAGAAACTCAGAAGCAGAAATTCACCTCAGAAGCAGAAGCTCACTCCCACCTTTGTTAATCTCACCCTCATCTTTGTTAATGGGTGGGCCATTAAGGCCTGGGCCAGAACACTTTACATAACAAAGATCTCTTAGCAATTGCAAAAGCCCTTTTCAGTGCATCATCATCATCCAGCAAGGCTCAACCAAGCCTGGAACTCAGGACAGCCTATAGAGTTGCCCCTGCATTAATGGCTCCATGGGAGTCTGATAACCAATCAGAATACAAGCTCAAACTCAAATCCCAACTGAGAGTATAAAACCCAGGCACTCTCAGCACCTCAGCCCTTTTCTTTCTAGATCTCCTCCTTCACCTTGAAGCATGTGATCATCCTTCCTTTTCACTCTGAAGCTCCAGGCCACGTGGTCCTGTCCACCATTAAACCTTCCAAACAGCCTCTGTGTTTCCAGTGTCTTTTTCCTCACTTGGAACTGAACCCAGAAGGATATTTCTTCCAATAGCACAAAATTCCTCTTACAAGTATCTCAGAGGAACTCTGTGTTGTGGCCTCTTCACCGCCAGCCCCTCAGGTAGCCCAGATGAGGTGGTGACATGGGGGTCAGGGCCAGCATCAGGGCAATCTGAGAGCTCTGAGGGGGAAGAGAGAATGGAGATAGAGACAAAGGCAGAGCCTGGGCCATCCATCAGCCCTCAGATGAAGAGTGAACAGCCCCAGGTCTGGAGCTGGCTGATGAAGAAGAGGAGGAACAGCTGGGTCCAGTGTCTCACGTGTAGATGCATAGAAGGCAGAGGAGAGCAGTGGAAATCTATGGGCCAATCCTAGGAACAGAAGAGCCACTGCTGCTAGCACAGTCCCACCCTAGCTCCGGGGATAAAAAGCAGGGGGCGGAGATGAATAGGTGGGCCAGACAACTATTCAACTCCCTGCTGTTAGCCTGCTGTGAGAGAGCAAGAGACTTTTTGCACAGTCTGCTAGTGCTCCTAATAAAGGCAACATTTATTTAACTACAGAGGGTTTGTCATGTTTGGGGGCCAGGTCAGAACACTCTGCAAACAGAAGTGGAAAAAAGCCATAGGCAGGTAAGCTAATTGATTACTATTTGTCTAGATTTTTAAAACAGTGACCACTAAGGAGACCCATAAGCAAAATAAGTGTATTAAAAGGCAGAGCAAGCAGCACTTTCTACCTTTCTCTTAAATGGAAACCATGTTCTCCCGAAACTTAATCTAGCTGCAGAGCTCAGTCCAAATCCCCCAAAGGCTTCAGTCCAATTGTGGGCCTCTCCCACAGAGCTTTAGAGTTGCTCTTTCGCTCTTATTGTGCTTCTCTGTTTTTATCCAAGCCCAGCCTAAACATTTCATTTCTGATTAATATTTTGATAGCAAGCCAATTTTTTTTGGCATTGCAACAAAACCAGGCCCCATTTTACAAACATATCTCCTTCAAACTTTTTAAAACCAATTTTTTTTCTGCACTCCCATTCCCATTCCCCCCACCCCCCCCCTTTTCGCTAAAGAGCTGCTCTTATTTCTGAAACAGACTGCATGAAGAGTTTGTCAACTCATGAATGAAGGTAATAGCATTTACCCTGCAGGTCTGTTCCTCAGAACTCTTGACTCTTGAACATGTCATAACCCAATTTGATTGTGCATAATTTGCTAAATAGGAGGCACATCCTAATTTGGAAGTTTTGATATGAGCACATTCTATGATGCCTTCTTTATCACAGGTGGTTTCATCAAATCCTAAAATTGGAAGAGGCCATTTAGACCAGGGGTCCTCAACCTCAGGCCTTGTCACAGGCATGGTGTCATAGCATGTCAGAAACTGGGCCCTGCAAACAAGTGAAGTCTCATCCATGAGATGCAGGCAGCATGAGAAACCCCCATCCCCTCCAGTCTGTGGAAAAACCTCTCTCCACAGAACTGGTCCCTGGTGCCCAAATGGTTGGGGGGGCACTGATTTAGACTATCAAATCCAATACTATGCTCAGAACAGGAGTTGCCCACGTTAGGAAGTTTTCCCCCCCAATATTCAACTTGAATCTGTCCTCCTACAGTTTAAGATTATCATTGTTATATTGCTGTTTACACCCATTTCCTTTGGCCAATCAGATAAGCATCTTTGACAAAGGCCACATTCTGATATGGACATCAATCCAATTGAAGGGCAGAATTTAAATGCTTCCTCTGTGTACAAGAGATGCCTATTTCATCTAACTTTGAGCAATGTAACTATGTTCCCTTGCTGAGGCAAAGTGATATCGTTTGAGAGAAAAATAAAATAAAATCTACTTACTGGCTAATGTTACCGTGGCGGGAACACTGGCAACAACACCTTCAGACATGCGGGCTATGCACTGGTATCGACCCACTGTGTGATTGTTTAAGGCAGCAATAGTGAGCAATCTTTGATCAATATGGATTCCTAGAACATCATCTGATTGAAGCAGCTCCTTTCCATTCAGTCTCCAAGTAACGTTTATTCCCAAAGGCTCAACCACACATCCCAGAGTCACCAAGCCACCATGCTTCTGGACAATAGAATCAGGTTGGACAGAGACATGAAGAGAATCACCTGCAAAGGAAGACAGGCAAAGTCTTCATAAAGTAGATCAGCTACTTCCACTTTAATTACTTAACTATTTGACTTCTCCTTTACAAGAAATTATAAGTTGAAGATTTTATGGCATTCAAGAGCTAGTTATTTCTTGGCAAGAAAATGTGAATCTATCTAGTGAAATATGAAACTTTCAGATATCTAAATAAGACTTTAATGCTGAATGTCTCTGCAAGTAAATAATGGCATGTTCATCTATCTCCTGCTCCATTGTTTTGTGTCTCGTCTTGTCCTTATCCAATCAACTTTGCATGTGAGTCCACCCTTAAATCTTTGAGAGGCAGAGAACATGTTGCTTCACAATAATCACATTTGCTTCCATGTCAACTTAAGCAAACTTGGAGTAACAGGAGTTATAAAAGTAAATATGCATTATACCAAAACCTTTGTCCAGTATTTTATTTTTAAATAATGTTACTCATATGTCCCGAAACAATTACAAACAGACAATAATCTCTTGTTATTTTGTCATCCCCATTTGACAATCAGATTAACACTAGTTTTGAATTAGATAAATGTGTTTGGGTGCTCACCCAAGGAGTTCATTCAGTGATTACTAAATGTAAACTAATTAATCATATGTAGGCAGAATAATCAGTGTATTGGAAGTTGACAAGAATTATGACTAAGGAATAGGCAGTGTATGCAGCGATAGAAACTCATAAATTTCAAAACACAAAACCATGGTTCTTTAAAAACTACAAACAAAAATTGCAAATAAAATCAAGGACCTGAACATGCATCAGCTACATAGATAAAAAATAGGGGAAACAATCACTCACCCAAATTTGTAATGCAGTTAGCAGATGTCAAAAGCAGACACGCAATAGCGATAATTAGTCTTTTCCCCTCTGGTATCATTGTCATCCCATGCAGAGGAATATGGACCAAAAAATACCAACCGGAGTTCCCATAAGCTATCACAGAGCACTTAATAATAGAAATTCAACTTCATGGATCAACCTGAATAGGAAAAGAAGACGTAAAAGAAAACAATATATTAAATAAAATGTAGGAGAATTGTATTGCTGACCACAACTTGCGTGTGGTCTTCCAGTGTCCTTCCAAATGCACTGCCAATTTGAAATATGATTTGGAATACAATGAAAGGAAACAGTAGTTAACAATGTAAGAATTAATAATCAACTATATTTAATTCAATCATTAAATATACAATGTGTGTGTGCGTATGTATGTGTGTATGTAGTTTAACCCCCTCCAAGATACCTTTTCCATTTCAGTACAAACAGCTGCATATCTCTGGTTGAAGTCATTGATTAAAAAATTCCCAATCAGGGCAGCATGAAGCTGATAAAATGGATCACATCATAAATAAACTCCACTGCTTAAATACTTGTATAAAATGTTATGACATACATTTTGTCATTTGCCTCTTGTCCCTCCTGCAGATACTCATGGTTCAATGCAGATTTTTGAGAAGCTCTGCTTGTTTCTTTTCACTAAGGAAGTGGATCTTTTTATTCCTTTTTTTAAAAATTTCTCTTTTTTAATTAGTTATCAATCCATTAAAAAAATAGGTCCTGTTATCCCATAGCTGCCAAATATATTTAAAATTCTTTAATGAAGAAATCAGTTTAAAAAATAATAATGAAAATCCAAGCATGTCATGCAAATACATGCCTCTGTTCAGGTACTTGTTGAACTCTCAAAAAATTAATACAATGTGAAGCAATATTTATCTTTCCAGAATCCATACCAATTTTCCTTCAATAAGGCTTATTCTTCTATATAGCTAATTCAAATCTTTAGATGGCCAAGCTGATTAGAATATAATTTCTTTAAAAAAACCTGAATTCTTTTTTAAAATTATTGTTATTGTATTCGCTATCTTCCAAATCTCCAACACTGAGCATGATTTGAGGGTTAGATAATTTTCACTAAAAGATCAGCAATTTCATATCTGAATTTTTTAAGATCTGTTGAGTTGATGCCAATAGGCCTTGGTGCTTTCTAACTGTAGTATTTCAAGTTGTTCCATAATATCTGCTCTTGTAAACTTAAATTGCTTTAACTGTTTTAATTATCTCTGAGAAAGTCAATACAGGCCAGATATCTTCTGTAGTAAGGGCAAAAACAAATAGTTTATTCAATTTTTCTGAAATAACCTTATTCTATTTGAATGCCTCTCTCACTTCTTTGTTGTCTAACTGCTTCCCTGTTTGATTTGGGGGTATGTCAAAAGAAACACAGAATTGAATTTAGTGAGATTGCATGTGGTACAACAAGGTGGACAGTATTTAGAATAAATAATACTGAATAAAAATATGAGGAACTGGTATAAAAGAGGTACAATGAGGTAGTTCATCACACAGAAAAAATGTATAAATATCTAATTGCAAAAGGAAATATATGAAGGAAAATCAAGAGAGAGAGAGACTAGGAAAGTTGTAATTAAACTTCAAAGTTTAAAGAATAAAATCAAGATTTGAAGTGATGTATCAATACAATGGCAGTAAAGATGGCTTACAGAATAGAAAAGTATGGAAAAGCATAATGAAATGTATTGGTGTAAAATAGTTTATCCTGAAAAAGAAAAGCATGATGATTCTGATTTATAAGTATGTATGCAATAAATATTTGTTGAATTAACAAAATAGTCTAGGTCCATGATGGCGAACCTATGCCATTTGTACAAGCATGCAAGCCCCAGCCAATCTTACCTGTACTGTGCATGCCCGCGCCTCCCAGCTAATTTTCGGCCTGTCTGAGGCCGTTTTTTCCCTCCCAATGCTTGAGGGAAGCCACTGCAGCCTAGGGAAGCTGAAAAACAGCCTTTTGAAATAACAGATTAGCCAAAACGAGGCTGGTTTCAGCCTCCAGAGGCTCCTGAGGGTTCCCTCAAGCCTCCCCCGGGCTCCAGAGGCCCTCCAGAGGCTGAAAACAGGCACTTCCGGTATTTCTGGAACACCCATTTTTTGGCCTCCCGAGGCTGCAGAGACTTCCCTCAAGCCTTGAGAGGGCAAAAACAGTCTCAAAAGGGCTGAAAATTAGCTGAGAGACGCAGGCATGTGCAGTACAGGTCAGGGGGAAGATGTTGCATGTGCATGCGCAGGGAGGTGGGGTGCATTCCATTGTGGGTGCCGGCATGCACGCACATGCGCTATTACGCATGCATTATTGCACATGCACTTTTGGCACTACCACAACAAAAGGGTTCGCCATCACTGCTCTAGGTAGTGGAAAGGATAAGAAAGAATTTGGAATAAATAATAAACTTCAGCAACTACCGTGTTTCTCCAACAATATGCTCCCCCTCAATAGGAAGACCCAGCATGTTTTCTAGGCATTAAATAAAATGAAATTAAGCCCCTCCTCCCAAATTTAGGCCTAGTTTAAAACATGCAAAATTGCGGGGGAGGCGGGGGGGAACTTGCCATTAGGAGTGCCCTGCGGGCAGCTACGCCTCGCCATCAGCTGCTCCTAATGGCCAATCATGGCGGAGCGTGGAGGGCTCACTGCCCCCGCAAAGTGCCTTTGCTGCAGACCCGAGTCAGCAGGCAGGCTGCGTGGACGTGGATGTCCACCGGCAGCATTTCAGCCACTTCTCAGGCCTCCGTAGCTTCCATGGTTCCCGCCAATGCTGGAGCCTTTTTCGCCAGCGCAGTCTCCAAAAACAGCATCTGAGTCGCTCCCGCTTTTCCCCTGTCCCCTTCCCAGCAACAACAGGAAAAAAAAAACATTTTGAGGTGCCTGGAAGCGCTGCGCGCTGCGTTTTGGTTTAATCCCGAGCAGCTGGCTGGGCGTGAAAAGACCCGAGTGAAAGTCTCTGCTGCTGCTACCCTTGGTGCTCAGGTCTCGGACTCTGCAAGTTTCCAAAAGTCCTGGTGCGCAGCTCGTTCCTGCATTCCAAGCACACCCAGGCCGAGCTGCAGTTGTCCCTCTCTTGCCAGTGCTGTCTCCAAAAACTGGCAGCAGCAGCGGGAACCATGGAAACGTTTCAGCCACTTCTTGGGCAGGGGAGCCGCCTCCGTAACTTCCACGGTTTCCACCGCTACTGCCGCTGTTTTTGGAGACAGCGCTGGCAAGAGAGGGACAACTGCAGCTCGGCCTGGGCACACTTGGAATGCAGAAACGAGCTGTGCACTGAGACTTTTGGAAACTTGCAGAGCCTGAGGCTGGAGCACCAAGGGTAGCAGCAGCAGAAACGCTCGCTCGGCTGGCTCTTCTCACACCCAACCAGCCGCTTGGGATTAAACCAAAACGCAGCGCGCGACACTCCCAGGTACCTCAAAATGTTTTTTTTTCCTGTTGTTGCTGGGAAGGGGACGGGGGAAAAGCGGGAGCGACTCAGATGCTGTTTTTGGAGACTGCGCTAGCGAGAGAGGCGCCAGCACTGGTGGGAACCGTGGAAGCTACGGAGGCCTGAGAAGCAGCTGAAACGCTGCCGGCAGACATCCACACCACCACCCACCCGCTGACCCAGATCTGCAGCAAAGGATGCTCGGCAGGGGTAGGGAGCCCTCCACACTACGCCATGATTGGCCATTAGGAGAGGCTGGTGGCAAGTCGTGGCTGCCCATGGGGCACCCTAGGCGAGGGTATGTGGGGGAGGGAAGAAATTAATTCACCCCCGAAAAGACATCCTAGCTGTTTTTTGGGGGCTCAAAAAAAAATAAGACCCGGCCTTATTATATGAGAAACATGGTAAATAAAATTCTATTAGGCCCAGATAAAAAAATATAACAAAATTTTATAATTACTTACTAGAGACAGAATTAGAGGAAGAAATTGTCAAAGGGAGTATGATAGCTTGGAGTACGAATATAGGACGTAGTATCACCTTAATGGAATGGGAGAAGGTCACAAAATCGACAGCCTACAAGAAAAATGCCTATAAAATGTTTTACAGATGGCACCTTCCCCCCTCGAGATTAGCAAAGATGCATCCCAACATGAGTCCGAATTGCTGGAAATGCAAAAGAAAGGAGGGAACATTCTTCTATATGTGCTGATCTTGTACAGAGGCTCAAAAATATTGGCAGAAAATTAGAAAATAGTTGGAGGAAATGACAATAGAACAGATTAAATTCAAACCAGAACTCTTTTCTATTAGGGATCTTTAATAAACAATTCCCCAAAAAAGTGAAGTATACAATAGTACATATTTTGACAAAAACCAGTCCAGTGCTGTATATAACAAGTCGGTTTTTCTCATATGATTTCATAAAGGATATATGAACCATGTATTTAGCGCTTATATAAATCTATATATCACAAACCAAATAGCCCACCAATCGAATATATTAATAAGGATATTTTCAGCTGTAAATAAAAATATGTCTAACCAAGCAGAATGGAACAATGTTTGCTAAGTTTTGTTACCTTTTTCATTTGGCTGTGGTTATAAAAATATTTTAATTTAAACAGAAATACAAATGAAAATATTTCTTCAGCTTTTGGGCTCTTTTTTTATACAGAGAGAAGGAGAGAAAGAAAAAGAAAAATAATAGAATATCAGAGAGAAAAGTATTTCAAAAGAAAGGGGCCAAAAATGAATGAAAAAAAAGCCTTCTCCAACAGACACACCCTTGGTGACAGTCAGTGATAACCATGATCATGCAATGTGCCATCCCTTTTTAACTTGTTACATTGCATGCATATAAAAAAAAATTGTGGACTGGGATTACCCAGGTATGTCCAGAATTTTGAAGGCAGTGACTATTCCTGCAGATGCCTTTGTTTCTCCAATAGATATTCTACAGGAATGTTGAACTACTGTACTCTGAATCCTAGGAAGCTCTTGGAATAGGCCACTTTAAGCAGACAATTACAATTTTTTGTAATATATAACATTGTTTATCAATGTATATGCCAAGTTAAAATCATGCTAAATTTAACTAAGTTAATAAAATATGAACCTAATTAAAGTCATTGGGGAAAGTTAGTTGCAATTTAAAAATCCCACTTGTATCAATAAATGTACAACACAAATTAATTGCATATTTACTCTGATATAAGTTGACCTCTGTTGACTGGAGCTGGTACATATCCAAAGGCTGATAATCTTAGCTTCAATTGTTTTTCTAGGCATCTCACTGTATTTATTACCATATAACATAACCCTGCCTTGTTCCATCATGAGATTTTAACTTTCCTACCTCTTTTTACATGATATCTGGATGTTGCTGTTTTTCCAGATGAAGAATTTCCACCTGGAGCGACTGTTATGTCGTGATCACCTTAACCGGGATTTTGATTGGGGCAGAATAACTTTAACCAGGATTTTGGTTGAGCCAGTTTTTCCTTTTAAGCAAAACGTTCAGGTCAATTGGTTTAGACTATGTGGACTGAAGTAAACCTTGAAGTAAAAAAAAAAAAAGAGTAAAGGTAGTCCTCAATTGTAATTGAACCAAAAATTACAGTAATATGTTGTGGCCATTTAGTGGGTCACCACATGGCCAGCTCCAATTTTACATTTTTGCACTAGTCATTAAAGTGAATTTATGCAGCCATAAAGTGAATTCATTTTACCCAATGGGTGGGGTTTTTTTTTGCCAGAAACCAGATGTAAATATCACAAATCAGCCAAAAGTACTAAAAATCATGGTCACATGACCAAATGATGCAATAAATAGTTGTAAAGGTTGCCAGTTGCCAAGTGCCCAAGATGTGATCCATGGGGTGGAGGAGGGGTTTATACCTGTCATAGTTTTGAAATCAGATGATAAGAAGCTTTTGTGGGGTGCATTGTAACTTCAAACAGTCATAAGTTGAGGACTTCCTTTATAAGGATCTTCATGTCTAATAAATCCAGCACATTAAGTACTCAAGGAATACAATAGCTGCATCACTGATTCTGAACTCAGAATGAGGTCCCAACATCAAACTGATATACTAAAGATGCCAATGGATAAACAGTAACTAATCCAAAGAAGATCAGACAAAGATTGAAGGGTATTCAATCAAAAGACTGCAAAGATGTCAACATTTAAGGTATCTTAGTAGATATTTCCTAACGAGTCTTAACAGAATGCATAAAGTATCATATAATATCCTTTATTTCACATGATTATCTAAAGCAGATTAAGAGTCCTGTATGGAAAAGGAGATGAAGCTGGCTTTATAAAAGGACCAGGAACTCAAGAGATTTGTGCAATGCTAGAAATTTAGAAACCCAAAGAATATGGAAAAGTCAGTATGTGCTTCATTAATTATAGAAAGAGCAAGGGAACATGTTTAACACATTCTAAAATTTCCACTCAAATCAATAGACTTTAAAAATATTTAAGTGGTTGGAATTTTTCCTTAATTATTAACAGTAGAAATCTGAAACTAAGCCTTAACATGATATCCTTTTGATTCAGTGCCAAATGTAATTTAATACATTATGATTTAAGATTATCTGCAATTAGGATTATATCTTATTCAAAATATCATGGTTTTAAAAAATCAGTGCAGTGATATTGTAGAAAGATTGAGAGAGTTTCATCAAAAATAAATAAAACTTTATAAAAACAGCTGATAAAAATGAAGAATTTATGAAAATTATACATACTTCTGGTCAAATAGTATGTTTCAATGAATACCAATATGAATGGAATCTGACACAATGTCTACATGTAACAAAGTTTAAATAACTATTTATCTGCAAATTGTTTATAGGTTCAGAGTAATATAGCAGTAAAATAACTAGCGCAAACTTTTGGACAGCTTTCAATCAGTACTTTTAACACATTTTGCAGAAGTAAGATTTTCATTTGTAGATTTCCTTGCATGTTTGAGATCCTGCCATAGATTTTCAAGAATAATAACCTGGGAACTGTGAGCCCATTCCAAAAACTTTATCTTTCTTGCTTTGATATTATGGCTGATTTTAGAAGTTGAAGAAGATGTTTCAGATTGCTGTTTTGCTTTTCAACTCTTCTCAACTTCAGCTCTTCACTGTTAGCAAGGAAAAGTGGGAGGGGGGGATCCCGAAAGTAAAAATAGATTCTTGTGAATCATATCAACAAAATGTAAAAAGAGCAAAGTTGCACAATCTCGTTCAGAACAAACGTCTGCAAGAAAACAAGTTAAATGAAAAGAATAAAATAATGGAAGATGGGAGGAATCCTGCCTGTGAAAAGTATCCGGAAGCTTTAGTTGGTCAAAATGCAGCAGCCTATGTATATGGTTTTGTGCCAATCATGATTTGCATATATTTCACCTCTCGTGCAGGAGCTGCATTGATTGCCAATTTGCTTCCGGGTCCAATTCAAGACTGTCACTTGTAAAGCCCATCTTTGCCCAGTTAGATGTACCCAATTCACCAAAGTGAGGAGCAGGGAATATTATAGGTCTCCTCTATTAAGGACGTTCATCTAGTACAGGAATGTCAAACTCAAAGCCCGTGGGCCAGGGGTGGGCTTCAAAAATTTTAGCAATGGGTTCTCTGCCCGGTTGCTGGATGGGCATAGCCATGGTGGGCATGGCCTAGTTGGCTTCCTGCAGCACAGCAGGTGGCATTTTTGCCCTCCCCGGGCTCTGGAGGCTTTTCTCAAGCCTCCGGGAGGGCGAAAACAGCCTCCCTGGGCTCCGCGTGCTCTCTGGAAATTGGAAATAGGCCCATTTCTGGCCTTCCCAAACTACCGAGAGGCCCATTTTTCGTCCTCCCTGAGCCTTCATGTACGCCCTGTACTTACCTGCATCCAAAATGGGCTGCGTGGGGACTCCTAGGAGGAGCAGGGCAGGGTGGGCAGGGCCAGTCAGGAGTGGGATTTGGGGGTTCTCCAAACTGCACAGAATCTTAGCTAGGGGCTCTCCTGAGAACTCGAAGCAGCCCACCCCTGCTGTAGGCCGTATCTGGCCTGCAGGGTGCTTAGATCTGGCTTGTGGGGCCACTCTGAAACACCAAAGGATTGGCCTGAGATGCCTCTGCCAGTGAAAATGGAGCTTGGGAGGGCCGTATGCAGCCCTCAGAGGCTCCATTTTTGGCTATGATGTCTTCCTGCAGCTCTTTGCCACCAAAAGCGGAGCTCGGGGGGGCTGTGCATGGCCTCCCCAAGCTCCATTTTTGCTGGCAGAGGACTGCAGGAGGTCATCGTGGTGAAAACGGGGCCAAGTCACATCAAGTTGGCCATGCCCACCCTAGTCATGCCCTTGCCCCTCCCCCAAGATCAAGCACAACCCTGATATGGCCCTCAATGAAATCGAGTTTGACATCCCTGATCTAGTGAAACCAAGAAGAAGGGCCTTCTCCTTGGTGGCTCCTGCCTGTAGAACATCATATCTCTGTGAAGATAATATTAAACTGCCCCCATCTTGCAGAAGGCATGGTTTTATCAGCAGACCTGAGGACCCCAGGATGATACAAAGCCCATAAGGTGGTTTCTTTAATTGTTGCCCCTAGGGGGATGGGATTTATTGGATTTTGCATTTAGAGTTCTGTTTTATAAGCAGCCTAGAGTCACAGTGAATTGGGCAACCAAATAAATTTTCTTGATAAATACATTAAAAAAAAGCACTCTGCCCATAAAGCTAAGACTAAAATAATTTAACTACATCATCATTAGTTTGTGGGGAACAAAGTCAGTGTCTCACTACAGCTATTTATTTATAGGAATTATATGGAAATCAATCTCACAATAGCCACTATAGGCTGTTTACAACATTTAACAACAATATAAAACATTATATGGATAGTATAATATAAAACATAGGAACACATGTAGTATCCACGGATTCAAACTAGTATTACAAAACAATAAGCACATGATTGACTATCATTAACACTCCAACCTGCATGTTTAGGAACATATCCATATCTTAAGAACTTTTGAAAGATCAGCAGGGTCAGGGTCTCTCTAATCTCAGGGTGAAAGGTGTTTTATAGGGCAGCACAGCAGCTGAAAAGATTGCATCCTTCAACTGGCAGGATCTGCAGCTTCTTCCTGGTCAACATTTTAGGCTTCAGATACAATGACATAATCTTCTAGAATAACCTGCTCGACCCTCTAACCACCACTACCATTCTTTGAAAATCTTGTGTTTAAAGGGGTAGGTTTATCATTTAATTTGGGGACTTGAAAGCAACACCACAACCCTTTTATTGCATCACAGGAAGATTCTGATATGCTTGTATTAATGTCCAAAAATTGCATACTATAAATAATGCAAAAAATAATCAAGCATTAGTGATTTAGTGTTATGTTCCATAGCCAAAAATTCAAATTATGGCAAATAGCTCTGTCATTTGACATACAAGGACAGAAATGGCAAATCTATTCATAGAATCATAGGGTGGGAAGGAACCTTGAAAGTCTTGTAATCCAACTCTCTCTCTCTGCCCGAGATAGGAAATCTTATTCCATTCCGGACAAAATGGCTATCCAATCTTTTCTTGAAAACCTCCATTGATGGAGCACCCACAACTCTGAGAATCATTGGTTAATCGTTTGCATGTCAAGAAATTTCTCCTTCCTGATTGTAGCTTTGTTTAACAAGTCTCCACCCATTGCTTCTTCTTCTGCCTTCAGGTGCTGTGGAAAATAAGTTGACCTCCTTTTCACTGTAAGTCTCTCAAGTACTGGAAGACAACCATCATGTCACCCCTGATCCTCTTCTTCATTAGGCTAGACATATCCAATTTCTTTAATCATTCATCAAACAATTTAGTCTCCAGTTTTTGCTCTTCTCTGCATTCTTTCTAGAGTCTCAGTATCTTTTTTTTTAATCATTTCAACCAGAACTGGATGCAATATTAAAAATGTAGCCTCACTAGTATAGTATTGAGCGGTATAATGTTTTCTTATGATCTTGATACTGTTGATGAAGCTTAGGATTACATTGGCTTTTTTGGGCTCATTTGGCAGCACATTATTGGCTCATACTTTATTGCTGATCCAGTAGAATTCCTATATCCCTCTCATTATTACAACTGTTGAGCCAGGTACCACCTATTCTATACCTGCCCTTGATTTTTCCTGCCTAACTGTCTAAGATTCAATATGTATTAAATATTCTAATGAGAGCCCACTTTTTCCCCCCTCTCCAACTAAGGTAGCATTCCAGCAGAAAAATGTGATTTCTCTTAATGAAAGATCCAGCGCACTGCATAGAACATGGTGGTAGCTATTTCATGAAATACATGCATTAACAACTATTAAACATTATTACACTAACCAAACAATTGATCTCACTTGAAATATTTAACAAATTACCTTACCTTGATGAATTGTATATTTAAAATTACTTTAAAATTGCAGGATACATTTTGGAAGAGTATCTGAATTTGAAATTTCAGAAAATAAAATGTAATAAGTAAAGTAAAGAGATGTAGATTGGCATAAATAGGACATAACTGTACCCATGAATGTGTAAAATTACAAAATTAGATGATGCCAAAAGAGACAAACAGATGCTAAACGTTCCTTAATATCAGTATTAAAATATGCATAATATTACAATGTTTTCAGTTGTTTTGATAGTTTTCATAAGCCATTTCCAAGCCTAAACCCCTATTAATTTTTTTAAATATTAGAATCTCCATCAGATCTAGTTATGATAGATAATATTTAGGATATTAATTTGTCAGATTTTATTTGCTACTATTGAAAAAATGCCCACATTTTCAGAATCACCATGGAATATCATGGAATTTAATTAGCAGTACCTTTACTGTTGAGATTAAGGGCTGGGATGACTCTAGTGCACTGCAACCAAGAAACATGTAAACATGATGGATTGTCTCATCCACAATCTAACATGCAGCCCCAAATCCATCAAGGTATTCTCCATATACAAAGAGACCTTAATAGAAAGCAAAGCTAACCTGTTTCCTATCGTTCTATCCTATCCAGAGAGACCATCATACTAAAATGGGACATTCAGCTCATCCCCTCATTCTGCCAGCTCCCCCCATAATCTAAAGCTGCAGCAGCCCAGTAAAGAGTAAGTTCTCCTTACATACGTCCTTTCTTCTATATATTGCTCCCCTCGCAACCTCACACACTTAATTTTCACTCTTCTCCCCCCTTCAATTCTGTATAAATTCAATTTGACAACCCTGCTAATTGGATAAACGTCGTTCCCTGTGCTCCTTTAAAGCAGTTCTCTTTTCTTTTCTTGTTTTTGGAGGGCGATTGAGACTGTTCTTTAACATGAATTCCATCTGCTTTATTTCTCCTCTCCCTATTCAATACCCTTCCTGAATATTTATGAAGGGTTTGCTGCTGCCACGACCGCCATCGCAACTTTCTCTCTTTCTTGCCTCCTTCAGCAACCTCTCACCTCCTCTTTCCCAATGCTCCCCCCACCCAGGTTACTCCTTCCTCTCCCCCCCCATAAGATATTCTCCCCTCCTATCTCTCATTGCCCTGCACAATAACCTTCCAAATGCCCCCCTTCCACCCCGCTTTAGATAAACACAGGCAGTGTCAAGTGTGAGGAGAAGGGGGGAGGGAGTTCAACTGCCAGTCAAGCCCCGCATCTTCAATGAGACCCAGAGGCCTACCCTAATCTGCTGCATGCTTGCCATATGGGAGCTCTGTTGCCCTGGGAAACGCTAACAGGCAGAACGGAGCTTAATAGAGTCCATATTCATTGTAATGCAGTGAGATGGCTCGAGGGACTATTGCCCCTGGGGTCTGTTTTTATTCTTCTGTTCGTTCTCTTTCTATCTTGCCCTCCCTTTTTTTTCATTCTTTCCTCTTTTCAAAAGACCAGGTCCCTGGAGAGCTCTAATCTGGAGAGGCTGAGGCTCAGTGAAGGGCCAAGGTTTGGAGCTGGCAGGGAAGAAGAAAGAGAGGTAGGAAGGTGAGGGAGATGAAGAAGTGGAATGGACAGCAAAGGAGCAACTCATAAGCATGCTCTAGGGCAGCTGTCAAGATGCCTCCTTGTCGTGGCTAGATCTGTGTGCAGCAGTTGCAGAAGTCGTTCACCCTCAGAATCTTTGTCTTGCATAGGGAGGCTGGAGGGTGTGGAGATCGCCTAGGCAATGTGAACAAGGACTGCCTGCATAGTCCTTATTGGATGGATGGATGGATGGATGAATGAAGGAAGGCAAGAGGAAAGCCTGGTCGCAGCAAAATTGAGCCATACGAAAGGTGCTAGTCCCAGCAAGCAACTGCTTTCTGCCGGAAGTGCAGGGGTTTGCTGAAAAGTTCTTTGACCATTTGGCAGGATGGAAGGACCATTCTCCTCCATTATCTATTTAATAATAAATAAATAAACCCAAGAATGATCTTGAATATTTAAGGAAATCTCTTCCAAGTTGGAAAAAGAAGTCATCTTTTAAAAACAAAAATGATCCTGCGGTTCACAGTATCTTGGGGAAGAGGAGTCTTAACTGACAACTGTGTTTGAATGAAGTGCCAAATTATTTCTTTCTAGCAAACATGCTCATTGGGACCAAAGCAATCAAAATGTTTATCGCTACTACTCCAAAACAATTCTATCTAACAATTCTTTCTTTTCAGCTCTGATGTTCAAATTGTTCAGTAATTTCTGGGAGAACTATACCACCTTCAGGATGGTGGGGGAGAGGAACTGGGGAAAATGACATATAAATTTGTTTAATAAATAAATATAAAAAGTGTTGTCGCCAAATAATTCACAATACTGTAAATACCATGATATCTACAGTACAATGAAAGTTAGCATTCTGCGTCCACAGTAATTTTGAGGAGTAAAATATTTTCCCCATAAAATATATGAAAATTGCTATGTCTTGTACATTTACTATGTTCTTATTAAGTTTCATGCCTAAATTTTGTGACATTTTGTAATGTTAGAGAACAATTTTTAATGTAGATTTAGAAACCATTTTACATTTAGTGAATATGTCAGATAGATAGATAGAGAGGTAGATAGATATAGATATAGATAGATAATAGATAGTTGTTGTTAGTTGCGAAGTTGTGTCTGACCCATCGCAACCCCATGGACAACGTTCCTCCAGGCCTTCCTGTCCTCTACTATCCTCCTGAGTCCATTTAAGCTCATGCCGACTGCTTCAGTGACTCCATCCAGCCACCTCATTCTTTGTCGTCTCTTCGTCTTTTGCCCTTAATCTTTCCCAGCATTAGGCTCTTCTCCAGTGAGTCCTTCCTTCTCATTAGGTGGCCAAAGTATTTGAGTTTCATCTTCAGGATCTGGACTTCTAAAGAGCAGTCAGGGTTGATCTCCTCTAGGACTAACCAGTTTGATCGCCTTGCAATCCAAGTGAGTTGCATGAGTCTTCTCCAGCACCATAGTTCATAGGCCTCAATTCTTTGGTGTCTTAAGTTTTTTGTTTCTAGTCTATCTTCACATGCAGATATAGGTGGTCCCTGACTTAGGACCACAATTGAGCCCAAAATTTATGTTGCTAAGTGAGATAGTGGCTAGTGAATTTTGCCCCATTTTTACATCTTTTTTGCCACAGATGTTAAGTACTGTAAATCACTGCAATTATTAAGTTGGTAACGAAGTTGTTAAGTCAATCTGGTTTCTTGCTTGTCAGAAGGCCGCAAAAGATGATGTCATGATCCTGGACACTATAACCATAACAAATACAAGTCAATTGCCAAGCATCTTAATTTTGATCATGTAACCATGGGGATGCTGCAACGGTCATAAGTGTGAAAAATGGTCATAAGTCACTTTTTTCAGTGCTGCTGTAACTTTTAATGGTCACTAAATGAATGGTTGAAAATCAAAGACTATCTGCACAAACTATACAACATAACAGCAATGATTTATAGTCCTCTATAAATCCCCTTTATGCCAGACAAGAATCTTGGTTCATCACAATATTAATGTTTTTTTTTTTAAATCTCCTGTTTCAGTTGGAGTCTGGGCAACTTTTGTAAAGGTTCCAAAATTTATCTGAGTCACTATACTTATCAGAGTTATTATTCATACCTTTCACTTATCCTTGGTTGAGTAATTAGCTGGTACTTGGGAAAGGGAGGATGCACTGACTGCATGAATTAATCTCTACAGAAGATGTTTTAAAGAATGCTAGTCTAGTCTTCTCTTGAGAAACCTCAGAGATTTGTAATTCTATAGGAAAATAGCTAATATTGTCTATTGTCTATTCAACCAAGAGGTTAGTGCAGGCAGTGACAGCTCCATTTTAGTACCGACATGTTGTATGAAGTAAATTATTGAGACTAGTTTTAATCTGAATTTAAAACTGCTTTTGGTGTTGGTAAGGTTTTGTACAGATTATATTTATTGGTTATAACATGTTAGGCTTTGTTAACTGTTCATGTTTCAGTGGCTTTTTGTACATCCATTAGGGAATCGTGTTTGAACCAACTCAGATACTTTGCTCTAGAGACATATGTATGCATTTATTCTATTTGGATGTACAGAGTCTGTTCCAAAATGTACTTTCTTTAGCAAGAGGAACATGGTTTTGCTCTTTTACTACAGAGACCTGCCTTTGTCCATCTTCAGTCCTCTTTAAAATCTGTAAGAAGTCTCTGGGGGATTCATCATAGGATATGGAGTGAGATGTATTTAATATGCTGATGTTCTATTTCACCTGAATTTATTAAAATTTCTGGGTTGGCAACTTTTATTATTAAAAACAATCTTAAAGCTGTACTCTTTTGGTTGTCCTTCTACAGGTAGTAGTCTTCAACTTATGACCATTAATGCCCATTTTGATTGTGAGTCAGTAACTGTCATAAAGCAGGTCACCCAGACGACCAATCTGATTTTGCAACCTTTTTTCAGTGGGCATTAATTGAATGCCACAGTTGTAAAATGAATTCCACAGTTGTAAAGGGAACTAATTGTAATTAGGGCCATTTTTGAAAAAAAAAAAAACAGAAATAAATGTTGCTTTTCAACAAAAATGGCGTAAAATGTGATCATGTGGCTGTGGGATGCTGCTAATAATAAAACTGGTCCATAAATATGGACCAGTTGCCAAGTACCCGACATGCAGACACGTGTCTACAGAGGAGGCCCAGAAAGGTTGGGGACCACTGCTTTAAGTTATCCAATTTTATTGAACCTGGAAGAAAATAATCATCTTCAGCAAGTAGCCAAAATCAGATAAGAATTGCATCAATTTGAAGAGAAATTCCATAATTAATGTGCTACCATTTAGAAAGGTCTATTATTATGAATCCCAATCTATGATGATGGTATATCCAAGTGGACATGGCAGGTCTGAAGGCATGACAGGATGCTATCAGCAGAGATGTGCATTTATATATATTTATATAATAATTTGCTAATATAGTAAAGCATTTAGAGCATAATATGTAAAGTATTAAATTTAATGGATTAGACAAAATGACAAAAGGCAACTATTGCAGAACCTTAAAGTTTTACATTACATGGTCGCACCATACTATGCCTCTCATGATATTACGTCCTGCATCTACAACCTACCCTTTCAAAAACTACCTTTTTGAACAGCACTAGAAATATATATTGGACTGCAATACTCTAATCAGCAGATTAGTAAAGTATGCAGATAGGCAGCCTTTATCCAGACTGAGCTGTAATCAGAAATGCGGCTGTGCTTGAGTCTCCAGTGACAAAAGCAAGTATTTGCAAAATATTCTATTGTTCTTTTTGAGAAAGTACAATGGTACCTTAAACAATCTGTCTCCCTGAGGGCCATGACTCAGAAACCACCAGTCAAGAACTCCACCATTTTGTTTGAACTCATTTTCACCATATTCTCCAACCCACTAAGCTGCGTAATGTGGATAATGTCTGGATATAATTATCCTGAGGTGGATAAAGTCAATAAATTGAAGTTGAATCCAGGTCAAAAAAAAAAGCCCATGAGCATGTGATTTTTATGTTGTGGAACTGATTCTGTGTCCCAGATAGGCCTACATTTTAGTGAAAGAGAAGTAGCATAACTTGAGGTGTTCTTGATCCAGCATTTTACTTAAGTCAAGTGGATTTTGTATGTATTAGAGAACCTTTTGTCAGTTTTGGTTCGATATATAAGTACAGCTATCTCTTAACAGAAAGATGGTCCAAAAATGGTTATCCAAAATGGTTCATGCTCTAAGAACCTACTGAATAGACCATCATGTAGATTTGTGGAATTCATTAGACAGCTTTCAATCTGTGGAATAGAATTTTTAACTGTGAAGAAATGATGGAATCACTATATGGCAACATTTTTAAAAAGCTGATGATTTATGTGCTTTTATTATTTTCATCTTTCAATTTTTTGGGTTGTAAATATTTGAAAAAGAAGCTTTCTCTCTAAGAGTGTGTCAGGTTTTAAGATCATTATGGTTGTCTGTAAGAACCAGACACTGTATGTAATTATATATTCTTTCACCTATAAAGCATCTGAAGTCTAAATTCATCTCCTCTTTAAAAGTTTGATCAATTAACTTGATTATACAACTGATTATAGTACTTGATTTAGGTCATCAATGTTACTACTGAAGTAAATAAACAAAGCCTTTTATTTACACACCCAGTGTTTTCCTTCCCAATACCGACACACAAACAAGGAAGTCTTTAATCAACCATGGTTTCCACCTTGTCAGGAAAGTATGTTTTGTGCTTCAAAAAAACCTAAGATGTTAAATCATAGCTTGTAGTTTTTATATCCTAACTTGTTTTGAATTTAATAAATATAACTTCTAATTTCAGCTGAAATAATTTTTAAATGGTATTTTATTTTGGAAACTTCTTGATTTTATTTCAATTCATTCAAGCTGGTTTATGAACTGGTTCATATAACACAATGAATCATGTTAAGGCTCAGCAATAAATGGGTTTAGCACTACTGATTTTGTTTAGTGAATCATTTGGCTCAGGGAATCTGAAGCTGACATCTTTTTTCTTGAAATAAACCATACTAACTTAAATGCCATACTAAATAAACTGCATTCTGTATTTGATTAGCTGATTCAGTGAGGAATAAATGAATGCAGTTAGCATAATATATTTTCATTTGATGAGGAAGAAAGTCATGCCATATTACATTTTTGCCATATTGTGTGCAAAAAATGGGGGGATTATATCTTGGCACTAGATATACTTATTTGATCCAGTTCTATGATTAATTCTCACCCATTTGTTCTCAGGGACAATCTGATTCCCAATATGACAATAGAGCTAACCGAATGGGCAATTTAAAAAAATCCATACTAGTGTGCTTGGCTTATAACAAAGTATTAAAGTAAAAGTTGGGAAGAGAGGGCCTTGAGAAGTTACAATGCACACATGGAGAGAGAGGGAGGGAGGGAGGGGGAGAGGAAGAGAGGAACTTGGCATGGCCGGTAATGTTAACTTTAGTTGGAAAAAATAAACAGACATGAGGAGAAAATGATGATTAGCACCATGAACAATTGCACACCTGTTGGCAGAAAAGCATATAATATCACATTTTGTTGGAAGTCTTCATAAGATGAAGATTCCTTCCCTGCTAACCTCCCATGCTCTTTTCTCCAAACTCTTGAAACAAGCAGCAGGAGAAGGTCCAGCTGGAAAGTTGCTTGTACTGACACAGTTTACATTCTCCATTTCCCCATTCCCTCCACACCACTTTCCCCACACTCCAAAAGTTCTCTAAAGCAGTCTTTAAGCTTTAAACAAATATCAGTTTATAAAGAAGCAGTCTGCTCCTGTTTCTTTCTGCCACCCCTCCATCCCGCCTTTCCCCTCACAGCCAAAACTCAACAAAGGTGGCATGAACAGAACATGTTCAGAAAACAAACATGTGAAGCATAGCCAACAATGAATCTGGATTTAGCATGCCTTCTTAAAAAAAAATAATAGGAAGAAAGAAAAACAGCAAAGTCAATTGGAATTATGTACCAGTCAGAAAAAAACATGTATGTATAAATAGGGAGAACAATGCCTTCAATTCTCAATTTCTGAACTCAACTTCTTCTGTTTCCAAGTAATTCTACTCTTTGTGGGTTCCTACCCACATCTTAAATTAAAAACATAATTCTATATAGTTATTACTCTTCCCAAAAGGGGAGGCATTAAGTTTTCTCAAGTAGTCCAAAAGTATGTCTGACTGCAAACAAAGACCATTGTTGGTTGCAATATATTTTACCTCTAGTGCCCTGCACAAATTTTCTTGGCTTAATCCATGTGGCAACTTATTCCCCTTGACCTTGTCCCCTGACTCCTTCAATGTCTTTTGTCTCAATGTCTCAATATTGTGGAGTGACCTAGTTCAATGAGGGTTCTACATAATGATAAACTCCCCCAGATGATTTTTAGCTATGTTTTGGAAAGTTGTAAAACCTGATGAGATCTTCCTCCTATCAAGCTTTGAGGAAGTTCAACTCTGAAAAAGAACTACCCAGGCTAATATTTACAGGAAAATATCCGGCACCTGTTTCAAAGCACCTTTCATAAATACCCTTCATAATTTGGTGGGATCAAATAATATGCAAACTGAAATGCAATTATTATACATTTACATATTCAATAAAACATCCAATTGAAATTCCCTGTGATTTTTATATAGTTGTATTATACTTTAAATATGAACATTAATTTTCATATGGTTGAAAGGAATTAATCATTGTCCCCTTCCCTTCACCTGTTGGATTTCTCAAAATATTACAAGTGGTCAATAGCAAACAAAAACTAGCCATTCTTGGTCTAGGCTCAAATTACAGAAGATTATTTTCAGTTTATCATTTTGTTTGCTGTACTTTACCTACATAGACTGAAATCTTCAGTCATGGTAGAAATTACAAAATAATCAGATTGAACTGCAATCTCTTAAAAGGTCAGCTAAAGATAAAATGTGAGATAAGGGAGACAGAATTCATAAATATTAAAGACCCATCCCTGTGCTGTCCACCAAGACATATAATTTTCTCAGTGCATCTCCAAAGGTATGTATACATACATACATACATACATACATACATACATACATATATATAGAGAGATCTATATCTATAGATAGATAGATAGGTGGGTTCATTAGATCCAGATTCCCTACACCAGACTATGATTCCCCAATGTTGTGCCAAAGGCCAACAATGCTACCTGTTGTTCTTAGTGAACTCAGTTTCCCTACTGTACCTAAGTATGTATGCATGTATGTATGTATATATGTATGTATGTATGTATGTATAAATTTAAATGGTCTTCATGCATATATGCATGCTGGCCAGCTGGCTAACTGACCCTAACTATGAGAACGTGTCAAAAGTTTTTACTGGACATTTATGGCAGCAGCAGCAAGTTTGTGGCAATACTGAACAGTTCTTCTACTTCAGTTAATAAAAGGGTTAATGCTAGAATAATGTCAAATCATTTGCTTCCTTTTCCAAGCAAAACACATTTTTGGCAATGTTCCCCATCTGGGGAGAGTCATTCCACTCCTCTTTTCCTCCGCCTTCTCTGCTCAACAAATGAATCTCATTGCCCAACACACTTTACAACTAGTTTCATCTTAGTCCAAGCTAATGGTATGTTTCAACTTCTGCCAAAAAGATTTTTTTTAAAAAAAGAACCTATAGTGTAAGTAAAAGGAGAAGTAAAAAGAATAGAGGAGAACAGCTTACTGTGACATGATTACTCTATAGAAAGGAGTTGGGAGTAGCTGAGAGTAGTTTTTTTACTCAGATGATCAGAGACTGTTTGAAGCCAGAATCAAACAGGCCACAAGAGACTATGACTTAGTCTCTTGTCTTTCCTTTCCTGTGTAGTTATAGTTTAGAAATGTATATTCTCGACTCTAGTACCAACCCACTCCTGTTTTTTCTTCTTGTTTTGCATCCTAGTTCCAGCTACTGTCATCCAAGAGCAGAGCAAAACTGGCACACATCCTTCCCCACACCCAAAAGCTAAGAACCAGACAACTGTCTCCGAAGATCATTCCTGTGGCCAAAAACAAGAGGGTTGACTTTCCCACAAACCCAGGATGATTCAGGAGTGATCAGACAAAAATCAACTTTCTGGGTACTCAACCACCCCTCTCTAACCAACAGAATTGGAGGTACTGTTGAGGCAAAACAAGGATGACTAACGTGAGCCCATTCTTTGTATACTTTCTTACCACTTCAAGTCTGTCTAAGACTTTCAAAATTACTGATGTGTGGTTATGTGTTCTCATTCTCTAAATATTCTCTGCTTTTGTCTTAAACTTATGTAAGATCTTGCTTAAGGTGCATTGCAGCCACTCCACAAGAACTTTTGAGGAACACAAGAATGCAAAACTAAATCATCAGATCAAGTAAAAGAAATAAAATTTAGAAGAGAAAAAGAAGCATTCAAAGTTCATGCCATATTGCAAACTGAGCTTAAATGAAATCCCAAGCCTGTAATGAATGAAAACAGCCCTAAATAAGGTTAGTCCTCAACTTACAACCCATCATTTAACAACAGTTTGCAATCATTACGGCCTTGGAATGGGTACTTTACAGCCTGTAAGGCACTTCCAGCTATCATAAAACATCGCAACAGCCACCACATCACATAATTGCATCTCTGAACACTTGATGACCTATTCACTTTTACAACCAGTTGCCAAGTGCACTGCAATCATGTAATAGCCATTTGCAACCTTCTCTGCCAGCTTCCCCAGAAAGTCAAGGAGAAGTTGGCAAGGAAGGTTGCAAGAGGAGGGGACACTGGACTTGAAGTCTGTTCTCTTCGTACACCTCATTATCCATGCAATGAGGAGGAATCCTTTCCTTTGCTGGAGAAATAGGCCTCAAATCTAGTAAAACACTAGCAGAGCCCTTCAGAATGCTGCTTTTTGCCATCAAGTCTGCTCCCCTTGAGAAGAAAATGCCAGCAAACAGTAGGATTGAGCCTTTCAGATTGCTTCTCAAAGGACACTGGAAGAACAGACTTCCAATGTGGCAAAAATGCTAGTGAATGCCAGCATTTTCATGATTCTTCTGCCTGGTATGGCTGAAAAAGGGCCTGGATCTCTTTGGTACGGTGGGAAGCCTAGGTCCTCTCCCCACTATACACACTAGGAAGCCTGGGCCCTCTTCCTGTTACTCCACTTAATCACACGAGCATCGCTTATTTACTACAACTGGAGAGCTGGGGTTGTGGTCATTGAGCAAACCAGTCATGTGACACCTTGCTTAATGACTGCTTCAATCAATGACCGAAAAGATGCATTTTCCTTTCTATTCTGGTATATTTGGAAGGCCCGTGAGACCTATCATTCTATCAAAATTATTCTATTCTATCAAAAAGTGCAGTCTCTCCAGCAGTTCCATGAAAAAAATTCAATTCAATTCAATATTTATTATGGCCTTCTTCCTTATAAAGAAGATAAGAAATGGAAATTGGAAGAATGCAAATCCAAGACCTGAGATTATGCAAGATGAGTTCTGAGAGCATCAGGCAGTATGCACAAGGCTTACCTGGAAAAATCCTCAAAAAGGTAATCAAGCAGCAGATTTATGAACACATAGGTGCTTGTTCATTTCTATGGACAATGAAATGAACAACCATCTTGAACAAGGTGAACAAGAACAAATGAATAAGAAATGAGCAAGCCAGCATGGATTTGTTAAGAACAGGTCATGGCAAACAAATCTTATTGCCTTCTTTGATAAATTGACTAATAGTGGACTAGGGAAAGCTGTGGCTATAGTATACTTTACCAAGTACCACATAACAGAATAGCCCAATGCACATATAGAGAGAAAAGTTACCCGAGGATTGGCTCCAACACAAGTCTGAAAGCTTGGAAGACTAAATCTCTGGTCTTAGTGACCAACTCATATTGGATCTTGCAACATTATCCTGGGACAGTTATATTTGCCTTCATGATAGTATAGTTCATGCATCAATGCTGTAATATACTTAAGATTTCAGTAAGGCATATCTATAATCTACTTCTTGGTAAGATAGAACAATTAGACACTACCACTACCAGATCAATTTGCAGTTGGCTGCCCAGCACATTCAGTGTGTGGTCCTTAATGGAATTACATCTACATCAGAACAGAGAGCTAGCTTGAGCTAGAGCAGGGGTCGCCAACCTTTTGGACATCAGGGACCACCAAACTCATAATTTTAGATCCCAGGGACCACTAACTGGTTCTGTGGGCGTGGCCTAATTTGTGGATGTGGCTTGGTGGTCATGTGACTGGCTGGGCATGTATGTAAATATTATAAATATTTATATAAATATTGAATTTTTTTATAAAAAAAGAGCAACTTTTACCCAAAATCAGGCAAAGCAGGCAGGCAGATTGAGTTACTCACAGAATCACAGATTCATTCAGAAATCTATCTATCTGCCATTGGCTAGCTCAGTCTGCCACATAAAATTTGCTTGCAAGCAAACTCATAAAATTAACTCACAACACACCATGTATGTAAATATTGAATTTTTTATTTTAAAAAAGCAACTTTTATCCAAAATCAGGCAAAGCAGGCAGATTGAGTTGCTCACAGAATCATTCAGTGATCTATCTATCTACCATCGACTAGCTCAGCCTCTCAAATTTGCTTGCCGTGAGTCTGCACTGAATTTGCTTGCAAACAAACCTTCAATCATAAGGGAGGTTTGGCTGTGCTTAGCTAGAAAGCAAGAAATCCAACCATTTCCTGCTTCCTAGGTAATCTGAATCTCCCGGTGCAGCAGAACAGATGATGGTCGGAAAAAGGAAAAATAGCAACTTAGCAGGCAAGTTTACTGAGTAAGGAGTGAGTGGGCGGGGAGGATTCCCGCGGGCCATGTGGGCTGAGCAGCCTTGTGTTTCTGCGCAGCCTGGATTAATTGCTTTGGGGGGGGGGTGCTCTGGGGGTGAGATTTCTATGTGGCCCACCAAAATTTTCTCACGGCCCACCAGTGGTTCTTACGGCCCACTGGTTGGCGACCGCTGATCTAATGGTTAAAGCACCACACTAGCAATCTGAAAACCACGAGTTCTAGCCCTACTTAGATGGATGGATGGATGGATGGATGGATGGACGGACAGACAGATAGACAGACACAGACAAACACAAAGCTGAGGGGGGATTGTTAACACTTCAAAAGATACTCAAAGTTGGAGGGATCTTGATAGATTTGAGCATTGGGTTCTATCCAACAAGATGCAGAATAGTAGTGAGAAAAGTCCTGAACTTAAACAAGAAAAATCAGAAGCACAAGTACAGAATAGGCAGTAGCTGACTCAACACTAGTACCTTGAAAAAGATCTAGGTATCCTGGTGGACCACTGCTTAAGTATGAGTCAGTAGTATACTGCAACTACCAAAGCACAGTCCTAGGCTGCATCAACAGAAAACAACATCAGGATCATGGGAACCAATAGAACTGCTGTATGCCATATTAGCGAGGCCATTTTTCTTTGGAATACTGCATCCAGTTCTGGTTCCCATAATATAAAAAGTGCAGAGTGCAGAGTAGAGGAACAAGATGATAAGGTGCCTGTAGGCTAAAACCTATGAAGAATGACTAAAAGAACTAGGTATTTTTAGTTTAACAAACAGAAGGCCAAGAGGAGACATGATAGCAATCTTTCAATACTTGAAAGACTACAAAGGGAAAAGGACATTGACTTATTTTCCATAGCACATGAGATTACTATCATTTGTCCAAAAAAAGGGACTCCTGTCTTGGAAAAGAGGTTGGACTAGAAGATAACCAAGTTCCCTTCCACATCTATGATTCTATGAAGATAATCGGAAGTCAGTGCAGATTATTAAGAACGAGTTTCATAAATTACTAATTTTCATCTCATTTTTAAATCAAGTGTCTTCCTTAGATTGTAGTTGTTGGCTTTATATATCCTGATTTCTCTCTCATTGCATCGTAATTACTAAGTCAATTAACTGTATATTGGACGATTTGAAATAAATGCTTTTGGGAAGACAATGATAGGTTCACAAATTGTGCAAAGTCATAAATTAGTATAAATGTAGTATGCGTGTGTGTGCGTACGTGTACACACACCCATACACCATTTTAAACTAAAAGCAAAGGAATTGTATTGTGCTTAAGTGAGATATATGAAACCTGTCTTTGTAAAGCATTTATTTCTGATATAAAACTAAATTACAGATTAGTATTAATGTGGGCATCAAATACATGGTCCATGGCCCATCTTCTAGTTAAGGAAAAAATGGAAAGGCATGTTTCTATTTTTAACTAACCATAGTTTATTGTACATGAACATATATAAACCTATGGAAGCTTCAGTCACAATTAATTCAAGGAAGCCTGGAACACACTGTAAATTTTCTGTCTTGACTTGTTCATCAACTATTAGTCACTATGGTCTCAGTTATAAACTTAAATATGACTATTTTATATCAGAAGCTTTCTTTTTAAAAATCTACTCATAATCGTATCAAAAGAAGTAGTACATAAATCCAAAAGTTGAAACTGGTTTGTGTGTATGTGAGTACGTTTAATGGCAAAATTTAATATTAAGTTGCACTCAGATCTCTATCTTCTTCCTAATCAGTACAAAACTCTATGATAATCCTTTAGTTCACCTTTAATTGGTATTGCCATGTATTGCCTGTAATGCAATAAAAGTTATATACTGTCAGTGTAACCATTTACACACATCTATCCTATATTATCTTGCTCCTTCTCTTATCCTACTGTATATATAAATGTGACATTTCTTGGGACTATATCTGTACATATTCCTAAAATGTAACTGTTGCAAAAAAAACAGGACTTGCTACAATATTTATTTATGACAGTATATTATTACACTATTCTATATTTCCCACATTGATTACTCCACAGTTTTTACTGTCATAGTTTTATTATATTATTTAAATATACTGTAAAACACTTCAGAACATTAAAAAAATAACATTTAATGGGGAGTATTATCATCAAATAAAAATCAAATAGGTTTATTATAACCATAAGGCCACAGTATAATATAAAACCTAAAAGTAAGTAAATATAAATATATTGAAAAGTATATAAATATAGGATATATAACAAAGAATGAGGATGAAATATAGAATATAAAGCTGTACACTGGCCAGAGCTACTCTGAGATGTGGTAGTAGTAGCTACTCATAGTAGCTACTCTACTATGTGATACCTAAATTTGATAAAAAATGAAAACGAAAACAATTTTTAAAGTACAGGGATATAAGTACATTGATAATAGAATAAAACAGTATAAAATGCAAATAAGAATGTCTAAATGAATAAATTAGAATCTTCCACTATAAGTAAGTTGAATAACAGAGGAGGCACAAAACTGAGCAACTTGGGAGGAAATACAGATAAATCAACTGATAAATGAAAGTTGTTTTCTCTGTCTGAAAAATTCTTCAGGTTGAGGTTGATGATACTCATCCTAGAGTCCTTGTAAAGGAAACATAGCTAAAGATTCTATTGAGCCATCACCACATTGGCATAGGTACTAGTTTAATGGAGTAGTCTTACAGTATCCAAAGAGGACTGAGGAGGGCAATGTGTTTAGCCTGACTAAAATAGAAGCCCTAAATAATTTTATATTATACTGGAACTAGATGATAAATAAGAGGCTGATGCAAATCCTTTTTGAAGAATCCCTTAAATTATAGGACTAGATACTAAGCTTAGGTTAATTCAAAGGTCCATATCCCAGATCTATTTCTTGTGAGCACATCTGATATTTTCAAAGTCTACAGAGCAGAGTATCTCTCTACTGACAAACCCAATAAATAGATTTTACTTGTAACTTTCAGCACCCCAAGATATTTAAGGGTACACACCTGTTCAATGGAGTTCCATTAATTAATTCCATTAATTTGCCATTTATGGTAGCAAACAAATATTAAAACTTTAGTTTTCTGATAATTTATTAATAATATTACTTTTTCACAAGATTAGCAATAATCTTTTGTTTCACACCAGTATCCCTAGTTGCCTTCTCATTCCTACCTAAGAAATAAACATGATAATTACATCTTCTGCATATAAAGTGCCAGAGTCACTCATTCCTCTACAACAGAAGGGTAATGAGAAGAGATTATGAGTTCCTGTATTATGGAATTGATGTAGATATTGAAAAGTAAGGGACCTCGTACAGGTAGTCTCAACTTGCAAGAGTTCATTTAGTGACTGTTCAAAATTACAAAGGCACTGAAAAATGTGACTTATGACCATTTTTCACAGTTACGATCTCTGCAGCATCCCATCATCATGTGGTCATCTTTTGTGACCTTCTCACAAGCAAAGTCAATAGAGAAGCCAGATTCACTTAACAACCAGGTTACTAACTTATCAGCTGCAGTGATTCACTTAACAGCTGAGACAAGAGGAGGCAAATGGGGCAAAAATCACTGAACAACTGTTTCACTTAACAACAGAAATGTTGGGCTCAATTGTGATCGTTAAGTCGAGACAATTTGCACAGTATACAGTCTTATTTGCCTCTCTATGTATTGGAATTAACTTCAGAGAAATGGGTATTAGGAATAGGAAGGTGTTTGTCAACTAAGGAAGTTTAAACTGCCCAAGGAGCTGCTGATCCAGTTCTACAGAGGAATGATTGAGTCTGTCATCTGCACCTCTATAACTGTCTGGTTTGGTTCTGCAACTCAACAGGACAGACACAGACTTCAGAGAGTAATTAGGACTGCAGAGAAAACAATTACTACCAACCTGCCTTCAATCGAGGGCCTGTATATACTGCACGAGTCAAAAAGAGGGCTGTGAAAATATTTACAGACCCCTCACATCCCGGACATAAACTGTTTCAACTCCTTCCCTCAAAACAACTCTATAGAGCATTGCACACCAGAACAACTAGGCACAAGAACAGTTTTTCCCCGAAAGCCATTACTCTGCTAAACAAATAATTCCCTCAAACCTGTTCAACTATTACAAAATCTGCACTACTATTACTGTTAAATCTTGTCATCACTCCTTACCACCTATTCTCTCCCACTTGGGACTGTATGACTGTAACTTTGTCGCATGTATACTTATGATTTATATTGACTGTTTCCTAGTATGATTTGATTGCTTATTGTACCCTATGACTATCATTAAGTGTCATACCTTATGATTTTCAACTCCTGACAAATGTATCTTTTATGTATACTGAGATTATTTACACCAAGACAAATTCCTTGTGTGTCCAATTACACTTGGCAAATAAAGTATTCTATTCTATTCTATTCTATTTCTATTCTATTCTATTGGCTTTGCATTTTCCTGGGCAGTTTTTCCCATGCTTAAGTTCAACTTTTTCAACTGATTATAAATTCTCTCACACCTTTTACACAAATGATAAGAAGGAAGGAGGGTTCCCCTCCTTCCTTCCTATGACACTGCATCAGAAACTGCTTTGGCACTTATCTTAACTTTAAAAGGTGGTTTGATCATAGCATGAAAGAGTCTTGTTGAAAATTTTATTGCAGCCCAGATATTAATGCACACATCCTTGATCATGATTTAAGATTTTTCTGTTCAATGATTCTGGTTTTTAAAATGCATGCAAACCGAGTCCTCTTCTATAGGGCAGGGCTGTCAAACTCCCTGCCCGCGGGCCAGATGTGTCATATACTGGCCATGCCCACGCCCAGTTTAGCGAAGGGGGGGAAGTCCTGATATGTCACATGATGCTGCCATGATGATGTAAGTTTGACACCCCTGAACAAGAGTATGAAGTGATATAGTTGACTGGCAAAACTTCACTTCTCAAAGTACTGTATGCTTTAGCCATTGCTTTCACTTCATGCTCCTATAGCTAAAAGCATAGGTGGAAATCTCAGTTATAAAGATATGAACAGTTGACACATCAAAAGTTGCATACCTAATCTTTTTATAATTCTTGCAAGGACAGGAAAATTCAGAACTCACCATTTCACAGATCTGGGATTGCGCAATTAAATCTAACAAATTGTTCATCATTGGGGAAAGCAATTTTAAGTTACCCAGTTATTGTTTCATTTTGGTTGAATCAGACAACATAGCTAGATCCTTATTTTTTTTCTTTCTCTCCCATATATGGCATTTTACTGAAACATCACTTCCAAGAATCTAGTGAGTACACATATCATGGATTACATGTGCTAAAAAGAAAATCCCCAGAAGCTACATAAGGCACAAAATCATTAAATATTTCAATTCTCTTCGAACATGCATCAAAGAAAATACTTCTAGTACGTTTAGCAACCCATATGGGTCATCTCCACTTGTTTGGATTACAATTGGAGGCTTAAATTAAGTTCTCAATGTGAGTTTACAAGCAGATTGTTTAAACATCGCTGAAGACTTTTATAGTTCCGAAAAGGTTCTTGCCTTTAATGATTTAAAGGTTCTAAAGTTAAACTGAGCTTCTGCAATGAGATACAAAAACCAATGGTACTTAGAGCTGCAGAATTTAAAATTGAACTTACATAGTTTTAAATAAGATTAACTATGATTAAGAAAATCACAGCAGAGATGGAAGACAATCAAGCTTTAGCTATTTTCCAAAAGGATGGCCATAATATTCAGGATCTGAATTGTGTCTAGAAAGATATGAAAGCACAAAAGTTTATGCACTGGGTCTGGGACTATGCACCACTTTAGATTTGAAAGCAAAAACCTGTTAGGCCAAACAGTTACAAACATCATCTTGTTCTCTCTGTGGCGGAAAATAGTTGGGTGATCCCAGGAGATTATTCAATTGTTTTAAGAAGCTGGCTCAGGTAAGTGTAATGTTTTATCACATTGTCAAAAATACTTTTTTGCCTTCAGATCCAAATTAGTGCACAACTTTATTATGTTTTTCCAAGGACACATTTTATTAAGCATTTTATTAAACATTTTATCTTCTATTCCATACTTGGAAAACTGGAAACTTTTAAAGTGGCATAGCTGTATGTAAAATGTAATCAAGGACATTTTCTCAAAACATGAATAGATCTAAATCCAAAATATAACAGGAGACTACCAGGATCACTTACTTGAATCTGTATACAGTATGTTAAATGTATATGTAGTTTTATTTAAATTTATTTCAAATATTCTAATCCATTTTTCTATTTCAAAGCCCTTACTTTGAAATTTATTTATCTGAAGTCAAACACACACATGTCATGGATTCTGGACAGATTCCTGAAGAATACTAGTAGATATTAGCTGCAGTGTTATTTATCAAAAACAAACCAATGCCTTTTATTTGTAAGATACATTATACATTTGCAATGCTTAAACTTTACTTCTCATTTTATATTTTTATGACCTCATTATAATCCTGAGAATTAGGTGATTTTGTATTTAACACAAGTTCCCAAGTTCATAGTATTAGTATAGAGAAAACTTCCTACTACCCCACATTTTTACATGCACAAATAACATGAATAAAGTGAAATACCAGAGATTCAGTATGAATAACTTGTACAGCTTTATTTAAAAGTTTGCATCAACTATATCAATAATAGATAGTAAAATCTCTAGAGCACACTTGCTGTGGAATTCTGGATGTTGAAATCTATACATCTTAGAAGGTCTGACATTGAGAAATGCAGTTCTAGATTAATGCTAGACATATCATGGTTGTCCTTATTATCACTATTATACAGGTCTTCACATTGTAAGCAATAGCATTAGCACTTAGAGTTATATACCGCTTCAAAGTGTCTTACAGCTCTTTCTAAGCAGTTTACAGAGTCAGCATATTGCCCCCAACAACCTTGAATCCTCATTTTTCTGATCATGGAAGGATGGAAGGCTAAATCAATCTTGAGCTGGTGAGAATCGAACTGTCAAATTGCAGGCAGCTGGCAGGCAGCAGAAATAGCCTGCAGTACTGCATTCTAACTGCATTCTATTATGCCACCATGACTCCTAGGTTAAGGAGAAATGCATCAATGTGATATGCTTTTGAAAATCCAATGCTATACATTGAAAGTAGTTTCAACATATATGCCCCTTCACAGAGCTACTGGAAACATAATCTTAAGAGATTCATTGTAAGGCTTAAATGGTAGAAGCAGCAGACATTTTAACTAAGTGTGTTATGCACATTTTCTGTGACTATAATACTTCTCTAAAAATTAACTATCAATGTAAATTAATAACATAACAAATTCATAACCTCTTAATATATATTAACAGGAAATAAAATTACACTTAGTTCCCACCTGTGCAAATCAATTCTATATACTTTTATGAAAACACTAAACAATCCATGACCTGTTGGGCCATCATTTCAAGGATATTTCCTTATCAGGCCTTCAACCATAACAGAACTTCCAATATATATAGTTCTTAAAAATTCACAAAGTTATTTAGAGATATGTCTTGAAAGTAGCCCATATTGAACTGTATAGCACAGTTAAACATCAGAATAGACCACAGGAAATATGTTATGACATCTTGCATGATGTTATAATTTTAGATTATAAAATGCTTTATAAAACTTGTCAAATTTCAATTCCAAAAGAGTCATGGGTCCTATATTTTGGATGCATTCTTTAAGTTACCCCATTTGAGGTACCTCAGTTGAAAAGATTTTGCTCTGTAATGCACTGTTTTGCCCAGTTAAAGGTGGCAGATAGAAGAGTTTTAATAATGTATAGATTAGCATAGTCTTCCTTTGCTTAAAGAATTTTCTTTATATAATACAATATTCCAAATATTCATATTAAGTTTTGCATCTAGTAAGAGCTGTGGACTTGTATTCTTAAGTATGGCAATAATGAGATCTAAAGAAAGAACACAAGGAATATCTAATAAATTTTTCAAAAGTTGTGTAACTCATAAAAGAACTCAAAGAAAAGTAACACTTGCCCTACAATTTGTTATTTTAGACAATAATGCACTTTTGTTCAATCTCCTATAGAAACCACTAAATCTTGACTTTGGTACTTAAATCAACTTAAGATGCTCCTGTAAATAATTATTTCCTTCCAATCCACTAGACAACACAGCTAAACATCTAGTTATAAAATCTAAAAATTTTCTGTACATAAAGAAAAAGCAACATTTTCAATTTCTGTTGTGTTTAAAAATGTCTGCCAAGACCAAGCAGCTACAAGGGAAAAGGAAAGCAATAAAAGTGTTTCTTCACAGCAAACCCATCCATGCATTTTCTGCCCAATAGAAGCAAAGGATGCTGCTGCATTTACATGCTTCACTTCTCTATCAAAACCCAAGAGTGCGCATTTCTAGAAGCAGATAAAGATAGATAGATAGATAGATAGATAGATAGATAGATAGATAGATAGATAGATAGATAGATAGATAGATAGACAGACAGATACAGGCTGCTATGGAGAATTTCCAAGAGCATTCTTTCTTTTAAAGCACATGTTATTGGGAGAAGTTTAGTCAAGTGCTGGGGTTTAACAGCAGATGCCAGGCCTTCTATTTTGGTCAAGACTCAAGATACCAAAAGAAGTAAGAGAACCTTAGTACAATCCCACCTGTCTAGGAGGGATAACAAACCTGCATAAATACAGTTGAGAGAATCACTGAAGTCTATTCCTTCTTTTCTCACAAATTATCAAATTCTCTCAAAGTATCCAACCAAACATCCCTATTCCTTTCCTTAAATTTTCAGGGCAACAAAGTACCAAATTGCGGCTGACGTAGCAAAGTAGTAAAATAAAATGATAATAATAATAAAAATCAATCTGGTTGTTTCCCTTGTTGTTTCAATCATCCCCGGGAATGGTTTTGCTGTTATTTGGGGGTATGTTTCAGACTCACCTAAGATTTCTGCTGATGCTAACGGGAGACCCAACTAAGGAAAAGGAAGAAACGGCAAGGGAGGAGGGGGAACGCGAGGAAAAATAAAACAGCAACAAAGAAGCTGAAACCCCGAGGCTGAATAAGGTTTCAGGCCGGACAGATCTGCGAAGCACTCACCAAAGTAAAGCTGGAGCAGATGACCTGGATGCTGAGGCTTTAAAGGAAACAAAAAACAAAAAACAGGAGACTGCTGTAACTTGGATGCTGGCTGCTTTTAGGAAGAGTTGCAACTTTCCTAAAAAGCCCAACGAGATAGGAAGGAGACGCTGCGGAAAGGCGCTGGAATCGAGGCAGCCAGACCCTCCATATGGGAGAAGGTTTTTGGATGACTGAACTCTCAAACAATTCCCTTCTTTTTGCTCGCCCACTTCTGGAACCTCCCACTCCTCCTCCTCCCTTTTGGAGGAGGGGAGAAAAGGGGGAGGAGCTGAAGAAGTGAAAAGAGGGGAAACCGAGCTCCCTCCAAAAGGGGTCCCAACAATACCCTTCCCCTTCACGCTGGGTCGGCGGCGAGAGAGGAGAGCCTTCCATTTGCACCTGACGCCTCAAAAGAAAGGAAAAGGGCGATGTTTTAAAAGACTGCTTGTAAAATCGATTTTCCAAATGTGAGAGAAGGGTAGGATGGGAAAATCAGATGCAAAAGTTTGGGTGTGGGGGGGAAGAGAAGGGGAGCCTGTGGTGGCCAGTCCTTTGCTTTGCAACTTGATAGGCAGCGATCTTTAGTCCTAGCTGCTGATCCATATTGACCAGCAACAGGCGACGGAATAGCGAAAGTTAGGAGCAAGTTTGGTGCAGTGAATAATTCTCTTTTATCGTAATGAATAATCTCATTAAAAAAAAAAAGCCACACCAATCAGACTACGGATCGCAAAGGTACATTTAAATGTGATGATAGAGCGACAGATCATTTCAAGCAGGTTGTTGACAGGAAAATCAATCCCACGAATAGAGATTTCAGGCATTGATAACAGATAATCAGAGTTGGAAGGGACCTTATAGGTCATCTAGTCGAACGTTTAAGTCTTGCTAAGGGATAAGAAAGGAGATGAATGGTTTGTGTGTGTGTGTGTGTGTAAAAAGACTTCTTCATTCTAAAGACCAGGAACCAAAATAATAGATTTCTATCATAGGAAGGCAGAAGTTTAATGAATGTTGAAGCAAACTTCCTAACAGTAAGAGCTGTTTGATAATGGAATCAATTAACCAGAATGGATGGCCAAATGCATCATGCTGCTATGATGATGATAGCAATAGCACTTAGACTTATATACAGCTTCACAGTGTTTTACATCCATCACTAAGCAGTTTACAGAATCAGCATATTGCCCCCAACAATCCAGATCTGCATTTTACTCCCCACCTCCACCCCCCCCTCCGACCTCAGAAGGATGGAAGGCTGAATCAACCTTGAGCTGCTCAGAATTGAACTCCTGGAGTGAGCAGTGAGTTAGCCCTGCAATACTGCATTCTAACCACTACTACAAGATGATGATGATGATGGGTTTTCTTAAATCTAAAAATTCTGCATGGCTGATCAATTTGAACTATTGCAAATCTGGGCAGCGTAAAGTCAACAAATAAACAGTAAAAAGCAGATGCAATATAGGTAGTCCTCAACTTACAACCCCAAATTTCTGTTGCTGAGACAGTTGTTAAGTGAATGTTGCTCCGTTTAATGACCTTAATTGCCACAGTTGGTAACATTGCAGTAGTTAAGTTAGTAAAATGGTTGTTAAGTGAATCTGGCTTCCCCATTGACTTGTCAGAAGTTTTGCAAAAGGTAATCGCTTGACCCCAGGACATTACAGACATTATCGATGTGAGTCAGTTGCCCAGCACCTGAATTTTGATCCCACGACAATGGGAATGCTGCAACAGTCATAAGTGTAAAAAATGGTCATAAGCCACTTTTTTCACTGCCATTGTACTGTAGGAAGTTAGCACCCACCCCTCTCCTAGAAAATTGAAATATCCTACAAAATATTAAAAAGGCAGAATATTTCCCCTAAAAAGAGTAGAAACTCAGAAGCAGAAACTCACCTCAGAGAGGCAGAAGCTCAGCCCCCCCCCCCACCTTTGCTAATGGGTCATTAAGGCCTAGGCCAGAGTATTCTACATAATAAAGGCCTCTACCCATCTCACCACCTGGCCTGGGAAGGTTGTAACAGCCAACACTCAAGTGAAGCCATGTGGTCCAGACAAAGCCTACAAAGTTAGTTAAGACCCCCGCCCCTGGGAGTCTGACAGCCAATGGAATACATTTCTTACACAGGAACAGGAAACACTAAGGTGGGGCCCAATAGAAGTTATAAAACTAAGGGTATCTCAGCATCTCAGCCCTTTTTCCTTCTTTCTTCATCCAGGGCATGTGATCCTGTCCAGCATTAAACCATCTTTCCAAACAGCCTCCAAGTTTCCAGTGTCTTTTTCCCCACTTGGAACTGAACCCAGAAGGATAATTCTTCCAACAGTACCTTCGAACAGTCACTAAATGAATTGTTGTAAATCAATGACTACCTATAGTATTTGTACTGTAAACAACTGGTTTAGTTTAACTTATCTTAGACTTTACCTCTTTCTCTGTGTGTTTTTTTAAATAATGGAAAGCCAGGAGGAAAATAAGGAAAATCTTAGAGCTCTTATTTCATATCTATTAGTTTTCTTCTAGATAGAACAATTCCTTTCAACTGCAATTCCTCAGGTAGTCCAACTACTCACCCAACCTGGGTAAAAGACTGAAGTCTGAGGAATTATAATCAAGTTATTTTGGCTATAGAATAATGACTACCTATATTGCCTCTCCTTGTTTTTACCAATTGTTTATTCGTTGACTGTATACTGCCCAGAGTTGCAATAGCTCAAATTGGGCAGCGGTGCAGAATTCTTAGATTTAAAAAAAAAATGACTGCCAGTTAGCCATACTAATCTAATGTGGATTAGGGAATATTCTTCTATGCTTAGATTTTTTTAAAAATTAAATAACCATTTAATTTTGGACTTGTTGGAGTCTAGTCTAGAGCATGTTGTTCATGAAAGGATTAAAGAGATTACAGATTTCATCTAGAAGACAAGCTAATCTGAGAGAAGCAACCTGCACTATATAGAATGAGAAATCGTTGCCTCTTCTGTAAGAGAGGCAAAATTTTGTTCAAAAAGACATGAATAAGAAGCCCTCAGCTTAAAGATTTTAGAAGTTGGTTTCCCTTGTTTATTTTTTGTTATAAAGCTGTTTGTCGGTTTGATAATGCATAAGAAATGGGATTATTATTTTCTTCAATTAAATAAAACTTTGATCAGTGAGAAGATTAAAAAAGTGTTTTAGTTCAGGGACTTCATCATTTAATTGGAAAACTCATTTAGGGTTTTTAACCTGCAGTGAAACAGAAGCCATTGAACTATCCTAAGTAGGTACAGGTAGTCCTCAACTTATAACATTCATTTAATGATCATTCAAAATTATAACGGCATTGAAAAAAGTGACTTATGAGCATTTTTCATATTTCCAATCATTGTAGTATCCCATGATCAAAATTTGGGCACTTGACAATTGGCATGTATTTAGGACAGTTATATTGTCCCTGATCAGGTGATCACCTTTTGCGACCTTCTGACAAGCAAAATCATTCAAGAAGCTAGATTCATTTAACAATTGTGTTACTAACTTAGTTGCAGTGATTCATTTTACAACTGTTGCAATAAAAGATTGCAATATCGGTCAAAATTCACTTAACAATTGTCTTGCTTAGCAGTGAACATTTTGGGCTCAATTATGGTCATGAGGTCATAAGGACTACTTGTACATAAAATAAATCCATGCATGTTCTATGTCTGTGTACATTCTAAAATGTGTGTTCAGCATTTACGTAAAGAAACATTGTGAGCTGAAAAAGTTATAGAAGGAAAGGCAAATAAGACTTGTACATAATTTTGTTGAATTCTGATCAAATCAGCCTTTTACTTTCCCCATCCCTGAAACAGCAACTTAAAACACTGGCTATGAAAGATAATTAATTTCTTTTTCATTTGAATAACTGCACATAATCTTGACTGTAATAGTTTGTGCCATTTGAGCGTGAACCACAGCTGAATTAAACCATCAGGAAGCACATTGTGCACAATTATAGCCTACTCCATAAATTGTAGAATTCTGATAAAAGCAACCTTGATATTTTCAGTTAGTCATCTCACAGAAATAATGATGAAAAACTCCATCACTTCATGTGCTATACTGCTATGGCAGTCTCCCAGAAAACATGAGAAAGAGAGAAGAAGAAGAAGAGGGAAAGCATTAAAAAAAATCACCTCCTTGTTAGGGGCCTCAGCCTACCTCAAAAAAGAAAAAAAAATCTTTGCAAAAACACCTGTCTCTTTCTTTCCAACTAATCCAAAACATTCCAAAGACTGCAAAATGACCTGCACAATTGCTAGGTCAAATCAAATTCCATCACTTCTCAACCAGACTATTGCCTCAGCAAAGCTGCCCTAAATGGTCTCTTTTCTGTGTTGTGACTAGGGAGAAAGTTATACAGGGTTGTTAATAGGTTTTCCAATCCTTCAGAATAGGAGGTGAAACAGACGTCCCAGGTCTCTTAATTCATCTTGAAATTGAGAATATTTTCTTTGCATTTTCTGGTTCTGCTCCAGTGCACCAGCTTTGCCAGATCTCCCTACACAAGGGAGCCTGCTTCAGTTACCTGGATTAGACAAAAATATTGACAGTTCATTTGAATGTGGTTGCTTTGCCACAGGAGTGGTCATCCTACTTTGGATCAGTAATTGCAGTTAAAAAGACAACTTGCAGAAACTCCCAGAAGTTCGTAGGGTCAAAATACAAGGCCAAAGATATCCCTGTATTCATTGCAATGCACACCTATGCAAGTTAAAAAGAAATTCCTGTAGGACTGGTATGACTATTTTAGCCAGAGAAACCCCATGTTGCTGTAAAAAAAATCCTTAATTTGCTTTTAGATGATTTCTTTTGAACCTCTCATTGTTGGGCCTCACTTCCTTGACCTAAAATTCCTGGAAATCTGCCTGATAGATTTATTTAAGATACTTCTGTCCAGTGTTTATGCCAGCTTAAGAAAGCCCTGTTCTAACTGATGTTAAAGTTACTTCTTGCTCTGGTGTTAGAACTGGCTAGCAAATGTTTCTGGAAGGTAGAATCAGATGTTGTCCTATTGTCATTTCCTTTTCACCCTCAAAGCAATGTCTATGCATATTTTCGTGCTCTGCTATGTTGCCTATTCAAAAGTATATATTTCTATCCTATCTCAGTTCATGTGCTCCTGTCTGGGCTACAGTGCTTCAGTTTGCTATAGATCGGTTCACTGGGTGCTTTGCAACAGACAGATTGCCCTTTCAAAAAAGAGTAAAAATAAAATAAAACTAATATATTCAGGATCCACATAGTATATCCACCAGTCTACAGTACATCTTATATTTATTCCAGAGATATTCATATAACCATTTCATATATTTTCTGTTTCCATTTAGCCAAAGTTTACCTATTAAATTTTATTAAATTTTCATTCCCCTCCTTTTTAATCATAGTATAATACTCTCATTACAAATACTTTACATTCCAATATAATCCTTTCTGATTTATCATATTTGCTATTTTTTCATAACCTTTATATAATCAATTACATTTTCTATTTCATGTCTAATATAATATGTTTATACTAAAGAAAAAGAAAAAAGAGAGAAAATTAAATTTCCTTTTTGTTTCAATTTAGCCAAGTTTAACCTATAAAGTTTAATTTTCATCCCACTTTTTGGTCATAATAGTATAATTTTTTCCAGTTTACCATATTCTCTGTTTTTCTAATATCATTTAAATAATCAATTACATATATAGATAGATAGATATAAATATAGATATAGATATAATATATATATGATTTGATAACAATAAAACCCTCTTAATTTCTCTCACTGTTTCTTCGTTTTTCTCATATATAATTATATAATAATCTTAAGATAATTCCCAATAAGTTTTAAACTTCAAAACTCCCCAATCTACATTTCTAATAAAAAATACCAAAATACATTTCCATGTGGTATCCCCCCTTTATAATATCTTTAACCCTTATCTTTAAATCTCTTGGCCTTGTCATTTCTTGTAATTTTAGCCAGTTTTCCCTTTTCTAAATTTTTCCGGTCTTTCCTCTTTACTCCTCTTTTTCCTCTAGTATTATTTTTATTTTCATCTGCTAATCACTTATTTTTCCCCCACCCTTTCCTGTTCTCTCTTTTGGAATTTCTTCTTGTACATCTTCTTCTTCTGTTCAATCTTGGGGTATTTTCCCTTTTGTTTGTTACATCTATCATCATCCATGTCTTAGTTTTGATTCCTTTTATGTCTTTTGGCAATATCCCTTATTCTCTGTGCTCTTCTAAGCTGCTTTCCTCCTCCTTTAACTCTTCCTCCTTCAATTTTCTTTGTTATTCTGAGAACTGCATCGCCATTAATTTTTCTGCCGGTGTGTCCAATAATTCCATTCTTTCTTTTAACATTCCTCTCAGAATTTGCAATTCCGACTTCAATTCTTTGCCTGTTTTTTCTATTGTTTTAATCAGTTGAGTTATTCTTTATATTATTAAAAGTCAGAGTCTTTTATTTTAGTCCTTGCCAAAAATATCTGTTTGTTTCAATTCCTCTTATTAATCCTTCTGTCTCCTTGTCACAATCAACACCAAGCAGTCCCAAGGTATTATCTTCATTTGTCCTTTAGCTGCAATTCCCCGCTCCCCACTTTTTAGTGCTTCTGGGGTTCTTGTTATAGTATAGTCTTTTATTTCATTTCATTTCTCATTCACACATTTATCAGACCAGTAATTTTCCATGAAATCATAAGAGAAAAAGTGCCTTTAACCATTAGATAGTGCTTTACATCTCTTTCCACTTTTCAAAGTTCTTTTTTCTCTTCAATTGTATTAACGCTAATTTTTAACCATTATCTCTTTTAAATATAGTCAATTCTAGGCAAGTCCAGCATTCTATTCAATGCCTAATTAATTCCAGTTTCTGTATCTTGTTCCAAATTTAGTCTCTAATTCTGTTATAGTCCTTTTATAATCCAATTTTTTATTTACCTTATATTTTCCTCTTATTTTCCATTCGCTGCTGTCATACTCTTAAACAAGGGCTCTTTCTTTCTCGGGTTATCAAAAAAAATCCAAGTTCTTTTGTCTGGTTATATGCCACTCACCACTTCACCATTCCAGCATACGCTTAAGTCCTGGAAGCTTCCCATCTTCAGGGCAGTCATTTGGCGCTACCTCCTGTCTTCAAAGGGAGTATGCCTAGCCAGATACAGGAGATGTAGCTCCTCTCGACCCGTCTAGCAGTCTCCCCTCTTCCCCCACCCCTCCGAGGTGAGTCCAAGATGGATCCAGTCCTGTTGGGACCAGGGGTGGGATTCTACCAGTTCGCACCTATTCACTAGAACCAGTTGTTAACATTCTAAGCAGTTCGGAGAACTGGTTGTTAGAAGAAATTACTGGCCTAATCCTGTAAGGAAGGCAGGAAGGAAACATTCTGGTGTTGCTTACAGAAACTGACTCTCCGTTAACCCTTATTACATTCTTGGCAGGACTAGACTTCCTGTCTCAGGAACTTCTCTGGAGTTGTTTTTCCATCCTTTGTTGGTACTTTGCTTGTGTGGAGTGACCATTCAAAGTTACAATGGCACTGAAAAAAATAATTTATGACCATTTTTCACACTTACAACTGTTGCAGCATCCCCACAGTCATGAGAGGCCAGGCGAGGAGATGCATACCTCGATGTGAGTGATATTGAGTTGGTCACACCCAGTCAATAACATGACCATCAAGCCATGTCCACCCAGTCACATGACCACCAAGTCACACCCACCACCTAAGCCATGCCCACAGAACCTGTTGTTAAAAATGTTGAATCCCACCCCTGGTTGGGACCCTTCAATAGGATAAGCACGGATTGAAGCCACGTTTGATCACGGTCTTCAGTTCATCTTCGACAGAAGTGCCACCAGAAGCCCAAGGTGTTTGCCTATTGAAAAGAATGACTATGCCCCTATTTTATGCCACCTACATATGATATCTGTTGATGCTATAAACAAGTCAATGTTAGGTGCCAATACAAATGGAAATGTGTATGTCTAGACAAGTGTGCATCAAAATATACACAAAATTTACTGTAGATTAAAAAAAACATTTGTCAAATTCACAAAGATGCAAATCTGAGAACTAAATTTCTCAATTTGGCAAATTTTAGCATTTGGCAAAAATAATGACCAAAATTATGTTTGCTGTCTTGAGTTATTTGACAAAATAATAAAGGCAGGATACAAAGAAACAAACATATTCTCCCATTCCTAGCAACAGTAAAATCTTAAACCAGCTTCAAACCTGCAAATCTGAAGAATACAATGTTGGGAAATCTACCTTAAATAAGTCCATTATATCTACTTGTGCTCTCCATCTCCTGGACAATGAAGAATAAATCAGCTTAGAGTCCTTTAGGATACGGCATGCTTTGTTAAAGGATATTAAAAGAAGTCATATGTTTCTCCATGCCACCCACTAGGCTCAACCCTAAAATACTTTTCAGCCTCCCTTTCAAAGCAGCTAGGGGCATCAAATTTCTTCAAAACTTCAACAAATATTTCTGTCTTGGACTTAATTCTAAGGAACTTCTGATACTCTGCCTATATTTTCCTTTGCTTCATTTCATTTCATCATATTGCTCCAAGTTCTTACAAAGAAGGGCCATCCAAAGCAAATGCTTTTTCATCTTGATGTCTACAGTTGCTCAGTCACCTATGTTTATTTAAGTATTACATTTTCAATGTTTTGGAATAATGTCAATTTGAATTGGCATGAATATAAAATAATATAGGAGAAGAGAGAATTAGATCCCGTGTTACAATGCTTTTTCATAAATAAGTAATTTTTCTGTACTTTAGACATCTTTGCAAGCCAAAATGTAATACCAGAACAATTCAGCCAAGCAACGGGAATAAAATGTGCTTTGGAGTTTCAAAATGGTTGATATAGTAGTATTAAACTGCCTTGTTCCAACTGAAGTCCAAGATGTAAAAGGATATCTAATGGACTTTATTTTCAGAATTTAAGTCAATATGAAAAAAATATCTTTATTTCAGAACAAACTACTGATAGTGTTGGATAACAGATTGGGCCCATTTTTCACAACAAACAGTAGGAACCATGAAAAGCTGAAATTTAATATCTTCATCTCAACTAAGGAAGAATATCATTTCATAATTCTATTTATAATGTATTTTTATAGTATTTATATTTTTATATTGTTTTATACTTATTGTATACATGTTGTTGTATTGTTTTATTCTTTTTAACATTGTAAGCCACCCAGAGTCAGCAGAGTGAAATGGGCAGCAAACAAATTTAATAAATCAAAATAAATAATAAATGTAAAACTGTTTGGATACCAATTTTTTTAAAAAATACCAGGAAAGCTCTGTTGAGGTAGTAGTGTTAAAAATTTAGTGTACCTGGACACTTTGTATATAATCTGCTCTATTCACACTTCTAGGCAGTGTAAAAGTTGATTTCCATACTAGATATAAACATAAAAACTAAAAAAAAAAACTTGTTGAAATACATTGTTGAAAGTTAGCACCCATCCCTCTCCTAGAAGAATTAAATGTTCTAGGAAATATTCAAAAGGCAGAATATTATATTTTCCTGGATGAGAAAAGGAAAAACATGTTTTTAAAGACAAAGCAGCTCCCTGCCAGCTCTAGGGTGATGGGATTAAGACATGGCCCTCAGTACATGATATGATTAGCCCTCTACCCATTTAACAGCAAGGCTCACTACATTGTGAAATCACCTGGGGACAGTACATCACCCAACAAGATTCAACCAAGCCTGGGACTCAAGATAACCTACAAAGTTACCCCTGCATGGGCCCATGGGAGTCTGACAACCATCAGGATACATTTCTTGCCACAGGAACAAGAAGCAAGTTCAAAGCCCAACAGAGAGTTTAAATCTCTCTCCCTCTCTCACCCATGGGCTCCATTTTGTCCAGGACTTTAAACCCCATGTGGTCCTGTCCACCATTAAACCATCCTTCCAAGCAGCCTCCATGTTTCCAGTGTCTTTCTTCCCAGTTGGAACTGAACCCAGATGGACATTTCTTCCAACAACATGGAATAGAGTTTTGTGTGTATCATCTGAGATCCAGGGTTGCTTTTAAAGTTTGAGTTATTTTATTCATAATTGTCTTATGGAATTATTGTACGTTGAATGCTTTAGGAGCAATCAGATAAATACATTTGTTTCTTTTTACCTTTCCAGAAAACTAATGTAGCATACATAATTCACACACATACATACCCAACATGAACCACAAATAATAAATCAGCTAGTTATATTTTAATCTGATTTGTTGTGTGAAGCCAATTCATGGACTTCATTGCATCTTGGAAATGTAGAAAACTACATCATCTGAATAAACCATAGCAACATTTGTAAATGAGAAGACCCCATTTTTTGTTATATAACACCTATGCAATAAGGCAACTGTGCATAGCAACTAGTTTCTGATTCCACAGCTCACTGTGAACTTTCCAACTGAATACATGTTAGACAGGTGTTTCTCAGCTTTGGCAGCTTGAAAATATATGGACTTCAACTCCCAGAATTTCCTTGTTAGCATGCTGGCTTGGGAATTCTCGGAGTTGTAGCCCAGACCTCTTCAAGTTGCCAAGCTTAGAAATACTTTCAGATTTTCTGGATTATCATTCAGCATTTTAAACCCTGGACCACTTATTTTCTTAACATTCTAAGAGCATCTGCATTGGCCAATTTATTGTAATGTAATATTGTATTGTAATACCCTATGCCTATTATTAAGTGTTGTACCTTATGATTCTTGACTCTTGGCAAATGTATCTTTTCTTTTTATGTACACTGAGAGCATTTGCACCAAGACAAATTCCTTGTGTGTCCAATCACACTTGGCCAATAAAGAATTCTATGCTATGCTATGCTATTCTATTCTATGTAAACGTCACTGTTCCTATACTTTGTTACTGTTATGTGGAACATTACTTTGAACACTAAAAATGCTGGTATGTATGCTGAAAGGAAATGTTGCTCACTCTTTCTTTGTTGTATATGCACCCAACAGCCTATCTTCTTTTTAATAAACATTTTTGTGTCAATAAAAATTATAAATTCACAAATATTTAATCAGTTACAAAATTGTTACAATTCTTTTTGACGAAAGACAGCTCCTAATCAGGACTATTTTGTAGTAATATTCCATTATCATTCACATTTTAGTAACTACAGCAGGAATCCCTTCAAATAGTTAATAATTGTGTTGCTTAAACTATTTATTTATTACCTTTTTATGCCACCGGACTGCCCTATAAAGTGACTCTGTGACTCTCTCTCCATTATTCTAAATTCAGTGAGCCAGTGTTTTTCAACCTTAACAACTTTAAGATGAGTGGACTTCAACTCCCCATGGCTGGCTGGGGAAATTTAGGAGTTGAAGCTCACTCATCTTAAAGTTGCTAAGGTTGAGAAATACTAAGTGTGTAGGCTTTTCTCAGATTAGGCATGCATAGGAGTGAACTAGGAAAAATTTCCCCAATCAAGAGATGATGAGAACTGTAGTCCAGCACATCTGCATCTCTGAGTTAAAGAAGACAGCTCTGGTAATTAGTTTTTTCTGTGGCTTCCAGATAAGCATTTGTCTTGCTTCTTCTGTAAAAGTCCTGAAGGTTCACATTTGGAAATATTTTAGCAAAGTTTGACTGACATTTGCTATTCCAGCATTTTGCTGTTCGTTCTTTCATCAAAGCATTCAGATTTTTTTAATAAAAGTTTTTTATTTTTTAAAGACAAAAACTAACAAACACAAACATAAAACGTCAACATAAAATCACCTTCCAAAATACAGTGTGTGGGTTGGTACATTTCTTTCGTGCAATGTCACAATATCAACAGTCTTCCCTTCCAAACATACATTCATATTACATAGGTCAACTATACATATTATGTTATATTGTGTTATTATTGTATCGTTATTAGACTGAAATATAAATTTATATATTATCGAGCAAATCTCTATTTTAACGAACCTGGGATAATACAATTCATTTCCTTATATTCAGTTATATAACATCATTGCATCATATTATCTTACATAATATACTATTCCTTTTCATAACATAGTTCTCTATTTTCTTGTCTAACCATTGATAAAATAAATCCCAAATTTTGTAATATTCTTTATCTTCTTGCTCTCTAATTGCTGTTGCCAGTTTGCTCATTTCTGCACATTCCATCATTTTCTTATTCACCTCTTCCTCTATTGGAATTTTTTCACTCTTCCAATTTCTAGCAAATGCAATTCTAGCTGCTGTTAACACATTTATAATCAAATACATCAATTCTCTACTGTATCCTTCAGGCAAGATACCCAATAAAAATATTTCTGGTTTCAAGTCAATATGCTGTTTTGTCATTTTTTTGAAGTCATGTATGAATCTTAGTCCAGTATCTCTTAGTTTCCACACACGTCTACTACATATGATAATATGATCCAGATATCTGATGACACTTCCAACATCTCTCTGATTTATTCTTGAACATCCTTGCTATTCGTGCTGGGGGTAAGTGCCACCTGTAAAACATCTTATACAAATTCTCTTTATACACTACTGACATTGAAAGCATTCAGTTTTAATGATAACTACTGTGTGACACTATTTCAGATCTGTAAATATAAATGTAGGTATGGTATAGATAGAATCAAACAACAACATATGAGCAGCATGAAAAATGTCTACTGCATTGCTTGTTTCCATCTTTACCTGCTGATATTAATGTGAGTCATTGACAACTAAAATACAAAGTTTTTAAAAGATAGTAAAATAAGCTCTCATTTATCCTGGTTGGTATCTTTAGTCATTTCCTTTTTTCTTCTCTTCAGCCTTAATCCAAGCTAATGCCTTCCAGATGAGGTGTGAGCAGTTGGTAATTGCACTTGGATCCATCTTCATTTATACTTCAGTCAGCACGGCACCTCACTAATGGAACAGAGTTCTGGCAGAAGTCCTTGAGACCTGTGTCAAAGAAAACACATTGGAGGGGGAGAGGGGAGGATATTCAAAAAAAAGGGAGGGGGTCTAACACAACTAGAAACTGAATTCCGATAAGGTCTGGGACTCCTGCAAGTGAAACGGTATGTGTGGGATTTCAGACACCACAACTTCATTTCTTTCTGCAGGCGGAAACCTGACACCTGCTTTAATTGGCCCTCCATAGCTCTTTCCAATCACTTGGCAAGAAATACTTTACTCTGATGGAGGCTCATGTTCTAAAGCTGACAGCCACACAGAGCTATAACACACCTGGATGTTATGAACACTAGTTCCATGCAGGGCCTCTGCTGGCTTGACCTACTGGAAATGATTTTCCTGGAGCTGAGCTAAAAGAGGCCTTTTCAAGGTGTCGGGTTGTGTGTGTTGCAAACCTGAAGCTAAAGCATTTTTCCTTTTATCAATTGCTTGCATTCATTACTGTTTGTAAGCTCAGCAGCAGAAGATAACATCAAATTAGTCCAGGAGGATTTAATTCTGTTCTCCCAGGACTTGGGGTATTATGGTTATAGGCTCCTTGCTAGATGGGCTTCTATATTTATAGTGTATTGTTTAGGCATAGCCTGATCTTGTATACTTTGCATTTTCAATTTTCCATATTGTTTTTTTTTTAAATTTTTAAATTGAGTGAACAATTGTCTTGGAATTGGGCATCATCTAAATCTAATGAAGAAAAATCCCAATTAAAAGATTGTAAGGATATTCTATTATTTTACTTCTGTTTACATCCCTTTCGATTTTTTTCCTTTTTAATTATAGTAAACTGCCTTAGAATAGCCCCATATAGGTAGCAAATAAATTTAATAAATAAGCAACACTTCGTAAATAAAAACAATAATTTCCTTCTAATACTAAGGAATGGATTCAGGATACTAGTCTTCTCTACTTCTGAGAACAATTGATAGTCTAAAAATGAGAAAATAAACAATATTGTTCCAATATAGTCTAAATTAAATGATAACTTTAAGGATTTAATTAATTTGTATTGATACTACAAGTAATATTTATTTATTTATTTATTTGCATCCTGCCTTTATTATTTTAAAAATAACTCAAGGCAGTGAACATATCCTGGATTTTTTTTCTTTTTTAAACTAATTTTTCTAATCGGTACTTTAGTCACTGCCGATGTATGTCGATTCTTTTCTCACTGTATAATCATACTTTAATAATTTTTTAAAAATGGCAGGTGTGATTCCTGAAGGTTAACAACCTGCACTGCCTGGACCACTAGACCTCTTCTGTATATTTATGTGCACACATCTTAGCAAACTGTGAAACCATACATTCATGATTCCATATGTCTTTACTTATACTAAGCCAACAGAAACTTACAAATATTCTTGGTTGAAAAAATTGTTCTTTCATCAACTTAGCAATTGTTGGCAGATCTTATAGGGAGTTTCCACTGTAGACTATGATTCATCTACCAGATGAAATCTGATCTTGGCCAGTAAGAAGAAAGACGCAGAATAACAGACAGACACACTACAGAGTTTAAAAAGTTTTAGAAAGCAAAAAAAGAAAAAGAAAAGCAATCAGAAGAGCAAAAGTAGCATGCTTGGATACAAGAGTAGAGGATTACAGAAACAGCTCAGTCTGCAGATATTTGTATGCATCTAAATGAATCCATGTATCTTTCAGAATTTTCTAATCCATTTTTCTCTCTCTACAAAGAGATACTAATATTTTACAAGTATTGAACAATCTCACTCTTACTGATCTTTACAGATGGGCATTCACTTGATGTTTACATTTTTTAACTTTATTATTTATATATCTGTAAACATTGACATTCTTTCCAATAGTTGTAACCATAGAGCTATCAAAACTCTGTTAGTCTGCTAGTGTATTCCTAATATAAGTTAATAAGTCAATATTATTGTAGGTATGGCATTGCCTTATCTTATGAACATCACACCTAATAAGATTAAAAAAATGTTTCCTTTAATATATAAGAAATATTGTTAAAATGTGAAATGAAAAATTTTCATGATGAAATTGATTTGTATACTTTTATTTTTCCCTCGAGAATGTCCATCTCTAGAATTCTTTAATTGTTCTATTCCTCCTCGTCCTACTCTTAAAGTTTTAGCAAAGTTCTTAACAGCCCAGTGTAAACATAAGCAGAGTACTTAGGGTATTAATAGACAAAATTATAGATTATGCCCAATGTTCATAGTTCAAGATTCAAAATTAGCAAAACCCAGTACTCAATATTCAAGTGGCAAAGCAGAAAGTTTTGTCACATTAAGGTGAAGGGCTGAAATTTCTAGGCAGACAAACATGGGTTCCTACAAAATATAAAAATATACAGTGTGGTTCGTCACAGATAATGTTCTAACATTTCACTGATCTCAGACAAAGTCCTTACATGGAAGTTCTCAGCCTGCAATGATGCTCATTCAACTCTGATTGGACTTGGGTATAACATACTTCTCCCAAGAGACTTATCTATGCTACCAGGTGCTTCTTCACCTCTTCTTGCTTTTTATTTAAAGACATGATGGTAGCAATGGTGTCAATAGTTGGGGAGTTGGGATCAGAGCCTGCAGCTGCAAAATGGAATCAGAATCAGTGGAAAGTTACTGTGCCTCACCTGTGTTGCTGGCTAAGGACTTAGATATGTCTGTTTATTGCTACATCTTGTTTATCCCCTTCCTCCTGTTGGAAGGAATGTTCATCTGGGTTCAGTTCCAAGTGGAGAGAAAGACACTGGAAACATGGACACTGCTTGGAAGGATGGTTTTAATAGTGGACCACATGGATCATGGGGGGAATAGTGGACCACATGGGTCATGCGTAAGAGAGGGAGAGAGATTTATAACCTCTGTTGGGCTTTGAACTTGCTTCCTGTTCCTGTGCCAAGAAATGTATCCTGATTGGTTGTCAGAGTCCCATGGGGCCATGCAGGGGTAGCCTGGTTGAATCTTGCTGGGTGATGTAATCTTCCCAGGTCAGATGGGCAGAGGGCTAATCCTATTATATCCTAAGGGCCATGTCTTAATCCCATCACCCTGGAGCTGAAGTGGGGACAGGGAGCTGCAGGAAGCTGCTTTGTCTTTAAAAACATGTTTTACCTTTTCTCATCCAAGGAAATATAATATTCTGCCTTCTTAATATTTCCTAGAACATTTCATTCTTCTAGGAGAGGAGTGGGTCTAACTTTCTACCCTCCTTAAGTGATGATTCCAGTGGTGGGATTCAAATTTTTTTACTACCGGTTCTGTGGGCGTGTGGTAAGCCTGGTGTGGCTTGGTGGGCGTGGCAGGGGAAGGATACTGCAAAATCCCATTCCCTCCCCACCTCACTAAGCTGGTTTCCAGTCTGTTCTCTTGTGCAGGGCAACAAAAGAAGACCCAGACAATCAGCTGGGACTCGGAAGGCAGAGAATAGATGGAGATGGGGCCAGTCAGAAATGGTGCTCCAAACTACTCAAAATTTCTGCTACCGGTTTTCTGAACTACTCAAAATTTCCGCTACCGGTTCTCCAGAACTGGTCAGAACCTGCTGAACACCACCTCTGGATGATTCCTATGGCAGAGGTATGAGATATATCATGGGTTGTTTTTGAAGTGCATGTTGCTGGTGTGAGGCCTATATTCATTAACACTAGCAATTAGCTAGTTCAACCAATGTAAAAGGCAAAGTAGAGCATGGACTTTTCCTTGACGGAGAGAGCTGTGTAGAATTGGATGACAAGGACCTCAGTGAGGAGCTGGAAATGTGGATGAAATAAGATAGCTCAGACCAGGAATGCTGGAGGCTTAAGGCACCTGGCTTATGGGGGTTGCTAGCTGTGCTGCTAGTTTGACCTGCATCCTGAGGCTGCTTTACCATCTTATGTTTGGAACCATGTTCATTTTGTTACCACAGTATGGATCCTGGAGTAGGACATAATGGAAGGCCTACCAAGGGTGTGTTTGACCACGTATCAGTCCTTATAGACTTTCTCCTCTTTCCTTGGAGATCACTGGTCTTTTATCTGGAGGAATCTTGTTCTGAGATTAGAAGTATTGTAGGCTGGATTGGGGAAGGTTGGATGTGATGCATGTGGGTGAAAGGAGGTGGAGAGTAATACCAGCCTGTAACTCACTTTTGGGAGAGACTGTGCATTGTTAGGAGGCTAATGGGAGCAGACATAAAATTGGAGCTGCACTGAGAGATGGATGTTTGAATGATAGATTTTTGTTTGGAGAGATGCTGGCATGTAGAGTTGTTGGTTTAATGAATTACCCAATATATTAGAATGGTAAATTTAAGAAAGACTTAGTTTTTGCTGGAATAAGAAGCAGCATGAAATGTTCCAATTATTATCAGAAGACTTTAGCACTTTCAAAGATACAGATGGAATTACAGCTCCACCCCCCGCCTCCCAAATCACTCCTCTAAAATTAGCAATAAAGCCACCAATTGTTGGCAGAATGATGTTACATTTTTTTCTCACTAAAAACACAAAAGAGGGATGCTAATTTTTTGGAAGGCTTAACATTATTTTGTATTTTGCCTTTCCAAACCACCAGAAAGAAAAAATAAATAAAAGGATCAAATATTTCCAATCTCTCTCCCGTTGAGGAATTGTGTCACTGGATATGCATATTGCAGCCCATGCAAGCCAAAGAAGTCATTTAAGAATGCCCAAATGTTGCTGTAACCCAAATGGGACTTGCTTTTTCTCTTTCATATCATTGAACCTTCTTGTTTCATAAGTGATTATTAAGTTATATTGAGACTAAGTATCTTGGATTAAGAAAAATCTATACTAAATTGTTCTTCAGATACATCTAGATTATTGTACATCTGAGAAAACTTTTCTCCTCTTCTTCATTTCAGAGACTTTGAGATTTGGCTACACTGTTTCTTTAAAATTATCCTAAGTTTTCTTGATTTATTGCACTATATTTGTAATAACCAAATACTTATGGAAAAGTAATCTGTGCTTGTGAGAAAGGGGCCTTATGCGTATGAAAGACAGTAACAGAGAGAAAGGATTTTTTTTTTTTCAGGAGAGCTGAAACTGTTGAATTTTTTTTACTATTTTTCTGTAATTCATGATCATTTTTTGCAAAATATAATGTATTTAGATATAACATAAAGTTTTTAAATTGGTATGTTTATTAAGATAGGATGAATTTTACATTTGAACTCAAAGTCCTTAGCTCGCATCTGATAACAACCCACAGTGTAGTGAGAAGGTGTTATCAGTCCACAAACTTCATGACATATTATTCCATATATGATTCTGTATAATACTTAGAAAAAGAAGAGATAGCTGCAGCCGAATATTTTGCTTTGGATAGTAAATTAGTTAGTTTCAATTGTGTTATTAAATTAATACTTGGCTCATTGCTACTCTTCACATGTGTTGGCTTTCAATTTCCATTTCTATCCGGGGCAGCCAATTGCACAAATTCATCTAGTGTACAACTTCTTCATTATTTATTATTACAATTGTTATTTATATAATTCATATCTTGACAGCCTTACTGAAGGCTGGTGGGTTAAGTGACAATCATATGTCAGGAAGTTCATTCCATATTTCTTTCTTTATCTTCATCTTTGGAAATGTGACTCAGGAAGCCTTATCAAGGTGAATGAATGGGATTGGTTCTCCCAAGTATCTTCATAAAGGCTTCAGCATCCAAGGGTCTCTAACTTTTTTACCAATAGATTGGTACCATTTGTTTTATAACTGATTCTAATCCTATCTTATCTCAAAGAAAATGTCCTCTAAGGAAACTTCTTTCTCCTTCACATTCAAGAATATTCTGTTTTATGGGTTTGGAGTTATAACCGTTGCTCCATAGACCTTCTCTTGGTCCAGTTATTCAGATTTGCCAGATGTTTCAGTGCCAACTGGCATTCTGCAGCAGAAAGAGAGAGACTCCTTCATAATGAATTGGCAGACATTATTGTATTTCTAGACTATGAAAGAGAAAAGGAAATTCTGCCTCAGCAGGCCAAGTTAAGCTGCCATGATAGCAGAAACTGCGCCAAAGAAATATTAGCACACCCACCCACAGAGACATCCACCCACATGCATATTTGTCCTGAGACGTGGTAATACTTAAGGGATAGTGAATGAAAATGGGAAGGGTAGAAAAAACAAGGAACAACTTCAGGTAATTTCTGATTAATTAAAAAAACATGTCAGTGGACTATATAGCTAGAACTGTTCTTTGGCACTGGGCTAATTTTCATAGACCAGTTCCAACCAGTACATTTGGAAAGAGGTATAAATATATTTTTTGAACTTGATTATAATCCAGGCTGCCTTGCCTCCACTTGTTTTTTCCATCACTGTACGTGTACATGCGACTCTGAGTATAAATATTTTTGATGTTCTCCCAAGCACTTTCTAAGTGACAGGAAATTCTGGGCAATTTTACATAGGGATTTTATTTTCATGGATGAAAGGACAATGAAGGATTATTGTTTCTTTTACAATATGTAATATACATATTATATGGACAGGCATCAAGCAAACAGGCAAATGTTTTGATTCTTCCAAGACTACATCAGTTCTAAAGTAATGCACTGACTTTGAGCCCATGATTGTTTCTCCAATTAGCCTCCCAAATATAATTCCCACTAAACTGTTTTTGGCTTGCCTGGTCTGAATAAAATTACCTTTCTAAGTCCTCAAAGACCACAATTCTAATTGATAGCTGATTATCTCAACGGTGCTTTTTCAAAAGGCAACTGGACATTTCATTTCTCATCCAAAAGCTTTCTTCAGTTCTGATGAAGCTTCTGGGGATGAGAAGGGCAAGTTTTCTTCCTCAAAGAAAAACATAGTCCAGTTTTCAAAAAAGCACCTTTGAGACAACCATGACCCGGATGACTGAGAATCTCCATAGACTTGACTAATTGATATTTTGCAGTTCTTTGGAGAAATTTCCTTAGAAGAACTGTTTTATTAATATTATTACAAAGCATACTCTATTATAAAGAAATTATTGATTATTAAACTTAAATTTAAATTATTGAAATGTCATGTGGTGCATTACCCTAAATCATTATCTTTGAATGCAAAGGGGGATGGGGGACAGGTGAATAAAAATTTGTGAAAAAAACACAAAGGACATGTATTCCAATATTTTGATAAATATTTCTGGAAAACTTTGCTTTGAAAAAAGAGGGAAGGAAAACTTAACCCTTTATACAAGTAAATAGTCAAAGAAAACACCATGCTATCCCAGCCCCAGGTAAGAAACTTATGGTATTTTAAAAGTTCAGAATTATAACAATTGAGTTTATATTCTTTTATTCATTATTATTTACTGGAGTTTCTGGACTTAGTAACTAGTATAACTAATGAGGCAGCTGTAGCCACTACTTTTATAACTCTTCTAATTATGTTGGGATGCGGGAACAAGAGGAAAAAAGCAATGGGAATAGGTTATTTTAAAAAATAACTACCATTGTCTCAATTTGTTTTCTTTCAATTCTGTTCATACATCATTGAAAGATCTACTGCTATTCATCCTCTCCCAATCCTATAACATTTTCTCTTATAGCTGAACTGATGGAGATCAGAATCATGTGAACCAACAAGACAGCTTAATTAGATTTATCCTTAAACAGTTCTAAATCAGCAATAAATAGATAACTTGAAACTGTGCAGGAAGAGGGAAAGCCCCCTGATTCAATGCCTATTTCGATGAACCAACTGGCTGAGTCCTTGGTCAAGAACTTCGAACCTTTGCACTGGTAACATAATCACAGATCACTCAGTCAGTGGTCTCATAGCCATCTTTTAAATCCTCCCAGCAGCTGCTATAAGGACACAGGGAAGATTCACTTTTCAGTTCCCGCTCCTACCCTTTGAGGAAAATTCCTTAAAAACCCACACCAGTGGCACAATTAGTGTTGATGCCACTTAGTTTAAGGGAGACTTATCCACCCTCCCCTTCCGCCCTTTTTCCACCCTTCCCATGTGGTTGTGGGGACATGAAAAGAACAGTTAAACCTCTGCTAAGTAGTTTTCATAACACCGTTGATTGGCAGGAGTTAGTTTAGCACCAAACAAACCTAAAAGTGTTTGGGGTTAAAATTAACCTTTTGTTTGTCAATTATCTGGGTTAGGGTATTTGTACAATGCACTAATTTCCCTATTTCTTCAGTCAAGCAAAGCTGCTATTGAATCCCTTAACCTCCCAACTGTTTGCTGTGTTTTTCAGAAATCTCCCAGAGTTTTAAACCCCAAACAATCCTACCGCACTCCTGTTTTATCGAGCTCATGAGCTTTGATAGAATGTCCATTTTGGATTACATATTGCATCTTGCTATGAAAATTGCAGTGATTAGTCCAGTCAATTCCCAGGACTCCAGACTGACTTGAAGTCACAAAATAAATAAATATAGCCACTGCCAACATATCCTTTCACTGGAATGTTATTTCAGTACTTATTTGCCCTCCTGTAACAAAACCACAACTGTCAATCTTGAAGAAGTGGACAGAGTTCTTGGAGATGATAGTGTTGCTACTTGCATCTTAAATCCTTGTGACTTTTCTTTGAGTGAGGAATTGATTCCACTCCACTGTCTTTGAAGGAAATGGGGTGGCATCCTTTCATGAGGTAGCCATCTGTGGACTCAGCAGCACTAGATAATTTTTAATTAGTGTTCAAATTCCCTTTTAGGGAAGTGGTAGAGCAAGGGTGTCAAACTCGTGGTGTCATGTACATATTGTGACTTTCCCCCCCCCTTTGCTAACCTGGGGTGGGTGGGCGTGGCTGGCACGTGACACATCAGGCCCGCGGGCTGCAAGTTTGACACCTCTGTGGTAGAGGAAGAAGTAGGGCTGTAACTATTGAAGGCCCTGAATAAAGAGGATTTGGACCCTTTGCAGCCAGAGTTCGGGCCTGGGTGGAGTACTAAGATTACACCATACTTGTTAATCTCTTCTGTCTGAACCAGGAAAGGGGTGTAGCAGCTTGCCTAAGCTGCTTTCAGTACTATAGTTTGTAGTATCCTTCTGGGTTATCCTTGACTGATTGAAATAGAAGATAAAGTAATACAGTGGTTCTCCTTTATTTGGGATTAGTTGGGGCAGAGACAGTGATATTGCTGTAACTTCATACAATATGTTAAGCCATAAACTTTGAAAACTGGGTTTTTAAATAATCTCTCATTGATCAGTTTCTATCCATTATTCCTTGTCTGGCCTTCAGGTGGCTTGGAAAATAGCTTGACCACTTCCTCTCTATGGAAGCACCTCAAATATTAGAAAACTGCTCTCATGTCTCCCCTGGTCCTTCTCTTCACTAGACTACCCATGCCAGTTCCTGTAACCGTTCTTCATGTTTTAGTCTCCAGTCCCCTAATCATCCTAATTGCTCTTCTCTGCACTTTTGTTCACTATGGTATATATTTGAGTGTAGGATAGCAACCCATGACTTTGGCTGGCTCACATAGCCTTCTGAAAGAGGAATGTACCCAGGTTCAACTTTTACAGCATTCTTATGTTATCTATTAGCCTTTCCCTGGCCCAAGAGAGTTCTCCCTTGGAGAAATTTTTGCCAGCTTCTTGCACCAATGCGCTCAGCTTGACTTTTCCATTTCAATGGGAAACAAAGAAGGATAAAGCAATTGTCCTTTCTCCACCCTCATAAATCTTTAATACATTACCTTGTTGATGAAGCACTCATTTTCTCATGTTTGCAGCTAACCTTCCATGGCTCCTCATTACTTCTGTAGGTTTAGTGCCATGAAACTACAGAAAGGTTTCTAAATGCAGCTGTACTTTACTACCAAACCATTTTTGGGGAAGCCACTCAGGTGAGGCATGTTTGCTGCTACATCACTATGGAACTTAAAAAAAAATGCAGTCCAGGCTTATAGCTTCTGGAAATGTTACTCATCCCAGTCAAAGAACTCAGAATGTATGGAGGCTTTAATATGCGTAAGGCTACTCAGATATTGTTAATATGGTGGCATACAACTATACAGGTAATCCTTGACTTATAACCACAATTGAGCCAAAAATTTATGTTGCTAAGTGAGAAATTTGTTATAGTTTTGCCCCATTTTACGACTTTTCTTATCACATTTGTCAAGTGAATCACTGCATTGTTAAATTAGTAACACAGTTGTTAAATGAATCTGACTTCTACATTGACTTTGCTCATCAGAAGGTTGCAAAAGGTGATCGAGTGACCGCAGGACACTGCATCCGTCATAAATATGAATCCGTTGACAAGCATCTGAATGTAAATCATGTGATCATGGGCATGCTGTAACACTTATAAGTGTGAAAAATAGCAATAGCAATAGCACTTAGATTTATATACCGCTTCACAGTGCTTTACAGCCATTTCTGAGTGATTTTACAGAGTCAGCATATTGCCCCCAACAATCTGGGTTCTCATTTTTCTGACCTTGGAAGGATGGAAGGCTAAGTCAACCCTGAACCAGTGAGATTCAAACTGCCAAATTGCAGGCAACTGGCAGGCAGCAGAAGTAGTCTGCATTCTAACCATTGCATCACCATGGCTCTAGGTCATCATTTTCAATGATGTTGTAACTTCGAATGATCACTAAATGAACTGTTGTAAGTTGAGGACTTCGTCTATTTTTATTAAAGTTTCTGAAATTGGTTCTAAATCAAGATCTTCAAGCTCTGAAATAGTTTTCTGGCTACATCTGGAAACCATCAGTTTTAGAAAACTATATTAGTCTTTACTTACTGATTATTGTTTATACCCAGTGAAACCTTTCTCCTATCTTAACATTCTTTTTTAGTCAGAGAGAATCCAGAACATTTTTAAAATGCAGAACTTTGTCCAGAGAGATAAAACCATGTGACAGTAAAGATAAATGAGAATTTATTCTTCCTCTTTTCCACCTGTTTTGAGTATTTCCCTCCCCTCCAACATGCCCTCCCTTTTTTGTCCTCAATTTCAGTTCTTGGAAATAAATGGCTCCATGCAATATTATTGGCTGCTTTCCAGAAACTTATGAGCTCTGCTGTGGGCCCCTGGCATTAACTGAAATTTGAGTTCCACAGGGCACTGAAATCATGGGTATCAAGGCTATAAAAACATTAGTGTCTCCTGGAAAGAGGGCTGTAAATTCTTCAGAATTCCCACCAAGAGTGTTAAAGATTTCTTTCTTTTTTCCAAGCGCCATGAAAGAGGCTCTGCAATAAATTTGGGAACTGCAGATGTCATTAATATATCTGAGTATTTGTTTTTTTGGCACAGCTAATATTATGTGCCTTAAAATATTAATTCATACTCTTATTCTTGAACAGGTTTCAACATTGCTTTGATGGATCCTCCCCTCAATGTTACATAACCATACATTTATTACAATCTTAATATGCACATTATAATTAGATGCAGTATAGTGTTTGACAAAGGTATCTTAATATAATAAAATTACCTTTTAGAAATGCAAAACATCCCTATATATATAATTTTTTAAAAAAATCTTAACTTTTGCTCTCAGACAAAAATCTATAGGATTACACTCATCTGTATAATTACCCAGACCTACTGGATACATTAGTTCTTCCTTCTGTAGAAACAAACATAATGATTTGTAAAAATAAGACAACTTGTATATTAATAAGTCATTGGGAAAAAATTGTGCATAAATCTATTTCAATTTAAAAAACAATAAATTCCTCAATGCAATATGCTAAAATAAAATGTTCAGCTCCAGAAATCTACCATGACCTTAACAATAGTAATATTATGACATTTACACTCCACAAAATTCGCAAAGATTTCAGGTCACTATATGAAGTTTTTTTTTATCCACTATCTTTTTTTAATCTATATGAGGTAAATTAAAGCATGACATAGGTGACATTCAATTCCATTAGTACCATGACTTCATGAGACCTGAATTCTAAGAACTATATTTAGTCCTCTATGCATTTTAACTTTTCTTCAGTCAAGTACTGTACATTTTCTTCATGCATTCCTGTTTTTACATGATCATCTTTGATGCTGTTTAAGAGAAAACATATTGATAACTGTATGCATGGGAGCTTAATGGTTGGTGTAATTGTACCTCAGATAGGTTTAATGGTTGATAATAATCATCTGCCCATCGTAGACTGGAAATTTAGAGGAGTGCATAAAGGTCTCCTAATGGTTATAAAACTATAATTGAATATCTTAATTAAAGCAATAGTGGCCTTCATAGCTGCTCTGTTTCAGTTAAAGTTTATCTGCTTTGGTGACCTGCCTTGCTTTACCCAATTTATCCAGAACAAAGAATAATAATGTATCAGCAGAAAGTTCCTTTCTGCCTTTCCTTCTCAATTTATCTCTCTCCCCGTGCCCCCTCTGCTCTCTTACCTCCCCCTCGTCTCCATAAAGCATGCATCTCAATTACACAGTTCCCAGAGTAAATTCTTAGTTTTGCCTCAATCTAGTAGCAAAACCAGGCATGGCATATCTCTAAACTTGAGGGCAGGAAGAGGTTTTTTTTCTGATTTGGACCAGAAGAATGAGAAAAGGCATAGCCTTTTCTCTTGCATCATATCTTCCCCTCCCCTTGCCAGTTTTTAGAAGAGAATTCTCCATAAAACCAGACTCTCTGGCTTCAACAAACTCCCTGCACATGTCAACAAGAAATAGTATGGTGGAATTTGCAAGGATCTTTTGTTCTCACTTTCCTTTTGTTTCCTAAACTCCAAAGCTTCCTTCACAAATGGTTCTCAGTAGTATCCCATTGGCCAACTTATGGCAATGAAAAAGTGCAGTCTAAGCTTACTTTCACTTAACAAAGTCAGTTGCTTCTTTGTTTGTTTCTGAAAACTGGTATTTCATGTGATCTTTCCAACCATTTCAGAATCAGGAAAGAATCTTACAAAATACAAGTGTTTTATTTAAACTCAGTTGTTTCTACCACTTACCTCTAAGACTGTATTAAAAGACTCAGCATGCCATGAAAATCTAAATGTTTCTGGATCACAATCCAATTAATATTGGCAATTTACCTTAAACATTCTGTACCATATAATCTAAACCATGAAGAAAGAGGGAAGTACAGTGTCTAGTGCAGTGTTTCTCAATTTTGAAAACTTTAAGATTTGGGAATTCAATTCCCAGAATTCCCCAGCCAGCATAGGGAGTTGAATTCTGCATGTCATAAAGTTGCAAAGGTTGAAAAATGCTGGTCTAGTAGCCAGATCCAAACATCACAGAGTACAGTAGCCCTGCAAAAATAGGGTCCTTCAAAACACTTTAGCTCTGTCCCTTTAAAAAAAATCATATTCACAATCCCTTCTGGTCTTCAGGGGTAAGATGATATCTGGGCAGAAGGAGAGTGGGGTTGGATATGCCTTTACCCTCTCATCCAGAATAGCTCCCTCCTTATGCTACTGCAAGTTTCAAAGAATTTTTTGTCCCTAAAATGGATAATCACCATTTTTGAAAATGAGATCACTGGCGAAATAGTTGAGTTACCATCCATTGCTACATAAATCAACACAGTCCTTGATTTGTTTGATGATCTAACTACTGATAGATCATCAGGAAAATATTATTTCAAGGATAACACCATTCCTTGTTTAATGAGTGCTGAAAATTTGTGACCCACAAAAATATGAAGGACCAAAAGACAAGCAGCAAAAAAGTATAAAAACTCTCTGCCAGTGGTCCAGAATTTTGTAATCCAAATGTAGCAATCCAACTTTGTCTCTATAGTAGTGAACATATTTTCTAACTAATAATCAATTTCAGCAATTTGTGTATCCAACTTGCCCTTCCTAAACTTTCTACATAGTTCTGCCTATATTATTATCTCTTCCTTTTCATAACATTAAAAACATTTGAACGAGCCAACTCAGAAAGCTCAAACTGCCCAAGGAACTGCTGATACAGTTCTACAGAGGAATTATTGACTCTATCAATATGCACCTCTATAACTGTCTGGTTTGGTTCTGCAACCCAACAGGACAGACACAGACTTCATAGGATAATTAGGACTGCAGAAAAAAAAATTACTACCCACCTGCCTTCAATCGAGGACCTGTATGCTGCACGAGTCAAAAAGAGGGCTGTGAAAATATTTACAGACCCCTCACACCCCGAACATCAACTCCTCCCCTCAAAACAACGCTATAGAGCACTGCACATCAGAACAACTAGACACAAAAACAGTTTTTCCCCGTACGCCATCACTCTGCTAAACAAATAATTCCCTCAACACTGTTCAACTATTACAAAGTCTGCACTACTATTACTACTAATCTTCTCATCATTCCTTATCACCCATCCCCTCCCACTTGTGATTGTAGGACTGTAACTTTGTCCCTTGTATCCTTACGATTTATATTGACTGTTTCCTAGTATGATTTGATTGTTGATTGTACCCTATGACTATCATTAAGTGTTGTACGTTATGATTCTTGATTCTTAACAAACGTGTCTTTTCTTTATTAGAGTATTTATACCAAGACAAATTCCTTGTGTGTCCAATCACATTTGGTCAATAAAGTATTCTATTCTATTCTATTCTATTCTATTCTATTCTATTCTATTCTATTCTATTCTATTCCATTCCATTCCATTCCATTCCATTCCATTCCATTCCATTCCATTCTATTCTATTCTATTCTATTCTATTCTAAAAACCCCATAACTTACATAGCTTCAAATCCCCTTAATCTTAGACATAGATCGACTTGGAAATGTTGGTCCAATTGGAAATGTTTCCAAATGTTTTCCTAGACACCCCAATTTGCCTTTGCTTCATAAGAATTTTTCTTCATGAGTATAATCTCAGCTATGTTCTAGAGCAGGGATGTCAAACTTGTGTTGTCATGGCATTGTCACATGACTTATTGCAACTTCCCCCCCTTTGCTAAACTGGGTGTGGCTGTGGCCAGCATGTGATCCATTTGGCCTGCAGGCTGCAAGTTTGACACCCCTGTTCTAGAGAATAAAGATGTCAGCAAATGTCTGAAGCCTGCATTTTCATTTTGAGGCAATGTTGGCCATCTCTATCCCACCTCTACTCTTAAACTGGCAGTAAAATCAATGTATAGGTGAATCATAGAACAATATAGGGGAAGTGTCCACAGAGAAAATAAGTGACTTGAAATTTCTTACATGCGGTACAGTATATGCATTATATTCTGTTACCAACATCTAATTAGGCATATTATTGTTATGACACTTCTGACTCCATGATTGGAGAGTAATAGGTACTGGTAACTTGGTTTCTCTTAAAATAAGTTGAGTTATCACAGTGTTTACAGGGACTGAAGGAGAGGCTATTTGTGTGTGTGTATTCAAAGCACGGGACAGAAACTGATGCTCATAACAATACACTCCTTTAAATCCTAATGTTCAGGTACACATAGCACTAGGTTCCTGTATCTCTCACATCTAAAATCTCGTATTTCATTATGGTCTCTTATCCACATGTATTGCTGTATGGCTATAGTGGCAATGAACTATGCAAATGAGAGATCTAATATGATAAATGTGTATGAGAATTACCCTAATCAATAGAAATAATGAATTGACACTAAGATATCAATATTTCCATGAAGATGGGTTTCTGTTCACATAGCCTGATCACACATATACACGAACCACAGAGGTTAATGACTTATGGCCACTTCTGACCTTGGGTTGACTCTGAAAAAGTAGCCCAGATGTGAAAGTGACCATACAATGTTGCCTATTAATTACACAAGAGACCAGTTCAGGCTCTGAGTACTGAATCTTAGGATTTCTGTATGTTTTCTCATTTGATAAACTCAGGTCCTAAATGCTAACCCTTGAAAGCATTGCATAAGAGTCCATGAGCTGAAGGAGGCAACAGACACTTTCTTTCCCAGGTTCACACACACACACACACACACACACACACCCTCACCTCCACATCTTCTATACTATAGCATAATACAAGAGAAATGGGGAAAGGAGACAAGGAAGGCTACCCACTCACCCCCATGCTAAGCCTCAGTAGACTTTGTGAGAAAACTTCAGTCCATCTGCAGCCTAGCCCGGTGGGAGTCAATTAATTCTGAATAACCTACACCGACAGAGGTATTTGCATTCACAACCTGACTGATGACCGTATAAAATTGATTTATGAAATGAAGTGCTTCCCCACCCCTTATCCCCCGATTCAGGCCATAATTGATTATATGTGCTGCAACGAAATTAAAGAAAAGAAAAAAAAATTAAAAAAAAGAAAAGAAAAAAGGGAGGCCCCCCAGACATTGCTCTATATTCTCAAAGTTTCCCGGGATTAGCTGTTCTATTCAATCACTTATCATTTTTTATTTAAAATCTTGCTTCCCATCCCCTTTGCTGATGCCCAACCTTTGTTACATTAGCTGCTTCTCACGATAATGTGCTGCACAGTGAAAATTACAAACAAAAGCTATCACAATCAGGATAAGTGCAGTTTGGTTGGTTTAAGGAATAAGAACTTTATTTGTTATGATCTCATGTTGTGTGAATGTGTATCAAGAAGACTTTTCAGCATGATGTGTCAGGTAGTGCCAAGTGATACTGGCATGATGCTGTGATCCTTAAATTTGGACAAACTGTCTTAAAATGACAGATCAGTAAAATGCTTCATGCCAGTTGCCCAAAAGTTTTATGGTATGGCTACCTTTGTTCAGTATGTTGGTGAAAGTTTGTGTGGCTGTTACCCTTACACATTTTTAAAGACTATTTTGACAATTGCATTTTTCTGCTACACAGAAGCATAAATTAATCAACTTCATGTTCTTAAAGTGCTGTTAGAAAAACATCTGATTTCCACCACCCCATCTAATGAAACACACACACACACACACACACATACAAATGACAAGTGGCTCAAGAGCTCCAAGAGGATTTGTCATTTGATGCAGGAGAATCACTTGCTATACACTTAATCTTATGTCACAATGGTAACACTGGCATTTAGTCTCCAGCTAGTTATTCTAGATGCATTGCCTCGAAAGAGTGGACTCAGAATGAAGCAGTCCCCACAACCACTGGCAACAAGAGGATATGGCTGCTGGTGACAATCTAGCATCATTTTGCCTTCTATCAATCTGCTGCCATTTCACTCTACCTTATGGTGGGCTGATTTAATCGTAATGCCAGGACTAATAGACCAGGATATTTGTAGTGCAGGGTTGTAGTTCTTGGCATTCTCTGAGCTTCATGGTTGTCTTGCAGATGTTTCATTAGTCAACTAGGTAACAGTGCTAGGTAAAGCTATAATTGATGTTACCTAAATAGATAAAGAAACATCTGCAAGAAAACAATCAGCCTCAAAGAGTACCAAGGACTCCACAATGCCAAGGCTTTTATTCAGTATTTTGTGTGTGACAGAATTTATACATAATGTTACATGGGCTCATTACCTCTCTCTAACACCAAACCAAGTATTTTATGGTTTATCATGATATGTGAACAGGCATATTACTTGAAGGTATAATAAAAACATATTGTGTAATTTACATTTTGTACAGAATTGGATAAAACCAATTGCAGTTTTTTTTTTACAAGGGGAGATAAGCTTAGTGCATTTGAAATAGCCACAGCAGTCAACTCCTCAAGTTTAACATAATATTTATTTTCCCACATTTATTCAACATTTTAACATTCTAAAGTGGACAATAAATAATTTGATAAATCTGGATGGTACATTTTAATCTGCAGAAAATTATTTGACATGGTTAAGTTCCAGGGAAAAGGGACTAGTATAAAACTAATATTCTAGATGTTCATATAGCATGCTTTGCTCTGAAATTTAGTTGTCTTTCCTTTATTGCAAACTGACATTTGAAGAGGACGCAATAATGGAATGATTTTACCCAGTTTCTCTATTTGTTAGAATGACCTTAGGGGTTGTGCTTCGTTACTATTTACATGTGGGAAGTTAACTGCTGCTCATATTGAATTCAGGAGTCAGCCTGTAACAGTGAGACAATAAGTAAGGAGGAGGGAGAAGAGACAATAGGCCCAAACAGGCTGATCTCATGCAAGGAAGGACAGCAATGCTGGCTTGAGACACTGGCTGCCTCAGTCAGATTCGCCTCCCTGAAACCAACACTCCTAAAATTTTATGGGAACATGTTACTGAAGATACTTTCCAATGCCACCCAAAGCAAGCTGCATCCCCTTATTTTATGTAGGCAGCGTCTAAATTAGTGGCTCCAATTTTTGGGGCATCAGGGACTGGTTCCATGGAGAAAGATTTTTCCGCAGACTGGAGGGCCATGATTTCATGTGCTGTCTGCATCCCACAGATGGGGCTTCTATTGTTTGCATGGTTTCTGACATGCCGCAGCCCGGTGCCGGTCCATAGACCGGGGTTGGGGACCCCTGCTCTAAATGACAATATGGGAATCCTCTTGCCCCAGTTTAAATCCAGCCTAGAAATTACCCTTCAGCCATCCCAAAAGGGTGCTGTGGTCTCCCAAGAAAACTCTTATTTCTGCTGTTCACAATTGAATTGTGTTGATTGAATGTAACAATGTAATACTTTCTACTCATAAGGCTTTACATTCCTGGAAAGCAAAGAGCTGTCTCTTCTTTAGGATTATTGAAGAGAAATAGTTGGCAACCACAAGAATCTGAATTGATGCAATTTATGTCATTTGTCCAAACCCAACAGCAGTTTCTTCACAAATGTTAAAATCATTAAGAAGTCTCTGTTCTTTCATATCTACTCTGTAAACAAACAATAAGTTTTCTCACTATGCCTATCGCTGTCCTCATTTCTCTCTGCCCCAAAACTGAGGTCTGGGAGTTTTTATTTTTTACCGTTAAAGGGTCACCTGTAGGGGATTTTCAACCAGTGAGGTCTGTTGTCAGCAAAACTTCTTCCAACTTAGACTATTCTCAGTTGGAGGGGGGGGGGTGGAGGGGGTGAGGAAATTCCAGCTAGGGTTGCTTTCTTCAATTGCATTCTCTTTAAATGGAAATTCCATCTGTTTCTTCCTTAGGGAGGCAGACTGTCACGGAACCGAATTACCATGGAAAGCAGACAAAAAGCGTGCATCAGATTTGTTGCTTAATTTTAGAGAAATCATGTTTCCCAGAAGTAACATTGCTGCTTAGCTCTCTTCTTGCCTCTGATTTTTCTTACAAAAATGGGAAAGAAAAGAATTTAAAAGGCATTCTTTATTTTCTCCACAGCTGCCTCCTGAGCCCCCCTTGCTCCTTCTTGCCCAGGCATGCTGGGTAATGCCATGTATTCTTAGACTCCCAGTGGCCCCCCATTCCTGTCAATTAGTTACGGAACGCTCCTGGGATTCATGCCTGACAGCTCTGGCAAAGCAGGAGAAATGGTCTCAGTAGGGAGCAAGGGGCCTGCCTTCTTTCTTCCACAAGAAATACCTTTCTCAGCAAGGCTTTGTCATAGCTGCCCCTGCCCCCTATCTACACACATCCACACACACATATGTGCATGCATATTGTGTTCGATTGCAAGAACTTTTGGTATGGTACAGAACCAACTGAAGAAAAGTTAACGGACTGAAATAAAGTATTCTAAAACCTCCTGGTTTCCCTCAGCTCCTCTGTGGCCACTCTTAGGAGTGGTTCCTATTACAAAACTTCCTCTCAATTATGCAGCTATAGGACATTTATCTCCTTCAGTGTCCATGATTTCCACTCACTTACAAAAAAAATAACACGGGGGGGAGGGTGGGGGTGGGGGGGCAGAATTGGATGAATTTTTGATTACAGATTGTGAGAAAACCAATCATAAAGTTATTCTGTTCTTTTTCAATAGAATGTAATTCAAACTGAGGGTAAGAATGTGTACCTATAGTAAGTTCTAGAGAAAAAATTTCCACTTCTTTGTTGCTAGTTTGTTTCATATAAATTGGCTTCTCTTGCATTATTTCTATTAATTCTCTCTTAATTTTTAGAATACCTATTGAACCAAGTTACTTTTCAGTTGGTTTTTGGGAGAGTTTTTCAGACCCAGATCCCATGTTACCCATCAAGAAAGTTACAGAAACTTTCTAGCAAAGTAGACCTTCACCCATCTGAAATAGATTAAGAGAATATTAGTTTGGGGAAAAAGTTTTATCCATACTTCTTTGCCATTTGCCTCTCAACATCCCCTAATTATGCTGCTATATACCCTGTCCCAGAAAACTCACAGATGTCATCTTAAATGTTTACTTGAAGGACAAATGACAACTTGGGAAAATGGCTGGGTGAAGGAATTTGCCAGTGAAATGGAACTTCACAAGTGCCTTTCCCAATCCCCCATGACCCAACATTAGCACTGCAAATGGGCTTCTACAAAATGAGATGTTCTTTTCTTCAAAATATGCCGTCTGCATTTCTACAGAACAGTTGTAGTCATTGAAGGCACACAAGGAAAATATCTGCCTTGGTGAGATTCTTCCTTGTTACTGTCCATTTATTCCTATCCTCAGTTTCCTGGACTTTAACCAGATATCAATGGGAAGACCTCATCCCTTAAATCACAGTTACTAAAGTTACTCAAAAATCCTTGTTGAGGGATTCGATCAAAAGCTTTTTGGGAGTATGACATCCTCTGGTTCACCTGTATTTCCATATATTCACAAATAGTCCTAACTTTCCTTTGTCCCCTACTCTCTAGCCAAAGAAGGCCTGAAATAGCACAGAAAAAGGGGGATGCTGGTCTGTTATTGCTGAGATGCTATTAGAGCATTATTATGTCTATGCAGTAGCAGGGCAGCCATAATGGCAGGGCAATATTCTTCTCACAGCTTCCTCAGCCCTGACAGATGGGAAAAGGAGTCTGACCTGAACAGGTCAGGCTATATGGTGGATATGCAATCCAGCAAGCTAAATGGTTAACCTTCTTTGCAGTTTTTAGGGATAGCAACCAAAATAAAGTGTGTTTTTGCCTCACTGTTCTTTATTATACCTTGTCATTTCTTAAGTTCCATTATTAATCCTTGCCATTTTCTTTCATCCTAATTTTTTCTCAGGAGAGCACACTTAAAATTAACAATACTACAGCATAGTCCCTGGTCAAAAAAAGAACAACTCCCATATAGAAGTAGAAAGACAGGTAGAACTTATTTCCACCAAGCTTGCATTTAAGGATAGCTTCTTTTTCCAGTCTATCGTTTTTTTTAAATTTCTTTTTTAAAAAATATATTATTGTTTTTTTCTAATCCCCAGTTTCTTGCTTAATTCTAGTCTCTAACAACATACTGAAGCCTGAAGCCATGAGGGAAGATGATATATACGGTTTTTATCTCTATTTTCTCTCACGTATTGAATTTTTTTAAAAAATCCCTCTTCCCCTTCATAACATCACAACCTTTTCTGATAATTCTCCATTCCCAAGCTATGCTGTTTCATATGAAGTGTTCCCCTTAGCATGTGTGTAAGTGGGCAGCTCATCTTGTCTTTCTCACTGCAGCATGAAAATGCCCTGTAATTTTTAGACAGCATGTTTTAAACACCTGACATAATACAGACTTCCTTTCACTTCTCTCCATATCATTCCTCCCCTCCAACCTCCAATTTTTCAAGGCAGGTGTACTGGTCTTCTAGAAAACTCGTAGATCTATGTTTATAAATTGCTTGAGTGACAGATTACTGGCACAAAGCATCCCCAGGCTAATATCCTGTCACTCAGGCAGCACAATTTTTTTTTCCTAAAATTTCTGTCCTACTTGGTAAGGGGAAAGACTACGGAGGAATTTTCCTGATGGTTAGGAAGAAATGAAGCCAATCAATAGTTACTGTTAAAGTTTACATTAAAGTTACTTTTAATTGTCCCACAGTAAAGAGTACAGTAAAACATACAGGGACAGGACCTCTGATGATTAAATTAGAATTTGACAGTTGTGAAAGCACAAATTATGCCAGCATATTTTTGTCAACTCATAGATTGCGGGAATGCATATTAATATGGTTATGAGGACGAGCCCTATGTGTATTTGTGTATTTGTGTGAATGCTGGCTCTTAACCACTCTCTATGGCAATTCCCAGGCTTATACTTTTCAGCTTTCCTCCGTACCTTTTGCCTTGACCAGAAGATTAGCTGTCTGTTGAGTCTCTATTTCTCTAAGTCCTCTGTGTTTAGCTGAATTGTGTGCCAACTCTATTGTGTAAATGGACCTCAGCAACTTTACTAGTCTCTGCCTTTGCAAGTTTTTAATGTTCCTTCTTTCTGCAGTTGGTTTAAAATGTGCTGGCTGCTGTATTCTGTTGGTTGCCGATAGCACTATTAACAATTTGTTAGGTTAAAATTCCAGTTTAAACTGTTCATGGTTAATTGTCATGGCTGATTGTTAAGCAATTATGTGTTAATTATTGTTAAGCAATTATGTTAAGCAATTAAGCCTTATATATCAACTACTTGTTTATTGACAGCAATTGTAGTATCATTTTTGGACTTAACCAACACGTAGGCCTGTTTAATAAATTTGAGGGCCCTGCTCATCTTGCAGTCCTCTGCATTACTACTTCTCTGTTGACTGCTGCCTTGTAACTTCAGATTGTTCAGGATTCCAGAGAATACAATGGTCAGCTCACTCTGCAACAATGTAAATGATTGGTAGCAGCAACAGATGTGAGAGGAACCTTTCTAGTGATCGGAGGGAACTGGGAAGAGTGGGGTCCAGTGCAGTTGCACAGGTTGTCATTCCCTTTAATTACCACTGTGTCAAGGTTCCAAGTAACACCTCCAACCAAGTAAGATTTTGAGGCAGGCAATTCCTCAAAGCTATATTTTATTAGAGATATCATATTGGCACATCTGGGGAAACCCGAATCTGAAGTCGCCCGGGTTTTCCCCACCCAAAGGAAAGTCAAAGCCCCTTCCCCTTTATCCTGTTTTAACCTGTTCATGGTTAATTGTCCATCACATGGTCCAATCCATCCACAATCCCAACTGGAGATGCCTTCCAGTTATGCCTTTCCAGGTGCAGGCTGGACATCCTTGACTCCCAGAGAAACGAATGTTGTTGTGACTATCTATCTCTATCCACTTCATGCACATCCCCTCCCAGTTTCCCACAGCAGGCTTGGGCACCAAGTATGGCAGCCCTGAAAATCCAAAGAGAAAGATGGCCTTTAGGGCTGACATACTACTTGAAAGAAATTTTAATTAGAATAGCAGGAGGTAATGATTTTCCCTCAAGTGCACGAGGGAAACATAGTTGGTGGAGTTTATCTTAAACAATAACAACTCTGGAGGAGATCTTGACTTTACTGTAGATGTCATATTTATTTGTACCCTGAAAAGGCCTGACTAGAACCAGTTGTATATATAATAGAAGTAATGGGCTCCCGTACTAACTGAGATGCTTCAGAATCAAGCCAACAGTTCTTGCATATACCTCAGTTTCATGCAGCTACTGTAGTTAATAGATATAGGTATAGCTAGGCTCCCAGGACTTTCTAATCTAGAGACAGGGTATTTCCAGGCCTTTGCTGAAGATGGCTTGCAAGGTCCCTGATGCAAAGATCCTCCCCTCTAAATTCAAGACCACCATCTATTTAAACAGGAGCCTGAGATGTTTGCTCTACCTGTGTTTAGGAAAGATGGCCATAAGGTAGAACAGGCAGGGTTTTTTTAATGAAGCCATATTTACTGTTATAGTCCAGGCTATATGCAGAGGGACATTTAGCTCTTAAGGCGCATTTATATCCTCAGCCATAACAATTCTTATTTAGGAGCGTGCTAAACATGATGCTATATATTTCATGTGGAATCCTTCCTTCCTTCCTTCCTTCCTTCCTTCCTTCCTTCCTTCCTTCCTTCCTTCCTTCCGTCTTTCAATGGTGGAAGTTCATTGGCACTACCATGGTTAGAAGGAGGGGAAAATGGAAGCTTTTCTTCGGAGATTAATGCCTGCTAATTTAATTTACTTTTAATTTAAATGTAAAGTAATTTACTTTTACTTCAATATCACAACCCAATATTGCATGTTGTGATATTGAAGTAAAAGTAAATGAACTCTGTGTGTGGTAATTATAGAACTTTTCTCTGACATATACAATGGCACACAGGGAATTTAAAAAAGCACTGATGTCATTCCAAGTGTTATATATAATATTATATATAGGTTTACCCTAAGCCAATGGCTGTCTCTCATCTTGTGACAGTTAATTCTCAAAGTTCATTATGTTTTTGTTTTGTTTTTGTGAATGAAATGTTTCCTTTGGATTGAGCAGCATCAACTGGTGGTCTGGTTCAAACGAGTGACCCTGAATTATGAGAGACAAAAGATAAAAATCATTATTTATATTATATTTGTTCAAATGTTACTAATCTTTATTATGCCATCGTTATCCTAGCTGTGGAGAAACATTTCCAAACCATATATTGGAATGTATTTTATATGTATTATGTTTGCTGCTAAACAAAATCCACCAGACTTCAATATACAGTATTTTAACCTTTTTTTCAAAGGATATTTTTGATATTGAGTTTCAACATTTGGGTCAATGTGTTGCCACCTAGTGGCCAGCTGGCAGACAGCAAATTCTTTAAAACTGGGCGAGTGCTAATAGATTGTATGAAGTAAATATTGAGAGAGTTATAGAGAAAAGATATTCCTGTTTCTTCAGCTTACCACAAACTCTTAAAGTGATCATGGATAAATCCTGGAGGTAGCCAATGGCTGTGTATTACTCTTTTTTCTATACTTTAGGTTGCACTAATGTTTTTCAAACTTGGCAACTTTAAGATGTGTGGATTTCAGCTCCCAGAATTCTGCAGAATGCTGGTTGGGGAATTCTGGAAATTGAAATTCACTCTATTTAAAGTTGTTGAGTTTGAAAAACACTAGTCTGCTCTGAGGTTCCAGGTGTCGGTGAGCTTTTTCCACCTTTTTATACTCTTAAAATATTTCTGTTGTCTCATAAGAGATAGAAAATAAAAACAATAACATGAGAAGGGGCAATCCACCCAGCTTGCTAAGTAACTTTTAATATTGCCTCATCTTGTCTCGTGCACAAGTATTTCTTGTATGTGCAAAGGGGAAAAGGATCCGTATCACTGTCTTATCACCAAGTTTAACCAGTGCCAAGACAATAAGGATGCCTTTACATCATACCCTTCATCAGTTCAGAGGGAATCGCTCACTGAACTGGTTGTTATGCCGGTAGGATCCCACCCCTGGCAATATGTCTGGCATGAATAACTATAATTTCCATATTATCCTGGATTCTTCTGTATCCCTGACAAATATTAACCTTGGAAAACAAATTGACTATTTTTACTAGAATAACATTTGGTAAGGTTTTGTGTTTTTTATATATAAGTAGGAATCCTTTCATTTTATCTAATTTTTAGATCAGGAATAATTACTTCAATAAAATACGTTAAACCTATTGAATGAATGCTCTCAGGAATTGTTTCAGCACAAATTTGATTGAAGCTATTTAATATCATAACAGGTTTCATAACAGGGGTGGGATTCAAATTTTTTAACAACCGGTTCTGTGGGCGTGGCTTAGGTGGTGGGGATGGCTTAAGTGGTAAGCGTGGCTTGGTGGTCATGTTATTGGCTGGGCGTGGCCAACTCAATATCACTTACATTGAGGCACGCATCTCCTTGCCTGGCCTCTCATGACTGTGGGGATGCTGCAACAGTCGTAAGTATGAAAAATGGTTATAAGTCACTTTTTTCAGGGCCATTGTAACTTTGAATGGTTACTCCACACAAGCAAAGTACCAATAAAGGATGGAAAAAAAACTCCAGAGAAGTTCCTGAGACAGGAAGTCTAGTCCTGCCAAGAATGTAATAAGAGTTAATTGAGAGGCAGTTTCTGTAAGCAACACCAGAATGTTTCCTTCCTGCCTTCCTTACAGGATTAGGCCAGTAATTTCTTCTAACAACCGGTTTTCCGAACTGCTTAGAATGTTAACAACCGGTTCTAGCGAATAGGTGAGAACTGGTAGAATCCCACCCCTGGTTTCACAGATCGTTCAATTGATTCTACCTGAAAATATTTATAACTGCTGTTTGATAATCTACTACTTCTGAGCAGATACATCTTCTTTCAAAAATCAAGCAATCCTTGACAACTACAAGCAAAACTGAATGTGTTTATCCTTTTTCTTTTACTCAGTTTGGTTATGTTAAGCAAATGAAGCAAAATTGCCATTGAGCCCAAAGAAACAAGCAAAATCAGTTGGATGTAGTTGGAAAGTTGACTGTGGCTATTCATGAAACTCAGTCCTCTATGTAGAAGAGCAAACTAATCAAAGAGAGAAGCAATCTAGAACTAAGGAGAAATTTTCTGACAGTTAGAACAATTAATCAATGGAATGACTTGCCTCCAGAAGTTGTGGGTGCTCCAACACTGGAGAGTTTTAATAAGAGATTGGATAACCATTTGTCTGAAATGGTATAGGGTTCCTGCTTGAGCAGTAGGTTGGACTAGAATACCACCAAAGTCGCTTCCAACTCTTTTATTTTGTAATGATGTGTTTCAGATGTGGCACTGAGAACACAGAGCATATTTAGTCCATAACTTGGTTTATTGACTCTCACTTCTATCATTTATGGCCTAAGGTGTGTGAACCTAACTAATGGTCTGGTAATAATGAATTGTAGTTCCAATATATTTCTAGACTCCTCTCTAGAGCACTAAAAATCTCCACGAACCGTTCTCATCCTGGTCATTCATATTTCGAACTGTTACCATCAGGGAGACTTTGTAGGTGTCTTAAAATGAGGACTAATAGACTGAAAAACAGTTTCTTTTCCAAGGCAATAATTGTTTTGAATCAAACAATGCATATGTGATTTAGCCCTATGTACATAGTAGCATTTTTAAACTATCTAACACTATATGTTTGAGATAGATTTTATACTAGGTTTTTAATTATTATTAGCATTATTTTAATTATTTTAATTTTTAAATACTCTGTAGTGTGATTGTGATGTGGTGTTTGGGGCACTGTGCTGGAGTAGCTTTCAAATTTCATTGTATTAGTAGAATGCAATGACAATAAAGGTACTCTATTCTATTCTATTCTATTCTATTCTATTCTATTCTATTCTATTCTATTCTATTCTATTCTATTCTATTTACTTGCAAAGTCCATAGATGACAAAGGCTGGTGTATAGGCTTCTAAATTCTTGGCAGGAAATGTAATTGCATCAGTTCAAAAATAGTAATATTAAAATATCCTTAGAATTTATATATTTTTATGATTAACAGTTACAATGAGAATGATTTTATTACAGGCAAAATGTGGATAAATGTCCTGCTTCAATTGACATTCTACCCTTAAAAAAGAAAAGATGCAGGCCGGCAAAGCTGATTTTTGGCTGTCAGGTGAAATATTGGAGGTATAGTACTCTGAAGCCATCTTAAAAGAAACGTCATCAAATCCTGTCTCCCAAACTTTATCTACTTCATAGCTTTCCCAAAAGAGAAAATCCTAAAGAATCATTATTGTGAAAACTTTTCCCCAACTATAAATATGCCCATGAATTTGCATTACATTGTGGGATCTGAGGCAGTGGTGGGATTCAAATATTTTTGCCACCGGTTTGGTGGGCGTGGCTTGATGGGTGTGTTTTGTGCGTGTGCACACACTTTGCGTGCACACACACACCAAATGTGCATTTTGAGCAGGCGCAGAGGCATTTGCGCAGGTGCAGAAGCGTTCTAACTCGTCTCCTACAAGCCTGCACGATCCCAATTGCTTCAGCAGCTGCCGCACGGCACTATTCTACGCTGCGCAAAGCAGCTGCATTTCAAATTCAGCGGATAAAGGTGAGTATGGGAGCCAGGGTGGGCAGGCGGGCTGAACAGCAGAGCAGCGGAAAGAACTGGTTCAGTGTCCGCTGCTCTTCGTTTCTACTGGCTCGCCAGAACCGGGCTGGACTGGTAGAATATCACCACTGGTCTAAGGCCTAAAATACAAATATTCTTGCTTGCTCATGGGGTTTGAAGGTTAGATCAGTGTGTCATTGTGAGTTTGTCTTTTTTATGATTGGAGTTAAGTTTATTTCTGTCTGCCATTATTTTTTTCCTATATTGTCTATGTATATGTTTGTCAGGTTTGTCTACATGTGCTGCCTAAGGTCACAGCTATGAGATGGGCAATTATATAAATTGATATAGCGAATCAATCAATCAATACTAATGCATATTTTAACCAGAGGTGGGATTCTACCAGTATGGACCAGTTCTATAGAACTGGTTGTTACAGTTCTGCGCAGTTTGGAGAACCAGCAAATCATGCCACTGGCTGGCCCCTCCCCTCCCCTCCCCTTCCCTGCCTCCCCACCCATCCCCACCCTGCTCAGTCATTCCTTAGCTCGCATGCGTGCCATCCAACTTGCCTGCATTGTGCCTTTGCCTAATTTTTGGTAAGTTGCTATTCTTTTTTTTCTCGATGATCAGCTGTTCCAACTATCAGCTGTGCCACACGATTTAGATTAGCTAGAAAGTAGGAAATCATGATATTTCTTGCTTTCTAGCTAATCTAAATTGCTGTTGTACTACTTCGTCTTTGCCCAGGAGGCTTCCCTGAAGCCCAGTCAGGATGGTATTCAGGGGGTTGGCGGGGAGGAAGTGGTCTGAGAGCAGAGCTGAACCTTAGGACTGAAGCTTCTATTTTTCAGGCAGCAGATTGCAGAAAGGTAGATCTGTGAGTGATTCTGTGATTCTGGAAGCAACTCAATTTGCCTGCCTGCTTTGCCTGATTTTGGGTAAAAGTTGCTCCTTTTTAATAAAAAATTCAATATTTACATGTTTACAATATTTACATACAAGCCACACCCACCCAGTCACATGACCACTAAGCCATGCCCAGGCAGCAAGCCATGCCCACCCAGTCACATGACCACCAAGCCACACCCACAAATTAGGCCATGCCCATATTATGCTGCCAAGATAAATGCATGAATATTCATCTGTCAAATGAAGAAAGATTTAAGAATTTGACACCGTCAAAACATCTGCATTATACAAGTGGCAAATCTGAAAGTAAAGGAAGTATGTAAAACAAATTGAATAGAAGAAGTGCTGGGGGGGCGGAAATCACAGACCCATATAATGAAGGGGGAATAGAAAGAATTGGACCAAGTAAATCCAAACAAACAAAACATCCTTGTTGACTGCATTCTTCTCTAAGGTACTGCAGGCTCATTTTGTATCTTTGATGTTAAAAATCTCCTTCTTCTCACCACCTTTTACTGTGGGGAGGAAAGGGAAATTGCAGAAGGAAGGATGAAGATTGCACAATCAGAGTGGAAGTTTAAAAACATAAAAACCTCCCTTCTATTGACTCCTGAATAGCAAGAGATAAAGAGAACCACATGGGAATCATTGTTTGAAATGAGAGCTCCTGGCCTCCCCTTTCTCATTATTGTGCTATTGTCCCCACTCCCCCAAGTCCTTACTCTTCTTACTCAGCCTCTGGACATGGCCCACCCTCACCCGCTCCCATTTTCTCTTGTAAGTCCCAGAAGTTTTTTTCTCCCTTCCAAACTTGCACAACTCCAGGCCCCTTAGCCTGAAAGTCCTATTCAGAGTCACTGGGTTGGGGAAAATCCCTTATTCACTTCCCTTCCCAATTTGCCTCATCAGCTGAGCTGCAGTTCAGATCCCACACAACAAAAAATGAACAAAAACCCTTGCCATATAATTGATGGCTCCTGTAGGAGGACTCCTGCTGTTGTTGTTTCTGTATGCAGTTGCTTCTCTCCCTCTTCTATTTTGTGTTTGTATGTGTGTGTGTGTGTGTGTGTGTGTGTGTGTGTGTGTGTGTTGCCCTTTAGTTAATCAGAGTGTACCATTAGGACTGCCCAATCCCATTTTTTATTTTTTATTTTCTTTTTCATTTGAGTTTAAGAGCTTGGCAATGTACAGACAACTTTTTCCCCCCTTTACCCCTGGCTGCTGTCCAAGTACCAAGAAGCCACATTTCATTGGGTAGAGCAGCGTAATGTAGCCTGGTGATAGATGGGCTGACGCAGAGAGGACCTACCTGTCAATGGAGGAGACAAAAGGGAAACACACAGAAAAACGTGGCACAAGGGGAAGAGCATTGAAAGGCAGCTTGGTTAATGAGCTGGATCAAACTTAGCTGAGTTTCTGTCTCTGTTTGGTGCTTCTGTGCTTCTACTTAAAATTAACAGGCGTCTGGAGAGAGGGGGGAATCAACAGAATTTTTCTAGCAGATCAGAACATTAAGGTCACCTCTAGGGATGGAATCCAACCGGTGTAACTACCGGTTTGGTGATTTTACATTTTGCTTCGCGCCCACGTGTGCCTAATGCGTGTGTATAATGTCATCAGTTTGCTGCCTGGACAGCTGAGTAGCGCTGCGCATGAATGCGCAGCATTGGAAAAAGCACTTTTTTCCTGCTTCTTCAACCGCAGCTGTGCCGCGCAAAGCAGCTGAGGTTGAAAAAGCAGGAAATAAAGGTCAGGTAAGAGCCCAGGTGGGCGTGTGGGCCAAAACAGCAGCAGACATAGAACCGGTTCTATGTCTGCTGCTCTTCAGAGCTACCGGTTCTACAGAGGTGGACAGAGCCGGTAGAATCCCACCCCCGGTCACCTCCTATCAGGCACAAGCAATCAGACCCACTCTTGAAGAGTTCAAATCAGTTATTTTATTGCATTCTACTTATATTATAAACATCTCCCCACTTTGCTTTCCTTCTCTTGGGAACAAACAGATAGGATCCCATGCTGTTGGAAGACAGTGTTCATGTATTTTTTTACCACTACAGCAGTATTCAATAGTGATAAATATTCCTCAACCAGTAGATGGCAGTGTTTATAAGTTTGTAGTTGCATCTATGGTATACTAGTCTATGTCTTTTTCTCTGAATAAAGGTTCCTGCTTTCTTGTTGCAGTTAAGCAGAAAAGCACATGTGGACTGTGCACTGTTTTGTTGTGTAGGGATATATATAGACTTAGAAAAAGTCAGTGTTATACTTCTTGTGGATGTGCAAGGGCTGAAGTTCAGTTCCCCACTTGACCCTTTTCCTTGCCTGGCTTAGAGTTTCCCAACAACTCAGGTAAAATCTTCATCAGTAATCATCCAATCCTATTGATAGAGTTTCAATGATATTTTCCCACAATATCTTTCACTCCCCCCCCCCCCCAATTCTGTACATGGTCAAACAGAGGGTTGAGAAGGACAAGACAGAATAGCAGCCAAAGCAGGGGTGGGCTTCAAAAAATTTAGCAACCAATTCTCTGCCCAGTTGCTGGGTGGGTGTGACCATGGTAGGTGTGGCCTACTCAGCCTCCTGCACCACAGTGGGGGCTGTTTTCACCGTCCCCAGGCTCCGGAGGCTTTTCTTGAGCTTCCTGGAGGGCAAAAACAACCTCCCTGAACTCCAGAGGCCCACTGTAGGCCAGAAATGGGCTCATTTCTTGTCTTCCAGAACTTCTGTGAGGCCTGTTTTTTGCCCTCCTGGGCTCCGAAGGCTTTCCTTGAGCCTCCAGGAAGGCAAAAATGGCCTCCAGAGCCTCCGGGAGGCTCATTTTTCGGCCGTCCCGAGCCTCCGCGTGGGACCTGTACTTACCTGGCATCCAAAATGGGCCATGTGGGGACTCCTGGGAAGGGCGTGGCGTGGCAGGCATGGCCAGCCAAGGGTGGGATTTACCGGTTTGCAAAATTGGTCATTAAAAATGGTAAAACTAGCTACTGGTTTGTCTGAAACAGGGTGTCTTTTTGACTTAGCACTATGAACAATCAGTGTGAAATTACTGTACTGTACTCAGGGTTTGCTTTCTGTTATCACATGTAGGTTGCTTGTAAAAAATATGCATTCTGCTATGTTCTACCCACACATTAGCTGGCATGATAATAGTCATCCTGCAATAAATGTAAGCATGCCATCTGATCAATTTTCGAAGTTTTACAACGTGCACCAAAGTTTTCAAGATGGAAATAAAAAATAAGAGGGAAAATCAGAATGATTTCTAGCATGTGGATTTATAGTCATTGTCATATTTTCTTCTGTTTACCCCATGTAGAACTGTTCCTTTGGAGTCACCAAAATAGAAATGGATTTCATTTGTTAATAGAAGACCAGGAGTACAATCTCTAGCTGTTAAAAATTATTCACTATAAAAACTTTTCAATTTGACCTGCTTTTGAATATCAGTTTTCTTCTATAAGTAACATGTTTTAGTTAGCATAATTAATATATTTTATTGAATTGTTCCTCAAAATTTCTAATACACACACACATATATATATGACCAATAATTATAGAAAAATATAACATAAATATAATATAGCATAAATATAAATATAATGCAAAATTTTGGGAAAAGAATCTCAGCCATAGCAAACAATTTTAAAAAGTATGTTGCACTACATTAAGTACCGTTCTAATACAAAAGGAGTCCGGATAACTGAAAGAATCCTTGGTGTGTGTTTTTTTTTAATGTGCTTATATCCCGTCTGACCATTTCTATGGCAATGCCTGGATAGTTTCAAGTTACTCTGAAACTTCTCAGGCTTATTTAATTCTTGCCAGAAGGCAATTCGACATAGCAGCCTGAGTTGCTGGTTTCCATATTGCTCCAGGCTCTTTCAAAAGCCAACTTCAGAAATTCCAGGCTGGCAGTCTAGATTGTGGTAGATTGGTTTTTCAATTCTACAGTTCTTTTGTAGGTCTATAGGAAATTCTGCAGCAAGAAAGAACTTGCTAGAAAGGAAAGAAGTAACATTCCTATTTTGCAATTTAAATTATACACATACACACACACACACATACACATGTGTGTGTGTGATAGATGATAGATAGATAGATAGATAGATAGATAGATAGATAGATAGATAGATAGATAGATAGATGAGAGAGAGAGAGAGAGATAAGAGGGAGGGCAGGAAAATTTTGCATTAAGAGAAGCAACTGAAGATAGAAGGGTTCAATGGAGCATGAATTTATAATGTTGCGGATAATCATCTCTAACCCTAACTCTTATGAAGTTAACAGTCAACTATTGAATAAACTACAAATTTATTAATCACATACTAGGAAAGAACATAACTACTTGGCATCCCAGGACAAAATGGCTGCCCAGGTCAGCAACCAGAAACTCCCAGGAAGGGAGGAGAGGGGATGTAACAAAAAAAACATCCAAGTGAAACTGGTCCTCTACTAGAATGAAATGAAGCACTGGAGACCATCTGCTCTGAATGGCTTGGACTGGAAAACAGCAGTTTTGAATTGTAGCTGGGAATGACAAGTGATCACAATAGCCTTGGCATTGGAAGAGGATGACATCATCCATTCCTATGCTTGGGCAACAATGAGCAGCCAATTCTGCTGGTAGGCCAAACAGGAAGAATAGATTTGCCTCGAATTACCCACTCAGTAGAATTATATATATAGAATTCACCTGAGCTTAGTATCAGTTGGCGGAGGAAGGCTCTAAAAAAAAAGTTCTAAAACAATTTGTCAAACTAAGCTGTTTGTAATTTTCCCCATGGATGTGTATCCCATGCATGACCAGTGTGTTTCATGTTCATATCTGTTAAGAAGTCTATTATCTTAATGAGTTCTGTTCATTCAGGAATAATATTTATTTTGTTTATTAAATATTCAAAAGTCATTGTACATTATTATTATGCCTAAATTCATGAACTTCTCCGTGGTTATTAATGATAAACATACTGTTTTTTATCTCGTGCAATTTCTCTTTATTAGATGTTCCATTCTGCAAGTATATATATATATACTTTTCCAATATATCCCTGAAGCAGTTCCCTGAAGCTGCTGACTGACATACTCCAAGGGCCTTGTCTGGATTTCACAATGAAAGAGGTCACTTGAATTTGGACAGTAATGGAGCAGAGATATCCAGGATGGGCTGAAGCTTCCAAGAACTGTCTGACACTAAGGAGTTGGGGGTCTCCACATTATGGAATATTTGCCATACATGGAAATCAGTAGAAAATTAGGGAAGTGCTTTATTTGAAGGAATGAAAGGTTTATAATAGTAAATGAGACATAGATTCCGGGCAAGCATTTTTTGTTTTGTTTTCTCTTTTTGTTGTAGCTCCAAACTGTATAAACATTTATCTCTTTTTCAGTGGGGTCTAATAAGTTGAACTAGGACTGCTTGCTAAGCCAGTTGTCTCCCCGCCCCTAAATCTAAATGTGTACAGATCAGTGTAGATGTGTTCTGTACCACTCTCTTTTGAAAGTTGGATATTTTTCATCTCCTGCCAGGAGTTTTCTGAACACAGAGTTCTTTCTTCCATCCCTTCTGATTAGAATAAACAAGAGAGTCCTGAAAATAAGCTTTATAAATGGGGTTTAATGGGCTTATGACATTGTAGGAGTCAAGGAAGACATGGGATCATAATCTCAGTGTATTATGTGGCTCAACTCTTGATTAAACTGTCTCCTTTAAAACAAAACAAAACAGCAAAGAAAAAGACCATTACTTTCCAAAGCACATCAGATGACCCCAAATGCATCAGGTAGGCAGGCACACACATACACAAATCACAGATTTCAATCCCATCCCTTTCGGCAGGCTTGAACAAGAACTTTGCTAGGAAGGTGAAACAAGGGGCTATTTGAGGGGCTGCCACAGAAAGAAGGGGATCCATCTATTTATACCAAAGCACCCAAAAGCCAGACAAGGAATAATGGATGGAAACGGAACAAGGAGATAAGGAGATAAGGAAACGCAACCTGGAAATATGGAGAACTTTTCTGACAGTGAGAACAATCAACCAATGGAACAGCTTGCCTTCAGAGGTTGTGGGAGTTTCATCACTGGAAGCTTTCAAGAAGAGACTGAACTGCCACCTGTTAGAAATGGTGTAGCGCCAGGGTGTCAAATTCATGTCGTCACGGCAGCATCGTGTGACATATCACAACTTTTTTCTCCTTCACTAAACTGGGGGTGGCCATGGCCAGTGTATGACACATATGGCCCACAGCCCACGAGTTTGAAACCCTTGGTGTAGGGTCTCCTGCTTGGGCGAGGGCTGGACTAGGGCGAGGGCTGGACTAGATGTTAACCTGTTAAAAGCAATTCTGTTAAAGGGGCTCTCCTATTTATCAGTGAACTATTTGCAGTTCAATGGCTCTCACTGTGAATATTGAACTATTTTGAATAAAGTAACTACATAAATTTCTCACTTTAATTGCCAGTTATTCGGCATTATGTTATAGTTAGCATGGGAAAGGACCATCATGTCAATTGTGCGATGCATGTACAGCCAATAATTGTTTTAATATAGCTTAAAGTAAAAAGGAATCATACCAGTAGTCATATTGGTCCATGGGGGGAAAGAAATCTAAAATCCATAGATGTGTAACTTTGTGAGATGTAAGTTTACAAATTAAAGGGTCAATGTGACTAAGCTATCTGTATCTGTAAGTTTGAATTCCAACTCAAAATGGTAAAAGATGCCATTTATTCACCCAGCATTTAGGATGATAATAATAGTTCCATTAAAAGACAAATTTGTGGTGCCTCATAAATAGTGCACCTTATCCAATACTATAATAAAACATGAATCATCAATCTTAGGATTGTCTCATTTCAAAAAGCAGAGATCTCCCATGAATCAAATAATTTGAAAAGCTGAACCTAGGACAAAATGATTTAACAACTTGAGATGTAGCTGAGATTTTCTCAAGAGCTGACAGGTAAAGATCATGGATACTGAGAGCTAATCTGGAAGTGACACAAATGCCTTATGTGGAAATTTCCATGGAATCCCTGAAGGAATCATCCAATGAAATTAATTGGTGGAATACTGAGGAGAACCAAAAAAGGGGCCTTTTCAAACAGCACACAATGCATGGAATTAATTACTATGAGATGCAGCAATGGCCATAAATTAGATTGCTTTAAAAATGATAAGATAATTCATCTAGTGATGATGATTGTATGCTATTTCTAGTCTTTGAGACTGCAAGCTTCCTAACACCAGTCAATAGTGAACAAGAACAAAAGAAACTAGGAGATTTTTTAAAATTTGTCTGCCACTGTAAGAAATAGGACACTGGAGTAGATAGACTTTTCCTCTCTTTATACTGCTAGATTATTCTCATAATTTTAAAATTACATTAAAAATCCTTCTTTCTTCATTTAAATGCAACAAACTTTTTGATTGTATCACACATGTTTAATAGCCAATTTATCATAATTATTAATTGACTAATAATTAATGCAACCTCTCTAAAGAGGCTCAAATTTTGACTTTGACTTTCAAAGAATACTTTCTAGTATTTGGACCCACTTAATTTTTAAGATTTAAAAACATGTGAATTCAATAACTCTAAAAAATAATGGAGTAGTTGGTAAGAGGTCTGGTCTGTAGGCATTCATTCCTGTTAAACTAGCCCCGTAAAAGAAGGAATACACTCTTCACTTAACTAATATTGATATTTTCTAACAATTTTCAAAGCAATTTGAAATCTTGCCCCCCAAAAATCCATGAGGCTCCTGTTGGCCCAAGTTTATGATCTTACTCATAATAATTAGGATTCATCTATGCCCCAGAAACCAAAATGCTTATTTACTGGACTCTTACCAGATTTTTCACAAAGAGACATTATTTGTGTCATTATTTATTTGCCATTAAAGTTGCAAAACAACTTGCAGCTATGGTCCATGAGTGGCATTTAACAGTTGATCTTCAATAATTGCATAAAGCTGATACCGACCAAGGTGAATCCAAAGAAGTTTTTATACTAGGACATTTTTTTTACTTACTGATTCTGATTTACCAATACTTATTGCTCTAGTGTGTTGATTCTGGATGGCTCACATAAAGCTACGTATGCTAAGAATGAAAATAATAAACAATTACAGACCACTAGTGACCCTCAGTGAGTGCCAGTTTGGTGTAATGGTTAAGGCACACGATTCACAGTCCTGTCTTAGACACAAAGCCAGCTGGTCACTCTTTCTGAGCCCTAGGGAGCAGACAATGGCAAACAACTTCTGAAATCTTGCCCCCCCAAAATTGCAGGGACATTAGTCTAGGCAATCATCACAAATGAACAGTAGCTTGAAATAATAATAATAATAATAATAATAATAATAATAATAATATTTATATTCCGCTCCTCTCCCGAAGGACTCGGAGCGGTGCACAGCCATACAAAATACACAAACACATAAAAACAACCTAAGAACTAGTCCAATGCAACTTGAGATATAATATAATCTACCATGTCCCAAATACTCTCCTAAGCAACACATTTTTATGGACATACTAGTAGATGGTCTGAATAGTTGGGGGTAGCTTATTCCAGATATTGGGGAACATCACCAAAAAGGGGACTTGCAGATGATATCTTAAGTACTTCTCTTCCCCAAATTGTAGTGGACAGGTTGAAAAGAGCTTTCCAAGAAATAAAAAAATATGTGATATTTCACTGAGAATGAAAATGTTATAAAACTTCAACTATCCACATTCAAAACTCTTCCTAAAGACTGAACATTACATATGATGTTAGACTACTGTAACTATGAGCCTTATTCCATATAGGGAAAAACACGAATAAAGTCTGAATTTTGGCCTCCTATAGAGAAACAGCTTCTTCTCATGTCTTTCTGACTCACAGCTGGATGCAATATGCGTTCTTACATGTTTCTCTTGCCTATTTTTCCTTAATTGGAGGAATGAATTTCTATGGATGGCTGCTATGCCACCTGTCCCATCACAGTGGCATTGACAGTTTTAGGCATTGCTATCCTTTGAGCTCCCCACTATTCCAGATGTAACTGGGATCCTCTGAGAGTGAGACTATCTGACTTGAGCTGCCCTGGAGGCTGTCTGGTAAGAGTTCAGTGACTCAAACTTTAAAACAAATAAATATAACAATACACGGGGAAGGAACTGAATTGGGGCAGTGGCAGTAACACTTTTAGATGTCACTATTCTTTCAGGACTTCAAATTAGTCCTGATGCAAGCAGTCATTCTCCTCATTTGGGATAAAAAAGGCAAGTATTCCCAAACTGTTTTCATTTGACATCAAGGGGTTATTAGCCCTTTGGAGGAGGTATGACTTCAATCTGGGAAATGGAGGAGGCGAAAAGGTTAAACACCCCATCTCTCAATGTCATTGCCCAAACCCTGTTCTCATACTCATAAATTCTCCAGCGGGCAGCTGTTACTGAGTTTTTCAAAAGCTTTCAGGAAATTTAATCACAGATCTCCCACATGATGCATGATTTTGCTGTTATTTTATAGTCCAGCCACATGGAATATATTATTCATGCCACAGCTGTAGCCAAATATAAAGTATGTAAAGTAAATATTCAAGGGAGAGGGATATTGTAACCTAATACAGGCATTATGGGGTAGATTGCATTATAATCTTCAGATTTTCCTCGTAATATAAAACTAATATCTTTTCTAAATCATTTATAAGAGAACATGGATTCTAACAGTATCTCCCACAATGGCCACACAATCAGATTTTAGACCAAAATATTTTTTTGTGTGTTTTACTAAACTTGCAGCTAGTAGATTCTGTAATTGATGAGCAAACTTGTTGGAACTGAATGCTTTATAAAAATAATGGTGTGAAAAAACATTGGTTTTGTTGATCACTGCAGGAATATCATTCTCTTGATTGAGATTTTGTCACTCTTATTGGTATACTAAGCTTATGTGTCCTTTCTCTAAATTGGGAGGGAACTCAGAATCCTGCTCAACCTTGCATCCCATGTTTTGTCAGTCTGAGACCTCCATAAGTCTTATGTCACAATTCCTAGGATTTCCTTCAGATATGACCACTGCCTAATTTGAATACTCCAGTTCCAAGAATCATTTTTTGAATACCTTCATAGCTATATGCATATCCTTAAAATTTTTCCTCTCTCTTCCATAGGCTCTATTAATTTACTTTGCAGCTAAACCCATACAGTTCTGATTGATATTAAAGATTTTTAAGCAGAGTTTCCTCCTGTAATGTGCTGTATATTATCTGTAGGTCAACCTGAATCTTACCTGTAGAAAGAAGTAATACCAGTGCATTGAATCGGTCTTCTCTTACTTAGAGTTTTCCTGATGTGATTGTTTTACAATTTCTATTATTTCTAGCCAGCATAGCCTGCCTTCCCTAAACAGGAAAATGTTTTACCAATTTGCAGAAGGCCAAAAATAATAATAATCAAATTATATACAATACTTGAAAAGACCCTTTTCCTTTATTAAGTGTATTTCTGTAAGCATGTTAGAAAAGTAGTGAAACAAAGATGATCTTACTGGTGTACCAGGGAGCTTGGAATTCAGAGGCAGGACAGTCCTTATCTTAGAGATAAGTTAATAAATGGGTGCCTCTTTCTTTTAGAGCTATTTCTGCATCTCAATACAAGCATGCCTCTATATCAGGGGTGTCAAACTTGCATCCTCACAGTGTCGTCATGTGATATGTTGTGATTTCCCCCCCTTCATTAAACTGGGCATGGGCGTGGCCAGCGTGTGATGCATCTGGCCCACAGGCTGTGAGTTTGACAGCTCTGCTCTATATGATGGCTTCATATCACATGTTCTCATGATGTTGCTGTCATCTCATCCCTATCCCTAGTTGATGCAGCTGAAAGTTGTCTTCAACTGTTCCAGTTTTAAACTAGTGTCTCCCTTTTCTCTCAACCAATGGACATTTGGGATACTTAATGCAGTCAAAGGTTGTTCAGTTTCTATTGACAACCGTAGCTGCTGTACTGTAGGCATAATCCCACCCCTCAGTCTGTGGGCATTGTTTTCCATTATGTCTTTTAGGAGACTATAAAACCTATATTTAAAATATCAATAAAAACAGCTGCAGGATGTTAGGGAAAAGGTAATGTGGGAAAGAGCAGAAGAGTTCAGTTCTCTTTTGAAAGAGTACTAAATCTGTGTTTCAAAGTAGTCTGATATACGGAAAATTGACAAGACTATTCCTGTCCTGTCAGCTGTTTATTTTGGATGACAGATACTGATGAATCATTGCTTGGTTTCTTTTTCCAAACTGGGAAGGATGGAAGGCCAATCTAGGAGTGGTCACTTTTTATCTGCTATCCCTTCCATCTGTGACCGATCTGCAAGATAGCGGAGGGCAACTCTTGGGTCTAGCTGTCTGTCTTGCCTCCTCCTTGAGCCTCAGCTTGTGTTAGGGACAGTGTTTGATACTTGTTTTCTCTGCTGCAGAGATGCTTCATGGAAAGGTAAACAACGCTGCTAGCAGCCATCAAATATTTCTTTAACTTATCTTGCATTAAATCTATCTTAAAAAGCATTGTTCACTAGCCTCATTCCTGAATCAGAGTAGGGATTAGAGCAGGAAATAGCCTGCTAATATACATTGGTTCAAGGATTGAAGGACTGTACATTAATGTAGCCATCTCGCTGTGCCCTTAAAAGCATTTGCATTCGAAACAGTATGGTAGTTCACTTCACTGTTTGATATGCTAGCATGAAACTATTATTATTCTGTACTAAAAAGATCCCTATTTTAAGGAAGACAATGCTTTTGCCATTCCATATCATCACACTTTCTTTATAACTAGTCACAATAAATGGTAAAGCGACTAAAGCCCTCACGGTGCCTTTAACAGACATGACTGTGGGCTTTGATTTATCTCCATAGATTAGTTTGACAGATATGGTCTCATAAAAACTCCAGACAACAAAAGAGCTCAGTGTGAGAGCTTATGAGCTAAGTGGTTATGAGCAGTACTGAAATCAAGCTAGAATGTGTTTCTCAAAGCTCTTTTGCAAAGCTTTGTGCTGTTTATATTTCTAGAAAAGCAATGGAATAGAAATTTCTGTAATAAAATGGTGTGACACATTGATAATTGACATTTTTTTTCTGCCTCATACTACTTTGCATACAGTAACTTTTAGAATTTTGAAATTACACAGAACCTAAAAGGAAGAGTTGTAGAACACACACAATTTAACAATAAAATAGATTTAACCCATTTATTTTCACATGGCACTAATATTTAAAGGCTGATAAATAAAATGCAGCAGCCAAGAAATAATAAGAAAATGCAACTGCATGCAACAGTGAGCTTATGGAATGTATTGCTTCCTTCTATATGTTCTGTATGCTCCATTTGAAAAAGCTATTGGAGTATTTTTTCTACAAAAAATTTCAGCCACCAAATATATCAAAACAGATATAGAATGATTCTTCCAAGTAATCATGAATTTTAAGAATGTTTGCGAAGCCATTTACACAGCAAACATGTGCAAATGTTTTTTATTACAGCTTGGAGAAACATCAGAAAAAGTTCTTATTCCAGGATCTCTATCTAGTGCAAGTAATCCTCAACTTACAACCACAATTTAGCCCAAAATTTCTGTTGCTAAGTGAAACAGTTATTAAGTCAGTTTGCCCCATTTTACAACCTTTCTTGCCACAGTTGTTAAGTGAACCACTGTAATTTTTTAAATTACTGCCATGCAGTGGTGGTATTCAAATAAAGTTGCCACTGGTTCGGTGGGTGTGGCTTGGTGGGCGCGCTTTGTGTGCATGCAAGCGCATGCCAAACACACACTATGCGCAGGCATAGAGGCATTTGTGTAGGCACAGAGGCGTTCTAACTCGCCTCCTGCAAGCCTGCACAATGCCGGTTACTGCAGCAGCTGCTGCACAGCGCTATTCTGTGCCACGCAAAACAGCTGCACTTTGAATTCTGGCCATAAAAATGACTATGGGAGACTGGGTGGGCAGGTGGGCCAAACACAGAGTAGCAGAGAGAACCGGTTCTGTCTCTATTGCTCATCGCCACTACCGGCTCTCCAGAATCGGGCAGAACCAGTCGAATACTACCACTGGTGCCATGGTTGTTAAGTGAATCTGGCTTCCCCATTGACTTTGCTTGTCAGAAAGTTGCAAAAGGGGATAACATGACCCCAGGACACTGCAGCCATCATAAATATGAATCAATTGCCAATCATCTGAATTTTGATCACATGGCCATGAGATTGCTACAATGGCCATAAATGTGAAAACTGGTCATAAGTTTTTTTTACTGCTGTTGTAATTTTGAACTGTCACTAAATGAACTGTTGTAAGTCGAGGATTTACCTCTACTATCCATTTTACATAACCCAGAATTCCCAAAAAACACATATACTGGGGAAAATTATTGTATTCCAATAGTGTTTCAACTGCAAGAGTATTTTTCTACAGAGAAAATGTAATTTGTTGACCTTATAGAAGTGTCCTACTTTTCAGTCCTTTATTTAAAAAGTAATCCAGTGGAAATAATAAAATAAACTCATGCTAAACAGGAAACACAGAGTGACTTCTGTGATGAAAACAGTCTCCTTCAAGAGAAATACATTATATTTCTATTTAAATTAATCTTTCCATTTACACCTATCATGCTAAGCAGATGTGAGTCACTTGTGTATACCCAACAATAAGGAAAAAACGGGGAAAACTTTTGCAGGATGCAGATGCTTTAAGGTTCCAAGGTGTTGCATTTTGTTCACACTAGTGTGCTTGGCTAAGTGCTCATTTCCAGTGCTTTACACAACCCTACTATGTAACTGAGCTTTGTCACTGAAAAAGTTTCATAAAGACTGAAAAGCTTTGCTTTAGATTCAGGGTGCCAATAATTTATATCCTACTTACCACTCATTTGGACTAGCAAAGTTTTCTGGCTGTGTTGCCTTTGAAAATAATCCAAATGCTGCAGCTGATACAAAATGCTGTTGTGAGACTGCAAGATGCTTCTAATGTACAATTACATCTGTATTAAAGTTGCTACCTTAGTAGGCTTCCTGGCAGAATTAAAATTGCTGGTTATTATCTTCAAAGCATTATGAAGCACCCATTTTTACTAGTCAATGACTTAATAGAATAGATAGTTTTTCTGGTCATCTAGAAAGGACCAGTTGAAAATGTTTGAAATCCTTGCAAGGTAGATGGTATGTGGACAAAATAACATTGCTTTGTTTGTATAATCCTCATCCTGTGGAATACTCCCCTGAAAAATGTATTCTCAAAATTAGTTAAATGTATTTTATTTCAGAGAGCCTTTGGCCCTGGCCGATAGGTCCAGAACATTTATGTTAGTTTTGTATCAGATGTTACTGTTGTGTTGGTGTTCCTTTTTGCTTGCTTGTTTTTTGTGGATTATTTTTACTGTTTGCTGTGAGAAGTCCTTTGGATTGAGGCAGTTATTAAACAAATATTTTCATTAATACAGATCAGGCCAAAGCATGCTGTGTTCATAGACATGAACAGCAGGCAGATTATTAATCAAAGAATAACTTCACATGTTCTTTGGAAATAAAATAAAATATTGAGTGAAGTATAGTATAATTTTATTAAATGTTTTTTTTTTGTAAACCTTTTCCTTCTCCTTTGATATAAGATTTATGTAGAAATGTATCATGGGATTTAATCTCGAAAGTAGTTCAAAAGACTGCCTATTGTTCGGTAAATTTTAATTCGATACATGCCATATACAATAGAATTTACAATTTCAATACTACATTCCTTTTAAAACAGAAATATCAAAAGCCTATTTTAAACATCTACTTTGATGGGCACAAATGGATCAACATCATTTGTCTTCTAATTTGCTGTCTAACAAAACATTCTAGCAGCTGTCTGACCAAGAGGTCTAGATTAATATCTGTTGGATGCTGAACAGCATAAGAGACCACAAGGCCCTAAATAGCAGGAATAAAAATTTCAGGGTTTGTTGCCCTCTTGTGGAGAACTTCACATAAAGCATTTCTGAAAACAGGCTCATGAAACTAGCTTAGTATCAACAGGCCCCTCATGGTATGTTAAATAATTTTAATTTGGTCTCTCAGTACACCATGGTTAAATCTTGGAGATACCAATCTTAACCTGTCAAAAAAATAAACTATGCTAGATATTTTCCCCATTTCTAATCACCAAACTGAGAGTGCTTAGGTTGTCTAAGAATTTTTTTCTCAAAAGGAAGACTGAAGCCTCTGCCCCTCCAGATATCTGCTGAATCTGAGTTTCAACCTTCCTTCCTCTTAACCATCCTGCTGTGGTTGCTAGAAATTATAGTTCAGCAATCTGTGGAGAATTGCCTTTCTTATTCTAAATCAAGAACCACAGCCGTAATGGCTATGTCAGTTCTAGAGAACAACTTTACACCTGTGGTATTGGGACATGACAAAAAATGTCAAAACCCTGAATTCACTAATGAATGTTTTTACTGTGTCAAATTCAGATTATGGGATTGCAAATAAATTAGAAAACATCGCATAGAAAACTGATAACACGTACTAATTTACCATATAACATGTAATGTTTATATTTTGAGGTGATATACCATTTAATTGCTGGAGTTCAGGAATGGGGGAAAATGTACTAACCTAAGATCTTTTTGTATTTTCTAAGGTTTTGTTTAAAATGACAGCTAGGAAGCCAAGTGCTAAACTTCATGGTGGCTGAATTGAAATCCAAGACATCTGAAGGACAAAATTTTTGAAAATTTACAACTTGAAAACTTAGATTTTCATTCTTTCTTTCTAGAGATGTTTTTCTTAGTTCTAAGTAGTTTGAAGAAAGGATAAAGAAACAGATACAATAGCCAACAGAAGTTGGAGACAAATGCTTTAAATCACTGATTTGGAAAAAACTGTTCCAGAGTTATGTCATATCTCTAATACAAAGCCTACTTGCTAAGCCTAATGTGGTTAGCTTGCTTTTGCCTTAGCATCATATATAAATCCCACCATTTAATAGTTTAGTCTTAAGAAGCTTAGCAAATATTGGCTTAACATTATAGCCTGTATGGCCAATATTTGCCATACAGACCAGGTTAGGATTTATAAATTCTCAGATACCCATAAAGGTTATGCCTTTATCTAAATCTTTCAACTTTTCATATTTCAGACAAGATGCTCCAATTTCTTAAAATCTATATTGCAGTCCATCAAAGCAACTTAACAGTAATATATTTAAAGTCAATCAATTCAGATAAAACAAGTTTACTCAATTTTGGCGGCTCTTACCCAAACAAATGAGGAAAGGTGAAGAGACATTGTACATTTAACTACACTATAATCTTCTGTATCCTTTCTAGATGAAAGTTCCTTAGTTTAAGTGTATATTTACAAGGTTTAACATTAAATATATAGATTTAAATTGTGACAAAAGCCTTAAAGCACGGCTTTTGAAAGTATTTATTGATTATATGTAAGAAGATCAATGATGTATATGAAGTTTTTCATTTTTTTTATAAGTATAGTTTTCCATATCAGGTAAATAGAATTCGTCCCCTTGGGTGAGAAGAAAGGGGGAAAAATAATAAGGATCAATTCATTTAAGTCTGTAAGATTACTGGTTTACATTTGTCCAATTTTACACAGCAGTAAAAAACATTATTCCAATTCAGTCCATGACAGGCGTCTTTTTCTGCAAGGAGAATGATGGGATAGCATTTCCAGAAGGTATTGCTCACATTTGATACAGATGTCCATAGAAGGCCAATCAATCATACTTTTTATGCGGCAGGCAAAGGGTGGTGTTAAGCAATGGGGTTCAAACACAAGAGGTATTCTGAAAGTCATGAGAAGAATTCAGATTATTTTCATATATGCCTTTTTCATACCTTTATATGTTTTGAACGCCTAGTAAGGGTATACAGTTAAAAATGTTTTTGAAGAAAGGTGTGAGTGCATGTGAGTGCAGGCTAACTTTCTTCTCTTCATTCAAATAGGCAGAGCTTCCACACAAGTCTGAAAAAAGATAGAGGTGCTGCATGCTTACAGGATGTCCAAAACATTTCTTCCAAATCATTATTATAACTGTTTAAATGTTTAATTTTAGAAATGGAAAATCTAATTTGGAAAACAAGAACAAAACTAAAGAATTTTCTACTTTGCAGTTTAATTTGCAACATGATATGACTAAAAGCTACTGTCTTCACATATCATACTAAATTATAAGTTTGTTTGGCTTAGACTTAGCACAACTTGGGAATTCAGCCATTATAACTGTACAGCAGGGTTTATGGTAGAACACAAAACCTTCAATTTTTTAGGATGTGCAAAAAAGTAGAAGCAAACAAATAAGTGATAGTGGGCAAACATCAAATTTCTTTTTCCTGCCTCATTAAAATTACTATTCGATGCCAACTTTTGGAGAATCTTGGGATGCTTTCGGAGATGCTATATGGCCATAGTTTATAGCATAGCATAATGTGTAAGCCAGGCCATTATGGCTTATTCAACAAACACAGGCCATGGTTTTAAGATGATATCAAATCATATTTTAAATATTCCATTGGATCTTTAAGTATGCACAATATTACTTTTTCATGCTACCAGATAGAATATCTATCACAAGAGAAATATGGATGGATACTTCGCAATGGTCTCAAAGTATGTGATTTTTTTATAAGGTTCTGTGCTACAGTATGTTCTTGTGCAGAAGGCCATTTCAAATGTGAAGGTCAAGCCCTAGGATGGTAGACAGAGGTTCTCCAGGACAAGAAGCCTGGGGAATTCCACTGGGAACCCTGAGAAAGCCTCCACCAAGTCAAGGCACGAAGATTGCTATGTAAGAGGGTGGCTGGCACAGTAGTTTAGTTTCTATTAGAAATTAATAGATAATAAACAATATACTTATCTACAGAGATTAAAAAATAACCAATACCACAATTTTCTCATTTATGAATCATGGAATGTGGAAGCTGTTTTCTCAGCATATAAGCATCATCTTATCAATACAGGTTTATTATGGACTAGTAGATGGGAGAATTGGCCAGACAGAGAAGAGAATATCTGCATTATTAATGTAGTTTCATGGCAAACTCTCACCTTGATGAATCCCACTGTTCTACTTCAAGCTGTGCAGTTTTTTGGTTATGCGGGCCCTGATCATTTTCCTTGCCCAGTTGTATCACTTTAAAGAAGTTAAGAGGAAGGCGTACACAAGGTCTGACTGGCATAGACATCTAGAGAAAAATGCTATACTGGGATAATTAGTCCATTGATCCTTTAAATCAGTTAATAAAATAAATAAAAAAGGCATTCACTATTAATATTAAATAAAAAATGAAGCTGCATATTATTAAATAGGACAATGCAACATCAATCAGATACAAAGCACCATCAAGCAATTTGACAAATGTTTTATACATTAATTGCTTGATGGCTCCTAAACAAAACTTTATAAATATGGGTTAAATTTACACAATATCTTATTGGTCAATAAAACAAAGAGAATTAATGAAAAAGAAAATAAAGAAAATAACTTACTTTGATGCAACAATCTTTGCAGATCACACTAAAATTAAAAGGTAATATATCAATTATAGCAATAGCAATCAAATAAAGTGAAATAACAAGGGAATTAAATACAAAGAAAAATAATAAAGGAATTGAACAAAAATAAAAATAAAAAAGAAACCGAATAAAAGGAAAAAAAATAACAAAGGAGTTACAAAATAAACCACAACCATAAGGTACAAAACGAGTTGCAGGACGAGAAATTGGCTTGTTATTTTTTCCTTATGCCTGCATGATCAATTGCAGGCTTTCCCACAAAGAAAAGATACCAAATACCACAACTGCAAAGTCTTTTATGAAATGCTTTACTGCAATTAATTTTGAATTTAATCAACATGTGCTCGGGAATGAAAATCTCGTCTCATTTGGGAGGAAACTAAACAATAAAAATAGTATTTGCTATTGCGGTGGTAAACAATTATTTTTTGGCTTTGAAACAACTGGAGGAGGGTATCAAATTTTCTGGGAAATACAATAATCAAATAGGTTTGGAAAGCACCATTTAGGCAGTGTTTTTCAAACTTGACAACTTTAAAATGTATGAATGTCAATTCCCAGAATCTGCCAGTCAGTTGACTGATGTCCTGATTTGGAGCACAGCATCCAATCCCTGCACAGTTGAGGAATCTTCAGATTTCATAACAGAAGGCAACCAGGCTCTTTTGGGAAAAATAGCCAGGATTTTTCTTTTCTAAAGTCTTGATTACTTTAGGGTTGCAAATCAAAGCTGGGAGTGTACAGATAGTCCTTGACTTAATTGAGCCCAAAATTTCCGTTGTTAAGTAAGACATTTGTTAAATGAGTTTTGCCCCATTTTACGACTATTCTTGCAACAGTTCTTACGTGAATCACTGCAGCGGATAAGTTAGTAACTTGGTTGTTAAGTTCATCTGGCTTCCCCATTGATTTTGCTTGTCAAAAGGTTGCCTAAGATGATCACATGACCTTGGGACACAGCAACAGTCATAAGTATTAACCGGTTGCCAAGCATCTGCATTTTGGTCACATGATCATGGGGATGCTGCAAAGGTCATGAGTGTAAAAAATGGTCATAACTCACTTTTTCAGTGTTATTGTAACTTTGAACAGTCACTAAATGAACTGTTGTAAGGCAAGGACTACCTGTGCTTTGATGCTTTCCAAATTCTCCCCCTTGTGGAATAAGATCTGAAATGAGCACAGCCATGGTAAATATTTCTCTGCTCTTATTGCCTATGCAGAGTGCTGCCTGACATCTCTGCTTAGGGCTACCCAATACCTGTTTTGGTAAAGGGACTCTGAGGTTCATCTTCAGGGCCACACTGAGGCATTTTCAACACACCTGTGGGATAAAATTACTCAGATCCATTCTCAGATGAAGACCAAACATGGGGCAGATCCATTGGAGAACCATTGGCAGATACATTGAATACCAAACTATTTGGGAATGGTTTGATCTTGTGGGCTCTGAGGAAATGGACAGGATCCTTGGGACTACATGTGTGACTTTGGTCAAGTTCACCTGAGAGATGACATGTGAGTGGGTCCTAGTGACAGTTAATTCATTCTTGAGAGAGAAAGTGTTCCCAGTACCATTTAAAGAGGTGTTGCTGCACTTCCTCCTCAAGAAGATCCTGCTGGAGACCCTACTGCTCTGGATAACTTTAATGCAGCCTCTCATCTTCCTTTTTAGGGATGGTGGATGAGAAAGTGGCTACATTGCACTTCCCGAGGATTCTGAATAAGGCAAATTATCTGGATCTTTTATAGTTAGGTTTCAGGCTCAGATATGGGATGAAAACAGCATTGGTTGAACTTTTGGATGACCACACATCTTAAAGTTGCCTTTGTTATTTTCCATTAAAATAATGGAAGTTTGCTTCCCCTGCCTCATTTCTCAAATCCATTTCAGAGAGGCTTCCTGAACTCTGCTGCATATTTAGAAAAGTGTCTAAGACAGGGGTGTCAAACTGGATTTCTTTGAGAACTGGATCAGCATTGTTGTTCTCCGCAGGCCAGCCGGGAAGTAGAGGGGAGACAAGACGGACGGCTCTTGTACCACCCTGCCAGCCAAAATAGGGCAAGGGGGTCGTGAGAGCCCCCCACGCCCCATTTTCAGACTAAACAGCTTCCTGCTGGCCAAAATGGGGCGTGGGGGACCATGTAAGGTGCCTCCTGCACCCTGTTTTCAGCTTGGATAGCCTCCTGTCACACTTTGCTGGCCAAAATGGTGTGGGGCAGGCCTCCTGAGACCTCCAAGTCCCATTTTTGTCCTGAAGGACCTCCTACAACACTTTGCCAGGCAAAATGAGCAAACCGTTTTGGCCAGCAGTGTGCCGTAGGAGGCCATCCAGGCTGAAAATGGGGGGGGAGACAATGATGCCCCCCCATGTCCCATATTGCCTGCCAGGGACACCACGGGCTGGTCCTTTGCTGTTTTAACCTGACCCAAGAGGCCAGATTTAAGCATCCTGCAGGCCAGATTTGGCTCGCAGGCCTTGAGTTTCATACCCCTAGTCTAAAAGAAGAGTTTCACCACTAATTCTGTGTTGCTGGCAGACTGACAGTCCTGAATCAATTCACAGAATATGATCTCTGTTTAATATATTTTCATCCTTCTAATAGAGTTTTCTAGTTGCATTATGAACAACTCAATCCTATATTTCTACTTTCCTCATTTATCAGCCAGAAGATTCAAATCCAGCAAACCCCCACTGGTATTTGCACATGTGCCCAACAACTTTGATTCCCAATTGCAGTCAATGCTGAACACCCAAATATAGGGAAACATATAAATTACCCTGCACAAAAATGCAAAACTTTGATCTACCACATCAGCAATGGACAAGCCTGAATAGGATTCACACCTCACATAGTATCTGCTGGGACTCTATGTATAAATGAGTCATAGTATTCTCCCCTCAGTATGCCTGCAGGATCCAGTGTTAAACTGTAGATCATATTGTGACCAGCTGTAAATTGAGGGTATATGCTGATCCAGTATCTGATTTGTTTTAAATATAAATGATGCTTCAATAGTTAGATGTCCTAGATATTGGTATTTGAACCTAGATATTTTGAACATTTATACTTTATCGCATTTTAATAATCTAGATGAAATGTTAATATATATTGCTAGTCCATGTATAAAATGCCATATGCTAAATAAATAAATCTAAGTGAATTAGAAAATTGAACATTTAAAACAGCAAAGCAAACATATCAATACATAGTAGAGCGGCACAAAGAATTTGAAAGGTGCTTCTTAAAATGTATTATTGCAGGGCAGACACTCTTTCTTGAAATATTAAAACTGTCATATCCTTTAAAAAGCTCAGGCAAGTGTTTTAAAGTTTTCCCCAGTTATTTTAAATGCTTTGCATAGCCCTAATAAATGATAGAGCTGCATCCTGTTTCAGATGCAGGAGTAGTAGAATGTATGGGCATGAATATAGCACCTGTTTATATAGTAGCTCATTTGCCAAGATTGGAAGCTTCTTTTCAGCAGCCATGCAATCCTGGAAAATAACATAGCTATTTTAATGAGTTGGAAGCACGGGTTGCTTTGGCACCACTCACATTCTGCAGTACTTCAAATCGCTCAAATCCAAAACATTTAAGAGCTCTAGTAAATAATAATGAAAGACATGAGAAGAAATACATTTAAAAGCTACTACCCAGGATAACATAGGCACTTGACTTTTCCCCAAAAAAACTTAACCATACAAATTATAGGTAAAAAAGGAGTGTTTTTCTCTTGCACAGTAATTTAATTATAAATTATAAAAATTATAAAAGGGCTCTGTTTACTTACCTAGTGCAGAGATGACATACATAGGGCCATATAAAGGATTGGTTGTGACAAACAAAACAAAGCTGTAGATGGAAAGTTGTGACAAATGTTCCAATTTCTTTTTATAATATGATAAAAATCAATGCAAATTATAACACTCACACAAAGAATGAAGAATGTTTGGAAATTAAAATATGGGCTACAGTTTCTGCAATCAATTTATAGCTATATAAACCATCTGTTCTAGTCACTAAAAAGACTGAGAATAGCTTTGCATTATGGAAGCTTTCTCTACAAACAAATGTAAAATGAGGAAAAATACAAAAAACCCTCCTATGCTAGACTAATTTCTTTCTTCAAAATATTTCAATCAGGTATACTGACATTATTTTGTATGCTTAATCTGAGTGAAAACCCTGTATGCAATATAAAAACATTAATAGGAGTTCCTAAAAACAAAATATGATAATAAGGGAACAAACTTTTTATCTCATTTTCCTCTCTTCTGAGATGGTGAATGGTTTTGTTTTTTTTTAAAATAAAATGGGGCACATTAAACTTATCTACTTGCTATCTGGGGGAAAGTAAATGGTAAGCAATCATAGGAAAGAAGCTTCAGGCAGGGGTGGGATTCAAATTTTTTAACAACCGGTTCTGTGGGCGTGGCTTAGTTGGTGGATGTGGCTTGGTGGTCATGGGACTGGCTGGGCATGGTCAACTCAACATCATTCACATCGAGGCACGCATCTCCTCACCTGGCTTCTCATGACTGTGGGGATGCTGCAACAGTCATAAGTGTGAAAAATGGTCATAAGTCACTTTTTTCAGTGCCATTGTAACTTTGAATGGTCACTCCACACAAGCAAAGTACCAGTAAAGGAGGAAAAAAAACTCCAGAGAAGTTCCTGAGACAGGAAATCTAGTCCTGCCAAGAATGTAATAAGGGTTAATGGAGAGGCAGTTTCTGTAAGCAACACCAGAATATTTCCTTCCTGCCTTCCTTACAGGATTAGGCCAGTAATTTCTTCAAACAACCGGTTCTCCGAACTGCTTAGAATGTTAACAACCAGTTCTAGCGAATAGGTGTGAATCTGTAGAATCCCACCCCTGCTTCAGGGTTCTACAAAAAGGAGAGGTAGAGACAGCCTATAATCTACACATTGTTCAACCCTAATCTATTGTCAGAAGGATTAGTATAGGAGAACAAAGTTAACAAGATAGGCCAGTGTTGCAAAAACAATCTTAATTATAAACATTTAACTATATGAATACTCATCTCTGTTTTTAATAAATATTAACAAAGCAACCAACTAACCAATCCTCTTATTAGGGAATTACCTCAGTCCTTGAAGGAAGATTGCTTGTTTCTCTTTGGCAGGAACCTTTTACTTCTAAATATCTTGTTCCCATCAAATTTGCAATGCTTGGTAATGACCATCTTGAATATGTCTGATTGTAAGTAGGTGACAACTATAAATCAAATGAAGACACTCAGAAATTGCTCTTCATGATAAATTTTAATAAAACCAAATCCTCTGGAATTTAGAGTGAAACTTAATAGTTAATGAAGAGTTTTTAGTTTGACTTGAATAGCTTAAAAAATAAGAAATTCATACAAACCACTGCAGACCAGCTACAGCCCTATTTTATAAACTCAGGAAGTTATATAACTTTTATATTTATTTGCAAATAGAGAAAATTTTATGTATTTATTTATATCCTGCCTTTATTAGTTTTTATGAATCAAGACAGCGAACATACCAAATAGCAATAGCACTTAGACTTACATACTGCTTCACAGTATATTTTACCCACCTCATTTTACCCACCTCAGAAGGATGGAAGCCTAAGTCAACCTTGAGCATGGTGAGATTTGAACTGCCAAATTTCAGGCAGCCAGCAATCAGCAGAAGTAGCTTTCAGTGCTGCACTCTAACCACTGTGCCACCATGGCTCATCATCACTTAAGAGTTATATACCACTTCACAGTGCTTCACAGCAGTCTCTACACGGCTTATAGAGTCAGCATATTGTCCCCAAGAATTTGAATCCCCATTTTACTGACCTTGGAAAGATGGAAAGCTGAGTTGACCCAGTCAGGACCTACTCTTGACAGTGGGCAGAGTTAGCCTGCAATATTGCATTCTAACTACTGTGCCACCACGGTTCTTCTAATATTTCTTCGTCCTCCTATTTTCCACAACAACCCTATGAGGTGGACTGATCTGAGAGAGAATGACTGGCCCAAAGACATCCAACTGGCTTTCATGGCTAAGGCTCACAGTCTTTTGGTTTCTGACCATAACCACTAGACCATATTGGCTATCTATTTTATAATATACTAAATGAATAACTGTTAAGATAATTGTAATATTAATATACTCTATTTAGATTTAAAATCCAAGGATTGCACATCTTTAATTATGTGCACATAGGGAAGATGCATTGTGGGGATTTGTGTAGCTTCAGAGCTAAATCCAAAAAAAGAGGAGCAGCAGCAATAATTCCCCAATCATTGGATGTTTGTCTACCCTTTCAATATGAAGATTTAGATCAATGAATGCGTGTTAACAACATTTGTTTGTTCTTGCCTTTGTTTCTGATCCTCTACCATCCTCACATAACTCTCCTAGTTTTATTTTTAGTTCCAAATCTGAGTGAATACAGCTCAGTTGTGTTTTTTTAGCTTTTGAGAAGTTAATGCTGATGTTTTGTTCAGAGATGATACTGTTACATGGATAATTCAAGACGAACTTCTGTGTATCTCCTGTAGAAAAAAAAAACCACAGAATCAAAAATGTAAATAGAAATTTTAAACTACTTTGACTTTCTTCAGAGATGATAAAATACTTGCAGTTAGTTCTCATTACATACAACAGAGAATATATGATGTAATGATGTACAATATGTCTGGTTCAAATATTTCATTTCATTTCTGTTATTTAAGAACCTCTTATGCTTCTTCCAGGATTCCATATGGATTAAGACATAATAATCCATATGGGTTAAGAAAAAGAAATAAAATGTACTAGTATAAGTTAACACAAACGTAGCCTGGTAATAGCACCAATAATTCCTGAAGGTATGTTACTCAGAAGATAACCATGACCTAATCTTTATTATTCCAGGGTCCAGGACATAAAATTAAAGCCCTAAAGTATATCAATTTAATTATATTTCCTGGTTGAACATAGGAAAGCAATTTGAACATGGTACCAATTACCAAAGGAGGTAGTGAATTTCTTTTCACTGTATGTGTTTCAACAGAGGCTGTACAGTCATCTATTAGAAATATTTTATATTGGATTTTTCCATTGAACAGGTTATTGGATTTAAAGTTCTACATGCTTCCTTTAAAATATGACTCCATTTTAAGGCATTTGTTTATATAAATCAAATTCATGTGAGGATCTGGCAAGCATCACCCTTGTTTTATACCAGATCATTACATTGGAACCTTCATCAACAATATTTGCATATGCTAGCTATAATATATCTTGAAAACAAAGTTCTTAACCAAGAGTAGAAAGATAGAGAAACACATACAAATGTTCCATTGAATATGCATGGGATATACTGGGATTTCTGCTCATAATTTTGATTATAAAAGAAAAGTTCATTGATGAAAAAGCAAAATGATGGATTTTCTTTTACACATTTACTGGGGTAACAATTACAATGTAGATTTTAAAAATAAATTTATTAACAGAGGAGGGAATTGTCTTTACTTTTTAAAAACAAAAACAAAGGAACAGGTGAAAATGACTGGAATACTGCGACTTTCTCCTTTTAGTCTAAGTGAGAAGAAAAATATTTCCCCGGATGATAGGAAAAGGGGTATCCATCAATCAGAATAATCATAAATGCGTTACGGATGGGATATGACTATGGCTAAACCAAAGAAAGATTTTTTAAGTTTATGCACTGACTGGAAACAAAGTTCAACAGCTTAAGTCTGCTGAAAGTCCATGCTAAATTACAGAAAAGGCATGTCAATACAACCAAATCTACCTTTAAAGAAAACTGATTTTTTTATTCCTTCAAATTTATACAGTACATAGTAAAAAACCCAAGACATCTACATTATCAAGAATGTCTTGAACATACCCTTATAATTGTTGCTACTTTTCTGTTCAAAGATTGGTCGAAGTTTAGGTGGGTTTTTCACTTCCATCATAAGCTTTTCATGCAGGCTGAATTCTTGACTGGTCTTCTCTTTCAATTTCCATACTGATATCTAGCAAATACAGTGAGTTATAAATGAAAGATGGTGGGAATCTAGGGCCTTGCTTCCCAAAAGATTGCCAGCACCATATTGATTAAAAAAAGGAAAGAAAATCACTCTCTCACATGACAGGAAAAGTAGATAGAGAGAGAACATAGACAGCCAAAGAAGCTAGTAAAATTGAAGATGGAAAGACTTGCATATGGGGTGATAGTCCCAGGGACCAACCTGCCTGGAGCCTCTTCAATCCTCATTACATTGATAAAAAATGTCTCACAAATGTGAATCTCACATATATGTCTCACATATACACAATAAAAGCTAAATCTGATATGACCCAATACTTACTGCATGGAGGCTGTAGCGTTTGTTTTTGATATCATCAATCACCATACTGTAGGATGAAAGGATACCTTCTCCTGGAGGAATGCTGTGCAGAGTTTGCCCCATAACCTTCTGTAGTCTCATACTTTTCTGTAAATAACCAAATACATCCTACCACAAACCATCTTGAAATGGGGAAGCCCAGCCTGAAGGCTTCATATCAACCTGCAGGTGTATCATATTATATGATTGCTAAAATATCACTTGTGCATTATTTTAAACAATGTTGTTGTTGTACAGACCAGCTTATAATATTCAGAATTTCCACTGATATAATATGCTAAGGGATCAAGATTGTTAAAAGTAAAAGGAAGGAATAAAAATTGGTTTATTTGATCAAGAATAAAACATATGTGTTGCTATCTGTTAATGGACTTTTGGTGATCAGAACTGAACAATGAGGTTTTATGGATTTGTTTTAGATAGTAGATGGGTTATTTGTTGTATTTTATAAAGTGATAAATTACTAAATAAAATTATGCTTGTGACAAATTTATATTTCTTTTCTTTACTATATACTTTTTTCTTCTTATTTTTCATATCTGCAATTTTTTATTCATTTCAATTTGTATTAATTTTTACCTTCTGAATTGTAATTTTTAATACAATTACTATTTTAAAAAAAGAAACCTGATATTGAAAATAATGAAGTAGACTGTCCCTACCAAATTGTTTGTCTTCTGTCTGGCAGAAGAGTCTTCCACATCCATTCTTCCCAAATACTGAAATACATTAAAAAGAATTATTTGTTTGCTCTGAGTAACCCTTCAATTCCCTTTCCAAACTTCGGCACATTTTCCCTCCAATTTCAAAAGAAAAATTATGATGTTGATGAAGATACTGAAGTAGTGACAAAGAAAGATTTAGATACTATGTTCTTCTATGTTTTCGCATCCCCCAAATACCTCTTTGCAACTCTGTATGGTTAACATAAGTTTCTGAAGCTCAATGTACTCAGAGAACAGCATTTGGCAGACGGTTGTATAATGACTGGCAGCTTCTGATGGTCTGTGAAAATGATCTTCACAGATCTAAAATGGATAAAGAGTAATCAGTTCTGGACACATCTTCAATTAAATTCATTAAACTAACTACTGAATTGATAAACCTGATATGCAAATCCTGCTCCATTTACTCTGAACCTCTTTCTACTCAGGGAACAGCTTTTAATATAGACACAGTAAAAAGAAAATTGAACATATTAGCCAATATATTCTAGAAGAAAATAAGATATTAGACACTGCAAACCATCAGACTATCTTGTCTGGTGGCTTGCAAAACTAGCAGAAAAAGAGCAAATAAAGAAACTGAATTCATATCAAGAGGAACTCTTGCCTTGGATAGTGTACTGGGAAAGTCGTCTAAAACATAGGCAGAACCAAATCAAATAAATAAAGGGTCAGATCAAGTGATAAATTTGATTTTACATAAAACTAAGTTTTAATAAATGCAACTTATATGGTATATCTTAGATATTTCATTAAAAAAAGGAGAAATCATTAAGTACTTGTAGTCAAATAATTACCGTAGTTTCATGGGAAAACATAAACTTGGGCCACAGATCCATTTTACATTGGTTTAGCATGTAAACTTGCATGACATAAGAAGACAATTTAAAAAGCAAACATCTTCAGTTTCCAACAGAAGAGAATATATGTAGCTTGGGTAGAAATGTGGTCCTTTTATTACCCAGCTAGCTTACTTCATCAATGTTAGGATGTGTGGGGTTTGCTCCCTGTTTATATATGGTATCTTGCCCTGTCAATGCTGTTGGAGTACAGCTTTCTCTTTGATAATTCTTCGATTAGGGTTTTTTTTCTGCTTGATTATTTTTTCTGTTTTTAATCTATTCTTATCTGAGTAATGTTTGCTGCAGAGGATGTGTTCTAGTCTTTTTGTTTCTTTCTTAGCTTTTTGTTGTCTTTTTTGAATGGCATATAAATGCTCTTTATCATTATAAGCCTACAATTAATTAAGTGACCAAGCTGCACTTTAAACTGAATACATTCAAAGAAGATTAGCATATTTAAGGGAGGAAGAAAGAAGGGAAAGAGGGAATTTTTCTTATATAGATATTCATTCCTTGTCTGTTTTTCCTTAAACATACTTTATACTGATTGTGTAACATTGTTCTACTCATCCAAAGGACACTTAGAGCAAATGGCTAAAGATATAAATTATGTGAAACATACAAGACCTTGATTACATCCTGTAAAGCAACTGTGGTGTTTGAGGTCTCCGCGTTCAGTTTGAGCATAAATGTTATTAGCTTTGCCAGGGACTCACTCAGCTCTCTCTCCATATGACTCTCGATTCCCCAGTCCAGAGCTTTGTAGATCAATTTTCCTAATGATTCTGTCAACTAGAAAGGAAATACTGAGTAATCAGTCAATTCTGAAAATCTAGGATGGTTTTGTCGAAATCAATACACAAATGGCTGCTTGGGTGACTGGCATTAGAAGAATTTAGCTATTGATTTTCATCTGTCTAGGCATTCTTAAAGCAGTTTTAAAACAAAATTATAAATACTAATAAAAAATAAAATAATAAAACATATTAAGTAGTACAATAACTTGAGGAAGCTGGCAATATTAAAACTACAAAAAGGTTGTAGAGCATGGGGACATCCTGATATCAACTGGGGGAGAAAACTATTTCACCGAGATCCCCATCGAGTTCACTGCCAAAGAATATTCATCAGCCACACATTGAGGTTAAACTAAGAGGAAGGATTTTGGTGTTCCTATTTCCAAGCTATCTTGTAAGACAGCAATAATGTCCTGAAGATATTCAGAAAGGATTAAGCAGCAGGTACTGTTGTGTATTGACTTGAGTCTTCACTCAGGTCCGTGCTTTAAGCGGGAAGCACGGACCTCTCCCATTGGCTGGAGCCGTTTGACAGCCGGCTATAAAAGGCGGCTGTCAAACGGCATCAGCTGTTGCCGCTCCAGCTGGCTGCCGTGTTAGCGCGGCAGTAGCGGTAACCCTTTATTCATTTGAAAATAAAGTTTGAGCTGAAGCCTTGCCCTGGTTTCTGCCTCAGTATTTCCGTCGCTCCACAACAGGTACAGTGCCACTAGCCCAAGTGTTCAATATACATAATGGAATTGCCTTGAACAATCTGCCTCTTCTGAAATCATTTCAAGAGCAGACCCTTATATACTTTGTTAACAATAATCCAGTTGAGATAACCTATAGACGAAATCATTGACTAAACTCTTATGTACCTCTTCATGAGCACTTTATGATAATTCAGAATTAGTTCTAGATCTGTGCTATTATAAAAACATGAGCTAGACTTAAGAATGAAGAGTTTTTTCCCTGAATCTTCTGTGACATATCTGAAATCAAAGCAAAAGTAGTTCTTTTTCAAGGCTGAAGCTATGTGGCAAGTCAGTTTTTCAGTTGGCAAGAGCTTTTGATTGATTCCACTTCCCAGCTCCTAATAATGTATGTTTCTACTGCTATTTTTTTAAGTGCAACAGAATAATAATAACATGATTGCTTGACAGTTTTTCCTTCTACCAACTAACAGGCTTCTATGCTGCATGAAATAGCAATAGCACTTAGACTTATATGCCACTTCATAGTGTTTAACAGCACTCTATAAGTGTTTTACAGAATCAACATATTGCCTCCAACAGTCTAGGTCAGATGTGGTATTCAGCAGGTTCTCACCAGTTCTGGAGATCCGGTAGTGGAAATTTTGAGTAGTTTGGACAACCGGCAAATACCACCTTTGATTGGATATTTTACAGCATTCTTCCCCTGCCATGCCCACTAAGCCACCCCCACAGAACCAGTAATAAAAAAAAATTGAATTCCATCACTGATCTAGGTCCTATATTTACCAACCTCGGAAGGATGGAAGGCTGAGCCAACCTTGAGCTGGTTAGGATCAACTCCTGACAGTAGGCAGAGTTAACCTGCAATATTACATTCTAAGCACCGGGCCACCATGGCTCTTGAAAAATGTTTTATGATCAAAATGATGGGAGAAAAAGAGTAAAAGGATGCATAGGATGAAGGGTAGGGAATTTTATTCATCAGTAGTAGTAAGTATCGATAGGGTGCTGATCAGATGGTATTTTTTTGGATTTGAGGATGATAAACATAACAATGATTATCATCAACTTTATAAAAATAGAGAAGTAGAAACATTATGGATATGGAAATATCCTCAGCTTTAACTATTCCATGAAGTTTTTTTCAGAGGTAGTATTCAGCAGGTTCTGACCAATTCTGGAGAACCGATAGTGGAAATTTTGAGTAGTTTGGACAACCGGCAAATACCACCTCTGACTGGAGATTTTACAGCATCCCTCCCCTGCCATGGCCACCAAGCCATGGCCACAGAACCAGTAGTAAAAAAAATTGAATCTCACCACTGGTCTTTTTGCCAGAAGACTACATGGGCCATTACTAATGAAGATAAGTCCAGGAAAATTCCAGATTTTTATTCATAATGAAATACCATCTAAGTGAACAGAATTATCTAACAGCAAAACCTAATATAGTCATTACTATGTATAGATTTATTTTGCTAATGTCAAGAGTATGCCATCAGTTGTGTCAAGCACCATAATCTTACCTTATCTTCTAAAATTTCTCTTGGCTGTTGATTTATGTGACCATCTGAAACAAATGTTTTAGTCAATTTCAGTTTAAATTTAATTTGCATGTTCAGGGCAACCCTGGAAGATATTGATAATATATTGATTCCTGGTTATTTTTTTAAAAAACTTGTCAAGTAAGGACAGCTGAACAGCACTCTGAATCGTAACCCCAGTTGTTAATCAAAATATTCCACTTTGGATACATGGGAAATCACCTTTCTTTTGTCAAATGGCAAATGGGGGAGGGAAGAAACACTACAATATCAGTATTCATCACTTCTGTAGAAGCATCCTTTTTTAGTCTGCTTTCTCCCTTCATGACCATATTGCTAGTATATGATAGTAGTGAAATAAATCTGGAAAACTTAGGTTGAAGTAGGCTAGTATATAGGATTATCATATTTTTAAAAAGTCTTGGATGAAGGTAGTCATGTATTTTGTAGGACTATCTTCTGTTTATAGAGTCCGGTTTAAAGACAGACCTCACAACAGAGATGTTGAATGTACTTGGCCAGTAGATCGGATAGGCACATATTCCCTAGTTATTATGGGAAGGTGACTACTGTATATTTCTATTTCTATAATAATTTCTATAAATCAGCATAAATACATTATCAGAATATACACATTTTTATAGCTGTGAAGTGTGATGATAAACTTTCAATGTTTTGACATATAGTACATACCCGAGAGTTTTATTAAAGTTGTTATATAACATAACCAGTATAATTTGTTCCTATGATTTAAGACACTATATAAAACTTTTAGAGGTATTTTTCAAAAGGAAAAAAATTATGAGATACCTATCATTTTAAGAAATGAAATGAAAATCAAGGTTTTTAAAATACTTTTAACTCTTCTGCTGTAACTCAGTAGTGTCCTTCAAACAATAGCTTGTCATTGTCAACAAATATGAATGTAGAACTACTGGTACAAACTGCTGCCTTGATTATATTAAAATCAAATATTCAAATCTGAATTAACAGGAGTTGTTTGTATTTAATAAGCATTTTTTCTCTATTATAAACACATTAATTTTTCTTTAGTACTATTAACAATTAAATGTTATTAGATTTTGGAAATCTTTAGAAAGGAAAATAAATCAATTTAGATGATATAAATACTACATTAAATTTTCATAGTCTGTACTCACAAAGAAACATTTGCAATGATCTTAAATTCTATGACTTATTCTATTTCCCATTATTTATTCACAAATCACATATGGTGAGTAGGATTGTTTCCAGGTAAGTGCATTAAAAAATAACATATTAATTAAGGTAACTCATATACATTGAAATATTAAGGGAAATAAATTGTAGAAACACATACTTGTAAATGGAAAGAGTAACTTTAGTAATTGTAATTTCTTACCATAGTTATGTTTGGTAGTGAAAGATACACTACCATCAGAATGAATATAGAGCTCATCAATATCTGGTATCTTCATCTGTACTACAGAATCCAGTCCTTGAGCTAATGTGTCTTTCATTTTACAACAACAGTGAAAACAAATAGCCCAGGCTTGTTCTTCACTTATGGGCTGTTTATAAAATCTTAGAAACTGAGCTAGAGAGACCTTAGTTATATCCTTTGTATTAACCATTGTAATTGCTGGCTTTGTCCTTTGTTCAGCTCTTTATAGTATTAAGTGAAATCTTTACAACTCAACAAGTACTTTCACGTGTCTAATTTATATCTTTTGATATGGTCTTTTCAGGTTCAGTTGTTCAGAGAAAATGTGGATGTGTCTTAAAGGAGAAGTAACTGCTTGATCTCTATACAGTATAAATTTTGCCTAGATAAAAAAATCAAGGTCAGTTTTATTTATAATACCTTAGATCTCTGCAACAGTTTCCCATAGAGGAATTGATAGCTGAATGTATCTTACAAAAATATTTATTAAAATAAGTTTAGTTTTGATAAACTCTACCTTCATCTAACACCTGAAATTTCTTACATTAATTTGCATACATACTTGTAATCTAATTTCAAACATCCCATATTTCTTTGTAACTTAAAATGTTACAGAAATTCATATTAAATAAATATATAAACCATTATTTATATATTAGCCTATTTGATTATACTAACTGCAATTTATTCAACAAACTGTGGTTCAACACCCATGATAATATTATGCTCCATGAAATACAGTAAGAAATTTCTTAAGCGTTTAAGAAGTTATTGTTGAAGCAAAAATGTCATAGTATCAAAATCACAGCTATAATTATAATAAAAGGTTTACTTAATTTTTTTAAAAAATGACAGAAAAGAATTTTAAAAGAAACTCAACAAAGACTACATAAGGAGGCAGATAGAAAGACCTCTTCAGAAGGCAGGTAGAAAACCAGGTGAAATTCATAAGGGTATAGAATATCTCATCCTCAGCCTTTGTAAAGTGATCTTAGATTTGGATTAAGCTGTCTCAGTTTAAAGTTACATTTCCCTGTTATCTAAATACGCCTTGCCATACAATTTCCAGCATTTCTGTGATAGTGCTAGAGAAGATGAAGTCAAGGAAATAGTTCTGCCCATTTTTATATTGGCCTTATATCAGTGGATCTGTTTCCCCGATCTGGCAACATTTTTTTTGGCTGCTAGGATTCAGAGAAGTGGCAAGAGAACTGGGAAGGAGGCATTGTGGAGGAAGTACGGTACTGGTTAGCTCAATTCTTCATTCCCATGGAAGTGTGGGAACTTGGTATTGCCTTGTTTCCTTGATTTTATTCATACACTTTGAATCTTTAGGGTAATGGACATGCTGCTACAGTAGTTTCTATTAAAATTTGGTCCATAAAGCTCTTAAAAGATTTAGCAGGACAGCCAAGGAAAGATGTCCAGAGTTTATGTTTGAATTAAATAGCAGATGCTGTGAAGCTGCGGGAAGGGAAAGATTTGTAATTTCAAAAAAGGAATTTCAGATTGCAACCTCTATGGTGTAGTTGCTTTCAGGGAGGAATTGTGGTGGTCTTTTCTGTAATAAATTTAAAAGAAACAAAGCAAAATAGAGAAGCATTTTTTTGTAGATTACATATTGAATGTATGTTCTAGTCTCCCAAAATTGATGCCAAATTTCAGCTTCTATTTGGCACTTTCCAGAGATTCCATATTTTATGTCGCATCATACACAATCAGCTCTAGGATAATGGGAATTGCAATCATTACATTTTGGAGAAATATTGTGGAAAGATAATTCTCTTCCTCGAATATGATTTGTACATAAATACATTTACCTCAATTTCTCTCTGTATCAGTTAATGAAGGTTTTCCCAATATTTTTTCTTCTTTCAAAATTATTCTGTATCAGTTTATAACTATTGTTCCTTTACCACTGCACTGTTGAAGCTAAACCTTAAGTATGCATTGAAAAGTAAAATTAAACTATGCAGTAATTGCTATGCACCGATTAAAGGAACTGAAAGGTGCCATTTTTAGAAAAATCAAATACAATGCACAGCAATACTAATCTCGGGCTGTTTGTGAGTTGCTAATATCTGGATGCAAAACATCTCGGCTGGCAGCAAAGCATTAGTTTACTGCATCTCTTTGTTTCTATCTAGTGATCGTTACAATTCCTACACCAACAATCAACAGAGCAGTATTTTTCACTCTTGATATTTTGGGGGAGTTGAAGTTCACACGCCTTAAAGCTACCAAGAATAGAAATACTTCGACAGAGGAAAAAAGCGAGCGTGAAACGAAGAGAAAATACGCCAGGTATCCCCAAACTTAGCAACTTTAAAGACTTGTTGGACTTCAACTCCCAGAATTCTCCAGCCAGCATAGTCCACAAGTCTTAAAGATGCCAAGTTTGGGGACCTCTGAATACGCCATCAGGAGCTTTCCCTATGGATCAAACTAAAGCGGGCTTCCAGGTCCCGCCTCTCCGACGGAATAGCGAATCAGAAGGCGAGAAGTTTAAGGACTCCCCTCTTCTGTTCTACTTCGTGCTATGGCGGGGAGGGGGGCGTTGTCCGTCAGTCCTCCTTCCGGTGACGTCTCTTAATTCGGGATTCTCCGCTAGGCAAGATGGCGGCGCCCGGAGCCGGGGAGGCGGTGTGGAACCGGTGGGACGTACCTTGGCCTGCTTGTAATTCGGCCGAAGTCGTGCCGGCTGAACATGCTTCAGGTTAATGGAGAGATTTGAATGTGGAACGAGGCTCTCTGGATAAAGCGGAACATCTTTGCATTCCGCGTTAAATTTGAGTGTTAAGATAAAAGCACGCGTGCTGCGGACTTTGCTGCCTGGTCTTTTTAAAAAAAATTATTTATTTAGAAAATGTCGTTTAACTGACAGACTTTTGGGTGATAGGACTACATTATTACCCAGCAGATTTGATCTTGAACCTATATAACACACGCGTGTGATTGTACAATAAAAAGGGAGATAGCTCGTTCCGTTAACAAAATCGTACATTTTTGCCTGTATAGGATTGTGGTTTGTTTCTGATTGATTTAGTGAAAACATCATCCTCTCTCAATGTTAAACCAGTTGTGGCTTAGAAGTGTTTAACTTGGATAACTTAATGTTCTTAGTTTTTTCAAACTCGATTAATATGGGGTTAATTGATTAAGCTGGACTTGAGGGATAAGTTGTGAACGTGCACAATTCAGAAAAAAGAAACCTAAGCCTACTGTCGTATTGCATGAAGTCAGCTTTTGGTGATGCTGTTCACTGTAACGCAAACCCAGAAAACTGAATTAATTGAATGAAGCATGGTTTAATTAAACATGTATAAACATGCCATGCAAAAAGCAGCAGCTATATATGCCGCTAGTATCTGGTATTCCGTGTCAGGAAGTAAGGAGACAAGATACAAATGAATTGCTGAAAGAAAAAATTTCTGTATAATTCATAATACTACACTTCTTCGCTAATCTGCTGCAAACAACTAACTCTGGGTTTCCCAAACCATCAAGTGTACCTCTCTTGAAGAGATAGACAGAATATACAGGGGAGATGGAAATAACTTTTTAGTTGTACAATGTTACAATAAATCTAGTTTCCCAAAGTTTTATTGTTATTAATGTTTATTTGTAGTCAGATAATTTTTTTAAAGAGATGTACCGGTACATTAAATTTATACTAAAGAGAAGTATGGTGACAACTGAACTGATACTGGAATTTGAGAGCTTAGTTTGTTACTGGTTTATTGAGTGATTTTTTGCATCTTCCTATGGATACATGTGTTTATATTTTCTAGTGAGATGCCTTTCAGTTGTTTTGAAGAAGTGTTCGGCTGTTGACAGCATGTTGAACAGCAAAATGCTGGTTGCAGAACAGAGCCTTCTACATTCAATCATTTATAATTACCATTATCAGATGATCCATCAAAAGGCATACGGGAGTCTTAAACAGGTTGGTAGAATGTTGTGACTTTTTGGGAAATTTTGATTAAATCTTTTTAATCTGTAGGAATCACACATATGTGGCATCCAGCAATTCTGCTTGTTGGAATAAGGCCTTCCGTAATAAAAAATGCTGAATTTGCCCATTGTGTCATCTTTAGTAGAGGAATTCTTCAAGGAAGAGCAAAAAAATTTCCAATAATAAGATTAAAAAAGACTTAGCTAGCTATAGCCCCACGCATAGAAACATATATTTTTGCCATGGGAGTTATGTAATAGTGACTAAGGATTTTGCATCTACTATGTTTTATTTTGAATCTGTAAATAATTTCAGATAAATAGAATGCATTCGGTTCTGCGGAAAGGTTGCTTAATTTTGGGGACATGTAGATTTTTTCTGTTCACTTATTGAAACATACACTACATTGAAACTTAATTTTGAACAAGTAAGGAGTGCTTACAAGTATATATGCTAGAGATATTATAGTGCATATGAAGAATCTGGTTATAAGAATACGAGTTATGAAAAAATGATTCTTTTACATCTAGAGCTAAGCATATTTATTGTAAATAAGAATGTTATCAATTTGCTTGCTTTTTCATATGGACCATTAAGCAATATTTTGCCTTCATAATTTCAGGTAGAACAGTGCTTGAAACGTTTAAATTTAATGAATCTGGAAAAGTCGATTAAAAAAATTACTCAGATGGACCTCACGTAAGTAGCTTGTTAGCATGTCCATGTTTTGATAGTTTTATTAATACCGGTTGTCCTTAAAATATGACTAATGGGCACATGTCACAATGGTTGTTAAGCAACACAGCATCACTTAACCCCAGTCTCTACTCTTCCTGATGTAACCATTAAATGAAAATGAGAATTGTTAAATAGAGCACAGAATGCCTCAGGTGGGGGAGGCCCTGGGTGGCCTCTTCAGATTGCCTGCCCTGAACCTCTCAAGGCTGGTGCTCCACTCCTCTCTGTGCTCCCCATAATCCTTCAGCTTCCTTTCCACCCAGCAAGCAAAAGACAACAAACTATCTGAAGCTTGAAAGCCTCCAGCTGCCTTCCCACCCAGTAAGCAAGGGGAAGGCAATCCATCCAGAGTTTGAAAACTCCAGCAAACAAGAGAAGGGTAGCTTCTTCACAGAGTACAAACCCCACACTCATCTGGAATTCCTTAAAGCAGCTTTTCCCAATAGAGGTAGTAGGATGAATCTGCCTATCATGATGAGGTGGACCGGTTTCTTTCATGGTGTGGAGACAATAACTTGGTTCTTAACACCAATAAGAACAAGGAGCTTATAGTGGACTATAGAAGGAACAGATCAGACATCCAGCCCTTGCTTGTCAATGGAGACTGAGTGGAGCAAGTGGCCAGTTTTAAGTTTCTGAGTGTTACCATAAAAGAAGACCTGACCTGGGGTGGCCACATTGCAGCACTGGTCAAAAGGGCCCAGCAGAGATTATACTACCTGAAACTTCTCAGAAAACAACAACTGAAAAACTGCTGGTGACTCTCTATTGCTGCACCACAGAGAGTATTTTAACTTACTGCACCTCTGTATGGTTTGCCAATTGCACAGTGGCAGATAAGAAAGCACTCCAAAGGTTAACGTCATTGCCCAGAAGATCATTGGTTGCCCTCTCCCCTCTTTGGAAGAGCTTTATAGCTCCTGCTGCCTTAAGAAAGTTCAAAACATTCTCAAAGATCCATCTCATCCTAGGTATCCTTTTTTTGAACTATTACCACCTGGCAGATGGTACAGAATAATAAAAACAAGGACAAATAGGCTGAAAAACAGCTTCCATCCCAGGGCAGTACCTCTTTTGAATTCTACTGTATAGTGCAGTATTGGAGCATTGTCGGGGGGTTTCAGTTCAATGTGTGGAGGGTGAAGGATGTGTATTTGTGTTTATTTTCATGGTCACGATGTGCACTGAAGATGGTGTTTGATTTCGTTGTACAAGGTGCAATGACAATAAACTAAACTAAACTGAAACTACTCAACTTACAACCTTTTGTTTAATGACTGAGGTTAACAATGGTACTGAAAAAAGTGACTGATGACCGTTTTTCAAACTTAATGACTCGCAGCATCCCCGTGGCCACGTGATCAAAATTCAGAGCCTTGATAACTGGTTTATATTTATGACAGTTGAGTTGCAAGGATCATGTGATCACCTTTTGCTGTCTTCTGACAAGCAAAGTCAACAGGGAAGTCAGATTTACTTAAAACCATGTTATTAACTTAACAAGTGCAATCATTTACTTAACAATTGTGGCAAGCCAGATTGTAAAATGGAGCAAAACTCACTTAGCTGTCTCACTTAGCAACGAAATTTGGGGCTCAATTGTGGTCATAAGTTGAAGGCTTCTGGTACAGTGTGATTACCACCTGCAGCTACCATGGGATCCAGAAAAAACTCATTTGATTTAAAGAATTGCAGACAGAGTTGTATTGCATAATCTGTGTCATTAACATTAGTTACCACATCAGCTTGTGACAAAGCAGGAGAGAATAGCATTCAAGAATATATACGTTTTCTTTTCTATTTGTTTTAAATAGAAAACAGAAATCTGAAAATTCTGAGGAGACCTTGGTGCCTAGCCAGCCGATAATAGAAGTTGTTCTGGTGAAGATACTGGGTAGTTGCAAGCTTATACTACGTTTACTTGAATGTTGTTGTAGAGCATTTACGTATCCTTCCCCAAAAATATTTATACAGTTGTTACTATCTTGTTCATTACTGGTTATGGTCTTAAGGTTTTGCAGTTCACTGGCATCATAATTTAGTAACTTTGCCTGTAAAATAGACATTTAACTTGGATCTCTAGCTTTTTGGGAAATATCCAGCCTTAACCCATTTGTTTCTCAGTTTAATTGTTAAACATCTGTGTTTGGAAGAGTATGTATTGTTCAATACTTTGATTTTGGGGTTGCTGAGTCGGTTATGGTATGTATCCTCTTAAATATTTTTATTGTTTTATTTCTAGTTTTTCATTTCCATGTTTATAATAAACATTTTGTTTAGCCAGTTTCTTGCCAATTAGATTGGGGTTGCATACCAATGGGTATTGTACAGCAATTTATAAAGTTCCAATTGCATTTATTGCTATCGTGGGTCCAGGAAAAGTGGTGGATGAAGGAGATTAAATGGCATATTCAGAAACTCTGGAGCTTTGTTTCAGCTGGGATGAGAAAAAGGAACATACTGTCTTATACATTTTTATTTATTTTTCCTTAATTGGTTTTGTGTGGAAGAAATTTAACATGGCAGGTGCCATTAATGTAGATCTAGTTGTGGGCACTTAATGTCTAGTGGGTTTTATATGCAAATATTTTTTTCCAAATGTTCATTTGGGATGTTCCTTCAATGCAAAATAATGTCTGGTGGTGTATCTTAATTCCAATAAACATTTAGCAGTATACAAATGGGTTTGTACTACCCAACCATTGGAATTCATTTTTTTCCAAAGATGGAACTGTAGTTTTTCTCACTGTATTAGAATTGTTCCATTATCTGATAACTGGATCTCCTTTGTTTCAGATAAATAAAATTGCCACATATTCTGACCAAAGTAGATAACTCATCCTTCTATCAATCTATCTTTCTTTGCTTTTGATTTATGAACATGAATTCTGCTTTGTGTGTGCATGTGCTTTGTTTATTTAATAAGGGTCACAGCATTTCAGATTCTTACACTAGTAACTAGCATTTTCAAAAATCCTGGGATACTGTTCTAGTTTTAAGAAGCTACTCACCCTTTTCAAGTTACAAGCCTCTTTGACTTTTTCTTCAGGATTACTATTAATTTTATTGCCAAAGTTTATTTTCAATAACCGATACTGAACTGGAAATCTTGGTGAAAATCAGAAGCAAACACAGAATTATGTTAGCCAATATCACGTGTTACATCTCTTTGTGTGTTTTTCCTTTATTATTCTAGGATTCTTTATGGAGCTGTATTACAAAGGCTTAGTACGTTATATAAGGATCTGTTTGAATTGCTTCAAGAAGTAGCAAAAATGCACCAAAGGCCATATATTAAAGGATTTGTCTTTCCTTCTGAAATAAATGATTTTCTGGAAACCAGTTATTTAGAGGTTAAGAAGAAAATGCCTAAAGCATTTATAGAAAGGAAAGCTGGCACTGGATGGATAAATACATTGTTTTCAGTACATAAGACTGTATCCCGCTCTCAGAATCTGAGTGCAGCAGTTCCTCCAGCAGTCAGGAAAAAAAAGAAGAAAAAGAGAAAAAGTAGCCAAAATACTTATGATATTGGAAAACCAGTTTTGATAAAGAGAACTAATCAAGGTGAGTACTGGTAGTAATGGCTGTTTAATTTACTTGAATATTAGTAACAGTCATACTCATGCTTATATTACAGCATTGTATACAATTTTTAATGCTTTTATAACTTGTACTAAGTTGGAAGATTATTATCTAATGTACAAAATAATAATTTATTAAACTTGCATGTTCAATTCCTAACAACTGTGCCCTAGCCTACAACTAAAAAAATTAAAATATAACTATTAAAATATAGCAAGGGGTTTCACTATCCCTCTGCAAAGGCCTGGGTGAAAAGCCAGTTTTGTGAAAAACTGATATCGTGAAGCATACTGATCCTGAAAGATCGAAGTGGCCAGACTGACATAGCAGATTTACTGATTTAAACCTATTATTATTTAATATTTTTACCTGTTTTTAGTTTTATCTCCATATGCCTTTTCTTTTAGATCTCGCAGAGAAGTTGGAGTTTGATCTGAAGACATTATGCAAATATCCTAATCCTGTGTCACAGGAGGTTTGTTCCATTCTATTCTTGTAGGCGTATATTTATGTATATTTGATAGCCAGTTTGATGTAATAGTTAAGAGATTAGATTAGAACTGGGAGATCATGAGTTCTAGTCTTGCCTTAGGCATAAGCCAGCTGGGTGATTTTGGGCCAATCACTTTCTCTCAGCCCCAGGAAGGAAGCAATGGCAAACCACTTCTGAAAACCTTGTCAACTCTGGGGACTTGCCCAGGCTGTCTCCAAGAATCAGACATGACTGAACAGAAGGAAAAACAGTTTTATCCCACATTTATATTAGATCAGCTGAAGGCAATTACATAACTAATGCTCCTGTCTCCTGTTTTATTGCACCCTATGTACCCCATGACTATTATTAAGTGTTGTACCTTATGATCCTTGACTCTTGACAAATGTATCTTTTCTTTTATGTACTCTGAGAGCATTTGCACCAAGACAAATTCCTTGGGTGTCCAATCACACTTGGCCAATAAAGAATTCTATTCTATTCTATTCAGTAGCTCTATAAAAAGAAATCTGTCCCATTATCACCCAGCTTGCACAGCCTTTTTTGTTTTTCTTTAAATGTCATAAGTACTATCGGTGCTTTGTAATTTCTTATGTATATGAATGAACATATTCATCTATCCCTTTCCTTTGTAAATAGGTTGTGTTTTAATTGTGAAGTTTGTGTAATGGAAGTTTATTCTGTTGAATATGGATTTATAGGATCTCAAGAATATTTGGGAATAGTTGATTATGGCTTGATGGTCAGAAACACACTTTCATGTGGAAAGCTTGATTTTAATTCCTGTCTCATTCTTGTTTGGTGTCTTTAGAACATGTGAAACTTTTGAGAGAATCTATACCTAATTAAATAAGCAGCACTAATCAACTGTTTAATTTGGTCCTAGACAATTTCCTAAGTTAATCAGGTCTTCTGTGGAATTTTCCTGGTCACGAGAAATAGTGCTGATTTTTTGTAATATGAAGAAAAGATAACATTTCACAGTTCTGGAAACTACTTTGATGTGCATTTTAGGAGGTCATTCAAAAAGCAAATTTTGAAGACTCCAATTTGTTCATGGTTAACATTTCCCTTAATACAAACTCTAAAGTAGTTAAAACTATCATTTATTTTTTCAACTTCTATGTACTTTTTAGCCAAGGATGCTGTGTGTTAAAGATTATTCTTAACTTTTTAATTAAATGTTTTCCAATGTTAATTTTTTACTATTTTATTTCAGAATTCTAAATTCAGTAATATGCTTCCCGAGTCAAAGAAAATCACATCTATTTCTTCTAAAGCCCTGAGATCTCAGCATCTTCACTCTTTTGTGTCCAAGTTTAAAGCAGTGCACTCCTTTGAAGAACTGTCTCAAACACTGAAAACGACAGTTATCTGGTGTAAAAACAATAAATTTAGATCAGGGGCTTTCTTCTTAGGAATGAAGCTTTTAAAAAGCAAGAGGCTGCAGCATGTGGAAGCCCAAGGTTGCAGGTGTGTAGATTGTTAGTCCTTGTCTTTCCATACCTTCTAAACAGGCTCTGTGTACTCCTGAAATATAGATGGTCCTTCCTTAGTGACCACTTGTTCAGCAACTGTTCAAAGTTATGGTGGTACTCAATGAAAGGGACTTAGGACCAGTGCCCAAAGTTGTGGCTATTGCAGCATCCTCATGGTCACATGACTGGGATTCGGGCACACGGCAAATAGCTCTCAATTACAAGGACTGCAGTGCCCTGTGGTCACATATTGACATTTGCAACCTCCCATGTCACCTTCCAACAAGCAGTCAGTGGGAAAGCTGGCAGAGGTTGCAAGTTGCTCCTGCAAGTTGCTTCTGTCTTTTGGGGAGAGGGGAGCCCCTGTGCTGTATGGGGGTCTTATCTGTACTGATACAATGCTTGCCCACATCACTCACTTGCCTATACTTCATAGTGCTTGCCTGCAACATCTGTCTTCCCATGCTTCATAGCCCCCATTTACCTAGGTATAATCTATGATGTGTCGGGCTTCAGTGATCCGGACGCTTTCCCAGGGTGAAGCCCGACACAATGACAGCCTGCTACGGCTACGTTCATTAATGAGCTCCAGCTGGGAAGCAGCTCGAATCACAGCAGCAATGGGGGAAAATGCTTTGTCGCCGGCTCGATTGGCAAAAGCAACCGCTGTTTTGGAGCCTTGGGATATTTTATTTATTTATTTATTTATTAATTACATTTATATACCGCCCTTCTCCCAAGGGACTCAGGGCGGTGAACAGCTCGTCTAAAAACCCCACAAATACAAAAGTTAAAAAGTAATTAAATATTTGAATCAGCTGCAGACTAAAATTAGGAAACCCCCCCCCCACCCTTAAAACCCAATTTAAAGTTAAAAATGGAGATCAAATTTAAAATCATTATCTCAGCCCAGGCCGGCCTGCTCAAAGAGCCAAGTCTTTAACGCGCGCCTGAAGGCCCTCAGGTCCGTGCCGGTACGAAGTTCCGGTGGCAGAGTATTCCAGAGGGCGGGGGCACCCACAGAGAAGGCCCTACCCCTTGGCGCCGCCAGACGACACATAGCGGCCGACGGCACCCGGAGCAGACCCTCCCTGTGGGAACGCACCGGCCTGTTGGAGAACGTTGGCAGAATGCGGTCCTGAAGGTAACCTGGTCCCATGCCATGGGTCGCCCTAAAGGTCAAAACTAGAACCTTAAAGCGAACCCGGAGAGCCATCGGCAACCAATGCAGCTCGCGCAGGAGAGGCGTCACATGGGTGCTACGCGACGCCCCCATAATCACCCTCGCGGCTGCATTTTGCACCAACTGGAGTCTCCGGATGCTCCCCGCAGGGAGCCCCATGTAGAGGGCATTACAATAGTCCAGGCGAGAGGTGACAAGGGCCTGAGTGACCGTGCGCAAGGCGTCCCGATCCAGGAAGGGCCGCAACCGGTAGATCCGACGGATCTGATGAAACGCCCCCCTGGAGACGGCCGCGATGTGATGTTCAAGCGACAGCCGTACATCCAGGAGGACTCCCAGGTTGCGAGCCCTCTCTGTGGGGGGCAGAACCTCCCCCCCAATAGCCAGCGAAGGTGTCAGCTGGCTATATCGGGGCGCCGGAAACCACAGCCACTCGGTCTTGGATGGGTTGAGCCGAAGCCTGTTCCCGCCCATCCAGTCCCGCACGGCCTCCAGGCACCTAGACATAGTCCCCACAGCATCGTTGGGGTGGTCCGGAGTGGAGATGTACAGCTGGGTGTCATCTGCATACAGATGACACCTCACTCCAAGACCACGGATGATCTCGCCCAGCGGCTTCATGTAAATGTTGAACAGGAGGGGAGAAAGGACCGACCCCTGAGGCACCCCACAAACCAGGGGCCTAGAGGTGGACCTCTCCCCCCCCGCCAACACGAATTGCGAACGGTCAGAGAGGAAGGAGGAGAACCATCGGAGGACGGTTCCACCAATCCCCAACCCCTCCAACCGTCGCAATAAGATACTATGGTCGATAGTATCAAAAGCCGCCGAGAGATCTAATAGGACCAGGACAGAGGAGAACCCTCTGTCACGAGCCCTCCAGAGATCATCAACCAACGCGACCAATGCCGTCTCAGTGCTATGTCCAGGCCTGAAGCCCGATTGGAACGGATCGAGGTAAGTTGCTTCCTCCAGGTACTGGGGGAGCTGACGTGCCACCACACTCTCAACAACCTTCGCCACGAAGGGAAGGTTGGAGACTGGACGATAGTTGTTTAAAATAGCTGGGTCCAGGGAAGGCTTCTTGAGGAGGGGGCGCACCACCGCCGCCTTCAGGGCGGTAGGGAGCAACCCCTCTCTCAAGCGTTGACAATCCCCTGGAGCCAGCCTCGTGTCGTCTCCCTGGCGGCCGAAACCAACCAGGAAGGACACGGGTCCAATAAACAGGTGGTGGCATTCAGACCCCCCAGCAACCTGTCCACACCCTCAGCGGTCACAGGATCGAACTCCCCCCAGATAACACTCTCAAGACCTGCCCCGGACACCTCCCCGGGACCACCCAATTGGAGTCGAGCCCTTCCCGAATCTGAGCAATTTTATCATGCAGAAATCGGGAAAACTCCTCCGCTCTACCCTGCAAGAGGTCATCCCGCGCTCTCGGTTCAAGTAGAGAGCGGGTCACTCTAAACAGGGCGGCAGGCCGATTTTCTGCTGATGCAATAAGGGCGGAGAAATACGAAGATTTCGCCGCCCCTATCGCCACAAGGTAAGTCTTAATATGAGATCTCACCTGTGTTCGGTCAGACTCAGAACGGCTCGCCCTCCAAATGCCCTCAAGACGTCTTTTTCGGCACTTCATCTCCCGTAGCTCCTCCGTATACCACGGAGCCAAATGGGATCTGTGCCGAGTCAGAGGTCGCATAGGCACAACTCGCTCTACGGCCCCGGCGGCCGACCCCTCCCAGGTGGCCACCAGGTCTCCAGGCGAGCTGAGAGCCAGAGATTCAGGAAATGGCCCAAGCTCCCTCTGGAACCGATCCGGATCCATTAGGCGCCTGGGGCGGAACCATCTAAGTGGCTCCGCCTCCCTGCGGTGGGGGGTAGCGGAACAGAAATCCAGCCTAAGGAGGGAATGATCTGTCCATGACAAGGGTGTAATAACTAAATCCCCCCAATTACAGTCATTCAACCACTGCCCAGAGACAAAAATCAGGTCCAGCATGTGACCTCCCATGTGAGTGGGGGCAGAAACTAACTGGGTCAGGTCCATGGCCGTCATGGAAGCCAAGAACTCCCGGACCAACCCCGAGGTTTCACCGAGCGATGGCAGGTTGAAATCCCCCATGACTAAGAGCCTTGGGGTCTCAACCGCCAGCCCGGCTATTACCTCTAGGAGTCCGGGTAGGGCCGATGAGACGTGGCAGGGAGCCAGGTACGTCAACAAAAGACCCATCTGAACCCCTTGCCCCCACTTCACAAAAAGAGATTCACAGCCAGCCGTCTGAGGGACAGTGGCCTCCCTAGGACAAAGGACTTCCTTTATAAGCACCGCCACCCCACCGCCCCTTCCCTGAGCCCTAGGCTGGTGAAATGCAAGGAAACCTGGTGGGCACATCTCAACCAGAGGGACACCTCCCTCTGGGCCCAACCAGGTTTCGGTGACACCTACCAGGTCCGCGGCCTCCTCCTGAGCCAACTCCCAGATCAGGGGAGCCTTATTAACCACGGACCTGGCATTGCACAACAGCAGCCGGGTATTCAGGGCCTGAGATTCCGGACAACCAGGACTGCAGGATGGGTAGGGAGGGTCGAAGCGCGCTACCGCTTGTAAACATCGGGAGCGCGATCCCCTAACCGGATATGGCCCTCCACCCCTAGCATACCTACCTCTCCCAGTTACCGTGCCGATAAAACTGGCCCCCGGCTGCCCACCCCCTGTCTGCCACCCCGACACGGGGACCCCCGAGGCCCCACAGGCGCGCTCGCCAGCCCAGCTGCCCCCAATTCCATGCGGGCTGTCTCCCCCGCCCGCCCTGGACTTTTCCCCCTTAAAAAATCCCATTAAAAATTTTTCAAGCCCGAATTTACCACGCCCTCCCCGGTTTCCCCGACCCCACCATCGCTCCGGATCCCAGGATCCCTCATTGCGGAAGGTCTTAGAGAGCTTCGAAGGCCACCTAAGGGAGAGGGGGGCATCCCTCAAGGCCCAAAGCTCTGTCCTCGGGTACTTCCGTGGACCCGGCCGCCCCATCTCGGCAGTCCCAGAGTGTCCGCGACGTCTGCCGTCCTCCGGCCATGGAAAATGGAATCCAGTCCAGCTGGGATATATTCTGCCTCCCCCCGGTCGTCCCACCTCTGCCACCGGTGAGACCCCCGGGGGGGAAAGAGTCACAGGCAGAGCCAGTCCCCCCCCCAGGCCCACCACCTCTGCCACCGGTGGGGGCCCCAGGGAAGGAAGGGACACCACAGCTCCACCTAAGCAGCCCACGGGGGCATCGGCACCATCGCTCCCCAGCCGAGCCCTTCCGTGGATCTCCCAGCCGCCGCGTCGTCTTCGGGGCTATCGAAAATGCCCCAGGTCCGCTCCAGGGCCGCCCTGACCACCGCCGGCCCATATCAAAGCCGGCCGGGGCCGCCCATGACCGCCGTGGCCCGAAGGAGGCCGCTGAGCCCACACCGGGGCCACCGACGTACAAGACACCAAGAGCGCCGTCACGAAGAGTCCGGAGGCCGCGGCTGCCACCACCGCCGCCGCCGAACACCCATCCGCAGCCGCCCCGCTCCGCCGACCGCTGGAGGAGGCCTCCGCAATCGACCCAAGGCCGCCGGGGCCGCCGTGACCACGCCGCCCTCCACATCGGTCCCGCGGCTCCAGCCGACCCCCGACCAGCTTCCAGATGTCCCGGCTGGTCTCCCTCGATCCTCCCCCGCCTCTGCCACCGGCGGGGGGGCCCAGGGGACAGGGGGGGTCGCCGCTGAGGCCGTCCAGGCCGGAGATCTGTCATGGACTTACTTGATGTTGCTGAAATTTGTTTGGGCAGCACAGGGCGGCGTGATGGCACACCAGAAGCCATAGCGATTTACCGATACTGTTTTCAATGAGGATAGCTGCATGCCCCAGGGGTGGGGGGAGCGTGCTGCTATTGGTGGGGTGGGATTGCAAGAAGGAAGGGAAGTTAGGAATAGCTGCAGTTAGCCCTGCGGGAAGGAGGCGTGTGGAATTAGTTGGGAGGGTGGATATTAGGTTAGTTAGCAAGGGTAGGAAGTGTATATTTAAAGCGCTGAGAGGCAGTTGCTCTCAGCGCTGGCTTTACACGGCATTTTGCCTTTGTTGACTGGAGGAACGTATCCAATAATCTATTACCTTGCCTAACGAACATGAGTAATTTGTGAGTACAGTTTTTACTTGCCAAGGAGACTGACATCATGCCTACCAGCGGTGTCTGCCTGTAGTTGTCACCCACCAGTCTGCTTGTTTGAGACACATTTCACCAAGTGTTTTTAGGTTCATGCCTCTTCCCATATAATTCAGAGACCTGGAAAGTTTGAAAACCTATATCTGGAGAACTATAGGTCCTCCGGTCCCCAGATGGATGCTAAAAGTACCTGTAATATGGAAATGATGAAACTTCTTCAGTGTTCATATTAATAAAATTAAACCGCATGAATCATGTTGGATCTGTATCCATAGTGTTAAGCTTTCTTCTGTAAAATCTGTTCCAGATTTTGATTAGTCGATTAAACTCTTCCCTCACTATAACTTTTGACAGGTGAAATAACTGTATTATGCAAAATAAAATGTTGGTTTTACAGACTGATACATCAAACAAATGCTCTTTGCTGCTTTAATTGCTAATCTTTTTTTTTACAGGTTGCAGCGGAAACTTAGATGTATTAAAGCCACTATCTGTAAATTCCTTACACTCCAAAGAGAGAGACCCATGCAACTTCTCAGAGGAAATCCCCAGCGAAATAGTAGACTGTCAAGGAAGCAGAGCTGTGTTTCACAGGCTACTTCTATACATAGAGGGGGTCTCTTCAAAGGAACTGTATCTCCTTTCCTCAATAAGTGCTTTCTATTTCGGACTTTGGGCTCCAGTGGTACAAAGATTTTTGAGGAAAGCAACCATGATGGCATTTCTGGCCCTCCAGTGTTGGAGAGTCATCCTACCCATATACAGAAAGAAGCCACTGAACAGAAAGATGACATTGATGACATTTTTAAAGTTATAGGTCTCTAAGGCTACTTTCTGTTAATCATAAATGATGTTTGGTTCAAATGTTATTTCTATTCCATTATAGCAAATGCAGGCAACTGCTCTTAGATTTTGAGGTTTCCTTGAGGTTGTTGAAAAGCAAATTGTAATTGTTGGTGGACTGATTTGAATCATCCCTCAATTACTTATTTTTACAGCAGTGTTTTAGTCCTTTTATATTTGTAGGAGTGTTGCTGCAGATCACATGAAACTTAAGTTGGAGCACTGCCAAACAAATGTTGCTAAGATAGTTGAATGACAATTCCCTCAAATAATTCTTTGAGGTAAATGAACAGTGAGGACAGTGGAGAGGAAAAGCACCAAAGAGCTAACGTGGAGTATAAATACCTGGAAGCAAAAGGTCACTTTGCAATATTAGATGGTTGCAGGAACTATCCATTTTAAAATATCAATAAGAATATGGCTGTGAATTATACTTAGCGTTCTTTAAAGTGATAAGCTTTGATGGCCAGTCCTAAGACAGGGCAACTTACAGGTGTCCCAGGTTAATGTTTTATCTCGGAAAGAAAGAAAAACCTTTTTTGAAGAAGGGAGAAAGCTTGCATTTTTTTTAGTTATGTTTATCCTTTCTATGACAGCACGTAGAATACAGAGGGTTCTGTTTATTACTGTGTTCTATTTGTTTTATTATGCTTTATTGTTTGCCTAGTTATTTGGACTATTGAAGTGCCTTATAAAGTGAATAAATACCTGTAATTTATTAATAACCAATTTTTTTTCATATCTCATTCTTATTCTCTTACATAAATGAAGAATGTATTCTCAGTTGGTAACAAAGAGCACAAATACATTTTATCCATTTAGTATCAAGTGATTCAGCTACTTTTCTGCTTAATTCCTCAAAACATTTTCTGACAAATTTGATGTAATTCCTTTCTGAAGTTGTTCTAGTTAGTCTCTACTCCCCTCTGCTACTTTTGCTGCTTTTCTAGTGGTTGCTATTGTGATACTGTAATCCAAAGTGAAAGTTTGAATTGCAAGGGAAAGAGTAAAAAGCAAGTCTTCCCCCTCCCCATTGTTTTGTCTTCTCATGCCCTTAATACTTTAATCTTAGATGGCACTCCATAGTTAAAGTCAGCATCATAGTCTGACTCATTTTTTAAAATTAATTATATAAAATTCACCAATTATCTGCACTTTTTAGTAGAAAAAAAAATTCCCACAAAGGTCTGGTTCATTTGTCTATTTTAATTCCAAATTTTTCAAAAGCACTTTCATTGAAAAATTTTCTAAAATTTAAAACTTTTAATCTTTTTCAAACTTTATTATAAAACTTTTTGTTAAGCTTTTTGCCAAAAGTTTTAAATCTTTGTTTGATCTTTTCATTTTAATCCAGAAAAATTATTGTTGATGCAAGTAGAATTCTCTTCCTATCACTCACAAAATCTCTTTAGCTGTAAATTATATTCAAAAGCATCTAAAGAATTAGGCTTGTGCAAACCTTTTTGTCCATATGAACTGCATTATAGCTATGGATGTAGACAACTACCAGCTGCTTAACTCACAAGCTGATCACAAAAATCTCAGTTTCTGAAGTCTACTCACAAGGAACAGCTGCCCAGAATGCAATTCGGTGCACAAAATCTCCTTTTTCTGGAAAGATTGCTGGAATTTACTGTCTGGCCACATTGTTGCTGCACTCTTCACTCTTTCAGAGATGTTTAATCTGCTATACGTCTTCACCAGAGTCCAAGTTCTTGTATTTTCTTTTAAATTGCTTTCCATATAGACAACTCAGCCTTGATGGTCCAGCAATTATCATTGACATGCATAAATTTATATTGTGTTATTTTAATGCAAAGTGACTGATAAAATACACAGCACCCAAAATATTTCTGCAGATTACTATTGTAGAAGGAACTTCATTATTTTGAAATTATGGTTAATGCTTTTGGTAGATTAAATAATTATTTCTGATCTAGTGATTTAGTACCATTTGTTCCATTTCCTCCTGACACATTAGCTCAGTCAAACTAAACTTTTCCTGCTTGTTAATATTTGTACTCATCTGTGAAAGAAGTTATCTTTCTGTAAATGAAGCATGGAGAAAAAGATCCATTTAAAGCATGTGTCAAACTTGATCGTATCACCTGACATGTTTTTTTGTCTTTGTGGAGCCCGAGTGGGTGTGGCTTGCATATGACACATCTGGCCCATGGGTCACCAGTTTGATACCCCTGATTTAAAAATAGAGATTTATGAGAATGTTTTTTTTAAACTAAGTTTGATGGGACAGAGGTAAAAGATAATAGCTATAGGGCCCTTAGAAATTTTTAATAACACTTATGACACTCAAATGGTTGCAGTCTAAAAAAATTCAAGATATAATAGGGAATAATGTCCAAGAATAGTTTAGCATTTTGTTTTAAAGACAAGCAATACAATACAAAGAATCTCTTTAAAAAGTCCACAATTAAATCTATTTCAATGTGCAGCAATGTTCTGAAATAGAGCTTCCTTTTATAGAAAGGAAGACTCAAAAAAAGATGAATCAAAGGGTGAATTGTGAGGTGAGTTCAAATAATGCCTCAAGAGCCATAGTTTGCTTCATCAAATGCTTTTCGAGCCCGTTTTAGTTCTTCATTCATTGTTAACAAGTCCTTCACACGAGCAAATTTTCGTGGGTCTTTACGAATCAAGAAGACAATATCTTCGACCTGTACTCGACCTTGTCGTCCAATTGACATTGCTTTGTGGGTCTATTGGGCAAAAAGAAAATCCATTTCAATTAAATCCAATTAAAGACATTTTCTGTGATATTAACTGAGTCATGGTATTTAGACTATATACATGCTTATGAAAAAGAAACTAGAAACTGATTATCCATTGATTTTGTGGCTGAAAGGAGACTAAAATCTGGATATTTCTGCTTCTAGTCCAACTATGCTATTTGGTTCATTAATAGTCTGAGAACCAGTTTGGTACACTGATTAAGACATTAGCCCAGAAAACAGGATACTGAGTTCTAGTTCTGCCTTAGCCATGAAATCTGGCTGGGGTACTTTGGGCCAGTTTGTTTGTCTCAGCCCAACCCACCTCACAGGATTGTTATGGTAAAAATAGGAGAAAGTAGTATTAGATACGTTTGTTGCTAAGTTACTTATAAAGTAATAAAGTATGTGAAAAATTGTAAAACATATTCTTATTGGAAGTTTAGATGGCTTTTATACATGTCTCTGAACTCTTCTTGGTTTTCCATAAAACATAGAACTGCAAGGAAACAATAACCAAAATATAACATCTGTTGTATCAAATGTCTAGTAAGCAGTAACTTATTATAAGAACCTACCATTTCTGTGATGAATTCTATGACTAGATCTTCAAGAATATCCACAGACTCTGTGTAAGGATTCTGATCATCTCCAAATCCATACATCATACATCTCACTGGAATTAAGAAAGCAAAAATCATATGCAGGAGGGCACTGAACGGAAGGTTTATGATCTACATAATTATTCAGAGTCTTCTAAATTCTCCATTCAAGGAAATTTTAATAGTATTTTTGAAATAATTCTTGAGAAAGTGTAGTTCAAACTTGTAAGGGAAAACAATGACACAATCTTACTGTAACTTTAATATCAGTGTTTAAAATATTTTAATAGAACATATTGAAGGAGGAATATTCTGAGAAAATCTCCTGCCACTTTTTTAAACCCAAATGAATAAAGTAGCCAACAAGTTTTAAACTCCAATTTATGGTTCAGGAAACTTGCACCACTTACATTATATAAGCTTTGGTACTTAAGTTTTCATAGAAATGATATTTTACAATGAAACTACTTAGAGGCCTTATTGTTAAAACAGTGGGCTGAAAAGCAAACTGCAAGACCAACTGGCAATGAAAGACATCTTGCATGACTCATAAAATGTGAAACATTCAATGGATATTTCATTTTCTGTGCTACGAATTGTATCAAATGACACGTGAGCAAATGTAAATAGCAATAGCACTTAGACTTACATACAGTTTCACAGTGCTTTATAGCCCTCTCTTAAGCGGTTTACAGAGTCAGCATATTGCCCCCAAGAATCTGGGTCTTCATTTTACTGACCTCAGAAGGAAATGATGTTAAGTATAACTTAACCATCTCAATTTCTTTTTACTTAGTAATGCAGATTGATAGGATACAGGTGCTAGACAAAAATCATTCAATAATTCACAATAATACTGGCATTCAAAAAGTGTACCGCATAAACAGATTCTTCAAAAGTTGGAGACTATAAAAGGTTACATTTCCTCAGGACCTATGAAAACATAGAAAGCTGTCTTATAAAAAATTAGATCATTAAAACTAATATATTTCTATTTCTTATACAAATAGACATTTCTTTGGTTTCTTCAACATTGCAAATAATCTACTTTACTCTTACTTGTAAACTGGCATCAACTTACATTCTTTGGAGAATAACCGCTTCCTTTTTCCCTGTCCACCATCTGGGCCTCCTCCAGCGTCTTCAGTATCTTCTTCAAACTATAGATAATAAATCCAAAATTTGAGTGAAAAAAGAAGCATACCCCAAGATTAAGCTAAGAAACAAGGGAAGGGGTCTAAAATTGTGACGGTTAAAAGCAGAGAAACAGCAAAAAGTTCTAAAAAGCTCTCTTGAAGTTGGAGGAATAAACAGTACAATATGAAAATAAGTTTATTGTAAACCAAGATGAACTTACGCTTACAGACAAAAAAAATCACATTGATAAGATCTCAGCTAGAACCTTGGGATGCTACAGGCAAAGTTCATAAAATCATCAAGTACAGCAACTGAAAAAGGCATATTCCATGCTACATATCATTTGAAGAATTTAACAAACTTATCAACAGTACAATAATGCCTTTATAAATATATATATATTATACAGTTCTGTTCACAGTACATTATAAATGATATTAAAAACCTAGAAAGGAAATCTAAATGACAACCAGACTGGAGTAACTTCATTTCAGAGAAAATTATGATAAGTGAGAAAAAGAACTTTGAGCAAAAATAGAAAATGGACAGAGACAACTCTATATATTCATAATTTTTAGCAGAGGACTGTGCAGCAATTTGGAATGAAAGAAGAAAAGGTGATTCTTAGCACATGTTGGTATTTGTGTTGCACATATTGACAACTTAAGCTGCATATGATTTAATAAAATGCCAATAACAAAAGATGCAACATAACTGCCAATATGTATTCCAAATAATTTGTTCCACTTTGAATACAGATGAAGTTTACCCTAATATATTTCAGCATGTAAAGGTATTGATCTGTTTGAGCTGCTCTAAAACTAATTAGAAAAATTAGTAATTTCTAACATCTATTAAATATGCTGACCATGCATTTAGAAAACCTCTTATAAAAGGAGGTTGCTAAAAAACAACAAAATGGGGGTGGGGGGGGGGGTGGGGGCTGTGTTCCATTTTGCTCCCTTAAATTTTGTGTTTCTCATAGACATCCAAAATATCTCACACTTTTGAGTGGTGGGGAAGGAGAAAAGATAATTTTGTAAAAAAATTCTACAAATATTTTTTGCAAAATCTATAAGCAAAACAAGCTTTACTTATAGTGTTTTTGCCTCTCACCAACTAATTTGAAACAAGGTTTAAGTCTACCTCATTTATATGCCATGAATCCATGAGAATAAAAAAAAAGTCCACCATCAAATATTATTGTGAATCCATCTTGAATGAGGGAAACTGTATGTTGGAAATTAGTTTGCAAAGCATACCACTATGAAATGTGATTCTTCTCCGATGTTCTGGATTATAACTTCCAACAATTATAGCAAGCATAGCCCAAGGTCAGTAATGAAGGAAATGGTAAACAGATGTTAATGCAAAATATAAAAATAACAATAGAAAGCAGAATCTGAGGATCTGTAGGGAGTACATTGCTGGTTCTCATCTAATACACATTATTAATTCCACAATAAACTTCTTTAACCATTTAACTGGAATACTACGGGGCTCCTGCCTTGAGTAGAGGCTTGGACTATAAGACCTCTGAATTCCCTTCCAACCCTATGATTCTATGATTTATGAGATTTCTGGGAATTACCTTATATTTACAGGATTACATTACAAAATGTACAACCAAATTCAAGTTTATTTACCTATAAATCTCCTAATGCCCAGGGAATCTCATTGCCAGTTTTGTTTGCATAAAATGAATCTAGATTGGAATCCTACACTCCAGAAATCCAGAGCGAATAAAACAATTCACTTGGACTTATTTTATAGCATCTTATTTACAGGCTTTCCCTGCGCATTACTCAAAATGATGCGCTGCCATCAACGAACAGGGTATAGCTTTTAATACGAATAAAACCCGGTAAACCTTGAATTAAACTTTAGTTCTCTCCAACCGATGGGTGCGATTGTCTCCAGCATCCCCGGGAAATTTTGGGGAGGCGGGAGGCGCCACTTTCCTTTTTCCCAGCTAGCAGCTGCCACCCGACCAGCGTCTCAGTTGGTCTTTAATCACGGTTCACATCTTTTATGCTACCCAACACCTTATGCTTCGGCTTCACTTACAGGTGGGTCTTCTTCCTCGTCGGCCATGTTAGCATCAGGAATTACCTCTTTCCAGGTATAAAATTTAAGACCGCTTCTGACTAGTAACCCGCCCACTCCGTTTCAATCCGGAAGGCAAACGTTCAACTGCGCATGTTCCTTTGAGGAAATGACTCTATAACAGGCCTTCGGTTCCTCTTCCACCGGCTTCATTGCACAAGTTACACATGCGCAATCTTGAGTAATGGCCAGCACCGGAAGGTGTTTTCCAAGGGGCTTTCACATCTGTTGGAAAGCTTCTGCCCGGACGCTTTAGAGAAGTGGTCTCCAACCTTGACAACTTTAAGACTTGTGGACTTCAACTCCCAGAATTCTCCAGGCAACAAAGCTGGCTGAGGAATTCTGGGAATTGAAGTCCACAAGTCTTAAAGTTGCCAAGGTTGGAGACCACTTGCCTTAGAGCGTCGAAAACAGACAGAAAACGCATATTACCTCTGTATAAATGTAAATATGAATTACTTCTGTATTGGTTACTGCATTTCTTTCTGAAAAATCGTGCCATTATTAAACCATTTAGCTATTACATTTGATCTTAATTTCAAGCAACAGAACAGGCTGCTTTGATCGGGGAAAAAAGGATTGGAAATTAAAACGACAGCAATCATTTATTTTTTGTTTGTTTGTTTGTCAATTGCTTACAAGATAATAGGTATAAGTAAAACATAGTTATGAATACATGGATACATATAAGAAAAATAAAATATAAAAGAAACAATAGGACAGGGAAAAGACTGCTAACAGTCCATCTGCTGTTGAAAGTAATATAGTTTTTAAGCAGAGTAAAGTACTTAGAACTGCAGATTGAGAAGCATCAGCCACCTGGATGCTTTAGCCCTATTATATGCCTTTGATAGAATTACCAAGCTAATTAGAGAAGTTGTGCTTTTGAGGTAGCCAGATCTTGAGTGGTCTTATTAACAAAGCTGACCACTTTAAAAAGGAATGCTTTGGATTGTATAAGAAAGTCCACATTGCACGCAGTAGAAATGTGCTGGGTCTTCTGTTTCCAAATAAATATATTTATTTAAAAAAATAATTCAATACAAATATTTCTATTTTCTTTTGCTGTACAAAAGAAACAAGCAATTTCTCTTATTCTACCCAATGCCCAGACTATATAGATAGGGAATGCCTAGATAGATAGGGTTGTTTTTGTGAAAGCAATCCTTGCATATCTACATAATTTATAGAACATCATAATTATAGAATTACAGAACTGAAAAGGGCTACAAAGACGGTTACAAGCAGCCTCGTACTCGGTCTACTGCAAATTAAAAATATCTCAATGATGACAATTCAATCTTTGCCTTAACATACAGTATCTAACAAATTAGGCTTATTACCTCACTTTGTAATTGTTTCCACTGTCAAATTATTATTGAATGTATTTTTAAATCTTCTGCTGGAATTTGTCTTCTCTAACTTAAGTACTTTATTCTGATTTTTACACTCTTGAGTTGAAAGAAAAATGGTTTTGAGGCTTTGTTATCCATTCAGGAGTTGATTGTCATATCTTTCATCTTTCAAAGCTAAAAAGACTCAAAGGTCTTTTATTTCTCATAATTTAGTTTATTTTATCTTTCTTTTTTACTTCTAAGCATTACATTTAATCTTTGAAATTCACATTTGATTAACACGAGTCTGTATGTATGTATGCATGTATTTACAGTATGTACGTATATAACTATTGAATTTACATAGCATTTATTGTTCCAAAATAATTTATATTGATATAGCATCTAGCATGAAGGTTGAAACAAGATACTTCGAAATATAATGCTTTATTTAGTGGATAATGGAAGATTTCCAGTAACATGAGCTATGAAGCATCTCAATACATGAATTCCAGTATAATTCAAAGAACTGTGGAAACAAAGATAGAAATATTATATTAGCAGTCTCATACAAATAAATTTGCATTTGTTCTCTGTTCTTGCTCTTGCTCTTGCTGTCTTTGCTTGAGGAACAATTCTTCCATAGAGTTTAGGTTCAGCTAAATGGAAACACCTAGCCAACCTTGGCTAATATCTCATGGTCCTGAGCAGTCAGCTTTGGTAAGTATTGGGATAGGAAACCAAGATTATAGGTTGTAGATTAGATTGGTAACAAGTAGCAACTGAAACTCACACTTTAATACTAGGCAATGGCAAACTACTACATATTATTCCAAGAAAACAACATATGACATTGTTAGCTATTACCTGATAGGAAAAAGTTGAGGAAAACATGTGTGAGCATTTTTCTCTACAAAGTCTTGAATCTGTAGCACATTTTTTGCCATCATTGATTTTGATGCTGTGTCAATTTTGGTTAATACAAGCTGTCAAAAGACAAAAACATACCCACCAAAAATAATTTAGAACAAGTTTTTGAAACAAATTATTTCTGAGTTTAGCAACGAATTAGATTAGGGTTCCCCACAGGCTGTTCTTTAAAAGAATGAGATCCTGGCCTTTCCTCTTCCAATTTTTTCTACTTTGAGATATATTTTTTGAATCTGAATTTCACAACAGTTTTTATCCCTACCTACAACGTACATGGCCTAACTGTGGGTCAAACAATTAACTAATATGGTTGGATGCAGACTAAATTACAGCAACCATATTTGAATCCTGCTGAAAGCACTAGAATAGGGGTGTCAAACTGGTGGCCCGCAGGCCAGATGCATCACGCATAGGCCACATCCACCCCAGCTCCTCAAAGGCAAAAAAAGGTTGTAATACAACATATGACATGATCAAGTTTGACACCAGTGCACTAGAACAAATAAGTTATAATTGTGAGGTCAAATGAAACTAACTTTAGGTCAAATTCTATGCATTGACAGTGGACATTAAAATTCTATAGACCCTTGTGAAAATGACAGTTTTTTAAGACATAAAAAAAACCAGACCAAGATAAATTAGTTTTTTTTTTCATTTTTAATACAGCATATAACACATACAAATGGAATTGAAAGGCAAACTGAACAGGAGTGTGAGGACTTTTTATATCCACTGTATACTTCTTAAGGAATGAAGTCCATAAGTCAGTGATAAAGGAAGCACATAATATAGGCACATAATAATATAATATAAATTTAGTTAAGTGTTTAAAAATGCATTTCTTGCAAATAATGCTATCTTCTTTTAAGATAATATTTAGAATAGATTATGTTGGAGCAAAAAGGTTTATGTCAGGATTAGGCAACTTATTTAAGATGGAAGGAAATTTTATACTCATTTTGCCATTATTCTTCCACATTAATTTCTATGAATATGATGGTTAAAATACAGCATACATTTTAGTACAATTTTAAAACCTGTTGGTGAGAGCAGCATTTTAATTACAAATTTTATTTTTTGCATGCACATCTCTTATTAAGCTGGAATATAATTCCTAAAAAATTGTCTGCTTCTGTTTCTTCACGAGGTTTTTCTTTAATTATCCTAGACCAATGTTTCTTAATCTTAATGATTTTTAAGAAGTGTGGACTTCAACTCTCAGAATTCTACAGTTGAGAAATACTTTCTTAGACATAATCAATAGTGTCTAATTAAATAGTATTTATGGTTTCCAGTTATTGTTATATGACTTTTAGAGAATCTTAATACCGTACACCAGGGACATCAATCTGGCAGCCCACAGGCCAGATGTGTCTCACGAAGGCCACGCCCACCCCAGCTCTACGAATGGGGAAAACATAATAAAATGTCACGTGACAGCAACATGACCCAGCAAATTTGACACCCGTGTTCTACACTCATTATTTTAAAGCAAGGTAAGTATGTTACTTACAACATAAGGGATCCCAAATTCTTCTAACATTTCTACAGCAATGTTATCCATTTCCTGAATTCCCTCTTTAGCATCTACTAATAAGAATGTACGTTTCAAACTGCAGAAAATAGAAACAGAGCCACAACTTCTCACAAACATAATAGGGGGAAAAAACAGTCAAGCATGAGAAAAAGGTGATTTTCAATTCCTAATTTTAAGTTAATTCAGAAACATTTATATTCCATCATTCTACCATTATTACATGGTAAATTCTCCTTTGGCAGGACAACAGAGATAACCATAATTTTGAGTGAAGATGCATTTTGCTTTTTTGAGAAAATGTGCTGCTTCTGATAGAATTGAGGTGACTCAGCAAATTACAACAATATGGCTTCACCCATATCTCAGGAATTACTTGTAAATAGTGGTTATAACAGCATTGTATCTTATCCAAATTTAATAGTTGTTTTACCTAAACATTGTTTTATATGTCCAAGGACATCTCTCTAAATTTTACAACTCTGTTGCCTCTTTCCTAATCCCACAGAAACATTTCCAAGAAATTATAATATTCAATCTTACTTTGTGCGTTGAGTTAAATAAGGCTCCACCATCTCTGCAAAATCTTTGGGTGCTTTAAATCCATAGCCTGGCATATCCACCAAAGTGAAGAATTTTCCCACTTTGAAAAAATTCATTTTCTTTGTGTGACCCTGGAGAAAAAGAAGAGGAGCTTTTTCTTCTTGACTTCTTTCAGATAAAACATTATGGATTCTATGAACTTATTTAAAATGTACGTTTAAGAATATCATAAATTCATGACAAAGTCTAAACATTTATTTGTCATATCCCGAACATTAAATAAAATATAAATCTGTAGATTATTGTAGATAATCTGCAACTGAAAATAAAGTTTCACAATACAGATATAAGTTGTCTTGCTTATGCTCTATTCACTTTGAAGGTGAATATAATCAATCTTCACGGGAAACTTACAGGATGCTTAGAAATTCTGACTTCAACATCAGGGGCCAATGAAAACAATGCTTTAATTAAAGATGATTTTCCAACATTGCTTCTTCCTAAAAAGCAAACCTGGAAGAGAAAGTTATAGTGATTTCATGATTCCATTCATAATGTAATAAAAGATATATCATTTAAACAAGGCATGTTGATATTACCCTGATGTTCTCCAAATGCGTTGGTTAGTATTAGGAAGCTGATGTCTTTAATACCAACCTAATCGCTGCAGAGTCCTGAAAGGAGGCCTGGGTCCAGTAATGGAAATAGATGGCATTCCTGATGAAAACACTTTTTTTGGGTAAGCCTACAGAAATCTCAAGGTTTGCAAAATGTAAGAACATCTATAGAAGAAATATAGTTCTTAATTCTTAATAACCATTCTAGCAAAGTGAGCACATGGAAACCATGTTCTAATTTTATTCTTTTGTGAATCTTAGGCTGTATCCAGAATCTTTTTAAGAGGAGCCAGCCAATTGATTTTATCTTGGCCTCACATATGAGGTTGGGGCAATTGGGATCTAATCATATATTTGAAATAATTAAAAATGTACTTAAACACTCCTACTGCTCTCCAAAAAATGATCCTGACACAAATTGGTTATTTCCCCTCTTGCCAGCATCTAGGTTTAAACTTGCTGCCACCCAATGGAGGCTAAACTCTCATCAGCAGTCACCTTAATTGACTTCATCCAAAAGATAGCCTAAGAATTTTTTTTAATTATTTAAAAAAAAACTTAATTTTTCACCAACTGACAAGAGTTATAATTTATAAGCAAATGCTAAGTAAGCAACAAATCAGATGGTTCAGTATTTTTTCTGGAATATAGCAATCTGTAAGTAGTTTTCATTAGGGTAAGACTATTGATCCCCATTTTTGTGATCAGAAGTGCTTAACATAATGCCAAATACTGTTCTTAAGGACCTGATGTTGGTTTTGACAGGAATGGGATTTATTTTATAGTAATATGGCAGGAAGTCAGTATAAATTACAGCACTCTCTTTGTAGGTGAGACCATCTGAAACTATCTTTGCAGATATAAACTTATTTTACAATGTTTAGTAAGAGTACAATATCGATCAAGGGAAGCCATGCTGTGGAGCTGCTGATGCACTCATTTTTCTGACAGAGCAGGCTTCATAATAATAGTAATTATTAATTTATTAAATTTATATACTGCCTGATTCCCAGAGACTCAAGATGGTGTATATCCTTTGGCAACCTTTTTGAGCACTCTTATTTTATGTAAGAGTGCTATGACTTGTGCTAGTTTTGCTGCCAATTATTTATCTAGTTTAATCAGAAGAAACCCAGACAGTCTGTTATTCTCACTGAGGTTGCCACCACCATCTGAATAGCTGGCAAACTGACCAGAGCAGCTACTGTATTTAGTTGCTGGACATTTAGCTATTAAGATGTTTTATATTGCTGAATCTAATAAGCCAGGATTACATTCAGGGTTACATAGAGTTTCTGATAGGGGAAATGGTAAGAATCTATCCTTTGGACATGTTCTGAGGCCAATCAGAGAAACCTCTGAACTTAGGGACACCATCATTTGTGGCAATCAAAGACCAGTCATTGCAGGGTCCAAAGATGTCTGACTGCCTGGGCAGTGTTTATTACATTTGTAGGGTTTTTACAAGAAGACAAAGGCAACATAGATACAGCATCTGGATTGGAGAATAGATGCTACATGGGTGAAAGCTCTCATCCACATTGGTACAACCTCCCAACCAATCCTTAAGACTAGTGGTGATGTTAATAAAATCACCTGTATGTCTGCAAAGTTAGGGACTTTCCACCTTTACCAAAATATAGATCATGCAGTAACAAAAGAGGCCCCCTTAGCCAAATGTGCAGTCTGCTGCTAGCATCTAGCACCATCCAGAAGATCTCAGTGGCTACCACAATCATTGCTTTTGACCATTCCAAAAAAAATATGAGTATTACAGATAGTTCCATTTATAATGCTGCTTCCCTTGATGGCTGGAAGACTTTAGACTAGAGTCCCTTCTGTAAGGGTATAGATTGTCTCCATTGAGGAAATTGCTTTCCCCAAGTCCCACAGAACCACTAGGACCAGGTGTGACTTGGATTGGCCCCTCTTTTTTGCTCTGTGCTCCTGTTCTTAGCACTTCTGCTTATGTGTCTTGCTTCTCCTAGGGTGGGAAAAACCTACCTGTTGATCTCTGATGCTACTTCTATCTGCTGATTAACGCTTACATAGAAAGTCACTTGGAAATCAATCCTGGACCGTCTGCAGACTCCTGTTAGGGAAGGCGCTATAGTTGGAACCAAGCAGTTCCTACTACCTATCCGCATCTTCTCATCAACCACTGCTATAAATTCTGATTACCTAGTTCTAGATCATCTTTATGCCACTCTGAGGGGATAGCAGCTCCTGAGCTCTAAACCTTTTCTGGTTACCCTCAACTAGTATTGCTCAAGAAAGAACAGTGAATCAGGTGATAAAAATTCCCCCCCCCCCAAAAAAAAGTTAAAATATAAGCTGTCTACTTGTCATGCTCATTGTTTGATTCTTTTAAAAAATGACAGCTTCCCTGACTAGTTGCTATCTCTGCAACCATTACTCATCAACCCATCTCTTCTTATGACGCTATTGTGAACAAAAAGCTGGAGTCTTGTTCTTGTTTGCTGCCGTACAAAAGCTAAGATTTGTGTTGTTTCCCTCCCTACGACTCTTCTTCCTTCTCAATAAAATTCGTAAATCTCTCGTTCTCTCCCATCTTAATTAAACTAAAATGAAGCCAAGGAGAAGTCCTTCCTCTCTTGTAAAAGGTAGAGCTAAGACTGAGAGTTTAAAATTTACTTTCCAGCCAAAGAAGTGAACTTAACCGATTCCTGATGTTTTAGCTAGCCAGGATCAATATTTTTAATTCAAGCTCACAAAACTTGGTAGCTACAATAAAACGCTAGGAGTTAGCTTAGTGTTTCAAGCTTGTTCCCAAATTCCTGTAAAACTAAGGCAATACTGATCTACAGAGGTTGAAAGAAAAAAATGTGGGAGAAATTGTGCATTCAAATAATATTTTCACTCCTGAACTACAATTGTTTTCATTGAGTTGCCAATGTTGCAAGATTAGCTTTATTTATAGTTGCTATCATTTTGTTTTGTGGATCTTCCCGTTTAAAAACCAAAGCTACAACAAAGAAAAATGAATTTGGATTATATTACTTGCAAAGCCAGAAAGTACCTGAACTTTACACCAGTACCTAACACTGATGTAAAATAGAGATAAACAGACAGTATGAATCAGCTTCTATTTATCTTTGAGTTATTTATAAAGAAACAATAAATGATTAATGCAAAGATGCTTCTTCTTGGATAAGAAGTGAAACGTCTTCAAACAAGAAACAAAGTGCAGTTGGCTCTTGAAAAAGCACTTTGGGACAACCATAACCTGGGTGACTGAGAATCTCCATAGACAAAAAATGATTAAGTAGATATTTAATCTCTTAATGGTCCATCAACCAGGTTTCCTTTGCAAATCTGCTATTTGGGCAGCATTCACATCACAAGGACCAAAAATTTGTTTACAACAATAGAGATATTCTGCAATTAAAAACCAAAAGATTTCTACAACCTGGACTTTTAGAAAGTCTTTTTCTTCCATATCCAACTCTCTGCTTAACACGTCAAATGGCATGATTTTGATACCATTTGTCCCCCTTCCTCTTAAACTTAAATTAAAAAAACAGAACCTCCTTTTTACTGATCTTACCTCAGGCTCAGGCATTTCTGGGGCATGATCCATCCGGACCGCAGAAGTGGAATAATCAATGATGTGTTGCTTTGATGGAATGAAAAACAACTCTGCTGTCTGGATGTCCCTCTGGTTAGGTTTGAAAATGTAGAAGGATGATTTGTCCACATTAGGAGACAAGAATTTTGCCAGATCTTGGAGAGGAAACGTTATGGCAGTAGACTGTTTTTCAGGGAGTTGCTGAACTTCTGAAAATGAAGCATACTGTACAGGAGTCCTGCTTTGGGTCATAAGTCGTTTCTGTAGTAAGCTGGTATATCTGCTAGATTTTGACAATTGATGCACCTTCACACATAGATTTTCCATCACCACAGCAATTCAATAACTATATTTATATATCTTCAAATGAGGAGTTTCAAGTCCACATTTCTAGTGAGAAAAAAAGAAGAAAAAGTTGGCAACCACGATTGCTTTAACTCAGCTTTCTCTAGCCTGGTACTCTCCAAAGGGTTTGGTTTTCAAATCTTATCATCATCAGTCCTCCATTTTCAATGAATAATGGAAATTATCATTCCAAATATCTGGAGAGCATTTGGTTTGGGGATCAATTCTGTAGGTAGTTAAAAATTGTGAGGTACAGGTGGTACAAATCTAATAACTAAATAATACCACAAACATTTTACTCCTGTCCCCTGTAGCATTTTTTTTTCTTTAACAGATGCTGGCTAAAAGAATATATGTCATCCTGTATTTGCTCCTAGTGAATAAGATTCAATCTCGTCAAAGAAATATTTTCCTTTTTCTAAATAAAATCGGATATTTAAAGGCAGATGGTTTGGAGGGAGGAAAGCTTCAATAAAGATTGAGCAATAAACAAAAGGTAATCTGGAAGACGGTGCAGCTAGTAATTGTAATTGTAACATAAAATCCATACATTAGAAGAGCTAAGTAAAAAAATTCTTTTAAAGAAATGCACTTGAGACCGCGGAGCTGCTTCCCCAATGTGATGTCCTTTATAGGACAGGACATTAAACCGGCGAAGACTGAACACAGAAAAGAAACTTCAACGCATCCTGATTGCAGGGACGGGGATCAAAGAAGATACGCACAATTACAGCAGAAACCGAGGTCTCACCATTCACGCTTCTATCAGTACGGAAAGCTTTACCCGGAAGTCGGATTGCTTGCTCCGAAGTCTTTGACCCGGATTCAGAGAACATAGAGATAGAAAAGGATTAACTTAACGGTCCTCTTTGAATAGGGATTATTATTATGTAATAATAATAATTCGCAAGGCAGTTTAAAAAAAACAAATCACGTTTTATATACCCGTGATGGAATCTAAATGAATTAAAAAGCAGTTCCCTTCCGAAATTTTTACAGATGTTTTATTTTTCTTATATGTATCCATGTATTCATAACTATGTTTTTACTCACACTTATTATCTTGTAAGCAATTGACAAATAAAATAAATAAATAAATGTGGCAATTTGGCTTTGACAATGCATAAGCGTGCATAAGCGCACCAGCGTGCCTAACATCCTTGCCCTATTGTTTCTTTTTATTTTTCTTATATGTATCCATTTCATGTACTCATGACTATGTATATACTTATACCTGTAATCTTATAATCGCTTGATAAAATAAATAAATAAAATAAAAAAATGACTTGTGTTAAGTTTTAGATTGATTCACCTTCTGCTCTTAGCCACAATGTGTTTTTATTTATTTATTTATTTATTTATTTATTTATTTATTTATTTATTTATCAAGCGATTATAAGACAACAGGTATAAATATAAACATAGTTATGAATACATGAAATGGATAGATATAAGAAAAATAAAAAGAAACAATAAGACAGAGACTTATGCACGCTTATGCACGCCCCCTACAGACCTCTTGGGAAAGAGGTGAGTCAATAGTCGACAGTCTAAGGTTAAAGTTTTTGGGGTTTGAGGAAGAAACCACAGAGTCAGGTAGAGTATTCCAGACATTGACCACTCTATTGCTGAAGTCGTATTTCCTGCAAACAAGTTTGGTGCGATTAACCTTGAGTTTGTATCTATTGTTTGCTCTTGTGTTGTTATGGTTGAAGCTGAAGCATTCATTGACAGGTAGGACATTGTAATGTACGATTTTATATACTATATTTAGATCGGACCAAAGGCGGCGTAGTTCTAGATTTTTTAGATCTAGAATTTCAAGCCTGTGGCGTAAGGTATTCTGCAACAAGTAGAGGCGTGGAAAACTCTTCTTGCGAAATATTTCTGGACTTTCTCAACTGTGTTAATATCAGATATGTAATGCGGGTTCCAGACTGATGAGCTATATTCAAGTATTGGTCTAGCAAATGTTTTGTATGGTCTAGTTAGTAGTGTGATATTACCAGAGAAAAAGCTATGTAGGATTAGGTTAACAACTCTTAATGCCTTTTTGGCTATGTAGTTACAGTGGGCTCTAGCACTTAGATTATTAGAGATCAGTACTCCAAGATCCTTGACAGAATTTGGATTATCAACACGGTCTTGACTATTCAGCTTGTATTTTATTTTCTGATTTTTTTTGCCAATATGTAAGACAGAGCATTTATTTGTTGAGATTTGAAGTTGCCATTTGTTGACCATTCTGATACATAGTCGAGGTTTTTTTGAAGGGTAGCAGTATTATCTGTGGTGTTGAATAGCTTTACATCATCAGCGAAGGGAATGCAGTTGCTCTTAATATGATCACAGAGCATGTTGTATGAATTTAATCGTTGTGGCTTACGCATCAAACAATGGATAACTCCATAAGAAAGAGGTGATAGAATAATAGTACCGTACATTTTGATTTGTGTCTTTTCATGTGTAAGCAGCTTCATAGAGGTCAGTTTATTAAAAATGAACTTGTACCATATATAAGCAATAGGAAATCATCAAGAATAGACACAGAAGTCTTTTTTGGAGTGATTAACATTCTTGGAACATTTATAACGTTAGTAAGACAGTGGTTTACCATGAAATGTGCACGGTGTTTTCCCTAGAATCAGTGATTATGCTCTGCTTCAACTTCATGAACTGTCTTTCTGATGAATTCAAGTTAGCTTATCAAAGTCTATGTTTTCACATTTAACTCTAATCCAGAGTTTTATTACTCAAAACAGATGTGATCATGTGTCATGTCCACCCTAAGCCAAACATATCAAAATATGATTTAAGGCTTATCAACATTACGGTCTTAAATCGTCTGATTTTTGCATATAAGCCTCTTTAAAATGAAGCTGTCAGAACAAAATGTTTGGTTTCAAACACTTCTGAGTCCCTGCCATTCTATCTGTAAGCAGTAAGAACACAACAATACCGTAATTTATTGTTTGACAGCTAGATGGCAATACAGGCAAAAAAGCATTTTGTTAGGAATGTAGCTATTGCAAGGAAAAATGTTGTGATGGGGAAAACGTGAAAGTTTGTGTCTGGTTGTCAGCTGGCCTTCAAATCTATTTTGCTTGTGCTTGTTGCTTACTTCTTTTTTTCCTATGGCAAATCTTGATCAAAAACACTATTTGGATGTATTTTGGTAGTCACAAAAAGTTTTCAGGTCTTTTATCTTTCAAGTGTTTAGTTATTATGGATCTGTTTTGTCCTTGTGCAAAATTTGGCCTTTATCCAACCATGTTAATATGTCTGTTAATAGGAATAACATCACTTAGCTACCTAAGAACTGGGATGTTAGTAAATAGAGAAAACAATGATTAATTACACAGTAAATTTAATTTGCTTTACATATGTGAATAAATGTTCAGGAAAAGAGTAAAAGAAAGACAAATTTTTGAGAAAAAATAAAGTTATTATTAAATATTTGTCATTAATGTTAGTATTTAGTATTAAATTATGTACATGTACTATTTTCTATAATAAAATATCTACCTAATAAAAGATAACATAAATCCACCATGTTCCAAATAGTTGTGGGTAGAATTTAAAAATTTATAATTTTTATAATTTAGATTTTTTTCCCATGAAAATTATAGAAGCAATTTTCAACAAAAGGTTAAATTTGTTATCTATCTGGTAATGCTACAACTCCAAGTGTTTGGGAAATTCCAAAAGTCGTAGTCTATACATCTTAAAATTGCTGGGGTTCAATTCTGGTCTAAAGCTTGGGACCTCAATACAAACCACAATGCTGACAGCAGATTTTTTCTGCTGACGCATACAGTATATATTGGAATGAAAAAGAGGAATTTTGCCTGTAAGTCTTGGTTATTTTTTTATAACTTCTCAGACAATTTCTAATTATAGGCTGATGACACACGCATGACATGGCAAATATAGAAGCCAGATTCTGGTGGAGAGAAAAGCATTGTCAAACAGATAACAAATTTAGCTTCTTGTTGAAAATTGCTTCTCTAAGTCTCATGGAAAAAAGAAATTATCACTATGTCTTTCTATTAAATGGACATTTCTTCGAATAAATTATTTTTTAAACACCTATGCTTTTTACAAGATGAAACAGTAATGTTTATGTGGTATGTCTTTGCTTTAGCTCTGGCTACACAAGATTTAAATTCCACAATTCTTGCAGGCTTATGTTCCTTGCTGCTGTGGTTAGACTTTTTCAATCTATATATATAAAAGCCAAGTACCACTCACTCATCACGAAATCTCCAGAACTGTAAAGCCTACAAACTTCAAATTTGGCACATTTGTTCCTCTTGGCTTCTAAGTGCTTGCTAAAAAAGGATTTTTCAAAATTACTATCAGATCATTACTATTTCTTAATACAGTAATTAACACACTCTTGATGCTAAGGAGTTCTACTCTCCCTCCCCACCTGAAAAGAACTCTGTTCCAACTGCCAGTTGCCTAACATTCTGTTACCTCAGTTCAAACCGGCAGACATTCCACACCTTCACTCAGGAGCAGTCTGGGGCTGCTTACAGTACTAAACTGTACCTCACCAAAATGTCTACGCCTTCAATCTATGGAACTGCTTCAGAACTCAAGGCGGCAGGAGAGATATTCCCTTATGAGTTTCAATCACTGACCAACATTGAGCCAACGGATTGTGAATCAAATTTATCCTGCATAGTGTCCCAGCCCCACTTCTTACACTGACCTCCTCAGTTCAGACAAATCTGTTCCTTCTACTGTAACACCAGTTAAAGGGAAAAGAGGGAAAAATGCAGGAAAAGATTTACAGATGCAATTAGGAAAATACAAGTAAGGAAAGCTGCAAAAAAGTATCATCAAAGTAATCCCGAAGTCAATAGAGAGGCTGTAAAAAAGTATGCATCTAATAACCGCTACAATAATCAGGCAGTTAAGCTAAATACAATAAAAAGATATCACAAATCAGATCAATGCCTTGGACTAATAAGTATTTGTCTGGTTTTAAATATGAACCTCAGATTGATTACTCCAGGGAATGGTTGTTGATCTCAGACCTTGGTTACCCTGTGCCTGGTGCTGTGCCTTGAAATGGCAGGATGAGAGTCCCGGGATTTGCTGCAGTGGGGGTAAAGTCCAGCTCCCTCCCCTTGAGCTCTTCCCTTAACCTTACACAGTCTTCTCACCCACCAGCATCCAATGGCAGAGCACTTTCTTTCTGCTGCCCGGAAGTACAATGGATGCTTCCAAATGATGTATTTTGGAACCAGAGAGGTGAAGGAGGGAAATTTTACGCTAACATTCAAAATGCAGGGGCAGGTCTACCACAGAATAGGGAGTATCATGGCAGGGCCTCATCAGCAGCCTTCATTTTTCCAGATATACTTTGTTGGTGATGATGACAATGAGAGGGACATCCGCTGTGAAATCTACCTGGGCATTAATCCAGAACTGGTTAGCCAACCGCAGAAGTTGTTGCGTGAACACAAGTATATTCTGCAATTTAAGGCTGCTATTGATTTTGTTCCTAATGGCCACAAGGGCTTCCAAATGGTGATTAACGCTGATAGGAAGCCTTCTGGAGAGTACCAAGGTCGTTTCAATGCCCCCACAACTACAGAAGTGGCTGCTATCATTGTCCGCCAGGATTTTAAGAAGAAAGATATTGTTCTCTACAGCAGAGACAACAGGTTGCTATGAATCAGTGAGACACACTGTGCCTATGATCCTCTCCAGTGCCCTCTGGTGTTCTGCCATGGAGAAGATGGCTATTACATCAATATACCTCAGTATGTGGTGCTGACTTTTACAGCTACAGGATAACGGAGTGTTATAACATCTCTAAGCAGAGTGACATGGCTCAGGTGCTTTGAGAAGCCAAAGTTATCATGTGGGATGAGTGCACCATGACTCACTAAAGAGGTATTGAGGCTCTAAACTGGACATTCCAGAACATTAGGGGCAGCAACCATCTTATGGGTGGAGTTATGGTGCTTTGGCTGGTGACTTCAGACAGACTTTGCCTGTTGTATCACTAGGGACACGTGCTGATGAAGTCAAGGCCTGTCTCAAGCCATCCTTCTTATGGTCTAATGTAAAAGTCCTGTCCTTGAGAGTTAACATGCCCACCTTTAATGTGATTTGAGGGCAGAAAAGTTTTCTAACTTATTATTTGATATTGATGATGGCAAGATTTTGGAAGACGAGGGAAGAATAACTATTCTGAGTAACCTTTGCAATGTTGTGAGAGATCTGATCAGCTTGACTGAGAGAATATACCCCAACATTCATCAGGCTAGAGTGGATTGCGCTTCATGGCTGAGGGAAAGAGCTATTCTCACACCAACAAACAATTCAGCCAACAGCATAACAACTTTCTGCTGGAGAAGCTGTCTGCTGAGCATGTGAAATATGAATTTGTGGACTCGGTAATGGAGATTGAGAATGCTGTACATTATCCAGTGGAGTTCTTGCATACTCTCAACCCATCAGGATTACCATTTATGTCCTCTACCTCAAGGTTGGCATTCCAATCATGCTGTTATGCAATCTAAGCTCTCTGAAACTATGCAATGGCACCAGGCTTCAGCTGAAGACTGTACAAGCACATAATCAAAGCTACAATTTTAACAGGCATCAATCAGGGAGAAACAGTTTTCCTCCCCAAATTCCTTTGATCCCATTAGACTATCACCTTGAGTTCAAATGTCTACAATTTCCCATTAAGGTGTGCTATGCCCTCACCATCAATAAGGCACAGGGACAGACTTTGAAAATGGCTGGTATGCATCTGAGGAGTGACTGTTTCTTCCATGGCCAGTTGTATGTGGTATGTTTCAGAGTCAGTTCACATGACAGCCTGGTCATCCTCTAGCCAGAGAGCAAAACCAGAAATGTTGTTTACAGGGAGATCCTGAGCAATTTATCTGAGGAAGGAATTGAAAGTCTATGCTATGCAAGTTATTAGCCTGGCTATGTAGACTAAAAAGCCAGGGGTGCTGGTAGGATTAAAGGGCTTAAGTCCATCTATTTTATTGTTGTTAGACTTACAATAATATCTTGATCTGTAACAGAAACTTAGCTTACCATCTCTATAACTAATTAAAACAGTGACTTTTTAAACTACTCATTAATTTTCAAGCTTTACGTGTCAATTTATCAAGCCCGATCACATAGTTTCCTAGAGAAGCACGGGTATCCAGCTAATGTAAGATACATGAAATTCTGGGGCTTTTTTGGCTTTATTCAGCCAATAATAATAATATAACTGAAGCTAAGTTATTGTAACCCTTTGAATGTCTTTACCAACAAGACAAAGACCGTTCCTCCCCCTCCCAAAATGGAGGGAGAGACAGAAATGTGTTTTTCAAGACATTTATATGCCAGTTGACATTCCTATGTTGAGGGAAATGGAAATGATTTCTGATATGCAGACTAGGAAAAAAATAGTATCATTTTACTCATCAGAGAGCAAGACAGGAGCATGCAAAAGCTAAAGGCTATATTTGATGTTTTGGGGAAGAGATATGAAAGAGGAACAGAATACCTAACAAAATGAGCATGTATGTAAACAACCAGGATTTTTCCGTTTGGGGTAGAGTGGGTTGTTTTAATTGTGGGAAGCTTTTTTTGGAGGTCGTACTCAATTTTTGTGCTCTTGAGCCACAAAATGGTGGGAAACCACATCATCAATACTTTTGGTCAGAAAATCTACAACAAAAATAGGATTCTGGTTTCAGCAAAGTGGAATATCAGATAATCCATTTTGCCTCAGAGTGTAATAATAAATAATATCTATCCAGGCTTGGTGCTTAAGCAAGTAATGTCTAATGGGTTGTGCTTCACAAGGACTAATAAAAATGTATTTGATCAAAGGCAGTGAGCTTAATTAGGAAGGCTTTAAACTGAATGCTGTGCGGATGAAAGAAGAAAGTAAAGGACTTTCGATAAAGCCTAGATTCTTGTAGAGGGATATGAGAATCATGGTGTCATGGGGTCTATTAAACTCAACAAAATATCAGGGAAAAAAAAGACTCATAGTTCATGATCAGGGGGTTAGGATTCTACTGGTTTGGACCGGTTCTACAGAACCAATTGTTATGATTCTCTGTAGTTTGAAGAACCAGCAAATCGTGCCCCTGGCTGGCCCCACACCTCTCCGCCCGCCCCTCCCCTTCCCACCTAGTCAGTCTTTATCGCCTGACATCGCGCACATGCCCGACATCGCTGACTGCATTCTCTCAGCTCAGTCATTCCTTAAGGTATTTCTTTTTACCCTCTCCCGACAATCAGATGTTCTGATGATCGCTGTGCTGAGATCCCCCTCGCTGTCTTACTGCTTCACCCAGGAGGCTTCCCTGTGGCCCAGGAGGCAAAAAGCAGAGCAGGGGTGTGGGTGTGTGTATGCCCCCCGGCTCCATTTTTTTCTTTCCTGGGCCCCAGGGAAGTTTCGTTGGAGCAAAAATGCCTCCCAGGAGGCTTCCCTGAGGTCCAGGAAGCCCAAAAATATGGGGGAGGGGGGTTTGCTGGAAAAAAAGATGAAGCCACACCCACCCAGTCACATGGCCATTCCCACCTAGCCACGCCAACAGAACAGGTTGTTAAAAATTTTGAATTCCACCCTGTTCATGATCCTTACTATCTTATACTGATTCACAGAGCATAAGAACACAAAGGCATATATATGATTGGATGAGATATCTCCTACAACTGTAGTATAGAAATACAATAAATCAAAGGAGACAGAAGGGAAACAGAAGATGCATTGTGTGTTAAAAGTATCTTTACTGATTTAAAAGTCCAAGTGAACGATCTTGGTGATACTGTAGAGAGCATATAGATTAAAATAAGCAGAGGAGCAAATAAAATAAAAGTCAAAGTATATATAATAGCAATACTGTTACTATCAGATTTCAGTCAGGAAAATTTTCATTACACAAATAATTACAGTTAGGATATAATGGACAAGAAGCATTCATGGCATACTCTACACAGCATCCTGCTTAAAATAAGTGAAAGAACAAATATCGTAAAAGGCAATTGATAGTAATTTAAAAAATAAGAGACCTAAGCTAAAATAAACAAATTAAATTTAACAGAGACAAATGTAATTATTCAGTTAGGAAACTGAACCTGAGGCCTGAATTTATTTTCAACTAGAGTTTGTCTTCATTTTGGTATTCCCAAAGTCAGCTTAGCATTTGATTTAAGCTACCTACTTTCTTACTAATATTCTGCAAATTCTGGAATATCAGAGCTACTATTTGAGCAATGTGTTAGAAAATAGACAACCCTTGTCATGATCTAGTTATGTGACCAGGTCTAGGGCTCCCGTGGATCTAGAGACTTGTCTAGATGGTTCTATTGTTCAGGAAAAGGTTTTCTTCCTTATCATGATCTTTCTAGATCTAAGGCTGAAGACCAGATAGAATAACCTATCAGGAAACATTCAGATACCTGAGGGAATTTTAGGCATGGACATTGATAGGTAGAATTGATGAGAAGTCAAAAAGTGATGAGGCTTGAATTGAAGTTGTGAATACTACATACCAAGGATCCAGGTGCTGCCCAAGTTCATCAATGAATCTGCTCCCATATTCCTTACTACCTACTAAACTCTTTGCCCTAGTTATTTTAAAATAATAATTAAAGAACAGGGAGGAAGAATGCTGCAAAACCACAATATTAATCTGTGCTTCTAACAATGTCTCTGAATTCTATAAAGACCCTGCAAGCATTCTTACAAAATAAAATGATGGATGAGGTCTCTGTTATGTTTATGTTATTGAAGATGAGCATTTTGTACTTTGTTATATTTGCTATGACAAATATTCTATAAGAGCATCATTTTTTTCCACAAAAAATGGGAAAACAGGTTGGGAGTGGTTTTTGTGGTTTTTGTTATGTATTGAGCAAATAAAGTTGTGTTAAGCCCTGCTAAAGTGAGACTAACTTTTAGATAACCCCAACTATAAACTCCAACTGTTTTGGAAGGAAACTTAGAACATTCATATTTGGGTGGGGTTTTCAAGTATTATGATTCAAACAATCATAATACTGGGCCCAGAGTGTAAAATTACAGGCTTTTGCCTGCTGTTCCTCAGTTCCAGTTTAGAGTCAATAAATTTTGTTGTATTAAGTTGGCCTGTTCCTTGCCTACTGAAGCCTACTACACAACAACTTTATCATATGAATATCATACTTAAACATACTAGGATCAGAAATAGGCAAGAACGAAACTGTAAAAATTAATTTTAATTTCCATTTAGTGGCATCAGCTATTTATATGTATTTTTATCAAAGGGTACCTCGGCAGAAATGCTGCATTTCTTAGAAAACTAAACTATTGTAACATTTTGAACCACATTAGTGGAAATTAATACAGTTATTTCTTTAGTATAAACTTGTTTTGAACTTAAACACCCACCAAAAGCATAGAATCATCCTCAGTACCCAATTTAAGCACTGGTTTTATTTTTTGTTTTTCGTCTCACACTTTATTGTCCTACTTCAAGTTTTTTTCATAAACTACAAAATATTGTACTGGGAAGCTTGAAGATTTTTTAAAAAGTTAACCATTTTTTTTACTACACTGTAAAGATGTGGGGGAGGGGAAATTCAACAGTGACATTTTTTGATTAAGACAATTGATGGTAAGGTGTATTTACCATCCATAACATCTTTCATCACATCCAAGGCAGCAAGCTAGTCTAGGGAGCTTAGAGCAGGTCGTGTAGCTTCTCCTGCTCCTCTCTTTAACAGAGAAGACAAGGTAGAGAGCTCAGGAGAAACAGCCTTAGAGGGCTTTGCTGTTTCTGCCCTCAAGCATCAATTTGCCTGAAGATTTGGCTAACTCTGCCTAATTGCAGGGGCAGTAAATCAAGTCATTCCTCAAATTTTGAGAATATTGGGCTTCCCCCTTTCCTTATGAAATAGAAAAGAAAATAATCGTTCCTTATCTGTTTGGTTTAAGTTGTTTTCTATTGTTCTAATGTTTTTTTTAAACGGCTAGTAAATTTATGATTGATTTCTATGTTTTTATGTATTCAGTCATAGCCAATTTCTTATGTAACAGCTTTTCAATTTACATGAAATTTTTTGTGGAGATCAAATAGATCAAGTAGAGAAGTTTGAAGCAGACTGTTTTGAGACAGTGCCTGGGTTCAGCTAGCCTTCTTTTTCTTTGAATTTTATTGGAAAAACTTATCTTCACAAGACAGCAGCTTTGTTTAGAAGGAACAAATAAGAAAAATGCTTGATCAGTTTCCTCAGTGATCACATTTTGACTGTAAGCACAGGAAGTCTTGCACAGTACAAAGGCAGTTGACAGAAGCAAAATTGTTAATCAGTTGCTGCAGAAATGAAAGGATGTTAAAAGCAGGAGAAATGCCATCTGGAATTTAAAATGTTCACCAAAAGATGCTTATTAGAACAACAAATAGTTGTATAATAGAATGGGTCAAATAGAGAAACAATTGTATGAACCATGGAAACAAAATGCAGTGATTTTATTATGAAGATTTGGGGTGCTGGGATCCTTCTCACTATTATGATGGCCATGGCAGTATCTGGTAAGTTCAACATGTTAAAGTAAGTAAAGATGTTGTCTTTCCCTGGAACATTGCTTCTGTGTTTTGCAAAGGAGTAAGATATTTAGCAAAAGATCAGGAATACATTTAAACAATTTTAAAAGAACATTTTGCAAGTAGTTGTCAACACCTACATTCCTAAAGCAATGGCCCTTGCTTTATCATGTTGAAAGGAAGAGATATTTTTATATGAAAGTAAGTTTATATTACAACCTGAAGAATAACAATAGAGTGAAAAAAATGGACCAATCATTCTAGGTTATAGTAATATATAAATTTAGTAATTTATTTTACTTCTTCGTTATTCTTTTATATTACTGTTTGTTTATGTTTTTATTCCATAATTCTCTCAGAGTTCAGAGTTGTACATATTGTTCTTCCTTCACACATTTTATAGCCGCAGTAATCCAGACAATGTTAATAGATGGGAAATGACCAGTTTATGCTATGAACTTTACAGTGAGTAATTAAAAAGTATCACTTTAATTGTAATCTAAACACTATGCCATACTGACTTTGCATCGCTATGTATACATGCCTAATGATGCATGACAATTTAATGTAAAGCCTACAGTATCCAGTTGAATGATTCTGGAAGCCATTTTCAAATTTGACCTTAGGTGCCTTGTTAAATAAGTTTCTGAATGCTACTTGCAAAATCAATAATTTATTCAGTTTTGTAGTATAACTTGGACATTATGGTAAACAGTATAAATTTATGCTTTCATATTATAAGTTTTATAGGGCTATCCCTATCAAGAGAAATTGTTCAAAAGAGTGTGATATTTTACAAATATTTTATCGAGATCAAAGATGTTCTTCAAGGTTGCTATTCTGCTTGTAGGAGATAATGCAAAATTTATTAATTCAGTAGGCCAAGCATGCTGTTCTATGTTAAATCATCTGTTTCCTTTGTTAAGATAGTTATTGAGCCAACCCATGCTATAAAAAAGTAGGAATAAAAGAATTGCAAAAGACCTTGGGGATCTTCTAGTCCAACTTCGTTTTTAATTTATTTATTGATAAATGTATAAAGAATGTACAGTAGAGAGGGCATGCATATGTGCACTAACTGGCCTGTTGTCCCTGTCATTGTATTTTTGTTCTCAAATTCCAATAAATACATTCCAATAAAAATAAATAAATAAATGTTTGTGGAAAATGTTAGGATAATATTTATTGAATACAAATCATTCCAACGTCCATTGGTTTACATTACAACAAATAACACACAATAAAAACATCGTTCCTAGTCAAAACCAAATAATAAAACAACTGTGATAAAAAAAGATAAGAAATTACGTCCCATCCTTTGTAATACAAAAAACTAAAAAAGTCCTAAAATAATAGTTATAATAAAAATTAAAAAAACTAATTAAAAAGGGGTGATGATGAAATATTATGTCCCGTAAACGCTCTGTATAGGTTTAGCCTTTGGTGATTTTTGGAAAGCTATTATGGAGCCTTACTTCTGGAGAGAGATTGCATCATTGATAAACAATGCTTTCTAGCCACAGCTGTCCTGATATCATGAAAACAAATGTGTGTGTTCTCTTATATGAAGATAATATGTTTGTTACTGAAAACCTGAATGATATTTAGGAAATTTTAGACACATTGTATAATGCCACAAGCATGAATCTCAAAATTAATGCATCAAAGGCCGTTGTCTTTGACAGGAAATGATACTTGGAAGTTATATATAAATGATGAAAAATTAGTTATATGGTAAAACTAGAAGATGTAATATCATAAATAAATGTGTACTGAATGATACAAAAGTGAGTGACCGGTACAAAAGAAGTACATTCAAGTGGTTTGGTCATATAAAGAGATTAATTGATAATTGAACTTGAAAGCAAACAAATGAGGGAAGAATGAACGGATTGAGAAAAAGAGCTGATGGAGAAAACCATGGTTGGATAGAGTAGGTGAGATCCTCAGAAAAAGAGTGAGAAAGCTAATGTACAAAATGGCTGTGGATGATTCAGTGAAACAAGAGTGATTTGCAGACGTAGAAAAGTGGAGAGAAGTATAGTGAATGGTTTAAGGTAAATTCAATTTAGTTTGACTTCTGTTTCTTTTTTTTAATTTCTCTTTTCATACCTTTCATATTTTTCTATGCTTTGCATAATTTAGTTTATACTGATAGGGTATAACACATTGGGTTCTCAGAGGTCACTGGAGGATTAGGCCATTTGTTAACCATCGTTTTTAAATGTGTTGCTGGCTACTCAGAATTTCATTTGTTAAATGGGTGGCCATATAGATCAATTTAATAAACAAGCAAATAAATATTAGCCTATCGGTACCCTTTTGTGAATAAATGTTGCTATGCTAGTAGAAAATCATATTTTAAAATGATCTTTTGTAGATATTACCAGGCCAAGTTAGTCCACATGTCCCTTATCTCCTGTTTATCTATAATAATTCTTGATAACATTTCTTTCTATATCTTTCTAGCTAAATCCAGTAAATATGCAGTGCTTGGAACAACCATTGAATTGCACTGTCCTCCAGAAAGATATAATCTGACAGTATGGAAGGTGAACTTTAACAGTGGACTACGTTGCCATTTATCATTTAAGAGAGAGAACAATACCATAGCCAGAAACTGCAGTAAGGACATCATGGATTGGGTATCTAGACCGGAAGAAGATTCTGCTGTTCAGATAAAATCATTTCAAACGTCCGGTGAAGGAATATATAGATGTTTCATTGCTACTGCTAAAGGAATGTTAGATCATGAATATGAACTATCTTTATCAGGTAAGAAACAACATATTTAAAATCATTGTCTTGGATTGTTATACTCAGAACTATTCCTTTTTCATAATTTATGTAATTTTTCAGGATATTTCAAAACAGTTTATAATATTAAAATGCAAACTTATAAATATATATTTTATGCTTAATACATTTGCTTGTACCTGTTCTTGTAATATTCTGTTTCATTAATGTGCTTAAGGCACAGTGGTACCTTCAGCATTATTAATCTGGCACTTATTATGATAGGCTTCCCTCAGATGTTTCAACAGTCTTTGTTTACATTTATTGCTAATGTTTGCAGTCAGCCATCTCATTTCCAGGCATTTTCTAGGAAATTTCCATCATTTTTTTGCTTTCAGAAGTAGGGAGGAATAACTGCAGATTGTTATGAAGTATTTATTTACTTTATTCTGAATTATTATCTTAATTTAAACACCTGGCAAAATGAATTGCTAATTTTTGAAAGCATAAAGAATTTGAAGTTTGATCTTCCATATTTTTCAAATGTTAACATACATATATACATATATACATATATGCAATATTCCTATAACTCTTCAACAAAACTTAACCACACTGAATAGAATAGAATAGAATAGAATAGAATAGAACGGAATACAGTAGAATAGAATAGTTGGAAGAGACCTTGGAGGTCTTCTAGTCCAACCCTCTCCTTAAGCAGGAAACCCTATATCATTTCAGACAAATGGTTATCTAATCTCTTCTTAAAAACTTCCAGGTTGAAGCATTTACAACTTCTGGAGGCAAGTTGTTCCACTGATTAATTGTTCTGTCAGGAAATTTCTGCTTACGGTAGTTCTAGGTTGCTTCTCTTCTTGATTAGCTTCCATCTGTTGCTTCTTGTCCTGCTGTCAGGTGCTTTGGAGAATAGCTTGGCTCCCTCTTTGAAGCAGACTCTGAGATATTAGAACACTGCTATCAGTGTTCCAATCTTGCTGTACCATTCCAATTCCTTAGGTATTCTTAGAATATTTTGGTACAGCATGGATTCAGTAGAATATGGGATCATAAAACTTTTATATTTATCAGTCCATCATTTTCTGAAGCAAGGCTAGACCCCACATATATTGTTCTTTTATTGCTCATGCAATGCTCATACATGGAACATTTGGCAAAACCTCCAACCCACCTTTCCTTGTGCTATTTTCCTTCAACAATCTGGGGAGAGGCTTTCCGTGATGGTTTTTATGAGCAATAGAGCAATTTTATTATCAACACTGCAATTGACCAAAGGGATTAACACAGGGTTGAGTGATGATTAATTTGTGATGTTGCAAGAATGGAAAACTTGAGAAGAGGAGGGGATGGAAAGGAAGGAGGAAACACCTACTTTTTTGTATATTCACAGACAGAAAACCAAGCTAAGAAACTAAGTATGTGGCAACAACCTGAGTGTATATATTATTGATTGTAAGGCCACACCTAGAATACTACATCCAGTTTTGGTCACCACACTATAAAAATATGTTGAGATTCTAGAAAGAGTGCAGAGAAGAGCAACAAAGATGATTAGGGGCCTGGAGGCTAAAACATATAAAGAACAGTTTCAAGAACTGAGCATAGTGAAGAAAAGGAGAGGAGGGGGACAACCTATTTTTCAAAGCACCCAAAGGCCAGACAAGGAACAATGGATGGAAACTAATCAAGGAGAGATTCAACCTAAAAATAAGGAGAAGTTTTCTGACGGAACAATCAACCAATTTAGTGCCTTCAGAAGTTGTGGGTGATTAATCACTGGAGCAGCGGTGGGATTCAAAAATTGTTTATTATCAGTTCTGTGGGCATGGCTTGGTGGGCATGGCAGGGGAAGGGTACTGTAAAATCTCCATTCCCACCCCACTCCAAGGGAAGGATATTGTAAAATCCCCATTCTCTCCCCATCCCACTAACCTTCTTTCCAGCTCCGTTCTCCTGTACAGGGCAACAAAAGAAGACCCACCTGATCAGCTGAGACTTGGAAGGCAGAGAATAGATGGGGGCTGGGCCAATCAGAGGTGATATTCCAAACTACTCAAAATTTCCCCTACCAGTTCTCCAGAACTGGTCAGAACTTGCTGAATACCATCTCTGTATTGGAGGCTTTCCAGAAGAGACTGGACAGCCACTTGTCAGAAATGGTATAGGCCCCTGCTTGAGCAGGGGATTAGATTAGATGACCTACAAGATCCCTTCCAACTCTGCAATTCTGATTGCTCAAATACATTTTTTTTTTTAGTAACCCCTACTTCTCAAGGTTATTTGATGCGTTCCTTAGAAAATAAATGGGTATTTTCTTGTTTTATTCTATCATGTGCTTACTGATTAGCAAATATGACTGGAAATCTGATAATAAGATGCCTCTCACATTAAATGGGTGCTAGCTTGATAAATGTAATTAATTATTTCTTATATGTCCCATTTCATTTTAGTGTCTCCACAAGTGTCCTTGACTGATGCCAATGGCACTGCTGTGTGCAAGGCGGCTGCAGGAAAACCAGCTGCAGAGATATCCTGGAATCCACCAGGAGACTCTCAAAATGTGACTGAAATATTTCCAAATGGCACAAAGACCGTCATCAGTACATATAATATGAAAAATGTTAATAAGGATAAGCTTACATGCGTCATCTCCCATCCAACTGGGGGAAAATCACTTATCTTAACTCGATTAGGTAAAATTTAATCATCAGTTTCACTTGCCAAATCACATTCAGTTTATAGTAATCTGGAGGTCTCTGTTCTTTGCTGACATTTTACATAAGCGAATAAATAATATATCAGACTTATTTAGCTCAGTGCTATTTACTGTGATGGAGAAAGGTTTTCAGGGTCTTTCCTATCATCACACATGATCTACTGCTGGGCTATGGTTTTTATCTAACTGGTCCTCCTTCAATCATTTTTGCATGTTAATAAAACAGACTTCCACTTTCTCTAGTTATTTTTATGTCAATTGATTAAGCCATGGGAATTGAGGAAAGGCTGTGCTTATTATTAAACTATTGATATAGGTACTAGTTATGACATTATTTCAGAAAGTAAATTAGAACTAATAATGAATGCTCTTAATACTAAAAATACCCTTTAATATTTTCTTTAAACGGTTAGGGTAGCTAGATAATGATTCCATCTCTGCCTAAATTCCACAGATTGAAAATTCCAGTTATTTTTGTGGAAAGGTTGGATATTTGCATTCCTATTTGTATTTATTGCCATGACTTCTTATAGCTTAAAGCAATAAAGATTTCACAATGAAAACAAAGTCTTGTGTGTCTTTGTATACAAAGTCTTAAATAACTTTTTAATTAGAAAACACGAATCTGTTTATGAACATATCTAAATTATAATTAGTCATTCTATTTTATTTTCTGACACCTTTTTGTTTATTTAATATATTAGGGCTTTAATCTCTCCTACTTGTTATTTCTCACACTTTATAAATTCTCAGGTGAAAATGAAAAAAAGGAAAGTTATACCATGATAATTCTCTATAGCTGTCTTACTGGTCTATTGGGAATACTTGGATTTTCACTTTCCATCTATTTCTGGAGGTTCTGTGGAAGGTAAGTATACCAGGTTTTAACTTAAATCACCTCATGGTTCTTTCATTATTTACCAGAGTTGGTCACGGCAACATCTGTGGGAGTAGAGGCATTGGCAAGATGGCAGGCAGAGCATTGCAATAAGCCCCCCCCCCACTTTTAGAACCCACACAAAAAGGGCAGGGCTTGTATCATGTCACTCTGCCTGGTGTTTCCCTACCCCCTTGCAGACACTGCCGGAACACTATGAGCATCAGCCCAGTGTACTACTGCAGTAGTGAAACCATTTCACTTGAAATGTTGCTGTGTTTGTGCAATGAAATGTAAAATGAGGGTAAAAGGGAAAGGGGGAGGAGTTATGGCAGAACGATGGTAATTCTAGAGCAGGAGATAGAACTCAGATCCACAAAGGAAGTGGTAAACTTCCCTTCATTTTAACTCTGCAACCTTTGCATTTTTTCTTTTGAGGAAAGGATGGTTAAACTGAAAAGATACTTGGTTATAAGTGAAATGCATTTGAAATGCCATTTTTTTATTTAACAAAATTCATTTGCTATGGCATTTATTGAGAGAAGGAGATATGACTATTTTCCTTCCTCCTCCTCTCATAGCAGCAAAAGAAAAATCACCGCAACTACAAATATAGAAACAATTTCAGGACAAACCATCCAGGTAAGACCAAGGAAACAATAATTGATCTGTTTCAAACTAGCCTTTATTATTTTTTTTTTAAAAAAAATGATTGTTGGCATTGTAAAGTTCACAATTACTTTTAGGAGGATTTACACATGCTTGTCATCATATTAACATGCAGGGGAGAAAACTATTAAATAGCTTTAATAATTAATTAGTTAATTTCAGTACTTAGATTTATTGTAAAGTAATCTCAATAACAATTTGTCTATGCCTTGACCTAACCATTTTTTTGGAATACAATGTCTAGCAATGCAGTTTAACAGATAAAAATGACTCTTGGCTTGAAAACAAAGTGCCATTCCCTAGTTATAGCAGGCAGTAGGCAAGCAAGTCTAATACCAAAGCCTGGAGCTGCTGAGTCACATCCAGCTCTGTGAGTTGCAAGCAATACAGTTTCAGTCAAGAGAATACTTGTAGTCCCAAAGGCCTTATCTGATGGACCACTGATGATGAGATACAAGAAAGGAAACTGTAAGGCTTAAAATGCAAACTCCTTTTCTGAGTCAGAGATGTACAGTTAGTCCTCGACTTACAACACTTCATTTAGTGACCGTTCGAAGTTACAATGGCCACTAAAAAATGACTGACAACCATTTTTCATACTTATGATCATTGCAGCATCCTCATAATCATATGATTTATATTTGGATGCTTGACAACTGACCCATGTTTAAGGCTGCAGTGTCCTAGGCTCATGTGACCATCTTTTGCAACTTTCTGATAAGCAAAATCAGTAAGGAAACCATATTCACTTAACAGTTGTATTATTAATTTAACAACTGCAGTGATTTAGTTAACAAATGTGGCAAGAAAAGTCGTAAAATGGAGCAAAACTCATTTAACAAATTTGTCATTGAGCAACATAAATTCAATTGTGGTTGTAAGTCAAGAACTACTTGTACTGGAGTGTAGGCACCACGCAGAAAAAAGTATTTGGCAAGATGATGCCCTTTCCAAAGCAACAAGAAGACCCAAGCTTACAGTTATATTAGTAAACAATAGACTTAATTATTATGCCATGTTTATTAGCTGTCTTTTAAACATTCTTCTTAATATTCCCTCCCATTCCTCCTTCCTTTTTAATGAAATATTCTTTATTTAATTCTTGTAACAACTTTCAAATTTAATACAGAATCTGATATGCCTTGTCAGCCTAAGTTTCATAAAGGAAATAAGTGCAACAAGTAATCAAGGCTGAATAATCAATAGCAATCTTTAAAAGAATCAGCTTCCTGTTAAATGAATTGTTCAAGTTATTATTATTTATTGATGTCTTAGTTTTAGCCATGTCATCCTTAATTTACAGTTTGAGTATTTTATAGATTACAGTTATATAAGCTTGATTTTGCTTCTTGGGATTTTGAGATTGCTCCCTGCTGTTTAGCATCTTTCCTTGAATAAATGAATATTTTTCTCCCATCGTAAATACTTTCAAATGGAATGTAGCCATAGACTTTTATTTATGCTTTATAAATATGATGTCAAGAATGTCAAGTCTTTGCTTCTTAAGCATATGTTGATTTTTAAGCACATGATAATAATTTCAATATTTTCATTCTTAACCAAATAGTTTGCCATTTCAGTTATATTATAGCCATTTTATTTATTAAAATGTAAATTTCCTCTTTGATCTACAATGGAATTAATTCTAAACATTTTTTGAATCTTAGTAATTCATCTGCATCAGAATTCAAATAATTTTTACATTTTGCCTTTTCATATCGCCAAATAAGCTTTTCCTTCCAAAATCATCTTGTAATTAAATATCTGTATTTCCTTGTTCGCGATAAACAGTTTTTGCATTTCTTTTCTTTGCTATGCTTCAATTTTTGTTGGATAATGCCATCATTTTATTTGTTTTACTTTCAAGAACCCCCATCTAATTTGAAAGAATAGCTTTTAACTCTTTCATTGTAGACAATGAAATATCAGTCTTGATTCTTACTGACTTTTCTCCTTTCTCTCTCCATCCAATTTGGAAGTTCTTGCATTCAGTGTTTTCCTGTTCATCAATAATCACTGGTTTCCTACTCATTAATAATAACTAATAATCTCCAATTATCAGTAGTAATGCCCTTTACAACAAACAAAAAGCAAATCAGATAGTTATCCTAGTAATACATCTTCAACCAGCAGGAGAGTATTTGAATATGGAACTCAATTTAATTTTTACATCTCAGCATATAAAAAGGGAATAATAAACAGTTAGAACAAGCTATAAATGTAATACAGAATAATAACATGAAATTAGTACATGAAAGCTGTTAAGATGTTGCTTTAATTCACTTAATTAGTGTTATGTGTTGAAGTTTCTTCAATATATTTATTTCCTTCCTGATCGACTCTCGATTCAGCTTTTTTCAGTTTAGTTATTAAATCAACATTGTCACTTTTACCACAACTTATGCTTAAAGCATGCCACAATAGCAATCAGCTATTGCAATCAAATTTTTTACTTATCATTGCCATAACAATGAAAACTGTATTCTATTAGAAAAGAAGAACCACAGTAAGTCAAAACTGGTGGGCACAGTACATACATAAATCTATTCTTCAATGTTTTAATCATGTTATCAATCATACACATAACTGAGCCCTGGTGGTACAGTGGTTAGAATACAGAATTGCAGACTAACTTTGCCCCCAGTCTGGAGTTCAATCCTGACAGGGTCTGAGATGACCCAATCTTCTATCCTTCCGAGGTCAGTAAAATGAGGACCCAGATTTGGGGGGGAAGTATGCTGACACAGTGCCCCCAAACTGTTCAGAGAATGCTGTAAAGCACCTTGGAGTGATATATAAGTGCTATCGCTGTAACTTTCCCCTTTTCTCCATATCAAAAATGAAAACAAAACCCTAAAGCTTGTTTCTAACATGGTAGTACTGGACTCAGTTAGATGACTGGGCTGTCTTCCAAAATAAAATACATACAGAAACAGAAATTAGATTTAAAAAAAATACAAGAGAATGATTAACCTTGTAAAAATGGTTTACTAAATAGATAAGTAAGCAATATTGTCACTATATGTTTATTATCAATGTTATATATTATTGTTACTATATGATGACTACTAATGTTATGAATGCTATTATTATTACGATGATGATTATTACTCAAAATAACCATACCCAGACAACACACTGTTTATATAGATGTTGACATTTTTGTTCTTTTTATAAATAATAAATAAACACACACCATCTCCCTAAGAGGGAAAACAGAAAAAGAATTATGGTCTACTTTTACTTTAAATGAACCAAGTTACAATGTTAGATAATAAGCAAAGGGTCACAGCTCAGGAATCCATGGCTTAACTTTTGTCTCTAATTCCTGAAGGATCCTCCCTATTCCTCCAGACCTGCCATCCACTATAGTTAATCTGCCATTAATAACACAAAGCTCTGTGACAGAAAATAGCAATCTGAAGACCTTTTACATTTAAAATATATTTCAGTATCTTCCAGTAAGGTGCCATTTTCAAAGTCCTCTACAACTCAATTTCAGAGTAGCTATACTTTCAAATATTCCAAACAAAATTGCTTTTAGATCTGAGGATACTAGGATTAAAAAGGAATGAAAGAAAAAATAAGCCTCTTTTGGTAAAAAGAAAAAGAAAAAAAGAAAGCAAAATTGAAATTTGTATGTATTACCCACAATATGTACAGTAACATAACTGCTTGTACATAAGGTATGGGGTGTAGTTTTGTAGGGCTGGGGGATGTTTAATGAGAAGCCAAAATGCCACTTGTGTTATAAACATGGATTCAGTAACCAATTATACTGATTAGTATCTCAGTGTGTTATGTAATGCAAAAATCCAACCATGTAAAGGTGATTTACAGTATGCCATATTTTTCCTATCAGGTATAAATGAAATATAAACAGTGTATATAGAATGAAATAAAAAAAAATAGACAGATGCTTCTTTTTTTAAATTTAAAACTATATTCAAAAGATGTAATGCCTTTTCTTCTCAAAATGTTTTCTTGTTTTATAGGAAAATGATGTGGAGCCATATGCTACTTTTGTGCAAGTGGAAAATGTAATATATGATAAAGCATGTAATTTCTCATCAGGTTAACACATATGATCTTTCATCTTCATCATAAAACAGCATCAGATCTGAACGGAGAGTAGAAGTATGTAAGGGCAAAATGTGTTAATTACAGTGAATGACAACTTATTTTTTTCTCCAATTCTTGGAGACTGCTGGACAAGTCCCTGCAGTTTTCCTGGCAAAATTTTTCAGAAATGGTTTACCATGACTGTTTTCATGTTCTCAAGATCACCAAGCTGGCTTTATGCTGAAGGCAGGATTAGAACTTGATTTCTTGGTTTCTAGCATGATGCCTTAACCACTACATCAGACTGGCTCAAAGTGAATGGAAATGACAGCAACTTTAAACCAATCTTTCCACTGAACATGAGGACATTTGCATAAATAAGTATCTATTTCTCTTTAATCACCACAGATTCTTCTAACAACTTTACTGGCTCTTCCATACCAGAAACTTACTATTGCTCACAAAGATTAGTTTTCTGACTTAGGCTTCCCCAATAGCACAAAGCCAACTCCTCGTCCAGATAAACCCCTTTTCTTTAGTTTACAGTGAATTCCTCTCCAGCAAAGTCTGGTCAACAGTCTTTCAAGATATTTCACAATTACAGACCTTTATCAGGCTTGGAGAGTTGCCAGGCTGATATCTTTTAGATGCCACACTGTAGCAGACAATATTTGGCAAGAATGCAGGAACAGATCTTCAGCCAAATGAACTAATTGTCTCCTGCAAAACCTCACTCCCTTTTCGCTCCTCTTTTATTCCCTCTGGAAGGGGCCATTCACTATCCACCTGTGGCTTTATTCCCAAGTTGACCTTGTTCCTTAGCTGTTCCCTTCTTCTGGCAGCTCTGCGCATGTGCATACTGGGAACAGTCTCCAGCTATTCTTCTGCCTCACTGATGTCCGACTCCGAAGGCAGCTGATAACTGTCAGACGGCCCTGGCCCCTTCCCTGCCTCTGACGCAGAGCACTCATCAGAGCCTTCCCCAGACTCCAGGACTGGTTCCTTCTCAACCTTCTCACTGTCTGAATCTGCTGAAGCCACTGGTGGGACACAACAATTAGAACATCTGTTTAGAAAGCTGATATGAAAGTCATAAAAAGTGGATATTCTTCTACATCATTCTGTCTAAGAGTGAGCTGAATTTGGAAAAACTCTGGGAATCAAGTAACCACAATATGATTATTCAGGAAGTATTTATATTGAAACCTGGTTTACTTCCTCTCTATGGACATGTCTGGCTTTCTATACTCACACACTGCAATCAAACATTTCTAAGCATTAAATTTAGTTTGTTGTCTTTCAGAAGGCAGAAAAAAAAGTCTTATCAAGATTTTGTAGACTTTTGGACAGACTGCCTGTTGTTGTTGTTTTACAGTGGATGAGATTAATATTTGAAGTGATTAAAAAAGCACACAGTATACTCTAAATAACTTGACATTTACAGTCAGAATACATGAAGATAATGGAAAGAAAGCAGAATTTGGTCAAAACATTTTCCGTGATATTTGGTCTTGTTCTGGCATTTTTGAAGTGTACATAATTACACAAAACTAAATTAGGTTAACAGAAAGGCTTAGACCAATTACTCATTATACATAAAACATATAAATAAACCTTAATCACCACCCTTTATGAGATCAGTTTTGACAGAATGTGATTCTGAATGTACAGAAAGTTTATACAGAGACCTCTAAGAGAGGATATAACTGAAAGAGGATATACAATGAGATTTGTTTGGATTTAGAATTTAAATGAATTTTTCAAAATAGCTCACCAATTGGAAAGGAAAGTCTATTAGAAAAACATTTTCACAAACAGATATATAACTATAAAAATTGTTTAAAAATTGGATCAGTTAATTTGCTTGCAAAAAGTGTACACATTAAGGAAAATTGCACATAAATTCATATGATAAATATGTAACTATCTATGATCTAAATTTATAGGAGGAAAAATTAAAAATCAAAAGAAAACAAAGCATGTAGATTCACCAACTTGTACTTTTCTTCCTCCACTGTTCAAATACACTGTTCAAAATGGTTCCACAAATGACTTCTGGCCACTGACTGACTGACTGACCCTTTCTCTCTCTTTCTCCCCCCTCCCTCCCCCCTCTCCAGATTGGGTGGGGGTAAATCACCATTAGGAGAACTTCAAATTATTAGGAGCCACTAGAAGGCATATTAACATAAAGCTCAATTAAATTGTGGGAAATTCTCCATGTAGAAAGCCTGGGAAATTTTTTTCCTACAGAACTTTTGAGAAGGGATTATGATATTTGTCCTAACCCTCACCATCGTTTCCCTCCATCTCATCCTAGACACATTTGGCTATGAAAGCTGAACTTAGAAAGTAGCTTTGTTTTAGTCATGATGATATTGGTTATTAGTACATTGCAACATTTTTTTGATGGTATTAGTTAGCAAATCCATTAACCTCTCCTATGTAATGTAAGATTACAGCAGTGATCATTCACATTATCACTATAATCAGGAATGACTATATGGTTTTCATGGAAACCAAAATGTTTCAAATTGAGTTGCTTTTTTTAAAAAAAAAAATATCGTGCAGTTGCAAAATTACTAAGCATTATGCTTTGTAGGAGAATGTGTGACCACAAATTGACATTGAACTTTTTTTTCTTGTTTTTACTTTTTAGAGGAAATGAAATAAATGATGAGTGGTTTTCCTAAACTCAGACAAATGTCTGTGGAAGAACCAGGGCCTATAGATTCCGAAATATACATTAGAACCTGAAAGATATTTTAAGGGTTATTGAGGCCTGGAGGAGGTCATATTGGTCATATGGTGACCAATATGAACAAGACAGCAGATAAATAAGGATCCTTAGGGAACTCAACTGTATTGCTTTGCCTGAAAGGAAAACAGAAATGTTTAATCATAAAACAAAAGTATACAGTTCTTGAAACATAAATATGTGTGTGTGTGTGTGTATCTATATCTATATATCTCTATCTATCTCTATCTATCTATCTATCTATCTATCTATCTATCTATCTATCTATCTATCTATCTATCTATCTATCTATCTATCTATCTATCTATCCATGATGAAACAAGGAGAAATCCCATTGTTATAGAGCAGCATAGCTACCAGGAAGAAACAGGATAACTTTTTGTGATCTTCTGACTAGTTAAGTCAATGGGGAAGCCAGATTCACTTAATAACTGTGCTACTAACTTAACAACTACAATGATTCATTTAACTATTGAGGCAAGGAAAGTTGTAAAATGGGGCAAAACTCACTTAACAATTGTCTCACTTAGCAATAAAAATGTTGGGCTCAATTGTGGTGGTAATTTGCGGATTACCTATAATTTGTCTACTACTTTGTTTCCTTTTAAACTGGAGAACTGCATTTCAATTTCCTGCAAAGTTTAAAGGGGACATTACACATTTTGAAAATGTAGAATTAGAGTAAGTTCACATTTAAAGATGGTAAAAAAACGCAACCCTCTTACTTAAAAGACAGGGTATCTCCAATGCATCTTTTTCTACAACTCTATGCCCCAAAGGATCTCTTTCAAAACAGATCTTCTTTACAAAAAGTGACCTCAGCCTAATTTGCATGTAGTGTGTCAGTAGCCATAGTCTTCCAATTAATGAGATTTAGGCTAACCTACTAGAACACTTCAGAAATTACCAGGAGTTTTGCCTTCCTTCTGCTGTTTGGGTTATACATAGCTCCCATTATGCTTGCTTGTTCTTTAAGACTTTGTGAATCAAATCACCCAAAGTCTATTTCATGTTGTCAAGTTGTTTTTAATGGTAGCAATGCATATTTGTTGTAGTTGGGGCTCTGGCAAAGCATGAAAAGAAATCTTTAGAAAGCGGTAAGTAATTCACTGACGCCAACCTCTTCTTTAGCTCAAATGTGCTTGTTTAGGTAGTCTATTTAGAATTTTGTGAAATTTCAGTAAGACTGTTGCCCTTTTGAAAAACAGAACACTAAATTTAATACTTGCAAAGATTTAACCGTTTTTATGAAATTGTTGGAACACAGAGGTACACACAAGATGTAAAAAGATAGCATCATGAATTATTCTGGACAGCGGTTTTAGCTCAGTGAAATTTATGGTTGTATAAATCTGAATGTGAGCAAAGGTGGTAACTCCCCTTTCCTTGCCTGAGTGTTGCCCTTAAATATTTTTAAGCGCACAGCTGCAGAAACTCTAACACAGCCTGCTTTTCAGTTTTTTGGATTTACAATATGAAGAAGTAAAATTCAGATGAATAGTCCGGGAGATGCCAGAGAAAGTTGAAGCCAGCATTCCAAGTATGTAATACAGTTGTACCACAAGCATGCCAGGCTTTTTAAGGTGTTATATTTTTCTCCAACTATTTCATGCAATTTTTGAAAAAAATGATTTTGTAGAGTTGTGAAAATTTATGGGATCAGTGAAAGTGATTAAGATAAACTGTACATAAAAGAATAATATATTCTCCTTGTAAAAATGCCAAACCAACAATCAAACAAACAAACAGAAAATACTGTCTGGAAGAAACATAATAATAACTTTAAGATTCACCTAGAGATCTGTGCTTAATGTTAATTTAATAAATCTCAATTTGATAGACTTTTTCCTAACATTTTAGTCTATAAGTGTTATACCTATTAATAGTGTTTATAATTGCAGAAATCAATTTGCTTTTTAAGACTAATTCTAAATGGTATTTGCCATTTTTATGCTTCTCTTTGTGCTATTATATAAATACGTGATACTCAAATCCCCCTTTAAGAACTAGCTTGTCTACATTTCTCTCTGTAACCTTAACTGAAAAGTTCAGCATCAGTTTATTGAAAGTTGGCTCTAATTTCAGACATATGTATCACTTTGTTTCTTCCCACTGGCTTTAAACTCTAATCATTTATCATTAATGGCATCACTTTCCAAATGCATTTTTTCATGATTTTGCCTGTTCCCCATAGATATATTTCTTTGTCCAGGACTTTTCACTACATAGCTTTAATATTTTTTTCCATTCAAACCAAAACCTTTAACAAGGGAGGGAAATCTATTTTTTAAAAAAAAGTTCAGTAAAATTCAGAATTGTATCTGGAAGTTTTGGGAGGTTTGAATGGGAAGTAACAGCTAAGATGGAGTGGCTGGAGTTTGGGGGCTACAAGATCCTGGATATTTTCCATCCTTAATAGTGGAGAGGGCAGCGCTGCTCTGATCAGAACTGGTGTACAATTAGGGGACACTCCTGGACTCGTGGCTCCCAGCTGAGGAGCAGGGGCAGCCATATCTAAGAAGATTTTTGCACAAATTCATTTTGTATACCAATTATGCCCATTTTTGTATTGGGGGCCCTATTCAGTTACTATTCCTTGGTGACTTCTTGTTTGTTGTGCTGTGGATAAGGCTGCTCTTGAAGACTAGTCAGAAGTTATATATGATCCAGAATCCAGTAATATAATTAGTTAGGGGAAAGTGTTAGGGTATGCCTATGTAATTCCACTCTTACATGAGTTACACTAGTTACTGGTAGACTTCTGAATGCAGTTCAAGGTGCTGGGTTGTCAAATGCAAAGTCCTTCATGGATAGGGCCAATGGCATTAAACAATGCCACTGGTAGGACTCAGGAAACATGCCTTCTCTATTACTATGCGGAACATCCACACCTTTGAGATCAAAATGTTGACAATCCTGCTGACCTGTACAAAGATCCTAAAGATCTTTTCTTTGTTCTGTGGTATCATTTTTCTTTTCTGATTTTTACTATTTGTATTCTTTTGTCTTTAACGTTGCTAGTTACCAGAGCGAGTTGATGGTGGTACAAATTTAGATAAACAAAAACAAAAAACAAATCTATTGCTCTATTTAAAGGCAGAAATAGTTTTCAATTGATCAGATAATAAGTTTGAGTAGAAAATGGCCTCATGGAATTTTTGAACATCAGTGTATCTCATAAGTACAAGTCTAATGTCTTGGCTTATGGTCATGGGGGATTTCAACCTTCCCTCTGCTGGCTGTACCTCGGGGATTGCTCAGGAGTTCATGGCTTCCATGACAGCCATGGGCCTGACCCAGTTAAATCGGGACCCTACTCATGTGAGAGGTCACACCCTGGATTTAGTTTTTGTCTCTGATCAGTGGCAGAGTAGTCTGGGTGTAGGGGATATAGTTATAGAACCCCTGTCATGGACAGATCACTCGCTCCTGAGGCTCGACTTCCGTTCCGCAAACCCCGACCGCAGGGAGGCGGGGCCGCTTAAATGGTACCGCCCCAGGCGCCTGATGGACCCGGATAGGTTCCTGATGGAGCTTGGGCCATTTCCCGAAGCTCACACACACGACTCGGTTGAGGGCCTGGTTGCTACCTGGGATAGGGTGGCTGCTGGGGCCCTTGACCGGGTCGTGCCCTTGCGGCCTCTGACCCGGTGCCGATCCCAAATGGCTCCTTGGTTTTCTGAGGAGCTAAGGGAGATGAAGCGCCGGAAAAGACGCCTAGAGAGTAGTTGGAGGGCTAGCCGCTCTGAGTCTGACCGAACACTTCTACGATCTTATATTAAGACGTATTTAGTGGCGATGAAGGTGGCGAGGAGGTCTTACCTCTCCACCCTTATTGCGTCCGCGGAAAACTGCCCAGCCGCCCTGTTTAGGGTGACCCGCTCCCTTTTAGAGATGGAAGCGCGGGAGGATCCCTTACAGGGACGGGCTGAGGAGTTTTCTAGGTTTCTGCAGGATAAAATCGCTCAGATTCGGGACGAGCTGGACTCCGACTGGGCATCTCCGGGCGGGGGGGCGGGGGTGGATATCGGTGAGGCCAGTTGGGTTGAGTTCGACCCTGTTACTGTTGAAGACGTGGACAGGGTGCTGGGGGGACTGAATGCCACCACCTGTTTGTTGGACCCGTGCCCCTCCTGGTTGGTCTTGGCCACTCGGGAGGTGACACGAGGCTGGTTCCAGGGTATTATAAACGCTTCCTTGAGAGAGGGGCTTTTACCTGCCGCCTTGAAGGAGGCAGTGGTGCAGCCCCTCCTCAAGAAACCGTCCCTGGACCCAGCATTGTTATCAAATTACCGTCCTGTCTCCAACCTTCGCTTTGTTGCGAAGGTTGTAGAGAGTGTGGTGGCCCGTCAGCTTCCCCGGTTCCTGGATGAAGCGAGTTATCTTGACCCCCTCCAATCGGGCTTCAGGCCCGGGCATAGCACGGAGATGGCGTTGGTCGCGTTGGTTGATGATCTCTGGAGGGCTCGGGACAGAGGTTGTTCCTCTGTCCTGGTCCTGTTAGATCTCTCGGCGGCTTTTGATACTGTCGACCACAGTATCTTATTGCAGCGGTTGGGGGGGTTGGGGGTTGGAGGCACCGTATTACGGTGGTTCTCCTCCTTCCTCGCCGACCGCTCGCAATTTGTGTTGACGGGGGGGCAGAGATCGTCCCCAAGGCCCCTGCTTTGTGGGGTGCCTCAGGGGTCGGTGCTCTCGCCCCTGCTGTTCAACATTTATGTAAAGCCGCTGGGTGAGATCATCCGTGGCTTTGGGGTGGAGTTCCATCAGTACGCTGATGATACTCAGCTGTACATCTCCACCCCGGGCCACCCCAACGAAGCCGTCGAAGTGATGTCCCGGTGCCTGGAGGCCGTGCGCGGTTGGATGGGTCGTAACAGGCTTCGTCTCAACCCGGCCAAAACCGAGTGGCTGTGGTTTCCTGCGCCCAGATACAGCCAGCTTATTCCTTCGCTGGCCGTGGGGGGAGAGGTTTTGACCCCCGTGGAAAGGGCGCGCAACTTGGGTGTCCTCCTGGATGTGCGGCTGTCTTTGGAAGAACATATCGCAGCCGTCGCAGGGGGGCTTTTTATCAGATTCGTCTGATTTACCAGTTGCGGCCCTTTCTGGATCTGGGCGCACTTCGCACAGTCACTTCCGCCCTCGTTATCTCCCGCTTGGATTATTGCAATGCTCTCTACATGGGGCTCCCCTTGAAGAGTCTCCGGAGGTTGAAGTTAGTCCAGAATGCAGCCGCGCAGGTGATCGTGGGCGCCCCTCGAGGCGCACATGTAACACCACTTCTCCGCAGGCTGCACTGGCTTCCTGTGGCCTTCCGGATTTGATTCAAGGTGGTACTGATGGTATTTAAAGTGCTCCATGGCTCGGGACCTGGGTACTTACGGGACCGCCTGCTGCCATCAACAACCTCCCGCCGCCCAGTACGCTCCCACAGAGTCACCCTCCTTGGGGTACCGCCACCTGATCGTTGTCGACTGGCGGCCCCGAGGGTGCGTGCTTTTTCTGTGGGAGCGCCCTCCCTGTGGAATGATCTCCCCCCGGAGATACGAGCCATGGCAGATATCCTCTCCTTCCGGCGCGCAGTTAAGACCCTACTTTTTAAACAGGCTGGCCTGGCCCAGTAAGGGTTTAAGGGGTTTTAGTAAATAGGGTTTTTTAAATTTTAACTTATTTTTAAAATTTTTGGTATGCAGCCATACTCATGTTTAATTTGGTTTTAAATTCTATTTAATTTTGTATCTCTGTATTTTATGTATTTATTAGTCTGTACACCGCCCCGAGTCCCTTTTTGGAGAGGGAGCGGTATAGAAATACGATTATAAATAAAAATAAATAAATAAATAAATAATACCAACTGTAAAAATAGAGTAATAACAAAGTAAACAGCTAAGAACCAACATCTCTTTTGTGATATCCCTGTTAATAACTTATTCTGTCTACTCATTCACTAAAACCTCTTTTTTTCCTGTCACTTGTGTAAAATCCTAAGAGCTTAACAACTGACCATTTGAAAGCTTACTCAATATTTATATAAAATCTTATCTACATTTTAATACAATGTTTTGTATGTCATTTTTGGTTTGGACAATAGTGAAAAGGGACTTTCCTGAAACTGTTTTAAAAATTGTAACCCCACCTATGATAGAAAAACATTCAGATTTACAAATTCAAACCTGAGGTTCATTTTCTCATCTTTGGAGATATGATGGCTGGTTCACAGGACATATTGAAGCACAAATTAGCCAATTATATTTCAGTCTTGTATTTTTTTTTAACCTAATCTGTGTGGTTAGGTAATAGTGTGGTGAGTTTGGATTATAACAATGGTATTTTTAGAGCATGTGTATTGAACAAGGTGACTGACCATGTGAGGGATGTACTCACAATTAATAGTTCAACAGATTCCTGATTCAATTTCTGATTCTATTTAAAAAAAAAAAAAACCCTTACTGCCATTTCAACAATGTCAGCTTTTTCTCTCCTTTTCTGAGTCACCATCCCTCACAGGGTGACTTTTTGCTACAAAAAAAGGATTCACTCTTTCCCCTTTCTAGTGGGAGAAGAAAGGATGAGTAATTTCTGCCCATTAGCAATGTCTAACTGGAGCCTCTTAGCTCTCAGTGAATACATTACAAGGAGATTAATTGCGGTTAACTGCCTTGTTATACTACTTAAGATGTAGTGCCACAGAATAGCATTCATATTGAGAGAGCTACTCACATGAAGTACAGAATCAGGAATTATTTAATCGGAAGAGACTGATCATTTATCAGTCTGTAACAAACCACTGCTGTGAGAACACTCATTCATACAATGCCTGCCAATATGGGTGCAACCAAGCACAGAAATAAACTAGGGTAGTAAAGCTATTTTTTAAAAAAAGCAAACTCTTGAAGAGTCTGATTTCCAAAATGCAATCCAACTTCACAATTCGGTATCAGGCTCATGCTCCAAATCCTGTTTCTCATCCTTCCACACACAGATCACACTCACTCCAATAATTCCTCTCTCTCTCCCTCCCCGCCCTCTCCAACACCACCATCAACTCCCTCCCTCCCCCATCACTTTCTTCAACTTTCCTCCTTTTCGCCATTGCCAGGTTTTCTTGTTATTGGCTTTGCCTGGTAGTTTTTTTTAAGATAGTGGCCATGTAATACTTTGCTTTGCCATATCTCTTTTCTACTCTTTATTTGGTCTTTCTTGTAGGTCATTCTGGCCTCTTTGATACTCAGTAGGCTTTCATGGTGTATTACTTCATGGCATATTCTTCATTGTCCTTCAAATATTCTTCCAATGCCTTTTTTATTTCTTTGTCTATTCCATACAACCTATGTTCCTTGGTAAGTATTGTTATTTGTACTTGGGTGGTTAGAAGCATTTCATAACAAAACGTAGTAAAACAATAGCCAGTATTTCACTCTGAAACAAGTATACTAACCAACGAATAAAACCATTGGAAACAGTAGATGCTTTTGCATGTTTAGAGAGAGATGCTTACAAATCATCTATATCCAGGATTAAACAAAGTATACATTTCCTTCTATAAACAATTCCCTAGTACTATAGTATCTATCACAAATAACAAGGGGATGGGATGAAACATTTTTGGCAACTTTAGCCAGCAATACATATTTTGACTTTTTCCTGCAGTTCTGTTAGCTCAAGCAAAGGCAGAAATCATTGGATGTCCAATTTCATTAATCCAAAAGAATATGGATAATGGCCTGGGGTGATAAAATTGCCTCTGTGGAACCACAAGTTCCCCATTTCTGTTTGTACAAAATGTGCAAACCGTATCATGAAGCTATTTCTTGAACAGTTTATTGTTCTCATCACCAGATTAGAAACACAACGGCTTCTTCTAAAGAATATCTGAAAGTGAAATCCATGTTGATGCATTTCTTTTATATTCTCTTGGAGGTTAGTTTGCCATGTTTGTAAAATAAATCAATTTTAAATTAAGTTAGTGTTTGAACTTACAACAGGTTAATTCTTCCCCAAACCTTTTGGGATAGCTCTCTACCCTCCATCATCATGTATGAATGAATAAGCCTTAGTTTTACTTGAAAGAGAACAATTTATTTTAACAGTATCTGAATACGTGCTGAGGTAATATATATTTGATGCCTAATTTCATTTTTCCATCTGCAATTTTAGAAGAAAAATTTATTTTTCTTTAAAGAGTTGTTTTAGTTAAAATGAGCTTGTGTATAAGTCAAGGGGAAACATGTAATTAATGTTATTAACCAGAAGGGTTGGAAGACATTCACTCTTTTATTCTTAAGGCAATTGATGATACTTCTGGCAAATTTACTGGTCTGTATGCGAGTATATAAGGTAGCAGTAGAAAGAATTATAGCAGTGCTGGAAATAGTGTTAAATGTATTGGAATATTGCACTGATCCTTTCAAGGGAACCTCATATCACTCACTTCATTTCAACAGTAATAAGTGGACCTGACTTCATTTCAAATGGAAACAACTCATTTTGAGCACTGCACAAAAATACTTTCTACATTTTAGACAATTTATTTCTCAGGGAAAACCCAGTTTCATCCTCTGTCTCCCCCATTTTGAAAGATGAATAGGGTGAAGTGTAACAGCAATTTCCAACAGTGTAATGATGCCACTTTTGTCCATTAAAATGTGACACGAACAGTCTTAAATCCCCTTATAAAGGCAACATTTTTTACTAAATGCTTCAAATAAGATTATAAGGGTACTGAAACGGCCAGCTGCAAACAAGCAGAATGTGATAGGTACAAATTAAAATTGTTTTTTAAGATGATAGGCTTAAAAATACAGGTACCATCACATTGGATCAGATTTACTCTTAAAGACAGTTGTTTAAAATGTTTCTAGCACATTTTGGCATTGCAACAAAAATACAGTTGAATGCATGGCAGAGCCCATAGGCTATATACACTTGATAAATAAAATAATTAAAATATCTGTTTATACATGTCTATTTTGTAGTTATAAAGAGCAAAAGAAAGGCAGTCTGACTCATTTTTTGTTGTGGCAAAAAATCCACTTAAATGTTGTTGTTTTTTTTGTCATTCTTAAAATCATCCTGTAAAGGAAACCTATATCATTGCCACTTTATAAATAGAGTTGAATTCTGGTTTATCTAAAGATGAACCTTTCCGATTTCAAGGTTTATAAATGAAATTGAACTCAAAAGGTCCTAATTCAAATGTGTAAATTATATTATAATTTACAAACTGACTACTAATGTGCTAGCTAGCACCACTAGAGGGCAGTGATTTGTGCTTGACTATGGAATTAAATATGCTGTAGGAGGAAAATATATTAATCTATGGCAGCATAAAATAAAAATGAGCCTACTGGGATATTCTAACCAGCAGCTAACAATATAATGCAACAGTTCCTAGACGCATAGCAGCTTCCTTTACTTGAATTTTTGCACATTGTTGCTAGTTTGTCAATGGAGTCCCATAAGCTTATTGTCATGGGGCATTTCAACTTGCCTTCTCTGGACCTGCAGTTCAGTGACAGCTCAGGAATTTATGGCCAAGATGGCAGCCATGGATGTGATCCATGTCATCAAGGGTCCAAAATATATGGATAACACATGCTGGATCTGGTTTCTATGGAGGGATAATAACGGCATGATTTGACTTATTAATAATCCCCCCTTGACATGATTAGTTTACTTTTGATTGCCTACAAATACTCAGTTACTGCTGCTTGTCACATGCAGGCTGGTCCTATTTTATTAACTGCCCAGGAACCTAATGAACTCAACTAAATTTCAAAGGAAGTTTGGGGTTGTTCCTTAAGGTCTGGTGCAAGGTTCAACTGAATACATCAGGGTAAAAGCCTGGTTTTTGAGTGGTTAGAATGCAGTACTCCGCAGCATGCAGTTCGATCCTGACAAAGCTCAAGGCTTACTCAGCCTTCTGTCTTTCCGAAATTGGTAAAATGGGGATCCAGATTGTTGGTGGAAATATGCTGATCTGTATACCGCTTAGTGAGTGCTGTAAAGCATTATGGAGCAGTGGTACATACATCTAATTGCTATTACTTTTGCTAGGACTGAATCACACTTATGCAGTCTTTCTCTAATCATGGATTTGGGGTTCCTCGTGGTTTAGAAATGACGAAACATATGCAAGATGAAATATATCAGGGCATCTATACATCTGAGTAATATATTTTTTTTTGCTTTAAACCTATGATTTACATCCTTATAATATGAAGAACTGGAGCAAAAATTAGGAAGTTCTAACTCCTAGGCTTTATGGAATATAATAATGATTTCGGAATGAATCATAGAAGTTGGATTTGACTATTATTCAGTACAGGATCATAATGAACTCTCATGAACATTGTGAAAGTTCTAAAAAACTTGGCAAAGCATAAGTTGGTATAACTGGGAAATCAGGTTTTCAGAAAAATAGCTTGACATAGATTAAAAAAATGGCTTTTAGAACAGTGCTCACGTTAGAATGAACATTCAGAGTCGAAAGTATAAATGAAGACACTCTTATAAAATGATTAATTGAATAGTCCTGTTAGGATAGTTTAATTCTGCAACTCAAAGCAATCAGAGGCAGTCTTTCACACTGAACAGGATAATTCACATTTCAGAGAAGAAAACCATAATGAAAATGCTTTAAATTAGTTCCTGAGATCTGCATGCCTACCGTGAACCACAAATGAGAAAGTTTCTCCATTCTTAGAGTGGAAGGCTACTTGTTGATAAGCGTATTTGTCTGGTTCTGTGCAAAAGGTTCTTTCCTTTATTTAGCTATAATCTGAGCATTTGAATAAATAAATATCTATAATCCCAATGTCATTAAGTTACATAGGGATCTATTACATAGGATTCATTATCTCATTCTTGTCTTGTCCTGGAATTAATATATCTGATTACACTTATTTATTTATATACTGTATAGACACTTGTATATTGGATGTGGCCTATTCTCATAATTCTCAGCAGCTTATTCAGGGAAGTATGTCCAAAATCTTTTAAAGTGCCTTGCACAGACCTTGTTTCATTCATTAAGCAACCCAAGGGTCTAAATAGTAGGGACATTACTTGGTAGATATGACTTTGTCAGAATATCCAAGGTAAAAAGGGTTTTGAAACAGAGAACTTTTATTACAGATTAGGAAAATTTACATCTTGAACTTCTATTTGATGATGTAGTTATAAACCTTACAGTATTGCATATCCAAAATAGTTATTCATTAGCCTTTCCTTCTTTAGGTACATCAAAATTTATTGAAAACAATAAACTTCCCACATCTTTTAGAGGGAAGGGCAAAAATTTTAATATAGGTTGTGAAAAGATTCTAGAATATTCCAAACAGACAAAAATCTGAATTAAAGAGTATAATCCATTTAGGCTACTTATTAGAGGCATAAATTTATGTTAGACTGGTCTCAAAAACATTTCCTGTATCATGTTGAGTAGGGCTAATGCTTAATTTTTATTTTTTTTGCATTAAGTCTTATTTTTCTCTGCACTATTAGCATCCCTTTTCCAGAGTACTGTCTGAAGCAGGTCACATCCTCATCTCACGGAAAGAAGGAAAAGTGGAAAATTGTGGCAATTTGTGGGGAAGACAAAATAAAACAAAAATTCCTCCTATGTGAAAAAAAAAACTGTGCTAGTTTTCCAGAGTTTATTTTATAACCACAGTATGGTTTTATTTTACAATTTTGTATTACATATACAAGTTTTTTCTGAAACAAATGTAAACATTAGTAACTAAAAATTCTAAAAATCACTCTTTAGTAAATGGATCTTTTTTTTCAAATATTACTAGTTTGTATTTAAGTAATATTCTTGTTTTTTCTTATTTTTTAAAGTATTTCATTTCGGCAGATGTGTTCATCGTCCTGGATTTTTTTAATTATAAAGAAGTATAGCTCTCAAACATAGCAAACTATATAGAGGAAATTCTAACATTTTTTTGCTCAGTGATATTATCTGAAATCACCGAACAGTTTTAGTATAAAGTAGGTATGTCATTTCATTATTTTCCAAAAGAGAATAGAGGGTATCAAATTTAGCTTGTTGATTCGTCTTCTGTTGCATCACTGAAGTAAAAATATTTTGTTTTTATCAAAATTGGGACCATAGCTTTAGGTTTCTATATTTTAATGAGCCAACAGAGATAACATTATTTTTTAAATCTAGTTTTTACTTTCTTATAAATAATAATAATAGACGGCTTTGCTTTATTGTAACTTACTGAACTGTATTAAATTTATTGTTTTCATACTTCTAAATAAGTCTGATCAAATTATAGCTAATAGTTTAAGGGCAAATAAAAATACATCTTTCCTTTGTGAATGAACCTATATACTAATAAACTTATATAATAGAACAAAAATATATTATAGTATGTATGTATGTATGTATGTATGTATGTATGTATGTATTTATTTATTTATTTATTTATTTTTTAGCAACTACTTAGCCATTTCCTCCTTAAGATTTTTGTATGGAAATAAAATATACAGTAATAGGACATTTTATTTTTTGGACGCCTCCCCCTCCAACTGTGTATATGAGGAGGGCAGCTTAATATTAAAAACCTCATTTGCAAGCCTCCATAAACAGGAACTGTTATGCAATGCAAATTCAGTGCAGAGACTTATAAGATCACAGATTCAAAATGTTGCTGGGAACAAACAAATTATGCTGAGGCTCACACAATATCTGAGTAAACTAAAGAAGGCTTGATAGAAAAACCTAGTCCAGTACAGCCTAGATGAAGATAACTAAATAAACAAATCCAGCATGAAGGAAGGTGCCTAGAAAACAGATGTGTGAGAGATTTTCATTTTTCTGGCCAAGAAAGAATAATGCATATACTTCTGTTCTGCTTGAAAGATAAACCAAAGGACTTTATTTAATGCTTCATGCTAAATATCAGAAAGCTTTTCAGAAGAGCTAGACAAACAATCCCAATCTAGTGGTTGAGGATTAATGCACTTTTCTGTTAAATCCTGGTAGCTTAAATGAGATGTAGACTGAGGTATTTTTTAAATTATTTCAAGAGCTAGATACAGAAAATGTTTGAGTTCCCATTCGATTTTCAAAGATAGAAACATTTCTTGGCAAGAGTTTAGAGAATTCAGTTTTGCCTTGGAAACTGTCTTGTTTTCATATCCATGTAGATAAATTTATCATTATGATTAACCTTGGAAATAGATCTCATTGGAACTTGATAATCATTCATTTCCTCATCAATAGCAATGGATCCATGCAAAATATCAAAAGATTAATACAAGGAAAATGTGAACCTTGTAGGTATATCAATTATATTCATACAAAAAGAGAGCTTCTTATACAAGTAGTGTGAAGACCAAGGGCGTGGCACAAAGGCAATACAGTCAGATAAGCAATAAGAGTCCCTTTATTATCTCCAACTTTGCCCCCAATGTCCAGGTTACCTTCGTGCTGGAGAAAAACTCTCCCAGGAACAGCCTTTGACTATTGAAAATTCAGTCTGAAACAAGGTACACACAAACTGTACTTAAAATCCAAACAAACCAAACTTAAGTAATTAGTTTGGCAGGGCAGGAGCAGGAATTTCAAACTTGAAAGCATGGCAAAACTCACACAGTTGGGAAGATGCCAGGAACACAGATAAGCCACAACAATACAAGATAAAGTCATGTTTGCTCCCAACAGCTTGCTGCACGCAGCTTACCTTTTTAATACACTGTGTTCCCAGCTGCAGCTAATGAAGGGAATCAGGGCCCTTTCCTCTCTGTAAGCCATGCAACCCACGTTGCTCTCTTCTCCATTCCTCCCTGTGTGCCTTAGGATGAAGAGGGGGTGGGCCTGGATTCCCTCTCCCTTGTTCTACGTCTCCCCTGCTTTGCACAGCCAGACTTTGCCCTTCCCCAGTTTCTTCCATAGCCAATGGAACCACACTTCCAGTCAGCTGTTCGGATTCCTCCTCCGAGTCAGATTCTGACAGGGGCATGACAAGTAGTCCTTGACTTACAACAGTTCATTTAGTGACTGTCTGAAGTTACAATGGGATTGAAAAAATGACAGTTTTTCATACTTATGACCATTGTAGACTATTGTTACCTAATCAAAATTCAGATGCTTCAGAACTTATTCATATTTATGACAGTTGCAATCTCCTGGGATTACATGATCACCTGTGATCTTCTGACAAGCAAAGTCAATGGGGAAGCCAGATTCACTTAACAACTTTGTTACTAACTTAACAACTTCAGTGATTAATTTAACAATTGTGACAAGAAATGTTGTAAAATGGGGTGAACCTCAATTAACAAATGTTTCACTTAACAACAGAAATGTTGGATTCAGTTGTGATCATAAGTCGAGAACTACCTGTAGTTTCTCAAAAGACATGTCTACACTATGACTTTACTCTAACGTAGAATTAGTTTTAGGCAGATCAGCTGCTTTTGAAAACTGAAAGAATTTATTTCTGGCTCATGCATTGAAACCAAAACTGTTTGGGGTGTTTTTTGTTTTGTTCTTCTTTGAAGGCTTGGCTCTCAGACTTCTACCAGCTAGTCTATTTCCTTTGGCTGGAACTCTTGTCTCATTCTACTTTCCATTTCTTGGATTCATTTCAGATTCAGAACATTCAGGGGTGGGATTCAAATTTTTAAACAACCAGTTCTGTAGGCGTGGCTTAGTTGGTGAGCATGGCTTGGTGGTCATGTGACTGCCTGGGCGTAGCCAACTCAACATCACTCACATTGAGGCACGCATCTCCTCGCCTGGCTTCTCATGACTGTGGGGATGCTGCAACAGTCATAAGTGTGAAAAATGGTCAAAAGTCACTTTTTTCTGTGCCATTGTAACTTTGAATGGTCACTCCACACAAGCAAAGTACCAGCAAAGGAAGAAAAAAACTCCAGAGAATTTCCAGAGAGAGGAAGTCTAGTCCTGCCAAGAATGGAATAAGAGCTAATGGAGAGGCAATTTCTGTAAGCAACACCAGAATGTTTCCTTCCTGCCTTCCTTACAGGATTAGGCCAGTAATTTTTTCTAACAACCAGTTCTCCGAACTGCTTAGAATGTTAACAACCTGTTCTAGCGAATAAGTGCAAGTCTGTAGAATCCCACCCCTGAGAACATTGTATACAAAAAGCCAATTTGAAGGTATTTTTAGAATTTAACTTCTTTCTTCATCCACTGAGCTATATTTAATCATCCATGGCTACAGTGATTAGAGATTTGTCAGGCTCCCAAAAAACAAAAACAAAAAAACAAAACAAAAAAAGAGATTGAGATTCCTCTTAGTAGTTTCTTTTATTATTTTTCACTTATAGACGAAATCTTACCAAACTAAAGCAGACAACTTGTATCATAAAACATATACTCTGGGAAACTGTTAGGGAGGAGTCATCTTCACCCCCTTTCTCCTACATGAACTATCTTAATTGACTGGCTCTTACACCTCTGAAATGCAGTCCCTCCTTCCTGGAATCCAGATAATATGTCATCACAAAAATAATTGCTGGCAAATTAATTTCACCATCACAGATTTTTGAATGCAAGAAGTATTTTGGCCCTGAAACTAGAAAGCTCCATTTATAGGATTCAGGATTTTTTAAAAACTCATCTCCCAAAATGAGAGATACATGGGTAATAATTCCTAAATGGAATGGGAATGTACGATTCTTGTTATTACAATGAAACTTAGATTACGGCACGGATTGAATTACTTTCTCTGCCTTGTTAGTCAGCTGGAGTAGTCCTGATTGGCTTTTAATTCTCTTCATCTCTTCTAAGCATTTTGAGGCCTAGGAAATAAAGATGATGAGAGGTTGGAGGTTGGCTTCAGACTCTGCACAAGGACTAGAATTCCTGATGTGATGGAAGTGTCATAAATTTAATCAAACTTGTCTGACCTCCTTTACACATGAGTAGTGAGTGTGACCATACATTATTTATTTTATTCAATTTATAAAGCAACAAATTACAAAGCAACATTTAAAAAATGTAGATAAACATAAAACTCAGCAAAGAAATACATGCCAAGGAATACAAACAATTAAAAGGTCATACATTTCACATAGGTTTGCTAGAAAATTAAACTTATTAGAGCATTCTGAAAAATTAATGGGTTAGGGATATGCAGACTTTGGGGGCAATTCTAGGTGTAGTCAGTGACAGAGAAAATGTTTCTCTGAGGTGTCATCAAAAAGCATTGCTTTATTGACAGGATCTTGAACATATCAATCCTGCCAGAGCTTATAAGGATAGTCAGAAACAATTGGAGAGGAGAAGATATCCATGCCCTGATCCATTAAGGGTTTTGTAGACAATGACCAACACCTTATGTTCTGGCGGCAGAAGAATGAGGCGCACACATTCAATTGACTAGCTCTTTTTGTTTAATTCCAGGAATGCAATGGCTTTGGAGCCGCGGCAGCCGTTCTTATATAGGCTGCTCACGGCTCGCCAGCCAATGACAGGGATACAAACTTCCCGCCGAAAGAGCAACCAATCGCGGGTAAGTATTTGAATACAAAACACCCCTCCCCTCTTGGTCCAGTCCGACCAATCAGGAGCTCCGCCTAGGTTACGTAATCACGTAAGTAGGCGGGGCTCCTGTGGATCCGACTGGACCTACGCAAGTCATTCACTCCTTCGCCAGCGGCCGGTGCGGCCGGACCTGTTGGCTCTTCCGACCCTGGCTGTGGAACCGTCTGGAAGGTCGAGCCGGCCAGGCCGCTCCTGACGGGCCTTGCCCGGTTAGTTGAGACGGCTAGGCCGCTCCCTTCCTGGACTCTTCTTATCGGATGTTCCTCGTCAACTAGGTCCCCATTGATGTGGAGTCCTTCAGCATCAGGTGCGTAGTCACGAACGTCGACCGGAGCTAGCGATAGGGGTGTTTGTGGTAGTGTCAGGTTTTCATTTCTTATCTGGGGGTGGTGTGTATTTGGAGGGTCTCCCCCTTCTTGTGCAACTGGGTAATCCCCTCCCCCCCCTGGCTTGTCATATGTTTGTGTAAGGGTGCGGGAACGTAGCTGGTCAATATGTCTTTTCCAGTCTCTGTTGTCAGAGGTAGTCAGGCTGTATGACCGCGGGCCAGTGGCTTGGGTAATGGTGGCTGGAACCCATAGGGGGTGTCCCACCAGGTTTTTGGCATAAATTAGATCCCCAACTTTAAAACTGCAGAGTTTGCTAGATGAGTCTACCGGTTTTTCAGTGGAATAGTTAGGGTGTAAACGATCCAAAGGGGATCGTAATTTTCTGCCCATTAGCAACTCAGCCGGGGTTTTATTCGTGGTTGTGCTAGGCGTGGTATGCTGAATTGATAACATTTTATCAGTGCGTTCCTGAATGGGGCCAGGGCCTAACTTGTTGAGGGTTTCTTTAGTAAATCGAACCATACGTTCTGCTCGGCCATTCGCCGCCGGGTGGGCAGGTGCAGTTAGGGCATGTCGTATCCCTAAGCTAGCTAAATAACCCTCAAAAGTTGTGGAGGTAAACTGGGGCCCGTTGTCAGAGACCAGCACATCTGGTAATCCGTGCGTGGCGAACAATTTACAGAGCTGTCGAATGACAGCATCAGAGGAGGTAGAGTGCATAAGGCTGACCTCTAACCAGTTGGAGTAAGCGTCAACTAGGATCAAAAACATGCAACCTCTCATGGGACCCGCGAAATCAATGTGAATCCTTGACCAGGGGCCCCTGGGCAGTTCCCATTCAGCTATAGGTGCCTGCGGGGGAGCAGGTCGGGACTCTTGGCAGGATTTGCAACCAGCCACCCAATTCCCAATATCTTTGTCCAAACCTGGCCACCAAACGTAACTTCTGGCCAAAGCCTTCATTTTGACCACTCCCGGATGTCCATCATGAAGAAGTTCCAAAATCGGATCTCGCAGCCGTGGTGGTATAACAACCCGATGCCCCCACAGTATGCAACCCTTAAGCAGGGAAAGTTAAGTTTGTCTTTGTTTAAATGGTTTCATACAGTCCTTGAGGTCATATTCCGGCCACCCTTTTGCAACCCAGGTAGCCACTCTGTTAAGGAGGCAGTCCTTAGACGTTTCGCGGGCAATTTCTGCAGCTGTCATCGGAAAGTTAGGCAGGGCTTCAATTTGCAGGGTGGAAATGTTGGGACAAGGATCAGTGTCTGTGTCTGGTAATGGACAGTGGCTCAGAGCATCAGCGTGAGTGATAGAATGGCCCGGTCGATAAAGCAAGGTGTAGTTATAGGCGGCCAGGAATTCTGACCATCTGGTCATGCGAGGTGACAAAATGTTAGGGGTTGCTTTGTCCCCGGCTAGAATTCCCAATAACGGTTTGTGGTTGGTTATGACAGAAAAGGGTCGACCGTAGAGGTATTCGTGAAAACCTTTAATGCCAGATATAATTGCTAAAGCTTCTTTATCGAGCTGGCTATAGTTGCGTTGGGTTTAGATAGCGTTTTAGAATGGAAAGCTATGCCTTGCCATCTGGTAGGAGGTGGCTTAGGACCGCCCCGACTCCAAATGGGAAGGCATCACAAGTCAAAGTTAAGGGCAGAGTCTCGTTGTATTGAATCAATACCTTGGTAAATGTAATAAGGTCCTTGATTTTTTGAAATGCCGCGTCTTCCAGGCTGCCCCACTTCCACAAACCATCTTTATCTAGTAGCCTATGCAAAGGTTCCGCAACTGTAGCTTTCTGCAGCAAAAAGACATGATAGAAATTAATAAGTCCTAAGAAGACTTGAAGCTTTCCTTTGTTGGTAGGGATGGGGGCGTCTTTGATTGCGCGGACTTTCCCTTCAGTGGGGTGAATACCATCGCCATCGATTAAATAGCCGAGAAATTCAAACTTGTCTGTAATTAGGGTGCACTTTTCTCTTTTAACTTTGAGACCGGCTTCTGTAAATTTAGTGAGGACCTGTCGTAGGCCGTCTCTAAGTTGAACCCTGGTCTTAGCTGCAATTAATACATCATCAAAGTAGGGAATTACCCCATTTATTCCATGGAGAAGACGCTCCATCAAACATTGAAAAATTCCGGGGGCCACGCTCACTCCGAATTGAAGTCAGTTGCATTTAAAGGCTCCTCGGTGCGTGACAATCATTTGGGCTTCAGCCGTTTGGGAATCTACTGGCAGTTGTTGATATGCTTGGGCCAAATCAAGCTTAGCAAAAAATTTTCCCCCTTTTATTTAATGTAGCAAGTGCTGAACAACCGGAACGGGGTATGCACTTTGCTGCAGTGCGTGGTTCAGGGTAGCCTTATAGTCCCCGCAGATCCGGATTGAACCATCTGCTTTGATGGGGGTGACAATAGGGGTCTCCCATTTGGCGTGATCTATGGGTTCTAGAACCCCTTGTTTGATAAGTTTGTCCAGTTGTTTTCAATCTTAAGTTTCAATGCACACGCCTTGCTTTAAGCCGAATTGGGGTCACATTTGGGTTTAGATTAAAAGAAATCGGGTTACCCCGGTACTTGCCTAGGCCGCCGCTGAAAAGATCTTGGAATTCCCTGACGAGGTCCACCTCCCAGTCTGTTTCTGTGATCTGGTTAACACCTGTCATTCCAATCCCCAATGGCTCAAACCATTCAAGTCCCAAAAGGCTGGGTCTGTTTCGGTCGACAATGATGAGCGGGAGAATTTTGGTATGATCTTTGAATGTGATTTGGAAATGTCCTACGCCAACCACTGGAATTCTGTTGCCTTGGTAATCTTTGAGTGTAAGATTTTGGGTTTCTAACTCGTCTCGCTGAACGTCAGGAATCAGTTTCTTGTTGGTAGTCCGGGAGACCATTGATAGGAAAGATCCCGAATCTACTTCCATCACCCAATCCTGCTCTTCAATTTTAACTTGTATGTGAACTTTTCTTACATTTCGTGTGTCAGAGTGGCCGATGATTACAGTTTGATGGGTTTCCTCTTTTCTATAGGTAGTGTCTCTGTTTCTCTTGTTTCTTCCTTCCAGGCTCCAACGATTGTTTGGCTTCCTCTCTTTCTCTCTCTCTCTATCTCTTAGTGGTGGGCTCCATTTCCGTCCTGGGCTGTAGTTTGTTCTGGACCAGCATACTCTTGCTATATGCCCCTTCTTATCGCATTTCCGGCAAATAGCGTCAATGAAACGACATTCTGATCGGGGGTGGTTTCCACCGCATCGGTTACATTCGAATTCAAATTTCCTGCCGGCCCGCTCTTTTCTGTCATTTCCCGCCTTTAAGTGGCATACGTCATCTTCCTCGCTACTGGTTTCCGGCTCGACGTCCTCATGATGTGTTGTGGTTTTTTCTTTTTCTCCTTCCGGTTTGGATGGCTCCCTACTGCTGTAACCTGCCGATTTATTGATTTTCTTCATTTTGGCAGCTGATTTGTGCGTGGCTTCGGCTGCGGTGGCTTCTTCCATGGCTTCTTTTACTGTTATTTTTGGACGGTTTAGTAGACGGCTCTGTAACGTCAGGTCTTTCAACCCTAGGACCACACGGTCTCTTAGAGCTTCATCAAAGTTCAGAAATTCACACTCACCACCGATATCCCTTAAGGCTGCTACAAAGTCCTCAATGCTCTCATCCTCTTTCTGGTTTCTTAAGTAGAATTCATGGCGCTTAATCAGACTTGATATGGTTGGCGCGTAATGGGCCCATAGAATCTTTTCTAATTCTGGCCAGGTCAATGTTTTTACATCTGTGGGTGCCGCTAGCGCTTTTGCCATTCGGAAAACGGTCGGACCGCAATGTGTCAGGAACACCGCTCTCTTCCTGTGTTCTGAGACCCCGTTCAGGTCACTGCTTTCTAAGAACATCAGGAAACGATCCACGTATGACTGCCATTCCTCCTTCGCGGGATTAAACTGCTCGCATGGCATATTGTTGCCGGACATTTTCCGCTCGAACTTCGCCGCTTCGCACTCGATTGAATTACTAATGTCTCGATCCCACCTTTGTCGCCAGTGTTCTGGCGGCAGAAGAACGAGGCACACACATTCAATTGACTAGCTCTTTTTGTTTAATTTCAGGAATGCAATGGCTTTGGAGCCGTGGCAGCCGTTCTTATATAGGCTGCTCGCAGCTCGCCAGCCAATGACAGGGATACAAACTTCCCGCCGAAAGAGCAACCAATTGCGGGTAAGTATTTGAATACAAAACACCTTAAGTTTGCACCCCAGTGCAGGTAACTGTTTTGTTGTGTACCCAACAAAACTTTCATTTCTGATTAGCTGTAGCTAGAGTGGTCTTCGAAGACCACCTCATATATTGCATGGCAATAATTTATATAACAGGATATCCTTCAATTTTGTTCTTTGCATTAACTTTGCTGTCCAATGTGTCATCTGGTTTTGCTACATATACTGTCTAACATACAGCTGCCTATGCAAAGAACTCAATTTGCAGATATTTCTGCAATACATATGGATTTGATACGAGGACTTTTTCATATTGCAAGGTTAGTTGCAGAGTTATGTGGCATATCTCTGTTTTCTATATATATTTTATTACTATGATTTTTTTCAGTTGAAAAATGGCTCTCCATTGAATCTAAAACTCAGAAATGTTAATAAAAATACAGTTTGGATAGTTATGCAAAGGAAAGCCAGAATTTGGAGATGATCTGTCCGAGCAGCTTCTTAGCTTTTTTACTACTCCAAACCCACTCCAACACTCCAAAATACTATTTAAAAAAAAAAACACAAAACTATTTATTACAGTGGTTCTTCCTAAATAAAGTGATGAATGAAGAAATAAATGTAGAAAATAAATGTGGCTTTTTTATGGTAAAGAGGAGAGGTATTTGTGGTCACACATTTGTACAATTGTGCAATATATCATAAAAATTATTGAGAATTGAGAAATGTATTGGGTATTCTTTTTAAGTATTTTTATTTTCCTTTGTAAAATTCAGGCAGAAAGAGAGGTGAATTTTTGGTTCAAGGTTATTGATTTTACTACTTCTGAAATATAGCAATAACATTTTGGCAGGCATTTTGGAAAATATTAAATATGTTTTTTGCCCATATCTGCATTCTTCAAGTATTTTTATGATAGAGCATCTCCATTCTCACCATTAAAAAAAAATTATATAAAGCCATCTGTATTTTCATAAATTTAATCTGATGTATGCCAAGTTGACTTCATTTTTGTGGTTAAAACATGCATGCATGACAGCCAAACCATCTGTATTCTCATTCTATTTCAAATGTTCATGCCAGAGTCCAGATCCTCTCTCTTTCTGTGGGTAAAACATGGATATGAGAGTATGACCATGGAATGGCTATAAGCAAAAACAGATGGACATAAATTTCAGAAGCCTTTAACTGAAACAGTTACTGTACAATAATGAAGTTTCTGTAATGCAAAGGCAGCTGAAAATTAATCAGGTCAATGAACTTTTTCAGAAATGCATTTTTTAATCCCACAACGTGGAAATAAAAGAAGAGTCTTCCTGGATTTTAGTCATGGCCTAACTGACTGATTGTCTGACTAATTAACTAATGAACTAGTTAAATAGGAAGAAAGAAAAGTTTTCCTACTCAGAGGCACCTCTAGTATTAATGCAAGTTTGGGAACTTCAGGATAAACTGTCACATTGCTGGAGAAGGAATCAGTGGCTCCCAGATATTGCCATCCCTGTATCTCACTGTTGTTCAGGTTGAGGCTTTTGGGAGTTACAGTTCAGTATCCCTAGTCTTTAGTTCTTGCAGTGTAATAGAGAAGCTATATTTATGTCATTTGAAGAAAAATCCATATGTGCTAAATAATTTTACATCACCTTAATTTGCAGCATCCACAAATTTGACAAGTGTATAGGAAGTGTATAATTTTCTGAAAAGAACAATTCACAGAATAGCTATATTATTTTGTAATGCCAGTAGAAAAAGCTTTGAATTGTGAGAAATAAGGAACACTTATGATCTCACTGTTTAAGAAATTTTTTTACCAAATGAAATGAACTTAGCATTTCCTTCACATCTCAAATTATTCCAGATGCTTTATATTTTCTGTTCTTCTTAGAATCCAAAATTGGACTGACTCTTAGACGCTACATGACTGCTAAACAGAGCTGAATAAGCCTTTTTTTAAAGCTAACAATGAGTCTGTACATAATACTTCCCAAGCAATAATGCAATGGGGAATTATCACTTTCCTTCTCAAGCATACATTGCCAAACAGTATAGTATCTGGGAATTGTTATACAGGGGGAAACTATTGTATATAAACCTTCCAGAATAATTTGACAGCTACTAGAACACCTTTTTTCTATTTCCACTCTCACAAAGATGGGCCAGTAAAAATGACGTGGTAGATTCCTTTTGTCTTCAGAGAAGAGGAGGAGATGAAGAACGATAATAAAACAATGCTTTTCCAACCACCATTATTCCTTGCTCTTTTTTCCTTTGGATTTTTTTTGTGCTCTTTGAGCTTGGTTGTTTGCTTGCAGATGTTTAATTATCCAACTACATAACTTCAGCAGTGCTGAGAATATGGAGTTTGCTTCCTATTTATATACTGTACAGTAGCTTGTTCTGCCAGTGTTGTTGGGATGTTGTTTTGTCCTTGGTAGTTCCTTAATTGAGTATTGTTCTCTGATTGATTGTTTATCTGGTATTAATCCTGTTTATTTACGGATTGGTTGCTGGAGAGGATATGTTTTGGTCTTTTTGATTCCTAAGGACCATAGATTTAAAACGGTTAGATTAAAGTCAATTGCCAAAATCAGGAAATAAATAGATTAAATCTAGCTGTTTGTCAATGGGTAAGGGGCAAAAAGAAGCAGACAATTTACAATTTACACAAACATTTGAATGCCTTCTATTGTGAAGATAGTCTAAGACAAAAACAGAAAAAGACACTTAAAAAACCAGACAATAATTTATTTTAAGGCTCTGCATTCCAGATAGGGAATTGCCTTTAGCTCCTGAATGAAACTGGGATATAAATCTAATAAACAAATAAACAAATAAGTAAATGGAGCTGGTTTTGGTTTAGTTCACTATGAGTACCTAAGAAAACACCATCTTGTGCATAGTACACAGTGTCTTCATTTGTGAAATATTTTGATCCTTTTTATTGTTTCTGCAAGTGGTAGCATCTGAACTGAGATGCTAAGCAGAATTGGATCTGGATTATTTTGGAAGCAAGATGAGTGGGAATTGAAAAAAATGGGAAGAAGGCAACAGTAAATAACTTTTCTTAGTCATTATTGGGCTAAAAGCATATGCATGTTTTATAGAGAAGGCAATTTTGTCCAAATGTTATTCTTTTGAGCTATCTATCTCAGCTGCTTCTGCAATTTTAACACATTCTTGATATTCCATTTAAGTATGCCTGGGTCAACTTATTTAGAGATGAGCTTTTTTTTTTTTTGCTATGGATACGTGGTAGGGTATAAGCCCTAAAACTGGTGTCTGTTGTAATTATGATATATTATTCCCCTGAGGAAGAAAAGTTAAGCTTACTGATGGATTTAGTCAGATTTCTGTGGTATGAAGTAATTAAACCAGAAGGAATTCTGCCAACTGCAGTGTGAGTCTTTTAGAAATAAAAATTCAATAGGCACTCTATATATTTTTTCCTTTTTGTTCAGCTTGTAAGAATTTTTATTTCAGGTCCAAAGCATAGGAAAATATTGAAGCATTCCACCTGATAATATTTTTGATTTATTCACAGTTTGACAAATTGGTTGAATCTGCTAGTTGTGTTAACTTAAAAACCAAAGCGCAAATACTTTGGTGGTCTCTATATACATTGTTAGCTATATTATAATTCATAATTCATAACCAAAATCTTTTCTGGTGTTCAAAGCTATATTGACATCCTTAAAATATATTTTATTTTATTTATTTGATTTGTCGATCACTTACAAAATAATAGGTGTAAGTATAAACATGAGTAAGAATACAGAAAATAGGTATGATTAAATGGGGACAATAGGATAGGGACAGAAGGCACGATAGTGCACTTATGCACGCCCCTTACAGACCTCTTAGGAATGGGGTGAGGTCAATAGTGGATAGTTTGAGGTTAAAGGAGTGGGGGTTTGAGGATGTAACTACAGAGTCAGATAGTGCATTCCAGGCATTGACCACTGCGTTGCTGAAGTCATACTTTCCGCAATCAAGTTTGGAGCTGTTAACATTGAGTTTGTATTGTGTGCTCTGTTGTGTGCTCTTGTATTGTTGCAGTTGAAGCTGAAGTAGTCATTGACTGGTAGGACATGTAGCAGATAATTTTGTGTGCTACATTTAAGTCCAACCATAGACGGTGTAGTTCAAGATTGCCCAAGCCCAAAATTTCAAGTCTGGTGATATAGGATATTCTGATGCGAGCAGAGGAGTGTAGTACTCTTCTCGTGACATACTTCTGGACTCGCGCAATTGTATTAATATCTGATATACAGTGTGTATTCCAGACAGATGAGCTGTATTCGAGTAACATCTAGCAAAGGTTTTGTATGCCCTAGTTAGCAATTCAATATTTCCGGAGGAGAAGCTTCGTAAGATTAGATTTACAACTCTTAATGCCTTTTTGGTAATGCTGTTACAGTGAGCTCTGGCGCTTAATTCATTAGATATGAGTACTCCTAGGCCCTTGACAGAGTGAGGGTCATCAATGAGGTCATATCCACTTAGTATTTATATTTGGTGTACTGATTTTTTTTACCAATGTGTAGGACAGAGTATTCGTTGGTCAAGATTTGGAGTTGCCAGATGTTTGACCATTCAGACACATAATCAAGGTCACTTTGAAGAGCAGTAACATTGTCGGTGGTGTTGAATAGTTTTACATTATCTGTGAAGAGGGCGCAATTGTTTATAAGGTCATTTATATAAAATTGCAAAGGTCATTTATATAGAATATAAAGAGTATGGGTCCTAGAATGCTGTCTTGGGGGACACTGCTGTTAACTGGAGCAGGGTTAGATATAGCGCTCCCTATTTTTACTATTTGTTGCCTGTTTGACAGGACTGCAGGAATACATGTTTGGAGAGGGCACTGCAATTCTATGAATATATATTTAGGAAGAAGGATTTACTATATTAGTAAGCATAATTTTCTTCTGAATAAGATTGTATCCAAAAGATTAGAAATCACGATCCTGTTTGTATTTTTCATTCATCAGTGAAGGAATAAAAAGCACTAGGAAACTATTGATTCCTAATTTTTGAATACTCTGTATAAAACAAGAATAGATGATAGTAGTGAAAACTACTATAGATATGGGAGTCTATGATTATTATTGACTCATTCATAACTGTTTACCTCTATATAACTTTGCTTGTTTGGGTAAATAAATTTAAGACATATAAAGTAAATGATAGAGACTCTTTGCTTTAACTTTTATAAACCTATATTGTTTTCATTAATGTATCCTTCAATTAAAAGCTTTAAACTTATACTAGGCAATCTACATTTATATTGCATCCATTTTGTGAGAATATTTAGCTAACAGCCATGATCAGATATGTTAAGGAAGAAGTTTGCAGTTCTATCACCATTTATTTATTTTTTTTTATTTTTTTATTTTATTTTATTTTACCATACATTTATATGCCGCCCTTCTCTGGAGACTCAGGGCGGCTTACAGTCTTTAGAGCACCATGCTAAGTGCTCGGCAATAGCCTTCATTCCATTGTATATGCCTGCTTATTACTAGGGCTTTTTGGCCCCCCCAAGCGGCATTCTTTTACAAAGTCAGCTTATTGCCCTCAACAATCTTGGGTCCTCAATTTACCTATCCCAAGAGGATGGAAAGCTGAGTTAACCTTGAGCCTGGTGGGATTTGAACCTGCACTAATTGCAGGCAATTGAGCTAAGTGCTAGATTATTAACAGCCTGCACCACCAAGGCTGATATATATTTTATAGATATATATGCAAGGAAAACCCAAGACTGTAACACTGTATAAAAATGTGGTAGAAAGGGACTGGTCGAAAGGCATTCAGCTGGGATTCCAGCCTCAGGCAAGACTAGAGCTCCCAGCCTCCTGATGACTGGCCCAAACCTACCCAGCCAGTTTCCATGCCTATAGCAGGACTAAAATTCCTTGTACTCTGGTAATTGGCCCAGAGTCACCCAACCAATTTCTTGCCGAAGTTGGGACTAGAATTCATGGTCTCCTGTGGTTGGCACAGAGTCATCCAGGTGGCTTCTATGGCAAAGGTGGCACTAGAACTCACCATCTCCCGGCTTCTAGGCCAGTACTTTCACTACCATACAAAACCGGTTCTCTGTTAGCTCTTTTTATGCAACTGATTTCACACAATAATAATTTTTGCTAAAATAGACTTACAAGAACAGTTTTTTTGCCTTTTTACCCACTCCTTAAAAACCCCAATATAGTACTCTTCCAGAGCAATTGCTTTAAATGCCTGTAAATGTCAAGAGACTACAGAGTGTATAATTCCTAGCCAGTGAAGTCAGCTTTGTAACCATAGTAGCTATGACTGCAAAGCTGAATTGTACGAAAGAGCCTAAGCTGTCAAAGCAGTTTGGTATTTATCTTCACTGATGATGTAAAGCTATTCAACACCACATACAATACTGCTACCCTTCAAAAAATCCTCGACTATGTATCAGAATGGTCAAATAAATGGCAACTTTAAATCTCAACAAATAAATGCTCTGTCTTACATATTGGCAAAAAAAAAATCAGAAAATAAAATACAAGCTGAATAGTCAAGATCTTGTTGATGATCCAAACTCTGTCAAGGACTTTGGAATACTCATCTCTAATGATCTAAGTGCTAGAGCCCACTGTAACTACATAGCCAAAAAGGCATTAAGAGTTGTTAACCTAATCCTAGCTTTTTCTCTCGTAATATCACACTACTAACTAGAGCATACAAAATATTTGCTAGACCAATACTCAAATACAGCTCATCAGTCTGGAACCCACATTACGTATCTGATATTAATACAGTTTGGAAAGTCCAGAAATATTTCACAAGAAGAGTTCTCCACTCCTCTATTCGTTGCAGAATACCTTATGCCACCAGACTTGAAATTCTAGACCTAGAAAATCTAGAACTACGCCGCCTTCAGTCTGATCTAAGTATAATATATAAAATTAGACATTGCAATGTCCTACCTGTCAATGGATACTTCAGCTTCAACCATAAAAATACAAGAGCACACAACAGATACAAACTCAAGGTAAACCGCACCAAACGTGATTGCAGGAAATACGACTTCAACAACAGAGTGGTCAATGTCTGGAATACTCTACCTGACTATGTGGTTTCTTCCCCAAACCCCAAAAACTTTAACCTTAGACTGTCTACTATTGACCTCACCCCTTTCCTAAGAGGTCTGTAGGGGGTGTGCATAAGCGTACCAACGTGCCTACTGTCCCTGTCCTAATGTTTTTTTTATTTTTCTTATATGTATCCATTTCATGTATTCATAACTATGTTTATACTTATACCTGTTGTCTTATAATCCCTTGACAAAATAAATAAATAAAATAAAATAAATAAATAGATAGATAGATACACAAAAGTGAAATAGAAAAAGAATGGATAATTGATTAAAATTCTCCTTTTCCTTAATATTCCATAATTACCTGGAGCATAAAGCTGCCATAGATTAAAATATATTTTATTAATCTGATGTCACCATTCGATTAAAATAATTTTTTAAAGAGTACATGAATCTGAACTGTATTTCTAACAGAATAACAGAGATGGAAGGACCTTGGAGTCTTCTAGTCCAACCTTCTGCTCAGGCAGGAAAGCCTATGCCATTTCAGACAAATGGTTGTCCAATCTCTTATTTAAAGCTTCCAATGTTGGAGCACCCACAATTGCTGAAGGCAAGTTGTTCCACTGATTAATTGTTTAACTGTTAGGAAATTTTTCTAGGTTGCTTCTTTCCTTGATCCATTGCTTCTTGTCTTGCCTTCAGGTGCTTCGGAGAATAAATTGACTCCCTCCTTTGTGGAAACCGCTTAGATTATTGGAACATTTAATAATATTGCACCAAACAGGGTAAATCAATTTTAAAAAGTCTACCCCAATATGGATGTCACTGGACCAGCAATTCTAAGACAATGAAAATATGTAGGAATTGCTACCTAGACAAACAGGGGGCCAAAATATTGTTTAAATCCAGAACAAGGAAAATTCAGAAAATACTTAGGCATACACCTCTAATTCAAGGGAGGAGAGAGAAGAAGAAAATGAAGAGGAGGAAGAAGGGAAAAACACAGACTTGTAAGATTGTTATTATAGCCAATCTTAATAGAAGTAGTTTTAGCCTTCCTGTAAAATTGATTTCCTAATTTTCCTATCTGGTATGACTGAGGATGAAGAAGTAAATTACCTTATGACTTAATTGCTCAATCACTCAAATATTAATCATCCCCTTGCATACAGTAATAGAACTTGGATTACTATTACAAACAGTATGGATAATTTAAATTGTATATACATATCTTCACTAAATTCTTCTTACAATTAATCAAGGATTTTAGATAAACTTAGCTGGCAATCTCTCATGGTTAGAAGACCACGTTCTCTGCAATATATTTCATGCTACTGGAATGTATTATACTCTTAAAAAAAACCATACATTTGGGATTATGAAGCTGCCAAAATGTTTTCAAATTTGAGAACAGACTTCTGTAAACTAAATCCATTTTCCCTGGTAACTGTTGAAGTGAAACCCTCCTGAGTAAGAATGCAATAATTACATAAGAGCAAAAATGAAATGACACATAAATCAAAACTGCCTAGTGCTGTGGAAAGCAGGCCAGCTTTCTTCTACATTAAAACTGTTCCCATTTGCTCTTCTCAGTTCCTCTCCTTCCTTTATTCTCATGAAATCTCATTTGTTTGTTTTTTTAAAGATGATGAAAGAGATGATGGGTTGGAACACTACAAACTATGTGAGTTGGCACAGTTAAGCTATAAATCTGGAATATAGGAGACCTGACCCATAACTGGATTCTTCATCTTGCATAATTGTTTGTCACCAATATATCCTTGGATAACATGACTATTCTCAGTGCACTGAATCTGCCTGTCCGGTTGGAGCAGAAAAACAAATGGGACAGCCTGAAAAAATATTTTGCTGCAATGGGCCGGATGCATCATATTTCCATCCTACTGGGGGAATTTTTATTCTATGTATTTTAAAAATAGTTTTTATTAAAAGATATAGTAAATATCAAAGATAAAGAAAATAAAAGAGGAAAGGAAAATAAAAAAGGAGATATAATACAGAAAAAAATAAAACAGAAAACATGAAAACATATAAAGCAATGGCTTCTAGATCTTTCTTTCAGCAGTTATGCAGTATATGTAACCCTAATTAATTTTAACCTTACACTGGCCACGCCCAAGCCCGGTTTAGCGAAGGGGGAAAAAAGTTCTGATATGTCATGTGACACCTCCATGACGATGTGAGTTTGACATCCCTGTTCTACAATATAAACCTTGCAAATATTTGGGCTCAGCTACCATCTTCTATTTGCTTCCGTTTTTGCTGAATCCTGAAACTTCAATAACCCAGAATCCAATTCAGTTGTAACTCTTTTCTTAAGAATGTATGTTCAATATTAAGAGGGAAGATCCTGTGTTTGCCCTTTATTTAATCTTAATCTTACTTAGACATATGTTCTCCTCTGCAATTAAAAAAAGGAATGTATTTAATTTTACTCTTTAGCCTTCAAGTCAGTTTTTGAGTCCTGGGAACTGCTACAAGTCCCGGCATTTTTCTTCTTTTATTGTAATGTAAATCAAATTATGTTTTCTCTTCAGTTAATATAGATATTTAGCCTGAGTCCCTGCAATTTTTGGCAAGATTTTTCAGAACTGGTTTGGCCTCCTTCCTAGGGTTGGGAGAGAGAGTGGTTGGCTCAAGATGACCCAACTCACTTTTGTGCCTGAGGTGGAATTAGAACTCACAGTCTCCAGGTTTCTAGTCTGATGTCTTAAAAAATTACTACACCAAACTGTCATACATATGAACAGACCCCAGGAAAAACATCAGAACAATCTGTCCAGAAGAGGGCAGTATTAGGAACAGCTAAGATATAACACAGCGCCCTCAAACCTCTTGGTCTTTGGTAGAGGACCTGAGATTGAAAAAAATACATACTAACCATATGGGTGGAAAGGGCATTTTTTATATGCATACATACATGTGCACACACACACACACACATGCGCACTCACATACATGCAGTGGTGGTATTTGATCAGTTTGGACCAGTTCTGGTGAACCGGTAGGAGCGATGAGCAGCAGAAACTGAACCAGTTCTCTCCGCCACTCTGCTGTTGGGCCCATCGGCCCACCCGGGCTCCCATACTCACCTTTATCCTCTGAATTTGAAGTGCAGCTGCTTTATGTGGCACAGCAGAATGTCATGTGGCAGCTGCTGAAGCAACCGAGATTGTGCAGGCTTGCAGGAGGTGAGTTAGAATGCTTCTGCGCCTGCACAAAGTGTGCATTTGGTGTGTTCATGCACGCAAAGTGTGTGCACATGCGCAAAGTCCGCCCACCAAGCCACACCAACTGAACCAGTGGCAACAATATTTGAATCCCACCACTGCATATATATATATATATATACAAACAACACACATACATACATAGGATAAATTAATTTTAATGCAAAATTTATTTATTATACAAATCTGTTATCTGCTTAATTTTTAATTTTATTTGCAAGGAGCAAGACTTCTGTCAAAACACATATTTTACATAACTTCTCTGAGAAATTCTTGGTAAATTTAACATGGCATATAAATGTTTCTTGCTTAGAAAATATTTCACATTTTTTTTCAGGGTAAAAAAAATTACTCCAAATCAACAAAGAGGATACCTATCTTTACGAAACCATTTACTCAAGAATTTTTTCATTACTATAACCAGAACTGATGCATAATTAGTGGTTAAGAATGACTACTATAAAGGAAGAAACTGACAAGCTGTAATGGAAAACATTTTCAGATAATTCTATAAAAGCTTATTTGAAATGAGAAAACATATTTCCGTCATACTGGGGGAATTCTTATTCTATGTATTTTAAAAGTAGTTTTTGTTAAAAGATATAATAAATATCAAAGATAAAGAAAGTAAAAGAGGAAAGGAAAATATAAAAGGAGATAGAATATAGAAAAAATGAAACAGAAAACATGAAAAAGTATAAAGCAATGACTTCTATCTTCCTTTCAGCAAGTTAATGCAATATATGTAATCCTAATTAAATCTCTCTCTCTAAGATTACATCATAATTCCCTTTTTCTATATTCCACTCTTTCTAAATATCAAAGCCATAAATCATAAAATAATTTTCTTTTTTACACAAAAAGTCCATAAATGTTTCCATTCATTGATGAATATGAATAATGACCTTTCTCTAATTAAAGAGGTCAATTTGGCTGAGCTGTGTGGAGTTTAGTTTTCTATGACCATTTTTAACAATGGTCACAATTAACTGTAACACCCTAAGTATATCCAAAATGTGACAGGCCTTCAATATGGTTCAAAAACTCATCAGCATTTAAATCATCCCATGCCTCCTAATAGAAAAGAATGAATTATTCTACTCATACATTTACATACTTGATTCCTTAAGCCTTTTTTCAGTTGAACAAAATACATCAGGAATGTTTACCTTCTTATCTTCTGTGTTTTGCACTGGATGTAGAGAGCTGGAGATCCATTAAATTTGAGGCAGGCAAGCAGTCTTCCATAATACCGTAGGATTATGTAATATGTCATATCTGATAGGTAAAAACTTCATATGACATCTGGCATTACCGTATGACAGGGATGTCAGACTCAATGCCCACAGGCTGGATCTGGCCCTTGGGGTGCTGAGATCTGGCCCACGAGGCCACCCTGGAAATACTGAAGGACTGGCCCACAGGGCCTCTTTCAGTGAAAATGGAGCCTGGGACGGCCGCGTGTGGCCCTCACAAGCTCCGTTTTCACTGGCAGAGTGCTATTACTATTAGCAAATGTGGCATTTGATCACATGAGTGACATCGAGCTGGCTACGCCTTCCCCCAAAGTCAAACACAACCCTGATGCAGCCTTCAATGAAATCGAGTTTGATACCCCTTCTCTATGATATATATACCACATAAATTTTTGATTGTTTTCTTTGATGGCATCACTAATGGAAACTACTGGCAAACTCCTATTGTTATCCAATTATAACCCATCACAATAGATAAAGTGCCATAAAAAGACCACTTCTGCTAGCAGAAATTGGAAAAAAATAATTATGCTGAACCATTAATAGGTGGTAGCCAGCCTTGTGGTGGGCCAGGGTGGGTTGAACATGATGTTGTGCATTCATGTCACTGACAAACAGTGATGGAACATTTTCATGTCAGGTCATGCAGGATGTGAGAATGAGTACTAACCAGGAAGAGTGTCTTCATGGTCACAATAATAAATACTCTTTAAACTTGGGTTTATTTTACCCTTTCCCTTCTAGGTCAACAGCAAGGAGTGTCACAATCTCCCTATTTCTCAGCAACTCAAGAAGGGTTTTTTTTGTTATAAAGCACATAAAGAAATGCAATAAATAAATAAGGCAGCTATGCTTATCCTCCAGATGGGCAAATTATAATTTTGCTGGTTTGTTATTTTTAGTAGGATCTTCTGAATTCACACATTTAATTTTACTCTGAGGCTTGGCATTCTCAGTTGCTGGCTATTAGAAATCTTCACTTCTTTCTTAGGTGGTTCCTGAATTTGGGGTGGGTTGGTACTGGATAGATGCAATTTTAGTCTAATACTGAAAGCAAATACTTCCTGAAAAAATAAACAGCAGAAAAAGTATCTCTTGTTTCAGGCTTGAAATGCTGCTTTGATTCTGCTTGGCAGTTATGAAATATGACTGCAATAAAGAATGTTGCATTAATTTTAGTTCAAATACCTCTTAAGGCACTTTTAAATGCTGACATTCTAAAATAAATATTTTGTGCCTATTTTTCTTACTTTCAGTGAAGGAACCCTGGAACTTTGAAGACTTGAAATGGCTTTAAAAGCTCTAAATGTCTCAAGTAGGTTGTTCGCATTTATTATTTCATTTTGAAAAGACATAAATTTGTACATCGTCGTATGTATAGCCTGGTTTTCCACTTTTGACTTGGTGTTATCTGCCACTGTCATTTATTCTTGTTAAAAACCGCATCGTTTTGACGATATTCTAAAACCCAATACAAATAAATACAGTATATCAAAGAAAGGTAAAGATTTGAAAAGTGGTAGGAAACATCTCTTGCACAAGGAAGATCAACATATGGAAGTTGGAATTATAGCTAGTCGTCTTCTTTTCCCCCTTCCTTATATCACACTACCCCATCTTCAACATATACAACTAACCTAAGAAAGTTTCTAAGCAAACTAGTGAGGGAAGTGTGCCAATAGTTTGTACTATGTTACAAATTATAGCCCTGCTAGTTGATCACATGAAAGATCAGCTAACGCTGTCTTCCCTTTTGTGTTACTCTCAAAATGTGTTATAGTCTACCTCAATTTCCAGAATTTCTGACTAGTATAGCATCTACACTACAGGGTCCAAATTGGAGGAGGCTGAACTTAGGAATTGTAGTTCTGAATTCACTTATGATTACTCTCTCATATTGTTACCTGAGTCCTTTAGAGCAAAAAGAAGCTCATGAGAGTAATCTTTTTTTTGTTTATCATCAAGGATTCTTCTAAAGAAAACATTTCCCATTTTATAACCCTGGCTGTCATACAGTTTTATGTGGAATTCAGGTTTCATAATTTTCCATTTGATATTGCCTGTGTTTTTCCATCATATTTAAATACAATGTCTATGGAGATTCTCAGTCATCCAGGTCATGATTTTCCCAAACTGGACTTTGTTTCTCCTTGAAAATGATTTCATTCTCATCTAAGAAGCTTCTTCAGTTTTGACTGAATAGTGGAGAATGGAAGGATTTATATTCTTGCAGTCATCTGGTCATTAGCACTCATTCTGAGAGTCATTGAAGCCACTTGGAGGATGATTAAATACAATCTATTAATTATGACAAATACAAACTAGTTGCATGTATGCATTTGAAAAGCATAGCACTGACTGGAAGCCCACTAAGATTTTATAAGGTACTTGCAGAATTTTCCTACAAACTTTGATGGAATCCAGCTCTTGTTGGGATAAAAGGAAGAACTGTAGCATAATATCAGCAGCCTGAAGATGCTCTGTGATTGTCCTTTCTTCCACCAACCTCAAAAAGCATGGAATCACTGCTCACTGCTGTAAATCCTGGAAAAATAAATTTGTCTTATCCCAAAAATAGCTTTTTACTGTGGTTTCAAAAAAAAAAAAACCCCTGCAACTGTGCCAGGAATAAATGTACTCCACCCTTAAATAGTGCTAACGTTGCAGGTTCATGGCAGTCCAGATATGAATTAAAACTGGCAGAGAAGCATGTAGAAGTGTTTTAATACTTTAGTTGCTCTGGCTTAGTTAATAATTCATATTTTGAGACTAAAGGGAGGAAGCTATTGGGTTTAAATGAAACCTGATCAATTTGGGTAATCATATTTGGTGGTGCATCTTCACAGCTTACATTCATTGGTAGGTCTGTAGATAATATGTAAAGGAAGCTTTTCGGAAGGGTGAAACACACATGAGAGGAAATCACATGATTAGAATGAAAAGTGGAACACTTGGGTAAGCAGTATAAGCAGCCCCACAGTTTGGGAATGAAAAAGGTATCTGCTGATGATATATGAAATATTTTACAAGATGTTGCAATAATAATTGAATTTAAGGTTTTTTCTGTTCTTTCCAAAATCTAAGGTAACATTTTGACCCTGTGCCTGAGTAAAGATTATTACAAAAATAAGATTGCAATATACTTAGGGCTGTGATAATTCACTTAATGTGGTTTCCAAATCACTAAGATTTGTAGAAACTTAACACAAAATTTATTATAGTACCCCATTTTAAATGCTTTGAGGTAACTTTTCTCCACAAGTGAAGGGATACAGGTTACAGAACCCACACTAAATAATAGAGTTGTTTTTTTAAACTAGAGAATGTTATTGTGGATAGACAAAAAATAAATGCATGACTTAGAGTCTGAGGCCAAACAGTAAAGGAGCTGAATAATAACAGCCATCCAACAGTCACATAGAAAGAAACTTAAAAATACAAATGCTGTAAGAACTTTTTTTAAAAAAAATATTTAGCAGAACATTGTTGTTTAGGGTGCATTTTATTTCTTGCCCATAGCTAGAAAATGAAAATAAAAAGGCACTTTAGAGACTAGAGTAATTTTTCTTGCAGATCTTGTTTAAATACTATGTTCACCTAACACTTTCTTTTCCAGTCATTTGAAAAGTAGATCATGAAAATCTATAAATAATTTCAGCATTCCAGTAAAGTTTGCTTTTAATAACATAGAAGAAACAAGACACTGTCACAGAAAAAGGAGGGGATGGAAAGGGAAGAAATTAAACATAGGTAAATATGTTTATGAATGGCTTCAGTTTTGACAAAACAGGCAAAGTTGGTGTGATTTTAATGGCCTTGTTTAGCAGCTACAATTGGGACCAGCAATTTGGTCATTAAGTAAAGCAACCGCTGAATGAAACTGCAACTGTGTTTATGATGTTACTTCAGCTTTCTGTTGTTTTACATACTTTTGAAAATGTTGTGTAAGGATTGGTCATAAAGTTACTTTTTTAACACTATTGTAACTGTGAACAATCACTAAATGAGGCAGTCACTACTATCTGTACTATACTGGTAAGCAGTTTTCATTGCCCCCAAAAGTGCCTTTTCAGGAGGCAATTGGATTTTCTTGTTGTTGTTGTTTTGAAGACATTTCACTTCTCATCCATGAAGCCTCTTCAGCTCTGACTGGATGGTGGAGAATGGAAGGATCTATATTCCTTGCAGAAAGTTGGTCATTTGCATTCTTTTAGAGAATCATTGAGGCCACTTAGAGGTTTATCTGTGTCCTCAGGATCACCCATGTAGTGCAAATGGTTGTGAAGGCTTCTTGGTTGCAGGATGTTTTCTGCCCTGTGTCCCTTCATTGTCGAGGACAGGCGCGGGTGGTTGGGGTTGTCTGCATCTCAAAGACTGTAGTCTGCACTTTTTCTAGAAATCTGTTGATACTCCCATGCCATTTGAAGGGTGTTCATCCCATAAAAGTCTATAGAGATTCTTAGTCATCCAGGTCATGGTTGTCCCAAAGGTGCTTTTTCAGGAGGCAATTGGACTTTCTTGTTTTTTTCTTTTGAAAAAAGAAGCACTTGAATAACAAAGTCCAGTTGCCTCCTGAAAAAGCATTTTTGAGACAACCATGATTATTATTATTATTTTATTATTATTATTTATTGAATTTCTATACCGCCCCCTCTCCCAAAAAAGGGATTCGGGGCGGTGCACAGCCAACTAAAAACAGACAATATATACAATTAAAAACAGATTAAACAATTACATCAAGGCCGAAATACAATTTAAAATATAAAACTAATACAAATTTAAAATTTAGAAATTTTTTAAAATTTAAAAACCTAGTTATTAAAAACCCCAAAAAACCGTTACTGGGCCAGGCCGGCCTGTTGAAAGAACAGGGTCTTTACTGCACGCCGGAAGGTCTGAATGTCGGTAATGGCTTGTATCTCCAGGGGAAAATCGTTCCACAGGGAGGGGGCTCCCACAGAGAAGGCCCGCACCCTTGGGGCCGCCAACCGGCAACGATCAGGCGGCGGAACCCCGAGGAGGCCAACCCTGTGGGAGCGCACTGGGCAGCAGGAGGCTGTTGATGGCAGCAACATGATGACTGGGAATCTCCATAGACTTTCAGTTTTCTTTACATTTTCCACAATGCTAGGAGACAGCAGCACAATAGCATCAGACAAGGCAGACTACAGACTGGATGGGAGAGGCAGGAGCTACCATTGGTCTGAAGTCAAATAAAACCAAAAATCAAATCAAATTTTTATTGTCAACACACAACATGTGTACAATTAAATTGAAAAAAGTGGATTGAAAGTGGACCATAATAGTCTCTCTGGCCTCATCTGCTACTGGCCATCTGAATTTACCCTGATATGCTGAAGCCCAAGGCACTTTTTTTTATAGCCAGTAACTATGGATTCTATTTACTTAAGAAGTTCAATATCAGTACAATCAAAGACAATATATCTGTAAGCTTTACCCATCCATAACTGACATGGCCTGAGACATGCCAAAAACAATGATAAGGCATATTTGTATGGAGATAGTCTTTGGAGGTTTGCCCATCAAATGACTTTTTATGGGATCTTTGGTACCCTCTGAGTTCTCTGCTGGCTCTGTGATATTGTGCTATGGATGCTACATGATTGTGGCTCAGCAGTAGGTAGGATCAGCTCATGGAGCACGATTGTGTTAGTTTGATTACACTGGTGTTTCTGGAAATGCAGGAGAAGAAAGTATGTCTATGAACTAATTGCAACATAGAACTCTGAGAGGATGGCAGCTGATATCTTTCCCCAGAATGCCTCCTTTATAGAGTTCATATGCTTTAAAAATATACCTTAATTATCAGTGGTTTAGAAATCATATTTCAATGAATTTTAATGGATATTAAAGTATTAACACAAATAGAATAAGATTATATCATTTTTTCAGAATTCTTCATTCCAAGATGTATGTATTTGTGGGACCATAATTAACAATTTCAAGTATATTATATTGTAGAATGATATACACCATTCCATTAAATCCATTCCATTCCATTCAACCCAGTCTAGCTTTTTTTCTGTCTTCCTTTGAATAAGATGATGGTGTCCTGTAGTAGCTACCAGATCTGAGCTGCAAAAATTTGGATTACTACAAAATGGTAGCCAATAGATAAAGTCTGCCAACTCATGAGTTCTGGCATTTCTGCAGCCTAGATTAAATAGCCCTCACTTGCCGCCAATAATTTTCTTTAGTTGGCCTGAGAAAAGCTATTTATAGTAGCCTTACTAAAGCAGTTATGGTCCTAATGGCCATGTACAGTCTGAATCACACAAGGCTCAACAAGATAAAAAATTTATGCCAAGATAAAATTAGAGACACTTGACTTCTCAAGTATCTTTTTGTAGATATAGTGAAACCTTTGGTTACAAACAAAAGTGTTCGCAACCAAATCGGGTGACGACCAGAATTTTCAGAACAGTTATGCTTCTGGTCACAAACAGATCTTTGGTTAGTGACCAAGCAAACCCAAAAATTGCTGTAGTGATTTTCCCTGCTGTGGCAATTTTCCCTTTGGTGCTTTTTTTTTTTTGATCTGCGAATGCGCAGACGGTCATGACCAAATCGGGTTGGGACCATAGTCTGGGAGCAGATTATGGTTGCAACCCGAGATTCCACTGTATTTGAATGTCATAATCTAAACTATATGTCTTCCCATATACAACAACTAAGGTTAAAATTGATTGTTTCAGAAGAAATTAAAGAAAATTCTATGGTTGGAAAGCAGTTTATCAAAATATGTTGCATAAACCATGAATTATACTTTTTACTAAATAAGTGACAGTATATTTTTCCGAGTTGCTTCTGTAGACATTTGTAGAGCTGGAGTATTATAATAACACATTCTTTGGCTCAGTATTTGTAAACAGCAATGGATCATGCCCAGTATTTCCTAGTCGAACCACAGACAACTACAATGATCTAATATATATCGATTTTACAGAAGACAATGTTGAAAAAGCACTACGCAATCTAAAACCATCTCTATCTATTGGACCGGATGGAATATGTGCCTACTTCTTAAAAAAGCTATCCACTGCCATAGCAGAACCTCTAAGCATAATCTTTGAAAAATCTTTCAGCACCAGCTCCTTGCCAAAACTATGGTCACAAGCCATGGTCATCCCCATCTTCAAAAAGGGAAACCCCAGCCTAGTTGAAATTACAGACAAATCTCTTTATGTTGCGTCACCTGTAAAGTCATGGAATCAATTATTAATCAATCCATCATCCTCCACTTAGAAACAAACAACCTACTCTCTAATAAACAATTAGGAAAATTTTCCTAGTTTTAGGAAAAAACTATCATGTAATCTGCAACTCTTACATTGCAAAAACATATGGACTACACAACTCGATCAGGGCAAAGCAATGGATGCAATCTACATGGACTTCTGCAAAGCCTTTGATTCAGTGGTACATGACAAACTACTCCTAAAACTAAAATCTTATGGTATCTCTGGACACCTGCATAATTGGATAGAAGCATTGTCTGTCAAACAGACAACAAATGGTCAAAATTGGGAGAGTCCTATCAAATTCTATACCTGTCAACAGTGGTGTTCCCCAAGGCAGTGTTCTAGGACCAACTCTTTTCATACTCTACATAAATGACCTCTGTGATCATATCAAGAGCAACCGCGTTCTCTTCGCTGATGATGTAAAGCTATTCAACACCACGGAAAATACCGCTACCCTTCAAAAAGACCTTGACTACGTATCAGAATGGTCAAACAAATGACAACTTCATATCTCAATAAATTAATGCTCTGTCCTATATATTGGCAAAAAAAATCAGAAAATAAAATACAGGCTGAATAGTCAAGATCTTGTTGATGACCCAAACTCTGTAAAGGATCTTGGAGTACTCATCTCAAATGACCTAAGTGCTAGAGCCCACTGTAACTACATGGCCAAAAAAGCGCTAAGAATTGTTAACCTAATATTACGTAGCTTTTTCTCTGGTAATATTACACTAATAACAAGAGCATACAAAACATTTGCTAGACCAATACTCGAATACAGCTTATCAGTCTGGAATCCACATTACGTATCTGATATTAACACAGTTGAGAAAGTCCAGAAATATTTTACAAGAAGAATTCTCCACCTCTAGAGTTCTTCCCTCCTCTACTCGTTGCAGAATACCTTATGCCACCAGACTCGAAATTCTAGACCTAGAAAACCTTGAACTACGCTGCCTTCGGTCCGATCTAAGTATACATTGCAATGTCCTACCTGTCAATGAATATTTCAGCTTCAACCATAACAACACAAGAGCAAACAATAGATACAAACTCAAGGTTAATCGCACCAAATTTGATTGCAGGAAATACGACTTCAGCAACAGAGTGGTCAATGTCTGGAATACTCTACCTGACTCTGTGGTTTTGTTCCCCAACCCCAAAAACTTTAACCTTAGACTGTCTACTATTGACCTCACCCCTTTCCTAAGAGGTGTGCATAAGTGCACCAACATGCCTACCGTCCCTGTCCTATTGTTTCTTTTATATTTTATTTTTCTTATATGTATCCATGTATTCATAACTATGTTTTACTTATACCTATTATCTTGTAAGCAATTGACAAATAAAATAAATAAATAAAATAAATAAATAAAAATAAGAAGACTGAAACAAATTGTCCTGTATTGATAATGCTGTGGAAATGGAACTTGCTTTAACTAATGGATTATACATATTTTTCTTTCTTGAAAAAGATAAAACAAACAAGTAGTAAATACACGGAAAAAGAACTGCATATCAATATCACCAGTGAGTTATTTTAATTGAGACTATATTGGAATTTATAGAGAAAAAAGATAAGCAATACCTGATATATAGGATTATGGAAGTATGTACAAAAAATTGAATGGGTGAAAGAGATATAGACATGGTTTTCAGTTTTTTTCTGTTCTTTGTGAATTCTCTTCAGTACAAACATGATTCGCAAATGGTTTCAGTTAGCTAGTTGGTTAGTTTACACACAAAAATCAATTAAAATATTGATAAAATGCACAGTACCAATGTAAAAAGAGAAAATAATTGACAAAGGATTAATGCATAAGTAGTTATATGTTTTGTATGTTTAAGAGTATAGAAATGAATAGATCTTTTCCCAATACAGGTAGTCCTTGACTTATGAGTGGTCACTTAACAACACTTCAAAGTTACAACAGATCTCCCCAGAGCTACTTAGGACCCATTTTCAGAGTTACAATGGTGGCACAAACCCCCCCAGTCACGTGATCACATTTTTTGGCACTTGGCAAGTGGTTCACCTTTACAGTCATCTGTAGCATTCTGTGGTCACATGACTGTGATATGCACTCTTTTTTACCTCTTTCTGGTAATTACTTCCAGTTTCCAGAAAAAAATACCTATTTGGGGAAAATGGATTTATTTAACGACCACTGCATTCAATTAATGATTGCAGCATTTGTTTAATGAACACCATAAAAACAGTCATAACTTTGAATCTGGTCACATGATGCTTCAGGTTATAACTGCAATGATTTGTGACTATAATTCCCGGCTCAATTATAGTCATAAGTCAAGGGCTACCTCTATGACATTTATGTAACAAATTTATGTACTGTTCTTTAGTTGTATCTACTTCTAACTGGAAAATAATTTTAAAAGTAATTCATGTCACTAAATATAGAGCCTATTTTAGAGCACGTTACATTTGCTAAACACATTACAGAAATGGAAATGGAGCTCAGATTTGCTGTATGGCAGATAACATGTAAATAAGAATGCAGGAGATGGTGAAATAAATAGATTGATCTAGATAGGAACAACAAAGAAAAGCAGAACATTCCCAGAAATAGAACACACCTTGTTTCCCAGGTAAGAGGAACATAAAGGATCTCAGTACTAGTTTGGTCACAGAGTTTATTCCACTATGGGAATTAAAGTATTATCTGCCTTCTCCTGGGTCAGCAAAAAACAATATTGTCACAAAATTAACTGTTTTCATTACAAATCCCTATCCTGCCTTGACTGTGTCTGTTCTAAGTTACTGCTGAATAGGATGTCCTATGTAGGGGATAAATAACATTCTCCTTTGCATACACGAGGCTGAAGTGCTTATTAAGCAAAGCAGGCAAACTGAAACTGCCTGATGACCCTGGAAGGGAAGGGAAGAGAAGGGAAGGGAAGGGAAGAGATAACAAAACCAGATTGTTATCTTTTCTGAGATGAGAAGGGAGCCAATACATGGGCATAATAAAATACATTGTTTATGTTAGTCAATGTTAGTAAAAAAGATAGATTTCTTGTCTCTTTAAAAAAGCAAAATAAGAGGTGCTAGATCGGCCTATAGTAAGGTCAGTACATGCTATTATCAGATCCTACAATCTTGCATCGGAGGTCATGTCATAATTTACACTGCTTTCATATGTATCTGTTCAGTGGATCTTTTGCATCTTTTCAGTGGACATGTAACCGTATTCTGGATGCCAGTGAAAGATCTTTCTCCATTTGCTTTGATTCCTAATTTTCCCACAAATGATTTGTGATTTTTTAAAAATGTGCTTTCAAGTCAATCTTGCCATTGCCTCAAGTGGTAGGATTCAAATTTTTTTACTACCGGTTCTGTGGGCGTGGCTTGGTGGGTGTGGCATGGCTTAGTGGACGTGACTTGGTAGGCATAGCAGGGTAAGGATCGTGTAAAATCTCCTTTCCCACCCCACTCCAGGGGAAGGATACTATAAAATCCCATTCTGTCCCCACCGCACTAACCTGCTTTCCAGCTCCATTCTCCTCTGCAGGGCAACTAAAGAAGACCCAGCCAATCAGCTGGGACTTGAGAGACAGAGAATAGATGGGGGGGAGCAGTCAGAGGTGGTATTTGCCGGTTCTCCGAACTACTTAAAATTTCCACTACTGATTCTCCAGAACTGGTCCGAACCTGCTGAATAGCGCCTCTGCATTGTTTGGAAACCAGTCCCTGCAGTTTTCTTGAAAGCATTTTTGCCATTGCCTGCTTCATAGGGCTGAGAGAGAGTGACTGGTCCAAAATAACCTGGCTGGCTTAGTAGTGCCTGAAGTAAGATGAGAACTCACAGTCTTCCAGATTCTAGCCTGATATCTTAACCACTACACCAGCCTGATCCCTTGTGAATTACAAGCAGAGTGATTCTTTTTTCTTCTTCTTGTGTTTTGCTGTTCCTCTCACTAGCAATGAAGCATGAATGGTAAGGTTTCACTTGGGACCCTGTGTGGAAAAGGATGGCTTGTGTGCCCATCAAATAATGTGATACAAGAGAAAAATATGAGAAGATACCACATTGAAATACTTCAGAAGGATAGGAGGCATAGCTTGCCATGAATTTATTACTAAGTTTTGCGAGCAGGGACAAGTTATTTTGAGAAGCTTCTGGGAAATTTCAATGAAGTAGAGTAGAGCAAATGACCTACTTACTTATTTATTTATCAAATTAATCTAGCCATCTCATGTTTGAAACATATGTGACTCTAGACAGTGCACACAATTCAAACAAAAGCATTAAAACAAGAGCATTAAAAAAAAACATTAAAACTATAAATATATACAAAACCACAAGAGAGCGCATTCAAAATCCTACATACATTATGACCATTTTGTGAGTTTCCTATTTCCATGTAATCATCCAGTCTGCTGACAAAACCAAATTTAAGGACTTTCCTGAATAACCTTAGAATAGTGTAATATTAATTTGGAAATGTACAAACACTTTCGTCTCCAAACAACAGAAATCTGCTAATTTCAGAATAGTGCTTTATAGAATTGTGTAAATGTGTTCCCTTTCCATACCCAAATGAAATAGTGGAAAACTGCTCTCCTTTTCTCTACCAGAGTGGAAGCCTGTAGAGAAATTGAGTTCAAAAGCGAAAGAAGATGACTCTTAAAGAAACCCTGGAAACGTAGTGCCAACAGAGGGCATGCACCACAAGAAAAATGGCTTCAATAGACAGTTATTTATTTATTTGTCAGTTGCTTACAAGATAATAGGTATAAGTAAAACATAGTTATGAATACATGGATACATATAAGAAAAATAAAATATAAAAGAAACAATAGGGCAGGGACGGTAGGCACGTTGGTGCGCTTATGCATGCCCCCTACAGACCTCTTAGGTTGCTGTGTAGGTTACGTTGCCTGGTGACCAGGGGGAACAAGAGTGCCTGGACCTCTCAACACTCCTCTGGTCATACTCATAACTAGTCATCTGACTTTGCTTCCAAGACAATGCTTAGCTTTCTTGCAAATAAGTCACAGACCTGGAAAATGCCTCGTTTTGAAAAGGAGTATTTGGAGATCTCCCCACCTCACTTCATCCCATATATCATATACCTCCATATCTGTGACTTGTTGGGAAGTAACTTGATCTCCCAAATATGCTGTTCTAGCACCTATCTACATATGTCAAATATTCTGATGCAAGTATATAATCGCAGCATTTGGGTGATGGTGTATTAGCCATTTTGGCATCATTATGGTTTGCTGGAGTTATTGTTGCTTCAATAATAGTCCTGCTTATCATAACCATTTTGGTCATTTGGATCTGCTGGTCTTTTTAAAACAAGCTGCAAAAGATTACTGACGTTCAAGGATTCTTTGGTTAAAATATATCATTATTGGAAGCCAGAAGAAGTCTCAGAAGAAATAAGTCCTTGACTTACGAGCAAAATTATGACAGCACTGAACAAGAGACTTACGGCTGATCTATACACCTCAGCATCACTGTGCTCAGCTACCCAGGTTGCAATTACATCATAGCAAGCCACAGTTACCTGATCACAATTTGTGACCTTCTCTGCTGTCTTCTCACAAGCAAAGTCATGGGGGAAGCCAGCAGGGAAGATTTGCAGTTTGCCCCCCTAAGTTAATAAATTAAGTTAATACAGGCTGAATAGTCAAGACCTTGTTGATGGTCCAAACTCTGTCAAGGACCTTGGAGTACTCATCTCTAATGATCTAAGTGTTAGAGCCCACTGTAACTACATAGCCAAAAAGGCATTAAGAGTTGTTAACCTAATCCTGCGTAGCTTTTTCTCTGGTAATATTACACTACTAACTAGAGCATAGAAAACATTTGCTAGACCAATACTCAAATACAGCTCATCAGTCTGGAACCCACATTACGTATCTGATATTAATACAGTTGAGAAAGTCCAGAAATATTTCACAAGAAGAGTTCTCCACTCCTCTACTCATTGCACAATACATTATGCCACCAGACTTGAAATTCTAAACCTAGAAAACCTAGACCTACGCTGCCTTCAGTCCGATCTAAGTATAATATATAAAATCATACATTGCAATGTTCTACCTATCAATGAATACTTCAACTTCAACCATAACAATACAAGAGCAAATAATAGATACAAACTCAAGGTTAATCACACTAAATTTGATTGCAGGAAATACAACTTCAACAGCAGAGTGGTCAATGTCTGGAATACTCTACCTGACTCTGTGGTTTCTTTCCCAAACCCCAAAAACTTGAACCTTAGACTGTCTACTATTGACCTCACCCCTTTCCTAAAAGGTCTGTAGGGGGCATGCATAAGCATACCAATGTGCCTACCATCCATGTCCTATTGTTTCTTTTATTTTTGTTATATGTATCCATGTATTCATAACGATGTTTTTACTTATATCTATTATCTTGTAAGCAATTGACAAACCAAATAAAATAAAAAAATAAAAATAAAATTGCTCCCATCATTTTTTCTTCTGAGGAAGCCCCATTATGGAGTAATGAGATCCTAAGGATCTCGTACTCTGTAGCACCCACCCACCCACCCATGGCCTGTAGCACACACCCATGTATTTATATCCTCCCGATATTCTTTGTTTTAGCAGACTTCCAAGCAGCAAATATTGCATATGGTACACATAATAGAAATTGTTAAAATAAAAGAATTTCTTTATTATAAAAATAAATTATTTACTGGATTAGACTAAGAGCATACTGTCAATTGCAGACATCTATTTTCAATCAGGGACACGGTAGGTCTCCTAGAAGTTTTAAAACTGACAACTACTTTTATTCACAGAAATACACCATAAAAGATACCACCTAAAGCTCAAAACCCTCTGTACATCAAAGTTACTTTTTTACTCATATACGTTGTTTATACTACCAGGAAAAAGAAAATGCTAAAAGAGGACAAAAAAAATTATGCATTACTACAGTGCATGGAATGCTCAACTTTTGGCCAAATCTTTAGATCCAAATTCTGGCACATTGTTCAGGGAACTCAATGTTCCACTCAATCATTATTTAGAATGAAGAAAACATTAATGTTTGTATCTCTTTTATTCTTACCAAAATCTTCAAATCTCGCCCACTTCTTTTTTTTTAAAGATCTGATTACAATGTGAAAAGATTGGGTGAATTAGAAGTGGGTGAAATTTTCTAGGAACAAGCAAAAAAAAGGAAAATAGTTGCTGAGCAAGTCTCTTTCTGGCTGTCAAAATGAAGATTGCGATGGAGGCACTATGGAATCCTAGTCTTACAAGCATTCCTATCTACTACGTATAAATTATTTAGTTCTCTGGAGTATTTTGATAAATTGTGGATTTAAAATATCAGGTGTTATTAAGTTATGAAGCGAGCTGAAAGCTTACAGAAGTGTTGGATAAAGTCAATGACTGCAATATAATCAACGAGGGAGAATACAACTCCTTTCTATATCCTACAGAGTGGAATAAATTTATGATTTGACTTTTAAAGGCTCTGCCTGTTTTTGATTAAGAAATAAATGCAATGGTGGTGACAGTCTAACAAGCAGAAACTGAAAATCACCTCCCTTCCTATTCATTACATTAAGCAACAGCACAAATATGTATTTCTTCAATGCTGTAACTGTTTGGGGGATCAGGAAGAAAAAACCCACCTGAAGCCATTTTTTGACAAGGTAACAGATCAATGATAGTAGAAATATAAACATATTGAGAGAGGAGAATTTAGTTAGTCCTGCAACAGGATACTAAGAACATTTCTGCTTCTGCAGAGAAATAACCTCTCTTTTTCCAAACATATCTTTTACATTATTTTTTTTCTTTAAAAAGATAACAAATGGTATAAATGAAAAGAAATCATATGTGTAAATGGACTCTTTTCCCTGTCCTTGGGTGAGATCTATATTGGGGGTGTGTAAGTAAAGAATCATGGGTAATTCAATACTTAATAATTTTTTGAACATTTGCCTTCTGTTACACAAAGAGTTTATAAAGTCCTTGTGAACTTTTAATTTTTTATAACTTTACCTCTATATAAACAATTTATAAAATGGAATGGAAAAGAAATTTATTTAAGATTTAGCCTGTTTATTTGTAGGAAGGTTAACTTTCAGCATATTCTGAAATATCATTTTGGTTACCAAGAACAGAATGATTTTGAAGTTCTCTAATATGTTCTGCAGTTTTGTCTGACTTATAGCATTGTAAATTTGTCAGTCTATTATTTTATTCAATACCCAGTTAATCAAATTCTCTTTCTATTCCATTATATACATTATTTCTTACATAGAGGTAAAATTCGAAAAATTAGAATACCGTGCAAAAGTTCATTTATTTCAGTAATGCAACTTAAAAGGTGAAACTAATATATGAGATAGACTCATTACATGCAAAGCAAGATAGTTCAAGCCGTGATTTGTCATAATTGAGATGATTATGGCTTACAGCTCATGAAAACCCCAAATCCACAATCTCAGAAAATTAGAATATTACATGCAATCAATAAAACAAGGATTGTACATAGAACTATATCAGACCTCTGAAAAGTATAAGCATGCATATGTAATCAGTACTTGGTTTGGGCCCCTTTTGCAGCAATTACTACCTCAATGCGGTGTGGCATGGAAGCTCTCAGCCTGTGGCACTGCTGAGGTGTTATGGAAGACCAGGATGCTTCAATAGCGGCCTTCAACTCTTCTGCATTGTTCGGTCTCATGTCTCTCATCTTTCTCTCTATAGGGTTCAGATCAGGTGAGTTTGCTGACCAATCAAGCACAGTAATCCCACGGTCATTGAACCAGGTTTTGGTGCTTTTGGCAGTGTGGGCAGGTGCCAAGTCCTGCTGGAAAATGAAGTCAGCATCCCCATAAAGCTCGTCTGCGGAAGGAAGCATGAAGTACTCCAAAATCTCCTGGTAGACAGCTGCGTTGATCCTGGACTTAATGAAGCACAGTGGACCAACACCAGCAGATGACATGGCTCCCCAAATCAACACAGACTGTGGAATCTTCACACTGGACTTCAAGTATCTTGCAGTGTGTGCCTCTCCATTCTTCCTCCAGACTCTGGGTTTTCTGTACTAAAATATGAATCATAGTTCAAATTTCTTTTTGCTTTATCACATGTTCACCATAGTTGGAAAATCAAAAATCATAACAATATTTTGGTTGCGTATTGTGTGTAGGAGCTAAGGTAAGGCCACTGAATACACAGTCTCACTTCAAAATAAAGCTGCAGGTCACACTGCTTCAAATCCAAATATAAAATTTTGTTATCTACAGTCTATATTAAACACAAATTTACAACTAATGCTTTATAGCTTGACTTTACAAGTTTGAGGGAAGTAGTTTATAGAAAAAAATAAATTCACCACCATATATATTGCTGATGAACTTCATAATTCACCTAGTTCTAAAAAATAAGGGATTCTGTGAAAGGATTGAGACGTTACTATTCTGCCTTCAATATAATTACTATTCTGCATTTTTTTCAGGCCCAAAGAATTTAAGAACACTTTATCATCACAAATACTTCTACTGACCACAGGAACTTAATCTAAAGGAAGATACACAATGCAGAAAGTGCAGGTTATAATTGCCTACCACTGATGACAATTATTGGATGTTGTATTGGCATTATTTTATTGGTGACCTAAGCTGATTTTTATTCTGGCTTGCTTCACATAACTTGGTAAATATAATATTGTTTATTTGATTTTGGCATGAATCCAGTATATTGCTTAGGTTTATGTAGGAAGCAGTCTTTTAGCTTGCTCAACAAATAGTAGTTAAAACTGAATGAGCTTGATGTGTGAATGCAGAGGGTTTTTTTTTTCAATTTAATGTAATAAAAACAAATTTCTTAATGAATCTTAATTCATCTGTTTCAGTTATGATTGAAGGATGGCTTTTCCTGGTATATTGACAAAAGGAGAAGGAGAAAAAAGTAGCCAAGTCAAAACTATCCATCAGTCCTTCTGCTTTGCTCATCATGCAGATGTTACTATGAGAGGCAATTGGGACTGGCAACAGGGACAGCAAAATCTTTGCTGTTTTGTTTTCTACTAACTCACATATGGATGAAAGTACATTGGGGAAATCAACGAATGAGCATCAGAACATGAAAAAGTCCCCTAGTTTGGTTTTTCCCTGCTGGTATAGATATTGCATCCTTTCCCCAAAGCAGTACATTGCATGTAAAACTGGTATTTGCTGCCAATATCAATAAAAGCAGTCAGAAGGAACCTGAATACATTATCACAATATAATGTCCACAGTTATGTCAACAGATAAGTGATCTGTATTAGCATTATATTAATACAATATAACTTCTAGACAGATCTACTCAAGAGAAAATTATAGGGGAAAAAACCCCTTTAGTTCAGTCTATTATTCTTCAGTGACAACAATTCTCCTAATTCTTTTTGATATAAGATTGCCTTTATTCAATTTCTTACCACTAATCTTTGGCTCAACTTAAAAAAAAATTCCTCTGCCTCTTTTAGATTCAGAGTTCATCTCTTATTCATTTGTCAATGTGCCAAGGTAAACATATTTAGTTCTTTTAATCAATTCTCATAAGTCAGTGCTCTAATCTAATTACTTGTTTTAACTGTTTACAAAAAAAGCCAAATCCTTGTTTTTAAACCACTCTGACTTCAGGCATCTTTAAGTGTTCTCCAAAATTTATGGCATAATTATCATTTAGCAGAGTTCCCAGTGCACTTTTATACATGTGCACTGCCAAATGTTATGGTCACTATTATAAATACAGATTGTGAATGTCAAATTTTCATAGACTTAAAGATAAGAGGTAGGCCTACATGATTTCACAAGAATCTGCAAAGATCTCAGTATTCGTTTATAGGCTGAGATTGCAGAGGCCAGGACTTTCTGTTTCCTGTTTTATCCGGAAGCTTCATTCTTTTGCTTTTTTGTTTCATGCTGAAAGAAGTGGAAATGTTATCAGTCACTTGGAATTTCCTCCCCAAAGGGGTTAGAGAAAACTATCTCTGTCACGCAGAAGATTCCAGTTCAATTTTTTGACCATGATAACTTTGTCAGTCAGCATGAGCAGCAATGTGCATATTAAAAAAAAATCAGTTAGTATATTTTCACATGAACAAAAAAAATAAATCAGAATTAATAGTTGGGTAATATCAAAATGACATGAAAGAACATGCCAGATTATATACCTCACTGGACAAATATATGTTTTTAAAAAAGCAGGAGAAAGAACAAAAAATTCCTAACATTAAGCTTGTTGATGCAGCCTTGAAATCTGCTTGCTTAAAGCCACAAAATGGAGGCTCTAGATGGAATACACTGAAGCCTTTCTTCACGTGCATCTAACCATAAAATGAACATACTTATTTTGCTGTGTCTCCATGATGCTGCCTTAATCTTATCGTCACCCCACAAATGAGGGTAATTTAAATCATCTTGATCTATTCTGTTTTAAAAGTAGTGTTTTGGCCCATAAGTTGCTAGATATTAGTCAACTATTCTGTGAGCAAAAACCCTTTCTGTAGAGGAAGGGAAGAGCCTAGACTCTATGGACCACTTCAAACTAGTGCGGTCATGCTCCACTTGTTCTCAGTTTCTCTCCAGGTAGAATTAGTTGCTGTACCTGTCAGGTCTCTGCTGCTTATTGATCAACAGTTGAGTGGAGTTGGGAGTATAATGTAACTTTAGCATTCTTCAAAACTACAGTTTTCACAAATGAAAGATATGCTTAGTTTTTGTAAAATGGATGTAGAATAATTACACGCTGATATTGTGAATGAATGCAGTTGCTTGCTACCTGACACCGAGATAGTCATGACTATTAGAGAAAAGACTATGGCCGTGATGGCAAACCTTTTCATGTTGCATGCCAAAAGTTCGCTTGCGTGAGCGCTCGCATGCCTGTACCCATGATGCAATGCGCATGTGACTCCCCCCACCCCTGTGTGCATGCGTGCGGGACCCACACTGCATGCCTTTATGCATGCACACACAACCCCCTGCATGCCACATGCCTCTGTGCATGCATGTGCATCTCCCCCATGCGCATCTCCCCCCATGCATGCACAGCAGATATCCGACAGTCAGCTGACTGGCGGGGGGCATGTGCATGTGCAGTGGGGCTCTTCTGGGCAACCTCACGGATGCTAGCAGAAGTGGCTCTGTGTGCCACTTCCAGCACGTGTGCCATAGGTTTGCCATCATGGGACTGTGGCATTAATAAAATTATAGAATACCATTTGATCCAAGAAATATGTAGAATCATTTGCAGAGGCAGTTTTCAACAACCCCTATTAAATCCTCTGCAGACTATAAAATCATGCACCATGAGCATGAGTACTTGGAAATAGCTTTTTGGGTGATGATAGGAATTGCCTATTATGACTCCACAAGTGATTCATAGCCTCTATTTCTTGGAGATTATCTGACCTCTCTACCTGTCGGTTCACACTCCCTTTCACATTCAGACAAGTGTCTTTGGAAATAAACCAACAAACATCCTGCCAGACTTAATCTACTCACATTCTTTTAGTTTGTAGAGCACAAAAATGTGACAGAGAGGCCTTCCAGATTACTTTTTATCATACCAATACAACTTCACATTTATATAGGTTTTTTTTTTAAATGACTTAACTAGTTCAACAAGGTACAATATGCAAAAACTCAGTATTTGTGTATTCCTTCTCTTAAGTCTTTCCTGATTGAATTAGCCAAATTTTCTTCCTTTGAAGCTCACTCTATTTCAGACATCTGGATCTTCATAACATTTTTCCTTTCTTTGCTACTAGTTTTTCTATTACATTTTTGAGAGAGTTGTTTGAGTGTTCAACTTTTTCAATGTCTTTACTAAGTTCTTGTCATACCATTCCTGTACTATACAGAGTTCATGTACCAATAAAAATGTCTTTGCAAAATTTCTTCTGAAGCAGAAATAGATAATTGCTTTGGCTTTCCCTCATCCAAGAAACTTCATGATGCTATGTGAGTTATAAGGGAGGTACTTGCCTTAAATCAATGCAGTTCCTACATATGAAAAAGACCATAGATAAACTTGGGAAGTTGTAGCCATCACCTGTGAGGTCTGACACAAATTTAGATGGTGTAAAAAAAGAACTGGACAATTTATAGAGGATTAAGTAATTGTTAGCTCTCAATTAGCATACCATAAAAAGCAGTTCAAATCCTGGTGACTTTTCTTAGCAACAGTATGTAAATAGGTTGCCATCTTCTTTTAATACATTTTTTTTCAGATTCTAATCTTAGGATTTCTTTCGCTCCAAGTACTAATCTTATCCATTCCTGCTTAGCATTTTGATATCACTCTAGGCCAGATAGTGCTACCACCAATTGTAGACATTACTAGGGAGTGATTTCAATTAAATCTATAACATAATTTCTTTTAATCTTAGCATTGTAGAAAGTTAGCACCCACCCCTCTCCTAGAAGAATGAAATAGTCTAGGAAATATTAAAAAGGCAGAATATTATATTTCCCTGGATGAGAAAATGAGAGACACGTTTTTTAAAGACAAAGCAGCTCCCTGCAGCTCCAGGGTGATGAGATTAAGACATGGTTCCCAGGACATGTTAGGATTAGCCCTCTGCCCATCTAACAGCAGGGCTCACTACATTGTGAAATCACCTGGGGATGGTACATCATCCCACAGTTCAACCAGACTTATCTCAGACAAATCCCTAGGATTTTATATGACGTCAAGCCCGAAATTGACATATGCGTAGCCATTTTATTTAGTCCTATTATATATTCCTTTTTCTTTCTTTCTCTTTGCTGGCTATGTGGAGAGGGTTTTGGGTTTCCTAAAGTGGGAGGAGTGGAGATAGTGAGGTTTCCTAAATAAAAGAAATTGTTTTGGAAGATGGACTTTGCTCTTTTCTTTTTAAATGGATTTCATCACTTGGAAACCTGACACATGATCCCTAGAGCAAACAGGCTACCTGCCCTTGCCACAGGAACAGGAAGCTCCAATTCAAAGCCCAAGAGGATATAAATTCTCTCTCTTTCTCTCTCTCTCCCTCCCTCCCTCCCTCTCTCCCCCGTCCTCTCTCTCTTCCATGTGGTCATCTACCCAGAATCATATATGCTTGGTGGTTCTGCTTCACCATTAAACCATCCTTCCAAGCAGCCTCCATGTTTCCAGTTTCTTTCTTTCCACTTGGAACTGAACCCAGATGGACATTTCTTCCAACAGCATGATGACTAAACTTTTCTATTGGGTTTAAACTATTTAAAATACCCACCTTTGATCCTCACAATTTAATAATCTTGATTTAGCATACATTTGAATACAGAGAAGGATTTATATTTTATGGCTAATATGCAACTCTTACAGGTTTCTGCACTGTAGCTATAAGCTGCTGAATGCCTGTGTGTAAATAAAGCTAGTTTAAGAACTCTATTTTACCCCTTTCACTGCTTTGGCCAAAGGATGACCTGAAGTTCTGTCTGGAGCATATTTACCATAGCTTTACCTCCTGGAGTGATAGAGGAAGAAGAAGGATACACCACAGTTTTACCATTTTTCCTGAGCTAGCTGGGGAATGTGGCAAAAGTCTCATCAGTTTCACCCAGTTTAAAAAGAAAGAAAAAACAGTCCATCATTTCAGTGAATTTATAAACAAAAAGGCAAACAAAATTCCTAACTTTTCACCATTCAGTTTGTGAACTTGGAAATAAAACTCATCATGGAGAGCAGAGAACAGTAACTGGAAGACATGGTATTCCTGCCCCAGTAGTGCATAATAATAACAGTGAAGGTGTTATCTTACAATAAACTGAAGTGGGGGCAGAAGAAAAGACACTACTGCTTAAACACTATTTTTGACATGTAGCAGAAAAAGATAGGCAAAAATTGGTTTCCTCTGCCTTCCATACGGGAGTTAAGGGTGATAAAAGTCAATGGTGTGCATTGCTGCCCTTGAAAAATAGTCAGTGATTTGTACTTAAGAATAAGAATAATAACAGTGATTTGTACTTAAGAATAAGAATAATAACAGAGTTGGAAGGGACCTTGGAGATCTTCTAGTCCAATCCCCTGCTGCTCATTTCAGACAAATGGTTGTCCAATCTCTTCTTAAAAACCTCCAATGTTGGAGCACTCCCAACTTCAGGAGGCAAGTCATTCCATTGATTAATTGTTCTAACTGTCAGGAAATTGTCGACTTGTGCTGGAGCTTGCTGGCCAGTATATGATTTGTCCACAAACTCAGCATCAGTTTATTCAACTCAAAAGAAAAAGAAAATTAAGTATGTATAATACTGCAGCCTCCCCTTTCTGCTAGAAACACATAAGGTAAGAGTATTTTGCATACTTCATGAACTAGAAGGGAAAATCAAGGTTAGCTTGGACCAAGATATGTGTGCTAAATTTCATGTTTTTTAATATAGACTGCATACTCTAGTACATCTTTCATTCATCCCTTTCAGTAGGTACGATGAATGAACAATGATGTTATAAGCACTGAAAATGTACACTCCCAGAAAGGCAGATCATAGAACAAAGATTAGATTAAATACTGTACAATCCATGGAGGAAATAAATGGCAACCCATTTCACAATACAGTGAGGAAACATAAACATTTGCAACCAAACCAATGTCAATATAATAAGAGGTGAACCCTCTAGACAAGAAAGTATTGAATGACTTACTGCGGAAGAGCAAGGGCAGATGTAAGTAGTACTAATGCTTCTTTTATTTTATCAACTTATATGGTTCATTCATCTCACAAAACTACATTTAAAAACAATAAAAATTAATATTAGCAAACAGTAAAACACTACAGTGGTCACCAATTGTAATCTCAGGCAAAAAATCAGCTAAAACGTCTCAACTGGACATCTGACCACCTACCTCCAGGCTCTGGAGTACACTTAAGTTTTCAACGATTTAAAACAGTATTTATGATAGATGAATGGATGAAAGCTGAAAGGATGTCCAGCTGCTGATGTCACAGAGGGAAAGGAAAAGTTTAGGACTGCAAATTCCAGATTGGCACATGGAATGTCAGAACTGTGAATAATGGCAAACTTGAAGTTGTTGATGTCTAACATTGACATTCTCGAAAGAATGGGCTACTTTATTTCAGAAAAGTGGCTACTACATACAAGAAAATAATAGAAGAAACTGAGCAACTACAATTATAGCTTCTGTTAATAGGATGCCATAATCAGTGCTCACTACACCCTAAACATGACAGAACTTGAAAAAGATGATTTTGCTTTTTTAAGCTTAAGTTGTGATTTTGCAAGGAGAAGCTAAGTTGCATGTCAACATCAAGTTTCTTTCTTTCTTTCTTTCTCTCTCTCTCTTCTTCATCTTTGCTTTCAGAGTATCTAATTTGATTTTTGTAGTGTTAGTCCAGTGATATCCATGTGTAGATCATCTTCTAAATTGTTAGAAGAAAGACTTTGATGTAAATATTGTTTGTTTGTTTTGGTAGTATTCCATCTGTATTTCTCTTAAGTCATTTTGGGTGCTTCAGACATATGTTCCATTTACCTAGCGTAACATACCGGTTTAGTAAAATTAGTAGGACATGTATTTTTAATGCTGTATCAACAAGTGTATGTTTTAAATAAAGGGTTCCTATGTAATTGTTGTTTGTTGTGATATTTGTAAATCAAAAGGAATTTTAATGTAGCATTAATAAAATGATAAATGTATAATAGGTGGTGGCCGAATAAATAGAATACTGGGAAGTTTCTAGTTTAGAAAGAAGTGAAAGTGAATTGGAAGATAAATAATTTCTTGCATTGCTCAACTTGGTTAGGATTTATAATTTTATGGGGGTAGCAGATATTAACATAATAGTGTAGAATCTTCCTTTAGGACTGTTTAAAAAACAATAACAGGTTGCAAAGTGTTATTACATATATGCTCTCTATTATTAGATCTTGATTCATTGGGTATATATATATTATGCTAAATTTAGATTCCTTTGTTTTTTTTGTAAAAAAGGGGGGGAATATGCTTTATGATGGATCAATAATTTCATTACAAGTATGTAGCTTCTAAGATAAATAGTGGGTGTTGGTCTAAGAATCTCCTTCAGTTTCTGTTGTGAAATTGATTAAGTAACTTTGGGTTACTTCACAGGGCTACTGGGATATTAACATTGGGAGATCAGAGACCTTTTTAGTAGGCTTTTAGTAACAAATCAACGAACTAGGGTTTTAAGACTATTATGTAATATTTATTAAACATTTTATTTATTAAACTTTTTTATCCAGTGTCAAATTTAGATTATATTTGTAACTTGCTTTTGGACTTTTTGGCCATAAACAAAATTGATTGATCTAAATTAAGGACATGGACTGTCCAAACACTGGCTAAAACATCATAAAAGTCTTGCTTTTAGTACATTGTTGCTTTGCAGAACATTATAACCAAATATAATACCTGTATTTTTATTTTTTTTTAATTGATAACAAAGCTGTCATTAGAAATCAATCAAACAGCCCACTGTTACTCCTCAAATCAATAGGTCCAAATTTGGTTGTGAGGAGTTCATCCAGATGATTCCCATCGGCTGCACTAAACCTCAGCAAGTCTGGTCTTGACCCAAGTCACATCTACTGTTTTCTTCATGTTTTCGATTTGGAAACATGAAAGGTTTAAGCAGGAAGACTTTTGGAAAGAGGAGGCTGAAGGAGCCATTAGAGTTATCCTAAGTAATATAACAGTCCCATAAAAAACTTCCTCGTTTCTACGTCAAAAATGAAGAAATAAGGTAATGAGTTTCCTATCAGTTCAATCTCTCCCTCTCTCTCCCCTCCCCTCCTTCCCTCTCTCCACACATCCCAAACATACACCCACACCAATCCTAGTGCTGTTTATTTATTTTTTTCAGTTTGGGTTGGAGCCGGGTTGAAGTTACCCTATTATTTCTGGGAGGAAATCCAAAAGGGGGAGGTGGGAGGAGCGGGGAAAGGGAGGGAGGCGGGCAGGCTGTCTTGGAAATGAAGATTAGGAAGGTAAAGAGAAGCGCGCTATTTTCTTCGCTTACTGCGCGCTTAAACCATTTTGCCTGGAAAATGTATTAGCCCTGATGCTTCGCCTCTGGAAAGACAAAGACGCCCCGCTGCAGGCCAGAGAGCGGAACTGAGGTGGAAGTGAAAGTGTGGAGGAGAGAGAAAGCGCCGAACAGGAGCGAAATCGGCGAAATGTGCCTCTCTAGGGTTGCTCCCGAAAGGAGGCAGAGCTGCGGCTAGATGGACAGGGAAAAGCTCCGGGCGGCAGCGTCTGTTTGCCTGCATCCGCTTCCCTAAACACGAACAAACCTTTCGGGTGGAATCTGTTTTGCCCCCGGCAAAGCTATATGGCAGCCCCCGCGGTCTGAAAGAGAGGATCTGAAAGAAAGTTTTGGAGAAGAAGTTTGCTACAAGAGTAAGTTTCACTGCTGTTCTGAGCCTTTGACGTCGTGTTTGTGTGTGTGTGTGTGTGAGAGAGAGAGAGAGAGAGAGAGAAGCGAGACAGGCGGTACTAATAGTATGTAGATCATACAAATCTTTTTGCCTTTTTTTATGAAGTACTCCCAGTATTGAAACTGCCGTTATTGTTGAAGAATGCCCCACATCCATTCCCAGGGACAAGAGTGCTCATCATCTTTCAATCCATAGTTCAACTTCAGAATATCAGCTGTGTCCCTATAACAGAATCCGGTTAGCTTTCTTCTCACTGAAGGGGTTGCTGTCGACACATATACCACTGTGAAGGTTGAACCTCACTTCGAAAGAGAAAAGTGACACAATAGTCAGCAGAAATGTGTAAAGCCATTTTTTAAAATGTGTTTTGGGAGGATCGGCAAGATTTCTCTTGATGACGATTCATTCTAAGAATGTTGGATATCTTTGGTCTTTTTAAAGAGCCCAGTAATAGTGTGTTTCTACTCCCTTTTTTTTAAGGTCACAATGAACTGGACACCACTGGTGAGTTTAACTGTGCTGTGGGCAACGTGGCTAGTGTGTGGCTCACATAAGCCAGTGAGGCAAGCTGAGAGAGGGAGTCTTGGAGTCAGAAAAGAGCCTGTGGCCTACAGGAATGGTATCAGGAGATCTGCTTCAACCCAGCCCAGATTAGGCAAGGTGCCTCGGAGACGTGTAAACCTTCCTGGGAGGTATTGGCAACGTCCCCTTGTTAAAAGGGATTCTTTGGAACCTGAAAACCCAGCAGCCTCTTCCTCAAAAAATAAACCTCAGGTTCGGATAAGGACTGGTGAGATAAAAATACGGCAGACGAAAAGACCTAAACTGGAAATGATTAAAGATGAAGGAACATCCATTGCAGTCCAGTCACGGGTTGTGCGTTTCTCATCAGCGTCCAGTTCTCCCAATATTCTGGCTAGCTTTGCAGGCAAGAATAGAGTCTGGATCATCTCTGTTCCCCATGCCTCAGATGGCTATTACAGACTCATGATGAGTCTGCTGAAGGACGATGTCTATTGTGAGTTAGCGGAAAGGCATGTCCAGCAGATTATACTGTTCCACGGGGAAGGTGAAGAAGGTGGTAACGTTAGGAAGATATCCCCTGAAGGTAAAATCCTGGAGCAGCCTCTAGATCCGAGCCTCATTCCCAAACTCATGAGCTTTTTGAAACTAGAGAAGGGGAAATTTGGAATGGTGTTGTTAAAGAAGACACTGCAAGTTGAGGAACGGTACCCTTACCCAGTAAGGTTGGAAGCTATATATGAAGTCATTGACCAGAGTCCCATCAGGAAGATTGAGAAGGCAAGGCAAAAAGGCTTCATACAGAAATGTAAAGCGGCTGGAGGGGAGGGCCAGATCATCAAGGAAGGGCTCGGTGGGGGCAACAGCACAAGAGTGGCTCCCAGTGGTGGTCGTGTCCCGCCATTCCCGAGAAAGGAAGAAACAAGAAAAGGCAAAATGCAACCAACCAGAGTGAAAACTGTGAAGAAAGTGGCAGCAGCCACAATGCCATCTTCTTCCCCCACTACAACTAGAGCTACTACGTTTCCTCCAACAACCACAACTCTCAGGCCAGTTGCCAGAATAACGACCATACCAAGCAGACCCTCAACTACCATCACAACTACTCCAACTACACAAAGAACATGGACCACAAAGTCACTCACAGAGCTTCCCACAGAGCCTGAGACAACTATTGCTCCCGAGACAGAGACCTCCCTTTCTATATGGAGAGAAAACCGCAGAGGAAAGTATCCAGGCCACACACAAAGGCAACCAACAGCTACTAAAAGACCCAGGAAAGCCAGTCATTATGATACTTACACAGAAATGCCAAGGGCCACCTCAGAGCATTACACCAGAGCAAATACTGGCAGATTCAGAGACAATCGCACAGACAAGGACAGTCGGGACTCCGGCATCACAGCTGGCCAGCAGAAGCGTCCTAAAAGCAAGCAGCCCAAAAAGAAAGCCCAGGACAAGATACTGAACAATGAATACGAGGATAAATATGACTTAGGGCAGCCTGCCATTCCTCATTTAGAGGAAAGCATCCCCATAAGAAATATTCCACCCAAGAAAGCCAAAGAGTCGAAGAAACGCATCCCTTTAAATAAATCTGACAAGAAGAAAGAAAGGTATGAGAAGAAAATTGAGAGACAGGCCAAAAAAGACAGAGCTGAAAGGAAAAGCAAGCAAGAAAAAGAGCGCAACAAGAAAAACAAGAAAGGAAGCAAGACAGAGAATGATGGAAGCCTGAAACCTCACACCAAGTCTTTCACACAGACCTCCAAGAAATCTGTGACAAACCTTCTGAACTTCTTTGAAGGCAAAAGACGACTGTTGGTAAGTAGATTATTCTTGAACATACATCACTCACATTATGAATTATGAATAAGTATAGATTTTTCTTTCTAAACAGGCATCTATTGCATTAGTTTGGCTTTTGAAACTTTTTGATAGCAGCCAGTATTTTGACAGGTTCATTTTGATGGTACCATAATATTAACTTTCCTCTTACTCGGGCATGATGAACTTATAATTTTCTAGATATTCTGTTATTCAGGTCCTATCACCCCTCATCATGTTGGCTGAGATTGTTGAAACTGAAGTCCAGCAATATCTGAAGGACTGCATTCCTCTGCTTGAATGGCCTTCTGAGAAAGCCAAATGCTATTCTTGTGAACCAAAGGTGCTGCTAGAATGGAAGAGTCCTTGGGAGTAACATTTGAGTGTTACACTATCCTTGCATCGTCCATCCCACATTCTTCTCACTCCTATTTGCATATATTCCCAGCCTTCTCTCTATTTTCATACTTTTTACAAGTATCGGGAACCTTTCTTTCACCAGTGTGCAACTTTTTAAAGAATTTTTGAGTCACTACAAAACATTTCTGCAGAGAGCTGCTAAGGTAAAGAGCATGAGAAAGGGCCCCTTAGTTGGTGCAAAATCTAGATTTGCACTCAACTATCTGCATTCAATTGCACTATAGTAGCCAAAAATTGTGTATTGATAGTACAGTTCTTAGGAAAAGGTTTATTTATTTTGTGGGAAAACCGTGTGTTTTTATACATCAATCTTTGCTGTCTATGTTGTTGAATAATATAATACTGAATTAGTCATGCCTTTTAATTAGCTGAACTGGAGCTTCTTATCAATATCTCTTCACTGTTCTCTAGTGCCAAATTTCCTGCTGAAGGGGGAGGACCTTTCAAAATAGACCTGAGGCATGGGCAACAAAAGAAAAATGCCACAAAGTCATGTTGTATGAGTGGAGCTTCACCCATGAAATATTGCACATATCCCTCAATGTTTAGGATATTTAAAAAAAATTATTGAATTCACAGAAACAGCTATTACTATAGCAATAGCATTTAGACTTATATACCTCTTCGCAGTGCTTTACAGCCCTCTCTAAGCGGTTTACAGAGTCAGTATATTGGCCCCAACAATCTGAGTCCTCATTTTAACTCACCTTGGAAGGATGAAAGGATGGAGTCAACCTTGAACCTGGTGAGATTCGAACTGGCAAATTACAAGCAGCCAGCAGTCAGCAGAAATACTACCTTCTGCTGAAGATGTCTTACATAGCCATATCTAAGAAGGCTTTCCATATTCAATTTTATACCTGGGCCACATACCTTCTGGAATAATTGACTAGGAACTATAACTGCTACCAATCATGGATGAGACTAGACTCAGAATGGTTGGGGACCCTCTGTCTTCATCTGACATTTTTAAAAAAGAATTATACCATCCCTTTCATATTCTGTTTCTGGCTGACAACTTTTAGGAAAATATTTTCAGGTGTAACATTTTTAGGTCAGGTGCATTTGGCCTTCCCCCACTAACAGCTCACTTTGCCACTTAGTTCTCAGTCAGGAAAATAAGAGCCATGGTGAATCTGGGGCATGGCCTCCATACTGGGTTTATAGTACCTTGCTAACCAAATGCCTCGTGTTTCCTAATTGGGAGTCCATGTTTTCAAGTTGCTTAGTCAGTGGCATGGCTGATGTATCTTGAAGTGAGGGAGCTAAGGGCAAGGAGTCTAGCCATACTTTTCACATCTTCCAAGAGGTTGCTTGAGTTCCTTTGCCAGCTGTTGGAACGTCAGTTGTTTCTCTAACAAAAGGAATTAGTGTAGGAACATTTAAAACACTTCTGGACTGAGGACAAGATGTTAGCATATGAAACATTAGCATCCTCTGATTAAGGAGTGCCAGTGTAAACTGCAAGTAAGAACAGGATTTAGAGTGGTGAGATACAACTGCATTTAAAAGTGGGTAGGTCCTGGAATTAATAAAGTACAATTAATATGATTACTTCTTATATTTTTAATAATCCCCTTCTGTCATAGATATTTTTAAAATATAAACATTAGTTTTAAGACAGTAAACTATTCACATTCTCTTAACTTCAGAAACAGATTATTTCATGTTCCTAAATGTCAGACAAATTAAACTAACCATTTGTTCCCTTTTCAAGTAAATGAGTCAACTTGACTATGAGATATGAAAAGTAGAAAAAGGACTTCTCCCTGTTCATGGGTGACTTAGGAACAGATCATAATGCTCACTGGGATCCAAAATATTGCCTACAATGGTACTTTATGATAGAGGAGGGAAATATGTAGCCTTACATGTTCTCATCATTCTTCAAAATCAATATACTTGATAAGAGTGATTGATAAAATTTTGAAAGATAAAGTTTTCCATCCCTACCTTTGTTTGACATTAGCATCACACATTTCTAATAATGTAATTATAAATCTATTGGAGCAAATCATTAAATATTTTCTCAGTAATTTGCACAAGTTATCAGAAAACAAGAAACAGAGATGGTAGAATCTATAAGCCAGTAATATGAGGCAATGAATTAGCAATAGTTGAAAACAAGACGTTGCATGTTTATTGTTTTACAGTTCATGCTAAACATATTTATATATATTTCAACTTCCAGCTTTTCTAGTTGATATTTTGTTCATCATATTGGTGACATCTTTTAGATCAGAGGTCGCCAACCTTTTGGGCTTCAGGGACCACCAAACATTTAAATCCTGAGGACCACTAATATGATTTTTTTAAAAAAAAGCTAATGTATTTAATATAAAAATTATGTTAAATATAAATTTTACACACACACACACACACACACACACACAGCTGAGGGGCCTTGGGCAACTGCCGCTGGGAGAAGCAGAGGCAGAAAGAGGGCTTTGCTCAGCGCCCCTCTTCCGCCACTTCAGGGGCTTCTCAGCAGGCATCTGCCTACAGAAGGACTGCCGCCCTCAGTGATTAATTGGTGAGAGGGAAGGGGGAGAAAATGGGAGCTGGTTTCAGATCCCGGGTGGAGGATTGAGAGAGCTCAGATCTGCAGCCAAAGAAAAGCTGATGGGGGGGGCTCTTCCAGCCTCAGCTGGAGACAGGCAAAGAAAGGTGTCCCTGGGGGCACTTCGCTCGCTTTAGCACTTTGCTGCCAAACCCAGCCACAGCCAGTGATTATTTGGGGGTGGGGGACTGGGGGGAGAGATAGCATCTCTTGTATTAGCAGGGGACTCCACCGGTCTGTTTTTAATAGTCAGAAATCAGCCAGGACTGGTGTTTGAATAAGCCTAGAAGCAGCGGGAAGCGATTTTATTGGTGAAATGAAAGGAAATCAACTTAGTGGCTGGGCACCCTTCTAACCAGGCAGCGTTTGCCTTCCCCTCTGAAGGAAGGCAGGGGGGAGAGGAGCCCCTCGCTTTGACCCTTCCCCACTTCTCTCCTCCACTTGCTTAGCCAGGGGAGCCCCCCCACTTGCTTCTCTTCCTGCTGCTTCTGGGCTTCTTTCCAGCCGTCCACGTTACACGATGTCCCCTCGGCAATGTCCCTTGCTGGTAATTGCTGGTGCTCGGTGGAGACGGGCTTTCTCCCAACCGCGAGGTGCCTGAGGGCCCAGCGATACTTTAGAGAAGGCTCTGTTTCCTTCGCTTTACTCTCCCCCAGAGTCACCTGGCCTTAAGTGCTCCTATACCTGTCACCAATCGGGAGGCGTGCAGAGCTTCTTTCTGGTCTTGGTGGCGGACGCTCTTTGGTGCCTTCACTCCTCTCATGGAACCAGGCTGGGGCTGGGCTCCTCCACGTGCTTCTGCTCCCAGTGCGCCCCAGGCTGACCAGCCTCTCCTCTTTTTTCACCTTGTCTCTTTCTCTCTCTCACTGCTCCCCCGCGCCCCTGTTTTTTGGAATTCCTAATCATGGATGGCCTCTGTGATTGGCTGTTCTGTTCTGATCCTGCTTGGGCACCAGCCTGGGCTTCTTAACCTCACGCAGTCCTGGACTCCTTACCTGCCGGGCACCTGCTCGGCCTGCTCTGTCCTCAGCCCAGGAAGGGTGGGCGGCGTGGGCCTGGGCGTGGGCTTGCTCAGCACCAGCAGCCTCCCAGGTTTCTACATGAGGCAGGGCAAAGCTGCCACAGTTGTAGCGCCCGAGTTGCCTTAGCATGCTCAGTTAGTTAAGAATTGTCCTACCCAGACAAGGAGGTGCTAGTGGAGGAGGAGGCAATAGTGGAGAAGTAAACAACTCAGGGCACTACTGCTGTGGTGGCTTTACCTGCATCTCTGAAGCTTCAATGTTCGGAGGGGCAGCGAGGGCTGGAAAAGAGGAGAGCTGTGCACAGCTCTCTCTCCCTTTCCTTGCCTGCCTGCACGTGGGCACGGGAAGGAGGGAGAAGCAAAGAGAGAGAGGCGGGAGCAATTCAAAACTAGAGAACTAATGGGGAGAGCTAACAGTGGGCGCTGGGGAGGGGACTGTTGTTGCCACCGTCCATTGTGTGTGGGAGCTGGTTGGTGCGTGCATCTCAGGGAGCTGACACCGGGGTCCCTTGAAAAGCCGGGAGGCATGAGAACTGTGCAGCCCAGATTAATTGCTTTCGGGGGCCATTTCTTCTACAGCCCACCAAAATTTTGCTGTGGCCCACCGGTTGCCAATTGCTGTTCTAGATCCTACTTTTTTCTGGCATTGTTCTAGGATATGAATGTACATATTTGCAATATTTTAGCATGTTGTCAGCAAGAGGAATAGAGTTCTTTTTCTATATAAAGTATGTGGTTTCAGTGATGTGATGAAGTCTAAAACTATAATGCTTTTACCTGTTTTTCGCTTTCCCAGAATTTAACAATTATATATAACATAAAACTCCCACCAAACATTATTTAAAAGAAACATGGTAACCTCCTCAGATGTTTTGCATGACAAATAACATTTAATTTCATGTCATATTGTGACAATTCATATTTACTTTAGTGGTTATTATTTATGCAAATCATGGTTACCATAAATGCAAAGAAACCGTCCCTGGACCCAATTTTATTATCTAATTATCGTCCTGTCTCCAACCTTCGCTTTGTGGTGAAGGTTGTTGAGAGTGTGATGGCACGACAGCTCCCCCAGCACCTGGGTGAAGCTGTCTATTTGGATCCATGCCAATCAGGCTTCAGGCCCAGGCACAGTACGGAGACGGCATTGGTCGCATTGGTGGATGATCTCTGGAGGGCCCATGACAGAGGTTATTCCTCTGTCCTGGTCCTATTAGATCTCTCGGCAGCTTTCGATACTGTCGATCACAGTATCTTATTGCGATGGCTGGAGGGATTGGGAATGGGGGGCACTGTTATGCGGTGGTTCTCCTCCTTCCTCTCGGGCCATTAGCAATTCGTGTTGGCGGGGGGGCAGAGGTTGGCCCCGAGGCCCCTGGTTTGCGGGGTTCCTCAGGGGTCGGTGCTCTTGCCCCTTCTGTTCAACATTTATATGAAGCCACTGGGTGAGATCATCCGTGGCTTTGGGGTAGAGTTCCATCAGTACGCTGATGATACTCAGCTATACATTTCTACCCCGGGCCACCCCGATGAAGCCGTCGAAGTGATGACCCGGTGCCTGGAGGCCGTGCGGTGTTGGATGGGGTGGAACAGGCTTCAGCTCAACCCATCTAAGACTGAGTGGCTGTGTTTCCCGGCACCCCGGTACAGCCAGCTGGATCCATCGCTGGCTGTGGGGGGGAATTCTTGCCCCCACAGAAAGGGCCCGCAATCTGGGTGTCCTCCTGGATGTGCGGCTGTCATTGGAGGACCATGTGGTGGCCGTCGCCAGGGGGGCTTTTGGTCAGGTCCGTAGGATCTACCAGTTGCGGTCCTTTCTGGATCGGGATGCGCTTCGCACGGTCTCTTCCGCCCTTGTAACCTCTTGCCTAGACTATGCCAATGCTCTCTACATGGGGCTTCCTTTGAAGAGCATCCGGAGGCTCCAGCTGGTGCAGAAGGCGGTGGTGTTGGGGGCTCCTTGGGCTCCCATGTTACGCCACTTTTGCGCAAGCTGCATTGGCTCCTGGTGGCCCTCTGGGTGCGCTTCAAGGTTTTAGTTATTATCTTTAAAGCTCTCCATGGCTCAGGACCAGGATATTTGCGAGACCGCCTCCTGCCATTATCGGCCTCCTGCCGACCAATATGCTCCCATAGAGTCGGCCTCCTCGGGGTGCCACCGGCTGGACAGCTGGGCGACCCCGAGGATGAGGGCCTTCTCATTGGGGGCACCCTCCCTCTGGAACAAATTACCCCCGGAGATGAGGACCATCCCTGATCTCCTGACCTTCCGCCATGCATTGAAAACCCATTTATTTCAGCAAGCCGGTCTGGCCTAGGGGTTTTTAGAACTTTTAATTTGGTTTTAACTTTTTTAATCCCTTATTTTTAATCTTTTGATATGGCTTACTTAATTCTTTTAATTTTTAAATATTGTATATGTATTCTTATATGTATATTTTATCTTGGCTGTTCACCGCCCCGAGTCCCTTCGGGAGAGGTGGGCGGTATATACATTTAATAAAAAAACAAACAAAAAAAAACATGATTATGCATGATAAGTAAATAAAACACAAATTTTATTTTGTCATGTTTTATATTATTAGAAATTTATAGAACCTATTTTCTTTAGGCAATTAATTTGTTGCCATATTTTGTTAGTGATTTGTGCACTAACAAATAAACCTGCTGGATTTCTTGCATTTCTTTTTTGTTAATTTAAAAAAATAAATAACATTGGAATATAGGTACAATATTATTCTATATGAACCCTGGAGGAATCCTTAGAATTAGAAAATAAAAATGGTGACAGTTGCAGCCAACTCCCTCATTCTGAAGCCTGACTTGCCACCCCCTCAAAAAAACCATTAGAAGATGCATGTTGAAAATCTAAGGGAGTAATTTTATTGAAGTATATATGTGTGCATGGATTTTGTCTGCTTGCGTGTGTCTGTTAGCTATTTAATGTGTTAAAGATATCCAGATACATTTCTCCAGAGTAGAGCTAAGATATTTGGGTGAAGAGTATTCTGATTCCCATGGGTGCTTATGAAGACTCTCATGTTGGCAGAGAAGTGGGGAAGTGCTTTTTGAAGAATGGGTCCAAGGCATGACTAACCAATCCAAGTTTGCTCTTTTATGAGGAGAAAGAGGGTCTTGATATTACTCAGTTCTCAGACTACCAGCTTCTGGACATAATAATGATGCTTGTAGATAACATGTGAGGTCATTTGCAATCTCTGGTTTTGCTTTCCTCTCTCCTGTTTGTGTCTGCGGTTTTGCTTTAGGCTCGTTTATTCTACCTTGGCCAAGTTACATTTTTTTGTTACTCTGTGGTGTGGAAGTACAGTCTGAAATCCTGAATATGCTTTTTTAATACATAAACATAAAAAAAAATTCATAGCCAGGCAGCTAAATTTTACCAAAATTTAAATTTAACCCACTGACCACTTTAAATCAAAGCATGCTTTGTTTCAGAAATAATTATATTTGATTTAAAATTTTTGATTTTAAAGAAGAGCTCCATGATCAGATCCTAACTACTATCATTCCTTTTTAAAATTTACTTATATATTTCGCAGAGTGAAATAGCAACTCATTGAAAATAATCTGGAATTATTACAAGGAAGACAACTCATTACAAGGAAAATAATTATTCTTTGACTGGGTACAGATAGTAAATTTCCATTATTTATGTAATTTAGGGTTGCTATCTCAGGGTTCCTGATGTAGCAACTCTAACTTAACTATGGTTTATTAAATAATTCATATTTTTCTGCACTTGTACAATAAAAGTCTTTGGTTTGTAATCCCATATATGTGGACTCCTATAATATGTTCATCCAGAAATAGATCTACTAAATATGGGCTGAAAAATCTAGAATGACAATAAAGAACGAACACATACTTTATTGCATGACTGCCATCCAGTAGCTATCTGGATTTTTGCAATTCAGATTTTGTAGCATATCTAACCAGTCACATACCTTTTGTTTAGTAAGGTATGTGTAAATCAAGTTGGTCTACCCTAACTGGATTATGGTATAAAAAGGAATAAATTTTATTTATTTTATATTTCTTAAAGAAAGGTGGGTCATACATTCATCAGTGTAACATTCTAAACTACAGTTATAGTTTGTATTTCAGTGATAGAAATTTAAGGCTTTTATCAGGTCATATTTCTTTCCTTCATCAAGGGAATAATCAGGCAAGCAAACAACGCTAGCTTCAAACAAGCTTGTTTTTACAACTGGACTCTAGTTGAAAAAAATAATCAGGCATAATTTATAGAGACAAATGTACTTAATTAACTATTAAGATCCAAATTCTACAAATTCAAAAGGGCTCCTTTTCTGTATATTTTCAAACTGGCCTTTCTAACCATGTAGGTTTGCAATATGTAATAAATTCAAATGCATCAAAAATTCTATTTAGGAGGACACTTATAAATCCACTATCAACTGTACCAGTGGTGGGATTCAAAAATTTGTACTACCAGTTCTGTGGGAATGGCTTGGTGGACATGGTGTGACTTGGTGGGCATGGCTTGGTGGGCATGGCAGAGGAAGAATACTGCAAAATCTCCATTCCCTCTCCACTCCAGGGGAAGGTTACTGCAAAATCCCATTCCCTCCACACCCCACTAACCTGCTTTCCAGCTCCATTCTCCTGTGCAGGGCAACAAAAGAAGACCCAGCCAATCAGCTGAGACTTGGGAGGCGGAGAATAGATGGGGCGGGGCCAGTCAGAGGTGGTATTTGCTGGTTCTCCGAACTACTCAAAATTTCCACTACCGGTTCTCCAGAACTGGTCAGAACCTGCTGAATACCACTTCTGAACTGTACAAATATTCTGAAAGAAAAGATGTTTTGCTTGATGCCATAGTATTTTCTCACTATATGATAATGTTATGAGATTTCTAGACACATAGCTAACAAACTATCAAAGCATTTTATCATGTTATTGATTAGAATGTTGGCCCAGGAAACTTTGGATTCAAATATGCATTCATCTGCAAAGCATCATTTCTCAGCCTAACCTAATTTAAGACTTTGTTATGAGAACATAAATTGACAGTTGAACTATATTTATGACTTTGAACTACCTAACATCTTCCTAAGAGCTGTTTCTGTTTCCAAAATAAAATAAAATTTGATACTTTAATGTGTACTGATAGATGCTTCTGTCTAAGATAAGTTGGAATTCAAGAATCTACCAAAGATGTTATTGTTAGAAAATGGCCTATTGCAGTGGTGGCTAACCTTTTTGGGCTTCTGTGATGAAAATTGCATGCACGCTTGTGCTCGCATTCCAGTACCCAGAAGCAATGCACACAGGCCCCCACACACCTCCTGCGCATGTGTGCGTGATCCCCTGCATGTGTGCCATGCATTTCTGTGCATTTCTGCAGATGTGTGCACTTCTCCCATGCACCCCCGTGCATCCGTGCCAGATACCCGACAATCAGCTGTCGGGCGGGCGGCACGCATACATGCATATAGACCTGCTCTAGGCGAGGTCTCACATGCCGGCAGTAATGGCTCTGCGTGTCACTTTCAGCACGCACGCCATAGGTTTGTCATCATGGGCCTATTGTCTTCTTTATTTGTAAGCCTTATATGTTGTCTCGATCAGGGGTCACCAACCGCCAGTCTGTGGACTGGCATCTTTCTGCAGCATATGAGAAACCAGAGCCCGCAAACAAGCGAAGCCCCATCTGTGGGATGCAGGCAGCACAAGAAGCCATGCCCCCTCCAGTCCTTGTGGAAAAAAACCTCTCTCCAAGGAAGTGGTCCCTGATGTCCAAAAGATTGGGGGACCATTGCTCTAGACAGCCAGTCAAAGGTTCTGGGCAAAAATATCCAAAACTGTAACTGTCTCAATACTGTCTTTTAATTCATATTTTCTGTTCCTCTCCATCCATGTCCAATTCCCCAGTCAATGATTTTGCCTCTATTCTGGATACTGACTACTTTTGGGGCATGTTATTGGTTTAGGAATGATAAGCTAAGAAACTTTTCATTCATTTTCTGGTTCCTGGCATTAGACTCACTGTGTCTAGTTGTGTTTTCTCCCCAGAACTGATTCTTGCAGAGCATTATGATATGAGAATTGACTTGTCACAAATTTTATCTAAAATTTCAAAAATAAATATTGTTTCTCATCACTATTAAAATACAAGGAAAGGAAAAGCCTTGGTGGGTGGCATATGAGCTATTGGATCTTGTGTTTAGTTTTCTGAAACTAATGCTCTGTCGTTTTATTAGCTGATCACAACACCAAAAGCTGACAACAACATGTATGTGCAACAGAGGGATGAATATTTGGAGAGCTTTTGCAAAATGGCGACTAGAAAAATTTCAGTTATCACCATCTTTGGCACAATGAACAACAGTCATATGAAGATCGATCATTTCCAGCTAGGTTGGTTTAATTTTATTACATAGAATGCTCAAGGAGTTTAGCAACCATGAAATATATAAATATATGTATGCATATAAAGGGATTGGGGTGTGTGTATGTGGAAGAATCACAAATGTGAGATGGACAGTTGTATAAATCAAGCATATAAATAAATAAACCCAACTCTGGTTGGGAAGAATACAAGAACCCTTTCTTAGATACCGTGATTCCCTTATGTATTTGTATTCCCTTTTTATATGTATACAGGTGACTCCAGTATGTCCTTTGGATTTTCCCCCTAAGCATTATATTCAGATTTATTGAGTATCTCTCTAATAACTTACAAACAATTGAAAGTTCCAAAGTGTGATTAATCACAAAATAGATTCAAAATCCTTTAGCTCATAAAATATGTGATTAGCCATATATTTTATATCTAATTACTTTATATAATTGAAGTTTACTTAATTTTTTTACTTGTGTGAAGGGCCAGACAACAGTGAAAGGGAGCAGAGGAAAACCATCCCATTTGTACTGTCCTCAAAATTAAATTAGCATCTACTAGCAATCCCTTCATTGTCCAGTAATCAGCATGGATACCTAGGGCAAGAAAGCCTTTTTACAAAGACTTCTACTGGGGTAATTTCAGGGGTGGGATTCTTCAGGTTCGTACCTATTCGCTAGAACTGGTTGTTAACATTCTAAGCAGTTCGGAGAACCGGTTGTTAGAAGAAATTACTGGCCTAATCCTGTAAGGAAGGCAGGAAGGAAACATTCTGGTGTTGCTTACAGAAACTGCCTCTCTGTTAACCTTTATTACATTCTTGGCAGGATTAGACTTCCAGTCTCTGGAACTTCTCTGGAAATTTTTTTTTTCTCCTTTGCTGGTACTTTGCTTATGTGGAGCGACCATTCAAAGTTACAATGGCACTGAAAAAAGTGACTTATGACCATTTTTCACACTTACGACTAGTGCAGCATGCCGACAGTCACGAGAGGCCAGGCAAGGAGATGCGTGCCTCGATGTGAGTGATGTTGAGTTGGCCATGCCCAGCCAGTCACATTACCACCAAGCCATGTCCACCAACTAAGCCACGCCCACAGAACCGGTTGTTAAAAAGTTGAATCCCATCCCTGGGTAATTTCCCCAAAATCCTGAAACTCGATGGGCTTGTGAGACTATTCGCACACAATACTAGGTGAAGGGGGAGTGTATGTTTACACTGCCAAGGTTAGTATATATTCAACAGTTTTGACAATTAATTGAAAACGCAGGAGAAAGTCTGTTTCTAAACAAGCTGTGTGATTCAAAGAAAGATTTGCCTTACTTTTTCTTAGTTTCATTTATTACGTGTAAGAATTATGTGTAAGAATACATGAAATGTATTCTTCTGCACCACTTTCCTTTTATCATCTAAAGTATTGTGATACTTTAGGGCTACAAACATTTTTATTTTAGAAAGTTCATACTGTATAGACATAATACAAATGTTAAATTTCATTGCTTTCTTTTTAGTGTTTCAAAATTGTTAGTTGCTTCTGATGGATTGATAAATTTAAAAATACTAGGATGGATCCAAAGAAGCTGTTTTGTGAATTTGAAGAGTGTGCATTGATTTTCCACCAGGGCAAAGGAGCAAACAAAAAAAAAATCTGTTTCCTCTCCTGCAGCTGTCCCTCCCAGTTATGACCTGATTTGCTTTTGAATTTCACTAATTTTGTTATCTTTTAGTCCAACAAACTCAAAAAGGAGAACAAAGAACTGGGATGCTAGGCTTGTGCTGTAAAGGTTAGCTAGCAACCCAGACAAGTTAAAACATTCATGGTCCAAATATAAATATAATATAAATATAGAGTCAAGACATTTACAGATGTACCTCCCATCACATAGGACACAGACAAGTGTCCCAACCTCTCTCTGGGCTGGAGATAGCTTTAAAAACAAAGAGAGAACTCCAAGGAGAACCAAAAGAAAAAGTAAATTTGGGCAGGAAAAATGAATGCTCTCGGAGTGGCTTCCTTCAGCTTTTGATTAAAGTGAACTTTCTGGGGAAAAAGTAATAAAAAGAAGAACTGTTTCAAGGGTCTTTTATTTTTTATTAAACTAAATAGCAATCTATTTAGGAAGGTAAGCTTGGATTCTTTTATTTCTTTTTTAATGTGTGACACTAAGTGTGTTTGGTTATTGAATGTTATTGACTCATTGTTCAGATTTGGTGTGAAGTCACTAACTTTACAGAGTGCTCTTTTTAATCTGTATTATAAAATTAAAACATCTCTTGTTTCTCAAAGGAAATTAAACTATTTGTAGCAGATCAGCATGATCGCAAAGCCTGCCTTGGACATTGACTCTATTTGTGTTCATTTCAGTTAAAAGGAGATTTTTATATTTTATATTTGATCCATTGTATAATTCCACCTTTTTATAAGGCTTGCTTTTGCTTAACTTTTGTGAGATTAGTCCATATGCCAAGGAGCACTGAAATCTCTAAGCTATGGTTAAGAGAATATATTATATATAGACAATTTCCTTTGTACTTTTTTGATTGCCAATGTGACAGATTGTAGGAGTTCTCATTGTCTCATGCTGGGGTTGTGGGAATGTACCAGTTAAGGTATCCCATAAAAGATAGGTAATAACAACAGTAACTACCAAGGTATTATTTCAAAAGGCAACAAGGTGAAGTCATTTTTTTTCTGCCTAATTCAATAAACAATGTTTAAAACTATATGTGGTTTAACAAAATGAAACTATAAGGTATGAGAAGGGAAAGCCTGAGTCCATACATTACATAAACCATGTAACTTGGTTAGAAGTGACTTAGCATGTTATATGAATCATGGCTGAGGGTAGTACGTAAACATAGCCAATTGTGACACATAAACCATTTTTCATACACACAAACAAAAGATTAGTATATGAGAGTCTTTAAGTTGTTTAGGTTAAAAAATAACAATACATCATACAGCCATCAGTATTATGGCATGGAAATTCATTTTGTAGCATGTCTGTTCATTTGCTTTGAGAGTCACAGACAGGAGAATAATATACTTGAATTATTTTCCATTTAGGAAACCTAGGAATGAATGTAATTGAATAATGAGAACTCTTTATTAGAATAAATAGTTTCTTGAAATCTCTTTTATGAGAACAAATTTTATTGCTATATAAGAATGAACAAAACCACATACCATGTCATGATTAATTTAATATTTATAAATGCACAAATAAGGAAAGTGGTTTAAACAAATCTTGGAATTTAGCATATTTACCTACGAATGTGGTAATCCCTCCAGTCTTCTCAAACTCCATTTCTGGATAAATTTTTGAACTGCTCATTCTTGATTTTAAGTGGTGCTGCATATACAAAAATACTTAAAATGTTTCAGTGATATCTAAAGTATAAAGAATTATTAAAAATACCAAATCAGATCTTTAGAGAAAGAGAATGAAAAACATGCCATTGAATGATACATCTCAGTTAATTTTAATGTTACACCACCAGAAATCCAAGCCTATTTTCTTGGGAGGGCATAACATGGCTAAAAGATATGCAGCCTTCCTCTTTTAATGATGGAGAGGAAGAGCTGCCTAGTTTTCACAACAGAGATAGTTCTAATAAGTTTTTTTTAAGAAAGGTACATATCAGAGACAGTCTGGATTCCACCATATTTTATTTTTTGCTTCCCTAGATAAGTTCATAGATTATTTACCCTATGATCTATAATATTGCTTTATCTATATCTGTATCTGCTTTTTACTTGATACCATTATGATTTGCACTATTGTTTGAACTTCTGGTTTGCCTATTAGTAGTATCTAAGGAATAATTTTCACACGCTTGACAAGAAGGTAGCAAGCTTTTACCATTATTCTTGGCATTAGGGAAAATTAATGTGAAATCTGATAGATATCTTTGAAAAGGACAATAGAGACATCTGCTCATCCCCATTTCATTTTTTTTTAATGATGGAGAGGAAGAGCTGCCTAGTTTTCACAACAGAGATAGTGCTAATAAGTTTTTTTTAAAGAAAGAAAAAGAAACCCTACCCCATCCAATCCAACATCACTTAAAACTAGGCACACTACCTCTATTCCAATCACAACTGGCCTTAAATGCAAGCTACTCAATGCAAGAAGCCTTGTAAATAAAATACCTGAATTTCTCCTCTTACTAAATACAGCTAAATTCAACATTATATTTGTCTGTGAAACATGGCTCAATGCATCTCTCCCTGACTCCATTACCACAGTAATAGACTATCATGTTTACTGATCAGATCGTGAAATCCGTAGAGGAGATGGTATTTGCTATCTTCTATAAAAAGTCCCTACATCTAAAAAACATCCAAGTTACCCAGGAGCTTGCTATTCTTGAGACCATCATCTGTGAACTGTCCCTAAATATCACATTTCGGTTCTTATTATATTATAGAGCCCCTGATTATGACATCGAACATGCAAACAAGCTAAATACACTACTAACATGGGCAGCATCCAGCATGCTTTTATCTTTCTTGGTGACTTCAATCTACCTCATATTAACTGGACCCTTAATGAATGTACAACTGAACCCACACATGCAACCTTCTACAATGCAGTAGCAAATCTGGGACTAGAACAACTAGTAACCAACAACACTAGACTTAACAACTGCCTCGATCTCATCTTCTGCAATAGTTTGAATTCAATTTACGGAATACAAATTAAAGAACCCTTTTCCAACAGTGACCACAACATGATTGACTTTTGTCTCAACATACGTCCACACAAAAATCATCACAATGATGGAATCTCCAATTATAACTTCAAAAAAGGCAACTATGATCTTATAAACAACAATCTCTCATCCCTTGATTGGCAATTTCTATTCATTGGATGCAATACTGTAGAAGACCATTACAACATATTTTTACTTGATGTCAAAAGAGTCATCAAACTATATGTATCAATAACAATTCCTAAAACCAGAAAAAACAAATTACCCATAACAATAAGGAAGCTTCAATCCAAAAAGAAATCACTTTGGCGGAAAAACAAATCTGGTCATGTTGCCAATTTCAAAAGCCTATACAAAAATTTATGCCACCAGATAAAGACTGAATGCCCCAATTATCACATTAAACAAGAAGAAAACCTTCTACGCACCAATTCCACCCGCACTTTCTACAATTTTATAAACAACAAACTAAAAGACTCAAGGTCCATCCCACCACTGAAAGGACCTAATGGTAAAGACTGCAGTGATGACACTATTAAAGCCAACCTCTTTAACACATTCTTTGGCTCAGTATTTGTAAACAGCAATGGATCATGCCCAGTATTTCCTAGTCAAGCCACAGACAACTATATTGATCTAATACATATCGATTTTACAGAAGACAATATTGAAAAAGCACTACATAATCTAAAACCATCTCTATCTATTGGACCGGACGGAATATGTGCCTACTTCTTTAAAAAACTATCCACTACCATAGCCGAACTTCTAAGCATAATCTTTGAAAAATCTTTCAGGACCAGTTCCTTGCCAAAACTATGGTCACAAGCCACGATCAACCCCATCTTCAAAAAGGGAGACCCCAGCCTAGTTGAAAATTACGGACCAATCTCTTTATGTTGCATCACCTGTAAAGTCATGGATTCAAATTATTAACCAATCCATCACTTAGAAAAAACAATCTACTCTCTAATAAACAATTTGGTTTCAAGAAAAAACTATCATGTAATCTGCAACTCTTACACTGCAAAAACGTATGGACTACACAATTTGATCGGGCAAAGTAATAGACGCAATCTACACAGACTTCTGTAAAGCCTTTGATTCAGTGGTACATGACAAACTACTCCTAAAAGGGTATTACGGTATCTCTGGACACCTGCATAACTGGATAGAAGCATTCCTGTCAAACAGACAACAAATAGTCAAAATTGGGAGTGGCCTATCAAATTCTGTACCTATCAACAGTGGTGTCCCCCAAGACAGTGTTCTAGGACCAACTCTTTCATACTCTACATAAATGATCTCTGTGATCATATTAAGAGCAACTGCGTTCTCTTCGCTGACGATGTAAAGCTATTCAATACCACAGACAATACTGCTACCCTTCAAAAAGACCTTGACTATGTATCAAAATGGTCAAACAAATGGCAACTTCAAATCTCAACAAATAAATGCTCTGTCCTATATATTGACAAAAAAAAATCAGAAAATAAAATACAGGCTGAATAGTCAAGACCTTGTTGATGGTCCAAACTCTGTTAAGGATCTTGGAGTACTCATCTCTAATGATCTAAGTGCTAGAGCCCACTGTAACTACATAGCCAAAAAGGCATTAAGAGTTGGTAATCTAATCTTACGTAGCTTTTTCTCTGATAATATTACACTAATAACTACAGCATACAAAACATTTGCTAGACCGATACTCAAATACAGCTCATCAGTCTGGAACCCACATTACGTATCTGATATTAACACAGTTGAGAAAGTCCAGAAATATTTCACAAGAAGAATTCTCCACTCTTCTACTCTTTGCAGAATACCTTATGCCACCAGCCTCGAAATTCTAGACCTAGAAAACCTAGAACTATGCCAAGTTTGGTCTCATCTAAGTATAGTATATAAAATCATACATTGCAATGTCCTACCTGTCAATGATTACTTCAGCTTCAACAATAACAATACAAGAGCAAACAATAGATACAAACTCAAGGTTAATTGCACCAAACTTGATTGCAGGAAATACAACTTCAGCAACAAAGTGGTCAATGTCTGGAATACTCTACCTGACTCTATGATTTCTTCCCCAAACCCCAAAAACTTGAACCTTAGACTGTCTACTATTGACCTCACCCCTTTCCTAAGAGATCTGTAGGGGGCGTGCATAAGTGCACTAATGTGCCTACCGTCCCTGTCCCATTGTTTCTTTTTATTTTTCTTATATGTATCCATGTATTCATAAGTATGTTTTTATTTATACCTATTATCTTGTAAGCAATTGACAAAATAAAATAAATAAATAAAAAATAAAATATCAGAGACAGTCTGGATTCCACCATATTTTATTTTTTGCTTCCCTAGATAAGTTCATAGATTCTTTACCCTATGATCTATAATATTGCTTTGTCTATACCTGTATCTGCCTTTTACTTGATACCATTATGATTTGCACTATTGTTTGAGCTTCTGGTTTGCATATTAGTAGTATCTAAGGAATAATTTTCACACGCTTGACAAGAAGGTAGCAAGCTTTTACCGTTATTGCTGGCATTAGGGAAAATTAATGTGAAATCTGATAGGTATCTTTGAAGAGGACAATAGAGACATCTGCTCATCCCCATTTCGTTTTCTTTTAAGATAATGAGAATCCTATGAAGGTGATAGAGGATGAAGACCTGGTGGACCAGAATCTCATTAACGAGCTGAGAAGAGAATATGGAATGACCTATAATGACTTCTTTATGGTGTTGACAGATTCTGATATGAAGGCCCAGGTAGGAGGAAGTTTATTAGCAAAAGTAATAAATAGACCAGATGTTCTGTGGATGGTCTGGATTACAATTTACTATGATATTTTAACTAGTGTGACCAACTAAGAGTAGAGGTGAGAAGGACTGAAAGGAGAGTTGATTGCATGAGAGGTATGGTTCAGGGTACAAAGCATAAAACAGTTGTTTTTCAAGAGGAAAGTGGAGTTGCAGAAATAATTTTTTAAAAATGTGTCATTTCATTTGAAAATACTGTGCCAAGCTAAACGTCTATGGAGATTTTCAGTCATCCAGGTCATGGTTGTCCCAAAGGTGCTTTTTAAAAGGCAACTGGACTTTGTTTTTCCTTGAAGACGTTTCGCTTCTCATTCAAGAAGCACCTTCAGCTCATTTCAGTTCAGAACTGAAGAACCACCTTCAGCTCACTTCATGGGAAAGCAAAATATCTTCAAGAAAAACAAAGTCCAGTTGCCTTTTAAAAAGCACCTTTAGATGTACCAGGCTGACACATTTACAGCATATACAATTCTAAAATACCACAGAAAGATCGAACAACGTCATTAAGGTTTTCATCATGTCGCCTTTGGCAAAACCAATAAGGCTATCTGTATATATTTCTTTCCTGCTGGAATTCAAGATGCCATGCAAAAAGCTCCCAGTTAAACTACTGCTCATGTATTGTCTAGATCTGACCAGGAGCAGCTAAAATGTATTGCTATATACACTTTTGGATCACGATATTAAACTCCTTGTATTCATAAGTCATTATCTGTTGGGAGGTGCCAAGAGATTTATTTGCAATTAAAACTCACCTTAATTCTTTGTTTTATAGCAATACTATGAAGTGCCTATTGCCATGAAGTCTGTGTTTGATCTGATAGATACTTTCCAGTCACGTATCAAAGAAATGGAAAAACAGAAACGGGAAGGCATTGTTTGCAAAGAAAATAAGAAACAATCCCTGGAAAACTTTTTGTCCAGGTATTTCCGAAAGCTACCTCAGAGATCTTATTTTCTTTTAATAATATAAAATGAGGAAAATGTTAGCATGCAATTGCCACCAGCTGATGAGTTTGAGGTTTTTTTTCCCTTAAAACAAAAAAGCCTATATATTCAGAAAGAAATACCTAATGAGAACATTGCTTAAGCTTACTTCCTCCCAGTCGCAGTAAATCATTTTGTAAATGAAGGCAAATGTAGGATAATGTTGCAGGATCCAATCTGAGTCAGTCATCGGTACCAGAGATTTATTCTTCTAAACTTTCAAGCTCATGCTGGAGCATATCCTCAGGGAACTTCCCACTCTCCAGAATGAGTCAGATTTTTGGATACAAAACTCTTCTCCCCAAATGTGTTGATATAAGGTATAGAACAAGACTGGACAGAATTCAAGCTTGCGTGATGTATTTGTTGGTTAGAAGAATTCTGAAAGTCCAACAAAAGCTGAGTAATGGAGAACAGTACTTCAGGAGGATGAACTTAAGGTTCAAATGTTGGGGTGTTCCGAGTGGGTTTGTAGCAATGATCACTGGCTTCAAAATGTTGTGTGCAAACAAGTGTTCAAAGCCTTCTCCTCTTTTTAATATGTCTTAGATGCATTGCATGTACATAAAAAGCAGCAGGCTCTAGTTGTCCAATTTTGCCAACCTTTCTGATGCCAGTTCAGGGGAATGAAGAGTCTATAAATTAATTAAAGAGGATATAAATTAATAAAGCAGAGCTGCAGGAGAGTTTTTCAACAACATATCAAGGCCAGCTGAAGCCGAAATGTGGGTTTTCCCTTCCCTTAAATAGATTCTGTTTCATCCTCTACTACACAAGAGTGCAAGAGTGGATAACTTGCAGTTTTCAGACATCTGTGGAGATTCTCAGTCATTCAGGTCTTAGTTGTCTCAAAGGTGCTTTTTTTTTCCCCCTTCAAAAGGCAACCGGACTGTTTTTTCGGAAGAACAAGAAAATGTTTTGCTTCTCATCCAAGAAGCTTCATTGGTTCATCATCCCACACCATCAGAACTGAAAGGGGAAAAAAGCACCCTTGAGATTGTAATTTCCAGCTGTTGCTGAATAACTCCCAGCATCTCTCATCATTGATCATTATGGCCAAGGCTACAGATGTTGAATTTGCCAGTATCGTGAGCACTGTTGGTTGCTTTACAGTGTCTGTCACAAATAGGTAGAAGCTACACAGAAAGCTGTAATGATTAGCTGATGGATTCTACCTAGTAATGTGGGGACATCTTTTAGTGTGTCCTCTTTTTCATTCCAGATTCCGGTGGAGAAGGAGACTACTGGTAATGTCCTCTCCCAGTGAGGAAGACTGGGCTTATTCACAACAGCTTGCAGCCCTGAATGGGCAAGCGTGCAACTTTGGTAAGTAATAAGAGCCAGTTTGGTGTAGTGGTTAAGGCATCAGGCTAGAAATCAGGAGACTGTGAGTTCTAGTCCTGCCTTAGAGATGTACAGTAGGCTGAAAAGGTGTCTTGGGCCACTCATTATCTCCCCCAACTCATCTTATAGGATTGTTATCATGGGGAAAAATGAGAAGGAAGGACTATTATATATGTCCACTGTATTTATAAAAATAATAAAGGTGGGTGAAAAATTATCACAGGTAGTCCTCAACGTATGACCACAAATGAGCCCCAAATTTCTGTTGCTGAGACAATTAAGTGAATTTTGCCCTATTTTATGTCCTTTCTTGCTACAATTGTTAAATGAATAACTGTACTTCAGTTACTAACGTGGTTGTTGAATGGTTTCCTCAGATTTTTTGCTTATCTGGTTTCAAACGGCGATCACATAACTCCAGGACATTACAACCATCATAAATATGAGTCAGTTGCCAAGAGTTTAAATTTTGATCAGGTGACTCTGGGGATGCTTCAATGGTCATAAACGTGAAAAACAGTCATAGATCTCTTTTTTCCATGCCACTGTAACTTTGAACTGTGATTAACAAACTATTGTATTAACAAACCACCTGTAATAATATTGCCCTCTTTCTCTTTTCTTTTTGGGGCTTTGGTTATGCGTGTAAAAAGAAATTCCACTATGCTGAATTTCTTAAGCTTCTGGACCATTTTGAGATTCTTCCAAATAGCGAGATCATAGCGCTATCAAAAGTCCATGTGGCCAATTTCATATTTTCTTCCTTTTCGAAACCAGCTGATTGATAAATTACCATCCTCCTTTTTCTGAGGTCTTAGTGAACTATTGTGATCAAATGATGGTTTTAAACTGCAATCCTGCCCTGGAAAATCTAAGAATTGATTTCTGAGTAGACATATATAAGATTGCACTCTAAAAGTTTCATATTAGATTCTTACAAAGCAAACATCTCCAGAGTTAATCTCAGACTCTGAATTATGAAGAGAAAAAAATGACGATCATGAATACAAATTTTCCCACTATCCTTTCTCACTTAAGGTTTAGCCAAATTATGATATCCCCGTAAACTACTAAAATAGTAGAATGGACTGTCTTCCCTTTGTATTTTTTGGTAATGATTTGAGCATGTCTGATACAGAGTTTCTAACAAAATAATAATAACATATCAACATGAATTCTATTTACTGGTATCTAGCTCTGTTAGACTCCAGGATTGGGGAAGTGCCTGAAGTAGTTCAAGATACTGTATGTTCAGTAGGCTACACACATGTGAAGCATAAAAATTATGATTATATATTTGAAGTAATATTTTGCAAAAATTAATATTTGCAAAAATGTTGCATTTAATTCTATAATTGTTGTATATTTTGCAATATCACAATTATTTCCATCAAGATGTTATTAAGAAATCTATGCCTTTCTTCTATAGGTCTGCGACATATAATTATCCTCAAGTTGTTAGGCGTGGGAGAAGAGATTGGTGGAGTTCTAGAACTATATCCAATCAATGGTAAGAAATCCTTTTCAGATTTTGACTGTCCTAAATTGCCAAACACAAACTTGATGTCTCTTATTCCTTATGTTGAATCATTATTTGTTTATATTTAGAAATAATGGATTATTCTTCAGATTAGGCAGTACAATATTATTAGTAAATAAATGCATAGTAGTGTCATCTTTCCCTAGATTTTTGGGTTGTGAGCCCCAATTGAAGCACAGTGTTATTTATATTGACATTTTATTTTTCCATTACTTTTTGTAGATATATGTATTATTATATTTTGTTGGATGTTTGTTTCCAAATCAAAACAGCAGATAGTACTCCACTAAACATGTTTTTGAAAGCAGATTTTTAAAATTTCTTCCATACACATCAGATCAACTTCTACCATGTTTTTACTATAGCTATTATTGCGAATTCTGGAATTTTTCATGGTCCTATACAACATGTTTTTTAAAATACTGTCAGCATCACCACTTCTACATGAGAACCATAGATAAATATAATTAAGTATAATTATAAATATAATTTGATATACTATATATAAGAAATACTGTATATAGTATTAGGAAATTTTGCATTTTAAAAACCTATGGCATGATTGCTTTATACTGAAATTCTGTAGGAAATTAGACATGTTAAAGGGAAATTTCTCCCATTGCACTGCATTGGCTACTGGAAAAATATCTTCTTAATGCAGCTTTATTTCAAAACACTAAAAAGGGGGGATTTTCTCTTTGATGATATGATCATGAAATATTCCTTCTAGCATCAAAAAGCATTTCTGCTACAACTAATCCAATTCCAGGTCATTTTCAGCAATAGCAATTATCTTAAATAGTAAAAAATATATACAATTGATTAAATATGTTATGCTTTCAAGACCAACTTATCTGTTGATCTGAAGATGTTAACACTTTTCCCAATTCTGACCTTCTCTAGGGAGCTCCAGTGTGGACAGAGAAGATGTCCCCATTCATTTGGTGAAAGACATCCGCAATTATTTTCAAATCAGTCCTGAATATTTTTCCATGCTTTTGGTTGGCAAAGATGGGAATGTCAAATCTTGGTATCCTTCCCCAATGTGGTCCATGGTGATTGTATATGATTTAATTGACTCTATGCAACTTCGACGACAGGAGATGGCCATTCAGCAGTCACTTGGCATGCGATGCCCAGAAGATGAATATGCAGAGTATGGCTACCATGGTTATCACCAAGGTTATCAGGAAGGTTACCAAGATGATTATCATCATCATGAAAGTTACCACCATGGATATCCCTACAGAAAGTAGCAATTTAGCCTTTGACTGCTTGCATCCTACTAGTGTTTCAAGTCACAAAAGGCCACATGTGGAAATTGCTTCATGATTGCCTGAACATTTTCTATTGCTTTAGTGTTCAGTCAAGGGAGTGTATAAAATTTTGGCCTTCTCTGTAACACACATTTCCATGAACTGAAAAGGTGGAATTAATTTCACTGATGCCTTATGAAATAAAGACTCCTTTATATTTTAGAGCCCTTTTAATTTGAGGTATTTCCTTGTGCTGTGTATATATAGAATAAGAAACTCCTTTATAATGATTACTGTATGATAGGTAGGAAATAATATACAATGGACATCAGTTCTTGGAAATATGTATTTGAAAACTGTGAATCTTTATTGAAGAGGAAAAATAGTGAATTGTGTTGCAGAACATGATCTTCACACTGCAGTTTTTCAGGAGGATTTATTACAGGTTACAGAAAATGATTTCTAGAGGACATTTAAAAATGCTTTGACTAAAATGACTTTGTTCATAATATGCCATCTCTGTATGACAATTACCAATCTGAAGCGTTTCTAGAGCTATCAATTTAAATACAGTCTATGACTCTGAGTGAAAATACAAGAGAACAAAGATTTTGGCTTTAGCAAAAGCAACAAACTTATATACACTTTCATAGCACTTTTCCAGGACTCTCTAAGCGCTTTAGAGTCAGCATATTGTCCCCTAAAACTACCGACCTTAGAAGTATGCAAGGCTGAATTAACCTTGAGCCAGTCAGGATCAATCTTCTAGCAGTGGGCAGAGTCAGACTACAATACTGTATTCTAAGCACTGTGCCATCATGGCTCAGCATATTACTGATTAAATCTCAGCTTTTTAGCTAGCAATATATTTAAGCAAAGCCACAGGGCAGAATCCTAATGCAACGGCATTAATGTTAGATATTATTTTTGCCTAACAACTTTGGGCCAGTCACTCTCTCTCAGCCCAACCCATCTCATGGGATTGTTGTGTTGTGAAAAATAGGAGATTGCTTTAGATATATTTGCCACCTTGAGTTATTTGTAAAAATAATGACGGTGAGGTAGAAATAAATAAATAATCTGTACTTTGAATGTATCAATTCAAACTGCAGGTAGAAACAGGTATAACATTCCTCTATACAGGTACAATATACTCTTCTCAATTAGAAAAAAAACTTAGGATGTCAGAAAAATCTTTTCCTAATATGTCATAGCAATTGCTGCAACTTACATGAAAACATGTAAAAAATAGTATTGTCCCAGTTTCTATTTCCTATGTGGAAAAGAAGAAAAGGAAATAATTTCTGTAGTTTAACTTGGAATTCAAAAGTTCCTCAATCTGTGGTGTCCTATACTTGGATCCAATTAGTTTTTCCATCCTCCAATATCAAAGGAAGGAAGCCTCAAAAGCAGCTACACATTCATTATTGCCACTGCCAACATCAGTTAACCTGCAAAACATGCCAGGCAGATTTATCAAATGTTTTGTGAGAGGAATTTTTCCAAAATGGTTAAGTTAGTTTTCTCTATGTTTTGTATCTTTAAGTGCAATGTAATCTAAAACTAGTGATTTCACAACTTCCTGAAAACATCATGCTAAGAATAACTATAATGTTAAAATAAGTAAGACCAAACCAATCAAACGACACAACTGAAAATAATGATCAACAGTAGCTTTAAATTAGACAGTCTTGGTTTTTATTTATTTTTCTTCTGTTATTAGATATTTGCAAAAAAAAGCTACATACCACTAATGCAAAAAAACTTTCAAAAATTTGTTTCAAGAAATTTCTTGCTGAATTCCATATATGCCAAACAAAGCAGATTTCTTTCTCAAACACAGACAAACCACATATTTAGTGGGCAAATATATGTTCTCTAAGTGAGTCTGCCAGGCCACATGAATGCAAAAGGGGAATCCTTTGAAGAAGACTGGCTAACAGATGAACATTTAACTTTTTCCATATCTTTATATTCTATTTAGAAAACACCCCTTCAGGTCATTTTCACAGGAGGAAAATTATTCAAGTACTCCATGTCCAACCCAACAGCCATGTAGGCTCTTGCCAAAAAAAAAAAAAATTCCTATGTATATATTAGGTCAGGAATGCTTAATCAAATACTTCTAGGGTAACCCAAGGCCTTGAATTTGGGTAGAGTTACCTAGTTTGGGCAACACTTTGATGTACCTTAAAAGACTCCATTAAGAACTTAGCACAAATTCATACATTACTGAAAGCATAAGTATATATGTGTGGTATTACTGACTTTTAAAAATATGTATTTTATCAGTTTTCTAACTTATGGAAAGTCCATACTAGTAACTAAAGTATTAATTTTTCTGTCTCTAATTCTATTGGTATGCATAAAATCAATATCTACCTAGTTCTTTTCTGGTCTAGAAAACTCAACCCCCCTCTCCCCAAATTTTAATTTATTCCAGGCACTAGTAGGTAAGTTAGGCAAAGTTTGTCTTGCAACTGTATTTAAACAATTGCTGTTAAGGAACACTGTTATGTTAGAATGACGAAATATCAAGGCTTCCAAAATATAAAAGCACAATGGATACTTGCATCAACAAAGGTGGTAAAATAATACTTCAAACAGTATTTCTGAGTAAATGCTATAAACATAAGGGTCAAAGGGATGCTTATTTTACCAGGTTCCAGTGTGGTTACATTACAGAAAAATATAAATTAAATGTTATGTAAGCAAATAATAGAACAACCTTATATCAACACAATAACCCTGATTAGAATATTTGCCTAGCATTTAAATACATTCCTCTACCAATAATTTTGCAATATTAACTCTTGCCCTTGCAGGCATCTTTACAAATGAATCTTAAACTTGAAATATAAAACTGAAGTGAAACTTCACATTACAATTCAAGCATTATTTTACACAATATAATTTAGAATTCTCTATATTTCATAGCTGCTAAATGTCTTGAATACAATCGTTCTTTATACATTTCCAATATTTTCTTTATACATTTCCATTCCAAAACGGAATCACCAATGCTAGAAAAACATAAATTTCTCTATCGTACCCCTAGAAAATGTTGCATGCATCGCTACAGCTTTAAATATATGTCAACACAAATTTTCTATGTTGCACTGCATTTATGCCTGTACTTCTTTTGTCTTTTATGGAACTTAACACAAGCATGAATGTGTACAAAAGACTGAACATCAGAGACAATCCAATGATTGGGAGGTATTCCAATTTGCTAGTTTCAAACTGAAAGCTAAGGAAATATTTAATAGGGTAGATAACATTTCTTTAAGGAATTGACCTTTCTAGTACATAACCTAGATATGACCACTTAAAGGCATTACCTACTATTAAAGATGGCCTATGTTTAAAATTTCCATTAAAGATTAGAAATACTGAATTACAAATTTTCCTGGCCAACATGCCCTAAAACATTCTTCTACAAAATGTTGACTTGCAGATATTATTGGATTGCAATTCGCCATCAAGGATAGTCACTGGATAAATTAGTCAGAAAAGATGGAATATCTGTATAGCACCAACTTGGGATAGTTGTACATCAATTATTCACCAGGCAAAGTAGTTCATTCGAAACACATAACTTGTGAGCAACATGCATGTAAAAGAAGATAAATGCAGTTTTATGCAGTGTTACATGGTTATATTAGGAGTAGAAACCTTTATCACAAAATCCCCAGATGTTAGGAGTGTAATTCCTTTCATCCCATTAGCTACACTGGCTAAGAATGAATAAATACTTGGAACAATATCTCTTTCTGGACCCTGTTTTGCATTATCCTAGAAGGATGATCATATTAGTATATTTTGAAAGAAGTAATTTAATGCTTAAATACACAATTTATCTATTTTCATGTAGCAAAAGTAAAAATTGTACAGAAATATGCATTTCATGGCTCCATCAGCTGGATAACTCATCTGATTTGTGATGATGGAGGCATTTAGAAGAAATGCTATGTGCCCAAATATTAGTTTTCATATTCAAATGATATCCTAATTACTGAAATTGTGAGGCAGATGTTAACACTGGGTATTAAAGGACTGATGACTTATATGGTACCCAAGGCATATAATGTATGATGGCAACAATATTTTTCAAAGCTTAAAGGGTAAAGCACATTTTACACATAAAAAATGTTACCATTTCATCTCTGTATTTGTGGTATGCAATATTTTGAGCACTGCTTCTGGATTTTCAGAAAAAGATAGCTTTCATAATTCCATCAATAAGTTTCTCTCTCACATCATCTTTGAACTGAGATATCTCGGTCAGCATTAGCATTCCAGTCTCTTTAATTTAAGGTGAAAAAAAAGCAGCTCTCTCAAAATACATGGTTCAAAATTCTGCAGCCAAATCTTCTGAATTTCAATGACTTTTGCTGCAAAAATAAATCTTCATTTTAGAAAATCAAGTACACAGAAATATGAGCAGTTCTGCTGGATCACATAAAAAATCTATTTATTCCAATAACCTATTTTCAACAATGACCAACTAGTTGCCTATGGGAAATCTACTATCAGAAGGGCAATGATTGCCCCTCAATAATTCCCAGCAATTAATATTTTGATAGCATTCTAGTAAATCAGTGCTTTATGTGAATAGTAATTCACACCAGTGAATTTTGTGAATAGTAATTTGTAAATAAACAAACCCTCCTGCCACCGTCCATTTGACAACAATGTGTAGATCTCCCCAAAATTCTAATTGCATTTAATATCAAGGCATATGGTCTTCAACACTATTAGTGCATAGTCATGAGGATTAGGAGAAATTATAATCTCTGCTGATTTTTCTAACCCCACCCTAATATCCTTTGTTTGGTGAGCAGTTAAAATATCATTTAGCAGAACTTGATTTTTATTTTACTTTTTTGAGTCCCACCTCAGTAAAAACAGTAAGAGATTTCCACCACTTCCACTGTGAAAAAGTTTCCTGCCCTCACATTCTATGCTGGGAAAGAACCTTCCACAATCAGATGGAAGAGTTGGAACAGAAAACTTGTGAATGGGTGGGGTGGATGGAGGACTGCTGGTTACATTCTAGTAATTTAGTGCTTTTTGCCTGATTATGTTACTCATAGGAGATATTTTGTGAATTGGCAAAGCCCTCTTCCCATTATCTACTTGGCATGAATGTCCAGGCGATCTGCCCCAAATTTTAGTTGTGACCACCATTTGCTATAAGACCTCCTCATCTGAATCATGATCACTGCCTGGTTTGGTGAGTCTCTCAAGTTCTTCTCCATCCTACAGAAAATAAAGGGAAGATAGTGAAAAATTAATAAACAAGTCTTTAAAATGAATAGATTACATCTTTTGTCTAATGTTTACCATAATTTGAAGCATAGCTACTTTTGGTATTGGCCGTATAGTAATTGAGGTAGTAGAACTTCATTAGTCCATATCCTATAATAGTGTTCTTTCATTGGAACTGGATTACAATTTAAGTTACCTTTGTTAATTATATCAGAGATAGGAAATACAACTTTTGTTGACCAGAAGCTCTACCAGGATCCCAATTGGGAGAGTTCTTAAATTATTGCTCCAAATTACTGCTAGGGACTTCTGTTAATTCTAGTATAAGGACCTGGAGCTTGCAAAAAAAAAAAAATGCTGGTGAGCCATACGTGAGCCATGTGCTACAATTTTTATATCCTTATCATACAACTATGTCATAACTAATAAATACAATTTAATGGACTCTGAAGGTCTGATCTTACATCTGCACAATATTAAACCCTTCCCAATCAGTCACTTTGAGATGTGTTATTCTTCTTTCATAAGAATTGTTATGTATTTTATATGCCATGCAAAGTATTTACCCATGTAGAAAGAGTAGGAATTTGACCTTGTCAAATGTTTGTCAAATACATTTATTAAATCTATATTACATAAATATTGCAAATGGCACCAGGCAAAAATTTGGAAAAAAGAGAAATCAAATAAGTCCAATTCTGTATCTTTTCAAGTAAAGCCAAAAAAAGTTAGTAAAAAAAATGTTGCTTCTTTTTAGGCTTAATGGATTTACAAATTCACATGAAAATTGTATGTATTTACTTTCACACATACACATACATTAATATATTAACTTTTGCATACAATCTACATATTTATTCAAATGATGCTTGAAGCATACCCATGAACACATTATTAAGCGCACCTCGTTTGTCAATTGTGCCCTCTGGTGTTCAATCTTTTTTAAAAAAATCAATTTAATAGAAAGCTAAGCAAATAGCCACAAATGCATTAAAAAAGGACTGTATATATTCAAAGCTATTCCAAAAATACACTTTAATGTTAATAAGGAATGTATCTGAAAAATACAAAATATTCCTTAAAAATGTCCATTAAAACCACACTATATTATTGTAAATTTCTGGGGAGACTAAGATTCTAAGTTGAAAACCTGCGACAGAATGGAATGTCCCCAAATTCTTTGATGTATATCATGTCGTCAAATGTTTCTGGAACCTTAGAGAGCTGCACATCCAAAATCTAGTGCGAAGTGATTAGGAAACACAAATATAGGAAATGCAAAGGGAAGACATGGCTCATAGTAGGATATCATAGTAAGATTAAGCAACTTCCAGCAAGGGCACAACTTCCATTCTAGTTTTCTGAATGAACATCCTTTATTGCAAAGAGCACTAGCTCTTTGGGTCAGCACACAGAAGTGCTTCTCTATCGTTTCCCAAAAAAGAACAATTTTCCAATATAGGCAGAACAAAACAGCAGCGTTTTCTATTACATTCTAAGACTGCAGAAACTGCTTCACCAGGACTGCCCAGCAACATGTTTCAACATAGAATAACTTTCCTTTATAGTTTGTTGTAAGTGCATCCAGTTATATGCTGAGATTTCTCTAAGAGCTATTCAGGGCCATAACTTAATTGGACACATTCATAACAAACTGTAAATGTTAGCATATCATTTGGACACACTCAAATAAGCAAACAAATAAAGCAAACAAACAAAGAAGCACACATTTATAGGTAATCCTCACTTAACCACCACAGATGGATCCGTCTACTCCATCACTAAGTGACAGTTATTAAATGAAACATCACAAGACCACGACCAATTTACATCAGCTCTACTGCAGCCATTGAGTGAATCACCTGCGGTCACTAAGTGTGATGTCATGTGAACTCAACTTGAGACTTATTGCCAGCTTCCTCATTGGCTTTGCTTGTGGAAAGCCAGCTGTGCAGGTCGCAAATGGCAACCATGTGACTACAGGACTCTGCATCCATTGTAAAAATGTCCCTGTTGTCAAGTGCTGGAATCATTTTCATATGACCGTAGGGACGCTGAGACCATCTTAAGTTCAAAAACAGTCAAACTATTTTTTTTAGCGTTGTTTTAAGTTTGAGGGATCACTCGACATATAATCATAACCAAGGACTACCTACTAGCAGCATAATGCTATTTTGACAATGACGGCAAACATTGATATTCACATCACAATCAGAGGTGTGCATTGAAATCAGTTGGCCCACAGAATGTCTATAAAGGAAACCTTTCAAACCTTACCCCACTCGAGCGCTCCCATGCACCTCCATTATGTTTGCCCCTCTCCCGCTGAACAGTGTGTTCCGTAGAGTGAGGGCTGCTGGAGTGATAGATAAATATAGACAAAAGAACTACAGGTGCTTCCAAGAAGAACTCCATGGAAGGCTTAAAGTCAAATACAAAAACTGACACGGTGGTGATGATCACTGTTGTAACTTGTGCAGTCAAAACATGAAACATGTTGTCTCGGAACTTCAGAATGAAGGCCACGGAGAGCCCAAGGAAGGCAGTGACAAAAATAAGGGCCACAGAGAATATGTTGTGACCATAAAAAAAGCCACAATACTCTATCCGGCGCCTGTTTTCGGGACGCAGGCTTAGCATCAGAGCATTAAACATAGCCCCAAAGAGGTACAGCTTGGTATTCTGCACGAAGATGTTCTCACTGAATTGGCCTCCTTCTTTTAGTATTTTTTCATTGTAGATGTTGGCTAACGCTGAAATAAAACACTGCACTAGTATGAGCAGATGTCCCAGTCCAAGACGAACTGTTTTCATGGGTCCTGCTGTAGTTGTGACATTCCAGCTAAAGGCAGGGAAGGACCATCTAAGAGTGCAGTTCTCTTTTCCCCAACATTCTTCTTCTGACTTGGTATACTGCAGGCAACTGTTTGAATGGCTGAGAAAAATGTCATGATGAAATCCATGCACAGCCAAGCTATGGTTATTGCTTCCTGTCCCTGCAGTCAGAGCTACAATAGATAGGAAGAGAATCAGCAAAGAGGCCCATTGCACCCAGGAGACCTGCCGCCTGAATGGAGAGGAAAAGATGATGTAAGTTGATTCAAAGAAGCACAAGTAATGGGTATGGGGAGAAAAGAGTTAACTTCTTTGGTAAGGCAGCAGTCTGTTTTAGTATCGCATCAGGAAAAATTCTTTGGACAATAATATTGAAATCTAAATGCTTACCATGCCTCTTATACTTAACAGGATGATTCACTCTGCACACTGAATTATTTTGTTTCTATTGAAGCTGTGCCAATGCTCTTTCATTTATTTATTTATTTATTAAATTAATAATTAATTTTTAAATTTTTAATTAGATCCCTGATTTTACATTGTTAAATTTAATTTTGATGGGATACAGCCGGAACAACTGTGTTTAATATATTTTTAATTCTATTTATAATGTATTTATTGTGTGTTTTTAGTAGGCTGTACACCGCCCCGAGTCCCTTTTTGGGAGAGGGAGTGGTATAAAAATATGATAAAATAAATAAATAAATAATAAAATAAATTTTTAAGCTGTCCATCTTGCAGTTCTAGACAACTCTGGACATTTATTGTTTTTCTAATAATATCCTATACCATATAAGTAAAAATTAGAATATAATGTCTTAAAAACAACAATTTGGGGGAGCGAATACAAGTATGACCCAGTTTGATAAGATTAACATATTTAGGGCTGCCTTCTGAGTCATTAACAAAAAAAACAAAACTCGTATCAAGTACACCAAATTCAATAGCTATGTATTCATTAACAAATAAATGGCAATAGTAGTTATGTTATTAATCGTTTTGGATGTGCTTTTAATTTTCATTACCTTTAGAGTCTTGTTTAAAATTGCTTCAGAAGAGAACTTTGAGGAAACAAAGAAATGACAAAAGTTAATATGTTTCCATAATTACTCACTTCAGCACTATTCTGAACAGAAGAGCTGTTGTTATGATAACAAAATTTGAGAATAGAACTGCCATGGCCTAGAAGAAGAAGAAATATTATGTTACAAGTCAAATGCAGCCTACAAATAGGATATTCCATTAGCAACTTCCTTAATACGTATTGGTTGTGGAACCAGATTTTATTGAGCTAAACAGCACTTTAAAAAAAAAAAAATAGCTGTCTAGAGAGGTCCTGAAAGCAATCATTCCTTTATTACACAGAATCAAGCAGGAAAAAAACCCTTAACATTTATTCCTCAAATTATGGACCAATGTTTTAACGCTTTCTTTCCATCCATGGAAGGTCCTTTGCCATTAGAGGTATTCATAAATATATTTCCTCCTGCATGGTAGATTCTAATTAATGAAAGAACATTTGCTGAGCTAATCACAATTGGTTCAGTTTATGACTTTCACTATATGGTATTCTATAGAGATAATCTTGATTCCCATTTGAGTAGAAACAGAAAGTGAAAAGAATGCGAGAAATAGTTTCCCATCCTTTGATTAATCTAAATGAGTAGTGATTCCTCTCAAATCTACTCTAGGGCAAACCTGAGGTTATGTACATGTGATGTGGGAGAGTGGATGGAAAGTACCAGAAAAGGTCAAAGGGTTGTTCTCTTTTACAAATGGAAATCGGCCTGAGTCATACTAAAAGCAGCCAGCATTCATTCCCATCTTAATAAACATAAAACTATATCCAACCCTATTTTTACAATACTATTCTTGTCTTTATAAATAAAGCTGTCTTCAGACTTTTGACATTATCATGAAAATATATACTCACCCCTGAATTCAGGGGTGGGCTGCTACGGGTTGGCAAACCCTTAGCTAATGTTATGGCCAGTTCGGCAAACAGCTAAATCCTCCTAAGCATCAAACGGCTAATTCCTCCTAAGCATCAAAAATTCAAAATACTTATAAGTAGTCCTCAGATCATTCAGTGACTATTCCAAGTTACAACAGGGCTGAATGGTAGTTATAACCAGCCTTCAAAGTTCCAGCTGTTGCAAGGCCCTTATGGTCACATGATCAAAATTCAGATGCTTGGCAGCTTGCCCGCATTTATGACTGCCGAGTGCACTTCAAATCCACCCCCGCCCATCCCAATCTATCTCTCCCCCACTTCTGCCCTTTTGGCCACTGTGCACTCTGCTGCCTAATACTGCCACTTGCTGGGGATAGCAGAGGCAAGTGGTGAGAGAGTACAAGGCAGCAAAAAGGGCTGAGAAGGGAAGGAGATATGTAGGTGGTAGAATTGAAGCAGAAAGGATCATGGGAGGGTAGAAGAAGCATGAGATCCTGGCTTAATGATGGCACAGTCCTGGCCTAACAACTGCAACTAGGATTACAGGAACTTCTGTCACTAAACAATGCAGTCATGCAATGGCTCATCTAACAACCATTTCACTTAGCAATAGAAATTCGAATCCCAAGGACTACTTATTCTCACTCTTAAGCCAATGTTCAATGGATTCTAGTAAGCTAAAGGTTTTGCACCCTGGCTCTAATTAAAACATTTACTTTAATTTCCTTGGCATTACTTACATCTTATGCTTCTTACACAAACTTATGTACAATTGAAAACCCCCTTTGCAATATAGATTTCTTGTCTGAAAAATTTATGAAAGCACTGACAAAACATAAGAATTGAATACAGTCATTTAGCCCATGAAATTTGTGTTCTGTTTATATTATAGCTTATACTGAACACAACACCTCTAAAATATCAACTCAACTACTGAAATTTTATTCGGCAGGAAGCAATCCTACCTATAATCTCCTAAAATGACTGAAATTTGATATAAGCGCTTAAGATAACAATAATATATTCTCTTTCCATTAGAACACAAAGACCATTCTACATTTCTGAAGTGATACTTACTGGTTCAAGATAGGACAACACATAGAAGACAATCAGATTATCTAAAAAATAAAGAAAAGCTGGAATTGACCACTTTAGGTAGCTATACAATTGCCTCCAAGAGCTGCAGCCAAATCCACTATGAGAATATCCTCCTAAAAAAGAAAAAGAAGAAAAATAATTCAAAGTATTTAATTAAACACTGTCCTCATCACATAAAATTATTGTTGATTTTGTTGAGCACTATAGACAAATTCCTTAGGAAATTTATAGTTGGAAGCTTCCTTATTAAACACAGATATGAAACTTTAGGCTTTCTAAAGAAAATTTGTTTAATCTCTGATTGCTATAATTTTCTTTTTTCTTTGTAAATTAAACATAATTTATGTTTAATTTGTGCGTTAACTCATCTTGTGCAGTAAAGCGGAAGGCTAATAAACACACTCTATTCCAATAACCTTTTTTTTCTTTAATTTTTAAAATTATTTTTTCTTAATAGTTTAAATATAGTTTAATTCTCTTAATATTTATATTTAATTTAAAAATCAACAGTTATGAAAAAAACATTAAGCATTAAAATAAATTATATTCATGTACCTATACCAGACATATTTAAGCAACATTTTTAATTTAATTTAGTATTTCAAATTCTATACAGGTTTCCTCAACCATCTGCAGAATTTGGGAGTTCATTATCTCTGCAAGTAAATTCATTAAAGTGATTCTGTTACAACAAAATACAATACAATATTCAAAATATACCTTTTAATTTCTCCAACTCAGTTATTGTTTCTATTCCACATTTCATTTTTCCAGAAATAATTCCTGATATACTTTACCTTCCCTTTATTTGTTGATTTCCAGCCTCCCCAAAGAAAATATCCTCCCTAGAAATTACATATACTTTATCCTTCAAATCTAAACATCATAATAATTTAGCTCTAACAGCTTACCTTTTCTGATTACCCAGAGAGCCATTGTCAAACAAAGTACAAGCTTAACTAATTCTGAGCACACATTCACAGTTGCAGGAAGATAATCATATTTATTATCTGAAAAATATTTAGAGAACTCACATGAATACTGCAGATATTAACTTTAAATAAAGTACAAATACTATAACAGGAAGCCAATGAAGAAATGTACATTCAATTAGATGTATTTAAGAAAACCTCCACTTTTGTTTCCAGATAAGAATTTTTCATTAAAAAAAGAAGAATTAAATATATATCTTCTTTTGGAAAATATTTGATTTTTTAAAAATATTTTAATATTAATAATATTTTAATATTTAGGAGAAACCTTCTAACAGTGATGACAATTAACCAATGGGATAGTTTGCCTTCAGAAGTTGTGGCTGCTTCATTACTAGAGGTTTTTAAGAAAAGACTGAACAGCCACCTTTCTGAAACGGTAGAGTCTCCTACTTGAGCAGGGAGTTGAAGACTTCCAAAGTCTCTTCCAGTTCAATTCTGATTGATTGGTAAATAAGGGGTTAAGGGGATGAGATTTAAACTGAGGTTTATTTGTACTATAATTTATAATTTATTATATTATAAATTATAATTTATAATAAATGACCTGTAAAGTCATGGAATCAATTATTAACCAATCCATTATCCTCCTCTTAGAGACAAACAACTTACTCTCTAATAAACAAAAAACAATAAACTATCCTGTAATCTGCAACTCTTACACTGCAAAAATATATGGACTACACAACTCGATCAGGCAAAACAATAGACCCAATCTACATAGACCTCTGTAAAGACTTTGATTCAGTGGTACCGTATTTATTCGAGTATAATGCGAAAAATTTTATACCGATTTTTAATTGAAAATTAGGGGGTGCGCGTTATAAACGAGGGCTGGGGTGGGGTGGCAATGGCGGCTGGTCCAATGAGGGCGCAGGCGAATTGTGTGTTCGCACTGCGCCTTTTCCGGGCTGCAGCCGCATACTGTACGCGAGGGCGAAGAAAAAAAAAGTCCCCTCGTCGCGTACAGTGGGCGGCCCGAACTGGGGGTGAGAATTCTTATTATCCGCTGTATGGTCGCCCCGTTAGATGGCAACTCAGGGTATCAAGAGAAAACGTTCTGCATATGACGCTTCATTCAAGCTCAAAGTTGTTGATCATGCTGAAATTCACGGAAATCGAGCAGCTAGCCGAGAATTCACTGTACCAGAGACGAATGTTAGAGAATGGAGAAAACAGAAAGTCGTCCTGAAAGATATGAATAAAACAAAAAAAGCACAACGAGGGAGACAAGCCATGTACCCAGACATGGAGAAGGAATTTTATGAATGGATCATTGACCAAAGAAGTAGTGGGTACATCGTCACATCACTCCACATTAGACTTCAAGCCCAAAAGTTTTGCAAAGATTCATACTTCAAAGCCTCTAATGGATGGACACAAAAGTTTATGAAAAGGCATGGACTTGCAATACGCCAGAGAACAAAGATAGCACAGAAGCTGCCTAATGATTTAGAAGAGAAGATCGCTTCATTCTATACCTTTATAATCAACCAACGCAAGCAGATTAATTTTGAACTTTCACAGATAGGCAATATGGATGAGACCCCCATGTGTTTTGACCTACCAGGCAACAGGACAATTGACAGCAAAGGGAAGCACACAGTCCAGATTAGAACCACAGGCCATGAGAAAACTCATTTTACCATTGTGTTATCCTGTATGGCAGATGGTTTTAAACTTAAACCAATGGTGATTTTTAAAAGAAAGACTATTCCAAAAGGAGTTAAATTTCCACCAGGTGTCGTGATCCATTGTCATCCTAAAGGATGGATGGATGAAAAGGGCATCATTTTATGGTTAAATAAAATTTGGAATACTAGACCAGGCGCACTACTGAAGAAATCCATGCTTGTATGGGACCAGTTCCGCTCACACCTGACAGACACTGTGAAGGACAAACTGAAAAGTCTAAATACATTTTAAGCTGTAATTCCAGGTGGACTAACCTCTATTCTTCAGCCACTAGATGTCGTTTTAAACAAACCCTTCAAAGACAGAGTCAGGGAAAAGTGGATTACCTGGATGAAATCTGACGACAAAGAATTGACTGCAAAAGGAAACCTCAAGAAACCTGGCTTATCTCTCGTGACATCCTGGGTTACAACATCATGGGAAGACATACCAAAAGAAATGATCATCAAGAGTTTTTTGAAGACAGGCATCAGCAATAAAATGGACGGCACAGAAGACGACCTGCTGTAGAATTCAGACTCAGAAGAAAGCGAAGAAACTGGAGAAACAGATGTTCCTGCCAACTGGGACACTGATGAAAAATTAACTCGAGAAGAATGGGAACAACTCTTTAGTGTATCTGATGATGATGATGAATCTGACTTTGAAGCATTTTAAATAAATATTGTTACCGGTAATTTTATTTCGGTATTGTGTTTATACCAGCTTACGTTGTCAATAAATGATTTTTATCACGTGTTCAACAACGTTTTTTTGTCAATTACAATGCTTGGTGTGAAACAAAATTTTATACCGATTTTTAATCGAAAATTAGGGGGTGCGCGTTATACACGTGTGCGCCTTATACTCGAATAAATACGGTACATGACAAACTACTCCTAAAACTAAAATCTTATGGTATCTCTGGACAACTGCATAACTAGATAGAAGCATTTCTGTCAAACAGACAACAAATGGTCAAAATTGGAAGCGTCCTAACAAATTCTGTACCTGTCAATAGTGGTGTCCCCCAAGGCAGTGTTCTAGGATCAACCCTCTTCATACTCTACATAAATGACCTCAGTGATCATATTAAGAGTCTGGAACCCACATTACGTATCTGATATTAGCACAGTTGAGAAAGTCCAGAAATATTTCACATTCCGCTACTCGTTGTAGAATACCTTATGCCACCAGACCTGAAAATCTAGACCTAGAAAACCTTGAATTACGCCGTCTTTGATCTGATCTAAGTATGGCATATAAAATCATACATTGCATTGACTTACCTATCAATGAATACTTCAGCTTCAACCATAACAATACAAGAGCACACAATAGATACAAACTCAAGATTAACTGCACCAAACTTGATTGCAGGAAATACGACTTCAGCAACAGAGTGGTCAATGTCTGGAATACTCTACCTGACTCAGTGATTTCTTCCCCAAACCCCAAAAACTTTAACCTTAGACTGTCTACTATTGACCTCACCCCTTTCCTAAGAGGTCTGTGGAGGGCGTGCATAAGCGCACCAATGTGCCTACTGTCCCTGTCCTATTATTTCTTTTATTTTTCTTATATGTACCCATTTCATGTATTCGTAACTATGTATATACTTATACCTATTATCTTGTAAGCGATTGACAAATCAAATAAATTCTAAATAATTTGTGTTCTGATCCTAATTGTGTAGTACTGTATGCTTTTTCACTTTCTATTACTAGCAGTAAGTGGTTCAGTGCAGTATTTGATGTCACAAAAGAGTTTCTGACTATATGAAACATGTATTCTTTTCTAAAATGGCTCTGGGAATCAAATTCATATTGAATTTTTTTTTTTTTTTGAAAAGCAATCAAGACTCTACAAAATCTAATTATTTTAACTTCATGTCACAGATCAGCAAAGACCATGCTAACAAACTCTGGTAGCATCTATATAGAAATAAATATTCCAACATACCTTCATTCGCAGAGTATTTCATCAAAAGGATACGACTTGAACCCAATGTAACAAAGGTGCCTCCTAAGAGCAGTGTATAAATGGCTGACTTGGACCATCGAGCAGACTGATTGCAACATTTGGAATCCATGGTGTTGCTATGTTGTCAGTGTACTTTGGACCACAAAGCAAAACACTACATCAGGTATGTCCTTTAAAATAACATTTATTACTTTTAGACTACTCAGAAAGCTGTTTAGTGCTTGATTCTTCACAAACTGCATAAAAGCAAGTTTTGTAATGCATGTTTTTTCTGAGGCATTGAATATACAATTAGTAGCCTTTATGGTAAGCTTGAGTACTATTTTAGTAAACCCTTTAAATATAGTACTAGCAATATAACATTAATAAAAATGTTCCCTGATCTTTAATCTTATATTTAGTCTTTACTGAATAACACATTTCAACTGAAGCAATTGAGCATACCACAATACTCTCCTGAAATTTATTATCAATTGTAGGTATTACCTTTCACAATAATGGAGTAGAAATATTAGTTTTTTAAAAAAAGGAAATTAAGAATTGGTTTCACTGTACATCATAATTAAATTTGCTAAAATAATCTCACCGAAAAAAATCTTTTTCAGTTGTATCTCTTTGCTTGTTTCATTCTAAAGTAAATGATACAACTGCTCAACTATTCATTGTTTGGAGAAGCTAACTTTTCTACTAAGATTTTGAGACAGAACTGGAAAATCTTATTTATATCTTAAATATCTTTAATGACAATAACAGGCCTTGTTTTGCTTTTGGGAAAAGTTTATCAAAAGGCAGAAGGAATAACTGCAACCAAGACAATAGTCAAGTAAAGGAAACTTAAGTCCAGGCCAGATCTGCAATCTGAGTAAGCGTTTTAGACAAGACCCTCTTTAGTTCTCACAAAGATAAAGGGACAGAAGGAGGAAAAAAAATGCATTCAAACTTGCAAGATTCTATTATTAGAACTGCATAAAAAAGTAATATATATTAGCTTATGTGACTTTGGTGACAATAACATGCATACGTTTTTTCATTCTATAAGTTACCTTAAATATCAGTGCAAAAAAGGCATAATCTTCCATTTTGGCTTCCATTTAAGCACAGGACCACTTAAAAAAGCAAGAATTGCAGGCCATACTGTTCATGCATGTTTCACTTATATGTGTTGCCAAGCATATAATAAAGGGAGGTCAAGCTCAAAAGGCAATCTCTCAACATCTTTATAGCAACTTTTAAAAATCAACTGAAATAAAGTACTAATCTCTTCTTTAACACAAGGGTTTCAATATAATTACTTCTGCACTATCAATAATAGAATAAAAACTCAACAAGTTAGACTTATTCTAGTTAATTGTGTACCTAGAACATATTGTTGTATAATTTCAATAAGTTTTTATAATTAATACCGGTAGTATGTAATAATTTATGCTCAGTGTCAATTCATATTCCAGGTGTGAATTCCTTAAGACTGTCTAAAAGAAGCAGCCAATATAAGAACCAACATGAAGACGGTAGTGAAGAGGCATGGCACATCCTTGTTGTACCACAGTGCTTTGCAAATTCCATTGTGAATGAAATGCAATATTTAGGCAATTGTGATACCAAGCCATCCCACCTAACACTATTTCTAACAGTGGGTTGTCAGATACATTTGGTTTATTCAATAAAGACAGCTAACTACACAGCCCACACCTTAGCATAGGCACAGTGAAAACCAAGGGAAGCGTACATTAATCAACATAATAAAGAAATGTTAATTAATCAAACGATGGTTTAATATGGGTGAACCAAGCCTTAGCTACTGTAAAACATCCCGCACTAATTCTTTGCCTTTCAGGTGCACAGCTGTCTACCCCAACTGAAAGTAAGAGAGACTGAAATCTAACACATCTAGAAGCGCCACCACAAGCTCGGCACAAGCAATGGTTTGCCAAAAAGCCCGTCTTTTTCTGACTTAGGACTCTGGAACCCATACAACTGAGCCAGAGTCAAACGATGGAGGTCCCATTTCCCTTCTTGATGGAGCTGTAATTCCTCCCAAAAGAGCAGGCTTTAAAAATTATGCCCTATAGGAGCAGCGCTCGATCCCATCTGCCTAAACCCACAACTAAAGGCTCGGTTACCTGACAGCTTACGGATCTTCTCCAGGCATCACCCCCTACCTTAGTCTACCAGCCGCTCAGGCACGCATGCGCAGAGTCGAGAAGGCGAGCCGGCACTTCCCAGCCGCCTCCTTTCTCCCACGATGCACCCGGCGGAGAAGCATGCGCAGTGACTCGAATGAGCCGGCATCCATAGAGCTAAGAAAAGTATCACGTTTAATATTTTGGAAAAGTGACAAGGAGTGCCGCCGAGAGCTGTTCGGATACCGGTTTAAGCATTAACTTACAGTTTTAGAAATGACACAATGTGTCAATCTTAGAGTTACCACCATGGGGATGTGTGGCGCACAAGCCAAGGAAACAAAGCACAAATTACGTAGATCTATGGATGACGCGATTGAGCCACAAACTCAGCTCTTTCTACGCAGGCGCAGATTCTGCGGTTGCCGCCGGGCGAAAAAGAGGGGCGGGGCGGATAGCTAGGTCACGTGTCAAGATAATTCACATGACTCCCTGCTTTCCCCCCACACCCCATTGAAGGTAGTGGGCGGGAAGGGGGGGAGCGCTTGGTGGCTCTCAGCTCCCGGAAGGAAAGGCTAAAGGAAGGAAGAGCGACGGCGCAGTTGAATTTGCGGGTCGGCTTTTGGTGACAGGCACTTTTACCCCTCTCTGTCCCCCCTGCAGAGCAAGGCACCATGCAGAACGTCATCAACACGGTGAAGGGAAAGGCGCTGGATGTGGCCGAATACTTCACACCTGTGTTAAAGGTGAGGCCCCGCCTACCGAGCACAAAATGGGGAGGGGAGGAGCCTCAGGCAGTGACACATCTATTACCTGATGTAGCCCACTTCGATTTGCACTAATGAGCCCATAATCCCTGGGCCGATTGTGGGAATTGGAGTTTGATAGACTTGGACAGCAGTAGTTTTGAAGCCTGTGTAAAGATTTTGAAAGAGAGGACAAAAAGGGAACCGTCGATTCACTGTTCCCAAACTTTTTGTCTCGATCGTATCGTCTCTTTGCAGGCTGGAAAGGGGTCAGAAATAATAGTGCGTGGATCTGAAAAATGCTAGGATTTGGAAAGATGCTTCTTCTGTCTGTAGGGAGAATTCTCAAACTTTTTGAATTCTTGGTGATGAATCTGTGGCTTAAGCTGTTGATGGACCACAGTTTGCAGAATTTCAGGCAATTGAAAAGAAAATATGAAATTAAAAAAAAATCTGGGAATTCTAATTTAGCCACTTTGGAGGAATGTGAGTTCCCCAACTAGACCTAGAGTCGTGGAGCTGTGGATCTGCGGCCCAAAGTAACTAGCTTCTTATGTCTGAGTATTTCTCTAACTCTTTCTGTCTCAAGTGGAAGACCATTTTGCTCAGTTATCCTTTATAATAGTGGCAAGGGTCTTGCTACTTTTCCAAACTGAAACTGTGTCTAAAGATGAGTGATAAGGCAGTAGTTATATCTAGGAAAAAGAAAAATAATAATGGCTGTAAAAGTGAGTCTGATAGGCAAATGCACACGCTGGCAAAATTAAAATTTGCATTTTCTGCTGAAAAACAAAGGATCTGAACATTTTCTAGTTCAGAATCCTCTAAAGGCATTGCTGGCATCACAGGATTTTGTCACAAAATAACAATAGTGGGGAAAGATGCATATTTCTAGAATGAGCATATGGCATGAATGTGTGAGCACATAAATGTTATCTACTCATTCTTGTGTCACAGTCCTTATTAAGGTATTTATGCTTTCATCTTATGTTTCTTTAAATATGGACCAAAACAACAACAACAATAAATACAATTAAGGGAATTATTTTGATTATATTAATAATTCACAGTTTAATTCAAACATTAACAAATGTTTTGATTCTTGTACAATAGGTAGATAAGTGGAGGGAGAAAAAGGCTTATTAAAGTAGCAAAGTACAATATTTCAATATTTTAACAAAGATATAGGAAAAAACAAAGTAAGGTGGAACTTAAATACACACACACACACAATGCGCACACTGTTAGTGTGAAAAGCAGGCTATCTTTTGGTGGCTACACTCACACTATGGAACAGTTTCTTGCTGGATATCAGGAATGACCCCCCACTGAAATAGTTACAAATGGAATTGTTTCAGTGGAGAGGGGTAAAATGACTGAGATAACATACCATAATTGTATAGTGAAACTGTATTATATTTTTAATATTGATCTTAACTTTTACTGTGGATGTGTTACTGTATTGCTGTATATTGTTGCTAACTGTTCTTTTGGTTGCCTTAGAGACAAATTGAATAAATTTGAAACATCAAAACCAAAAATTTATCCTTTAACTTTCTCACAAACTTTATTAGGTCTCCCCCTCACTTACAAACTTTGCAGTTCTCAATAGAATTACTCAAATACTTCATTTTTATTAGTAGCTCTAAAACATGATTGGGGATTTGGTGCCCTCCAAATGTACTAAAACCTATGTGTTCCTAGGTGGCCAATGGTGAGAAATGTTGAAAGTTGTAGTTCAGCAACAAATGGTTGTCCACAGATTTTTTTTCTCTATCAAATCTTCTACCATACTATTATTTGAAAAATAAAGAAGTCTTTTGTAATGTGAAATAGTTCTTTTGGGTAATAGAAAATATTTATGTTATATATGCTTATCTATCTGTCCTGTCATTAAACTCAAATGTCACTTTCTTGGCATGGTGCATTTTCAGAGATTCATTATGTGGCAAGAGAGAGCAGATATTTTTGCCCTGAAAGTTCAAGAATGGTGATTCTGACACTGTGAAATATCTACTCTCCTTCTGAGCCAAAATTTCAAGAAATATGGATAGTTAGCAAAACAGTAGTAAAGCCTGGAAAGTGGTTTTTTTAATTTAAAAGTAGCATCCCCTCATTGTGAAAAAACTTAAATTGTCATATATATTTCTCATTAATATATGTTATATAAGCAATAAAAGCATTGATTGCTGCTGTCTGCCTGGGTTCTTAGACAAAAAAGCTAATTCTGGTTCAAGTATGCTTGGATAACCTTGTTTAATGTGTTTCATTGTAGAGAAGGGCATTTGGAAAAAATTTCAAAGTAAAGACTGCTACAAAGTTAAACTAAGAAAATATTTGGCCAGATAGAATGAGTACAGGTTAAAAACATTATCATTTTCTTTTCATTATCTTAGGGCCTTTGATTTTAATTGTTTACAGACATCTTTTTTTTCCTTAGGAATCAAAGTTTAAAGAAACTGGAGTTATCACTCCTGAGGAGGTATGTATATAATGATTTACTTATTTGTTGAAGTAAACCTTGGAAAACAATAAAATGAAATTCCCGTGGCAGGTTTTGCTACTTTCTATTAATGCTGTCTAGAAATCACGACGTTACTAAGATCTAAGGTTTACAGCTAATGTTGTAGATGTAGGCCTTTGCTGGAATAACATCCTATTTAACATACTTGGAACTGCTTATGTTTTACATTATTTAGTAGTACTCATAGGAAGATAACGTGATTTATGTAGGCCTACAATGTAACCTTATAGATACTTCCAGAAAGTTTTAAGACAGTAGGTTAAACGAAGTTGGAAAGCCATATTGGAAAAAGCAGCTGCCACTTGTTTTTCTATTGCTATCATGACAATTTTATGGACATCTTCATGAAATCATCAATTACTGAGGTTTACCTGAAGAAGATTTTACTTCTATATACTTCCTTGGGGATTCTGTAGGTAAAAAGCTGATGGGCTTTTCTTAAAATAATGCTACCAGCTATTTGGAATTACTAGGCAATTTGTATGAAATGAAAGAGACAAAAACTTGTTCGGAAGTTTATGGTATCAGGCTAAAAGATACTTAAGTACTTGTGAGAATGTATAGTATCTCGAGATGTGTTTCAATACATTTATTAAACATTAATCAGTGTGCAGCTTTTTATACTGAAAAATGCATGGCACACTTGAGAAGGAAGGCTAAATAAAATTATTCTTCCTTCCCTCTGCAGTTGAAAAAAGGGAAATTTATTTGTTAAGGAACTCTATTTCTCAAACTGCTGAGGAAGAGGATTTGAGGACAAATAATTAATCTGATGTCGCAGATTAGTTCTCACAGCCCCAAATATGTGCTTGAAATCAAGAGGGGAAATCACTAAAGTGTAGTTTCACTATACTGGTTATAATTATTTCATGAAAAATAAGATCTAAATCTGCCCAATGATGAGAATTATTACATGAGCAACACAATCTTACATAATTTAGAGGTAAAATATATTTTATAACTTTTTATGACTGTGTGAAGGTTAAATGAGGGCTGGCCAAATAAGAAACACATTATAATAAATGTTGGATATGGACAGTTGATGGCCCATTTCTGATCTGAAGGATCACTTTTTCAAACAAATACTGGGTCTTAAGAATGCAGAGGTCAATTGAATTACGATCTACCAGATTTATTCTTATCTCAGATACAACAGTTTCTAGAGAGACTCTTCAGGTATCTTACCCTTTATATTTTGATTCTTAGGGCCCAAACAGAGGTCTCTTATAATTTTCCTACATCTTTTAACTTTAATATATTTCAATGACCTTATTAATGCTTTAATAATACTATATTAATAATGAATCACTATTTATTATAATTATATCCCAGAGCTTTAAAAAATCTGGGTATAATCATTTTGTGAAAAGAAGTATGTGTATGTAAACTGGATAGATAATTTTATAATCTGTTAGCACAAACCAAACAAACTATTTTCATTTGTTCATCTTCAGGAATTGCTGTAAGAGCCATATTGCTTGTGAACTGAACAAATGAATGAAGTGGGTATGATTTGACATTTAGTCTGCATAGGTACAATTCATCATAATAAGGTTGATAAAACTTGTGTGTGTGTGTGTGTGTGTGTGTCTGGCTGGCTGGCTGTCTATCTCAACATTTCCTGTTTTGTTTTGGCAGTTCATAGCAGCTGGAGACCATTTAGTTCACCACTGTCCTACTTGGCAATGGTAGGTAAAATTCTGCAGAATCTGGTTCTTAAGAGCATTTAGGTATGTTCACTATATGAAGATGCATGTATTTCTTATAGTAAGTTACAGGTTAACAGAGAGAGAGAATCATGTGAATTCTAATACCATATATTTCCTTCTTTGGTGTAATTAAATTTGGCTTTTGATTTCTTACTTGTGTGATTATCATGTTTTTATAGCTTTATGTTATTTAGGATTATAAAAATTATAAGTCAAAAAGGCCACAAATATTGGTGTAATGTAAAAATTCATAATGCTTTAGTTTCTTTCATATATACTGCAGATTTAGTTGTCATTTAATAACATTTTAAAAATATTGGTGTAATGTAAAAATTCAGACTGAGATTCACAACTATTAAACTGCAATTGTCTGTTAGTTAATCTCTAGGGTTATAGTCACTTTCATCTTCCAAGACAAATAGCAAACTATTTTTTAAAACTGTACTGTGTTTATATCAACTTCCGCAGAAACTTAAAGGTTTTGAACAAGTAATAATTTACTGTTTTATTGTTATTATTATTGTTTGTGTTTGTATTTTAAGGGCTACTGGAGAAGAATTAAAAGTTAAGGCTTACCTCCCAACAGATAAGCAGTTTTTGGTTACTAAAAATGGTATGTCTGGGTTTTGTGCTTTTATATCCAGGTTTCTCATCAAATATTTCTTATAGCTGCATAATTCTGGAGAGCACAGTATTAGTATATTTTGAACATCATTAGGCAATACTTTGCTTTTGGTTTATTTGGCTGGATTAGAAGAAATAGAGCTATGCAATTGCTCTCAAGGCAGAATATTTAATTAAATAGCTTTTTTTTTTACTCTTCACAACTTTGACTGACCACATCTGAAGAAGATCTGTATCCATTTCATGTAGGATGCTGTGAAGTTTGTCTGCCACCACTGTCTCATTAAACAGCCTAACAAGGAAAACCTGATGATAGTTGTCTAAGACTCCATTATTCAGGGACAGGCTTTTCAGAAGATGGTCCATGACTTCTGTTACGTAGCATGTTCACATGATATTTGATGACCATTTTACTTAGTGACAGAAATTCCAGTCCAATTAGGATTGTAACCCAGGAACTGCCTGTATTAACCTACATGAAATACATTTATCGACAATACAGGCTGCTGCACTTAAAGCACAGTCCTAAAATGTTGTAGAATTTTATTTCCTATTATTCTATGAATGAACACAAGATATTTTTTATATAGTGCCATGCTACAAGCGATGTAAACAGATGGAGTATTCAGATGAGCTGGAAGCAATTATAGAAGAGGATGATGGAGATGGAGGATGGGTGGACACATTTCACAATGCAGGTAATTTAGATGTTTTTTCTTATGCATTTATTTTATATGTTAAGCTTATATTATGTTGACATTGTAACCATTACTCTCATGTGAACTTGAAGTGTTCCAAGGTGTATAGGTGTGCATTTCATTTTCATTTTGGCATTCTTCACTGAATTCTTAAATACTGTATATTAACCTTGAACATTCAGAGTCAAGTTTGCTATCAAAATGGTTGATTTGTAAAGTGGTAAGTATTTACAGAATTACAAATTAGCATTGGGTTTATCCATACTCCAGACTCTATTAATTTTTCCAATAGGTATTACAGGAGTAACAGAAGCCATTAAGGAGATCACAGTGGAAAATAAGGTATTAACTGATTTACTTAACTGATTCAGAGAGCTTTTCATATAGCATACTCATTGAAATAACCCTTCTTCATAAAAAGGAATTTTTAATGCAAGCAATATTTAAATAAATTACTGAATTCATAATTTTTGCAGATGAATAGTTATATAATAATTGTACCAAAACACATTTTACTCTTGTTCTTGATATTAGAGTAAATTTATTTCAGCATTGTACTTTCTCTCATACATGCATATAAAATATGTGGATAATTAATACTTTTAAAGAAGTTAAAAGAAAAATTAAAAAAAGGAAAAAGTATGAGAAGAAAAAGTTAAAGATAGAAAAGAAAAAAGTATAAATAAGTAGCTTCCAATATTCTTCATAACAATTATAAATACAAATATATTTTGACCTCTCTAAGACTACATCATATTCTTTCTATAACCTATCCTGTCTAATCATCAAAACCATGTCACAAGTTTGTTTGTTTGTTTATTTATTTATTTATTTATTTATTATGGGTGGTGTCAAATCTTTCTATTTCTGCATACTGTAATCTCACTACTATTATACTGAAATAATCTTCCATAGCTTTTTTCTATTAATCCTGAAAGGAAAAGTTCTGGTTTTAATTGAATATTGAAATTTAAAATCCTCTGTTTCAAAGTATGGATCCAATTTTTTTAGCTTTTTTGTCCACCAAACATGATAAAATGTCTCTTCATGTTGTTCACATTTCCAACATATATTTGAAGTGCTTCTATACATTCTAGACAATGTCTCTGGTAATACATACCAACAATACATAGTTTTATAAAAAGTATCTTTGAGATCATAATACAATGTAAATTTCAGCTCTTTTAAGAACATATTTTCCTATTGATCCCTATAAATATTATAACCAAAATTCTTAGCTCAATTTATCATATGTTCTCTATCTTCTGTTTCAAATTTCAACAAACGTTTATACATTTTAACAATTACATATTCAACATCAGTACACAATTGTATTTAAAAAATATAACCTACTTTGCTCCATACTGTAAGACTTTTCATCCATTTTAAATCTGAGATAACTACATGGGAGAACCTTTGACAATTATATCCTTCTGCTATGAATAGTTCTCTTGCTTTGATTTTAGATTCCCCTTGATGATTTTCCAATAGGAACTGATATGGCAACTATTTGTCTGCCATTTATCTGCCATATCTATTCATAGATATAACCCAGGTTGCGTCTGAAAACACCTTTATGGTATCCATTTAAGCATATTATAGTTTCTTAAATTGATACCATAAAGGTGTTTCAGACGCAACCTGGGATTATATTTCATATGATCAATATGGCGTATCTAATGAAATGAATTTGAAAATTTACATTAAGTTTAACTTTATTAGGGTTGAATTTTTTCATAACTTGAATTTACCATATGACATTCTGGCCTGAGAATCTGTTGATCATTGAAAGTGCTTTTTTTCCCTCATGCCCTTTAAGGACAATACAAAGTTATCAGAACGCTTAGTTTCTTGTGAAGAAGATGATGATGATGAAGGAGAAGCAGCTGATATGGAAGGTACATTTAATATGCAAGGAGACATGTTACATCATATTAAACAAATGAAAACCAAACTTTGTTTTGTTATTGTTGCTTTCTTTCAATATTGTATAATGGGGCATGTTTTACTCCATTTCGCTTATCACTTTGTTTTTAAGAAACATGTTGTCTTTTTAAATATGCAAGCCAGAAAAGTGGGAAAGAGAGAGAACTTAAAACAATCTGGAAGTAAACAAATTGATGACACACTCATCAGCGAGACAAATTTGGTGGAGGAGAAGAAACCAGAACATTTATCCTAGACAAAGAGAAAGGTTTTGGCAAATAAGAATATTCCATTAAAGGATTGCAATCATTAAATGAATGAAGATACATATGTAGCCTGCCATTAATGCAAGTCTGCCTGTATAATGTGGAACAATGTGTTCCACACATTCCACAATGTGTGTTTTAATGGGACTAATCAAAGAGACACGGCATGAACAATCATTTCCTATTTTGTTTTGTTCTGAAACTCTCATGAGAAGCAAAGTAAAAGTCCTCAGTTCCTTGCCTTTCTCCCCTGTGGTCTTAGGCATTGTTGTGATTGTGTCTTTTTCTCTCTGGATCTTTTCTGGTTTCTTCCTACTTTCTGACCAAGAATGTTCCAGTGTAGCAGCTGCGAGGAAACAGATTACAATAAGTTCTTGATAGTTGTTATCTCTCATACATGTAGATATTAGGATATTTGTTTAACTCCAAGGGATTTGTTTTTAAACATTGCTCCCTATCCTGGGATAGGTTAACAAAAATACTGATGTGATTTTTTTAAAAATTGTCCTTTCAGAATATGAGGAGAGTGGACTGTTGGAGACAGATGATGTAAGTATGATCTATTTATTTAATAATGCTTCTTTGGCATTCAACAGAATATTATTTAAAGTGACATAGGGTTAAAAGGAAATAATGTAATATGATATTTCAGCAGTACCATTTGACAGCAGTAAACATGGAACTTGAATGATTGTTTTTTTAAATCTTCAACAGGCAACATTAGACACAAGGAAAATAGTGGAAGCTGCCAAGACTAAAACTGATGTTGGAGGTGGAGAAGAAGCTATTCTACAAACTAGGACTTATGATCTTTATATTACATATGACAAATACTACCAAACACCCAGGCTTTGGTTATTTGGCTATGATGAGGTAATTTTCCTTCTTATTTGGAAACATAGATATCCAGTAATGAAACAAATTCACAATTGATTACAGATAGTCCTCAACTTACAACCAACCTGAAAAAAGGGACCTTATGACCTGAATTCAAAGTTCCAACAGTCAAGCCTCCTTTATGATCACATGACTAAACTTCAGGCATTCAGCAACGATCATTCGCTGTGTCCTGTGATCACATGCCTATGTTTTACTCTGGTTTTGCTGAAAACCAGCACTTCTGGCTTTTGGCATAAATTGCACCCATAGTGAACCATTGATTTATTTAATGAACTTAGCATTTCCTTAATCATGGCTTTATCTTATCAATGAGCCTCGGTGGCTCAGTGGTTAGAGTGCAGTATTGTAAGCTACTTCTGCTGATTGCTGGTTGCATGCAATTTGGCAGATCAAATCTCACCAGGCTCAAGGTTGACTCAGCCTTCTATCCTTCCGAGGTGGGTAAAATGAGGACCCAGATTGTTGGGGCCAATATACTGACTGTGTAAACCGCTTAGAGAGGGCTGGAAAGCATTATAAAGCAGTATATAAGTCTAAGTGCTATTGCTATTGCTATTTTAATGACAGCCACAAAAAATAAAAGCCATATAGCCATATGATTGACTCATATTACAACATACAACATATGATTATAATGGATAGGCTCCATTATGGTGGTATGTGGAGGACTACCTGTACAATAATAGCCCATGGATAAAAGACTTAACGATGATCAATGTCCAAATATGTAGAAATAGTATTCCTTTCTCCCTGATTCTTATTGAAATCTCCTTTCTGTGCTGAGCTTGAAATTTTAACAGACAATATTTCTAATCTTATAAACAGTTGTTCAATTTTGCTAATTTTATGTTTCTGTGTATATTTAGAGAGGAATCTGAGCTATGTCTTCTTCTTTTTAGCAACGGCAGCCTTTAAATGTAGACAGTATGTATGAAGATATTAGTCAAGATCATGTCAAAAAGACTGTGACAATTGAAAATCACCCCCATCTTCCTCCACCTCCAATGTGCTCAGTTCATCCATGCAGGTATTTTTTTTCAATCCTTGTTTTTAAAGAAATGGCTATACTCATTTTCTAGAATGGTATCTTTTCTCTGTTTGATTATCTTTTAGCAACAGAAGTTGTTTGTCAACTTTATCGATAGTCCTCACATAATTAACAACTATTCAAAGTTTAAACAGCTTCCCCTCCAAAAAAGAAAATTACTTAGCACCTGTCCTCAAAGTTATGACTGCTGCACATACACACTGTGGTCATGTAATCATACTTCAGTGCCTGTCAACCAGCCTATTTTTTTGCTGGTTTCTGGGGGAAAAAATGTCCATTCAGGGGAATGGATTTACTTAAAGACTATATGATTTACTTACCATGTGATTCACTTGACTTCAGTGACTTGCTTTGTGACTTGTAAAAATGGTTGTAAAATTGAGTTACGTTAAGTAGTGACCCGCTTAATGACCACAACAGTTTATGATGGAAATTGTGGACTCTATTGTGATGGAAAATAACTTCATGCAAACAGTGTCAGGGTTCCAGTTAACACACTCAACAGAATCAAAACTCTGAGGCAGATGTATTCCTTAAAGTATAAATTTATTAGGCATGTCATATTGGCACATCTGGGGAAAACAGATGGACTCTGAAGGACCCAAGGTTTTCCCCACCCAAATCAAACCCAAGATCACACCTTCATCACATGGTCCAACCAGGTCGCAGCCCCCATCCTGGCTGGCTTTGGTCTACCTCTCTCCAACAGCTGGCAGAGCATCCTTAGCTCCCACGGGAAAGAATGTTGTTTTGGCTACACATTCCCAGCTATCTCTGTCACCCCTCTTAGGTCCTCACCTCTCCAACCGGTCTTGCTGTGGCAGCCCTGAAGATGCTCCCCAAATGGCTCCAACTTAAAAAATGGCTTCAGGGCTGACAAGCAGCTTGTTTTGAACCCGAGATCCTCCAGATATTATGTGATGGTTAACCATGCTAAATAGCTGTAAGTCTCTACCTGTTATATAGGATTGGTGCATAGAGATCAGTGCATTTTCAAGAGGGGAAGGAAATGAAAAATGGCTCGTGTCTGCGAAAAATTGCAACCTAAGCATTGCAACATTTGTCCAATTTTGGTATTTATATTTTAAAAATAAGGAATAAAAGAGGAAGACAGTTTTCTTGCTTTTTCATTTTCGAAACAAACCAAAAGCACAGTAGAATTCATTAAAAACAAGCAATACATTTGGAGATGCAGAATGATATTATTGCTCTTCTAATTCGGAATTTGCCTCAGCATCTTTGCCATTTAGAACTAAACGCTAGATAAATATACTTTATTCTGATCTGCCATAGGTTTTTGGAGTTTTTTTGCACTTTGGGAGATTTGTACTAATTTTTTTTAAGAATTGACCTACAGGCAACTACCATCCAAGATAAATTTCTTGGAAATAGAAGCAAAGGCCATGCAAAAATATTGTAGACATGTTGCACTCAATATAGCAAAAAAGGAATTAAGGAAAATTACCAGTAACACCAGCGAGAAAATATAAAAAGCTTGTTCAGTATTGCCTTAGTATATATTTTGTACAAGTCCTTTGCTCCTTTGGTTTCAGAATATTAGTCTAAAAAGTGTGGCAATCGTTTCCGTAGTATGCTTCCTGTCAATTCTTCTTGGATCATCAGGGAAGTACAATCTTCAGGATTTGAAATCAAAGCTTGTATTTTGAAATTCCAGCAGTTTGGATCTGTAATTCTTTATTCAGGAAAATCCTAGGTTCATTGACGTGCAGAGTAGAGTTGTGTAAGTTTCCAGCTTCACTTTGTCATTAATATTATTGATTGCAACATGTCAATCTGGTTATATTAGTTTTGTTGTTTCTGTTTAGCTGACCTTCTGTGTTTCCTGTTTGAAGAAATACATGACAGGGTTTTCTGAGAAGTAGCTTGAGAAAACAATTTTTAAAAAGACGATTGCTTTGTTCAGCCTTATAGCCTGAAAAGTATATCAGGGAAAGAAAAAGGGCAGGGAGGGGGAAAAGGTCAGACACTAAATCTTGAAATTAAAAACTAATTCTTAAATAATAACTCCACTATGCACACCGAAGGTGTCTGTTTATTTGTGCCAGAAGCATCACTATTAAAATAAGGGATATTATATTAATCTTTTAACACAGCTAGTGAAATGGTTTGATCCCCTATCCATCTCCTTCTGTGATAATCTGATGAAGGTTTGCTGCAATTAGCAATGAAAAGAGCAACTTGATGGAATTGGTATAACTGAAATGCTTTTTAAAAATTAGGTGAATGGAACATGTTTTCACTTTCTCACTTTCACAGGCATGCAGAAGTGATGAAGAAAATAATCGAGACTGTGGCAGAAGGTGGGGGTGAACTTGGTGTTCATATGTATCCTTCTTACAATCAAACTTCGTTTCTGTCAAAGGGAATAATTTAAGGCTCAGTAACTATCTTTTATTTAGCCAGATAAAGCACAAGGTATAAATTTCTAACTTTTCTGTTTCTATTTATCTACTGCTGTCTTTTTTATTTTTTTAAAAAAAATATTATTTTTACAAATAACTCAAGATGTCAAACATATCCAATACATCTTCCTCCTCCTGTTTTCCCCACAGCAACCCTGTGAAGTGAGTTGGGCTGGGTGTGAGTGATTGGCCCAAGGTCAGCAAGCCAGTTTTCATGGCTGAGGGTGGGCTTGAACTCTTCTCAATAGCTACCTTTTTCAACTTTTAGATGCATTGTTTCACTCAAAGGCTAAAAGTAAATGAAAGTAGAGGTAACTTTAGAAGAAGTGGATTTGTTTTTCACCTACTTTTAGTTATATGATGGAAAAAACACTTGTAACCATTGACAAGAACATTAATGCATGTTTTTTTTTTAAAGTAGCATTAGCAAAAACAATAGTAGGTATGGGATAGAAGACTCAAAAGAACATTTATGGTGATCAGCAAATTCCTCCTGTCTTCAGTAGTAACAATGACTATAACAAAAACTAATTGTTAAGTAGGGTTGTCTGCAGACTAAGACATGCTACATAATGTATTAGTCATTAAACCATTATATCAGACTGGATTCTAGGAAACATCCAGATAAGGAGAGATAAACTGGTATTTGATTTTGGAAGAAGGAAAATGTCTTTTTAGCATTTCAAAGGAGAGAATGTGAAACTAGTACTCTACTAGGTTTATTTTCCTTAATTAAATTTCAGGTACCTTCTGATTTTTTTGAAATTTGTACAAGCTGTCATTCCAACAATAGAATATGATTACACAAGACACTTTACAATGTAATTACTGGAAATATAGCTTATCGTAAATATTGGTTCTAATTTTTAAAAAGAATAACCCAACATGACTGATTTGTTGATCCACCGTTGTGTGCAACTTCTGTAATGTGTCACTCTCATCAAAATAAAATTCCTCTATCAGCCTTACTTTTTAATAAAGATCTTTATGTGTAAAAACAATAAATCACTTTTTTCATTCCTGTGCTCTGGTTATAAAATTGTGCTTTTCTTTTACATAATGCAAAGAATACTAAAAACATAATTATACCAGTTATAATATATTTCTGTAAAATAATTATTATTATATAATTAGAATAATGATATCAGTAATTAAAGCTGATAATTAAAATGTTTACTCTCAGTTTATAATTAAGCAGTTTTAATGTATGCACACTTTTATACAGTTTATACAGAATCCCAGTGTTCCCGTCTGAGGGAGATGGGTGGTTCAAAAATATAAAAAATGAATTAAAAAATAACAATTTTTTCCTATTTTATGCAGTTTAACTAGAAGAATTTTGAAAATATTAACTTAATATCAGTACATATTTTAAATTGTAAAAATGGGGAAAGAAGGAATTAAACTGGAATCATCAGGTAAATCTGTATATGATTGGATCAAGAGTCAAAAACTTCCAATTGTTTTAATGAGAGAAGCAGCAAATGACTCCTTTTCCCATTCTTCATTTCCTGGGAAATGCATTAATTAAGAATATTATAGGGACTGTGTTCAATTTTAACATCAAAAGTTCTGATTTCAGGGTTGCACTTAACTCCTCTTTGTGAATTTTTATGTTCTAGTACAGTGATGGTTAACCTTTTCGTCGTCACATACTGAAAGTGCACATGCATGCCTGCACCCATAATGCAATGCACGTACGACTCCCCCACCCCCTGCGCATGCGCACATGATCCCCCGTGTCTCTCTACATGCACGCACATCTGCGTGCACCTCGCCCCCATGCATGCATGGCAGATACCTGACAATCAGCTGGCTGGCGGGAGGCATGCGCACATGCGCAGTGGATCTGATCTGGGGCGAAGGCTCACGTGCCGGCAGAGATGGCTCTGTGTGCCACTTCTGACGTGTGCCATAGGTTCGCCATCACGATTCTAGTATATTTAAAAGCAAAAATACCATTTAGAAATCTGAAGTCCATTAGGCAACTATATTTTCATCCAATGTGATGTAAAATTAATTAGATTAATTTAGTAAACAAAATTTTAATAAACTTTGAACTTTATGAAAGCAGGCCCAAACAGGGCACACTAGAATCTTATATTCTTATAGTTCTTATTAGCCTGACTGGATGGAACAATGGAAGTCTAAATACATAGGAACCAGTAGCAGATATAGTAGATGATTGAAAGTATTTCTAAAGAACAGTACAAACGTAGAAATCAATCATTTCATTATAAAACAATATTGTGACAGGCCCAACAGGCTAAAACTGCAGTTCCAGTGTACTGGAGTTTTGTTTTTAATTTCCTCTATCCTCCCCACTACAGGAAATAGTAGAAATAAATCTGTTTCAAAGTGACGTTGGAAATTGATGTTGGAAATAAATATATATAGGAATAAAATACTGAAATGCAATTGATCCATTGTTCTGGAACATGTGCAATATTCAAATACTCACCCATTTAAATTTCTTCGAAAATAACTGCTCAGATTGTTCAAAAAATTACTGGATAATCGGGCAGTGAATGGGTATAGTTGATAACTTATATGATAATTAAATTTCTGTGATTTCTAATCAATTGCATTTCAGGGAAACATAAAATAGCTATAGATAAACATCTGAAGCAAATATATTCGAATTAAGTTCTACCTCCTTTTTCTGCACCCAAACCTTTCCACCAAAATTGCTGTATACTATAAAGTTAGGAAATGAGATCATGAAAAAGAATACTGGGGATGGTTTCAAGGAATTATGCTTACAGCCTCACCTTGCTGCTAGAAGAAAAAGAGGGAGTTATTCTCAAACCAACAACCACCTTACTTAGATAGAATATCTATACATAACATACAGTATATAAAACATATACCATTCTATATATATTTTACCAGCTATATATCTATCGATGTGGGATGATGAAAAATTGTTCCTTTTGTCACGGGGCATTCATAAATGGAGTATATACAACAGAAGGAGACATATATTGACAGATTTACATCATTATTGTTAGAAAGGCCTTGACACAAACCCAATTATTGGGTTGGGTTTAAATATTTACTTCAAAAAAGGGAAGAAGATTTCAAATAGTTTCATCCTTCCTCAAATATCTTAAGGTCCAATAGAATGAATCTACAATTCCTAATTTACTCAGATATTTCAAGTACCCCTAATAGAGTTGCTGTTTAAAGCACCGAGGAATATTGATTCCCTCATCCACTCACAAAAATTAAATCAATTATTTTTAATTTCTTTCAAAAATCACCAGTAGATGTGAAGCTTGAGATGTTATGATACAGACATGAACAGATCAACACAACTGAAGCCTTGGAGATATTTCAGTTGCAGCAGTAGTAATTCTATAATAGTAAAATATTACACAGTAAATAAGAGTAAATTACAAAGAGGTTCCAATCTCTCTTGGCTAACAAATCCTTGAGTAAGGTGAATATTAAAAAGTTGAGATCGTTAACTGCTTTTGAAAAATTAATCATTAATTACTCTTCCTAACTCAAAAGAACAATCTCAAAAATATATAAATTATTATTAAAATTGGAAGTAAGTGACAGCTATTGCCCCTCCCCCTGGCCTTATAGATTTAAAAGAAGCTTGGGATACAGATTTAGTTAAACAAATGAAGAGATGAACTTTGAAAATAAGATGTAATCCTATCCTATAGAAGAGATGCACTGAAGATGGTACATTGCTGGCATTTAGCACCAACAGCTCATAATTCATCACAATGTTGGAGCAGTTATAATCAGAAGGGAATATTTTTCCCTGTGTGGTGGACTTAAGAAAATATTGCTTCCCAGTGGAACACAATATTCAAATAAGTTAAAATAATAACTGAAAAAATGTATTGCAGAGTTTGGATTATCACATTTAATTCAAAAAGCAAAGGAGTTTATAAAAATTTTACTGCTGTTTGCTAAGATAATAAATATTCAAAAGTGAACAGTTTTAGATAATCTTTCATTGATCAATTGGCATGCTACAGTATGTTCAATTGCTTATGGAAAAAGTTACTGATAAAATTAGGCTACTGATACATAAGGGATGGATCACAATAGTTTTGGTTCTGGAAAGATAAATTCAGCAATATATGTAATCCATGACTGAATGTTGCATTATATTGTTCTAGACTATTACCTTGCCTTACAGACTGTTGAGATGAATAAAAATAAAAATTATACAGATATTAGTATTGTGAGCACAATAATGCAACAGCCCAAACCAGATGCATTTGGGATAATAATCTGCTCCAGTTGTAATTAATATAGTGCCCTGAAGAAATGTTGAACTACATCCCTCATCAATCTACAGTAGATAGCAATGCCATAGTGGCAGAGGAATGAGAGAAGTTGTAGGCTAACACATTTAAAGAGTATCAAATGAAGAACAGCTAATCTTTTCTCATATGTTGGGATTTAGTACCTGTATTTCAGTGGTGCCCCAGATGAAAACAACAACTGTGATTTTCATTATTTCTTCTTTGTTCAGTAAATATGCTATTATAACAGCACACATTAACTGTGTCTTCTATTTTGAAAAACTACCAAAAATCTTGCCAATTACAATTACCTTCAATTTTTAGGAGTTCCAGTCTTTTGATAATATTTATGCATGGAAATTATAGAAGTGATTGTTTTTTGTACAGATTATTTGAGCCAATTTATTGTGTTCTCATTCTCTATTTATATACTCACCAAAGATCTGGATTATTTGCTACCGGCAAACATTAACTTTTCTGTTTGTTAAAATGGGGGTGGAGGAAAGAAAATAAAAGTTTTTTTGCCTAGAACATGATGTGCTCAAGGACATGGCTTGAACTGGCTTCTAAACATCTTAGAAAGCATAACTTAATTATCTTTTTCTGTGAGGAGGTTCATTATCCAGTGAAGTAAACTTGGTGATTACATTGACAGAATATATATTCATATATCCAGAAGCACATACCATAGGTAACCAAAATTAGGGAAGCCATAATTTTCAACTCTGTTGATAAATGAATGGTTAAAACATTGAATTACCCTGCAGTTATAAATAAATCACAAATTAGTTATTAATTTAATTTATTCATCAAATTTAAAGACCACCCATCTCTCAGAGCAACTCTAGACAGTGTACAATTAAAAACATAAAAGCCATATGAAAACTATATTTGTAAAAGGAGGCAGTTAAAACATAGTAGGAATAATTAAAATTAAGGTTATGTTTTTTTAAAAAAGTGGGCTGAGGGCCTTCAAAGCACCCAATCTCAAGGTTGCTTGCTCCTCTGTAAGTCCTGTGTGTTGGCAGAACCGAATCTTCAAATTCTTCTGAAAGGTCCGGAGAGCGTAAGCCCATCTAACTTCAGGGAGAGGAGTGAGGATATTCTAAAGGGCAGGCAGAGAAGGCTCTTTTTGTGGACTCTGCCAGTTGAAATTCTTTAACTGAGCCTGTAACTTATGTTCTCTGCCTGACCAGGCAGAACAGGTTTAGAGGTGATATCCAGCCCGTTCTGACAGGTTCTGGAGAACTGGTAGTGGAAATTTTGAGTAGTTCAGAGAACCGGTAAATACCACCTCCGGTTGGCTCTGCCCCCATCTATTTGCTGCGTCCCGAGTCCCAGCTGATTGGCTGGGTCTTCTTTTGTTGCCCTGCACAGGAGAACGGAGCTGGAAAGCAGGTTAGTATCTTTCCCCTGGAGTGGGGTGGAAATTGAGATTTTGCAATATTCTTCCCCTACCATGCCCACCAAGCCACGTCCACCAAGCCATGCTAACAGAATTCATAGTAAAATAAATTTGAATATCACCACTGGACAGGTTGATGTAATGGGAAAGTAGATAATTCCATAGATAATTTGTCTCCATGGTATATAGGTTTTAAAGGTCAAAACCAACAAATTTTATGAAGATTGGTTGGTTGAAGGATAGCTCTAGGTTCTTTCTTAAGTCAATTTCACAAAGCTGCATAGTATTTTGAGCAGTTGCTCAGAACACTTTGCAAATAGGAGAAAAAAGCATCAGGTATGCTACTTCAACAAAACAAAGGCAGGATATTAATAAAGAGGAGCGGAAGGGTGAAATAAAAATATAACTGGTGCAATAAAATACATTTTATACATTAGGCTTCTGGGGACATTACCTCCCACCTCCGAATTAGCAGAAATAGCCAGATCTTTCCTTTATTGGTTCCTCACATTCCTGAATGATGTGCTGTCCTGGTGTTTTAAGTTTTCAGGTATTCATCCTCACAAGCTTTAGCCTTTCCCTTTGTCCCTGCTCCTAATCTCTTTCTATCCACACGGAGAATAGTCCAAGCAGGTCACCTTCTTTGCCCTAAATTGTTTAGCCTATCTCAGCAGAGAGAGAGTCAAGATACCAAACAAATTCAGAAGTTGCTTATCTCAGTTGTGGGAGGAGGAAAAGAGCACAGCGTCACTGAAGCCACTGTCCCTTGCAACACCAGCCACAGAATACATTTCTGTGGGGAAGTGGCAAGTTGCTGCAGGCAGAACTGACTTCCGTGTATCTTTCAGCATATTAGCATCAATGGGAAGATACAGTGTGAGCCCTGTCTCCAAATGTCTTCTACTGATGTTCCTGGGTTGGTCAGGGCTGAAGTATTACCAAGTGAATGCAGCTCAGCTCAGGGAGTACCGTATAGCTGCTCAGCTGGAAGACTGGGATTATAACCTCCAACCTGAGGGGCTATCCAGGTAACAATAAATAGGGGGCAGGATAAGGAATGTAATGGGGGAAATATTCAGAAGATTTGTTTAGTGAGCAATGTGGAGCTTAGGGAAACCAACCTGTATGGTTGGAAAGCCAAGTTTAGTCCACCGTGGTGCTTATTTAATAATCTACAATTAAGCAAATAAAGAGTTTTGTGAACACAACCAGTAAATAAAAAAGAGGTAATCGATTAGATGGCTTTGGATTCATTTCAAGAGGGGATATGCTATGACTTTCACATTGCTTTGACTAAAAGGTATTGCTTAGCATTTTCCTTTATAGTTCATATTTTCCAGTTTGAAACAATTGCTGTATTATATTAAGCAGAGCATTGAAGCTTGCAATTATATTAAGCACAGCATTCAAGCCTACCTTCAACTGGAATAGTTAAAGTAATGAGGCTTGGATGTTCCTTTTTTTTTACAGTGACAATTTGGCTCTGTGATTTCCAATGTATGTTTTTATTATCTCAGTGCACCACTTTGTAGATATAATTCAACAACTGTAGAAGGGAAGCATTTTAAATGAACAATGATAAGCACAGTTCAGGAGAAGCTTTACCATTTGATTTAGGAGATACATTTTGGTTTGCTTTTATCCTTCTTTCTATAATCATTGCCAAATGTTTTCATTTGCTTAACAACCTCTCTACTATTTGCCCTTTAATCTCTATATGCTTTGCAATAACTCCTTATCCGATACTCCCACCATTTATCTAGCTTCCTATAGTCTTCTCACCAGCATTCTATCCTCTCAGCTTTATTAATGTTATGCTGCATGTTAAATTTCAATATTCCAGTTCTTGTGTTAAAGTTCTGAATATTTTTTCTTCATTCCTACTATTTTCACAGATGCTCCATTCCATTTTTACTTGGCATCTATTCTGTTCTCTTTCTTTTCTCCTATATGTCGGACTGATCCAAAAATTCTTGTATATCTTGATAGGATTTCTAGGTATGATAGAGTCTCATCACAAAATTACTGGTCCTCAACAGCTGTTAATAAATGAGTTTGCATCAATTAGTGGGTTGACTTCTATATATAGATGATTAATAGGACATTCCATTAGCTAATTTCATTAAAGTGTTGTCACAATGCAAAATAGTGTTTAGAGGTACTGTGTAAGTGGATGGCATGATGTAGATTAATTTCAAGGTATTATTGAAAGTCCAGATATTTACATGGCCTGATACATTCAGGATTCCCTTTCTCCCCAAATATTTCCTCTTGTCAGTGAAAAATTCCATTACAGTATTTCTTGTTCATTCACTGCATAGGGTCAAGGGCATTATAAAGACATTGATAATGTATGGGAATGTGCTTAATTAGCATAGTGAATTTTCAGCCAAAGAGTTGGACTATATTATTTTACTAAATTATTTTGTATGGTTTCAGATTATCAGAGTCAGATCGTACATTTAGAAAAATTGTCTATAGAGAATATGAACTAGATTTCAAACAAGAAAAGCCAAGAGATAAGCTCTCAGGTAAAAGCAATATTTTCAGACTATATTCAATGTATAGTATACCTATGATTATGAATCCAAATGAACTGCAATTCTCAACTTGATTGTCCCAGTAGTTTTTACTATGTTTAAATCCAAGCCTCTGGCAAAATTTCCAATGGATAATTCTGGCAATGCTTATATTCAGTTTGTGAAATTTTGCTGCAGCCACTGATCAAATGGTCAATTGTTTCATCCTTTGTACAACAAAGTTGACATTTACTGTTGTTTGTTACATATTGATTTTTCACTACATTTAGTAGTCAAAGCTGTTCTTGAGGCACTAAAGTAAAACCTTCAGTTTCTTTAACATTCCTGATCTTAACCATCATACCTCTCAGCAATACTGCTGACAAAGCTGAAATAGATGGACAGACTGACAAAGTTTGAAGTATTATTCTATGTTTATAAACCTATAATGTTGCATGGGAACCCTATCCTGCTTGAGAGTGGCGCAGTGGCTGCAACTTTGGGTTTAGCTGGGATTTCAAAAGCTTGCTATGATCTAGTACAGGGCTGTCAAACTCGATTTCATTGAGAGCCGCATAAGGGTTGTATTTGATCTCAGGAGGGTGAGTGGGTGTGGCTGGGATGGGCATGGCCAGCTCGATGTCCTGCTGCCCTCTGTCAACAAAAAAAAGAACTCAGGAGGGCCAGTAGAGGCAAAGCGGGTCGGCCCTTAACTGTTTCCAGGGTGGCCCCACGGTCATACCTAAGCACCCTGCAGGTCAGATACAGTGTGTGGACCTTGAGTTTGACATCCCTGATCTAGTAGCTAATGTTGTCTAGACAAATCTCTTGTATCTTCAGTTTTGATATCTGTATTGTCTGAACAAATATGTTTAATTTATTTATGAAATTGGTCACACATTCTTCAATACAGGTAGCCCTCGACTTACAACCACAATTGAGCCCAAAATATATGTTGTTAAGTGAGACATTGGTTAAGTGAGTTTTGCCCCATTCTAAATCCTTTCTAGCCTAGGAGTTTGCAACTATAAACACTCAAAGAGCCATTTGGACCCGTTTCCCACAGAGAAGGAAACACTGGGAGCCAATAATTTAACAACCGGGGTGATTGGATGGGAGCGGCCAACTTGACGTCACTCACTCCCACCCAGTCACCTCTTGCTTTGGAATATAGTCTGAGTCTCCATCTTCCGCCATCACCCTTACCTTCTCAGACCAGGCGAGGAGTGACGGGGATGGGGAGCAGCCAGTGGTGGAATCAGCCAACAGGGAGTCGCAGCAGAGGGCCGAAAGAGCTGCAGGTGGCTCCAGAGCCTCAGGTTACAGACCCCTGTTCTAGCCACACTTGTTCAGTTAATCATTGCAGTTGTTAAATTAGTAGCATGGTTGTTAAGTGAATCTGGCTTCCCCATTGACTTTGTTTGTCAGATGGTCGCAAAAGCTGTGCACAAAGTCCCAGGACACTGCAACAATCATAAATATGAATCAGTTGCCAAGCATATAAATTTGATCACATGACCTCGGGGATGCTGCAATGGTCATAAGTGTGAACAATGGTCACAAGTCACTTTTTCCATTGCCGTTGTAACTTGAACAGTCACTAAACGAACTGCTGTAAGTCAAGGACTACCCGTTTAGTTAAAGCAGAGGACAAAGGAAGCAAGTTAAAGTCTTGGGTCTACTCATCCAGCTACGTTCTCTATGTGGCTGCTCAATTTCCCCATTCATGCATATAGGCCAATGTGCATTTTACAGATGAAATGCTAAGCCACTATCTCTTTGTCAGGTAGATTATTTTGGAATTTAAGTGCCATGATTACCTTCTTGGGGGCAGATAGGGATGGATAGCTAAAGAAAAAAATAAATAAACCCCTGCTCAGAAGAAAATATTAAGGTATTTATTTGCTATTAAACCGTAGCTAATTAATTTTCTAGGAAGACTTCTCTCTTCACTTTCTGTACCTTTGCTGCGGTCAGTTTACATTCAAGCCAGAAGAAAAAGAAAACAAATATTCTTTCAAGTATCATTTTTATATTTAATTATTCTCTTTAAAATCATTTATCAATGTGCTTTGAGCAGGGCTCCTAGGGCCAACACTACGTGGAGAAGTGGGAGACATCCTCATAATTTATTTCAAGAATTTTGCTACTCAGCCTGTGAGCATTCACCCGCAGAGTGCCGTGTACAACAAATGGTCAGAAGGTAAAAACTGCCATAATATTGTCTGCATATCCTGATCATTTCTATCTTTGGTAGATTTGAAACATGGCACTAAATTCTAAGTAAATGTGGTTAGGATTGTGCGTGGGGGTAACAGCTGGCAATGACAGAAGCAGAGGCCTAAATATTTCTGAGGCATAGAATTTGACTACTTTATGGATGGTTTGAAGCCTCAACCACAATTGAGCCTTAAACTTCTGTTGCTAAGTTAGAGTTAAATGAATTTTGCCCCATTTTACAATCTTTCTTGTCAAAGTTGTTAAGTGAATCACTGCAGTTGTTAATTTAGTGATATGGTTGTTTAGTGTAGGGGTCTCCAACCTTGGCCACTTTAAGACTTCTGGACTTCAACTCCCAGAATTCCTCAGTCAGCTTCGCTTATGACTTGGTTTGTCAAAAGGTGATCACGTGATCTTGGGATATGCAACCATCATGAATATGAACCAGTTACCAAGTATCCAAAATTTCATTTTGTGATCATGGGGAGGCTGCAACAGTCATAAGTGTTGAAAAATATCCATAAGTCACTTTTTTCAGTGACATTGTAACTTCGAACAGTCACTAAATGAACTGTTATAAGTTCAAGGACTACCTGTGGATAGTTTTTTTCATTATTCAGGGGTTTGTTAATACTTTCAAAATATGTATCTTAGAAGAGTTGTACCCTTGAATGTTTGGGGGAGGCGAGCAGGGGTGGGCTTCAAAAATTTTAGCAATGGGTTCTCTGTTCGGCTGCTGGGTGGGTGTGGCCATGGTGGGCATGGTCTAGTCGGCCTCCTGCACCATGGCGGGGGAACATTTTTTTCCCTCCCCAGGCTCCGGAGGTTTTCCTCGATCCTCCGGGAGGGCGAAAATGCCTCCCCAGGCTCCGGAGGCTCTCTTGAAGCCGAAAACGGGCCCATTTCCAGCCTCCCCAAACTTCTGGGAGGTCAGTTTTTCACCCTCCCCGAGTCTCCACGCCAGTGGTGGGATTCAATTTTTTTTACTATCAGTTCTGTGGGCATGACTTGGTGGGTGTGGCAAGGGAAGGAGATTATAAAATCTCCAGTCAGAGGTGGGATTTGCTGGTTCTCTGAAATGAACTACTCAAAATTTTCGCTACTGGTTCTCCAGAACTGGTCAGAACCTGCTGAATACCACCTCTGCTCCACATATGCCCTCCACTTACCTGCATCCAAAGGGAGCTGGGTGGGAATTCCTGGGAGGGGTGTGGTGGAGTGGGTGGGGCCAGCCAGGAATGGGATTTGGGGATTCTTCAAACTGCAGAGAATCTTAGCTAGAGGATCTTCCGAACCCCTGAGAACCCTCAGCAGGCCACCCCTGGTTGTGAGCCTTCAATCTAGGTGAAGCCTATTACAGCAAAATTGGGTATTCCAATTCCCACATATAGTAGGAAAAGCAACTTTGAGTTTCCCAGACCCAGACATTTCATTTGATCCTCTTGAAACTCTGCTGGCTCTCCATCAAGTTGTCTAATGGTATTTAAGGATGATCTTTGGAACTGAAGTTAAGAGATGCTGCCACTGTGGGCTGCTGTCTCTTATCTGACCACTCCCTAGGCAGCTTCCCTTTGCCCAGCCCACAAAGTCACTTCCACTTTCAGTCAGATTTGCCTCATTTAAAAAAAACTTCAAGTTTGTTCCACCATCTCAGACACACAAAATCAAAAATATTCAACATGTACTGTAAACATGGAAGGGCACACCAACAACTCATCTGGTTTTTATATAAAAACACCAAGGAACACCAAGGAATTATATTTTTCCAGTCTCATTGGTCAGCTGAAGGAAGGTCACTAGAATATTTTATGTCTCTTTTGGGTTTGCAGGAGTGAGGATAATCCTAAGACTTAACTATTAATTATAAATATTAAATAGTTTTAAACATTTAATGTTTATATTAATCATAAACATTTATAATTAAATATTTTAAATATTTAAATAAAATTATTTAAAATAGTTTGAAGAGGTTTAAGAATAGAAGTGGAGCCAAATGGAAGAGCTCTTGGACTGTGCACATATAGAACTCATGAGTAGCAGGAAAAAAAAAAGAGGAACAGTGAGGTATAGGAGAACTAAAATATGGATTAAGATCTCTTTTTTTATCATATGTGGAGAATCAAAGAAGGACCCAATTTGCAACCAGATCTGTAATAGAGTTAGCAAGTGTATGCATGTCCACTCACATGCATATGCATTTATTTTACAATGGCATTGTTGGTAGTGAATGAGTGGTGAGGTAGCCTTGAAGTGGAGCTCTTGTCTCACAATCAGGAGGCTGTGAGTTCGATCCTGGGTAGAGGCAGATATTTCTCTGTCTAGCCATGATGAGAATATATCTGCTGAATATAACTCAGCATTGGTGACAGGAAGGGCTTCCGGCCAGTAATCACTCAGCTCCATTCAGTTGCCCAAATTCCACCTGCAAGGGATTATGGGGTCATTAAAAGATGATGATGATGATGATTGTTGGTAATGAACCATGATACCCTCTTTCCTTTGTCATTGTAGGTTCTTCATATTCTGATGGAACATCAGATATGGAAAGACTGGATAATGCTGTGCCTCCAGGCCAAGCGTTCAAGTATGTGTGGAATATCACTGCAGAAATTGGGCCAAAGAAAGCTGATCCTCCCTGTCTCACTTATGCCTACTACTCACATGTAAACATGGTGCAAGACTTTAATTCTGGTCTCATTGGTGCTTTGCTGATATGTAAAAAAGGTAACAAAATGTGTAACGAACCTGCAGCCTGTTCAAGTGTTAATCATTGCTGGGATTAATCTGTAATATGCTATTTTTCTGTTCATTTTTGAATTTCTATCTGCTTAATATTTATGTTTCATAGGGCTGTTGCTATTTTTTTGACAAAGATTGGGGCAGAATTATAAAGACTATTACATAATTGGAAGTTCTGCTGCTTAGTTTTCAAAAGCTTACATTGTACCCAAGAAGGTCTCTATATAGAGATGGCAGTAAGAACCATATAAATGTATGGCAACAATGATGAAATGGAACCTAGTACCACCTTCAGAATTAAGTGTGCAACTCACTTCACACAACTCATAAGAACATAAACCTCAATAAAGCTGTTTAATCTTGAAAATGCTACCGGTCTCTATATCTACCATCAAAGATGGATAGGGACTATTTCTGTGCTGCTGAAGAGGAGAGAAGTTGTGGCATCTGCAACAGACAATATACTTTGCCTCTTCAGTTCAGTTGTGATTTTACTTTTGTGATTTTACAGCTGATGCTATGAATTTTTGAAACAAAATAATTAACCAAGTTAATAGAATTAGTAAATTCAATGTTCACCTTTCAGGTGTTATAATTATTTGTTTAAAGCACAAGACAATTTGCTGATTTTTTGTAGTATAATCTTGGGAGGTTCTAGGACCAGAAATGTAGCCAAGGTTGCCCACCTCTGTAATTGGTAATCTTGTAATAGGTAATCTTGGTAACTTTTCACTTATCCTTAATCTATGTTGATCCTCAATTCCCTTAAGAGTTAGGTGGCATAGTGAAAGGTTTTGTTGCACTAGAGGCTGACAATTTAAAATATACTTATTATTCAAGAAGTTATTGTAGTATTTGATAATTTATTCCATCTTGTCAATGTCCTATTCTTTTCTTTTTAGGAAGCCTGACTGCAAATGGTACACAAAAACTCTTCAACAGAGAATATGTGCTGATGTTTTCTGTGTTTGATGAAAGCAAGAACTGGTACAAAAAGCCCTCACTACAATACACAATTAATGGGTTTGCCAATGGAACATTGCCTGGTATGTCCTCTTCCATATTATTGATTAGAATGAAATTACAGGCATTTCTATGACAATTACAGCAGCTGTTCTTTTCTTCCAGATATTCAGGCTTGTGCTTATGATCGTATTAGCTGGCATTTGATAGGAATGAGTTCCAGTCCTGAGATCTTCTCTGTCCACTTCAATGGACAAACCTTGGAACAAAACAATTACAAAGTGTCAACCATCAACCTTGTTGGAGGTGCCTCAGTAACAGCCAACATGTCAGTGAGCAGGACAGGAAAATGGCTAATATCTTCTCTGGTTGCAAAGCATCTACAAGGCAAGGTTATCTTTATTAGCAGGCAAGCTGTATAATTACAATTAAAAATTCATTCTCTTGTGTAGAACTCACACAAATCATCATATCCCAAGGACAGTAGCATGAATGGGAGGTACAATTTGCAAAATGATTCCAGAACAGCAGGAACTATGTTCCATATGACAGTTGCTATACCTAACCATCTCCTACATGCCTAGAATCTGTAACTGTAGCATTTCATATCCCCCTAAAACTATGGTTGTAGACTATGTTGGTTTATTTTTGCTCTAGGATGATGCTAGAAGGAGAAAAATTAATAAATATAGAAAGGCTAATCACATTCACTGTACTTACTTCAATTATTTTTTTTCATTTTAGGCTTGCCTATCTCTTTTTCCTGCCTCCACCCAGTTTTCTGAAACCAATTTCCAACCCTAAATTGTTTCCAACCCTAAATTGTAATACCACCTTCTCTCTTTTAAACCCTCAGATACTAATTATGTGTATGCAGCAATGGTCTGGTTTCTGCAGATCACCGTGATCTGGTGATGCAGCCGTGGTCTGGTTTCTGGTCACCAGACTCAAACCCAAACCCAGCCCTTAGACGAAAGGCAACCACCATCCAGAAACCAGACCATGGCTGCATCAGCAGCTGCCACATACCCTGACCCCCAAACCAAGCAAACTGACACACGCCATGAACACATAGCCAGGCCTCAAACTCGGAGCCAAACCAAAACCCAGAACGTCACATCACAGCCACCCACTCAGGATATCATATCACGGAACTCAGGAGGTTACACCACAAAACCTCAGGATATTGCAACACAGCCAACGACCCAGGAGATTACAACACAAGACCCAGGATGTCACAACAATAGAACTCAGAAGATCATCACACAGCCCATTACCCAAGTCATTACAACACAAGAGGCTGATAGACACAGCCAATACCTCAGCCATACATGTTCCTAAGAAAAAGCCAGCCAATCTGCAAACATCAACTCCATCAACCAATCAAGAAATGACAACATAGTCAACCTCCCACCAGTATATATAGGGAGACAGCAGCTCAGATCATGCTTTGCTCGCACAAGCACAAAGCCGAAAGCACCAGCCCGAAGATGGTACAAAAGAAAATGTTAGACACTGAATAATGACATTTATTCATTTATCAATCAATACATTTATTTTTTCACTGTCCAAAAGACTTAGGGTGACTAATAGAACATGAGAGCACAAAATAAAATATCAATAAAACACTATGGGAAGCAAATAACTCCCATAACTAAAACAGATTTACAAAACATACTAGACCAGAATCTCTTCTTCAAGGTATTCCTGGTCATTCAAATCTTGAGAGACATGTTCCATAGGGAGATGTGGCACAAGAGAAGACATGCTTGATCTATTGACTATTAACTTATGATCTCCAGTTGTAAATGAGTTGCGATGAAGGGAGTTAGAATGCAACACATTAGAAGGAACAAATTAAGGGTGCCTGCTTTATCTTCTATTTTTCCGTATCTCAAGAATATGTTATACCTATAGTTATTATAACCTGAAGCCTGATTTATATGCAATTGCTTTTTGCTGGAAGATACTTTTTTGTGAGCATATATCAAGTCACTGAAAGGATCTCTTAACACAAAATTAAGCTATCAAAAGTAGTTTGGAACATAGACCTACAATTCTATATGTACACAACTTGTTTAAATGTATAAGAATTATGTATCATTCATAGATATCTTTTTTGTGGGTTTAAGAGAAAGAAATTCTTGTTGCTTCTTGGAAACATACATTTTTAATATAAAATGGGAAATATTTATTTTTAGTGCTTGCTTTGGCAGCACATATACTAAAATTGGGAAATATTTATTTTTAATTTAAACAGTCTGAAAGGCAACATGAAGAGCAAATAGATATGTGTGTACCATAACCTTTAATATGTTTTATTATTCTTGTCCCATCTACTTATTAATTTAGCTGGGATGTATGGTTATCTAAATATCAAAGACTGTGGAAAGTCAGATACTTTAACAAGAAAGTTATCCTTTAAAGAACTGAGGATGATTAAGAACTGGGAATATTTCATTGCTGCAGAAGAAATCACCTGGGATTATGCTCCAGAAATTCCTAGCACTGTTGACAGGTAACTTGACTGACTGTGGTTAAATGGATGAAATGATGTCATAAAAATTCATAGGATTTATCACAAACTAAATCCTAAAAATTCATAGGATTTATCCCCAACCGCAGGTCCATGGTCTGGCACCAGGTCACAGCATGCCAGAAACTGGACCATGGAAACAAGTGAAGCCCCATGAATACAAGCCGCACACGAAACCACAGCCCCTCTGGTCTGCGGAAAAACCTCTTTCCATGGACCTGGTCCCTGGTGCCCAAAAGGTTGAGGACCGCTGCTCTAGACCATTTAAATTAAGTGAAACGCTTTTTCATCATGTTAAATTATAAAGTATGAATCTCTCTCTTGCTTTTTAATTCCATAAAGTAAATGTTTATTGTTGCACTGTATGTAGAAGTCATTTCATATTACATCATATTACATTTTTAATTAATCTTTCTATTTTCATACAATTATGCAGGGAAAACAAAGTGGCAGAATGAAAGAATGAAAAATTCATAATAGAAGTTCATTCACAGTACTGTCATAGTTCCATTCTTTTTCCAATAAATCCTCATCTCATTCACTTCTTAAGTTTAGGAATTAAAATTTCTTTGTCACAAAGTTTTTCCAAAAGATCTTTGAGATTTTCAAGATATTACATTGTCACAGAAAAAATCTCTTGCTACTATTTCAGTTTTTAAAACTTTGTACATTGGGGGGAGAGCAATTCTGAAAAGAAAAAGAAGATATTTGAGGAAGATTAAAGCGTCCTATTCTTTAGCACTTTTTCATTTTTATTCTGAAGCTAATAGATAACAGATAATCAGAGTTGGAAGAGACCTTATAGATCATCTAGTCCAATCCCCTGCCCAAATGGGAGACCCTACACCGCTTCTGACAAATGGCAATCCAATCTCTTCTTGAAGGTCTCAAGTGATGGCGCTCCCACAACTTCCGAGGGCAACTTCTGTTCCATAATTTCCTTGTCCTGGATTAACTATCCAGTGTGTCATTGGAAGTATTCAAATTTTTAAATATAGGAGGTAACTGAATTATTTTTGAGTTTGTTGAAATAAATGTAAAACATGACAAGAAACTGAACACAATGTTGATGCAGCCAATTAATACAATAAAGTTGGAATTCAGTACCCATCAAGCCTGACAGAATAATCAAGGGTTATTGATAATAAGAGAAGTGTCTGACCAGAGTCAGGAATGAAAGTGCTATCACCCAATAACATTAGAGGATCTAAGATCCATCAACTGATTCTATATTTATTTGGACATCTATGTATACAATTTTTTCTGGTTATTTTAAACTACACTTTACATATGCTAGTTGTTTATCATGTAGATTTGTAAAAACTGATTTACCCACTCATGCAAGATTCTGGGGATTTTTTGGGGTGGTGGTGATGTTTTTATATAAGAAATTTTACTAATGTCTATTTGTTTTCTTTTCTCAATTCTGAAGAAGATACAAAGCTCAGTATCTGGATAATTTTTCAAATTTTATTGGCAAAAAATACAAAAAGGCGGTTTTCAGGCAATATAAAGACAGCAGTTTCACTAAACCGACCTATGCCATTTGGCCCAAAGAACGTGGAATTCTGGGCCCTGTTATCAGAGCTGAAGTCAGAGACACAATAAGTGTAAGTATTGATGAATAAGTAAGTAGATTACAATCCCATTTTATTTCATTTGCACACAGTAATAGAATTAGCTTTAAATATATTTTGCTTATCCAATACATACATAATCTTTACTGATATCAAGACTAAGCTATTCAACTGTCAATGAAAAGTAAAGGAACTTGGATAAGAATAACTTTTCATATTTATTTCTATGAAAGTTAGACTTAATTTCTCTAATTTAAACCATGTGTTTCTTGTGGATTTCTCCACTGACAGAATACTTTATCTGTAAAAGCCTTTAATTTATCTGCTCAATATCTATGGTATTTATCCTGCATATGTTATTCCTGTCTTATTCTTGGTAATAGTAAACTCAAGTGAATGAGTTTCAGTACCTTCACTTCAAATGAAGTACACATGATCCTCGCTTAATGACCATTTATTAGTAATTGTTTGAAGTTATGTTACTGTGAATGGGGCTTATAACCATTACTGTAGTGGTCACCAATGCAGTATCCCCATGGTCATGTCCCACTCTAATCAGCTAATTAAGCTATAACACCTGCAAAGGGTTTCTGAGCCTTTAAATGGTCTCTCAGTCAGGTTCAGTAGGAGTCACAATCATGGGAAAGACTGCTGACCTGACATTGTGCAGAAAACCATTATTGACACCCTCCATAAGGAGGGAAAGCCTCAAAAGGTAATTGCAAACTAAGTTGGATGTTCCCAAAGTGCTGTATCAAAGCAAATTAATAGAAAGTTATGTGGAAAGGAAAAGTGTGGAAGAAAAAAGGTGCACAAGCAGCAGGGATGACCACAGCCTGGAGAAGATTGTCAGGAAAAGGCAACTCAAAAGTGTTGGGGACTTTCACAAGGAGTGGACTGAGACTGGAGTCAGTGCATCAAGAGCCACCACACACAGACGAATCCTGGACATGGGCTTCAAATGTCATATTCCTCTTGTTAAGCTGCTCCTGAACAACAAACAATGTCAGAAGCGTTTTACCTGGGTTAAAGAAAAAAAGAACTGGTCTGTTGCTCAGTGGTTCAAAGTCCTCTTTTCTGATGAGAGCAACTTTTGCATCTCATTTGGAAACCAAGGACCCAGAGTCTGGAAGAAGAATGGAGAGGCACACACTGCAAGATGCTTGAAGTCCAGTGTGAAGTTTCCACAGTCTGTGTTGATTTGGGGAGCCATGTCATCTGCTGGTGTTGGTCCATTTTGCTTCCTTAAGTCCAGGGTCAACGCAGCCATCTATCAGGAGATTTTGGAGCACTTCATGCTTCCTTCCGCAGATGAGCTTTATGGGGATGCTGACTTCATTTTGCAGCAGGACTTGGCACCTGCCCACACTGCCAAAAGCACCAAAACCTGGTTCACTGACCATATGATTACTGTGCTTGATTGGCCAGAAAACTCGCCTGACCTGAACCCCATAGAGAATCTATGGGACATTGCCAAGAGAAAGATGAGAGACATGAGACCGAACAATGCAGAAGAGCTGAAGGCCGCTATTGAAGTATCCTGGTCTTCCATAACACCTCAGCAGTGCCACAGGCTGATAGCTTCCATGCCACGCCGCATTGAGGCAGTCATTGCTGCAAAAGGGGCCCAAACCAAGTACTGAGTACATATGCGTGCATGCTTATAGTTTTCAGAGGTCCGATATTGTTCTATGTACAATCCTTGTTTTATTGATTGCATGTAATATTCTAATATTCTGAGACTCTGGATTTGGGAGTTTTCATGAGCTGTAAGCATAACCATCACAATTATGACAAATCACAGCTTGAACTATCTTGCTTTGCATATAATGAGTCTATCTCATATATTTGTTTCACCTTTTAAGTTGCATTACTGAAATAAATGGACTTTTGCACAGTATTCTAATTTTTCGAGTTTCACCTCTATTTTTAATTAGCCATAAAGATTGTTTGTGGTATTTAATAGGTCTGTACTCATGTATTTTAGTATTTTTTTTAGTATTTATTTGATTTGTCAATTGCTTACAAGATACAGGTATAAGAATAAATATAGTTTTGAATACATGTGATAGATACTTATAAGAAAAATAAAAAGAAACAATAGGACAGGGTCGGTAAGTACGATTGGTGTGCTTATGCACACCCCCTACAGGCCTCTTAGGAAGGGGGTGAGGTCAATAGTAGACAGTCTAAGGTTAAAGTTTTTGGGGTTTGGGGAAGAAACCAGAGTCAGGTAGAGTATTCCAAACATTGACCACTCTGTTGCCGAAGTCGTATTTTCTGTAGTCAAGTTTGGTGCGGTTAACCTTGAGTTTGTATCTATTGTGTGCTCTTGAGTTGTTATGATTGAAGCTGAAGTATTCATTTGCAGGAAGGACATTGCAATGTACGATTTTATATACTATATTTAGATCGGACCAGAGGCGACGTAGGACTAGGTTTTCTAGGTCTAGAATTTCAAGTCTGGTGGCATAAGGTATTCTGCAACAAGTAGAGGAATGGAGAACTCTTCTTATGAAATATTTCTGGACTTTCTCAACTGTGTTAATATCAAATACATAATGTGGGTTCCAGACTGATGACCTGTATTTGAGTATTGGTCTAGCAAATGTTTTGTATGCTCTAGTGTAATATTATCAGAGAAGAAGCTACGTAGGATTAGATTAACAACTCTTAATGCCTTTTTGGCTATGTAGTTACAGTATCCAAAACAATTTGGACGAACTTGTGTAAGTATAGTACCTGTCTATTATCCATTAAAGCAGCACAACTTTTAAGACTCATATTAACTTTTTTAAAGTTTGTGTGAAAATCTGAAAGAAAGTGAGTTTGTTTAATAGGTATTCCATTCACAAGATATGCAAAGCATGTTCCCAAATCATTTTTGAAACCCTGTCTGTGTGTTGTATTCTTATGCTGCATGCTTTTAGTATAATTTATTTATTCATTGCTCTATTAGAAAATGGGGATGCATATAAAAGGGATGACAATGTTAGCTAAATTTTGTATAAAAACCAGCAGTATTGTAATGCTAAACATTTTGGATTTCCATTTTAAACAGATTGTATTCAAAAATCTGGCCAGTCGACCTTACAGCATTTATGTACATGGAGTTTCCGTTTCAAAAGATGCAGAAGGAGCTATTTATCCTTCAGATCCCAAAGGTTGGTTAGGAATTATTTCTACCTTCCCTCTCTGATGTCTTCTGATTACTTGTGCAGCTTCCCAATAGGCTCAGCAACAGAGGTGGTATTCAGCAGGTTCTGACCAGTTCTGGAGAAGCAGTAGCAGAAATTTTGAGAAGTTCGGAGAACCAGCAAATACCATTACTGACTGGCCCCACCCCCCATCTATTCTCTGCCCCCCGAGTCCCAGCTGATTGGCTGGGTCTTCTTTTGTTGCCCTGCACAGGAGAACAGAGCTGGAAAGTAGGTTAGTAGGGTGGGGTGGGAATGGAGATATTGCACTATCCTTCCCCTGTCACGTCCACTAAGCCACGCTATGGCCACCAAGCCACGCCCACAGCACCGGTAGTAAAAAAATTTTGAATCCCACTACTGCTCAGCAAAAGTCTGGTCTTACTATTGGCTTCATTTTAAATAATAAAAAGAAAATGGAAATCTATTTTAAGAGTTTTTCAATTAATTATAAACAATGTACTAAGAATCAGAAAGAGAAGTGGGATCATTCTGGCGAGCAGCCCCTTAAAGCTCAAAGCAGAAATCCTTATTCAATTCTCTCTGGCAGACAGTTGCCTACCCTCCACATGAATACATCCAATGAAGGAACTTGCCATCTGTTTTGTAGCTAGTTCTAATTTTGAACTACTTTTACTGGCATTTTGTTGGAATGGAATGAGAACTGAGCCTCCAGGTGTCCTTACTAACTAGACCAGACAGGAGACATAACCAGATGAACTAATTCTACTTTACTGTGAAACTATATTAACAGAATCTTGAAAGTATGAAAATACAATCCCCTCCCCATCTCTTTTATAGCTCAAGAAACTAGGAAGTCTTCTGAGCCTTTTGCTCCACCCATTGTCCACTTTATGCTATGCTGTTTCTTATCCAACTGTTCTCTAGACCAGTGGTTGCCAACTGGTGGGCCGCAGCCCACTGGTGGGCCATGAAAAAATTTTGGTGGGCCACAGAGAAATCTGACCCCCAGAGCACCCCCCCCCCAAGCAACTAATCCAAGCTGCGCAGAAACACAAGGCTGCTCAGCCCACATGGCCCGCCGGAATCCTCTCCGCCCACTCACTCCTTACCCGGTAAACTTGTCTGCTAAGTTGCTATTTTTCCTTTTTCCAACCATCATCTATTCTGCTGTGCTGGGAGATTTAGATTAGCTAGGAAGTAGGAAATGGTTGGATTTCTTGCTTTCTAACTAAGCACAGCTGAACCTCCCTTAGGATTGAAGGTTTGCTTGCAAGCAAATTCAGTGCAGACTCACGGCAAGCAAATTTGAGAGACTGAGCTAGCCGATGGCAGATAAATAAATTACTGAATGATTCTGTGAGCAAGTCAATCTGCCTGCTTTGCCTGATTTTGGGTAAAAGTTGCTCTTTTTTTAAATAAAAAATTCAATATTTACATGCATGGTGTATTGTGAGTTAATTTTGTGAGTTTGCTTGCTAGCAAATTTTGGGTAAAAGTTGCTCTTTTTTATATTAAAAAATCAATATATAAATATTTATAATATTTACATATAAGCCATGCCCAGCCAGTCACATGACCACCAAACCACACCCACATAACTGCTTAGTGGTCCCTGGGATTTAAAATTATGAGTTTGGTGGTCCCTGAGATCCAAAACGTTGGCTATCCCTGCTCTAGACAACATCTCTGGAGCCAATCATCCAAGGTCTTTCCCATATTCCATTATATCAATAGACAATGCAGCTCATTAGATGACTTTTTACTAAACAAGGTTCGAACATTACTATGCTAAGCTATAGTTCCCTTAGTAATATTTTGCTAAAATCTAATTGATTGGATAAACTTGGTTTGTAAATTGCAATGGATATATTTTCTCATCAAAACAAACTAGTTTAGAATGAAATATAAACCAAACTCCTACCTGTACTCAGCCTACTTTCATAATTTTTTTCATTGTGAAAATAAAAAGAGGGGTGATCCCTTGTGCACAATATAAATGTTAAAAAAGAAATAACACCCAGAGACATAAAAATAGGTATAGAAAACAAAATGATTAAGTAACTAAGTTGTTATGTAATAATCCAATGGGAGACAATATAATAGCAAGATCCAAATTGTTTCATTCTTTGGTCTGCATAGAGTTTTACTTTACTTGCTTATGGTAAAGAACTATAATTCTCCATGTGCTGTCAAACTACAACTGAGAACATCCTTCACTACTGACCATTCAGTCTGTAGTTTCTCTGTAGAAAATTGAGCAGCAACTAGAGATTTTTAGTTCCTTACCCATGCTTTACATGATCTTTTTTGTCTTCATGTTTTAGAGAATATAACTCATGGCAAAGCAGTTGAACCAGGACACATCTACACATATAAATGGACTGTGCTGGATACAGATGAACCCACAGTAAAGGATTCTCAGTGCATTACTAAGTTATATCATAGTGCTGTGGACATGACAAGAGATATTGCTTCAGGACTGATTGGGCCACTTTTGGTTTGTAAACGCAAGGCACTCGACAGCAAGGGGGTACAGGTATTGTCAACTGTTTCAATTGAGGGAGCAAAACGATGACACATTGACACAACATACTTAGCAGTATGGCTCTATCATTACCATTTACTGGGGAACCCCAGGGTTTGAGATTGCTTCTGTCTTCCTTTTCAATATGGGCTTTCAATATGAATTGTCAGGCACCCCAGACCATGACTTTATAGTAATGTAATAATTTTAAAAAGTAAAGACAAGAGACGGCAAGTATAATGAGATATCCCTCTCCCTCATCAAAGCCTGGGTAAAGAGCTAGGTCTTTATGGCCCTTCTAAACAACAGCAGAATAAGGGCCATCTGGATCTTAGGGGGAGATAAGAACTAATTTACAAAATTCTCCAAACACGAACTAAGATGTCCACCAATTAAGTTTAAGAACTTCTTTGCTGTCTGCAAAGAACGTTTTTCCAAACCTGGCTTTTATCCCCTTGAGGGAAGGGCCATTACCTTGAAGCCTTACTCCCGAGTCGCCTGTGCTGCTGTAATTGTTCTTGTCTCTGAGTAATCCTTTGTGCACGTGCACTCTGGCACAGGCTCCTCGGGAATCTCCTCGTCACTGCTGCCAGCCCCCACAATCTCTGGAGGCAACAGTCCACTCCCTGATGGTCCTGGCCCCTCATCAGAGTCATCACTCTCCTCAGCTATCTGCACCTGCTGCCAGCTAAACACAACACCCTATTGCCAACCTAGCAATAGAATCCAGTACCTATTTCAGGAATGCTGTGAGCAACAGGGAAAGCCATATCCCAGCAGCACTCCCAAGTGTTCACTGAAACCCAAATCAGCTTTCATATAATCTCTTACTTCAAATGCAATCTGAACAATCTGCCTCGGATAATATGGATATACAAAGACAAAGATAATAATACTCAGGCTATCTCTGTATGCAACATAATTATTTTATTTATGTTTCCAAACAATCCCCTTTTGTTGCTCATTCCAGCTTTATTTCATTTGAATGTTATAAATTATATTGTTATATTGTTGTTTTTAAAAACAAGGAGGTACATGTCAAATGGCATATCATTCTATCAGTTGAACTAGATCTATTTTCTACTATCACTGTGCAGAAAAAAGCTGATGTGGAACAGCATGCAGTCTTTGCAGTGTTTGATGAAAACAAGAGCTGGTACTTGGAAGACAATATCAAGAAATACTGCAGCAATTCTTCCACTGTTAAAAAAGATGACCCTAAATTTTACAAGTCCAATGTTATGTACAGTGAGTAATAACCTAGGTTACTATTTTGTTTTGTGTTTACTCAACATCATTAAGATTAAATGAATAATAAAAATAAAAGTGGAAAATATGTTATTTTTACAATATTAATTTTATGTCTTTGATTCTAAAGACATTTAACTTAGAATAGCTTCTATTTTATTATTGAGATTCATTGTTTGAGTAGCTATTCTTAAGATTGCGCTCCTAATTGCATTTTAAATTTTATTTTAGCACTCAATGGCTATGCATCGGATAGAACAGATGTTTTGGGGTTTCGTCAGTCTGAAATTGTTGAATGGCACCTCACCAGCGTAGGTACAGTGGATGAGATTGTTCCAGTACATCTTTCTGGTCATACCTTCTTATCCAAGGGAAAACATCAAGATATTTTAAATCTTTTTCCCATGAGAGGTGAATCAGCTACTGTAACCATGGACAATCTAGGTAAACAACAATAGCACTGTGTTTGATTCTTTATTTTCAGACTGTATAGCAGTGGTGGGATTCAAATTTTTTTTACTACTGGCTCTGTGGGTGTGGCCTATTTTGTGGGTATGGCCTGGGGATCATGTAACTGTGTGGGTGTGGTTTATTTGGTGGGCGTGGCTTGGTGGTCATGTGACTGCTGGGCATGGCTTCGCAGTCATGTGATTGGCTGGGCGTGGCTGGGCGGTCATGTGACTGGCTGGGTGTGGCTGGACGGTCATGTGACTGGCTGGGCGGAAAATTTCCCCTAAAAAGAAAAGTAAAAATTCAAGAAAGGCAGAAACTCAGCCACCCCTAACCGTTGCTAATGGGCCATTACTCTGGCCTAGGCCAATCTATTTTACATAACAAAGATCTACTCCAGGTAGAGCTATATTAGGAATTGCCCAAAGCCCTTTCATTACATCATCATCCAGCAAGGCTCAACCAAGTCTGGGACTCAGGTCAGCCTACAGAGTTGCCCCTGCATGGCCCCATGGGAGTCTGACAACCAATCAGAATACAAGCTCAAATTCAAATCCCAACAGAGGGCATTCTGGATTTAAAACCAGAAATATTTTGTTGGATTCATTTAATTTTACACATACAACAGCTGCTGGAATTGTGTTTGCACAACAATGGAAAAACAAAGATATGAAAATGAATTAAAATATTAGAATGTGCAGAAATGAATAAATTAACAATTACAAATTTACAATCAAGGAGAAGGCTTAGAATACTTTTTAACATGGGATTTCTTTTATCAATGGCTAACTAACAGAAACAGAAGTTAGAAATGTAAAAGTATAAAAGAAAACACTAATTATATAAGGAAAGTCCAGTAAAAAGGTTAAGCAAATCTTAGTATTTGATCATTGTTAATGAGTAGATAACTTTGAAAGCATACACCCCCACAAAAATATACTGCAGATAAAAACCAGTTTTTTACTTAATCCCCAGACAAAGCCACTGCAATAAAAACCCTGAATTGTTCCCCCAAGGACCCAAAGCCAGAAATCTCAGCCCTTCTGCCTTTAAGAAACCCCCAGGCAAACAAGCAAGATAACAAAAAGCACCACTAAAGTACAGCCATTATTAAGGTAAATCATCTGGAGGTCCCCTTTTCCTGATAACTAGTAGAATTAACCACCATGATAGGAAAGACAAAAGACCCAGGCAAGAACAAAAGCAGGGCAATCATGAGCATTCGAAACCCATCAAGCAAGCTCAGCCCCAGAAATCTCAACATGTTAAAACCAGCTTTAATAATGGTGAAGTGTTATACCCCAAAACAAGTTACTAATTTTCTCAGAAACCATAAAAGCAGCTGGACTTCACGTAAAATGTCACCTAGCCTGCACGCTGCATGCATCAACATCAAAAAATGCTAGGACACGTTGTTATGTGCCTATAAATTAAAGCTATGGTTTTAGATTTTTCCAGCTGTATCTGCTTTGTGTGTGTGTGTGTGTGTATGTGTGTGTATGTAGTTTTCAGTTGTGTAGGGAGCATGTTTTCAGTTGTGTAGTTTTGGTCTGCAGATCCACAAAACTACACAACTCAAAACACACTCCCTACACAACTGAAAACTACACACACACACACACACACACACACAAAGCAGATACAGCTGGAAAAATCTAAAAATATAGCTTTAATTTATAGGCACATAACATTTCACACAATTTAAAAGAACTTCCATACGCACACAATGACAACTTCACAAAGCAGCTGCTTTCTAAAAATAGAAAAGCAGCTAAAATTTCCCAAATTTTATATGACTATTTTTTTAGGAAAAAAATTAACATACTTACTGTTTTTTTAAATCAGGGGTCTTCAAACTTGACAGCTTTAAGACTTGTGGACTTCAACTCCCAGAATTCCTCCTCCAAGTTTGAAGAACCTTGTTTTAAATTAGAGGATTTCAAACTTGATAGCTTTAAGACTTGTGGACGTCAACTCCCAGAAGCCCTCCTCCAGCCATGGTAGCTCAGGAATTCTGGGTGTTGAAGTCCACAAGTCCTAAAACTAGCGAAGTTTGAAGACCCTTGCCCTGATTTAAATAAGAAAAAAATGCCATTTACTTACCCAGCTGAAGAAAGCAGGCAGGCAGAATCAATTGCTCACCTAGAAACTGGATGCAGCCCAAGCAAGGCAGAAGACAAGTTTACAGCAGCAGTTTGGGAATTGGGAGAAGATGTCTGAAGGAGGTAGATGCTTGCTGGAGGCTGGAGGTAGGAGGAAAGTGGCTTCTTTTAACAAGGCTGGCTAGGCTGGAGCCTATGGGCTCTAGCCTAGCCAGCAAGGACCTCCAAGGGCTTTTAGAAACCCTTGGGTTGGGAAGGGAGGCCGCAACAGGCAGCAGCAGCCCCACAAGCAATCGCTGCAGTTTGGCCAGCTGCGCAAGGCCCAGGCTTTATGCCATGGCCGTGGGAGGCTCCAGAAAGGCCCAGACAAAGCCGGGCAGTGGGAAAGTGCAGCAGGGGCCTCAGCAGCATGGCACAAGCCATTGCAGCAGCTTGTCTGGATACGCGAGGCCCCAGGCTGGAGGTCATGGCGTCTGAAGGGCCCTGGAAGCCCAGGGTGAGGCCAGGCAGCAAGAAGTGCCGGGGGCATTTGGAAGCCAGACAGCGGGGGCGGGTAGCCACAAGGGTAGTGGCCGGCCCACAAGGGACCCGCGACACCTTGGGGAGCTATGCCAGGCTGCAGATTGAGGCCATGGCCAGCAAGGGGCTTCAGGGGCTTTTGGAAGCCTGGCAGCGGGGGCAGGTAGCTGCAAGCATAGCGGCCAGCCCAAAAGGGACCCACGGCGGTTTGGGGAGCTATGCCAGGCCGCAGATTGAGGCCGTAGCTGGCAGAGCCTGCTGGAAACTCAGGGCGAGGCTGGGTGGTGGGAAGGAACGCCGGGGTTCAACCCAGGGCTGGAGCTGGGTGCCGGGGGCTAGCAAGTCAGTGCTTGTCTGGTTCTGTAGGCAGGTCCTGTAGGAGGTCCATTGGGGAAGAGTAGATTAGTCTCAAATTAGCTTAGACAGGCAGCCGCAGAGCAAACTAGCATGCATAAGTGATAAGACCACCTGGTAACGCATTTTTATAGGGTGGGTTTGGGATGGGTGGGCTGAGCATATGTGGGCGGGGCAAGTGAGTGGTGAAAGGGCAGGCAGGGCAAGCAAGCGAGCAGTGACCACTGGGCAACCGGGAACCGGTTCGGGGGCGTGGCCAGCTAGATGTCGCTACCAGTTCCGTGACCCACACCAAATTCTTGTTACCGGGTCACCAGAACCGGTGCAAACCAGCTGAATACCACCTCTGCTGTATAGATAGTTCTATAATTGAGCTCTCAGAATTGCTTGCCACATTATTAAGAACTTTATAAAATTAATTGTATAGAAAAGCACAAATTCCATCAAATAGCCTAAAAACACCATAGAGAATTAAAATAAAACTAGCATGGATTAAAATAAATAAGCATAATCAAATTATAGATGAAATTTAAATTGGCACCAGGTGTCTTTCTGATTATGGGTCTGCAAAAATCCAAATAATGTGACTGACAGGTTATTCATTTGTTATATTCACTCAATCCTCTGTGATTTTATTTTCAAGAATTACAAAAGCAGCTCTGCTTTCTTTTTTTAAACTTTGTCTATGCATTTATACAGTGTAAATTCTTCTCAGTTCCATTTTATGGGAGTTTGCAAATATCTATTGACAATAACATTTAGTTTAATAATAATAATAATTGGAAGAAAAAACCACAAGTATAACATTTCCAAAGTGCTGAAGGACTTGAGCTTATATATTTCAAACCCTTCTTCTAACTCTAAGGGGAAAGGAGGAAAGGGGGCAACCTCAGAATACCTGATCTATTATGGAGAAAGTAGAATTAGTTATTTATATTAAATGTTCGTGGCACTCAAGATGATCAATTGAGATGCAGTAGATAATATGGTAATTTGGGCCTGAGCCTTGTATATAAATTAAACTTGAAAAACTGTCAGTAGCCAGTGCAAGTGATTCAACATGGTACTTTGTGTCACTTATCTCCTGTATTGTTGAATTCCAGGCTAGTGGAGTTTCCAGACCCCCCCCCCAAATAATTTATTTCATAATCCAATTTTGTGGTTATCAGTTCATGTATTAATGATGCCAAATCATTCTCCATGAATGACATGCCTGGCAGAGGTGGGATTCAAATTTTTTAACAACTGGTTCTGTGGGCGTGACTTAGTTGGTGGGCATGGTTTGGTGGTCATGTGACTGGCTGGGCATGGCCAATTCAACATCACTCACATCGTGGCATGCATCTCCTCGCCTGGCCTTTCGTGACTGTGAGATTCCTGCAACAGTCGTAAGTCTGTGAAAAATGGTCATAAGTCACTTTTTTCAGTGCCATTGTACCTTTGAATGGTCACTCCATACAAGCAAAGTACCAGCAAAGGAGGGGGAAAAAACTCCAGAGATGTTCCTGGGACAGGAAGTCTAGTTCTGCCAAGAATGTAATAAGGGTTAATGGAGAGGCAGTTTCTGTAAGCAACACCAGAATGTTTCCTTCCTGCCTTTCTTACAGGATTAGGTCAGTAATTTCTTCGAACAACTGGTTCTCCGAACTGCTTAGAATGTTAACAACCACTTCTAGCGAATAGGTGCAAACTGGTAGTATCCCACCCCTGATGCCTGGCTTATCAACTGAACCATGCAACTTAATACCATATGTGTACTCTGGTTTTATAATATCACTGTTCATTCAGGAGTAATGTCCAAGCTGTGAATATGAACCTTAAGATTCAGATTCTGAATCTGTCAAGATCACATATGACAGCAAATTTCCAAAGTCTAGCTCCTGGAATCAACGATCGCTTCATGTTCAATTTTAGTTTTAAGTCACTTCTTAGTAAGTCCTTTATGGCCAGGAGATGCATAGTTCTGAAGACATCCCAGTTTGAGCTTCAAGAAAAGAGAAGGGTAGCTAGGTTATTCTCCATAACAGTAAGTAGTTCCATACAGATATAATGTCTAAATATAGAGTTTATAGCTTTCCTCAAAATAAAACAGTAGCAAAGCTTAAAAGGAAAAGAAAAATCAGAGCTAGAAGCAATTCTGAATCCCTATCTTGTGCATTGCTGTCTTTAAGGTGGTCATGGGTATCATATGTTAGTGATTGTTGTTGTGTTTATAGCTCTATTTTTTTGTATCTGTTATATTACCATGGCATATTAGAAAACCCTTCCTATCCTAGTATTCTTTAGTAATTCTGGACTTCTCTCACAATTCCTAGTCAATTTGGCTTCACCATACTAATTTAGTTTATACTAACATTGTTAACGGATTGCAGAACTAACATCAGTAATCAGGTATAAACAAACAAGTGGTCTATCTAATATGAATTATTTTCCATTTGTAGGAACCTGGCTTCTGTCATCATGGGGCTCCCGTGAGATGAGCAATGGCATGAGATTGAGATTTTTGGATGCCAATTATGATGATGAAGACGAGGGAAATGAAAAAGAGGAAGAAGAAGATGGTGATATTGTTGCCAACATTGTCAGTTTCAGTTCTCCAGATGTAGTAAAAGAGAAAAGAAAGGACTCCAAAAGTGTAGTATCAGACCCAGAAACAGATAAGATAGCAAAAGAATTAGGATTATTAGATGACGAAGATAATCAAAAAGAGTCAAGCAATGAACAGATAGAGGATGATGAAGAACAGCTAATGATAGCTTCAATGCTTGGGCTTCGAACATTTAATGGGTCAGTTGCTGAAGAAGAAGAATTGAATCTCACAGCTCTAGCTTTACAAGAAGATGCCCATACTTCTGGTGACGTATCTTTAAACACTCATCTAGTGTTGATAAACAGCACTGATGCTATGCATGGTAATGAAGAATTGGGAACTCAGAATAACTCTTATGTAACTGCATCTGAGACAATCTATGCTAATTATACATCTTCGACAGGAGAAATTTTAATTTCAAATATCACTGAAATGATTGGCATCTTGCTTTCTAAGAAAAGCCAAAATGAAGAGAATATTACTCAGATTTTAGATAGCTACAAGCAAATGCTTGCTGCTGAATATTTAAAAGCAGGCAGAGGACTTCAGAGCAAAGATATAGAAGATTTAATGTCCCTTGAAATAATCCCTTCCCTGAAAGAGCAAGAAGAAAATACATTTGAAAAAGATATTTGGGATAAAAAGGGAGAAAGACAAGTTCTGTCAGAAGCAACTTTGCATGCTCTTAAGGAGATGTATGCTCTATTTTTTTATGTACAACAAAAGAGAAATATTTCTGCTTTCAACATCACAAATGAGGACATGAAATTTCTTTCTAGTACCGAAAATGACTCTACCTTAGATAACTCAAAAGCCAATTACTTTTCATATGATTATGATTATGATTATAAAGGAGGAGAAGCAACAGCAGCAGCAAATGTTGAGTTTCCCAAAGTTATAACAAATGCAACTTCAGCTGATAAAAAAACAGTGGAAAACAATGGATCTGAGCTAAACCTTGTTTCTGTACCTTCTATAATGCCACAACCTGAAAATTTGACTTCAGATGCCACATTAGATAATTTTGTTTCTACAACAATTTCGAAGACTACAAAGACTTGGAACAGTTCATCTCACCAGAAACAGAAATGCCTTCCTAAAAACACAGGCATGGGATGGAAGAAAGAAAATTACGATACATTAGCAGATATCACTAATGATGGTGACAATAAATTTCAGAACAGTAGCAGAAATGCCTCATTTTATCAAGAAAATGCCATGTTCCCTGACAAAAGAAAAGAGAAAACAGATAACTCTAATGGTCAACTTGAGTTGGGCCAACCAGGAATTACTAACAAACATGATGCCCAGAAAGATGAGAACTGCACTATCAATATATCTCAATCTTTTATAAAAATCCAACGAAAGAAAAAAAAGCCAAAAGTTTTAACTCCCAGGACTTCCAAGCCTCTAGATTTACCTAGAAATCTCAACAATTCCCAACTTTCTAATAAACCCAACCACACAAAATTGCTAAATGAGGCCAAATTGACACGAAAACAGGATAAGCCTATTGTTACAATAGGTCTTCCAGTGGAAGATGGTGACTATCAGGAATATGAGATAGATAATATAGACAATGATCAGAGTAGCAGTGGTTCATTTGAGTATGAGTTAATGTTTTATGATAATCCATATACTACAGATTCTCGACTTGACAGTACTAGTGCACGTAATCCTGATGACATAGCTGGACGCTACATGCGTACTATCAACAGAGGAAATATAAGGAAGTACTACATTGCAGCAGAAGAAGTTTTGTGGGACTACTCACCAATCAGAAAAAGGTTTGACTGAATTATTTATTTTTAATTATTGCTCAGTTTCATATTGCTCAGTTTCATATTCATATAACATCAGAGGTGGTATTCAGCAGGTTCTGGCCAGTTCTGGAGAACTAATAGCAGAAATTTTGAGTAGTTCAGAGAACCGGCAAATACCACTTCTGACTGGAGATTTTACAATATCCTTTTACAATATCCTTCCGCTGCCACACCCACTAAGACACCCCCACAGAACCAGTAGTAAAAAAAATTGAATCCCATCACTGAACAACATGCTAAGATATTAAAAGAATCTATTAGCCATGAATGAGTGTAATTTGTTATAATGAAATGCTATTAAAACTTGAGCCAGATATGAAGAACTGGATTGTTCATACTGTATGTTATCACAGAAAGACAACAAATTTAGAACTATGGAATCCAATCTGGATTGATGATTTCCAAGTTCCTTTTCTATCCCATGCCAAAAGCCTTTCCAAAGCCTTTCCAAAATCTTAAGCTTATGATGTCATCTAAATCCAGCACAACCTGATTTTAATTTATTTTTAAAAATTGAGGTTTATTGTAGTTTGAAAATTCTATTTTCTGTAAACTCAAAATAGTTTTAGCTAACTATTTGCTTAAAATTGCTATTATGCAGGGGAGGAATTCAAATTTTTAACAACTGATTCTGTGGGTGTGGCTTAGGTGGTGGGCATGGCTTGATGGGCATGTGACTGGGTGGACATGGCTTGGTGGTCATGTTATTGGCTGGGTATGGCCAACTCAGCATCACTCACATTGAGCATGCATCTCTTCGCCTGGCTTCTCATAACTGTGGGGATGTTGCAACAGTCGTAAGTGTAAAAATGGTCACAAGTCACTTTTTTCAGTGCCGTTGTAACTTTGAATGATCACTCCACACAAGTAAAGTACCAGCAAAGAAGGGGGAAAAAACTCCAGTGGTATTGTTTTTTTGGAATTTTGAATACATCATGGTTTAATTAGAAATTATGTGTTCAGCAGTCAAACACAAATGACATGGGAACACACTAGAGCTAATTCTGAAGAAGCCCCAAACCCCAATATGTAAGAACCACAATAGTGTTTTATGAATCCAGGCACCACAATTTATAAACTACTGTTGTATGATCCCAGCCAAAAGCTTTTTTGGAAAATAGAAGAATCAGAACTGGAAAGCAGGAAAAGAATTTGAAAAGACAAAAATATTTATAGCGAAGAAAACATTAAAGAAAAAAAGGTGTATTTACATATACAAGTTTTCTTAGAATTGTTAAAGAAAACAAGAAATTGCAAAGAGGCAACCACAAGCATTATTATATCCAATTTCTCTGGTGGATTTGTGCTCATACCCAAGTATAGATACAAGCTACATCAAAGACTGAGGAAAAAGCATTATAGCAGCAGCATGGCAGTGTCTGCACATGGCAAAGTCAGTAATGGAATGGAATTAACAAATGACCAGGCTCAAATTATCCTACTTCAAACACATTACACAAAAACTTAGTTCTTGGGAAAATGCTGAGAAAAGTGAAAAAGAAAGTAAACATGACAACATAGATGGACTCTTATATTGGTGATTGGTGCATTTTTGGAAGCTCTCATGGAGAAAATCTATGTGGTAATGAAAGTCAACACCAACTCAAATACATAAATGATAATTAATCAGTCAATCAGGTGACTTCCAAACAGGACTGCAGATCTGGTAAGAGACTATAAAACCTCCTATCAGTGAGGTAATATCAGACCTGGAGCTTTCTGGAAGCAGAAAAATAATATTTTCTTGATGAGCGTGGAATATAACATCACACTTGATGTCATTACCCAGAATTTGCCCTCATTTTCTTGTGCCTGAAAGAAAACTGTGTGCTGATCATAGGAGAATTATGGCTTACTCACCTATCAGCTCCTGTTCTTTTGCCAGAGTAATGGTTGGTTGGACTGAGAACCAGGTATGAATAATAGTGAAGCAATTTCAGATTAAAAAAATAGGGAAACCTTTCAATTAGTTGTTTAAAATAATGAATAGATTACTTCAAGAGATAAGATTTTTGTTTTGCTTTGGAGTTATTTAAGCTGCTTTTGCTTTGGAGTTATTTAAGGTTAAATAACTTTAAGATTTCTGTTAAGAGTTAAATTAGGCTGGACAACTTTTTGACATGATGTCATACTGACAAGTAAATGGGCAGGACATTGATTTATATTACCACCACCAAAAGCACTTTGGGTCTAACAGTCTAATATGTTTTAAGATAGCACTAGGTATGAAGATATGGTTGCATACAATGCACAGTTACAAAGTAATGCACCGATCAATCACAGTGGGACAAAATTTTCATGTAAGCATGGTACAATTACACTCTAAATAAAAGTCAGTCAATTGTGTACATCTGTTTTTAGTTCATCTTCTGGAAATAGAGGGATTAAATATTAATCATTTTTCTGTAAGTTTAATAAGTGTTTATTAACTTCTAGCATTAAGAAAAATAAAATGCTAAATAACAATTCAATATTTTCTTGATATTAAAAATTCACTAAGAGGAACAGGGTATTGTCTCTAGCTGAGATTCATGTTTATGTTTATCAAAGAGTTAGTCTTTGTTAGTCAAGGAAGTAAAATTTGTACAGCTGCTCATCTCACTCTGTGTGACTCTGAGTGTCATATAAAACAACAAAAAATCAATATATAAAAAATAAAAGTCCACATTAAAAGATAAATATTATAAAAATAAACATACAAACCATAGGCAAAGAGAAGAAAGGAATAGTCACTTCAACAATAGAACCATCTGAACATGTCACTGCTGACAATGGACCGGATTATAATGATTTGCAATTGGCTGGATTCATACAATTTACAATAATTCATAATCTATGATTTATAAATTATAAAGGCTGGGTTCAGATAATACATTAAGACAAACTATAATAATACTAATAATAGGTAACCAAAAATAAAAATGCCAAATCCAGACTAAACACCTGACTGATAGTGTGATGAACCATAATATTAATAAGAAATGGACAAAAATGCAAAATTCAGTCTAAACATCTGGCTGACTTCAACCAACTATAATCATAAATACACCTGCCCATTCCAGATCCTAGAGAAGTATTGATAGGTGGACAAAAACACCAAGTACTTGATATACAATATATGCAAATTTTTAAAAATTCACAGTTTTTCCCCTCTCCAAATCTTCCATATCCTTAGTCAAGTGAGAAGTCGCCCAGTCAAGACCACATTCAAAAAAGCTATTTTCCGAAGTTATCTTGATGATACTTTCCAGACACCTAGCACTGGAGGAGAATATGAAAAACATCTTGGTATACTAGGTCCTATCATTAGGGCTGAGGTGGATGATGTAATCCAAGTAAGTCTATGATCAAAATATTTTAATAAAAGAGTAATTTGGATTTTTAATAACATTAAACACGAAAAATGTTTGAACAGTGATAAATAGAATCAATTTCAAATTTTAAAAAACCTGTTTTCAATTTTGAAAACACAATTTAGTTGTGTCTTACAACTAACTATATGTTAAGTAATTAAATTATTTATACAAAGAATGTAATTTACCATGGACAGTACTGGAATAAAATTAGTGCTTTTCACATTATTTGGAATGAGCACCAACAGAAATAGGGCCAACTAAAATACTGGAAACACATCTTAAAATGTAAGAAGCTGGGGATCTTAGCTTCTTTTCTCTTTTTCGCAGAACCATTATGTTACAGAAATTCTGAGCTTTCATCAGAGACTGCTCTTTCTTTGAAGTGCTTTGAAGTTTGAATGAACCTGTGATCGAGCTCAGTCCCATATCGTCAATTTGAGAAGCCCTGGGGAAAGAGGAGGGAAGCACTTGCTAGAGTGAAATGGACATTTTAGATGTAAAAAGGAAGAACTGCCAGAACAGGCCTCTAACTCTAAGAGACTTGGAAAGTTATAGCAGCAGATTTTAAAAAATCTAGATGTATCCATCTAGCAAAATAGGAAATAATAAATTAGACCTCTATTAATTTATCTTATTCATATGAGATTTACAACAATATTTAAATATCATTTTAAAATGTTTAAATATTTAAGATATTATATTCTCTCTCTCTCTCTTGATCCCCCCAGATTATGTCATAAATTTTCAATTTTTTTGTACTTTTGCAAATCTTGCACTCCTTCATCTCTCTCTCCCTCCCTCTCTCCCTCCCTCCTCCCCTCTCCCTCTCTCTCTTAGCATAGCTCTTACTACAGAAGTTCAACACTCAGGAAATTCAATTGACTACTATTGTTTATGTTGATATAGAAGTACAATATAATATCAGATATTTTTAGTACCATCTGAATAATACTCCGAGTCAACCTTGTACAGTTAACAACAGTAATTGGGGCTGGTTAACAACATTAATTGGGGCTGGTATATCTGTTGCTGAGAGACTTGGTCATAAAATCTGATATCATATGACCCCGCCGCTTAGTGGATGCAGTTCTGGCAGTTCATGGTTGTGTCACTAAGCAAACCCTACACTGTTATTAAGATCAAGTGGTCACCACTTGCAACCTTGATCCAGTCCCCCCCCCGACTTTGCAGGTAAGGTTGCAAATGGTAATTGCATAGCCATGGAACCCTGTAATGTCATAATTGCAATCCAGTTGCCAAATATCTGAATTATGATCATAGTATTGTGGGGATGCTGCGATAACTGCTACTACAAGGACTACCTTGTAAGACTGAATGCAGGCTGAAAGAGTGGTCCTTAAATCAGGACTACCTCAATAGAATATTTTTGCATATAGAGAGATCCAGTGAAATTAATAACATATTGTACATGCAGCTTATGAGGTAACACATAACAGATAATCAGAGTTGGAAGGTACCTTGTAGGTCATCTAGTCCAACCCCCTGCCCAAGTGGGAGACCCTACACCATTTCTGACAAATGGCAGTCCAATCTCTTCTTGAAAGTCTCAAGTGATGGCGCTCCCACAACTTCCAAGGGCAAGGTGTTCCATTGGTTGATTGTTCTCACTGTCAGAAAGTTTCTCCTTATTTCTAGGTTAAATCTCTCCTTGTTCAGTTTCTATGCATTATTCCTTGTCTGGCCTACAGGCGCTTTAGAAAATAGCTTGACCCCTTCCTCCTTGTTGCAGCCCCTCAAATATTGGAAGACCGCTATCATTTGAGGGGCTGCCACAGGGAAGAAGGGGTCAAGCTATTTTCTAAAGTACTTGTAGGCCAGGTACATAAACTGTTTTGGGGCAAGGGTCACACATAGCTTTAGATGGCAGGATCCAAAGAAAAAGTTATTTGAATTTAATATACTGGTGTAGGCTTTCCCAACCAGTGTGTTTGACAGTGTTGCGCATCAGAGTTTGTGATTGTGGTGTAGATAACAGATTTCCTGATGCTTCACCAACAACTGTGGTGAAATCTTCAAAGGCAAGGTGGTCTATTGTGTAGATCAGACAATTGAGGAGGAGCTTATTTGGTCCCTGTCGTTGTAGCACAATGTCCTGACTTCTGCTGGCTGTTTAGCTGAGCTTGTTTTGGACTGGGGCAGGTTGGTAAGGGTTGGTCTCTGATTGATTTTTTATGTTCGATACTAATTGGATACTTTGGTGTTATTGGCTCTTGATTGGCTCTTTGTTTATCCTGATTGGTCATTTTGAGTGTATACAGAATAAACACTCAAAAAATAATAAAAGTAAATAAAAAATGTATTTTGTATAATGTTATTTGATAAAATAATTTGTTTATAGTTTCAGAGTATTATATGGCCCTTTGAAACACTCCACAATCTCTGAGAGAAATTCAGGCTACAAAACTGCAAACACTTGAAATTCTTCTGTGCATAGGTTTTTTTTTTAAACTCTGTATTAATCATTGACTGTCCAACTCTCAAGGTTCAGTTCAGAAATTTGGCCTCTAGACCATACTCACTTCATGCTCATGGCCTTCTTTATGAGAAATCTTCTGAAGGCAGAAGCTATGATGACCAGTCTCCTGAATTTTTCAAAATGGATGATGCTATCATGCCAAACGGAACATACACATATGTCTGGCAAGTCACCAAACGGTCAGGACCAACAGACAATACAGAAAAATGTAAATCATGGGCCTATTACTCTGGTGTAAATCCGGTAAGATAAATGTCATAGAATATTGTTAAAAAGAAAACTTTATAATCTTTATTAAGAAAACTTAATAAAAACATTTTAATTAACCTTAAAGATTATCTGCTTATCTATCTTCTAGCATATACATTTTGCTTATTATCTTAGATTTGCAATTTCTTTCACAAAAAAGAATTATTTCTGTTTAGATCGCCATTTTTTTTCAGTATTGTTTGTAGGGTCATGAATTGTGGTTTTGTATTCTTTTCCCTAGATTTTGAATATTTTTTTGGTAGATCAAATAGTTTTGAAAACTCTAATGAAAGAGAAATATACTCACCATTTAGTAGCTATATTAATAACATTTTTCCAAACAGATAATCTCTTTTAGTACATTGTTTTGAATAAATATTGATTGAATATTCGTGTTTATTTCTCTTTAACATTAAATATATGTACTTTTGTTTGTATCACCAAATAATTATTTTTCATACTGGGTTTGGGTTGATTATTTTTACCTTTAATTATATGCTATTACTAAATGTTCATTTTAGTAATATTACTCATTTTTGTGTTTATTTTTTAACATGAAAAATTAAATCACATTGAAATATATTTTGCAGGAAAAAGATATTCACTCTGGCTTAATTGGACCTATTTTGATCTGCCAGAAAGGCATGATTGACGAGTACAACAGACCAATAGACATAAGGGAATTTGTCTTGTTTTTTATGGTCTTTGATGAGGAGAGAAGCTGGTACTTTGCAAAATCTGACAAAAGGACTCGCGCAGAGAAACTTATAGGAGTCCAATCTCGCCACACATTTCCTGGTAGAAATATTTTCATTTCTCTTATATAAGATTTCTACTTACAATAAATCATTTTCATGCTAATGGCAACATAATACTCAATGTTATCTTTGTTTATAGCAATAGCACTTAGACTTTACGGCACTCTCTAAGTCAGTGGGTGCCAACCCGTGGACCAGGGACCACTGGTGGTCTGCGAGAAAATTTTGGTGGTCCACAGAGAAATGTCCTCCCCAAAAGTAATTAATCCAGGCTGCGTGGGAACACAAGGCTGCACTGCCCACATGGCCGGCCTACCCATGCCCCCATCCTTCGACCAAGCGCAAACCTTACCTTGAGTAGAGCCATGTGAGCTGAAACTGGAAGGTAAGACCAATGGCGGGAGAGGGAAATCTGCCCCAGGGTGGCTTGCTGACATTGGTGGGAAAGTCAGCCCCATATTCCAGAGCTGCAGGAGTCACAGGACTGGCCCTTTGGTCATCCCAGAGCAGCTCCTCTAGTCCATGGCAGGCCGGTGCACCCAGGTGGGGGAGCAGCTGCTCTGGGATGACCAAGGGGCCAGTCCTGTGACTCCTGCAGCTCTGGAATATGGGACCAACTTTCTCACCAACATCAGCAAGCCACCATCAGTCAAAATTCATATTAGTGGTCCGCGGGATTTAAAATTATGAGTTTGGTGGTCCCTGAGGTACAAAAGGTTGGTGACCCATGCTCTAAGTGGTTTACAATGTCAGCATATTGCCCCCAACAATATGGGTCATTTTACTGATTTCAGAAGGATGGTAGACTGAGTCAATTTTAAACTAGTCAGGATCAAACTCCTGACAGTAGAATGCAGAGTTAGCCTGCAATATTGCATTCTAACCACTGCGTCACCACAGCTCTTAAGAATATAATAATTACGTTTACATTTTTTACATTTTCCTTTTCCTAATAATAGTATAGACCTGTATTTATTCATTGTTAAAAACAATCAGCTCAATTGTTAACTGGTTGTTTGTGTTAATATCAAATCTATTAGATCTTATTTTCTCTTCTAGTCTTTGTATCTAAATAAACCAACTTTGTATACTGTACATATATTTTTAAACTACATTATAGTATACGGATAAGATTCTTTTCCACTTCCTAGATTCTATAATTATCCTTACTCTCTCTTTAAATAAAATTTCAGAGATGCTATTTGATAAGAGGCACAAAAAATATATCTTTGATTCCTAAAGATGATTTTAGCTCAGTCCTATAGGGTAGGTATGGAGGATGGGAATAGAAGGAGGGATTGCTTTGAATGGTGCCTTGAACTCCTATACCATAATGCTTGTGTCAGAACCACCGAAGCATTTCTGTATTGAAAGGATTATCTGGTGCCATCACTGTTGGGGATGCCCATTTGGGAGCTCCGTTCATGTTCCCAGCAGGAATTAAAGACTTTACCACACAACAACATTGGTCTCAAATGCAGGCTTGCTAACCTCCTCCCCAGAGTCTTAACCACATGAGCCACCATGCTCCATTATCTCATATATAAAAGGTGGAATCCAACTAATAATGATAAAGTTCCCAAATATTATGTTAAGAGTTCTGTGACTGAGATTTTCAACTTTTTTTATTAATACAACTATATTAATGTATTTTTATTTGATAGGTAGTTATATCAAAGCACAGTATAAGATCTATTTTACTCTGATAACAATCTATTGAGATATTTTGGTCTGTCGGAATAACTGGCTCAAAGCTTCCATAGTGGAGTGAATGGGTAAACTAGAATCTGAGTCTTCCCCCTTTTAATCCAGTATCTTATTGACTGTAGCACAAACAGCTATGGATATATTCAAGTCTAAATTGTTTTGCTCAGTTATTTTATCTCCCTTTCTATGGCTGCATCACAATTCTAAAATAATAGAGTTGGAAGAGACCTTTGAGGTCTTCCAATCTAACCTCCTGCTCAAGCAGGAAAAATCAGTCAAAATCACGATTCTCACAACTGACTTTTCAAGAAGTTTTGTATAATTTGCTTTGATAAAATACATATTTAAACTAAAAATCTAGTGTACTTCCACTGGAATTTCCAAATTTGGCTCTATCATACTCTTTAGAAGCTTAGAAGGTGGCTCCAAGTAATTACAAAAAAAGGCAAGGTGAATTTGTAATTCATCTTTCTGGTATTACAATGCCTAAAGTTATTTAATCTGGTTTATTTTTTTAATGATTTTTGTTGTATTTTATTAAGACCAATCCATTCTGGATATTTGTGAATGTAACAGTTAAAAATAAATATTTTTTTCCATCTCTCCTTGCACTACTATACTTAAAAGCAGTTGAAAACTTAACGAGAACTAGGAGAAAAAAAATGTAGGCTTTTCCCTAAATTCTCACAATGCTATTGGATTTTTAATCTGATGTCTGCCATATTAAATGAACTGCAATGTTTTTTGTTTAATCTGGTCATATTTTTATTTTTAGCAATTAATGGGATCCCCTATCAGCTGCAAGGCTTGAAGATGTACAAAGATGAGAATGTCCACTGGCATTTGCTGAACATGGGTGGGCCCAAAGATATCCATGTTGTTAATTTTCATGGTCAGACATTCACTGAAGAGGGAAGGGAAGATAATCAACTTGGAGTCCTTCCTCTTCTTCCTGGTAAATAAATTCAGATTCACACATCTGTTTCTTGCTGAAATGACTTGAAACATTTCTAAGTAGTTGCATTGAATATAGATATAAAGCATTCATTAAAATATATTAGCCAAACAGAAGATAAGAGTATTATGTATAATGTCTTGAATTGAACAAAATAAATATGGAAAATAAATGTAACAACAATGTGGAATTCACAATGCATTTCAGATTGTAAACAATCTTAAGGGAAATAGGATATTCTTTAAATATAATAGCATTAATCACATAACACTTGTTACTCTTCATTTAAGGTATTCTTTTGAAGTAGCATTATATAGCTGCAGTACATTGGAATTTTAATAGCATTAAAATTAACACAAATGTTTGAAATTCTGAAATAGTGAAATGTGCAAAATGACAGCACTTTACCTTTTGTAAGATACATTTTCCTTATGACATACTTGGCCATCTCTCTATGAATGCATTATTAAAACTTTAAGCAATGCAATTTGTTCATTGTAAATTTACAAAGAACTTTGCTTCCAGTAGCTTCCCAGGTATGCTAAGACACTCAATTCTCCATCTAGATAATCTCAATTCTCCATCTAGATAATCTGAGAGAATTATGGCTAGCAATACAAAACTTCTCACATATGTGAAATAATAATCATAAAAGCATTCAGCTATTCACAGAATACTTGAGCTCTAATCAGGTTTGATGGCTGCCTATGGGACAACATATTCAAGTGAATAAGAGGGAGAGAGGCTTGTTCTGCTTGTTTATGCTGTAAAATACACTTTTATAAATAGAGAAACTAATAAATTAGGATTTAGGACTGTATAGAGATCCAGTTTTCATTCTTACAAGATCTCCTGTCCAATGTTGGAAGACTGAAAATATTTAAGGGACATGTGCTGTAAAATCCTTATTGTAACATATAGGGCATATCCTCCTAGACGGATGTTCCCCAAATTCTTCTTGTATCAACCAACAATTTGTTCCATTAACTTTAAGTATAATTATAAACCTGAATTTTCTGTCTAATCTCTGGTTAAGTTTAACATGCTGTCCTATTCACCATATTACTATATGATTCAAATTCTTGGAATTTTAACCTATTTTAAAAATTAATATGTCTCCTCTCTGCTTTCAAGGTACATTCACCTCCATCAAAATGAAACCATCCAAAATTGGCACATGGCTTTTAGAAACAGAAGTTGGTGAATATCAGGAAAGAGGAATGCAGGCTCTCTTTACTGTCATTGACAAAGGTGACAGAGTTTAACCATTTTACAAGGCACATCAGCTTCATTACAAGTTTGTGCTACAAAAGGGTGGGGACCTATTCTGAGATCCCAAGTTTCATTCATTCATTCATTCATTCATTCATTCATTCATTCATTCATTCATTCATTCATTATGAATAGCATGTAGATGACATCACTGGCACATTCCCCAGTTAGCAAGCATTACAAATATTTCCAAGATTGGGGGAAGGTACATATCCCATTTAATATCATTACTATATAATCTGCTTGTGTCTTTGCCTCTTCCTAGCTGGGCATATTAAGATAGGTACAACAGAATAGAATAGAATAGAATTCTTTATTGGCCATGTGTGATTGGATACACAAGGAATTTGTCTTGGTGCATATGCTCTCAGTATACATAAAATAAAAGATACATTCGTCAAGAGTCAAGAATCATAAGGTACAACACTTAATAATAGTCATAGGGTACAATAAGCAATCAAATCATACTAGGAAACAGCCAATATAGAAATCATAGCTTTCTCTCCTGTTCGGTTTAACAGGAGTACTCTGCTTAATGACAGAATTTAGGAAAAGCTAATAAAACACTTCGATGCCGCCTCTTTCTCCCTCTGCAGATTGTAAATTACCAATGGGACTGGCAAGTGGGATAATTCAAGACTCACAGATCACTGCTTCAGGTCATGTTGGTAGGTTGAATTTTAAAGCTGTTGTGACAAAAACTTATTATTTGGAAATCCTATATCCAGATGTTCATCTACTGAATTGTGTGGCTCTATTGAATGCCAAATTGTATAGATTATCATTAAATTACACCTGGGGCATATTTTCATTTTATTTGTATGGTACAAGAAATAATTGTCTCCTAATATCAAGAGGGAGGGGAAAAGAACATTAATTATTAGTATATGCTGGGCCCCGGCATACAGTATTCAATCTATTTTTGGAACATTTTCAGATTTTTTGTTTTGTTTTTACATCTTGGTTCCAGTTCTTTTATAACAAACACTTGATAATCGATAATTTCCAATATTTTATCTGTATTTTTGACTTTGGGGCAGTCATGCTCTGTCAGCCCAACCCACCTCACAGGGTTGTTCCGGAGGGAAAAATAGAAGAAGGAATGATTGTTAGGTGTGTTGGCTACCTAAAGTTATTTGTAAAAATTATAAAAGTGGGATACAAATAAATATAAATTAAAAACTATGAATATTTCATGTTATGAAAATATATAATATATTTTACAATTGTTTTAGTAAAAAACAAAAGTCACCATGGAAAGCAATCATAACTTGTTGACATTGTTCTGCAAAATGCATTTTCCATATTTCTGTACAGGATATTGGGAGCCTAAGCTAGCAAGACTAAATAATACTGGAAAATATAATGCTTGGAGCATCATAAAGAGGGAGCATGAACATCCATGGATCCAGGTATGAATTAAGATGCATAAGGGGGGAAACCCCAAGTAAAATGACTTAAAGCTTGTTGCATTCATCGGCTGAGAAGTCTTAGGATTCTCTCAGTATTAGAAATGGAAGCACAAGAAAGCAGGCATTCAAGAACAGTAATCTTGGACAAGATTAGTAAAAAATGAATGAAGCAAATTACAGAATTCTGGACACTGCTATGTATCAAATATAAGCCCAAATTATAGTGAAATCAATATTTGTACTCTTGCCTCTTTACTTCCAGCTGTGTAATGGACTTCAATTTTCTCTTTTCTGGACAGGAGGAATAGTTTCCACCTGTTTCTAATGTTAACAGTCAAGATCATTAATTTTGCCCTTTTGCTCTTAACTATATCAGAACCAACTTTCACAGGAACACAGGTAAAAAATGTTTTGGTTTAGAAATAAGAAGGCATATGGCCTCCATCGTCCTTACTAGCTAATATCAATTCAAAGATAATTCCGTCTATCAAATCAAATTGTAGATATTTCAAAAATATCTACCATTTGTTTTTTGAAAAGAATCATTTATAACTTCTTCATTGGGCTCCTGATGTTAAGCACTATCTACAGCCTTAGTTTCTTGTTCCTTCACTCATTTTGATCCAGAGGCTTTCAAAAGTATTGCCAAGATCACTCAGTTGGATTTTTAAACTGATAATGGATATTTTGAACATACAGTGCAATTTTGTCCCACTTTTTATTTCTTCTGGAGTTTCTTTTTTTAATGAAAAAAAAGCTATGAGAGGAATAGGAATTGCTCACTCTGTAGACAAAGGTCATATAAATTTAATCAGGTAATACAAGCATATAACTGTATACATGGTAGAAAAATGCAAGTATCTGAAGTTGTGATAGAATTCCTGCCTGGAAGGGAGTAAATAGTATTTTATTTATTTAATATATTAGAAAACATTTTTTGTGTAATAACCCAAAATTTGTACAAATAGCAAAACTGAAAAATTTCAAATACACAAATTAAGAACATATACATAAAAAAATGGGTACAAGGAGGGAGAAAACTAATTTCATTTATAAAGGTAGAAGAGACAAGCATTTAAAAGACATAACCTTGTCTTCGAGTTGAAAATTTAAGTTCTTGCTTAATGATTAGTGACCTTTCTGAGTCACAATGACACTGCAAAAGTAATTTTACAACTACTCTTTGCATTACTCCACTACAGTGTCCCCATTGTCACATGATTAACATTCAGGTGTTTCTTAAGTGATGGGATTTCTGAGTGTCAGTGTCCTGCAATTATGTGAATGCCTTTTGTGCACTTCACAACTGGTTTCTGACAAATAGAGAAGCTGGCAATAAAATTGCAAGTTGTGGTCACATGATGTCTCTCTTAATGACCAAATTAAAATGATGTCATATGGCTATTGCGATTATGTGATGTTTTGCTTAGCAACCATGATGATGGAGTTTTAGATCTAATTGTGGTTACTAAGCGAGAACTATAAGCAAGTGCCTCCACATGGTGAATGTAGATAATTTAGGAATATAAATTATAAACAGAGTGATATCACTGCTCAAAAGACCAAGTCCTATTTCTGAATTTTAAATGATTGCAAAAAGAGAAAGGCAAAACATCAAATACATGCAGTATATTAACTGATTCAAATTTGGGCTGTAAGGTGTAACCTCTCAGTGTTTAAAGAGATGATTAGAACCCATATTTAATTCTTTTCTTACTATAAAAGTGACACATTCCTCTAATTTTAATCTGTTTTTTAGTGTGGTTAAATTTTTAAATGCAATTTTAGAGGCACTAAATTTAAGTAAGGAATTTAATTCTAGAGAAATAAATTTTTATCTTATTCCCTCAGGTATGGAATTAAGAAGCCAAGCTAAAAGCAAATAAATGCTTTTTTTGTGTATAGAAACAAGAAACAATTTTTGAAATCTGTTTCGTTCTGTACATGATTCTCCTTCTACAATAACCCTATTGTCACTGATACAACAGTTTATTGCAACATCACAATGTGATTTGGTTGTGGAAATCATCTTGGAATGTATTACTATTCTTGAGTCATTAAGAATATTAACATTTTAATATTAACATGTTGCTTTTGTCACCTTAAATTAGGGGAGATTGTGAATTAAATGTATAGGATAAGAAATATTTGAAAATTGATTTCCCGCTTGGGAGAGCAGATGAGTTAGAAAGCAAAATCTTGATATGCACTTAATTACATTCATCTCTACAGCCCTGACCATAATCAGTCATTTACTTATTTAGTGTATTGGTTTAGTCTTCCTTATTAGCTCTGAAAATTATCAAAGCTGTACAGTAATATAGTGTTATATTTTAATTTGCATAAATAATGAATCATTTATTATTTTGATTTTCTTTGTGAAAGAAAACATGACTGCTACAAAGATATTCAGATTCTGCATATTATTTCATATATACAATCAATTTTATATGTGGCTCCTACATTGTGTTACGCTATAGTTTGCTAGGTTCACAATTCTATATATAATTATAAAATTACAAAGGTTTAGCAATTAAAAGAATATAAAATTTGACATACCATGGCTTAGTGTCATACATGAATCCAGCTTTCACATCACTGTATTTCAGATCAAAAGCATTCTGGTTGGCTCTGCTTTTGATTTGAGAATACCAGTAGTCTTAGACAACAGAGGGTGAAGACTAGTGTAAAACATACTATTTGCCTTGTATACCATACATTGGCTTACATTAGAATGTTCTTCTACCGTCAAAGATAAACTAGATTTCAACCTTCAGTATGCTTTGTGTTTGTAAATTGATAGAGAAGGTGCTAATCTTCTGGTCATTTATCTGAGACAGAGTTCTTGAACCAATCCTGTATTTCCATCCAGTATGGTACAGAATATCTTTTAACCGAAGAAATGAAACTGGGATAATATCGATTCATAATTTTTGTTGTTATTGTATAGGTAGACCTACAAAGACAAGTTGTCATCACAGGCATTCAGACCCAAGGAGCCATGCAACTACTGAAACATTTGTATACTGTGGAATATTTTGTTACCTACAGCAAAGATGGGCAAAAGTGGATTACTTTTAAAGGAAGACATTCCAAAACACAAATGGTTTGCATGTTTCCTCTATCTGAAATCCTCATTCTTTTTTTCTGCTTGAAAATATATATAAGTAATGTTAAGTTTTTATCCTTGAAAAACCTAATATATGAAAAAAATTATATATTCTCTATACATCTCTTAAATTTATAAAAATCTTATATTTGTTGTCTTGTCCTTTTTCATTTTGTTTTTATTTTTACAGAAGTAGGTTTCTAAATCCAGATTAATTTTTAATGAAAAATAGAAGTGCAAAAACTGGAAAATATTTAATTAGTGGATAGGAAAGAATGTAAATTATGGGCAGTTAATTTCTTCTCTTCCTTCTTTTAACTTGTAAATAATAAAAAAATATTGAAAGGAGAATTGTAGCTGGGATCAACATGTATGATTTAAGGTATTTTAATACCAATATATTTATTGACAAATGTATAAGGAATGCTTGTGATGACATTAGAGGCATGTTGAATGTGGATAAGAATACCTGTATACATTTGTTTACAGATGATGTATCATTGCTGTTTTAAACACCAAGTTATTTGTGGTGAACATCTGGCAGATTATATGATACAATGAGGAATCTGAATCTGAATATATTTGTGTGTGTGTGCGCGCGCCTGCATATATATATATATATATATATATATATATATATATATATATATATATATATATATATATATATATATATATATATATATATATATATATATATAATATATTAATATATACACATATATTATAAACAAGCACCAAGAAAATAAAGCAAGTAAATGTAGCAGAACTCTTGCAATATGAAAGAAACTTTCTGATCCTCAGTTCTCACTGAAATAATTCAGTGCTTGTTTTGATGTGCAATTTCACTGAAAACCAATAATTGCTCAAGACTGAATAGGCTTAAAAGTCACTTTAATTTTCCAGATGCAAATATTTTTAAATAATATATATTTTTAAAAATTAGACATAATTTACAGAATTTGGCCTTTTTTTCCCTCAGCATTTTAAGGGTAATTCAGATGGTACCAAAGTAAAAGAAAACCACATTGATCCTCCTATTATTGCCAGATATATTAGGCTGCATCCAACCAAGTTCTACAACAGACCTACTTTCCGCATTGAACTGCTAGGTTGTGAAGTTGAAGGTAAGACATGAACAAACGTTTGACACAGTGGTGGGATTCAAATTTTTTTGCTATCGATTCTGTGGGCGTGGCTTGGTGGGTGTGGCAGGGGAAGGATACTGTAATATCTCCAGTCAGAGGTGATATTGTCAGTTCTCTGAACTACTCAAAATATCCACTACCGGTTCTCCAGGACTGGTCAGAACCTGCTGAATACCACTTCTGGTTTGACACATGCATCAATTCCATTTAATGTTATCAAAAACACTGAAAGTGTAAAGAGAAACGAAATTTTATACAAGGGATGAATATTGGGTGGGGGGGATTAAATTACCTGACCAAACCATCTGTAGAAATATAATTCCAAACCTTCTGGTATCTTTTCCTGAATATGATAGGATTAGAAAAATCTAACAAGGATATGTACTTACAACAGGATGCTCTGTGCCATTGGGAATGGAAAGTGGGGCTATCAAGAATTCAGAGATTACAGCCTCTTCTTATAAGAAGACTTGGTGGAGTTCATGGGAACCATCCCTTGCACGACTCAATCTGAAAGGACGAACAAATGCTTGGCAACCAAAGGTAAAAACAAAACAAAGTTACCTGATTATTTTTGTGGTTGAATTCTTTTTAAATGTTAGGTTTCCATTAAATTAAATGCTTAAGGTAGTTCCTATCTAATAAGCAGTAGCATCAATCAATCAAAGAAAAGTCAGAGCAGAGAACATGGCTGATATGATTGGTATATTTTGAATTATGTTGAATTGTTACTTATATAGTGGCTAATATTTCTTCCCACACTTTTATTTCTCCCCAGTAAAGTCACTTCACCAATTATGTGGTAGCAGTTTCAGAGTTGTATGTCAGTTAATACTGTCTCTCTGATTGGTATTCTTCTATGATATAGGAGTCTTTAAACGATTGCTTATTGTATTCATGAAATCATAAGGCTGGAAGGGACCTTCTAGGTCTTCTAGTCTAACCCTCTGTCCAGGGAAGGAGTCCTTATTCTATCCCAAATAATTGTCCAATCTCTTCTTGAAAACCTTCAGAAATGAAGCACCCGCAACTCTGGGAGACGATTTGTTCCACTGATAATTGTTCAGATTAGAATAAAGTTATATTGCAAGAATTAATACAAGAAGCATCCTTGAAGAAATTTGTGCTCTGAGCACTAAATGTGTTCTATTTTTATAAGACACAAAAGTAAAAGAGGGAGGAGAGAGTCTATTAATTCTATAGTAGTTAAGGTCTATATGATTGGAGATGATCTTTGGGTTTGTGTTGCTTAAATTTAGGGTAGATAGGCTTCATGTGTTCTCTTGGATTTTTAATAGCATTTAATTTACATATCAATGAGTTCAGATTTCCTGTGCACTTCCGTATGACTCAATTAGTTGCAGGTTGTAGATAATTAGGGTTCAACTGCTAAGAGTAGCATGATAAGTGACCTTTATTAATCCTTTAGGTAAACAACAAAGATCAATGGCTACAAATTGACTTGCAACATCTTACAAAAATAACAAGTATAGTAACTCAAGGAGCCACATCAATGTCTACACCAATGTATGTGAAAACATTCTCCATCCATTATTCTGATGACAATTCAACATGGAAGCCTTATTTGGATGTTTGTACTTCCATGGAAAAGGTACCAATTACTTACCTTACTGATGGATTTGGTTACCTAAATTATGTCTTCCAACTTTATTATTTATTACTATATGTATATATTGGGGACATATTAGGCCAAAAAAGTCTTCATGTCCCCTTTTATAGGTTTTAATCTATGCGTTGGGAATTAGTGACTCTGTACTATCACATTTGGTTTTGTTACAGCTCCTACAGTTTGCCATAGTACATTGTTAAATTTGTAATTAGGTGGGCATCAGAGGTCCCTTTATTAATTCAGAGAAAGCAAAGGGTACAGAGGGAGCAGTGGTTGATAATAGTAGGACGTGTTAGCGGATCGATTTGCAGACTAGTTTCCTGGAAAGATCACTGCTCAAAAACCCGGACAATCGTGGAGTCTTATCATAAATCAATTATAATTCATGTCTCCTGTGGGACATAGCCCTCATATTCTTACCATAAAAACTACAAACCAGTGCTGGAGTGCTTCATAAACATTGTCAGAATCAATTTGGTTTAGCTTGCATTCCAGGCATGGCTAAATTCTATCATGAAATATTTTTTAAACTCATACTGTTTTACCAACAAAGGAGAAAATGATGGCAATGTGAATCAACCCAGAAATCTAATGAAGCCTTTCCCTTCCCTAAAGGGCCTGCAAAGATTGTAATCACCAAAGCCATGTTCCATATTTTTCCCTATGGCTGAATTTTTCCATGAATTCCAGTATATGATATTTTTCCAATTAAAAGCACTTGGAGTGTGCCATCAGTCAGGACAATACATGCTTAGCAATTTGAATGAATTTGACAAAGCTCATTGGTAATAAGATTTATTTCAACTAATGGAACAATAGTTGAAATCATAAGGCAACTTGACAGGTTTATTTATTGATCTAAATTTTGCAGGCCTACAAATTACATGTTACTGAGGTGATCTGAGACAGAAAATAATTTTCCTGGTGATATTCTGTGGGAATTTTGCGGATTTATGTTTGAAATGTTCATTTATTTGCAAATGATGCTAATTTATTATTTTGTTATATATTTAGGTTTTCACAGGAAATATGAACACTGATGGACATGTCAAACATTTTTTCATACCACCTATATTGTCCAGGTTCATTCGTATCATCCCTAAAACATGGAATCAATATATTGCACTCCGGATAGAACTGTTTGGTTGTGATGTTTTTTAAGGCTTGGGCAGAAGACTATGAAATCAAGCAACTTCAACGTTTCAAGTTTTTTTATTACTAACTCTGCTTTTTAAAAGGAAACAAAAACAAAAGCATAATAAAACTGTATTAGCATAAAAAAGCTATCCTTCTCAAACAATTTTCAGCTACAGTTTTCAAATAGCTTTGAAAATATCAATCAAAATATAACTGAAGCGACTTTACAATGAATAATTCTACTGCCACTTTAATCATGAATATACATCCTAATACAATAAAATCTTTTTTTTTTTGCCAGTTCCATGTTCCTTATGTTTTTCTCTTCTCAAATACATACCATTTAATTTCAATTTTTTGTTGCACTTTCTTCTGAGGGCCTATAATGAGAATATTTACATTAATTAAATTTCAGCAGATACTGATAGGTCTGTGATGGTGAACCTATGCCACGTGTGCTGGAAGTAGCATGCAGAGCCATCTCTCTGAGCATGCCAGTTGTCGCCCATTGCTTTTCTAGGTTCTGGTGCGTGCATGCACGCCGGCCAGCTGATCTTTGCACGCATGCGAGAGCCAGAAAGCGGAATAGCAACTCCCTGGTGGCATGCGTGCTGGGTAGGAGCTGCTCTTCCGGTTTCCAACACTCCCACATGCCCGTGCCGGGGAGCTGCTCTTCCAGTTTCTGGTGCTCCCTAGTGCGTGCGCTCCCATTTTATCACTCAGTGCTGAAAAGGTTCACTAACACTCCTCTAGGTCAACTTGACTGATTAGAAAGTTAAAGTTGGTCCTGGTTGGTACATAGATGATTATCTGAAACATCTATGCTAATAAGATGGATTAGGAAATTGAAAAAGGCAATAGCATTTAATGATCCACTTAAAGTTGCTAGGAAAGGCAACTGCTGCTATTGCTGATTAATGCTGATATTAATAGTGCCTTTCAACATTTTCTATGAATAATCTTGGGTCTGAAGAATGAATCAGTGACTAATATAATGAATCTAAATGATTCATTTCAATTATCTTTCTAACATCTACCAAAAATGAATCAAGCCCAATGAATCAATGATAAGGATATCCAAACCCAATATACACAATATATACCCAATAATTCCTCAAATAAACACAACCCTGGTTATTTTTGCAAATTTCCATATTTTAACATTTTTCCAGTTTTACAATCTCACAATATTTACTACCTTTTCATCATTTTTTCTCGAGCACCAAATGTTATAGCATATACTTAAATTCCAAACTTTCACATTATCACCTCCATTTCAACAGAAATATATTTAGTACTCTTTTCGGTATTCCTTTAGTTTCTTTCCAAATAATTTCATTATATTTATTGTTATTTCCAGTCACCATCTAATATTTTAATCTTTCATTCATGGACCCTTGGAAGCTTCTGCTGCTTTCATGAAAGTAGCAGTTAGAGTCAGGTTAGCACAATGGTTAAGGTGCTGGCTTAGAAACCAGGAGACTGAGTTCTAGTCCCATCTGAGGCATGAAAGCTAACTGGATATCTTTGGGCCTGTCATTCTCTCTCAACCCAACCTATCTCACAGGGTTGTTGTCATGGAGAAAATAGGAGAATTGGGTATGTTTGCCTCCTTGAGTTACTTATAAAGAAATAAAGGTAGGATAAAATCTAATAGAGTGATGCTATAATTAACATAAAAGGGAGTGAGGCATGTGTTGTGATGACACAGTATTTCATCACTGACCCATTTGACCATACCTGTTAGGCTGCTGCTTTATTTATAATTAAACCTACACCTAACTTCTATATATATATTTATCAACTGTATCCTGAAATCAGACCATTTCCATTCAGATCTATTACAATTTTTCTTTTTCCTTTAATTTCACAGACACAAACCATATCTATCTATCCATCCATCCATTTCTTATCTGTAAAATGTACTCCTCTTATATTCCAAGTCCTCCATACATTATAATCGTCAACAGAATGGCCCACAAATACTGATTTCAGCTACCCATATTTTTGTCAATCAAGATTTTACCAAGTATGTTTAGAGGCAAAAGTAGATTAAGATAGCAAGCTCCCTTATAATGTTGCATGCAGCCTTCCCTGCTAGTGATAAGGACAACATTGGTCAGTTTTGGTAATACTTGATTGATCCACCATAAGAACCGTAAGCAGACTTATATTATTCTATGCAAGCTAGGAAGCAAGACAATATGCTTCTTTAATGGCTATCCCATTAACTAGGAACTACATGCATGTATAGTAACATTCAAGATACTCTGCGCCAGCTCAGAAAGCTCAAACTGCCCAAGTAGCTGCTGATTCAGTTCTACAGAGGAATCATTGAGTCTGTCATCTGCACCTCTTTAACTGTCTGGTTTGGTTCTGCAACCCAACAGGACACACAGACTTCAGAGAGCAATTAGGACTGCAAAAAAAAAAATACTACCAACCTGCCTTCAATCAAGGGCCTGTATATACTGTACGAGTCAAAAAGAGGGCTGTGAAAATATTTACAGACCCCTCACATCCCGGACATAAACTCCTTCCCTCAAAACGACACTATAGAGCATTGCACACCAGAACAGCTAGACACAAGACCAGTTTTTTCCCGAAAGCTATCACTCTGCTAAACAAATAATTCCTCAACCCTGTTCAAACTATTTACAAAGTCTGCACTACTATTACTGTTAATCTTGTCATCACTCCTTATCACCCATCCCCTCCCACTTGTGACTGTAACTTTGTCGCTTGTATACTTACGATTTATATTGACTGTTTCCAGTATGATTTGCTTATTGTACCCTATGACTATTATTAAGTGTCGTACCTTATGATTCTCTACTCCTGACGAATGTATCTTTTCTTTTATGTATATTGAGATATTTATACCAAGACAAATTCCTTGTGTGTCCAATCACACTTGGCCAATAAAGAATTCTATTCTATTCTGAAATCCATAATAAAATTTTATCTCCTCTGCAGCAGGCCTTTTGATTTATCCTATCTCTTCTCATCCCCACCAGTTATCCTAGGATTAGGATGGTTATTATTATTGCTTCTTTTATATGCTTATTAAAATTCATGCAAGATCGCTTGGTACTTATCGGTCAGACACAAACAATGCAAGTGACTCCAAGATTCAGGTCCAGAAGTTCCTTTACTATCAACTCCACTGTACACAAGACTCTTAACCAGACTGCCTGCCACACATACTTACCTGCTTTTCCCTGGGAAAGCCAGATAAAGACTTAAGCGTTTGATCTCACACATTTCCTACCACCTATGGAGTCCAGACTGGCATACCTCAACTGCCCCCACCGTGACTTTCTTCCTTTCAGCTGTTGATTCCATCTATCTGCCCACCACCAGACTTAGACTTGTGAAAACAGGAGAAGAAAGCATGGCAAAGAATTGAAGACTGCGGAAAGCTGAAAGTAATAATCGCAACAAATCGCTCCCAAAACAGCGGTTGAGCACGTTTTTAGATTCTGGTTTGCTTATCCAACTGGTAATACCCCACTACACATGAGATATTTCCTACCCTGGAAACATTCTTCTCTACTAGTTCCACTGATGTCACAACCCTGAATGCAAACCTCCCAAAGCTACTGACCATACAGCCCCACCTGCGAAACTATTCCAGATTTTTCGCAGAACGCGCCGATTAAAACAAGAAAAGGCACGAATAGATAGCGACGACCTATCAAAATAAAGCCAACGGTGGTGTGGCCTGAATTAAGCAATCCAATTGGCTGCTCTGCAATCAACCAGTAACCCCTCCACCCCGTTGATTTGGTCTTCCTTCTGTCTCTTCCACCCAATCGCAGATGCCAACGAAAGCAAGGAGGTGGGACTGTTTACTGCGCAGGGCCAAGGTGCCTTTGGCCGCGTGGGTTGCCGGTAGGGTTTGGGGTAGTCCGGCAGCGAGGTGACTGCCGACCCGAAGCAGCCGCTGAAAGCGGGAGTTTGAGTCGCCCCGTTGCGGGGCTCGTCAGATGGAAACGCCGGCTGTCTTGGACGGACTCCGGTCCCGGTTGTTTTCTGGCCGCGCGAGGCGGCCCCCGCGGCGTTTTGGTTGGGTATTGCCTACGACTGTGCTGTGTAGTTACGGTTTCTTTGCCAACTTGCGACCGTCGGAACCTTTTCTCACACCTTACTTGTTGGGACCGGACAAGAACCTCACCGAGACCCAGGTGAGATATTTTCTCTAATTGACCCAAAAGTGATTTTTTCTCCCAAAAGGCAACTGGACTTTGTTTTTCCTGAGGATGTTTCACTTCTCATCCAAGACGCTTCTTCCGCTCTGACTGAATGGTGGAGGATGGAAAAATGGAGGGCACAGATAAACCTTTAAGGGGCCTCAACGACTCTCAGAAAGAATGCTTACCAGCAGATGACTGCTAGGAATATAAATCGAAGTCAAAAGAAACATTTCGGGTTTCAATTATGTATTAATGTTTAATTTTTTTTAATTAAACACGTGCATGTTTATACATGTGTTACAGTCATATGTACATACATATACGCGTGCGCACACACACACATACACACTATGTGTCCATCAAACTTGATAAAAGGTCTTGTTCACATTTCCAACATAAATTTGAAATTCCTTCATACAGATGATATTCTGGTCACAAATACCAATGATACATCATTTCATAAAAGTTTCAGCCCTTTCATCCACTTATTCTCCCATTGTACAAATCGTATATTATAACCAAAATTTCCACTCTGTTTTGTCATCCATTCTTTCACTTGTCTTTTCATTTCAGATTTTAATAAAAGTTTATGTTAGCAATTATATGTTCATTTCTATGCAATTCTGTTTTAAATTTATTTGTACAATATTCAAAACCTATATATATATAGAGGGAAGGAGGGAGGGAGGGAGAGAAATATATTTCTATTTTATAAAGATAATATCCCTTCTTTTGTAGGTCTACAATGAAATTTATCCAGTATGGACATACTCTTATTTAGTGCTGCTGTTCCCAGTCTTCTTGGCCACAGATTATCTCAGATACAAGCCTGTCATCCTTCTGCAAGGAATAAGTCTTATAGTAACATGGTTTATGCTTCTCTACTCCCAAGGAATTCTAGCTGTTCAGTTCCTGGAATTCTTTTATGGATTAGTGACTGCAACAGAAATTGCTTACTACTCTTACATTTATAGTGTTGTGGACTTGAACTTGTACCAGAAAGTCACAAGCTACTGTCGAAGTGCTGCCCTTGTGGGCTATACTGTGGGCTCTGTCTGTGGACAAGTCCTACTGTCTGTTGCAGGCTGGTCCCTGTTCAGTTTGAATGTGGTGTCACTTACTTCTGTATCTGTTGCCTTTGCAATAGCTTGGTTTCTGCCCATGCCACAGACAAGCTTTTTTTTTCACCATCACCCAAGCCTCCAGGTCAGTAAGGAGATGAAAGTTTTAAATTATAAAAATGGAACAATTATCCAACATGATCCTGCCTTAAAGAAGGTTCCTGGGTTGGAAGACGTGGAATTGAAGATTCCATTAAATATAGAAGAGTGTCCTGCAGAGGAGCAAGTAAGTACTACTTTTGCATTGAGGGGTATATGGAAAATACAGTCTGCCATTGAGCACTGGTTTTCCATTGGATTAACCTGTGCTGATCAATAGTATGTTCCCCTTTGATGCATCTGTTTGATCATTTAAAATTCTGGTGATGAGATTTTAATCATAGTTGTGTTAGTGAGATCCTACTAGTTGCCAAAACAAGGACATTTCAGAATATAAGCAAACAAAATATGGCAATTTGCACAACATCTAGTTATTTGGGGAAAACACATTTTTGGGGGGTGGAGGGGAAGGGAAGGCAATCCATTTACTTTGCAAAGTAGATTCCTAGCTATATAACAGATTCTTCCAAGAAGAGCTATGGCTAGTCTTAGTCCAGTGCAATCTAGACGTCATTTAATGAAAATTTGAACATAAGATTCAGAATAGAAAATCTGAATATAATATTAAGGATTAATTGGGGTGGGTTAAAGGGTCATCTTGCCAGTTACATATGCTTAGCTGGCATGGTTAGAACAGAGGTAGAAAGGCTTTTCACTTCCTTCCTCCCCTCCCCCTTCTCCTACTTGCACTACAATATGACAGATTTCTTAGATTTCTTAATCACACAATGCTTCAGCATTTCTGCTGTGAAAATGAAATAATTGGTGCACGAAGGGAGGCTCAGCCAATCTCATTGTACACATGTTGTACTATGACAATAAAGGTAATAATAATAATATAATATAATAATAATAATAAAGATTAGGCTACAAAGTGGGAGACTGTGAGTTCAAGTTTCACCTTAGCCATGAAAGCCATCTTGGGTGACTTTGAGCCCTTGTTCTCTTTCAGTCCAAACCACCTCACAGGATTGTTGCTATGGGGAAAAGAAAAGGAGAAAGGTATCTTGGATAAGTTTACCTCCTTGAGTTATTTGTAAAAAATAATAAAGTTTTAAGGTACAAATAAGCAAAATAAAATGATCACTGAAAAATAATGTATATTTTTTCATATTGCCAAATGCATAAGTTTCTAATGGCAAGAAGAATAACAAAATATGTTATATCCAATGCTAATTAGTTTGTGGTCTCTTTGCTTTGTGTTTATTTGGCTTGTATATCTAAGCCCATTTTAAGTATAATTGAGACAGGACCAGTTTTTCTTGCTTAGTGTTTCTATTTGATGTACCTTATATATGGACAATAAATGTGCCTGTTTGTCCCATTAACAGGAAGTTTAGGGTTGCTGTTTTAATGAAAATGCTAGAAATATTTTTAATGCTAGAAATATTGTTAATGTTTTGATAATATTCTGAAACCAAATATGGAAGCATATTACTTAAATGTAATATTTGGTCATTTATGGTCTACTGCCTGCTAATTATCTTTGGTAACTCCTTATTCTATAATTATGGAGCAACCATAGATGCTCCATAATTGCTCCTTATCAGGATTGAAGAAAAGATAGAACAGTTGGGTGGTGGGAAACTAACCAGAAGAATGTTGTAGCAAGCCATTGATATATTGTTGCCAAGAAACCTACATATCTACAAAGTAAGGATTTTGTCGTATTTTATGAAGGACTGCAACATTTACACACTTATACTTTTATTCTATTTTGAGATAAAGAACATACCTTTAATATTAATAATAAATAGTATTAATATTTTGGCCTAGGCAAGCCAAAAGGTTTAACAGCCATGCACTATATGCTTTCTTTTAATCCATGTACAAAAATGGATTAATTTTAACCCTAACACTTGCCTGATTTTGCCTCAATTGTGGATGCAAAATTTTGGCTTTTTTCGTAGATTCATTGTAATTCATTTCTTGCTTTAATATAATTATGTACAAGAAACTAACTGTGATGGCATTGCTAGCTGTATACTCAGAATATATGATAAATTTGCTGTTTTTAATGAGCTCTTTCTATATTACATAAAGTCATTGGATTAAAATAGCAGTTGGGATCAGAATTTTTGTCACTAAACAATGCTGTCATAAAGCATAAAGCATGCCACTGAGCAATGGCAGTTGGAGGACTTCAGAGGTCATTAGGCAAGGACTTCATGTGATTGTGCATTCCAATTCTTTCTGGCTTCCCCATTGACTGCTTGTGGAAAGCTAGCAGGGAAGATAACAAATTACAATCACATAACTGCAGAATGCTGCAATTGCAAGAAATATGAGCAGGTTGCCGAGTGTCCTGGATTACAACCGTATGACTGTAGGGTTGCTGCAATAGCCAGAACTTCAAGGACTGGTTATAAATACCACTTATTCACTTAGTCACTGACTGAATGGTTGTTAAATGAAGACCAGCATTTGTGAAAAATGCTCTAGATATCACTCTTTGGTCTACACAGAACTGAGTGTGAAAAGAACACTTGAATTTTTTATGTTCGTTGTAGTCATAGTGATTCTTTGAGAGAGCCTGTGGTTGTTTTTCATTTATGGAAAGTAATTAAGGTACTGAGAAGTACCATTCACCTAGCAACAAGGTCATTAATATGGGAGAGATCTATGATATGAATACCAAACTTTGTTGTTCAAATCCATCATATTTAGAGTTCTATTAACTTTCTTATCCAACTATATTGTAAATGTTTGCCCACACCGAGCTGAAGCAAAATATTATTTGCACGTGCTAAGTAGTCCAAGCTCAAATAGATGGCCTATTATTTCTGCAACAATTGGTAATAGTTTTCTTGTGAAACATTTCCATTATTATCAAGCATTGCTTAGCCATCACATGTTACTCAGATTTTTTTATGGAATTATTGAACAGTTTTATTTAAACCTGACCATTGCTTGCTTTGTTTTTAAGGTGGTAAAAGGAAAGGCAGCTTTTGCAGAAGTACGCAAAATAATGTTTGAGCTTGCATCGATTTTTAGGAAATGAAGGTTGTTAGTTGTACTGTATGCTTCTGAAAGCCTTGGGAATAATTGGGAGCCTGTCTGATGCTGATAGAAAAAATATTTATGCATGAATTGAATACCAACTTCAGAACAATTGCTTGAAATATTCTTCAGTGTAGTATCAAATGATTGCATTTTTTTTACTGTACTTATAGTTTAATTTAATAAACAGGCAGTAGAAAGACACATAGGTGAGGGAACCATATAGGATCTGCCTCTTTTACAACATACCCTGTGCAGGATTATTGATTGGCAGAATACTGTCCCTGGAATTGGTAATACCAGATCTTCCCACATTAACTGGAATACAAAACTGTACTAAAAGATACTTCCTAATATTTCATTTAGTAATGGAAATAAGAACAAAAGAAGTGTTAAGAGCATACTTCAGTAAGCAGAAAAATGGTCAGAGAGTGATTTGCTCTGTGGACAAACATTCACAAATGAAAAGTATTCATACTTGCCACATAGGAATGATCATTGTCCTCAAATAAGAATATATAACTAATAACAAAACTCCAGCCCTTTCTCTATACCTAAGGAGAAATGAAAACTCTCTGTGGTATTTGTTATGATTTCTTCTGAAACATATGAATAATATTCTCAAAGTTTACCTGGATCAGTACTGTTCTAGTTATACTATGATAGACATAAAAGACAATTCTCATATATTTTAGTTGAATTATTTATTTAATCCATATAGGAGCAAAAGGTGAACATTATGAAGGTAATCAAAGAACTCTGGCAGGACTTCTTACAGTGTTACTCTTCCTGGCCTCTGGTTTGCTGGTCTGTATGGTGGGCCCTGTCAACATGTGGCTATTTCCAGGTCATCAATTATGCTCAAGGCATGTGGGAAATTGTGCTACCTTCTCAGACCTCTGAGATCTATAATGGTGCTGTGGAAGCTGTTTCCACATTGTTGGGTAAGCTGTTTCTTAGCTTTCTTCTGATCAATGAAACATATTGTTGCATTTTGGAATTGTCAAAACTAATATTTACTAATTTGTATAAAGAGCATTTTGTCTTAAGAGCACTCTACTATGTTGCTGTTAAGTGAATTCATGTGATGTTTTTAGCAATTTAGTCATAATAGTTTTGAACTATTATATGGAGATGATATGTATACACATACATTCAAAGCAGTTTGGTCATATTCATGTGTATACATTTTCAATGTAATGGCAACTAAAACAGTACATGGCTAAACAATCTTTACTGTGTGATATTTTGAGTAATGATTTCACCAGCTAGATTAGGAAGTATCCTACATAATCCAACTCCACCTGTATTATTCTTACTTCTGATGCCTATCATCATAAACTGTTTTTAATTCTGGCTTGTTATAAGTGACCAATAATTTGCTAAAGGAAACAAGTATATAACCGAAGTTGCATTTCAACTTCACACTGAAATTACATATAGTCCTTGACATTCAGAGTAATGACAGCCACCCCCAAAAGTTACTTATAACCTGGTTTTGAAATTCTGATGTTACCCCTCCCGCCAATCCTGTGACAATATTTTGAGTACTTAGCAAATGGCCATTCGCAGCACTTCATGGTCATGTATTCATGATTTACAATGGTTTTCTAGCAATCCAGGGTTTATTTCCAGTAGTGAACAATAGGCTTGTTTAACAACTGATGCATTTGTTTAATGACCACCACAAAAATTGTAAAATTGGATCCAAGCACAGTGTATGACTATAATTGCAGACTGAACAAATCCTAGTTTCTTCTTTCTGCTTGTGTGAAAATTAAGTAGCAAATACTTAGCAAAGCTATTGACTTTTTTCTGATTTTGATCCCTGGAATATTCCCTTGAAAAAGTATTCAAAATATACAGTATACTAGACATAATTATTCTTGCACTCTAACTTGTTTGAATTTTCCATTTATAGGTGCTGTGGCTGTATTTGCTGTGGGACACCTAAAAATATCTTTTCTTACTTGGGGTGAAATAGTTTTAGCTATGTTCTCCCTTTTCATTGCTGCAGCTGTGTATATCATGGACACTGTTCATAACATTTGGGTGTGCTATGCTTCCTATATGGCATTTCGAATTGTCTATATGCTACTCATTACAATTGCAACGTAAGTACTTGCTTGCATATTTCCTCATTTTATAAATTTTCAATCTTGCCATTGCTCAGATATCAAACATATATGATGAGACTGCAAATCTCCAAAATTCTAAATAATCTAATGAGAGTGCTGTGCTATTCCAGTACATATGGAATGTACCATGTTGAGGAATGTTGCTATGTAGCTTTTGGAGTAGATTCACTGTGTTTGTCTGAAAGCTTCAGTTCTGTCACAATGAAGCTATAAAATAGCTAAAATAGGTTTGCACAGTGGTTTCACCACCTGGTGAATTACAAGTAACAAAAAGCAGTGAATTTGTTTAGTTAAAATGGGACTGGAAATTGGGAATGTAACAAATGTATCTTATAAATTTGTTGTAAATGTGCTGCTTGTGGAGAACCACATTTCTGGAACCTCTAACCTAAGCAGATGTCGGACTGGTACACTAAACTTTTATGGAAGCAGATGAGGAACCCCTTTAAATGTCAAGATAAATATGGGGAGTGCTACATATCTGAAGGCTGAAACTGAAAATTAGTTGGTAAAATTAAATATAGTTTTTATAGTTGTTTCTCATTATTCACAGATTCTGTGTGTGCAAATAGGCCTACTTTAAAAATAAAATGAAAACACATGAGAATTTGAAAACTCTTGCCTGTAGGTTACTTTGCCTTAGTCTCTCTTACCTTTTTCCTTTTTCTCAATTTGGGGATTGATGTCCTTGGACCAGAACTCGTGGGTAGAAAGTTTTTTTTTTACAGAGATAAGGCAAAAGAGGAAAGAAAACAGCACTCTCCTACCTCATATGTTTTCTTTAAGGTTCACAAAGGTCTGTGTGTGAAATGAATGGAACTCAACAATAATTTTATGTGAGTGTGCGTGTGTGTATGTGTGTATTTGTGCTTTTATTATAGTGACATTTCGACAGAATCTCATCTGCCATCCTCAGGCTTGTGTATTGGGTTCTTTTTAATCTTGTGTGTCAGGCTTGGCAGCTGTTTTTTGTTTGAATTTGGTGTTGGCTTTCTGCTTTATTTGAATGGTTTTTTCCTCATCCTGATTGTCTGGGAGTCTAGGTCTATTTTTATTGGTCTTCGAGTTGCTGTGTTCTTGATTGGTTGGCAACATTGTGTTTTGTGCATTGGGGCTTCTTAGTGCAACTTGGTTTCTTGGTTTCATCAGAGAAGCCATAGAAATTGATAAAAGATGTAATAGTATGAATAGAAGAGATGACTCTGCCAGACTATCAATCATCTGGAAGCCTGCACTCACCAACAAAAACTCTCTATACCATAATCCAGGCAAACACCTGGACACAAACAGACCCCACCCCCAATACTTCCAGCCCAAACACGCCCCAGCCAGCTACCCAAATAAAACCTAGCTTCCTAATAAATAATTATCGGCCATTCACAAAAAACCAAGCTGTACTAAGAAACCCCAATGCACAAAACAATGATTGATTGATCCAACCAATCAAGAACACAGCAACTCGAAGACCAGTAAAAACAGATCTAGACTCCCAGACAATCAGGATGAGGAAAAAACTATTCAAGTAAAGCAGAAAGCCAGCACCAAATTCAAACAAAAAACGGCTGCCAAGCCTGACACACAAGATTAAAAAGAACCCAATACACAAGCCTGAGGATGGCAGATGAGATTTTGCTGAAACATCGCTATAATAAAAGCACAAATATTAAGACATGGGAAAATACCCGAAGAAACTTAAATACCATACATATACATATACATATACACGTATGTATGTATGTGTATGTATGTATATAAACCGATATGGTTATATTTTGAAGATCATCTGCAGGTTATAAATGAAATATGTTGTTTAAGTTCATCTTTGTTTTCTTTTTGTGAAGGTTCCAGATTGCTACAAATTTAAGTGTAGAGCGCTATGCCCTTGTATTTGGTGTTAATACTTTTATTGCACTGGCATTGCAGACAGTACTCACGTTGATAGTTGTTGATGCAAAAGGTCTTGGCCTTGACATAATTACACAGGTAAGATATATTAATTTTGATTGGGTTGGGAGAGAGTGGACAGCTTTTCATAATTTGTTACCTTGCAGAGACGTTAGACTTCAGTTCTTGTATGCTCCATATTCTCTAATATCAACATAACACCATTTAGAAAGGCTACCTTTGAGTATCTTCAAAATGTGAGAGGCCTTATAGGTTGCTTTTGGAAGGTAAAAAGTACATCACCCCTCTATTTTAGGATATATTTTTTATATTCTTAATAAAGATCAGATTTTCTATTTTTAGACATATTGAACTGCTAGGATGTTCAACAAATGCAATAATACCAATTATAATTTGTGTTTAGTTTAAAATTGAATTGCCTCTTGGCTTTGGCTTCCTTTTTAACATTCCTGGAAATACATTAACAAATTATAGAGTAGCTAAACAGAATACAATCTAATTTGCTGTCTGTCATCACAAATTCTGACCCATGTAACTCATGTCTACATGGGAAGGAACAGGTATGTATGCCCTAATCATCTCATGACCCACGTAGCTCCATGTGGACTACCCTTGAAGATAATCAGAAACTGATCAAAGATATATTGGTATCAGCAATAACAGGCTTTAATATATGTCCAGTTGTTACTGCTGCTACATGAGCATCCATTTAGCGTCCAGGTACAATTCAAAATATTGGTCATCATTTATATAGTCCTTCATAACACAGGGTCTGATTATTTACAGGATTAACTATCTCCAATAATTTCTGTCCACCTGGAATGGGTGCACTCCAGATTAAATGTTGCCAACTTGTGGAAGTGAGGAAGTGTACCTTTTCTGTCACATCCCCTGAATAGCATTCCTGAAGACATATGTAAGGTTCTCCCTCTCTTAGAATACTGTAAATACTTATGACCTGGCTGTGTTTCCAGACTTGGGGTTAGTAAAGATCCTATTATGGTATTAATATTCCCCCCCCCCTCTGGGAACTACCAGAGGACTGGAAAAGAGCTGGTGTGGTTCTCATCTTCAAAAAAGGAAAAAAAACAGACCCAAGAAACTATAGATCAATCAGCCTAACATCAATACCCGGGAAAGTACTGGAAAAGATAATTAAAAAAAAAACAGATCTGCCAACATCTAGGAACAAGTAAAGTAGTAACTAGCAGTCAGCATGGGTTTATTAAAAACAGATCATGCGAAACCAAACTTATTTCGTTCTTCAACATCGTGACTAAATTAGTAGACCAGCGAAATACTGTGGACATAATATATTTATATTTCAGCAAAGCATTCAACAAAGTAGACCACAACCTACTTCTTGGTAAGCTAGAAAAAGGTGGAATAGATAGCACCATCACTAGATGGACTTGCAACTGGCTGACAAACCATGCTCAACAAGTAGTCCTTAATGGGTCTAAGTCTACACGGAGGGAAGTAAGCAATAGGGTGCCACAAGGTTCTGTCTTAGGCCCAGTACTTTTCAATATCTTCATTAACAACTTAGATGGGGGAATAGAAGTGGAACTTAAGGGAACTTACCAAATCTGCAGATGATACTAAGCTGGTAGGAATAGCTAACACCCAATAATATGGGCTCAATATCCAGATGGATCTTGACAGACTAGAACACTCAGCCATACCTAACAAAATGAAATTCAATGTAGAGAAAAGTAAAGTCTTACACTTAGGCAAGAAAAACCAAAAGTACACATATAGACTGGGTGAAACCAGGCTCAATAGCCGTAACTATGAGAGGGATCTTAGAATCTTAGTGGACAATTAGCTAAATATGAGCCAGCAGTGTGCATTAGCAGCCAAAAAAGCTAATGCAATTCTAAGTTGCATTAACAGAGGCATACAGTCGAGATCAAGTGAGGTACTAATACCACTCTATAAAACCTTAGTAAGACCACAGTACTGCATCCAGTTTTGGTCACCACATTATAAAAAGATATTGAGACTCTAGAAAAAGTACAGAGAATGATTAGGGGACTGGAGACTAAAACATATGAAGAATGATTACAGGAACTGGGCTTGGCTAGTTTAGTAAAGAGAAGGACCAAGGGAAACATGATAGCAGTCTTCCAATATTTGAGGGACTGCCACAGAGAGGAAGGGATCAAGCTATTTTCTAAAGCGCCTGTAGGCCAGACAAGAAATAATGGATGAAAACTGAACAAGGAGAGATTTAACCTGGAAATTAGGAGAAACTTTCTGACAGTGAGAACAATCAACCAATGGAACAGAAGTTGCCCTCGGAAGTTGTGGAAGCGTCATCACTTGAGATTTTCAAGAAGAGATTGGACTGCCATTTGTCAGAAATGGTGTAGGGTCTCCCGTTTTGGCGGGGGTTGGACTAGATAACCTACAAGGTCCCTTCCAACTCTGATTATCTGTTATCTATTATTCTGTTCTTATATTTTTAATGGTTTTGGGATATTGTAAGCCACCCAGAGTGTTCTGTAATTGAGCGGCTATAATACTAATAATTATGATTCTTGAGACAGAAAGTCTAAAAGGTGCCTTCCTCCAGTTGTGTTTAAAAAACCCCACAGCAAATTAAATTATTTTTAACTTGTCTCATGATTGTCTCAGTGAACATTAACTTCTCCATTTACTAAATCTTCATTTGTTTTTTTGCAGTTCATGATCTACGCTGGTTATTTTGCTGTGATAGCAGTATTGTTCCTGATAAGTGGCACATACAGTATTATCAAGAATTTCTGGAGAAAGGAAAGGAGAAGAAATGATGCTGTTGCAGATGATGCTTAAAATATGAACTAGAGTATGAACTTTATAAACTTTATGAACTCATAATTTAAGTATGAGCTAATTTGATATATGGTGGGGCCAACCTATTTTTAAATATGATGGTTCATATTTATGCAACTATTGTTACTGTAAAACCACTATCTGTATTGTATTTTACTCTATTTATACTATATTAGTAGCATACATTAGTAGAATACATTCATCTTATATAAGTAAGAATGTTGTATTTAACAACATAGTGTCAACGTGCCTTTTGTGGACAAAGTCTACACAGGAAGAATTTTTTTCTGGTTTTTTTTCTTTATCCAGACCATAAAACTGTAAATGAAAAGTGATGGTTTTTTAAAAACCATCTTTATATGTTGACTTTCAAAAGCCTAAAATTGTGAGGCACTGTGATAGAACTGCAATTAGCAGTATCCTTTGAAATAAATTGGTCATGGCAGGATGCTGCTCATGTTTGGTAATTGCACATTCTGAATAACAGTTAGACCTTTCGGTATATGCAATCAAAATATTTTTCACTCTGTAAAGTGACTTTGGCAAATTTAAAGATTTTTGTTCTCTTTTGTTGCCATCCCTGATTTGCTGATTTCATGAAGTGTCAACTGTATATCCTAATTCATTGATATTACAAGGCAATGATTAACAAAAGCAGAAAACCTCCTGGGATTCAGCTATAGGTTGTCATTTGGAAAATTTCTATTGGTCATATTAGGCTTTTCAGCTTCTCCAAAGAAAGTCTTAAACTTTTGTATTTATGCTGTTATTAGTAGACTTTCACAATATCTGAGTGAAAAAAATGGCAGCTGTATCATTCTACATTATCTGTCCAAATAATAGAAATTGTCTTGATTGATATTTCTGCCAGTGATTATTGTATTTTTGAATTGTGGAACAAATTGATACAACAATACTAGATAGGACATCATTACTTTGAATGTTTTGTTGTTTTCCAATAATCCATAATTTGGATTTATTAAAATCCTTTGGGTGGTTTCTGGAGCCTTCTGGGGTTACCTAAGTAGATTATAGATATTTCATAATAAGTAAAAAAAGTGCAGAAGAACACAGGCAGTTCTATTTATCCTTTAAATTTAGAGAAGGAAGAGTTCAGGTATACTTTTTGGGTTGGGGGAAGAAAAAAGGTTGAGTTACTTGTTTTTTATTCCCTTCCTGTCCAGTTACATTATCTATATTGTCATAAAATCAAATAAATCCATAAACATTAGCTTTTTGCTTCAGGATGTTGTAGTAGCTAAAAATAGCAGCCCTGGTCATAGGATGAAAACATTACATGTTAAAAGTTACATCTTGTTCATTGGTTGTCGGTGAACAGCTACCATAGGAAATTATTCAGCAACTGTTTGAAGTTACAGTGTGTTCTGACCCAGCTCTCCAAACATGACAAACCCTCTGAAGTTAACTCAAAGATTCCTTTATTAGGAGCACCAGCAGCCCCGGCAAAAAAGTTCTCTCAACTGCAGGCTAATAAATCTGTGACAGCCGGAAGATGAATAGTTGTCTATAACATCTATTCATCTCCACCCCCTGCCTTTTATCTCCAGAGTTAGGGTGCGGCTTCGTTAGCAGCCACCCCAAGGATCGGCCCACGGATTTCCACTGCTCTCCGCTTTTCTGCCTTCTGCGCATCCATGCATCAGGCATTAGACCTCGTTGTTCCTCATTAGTCACCTCCAGACCTGGGGGCTGATGGCTCTCTATCTGAAGGCTGATGGACAGCCCAGGCTCTTCCTCTGTCTCTCTCTTTCTCTGCCAGCCCCATTCCTCTTCCCACTTGGAACTCTCAGGTTGCCTTGATGCTGACCCTGATTCCCATCTCCTCCTCTGATTTGGCTGTTGGAGGGGTCAGTCCTGACAGGCCACAATACAATGTCCTGAGGTAACGGTGTTTATGACAGGTCCTTGAAGTTCTGGCCGCCCCAGCACCCCATGATCATGTGATTATGGTCTCGCTGCTTGGCAACTGGCTTGCACTTGCAGTACTTGCAGCATCTCACATTCATGTGATCAACATTTGCAGCCTTCCTTGATGCCTTTCCACAAGCAAAGTTAATGAGCAGGAAAGATGCTTCTAGAAATTACTCACCCTCCTGCAGGTTTTTTTTCCTGGAGGAGCCTGAGCACTCTCCTCTATCAGATAGCAGTCACTCCCATCCCCACCACTCTTCCACCCTGCCTAACAGCCACCTCTGGTCCCACCACGTTCATGCAGCATCCACTTATCTCCCTGCTGGCTTGCTTGTGAGCTGCCTGGGATTTGCAATTTCCTGCTGGCTTCCCTGTGGACTTTGCTTATTGGAAGCTGGTAGGAAATGATGAGAAAATCATTGCTTAATGATCTACGATCCTCATTTAATTACAGCAACAGGGAACATTGGGGTTACTGTTGCCAAGTGATGTGGTCATATATTTTTGCACTTAATGACTGCCTTGCTTAGCAAGAGAAATTCTGGTCCCAATTAACACCATAAAGCAAGGACTACCTGTATTTATATGTAGTTGTGAATGATTTTCAGTGAGGAAGAATTGTCCTACACAAAAAAATTATGTATGAGGCCCATATTTATAAATCTGTTTAGAGTGGGACTGTTCAGGTAGCGGCAACTAATTGACCTAGATTGATCTTGAAAAAGCTGGTCCAGTATTGGACAGGAGGTACTGAAAAGTACCCAACTGTAGCGTAGAGTGGGAAGCTGAAAATATCCAAAAGGCAGCAGGAAGGTACTGTATTTCTACATTATTGCCGAAAAATTCATGGACTTGTTTATGGAGTCAGAAGTTGACTCCAATTCAATGGAGTCTTTATCATTTTTTCTGCCCAGCTTGTAATATTTTCTCATCCAGTGTTATTTTTACTTTATCAGATTCTATTGTAATACTTGGAATATTATGGTTCCCAAAGTATGAGTATAAAAACTGGCAAATGACTGAAAATTCAGAAAAACAGTAATTATGGTTAAAGCCATAATATTCATTGTTATGACACTGCATTGTATTTTTTGTGAAAAATTCTACTTTGGAAGTTAATCTTACGAAAACATCCAACAAACTTTAAGTGATATCTTGGTGCAGTAAATTTTGTTGGCACCAGAGCAACTTGATTTACAAAGCTCAATCTTCCCTTCAACTACCATATTCATATAACCAACATACATAATTATAATTTAAAATATAACTAAAATTATATGTACTTCAGTCCTCCGTGTTTCTTTTGATAAATATGGAGGTTGATACAATACCTATGAAACCTCATTTATGTAAAGGATATTGTTAGTGAATGAATTAAGACACTTTCCTTTTTTGAGAATTATTTATTTATTTATTAATTTGTTCATGCTTCTATACCGCTCCCTCTCCCAAAAAGGGACTCGGGGCGGTGCACATTCAACAATGAAAACAGTACAGGTAACGGAGATGAAATAAATAAAAATCTAAAATGGTTAAGAACAACACCCAACAGAAAGATTATCTAAAATTTAATTTAACCCGAATGATTCAATTGGCTAGACCGGCCTGCTTGAACAACAGGGTCTTAACTGCGCGCCGGAAGGTGAGGATATCCGACATGGCTCGTGTCTCCGAGGGGAGACAATTCCAGAGGGATGGGGCTCCCACAGAGAAAGCACGTAGTCTCGGGGCTGCCAGTCGGCAGTGATTTAGTGGTGGGACCCCGAGCATGGTGACTCTGTGGGAGCGTACTGGGCGGCGGGAGATTGTTGGTGGCAGAAGGCGCTCCCGTAAGTATCCAGGTCCCGAGCCATGGAGCACTTTGAATACTATTAGTACCACCTTGAATCGAATCCAGAAGGCCACAGGAAGCCAGTGCAGCCGGCGGAGAAGAGGTGTTATGTGGGCGTCCCGAGGGGCGCCGATGATCATCCGCGCGGCGGCATTCTGAACTAACTGTAGCCTACGGAGAGTCTTCAAGGGGAGCCCCATGTAGAGAGCATTACAGTAGTCCAAACGGGAGATGACGAGAGCAGAGCTGACTGTGCGAAGTGCGCCCAGATCCAGGAAGGGTCGCAATTGGTAGATCAGACAAATCTGATAAAAAGCACTCCTGGTGGCGGCTGCAATATAGTCTTCCAAAGACAGTCGCACATCCAGGAGGACACCCAAGTTGCGTGCCCTTTCCACAGGGGATAGTGTATCTCCTCCTATTGCTCTGTGAATGCACAAACACACAGAGTTAAGTCCATTCTTTTTGAGGATATAATCACAATAGGGTACAGTGTTTTAAAGAGAAATTTCCTTCTCAAAGGAAAAATAGCAGGAAAGCTAAATAATATCTTGATAGGAAACAATATTTTAATCAAATTGTAAAACTATTTTAAACAAATAAAGATATTTTATAATGTTAAAGTTTGTTTTTCATCATTTCTGCAAAAATAATTCTAATATATATCATTTAAAAACCATCCACATCCTCTTATGCACATTTAGAATTGAGCAGTGTTTTCCAAAATTTGTAACTGATTCTTTCTCATCATACATTATTGTACTACTGACCAGCCTTCATATGCAATTATAACCAAGATTACATTAATATATGCTGTACTTTCTGATATGTATTTTAGCATACTAGAAGATTAAAACGATTTTATTTACATCTTTCCTCCTCGTAAGATTTAAACCATCAGGCCACTGACCATTTCTAAAATCTGGAATGCCCAACAGCATTCTTTACCTTTCCCAGTCCACCAAAAGGCCAATTGTCATTCATCTTTTTCTGCAATGCATCGAAAGGTGGTGGGTTTTTTTTTGCTCTATGCTCACAAGCAGCATGTGCCTCATTTCATTGTACAAGTAGACAAATATAGCCATTTCAACCTGCATGCTGGCAGAAATGCCTCCCTTCAGTCCTTAATAAAGAAGCAAGGAATCTACCCATTGGGAGCTGTGGCAAACAAAGTTTCAACAATAAGACCTGGATTGACCGCAGTGGGGAAAGAATTAACATCCGGAAAGGGATTTACCAAGTTGGCTTTATTTCAAATCAGTTTAGGAACAGGAGATCAGCAGTTTAAGCATTAGTGAAATTTAGACTAGCTCTAAATTTATTTATTTCCTTCCTTCCTTCCTTCCCTTCCCTTCCCCCCCCATTCCTAGTTGAAATTGCAATTTTCCTGATACTGTGGTTGTCATCAGGTAGCTGTCTCCCATGGTCAACTGAGCTTTGACACGTGTTTTAGTAGACAGGAAGTTGGACCAGGTTACCAGTCTCAGATACAAATCTACCAAATGCTGCTATCCCCACTAGATCTAAAGATAGTAACAATCAGTTTTGGAATATTTTGGCCAGCATGGCACACGTAGAACCAATCATGTCCAATTACATACCAAGCAGGACCTCTAATGTAGCAAGACCTTGCAAGCCAGTGTACACTACCCTTACCTGTAATCCACCAACTAAAAGATGTATGGTGTATATTAATTACCCAGTCCAACGCTCACACTCGAGAGCAATGTGCACTCAGGATTCAGGAAAATAGAATGAATGAGCTGGAAGCGACCTTGGAGGTCTTCTAGTCCAGTCCCCTACTCAGGCAGGAGAACCTATACCAGTGTTGGCAAACCTTTTCAGCACCGAGTGCTGAAATGGGAAAGCGGGGGAGTGCTGGAAACCAGAAGAGTAGCTCCCCGGCGTGCCCATACTGCTCATCTGGTTTCCGGCACTTCCGCGCACATGAAGATCAGTTGGATGGTGTGCATGTGCACGGCAGAACCCAGAAGAGCAACGGGTGACGACTGGCGTACCTGGAGAGATGGATCTGTGTGCCACTTCCAGCAAGTTTGCCATAGGTTCACCATCACGGACCTATATCATTTCAGACTGTCTCAACCACAGGTGTCAAATTCAATTTCACTGAGGGCCGCATCAGGGTTTATTTTGGCCAGGGAGGGGGGAGGCAGGGTGGGAATGGCCAGCATCAACATCACTTGTGTCGGGAGTGCCTGTAGCTGCCCAAGTTGTGTGCAGAATACAGAACATCCATAACAAAGTACTTTTATGGGTTCATCAGGTATCCTCATAATTCACATTTGTCACGAAGTTCTTCTTTAATGATCAATCCTTTGCATATCTGTCTTGTAGGTAAAAAGATGGTTTATCTCCTATCCTTTTTCTCCCATCTTGTAACAATAGAAGTAGAACAGTTACCACGAGTCCGTGAGTTCAACCAAGAGTGAGGAAAATTCCCCCAACCCATCGAGGGTCAATTTAATGACCAATTAGGACTACAGATGTGGTCACGTGACATGGACTACATTTCCCAGGATACCTTAACTACATTTACCATGATGCATTCCTTTAAGGGGACAGCTCACAATTGCTACCTAATTATCCAATTCCCATAAACTGGCTGGACAGCACACAAGTGCTCTGCCAGTGAAAATGGCCACCTGTAATCCTCTGCCTGTGAAAACAGCTTGGGAGGGCTGCGTTTTCGCTGGCAGGGAACAACGGGCCAGTCCCTCACTGCTTCCAAGGCAGCCTGCGGGCCAGATCTAAGCACCCCACAGGCTGGATCCAGCCCACGGGCCTTGAGTTTGACATCCCTGGTCTGGACTCTTCTTAAAAAAACCCCAGTGATGGAGCACCCACAATTTCTGGAGGCAAGCTGTTCCACTGGTTAATTGTCCTCACTATTAGGAAGTTTCTCCTTAATTCCAGATTCCTTCTCTCTCTGATTAGTTTCCAACCATTGTTTCTTGTCCTGCCCTCCGGGGCTTTGAAGAATAATCTGAGCCCCTCTTCTTTGTGGCAGCCTCTCAAATGTTGGAATACTGCTATCATGTCATCCCTAATTCTTCTTTTCTTTAGACTAGCCAAATAAAATGTTATTTTCTCAAGTTGCAACCTAATCCGTACCCTTTTTCCCCTTCCATTAGTTTATTACTCATCTGTGCAAATTTAAATTACGTATGCCCAATAATAACACATTTCACAGACACTCGCCACCATCGCAGACATATTTTCCCGCCTACCCGCCACTTATTTTCAGCAGCACGAGGGCTCCGTTCTATCGTGAGATGGCCCTGCCCCCGCTCCCAACCCCCCCGGTTTCTATGGAGACGGGAAGCGTGGTGCGCGGCAAAAGTGCTCCGTTTGATCCTTTACAGCCGCCGTCCTTCTCTGCTTGGTGAGTGGTGGGGGAAACTCGGGAGACATGGCAGGACGCCGGTGGGTGCAGCAGTTACCATGACGACACCCTGGCGCGGGGGTGGGGTGGGGTGGGGTGGGGGTGTCGCTGCTCAGCGCCGTCCACAGGTGGAGATGAGAGGGAAAATACGGCAGGTTTTAGAGAGCCGGCGCTTTAGAGAGTGAAAGGTCCTGAAGTTATGACGGGCGACGCGCGGTACCCCGGCAGGCTCTTCTCTGGGAAGAATAGCCCGACGAAGCTTCCTTGCTTCGTTGGGAAGCGAAGTCTGGAAAGTTATTGATTCGATTGAAGTCGGCTTAGCGTTCCCTGACCAGAAAAGAGAATGGGATTGTTTAGTTACTTAACTTGTCTGAATAGAATTTTTTGTTAGTCTTAAAGGGCGGGCAGGCACGCGGGCGGACAGGAAAGCAAGCAGGCAGGCAGGCAGGTGTCCAAGATAGGCGCGGTGTATGTGTGTGTGTTGCTGTTTCGGTAGTTCGGACAGCTATAGCGTCATCTCTGGGGTCAGAGTCGGCCCTTATTTCAGGGAGGACCAAAACGAAGGTGGCAATTGCCATGGCGACGGGTTTAAAGACTTGACTTACTGCTTAGCCTCCCCCTCAGACGCTTAACGAGCCTAAACGGCATCAATCTGCCCTAATCTGCAAGGTATCCCCTGACTCACGTTTGGCTCGGTTTTGGGCTATGTGACTGGAATTTAGAATTGATTCAGTCTATAAAGGAAGCTTTATTATCGTTTGCCTCAACGAACTTGGGAAATCATACTTAGTGGGAAAAGGGCAACCTCTTCTCCAAAGCATCTGAAGGCAGGACAAAAAGTGACAGATGGAAACTTGTCAAGGAGAAATTCAACCTAGAACTAAGGAAAAATTTCCTGGCCGAACAGTTAACCGCTTCGTACCGTTTGCCTTAATAAAAGAAGGTTGCAGTTCTATCATATTAACACAAAAGTCAGATTTATATGTGGCTACTACGTGCAAGAACATATTGTAATTGTTAATTGTTGTCTATATTAGTGATTAGTTATATCACCTTTCCTTAATGTGTGTGTATAAGATACGCATTTCTAAAGAGTATACTCAAAGCATTTGACTAAGTGGAAGTTAATATGATAAAATCTTTATTAGTATTTAAGGAACAGAAGACACTTTGATTTTTAAGATTGATCAAAATACTTGTGTATAAAGTGAGGAAAGTAGAAGAAAAAGTGAGTAGTGTGGGGAAGAAGTTACTAGAATATTGTCGGAAAAGTTGTAAAGTATAACTAAAGGAGAATCGAGTATTTGTCCATATAGTTAACAAGACTAGAACTTCTTGATGCCTATGTAATTTGTGTGCAGGTGGTCCTTATTTAATGATTGCCTAGTTTAGCAACTGCCTTGTTTAGCAGCTGTTTGTAGTTATGACCATGATGAAAGAATAACTTTATGACCAATCCTTAGATTTATGACCTTTGCAGGTCTGTAAAGCAAAAGAAAGCTGAAGTAAGATCATAAGCATGGTTGTGGTTTTACTTAACAACCTAGTTGCTGGTTCTAATTGTGGTTGCTAAATGAGAACTACTCTAAAATGGCTGATGTGAGCGTAATGCCTTTTCTAAAATTTTATGTAGAGAAACAGAAAAGCAGGATTATATTTGATCTATTAGCTCCATCTTCCAATGTTATGATTCCTTTCTTTTAATTGATCAGAATGATGGATATCTCATTTCATTATACTATCTTAAAGAGTTATGTGAAATCTAATAAAAATAAACCTATACTTTTTGAAGATTACAATCCTGCATATACAGGTAGTCCTCGATTTATAGTGACAGTTTGAAGTTACAACAGTCCTGAAAAAGTGACTTATGACTGTTTTTCACACTTATGACCATTGTAGCTTCCCCATGCTCACATGATCAAAATTCAGATGCTTGACTCATATTTATGAGTGCCCTGGGGTCATCTGATCACCTTTTGCTATATTTTGACAAAGAAAGTCAATGCAAAAGCCAGATTCACTTAACCATGTTACTAACATAAGTAAATTTGATTCACTTAACTATGGCAAAAAGTTTGTAAAATGGGGCAAAACTCATTTAACAGCTGTCTTGCCTTATAGAAATTTTGGGCTCAATTGCAGTCATAAGTCGAGGACTATCTATACTTACTTTGGAATTGCTTTTCAACTTCTGAGTAGATATGCAACTTTAACACTGTCCAAAAAGCTTCATATATAAAAGGGTCAAATAACTGTACACAAGTGTACTAGAAAGCGTAGATACCCTTGATGTCTTGAAGTTTAGAATGGAAATATTGATTAGGAGCATTATTTGCCTGATAAATGTAAATCTTTTTGTAGGATCTAAGCAGGGTTTCTTGACTTTCTTTCCTCTTCAGTTGAAGTATGGCTTCCAAGCAAATATTTCACACAGATACATATGTGTGACTTACATTTATTAGAAGCAAAAACAAATTTGAGCTAGATTGCTTTCAGCAGGAATTAGTTCCCAAAGTTGACATGGGAGAAAATTGAGTATTTCACAAGATTTTCATGTGTTCCTATATATCTGCCTATTCTTTGGGGGCAATGTATAGCACTCAGGATTGTTTTCACTTCAAATAAATAGTACCTTTCCCTGGTGGAACTGGCAAATACTTCGATACCCTACTATATTATATTGCTAAACAATTTTCTCACCATGGACTTCTATAAATGTACTTGTAAAACTTGTTTTAATTTGATTCTATTCTATTTCTATTCTGTTTTTAATTTTCTGTTGTCTTAACATAAACTTGTAGAATAACATGTTAGTGTTTTGAGTTAATTAGGACAGGTATTTTGCTGAGTTACATTTTATTGCCATTATTTATTGAGTTACATTATAAATTGGTATATGCTATTTGTAATTTTATGTTTTCCACTTTTATAGTTTTATTTTAAGAAACATCCACAATGAGTGACAAAAAAGAAACCAGTGAATCTACAGACACAGGAGATACCACAGAAGGTGGTGACTATGAGGATGATTTTGAGAAAGATCTTGAGTGGCTAATTAATGAAGAAGAAAAAGAAATTTCTGATGATATACAGGTATTAAGAAAATATAATCTTATATAGAACAAAGATATGTAATTTAGATGGATTAGAAGAGTTGCTGAACGCAGGATAAAATTCAGATGGCTTATGATTAAATGCCAAATGGCAGTCAGCTATTTTGTGGCTTGATTCACCATCATGTTAATTAATAAGATGCTTGCTTACTTTTGGGTCACTGTGTTTTATGAGTCTAATCACTGCAATTTGTATACTATTACAATTTAGTTCAGTGATACACAATCTGAAGCCCCAAGGATTTGTGAAGTCCCTCCAAAGCTTTTGTGAGTCCACCAAAAATTGTTACTAAATTATGTAATGTTTAATGTGATAAAGGGGGAATTATTAAATGCATAACTGGAAAAGTTTGTTAACTATATTTGATTTCAATAAATTTAGGAATTTGATGCATAGACTGTGCAAAACCTTAGAGCAGTCCTCAGATCTGAAAATTATGTATTCTCAGCTTAGCAATAATTTAAGAAGCAATTGTCATCCAATAAATCATGGTCAAACAAATTGTGCTTTAACTAGTTCATGAACCATGACTGTGTATATTGCCTCCTACATTTTGTATAAATAGATACTATATTTTTTTCATAGAATCATGATGAGAATGAAGAGGATTTTGAAACTAACACTGACAAAGACTTAGAAGATAGAAAAAATCCTTCACAAGATTCTCTTGAGCCTGAAGAAATACTGAAGGATGAGGAACGAAATTCTTCACAAGAACCTCCTGAGCCTGAGGAAGCTCTAAATGATGCATCACAAAATGAAATACATTCTATATTTGAACTTGATCCTAAGGCATTGGAACCAGCGTCTGATACAGATAGCGAAAGCTCCGGTCAGGAATCAAGGCTAGAAGACAAGGAGGAAGATGATGAAGATATAAAGCGTTATATCTTAGAAAAAATTGAAGAAGCTAACAAACTTCTGTTGGGTCAGGAGCCTTTAGACGAAACAAAAGAAAGAAAACTAAAATTCAATGATAATATAGTAGAACTAGAAGTAACATCTCTGACAAATACAGAAGCAGATAAAAATGATCCTTACAGGGAACAAAACATTGCAGCTAGGCTGTCTCAGTTGCGCATTTCTAATGAAACAGGACAAGAAGATATAGCTCTGTCCATTAATGGTGGAATGGATGATGAGCACAAGGATGGCAAGATCTTAGTAGAAAGAGATGGAAAGTTTGAACTCTTGAGTATCCGTGACATTGAAAGTCAAGGCTTATTTCCTCCTCTGAGTATTTCTTTCAGTGACATTGAAACTCAACATGTTTCTTCTAAAAGTTCATATGCTAATGCTTTTGGTGCAAAAGACGAGTCCTTCTTGCAAACACCTATAACATCTTGTTCTCCTTCCAAAGAACGATATTTTTTTTTCCCTCAACCACCACCTATTCGACCAAGCTCTGCCATCAATATTACGAGGAATATAGAACGAGGAAGAAGCCCTCGCAGGGTCCAGTCAGCAAAAGTGTGCCTTGGTATAAGAAGTTCTACATTCTGCTTATCTCCCAGGCAAAAAGACCTACAAAAACAAATAGAGCAAAGAAGAGAGAAAATAAGAAGAGAGGTGAGGATATTAATGATGTGATTAATTTTACAAATCTACAATTAGGATATGGAAACAAAGAATACCATTCACATTTGTTCCTCTTGCAAATAATGTTAAGAGTACAGGTTTTATATATGGGAACTGTTTAGCTGTTATCTTCTTTTATGCAATCATTTGTGTTTGAAAACTCCTTTTTAAAAACTTTTAACGGGAGAGACTTAAGAATAAATTTTAAAATAAATCCTGATCCATATCTTAAACTTAGTATATGTTCTGTTTCATCTTTTAAAACATTGCTAATATAATTTCCTGTGTCCACAGGTCAGTTTCCCTTTTTAGCTTTGTTCCTGTTATGCAACTGTAGTTTACTTAATATACCTCAGTTTTCTGGGTTTGCACAAGATACCAAATCATAAATTAACAACATAAACTCGATTCATAAAACCACAATGTTTAATGTTTGATTTGTGATTAAGGGTATTGTATGAGCACATATTGAATATGGACTATGTTACAGTTCTAAAAGCAGAAATGGTTCGAGGGAGGAAGGAAGCCACTTGTAATGAATCATCAACAACATGAAGCTTCACTGCAATTGAGAATCTTACTAATTTTGAAATACTACGGTGTTTCCCATTATTATAGTATCTTTGGATAAAAACAAAAATTTTGATTACCTCTAATTTCAATTTCTTTGTCTTCTAATCCAGTAAAAAATCTCAGTGCAAGATCACATGATTTTGGGCACTTCCTGCTCCTGCTTACAATCTTTGGGCCAATTTTCCTTTATTTTCAGTGTCTCCCAAGCTTTCAGAGGACCTTGAGATGGGGATATCTTGTGGAAGAATTGAAAATCACATCTGTTTTGTCTACTCTATCAAAAGCAAAATATGAAGCTTTGTGATGGAAAACTACTTAACTAACTTTTTTTACAATTTTCATTCTGGAAGTTCATAATTCTTTGTGTTTTGAATGGTTTTTTTCCCTAAAATTGTCATTATTTGTTAATGTTTTAATGCAAGGAAGAAAACCAAAAAAAGATGCTGGAAGATGAAAAAAAGAGAGAAAATGACCGAGTCTTCCAGGCTTGGCTACAAAAGAAAAAAGACCAAATGCTACAGGAGAAAAGAGTTCAGCGTGCGAAAGAAATGGAGAACTTAAACAGCAGAGTAAGATGAAGTTTCAGTTATTCTTCTGTGGGTTAGTTCAGTTTTAAAAGTTTAAAGCAAGTTTTCTTGATGAGGATAGATAGAATTCAGCCTTTTATTTCCAGATGCAGCTATTTGTATGTCAGGGACAAATCTAGGATCACTTACTTATAGTTAATATGATTAGCTATTTAGAAGCCAAATCGGCATGGTATTAAACAGTACTTAATTTTTTGTTGTTGCAATGTGTCATTTGTGTGGATATCTCCCCAATTTCAAATATATCGTAAACAACAATTGCAAAATTTCAATTTCTAGGTGCATATTCCTTGCTTACATCGGAAAACATCTAGAATGCCACTTTGTTATAAAAATAATGGAATGTTAATTTTGTAAATTAATAAAATGGTTTAGGGTGGGCTAATATTTTGAAAATAAAATTGGATTATGTAAAGTATTTAAAAGTTCATGAGCCATTTTGAATTTTCAATATTCTGCATAAATATGTCATGTGGACATGGACAATTAGTGGGTAAGAGTTATGGCAACAAAGAGCTATCCTAAGGAGGCAATAAGCCTCATCAGAGAGAGGCCCAGATTAAGAGACTGTGCAATCCTTAGCTGGATCAAGGAAGAAAGGTTCAGGTCAAAGTAGTTATAGCTTGTCCTACAATCTCTCAAGATGTATCTAATAAATTAGAAGGTTATAGTTTAGACAAGATCTTGATGTTGAATGTAAGCAGATAAGGCATTGGTCTCAGTTGGATTTCACTGTGTTTCTTTGGGTTTGGTTTCAGCCAATCTCATTGTACACATGTTGTACTCTGACAATAAAGGTAATAATGAACAAATTAAACCTAAAATGAGATATATTCTCCACACAAGTCCTGAAACTAGATGAACAGAATCCAATTGAATGAATGACTCAGAAACATACTTATTATTGTTTATTGATTCCTTGAAAAAAAGAATCAAAAGCTAGATATGTGTTTGTGTGGCTGCACAATACAAAACTTTAGAATTCACTTGAAGGGAAATTAGAGCCAGGTATTTCAAACAATGAGATGATAATCAGGTATAAATGTGGGAGATCCTGTCTTATTAAAGAACAGAGTGGTGGGCATTCACTATCAAAGTCTGATCTTCCCAACATAGATATATGGAAATATATCATGACTTGAACAAAGGTGAGTTCTTAGGATTTCCAAAAAACAGTTGCTGATGCTCACCAAGCTGGAAAAAGTTAAAACTACCGTATTTCCAAAGAATTTGGACTCCCAACAGTCCACTTCCAGGCAGATTGTGTACAGATGGAATCAATTCAACACTATTGTTACTATCCCCAGGAATAGCTGACCAATCACGATCACGCCAAGAACAAGGAGTGTTAATAGTCCAGGTCTCAAAGAACCTGAGGTAATAGCTAAAAAATTAAAGGCCTCACTTGCATTGACAAATGTCACTGTTCATGAGACCATCATCAGGAGAACAGTGAATAATGCTTTACATGGCAGATTTGCAAGGAGAAAGGCACTACTCTTCAAAAAATATCCATTGCTGCTATCCAGAGTTTGTGAAAGATCATGTTAGGGTTTATCCAATCTGTGAAACATGGTGATGACAGTATCACGACTGGGGCTGCTTTGCTGCCTTTGGACCAGGACAATTGATAGAACTATGAATTCTGAGATGTACCAGCAAATTCTATAAGAAATTGCGAGGATATCTCTGAACTGAAGCTTAAGAGAAATGAGTCATGCAGCAATCGTATTTAGGTTGTGTTTATGATGTAATCTCTTCCACTTTTCTGTTATTATTCTGGAAGGCAGGTATACATCTACAAATAATAACCAGATCATGAATACCTTCTCTATTTATTTTAATAGTGTCTCATACCTTCAGCTTAGGACATACCGCTGTCAGTTTCATGACTTTTAAGAATCAGTATACATTTTTTGAATTTTAATATTTATATATTTTTAATTTTTAAATAGGAGAATAGAAATCCAGATGAAGCTTTCAAGTTGTGGCTTAAAAGAAAGCAGCAGGAACAGATTAAAGAAAAACAGATGCAAACCCTGAAGGAGCAAGAAGAGGGCATGTTCTTCCTTCCAAGAACAGCTGAAAACGACAAGGCTTATAAACAGTAAGTATTTTTGTTTTTCATTTTAAGAACCAATGAATTTTAAGAAGCAGATGAATTTTGGTCCCTATTGTCTTCTCTCATTTTCTTCGGTAAATGTATATTTTTCTCACCACATTTTGGATCAAGCAAGAGAAGAATATATCCACATTACATCAAAATAATAGTGAAGTTTGAAAACTTGGATCAGTTTAGAAACCATGTTTTTAACATAGTGTACTATGTTATGATGTTGTGTAACTGTAGATTAATCATTTTTTTCTTTTTGTCTTACATTATTAAATCAAATACATTATTTTCATATTACCTGTTTTAAACTGAAGGTAGTGATTAAGTGAGCAGTTTGATTCAACTCCAAATAAGATTGTGGCCAATAGAAATGAAATCTGGTTATTGCTTGATGAAAATAGTTTCAGATTCAGCATTTAATCTTCTATCAAAACACTTGTGCTTATATTTCTCTGTAAACTAGAGCATGATAATATGTTAATGAATAATAAGTTCATTGTCATCAAAAAGACTCAAAATGCTTACTGGTCTCAATATTACGAACTATACTCTTAATCACAGGTAATTGTCTAATAAGACAATTATCTATACTATCTCAGAATATATCTTTTTAGGGATAGGTTATCTGTTTATACTATATAAACAGCAAAAATGAAATGTAGGTTAATATTCAGTTTTAAACATGATTTCATTTCTCTCTAGATGGCTAAGGAAGAAGAGGCGTGAGAGGCGAGAAGAGCAACTAGTTGCTAGAGAAAGATCAAAACAGTTTAGGCAAGAAGCCAGAAGAGCAAAGCAAATAGAAAATATTCTGCATTCAATTTCTGAACCAAAGTCCCTTCGCTTTACAGATCAATACTGCTGAAATTTAGAAGCCCTGGATGCCTAATGTGTTCCAGAATATCTTGCATAGCTTGAGATTGCCTGTTGGAAGTGGTTTCTCTTCTGGAATGTTTTGAAGTCCTTCAATAATGGCTTAATTTTCTCTTAGTAATTTTTCCACATCTTAAACTGGAATAATTATCTATTTGTGAATAAATTGGGATTGCCTTCTCAGTTCTATAAAGCTTACATAAAATAAATACTCCTCCTGTAAGTATGGTGTATTTTTTAAAGAATTCGTTTATCTCCTGACCTACCATTTGGTTAGAAACTACACCACCAATCACAGTGTATCAAACAAAAAAAATGGTTGAATATTACTATGTCATAGCATTATCTGGAAGTCCCATTATAAATAATCCAGGGTATTTGGTGTGTTATTGAGAAATTGCAAATTATACCACCAACTTCACCCCCACTGTCAAGAAATAAAGATTTACAAAGGAAGTGTTTTTTTAAAGTGATGATAGTATATTTTGTCTGTTTACAAATTAGAGAAAAGAGATACAAGAAGAGTAGTCCAACCACATTTAATAGCACCATTAAAACCTTTTCACATAATCCCTCAGGGATAGTCATTCCAACTTTGTTAAAAAAAAATCTGTAGAAAAGGTGAACTCAGAGGCACATTTCCAATAGTTTGCATATAAATGCTGTTGCTACTCTGACATAAATATTGTGCATTGGATTTAATCTCGCCAAATCAGCTCCATCACTTAAGATCTGTAAAGTATAGCTTATACCTAAAGAAGCATTTTGAATTTTCATTAAAATATGCATTTTAACCTGCCCATGTAACAGTTCTCTAATACTGGAAATCAACTGTAGAAAATACTTAAATACCCACCCTAATTCTAAAATAAAATAATATAATTCATATATAGAAATAAGCTGCATCTTTTCAAGGAATAAAGTATTTGAGGTTCATGGGGTATTTCTAATATTCTCAAGTGTTCCCTTAAAGAAGAAACATTGGTACGCACATTCTATAGTTCTTTGTACAGTATGGAACATTTTTCTAATACATTCTTGGTTGCCATTGAACAATTGACATTGCATTACAAATTCAATTTGCCACAAAGAAGAATTTGAGAGCAGAACACTGAGGTCCTGAAAGCTTTATGAAAGACATAATTCCAGCACAAAATCCAATCCTCATTAGATAAAAAGTACAGAAAATAAAAGTGCACAAAGATCGTATGCTTTATCAGAATCTGAAACCATTGCTACTAAATATTTTTTTTTCAAAGAACAAGTAATTCTCCCTTGCAGTGATCACAACAGTTGAAAGTTATGTTCTCATATCTAGTGTAAGGATGAAACCGTCCAATATTTTTCTTTGGGGAAAGAAAAGATGCTGTTGAAGGCTCAGAAAAAGGATGTTCTGATACTTCTGTACATTTGCCAGAATCCAGCATTCTTAATACCTGGAAAACAGTAACAGCAATGAATCATTGTGGTTTCTTTTGGTAAAAAATATTTAAAATACTTTAAAAAAATCTGAAATAAGGGGTATCTCATTTTTTAAAGTTAGAAAGTTCAATTCCCACGCAAGAGAAAGGCCTCTTGTATTTACAATTACTTAGAGACAGAGTGGCATCTCTATAAGATTATTTTATTCTCCACAGAATAAAGAGTTTGCTTCTTAAAATTGCTTATTATCTTAAACATTAAAACCAGCAACTTGACCAGAACACAATGTATTATCTTAGCTTCACATATCAGCATCACCTAGCTGCCACAATTTATACCTACTGAACTTTTCAAGGATGATCTGTATTAACTGAACAACAATGCAGGAGATGTAAAGATTATTATAATTCAGATATAATTAATTTTGAAATGATTGCATTTGACATAAAAGGCACAAATTCCTTTCACCACTGGTATCTGGACAACAAGCAGGAATACAAACTTGTCGGTCCAGCACAAGCCAAACAATTCTCAGTTCAGGTTTTCTATTACCCTAAGTTACTGCACTTTAAACTATAACCATAGTTTAGATTATGTTCAAGGCTAAACTTCCTCAGGTTTTTCTGTTGGCAATCTACTTTAGAAGTGGGCCATGACAGAGGTGTAGCTCTAGGAATCAACTGCCACCTTGCTCCAACCATCTCTGAGTTTGTATCTTGTCTTGCAAATGAATTGTAGAAAACTATACTGCCATGCAGTACAGTAGAATACTAATAGTATATAGTAGAATATGGAGGCATTTGTTGTTATGCAATAAAAAGGTACTGCTTCATGTTTCTAGAAAGTAAACTTGAAAAATGTTAATGCACAACAGAATAGCATGTTATTATATAAAATAGTTTTTACCATCTCAGCCATTTTCTCAGCAGGGGTAGTGCAGAGTTCTGTGGATGAAGAGCCATTTTTTGGATTGTTAGCAATATTAGAGTTTCCAAGTAGATGTGAAGTTACTGCTTTAGCAAGCTTATGATTTACAGCAGCTAATTCTACCATGCTATGAGGATGTGCACTAGGGTAGTATGTTTGCTGCCTTCCCCACTGTAGAGAAACCAGGAGCTCCTCCAATAATCTGCAATGGAAATAAATCAGTTTCAATTACAAATGTACATGAGAAAATTTGGTGGACTACAGAAACAGGATGAATACTCAAAGAAGGAGGGATTAAAAAGGGTTATTAAATTATCCAAGAGCAAAAATTGCTATCTATAGTTTTGCTAGTGATGCAAAGAAACAGACTATGTAGATTCTGGTTAAGATTTTGGATGGGAAAATTAGTGTAAAGTTGAATTATGACCTTTGCATAACGGGAGACCACAACAGGAAGGGCAAAAAACTACAGACCAACTGTGGATTATTTTCAAAAGAAGTAAAAATCATTGGAGGAAAAAAAGATTTCCCCTTGCATAGGTAGCCCAGCAGCTCACATCAGGCATATGGGACAGAAATTTCACGCAGACCTATTATCCATTTTCAAATTTTGTTAGAATGAAGTTTCTTTCTTGTGGATAATTCTGAGAACAAAATGTAAGATAAACAGATGATAGAACAAAAATTTAAGCTATACAAGGACCTTACAACTAGGGATGGTAGATCTCTGTTGTCACAGAAGTGGGTTTTGCTGTAACACTGCATAGTCTGTGCATTTTAGGGCAATGACACTGCTTTTAATTCTTTCCGTATACACCTGTTATTCTCTCTCTATAATACTCTTTGTGCTTGTTTTTCTATTTGTACCTTCAATTGGGCAAAACGATGTATCATACCACAACAGTTTTTGAATTAAAGTAACTCAAATGGCCTAACTTACAAAATTCAGAACCCATTATTCCAGTGGTATTGAAATTTGGAAAAGTTGTGACTGTTTCAATGCCGCTGCACGGCCACACCACTGTCCTGTTCTACCAATCACAGTCACATGGCTATCATTTCCAACGTTTCCTGTCAGCTTCCCACAAGCAAAATCAGCAAGGCAGGCAGGTAAGAAGAGTGGCAATGGTTGGGAGGATGCATAAGAGGCACAGCAGGTCAGGGTGTCTGGATGAGGGAGCACAGAGATGTGCAGGTTGCTGGTATGGCAGGACTGGGAGGGTGCAAAAGTGGGGGAGACTTGCCTGAGCACTTTGCAATGCTCCCTGCTGACTTTCTCTCTGCAAGTTTCCCAAAAACAAAGTAGGTGGGAAAGACAGCAGGAAGTTGGAAATCATTCTTGCTCCCAAAAAATAATGACTCAACAACTGAAACAATGACACAACTGAAAATGATGACACGTCTGGAACAATGACTCAACTGAAACAATGACTTAATGGGTCATGGATTATTTAGTGTGTACATATAAGACTTGTCAACTGAGAACACCTTTACATACATATAATCATTCTGATACAAGTATTTTGCCTATATTTTACTCATAGAAAATTGATTATATAGAATTCTAATTCAGTCTATGGAATTAGACGTAAATCTTTGAATAAAGCAAATTATAATTAAGACTTAAGCAACAATAAACTTATAGGTATAAAACTCTATTACTTCTAAATATCGATAATCCAGAGCTGCTACATAAAATGGCTAAACTGAGATTTAAAGCAATGTCTTTCAGAGATTAAAAACCACATATATTCATACTTATGTGCAGCAATCATTTCTTGGTGAAACTGATCACGTTCATTTAACAGATCCTGAATTGCACTGTGTGCATCTCTGGCCTGACGCTGGAGAACTGCTCTGGAGTTAGTCAACTCATCAGACATGACTCTGTGGAAGAAATTTCAGATACAACCTGATTAACGTTGATTCAACTAATTCATATTGTGTTCCTATTGTACATAATTTGGAATAAAGGGATAATACATATTGAACAAATAAATGTGATATGAGGTACAACTTTCTTATGACTGTCATCCCACTTTTTCTCAGGAGTACTATTGTAATATTACAATGGAAATAAACCTGTAAAATAGATTACGCTGAAGGATGGCATTCTAGGACCATGCAGTGAACTTGTTTGATAAATTGAGATTTAAATCATTACTTTAGACCAGTTCAGACATGGTATCAGTTACATCATAGTAGCTTTCCCAATTCCCAACCATATTAATATCGTGCCTTTCTTTTTTGCAATAATTTAGGAATGTATAAGACATCAATGAAGTGAATAGAAAATATTTGTCAGACAAACTTCTAAAAGCCTAAGGAGATTTATAAAGATTTTTAAAAAAACATATACTATCAAATTTTCATTTGGTGTTTTAGTTGGCATATATTCATAATTATCAAAATTAACATTTTAGGCCTACCCAGTTTTGTATATCAGACTGAATACCCTGAATTGGAATCAGAAAATTACTCAAGTTTGCATAACTGCTTTACAAAAGGTGTGTTGTGACACCTCCTAGAAGCACCATGTTGTTTCAGTCTAGACCAATTGTCATTGTTTTCAAGAGGCACTCCATTAATAGCAATGTGTAGTAGTAATCCAGCCTCAGGGTTACCAAACCATACATTAACAAATGTCTGTTCTCTCTCTTCCAGAAATACCCAACTGGTTTATCCGCCAAGGCTGATGAAAGGTAAACCTGCTACTGATGTGTATCTTTGGTTAAAAGCAGTTGCAAGCTGGAAACCTGATCTTTAATGGAAGCATGACCCCATCCAGAACAATCATGTCTGTTAAACCTTAAAGCTTGGTATCCTCAATCAACAACAACTGTGATAGAGAGATGGTACTTATGTGTATGGTTGCTTAGGTAGATGTACATTTATTTATGAAGACATCCTTTAAAAGGCAGTGTTATTAATAGTACCTGCTTGCTAGGAATTTGCTTCGCCAAACATCACATTGTATAGACATCCTTTCTAATTGCTCAGATAGCTGAGACACATTCCGTCCAAGGGCTTCATTTTCAAGAATCAATTGATTTTTTTCACGTGCCATACGCTCAAAATGATATTGCAAGTCATCTCCAACCGAAGCAACAAGTAATTTTTTCAACTCCCGATTGACCTAAGATAGGGAAATGAGTTTAACATGCATTGAGTTGATTAACTTATCACAGCTGAAGAACTGGGTTGTTTTGTGTTGTTAGATAGGTGTAGTAGTTAATTCCAGCACATATTAAAAGTTGACTGCCATGCATTTCAAAATATGATGGACATCAAACAAAGTTTGTTACTGTTTGTATTACTGTAGAGTGGCTGCATAAACACTACATTTACTATATCTTAATAAGGAAAAAGAAAAAGACATGATTTTATTCAAGGCTGAAAGTAAGTTTACATGCTCTTAGCTTTCATAATCTAAGACCAGTAACTTTCTATCCCATAGTAGCTTTCAAGAAACTCCTCCAGAAATCCAAACTGTAATTTTGCTCAGATGAAAGTTGGCTTTTTCCAAGGGATAGGGAACTTACAGTCTTATGGAATAATGGCATATTCAAATACAGCAGCTATCCACTTTTCAATTTTCAAGTGGAGAGTATAGTTCTCTGTTTATTTATACAATTATGGTTTATATATGTATTTAGAGATTGCCCTTCTCCTTTATAGGGAGATTCTATGAGCCACTTTATACCGAATAGTTTTATAGTTATTGCTCAGAATAATCCAATGATGTAGAATACAATCCTTAAAGGTCTTATTATGAAATGATGTCATTGAGTGAAATTTAATTCTGAATGAAAATGAATAGAAAATAATCAAAACTAGGAAAAAAACCTGAGTATATGAGTTTGAAGCGGCATTGTTATCCCTGAATAATTATTTATATACACTGCAATTATTTCTTCCAAACAAATGGTATAAAGTAGTCTTTAAAAGTAAACCAAGTCTATTTTCCTACCTCTGTTTGCACATGGAGTTGATTGGAAAGGCCTTCTTTATCCTGTAAGAGTCTCTTTTCTGAATTCTTAAGCTTTCCTATTTCACTTCTTAGATCCATCAGTTCTTTCTTAGTATCTGATGAAATCCCATCAGACAGACTAAGGGGCTCTTTTTGAGGACCTGAGGGTTTAGCTCCTTTAGCATTTTTAACAGGCACCACATGGTTTATAGAAGCTTTAGGAACTACTATTCGTACAGCTTCAATTTCCACAGCCTTGTCACCATATACTTTCCCCAGCTGAAGAACTCCAGGACTCAGTGATGGAGTAAGTTTCTTGCGTGGGCTTCGATGGGCATGACCAGTTGTGTTGGGGATCACTTCAACAGATTTTGAAGGCTGCTCTGTTTCCATGCCATCACCAGGTCCTCGAATGGGTGAGGTAATGTATTCACCTTCAGGTTGAAAATAGCAATACAATATGTTTAAATCAGAAAAAACATGATTAATATAATCTAATATTATTAGGAAAGCCAGTTTGGTGTAATCCGTTAAGGCATCAGGCTAGAAACTGGGAGACCATGAATTCTAGTCCTACATTAGGCACAAAACCGGCTAGGTGATCTTGGACTAGTTACTTTCTGTCAAGCCTAAGAAGATGGCAATGGCACTTCTGAAAAATCTTGCCAAGAAAACTGTAGCAACTTGCAGTCTCAGAGAATTGGCTGAATGGCAGAAAAAAAAAATTACAGATAGTTCTTAACTTACTATGGTTGCTTAACAATTGTTTGAAGTTATGACGGCCTTGGAAAGGGTACTCTATAGCCTGTGAAGCACTTTAAGCCATCATAAAATGTTGCACTGCTCCCCCAATCATACGATCATGATCTGGCAGCTTGTTCACATTTATGACCAGTTTCCATGTGTCCCACAATCACATGATTGCCATTTGCAGTATGGTGGCAGAAAAGGTTGCAGTCTGGTAGTGCCTCCCACACAGCTGAAATTGCCTCCCCAGGAGGCAACTCTTTTAAGAGTGAGAAGGCTGCCCACAAGACGAAGGAAACTCCTCCAGTGAACTGCAGCTCTGTTCTGAATGTATATTTTTAATTTTGCTATCGATCTGTTATTTTTCTACACATCAATGCTACAGTTCTGGTTTGCTCTGACATTAGACAACATTGTTCTCAAGTAGACAATTACTCCAATGGCTCTGGTGGGGAGATGAATTCCTCCAGTGGAGTGGAGAAACAGCTCAGATCCCAAAGATCCCAGCTTCATTCCACAGACCTCTAGAACAATTGCTTTCTATGCCTGGCGAAGAACTGAACTTGGCAGGCAGCTCTTTTGCTCTGTCCATTTAATAATCAGGGAGACCATTTAACAATCCTAACTGGAAGGGTTGAGACTGCATTCGTTGAATGAAGCAGTCATGCTTAACAACTACTTAACTCAACAACTGAGATTCTGGTCCAAATTATGGTCCTAAATCAAGGACTACCCATAATAGATTACATCCAAAGCTAGCCATTTTCCATAGCATGGGAATATTTGACAGCACTGTGTCAAACTCCTCACTACATAACTTTGGAAGGCTCAGTCTCACATTCCATTTGAAACTCATTCTAGGAACTTAAGGAACGTAAGCTACAGGTAGTCTTTGGGTTACAACACCACCTGGAATTTCCATTGCTAAGTGATGCAGTCATAAAGCACAACGTGGGACCATATTGTTTCATGATAGTAATCCTGGCAGTCGGGCTGTCCTCACTCAGGTCATTAAGTGGGAAGAGGTTGGCATCCCAGGCAAGCAGGTCATGGAGAGGTGCTGTGGAACCCACTGATTTTGCTTATGGGAAGCCAGCAGATAATGTCCTTGGAGTTCTAGTCATAACAGTGTCTATGTATGTTATCACAATCTGGGCATTTGGTGCCTGACTCACGATTATGTTCTTGCAGTCAACATGATCACAATTTCTGGCATTATCAAGGACTACTCATAAATCCCTCTTGGTGAGTATGTTTGTAACTTTGAATGGTTGCTGAATGAATGGCTGTAACCTGAGGACTATTCGTAAAAGAAAGCTAACTGCAGATTAGATCTAATACTAATTTGAATGTAACAAAATTTTATTTAAATATTCATAAGTAAAATGTTAGTACTATGAAAAAGCATGTAAGAGTTTCTCATTTGCTAAATAACCGATATTCAGTTTCTTCCACAAAAGCTCTTATCTAGAGTTTTTTAAAATACAACCTGCATTTCAAATACATGTGATATTCAATTTGCAAATATCTGCAGAATATATTTCCAAAATCAATAATTCCTAAGAAAAAGGAATACTTACTATTTTCTGCATTATTTAGAGCTGCCATTTTATTGACAGGATTGCATACAAGAAAACACTGTTAAAGCCTAAAAGAAACAAACCAAGAACAAAAGTATTATGCCTGTCAGTTCCATTAAACAGAATATAGAATCATTAATCAGAACATATTGCAACATATTAATTCAACTTCATAATGCAGTTTCTCACAAAAATAATAGAAAATGTTCAAGCCCCCAAACCTCATATATTTGGAAGTGATTGGATGGATATGCATCCTATTTGGGATGGTTGATTATTATTTAGAGTATTGTAAAAATATTTTCATGATGCTGTATTTAAAAAAAAGCTGCAGATTTTAGTCTAATAAAAACAGTTAATACAATAAAATTCTGAAAGACAAAAAGAAGTACTATTTCATTTCAACAAATACTAAAAAAAATGCCTATGATTTTGAAACAGGAAGTTGACTAAGAACACTTCTTTTCTCATGTAGGCAGTATTCCAATGGAACCTGGGTGCCTGAATAACCAAGATATATATTCAAGATATCTTAACCCTTAGAATATAATCAACCACACATACAGTTTAAGACCTATCTCAAGCATAAGGCAAAATGAAGTGATTACTGCAGATAGCAGTTTTGGGTTTTCATGAATAGATAAAAAATCAATACAATAGTTATTTACTTTACAAATTGAAAACAGAGAGACGCTAGTGAGGTTTGGATGTGGACACATTAGGCAGCAAATCTCTTTGCTCAGCTGTAACATGTTCAAACAGGGCTTCACTCTTAAAACACTGAGACTCGAAAAGGATTCTCTGGTCTGTATCATTAATCATCATTAATACTTAACAAATTCCACACCATCATGAAACAAGTATGTGAACCAAGATGACAGAAATAAAAATATACACCACATAAGTCAAGAGGCAAAACTGTAGTAGCTACTGAGATCCTATAGATGGCGCTAGATGCTAGCAGCAAACTGCAGTGTCTAAAAACCTATATAGGGCCTCTTGGCTACTTGCATGATCTCATTCCCTATATCTTGGTGAAGGTGGAAACTCTGGACTTTCCAGACATATAGGTGATCTCATTTACTAACATCACCACTAGTCTTAAGGATTGGTTGGGAGGTTGTACCAATGTGGTTGGGAGCTTTCATCCATGTGGTATCTATTCTCCAATCCAGATGCTGTATCTATGTTGCCTTTGTCGTAAAAACCCTATAAATGTAATAAACGCTGCCCATGCAGTCAGACATCTTGGCACCCTGCACAATGACTGATCTTTGAAATCCATCACAAAACTATCTTTCTGACTTATTGAAAGAGCTTACCCTACACATTGAATTATCATATGACATGTGAACTTTGATTCAGCATGTGTGAACCCCAGTATTTTGGACTGTAAACTAGTCTGCATAAATCCAAATTAGGTTACTAGGTTTGGGCTACACAAATTCAGACAATTCCTAACAGATAAGAAAGAGTTAAATTTTTTCATAGCCCCTTGTAGCTATGGAACTCCCAGGAGCTGCCTAGGAGTTGTCATTTTGGCATAGATCTCAGATGGGGTGATGGAGCCCAGAGGAGGGCAGGGGATGCTGCAAACAGGTGCAAGTGATAGAGTGCAAGCAGGCAGAATGGTGCTGCTAGTGACTTACTGGGACAATTTGCAACCTTCCCTACTGGCTTCCCCATTAACTTTGCTTGTGCGAAGGTGCCAGAGAAAGTCGCAGATAGCAATCATGCAATCATGTCACCTCTGGGCAGGGGGGCAGGGGCAGGCTTCGGTGAGGTCATTTAAGATGAGTTCGATCCTGTTACCCTGGAGGACGTGGACAGGATACTGGGGGGGCTTAATGCCACCACTTTTTTATTGGACCCTTGCCCCTCTTGGCTGGTCTTGGCCACTCAGGAGGTGACACGAGGCTGGTTCCAAGGGATTATCAACGCTTCCTTGAGAGAGGGGCTTTTACCCGCTGCCTTGAAAGAGAAACCATTCCTGGATCCAGCATTGTTGTCGAATTATCGTCCGGTCTCCAATCTCCGCTTTGTGGCAAAGGTTGTTGAGAGTGTGGTGGCACGTCAGCTCCCTCGGTACCTGGATGAAGCGCTATATCTAGACCCCCTCCAATCGGGTTTCAGGCCCGGGCACAGCACGGAGACAGCGTTGGTGGATGAACTCTGGAAGGCCCGAGACAGGGGTTGTTCCTCTGTCTTGGTCCTGTTAGATCTCTCAGCGGCTTTTGATACTGTCGACCACAGTATCTTATTGCAGCGGCTGGGGAGGTTAGGAGTGGGAGGCACTGTTTTACGGTGGTTCTCCTCCTTCCTCTCCGACCACTCACAATTTGTGTTGACGGGAGCAGAGGTCGACCCCGAGGCTCCTATTATGTGGGGTGCCTCAGGGGTCTGTGCTCTCGCCCCTGCTGTTCAACATTTATGTGAAGCCGCTAGGTGAGATCATCCGTGGGTTCAGGGTAGAATTCCATCAGTATGCTGATGATATTCAGCTGTACATCTCTACCCCGGGCCACCCCAACGAAGCCGTCGAAGTGATGACCCAGTGCCTGGAGGCCGTGCGGAGTTGGATGGGTCTTAACAGGCTTCGTCTCAACCCGGCCAAAACCGAGTGGCTGTGGTTTCCTGCGCCCAGATACAGCCAGCTTATTCCGTCACTGGCCATGGGGGGAGAAATTTTGCCCCCCATGGAAAGGGCTCGCAATCTGGGTGTCCTCCTGGACGTACAGCTGTCTTTAGAAGATCACATTATGGCCGTCGCCAGGGGGGCCTTTTGTCAGATTTGTCTGATCTACCAGTTGCGGCCCTTTCTGGACCTGGGCGCACTTCGCACGGTCACTTCCGCCCTCGTCATCTCCCGGTTGGACTACTGCAATGCTCTCTACATGGGGCTCCCCTTGAAGAGTATCCGGAGGCTGCAGTTGGTCCAGAATGCGGCCGCGTGGGTGATCTTGGGAGCTCCTTGGAGCTCCCATGTTATACCGCTCCTGCGCGTGCCGCATTGGCTTCCTGTGGCCTTCCGGATCCGATTCAAGGTGGTAGTGATCATCTTCAAAGCGTTCCATGGCTTGGGACCTGGGTACTTACGGGACCGCCTGCTGCCACCAACAGCCTCCCGCCGCCCAGTGCGCTCCCACAGGGTCGGCCTCCTCGGGGTTCTGCCGGCTGGGCGATGCCGATTGGCAGCCTCAAAGGTGCGGGCCTTCTCTGCGGGGGCTCCCTCCCTTTGGAACGACTTGCCCCCAGAGATACGGCCATCACCGACATTCAGACCTTCCGGCGCGCAGTAAAGACCCTGTTTTTTCAACAGGCTGGCCTGGCCCAGTAATAATGTGTGGGGTTTTAAATTTGGGATTTTAAAATTTTTATCAGTTTTTATACTTGTTAATTTTATATTCGGCCACTAATTTAATCATTTTAAATTGTTTTTAACTTTATAACTTTACTTTGTTTCTGTTTTATCTGGCTGTACACCGCTCCGAGTCCCTTTTTTTGGAGAGGGGGTGGTATCAAAATCTAATAAACTAAACTAAACTAACATAGCTTGTGCAATGTTGTAATTATGACATTAGGACAGCTGGAACTTGGAAAACTAGTTCTCAAGATCAATCTCAGTAGTGGCCAGAACCCGTAGGACATTTGCTTTAGTATGTCCCATGCGTGGATCCTGTCAACACCAATCTGGAGAAGGGGCGTTGGTTGGTCTTACCTGAGACGCACCTTCTCAGATGGTGGAGACAGGATCCAGTCCACCCTTTTTTCTGGCCTCTACGATTTTGGGTGTGTGGGATGAAACGACCTATGACTTATACCTAATGATGGAACTTTTACAACAACTATATTAAGACCTTCACTTCATCAAGAACTGGGGACGGTGGCCCAAAGGGGGTATGTCTTCAGTTTTTCTATTCAGTCTATAGCCAAAAAGAGCTGAATATATCCCATGCCTGGATCCTGTCTCCACCATCTGAGAAGGTGCGTCTCAGGTAAAACTAATGCCCCTTTAAGTCCATTTTTTTTCAGCACCTCAGTAACTCTGAATGACTGCTGAACAAATGGATATAAGCCACGTCTACCCATAGCTTGCCTTGCCTGTTACCTAAAGCTACCACATAGACAGCAAAACTCACATTCACTATGCATTGATGAAGTTGGATACTGAAACATCTGTAAACAACCAACCAAACTCAGACAGTAGTATCATGAATCCCACGCTTCAACCCTGAGCTACAGAAAAACCATATTTTCACTCTCCAATATGCTATACAATATGTTATAGCACTGAGGCTGAGAGATGCTTCCCCTAAAAGCTAGACTTGCCCCTCCGATGATGCTGGATGAAATGGAGTTCTTCCAGAGGGCTTGTTTGGGGGGTGTAGTTATTTTCTCCTTTCTATTGCAATTTCTGTGGTGGAATAATTGTTCCATGTTCTTATATATCATAAAAAAACCAAACCCATACAATTTTTGCTGTAAACTGCTGCAACATTTGGCAGCACACAATACTCACAAACCATACCAATAAATCAATAAACCCAGTCATGGCTGACATTTGATTTTCATTAACTACCCAGAAAACCTTTCTTCCCAAGCCTGCTCTCCTGTTTAATTTAATGAGCCCTTCAATTTCGGCATGGCTGGTTACATTGTGTGCTGGTCTGATGTCAACACATCCCAATTTCGCCTCAACAATGATTTACAGAAATACAGATAGTCTTCAATTTGCCACAGTTTACTTAATGACCTTTTAAAGTTACAACAGCACTGAAAAAAAGCAACTTATGACCATTTTTTCACACTTGTGACCGTTGTAACATCCCCACGGTCCCATGAGCAGAATTCAGATGCTTGGCAGTTGATTCATATTTATGACAGTTGCAAGGTCCCGGAGTCATGAGACTGCCTTTGGCGACCTTCTTGACAAGCAAAGTCAATGAGGAAGCCAGATTCACTGAAACAACCAAGTTACTAAATGTCTACGGAGATTCTCAGTGATTCCAGGTCACAGTTAATCCCAAAGGTGCTTTTTTTCAAGAGGCAACTGGAATTTCTGGTTTTTCTTTGAAGCTCAGGGCTGAAGAAGCTGCTTGGGCGAGAAGCGAAACGTCTTCAAAGAAAAACAACCGAAAGTTCAGTTGCCATTTTTTGGGGGAAAAAAAGCATCTTTGGGACAACCGAGTTACTAACGTAAACAACTGGCAATGATTTGCTTAACAAATGTGGCAAGAAAAGTCGTAAAATGGGGCAAAACTGACTTAACACATTTCTCACTTAGCAACATAACTTTGGGGCCCAACTGTCATCGTAAATTGAGGTCTACGCGTATAGCTGAATAACTCGCAATCAGGCAATTCCCCCGACGGCTTCGTTCCCCCACCCACACGCCAACCGGGAAAGAAGCCGATCATTATTTGGACGAGTAGGCAAGGCGTTTTACAGAACAGCGTTCTGTAAAACAGTAAACACTGTCAAACCATGTCCTGTAAAACAGCGTGAATTTCTGTGCAAATTCGTCTAAAGTATAAACTAACCAGCTGTGGGATTTCCTCCTCCTCCACTCCTCCCAGCTGCTTCTCATCGCTGGTTCTTTCTTTCTCCTTTTGGGAAGGAGTAATTTCCGATCGACTCCCTTCCGCCTATAGAGGTTATAATGGTAGATTCACCCACCCAAACCGCGCAACTTCTGACCTCAATTTCAAGCCTTTTTTTTTTCAAGCCTTTGTCGGGAGACTAACCAATCAAGTCAGTGGCAATGTTTAGGACCAGAAAATCATAATTTTCTTAATTATCTGTGTGTAGAGCAGTGTTTCCACACCCTTAGTACTGTAACTTTAAAGATGCGTGGACTTCAACTACCAGAATCCTCATCTAAAATGCTGGCAGGGGAATTCTGATAAGTTGAAGTCCACACGTTTTAAAATTGTGAAAAGGTTTATTTTATTTTATTTATTTATTTTGTCAAGCGATTATAAGATAACAGGTATAAGTATAAACATAGTTATGAATACATGAAATAGATACACATAAGAAAAATAAAAAGAAACAATAGAACAGGGACAGTAGGCATGTTGGTGCTAGCAATGCGACCCTCGCTCTTCAGAGTTGCCTTTGATGGATGGGTGGCTATGTAGATTTGATAAATAAATGCCTGCACAATGAAGAATTCATACTTTTACTGCAAGGTTTGTTCAAATGAGAGGAAAAAGAGATACCAGTTTCTAAAAGCTGCATGAAGAACTGATGAAGTTTGGCTGATTTGTACATGGAGGGTGGAATTGAACTAACAGATTAACAGAATAACAGAGTTGGAAGGGACCTTGTAGGTCATCTAGTCCAACCTCCATCCAAGCAGGGGGCCTTACACCATTTCTGACAGATGTCCAGTCCAGCTGCTTCTTGAAAGCTTCCAGTAATGAAGCTCCCACAACATTTGAAGGCAAGCTGTTCCACTGGATGATTGTTCTCACTGTCAAGAAAATTTCTTCTTATTTCTAAATTGAATCTCTCCTTGATCAGTTTCCATCCATTATTCCTTGTCTGGCCTTAGGATGCTTTGGAAAATAGTTTGCCCCCTCCTTTCTGCTTAGCAATTTGCTTGTGGGGCTTTTTTGGGGGTGAGAGGAACGGGAGTAGCAAATAGCTTGTTTTTTCATCTCCATTTTAGAAAATATTCCAGGATTAATATATGTTAGCCACAGGTCTCCTTACAATCTATAATGAAATCTAATAGCGGGTAGCATCTGTGGCGGAACAAAAAAAAAAGCACCACTTTTCACTTGAAAGTTAATGAACGCTGCGACTCTTATATTCCTATCTCTACGTTCCTGTACAGAAAAGTAATAATGACGTGCCCTTACCCACATTCATCCTTGCGCAGGCTCGCGGGAATTTCATGATTTCCGGTCTCTTTCCCGTGACAACTCCAGGCCCTTTCACTCTATACAGGACTGAACGATCACGAGAGTGAACGATACTACTCCCAACCAATAGGAATTCAAGGCGGCTAGATGTTGTTGTTGTTTTAAACCGGACGTTTAAGCCGCAGAACAAGAGAAGGCGTGGCCTCGGTTGCTAAGAAGCGGCTTGGGGATAGCGCGTGTCGCTAGTCGCGTTTTCTTTCTCCTGCTTTGAGAGCGCTCCAGCGGTGAGGCGGCGATTGCGGTCGGGAAGGCAGAGGTGGCTGGACCATGGTGAGTGGAGGTGGGTTGTGCGCTCTGGCGAAAGAGATCTCCGGCGGGGAAGAGACTCCCGTGATGTCAGAGCATGAAAAAGTCGTTTAAGGGGAAGGAGGCAACGACCCTGCGAAGCATCCCCAGGAAAAGAAATGTTGACATTTGAGCTAATAGCATGGGCTACAGCTCAGTGACATGACGCTTATGAAGGTTTTGTTAATAGTATAGTGGTCATGTCTTCTTGGGGATAAAAAGGGGCAAATCTAAAATGGGGCAAATCTGAGATTCCTGAGGATGAAAAATGTTATAATTTTGCTTTACAAAGTAAAATTCAAAAGCAAAATAAATGTAAAGAACAACTTTCTGAAATATTGCAAAGACTGGTCTTTTGTAATAAAGAATGTATTGGGAAAAATGAACAATTATTTATGTAATGAGACTGCAATTATGTTCCATCTTTCTTGTATAGTGCAATATTGTATTGGATTTTATAGTGCAATATTAATGCACTATTAGGGATTTTCAATTCAGTGTATGGAATGTGAAGGATGTGTGTTTGTATTTATTTTCATAGTCATAATGTGCACTGAAGATGGTATTTAATTTTGTTGTATGAGGTGCAATGACAATAAACTAAACTAAACTAAACTTTCTTCAAAGAAGCCACATGTAGCATCAGTTTTACATATTTTATTTTCACTGTAACCTTGAGAGGTAAGCTGGGCTTAAAAAGTAGTAGGCTACAACCATTCAGTGTTATTTATGGTTAAATGATGTTTCAAATTCTCATTCTGCTCTTAATTTGATATATTTCCCGTCCTTTTCAGTAAATCAACTCCTGCCACTATGCCCAGTAATCAAGGAAGACCAGAGTTTCTTAGATAAATGTGTGAAAAAACTCAGGATGACTGCTTTAGTTACTAAACTGTTATAGATTATCTTCATGGTATCCTAATAAGCGGAGGTTTTATTTAGATTTAGGGAAATGATATTTATTAGCTTGGAGAAATATGAAGTCCACTCCATGCAGGAAGGGGAAAGCAAGATGGAAAAAAGCAGTAAAGAATCAAGAATTCAGGCTGGCATTGTCTGGAATGTATGCTCTGGTTTACACAGCATTTTAATCCATTATGTGATTTGTATAGTTCGGGCATAATGCATTGGACAAACCCAATTTTGGAGTGATTTATCTCAGTGAGTGAATTAAAGTTGAATGGCCTGTTCCTGTACTTTGTAGATTTGCTAGACATTGTAGTATTTTTATATGCAGATATAGAAGCAAAGGCCTATAAAGCATGTCTCATAAATTGCAGTTGTGAATCAGAAATTATAGATGTAAAACCATACAACTGTAAAACCAGTAATTTATTTCTGAATACAGTAAGCAGAATTTGAATCTAGCTAATTAAGATTCTGTTTGACTGAAATTTTATGCATATTAATACTTTTAGAACAATTTTGTTGAATACAGTGGGATTTAAATTTGCTATGCATAAATAGGGTAACATACATTTTTCCCACTACTCCCACTAATTAATTATTTTTTATTTAATTTCTCTCAGCTTTGTATGTAGTTACATAAGCTTCCAAAGTTCTACTTTAATTGATTCTATAACACTTTGTGCCAAGCTCATTTTTTCCTGGAATCCTTTCTTGGCCCAACAGTGATAATGTATTTTTATCTCCTTTCATCTGTTTTACCTAAAATCTTTAAAACATTTTTCTTATCACAGAATAACTCAGAATGGTAGTGCCATGGGAATGGCTATTGGATTTCTATATGCCTTCTGGAGTCACTTTCCATAAGATACATACATTTGATTGATTAATAAATAGTTGTAGTCTGAATGCATCTGTAAAAATTTAGGAACCTAAGAATGCAAAGAGGGCAACAAATAAAAGATTAGGAGATACATTTATTTTCCTAGCTTCTTAACAAACAATTCTTGAGTTCTTATGTTTGAATTGAATATACAAGCATAGTTTTTTGCATTGTTTCCAATTCCTGTACTACCAGTGATCATAAGAGTTTCTATATTTTCTTCTGTGTAGTGATCTTCCTGCCCAGGTTATGTGTTTATTTTGCCTGTATATGTATGTGTTTCTGAGCTGTGATCAGGGCAGGTTCTTATGTATTTGCTCCATGTATTTATATCTGATTTTCTGAGAAGGGCAGATATGTATTTTTTGTGTGTAAGTTAGTCACATGACAGTTGCTTCCAATTAAGAAAACTAGTTTCCCAGAGTCTCATTTTTAAATCAGGAGTGTCAAACTTACATTGTCATGGCGGTATCATGTGATGTATCATGATTTTTTTCCCCTTCACTAAACTGAGCGTGGGTATGGCCAGCGTGCGACACATCTGGCTTACAGGCCGGGAGTTTGACAGCCCTGCTTTTAAATTAATTTAAAGGAACATGGTTAGGTTACAGCATCTTAAAAACTGGGTACGTTGCAGGTGTCAAACTCGATCGTGTCACGTAAATATCGTGATGTATTGTGACATTTTTGCCTTTGTGGAGCCTAGATGGGTGTGGCCTATGCATGGCACATTTGGGCAGCCAATTTGATAGGCCTGCTTTTAGGTCTTCAGCTTTCAGTAAATGCAGGTCCACTTTGTTTCTTCTGATCCTTTTTTTAACTGCCTCTTAATGCAAAGAGGAAATTTACTACCTGTTTGTCTGATCCAGATATATACAGATATTCTGACCAATATTTTGCAAACTACCATTCCTCATTTCAGCAAATTGCAGTATATTTCTGCTCTCCCTTGATGCATCTGTATACTTTTATCTATTGTATGCATAGGGTAGTACAGGGAAGCTCCATCATGGTACAGGTTTTAGAGTAGGGGTGTCAGTAATATTTCATGCTGTTTTTTGACTGCCTTGCCATTAGTATGTATTGAGGATTTTCCTTCCTTCCTTCCTTCCTTCCTTCCTTCCTTCCTTCCTTCCTTCCTTCCTTCCTTCCTTCCTTCCTTCCTTCCTTCCCTCCCTCCCTCCCTCCCTCCCTCCCTCCCTCCCTCCCTCCTTCCTTCCTTCCTTCCTTCCTTCCTTCCTTCCTTCCTTCCTTCCTTCCTTCCTTCCTTCCTTTCTGTTGGAAGGAATAAAAGCTAACAAAACCATGTAGCCTGGAATTCTTTGCAATCCTTTAAAGGTAGTTCTGCTTTGGACAACATAATGGGGAAAGAAAGAAGTTTACAATGAAGTAGTTGACTATGGTGTGAATGACTGACCATCTGTAAAAATAAAAATTATTTATTTTAGTAGCTTTCCAGTGTTGGAAAATGTGGTTCAGTTTGCAAATTACCTTGATAATGAAACTGATGAACAGAGTCTGCATTATTTTATATAGTTTCTTTCCAACATTCCATTGTGTTGATTTTTTAAAAAAATGAGATTATTTATTTACTCAATTTAGGACCACCCCAACTCCAGTGTGTCTAGGTGGCAATAAAACCAAACAGGTAGAAAGTATAGGAAATAAATTAAAAAGAAAAGAAAGAGGAAAATGTCAGGATCAGCTAACAAAACTGATAAACATATTCAACAGGGACTCCTGTAAACCTCTACAATATACCTGGGAGAACAGTCATTTCTTTAAGGATTTCTGGAATGCACCAGAATGAAAGCCAAATGGGTCTCTGGTGATACCCCTTTCTAGAAAGCTGGTATGATTCCTGATACTTGACACTATTTAATTGAAGGGACCAGTCTGAACTAACCCTATGGGCTTTTGCCTGCTGGGCAGACACTACAGAAGATAGACGGTCCCTTAGATAATATGAGCCTATACGATGCAGGCTTTATAGGTTATAACCAGCACCTTGAATTGCACTCAGCAGCATACTGCTAACCAGTGCAGCTTATCAGGGATGCCCATTATTGCCCATGCGCAGGGGTGGAATTCTACAAGTTCGCACCTATTCTCTAGAACCGGTTGTTAACATTCTAAGCAGTTTGGAGAACCAGTTGTTAGAAGAAATTACTGGCCTAATCCTGTAAAGGAAGGCAGGAAGGAAACATTCTGATGTTGCTTAAAGAAACTGCCTCTCCGTTAACCCTTATTACATTCTTGGCAGGACTAGACTTCCTGTCTCAGGAACTTCCCTGGAGTTTTTTTCCCCTCCTTTGCTGATACTTTGCTTGTGTGGAGTGACCATTCAAAGTTACAATGGCACTGAAAAAAGTGACTTATGACAATTTTTCATACTTATGACTGTTGCAGCATCCCCACAGTCATGAGAGCCCAGGGAAGGAGATGCGTGCCTCGATGTGAGTGATATTGAGTTGGCCACACCCAGCCAATAACATGATCACCAAGCCATGCCCACCCAGTCACATGACCACCAAGCCACACCCACCACCTAAGCCACACCCACAGAACCAGTTGTTAAAAAATTGAATCCCATCCCTGCCCATGCTGCTGCATTTTGGATCATTTGAAGTTTTCAGGTAGTCTTCAAAGTCAACTAATTAGAGCATGTTGCATCACTCAAGCTATGAGATGAATAGAACATGATTGAAGGGCCTCCCAGATTAGGAAAAGGCAAAACTAATGCACCAATAGGGTTGCTAGGACTTCCTTTCCATAGCTGCAATCTACTCATTAATCAGGAATTAAAAGTCTAGGAAGATCAGAAGTCTAGCAAAATTAGGGAAGAAAGCTTGCAGTTGATTTTTTCTGGCAGTGTCTGAGAATAGGGATGGGGAGAATAATATGAAAACCCAACAGAAGTATATATTTATATCCTGCCTTTATTGTTTAAAAAATAATAATTCAAGGCAATGACCATACTCAGCACACCTTCCTCCTATTTTTCCCATAACAACAACCCTGTGAAGTAAGTTGGGCTGAGAGAGCGTGATTGGCCCAAAGTCATTCAACTGGCTTTGATGGTTGAGGCTGGACTAGAGCTCATGGTCTCCTGGTTTCTAGGCTGATGCCTTAACCACTAGACCAAGCTGGCTCTAAGAGTACTAAAATATCATTTATATTATACAACAGACAAGCGATGCTTTGCTTTTATCTGTCCCAAGTAAGTAGTCACAGATGATGAAATTGGAGTCCAACAACATTTGGGGGCAAAGGGGTTGCACTTATCCTGATTCTGCCTGAATGTGGGTAGGCGTCATTGAGTTACTGATTCTACATTGGTCTATATATAGGATCTCAGAACAGGAGCTCTCCCTTTAGCAGCTTCTATGCACATGAAACAACTCTTAGGCCAACTCTAATCTGTTTCTGAGTTCCATAGAGACTTTCCAGGGCTCCCTGCCATGAGACATTTGACTGCTGCTACTATACCACATTGCATTGCCATGGAGTCCTTTATGGAGCAGCTATTTGGTTGTCTAGGCTTTAACTGCTAACTCTTTCTTTGCAAGATTAATGGAATGGTAGTGCCGTGGGAATGGGAAGGGCTAACCCTGGATGCAGGAGAAATTGGACCCTAGGATTTCTCAGTTAGCATCTGTGGGAGTGGGTATGTAGGTCTTCTTGATGGAGAAGTGCTATGCATTAGAGGAATGTCACTAGGTGGCAAGGTTGCTCCTTCTGCGGAAAACTCAGGAAGCCACACTTGAATAGCCGCACCCCAGAAACTTCCATGAAAAACTGCTGACCAAACAACAACCAGAGCTTTTCTCTAGCACTGCTTAGTCAGGGGACATAGTCTGCATAGTCCTTGATTGTTAAAAGAGAGAGAGAGAGAGAGAGAGACTTGTTCTTTGCCAGTTTAATCAAAGTCCTTTTGGTGTCAATGGCTCCTCAAGACCTTTTGCTGAAATGGCTCTGCATCCCCAAATTTGCTTGTACCATTTGAGAATACCTCTCTGTTTTTTATGTGGCAGGCTCCTGAGCTAGCCTTCTACAGATCACTACCAGACAGTGCTCATTTTATGCCTGGATGAGCAAAGATAATGGGAGCCCTATCAGAGTGCAGTGTGCAGTCCATCAGTTTTATTCACACAGATTCATTATATTAGTGGGTCACAGTCCTTCAGCATTTGAAATCACCTGTTATAGAATATTGCTAGCTGACTATCGTAAAGCTAATCTTGTTTCATTTTGGTTTTTGTGAGCTTTGTTTAAACTCAAATCATGTATAAAATAAATAATATGAAAGTGGTAATGAACATTCTTCCAATTTTTTTGAAAGGTATTTTTAAGTACAGATTTTTAATTGTAAACTTCTTTACATCTCTAGATAAGTTTTCCATGATGTAAACAGCCTTGATAGCAGTCCCTAATTCCCCAAGAACAGAGTTATGTTTAACCACAAATGAATAATTTAGAAGAGGGGTCTCCAACCTTGGCAACTTTAAGCCTGGAGAATTTCAATTCCCAGCTTTGCTGGCTGGGGAATTCTGGGAATTGAAGTCTTCCAGCCTTAAAGTTGCCAAGGTTGGAGACCCCTAATTTAGAAAGAGAAGAGTAGCCATCAATAAAAGGTATCAATGAAAAAAACAATGGATAATGTTAGTATTCTCTGCAATTAAAAATAGATTGGTTTCTCCTTCAGTATTTTCAGAGCAAGTTTGTAGAAAAACTTAGAAACATTCAACTAAATAATATTTTTCCTTTATCACTCAATACTTTACATAAGTTGGTAGGTGTGAAAATATATGGCCAAGAGATTAGCATGTCTAAAAATTGTGGGCTCAAATTTTAGGCTAAAATGCTCTTCACAGCATACCTGTTAGCCCACTGAATGAAGTGGGATTTGTTTCCAAGTAAAGGGGTAAGCAGATTGTAAGTAATCGCATTCCCTAATTGCATTAGGATTAAATATAAGATCAGGGGTTTTTGGTACACTAGGTGGAGCTATTTACTTGCCAAAGATATTTCTCTACTGGTTTCTGCACTCTTTAAAGTGCATAAATTGCCAGCATTTAATTAGGGTTTTTTTTGACAAGAATATTAACTCGAATCATTTCTCTAGAGATTTTGAAGCTATTGTAAAAAAATATGTTGAAGCATAGGGTAGCCAACATGCTATGAAAGTGTAATTTCAGTGATTTAACAGAGTTTTCCCTAAGTGTGCTATAATATTGTTATAATGTGGCATCATGTATAATAACACATTATTATTATTATTATTGAACTTTCAACCGTATTTAATCAATATTTTAAGCCAAGTTGGATGCACTATCCTCTGTAATCCTTGGGCCATACTGTATGAAGACTTTATTTTACAATGTTGTATTTATGCTTATTTTTTTAAAATAAGTATAGGTTTATGTATTTTTAGTGTAGTGTTCTCTGTACAAAAGGCCATATTGAATTTTTACTTGCTTTGATAACATGTGTTTTGCCTATGCAGATAGTCCTTGATTTATGACTACAATTGTGCTCAGCAAGAAAAGCAAGTACATTTTGCCTCATGTATGACCTTTCCAGCCCAATTGTTAAACGAATACTGCAGTTTTTAAGATAGTCACATGTTTTTTTAAGTAAATCTGCCTTCCCCGTGGTCTTTGCTGGTAGAAGTTAGCAAAAGTTGATAATTTGAACCCAAGACTCAGCAACCCTCATAAATATGAATCCATTGCCAACCATCTGAATTTTGATCATATGACCTTGGGGATGCTCCAATGGTTGTAACTCTGAAAAACAGCCTAAGTTGCTTTTTTTCAGTGCCGTTATAATTTTGAAGGGTCACTAAATGAACTGTTGTAAGTAGAAGTCTACCTGCAGATGTTTCTGGGTTCAGTCTCAGACATCTACAGTTAAAACAATTAGGTAAGCTAAAGATGAGTAAGACTACTGTGACTCACAAACTTTCAATGCAGCGTAGGCTATAATTGAAAATCAGAACGTGTGATGTCTGCGGACATTGATATATCCAGCTCCATTCCTCTTGGTGTCTGCTAGACTTCCTATAGAACCTGATTTTAATTTCATGTATATATATATTTAGTGCTTTTTTATAGTTCATACTTTCTTCTAAGAATTCTTCTTTGCCTTATATAGGTTTTTATAGCAATTCTTAGGAGAAATGTATGGAAGGGCTACAGCTCAGGGATTTGTTTGACAATAAATTCCTTTTCCAGAAAAAAAGGGAAAGATAAACTATTAATGGAAGAGACATGGCAAAAAGACAAGGTAGGAACTAGAGGAGATGGCAGAAAATAATCTCATCAGTTTGCTTTCTAGAAAGTTTTTTTTTTGAAAGTCCATGTCTGCAATGTAGCCATTTTGTTAAGTCATTTTCAAGTGAGTCTATTACCCACTCATAAAATTTCAGTTGTGTCCTTTGCCAACACCTGCAATTCAAGATTGTTTGCTACAATTTCACTGTGTCTCTACTACTGGATTTTAAACAGAACAAATGGAAGAATTGGATCTACAGTTTACACGAATTCCTGTTTAGGCAGCCACCTTATACTTGCAGTTCTAAAGGGATTATTTAGTGTTCTATAATCCTATGGTCGCAGTAGTTAAAATGTTCATAGGTAGCATCAAAGAGTATGTGCTATTGAAAAGAAATAGACATTGCTTCATCCATCTGAATTGGATTGTGAGTCAGCTTCAGCTTTAGTAGAAAGGTAATAACGCTGTACAATGGGATTATTTGCATCGCTAATTTGATTAGTTGATCTGAATTTAAAAGATTTACAATTCTAATCTTTACAAGTATATTCAATGTCAACTCCATTTAATTCATTGGAATTTGCTCCCATCAAGGAATATACAACTAGAATCGTAACTACATTTTTGTAAGCCCACACTGTACTTGGTTCCAGAAGTAGCTATGAATTCCAGTTGAAATCCTCTTTGTATTTGCTTGTCCTCCCATTTTTCTTTTTCTTTTTTGTTGCATAATTCTTTTCTAAAGATATTAGATAAGTTAGAAAAACCAACACACCCCTGTTCCAATATTAACCTGATATGTGTCTTTATGATAACAGTTTTACGGGCATGCCATCAAACATTGTGGTAACTGAAATCTGACATTCAGCTGAATTGCTCAAGAGTTAATATTTTACGCAATCCAAGGTAAAAAGAAGCATTTAATTTTAATGACAGACTGATCAGGAGCCTGTTCGGTTAAACTGTAGTACACAATGAATGCTGGCTCAGAATGTTCCCAGTAGTGAATAAAAAGGGGATTGGCTGAACTCGTTTTCCTTCTTTGTAGCAAGGCAATAAATTTTTAATAGGCCATGATATTCTCAGAATGTTCAAGGTAAGTGCAAAATGTGTGCTCTTTGGAACCGCCTTTCAAATTCTTCGGCACTAACACATGCTGGTATCAGCTGGCTGAAGGTCACTTTTCACCCTTATTGCAATTCCAGGAGAACCCAACTGCAGTTACTTGTCTTATGTTTAGAAAAGTATTAGATGTTGAAAATGATTGTGGCATAGTTGGCTGAGAGTCAACTGGGAACTCGGACACTGAGTTCAAGGCTCATTTGTGCATTTTATATATGCTACATTGACTTCATTCAGATGTTAACAGTTTCTAACCAGACCTTGCAGGCCTTTTTTGTTCATAATGGCTTTTAATTAATTACACTGGGCTTGATTTTTATCCATCATTAGTTCTTTGTTTCACGTTTTTATAGTGTTTCTGTTTTCCCGATTTGAGTTTTCTTCAATTGTTCTTGAAAACATGGGAACTATGGACAATACATTGCTTGGAACGGAAGGGGATAGAATATAAATAGAAAAATTAATTCTCTAGTCCTCAACTTATGATGATAAGTGGGAACAGAATTTCCATTGCTGAGCAAGGTTGTTGATAAATGAATCTCACGCCTGATTTTAAAATCATTTTTGCCATAGTTGTTGGTTTATTTATTTATTTATTTAAATTAATTTGCTGCCCAATTCATTTCGAAGCGAATCTGGGCGGCTCACAGCATAAAAACATTTAAATCAACTGAGAGAAACATTCCTAACACAATAAAATGAAAGTAACTATCAAATAAAATCATAGTTTCAAGATAGGGAAGAAGGAAACTGGATGGAAGGGAGATGGACTGGTTCTAAATTAATCAAATATCTCCAGTGTGATACTTTCCTGTTGGGCCCCCAAGTCATCTGACAGAGTTAGGTCTTACGGCTGTTAAGGGGAAGGTCAGAAGTGTAGGAGCTGATTTTACCTCGGGGTAAGATATAGGTACTCCTTGACTTACAACAGTTCATTTAGTGAGTGTTCAAAATTATAGTGACACAGAAAAAAGTGAGTTATGACCATTTTTCACAATTGTGATTGCTTGCGGCATCCCCATGGTCCTGTGAACAAAATTCAGATGCTTGGCAACTGGTTCATATTTATGATGGTTGCAGTGTCACCGGGTCATGGGATGAACTTTTGCATTTTTCTGACAAGCAAAGACAATGGGGAAGCCAGATTCATTTAACTACCGGGTTACTAACTTAACAACTGCAATGATTCACTTAACAACGGTGGCAAGAAAAGTCGTAAAATGGGGCAAATGTCAGTTAACAAATGTATCACTTAGCAACATAAATGTTTGGGCTCCATTGTGGTTGTAAGTCAAGGACTAGCCGTATTCCAAAAGGCAACCACAGCAGAGAACACTCTTCTGGATCCCGCAGCTGACAGGATCTACAATATGTCTTCTCTGCTGGCACAGGTGGGGGTAGGCCAATACCATCAGGTTGAGATGGTTCCTCAACTAACCTGGATCTTTGCCTTGCAGGGATTTAAAGGTAATAACCAACACCTTGAATTGAACTTGGAAGTAAACCAGCAATGTGTGCAGCTGGCGGAGCAGTGTAACATGGCTCACTCTGGCAGCCCTAAGAACTGCCTGCACTGCCACACTCTTGAATGTTCTTCAAGGGTAGTCCCACGTAGAGCGCATTGCAGTAGTCCAAACGTGAGATGACTAGGGCTTGAATGACTGAACACAGGATTGTTAAGTGAGTACCTAAGTTGTTAAATGAATCATGTCATTAAGCAAATGTGGATTCCCCCATTGACTTTGATTGCCAGAAACTGTCTGGAAAGACTGCAAATGGTGATGATGTGACAATGGGACATTGCAACCATAGAAAATACATACTAATTGCCAAGTGCCCAAATTTTGATTAAGTGACTGTGGAGATGCTGTAACGGCCATAAGTGCAAGGACTGGTTGTAAATCAATTTTTTTCAGTTTGTTTATAAATTTGACTGGTCACTAAATGAATGCTTTTAAGCTAAGGACTACTTATAATTAATTAAAGTGAGCGTAGTGCAGAGCCTTTAATGTAACAGCTTCCAGTTTGTTTTTAATTGGAGTTCAAGAATATATTTATAAGGCTATGTGGTATAGTTGCCTTGATTTGGGAATTAAAAAAAAATTCTGATTATAAATTGTTTTGAATGCAATTTTATTGTGAAAAAGTGGATGTAAATGAAGTAATATATTGTTAAATACATTAGGCCCTTACAAATAAATGATTTGATTTCAAGGAAGTTCATGATTTCAAATTGAATCAAGTTCCTTCAGATTGCTTCAAACTCAATTATATTTGATAGACTTCCTGGCTTTGCAAAGTCTTGAACATTTTTCTTTGATATAGTGCACTTGTTATTCAGTATAAAGCATATATTACAAATTATTTTTCATAGAATTTCCTCATTTACACAATTATTTTATTTATTTTATTTATAAAATTTCTATACCGCCCTTCTCCCTAGGGACTCAGGGCGGTGTACAGCCAAATCCGAACCCCAAAATACAATACAAAAATTAAAAAAGAATTAAATACTGGCTGATTGCAATTAATAACCCCCCCCCCAACTTTAAAACCTCAATTAAAATCCAAAGTTCGGAGACAAATTAAAACTATCTCAGCCCAGGCCAGCCTGCTCAAAGAGCCAGGTCTTCAACGCGCGCCTGAAGGCCCTCAGGTCCGTGCTGGTACGAAGTTCAGGTGGCAGAGTGTTCCAGAGGGCAGGGGCCCCCACAGAGAAGGCCCTACTCCTTGGGGCCGCCAGACGACACATAGTGGCCGACGGCACCCGGAGAAGGCCCTCCCTGTGCGAACGCACCGGCCTGCTGGAGATCACCGGTAGAATGCGGTCCTGCAGATAACCTGGCCCAATGCCATGAATCGCCCTAAAGGTCAAAACTAGAACCTTAAAGCGAACCCGGAGAGCCACTGGCAACCAATGCAGCTCGCGCAGGAGAGGCGTCACATGGGTGCTACGTGACGCCCCCATGATTACCCGCACGGCTGCATTTTGCACCAGTTGGAGTCTCCGAGTGCTCCCCGCAGGGAGCCCCATGTAGAGGGCATTACAATAGTCCAGGCGAGAGGTGACAAGGGCCTGAGTGACCGTGCGCAGGGCGTCCCGATCCAGAAAGGGTCGCAATCGGTAGATCCGACGGATCTGATGAAACGCCCCCCTGGAGACGGCCGCAATATGATGTTCAAGCGACAGCCGTACATCCAGGAGGACTCCCAGATTGCGAGCCCTCTCTGTGGGGGGCAAAATTTCCCCCCCGATAGCCAGCGAAGGTGTCAGCTGGCTATATCGGGGCGCCGAGAACCACAGCCACTCGGTCTTGGATGGGTTGAGCCGGAGCCTGTTCTCGCCCATCCAATCCCGCACGGCCTCCAGGCACCGGGACATAGCCCCCACAGCATCGTTGGGGTGGTCCGGGGTGGAGATGTACAATTGGGTGTCATCTGCATACAAATGACACCTCACCCCGAGACCACGGATGATCTCACCCAGCGGCTTCATATAGATGTTGAACAAGAGAGGGGAGAGGACCGACCCCTGAGGCACCCCACAAACCAGGGGCCTAGAGGTGGACCTCTCCCCTCCCGCCAACACAAATTGCGAGCGGTCGGAGAGGAAGGAGAAGAACCATCGAAGGACGGTTCCCCCAATCCCCAACCCCTCCAACCGTCGCAATAGGATACTATGGTCGATAGTATCAAAAGCCGCCGAGAGATCTAATAGGACCAGGACAGAGGAGAACCCTCTGTCACGAGCCCTCCAGAGATCGTCAACCAACGCGACCAATGCCGTCTCAGTGCTATGTCCAGGCCTGAAGCCCGATTGGAATGGATCGAGGTAAGTCGTTTCCTCCAGGTACTGAGGGAGCTGACGTGCCACCACGCTCTCAACAACCTTCGCCACAAAGGGAAGGTTGGAGACTGGACGATAGTTGTTTAAAACAGCTGGATCCAGGGAAGGCTTCTTGAGGAGGGGCCGCACCATCGCCATCTTCAAGGCGGTAGGAAGCGACCCCTCTCTCAAAGAAGCGTTGATAATCCCCTGGAGCCAGCCTCGTGTCGTCTCCCTGGCAGCCGAAACCAGCCAGGAAAGGCACGGGTCCAATAAACAGGTGGTGGCATTCAGACCCCCCAGCAACCTGTCCACGCCCTCAGCAGTCACAGGATCGAACTCCCCCCAGATAACATTCACAAGACCTGCCCCGGACACCTCCCCCGGGACCATCCAATTGGAGTCGAGCCCCTCCCGAATCTGAGCGATTTTGTCGTGCAGAAATCAAGAAAACTCCTCCGCCCTACCCTGCAAGAGGTCATCCCGCGCTCTCGGTTCAAGTAGAGAGCGGGTCACTCTAAACAGGGCAGCAGACCGATTTCCTGCCGACGCAATAAGGGCGGAGAAATACGAAGATTTCGCCGCCCCCATTGCCACAAGGTAAGTTTTAATATGAGACCTCACCTGCGTTCGATCAGACTCAGAACGGCTTGCCCTCCAAATGCTCTCTAGACGTCTTTTCCGGCACTTCATCTCCCGTAGCTCCTCCATATACCACGGAGCCAAATGGGATCTCTGCCGGGTCAGAGGTCGCAGAGGCACAACTCGATCTAGAGCCCTGGCGGCCAACCCATCCCAGGTGGCCACCAGGTCTCCAGGTGAGCTGTGAGCCAGAGACTCAGGAAATGGCCCAAGCTCCCTCTGGAACCGCTCCGGGTCCATCAGGCGCCTGGGGCGGAACAATCTATATGGCTTCGCCTCCCTGCGGTGGGGGGTGGCGGAACAGAAGTCCAGTCTGAGGAGGGAATGATCTGTCCATGACAAGGGTGTGATTACTAAATCCCCGAAATAACTTACCAAGTTTTTTTCATTGTCCCCAATTAAAAAATCTCTCCCTCTCTCTCCCCCTTTCTTTCTCCTGCCTTTGAAACACAAATTCAAATTAAATAATTGAAAATATTGTTTCTTATTGTAATGTGGTTGATTGATACATCCTGTATTACATCCTTTTCATCGTGAATTGAAATATACTGAAAGAATAAGAGTTAAAATATTATTGTCATTCTAAATGTAAGAAAAATTCAACCACAAGGAAAACTTTACTCTGGCAATGGTAATGCATTGCAAGAAACTCTGCTTAGCTCCACAAGCTTCTAACCCTGACCCAAACATGGGACTGTTGTTATGCATAGAATTTCATGTCTGCTTTTCAAACATCATAGTAATTTTTTAAAAAATCTAATTAGTTTTATTTTTACAAATTCTCATTTGGCACATACTTTTTATAATAGTTTCCAGATAATTGACTGAATGATGAGTGATTTTGTGGAGTTCTGAGAAGGAAAAGATAAAAGTTATATTGTTCTAATTGTGCTTGTGTGTGTATTTTACAATTACCTGATTTAAAGATGTTTATCTCATTGTTCACAGTTCCATGCTACTGCACGTAAATGGCCTTTCTGTAAAACAACCTGAGAGTATCAAAAGCAATGGAAACAAGATAAAATATCAACAATATAACATAAGCTTTTAAAAAAGGGCATAGCAATAATATCAGTGCACTTCAGTATGCTTTTGTGAAGTAGGCTTTTGATACTATCGACCATAGTATCCTATTGCGACGGTTTACATACAGTAACTTGCTCTGCCATTCTTGGTTGGGATAGATCATCTCCTTTAAAGTTCCTTGTTGAGAGCTTTGTTTGGTGTATTCGCTATTTATCTTAGTACTTATCTTAGAAAATGTTTGGGTCAGGGGCGGGGGTGGGATACACAGGGTTAACTATCGGTTCGGGATTTACGAGCTTCCCTGTACACTGTGAGCCGCGCGCCTGTAACTCGTCATCAGCATGCTGTGTGCAGAGACGCAGCCTTTGAAACAGCCCTGTTTTCCTGCTTTTTTAACTACAGCTGTGCCTCGTTCGGCAGCTGAAGTTGAAAAATCAGGAAATAAAGATCAGGTAAGAGCCCGAGTGGGCGGGTGGGCAAAAACATTCAGAACTACCGGTTCTACAGAGGTGGACAGAACTGGTAGAAACCCACCCCTGGTCAGGGATCCCCAAGCCCGGATCCATGCACCAGCATTCGTGCATGCCAGAAACTGGGCTGCGCAAACAAGTGAAGCCCCATCTCCTGGATGCAAGCAGCACATGAAGCCACGCCCCCTCTGGTCCATGAAAAACCCCTCTCCACAGAATAAGTCTCTGGGGCCCAAAAGGTTGGTGGCTGCTGCTCTGGGCTGTTTGTTTTCTTCTTTACTTTTCGTTATATATTTAAATGGTTTGAGGAAAGGGTTTATCTCTTATGTTCATCCCTGAGTTGCCTATGTTTTCTGCTGGAGAAAGGCATATATTGAAGTTGACAACATGTATACAGTACAGTTTTAGATTGATTCTCGTATTTTTTGAAAAAAATAGACAGCTCATATATGATTTGGAATTGTTTCTATTTCAATGTACAGTGATAAAATTTGAACATAAATAAGAATATTATAGTATTACTGCTAGATCCTATTCAGGATTGCTCACTGGATCTTGAAAGGAAATAAATATTTGCTTTGCAGAATGTAAATAGCTCTGCATCTAGAATTACACCAAAATTGATAAAAGGAGAAGATATTCCATTTCCATAGGATTCCCAACCCACACTTTTCCTCAAGTTATACATTCTCCCATATTAAGGGGTAAAAAAAATCTGCCCTGTTCTATTTTATCTCCTACCTGGATATTTATGCTTAGAAAAAGTGCTAGTCTTCAATAGAAAAATATTAGCTGATATAAATGGATGATGCAGTTTTATACAATAAATAAAGTAAGCGTCTCATTTGAAAATACTTTTTAAACCTGGAGTCCCCAACCCCCAGGCCGTGGATTAGTACCGGTCCATGGCCTGTTAGGAACTGGACCGCACATCTGGAAGTGAGTGACAGGTGAGCGAGTAAAAATGAAACCATCCCCTTCCCCATTCTGTGGAAAAATTGTCTTCCACAAAGGTGGTCAATAGTGTAAAAAAGGTTGGGGACTGTTATTTTAAACTATAGTTTTAAAGTATGAGCCTTCAGACAGCTAGTGCTAAGTTCGGAATCCATTCATTTCTGTCTTTAGTGGTAAATAGATGTAACATCTTTCATTCAATCTCTGTTGGTAATGACTTATTGCCTTTTTATAGCAGTGGCAAAAGGTATACAAGCTGCTTCTTAGACAGAAAAGCTCTCTTAGCAACTGTTATGTCTTCAGTGAGCCACAGATAATACATACTGTGTGTTCTTTTGAGCTTTAGAAAATGACCGGCTGACAATTGTGTCTTTGTGAGTCATCAGCTGCTTTTGAATACTGAACTTTTAAATGTGCAATATTTGATTAATCCCTGAATTTTAAATAGTCTGGAGAAGCTAAGAGTATGAAGCTCTCTAATATATATATGGGATTCTCTCTCTCTGTCTCCCCTGCGTCTCTCTCTCTCTCTGAAAATGTCTTTTTGTGGGGCATGTTCTTAAACTAAATTCCATAATTAGAGTCAGAAAACTTTTGTCATTCTTGTCCAGACCTCTTCAACAAGAAATTATTTTTGTTTGTTTGAAAAATAATCTGTGACAATGCTTAGTACAGTTTTCTAGAACTCTCAGAAAAGTTGAAAAGATAAGTATAAAATTAATAAAATATGTATTTTATGGGCATCTGTCTTGATTTTATACTACAATGTCTAGCTAATTACTGATATATACTGTTGTACATGAATAGCAATAGCTGTCAATGAAGATAGTGAAATGTTCCATACTTTTGGAGAAAACTTAAAAAAGTAATGGTCCTTATTTAAAATTCCAGCTTTTGGTGCCAGGTTGACAGATCTTGATATCTTTTATAGAAAATAACTAAGAAGCATTGTTATATCAGGTGTTAGTGGAAGATATATTGAACATATTGTCTATTCTGAAATTGTTACAAAATCCATACATTTGACTTCTGTTTTCTAGAACCAAGAGGAAAGATTTGCTTTCATTGCAGAATGGTATGATCCAAATGCTTCACTTTTTCGGCGCTATGAGCTTCTGTATTACCCTACAGATGGATCAGTGGAAATGGTAAGATTATTGTTTAAAAGTATTTTATAAACTTCAATAATATGGATTTCATGTTACACACACCAGAAACAGAAGAATTGCTTTCCTTGCCTAAGAACTGCATAATGTAGAAGAATACATGGGGCTTCCCTTGAAGAGCACCTGGAGGCTCCAGCTGGTGCAGAATGCGACCGCACGGGTGGTGTTGGGAGCTCCACGGGGCTCCCATGTTATGCCACTCTTGCGTGAGCTGCATTGGCTTCCGGTGGCCCTCCGGGTGCACTTCAAGGTTCTAGTTACCATCTTTAAAGCACTCCATGGCTTGGGACCAGGATATTTGCAGGACCGCCTCCTGCCATTATCGGCCTCCCGTCGGCCAATACGTTCCCATGGAGTCGGCCTCCTCGGGGTGCCACCGGCTGAACGGCTGGCGACCCCGAGGGTGCGGGCCTTCTCGTTGGGGGCACCCTCCCTCTGGAACGAATTACCCCCGGAGATGAGGACTATCCCTGATCTCCTGACCTTCCGGCGCGCGTTGAAAACCTATTTATTTCATCAAGCCGGTCTGGCCTAGGGTTTTTTAGGGGATTTTTATTCAGTCTGGTTTGGTTTTAGATTTTAATCCCTTTATATTTTTTAGCTTTTCAGCCTGCTATATTTGGTTTTTTTAATTGTTTTTAATTCTGTACTGTTTGTATTTTAATTCGGCTGTGCACCACCCTGAGTCCTGTCAGGGAAATAGGGCGGTATATAAGTTCAGTCAATCAATCAATCATTATTTCCCCTTTTCAGAAACCTACATATAATTGCAATATATTTTCATACAAAGAAAGAATGTCATTGAGAAAAACTGAGTATCAGTTTGTATTCCACTCAGTAGAATATTAATTGGGAAAAATATGAAGCTTGCCAACAAATAAGAGCAGGTTGAACAATCTTGCTTGAGATAACTTGAGATAATCCACTTAGCCATTAGGTTCGTTTCCTCTATTTCCATCTTTTTCAGAGGCCTTTTCTATGATCATGGAGATGAAATCCCATGACATACCTCCTTTCATAAGTTAAATCTTATCTGTTATACAGGATTAGTATATAAAGTTTGCTTATCTAATTTTTGGCTTTTCTTCTCCCCCTGTTAAATATTAATGAGTTTACTACTGATCAGAACTTGGATTATTGAATTGGTGCATTTTGTATGTTTATTTGTGTATATGCATATGATCTGCATAGCTCTTATTCGCTTAAAAAAAAGCATAAGGCAAGTGGGATGGATTGGTTTAATATCACAATGTATCATTTATATAACCAGGGATTATTGAATAAACCATGGTTGGCTAAGTTCTCAAAATATACTTAGCAATATTTTTTTTTAAAAAAATAGTTATTTTCTTGAAGAAAATAAAACAGAACCGATAAATAAAATTTTAATAATTCAGATATATTTACCTAAATAATACAAGGTAAGAAGTAAAATTAATACAAGAAATAGAATAATGGGAAAAAGGAATGATTAAGAATAGATTAAGAATATTTATCTGGTTTTCTGCATTATAAAATATTATTTTTTCATGCATTATATATTACAATTTTTAAAAGTTGTAATCTAGATTATTTTTTATTGTTAGTATACAGCTAATTCAAAGGCTGATGATTCACAACTTTAATTAAGCTATAAACCAGAGTTTACAACCACAGTGACTGAACACACACAATCTACTAATCTAAACCCCAACAAACTACATTAGTATGATGTATGAATTGGTGTTTTTTTGTTGTTGTTGGCAGTAGGTCTGATATTTGTTTTTGTGCAATCTCTTCTTTGATGAATGAAATGTCATTCTAATGAAACATTTGCAAGAAAACCACCAAGCTCAGAGAGCACCAAGGACCTCCACAGTCCAACCCTGAGCTACAAATATTCTCTTCTATCAATCTCTTCTTTGCTATTGATAAAAATTGCCAGATTCTTTTTAGACTTCATGGGTCTGAAAGAAAGATGCCACAGATTTATGAAATTGTTGTTATTCTAATGTAAGACTTTTCAATTGGAAGGGCAGGGGTAGGATTCAAATTTTTAACAACCGGTTCTGTGGACGTGGCTTAGGTGGTGGGTGTGGCTTCATGGTCATGTGACTGGGTGGACATGGCTTGGTGGTCATGTTATTGGCTGGATGTGGCCAACCCAATATCATTCACATTGAGGCACCATATCCTCGCCTGGCCTCTCATGACGTGGGGATGTTGCAACAGTCGTAAGTGCAAAAAATGGTCATAAGTCACTTTTTTCAGTGCCATTGTAACTTTGAATGGTCACTCCACACAAGCAAAGTACCAGCAAAGAAGGAGGAAAAATCTCCAGAGACGTTCCTGAGACAGGAAGTCTAGTCCTGCCAAGAATGTTATAAGGGTTAACGGAGAGGCAGTTTCTGTAAGCAACACCAGAATGTTTCCTTCCTGCCTTCCTTACAGAATTAGGCCAATAATTTCTTCTAACAACCAGTTCTCTGAACTGCTTAGAATGTTAACAACTGATTCTAGCGAATAGGTGCAAACCTGTAGAATTCCACCCCTGTGGAAGGGGCAGCATGTGCCTAAGCCAAATTCTAATACAGTGGGCTTCATTTGGTCATGGGCCAAAGAGAGTGCAAGAAAAAGGGAAAAGAAGAAGTCAACAAGCTGTATTTACACATTAGAATAATTCTGTTTACTGACTTTATTATGCACCTGTATCTTTGTGTAAACAGATGCATAATAATTCAGGATGAACAGGTGAGTTATATATAGATGATTGTATTAATATCACAGTTTTCAGAGGTGTTAGCAGTTGAAAATGGATTGAAACTTTTGCAACAATCATCAGAAGAAATGACAAATATTAGCGAAGCATTCTAATATATGGCATAGTGGCTTATAAGAATTTCCAAAATGTGAGCCCACAGGAGAGAAACTTCATTATAAACTGTGTAATGCGTGCAGTGTAAGAAAATGAAGGAACAGCAAACAGAATAAAGGGCCATTGCAAGGACATAATGGCAAATTGGTAATGGATGACAGTGAGAAGACAGAACTTTTAAGTCCTATTTTGCACCTGACTTTTCTTAGAAATGAAATAGAGCTCCAGCTAATTATCATTAGCAAAGAAAGAAGGGAACTGCATCGTAGGATAGGCAAACAGAAGGTAAGAAAAAACATAGGCTAAGAAGAGTGATTGAGAGATGACATAATAACAATATAAGAAGAAGAAAATTGACTTTTGTCAGTTGCCCCATACAGTCAAACCAGTGGGTTAAACCTACCAGGGAGTACCGTATTTTTTGCACTATAAGACACACTCCTTCCCCCCAAAAAAGTGGGTGGAAATGTCTGTGCATCTTATAGAGCGAATGTTGCTGAAGCCTGCCCACTTGCCGGACCCCACTCTTCGATCTCTGCCTCCCAGCAACTTGCCTCCGTGTAGCAAACAGCCTGGTCAGCTTCAGTACAGCCTGATTTAGCATGAGCAGCTGATTGGCGGTTGGATCGATCCCCGCCACCTGGAACGGGCCAAAAACAAGATGTGCAGAGGCTGAAAACGGGAAGTGCAGATGCCAAAAATGGGGCGTGTGGAGGCGGTGATAGGTGGTGGCGATGATGGGCAGCAGTAATCCCCACAGCCTGGAACAGCTGATTGGCGGTATTCCGGGAAGCCGATTGAACTGCCAATCAGCTACTTGTGCTAAATCAGGCTGTGCTGAAGCTGACCAGGCTGTTTGCTGTAAGAAGGCAACTTCTGGGAGGCAGAGTCAGATTTTTTTTTCTTGTTTTCCTCCCCAAAAGCTATGTGCGTCTTATGGTCTGGAATGTCTTATAGTGCAAAAAATACGGTAAGTTGAGGCTTGAGGGCAAGAAAAAAAATTGCCACACAAAGTGTTGAGTCCTTCAAACAGGCTGGGTGACCATATGTTGGCTGAATTCCAGTGCATCCTGTGCTGAGTGGGTGGTTGGATGAGATGATCTCCAAAATGGCATCAATATAATAATTGTTAAATTGTTTAATACAAATGAAACTGGATTTGCCAATGTGTTTTTTGTTAAATTTTTATCTCAACCTTTATATAGTGCTTAAAATCTCAACCCAAAATCACCTATATGTTTCCATACCTGACAATGGACTAGAACTTGGGGGGCTTTGGCATCTGTGCAATATTTTAATCACTACATTACACTGGCTCCTTTTCAGTTGTTTTAGCGTAATTATAATATAACATATTTAATTCATCTCATGATCACATTTAATGGCCATCAGAGGCTCAGTATCCCAAAGGTTCATGCTTAAAATGTGACAAATTACATGAGAACCAACAAATTAGGCAGGTAATTAGAAAACACAATTTGTTAAAAAAAATAACCTATGTGTGATTTTAAACAGAAATCTGAAAAGTTGTCACATTTTTGCCAATAAAACAGAAAATGAAAAAGGCAGAGGGGTATGTTCTGTTCCATCTTCTATTCTATGACCCTTTCTGGATTTTTTTTCTATATGCATCAAGTAGGAATTCAATATCCAACATTTGACTTTATTGGATTTTATGGAAATGTTATATATTTTAATTTAAAAAAACCAAGAACATTAAAACAGCTATTTTTTTACTCTTTAGTACGACATGAAGAATCGCTCCAAATTCTTGAATCGCACTAAATATGAAGATTTGAATTTTAAAGATCTCTTTGTGGGCAACAAAATTACTATTTTTTCACGCCACCTCAATTTGGTAGACTATGCAGATCAATACACCTCTCGCTTGTTGGGCAGTTGCAAAGAAAGGTGAGAAAGTGCTGTTTCTGAACTTCTGAGGAATATTCAATTTTGTAAGTTAATTTAATCAACATACTTCACTTAATGAGTCATATACAAGAATGAGAGGTATTGGTTTTTCTGATGGATGAAAGGAAAAATGGAGAATGGTATTATATTAAATTGGTCCCCAGAAAAATTGGAACCAAGTATGTGAACATAAAAAAGCAGAAGCAAGCTCTTTGTTATAATTGTGTCTTGTTTTTCATATACTTTTCTGCTGCTTTAACTTTGTGTGGTTATATCTTACTTGCTGTCAGGGGCTTACAATTAAAATGTTCAAAAGTATTCATATTAGATCTGTTATAACTCAGACCACTGTCATAGAGCCTAAGTTGGCTGTTCTAAGTTTTAGGATAATCCAAACAGCACCTTGAAACATAAAGAATTAAGATCCTGTGATAAAATGCCAAATAAGCTGGAAAATTACATACAGTAACTACTTCCCCCCCCCAAGATAGTACTACAACAATACAGAAGATTATTTTTCATCTGAATCTAAATTTACTGATGTATGACAAAGCCATTTTTATTTTTAGTACTCATTCTCAAGTTCTTAGTTAATGTAATTAAAATGTGTTTGTGTGTATAAAATATATTTGTGTATTATTTTTATATATGCTCCAATGTATTATTAATAATTAATATGTTTACTTTAAAAAAAAAGAAAACCTGTGTTTTCTTTTGTGTTGGTGTTTCTTACTAACTTATAGTCACAAATTCTTTCAGAAAGAACTGCAAATGGCAAAATAGTTTTTTCAGCACTGTTGAAAATATTTTTAGAAAGGAAGAAAACTAGGTTTTCTTGATGACATTTGCTCATTTGCACATTTGGCAATGTGGATAACAACAACATAATAACATAATAACAACATAAGCGCACCAATGTGCCTCCCATCGCTGTCCTTTTGTTTCTTTTATTTTTCTTATGTGTATTCGTAACTATGTTTTTACTTATATGTATTATCTTGTAAATAATGGACAAATCAAATAAAACATAAGAAATAACAAATATCTCTTCAAAAAATTTGACATCAAATTGTTAAAATAGAAGAGAAATAATGTACACATGTGATTCACTGTCTTCATTAAAATTATTATTTAGCAAGATATTTAGTAGCATCAACATATTATTGATCAATGTGGCATTATTGACATCAAATTAATATTCCAGATTATCTTCTAAAATACAAATCAATACTAAAAGTATGTGGGAACTAGCATTTAGAGATTTTTAAAGTATAGGTAGTCCTCAGCTTACAACTACAATTGAGCCCAAAATTCATGTTGTTAGGAGTGTTTTGCCTTATTTTACAACCTTCCTTGCCACAGTTACTAAGTGAATCAATGCAGTTGTTAAATTAGTAATATGGTTGTTAAGTGAATCTGGCTTCCCCATTGACTTTGTTGTCAGAGGGTCGCAAAAGAGAATCACATGGCCCTGGGACAATGTCATAAACATGGATCAATTGCCGAGCATCTGAATTTTGATCACATGGCCATGGGGATGCTGTAATGGTCGTAAATGTGAAAAATGGTCATAAATCACTTTTTCCAGTGCCATTGTAACTTCAAACGGTCACTAAATGAACTGTTATAAGTCAACTACCTCTACAGCTAGAAAGAGAGGGGACTCTTTAATTATCAAAGAAAATATGTGTTAGGATTTTTTAAAAAGGAGGAGAGGCAACAAAGGAACAATGGATAGGGTCATCTAAAGTGGTAGCTTAGCCTCTGAAAAAAAAACTAAAATTTAATCTGGCATTTCTTTTGAGATATAACAAATGAAATTGTATAGTTTCTAGATCTAAAAGTTTGTATACACTAGAGTCTTTTTTGCATCCTAGATGATTTCATCCCATAATTTGAGTGGTGGCTTAGATTCCTTTCTTTCTTTCATTCCTCACTATTGTTTCCAGGGAAAAACAAAAAAAAAACCAAAAGTCTCCAGTAAACTCCTCCTTTCTTATTTAACTTCAGGGTAGTTCTTGTTCACTGGTTTAGCCAACTTATGATATGAGAGGTAGAAGGGATTGGTTCTCAGGTCAACTGTGAGTATCTTCTGACCTACACAAAACTTTAGAAACTTGTATTGTCACTAAATATCCAGCTTAATCCTCAGGAAATTTGTTAAAACTGAGCCTGTATTGTGAAGTTTTTTGAGATGACTGTGTTTATCTGGCTTGGAGCTGACCATGGTGCTTGAACTACTTGATTTCCTCAGGGAAAATTTAGAAAAGCACAAAAAAACCCCAAACAAACGTAGTGCTGGTTTCCCACACTTAGTTAGGGCTTTGCTTCCTCTTCTTTTTCTCTGTCACACCCATTTTGTCATATCCCCTCCCCATAAGTATCACAATCCAGATACTACCATAAATAAAATTTCAACCAATTGTTTGCTTTCTGAGTTTCTGACAAAGGAAAATACTAAAGGCATAATTTTCTTCCTTAACTGCTCTATAGTCCAAGACTATATATTCCAGTTATGTTGCAGTTATCAAAGGAACATGTTCATGGGATAGTGGGGGTGACAGAATAAAAAAAAATCTGCTGGATTTCATTTAGGCTGTTGAAAAACCAGCACCTCTAAGAATATATTTCCATTTTGCAGTATGAGAATATTAAAAACAATATTGCAAAAGTAAAATTAGCTACCCTACCTGCCCTACTTTGAGCCATATATTAGGGTAATATTTCTTCCTGTCCTTCCTAATAAATAGCTACTTAACAAATACATGGGTCCTATATTTGCTTAACATAAAGTCCCTTTCCTCTCTAACTAGAATTTGAAGAGGACAAAAGGACAGCAATGTCTAAAGAAGTACCCTCCTTATTATTTGTTCCTGTGTAACTTCTTGTTTCAAAACTCATTTTATTACTGATATGTTTGGGCTAAATATTTTAATTATCTATCTGGGTACTAGGAATGATCACATAATTATAATTGATATTATTATGTTTTCCTGTCTTGGTAACGTTGATGCATAAGCTAATTTTTTTTAAATTTCTCATTTAAATCTGATAATAGAACCTTGGCATTATTAAAACCAGATGTAGGACTCAGAGTTGGAGAAGTTATTGATATGATTATTAATTCTGGTTTTACAATAACAAAGGCTAAAATGGTGAAACTTACAAGGTGAGATTTTAATCATTATTTTTCAAAAAATGGAAATATGGTTTATATTTTAAATCTTTACTGATTCATGAAGTATAATCTTTAGCTTTTTGTAAAACTATCCTAAAATGTATAGCTGTTGCCAATCTATGTTCTCTCATGATATCTTATTAAAGTATGACCATGAAACTATCATATTTAGCATTTCCATCTTGAACCATGTTGTAGCCAAAGAATAGAAGAAATGAAGATAAATGTTTTGGAGTTTGTAGCAATCTAGCCAGCACACAAAGAAATAATTCAGCAGGATTCATTATATAGAAGAAACTTCTTTATATATACAATAATATAAAACATGATGCATGTATATAATACCCATGCAGCTCTTGCAACATGGTGGAGAGAAGAAGTAGCAAGTACAAGAACAAGCACACTAGAACTATTTTTATACATAGAACAGTTAAGCTAAGCCACACCCAGGCTGCAAGCCATCTTGCAACAAATCTTGTGTCTTAGTCACCAAACAGTCCCCATTGACTGACTTGTTGCCATGTCTATTCCAGTTCATGAATCCTTATACACTGACAAAATACTATGTGTTATAATGTGATCTCACATGAATGAATAAATCTATCTGTATATCTAAAAGCAAAATACCACTCAAGCATCATCACAAAATCTCCAGAACCGTAAAGCCTATAAACTTGAAATTTAGCACTTATGTTCCTCTTGGCTTCTAAGTGCTCACTAAGAAAGGATTTTTCAAAATGACCATCAGAGCATTATTATTTTGTATATTATTATTAACACGCTCTGATGCTAAGGAGTTCTACTCCCATTCCCCACCTGAAAAGAAATCTGTTCCAAATGCAAAACAGAAGAAGAGTTTCAGTTTCAGTTTTAGTTTCACAGCACCAAGCAGCTTTAGTACAGAACAGTTGAGCTAAGCCATGCCCAGGCTCCTTGCTGTCTCCTTGCTCACACAGCAAATACTCTTTCAGTTTCCAAACAGCCCTCAACTTTCTCACACACTGACAGGATGCTAGCCAGATGAATACCGATGGATGCTGGTAGGCAGAGGCAGAATTTTTTCCCTTATTTTCCTCCCCAAAAACTAAGCCTCACCACATAGTTTCACAGAGAAGCACAAGTATCAAGCTATGAATGATAAAGACAAAGGATATCTTGCTTGTAGAGTTTGATTCCAATCTGTTACTAAGAAAATGCTAGAAATATTAATATATACACATTAAAATATTAAGAATCCATTAATTAAGAATATTAAAACATTTTAAAATACCTTTTATAGGGGAGAAGCAATGGATTTACATGCAGACCATCAAGCTAAGCCTTACTACAAGTGAGTATATATTTTAGTATACAGAGTGGTTTCACTTGTATGTTATATTCCATAAAATAACTCTTACCATGTTGCTTTCTATTGATGTCCCTTGAGTTATTTACACAAACATAACGTAGATAGTATTTGATAAGCATAGAAAACTAGACTTCTCTTAATTTCATATTGTTTTCCTGATTTTGTTGACATATCCATATGATTTTCTTGATAATAATAAATCATTTTTATTGCTACCTTTTAAAATGTATTTTTGATTTTAGCATTAAAAATGTGGTCTTCTACTCAAGTGCTAATCATGCCAGGCCTAGTTTAGATGTTTTTAGTATCAGCTAGGTCCTGCAACCCGCTCTGATACTTATATTCTAATAAACTAAACAATTCTAACAACATTAAAATACTGTTTTGGAATTTTTTTACAGTAGTGTACATGGTCTTATCTTAATACATACATTTCATTCTACATTTTACTGTGGTCTTGCATACTTAGTCTTTTTCCAGTGTGTTTTTATTTCAGAATGGTCTTGATCCTTTTCATTTTCCTTACCATTAAGCAAATTGACTTTATAGTACAGTACAGTATAGTACAGTAGTATAGTACTGTGGAGTGTATGAGTAGTATAGTAATGTGGAGTGTATGAAATATCTGGTAAATCAGAAAGCTATTGTTATTCAGCATAGACAGATTGGTAATTGAAGGACAATAATTTGTTTATAGCAATTTCCTTGATGGTTGCTGCCAAAAAAGTGATATATTGGTGTATTAAAAAAAGGTGTTCTTGTTACTATCTGCAATATATAAAGTTAACCAGTTCCTCCTTTCCAGGAGACAAGGAGTAGGCAACTTCACAAGCTGCCTGCCTCTGTGTTCCAGGACACGGTAGCATGCTCTTTGGTTTAAAGTCTATTGGGTAGAGCATGGGAGCCAGATGTGCACATTATACCTTATTATAGGTGTCCTCAACTTAAAACTATATGTTCAACAACCAGCTGAAATTACAATTTCACTAAATGAAGATAGTTATGAGCACTGCCTGAAGTTGTGGCTATGGTCACAAGATAAAAATTCAAGTGCTTTGCAACTGACATGCCTTTACAACCTTGGGGATGCTGCAACTCCCCCTGCATATCCCCACCCCCTTTAGGCTGCTTGCACAGCCCCTTTCAGCAGCAGCAGCAGCAGCAGCAGCAGCTACAATTGTCCCTGCAGCCCAGATGACCTTCACCATCTTGATTCTTTCTTCAAATCAATGTCTCTTTTTATGTGAAAGCCCTTGCATGTGCAAAAGAAATGGTGCACATGTGATTTGAGGAAATGAAGCTCTTGAAGCAACCCAAGAACATTCTTCAAACCACACGTCCCATGGGATTTGGAAAAGTCTAGAACATTTCTAATGAGATGCCAGCTGGTGGAAGGAAAGGGATGCCTGTTTGAAGAAGATAGGGGAAGCTAGGTTGCAGAGGAAAGGGAAGCCAGATTAAGAATGGCTTGAAGTAGTGAAGGTTAACTGGGCAGCAGGGGCAATTGGGACCACCACTGGCAGTACCACTGTGCAGAGCCGAAAGACCCCTTGCGGATGGGAGGGAGAATGATCCCTACCTAAACTCCACCTAACAATCCAGATGATCACCTAACACCTGCAACTAGGAATGATGGAATTGTGGTCATTGAGTGAGGTGGTGATGTAAGTTGAGGATTACCTATATAAGAGTAATGTTAGGAAATTCAATGATCTATACTTACATCCAGATTATCCACTTAATTAGGTGCTGCTGTTTCTGGGAGCAGTATTGATGTGCTAAATTTATTTTGTAGTGCTTTATATACACACTGAGACTGGTACTTTGTTTTTTTGACATGCCTGTTTGCGAATGAACAGGATTGCCCATATATGTACATAAATAATAGACAAAGTTCTACCGAGAGAGATGCCTGGCTTGATAGATCTGGCAAACTTCATTTGGCCTCTTAAGCTGACACCTCCTAAGAAGCCAAAAGTTTAGAAATTTTGTAGCTGCTTAATCTGCAATTAAACATAACATCAGAGTTCTTGAGTAGTCAGCAAATCCATTATCTTTTTTTCAGTTCTGCTTTTTCTTAAAACATTAAAATAGTTTCAGATATTGCAAAAGATAAGGGAATGAACAAAGTATTGTTTTGAAAATAGTATTGTGAAATTATTATTTATAATCAGATTTTTCTGCAAGTTACTGTTTTACTGTAGTAGCTTAATATTTGTGCTATGTACCCAACTTTATTGTTATTGTTCTGTTTAGAAGAATCCTGTTGAAATATTTCATTTCCCTGACTATTCTATTTTTTGCTTTCAGTGAACTTCTTGAGTTTATTACAAGTGGCCCTGTTGTTGCCATGGAGATTTTGGGAGATGATGCCATAGGTAAATGGAAACAATTGTTAGGGCCTGCAAATTCAATTGTGGCACGAACTGATGCTCCAAACAGCGTTAGAGCACGTTTTGGAAGTGACAGCATAAGAAATGTGGCTCATGGCCCTGATTCCTTTGCCTCTGCTGCTAGTGTAAGTTTCTCAAATATACATTTGATAGCTCGTTCTGCACATTATTTGGTTTCTGTTAGCATATTATAAGAATATTTTTTCATACCTCTCACTTAAATTTATTTAACTGATTTAACTGATGCACGTAAATATATAGACTGAACTTCTTTCTTTCTAAACTCTGTTTAAATTAGTTCTTTTGAACAGTAGTTCTTTATTGACTGGCCTCCTAATTCCATAGCTTTCAGCTTAGCTTTGATCAAATGAGGCAATCCTGCTAAGACAGTAGCAGATCTAAAGCATGCTATAAACAAATTACTTACACAAATATCTTAATACTGGGGCAAAATGTTTGCTTTTAGAAAAATATTTAGTGATTTGTTATGAAGATTTCTTCAACAAATCAGAGTATTCTCTTGTCCAGTCCTCCACTTCAGATAAGTAAGTCTCATATCTTCCTGATTCAGGAAGAGTTTGTCCAGGAAAATCACTGTACTGTGTAACTAATTATGTTTACACCACTTCATCTAATTTTTTCACTTTAAAGCCTCCCCTACATTGTTGTTACTTTGAATAATGATAATAGGATTTCAATCAAATATTGCCCTGAGCTAATAAAGGATTGCATGATAATATTCTAGATAAATGAAATAGTCAATCTTACAAAATAAAATAAGATATATAAGATATATAATGTATACTTCATTTTAATTTTCATCTTGTTAGAATTGAAACTATAAATAATAATGCATAGCCATATAGAATTTTAAAAATAGTTTCTTAACTATTCATTGCGGTGGATTAAATAATCTTAAACAGATTAATTGGAGGCTCATCTGAAGGCAAAATTTCACGAGTCTTTCCAAGCTATAAGAAAACAGATTGGACAATATATTTGCATTTTACTTTCTGATGCCTGCTTTTCTTTCCATGGAAACATGTTTCTTGATGTTGATTAGAGGAGCTAAGAATAGTGCTGCTGGCAGTGTTTTAATTACTCCCTTATTTGTCCCTGCTGTGCATCCTTAAAAGTATTTTAATGTGGTATTATGCATTTAACAGTGGGATTATGGGTTGTGAAGAGTTAAAGAATCCATTAATTTTTACATTGTTGAATGTTATACAACTATAAAATGGTATACCACATGTTCATGCCATTGAAAATTTTTAAGCTTAAGAAATCATAAATTAGGGTGACAAAAAAAGAGGGACTAGTCCTTGGCACTTGAAATTTCTTTCTTTTTGCTACTGATTTCCTCCTCCTCCCAATTTTCTTATCTTCTCTAACTTTCTCCTTGTTTTGTGTTGCTTGGAGAAAGAGAAATATTTATACTGAGATTACTTAGCAATCCAGGATCATTGTATTATAGAAGACAATAGGCATTGTTCTTACTATTGGAGATAAGTGAAAACATCTGTCAGGACTGAGCTGAAGTTCTGGGAGAAATAACAGGTGATCCAATTCACAGGTGCCCTTGCTAGCCTGAGATTTTATCTCGGTGTCCTGTTCATGAGAAAACAGGCTACTAATGTGAAAAAAATATACAGAATATATTTTGCAGAAGCTGTGTTGGTAAAGTAGAAAAGAAATTACTTGGTTGTTCATTTGTGAAGACCAACTTTGGGATAAAGAACTGGAAATTAATCTCTCTGAATAGGTATTAAAATTGCAGGTTTGAGAGAATAGATTCAGAATATGTACATACTGTCCAATTGAGCAACTCATGTAGTTCCATGAATTTCATGTAGTTCCATGATTTCTGCTGATTGGATTTTTGAAATTGTGGTTCTAAGATTTTCTGTAGCTGTTGGAGCGGGGTTCTAGCACCCAATCCAGTCTGCATTTTTTATTTAAAAAAACAACACAAGAGAAGGATCTCACCTCATCATGAAGAGAACCTCTGATGTTGTTCATGATGACCTTTCTCTCCCCAGTGAGCAGCTAGCCCTGTAAAAAGGCCCTCTGTTTTCTAGGAGTGGGCAAACAGGAAAAACAAACAAAAGAGTATCTGTGCTGTAACAGATAAATAGGAAGTAGGACTGTGGTTTCAAGCTTATTTTTGTAATTTGGTTGGGTTTTTTTGCTCCTTTCTCTCATCTCTTTCTCTTTTTATTTATGTTGTTGAATCATCTGCCTGTATTTTTTTTCTTTTTCATTAAATCATTAGCTCTGATTGTTTTCTGTCTCCCTTCTTCTGGTTCAAAGACACATATCCTCTCATTAAGATATTCAGCTTGCTTTGGGATTTGGATTGTTAGGTTTTTATTGTCTTGGGTTTGAAGCTTTTTTCATTTTTTCAGGCTATTAAGACACCTGCTATAGCTTGCTGTTCTTTTGTTTCTTCTGGCCCACCTGATAGCCCAGTGATGGCTAACCATTTTTGGCTTTCTGTGCCAAAAATTGTGTGCACACTTGCATGCTCGTGCTCACGTGCCAGCACCCAGAAGTCAATGCATGCCCCCTCCATGTCCCCTACGCATGCGCACGCAATACCCATCCACTCAACCCCCACTGTCCCCTTACTTGCACTGCACCTCACAGCTGGTTTTCGGCCAGTTTGAGGCCTTTTTCAGCTCCCAGAGGCTTCAGGAAGCTTCTGCAGGCTTCTCAGGCCGAAAACTAGGCCCGTTTCGTCACTTCGGTATTTCCGGAAAAACAGGAAGTGATGAAACGGGCCTAGTTTTCGACCTGAAAAGCCTGCAGAAGCCTTCCTGAAGCTTCTGGGAGGCCGAAAAAGGTCTCAAACTGGGCGAAAATCAGCTGTGAGGTGCGCACATGTGCAGTAAGGTAAGGTTGCCTGCAGCTCACATGCTGGCACAAATGGCTCTGTGTGCCACCTGTGGCACGCGTGCCATAAGTTCGCAATCACGGTGATAGCCTAAAACTCTTTCAATGCAGTCAGCAGTCCTGTGGCATTCAAGTTAGAAAGTTCCTTGTTTGCAAGATATGAGCAGCTAGTAAGAAATCCAGTGTTATATAGTTTATTGTGAAAGATTGAGTGGTAATATAACAAAATAATGAACTCATCTATAGTTACAGCACGATGATTGTGTTGTGGTGACATAAGCTGGTTTTCATGGTTTTCTCCCTGCCTATTCTTGGTAATGCAGTACTGAAATTTGCCTCAAATTTATCAAGGTTTTTTCTTCAGTGAAAGGTTTATTGCATCTTTTTCTTGGCATACAGGTAGTTCTTGACTTATGCCCACAAATGAGCCTGAAATTTCCAATTCAGCTAGATAGTTGTTAAGTGAAATTTGCCTCATTTTAGAAGCCTTCTTGCCACAACTGTTAAGTGAATCACTGCAATTGTTAAGTTAGTAATACAGTTCAGTGAATCTGGCTGAAATGAACAAGCCATTGACTTTGCTTATCAGAAGATCGCAAAAGATGATCACATGACAGTGGGACACTGCAACCTTCATAAATACATGCCAGTTGCCAAGTGTCTGAATTTTGATCACATGACACAGGGACACTACAATGGTCGTAAGTGTGAAAAATGTTTGTTTTTTCAGCACCTTTGTAACTTTGAAAGGTCACTAAATGAATGGTTATAAGTCAAGGACTACCTGTACTTGAGAACTTTTTGAAAATTGGTATTGTTTTGGATCTGTGTTGGAAGTCTACTGTCTATGCTGAATGATAGAACAGTCAGATGAGGCACTTTCAAAAATACGTTAAAAAATAAGGAATGGAAGTGAATTAAATGAAAACCAATGAATCTGACTATTGTAATCTCAGTGCTTTGAGACCTTACTAAATGTATACATTTAATTCCTATTATTTCCAGGAACTGGAATTATTCTTTCCTTCCAATGGAGGCCGTGGACCCACTGGCACTGCTAAGTACACACATTGTACTTGTTGTGTTATTAAACCTCATGCAATTAAAGAAGGTTAGTTATATACCTTGCAGAGTCAATACAAATACATTTTGGTCCTCTTTTTGACTAGTTAGTAGCCATATAAATTATTTCCAAAATGGTACCTCAGCCTGGTTCTAAAAAACAATGCTGTTCCTTTTTGTTAATGTTAATGCTTATAGTTGCAGAGATAAAGACCTGTTTTCCTGTTGCTGCTCATCATTTTTTTCCTTCTTTGACAAAAATCTTTTTTTTACCAGCAGATTGTTTAGTAGTTAGGCTCAGATGATTTCCAGCTGACCTGCTTGCAGAATCAGATGGAGATGTTCTCTGTATGCAATTAAAATACATAAACCACATAAATAATTATTTGGGTTAACAGGTTCTGCAGAGATATTGGCAAGAGAAGGATGTGCAAAACCACTGTGACCTTCATAATGTTTAGAATATGGTATGATAGTTGCTTCTTCCCAGAATACATCAGTAAAATCCTTTAGTACAACAGTAACTACAGCATATAAGAATAGTGGATGCTTTCAAATGAGAAAGAGCTGTTTAATGGGGTTTGTAAAGTATGTTTGATCATTTGAAATCTTTTTTTAAATTTTGGAACTAATTTGATTTTTTTCAAATAAAATTAGCTCATTGTATTATAAGAAAATATTTAACCCTCTGCAACTTTAATGTTAATAACTTCCCAACCTGGGCACCTTTTAAAGCTATGGACTTTAGAATTATTATTAATGATCTTCTGGCTGGAATATTCTAGGGAAATTGAAGAAGAAAGTATATCTGAAGGACATCCAGATTACAGAAAACTGCTATTTTCTACTATTCTTTTTCAAAAGATTTGACTTAATGATTTAAACTCATTCTTTCTTTCTGCCAGTTTCAAAACTATGGTACAGGTAGTCCAATTACTGACCATAATTGGATCCTATAACTGTTGCTGAGTACCACTGTCATTAAGTGAGACATCATGTGACCATGCTGGACTTGTATATAATATAATATAGTTAGATCTTGACTTATAACCTTTCATTTACTGGCCATTCAACTTTCCAATGGCATTGAAAAAAATCTCCATTATTCATGCTTACAATTGTTGCAGCACACTCACATTACTAAAATTCAGATTCTTAGCTACTGGCTCAAATTTATGACGCTTGCAGTTTCCTGGGGTCATGAGATCACTTTTTGCGGTCTTCTAACAAGCAAAGTCAGGAAGTCAGATTCACTTAACAGTCGTGTTATCAACTTAACAACTATTGTGATTCACTGAACAACTGTGGCAAGAAAGGTTGTAAAATGGGGCAAAATTCACTTAACTATTTCAGTTAGGAACAGAAATGTTGAGCTTATAAGTCGAGGATTACCTGTATAATATAGCATTGATAAGAAATACAAAGTTTTTCCTTTGATCAGTTTTAAATCTTCCAGTACTCTGCTTTGGATGGTCTCTAGTCCTAGGGTTTTGAGAGACAGAGTAAAATTTATCCAAGGCCACTTCCTCTATGCAATGCATAAATTTTAAACCCTGTGTACATATTTCTCCTATTTCTGTTTTCCTGAGCTAAAAAACATCCAAGAGGTGTTACGGTGTTGGCAGTGTTATTTTCAACCACTTTTCTAATTCGATTTAGGGTGCCTTTGCCTTTTAACACTACCATACCCTGAGCTGACATTATTGAACCTGTCCACTGGGAGCACCTGTTATGCATCCACACTTAAATTTAGAATTTGCAGGATGGATATCAAAAAAGAACACCACCAAAGGAGATGCCATGATAGCAATGAACTTTTGAGAGTTTATTAATTAAAAGTCCCAAATAGGGTCACAGTGCTGATTCTGTGGACAAGTTTTATAGTTCTTTGCCCTATTCCCCTACCTCTAAAAATATTTATCCCAGCACTAAAAGGGATAAGAATTGAAATAATAAGCCTATTTAGAGATAATGAGTGAGAATTTAATTGAAAAAAGGATTCTGCAAAGGTACATATAGTAGTATTGTTATATTAGAAATAGAAATAAGTTTTTAGAAAATATGAGATAATGTGTGATTAAAATGATGGATAAAATACTTATTGTAATGGAATGGAATGTTCGTTAATAAATAAATGGAATAAGAGAAAGTAGAGTTAGGAAAGGAGGAGAACGCTTTAATTAACTATGGAAAGTTTAAGATGTCATAATTGATTTTAGATGTGAGATAATTGTTTATATGTATTCCCAAGGAAGTTGGACTGTAACTGATATTAATAGAATTGAATTGGAAGAGAATGATATATTTCTTTAGTTTAAAGAACATAGTGTGTATTTTAAGAATGTACCAAGCAGAATGTGATTGGAATTTATGTATTATATAGAATGTTATAACTCTAAAGGCATAAATTGAAGTTTAAATAAGAGTTGAATGGATAAAATTTAAAGATATAAAGGTGTCATACTCCAATTAGTAATTACAGGGGAAAATTTGTTTAATGAGAAAAGATAATATGAAACAGGACAGATAAAAGTATAAATATAATGAATAGAAAGATATTAAAACTCGCAAAAAGATATATAACTGAATTTAGATGTGAGATAATTAAAAATAAACTAATATTAAAGATAGAATTGAATTGGAGGGGAATGAGTATCTTATCTACTATTGTTATATAAATTTTTGTTTAAAGAATATAGTGTGTATTTTAAGAAGGTATTAAATAGAATTTGATTTGGATGTATTATATGGAATTTCAAAGGCATAAATCAAAGTTTAAACAAGAGTTGAAATTAAGAGGTATAAAGGTATCATATTTTAATTAAAATTTGGTTAATGATAAAAGATGATATGAAATTTGAAACAGGCAGATAAAGTATAAATACAATGAGTAGAAAGACATTGGAATTTAGAAAAAGATATATAATTGGATTTAGATATGCGATAATTAAGAATATTTAGTAAATTAAAGTTATGGAGAAAAAGTTAAAATAGTAAGAAGATATGGAATAGAATATAAAGATGAATATGAAATTGAGTTCATGTCTGTATAGAGATGTGATAACATAGGACCATGCTATTCTCAAAAAAGATGTTTTATTTGTATTGGAGGGGTTTTTTTGTGAAATTTTTGTGAAAAAAATATTTATCCCAGCACTGAGATAACTAAGTGGAAGGATACTGATATTTGTGTTTACAAATTGTGAAAAAGAAAAGAATGCAAAATTGCAAATAAGCACACAGTTGGGAATTCAGATTGATAGGAATGCTGTTCCCTCCAGCTGTTCGCCTAAAGTGCTTATAACAGCAAGCCACCAGCCACTCTGGAGGCAAAAGCTGTCAGCTATTAACTTGTTAATGTCAAGGCAAGGTTTTTGTTGGTTGCTAGCAGCAGCATAAGCTGCGCCCAAGATAATTAATTTGTTTAAAGTCATGGACTACAGCTTCTTAGCTTGTTTTTGTTAGTGCTTATTAGGGAAGTGCGGCATGGTGGAGAAAGGCCAATAAAAATAGTTTGTTTAATCAATCTCTCTGATTTGCAAGGAGAAAAAATAAATTGCCCATTCATCTAACTCAGGGGTGTCAGACTTGATTACATTGAGGGCCGCATCAGGGTTGTGCTTGACTTTGGGGGCTAGGTTGGGCATGGCCAGCTTGACGTCACTCCTGTTGGGGGTGCCGATGGTGGCCTGGGCACTCTGCCAACAAAAACAGGCTCTCAAGCTCCATATTCGGCTGCCATGGCTTCCTGCAACCCTTTGCCAGTGAAAAAGGAGCTTGGCAGAGCCGCCCTGGAAATAGCAAAGGACCAACCCGCAATGCTTCTGTCAACGAATATGGTCTCCCAAGCTCCTTTTTTGCTGGTAGAGGGTTGCAGGAGGCCATGGCAGCCAAAAACTGAGCTCAGGCACCCATTTTCACTGGCAGAAGCTTTAAGGGCTGATCCTTTGCTGTTTCCAGGGCCAGATCTAAGTACCCTGCAGGCAGGATCTGGCCCTTGGGTCTTGAGTTTGATACCCCTGATCTAACTGAAAGATCTTTCTAAAGATCTTCAATGATGTTTGTTTTTTACCATCCTAACTAGAGTTATGTGTTTTATAATACCCACATATTAGACCAGCTCATAGCTTACATCAAGATTATTTATGATTCATTTAAAAATTACTAATCTCAACATAATCCTTTTACTTCTTATTTTCTTCTAAAGAAATCTTGCCCTTTGATTTCTAGTCATTTGTTTCTGTTTAACCAATTAGCAATTCTCTTATCCCTTGACTGCTAAGTATACTAAACAACTTTTGATGAGAAGCCCTCATCAAAATCTACTATGTTTTCTGGGAAACTACTATTTATGATGCTAGATGTTTGATGCAGTCTCTCTTCTCACTTGGATGTCTTTTTGGGCTCACAGCTCCTGTTCAGATAGCAGATAACAATTATGATTTGGACGGCCTTTGCATTATTTCTGTTGGTGAATTTGCACCAGTTCCATAAATCATTCATGCTCTGGGCACTTCCCCAATGAATGTTGTAATATACTGTACACGTGGTTGCTTTTGAAGAAACTGCAACTAATGCAAAATGCTGTGGTGAAGGCAGTTATAGGTCCTCCACAACCAGCACATAACCTATGCCCTCAGAGCTGCAGTGGTTGTCAATTTTCTTCTGATTACAATTTAAGATGCTGTATCCTATCTGGTCTGGCAGAAGAACCTTTTTATGGGCTACATCTATTAAGAAGTGACATCCGACAGGACTCAGGAGGAGAGCCTTTTCTGCTTTAATACCTACCTCTAGAACATCTTCCTCCTTAAGATAGAGTAAAAAGCAAGAAAAGAAAGGAAATGAAAGAATAAAAGGAATGTATAAGAAAAAGATTCCCAATCATAATCACAAATATAAATACATGCAGTAATCTTCACCCCTATAAGGCTACAAATCTATCTCTTTTTACCACAGCCTATCCCATATCTTAAACAAATTCATAAGACATCAATTTTTCAATCCTGGTGTCAGCAAAAATGTTAGCAGAATTCATAAACATATGTCTTATTTTAACCTTGATCAAATAAACCATCTTTATAATCCTTTTATCTCTTAAAATCTTAATATTCAAATATAAAGATTTTGTCTCTGTCCAATTATTCTTGTCCCATTGCATAGACTTCTTTGGACTTTAACAAACCTTTTTTTTTGTAAATCCAATAAAAATATATTACCCAGATCATTTTCTTGAGAAATAGGGTAATCAAGAGTGAACAAAAAAGCAGTGGGAACTGGATTGACTTCTAACTTCCTTCCCCATTGAGTTTCCTTGTGGGGATCTGGTAGGGAGCATCAGAAATCCTTCCCTCCCTTTCCAGCAGGCATGTAAGTGGCTACTGCTGGATGGGAGAGGGAGTGAGGGATTGTGAGACTGACTGGGAAACTATCATAGAGCATTGAAAATGAAAATCATGTGACTTCAGCAGCAGCCCAGCAGTGCTGCAGCAGCCAATAGCACTGAAACAGCCACAATTTCCCCAAATATCTGTCTCTCTTGAGTCATGGGTCCTGGATTTTAGACACATTCTGTAAATTACCCAATTTGAGGTACGTTGTTCAGAAATAGTTCGCCCTATGAGGCAAACAATTTTGCCCAGGTAATTTTGCCTGTTTTGCCCAGGTAAAGATCATGACAATGAAGAGTTTTACTAGTAAAGTTTAAATTAAACTTATAACTTCATTTTTGTTCATGTAATCATAAGCTCCACACATTTCTGCACTCATTTAGATTCTGGAGAAAGATCACGCACACACATACACATAACTCCATTTTATTTATGCCTTTAGTTACCTTTCTTACCTTTCAAATTATTGTATTCTTTATGCCATGATTATAATCTCATGGGCCTATTAATAATTTTGTTTACCACTCATTATAGCTTTGGTCTTCATGTCATATCAAGGCTTTCATGTCATATTTACTTTTTAGTAATAGACAGACAAACTAGGGTACTAGCCTTAAAGCCCATCCATAGATACAGTGCATTAAATGCAGCAGTTTTTTTTTACACATTACAACTGTTTATTGATCAACTGTTGACATATAACCTGAATCTGCATAACAAACCTTTATTTTTCCCCCTTCTCCCCTCCCACCTCATCCCAAAATAAATCCTCTATTAGTTTAACCCACAGGTGTCAAACTCTCCGTGTCATGTTGCTGTCACATGACATTTCACAGTGTTTTCCCCCTTTGTGGAACTGTGGTAGGCGTGGCCTGAATATAGCACATCCAGCCCGTGGGCCTCCAGTTTGACACCTTTGATCTAACCATTCTTTAAATCTGATGAAATGAGCTTTAGCTTTATATGAACTGTAAGTCTTTTAATAACATTTGTTAGTCAGAAAAGGTGTTAACAAACTTCTGATCATTTGCCACTACAGACTAACATCACTTTCTTTTTATTGGTTTAATGGGTAGATTAACCTAATTACTAACTAGAACAAAAATCCATTCTCAAACACATACCCAGTGGCTGCCATCTTGGCATTAATCTGGATGATTATAGGCAGTCAAAAGATTCAAACTTCTTAACACTTTACTGCCATTTAATGATTGATAGGTCAACCAGCTGACACATCAGTAATCATTTTAGAAAAATTATATGGATGTACTAAAAGCCACACATAGCTTGACAGGTCTCTCTAACACACTGAACCCAAGAACACTTAGCAGTAGCAGCTTTGGACAGCATTGATTAGTGCAACCATTTTGTTCAGAGAGATTAACTCTTTGCCTTTATATAATAGGTGATAGGCCAACGACCTTTGAGAGAGGGGGAGAACTAACAGGATACTATGCCTGGCTTGTACAACCATCACATCAGTGCATATACTTTAATAATGACTTGTGGAGAAATGATTTGTTTAGAAAGTTAAAAGTTTTAGCCAAGAGAAGCCAATAGCATTGTACAACTATAGGGGCAGCAGCAATGCATAGCCCTATTCTGGATGCTGTTAACATGGTGGCAGCAGAATTATAGGGTAATAGGTGTCCCATCTGACTCTGGAACAGAATGTAATGATAGTAAAGTGTGGCTGTGTAGTATCACAATTTTACACGTGGCATTCTCACATAACAAACAATATATGTCAGGTTTAATACACTGTGTCTAGTATGCCACAACTGCAACCAAAGCCAAGTTTTATCTCAAGCAAGCTAGGCCTATCAAATATAGACTATCCAAGGAGATACCCACAGATTACTATGTGATTTTCAAAATCTGATTCCCCCTCCCACAACTGTATCATAGACTTAGAGTACGTGTAAATCATGGTCTACCTGTTTTCTGTAAATTATACATATTTTTGTTTGCTTTAAGCAGAGAAGAAATCCTTCTCAGCTGAGCACCTCAGCTCAAAAGTTTGACTAGGTGTCATACTTATCTCTGTGTCAGATACATACAGATTAGTCCAAATATATTCTGGATTAAAAATAATAATTATATGATAAGAACACCTTAACTCTCAAGCATTTAATATTTTAAAAACTACGCTTATGTATCTGACCATTCTTCCTCCCTATTGTTTGTTTTAATGCAGGAGTAGCTGGAAAGATTATAAAAGCAATTCTTGATGGAGGATTTGAAATCTCAGCCTTGCAGATGGTAACTTATTTTCTTTTTATTCAGCTCTTGTGGAAGTAGGAGGTGGAGAGAAAATTCTACATTTACCACTTTCTGTTTCTACTACAGAGCCACACCTTAATCCATTGCACCTGGGAACAAACATGTCTGCCTTGACTTTCAGTGATTCTCAGCTGAAACAGCTGTGGTCAGAAATTTAGCCGCTTCCTGCAGCTTTGCTGTTAGTGGTGCCTTGTTTCAGGTTTTCAAAACTTTATCTTGCTAAGCAAAGGAAACCAGTCTTTTCATTTTAGTTAAACAAAAAATGGACAGACTTCAAATCTGCTGGATTTATTTTGTTTTTTTCTTAGAATTCCCAGATTGTCAGCCAAAGAAAGGTGAAAATGACTTAAAACTGGATCCGGTTGTCTCTGAATGTATCAGGAAACTAGCAGAACTAAACTGAGCTCACAGTTTTTTTCACATGCAAAACCCATGTTTGTTCATTGCAGGAGTTAGTTTACATAGAAGAAAGCATTTTTCATTGTTGCTGCTGCTAAAGCATTTCAAGATCAGGGCTGCTTGCTCACTTGCTACTGTTTATTTGGATTTACAAAGGCTGATTTGCCTTCCATCTGTAGATCATTATACTTTTCCACCAGCACTGACTACTGAGGCAACTTTAAGGGTGATAATTATTCCGGTTGAATTTGTTGAACACAAATCAATAGAATCTTGATATAAATAAGGTGTATTGAGAAGCATCTGGCTACTTCTCCAGAAGAGAACAAGCAAAAGGACCCATAGCCAACCCTAATCAATTATGGGTAGCTTTTTAAAGAGGCAATGATCAGATTGGTTCTGAAGAAATATCTTCTTAATAAGATGATAATTAGAATTAGTGAGCAGTTTACCCCACTCTCTCAGAGAAAATAGATTTGGTAGTTGCTGAACAGTTTCAGACATTCTTAAACTGATTTTCTGGATCCATTCAGGGCAGCTGCATGCCTGATTTGGAATTTAAAAAATGGTTTCTGGACTGCGTTCAAGTGTGGCAGTGCTGGAACTCATGATCTCCCAGGTTCTAGCCTAACTCTTTAAACATTACATCGTCTGACTCTACAAATACATGCTTAGATATTACAATTAAAACTCACTAGTCAGTGATAACTGCAATAATATTTTACAAGCATTTAAAATTGATTTGACATTAAAATAATATTTAATAAAGTAAAAGGAAACAGAAGCATTATACAAAAAGCATTTAGAAAGCCTCCTCTCTTTTCCCTGCCACATTCTTTCCTTCTTTCAATGTATTGAGAATTTACTTAAATTTTAATCAGTATAAATAATTGAATTATATAGAAAGTTAACAACGATCATGAGCCTTGTGCAGCCTGAAAGTTGACAAAAACTTTTTCCGGAGGATAGAGTGAAATCTTAAGTCTTTTGTGGAGGAAGGTGCATATTTATGCCTAGGAGGCTGTGGGTTTGCAGTTAGTATGTCTACTCTGGAGTAGGTTAGCAACTATAAGGCTGGGAAAGGACTGTCTGCCTGCTATCACCAGCAAAAAGTGCCTGCTCCAGGAGCTCCCACTGAATCTGTCAAGGTTTCTTGCAAATTGTCAGCCCAGACTTTTGTGATCCCTGAATTTACTATATTATTAGTTTGAAGTAAATTTTGTATGTGCTTGACTTTTTATTATGTGGTTTGATGAATGGTGCACACATGCATATAGTCTCAGCTTATTTTCCAAAGAAGAAATAGCCTTTGCGCGATTGAGAAACCACACAATTCCTATCAGGGTTGTTCATGTATAGAAAAAGGGCAGCTATAATTGTTAGGTAGTTTTTAAATATTTGTAAGACAACACTAGTTCCATAATTCTGCTCCACAGAAACTCAAGAATTAGACTATTTCTTTCTATTTTATATACAGTTCTATATGGACCGAGCAAATGCAGAGGAATTCTATGCAGTCTACAAAGGTGTTGTTTCTGAATATTCTGTAAGTAAATAATGAAATCTGTTTCCCCTCCTTTTTAATGCAGGACCATCCTTTTTGTATAGTAATGGTCAGGATTACTACTCATAGTTATGATTGTTTTAAAATTTGCTATAAAATAAACCACAATTTATTGGAGAGATAAACTCTACACATATTAGTTTTGAATCAGCAGTGTGACCTACATAAATTATCTGCACTTTTGGATAGTGGTTTTCCAGGCTAAAAGATACTCCCATTAGTAACATTATGTTGTCTTTGAGAAACATATCAAAATTCTTAATTTTTAAAATTATGATAAATTTTCAAAAATTCCAATTTCTTGCCTCCTTTAAAAATCCTTTTTGCATTTTTCTGCCTTACTTTAAAAATGAATCAAATCCACAAACTAGCAAGTTAATTCTTTTTGTGGCCTCTTTTTCCCCATTCAGGCGGGAATGCTTGGCATACCTTTTGCCTCCCAGATCTTTCTTCAGTCTAATAATATGTCATTACAATCTTTGCAATTGGAAAAGAACTCTCAAAAGCAAATTTTGTTACTGTGCTACATTTGCAGTATTTGCAGGAATGCCACACTTCACAATATTTTCTGAAATGCCACTACACATTTTGCTCTACAAAAGTTGGATGCATTTATGTACCCATTCTATGTTTAGTCTGCCATGCCTCGTTATGGTTCTTTGCTGTTAACAAAATACGCATAACATTTAAAACATCCACAGTTTAAATACCAGTGGTAAATTTAATAAAAAATGACGAGTCAATAATGAAATATAACAAACTGAATTAATACTTTTCTATTAAGAATCAACAAACTCAATAGATAATATCATTATGAAGTGTGACCACTCTAAGAAAAAACTCAATTTCTAGATTCCTCCTAAAGAAAAACAGGAGAGGAGCTAATTTAATTTCACTTCAATTTTCAAGGCCGTAATGTCTAACTATATTTTCCTCCTTAATATTTCCAATCTTGGGATTTTAGACTCTTGTCATAAACAGCGCCCCATGCTTTTCATGCTCTATTAATTTCAAATTGAACTTGATCATAAAACTCATCCATCTCCTTTCCTGCATCCATAGTTGGAGCATAAACTTGGATACACTTGTCAGTTATGTCTAATTGATGACATCTGGTCATTGATTGCTTTGTAACCAAGTAGTGTTCCTGTTGTCTTTTTAACTATGAAAACAAAACCATTCCTTTTTTTTTTATGTCCTGATAGTAAACAGTGTAAACTTCTGACTAAAAGTATTCAATTCCAGTCCATCTCAATTTGCTGATCTTAAGATACCAATGGTTAGTCATTCATGTTCATATTTTATTGAGTTTTCCCAAAGCTTTGGGTTCCCTTTTCCAGCATTGCAACTAGAGATTCTGTAGGCTTTAACCTGGCAACATCATAAACACACTTAGTACTCTAAAAGATTCTCAGCTCTTGTTCATCAGGGTGTTGAATGCCATCCCTTCTGATGCGTCCATTATATCATCAGTCATTTTATATTCCCTATCTATGTGGTTGTCTTGGTAAAATACCAGAGTGAGTTGTTATAACTTTCTATACAATATGAAATGTACAGCTTATAGTGTGTTGGGCTTTTCAAAATGCAAAACAAGCTAGTGGAGATCACACTATCTTGCCATACAAAAATAAATTGTAAAAATAAATTCCTCAGATGTTGGAGAGAGACTTTGCTTGTGATTAATGTTTATTTATCCCAAAATCATCTAGGATAAAAACCCAAGTCTAGTTCAGAGGATTTTTGAAATCTTGATGGTAGAAACAATGATTAACCAAAAAAAGATATTGATAATAGTATAATATATGAATGAAACAACAAGCAAGAAAAATTCTATATAAGGATTTGTTTGCTTATTTCTGTATCCCTGCTTTTTGATTACTGGGATTTCTGTAAAATAATCAACTTAGTAATAGACCCATACAATGTTCAATAATGTGCCTTCAGAACAATGTGAATCAGTTGTGTTTTTTCTGGTTACAGGAGATGGTTGTAGAACTCTGCTCAGGACCTTGTATAGCTCTAGAGATTCGACAGATAGATCCTGAAAAAGTGTTCAGAGACTACTGTGGCCCTTCTGATCCTGTAAGTAACTTATTGAGCAATTAATTTCATAACAAAATAAGACTGATGAGTGAGAATCTGTGAATGTATATCCCTTTACTTTCACCTTTAAAGTAGCTTGGACTGGAGATCCACTTTTGGTTAGATTGTAGTGTTGTACAGAACAGTTCACTCACCTCTTGCTGGGTCAAAATTTCTCTTCCTGTATGAAAAATATATACTGGCATAATAAAGGTGCTTATATTTTCCTTTCTTTGCCAATCTATTAAAGGGCTAAGAACAAATTTGCCAAATTGCATAAGTACACATTTAGGGGTACAACAAAATGAAATGTTATATTTTGAATCCAGACAAAATGCCTTCCATAAATTGAGGAATATCATTGTTCTTCAAAACAAATAAACTTCGGAATGTCTTGGTTGACATCCAGAATGTTGGATGAAACAACATTTGGAGAGGTTGCACAGGATTTTTACAAGGCAAATAGAATGGTTAATGTGTTTCACCCTTTCTCTTCACTCTTCTCATCAGCCACTTCCAATAAAACTCATTGTTTTATCCATCTCCCTAATCTTCCTTCTGTCTCTGTTTTGAGCTTTCACTACAAATGACAGCAGATCTCCATGTTCTCATAAGACTTTTCCTTTACCTCCCTTCGCTTGGAAGCCACCATCGCCACCACAACCAAGATGTTCTTACCCAAATTACTTCTATTCAGTACAGAAATTTTGATTCAGATCCAAAACAAAATAGCCACCTGCATTGCAAAACATCTTGCACATTGTAGTTTCAAACAAGTTGTCAACATTAAATATGCTAGTGTTGCCTTTCTACCCAAAATTAGAGCCTTGCAATTATGACTTTAACTTAAAAAACACTTAGTAGTTCTCCTGGGAATTGATATACTTTTGATGTAGCATGTGGAGTTGTATAACAAGATTACGAGACAATGTTTTTAGGCTTTTCCTTAGCAAACTTAACAAATAATCAGGCATGCACAGGATACAAGAACTTTTGATTTATGTACAAAAGCCAGCTGAATAACTGCGAAAAAAAAATACAGTGACTGCTATATATACAGCTGTATATACATTTTTTTATTTAGTTATTTCAGTAGGAAGATTCTAATTGATAATTTCTCAATTGTAATTTTTAATAGTTTCAAGGAGATAGTTGTAGGCATAGGAAACAAACATTAAGCCGAAAGCATGTTTTATGTTTGCCATGCTATTATTTATATATGCTTTCAATGCACTTAGGAGAGACTCGACTCCAGCCCATTAAATATATGTACAGGGATAATAGAATTTGTTGTTCTATATACTGGTATGTGGTTGGTGCCAGTTTGGAGAAAGCTAATTTATGAAATTGAGCATGATATATTTATTTGTTATTTTTAAAGTGAAATATATCATCTGAAATATAGAACTGCTTGCGGTGGTTTATCAGCTAGCCTTAAATTTCCTCTATTGCCAATTTTTAGAATTTTTTTCGCTATTTTAAGCTATGAAGGATTGTGTAGTTTATGCTTGTATCAACAATTACAGTTTAAACTGATTGTGCTAATGTGAAATTAATCCTTGGTATGTAATCCATAGATGATTGCCATAATTTTGTTTTATTTATTTGTTGCATTTAGATCTCATTTCAATACAATAACTATTTCTTGGTCGACTGTTGCAATTTTTGACATAAGCTTATCTTGCATTCCAAAATTTTAAATTAAAGATTTAGGTGCTGAATCACAAAATATCAGTGATTATATGTTAAATATTAAAATGCTAGGAACTATCAAGATAACATAGATATATTGCCTAAGCAGCAACCATTACAATATCTGATGTCTTCTACCCCCCCCCCCCCCCCCCACACACACACAAAAGTGAACTCTTCTATTTCTAGATTAGACTGCAGTCCTTAACCTATTTATGTAGGCTTAACACCTTTAAAATCAGTAAGACTTCCATCTGAACATGTGTAAGCTTATACTATAAGCATGGGAGAGGAGTGGGGAAGCAAATGATAACACATGTGAGCCACCATCAAATATACATCATGCATATTTCATAATGCACATTTTACCATCGAATGTCATAAGGTCATTACATAATCATGCAATGACATTCTGATATATGTGTCATGCTTTTGACATTACTGGTGCTTGTTGTTACTACATGTTATAGGATTGCAGCCTTAAATCAATTACTGATATCTGGCATAAAATAGCTAAATGAGCTATGGCAAAAAAAGTTTCTGATGTCATTTCTGCTATGAACTACTTAGGTGACTTTTAGCTAGCAACTGTATCTTAATTTCAACTTCAGTGTTAAAGTCCTAAAGTATTAGAAAATATTTCTTTTCAATATTAAAACTTGCATACCATCTACCTTCAAAGGTCTATTCCAGTTAAAATAGTTCTGTTAGGAATCATAGAATATTAAAATACAGCTATATTAATGACAATACAAACAATTATTTTCTATTAAGTATAAACAAAAAGAAAAAAATAAGAAAACATAGATCAGAGAAAAAGAAAAATTAGGGGTGCAGATAAAAAGAAAAACATAGAAAAAGAGTAGCTTCCAACTTTCTTCAATATAGATATAAATATAAAATACATTAATCTTAATCTTAATACATTAATTTTAATCTTAAAACATAATATGCTGTACTTCTTTAGTGTATTAAATAGTGTGAGTTGTTTGATTCACTAGCTGATTTCAAAAACCTCCATTTTGCAATCTTGAGTGGCTGTTCAGAAGATGAGTGTATTATTTTACAGGATTCTTCTTAAATCTAGAAAATTCTTTAGGCTACAAGGTTCTGGCTGAGCTCCACATCAGTTATGGAGACACTTCCCATTTGAGGGGGCCACTCAATCTGCCATTTTCCTCACCAGAAGCTCCCCCATTTACTTTTCTTATGGGAAACTGGCAGGGAGTGTTGGAAATGATTTTTATGTGACTGTGGCATGTAGCAGTATTGAAATGGACACAATTTTGCCAAATCAATCCCATGGGAGTAATGGGTCTCAGATTTCGGGTATACTCTGTAAGTTAGGTACATTATCATTTAAGGTACATTGGTTAAAAATTGTTTCCCTCTGAAGCAGCATTTTGCCCAGTTGAATGCCACAAACAGGTAAACAGGAGAATTTTAGTAATATACTAGAAAACCTGTCCCGTGTTGGGCTATTGTTTCAGAGATATTTCCTTACCAGATTTCTTCAACAGTGACAGAGCTTCTAATGTACTACCTTCACTGGAAAAATTGGGATACATTCAGAGATGTGTCTGCCTTGAAAATAGCCCATGAATAGCACAGTCAAACATACGTTATATGAAGCACAGAAAATGTTTTATGACATTTTGAATTATGTCATAAATTGCTTTATGATAATGTTTATATCATCAAATGTTTTATAACATTTGCCAAATTTAAATTCCACAGGAGTCTGAGATCTTGGATTTCCGAGGCAGCCTGTAATATAGTCTATTCAAGGTATCTTAGTTCAAAAGGCCCTACTATGGTGCATTGTTTTCCCAGTTAAAGGTTACAGGAATCAGAGTTTAATGACAGATAGACAGATTAATGCAAAGCAAAAAAAGAAAAGTAGTTTTGATTTGGTGACGAGACTGTTATAGGTCAGCATAGAAAATCAGATCAATATGAGGCTGCAATTAGTATGTCATTCTGTCTCTGTTACAAAAAGATGTAATTAGATTGTCTAAAGAGTCAGACATCATGGTCAGTGTAACATATAAACACATACTAGATTTTTGGCATCTATTAGGAATATAGACAATTTAATTGTTGAATTTGATTTGAGACCACACAGACTACAAAATCTTTTATTAAAATGATGAAAATTAATTTCATATTTGTGCACAATATCATAGGTTTTCAAGCAATCTGACATCTCCCTTACATATTAAACTACATTTTTTTAATCTGTTGGTAAACATATCTGAAAATTTAGTTCTCTGAATTTGATGGTGACTATGGCCCAAAATATAAAGAAGGAACCAGATAAGAATATATTGTATTTCTAAGATTGTTTTGCCTCAAGTTATGAAGTATATAGAGCCAATTAATAAGATTCACATATATTGTATCATAGGCTTCATTTTTCCTGAATGCATACTGTATTTTGGTGAGATTTATTTATTAATTAAATTTGTTTGTTGTCATCTCTAGCTGTCATCTACATATTCCTTTGAAAGCAAACAAGCAAAAAAGTTTTTCCTACAAATTTATCTCCTTGAAGGACAGAAATAGGATGGAAATCCACTTCCTGGATTTCTCCTGGCAAATCTCAAAGACACTTTTCCCTCTCTCCCTCCTTCTTTCCCTGCCAAGCTTCCCAGAGGATTCTCCTGCTGATTCATTCATTCATACTTCTAAGGGGGTGCTAAGGGTCTGTAGGATGATTCCCTTTCTCTTATGTTTGGATTGGAAGGTTTGCCTCTGCTTGAAAGGCAAAATGAATAGATGGTTTCCTTTTTAAAACTACTGGGCGGGGGAAAGCTGCCCGGCCAGTCTGTATTCCTAGGGAACTGACAGAGAGAATGAGAATAAAGAAAACGTAAAAGAGGGGGAAAGGTCGGGGGGTTTGGGTGGCTGGAGCAAAAGGAGAGTGCCCGACCATGCAGGTGATGAGACCATGACCTGAAGCTCTGGGGCGGGAAGCAAAGCGAGGCATGGGGGGAAGAGAAACGATGGCATCACCCTCCAGCACCGCTTCCACCACCATTTCCACCCACCGAAGCCCGAATGACTCACCGACTTGCAGGACGTTGTCACCGTAGCCGCCGTCAAGCAAAGCGATGCCCCTGTGGGAGGGCAGGTGGTTCTTGGCATCAGAGTCTGTCCCGCCACTGTTGTTGCTGTTGTTGGAGATGAGGCTGGCAAGAGAGGTGCCACCACCGGTGGGAACCGTGGAAGCTAGGGAGGCAGCTTCTCTGCCCATGAAGAGGCTGAAACGCTGCTGGTGGAGGAATGTGCTTGAATCGTTCCTCCACCCATTGGAAGGGCCACTTCTTTGCTACTGCCGCAATGTCCAGCAGGGAGTCCGGCCTCTGCGTTTTGCCCAATAGCAGCATTCTGAACCCAGCATAAGCCATGGCAAGGGCAGAAGGGAAAGCAACAGTGGCAGAGGAAGTGGCGGGGGTGGGCACCGAAGGTCCCACGATGCAAACTGCCCCGCTGAGGCTGACATCTACGCTTTGTGGACATTTTATAGAACTAAAAGACTGTATGGCTACAGAGTCCCAAAACAATTCCCAATAACTGAATCCCCAAGATATTATAAATACCAAATTGGAATCCTTTACAAACTATTATTATAATTCATAGTATTTTGCATCTGTTATTTTCGCCATCTGTATTATTCGCCATCTGATATTCTTCTCTTACTGATGTATTTTATTTTAAGAGTGGGTGTGATTCCAATGACATTACATTGCCAGGATTTATTTTTTTTTTAAAAAGCATTTGCATACATCTGTTATGTATTCTGCACTAAGGAAACGTTCCTGTGTGTGATTTTTTTAAGGCAATTGCTATGGCTACAACCACATTGTAAGGTTCACTCTCTGGCATTTTGATTATTGTCCTTTGAACCATTAATTAAACATATATTTTTTCCATGCCTAGACAATTGAAGGAGAAATGTGGGTGACTGTTTGGTAGATGAATAATTTAAATTTACTCACTGGTCTTTTCCTCCTACTGCAGGGCAAGCTGAGCAGAATTTTGATCAGTTTATTTCCTTGCAGAACTACAGATATATGTCATTATTATTTTTTTCCAGAAAGGGAGTAAATACTTAAATTGAATTTTTAATAAATAGATTATTTACAAAATATTTTTCAAAAAATCTATGATCTCCAAATATTATTATTAAATATTATTATTAAATATTTTTAATATTATTAAAAATATTGTAAGCTACTCCCCAGATGATTCCTTCTATTTACCATGGGAGAGGCATTGCCTAAAGTGCCTCTAAAAAGTAACTTCCTTCTTCATCCTTCTTAAGAAATGCAGTTGTGACTGGCAAAATGGAGAGCATGGAGGTTCCTTGTAGACTTTTCTAGAGTGTCAGTACAGTTAGCCTTCAACTAACAACAGTTCGCTTAGTGACCGTTCAAAGTTACAATGACACTGAAAAAAGTGATATGCCCATTTCCCACACTTATGACTGTTGCAGCACACACACATACCCCAGAGTCACATGAGTTACATTTGGATGCTTGATGGCTGGCTCACATTTATAACGGTCGCAGTGTCCCAGGGCCACTTTTGCAACCTCTTTCCAAGCAAAGTCAATGTGGAAACCAGATTCACTTAACAACTGTGGTACTAATTTAACAATTGCAGTGATTCACTTAACAAATGTGGCAAGAAAAGTCGTAACATGGGGCAAAACTCACTTAACAAATTTATCACTTAGCAACATAAACGTTGGGAATCAATTGTGGTTGTAAGTTGAGGACGGCCTGTATGTGTCAGCAATTCTAGTCATCTAATACTGAAGATTTTAAATAAGTTTGGCCAAACTATAATTATCAATCGTATGTGAAATACCTTTCAGGTACTGTGTCATGAGTTTTAATTTTTATTAAAAAATTATTTTTAATTCTCATGTATTAGTACTAAACTAATTTTTTTTGTAATTTTATATAGAATTGCTTATATGACACTCGGATCAAAATGGAATCTCCTTTCTCCGGGGGAGGAGTTTATATTTGAAATAGACTTTCTAACAAAAATATTTTAATGTATAAATGATCTGTTTTTCTTTAAGTATGCAATTACCTTCTTCATTTTTCTTCATATCTTATAATTTCTATTCTATTTAGGAAATAGCTCGTTATCTCCGTCCTGGCACCCTCCGTGCTCGCTTTGGTAAAAACAAGATACAAAATACTGTCCATTGTACAGATTTACCAGAGGATGGACTTTTGGAGGTAAGACCAAGAAGAACATTTTTAAAATTACATTAGATTATAGGGTTTTTTTTTAAAAAAAGTAAAAAAAATAAAATGCACATAGAAAATTATTGGAAAATTATTATAAATTATATTAAAATGACAAATGTTTTTTAAATAAACCTCTCTCCCTCCATGTACATATTACAACTAGTTGGAATGGGAAATTTTATTTTGAATTAGCGTTTTATATAATTAATTGTGCTGAATGTATCAGTCCAGTGGTGGGTTTCAAAATAGTTTACCACTGGTTCAGTGGGTGTGGCTTGGCGGGCACACTTTGCGCACGTGTACACACATTTTGCACACGTGCACCAAACGTACACTTTGCACAGGCGCAGAGGCTTTCCGACTCACCTCCTGCAATCCTGCACTCTCCCTGTCACTTTAGCAACTGACACGCAGCAATCTGCTATGCCGCGCAAAGCAGCTGCACTCTAAAATCAGGGAATAAAGATTAGTATAGGACCCCAGGCAGGCAGGTGGGCCCAACAACAGCTCCTCAGAGAGAACCAGTTTGGTCTCTGCTGATCTTCGGCGCTACCAGTACGCTAGACTGGGCCAAACTGGTAGAATGCCACCACTGTATCAGTACAGTGCATGCTCCTAATACTCCAGAATACATTTGTATATTCCATGTATCTTCTAGTTGAGGGGTGTCAAACTCGCGGAGTCACGTCAGCATCATGTGACATCAGGAATTTTTTCCCCTTCACTAAACCGGGCAGGGCGGGGGCCAGCACGTAATGCATCTGGCCCACGGCCTGCGAGTTTGACGGTTGTAGTTGTATAAGGATATAAGCAATAGTATATTGTCTTGGAAATTAGTTTCTCGGATAGAGATCTTGCATAGAACAGTGTGACTATTCATAAAGTAAATTTGAAGTTTGGTAGCACCTGCCAAAATACAAAAATTTTCAAAAATAACAACTGCTGTCCTAACAACTGAGGCTACACCTCTATATTTTTGAAAACACTATAAGAAAGCCTTGATTAATCAAAACCATGATGGATTTTGGATACCTATGGATCAATCTGATGATAACTATGTAATGCTATATTTCCTTTTTTTCTGATCTAACTTCTTTGCTTAAAAATCTTCATTATTAATTAATTTTATTATTATTTTTTAAAAACTCATTATTATGCTCATAGACCAGGATAGAAAAGGTAAATTTTAAAAGCTAAAAATAATATAAAATATGCAAAGTTAAGAAAAATCAACACATACACATGGTATATATAAACAAAACTATATGAAATATTTTTAAAACCTTATAAAAAGAGACATGAAATATACAGTATAAAAATATAAAAATTAATATATGGTTAACTAAATCTATCAATACAAAACTCAACTAATAAATCAAATACTCATTAAGGATGGATTTTGATCACTGCTGTGGAAGACCTAGCAATAATGTATGTATGTTGTGTCAGTATCTACAAGCAGAAGGAAGGTATAAAATTGTCTGGTGTGCTCTGTATTTCACCAATACAGTATTGGTGAGATGAGGTTAGTATCAGTGGTTTGTCTTCAGATCATATAAATCTTTCTCTTTTATTGGTTTTTTTTTTGTTGCACTCTGCATAGTGTTGCTTAATTCAAAAGGTACACATGTATGTACATAACAATATTGCTACATTAACTAGAACTTAAAATAAATTTACTTTTGTTGATATTGTAGGATTGATACCATAGAATTATTTACTATCTAAATAGGCCAGATGTCCCCAATTTTTGTTATGTATTTGGCACTTGGTTTTGCTGGATAATTAATCCCCAAGGAAAATGTCATGACTTGCTATGCTACCATAACGTCTAATGTGATTAGCGTGATAGAGCTGGATTTTTCAAGCTTTCTAATTCTTTAATTTGCATTCTATTTTACTATTGTAAGCTTCATATAGTGTTGCCTTATTCAGCCAGCACCAAAACGGTGCTTTACATATTACATACAATAATTCTCAACTTTCAATTGCACCTCATCCAACACTGGCAATAAATGTATATATAATTGAAGTATTGAATATTTTTCAGATTTTTTGATGATTGAAATTCATTATTTGAGATTCTTTGCTGAAATAAATATGCAACATTTCCCCCTTACTTGTGACTTCAGGCAAATGTCAGAAAAATGTGGCTTGTCTTAACACAGGCATTTCAGAATTTATCCTGGATAGTTAAAATATATTGTGGTACTCACTATCATCTTCCAGTTTGCGATTATACATTAGAAAGTCAAGTTTGTCTAATTACTGATTAGGCAAACTTGTACTATTTTCAGTAATAAAGAAGAGGCTGATGGAAGTGAGGTTTTTGTCCCCTTAACAAGGATAGACAAGCCATAGCTGTTTTGTACAATTATTGATTCAAAAGGTGATTAAATGAATAAGTTTGGCATAGGACATTTAGGGTTAACTTCACCAAATGGGTTGAATTTCATTATGGACTACCATAATTGCTAATAATTCAAATGGCAAGACAGCAGATTGGAAATTACATATTTTTTTACAGCACTTATGATATCAGGTAGTGGTTTAACATGACCTTTATTAACATTCAGCTTTTCTCAGTGGAAATAAGCTGAAGTGAAACACTCTGGTTAGTTAGGTTCAAGATAAATTAAAATACATGGACCGGTCTGGTGAAATAGGGAATAAGTAATAAAGTATAGGGTTTTCTGTTTGAGCAGAAGGTTGGACTAGAAGACCTTCAAGGTCCCTTCAACTCTGTTATTCTGTTATGTGGAATTTCGACTGTGTGTTGTAGTTGAGCAAAAGAGTTATAGGTTGAGGAGGATTGCTTTGAACGTTATCCTGGATCAGTCTTGCAACTCAGTTTAAAATATGCAAGGATAGTGAGAGCCTTGACACCAGGAAAGTATAAGAAAGTATACCTCAAAATCATGTTTATGTATGTGTATGTATTCTATATTCTACACACACATCTCGTACATATGCATATTGATCATCAGCAAAGCTTTCATTATAGTCTGACCCTGAACTCTTGGCTTTTTCCTTGTGAAAATGATTTCATTTAGCAGAGCAAAGTTAATAAATAACTCTCACATGACTTATTTGAGCTGGAAAATAGGAACAGGAATTAAAATGTTAATGGCTTTCTCATTATTAAACCATTTTCATTCATAAAAGTTGAATTGCTATTCTATTTCTTTTTTTTATATCATTATACTAATGTCACATATATTTCTAGATCATCTTTACTTTACTGAATCAAAATATGCGTCTTAGTATCTTTTGGATAACATTTTCAGTTAAAAGTCACTAATTGCACTTTGAACTCTTTGAAATGACTGACGATTTAAAATTTGAAATATCCAAAAGAAGTAATAATATTTGGGCTAAGAAATTATAGTATATTAAAATTATATTAAGTATCATTATTATATATAACTGTAAAAATGCCTCTATATAATAAATCAGTTTAGATGATAAAAATGCTACCTCTTATACAAGAATATTCCAAGGTTTAGTATTATTGTTTAGATAAAAAATAAACTGGTGTTGTAGAGAAATGATTATCCTTTTAATTTTAGTCCTGATGTGGAATATGGTTCTTTGAGAGAAAATTAGTCATCTGAACCTGTGGAAGCAGTTGGCTGTTCTGTCTGCCATTCTAGAGAAGACTTTGGTCCTAAGGGAGCCTTTAATATCCCTCTCAGATTTCTTTGCAACATCCCAGGAAATGATGTAGCCCACAGAGAAAGAATTCTGAAATTACAGGATAGTAGATTCTAATTGAATATAAGGAAAACGAAGCCCCATTAACAAGGGGACTTTGATAATAGTACCAGTAGCCCAGAGAGATTGTATACTCATCATCACTGGATGTGGTCAGATAATGACTACCAGTCTTCTCTTATAGAAACTTTAATTTAGATTCCTATACAGAGCACGGGTTTGGATTCAGTGGACTAAATGGGCATTTCTAATTCTATGATAGTATGACTTGATCCTTGTAGGAAAGAAAGTAGATATCATTAATATTATATGGTTACTTCGATATGGTGGCAACAATTTTTGTACATACTTTCTCAAAATTAATGCTAAATACAACTTGGTCCGAGACAACATCAGATGCCTAGCTGAATCAAGGCTGAAGCTCAGACTGAAGTACCAAGTATATTAATTTATTGTCATCACACTTGTTCAAAATAAGATGAAGACTCAATGCATTCAACGTTAGAGTCACTCAGAGGGTTAAAAATGAACAGAAGCAGGAAGACTAGAGAGTATACACTCTCTAATATAGAATAGAAATGTGCTGAAAGGCACAAATGCCAAAACATAATTATTACCATGAAAAAGCTAAAAAAAATTTGCAGTTGTAAAGCAGCATTTAGCATCTCAGTCATGTCTGTGTTAAAAAGAGAACACTTAATAATTTTTATACTTTACAATTTTTTCCAGTGTTTTCTAGTGCTTTGGCCTTGTTTCTCTGGTTTCTTCAGCATTAGCTATTTACTTTTTAGTAAACATCTTTTAAGTTTTCATATTTAGTGGATCAGTTTTATGATATACACTCCCCAATCACTTGGTGATATGGGCAATTAAAAAAATCAAGCAAATAAACTCTTTTGACATATTTTTTAAAAAAAATTAAACTGGGGTTTTTTTGTGCGTGTGTCAGTTTCAGATATAACCTTACCCCATTTTTGTGGGTGTAAATGTTGATGGATCAGTGGGATTTACAGATATATTCTTCTGCTATATATATCATGAAAAAAATGAAGCTGGTTTAGATTCAGATTTATTAGCAAAGAAAATGCATCAAGGATTCCTTAGGTCCCTGCCAAAAGTTGCCCCTCTCAATGTCTTTACCAATGCAGGAAAGCTAATTGGCTTCCTGTCACAATTCAAGGTTTTCCTTGTGGCTTTCCACTTCAAGGTGTTTTCCAATCATGCTTTCAGTTCCTTCTGGAGCCTTGGTGCTCTCTGAGCTTGGTTATTTGCTTGCAGATGTTTCATTACCCAACTAAGTAACATCATTAGTCCACCAGGAACTCCACAGTCCAACCCTGAGCTACATATATTCTCTTCTGTTGAATCTCAGTTATTTGTTAGTTTGGGGACCTGCAGGTGTCAATGGGGAGAGATCTATGGCAACCTCTTGCCATTTTAATAATAGTGCTGTCTGTCTATGTGGTTCTCAACAAACATGAACACAAAATGCAACATGATCCTTCTCCAAAGAGGTTTTGATATACATAAGTGAGTTTTAGAACTACTTAACACTTCAGACCCCCAAATGTGGGACTCATCTGGGGGTAATATTTGTGAAAGAATAGGGAGCTTTGTTAGAAAAATATTAGCCAGTCAGATATCTCCAGTCCTTTATGCTCCTTTGGAAAAGCGAATGAGATATTTAAGTTTCAGTATTTACTGTGGAAAGGCATCTTCCAAATTCTTTCATTAATACAGTATTGGCACTTATTTTACTGTTAAGAAAGAAAGTTAAGCTCCTCATGCTTGCTCTATATGTATCTGAAGATTACTTCTGTTGAAATCTGTAGGGCACAACTTCTAAGTCACCATGTACTGTATAAGTCCTACAATAGAAAAACAGGGAACTGAACCCAAAATATTGAGATAGTTTGATCCTGCAGAGTCTAGCTTGCAAAGTGAAATTGTAAATCTTTTGGGAAAAGCCTTTTAAGTTCATGATTAAATTAAAATTATAGTTTGAATCCAAAAACTGTACAATTTTCCATGTAAATCAAAATGTTGTAAAGCTTACTTTTCTTTCACAGTCAGCCTTGCATGGAAAATAACAACTACTTTTAAAGCTGATGGGGATTTCAAAAGCAGCTTTCAAAAGAAAGTTGGAACAACTTTTTCAATAGGGGAAAATCACATTCCATAATGAACTATCAGAGCAGCACTTCTAATTTTGAACAGATTTGAAAGGGAGGTATCCAGATTATTGGGGGGGGGGGGGGGGGGCTGAGGAAGCAAAACTCTTCCCTTGCTGCATGAGCAGAAATCTGTTTGCATTATATTTGATCTAGCCCTCCCTGTGTATCAATTAGACAGGCAACAAGACTTTTTCAGATTAAACTAGAATCATAAGTTTTGTTGGGCATAATATTAAGATGATTCTAAAGTCTTATATAAAATGAAGATTCATTAAGTTCAATTACATCAAAAGAAATACTGAAATCATGTTTGTTTCCTGAAATTTTCTTTTATATAAAGATAACAAAGTGTGTAAATGATTAACTTTACAAAGTTTCAACTGGCTGAAAGCCTACACTTTCTTTGCCTAGCATTCCATTATGTCATATCCTGAACAAAGGTCTCTTAGTGCTGTACTGAGTCTGTTCAGATGTAAGCTTCACTGAATTCGGTGAAGCTTATGCCCATCCAGGTAAGTGGGTCTAGGATTGCAGCTGAAGGGTGCTGTTACATATTAACTTCAGAGCAAGTGTGCAACCGAGTCTTCAAGCAATTTGGAATTTATTCTTCTTTCCTCAGCAGTGCATTCTCATTAGTAAAACAAGGGAATCAATCATGTGAAGTGAAGCAATGCCCGGTCTGTCATGGGCTCTTCCTTCGTACCACATTTCCCCTTTCAGAGGCCTTTAAATAATTAATAACAAGGCCATTGTACTTCCCAGTCATCTGGTGATGTTGCAATACAGCCTTTCATCAAGAGCTAAAACGGAGCGGTATAATTCTATGTCTCCAGAAGAGAAAATGTTTTTGGGGCTGTTGAAGGCAGTGTCAGATTCAGACCAACTCTCCATTTTCAATATCCCTACTATTAAACTTTTTCCCATTCTGTTGTTTTCACTAATTGCTTTGGTGATTTCTATTTCATTATGGAATTTGGTGTCATTTCACACACCCCCTCCCCGTTTTTCTATTTGTGTTGTTGTGATACAATGCCATCTTCTTGTTTTATATTGACTTTGATACGTTATTATGAACTGCTTTGTGTGGTTCAAGTGGGGGGGAATTGCACTTGATTTTTAGAAAAATGTAAAAACAGCTAATTCAGCAGAGATGATGTTTGCTTATGCAACTATTTCATATGCTTTATCATAATTTCTAATTTTGGTAGTTGGGAGTAAAAAGTAAAATCCTTGTTTGCATACAAGAGATTAAAATTAGACTTACTATAAATGTCACAATTCTCATGATTAATTCAGCATTTGCTAATGTATATGGCATGGGTCTCCCCACTTTGAGCTCCATATACTGAGGCTCTTCCTTTTCCCCCAAATTGCTGAAACATTTTCTTTGTTTCTATCAAAATAGGTAGAAAAACCTAGTTGACCTTAGCTAACCAAGATGAAGGAGACTGCATTTTGCATCTATCAAGTAAACAGGGAGCTTGTAGGCTACATTGGGGAGTTGAATTTTTTAAAATCCTTAATATTTTTGGAAAAAAATATTTTGTATTGCTGCAGAAGAAGAAACTTAAGTATTTCCATATACAGGTGAAACTCGAAAAATTAGAATATTGTGCAAAAGTTCATTTATTTCAGTAATGCAACTTAAAAGGTGAAACTAATATATGAGATAGACTCATTACATGCAAAGCTAGATAGTTCAAGCCGTGATATGTCATAATTGAGATGATTATGGCTTATAGCTCATGAAAACCCCAAATCCACAATCTCAGAAAATTAGAATATTCAATATTCTAGGCTCAAAGTGTTCCTAATTAAGCCATAATACCTGCAAAGGGTTCCTGAGCCTTTAAATGGTCTCTCAGTCAGGTTCAGTAGGAATCACTATCAAGGGAAAGACTGCTGATCTGACAGTTGTGCAGAAAACCATCATTGACACCCTCCATAAGGAGGGAAAGCCTCAAAAGGTAATTGCAAACTAAGTTGGATGTTCCCAAAGTGCTGTATCAAAGCACATTAATAGAAAGTTATGTGGAAGGGAAAAGTGTGGAAGAAAAAGGTGCACAAGCAGCAGGGATGACCACAGCCTGGAGAGGATTGTCAGGAAAAGGCCATTCAAAAGTGTTGAGGACTTTCACAAGGAGTGGACTGAGGCTGTAGTCAGTGTATCAAGAGCCACCACACACAGACGGATCCTGAACATGGGCTTCAAATGTCATATTCCTCTTGTCAAGCTGCTCCTGAACAACAAACAATGTCAGAAGCGTCTTACCTGGGCTAAAGAAAAACAGACCTGGTCTGTTGCTCAGTGGTCCAAAGTCTTATTTTCTGATGAGAGCAACTTTTGCATCTCATTTGGAAACCAAGGACCCAGAGTCTGGAGGAACAATGGAGAGACACACACTGCAAGATGCTTGAAGTCCAGTGTGAAGTTTCCACAGTCTATGTTGATTTGGGGAGCCATGTGCAGGTGTTGGTCCACTGTGCTTCATTAAGTCCAGGGTCAATGTAGCCATCTACCAGGAGATTTTGGACCACTTCAGGCTTCCTTGTGCAGATGAGCTTTATGGGGATGCTGACTTCGTTTTCCAACAGGACTTGGCACCTGCCCACACTGCCAAAAGCAGCAAAACCTGGTTCACTGACCGTGGGATTAATGTGCTTGATTGGCCAGCAGACTCGCCTGACCTGAATCTATGGGGCATTGCCAAGAGAAAGATGAGAGACATGAGACTGAACAATGCAGAAGAGCTGAAGGCTGCTATTGAAGCATCCTGATCTTCCATAACACCTCAGCAGTGCCACAGGCTGATAGCTTCCATCCATGCCACATTGAGGCAGTTATTGCTGCAAATGGGGCCCAAACCAAATACTGAGTACATATGCATGCTTATACTTTTCAGAGGTCCGATATTGTTCTATGTACAATCCTTGTTTTATTGATTGCATGTAATACAGTGGTACCTCTAGTTACGAAATTAATTCGTTCCGGAAGCCGTTTCGTAACCTGAAAATTCCGTAAGTAGAGACGCATTTTACCTGTAAATGGCCTAATTCTTTCCAAGCCCCCGAAATTCAGACAGCAATTCTTCGTTATTATTTCGTGCTTTGCTGGATTGCTAGCGTGAGACTGAGAAAGCGGCGCGGTGCGTACACAAAGATCCCTCCTAGCCAATGGGATGCCAGGAAGATAACCAATGGCAGAGCAGCTCGACGCGCCATTTTCCAACAAAGCCTTTCGTATCTTGAAACATATTCGTAAGTAGAGACAATATTTTCTCGAAGACGCGCTTCGTAACCTGAAACTTTCGTAACTAGAGCCTTTCATAAGTAGAGGTACCACTGTATTCTAATTTTCTGAGTTTGTGGATTTGGGGTTTTTATGAGCTGTAAATCATAATCATCTCAATTATGACAAATCACAGCTTGAACTATCTTGCTTTGCATGTAATGAGTCTATCTCATATATTAGTTTCACCTTTTAAGTTGCATTACTGAAATAAATGAACTTTTACATGATATTCTAATTTTTCGAGTTTCACCTGTAGTCACCAAGAGTTAAGTTCAATTTACAAGTTACCTTAGGGTGCATTCTACAGATTTCATATTTATATGTTACCAAGACTCTAAGCAGTTTACAATACAAGATTAAAACAATCAACCTCCTTACTCAAATGCCAGTGGAATCCAGCCTAGCTGAAGCTTGACCATCATAAAATCTCTACAGCAGCATTAATAATCAAGTTATAGAAAAATTGAACACCTGTCTAAAGAGGGAATATTCATAACCATCAGAGTTCAGTAAGTAAGATCTAAGTAAGTAAGGTATTTCACAGTGTAGAGGCCATCATGATACACTTGTCTTTGGGTCAATGTCCCCTGATTTCTTGTAACTGTAGACAAGTATATGGGTGTCAATGCAGCAAAATTGCTATTTAATTTGGGTATCAATCCTCATATCATTTCCTAGATTGGTTTAAAGGCAGATACATGTAGTCTGTGTGATGATTAAAACATATACTAGGGTTACCAAGGGTTCTCAGTCCAGCTAAGTGCACAACTGGTATGTCATATCAAGATAAGCAAAGGCTTTGCCTTTTTCCATGGCTTCTACCTGTTGGTTCTAGTAGTAGCTATGAGTCCAGGAGAACTTCCACAAACCTGTTTCTTCAGGAAGAGGATGACCTATCAAATGAATTATCATAGAGTCAATTGCTTCTGTATAAACAATAACACTGAAATTTATTTTGAGCTTGGTTTGCCCCATCTAGTTCTTCATGGTTACCACTCCTGAACTAGTGCAAATAGCTGTTGAAAAGCCAGAGTTTAGTAGAGCTCCCATTTTTATTTGTTGATCAAATTTATATCCTGCTTTTCTATTTGGGTAAAACTCAAGGTAACATACAGTATTTTTTTTAAAGAGGAAGCTGTATGTATTTTAAAATTGAATGTAATTGCTTTAAACTCAGTTTGATGACTTCCAAATATATTGGAGTATATATTCGAAGTGTATTCTTCTGATGACAATCAGATTTATAAAGGGTATTTCACAGTCTATAGGAGCTGGTAAGTATTAGAGAGAGACTGGCCAAGCCAGGCAGAGGAGTTAAACAGGGAACTAGTCTGGAATCCCTATGTGGGCCCAAGGGGACAAAGTCTGACCACCTTGAATGCTGTTGAACCTTATCTAGTCTTATACAGGTGCAAACTGTCAGTCTGAGAAGATTATTGTCCATAGGCTTGAGCAATAAAAAGGTAATTGAATTATTTAAGTGTGAATCTGGTTGTTTGCCCTTAGCATTAAAATATATAAAGAGGTAGTCATCTTGCATAAGATGCTTCCAATTACCAGCTACCAAATATGATGACATGTGATTTCTTAATGAGAAGATTGAGACAACTGGCCCTGTTTCAGCTCTCCAGATTATAAAATACGATTATTTTGGCAGTTCCTATAGATGCTCCCTTTAGTAATTTGGTCACTATTTGTGCAATGGAGTTCCTTGACAATAGAACTCTTTCCATCATAGGAAAATGTATAGTAGCTTTGTCTCTTTCAGCAGGGCTGGGAAATGTCTTTCTCCTCCTCTGGATCATATCCTTTATGCTTCCCTCCATTCCCACACCTAACTAGGATACCCTATGGTTAGTATTACTGTGCTGCACCCAAGTACTTTATCCAAATATCCCTTGATTAGGGAAATAAACTTGTTTCTTATATGTGGCTAATAGTCTATTTGCCTGCTGTTTCACCAACTCTTCTTTTCTTGATAGAATTGATACTTTAACCAGACCTATTTTCAACTTCTTTGAAGAAATAGTAGATGCTAATTCCAGAGAAGCTGTCCACGTGCAATAAGGCGAAACAGAACAAATACTCTTCTTTCATTTTTATTCAGGATTTGAATCCTATTACCTGTTCTGTCTTGTTAATACTGTATTTAAATATGTGTTAGCCTTAGTCCTCTTCTGAGTTGTGCATGAGTTTGGCAGCTGTTTTGGAATTGCATGTGCGCGTTACTGTGTTTTTTCTCCTCCCTAGAGAGAAAGAAAATGCTTCCTTAAGGAGCATTTGAACTTGTGACATCCAGTTAAATTGTTACTGCCCTAACCCTTATTAGTTTTTGTTCTTCTTTTTCAACAGGGTTATTGACTCTATAACTATTATATACTTCTAATTATTGCATTTTAAAATCTTTTTGGTTATTACTTCAACCATCAGGCTCTGTCATCATAGCAATAGCAATAGCACTAAGACTTATATACCACTTCATAGTGCTTTCCAGCCCTCTCTAAGCGGTTTACAGAGTCAGCGTATTGCCCCCAACAATTTGGGTCCTCATTTTACCCACTTCGGAAGGATGGAAGGCTGATGCCTAACTGTAGTCACCTTTTCTGTTTTTCACAAAATAATTACATTTTTTAAAAAAAATTGTAATGGCATTTCACCTCAGTCTGTCTTTGCTATGGCCTATATAGAGCATTATTTCCATGGTTTGGATATTCATGAACATCATGGCCATTCTCCTGGAAAGAAAGCAATTCTTCTCCAAACAAAGGGCCTTCCATTCAGAGATTTACAAATTGGATCTCTGCCTTCATGCACTTTGTCTTTCATTGCCTGTTAAGGATTCTCCATAGCAAGTCATGTCCCTCTCTACAATCTACTCAACGACCTTTTTGATGGCTCTTTTTGTCTGATTTATGCCAAGGTCACATCCTTGTTGTAGTCTTCTATATTGCAGTGCAACATAGCAGTTGGGTATCAGAACTATGAAAGATAATACATTGGGGAAAGTGTGTTATTTTTTTATTTCATGTAATAAAGCATTTGCCCTTATGTGCTATTTAATCATGGGCACAATGCTCAGAGAGTATAGTGCAAGAATATGAGTAGTTCCTATGGTTTTCAAGTGGTCATCCTATATTTACACAATTTTGCTCCATTCTGACGTATTCTCATATAGTGTTGAGGTAGCCTTGAGAAGTCTGGGACCATTGGACAAATAGGGATTTTTCCCATAATCATGTGCTGTGTTTGCTGCCAGACTTAAAAATTCTGATATGGCTCTGGACTACCCACATGTGCAGTTTAGCATGAAATATGAAGCCATATATAATAAAACTTTTTAAAAATAATCTATTTCTCCAAGACTATTATGAATCAAAACCATAAATTCCACGGCGTTCAAGTAGAAGTTGTGATGGGTTTCAGCCATTTTTTTTTCATTTTTTTCCATAAGCAAACTTAGAAAAGGATGGATAGAATGGCAGCTTGCTAGAACCAAATTGTGATTCTGTCAATGTGTTGCATGCTATACAATTACCTTGTTTTGGTTTCTTTTGCAGGTGCAATACTTTTTCAGTATCTTAGACAGCTAACAGAACATTGTGAAGTAAAACTGCTTAGAAAAAACAAACTTCAGAATGGGAAATGTATGTTTATTCATTTATTGTCCAGTGTTTAAACCTGAATGAAATACAAGGCCCACAAGAGCACTGAACTCCTGGCTATTACATATATTAGAACATAGAGTTTTGCACTTTAGACAACATTTAACACCAATTGATGGGATAACTGCATTGCTTCTCAAAGTTCAAAATAAAGATTTATTTTCAGACATGTGGCTTTGGTTTATTTTTATACATTACACCTCTTTCTTGCAGAAAAAAAAATTGTACAACTGCATAAATATAAAATTCTTCCACCATGAAAATGGTTAAAACATTCAATAAAGACAGCACCACAGCATGTGATGCTTCTCACAGGAAAAGAAGAGAATATACAAAGCAAAATAATTATTCCTATCACTAGTGAAATTGATAGGCTGACATAGGTCTCACACACAATTTTAAAACATAGGATGAAAGAGAAAGAAAAAGACACCAATTGCTACAAAGCACAGTACATAATCACTTACTTTCCATAGCTTTGTTACAAAGTTAAAGTAATTTTTCCCTGCCACCACACTAAATTTAGTAACTACTGAGGAATAGAAGTTGGGGGAGGCTTCATGGAGTGCTACTGAATAATCACAGATGGGCCTTTAGCTTTTCAAAACAAAAGAGCCTGTTTGATGTAGTTAAGGTTTTGATCTAGAAGTCAGAAGGCTGTGAGTTCTAGTCCCACTTTAAGCATGAAAACTAGAAGGGTGACTGAGTCAGTCACACTCTCAATCCAATTCATATCATAGTAATGTTGTGGGGAAAATAGGAGCAAGGAGTATTAGGTATGTTTGCTGCCTTAAGCTGTATATGAAAAAAAAGGCAGGATAAAAAAAATCTTTAAAAAATGAAAAAAAAGTACTGTGCCAGTTTTAATCCCACTGAGTATTTACACCTTGTGCAGCAAATCTGTGCTCACAGAAAGTAGAAAACAGTACAATAATACATGGCTTGAAAAATGACCAGAATAATGCACCTAAAGTACTGTACACTAAATAAAATTCACATGGCAGCAATACTTAGGGGGCAGAAACACTGCTTACTACGAGTCAGTTATGGAATCATAATTTACAGTAGAAATGGGCGTATCCCAAGGCTCAATTCTGTTTTTCATCATTTACAATAGAATAAATATCTTTGTCACTATTGCTACACTTTTAGGTTTACATTCTAATCTATTTAAATGCAGAAAGCTAGTGTAAAGCATATAGATTATGTGTAGGTCCCATATGTATGAGTTTTGTTCAAGACTAGTAGTTTTGTCTCTTTTTATACTTTTTAAATGGCTAAGAGGAAAAAAGAAGAAACAAACTGCTTGTGATCAGCTGCTTTTTATCTCAATTTTTATATCAAAACGTCCCCGGAAACGATCTTTGTCACTGTAGCCAATATTTTGACCATAGGCCTTGCACTCGATACGCAGCCCCACGTCAGTAGTCAGATTAGTGAACTGTACTGCTATAAGGGGTTGAAGGTATTTCGGCTGAATGAGTTTGCCATAATATGGGTAGTATTGTAGAGGAAAGCCACCAAAGCCACCAAAACCATAGTATTCCACAGGGCCAATTTTGTTCAAATCCTCTGGTTTCTGAAGAGAGAAATGAAACGTATTTTTTTAAAAAGCATCTTTCCTGATTTGTGCTCTACTTTGAGCTGTTGTCTAGCAGAGTAAACATCTAATTATGCATGTTTCCATTACCCTTTAGTGAATTGTGATAATTAAAATAGTCATGTTTCCATCAACCTTAAAATATGCCTTACATTTGCCTTAAAATATGGTTCCATGATTCAGTGTTTGTATACCTAAAATTTTACATACTTTTCACACATTACAATAACATGGATGATACAAAAAAGTGAGAAATATCTAGCCACATAATAAATGTCTACCTGAAACTAATATGGGGAGAAGTTTTTGTACCATTAGAGTCCCTATGATTCTAGATTTTTTAGACTAACAATGAGCATAAATCCAGAGTCATGATCAGTATAGATCTTAAAACATGAGCTTCTCAATGCAACGTAGCTGGTCTCCAATAAGACCATTAAATCTAGAATGAATAGTCATAAAATATAACATTAGCTTTTGATTGTACACAGATAGCCCTATCAACTTATACTCCTTAGTGCCTACAATCTTATTCTTTCTAGAATTGTGGGACTTGAACTCCTAGAAGGTATAGCTGGCTAGGAGATGAAATCCAAAATAGATAAAGAAAAGGCCAATTTATGCAGAAATTGGCTAGTCATAGAACCAAAAGTAAGAACCTTTTCTCCATGTATTCAGGGAATGGGAATATGTCATCAGAACATGAGTTATTTTCAAAAGGAGAATTATTGAGAATAAATTATGCAGAATAAATATTTAAAAATCTAGCAATCATTAACTAAATGAAATTTCCAGCTTCGCAGGCAATATAACTCTAAAATGGGAGGGTGTGTGTTGCTTTTACTCCATCTCTATCTTTCAACCATTCAAATTCAAAACATTGGGCATACTACTGTATGTAAGCATGGGAAGAAACTACTAGATAAATCAAAGCCTTAACTGCCACCCAGGTTGGCTACCTGTAAGCTTCTAGGAAACCCAGAAGTACATCATGTTGGCAACAGCTATCTCTTGGTATTTTTCCCAGAATTTTCATTACAAAGGTAAAATCTAATATTGGAAGTTATAGATAAGCATTCTTATAATAGGCATTTTAATATAGATTTGCCACAGATAAATCAATAGCCACTGGTAGATTTGTAATTGAGTTAGCTTTCTATGGTAACCCTACAAAAAGAATTTATAACTAATAAGACTGAATTATTTGGCAGAGGAGAGCACAAAGAAGCAAACTAGCAATGTCTTAAAGCAGTTGCATCTTTTCCCAAGATAGCACTGTTCTTTTATGTTACTGTAGAAAAGTATTACTTTTGCTCTCCTATGGACTCTGAAGCACCTGAGCACTATGAGTCCCTGATGAATATTATTCATAAAAAATGTCATGCTGTTTGGTAGATGTTTTCATGATTGTCTTGGGAATTCAGCTAGGCCATCCAATGATCTGTAATCTGCTGTCAGTGCTTTTCCCCATTCTTTTCTACATGTTGAAGTGCACACCGAATTTATAAATGTGGGTAGACTGCCAAGCATCCAAATTTTTTATCAGGTGACCATAGGGACACTGCATTGGCTGTAACTTCAAGGAACAATTGTAACTGGCATTCATTCAGCCCTAGGTAATTTTGAATAGTTGATAAACAAATAGTAGCTAAGCCAGGGCTACCTATAGACCAACCCAGAAACCATATTCCTCATATCTGATGCCAGAAAATGTCTTTATGGCCTCTATACTTTAGATCAAGGGCAGGTTTAAGACTTATGGACTTCAACTCCCAGAATTCCTAAGCTAACATGACTGGAGGAGAATTCTGGGAGTTGAAATCCACGAGTGTCAAGTTTGAAGTCCCCTGCCTTAGATGGTACATCCAAAGGAGAATCTCCTAGAAGCAAATCAGTAGGATAACCTCTAGTTGGATTCCAGCTCTTATATGACAGTCACCATAATGCCTCCGAAGTCTGATGTGAAGGCAACAGTTATTTTTCACCTCAATTCCATCTCAAGAAAGTTTCCATAGTTAAGAGATGAGAACTCGATATGGCTAAGGCACAAGCCAGGAGTTATCACAGTCTTTTAGCACTAATAACAGATATGATTCCAATGCCTGATCAAATCTAGCAGTAGCATTTGAACTACTAGGACAATCTTTAAGACAGATTCTACAGACAACACATTTTATGAACAGGATTAACTGTTTTACCTTAGCAGTGCACTGAATGGGAATGACATTGGGATTATATTTTGCCAGCAGCTCAGGTGGGATGGAATCATTTTGTGGAATCTGAAGAAAAATACATTTCAAGAAAGTTTTAACGAATTTCCAAGTTGCTGCTAATAAATAACTCCTATATGCAATATTTATTTCCCATATATTATATCCACTATAAGCAGTTGTTTAACAGCTTGGAAATGAAGCTGCTAAGGAAAGGGAGGAGAGAGAAGGAAAGGAAAGGAATCTACATGAGGTTGGATAAAGTTACATACTATTTATCTATGCATTTGCTTCTCCCTAATCACTGCTATTCTGTGGCCAAACCTGCCAATCTTTTGTTCTACACAGGTAATTCTAACTTCTATCAGAAAATTGGGGTAGGAGGGCATTTGAAAAAGAAGAAATCAAATGATCAAGACTAAGGATGGTTTTAGCTGAAACACCCAGCAGCTGGGCTTCAGGGTTTAGTGACCATGGTCTAGACATCAGGTTTTCTGATCTTTCAGTAGTAACTTTGATGGCATCATCAGAGGCCAGGTGATCTGTATAGTCAATGAAATATCAGGAAACCTCTAGATTAGGGGTATCAAACTCACGGCCCGTGGGCTGGATGCATCAGTACTGGTCCCACCCCTGCCCAGTTTAGCGAAGGGGGAAAAAGTCCCAATACATCACGTGACACTGCCATGATGATGTGAGTTTGACACCCCTGCTCTAAACCATATTGCCCTACAAATACCAGCTACGAAAACTGACACCAATATATTGCTCCCATATATGCATATCTTTTCTATTCTGGATTACAATTTTAATGACCCCATGCAGAACATTCTGTAGCATATAATATAATAAAAATAATAGATCAAGGCTAAATTTAGATCCAGCCCAGTGTCTTTACATGGCCTTAGGATAAAATCAATTATTCCTTCCTTCTCAAAATATGCTGATTTTGTTTTAACTGAGTATTAGAATATCTGTTTGCATTACAGCACATATTAAAATTTGTAAAAATATCAAGACTATAGGTGCAGTTACTTCCAGCGGTATTTCCTTTTTGTTAAGAGATTGATAAGTGAAAATAGTGTATGGAATCACCATTATTTCATTTATCAAGATTTCCAACTTCTTCAAGGACTTTATTAATTATTGCTTCCCTGGGTGACCATTAGATGGTTCTCAGTTGGGAGAAAGAAAGAAATAAGCTTGTCCAAGCTGAGATACATTATTTTCCTATGAAATCATGTTACCTACATTTATCTCGCATCTTATAAAAAGAGATGTAATACTTGCCTTAGGTATGTAACCCAGGATTCTGTTGAGTTTGATGATGATACATGGTTTGCCATCTTCATAACCAAAATTAGGATCGTCTATGCCTGAGCAATTTGCCAGCCAACTGCGAAAGAACTTGCAAGATGGCAAAGTACCTTGAGAGCCATCAAAAGGTCCTCTTTCTTTGGGAGAAGAAGGTTCATCTGATGGTGTGGATTGGGGGAGAAAGGAGATGTCAATAATACACATTGTAGTCAATACCACATTTAAAAAAAATAATATATAATGGTTATTGCCTTAAGATCCAGAGAATAATATATTTCCACCTCTGTTTTGTTTTTAATCAGAATAACAGTGTAATACAAGGATCTTCAAACTTGGCAAGTTTAAGACTTGTGGAATTCAACTCCCAGAATTCCTGAGCTAACATGACTGGAGGAGGAATTCTGGGAGTTGAAGTCCACAAGTATTAAAGCTGTCAAGTTTGAAGACCCCTGGTGTAATATGTATTTTACAGTTTTGCATTTCTGTCAAATGGTGCAGGATAATTTTTGCCATCAAAAAATATAATGCTACTGATCATACATTTTTTCTCAGTCTGAATATATTTAAAAATGGTTGCACAAAGAACTAAGCAGCTTGAAGGTTATAGGAACCTTGTCTTTTTGCTAAGAAGCTTCTTCAAGGACACTCACTGTTGGAATATTAGATATACAAGAGACTGCTAGCTTTAAGACCATCAACAAACTTTCGGATTGATCAAACAAAAACAAAATAAAAATATGCAAATGAAATAACATCTACTCACTGCCACAATTCTCAAAATTGATGTCTTGCTGAATATCACTCTCATAACTCTTTAAGAATTTTTCAATTAGGGTTACATATGGCTTGTATGATTTTGGATCAGAAGGGTTGAAAGAAAGTTCCATTTTAAGGAGGTAGGGAACATTTGCCAATCCTATAAAGAAAAGGAAAATAGCTGTTAACCCACAGGAAGAAGATAACTAATAGGACTTGTGGCAATGAAGCATTCCTAAGAATGGGAAAGAAAGATGAAAACTATATTTTAAGAACTGATTGATAACCAGCAATCCATGAAGATCCACAGAGTTTAAATCTACACCTTCCTTTTTGTTCCTGGCCACAAAGTCCTGACATAGTGACTCTGGCCACATAGCCTGTGATTCATGAATATGTGTCATATTTCAGGGAAATGTCCTTATTTGAAAGGAAATTTGGAAAAGAGGCATTATGCGGATATTCCTCGATTTACAACAGTTTGTTTAGTGACCATTCAACAGCCCTGAAAAATGTGACTTATGACTGTTTTTCATACTTACGACCTTTTGCAGCATTCCCAGGATGTGATAATGTGATCAAAATTCAGATGCTTGGCAACTGGTTCATATTTGTGCCCTTTGCTGTGTCCCAGGATCATGTAATCCCCTTTTGCAACCTTCTGACAAGCAAAGGCAACGGGGAAACCAGATTCACTTAACAACCAGGTTACTACTAACCTACCAGCTGCAGTGATTCACTTAACTGTGGCACGAAAAGTCTTAAAATGGGGCAAAGCTCACTTGACAAATCTCTCACTTATCATTTTGGGTTCAGTTGTAGTTGTAAGTCAAGGACTACCTGGAATTCTTTGCATTTGGGTTGGGTTGCTGTATGCATGGAAAAGGCTGCATGTGAAGTATATGAATCTAGGCAGGTAATATAAACTGCAGTGTCAAAAATATTCCCCCACAACCCAGCCCTTTGTACATGCATCCCAACATCAAATGTATATTTGACTAGAATATCAGGAATAGCAATTAGTTGACGGGTTTGAGATGGGGAAAGGAAACATAACTAAAAAATTATACCTGAAAAAAAACCAGGATATAATAATAACTACTATCTTATTTGCTGCTTATTTGCTCAATGACATCACTGCAGGAATGCTACAACTATCGTAACACAAGAGCCAATTGTAAATTTACTTTTTCAACACCATAACTTCAGGATAGTTGTTAAGCAAGGACTACCTGTATGTGTGAAGAACCATGCTTACACATACCCTAAGAGATCATTTGAATTATAACATTGTTTGCTGTTGTATCTTCTACATCTACAATATAATGGTAAATTGTGTTATAGTTCAAATTAAAATTCGATCAATCAGAATAGAGCTGGAAGGGCCCTTGGAGATTTTCTAGTCCAACCCCCTACTCCAGCAGGAGGCTCTATAGTATAAAGTCTCCTGCTGGAGCAGAGGGTTGGACTAGAAGACAGGTGGCTATCCAATCTTTTCTTAAAAACCTCCAGTGATGAAGCACCTACATTTTCTGAATGCAAGCTATTCCACTGATTAATTGTCCTCGCTATTAAGAAGTTTTTCCTTAATTCCAGGTTGCTGCTCTCCTTGATTGGTTTCCATCCATTGTTTCTTGTCTTGCCTTCTGATACTTTGGAAAATAAATTGATCCCCTCTCCTTTGTGGCAGCCCCTCAAATACTGGAATACTACTATCATGTTATCCCTATGCCTTTTCTTTAGACTGGCCATACCCAATTCCTGCAAGGCATTCTTCATATGCTTTTATCTCCAGGCCCTTAATCATCTTTTTTTAAAAAAATATTTATTTGAAATTTTAAAAAAAAATTAAAAAGAGAAACAAGATCTCACATTTTACAGCATTTTCACAGTGTGCATATCCTTTAATGACAATTCCGTTCATTTACTTCAAGTATATCTATTTCTTGTTTGTTAAATCTGTACGTATTGTGTTATTATTAAATTACCATATTTATTTATTTACATTACTTTGCATATATACATATTTACATACATCATGTGTCTTGTTCTTTGATCGTTTTCACTAAACATCTTTACTTCCTTTTGTTTTAGCCAATTATACCATATATTCCATCTTATAAATCATCTTAATTACTCTTCTTCACTCTTTTTTCAAAGTCTCAACATCAGTTTTGCAATGTGGTGACCAAAAGTGGATGCAGTGTTCCAGGTGTTGTCTTACTAAGGAGCAACACATTCTAGTTTCCAAAAATATTTTACAGACTGGAGAAATGCTAGTCAGTAATAACTGACTTCTCACATTTTCCCCTGTTTCAGATACTCAATTAATGCCAATGGTTTAGTCAACCAGTCAACCTTTGCTACCCTCCAAAGCTTCAGATTGATGTTGGGAGAAATAAACCAATTATGAATTTCAAGTTTTTCAATTTCTTAAATTTATGTCTGTAGTGCTTTTTTCCACATCAGCCTCAGTCACACAACAAAGCATATGTTAATTTTATATACATTCAAATATTTAGTTTGATATAAAAGAGTGCAAAATATGCAATCTTTGGAATGTGATTTAGCAAAACGTAAGGTAGAAATAGTGCTTTACAAGCAGCTTTCCATGCCACTGATTTTTTCATTCAATCCCAGGAACTTTCAGTAAAATGATTTACTTTATTACCATAATTGCTGTTTTCCAATTCTGCTCATATTGTGCAAAAGCCAATGACATCTCAGCTCCCAACATTTCAGAGCACTCAATGCATAGCTCCCATCCTATCCCAGCCAGATCTCTGTCTATCCAACAGGCAATGAAAGCTAGTTTGAACTGAAATTCCAGCATATAGAGAAGGAGCTACATTTTGCTCTGGCTACATTTTCTTGCATATTATTTCTCCTATGCATACCTTTTCTTTTAATGGCTTATTTCTTCGGAAGAATAGGAGGGAGCAGAGGATAATCTGTGTCTTGCTACTGGCATAGTGGCTGGCTCTGATTTACATTTTTGCAAAGGAACTGATTCTGTGTTCTAGCTAGGAGGGCACTGATGCAATTCAGTTCTGCATACCAAGTACATGCAAACCTGTGACCAATGGAAGCACTGGGACAACTGGAGGGGAGGGGGAGGTTAAAACTAGATGGCCTCATCTTTACACTTGGATGGTTTTGAATGCTGGCCAGATACAAATGTAATATTGTTTGTCCAGCACAGTCAGTTCACGGAATACTCTATATTGTCTGAGACTCTCAGCTTCCATTTACAGAGAAGAAAAGCACTCTATATTTATGGTAATGTTTATGTCATAAAATGTTTTATAAAATTTGCCAAATTTGAATTCTATGAGAGCCAGGGGTTATGGATTTTGGATGCATTCTGTAAGATAGCCTATAATTCTATGCTACATCATTTCACACAGCTAAATCTGTATTTATTGCATTAAGAAAAGACAAATCAACCCAGTTCACTGTGTTACTTTATATTACTAAAACTGTTGTTGTCATGACCTTTACCTGAGTGAAACGGTGTATCATAAGGCAACAAATTTTGAACCAAGGTACTTCAAAGGGGCTACCTTAGAGAATGTGTCAAAATCCTAGACTCATCACTCTCAAGGGGATGAAATTTGAGAAAGTTCTGGCTCCTTCGGTGCTACTGACTATTGCTGGGCTGCTGCTGTAATCGTGTAATTTTCATTTTCAATATTTGGTGACAGTTTCCCAGCCAGTCTGACAATCCCTCACTTCCTCTCCCACTCAGCAGCAGCCAGTTACTTGCCTGCTGGAAAAGGAAGGGAAGAACAGGGAGGAATAAACTCCCAAAAACTCTTCCCAGCCTCTGTCACCCTATGCACTCCTCTGACCTGTGCTACCCACCCTTGTGCCTTCCCTGACCCATCCCTTGCACTCTTTCCAATCTGTGTTCCTCCTATGCATCTTCCTGACCCATGCAGCACCTCTTGGAACACCCACACTTTTCTCAACTCTCATCAAATCCCCTTCACTGACTCCAACTACAACCTAATACTGTGCCAAGAGTGGGGCAACTGTCTTTGATGTAAAAACATTCATTCCGCGATTCATACATTTCAATAAAAGTTATATCTTGTTAATAATGAAATGTATTTGAACAAATTGAGCGCTTGACAAAATCCTATTAGACATAGAACAGTAATCCTATGTAATTTATTTGTCTTAGGTGAACTTATGCTAAAACTTAGCAACTTAATTCTTCATTTCTTATCTTCTGTAAGTTTGCATTACATGGCTACAGCTACCAAAACAAATAATTCTTACTTGGCACTGCTAAAGGGCAAACAAGAATAACTCCTTCCAGCAGCCCTACCCTTCTCTGTAATCATAGCCAACAATGCAGTATGGGTATGTGGTCAGAAACAGGATGAGAAAGTTACACTAATGTTGAGAAGGAATTCAGGATATAAATATTATGACAATAGCTCATTCAAATAAGTGCAAAATAAATTTATACATTTACATGCACACACTGACTGTTCCAAATTGTAAGGCTATTTCAGAGACAAATTAAAAACATGCTGTTACATATTTCTTATGAGTCTTGCCTGATTTAGTCCCCATATGATTGGAGTTGGCACCTTACACAATGGCGTGTGTAAGGCATACTCTGTGCTTGAAGATCCAAGTAATTAAAGAAAATTTATCAGGTGGGATGACAGTAGAGTGGCCCTACTAACAAAAGACTCTTCTGTCAGGGTGAGACAGCCTTAGAAGGCTCCAGTCTAACTTCACAACTTTTCTATGCAACTTTTAGATTCAGGAACTGACAGATAGTCCTTGAGTTTTACTTCTGGATTGGGGTATTTCTTTCCTAGTAGTTTCAAGAACCATGAGTCACAAATAAAGCCAAATGAAAAGCTTCCAATGGATAATTCTATTAATAAATGCAGTGGTTACAAGCATGAATTGATTTATTCCAAATAAAGAGAATTGATGCAAACAGTAGATAACTGTAGGAGTAGAATAGATTAGTTAATGAAAATCTTATGGCAAATATTTCAGCATGCTCTGCTTTTCTTTCATTTTTGTTCACTACCTTGTGTTATTTATCAAAAATAATAAAAGCATGATAAAAATAAACAAAATGTATGTATTTTTATCTTTGCATTCTGTTATTTTTCTGTTCTTTCTTGTCACTATTTTAAAAACAATAGAAATAAAATACTTAGATGACTTTCATATTACAAGAAAAGTGAATTTTTTTCCTGAGTTTTGATAAACTTTACAGCATCAGTGACTATGATATATTAATATATATTCTGTCAAGACAGCTATTATGAATGTTTTCAAACACTATTTAAATATAATGTACAGAATATTTTTAAAAGTCCAGTTTCTGTAGTATTTATTGAAAACTACCTTAGGAATAAAACCACATGTAACACCAATTTGCCAATATGCTACTTGCTACCTTTCCTTACCAGCTCCTGCTTTTCTTTCTTTTTATTTGAAGGATGGAAAAAAACAAGCATAGTAATCCATGAAGGCCAGGGGTGAAGGGTGATATTTAGTGACATTATCAAACAAATATAATCATATGCATATTTGTATCAGGCGTTAGGTCACAAATAAAAAAATATAGAACATACAGAAAAGAAAGAAGGAAAATTAGGAAGAAAATGAAGAAAAAAAGAATATGATAAAAAGGACCAAAGAAATATATTAAAGAAATGATTTTCCCATTCATCACAATAAGTATAAACAATCTTAATAATTTATTACCTTCTTTAAAATACAATAAATGATCTCTTTTTCACATATTCCATTTCTTATAAATAAATGCTTTGTCATTTAATCCTGATTAGCAAAAGGGGTATTAGAGATAACAACAAATCTATTTTAACCCTGATCAAATAAACTACCTTTATATGCCTTCCTGTTACTTTTAACAATCTTGATCTTTGGTCTCTTCAAAACATGTTCTAGTAGTTGATTTCATTATTTTTAAACCCTTCTCACAAAATTCTTCAAAGCTTTAACAAGTCTCTTTTGTAAATCCAATATAGGAAAGTTATCCAGGTCACTCTTTTTGTTTGTTATTTGTATATCCCCTTTCACTATTAAGATATCAATTGACTTCATTAGTATGTCCAGTTTTTATATCTTGCTTGCAGCCTGTCATTTTTCAATCCACTTTGAGATCAATCTCAATCACAATTAAGAAAATCAAGCTTTTGATAGTATGTCCCATACCATGTGGACTAATGCTCACAGTTTAGGCAACAAACTTTGTGAACTAACAGCTGTTATATCCAAGGATAACTTGGATCTTGTTGCAATTACAGAGTTTAGGGATTCCGATGATTGGGATATAAATAAAACAGGCTTTACTTTACATAAAAGACAGACTAGAAAAGGTGGGATGGAGTTGCCATCTGTCAAGAAGGGCATTAAAGCAATATTCTCAGTAATTCTACCAGGTAATTCAGAAAAGACACAATCTACTTCAAATCATCTGGGTTTGCTTACAACTAAAAAGTGGTCAGCAATCAGAATTGTGTTTTATATATAGGCCCCCAGGACATTCAAAGGATTATGATAGCAATCTGATTGAGGAGATAACCCAGATGGCAATAAAAGGAGAGGTTATAATCATGGGTGACTTCAATGTGCCCAACATTAACTGGAATCTTTCAACTGCACTTACAAGGAGGAGCTAAGATATTAGGGACATTAAATGAGAGACATGAAATAAGGTCTCTCTAAAACAGTTAGTATAGTGCCCAACAAGAGGGGGACATATTCTATACTTAGTTTTGACAAATAGGGGTAGGATTCTAGAAGTTGAGGTGGGGGAAAAAACGTATGTTACAGTGGTCACCAACGCCTTTGGTTTGACATTAAAACTAAAACTGATATAACATAAACTACAACTAAGATTTTAGATTTTAAGCAGACAAGTTTTTTACTGAAATGGAGTATCTAAAAATAAATTTGAAGGGTAGCATAAAGTGACAGAAATTCAATACATAGTTAAGGAGACACTGATAAAATCTGCCATTTTCGAGACAACTAGCTTCTATGTGAGGCACATTATTAAAAGCAAAACAAAGAGAACCCCATTCTGATTCACAGGATAGTGAAGAAGAAAAAAAATCAGCATATATAAATATTAAAATAGCAGAAGTATAGCTGATAGAGAAATGTATAAAAATCTACAGAAGGAAGTCAAACAAGTTATTAGTGCTGCTAAAGCACAGAAAGACGAGGAACTGATTACATCTATTAAAAAGGGAGATAAAACTTTTTTAGGTACATTAATGACAGAAGGAGAAAAAAATTGTTCAATCACCAAATTCAAAAATGCAAACAATTCTTATTATAAGAATTATTTTAAGGAAACCTGGCTGTATCAAACTACCTAAATCAATACTTCTTTTCAGGATTTTCAGAAGTAGATGCCAGTAACAAAAACAGGTTGTAGGTTTACTAGTCTTAGCAGGACAGATTCTTTTCCTAGAGGTGGAAGTGGGAGGTGAGCTAGTCTGCTGAAAGCTTAATAAAGCAATTGGTCTGGGTGATATTCATTCCAGAATCCTAACAGAACTTCTAAGTGTGCTCACTGGATCATTAACTGATCTGTGTAACCAGTCTCTTCTAACAGGTGAAGTTCCCCAGAATTGGTGAACAGCTAATATTGTACCCATCCATTAGAACTAGGGAAGAATCTGGAAACTATAGACCTGTGTGCTTAACATCTGTAATAGTGAAGTTAATGAAATCACTCCTGAAAAAAAGGATTAACAAACATTTGAAAGTACACAATTTGATAGACCCAAAACAGCATGGCTTTGTTGAGAGAAATCACATCAAACTAATCTGATTGACTTCTTTAAGTCACAAATGTTTGGATGAAAATGTTGCACATAATGAGCTCATAAAATGTTGTACAGGCTACAGTTTAATCACTGGGTGTTTCAGTGGGTAGAAAGTTGGCTCAGGGATAGAGTCCAGTGTGTGATTATTAATGGGACACTGTCTGAATAAAGACCAGTCATAAGCAGCGTACCACAAGGCTCAGCCATAAATCCTGTTCTGTTCAATGTGTTTGTAAGCGATATAACATAAGGATTGCTAGATGGGTTTTTTTTGCTGATGACACAAAGTGGGTAATAGAGTTGATGTACCTTTGGAGTATTTGTAACGTGGAAAATGATTTGGCATTGCTGGAAAATTGGTCAAAAATGTGGAAACTGCAGTTTGATGTTTCTAAATGCAAGATCATGCACTTAGGGAAAAACAACCCTCGGGCAAGGTATAGTATTGTGGATACAGTATTGTTAGACTGAACAATAGAAGAAAAGGATTTAGGTGTGCTCATAGCAGATGGCTGTAAAATGAATAAACAGTAGGGCCAGGCAGCTGTGAAGGCAAACAAAATTATGGGATGCATCATTAGACGGATCAGTGGCAGGAAAAATGAGGTCCCAATCCCACTATATAGGGCTTTAGTCAGACCCCATTTGGAATACTGTGTCCAGTTCTGGAGATCTCACTTTTAAAAAGGTATTAATAAGATCAAGCGAATCACAGACGGGCAACAAAAATGATGTAAGTTCAACAAAATATATCAGGAGAGATTGGAGGAATATGCACAGCCTGGAGGACATAAATGAAGGGCGAAAACATGACTGAAACCTTTAAATATATTACAGTGTGAATGAGGTTCTATAAGGAAGAATTTTCAATATTAAGCAAAAATCAAGAACACAAGGATATAACCTCAAACTGACAAGAAGGACAAAAGTAATGCTAGAAAATATTTCACAGAAACAGTAAGGGAAGCTTGAAAGCAGATCTGTAACTGAGTTTAAACATTCTTGGGTTAAACATATGTTTATCATCTGACAAAAATTTAAAAATAAAAAACCTCCAAAGGCAGACCACTAGGTCTTTTTCTGCTAACAGTTTTCTGTTTCTAACGCAATCTTATTCAATAAAATGTGTTCCTCTTCCATAACATCTCTGCAATACAGTCTATCTATAATGGCAGACATTTTAAAATTAACGTCTAGGTCCATTATTCAAAAATATCCTTCAGCATGTGCAATGTTAAAATATTTTGATCTGTTCTTATTAGTAAGTCAAATTTTAGTGTTCTTCCTCTACAATTGTACTCTAATTCCTTCTGGTTCCCTCTAATATACAACCTTCAAAGTATCAGCCTATCATGTTTTTTTAAAAGAAAATTCAAAGCAAAAGCATTTTTCCCACAGGAAATATTCTTATGATTAATTTCAAACTCTAATTTCAAGTACATCTAGGCCCTAGTCAGTTTGTAACTTTCAAAATCAACATCTAATCCCCCATTTGCTGTTTATTCCAAAAGTAAAAAAACAATTAAATCCTCAAATGTATATTTAAAACTTCTTTTGCTAAGGATTAAAAGAAGCTCACTCACTGCTATAAAACTTGTGAATCCAAAGGTTTCTAGTAGCTGAAAAGCAGTTAACAATCCATTTCTGAATATGATAATAAAAAGAAGTATGCAAACTCAGTGTCCTTTAGAAGTTACTGACCCTTCAATTCCCTTTTTGTGTATTCCTTCTTTTCCTAGAGCTCTAAATCTGCCCGAGACTGCTCATGCAAAGAGCAACTGTATGGAGCACTTATGGGCAATCTGAAGACTTCTCCTTGTCCGGAGAAAAATTACAAAGAGACAGACTCTTTGTCAGTTCTTCAATCCACTGTGGCTGTTGGCTTCACTTTTAGTTGAGCCATCTTCAGTTTGCCATGTCTTTTCCCCAGAGGTCCTCTGAAACACCTCTTCCAGTTGTTTTATTTATTATTAGTTATGAAATATATATGCTGCCTAATTCACAACAACTCTGAGCAATTTATGCAGCTTATATTAAAATCCAGATGTGTCAGGTAGCCATTTCTATTAACACTTGGGTAGTTCATACAATGACTTCATGTATTATATAGCAACAAGGCTTGTATATTAAATTAGAATCAGGGCTCCAGGAATCAAAGTCCAGTGACATAATGCTTCCTTCATGCAATGCTGTTGCATTTACTTAACAAACAGACTGTTCAACTTAACAAATTTGACCTGAATTTAGTCAAATTTAACAGAAGATGAGGCCTGACCATGCTAAACAGGCCTATATCGGATTAAATTAAAAGGCTTTCTTTCCTGATTTATATTCTGGCTTCTTTCGAATTTGAGGACTTTATGTCAGTCTGTCAGATCCTTTTGGAAACAAGAATCCTTTGGACTTCTGGAATGATCGTCATTGTTAGTAGAGTAATAGCAAATCTCCACATGAACTTATATGTAGTATGATTAAGGCAAATTTACAGTCTTTCTCAAACTTTCCCCCATTTCTGGGATAAGGAATCTTTTTTGTAATGTTCCAGTTCCTTCCTCTGTATTTACAGGATTTGATAGATATTCCATTGCAGAGTTGTAGTTATTGATAATTTTATTACATTTTAAAATCTAATGAATAGCAATAACACTTAGCACAACAATCTGGGTCCTCATCCTTATCCTCAGCATTTTGCAGAATATATACTGCTTATATCAAATAATCTCTTATTCTTCTCTCTCTGACTCTTTATTAATGCAATATGTTGTCCACAATTCTTTAAGAAAAAAAGAGTACAATCAAGCCACTCCTACAGAAATCTATACTATAATCAGATATAATTAGATATATCTGGAGGATAACAGAACAGAAGTAGATCCAGAGAAGAGAAGGGGGAAAGGCTTTCCCTGGTTGTAAAAATGTCTAGGTCCTGTAGGACTGGATAACAATAACTGCCTCCAACCAATTGTTGTGGCCCGCCAGTGGCTGACAGCTGACGTATCTGGCAGCAGAGTCAGATAGTAGTGAGGAGGTTGGGGAGGAACCTGGGCCAGTCTTGGAGGTTGAGGAAGGGCTCTGCATCAGAGGCAGAGATGGGGCCTGGGCAGGCTGGCAGCCATCAGCTGCCATCAGACAGCAGTGAGGCGGGGGAGTTTCTGGAACTGGTTCCCAGCCTGCGCACGCACAGAGCTACCAAGAGACAAGAATAATTGAGAAAGCAGGGTCGATTCAGGAATAAGACCATACCTCGGAGATGATTGGTCCCTCCCATAGGACATAAAAGAGGAGCAAATGGGATGTGAGCTTTTGCAGGAAGCAATTAGTTCATCGATCGATTCAAGCTTTGAAAAGTTCTGTTTGACTCTGTATCAAGTTTGGCCTTGTCCTGCGTTTGGCAATTAGTTCTCTGGCAGCATTCCAAGTGTGATAGGGTGGGTGTTTATAAACTTTTCCTTGAAAGACTGTTTGTGAAGCCTTGCAGGCTATGAATGAATGTAATTCACAGCCATGGAAATAAAAGAGGTTTTGCTGGGAATAAAATGGTGTTTTATGCTTTCTAAGGAAGCCTAGGTCAGAATACCAATCTTCCTTCTTAGATCACCAATGGCAAGTGATTAAAATGGAAAAAATACAGGAGTGTGGCAAATTATAAAACAAAAGCAGTTTGACATCTCTTCCTTACAGAATGTTACAAAAGGAAAGAACAGCTACCCCTCAGCCATTTTAGAACTCTGCAACTACAGGGTTTGAAAAATCCTCCACAAATAAAGCAATGGAAATATTTTTTCTCTTCTTAATATGGTTGGAAGCCTGAATAGAAAATGATTTTAGAAATGAGGAGCAGGACAGTGATATCTATAGAAGGAACTTTTTTTAAAAAAATAGCATGAATTTAAGAAGCAAATGCTAGGAAAGAAATCTTATGGTAGATTGGTTTTTGTATCTAGTAACTGCTGCAGGATTATTGTATGCACAATGATGGGAGAATAATGAAATTCCCACAATGGAGAAATAGTTTGTGAAAATATCAGAATTTGAAGAAATGGCAGAACTGACCATTTGGTGAGAAAGAAAAACAAAAACTTTTCTAAAGGCTGACAATCTTATATAGGGACGAATTGGTGATTTATGGATTTGAAAATTAAGGAAAGATATGAATTAAAGAGAGAAGGCTGTAAAGCACTGTGAATATAAGTGCTATTGCTAAATGAGTAGACTGAAGGGACTTGTATAACATTTAAGCAGGAAAAGGGACAATAAGGTTGTAACTATCTTTTGAGTTGTTGGAAATCATTCATATATGTCTTAAATGTGACTTTTTAGCACATCGCCTGGGAATGAATTATAGTATAATATGACAGATGAAAATGTAAAACTGGATGAAATGTAGAACTTACCTTATGATGCAGAAGGTATTATAATATTTCGAGAATGCTATCTAACTGCTAAATAATCTGCCTGACTTTAAATCAGCTTCCTCAACTTGGTATGCTTCAAATATACTCAAAAAAATAAAGGGAACACTTAAACAACACAATGTAACTCCAAGTCAATCACACTTCTGTGAAATCAAACTGTCCACTTAGGTAGCAACACTGATTGACAATCAATTGCACATGCTGTTGTGCAAATGGAATAGACAACAGGTGGAAAGCATAGGCAGTTAGCAAGACATCCCCAATAAAGGAGTGGTTCTGCAGGTCGTGACCACAGACCACTTCTCAGTTCCTATGCTTTCTGGCTGATGGTTTGGTAACTTTTGAATGCTGGCAGTGCTTTCACTCTAGTGGTAGCATGAGACGGAGTCTACAACCCACACAAGTGGCTCAGGTAGTACAGCTCATCCAGGAGGGCATATCAATGCGAGCTGTGGCAAGAAGGTTTGCTGTGTCTGTCAGCATAGTTTCCAGGGCATGGAGGCGCTACCAGGAGACAGGCCAGTACATCAAGAGATGTGGAGGAGGCCATCGGAGGGCAACAACCCAGCATCAGGATCGCTACCTCCGCCTTTGTGCAAGGAGAGACAGGAGGAGCACTGCCAGGGCCCTGCAAAATGACCTCCAGCGGGCCACAGATGTGCATGTGGCTGCTCAAACGGTCAGAAACAGACTCCTTGAGGGTGGTATGAGAGCCTGACGTCCACAGATGGGGGTTGTGCTTACAGTCCAACACCGTGCAGGACGTTTGGCATTTACCAGAGAACACCAAGATTGGCAAATTCGCCACTGGCGCCCTGGCTCTTCACAGATGAAAACAGGTTCACACTGAGCACATGTGATAGCCGTGACAGGGTCTGGGGACGCCATGGAGAACGTTCTGTTGCCTGCAATATCCTCCAGCATGACCGGTTTGGCAGTGAGTCAGTAATGGTGTGGAGTGGCATTTCTTTAGGGGGCCGCACAGCCCTCCATGTGCTCACCAGAGGTAGCCTGACTGCCATTAGGTACCAAGATGAGATCCTTAGACACTTGTGAAACCATATGCTGGTGCGGTTGGCCTGGGTTCATCCTAATGCAAGACAATGCTAGACTTCATGTGGCTGGAGTGTGTCAGCAGTTCCTGCAAGATGAAGGCATTGATGCTATGGATTGGCCTGAATCCAATTGAGCACATCTGGGACATCATGTCTCGCTCCATCCACCAATGCCACATTGCACCACAGACTGTCCAGGAGTTGGGGGATGCTTTAGTTCAGGTGTGGGAGGAGATCCCTCAAGAGACCATCCGCTACCTCATCAGGAGCATGCCCAGGTGTTGTAGGGAGGTCATACAGGCACGCGGAGACCACACGCACTACTGAGCCTCATTCTGACTTGTTTTAAGGACATTACATCAAAGTTGGATCAGCCTGTAGTGTTTTTTTCCACTTTAATTTTGAGTGTAACTCCAAATCCAGACCTCCATGGGTTGCTAAATTTGATTTCCATTGATAATTTTTGTGTGATTTTGTTGTCAGCACATTCAACTATGTAATGAACAAAGTATTTAATAAGAATATTTCATTCATTCAGATCTAGGATGTCTTCTTTTTGTGTTTCCTTTATTTTTTTGAGCAGTGTATTAAACTTCAATTAGCATCATTCTTACTAATATGATGATGATAGGATATCCACTATGTCTATAAAATACAAGTTCAGGGAAGATGGTTTTAGCAGTACTTATGTTTTTTTCCCTTTCAATAAAGAATATCAGAAATTTTTTGAAAGAGGCAGTTAAAAGGTAAATTGCTTTATCTCTACAACCCAGCATAGCCCTAAAGGCAAACCATATCTATCCCACTGTAATGGGGCATGTAATTAGCCTGCACTAAAACCCAACACAACCCCAAAGGCAAACCCGTATCCACCCCATTGCAATGGGGCATGTAATTAGCCTACCCAGCCGTCCACATAGTTACCTGGGGGTACTACTCGGTCCTGATACTTGGGCTGGAATTCACTGATAGTGAGCAGCATGACTTGAATGGTCCCAATGAAGATGCCTGCCAGGCAGCCATAGAAGATCACGTAGAAGAGGAGGATCTTAACTGTGACAAGAGAGAACAGATACTGCTATTAAGGACAAAAGGTTAATAGGCCACTAGAATACACATCAGCTTTTCAAGATTACCAGTACAGGTCACATTAAAATCAACACTAAAGCCAATTGCCATGAAGAAAAGATAGCAAACACAAGCAATGTCAGCTAAATTTAAAGAGATCAGAACAGATTAATTTTTAACGAGTTTCTATAAGTTGCTTCTCAGAGAAACTACCATCCTAAATACATTTACTTAGAAAGGACTTGCTTGTTGCAGGTTGTGGGAATTATAATCCAATACATCTAAAAAGTATAACGTTGGGAAAGACTGGCTGGTATTGTTAGAACCAAAACGATACCTAGCTAAATCTCTGTGTCCTTAAAGGAATTTAGGAGCAGTGCATTCCCAGCTCCAACATAACTCTTCCTGCTAACAAACTCGGAGTTAATGGCTTATATTGCAAAACTGGACCACTGAGAGATAGGAAATATAGATCTTAAATATGATAACAAGGTGATGTGATGGTTAAGGTGTTGGACTAAGCATGGAGAGTTCCAGGAAGTTTATTCGGTGACTTTAGGCCAGCTATTTTCTTTCAGTCCAACCTACCTCATGGAATTGCTGTTGTGGGAAAACATGGGATAGAGCACTTCTTTACAAAATGCACAATACAAATCAGATAAATACACAAATAAGAGACAACTACTGTAATTAATCACATTCAACTAACACCCAACTTTGTTACAAATTGATCTAAAATGTACACATATTATTCTGAATGTTTCTTACATAGGAAAGCTTAAAGTATGTTCTTGGAATTATATCTATATCTGAAGTTGCATAAAAACACAACTCGCTGTAATAGTTATCTCGATTAAACTCCTTGTTTTCAATTTTTTAAACTCTCTTCCCAACATTTATGTGGATTCAGATCCTCTTATAAAGACTCGGTTCTCAACAGCTTTCTCATATTTTGCTTTTTATATAATCTATTAAGAAACTTATTCCATATTAATCACCTAGTTACTATACCAAATTGTAATCAGCTGGATTAATGCCCAAAAACATTATAACAGAATAAAACAGGTGGAGGGGGGAGTTGTTGCTGTTTTTCAAGGAAGAGGAATAAAACTTTATTTGTAATACCGCTTCAGGGAACTTCAGTTTTTGAAATCTGGTTTTATCAGTTTTTAGTTTACAGGGATTATCTCAACTGATTAGCAGCAGTGTTACATGCTGTACTAAAGCCTCACTGTCCAAGCCTACTAGCAATCCAATTTTTTAATATAAAAGGGGCAGTGAAACTACAAATTACATTTTAAAAGCAGTGATCTTTGGAACCAACATTTGTACGGAACGGCTGTAAAACAGCAGCAATAAGTAATACATACAGAAAAAAATTTCTCCTTTCACAAGCTGGTCAAGATAAGTCCTATTAAAATAAGGTGTTTTTCCACCAAAGAAGGGAAAAATGAAAGTAATCCAGAGAGACCAGAAGCACAATAGTTTTAGCACTCCTGGGTTTAACACACTCTATAGTAACCAGGCAGCAGTAGGCAAATAACTGTGACGTCAGAGAGATTTGAGCATTTTTTCCAGAGTACAGTCATAGGAGGTGCTGTTGAAATGAACTAGAGAAAACCTGCTGACAGCAAAGTGCTACGGGTGGCGCATACGGAGGGCAGTGAAGGGACATGTGTTTAGATGACATTCCTAATCAGGATCTTAATAGTAACCCACAACCTCAAGTTCCACTGTCTTCCTGGGGCTACAGAAGAAATCTGTTCTAAAAGGAAAGACATGGCATTTTTAAAGCAACAGAACAGCGTACTATCTAGTGTAGAGATAAGATCCTCTACTGGTCTAACTACTCTGAAAGCAATATAAGGGACATTTTATTGTCCCCTCAATAATTGGGCATCACAAGACAGTCCAGTACTGAGAATAATTGAACTAAATCAACATAGTCAGAACTAAGCCGTAGTTTGTGATGATGGGAATAATGCTGTAATGCAAACTATTTTTCATCTCTTTTATGAGGATTCAAGCCTGAAAATTTTGGATATGCCACTTCTAAGATGACATTAGTTAGATTCAGCCATGAAGTGGCACCTCGGCAACAAATGCAGCCGGAAACAGCTCTCTAACCAGAATTCTTAAACTAACATTGGGTAATTTTGATATACACTTAACCTTTTCTCTTTCCACTCTAAGCTCTTATTTCACACAGCCATTTTCATTCATTACAAACATTTTTTTACTCCACAAACCTATTTGTTGCTTCTGGATTGATGTTTCGAATTTGCAAAAAAAAAAAAAAGAAATCTTTAGAAGAGATTAGAATGTTCTAGATACTGTACTCTGCAGGATCTACAGAGATACTTAAGTTTCAAACTCCAGCAGTGGTAGGATGAGATTCAAGGGCAACCTATCCTTTCCTTCAAGGACAGTCATATCTAGCATATTACTGTAATGTAAAAGGCCCTGAATGTGCTCTACACAATCCACATGAAAATTTGTCAGACTTTTTCCCTTGGAAATGACTAGAAAATAAATAGTATTTAGTGCTTCTTGGCTGGCACAAAAAGCCTGTTTAAAAGCAAGGGAAGACAACAGTGCCTGTTCTGAAGTTAATACTGTTTTATAAATTGTCAAAAGTGACAGGGGAGTAGGCAGAACCTTTGCATGGTAAGTCTCTGAAAATCTACAATGACTTTTGCGCTTGAGCTGGCTTGTGCAACACAGAGTGATTGGTGAGCCCATGAATAGGGCCTCACTCCTATAGTGGTAGTTAAGGAAAGGATGTCTAAACCAAGCAGCAAAGAGAGTGAGTATGAAGAGGAAGGGTGAACAATCAAATTATTTTTGCCTGCGTGTGTTCTGAATCTTCAAGTCCCATTCAACCTAGGTTTAGTTGCTAAGAAACAGCCTTCAAGGTTATTATTTCTAAACTTCTTTTGCTTTCCAACTTGACCTTTCTCTCTGTCTCATTTTCCTACCTCTGCGGCTCTTTAGACCTTCCTCTCCCAGGGAAGGTATATGGACAGCCAGCAAGTCAGATTTTCAAGAGATGTGTCCACCCAAAAGGTCCTCTCTTAAACCAATTCAGGATTCTCCTTAATGCAGTTGCTCTGCTTCCCCAGGGATCTCAAGCAAGTCTGCCATTACCTCTTTGCTGGGAAGGTATCACCTTGACTAACCTTGAGCTTTGATGCATTATTAACCCTTTGGAGTTGATGAGCTAGAAAACAGTCCAAGCCTTCTCTTTTTCTGTCCCCAATTCCCAAGGATTCTGGTAGCCATTTTAGAGCAGCAAAAGGAAATACCAGGCCCCTTCACTGGTACGCCCTTCTCCCTGTGTGGTGTCCTTCCTGAGCAAAGCAAAGGCAACCGCAGTGGCTACTGTGCTGGCAAGGAGTATAGTGGGAGAAGGGGGAGCAGGGTGCCCCCTCTCTCCTGGCACCTACCCACTCTGCCCTGCCTGCAGTCACGATGCGTTCGTGTCTATCAATGCCCTTCACTGTGACCTTTTTGGTGGGGGGGGGTGGGGGGGAAGGAAGGAAAAGAGAAAATGAAAAGAAACGCAGGCTGATCTTTTAATGCAGAGGCAACAGGCTGCAGCACAGAGATGAAAGTCCACTCTGCAAGGTGACAAAGCAGCCAGCCCTCTCCAATCGGAAGGCCCTCCAAGGATACCGAATGTCAATTCTGATCACCCAGCCCAGCCCACCTGGGGATGTTGGCCTCACATCTGATGGACTTTCCTCCCCCCACCAGGTTGAGGAAAGCAGAGAGGCAATTGGAGCCCCAGGTTTCTCCCAGGAAAGTCTGCCATAGCAACATCACTAAGCTAATTCCGCAAAAAGAAATCAACCTGATCCTTTTTACACGCACAATCCGCAAGCAGCAAATGATGGCAGTGTTCACACAATAGTGTGTGTTAATATATTAAGCACAGTTAGCATTAGCCTTGGTTTGGCTGGGGGGGGGGGAGTTAGCATGTTCCATGAACTCAGCCCTTTTGACTCACACATCTAAGGCTTAAAAATAACCCTCAGCCCTCCTTGGTTTGTCATAGTTCCTGAAAGGTTCTGCCACCCTGGAAAGTCTCCCTGGGGGCACAAGACCATTGCTCATCTCTCTCTCACCTCCCATACAAAGCCTCCTGCGTTCCCCACCCCCCAAAGCTGGGAAGTAGGAGGTCTGGTGTGTATTTTTAAACCGGACAGCACAGGAGATGGGTGGGGAGCGAGGGAAGCGAGCCAGCCACCCCGAGCGAGAAAAGCGAGCCGCAAGATTCACACCACGTCGACGGCATCCCTGCCCTGCCCTGTGTCGGCCTGAGAAGGAAAGCGGCTACCGCGAGTCAGGTGCTCAGACCGACGATCCACACGGGCACGCGAGACGGCGGACTTTCCCTTCCCACGCCATCAATTAGCCCCGCGCCGCCACACACTGCGCGCCTGTGTCTTCGCCGAGCACAAGAAGCAAATCGCGGCGGAGCAGATACTCACACCAACTGCCGCCGGTCCTCCCTAAAAATTCCTTCTTCTCCGAGTTCCAGATGAATTTCTTCCAGTTGCCATCCCCGTCCTTGGCTTTCCCGCGAGCCATGAATCAGGAGTTTCCTTCGTTTGCCCGTGCAGGGGGTGGGGGTGAGGTGTGAGGGGTTGCAAGACGATCTTGCCCTCCGAGATCGCTCGGCGCTCGCCACTAATCCAGAGTACAGATGTTGGCAGCTGCTTGAACTGCCGACGGGCGCTCGGGAGGAAAAGCGAAAGGTCTTTGTGTGCCGGGTTTAGCTTCCCACCTTCCGAAGGGCGCGAACCTCTGAATAAATCCTTGTCAGGAGAGAGAAAGAGAGATAGATGTACGTGCTTGTATCTCGGGTATCACTTCGACGGATGGCTCTTTCCCCCCCCACCAAACCGGGAAGACAAGGAAAGCGGGTGGCGAGGAGGCAGCAGAGAGGAAAAGGGAGCAAGCGAGCGTGTCCGTGTGAGAAGAAGCCAAGGGGTGGGAAGAAAGAAACGGGGCTCTGCCCAGGGACAGAAATTAGCTCTGTGCCCTCCCACTCATGCTGGATATATTGTCCACGTCCCGAGTCGAGCTCCGCCTGTCAAATGCCGGTAGCCAATTAGAATTGTAGCCAGGCGGGCGAGAGAGCAAAGCTTGGGAGGCGAGGCGAGGGAAAGGGAGGGGAAGATAAGCAGGGTACGAGGCGCGGGAGACTGAGGGGGCCGGGTGGTTGGAGGGGCAGATTCTCTGCGGCAGATTTTGTCTCTCTCTCCCTCACTTTCTCTTCCTTTATTCCTCTTCCCCTTTTCTGCCGGCCTTTCTTCTTGCCGCCTCGGCATGTGCTTCGTGCCACACTGTTGCGCGGAGGCAAAGAAGGCGAAAGCGACGAGAAAATGCCCCTGTAATTCCTTTTTAGGTCAGAGGGGGAGGCAGTGGGAGTCCTGCGCATAAAGGGGGGTGGGTGAGTGGAGGACAGAGTCCGGGAACCGAAGCGAGTTTGATCTCTCTCCAGATTAACAGCTCGAAACGGGAACTCGGCGGCCCCGGAGGGGAGTTGGAGGCAAAAGGTGGCCGAGCTCGGTAAGGCTGCGGGACTTGAGGAGACCAGAAAGGACGCTCTCATTGACGCGCCGCTTGGCTAAGGAACGGAACGGTCTGCCCAGAGAGAGGCCGGCGCGGCTCTACGCACCTGGGCGAAGGCCGGACAAACAGCTTGAAGGAGAAAAACGGGGAGGGGAAAAGTCTTCCCTCCCTCCGCTCCAAAGTAACCAGGAGAACCAGGAAACGCGGCCGGCGAAAATGGTCCGTTTGTTTGCATCCGTGAGGTTTCCTGGTTGTTGCGTTCGGGCTGACATTCGTCAACTGCAAAAGGGCATTAGCCAATATTGTGGTGCGAAGAGAGATTGGTACGCGCGCCTGGCACAATCAGAGGCAGTGTAGCAGTTAAGCTGTGCCCGTAATTGAATCTTCTGTGCCCAGATCGTTTGTCTAAAAAAAAAAAAAAGGCCGTAGACAAGATGAAGCGAATTGACCTTCAAGTCCGGAGCCAAAATCCAACCTTTCAAACATAAATTGTGCCCCGGCCTTTCTTCCCATTCTTGTCCTCCCCCCTTCCCGAAGGTGGTGGAGCTGTTCTGATTGCTTGCTTGCCTGCCTTCCCTGCAACGTCATCCCTGCAGCTTTCTGTCCTGGGAATGCCCTTCCCTGGGTCAACTTGCTACTGCTGCTGCTTGGAGCTACTGTCACCTCTGCTTGGTGCAGAGAGGTCTTTTTCCAACAGCTGTGGAAGTGAAGCCTGGCTTTATATACAAGGGACAGGGAGTTAATGCGAGCCCAGTTCTGGGTTATGGATGGACAGCAGATTCTTAAAGGTGTGCCTTTTATTGTAGAACCAAAGGGCTGATTTGGGAGGAGAACAAACTCCCAAATCAGGAGGGGATTTTGGTGGGAGGGAAATATCACTATGGTACCACCTTGGTGTTGGTGAAGGGCAACAGATGTGGCCAACCAGAGGAAAAGATGTTGCTAAAGACTAGGAGAATAGCATGCTTTCTTTGTGCACATTCTTTTTTTGTATTTACCCTTTTCACACAAACCCCAGCAGAATGCCTGAAACTGAGCAAGGGATATGGTGCTAGTTTACAGTGGACACACTTCTTACAACTGTTTTTCTAGCTGGAATTCTTCTGCCATAGCTTTTGTGCTCCTGGTAACATTCTGCTTTACTGACACACAGAGAGGAGAACAGAACAATGCACATTCTAAGCTATGCCAGCATAACATTTCACTGTGTTTGTATTGGAACACCTCTAACATTTCAAGGCAAATGACTGAAAGTGTGGAGAAAATATGGCAACCTGAGATATCTGCAGGAAGTTGGAGAAAGTGAATGAAACCATAGAAATTATAGGGTGATGAGAAGGAAAGAGTCGTACTCAAAAGCTGGATTGGCAGGGTATAAATTGAGAGCAAGCTTAGGAGGAAGAACTTTAGAAGGAAAAAGTAATTCTTCCTTATTTGACCTTGAACAATGTAATAGGCCTTTGCATCAAGATATTTATAGTGGTTTATAAAATGACAATGAAAAAAGGCTGTTCCTAAGCTTTACTAATTCTAATAAAAGCATACCCTGTAATTGCAGAACAAGAAGAATTCTTCATTTCTGTGCTATTTAGATTTTATCCAGTCACCTTGGATCAGAATTTCCATTTTATTGCAGTGAAAATAGTCCTGCTAGGTAAATGATGGACTTATTAGGAGCAGGAATTGTAATGATCATTCTTCATGTGCTATCATGGCTGACTTCAAGAGGAGCATGTTTTCCCTCTGTTTAGACTGAAAACAATGCATGTAGCTACTAACATTCATGAGGGATATTTTTTGAATTAGCCAATTCAGAACATTGGTGGAAAAAAAAACCTGGTCAGGGAGGGTAAAATAACATTTGCTTCACATCACAGTGAACTTTTTCTGTCCGAAGCAGCCTGCCAGCTTTTGAGCAGAACTGAAAGCAATGAACAAATGTAGCACTATTTCTGCTCGCTTGTTAGACCCTATATATGATAAGTTGCTGGAACAAACCCCATGAGCTTTTCAGACTGTTGTATTCCCTCATGAAGCATCTTGGGAAACCATGTATAAGCAACCCACTGTACTGCTAGCCTGCCTACTTGTTAATTTTATTACAGGGTTCAGAGTGTGGATTCTCTATGAATTTCTGGCTTTGGGCCAGTGATTCTGGTGATCAGAAATAAAACTGAAAATTGGAGAATAGATTCACACAACCTGCTAGGTTGGTTAATTTGTGGTTGTGAGTGAATGAGAATTTAGCCAATGGTGTCAAATCAGCCAATTTGATTAATTCATAAATATTCAATCATGGAATGGGACGCAAGGTGTTTTTGTGGCGGTTCTCATCCATTTCCTGTATCCAGATTGAGTCAGTTTTCATGGAATGGGAGCAAGACTAATGTACAATTTGGAGAGTATCTACTCACAGCTCCTACTCAAAGAGCAGGTGATAGCTACCTCAAGGAAGGTCTTAGCAGAAATTCCTCTGCCAATTCTATCCTTTCTCTGGACTGGGAAGGTCTTAGGACAGTCTTGCAGGCTTTGATCAGTGCATATTTGCACTATTGCAGTGCAGACAATGTATAGTTGCCCTTAAAGACTACTCACAAGCTGCAGCTTGTCCAGAATACATCATCACAGGCAATTATGGGTATACTATGGTATACCTATGTAATGTCATTGTTTCATGAGCTATACTGGTTATCGCTTATAAAAAGGACTTATGTAAAGTATTTCCTGATATAGGGCCTAGTTATTTGAAGGACACACTGTCACCCTTCAGTAGTTTCTGCCCATCCTATATAATTGGGTAGAGCTGACATGCCTTATATTCCATCAGTTAGAGCAGGGGTCGCCAACCTTTTGGATCTCAGAGACCACCAAACTCATAATTTTAAATCCCAGGGACCACTAACCGATTCTGTGGGTGTGTCCTAACTTGTGGGTGTGGCTTGGTGGTCATATGACTGGCTGGGCATGGCTTGTATGTAAATATTATGAATATTTATATAAATATTGATTTTTTTATTAAAAAAGAGCAACTTTTACCCAAAATCAGGCAAAGCAGGCAAGCAGATTGAGTTGCTCACAGAATCACAGATTCATTCAGAGATCTATCTGTCTGCCATTGGCTAGCTCAGTCTGTCACATAAAATTTGCTTACAAGCAAACTCATAAAATTTGCTAGCAAGCAAACTCATAAAATTTGCTAGCAAGCAAACTCACAAAATTAACTCACAACACACCATGTATGTAAATATTGAATTTTTTAATTTAAAAAACGAGCAACTTTTACCCAAAATCAGGCAAAGCAGGCAGGGAGATTGAGTTGCTCACAGAATCACAGATTCATTCAGAGATCTATCTATCTGCCATTGGCTAGCTCAGTCTGTCACATAAAATTTGCTTGCAAGCAAACTCATAAAATTTGCTAGCAAGCAAACTCACAAAATTAACTCACAACATACCATGTATGTAAATATTGAATTATGTAAATATTGAATTTTTTATAAAGAAAGAGCAACTTTTACCCAAAATCAGGCAAAGCAGGAAGGCAGATTGAGTTGCTCACAGAATCATTCAGTGATCTATCTATCTGCCATTGGCTAGCTCAGTCTCTCAAATTTGCTTGCTGTGAGTCTGCACTGAATAACAGAACCTTCAGTCCTAAGGGAAGTTTGGCTGTTCTTAAAAGTAGAGCCGAAGATCTAAAGACTAGCTAGAAAGTAAGAAATCCAACCCTTTCCTGCTTCCTAGCTAATCTAAATCTCCAGGCACAGCAGAACACCTGATGGTTGGAAAAAGGAAAAATAGCAATTTTAGCAGGCAAGTTTGCCTGGTAAGGAGTGAGTGGGCGAGGAGCATTCCTGCGGGCCATATGGATGGCGCAGCCTTGTGTTTCTGTGCAGCCTGGATTAATTGCTTTGGGGGAGGGTGCTCTGGGGGTGAGATTTCTCTGTGGCCCACCGGTTGGTGACCACTGAGTTAGAGAATGTCACCTAATGGGATCCAAAAAGTTGACTTTTTCTTTTGCTGCAGCACTTGCTCCAAATATAATTTCTTCCCAGAAATCTACATGGTGCCCACCATGATCTTATTTAAATGACCTCTTAAAGCCTGGCTCTTCTTCCAGGCTTGGTGGTGAAAGTCTTGTGGTATGTTTGGTTTGATAGTGCTGGCATTCTTGTATACTATTCAGAATCAAGACTGAGTTGGCTGGTTTAAAAATTAAATATAGACATTTTGACATATCATAAACAAAACTAAAAGTACGGTCTGCTTTCTATTATTCATGCATTGTACATGACAGCTAAGCATCATGAAATCTAATTGTAAAGTATAATGTAGTTTCAAAACAAAGAAAATATAAGTATATCCCCTCAGCAGATAAAATACAAGACATGGAAAACATGCATATAGTAAATCAAATGCTCAGAAAAATAAGTTTGTTCTCATATGCTGAAGTGCTATCAAAATGGATGCCAAATTTAACTTGGAGCTAAGGATTTATAATTTAAATATGTGGTCATTGAGAAGTCCTTTATTCCAACTTGTATGGTAAAATAGGATATATAGTCATGTGAAAAAGTAAATACACCCACTTTGAGTTCTATGGTTTTACATATCAGGACTTAGCAAAATCATTTGTCCTTAGCAGTTCTTAAAAGTAGATAAATACAACCATATATTAACAACACATTGTTAATATTATTATATCCCATCATCATTTATTTTACAAAAAGAAATCCAAACTGGAGAATCCATGTATGAAAAACTAAGTACATCCAGGGATGGGATTCAAATTTTTTAACAACCGGTTCTGTGGGCATGGCTTAGTTGGTGGGCATGGCTTGGTGGTCATGTTATGGGCTGGGCGTGGCCAACTCAATATCACTCACATCAAGGCATGCATCTCCTCGCCTGGCCTCTCATGACTGCAAGGTACCCAGGTCCTTGGGCTGTAAAACAAGCCCAAATTATCACCCATCACCACAGTTGATATGAGATGTTTGTGCTGCTGATATGCTCTGTTTGGTTTTCACTAAATGTGGCACAGTGCATTATGGGCAAATATCTCCACTTTGGTCTTGTCTGTCCAAAGTATAATGTTCCAAAAGTCATGTGATTTGTTCAGATGCAACTTTGCAAATCTAAGCCATGCTGCCATGTTTCTTTAGAGAGAAGAGACTTTTTCCTGGAAATCCTTTCAAAAAACCCCATAGTGTTTGGTCTTTCTCTAATTGTATTATCATGAACTTTAACATTTAACATGCTAACTGAGGACTGTAGAATCTGAGGTGCAATTCTTGGATTTTTTGCAATTTTTCTAAGCATTGCATGGTCTAACCTTGAGGTGAATTTGCTAGGACATTCATTCCTGGAAAGATTAGAACAGCCTTCAATTATTCCACTTGCAAATAATTTTCATCACTGTAGAATGATGGACTTTAAATTGTTTGAAAATGGCCTTATAACTCTTCCCATATTGATGGCCAGCAACAATTGCTTCTCTAAGATCATTGCTGAATGAAGACTTTACCCTTTGGCATTGTGTTAACACATACCTCAATGCTGAAGACCAGCAAACTCCTAAAACTTTGGCTTTTATAGAGATAGTCACACTTGCTGATGATCAATTGATCAAGGTCACTTTATTAGCAGCATCTTAGCCTCTTCATACCTATGGAAGCAGTAAGGGTATACTTAGTTTTTCACAAATGGCTTCTCCATCTTTGTTTCTGTAAAATAAATCATGATATGGTATAATATGTATTGCTCATCTAAGGTTGTATTTACCTCCTTTTAAGAATTGCTAAGAACCAGATGATTTTTGCTATGTCCTGATACATAAATCCATAGAACTCAAAGAGAGTGTACTTACTTTTTCACATGACTTTATGTCCACAAGTACAGCAATGTTTACTGCCTTAAAATTAATCCTGCTAACTAATATTTCTTGTTGACAATTGATAGCTTGCCAGTTTCTTTAAAAGTAGAAAGGCAGACTTTAATGTATTAAGTTTTTTAACTAAAGAACAATAAAAATAAGCGGAAATTGAAACATGCCCTGCTAATCCTTCTATACTGAACAAAAGCTACAGCAAGTAGAACTCCATGCTATAATAGGATTTTTTTTTCTTTTTTGTGTGCCCTTAAAATACTCTCTAAGGAGCTTGGGAATCCCCCACAAAGCTGCTTTTTGAATATATGGGTACTTGTTAAAGATCTGTATTTCTGGACTTTGAAAGACCCAAAACATTTTATTTGTATTTTATTTTCCTGTGGCTGGTTGGAAAGGACACTAGCATATATCATCAAGAGTTTAGGTGGCTTGGGTTGCCTTTCAGATGGTATGTAAGTATTTTATGCTCAGATTAACAATCAATTTGCCTGGTCCTTTAAAAAGACACATTGCATTCTTATTAAGTTGCATCAAACAACTGGTTATAATATTTGGGTGAGCAGGCAAAAGAACTGCAGTTTTGAGCTCACTGAAAACAATAAAACTTTTCTATATGTATATGTAAGAAAAGACATTATCTACAATACTGAAATTCCTGCGATCTGTCACCTCATAGAGTCTGGGACCAGAATGATCTTAGATGTGGTTCTGATCAAAGGAAGACCAGTAGTGGGTGAAAAAAGTTTCCAATGCCTTCTTCACTCATTCTGTCTCTACAGTTGGAATTCTTTGGCAACTATATTACAATTTGGTAAGAATTCTTGCATTTAAAGAAAGATCCATTGATTGGTTTTTTTCATTCAAGATGGAAACAGCATGAAAGTAACTACTTGGAAATAAGGGTAGTGCTGAACCTTATTTTCACAGAGATAATACACCAGAATAGAGTAATAAAGTAAGTAGTATAGTGGGTATTGTTGATTGTAGGCTCATTCCTAAGGGTAGTTATTTTCCAGTTCAGCCCAAGAAAAATATGTCACTGGAGTTGAAGAATTGAGAACCTGCAATGGAATAATACAGCCATATCCCACTTCCCAGTTTTACTTCTCCAATGTCAAACAATATCAGAATATTTATTCATATTTTACTTTATTTTTCCATCCATAAGGAATCTACAAGTTCATCTACCAATAACACTTTTTTTTAAAAAAGAACATCCTCACAAGATATTATAACTGAAAAAAAATACAATTCCACTCTTCAAAAACCTGAAATCTTTTCGTATTGGAAGAGATCACTTACTTGTTCTCTGGTTTCCAGAGAACAGGATTCCATCCAATAGGCCATAAGCCCTGGTGAATATAACAACACAAATGTTGGAAGAAATTTGATAATGATAGTGCCATTATCTAATGGTACAGTGGGATCTCTTTTAGTTGAGGTCCAAGCAAAAGTTTGAGTCATTTCTTTGGGAATGCTCCAGCACTGCATTTTCTCTATGGACAGGATAGGAAATAGAATTATCACAAGGTCATCTCCAACTCTATGGTTTTCTGGTTCTGTGACTCTCTTCCACACACCTTCAAATGTGCCTTGAAGCCACATATTTCCAATATGTCACCTGCACTGTCACCAGACAGGTTGAAACTAACTTTCAATCACTTTAATTTCTAACAAAGTTAAAAGGCTAAAAACAGGCCAGTGATACCACAAGACAATCAATTTTATTTCCAGCTGGCTGTTAAAAGAGAGTTCGAACATGGTATTGGTCCAGTGGGTTATGAAAGATTTTAACATCCTCCTTTAAAAAGGGAAAATCAAACTAACTTTTTTCTTTTTTGAGACATTATGAAATTGATTAGAAATTCATTACAAGGATTCATATTGGTTCACTGTATTTCTTCCCTGCATCCAGGAGGTTATTGTCTGTGATAATCAGAACAAAAGGAGTAAAACAGAAGAGAAATGTAAGCTAGATGAGGATGTTAAATGTGAAACAAGTTACACAAAACAGGCAGAGAATGACTTCTGTGCTTCTTTCTAACCCTAAATTATAGGTCTTAACTGAGTCTTGTGACCGGGGGGGGGGGGGAGAGGAAGTGACTTATAATGAAGAAGTTGGCAGCAGTATAAACTGTGTTTCACAGGGGAAAAGGATTAGGGACCAACTTGATCAGGCTCATTTGTTTTATTTGCTCTTACTTTTTTGCAAGTTGCTTTCTGTACACCAAACTTGGTCCTGTTCAGTGTCCAGAGAATTTTCCTTCTGACAAGCAGCCAGTCAGAAAAATAGACAGCTAGGCAGGGTCCCAGACAGGGGTGGGATCCAACTAGTGTAACTACCGGTTCGGTGATTTTATGTTTTTGCTGTGCGTGCGTGTATTGTGCGCATGTCAGCTTACTGCCTGGACAGCTGAGCAGCGCTGTTCGCGGGTGCGCAGCGTTTGAAAAAGCACCTTTTTCCTGCTTTTTCAACCACAGCTGTGCCGTGCAAAGCAGCTGAGGTTGAAAAAGCAGGAAATAATGGTCAGGTAAGAGCCCGGGCGGGCATGTGAGCCAAAACAACAGAAGATATAGAACTGGTTCTGTGTCTGATGCTGTTCAGAGCTATCGGTTCTACAGTGCCGGACAGAATCCCACCCCTGGTCCCAGACCCCTCACAACATTTCTTTTCTGGATTTTACTGAGTGGAAAAAATTAAAAGTAGGTTTATGGGGCAGGTCCTTCATGCAAGGACAATTGCAAAGAGCAACAATCTGAATAATAGCTTTTCCACTGGAGAAATAAATTGAAAATGCACGACAACCCTCTCTCTCTGTGTGTCTTTCTCATACACATACATGCATGCACAAACATATGCTCAGACTAGATCAAGTTTGAGTCTTGTATTTTTATTTTATTTATTTATGAAACCAAAGAACAATGAAACCTAGCATGAATACAGGTAGTCTTTGACTTACAATGGGTTACAGACCCCTGACATCCCGGACATAAACTGTTTCAACTCCTTCCCTCAAAACAATGCTATAGAACACTGCACATCAGAACAATTAGACATAAGAACAGTTTTTTCCCGAAAGCCGTCACTCTGCTAAACAAATAATTCCCTCAACACTATTCAACTATTACAAAATCTGCACTACTATTACTATTAATCTTCTTATCACTCCTTATCACCCATCCCCTCCCACTTGTGACTGTATGACTGTAACTTTGTTGCTTGTATCCTTACGATTTATATTGACTGTTTCTTAGTATGATTTGATTGCTTATTGTACCCTATGACTATCATTAAATGTTGTACCTTATGATTCTTGACTCTTGACGAATGTATCTTTTCTTTTATGTACACTGAGAGCATATGCATCAAGACAAATTCCTTGTGTGTCCAATCCCACTTGGCCAATAAAGAATTCTATTCTATTCTATTCTATTCTATTCTATTCTATTCTATTCTATTCTATTCTATTCTTTAGTGATAGTTCAAAGTTACAACAGCACTGAAAAAAATCACTTATGACCGTTTTTCACACTTATGTTGCAGCAGAGTCCATGGTCACATGATTTACATTTGAATGCTCAACAAGTGATTCCCATTTATGATGGTTGCAGTGTCCCCGAGTCATGTGATCCCCTTCTGACAAGCATAGTTAGTGGGGAAACCAGAGTCACTTAACAACAATGTTACTAATTTAACAATGTTACTAACTTACAATGTTAAGTGATTTCACTTAACAAATGTGGCAAGACAGATTGTAAAATGGGGCAAAACTCACTTAACAAATTTCTCACTTGGCAACATAAATTCTGGGCTCAATTGTGGTCGTAAGTCGAAGACTACCTGTAAGTCATGCAGCATGATTTGATCCATGTTGGACCTGAATAGCATTAGGTAACTTGCTGCCTTCCAGTTGTTTTTAATTAAAGCTCCCACAATCCTTTACCATTTTTAGCAATATTAACTGGAGCTGCTGAAACTTTGGGAGGGCATAGGTTGCTTCTCTCCCTTCCCCCAATTAGAATTAGGGCTATTTAAGTTCAAAGAGGCTTATCTGAGTGACATAACTTAATTTGTTTATTCATGCTTTGTTGACAAAGCCCAAATTGGCTGGATTATACAAAATGACAAGTCAAAACTAAACTAACCACATTATGGTTGAAACCAATCCATGAACTCAAGCAACTTATGTTCATTTCTTTGGCCCTGCAATGTGACTTAACATGGCATGTATGTGGCATAATCTCACAGCTGCTTTGCTGAAATTAAATAGATTGAGATTGGTCTGGAATTCTTGTTCATATTAGCTTGAATTCCATGACAGAAAGGCAAGGTATACTAAATGCATTAAGAAAATGTCAACTTTCTTTTATTGGCAGAGAGATGCAGTGGTAGAAAATATTTCACAAGTTGCTGCCTATCCATTTGCAAGTACAGTATGAAAAGCTTAGAAGCATTGTCAGGGGGAAAAAATCCTGGCACTGATTTAAATAACTATCCAAAGAATTGTGGCTTTGTTCTAAGGTCATTTCAGGAGACCAGTCATTTGAGGCCCTCCCTGTTCTCAGAAGTTAAAACTTGGTAGTATATACTGTAGGGGTAAATTTTTCAGAAATGTAACCATTTGTACAAATTGACAGGTACTTTTTTCATAAGTGGTGCTGTGCAGAAAGACTGCAGCTTTCAGCTTTAGCTCTTCCCCAAGTGAACAATTACCTTCCATTCCTTTCATGGTATGTGAGTGGGTGAATGAATGTGGAATCTAAAAGGGGAAATTTAATGGCTGCAATGAAGATGAAAATGCATAGATTATGCTCCACATAATGGTTGAGGAATCCTTTTATTCCCTTTACAGTATATTATTATTTAAAAAAAAACATTGGGGAATGCAACAGATAAAAATTACAAGTGCAGATGACTAAGAAAAAGGATTTTGATCCCTGGGAAGGACAAGCAGCTACTAGCCATGTCCTGAATGGAAGAAACAGTGACGTGTAACTTTCCTGTCAGAGGATGTGTGGATGGGGACATGCAAGGTAAGCTGTACAGTAATAGACACTGTAAATCAGAAGCCTGGCAATGTACCAAGAATTTCTTTTTTTTTCACTAAGTACTTGCTCTTTTGGACTGTGAAATATTAGCTAGGATACTTGCAGATCAATTGGAAAATGCTGTCCATGTGCACAACCAATTGGACAAAATATTTTCCCATTTTCCATTAGAGATCAGAGCTTTTCCATGAATCACAGCAATGTTGAGATCAATAAAGGGCCTATTCTACTACTGATTTTTTGAGACTGGTGCTAAACCATAATTCGGCTTACTTGATTTCAGCTTAATATATGATGTGAATCTAGGCATGGCATTTTTTGTTTTTAAAATATGGACTACAGCTTAACAGATTGTGCAAATCCAGGCAGTCATGTGCTTTGTTCAATAAACTGTGGTTAAACAACTTATGACTTAGTGACTTATGACACCTTATGACTTAGGGATTCTCAATTTTTTTCAGGCCACTGAATCAGTTATTATCAAGAGGCGAAGTTGTAAAAATTGGCTGTATTGGAGTGAACATTTTCTTTGCAGTAATCTCAAAGAACCTCATCAAATTCTTTCAGAACAGTTTAAGAAACTCTGGCTTAAATATAATGTGTGATTCAACTATTGACAATAGGATTGGATAATATATCCAACACATCATTTATTTAAAATGTTCTTCTGTGCTACTCTTGATAAATACACTCAAAAGAAGCAAGAAATATAATTAAGTATGCAATAGCAGGGAAAACATTGAGGAGCAAAATATCCCATAGCATATTAAACAAACATTAAATCATATTAAAGATCTATCTAGAGTAGAGGTATCAAACTCACATTGCCACAGCGCTGTCATGTGACATATCGGGACTTTTTTCCCCTTTTGCTAAACTGGGCTTGGGCACGGCCAATACATGACACACCTATCCTACAGGCCCCGAGTTTGACAGCCCTGATCTAGAGGAATAAAACAATAACTCCTGGCAGCACAGGGAAAGCTTAAAAGACAGGGATTTCTCAAACAAGGAGAGTTCCATAATCCTGAGGTTGTACTAACCAATTTACAAGAGATTAAAATATCCCATTTTCTATAATAGACAGCTAAATCATCTATGAAGATTACATGCAAAATAAACTGCTACTAGAGTTGTACAGTTTTGATTTAATATTCATATAATTTGGAAATATAAGACATACAATGTGATGTTGAACTATATACTGACAACTTGAAATTTATTGATTTTTGAAGAATTTTGGAATTATCAATGCTAGAATCAGCACTGTCTGCAGCAAATCTCTATGATGCCAGAATGATGCCATTAATACAACGGTATAAGTCATGCAAAAGCCACTGTTATATATTTGTCTCGTAGCATCTGATGCACGTGTCACCATCTGTCCCCCATTATGGATGCATGAAATGTAGTTAAAAAGGTTTGTTCTGCCTCAGTAAAAAGAAATCGTTGTTTCAAATTTAACATCCTGGACTGAATTCTTGTTTTCATTCTTTGCCTACAAACCTATATTTTGCCAGTATAATGAAAAACCTGAATAAAATTGTTTCATTATTTCATGTGTTATCTACAACTTGTGTCCTCCTTCTCTTCTTCTTATTTTAATATACTGTTTTATGTTTTATAGTAATGTTTCTCATCTCTTATTCTATACATCATTGTAATATACTAACAATAATAATAGCTCTTGGGTCCTTGGTTAGGTCTTGAAGTTTATTTATTTATTTATTTATTTATTTATTTATTTATTTATTTATTTATTTATTTATTTAAGTTTATATACTGCCCCACTCTCCCAAAAAGGGACTCAAGGCGGTGAACAGCCACAATAAAACATACAAATTACAAAAGTTAAAAAAGAGTTTAAAATTGATTAAATAAATGGCTGAAGCCAATAAAACCCCATAAAATTAAAATTGAATTAAAAATTTAAAACCCTGCTCATAACGTTAGGCCAGACCGGCCTGTTGGAAAAGATGGGTTTTAAGTGCACGTCGGAAGGCTCGCAGGTCAGCAATGGCCCACATCTCCGCTGGTAGTTCATTCCAAAGGGAGGATGCTCCCACAGAGAAGGCCCGCACTCTCGGGGCCGCCAACTGACATTGTCCAGCTGGCGGCACCCCGAGGAGGCCCACCCTGTGGGAGTGCACTGGCTGGCGGGAAGCCGATGGTGGCAGTGTTAAGTTTTTAGCAGTCCCAGACTGTGAAACAAATTGAAGATTAAACCAACAACAACAATAACAACAACAATCTATGGTGTTCAAATGCACTCCAGTTGTTTTGAGATTATACCTAAAGTAGTAATACACAGTGGGGTTCAGCCGGTTCTCGCTGATTCACCCGAACCATTAGTTAATTGCTTATGCAGTTTAGAGAACCGGCTAAAAATAAAGTTCAGTTTTTTCCCTCTATCTCCCTTCAGTTAATAGCTCTGGGCAGACAGCCAAGAACCACTTAACAGTTGCAGCTGGAATGCAGCTGATACATGCTGAATCAAGTCAATAAACAACAGAAACTGACAGGATTAGGGCAGGGAAACTCATCAATCACCCATCTAAGGATGGGATTAACCTCTTCCCTTCAGAAAGAAAGAGAAGATTACAAACATTTTCATTATAAAGAGTATTAAGTAACACTTTTGTGATCAGCTGATACTCCCTGTAGAGATACTTCCCCAAGACCTTTCATAACTGCTGCAGTGTTGGCTACTCCTTGTTTCTTCCTGGGAGAAAAGATACAGGAGGGGACAATGATGCAGCTTGATCACACAGGCCGTAAATTTAATGCATGTCTGGTCCAGCCAGTTGTATTGCTTCTGCTGTGAAGCACCCAATTTAGAACATAGGGAACATAGAATAATAGAGTTAGAAGGGTTAATGACTTTCAATTAGCAACTGCTCTTAGTTTCTCTCTCAGCTGCTGCATTTGCTTTGGGGTTGACTTTTTTTTAGAAGGGGAATGGCTGTTGTAAGTTTTCTGCATTGTTTTAGTGGTTCGTGGCACTGTCCTTTTGGAGTGTACTTCCCTCATTTTTTTTGAAAGCCTTTAGTGATGGAGCACCCACAACTTCTGAAGACAAGCTATTCCATTGGTTGATTGGTCTCACCTTAGGAAATTTCTCCTTAGTCCTAGGTTGCTTCTCTTTTTGGTTAGTTTCCATCCATTGTTTCTTCTTGTGCCTTATGGTGCTTTGGAAAATAGATTTACTCCCTCATTTGACTGCAATTGACTCATGGCGAATTTGTCAATGCCAATGGTGTTCAAGTGGTGCTCTGGTTTTTTGGGATTGTTTCCAAGGCGCTGCTGCTGCTCCGCTTCCCTTTCCTCCTCCTCCTCCTCCTCCCTTGTATTAGTATTATTTTGCATGGAGGGCTTTCCAGGTCAAAATATGTAGAATTGACTAAGAGATTAATGAAAAAGTAGATTTTGGAGGGTTAACAATAACTTTAAATAAGAACCATCAGACAAACCTGGAAATGGAAATCCTTGTGATATCTGTGTTTCTGCCATTCATCTCATGAAAGAAATTTGGCAAGGCTAATAAAGGACTCAGTGAGGATGTCCAAGTCATTAATATAATTAATGGCAAACAGTGTGGTTTCATTGTCTTTTGTTTTCCTGCTCCTGGGAAAGAAGGCTTGTCAAACAATCTTTGAGATGTTTATAGTTGGAATGAAATATTTGCTTAGAACTTGATTACTCTGGTCTGCAAGAAATCGCTAGGCAAAGAAATAAAGCTACTGTCTCACAGCATCTGTTGAAAATGGCTCTTATGTTGATATAATTCTCTCTCCCTCTGCTGACAGCTGAAGAGTGGACTGAATCCTGCCTCAAAGCAAAGGGTTGCCATTGTGATTGCTTGAAGATGCATGAAAGTCATGCAGCAGCTTTCCCAAACATTCCCAAGTATGCTGGGATTGCAATTCCCAGATCTCCCCAATAGGATGTTAGCTAGGGTTCTAAGCATTGAAATAACTGGAGCATGAATGGGTGAACCTGTCAACTAATTTATTTATTTATTATACAATGTATATGGTCACCTATCCAATACAAACATACCCTTTCCCCACGTGCCAAACAATCTCATAGCTCACCCCGCTATCCTTGCCCAATGCTTTGGGGAAGAGCCAAATCTTCACAGCTCTTTGAAATGCTAAAAAAGGTAAATGATCCCCTTGAACTCCAGTGAGAGACTGTTCCAAAGGGTTGGATGACCAACAAGAAGGGATGCTTCCAAGATCCTATCAGATGGTAAAAATTAAGGGAAGGGAGCTGAAATACACTCACCCAACCTAGTTGGATGGGCAGATACCCTCATGGATAGGCAGCCTCCCAACTTCAGTTTTCCTGTTTCTTGTATTTGTGACTATGTTAATATCTGAGACTGAGATTTTGTGGCAGCTTGTATGATGCACATATATTTTATTTTATTTATTTATTTGTTAATAGCTTACAAGATAATAAACGTAAGTATAAATACAGGAAATGGGTACGAATAATTGGGGAGAATAGGACGGGACGGTAGGCACGATTGTACGCTTATGCATGCAATACCAGGTACCATATATTATACCATAAATGTTTCTTTGTTGTTTTACTTAAGGCAGTGGTGGGATTCAAATTTTTTACTACCAGTTCTGTGGGTGTGGCTTTGTAGGCATGCAGGGGAAAGATACTGTAAAATCTCAAGTCAGAGGTGACATTTGCCGGTTCTCCGAACTACTCAAAATTTCCGCTACCAGTTCTCCAGAACTGGTCAGAATCTGCTGAATACCACCACTGACTTAAGGCAAACATTTTTATATACGCTTTTCTGCTTTTAGTTCATTTTGATACTTCGTTTTCATGAACATGGACCATTTTGCATATATTGGCAAACTGCAAATTGAAGAACAACAGTCAATTATTGATTCATATTTTTGCTCAAAATCTTAAATTAGATAAATGTGCATTCCAGGCACTCAATTAACACAGTGGTTATAGTGTTGGACAAGCACTGAGGGGACCCACATTCAAATGTGCCCTTAGTTATGGAACTTACTGGCTGATTTTGGGCTACTTCTTTCTGTGGCATCTACTTCACAGAGTTTTTGTTGTAGAGAAAAATAACATAATTTTGTGTTAATTGAGTATAATGTATTATTTAACTCAAATCACATGTTACATTAAGGTCTGGATTCCTACTGTGGTCCCACAAATACCTGTTTTGGAGCCTATTAGCATGCTTTCTCAGCTGATTTGATTTAAAAAATATTTTAAGTTTAAAAAATTAAATGGAAAGCTTAATGTGCTGCAAAACGATGTGTGAGTCCCACTCAAAATCTTGTTTTATGACAAGATTTCTTGGGCTTTGGAGAATTCATAGCAAATAAAAAATGATAGGAAGCTGTAGCCAAGTCCTAGTGCCTCATTTGCAGGTTGATCACCTGCTGCCTCAGTACAAAGACTGAGATAGCAGGAACATCTGCTGTTCTCGGAGGCTGAAGGGGTTCAGTGTCACCTGTTTTTCTTCTGGTAAATGAGTATTTTATGGCTGGTCATGCCCACATGGGGGTAAATTCTGTGAGAATGTTCATCCCATACCATGTAAGAAAGTTTATACAACCAAAAATGTTTTGAACTGCTGGGTTTAAATGCCATAAATTATACATGTGTGTCAAGATGCAAATACATTAATAGTGTGTATGGATACATGCTTTGCAGTTCTGATGTAGAAGTTAACAAGTTATTTCTGATGTTGTGAATATGATGAGTTCTTTGATAGTGCTTAGTTTTTTCTATTTTAATATTTCATTTGATTTAGAACATTAAAAGCAGGTAAGACTTATATGACTTTGTAATGTCACATTAGCAGACTACATCATGACCGCTAGATTTAAAAAGAAAGTGTTCTGGTTTTGCCTATAATATAATTCAGTTGGCTATATGCCCATTTTTCCTTGTCTTTTTTCCCATCGAGGCAGACACCACTGTACAAACAAATATGCTGCCGCCTAGTTAAATCAGCTTTGACCAAATGTCTGCAGAAGATATAAACAAAAACAAAAGAAGGTAAAAAGCCATTCTACTTTATACCATGTCATCTTTACATATGAAATCCCTTATGAATGGGGAGCCTAGCCTAAAGACAGGCAGTTCATTCCACCTGTATTACTTGGGACCTTGATCTAAAATCACTTTATCTACCTGTTTATCGGACTTTGAAGTCTGGACTTTTTACTGCCTATAATACAGTTAAAACAACAAGCAGGAGTGTTAAGAATAAGATATTTAATGGCTCCAATGGACTTCTAAGAGCAATAGCCTTAGCAATAGGAGAACCCTCTCTTCTCTGTATAGTAAATCCCTAACTAGGGTGCATAGACTGCACTCATAAACTGATAAAAAGAAGAAAGCAAAATATGTAATTTATGACAATTGTCTTCAGTTTCTATTATATACTTTAGTAATGTTTAAATTTTTGATATCATATTGGCTATCCAGACTTGCTGTTGTGGCAAGGAGCAACCATTCGAAGTTGCAACAGCACTGAAGAAAGTGACTTACAACCGTTCAAACTTACAACCGTTGCAATATTTCCACAGTCATGTAATTAAATTTGAGCATTTGACTGTCAACAGATATTTACAATAGTTGCAGTATCTTTGGGTTACATAAATGCCATGTGCAATCTTCCCCACCAGCTTCCAACAAGCAAAGTAAATGGGACTCACTTAATTTCAGTGATTTGTATAACAACTATGGCAAAAAAAGATAATAAAATCTCCTTTAACAATTGACTTGCTTAGCAACAGAAATTCTGGTCCTAACTGTGATTGCAAGTCCATGACAACTCTAAGTGCCATGTCCCTGGATACATTAGATTCATAATTTCCATTCCAAAGCTGGAGTCAGATACAACTTGGAAGGAGAAATTTTGATATTGGAAGCTGTTTCTAAGTGCTCCTGTTAGGATGAAGAAAAGGCAAAATGGAGATTGGAAAGGAATATGTAATATAAAGATATCAATCTATTGCTTCTTACCCCATGACTTTTCCAATATTTTTCCAGGGAGAAACATTTGTTTAAAAGAAAAAAAAGTAAGATGAAGAACTGGCCAACAACACACAATGGTCTTTCGGCCTTAATATCATCCTGTCAGCATCAGCCCAGATAGGCCCTGAATACTCTGACCTTCTGATGTTATGAGATGATGATAATATTGGTTGAGTTGCCCTTATTAAAATAAAATTATTTATGAAAATGAATTGTTTTTCTAAAAAAATGTTTCAGCATAATTAAAACAATTAATCATATTGTTGGAAGAATTATCCTTCTGGGTTCAGTTCCAAGTGGGGAAAAAGACACTGGAAACATGGAGGCTGTTTGGAAGATTTAATGGTGGACAGGACCACGTGGCCTGGAGCTCCAGAGTGAAGAGGAAGGATGATCACATGCTTCAAGGTGAGGGAAAAGATCAAAAAAGGGCTGAGGTGTTGAGAGTGCCTGGGTTTTATAACCTTTGTTGGGATTTGAATTGGAGCTTGTATTCTGATTGATTGTCAGACTCCCATGAGGCCATGCAGGAGCAACTCTGTAAACTATCCTGAGTTCCAGGGTTGGTTGAGCCTTGCTAGATGATGATGCACTGAAAAGGGCTTTTGGCAATTGCTATAGCTTTACCTGGAGATCTTTGTTATGTAAAGTATTCTGGCCCAGGCCTTAATGGCCCACCCATTAACAAAGGTGAGCTTCTGCTTCTGAGGTGAGTTTCTGCTTCTGAGTTTCTACTCTTTTTAGAGGAAATATTCTGCCTTTTTAATATTTCGTAGGATATTTCATTTTTCTAGGAGAGGGGAGGGTGCTAACTTCCTACAATATAATACCATTCATATAAACAAGCTGAACCTGGAACGAAAAATTAACTTGTTAGAGAATTAGAGAATTTCCATGAAATAATTGTTTAATAACTTTTTCAGTATGTCAGAATTATAATTTTACTAACAAGTTTTATTTGATTTTACTTTTTAGAAACAAGACAAAAAATATTCAAAGATGACTGTAAACACACTTCTAATCTACCTATTTTTATTTACTTCCCCCCTATACATACTGCAAATGCCATTTTATCAGTTTTTTTCCCCCTCTATCACATATTTTGACTTATAATAACCAAAAACATATGCATTTTTGTTTGTATGTTTTGACTTGTGAATGTCACAACAAGCTGAAAAGTGTGAATGTAAGTGTGCCTGTTTATCTACAAGTCATCTGGGTAATCCAAAATGTGTTTGTATAAAATGTTCACATAAGTATTTTAGGCATTTCTGTCAGCAGTTCTCTCATCTAAAACAAGGAGCACACCTTGCAATCCCAGCTGATTTTATAAGGCCCTTTCACCCACATTCCTGGCAACTGGCAAGTCTTCAAAGGTGGGGCCCACAGCTCTCTGAAAGTTGTTACCAGATGGGAAGTAGGGGGGAAAAAAGAGCAATCATGGGAAATAATCATATTAGCAGGATTAAATTAATTCAAATTTAAATTAATTCAAATTTATGTTTCTGTCCTTCACACTACCTTGAATTGAATCATGGCTGAGATTACATAATTCAGCAAGTTCTATCTTCCAGTTGTTCTGAATGAGTTTTATCTTTTATTTCGTGAAGAGAAAAATGCAATCAAAGTAACTTTTGGACACCCTACTTCACTTTTAGGTGTAGGCCTTTTGCATTTGGATTGGATGGTTTTCTGCCCATTTTAGTTTAGACTGTGTCGCTAAGCTATCATTTGAATGTGTCTAGCAAAGAAGTCTCCTCCAGCCTTAAGAAAGCATAATATTTTTTTTTAAATAAACAATTCCAGTCACTGGAAAACTGCAAAAGCCATGAAGACTCAGAGGAATGCATATTATGAGAGCTGATCCTTCTTTAAAGAATGTTTTGTCTGTCGGTTAGCATCACCTGGCATCAGCAAACAATAATTACATTCCTGAGATGAACTGATTATTGCTTAAGCTGTTTTTCTTGATTTTTTCTCTATTTATGTACAAACTACGTAGAAGCACTCTCTGATCTGGGCCTCAAGAATTCATGAAGGCCTAGAGATATTTGGGACATGATCTACTATCTCTTGCAAATTATTTTCAAGTTTGCACTATGTATGTTGTGTCCTAAATTTCAGTGCTAGGACTAATGCTTATTCATATTTGAGTCCAATAAATGGGAAATTTGAAGTCCAGTTCCCCAACTCCCAAGATATATATCCTTACTGACAATTTTTGTATGTGGCATAGTTTCTTATTGGAATAATAACCCCCCACCAAAAAAAAAAAAAAGATTCAAGCAAAGAAAGAAGAAAAATGTTCCCAAACTGCCCTCAAAGCCAGAAAGTCTTGGTCCTGCTATGTCCATGATATTAATTCATTCAATTTCAAGGCTGCCCAATTCCATGGTGACTCTGGGTGGTATGCAGATAAAAATTCAAATGAAACAAAAACAATAGGGGAAAAAAAAGAAGATAGCTGACTGGAAACCAAACCCTAAAAAGTCAAGGCTCCAACAATCAACCAAAGAGACTTAGTTCCCATTCTTGCTTAATGTCAGCAAAACAGCTAGAAGAGAGAATCTCCAGGGACACATCATTTCACAGGGCAGGGGCAAAAAGGCCTGCTTCCTAGGCCCTGTAACATGATACTGCTTAATAGACAGATGGAAAAATATGGAGATAGGCAGCCCCTCAAGTAATGCTCTGTCCCATGCAGAGGGGGATAACAAGCATTTTTAACTGTAGCTAGAAGCCAAATGGCAACTAATAGAGTCTGTGAAGATGTTGGGACATATGTGCATCTGTGATTCTCTCACCACTGCTCATAATGCTGCAGATTAAAAATGGAAGGTCCTTAAGACCTAGAAGGTGAGTATGAAACAAACAAAGCTGAGGGATATGAACGGTTCAAAAATGTGAAAAATAAAATCAAAATAAAGCTACTTAGTCTTTTCAGGATTGAGTCCAGGTTTGTTCTTCTTCATCCATACCACACGACCTCCATGTACTGGGTTAGGACATTGACATGTCCCTTGGTTGGCCCGACCTTATGTTCATCTTATTTTCAGGTGGAATGTGTAGGCAATAGGTGAAGAGTGGTGTTTTTTCTGAGAGGTAAATCTCCAGACCATGTCTAAATAACAACAAAGAGTTTTGGGAAATTTGGTGCCATCTAGGGTTCCCCTAGGCTTTTGCCATCTGGATCTAGTGGTTCTAGCTTAGGTTTTTAGTTATGTAATACTTGGTTGGATTTGAATAAATCAAGGTTTTACTGAAATAATTATTTAGCTTCTTGATCAGGACGGCATGTCTTCATTTAACAATCACACTTCTCTATCTGAAAAGTTGCCAGAGACTCCTCTGTTTGAAGGTGACTTTTTACTCAAAAATTCCTTTGTTAAGTATATTTAATTTCAAAGAGCCTTATAAAGGGAAAGCCAAGGACTTTGAACTTGTACATTTAGTATCTGGACAGCAGATTGGATAGTATTTCGACCCGACTATTGTGATTATTATTTCAATTAAATTATGGATATTATTATTACATTTGCATCTCTACATATATTTCATCATGCACAATATTTTGCAAATCAGTGTCTAAACTTTGTTGTATTTTCTTGACAAATAAGACTGAGTATTCTCTAAACCTTCTATGACAGGGTGCAGTTGCAGAAGTTGAGTGTTATTCTCAAGTGTCTTCAAGTGTCTTAAATCCAATTGTTATATGAAAAACAGAGCGCAAGAAAAGTCTCTCCTGGAGCTTGTGGAGAGCAAATTAACAAACATAACAAGGATATACAAAAGGGGCCATAAAAGCCTTGAGTTGATTCTAGGGGTCTACTCCAATGTTTATTTGTATTGCATCTGATGTTGTATTTGAACTGTAATTTTAATGTGTAAGGAAAGAAAACTAATTACATGAAATATTATATAAACTATAATGAATTCTTAATTAAACTAAATTTAGTTTATGTTCTGGCTTTGATCATTTTTTAAAGGATGCTCTTAGTGTATTCTAAAAAAATCATATATTCCTACTATACAAAAGTCAGACTGTTTAAGGCTTTGACAATAATTACTAACTGGCAAAGAAATTACTACTTTTCAGTAGGCTGTGGTTTATCTAACTTGTTTCTAATCCAAAGGGAGAAAATAAAAGCACTAGATGGTTCAAGAATACTCTTGCTCTCCCATGTTGCTTCCTAAGAATGTTATGCAGCTTCTAAACCTCAATTTTGGATCCCTCTTGCCACTAGATATTTGATGGACGTACTAAGTATAATTCTTTTTTGTTTATAGAATCCAAGACTTCAGAATTCCATCTAGCTTCACAATCTTTTTAAATCACGTGCTGAAGATGTGCTTCTCTCTTTTATAGAATATTGTTCTAATATAAATTTGTTTGGTGGCTGTTTTTTTACAATATGTCTTCATTTAGAATTTTTGTCTTACTGTTTGTGTTCCATATATTTTAAGCATTTGTGTTTATTCATTTATTTTATGGTAAGCTACCTTGAACAAGGGTAGGGAAAAACATGTGCAAATAATTGATTTCAGCTTTTTCAGATCTTCATAAGCAAGTCCTACAATTAATATTTATTTATTTAATTTACTTATATGGCTACCTATTTGAAACTGGTTAACAATAAAAATAGCTAATACAATGCAAATAGAGAAAAACATAAAATTAAAATTGTTAGAATATGTGCAGAGTGATCCTTGTATAAAGAGGAAATGCACACGGAAACAGTTTATGAGAACAGTTATGAATAAATATACAGCCACACAGAGTTGAACAAGTTATATTAATGTTTACTTGAAGAAATAGCAAAGTCCAATAAACAGTCCATGTCATACAGTCCAATAAACAGTCCATGTCATTTATCAGTCCAGAAATATCGTTATAAAGTCTTCTTACCGGTTTCAAGTCTTTTAAGCAGACAAATATCAAACCATAATATAACAGATAATCTTCGATATCAACAGAATATCAAAATAAACAGGGTTAGTCAGTATTGGTCCAAAGTCAGTCAGTATCAGTATGAAGAGAGATCATCAGTGAAAAAGAGAGTTAAACCATGATCTATAGCTCCCTCTTATGGCAACTTGTAGCATAATTAACCAACCAGAACACAGCATAATACATCACAGTATTTTTCCTTATATATTTTATATATATATATAGTTTATATATTGTCAACCCAACTACGTTATTTACAGTATATATACATAACAAAAATCACACAAAAGAACACCTATCTACCTAGAATGCCAAGACCAACATTTTTCCCCTATATATTTCCATGTATTGAGATGCAGCCCCCTCACCCAATGCTTGAGAGGAAAGTCAGGCTTCCAAGGTTATTTTAACAGGTAGAAGGGTCAAAAACATCTATATCTTACAGAAGCTATTTCATAGGATGGACACGGTGAAAGAAAAGGCACACTTTCAGTCTCACCAAAGGAGCATGTAAATATGTACACTATGTCTTATCTCATTTGAGGGCCAGAGAAAATCAGATCAAATATCCTGGTCCTATGCCTGAAGGTCTTTGCAGGTGACAATAATTGTTTTTTTTAAAAAAAAACAAATTTTATTATTTTTTAAACAAACATACACAAACACAACATAAAAACATCAAGTCATCTTCCATTTACTTACATACAGTGTGTCAGTTGGTTTACAAATTTTTTTGTGCATTCACTTCATAGTCATCACTTACAATTACTGGTATATATTCTCATATTATCTATCAAATATTCCTAAATGCATTAATATTAATCTATCATTTGACTATACTATTATTTATTCATGTTATGCAAAATAATCCATATTTTAATTGATTTATTTTATGACAATTCATATTATCATCCCAAATCTATGCCATAGTTATATTATAATAATACATCTTTATATATTTCTAAAATTCTACATATTTCATTACCATATTTTATTGTCTAATCATTGGTAAAATAAATCCCAAATCTTATAAAATTGTTTATCTTCTTGTTCTCTGATTTCAAATGTCAATCTACTCATTTCAGCACAGTCCATGATTTTCTTAATAACTTCCTCTTGCATTGGTATTTTCTCATTTTTCCAATTTTTAACAAATACAACCCTAGCCGCTGTTAATACACTTACAATCAAATATTTCAATTCCTTACTGTATATTTCAAGTAAGATTCCCAATAAAAAAATATCTGGTTTCAAGTCTATGTGTTTTTTTGTCATTTTTTCCAACTATGTGTAGATTTTAGCCCAATATCTTTTAGCATCTGCACATGTCCACCACATATGGTAATATGAACCAGGTATCTGATGACATTTCCAACACTTTTCTGACTTGTTCTTGAACATTCTTGCTATTCTTGTTGGGGGGTAGATGCCACCTGTAAAACATCTTATACAAATTTTCTTTATATGCTGTTGACATTGTCATTTTATAATTTTGAGACCACAATTTTTGCCATTTCTCTAAATCAATCCCATATCCAAAATTTCCCCCCAAGCAATCATTGTTTCTTTAACTTGTTCTTCTAGCTTAATTCCTAATAAATATCCATACAGTTTTTTAATCACTTTTTCATCAGTACCTGTCAAAATCTTATCTAAATCAATCAACTTCTCATAAAAACCTTCTGTTTTGGAATCTTTATCATATCTAGAACAATATTTGCACATATAAAAACCAATTCATCTTTATACCTTGTTCCTCTAGTTTTTGCATAGATTTAAGTTCACCCTTTTCATTCAATATTTCACCATATCTAACTATTTGTTCCTTTTTATATGTTATAGGATAGGAAAATGCTTCAATAGTTGATAGCAGACTGGAATTTTCAAGTAGCATTGCCTTTTAGTCTTCTCCCAATTTAACCACAAAGCTTCCCATATATAATGCCTTCTAAAGTACCCCTGTGTTTTAGTTCCCTTGTACCATAAGAAGGCATGCCACCCCAACAACAAACCATGTCCTTCTAATGTCAACAATCTAGTATTTCTTAATGTTATCCATTCCTTAATCCACATCAGATTTGTAGCTTGGTAGTATAACTCCCAATTAGGCAGGCCAAATCCTCCTCTTATTCTAGCATCTTGCAGAAGTTTTAGTTTTATTCTCGTCTTGCCATATATATTTCAACACAATTTTATTTGAATCTTCAAAATAATCTTTCCCTAGCCTTATTGGAATTGTTTGAAACAGATATAGAATTCTAGGTAATATATTCATCTTGATTGTTGATATTCTCCCTATTAATGATAATTGTAAATTTTCCCATTTCACCAAATCAGTCGTTATCTGTTTGCTTGAGTTTAATATAATTATTCTCTTTAAGTGTGCTACATCTTGCTGACAAATGTATCCCCAAATACTTGATCTTATTTGTGACCTGAATTTTCAAAACATCCGACAATTCATCCTTTTGTCTTAGTAACATATTCTTTGTCAAAATCTTTGTTTTATCTTAATTTATTTTCAGACCAGCTACTTTTCCATATACCTCTATTTTTTCTATCAGTTTTAATGCTTTTTCTAATGGATCTTCTAAAATGAAAACCAGATCATCTGTGAATGCTTGCAATTTAAATTCTTCCTTTTTAATTTTCATCCCTTTTATATCCTTGTCTTCTCTAATATTTCTATTTAGCACTTCCAAAGTTAACACAAACAACAGAGGTGACAATGGACAGCCTTGCCTTGTTCCTTTTCTTATATCAATGGAATCTGTCAATTCTCCCTCTAACATGACCTTTGCTGTTTGTTTATGGTATATAGCTTCTATTGCATGGATAAATTTTTTACCGAAGCCCATTTGCTCCAACTGTAATAACATAAATCGTCAATTCGCATTATCAAAGGCCTTCTGTGCATCTAAAAATATCAAAGCCATTTGTTTTTCAGGATGTGCCTCATAATATTCCAAAGTATCCAAAATTATTCTTATATTATCTCTAATTTGTCTCTTTGGCAGAAATCCGTTTTGGTCCGGATGACTAAAGTTATTTAGATATTTTTAAAGTCTTTCCGCTAATATTGAAGCAAAAATTTTATAGTCTGAGTTTAGTAGGGAAATAGGTCTATAGTTCTTGATTTGTTGTGGATCAACGTCTTCCTTTGGGACAAGTGTAATATAAGCTTCTGACCATGATTGGGATATCCTCTTCTTTGACATAACTTCATTCATGACTTCTAACAATGGAAGGTTCAACGATTCTTGTAATGTCTTCTACAATTGACAATAATTGTTTTGAATTGCATCCAGAAGTATAGCAAAGTATTGAGTGTACCCCAGAGGTGGTATTCAGCAAGTTCTGACCACTCCTGGAGAACCGGTAGCAGAAATTTTGAATAGTTCAAAGAACCGGCAAATATCACCTCTGACTGGAGATTTTACAGTATACTTCCCCTGCCATGCCCACCAAGCACGCCCACAGAACTGGTAGTAAAAAAAATTTGAATCCCACCACTAGTGTACCCATATTACATTTTTGACTCGTAGTAGCTTCCAGGTGGTTGGGCAGCCCCAGGTAAAAACACACTGCAGAAATCCAAATAAGACCTTATCAAGGCATGAATTACTTTGAGCAGAACCTCCTGATCCAGAAAGATCTGATACATAAAGTGCAACTGATAGATAAAGATTAATTTGTGCAAAAATGTGCCTGGCCATAGTTACCATCTTGTTGCAGAAGCCTTGCATTCAGAGCTGATTGTAACCTGTTCTGACTGGGACTTTAGTTCTGATTCTTGCAGAATTAAAGTTGGAAAAATCTGTCAAGTTCAAGGGGCACAATGATCCCCAGTCACTCAGTTTTGCTAGGGTTGAACCTAAGTCTGCCCCCCCCCCCAGCCATCACCTCCAAACCCCCACAGTCTCAGAAACTGAGACAGAACCTTGAGATACACAGCTGGGTATCATTAGTGTGTTGATGATAGATACCTAATCCCATATTGCTGAATGATCCCAGCTAGCCGGCATCATATAGATGTTAAATAGAAGAGAGGAAAGTTGTTGAACATTTTAGCACCCCACAACACAAGGACCTGGGATTAGACTTCAATAATACCAGCAGGAACTAGCCCTGAAAACCATCACAACATTGTGACTCTCACTCTCATCCCCTAAGCTAATGCAGAAGAATAGTATGATAAATGGTACAAAAGCAACCCAAAAGATCATGAAAGGCCAATATGGACACAGTCCCCCATTCCACTATGGGGATAAGCCAACAAGTGTGATGAAAGTCATTTCAGTACTGTACTCAAACCTGAAACCCAAATATCATTCCTTGACACAAATCTTTTTGAAGCTAATATAATCCTATTAATGTTTTTGTAAAAAGCACTCAAAAGACATTTTTCTGTATTACTGATTTTGTGAGTAGACATTAATAAGCAATAAGCACCTAGACTTATATACCGCTTTATAGTGCTTTACAGCCCTCTTTAAGCAGTTTACAGAGTCAGCATATTGCTCCCAACAATTTGGGTCCTCATTTTACCCATCTCGGAAGGATGGAAGGCTGAATCAACCTTGAGCCTGGTGGGATTTGAACTGCCAAATTGTAGGCAGCTGGCTGCAGAAGTAGTTTGCAGTACTACACTCTAACCACTGCACCACAGAGGTTAATACCAGTAACATTAGTATTAACATCCAGAACCTTTCATTTATGGACATAATAAATAATAGAACTCCCATTCCCTGATGCTTGGATAAAAACTATAGTAGAGTAGTAGAGAAACAGACATTGTTTCAGATCTCTTCAGAAGGCCCCCCCCCCCCCAGATTAATAGACTCGTAATTAATCTTCTATAGTTTAATCTTCTATAATTATAGCCTATAATTAATCTTCTCTGTATCCTTTCTCATCCTTGTAATCAAATCTACCAATATGCATAGAGCAACCGATGCAAAACGGTTATGCTTCCTTTGTCTCTTGCAGTTTGGAATAGTAGAAGATAGGATGAGCCTGCCCTGCTTTGTTCTCAGTGGTACTACATACCCTAAATGTGTGGCACAGTGGTAAGCAATTCTTTCAGTTCATACTTATCATACCTATTTCCTTTAACAAGTGAAGTCAGTATGATTTATTATGGAACAACGGGCATATAATTATATGGATTGCAAAGTGGAAATCCTCCAGATTTAAACCTCATTTTGCTATGATGTCCTTGGTATTCAATCAGTCATTCTTTGGTTGACTTACATGCAATACAGATAGTCCTCGACTTACAACAGTTCATTTAGTGACCGTTTCAAAGCTACAATAGCACTGAAAAAAGTGACTTGTGACCATTGTTCACATGTAAAACATTTTTGCAGCATCCCCATGGTCACATGATCAAAATTCAGATGCTTGGCAACCGATTCATATTTATGACGGTGCAATATGTCAGGGTCATGTGATCACCTTTTGCAACCTTTTAACAGGCCAAGTCAATGGAGAATCCAGTATACATTTGGAAGCCCCAAGACCATGTGATTCCCAAAGGCCTAGGTGTAACCATCAGCACCCTCCAAATGGTGTAGAAAATTGTAATTTGTAATGCTATTAAAGGGAAAAAACTATGAAATATATAGAGAACAAACATATTATACATAGTTAATTTAATATACTTGTAATTACACTTCCATTTTAAATTTAGCTTTTCTGTTTCTGTCTCTCTCTCTCTGTCTCTCTCTCTCTCTCTCTCTCTCTGTGCATATTTGTTTGTCTAGCTAATAGCCAATATTAATAGCAAAACAAAATAAATCAAACAGCAGTGATGCATATCCCACATACACATTTCATCATCTTCTCAATCCACAAATGCTCATGTAAACAGTGAGCTTTCTAAATATTAACAGCTGATCTTATTTTTGGAAGGTAACTCTTTCCACAGGAAGGGATTCCCACCAAAGTATGCTCACATCTGAACCCTCTTCCACAACAACTTACAAGTGGTAACACTAAGCATTTGTTCTACCAGTAACACCATGGATTGGCAGATTCTACTTGGAGCAGGCCTCAAGCCATGAAAAACTTTATAAATAAAAACTTTATAATAGATACTTTATTATGATTGCCTTGACTGGTAGCCAGAAACAAATTGACAACCACACAAACAAACCAAACTGGCAGCTCTCGCACTTCTGGTGCTATACAGTAGGACAATATTGTTATGTTCCTGTTAACTGTATCAGCTGCAGCATTTTGCATCAAGCAAAGTTTCAAGTAGTCTTCAAAGACAGTAGTGAGTTAGAGTTGTCCAGTTGTAAGTTATAAGAGTATGCTGCCACTGCCTCCAATTCCAGGCAGAATCGTAACGGGAACAACGGTTTTCACATAATGGCTCTTAGCATGCCCAATAATTTCTACAAACTTGCAAATAATGGTACAAAAAGGCTTTCCTGATTATGACATCCACAAGGGTAACTGAAGGTTACAGGCAGATATCATTTTGATGCTTGAAATTCCCATGTACTTAAAACCTTATAAATCCAATAAATGTTCAATTTAACCATCTTGTCAGCTATAAGATAAAAACTAATTAAATAACATAATATAAATAGAACTGTGGTGATTCATAGTGTGTGACTGGCAGTAGTCTGATGTTTGTTTCCATTTCTAGTTTAAGGCAGTGGAATGACAGGCAGATTGTGCATCTTTGCGTTTCATTTTAGGGGACATAATAAGTACTGGTATTCCTGATGGGATATTTGAATAATTGGAGTGGAAGCCAATTGCTATTACAAAAATATTTTTAGTCAGCAACTTCAATTTTCTCTGAAGAGCTGGGAGTTCAGCTCCTTTGTCATCTTTTGCATCCTTTCAACATAGAGAATTAAACTGTCAGTTAAATTTGTCTCCATGCATTTTATTACTTTACAGATTAGGAATTAGTTATTTTTTTTCTTTTCAACTTGATAATAAGAAACCTCTAGCTTTAGATGAAAAGCATTTTCTAAAAACAGGGAACAGATGAGCAATATTTTAAAAATCCAACATGTTACTTTGGATCAGAAATCTGAGTCTACTGTGCTATGGAAAAGAGGAACATTTTTCCAAGCTCTCATGGAGGCATTCTAATTAATCTCCTGATATAAAAACATTAAGCTTTAATGTTTAGCACAGTTATTTTGACTTTATATGGATCACAATTCATTTGTTGGAGTCCTGCTGACTAGAAATGATCAGAATTATGATTCAAAATACAGGTGTGATATGGTTTATCATCACTGCATGAAAGATCATTGTAATTCTCTTTTTAATTAATTAAAAGGTTTGAAGAAATGATAGAGATAAAAATAATCTAGGGATTTGTTAAATGTGGTACAAATAAAATTTAATGGTAAATTCATTGCTCTTGGTGTATAGTTTATTAAATTTTATTAAAAATGAAGCAACCACATCCAATCAATTCAGTCCTCTCAAAGTTGGGTTTTATCTGTAGAGAATTTGGATTGCAAAACAAGCGAACAAACAAACAAGGAACTAGTTTCTTATCCAAAGAATACCTTTCCTTGCATTTACTGGTCAGTCCACAAACTTGGAGTCTTAAAAACCCTATGTATATATTATTTTTCTCAATCCTTTCATTCTCTTTTCAAGTAAATTGTTATTTTGCTTTTACCTGATGCCTCCCTGAAAATTTAGTTTGATGTGGTTTTGCTTGTTTCAGCTTTAGAGCAGTGGTTCTTAATCTATTTGATCTAATTACTCTTTCCCCCAGTCTCAAATAATTCCACTATCTGACAAAATAATAGAGTTGTTGCTTTGCATGAATATCTCAGCAATAGCAGTTCCAAACTGGATCCTCAACTCAGAAGAAGCAATTACAAATTGTCCATTACTCCAGAATATGCCAAATTACCCCTTGGGAAGTAAGTATAGCCAGTATAAGAACCTTTAGAATCATAATTAGCTTCAACTAATTTCAGTGGTCCTCCTTTAAGTAAATTTGGACACAACCCTATCTGCTTACTTTATTCTGAACATTGAAAATTGCAATCTAATATTAATAATTGTAAATGGGTTGCCTGCATTTTAAAATACATTTTCTGCTTTCCCAAAAAGCCTGAATTCTCTTGTTCAAAAGATAATTTCCCTATCTCTAGAAAATAGAACTTGCATATCACCAAGTCACCATGGACTGTGGTTCCTTGACGGAAGGTTATCATTTATAATTAAAGTAAGGATTATGTAGATGGGGGAGACAGAGAGAGAAAAAGATTCATTAAAATGGATTAGAAACACATATACATACAGGTGGCATTTTATATCCAAGTAAATTACTGGGCAAGCATCACAAATGTCATGAAGTCTTTTGTTATTGTTTATATTATCGCTGTCGTGATCCTTGCAAAAAGAAAAAAGAAAGAAAGCTACATTCAATGTCTTTGGTTGAACAAGGAGCTGATAGTGGTGGGATTCAAGTTTTTTTAACTACCAGTACTATGGGCGTGGCTTAGTGGGCGTGGCAGTGAAAGGATACTGTAAAAACACCAGTCAGAGATTGTATTTGGCAGTTCTCCGAACTACTCAAAATTTCTGCTACTGGCTCTCCAAAACCTGCTGAATACCACCTCTGGTTCTGAGGCAAGTCCTCCTGTGTATCTAAGATAAAAAATCTAAATGTTCTCACTCCGCTTTCTGACAGTAGAAACAGAAAACCATTCATCATGGAAGTTTCCTACACAGAACTGAAATGAATGTCAACTGCCAGTTGGCAGAGCTGCTCCACTCAGATTTATAAAAGAACAAACACTGACAAAAGTACTGAATGCTACCTTCTATCACCTTCCTGTTGTATTGGGACCAATTCCCAAATTTCTAGCTAGCCTAGTTAGAAGCATCTACTAGGGGAAAACAGCATGAAACTATTAATCCAGTTGTCTCCAAATTAGTTCCACCTAGAATTGAAATACTGTATGTCAATGGTCACGATGGGAATAATAGTCCAATAAAGGAACCAACTTAATGAAGGCTAGATAATTGCCTCCTCATGATAAATATACATGAATACATGAATTATTTTCTTGAAAAAGTACAGCAAGAAAAAATATAGTAACAACTGCTGCATTAGCTTGTTGAGGAGGAGAAACCAAAGTTGACCTTTGCTTTACATATCTAATTTGTGATGGAATCAGTTTCAATTTCCACACATCTCAGCCTTCCCTGAGGTGGCATCTTTTTTGCAAAGTACCTAGAGCAAGAGTGCTGTGTCACAATACAAGTTAGGAGAGTGGAAAAATACTGCTATGAGGTAAGGAAAACAGGCATGTGTTCCTTTCACATCAGAGTAACAAGAGATGCCCTCCAGTCTAACACATTGTCCCCAATAACTATTTATTATACATCTAAATTATGACTTGCTTTTAGAACATATCACAGAGAAATGAGGGCAGCTAGAATTCTTTGAAGGAGAAACAACTCCAAGATTTAAATTAGCAAGTTAAAACAAAATTCAATACAGCTTGCCCCTGCCATAAAGCACAGTCTTCCTTATCTGGTTCTATATTAAATGTTAGAACTAGTTTTACACTGTTATGCCTACATAAAATTATCATGTGTAACTTTTTTATGCAATCCAATCTTTTACTTTCTTTTCTGATATTTTCCACTTTTTTTGATAACATTTCAAGTGAATTTATGTCTTATTCACAACCATGATAACAAATGACTTTGTTAAAAAACAGAAACACAGATGTTCAGGAAGTCACATTTTGCATCAATTCTTATTTTTCACTTCTTGTACTTACATGGGATTGCAGTATATGTAGATGTCCTTAATTTATGCATTGAATGTGCATTATTAAATTCTTCTGTTTAATAAATAATGACTAAAAACTATTACCTGATTTTCTTTTTCATAATTAGAAATTATGAAATTTCTTTTTCATAATTAGAAATTATGAAATTAGAAATTATGAAATTATTATTTTTTATTCTACTGAGAATTCTCTCCCCCCCCTCTACATTTTGTACTTGGCAGTTATGTTGGTTATGTTTTTCAGCAACTTGTTGAAACTTAATACAAAAATTGAACATAGCACACCCACAAAATGAATCATTCTTGGGAAGAGGGTTAAATTTTTCTTTTCAAACCAGAGATACTGTGAAGTAATGGAAAAAGATATGAGAAGCAGCCTCTCTGTAAGCAGCCACTGGATCTCATCAGATCTAAGAAGAAAACAACCTACTTTGATAAATCAAAGCAATTTGTCAAGCTGGCTTGACAATTTGGCAGGCTTCCTTGGCTAAAAGCAGCAATTATTTATCATTTAATGTCTCTGCTATTAGAGAGAAGAACACAGGAGCATTGTTTACATATGCATCTGTTTCTACCCAGGATGATGCCAAAATGATGAGATCAGAGTTGGTATTCAACCGGTTCGCACCTACTCGGGCAAACAAGTAGCAAGAATTTGGCATGGGTTGCCGGACTGGTAGCAACATCTAGCTGGCCACGCCCCAACCCAGTCACCTTGTTTCCGCCCGATGCTCGCTCACCCCAGTTTAAAGGTGGACTGTTCCCCCGCCCTAGCCATGCATTTTCAAGCAGCCACTTGAAAACACATGACTGTGGGTGGAGCAGCGGTCCGTTAACCTACAAAACTGTTCCAAGGCTGGATTCTTCATGGACACTAGAAGTATCGCTTCCCCTTGTGAATAAGGTGCCTGGAACGAGAGGGAAAGAACGCTGGGGGAGCGGGGGAAATCCAGCCATGGGGAAGTTTGCAGGAGCTGCAAATGCAAGTCCGTTGACCTGCAGAACTTCTACAATGCTGGATTCACTTCCCCTTATGAATAAGGTGCCTGGAGTGAGAGGGAATGAAGACTGACATGTGTGTGTGTGTGAGAGAGAGAGAGAGAGAAAAGAAAGGAAGGAAGGAAGAAAAGAAGAAAGAAAAAAAACAGGAAAGAAAGAGGAAGGGAGAGAAAGAAAGAGAAAGAAAGAGAGAAAAGAAATAGGGAGAGAGAGTGAGAGAGTGGTGTGTGTGTGTGTGAGAGAGAGAGAGAGAGAGAGAGAGAGAAAGGAAGGAAGGGAGAGAAAGACAGAAAAAGACAAAGAAAGAGAAAGAAGGAAAAAGAAAAAGGAAGAAAGGGAGAGAGAGAGAAAACTCTGTGCTATTATTTTTAATTGTTCCTTTATTTATCATGTGTTAATATTTTACACTGTCCCTACACCTAGAATGATTCTACTGCCTTTCTTTTGCCCAGGACTACCACATATTTTTCAGGGTTTACATGCATTCAATGTCTATAGTCCAGAGCATAAATACATGTGTGTTTAACAGAGTTGAAAGGGACTTTGGAGGTCTTCTAGTCCAAACCCTTCTCAGGCAGGAAAACTGAAGATGCCAAACTCTGAGCAGAGGTCCTGGGAAAGCTGTCAGAATAACAGTTAGAAGGGACTTTGGGGAGAACCCTATACCATTTCAGAGAAATGGCTGTCCAGGCTTTTTAAAAAATTGCAGTGATTGATCACCCAGAACTTCTGGGGACAAGCAGGTTTACTGGTAAATTGTTCTCATTGTCAGAAAGTTTTTCCTTAGTTTTAGGTTTCTTCTATCTTTGTTCAGTTTCTATCCATTTCTTCTTATTTGCCTTCTGGTGCTTTGGAAAATACATTGCCCCCCCTCTTTCTGGCAGCCCCTTAACAGCCTGTTGCCTATCACACTCTTGGGCAAAGCATGTGAGCCATTTCCTCCTTTCAGTGGTCCATGAAAGTACATCTATAGTATGTAGATAATAAAGTCAAAAAAAGGTGAACAACATTTTTACAGAACTGTAGATAAGTTGGGGCTGGGTGTGACAAGGAATGGCTGGGAAGGGAGGGGCCAGGTGAGGCAACCCTCAATGTGAGTGACATTAAATTGGTCACACCCACTCAGTCACATAACCACCAAGCCACGCCCACCAAATAAGCCACGCCCATAGAACCGGTAGTAAAAAAATTTGAATCCCATCATTGGATGAGATGTGCTGTGATATCATGATACAAAGTGCTGCTCTTTTGTAATTGTGTTACAACATTGCTTACACGTACATAAGAAGTCTGAACCGTGATGCATGCTTTGTTGTTTGCCTTCTCTTACAAATGTTAGCTTCATTTGGTGGGCTAGTAATTCTTCCTTTCTCTTTCTCCTCCCAGTGCCTCAATCCCCTCTCCCCTTATCCTTGTGATTTTCTTTTCCTGTTGTTGGAAGAAGGGAGAGAAATGTCTCTGTGTGTTGGGTATGAGTGGTTTGCATTTGATACAGAGAAGGGATGATATACTGTATGTAGATGGAGAAATAATTTGATGAATTTATTGTACAGGAAATTAATTTTAATTATGAGTTATTAATTTAAATAACTGCTTTCTTCTGGCCCTTCTCTTAGAATACGGTTTCTGCAAGATTCTGTTATTATAACCAGTATTGATAAAAGTAGTTTTAGCTTTCCTGTGGAGTGGAAATTTCTAATCTGGTCTGCCTGGTGGGATTGATGTCAATATGCAAGTCTGTTTGCACTATCCCTCCACTCACTCTTGTATACCAGTAAATTAGGGAGACATTCACCTGAGTTTCTTTCATATGTTATCTTATTTTTCTGGACTAAAAAATAAAATCATCCCCTTTTGTCTGGATAATGTTTCCTACAGATCTCCATCAAGATAATCTCCCTCATCCTCTCAAGTAAATGTCTTAAATTACAGGAAGAAAGATTCTAGCTGAATATTAGGAAAACATCTGAACAGTAAGAATAACTTGAGAGTGGACTTAGTCATTACATTAAGAATGTGATGGAGTCTCTTGTTGGATTGATCCAAATAGAGGCTAGATAGCCATCTATCAATGATTTTTGATTTGACTCTTTTAGTGAATAGAAGATTGAGATCAATATTATACAGTAAATGACTTCTCCTAATTCTAGTTTTTAAGAAACATTGTAGCATTAAGGATCCAGCTTTCACCTCTTTACTCCTTTCATTGCTTATTTCAAGGCAGTAAATAACTGAGTATGCCACTAGTCAAAATGATAATCAAAATGATTCTGACATGAATAAACTAAACTAGATTACCACAATATCGTACAGTGCATGCAGCCTGAACTAATCCAGTTCTAACTCTAAAAAACATAATAAAATTTCACTCATTCTACCAAGACACGAACACCAGCAATGCCAGATATTGGAAGAAGAATGGAAGTACAGTTGAAGCAATGAATTATGTAGCAATACTGGAAATGTTAAATGCTATAAACCATAAGCAGTTGCAATCAGCAGCCGGACTTCCTTGCTGGAGATTTATTTCACTTGTGTTGCAAGGAGAAACAACAAAAACATGCATTATGATGCAAAAGGTTGTTAAAGAAATAAAGGAATTGATTAACTTAATTTTTAGACTAGTTTGGGTATTTCATGATGACAGCTAGAATAAAGCAATAAGTATAATTTAAGTGCATACAGAGCAATGTGTAGCAACTAGCTTTAATCTGGAAATGTATTATTACATTATCAGATTTCATCTAACAGTTGCTGATAAATTAAATTGTGTATTTCTGTTACATTCGTGTTGACTGTTCATTGCAGTTTGAGATTAGCTGTATATTATCTAATGATTATTCAATAGTACAGTTGACTTTTCATTAATATTCAAAAAAACCCAGAAGCAATAGAAAGAGAGAAGGTCTTCTGTTGTACATTAGAAATATCAATTTCTGCTCCATAATCCATATGAATTAAATTGGATCTGCTGTGCAGCACATCCAAATTAAAATAAAGGGGAAAAACAAATATAAGCAAAACTGTTGCTAGTACTTATTATTGTTCTTTCTACTAAGTAGAAGATGTAGATGATAACTTCCAACACAAGATCTTTTAAAGAAGCATGCAATCATAGCAAGTGACTGTGTAATGTTGTGTGTGTGTGTGTGTGTGTGTGAGAGAGAGAGAGACAGAGACAGAGACAGAGACACACAGAGAGAAATGAGAAGTCATTTTTTTGCCATTAGTCATAAATTCCTTCATGGCATTCTACTCTAAAATGATTACAGCTCCAATGGTACAAAGGTTAGCTAATAATAGGCATTTACACCTTGCTTTTCATGAGGAGAATAGTAGGATAATAAATTTTATCTGCAATGCCAAGTTGGGAGTAAGTTTGCTAGAAGCAGTAAACTAATGCAAACAACTTCTCAGAAGGGCTGGCCTTTGTTTTCTTTGCTCTTTGCTTTAGATCATTTATGTTCCTGTAAAAGCAGTTCATTGCTTTTACAAATTGAGAGGCCATTGTTATCAACAAGTAAATTTATCAAAGTTCCAGATAGAAAAGCTCTGATCAATTTTATTAATTAATTTTTTCCCCAGGGATTAGATGTTTGTTGATTTTCATAAAGCTATTACAATTTATAAAAACAAACATTGTAAAATATACATTAGGGTTTGTGTTTTGTAGCGGCAATGAAGAGGCACACACGGATAGTGATTCAGTCTTTTTGTTTATTTACAGGAACACCGACTGACTCGGCGGCGCGGCAGCCCTTCTTTTAAAGGGCTCCCGCGCCTAAGTCAGCCAATGACGGGGCGAGGATCTCCCGCCGGAATGTAGACCAATGAACAGTAAGTATTTCAAATATAACCAATCCAGAACACCCCTCCCTCCTTGGTCCAGTCTGACCAATCAGGAGCCGCGCCTATGTTACGTAATCACGTAGATAGGCGGGGCTCCTGTGGGTCCGACTGGACCTGCGCGGCTCAGTTGCGTCGTTGCTATCGGCTGGTGCGGAAGGACCTGTTGCTCCTCTCGCCTCCGGCCCTGGAAACTTCGAGCAGGTCGAGCCGGCTGCGTCACTACCAACGGGCCTAGCTGGGCTAGTTGATGTGGCCATGCCGCTCCCTGCCCGGCCTGGATTATCGTCGGTCCTGTCAGATGTTTCAGCGGGACGTTCTCCAGGATCAGGTGCGTAGCAGCGCGACCCGACCGGAGCTAGAGTTGAGGGTGTGTGTGTGTGAGTTAGGGCGTCATTGTTTGTTCGTGGGCTTTCCTTATCCTGACTGCTTGGTGGTTGCTCCCCTTCCCCCCCAGGAAAATCGCCAGGTCTGGGAAGGGTGCGAGTTCGAAGTTGGTCTATGTGTCGCTTCCAGCTTTTGCCATCAGCAGTGGTAAGCCGGTAAGAACGGGGTCCGGTTAGATGTGTGATGGTGGCTGGCACCCATAAGGGGTGTCCTACCAGGTTTTTAGCGTAAACTAAATCCCCAATTCGGAATGTTCGGACTCTGGTTGAAGAATCTAGGGGCTTGTCTGTAGAGTATGTAGGGTGTAGTCTATCGAGAGGGGAACGTAGTTTTCTCCCCATAAGTAATTCAGCAGGAGTTTTGTTAGTAGTGCTACTAGGTGTAGTGTGTTGGAGAAATAATAATTTGTCGATGCGTGCTTGTATAGGGCCCTGGTCTAACTTAAGAAGGGTCTCCTTGGTAAACCGGACCATGCGTTCGGCCCGTCCATTCGCTGCCGGATGTGCCGGCGCGGTTAGGGCATGGCGTATGCCCAAACTTGCTAAATAACCCTCAAATTCTGTAGCCGTGAATTGGGGGCCGTTGTCAGATACCAGGACGTCTGGTAATCCGTGGGTGGCAAACCAGTGACTGAGCTGTCGTATGACAGCCTCGCAAGAGGTTGATTTCATTAGGCTCACTTCTAACCAGTTGGAATAAGCGTCTACCAGAATCAAGAAGGTATGCCCCTTAGTCGGACCCGCAAAATCTATGTGGATTCTAGACCAAGGGCCCCTAGGTAGATCCCACTCAGTGGCTGGCGCCTTTGGGGGTGAGGGCCGGGATGTCTGGCAGGGCTGGCAACCCGCGACCCAGTCGGTAACATCCTTGTCTAACCCAGGCCACCATACATAACTCCTGGCTAAACTTTTCATTTTTACCACCCCGGGGTGTCCCTCATGCAATAGTTTCAATATGGGATTTCGAAGTTTTAGTGGAATGACCACTCGATCCCCCCATAGTACACAACCTTTTAGTACGGAAAGTTCCATTTGTCTCTGTTTAAATGGTCTGTACTGTTCTTGTAAATCAGAGTCTGGCCATCCCTTTATGATCCACCTACTCACGGTATGCAGTAGGTGGTCGTTAGAGGTTTCGTGCGCGATGTCTGCTGCTGTCATCGGGAGGTCGGGCAGGGTTTCAATCAAAAAGGTTGAGGTGCTGGGGTTTGGTTCAGGATCAGAGTCTGGTAACGGGCAACGACTTAAAGCATCGGCGTGCGTGATGGACGGACCCGGACGGTAAGACAAGGTGTAATTGTAAGCGGCAAGGAATTCTGACCATCTTGTCATTTTGGGTGATAAAATATGAGGAGTAGGTTTGTCTCCCGCCAGAATACCTAGTAGGGGTTTGTGGTCGGTGATGATAGAAAATGATCGGCCATATAGGTATTCATGGAAACGTTTAATACCAGAAATTATGGCTAGTGCCTCCTTGTCCAGTTGACTGTAATTTCTTTGGCTTTTGGACAAGGTTTTTGAATAGAAGGCAATCGGAGCCTCTCTGCCGTTAGGTAGAAGGTGGCTCAGGACAGCTCCGATCCCAAAAGGCGAGGCATCACAAGTTAGTAACAATGGCAAAATCTCGTTATATTGTATTAGTACTTTTGCTGAAGTGATCATGTCTTTAATTTTGTTAAATGCTGTTTCTTCCCGATGTCCCCACTTCCACAACGTGTCTTTATCCAAAAGTCTATGCAAGGGTTCCGCCACCGTGGCTTTCTGGGGCAAAAAGACATGATAAAAGTTTATTAACCCTAGGAAAGCTTGTAGGTCAGCCTTGTTAGTTGGGGTGGGGGCATTTTTGATAGCACGGGTTTTTCCTGCTGTTGGGTGGATGCCATTGCCATCGATTTGGTATCCCAAGAACTCTATTTTGTCCGTGATAAGGGTACATTTGTCTTTTTTGACTTTTAACCCAGCCTCAGTAAATTTGGTAAGCCTGAGCCAAATTGAGTTTAGCGAAAATTTTTCCGCCTTTGATAGAATGTAACAAGTGTTGTACGACAGGCACGGGGTATGCGCTCTGTTGTAGTGCATGGTTGAGGGTCGCCTTATAGTCCCCACAAATACGAACCGACCCGTCTGCTTTTATAGGGGTCACTATAGGGGTCTCCCATTTAGCGTGGTCAACTGGTTCGAGGACCCCTTGCTTGACTAGTTTATCCAGTTGTTCTTCTATTTTTGGCTTTAAAGCAAAAGGTACCCGTCTTGCCTTTAGTCTAATTGGGGCTACCTTAGGGTCTATGTTAAAAGAAATCGGGTTACCCCGGTACTTGCCTAATTCTTCGCTGAACAGGTCCTGGAATTCTTGAAAGAGATCTGCCTCCCAGTCAGCGTCTGTAATATGGTTGATACCGGTCATCCCTATTCCAAGCGGTTCGAACCATTCCAGTCCTAAAAGGCTTGGTCTGTTCCGGTCCACAATTGTTAGGGGAAGAATCTCAGTGTGGTTGTTGAAGGTTACCTGGAAATGTCCAATCCCTACTACCGGAATTTTGTTTCCCTGGTAGTCTTTAAGCGTTAAGTTCTGTTTGTCTAGTTCGCTTCGCCGTATGTCTGGGATCAAGTTTTTAATAGTGTCCCACGAGACCATGGAAAGGAATGATCCCGAATCCACTTCCATTTCACAATTTTTTCCTTCAATTCTTACTTGCACGTGGACTTTTTTAACGTTTTTTGTATTAGAGTGACCAATTATTACTGTTTGGTGCGTTTCTTCTTTCTTGTAAGATGACTCTTTAAACTTTCTATTCCTTCCTTCCTGGCTCCAACGGTTGTTTGTTTTCTTTTCTCTCTCTCTTGGAGAAGGACTTTCTCTCCGCCTGGGGCTGTAGCTTGATCTGGCTCTGCATACCCTTGCGATGTGCCCTTTCTTTTCACACTTTCGGCATATTGCGTCTATGAAACGGCACTCTGATCTGGGGTGGTTTCCACCACAACGGTTGCATTCAAAATCAAACCGCCTGATTGCCCGCTCTTTTTTCCCTCTCGTGGCTTTTAGGTGGCAAACCTCGTCTTCTTCACTACTGGCCTCAGTTTCAAGATCCTCGTAGTGTGTTGAGGTTTTTCCTCGTTCGTCTTCAGTTTTGGTGGCTTCTTTGGGATTGTGGTGTGCAGCTTGATTAATCTGTTTCATTCTTGCCGCCGATTTGTGAGCAGCTTCGGCTGCGGTGGCTTCTTCGATGGCCTCTGTGGCTGTTATCTTGGGTCGGTTTAGTAACTTACTCTGCAATATTGGATCTTTTAAGCCTAATACGATCCGGTCTCTCAGAGCCTCGTTGAAATCCGAGAATTCGCACTCCCCTCCTATTTCTCTTAAATCTGCCACGAAATCAGCGATAGGTTCACCTTCTTTTTGATTCCGGAGGTAAAACTCATGGCGCTTGATCAGGCAGGAGACTGTGGGAGCGTAGTGTTTTCTCAGGATCTTTTCTAGCTCGGGCCAAGTTAGCGTTTTGACATCGATTGGAGACGCTAGCGCCTTTGCCATCCGAAAAACGGCTTGGCCGCAGTGGGTCAAGAAAACCGCTCTCTTCCGATGATCCGACACTCCGCTCAGATCGCTACTCTCCAAAAACATGAGGAATCGGTCCACATACGTCTGCCATTCCTCCTTTGCCGGATTGAATTTCTCTGGCGGGGCGTTGCTTCCGGACATGATGCCGCTCGCTCTCCGCCGCTATTCACTCTCTAAACGTGTTGCCTCGATCCCACCTTCGTCGCCAGTGTTTTGTAGCGGCAATGAAGAGGCACACACGGATAGTGATTCAGTCTTTTTGTTTATTTACAGGAACACCGACTGACTCGGCGGCGCGGCAGCCCTTCTTTTAAAGGGCTCCCGCGCCTAAGTCAGCCAATGACGGGGCGAGTATCTCCCGCCGGAATGTAGACCAATGAACAGTAAGTATTTCAAATATAACCAATCCAGAACAGTTTGTTTGTTTGTTTTGCAATTAAGCCTAGAATATATATGTAAACACAACAAAAAGCAGTTATTTTACTGAGGAAAACCAGCAGTATTTGGAGTGTTTTAGCTTTGGATAAAGCCATTATGGAAGTATTTTAAGTTAATTATGGGATATTATCAGCTCTGAGCTGAAGAAGCTTCTTGGATGAGTCACTTCTCCTTCAAAGAAAAACCAGAAAGCCCAGTTGCCTGTTGAAATAGCAACTTTGGGACAACCATGACCTGGATGACTGAGGATCTCCATAGACATGTAGGTTTGAACCTTCTAAAGTTAAAAGACTGCGAGGAGTGAGCTGCAATTCTACTTGTCCCTCTCTTAAATTATACTGCATTGAATTATCCCACAACAGGTTGTCCCGCAGCAAGTTGGCCAGGGTGAGATAGCAAGGCAAGTTGTCCCATTCTGCAGTAAACATTTCTCCTGAGAAATTTCTGCCTCATATTGCAAAAGTTACCAATTTTTCCAAGTATGTTGTGTGTGTAAAAATTTCAGCCTGACTTCCAACTTCCTCACTTAAAGGTTTGTTTGTTTTTTAATTTTTACATCTCATATATCTAAAGGAACTTCAGGCTGTAATCCATTTAATTTAGTATGACACTATGACAGTAAACTAAACTGGAGGATTGTGTGAGGTTTTTTTAAAAAAATTCTTTCAGGCCTTGTTTTATTTTGCTTATAATGCAGTAAGAGCAAGATAAAACTAATTTCAAAAAATTATTAAGTTGTCTCCCAGAGACAATGCCACAGATTGCTGCTTGTGGCTTTCTTATGGGCAGCAACTGTGTGAAGCACTTATCTGGAGAGGAATTCCGAAGAGTCAGTCTATTCATGAGCAATTCATGATTTAGACTCAGCAGAAAGCCGTCTTTAGTTCTACATTTTTCCTCTGGAAGTCCTCAAGCAGTAATGTATTTTTTTAATCAATCATGTAGCCTACCTTTGGTCAAAGAGTGGCCAGAAAACTGGTTTTCTGAGGTTTTTTGTTGCAGTACAATTGTCATTTAATGTAAGTGATCAGTTCAGTAAACTACAAATTAAGCTTTTGCGGTATTATTTTTCAACAGAAAAGAAAGCAAAGGTGCATTTCACAAGATATTATCCAGCATCCTAAAGCTAAAAAGCAAAAGCAAAAACAATTTACTTCTTCCACTTTTTATTATGTTGGATTACAGTTCTGAGCAAAATGTCAGATTCAGTGAGCTGATCATCTTTGAAGACTCTCAAGATTCAATTAGGATTTACAAGCCCACACTAAACTTTGCAGATACTGTAAATAATTGCAAAAAGCTTTCTGATTTAGGCCTTATTCTAAACCAACCAGCTGTAATTCAGTATGTGTCATACCGATTGATTTGGGCATAGGAGAAGATTTCTACTATGATGCCAAAGAAAATTTCCTATCATTAATTCTTAACATGGGAAGACATCAAATATTACTTCTGCCTCCTATTAAATTAGAGGGTTAATGTCATTGCCCAGATCATTGGTTGCCTTCTCCCCTCTTTGGAAGAGCTTTATAGCTCCTGCTGCCTTCAGAAAGTTCAAAACATTCTCAAAGATCCATCTCATCCTGGGCACCCGTTTTTTGAACTATTACCATCTGGCAGACAATACAGGATAATAAAAACAAGGACAAATAGGCTGAAAAACAGCTTCTATCCCAGGCAGTAACTCTACTGAATTCTACTGTATAGTGCAATATTAATGCAATATCAGGGGTTTTCAATTCAATGTATAGAATGTGAAGGATGTGTGTTTGTGTTTATTTTCATAGTCATAATGTATACTGAAGATGGTATTTAATTTCATTGTACGAGGTGCAATGACAATAAAGTAAACTAAACTAAACCTTTGCTTGATTTATCCCTTATGGTTTAGGAGCCAAATACTTCATGAGAAAGAAGGAGAAGAAATGATCAATTGACTAAATAAGTAAATATGTTTATGTACTGTATGGAGAATATTAAATAAATCATTTCCCTATTTCTGATTCTGACATGGCATAATCAACATAGGAGATCACATGACATAGAATTTCTTCAACTTATATAAACTCTGGAATTCATGATACACAAGCCTGATTGATCTACAATATTTACCAGAATGAAGTGAAAGCCAATGTAACTTTTCTTCTTGATTCTTCTTGCTCTACAATGATACAATGAAAGCCATATTTCTTCCATCTTATTGATTTTTTTCATAAAATGTTTAAACCCAGTTGTTCCATCAGGCCTTGGATTAGGATGGGGGTTGAGCTCCTTTGATTTTTTAAAGTATTCTTTTGACCCTTTTGTGTCACGGGGTTCATTTTTCAGCTACTTATATTCCCCCACTTTTTTTGTTATAGTGCGTGTTTGTCAAAACAAAAACATTCAGTTTTATAAATTAGAGGAAATGGATCGTGTTTTTCTGTTGCCAGCATACTTTATTTACAAAATAACTAAGAAACCAAAGAAACAGCAGTACCATTCTACTAAGCAAGCAAAAGAAACTATAAAGAAAGATGAAGTGGAAGTAAAATTCCTCCCCTGCACACATGCGCAGTAAAACATAACTTCACAAGACACACATATCTTGTTACTATGGAGACTTGATAACCAGTCCAGCTTATTTTGTAAACTTCTGTGGAAAGCTCCTCAGATAAACAAAAACAAACACAGTGACAGTGTTGTTTTTGTTTTTAATTCTCTTTTAATCTATAACTGGTCAGCGTAATTATGAATCTGGGTGGCCTCAAATTTGAAGTGCATCACATTATATTAAAATTAAGTTAATACATAAAATTATTACAGACAATTAAATAAGACATATAATGATCAATCAATACATAAAATTATTACAGACAATTAAATAAGACATATAATGATCAATCAACAGCAATTTCCAATTTAACTACAAACATAAGACTCAGCCTTCCATCCATCCAAGATCAGTAAAATGAGGAGCCAGATTGTTGGAGGCAATATGCTGACTCTGTAAACTACTTAGAGAGGATTGTAAAGCACTGTGAAGCCATATACAAGTCTAAGTGCTATTGCCATATCCGTCCATATGTGCCTCAAGATTTGTTATTGTTTGGTTAAAGTTCAAATGTAAAAAACTACATGAGCAGCAATGTTCTAAAACTCTCTCAGTCTATTCTTCTAAGACCAGAAAGCCATCTAAAGTGTGATTGCTTTTTTTAAAAAAAAATTCTGTAATGGCTCCATTTCACACAGAAAACAAGGACAGATTTTTTTTTAATGCTGGTATTTTTACCATCTATAAAGAATCTGGCTGCATACATCTGTATGGTATAGAGTAATGGCCACATAGGGTATGCAGGGTATCATTAATGGCCTCCTATTTTAGGGGATGGTCAATAGTGACAAAGGTAAGGACAATATTTTCCTTCCTGTCCTGAATATTCTAAAAGGGTGCGATTGCAAGTTGGAAAGTTTGCAAGAATAAGTTATTAATGCTTCATTTTTGCTGTAGGGTTGCCTGTTGTATGATGTTACTGGCAGATCAAATCTTCTGCAGAAGTATATAAGTATGACAGTGGGTATTTTTAAAACAAATAGCCAAGCAAAAAAGTGAATCTTTCAGGCTACAAGGGAAATTACAAATTACAGGGAACAAGTCAAATGGAATTCACCCTATTTTTACAGTTTCATAGCTTACATACATTAGTGTTATACTTTGGCATAACACCAGATAGCAGCTTCATCATTTATTTATTTATTTATATTTGTTTATGTTTGTTTGTTTGTTTTGTCTAAACCAGTTTCCAAACTAGGAGATCTGACAATAGTAAATATCTATAAAACACCTCTGACATCATGGCCACAGCATGTCCTGAACATCAAGCCACACCCAATAATTTATATGGGCAACTTCAATGGCCATCTCATTAATTGGTAATACTGTTCCACTGATGACAATGGAAAACTATTGTCCAACTGTACTATAGCAAAGTCCAATTGATTGTTGACACTAAAGACAAGGACATTTTAAAATTGCAGTGGCATGGAACTGCAAAACCAATCCAGACTTAGGCGTCATCTTTGCTACAGACTGGAAATTTCCAATTTAGAACCAGGAGGTTTTTTTCCTTGGGATAACCCCATAAATTAAAATATTATTCCTGATCAGCGATTAAGCTTGCATTTAGGGAGTCCAGTACAGCTATCCACCTGAAATAATAAAATAGTGGTTAATAGTAATAAGGTTAATGTATAACTTAGTAAATAAAATTGTAAGAGTTACCAATCAGCCTGGAAAGTTTTTCCTTGCCTAAGAATTAAACTCTATCTTAGGTGGATTTTTTAAAAAAATCTGCATACCCCAGTGCTAATTATTTACTTCTCATTAACTTTTTCTGGACTTATTACTATTTATTTAATTATTTTCCACAATTATGTACCACCCATTTCCCTCAGAGGAGGAGGAGGAAGAAGAGGAGCAGGAGCAGGAGCAGGAAGAGGAGAAGGAGGAGAAAAAAGAAAAAGAAACAAAAATGAGAAAAAGTTCAAGAAAAAGGAAGAAGGAATGACGCTGTAAAACTCTAGAGAACTGAACATTGGGGGGAAAAAGCATCAGGAATGTACATAATGAAACTTTAATACTTCTGATAACCTTTTTCAAAGATAACAAAACTGATCTATTACTTTGGCAGCATCATATTCAGCTGCTGTGATCATAGTTTCAACACAGTGAAACACAAGCTACATCAACGGGAGAAGATTTTTATAGACACACTATATCATTTCTCTTGCAGTTAAGATCAGTACTGTTGTGTATTGACTGAAGTTCCCACTCAGGTCTGTGCTTTGAATGGGAAAGCACGGACCTCTCCCATTGGTTGATGCCGTTTGACAGCCGGTTATAAAAGGCAGCTGTCAAACGGCATCAGCTGTTGCCGCTCCAGCTGGCTGCCGTGTTAGAGCGGCAGTAGTGGTAACCCTTTATTTTTTAAAAAAAAGTTAGAGCTGAACCTTTGCCTCGGTGTCTGCCTGAGTGATTACCGCCGCTCTACAACACTGGCGACGAGGGCGGGATCCTAAATAAAGGCAAGCCAGGCAAAAGGAAAAAGAGCGAAATCACTAGCCGAGAGCTGAAATCACTACAGAGTTGCTGTCACTGTTCGCGAAGCGCGGTCTCTAACTCGCCTCAGGAGAAGCAGCACAGCTGACAGAAAGATGACTTCGAATCCTGCATTCCCGCCCTTCAGACCGATGGCAGAGACATGGGAATCATACAGGAACCGGTTGGATGCTTTTTAGTTGCTATAGACCTTACTGATATCTCTGACCATAGAAAAAAGTCTTATTTCCTAAGCTTTTGCAGAGCTACGGTATTTGACACCGCAACAGCATTACTGGCCCCACAATCTATTAAGACTATTCCCTGGGAGGAATTACAAGAAATTCTCTCCAACCATTACTCCCCTAAGCCTTCCAGAATTGCCAGACGCCATGCCTTCAGAAGGCGCATTCAGTCAGAGGGAGAAACCATTAGTGACTATATGGCAGCACTGAAAACAGCTGCCTTACATTGCGGATTCAGGGATTACCTTGAGGATATGCTATTAGATCAGCTTGTCTGTGGAGTTAGAGATCCCAAATTGCAAAGACGACTACTAGCTAAAGGGGATCTAACCTTAAAACAAGCCATAGAAGAATCCCAGGCTGCTGAGCTATCAGCACTCTCAGCAGCTGAAACACAGGGAAATCTAATCAGACTAGATAACCCAACAGTGCATTTTGATGAAGCCTCCACAGAGGAAGGTTTAGAAGAGGCTACTGAGATAAACCGCCTCAGACAACCCAACTCAAATCAAAGGGAGTACAGGCAGGTTGCAAGCCAACCTCTACGAATACAGACTACCTGTTTAAGCTGTGGGGGCAACCATCTCAGGGCATCCTGCAGATTCAGGAATGCCATATGCTTAAGATGCAAGAATATGTCAGGCAGGGAAAACCTTTAACCAGCCGCAAAGGCCTCAGAAACCCATACAATATCCAAGACAAATCGAGGACAGCTTCTCATGCTACCAAGCTAAGATACCTAAAAATAATTCTAACAAAATTAGTGTCACTGTTTCTATAGAAGGTAGACCATGCAGAATGGAAGTAGACACCGACTCTGCACTATCCATCATCTCGTGGGGTACCTTGAAGCAACTGCTTCCCAGGGTAACAAGAAAGAAGATTCCAGGCTGCAATCTGACACTACGGGACTACCAAGGCAGAACCATTCCTGTGATCGGAAACGGCAGGTTTCTAGTTCATTTTCAAGATTTTAAGGGTCACTTGCCTTTAGTGATAGTGGATGGTGCCCTCCCAAGCCTATTGGGATTAGACTGGTTTCCTGTCCTGGGCCTCCACATATCCATGCCATTGCAAGTTCAGAAGTTGACTCCCTGTTCAGGGAATATGCTGACGTATTCAGCGAGGGCCTAGGCTGCTACGTGGGAACCCCAATATCGTTCAAGGTGGACCCCCAAGCAGTACCAATCCGTTTAAAACCCCACAGAGTTCCTTTTGCAATTCGTCCTAAACTTGACAAGGAACTAGACAGATTAATTAAACAACGCATTCTACAACCTACAGATTTTTCAAAATGGGAGACCCCTATAGTGACACCTCTAAAGAAGGATGGAAATTTAAGAATCTGCTCTGACTATAAATCTTCAATAAATAGATATTTACAAGTAAGCGCTTACCCGGTCCCCGTGGTGCCACACCTACTCCATTCCTTTGAGCCTGGCTCCATTTTTGCAAAATTAGATATGTCCCAGGCTTATCAACAGTTCCCTGTTGATGACGAAACTGCTGAACTGCAAACAATAGTGACACACAGAGGGGCTTTTAAATCTACACGCCTACAATTCAGAGTTAGTGTGGCCCCTGGGATTTTCCAGTCTCTAATGGAAAGAATTCTGCAAGGTTTGCCAGGCATTGTGCCATACTTCGATGACATTCTTATATCTGCCACCAGCCAAACTCAATTGCTACAGAGGGTCAGAAGTGTGCTTGAGCGTTTTAGACAGTCAAGTCTTAAATTGAAAAGAGAGAAGTGCACCATAGCCACTCCACAAGTGGAATTTTTAGGTTACAAAATCGACGCCAAGGGTATTCACCCAACAGAGTCAAAGGTCAAGGCCATTCATGAAGCTCCCACTCCTACTAATAAAACGGAGCTCCAAGCTTTTCTGGGACTCCTGAATTTCTATGCTTCATTCCTGCCCCATAAAGCTTCAATTGCTGAGCCTCTTCACAGGCTCCTAGACAAGAAGTCGCCATGGCATTGGGGACCAAGGGAACGTCTTGCTTTCAAGGAAGTCAAATCACTACTAACGTCCAAAGCTGTATTAATTCAATTCAACAAGGACTTACCACTAGTTCTAGCAGCAGATGCTTCCCCCTTCGGAATAGGGGCCATTCTGAATCACAGACTGCCTAACGGTGCAGAAGCACCCATAGCCTTCTTTTCAAGGACACTGTCCTCTACTGAACACAACTATAGCCAAATTGATAAGGAGGCCTTGGCTGCAGTTGCTTCAGTAAAGAAATTCTACGAGTTTCTCTACGGTCATCACTTCGAACTCATAACAGACCACAGCCACTGTTAGGTATTTTATCTGGCACTAAACAAACTCCCCAGATTTTATCCCCAAGGATGACCAGATGGACCGTTTTTCTGGCTGCATATTCATACACTTTAGTCCACCGCTCCGGAAAAACCCTTTGCCATGCTGATGCCCTCAGTCGTTGCCCCCTGCCTGTTCAAGTCGAGGACCCAGCACCAGCGACTGCCATTTTCCTCATTGAAGAACTCAAGCTGCCTGTCACCGCTTCTGACATCGCTGCCCATTCAGCCAAGGATAAGGTAATTTCCCAAGTCCTTGACTGGGTAGGGAGGGGGTGGCCTACAACCCCTTATTCATCAGAATTCCTACCCTACAAGCTATGCCAACAGGAACTTTCCTCATTGCAAGGCTGTTTACTATGGGGAACCAGAGTAGTGATTCCCCCCAAGTTGCAAACCTCAATCTTAAAGGTGCTGCTGCACGAGGGTCACCCAGGGATAGTTAGGATGAAGGCCCTCTCCCGCAGCTATGTATGGTGGCTAGGCATGGATGCCGAAATCTCTAGCTGGGTCAACTCTTGTCAGGCATGCCAAGCCACCAGGGCATCCCCACCAGCAGCCACCCCTAGGACCTGGGAGGAGGCAGGCAGCCCATGGTCCAGAATCCATATAGACTTGGCTGGCCCCTTCCATGGGCGCACATTCCTGGTGGTAGTGGATTCATTTTCAAAGTGGGTGGAATTGACCTTAATGCACTCCATCACTACTGAAGCAGTTAGCAAGGCACTGACCAGGATGTTTGCCACGAAGGCCTTCCTGATTCCATTGTATCTGACAATGGTCCCCAATTTAACTCTTGTGAATTTGAGAACTTCCTAGCAAACCTGGGCATCAGACACATATTAGTAGCCCCATTTCATCCTGCAAGTAATGGGCTGGCTGAGAGGGCAGTCAGATCTGCCAAGGAGGTTCTACAGAGATTGGGACCCATTAATTGGCATTCTAGACTGGCCCAATACCTGTTGAGCCAACATACAACACCTTGTGCCTCCACAAATAGGTCACCAGCTGAAGTGTTAATGGGACGCCGGCTGAGAACCACTCTTGACAGGCTGCACCCAAATTATGCCCCAATGCTTCCCCTTGGGTCTAACAGCCAAGACAGAGGGTTCCTAGTAAATGACAAAGTGTATGTCAGGAACTTTGCTGGGCAACCAGTGTGGTTGCCTGGTCGTGTGGTAGCAGTAACTGGTCCTAAGTCTTATAGAGTCCAGCTACCTGATGGGCGTGTCTGGCGGCACCACATGGATCACTTGAGGAGACGTTGGAGCACTGTACCCAGAGGTCATCTAGACGGTCCCGATGCAGAAGTTCCACCATCACCCGGAGAAACCAGCCTCCAGTCCGCCGGGGATGACAGCCTACCTGGAGAAGAAGCTGACCAAGGTCCTGACCCAGTTCCAGACGTTCCAGCAGCCTCACCTCCGATGGAAGCCATGCAGCAAGCAGAAGGCAACAACCTGGCGCCATTTCCAACCGAACCAAGAAGATCTGGATGACTAGGCAGGCGCCCAACATCTTTACAGGACTACGCATGCTCCTCACTGGGAGGGAGGAGTGTTGTGTATTGACTGAAGTTCCCACTCAGGTCCGTGCTTTGAGTGGGAAAGCACGGACCTCTCCCATTGGTTGATGCCGTTTGACAGCCGGCTATAAAAGGCAGCTGTCAAATGGCATCAGCTGTTGCCGCTCCAGCTGGCTGCCGTGTTAGAGTGGCAGTAGTGGTAACCCTTTATTTTTTAAAATAAAGTTAGAGCTGAACCTTTGCCTCGGTGTCTGCCTGAGTGATTACCGCTGCTCTACAACAAGTACAACTCTAATTTATAGCACTGTCAGCTATAATGGCTAAATATAAGGAAGTTAGGCAGAGTGAAGCAACAGCCTTGGACAATCTTTGCTGGGGAAATTGTGGTTTCTGGTATTTCTGTCTCAGCATAGTATCATGCAAAATAACAACTATAAGTGCCATATAGCTTGTGTGTCACTGGTGACCTAACCTACTAAGTTCAGATTTGGACAACCCTTATCTTATTGTCATAATTAGAAGTGTCGACTTCCCATCTAATTAGGTTTTGTAGAGAGCCACTTTAGTCTAGCAGTTATGGAAATCAGGAGGCTGTGAGTTCTAGTCCCACCATAGGTATGAAAGTCAGCTGGGTGACTTTAGGTCATCATTCTCTCTCAGCCCATGATGTCAGGCTTGGTGGTTGGTCAATTCCTGTTGCAACCAATGAATCAACACCTGGCTAATCTGAAAAAAGCAGAAAAAAAGCTAGTTCGGTTTTGTTCATGGAAATGAAAGCACTTTACAGGGCTACTATTGGCTTTAGTAAATTTATTTATATATTTATTATGCCATCTCAAACACTAAGGAAACTTAAAACTCCCAATCCCGTGGATTCTAGGTGACATACAACATGAGAAAATTGAAGATATACTATAGGAAATAAAAATAAATACAGTAAATATAACATTCTATATTTAAAATGGGACCATCTAGTCAGTCTGGGCCAAAGACATGATATAAATGTAAGGTGCTTCTGAAATGTAAGGTGAATGAAGGTTTCATGTATAACCAGAGAAAGAGTTTCATGTATACCAGAGGAAGAGTTCTCCAAAACAGAGAAAGGGTAGTTAGGAACTCATAATTTTGGTTCTTTTGGTACCGAGTTAGCTTTCCGGTTGGTTGTGTTTTCTTATGTATGTCATTTTATTTCTGTAAGCTGCCCAGAGTCATTAAAATGTCAGGCACTCTCAAAATTTAATTAATTAATTAGCCTACTTTCCTTGCATAACCACAAGTGGAGCCATCCATTCAGAAAGGATAAGAATCATAGTAAAACCATGTTTTCAATTTTCACTGCTTCCAGTTGATCCAAAAGAATATCATGGTTGATGGTATCAAATGCTACTAAGATGTCTAATAGGACCAATAGGGATGCGCTTCCCATATCAAAATCCCAATGAAAATAATCCATCAGAACTATCAATGTCATTTTTTCTCCAGGACCAGACCTAATTCCTGACTGAAAAGGATTTAAATAATCCTTTTCTTCTATCTCTGTAAAACATACATTACCATTTCTATAAAACTTGCTTTACTATTTTCAGAGTTATCAATCATTCTATACTATTTCATTAATAACTGTGTTAACTTTCATAGTTGATAGTGTCCAAGCAGAAGTTTTTTTCTCACTCTTACACAGCAATGCAATATTCTTCTGAAATCACTGGGTATGTTCTGAGTGTAAGAGTATTATTAATATCTGCTATAATAGCTGGTCAGAGCTTCCCTTTGGGAAATATTTGAGGGTGTACAAAACATTTAGAGCTATGATTGTTTCATACCAAGAACATTAGTCTACATCTTATAATTATGCTATTTACTTAATATTCAGGAAACTTGCCAAGTGAATTGGTCTCTTTGGATTCATCATTTTCTCTATGCTAAATATATCACAGTGGTTTCTAAAGCTGTAATTTTTAACTGGTTCTTGAAAGAGTAATTAAACAAGTGTTTTATACTTTGGAAATTGTACTTCTCAGTGGCACACAAGCAGTGCCATTCTATTTTTTCCCTAAATGGCCACTTTCCCAATATTTTACCCTGGATACTGTTTCCACATACAAACAGTAAATGACAACATTTCAGAATCAGAAATAGGTTGTGTGAAGCCTTGTATTGCATTATTTGCAATGTTATTCCTATGCTTTGATGTATATTTGATTGAGCCCCTGTCATGGTCGGATCATTCGCTCCTTAGGCTGGACTTTCATTCCACACCCCCTCAACGCAGGGAGGCGGAATCGATTAAATGGTACCACCCCAGGCACCTGATGGACCCAGATAGGTTCATGACGGAGCTTGGGCCACTTCCCGAGACTCGTACATATGACTCAGTTGAGGACCTGTTGGCTGCCTGGGATAGGACAGCCACCGGGGCCCTTGACCGGGTCATGCCCTTGCGGCCTCTGACCCGGTGCTGATCCCGTGTGGCTCCCTGGTTTTCCGAGGAGCTGAGGAAGATAAAGCGCCGGAAAAGATGCCTAGAGAGTGGTTGGAGGGCCAGCCGTTCTGTATCTGACCAAACACTACTACGGTCATTTGTTAGGACCTATTTAGTGGCGATAAGGGTGGCAAAGCGTTTGTACTTTTCCACTCTTATTGCGTCTGCAGAAAATCACCCAGCTGCCCTTTTTAGGGTGACCCGCTCCCTTTTAGATGAGGGAGCGCGGGAGGACCCCTTGCAAGGATGGGCTGAGGATTTTTCTATTTTTCTGCAGGACAAAATCGCTCAGATCCGGGATGGCTTGGACTCTGACTGGGCAACTCTGGGTGGGAGGGTGGGGGCAGATTTCGGTGAGGTCATTTGGGGGGAGTTTGATCCTGTGACCCTGGATGATGTGGACAGGATGCTGGGCGGGCTTAATGACACCACATGTTTATTGGACCCGTGTCCCTCCTGGTTGGTTGTGGCCACCTGGGAGGTTACGCGAGGTTGGTTCCAGGGTATTATCAATGCTTCCTTGGGTGAGGGGTTTTCGCCAGCCACCTTGAAAGAAGCGGTGGTGAGGCCCCTTCTCAAGAAACCGTCGCTGGACCCAACATTGTTGGTTAAATTATCATCCGGTCTCCAACCTTCGCTTTGTAGCGAAGGTTATTGAGATTGTGGTGGCAGCTTCCTCAGCACTGGAGGAAGCGGTGTACTTAGATCCCTTCCAATCGGGTTTCAGGCCTGGGTACAGCACGGAGACGGCATTGGTCGCGTTGGTAGATGATCTCTGGAGGGCTCGGGACAGGGGTTGTTCCTCTGTCCTGGTCCTATTAGATCTCTCAGCGGCTTTTGATACTGTCGACCACAGTATCCTATTGCGGCGGTTGGGGGGCTGGGAGTGGGAGGCACCATGTTAAAGTGGTTCTCCTCCTTCCTCTCTGTCCGCTCGCAATTTGTGTTGGCAGGGGGGCAGAGATCGACCTCGAGGCCCTTGTGTTGTGGGGTGCCTCAGGGGTCCGTGCTCTCACCCCTGCTGTTCAACATTTATGTAAAGCCACTGGGGGAGATCATCTGTGGCTTCGGGGTGGAATTCCACCAGTATGCTGACGACACTCAGCTATACATTTCCACCCCGGGCCACCCCGACGAAGCCATTGAAGTGATGACCCAGTGCCTGGAAGCCGTGCGGAGTTGGTTGGGGGTCAACAGGCTTCGGCTCAACCTGACCAAAACCGAGTGGCTGTGGTTCCCTGCGCCCAGATACAGTCAACTCATTCTATCGCTGACCGTGGGAGGTGAAATCTTGGCTCCCACGGAGAAGGCGCGCAATCTGGGAGTCCTCCTGGATAAGCAGCTGTCATTGGACAATCATATATCAGCCGTCACCAGGGGGGCTTTTTATCAGGTCCATAGGAATTACCAGTTGAGGCCCTTTCTGGATCGGGGTGCATTGCGCACAGTCACCTCTGCTCTCGTTACTTCCTGCCTAGATTAATGGCTCCCCTTGAAGAGCATCCAGAGGCTTCAACTGGTGCAGAGTGCGGCTGCACGGGTGATCTTGGGAGCTTCTCGGAGCTCCCATATTACACTGCTCCTGCGCGAGCTGCACTGGCTTCCGGTGGGCTTCCGGGTGCGATTCAAGGTGCTAGTGACCATCTTTAAAGTGCTCCGTGGCTTGGCACCCGGGTACTTGCGGGACCGCCTGCTGCCACCATCGGCCTCCCGCCAGCCAGTGCGCTTCCACAGGGTTGGCTTCCCCGGGGTGCTGCAGGCTGGCGGCCCCGAGGGTGTGGGCCTTCTCTGTGGGAGCACCCACCCTTTGGAATGAGCTACCTGCAGAGATGCGAGCCATTACTGACCTACGGGCCTTCCGACGAGCACTTAAGACCCACCTTTTCCAACAGAGAGAGAGAGAGAGAGAGATGGACAGAGAGAGAGAAACACACACACAGAGAGAGACAGAGAGAGACAGAGAGAAAGAGACAGAGAGAGGGAGGGAGAGAGAGAGACTTTTGGCTTCATGCAAGGAAAGCAGCAGAAGTCTTTCTTTTTCTCCCCCAAACTGCCAGAAATGAGTCTTTATGAGACTTATCATGCTGGCGCAGCCTCTTGGAGCAGGATGCCTTGCAGGGTCCCAAAGACCCATTTCTGTTGGAGTTTGGGGGAGAGAAAGAAAGACTTTTGCTACTTTCCTTGCATGCAGCAAGCCCGATGGCCAGGCAAGATACGTGGGGTGATTGGAGGAAGTTCCCTCCCTCCACCCTTTCCCCCTCCCTACCTAGTGCTGTTCGCAATGCAAGCAACGCATGCCTTGTGTTCCCATGGGCCATGTGGGAGGCTCAGCCTTGTGTTCCCATGCAGCCTGGATTAATTGCTTTGGGGGGTACTTTGGGGGTGACATTTTTCTGCAGACTACCAAAATTTTCTCGCAGACCACCAGTGGTCCCCGGCCCACTGGTTGGCAACCACTGCTCTAGGAGGCCCCGCTCATCTCCATTTCTTTTCTGAGGGAGCCAGGGTTGTCTGAAGACATTTTCTTGGTCATGTGGCCAGCATGGCTACACACCAAAGGTGCACAGAATGTTGTTGCCTTCCCATGGAAGTGATACCTATTTATCTACTTGCATTTGCATGCTTTCAAACTGCTAGGTGAGCAGGAGGTTATTATTTGTTATTAATGAATAATAAATAATAACCAACTAAACAGGTTCTCTCTACACAATCTTTTTTTCTTGTCAATACAAAGCCATATATGCCACTTTTCTTGCATTTCCTCTATTACTGACTACAGGTAGTCCTCAACTTACAATTATTCATTTAGTGACTGCTCGAAGTTACATGCAACTGAAAAAAGTGACTGATTACCAGTTTTCACACTTATGATTGCTGCATCACATGACCCAAATTGGGATACTTGGCAACTGGCACATATTTGTGATGATTTCAATGTCCCGGGGTCCTGTGATCACTGTGATCCCACAGCATGGAATCCAGATTCATTTGACAACTGTATTATTAATTTAACTGCAGTAATTCACTTAACAGTTGAGATTAAAAAAAGATAGTAAAATGGGGCAAAATTCTCTTAACAACTGTCTTGCTTGAAACAAAAATTTTGGGTTAAATTGTGGTCATAAGTTGAGAGTTACCTGTACATAGTTATTTACACATGCAATCCAAATTCCATATATGGCTATTCAGTTCAGTTTGGTTTCTTTTCAGGTAATAGGGTAGAATCAGGGTGATGTCTCTTGAGGATAATGGCTCCTCCACATCTTCCTCAGAGGCCTCAAGGGAAAATGAGAGCATTCCTGGCATGTCTGGTATTGCTGATCCTGAGCTGCTGGCAGAACATGCTTCGGTTGGGGAGAGCTTGCAGACCAATGAGGAAGAGAGTGAGGAACTTCTGGCTCTTTATTTATTTTATAAATAAAATAAAATGTATATGAACCTAAGGAATAGGAATACCTGGAAATGATAACTAACACCATCAGCATCATATGTCTGGACTCTACATGCCTTGCAAGGTAACTCAGAAACTGAATTTGGTGGTTTTTCCTTGATGGCTTGTGTTTCTTGGAAGTGTCTACCATGACCTTTCAAAGGTTTCTGCCAGGATGGCACTCTGGAAACTGAAAATCTCTAGCTGACTTTAGAGAAAGATGGGCTAGTACAGTTTGTGCTTTTGTAGTTGTGTTTCATGAGTTTTATGCCCATTTTGTTAACAAGCATTAGTGACATTAACTCTCAGGATTCTTTATTGCCTATGGTAGGAATAAAAGCAAAAAAAATTCAATAAATCAGATGAACTCATCAATTATTCCTGGAAAAATGCAGTTACTTTAATTGACCTGATATTTCTTGTTGTTGAATTAAGCACAACTTTCAGTCTATAAAAAGTTACATTTAGATGCTAAAATTAGTATTGCATTAAAATGCATGCATAAAACACTTATTCCATGCCTGCCCAAACTTTTGAACTTCTAATTTAGGATGTTCTAAAAGCCATTTATACATAATAATGGTAAACTATTATTTTGTAAAAAAAATCGGTTAAATCCTTTAAAGCCAGACAATAATGAAGCTTACCGGCCTGCCAGTCCTTCTATAGACATCAATACTTTTAAATTGATTCAATCATACTTTTTAACAAAAGCCTTGTAAATTCTACAATAATAAAAATGTATTATCTAATCCTATTAATTCATTTAAGGGTGTATTTACCAACTAGGTGGTGAAATCCACAGGTCTTTAAAGTTGCCAAGGTTGAGAAACAATGATGTAATTCTAAGGTATTCATTCCACCATGCCCTCCAACAAAAAGATTACCTTGCTATTCTTACCTTTTGATTCTTGAAAATATTAATTTAGCGTGAATGTAACAATGAAGCCAGTAATCATTTGCTATTGCATGGTATGTCTCTTTAGCACTTAATACATTCATGGTATAATTCCATATATTTAATTTCTTAGGCAGGCCCAATATTTCTTAGATTGTGAGCCAAAGATGTTCAATCAAATGCCTCCACTCCTTGCTATAATGATTCACAAATGAATCAGCAATATTTAAACTGTGTGTAATACATACCTGCCTATAGAAAGAAAGAAAAGAAAGAAAGGAAAGAAAGAAAGAAAAGAAAGAAAGAAAGGAAAGAAAGAAAAGAAAGAAAAGAAAGAAAAGAAAGAAAAGAAAGAAAAGAAAGAAAAGAAAGAAAAGAAAGAAAAGAAAGAAAGAATCAATGAATGAATGAAAGCTGATGAGAAAACTTTGAATTCTTAGACCACAGTCTACAATAATTCCATGAGGGGCTGAATGGGCTTCAGTTTTAATGATACTGTCATTAGTGTATACTACAGATGACCAAACTAAACAGTGGAAGTAGACAAACTTTTTGTTAATCATTTAATTAAGGTATGTAAGAAACATACTGCAACAATAATGGGGAATTTAACTATTCTAACATCAACTGGGAGATAAACTCTGAACCTAATGGGAGATTGAACAGGTTTCTGAAAAAAATAGCAGATAACTTTGTATCTCAAAAGGTACAGAAGAGAACTAGAGGGTCAGCTATGCTGGACTTAATTCTTACTAACAGAAATTAAATGATGGAAGGGGTTAAAGTTGCAGGAACTCTGGGGGAGAGTGATCATGTCATAACTGAATTCAGGATAATGCAGAAAAGTATTTTAAAAAATCGAACTAGTATCTTAGACTTTAAACGAGTGATTTAAACAAACTTATAGAGAGCATGGGAAGTATCACATGGATGAAAATCTTAAAGGAGAAAAGTATTCATGAAGCTAGAAAAACTTTGAAAAATGAGATTATAAAAGCCCAGTCCAACACAATATCAGTGAAAAAGAAAAATAAGAGATACAAGAAGAAATCATGATGGTATAAAAAATGGAAAGAGAGACGCATAGCTAAGGCAGAAAAAGGTCAAGGAAATGGGAGAAGATAACAAGGAAGTGACAGGCAACAGGGAGAAAGCAGAACTGCTGAATTTATTCTTTGCATCTGTCATCATGCTAAATGAAAAAATCTACTAAAAGTAGTCCAATCTACTAAAAGCAGAACTGAAAAAGACAGACTAGGAATACAAGGCAAAATAGGCAAGAAAATTATAAGATAATACCTGTCTACCCTAAACAAGTTTAAATCACCAGAACTAGATGAATTACACCCCAAAAGTTCCAAAGGAGCTGGCAGACGTGATCTTGGAACCACTGAATCATATCTTTCAAAGATCCAGGAGCACTTGGGAACTACCAGGGGACTGGAAAAAATATGGTTTACATCTTCAAAAGACAATATGAGTTTGTCAAAAACAGAGTATGCCAAACAAATCTTATTTCATTCTTTGACAAAGTGACTAAATTAGCGGACCAGTGAAATGTTGTGGACATAATATGCATGGACTTTACTAAGGCATTTGACAAAGTAGACAACAACCTTTCTATCTTGGTAAGATAGAAAAATTTGGGATAGACAGCATCACTATGAGATGGATTTGTAACTGGCTGACAAACCACACTCAATGTATAGTCCTCAATGGAACTATGTCTACATGGAGGGAAGAATGCAGAGGAGTATCCCAAGGTTCTATTTTATGCCCAGTACTTTTCAACATCTTTATAAATGATATACATCAGTGGTAGTCAACCTGGTCCCTACCGCCCACTAGTGGGCGTTCCAGCTTTCATTTCATTCTAATTATCAATTAAAAGGCTTCATTTATTGATAATTAGAATGAAATAATAAGTTTGTTAGATAAAGACAATGACTTATCTTGTAGTAGAAACTAGTACTAAACGCTGATAAATTTTGTACCGTTAATCAAACCAAATCACTTCAAAGTTTTTTCCTTTTATTTCTTACAAATTCAGTTTTAAGACTATCATATGGTTTTAAAACCTTTGGTTACAATTTATACTTTTAAAGAAGCTCTGATATCAGAGTTGCAGCAAATAGCTGTGAACACTGAGGACACCTATGTTTCTCACTGTCTGGCTAGGTGCTGCCTATTCCCTTCATCTCTTCCAGCACTGATTTATTTCTTAGATTCAGAACAAGTTCACTGCAATGAGCAATAATCAATTATATTTTCATTGCTGCTCTCAGAAACAGCTTGAATTTATTAGAAGGGAAACTGTTCCTGTTGGTAGACAATAGCACAGGTAACAGCAATCTGAATAGAAATGTTCTAGAATTGGCTGCTATCATCTTTAAACGTCAACTTCAATAATTGTCTGAAGACTTCTCACCATGCAACAAAGGTGCAAAATGTTTTACCTATGTCTGAACATATCTGTTTAGAGCTGTCAGAGTGGGTGGGACAAGGTATCATTGATGCAGACATGGGGAAGAATTTTAGAGGTGAAACAGATGCCTTAAACAGGTGCTTTAGGCATCCATTTCACTCCTTCAAACTTCAGAATTCCTTTTTTATATGGAATTAGACAGGCTTCCTGTCTCTGCCCACTTCTGTTGTGTAGCATTCAACATGTCCTATAAAGTTTATTGTGGACATTGACCCATAGCATAGTATTCAGCAGGTTCTGACCAGTTCTGAGAACTGGTAGTGGAAATTTTGAGTAGTTCAGAGAACCGGCAAATATCACCTCTGACTGGAGATTTTACAGTACCCTTCCCCTGCCACGTCCACCAAGCTATGCCCACAGAACCGGTAGTAAATTCTTTTTAATCCCACCACTGACCCATAGGCTGATGAAATGAATGGCAACAACAAATTCCAAGCGATAACTTTATATTTTGTTATAGGTATCTAGGGCCTTTGTTTTTATCCACTTGTTTTCCTACATTTCATATACTGTATATTTGTGATGAATAAACTACCAAACTTCACTGAATGAGACAAATTAATGATTCTACATTCAAAGTTGCACCTTCTCAAATCTAATATCAGAAGTAGTATTCAAGAAAAACAACTAAAACAAATGAAACAATCTTCTCATACTGAAACATGATTCTTTAGCATTGGACAAACTGTTACCATGATAGAAAAAAGAAGAGTGTACTGAACTGAAAAGATCAAAGGATCTTTTTATTATACTGTTCAAATTGCTCCTGATAACACTGAAGACAACACATTGCACAAGAAAATAGAAGTACAGAAATTGCAGGCTCAAATAGAGAGTTACTACTAATAAATACCATTATTTGCAAAGTAGACATACAGGTGTTGTTTGCTCCATGGTTGCCAGTACTAGTGGATAATCCAAGCATTCTTGTATGTTATTTGCTTCTATGAAAGCCACCATAGCAGACTGTAAATATTCTAAATACCATAAGGTCTTTATCTTAGAATGGAGTTATGTAATGTGTATGGTTATAGTTATTATTGCTAGATCTTGATTGTTGATTAACTACTTTGGGCTGTCCTCTATACAGTATGTTGTAATTCTTGCACATTCACTCATTAGCTGTTCTGGTAGTAAAGCAAGCAATAGAACAACGTATCGCTAACTTTAATATTCTTTGATCAGTAAAAAAAGCCTGACAGTTATAATGCAACCATATAATTCATATTCTTCTATACCTGGAATTGCTTTCCAGTGATATGCTGGAAAACCTGAAGATACATTCTTTATTGCAACTTAATAATTGATTCAAATTCTGAATGAGTAGCACAATACTTCTTATAACTCATGCATAGTTCACAAATGGCCTCCAGACATTTTTTTCTGTAAGCCTGGAATCCATATGTCCTATTTCATTGGTTCATACCACTTGCATTTGGTAGCAAACAGTTGGTTTATAGCAGTGCTATTTATTTACCCTTTTAAAAATCTAAGTGGAAAAATAAATCTCCACCATACAGTAACTATCATGCCTACTTTAATACTCTTCCTTTTTCCTCCAAAATAACCCTAAAAGGTGCCTGAAATTCACATTACTTTGTCACTATTATGTACCATGCCCCTTCAAAAACTTTTCACAGTACATAAAATGCAGCCTTTGGCTCTGCACATAATAGTCAATTAGTGATTTAAAATGATTAGAAGAGCTGGGCGCTGGTACCTGCAATTATGATAGGAAAATGGCATGGATGGAAGACAGGAAAATAGCCATATAGGAGAAGAGGAATCAAAGGATTTAATACTGATACGTTTGACATCCATATTTATTTCACTATTTAAAGATAGACACTGTAAGGCTTTTTCTCTGCAAAAAAAAAAGGCAGAAAAGGTCGCCTTTTCACATTCAGCTCAAACAGATTAATTTATTTGTCAGAAATTGCTTATGAGAAAATAACACTTATTCAAGTTTGCAACTTTGCAGAAGTAACTGCACATATCACATTAGTCAGCTGGTGTAACCTGAACACCTTTTATTGGTGCAATTAAATTTTTTTTAAGAGTACAAACTTACTGAACAATAATTTCCACAATTTTTTTTAAAAATGTGAGTTATGTATGAGATAGGGTTTAAGGAGGAAAGATGTTTACATAAGATAATAGGGAGTCTGAGAGCTGAATCAGAGTGTTAGTCACTGGTATGCACGTATAACTATCATTTTAGCAGGTGAAGCCAGAAAGAAGCTGAGATCAGCCCATGGCTAAGGAGGTGCTGCGATTTCTTGCAATACTCTGCTTGTGATATTCTGAATCACATAAACACCCCTGTTTTCTCGGAGAGGGTTTCTTCCATTGTAGTCCTATAACAATGTGCTCATCATCTAAATCTTGCTAGGGTGAGAATGCTAAAAATGAATTAGCTGTCTAGCACATCAAATAAATAGTTGAAAGAAGGGTGAATTTGAAGTTTATTGTTAATATAGTCTGGCTTGACAGATGGATTTCCTACACCCACTCCACACTTCTCTCTTTCGTTCTTTTCAGTTGCTGTGACACAATTGTTAGAGCTAGGGGTCACAACTTCTTTATGGTGTCCACCTGGGACATTTTTCCAATTTTGCACCATTAAAATTTATGCAATCTAAATTTCCAAGATGGGTCCTTTACCTCCCAAAATGTGTCTCAAAGGCCACTATGAGACTCGAAGTAGGCCTCATGAACTCACTTTCATGGCTGCATTTCATGGCTTAACTCTTTTCCCATTAACTATGAGTGATGATTTTCAGCCCACGTGGATATGAACAAGCCAAAATAGTCATTAAGCAATGTGTAGCAGACCCAGAGCCCTTAGACATGTCTCCAACATTTATTGCCAGTGAATCAAACTGGTACTCTGCTTCTCCTATGGCATGACTAACTAATGTCAAAGAACCTAACCACCGGAGGTCCTTACTCTAGCATGATGTCCTGCCAGCCCCTCAGCTGTTTTGAAGGTCAATGTAGGAAGAACCTCTCCCCGGAGAAACAATGATCTTGTGACTCTGAACGCAGAGAAAAAAACAGGGTATGAGCTTCTCCAGGGCCCATATTATAGAGCTATTCTGATTAGCTTCATCTGACTCTTATTGCATAAATACAAATACATACAAGATAATTCTACATCTCCCTGCTGCATTCAGATACTATTTCTGCTACAACATATAATGTTGCCTGGTTCAGGGAAGCAGTTCTTAACACCTGTGCCACAAACTCTCCTTAATGATTATCCAGCTTGTCATATTAGAGTGCTCTATACTGGGAGAGATTTAATTTACTTATCTTATATTTTTCTACAATGATCTAATGCTTCTACGGTACCTTCCTTGAAGGTTTCATTTTATATATTTTCTTTCTTTTTTAGCTTTTATTATTATTATTTTTAGACACTGGTGTATTTTCTATGCTTTCTAGCTGATAGTACTCCACCATTTGTATCCTGATCTTTGACTATAATAAAGGTTTGATTAACTGATGGGTCCCAAGAAAAACTGAGAGGGGGGTGCAAAGTTGGGGACGGTGGTTGAACAGGCATGATAGACTATCACTAGAATTCTCTCCCGGTCTGCCAGACAAGGTGGGAGTGTCATTTAGAATTGCTCCTCATGGTCTTATAGGGATCCAGTATCTGCTCTGTACTGAATCACTGTTAATGTTCACTCTGGGCCTTCCTGGATGGGCTAGTAACAGAACTGAGGTTTTCTGCAACTGCTGTTGGGAGTGTGGACCAAGATAGGGCTGGATTTCACAGGTTGGGAAAGCTCAGCTTCCAACCAAGAGGTATGTTTTTAAATTTTATTGTCTTCTTGTTTGTCTCCAATGACGAGAACTTTGGCAAAGCTCTACTATTTGTTTGTTTTTGGACTGAACATTTATTAAAAGAGTGTACAGTTTGTTACTTGTGTAGCTTTAGTGAAATCATCAGTTTTATTGGGGACAGCTTACTGCATGGATTCGTTTAACATAATGACATAGTTGGAAGAGAACGTGGAGGTCTTCTAGGTCAACGCCCTGTTCAAGCAGGAAACCCTATAAGATTTCAGACAAATAGTTGCCCAATTCCCACATTCATGGTTGCTATGGATGTCAGGATTGCAGCATAACATAGTATGAGAATCTCGCCTTTCAGGTAGATATATGAGTGAAAGTCTTTGTTTTTTTCAAGTATTATATTAATTTTAAAGAGCTAAATCCAATGCACCTGAAGAATGGGAACTTCTAAAATATTGTTATTATTTATAAAATTTGTAAGTTAGGCTGGTACTTCCCTCTTAATGGAAGATGATATCTCCAAGTTTACCTTGATGTCAATATTCTTGTTTTAATAATATAATATTTATATTTTAATTATGAGAAATCTGTTCTTAAAAATCAGTGTTTCCTTCTCTCTACAGTATAAGAACTTAGGACCAGCAAACCTATTCAGGGAAAAGAATAAAAGAAGGTTATAACATGAGAGCCTACTTGCTGACACATAATGGCTGCTATAGCAGGAAGACTCTTTAATAGTTTTTCTGCAACAGCACACCCTGGAAGAGTACAGTACTATGAGTTACCAAACATTTTTTTCATTGCTAATGATATATAATAGTTGAAGATAAAATTAAGCAATTCTACTTAGTAATGCATGGCCTCTTCTAACCAATAGTTTAATGGGAAATGAATTGTCCCCCAAACATCCAGGAGACAGGCCTGTTGGAGAATGTTTTTAATGCATTTCCCTTAATGTTTTCAATACTAGGAAAGTGTACCTCTAAAGAATCTCTGTCAGATTTGTAATGTCCCTGACTTGAGCCTTAAGAGATAGCAGTACCTAATAAGTTCTCCCCAAGCTAGGGTCTTCCAGCAGGACAGTAACCAGGGATAGTAGGATTTATACACAGTGCTTCTCAACTTCAATAACTTTAAGATGTGTGGACTTTAACTCCCAGAATTCCTTAGCGAGAAATTCTGGGACTTGAAGTCCATACATTGTAAAGTTGCTGGGATTGAGAACCCTGTTCTAATACATCTCCAAGGAAGAAGGGTCTTTAACAGAAGGGTATTGAACTCAGTTTGAAACATAACTCTGAGAATGCAGATAAAGTGTTCAGGCCTTCTAATTACTCATATGTATCAGGAAAAAAAAGGCAGATATTTCAGATCAATATATACCACTACCAAAAAAAGACTTACTGTATTTGTAGTCCATGTAATATGGAAAACACACAACTCTTTGCAAAAGGAGGATAAGAGACACCAACAACACATGCCATGAACACTTGGCCATCAAAACAGATGATGGAACCCATACCTGAGATCCAGCATGACTTCCAATAATTATTATTATGAATACATTTTGATTATTGAATAATGTTTTGGGAGGTGCTAAGTGGAATTCTGCAAAAGGATGCCTTTTATGCCAAACTTGTCCTTTGAGTTATTTGTAGAAACTACAATACCATAATTTGATGGAGCCAGGAAGAAGCCAAAATTGAATTACTGTAATAGAATTCAATTTGAATTTAAATACAGCTATTATCAATACATTTATTATTTCTCATGTTTTTAATCATAACATTAAATAATTTCTCTCCTGCCAGTAAAATTACAATTGGGTAGCAATCTTTGAAAGGGCAAATCTTTTGGAGCTGCAGATTGTAGACTCCTGCACATATAAAAGCAAGGTCGATGTAATTTGGAATGAAACATGTCAATCAAACTTAATTGAGGTTTTATAGAAAGATGCCATCAATGGAGGAGATGTATTCAATTAAAAACAGAAAAGATGTGAGACTATATAGTCTGAGATTGTGAACTTAATTTGATACTACAATATAGTTTCTGTGACTGATATCTCCTGAGGGAAGGGAGTTCCAGCCTTGGAAAATTTTCATACAAGTTTCTTCTAACAAAGAAAAGGTAGAACAAAAGGGGCTCTGGTTCCAAGGGAAATTAAGTTACTCCAAACCCCTTCAGGCCATCACCATGTTCTAAACAATTTTCCTGATGAGAAAAGAACTTAAAAAAAGATTTGTACAATTTCCCATTTAAGATCAGAAATACTCTGCCAATTATAATTAGATGCATAGTTGAATCCTTCCATAAGCATGGCATTTAAAGATCAATAAAGTTGTCCATCAGAATGCTAGGTGACAAACTTGAATGGTAGAATATATTAAGCATTTTTCAAGGGTATACAGATTTTCCTTCAGATGATGTTTAAACCATTCTTACAAGAGCTTTTCCAAATCTGGTACTCTCCAGATATAAAAGACCCCTTCAAGATGAGCTGGACTTCTGGTCACTTCATGGATTATACATCTGTTCATGGACATAATATAGAAGAAAATTGCTACTGTTTTCCTTTGTCACTTTTCTAGCATACAGGTAATCCTTGACATAATTGCTTATTTCTTATTGTACCCTATGACTATTATTAAGTGTTGTACCTTATGATTCTTGACTCTTGATGAATGTATCTTTTCTTTTATGTACACTGAGCGCATTTGCACCAAGACAAATTCCTTGTGTGTCCAATCACACTTGGCCAATAAAGAATTCTATCCTATTCCATTCCATTCCATTCCATTTCATTCCATTCCATTCCATTCCATTCCATTCATTCTATTCTATTCTATTCTATTCTATTCTATTCTATTCTATTCTATTCTATTCTATTCTATTCTATTCTGTTCTATAAAACTGTAATATAACCTGCCCCTTATGGATGTATGTCATGATGGTTGTTACGTGAAATAGCCTCACATAATGACCCGCATCCCTTCCTCTCCCTGGGTTATTAAGCAGAGCACTGGGTGCTTTAGGGATAGAGAGAGAGACCATAGGAAGCCTAGTATAGGTCTAGGACCTTCTCTGTGCCTCCCAAGATGCTCCCACTCCTGAGAGCCCTGTGCTTTCTCTCCCCACCCTTTGGGTCCCTGAAAATGGGATGCAGTGGGGGAAAAGAAAAAGCCTGCTGGAACCTGGTGTGGAAGGGAAAGGCCCGTGGAGCCTTGGGGGACAATGGGGGGAGATAGGCAGGGGCACTGTTGCATTCTTTGGTTAATAGTAAGGACAAACCACCATGGGGGTATTGCAGTGGCCGTAACTTCAGGACCCAGACAAAAGTAGCTTTTGGAGGGTCTGCCATAACTTCAAACAATTGTTAACTGGCCGATCATAAGCTGAAGGCTATCTGTACATCCAGTTTGGCTTTGCTTTAAAGTCCAGACAAGGCTGGTCAGCTGCTGCCATTTACTGAGGTACCCTCCAGATAGAATACAACAACTTCAATGATCCTATATTTTTACTACAGATAATACTGGAGTTGACATTCATGCAGTTAGAGGCTTCAGGCTTGGAGGCTGAAGAAGGTTATTCAGCTATAGGTGATTATCTCACTGAGTAGAAAGTGCAGCCTCAAATTTTAAGTCAGATATTAGCTTTTCCACATTCAATAGCAGAAAGCAAGTACTGAAGTTGCTAAATATAGAGTTTAAAGCTTAGGAAGGGGAAAATGAGATTAAAGGTCCTTCCCTATAAGAATTCTTTACAAAAGAGATCTTGTTTTCACTAGCTTGCCACTGCCAACTTTAACCTTATTGTTGGAGATGCTTAAGCAACTTTGGACAAATCTGTTCTGAGGTGAAACTGAAGCCATTACCAGTTAAGATTACAAAATAGAACAGAAGAAAAAATTCTGAAATGACATCTAAAGAAGCATTTGGGAGAATATTTGGCAAAGAACAACCAGAAACAGCATGATAACAGTGATCAGAAAATTATAAATAGCATTTTCCAAATATAATTAATTACTGTATATCTGGCTGATATTTTGCAGAAAAGCTGCTTTATAGAGCTTATCTATTTGTATTTGTGTTTTTCTGCCTTCTTCTCATAATCCTCTCATCTCCAGACTATATTTGTAACATCTTTAAATCAGATATACTGATTTATAATTAGCTATATTGATGTTAAAGCACTGTTTTGCTGTGGGTGTACTCTGATATGCTACATCAATAATATGGTCAGAACCACAGTCAATGTTCTTGAAGTACGATTAGTCCATCTTTTATTAGCCACTTCAAAATAGTAAGAGCATCCCCCACCCCCACTCATCTGCTGTCCTGGGTATTGTCCTCTATATCCATACTGGTTTGGGCAATGTAGAAAAGTACAGAAATAATGAAGAAAGGAGATTTTTAAAGTAAATGTCAGTATAGCCCAGATAGACAGAAAGGAGTGACAAAATAACTCAAGATTGTCAAGTCTTGATTCTCTTCTGTATAAGATAGGGTAGAGAGAATAATTTGTTATTATATTCTGCAACAATAAAGTAGAATTTTGGCAGTTCATGTGCTGTCTGTTTCTTGATCTGGTCTACCTCAAGGGCTTATAAGCAGCAGAAAATTTTCCTTTCTTTCTGCTAATTATGAGATGTCAAGTGTACCTCTAGATTAGTAACTATTTCAAAAGAGAATTAAATTCATTTTCAGTAGCCTGGATTTAACCGGTCCATGGGGAAAGTTGCACAGTGGAAAATGTTTCCCTCACTCTGAATTAGGTAACTCTCCCAGGCTCGAAAGAAAAAAAAAGGAGAAGGATAGCAGAATCCCAAAGCAGAATATTGGTGCTGTAATACATTTGCTTGTTCCACCAGATCTGGTAGAGAAGGATGATCCTGTCTGTTAGGGAATTACACTTGGTGGGCCCTGGAAGGTGAGCTTTCTCTGTTGTGGTGCCCACATTATGGAATCTTCTTCCCCCAGTAAGGCTAATTCCAGCCTTTTCCTTATTCTGCAAATCATTCAACACCCAGTTATGCCATCAGGATTGAGGATCCCAGGGAATCAGGGAGATCCTGGGATAGCTCTTACTATAGCTAACGTAATCCCTTTTCCTCATTAGTTTTTAATAGTTTTTAAAAGTTTTTAACAATAACTATTTTATGTACATATTGGTTTTTCTTTTTAATTTACTGCTGTACATTGCTTCAGAGTCATATTTTTGGCAGCAATATACATAAATCAATAAGAAAAAGGTATAGAATCTGAAATGGTATAGGGTTTCCTGGCTAAGAAGGAGGTTGCACTAGAAGACCTCGCTGTTATTTTATTTTATTTTATTCTATTCTATTCTAAAATAAATAGGTGCATTTTTCATTAATCTTCTGCAGCAGTATTGCAGTAGCAGATCTCCTCTTATTCTGAGGTGCTAGTATATAATAGTCTTTATATAGGGCAGGGGTGGGATTTAATTTTTTTAACAACTGTTTCTGTGGGCGTGGCTTAGTTGGTGGGCATGGCTTGGTGGTCATGTGACTGGCTAGGCGTGGCCAACTCAACATCACTCACATGAAGACACGCATCTCCTCGCCTTGTCTCTCATGACTGTGGGGATGCTACAACAGTTGTAAGTGTGAAAAATGGTCATAAGTCACTTTTTTCAGTGCCATTGTAACTTTAAGTGGTCACTCCACACAAGCAAAGTACCAGCAAAGGAGAAAAAAAAATCTCCAGAGAAGTTCCAGAGACTGGAAGTCTAGTCCTGCCAAGAATGTAATAAGAGTTAATTGAGAGGCAGTTTCTGTAAGCAACACCAGAATGTTTACTTCCTGCCTTCCTTACAGGATTAGGCCAGTAATTTCTTCTAACAACCGGTTCTCCAAACTGCTTAGAATGTTAACAACCTGTTCTAGCGAAAAGGTGTGAACTGGTAGAATCTTTTTAAATGTGAAAATTAAGCTTCATGGGACAGTCAATACACACATAAATAAAGAAGCACATAAAGACCCAGAGAGAGGTCTTTTTTGTTGCAGTAGCTTCCCTTTGGAACATCCTATCCCTGAAATCCAACTATTCCTAGCATTCCAAAAAGACTTTAAAACATGGTAGTGTTCCAGGCATGTCAATTGGAGGATCGAGGGAGCCTGTGAGGTGGATGTTAGTGTATACTTGTGGTTGCTTTTGTGGCCATTCTGTGTACATTTGGTGCAATTGGATGGTGGTTTTTGTTGTTGTTGTTGTTGGCTGTTCTTGATTTGTTTCTATGGTGTTTTAATTTTGTTCGCTACACAAGTGGCTAACAAAACAAAACAAATAAATAAAATGAAAATTGTCAGGGACAAATTTTTCTGTGTTTCTCTATTCCTACTTCCCCCCCGATTGTAGGCCATAGTTTACCTAGGATGGTGTCCAAAACGCAAATTAAAAAAAAACACCATAACTTTGAAACTAAAATATAACTATGAATAAACTCATTCTCTTTCCCAAGCTTTCCCAGTAGGAGGCTATGGAAACAAATGAAGTGTTGCCAACTTTAAAGTGAGTACTATAGGACTTTTCAGGAAAATTGTGTGAACATTGTAGATCTTGTGGAATTACCATTACCTCATACTAGTAGCTTCTTCCATATTAAAATACTGATGAAGAAAGAAAGAAGGCATGTGGTTAAGTTAGACACAAGCCCATGTTTGTTTCTTTTCTTCCTTAGATAAAATTGTGTGAGAACAAGGGAGGCTGATTCATGTACCCTGTTGGAGCCTCTTTAAAAGACAAATGTCTGGGCCAGAAAGTTCAGCATAGGGCCCTACTCTACTTACCACATGTTAATAATGTTATGTTTTAATCTCCACTTTTCTGTTCCCATGACCCAGGAAAACTGGCATCTGCATGTAAGTTTTACATGGTGAAATAATTATTGGGAATATATTTTTGCAGATTAGTTTTATTGCCTTGAATGAAAAGAAGATGTTCTGTTATTGATTTCAAATATTGAAACTAACTAGCAAGTCTTTTTATACAGTCATACTTGGACCCTGTTGTCTTCTATGAAGCTCAAAATTTGAGATTATACATGCCACAATATGCCACATGCATTTAGTTTCCTATGTTGACCTGGCTCTTCGAAGGAAAGATTTCAAAATAAAATTTCAATTCTAATTTGCCTTACATATCAACTTAAAACTATTTTATTTGTGTTGTCAAGTAGATAGAAACATTAATAAAAAATCTGGCTGACGGGATCTAATAATAGACCTATATTTTTTTTCCATAGCTACTATTTCTGGAACAATTTCTTTTGATTTGGCTAACAGTTTGATTTTCTTGAATTACTTCTATCTAAGAGTCAATCTTAAATTAATATGCTAGTATTTCTTTTTCTTTTTAAAGTAATTTTAATAAAGCAGCATCTTAAACTATTTTTTATTTTTAAATTTTGTCCTAATTTTTATTCTTTCTAGTCACCAAGACATTAACTGTTTTATAAGCCTGTACAAATTCCATACTATTTAACCAAATATTTTCTACACCAGTTATGCTCTCTACAAATTGTTTCTTTTATTGAATCACGTCTGGCCTGGAAGAAATGAGTGAGAGCAAAATAAAAACTAACTTGAAATTAATTTAATATATATTTAAATTTAATTAAATTGAGTAGAATTAATATGATTAATTTTTATGAATCTCATAAATTCAACAATAAAATTATACTTAGTGAAAATATTGGTAGGGTCTGTAGAAATTACATTCAGTGTTCCAGGATCAAGCCATTAATCTATTATAAAGGTAGGATTTGTTATAATGATCTATTCTACATGAGATCTGGATCATGGACACTGGTGACATACAGCAAGTTTCAAGATGGGTCTGGAAAGTAAGTTGTAAAAATGTATGATTAGAAAGAGGACAACCAATGCTTAGGTAGGCTCTACTATCCAAAGATCCATCAATAACAATAACAATAAGCCCCTATCTTTCTTCTTTTCTTGAAGAATCTCCCCTTCCTACCATAGGAAGGACCTTCCATCCAGGTCAGTCTCTTTATTTTTATATAAATGTGAAAAAAATCAGGACCATATACTATGAGGGGATAATCTTTACATCTCAATTTCCCTGCATTTGTTTAAATAAAATTCTTACAAATTGTTATTTATTGCATCTACAAAACAAGTGGATCAGAAAGAGAATTTCTATCAATCCCTTCCCTTTATCTTTGTGAATACAATCTTCTCTTTACAGGGATTTCATGTCATTGGTCTATTCACCTTAATTTTAATGTGTTCTCTCACATTTTTCCAAACATGTTTCAGTCGGTTATATGAACTATAAAATAAAGCAATAAAATAAGTGTCCTTATTAACCTAATTCAATACCTTGGCCACTATATACTTAAGTATCCCTCATCTCTGGCTACAGCATTTTTCTTCCATTCCATTCAAGGTTGTGTCTTCAGAAAAGAAAAGCAACTGATCCCTCTGTCTGGATATTGATGCAAGTATTTTATTTCTTGCCTCACTATTTATCTGTTTCTTTTCTGCTGCTACTTGGAGATATTTTATTAAAAAGGTACCTGGCTTTAACAAAATTTCATATAAAATGATTGTGGCTACTCTTGAATTACTTAGTGACATTCCATAATACCTTGGGCTTGTCAAGATTGCAGGAATCATAATGTAATGGTATCCTTTGATGATTATAACTTATCCAGTCTTGGTATACTAAGATCATTTATCTGCCTTGTTTCTTTGATTTTTGCTTTTATGCCTCTTTCTGAATGCTGATAGGTTTAAGTTTCTTGTCTCTTTAGTATAGGTCTATGAAAGAAAAATTGTTTGGAGGCAGTTAGACTTCAGGTAACACTATGTGGTTTTACTTACTTAAATTACAGTTGTGAGGTAACCAAAATATTGCACTCCAAATAGTGATTGTGATCTCATTTGTGGATAGACAAAGAAAGGGACTTTTCACTGACATATAGGCTACCTAACTTCAAGAGGGAGATTTAGAATAAATGCTTCCCTGCAGAATATATATGAATTTTCTTGAGATATGTTTATAGGATGCATGGGCACTATAAATTCTACTTTAATCACTTGTATCTATATACAATATATATTTGAATGTATTTATGATTAAAGGAATCTTCCATGTTTGTGTTGACTGTCTGGGCAATATAAGTGTAGCATATGATAAAAGGACAGTGCTGGCGTCATGGTGGTACAGCGTGCGATCTTGAAGCTCTAAGATTGCCGCTGATATCTCCATTGCAGGACGGTCCCACCGGATCTAAACTGTCCCGTAGAGACAGTGACTGAGGAGGGCATATCCTGTCAATCCCAGGGACATTAAAAGTCCCTGGTAGATCCAGGAGAAGCCCTTTTTTCCCACGTCAGAGAGGCAGCCATTAAAACTGCTGAAGCTGAGACAGCTCCGGAACAGAAGAAAGCTGGAAAGAAAGTGTGTCAGTTTGGTGACATAAATTTCTACTTACTATTTTCTGGAGAGAACACCCTAAAAGATTAAAAGTAAAATTTAAAATGAAGATAAAAGTGGTCAAGCGGCAAGATTAAGCACAAATTAAACCTGAAGGTTTTTTTCTTTTTATTGCAACTTGGATTTTTGTAAAAGCTTTTTAATTTTTAAACTGGACTGGTCTTTCCTTTTTAACTTTTATTTTGTAAAAAATAACTCATTGGAAAATATTTTTTCTCTCTTCTTTTTAACAACTTTAGATTTTTTTTAATTTTTATTCCTGGCTTAAATATTAGAGGGGAAGAGAAAGGAAAGGGAAATAAGTAGAGCTGCCACCTGGAGGTTGGATGCATTGTTTTTCTTTCTTTCTTGTTGATACATTTGGTGTTATATTCAAGGACTCTGAGTTTTTCACTGAAAAGATAGTGGGAAGAGCATGTAGATTGTTTATGCAGGTGCTCTTCTGTGGAATTACTGATAGCTGGATTCTGGACTTGAAATTGAAAGAAAGAAGTTTGAAGTGACCTTGAAAAGAGAACTGGAAATTTTGTTTTTTGATTTAGTAAAGAGCCTCAAATACTTAGTGGCAGTGCTTTGCTTAATGACAGAATTGCATTTTCTCCCTCCTTTTTTTTTTTTTTTACTTCCCTTCCAGTTGGATTTTTATATTTGGACTTGAGTCTTTTGATGTAGGAATAAGATTACATTTTTTCTCTCTCCCTCCTCCTTTTGCTCCACCTTTTTAGCAAGGGAATATACAGATTTCTGTCTCTTTTATTTTTTTTATTTTTTCATCCTTTCTCCATTTTACTTTTTTATTTTTTTATTTTTCTTTTTACATAATTGGAACCAATTGGATTAAGGTACTCAAGTGCCTGAAGATTTTTTCCCTTCCTTTTTTTATTTTTATTTTTTTGCTTTTACTTTTTATTGGAGTGGCGGTTATCTGATCTTACTTTTTATTCCCATTTTTCCTATTAATTATTGTAAGATGAGCAGAAAGATACCAGCCTCAGCTTCTTCAATCCTGACTTCTTCCTCCCAACCATCCAGAGGACAACGATCAATACAGGTGATGTTGCAACAGGAGAAGGAAGTTACACTGCAGATGATTATGCAAGGAATTCAGAAGATGCAAGCAAAAACAGGTAATATTGAAAAGAGAACAGAAAACATTGAAAAAGAGAACGGAGAATATCGAGCAAAGAACCGAAAAGACAGATAAGAAAATTGAAAATATTCAACAGATGATGATGCAATATGAGGACAGAGTTAAGTGTAGCATATGATATCAGTAAACTGAGACAATGAACTAATATATCAAAGAGGAATTCTTGGTGCTTTCTGAGCTTGGTTATTTGTTTGAAGCCATTTCATTACTCAACTAGGTAACATCAGCAGTGTGAGTGACTGTAGGGTTTGCCGTCTGTTAAGCTTTGCAATTTATTGTGTCCATTTTGGTGGAACTGTGGTTTTCTTCCTGGTGGCACCTTGATTTGCCTCACTATCTACTTTCAATTTGATGAACAAAGATACCAGTAAACCAGGGATCACTACTTACTGAGTAATGAAACACCTGTAGGTAAAGAAGTAAATTCAGAGAGCACCAAGAACTCCACAGTTCAACTCTGAGCTACAATACTACTTATTTTTCCTATTATCCTTAATATTGGTCGGAATGAAACACGATAAAGGCAGTTTTCAGTGTTTCCTATAGAACTATGATAAACACTACCCTGTCCACCTTCCTTCCCAGGTCATTCTCACCCTTCCATTGTCAAGATTCTGAGATATCTTGCTACCAATTACTCTAAGCAGTAGTACAGTGGTGACTGTCATGAGATAATGCAAAATTATTATCATGGATTTGAGAGATCAGGATAGTAGCTCAGTAGAAGAATATTCTGTATAAGCATACTTCCAGAAAAATTAAGCCACAAAGTCACTAGAACATCTAATAAACTACAATTCCTAACAAACTCATTTTTAAACAATTCTGCAAAATATGACCACTAGGTATTTAAAATATCCTCTATTTAATTTCCACAAACTGTTTGCAACACAAATATGACTCAAGAAGGACATGACTGACATGCTAATTCCAAGCTAAAAGGACTAGTTTGTGTGATTTCTCATGCCTTTTATACCTATGAAAATATATTGTTCCAAGTCAGTAATTTTACTGAAGTGTAGGCTTCAGGTTAAAACCAAGGAAGCATTTTCTCCCACAGATTCTCTTTATTACACAATCGTTTATTTTGTAGATTATGCCTTTTGTATTTTTAGAAGTGGAAGTTGCTAAGGCAACCAGAGCAGTTGAACATTATGTTTTACTGAGAACAATATGTGTTTAAATGTTCAGGGATTTTTCCATTGTTCAGTGAAATAGCAAGATTAGGCAAACTAGGGGAGGCAATGTAGGTTGACCTTAAGAGAAAGGAAAAAAGAGAAAAGCCAAACTTTTTCTCTATGCTGACAGCCTTCCTGGCTATTCTCAAGTCAAATTCACAGTTGATTTATATAAGGAAATGCACAGGATAGAGAGAGCAAAATACGTTTAGGTTTATTAAAGTATCAAGTAAATAAAGCTTAGTAAACCCAGAGAGCAAATTTGTTGTGTTACTGCAGAGGACAAGAGTAGAACCAACAGGTGGAAATGACAGGAATGTTGATACCAATTTTATAATTGCATGAGCTGTTGGACAATGGGACAGATTACATGCTGGTTGAGGAATTCTGGGAAATTGACTAAAGTGAGTGCTCTCTCTATCTTGTGCATCACTTTCCATAAATCAGCTGTGAATTTGCCTTGAGAAGAGCTAAATAGCTGTATGTCAGCATATAGAGAAGGTTTGTCTTTTCTCTTTTTAAGGTAATTGCTGAGAAAGAGAAACACTGCCCTAGAAAATAATAAGGATGGATATATTAGAGCAGAAGTCTCAGGAATCGGATTCTACAAATTCACACCTATTTGCTAGAACTGGTTGTTAACATTCTAAGTAGTTCAGAGAACTGGTTGTTAGAAGAAATTACTGGCCTAATCCTGTAAGGAAGGCAGGAAGGAAACATTCTGGTGTTGCTTACAGAAACTGCCTCTCCATTAACTCTTATTACATTTTGGCAGGACTAGACTTCCTGTCTCTGGAACTTCTCTGTAGCTTTTCTTCCTCCTTTGCTGGTACTTTGCTTGTGTGGAGTGACCATTTAAAGTTAAAATGGCACTGAAAAAAGCGACTTATGACCATTTTTCACATTTATGACTGTTGCAGCATCTCCACAGTCATGAGAGGCTAGACAAGGAGATGCGTGCCTCGATGTGAGTGATGTTGAGTTGACCCCGCCCAGTCAGTCACATGACCACCAAGTCATGCCCATCAACTAAGCCACACCCACAGAACCAGTTGTTAAAAAATTTGAATCCCACCCCTGAGAAGTTCCCAACCCTAGTCCATGAAACAGCATGAGTCTGCAGCCTGTCAGCAACCAGGCTGCGCAAACTAGTAAAGCTCTGTCTGTGATATGCAGCCAGCATGCCCCTTTGGTCTGTGGAAAAACCTTTTTCTACAGAACCAATCCCTGTTATTCATTGTATGGGGCCACTGTATTAGAGCACAGTGGCCATTAGGTAAGGATGCTAGAGTGGATAAAGTGGACAATCTTGTTTGATAAAAGGCAGTATATTTATTTTGTTTATTCATACATCCATTTATAGATTGTAGTTTATACCAGTAATTTGGGATCTAGCCCCACTTCTTTAAACCCCCTATTTTTCTTGTACCTATCCACACAACATTTTGAATCTGCCCAGTGGTGCAATTCAACCAGTGTAACAACCTGTTTGGTGAGTATGCGCTTGCACATGCATGCACCAAACATGCACTTTGTGTGCATGCCCAGCATTTAGAAAAGACAATTTTTAGCTATAATACTTACTTTGTGCTCAAAAACAAAGAAATAAAGCACAGGAAAAGGGCACGGGTGGGTGGGTGGAGCCAAATGATCACCGGAACTACCGGTTCGCCAGAACCAGTCCGAACCAATAGAATCCCATCCCTCAGTCCCAAATGGTCACTACACAACAGAATCACCCAAGCCAATGCTATTTGCACCTGTTTTTAAAAAAAAGAAAGATGAATTAAATATGAAACCTCAGTTTGAGTGTAAGCACAGACTAATTTTGAAAACTAGAAGAGAAAAAAAATTAAATACGTTACACATTATTAGCTTTTCTTACTCTTTGTAATTTCATCTATGCAACTACAACATTGTTTTAGAAACAACTGTGGCTTTTGTGTACATGTTTGTTGATAAGATAATGAAACATACCATCTGTCACTGAATATCAACTACTAGTAGTGATGCTCTCCCCATTGACAGAAAAAGATATGAAAAAACATAGATTTGTATGCCCCTGAAATACTCAGCAAAAATAGTTCAAAACATGCCTCAGCTCTGGGCAACTATACTGTGCCAAAATGATGAGGAAACAATCTCCCTTATATAGTGATAATGGTTTGGATTATGGTAGTAGTGTATCCATTGATTTCTACGGCCTGCAAAAACTTGTGTAGTCCAGAGCTTCTAGGAACAATGGGTAACATAGCTTGCTCACCCAAATTTTGCTACATACTTTTATGACTCTGTTGAAGAATACTGGGAATTATAAAGATATTTCTCAGAATTTTTATTGATTTTGCCAAACATATATGAAATTTAACAGGATGTCCCAACAATATCTGAAATGTATTTATTTATTAATTTAAATTTCTTTTACAAGTTGACTCTGGACAGCTTACAACATCAAAATAAAATCATAAGTATATATGCAAATATATAAAATCACAATAACATTGCAATAAAATTCAGTTCAACCTGGGATCATTTTCCAGATGGCTATAGCTTCTCATGTGTGATCTGCAGGCTGTCTTTGTGAAGTACTTAACAATTAATAAAAGAAAGAGCATAACTCTACTAACAATATCAGGAATATTAGAAAAATGTTAGCCCTGCCCTGAGAGCACATGATTTGGGTTCAGGGGATAATACATTTCTTCATTTTTTCTTTCCAGTAAAACTAATGGAGAAGAAATTATGTTTGATGATGCAAAGATAATGTTTATGGATGATCAAAAGACCTTTGGAATTTATTAAATTTTCTTACCTTCCACAATATATCTATGACAGTTCCTCTAATCCTCTTTTGTTACTTCTGGCCTTTTGCTTCCAAAGCTTCAGTGCTAAAGGTCTCCAAAATTTCCTTTGAGGATAAAAGGAGAATCCAAGGTTAAGTGTCTCATTCTGAATTAGGCTGAAACCTCCAGTAACCTCTTCGACCTTTTGGAAGATCACAGATTTGCAGCTTCAATGAAAATAAAATGAATACATAGATTCAGGACATATCAATTTCCAAAGCATGCTTAAATTACCCACACGCCATCTTTATAAAGTTCAGTTACATTGATTATACTAAAGAAGTCCTGTTGTACAGACATAATGTATATTCGGTGTCCATAACTTGAAGCAGAGGATCACTTTCACTTCTCAAAAGGTATTGCTCCCAAATCTTCTCCAAAAGGTGCCAGTAAATTGGTTTTTAATAATAAAAAGGGGGAAATACATGATGTGCAGAGGTAGTATTCAGCAGGTTCTGACCAGTTCTGGAGAACCGGTAGCAGAAATTTTGAGTAGTTCAAAGAACCAGAAAATACCACCTCTGACTGGAGATTTTACAGTATCCTTCCCCTGCCACGCCCATCCAGCCACACCCACAGAACCGGTAGTAAAAAAAATTGAATCCCATCACTGATTTATTTATTATTTATTTATTTATTTATAAAATTTCTATACCGCCCTTCTCCCTAGGGACTCAGGGCGGTGTACAGCCAATCTAGACCCCAACAGTAATACAAAAGTTAAAAGGAATTAAATTAAATGTTGGCCGAATAAGAAAAACCCACCCCACACCCTTAAAACCCCAATTTAAAATTACAGAACAAATGGAGACAAATTAAAACCATCTCAGCCCAGGCCGGCCTGCTCAAAAAGCCAGGTCTTCAGCGCGCGCCTGAAGGCCCTCAGGTCCGTGCCGGTATGCAGTTCCGGCGGCAGAGTATTCCAGAGGGCAGGGGCCGCCACAGAGAAGGCCCTATCCCTCGGGGCCGCCAGGCGACACATGGCGGCCGACAGGACCCGGAGAAGGCCCTCCCTGTGTGAACGCACCGGCCTGCTGGAGGTCACCGGTAGGATGCGGTCCTGCAGGTAACCTGGCCCAGTGCCATGGATCGCCCTAAAGGTCAAAACTAGAACCTTGAAGCGAACCCGGAGAGCCACCGGCAACCAATGCAGCTCGCGCAGGAGAGGCGTCACGTGGGCGCTACGCGACGCCCCCATTGGAGTCTCCGGGTGCTCCCCGCAGGGAGCCCCATGTAGAGGGCATTACAATAGTCCAGGCGAGAGGTGACAAGGGCCTGAGTGACCGTGCGCAGGGCATCCCGATCCAGAAAGGGCCGCAACCGGTAGATCCGACGGATCTGATGAAACGCCCCCCTGGAGACGGCCGCGACATGATGTTCAAGTGACAGCCGTACATCCAGGAGGACTCCCAGATTGCGAGCCCTCTCTGTGGGGGACAAAATTTCCCCCCCAATAGCCAGCGAAGGAGTCAGCTGGCTATATCGGGGCGCCGGGAACCACAGCCACTCGGTCTTGGATGGGTTGAGCCAAAGCCTGTTCCCGCCCATCCAATCCCGCACGGCCTCCAGGCACCTAGACATAGCCCCCACAGCATCGTTGGGGTGGTCCGGGGTGGAGATGTACAACTGAGTGTATCTGCATATAGATGACACTTCACCCCAAGACCACGGATGATCTCGCCCAGCGGCTTCATATAAATGTTGAACAAGAGAGGGGAGAGGACCGACCCCTGAGGCACCCCACAAGCCAGGGGCCTAGAGGTGGACCTCTCCCCTCCCGTCAACACAAATTGCGAACGGTCGGAGAGGAAGGAGGAGAACCATCGAAAGACGGTTCCCCCAATTCCCAACCCCTCCAATCGTCGCAACAAGATACTATGGTCGATAGTATCGAAAGCCGCCAAGAGATCTAATAGGACCAGGACAGAGGAGAACCCTCTGTCACGAGCCCTCCAGAGATCATCAACCAACGCGACCAATGCCGTCTCAGTGCTATGCCCAGGCCTGAAGCCCGATTGGAACGGATCGAGGTAAGTTGTTTCCTCCAGGTACTGAGGGAGCTGACGTGCCACCACACTCTCAACAACCTTCGCCACAAAGGGAAGGTTGGAGACTGGACGATAGTTGTTTAAAACAGCTGGATCCAGGGAAGGCTTCTTGAGGAGGGGCCCCACCACCGCTGTCTTCAGGGCGGTAGGAAGCGACCCCTCTCTCAAAGAAGCATTGATAATCCCCTGGAGCCAGCCTCGTGTCGTCTCCCTGGCGGCCGAAACCAGCCAGGAAGGGCACGGGTCCAATAAACAGGTGGCGGCATTCAGACCCCCCAGCAACCTGTCCACACCCTCGGCGGTCACAGGGTCGAACTCCCCCCAGATAACATTCACAAGACCTGCCCCGGACCCCTCCCCCGGGACCATCCAATTGGAGTCAAGCCCCTCCCGAATCTGAGCGATTTTGTCATGCAGGAATCGAGAAAACTCCTCTGCTCTATCCTGCAAGAGGTCATCCCGCACTCTCGGTTCAAGTAGAGAGCGGGTCACTCTAAACAGGGCGGCAGGCCGATTTCCTGCCGACGCAATAAGGTCGGAGAAATATGAAGATTTCGCCGCCCCTATCGCCACATGGTAAGTCTTAATATGAGATCTCACCTGTGTTCGGTCAGACTCAGAACGGCTCGCCCTCCAAATGCCCTCTAGACATCTTTTCCGGCACTTCATCTCCCGTAGCTCCTCCGTATACCACGGAGCCAAATGGGATCTGTGCCGGGTCAGAGGTCGCAGAGGCACAACTCGCTCTAGAGCCCCGGCGGCCAACCCATCCCAGGTGGCCACCAGGTCTCCAGGCGAGCTGAGAGCCAGAGACTCAGGAAATGGCCCAAGCTCCCTCTGGAACCGTTCCGGGTCCATTAGGCGCCTGGGGCGGAACCATCTAAGTGGCTCCGCCTCCCTGCGGTGGGGGGTGGTGGAACAGAAGTCCAGTCTAAGGAGGGAATGATCTGTCCATGACAAGGGTGTGATGACCAAGTCCCCACAATTACAGTCATTCAACCACTGCCCAGAGACAAAAATCAGGTCCAGCATGTGTCCTCCTATGTGAGTGGGAGCAGAAACTAACTGGGTCAGGTCCATGGCCGTCATGGAAGCCAAGAACTCCCGGACCAACCCCGAGATTTCACTGAGCGATGGCAGGTTGAAATCCCCCATGACCAAAAGCCTGGGGGTCTCAACCGCCAGCCCGGCTATTACCTCTAGGAGTCCGGGCAGGGCCGATAAGACGTGGCAGGGAGCCAGGTATGCCATCAAAAGACCCATCTGAACCCCTTGCCCCCACTTCACAAAAAGAGATTCACAGCCAGCCGTCTGAGGGACAGTGGCCTCCCTAGGACAAAGGGCTTCCTTTATAAGCACCGCCACCCCACCACCCCTTCCCTGAGCCCTGGGCTGGTGAAATGCAAGGAAACCTGGTGGGCACATCTCAACCAGAGGGACACCGCCCTCTGGGCCCAACCAGGTTTCGGTGACACCTACCAGGTCCGCGGCCTCCTCCTGAACCAGATCATAGATCAGGGGAGCCTTATTAACCACGGACCTGGCATTGCACAACAACAGCCGGGTATTCAGGGCCTGAGATTCCGGACAACCAGGGCTGCAGGATGGGTAAGGAGGGTCGGAGCGCGCTACCGCTTGCAAACATCGGGAGCGCGATGCCCTTACCGGATACGGCCCTCTACCCCCAGCATATCTACCTCTCCCAGTCACCGTGCTAATAAAATTGGCCCCCGGCTGCCCACCCCCTGTCTGCCACCCCGACACGGAAACCCCCGGGGCCCCCCAGGCGCGCATGCCGGCCCGGCTGCCCCCAATTCCATGCGGGCTGTCTCCCCCACCCGCCCTGGATCCTTACAACCCCTTAAAAAACCCCGTTAAAAATTTAATGACCCCGGGTTTCCAGTGCTTCCTCTGGTTTCTCCGGCCCCACCATGATGATGTGTAATCATACTCTTTGCATTTAATTTAATTGTAATTATTAAATCACATTTAGTGCTTCTGTCCTGCTTATTTTTTCTTTAGTAGACTCCCTGGAAAGGCTAAGTGTGGCTGAAAGCCCAAGAAAAGCTGTGCCTTTTTTATCAATATATCAATCAGAATAGAGGTGGAAGGGACCTTGGAGGTCTTCTAGTCCAACATCCTGTTCAAGCAGGAGACAATTTCAGACAGTGTCTGTCCAATTTTTTCTTTAAAACCTCCAGTGATGGAGCACCCATGATTTCTGAAGACAAGCTGTTCCACTGGTTAATTGTCCTCACTGTTAGGAAGGTTCTCCTTAATTCCAGGTTGCTTCCCTCCTTGGTTAGTTTCCAGCCATTGTTTCTTCTTTTGCTTTCTGTTGCTTTGGAAACTAAGTTGATTCTCTTCTTTGTGGCAGCCTCTCAAACCTTGGAATACTGTTACTCCTTCTTTTCTCTAGGTTGGCCATACCCAATTCCTGCAACCGTTCTTCATATGTTTGTTTTTTTCTTTTTGTCTTCAGGTCTTTAATCATCTTAGTTGCTCTTCATTGCACTTTTTCCAACGTCTCAACATATTTTTTGTAATGTGGTGACCAAAACTGGATGCAGTATGCCAGGTATGGTCTTACTAAGGATTTACTGTTATGTCCAAAGTTTATAATTATGTAGAAACAACATAATTATAAACTTTGGACATAACAGTATCTCTTAAAAAGCCTTATTTGATTTATTTCAAAGTCTGGCAAGCCTTTCCATTTCCTTTGAGCATCCTTTGGTTTGTTCTGCTGAAATGAGAATCTGAACCTCTGTTTTCAGATGTTGTCCTGGGGATGCCATTGACTATATATTACTGACTATATGTTACTTACCATCTTATATTTACAGCATTCCCCAAGAACAGTTTTTCTCCATGAATAGCAATAAAAGCCAAATAAGTATACACTGAGCTTCCAGTCAACCAAATTAACCAAAAAATTTGCTCGCTTGCTCCTATTTGACCTTTGAAATGTGAAGAGAACAGACTAAAAATAAGGCAATAGCTACGATTAATTTATGTCATGGCAGGCAATGTTTACATGCCAGGATGAAAATACAGTAAAAATGTTGAATGTTTTCAGCTTGGCTACAGAGGTTTTCTTTGTTATTTGCATCACTCTCTAGATGTGAGGTTCAGGATCAGTGGAGAGAACAGAGAAATACTGTGTCAACCAAAGAAGAAAGATAACCAGATATTTAACATCTCATTGGATGATCTTATCCAAAAAGCACTCCTTTGATTCCGGAAGTATAATAACTTGTTCTGTTGCTGCTGCTTTTCGAAAATACAGCCTGAAGCTCAGCTGTCGTAATGCTTTGTCAGAATTAAATTACAACAAAGGTCAGAATCATTACCATGAAAGTTACCTTTTAAAAGAAGTGCAAACATTAGGGAGTAACTTTCATACTGAAAACCATGAGGATGGAGCCCAGAAATTTGTGCAATCTACCAAACTATATTTAATATTTCCCAACCCTTTCATAAAGGCAGAATAGTAAGAAAAAGACATACATGGATAATAACTGATCAAAACTTACTTCATCATCAGCATATACAGTATGGACTCTTTTCTCCATATAATGTACAAGAGCTTCTGTAACTTAACCAAGGAACATTCCCATTTGGATGTGGCTGTTCCTTATGGTAAAGACCAGAACAGTATGGATGGATAGTTTGGTCTCCTCAGGGCCTGAATTGACTTTACCTCTGTGGTGGGATTCAAATAATTTAACAACCGGTTCTCTGCCCTAATGATTTCTTCCAACAACCAGTTTATGAAACTGCTCAGAAAGTTGACAACTGGTTTTCCCGAAGTGGTGCGAACTGGCTGAATCCCACCACTGCTTTACCTACTGAGAAAGAATGGGAGTTTAAAACCATTTTTATCCCAGTTAAGTTTGGGTTAATCATTGAGCCTCAGATGTCTTGTTGTTTTTCTCTGATTATGTTCTTCAACTTGTCTGGCTTTTTTATCATAATTTTTTGTTTTACTTCTTGATGCTATTTCATGCTTTGTCATTTAGTGCTCGCTTGTTCATGGCCTTGACTTGCTTCTTGCTTGATGTTTTCTTTGTAATATGTGGGTCCACTTTCTGCCTTATCTTTTAATAATGATTTCGTTTTAGCTCTTCAGATCTGTTTGCTTGATTGTCTAACTATAGCCTTGATTCCTTAAACAGTGGAAGACAATATTTATGTTGCTCTTGCTTACTGCTATCAATCTATAGTAGGATTTAGCATAGCCATATCAAACCATGATGATGATAATGACGATATTCAGTTCCATTCAGTTGAATTTGACTCTTGGCAATTCTGTGTCAGGCATCTCTACATTTTCCAATCTTGTGCTATTTCTTTGAGTTTTTCTATGTTCTGGCTGGTATCAGTTTTGATAATATCCAGTCACCTTGTTCTTTGACAGCCTGATTTCCTTTTACCACTAAATCATCTGAACATAATTGCTTTCTCCAGTGAATTCTCCCACATGACATGGCCAAAGTCAGTATGACACAGTTTTGTGATTTTGTCTTAGTGATATGTTATGTGCTCCAGTACTTGCTTGTTAGTCACCTTTGCTATCCAAGGAATACACAGGAACCTTCTCCAGCATCACAGCTCAAATGAATTGATTTTGTTCCTGTCTTGCTTTTTTAAGGTCCAACTTTCACAACCATAGATAACAGGGAACACAATAGAGTGAACTAACCTACTTTTGGTTGCCAGGCTGATGTCCTTGCTTTTCCATATTTAACTCACGTTCATCATTGCTATGTGATGCAGTGCAATCCGACATTCATACCCATAACTAAATCCATTGCTACTGTATGTTCTGGATCAGCTTTAGATTCCAAGTGATCTTCAAGGGCAGTCCTATATAGAGCACACTGCAGTATCCATATGGCAGGTGACCAAAGCATGACTGACTATGAGTAGAAACTCCTAATCTAAGAAAATAGAGATTTGTGAAATGGTCCTTCTAGCTGCCATCTACATTTCAATCAGATGACCAGGAAGATTTTTAATTGTGCACCAGTTCTCTCTGGGGGAGTGCTATCCGATTACCAGTGAAGACGGTAAGGCCTCACATGTAGGAATATAAAACATTACAACCATATAGATACATAGATAGATCTGGGATCCTCTTTGTTTTCTATATTTGCAGAATCTCTGCACTGTAATATTTTTACATTTATTTTAATGCATTATTATTATTATTATTATTTATTGAATTTCTATACCGCCCCCTCTCCCAAAAAAGGGACTCGGGGCGGTGCACAGCCAACTAAAAACAGACAATATATACAATTAAAAACAGATTAAACAATTACATCAAGACCGAAATACAATTTAAAATATAAAACTAATACAAATTTAAAATTTAGAAATTTTTTAAAATTTAAAAACCTAGTTATTAAAAACCCCAAAAAAACGTTACTGGGCCAGGCCGGCCTGTTGAAAAAACAGGGTCTTTACTGCGCACCGGAAGGTCTGAATGTTGGTAATGGCCCGTATCTCCGAGGGCAAATCGTTCCACAGGGAGGGGGCCCCCACAGAGAAGGCCCGCACCCTCGGGGCCGCCAACCGGCAACGATCAGGCGGCAGAACCCCGAAGAGGCTAACCCTGTGGGAGCGCACTGGGCAGTGGGAGGCTGTTGATGGCATCAGGCGGTCCCATAAGTACCCAGGTCCCAAGCCATGGAGTGCTTTAAAAACGATCAATACCACCTTGAATCAGATCTGGAAGGCCATAGGAAGCCAATGCAGCCCGCGGAGAAGCGGTGTTACATGGGAGCTCCGAGGGGCTCCCAAGATCACCTGCGCGGCAAGATCACCGCATTCTGGACCAACTGCAGCTTCCGGACACTCTTCAAGAGGAGCCCCATGTAGAGAGCGTTGCAATAGTCCAAGCGGGAGATGACGAGGGCAGAGGTGACTGTGCGAAGTGCGTCCAGATCCAGAAAGGGCCGCAACTGGTAAATCAGATGAATCTGACAAAAGACACCCCTGGCGACGGCCGTAATGTGATCTTCTAAAGACAGCCATACGTCCAGGAGGACACCTAGATTGCGAGCCCTTTCCATGGGGGTCAAAATTTCTCCCCCCACGGCCAGTGACGGAACAAGCTGGCTGTATCTGGGCGCAGGAAACCACAGCCACTCGGTTTTGGTCAGGTTGAGACGAAGCCTGTTAAGACCCATCCAACTCCGCACGGCCTCCAGGCATCGGGTCATCACTTCGAGGGCTTCGTTGGGGTGGCCCGGGGTAGAGATGTAGTACAATTTATATATGTTTCCTGTTTTAGAGTGATATGAAATATGCTGCTGATTTTTGACAAGTGTATCTTTAAATTTTAATAGTGTAGTCAGAATGAATTCTAAACTTAGAGAGCTGTAAAAGATGTTGGGTTCACAGATTATTACCCCAAGTTAGTTGAAGAATAATTGTTTCTTGGGATAATTTCAACAGGTTCTTCATTTAAAAAATAATTTATTCCAGAAGGGGATGCTTAGTAGAAGCATGAACCATCCCTGATTTCTAGAATATATTATATATTTTAATTTGGAACTAAATTGTCATGTCAATTTATTCTCTTGACACTTTAACCTAAGTTGGTATAGCTGTTAATTGCCATCAAGAGCTAAGATTTTTTTTTCATAGGTCAGGGATTGGCTTTCTTGGAACATTTAGCTTCTTGCCAATCATCTTTCTAATCCCTAAGAATTCCACTAGTCTTAACTAAAGCTTGCCAATGTCTCTTCTACATCTTATTGGCCCAACTGTGGATTCTGCTGAAGTGGTCTCACTTGCAACTCTTTCCATAACGCCTCCCATATCAACATAATATTTGAACACAATGACCTTGAACTGTTCTTTATGACCATTTGGGACAGCGTGTCAAAAATAGTCCTGTGCACCTGTTATCTTGTTTTCTGGCTGAAAATGAAACTGAAATAGTGTCTAAACTGTAGAGAAAGAAAGTGCATTCAAAGCATTCTCAAGGAAATGCTTTGTCCTCAAATTTTAGATCATGCACAGCAAGCAGAAAAAAAGAGAGCAAAAGAAAGAGCAGAAAAGGATTAAATACATATTTACCTGTCAAATTCTGGTTCTATCTACTTTTCAGTTTTTTCCAGATAAATCAAACAACACTTGGTTTGATTAATGTTATTAATCATATCAAGGTCAAAAGCAAAAAATAATATTAACTGTTTTGTTATGAAAAGGAGATATTTATTTATTTATTTTATTTATTTATTTGTCAATTGCTTACAAGATAATAGGTATAAGTAAAACATAGTTATGAATACATGGATACATATAAGAAAAATAAAATATAAAAGGAACAATAGGACAGGGGCAGTAGGCACGTTGGTGCGCTTATGCACGCCCCCTATTTTTTCATTCAGAATGAAACTAAGTTTAGAAATCTTTTAAAAAGCCTTAAAAGTTATGTTCAGTGAGGATTTCCTAACAAAAGAAAGCAAAGTGGAACTTATTATTTACTGAGCTGGTTGGAGCTTTTCCTCAATATAATCTTCTGCTTCTGACATTTGTGTAAGTAAGATAGAACAAAAGATGTGGAAGAAGGTATATTTTCTATTAATTCTTCTGCTTGGTCTTGAATGCTAGATTTACTCTGGCATCAGAGTATATGAGATAGAGGGTTCAAACTTTTGTCCTCATCATGGTCTAGTATAGAAAGCTCTACCTCAGAGCTGTGTTTGTTTCAGGAGAAAACTTTTACTTGAACCTACTGGAAACTCCAAATGCTGCCACCAAATTCTTCAGCTGACATTCCTGGAAACTGCAACCGACATCAAGTGATGGTGACCAGAAATTTAACTGATGTGCTAAAATATGTGATAAATAAAATACATTCCTTTTCATATATGATCTGAATTTTCTTCTCCCTATATATTCCCAATCTAACTTCATTTCCTATTTATTTGTTTACTGGTGTTGTAAAGTATGATCTTATCTGCCTTATCCTATGAGAGAGAAAGATACTCTAAGTTTTAATAATTCATTGAGAATAAACATCACGTGGCAGGTTTCCCATATGACTCATATAAGTTTAATTATGTGCTTTAAAAATTATTTTGTTTATGGAAATAAATCATAGTATGTTGGAAAGTATAATTCCCTCAGATTAGCTGAATTTCTCAGCTGGTGTAATGAACAATTATACCGATGAATCACAAAAATTAAAAAATGATGTCTGGTAGATTGAGAACATAACAAAATAGATGGCATATATAGTATTAAAACACCTTTTTTAAAAAAACTTTACCTTTTTTACCAGAACAGGAATTCCTAGAACTATAGTCTCAAAATGACCCCATTCTTAGTAGGTGACATTATGTTTTTAAAATCACATTGACAGAGCTAATTAGAGATGGGCAATCTCTGTTTTGGTAATAAAACATTCCTGAAAAATGAATCCAAATGTTCTTGAGAAAATGGAACATTCTGGGAAATGCCTGAACAGACTGTAATTGGAACAGAGTTAGCTCTGATATGTAGATAATTATTACTTCCAAGTGATTAATATTTATAAAGATTGGGGGTTCATATCTTTTTGGAATTTTGTATAGCTTGCCAGAGTCATTATTTAAAAATGTGTATTAATAATTTCCCTCTTCAATCCTGTTAAATAATTCAGTTTGATGGAAACTTTTGAAGAAGCTTCAAAACTGCATCAAAGACTTGGAACATACAAGATTATGCACCTCTGGAGTAAGGCATTAGAATGTCAAAATACTTCATGTATTTGTATTTTTACATTCTATATAGATTATATTGTACTGCACCTTTTATATTTCAGCAAAAGTCATTGAAGCTATGGTTCTCCTTGAAATTTTAGCACCACAACCATCTGACTAGGTATAGCTAAGATAAAGTGATTACAGAAAATCACCCAGTGAGCTTTATGATCAAATAGGGATTTGAACTTTGACTTCTTTGGTCAATCCAATTCCTTAGGCCTTGCTGCCTCTCAATTGAGTAATCATTGTTACCCTTTGTATTGTGGCCAAAAGGGATTGAAAGTGATTGGCTAGAAAGACACCTTCATGAAAAAGTAGGCTCTCTAAATATTACTTCCAACAGCTACAGTTGGAAGTTTCCCCAGGTTAGTTTACAACTTCCACACAGCTTCCTTCAGCTTAATTCCTTTCTCAAAATCCAGCTTTTCAACATTGTTAAAAAAAGTGTTACTAGCACCAAATACCAGCATTAAAGAGTTATACTTTCCCTCATTGGGAATCCAGACCTAAGAATGAGATTAAAATATGGTAGGCATTTATATATTTACAATAAAATCTGTATATGGATATGAAGTAGTACAGAAAACAAATTTAATCATAAATACATATTGCCAACATCAGAAGAATGCAAAGACGTACAGAAATGAAAAAGAGAAACTGGGGAGAGGAATTATTTTGGTAACTTACTGTGGGCATCAGCCCCTTGGCTTTACATGCTACTACACAGGTTACAAATGATTTTGTATCTCTTTTAATCATTGGGAGCCATCCATAGTTGGCTGAAAGCTGGGAGGCTATATCAGTGTTTTAAATAAACAAATACAATTTTGCTGCATTGTATGTTATAATGGTACTCAACAACGTTTTTCCAGTAGATGCACCAATCTAGAAGATCACTACATGAGGTCATCAAAACTCATCAAAGGTGATCACATGACCCCAGAACATGGCAACCACCACAAATATGAGTCAGTTGCCAAGCATCTGAATTTTGATCATGTAACTATGGGGATACTGCGAAGGTCATAAGTGTGAAAAACAGTCATAAGTCACTTTTTTCAGTTGTAACTTTGAACAATCACTAAACAAACTATTGTAAATCAAGGATTACCTGTACTATGTGTTGTATGAATAGCAGCATAGAACAACCTCATTAATTGCACTATAAGCAATCAACACCCCAATATTTAGGGTGTCATGATCTCTTGTTAGTTTCAGGGTAAAAGAGGAGAATGGAACACAGCCATGGGATCTATCAGCTTGGGACAAAGGAGAAATTTAAAGTAGTGTGGACTTCCTGATTCATAACTCACTGGCTCATTAATCACTGCTTTTGCATCAGCTCACACAATGTACCAGAACGCATTACTTCTTACAGCAAATGTTGTGCCAGATCTCTGCTTCTACATCAGAGTATATCATTATAAAACATAGCAAGTAGGCTTCTTCTGTTTCTGTAGAATATTAACTTCTTTAAAGATTTCCAACTCTATTTGCTTAAAAGTTTTTTTCCACCACAATGATGACGGTATACCACTGAACTAAAATATATTCAGTCATTCTTTCTTGTAGATAAGGTTCTATGGCCTAGTTACTCACTTATTAGTTTTGTACCACAGGAATGAAGATATGAGCAGGAAAACAATATTGTAACAATTGTGGTATTACTGCTGCTAATATTATTAGCATAGCCTAAAGCAGTTTAAGAACATCACAAGAACCCTACTTTTTGAGACCTAAAGCATATCTGTTTTAGAATAATTTTTTACACAGTACCTATGTCACAGAGCATGGAGTTTAACAAATACCAGCAGTTACATTATTTAAATCAGTAACAATGGTTTAAGAAATATAGTCTAATCCTTTATGAATTATCCAATCCTCTTTTAAAATCATCCACACTGATGGCACCACAACACCCGCTGACATGAATTCCATACTGCAATGATTCTTAAATAATTTGCTATAGTTTTATAACATGTACTATGCCAAGAAAAGAAAGTGTACACTATCATATACATTTTTCCAGCTAAGCACCTTTTCCTATACAACCATATGGTTTTTGCCAGCAGATTACAGATATTAATTTGCAACAAATGACCTGAATGGAGTATCCAGATGGGTAACTCAGGAGCTATATATACGCATCAGAAATTTCCCATATGGCTCAGTACAGGTGTCCATGCTGCTGCTTAAATACAATTGACAGGATTATGCTAGAAAAATTGAGTCATCTTTAAGCATCTTCTTATTCACTCTTCTAAAATAAAAGATACAGAATAAGGGGTTATGGCTCATTTTTTTCCCCTCTTTAACAAACCTTCCTACTGAATTAGGAAACAGCTTCAGTTGCATTTATGTTGGGTCAGATTGCCCTCTTGGGATCAAGTACCTCTCACAATGTAGATTTAGTACAGGAAATGGTAGGATCCTTGCAAAGGGAGAATGTGTTTTTTCCAAGGAGGTAATAACATAGTTGTAAAAATTATTTTGCTTAAAACATTCTGGCACAGAATATATGATAAATCCTTTTAACAATTGAATGTACAGTTTTGACCCCAGGACCTTATTGTTCTATAGATAAAGTGGTATAGCCAGGAGTATCAAACTGCTACTGCAAATACTAGAAAGAGCTTTCATCCTGTTACCTGGAGGTGTATTGAGGGTAGGGGGAGTAATAAATGTGTCTGGATGAGATTTAACCCACAGTTCTCAAAAGATTGCCCAGGGCCTACACAGCTATGGTTAATACCAACAAACTAAATAGAGTTGGAACTATTTAATTCTTCATTGTGAGACAATCAGAAAATCCCAGCAATGTAGGCTAGATTGGAAAATCAAAAACATCTTAGAAAAAACCAAGGGGAACAACTTTGATATTGCTGCCAAGAAAATTGTAGACAGGTCTATGATGTCACTAGATATCTAGTTCTTCCACAAGGAGACTTGACTTCATTTAGTCAAACTGTGCCAACATTTTGCAGGCTTTAACTAAATATATAAATGGAAAGAAATGCCATGTGTTGACAGTCACATTAATAGATTATATAACAAGACCCAGCTACAGAGAATCATGAGAAAGTGTTTCTCACTGTCTGGAGCTACTTCCTTGCCATGTTGAATATTAGTAAACTGATTTTGAAATCTAACACATAGGTAGCAACTTTTCTGTGTGTCTAATGTGTCCCAGCAGATAAGGTAAGCTCCAGGCCCCTATCATTAATGTTGACATTTTATGGGACATAGGAAGCATGCCATCTCTGTTGTGGCCATGAGGATGATACATTCTCTTCTAGGGTTCGGGGGAAAAAATGAAAACCAAGCTTCGGTTGATATTTAATCTTGTTTAATAGCTTCTGTTTTGTTTTGTTGGTTTCATTGTTTATTAGAGCATTTTGGTATGAGTTATCTGTTTGATTTAATTTTTGGAGTGTTTTTTTTTACAGTTTTGCATGCTGCCCAGGGTCCACTGGAGTTGGGTGACCAAATAAATTAGTAACAATAACTTTTATCTGTGTTGAAAACTTTCCTCCTGAATGGACATTTGATGCAATGCTAAAGTCATGGCCATGTTCATACATGAGCCACATTTTCCACGTCTCTAATGCACTAACTGAAGTAGTGAACATGTCAGGTTGGCAAAAACCCAGAGAATCAAGTAAGCCAAAGTAGAGTCAGGCAGCACTCCAGCTGAATGCTATGGAGTCAAATGTTTTGATACTTTAAGGTGGAACAAGAAAAAGGCTTCAGAAATTATTTGATCCAAGAAGCAAATAGTCTAGTCTTCCAATTGAGCAGATACAGTGGATAAACCTGTCTCTGTGCTAAGAGCTAATGACCTATCCACTTCACAAAATTTGTGCTTACAAAAGTGATTTGTTTGCATCTCCTGCCTAAATAATATGCTCCATTCTTTTTTTTAGAGTAAATGTAAATGTGCATCATTTTGATCTGTTCCATTTTTCTCTTTCTGTAACCAATTTCATAATGATTCTGTCAATTCATAAAACATTTCTAGGCCTGTTTTAGTAGTTGCCATAAAAGAAGGGGGGGGGGAGGGGAAGAAGAAAATCTGGAAAAGCAGTTGAAAGCGAATGTACATTCCAACTCTCATCTTTAAAAGATTGTAACTAAAATACCAGAGTTTTTGCTCACAAATATATTTAATTGGAGAACGTGAATGACGACACCCAGTCTGTGAATGTGCTCAATTGGAGAATCTGATTTATGAGACACCTGGGGGGGGGGGGGATAGGGTCACAGGTGACTGTAAATTATGTATGCCAGAGTTGGCCTCATACAGAGCAGTGCCAGTATATTGCCTCTAATGAATCCTTTGAAGTTTTTTGAAGTTTGGCTCGAGAATCATGATTTAATTAGAGCAATTGCTGGAATTCTGACAGATTCATTTTATTGTGTAAATTTTTCATTTTGCTGTAGTCTGATCAAGAATCCTTCAATTTTAACTATGAAAACACACACTTTGACAGTGAGCAAGTTAGTGACATTTTCTTAATCTAGTTCATGGGATTGTTGCAAGAAAAAAGTGACACAAACCTAGGAAACATCTGAATGAATGTGGTTGGGATGGGTCCTTTCCGATTTTATTGATGTCAAATTTTGCATGTATTCATTCAGAATTAAATTTAAGCCATTTTTCTTTCAAGGTTAAAGCTACTGGCCTAGAAATCAGGTTAGAGTCCCATCTTAGGTATGAAAGCCAGCTGGGTATCATGGACCAGGCATTCTCTCTCAGCCCATGCATCCTCTCTTCATTTCAGTGAACCTACAAAACACTTCTTGTTGGTGAAAATGCAATTCTACATAGAGAAAACATATTTACATGGCAGGGATATATATATATATCCCTACCCAATATCTTCATTCAGCCTGAAACATAGGACACTCAACTCATAAACGGAGGGAAATTGTACACATAAACAGAGTGAAATGGGTAGCTGTATTTCATGCTTATATCTCTCCCCTGAAATCAATAGATATAATGCTAATATCTTATCAGAACTTCACAGCTCCAAGTATTTTCACCCAAGCAGTATACTGTGCTGTCAGAATCTTTGCACTGATGAAAGGTTCTGTATACATAGCTGTGCATGCAATGACTTCATCATTCCTGTGGACATTTACTTCATGAAAGAAAGATTAGATATGCCATACAAGGGCCAAGTTAGTTCATTAATGTGATAAACCATAATATATTTTTATGTATATGACCAGAACCATGTCTAGAATTCATAGCTGCCTCTATAACTTAGGATGTGCATATACTATAAACATGTATGCTTTCTTATCATACTAGCTAAATTTGGGAGGAGGCTCATGTAAGTACTTATAAATCAGCATCTGGCTTCTGCCCTGATAGCATCATTGTTGAAAAGCCATTCTAAAAAGCATTTTGTCTTTCAAAATGTACATTACATTCCCAAAAGCCACATTAGGGATGAATTAGGGTGCATAATGTATTCTTTGTGATAATTGACTGAAAAAAATGATTAGCGGTTTTATAAGAAAAAAATTTTGAGGGAGAAGAGGAACTCCTTTCAGCATAGTTGTTTCAATACAATTGGTACAATTATGCAGCAGTTACATGATAAGTTATTGTAATGCATGTTCATACTTTATAGCTATTGCCAGATCTACAAATACAAATACACAAGATATGCTAGTCAGTATGCCAGGTATATTCCAATTTTTTTTCCTCCTATTGAACTAGCGCAGGTGTTTCCATGGTTTCAAGCCATCTTTCATGGCAATTAATGCTGATAGAATTCTTACTTTTCTCTTTTTATTTTCAATACTTTAAGCTTTGTAAATAATAGAATGATAATAATTTTTGAACATATTGAATAAACATCACTGCACTGAAATTTGCATTGAAATTATAAAATGTGCCATAATTCACATTACAATTAAAAAGATATGTGTCTCCAGTCCTAAGAACTACATTCATTAATTTAAAGTTTCTTATTCCTTTAAAATAAAGCATAGATTTTGTAAGTTACTCACACATTTCTTTAATTACTGAAGTGCACTGAGGACAATTTTTCTATATTTAAATTATATCAACTTGCTTTCTTTGAATATGGCAGGCATCTTATAGGAGTCCATAGTTAAGGTATTGTTTCTTTCTTCCATGCCTATTCTTAAGGCTTTATAAAAGTATTAACCTCTGGTATTAAAAGTAAGGAGTCTAGTAAAAAGCTTATTCTTTTTAATAAAATGTGTTAATTGGAAAAGTAGTTACTAGACACTTTCTAATTTTCTGCCCCTTACAGCATGTAAAATAAGCCTGCTGTAGCTTGGTAATCATTTAATTAACCAAGTGTAGTGTTCAGTAGAACTTGTGTGTTCACATAAAATTTCTGTAAATATTTAAAAGGCTTGAAATATGCAATTTCCCAGAACGCAAATTTTGCTATTTATTTTTGAATTGCTTTCTTTAAAAAGTCTTTGCTGACATGAAAAGTTGAACACACATACACGGTAATATTGACTGTCCATATATATTTACCTCTGAAAATGATTTTTAAGTGCACATATGAAAAAATAATAATTTGGAATGGTACATCCACATTATCCGTTCTGCAGAGACACCTTGAAAAACTACATGGGGATTTTTCTTCCAATATTTTTTCATTAATTCATAGAAAATATGTGCTTCTGCATTATAAGGTGCTATAAATTAAGTTTCTTTCTACTGCAGTTGAGAACTATTATCTTTGTTCACTCACTTCGTTTGAGAGCCGATGGGTTCTGATATTTAAAAAAAAAGATAAAAGGAAGAATAATCTAAGCCTTACTATTTAGGAGTTCGTACTTTTCTTCATCACACTCCTATTTCCTGTCCTGCTTTCTTCTTTGTTGAATTGAATTTCAAGAGATCAGTTCCACTTATTAATGTAGACTTTGAGTCAGGGGTGGGATCCGACAGGGTTAACTATCAGTTCGGTGATTTATGAGGTTCGGTGATTTACGATGTGCTTCCTTGAACTTGTGTGCCCGCACCTGTAAATTGTCATTAGCACGCTGTGTGCAGAGAAGCAGCCTTTGAAAAAGGACTTTTTTCCTGTTTTTTAAACTGCAGCTGTTCCTCGTGCGGCAGCTGAAGTTGAAAAAGCAGGAAATAAAGGTCAGATAAGAACCCAGGCGGGCGGGTGGGCAAAAACATCAGCAGACATAGAACCGGATCTATGTCTGCTGCTCTTCAGAGCTACCGATTCTACAGAGGTGGACATAACTGATAGAAACCCACCCCTGCTTTGAGTGGGAATGGAGGGGGGGGCTTGAATTTTGCAGTATAACGTCATAATCTGGAACGCAGAGAGAAAAATGCTCGAGAAGCATAGAAAAGAATGATTGGGGAAGTAAGGTGGCCCTTGGCAACAGTTACAAATACTGATCACATGTGCCCCCAGGGCCCCCTTTTTACAGCCCTCTGCCAGTCAAAATGGAGCTCCATTTTCTATTGCAGAGGCACCGCAGGCTGGTCCTTCACTGTTTCCAGGATGGCCAGATTTAAGCACCCTGCAGGCCAGATCCGATCCCCAGGCCTTGAATTTGACACCCCTGGTGTAAATAAACCACTATTTAAATACACTGTACTGTATTTGCTCCTAGATTGTCTCACCTAGTTACACTGTATGCACTCTGACAAAATTCATCAAAGCATGATGATTTTAACCCTGGATGTGAGACAAGTGACTTTCTTTCCTATGAGAAGACTTTGGTGGTTGCTGCCCCATTAGATAAATTCTCAATTTTCTTCTTAAGAGCAATAAGGTGGCCATGGAGACTGGCTATGGTGCTGTTTCTCAGCTGCATTGGCAGCTAATAATTTTAAATTTTATCAAAATTAAAGCAATATTTGCCATGGCTGCAGACCAAACATTGCTCAGTCCAGGATTTCAAATTAACACATTCTCAACAGATGGCTTTCCTTCTTGATACTTGAGGAAAAACAGTATCCAGTAATATTTGACAGAAATCTCCACCAACTGAAATAATTTCCTACACAAGCCTCCTGTATATAGATTTCTCCCTCCAATAAATTAAATCATTCTTTATAGAAAAATTTCTTTAGCACACATCCACAGATAAGCATAATATGAACCTGTCAACAAAATATAAATAAATGAAGTGCACTTCCCCCTTGTACAGACTATGTATGAAATTGGAATATGACTGGAAATATTTCTTCCACAGACATTTGAAGCATCAAAAATGTGCTTCTGATTCATTGTCTTTACAGTCAACCAAAATTATTTAATCTCCCAGGCTGTAAATTTGTTTTTGTTTTTTTCATGTAATGCTTCTAATGGCTTTTTGGAGAAGAACAGTTGTTCAGATCAGATGGAAGATGCATTACGTGTTCTGGACATTCTTTCAGCTGAACATTTAAAAGGTGGAGGCATGGGTATTGGGCGTTGTCCCATATTGTTGTCACCTGTGTTTCTCAACCTTGAAGATTTAAGGTATGTAAATTTCAGTTCCCAAAATTTTTTAGCCAGCAAAACCATACTTTTAAAAAGCAATCTCATAAGTCTTCATTCAGAAAATTTTTGAAAAATGTGAATATTTTCTCTCCATTTTGAATTCTACTATATATATATTTTTCCTTCTTTAGGAACAAGCAAGCAACGATGCTTACTGTAATTTTTGAAGGTTATGTCAGACCCATATGAGAGCTACAAACTAGAACTACAAACAATGTCGATCATAGAATTGCCTTACATACTTATATTTCTGTGACATTTTAGAGCTAAGGGATTTATTTAAATGTGTATGAAATAGATGCTTTATTTTCCATAGTAGATGGACTTTTCATTTCTTTATTTATCATATGTCAGTTCAGCAACAAAAAAAAAACATGTTTAATATAATTAAAATCCAGCAAACTAGCAATTAGAGATTTAAATACCTCAGCGGGGAAAAATAATAAAATTATAAGCACAGTAATATTTCTTATGAGATTTTACCTAGTCATTTACAGCCTTTGAGCACCATAGCCAAAAAATAACATTATAACATGTAAATATGACCCAGTTTTCATTTGAATTGGTACAGTAGAGTAAAGAAGGGGGCAATACTTTGATATACTTGAGTTGGTGAGTCAGATCAAATAATCCTTCTGCTCTCCCATCCACTGGCTCTCTATTCAACCAAATACATATTTCCACATATATATTCTTCAGTCAATCAGGAACATCTTGAAAGTGATCTAGGAATCTTCCTGTGGTCTAGAAAGTGCATTTACCAACTGTGCGTGCAAATTAGCACAATTCCTTTTTATGTTTTTATTATTGTTTATTTACTCTTTCCCACTAAATTGTTAGTATTTTGACAGAGGCTATGTGTCCATCTTAATAGTTCATATAAATATAAATAGAATCCAGGATTGTGTCAAAACAACTTTTATCACATCACAAAAAATGGCAACCTGACATTTCCCTGTGATTCCAAGAATTCCATCAATCCACTTCTTACAGTAACTGAAATGGCTTCTTTCTTTTCCCACTTTAGCTACTGTACAAGCATATGTTATTAAATTCCATACATCTGGGATTATAAATGATTTATGGTCCTAGGTCATCCCAGTCCTGATTATGCAAAGGATAGAGTACTTATAAAATTCCACCTTAAAAACTAATTAAATGTATCTGCAGCCAATTCTTTTGCTCAGAAATCTTATCTAAACAGTGACACATAGCATTTGGAGCTAGTTATCCCACATCTGGAATCCAAATGTTAGAGATGGTTATAAAAAACTCAGCACAACCACACCACTTAGGCGTTTTGCAGCCAGAACCTCAAGGAACATGGACCTTATTCTTCTCTGCATGTCTCTGCCACTATTCACAGTGGCATGGGGCCAATATGGGAACTTTTACCATTCCTATGATGACTATAGGGCTAATGATGACTGGGTTAATGTGTACCGGCAGGGTTTCAACTTCCAGTGCCCCCATGGGCAAGTGATTGTAGCTGTGAGGAGCATGTTCAGCAAGAAAGAAGGGTCTGATAGATTGTGGAATTATGCCTGCATGCCCACCCCAGATACACTTGGAGAACCTACTGAATGTTGGTGGGAAGAAATCAACAGAGCTGGACTGCAATGGTAGGAAACCAAGTTTAAACTTAGATTCCTTGTCATGTGTGGTTAGGCTGATGCAATGTTTCAGATGATGAATGGAAAACTGCATGTTAATACCATAATAATTTGTTAAGTTAGCATCATCAGCTTTGTGTACTGTAATGGTGATACTACTATTCATTTCTATATATGAAGCAGTTGTAATATTTTCTTTGTCTTCTGAGGTAAACGAAGTGCACTTATTGCATTAATTTCTAATTAAATTAACTAATTGTTAGTTCCTAATGTATTGAATTTGTCCTAAACGTTTTTCACCTTTCTAAGAAATTATGTTAATAACAGAAAGTTGAATTATTTTTGTTATTGTTTTTTATGGGGAGAAGAAGAAAACGCTTGTCACGTAGTTATTCCCTTGTTTTGTTCCATTATTGGCTCTAGCCAAACGTATTTCTGGAAGCACCAATAGTACTTGCAAAACTTTTTTAAAAATAGCCAAATAAAAACATTGTGGCAGAATACAAATAAATCTGTGTGTGTATGTGTATGTATAATCACAGTTAACTGTCTGCAGCAAATATTGTTTTTCGGCATTTGACAGACTAAGTTTCAAACCTGGGAAATAGCTGGTAGTACTGGAGTTGAATCACAGATCTAGTTCATGTCTGGTTTTGAAATCACAGAATAACAAATAGTCAGTTATTTATTTGACAGTTGATAAACTTCAGTCTGAAGTTTTAAATAACCATTCAGATTTGACAACCATGAAAAATTGTAGAGTTGCCAAGAAAATCTTTTGAACAAAGGTGTCTGTATGTGATTAATCATGTATGTGTCACTATTAAATACCTCTCTTATTCCCCAATGTCATCAGGTTTTTTTCCTTTAATTTTTGAAAACAAAGAGTAATTACATTTTAAAAATGTGTATATTTGCAAGATTTGGATCCCAAGGATTTGGAATTGAATTCTATTATTAATGTGCAAAATATTTAAGAGAACATCACAAGAATCATCTGTTGTAAAAAGAAGCTTTGAGTGAAAACTTCTGTTTTTGCATAATGGAATTATCTAATTATTTATATGTTTATTTGATTAATATCATGCCTTTTTGTATAATTCAAGGCAATGTATGTAATGATCTCTCTTCCTATCTCCCCAACACAACAATCCTGTAAGGTAGATTGGGCTGAGAAAGAGAGTGGCTGGCCCAGAGTTATCCAGATCACCTCTGTGGTAAAGCATTTTAACCATTATCTGATATGGCATTTTAAATTTATATACTAGTGAAACAGTCATTGTCATGACCTTTAACTGGATGAAACATAGGACAACGGTCTTTGAAGCAAGGAACCTCAAAAGGGCTAACTTACAGAATGTGTCCAAAGTCTGGGATCCTTTATTCCCAAAGGAATGAAATTTGGAGAAGTTGTACCTGCTTCAGTGGTACCGAAACAAATATATCCTTCCATTGAAGTAAATTTGACAGTGTACAGAGGTCTTCAAGGGTAAGGAAATTGTCTTCCCTAGACTCTTCCTTACCAGTACAATATGGAATACCTGTCCCCTCCAACCCACAAGAACTGATGGGGGATCTCAGGTTTTTCAGCCAACTGAAATGCAATGCATAGCTTTAAGTGCTAACTATTTTTGATTTCTATAACACTCTGTCATTTATCATAGTAAAACTTGAAAATCTTGTTATCATGCAAAGTATGTATCAGACCAAGGAAGACTTCACTTTGGCAAAGAACACCACACCTCATAGTCTTGTAGTCCACTTTTCCCACCTATCTCTGAATCCCAAAGTTCATTACATTCTTGCCTTACTTATATGAGGAAGTTGTTTGTGTGGAATCCTGTTTAGTCATACATTTCTACTTTTCTGATTATCAAAGTATTGAAATGCAAAATGCAATAATAACAGAACAATCTCACCATCGCCTAATTGTTCAGGTTAAATGAAAACATTGCAGTATCTAAATACAAAACATTTACACACCTGTTAACAATAGTATTTATTGTTATGTGCAGAAAATGTAGAAAAGAAAGAGTAAAAAAAAGAAAAACATTCTTTTAGTTTTTTTTGTTTTGTATTGGTTTTTATTTTCTAATTATAATTCTTAATAAAATTATTATACAAACAATAATAGTTATGTTTGTGTATGTCCTTGGGCTTTGTTTATTGAAACATTGATTTGGTGCCAAGTCTGCTAAGAAATAGGAGTGATAGTTTCTTTGATTAAGGAAGATCTTATTTAAAATGAAAAAGATACAAACAATTAAATATATGCAATAAATATTCACTTGCATCATTATAGTTAGGAAAAAAGAGGTTTATTCCTCAACACAGGATATTTTTGAACAATTTCTCCTCACAAAACCTTTTAAGCTAAGAAAGTACCCAGGACTTCCAATGGTTAATAAGGGATTGATGATTTCAGAGGCCTGTTCTTGCTCCATTATATCATCCTTTTCCCTATGGCTGAGTCACAGCAGAGAAGTTTATTTTTGCCCTGCAAATCTGTTTAATTAGATATGATAGTGAAATACAAGTATTTCTGTTGTGTCGCCTTTAATTTTGTTTTAAAAAAACCATAGAAACCTCAGAAACTGCCTCACTCTGAGTCAGATCTTTAATCCATCAATTCCAACGTATCAGCCTTGAAGGGCAACAGCTGTCTAGGATTTCAGGCCAGGATTCTTCCTGACTTCTTAGCAATCTCAAGGACTGAATCTGGAGCTTTCAGAATAGAAAGTCTGTGTTCTACAGTACCTTCCTCATTATTGGACATAATCAGAGGGAAATAATAAGAAAATGTTTTTTTTTTATCAGAAACATTGGATTTTCTGATTAGACATTTTCTTCTTGGTGGAAATTTCCATCTTACCTTGGTTTCTGCTCCTCTTCCAAAATTAGCTACCACAGCATTTTAATATCTTCACAATTATTTTCTTAAATCAATGTAGTTTTAAAGATGCCTTAATTGTTTATCTGCAAAGCAATCCTGGTTATTTTTAATTGTTAAGGGGGGAAAAAGTATAACATAAGAATAATAAACTAGGGTGGTAAATGTTGATTTCTGTATTCCTTATTGCCTAATGATGAAGAATGCTGATTGATTCCTGTGGAGTTCTCTACATCTGAAAGATAATTGTGGTGAGGATAACCACAAACCATTTTCAAAATGATTCCAAGGGGTTGGAGAGTGAAAATAGGGGCTTTAAGTGCCTATGCAGATATGTATCTGCATATCTATTTTTGTTCTTCCAAATCAAACAGTGCGGAGGATGAAGCCAAGATTTTCATGCATTGTGTTTTTTAAAAAATGGAAGAAGAACATGGTTTGGCATCTATTTCCCAAAAGAGGCTATAGCTTTTCAGGAAACAAGAGTGGTAATATGAAGAAATATTTCACATGATTAGAAGTTTGGCTTAGTACTAGACTTGTTAAAAATAAAATGGAGGAATGGAGCAGGAAGAAAACCCTGTACAGAATTTCTTTATATTGGCTTTAGGGTGGTCACTTCCATTTTCTCAAAACAAAAAGAAATGCATATACTAATTTGTAGCTCAGATGTAAATTAAAAAAAAAACACACACAAATGCTATAATTTAAATAGGAAAAAAAACCTACCAGATGGATGAATAGCTTCAACAGTCACAATTTTATCTCCTTTCTTGTGCTTTTCTAAGAGAAAAATTATGTATGAGAATCTGGTCATTAGTAATTCTCATCAGTATGCTGGTGAGTTGCTACTAGTTTCTAATAATTGGTAAGGAAGAGCTTGTAGTTATGATTTTTATTTTCCTAATGTTTATGTGTTTTTAAATGTGAGTTTTTCCCCCCAGGTATCAAACATGTTCAAATAATGGGCTAGTGGCAGGATTCCAGAGCCAATATTTTCCATCTGTGCTTGATCGAGAGTGGCAGTTTTATTGTTGCCGCTACAGCCGGAGATGTCCATACTCATGTTGGTGAGTTCACAAAACTGAACTGTCTATCCATATTAAGGCAGTATCTTTATTATTGCAATTCAAGATCAGAAACTAGCTCTGGAAAATGATTGTTCAACAGACAAAATTGCAAAAGGAGGGAAAAATTGGCAGAGATGGACAATTCCAGAGAATATGTTCAAATAAATGACATTATTTTTTTTACAATTTTGCCAATATGATTAAAGTTACAATATGAATGCTAAATTAATCTTGGTATATTGTCTATGTGTACATGCACACATGTTGTTCTTGTTTTAACTGTTCAGTTGTGTCTCACTCTTGGCGAGTTTATAGACAAATGCTCTCCATGCTACATAATCCAAGAGTTTAAAAAACTGAAAATTCTGACTTTGCCAATATGTTGATCATAGTCTGATTCACTTTGCATCATGGCTCTCCCAAAGGATTTTCCATCCTAAGTAAAATTATAAATCTGACCTTCATGTTTGCTTATAAAAATCCAATTCCTATTGGTACAGGGTTTAAAATATTGTCCTTTAAATCCAAATTTACTATTAAGAATATCTGCATAAGCAGATAGATGGGCTTGGAAGGACTAGGGTGCAGATCAAATCACCCTGTGCTTATTCTAGGAAAAGACAGCTTCAACAGAAGCATTTTACAAATGTTTTACTTCTCTGTCTTATGGGAAAAATAAGTGTATGCTTTTCTATGCAAGATAAGCAAGTGTTCAGGTAATAAAAAATTCTCCAAGGATTGGTAACAGGCTAAAAATACAAGAAGTAGAAAATCCAGCTATAAAATTATTAATAATTTTTGACTTGGTAATTTACTATATACACATACATTACATTTATAGTTCATTGTTTCAAACTGTTCAAGTAAGTTCATAACATATAATAAATCAAGTTATCTCTTCTTTGATTGATTTCATAGTATAATCATTTGTGGAACCCAGAAATGTTATTTCTCTTTCTGGATCATAAGATATATTTATTCATTTTATTGTAAAGATAATTGAAATCACTCATTACTACAAAAATCTCTTTTGAACTGCTTTATTTCACTATCTGTCTCAAGATCACTCTAGTCATCCCAGATAAATGGAAATATTTATTTTGTACTAAATCACTTTTGATATTAGGGAAGAGATTGTTCCTTTGTAGGAGGAATTATACATAGACAACTCTGCCAATTAGTCACCGCTTTCTGAAACCTGCAACAAATCACTCACATCACAAATTTGCAGTTTGATTGTTAATACAACTGCACTAAAGATCCAAATTTGTGATCCACATTTTATCTGGACTGTTACGGGGACCATTGACTTAAACTGTTAAAGTGTTCTTAAACTGATTGAACAAAGCCCATTCAAATTACTTAGACAGATATAACTATTTATTCAGTTACACTGTTAAAAGCTGAAGTTTTGCCCCGTTTTTTTTTGAAGACAGTAAATACATTAAAACATCTTTTGTGGTACTTATTAGTTTTGACTATTTGGGAGCTGGGATAAAACCTTTCTTTCTCACTGTGTAAAAACAAGCAATAATGTAGAAACTCAAGGAAAGAAAACATGTTTCAACCATACTCCAAACCAGCAGCATTCTGCATATTTGATAAATATTATAAGCACTGTATTGTTGTGACATTTCTACAACAATAGCTATATCATAGATTAGGAAGCCACACCTGGCAAATGCAAGAAAGTTGAATTGTTTTTTTTAATAAAGTTTTTTATTTTTTAAAAAAAGACAAACACTAATGAACACAAACATAAAACGTCAACATAAAACCATCTTCCAAAATATAGAGTGTTGGTTGGTACATTTCTTTTGTGCAATGTTACAATATCAATGGTCTTCCCTTCCAAATATATATTCATATTACATAGGTCAACTATACATATGTATAGTTATATTGTGTTATTATTGTATTGTTATTAGACCCAACTAAACATTTATATATTTCTTATTGAGCAAATCTCTATTTTAACGAACCTGGGATAATACAATTCATTTCCTTATATTCAATTATATAACATCATTTCATCATGTTATCTTACATATTATACTATTCCTTTCCATAACGTAGTTTACTTCTCTATTTTCTTATCTAGCCATTGATAACATAAATTCCAAATTTTATAATATTCTTTATCTTCTTGCTCTCTGATTGCTAATGTCAATTTACTCATTTCTGCACATTCTATCATTTTCTTAATCACCTCTTCCTCTATTGGAATTTTTTTCACTTTTCCAATTTCTAGCAAATACAATTCTACCCGCTATTAACACATTTATAATCAAATACGTCAATTTTCTACTGTATCCTTCAGGCAAGATACCCAATAAAAGTTGATTGTTTTTGTGTGCATTTTATGCTTTTAATTTGGAAGCAGCATACTTTTCTGAAAAGTAAGGGAGTTTAGGAGGATTTGCCCATAGAAAGGAAAGAGATTGGCAATCATTTTCCTGGCATGGAAAATTAGGAATTGCAGAAGCAGGTGAATTGCCCAATGAGAGCGATGATTGCTGGCAGTCCAAACTGAACACCTGGCAACCATACTAAAGCATCCCAAACTGCACAGAATATTCTTATAGAGTCCATCTGGCATCATCATAGGACTTGAGCAGTTAAGACAGCAGTGAAAAAGTGCCCTTAAATCATACATGAAGTGTCAATGGTAGACTCAGGCAGTAGTTGATCTGAAGCCTTTATCTAACCATCTGTTAAACTTCATGAAGCTGTAGAGTGCATGAATTTGAATAAAAATAAGCCTAGAGCTGGAAGATCAAGAAATCTTGAAACAAATTAAACTTCTGAACATTTTTCAGGGGTCAGATGATATATCTTCTTTTAAATAACAATTGTGCACTATGAAAAATAATTCGTTAATATTATTGCTGAAGCCTATCATTAAGATCTCTGCTTACTATGAAACAGGTGTTTGAGTTCTTTGGTGCTTATCACATTTTAAACACTGGAATCACTACTTTTAGAAGATCTGTGCTAGGATGCATATTTAGGGTTATCTAGCTCAGTGATGCCAAACCTTTTGGGCTTAGCGTATCAAAAATGCAGGAAATGGCTAAGCTGATTCTTCTGGTGTGTAATACCACCTTCTTCCTTCCCAAGGCACAAGAGAAACAATAAGTAACATATATAATTGGAAATATTTTTCAATTTGTCTTTGTCCCTCAGAAAAAAATGCCTATTTGTGAAAGTTCCAGGTTGCATGAGATCTGGAAACTTTGGAAAATTCTCTTGTGTGACCTTGCAGCTTTTAAAATGAATGGGAAAGCACATCTCATTCTCATGTGATTTTTGGAAGCTCCAGAGGCCTCATGGGAGCACGCCACATTCTTGTGCAGCTTCTGCAGCCTCAAAAAATGTCAGAAAACTAAGCAAGAATGGGACATGGTGGCATGTCACCAGATACAACATGACATGTCACCTGTAACATGTGTCATCATTTTGCCATCATTTATCTAGCAGCTACCTTTCTGGAAATTTTCAATATTGCTATAGTTTACATTAAATCCTTGTAAATCTAAGTGACTTTATTAGATCCATTACATAACTGAATTGTTCACTAAGTAATTTATGAAATGAGTCAAGATGTACCCAAAACACTCCCAAGGGCAAAACTAACTACTGCATTGTACTGATTTATACTATCATTTTGTACAAAAAAAAAGCATCAGAGTGATGTAGTAGTCCATACACGCATTATGGATTTCTCACTCAACTCTGATTCAGCCCATTGTTTATTAAGAAAATATGAGGAATTTTTATGCACATAATATGAGGAAATTTTATGCACAATATTCTTTGATTTGGTAGAAATGCCCAGCCTTGTGGGCATTGTGTTTATTCTTTTATCATAATTTATATTAGCTTTACATTTTATTATTACTAGCCTTTCTTTTATAACTAGACTATTTGTAGTAAAAAACAAAAACAAATTCCATCCATGCCTCTGAAAATCTTGCTGTTAGTATATAGCTTGACACTTAATGGAACTTTCAGAAACAACAATGGGCAGATTTTGAAAAAAGCAGGAGGATCTGCTGAATGGGAAACTAATTGTCACTACAGTATTACCTTTGCTTCTGTTCCTCTCAAGTTTGGCTTCAAGGTTCCTTCCAGACAAATTATTGTGTCAGTTTGCAGATTCAGGTTCCCATCTCTTCTTTGTTAGAAAGGTGGGAAAACTTCATTTAGGATTGCACTAACTGTGTCAGTGGATGTAATTTGAAATAATGGCTTATGCCAAATGGTGAGAAAGTACAAATGTGTTCACAAGCTGTATTCCCTCTATCACATGCCTGAGTCTGCCTTGACAAAGGACGAGTCACTGCAAAGCAGCATCTCAGGGGCTGCCACAAAGAAGAGAGTCAAGCTATTTTTCCAAAGCACCTGAGGGTAGAACAAGAAGTGATGGGTGGAAACTAATCAAGGAGAGAAGCAACTTAGAACGAAGGGAAAATTTCCTGACAGTTAGAATAATTAATCAGTGGAACAACTTGCTTCCAGAAGTTGTGAATGCTCCAATACTGGAAGTTTTTGAGAAGAGGCTGAACAGCCATTTGTCTGAAATGCTATAGGCTTTCTTGCCTGAGCTGGAGGTTGGACTAGAAGACCTCCAAAATCCCTTTCAACTCTGTTATTCTATTCCATTCCATTCCATTTGTATCTGGCGACCTGAATAAGGTGACAGGAACAGTGTGCAATTTTAATCAAATAAGGAACAAAGGTTTGCCTAGATTTTATTGCTTCCATGTATATTGCATAGGCAAACTGAAAATGCCTGACATAGTTTAATCAGTCTGAACTGTAAATTGTTCCAGAATTTAAGAGTTCATTGTTTGATGCTTTTTAAAATCATTTTGTTTCAGAAACAATACTCTGTTATAATTAATGCTTAGACAATGTATTGAATGGTCTTTTGAAAAACAAGGAAAAAAGAAGAAGAAAAACTAGTAATGAAATTACATATGCTGGGTTTATAAAAAAGTAAACTTACTCAACTAAGTTGGTGCATACATGCTTAATTATGGAGAAATACAGAGTAATTTTATTCTCTGTAATTGTTAGGGAGGCATAGACAGATAGACGCCACTGCACTGTGCTAACAAAATGAAACTTCACATTCTTCATTTCTATTTGTTAACACTTTGGGCAAGTTACCATAACTTGAACAGTATAAAAATATGCAACTTTCTGGAGTGGTTGGTATATATGGAATTTTGTGGATTTTTAAACAACATATTTGCCATGGGAACTTCCAAAAATTGACCACGGATCTACAAGCAAGCTGGTAATGCTGATCCCTCTAACTTTTAAATATCTTGTTATACTTCCTCTACCTCTTATTTTTTATTTCTCAACAAGCAAACACATTACAGAAGTAATGACTGGATTGACTCTAAGGAGCCGTAGTGGCACAATGGTTAGAATGTAGTATTGCAGGCTGACTCTGCTCACTGCCAGGAGTTTGATCCTAGGGTTGGTAAAACGAGGACCCAGATTGTTGAAGGCAATATGCTGACTCTATAAACCACATAGAGAGTGCTGTGAAGCACTATGAAATGGTATATAAATCTAACTGATAGTGCTATCTACCTAGAGTTACTATTTTCTAAGAATGTAGATGAAGCAGTCTCCAAAATGAAGATATGCACAAAGATGATACAACATGGATATTTACAATGTCACTATTTTTAATTTAAAAAATCAAAGTCAGATAAAATAAATATCTGTAGGCATCATGTTGTCTATTCATGAAATAGAAGAAATTGACCTAACTGCAGAAAAGAGTTTTTACTATATCTCCCCATCATATGTTTGAGTAATAGTAGGTTAGAAACCTGCTCCCTAACTATTGTACTACAACATCGAATTTAATCTCTATTAATTTTTTAAAAACAAGAGGGAAGGGTAAAATGTTTAAGTTCAAAACTGAGGGGTTGTATTGAGCATTCTTTCCTCTCCAAAAGCACTGATTGGCTGATAGTTTTCTGTCCTCCATTATTGTTTCTGAAGAGCAAGTGTTGATTAACTCTCAGTTTTTCCTGAAGTACCCAAACATGCTAATATGGAAATAGAATAACCAATTCGCCGTGATTCTGCCTATTACTTTGAATTTCAAACCGTGTCTGGTTTGGATTAGGTACTCCAGCTCATTCTGAACTCATCCGCTTTTCTGGAACAGCATCTATTTTGCTCTGGACTTGCATACATTTCTGAATAAAAGCCAATTGCTTTGAAAACAACTGCCTCAGTCTCATTCCAAGGTCTGACTCATATACAGTATAAAGAACAAGCCTATAGTGGATTGACAGGTGAAATTTATCCATGATCAAGATGGATATGGTATTCATATATTAGCTTTAGATAGTATAGTAATATATATTGTTGCATTCACTAAGGATTTAAAACTTCTTATTCTACTTTAATGCAAAATTCATTCCTTTAGCCAGCGATGACTAGTGACCTTAAAATATCACTTTAAAGATCACAATTTAAGCTTAAAGTCCACATTTTTACATTCTAGAGAGACAGAAGTTCCCTAAGGGTGGGCTCCAGCACGAGTCTGAAAGCTTGGAAGATGAAACGTCTGGTCCTGGTGACTGACTCTAATTGGATCCTATTACATTTTAAGACACATAATAGAAAATCAAACTGATAAAACTCAGCTTTTTCTGTCTCCATTCTCAGTTCCAAAGGAATTGGTATCAATAGGAGAAGAATGGATTCCTAGGATACACTGACTTTTCAGTGTATCTCTGAGGAAGCATTATTTCATGCTTTTAAAGAGAATTAATATTCTGACCAAGGATAGTCAACATTCTGTAATTAGAATCTCTCTATATATAAAAGCAAAATGAGTATGCATCATCACAAAATCTCCAGAATTGTAAGCCTACAAACTTGAAATTTGGCACGTATGTTCCTCTTGACTTCTAGGTGCTCACTAAGAAAGGATTTTTTGAAATGACCATCAGACCATTAATATTTCATAGATTATTACTAACATTTCCTAGCTGAACCACAGACAACTACAATGATCTAACACATATCGATTTTACAGAAGACAATGTTGAAAAAGCACTATGCAATCTAAAGCCATCTTTATCTATTGGACTGGACGGAGTTTGTGCCTACTTCTTAAAAAAGCTATCCACTGCCATAGCAGAACCTCTAAGCATAATCTTTGAAAAATCTTTCAGGACCAGTTCCTTGCCAAATCTATGGTCACAAGCCACAGTCATTCCAATCTTCAAAAAGGGAGACCCCAGCCTAGTTGAAAATTACAGACCAATCTCTTCATGCTGCGTCACCTGTAAAGTCATGGAATCAATTATTAACCAATCCATTATCCTCCACTTAGAGACACACAACCTACTCTCTAACAAACAGTTTGGCTTCAGAAGGAAACTGTCCTGTAATCTGAAACTCTTGCACTGTAAAAACATATGAACTACACAACTTGAACAGGACAAAGCAATTGACGCAATTTATATAGACTTCTGTAAAGCCTTTGATTCAGTGGTACACGACAAACTACTCCTAAAATTAAGGTCTTATGGTGTCTCTGGATACCTGCATAACTGGATAGAAGCATTCCTGTCAAACAGGCAACAAATGGTCAAAATTGGGAGCATCCTATCAAATCCTGTACCTGTCAACAGTGGTGTCCCCCAAGGTACTGTTCTAGGACCAACTCTCTTCATACTCTATATTAATGACCTCTGTGATTATACTAAGAGCAACTGCATTCTTTTCACTGATGATGTAAAGCTATTCAACACCACTGACAATGCTGCTACCCTTCAAAAAGACCTCGACTATGTGTCAGAATGGTCAAACAAATGGCAACTTCAGATCTCAACAAGTAAATGCTCTGTCTTGCATATTGGCAAAAAAAATCAAAAAATAAAATACAAGCTGAATAGTCAAGATCTTGTTGATGACACAAACTTTATCAAGGACCTTGGAGTATTCATCTCAAATGATCTAAGTGCTAGATCCCACTGTAACTGCATAGCCAAAAAGGCATTAAGAGTTGTTAACCTAATTCTGTGTAGCTTTTTCTCCGGTAATATCACTCTACTAATTACAGCATATAAAACATTTGCTAGACCAATACTTGAATATAGCTCATCAGTCTGGAATCTGCATTACATATCTGATATTAATACAATTGAGAAAGTCCAGAAATATTTTACGAAAAGAGTCCTCCACTCCTCTACTCATAGCAGAATATCTTATGCCACCAGACTTGAAATTTTAGACCTGGACAATCTAGAACTACGCCGCCTTTGGTTTGATCTAAGTATAGTACATAAAATTATATATTGCAATGTCCTACCTATCAATACTTCAGCTTTAACCAAAACATAAAAGAGCACAAAATAGATATAAACTAAAGATAAACCGCACCAAACTTGATTGCAGGAAATACGACTTCAGCAACAGACTAGTCAATGTCTGGAATACTCTACCTTACTCTGTGGTTTCTTCCCCAAACCCCAAAATCTTCAACATTAGACCGTCTACTATTGACCTCACCCCTTTCCTAAGAGGTCTGTAGGGGGCGTGCATAAGCACACCAAAACGTGCCTATGGTCCCTGTCCTACTGTTTCTTTTTTTTCTTGTTCGTATCCATTTCATGTATTTATAACCACGTTCATACTTATACCTTTTATCTAATAATTGTTTGACAAAATAAATAAATAAATTGTTTGACAAAATAAATAAAAAATAAAAAAATAAAACATGTTCTGATGCTAAGGAATTCTACTCCCCCTCCTCACTTGAAAAGAAATCTGTTCCAAATGCAAAACACAAGCAGAGGAGAGGAGTTTCAGTTTTAATTTCAAAGCTAAAGCAACCAGCTTTAGTACAGAACTGTTGAGCTAAGTCACGGGCTCCTTATTGTCTCCTTGCTCACACAGCAAATACTGTTTCAGTTTCCAAACAGTCCTCAACCCTCTCACACACTGACAGGACACTAGCCAGATGCATACCGATGGATGCTGGTAAGCAGAGGCATAATTTTTTCCTCTTATTTTCCTCCCCAAAACCTAAGCCCAGTCACATAGTTTTGTAGAAAAGCATGGGTATAGAGCTACTTTTTAAAATAAAATCAAAACTTCTTTGAAAAAACACTTTACTCCTATTGGCTGAAGATTACCTAATTGTTTTTCAGGTCTTCTGAGATTTATCAGACAATGTGAACTATCAATGGGTTTTGCAATGGGCTATCATTACTGTACAAAATAGAGAAATGATTGTTGTTTTCTTTTTCCTGACTAATAAGGATGACATCAGAACATCCAGAGCACTATGGAGAAGATATGGACATGATGTTGTACACCTATGATCATTATATCCGCGGAGCAACTACAACATTCTCTGGTGTAGAAAGGTAGATTCAGAAATGCTGTTGAAAGCTGAATCTTTGCCTTAAGACAAATGGATGATTGCACTGTGAAACATTTTTTAAATGATGAATATGAAATTATTGCCTAGGCACAGGGGTGGGTTTCTACCGGTTCTGTCCACCTCTGTAGAACCGGTAGCTCTGAAAAGCAGCATAGAACCGGTTTTATGTCTGCTGGTGTTTTTGTTCACCCGCCCACCCGGGCTCTTATCTGACCTTTATTTCCTGATTTTTTTCAACTTCAGCTGCCGTGCGAGGCACAGCTGCAGTTAAAAAAGCAGGAAAAAAGGGCTTTGTGAAAGGCTGCTTCTCTGCATGCAACATGCTGATGACGAGTTAGAGGCACCCAGCTGTCAGGTGCAGGGAAGCACATAGTAAATCACCGAACCTCGTAAATGACCGAACTGGTAGTTAACCCTGTCGGATTCCACCCTGCCTAGGCATGGTAGGAGCAATGGACATAATGGAAAGCATGATGACTTTTCTGAAAAGCAGAATGACAATTAATCTTTTAACAGTTTACAATTAGCTGACAGCCAGACTTATATCAACCTTTTTTGTTACCTCGCAGTGTTATCTTAAGAGACCCCTTTCAGTAATGGCAATTCCAAAACAAATACTTTAAGTATAGAAAGTGCTTAGCACTAGACATTAATAGGAAGAGGATATTTTATTATATATTAAATACTGATATTGATATTGTAATTCAAGATATTAATTTCAATATTTTTAGAATATAGATCTACAATACTGTACTTATTTGACTGATGTGGCTTCTACACATTTTGCAGAATTGAAGGAAGATTCCTTAAAAACTGAAGCAATTTAATGTTACTGTTTGAAACTGTAACATCAAAAGAAATTACAACTGAATTTCTTATATTTTGCTGAAAACTTTTAGAGAGGATGACCTTGCTTATTTAGTGAATTAATTTTATAATGAAGGAAATCAATTTATCACAGGGTCCATTTTTGACCACACTTTATATCTGAAAGCAAAAGAAAGCAACATCAAGCAATTTGTACATTTGCTTTCAGAATAATTTGAACATTCTTGAAATAAAAAGCAATTCAGATCGATAGACAATACTGTGGTAAATCTTTCTTTTTGGGTTATACCTTCAAGTGATGGTTATCACCTGACAACTGCCTGGATGAGTCCATGCAGTTGTCTTGGAAGGATTTTCTGAAGTGAATAGAATAGAATAGAATACTTTATTGGCCAAGTGTGATTGGACACACAAGGAATTTGGTGTAAATACTCTCAGTATACATAAAGAAGGAACAAAGAAAGAAAGAAAGAAAGAAAGAAAGAAAGAAAGAAAGAAAGAAAGAAAGAAAGAAAGAAAGAAAGAAAGAAAGAAAGAAAGAAAGAAAGAAAGAAAGAAAGAAAGAAAGAAAGAAAGAAAGAAAGAAGTGGTTTGTTATTGTCTCTTTCCTAGGGCTGAGAGATAATGACTGGTCCAAAGTCACCAAATTAAAACTTTCCCAGGTTATAGCCTTCTGGCTTTAACCATTATACCAAACTGCCTCCACTTAATCATCACATCTGAGCTACAAGAATATAGCTATAAAATCTGCTCATTTTTAATAATGGAAAGTTCATTTCTCCCCCTTTTTCAATGGAGTATGTTTTGCTTTAGTTTGTTTCTAAGCAGCATTGCTTCTGGATAAAATTGCATTTTGGGAAAATTCTATGAGACCTTACAAAACAAAAAGATAAAGTACAGCCATTTTAAAACAAATTTCCAACTTTGTTTAGGCTCAAGACCCAAGTATTTCAAAATCAAGTTAGAGACCTTGCTAAATGAAGGAAAGAATAAATATTCATTTATGGTTGTTTTTCTTTTGGTAGAAAATCATAATTAATTAAACAAAATCAAAAATAAATAGAATATTAACATATTTAGCTTCACCTTCCTATTTATAATGTATTAAATCTTGTTTTTTTATTTCTCTTCATTTGCAGAGATCGTCAGTGGAAATTTATTGTCTGCAGGATGACAAATTTTGATTGTCAATTTCAAAATGCTTAAAAATTCTGAATATATGCTATACTTCAGAGTTTGGGTAGGAAATAAATAAAAAGGGTAAAAGGGAAAAAAGACAGGAAAGTCAATTCAGTAATAAAAGCATTAATATCTTACATAGGTTTGACTCTTGCATTCCAAAAAGCCTGGTAAGTACAATATTGGGTTCAGCTTTTCTTTCTGCAGGTGAATTCATAGGTGAATTCTTAATTAGAGAATAGATTTGCTGCCTTTGATCTCATAATATCCGCAGAGCCTGTGTGCACAGTACTTGAATTTCCATTGCTTTCCATTCACATGCCTATCAATTGCAACTGCAGAATCAATGTTAATTTGGGAGTATGCGTGGCCAGACTCTCCTCCCATAACAATGCAACTTTTACTCATATGTTGGTGTCAATTCTTACATGTGCCACTACTATTAACTGGGTATAGGAGCTGCTGGGCAGAGGGCGATCTTTGAGAAAACTGCAGTTCATTCTCCTGATTTTTTTAAACAGTTACGGTAGATGCTTACTTGCTTAAACTTGGATAAAGTGACTTCCTTTGTTATTTAGCTACTCTGTACAAATAGAGCTTGGTTTTGCATAGCAATTTTATATCCGCTGCATCCGCTTACTTACTTGCAAAAGTTCTCTTTATTCATATTTGTTCACACTGCTGAGGTTAGCAAAAAGAATTTCAAACCATATTATTATTATATTATATCCATGTTAATAGCAAGGCTGGTTGGCAGCAGTCACTTTTAAAGATTATTCGCTTACATTTTTAATAGTTTGAGTGTTTACACTTCAAGTGAAATAAAGTACATTCTGAGGACCACAGTTTGAATGATATCAGATTATTTTTGTAAATTGTTATGTATCTGTGTTGTTTAAATAAATTCTAGAATATTAAAGCCCCATGGAAAAGAGCAATAGCCCTTGTGTAATTATGTACAAAAACTGATTATATTTCAGCGGCTTTTGCATTGTAGCTCAAATGTGAATATAATTTGGTTGAATATTGTTTAAAGCTTAACTATGAAGGCAATCACTGAGGAATAATGGTAAAAGGAAGTTACTTAAAAATCAAATATAAACTAATGCTGTGCAATTTATTCTAAACATTGCTATCTATTATTCAAGTATATTATGAATTATTACAATTAAATGAATAAAATAAAATTATATGGCAGTTCAGTAGCTTATAAACAGTTTTCAACAATTGTTTGTGCATTTAATAATTGCAAACAAATTAACTGTAGAGATTCTGTTGCTAAATGCTTAATATAAATTAGCAACTGCTATAAACCGCTATATTCAAAAACAATAGATACAGATGATTATTTATGGATTTGGTTTCACTTCATTATGAAAGTACTAAAATTGCATGCCTTTGAAAAGGATTAGGAAAATTTTAAAATATGAATGTTACATAAAAAGCAACTGAAGTGAATTCTATCCTTTCAAAAAAGAATTAAAGTGAAATATCTTGTATCTAGCAAAAATAGAAATTAAGGAAAGGGCATAATTTTACATTGTTAATGGATCAACCCATCCATTAACTAATGCAACCTAAAAAAACATATGCCCATTAACACTTGAACAATATGCTTCAGTTTTCATATCAAAACAATAGAAAGAAAACTTTCAAAACTGTGTTCTGAGAATCTTGGCATTTCAAAAGGCAGCTTTAGCAATATCTCTCCTGAGGAATCAAGATTAGCTTGGCTGAACCAACAGAACTCCAAATCTTCCTCTGAAATGGAATCTTTTGCGAAGAACGTGATATTGTAAATCACAAGAACAATTTCTTGGAAGTAAGTAGAAGAGTGAATATTAATGGTGTCTTAATTATATGCAGGAATGAATGACCTCTGTAGAAGTTTATGATCTTTGCAGAGCAAAAAACTACTGTATATTGTTCATACAAACACGCACACGCACGCACACACACACACACACACACACACACACACCTTCATTTAAGATATGCTTATGAAGCAAGAAAGTTCTTGTGCCAAGTTTCCCTACAATAGTACTATGATTTAATCTTTATCAGAATTCTCCTTAACTGTAAACTGCAAGGAATGTCCAGAAAGCCTTCTAGTATTTCTCTACAAAAGCTGCAATTCTGGAATTTGCCAGAGAAATTATCATTAAGAAAAATATTTCCTAGGCCGTGTTTCTCTGAGAGAACCAAAATAAACAGAAATAGAACTCATAGAGTGTATATTTACATAAATAATAGCTTTATTATCATTCCCTGGAAAGGTACTCACATATCTGCTTAATTTTAGCTTCTGTACTCATTGCTATGCAAGAATTTAGATAAGACTTTTCCTATTATTTGTAATTTTTTTGACTTGATATGGCAGAGATTGAGCTTGGGAATTTCTCACATAAAACATATGCAATAGAGATGCAGGTCCCACTAATTAGTTTTAGGATTTTTTTCAATCCATCTTGAATCTGTGCATGCAAATATTTAATAATGGTGGGAGAAAGAGAGAGTGATTCAGAACTCATTTGCATCTAAATATGGCCCACATATCCCTAGCAACAATTATTTTGCTGTGTCTTCATGATGTTGCCTTTATCCGATCACCATCTCTTAAATGAATCAGACTTAAAATCACCCTTAGCTGAAATGGTATCAGCTAACAATTACTGGCTCACAGGTTTCACCATGGATATTCTGACACTTTTAAGCAGCCATTTTATAGGTGATTCAGTGAATGGTGTGGTGGCCTAGTAGCAAAGATGCTAACTTCCCACTCGGAAGGTTGGCAGTTCATTCCTGCATAGCAGCAGATGTTTCCTAGGGTACAAACTGCAAAGACAAAAAAAAAAATCTGCTGCATATTCCATGTGACATCAGGATGAGTATCCAGCCAGTAAATGCAGCTCCATCCAATCACCCAATTCTACTCTGAATTAAAGAATTAAAGGGGTTCATAACAAGGGGGTTCATAGCTGATTCACTCACATGATTCTTAAAGGGATATAATAATAAGGTTGGCATCTATTGGACACTTTAGGACCTCATTCCTTTATTCTATATGCACCGTTGTCTGTCATTCTGTTTTAGGTAGCAGAAAAGTGCAGTTCCCCTGTATCTATTATTCTCTGAAGTTATGCCTGGCCTGGGAGACCTTGAACAGCAATGGGAGCAGATAACTAGGTGGGATGCCTAGTTTTCTACTGTTTCATGGTACAACCCTTCCTGCCGTAAGATGTGTTCAGACTGCTGTTGAACAAGGTTTTAGTACTCTTCTGAAATTGTACTAAACATGGCTCCAAAGTTGACTATCAGTGAACAGCAGCTGAAAGACAGATTCCATTTGCATGAATTTGCACAAAGCATTCAAGAGAGAAAAAACAGAGGGCATTCAGTGGAGAGTTAAGTTCATTAGTCTAGGCTTATGTCAAACTTTGCCTCCTCTGCAAGCTTCAAATCCAATCTACATTAACAAGAATGATTGGTGTAGGCTTTCCTGCTGGTTATGGTTGATGGAAGGGATGGGAAATACACCAATCCTTGTAAATTGTAATCAAGGACAACTGCATTTGTTGTCATTGTGCCTATGAGAGGATAGGAATGACTAGTGAAAGCAACAAGTTTTATATTTTACCACTTCCATGTGTATACAATTAACCGTCCATTTATGACTGAGGATATAAATCAAGCCTGAATTATGCTGACAAGTCATCGCAGTTGTAAGCCAAAGCATCATGTGACTGCACCTGATTTTTCAACATTTTTGCAGTGGTCATAAAGAGAACACAATGATCATTAAGTAACCAATTTTCCCCACAGAACATTTTTTTGCTAGAAATTAGCAGCCACTACCTGAAACCAGAAAAACGTCTTTGCAATTTATGGTTATGTGATTAACAAGATCCTGCAAATGGCCATAAAGATGAGCTTGTTGTCAAGTGCCCAAAATGTGATTATGTGTCCATAGGGGCTATTCTCATAACTTGGAAAGTAAGGCATAAGTAGTTTGTGGGAATCCAAATTTCAAATGGTAGCTAAATGACAAGCCATAAGTCAAAGATTACCTGTATTATTTTAAATCAACTGAAGCAAGAACTGAGAAAAACAAAAAGAGACAGAGAAGTTTTAAAGAAAAGATGTCTTGTGATTCACTGATCCAGTATGTGCTAAGCTTTGACAAATGTAAGCTTGAATAAATCATTGCTTTTGTGCCTATTTATAGGCAACCCACTTTATTTCATTTTAATGCACATAGATTCTCCCTGCCCCAGACTTTAAATCTGGAAATTGAAGCCCAATGGAAATTACTTTTGCAATGTCCATAGCTGTTTACCAAGAGGCTCCCTACTGTGATCTGCCATAAATATTAGATACTCTTGATGCTTCTGCAAAAAGCTATAATGTAATTTTTATTGATGGCATTCTACTGAAAATAGTTATGCTGTAACAAGAGAAGATAGTTTAGATGATGTCAAAGGAAGAGAAACAGTGCTCTTCAACCATGTAATGGGGGTGTACATCTTATTTTCTGAGTGTCACCCTTAAAAAGATGTTTCTCTTTTGTACTTTATTTTTAATAGTATTGGACACCCACCCCTACTCCAGCCTGAGGTCATCTAAAAATTTAATGAACCACAATTCAATACCATTCTCTAGATCAGTTTAAAAATTGCCGATTAGCATATGGCCAAAGTTAGAATCGGATGTGACCCAGTTGATACTGCCCCCTCCAGAACAAAGCAGAACCATTTATGAGTTGTTCAACCCATTGCAAATTCTCTTGACTGTAGTACCATCTGTCTATACGCTTCTTCTTTACAAATGCATGATACATTTTGTCAAGACTCTGACTGAGATGAAAGTCACTACTCCTAGAGTATTCTCTTAGCCTTATAGGCAACTCATTCTGTCATAAGAAGAGATATCCTGTAATAGGATGTGTTCTTAACAACACTACAATACATCCTGGTAACAACAGCAACAGGGCTTGCATAATGACATATTTTCTTATACCTTGCTTAGTACAAGGGAAGGTAAACTGATCTGTCTGAATCCTTTCACTTCCCCTTTTTCATAGTCTCTTCTCCAATATTCTTGTTTCTCTCCAACTCAATTTCCATCAAAAATTCCATACAACAGTTCTGAGAAGACATTTTGACCATTTCTTCAGCATCTTGTGATATAATTGCACTGGCTCTGGAGACAAAAGTTCATTTAAGATTGCAGAGTGGATTCTTACTATACCTTTATCAATTCCGAAGTGTGTTTTTCGTTGTTTGCTGAGACATACTAGGAAAGGCTCTTTCGCTCTTTTGAGAAAAGACAAAAAAGATGTTAAGCAGTTCCACCTTATCCTCATTTCTTTATTTATCCCGCCTTTATTGTTTTTATATTATATATTTCTAATACTCCTTCTTTCTCCCATGTGCAACAGACTAATAGCTTCCATGATAACTTTACTTCAGAGTGTCTCAAACACCAACAGTTACAGTTTGCATTCTGTTAGTTCAACCAAAGCCAACTATGCTGCACCCTATTATGGGAACTTTCCTAGCTTGATATGTCTCCAGTGTGCAAGACTGCAGTGAAGTGAGAAAAGGCACTTCTTAGAAAACCCAGACACTGTGATAGAAGGCTTGCAGATAACAAGCTGGAAAAGGATCAGAGAGATTGGCGAGATAAGTGACTGATGTTTGAAGACATTTTATCTGAACTTTGTCATCTTTTACTTCCACCGAAGGCTGGAAATAGCTCAGGATGAGCTGCTTCTCCCTAGAGAGATTGTAGGCAGACCCAGAACTGCCTGGCAGTTGGAAGGACATGCAAATTAGTTTTTTAAAAATAGCTGGATGAGTGGGTCAGGATTCCTTTGTAGCCATGGAGATATGCCTGATATGCCTACTCTTATATAATATATGTAAGGAGTTATTCTCCTGTTAATATGAATATAAATAAGAATTGGTCCCACTGAATGGCCCACAATTAATTTAAATTAATGGCATGCAATTTCTTTTCAGTTTTGTTTATCTAATGTAAATTGGTATAAGCCTGCCTTCTCTGTTGATCTTGGATTCAGCTGTAGAAAAACTGGGCTAGACTTTAGTTCTAACCCACAGCTATCTCTTAAACTGCAATCTTATCTCCTCAGAAGAAATATTTATGAAGTTATGGCCAAATGCCCCTTAAAGATTCATTGTCACATCCCTCTAACCATGACATGAAAATGCCTTACAAAATATTTTTAAGAAACCAGCCCTCATGACTTTGTTTCCAGATTACCTTCAGCCTGCCTTCAAATTTGGCCTAAAATCATACTTATATCTAAATACTGTAATTGTATTTTTAAACCTATTTAAAAGGTTATTAAGTCATTCTGAAGCTAATTTACCATATCTTCACTGTAATTCCCTATATATTAATTGTGCTTCATTGAGGAAACTGTGTGTATGTGTCAGCTTGTTTGCTTACACAGTTCTGTCAGGAAGATCTAGGCAGACATTTCCTAGCTGACAATTTCCCATATAAGATGAGGCTTCTTCATTTCAATCATGTTCTTAGATATCCTTTTGAAATCTGTGTGTAGAAATTTTAATATGAAAGAAAAAGTATTATAACACCCATTCTGACCAGCTAGTTTCCTTTCTTCTGAATTCTTTACTCAAATTTGCATTCTGGGAGAAGTATATTTCTCATTTTCCATTCCATTCTTTTCAGTTTTTCATTATGCAACTTGATAGGTTAGTTGCCAAATTGCGAATATGTCAAGTTTGGTTGATCATTTTTTAAAAAGAACATGCTGAAAGATGTGTACCTTGGTGCACATTTCCTCAAAAACATGCTTTATTCTTGGCCTTTTTATTTAATTTACTTTTTTACCTTTACCATACATGAAGAATGCATGTTTGCACAGCCTTTTCTTTAATATACTTATTTTACTTAGCAAACTATTACAAAATTGTGGACAGTGTAAATTTCAAAAGATGATTAAGTTTATTTTGTATCAGTTAAAAATGCAAAATTACAAAAAATTGCATTGCAATATTGGCCAAACACATTCCAGACAGCTGAATCTCTGCTCTAAAAATCCATTAGACAAGTACTAACATTGACAGGATCCAACAGTTGGGTTAGAGATTTAACCCCAAGCCAATTGAATTTCATTGCTGTGTAGCATTATGGAGAATCTCCTTAAATACTTAATGTATTGTTAGACTTCAATAGCTACTTGAATGTACGAGAATGCATTGCTGCCAAGGTTCCATTAATGTTCAAGCAAGGCATTTATCTGTACTTGTGGGAAGTGAAAGTATCTAAAATAGAGATGCTAATTGCACATATTGTTGAGTCACAATTTCCAGCATCCTTTTTTACTTACCTTTGAGCAATATCTATAGATTTCCTCACCCGCTACATGCTTGATTTTGTTTTATCTGTCTTTGGTCTTGCCATATATCTTCTATATAATACTAAACTATTGTCATTATGACCTTTAACTGAGCAAAATAGTGCATCATAGGAGCTAACCTAGAGAATGTATCTAAATTCCAGGTCAAATCACTCTGAATGGAATGAAATTAGTGGAAGCTGTGGCTGCTTCAATTCTTCTGGCTGCTGCTGTGGTCACAGAATCATTTTCAATGGTTTATGCCAGATTTGCAATCTCTCATTTCCTACTTCACCATTAGCCACTCATCTACGGGAAGGGAAGGAATGGATACCATAAATACATTTTCTAGTCTAATTATTGGGTTGGATATTAATATATAGACCCACATATTAATAAACTGAGAAACAAATAATAAAAGGCATTGCATCAATGGAAGCATCAAGATTGGCCTAAATACAAAAGTTTTTTATTCAGAAAATAAAACTAAATAAAACAAAAACAATACAGATAAATCAGTGTACATTTCTGTAGGAAGAGTTTTTATCTACTAGCTTTATAAGCCTTACTAAATCATGCAGCAGGATCTTTAATGCCAATCTTAAGATCCAGACAATTTCAGATAATTTTTTTTTACATAAATTGATAATATATTATTGTGGATTTTAAAGGTCAAGTCTAGCCCTTTCAATGGAGCCTGAAAATGAATAGCCAACAGTTCATCTAGTATGCCAGTGGTTCTCAATCTGTGGTTCACAGATCCCTGGGGTGCAGTGATGTTATCATAGGGGGTCTGTGAAGGTTGAATAAATATTATGACTTAAATCTTGAGTTAAGTGTTGGGAGTCCATGGCCATAGTCGTGGCCACAAAAGATATTTAAAGGGGATCCATGAAGAAAAGGTTGAGAAACACTGTAGTATGCTATTAGTACAATAGTAATAATGTGATCCAAATACATAGTAACCAGCTGCTTTTTTTAATAGCAGGCTTTGCTTGAATCATCTCTAAAGGCACAGTCACCTCTCAATTCATGGTGAAGATTGGTTCTCTTCAGAGTGTAGTGTTAAATATTCAAGCATTCCCTGTAGTCTAAATGGATTCCCCAGAACATGTTGGTGGTCATATCCATCACAAGAGCAATTGTTTTTTTTTTTTTGCATTAGTGGGTGATATAGATAAGCTTGTTATCAAAGCTTTCATAAATTAGAGGTGGTGAACCGTGCTTTTCTTTGCAGTATACTTTTATTGCACATAACTCTAGGAAGTACAATCTAAGAAGTACAGAGAAAGAAAGAAAAAGAAAGTAAAACTCCTCTCCTGCAAGCATGCGCAGTAAATCAAACATCACAAGACACTCATATCTTAGTTGCTATAGAAACATGATAACAATTCTAGTAGATTCTGGAAGCTTAGCAGTCAAATCAAAAAGAACATAGTGATACCTGTCCTGCATATTATATTGATACATGAATAAAGCCAGAAGGGCATCAGTCAGGGAGCTGAGAGAATCCTGGGAATAAATGACTGACTAATTGGTTAAACAGCACTTTGACACATAATTACACAGCTCAGAAAAACTAAATGCAGATATAAAGAATGCTCACTGAGAAACTTCTAGAAAAATGTAGAGTTCCCATCATTTTCATGATCACCCATGTACACATTAAATCAGAATCAAAACTAGTTGCTCTTATTTTCCCCTACTTTTTAATTTCAGTGCATGAGTCAAGTGAAGAAACCAGAAGGCATTTTAATTAAATTCAACAGGAGATGGGGAATCATACTGAAGGATTCCATTTCAAGACTTCACCCTTTCTCTCAATATAAAGAGTAAATTTATATTTAAATGAAACTAGGGGGGAAAGAAAATATTCCATTAATTGCCAGCTGTCAAATCCTAATCAAGTTTGTACTGAAATCTGAATTCCTGTTTTTGGACTAAAGCAAAGAAGCATCTTGTGGTACCTTAAAGACTTGCTGATTTCTTATCATATAAGTTTTCATTACTCAGAGGCCAGTTCATCCGTTTAAGCTTAATCAGGTCAATTTGTCAATTCGTAACCATAATACCAAATGCATCGTGATATCATGATGGAACCTCCATTCTTTCACACTTCTGTTACACATATGTAGGTAAGGCGGTGAATTTTCCTTGTTTTATTATGATGTACATTTTTTTCATTTATCCCATGTTGCCCAACTCTTTAGACAACTGTGTTTATCAGATGCATGGAATATGCAATAGAGGTATAAATAGGAATATAGAATAGAGTGCTCTCTATGCACAACTATCGGTGAAAGAGATGAATATGGTTTTGGGAAGTGAAGGTAGGAAAAATGATCAAGAACAATCACTAAACTGAGGGAGTTACTAACAGATAATTCCTGATGAACTAATGTCTGCTAGACTGAGAATAGTCATAAGCAACTAAATGACACAACATCAGGGTAATGGTTTATGGTATTGAACTCATAGTGGGGAGACCCAAGTTCAAGCCTAACCTCAATTGTGAAAGTTCATTGAGTGACTTAAGGCCTGTCCTATTTCACAGAGTTCTTGTGACAAAAATGGAAGGAGAAAACATTAAATGCGCAACCTTGATCTCCAGTTGATGAATAGTAAATTATTCCTGGAAACCAGTATGACCTTGTGTTTAATTTCAGTGGGATATCACAGTTTGAGAAATTTTGGATTTAAATTCAGTCTTTTTGATAAGCAATTTGAACAAATGTAGGTGGCATATAAGTCTTGGTTGTAAATGATAGTTTTTGTGGTGGGTTTGGTGGAAAACTGTAGCAAGTAAGTCCATGTGGTGATCCATTGGTTGTCTATATAAGGTTTACATGCTTTAACATTGTGCAAATATATGGCATGCTTATAACATACCAACTTCTAAATTTTACTACTACATCCATCATTGTTAATATTCTTGTAGGTACTATCAACATTCAGTTCCACAGCAAGCTCTAAGCAAACAAGCTGAATGTCACAAATACTGTTTTCTCTTTCAACCAATTTTTTCAGGTTCAACTGCAGAAATGAAGATAATTTACCAAACAAATATTACCAATCAGTACCGACTGTGATTGTCTACTCCACTACATCCCTCCACTCCAGACACATTAGGCAAAGATAGGAGTGACTATCAAGGGAGCAAATGTTATGACTGAGGAAAATGTAGCCACATGTTGGAAGCTAGAGTTCTCTGTCTTTGCTCTTATATGCATGCTGTTGCTCTCGGGAGCAATGGTGCATGCATTCCTGTCTCTAGTTTAGAATTAAAATTCACTCATCCGTCTGGTCAACTTTTATTTGTGGGAGGCAAGATGTGCTACTTTGAGTTAGGATGGTACAGTTCTTGAAATAATTAGGGACCTGCATTTTCCTTCCAGTCAAAGAAAATACCAAGAATCCCTTTTAGCAAAGCAGAGAGCCTTAGAACAAGAAATCTGGATGCTGTGTTACAAATAATAAAAATGTGGAGTTCCCCCCACTTCTTTTCTTTTTGGGCTATAAACAAATATTTGGAAAGATTCTTGGTGACTGTCTTACTGAATTAGTGGGTGTTTCAGCTTCTCTTGTACAACTGGGAGGGAGCAGCAGCAGATGTCAGATTGTTTATAAGATATCTGTGCTACAACAATGTGATATGACACTCAGCAGCTGTTCTACTGGCCACTTTCTCATTTTTACACTCTTAAAGTAAGGAAAGAGCAGATGGCTGAAGAAGAAATCCAAGATTTCTGTCTTTTTTTCTCCAACATGTTTTCTTAAGTTTATTGTAGTGCATATATGGAAAAACAACAACCACAGTAAATTTCAGCAACATTGCTGAAATTTCCTTCAGCAATATTACTTTTTAATCCAAAATTCCAACAATATTTCCTCTTTGTGCTTAACTTCAGTAGAATGTAGGTTTAGTTCACATTGAAAGGATCATAGAACAAACCAATCCAGAATTATCATTCAAGGCAGAAATGGCCGGCCTCAAATTGTTACATTTCAGTTACATTATGTGAAGATCCAACTTCCTTGAGATATCCATCATGACTAGCAAGAATTGTTAAAATTTGATACCAACTCGATTGCGCATAATCGTTAAAAAAATACTCCCTTTTGCATAAACATAACTTTATATTTTAAATTTTATTTTAGCCCTAAGAAAATCCTCACTGAAAGTGTTTCAGTGAACTGTCATTATTAATTTAATAATAAATATACATCAAGCTCCTCTGTACAGAAATTCTGAAAGATTTCTTCTTTTCTGATATATATATATATAAATATGATTGTGGGATGTACTGACAGGTAAGACTAACACCAATGGCTCACAAACCTTCTTAGCACATAAGCTCCTGAATGTATTTTTAGCTAGTTAGTTTATTTAATTTTGTGATGATTCTGAGCAGCTTACAAACAAAAGGTGGAAAAACATATTCAAAAAAGAAGACAGCCAACCATAAGAATAAACACTCTGTTTTAAACCAGACTAAACTAAGCTAAACTAAAGGGGAATTTTGTTTATTATATGATTAATTCTTTGAGCAGGTGACAGTTCTGTGTTATCTGCTCTGCCTGTGTTTGGAGTTTCCTGACATGAAACTGGTTCAGCACAACTATTTCTCATATGTAAATATTTTCAGAAGGGTTTTTTGAGTGTGTGTGTGTGATATAGACAATCGCATAAGCTGACCTGTAGCTGGTGGCTTGGCTGTTCTCTGGATTTATTTGTATGTAAATTGTTGTAGTATACTTTTAATCAGAATTTTTATATGATTTGTGTGATTCTAAATTAGATCTAGATACTACATAGAACATTTGCCCTGTTATTTTTAATAAATGTGTAGAAAAGAGATTTTTAGCTAGACTTATACCACACCTGCCATCTTGCATCTATTCGTAAGCATATTGAATAAAGCTTTCTTTGGGGCACGAAGGTTGCTATCCCAAGGAGCCTATCATTGGGAACATCTGTGTGATGGAAAGCACTCTATCCAATCATTATTAAGAAGAAATCTACATATCTGGAACAGTATACGTGGCAATATATTTGAAAAAGTCAGTGATAACTTGAAAATTCAATTGTTGTGTTTTTAAAAACCAGACATACAATCTACTAGTAAAACAGACGAAGAATTCAATTGGAATAATTTATTTCTGCTACTCAGTGTTTTGACTGAACTATAAATCTTGTGATGAATACAATAGCTTAGTGTTTTCCCAGCAATGAAAAAGAATTATATCAACAAAAAATAAAATTAATATCAAAGTACCTTTTCTATTTGTGAATGATTTTATACACCTTTTGTCTTTTTCCTTTTCTTTTTCCTCTTTCTCATATTTTCTCTTTTCCTCCTTTCCCCAACTTATTTAGCAGCTCTTCAAATAGCTATTGTTATCCATACTGAAAATAACATTTGTTTAAGGTCTCTTCTTCCAGCTAGCCAGCCAAAAACTATCTCATAAAATTTCTCACCAACAAGGGTTTCAAAACATGAAATCCAACCAGGGAGCATTCAAAGAGTAGGAGATATCTCTACTTTGTCCAGTGGTATTAGTTACTATATACATCCAAGTTTTGTTTCAGTTGGTTGGCTTCCCATAAATTACAACAGTTCCAAGAGAATCTATCATGACTGCAAATTTCCATTCATCTTGAATGACAGGTATTTCCTGTATTTGAATTACAATTAGAACAGCAATGTAGGTATCAGTTATTGGCTGAATAAAAAGTTTTGTTTAATTTTGTTTCCTGTTTTATTTATTCAACAGCTAAGAAAAAATTCTTAGAAAAATTTTTCACTAAGCATACCTACATTGATTTATTGAATAACTGCTATTGCCTATTGGCATTAGGCACAAGGTTGTAAGATACTTTAGGGGAAGACAATTATTTAATAATGGTAATTAAGTTCTAAGCTAATAAGAAGCAAAATAATTTTGCATATATTCAACATATGCAGTTTATTTTACAAAAAATACATTTATAAATGAATATTTGGTGAGAAAATATATTCAAAACTAGGAAAAATGAAGGAAAACTATGTTTTGAATCCCCTTTTTAATTTTGATTAGTTGAAATTTAAGTTTAAAATTAAATAAGATGAAATGGTTTTATAAACTAACCCATCTAAGTCTGAAAATCAACTGATCATTTCAATCACAAATGATTCAAAGCTTGGCTAATAAACTAACACATAAATAACTCTTAGGACAGTAAAGGAAATATAAATATGATTGTTAAAATGAGCATAGTAGGCTGCTTTATTATTGGAGGCTGCATTATTTCAATTGCGTCATTACTGAATTAGACATATCTTCTTTCTGGCACATATTCACTGTTTTAGTGTTCTCACTGACCACACATCCTTCAAAATAGCATCTGATTTGTTATGTTCTTCCTTTTCTACTCTGGAGGGGTCCTTCAAAGTAAAATTATGTTTGACAGACAAAAAGGACTGATTTTTAGTTCTGCCAGCAGGTAGCAGTTGTGCCAGGAAAAGAAAACACACTGTCTCAAATATATACTGTATATAAAAAAAATGGGGGAGAAACTGGGAAGAAAATGATGAAAGAATAGTAAAGGAAACTCCAACAATAGGAAGAAATAGACAGCAGACTTTTTGTCTGAGGAAAAAAAGTTTATAGATGTTACATAAAATAATGGAGAAGAAATCCTTTCTCCCTAATAGTACTTCTGTTCTCAAGGAAAGAACTTTTGCAGGTGAGCCATTGGAAGGAAGGAAGGAAGGAAGGAAGGAAGGAAGGAAGGAAGGAAGGAAGGAAGGAAGGACGTTTTGTCTAGAGGTTAAGGCTCTAGACTAGAAACCAAGAGAGTGTGAATTCTAGGCCTGCCTTAGGTATGAAAGCTGGGTCTCAGCCTAAGCCATCTCATGTGGGGAGATGGCTCTTAATGTGAGGAAAATAGGAGTAGGAGCAGTGGTGGGGCTCAAAATTTTTTACTACCGGTTCTGGCATGGCTTGGTGGGTGTGGTGTGGCTTGGTGGGCCTGGCAGGGTAAGGATATTGCAAAATCCCATTCCCTCCCCACCCCACTAACCTGCTTACCAGCTCCATTCTCCTGTGCAGGGCAACAAAAGAAGACCCAGCCAATCAGGCAGAGAATAGATAAGGGCGGAGCCAGTCAGAGATGGTATTTGCTGGTTTTCCGAACTACTCAAAATTTCCACTAGCTGTTCTCCAGAACTGATCAGAACCTGCTGAATACCACCTCTGAGTAGGAGGAAATACTGGGTTATTTTTAAAAAATAATGAAGCTGGCAAATAAATAAATAAAGTAATATATAGTAAATAAATATTTAGAGTTTCATTACTAATATCACTCCAGTGATTGCCTATCTTTAGAAGTGGTTTACCTCAGAACTGTTTCTTCCAATTCCTCATGCTAGCTCTGGTTCTTTTTGTCTGCATTTTCCTGAACCCATTTAACCTCAGTCCTCCTGTACTGACTTCAACACTCTTCCCTTCAGGCAGTTTCCACTGAAAATCTTGGGCTCCATTCCATGCTCACATTCTTCTTTTTCCCGTCCACCCTTGGCAATCATCTCCCTGTTCTTTCACCTTGCTAGAAATCAGAAAAGTTGAGGGAGTCTCATTTTCATTCAGTGTGACCTATAAAGATTTTGGCACCTTTGTAATTATGAGAAACAACAGCTGCACAATCCAAAACATGGGAGTGGATATGTATGTGTTGTCCTTGATCCAGAAGGACTTTTCAGATTTCCTGTCCCAGAGGCACCAGCTTCCAAGTGGAATAAAAATTACAGGAAACTGAAAGGGCATGGAAGTAGTATAGGGTTTCTTTTAAAATATCAAAGAGGTTCACATTGAAGCAAAACAACTTTATAAAAAGGATGATCTATCAACCTTCTTCTCTGGCATCTAAACAACTGAATTATATGTCCTGAAACAGCTACTTTGGTATCAACTAATAACATATTCAAAATTCAGACAGTATGGAACAGGATCCTGCTACATCATCCATTTCACTTATCAATATGCATTTCTCCTTGATATGGCAGAAAAGTATTCTGGCATAAAATTTCATACTTCAATTGTTATTCCCTATTCTGTCTCACTAAGGAAGACAGCTGGGCCTTCTAGATTTGATGGAGAAAGAAGTAAAGAAAATGACTGGTAGATTTCCTACCTCTATTTCCCCTCCTATTAAACATCACTGGCTAACAGAAAAATATTCACCAATCATTCACCTTAATGTAGGAAGGAAGGAAGTTTTGACAGATGGCTAGATTTGCAAGTTTAGGCCCTTTGTCAAAACCATGTCTGGTTTATATCTTTTGTGTAGCTTCACTCAAAGGGAATCAGCTAATAGTAAGACTCCTTTTAAACATGTCCTAATAGTGCTGTTCTATAATGGTTTATTGTTTCAAGAACCTATGTATAAAATTCCTGGTCTTTTTCTATTGGCTCAGCAGGAGTCTAGTAAATGAAAGGATAAATGTGGTATCTTCACATACTGCTGCTTTAAGAAATACACACTTTTGCATAGTAGAGAAAAGATGCTTGAAGCATAAAAAAGGGGGATTTTCTCCCATGCACAGCTTAAATATGTGCACATAAGGACCGCCTTATATGTCAGTTCCTACATGGACAGATCTCTCCAGAGAAGCCAGTCTCTAGTCTTTCCTGCAGGCTACTCCAAAATGATTATGAACATCTCTGTTGTTTAGCAAAATAAATTTGACCATGGTCTTCAAATAGCAAAACTGATTTATGGTACCTACTATATTCTTTTAGATAAGTTCAGTTACATCTTGAGGCAACAGTACCTTCTCTACTATCTGATATTGGTAGATGTGAGAGTTTGTAACATGATGATTGGAGATTGGGTTTGCTGTTATGGAGACCATGGGATATCATCAATGCTTCCAATTATATCACAGGAGCAAGTGGGTTGAATTTGGAATGGGCTAATTTAAATATTACTTTTAGGACTTCATAAAAAGAATTTAAATGAGACCAGCCCAAATCAGCTCAATGGCTGATCTTACTGCATATTGCTTACCTCAAAACAACAATTGATTACAATGCAGTTTAAATCAATCTTGAAATGCAATGGATATGAACGTACACAAGAGCATTCCACAGTGAAAATGTCTCAGAATGAACTACTGCAGTAATGAGGATGATTTAAAACCAAGATTTTACATAAAATTAACCCAACCATAATTTTTGAATTCTAGTCTCACTACCGATCTTTGCATAAATAATTCCATTTGAATTATTTTAAAATTCATGGAAAAAAATTACACACCTTTGGAACAACATTAAAGAGGGATTTTCTAGCTGATGTAATTTGGTTGCTTTATGGAACTGCTAGGGTAGGACGTCAGTTAGGTGGCAGCATGGCCAATCCTGAAAATTCTAAACAGAGCTAGATTTAATGATGGAAATTCTGATGGAAATTCCAGGACTGTAGATTTGATTGAGGGGGGGGGGATTCCAGAAGGCAGCAATCAATTTAATTCTGTGATATTACTATAAAAAATTACATGTTTGTGTGCATGGAATCAATTTGAATAATAGACATTATGTATGGTTTGGCCTCAAAAGACACTGAACTTCATTAAATTGGGCATGAGGGATGTTTGTCATGAGACACATCTCATGATCTCCACAATACCAATCCCAGTCTCCCATCATCATGACTCTGTTCTTGTTTTAAAGATAGTGAAGATATTGTCTAGATCAGAGATGGCTAACCTTTTTCGACTCCCGTGCTGATAACTGCATGCGTGCTTTCTTGTGCGCCCTCGCATGCCAGCACCCAGAAAGCAATGAATGCCAGGCCCCTCCACGCCCCCTGCACATGTGCACATGACCCCCCTATTGCACCGCACATGTGCTGTGCATCTATGTATGCTTGTGCAATTCCCCCTCTTGTGAGTGCAATTCCCCCTTTCAAGCTGCGCATCTGCACATGTGTGTGCGATTCCCCCTGTTGAGCATGTGATTTCCCTTCTCGTGCACCGCATGGCTGTGCATGCATGCATGATCCCCCGTGCAATGTGCATCTGAGCATGCACGTGTGATTCCCCTCATGCACAGCACATCTGTGTATGTGCACGCGATCCCCTCACATGCAATGCATCCCTTGAACATGCGCGCAAATCTCCCATGCACCTCCCCTTCACTCCCTGTGCATGCACGCCAGATACCCGACAATCAGCTGTCAGGCAGTGGCACACATGCACATGCACAGCGGGCTCTTCCGGGGCTCACGTGTGGGGGAAATGGCTCTACGTGCCACTTCCAGCATGTGTGGCATAGGTTCACCAACACGGGTCTAGATTCTCTCTTATTCATTCATTTATTTATTTATTCATTCATTCATTTTAAATAGCCATGTATTTCACCATTAAAACTCTGAGTGGTTAACAGCAGATTAAAAAATACAATACAAACTATACCAACAAGATCTGTTACTAAGATCTGTAACGATAACCAAGGGCAAACCCAAATGATAATAAAATAACAGCATTTCATTGGCTCTCAGATTAGTGAGACTGCCACGCTTGGGAACAATCTGGGTTTTTAAATCTTTTTGAATAGCTAGAAGGGTAGAAACCAATCTCATTTGAAAGGGTATGACCGAAGGCCACCTTCTGTGTCCCGCTAGATGATACCCTAGTTTAGGTGACCTAAAGCATATCTCTTCTTTCCAGTCTAGCAGGGCAGATAGAAATAATTTGTCACTTACCAGGCAGACCAAACAAAAAACACAAAGCACATAAAGCAAAGGTGTAACATGGGGGAAACCAACTGTACACATCACTGTAGTGTGGACTTATTGCAGCTTCCAGGTGGTCTTCAAGGACAACTTTATGTAGACTACATTGCAATAATCTATTGGAGATGACTAGGGTACGAATGAGTAAATGAAATTCTTGGCTAATGCAAAGTTTCCAAGATCGCCTTTGGATCTGATCTAGGAAACACTACTGAAACATAACAAATAAGCCAATTTTTTGAATGTGGAGTTTATGCAACTCATGGAAGAACACATTGAGTTATGTATTATCCTATCATCTCTTAGTTAAAGCTCCAAAAGGAAATTCATGAACAAACTAGGACCTATTAATAAATATACAGTTCAAGAAAGAAAAGAGATCATTCAGTTAGCAGGTGATATAATGAATATAGATATAAGACCCTGAAGCGCAATTGGCTTTATATCAATATTTCATCTAATTAAATAGATATAATTTTGCCAAAGGCTGGGGAATGCAGATATTTTAGCTAGAGATGGAAATGACCTGAAGTGATTATATAGCATAGGAAATGAACTTTGATCATTCATGATATATGTACATTGCAAGTATATTAAGGTTACTCTAATTATATATTTCATAAACAACCAATTAACCAATCTTAGAACTCTTATAATGGAACTTCTATTATTAATTCAAATTTGATCTAGGTTTTAGAGATTGCGTAGAAGGTCCTGGATCTGGAGGCAAAAACAGATGACCAATGGGGATGCAGCGAATCACTATTTCTCTGTGCATACACCAGCTAATGTTACCTAAAAATTGCCATAAACAATTTGTTAATCTGCTGCAATATTCCTTCAATTTTTTCTGCAACAGATTAATATAGTTATCCATTTCAAAACGAGCATGCAAGCAATACATTGAATTTACACATTCTATTATAATTTATGGGTGGCTATGGCTGCCAAGCAGTGTAGAAATGCTGGGTGTGATCATACAAAACTGCACATTTTACACATCTTTTGCTCTACCTATTCAGAAAGATATAGCAGGAAAGACACAAAGGTTGGGTTGGGCAGCTATAAAAATTGAATAAATCAGTGAGTGAGTGAGTGAGTGAATGGATGGATGGATGGATGGATGGATGGATGGATGGATAAATAAATGAATGAAATTACTGACAGCCTCTGTCATTTACAGGCCACCTCTAGTTAGGTCTTAACTCAGTAGCTGTAAGGGAAGTCTCAGGCAAACATTTATTATCTTGCAAGTTGTCAACAGTGTTGATATATGTGGAAGAAAGAACATGTATTGTTTGGTAGTTCATCAAGTGACACCATCTATCTAGCCTCAGAAACTGAGCATGATTGAATCTAGCTAGCATTGGCTGGATGGTCACCAGAAAATAAGGAGGTGGTGGGCTAGACATCCGTGAAGAAGGTAGTGGCAAATCATCTGACACAAGGTCTACATGGGCATGGCCATGAAGAGTTGAATGCAACTTGAAGGAGCTAGTAGCAGGCCTAGATTTTCTTTGAACAATGTTTAGTCTTGATTTTTACTGTGGAAAATATAACTGAACATTAATTATTCCAGAAAGCCGGATTGGTTTCTAACTAGGTTAGAAACTGGGAAATCATAAGTTTATCATTTGTTAGGCATGAAGCCTATTAGTTGGCTTTGGGCCAATCGCTTTCTTTCAGCTTTAGGAAGGAGGTAACGGCAAACTACTTTCAAAAATCAAACTGTTGCTGGGAGTCAACACTGACTTGAAACACCCTTCCCCCTCCCAAATATAAATACATTCAGAGGATGCTGTGATTAGCTTTCTCCAGTGTTGTATGATTTTACCCGGCTGATAAGCACTTTTACTGTAAAAAAAAAAATTAGCCAAAGTACTTCATCTTATTTTAAAAGCCTTTGCTCATTTGTAAATGCTGCACAGGTTTGTTAAGCTTGAATTGGTATAAGAATCACATGATCTGATACTGCTGAAGAACATTATGTTCTTTTATTTGTAATTTATGTATACTTACAGTTCTACATGCATAACTACCTTTGAAGAACTTTCTGTAATTTAAAAAAATAGACATACTTTCACTTTGATTGTAGTCTCATTCATATACCGCTGTGCACCATAATTTAGCATGAAAAAGTCAGCTGCATTGACCTTTGGACTAGTGTGCTCCCCCTCCTATGATGGTGCCAGAAAAAAAGTTGGAAGGGTTGCCTCGGTTTTAGAAGACACTACCATAAATAATTGATTGAAATGAAACAAAATTAGACTGAAAAAAGCTGAAAAAAGAGCCATTCTACAAGTTTACTTTTGTTGTTGTTTCTTCTTCCCTTTGAATGCTTCCCATTTCAGTTGTTCATGCTAAGAAATTCAGCTGCTTTCAGTTATAAGAATTGTATAGCATAAGAGATGGGTTTGATTTTATTTTCTTTAAAAATTTTTTTTTTTTTGCAGGACTACTGTCTTTTTATATTCTAAAGGATTTTTTTTTTAAATTAAGCTTTGAAAAACTATCTACTGTGAGATTGAGGTATAACTGCTTTAAATAAATACATATATGAATAGTAAGGGAGATGACTTCTTGGTTAATATTAAGCACAGTTTAGAGTCTAAATATATATGAATTGTGATTATTGGAAACTGGAAGAAAACACCATATTTACCTGTAGTGGAAGTGGAATGAGGAATGAGGAGGAGAGCACAAAAATCAAAGGTTTAACTACAGTTTATTAAGGTTTAAAGGCAACCTGTTTTCTAATTTTTCGTGACAGTATTTCAGGTTCTTCGCTTCTAAGAATAATAGAAATCCCAAGACAGCTTTTTGCAATTCTTTTGAAAGAAACAAGAATTGAAGATATATATATATACTTTGTGATATCTGATTTCAAATCCACAACTTGAGCAGAAGGAAAAGAACTAATTTTGAAGCAGCATCAGCATTACTCAAAAGCACAGCCTTTGGAGGCCTCTCTGCTGTCTTGCCAACCAGATATGCAAAACTGAGAACTTGGCCTTTACTGGCTACAGTCAGACTGCCAAAGTATTTATCTATACTTTGGCAGTCTGTATAATCAAGTAAGGAATATATTCAGTGCTGTTAAACTTAAACTATCAATAAATATCAATAATATTTCTTTTTAATCAGCAATATTTCTTTTTAAAAGATCTTTCACAATAGAAAAACAGGAAAAAAAGTTCACTTTGTATGATGGTAGGAAAAATGCAGAAGTATATTGTACAATTACTTGACTAGTTGTAAGGGTGAGTGAGAAAGTCCTTGAGCAACAAGAATGAAGAGCTGCAGCCTAGGGAACAATCAGATAAGAGAGGTACAGCCTGCAGTTACATAATGAGTGAAAAAAGAAGCCAAGAAAGGATCATCCTTAATATCTCAGACTGTAAACAAAATGGCAGGAGATTTGTACTTTCTGACTTCCCAGATTCTGTTAATGTAGCTTTACAATAAAGCAGAAGGAGCTCATCTGATTCATTTCATATCTGGAATATCTGAAAAGGATGACACTAGTGTACTTAAAAATTTAATATATAGAAATCCAGGGTGAGAGTTGTCCCTAAGGCATAAAAGAAGTGAAGTGACATTTGCTGCTACATTGGTCTACAGAAAATTATTTTCACTTAAGAATGTCATTTATTCACAGAAATGGAAAAAGGGGATACGTAATCATTAGAATTAAATAGCATATTTATAAATGGGCTAGAATAAAATAAAATAGGTAATTAATTATTACCTTACCCTATTTATATTATTTCATTTCATTTTTTTTAAATAGAAGACAACATGGCAAATACTTTCCTTTGGAAGCGATTTCAATTAATCACAATATAAACTGCCAATCGGAGGCGCTTAGGCTAATTCAAAAGTGTGAAGTGCTAATTTCTTACACCAGGGGTGTCAAACTCACGTTGTCACGGCATCATCACATGACATATTGGGACTTTTTTCATCTTCACTAAACTGGCTGTGGCCAGCGCATGATGCATCCCGCCCATGGACTTGGAGTTTGACACCCCTGTCTTACACCCAGGGGTGGGATTCAAATTTTTTAACAACTGGTTCTGTGGGAGTGTCTTAGTTGGTGGCATGGCTTGGTGGTCATGTGACTGGGTGGACATGGCTTGGTGGTCATGTTATTGGCTGGGCGTGGCCAACCCAATATCACTCACATCGAGGCACGCATCTCCTCGCCTGGCCTCTCATGACTGTGGGGATGCTTCAACAGTCGTAAGTGTGAAAAATGGTCATAAGTCACTTTTTTCAGTGCCATTGTAACTTTAAATGGTTACTCCACATAAGCGAAGTACCAGCAAAGGAGGGGAAAAAACTCCAGAGAGGTTCTTGAGTCAGGAAGTCTAGTCCTGCCAAGACTGTAATAAGGGTTAACAGAGAGGCAGTTTCTATAAGCAACACCAGAATGTTTCCTTCCTGCCTTCCTTACAGGATTAGGCCAGTAATTTCTTCTAACAACTGGTTCTCCAAACTGCTTAGAATGTTAACAACTGGTTCTAGCGAGTAGATGCAAACTGGTAGAATCCCACCCCTGCTTACACCATATGGATCAAAAGGGACACATACAGTATAGTATCTTCCTTTCGATTTTGGAGACAGCGTGCCTATTGTTTACAAAATTATCTCCAAATATAGAAACAGGATCTTTCTTCATCTTGTATGCTTTTGGTTACAGAAAGGTCCTGTGCTATTTTGATCTATTGCAGATATGCCAGGAAATGCAAGGCTTTTGGCAGCCTCTTAAGCATTTGGGAACAAGTATCTTCTGGATGGCCTTCAGTGCTGATAACGCTGGCACTGAACAATCACCTTGACATCTCAGCAATGTATTTATTTGTTTGATACGGTTCTTAATGCCTTTTATGAATGCAGTCTTTCCAAAGTGTCCTTAATACAGTTCTATGCCTACATAGAAAAATCACACAATCATAATTTTAATAACAATCAATTAGAAGAACAAGAATACATATTTAAATATTTGAAATTGAAAAGAACTCACCACCAAATAAATGAAAAATCCCACTAGAAAATAGCAAAAAAATATTTCCATAATTGAGAAGCCATTACTCTCAATCTTAATAGAACAGAACATGGGTCTGCAAAATGTTAGGTTAGTTTTTCCTAAAAAGGTTTCAGTTAATTATCTGTTGATCTATGTTCTAAAAGGGAGCAATCAGTGACAACTGCTTTCTCCTGCAATTGAAGAAGTGTTCTAAAATTACAAAGTTGACCCTTTGGGAACTTTACAGCTTCCATCCAATATCAAATGAATCTTATTGTCCAGTTAGTAGATTTCTTACCCACAATATTTCCATTTTGTATAGGAAAACTTCTGTTTATTTTTCTTCATTAATTAGCAGATATCTTAAATAACTTCCTACCACTTTTTATAGATTATATGGTTCCCCCAGGAATTAGTATCTAGCAAACAAACTTAAGGCACTGCATCAACATGGAAATATTCCAGCCTATATCTATGCAGCATGCTATTAAGTAGGAGAAAATCACAAATCAAAGGATGAAGATACAATAGTAGGAATAATAATAACAGTGAAAGCTTTTATACTATGTAATAAAACCTAATCTGGCTTGGCTACTAGATAGAGTTATTAAAGGTGGGTGGGACTTGTTCGTTTGTTGTTTGGCTGGTTGCTTGCTTGCTCTTGCCATAGAATATCACCATATTTATCTATATGGAAAATCTAAGCTATTAACTGATCCCTAATTTCTGCTTCTTATAAAGCTGGGTTTATAGGCAAATAATAGACCTTAGCATTATTCTCAGTAATGGCAAATAATATTTAATAATTCTGAGTTATCTTAAGAAATAGCTTTTCCCAGAATTATCCCCTCTGGTATTTCTCAAGCTCACAACTTTAAAATGTGTAGACTATAGCTCCTAGAAAGCAGCCTCTTAAAGTTGTTGAGAAACACAAATCTATTTGAATTTAAGGCCTCCTTCTTTTACACACTTACCTAGCCATTTTAGCTTCCATTGTACACCTTTGCCAGTTCCTTACTGCAGAATTTGAGAGATGCTTTTTATCTAGTGCTGCATCAATATTATTGTCCTTTTGCATTACAAAAGGATCGAATCTGGTCCTCCCTGAAGCAAAACATTTATTTCTTGCCTGAAATAGTAAATCTGACCTTACATTACAACATTCGTTGTTTGGATCTTTTTCCACCTGGTCTTCTTTCTGATCCTTCAACTTTAAAAATACTTGTTGGAGAACAGTTATTCCTTGGCATGACAGCTGCTCAAACTAGTCACCATGTGCTGCACTCATATTACAAAAGTTTAAAATGTACAGCTGAAGGAGTAAAATAATACAGATGTAAACTTGCTTAACCTCATTGTTATTATTTCTTCCCTGTATTTTTTAATTTCTTCACTGGAAATATGGAGAATCATCTGTAGATAATGTAAAGGGTTAATGTAAAATACGGTAATGTAATGTAAAATATTTAGATCCAGCCTCAAAAGCAACTTACAATAATTAAAGCTGTAAAGTTAAGAATTTCTATGCTCAGTTACTAGATTAGGCAGAATTAAAAATACTGTGAATGAATACCTAAAACAAACCTGATGTTCTTAACATTTATTTATAGATTTGGGACAGACTGCAAGAGAAAGTTCCAACCTTTCTATAATTCTTGGGCATCAAGTACATTGCCAATATCAGTTTCTTATCAACTTCCAAGTAACATATCATGAATCACCTTGATCCAGAATTATTTTATAGCAGAGATGGGTGGCATAAAAATTAAATAATTAGATGAGAGAGAGAGAGAGAGAGAGTCAGTCAGTCAGACAGACAGACAGACAGATCACACAAGTGTTTCCAAGGATTTTGTTTTAGGATTCCATGTGCAAGCATGTGCAAATGTCAACTCTATTAATTAAATATTTCTATATTTCTGTTAGTGTTGCAGTTCGGTTATTCTAAGAATGGGAGAGTATTCATTGGACACTTTAGGCTGGTAGACCTCTAGGCACTATCCTCCAGGCCATCCTGCTTTGGCTAATGGGATAATTAAATATGTTCCAGCTGAGGTCTTCCTCACTAGTATCCAGGTTTGCAAGCCAAAGGCCAGATCAATCTAATCTAATCACATCAGTGATGGTAGTAGGAACAGCATACCAAGGCTGGAGAAAAGAGTTATCTTTCGTTTGCTTCAAGCACAACTCTCCTTGCACTGATTGCTTGATGTATAGACTACTTTTGAAAATAGTTTTATTGTCCCAAAAGAGACTACCAGCCGATAAACTCCTTGAACACAACCTGTGCAAAATCAGAGCATTTTTCAATCCCCATAACATCTTATGAAGACTGATTGGGAGATGTCCTCCCACTGGCTGAAAGTACCCTGTTTAGTAGAAAAGAAGCAAAACTCTAGGAAAATCCAGCAATCTCAGGTCTCAACATAACTTAGTACACCATAAAAGAACACCACCATTTACCAGCATTGTGCCTTTGGCAGGATAGCAATCATTAATTGGGGCACAAATGCTTTCTTACCATCTAAAGAAACTACAGAAAGTGTTGTAAGGAAGAACCCTGAGAAAAAACAAAGATGATAGAATCCCTCATTCCTACATTGTACAATTTTCCACTTCTAGTTGATTACGTTCAGAGTAATTGCACTCCTTGTTTTGCTTGGAGCTAGTCCTTTGCACTTGGATTTTCTTAAGAACTTTATTTGGCCTGAAGCTAGGAAAATCTTCACAACTTCCATTTCTACTTCTCTTTCACTGAAGAGATTTTAATTTTGGGATGGTACAATTCTGCTTATACCTTTGATTATGAGGGTAAAAGTTTCCCCAGTTTTGTTTTGCTTTACTCTATATTTTGGGATATTTATGAAGGTAGATCAAGATGCAGCTATCACTATTCTCCTTTTTCATCATTCTTTCAGGGAAAAGTTTATGGTCCAAAATTATGTGGTTTTTTTTTTCAGGAAAGTTTAGTAAGCTGACTCCTGACTATAAGATGTTTTCAAACATACAAAGAAAGAATGCTGCTCTGACCAGGATTGCCTTGGCTTGTCCATACTTTTCCAGCATGAAAGTGGACACAGTTTTTATTTTCCTGGTGTTGGTTGAACATACAGCACATTTCTAATCTGCTCATTATTTCCTATTTCCTGAACATTTGCCTTTGCACCCCGAACCAGGTAGCACTGTCTCTGATTATAGCTTGAAGTTCAATCCTAGTTACATATTCCATTTAAATTACAGCCAAGTAGGTTATCTTCTATATGTGGAACAGAACTGGAGATATTTTTTTCTTAGTTGTCTGGAAGGCAATTGTCTCAAACTAGCCTTGAAAACCCATTCATGGCTTTGTTCGAAACATTACTTTCACCCGAAAAGCAAGACACATGGCTTGCACTAAAAGACCAGAAGACAACCAAGAACTGAAATGGAAAATCCCTTTGCTTTTATCTTGAATAGCAGCTGTCTCTGTCTGCAGTGGCAAATATTAGCAGAACCCAGTCCTTGCTAGGGTGATATAATGTCCTGATGGCATAATTCTATGCATGGAGTTTTATGACTAATAAATGGTCTTGCCTGCCTGGTGATCCAATGACTACTTTGAGAGCATGGTTTGGTAGATAAAAAGCTGCTAGCATGCCTATTTTGTCCTTCTTCCTAAACTACAAGTACTGCCTTTGTGTCTGTGTTGAAAATATTTACCAACAAACAAACAAGGTTGTGAAGGTCACGTTACCATACTCCCTAAAGGGGAAATAAACCTTTGCAAAATCTATATATCATATAACCGTGCTGGGATTATGGTGGCTTAAGGAGAAAGGACTGGATGACTGCTGGTATAATGAACAGTATCAATAAAAGACTGCTTCAAAGGGTGTGAAAGGACAGGGAGAGAGCAAAATACTACGAGAAAAAAGAATTTGTGTTGATACCAGGAGAAAAAGTAGAAAAAGAAAGCACTTTCATCTCTGCAGTCTTTTACTTAAGTAAAAATGTAAGTCAGCACCAGCTCCCTGGTGATGACTCATGGCTTGTTCTTTCTTCTTTCTGGTAAAAAAATGGGCGTAGAGGAAGGTCAGTCTGAGGACCAGTATTGAAAGGCAAGCTGCTCAGTGCTGTCAGGAGCAATTTCTCTGCTTCTCAGCTTCTCTCTGTGTCAACACTCAGATCGTGAACTATTCAGATGAAAGCAGTTTGTGTAATAACCACAGGAGGGAGGTAACTGAGACTTCTTTCCCTCCGCCCACTTCTTCCTGCCACAGCAGCTACTAATAGTTGTTGCAGTCAAACTGTTCTGTGCAAATAAAGAAATGTAATATACTTCAGATGGTATTCTGTTAGTGGCCCAGGGTAGAAAATCTGCTGGGACAAGAATAGCTGGTTTCATCACAAATTGGTTGATATTTTTGCTTAGGGCACTTTGTCTTTTCTTGATCTCTGGATCCCTGCCTTAAAAAGAAAGCTGTATGTGCAGCAGCTTGAAAACCTTAACCTTATCACATAGGAGGAGCTCCAAATGGCCTGTCAGTGTGATTAGCCAGAGGAGATATGGAGAGAACAGAGCACATTGGAAGATTTGTGGTTAGCTGTGAGCCTTAGGATAACAGATAACAGATAATAAGAGTTGGAAGGGACCTTGTAGGTCATCTAGTCTAACCCTCCACCCAAGCGGGAGACCCTACACCATTTCTGACAAATGGCAGTCCAATCTCTTCTTGAAAGTCTCAAGTGATGGCGCTCCCACAACTTCCGTGGGCAAGATGTTCCATTGGTTGATTGTTCTCACTGTCAGAAAGTTTCTTCTTATTTCTAGGTTAAATCTCTCCTTGTTCAGTTTCCTTCCATTATTCCTTGTCTGGCCTACAGGCGCTTTAGAAAATAGCTTGACCCCTTCCTCCCTGTGGCAGCCCCTCAAATATTGTAAGACCGCTATCCTGTCTCCCCTGGTCCTTCTCTTTACTAGACTAGCCAAGCCCAGTTCCTTCAACCGTTCATTGTATGTTTTAGCCTCCAGTCCCCTAATCATCCTGGTTGCTGTTCTCTGTACTTTTTCTAGAGCCTCAACATCTTTTTTATAATGTGGTGACCAAAACTGGATGCAGTACTCTAGGTGTGGTCTTACTAAGGTTTTATAGAGTGGTATTAGTACTTCCCTTGATCTTGATTGTATCCCTCTGTTAATAGAACTTAGGATTGTATTAGCTTTTTTGGCTGCTGCTGCACACTTCTGGGTCATATTTAGCTGGTTGTCCACTGAGACTCCAAGATCCTTCTCACAGTTACTGCTATTGAGCCTGGTTTCACCCAGTCTATATGTGTATTTTTGATTTTTCTTGCCTAAGTGCAGGACTTTACTTTTCTCTACATTGAATTTCATTTTGTTAGTTATGGGAGTTAGTTAGGAATGGGAGCTTTGCCTTTCAGGGACTTCTCATTAAATGAGATCTATCCAATCAGGGCAATTAATAGGTGGAGGGCCTAAAACAGATACCATGATGTGGACAAAATGTTGTATCCTTGCCAAATACCCATATCTTAGCTCCCCCTTAAAATCCAGTTTAGATTTTTGCTATGATTTATTGATCTGAAAATCATTCACACATTCATTGTGTAGATTGACAAATCATTTGATATCTTCCAAAATGACACTATATCTAAATTCTACATTTTTTCCTGTTCAATTATATTCACCTTTTTTCTTCTTGTCTTCTTGCTTTTCTAAATGAATATTTTAATCTTTTCCCCCATTGCTACGCAGCTTTGTGCAATATTTCAGTGATCATTTTTAACCAAAGAATGAAGTAAAAATGTTTTAGTACATTGTGATCAAAGTAGTTAGTTTCATAACTATTATCCTTTGTTATTATTTTGATGTAACTTCCATGGAAAGTGCATGATACCCTTTTCTTTTTAGCTGTTTCACTCCCAATATAGCAGCTTGTCTCTCTCAGAAGAAAGCAAGAGGCAGCAAGCAAAATATTTTGCAGTGTTTTCTTAGAGTCTTTGTGGTGCTTTGTACACAATGCAGTCACCTACTTATGCAAAATGGCTGACTAAAAAAGGGTGCCCATAGTGCCAGTGAAATGTTTCTGGTTGGGAGTTATATTTATAAACCACTTCAGAAAGACCAAAAATTCTGCCGGAAGACAGATGAATGAGTGGAAAATCTGAGGCAAGGACTGGAAGTTCTGCAATAGAAAGTCCACTCAAGTGGTTAGGAGGGAGAGTAGGAGTACAAGACTCATATCTGCAATAGTTTCCTCAGTATCTGCCTCTCATTTTAAAGACCATTTGCCCAATGATAATGTATCATTGCGTGGAAATTATAATATTCAGGGGAGACAAGTCTTGTAAGAGTATACAAGCTTGCAACCATAATAAGGTACATATGAATGCTGCTTTTGGGATTTTTCCATGCATATATATATATATATATAATACAAAGTATATATATATATATGTGTGTGTGTGTGTGTGTGTGTGTGTGTGTGTGTGTGTGTAAGGTTTTTAAGCTGATAATTTTAAATAATAAATAATAAAAACCTTACACACATGTAAAGAAAAGACAACGAAACAAATAGCTTTCTGTCAGTATGGTCTCTGGTGATGAACCGAAAGTCAGAAAAGAAAGCAGTATGCTTTCTCCCTTAATTGGGGCTTAACAGGGTGTTGTAACACAAAGTATATATATATATATATATATATATATGAGCTGATAAGGAGAGAGCCAGTGGTGTAGAGGCAATTACAACTGCCTCACATGTAATACTTCCCTGGTTCGAATCCCAGTAAGGGTATGGCTAGCTGAAGAGAGCTAACTAGCTCGAAATAGATCTATACTAGTCTCCCTTATTTATTATTTAAAAAAATTATCAGCTTAAAAAACCTTACACATATATATATATATATATATATATATATATATATATATATATATTCAAAATCAACCCAGAAAAAAGTAATAATAATAATAATAACAACAACAACAGCAGCAGCAGTAGTAGTAATAGTAGTACAATTACAAATATTTTTTCTTACTTGCTTTCTGATCATTCTAAAGTAGAAATGCCTTGGCTGAACTAAGATAAAGAAATTCTTACTCTACACACAGACACTTGAGCAACTGTTTGCAGTAACAGATTATACTTCAGAATTCTTTAACAGAAAATTCTTTTAAAAAATTAATGAGCAAACACTTGGTTTTTTCCAGAGTTTGTTTGTTGTTGCATATCTGAACAACCATCGAAATATTTTAGTTTATGCAAAAATGGAATGGTTTTTCTTACTTCTGGCAGGCACACACACAAACACACACAAATACACACACACACACACACACACCAGTGTCTGGTTCATGCTTTCTGCCTCTGACAAGCACATGGCACTGAGTTGTGTATCATGAGTGGCTAGACACTTTTTAGTGGAAAGGGAAGTGGTTTCAATAATAGAACAGTGAAAATTCTGGCTGATTCTTTGTTTTGTTTCATTTCCTTCCTTTTTAATTGGATAAAAGGTTTCCTTTTTTATCTAAGTGACAGGGAGAATTGCAAAATCCTTTATTCTGTTTATCCAAAATAAGATTTTTAGGTTGGCTTCATGTTTAATTAATTAATTAATTAAATTTCTATACCGCCCCCTCTCCCGCAATGGGACTCGGGGCGGTGTACAGTCAACACAATAAATAAAATGTAAAATAGATTTAAAAGGAATTAAATTAGTGGCTGAAAGAACACAATAAAACAAGGTAAAAAAGTTAAAATTACCAAAAAAAATAAAAATTTAAAATCCTAGTAATTAATACTAGGACAGACCGGCCTGTTGGAAGAAGTGGGTCTTTAGTGTGCGCCAGAAGGTTTGCAGATCAATAATGGCTCGCATCTCCGGGGGTAATTCATTCCAGAGGGAGGGTGCCCCCGCAGAGAAGGCCCGCACCCTCGAGGCTGCCAGCCGGCATCGTCCAGCTGACAGCACCCTAAGGAGGCTCACCCTGTGGGAGCGCACTGGTCGGAGGGAGGCTGATGGTGGCAGCAGGAGGTCCCGTAAGTACCCGGGTCCCAAGCCATGAAGCGCTTTAAAGATGACTACCAACATCTTGAATTGCACCCAGAAGGCCACAGGAAGCCAGTGCAGCTCGCGCAGGAGCAGTGTAACACGGGAGCTCCGAGGAGCCCCCAAAATCACCCGCACGGTTGCACTCCGCACTAGCTGAAGCCTCCGGATGCTCTTCAAGGGAGCCCCATGTAGAGAGCATTGCAGTAGTCTAGGCGGGAGATGACGAGGGCAGAAGTGACTGTGCAAAGAGCGCCCCGATCCAGAAAGGGCCGCAACTGGTAGATCCGCCGGACCTGACAAAAGGCCCCCCTGGCGACGGCCGCAATGTGATCTTCTAATGACAGCCGTACATCCAGGAGGACACCAGATTGCGCGCCCTCTCTGTGGGGGTCAAGATCTCTCCCCCCACAGCAAGCAACTCCGCACGGCTTCCAGGCACCGGGTCATCTCTTCAACGGCTTCGTTGGGGTGGCCTGTGATAGAGATGTATAGCTGAGTGTCATCAGCATACTGATAGAATTCTACCCCAAAACCACAGATGAACTCACCCAGCGGCTTCAAATAAATGTTGAACGGCAGGGGCGAGAACACCGACCCCTGAGGCACCCCACAAAACAAGGGTCTCGAGGCTGACCTCTGCCCCCCTGCCAACACAAATTGCGAGCGGTCAGAGAGGAAGGAGGAGAACCACCGTAACATGGTGCCTCCCACTCCTAACTCCCCCAACCACCACAATAAGATACTGTGGTCGACAGTATCAAAAGCCGCTGAGAGATCTAACAGGACCAGGACAGAGGAGCAATCCCTGTCCCTGGCCTTCCAAAGATCATCCACCAATGTGACCAATGCCGTCTCCGTGCTGTGCCCAGGCCTGAAACCTGATGGGAGAAGGTCTAGATATACCACTTCATCCAGGTGCTGAGGGAGCTGTCATGCCACCACACTCTCAACAACCTTCGCCACAAAGCGAAGGTTGGAGACTGGATGATAATTCGACAATAATGTTGGATCCAGGGATGGTTTGTTGAGGAGGGGCCTCACCACCGCCTCTTTCAAGGTGACGAGTAAAAGCCCCTCTCTCAAGGAAGCATTAATCATCCCCTGGAACCAACCTCGTGTCACCTCCCGAATGGCCAAAACCAGCCAGGAGGGACACGGATCCAATAAACATGTGGTGGCATTAAGCCCGCTCAGTTTCCTGTCCACGTCTTCCAGGGTTACAGGATCGAACTCAACCCACATGACCTCACCAAAATCCGCCCCCGTCTCCCCACCCAGAGATGCCCAGTCAGAGTCCAGCCCATCCCGGATCTGAGTGATTTTGTCCTGCAGATATCGAGAAAAATCCTCGGCCCATTCTTGCAAGGGATCCTCCCATGCTCCCATATCCAAAAGGGAGTGGGTCACCCTAAAAAGGGCGGCCGGGCGATTTTCTGTGGACACGATAAGGGCAGAAAAGTAAGATCGCTTCGCCATCCTTATCGCCACTAAATACGCCCTAATATGGGACCGTAAAAGTGCTCAGTCAGATCTGGAGCGGCTGGTCCTCCAACCACTCTCTAGGCGTCTTTTCTGGCGCTTCATCTCCCACAGCTCCTCGGAGAACCAAGGGGCCAATTGGGATCGGCACCAGGTCAGAGGCCGCAAGGGCACAACCCGGTCAAGAGCCTCGGCAGCCACCCTGTCCCAGGTGGCCGCCAAGTCCCCAACCGAGTCATGTGTGCGAGTCTCGGGTAATGGCCCAAGCTCCATCAGGAACCTATCTGGGTCCATCAGGCGCCTGGGGAGGAACCATTTTGTCGGTCCCGCCTCCCCGCGATGAGGGGGTGCAGAATGGAAGTCCAGCCTAAGGAGTGAATGATCCAACCATGACAAGGGCTCTATAGAAACATCCCCTATACCTAGATCATCCTGCCACTGATCAGAGACAAAAACCAGATCCAAGATGTGACCCCCAGTGTGTGTGGGGTCCCGAATTAATTGGGTCAGGCCCCAGGCTGTCATGGAAGCCATGAACTCCTGAGCTATTCCCGAGGTTCCGCCAGCAGAGAGTAGGTTGAAATCCCCCATGACCATAAGCCTGGGGATCTCAACCGCCAAGCCAGCTATAACCTCAAGGAGCTCAGGCAGGGCCGAAGTCACATAGCAGGGAGCCAGGTATGTGATCAATAGGCTCATCTGAACCCCGGAGCCACACTTCACAAAAAGGAATTCACATCCGGTCGTAATTGTTCACTTCTAGACCAGCCACCTCTAATATGGGCAGCTTTTAAAAGCTAATGATGCTATATTAAAAAAGAGTATACATTACATACTGTAAAACACAACAGATGTATGAACATATCGTGTATTCCAACTAAAAGGGTGAAGGAGGCTAAAACATCCCAGTCCAAGTTCTAGCAGGAAACCAAAGCTTTTAGGCCCTTGAAGGCAAGCATCAGAAGCACCACATGGATTTTTCAAAGGGTAGAGGCAGCAACAGAGAAAGCCCATTTCCTTGCAGATTTAAAATGTAATTTTAAAAGTGACGATTGGATTAGAATTCCCATCAGAATCATGACAGAATGAATACACTTCCGATTATCAATAATTTTCTTCCCTATTTCCCTCCGTTGCTATGTCCTGTCTTTCTTTCTTGACTGCTAGAAACAGCAGTGAAGTGTAGCTCTTGCCCAGCATTCTTTGGATTATTGCTTCCTTGTTTATCTATATTTTCCATGGAAGAATAATACTTCATACATCAGAGAAAATCTATGCCTGTGTAAACTACAGTAAAAATGTGCCACCCAATTATGTAAACTTTGCAGAAACAAATTATTTCAGTTGTCCCTTTTACTTCCCAAGAGCATCACTGTTAAAGTAAATACATAAATGGAACATACCTCCCACATTACTAATAATGCTACCCAAGTTTGAAAGCTTAGCATGCGTTTAGTGACCATTGCACCTTCAACACAGCAAATACTTTATATGATAATGCTGATGTCATGTTGCAAGCAGATGACTCCTGACAGCTTAGATTGAAGAGTGAATATATGCTTTCAAAGCCTATGCTTTCCTTTGCTTTTCTATATTTTATCTATCTTTATTAATGGTTGAATTATTGGTCCAAGAATGATTGATGAAAGTGCTAGTATTGCTAGTACTGGTTTATGCTGCTCTGGACAGACCACACCTGGAATACAGTGTCCAGTTCTAGTTGCCACAGTATAAAAAAGATGCTGAGGAACTAGATGCAGAAAGAGGGGGGGGGGATAATAAGGAGCTTGGACACTGAATCCTATGAAGGGCATTTTAAGGAATCTGGTAAGTTTAACTTAAAGAAAGGACACCATAGCAATCTTCCAATACACAAAGGGATGTCACAGGAAAGAAGGAATAAATGTATTCACCCTAGATTATTTTTATCTACAAGGTAAGATAAAAACCAATGGATAGAAATTTTCAGCAGATTCAAATTTGAACTAAAGAGGAATTTTGTGACCATGAGACTATTAAGTAATGAACAGCTTGCCCCTTGAAGTTGTGGGTGCTCCATCACTGGAGGTTTTTTTGGGAAAAGACATCATTTGGGCAGCCATTTATCCAGAATGGCTGAAGAATTCCTGCATTGGGCAGGGCATTAAAATAGAAGACCTCCAAGATCCCTTCCACCTCTACAATTCTATCTTGAGGCTGCTTGTTCAAATATCTGAAACACCTGCTTTTAAGAACTATATATATGCATTCCAGTTATTCAAATGATTACATGTAAGAATATCAATAGCAGAAACCGTGATGTGATTCCTTGTTAAACATTAGAGGGAAGTTGGCCCATGCCGCAGTAGTAATCAGCAACTTGACTTTTCCATAATAATAGGTAATGATAAAATAGAGGCCAGAAGTAGAGAAAAGAGGATGAAGTTGTTCATTCAATAAGCAGAACAGCATGGTGTACAAGAGACATGAAGCCAATCAGGCATACTTCATTGTGTTCAGAGAATGACGTGCTGAACCTCTGGCACCCTAGCAGACTATCCTATACCCTGGGAAGCTGGGAATGTCCTCCATTTCAGGAACAATTTTGATTGAATTCTGCCAACCCATGTGGGGAAACAATATAATTTAGGTCCAGCACAATCTCTCATTATCATACATGTTTGCATTGGTTTCCAGCATAAGGGTACCTGTCTATAGTACTTTGAGATCTGACCCCTGAAGCAGAGTTTAACTGAGTTTTGTGCTGAATGTAGACTTTTGGAGTTCTAAATATAGAAAGGAACTCTTCTGCAGATGTTATATTTAGCTCTGCTACATCAGCAGGGGAGATAATGTAAAGTGCCATACAGTGGTAACAGCATTGTACTGTTATTGACCATAGGAACAAAGTAACAATAGGGACCTCATCCTAGAGCTGCCGATCCAAATTTAGAGTAACAACAACTGTCTAGTATAAATCTATTCAATAGATTGATTCAAAAAGCAATTCAGTGGAAATTAAACTGTGTATTATATTGACTGAAAATTAGGTGGTTTATAGAAAACAAGTGTTATAAGATTTGTAAAAGGCATGTTTACAAATGTCTTGTCTACATACATATGTCTAGGCTTAAAAAGGAACACAGGGAACAAGAATCAGCCAGATCCCCTTCATTAATTAGATTTTACTCTTTGCATATGAACTGACAATTATCTCTGTACTGATTTACACTAGCTGGGAGATGTTACTCAATTGCCTCAGGAATATGCCACACTGTCATTAGGTCAGTTAGTTCACACGATGTACATAGAGAAGAACCACCTGTGTGAAACAATGAATGAACAATGATGTTCTTTTCAGTTGCTGAAATTACAGAAATTATATTAGTCATGTCAATAATGCAGACATCAAATTGGGAGGATTCCAGTTCATTAGCCTGATAGAGATGGTCAGTGAATGGCTTGACAATTATGTTATTTTGGTACACATATGCTTGAGCAACGGTATCCAACTACTTTTGCTAAACCTTAGATCAGATGTTGTCAATCTCAGAAACTTTAAAATGTGTAGATTTCAACAATCAGAATATTGACTGGGGAATTCTGGGAGTTGAAATCCACACATCTTAAAGTTACCAAGGTTGATAGAGCTCCCAAATCTTTTTAAAGCCATGGACTGTTCCATATTTTTATTCATGACTGCAGTGAAGATACGAGCTGAAAAGATATCTAATATAGTAAAAGTCTAAGATTCAAAATTAGTTTGATAGACTGGAAACCTGGGACAAAACCAACAAAAAAGACATCCAAATTTATGTCTCTTAATAATGACATGTTAAACTACAGTATTTACACAAACCTTTACTTCTTTAAAAACAAGGGTAGCTTCACTTTCCCCTACCAGTTTTTCTTTGTGACTCACTTATTTCTATGGCACAGTATACACTAGCCATCCTCCTTCTTCAGCCCTCTTTGAATCTCAGATATTAATTTCAAATCAAGGTGGATTCAGGCAGGCCTAGTTTTTATAATCATGCTCTTTATTTTTACAGTGAAGCAAGGAAACTGTATTTTTATTTACTTTAGCGTATGAAACAAACCTGCTTTATTTGAGGGAATTTGAGGAAATATATACATAGCAAAACACTGTGATACTTTTAATATGTTCTGAGCACAACTAGAGATTCCTCTTCTCCTTGATAAGGAAGTGATTATATGCCATCTGGTGGTCATAGCAATTATTTTGCTCCAAAATTTTAATTGATCTTTGGAAAAATATTGTGGGTTTGTCAAATATGGTTCTCTGTGCTTCTGAGCTACAGAAAATAGAAGGGTGTTAACTCTACAATGCTGAAGAGTTTTGGCTTTTTAGAGCCCTTTGTGTTCCCCATGATATGGATAGATGCTTAGGGCGCTTTCTTTTCAGCTAGGTCAGCTGCTTAGCTTTATCAATTTTATCAGTGAAATCCCAGCAACATTGTAAATATATTTCAGGGTAAAATTAGTGGCAGTGTATGTGATTACCTTTAAATGAACCATCAAACGAAGGATACCAAACTGTCACCAGAAACATTATTTGGCAAAAGAATTGTGAGTTAATACCAAGGACATTTTCGGTCTTTTGTAAAGGACTCAGAAAAATGCAAAGTTCAGTTACTGCAGTGAAGCATCACTAATGTGCTCAAGAGCTTATGTATTAATTACACATATGCGTGTACACACACACAAAAGATCAAGCAAAGTACATGTGCTAGTTATGATTATCAGTAAGAACACCAGTTCTGAATCATCAGTGTTCGGCTTCTTGTATAATAGTTTTATATAAGAAATTTCTTGCACTCCTGTGGTAAGGGAATATCAAGTTGTTTAGTGGCAAAGGTTAATCTTTAATTTTTAAAAGAAGAGATTCTGACGTTCAAGCATTCCTGAAATGTGACATTTGTCCTAGAATCCCTGCCCTTCGTTTCAGAAATATATAGGTCAAAATAGCATGTTCAGAATGGGCAAAAATCCAACATGCTTTTTTCACAATTGGACATGTAGGCACCATGGTTATCTTTCTGTTGTTCCCTTGTTAGTGTTTTTCCCATCCTATTCTTTCTTTTACTGTTTCATCTTAGTCCATTATTAGGGAACATATAAGTCCAATGATACCACAATGTTAAATAACCAATCAGATTTCTTTATTTGTGTTATTTTTAATTGGCTTTTAATCTGAATGTGTGAGAAAACACCACTATTATCAAGGGTTAGGTTTCAGTACAAGTTACTGGAGCATAATGGCAAAAGGAAGAGGATTATATCTTGCTTGCAGACTGGCCAACAATTAGTTTGTCATAATACAAGATATTGGTATGATCCACTAAAGCTTTGCTTAAGTATATGTTCTTGTAAAATATTTGATTCAGCAGACTGAGTCTTTTACTTAGAAAGGTAAAGATTAACATACAGTGTTAATCCTTTCACATATGGTGACAATCATAGGTATAACCTAAAAGTATAAAAAATATATACAGTTGACAAACATTCCAAATAAAATTTCATACTGATCTATAAAAAAATTGCCTTAATAGGGTTAATTTGATATTTTATGATTCACATATTAGACTTAAGATACTTTCTTTCTAGGTTAAAAAGAACCAACATATTCATGTGAATATATTCTTTATATGAAATCGACCTCTAGGAGTCAGATGGGATGGCTGCTGCTATATCAACTTCTCTGCTGTAGCGCAGCCTCCTTACTTGATGGAAGCCATAACTGTGTTGTCAGTGGAGTCTGCCACACTAATAATAGAAAACTTGAATCAATTTCCACTGAATGCTGCTGTTGAAGCAGCTCAGAATCTGACCCAATATATTATGGTCTTGACTCTCAACTGTAGTTACACTGATTTTTATTTTAGGATCATGGACAGTCAAAGCACTCTCTTTTAGCCCTAAAGTTCTTTGCAGCTATTCTTTGCTATAGAGGAGAAAGGGATGTTTGATTGTTCTACTTCCTGACTCGGTTGGGTTTCATATGGAACTTGGGATTTTTCCTGAGGCTTTGATACTTGGTCCTGGGCACCACTTAGAATGAGGGGGAAGCAATCACTTTGGATTGAATTGTGCCTATGCTGACTAGCTCTGTCCATAGATACCAGGCAGCTGCCTAGTTTTCTGAGGAACTCTGAGAGATGAAATGACAGAAAAAACACCCAGAGCATCAATAATAAAATAATGTATAAAAGGCAATAAAAAAGGTAAGATGTAGCTACTTCTGTACTCTGTCTTCACAGAAAGCCACCTAGTGACCTTGTTTATCTAGACAAGAAGAAAGAAGACAAGTTCATTCAGAAAACTATTCTAGGCATCTGTCAACTAAAGTTGTCCCTTTAAGCGTATGTCTATTAGAAGAGACGAGAAAGCAGTCTAGTATTGCTAATTGGGGAGAATTTAAATCTGTTTTCCCAAGGATCCTTTGGACAGGGCCTTCAGTCATGTGATTATTTCCTGTGTTTAGATACATGTCTCTCCTTTTAAGTTAAGGACTCCCAGGATATGGCAAGTAGTTGGATCCACGTAGGATATGCATATTTGAAAAATAGAGTGGTCCTTATAGCTCTTTAAAAGGCAGTGGTTTCCATATCCCTCAAAGTCATCTCTGAATCCAATTGTCCTGGGCTTTTTTTTTTTTTGGTTCTCAAATCTTGCCTTTAAAGAAAAGGTTGTTGATAATGTGATTGGATTACAGTTCAGAGGACTCTGAAAAATGGATTATTTGCATCCCTTTCCATCAGATTTCAATTAGGACATAGTACTAAGATGGCATTGATCATAGAGGTAAGTGAGTGTTGACAGGACTAAGATGGGAGTATTATATCCATCCTAACTCTCCTTGATCTCTCAATGGCTTTCAATTTAATCAGTCATGTTGTGCTTTTGGAACAGCTTCAAGTCACTGTGGGGATTACAAATTTACAATGGTTCTGTTCCTTGCTTTAGGACTAATTCCCCTGGAATTGGTGGGGGTAAATTACTATGTTTCTACTTCAGCATCTACACGAAGCCACTTACATTAGAAAGTCATTCTTCACACAGGGTCAGATACGAACAATACATTGATGATATCCATATAGAAAAATATCTCTACCTATACCAAGCAACTGTTACTATCAAGGTTCTTTCCCAGTGTCTGAAAATGGTATCAAGATATACTAACTCATCCCATATTGATGAGATATAATTGCTTCTTTTCTGTTTCACTACTTCCCAAACTCACTTCATACAAATGACGGAGTGTGCAATGCCTCTAAGGCATTCATTTAACAAAAAAAAAGTCCGTTCCAGGAGACAAACATCTACAATTCTACTTGCCTGAACTCAAATCTCCTTCCTCAGAAGGAAGAACTTGACAAAGGTCAACTAAACTGGCTCCATGTTGGCTCAAACTGGCTTACATTGCACAGTTAACAAGGCATGTGCTTTTCCAAAGAACTCAAAGATTTCAGGGCAGCATTAAACACAGATGAGTATCAAGTCAGAGTCGCTGCATACCAACTGATGAATGTTTAGCTACCTGGAAATGTTTCATTGAGAGAATTAGTCTTTCTACTCTTGGCAAAGTTAATGGATGCTACTTTTTAAGTAGAGATGCTCTCCTGAAACAAATTCAGGCCCTAGTAGCCTTATTTTCCTAGCCCATCTGATGATTGTTCCCAAATTATAACTCTTAATGGGACAGAGTGGGTAAAATTATTAACTTGCAGAGAACAGGCTCAATTCAATGTGAAGCACTTGTGGGAAAGAATCTTTGGTGGAGTGACTGAATTATATGGAATAATATTACTCCTTTGCTTCTTAGAAGAGTGGTTCATATGAGGTAGAGTGGGTGATGAGAATTGTAGTCTTGGAAATAATCAAAACTGCTTTTCGTACCATCTTTTGCTCTTCTGATAATAGGCTTTAAGTAATTGAAAGTTGAGCTTAAGAAAAATAAAGCCATAGTTGGGGATAGGAATAATCTGAGTCTAAATAATTTTTAGTACAGATCTTCCTATAAATTCTGCTCACTGTTAGCAATGTAACATTTTATATTATAAAATATATAGTTTTAAATGCCTATAAAATAATAGTTTTATTTAAAGGCATGATAAAAGCATGATAAAAGTACATTAACCTTAGATGTTCTAAAATTAAGAATTAAATGAAAATATATCCATGTGAATATTTAGTATTGGTGTACAATATACATAGTTCTTCAATGAACCAAGATTTAAATATCTTTAAATATTCTCAATACATTGTATCTATTCAATTCTGTAATATTTATTTTAATAGTAAATTGGACTATGGATAACTAAGTTAACATTAAATATTAAATCATTGATTTAATATACAAAGGAATAACAATCCTAGTTTAAGTGCCAATTGATAAGAAAGTTAACATTAAACATTGAGGGACTGAAAAATACATCAGAAAAGAATGACAGTCACAGGCAATGACTGAATTATACATAATGGTAGACAAGGTAATTTGTTTGAATCTAGCTTATTGTAAGATGGCTTATTCAACCAAGCATGGTTAAAACAAAATATAGATTCATGTAATATTATCCATTTATGAAACGTTCCTAGCAAAAGGAATGCACATATCTGTGTACATACTTATTTTAAAAGCTTTTGTTGATACTGCTTTCTTCCATTTAGCATTTGAACAGCAGCCAATGCCTGAGTCAGATTTCTATCTGTAATCTTGATAATACCAAAATTATTCTGATAATTGGAATGCTAAGAAAAAAGCAGTGATTTACTGATAGACTATTTAACATGGTGATATGGCATAGATATTATCTGAGAAAGAAGTTTGGCAATAGACACATTCATTAAGAAAGACTCACATCATTCTCTAAGTGTGATATTTTTGTTATTTCCAAGGCTTCTTTCCATTCTGCCAAAAACAAGTATTCCATCAATACCATTGCTTTCTAATTGTGGGAAGCTCTCAGATTATCTAGCAGCAAAATATGAAAGCTACACAGAATAATGCTTCAGCTAAATGAATCTGCTGGAAGAACCAAAATCCTATTATGAATCCAATCTAGGAAAAGTTCTGAAAATAGTGACTGATTTGGTTTAAATAATAAATATAAACCACACAAGTCTAAAATAATAAGTCCAAGGCCAGCACCAAAAGGTCAAAAATCAATGAGCTCTAGGTATAGCAATGAATTTATTCCAGTGAAATTTTAATGATTTTGAACTTTTGTTTCCTGTAAGTAATTTGCAGACATTATATAGTTGTTCTGTTGGTCAGGTTATTAGATCTATGTGTGTTTATTAAGTCTCCTGTTTTCTGCTTTCTTCTGCCCAAGTTTCTGATGACATTTTTCACCCAGGCAGCATCATGTGGCACACAGATCTTCACTCGATTTTTGGTAATTAAACTACAAGAAAATAAAAATCAAGTCAAAAGCAAGTTTTCATAAATTAAATAGTTTTGCAGTTAATGCTGAATGCTGAAATATAAAGAACGTTGAAGTAATATTCTAAGGTCTATACCAGTACTAGATTGTGATGAAAGGTAATATTATTGGAAGCTAATAAGATGAAAAGTTCTGATTTTAGCTTCGGCTGTTAATCATATATTCATTATTCAGTGACTGGGGTATTAAATAACACATATGAATCAACTACAGTAGTTGATACAGTAGTATTTCACATTCACTCAAACATTTTTAAAATCAATTTACATTTGTTCTGGGTACTTCATGCCACTATTCTATTGTGGAGGATTTAATAAAATCTTTAAAATTTTATGTGATAATAAATTCATTCATGTACAAAATAATATCTATTACAAAAACTATCAATTAAAAGAATCAATATTTCAAATATTATTAATCTTATCAGATTTGTTGATTTAAATCAAAAGAAAAAATTGACAGTGTCAGAATTGCTGTTATTATTATTCCATCTTTTTGTCACTGAATGCTAGTCTCCTTGTCTCCTTTCACATCTGCCACATTACTACTTTCAAAATTTCCAAATTATCACCAGTTACAAACTTTCTAACAACCAGAATTAGAGTGATAAGCATTACAATTCAATTTATAGTTTCACAGCTGTTTTACTACATGAGACTAAAACAGCAATCTTGATTTTGTAATAACTATCAGGGATTTGAATAATGGCTTAATTATTGTCCTGTATAATCCTGAAGTGAGCCTACCAACTTTTGTGCGTTTTCTTGGCTCCTACATTGACTAGAACCTTTTTCTATTATCTAGCTTCACTAAAAGTAAGAAGCTGTGTAAAGTACTTGGATTATACCAAGAGGTATGTAGAATATGCCTAGGTAACTTTGTCAGTTCTAAAGTCAATGTGGCACCAGATGCAGATTAAAAAATGCATGAGCAAAGATATAAGTATACTGTATAGTATATATGTGGTGGCATACTTGAATTATAGGGAACAACATTGGCAGCTGACAGAGAATTTAACTGGTTGAATTAAATATTATCAGCATGCAGCTGGCAGGTACTGAGGAACAGAGCAGCTAACCTACTGTAGCTTTCTCCAGCTATTCTGAGCTCTAACTCTCACACACTTTAGTGATCATAGCCTGTGATTAGAGATAATAGCAATTGTAATTTAAAATGTATCTGTGAACACCAGGATGCTAGAGACAAATAAAAAAGCCTTTAATATTTACTGCCAGCTCTTAAGTACTGCAGTTGGGAGTATTTAGCTGGTCTGATCTATAAGAAATACCTTATAAAGGTGTACTAAAATAATCTGAACAACTCTAGTAGCACCTAGACATACATTTTATTAAAAGAAATAAACTTTTGTAAGCTGAAGCTCACTTCATCAAATGGACAGAGTGGTATCTGAGGAGCTACAATTCACAAATTGATTCTTTTTAATCAGAAAATATGCTACAAACTGCTCCTGATTTTTGGTACCCTAGACTAACAGGGCTTACTCTTACCAAGCTGTACTCAAATATTCTTTGGACATATATGGTGCATATATACATGCAATAATATGTGTTTTTGCTTGTTTTTCTCCCTCCAATCATCAGACAATCCTTTTGGGGACTAAATGGCTCTTCTATTTATTAACACCAACAGAATCATACTCATATGTGTTTTGTTATCTTTTTACATTTTTGCTGATGGAACAAAACATTCTTTTCCAGGCCTTCAATTGAAAATTAGATACTCACATTACAACTTTTTGGGGATGGTGATGTATTTCATAATCAGAAAGTTGTCTAATTCCTATTTCTTTTGTACGCAGGTTTAAACAGGAGCTATGTGCCAGAGCTTGAGATCCTAAGGTTCCTAAAAAAAATGCACAGAAAATTTGTTGAAAGTCTTTGGTTGTTGTAATTTCTAAAGATCTTTCCATTGTTTAATTTCTTTGCAATAAATAACAGTAATTAATGACATGGATTAGGGCATAATTGCTCAAGGTTGCACATCTGCAACACAAATGCGACATTTATACAATCTCCAGTCTATTAATTACATAGCTAACTGTGGAATCACTAGCATAGATAGGTAGATGGGTAGGTAGGTAGGTAGGTAGGTAGGTAGGTAGGTAGATAGATAGATAGATAGATAGATAGATAGATAGATAGATAGATAGATAGATAGATAGATAGATATCACTTAATGTTATGTTCTCCAAGATCCAATAGTTTCAATCAATTGGTTCTTTGAAGAAGGTAATTATCCTTCCTTCCTTCCTTCCTTCCTTCCTTCCTTCCTTCCTTCTTTTGCACATACTACTCTTCCAGGTATCAAGGTTATACCTGAACAGCAGATGTATGTACACACACACACACACACACACACACAAACACACACACAATTAAATATATATATATAAAACTAATATCCAAAGGGATTAACTGCCTACTATTAGAGCTATAAAGGCTATAGTAATCATACCTTAGCAACATAGAAACATTTGTTTTCCTAAAAACAACATATTGCTCATTAACTGCAATTTCCACCAATTATTGTAGATAATCGATGTCATTTAGCATTAATTTGCTAATGTTCTTTCAAATTCTCCAACAATGCAGGACACATACTTTAATTTATTTAAAGAATAAATACAGTGAGACATTACCCACACAGTAAGTAGATCCGCATACCTATTGGCAAAAGTAAATAATATCCAAGGTAGTACATCAGAGCTAGTGAGAGCAAGTTTTTCCAATATGCAAGTTTTTCCAATATAGGAATCATTATATTTAAATTATCCATTATAGTTTGCCTAATGAATGCTTCAAAAATGTTTAAGTCAGATTTTAGACCTAATAAAAATGAAAACACTTTATCCACAATCTGTAAATATCATTGTAACCATATCAAAATCATACTCGTATACAGACTTGGAAGGATCAAAAAGACATTCTTCTAATTCATAAGGGATTTCTTTCCTTATGAATTAGAAAAATTGCTCATGATATTTCATGAACATGGGGGCTGGATTCGAAGATGTCTTTATTTAATGGAAGAAAGAGAAAGAAGACATAAAGATGGCAAACAAATGAAAAGCCATTGGTTGCCTATTCAGGTGCCTTTTTTGGTATCCATTTACAACCAAAAAAATCAAGGATCTGTTTGGGTGACCAAATCTACACAGCTCTCTGTGCATTGAGGAGTTGTGTACGCATATGAAAATTGGCACTGCAATGTTCTACCAGACCGTAGGCCTAATGCATGATGATATTCATGAAAAGCTATATTTTATACTTTGCACAGTTTAAAGGGGTTGCACAACTAATTATCAGAACTATTTGGAAAATAGTTCCATGAGATCACACCATCTTAATAGATATTTAAAAAAAACTTCAAAGGCACAATGGAATCAACTATTTTATATATCTATGAAAATATCTATAAAAGTTTTTAACTTCTTAAACTGACAGAAAATAGCTAGAAATCCTAGACAGAAATTCAGATCTCACTGAAGCTGATTTTACTTCTACGGTAGAAGAGCGTGTAGTACAAATAGTATACCAGCTAGGAATAACAATTCAGATGCTACTCTTGAATTGAAAAGGAAAAAAATCCAAACATACCTCTGATAATATGGACTTCAAAATTCTCCAGAAAAGAAATAGCTAGAATGATTGCCAAGTAGAGTCTCATGGTTGATCTTTTTCTTAGGACGATGGGAAGATGAATATTTCAAAGCTCATTTCAACACATTTATGTACTCTCTGGACATTCAGAAAAAGGGGTGTAATGGTAAGGATTAGAGATGGAAAATCTTTTTAAAAACCCTAGCTGTTCATATTTTAAGATAGAAGAGGGGAAAAAAATCCCCTCTTCTGTTCTAGCCCCCAATCGTGAGCTTTTTCCTGCCACAATGTGGTTACCTCTGCAAAAAAATGTCACCGTTAGTTTTATTCTAAGTCTAAAAGAAAGTTTTCTTCTGTCCACAGTGGAAACCAATAGTATGACTATGGTTTTATCACTAAGCTGTGGATTTACAACACTGTACAAATCAGGAAATCAAACTGCTAGAACAGAAGACCTGACTATAGTAATCTAAATTTGCTATCTATTTAGAGAGAAACATAAGCATTATTTCTCAGGAGTTCAATGAATAAAACATTACCAATATGAAATATATATATAAAATATAATATTATGAACTATTGATAAATTACATTTCTTCATCACAGACCTACATATTATACCAGTTGAAATGGAGACTAACAGTTTGGAGATACATGCTTTTCTATAAGGCTTTGTAGGTAGCCTCAGTCTAAATAATGTTTCAAACTTATTTTGTTCATTGAATGGCATAACTTCATGGTTAGTGTTTGAACTGCTTAAAGGAAGGACAATATGGCTACACAGTATGCCATTAAAAATATTATTTGTTGGAATAATTAATTCTCTGTAGGGTTAGCTAATCTAAAATGCATGGCATGAAAATTTAAAAAAGGGAAGAAGGGAGGAGAAAAACAATAAAACCAGCAGCTTGTTTTTAGTTATGACCTTTATATAATTAGGAGCCAACTTAATAATAATTGTAGGGAAGATGATTCTTAAATGATAAGTACAGTTACTCCCTTCTACAACCAGACCCATGTACTAAATACTGTGGAAATTACACTCATCATGGAAACTACACTGAACTATGAGACAACTCCTATATATTTATCTGTTTTCAGTGGTCAATGCAGTGGACCAGTTGAAGGCACCTGCAATGAAACAGGACTGGAGGCACACCCTTTGTTCTCAGTAATAATGTAGTGAAAATGACCAACGCTAAAATCCCATAGAAATGGCAGAAGTAACTTGATTTTTTCCCTGGGCCCTACCACAATAACATTTTAAAGAACTGCCTTAGGCACCATTTCTGCCACCTTATACATCATAACTGTATTGCCGGAATTTCAACTTAACTGGGAAAGGGAGAAGAAAAAAACCCCTGGATATTGGACACAATCTCCCTGCAAATTCCTTCAGTCCTTTGGGAAATATACAAATACTCTGTTGGATCTTGTTGTCTAGGCAGATGTAAGTGAAGTGGGCAGTGGCACAAATAGCCTTGTGCTTTGAAGGTCTTTATAGATGATAACTAGCCCCTTAAATTGTTTCCTGGAGCCTATAGAAATCCACTGCAGTTTACCAAGACATTGCTTTACATTGGTATACTCTGGTGCACAGTACTTTTATTTATTTATTTATTTATTTTATTTGTCAATTGCTTACAAGATAATAGGTATAAGTAAAACATAGTTATGAATACATGGATACATATAAGAAAAATAAAATATAAAAGAAACAATAGGACAGGGACAGTAGGCACGTTGGTGCGCTTATGCATGGCCCCTACAGACCTCTTAGGAAAGGGGTGAGGTCAATAGTAGACAGTCTAAGGTTAAAGTTTTTGGGGTTTGGAGAAGAAACCACAGAGTCAGGTAGAGTATTCCAGACATTGACCACTCTGTTGCTGAAGTCGTATTTCCTGCAATCAAGTTTGGTGCAATTAACCTTGAGTTTGTATCTATTGTTTGCTCTTGTGTTGTTATGGTTGAAGCTGAAGTATTCATTTGACAGGTAGGACATTGCAATGTATGATTTTAAACTATACTTAGATCGGACCGAAGGCGGCGTAGTTCAAGGTTTTCTAGATCTAGAATTTCGAGTCTGGTGGTATAAGGTATTCTGCAACGAGTAGAGGAGTGAAGAACTCTTCTTGTAAAATATTCCTGGACTTTCTCAACTGTGTTAATATCAGATACGTAATGTGGGTTCCAGACTGATGAGCTGTATTCAAGTATTGGTCTAGCAAATGTTTTGTATGCTCTAGTTATTAGTGTAATATTACTGACACATTCTGAACCAACTCTATCTTTCAGATGGTACTTCAAGAACAGCTTTAGGCAGATTCTGTGTGATTGTACAAGCAGGAGGTGACCAAAGCACAGATGACTTTGGGCCGGGTTTCCCAGTCTAGAAGTTGTGCAAAAGCTATCTTTGTCACAGGTCTTGCCTGCTCTTCAAGCAAGAGCCATGAGTCCTAGAGAACCCCAATTGTATACCAGTTCTGTCTGGAGAATTGCAACTCTATCCAGAACTAAAGATGAAAAATTTCCAAATCTCACCCACACATCATCAATATGAGTCACTAATCTGTCATTTAATTATAGCACCAGTAGGCCGGATGTAGACCATACAAGGGGTGGTTCTTCTGGGGGACAGGCAAAAGGTTGTATTTCCTTTAGTTTGAAATGCCAGAACTTTACAGACCCTCAAAGGGATTCTTGGCTTTGTTGGATATCTGTGTAATGCACCACTGAAAAGTGAGGTATAACCTGCTGTTTGGTGTGCAGAAGCTACATTTTTTAGAAGGAACTTCTGATTGATGCAGATTCCCCCACTTTAACCAAGGGAAAGCGAAGTATCTTCTGAGACTTTCATGTTTAGGAAATGTGACACATCTTTGTGAGCCTTGTCCAAAGAAAGGGCATTTTTGTGATATATCATTTATTTATAAATATGCATCTGCAAAGTTTATATAGGAATTCCCATTTTAAATATTCAGTAAATGATGCTCCTATATTAGCATTTCTTTAAACAGATTTTTATCATTTAATATTCAGAGTTTTTTTAAAAAAATACAAATTGCAAAGAAAGGAAAACAAACCAATTAAACCAAGGTAAAAATGAAACAGTAGAAAAACATATTAACATACTGCATTTGTAACAAATAATTCAGTTTTAAGTTCAAGCTTCCATCTTATGTTTTCTGGTCACCATCAAGTTGTTCCATAAGGCAGGAAATGGCAGCTAAGTGATGTAGATCCATTTAGGATAATTCCAACTATTGCTGACACCTCCAAACTTTTAGTCTGCAGGCTCAGCCATGCCACTACAGGACTGGTGATCCTTGGGCAGACAAAATCATATCAATTCCATTTTGTTGATAGATAATAATCTTGAAAGTACACAGGCATTACACTACAAATCTGGGATGATGCAGTATATCCATCTTAATAGAACAATCTGATTTGGTGCATGCCCATTAAATCCAGAGTTCTTTGTAGATAGTTTAAAATCTCATTCATCTTATCCAGCAATTACTATGTCCATTTACTGATAATATATTTCTGAGTTACTTTTTTCTTTTCCCCCTTGTTTGTTCATCTGATTTCTCCTTTAAAAAGATGTCTGTCTGTTTCGAATATCAAGCTAAATAAAAGAGAAAAAAAGGAATCCTTGACAAATTCCATGAGATATCTTAATAGAGAAAGACATGATTCTCTTTGTAATAATTGTAGATGAAGATTTGAAACACCATATTTTAATCCTATTAATAAAGGATTCATATTTAAACAAAACCTGTAAATTTCAGCTACAGCTAAATTTAGTCTATTTCTGCAGCCAAATAAAATTGCAAGTGCTGATTCCAATTCATGTCAAAGTATACACATATTGTCAACCACTAATCCAATATTGTTTCAATCTTGCCAAGGCAAATTGCCAGGATGGGGTATCAAGGTTCTTACCACCTGTTATGTTATGTGCCAGAATAATATCTAAAAGTTAGCATTTGTATTTAATACAGAGATTAAGTAATAGTTGCAGAGAAATCTACCAACCTTTAAGACCACAGTTATAAATGTGTAGCACTATTTGAAGAAAGTTGGAAAAACAATTCAAAAAAGTATCTTTATAAACTTACAATAATACAGGAGCTTAAAAAAAGCAATATGTGTCTAATATCATTCACAGGATAACCATTAGGACCAGAATTTTTGTCAGTTTTCATCAATTTAACTTTCCAAAAGATACATTCAGTGCCGCAGTACCTCAGACTCACTGACTGAATTGCAATTCAATAAGGCCCTTGTTTACATGGCTGAATTAACAAGTTCCTTAAATAATGGGAAAGAATAGAATATTATTCTGACAATAACAATAAAAAACTAAGATTTGACTGACTTGAAACCACTCAGGTTTTCTTAGCCCTAATAACAGTATCACGTTTCAGAATAAATTCCACAACAACAATCATCTAACCCCTCCCAAAGTGTTGCTTTCCAGACGTGTTATATAGACTCTGTTGGTTGACAATGAGGAACCTATAATGATGGACCCAATTCCCCTCTTTCCCTCTTTATGAAACACTTATAGGAAAAAGAGTGGAGCAGAATTCAGTAGCGTGAAATATTTTTGTCACTCTAGAAACCTGGATTCAGGGAAGTGGGAAGTGGGAAATCTCATAGAGGCGATATTACTTTTCTCCCTTATTACCTCTATGTATCCATTAATACTGTTTTTGGGGACCAATGGTTTAAGAAGTGAAATATTTTGCTTATGTTTAGTGCAATGTGTCAATTTTGTTGCAAGTCAGTAATGGGAGAAAAAGGTAAATGAGAGGGCCATAGAAAAATGTAACCCCCCAAAAACATGATCAGAAATACTTTTTGCAAGAGATTAATTCTTTGGGCACTTTTTAGTTTGCTATATAATCTTCTCTACTTAAGAAACAATTTAATTTAATTTTCAGTTAAGGTCTTGGACTACATTTCCACTGTTTCCACAGAGCAATGTAGCCTTCTTTATTTCTCTTGGCAAAGACTCAAGAACTGCACACCTTTAGTGCAGCCATTGTCCTTTCTCTTACCATGCTTATTTCATTCATCTCCTGGTGTGTTATCAAGGGCAGTGGCAGAGGTTTTCTACTTTTTTATATGTTAATAGAGAGAAAGACTGCTTAAGATCACACATGAGGTCACAAAAACATTTATATAAAGCAGGCCCAGGACCTGTGAGAGCAGGGAACTTTGACAAAGCAACTCAAATTTTATAAATTGTTCTGTGTTTCCAAGTACTGTACGTCTAACCTAAAATGTGTTATAAAATGAACTTCAACACATTCTAACCACATGGTGCTATGGTATACCTTGTCTTTTCCCCAGGCTTAGATGTGCTGGGCATTTAACACCCACATCCTGCTTGGCCACAGATATGTGTATTAAACCAAGAGCAAGCAACTCTTTCTTAGATGACGTTGCTCAGCATAGCAAATTGCACTGCAGAAAGCAAGATTTTTTTTCTCTTTCTTTGTTCACCTTGCTGTCTGTATATTAAGGAAAACATGATGTTTCTTCTACAGAAAAGCATCCCTCAGTGGTCAACACACACACACACACACACACAAGTTCTTGTGATATTCCATTCTGAAAGCTTTCCAATGATCATTTTGGAATCTTTTTAAAAAAAAATAGCCTTGCCTTGTTCTATCATTTTAGGAAGTTTTATTTATTGATTGATTTGTTGATTTGACAATTGCTTACAAGATAATAGGTATAAGTAAAACATAGTTATGAATACATGGATACATATAAAAAAAATAAAAAAATAAAGAAACAATAGGACAGTGACAGTAGGCACGTTGGTGTGCTTATGCATGCCCCCTACAGACCTCTTAGGAAAAGGGTGAGGTCAATAGTAGACAGTCTAAGGTTAAAGTTTTTGGGGTTTGGGGAAGAAACCACAGAGTCAGGTAGAGTATTCGAGACATTGACCACTCTGTTGCTGAAGTCGTATTTCCTGCAACCAAGTTTGGAGCGATTAACCTTGAGTTTGTATCTATTGTTTGCTCTTGTGTTGTTATGGTTGAAACTGAAGTATTCATTGACAGGTAGGACATTGCAATGTATGATTTTATATACTATACTTAAACCAGACCGAAAGCGGCATAGTTCTAGGTTTTCTAGGTCTAGAATTTCGAGTCTGGTGGCATAAGATATTCTGCAATGAGTAGAGGAGTGGAGAACTCTTCTTGTGAAATATTTCTGGACTTTTAGATGTAGGGACTTTTTATAGAAGATAGCAACATCACCTGCTCTACGGATTTCACGATCTGATCGGTAAACATGATAGTCTATTACCGTGGTAATGGAGTCAGGGAGAGATGCGTTGAGCCAAGTCACTCCCGAAAAGACATCCTAGACTTTTTGGGGGGGCTCAAAAAAAAAAAAAAAAGACCCAGCCTTATTTTATGAGAAACACGGTATTTATAAAATTATCTCTTTTTTCTTTTTTAAGAACTTTATATATATCCATCGTTTCAACAATGAATTGGTTCCACAATTAAAAACTAAACTTTAAAGAAGATATCACTTCTCCTTCTAGTCTTCCCTATGGGTGATATTGTGCCCCAAAGAACCCTTTTTTCATTTCATATTTTTAATTCCTCCAATAGAATTAAAATTGCTTTACTGTCTGCTTTAATGAAACAACAGATCCATTTTATTCTCAGCAGCCAGGAAACCTTTAATACAAATCTCCTTTTCTTCTTATTCTGCTTCCTAGATTGCTCAAGTGACCAACAACTTTGTGAGATCATCAGAAAGTGCTGATGAAGAGAAAGTCACTTGGAGAAAGATTCTACAAATAAACAAGCCATAAATCTGATATTACATTTCTCAGATAACCAGTTGAAGCTGCTTGATTAATAAAACGTATCTAGGGAAGCCATATGGAGTTGACTGAAGAACAGTTGTTCACAGGTCCTTCTTCCCCTTACAGTTCCGGATACATATACACCTCCAATTTGTCATATGTCTTTTCAGAAAAAGGAACAATTGTGCAATGTTAAATATGGTTCAATCCATCTGTGCCAATTTTTGGATATCCTGTGATAAAAAACCAGTATGTAGAACTGGTAGGGTCAGTTTTTCTCTATAATCAGACTATTGTTTCTGAAATCATATTCAGATACTGGTTTAGTTAGATTTTTCTCTATAGCTGGGCTATTGCTTCTGAATTCACATGTTGTTTTGCTTACTGCAATTTTAATTAAAAGTAATTAAACTATATTTTACAAAATTAAAGGATACTCAGATTTAAAGGGGGAGGCTAGAACATTTTGTATTCCACCATAACACTGTATTCCGTGTTCTATTAATTATGCCTCTAGAGTAATAACCTACATAAATCTTCATACTTTTTGTAATCATGCACTCTCTCTCTCACTAAAACCAGAGTGGTTGATTTGGTGACCTAACAAGCTTTTCTTTTTTTTCAAATACCTTCTCCATGTCCCAAAAGAAGCTTAGGCAAGGGGTGAGGCAGAGGTGATAGTGAGCAGGTTCTGACCAGTTTTGGAGAACCAAAACTAGAGGGAAGGTAGAGGTAGAGGGAATTTTGAGTAGTTCAGAGAACCGGCAAATACCACCTCTGACTGGCTCCGCCCCTATCTATTCTTTGCCTGCTGAATCCCAGTTGATCAGCTGGGTCTTCTTTTGTTGCCCTAGACAGGACAATGGAGCTGGAAAGCAGGTTAGTAGGGTGGGGAAGGAATGGAGATTTTGCAGTAACCTTCCTTCAGGAGTGGGGAGGGAATGGGTATTTTGCAGTATCCTTCCCCTGCCATGCCCACCAAGCCACACCACAACCACCAAGCCATGCCTACAGAACCGGTAGTAAAAAAATTTGAATCCCACCACTGGGGTGAGGATTAACTTGTTCAGTTAAAAAAAAAGAGTCGGTGGGACTGAAGTAGCCATTAGCATCCTTTAAGTTTATGATTAATCAAAAACGTAATTTGTTCCTCGGAATAAACAAACAGGCAAAATCTATGCATGAAGTTTAATAGTTTTATTAATAAAAACTCAGAATAAAATATAATTCATATTTTTTAAAAGCACATAAATGCAGAATGTACCAACCAAGACTCTCAGACACCGACATATACACCCGAAGGGGCTCTCACACAGATAAACATATATTACTGTTATGCTGTATGTCTTTCTTCATAGAATAACAAATAATAAGCCTGAGCATTATATAGATTAACTGTTATATTGAATGCTGGATAATGATTTCCTGAAAGATAAGAGCATGGCTAGATTGGGAAATGTACAAACAGGAAAGATTGAATATTGCCAGGGTAGTTATTAATTTCACGTATACAAACTAAAGCAAAGCTTTAAACTTTTTTCAAGGCTTTATTGTATTGTATTCTTGACAATGGTAAAACAGAAATTTAGTGGCATTTGATTGATCAGCATGCTTTCTTTTGTGTACTAGATAAAGATTCAAGGTGCTATACATTTCTACAGAGTATTAGGAACCGTCTCAGAAAAATTAATACTTTGAGATTGTGGAGAGTTAGCATATAAAGCCAGATTGGGTTAAATAGGTAATTATATGCTTCTTGATGCCAATATAATAACATACATACGTACATATATACATACATACATACATACATACATACATACATACATACATACATACATACATACAGCACCTTTACAGAAAAAAAATTCTTTACTCTGTCAGTTTGTCCCTATTAATGATTAATTTATATCAGAGTTCACATCTTTAGAAGAAGCAGTATTCTTAAGAGTGTATACTCTTCCTTATGGCTCTCCTGTCACAAGAAAGTACAGAATCAACTTGTTAGAATAACAGATAAAGCCTTGGTGCAACTCATATTTCAAACCTATGTTCCTTTTCAAGGAATGTATCTGCATTGTTTTTATACCGTATAGGATGCCCATGTCTCCTTTTCTAGTTATCTTATTTTCTCATGCGTTATAAAGCAATCTTTTCCCTTAAGGTCACATTAACATTTTGCATAACATCTAGGTAACCCTGTAGCTCTTCCATTTTGCTCATCTACAACAGACCAATGTTAGTGTAAGGGATAGATATTAGGTGATGATAGATAGATACTGATAGATGATAGATAGATAGATAGATAGATAGATAGATAGATAGATAGATAGATAGATAGATAGATAGATAGATAGATAGATAGATAGATAGATAGACAGACAGATCCTGTTTTTCAATCCAAGAAATATTCTTTAATATTTCATTTTTAATATCATATATTTCTTCTCTGAATATTTGTTTTAAACAAAGCTTATAGCTTTGGTTTTCCAAGAACATACACTAATCAGATGACATGATTGATCCTCTCTGATTCCTGGTAGCAATATAAAAGTATGGTATCTAACAAAGTTGTTAAGGTACAGATGAAACTCAGTTATACTATACGTCAGCCCTATTAAGCTGCTGTCCTTTAAAAAGGTTGGGCTTTAGCTTCTATATTTCATCTCTGAATCTATAGAAATCCACATTCCTATGAGAAAAGAGAGAAGCAGTAGAAATTGAGATACCATATTCACTTCTACTGCTGCATTTAAATAAAAGAAAGAATGAAAATTAAAGACTTTAAAATATGATAAAACAAGTCAACAACTTTAAATAAAAGATGGGAAAATAAGAACAGTACTAAAACAGTAGGATATTAATTATTTCATAATCACATGCAGGCAAATTCATTATTTTTAGAAACTATTACGAAGACCCTGCTGTTCATATTGGGCTGGATATAATGTAGCTACATCTTGATCTAAGAATAAGGAAACAGCAGTCATTTGGATGACTTGGGTATTTTGATAAAAACAATGAAGTAAGTTTAGTCCACTTGTCCCTATAATATTCACAGTAAAGTGAATATTGACCCTCACTGATGCAGTTCTTCCTTATGTGGAATTATCCCTCCAGTAAGAAAATAGAAAATTAAAGTGGGTTCAAGGAAAAGCTATACAATATTTTGGCAATTTTAAAATGATGAGATTAACAGGTTCTATTACTATAATTCCAACTATGATATTTTAAATTATTAGAAACTAAAACTCAGATTGCTTTGATGGTTTTATCTGTAGCTCGTTACTCTTGAGTTTCTCTAATTTGTTTGTATTGCACTGATAATAAGAAATTGTGAAAAAATACATATGATAGTTATTGGTACATGGAGCTTTCTTCCAGAGCAACATTTCTCAAGAATTATTATTATTATTTTATTATTTATTTAAATTTTTATACCGCCCCCTCTCCCAAAAAGGGACTCGGGGCGGTGTACAGCCTACTAAAAATGGAATATATACAATTTAAAAATAGATTAAATACAAGAATCCGGCCGAATCCCTTCAGTTATAGAATTACAAAATTTAAAATTCCAGGATTAAATTGAAAAGTTAAAATTTAAAAATTTAAAAACCAAATTAAATTAAAACCCCATAAACCATTTACTGGGCCAGGCCGGCTGTTGGAAGAATAAGGTCTTGACTGCGCGCTGGAAGGTCTGGATGTTGGTAATGGCCCGTATCTCCGGGGGCAGATCATTCCACAGGGAGGGGGCCCCCACAGAGAAAGCCTGCACCCTTGGGGCTGCCAGCCGGCAACGATCAGGCGGCGGCACCCCAAGGAGGGCAACCCTGTGTGAGCGTACTGGGCGGCGGGAGGCTGTTGATGGCAGCAGGCGGTCCCGTAAGTACCCAGGTCCCGAGCCATGGAGCACTTTAAATACAGTCAGTACCACTTTGAATCGGATCCAGAAGGCCACAGGAAGCCAGTGCAGCCTGCGGAGAAGCGGTGTTACATGGGAGCTCCGAGGGGCTCCCAAGATCACCCGCGCGGCCGCATTCTGAACCAACTGCAGCCTCCGGACACTCTTCAAGGGGAGCCCCATGTAGAGAGCATTGCAATAGTCCAAGCGGGAGATGACGAGGGGTGGAGGTGACTGTGCGAAGTGCGCCCAGATCCAGAAAGAATCCATTAAAGAAATCAAATCCACTGGGGAAAAATGTTTAGGTTTAACTAGAAGCTAAATTCACCAGCTAAATTTTAGACTCTATATGCAGCCTATACAAAGATGTATTCAGTATGTGTTTTGAGGCGGCAATGAAGAGGCACACACGTATAGTGATTCAGTCTTTTTGTTTATTTCCAGGACACCGACGACTCGGTGGCGCGGCAGCCCTTCTTTTAAAGGACTCCCGCGCCTAAGTCAACCAATGACGGGGCGAGGATCTCCCGCCGGAATGTAGACCAATGAACAGTAAGTATTTCAAATATTAACCAATCCAGAACACCCCTCCCTCCTTGGTCCAGTCTGACCAATCAGGAGCCGCGCCTATGTTACGTAATCACGTAGATAGGCGGGGCTCCTGTGAGTCCGACTGGACCTGCGCGGCTCAGTTGCGTCGTTACCATCGGCTGGTGCGGAAGGACCTGTTGCTCCTCTCGCCTCCGGCCCTGGAAACTTCGAGCAGGTCGAGCCGGCTGCGTCACTACCAACGGGCCTAACTGGGCTAGTTGACGTGGCCATGCCGCTCCCTGCTCGGCCTGGATTATCGACGACCCTGTCAGATGTTTCAGCGGGACGTTCTTCAGGATCAGGTGCGTAGCAGCGCAACCCGACCGGAGCTAGAGTTGAGGGTGTGTGTGTGTGAGTTAGGGCGTCATTGTTTGTTAGTGGGCTTCCCTTATCCAGACTGTTTGGTGGTTGTTCCCCTTCCCCCCCAGGAAAATCGCCAGGTCTGGGATGGGTGCGAGTTCGAAGTTGGTCTATGTGTCGCTTCCAGCTTTTGCCATCAGCGGTGGTAAGCCGGTAAGAATGGGGCCCGGTTAGATGTGTGATGGTGGCTGGCACCCATAAGGGGTGCCCTATCAGGTTTTTAGCGTAAACTAAATCCCCAATTCGGAATGTTCGGACTTTGGTTGAAGAATCTAGTGGTTTCTCTGTAGTGTAGGTGGGGTGTAGTCTATCGAGAGGGGAACGTAGCTTTCTCCCCATAAGTAATTCAGCAGGAGTTTTGTTAGTAGTGCTACTGGGTGTAGTGTGTTGTAGGAACAATAATTTGTCGATGCGTGTTTGTATAGGGCCCTGGTCTAACTTAAGAAGGGTCTCCTTGGTAAACCGGACCATGCGTTCGGCCCGTCCATTCGCTGCCGGATGTGCCGGCGCGGTTAAGGCATGGCGTATGCCCAAACTGGCTAGGTAGCCCTCAAATTCTGTAGCCGTGAATTGAGGGCCGTTGTCAGATACCAGGACGTCTGGTAATCCGTGGGTGGCAAACCAGTGACTGAGCTGTCGGATGACAGCTTCAGAAGAGGTTGATTTCATGAAGCTCACTTCTAACCAGTTTGAATACGCGTCTACCAGAATCAAGAAGGTATGTCCCTTAGTCGGACCTGCAAAATCTATGTGGACTCTAGACCAAGGGCCCCTAGGTAGATCCCACTCAGTAATTGGTGCCTTTGGGGGTGAGGGCCGGGAAGTCTGGCAGGGCTGGCAACCCGCGACCCAGTCGGTAACATCCTTGTCTAACCCAGGCCACCATACGTAACTTCTAGCTAGACTTTTCATCTTAACCACCCCGGGGTGCCCCTCATGCAATAGTTTCAATATGGGATTTCGCAGTTTTTGTGGAATGACCACTCGATCCCCCCATAGTACACAGCCTTTTAGTACTGACAGTTCCATTTGTCTCTGTTTAAACGGTCTGTGCTGTTCTTGTAACTCAGAGTCAGGCCAACCCTTCATGATCCACCTACTTACGGTATGCAGTAGGTGGTCGTTAGAGGTTTCGTGCGCGATGTCTGCTGCTGTCATCGGGAGGTCGGGCAGGGTCTCAATCAAAAAGGTTGAAAAGCTGGGGTTTGGTTCAGGATCAGAGTCTGGTAACGGGCAACGACTTAAAGCATCGGCGTGCGTGATGGTCGGACCCGGGCGGTAAGACAGGGTGTAATTGTAAGCGGCCAGGAATTCTGACCATCTTGTCATTCTGGGTGATAGAATGTGGGGAGTGGGTTTGTCACCCGCCAGGATACCTAGTAGGGGTTTGTGATCGGTGATGATCGAGAATGATCGGCCATACAGGTATTCATGAAAACGTTTAATACCCGAAATTATGGCTAGTGCCTCCTTGTCCAGTTGACTGTAATTCCTTTGGCTTTGGGACAAGGTTTTTGAATAGAAGGCAATCGGAGCCTCTCTGCCGTTAGGTAGAAGGTGGCTCAGGACAGCTCCGATTCCAAAGGGGGAGGCATCACAAGTTAGTAACAATGGCAAAGTCTCGTTATATTGAATTAACACTTGAGCTGAAGTGATCATGTCTTTAATTTTGTTAAATGCTGTTTCTTCCCGATGTCCCCACTTCCACGATGCGTCTTTGTCCAAAAGCCTATGCAAGGGTTCCGCCACCGTGGCTTTCTGGGGCAAAAAGACATGGTAAAAATTTATCAACCCTAGGAAAGCTTGTAGGTCAGCCTTGTTAGTTGGTGTGGGGGCATTTTTGATGGCACGGGTTTTTCCTGCTGTTGGATGGATGCCATTTCCATCGATTAGGTATCCTAAAAACTCTATTTTGTCTGTGATAAGGGTACATTTGTCTTTTTTGACTTTAAACCCAACCTCAGTAAATTTGGTCAGCACTTTTCTTAGGCGGTCTCGCAGTTGCAATTTGTGTTTAGCTGCAATTAGGACGTCATCGAAATACGGGATGACTCCAGGAATTCCTTGAAGGAGGCGTTCCATAAGAGATTGAAAAATGCCTGGTGCCACGCTAACGCCGAATTGTAGGCGATTACACTTAAATGCACCCCGGTGTGTTACAATAGTTTGGGCTTCAGCTGTTTTTTTGTCAACGGGCAGTTGCTGGTAAGCCTGAGCCAAATCGAGTTTAGCGAAAATCTTTCCGCCCTTGATAGAATGTAGCAAGTGTTGCACGACAGGCACGGGGTATGCGCTCTGTTGTAGTGCATGGTTGAGGGTCGCCTTATAGTCCCCACAAATACGAACCGACCCGTCTGCTTTTATAGGGGTCACTATAGGGGTCTCCCATTTAGCGTGGTCAACTGGCTCGAGGACCCCTTGCTTTACTAGTTTATCCAGTTGTTCTTCTATTTTTGGCTTTAAGGCAAAAGGTACCCTTCTAGCCTTTAGTCTAATTGGGGCTACCTTGGGGTCTATGTTAAACGAAATCGGGTTACCCCGGTACTTGCCTAATTCTTCGCTGAACAGGTCCTGGAATTCTTGAATGAGATCTGCCTCCCAGTCAGCGTCTGTGATATGGTTGATACCGGTCATCCCTATTCCCAGCGGTTCGAACCATTCCAGTCCTAAGAGGCTGGGTCTGTTCCGGTCCACGATTGTTAGGGGAAGAATCTCAGTATGGTTGTTGAAGGTTACCTGGAAATGTCCAATCCCTACTACCGGAATTCTGTTTCCCTGGTAGTCTTTGAGTGTTAATTTCTGTTTGTCTAGTTCGCTTCGCCGTATGTCTGGGATCAATTTCTTAATAGTGTCCCAGGAAACCATGGAAAGGAATGATCCCGAATCCACTTCCATTTCACAATTTTTTTCTTCAATTCTTACTTGCACGTGGACTTTTTTAACGTTATTTGTATTAGAGTGACCAATTATTATTGTTTGATGTGTTTCTTCCTTCTTGTAAGATGACTCTTTAAACTTTCTATTCCTTCCTTCCTGGCTCCAACGGTTGTTTGTTTTCTTTTCTCTCTCTCTTGGGGGAGGGCTTTCTCTTCGCCTGGGGCTGTAGCTTGATCGGGCTCTGCATACCCTTGCGATGTGCCCTTTCTTTTCACACTTTCGGCATATTGCATCTATGAATCGGCACTCTGATCTGGGGTGGTTTCCCCCACAACGGTTGCATTCAAAATCAAACCGCCTGGTTGCCCGCTCTTTTTTCCCTCTCGCGGCTTTTAGGTGGCAAACCTCGTCTTCTTCACTACTGGTCTCAGTTTCAATATCCTCGTAGTGAGTTGAGGTTTTTCCTTGTTCATCATCAGCTTTGGTGGCTTCTTTGGATTTGTGATGTGCAGCTTGATTAATCTGTTTCATTCTTGCTGCCGATTTGTGAGCAGCTTCGGCTGCGGTGGCTTCTTCAATGGCCTCTGTGGCTGTTATCTTGGGTCGGTTTAGCAACTTACTCTGCAATATTGGATCTTTTAAGCCTAAAACGATCCGGTCTCTTAGCGCCTCATTGAAATCCGAGAATTCGCACTCTCCACCTATTTCTCTTAAATCGGCCACGAAATCGGCGATAGGTTCACCTTCTTTTTGGTTCCGGAGGTAGAACTCATGGCGCTTTATCAGGCAGGAAACTGTGGGCGCGTAGTGTTTCCTCAGGATCTTCTCTAGTTCGGGCCAAGTTAGCGTTTTGACATCGATTGGAGACGCTAGTGCTTTTGCCATCCGAAATACTGGCTTGGCCGCAGTGGGTCAAAAACACCGCTCTCTTTCGGTGATCCGACACTCCGCTCAGATCGCTACTCTCCAAAAACATGAGGAATCGGTCCACATACGTCTGCCATTCCTCCTTGGCCGGGTTGAATTTTTCAGGCGGTGCGTTGCTTCCGGACATGATGCCGCTCGCTCTCCGCCGCTATGCACTCTCTGAACGTGTTGCCTCGATCCCACCTTCGTCGCCAGTGTTTTGAGGCGGCAATGAAGAGGCACACACGTATAGTGATTCAGTCTTTTTGTTTATTTCCAGGACACCGACGACTCGGTGGCGCGGCAGCCCTTCTTTTAAAGGACTCCCGCGCCTAAGTCAGCCAATGACGGGGCGAGGATCTCCCGCCGGAATGTAGACCAATGAACAGTAAGTATTTCAAATATTAACCAATCCAGAACACCATGTATCTAGGGATTGGAACATAGTTTTTGCAAAGTTGGACTGATTCTAACAAAGTATAGTTGGACTGTGGGCCTGAGTCCCACAGTAAGGGTGTGAACAATTTGATGGCAGCATGGTTGTATAGCAATTCTCTGTACTAACAACACTGAATCTTAGTAAACATACATAGTTATTTTAAACATAGTAAATATGAATAGATATTTTAAACACAGTAACCATTTGGTGCTATTACCTTGAATAGCCAACTTCTTAATCTAAATGTCTTGGCAAATACAGTTATGTTTGTTTTCTGGTGATCAGTCTTATGAAGCTTATCAAAGCAATCAGAGAGTAAGGGAGACTCAGAGAGACCCAATGCAAGCCACACACAAATATTAAAGGCTACTTCTGCTGACTGCCAGCTGCCAGCAGTCTGGCAGTTCAAGTCTCACTAGCTCAAGGTTGATTCAGTCATCCATTCTTCCCAGGTCAGTAAAATAAGGCCCCAGGTTGGTGGGGGCAATATGCTGACTCTGTAAACCACTTAGAGAGGGCTGTAAAGTACTGTGAAGTGATATATAAATCCTATTGCTATTGCTATCTCTGTGATCAGGAACTGATAATCCTGTTTGGATTTCAGCGGGTAGGATTTTATCTCTTGAGTGGAGAGAAAGCCTGGCCTTACAGGGTTTCCCTCAGACATCCATCCCAATGCATCCTGTGCTCCTTACCTGGGACTCCATCTGTTTAATAATCTGCAAGATTGCTTAACAACCACAACTGGGAATGCCAAGATTATGGTTGTTGGAAGAAGCAGTCATGTGACATCTCACCTAGCAACTGCCTTGCTCAATAACCAAGTTTCTGATCCCAATTGAAGTCATAAGTTGAGGACTACATGTACTATATCATCACTCATTTAGAAAGATTGGCAGCTGCATGCCAGCTAGTTGGGGAAAGAAGATTGAGATTTCATACTCAGATATTTCCAGTTGAAATCAATGCTGAAGTTTTCTTTTTTCCAATAATCATGGATATAACAAATAGAGATGTCTGTGATTGTGAACCCTTCAAGGTAATCTACATAAAAGGTATAAAGTATTTTATACCTTTTATACCTTTTATACAGTATCTTCATTGTAAAGTTATATTAACAGACTCTTGCAAGACTGAAAGTATTTTCGCCTCTATTATCATTATTCAGAAAAGTAGGTAGGATCTCATCTGAAATACTTCCCTTACCCACTGTCCTTTTGTGGGCTGAGATTTTTTTGCATCACAATTGCCTAGTCTGTGGCTCTTCTTCTTATCTTCCAAGGCAGAAGTGGTATTCAGCAGGTTCTGACCAGTTCTGGAGAACCGGTAGCGGAAATTTTGAGTAATTCAGAAAACCAGCAAATGTGACCTCTTACTGGAGATTTTACAGTATCCTTCCACACCCACCAAACCATTTTTATTTTTATATTTCCCACAGAACCAGTAGTAAAAAAAATTAAATCCCACCAATGTTCCAAGGTCATTCCCATATTCCATCACAATTGTGCCTACACTGCTAAGAAGAGCAGGGCTACAATAATGTTAATTTGATTAATTAAATTATGATTAATGATAATGATTAATTACAATTAATTAATAGCCCAACTAAACAGGCTCACAAAAATAATTCTGTTGCATATGTATACAACTCATCCATATCTCCCTCTTTCTTACAATACAAAATGGTGAAAAAGAGTAACGGTTAGTAGATGGAGATGTTAGGCTAGCTGAAGAAGAAGATAAAGAAAAAAACAAGGAGGGGCAATATGGCATAATGTTGAGATAATGTGAAGCTACTATTTAACTTAAGTGTGTTTTTTTTCAATGTTATGAGTGCCTAAAGTTAAGTGAAAACCACAATTTCCTTTTATGAACTGTAGCAAGTTCAAACTAAGGCACTTTCTCTCTCCATTTTTCATCTGTCATGCTTATGTTCAAGAGTTCTGAAGCTTTTATTTAGCCTATCCAAGCTAACTATGTATAGCATCCATTGCTGAGGCAATAAACCATGAATACAGACAGCTTTGTATAATCATAGCAATGCCTGGGTGATTTTACAAATTGCTAGCAATGACTGCTATCTAAACTATGGTTAAACTAGACAGCAGGGCCAGAACATGTTGAGCATGGCCTGAATCTGCTAGTTTTGTTCCTGGATTATTTTCAAATAATATGAGGAAATGAGGACCTCACCAAAAACTATTAAAATGCTTCTCTTCTGTAAGTCACAGAGGGAAACAGAAGTAAAGAGCAACTAACTAACCCAACACCGATTTTCAAGGAGGAAACTATTCTATGCTATTTCTCAACTAAACTATTGTGTGAAAAGCTATATTAAAATGGTTTGGAAGAGTTATTAAATTTTTACAGAAAACTGATTACAATAGTATCAGATATTTATATTATATTTATATTTACCATGATTTAGGATTTTACTGATGAATAACTGCTGAAGTTATTCATATATCTGCAACCAGAGTTGTGATGATTTCTTTCCATTTAGAAAAAAATACATTCAAAAGGTATTTTATTGGTAAGCTTTCAACAGATGAATGACAGGCAACATTTTTAAACTAATAATTTAAAATAAAATTGTAATAAGAAAATAACAAAATGTTGCCATAAATAGGAAACCTTATTCATAAAATGCTTGCCCTGCTGTTTCTAGTGCTCAAAAAAAATATCAGACTAGGACACACCAGATGGGAAACTACAGAAGTGATAATGTTCTCTATCACATTTTCTAAGATTCCTTCCAGGACCCTGTCAATTATCTTAGCTTGCATTTACTTTTTTTTCTGTGAACATACTTGCAAAAACAGTGTCGGGCTGAAATAATCCAGATTGTTACTTTTCCTTTATAGATCTCAAATGCATTTTTTATAAATAATGAAGTCTGGTATATTTACTATGTGGGTCAATATGATTGGGTCATGTACGCTAAGTCTGCTTTGGATAAAATTTTCCTCTAAACCAAGAACCATGATTGAAAAAAAGGAGTTTCAGCACATCATACAGCTGCTAAGCTCATAAATGAACTATGATGTGGGGGGAAAAAATCAAACCGATAACTTTAACAATAGACAAAAACACTGGAAATGGATATTCCAGATTCCATAATTATAGTTTCTTCTTAATAAAAGTACTTGTGTATAATATTGGGATACATGTCAGTACATAGATTGCCTCACTGGGCTTTCTCAACATTTGCTTAGTAGATGCAAAATATGTAGTCCAAGATGTAGGATTCCCATTCTTTGACAGTTTTACATTCTTTCTTTGACATTACCTAATATGCCTGTCAACTCAACATTTAAAAAAAAACTTTTTTAAAAAATGTAACTTTTTTTTAAATCAAAATTTTTAAAATTCAACATTAAAAAAAACCTAAGATCATAGCATCTGGTCCTATCATTTCCTGGCAAATAGAAAAGGAAGAAATGGAAAAAAGTGACAGATTTTATTTTCTTGGACTTCAAGGTCACTGCAGACAGTAAACGCAACAATGAAATTAAAAGATGCTTGCTCTTTGGGAGAAAAGCTATGGCAAACTGAACAGCATACTAAAAAAACTGAGATATCACCTTGCTAACAAAGTTCCATATAATCAAAGCTATGGTTTTCCCAGTGGTAATGTATGGCTGTGAGAGTTAGATCAGAAGAAAGGCTGAGCAGCAAAAAATTGATGCTTTCGAATTGTGGTGTTGGAGAAAATTTTGGACTGCAAGATCACATCAGTCCATCTTAAAGGAAATCAGTTGAAGTCAAGGGAGCCTGGCGTGATATGGTCCATGGAGTCCTAGACAGTCAGACATGACTTAACAACTAAACAAAACAACAATGTGCTTCTCATTGGTTAGACTAATGTTCTCAGAACTGTCATTACTTTCAATTCCATGATTTTGTTATGTTTTTCCACTGGTAATGAAATAAATACTATCCCACCTTTTATACAAACCAGCAGATTCCGCAACTTTTTGTTCATTTATTAATCATTCAAAATATTGGGCAGTATAGGTATTAAAATAATAATGTCAAACAATAATCAAAATAATAAAAAATAATAGATGGCTAAGATAAAAAGGACATTAAGTAAACTAATTTGATATAGTGGTTAAGAAACCAGAAGTTTTTTCAGTGCCATTGTAACTTTGAATGATCACTCCACACAAGTAAAGTACCAGCAAAGAAGGAGAAAAAAACTCCAGAGATGTTCCTGAGACAAGAAGTCTAGTCCTGCCAAGAATGTAATAAGGGTTAATGGAAAGGCAGTTTCTGTAAGCAACACCAGAATGTTTCCTTCCAGCTATAGGAGGCCATATCTTCATAAAGAAGGAAGCTCAAATATCCAAAGAAACATTGTTTTTAGTGAAAAGATGACTAGAAACTGGGAGCAGGAGTTAACTTAGTTTCTTATACAATAAAAAACAATACAAATAAGGGAGGATGCTAAACTAGCAAAGAAAGGCAGTCTTAAAAACAGATTCCACAAATAGATTAAAGGCACAGCAAAGACTATTCAATAAAGGTACCATAGTTGATGTACTTACAAATTGCTGGAATGATGGTATCTGTTTTAAAGAATGATAGGGTCACTAAGAAAAATGATAGAATTTGTCATTTCAAGTGAAACTCTCATTGAAACTTTTTAAAAAGCCAACATCATCTCTTAGGGTGATATATAAACTCCTACTAAATTTTGATGAGGGGAAATTAAAAAATGGATGATAAAATGGATGCAGAACTTTAGAGAAACAATCACAACACAATGATGAAAAGAACTATAGATCAAATCTGTAACATTTAAAATTCAATCCGTTATAATCTTAAACAAAATTAGGGTAAAATGTTTTACAGATGGTAGACAACTTTGCCAATAATTTCAAAAATAGAAATATCATACAGTAACAAATGTTGGAAATGCCATGAAACAGACGGAACATTTTACCACATGTGGCAGATATACAGAAATCTTGAAAGTATTGAAAAATATGCATAGCACTATTTGGAGAGTTTTAGAAATTAAATTTGAAATGAAATCACATTTTTACTACCTGTAATTCCAGGATATATTTCTATAACAAAAAATACCATATTTTATTGATATAAATGCTCATGGCTGTGAAAATAATCTTTTCCCAATATTGTCGGAAAGATACAATGCTGATATCTGACTGCATGAAGAACATGCAGTAATGGCAAAACTAACAGATATATCCAAAAAGAAACTTAACCAAACTTAGACAAACAAGATTTTTTTTCCATATACACACAATGCATCATCCAGCAAGGTAGATACAATCACAGTAGAGTTTTAAGGAAATCTGTTTTGTAAATACTGCAAATTGGTTGGAATATAAAGAAGAAGCAGAACTCAAATATTTAACTTCCTTTCTCCTTTTTGTTTTGTATAATTATAAACAATAATAAATAGCAATATAGTGAAGACCTCATTAAGTTCAAATGAAAATCTTTTTTTATATTCTAAGACAATTTAATGCATTTTGCAATTGTCTGTCAATGGCACACTCAACTTTAATTGCATAATTCAAGCAACAAGTAGAAGACCAACTGAGTGCATCCACGGACATCATCTAGTAGTCAGTAGACTTAATTTCATAACATATTGGGCAGACTTAATCGTAGTTTCAATTGGGAAACTGTGAATTGGGAAACCTAGCCCAAGCCAAGTTCAAAAACACTAGAGAATTCCTGGAAACCTGGCACTCTGACTAATTGACCATCAACAGGCACATAGACACTAACATTATGAAGAAACAATTAAAAAGCCGAAAAGAGAAGAAAAAAACCAAAACACCTCATCAACAGCACTCAACACCTTGATGACCAAGATTAATACCAAGATTAACAGCAGACCAACAATCAAGAAGCAAACAATACCCCAGTAAAGGTACTGCAACGCAAGCTAACAGTAAACAATAATTAATGTCCTTCCTGTCAATGAATATTTCAATTTCAACTATAACAACACAAGAGCAAACAATAGATACAAAGTCAAGATTAATAGCATCAAACTTGATTGCAGGAAATACGACTTCAGCAACAGAGTGGTCAATGTCTGGAATACTCTACCTGACTCTGTGGTTTCTTCCCCAAACCCCAAAAACTTTAATCTTAGACTATCTACTATTAACCTCACCCCTTTCCTAAGCGGTCTGTAGGGGATGGTCATAAGCACACCAACGTGCCTACTGTCCCTGTCTTATTGTTTCTTTTATTTTTTTATTTTTCTTATACGTATCCATGTATTCATAACTATGTTTTTACTTATACTTATCATCTTGTAAGCAATTGACAAATAAAAATAAATAAATAAATAATCAAGGAACTATACCAACATTGAGAGGCAAGACACCAAACATAAAATGAGAGGCCATACCTCCATGTAAATTTGTCATAGAGACATTAAAGAAGCTCAGACACTCAAAAAAACATTATTTTAGTGAAGATTATTTTAATTGAACCTGGGAACCGTTAACTTAGTTTCATAAGGGATACAGATAAGGGAGGTTGCTGAGGACAAAGGAAGGCAGAGTCTTAAAAACAGATTTCATACATAGATTAAAGACATAGCAAATAGATTTGATGCATAGATTAAAGACATAAACCTTAGTAGCACTGATAATGTTATCTAGTTTGATAATGAAACATTTGTAAGAGAACAACCAAACTCAGAGAGCACCAAGGATCCCACAATTAAACACTGAGCTACAAATGCTTTGTTTATAATATGTTACTTTCATCTTCTAATTCAATTAAAGAATTACTTCAAACATATATAAGGAGTTCTGGTGATAACTTTAGAAGATATGATAACTAGGAGTCTAAAATATATCTGGACAGTGCTAACTATTGGAGGTTTGTTTTATTCATTTATGGAATTTATAAACACAGAACCATATAGCCAGCCTGAGAAAAGAAGTTTATGAGTCAATATCTTTAGCCTTTTCCATAACTCTAAATAGACAGAGTCTTTAGAACAGTGGGGCATATATATAAATATTAACAGTGGGGCATATATATATATATATTATATATTAAACTCATGTGACAAGGATGTATATTAATTCTATTGGAGAACAAGAGTTTCATTTACATAGTTTATTTTAAATCTCAAACCATGGTTTCTTTTGTTAATAACAGTCACAGTGTAATTTAACAGCCCAAATTATTTAATTCATTTTAATTTTTGTATTATGTATCAGGGTGGAATCGGCTGTGCACCGCCCTGAGTCCTTCGGGAGAAGGGCGGTATATAAATGTTTGAAATAAAATAAATAAATAATAAATAATATAGAAACAGGCAGGAGAAAATGGAAGAGTTAGAGCTAAGCTTATCTAGCTATAAATAATTTTTATCAGAAGTGTTGCTTACACAAGAAGTAGATTTTTGTCTGAATAGAAAAGAAAAAAAGTCTCAAGAAATGTTTTATATTGCTTTTTTCATTAAATCTTAAGAAATCACACACATACACACACCAAAAACATCTGTGACACTGATCTTCAAAATCAGACTTCATTCTTTACATTCTCCAAAAAGAAACAGTTGGAATCATTGTTTCCACAGATAATCAGATTTCCATTTCACATTTGTAAATGTTCTCCACAAGTGCAAATAATAGAACTGTTTGCATTCTGAACATGATTCAAAAGCACTTGGATCTTGCACAAGCAGAACACCCTTCTGTTGTTTATTAAAATGGTGAAAGAGAGGTTGGGGCCAAGAATATCTTGGACCAGCTTTGACTTCTAAGCCATTTCCAGTCCTTTTTTGAAACAGCAATCCAGTGACTCACATCCTTATCATGGCCAGACTCCACTACTATAATGTGCTGTCTTTGAAAAGGAAGTTGGTGCAGAAAGAGGCAACAGATATGTTGGTAGTGAGAACTGTTTCAGTAACATCACATTTATCTTTTGAGAACTGCACTCATTATCAATAAGTGTCTATGTGCAAATTATAGGATTGGGGATAGCCTATAAAGTGCATTTGAATAAGTAGATGGAAGGATGGATGGATAATTTAAAATAGTATAATTTTCAATTTCATCATTCAATTTGTAAAGAATAAATTAAACCCAGCTAATCAAATTTATATTGTTCAGTGTTGTATCTTCATTATAAAGCTTACAGGTTGTCCTCAACATACAACCACAATTGAGCCTAAAATGTCTTTGTTAAGTGAAACATTGGTTAAGTGATATTTGCTCCTTTTTACGACCTTTCTTGCCACAGTTGTTAAGTGAATCACTGCAGTTGATAAATTAGTAGCTTGGTTGTTAAGTGAATCTGGCTTCCTCATTGACTTTGCTTGTCAGAAGGTCGCAAAAGGTGATCACATGACCTTGGGACACAGCAAAGGCCATAAGCATGAACCAGTCACCTAGCATCTGAATTTTGATCACATGACCATAAGACTGCTGCAATGGTTGTAACTGTGGAAAACAGTCATAAGCCCCTTTTTTCAATGCCGTTGTAGCTTTGAATGGTCACTAAATGAACTGTTGTAAGTCAAGGACTAACTGTATTGGAAAGCTAAGAATTGATTAAGTTCATTAAGATTGAAAGATTCCAGACTTGGGAGAGATAAGTTAACAAAACATTAACATTTTTAATCTTTAACTGCATTCCAAAACCTGCTTTACCACATTAATAATAGGTAACCAATCCCATTACAATCCAAATGAAAAAATCACATGTATTCATTATCTTTGATTATACTTATTGAACTGTTAGTTAAATATAAAAGTCCTTAGATATTGTATAGAAATATAAGAAGTATAATCATTCATAATTCATTTTAAAGTACACCATGTGTATTTAAATGATAAGCCATATCAACTGTATATATTTATTCCAAAAGTTAAATCAGATCTTATGTAAATCAAGTAAAATATTTGATCTACCTTAAATAATTACATGTTACAAAGGGTAGGGGATCCTGTTCTCGGTTTGTAATGATTTTCAAATTATGGATAATCTATACTAGTATTTATGGATATAGAACGAAGTGCTAGTATTCTGGATCAATTACCAAATAATACAAAAGTGTTTGTAATATAGGTTGTGTTTCAGAGCCTTTAGGCAAGCCACTTATCTAATCAAATATTTTACCCTTCTTATTATTAACTGATAATCAATAGTAGATTGATTTGGGTGCTTGTTATTGGGAATGTCAGGCTAAACATAATGGCATTCTGGGAATTTTAGGCCTGATAATGAGCTCCAATTAATCAGACAAACTACCTCTAAAGAATAGATATTTGCTCAATGGCTTATCTGACTCTCAGCTATTTTAGTGATTATACAAAAATAATTTTATTGCTTATCTTAAAATTGCTGTTCAGGTGATCATCCTATTGCAAATGTGACCTCCATTTATCAGTCATCTGTAGTTCTTAATGAATGCATTAGTACAATGCCATTCCTGACATTCACGTTAAGTGAGCTTGTTCTTTCTGGTTCTGAACTTTCTCTGTAGGTTCCATAAATAGCTGATTCTGGAGATTGTTGGTATCCCTCAGATTCTTTCATTTAAAAGTATGGTTTCTTTCACAAAATGTTAGTAGACAAATCATTAAATTCTAATTATCCATGTAACACAAGAGAATTATGATTTGAAAGGGGAGTGTTCCTATAGTAATTAATGTATTGTTTTTTAATTTACGTCCATTTTAGTTGAATCATATTTCAATTTATCTTGGTGGCTCTTTGTTACGGCTCTTACTCTCATTTTAAAGAATAATTCCCAGTGCATCACTCACAAACATCAAGGTTCCTGGATTCAGCTTCTGCAAATAATAGTCTAGCAAAGCAAACCATGACATCAGTTTAACATGGCTGCTTTTCTGACAATCAGAAAGCAGAAGTTTCTGACTTAAAAAGGAAAGGTGCAATTTCCTGAACTAAAAAAGTAAAGTAGATTAGTCAGGTACAATTTTGTTTTGTTCTTCATTTTCTAGAGTTATTTTTAAATAAAATATTATTCCCATGCTAGCAAATTAAGCCACCCATTGATTATTTTTGAATTAGAGTGAATCAAATGATAATATATTTATTACATTAATAAATCAGGAACATTATAATTATTGCAAATAACACTATAATTATATGGTGATTTGGAACACATATCTATCTGTGCCGGAGAGAGTAGTAAGCAGCAGATATAACTAAACATAAAACAAAATGTGGAATATTGAAAACAAAGCTATGGAACATGTTTTGTTAAAGGTGTAACTTCTCTTTCATTCATTTATTTATACTACTGCAATCACATGAAAAACATCTAAAGAGAGATTGATGCACTAACATATTTATGTCCCTCTTTTTTGAAGTATAATTTGAACAATGAAATCAGTTTTTAGTGGCCTTAGCATGTTTTCACAACAACTTTAGAAGTCTGCCTATGATTCATAACTTTCAATTTTAATATAATTTGCCCAAATGTAGGATGGAAATGAAATATAGATAAAATAACTATTTTTTAAAATATGCTCCCATCCTTGGAAAACTGTCAAGTAAAAGATAAAAGAGATTGATTGATGAAACCTATATAACCACCTGCCTCATACTGAATAACGATCCTAGGCAGCTCCCACAACAAATAAAAACAAGCAGAAAAACAAATCATTTTTTCCCACCTGGTCCCAGACTAAGCAGAATGTAGCCTCTTGATTAAACTCCCTTCCTAACCCATCATTTGGGTGGGGGTAAGTGGTGGTATTCTACAGGTTTGGCCCAGTTCGACTGAACCAGTAGTAAAAAATGTTACCGTTTGGCCAAACCGGAAGTAAAAAAACATCTTTTCTTTTTCCTCCCAATGATCAGCTGTTCCAATGATCAACTGTGTCGGGATCCCCCTGACTGTCTTACTGTTTCACCCAGGAGGCTTCCCTGAGGCCCAGGAGGCAAAAAAAATGGAGCACCGGGGGGGGGGGGGGGGGGGGATGCTGCAAAAAAAAGGAGCCATGGCCACCCAGTCATGTGGCCCACCTAGCCACACCCACCTAGCCATGCGCACAGAACCAGTAGTAAAAATATTTGCATCCCAGCCCTGGTGGGGGGAGCCACATCTTCAAGATATTTCCTCAAATCTCAGATAGGATGCTATTATAAAGGGCTGGGGGAACTACAGATTGACCAATGTCCTACTAAATGACAGCATTTAAGAGAGGGCACCTGGAATCTGCCCATCATATTGACCTAGTGGGACAGGTAAATAGCCTCACATTGAGGAAGTCCTACAAATAATTTGACCACATGTCACATAAGGCTTTAAAGGTGATAATCAACACCTTGATTTCTATCCAGAAAGCAACTGGGAGTTAGTGCAGCTCATGTAGCAGTGGTGTAATTGAATGAATAGTGGATCATGCAGAATTACATATGCAGCTGAATTCTGACCAGTTGTAGCTTCAGGGTAGATCCATGTAGAGTGCATTGCTAGAGATGATTAACACATGAAAGACCATGAGGAAGACCTCTGGTACAGAATGACAGACAAATTGAATTTGTGCAAAGACCCATCTAGCCAGGGCTACCATGTGCTCTTCCAGCAGGAGTCACAAGTCCAGAAAAATATCCAAACTACACACCAAATCTGTCTAGGGAGGGTGTTACTCTCCTGACTCTGGAATCCAAGAACCACCACCACCACTCCATCTTGCTATATTGAGTCATAGCTAGTTTCTCCCCATCCAGACCTTTAAAGCCTCCAAACACTGAGCAAGCATTGCCCATTCAGATACTATAACAGAGATTGATAAAAGCTTAGGTAACCCCCAGAAATCTAAATTTGGCCAGGAGCTCCATCTTGAAAGAAAACTAAATATATATTCTGTTCCTCTTTTTCCTCATAAGTGGGTAATAGTAATCACCTTTCAAGAAACCACCCATATTTTTACCTTTTTCTCAAGCAAATTGATCCAGCAGTTATTTCACAGGAATTATTCCCCCCGCCCCTAAACAATATTTGCAGACGAGCTGGGTTTAAAGTAAGACATGCCTCATTAACTTTGTTCCTTTCTTCTCATTAGATTAAAAGTGTTCCTTTCTTGAACTGTTAGGGTCACAAGCCCAGACCTGATCTATATAGATTTCAGCCTTTGCCGGTTGGCATTTATATACTCACTTCAGCCTAGAGAGAGAGACAGCCAAGAACTAGCATGGGCTGAAGAAAACTGTGGCTACTACTGGCTGAAGTGACTTATCAAAATGTACATTTTTAAAACACACACACACACATATTATTGTTAGGGTGTAGCAGTTGATGTCTAACTCATCTGGAGGACACGAGATCAGAAAAGGCTGTTTAGGAACAATGTGTGTGTGCTATGGGGAGTTGATGGCATTTCTGGAAACCTTACCAACATCACAAGATAACCATCTTTGAAACTATGCAGCACTCAGTCATCTTCTGAAAGGTCTTTATGGTCACACCTGAATTACTGTATCAGAGTGACAAAAATGGATACTGGTATATCACTTGTTATCCGACGACTAAGTCCTTCAGGAATAAGACCACTGAAAGGCTACCTGTACAAGTCAAGGAAAGCAATTGGTGGGTATTCCTGCCTTTGTTTCCCTTTCAATAAAATTATCTAAAAAATGGAAAAATAAATAATTGTTTTATTTAATGTGTGGGGAAGCAGGGTCTGAGTTAGCATAGATGGGTGCTTTAAATAGCCACCTATCAAACCGATCACTGAACATAGATTGAGGAATGCTAAATCTTTTTCCAAGGTCTTGAGGAATGGGCAGTTAAGGTCGAGTCCTAGATTTGTGGAATCACAAGAATAAAAGCTCATAGTGTAGAATCCACTTAAACATAATGTATAATGCTGAGGTTTATACATTTGCCCTCCAAATGTTTTGATTTATTTTTATGGGTTTTGTATATATTATTGTCAGGCTATAATTGTCAATTTCATGCTTTCTACCTCTCTCACAATAACCTTGAAAAACCATTGGCTTAAGGTCTGATAATGATTAGCTTAATCCTTTATGCTATGGAATAAGTAATGAATTTTAAAAAAGGACATAAACCTCAGCTTCACAAACACAACAACATATCAATATAATGTAATCTCATGAAGGGTCCTAACCATGAAAAAGTCAGTATATTCTCAGTATTTTTTAAACAACAGCATACTTTGGTGCAAAAAAAATATTTTCATAATGTACACATTAAATTCCTGATCCTGTCAATGTAAAAATATCTCTTGAAGAGATCCTTTCAGTTTTTCCTTATGTCACCCAAACACTAGAAAGATGTCTTCAAACATCTCATCAACCCATCCAAGACCGAGTGGCTGTGGTTTCCAGTGGCCCGATATAGTCAGCTGACTCCGTCGCTGGCTATTGGGGGAGAGATTTTACTCCCCACAGGGAGGGCTCGCAATTTGGGTGTCCTGCTGGATGCACGGCTGTCTTTAGAAGACCATATTGCGGCTGTCTCCAGGGGGGCTTTTTATCGGGTTCGCCTGATTTACCAGTCGCGGCCCTTTCTGGATTGGGACGCCTTACGCACGGTCACTCATGCCCTTGTCACCTCTCGCCTGGACTACTGTAACGCTCTCTACATGGGGCTCCCTGCGGGGAGCACCAGGAGACTCCAACTGGTACAAAATGCGGCCGCGCGGGTGATTATGGGGGCGTCACGAAGCTCCCATGTGACGCCTCTCCTGTGCGAGCTGCATTGGTTGCCGGTGGCTCTCCAGGTTCGCTTTAAGGTTCTGGTTCTGACCTTTAAAGCGATCCATGGCATTGGACCAGGTTATCTGCAGGACCGCGTTCTGCCGGTGATCTCCAACAGACCTGTGCGTTCCCACAGGGAGGGCCTTCTCCGGGTGCCGTTGGCTTCTATGTGCCGTCTGGTGGCCCCCAGGAGTAGAGCCTTCTCTGTGGGGGCCCCCGCCCTCTGGAATGGTCTGCCCCCAGAGATACGCACCAACACGGACCTGAGAGCTTTCAGACGGGTGTTAAAAACTTGGCTCTTTGAGCAGGCTGGCCTAGGCTGACATAGGATTTTTAATTTTGTCTTGTTTTTAATTGGTTTTGAATATTTGGGGTTTTAACTATTTTATGGGGGACGGGCAAAATTTTTAAACAGCCTAAATTATTTAATCCGTTTTTAACTTTTGTATAGTGTATTGGGGTTTGTGACTGGCTGTGCACCGCCCTGAGTCCTTCGGGAGAAGGGCGGTATATAAGTATTAGAAATAAATAAATAAATAAAATAAACTGGCTTATCACATTGAAAAGCATAAAATAATTAAGTAAGAGAAATTCTTATGACTGTGTTCATTTATTTATATTAAATTTACAAATAAACCTTTCCACTTCAGAAAAATAATTTGACAACTAAGGAACAGAGAAAGAATAAAAATAAGGTTTGATCAATAAAAACTGATCAAGTAAAATTATTTGAAGCTATATGGTTGTTTTATTTTTTTTAATGCTATTACTAGACAACATGCTATTTGGTCCTATTGGGTCAGAGTTTGGAAACCAAAGCCCATCAATCCATATCCAAAACTAATCTAAACTCCATTTTGGTATTTTGTCTGCTTGATAAAGTCTCTGATTCATGCTGGATGTGTATGCTTAAAAGAACTTTTTAGAAGTTACCTAAGTCATGATGCTGAACATTGTAGAATTCTCCCAATATTAAATGAGAATATAACAATAAGGTCCAGATTTAGCTGAGGAAAGGAGAACAGATCTGTCAGGATAACCTGGGTATGATAGATACCCAAGGACAGTTTATTTAAGATCCCCAGAAGATCTTTTTTCCTATCAATAGGAAGGAAGGGAGAGAGAGAAAGAGGGAAGGAAGGAAGGAAAATGTGAGAAGATGTATAACATTTATATCAATGTTCATTTTTGCAGGAAAATAATTTCCAAAAGATCACTCCCCGTTCTGTATTCCACTTTAAAGATTCTTTCTTTCTTTGCTTTGTACAAGACTGCTTGTATTGCTTTGATGAAAAATCTATTAATCTGAAAATAATTGCTTGCTTAAATTGAGGATACTTGCTTGCCTACCAAGGTTTCAAAGATGCTGTGACATCACCTTCTTACTATTTGAAAACTGGGTCTTAAAACTAATTTTAAATGAAATAATTAAATGTTAGGTCAATGGCAATTCAAATCTCAACAAATAAATGCTCTGTCTTACATATTGGCAAAAAAAATCAGAAAATAAAATACGGGCTGAATAGTCAAGACCTTGTTGATGATCCAAACTCTGTCAAGGATCTTGGAGTACTCATCTCTAATGATCTAAGTGCTAGAGCTCACTGTAACTACATAGCCAAAAAGGCATTAAGAGTTGTTAACCTAATGTTACGTAGCTTTTTCTCTGGTAATATTACACTAATAACTAGAGCATACAAAACATTTCCTAGACCAATACTCGGATACAGCTCATCAGTCTGGAACCCACATTACATATCTGATATTAACACAGTTGAGAAAGTCCAGAAATATTTCTCAAGAAGAGTTCTCCACTCCCCTACTCGTTGTAGAATACCTTATGCCACCATACTTGAAATTCTAGACCTAGAAAACTTAGAACTATGCTGCCTTCGGTCCGATCTAAGTATAGTATATAAAATCATACATTGCAATGTCCTACCTGTCAATGAATACTTCAACCATAACACAAGAGCAAACAATAGATACAAACTCAAGGTTAATCGCACCAAATTTGATTGCAGGAAATACGATTTCAGCAACAGAATGGTCAATGTCTGGAATACTCTACCTGACTCTGTGGTTTCTTCCCCAAACCCCAAAAAACTTTAACCTTAGACTGTCGACTATTGATCTCACCCCTTTCCTAAGAGGTCTGTAGGGGGCGTGCATAAGCGCACCAATGTGCCTACCATCCCTTGTCCTATTGTTTATTTTAGTTTTCTTATATGTATCCATGTATTCATAACTATGTTTTTACTTATACCTATTATCTTGTAAGCAATTGATAAACCAAATAAAATAAAATAAATAAAATTCTTCTATCTCTCATTGTTTCCCCATCCAAATCTGTGTTGAAATGTCCCAATCACATCTAGTTTTCAAGACGTTGGTAAAGATTTGATTATTCCTTCAATCTGAATTGTTATGAATATCTCTCCAGATTATGAATTAATTTATTGTACACCTCACACTATGCCAAGGAAAGTTCTACTTTAAAACCCAAGACCATATGGACCCTGGAGGTCTATCTAGTTACAATTGCTGAAAATTAACAGAAAAATTACTAGGATACAATCTGGGTCAGTCATTGGCACCAGATGTTTTGTCTTCTCAGCTTTCAGAGTGATACTGGTGTCCATCCACATCGAATTTCTCTGTGTGATGCTTTTCTGGAGGATGGACTCCAGCATACATCCAAAAGGTCAGAAGACAGAACCTCTGATTCCTGTGACTGACTCAGATTGGATCCTGCAATGTTATCCTGAAAATTATATTCACTTTCATTTGTGAGAAAAATTTCCTTCCATTCTGAATTAGGAAGCACCTGAAAAATATAGAGCATTTTCCAACTATGGTACTGCAAAATGTTAGACTTCAGATACCTGAATTCTTAGCATTAATCATGCTGTCTTTTAAATTTTACACACATTATGAAGATACCTGATACCCGCCACTTCTGAAGAACAATGCTATTCTTTGAGAAGAGCATTGTTTCATAGTTTATGTTCTATAGTAATTCTATAGTCATTATAATTCAAGATCATAAAAATTATAGAAACAGCAATATTTAAGTCAATGACTTTTTCACAGAGAGAATACATTTGAGTAGAACCAAAGGTCAATGAATCAAAGAATTATTATGTCTGACTTGTAATCTCAAAGAAGTGTCAGATAACTACTAATGTTCTAATGTTTCAACCTCATTTATTTAGAGTTTGTTTCTAACAATTATGATAAAACATATTGGAGGATTAGAAACATGGTTAAAAATACTTTCCCACTTTTTTTTTTACTTTTTACATTTTAGTTAAATAATCCTTAGTATTTGTCAGGTGTTGCTTCTTGGAAACAGAGATAAGTGAGGAGGCTATTCTTGACTTAATTCTGAGCAACACATAGCTGTTACATCAGGAAATACGTTTGGTTAAGCTGCAGATTTCAACAAAAACAAATAAACTACCAATAACTGTAAGAACCTTAGAAGAACACCGGAAAATACAATACACAAAATGTTTGGATAACCCAAATGCAGTTTCTTGAAATAATCTTGTTATAGCACTCAACAAAAATGTTGAACAGCATAAACAGGTTCAGCGTGATTCAGAATGATAAATTATTCAGATTTATTTAACATTTTTATTCTTTGTTTGGAAAAGCTTCAGTATACTTGTATGCAGTAAAGATTCCAACATTCTATAAGGCCTCCTAAAGGTCAATCATTGTCTTATTGCCTTCTCTACTGTTTTGTTGTTGTTGTTGTTGTTGTTGCTTTTCTTCCTGCAAATCTTGTTGGCCTGATGCATTTCAACTTCCTTGAGGTAAAGAAACAGAAAGATTTCAAGGAGTAATCAAGAAGTAGCTATTGCCTGGTGTAAAATTTAATCTCCAGAGCGTAGTAATGAAGTCAATTCAGGGGGGAAAAATCTACAAATAGCTCATTCTAAATTTTCTTTGTGTGATGTCACCCCATTAATTATAATTCTTGAAATGTCAAGAAATATTTCTTATTTTCTTTATCTGAACCATGCATATTTTCCCTTGTTTCATTTTTCCTCTCAAATGGGTATTTTTTTTGGGTGGGGGGGAACCTAACCTGAGCTCTAGTACTGTACTTTTTTTACACAATGCGACAACAAACACTGTAACTTAAGAAAACAGCTTTAACATTTAGATAGATTTCAAATACCTCTATATAAGTACCAGAACATTTTACTCCACCCATAAAAAAATTCTCTAAAATTTTGTTCTTATTTAAAAGCAAAATATTTTTATCAGATCAAATTAAATTCGGTAGTGGGAAATAATGCCACAGAATTTCTATTTATGGTTAACAAGCAGCCCTGTTTGCTTTCTGTATGGTTCAGTGCTCCCCTCTTATCTGTGAGCCAGCAGAAAAATTAAATTGGCATAGAACTTGCAAGGCCAAACGCAGCTGTCAAGCTTCATTCCTTATTTGCCTTGAAGGGAAATCTGCCTTCCTTACAGCTTCTCAAAATCATCAACCAGCAGGAAAACCACCCATCAATCACACCACTCTGGGAGAGTTTTGAGAGACTGCTAAACCTGCAGGTTTAAACATTTGCAAGAAATAGTTCCCTCTTCACTGCTAATTCTTCTCCCCGTTTGTGGCCTAAGTCACTGAGATGGCAGGCCAAGAGAGAAAAGACTCCCACCAAATCTATGAACTAATCTTCGTCAGGAAATCTGGCTCAGTCTCAATAGTTTATAATCTCAACAAGGATTTGGAAGAGTTGCACAAGGTCTCTTTCTCTCTTCTGCTTCATAGCACATCCCTGACTAAAGTGCCCAATCAGTGCTAAGTTGTTCCCAGTCCCTAAGGATGACCTGGCACACTATCAATAAAATAGCTGGGTACACCAGAGCAGCTACAAAAAACTTATGGTTCTTTGAAATAGGCCAGCTCAGGAAGCAGATGAAGGTAACAATATAAGGACATAGAGGATAAATGTGTTTCACAAGGTATGTTCATACTATGGTTAGATGCAAGTGGGGAAAAGCCCCATATATCAAGCCCCAATATCAAGTTATTCCTAAAATTTAAAGATTCCAAAAAGCTAGCTCCTAACATAGAGTGCTAGTCTGAAGAATATTCAGTAAGCTATAAAAAGGGAAATATTTAGCTACTAAATCTTCCTGTCTGCAGATCTCCCCATTTATTTCTTAGCATTTCTTCTCACTGCATTTAACATTCTTAGACCATATAAATATTGTTTTTAATTTTAAAAACCAAGGTTGAAAATTAATGAAACAAGACATTAGTACACTGCTGTCCTTGCATAAACTTATTTTTATCATATCTCCATAAAACCTAACTCCATTTCATTTTATGTGCCTCATGCATAAAATGGGAATTAGAATGCATTGTCTCCTCAACTTGCTACAGTAAGGATTGAAAAAAAAATCATATGGTACCATCAGTTGTTGCATAACTTTTCTGGTCTCATTCTGCAGCCAATCTCAGGACATAAAAGTTAAAAGTGAGAGATAAAGGGATATCAAAAAGCCACCTTCTACTTTTCCAAGACGGTCTCGGATTCTTCTCCTGGAACAGGAATTGTTTGATGATATGCTCCAGTGAGTTCCTTCCCATATTGGTGTCTGGTTTTCCTGGAGAATTAAATGACTGGAGCATGTTTCGTCATAGGGATTTTGGATTCCCAGAGGCTTGGGTTAGGGTTACAGAAGTAAACTATTGATAGCAAAAGTCTGGTAATCATGACTCTGCTAATATCTACATTTTTATGGTAAGTATATGTTTTGTGTCCTTTCCTTAGTGCATTTGTGCATAGCAGTGATGAAGTAGCTGTCATTTTACAGAATTTTGATTCCTCTCAATTGCTTGATCTGGAAAGAAAATGCAGTGTCCTTGCTGCTAACAGAGATTATAAACTGCAGTAAGTAATGTCAGCATCAACATCAGTTAAAATATTAAATATATCCAAAGAAAATTGGCAGTAGTTGGAAATCAAAATTGCTAAATATGAAATATGAAAGTTGAAGCCTACATCATCATATGATAACAATCATTTATATAAAGAAAATGTAGGAGAATTTCCTTCCAATAAAACAATCTTTTAACATCTTATCATTCTGTTTGAAATAATTTAGTTATTAACATAAAAATCTATCTAAATATAGACATCAATTGTGAAGTAATACTCATATTTACTATAATCATCTTCCCATATAAACTCACTTAAATTAATTTCATTTGGATTAAAATCTTTTACATATTGATCCCTACAAGTGAAGACATATTTTAAAGAATTAAAGCAATTGAAATCCCAATTATTAATTATTACAAATGTCTATAGAAACATTTAAGCCTGTAACACCTTTATGAGACTTATTTCAGTTAACTGAATAACCTGATAGTTACAAAAACACTGCATGGTATCAGTGTTTAGATACAGAAAATATATAGCAATTAATGACATTTAATATATTATGAGTATATAGAAACAGTTTATATTAAACTCAGTCATGATTATAGCCAAAAATTCTTGATTGGTGTAATAAAATAGATTATCATTTTCAGTACTAGAAAAGATAAGGGATATCCTTGATGAGTTCCATGATACTTCTTAAAAGGTAAGGAAGTAATTCAATCTGTAAAAACTACAGTTGGTGAAGTACCAATTTAACTGAGGAATCTAACCAAAGGAATCTAACTTCAAATTTTATTTCAGAAATTTCCACTGCACAGTTTCAAAAGATTTTGCATGTTAAATGAGACCACTACACTGATTTCATTTTTTCTGAGTATGTCCAGAATATCAATTAGTAATCTATATTATTATATACTTTTTTTTACAAGGAAGATAACCAAGGATACCATCAGGGTTGCTTTCAATATTTTTATGTTAGTTTAACAAGAAAATGAGACAATAGTTTGCACAGTCAGAAGGATCTTCACCAACCTTCAAAATATATGTCCCAATGAAAAAGGTCAGAATTTTTTAAAAAAAGATTGTTGATCTTAAATATTGGGACAAAGAGCTGAATACATTTTTATTCAATTCAACATGATACCCATCCAAAATGGAACCTTTTCCAGTTTTTATTAATCATGTTTATTAATAGAAAGATTGTGCATAATATTAGCAAGAACTGTGATGTATTTAAAAATTAATTTCTTCCTGTGTTCTGTTAAACTTATTATTTTACAGTTCAGAATATTTTAAAATGATTTATAGAGTTATACTATTTAATATTTTACCTTAGGCATTCTTAGCAATAAAATGCTATTGCTGCAACAATTTTAGACAAGAGAAATTGACAAGTATGTCTTATATCTTGTTCCCAAAGGAAATTGAATTCCTGATTAGTACTCATAAAAACATTGCATAATTCTGGTGATGGATTATATAATGACACACCTTTTGTGTAGATTGTTTTGCAAATGTTTTCTAAAGTTACTTAATTTTTCCCACAGATGTTCTTGGGTTCTTTTATTTTTTACAAAGTAAAAGCAAACATATGATTCAAAAAACTATAAATTTACAGAATGTTTGTAAAAAAAACTTTCAAACTTTTGTTGCATCTGTTTATAAAAAGCAAATCCATTAATAAAACAATTATTTATATATGCCATCTGGATAACATGGATATCAAGGTTCCAATAAACACACCTAACTGATTCAACACTCTAAGGCAGCTGTAATCCTCAAAGCATAGATTTATTAGGCATGTCATCTGGGCACATGATGGGGAAAACCTGACTCTGAAGAACCCAAGGTTTTCCCCACCCAGATCAAAACTCCAAAGTACTTTCCCCCAGGTCACACATCCGTCACATGGTCCAAACAAGTCATAGCCATCCTCCTGGCTGGCTTTGGTTCATGCCTCTCCAACATCCTTGGCTACCAAGGGAAAGAATGTTGTTTTGGCTATACATCTCCAGCTATCTTTACCTATCCCCTCATGTTCCCACAGCTCCAGCTGGCCTTGCTGTGGCAGACCTGAAGATGCTCCCAAAATAGCTTCAGCTCAAAATGGCTTCAGGGATGACAATCAATTTCTTCTAGGAATTGATAGTGTTTCTGGGGTGTAATCTAGTATGGCTATCAGGCTGATATTACATATATTAATCTAATCAACTAAGAAGCAAGATATCAAAAAATTATACAATCAGGGACAACTTAACATAAAAATGAAAAAAGTGCAAGGGGTCCTCATTTAACAATCACTTGTTCAGTAACCATTAAAACTTGTGACGGCTCTGAACAAGTGATATTTATGACTGATCTGTAGCAACCCCACAGTTGTGGGATCACAATCCAGGTGTTTAGCTATCAGCTTGGATTTCAACCCCACAGTCATATGCTGTGAATTGCCACCTTCTCTGCCAGCTTCCCATAACAAAGTCAATGGCAGAGCAACAAAAAGTGAAAGTCACAATCATGTGAGGTCCTTAGTTAATGATCCAAAGTGATTGGCTCATTGATGATAACCTGACTCTTTTACCATTCTGGTTCCAATTACCATTATTGAGTAATCACAGTGTCTGCATGTTCTTATAGCAAAATATCTAAAGGTCATGATAGGTCCACCAAATTATTGTTTTAAATTTATTTATCATATTTAAAAACTGCCTATTTCCCTAACAGAGGAGACCTGGAATGGATTAAACTCCAGCTTGTATCTACTAACATTTTCCATGTATGAGAATTATATTTAGGTGAGGTAGTATTATAATCCTCTAAAAATATATTAAGATTGCCAGCCATAATGATCTTAGACATAGCCAAAATAAAAGAGTATTCAGAATTTATGCGTAATTTATCCCACAAGTGATGGGTCTTTTCACTGGTGACTTTTAGCTGGCTTTTACATAATGGTCTCTTGAATCTTTATTAGGGCAGATAAATCAAGTAAGCAGAAGGTTTTCCTTCAGCAAACCTATTTTATTTATTTATTTATTTATTTATTTTGTCAAACAATTATTAGATAACAGGTATAAGTATAAACATGGTTATAAATACATGAAATGGATACGAATAAGAAAAAAAAAGAAACAATAGGACAGGGATGGTAGGCCTGTTTTGGTGCGTTTATGCACGCCCCCTACAGACCTCTTAGGAAAGGAATGAGGTCAATAGTAGATAGTCTAATGTTGAAGATTTTGGGGTTTGGGGAAGAAACCACAGAGTCAGGTAGAGTATTCCAGACATTGACTACTCTGTTGCTGAAGTCGTATTTCCTGCAGTCAAGTTTGGTGAGGTTTATGTTTAGTTTATATCTATTTTGGGCTCTTGTATTGTTTTCGTTAAAGCTGAAGTATTCATTGATAGGTAGGGCATTGCAATATATAATTTTATGTATTATACTTAGATCGAACCGAAGGCGGCGAAGTTCTAGGTTGTCGAGGTCTAAAATTTCAGGTCTGGTGGCATAAGGTTATTTTTCTACGAATAGAGGAGTGGAGGATTCTTCTCGTAAAATATTTCTGGACTTTCTCAATTGTATTAATATCAGATATGTAATGCGGGTTCCAGACTGATGAGCTGTATTCAAGTATTGGTCTAGCCAATGTTTTACATGCTCTAGTTAGTAGAGTGATATTACCAGAGAAAAATCTATGCAGAATTAGGTTAACAACTCTTGGCTATGTAGTTACAGTGGGCTCTAGCACTTAGATCATTTGAGATGAACCTACTCAGCAGAGATGCTCTCTCCATTGCAAAGGACGGGAAACAGCAACGTAGGGGCACAGGAAAGCAGAATTGTCCCTTGCAGACTAGTCAGAGAAGAAAGCAGAACTAGCAGAGATTATGGTCAGAGGAGTCAAGAGGAAGAGCATAGAACAAGAAAACAAATTGGACAAGAAAATCAGAATGGAGGCACCATGGACAAGACAGGCCACATTGAAAAAAGGATTTTGGACTGTTGACACAGGAGAGTGCAACCTATATGACATGCACTGCATTTACAACACTGAAAACCGGTATCAGAGACAGGTTTCTGGAAAAGTGTACATTTGTTTGCTGTTTACAGTGAAAAAATAGTTCTTATTGAATTTCTCAGAGAGGGAGCTAGAAATTGATCCAACAGAACCCTCAATCTGGATAGAGACATCACATTAACACCAAATTTATTTTTAAAAGAATCATGTAAGGAAATTGGGAACAGTCCATTGGGAGGTTTTTTTGTGCAGATCTTGAGCCTCAGTGGGGGAGAAGGGAGTACAAAAAAAGTACAACTACAATGTTTCTCTCTTTTTTTTAATAACTTAGGAAAGCCACCTGTGTTTCTGTAATAAATTAAACATTATGCACCCAGTGTTGCAATCACATTTCCTTTCTTTTTGTAGAAGCTAAATCTTGATTTAGCATCCATTTATGGCTGTTTAAAATTCACATGATCAGCACCTATCACTTAACCAGTTTGTTTTTGAAACAGTTTGCAATTGCATCCTAACACACAGCTGAAGCACTAAAGACTAAGGTGTTGTTAATGGCCTAGAACGTTTTGCCTGCAGTTTTCAAATATGGCTTTAAAAAGAAGAATAGGAGGCAGAGACAAAGGGAATGCCAGTAGCAGCAGCACAAACTGCACAAATCCTCTTAATCCTGCTGCTCATGATAAATATCTGATGGTGGAAAAACTTCTTCCTCTGAGTACGTTTGACTCAATTGTTTTACCAGATGATTATACTGCATTATTTAGTGGTTAAATGTAATGATTTAAAAGAACTGTGAGGTTCTTGATGCACTGAGCTGAATTGTTTTCTTGCACATTTCATTACCCAAACTAGAGAATGTCATCATTGCTAGTCATGTTACTTAGTTTGGGTAATAAAACATCTCACAAGAAAACAACCAAGCTCAGAGAGCACCAAAGATCCCTCGTTTCAATAATGAGCTACAAATATTCTCCTTTATTAATAAAATAATTGTTTATAGGACAAATAGAAAAATGACTTATTTGCTGAAGGGAAAAGAAAATAATTAGATTTACACTGTATTCAGGCAACATTTTCAAAATAAAATTTGTTAGATTTAAGCTTTTTATGTTGTATGAACCCATCCCTACTTTAAAAAAAAAAAAGTGTGTAGTTCACTTGTGTCAATCCAACTAACTGGTTATTCAGTATATACAGATCCATTGCCATTTCATTTTGGTGCACACCGTGCTATGCAAAACTCAAGAAAAGATTAAGAAGTAGTAACCAACAGAAAGAACAGGATATAAGAAGCAATATTTTTCACTAAGAAAACATTAAGTCTCCAAATCAAGCTTGATTCTTTGTTAAACAACCCATGAGTTGGTGTGATATTGAACCACTGCATGGATTACAATCAGATAGCAGATAAGTAGACACAAAGCAAACAAGTTAGCACAATAGGTGTGAATTGTATTACAGAAGTGGGACATATTCTATTTATTTATTTATTTATTTATTAATTACATTTATATACCGCCCTTCTCCCAAGGGACTCAGATTTTTTTATTTATTTTTTAATATTGGCTTGAACTATTGATCACTTTCTCCTAATCTTTGGATCTACATGCAGTAGATCTTTCCATTATTTGGTTGTTTCCCTCTCCGTTATTTTTTTCAGTGGTCTCCATGTCAACCATTATTTCCACTGATAAATGCATATTGGTTTGGTATCTAAGGAACAGTCCTTGCCACAAGAGATACTTTCTTTATATCAGTTTGGATAAGTGATATTTTTTATTAGTGGAGAGAAAAATTAAAATACTGAATAGGACCTAACAGTGTATTATTATTAATACTATTAACATTAATAATCATTAACTTCAATAACATTGCTTGGATAGTATTAAAATAATATCCAAGCAATCAAAATTCATTTACCAGCATGTTAGAGGGAGTCGACTGAGCAATGTTTTTGATAAAAATTATGTGATAAGCGAGCATATTCCTTAATCTGATCAGATGGTCTTCTCAATTTATACTCAATTTATAGATTTTTAAAAAATATGTCAGTGCCAGTTCTATAAAGCAGTTCCTGGCACAGTGAAGTTTTGATATCTTATATCATTTTCAGATCTGGTTCCTTCCTTCCTTCCTTCCTTCCTACCTTCCTCCCTCCCTCCCATATGGGTCAACTGATTTGTTATATTGTCAGCTGTTCTGTATTTATAGTAAGTGCTCATTAAATTCAGATACGCAAGAAAATAAACATGGTGGCAGAGACTAGGAAACTACAAATGATTGAGAAAGCTACAAAGGAAAATATAGGGATATAATACTGTGCTAATCAGGATTAGCAGAAAATAAGCCAGTTAGAAGCCCTCTCTTCATTGAAACTGTTGTGTTCTCCAAAAACATCCATATGCCAAAAAATGTTATGAGAAAGAGTAAAGTTAGGTTTACTTGAAGTCATGATTGTGAGAAATAGTACATACTGTAAAGTACTATTAAAGTTAACAGTTTTAGGTAGTTTTAACTTTTGACAAACACTGAGAAATCATACTTATAAATTCTCAGGTTCCCTTCTATACACTCATTCCTGAAAGTTATTGCTGAACATTAAAAAAAAACATTGTCAGACACCATATTACATTTTGATAAATGTATACTTCATATTGTTGGAAGAAATATCCATCCTGGTTCAGTTTCAAGTAGAATAGAATAGAATAGAATAGAATAGAATAGAATAGAATAGAATAGAATAGAATAGAATACTTTATTGGCCAAATGTGATTGGACACACAAGGAATTTGTCTTGGTGTAAATACTCTCAGTATATATAAGGAAAAGATACATTTGTTAAGAATCAAGAATCATAAGTTACAACACTTAATGATAGTCATAGGGTACAATCAATAATCAAATCATACTAGGAAATAGTCAATATAAATCGTAAGGATACAAGGGACAAAGTTATAGTCCTACAATCACAAGTGGGAGGGGATGAGAGATAAGGAGTGATAAGAAGATTAGCAGTAATAGTAGTGCAGACTTTGTAATAGTTGAACAATGTTCAGGAAATTATTTGTTTAGCAGAGTGATGGCTTTCGGGAAAAAACTGTTCTTGTGTCTAGTTGTTCTGGTGTACAGTGCTCTATAGCGTCGTTTTGAGGGAAGGAGTTGAAATAGTTTATGTCCGGGATGTGAGGGGTCTGTAAATATTTTCACAGACACTGGAAACATGGAGGCTGCTTGGAAGGATGGCTTAATGGTGAAGCAAAACATCAAGCTTGTGTTATTCTGGGTAGCTGACCATATGGAGGAGAGAGAAAGAGATTTATACCCTCTCTTGGGCTTTGAATTTGAGCTTCCTGTTCCTGTGGTAAGGGCATGTATCCTATTGGTTGCAGTCAGACTCCCATGGGACTATGCATTCATAACTGAGATTGTCTTTGTCCCGGGCTTGATTGAATTTTGCTGGGTGATGAATAAAGCAATTTCCTATTGTGGCTGAATGGCTTTGCCCTAAAAAGATAATCCCATCAACCTGGAACTGAGGTCTTTTGTTTTGTAGATGGACTGCCCCAAACTTTTGTCTTATAGATAAGCTGGCACCAAAATATCTGCTGGGGGCAGGGAGCTAGGGTCTTTTATTTCTGTTTCCTTTAAGATTTTTATTTCGCTTTTAGGGGAAATATTCTGCCTTTTTAACATTTCCTAAAATATTTCATTCTTCTAGAAGAGGGGTGGATGCTAACTTTCTACAATATTGTATCTGGCCCACAATCCTCTGTATTCCCCATGAGTACAAAAGCTTCCTTGTTAAATTTAATATCCTGGCTCCTTCTGATTTATGTACTTATGGATTATTTTATGGTTGCTTTATTTGTATTTCAATGGTTATGATCAGTGTTTAATTATTGTATAAAGAAGGAAGTTACCTTTACCATCTGGCAGACGGTACAGAATAATAAAAACAAGGACAAATAGGCTGAAAAACAGCTTCTATCCCAGAGCAGTAGATCTGTTGAATTCTACTGTATAGTGCAGTATTGGTGTAGTGTCATTTTTCAGTTCAATGTGTGGAGTGTGAAGGATGTGTGTTTGTGTTTATTTTCATGGTCATGATCTGCATTGAAGATGGTGTTTGATTTTGTTGTAGGAGGTGCAATGACAATAAAGTAAATGAAAACGAAGTAAGTAAATGAAGTAAGTTAGGGAAGAATGATTAAATTAAATAAACAAATGCACTGGACCTCCAAATTTGGAAGGTGGATTAGGTTAGTCTCAGAACAATTCCCTAATTTTTTTTTTTTTTTGCCCTATTCTACTCATCTCAAAAAAATTAAAAAAAAATGTTTAACTTTTCCTGAGTAGACTTTAAAAATTAAAGTCATTTTTTTTTCTCATGGCTGGCCAGTTTGTGATATTTAGCTGAAAATCAATTTTTATAGCTTGGATTTTTGGTCAATTCAGTTTCTATAGGATAGCAAGATGAAAAAAAACAGCCTTAAACTAGAATGTGTGGAAAGTAAATGTTGCTATTGAACACATAGGCTAGTTACATTCCCTTCATCAGACATTTATAACATAGATTTGGGAGACAGAATTTTTTTCTTAAACTTCTTTATGCCATTTCAGAATTATTCAGTGGACTATATTATCTCCTAACTTGCTACCTTATCAATGTGTATTTATTTATTTTTTTAAAAATCTATGGACAAATGCATTTCAAAACATTTTATAGTTAGATAAACTAGTCTTTTTGGACTTTTTCATCATTATATTATGAATTGTTTTCCAATTTCCTAGCAAATCCACATTGACTAAATAGAACTACTATACATAAAAGTTGTGCTATGCACTAGTATGCAGTTTCAGATAATTAGAAATTTCTACAAGAGAATTAGCTAATTTCCTCCCATCATAATAACCCTTTCATTCTTCTTAATAAAAGCCTTTGTATAGTGGGGTTGATAGTGACAGTGGAGATGATGATGATGATTTCAATGTAGCAGATATTAAAATATTCATTTTATTTTTATAAGCAAAGAAGTTAAAAACAAAATGTGCAATTAAAATATTTTTGTAATCTAAAAAGAAAGGATAGTCTTTAAAAAATCTGACAGATTGTTCATTTCCAAACTTCATAATCAGGTTGATAGAATTTTTAACAGCTTTTTAGAGGCTTAAATATTATTTTTCTGTGCATTGGGAAGAAATACTATGACAATCATTATACCCTTAGATATTAGGATCACGACTGACAAACAGGTTTGGAACTTAGATACTTTCTTATTATATGTTATCTTTGAACATTTTGTTCCCAGGAAATAAATCAATAATTCCTTTTTATCAGGATTCCTTGACCTCATAAAAATCAAGGTAAAATCTTGACTTGAATGAAGCAGCCTGTGTGATTATGACATGACACTGAGTAACAAATAATAAACCATTAACAAAATAATGATAAAATATTAAGCAGTAGTGGAGCCAGCTAAACTCCATCTACAAATGATATGACATAATAGAGAAATGTCTTCCAGATGCACAAAACAGAACAAACTATTCCTTCATTTCTAATAAATCTTTGCCATACGATTTTCAATTTCTTTGGCATATCATTAATTCATCATTCCACTCAGGAAGAAATGTGAAAAGAAAAGAAGAAAAGATATTTCAAAAGCATATTGCTAATTCTGATAAAAATTTCCTCATATGTATCTGCAGACAGGAAGAACTGTTTGTCTACTATTCTCCATGTATAACAAATACATGTTAATTTTTAATATTTATTTGATTTGTCAATCACTTATAAGATACAGGTACAAGAATAAATATAGTTTTGAATACGTGAGATAGATACTTATAAGAAAAATAAAAAGAAACAATAGGACAGGGATGGTAGGCACGATTAGTGCGCATATGCACGCATTATTATTGTTGTTGTTGTTGTTGTATTATTCTCTGTGAGCATGCGAGCCGTCATCCCAGCTCAACTCCGCTGCGTACACCTCCTGCTAGCCAGCTGGTCTTCGGATCTCTGCCGTGCATACACAGGGGGCAGGGAGTATGCAGGGGGTGGGGCACATGTGTGGGGGATGCGCATGGATGCATGGGGGCAGGGAACATGCATGGAGGAAGGGTGCATGCGCAGGGGACGTGCACATATTGCATTTTGAAGATGTGCGGGTGCACTTTGGGCTCTCGCTGCCAAAAACGTTAGCCATCACTGTTATATAGCATATCATTTGGATTAAAAGTTCCATCATTTTTTGGAAGGCTGATGATTTGTGAGAGATGTATTTAAAGCATAATAACATAATTAGCCCCTATTTGCCCTAGATTATGCCTTGAATACTGATGGTCCTCAATGTACAACCACAATTGACCCAAATTTTCTGTTGCTAAATGAAACATTTGCTAAGTGAGTTTTGCCTCATTTTACGACTTTTCTTGCCATAGTTGTAAAGTGAATCAATGCAGTTTTTAAGTTAGTGACATGGTTGTTAAGTGATTCTGACTTCCCCATTGATTCTGCTTGTCAGAGGGTCACAAAAGGTGGGAATCACGTGACCACAGGAGAGCAGTCATAAGTCACATTTTTTGGTGCCCTTGAAACTTTGAGCAATCACTAAATGAACTGTTGTAAGTCGAAGACTACCTGTATACTGTACATATCTTAGTTCTTCCACTTGTAAATTGGATTCTTACCCTAGCTACCTAATCAAAACAATCAAGGAGAGGACTGGAAGATGATTTACATACAATTTATTCTGGGTGGATGGGAGAGATGCGAAACTTTTCTCCAACTCCTTAAGGAATGAGGCCAGCAAAATGGAACTATCATCCTATCTCTGGCTAACCCATTCTCTAACAGGAAGCTAGACTGAACCTTGGTCACCTCCATAGGACCTGGTTGAAGGCTAGAGTCCAACTTGGAGGACTTTATCCAAGAGATGCCTTGCATATTCCTCATAGCAACCCAGCAGGTAACTCTCTAAATCCTCTTTCTCGAGGATGGCATGGTTAACTTTGAAAAATTGGAATTTTCTCTTTGTTTCATTATCAATTATTCTGCAATGATCAATGCTATGTAGTTGATTGCATAAATTTACAGCAGGGGAGAGCCTGTAAATTCGTAAAGGAATGTTAAAGGCATTCATTTCTCTTTGGTCCCCTCCAGTTTTCTCCTATCTACTTTCATGAACAACATGAAAGAGAGCAGCTCTGTACCCACCTAATTAAGCACAGTTATTAAATTGTGCTTAATTTGAAACGTATTATTTCATGGAAGAAAGGCATTGGTTCAGCTTTCACTAAAATAAGAGATTGAGAACATTGTGCCTATCAAGGACAACTAAAATGTATGTTATTGAGATCCCAAAAGTGCTTTGTTAGCTCCTTGCTTTCAAAACTGCTGCAAAACCAGCCAACTCTGAAAAATGTCACCTCTGCTAGTGGCTACAATAAAAGAGATCTTCATACATCTGTTATACAAGCTGCTGAGGTGCTTATTATTACAAGCATGATGTTCAGTATATAAAGCCATATAAGCAGTGAACTGTAGGTGGAGAAAAACTGTATTGTTAAGATGTGGGCCTGAATCTTCTTTTGTTTTGCTTTAAAAAAATAAAGTATATAATAAATGTAATCAGGGAAAAACAATGGCAAAAAATGTAAAGGGAAATGGAATTAATGCAAGAGATTAATTTGTGTTCCAAACTTTTGGATGCACAATATCAAAATTATACCAATCTATTATATTTGAAAGGAACAACTAGATAATTTTTCCTTCATTCCATCATTCCGCTGAACGTTAATTCCCACAGTACTGTCTTATCTCTAAGTGTAATTGTCATGTGGTATCCTTCTCATTTCTCTTCTACCTCCCCTTATTGGTATCATATTACGATTGTTATTATTCCCTTGTTTTTAATGTACACTGAAAGCTTCTGCACCAGAGACAAATTCCTAAAAAAAAGGGTTAGATAGCAATTTGTAACCTGCAGCCTATAGATGCTGCTGAAATTTCTCCCTCTCCCACCCCTCTCACACACCCACACAATTATCCATACTGAATCTATTAGCATATCACCTGTTCAAGTACGAACAGAAACTCTGTGGCAGAAAGTAGAAAAAGTGTAAGGCAATTAGATTTTACAAATTGGGGATGCCATGCTACAGGTTTACATGGATGCTAAACATATTAATGAATTAGCTAAAAATAATAAATGTGATTTAAATGTCTCATAAATTGCAAAAAAGAAAAACCAGCTAATTAATGATGTTATGTGTTGGGTTTGGTTATGTATTGTATAAGTAATAGTTTCCAGGGTAGGTTAAATACGGCTTTTGTAACAGAAATATCCATATTTTTCTTTCTCTGGAAAAGCCCAAGCAAAAATACCTTCTTTGAAATTATTATATAATTATAAGAAAAATCTCCAATAGTGCCAATAAGATTTTCCCTTTGAATTCACTTTAGGGAAATTATTTTGGCTAAAACTATAACAGGGGCAAAAAAGATACCCCTTTCATTGCAGGACAGCTGCAACAAGTCTGCTGTGAAATATTGTACAATCAACAGTGAATGTCTCTGCATTTGAATACTAATACAGAGAAATTGAACAGAAAACCTAAATAAGAAAGTCTCACATTATTACCCATAATGAAGTAGTAGCTGAATCATTGGATATTGGAAGAATCTTTCCTTTTCAAGCAGCAAGCAACTGTTTAGTTTCTGTTTCTTCTTCTGTTTCATGTCTTCGCCATTTACCTTATCAATCTTTAAATCTCTTGCTAAATGTTTCTCAAGCATATGATTAAACTATATCCAAAAGTCTGTCTGCAGACTCTTCATTTGTAATTATTATGATTGCCATCCCCTACATTTCAATAAATGTGGCTGAAGAAAGTTTTGTAAAAATGTTGTGGGGGTGAATTCCATTTAAGGCTGTTGGAAGAATTATCCTTCTGGGTTCAGTTCCAAGTGGGGAAAAAGACACTGAAACATGAAAGCTGTTTGGAAAGATGGTTTAATGGTGGACAGGATCACATGGCTTGGAGCTCCAAAGTAAAAAGGATAATCACATGCTTCAAGATGTTGGGTGAAGGAAAAGAAGGGCTGAGATGCAGAGAGACGCTTAGTTTTATACCCTCTGTTGGGCCCCATCTTAGTATTTCTGTATTTTATACTTGTAAGAAATGTATCCCATTGGCTTTCAGACCCCCTGGGGCAAGTTTGTAGGCTTGGTCTGGACCAGTGGTCACCAACCAGTGGGCCGGAGACCATTAGTGGTCTGTGAGAAAATTTTGGTGGTCCACAGAGAAATGTCGCCCCCAAAGCACCTCCCAAAGCAATTAATCCAGGCTACATGGAAACACAAGGCTGTGCCGCTACATGGCCCACAGGAACACAAGGCTTGTGTCGCTTGCATTGCAAACAACACGAGGTAATGAGGGGAGGGGAGAAAGGTAGAGGGAGGCAACTTGCCCCACGCGCCTGGCTTGGGCATTGGGCTGCTGCTTATCATTTCTTTCTTCTTCTGCTTTTGGCTGCACGCAAGGAAAATAGCAAAAGTCTTTCTTTCTCTCCCCCAAACTCCACCAGAAATGAGTATTTCGGACCCTGCAAGGCATCCTGCTCCAAGAGGCTGCGCCAATCTGGTGGAGTTTGGGGAAGAGAAAGAAAACTTCTGCTGCTTCTGCTGCTTTCCTTGCATGAGGCCAAAAGTCTCTCTCTCTCTCTCTCTCTCTCTCTCAATCTCTCCCTCTCTCCCTGAGAATGGAGCTGGAGACGGTATCCTGCAATTCCAAATAAAGAATGATCAATTGGTAGGAAAACAGGGTGGACAATTTTCTTGCAGACTTTTTTGGGGATTTTCTCAGGGTCTCTGGTCCACAGGATTTCAAATTATGAGTTTGAGATCCAAAAGATTGGCAACCCCTGTTTTAGGATATACTAAAAAGGCAGAATATATCCCCTAAAAAAAGAAGTAAAAACTTAGAAGCAGAAGCCTACCTCAGAAGCAGAAGCTCATCCTCACCTTGTTAATGGGCAGGCCATTAAACCCTGGGTTAGAGTATTCTACATAACAAAGCCCTCTACTATTCTCACCACATGGTCTGGGAAGATTGTATCAGCCAGTACTCAGGTGAAGCCATGTGGTCCAGATCAGGGATCACCAACCTTTTGGATCTCAGGGACCACCAAGCTCATAATTTTAAATCCCGTGGATCAGAGACCCTGGGAAAATTCAAAAAAAAGTCTGCAAGAAAATTCTCCACCCAGAACAGGCCAGGAGCGTGGGGCAAGTGGGGAAAGTTTCCTTCTCCACCCTTTCCCCCCTTCCCTCACTACTTCATGTTGTTAGCAATGCAAGCAATGAAGTCTTGTGTTCCTGTGGGCGGCGCAGCCTTGTGTTTCCATGTAGCCTGGATTAATTGCTTTGAAGGTGAATATTTTCTCATAGACCACCAGTGGTTCCCAGCCCACTGATTGGTGACCACTGTCCTAAAATATTTCATTTTCCTAGGAGAGGGATGGGTTTTAATTTCCAACAAGGCAACTGCTGAAGAATCTAATATAAATTTCAGCAACTGAAGTATTTATTTAGTACAGTTTTTCCCCCAGACATTATGCAATACAAAATTAGTTTCTTTCTTACAACATTCCTGTGATTGGGTAGGTGAGTTTTTCACTGATAACAAAATAGTTGGCAGCTGACTTTTTGCATAACTATCTTCTTAATCCTAATTAGGCTGGAACTTTATAAATAGGAATGTGGTCCAACTAATTTTTTTTATTCAATTCAAAAAGTTGATTTGAGCAATCATTTTATTCAATGTAGCAAAAATCCTTTGACTCTTTGAGTTGACCCAATGTGATTTAACGTGTTGCATTTATTGAGTGGTTCAGTTCTAAACTTTGATTTGAAAGGGTAAATTAATCATATTGCTTTTGAATCAATCCTGAATCCAAAATTCACCACAGACCTAGATAGTAAACAACATTTAAAAATGCAAACTTAATTTCCATATGAATCTCGCTTCAGAAGTGGGACAGAACAACTCTTCCCCTTCAAACCAACATGATGGTTTAAACTTTAAATGGGTTCAAGGTAGGCTACTTAGTCTAGACGTCTATCCCCCAGTTTCTGTCAACTGAGGCAGGCTTTTTTTTTTCATTTTGCAATTGTGCCTTTTAAAACGTGAAGAGAAGGATTGTCCTGATCTTCTATTGGAAAAATTATACTGCTGGCCTGGAGAGAACTGTGCACCTCCTAGGCATTTTTAAATTCTATTAAGACTACTGTATTTTTCAGCTTTTCACTGTGACCTTGTGTCTAGGTGACGTCCATGAAGGATTGCATGCTGTATCATAGAAGAATATGGAGTGTGCAGGTTTAAGGGAAGGGAAGGTGGGTAAGAGATCCCTGCTTTTTAGAACAAGAGAAAATGAAACAAGCAAAAGAAGAAAGGCTGAATTAAGCATCTGGAAAATTACTGCAGCCTCTCAGCTTCAACTGCTTGCTACCTAGGATGAGTCATCTACTGGTTGCTGAGGCAACAGCAATTTTCCTCTTGCTGCTGATCAATTTTGTCTGCCCAAAGGTCCTATAAAATTGTGAGCTGGGTAGATAATGCAGCCAAGTCAGAGAACTCCTACCAAGCATTTAAAACATGCCAGGCTGGCTGTGGCTGCTTCAAATTCTACATCAAGATTTCTTATTTTTTTCCTCTTTTGATTAAGACTGCAACAGGCCCATTCAGTCTACACGTGCTGTTATGATGTAATCACTACTGGATTTAATAACTCCTGGATGCCAGCCCCATAAATGTAGATTAGCATCTCATCATAAAAGGGAAGGAAGGAAGGAAGGAAGGAAGGAAGGAAGGAAGGAAGGAAGGAAGGAAGGGAGGGAGGGAGGGAGGGAGAGAGGGAGGGAGGGAGGGAGGGAGGGAGGGAGGGAGGGAATGAAACTGTATACCATAGGGCAATAGGTTTTGAACCAAAGTACCTCAAATGGGCTAACTTACAGAATGGGTCCAAAATCCAAGGGAGAGAGGGAGGGAGGGAGGGATTTCAAAACTGAATGAAATATAAGACAAATTGCATTGAATATTCTGACAGACAAGATTCCAGATTTTTCTTAAGTTACATTCCGACTATTGTAAGATTTTGGCTGAAATCTCTTGGTAGCAAAAATATAATTAAGAAATCCATCAATTCTCAATCATCTTTGAAAAGCTTTACTGCAGATAGATTTAATGCCATATAGTAAGTATGAAGACATGCTGTTTCTTTAGATTTGGATACATACATACTTATCTGCTGCTATACCAGGCAGAGCACAATTTGGCATATAAAATATGGGCCAATCCAGAAATGTATGTTAACATAAAGATATAAACTGATATGGGGAGAAAGAAATCAATGAAGATATAGGAAGAAGCAGCAAAATCTAGTCCTCTTGTGTACATCACCTTTCCAGGTTGTTGTTGTTGTTGTTATTGTTTACCTTCTGATGATAAGTCAGTTTTAAAAACAAAATGTTTAATCCAATGTTCACTCAGAAACTTTGGTGAATACAACAGACATTCATTCTTTCCAGAACAATTCCAGAAAGGCAGCAGACATCAAGAGAAAATGGAAACATGGAAACTTGGCAGACATGGAAATTTAGCTTTATTTGAATTGATCAAATGTGTCTTCACACCACTCTTTAAAGAATAAGATAAGCATAACATATTGAGCTAAAATAATAGTGAGAAAAGCAGCCAGCTGATTACTATGATTAACAAAATATTCCCACCAAAATGAGGCCCACCACTCTTCATAATAAGATTATACAATATAACTATGACTATGTTGATATCCGAACAACAACATCATTGTTGTTCGCACTACTGACTCTCTCTAGATCTCTCTCTTTATCTACTTTTCCTCATGTGAATGGAGGGGAGATGTGCTTCCAGAACAAGTTCTATTAAAATTATTATACAATAATAAATACCTTTGCTTGATTGTGTGGTAGGGCTCAATCAGACTCTGCATAAAAGTTTCCAAGAATTTTTTGTAACAGTCTTCAAAATAAAAAGGAGAGCACAAACTGGTCTTCAGTATCAAGCAAAAGCCCACCTCAGTTTCATTATTAAGTGCCAGATGGATGGATTTATATTAAGTCCAAGTGGATGAAATTGGGAACAAAAATGATATTTCCTTGAAAAATTACTTTTCTAGTTCTGAAAGAATTCATGAAATTCTGAAAGATTGGCACGGGATAATGTTGCTTATTGCTTTTTATTGTAGAAAGATTCTAGGAAGAAAGAAACCAAGATAGTAATATTTTCCTAAACCATTTTTTTAATGAACATCAATCACAAAAGACTACCAGTTTGAATTGAGGACTGTGGCGCAAGGTGTTAAATTGTTTTCCTTCTCACTATTTTTCCACTCTGTCTTTGAGTTTCTATCCAAAACAGGAAAGAGGAAGAGGGGGGGACTGAAATCCCTCACCCCACATTGATCCTGAGTTCATGGGACTGATCCTGACCCACAGTACAAGAATCCCTGATGAACAGGTTTGCTCTTGTAAATTAAATTTTTCATTTTTGACATGTGTAACTTCATCAGAAAAAATATGCTTTCATAAATCAGATAATTATATGAGTATGAACACATTTTATGAATTCATATGCGTGTGTAGATCGCTATTTAAATTTTTTAATCATCCTATTATTCCACATTGTAAATATTAAAATGCTGATATTCTAAATGGCATTTTAATTCTTTAATGTGAAACCAGTTCTATGCTCTGTCATATTTTATGCTTACTGTACCCACAATTCAATGTGAAAGTGAATAAAACATGTAAACACCTAGGTTTTGTTTCATACTGTCTGAACTTAAAACAAAGTAATAATGCAGCTTGAGGACTTTTAATAATTCATTTTATATTTGATGTATAGTCTAAATCTTTTTGACCAGAGTTCCCCAACCTTTCTGGTTTTGCAGACTGGTGGGGGGCAGAAGTGGGGATGGTTCCACGTGGGCAAGCATGCATATACACACCGCTCCATTTCCACAAGTGGTGTGCATAGTCCAGTTCCGAACAATTCAAGGCCTAGTAGTGGGCGAAGGCCTAGAGTTCAGGGACCCCTGTTTTAGACAAAAATGTAATCTTAATCACAGTGTCTTCAGAAGTCACGTTAAGGAAGAAGCAGATAGAAATTTCCTAGTCCTGCTTGCTTTCTTAAAATGAACAGGATTGTAAAACTGGCTGAAATTCCTCCCAAAAAATTGCCTTATTTTGAGGAATTTTTCTTTTTTTATGGCCTCCCTTATAACATTTTGGAGAATATTAGCAAACTACTTTCCTAATGCTCCATGGCAAATGTATGAAATCTGAGCTGAATTGTGCACTCAGTGTTAATGCATTTTGTTTAACTATGATTAAACAATTATCTTTTCTAGTCTGCTTCATCCACTACTGTATGTCCTTTATCTACCAATATAAATTCATAATAGCAATTCAGTCATAAGAATTATTTTGTTTTCCTTCCGTATGTGAAACCAACTATTTCTACTCAGTTCCAAATTAGAAGGTACACTACCTGCTATAAACTATTATATATCTGCAAATATGTTGGACTTTAACTCCAACAATCCTGAATTATTGGAGTTTATGAAGTTTGAATTACAACATTTGAAAAATATCCGGTTAGGAAAAATTGCATAATGACATGATAATGCAACTAGTTATACTTGTTGGGGAGGGACAGGTTTCACCCTATTGAACTGAATCAAAAGACCTTTGCAATTCCAAACACTATTTTTTGAAAAGGTCAACCAGATGCCTTCAAAAAGCCTTCAAGGTAAGTTACAGTCTCCTTACTCCACCACTGTTTTCCTGTAATTAGTAATATCACTGGCCCATAATGTCTGCCCATGTGGGGTTAGGGATTTCAGGGGGCCCCTCTCTCTTATTTATTTATTTTGTCAAGCGATTATAAGATAACAGGTATAAGTATAAACATAGTTATGAATACATGAAATGGATACATATAAGAAAAATAAAAAGAAACAATAGGACAGGGACGGTAGGCACCTTGGTGTGCTTATGCACACCCCCTAAAGACCTCTTAGGAAAGAGGTGAGGTCAATAGTAGACAGTCTAAGGTTAACGTTTTTGGGGTTTCTCCTGTTTTGGATACAAACTCAAAGATAGAGTGGAAAAATTCCATGCAGGCAACTTGACTACAAATTAAGTATCAGCTAAATGTCATGAACAAAATCAAATAAAAATAAATATCAGGAATTGATATGCTAGTGCTAAACATATTCACTTATTGGAATATATTGGAACTGGCTTTCAAGTCCATGTAAATCTCTCTCAGAATTATATGTTTGCACACATATGTACACACATATATACATGCTAACCTACGTTTAGTGCACTGGAATTTTATAGCATTTTTTGCTGACTAGCCTGTTTCTATAATATAAAACTATAGTTATCAGCCTAAACATAGATAGGATACTTAAGTACCCATATTTGATTAAGAAAATAATGGAATTAAACTGCCTGAATCATCTTCTATATTTCACATCTATTCTTGCCAAACCAACAGCCTCATATGAATGTCTCTCAGTTTTGTTATTGCCAGAATGATCTCCTTTCCTCATCAACCAGAGTGTGAGTCATTAAACTGCCACCTGTCACCATCTGCTGGAGTGTAACAAGAAAAAAAAATGCAAGAAAACATTCAAAATATACCGTAGTGGAAATTTCAAGAAGCAAAGACTAAAGATTTTGTTTTGGATGATGGGGGTGTAAAACTTCATGTTTAGTTTCTGCTTCAAGTCAATGTTGAAAATGAAGGAGCTGAAATCAAGGAAATCTTGATTCTTTGACATTGTAGAGACTTGGAGGACTTCAGTTTGATGGAGAGTCTACATTACAGAAACAACTGGCTGGATATCTGGAGGGATTAAGGTTTTTTTTTTCATAGGCCCTTCATTCCTTTTGGGTTTTCTACCCTTTGCCTTTGAACAGTTGGTTCCCACTTACTGAGCATCTTCAAGGTTTCAATTTTAGGAAACATTTTCCACTTAATTTACTTTAAAAAGGAGGATGAAACTTTGCTGATGTCTCCAAATAGAGGCTGAATGTGTTTTGAAAGTGGCTGTTATGTTTTGGCTACCTAAGGACATGGGACGTAAGGATTGCTAGTAGCAAGTTTTGCATGTAACACTAGTCAGTGTTGGGAAAGATCCTCTGCTTTGTGAGGTTCTGCAGGATACAGTACTTGTTCACTCCTGTTTAACTTATTTATATGAAGCCACAGGGTGACATCAATTTTGCCATGAGATGACATATCATCAATATGCTAATGATGCCCTATTTTGTCTCCACCATAGTGAATGCTGTTCCTAAAGTCTGGAGACAATCAGGTTGTGCATGGGCTTTAACTGAACCTGAGTTGAGTTTTGTGTTGTGTGCCAGTTATTAACATTTCTAGTCTGGGAGGCTCTGCTCAGTCATTCATGCCCTGATCACCTCTTGAATAGATTACTGTAATGCACTCTACATGGGAGTCAGCCAAAAGCTGCAGCTAGTACAAAATGTACAGGCAGTTATGTGCACTCCTCAATCTGTGAATTGTATTGGTTGCCAGCATGCTTACAGTTTTAACTCAGGGTGCTGGAAATGACCAAACCTACATGACAAGGGACTGGGTTCTTTGAAGTAGTGCCTCTCCCCAGTTATATCAGGACCAGCAGGAGAGCAATGTTACAGGCCCTGTCTATGAAAGAGTGCCACCTGGCAGAATCCAAGAGGATGCTCTTTTCTGCTGTGGCACTCCCAGAATCTAGAATGAACTCAAATGTTTTGGCCTTTAGGATCCAGCAATGGAGCGAAGCTTTTACAGTATCTGTGTTGAGCTGGTGGATTCTGCCTCTGACCATGATTATTTTTGTTTGAAATGAATTATAGTTTTATGTTTTTTATGTCGGTTTTTAAACCTGGCTTTTACTGAATTGTTGTTTTTACTTAATCTGATTACATGCAATCATGCAAGTCAAATTAATAATGTTATTATTAATAATATTATTAATCGCTAGACATTTATTATGGAAGAGAAAAAAATAATTCCATCTAGGTTGCTGTGACAAAAATTTATAAGGGACAAGGCTATACTATTGTCCTGGGTAGTATTTTTCCTATGTATGCTATAGCTCAATAGCTACTAAAACTCTCACGTCTCTTTTATTATTTGTAACCTTCAATTGGATGAAACAATACATCATAAGGCATCAATTTTTGACTCAACATACCTCAAATGGGTTTACTTACAGAATATGAATGAAATCTGCAATACATGATTGCTATTGGATTCAGTTTGATAAAGTTATGGCTGCTTCAATGGTGCCATGTTACCTACTGGTGATTACTGTGCTACTCCAGTAAGCCAAGATCACGTGATCATCATTTCCATTGTTCCCTGTCAGTTTCCTGCAAGAATGTCAATGGAGAAACCAGCAGGAAATCAAAAGTCGTTCCCATTTCCATTGCTTTTGCCCACTGTCTCATTCTGTTTGTCTGTTTAGGTAAAGAAATGTCTCTGAAATGATGACCCAATGGCACATGGGTTGTCTAGCAGCTTTTTAAAAGACCCTCACAGCACATATTTGTCTGCATACTTTTAAATGCTGGCTTGAACTGTTAATTTTTATTATTAATCCTAGTTATTTTATTGTTTCATTGTTCTAATTGATAACTGAACTGTGCTAATTTATTTTTTATTGGAAAGCACTGAGAAGCATCAGATCAGTAAAATATCTGACATCAGTATTTCAAAGAAAATAAACTGAACAGAACTGAATCATTCTTAATTAATTGAATTAAATAATCATCTTTTATTAGTTGTGTCCACATGCATTCAAAAGAAGGCAGCTAGTGCTAAATTACCATTTTTCACCAAGCAGGACATTTATTTTTCTTTTTATATCACACTGACATATCATTTTTCTAAGGAAATGTAAGTCTAAATTTTAGAATAATGTATTGCAATCATAGTAAAAGGCATTAGACATAATGGTTTTTCAGCTGTGATACAGTAATTCTTTAGTATTGGGACTGGTTTGATTTTGCTCAATCTCCTCTTCCTCTTCCTCCTTCTCCTCCCCTCTTCTCAGCCAAATAATAGCGCCGCCCACCCCCCAATCTACCTACTAACTGTTCATGTGAATTTTACCCATTTTCCTCTAAAAACATACAAGGAAATAAGGTTGCTAAAGTGAAGATAATCAGATTGCAATTCTCAGTTGTTCCATTTCTTTGCTGCAGGAATCTCTCTGGACAGTGATGAGTCATACATTAGCAGTGCAGACTGCGCAAGCAAAGCATCAGCCATTATTCTCTCCACATATTTTCTGTTCAAATGATCCAATGCAGTCTTGCTGGAAGCACTGCAGATCTACAAGCAAGATCATTTTGCCCACCTGCCCTTCCAAAGGTGATTTATTTAAAGAAGCAAAATTTCTTCCAGATCTCTTGTTTTTGCACATAGAATTATATATTGAGAGAGAAAAATTGAAAGAAATCGACAACAATACAGAAATACTAAGTAGACCGTTTGTGGCTGGCATCCAAACTAAATACTGTATATGTGTGTGTATAAAGAATTGAGTTTGATATAGATAGCCAAAAGGTCTTTTGATCAGTACTAGAAATCAACTGATGGATGATTCATAACTGGCTTGCTGATAAACATCAGCTATCAGACATTTGTGATGCAGCTGAGATTATTTATTTTTATTTATTTATTTATTTGTCAATTGCTTACAAGATAATAGGTATAAGTAAAACATAGTTATGAATACATGGATACATATAAGAAAAATAAAATATAAAAGAAACAATAGGACAGGGACGGTAGGCACGTTGGTGCGCTTATGCACACCCCCTACAGACCTCTTAGGAAAGGGGTGAGGTCAATAGTAGACAGTCTAAGGTTAAAGTTTTTGGGGTTTGGGGAAGAAACCACAGAGTCAGATAGAGTATTCAAGACACTGACCACTCTGTTGCTGAAGTCGTATTTCCTGCAATCAAGTTTGGTGCGATTAACCTTGAATTTGTATCTATTGTTTGCTCTTGTGTTGTTATGGTTGAAGCTGAAGTATTCATTGACAGGTAGGACATTGCAATGTATGATTTTATATACTAAGATCAGACCAAAGGCGGTGTAGTTCTAGGTTTTCAAGGTCTAGAATTTCGAGTCTGGTGGCATATGGTATTCTGCAATGAGTAGAGGAGTGAAGAACTCTTCTTGTAAAATATTTCTGGACTTTATTATCAGATACGTAATGTGGGTTCCAGACTAGTGAGCTGTATTCGAGTATTGGTCTAGCAAATGTTTTGTATGCTCTAGTTATTAGTATAATATTACCAGATTATATTATATTATCAAGCGCAGCATGGGCAAACTCACAGTTCCAAGACTTTCATATTTCCATCTGGGCATTATTTATTTATTCATGACAAATTTTAATTTTAAAATAATGTAATAAACTTTGAGGTACAACATCAAATGAATCATAATATTTTCTAGGTTGTTTTGTCTTTTGCACCTGAATGAAGATTCACTAAAAAAAAAAAAAATAGTTGAAAACCTACAGTGTAGCAGGAAATGAACGGGGGCAGGCAGTGTAAACCTGTGAGAGTCAGAGGAGGAGGACCTGGCTTTCTGCTAGACATTTTTTTAACCCTGAAAGAAAGGCTAACAAAATTTTGAGGTTGATGTTGCTTTTTAACATTCTCAGAATGCCCACACATATAAGCTTTCCATTCCCTCCTTCTTCCTCTTCAATCTTCCTTCAAACTCCTTCACCACGAGACGCTCCTATATTCAGCTGTCATCTTTCCAGATTGTGGGTGGTCTCATCTTACAATGTCATAAGTAATGTGTCACATTTCCATTAGGCTACTCAGAGTAGTTAACATGAAAGGAAACCGCCTTTTTGTGTAGAGAGCAAATTACAAACCGTAAACCTCAATAAAGGCACTGATAATAAAACTGATGTGTGGTTTAAACATGCTTTGTAATTAGAGATTAGTGAATCCATCGGTACGTCTGTCTTTCAATTTCTCATTCTTGCAAATATGTCAAGTCTGATTTCTTAAATCTTGAAATTTTATTTTAATATTGTGCCAAATTTTGCATTTTACAGTATCCCCAAATACATTAAAGCCATTTTTTCTTAAGATGTTTATAGAGTATATACATATCCAACTTGTATTCTAGAAAATGCAAGATAGTTCTGAGCATATATAACAATTTCTTGTCCTGAGCAGAGTCCAAAATCATTTTTGTAATAAAGATTTTTAATTTTGCTGGCAGCTGTTTATCAGTACATATCCAGACAGAGGCTTAATTTTATCATCTCATGCAGTGTTAAATATGGTACTGTACTCCCCTTAAATATCACACAACACAAGCATTAAGATATCAAGAAATGTTTATCCGGAAGTAAATTCCAATTGGTTTAAAACATCAGAGCTCTTTTATTTGGAATCAACCTTTATTTAACCATTTCCTGTTATGCCATGGCCCAGAGTTAGGATACTTCTTGTTTCTCTAGCAGTCACAATTGATAGCATATTTCTTCCTTGAACTTAAAGCTATCCTGCAGGATTGGCTAATTATATGTTCTTTTTACTTATTTAATTTGCATTAATAAAAGCCAATAATATAATATATACTGTTACTTCTATAGTCTGCTGTCTGTCTGCCTGTCTATATCTCATAGTTAAGGAGTTTATTTGCTTGTTGGATGGAGTTGCAAAATACATGTTATTATAATTGTAGAGTACAGTATGCTAACAACAAATGTCTACTTAGGAATGGCTAAGTATTTGGACTGCAATATTCCAAATGATCAGTAGGTGATGGCCAAAAGATGGACTTCAATATTTCTTTGTTTCTATCTAGTGGTCCTTTTAAGATCTTTCAGCTCTGATCTATTGACCATTGATTGCACTGCTGTGTTCTCACTTTGCTGGTGTGTAGTTCCTACAATGGTTTCATCCTTGCTGACCACCTACTACAATTAATTGTGTGCAAATCCAAAGAGATACTGTATGCTTTCATTGGTACCTCAAGGTTTTGAGGAAAAGCATAAAGTTTTAGACTTAATGATTTTATTTGTGATATTAAATTATTGCTGATTAATCTGAATTGCCCCATATTGTGTGGGGTAGAGGATGGAGGGGAGGGAGAAGATTGATCTCCAGACATATTGTCCTGATATTCATAATGTGTCTCCAAGTTAAATTTTAATCTAAAGGAGATATCCTGCACTAGAAGCTATGTTATTGGATTCTCCAAGGAAGAATGATACAAATTTCAGAGAAAATAGGCCCCATGTAATTGACCTAAGAAGTATACCATTCTCACATAAAAGTATGCATAAGCAGACAGATTGAGCAAGATGCAAGACTCTGGGCATTTTATAATTATGCATCAAGGGAGATGGCAGTATAGAATCATTCTCCATCTTATGATGATGATGATGATGATGATGATGATGATGATGATGATGATGATGTCCATTCAGTCGTGTCCAACTCTTGGAAATTCTATGGGCCAGGTCTTTTTACGTCTTCTGATCTTGCACTACTTCCTTGAGTTATTCTATGCTCTAGCTCAGTGGTTCCCAAAGTGGGCGGTACCACCCTCTGGGGGAAGTGGGATGCCTTAGGAGGCACTAAGATGCAAGGGGGCTGGCAGGGGGGTGCTAAGAGGCAGCAGGGGGGCACTGGAGGTTTTCCAATCTTTCAACAGTTATAACATGTATCATTAAATATATTGCTGTGAAAGGAAATTATGCTATAAATATGAATATAAATGGAAATCAATATGTCAATATGTTAATAGCACCAACTTAGCAGTGTAAGATAAATAGGAGATCAACTATTGTATATGGTTTTTATTTTGTAGTATGTATGGCAAAATAACTGCCAGGAAAGTCATATTGTGTTCAATGTTTTTAATGTTTATTCAATAAAATTTTGTTTAAAAAAAGGTAATGAGACACAGTTTTGTGAAGTAAATGAGACACAGTTTTGTGATTTTGCCTTTCATCTTAACTTTGAGCGTTATGAAAATGTGGAAAGATGTTTGCCATGCCTGCCTTCCTTCTGTAGTGCCTTCCCTTATATCCCACTCTCTTGGCTCTCATCTCACTCTGCTGTGTCATGGTATGTGAAAATGTCCTTGATGGAGGAACCACAGCCTGGACAACATCTGATAAATGAAATCTGAGTCTGCAGAAGGAAGGAAGGCATGGCAAATATCCCATATCCCAGAAGAGTTTGTAAAAGTGGTGGGGAAAAGAGGTACTTTCAGACTCAAATTCTGTTAATAAGCCTTACAATAAAGTAGAGCTACCATTCCTGGGTTTTTTCTTCTTGCCTGGTTTACCTCAACAGGTTGACATTAATCTTGCAAGTCTGAAAGTACCTCTGTCTCCCCTTCACCTTTACAGTTCTTTCTGAGATATTTGCTATGCCCACTTTTCTTCTGCGGTGTCAAATTTTGTTTACCAGACCATTGTCTACTCTGCAGCTCTTCCACCTGCCTCTAAAGGTAATTCCCACATACCATTATTGGATGTTATTCTGGCCTGCCCTTTCTACATCTGGAACAAATGACATCCAAAAATCAATCAGTGAAGACATAACGTTCAGCTAAAGCATTAAAAAAGCCTGCTGTTAAATATGAGAACCACATAAAACATTTCAGAATACAGCAATCATTTGGGTCAATCAGTCATAACTGATCTGTTTCCATGACTGAGGAAAAACTAGATAATATATGTCCAGTAATTGTATAGACTTTTAAAATAAGTTATTATTAATTCTCCAAAGGAACCTATTACGAAGGCATGAGTAGAAAAATCGTTACTAACTAAATAATAGCATTGTTCTTGGGGTTTTTACACCAAGGCTGCCATCTAGTGTCCAAAATGTTACAATAAAATGTGAAAATACTACTAAAAATAGCATTTCTTTGAACTGAAATACCTGTGATATAGAGCAAGATTAGGCCCCCGGATTACAAACAACTTCCGTTTTACAATTCCTATATCAATAGAACCAGGTTGGTAAAAAGCAACTACATATAAAATCTAACTTAGTTTGAATAAAGACTTCTTAAGATCAAATTGTTTACAAATCACATAACTGGTCACAGTGGTGGTATTCAAATTTTTTACTACCGGTTCTGTGGGCGTGGCTTGGTGGGCATGGTGTAGCTTGGTGGGCGTGGCTTGATGGGCGTGGCAGGAGAAGGATACTGCAAAACCTCCATTCCCCTCCCATTCCTGGGGGAAGATTACTGCAAAATCCCATTCCTCCCGATCCTGCTTTCCAGCTCTGTTCCACTGGCAGGGCAACAAAAGAAGACCTAGCCAATCAGCTAGGATTTGGGAGGCAGAGAATAGATGGGGGCAGGGCCAGTCAGAGGTCTCAAAATTTCCGCTACCGGTTCTCCAGAACTGGTCAGAACCTACTGAATACCACCTCTGCTGACCGATTAGCCATGCTAATTAAAAATTAAACCAGCCATAATATATCCCAATTTTCACTTTCTGTCTGCAGAAATGAAACTTTATGAATAGTCATACCACTGGTTTCAGTCCCTAAATTTCAGAGATTATCTTTAAACATTTGAATAGTAGAAATCCTCCAATGTAATCTTTGATATTATTTAAAAACTGAGATCACTCCTCAATCTCTCTTCTTAAGATTTGCTTGTCTGAGCCTTTGGTTTTTCTTTGAACCTGTTTTAATGTTTATGACCTATATTTACACTATCAAAATTATGCCAATCTTGCTCTACAGCCGAGTATATATTTTATATTTAAATAAATATCTATATATCTATATGTATATGGTTAGATTACATTTCTATACTGATTTACAGCAATTATTCTACTTGCCTATAATTTCAATAATTTTATTGTTTTATTAGTATTTTTAATTTTATTATTTTCATTTCAATATCTATATTAAATTTTTCTCATGCTTATTATGGTCCTTTCCAAAAGATATGTATCTGTTCCTTTTGTTTCTTTTTATGTCTTCCCTCACAACGAGCGCTAGGTTGAGTTCTTATATTTCTTTATCTTACAAGTAGACTAACAGCCTGATGACGGTTTTTCCCAGTTGCTGCAAGCTCTGGTGTATTTTGCCCTCACTGTGGCTTCAGCTGTTGTTCCTTTTTTACAACTAAATATCATCTACATACCAGAGCCATACTCTAGAGAAAACACTTAAAACAATCAACAACATTATCAAAGAAAATTCACAGCAGATGAAGAAAACAATATCCTGGATATCCTCATCAGCAGAGGAAACTAGGGCAAATTAAAAAAGCATGTTTATTGAACAACAGCCCACACTAACCCAAGTGTCAAGGTTCAGAGACTTTCAGCTTTCTCAGAGAGCTGTTTTATTGAGTACATCATTTTAGCACAAATGAAAACAAAATCAGCTCTAAATATTTCCCGCAATTTCAGGATAATTAAAGAATAGATAATTCTCTCCCTCATGGCTACAGGTCACATTGTCCAATTAGGTGTTCTGGCATCTCTTTGCAACTCCCCTCAGTCTCTGACAATCGGTTTGTAATGTTTATGGGATAGAAGGGGCTGAATGATGAAGTAAGGAACTGCAAGGGGAGAGGACAGGTTACACAGAAATAGGTATTCCTGTGACTATTTTTGCAAGGTGGGGGGTGTGAATTGCTGAAATACACGCTGTACTAAGCTTTAAAAATAAGCTGCATGTTTAATGAAGTTGCTTTGATCCCCTCAGCAGAGGTAATATTCAGGTAGTATTCTGGAGAACTGGTAGTGGAAATTTTGAGTAGTTCGGAGAACTGGCAAATACCACCTCTGACTGGCCTCGCCCCCATCTGTTCTCTGCCTCCGAAGTCCCAGCTGATCAGTTGGGTCTTCTTTTGTTGCCCTGCACAGGAGAACAGAGCTGGAAAGCAGGTTAGTGGAGTGGGGATAGAATGGGGATCTTGCAGTAACCTTCCCCCTGAAATGGGTTGGGAATGGAGATTTTACAGTATCCTTCCCCTGGAGTGGAGAGGGAATGGGGATTTTGCAGTAACCTTCTCTCGCCATGCCCACAGAACCGGTAGTAAAAAAAATTTGAATCCCATCACTAACACAAGTAGATTCATCTCGCTCAGTTCAATAGCTTAGTCTTATTTATAATTACTCTGTGTGATCCTGTCTGTATGGTTATTGGTATTCTACCACAAATAGCAGTGGAGTTCTTATCAATTTAGAGGCGGGACATTTTTCTTATTAATTCCCCAAAAGGAAAGGGGAAATTCTCCTTAGACCTGGCAAGTTGTATCTTTTGCAGCAGGTTTTTTAAAGGAAATATTAACTTCTAAATAATGGAAAATTGAAATCAATACAGGTAATCAGAGATAGTATTCAGCAGGTTCTGACCAGTCTGGAGAACCAGTAGCGGAAATTTTGAGTAGTTCGGAGAACTGGCAAATACCACCTCTGACTAGAGATTTTACAGTATCCTTCCCCTGTCACGCCCACCAAGCCATGCCCACAGAACTGATAGTAAAAAAATTTGAATCCACTGCAGTTGAATCCTCAACTTACAACCACCCTGAATCCAAAATTTCCATTGTTAAGTAAGGCAGTTGTTAACTGAATTTTGCCCCATTTTATAACTTTTCTGCCACAGTTGTTGAATCATTGCAGTTATCAAGTGAATTAAGCAGCCCTTAAGGAAATCAGGCTTATTCCATTGAACTTTGCTTGTCTAAAGCTCGCTGGGAAAGTGAGAAATGTAATCACATGATCCCAGGATAGTGCAATTGTCATAAAATAAATGCCTTTTGCCTAAATTTTGATCAAGTGAGTATGGGGATGCTGCAATGGTCGTAAGTGTGAAAATTGGACATAAGTCACTTTTTTCAGTGCCACTATAACTTTGAATGGTCATTAAACAAATGTAAGTTGAGGACTGTCTGCAATTGTTCATTTTAAAATTAATTGAGTGTAATTAATCAATGTAATAATCCCCTATCAAACTGTTTTTAAAATTATTTCTTCCAGTCAACATTAGTTAATTCTCAGGACCACTAAAGCACATAAAATCTCTTGGTTTTATGTGTCATGTTTGATGTTGAAGAACACTCCTTATAGTGGTGTGGTAATTATGGATAGTACCAGTGGTGGGATTAAAATATTTTTGCCACTGGTTCAATTGGCGTGGCTTGGTGGGTGCGCTTTGTGCACATGCACACACTTTGCGTGCGTGTGCGCACCAAACACGCACTTTGCACAGGAACAAAGGCGTTCTAACTCATCTTCTGCAAGCCTGCATGATCCTGGTCACTTCAGCAGCTGCCGCGCAGCACTATTCTGTGCTGCGCAAAGCAGTTGCCTTCAGATAAAAGTGAGTATGGAAGCCCAGGCTGGCGTGTGGGCCCAAGACCAAAGCGGCAGAGGGAACTGGTTCTGTCTCCGCTGCTCATCGCTCCAACTGGCTTGCCAGAACCGAGCCAAACCAGTCGAATACCACCACTGGGTGATACTTTTAATAAACATTACACAGAAAACAAAGTAACATTAAAGAAGAATCTAAGTCATGCTTTTTTCCTTGTATGAGAACAAATTAAAAGAATCACACAGTAATCCATATGATTAATTTTATTCATTCGTTATTAATTCAGTTATGTGGTTGCTGAAATTTTCTGTTTATTTTTCTCAGAAAGGATTGAGTCACAGAAATGTCAACTTTCCTTCTGGAGTCACATACACAATTGTCTATATGAGCACTGTTCAAGTAAGCCAAAATGGCACAGAAAAACTACATCATAAAACATTTACCAAGAATGTGAAATAACAAGAACTTTCAGCCAGCAGAATGGATGAAATGAAGTCCCATCGTATTGTTGGTGAAAATGCAACAAAAATACAATATTCCTTTTTTTAATGATTACTCCTACACATTTATCTGATGCCAATAGGGATGCTGGGTAGAGTTATCATCACTATTAAAGATTGACAGCCTACAATGGAAAGGGAAAAAACAATGATGAAGGATTGGATAGTTTTTCACCAATGAACTAGTTCAAAGAAAAATATTGTTACTACTTTGGACACTCTTATAAACATTATGAACATTCTGAAGAAAGCTAATTTCCTTTTATGAAGATTTAAGAAAATTAATGAGATGTAATATCTTCTCTGTCCTGAGCAATAATCCAATTAAACAGAATTGTTGTATCCTGCAATAAGTTGAAATCAATAGCAGCCCTGTGTCCTTCCCTCTTTTTCCCTCTTTTCCTTGACATGACAAATTGAATGTGTGCAGAGGCAAGTAAGCTTTTGGGGAATGAACTCTTTCCCTTTGGAATTTCATTAGAATTTCATTTTCTTCCTTCCACTAGGAAAAAAGGTATGTCAAGACAGAAGTGACTGAGTCAGAATCAGAAAGATGACTGTACTTGCTTTCTCTTTGGTTACCATTAGTATATCTGCTATAACAAATAGAGCTATCAGTCTCTGCTGGTTTTCCAAATTTGTCTTGCACATAAATTATCTTTTGCCACTCTTAATCTGAAAGCAACATGCTGTGCTACAAAGAATATTGTTTTCTATACAGTATTCTAAGGGATGAAATGAACTTGAAGACTTCACCAATTCATGCTTGCATTATCTATTACTATGCATTCTTGAGGAATAATGTTATAATAATTGATTAATTCCTTTATTAACAAAAAGAACAGATTGTGCAAAATCGGAATTTCTTATTAGATGTGGCTTTTTCCTATGCTATGGCAGCCTCCAATTCTGTTGTGTAATCATGTGCTCCTTCCCAAAACCCACTAGAAAGAACGAGAGGTGGCAGGTGTCCAGGATGAATCAGTTAATCTGGAGAAAGCAGGTTCCAATTGTGTGTCCATGTTGCTGGCAACTGTGCCCGATAAACCAGATGAGGATGTGGCAGGCAACGCAATGCTGCTTCGCAGAAATGGGGAACTGCTGCTTACATCATTTGCCAGGTTAGAAACGTTGACAGCATTGTTACTGACAGTCCAGAGGCAAGGATAATGACTGCGACAAAACAAAACACACACACAAAAACCACAACTGAAATTTGCAGCTACCGTTATCATTGCTTGATGTATGACAGGAACAGATAATCATTTTGTAGCTGAAAATTGTATTTCTTTATTCAATGCATTATTTCTTTTGCAAAGAAATTATTATAATCCAGAATTATGATTTTATGCATGTATATAGTGCCCATTTTTCATTGCTTTCTAACTTAAGGCAAAGTTGGGGAGAATTTCTTGCAGCTTTAGGTGCTTCAGCCTATTGTGGTAAAACAATTTATTAAAGCTCTAAGATTCAATATTTTTTTAAAAAAAAATTAAAACCACATGAAGCCTTTAACATGATTGTCTGCACTTGATTCAAAGGAATATAGCATTCAAAACATTAACTTATTTCATTTTGTTTTATCCATATTTCTTTTTACCTGAGAACTTAACCCAAAACCTCCCTTTGTTGGATTTGAGAATAAATGATCTGATTGGACTACAATTTACAGCACAGTTGTATGATAAACCAGTCCTTTCAGTAAAACAATTCTTGCAACAATTAGAGTATATTTTGAATCTAGCCAAACTCCTGGTAACTTCATGGACAGTTATCTTGGAAACAGTTTGGAAATACTTTGCTATCATCTTCCACAATATTTTTTCACCAGTTTCCCAGGCTAATCTACAGCCTCTCTATTTTCTTGTGGTTTTTCATCCAAGTACTAATCAGGAGAGACCCTGTTTTACTCTTGAGTCCAGACCAAGTTTTAGATTGCATCCTTGGAGACAAACCAGTCTTAAATGCTTAGACTGTTCACCTGATATGTATATCAGCAAAATATAAACATTCTTTCTAATTAAAGCTGCCTCTAGTCATTTAGGAAGTTAACATAACTGTTCTATTTTATTTATTTATTTATTTGTTTATTTGATTTATTTATTTGTCTTTAAAGAAAAAAAGATGGTGTATAGTAAAATCTGGCCTATTTTTCTTTCCCGTTGAACACAAGAAGGACTGCTCTACTGAGATTGCTGAGGTATTTCTGCTAGGACAACATGCACACTGAGAAGATGCTTGCTTACCTGGGCCCAGGAGCAGTAGTACCACTATTGTGTGGCACTGGGAGCAGGTTGTTGTGGTGACTGGAGGATCCTGTAGGCCAACCTTCATGGCCTGGGGACACTTGGAAATCGCTGTTAGCATTTTCTGTCAGATTCACTTTAGAGTAGGAAACACAAAGGATTCAGCACCATTGCAAGATTACCAAATCAGGCTGAGTATTAAATAAAACAGAAAAAGGCAGAACCTTGAGCTGAATAGACAGCCTTTATTCTTTCACTCCTTGATATGTTCACAAGGTGCAGTTTGTCTTTTCAGTTTGGCTGAGAATATGACTCTTTTCAGGAGTTGTTGAACTATCCTGCAACTATGGTTTGGGGGCCATAATGAAATAAATAAACCAAAATATTAAAAGCACCCAGAGTCTTGTGAGATATCAGCAGTCTCATCTACGACATTTCATTCAAGAGTAATGAACAACTAAATATTTTACATATTCAGATTTTTTATTTTATTTATTTTCAGCAAGATTTTTGATGAAACTATACTTCTATGTAATGTTGTAGTACAATTCTATTTAAGATTTTGCAATGCTGTGGGTCAAAGGATCTCAGCCTGTGCATTGCCAGTTCTTGGTTTATTGTATCTACTTCCTGCTAACTGGGACACAAGAAGTCATCTTTAAATGAGCCATGTTGGCGTAGTGGTTAGAATGCAGTACTGCAAGCTACTTCTACTGACTGCTGGCTATCAGAAGTTCATCAGTTCGATTCCCGCTGGCTCAAGGTTGACTCAGCCTTCCATCCTTCCAAGGTCAGTAAAATGAGAACTCAGATTGTTGGGGGACATATGCTGACTCTGTAAACCGCTTAGAGAGGGCTGCAAAGCACCATGAAGTGGTATATACAAGTAAGTGCTATTTCTATTGCTATTAAATGGGGCACCACTGGGAGAAGACAGTTGGACTATTATATTCTTGCTGTCCAATCATATTCCAGTATTTCTTGAGGAGAAGGTATTATAGTTCTATTCTAGTGTACATACTTTGCTTGCATCATGTTCAGCATCCTAGAGATGAGGCTTATATCACTATATGGCTTTCCCTCTTCATATAATTTTATGAGGTTTCTGATGGTACCAAATCTTGCCTCATGTTTTTCTACACTTTTTAATCTTAATATCATAATAATTTCTCAAAGAAAAGGAAAACTGCTCAATTCTTTTCTTCTTTGCTATTAAAGAGCTGCTTTTCTGGAAACCTCATGGGGAAGCAAGAGCGAAGAAAAGCATTTCCTGGAAATGTGTACTATCTTTCCAAGCAGAAATTTCACTGATTAATTTTGCCTAAAATGAAGTCTCCTTGGAATCTGGTTTGGCGCCTGGGGATATCATTGGTGTAATTTTCTTGGCAACAATACAGACATAGTTTCCATTCTCTATGTTTGCCTATTTAATTTTACAGATTAATTTACAGTCCTAGTATTTCTTGGTGGTATCTCCCATCAAAATACTAATCAAATCTAATCCTTCTTATTTTTTTGAAATAAAATCAGCCAAGATCCATTACTATCTTTTTCTTAGCTGTGAAGGAAAATAATACAGAAAAGAATATTCTATGTACTAATAAATATTTCCCTTTTCAATATATTAAAAAATGGAGCATTTATTGACTGACATCTAGAATAGTTAGTTATACATCTTCTTTATCCTTTCAAAATCTTTTTGCTGTGATTCACTTGCTAATCATTTCATGTGATGTAATTTGGCATGCAAAACATGACAAGAACTTGCCTGGATAATTATTTTTTTGCATGTACGAAGCAGGATATGGAACGGCTCTGTGTCCTCGAAGAGCTGAATAATGTTCGCAGCCATGATGAGAATGTGGAGCAGGCAGAGAAAAACTCCCCGTATATGGATAATTGGAAGTTCCTGCTGCACAGACAGCATCAGGATTGGAAATCAACCAGCCACCCACTACGGAAATATTGAGAATTGAGTTTTTTTAAAAAGCTGAAGTAGGGCAACAGGAATATACATACATATATACATACACAAATACACACACAGGGAGAGATACATATGTACATACGTACATATCTTTTAGTTTGTCATGCAGACTAAAATACTCAAAAATGTAGGATAACTAAATAATCTTTTCAGCTCAAAGAAAAGGAATAGAAAAAAGAACCATCTAATCTAAGTCCTTTTTATTGGAGGGTTGCTCTCCTTGGATAATTAGGCACAGGAGTGAAGTTCATGGTTTGATATATACAGGTGAGGATTATAAAGTGGCTCTACTTGTATATGATATTGGTGTTTTCTATATTAAAATCAATAAATTAATAGCCTGCAGTACATTATATATTCTGAGTACATTATTAATAAACCTATATGTGAAATGTGTAGCTTTGATTTATCAAAATTAGCAAGGAAACATCATACCTAGCAGAGCTGTTAATAGTCTAGTACTTGAGGATTTACCATTTTTTTTACAAAGTAATAGCCGTATAATAATTATTTATGAATGGTTGTTTGACTACTCTAAATTAAAAATTCTAAAGTAAATGTCATGTGTTTTATTATCAATAAAATTACTGTTGATGGTTCAGTTAATTAGACAGATATGGTGTTCAAAATGATACTTTGATTTATACGTTGTTGCTCCCTTTTGTAGATTTTTTTTTCACAAATTAATTTTGTTCTGGAAGATGGAATGATTTTGTAGATTTTTTCATTCCATGCATAATATGCCAACAGCTTGGAAATTAACAGAAACAAATGGACTTCTTTGATAGCAAAAACATTGATATTAGAAGACTGGAATCTATTTTCTATCAGCAGTTATGTACTTCAACTCCTTGATGAGCAAGCATTTTTTTTATCAAAAATGCTCCACCTGTAGGACTAATAGATAGTTGGAATCCATAATCTATATCAGGAGTGTCAAACTTATGTTTTCCCCTTTGCTAAACCAGGCATGGGCGTGGCCAGTGTGTGGTGCATCTGGCCCTGATCTATATGTTTAAGTTTACTTTTACCTCACACAATTAAATCTTAATTGTATTGCATCCTTGTAAAATAATGAATTTATTTTTCAATCAGTGATCAAGCTTCCTTGAGGTTTATCTATTTTATCACTTCAGAATCTATTCATAAAAATGAAATGTTGTTTTTCAGCAATTAAATTGCCTGTAACCTAATGTGTGTGTCAAATTATTTAGTACTTGGATTTATGCACATGTTTCAGCTATGCCCATAGTTTTCTTGGCAACATTGCTGGAATTATTTGCCTTTGGGTTTGAGTTTGGAAATCCTTTGTCTAGATGCTTGGCTTTTCTCACGCCCATAGAGCTCTATATCTGTTATGAGTTAGCCTTTCCTTCAGCTCTCTCTTGATTTTACTAGCAAGGGTGACCCTTTTAGGAGTGCAAACTCCTTATGGCATCATTATCAGAATCATTTAAATGATTGAGTTCTCTCACCAGATTAAATTAGCAATCCCTTGGAGGTTGATATAGAGAGCCAATTTGGTCTAGTGGTTAAGATGCTGACTTGCAAACTAGGATACTGAGAGTTCTAGTCCTGGTTTAGGCATGAAAGCTAGCTGGGTGATTTTGGCTAGTTACTTTCTCAGCACAAAATAGAAGAAGGAGGCATTGTGTATGTTGGCTATCTTGAGTTACTTATAAAATAATAAAGCTAAGATAAAAATCAAATAAATAAATAGTAATGCTATTTCTGTGTATACAAAGAATGCTCACTGACCCATAAACACTCCTTATTACTCAATGTGTAAAAAAAATACAGTAACTTAGCAAGTGACAATAGCTAAATGATTTAATTTGGCCCAAAGGTTAAACAGGGGGATGCTTGGTTAATATTTGAATAGGAAATTACCAAGGAATACTAGAACTATACCATGGAAGAATTCAATGATACACTATTTCCATCATGTTGCCAAGGAAACTGCATGGACCAATCACAAAATGAGCAGTAATTGAGTTAGATTCAAAATAAACTTATCTTTTAACAATGACTAAGAATAAATGAACTTTCTATAATAGAAATTAAGTATTTCTGCTCTTCAGAAACCTTTGTTATTGTTTTATAGTATTTATTATTGTTATTGAACTAATATAAATATAATAATTTTATCTTTGAGAAAAAGTCAATGTTTAATTACAGCTTTCTTTTGTTAATTAAGCATCTATACTGCACATGTAAAAAGACTTCAATAGACTTCTACATTTTAAAGAGGAACAAGGTTTTCCCATAGAGATTTGTATTGTTAGTGACTTTCATTATTGGAAACTGGTGGTGTCAACCAAATACTAAGCAGACAAACAACAGCCAGATGCTTTGGTCAGTAGTTTTATAAATTCCTAAAAATGACAAAGATGAGTTGATGTAATCAAATGCATTATCTGGAAGGAAACTGATCTTTTCCAGAAAAAAGATGAATGTGAGGTGATATACCGTATTTTCCGGCGTATAAGACGACCGGCGTATAAGACGACCCACTAATTTTATAGTTAAAACATAGGTTTAGGCCTATATTCGCTGTATAAGACTATCCCCCCACTTCCGAGGCAACACCAGTTCTTTTTTAATTAAAAAGCCTGCTTGGATTGGCTGAGTTAGAGAGGCGGTCCGAGCAGCCTTGCAGTGATTGGTGCAGGATCGAGTTGGAAAATTCGTTTGCATGCATAAAAAGCCTGCTTGGATTGGCTGAGTTAGAGAGGCGGTCCGAGCAGCCTTGCAGTGATTGGTGCAGGATCGAGTTGGAAAATTATACTCGGCGTATAAGACGACCCCCGATTTTTGGTTGACTTTTTTTCGTTTCAAAAGTAGTCTTATACGCCAGAAAATACAGTAATAGAACGTAAAAAAGGAATGCATACAAGGAGGAACAATGAGGCAATGTCACTACAGTTTGCTTTCTCTAAGTGTTTTATTATTGGCCATGACCATCATGGTAGCAATTTGTACATAGGCAGGTTCAACATGGCAGTGATGTTATAAGAATATTCACAACAACATAGCTACTAGTTCTAAAGTTTGCCTTTCCTGTGAAATAAGATGCTCAGAATAATTTATCAATGGAGAGAAGTGGTAATCAGGACATATGAGTAAAATCCTAATCACAGCTGCAGGAAACTACATAAAACATTGTTGTTTCATACTATTGCCTATTATTCAAAATACTTTTCTATCTGTTAACCATCCAATACTGTGCACTCACAGATGTTACAATAGCAATGGTCAACAGTAAGCTCATATTATCAATTTAAATAAACAACAAGCTATTTTATAACTTACAGTGAGAATATGTCATATGTTGACTTTCAGAGACAATATCTGGAACATCCTTGGAGTGGTTTCTGAACGATATGGAGATTAAAGGTTCATTGATTCTGGTAAAATTATTCTTTTAATGACATTTCTTTATTCTATCATGAAATTCTGTGAGCTACTTATTATTTACAAGTCTAATCATCTTTACAAAGCTTTCTTAAACTTTTTGTCATTAAAGTCAGCCAAAGAATTATTATAATTTCTAGTCATAATGCATACATTAGATTAGTGTTTATTATATTTCTAATGAAGATTACAAACTTAAGAATGAAGAACAGGAAATTAGCTGGTATTCTTCTATCACTAACAAATTTCATACATTTGATGAAGAACTGATCTTACCTTTCTTTTGCATCCAGAAATGCCTTGGCAAAAGGGTTGTATTTGATTTTGAGAGCCGTTATCTTGAGGTTCAAGAAAGAAGGGTTCTGTTAAGTCTTTTAAATGTGATAGTTGATCATTTACAAGAAGAAGTTATACAAAATGTAAAAGACAGAAAGTATTCTTCATACCATACATAATTTAATATAGGCCTCAGATTAAGTAAACAATGCATGGAGTGGAGAGGAAGAATTTTTTGCACCTTTTAAGGAAGTTTTAAAAAAAAGATTTAAAATAATTCCACACTTGACTACTATTTAGATGTGACACTAAACATTAATTTGGACAACTTTAAAAGAATATTAAACAATTTTTTCAACAAGATAAAGCAATCAATCACATAATGATTTTATATTATCCTTCACTATCAGAAGTAACATACTTGGTTGGGGTATTGCGTATGCTTTGCTTGCTATGGGCATTCAGCTCTCCTGTGGCAGCACAGTATTGAATTAAATTGCTTTTGCCTCATGAAAATTATCAATATTCTATTGAATCATCTTTGGCCTTTGGAATAATAATACAAAGTACAAACACACTGGCCACTAGCCAATTTCTCTCTTGATTTTGCAGTTGGAGGAGACTAACTTCCTGATCCAGTAGGATAACTTCTGATGTCATATGAATGCCTACTCCATGGTTATTGAATAACAAGCATGCAAGAACACATCCTTGTTGATAACAATACTTTAAAAGGGGCAGTGGATCACAAAATTTACTTATGCTCCTCTGGACAGTGTAAAGTGATTCCCACTAATAAATAAATTGCTTTTGTATGATAGCCACCTACCTCTTCATTCTGGTAGGCAGTCACAGCAATAAACTGAGTTTCAGGAAAAGAACAATTCATTACCATCCTGTGTGGGCCTCCTACTCGAACAATATGAACTTGAGGCTCATATTTATGTAGCGAATTCAACATAATCTAGAATAAGAAAAGGGGAGAGAAAATAATTGAAGAGATATTATTTTGTATTCTACAAAAACCTGTGACATATGGAAGTTATTACACAAAGTTGTATTAACTTTGGTTTCAATGCAAGATGAGACCCCTGGTAATCAAATAATTTGTGGCCCAAGTGTTGCAATTAAACAAACATTTCAATATACTTCCATTATTTCCAGGCCTATTGCTATATATAACAAATATAAAACAAAAAAAAGCACTATGCAATCTAAAACCATCTTTATCTATTGGACCGGACAGAGTTTGTGCTTATTTCTTAAAAAGACTATCCACTGCCATAGCTGAACTTCTAAGCATAATCTTTGAAAAATCTTCCAGGACCAGCTCCTTGCCAAATCTATGGTCACTAGCCACGGACATTCCCCTCTTCAAAAAGGGAGACCCCAGCCTAGTTGAAAATTACAGACCAATCTCTTTATGCTGTGTCACCTGTAAGTCATGAAATCAATTATTAACCAATCCATTATCCTCCACTTAGAGACACACAACCTACTCTCTAACAAACAGTTTGGTTTCAGAAGGAAACTGTCCTGTAATCTGCAACTCTTGCATTGTAAAAACATATGGACTACACAACTTGATCAGGGCAAAGCAATTGACGCAATTTACATAGACTTCTGTAAAGCCTTTGATTCAGTGGTACACATCAAACTACTCCTAAAATTAAGGTCTTATGGTATCTCTGGATACCTGCATAACTGGATAGAAGCATTCCTGTCAAACAGACAACAAATGGTCAAAATTGGAGTGTCCTGCAAAATCCTGTACCTGTCAACAGTGGTGTCCTCCAAGGCAGTGTTCTAGGACCAACTCTCTTCATACTCTATATTAATGACCTCTGTGATTATATTAAGAAGAACTGCGTTCTTTTCGCTGATGATGTAAAGCTATTCAACACCACTGACAATGCTGCTACCCTTCAAAAAAACCTCGATTATATGTCAGAATGGTCAAACAAATGGCAACTTCAGATCTCAACAAGTAAATGCTCTGTCTTGCATATTGGCAAAAAAAAAAATCAAAAAATAAAATACAAGCTGAATAGTCAAGACCTTGTTGATGACACAAACTTTGTCAAGGACCTTGGAGTATTCATCTCAAATGATCTAAGTCCTAGAGCCCACTGTAACTACATAGCCAAAAAGGCACTAAGAGTTGTTAATCTAATTCTGCGTAGCTTTTTCTCCGGTATATAACTTTACTAACTAGACCATATAAAACATTTGCTAGACCAATACTTGAATACAGCTCATCATCTGGAACCCGCATTACATATCTGATATTAATACAATTGAGAAAGTCCAGAAATATTTTATGAGAAGAGTCCTCCATTCCTTTACTCATAGCAGAATACCTTATGCCACCAGACTTGAAATTCTAAACAACCTAGAACTACGCTGCCTTCGGTTTGATTTAAGTATAGTACATAAAATTATATATTGCAATGTCCTACCTATCAATGAATACTTCAGCTTTAACCAAAACAATACAAGAGCATAAAATAGAGATAAACTAAAGATAAACCTCACCAAATTTGATTGCAGGAAATACGACTTCAGCAACAGAGTAGTCAATGTCTGGAATACTCTACCTGACTCTGTGGTTTCTTCCCCAAACCTAAAATCTTCAAGATTAGACTATCTACTATTGACCTCACCCCTTTCCTAAGAGGTCTGTAGGGGGCATGCATAAGCGCACCAAAACAGGCCTACTGTTCCTGTCCTATTCTTTTTTTTTCTTATTCGTATCCATTTCATGTATTTATGACCATGTTTGTACTTGTACCTGTTATCTAATACTTGTTTGAGAAAATAAATAAATAAATAAATATCAAGGTGTCAGACTGAGGTCGTCATGATGTCGTCACATGATGTATCAGGACTTTTTTCTCCTTTACTAAACTGGGTGTGGACGTGGCCAATGCATGACACATCTGGCCTGTAAGCCGGGAGTTTGACAGCCCTGCTATATATTTGACAAGCCTTCCTTCCCCATCATATCACTCTCAAAAAGGGGAAGAGGAAGAATAAGTAACTAATAACAGCAATAGTTGGTTTATTGCTACTGAACTATGATCAATTTAATCTCTAGTCACTTTAACTGGATGACTGTAGGTGCACAAACAGCTGAAAAGTAGGTAAAACAGAGAATAGATCTGTAAACAGTAACAGCAGACTGAGTATTTTTAATACATTTTATATTAGAATTAGAAGGGTTGAGAGATGGAAACCAGGTTCATTAGAAATAACTATAAAGGATTCTAGGTTAGGCTTTTAATATATGATTGTCCTTTCTTATTCTCAGGATTTTATGAAGGCTCCAGAGATCAACATCCTTCAAATTTGATCTTCCTGTCTTTTCAGGCCACTTCTTCCACCTTTTTTTCTAGGGGAAATTTGTTAAGGAAGACAGAAGAAATAACTGGGGCCTTTTGAATGGTAGAGGTAGTGACCCTCCATTTGAATTCAGTGTTTAAACAATGAAATCTTGCATTGTATTAATTCCATTGCCCTTACTCATAATCGAAGCAATGAAATGTAACTTTTTTTTAAGATCATGGCTCTTGGTCAGTTCAATTCTTTTACAGTTTTTAGGCTTTCTACAGGAGAAACTGTATGCATAGAAACTGGAAAAAATGATTCAATTATGGTCACAATGACATCTTATTCCTTTTCTGGGTATCTTAGATGTTAACAACTCATGTGATTGGTTGAGGATGCATCTTTAATGTGAACTAATAGGTAAGCAATAATTAGAATGTTCTGGACCTTGAAATGTAGGGAAGATAGTATTGTTTTTGTAGAAAAATAACAGTGTTCCAGTTTGGGAAAGAAACAGAAAGCTAAGCATTATCTGCATGCTTTGTTCTTGTTGTTGCTGTGCTGAAATATATTTCTCTGAAAATCTGTATTAAACAATTGCTACATATAAAAACCAAAGTTCCTGCTGTCCATGCTTTCCCAGTTTTCTTCTTCATCTAAATTCTGGAATACCCCAGATAAGTATAGAAAGGGCCATAAACAAGTCAGAACAGATGTAAATAATTCGCAAAGCTGGAAATTCATTCTTTGCTTGCTAATGGATTTGCTTTCAGATTTAATCCTGCATTCCAAAATAAATCAAAGAAAATGTTCATCACTGTAGTCCTAGATGCATATTAAACAAACAAGCCAACAAAGCCAACTTTCCTCTTTTATTTTTAAGGGCCTACAGAGAGAATGACACTTATTTTCTCATACAGGTACATACTTTGTATTATTATTCCAAAGGCCAAAGATGATTCAATAGAATATTGATAATTATCATGAGGCAAAAGCAAGCACAGTAATTATTTCATTTAGAAGAAGCCTTTTATTTGAGTACCTGACTATTGCCAACATCCCACTTACACACCAAATGGCAAAGGAGAGAAAACAAAGGCTCAATACCCCCAATCATTTTCCCCTTCTCTGAAGCCCTATGTAAAAACTCAGCATACAAGGCACACTATGGAGGTAAAAATCCCTGATGGTTAAACCACAGCACACTCTGTCTCTCTTGACATCAAGGAGTCCATTAAAATCTGAAAGCTCCAATTAAAGCCTGTTTATTCCTGTTTACATTTGGACTCCATGGAATAATTGGCATCTGTGGGTGAAGAGGCCTCTAAGGGCCCTTCTAATTGCATAAGTGCACCCTTGATCATTCTCGATTGGTAGAAGCCAATGACTCAAGCCAAGAGGCCTACAAAAAAAAAAGCCATGGAGCCATACCTGCCCATTGCCATTTAGTTTATTGGTAAGTTTCACTTTGCTAAAAGATACTGTGGCCTTCATCCAGTGTGCTCCAAAGTTGGGTGAATCTGGATGGATATAGACACAGCTGTGGTTGGATGGCTCTGGCTTTCCAGCAGGAACCCATTCTCCATTCACATACTTCCAACGGTGACTATCAGTTGGAGCAAAATCCAGCAGAAAAGAATACATAGCATTTGGATCCAATCCCGAAACACTGATCTTTAAAACTGGAAACATCCGCCTGTATGAGAAACAATTGTATGTAAAATTAAATCTTTTTAAATTTAGAGAATAATTTGTTTTAATTGCTTGTTTCCTAAATTAACATATTAATGAGTCACTTGATGACACAAAATCTTTTCACTAAGAGAGACAGATAACACTCATTCGTCTTCTGTTTTGCATGGATAGTGCTATGAAGTATGAAGTCTTACAATCAAGACAGTTTGTTCTGTTCCTAAAACAATTGACTTGGGAACATAATCATCACAAATATTTGGCTCATTATTCAACAGTCTTTCTGATGAAAACCACATTCAAGGATATGCTACATAATGATAATTGGTCTAAAGCAGAGGTGGTATTCAGCAGATTCTGCCCAGTTCTGGAGAACTGGCAGTGGAAACTTTGAGTATTTCAGAGAACCGGCAAATACCACCTCTGACTGGAGATTTTACAGTATCTTTCCCCTGCCATACCTACCAAGCCATGCCCACAGAACTGGTAGTAAAAAAATTTGAATCCAACCACTGGTCTAAAGGCTGGTTGTTTTTGGTAATGCATTTAATTTTTTCAATCTACTGTATTTGCCAATGCAGAATGAGGAGAACCAATATTAAAGCACTGAAAGACTAACTTTCTATTTTCAGGAAGGATGGGAACAATCTTTTCACAGCTTTCCTAAACAGCATTTTCTGGAAGGCAGGAAGAAAAGACAATTTTAACTGAATTCAGAATATTTAAAATGGAGATGTTAACATTTTGGAAAAGGAAAAGTACCTGCATTTATTTATTTATACTCTCTTCCTATGAACTCTTTGACTATCTAGATTTTGAAATACTGTACATAGGTCTCAGCTTTCCTCTCAATGGTGAGTAGGTTTGGTGAAAGTTGTAATGCAACATTTGGAGGTTAAAGAATTATATTTTTCATATTATTTGTGTTTATTATTGTGTATGTGAACCATTTTTCAAGACCTATTCCAACTATTATTGATCTCAACTTATTTCAGTTTTCAATTTTTTGCAACAACATTTCCAATTACCTGACTTGCTTTCCTTTCCTTAACCTCATAATGTCTGGAAGAAAAAATATTTCTTCTTCTCCTCTCCTCCTCCTTCTTTTCTTCCTCTTCCTCCCATGGTTGAGAGTCCTGGCCAACTTATTAGATTTTGATCTTGTTTATTATGCTTTTATTTACAAAACGAATAATATGTGTGCTATTTAAAAATAGAGATTAAAATAATTCCATTTGGCTTTACTTCCTGTATCACAAATTAGGATATCACAGTATAGGATTAGACCTCCTATCTGATGACCTATTTAAATAGTCAAGGAGAAAAGAAGAAAAAAAATAGGTTCATGTTTCCTGGCTCCAGCTTATGAAAAAAAAAATGCCTTGAAATTGATTAGCATGGAGAAGAAAGAGGCAAGATAAATATGGATTCCCTTTGATTAATCCATTGATTATCCTATTCTAGTAATCTTCAAATGGGTTGTTTTGCATTGTTTGTGCTCCATTATTCACTACTTAAAGTTTGGGGGAAACCTAGAAATATTTCTGAACAGGTTTAGCCTGTTTTATGTATATACTTACCTAGAGGATTTCTATTTTCTCTTTTTACTCCAACTAAAACACTTAAATCATACTTGGGAGCATGTCTGGGATGAGGATGAGGATGATCTAGATTTAAGTCCATCATGAGTCATAAAAACTCACTGGCTGTCTTGGGTTCTGCTGTTTCTCCTAAAGCAATAAATCCCACATAATTGTTATTTGGGGGAAAATTTTGAAGAGGGCTATGTATGTTGCCTTTTGTTTGCAGAGGAAAAAATGTGATATAAAACTAAAACATAAATGAAAAGTACTCAATCTCAGAAGATTTGAGATCTTTTAGGCCATTTCCCCTAGCCTTGTGCTATCTTGAGATTAAGTCTTTCATCATATTAGTCAGAGATGGTAGAAGCTAGCAACTTCTAAAAGCTCCATAAATCAAGATATAAAAATACATCAAACTGTCCCAAAGGTGTTTTTTTTTTTTCAGGAGGCAACTGGACATTCTTGTTTTTTCTTTGAAGACATTTTGCTTCTCATCCAAGAAGCTTCTTCAGCTCTGACAGGATATTGGGGAATGGAAGGTTCTTATCAGAACTGAAGAAGCTTTTTGGATGAGAAGTGAAACCTCTTCAAAAAAAAAACCAAGAAAGTCCAGTTACGTCCTGGAAAAAAAAGCACCTTTGGGACAACCATAACCTGGATTACTGAGAATCTCTATAGACTATACATTAAAATCTTTCTTGATTTAATTTGGTTGAGTTGGATTGGGTTGCTATTGCTTTTTAATAACTTATACCAATAGCACTTAGACTTATATACCACTTCATAGTGTTTTACAGCCTTCTCTAAGCAGTTTACAGAGTCAGCATATTGCCCCCAACAATCTCGGTCCTAATTTTACCAATCTTAGAAGGATGGAAGGCTGAGTCAATCTTGAGCTGGTGAGACTTGAACTGCTGAATTTCTGGCAGTCAGCAGTCAGCAGAATTAGCCTGCAATACTGCATTCTAACCACTGCACCATCATGGTTCTATATAATATTCTTGGGACAGCTTGGTTGAACCTAGATGCATTCTATATATTGGCATAAATTAAAAATCCATGTATGTATTAAATCTTGATGTAAAAATACTACCTATTTCAACATCAGTCTTTAGAATTCTTGGGAAAACATTGTGATGACTTTTGCTGCTATGCATGGATTAACTTAGAGTTCATAAGCTCATCTGGCTGTCATGTCCCTGGTGGAAATTAACTCTGAGGGAGAGGAGGAACAGCTGGCAGGGAATGCAGGTGTGGCTCCAGAGGTTGTGGAGGAGGCTGGGGAAGGGCAGAGGCCAGCTGAGCAGTCAGAGAAGGACCCAGGCCCATCCCCTATCCATCCTAGGGCACGCAGGGAGGAGACGATAAGGGAGAGACATGGTCTACTCGGGAGGAGAGGACCCTGATCCTCTTCATGGGCTGCAGCTGTGACAACTGAATAAAAGTATGGACCTGCGTACGGGTGAACGCTGCAAATCATGGAAATATCTCTAATTTATGACTCCTCTCTGAGTTTGGCGTCCGTCCCAGTGTGTGTTATCTGTGGACGTCTTCCAGCCCTTATCTTGCCTGGTTTGTGTTGCTTTTTCCCTTCTTTCTGTAACTTTTTGTGTGGGAGTTTTTTTAGCTTCCATCAAGAATATTCGGAGCTTGGAAGCAAAGTGAAGGAATAAAAGGGGCTTTACCTGTTTTCTGTGACTGTGTTTGTTTTGTATCCCACCCTGGGTCATCACATTTGTATTCTTTCTCTTTTTTTGCCAATGAACAAATTAGCAAAAGCAATAGTGGTGAATCAGAAAAGAAGTAAAATTAGAGAAAGAAAACATTGAGCAGTAGCACAAATCAAATCAAAGCTACAAAATTTCATACCCATGGGCTATGATAACAAGGCTTTTAAGTGAAAGCAGTTGACCTCTATATTGCTTGAGATCCCCTCCCTCCTTCTTCTTTTTATCAATTATATTATTACTTTCTCAGGAATAATATTTCATAACTCTTTAGTCAACTGAGGTGTTCTTAGAAAAAGAGATTTATCACTTTATAATTTGTATTAATGTTTAATTCTATACTTTGGAAGTTGAATGCTTGATTTTGCTGAAATGCAACTGTTTGCAAACCCAGCTAGAATTTTATATAATGAAAATACAACAAGTTACAATTTAGCAACTTAAAGAAATTCTTAGACCTCCCACAAAGTTACACATTATTCCTTAAGCACCTTTTGCATAATTGTTATATTCTCTTAATCACCTTTTCAGATATACTGTATAACACATTCCACTCAAATGTCCCCTTAAAATGTGACAATGCAAAACTATAATCCTTTACTATATGATCGATCTTGCAGTATATTGTCACAGGATTTTTTTACATAAGTTTCCATTTGTACATAGCCCTGTTGCCATCTCCCGACATAAAGAACACAATAGATCCTCCCAGAAAAGGTGACCATCAAAAGGGGGGTGGGGGGGAATTTGACTTGGGAATCAATAAATTAAAGAATCAAAGATAGCACTGAATTTGGTGATTCAGTATTTATATGTATTGAAGAGAGATGATTGCCAAGAACTAATGAGGGACAGAACAGAAGACAGTTTCCAATTTCATTCTCCATCTATGATTACATATCACAGGAGAGTTTTTTCTTTTAGCTATTAGAAAAAAAAGCACACACACACCCCTCAGTGCCATTATTCCTGAAGCTATACAGGCTACTGGGCTGTATAGCTTCCTGAAGCTATACAGGCTACAGTGCCATTATTCCTGAAGCTATACAGGCTACTGGGCTTACTATTTACATAAGCAAAACTATGCAAATTGTATTGGTTGATTGTATTGGTTGATGGATTATGTACCATCAAGTCACCAACTTCTACTGATCATGTACAGTACACAGATTTTCTCCATGATGATGATACATATTGAATACATTTGGCCTTCATGTGATACTGACCACTGGAACTGAGAGCTATAGATAATGTGTTTTCTCTTATTGTAACCATTGGAAAAATATAGTTCATGGATTCTTTTAGATAGGGAGCTCCTAGCACTATCTAGCATTTCCTCACTAGTGACTTGTCTTATAGCATCTAATAGTCACTGTTAGAAAAAAAAATGTACAAAATAAATTCTGACATGGTTCCATATTTTTACCCCAAAGAGTTTTTTTTTCTATGGGAAGAAGAGTGATGGAACAAGTAAGAGTGAAAAGTCTTCCACCAGAAATAACTTGTAAACAGCCCAACAGGACACAATGTTAAATACGCTTGGACAAAACCATGTGCAACCACTTTATCATATATAAACATTGTAAGAATGCATTATAAACTAATCAGAACTTTACATTATCTGTATGTGGGATGGATAAAATCATTTCAATTGGTTTATTTATGTCATTTACATGTTTATGTTGGTTTTGCATTTTGAAGTTTATAATGCTTTAAGTCTTCTTAAGAGAAAATATGTATTTACCATACACAACACTAATCTATTATATGGTACAAGAAATTTATGGTGCCCAATGAGACTCTCTCATAAGACACAGTCTTTCAGAAAAGAACTTGAACGTTTGGTTCAGAAAAACATGAAGCCTTACTTCTTTTATTAAGATACTTGCAAATGTAAATATGCTGCATCAACATCCATTGGATACACATAAAGAAGATATTTCACTTGCTTCTAAGCTGTCAATAATAGCATCTCTCAACAATCACTAATATCCAAAAGGGCTGACTATTTATACACAAATATATAAACAACTATTCCGGTCGGTCCCACCAGCAAACTATTCAAGTTCACATGAAAGAAGTGGAATAATGGAAAGACTATAACCCTGTTCTCATGCAGTTTTTATTTATTTCTACAGATCATCTCAAGAAGAATATCTCTAATGAACTGCAAATCGATCACAGTTGTTGTTCTCTGTAGTAAATTCACTTCACCATTCACTGTAGCAAAAGAGAAGGTTAACACTCACCTGCCATTCTTGGTAACAATCATCTCATTTGTAACTTCTCTGAACCTCTGCCACAGGGCAGAATCTTCCAAGATAACCTGGAGTTGTTTCTCAGTAGGGTCTCCTTTGTCTCTGCCAGCCAGGAGTTCATTTTCTACCACATTGAGCAGCCTGGAGATGGTGCAATCACTGTGTTTCTTACAGCTCAAATCAGTCATGGTGACTCTAATGTCAGAAACTTCTCAGGTTATTTTTTAAAAAATGAAAGAGGGAAGCCTTCACAATCCCCTCTGAACTTAAGTCCAAACTAATTAATTAGCCACAATGGAACAAAAGTGCTCACCTCAGCCTTTTGCCACAGACTTGTTCTTTCCTCTACTATGTCCCAACACGATGATGACACCTGCATGTTAAGGTTTTAACATGAACACACAACCATGTCCTAATTACCAACCGTCAGGTGGGAGGCAGTCTGATTAGGCAATTGGCTGCTTCTGAAGACGAATCTTCCATTCAATTTGTTAAGCTTTTATCTTTCTGAGGAAGGTCTAATTATTCTCCTCAAGAACTATATTTCCATTAATGAAAATGATTTAATGTCTCAAATGAAACAATGAATGGAAAGCAAATCTGTGCTGATTTGCAAAATCAAGCTGAAAGGCAGATACAAATGGTACTGAAAAGCACACTGTATGATATATAATATTAGCCTTTCTTGAGGCAAGTGTATTTCCGTGTTTCAGTATATCATTGTCAGGAAAAACATTTATGTTTGTCATCAAACTATATTTATGCACTGGAGAACAATTCATAGGAGTTTCTTATTTGCAAGCCAGATTCCCAAATTCTAGGGCAGCAATGAACAATTTATCTACTTTGGGAAATGTAAGGGATACTGTGGACAGTATTTGGTGTAAAACATATAGGATATTGCCATACTGTAGACCACAATACTGTTTTCTCTTGGTTAGCAGGAATTCCAACTTTTTACTATGTTTTTTTATTGATCTACACTGCAGTTTTCATTTATTTCTCACCTAAAATGATGAGAAATTTAAGTTTTTGCAAATTTAATATTTTACTTGTTCAGTATATAGCTGCCACTGACCAAGAGATTCTGGATTGCTAACAGAGTTAAATTTATTATCAGAAGAAAAATACCATGTTGAGGCCAAAAGAAAGTGCTCATAGACCACATGTGGCATTGAGATTCCAATCCCAAAATGAGGTAGGTGAAGAGAGGATGTATATTCTAATGTTTCTTGTTCATGCTCTCATTTAAAATTGATAATTATTTACCATTTGCTAATAGGCTATCTACCACTGAATATTGACCACTGAGGAAAAACTGTAGATCATGGAATCCTTGTGCTCTTTGAGTTTGATTGTTTTCCCACAGATATTTCATAACGTGACTGGGTAACATCATCATTGCTACAGGTAGTGAGTGTTGGATTTGTTCCTTTTTTATATACATATCATGCTTTGCCAGGTTGCTGGGGGTATGGTTTTCTTGATTCAAGAAGAAACCAAGGAACCACTTTTCTTCTTGGTCAAGGAGAATCCATACTCCCCAATGCAAGTGCTTTCTTTATTATTTATTTAATATTTATTAAATTACTAGGCTGTCCATCTCATTAATATAGTAATTCTGAATAAGCAGAGAGCAAATATCATCAAGCATTGATGATGTTACTTAATCAGATGATGAAACATATGCAATGCACCAAGGACCCTGTAGGATTGGCAAAGCTTGAGAGTAGGATTAAAAGAAGAATCAGTTCAGAATCATTATGTACCCATAAGTGAGCTAAGTCCAACTCTCTTGATTTTTATGGACCCCTATTTAAGTCCAAGCAGGTACTAACTGTTGGTCGAGAAATTCCTGTGCATAAACTGTTTAGCAATAAATCAGTTTAATTGGGCCTTCACGTGTGAACCTGGGTCTTTGTACCTGACAGGCTACACAGTTTAACTCTGAGCTACATGGATTTCTTCTATTGAATATCTGTACAGAAGGGCATTAGCTAAATATCCTGCTTCTGGCTGCTTGCTGTAGTAACAAGAGGGTGAAATATATGACTCAAATCTAGGAAGTGAATATGATAAACCACTTCAAGTGAATAGGTGTTAAGGAAAATGAATTGACAAGTCTGTTGGATTAAGAACCTTTGGTTCATAGACTAAATGCTGTTTGCAAAGTATTTTTATCTACCAGACATAAACTGTTTCTGTTCCTAAAACTTTTCCCAATGCTCACAAGAGTGTTGTATGGAAATCATGCTCTCCATGTAAAAGAAATAATTTTGCTGATAAATAAGTAGCAGCACCTAACACTGCTCTGATCATTATACCACAAACTAAACCAAAAATATTAAGAGAGCTTACCAATTATTATTTTAATGACAATTAAATTAAACAAATATTATATTTTAGGACAACTGTTTCCTGAGGAGGTATCAAATATTATTACTAATAACTGGATTCACTGCTTCTTCATAAATTTTATGGAGGGTAGAATCAATATTTACTGACCCTATCTAGAAATAAATTTTCCTGAGAATAGCAATAAACTACATTCACAATAGTGATGCTATAATGATGTGGGTGTCTTGGAACAATGTGGAAATAATATTCTATAGACTTCTTTCAAGATAATTCCTCAGCTTCCTTAGCAAGCTTACTGACCTCATGTTCCTGATGGTTTTACCATCGAAGTACTAATCAGTTGTAATCCTGCTAAGCTTCTTGAAATCAGCAAGGTTAGTAAGATGCTGCCACTGGTTGGATTTGTGAAACACCTGTCATTATTAATGGGATGTCTTAAATTAGGCTTATCAGCATGATACCTAATAGCTTTTAATTTCTAGAGCTCAGTGGATAAAGTATTTCTCAACAACAGAATGAATCAAAAGTAAGTGTTTGGCAAGACTCAAACTTTCCAAACTTTATGCAAATAAGTGGATTGATGGTTCATCCAGACTCTGTCAGCTTCTCTGAAATTTATGAAAATAGAATTTTCTATATGCTGTTAACATTTACCTGTACATTATTGCTGTACATAAGCCCTGCTGTCTGTGAACCTCGGTCACCAGCAGAAGTTAATTGGCCGTTTTCTTGAATATGTCTGCTAAAGTAATGAAAAGACTAATCTTTTCTAAATCACTTCAAGTCCAATAATTACTGATGGTGTCAAACCTTGATTAAAGAACACCAGAAAACCTGCTGTCTTTTTGTCCTTTGTAATTATGACTCGGCATTGGATGTCATGGCTAGGTAGATATTTAGTTTCCTAGCTTCTGGAACTGAATGTTCAGGGAAGAGAATCCATTCAAATGGGAGAGGAGATGGAAAGAATGAGTTAGCTTCTCATGGATTTCATTTGACCAAGAATTTTCTATTATATTATTATAGTCAGTAAAAAAGTCTGTAGGAAAGTACAGCTATCAAATATCAGTTAAAGAGGAAACATATTTTAATTTTTTTTCTGCTATATGTAAGCAGCTGTTAGCTTCAAAGAGTTTCAGATTGATCTGTTGATTATTTCTTGGTTCTATTGAAGCAAACAAAACACATTTCTGAAAATGTTTCTCTGCCTCAGTCTACTTATAAAACTCCATATATCAAGTTTGTGCTCTAACTATATGAATGACAAATAGTTGAACAAATCTAATAGGGGGAAATGCTCTGCAAATTAGATCTCTGCTTAGATCTTATTAGACACATAATTTGGATGACTAAGGCAGGATATATCCTACCATAGGTACATACTTCTTGTATTCTCATCCTATATAATAAGTTACAGAGCAATGGTGCAACCAGATAGGTAAGCAGGGTAAACTTTGTTAGCACTTGGCAAAATAGCAGAGAAAGTAAATGGTCCAAAGCTTATAAGAAAATTGAAAAGCATCCCAGAATAAGGCAGTGGCAAATCACTTCTGTATGTTTGGAAAAAATAAATTACATGGCCAATGCCATGTTCATAAAAGCACCAGAAGTTGGGTTTGATTCTCCAGCATTTCATATAAACCTCACTCACTTCTGACTAGGATGAACTAAACATCAAGATGGAATTTTTGTATTCAAAATGTAAACTATTTGTTCAACGCATGTTTGTCTTGCCGTCAATTGTCTCCAATTCTCAGATTTGCCTGGAAAAATCTTTCCAATTTTTTGCCAAGGTTTTTTAGGAGTGGTTTGCCACTCTCTCCTTCCTAGGACTGATAGAAAGGGACTAGCCCAAGGTCACTCAGTTGGTTTCATGTTGAAGGCAGGGCTAGAACTCACAGATTTCCAGTTTCTACTCTGATGCCTTAACCATTACACCAAATTGGCTCTCACATGGAGTAACAATTATGGAGAAGCAGAACTGACTTTCAGGTTAAATATTTCAGAAAAAAATTAAAATGTTAAAAGCCACACATTTTAAGTATAGGTCACAGGTTTTTAAAGATAGTTACTGGTAGTTAACTGGTAGTTAACACGTATCAATAGAATAGGATAGGATAGGATAGGATAGGATAGGATAGGATATTTATTTATATACCGCTCCTCTCTTGAAGGACTCGGAGCGGTGTACAGCCACCCAATTAAAATACCATTAAAATATACAAAAATTAAAACTGAATTAAATAACCCTGGCTGAATAAACAGGTTAAAACCCCACTATAAACCCTAAAATAAAAATACCCCAACCCTCTAATTGCCACTAAGGACCCCGAATTTAAAACCCCAATCTAAAATCAGCTCAAGTCGACCTGGTCAAAGAGCCAGGTTTTCAAGGCACGCCTGAAGGTCCCCAGGTCCGTGGCTATACGCAACTCCAGAGGCAACCCATTCCAGAGGGCGGACACCCCCACAGAGAATGCCCTATTCCTCGGGGTCACTAGCCGGCACATATGCTATGCCGACGGGACCCGCAAGAGACCCTCCCTGTGACAGCGCACCAGTCGGTGAGAGGAAACTGGTAGAATGCAGTCTTGTAAATATCCTGGTCCGATGTCATGGAGCGCTTTAAAAGTTAGCATTAAGATCTTAAAGTGCACCCGGAAGGCCACCGGCAACCAATGCAGCTCACACAGAAGGGGCGTCACATGAGAAAACTTGATGCCCCCATAACCACCCGCGCGGCTGCATTCTGTACCAGTTGAAGCCTCCGGATGCTCCCACTCGGGAGCCCCATGTAGATGGCGTTACAATAGTCCAGTCTAATAGTTCAATAGACCAATAGTTAACCATTAAGTTAACTAAGTACTATGGAGAAATCAAATTACTTTCATAGAAATATTAGGCTTTACTGACAAATTTGTATTATAACCAACAACTTTTGTCCAATTATTTTCAGATTAATTTTATATAGTGACAACTTAGATTTTTGTTGAATTTACCATTTAATTCCTTCATCTATACCTATTTTATATGTGATTATCAGTAAAGTTGATTTGAAATATTGTTAAACTATGAAGTTTTATTTTGAAAAGGTTTTATCTAAAGCTTTAACACCATATCAATATCTATTATACTTGTATATAATTTTGTACAATATAATCAAAATTCAGACAGCTTTAATGGATCTATTTTCCCACATAATACTCTTTATGAACCAGGAATTTTCAGATAATTTCAACTATTCACATTCCAACTCATAATCATGAAAACCATGATTATTAAAGTATATTTACAGCAGCAATGTGTTCTCAGAAGATATGGCTTCAGTAGCAAGTTTCACAATTCTGAACATTTCAACAAAGTTGACTTTAGGAAAAACACAAAACAGACATGCACTGTGAAAACACTTTTATTACAGGAGATATGGTACTGAAAAAGAGTTCCTTTCAAAAGATATTTTCTTCTAAGGCAAACAAAATTTCCAGCACCGAGAAAAGCCAGTGTACAAAAATGGAATGTTTTTCAACAAAAAAAATCAATAGCTTATTACAAGGGTTCTGAAAACATTCAACAAAGATGTGTTTTTTCTGCTGTTACACCAAAGAAGAACTGGTCTTTGGCTTATTAAAGTAGCTGTATCTTTAACAAGCCTTGTATGACTGCTTCAAGCTAAAGAGGTTTTTAAGATCTGTCTTTAAGCTTTGCACAAACTGATTTAATAGTTTGAAGAGAGGTGGTTCATTTGCAGTCTTCTACACTCTATGCACTCGTCAAAAGTAAGTAACTCTTTTGAACACTTTGCACAACTCTATTATGGAAATCCTGCTAACATGTCTGGGTCAGAATATAGAGGCAGGCACTTCATTTCCCATGGCCCCTCAAATAAATAGATATCTCAAACAGATCATGTTATTTATATTTAGCTGTGGAAATACTTTAGAGGATGAAACTAGCACACTTACAATTAAGGCAGAATTTATCATAAGAGTATAGTAATAATGCACAAAGATAAGTGATTTAAAATATTGAGTGGGAATATGAGTGGGAAAAATTACAAGAAAAGCTATCTTATTCTACATTTACTAGAACATAAAGGCTGAACATTGGCTTAGAGAGAAAGTTATTAAAAGGTCATATAACCATATCAAGACAATAATGCCTTTGTTCCCTTAATACATTTTTAGCAGGGAAAAGCAATAACTAAGAGATGATATTCTTACAAGACATTCAATATCTTTAATAATATTATATTAAACATATGTAAAAATATAACAAGAATTCAGCAAGGTCAAAAATTGGAAGTTACTCAAATTGAATTTACGAATTCAATTAATATTGGATATGTACTGTAACAATTTAAGTGTCAGACAAGACAGAGCATTTATTTGTCTTAAAATGCAAGATCTTACTATTGGCCTAGTCCTAGCAACTGGAATTATCTTAAGTCTCTTCCCAAAATAAGTCTCCTACTTCAGGCAGACATATTGTACAATTGTTTCTTCAAAGATTTAACGGCTGGACAAAATATACTTAAAGGGCTTTGTTTCTCATTTACTACCCTTCTTAAGCACTGTTTCCAAATTTGACAGCTCCATGTGGACTTCATGCTGATTAGGAAGTTACGGGATTTTGTTTCAGCTTGGAGACTATCAAGTTGGAGAAGGCAAATATGAAGCATCAAGATGTAAAGGCAGGAACTGATAGCTGTATGTCTCAGTGGGATTCAATCCAGTAGTTTTCATAAAATAATAAATTTCTTATTGTGGATGTCTGCATTTTCCAGCGTTTCTATTACTATCCTTCTGTTATTCTACTAGAAATAGACATAAGATGCATTGCTCATCAGTAACAGCAATGCATGTTACGTTAAATTACATTAAGAAGGAAAATGGAAAGATGATCTCAGCTGGTATTCAAAAGAAAGAATACACATAGTTAGAAAATCCTGGGGGAGGGGAAATCAAGGAAGCTTCATCAAATCCTTTAAGTTTATACAATAATTTATCACATTATATTCAAGTGACCCTAAAAATCAAGACAGAATGTATGAAACTTAGTGTTAAATTGTTCACCACAATTTACCTCCAAAATAAGTAAGAGACTTTATATCTTTTAGAATGTTGATCCCAATCTTTTCCAATGCTTCAGAAATGCATCAGGAAGAGACATCATCAAGTTAAATTCTGACTTTCGTATTTCAGGATCCTCCTGTGTCATAACAGTCTACTATAAGAGAGAGTTTGCAATTACCACTATCACTGAAAATTACACATTGCTTCACTATAAAACCCTATTAAATATGTATACTTAAATATCTATAGAATATATTCAAAATTTATAATGTACAGATGTGGACAGTTTTACATTGTAAGCAGTGATAATTTTAAATGCTCCCACAAAAAGCAGATGTAGGAAAGAATCATATCTGTTCATTTCTTAAAACCGAGGTCTTGTACACCTAATTTTAATACATTACTTAGAATTGTCTGACCTGTATTCATTTACAATCAGTGTATACAATTTTGTGCTTCATTCATAATAAAAGTGAATTATTTCATAAATATCAAGCTTACAAATCTACAAATATGCTTGCTTGGTAAGCGGCACAATACAATTATAGAGCTATACTAAACTAGTTAGACAGATACAAACATTGATTCCATTGTGTACAAAAACAGAGTTACTGTGGCTACTTCTCACTGGGAAATTTCAGTGTTTTGATATCCTGTATTAGTCTCTTTCAAAAGACGAAAGAGAGCAGAACAGGCAGGATAATGAACATAGATAGCAAATCATTTTTCTTTGGGCAGTAAATTATTACAGTTCATAAATTCCACCAAAGGCAAAATTATTGGATTTTTTAAAAAATAAGCATAAACTGCAAAAACTATCAAATAATTCTTAACATGTACACACACTATTTTTACTTCTTATGAGAAATAACCAAGGAATATGCCAATGCAAAAAGGATAAAAAAAGGAATGCAGAAAAAAATGCCCATATGCTAGCATCTGGCAGTTTAAATAATCCCAGGATACTATCCTATTGGGAAATCAAAGCATGAAACATAATATGATTACACAGAGTGATCATACAACCAAACATAAGATATTGAAAAAAAAAGATAGGATGAGAAAAGAAGGCACTCAAAATCTGAGATGTTTGTCTCCCCAATTAGAATATGGTACACTTTTGAGTTATACAAGTCATATCTGATCAATATGAAAATACAAATGAGAGAGGCACTGCAATGGCATCAAGGAGAGATGAAATTTTTCAGAATATAAGTTAGCAATAAAGGCAGAAGTTTAGATTTCATTTCATTTCAAGGCCACATGTGTAAAAGTCCATAAATAGAAAAGCTTGGGGAAATCACTTATCCATTTTTATGACTTGGGGAAATCAACTTATCCACTTTTCTCCAGATTATCTTGCTTATCAGACACTAATTCACGTATTTTAAAGAAAGGAACTGTACTATTAGACAACAAATTCTAGGAACTTCTCTAAGATTCAGATTTTTAGAACTAAAGAGACATTTAGAAATGGTCTTTTGATAGCAAGTAACTAAAAGAATGTTATGGAGAAAAATTCACTACATGCTTAGCTAATGTTTTCCAAAATGTAAGTCCTAAGGACTTTTTGATAGAAACTTCTCGATAAAAAGTAGTAAAATGTCATCCCATCCCCTTCCCAATTACTAGAATATCCATTTTATTTACAAAATAAAATCATCTGAAAAAAAGTTTTTTGTGGCAATACATTAAGTATTAGCTTTGCAAGTGAAGATGAGACATAATTTATCTTGAAATTTGCATAAAATGTGTTATCTTCAAAAGAATATATGGTATCTTTGTCTTCTGATTAATGTGTTAACACGTTAATGCTTTGTTCTTAGGCAGGTGTGCTGTTTCAAGAATCATTTGGTTGTGCAGGTGTTGCAGTCCTCAGTGTAAGAAGATAGCCAACTTAGCCTGCAAAAAATAGCCAAACCAAAAGTTTTATAAGTAATTTCTCCATTAATTATCTGATTTATCTTATGAAAGGCAGAAAACTGTTTTTCTAGAAAGTATATTGCAGTTTCAAATGGGAATACACTGTTGGCAATAGAATATATTAACTGCAGTAACAGAAAGCATTTTTTTTGGGAATAAATAGAAATGCATATCCCTTTTTTAAAAAAATTGCATCCCTCCAACAATCTGTTCTTTAATTTGTAATTCAGCTGCTGATACATGCCCTTGGACTAGAACTCACATGTAGAAAACCTTTTGAAAATTAAAAACAGTTTACTAACTAGAAAAATAGTAGCTTTTACTGCCCATCATAATATGAGTGTAAAATATCACATCTGCAATTGCTTATTCCATAACGTTAAATGAAGAAGATGGAAACATTTAAATAGGTATTATAACACCCTTAAAACTGCCTTATTTTATGTAGAGGTTAATTAAAGGGATCTATATCTTAATAAACCTGTTTTACTTTAGGATATTATTTTAATCCTCACAATGAATTGGAGACTATTCCACCCCCCTCTTTTTTTCCCTTTTTAAAAAAAGATATCCTAAACTCCATGTTCTCTGCAGTGCAGAAAATATATCTAACAAACAAAATGGAGAATGCACCCTTTTAATTCCTCTCTTTTGAACATTACCAGAGCCAAATCCAGCTCCTCTTTTTGCCCAATTTCATCAGACCCAAACTGACCCCCCTGGCCCCAAAGCTCCCACCCAAAACAGAGGGCAGAAGCATCCTTGACAGCTAACAGTACAGCCCAAGGATGAACAGTACAGTCTTAATAAAGGAACTATAACATAGTAAGAAATTGAAACACCCCAACCTTTCATCTGCTTATTAGCTGATGACCTCAACATTCCATCTCTTTTAAAATGGACTTCCCCAACTCTGATGCCCTCCTATTGCCACTTTGCCTAATAGAACTTATCCAAGGAACACTGACGAGGACTTGCCCATCTTCCCCAACCTGGACAGCATATCAGATCCATAGGATATTGCAATACACATGGTTTCTTCTCCTCAGTGTTGTGTTCTGTACTTCTGAATTTTGCATAACATTTCCAGACTACCTCAAAAATGCTGCATGGAATGTCAAAACATCTCTCCAAGGGCCTTCCAAATGTTTGTAGAGTCCTTTTCTTTACTATAAATTAAGATGAACATGGCTAAAAAGAAGGATATAACCATTTTACTCTAATGTACCAGTCACTGTATCTTCTTGAAGTTATTAGGTTGTTTACCTGTTATGTGAGGCATGCAGCAAAACATTTTTTCACAGCATCCCTGTGGAAAGAAATGCTGATGAAGCTAAAGGTGACTAGATTTAGACAACACCAGTATATTTTAGGTATAGTTCATTAGCAAAGCTACAACTAACAGGGTTTTGCTAAGCCCAAATCCAATTATCTATATTATGACTTAAGGTGGCATATGAATCTAGGACCTGCCTTATTTAAACCAACCACACTAAATACACTCTCTCTATTTCCTTTTAATCCAATCTCAAAATTCATACTTCCATGAAATCCTGATGTGTAATCTTGATATTTATTACACAGAAAGTCCTCAGTATCATAATTCTATATTTGTCAATTCTTTTTTTCTTCAAACTAGTTAGAGTTGTCCAATGCTACTCTCTGAATTAACCATATACCTATAAGTCTCCATATTCTTTCCTTTCTTCATCTTCCTTTGTCATAATATAGATTAAAACTTTTCAGCATTCACTTATAAAGTAGCTCTCTATGCTGATGGCAGTATTTCACTAAAACAATCATGTACCTGTCATTCCTCCCAGGAAATATATAGTTTTTATAAGTTATTCTTGGATTTCTGGCACAAAGAACAGCTTTTCATTAAGGTTAGTTTGACTTTCCAACCCATACGAATCACGGAAGAAATGTGTTTTTGTCCGATTTTGTCACATGAACAAAATGTGGGCAATCAAGATTACCTTGCAAATGGTATGTAGGAAATGCTGTACCTAGAAAAGGAATAGCACAAATCATTAGCAAGAACAAAGAAAATCACCTTCCTCTCACAATTCAATATTGTTAACACCCTACATTACACATGGCTGAACTCAGATGCTGGCAGCAGATATATACTGCACTGCAGTGTGCCAAGACTAAACATTGCTTTAATTTTAAAATCAATTTATATTAGGCTGACTTCTAGTGTAGCAAGGGACAAGGAATGAAGTTCCAGAGAATAAGGGCAACAGAACTTTCTCTGTGTCACTTTCGCCATGATCAAGGAGATAAATGCTATGCATTTAAGATATGAATTTTGTCAGAACATTTGTAATATCGTATTTCATTGCATGTAAGCAGAAATATAGGCATATGCCCACAACTATGTCTGCCATGGATTCTCATTCTATAGAGATTATGCAAATTTTTCATTATATTGGATGAAGAGAATTAGTGGGAATAAGAATCTATGTCAAGAAAGTAATTCATCTCCATTCACATAAACGTTGAGAGTGGAACTATTACCTATTTTATTAAATAATCAAAGAAGATTTGGGGTATCAGTGTGACAGGAATTAAACATAGATTGCCATTAGATATTTGGTTCAACATTAGTAAATCAGTAGGTTATTCAACCAAATAAGTAATATGTTTTCATTCAAATCCAAATTATTTTAGGAAATCTACAAGAATGGATTTATTATTCATATGTTCTTAAATATCTTCAAATATGAATTCCAATAAAAACTGTTTTAATGAGATAAACATTATTAAATGTTTAAGTCATCATATGTATGAATGGCTGCCTATCCTAATGTGTTTATAGAAAAGAAAAATATTAAAATGAATGCAACATCTAAACTGATTTTCATACATACATATGCAGGTGTATGAAATCCAATTTTAATTCATCTTCAGTATTTTAAGAAGCTTGATAAGCAATTGAGAAAGTTTTATGGGATTGGCAGACCCTTTTTCTTTTAACTAAAATTACCATCTTCATATGAAAAAGGAAATGTTATTCTTCTGGATTTTCAGTGATATCACTGGAAATCTTTTTGGTATTCAGGTGATTTTTTTAAAAAAAAGTCTGAGTATATTGAAAAAATATTTGATCCTCATATTTTGGTTGAAGTCTGATTTCTCTTTTATCTAGAATTTAGTTGTTTTTATCTTATTAGTCTATTAAACATATTTGGAGGATTTAAGCTAGAAGTTTAATTCTGAGATTTGTTTACAAGAAAAACTCATAATTTGATTTAGTGTAACATAAAATTTAAATAGATTTTTAAAAAGAACCTGAGCGCAAACAAGTTTCGTACTTTAAATTAGGTTATTGTCCTTTTAACTACTGCAAGAGCTTTTGGAAATGGCTAAAATATTCATTTGAAATCTGCTTTACTATTCAGTTTGGTCCCTTCTGAATCCCACAAACCATTTGTTTTACTAGAAAACACTGAATATTTTAAATTAGCAAACTATAGACTAATCCATGTAGGGGTTTTCCCCCCCAAGATTCTGGAAGTGCCCTTTTTCTAAAGTTGTGGAAAGTGACAGAGAGAGTGACTTTCTCAAAGTCACCCAGCTGGTTTTATACCTAAGACTGAGTACTCTCCTGGTTTCTAACCTGTTACCTTTAAATATTACCTCAAACCGACTCTTTAATAAAATGTTAGAACTAAGATTTATACGCTGGGAATCACCAGGAGGTCAGATGCACAGTGAGTCAAATCTCATCAGGTAAGAGATCAAATGTTCATGCAATCCTGCCAATCACTGCCTTTGAATTATATGCAAATGTGGACATGTTTTCTCATGTGAAATCCAATGAAAACAGATACTTAGGGCAATGCCTTCAAAATTCCTAGGGAATTAGAAGAAAATATCGTGGCTTCATTATGGTATACTTTATGTGAAAAGGATTCAAGGTCTATGAAGATATAAGAAAGGCTTTTGTTCCTAGATGCACAAGAACTTTCAATTATTGCCAACGATTTATGTATACAGGAAAACAAGCGAAGAAAAATGAGGTGATACATACCATGCCAAGGCAAAGAATTGTAAAATGCAAAAGAGGATAGTAAGCCCCTTATTATGCCACTGAAAAGAAAAAAGTAGTTATAACTTAGACATCAATTATTTACAAATAATTTTATTAAGACATATCAGTCACATTGTAAATTTGATTACTTACCCAGAAAGCTGCACATAGCGTTAATATGAGGCATAACTAAAAAAATATATAAAGAGAGGAAGTATTTGAATAGGAAATGCTATCTAACATAATATCTACAAATAAATAAATGGATTAAACAAATTTAATTTATTTAAGGAAGCACATAAGCATTGCTTTAATAGTAATAGTACTATATAATAGTACTTATGGTACAAGTACTTAATCTTGACGTAAATTATTAAAAAGCAGATGTGTTTGTAATTGATCTTTATCCCCAGACAACATAAAAGTTTCTGGTTCAGGTCAAATCTAAATTTTCTTTTTTGCAAGTATGTATTTTCTAAGTTCTAAATTAATTAGGAGTTATTCCTTTTAATAGAAGACATATTAGAAATAAAATACTGGGTAAAATATTTCAGCGCCTTTTCTTGAAAGATTAAAACCCATGTCCAAATACTATAGCAGCAATAATACAGAGATCCACTTACAATAGCATTAAAAAGTAAGCAACAACCTAAAACCTCAATTTGCAAAACAAAACAATTCCTATATCCCAATTTTCTATAATGGTTCATGTTTATGGTATGTATATTTTAAAGATAACAATGATGAAGCAAACAGAGAATCTGCAAATAAGATAGTATGTACTGTATCAAAATATTACTGAATTACAAAATAACAGAGATGGAAGGGACATTGGAGGTCTTCTAGTCCAACCCTCTGTTTAGGCAGGAAAGCCTATAATATTTCAGACAATGGTTGTCCAATCTCTTCTTTAAAACTTCCCATGTTAGAACATTTGCAACTTCTGGAGGCAAGTTGTTTCACTGATTAATTGTTCTGTCATGAAATTTCCCCTTAGTTCTAGGTTGCTTCTTTCCTTGATTAGTTTCCATCCACTGCTTCTTGTCCTGCTTTCAGGTGCTTTGGAAAATAGGTTGACTCCCTCTTCTTTGAGATATTAGAACACTGCTATCATGTCACCCCTAGTCCTTCTTTCCATTAAACTAGACATAACCAATTGCAGCAACTGTTCTTTATGTTTTAGCCCTCAGTCCTTTAGTCATCTTTGTTGCTCTTCTCTGCACTCTCTAGAGTCTCAAAATCTTTTTTACATTGTGGCAACCGAAGTTGGATGCAATATTGGCGTGGTCTTACCAAGTTATTATAAAAATGGTATTAACACTTCACATGATCTTGATTCTATCCCTCTGTTAACAGAGATGGGAAGGCCTGGGGAAAAAAACAGAGAAATTGGGAAAAAAACAGGTTTGTTTCTGGTTTTTTTCCAAATGGCTTTGGAAAAAAAACAGAAATTTTTTTTCCTGTTTTTCCCCAATTTTTCTGAATTTTTTTCCAGGCCTTTCCATGTAGCCTAGGGCTGCATTGGCTTTTTTGGCAGCTGCTGCACACTAAAACATAGATGGCTACTCTTTAAATCTCTTTCATTCTTTAGAGGATGCGTACTGTTAGCTGTCATATAAGGATTGCTTTTAACGCTGTATGGTTTGGATTCCTTTTTTTCTTATGTTGTCTAATTTTGAGGTATATTACTCAGAGTCACTGTGTTTGAATTGAGTGGTCATATAAATGTTTGTAATAAAATATATATTCCTCCTCTTTCCAGGGTTCTAAAGTGTATTGATATAGTTGTCCCCCCAGGTAAAAGATTTGATGCTGCCACCACTGTTCCTGGAATAATTTTTCATCTGAAATCTAGATGGAACTAAACGAAGATTGTTTTTCCCAAATTTAGCTTCTAAATAAAAGATCCCAATTATTCTTAATAATTGGATTCCCATGGTTTGGAGTGTATCTTGTATCTAAATCTTGTATATTTCTTTCCAACAAAAAAAGCAGTTTCCTATATTAAGCCTCATTTATTATAAAATCCTTAAGAACCATAAACAATTACATTTATGAGCAAAAGCAATTTTTAAAAAGCAAAATGGTATTTATCTAAACTTCTTTAAAAGAATTGGGAAAACTTTTCTGGCAAAAAGATGAACTTTTTAAAAAGTCAGTTTCTAAGAACTATAGTGCTGGCATCATAGGATAATGGAGCGAACGTTCTGTCATTTTAAGGAGAAGATATGCCCAGATATATAAATCTCTTAAAAGATTGAATACTATAATTTTGCTTTTTTCTGCAAAAGCTCTTCTTTTTTTAATTTGTAATTTCTGCGGTGCAATTGGAAATGAAGTTTTTAAAGACAAGAAAAAAGTAGCCTTCAAACCATGTATACCCCTTTGTACAAACAATATTGAACTGAACATTCTGATTAGTTATTAAGAAATCAAAAAGACAAATGACTTACAAGCATAAGAATTGTAGCTATCAAACGAGTGGGTTCAAACATTCTTTTTAATTGTTTCATTGGTCCCATAAGAAAGACGGTACTGCAGAAGAAAAAGATTAACATAACCTTCAACAAATATACAGAATAAAAATATTTTGACTTAATCAGCAGAAATTAGTATGTATTATGTAGAGTTATGTATTTCAAGTATTATTAATGCTAATCTCATTAATACATTTGAAAGTATTTTATCATCTACAAATTCAAAATAAGAATCATTTACCTTCCAAGGGAGGAGATATTCCCCAGGGTGTAGAATACTCCAAACAAGATAGGTCCTTTCTTGGGAACCCATAGCAGAAATGAACCCTAAAAAAGAGAAAGCGAAATAAGGAGTCTGCAAAAAATTCATATATTGTCTTGTAGGTAAGAGTATAAGGGGTTATTAAATCCAGATTCTCTTATTGATTCTCAGAGTCTGTTTGTTAAAGCACTAAATATTCAAATAAAACAACTTCAGACAACATTACTATGTATAATGCACAGTCCTGTTTTCAGAGGAAGCAATTCTCATATAATAACAAACTCAAACTTCTTGAATGTTAATCCTTACTCAACCAAAACAGCATAATCTATGTACAAGTAGGTGGAGAGGGAACTCAGCTTTGAGTACACCCTATGGACACAGAAGATGCCCTGATCAGCAATCACAAACAGGGAGGAAATGGAAAAGAGTCTCTAGGAGGCTAACAGAAGAATTCTGCAGGCAGCCTTTGATTCATGCTTTACAGTTAATTTTTTAGCAATTAATGTAGTTTTCTTCAAGAAATGAAGAGGTATGGTTTGGTTAGGAAAAAATATGCTAAGATGGTATACTGCAGAGTATTCTTACTTGCGAGTACACTCACTGAACTACAATTTATTTTTTGTTTCAATAAGCAAGTTTTATTTTGACTATTTTATATGGTAAACTGTAGTTTAGAATGTAGAAAAGAGTAAAATGAAAGTGGAAAGAAAGAAAACAGATATCTGGCATTAAAAATAAGAAAAACATCAAGGATATATTTGATTGTGGTCTGCTTTTGTAGAGTGGAACTCATGAATAAGTGCATAGAAGCTAGGGTGTAGGATGAATTAATGAAAAGGCTAAAAGGAGTGTGTGTGGATGTGTCTGTGTGTCTGTGTGTCAGTGTTATCTAATCCTTATTTTTCTCTTTTGTCAGATTAAACTGATTTCACAGGAACCTTTGGATGAATTCTTGTTTAAGAGATTGCAGGTAGTCCTAAATCTAGAAATTGTGCTGTCCTGAGTTAAATTATAAAAGTTGAAAATATATGAATTCTTATATCTCAATGCACATGTATAGGGTTTGCAACTATTTAACTCATATAAAATTATATGGTGAATAAATCAAAACCCATTCAGCCAAAACTCATGTTGTACTTCAGTTAGGGTATATCCATGAACAGTAACAAGCAGTTGAAAGTAAGTATTGGTACTGCAGGTGATAAGTGTCCCAAAAGAGCAGAATTTTATGATAAGAATAGAAGAAATTAAATTAAAGACTTACCATAATAGAACACACAACTCCTATTATAAAACAAGCTATGAAGGCTTTCAATCTGGTACTCCAGCTTAAGGAAGTTGCATCAGCTATCTGGAAATATTAAAAGTAAAATAAGGATGCTGACAAATCAATTCAGTTCTTGGTGAATGCATCTATTATTTATTTTATTTATTTATTTTTATTTATTAAGATTTATATACCGCCCTTCTCCCGAAGGACTCAGGGCGGTGCACAGCCTACTAAAACCACATATATATATAACAATTAAAATAGAATTAAATAAGGGCTGTAACCGAATTTAAAATCCCAACCTTAAAATTCAATACATTAAACCCCATTAAAATTAATTTAGGATCTATGAAGCTTTCTTGGCAGCATTATGCAAGAGTTTTGCCACTGTCTTCTTCCAGGATTGTTTTTCAGTTTCCCAGTTTAGCCAACAGTGCCCAGTCCTCCTATGAATTAACAAGGAGATTCTGTTTAGTTTTCTAATAAGCAAACAACAATGTCAAGCAACATAGTAGCTGTTGCTTTCTATTTTCTTCCCAGCAGCTTAGTGACAGAAGGAAGTATCTAACTTCTTTAAAAAGTTTTAAAAATAAAATGGTTCCGTTTAAGTTTCATCCATACTAAGGGGTGGTAACAATTGGCTGAGGTTTTTTTTACTAGTGACTTTCTCAATTCTAAAATATTTTCCATTGTTGTGTAGGAAGTTAGCATCCACCCCCCTCCTAGAAAAATTGAAATAGCCTAGGAAATATTAAAAAGGTAGAATATTTCTCCTAAAAACAATAGTCACTCAAGAAGCAGAAACTCATCCCAGAAGCAGAAACTCACACCCACCTTTGTTAATGGGTGGGCAATTAAGGCCTGGGCCAGAATACTTTACATAAGAAGGAACTCCAGGGTGATGGGATTAAGGATGGTCCTCAGGAAATGATAGGATTATCCATCTCACCACATGGTCTGGGAAGATTGCATTGGCCAGCATTCAGGTAAAGCCATGTGGTCCAAACCAAGCCTACAAAGTTAAGACCCCTGCCCCTGGGAGCCTGACAACCAATTAGAATACAAGCTCCAATTCAAATTCCAACAGAGGGTATAAAACCCAGGCACTCTCAGCACCTTTTTACCTTTTTTTCCTTTTTCTCTTTTTCCCCTTCTCTTCTCACCTTGAAGCATGTGATTATTCTTCTCTGGACCTCTAGGCCATGTGGCCCTGTAACCATTAAACCTTCCAAGCAGCCTCCATGTTTCCAGTGTCTTTTTCCCCACTTGGAACTGAACCCAGAAGGATATTTCTTTCAACAGTTGCCTGGATTTTCTTTCTTTTCGCTTTCTCAAGCGCTATCATTTTAACATTTATATAGTACCAACGTTCTTTCTGCTATTTTACTTCTTATATGTTATGCCCAATCATTGCTAGTTTTAATTTTTAGCTTAAATTTAAAACCATGTTTTTATAATGCTAGAAGCTACTTGCTAAATAAGTTTTTGGAGTTTCTAATTTTTAATTGAAAAATAAAATATCTTCCAGATATTTTTTTAAAATACTACTCATTTCTAATTTCTGCCATGAAAAGATCTGTGGTCCTTTATATAAGACTGCCCAAAGCTATTTACTATGCTTCCAAAGCTGAAGGCTGACTCAAATCTGGTTTTCCAAATGCCAGTCAAACTGGTTAATCAGTGCTCCATACTAGCTTTAATTTAACTCCCCTGAGCAATCAAACCACAAATTTAGCCATAACTTTCATAACCAATTTAAGTTGCAAAGCCTTTCGTTGTTTGTTTGTTCCTACGTGCTTGTGTTTTGTAAATATTGCTCAGAGTGATTTGCTTGTTACTGGTACAACCTTTTCATACTTTTGTCTCCTGAGATCCTAGCCTGTTTTTAGTGCTTCAGATACCTTTTTAGTATATCTGAGACATATTTTAAATTTGGTAAAAAATTAAAAACTCTTTTTAATTCTCTAGCCATAATATCTATCAAAATGGGAGTTTGTACTTTTTCAGTGCTTACGAAACTATAAAGATACTCATTTCACCAAAATAAAGTACCAAAGAAAAAATGGCAAATTTTCTAAAACTAAGGAGCAACAATTCTTGTCTTTCTTTTCCTAACACACACACACACAGAGTCAAAAGCTAAAAATGTTGGAAGTGTAATAAAGAAACAAGTAAATAGTCAAGCATTGACAGAAAGGTGTGCGCACATACTACTCATCCATGTTTACCCTAATCATGATTCCTTCACATTTTTCTGGATTTACACTATACAGTACCATTAACTAACCGGAGAAACTGTTTACTCAGCATAGTAGACTAAAAGATATTAATGGCTCAAGTACATCCTGCTAAATACAGTCATAATGTGTGTGGGGGTGTTGGAGCACAGTGCCTTTATTCAAAATTAGGATGATCACACTAGAGTTAAAAGCACAAGAACTTTGCAGAGTGAAGAGAATGACACCTGTAAATAGATTTTAGATTACAACTTTCACCAAACTCAGCCAGAATGACTGTAGTCGCTGGAATAATGTAAATCACATATGCTGCTAACCTAATTAGAAAAGCTGTCAGTATCAAGAAGTAAGAAACAGATCCCGAAACATCTCTGGGAAAAGAAAAAGAGAAGGCGGGTGGACAGAAAGAGCTCACTTGGGAGAGATTACACGGAGCATTGGCGGTGGACAGGAGCAGCAAAACACGATGAAACAGACAAAGGAGAAATCCAAAGAAAACACAACCTTAAACGGAAGAAGACGACGCAGGTGGTAACTTGGCATCGCCTTAACCTGTTGAAATAAAGAGAAGCTTACTTCTGCCAGAGGTCCCGGGTCCTCCGCGTCCTGGCCACTGAGAACTCGCTTTAATTTATCCATTCCTCCTGATCCAAGCACTCCGGAGTTTCGCCAGTTCCTATGTTCTTCCCACACCAATCAACCTTCTCTAGCTTTGCAAGACTACAACTCCCAGCAAAGAGAACATTCAGAGGCTTCCGCCCGATGCCTTTCAGAACTGCTCATCACGTCCCGCCGCTGCGATGCAAGTCGGGAAATGTATGCGCGTAGAAGTTTTAGTCTTGAGGAACAACGCGTTTTTCTTCACACGTTTAGCTCGTGTTTTTCAACGTCAGCAACTGCAAGATGTGTGGACTTCAACTCCCAGCATGCTAGCAGGTGAATTCTAAGTGCCGGAGTTTACACATCTTACAGTTGCTGACGTTGAGAATAGGCTTTATGTTTTATATGACTTGAAGATTAATTGCGGAATGCAGTGAGAGCTATAGATGGAAGAACGGATGAGAATACATTGAACTGTTAGAAATTGTCAAATATGTATAAGGGAATATTGGAAGTATAACTGTAAAAAGGATACATTTGATCATATCTGATGGACCTACGATAAACCAAAAAAAAAAAAAATTCTGGGATCAAATTTTTACTGCCTGCTTCCAAAAGTGATAGATTCTCCACCACTAGATCTTTTTAAGGAGATTGGAAAGCCATTTGCCTGGAATGATATAGGGTTGAGCAGGGAGTTGGACCAGATTACAGGGGTCTTCAAACTCGACATCTTTAAGACTTGTGGACTTCAACTCCCAGAATTCCTCCTCTAGTTATGTTAGCTCGGAATTCTGGGAGTTGAAGTCCACAAGTCTTAAACTTGCCAAGTTTGAAGACTTTGGACTAGATTTCCAAAATCCCATCCTGTTATTCTCAATCTGTTACTGAATTTTTAATTCAGAAGATTATTAAAATAAATACAGAGTGAAACAGAAGCTTGATGGATAAACAACTAGAGAGAAAATTTGGAGATTTATTATCTATTTTTACAGCAGCAAGAATATTACTTACTACAAAGATGAAAAGACACATACTTCTCATAGCGGAAGAATGAATGGTAAAGTTGATAGTTAGAAGAGATGGCAAAATTGACTGTTTTAGTTTTTATTTCTATTTAGAAACTTTTTTTTACTTTTCTCAAAATTGAAAAAAAAATGAAATGTTGATTTTAGGTTTCAATTATTAGGCTGATTTTGTAATTATAGAAATGGCTTGGAATGTTGTGAAATGAAAGCAAAAAGGTTAATGTATTATTTCTGTATGTTGCATTATTTATTGGCATATATTCAGGTTCACACTTTTTTATCAGTTTCTCTCCCTGAACCAAATTTGCTCCCATTCTATTTTGGGACACTTGCCCTACTGACAGAGTTCCAAATGCACTTTATTGTATATCATTTCTTTTCAATATTCCATTAGATTTGAAATAAGCAGTGATTAAGTTATGGTAGCAGCTAGAATAAAATAAGGATCTGTAAATATAAACATTTACAAAGAGATATTTATGAATTTATAAACCCCTTTATTCAAGATGACTATGCATTGTTCAAAACCATCACAGCTACTGGTGTTTGTATAACCTAATGTTAACTTTTTTCTCCTTATTACATTGTGGAAGGACAGTGACATGAGATTTTTTTCCATGCAAAAGTCAAGGATGCTTTTCTCCTTGATGGTTTGACTATGTGCTCAGTTTAGGCATGTACTGAACTCCTTAAAGTATCATAAGCAAGCTGTTACATAGATTTGGTGGAACTAAAGTGCCATATTAAAAGTATGTCAGAGCAGGTATATAGAAAAGGGCTTTTCTTCTAGGTTTGGCAGGAAATATTGTTGGGAAGGCAATGGAAAAGGACATTAGGGGACAGGACTACAGAAAGCAGTTGCTATTTTTTTTCCTGTACTTTGCTTAACATGATTTACCCTGAAGGGGAATAATGTGAAGATCACATCAACCGGTATATTATTATTTAGTGAGACTACCAGTATCAAAATTTTACACCATTACTGCTGCAATATAAAACTTTTCTGCTTTAGTGACTATCACAATAATGGCTGGATTATCCTATAAATTATTGATAGGGTTAGACTCTAAAAGCAAAATTATTATTCGTTTTACATATTCATGTCATATTGAAGGAAAGTAAGAGCACAGTCACTAAGCCATACTTAGCTTTAATATACTTCAATATTCTGTACCCACACAGAATGGATTTTTCCTATGGAGTCTCTTCATGTTTTTATCTATTTTTATCTTCAATTTTATCTGAAAATTGAGTCCAAGGAAAATAGATAAATGTTTGCAATACTTTCAGTATACAAACACAACTGTATAGCTGAAATCCCATTGAGTCCCTTCAACAGCCAAGGTTTTGAATCAATGATACTGGTGAGTTTTCCTCTTGAGGTAAACAATAGTTCTAGCATAATTATATATTCATGACTTGTATATGGGAGAAATAACCATGGTGGTTTTCCATACCTATTGTAACTTATCTTAACGTATTGTATAAATTCTTATCAATAATTATTTGAATATTGTAGAACTAGAACAGGGGTGTCAAACTTTCTGCGTCAGGGCGGTGTCACTTTACACATCGGGACTTTTTCTTCCTTCACTAAACCGGGCATGGGCGTAGCAGCATGTGATGCATCCTATCTGCGGGCTGGAAGTTTGACAGTCCTGAATTAGAAGGTTAGCTACAATTAAGCAAGAGTTCTCCAGAGGATATTAAACTCCATTCTACTCCAGCCAGCAGGGTGAAATAATGGACAAACCAGGAATGGAATACCATTCTGGAATTAAGGCATGGATTAGCAATAATGTACGGTCTTCCCCATCACTGACTTTTCAACAAGTTGTCTAGGCTTGTTGAGAATATCCACTGAGCAAAATAATATTGATCATCACCCTTAGAAGTTTGTGAGTTAAGAGTTTCTTCTCCACGGACAGCCAAGGAAGCAAGTCATATCAACCCCACTATTAAATTTTTTTTTCTTCCATGCCATTGTGTCCAATTCTCAGAGACTGCCTGGACATATCCCTACAGCTTTCTTGGCAGTTTCCCAAAAGTAGTTCAACATTGCTTCCTTCCTAGCATGGACAGAAAGTGATCAGCTCAAGGTCACCCAGCTGGGACTTGAATTCATGTCTGCCAGTTTCTAGCTGATGCTTTAACCATTATATCAAACTGGTTCTCTATTACAAGAATTACATGACAACAAATCTGAAAAAAATCAAACTGAAGAAAATATTTTTTTTAAGTTAAAAAAGGCCTTTCTTATTGAAATATCTAAAATGAAAGTGAGATGCTAAATGCAACTTTTTTATTTTGTGACTGAACACAAACCATTACATGTTTCTGACTAAACAATATAAGCCTTTTTCATGCTGACGAGTACAACTTTAGTAAATAGTTCTGCACAAGTGTTATTGAAATGAAGGGGTGTACAATATAGTTTCCATTAACTTCAAAGTTGTAAATATTGATGATATATTGTACCTTTTGAAGGTATGAATTTGGTTAATTTCACAAAGAAATGTTTACAAGAACAAATCCCACACAGGAGATTTCACTACTGTTAAATGTCAAGTAGAACATGCATGATACAGGAATAAGGATCCAGTTTTCTCTCCCTCTCTGGTCTGAATTTGATAGTTATATGCAATGTTGTATATTTGTTGTATAATGAATAAATTTAGCTTCTTGAAAGAAATATTACAATATGACTAGTTTTATATTTGTAGGTGTTGTTTGGCCTTGCTTTTCAAATATTTTTGCTTCTTATTTCTTCTCCTATTTTATCCCAATAACTTTTGTAGTCTAATTATCAGTTCTATTTTGTTATATGACCAGCAATCATGACTAGCTATGCAGTATAAACAGTTGAAGCTGTCTCAAGATATAGGATTAATGTACTTTTCTTAATAAATTCTGGAGTCAACATATGTATTGGAAAAACATAATCATTTTTCAGAGCAAACCAAATCCCTGCCTGACTGAATTCTTACCTATGCATGTATGTTAAAGTAGTAAACATACAATGCTGTTTCAGGTAAGGCTTTATGGTTTAAAAACCTAGAAACTATCCTATACATCTTTACTTTTAACACACTGCATAATGTCCAATGCAATTTGTGGACACTGAATTAGACCATCTTATCTTAGTAACCTCAGTGTTAGTTATTTGGCTTTTTCAAGAAATTTTTTTAGAAATTTGAAACACAGAATAAAAAAGGACAAACAAGCAATCTTATTGATTTTCAAATTCTTTTCCCTTGAGGCAATAGATAAAAAAATTATATCAGAGAAATGTATATATTTATAATGTACCAGACTGAGATTTTTATGAGTCTATAATACATAAAAACAAACCTAAAATTTATTATTCTGTTATCACCAAAATCTCAAATATTATTTTGCCTGTTGCCAAAAAATAGCAGGGACTATTTAGAACTGAACATGAATTTTAGAAATAAACGGATGAAACAACTTATCTACAACAGTTCAGTTTATCTTCTTTAAGAAATATATGAATGGTGCAGTTTGGTAATTATTTTATAAATATATGTGCAATCATTTTTATCAAAAATACTGGTAACTTAAAGTATCCATGTCTGTCATAGTTGCAATAGCCCAATACTAATACTTTATATTCTATTACAAATATTATAAGAATTTAATTTTTGTTAACAATTTAATCAATATAAACTTGCAATATTTTTAAAAGGAGGTAACTTCAGGTTGACAAGGAGCATTAACAATTTCGATCTGTGATACCATATTAACATTTAATTTATGACAGAATGGTAGGAAGCAGGCAAAAATGGATCCTGTTACCTGTACTTATGTAGCTTGTTTGATTACAATTAATGAAAGATTTAGCTTTGTTTAGAAGGTAACAAAGCTTGTATCTGATAAGACAGGCAGCAAGTAAATGAGGATTAAGAATACCATTCAATATACATTAAATTTCATGAACTGATCAAGCATCAATGATCCTCAACAAAGTAATCAAATTTAACCAAGAGAAGAAACATAATTATTCTCTTTCACACTATATGAAACACAAGTCCTTTTATAACAAAAGACTATGTTAAAACAACATCCTTAAAAGTTACTGCACTTATGAAGGACTCTTATTTTGTTTTGATTTTTGAACATCTGTGCAGTCTTTCTTGAAATGTTGCATACTTTAATATAACTGATCCTGATTTGGGGACTTACTCTCCAATATCAGTAACAGCAGTTTTCTATTAGATCAGAGCATATTCAAAACAGACACAATGAAAGTACAGGAAAAACTTCCAAGTTAGCTTCACCCACCCAAGGCTACAGAACATTTAGCCAGGCCTCCAGACAGATCTTTATCCAGCATCTTCAGTGCTAAGGGCCAAGAAGATAAGAACAAGGTCTATATCAAGTTCATCAGATTATGCCGATCTCATTAAGTGCCTTCAGGTGCAGCTGCAGATTCATGGCATAAGTTCTCAGGAAATTCCAGCTTCTCACAAATATTTTCTTTGACAGGCAAATACTGGGCAATCTCATTAGGATCCGTGAATAGTGTTGGGGGAATGTGCTTGAATTAGGAGAGAGATCATTAGAGTACAACAAAAGAGAAAGTATATCTAAATATAAATATAAGTTAACATTCTATTAACATATTTGGTAAATATTATTTTAACTACAGATTTTTATTTTTCAATGTTTCCACTTCAGTTCTGAAAACTGGATAGCTAGAGAAAAGTGAAATGAAATTGCTTACTTATTTATATGGTCTCTCAACTTGCATTTACAACTCTGAATGCAACTGCACTACACAACAAATTATTACACTAGGTGGTGTGCTAAAACTGGCTTGCATTTTTCTGGAATTTTGTGAGATGATTAAGAGCAGAAATGAGCTTCAATGCCTAGCATGCACTATTCCACAGCCAGTAAATCGAAGCAACAATAATGGCAATAGATATTTAGCATTAGCAATATACACCACTATAAACAGAATCATATGAATTGTAAGAACTTGTTTACCAAATTTTTCCCCATGTTACATAATGTTAGAGGCTCAGGTGTGTGTTTGAGATTAAATAATGGGATAAATAATTACAACAGGAAATGAAGTTTAATCTTTTAAGCAAATATAATTTTTTGTCATTAAAATATGCTTTAGTGGTTAACAGAAATATCTGAATTTAATGTGATTAAGTTTTTACTTACTAGCCCTCCACACACAAATATACTTGAGTGATCACAAGAATGAGAAGCTACTACCTGTGTTTCTCCAAAAATAAGACCCAGTCTTATATTTGGGGGGGCTTCAAAATAAGCACTAAGGGTTATTTTGGGAGGATATCTCATTTTTTCCTCATGAATGGGAAGCCCAGTTCTTCACAGCCAGAATGAGGCAGGAGGCCGTGCGCCAGTTATTACACAAAAGTGAACAAACTGGAAGAGGAAATGGTTGGATTGTTCAAATCATACAAATGGGCCCACAGAGTAATCTCGATGGCAACCATGAAGTCTCCAAGATGGCCTCAACCATGTTCACTTCATGGGTGAATTACTTGGAATGCTGACACTGATAGAATATAACTAGGATATCAGGTAAAATATATATTTTTATTTTTCCAAAAGGAAAAATGTGTTTCTTTAGCACTAATGGAAACATTTTAAACAAAAAAAAAATTAAGAACAAAATATACTATTAAGTAACTTCTATTCCACAATTTCCTATTTTTTAATTACTGGGATTTATTTAGTTGATTTTAACATATTGCAGAACGAAACATGGATTATTGTTAATTTCATTTCTCTCATAAATTTAATTAATGCTTAAAAATAATGGTGTTTCTCAGTATCCACAAAATAACTTGCACCAAAAATTTACTAATTCTGATAAAAAAAATGTTAATACCTTTAGATTTGATATTTTGCTTTCCCTAGAGGTATATTCCCGCAACATGTACGATTTGTTGGCCTATTCAAAAGAAAACAGATAAAATGTATTTTCATAACATTGAAACAGATTTAATGTGTACGTATAGTTTCAAATAAAATGAAACTTCTGTAGTACAAAAGTAATTTATTGCAACATTAACACAGAATCCTGTTATAATATTCAATAAAGATGCTGTAAATTTAGTATTATTTACAAATAATAATAAGCCAACTACATTTATGCTGGAAATGCTGTATATAACATAATATATGTGGACCCACATGCCATCTTTAATCTGGTAAGATCCACACAGGATGTACTTGGGTAGCATATATCTATATGCTGAATATTTTTATTTTAAAATATACTGTTCTAGACAGTATAGATGGAATGTACGCAATAATTGTACTACAGACATTATATAAATTTTAAAAAACTAGTAACTGCATATCTCATGCCTAATATTTTTAGGTCTACTCAACAAAAGCCAGGTACAGAGAACAAGGCAGAGGTATCTTTGGGATTTTTAGAAGTCTATTCAACTACTTGTACAAAGAAACAGCTAACAAAGCTGCAACTATCTTATTTCTAAAATTAGAGACAATAGCATACATGTATTAGCAAATAAAATGTCACTTCTAAACATCAAGGTATACCCTGTTTTTTATGACTTTTCCAACCAAATGTTCACATTAAGATTGTCTTACCTCATGGTAAACTCTTGTATCATTCATCCTAATAAGAACTCCATCAACTCGCAAGAAAAATCTCAACAGCACAAAAAAGCTGGAAGGCATTACTCTCTGTCAAACATAGCAAGAATAATTTGCACTTGCACATATTTAAAACAGATTACTCTAACAGGTAATTAAAACATGGTAAATGTCTTAAAAGCCTTCATTAATCAATAATATAACCTTTCCAATAACTTTTAGGAAGATAATTTTAATAGATCTTAATTTCCTGCAGGCACAAATATGTGATCAGGAAAATCTGTAAGCTACTCAGTGTTGTATTTTTATAAGTCTGGGAAAATGTCAGCAATGAAGACATTATTTTTAGTATACAGATAGTCTTTGACTTACAACAGTTTGTTTAGTGACAATGGCATTGAAGAAAGTGACATGACCATTTTTCACACTTATCACTATTGCAATATCCCTGTGATCATGTGATTTACATCTGGATACTTGACCACTGGCTCACGTTTATGATGGTTGCAGTGCCCCAGGGTCATTTGATCCCCCTTTGCAAACTTCTGACAGATTCACTTAACAACCATGTTACTAACTTAACAACTGCAGTGATTCACTTAAGAGTGGCAAGAAAAGTTGTAAAATGGGACAAAACTCACAACAAATTTCTCACTTAGCAACATAAATTTTCAGCTCAATTGTGGTTGTAAGTCAGGGATGTCAAACTTGTGACCCAGATGCATCACACGCTGGCCACACCCATCCGCTTTAGCAAAGGAAGGTAAAGTTGTGATACGTCACGTGATGTATCGTCACTAATTTGACACCCTATTGTAAGTCAAGGACTACCTGTAGTGTATAAAGCACATAAAATCTTGCTCTCTTGTACAAGGGAACCTTTTTCCCTAAAAAAGAAATGTTCACAAAATTAAAAACTGTCCCATGCTCACTCTGAATCAAAAGCCTAACAAAATGTAACCTGATCACCATGTCTATATACGATATACATTTTCGTATAGAAAGCGTTTCCTGCAATATTTTAAACTCAATCTATTCAATTTTTCCAATTACTTGTTTATATCATTATATAATTTAATTATTTAATTCTATAATTCCAACTAAATAAAAGGTTATTTGAAATTTAAACATGAAAATGCTCAAAAGAAACAAATTTAAGGGATATTATTAATAGGTTTGTGATTCTCTCCGTTCTGTATTTTTTTGCATTTTATACAATTATGGAAGAAACATGTAAAAGATTACTGGACTCACAATTTTGACACTCAGACTTGAAACCCCATGATCATGAAGTTCATCTTCAAACAAGAGCACTTCTTCAAAAAACATTATCTGTTCTCTGGCTTTTAATTTCTCTGTATCTATATGGTCTGTTGTGGAAGAAACCTAGAACAACACAGTAGAAATTAAACATTCTTTCTTGTTTAATTGATTGCCCAATTGTTCAACAAATTCATTCTTGCAAACAGTTGACCATCACAATCATACTTTTAACTTTAGTGTTTCACCGAGGAGAGTTCCTTTATAGTCTGTTGTGTAAGTCCAATCATATGGTTTAACAACTTCCTTCGTGTGTTCGGGCTCAGACCTACAGGAAAAGACAAATATAACATATCAGGTACAGGACCAGGCAAAAAGTATTTCTATATATCTATTTTACAAAATACATCAATGATGATTCTATAAATCAATATGCACCTGTAAACTGATATATTTAATATACTAAGAGAAAATGTCATAAGGCATTACAGTATTTTTAAATACTATAAAAAATTGCTTATTTTCTTCCTCAAAGATGTTACCTATAGAAGCAATGTAGCCTCCTTCACTTCTTCCTGCTTTTATGCCTATACTTATAATAATGTGCATTGTGACCTTGAAGTAAATTCAGTTTCAATCACCTAGGAGAAACATGTATAGGATCAAATGGTAGCTGTTCAAAGATGAAGCAAAATCTATATATATAAAAGTGAAATACCACTCGTACATCATGACAAAATCTGCAGAACTTGTAAAGCCTATAAACTTGAAATTTGGTGCGTATGTTCCTCTTGGCTTCTAGATGCTTACTAAGAAATGATTTTGCAAAATGACAATCAGAGCATTAGTATTTTGTATATTATTATTAATAGACTCTGATGCTAAGGAGTTCTATTCCGCCTCCCCACCTGAAAAGAAATCTGTTCCAAATGCAAAACACAAGCAGAGGAGAGTTTTAGTTTCAGTTTTACTTTCACAGCACCAAGCAGCTTTAGTACTGAACACTTGAACTAAACTATGCCCAGGCTCCTTGCTGTCTCCTCCTTGCTCACACAGCAAATATTGTTTCAGTTTCCAAACAGCCCTCAACTCTCTCACACACTGACAGGACTCTAGCCAGATGAATACCAATGCATGCTGGTAGGCAGAGGCAGATTTTTTCCCCCCTTATTTTTCTCCCAAAAAACTAAGCCTGACCACATAGTTTCATAGTGAAGCATGGGTATTGGGATAGTACTGGATATTTCATCAGGATTCTTCATCAGACAATCTGATATATTTGAACAATTATTTTTGTACAAGACCACATGTGCTTCAGAGTTAACAGGTTAACCATAATTTCAAAACATTTAAAGGTAAAGATTAAATATTATTTTAAAAAGTACAAGTACCATTCATAACATAGGAAAAACAGGAAGGCTAAGTAATTGTCAAGATCACATATCAAGTGAATAACATAAATACAGACTATATGTATTAAGGAACTGCAATCCTTCAGAACTGATTCCCAAAAGATGCTTCAGAGTACATTACTGCACATTTAGCACCTGCCTACACTCTTTATAGTCTTACAAGGATTACATGGCTTATCTCAGTGATGGCGAACCTTTTGGGCACTAAGTGCCCAAAGCCCATGTGCGCATACCCAAAAGGCAAGGCGCACGCCCGTGCATGAACATGCCCTGCACATGTAGCCTGCCTTCATGCATGCGTGGCAGAGACCCGAAGACCAGCTGGTTAGTGGGAGGTACATGCATTGTAGTCAGTGGGAGATATTGGTCTATGGGAGACACATGCACTGTAGAGCTGAGCTGGGGCGACGGCCCACATGCTCACAGAGGGCTCTGCATGCCACCTGTGGCATGGGTGCCATAGATTCGCCACCACTGCTATCTTAGCTGCCTCAATGAGATGGGACAAAATAAAATAAGAAACTGCTTTAAAAGAATTTCTGACAAGTATACATTCTGAAGCAGTTTTGGGGAATCAGATCTGAAGCTTGCAAAACCATTCCTTAGGGTCCATCAAGCTATACTATTTTTTTAAAAAACACAAATATGCTATTACCTGCTTTCTTGCCACTCTTCTGCACAAGCAACTTTAACCATTCCCTGGGAGTTATTTACGCATTTTAAAGCATCGGTTGCATTGAACTCTATGCCAAAGAGCAGTTCATGCTGAATTCTTAAGATATTGTCACCAAACATCATTTCCGGAACACATGGCATGTGCAGTTCTTCAGCTAACCTACACAGACATAAGATTAGATTATTTTGGAGCTATACACTGATTTTATAATTTAAAATAAAGATCTATACATAACCATATAACATTTTAATATACATTTATTGCATATTTGAAATTAGCAGTTGGACGGCTTCCCTCTTTTTTCGCCAAATCATTGAGAGTTGTGATTCACTTTTGTGGACGATGGAAGATAAGATTGCTGGGGATATAGAAGGTAATTCTAATAATGAATATGAAATCAGAACAGCAATCTAACATGGTCTGTCAAATAGAAGCCAATCACAGCTTAACAGGAAACAGACATAAAAACATATACACAACATTCTTCATATATTTGGAGCACTTCTTAGAAAGGATTGTTAAACAGAATGAAAAGTATATTGCAAATAGATTGATAAGGGAATATAAGAGAAACTGTGATTTTGTTGAGCTCTCTAACAAAACAGCTTAATTTTAAAAGTCTGAAAAGTATTCTGCACAGAAATCACTAATTGTAATACCAAATACTCCACTAGAATATACTCCAAAATACCCTAACTTTGTAGATGAGAAGCCAGGGAAAAAAACCCAGTATCTTGGTAGTAGACTGCACTCTGCAATCGCCATGCCTCAACTTTCCATTTGCTTCATATTACAAAACTTTGCAGAATTATGGGGGGGAAGGGATCGTCATGCATTTATAACAGCGATTCCTCAACACTTTGCCATCACACCTCTTTTTGTGTAATCTTAACCTAAAAATTCCCCTAAAAATTCAAAGACCAAAATGAACGCAGATGAATAATGAAAAAAAGGCAATGACATTTTGGGAAAGGTAGATTTATTGTAACAATGAAACAAAAAGGTTTTTCACAGCTCCCCTGCACTCTGCCTATACCTCCTTAAGGGAAGTATACTTCATATTTGGGAAGCTCCTGCTTCAGCAAACCGAACTATTCCTGCAACTATGACTGCAAACCTGGACTGCACAAGTCCAAACTTCAGCACCCTTAGCTGATAGCAGACAGCTAGAAAATGCAATTCTCTGTTGCCATTTAACAATTGCCCATATTTCCGAAGCCCAGGTATGGAAGCTGACCCCCCCCCCCCACAAATCCTCCGATGTGTTGATCTAGAAAATCTGTATGTCTCAGGGCCATTAAGCACCGAACCACTACAGGTAGTCCTCAACTGAGCCCAAAATTTATGTTGCTAACGAGAAATTTATTAAGTGAGTTTTGCCCCATTTTAAGACTTTTCTTGCCCCATTTGTTAGGTGAAACACTGCAATTATTAAATTAATCACACAGTTGGTTGTTAAGTGAACCTGATTTCCGCATTGACTTTGCTTGAAGGAAGGTTGCAAAAGGGAATCACATGACCAAGAGGCACCGCCACCGTCATAAATGTCAGTCAATAGCCACGCATTTTGATCACCGGTCCACGAGGTTGCCGCAACGGTCGTTAAGTGTGAAAAACGGTCATTTTTTTCAGTGGACGGTCATAAAGAGAACAGTTGTAAGTCGAGGACTACCTGTACCAGGCTAAAATCTGCGAGCGGCTTTGTGATGCTTCCCGAGCGCAAGGCAGGCTCCCAGCCCACCGTCCTTACGACCCCCTTCCTCTTAGCGGCGGTCGCCCCACACTCCCCCACCAGTCACGCTCCATCGCACCTCTCGGCATCGGCTGACTTGATGATGTGGGTCCGAGCGGCCGTTAGTTTCCACGGCCCGAAGGCAAAGTCTCGGCGGCTGCTTTTGAAGACAGGCATCATAATGGCGGCGTCAATCCCAAGGCGGCCAGCATAGAGACGGGAAAGCTTCCTTCGGCAAATGACAAGAATAAACCCCCCGGATAAGAACCTTGCAAAGAAACGACCTCGGACTACTCTTCCATAAGAAGCAGCAGCAGCAGCAGCCGTCAAGCATGCCACTTCCGCTTCCGGGTTTTCATGCCTCCATAGGAGATAAAAAAGCTTCAAAAACTCGCCTTCCGGTTCCTGGTCTCCGGAGGCGGCGCTTTTCACGAGCGGAGCACGTGTTTAAAAGTTAACTCAAAAGAATTCGTCTGGTTTTGTTTTTTCCTTAATTGTAGTTATTGCAGCGCGTTAAAATAATTAAGGTCCCTCCCGCAGGAAACTCTGCAAGTAAATACTTGTAAGCATCTATGCAGCAATTAATAAGTAAAAATAAATAGATTATTTCTCGTACACATTTTCTTTCAGATATTGTAAATGGGAAAGCCGTGCTAGTCTGTGGTCATCAAAATCCAGAAAGAAAAAATTTTAAACTTCAAAAAGGGGAAAATTCTGAAATGACAGGGAACCAAACCGTGCGTTATCTAGTGTTAAAATCAAAGTGCAATCTATGTGCATCCCTAGCGTTAAAATGAGATTTAATGATACATTCATAAGTCATATAGTTGGGGGGGGGTTGTTTTCTTGGAGAATGGAAAAAAAATGGTTTTTGCGTCTTTTTAAAAAGTGGACAAACGGAATCTTCTCAATTTTCGGTATCATCGAGTTGACCATTCATGACTTAGAAACAATACTGTACAATAGCAGGAATTCAATCGTGTTGCATGTAAATAATTGGAAAAACTGCACACATTTTATTTTTGCTCTTTATGAAGGGTGGATTCAGAAATCCTCGTCTCTTTTTATCTTTCATTTTAGTTAATATTAACTAAATTGATTACTAAATTGTAATTTAGTGAATTAAATTGTTTACTAATTTACAATTTAAAGCCAGGAACAATAAAGGATATGTAATCAACTGCTTGCTTAAGAAGTAAAATCTCTGATACTGTACTGTTTAAGACAAGAAGAAAAACACTGAGAATGCAGTAGTCCAGTTATTAAGAATCTCAGTTACATTAGAATACTTACATTACTTAATATTAACTAATGGTACTAGGAATTGTTCAACAACATTTGGAAAGCCACTTTTTTTTTGCATTAGGGTCATCTTTATATTAGTTATTTTTAATACAAATAATTTTAAAGCTGACTCTTATTGCTCCAGAGAGAATAGATAACTGGGCAATTGCTATTCTTCCTTTTTTTTCGTTATAACTAGTAGATTAAGCAGGCTACCTTACTCCTCTGAGCCAGTACAAAGCAGCTTCTAAGACTGACAATGTAACAATACAAACCTTGGATTTAGTTTGCCTAATTTCTGATTGCCTCTGTTCTGAATTCCACCTTTTAATTGTGTTTGTTGAATACATTAAAACTGATTAAAAAACATGTTAGATGGCATTTTATATCTATCCTCATTATATATATTGCCCTTTAACTAAATTGTGGCTTCCTTTTCTTATGAGCCACTACTGGGAAAGACTGTTTTCTTGAAATGCAACTTGTTTGGAAATGCAACACGTTTGCCATCATAGTTTTAAAGTAAAACAACAAAACTTGACTAAAGAAATAATAATAGGAGTTACATTACCATGAAATGTGAATGTACAATGTTTGATGTTCTTTAAATAAATAAATACACCTTCTATATTTCTAATAATAATATAAAGATTTCTGTCACTTAAATGACTCAGCCTTCCATCCTTTTATGTCAGTAAAATGAGGACCCAGATTGTTGGGGATAGTATGCTAACTTTGTAAACACTTAGAGGGCTGTAAAGCACTGTGAAGCGGTATACAAGTCTAAGTGCTATTGGTATTACTTGGATTAAGAAGAAAGAAAAAAAAAGAAACTTTCTCTTTTTTATTTTGTTTTACATACTGTCCTGTATATTGGGGTTTTTCTTTCTTTTCATTTACTATGACAATAAATATATTTTAAAAGGAAGGAAATCGAATTTCAGAGTTGTATACTGTAATTTTCCTGGTGGGCTTCTCATGAGGGGTCCGAATGCGGAAAGACACACAAGGCAGCTTTCTCGGGATGAGAGCCCAGAGCTGACTCCGGGACCCCCTTTTATTAGCAAAAGGTGGGAGGATACAGAAGGCAACAAAGGAATTCAAGCAAGCATACAGATATGATAACTTTCTATACGTGCGCAGTTCTCACTGGCTGGGCAACTGTTGCTGGGGTGAATCTCCTTTTATCTTTCCTCTTTGTTCTGTGTATGTGTTACAGTCGCGGAACGGCCTGCACATACACAAGATAGTACAGAAAGTTCCAACATCTCTGTTTTTGTTTTTAAAGGCAGGATTCTTCGTCCGATAGATGGAGATAGCTACGTCGTTCTGGCTCCTCCTCTCCCTCGTCCCACACTGCGGCCATTAGGCTGAGTTTTTCTGGATTCAGAGGATCTTTTTGACGCTCTTCTTGAGTCTTCGCCCATAATGCCATTACGTGCGCCGTAGTCTTGCGTTCAACGAGTAATGATAAGCTATTACTAATAGTACGTACAAAAATAGGCAAAACACATGGTAATATAATACAACCGAGTGCAATCATCCCAACTAAAGCTACAATAGCCTGTAACCCTGGTAATTTTGGAAACCAGGATCCAAATCATTAATATTAAACCTGTTCCATGTTTGAACTGGAACGTGCGCAATTTTTACCATTTTTTCAGATATTTCCTGTATTACTTTCCCGCTCTGATCAATTTCTATACAACAATTTGTCAAATTAAACTTTCACATACCCCTCCCTTTTTTGCTAACAAATAGTCAAGGGCCAAACGATTTTGCATAATGTATGCCCTGGATTTAGCACTTTCCTTTGCAAGGTGTTGTTAGCGCCTCTTGCCTCAATGTGATCATAGTCCACTTCTTGGGCTTCCCAGGGCCATTGTTCTCCCATACTGGTTCCCCCGCAAACAAAGCAATTGGAAATCTGAACTTCTTTCGCAATGGTTTCTGCCAAGGTTAAAAAGGTGTTCTTTGCTTGAGCAGGAATTACCAATTCTTGTGTTTTTTGCATCTCTTGGTCCCCAGGTGATCATTCAAAAGTCTGAACTAAAGTTGGGAATGGTGGAAAGAATGCAATTTTTTAAATTAAGTTATTTGTCTCTGTGCTAATAAAGACTTTGTAAGGAAAAAAACAGAAATGGGCTGTTAGCATGTTCATTATCTCATCAGTGGTCCAATATTATAAATAATTGGGCCTGATATTTATTTGAAAGATTTATTACTGTTCTTGTTCTACATGTGGAAGATTTTAATAAGAACCAGAAATTAGGATTATGTGTAACTTACAAGTTGTGGAAATTTCAGAATGCTGCTGTTGCTTTGTACCATCAAATTTTACCATTGACTATTGGTTACCAGGCCCAGTATGCAAGAAATATGTCAAGAAAAATTGCCATCAATCCATCCTGACCCGGTGTTAGTGAAAACAGCAAGAAAACTCACATTATTTTATAGTCTATACAGTAGGTCATGTCCTGTATTCCTGTTCTTTTATTATTTTGCTTTGTCCAGAGAAGTTAAGCACATTTTCTTTGTAGCGTTTTAGACTGTACATTGTGATCAACACTGTTCTGTCCCAAAGCAATTAAAAGACTTTATAGGTCTTTATAGGATAGTTATAATGATACTAGCTATAATTTCTTATTAGAGCAAAACTTAGAGAAAAATAAGTACAGATACAAAATAAGTACAAAACCTAGAGAAAAATAAGTTTTTTAGATTGGCATGTAGTTCTGATATCTTCATGTGTTGGATTGGCAAATAACTAGTTTTTAAAATTCTTAAAGGCTGATGTTCACATAGAGATGGGTGACAAATAATTTGATTCAACTCAGAGTACTTACATTGTACTAAGGCATAGTTTACTTGATTATATTCTGCTAAATAAACTGCAGTCGATGGGCTCAGATAATGTAATAAAAGAGTAATTCTTTATAAAGTTCTGGTTTATGTTTGCTTGTTGCTATGTTTTGTGAAATTTTATTTGAAATAACTATTGGTTTAACTGTATAATACAGCACATTTTAACATTATGCAGTATTGTGGTTTAAGTTACAATCTCACCACTTAAACGGAGAGCATACAGTATACACCAAGACAAATTCCTTGTGTGTCCAATCACACTTGGCCAATTCTGTTCTATTCTATTCTTAACTAAAAGTACATTCTACTGATTTTGACTTTTAAACATGTAGAATTGCAGTGTAAAATGAACAGATTTATTACTAATTTGAAGATGGATGTATCCAAATTAGCCAGTATAGATATAAACTATTGGAAGAATGGCTTGGGACCTGGGTACTTGCGGGATCGCCTACTGCCACCATCGGCCTCCTGCCGGCCAGTGCGCTCCCACAGGGTGGGCCTCCTCGGGGTGCCGCCGTCTGGACGATGTCGGCTGGTGGCCCCGAGGGTGCAGGCCTTCTCTGTGGGAACACCCTCCCTTTGGGATGAACTACCTACGGAGATGCGAGCCATTGCTGACCTGCGAGCCTTCCGACGTGCACTAAAGACCCACCTTTTCCAGCAGGCTGGTCTGGCCTAATGTTATGAGATGGGTTTTAAATTTTTGTAAATTTTTAACTTTAACTTAATTTTTAAATTTTTATTGGGTTTTATTGGCTTCGTAGTTTTTAATTCAGCCATTTATCTAATAACTTTTAAATTGATTTTAACTTGGTTGATTTTATGTTTTTACCATGGCTGTTCACCGCCCCGAGTCCCTTTTTGGGAGAGGTGGGTGGTATATAAACTCGATTAAATAAATAAATAATAAAGAATGGTTGCACTCCTGATTTATTTAAACAATATTCCTTTATTTAAAATGTGATTTTTAAAAAATCTACAGAACTTTCCCTTATTATGAATTTGTCTGCTATAGAAGTTGTATCTAAACAAACCATCTCTTCATTTTTGTTTTGCCTTTGTGCAAGTGATGCTATTCAGCTAAGGGAAGAAAAATGATATACAGTAGAGGACAGCATGAAAGTTTTCCGAAGGGTGAAGAAATGGAATGTTGGTGGGCCAGGCTTACTAATATAAATTATTTACTTAGTATTGGTGGAGAAAATTTCATCCCACTATCTCTATAGACCAGCTTTTCCGACATAAAGACAGCTTGTTAAAGCTGTTTTCTAACTGTAAGGGAATTACAAAAAAGAAAAAAGTTAATTTTGACGGAAACATGAAGTGGGGGCGAGCTACTAAAGAACAAAAGCACAGCGGAGCAAAAAGGACAGGGTGGGAAAGTGGGAGGAGTAAAACAGGGATGGAGGGAGTTTTTCAAGGAAGGAGGGATGTGGAAAAGTAGATGAGGGGATGGACGAGAAAGAAGGGGGGTCGGACTATTTTTCTGGGCCTCGACTGGCGGTGACCGTAGGGGGGTCGGGGGTGGGGCCGCAATCTGAACCCCTTCGCCCGCATCGGGAACGGGGTGGCAGGGCTACACGAGAGCAGTTTGGTCAAAGGTGAGTGGATCGTCACACCCCGGCAGACGGTCCCCGAGACCTTCGGATGCGGAACAGAGTGTAACCCCCCCGCGGTATAAAGAAGAGCAGGGTCCTCGCTTCCTCGGATGCGGAACAGAGTGTAACCCCCCGCGGTATAAAGAAGAGCAGGGTCCTCGCTTCCTCGGAGGGATCCTGTAGACTCTTCGTTGCAAAAGGAAATCTTGCTTTGCCTCTAGGCGACGATGGGATTGGTATGTTGGGCGAGGGTGGTGCCCGGGAAGGGAGACGCCTGGCTACTCAGCCACGATTCTCCATGCCTCGGCAGCGGAGAGAAAGGCTGGCTGAATATTCTGGTACCGAGCCGGGTTAAGCTTTTTTTTTTCAACCCCGCGACGGAGGCATCTCGGTTTTCTGACTTCGATCTACTGTACAGCCGACCGAGGGCGAGAAACCAGGCGAGAGTAAGCAACTGGTTATCCCTCCAATTTTCAGGGTGGTGTCTGGAGCATCCAGGCGGGGACTTGTTAGAACGCGGGCCACTTCAGCTGCAGTTATTGCGAGCCTGGAATAAAATAGCTGGGTAAATCTTGCATCCAAGTTCCCCGCTGTGCAGCTACCGTTTCCCCCACCACCCCCAAAAAAGGTGAGGTGAGAAAGGAAAACTGGGTGTTATGAATCCAACATTTGATACCAGCCGTTCTAGGCCTTCTTACCTGGTGTTTCCAAGACACCTTCATTTTCCACCTTCCAATCATGTGTATGTACCCAACAAACTACTGTGTTGTAATTCAAGTAGTCCTGGGAATGTATTAAGAGTCAGGTCACGTGGAGAAAAAAGTTTCAATTCCTGCTTAAAAAGTGATAGATTTAGGGAATAAAGCGGTTATGAAATCAAAAGGCTAAGAAAAGAGTACACGAGAGTAACAATGTAATTTTAAATCACACAGAGACCCTGGAAAAGAAGTTTAAAGGACAAAAAGCAAATGTATAAATCAATATATGGAGGTGATGGAAGCAAAGATGACTTGCAAGGATAGAAAGGTAGGATAGTGAATGATGCTGATAAAAAATAGATTTAGTGATGTTTCCTTTTTAGCTTGTGCCTTAATTTCTTTGGTTTCTTTGATTTTTTTCCCTGTTCTTTGCATAATGTTGCTTTCCTTGAATGGGTCTATATACATGTAGATTTTGTCCTTCTGTTGCTGTTTTACTTGTAGTTTTATTTTTATTATGGAACACATTTGGCTTTGTTGTGTGTTAGATTTGAACTCTGTAAAATAAGCCCCTGCGGGCAGCATTTAGATACGTACAATGCCATTAATGGGGCTATCAAGAGACATAGGACATGAAAGGCAGCAAATTCAATATTGCTAATTTGTGTCAACTTATTCAACATATTCATATTCAACAATTTGTACAACATAGATAGATTTTGGCTATAATATGCCCTAAAGTGATTTTTTAGATTTTCCAGTAGTGCACCATTTGCCATTGAAACTGAGTCCATCCACCTTGTTGCTGGTCATCCTTTTCTTTGATTTACTTCCAGCATTAGAGCCTTCACATACAGTAATATATTCAAAATAGGATAATTTGATTCTGGTCGTTTCTGACTGAGAACTCTGGTTAGATTTGTTCGATAATTCCTTTTTCTTGTCTATCCACAGTGTTCTCAGAAATCTTCTCCAACAGCAAAAGCAATAATACTCTTCCCATCATGCTTCTTCAGGGTCCAACTTTTGTTTCCATAAAGTCGCAGATAATACTATTGCTTACACCATTTGATCTTTATACATACAGACACATCAAAGTACCTGAATATCTTTTCCAAGGCTTTCATGGATATTCTGCCATGCTTGTCTGTGATATATTTATGCTTGTGAAATTTGTATCGAACAGCATGGCAAAGATATTCTACAGTACTTTAAGAATATCCTTCCTTCAGAAATTGTCTGCTCTCCTACTTCACTTCCTCCTCTCTACAAAAAAATTGTATTCTGGAAGTTTCTAAGAATAGATTATTCCGTTGTGCTCTTTCAGGTCAAAGTGAGATGCTCTTGAGCATCCTATTGCTCCATGTGAAGCCAGTGAGCATCCAGTAATTCACCACAGCTATGCTTTGGATGACAGCAGTGGTGATCTGTTTTTCAATAATAGTCCACTTCGATTACTGTGATCCTATTAGAGGTTTTAGTTAAAGCTTGTAGGAACATTTGGATCTCTATATATTATGGTATAACTGGCTAACATTCTTGATGTAATAGGCAGAATATAATGAGAATTAATGATTAACAAATTATTGATGTTTATTGAACATTTCATAAATACATGGGATAAATGATTCTAAGATGATATAGGTAGCAATGTGGCTATGTTGCTAAGCTTTAGGGAGATCCAATATATAAAAAGAACTCTGTTACTGTGATGACCCCGAGTGTGGCACAAAGGCAACACAGTCAAATAAGCAAGAAATGTCCCTTTAATATCTCCAACTTTGCCCCCAATGTCCATGTTACCTTCAGCTGGAGAAAAAACTCTCCCAAGAACAGTCTTTAAATGGAGGAAATTCAGTCCAAAAACAAAGTACATACAAACTATAAATAAAAATCCATACAACCATACTGCAGTAATTAACTTGACAGGGCAGGAGAAGGAATTGCAGACTTGAAAGCACAGCAAAACACACACAGTTGGGAAGACGCCAGAAACACAGATAAGCCTTGACGATACCAGATAATTCACAATTTGCTCCCAACAACTTTGCTGTGTGCAGTTTCCCTCTTTAAACACTGTGTTCCCAGCTGCAGCTAGGAATTTCCTCCCCCATAAGCCACGCAACTCATGTTGCTCCCTTCTCTGTTCCTCTATGTGCCCTAGGATGAACAGGGGGTGGGCCTGGGTCTTCCTCTGAATTCCTTCTCCCTTGCTCTACCTCTCCTCTGCTCTGCCCAGCTGGCCTTTGCCCTTCCCCAGTTTCTTCCACAGCCAACGGAGCGACACCCCCACTCCCTGTCAACTGCTCGGCCAAACTCTCCGAATCAGATTCTGACGGGCAGGACAGTTAACATAGGAGTTACTTGTTCTGTCTGCCTTTGGAAAACGCCTTGCATATCATTGCACATATTTGTGAAGCTCACGTGATATTTTATAACTTGATTAGCCTTGTGCATGGAGTGTTTGTAATATTTTGACTAACACAGTGCAGCCAAGTCCGAGAATTGAGAATTGTGGAACTAGTAACTTTGTTTATGGAAATGTAAGTGGCGTTCATTGATGTAATATGTATATTAACTGTTTTTGTATTTCTTTAGCAGACGCTCAGCATGTCTTGGTTGCTCTGACAATGAGCATCAACTTGTCCCTCAGTAAGGAGAATGTCTCAGAAAACCTCACACTGCTGGAAGAGGGAGCAGGCAGAGTCACCGAGTCAATTGCTATCATCATTATTGCCATTTTCATCTGTTTAGGGAATCTAGTGATCGTCCTCACTCTTTATAAGAAGTCATACCTGCTCACCTTAAGCAACAAGTTTGTTTTCAGCCTCACTCTGTCCAACTTCCTTCTTTCGGTGCTGGTGCTTCCTTTCGTTGTTACCAGCTCCATCCGTCGGGAATGGATCTTTGGAGTGGTTTGGTGCAACTTCTCTGCCCTACTCTATATGCTCATCAGCTCTGCCAGTATGCTAACACTTGGACTCATTGCTATCGACCGGTATGCCATCCATTTTTTCATGACCTGAATATGGCCACATGGGGGTGGGGGGGAGTTTTTAACATGTACCAGCATTGAATATGCAATGGCAGAGAAATATGTGTTAAACAACAATGCCACCAAGTCCATACATTGAGATTATGGAACAAATAACTTTGTTTATTAATATGTAAGCAGCATCAGAATATTAAAGCAGCAAAGAGAAAGTGTGTCTCCATGAGACAACCCAGGTTCTCCAATTAATCTGATTCAATTTTCAAAAAACAAACTCATTCCTTTAATTTTTTTCATGTTTGGTATTATTCAGTTTCCTCCATATTGCATATACCCTAACATTACTGCATACTCCTTTTATGTTTTTCAGATACTATGCTGTCTTGTACCCCATGGTTTACCCTATGAAGATTACGGGTAACAGAGCTTTTGTTGCCATTGTATATGTGTGGCTTCATTCTCTAATTGGATGCCTTCCACCCCTCTTTGGTTGGTCATCTTTAGAATTTGATCAGTTCAAATGGATGTGTGTAGCTGCATGGCATAAGCAGGCAGCTTACACCGCTTTTTGGCAGATATGGTGTGCTTTGCTACCATTTATAGTCATGATCATTTGCTACGGTTTCATATTTCGTGTGGCCAGGATTAAGGCACGGAAGATTCACTGTGGCAGTGTGGTTATTGCAGCAGAAGACACGCAAAGGAATGGGAGAAAGAACTCAAGTACTTCAACGTCCTCATCAGGCAGCCGGAGGAATGCTTTCCAAGGAGTCGTTTATTCTGCCAATCAGTGCAAAGCTTTGATCACAATTTTAGTTGTGATCGGGGCTTTTGTCATCACATGGGGGCCTTACATGGTGGTTATCACATCTGAGGCACTTTGGGGTAAAAACTGCATTTCCCCCGCCTTTGAGACATTAGCAACATGGTTATCTTTTACAAGTGCCATTTGCCACCCTTTGATTTATGGACTCTGGAATAAAACTGTCCGCAAAGAGTTACTGGGAATATGCTTTGGAGATCGCTACTACAGAGAATCATTTGTTCAAAGGCAAAGGACATCCAGATTATTTAGTATTTCTAATAGGATTACAGGTAATTTTTAAAAAATTCTTAAAGTGCCTCTAGAAGATAACTGTAAATTGCTAGGGCAGAGTGACCACCATTTAATTAGTCTGGTACAACCACTCGTTTTGTCCACCCTTCATCATGTAGTTTCTTTGTCTGCTTCATGATTGATAATTTTTGGACATGGATCTGGTCACAATTCTTGTACATATTCAAGGGCAGGCAGGAGGCCTTGGAGATTAATTATGTCTGATTATCCATTTTATTCAGATAAACTTCACTGAATGGATAAGACAGAATTGGAAAATTAAGCTGAATGCTCTCAGGAAACATCCTTTGCATATGTATATTTTTGTGGTATCCTAGGATCTAGAGCAGGGGTCTCCAACCTTGGCAACTTTTAAGCCTGGTGGACTTCAACTCCCAGAATTCCCCAGCCAGCTCGCTAGGGAATTCTGGAAGGTGAAGTCCGCTAGGCTTAAAGTTGCTAAGGTTGGAGACCTCTGATCTAGAGCCTCTTGCAATTCCTCTGTTGTCCATTTATTTGTTTAGATTAAAAAAAAATCTTATCCCCAGTTTAACTTTTCTGGGTAATGGTTTGCGACTAAAGGGGTTCAACCTATGTATTAATTTATCACTACCACTATAATTCCAATTGCTTTTACATCATTCTTTCTCTGACTGTGATTGGTTCTCCTTAAATTAGCTTTTACAAATAAGCATTATCACATGTTATAACCTAGATAAATATAAATGCTCAAAACATTTCTTTAAAAGATTTCAGAATAACAGAGTTGGGAGGGACCTTGGAGGTCGTCTAGTCCAACCCTTGCTTAGGCAGGAGCTGTAGTCCCCAACTGCCAGGGCCCCACATGTGAGGCCATACTGCCCACTGACCTTATTGATAACTGCCTGCCCTGGGGGCATTGGATGGCTCCAGGACTGATCAACTCAATGGGCACTGTAGTCCAAAGCGTGCCTATGCTTTTTATTTTTTCTGAGATATTCACTTTTTATTATTGAGATAATCAAACTCTAAATACCAAACTAAAAAGAAGTGTAAAGATTTTTTTCATTGATTTCATTAGATACAGGTTCCCAATGGTATGAATTTTAAATCTGAATTATTCAAGAGTCATGTTTAATAAATTCAGATGTTAAAAATGTTTTTTTATTCCACTCAATCATGACAAGGATTTTGAGAAGTGATTTGCCATTGCCTCCTTCCCAAGACTCAGAGAATGTAACTGGCCCAAAGGTAGCCAGCTGGCTTTGTGCCCAAGGCAGGACTAGAATTCACGGTCTCCCAGTTTCTAGTCTTAATCATTATATTAATGGTTAATGTAATGGCTCTTGTTACAGACTTTGCCATTATTAAATCAAGCAATGTAATAAAATGCACTAAGGATATTTGAAGATATTTGGGTATGAATCTAGAAGTTAATTTGTTTGGATACTGAAATACTTTTACAGATCTTGGATTGTCTCCACATCTGACAGCTCTCATGGCAGGGGAACGGACTTTAGGACACAGCAGCAGCACAGGAGATACAGGCTTCAGTTGCTCTCAGGATTCAGGTAACTGTTTCTTTGGGTTATGTTGCAGTGAACAAGTAGTATGATACAGTTGCTAAAAAAAGAAGCTTGCAATAAACTTGAAATGCAACTTATTTATTTTATTTATTTATTTTATTCAAATTTGTATATCACCCCCTCTCCCTAAGGACTCGCGGTGGTGCACAGCCAGATAAAAACATATAAATACAAATACAATAATTTAAAATAAATTAAAAGAATTAAATAGATTGGCTTTAAGAGTTAAAAGTGGGGAATTAAAGTTAAAAACCATTTAAAAACCGAATTTAAAACCATTTCACATAACTCTAGGCCAGACTGGCTAGATGGAATAGGTGGGTTTTTAGTGTGCGCCGGAAGGTCGACAGGTTGGGGACGGTCCTCATCTCCAGGGGCAATTCGTTCCAGAGGGAGGGGGCCCCCAAAGAGAAGGCCCAAATCCTCGGGGTCGCCAGCCGTCCAGCCGGCGGCACCCCAAGGAGGCCCGCTTAGTATTACCTTGGTGCTATCCATGAAAAAATATTATGCAGCTATTATAGGATTCCTCCTTCTCATGGGTTTTGTATGTGTATATGTGTATCAATGCAAAATTATGAAAAAAAATTGGGGGGGGGGAAACTACTGGTCAATAAGTGTGTGGACTGCCCTGTAAAACTCCATGAATGCAGGAAAGATGGAGATAGTTAACTGTGTAACTTCTGATTCTCTTCTGCAAATGTGCCCAGTGCCTGTCCCTACAAATAAATTCAGCTCATTAGTTAAGTCAAATACAATTTTAAATAAAATTCATAACAAAGATGGCTTGGTTACAAGAAAAGATGTGCAAAAGAAAGTTGAAGTATTCTTCCCATTCACTTGCTTCCTAGCTCTATAATTAGCATTATAAGCCAAAAACATTCTTGCAATCTTACTTTTCTGCATTGTAAAATATGATTCCAGCTATAGAGGGGCCATCTGCTGTTTTCTAAATGTGAGGGAGAGTACATACAGCTCAGTGTCCATATCACAAAAATACCATTTCTGCATGTATACATTAAATGAATTCTCCTGTTAGTCAACTGTCTAAACCATTATCTCTTTTTAGGGACAGATGTTATGCTGCTTGAAGATTATAGTTCTGATGGAATTAATCATCCACATTGTGTTTACCCTCATCGACGGAGTTCTGTAACTTTTGAAGATGAAGTGGAACAAATTAAAGGTATGTTGAGGCTAGGCATGCAATTACTGATATGTTTATAACAGGGGACTACTTGAATCAAGAATACGGTCTTAAAGTGCTCTTTAATTTTTACTTAATTTTAGTTTGAGCTTAATTAACATTTTAATTTAATTAATTTAATCATTTTAATTTAATTTATTTAATATAAAATTAGAAGTTGTGAAAGACTTGAAAATGAAATAAATGCACTGAAAAATCTTATAGCTGAGAGATACATATAATCTAGAAGGGAAAATTAAGGAGGGGGAGGAAATAAATTCATTTTACATAAAAAGTTGATGCTTAATGAAGAAACAAGTTCTGTTTCAGATTATATATATATATATATATATATATATATATATATATATATATATATATATATATATATATATATATATATATATATATATCCATATATCCCCATATATATATATCCCTATATCTATCTATCTATCTATCTATCTATCTATCTATCTATCTATCTATCTATCTATCTATCTATCTATCTATCTATCCATCCATCCATCCATCCATCCATCCATCCATCCACAGTGATACACTGGTTAGAGTGCAGTACTGCAAGCTACTTCTGCTGACTGCTGATTGCTTGCAATTTGGCAGTTCAAATCTCAAGAGGCTCAAGGTTGACTCAGCCTTCCATCTTTCTGAGATGGGTAAAATGAGGACCCAGATTATTGGGAGCAAAATGCTGACTTTGTAAACTGCTTAGAAAGGGCTGTAAAACACTATAAAGCAGTATAAAAGTCTCAGTGCTATTGCTATATACATATACAAGTCCAATCTGGACTAATGGTTAAGGTGTCAGGCTAAAAACCAGCTGAGTGACTTTGGAGCAGTTACTCTCTTTCAGCCCAACTCTCCTCATAGGGGTATGATGGAGAAAATAGGAGGAGGAAGGAGTATGAAGCATATTTGCGGCCTTTTTTATTAAAATAATAATGCCAACATAAAAAAAATCTTTAGTGATAATTGCAATTATTTTAATCTTATTTTTCAGGGAAAAAATAGAACATGTAAATATTTTGTAGGATATAGATTTATTGGACATTGTTGGAGAGTGTGATTTTGCTCTTAGCAATAGGAACTTTAAATATTTTTGCCTATAACTAAATTTAATAATGACCATGCATTATTTATATTCATAGATATAGACATATATTAACAATTTCATCCTCACTGTCCAAAGTCTGTTGATCTGCCTGTATGTCTAAAAAATTAAAAGGAAAATTAATTATATTAGATTCAGGAAGGATAAAGTAAACATTCATTATAAAGAGTTTCCTTAAAAAGAAAAGGACGAGCAAGGGAGAGTTTTCCATATGAAACGAAGTACAAAGGAAAGTGAAAAATACAGAAGGACAACAGCCCCATAGATTTGTAAGGAGGAGAACTGGATAACTGTTCTAGAATGGAGAAAAACTCACTTCTTTTCTTAGTTTTGCTTAGATTGACTGCTAAGTAGTATTGACTGCTAAGTAGTATTGAATGCTAGTATTGACTGCTAAGAAATCATACACAAAAAGCGCAGTGGATTATAGAAGAGAAATCAGCAGAGCAATTTCAGAAAAACAAAACAAAATGAAACCATATATTATATGATTGCAAGCTCAAAATTAGAACTATAGATGGAAGATTTAATCTAAATTACTCAATTACTTCTTAAAGCGCTGCTGCAAATGTTTCGAATGATCTTTAGCCTGCCTATTTCAGTGGCAGAGGTGAGGAAAGAAGTACAGCATTTAATAAAGGGAGTTTTATTCTTTGTTGTATTTAACGAAACATCCTTTAAAACCTGTCTTTGTTATATAATTTGCTGATGGCTGAGATCCACAAATTTTATTTTTAAGTTTATGGATAGATGTCACTTGTTAGATTAAATTATCATGCATATGTTTGACCCAACTCATTTTATTAGATTAATAATTCTACTACCCTACATAGAAATCCGAAAGTCACAATAGGATGAATTTTCTTTGAATTTATTTCAATACAGGAGAGATGACTACAATGTTCAAATTAACATTAATTATGAGGCATTATTGGGCTAATATCTCTCTTTTCTTTGTTCAGAAGCAGCGAAGAACTCTATCCTTCATGTAAAGGCTGAAGTTCACAAATCTCTGGATAGTTATGCATCCAGCTTGGCCAAAGCAATTGAAACGGATGTCAGGATCACCTTGTTTGGAGGAGATGCCTTCTCTGGCTCTTTGTTCCCAACACGAACTGTGACAGGCAACAATGGAAGCACACGGCGTGGTGGCAGGGTCCACATGGGACAAAAAATACAACTACAAAGCATTGAAGAAGGGAACACTTAAAATTGCTTCAATAAAACAAATAGGAAAAAAACACACTAAAACTGATGCACAGCCATGATTCTTTGCAAGGAAAGCAAAACAGGCCCCAGTGTTTTAAGCAAAGCTTTAAAAATTCCCAAAGAATCATCTTAACACAGTATTAGAGAACAAAGTAACTCAAACTGTTGGGAAATCAAAAGTATGAAAGGGTTCACTGATCCCTAAATAATAAAGCACAGGTTATTTCATTATTTCGGTGGCATACAGCAGCATTTCCCAAGTTGGACACTATATATAAGTGTAGACTTCAGCTGCAGTTTTGCAAACAGCATGGCTGTGACTGAGAATTCTAAAAATTAAAGCAACTGGAACACTCAGGTTGGGAACAGCACCCATAGTGTTTCTGACTGGATGCTTTTTCTGCTTTTTAAAAACTTTATAAACGCAGTTCACTGTTAAAGTACTCCCATTCCTCCAATACTTTAACAACTTTGTCCAGGTACTTATGAAAATAATAATAATAAAATGCAACTGAGGCCTATCAAATCTAGTATTGAAAATTAGGGTACTTTCACACTAGTATTTTAATCCAAATAGTCATGTTTTGCTAAATCACATTCTCCGTTTACTGATACCTTGTATTTTCTATATTTTTGTTCCGTTTCTAAATCTGCAGAATGTCCATCTTTAACTCACAACCCTCAGAAAAGTCACACTTTCCACAGTTAACACTGCTCAGGAGAAATTCATTATAAACACTGCAATAGCTACCATTTAAAAATTTTTATTCCTCAGTTGTTAAACCGATGGTGATCAGAAAATGTTTTAATCTTTATATTAGGTGAAATACAGCTTGTATGAACCAGCTTACAAAACACAATGAACACCAAAAAAAATTTTCTCTCTCTTTATAACTTTACAACACTATGTCAAGCACATGCACGTGTATATGTTTTTTTTTAAGTTGACATGTTTTTTAAAAAATAAATCGGCATCCCCTGCAAAAGTATACAAAGCTATGCTGAGTTTTAAGTGGTCAAATAGGTAATCTGTTTTCCTCTCACAAAAACTGGCAGTTCATATGGAATGTAGGTGCAACTTTGTTGATAGTGTGGAAATTCAGTTGTGATTTCACTTGCACTTTGCAGAGAAAATGCAGTGTTTGTATAGCATTAGGAATCATACTTGGAATACTGATTAAGGAAGTGGGAAAGGGAGTAATTTATATGGGTAATTAGGATTAACAATTTCATTAGTATGGAATACTTTCATTAATATAGTGCCCTCCAAACATGTTGGTTTGTGGCTTTCATAATTTTATTTGTCCCTGCTATGTGACAATATAGAACTATATTATAGACCCATAGTTCATAGTTCAGCTCTATGGCCTTTGACCATTTCTGTGGGGAATCATTTGACTTCAGTGTTTCATTCTTTCAGCAATGAACTTCTTTTGGGTTCACAAAAAATATGAGTTATATTCCACAAGCAAATAACATTGCCTCAGTGCAGTTATTGTAACTGGGATTAATGATGAACAGTATTCCATAAATGAAGATAGATGTTCACTAGTTAAGCAGATTCCATTTCCATGTACAGGTAGACCTTGACTTACGACCACAATTGAACATTTGTGTTGCTAAATAAGAGTTGTTCAGTGAGTTTTGCCCCATTTTACTACCTTCTTTGCAGAGTTCTTACATGAAACAATGCACTTGTTAAGTTAGTCACATGATTAAGTGAATCTGGCTTCCCCATTGACTGCTTGTCAGAAGGTGGCAAAAGGTGATCACATGACCCCAGGACACTGCAACTATCAAATATAAATCAGTTCCCAAGTGCCTGAATTTTGATCATGTGATCATGGGAATACTGCAGTGTAAGTATGAGAAGCGGTCAAAAGTTAGTTTACCCAGTGCTGTTGTAAATTTGAATAGTCACTAAATGAACAATTGTAAGTCAAGGACTACCTGTATGGCAGAGATCTCCAAACTTGGCAACTTTAAGACTTCAACTCCCAGAATTCTGAAGTCCACAAGTCTTAAAAGTGCCAAGTTTGGTGACCCCTGCTATGGTATATGGTGACAGGGCTATAACTGAACTTAAATTCTGCACCACCTTTTTCTCATCTTGTTTACAACATTGAAATTGTGCTAAACTCTGTATTTAGAATAAATTCTGTAAAATAGAGGAGTTTTTTGTTAGTTATATTTAAATATACTGCTTGCATTTTTACAGAAAAGGTGATACTTTTAATACTTTTCCTTAGTTGTAAACTGAATGCTGACACTCAAAGCAACAAAAATGTATTCTAGAAGATTTTTTTTTAAATTCTAAACTCTCTTGCCAGTGAATTGGCACCTTAGAATATTGTTGTAAACTACTTTGAGTGCTTACACAAGCAGAAATGTGGGTTATAAATTTAATAATAAAATACAAACACTGCATTTATGGTGTTGCATCCATTATGTATCCTCAGATTAGTTGCTAGGAGTTCAAGTAATATTAAGCCGTAGCATGCTTTGATTGTATGAACCTATCCATTGCTTCAAATCAATATATAGCTGCAATTGTGACTTATTTAAAAAGCAAGGCAAGTATATTATTTAGTTAAGACATCAGATTAGAAACTGAGATTGTGAGTTCTACTTCAACTGTAGGCACGAAGTCAGCTAGGTAACCTTTGGCCAGTCACTCTCTCAGCCCTACTAAGCAGACATTGGCAAACTGCTTCTCAAAAACCTTGCCAAGTAAACTTCAGGAATTTCTCCAGGTCTTAAAAATTAACTAGAAGACGTACACACAAAGCATATATTACAGTATTGTGGAAACTTAGTCATCATGTACTCCAAACATCAGGCATCATGTACTCCAAACAATTCCAGATCAAAAAACAGTAATGGGAATTTGATAGGTCAAGAAATAAAATACAATGCATGTTTCGGGATGATTATGTCATTAAATGAGATCTCGATACTGGTCAGTACTGATACCATCACGGTACAAGTCAGGAATTTTCATAGAACAACATTGAGGCATCTGCAATGAGAAATGCAACCTGACATAAAACCATTATTGATTTGCAACAGATGTCACAATGATAGTTCATAAGTTTGTGTCGTGCCACCACATGTATATTTGGATGTTATCTCACTTTGCTGTTGATACTTGTGTTCAATTAAAACCCATTTAATTAATGGGCCCATTCAGTACTCTTGTGTCCCTAGTGGGGTTATTTATAACATTAATAAAGACAGGATATAACTAAATATAACTAAAATAAGTACATTCCAAAATACCCTGCTGTGTTTTATTTTTGTATTCTGTCCATAAGCGTTAGAATATATATAATTAATCTTGGTAGAATAATTATGAAGGCTACTGTAAAAATGTGCCTGGGTCAAAGAAAACCGCTAAGGGGGAAAACTAGAGCCAGAGTTTATTCTACAACAACTTTTGACCAGAATTCCAAGCACATTCCTATTTATGGAAAACGAGAGCCACTACCGCGATCTACTTCTCTGTCAAGTAATTCCTGTTCCATTGAATTGCCAAGGGGGCGCTATCCTTTTTACCCAACTGTTCTAAGGCTAACTCGGCTGACCTTGCTTTTTTGCGCTAATTCGTAATGTAGCGAAGTATGAAAATATTGGCTGCCTCTCTGACCAATTGCGCTCCTCTCGTCTCTCGGAGGCGTTCCTATCTCCTCCCCAATTGGGCAAAAAACTCCTCAGCTCTCTGCTCTGAGACTAAAACTCGGCTTTTCGTGGGGGGGGAGAGAAATTGCGATTGGTTCCACCGGGAGAAGGGAAAAAACGCTATTGGCGGCTTTGAAGCCGAGTGGGCCTGGCGATTCCCAGGAAAAGCGAAAGCGACCTTCCCTTTTCTCCGGTTAGGATTTGATTGCTGTGAAGGGAATCCCTAGAGAGAGCTTTAGAGATTGAGCCATGGAGAAAGTGTTGTGCTCTGCTCACGGTGAGGTCGTAGACGGGTGGACGACGGGGTGATGAGCAGGAAACCTTGGCCGAGAATGGCTTGTAAAATTCGGAGGTGATCGGGATATTTCCCCCCCCCCGTCAGTTTTTTCTAATAGTAACTACTTATGCAGTGCCAGAAAAAAAAAAGTCTGGTAGATTAATACGTAACGTAAATATGCAAGTTAAAAAAATGTTTTGGTTCTTAGAAAAAGTTTAAAACATTTGCTTCCTGGTTTGAAGTATTAAATGGCTCCCCTCCCCCGCCCCGTTTACAGAAAGTAAAAGCCTTTCCTAGCCACACGTAGCACCATAAGTAGAAAATCTGAGAAATCTTTTTTTTTCCTGCGTTAGGGCACTACTGTAATACAAAAAAGCTTCATTTAATGAAATCAAAACTTGATATTGATCAAGGAAATTCTTGCTTGTTCAAAAGGGATTGAAATAATGGTTTATATAAGTGTCAGATCCATGTATCTGCCATTCTTTAATGGAAGAAGTGGGGAGGGAAGTTAGTATAAGTAATCCTTTTTGATGTAACCTGAATGTATTAAATCTTATACTGAATTTGTATGACCTACACATGATATACAACTGAAGGTTGGGTGCCAGATGTCCAGAAACCTATCACCTCTTTAAAGAGACAGCAAGGGCAGAAGGGATCATAAAAATTCCAGCTCTGGAAGATAAATCCTGAGAAACTCTTCAAAAGATGGTTCCCAAAGAAGGGAAGGGGGAATTAACATGTTGGGTCTTTGTTTGACAAAATACACATCAAGATAAGGGGAGGGGTTCTAACTTCCCTTATCCACCACTGAATGCCTGGGAGCCTTCAGAGCAGGGGTTGCCAACTTTTTGGACCTTAGGGACCACCAACCTCATAATTTTAGATCCCAGGGGCCACTAACTGGTTCTGTGGGCGTGGCCTAACTTGTGGGTGTGACTTGGTGGTCATGTAACTGGCTTATATGTACATATAAATGTATAAATATTGAATTTTTTATTAAAAAAGAACAACTTTTACCCAAAATCAGGCAAAGCAGGCAGGCAGATTGAATTGCTCACAGAATCACAGATTCATTCAGAAATCTATCTGCCATTGGCTAATTCAGTCTGTCACATAAAATTTGCTTACAAGGAAACTCATAAAATTTGCTAGCAAGCAAACTCACAAAATTAACTCACAACACACCATGTATGTAAATATTGAATTTTTTATATGAAAAGCAACTTTTATCCAAAATCAGGCAAAGCAGGCAGATTGAGTTGCTCACAGAATCATTCAGTGATATATCTATCAGCCATCGGCTAGCTCAGTCTCTCAAATTTTCTTGCCATGAGTCTGCACTGAATTTGCTTGCAAGCAAACCTTCAGTCCTAAGGGAGATTCGGCTGTGCTTATCTAGAAAGCAAGAAATCCAACCATTTCCTGCTTCCTTGCTAATCTAAATCTCCCGGCACAGCAGAACAGATGATGATCGGGGAAAGGAAAAAAAGCAACTTAGCAGACAAGTTTGCCGGGTAAGGAGTGAGTGGGCGGGGAGGGTTCCCGCGGGCCATGTGGGCTGAGCAGCCTTGTGTTTCTGCACAGCCTGGATTAATTTGGGGGGTGCTCTGGGGGTGAGATTTCTCTGCGGCCCATCAAAATTTTCTCACAGCCCACCCGTGGGCCACGGCCCACTGGTAGGCAACCGCTGCTTTAGACTTTGCTTTGAATCCTGCTGGAATCATCTCATTTCAATAAAGAATTCCTTTTGAAACATCCAGTGATCAGAAGTTCATTCTTTTCGGTTGAATCCAGTAGCTGACAATAGGACAGAATTCAGCTCAGAAATCGAGGGTGCCTTTTGTTACCAATAAAACAAAAATCAGTGTCCCAGGAATCTTCAAAGTTATATTCATCATATGGCACAGAGAAATATTTTTCTATAAACACTAGACATGGTAGCCCTTGTCTGTTTATTCTTTCTCTCTGCCTAACTCTCCTCACTAGAGGCATGCATAAGTGCTCCATTGTGCCTCTTGTCCTATTGTCCCCATTTATTTGTATCTATTTCCTGTATTCTTATTATCTTGTAAGCGATTGACAAATCAAATAAATAAAATAAATAAATGGGGAGCTCAGTAAAATTGGAAATCCTGGGGAGAGGGCTATTGATATTAACAAGTTTCTAAAGGGTGTTATATGGGAAAATACCACCAGCCTTGATGTCTGTTAAATCAGAGGATATTCAAGTTATTAAAAACAGTTTGATTTTAGAATCAGTTTACTGTAATTTATGCTACCTTTCATTGGATATGTTCAATGTGCCTGGATAAACATTTGGAGGGAAAAGTTACAGTTTGGATTCCTGCTTTCAACAGGGTAGACTTGGTAATCTAAGCAACATTTTCTAAGAACCACAGAGAAAATATAAAATTGATATGTGAGCCTTCTGAATACTTCTGAAGTGAGTTTTTTTAAAAATTAGTTGGCTTGGTACTTTTCTATCTCTGATTGAACTTCATATTTTCATTTCCTTCCCATTCAGGGTTTCCCTGTTTTTTGAAGACTGGAAACCGAGATGGCCCAAATAAAGGCAAAAGCTTTTATATGTGTGGAGTCCAAAATCAGAAGCCATGTGGCTTTGTGCTACCCACTGAGTAAGTTGAGTTTTAAAAATACAAGCTTGGAGAATTATCAGTTGCTTACCTACTGTTCAGCAGTTGTTTATCAAAAAGTAATATCTGTGCCACTTTAACATAGAAAAATATTTCTAAATATGTATATCCAATCATAACTGAAATACAGTTTTATATTTAGTTTATAATTTTAACTTGAGTGACAATGAGGTATCATTGGAAAATACATTTATGCCATAATTATACAATATATTATTTGAAATTGAAATGTTAGTTGCCTGCTTCTGCAGAGGCTTAAAGGCTCTACTAAAGGCTTTAATAGATTTTTGTGCTGTTTATTTTACATCTTGCTTTTCAGGCCCTTTTTATAAAACATTTTATTAGAGCTGGATTAACATGTGCTTGTCCCCAAGGCAGGATAGAAGAAGGCCATTAATTCTTGTATCCACCTTACAGTACTGAGAAGGTAGTCAGGTTTAAATATTTTTCACCATCTTTGATACTACCGAGGTAGCATAGACATTTATTTTTTTGTGGCAAATATTTATGTAAATAATTGCCTTTTCTTTCTACAGTCTTTCTCCTTCTTATTGCTTGGTGCATGAGGACTATATAGTGGAGCTGCAAGTTTTGATTAGGCAAACAGAAACAGACCTCTACAGGTATATTTTCAGGGGGACATTAGATGCTTTGACAAAATAGTGTCAATTAATTATGGTAATTTATACCCAGTGTGATGATCCATGTTTTGTTCTCTAAACTAGATTGTTTTATCGATGCAGTAAAGGTAAAATCGAAGGGAAGAAAATGTGTGGACATGTCCCCTGGCAGGTATACCATACCTATTTATAATAATTCGATATCTTAAACTCTTGTACCTTGATTTATTACTATTTCTTTATCTTCTATTCATCATGATATGAACTACTATTCCAGATTAACTATGGGAAGTTCTAAAAAAAAGCAAAATAAAATTTGCTTTTCAGGAAAGAACATTTTTGTTAAAGATATTTAGTGGATATTAGTGAAAACTGAAGACAACATTAATAAAAGATTAAATATTCACCAAGGTGGCATTTATAACTGGGGATTTCCAACAGATTGTATTGCTTTGGAATTGAGGCCAAAAGCCCATGGTAATAGTGAAAAGAAAAAAAGAAAAAGAGAGAATGTTGGGTTGATTATAATAATCTGAATTAGGATAATAATGTAGAACAACATAATGTGGAAAAATAATTATATAATTAGTAGTTGCATAACTTATGAATAATCAATAATTGCTATTTCTTATTATAGTTAGAGACTTTGCAAGATATATAAAAATTAAGGTATTTCTCAATTTGCATGTTAAAAAAAACTACAGCAGATAATCTTATTTAAATGAGAGTAATATAAAGTATAATATTTATACTAATATTTCATGTGGCTGTTTTACAGGATTCAAGTACCAGTGAACTACCAGCTAATCCACAGTCTCAGCTTCCTTTGGAATTGCTGCATGATCATACAAATGAAAGAAACCCATTCAAAGTTTCCAGTGGGAATCACAAGCAATTTTCTTACAAACAAATTAATGAAGATGGAGATCGAAATTCAGGAGAAAAAGAAAATCAGAAAAGAGATGTGCAGACATCTGATGGAGAACAGCCACTCAACTTGCAGACTTTGTCTATCAAGAAAGAATTTTCATCAGTCATGCACATAAAAAACAAAGTTTTTGAAAGCAAACATGAATGTTCATCCAGAGAAGAAACAAAAACTCAAATAAAATCAAGTGAGCTTCAGACTGAAAGCAAAAAAATATTAGACAGACAAAAAAGTAATTCTAGCAAAAGATTTGAGATTTCTTCTAATCACATGCAAGAGGATTCATCTTTGAGATTTACTGGACATAATTTGCAGAAAAATGAAAATCCGAAACAATCATTGTCAAACTTCAGTTGCCACACATCAAGCATAAAACCTATTAATGGAGAAAAATTTGGAAAAGATGAATCAGAAACCTGTAGAAGCAAAATAGTTACAATGAAAAAAAGTAACAACTGGAAAACAGAAGGAAAAACACAGATACCCAAAGAGCTTGTGATTCTTCAAGAACCAAGGAGCTTCTCAGTAGAACATGCTGGAGACAATATAGCAAAAACACCAATACTATTTCAGACACGGAAAACTCTAGAAGAGCAAAAGTGTACAGAGAAACATTTGGACAGTGATAAACAAGAAACACTTGTGTCATTCAGTGGGCAAGCAATTGATTCCCAACAAGGAAAGGATTGCATTCAGAAAAAATCATCTTCCATATTGTCTAAAGTAGCTTCTCTGCAGATGGCTAACAGCATGGATAACAAAACTCTTCACAGCCAACTTTCAGCTCAGCTGAATCAGAAGCAGGTCTTGCATCTAAGTATTAATCTTCTTGCATTAATCTTCTTGCATCCAAGTATTAATTTTTCAGTGAGGCAAAATATTTTCTGTATTAAAATATTAGTTTCTTACTCTGTACTAAATTGCTAGGGCAGATTGGGCTATTCATAGCCGTTTAAAGGTTATTTAATTACAAATTAGCAGCAGTCACTTTAAAGGTCCTAGATGGTCCACTTGAGAATGAAGGCATAAGTTTTAATAGTTGCATTGCCTTAGGAATAATTTGCTGAAGGCTAGATTTGTAAGTAGACCTGAAATAAGTAATACATGGGGCCGGAGCCCAAAGTGTATGATTGCTTTCTCCTTTTTTCCTTCATTCAGAAGCTGTCTTTTCCACCAAGCAGAAAATACTGGTAGTTTTTAGGGTTAGAGAGGAAGGGAAACATAGACATGAATAAGAGTTTGGGATTATTAACCTTTTTCTGATAAACACATTTCATTTATGATATAGTTCTTAACTATTTCACCTATGGAGAAAATGAAAGTGAGTTAAATGACTTAGCCTCTTGGTAAGTAATCAGTAACTTCTCTTTTTCCCCTTTTGTTTTGTTTTTTAAATTTGTCTATAGAGGACTTTGAAAATAGTGAATGTGCAAGCTCTCCCAGATAAGGGTAAACGATTATTAAAGCAAGTGCAGGAACTAGAAGCTGCTCTTAGCTCTTTGAATCTGGAAGCAGAAGAATGGACAAAGGAAGGTAAGCCTTTTTAATAACAGAATGGTAGCATTATGAAATTTCTCTTAAGTTTCACCTACTATATTTCCACAATAGTTGGCTACAAAGATAAATCCTGGGAAAGCAGGCAGGGTAATATTGGATGAGGTGTTTGCTGTTAAATTATCTTGAACTATCTATTTAGATAGAAACATTTCTGAGTTGTGCCCATCACTAATACAACACCTGGATCATGTTACAGAATAAAATCATAGCTGATATGTGACTAGTAGGACACTCTTTTCTATTTGCATTCTGAAATTAGCCTACCCAGAAAAGACAGCCACAATTATTTTCTTCGTGTTTCAGACCATTTGTGCAGTGCAGCAGATGTGAGGCATAAGAAGATACAGCCTAATCTGTTCACCAAAGTCAACCTAACGGAGCCAGGTGCTATCACGGGGAAAGAGCCACAGATTTTCAAGAAGAATCCTCTGCCTAGTTCTCTGGAACTTCATCTTCCTTGGGGACCCAATCAGTTCTGCCGTAATACTTTTAAAAATATGTAGGGAAAGGGATAACCATACTGATATCAGAAATGGATGTGGAATATATGCTTAATAATGGAAGTAAATCAAAACTCATTATTTAATTAACTCTCAATTTTACAAATGAAAAGATAAGAAACATACAAGCAATATAGATTTTTGTTCATCAGTTTTCATGAAATAACATTTTCATGAAGACCTTGTCTTGATTTATTTGATGGCTGGTCCTATATTAATCACTATGGCACAACAAGTTTAAAGTTGCTAATTGTATAACTTCTGAAATTGACTTCTAGATGATTTCAAAAGGAAGATGCTTTATGGAGGCCCAATGACTAATGATAAACTTCTGGCAGTACAAAATGCTACATGTGATGCAATTAATCAGCTCCACAAATCTCTTGAAAGTTGCCCCACAAAGACATCTATCAGTGAAGATCCCCATGGATTGAAAGTAAGTGAAAATAAAAGGAAAACTTCCTGTAATGTTCTCAATCAATGTGTCACCAGTTCCATTTTAAGAGCATTCATAAAGTGCCCTAAAATTCAAGATGAATTTTTCACAAAGGAGGAAACAATGTAATTTAAATAGTTTGCTTACAATATTCTGGTTTCAATAAAGCCTACTAAAACTTTGTTTTCATTTCCAATAAGAGTGTTTAAAAAATTGTGTAGGCATCTAATGTTAAAGAATGAGGTCTCATAAAATTATTAGGGCTGCAACAGCAGCATGAAATATCTATGAATTTTAGTAAATTGTAGAGATGTATGATCCAAATTAAACATAAGAAATGATACATTTATTTCATATACTTAATTTTCAAACTACATCTGTCTGCATTATTTCTGTCATTAATCCAATGCAAATACTTGGCTATATTGAACAATCATCATTCATATAATATATATATTTGTTTTTATATGGAAAAACAAATATATTATATATATATAATTTATTTATAATATATTATAAATATATATATAATATATATATTTGTTTTTATATGGAAAAAGAAAATAAGAAGTATATATACAGGTAGTCTGCATTTAGCAATTACTTGTTTGGTGACCCTTCATAATTATGATAGTGATGAAAAAGTAACATAACTACTGGTCGTTACATTTATGAACTTTTTAGGTCTGTAAAGTAAAGGAAAACTGAAGTAAAATCATAAGCACAGTAAGTTGCCAGTCTCAATTGTTGTTAACCTAGGACTACATGTATTATACATCTTTAACTTAACATTATTTATACATATAATTATATATTAATGTAATGGAGAATTAAAATTCTTAACAATATAAACTGATAAAAGCAGTCCAGCATCCTAAATATTCATGGGATTTTTTTTGTGTATTGTTTGTGATGTATTGTTTGTCACCCAAAATCAGTTTAATAAAAATAATCCTATAAATTGGGTTCATAATAGAATATTTCTTTATTTTGGAATACTTGAGATAGAGAGGTGAACTCTTGAGACCATTATATAATTGAGAGAAAATTAACATATTTAATATTAATCATATTAGTATTTTTTTAGGAGAAGCTACTTTTTTGATTTAAGGTAGTCTTGTCAGTAGCAAGGAAAAATAAATTGTGTTGACTAGACCAGGGGTCTGCAACCTTAAATACTCAAAGAGCCATTTGGACCTGTTTCTCACAGAAAAAAAAAAAACACTGGCATCCACAAAACCTGGGTGGGCGGTGGCCAATTCAATGTCACTCCCATGTAGTCACATGACCTCCTAGCCATGCCTACACAGCCACAAAACCCTTCTCTCTTGCTCTCTCTATGTCTCTTTCTCCCTCCCTCTCTGTCTCTCTCTCTCTCTGTCCCTCCCTATCTTACCCTCTTTCCCCTCCCTCTCTCTTCCCTCATCTTTGTGTCTCTCTCCCCCTCTATATCTCTCTCTGTACGTCTCTCTCTCCCCCCCCCATCTTTTCTTCTCTCTCCCCTTCTCTCTGTATATCACTCTGTGTGTGTGTCTGTATCTCTCTTTCTACCCCCCTCTGTGTGTGTGTGTGTGTGTGTGTGTCTTTCTCTTGGAAAGCTGTCACTGGGTCAAGCCAGCAAGCTCTCTTTGAGCTCTTGGCTATTCCTTTTATTTCTTCTTTTTGGAAATCCAGGCTGGTCGAGAAACAATCACCAACTGTGGCAGAAGCTTCCCTTCAGGTGACCCTCCTCCCTCTCCTTGTCTTGCATCCCGCTGGTCAGATGTGATCGGCCAGGAGGATGTGAATGCATGGGAAGACTCTCCTCAAGCGAGCGCCAAAGCGCAGGAAAGGCGCACACAGGACAGGCTGCTGCTCACTTGAGAATCTTAACTATACTAAGGTTCTGGCCATCGTCTTGCCATGTCATCTTGCCATGTCGTCTTGCCCGTCGCGTGCGTGGGGAGACCCTCCTCAAGCAAGCCAGCCAGGAGGTCGCAAGAGGAGGGGGGGGTCATCCGAAATAAAAGAAGAAATAAAAGGAGTAACCAAGAGCCCCAAAGAGAGCTTGCTGGCTTGGCCCAGCCTAGGCTTTCTGAGAGAAAGAGAAGAGATGCAGAGAAAGAGCGAGAGAGAGACACACACATACAGAGGGAGAGACATAGAGAGGGGGAAACTGGCTGACAGGCGAGTGTTTTTGGCGAAGGTGCTCCGGCTTTCTCTGAGCCTGATCCCAAGGGTGGACATACGAGGTTTGGCAGGGCCAGCCCCCTTTTCCTGCTGCCCTGATCTTCTTAAAGCCGTGGCTGGGCACTGCGGGTCTATCCCCCTTTCCACCATCCTATCCTCCCAGATCCTATTCCCACCCCGCCAGCACTCATGTTAGTGAGGCTGGTGTCGGTTGTGGCCAGGCCAGGGTCTCGGAGCGGAGAGCAGGTTGCGCATCTCCCCAAGCGACCGAGGCACACCCAGCACCAACAAGGGCCGGAAGAAGCTCCAGCAAGAGTGAGGCGCCAGAGAATTGGCCAGAGCCGCTTCTCCATCCCTGCCGTCACCTTTACCTTCTCAGGCCAGGAGAGGGAGGGAGAAGGGCAGGACCAGTCAGTGATGGGACAGGAATCCGCATGGAGACCTGGTGGCCACCTGGGATGGGTTGGCCGCCGGGGCTCTAGAGCGAGTTGTGCCTCTGCGACCTCTGACCCGGCACAGATCCCATTTGGCTCCGTGGTATACGGAGGAGCTACGGGAGATGAAGTGCCGGAAAAGACGTCTAGAGGGCATTTGGAGGGCGAGCCGTTCTGAGTCTGATCGAACACAGGTGAGATCTCATATTAAGACTTACCTTGTGGCGATAGGGGCGGCGAAATCTTCGTATTTCTCTGCCCTTATTGCGTCGGCAGGAAATCGGCCTGCCGCCCTGTTTAGAGTGACCCGCTCTCTACTTGAACCGAGAGCGCGGGATGACCTCTTGCAGGGTAGAGCGGAGGAGTTTTCTCGATTCCTGCATGACAAAATCGCTCAGATTCGGGAGGGGCTTGACTCCAATTGGATGGTCCCGGGGGAGGTGTCCGGGGCAGGTCTTGTGGATGTTGTTTGGGGGGAGTTCGACCCTGTGACCGCCGAGGGTGTGGACAGGTTGCTGGGGGGTCTGAATGCCACCACCTGTTTATTGGACCCGTGCCCTTCCTGGCTGGTTTCGGCCGCCAGGGAGACGACACGAGGCTGGCTCCAGGGGATTATCAACGCTTCTTTGAGAGAGGGGTCGCTTCCTACCGCCCTGAAGACGGCGGTGGTGCGGCCCCTCCTCAAGAAGCCTTCCCTGGATCCAGCTGTTTTAAACAACTACCGTCCAGTCTCCAACCTTCCCTTTCTGGCGAAGGATGTTGAGAGTGTGGTGGCACGTCAGCTCCCTCAGTACCTGGAGGAAACAACTTACCTCGATCCGTTCCAATCGGGCTTCAGGCCTGGGCATAGCACTGAGACGGCATTGGTCGCGTTGGTTGATGATCTCTGGAGGGCTCGTGACAGAGGGTTCTCCTCTGTCCTGGTCCTATTAGATCTCTCGGTGGCTTTCGATACTATCGACCATAGTATCTTGTTGCGACGGTTGGGGGGGTTGGGAATTGGGGGAACCGTCTTTCGATGGTTCTCCTCCTTCCTCTCCGACCGTTCGCAATTTGTGTTGGCGGGAGGGGAGAGGTCCACCTCTAGGCCCCTGGTTTATGGGGTGCCTCAGGGGTCGGTCCTCTCCCCTCTCTTGTTCAACATTTATATGAAGCCGCTGGGCGAGATCATCCGTGGTCTTGGGGTGAAGTGTCATCTGTATGCAGATGACACTCATTTGTACATCTCCACCCCGGACCACCCCAACGATGCTGTGGGGGCTATGTCTAGGTGCCTGGAGGCCGTGCGGGACTGGATGGGCGGGAACAGGCTTCGGCTCAACCCATCCAAGACCGAGTGGCTGTGGTTCCCGGCGCCCCGATATAGCCAGCTGATTCCTTCGCTGGCTATTGGGGGGAAATTTTGCCCCCCACAGAGAGGGCTCGCAATCTGGGAGTCCTCCTGGATGTACGGCTGTCGCTTGAACATCATGTCGCGGCCGTCTCCAGGGGGGCATTTCATCAGATCCGTCGGATCTACCGGTTGCGGCCCTTTCTGGATCGGGACGCCCTGCGCACGGTCACTCAGGCCCTTGTCACCTCTCGCCTGGACTATTGTAATGCCCTCTACATGGGGCTCCCTGCGGGGAGCACCCGGAGACTCCAACTGGTGCAAAATGCGGCCGCGCGGGTGATCATGGGGGCGTCGCGTAGCGCCCACGTGACGCCTCTCCTGCGCGAGCTGCATTGGTTGCCGGTGGCTCTCCGGGTTCGCTTCAAGGTTCTAGTTTTGACCTTTAGGGCGATCCATGGCATTGGGCCAGGTTACCTGCAGGACCGCATCCTACCAGTGATCTCCAGCAGGCCGGTGCGCTCACACAGGGAGGGCCTTCTCCGGGTCCCGTCGGCCACCATGTGTCGCCTGGCAGCCCCGAGGGGTAGGGCCTTCTCTGTGGTGGCCCCTGCCCTCTGGAACACTCTGCCGCCGGAACTACGTACCGGCACGGACCTGAGGGCCTTCAGGCGTGCGCTGAAGACCTGGCTTTTTGAGCAGGCCGGCCTGGGCTGAGGTGGTTTTAACTTGTCTCCATTTGCTCTGTAATTTTAAATTGGGGTTTTAAGGGTATGGGGTGGGTTTTTTCTTATTCGGCCAATATTTAATTTAATCTTTTTTTAACTTTTGTATTACTGTTGGGGTCTGGATTGGCTGTACACTGCCCTGAGTCCCTAGGGAGAAGGGCGGTATAGAAATTTTATAAATAAATAAATAAATCAGAGAGCCCAAAGAGCCACATGCAATTCAGGAGCTGCGGGTTGCTGACACCCGGACTAGACCATTGTGGGACTTAAGAGAGACCTTCAGTACCGTAGATTACCAATACTTACTATATTTATGTATAATTATAAAATAACATTAGATCTTACAATAGCAGTTGATTTTTTATTTTTATTTTTTTTCAGATCTCTCTATTGCTGCATCAAAAGCAAGCCCTTAGTTGGCTTTTGTGGAGGGAGAATCAGAAGCCATGTGGAGGAATTCTGGGTAATATATGTGTAGCAAAATAGCTGTGCCCATAGGTTAAAAGGCGGGAGCCCTGAAAGCCCAAAGTTCATGGTGTTCATGTCATACATAGCCCCATGTTCTACAGAAGAGATTTTGCTAAGATCCTAAAGTACATATCAGATCACAGATTATCCTAAATAAACTGAGTACCTTTATATACAGCCTGAAGAAGAATGAGAAGAAAGCTGACAACCAATTTAATATATTTTTTAGAGAATTAGACACAATTAGGCTTCTCTCTATTTCTTCTTTGAAATTTCCTGCTGTTTATCAGAAGCTGTTTCAGCAGTATTAAACTCCATCCTTTTTAGGCCTTGGTTCAACAAGTTCCTCCTCTGTTTAGGCCTTGATTCCCCAAATTTCTCCTTGAATTCTGCCTTTTAGTTTTTAAAAAGACTAAGCTTTTCCTATTTATACATACTCTTTGTGGAAATATAATTTACAGTAGGATTTTAATTTTAATTCTCAGAAGTGGATTTGGTTTCAGCTCCAATCAGCACTTTAGCCATTTTTATAGACAAAATTTAATCCATCCATTTCTCTTTATTTTTTAAATAAAAATGGAAAAATATAGAATTATTAGTGGAAAACAGGATCATATGGAAAATGACTCAAAGATGAATCAGAATTAAGGTACCCATGTACATAAATCCATATTTTTCTTTTCTGTTTTTTTCTTTCCAGCGGATGATATGGGCTTAGGGAAGACTTTAACAATGATTGCCCTCATTCTGGCCGAAAAGTGCACAGAAAAAGAAAAAGAGAAGAAATTAGAGCTTTGTATGCCCAAACAAGGTAAAATAAAAATCACTTTCTGTCATTTCATTTATACAGCATAATTGGATTGTTTCTGATTAATTATTTAGAAAAAAATATGGAAGTATTTTAAGTTTTTTAAAATATCTTCATGAACTATTTATGCAGGTAAGTTAGGTATTGACAGGATTGATCACTAGATTAGGTGAAATATTAAAACTATAGGGAAAAAATGCTAAGGAAAAGAGTTCCTTCTCCTCTCCACAAACAGAATTAGCTAAGATCTGGGGCCATGAAATACTGACCATTAAGAAAGATTTAAAGTTGATATTAGGGAAGGAAAATATGAGGGGCAAGAATCCTGAAGGGACATACTGTGCACTGTGGTACTTTGTTTACATTCCATTTCACCTAGTAATGTTTGCATTTTCAGGTTCTGTTGATACCTGTTCACATGGCACCTTGATTGTCTGTCCTGCATCTCTGATTCATCACTGGAAAAAGGAAGTGGAAAAATATGTAAAATTTGGCAAGCTGAAAGTGTGCTTGTACCATGGACCTAACCGAATTAAGAATATTAGTATGTAAGTGCCAAGAATTTTAAGATGTAATGTATTTTGCCCTATGCTATTGCTTTGATATGTTTGGATGCTGAAAGAAAAGCATGCCTGAAAAGCCATTTAAGAATAAAAGCACACACTGACATTTCAGCTCTGACTTAGGCCTCTAAACTCAGCAGTCATCTTCAGTCATCATTAGTGATGAATATCTCAGCTTACTCTATGGCCAGTGCTTTTATCAGAGCTATTCAAGAATATAACTAAGTATACAGATTTATTCAGTGCAAAGTTTCCTTGGAAAATTGATTTGGAATCCCCTAAATTGCTCATAAAAAATATTTGTGATCTGCTCCGTTCTGTACTTGTTGTTAGCAGTTGTGCTACAGTACATCTTTGTGAAGCTGATAAAAAATTCGGTCCCAGTTACCTTAAATTGAGGAGTGCCTGTATTTTTGTGGTGGAACTAGAAGCAGCTGTCTGCTGATTTGTTTGTCCCTTCCCCCATGTTTGGAAGAAAAAAAGTGGGCAGAAACATACAATTCTTTAGAAACTTTGAAAGCAGCCAGGTTTATTATTCATCAACATTAAGATTAAAAACAGAAAGATAATTCTGAGGTGCCAGGTTCTTTACTAACTATTTCTCTTTGTCTTTGCAGCCTTTCTCAATATGAGATTGTTATCACTACTTACAATATTCTAGCCAAGGAAATTCCTATACAAAAAGAAGAAATAGATGTTGCTGAAGATTGTCTAGTTCAGGTGACTGAATGTGCAAAACTGATTTTAAAAGAGAAACAAGGAATCACTCTGTTGAAATAAAAGACTATATTTAAAGATAGACAGACCTATGAACCTTGACATAAAATGATTTGTGCTGGAGCGGTTACAGATTGATTTGTTACAATTCAATATGACTTTTCTGGCTTGTCTGTATTTGTACTGAAATAATTCTCAATGTAACCTTAATTATATGCTATAAAAGCAAGTAGTAAAAGTTAAGTTTAAAGATTAATTTAAATTAAAAATTAATTTTATTTATGTCTATTATAATATGAACTCTAAAACATGATGTTCATATTCCAAGTAAATTTTATGGCACTAACTGAAGGAGTGAAATGATTTCTTAATGTTTCTGATTAAGATACTTTTGATCTTTAAAAAAAACCTCTTTACATCTTGACCTGATCTACAATTTTCAGACAAGTTTGTGGATCCAAATAATTTCATACTTTTAATATTCTGATGTCTTCAGTTCGAAAAAGTATTGCAGTACATTTTAGACCACATATGTTGAGAAAAGATAGCCTTTCATGTACACTGCTAGATACGTTAAATTCAAATGTGCTAACATTTTTGCAAACATCACAAACTAATGCTGAAATCTGTTTCTCTAGGATAAATCATTTCTCTCCTGTCCTCTTGTATGCATACGCTGGGCTCGAATTATATTGGATGAAGCCCATAATATCAAAAACCCCAAAGTGCAGGCCTCAGTAGCTGCTTGTAAACTGAGAGCTACTGCCAGATGGGCTGTAACTGGAACACCCATTCAGAACAACCTCTTGGATATGTACTCTTTGCTTAGGTAAGTTAATCTCATTAATGAGCAGACAAAGGCTGTGTAAACTAAGCATCTTTCTTTCTTTGTTTCTTTCTTTGTTTCTTTCTTTGTTTCTTTCTTTCTTTCTTTCTTTCTTTCTTTCTTTCTTTCTTTCTTTCTTTCTTTCTTTCTTTCTTTCTTTCTTTCTTTCTTTCTTTCATAGGTATTGTCTTCCTTTTTCTCTAATACATGCTCATATTTTCTAATTGTAAAGGAAAGGCTAACTTAATATAAGCCTGACACAAGGATTTTGTTGACATATTGGGCTTACATTTTGTCAGTAGTTTTAAATTAAAGTGATTTGTCCTGAATCCGTTAATCCTCAATAGCAATGTCTCATCTGTCTCTATTGCCTTTCTCTTACTGCCTTTTACCTACAGGTTTCTTCGTTGTTCTCCTTTTGATGAGTTTAAGGTATGGAAGAACCAAGTTGATAATAACACAAGAAAAGGAGGAGAGAGATTGATGATTTTAACCAAGAGTCTCTTACTAAGAAGAACTAAAGATCAGCTTGATTCATCTGGCAAACCTTTAGTAATAACATCTCTCCATTTATTTTTGCCATTCTTCATTCCTTAATAAATCACAGAATTCCAGTTTTTCTTGCCCAAATGTGAAAATAGAGTATATTGCTTTTTAATTAATTAGATAAATTTTATTTAAACCTCAAATATTTTCTATTTATACAATTCCATATATTAAAAAAAACCCAGAATGTTTCTTAAATATTGGTGACAAACAGCAGCTCTTTATGTCAGTGTAGCTAAAAAGAAGTAGAACAAAATCACCTATGCTCTCCATTCCTCACTCAGCATTTTTGCCTAGCATCAACCACATCTTCCTGAGAGCAGTAAAAGTTTAATTCAGTAATATTTGAAAACAAGATGTTTACATTGTTTGCTTCTGCTAAACTGAGATTTTAAATTTTGTACTATGTGCTCCTGGTCTCCAAGTTTATTATACTTGACTATTGCTAGGATTTTGAGAAAAAAATGGGTAAGGCAACAGACTTTTGAATCATTTCTGTACAACACTGTTGTTTTGTTACTTAGATAAATCTATGTTTAAGATGTTAAATATTCTGCAAAATTTCCTTATCGCCAGTATTTTGTTCACATAGCTTATGTACAGTTCTAGGCCTGGGAGTGGTATGAAAAATGTGTCACCTGAATTTTTCGTAGGACAAAACAGTCTTTTACCTTATTAATTTTGAGTACCTGAATTGTACTAATCATGTTGGTACAGTCTTTAAAATTGTTCTGGTTCTTCCTTCCCTTTAGATATCTTTGCCTCAACGTTGTGTTCAGGTGCACAGATTGAAACTCTCTGAAGATGAACAGTCAGTTTATGATGTACTTTTCAAACGATCAAGGTGTGATGCCTGTAAGGGCATAAATTTACAAATGTATCTGTAAACTTAGTTTCAGTAATTAGCTCTATTTTGAGACTACAGTTAACAGTGCTCCTTTTTTTCTTGTGAGAAGGATTTCTGGACAGTTTCTAACTTTGCTCTGTTTTCTTTCTGATGTGAGTTCTGTATCTCCATTTATTTAAAAGCACAGAGAAATCAGTTGTCTGCATGGCAGAGTTACCACCTCAGTGACACATTGCCACAAAAGATTGATGTTTAGATGTATGGATATAGTGAAGATCAATGAATATCTTAATAAATAATGAGTAATGAAATAGATATAATGAAGAACATTAGACCCTGAATCATTTTCTCATACTACGTATTTGCATTCCCTTTGAATTTAACCCTTAGTCTTATGACAGAGGTCTTCAAACTTGACAACTTTAAGACTTGTGGGCTTCAACTCTATGCTGGCTAGAGAATTCTGGGAGTTGAGGTCCACAAGTCTTAAAGTTGCCAAATTTGGGAACCCAGTCTTATGATTTCATAAATCAAAGATATTTTTTTATTTTTGTATATCTTCCATTGTAAAGTTAACATGCTGTCATTTAATTTAATATTTAGAGTGTTTAGTTTCATGGAAAGAAACATCATTATTGTCCTGTAAGGTTTAGTACTGGAAATGATCAGTTTTGTCTTATAGCTTCTGCCTAAATTCTGTCTTTGCTTTAAAACAATGAGAATTTTGCTATATTCCAAAAGGTTGGCATTGTTTGGCTTTTTATATTACACGTTATCAAGACCTCTCTCTTTATAATCTAGGGGGAGGCTCCATTTACAACAGGGTTTCTATGGAAATATCTTGGAATATCTTTCCCCCCAGTGTGAGGTCAGCTCCAACCTTCTTGAGTTTCCACAACAGCTTAATGTCCAGCTCTGCCAGTGGGCTTGGGTCTCCAAAGGAGGGACTTCATGTTGGGGATGGTTAATAGATTAAAATCAGATCCCACCTTCCCACCTGTTCATTCAGCTCCTTGTCTCCTCATCTTTTAGCAATTTTATTTTGTATTTTTATATTGTTGTAATTTTACCTTTTAATATAGTAAGCCACCCAGAGTTACCCTATGGTAAGATGGTCAGCCAATAAATTTAATAAATAAAATAAATACATAAGGAAAGAGAAAAATACTAGCATTTGCTTTTATCTTTGGTTTGCACCACCATCATTATATGGCTCCTGAGAGGTTTTTTTCAAAAGGTTATGGCTTCCAACATAGTCTGCTCTTTCCTTAAAATATGAAGTTACTAAATGATACATGTTAATCTCTCTGCTTACTACAGGTAATTCTCAACTTACAATCACAATTGAGCCCAAAATTTCTATTGTTAAGTGCATTCTGTCCCGTTTTACAACCTTTCTTGCCACTGTTGTTAAGAATAGAATAGAATTACTAATTACTAATAATTTTTAAATGAATTACTGCAATTGTTAAATTAGTAATGCTGTAACACAGTTAAGTGAATCTGGCTTCCCATTGACTTTGCTTGTCAGGAGGTCCCAAAAGATAATCACACAACCCTGGGATATCATAAATATGAGTCAGTTGCCAGGTGTCTGAATTTTAATCACATGACTGTGGGGATGCTGCAGTGGTTATAAGTGTGAAAAACTCTCATAAGTCATTATTTAATACTATTGTAACTTTGAACCATCACTAGACGAATTGCTGTATGTAAGTTGATGGCTACCTGTATTTCAAATATTTTTACTTGCTCTTCATATTATGTTCATTATGTTATAGTGATTTGAGATAAATCCTTTAATAAACTGCATTTTTTTTTTTGGCCAAGGGTTTCTTGGGCACCAGATTAGCTGGCTGACCTACCTCCTGTTTAGTCATTACATCTGTGTTTGTCTGTCTTGGGTTTGTATAAAAACAGGGAAAGAGACCTACATTCACGTTGCTTTGTTATATTTTCTTGATGTTTAGGTCAACACTGCAATCTTTTCTCAAACATCAGGAAACTTCGTATACAGGCTATTCTGGAGACAACCCATTTAATATAGGTAAAGTGTTAAATTTATCTTGTACGCTGTGTAGAAATGTGTTGAAAGGAATCTGATCAGGCTGTTCAACATTTTTGTTGCTGTTTTTGTAACCTTGTTAGGAAGGAAACCTATGAATAGGAAACCTAATTTTCCAATCCACTGGTTGGTCTTCCACCCTCAATTTGTAATGATAGCTTTCAGAAATCAGATTGCACACTTCTGAAATAAATTCTGTTTTTAGCCTGAGAGTTTTTTCTCTTTGATACATATGCAATTTCATCTTTGATAGGAGCACAGCAGTTTAAAGTGTGTCAGCAGGATTCCTCAGAAAAGATAGTGAAATACAGCTCTCCCGTCTCCACCACTATTCATATCCTGTCCCTCTTGCTGAGACTTCGTCAGTGCTGCTGTCATCTTTCTTTGCTGAAAGTGGTAACTATGGCAGGCTTACAATTATTCTTTCCTTCTGATGTTTGAGTTCAAAAATTGTAGATCCTTGGCAATATCGTTTTTCTTTCAGGCTGTTGACCAGGCTAACATGAATAGCGAAGGCATCTCTTTGTCAATGGAAGAACAACTCAGTGCTTTAACACTGTCTGAATCTGATAGCAGTGATCCACTCTCAATGGTGAATCTCTTTGGTACAGCTTTTGGTGCTGATCTTTTTGAAATGACCAAGCAGAGCACCAAGGTAGGAAGACAGTAGCGGTCCTTTCAAGGGAATCCCAGATTTAGTTTCATTTTTAACTAAAATAAGGAGGGTAAAAGAATTATTTATATATATTTATCAACTTGGAGGCAGACCCTCACTACATTCCTATGGACTATTAAAGAACTTCTTTATGGGAAGAGATTTGAGTTTTATCACAGTAGTTTTGACTCTTTATCTTCTGCATCAGCACCAACTCTTCATTTCAGACTCCTGATTGCCATCTTGAATGGCAATCTCCAAGGAATTTTACTTTGATTTCTTTAAATAGAATTTATGCGGGAGTCTTCATCGGTTCCTGATTGCACAGAGCATTGTATTCACCTGAATAGGAGCTAAAGCATTTGTGCATGCTTGTATACATACATAAATATATATGTATTATTATAGCTAGATTGGCTTCAGAGGCCTCTGTAATTACAATAGAGAAGATAAGATTGGCTGAAGTACAGGTAGAAAAGTTCTGCTGAGAAACCCATTTTCCAGAACAGCTCGCACTCAAATTGATGATTGCAATTATGCAGTTTTAAGAATTAATTACTTATTTAGCTTGTTTTCCTTTCCCCTCCCATTTCTTTCTCATTTGTTACCTTTTTAAATTAATATACCTGATGGAGAAATTGACTTATTTCCTATTGAACTTATTTAAGCTCATCAAGTCTTTTCAGATAACAGTAAAATAAAAATGCTTTAAAACAATAAAGCTTCTTAGCTTTAAGTGCGGTGGAACTTATTCTAACTGAACAGGTTTAATGTTGGGCAGGCTCACTGTTATGTGTTCTTTCCTCTCTCATCCTTTTAGATTTCCCATCTGTTAGAAGAACTGAAGGGAATTCAAAATCATTCTCAGAAATGGTGAGTAGTAAGGATTGTTGTGTCAAGCCAACTCAGTATCTGAGAACAAAGCCCCAGTTACCCTCCTTTCTAGTGGCCTTGCTGGGCCCAACTGAACATTGCTGTCTTTTTTTCCCTCTCTGCTGATGAGGCTTGTTCAACCTGAGTCTACATGAGGCAACTCCTAGCCATGCTCATCCTTTTCTAAATTGCCCCATGCTTTGGAAGGCTTGCAAGAAGGCCCTCCCTGCCTAGGGGTGGGATTCAAATTTTTAACAACTGGTTCTGTGGGCATGGGTTAGGTGGTAGGCATGGCTTGGTGGTCATGTAACTGGGTGGACATGGCTTGGTGGTCATGTTATTGGCTGGGCGTGGCCAACTCAATATCACTCACATTGAAGCACGCATCTCCTCGCCTGACCTCTCATGACTGTTGGGGATGCTGCAACAGTTGTAAGTGTGAAAAATGGACATAAGTTGCTTTTTTCAGTGCCATTGTAACTTTGAATGGTCACTCCACACAAGCAAAGTATCAGCAAAGGAGGGGAAAAATACTCCAGAGACGTTCCTGAGACAGGAAGTCTAGTCCTGCCAAGAATGTAGTAAGGGTTAATGGAGAGGCAGTTTCTGTAAGCAAGACCAAAATGTTTCCTTCCTGCCTTCCTTACAGGATTAAGCCAGTAATTTCTTCTAACAACCGGTTCTTCGAACTGCTTAGAATGTTAACAACCGGTTCTAGCGAATAGGTGCGAACTGGTAGAATCCCACCCCTGTACCTGCCCTTTCCAAATCACATGGACAATTTCATAGATAGATTCCGACAAACTGAGTCAGTGGAAAAGCTAGCAATAAAACCTCAAGTTTTAATTAGATGGTATCTCACTTAATGACCATAGCAGAAGTGAAATCATGGTCATGTAATGTCTCACCTAATGAGCACATGACTTAATAACAGAGTTGTCCATCCCAATTGTGGTTGTTAAGCAGAGACTAGCCGTAGAATAACATAGAGATATTTGCCTGAAGAGGTTCATGTGTGGTATTCCAAATTTTTTTGAATGTTAATATGTAATAAACATTTCAATTGTAATTTTATTAAAAAATACAATAACAAAAATAAAACAAAAAATAATAAACAAATAATGGAAAGTATAGAAAAGAAAAAAAATTAAAGAGAAGAAATGGGCGGGGCTTCGGCAACATTTGCTGTATAAGACACACAAACATTCCATCCACTTTTTTTGGTGGCGGGAGGGTGTCTTATAATGAGAAAAATACAGTATTTCAAATCCATCTGGACATTCCATTTTAATGTTCCAAAATAAAAGTTATAATCACCCTTTTGTTGTTTATTAAAAAAAAATACATTCTTAAACTAGTATTTGAAATGTCTTTCTCTAACATTGAAGGAAACTCAATCGTATAGTTAAAAACCTGTTGATCCAAAGGTTCGTAATAGCTAAAAAATAGTTAAGCAATTTCTGAAACTGATTAGAAAAGAAAGAACCCAATGTCCTTTTGAAAGTATCAGCTATGAGCAAGCTGCCCATTCCCTTGACTTCTCGAACTCTCAACCCACCAGAGACCAAGTTATACACTGTGTGGAGCACTTATGGATGATCTCATATCCTCCCCTAATCCAGAATGGAATTATCTACTTATTGACTCTTCATTCCATCACAATTCTCAAATCTCTCTGTGTGTGTTACACCAGTTATGCTAGATTGTCTAGCATTGTGTGAATATTGAAGAAGATGTGTGAACTTGTTGCTGAAACATAAGGTTTGAACCAGAAACAAGGTTATATTTGCTTTGCTTTTGTACTTGGTAGTGTTGTTGTATCTCAGTGGACAAGTATGCTAAAAATTGTGGCAATGCATCTTGACAAGCTTGACCTGAAACATGCCACAGTGGATGGTTCAGTGAACCCAAAACAGAGGATGGATATCGTTGAAGAATTCAATAATAATCCTAAAGGAACCCAGGTATGAAAAAAGAGTTCCAATGTAATAATTTTTCAATGCTGCTGCTTCAGAAAAACTATTTCTAACTTCTAGATATACACCTTAATGTGTTGATTTATACATCATTAAGGCAAAGCAAAATCCCTCCCCCCTGGTAACTTAGTGAACTTTGTGGGAATTTTGCTTTATATCTTCTCCATCTGGTCCACCAGATGTATTGGACTACAACTCCCAATATTTCCAGTCATCATAGTCAAATTATAATGTATATCTGAATGGCAGTATAAATCAATCCTTGAATATATAGGATATCAATAACTTGTGAAATAATAAACCAACTATCCTTCTTATACTTCGCATAGGTGATATTGATTTCACTTCTGGCTGGAGGTGTTGGCCTTAATCTGGTTGGAGGAAACCACCTCTTCCTTCTAGATATGCACTGGTAAGATATAGCAATTTTGTTATCTCTATGTTAGAAAAAAATATGTTGTTCCCAAATCTTATTAAATCTTATTAAAAGAATTACATTATTAATTTAGGTTCCCAAATTATGTCCTTAATTCTTTTTGTCATTTGCCATTCAAAATAACATATCTATACTTGTTGGCTGTTAATGAAATAAATCTAACATCTCCCTATATTTGCCAATTACTTTCTGAATTATTATATTTTCATCCTGCCTTATTTTATATTTTTATTTATTTATTTTATTTATTTCTGAGTTTTATATACTGCCCTTCTCCCGAAGGACTCAGGGCGGTGAACAGCCAACTAAAATACAAGTAAACAAAGTATAAATTATTTAAAAAAGAATTAAACACTAGACTGTCCCAAATCTAAAACCCCAATTAAAATCAATAAAACATCATACCCCGTCCCAAGTAATCTAAAAACCCCATTTAAAATCCCATTAGTCAGCTCAGGCCGGCCTGCTCAAAGAGCCAGGTCTTCAGGTCACGTCTGAAGGCCCTCAGGTCACTGGTCGTTCGTAATCCAGGGGGCATCCCATTCCAAAGGGCGGGTGCCCCCACAGAGAAGGCCCTATTCCTCGGGGTCACCAGACACATAGAAGGCGTCGGGACCCGGAGGAGACCTTCTCTGTGGGAGCGCACCGGTCGGTGGGAGACTACTGGCAGAATGCGGTCTTGTAAGTATCCTGGTCCGATGCCATGGAGCGCTTTAAAGACCAAAAGCAGTACTTTAAAGCGAACCCGGAAGGCCACTGGCAACCAATGCAGCTCGCACAGGAGGGGCGTCACGTGGGAGTATCTCGACGCCCCCGTAACCACCCGCGCGGCTGCATTTTGTACCAGTTGAAGCCTCCGGGTGCTCCCCGCAGGGAGCCCCATGTAGAGGGCATTACAGTAGTCCAGACGGGAGGTGACCAGGGCATGAGTGACTGTGCGTAAGGCGTCCCGATCAAGAAAGGGCCGCATCTGGCGTATCAGGCGAACCTGATAAAAAGCCCCCCTGGAGACGGCCGTAATATGATCTTCCAAAGACAGCCGTACATCCAGGAGGACACCAAGATTGCGGGCCCCTTCTGTGGGGGTCAAGATCTCATCCCCAATAGCCAGCGACGGAGTCAGCTGACTATATCGGGCCGCCGGAAACCACAGCCACTCGGTCTTGGAAGGGTTGAGTCGAAGCTTGTTCTCGCCTATCCAGTTCCGCACAGCCTCCAGGCAACGGGCCATAACCTCCACAGCATCGTTGGGGTGGCTTGGGGTGGAGATGTAAAGCTGAGTGTCATCAGCATAAAGATGGCATTTCACCCCAAAACCACAGATGATCTCTCCCAGCGGCTTCACATAGATGTTGAACAGAAGAGAGGAGAGGACCGACCCCTGAGGCACCCCACACATGAGGGGCCTAGGGGTGGACCTCTCCCCCCTCGTCAACACCAATTGCGAGCGGTCCGAGAGGAAGGACGAGAACCACCGCAAGACGGTGCCCCCAATTCCCAACCCCTCCAACCGCCGCAATAGGATACTATGGTCGATAGTATCAAAAGCCGCTGACAGATCTAAGAGGACCAGGACAGAGGAATAACCTCTGTCACGGGCCCTCCAGAGATCATCTACCAACGCGACCAATGCTGTTTCGGTACTGTGCCCGGGCCTGAAGCCCGATTGGAACGGATCTAAATAGGATGCTTCCTCCAGATACTGAGGGAGCTGACGCGCCACCACACTCTCAACAACCTTCGCCACAAAGGGAAGGTTGGAGACAGGACGATAGTTATTCAAAAGAGCCGGGTCCAGGGAAGGCTTCTTGAGGAGGGGCCGCACCACCGCCATTTTCAGGGCGGTCGGAAGCGCCCCCTCCGTCAACGAAGCGTTGACAATCCCCTGGAGCCAGCCTCGTGTCACCTCTCTGGAGGTAGAAACCAACCAGGAAGGGCACGGGTCCAATAAACATGTGGTGGCATTCAGCCTCCCCAGTAGTCTGTCCACACCCTCGGCGGTCACAGGATCGAACTCTTCCCAGATAACCGTCTCAAGACCTGCCCCGGACACCTCCCCCGGGACCACCCAACTGGAGTCCAGCCCATCCCGAATCTGGGCGATTTTATCATGCAGAAATCGGGAAAACTCTTCTGCCTTACCCTGCAAGAGGTCCTCCCGCGCTCTCGGCTCAAGCAGGGAGCGGGTCACTCTAAACAGGGCAGCAGGCCGATTTTCTGCAGACGCAATAAGGGCGGAGAAGTGTGAACGCCTCGCCGCCCTTATCGCCACTAGGTAGGTCCTAATATAGGACCTCACCTGTGTCCGGTCAGACTCAGCACGACTGGCCCTCCAGATGCCCTCCAGACGTTTTTTCCGGCATTTCATCCCCCTCAGCTCCCCCGTGAACCACGGAGCCAGGTGGGATCTATGCCGAGTCAGAGGTCGCAAAGGCACAACTGGGTCCAGAGCCTCAGCGGCCAACCTATCCCAGGTGGCCACCAAGTCTGTGGCCGAGTTATGAGCCAGAGTTTCAGGAAATGGCCCAAGCTCCATCTGGAACCATTCCGGATCCATCAGGCGCCTGGGGCGGAACCATCTCCTTGGCTCCGCCTCCCTGCGATGGGGGGTGGCGGCACCGAAGTCCAGTCTAAGAAGAGAATGATCGGACCATGACAAGGGTTTTATAACTAGGTCTCCAACGCGATCATTCAACCACTGACCAGAGGCGAAAATCAGGTCCAGTGTGTGTCCCCCCGTGTGAGTGGGGTCAGAAACTAATTGGGTCAGATCCATGGCCGTCATGGAAGCCAGGAACTCCCGGGCCAGCCCAGAGGTTTCCCGGAGCGAAGGCAGGTTGAAATCACCCATGACTAAAAGCCTGGGGGTTTCAACCGCCAGCCCGGCTATCACCTCGAGGAGCCCGGGCAGGGCCGATGACACGTGGCAGGGAGCCAGGTACGTTATCAACAGGCCCATCTGAACCCCCCGACCCCACTTCACAAAGAGAGACTCACAACCGGCCGTCTGAGGAACAGTGGCCTCCCTAGGACAAAGGACTTCTCTAATAATCGCCGCCACCCCACTGAGACCGCGGTCGATGGAATGCTTGGAAACCTGGTGGGCATATCTCTACCAGAGGGACACCGCCCTCTGGGCCCAACCAGGTTTCGGTGACCCCTGCCAGGTCCGCACCCTCCTCCTGAATGAGATCGCAAATCAGGGGGGCCTTGTTAACGACGGACCTGGCATTACATAACATCAGCCGGGTACTCAGGGCCTGAGACTCTGCACAACCAGGCCTGCCAGACGGGTCGGGAGGGTCGGAGCGCGCCACCGCTTGGAGACAGCGGGCACGCGATCCCCTAACTTGATATGGCCCTCTACCCCCGTCATATCTGCCCCTCCCACTTATGGTGCCAATAAAACCCACCCCCTGTGTTTGCCCCCACGACTCATGACCCTCTGGGTTCCCCCAGACGTATATACACATATATATATGTGTGTTCAACTAAAGATGGCAAACATACATAAAACTACTATTTTCCCTACTATAACACCCTGTGAGGTGAGTTCTCTGAGAGTGAGTGATTGGCTAAAGCCATCCAAGTGTTTTCATCCCCAAGAGAGCTTAGAGTTTTCTATGCCAACACATTAACTACTATATGGTGGTGGTGCAGTTGTTAGAATGCTGACTGCTGGCTACCAGCAGTTGGGCAATTCGATTCTCACCTGCTCAAGGCTGACTCAGCCTCCATCCTTCCAAGATCGGTAAACTGAGCACCCAAATGTTGACTCTGTAAATCGCTTAAAGAAGGCTGCAAAGCACTCTGAAACGGTATATCATCTGGCTTTCCAATTATCTTTTAATTGCTGCCCCAGGTGATGAGCTGTGAGTGGCTACTCTTATCCATTACTCTTTCCATATTGCATATTCATTGTATTGAACAGGATTCTAAGTGTGCAATAGAATAAATAGAAAGGAAGAGGCAGGTGAATAGATACTGGGAAAAATGAGGGATGCTATTACTGATTCTTCCAAGGAAAAGATGGATCTAACAAGGTAGAAAGGGAAATCTATTGCTTGCTATTTGACTCTGAAGTTAATTTGTGTGAGAAATGTTTTCACTTTTTTCCTATTGGTCATAAGTGCTTTGTTACTTTTCTCTTAAATATCAGGAATCCAGCTCTTGAAGACCAAGCCTGTGACCGCATTTACCGGATGGGGCAGCAAAAGGATGTTAAGATCCATAGGTAGTGCTTCACAAAATATCTTGCACTGTTGTCATAAGTCTTGTCAGAGGAATTGTGTCAAGAACTGAATAGCGGAGCTGAAAATTGCATGACTAAAATTATTTCAGTTTGACTACTGTTTTTAAAGATTTATAGGAATTTCAATTTGAGATTGTTCAACTAGTTCAGTCACTTGATCCAGTGAAGAATTATCACTTTGCTGAAAACAATCTGGCAGTGCTTCAGAATTTATAGGAAGGATGCTTTAAAAACTGACATAGTTGTATATTGTGCTTGGATTTAGGTTTGTCTGTGAAGGAACTGTGGAAGAAAAGATATCAGAGCTGCAAACCAAGAAAAAAGAATTAGCCCAGAAGGTGTTGTCAGGGAAAGGAGAGTCCTTCACCAAGCTCACTCTGGCTGATCTCAGGCTTCTGTTTGGCATTTAGTTTTACATTTTTTAAAATAAATTTCTTCCAATACACAGAATAAGTGTGCATTTAAAAAGTTTACTGTTTTTTATTAATAAAATGTCTGAATATTATTATGCTACATCTCTTTTTATGTATAAATAATATTTCCATGAAAAGGACTTACTTATTTATTAAATGTAGGTACCACCTATAAAAGTGCATCAGTAAAAGTAGATGGGTATAGAAACAAAATTAAAATAAGTGAAAAGGCAGGAAAACGGCCTTAGGGTGCCAACTATTCCCAAGATTGCCCCATGTGAGTTGGCAGAGCCAAGTCTTCAAACTCTTTTGAAGGGCCGGGAGACAGGGTTCCCACCTCATCTCCAGGAGGAGATAGTCCACAGGGTTGGGGAAACAGCAGAGAAATCTCTCTTCATATCTGCCAAATTCTTTAGCTGATTAGGTCTGTAACAGTGGTGATATTCAAATTTTTTTACTACTGGTTCTGTGGGCATGGCTTGGGTGTGGTGTGGCTTGGTGGGTGTGGCTTGGCTTGGTGGGCATGGTAGGAGAAGGATACTGTAAAATCTCCATTCCCTCCACACCCCACTAAGCTGCTTTCCAGCTCCGTTCTCCTGTGCAGGGCAACAAAAGAAGACCCAGCTGATCAGCTGGGACTCAGGAGGCAAACAATAGATGGGGGTGGGCCAACCAGTGGTGGTATTTACTGGTTCTTCAAACTACTCAAAATTTCTGCTATCGATTCTCCAGAACTGGTCAGAACTGGTTGAATACCACCTCTGGTTTATAACATCTTCCCTGCCTGACCAAGTGGGAATGACTGATATGATGGGGATAACATGGCCCTATGTCCTGTTGGCTTTAAAGGTAAGAACTCACAACTTGAACTGGAACCAGAAACAAACCAGCATCCAATGAAGCTCATGCAGCAAAGGTGTTACATGTGTCATCCTTGGGGTAACCAAGATTGCTTTGCAACCACATTCTGCACCAACTGATGCTTCAAATATTCTTCAGGGTAGCCCCATGTAAAGCACATTGCAATGGTCATATGGAGATGACCAGACATGAGTGACTGACGGGTTTCCTGATGCCACAGTTTGGCAAAGGTCCTCTGCCTCAACTACTGCCTACTCCTTGAGCAGGAATCATGATTCTAGGAAGGCTCCCAGATTATGCACCGGGTCTACCTGAGCCAGTGCATGCCCATCCATCACAAAGATGATAAACCCCTAGATACAGAGGAGCCCACTACTCACAGCCATTCTGTCTCACCTGGGTTCAGCAGAAGATTTGTTCCCCATCCAGGCCCCCACAGAATGCCTTGTCTGTAAAGCCAAGTTTCTGGTAACACACATTCATATGCTACAACATACTTGGAGCTACTGCACCAGAAATTGAACTATTAAACTGATTTTAATGCAATCGGATTTATTATATAATTGTACTTTCATTTTTTCTATTTTGTATTGGCTTTTGCTGTAGTTCTGGTATGATTCTTAAATCTTCAGATTGTTTATAAATTCCATAAATAAATAAGCACATTGTGGATAGAAATGCAGAAAAATTGACATTTCTGCATGCAAATGTGGCTCAAATATTCTTCAATGTTCAGGTGAGGACTGGTCACCCCAATGCTGATAAGACTAACAATTCTCAATAACAGTGAGTGCTTCTTCATTCAATTGTACTAAATGATAGATCTAGGAGCTGTTATATACTGTACATTCCTATGGCAACTCCAGTTTCCCCTGTGTCCTGTCCAATGTGGATTATCAGTACTTGACAAAAGAAGTCCAGTGAAGTAGATTGGATATTTACTGAATAATCCAAGAAACCAATATTGAAGTTGATATTAAGAATAATGTGGTCCTTTAAATATGTTCCTTGTGTCTTGGTGAAAAAATTAAAGCTTATTTCATGTTATAATGTATAACTTTTGAAAAATTCTGAAATGTATCACTTTAAAAAATTGAGTTTGCTAAATTCTAAAGACAGTTCAGAATAGTTTAAAAAGTTAAAAAAAATATAGAGCAGTGTTTAATCTTAAAAGTGTGGTTGTAGGACGTCCATCGGATTCCCCAAGACTCTCTGGAGTCCATAAAATCAAAATTATTGGCCTTGTTAATGTTGAAAAGTATTACAATATTAAAATTCAATCAAATAATTGTGAGGAGTGATAGTGGCAGTTAATGCATTGATTTTAATTTTTCATATAAATATCATACAAACATTGGTTCTTCATAATTTTTTAAAATGTGGAGAAACCTGAGAGAGAAAAATTCAAGAAACACTGATATAGAGGAACTTTTGCATCTGTTTGAGTTATGAATTTGAGGCTGATACAGATACAGCCACTGGTAACCTGTTTAATACTAAGAAATAGACAAAGACTACATGTAATTTCTCTAAAGGTAATGGCCATAGAAACATATATTAAGTTTGAGTCATGAGAAAATGTGCATGGCTATCAATAGAGCAATGAAAACATCAGTAGAATCCCTTGAATAAAATCCAAAATGTTTTGAATTAAACAGGACTCAAAAGTATTGTATAAAATTTATGAACCTAAAGCAGAATTTTAAATGTGAACATCTCATCTGTTGTAATTCATTACTAATAACAATTGAGGAAAAGAGTATGAGTGTCAGGATGGCCGAGCGGTCTAAGGCGCTGCGTTCAGGTCGCAGTCTCCCCTGGAGGCGTGGGTTCGAATCCCACTTCTGACAATATCTATTTTTTATTTCCTGCCATTAAATAAGACTTCTTGCAAAGAGCCCGCTGTTTTGCAAATTGGAACGCGATCGTTTAATGAAAAGGATACTCTTAGGTTGCCCTTTAGCATATACAAACATGTAACAAGCGTTCCCTCTATATCCCAAGAAGGTGGCCGCTACACGCAGGAGACACGACGGTTTGATCTAAAGAACTGAGGCCCCCTCGCGCAGGTTTGGCGTCGCTTCGCTGGAAACCCGACAAATCTTTCGGAGGGCAACCTGCACGATCCACAAGTTTTTTTGCAAACGGGTCTTGTGAATACGTTTGCTGGAAAAACTTGCTGGTTGTTCTGCCTTCTAGTAGGCTTGGTTCTATTCTCTTTCATCTTGTGAACGCTCAAAATTTCTTGAAAAGAGTCTTACTCTGCAGAAGCTCAGGTGCCCTTCTGTACAATAACCTCAGACGATCACACCAAGAGCGCACCAATGCTACGACTAGAGAGGTGTGAGAATTCAATGTAGGAAAAGGGATAGCCAAAGGAGATGTTTAGTTTGTTTCTGTTTAATTCTTAAAAACACTGTAAATTCGCTTTCGTTTTTGGGATTATATTAATAAACAGGCGTGCAATTTAAATATTCTGCTGAAAATCCAACAAATGGGAGAAATGAAATACATTGTAGTGGGTCAAATATAGATATTCCGCTTTACCTCATATTGTGTTTTGGATTTTTCATCTGATGCTTTTATTGGGCTTCAGCTCATTCTTTCTGAACAAAAATATTTTGCCCTACAAAGCAAGAGTATGTTCTGTGACGCGAAACGTGCATGACAATAAATCCAGTACAGCAGTTCAAAACTAAAGCTTTTTTCGCCTTTAGAGAGACATATATAGGCACCGCTGGGATTCGAACCCAGGATCTCCTGTTTACTAGACAGGCGCTTTAACCAGCTAAGCCACGGCGCCCAAACTTGACCACAAATTCTTCGAGGAGACTCTCTAAAGAATAAAATCATTTTAATTTTTTTTTAAATAATAGGTCAATACATTACCTGGGAAAAACCTATCCTGCAGCCTAGAGTAGCAAGTCTATCTTTATTTCCATATTTTGGTCAGATGAACTCAACCACAATGTTATCATGAACTGATCTCAAACAAACTTTATCTTTATGGTTGTCAGTTAAAAAAAAATCTAGACCACTGCTTTTTGTTATCATCTTTTCATATATTAAATAAAGAAGATTATGAACTGATTTTCCTAAACTCTTGTGTTCTCTTTAAGTACATGGACACTTGCTAATGCATTCTAGACTTCTCTGCAGATATAATGTTGGCTGCATCACCCTTGTTAAACAAAATACAATGTAAAAATCCTGTTACATTTGTTTTTGGCTTCAAGGAGTGCCTAAGGAAAGAATAATACAATATCGTTCAAAGCACAGATAGTAAGTTCAGATACTGCTACTTTATTCCTAATTTTAAGGTAAGATTGCTGAAAGAAGCCCCAACTTGCAAAAAATGAGTTAGTGAGCTTATATGGAGAATATAGACAAAGCTAGACTCAAGAACACACATAAAATAAAAAAAATAACTTTTGCAATGGTTTAAGTAATTTTACTTCAAAGATAGCCAATGTCCTGATATCCTGCCCTCATTTCTATCTGGTTGCCCTTTCCAGCCCGTACAAAAGAGTTTCTCAATCTTAGCAACCTTAAAATCTGTCCCAGGGAATGAGTTAAGGAAGGGGTTTTTAACTATAGTACTGGCCTCAGCTGTGACTTGAACAATTAACTGGATATCCTATTTTCTCGAACAGGTTTATCAAATACATTACAGTGGCATGCACACATATACAATAGAATATCATTATATTGTCTTTTATCTCCAATCAGAATTCATATGGCACACCTAGTGCATTTTATTTGCCCTACACTGCAGTTGGTATATTGCGCTGTGGTTTAGGACTCACGGCAGACTCAGCCAGCAATTCATGGTTAATAAAATTATGGTCAGGAATGGCAGGATATTTCAGTATAAACAGAAAATCTGTGTTTCAGTTTCTACAAGTTATGGCAGAGCTAGGAACACTTCCAAAAGCCAGACAAAGTGTTCTGACAATTTAAATATTTAACTGTTGGCTGAAGAGCCTATGAACGGACTCAGATAATCACCTAAGCTCAGTGGTGGGATTCAATTTTTTTTACTACTGGGCGTGGCATGGCTTAGTGGGTGTGGCTTGGTCGCTGTGGCAGGGGAAGGATACTGCAAAATCTCCATTCCCTCCCCATCCCACTAACCTGCTTTCCAGTTCTGCTCTCCTCTGCAGGACAACAAAAGAAGACCCAGCCAATCATCTGGGACTCAGGAGGCAGAGAAGAGATGGGGTCGGGGCCAGTCAGGGGTGGTTTTTCTACGAACTACTCAAAATTTCCGCTACCAGTTCTCCAGAACTGGTCAGAACCTGCTGAATACCACCTCTGCCTAAGCTATACTTTGAAGAGTAAACTGTCAACAAATCCTCCCGCATTTGAGCTGTCTGTATTATAAACACCATTCTACAAAATGGATTTTCTTTTCAGCTTCCAGTTCAAACATGAAATCGTGAAGGGTATGAAAATGGTTTTTCTCTCCCCCTTCGCAATATTATCCCTGCAGGACTTACACTGACCCCCACTTTGACACTTTTCCATAATGACCTCAAACCAATGGGCCTGGGGAACCCAGAATGGGATGGAGTCCATATGTCTATTTAAATGAAGTCTGAGGAAAGCAGAAGTGTAAAATTTAAGATGTTAATGAGGAAGAAAAATCATGAGGTTGTTTGGAGTTCAAGAGAGACAAACATACCAATTAGTGCTAACAAGCTTTGTCTTGTCAGAAGACAATCTCCATAATCCTATCCTGACCTGGGGGAAAAAAACATTTTTTTATCTTTTGAATTTAGCAATGTTAGAAACTAATGAATCCATCCATATCGCATTAGGATAAAGTTTTCTACATTCCAATCTGCAATCGTTTCAGCACTTAAAAGAGAGAAAAAAATAGTCTGACTACAAAAAACTATGATAGTTACAAAGTACAATACTACAGGGTCCATCTTATCTTTGCAGAAATATTATATATAGTAGTATTGTGGGGTTTTAAATTTGTTGTTTTGTATGCCCTTGTTTTTATTATTTTAATTTCAGCCACTTATTTAATTTGTTTTTAAATTTTAAATTTCTCTGTATTGTTTTTTAATCTGGCTGTACTCCCGTCCCAAATGGGAGAGGGGGCGGTATATAAATTAAATTAACAACAACAACAACAACAACAACAACAACAACAACAACAACAACAACAACAACAACAACAATAATAATAATAATAATAATAATAATAATAATAATAATAATATATCTAGTGCTCCAGCTGTTAAGGATATTTTGTTTGCCTGTAAACTGTACTCCGTGGCCAGGAACAATGGCTTAAAATCTAAGAAATTGTGAGACACAGAATAAATTATACTACTTGCAGAGAATGAACTTGGATTATTAAAAGTCTTTCACACTAAAGACTAAGCAAAAAAGACCAGACCATTTAAACTGAGTTTGATTACAGCAATGACGATATATTGAGACAATTGTGTGTGTGTATTGTTTTACAGCTTCTTAGTATGGTTAAATAATTAATTAAAAAACTGCTTGAATTGAAAACTCTTAGTTTTCCTTCACAGTGAAAATATTTATATAAATTCTAGTTTGGAGAATGTTCTTGAACATATTTAATTATAACGTTTGCTTTCCTAATGTAAAATATGTATGTTAAATAGTAATCTGGAGACCTTTAAAACGATCTCATTTTAAGAATTGATTTTCTGAACGAGAGAAAACTTACATCCTTGTCTCACAACTGGCCGGTTAGCTCAGTTGGTTAGAGCGTGGTGCTAATAACGCCAAGGTCGCGGGTTCGATCCCCGTACGGGCCAACTGTTTTATGGATTTTTTTAAATGGAAACAATTTTTGCCGTTTTCTCATATTATTCAGTTTGCTTTCCAATATTTAATTTAGGTTTTGAAGAGATTTCAAATTTTCCTCTGTATCAGATTGTACAGCACCTGAACTGTGCATTTTGAATCCCCTAAATTGCCTATTTAATAGTGAAAAAAAATACGTTTTGTTCCACCGAACAAGGAATTATTACAGAAAAGAATGAAGTTACTCTTAATATATTCTATCATACTTATGAAATGGGACATTTTAGAAATGGAGAAAAATTGAAGGAGGAACTGCCGTGACTCGGATTCGAACCGAGGTTGCTGCGGCCACAACGCAGAGTACTAACCACTATACGATCACGGCGCGCCACTGGAGAGCCGGTGAATGGGGTTGGTGAAGTGATATATAACAGACTTGCCAAAAGGACAACTAACAATGGAGCATAAAGCCTATTGGGTTTTTCTCTTTTCCGAAATATTTTCTCTGGAACTTTAAAAGTCTCTTGCTTTATTTTTGCTTTAGATTTTTAATCAGCAGAAACAAAAGGGAAAAAAAAGAGGATTAACAAGCAAAGGAGAGTGAACCTGCCGGCAAGAATCCGTTTCTTCCCACGTGCTGAGCTTGGAGCTACCCGATGCCGGGTGAGCGAGCGCAGCTTTTCAAACCGAGGCAACCGATCCGCTTTCTTCTGCCATGTTTCAAAGAACGGGGCGGCAAAAAAAGACCATATAACTTCAGAAAGGCATTTCCATAAATGTGGGCTTATAAATCCGGGTACTAAACAGCGGACTGAATTCAAACACCTTGTTGTTGAGGTAAGGGTTATATCAGCTGAGCTCTCCCGGAGCTCGGTGGAGCTTACGGGAACTGAAATTTGGCTCTAGATTTGCTGTTACAAAACTAAGCAATGCATTAGGAATACATGGTTTCGATTAAGTGGGTTTAATACCGAACCTTTGCTACGTATAAGCTGCCCGTTCTTTGTAGACTTCGCACTAGCAAGACATCCTCAAGTCAACGTTTTTTAATAGGTTGGAGGATTTTGGAAAAGCTCCTGAACTGAATTCCTGATGCTTTATACAGGTTTTACCATGGCACAATTTTTACATGTTACATGTTACACATGGGGGCTTCTTAGACTTGAGATACTGTATTGCCCTTAAAATGACACATGATTATGCGTGGCTCTCTATGGATAAAATCAGGGGTGGGATTCAAATTTTTAAACAACTGGTTCTGTGGGCGTCGCTTAGTTGGTGGGCATGGCTTGGTGGTCATATGACTGGGTGGACATGGCTTGGTGGTCATGTTATTGTCTGGGCGTGGCCAACTCAACATCACTCACATCGAGGCACGCATCTCCTCGCCTGGCCTCTTGTGATTGTGGAGATGCTGCAACAGTCGTAGGTGAAAAACAGTCATAAGTCATAAGTCATGAACTGGTAGAATCCCACCCCTGGATAAAATGAATCAATTTAGTTGGGGCTGGTAGCACTCATAAGTCTAAACATGACTATTATTCTCAAAGCAGTGCATAACAAATTTGGAAGATCTCATGTTAAGTTCACAACAGCCCAATCAGTTAGTTTGACCCTGCTGGGCAGGGATTATTCTTCCCCATGAAGCTTATTGGAGGATCTTGGAACAATCACTGTTTTTGATCCCCTCCTACTCCCCTAGATTGAATTTAATTTTATAGGATAAAACAAGGGAAGAACCCTGTTGAGTCTTCATGGATGGACATGAGGGATACAGGGTCACAACTGGGAGAACAACTATGTCGGCCAAACAGGAAGAAACCTATCAACCAGACTGCACAAACATGTCCTGGCCATCAAGAGACATGACCCTCTATCTTTCATGTCCATCCATGAAGACTCAGAAGGACACAAATTCGATCTAACTGAACCATAGTTGTAACCCAGGGGAAGTCAAGGAGAGAAAGGGAATTCCTGGAACCCTGGTTTTCCACCAATAAATCAATAAACACATTGCCACTGACCCATCCAGGGGTGGATTCTACCAGTTCGCATCTATTCGCTAGAACCGGTTGTTAACATTCTAAGCAGTTTGGAGAATCGGTTGTTAGAAGAAATTACTGGCCTAATCCTGTAAGGAAGGCAGGAAGGAAACATTCTGGGGTTGCTTACAGAAATTGCCTCTCTGTTAACTCTTATTATATTCTTGGCAGGACTAGACTTCCTGTCTCAGGAACTTCTCTGGAGTTTTTTTCCCTCCTTTACTGACACTTTGCTTGTGTGGAGTGACCATTCAAAGTTACAATGGCACTGAAAAAAGTGACTTATGACTATTTTTCACACTTACGACTGTTGCAGCCTCCCCACAGTCATGAGAGGCCAGTCGAGGAGATGCGTGCCTCAATGTGAGTGATTGATTTGGCCATGCCCAGCCAATAACATGATCACCAAGCCACACCAACCAACTAAGCCACGCCCACAGAACCGGTTGTTAAAAAAATTGAATCCCAATCTGACCCTGACCCAATCTATCAATTTATCAACCACTTAGAATGAAAGATCAACATCAACCATGATCCTGAAGGCAGCATTTAAAGACCAACGAACAGCCACACTGCAAACTCAGTAGATCACAAGAAATCGACCACATCACACGTAGCCAATCAAATCAACACGAAACCCAGACCATGACATCATCAGAAGGCATCCGAACAACATCAGCACTAATTTACATCACACATACTTAAAACCAAGGTCTATGACTCAGCAACTACAACCAGCCAATCATACAAACCGAAATCAGACCAGGACTCAGAAGGGTATTTAAAGGCCAGTGTTCCCCTAGACAAGTCATACGTACAATCCAAAGTACATTAAAGATGTCTCCTCAAACGGGGATGAAACTTTTGCAACCAAATCGCCAAGCTTGGAGCTCAAACCAACAACATAACTACCAACCTGAGCTACTAATATTCAAAGACATTTCACCAGTACAGTGGTACCTCTACTTATGAAATTAATTCGTTCCGGAAGCCGTTTCGTAACCTGAAAATTTCATAAGTAGAGGCACATTTTACCTGTAAATATCCTAATCCGTTCCAAGCCCCCGAACTGTACTTCTTCGTTCTTATTTCCTGCTTTGCTGGATTGCTAGCGCAAGACTGAGAACACGGCGCGATGCATGCGCACAGATCCCTCCTAGCCAGGAAGACATGCCAGGAAGATAACCAATGGCAGCGCAGCTCGGACGCGCAATTTTCCAGGAAAGCCTTTCGTATCTTGAAACATATTCGTAGGTAGAGACGATATTTTCTCGAAGACGCGTTTCGTAACCTGAAACTTTCGTAGGTAGAGGCTTTCGTAAGTAAAGGTACCACTGTATAGTAAATGTTCTTGAATGAGAAACGACATGTTTCATTATAACTCAAGGAAAAAAATTCCAATTTTTGAAAAAGTACCTTTGAGCTACCTTCCCTGCCTATGGTTTCTTTGTTATGAGTTGTGATTTTGACTTCTGAGAAAAGTTCCATCTGGCTTCACTGGTGTCATGAAACATTATACCGATATATTTTTTTTAATAGAAGCCTGTTTCCGGCCTCAGTGTTTTGGCTGGCAGGGAGTCTATCAAGTTTGCCAATGGTGAGGAATAAGGCAAGATAAATAGCCTTTGGATTGTCAGATCACTATCTTCTTTACCCTTAAATGCCAGGTAAAGCCCAATACCATGTACAATGCAGTTTTTTAAAAAAATATTCAGGTCAATGGTACAAACCTAATAGTTCTCAGAACACCTGACTTATGGACATCCCTGTTTATTCCCCATTCTGTGCTTTATCAATTCTTCCTGATGAGAGGTCGGAAAACCATGGATACTTGCAGATATTTGGGCGGCCTAGCAAGGGGCCGGTTAGCTCAGTTGGTTAGAGCGTGGTGCTAATAACGCCAAGGTCGCGGGTTCGATCCCCGTACGGGCCAACTGTTTTCTGGTTGTTGTTTTTTTGAATGGAAACAATGTTTTCGCGTTTTCTCACATTATTCAATTTGCTTTCCAGTTATATAATTTAGGTTTTGCAGAAATTTCATATAGTCGTCTGTATCAGATTCATAATATACAGCACCTGAATTGTGCATTTTGAATCCTCTATACTGCCTATTTAACAGTGAAAAAATTACGTTTTGTTCCACCGAAGAAGGAATTATTACGGAAAAGAATGAAGTTACTTTTAATATATTCTATCTTCAGGTCAATGATACAAACCTAATGGTTATCACAATACCTGATTTTTGGACATCCCTGTTTATCCCCCGTTCTGTGTTTTGTCATTTCTTCCTGATGAGAGGTCTGAAAACCATGGACGCTTGCAGATATTTGGATCCCAGTAATTGAATTTAATGGTATGACATGTAACTGAACCCAAGATTTTGTTTACACAACAGCTAACATTTAAACTTTGCCTGTTTTGATAATAATGCTGGCTTCGTTAAAGAATCATTTAAGTTAAATGAGCCATTTAGGCCACTGAATCTAGCTCGATGTTTGGTTTAGAAATACACAAAGAATATCTCCAGTAGAAGGGATTGTTTAGCCTAAACAAGTATTTGAATGCATCCAAAGGGAAGCACATTATCATCCGGGAATTGATTCCCTTTTCAAACTGTTAGGATTCTTCTCTCCTAACTTTTTTTTAAAAAAAATTTAAAAACAATTTTATTCACAAAGTTAAAAAACATACAAATTCAAAACATACAGAAACATTGGTATGTGAGTAACCCTTAATTCTTTATATTTGTTATTGAATTTGATAAGTCCTAATCCTTATTTACACATTGGTTTATAACTACTCTTCTATTGTAAATATGTTCATATTATATATTATAATCATATTATTTAACTATTAAACAAAAAATGTAATAAATAACTAATATTAATAATAGTAGTACTAGTGAAAGGCAAAGAAGATTCACCATCTTTGATTATTTTTGTACATCGATATAAATCACTGGATATAAATTGTTTCTTAGATTTGTTTACTTGTTTTCCCTTTTATTATCTGCCCACTTATACCATTTATCCCATATTCGGTAATAATCTGTGTCCTCCTTCCCATTAATCTTAAGCATAAATCTCTCCATTTGAACACATTCATAAGCTTTCTGAACAGTAATATGTATCGGTGGTATATTTGGGTTCTTCCAATATTGTGCTAGTGAAATATGTGTTGCAGTTAATAGATGGATGATCAAATATTTTACTTTGGAGGAGTAATCCCCTTTAATCATTCCCAACAAAAACAGTTCCGGTTTCCACTCCAGACCACACTCTATAACTTCTTCTATCCAGACTTTTATTTTTAACCAATATTTCTTTACCTCGGGACATGTCCACCTCAGATGGAAGTATGTACCAAATTTCCCTTTACATTTCCAACAGCTGTTGGAAATATTTTGGCCAGTCTTGAGAGTGCCAGATGCCATCTATACATCATTTTGTATAGGTTCTCTTTGTATGCTATCTGACATTTGGTTAATGTCAGATTTTTCTGACAGATTTCTTCCCAGACATCCAGATTGATATTATAGCCAAAGTTTTTTTCCCAGGCTAGCATAGGACCTTTCACATTTTTCTCGGCTCCAGTAAATAGTTATGTAATTTGGAAATTGAACTTTTCTCAGGGTTTAAAAGTATTTTATCTAAATATGTATCTTTTACCTCAATTCTGTATTCCTTTACATCTTTATTATATCTCATTTTAATTTGGAAATATGACCAATTATCGATGGTTATCTCTTTGTGTTTCTAATTCCTGTTTTGTTTTAATTCTTCCCTCGTTATCTACTATTTGATAATATTTAAGTTTTTTACTAATATCCTAACTTTTATGCTGCATTATCGTTCTTTAAGATTACTTTATGGTCTGAAGTCTAGAGTAATAAAGAGTTAAATTACTCAACATGAACTGAAATGCTTTATTAGAAATGTATGCACTACAACGCCTGAAATAAAAATGCTACACAAATGTGTTTGTAGATCCAAATCTTTTATTCAGTTTTGGTTTTACAATACAGAAAAAATAAAGATCCCGCTATCAAAAATAATGTATCAATAACATATTGTGACAGTACAGAAAACATCTTCAATTTTGCGAAACTCTGAAACAAAATTAAAAGCAAAAATTGAGAAAATCCTTATTCTTGCTCAAAATTGAAACATGTTTTAAAATGTTGCTGCGAATCAGAGGTCTAAAATTTTAAAAGTAATCATGTTAATGCCTCCTGCATATTTAATTAACAACACTCTTAGGAACGTGATGCTGGAAAAAGCATGTCAAATTAAGGAACATCTGATAGATTATTTGTAGCTCAGGTTTGAACGGGGTATGTGTGTCCTCTGGTGCTGAGCTAGATGGTTGTTTTAGACATTTCATTACCAATGTAAGTAACAATCATCAGTGCACTGATGCCCAGCAGTGTTATTTAACTTGGTAATGAAATGTCTGTAAGAAAACCACATAAGGAGCCCACAGTAAGGAACATATTTAGCACATTAATTTACCAATCACATTAAAGCATTGTCTGCAACAGCTTGATATGCCTGTTTGTCTGTACCATAGTCCTAGATTTCTATTTTTCTGCACCAATAAACACTGAAGAAAGTTTAAAGATGCATACAAATAATGAAGAAATAGTATGAAAAAGTTGGGTTCACTAAGAAAACCTCAACTTTCTCAAGCTCATAAAGATGGGGAAAAATCCATACAAATTTTGAATGTATTGCTATTCTTAATCTTAGAGATGTTATTGAAAATTTCTAGAGATACTCATGGCTTTCCCCCTTCAGTTTCTGTCTGATAATGCCAAAGATCTATCTAGCAGACAAAACCAGAAGAGCTTCTTTTTCTTACACTTTTCTTAAATGTTAGTTGTTTTTCATTTTATTATTCTTTGCCAATATTCAAAACACTAAGTTGAACTTAAGCCAACGGTTTAGATTCAAAGATATCTTTCAGAAGCAGGAACATCTTCATTTCCTCATTGCAGCCCATTATCTCCTTAGAAGCAGACCAGAGTGAACCCAGGCGGCTTGCTGAGAAGTAATCTGGTTACTCCAGCTGTGATGTGAGTTTTACATTTTTCTAAACCATTATTAATATATAGCAGTTTGCAATCCATCCAGGATTCCTGCAAACCCTTTTTATTGACTTGGTTTAAAAAAAAATTAATGGGATTAACTGGGAACTTAAATTTCTGTTGACAAAAATGTAAAAAAATGGCCAAAATTAAGCATCAGATATCTCTGTTCCTCAGAAGTTTGTTTCTGTCCTTCCCGTTACTTAATTCTTAAAACTTGAATTTGGACTATCCCAGTACATAGTTTACTGAAGGAAACACTTCTCTATGACTGTCTCAGCAAAAATCATATGTTTATGCATGTACATGCAGATACTTTATGGTGAATTGATTATTAGCACTTCACATAGGACTGTTACCTTCTCCTGAACATGTTTGCTGAGAAACATATTTCAAAAGAGTACATGAGAAAAATATTGCTAACCTGAGGTACAATACCATCTTATACTCTTCTTGAATTTAAGTTCCAATGTGTTCAACTGTTCAAACATAATGAACTTACACTTTTATGAATTTACATTTATACAATTTACTACAGAAATGTAATTTATTTTCATTAAAAACTCAGTGCCAGGTGCTATGCAAATGCAAAACCAGAAACTTGGGACCCTGATAAAAGATTGGGCTGTATTTCACCTGCAGTCAAGTACTATGCTACTAATATAATTTATCCATGTGTTCCACCATAACTGATAGTAGCCAATGCAGACATATTTTTTTTGGCAATTTAACAGATGATTACAAATCAAATGGAGTAGCATTTCAGTTTAAATTACAAAAATCGTTCTACTAGAAACTGATTGGCAAGAAGTCAGAAAAGCCGCAGGCAACAGAAGGCTGAACTGAGTCTATCAACAATTGTTTCTTTTGTGAAAAGTATGAAAGTGTGTTTAAATCCCTGAAAGAGGGACATGTAGTCTACACCTCAGTAACTTGCAGCATTTCACTAGTCTGTTTTTCAGTGCATGATTTCTTGCCTTACTAGATCTTTACAGTTACATTAATACAAATGATCAAAAATCTACAAAGGAGCAGTAGGTGGCTTCTAAGAGAACATTCACAGAGGATAGAATCTAATATTATTTCTAAGGCATGAGGTGAGAGAATAGATAAACATTCATTATCTGCCATGCAGTGATGCAGCAGAACAAGTCCTTTCCTCATTACTGAACAAGGCCAGCATTCTATTCACTGTGCCCAGTCTTTGGGATGGCGTAAAACTTCTAGGATTTCTGCTTCCTTGGAATTCTCTGGCGGTAAGTGCATATATTCCCATCTGAAAAATGGATGTATGAAAACAACTATTAGTACTTTTCTCCTTATACACTATTTACAATGTCAGGTTTTAACATCCAAAGCAAAAAATAAGATTTGTCCATTTCATTCTTACCTTATTGTAAATTTACCCGTTAACACTGTAAATAAAGCTTACCCAATAAAAATCTGTATTGCAGAGGAAAGGATTTACTTTCTATTATTTTCCCTAAAATATCAACACACAATTTCTAAAGCAAACTGCAGCTGAGCTTGAAAAACAAGGCAAAGCAGGCTATGCAGGTAAGACAGAAATAGAGAATTTCCAGAATGTCCTATTTTCATTTATGTCCCTTGAATATTCTCCAACTAACTCACTCTCCCCAGCCAAACAGACTCTCAGTTCAATCCCCATCCTAATCTAATGCTTGGGAGAAGAGTTTGGTCTTCATGGCCCTCCAGAAGGCCCGATAAAGAGAATGGCTTTAAGTTTACTACAATTATAACCCATCTTCACAAAGCAGTTTTGCTACTTCAGTTATGATCTTACCTGGCAGTGAGTGGCAGAGACATAAGAATACTTTCAATTCTTGATCCTGGGGTTGCAAGGCCAAACTTTGTGCCTCTATCATACACAAGATTGAATTCCACATATCTGTTGGAAACAAACAACGACAATATCTTAAATGGCATTATTTTTTCTGATTTTGCTAAGGACTGAAAAAAGCAAAAGCATTATGGTGCACTGCAATTTAATTACTGATCCTACCTAGCTTTTACTCTGGCTTTCAACATTTTACAAAGCATTATTTACCTAACTTTAGGATAGTCCTCAGAGACAATTATTAAAACACACATAGAAAGTCTTGAGCTGAATGCTCAATAGTTCAGGTTTCCACAGCTGCACAGACTCATAAAACACATATTAATGAACTGTCATCATAAAGAGCAATTTTCGAAATTATCTTTTTTTTCCCCATTCAGATCCTTAGATAACAAACAGAAGCATCATTGAAACATATAGTAACATTTGTACAACAATGGCTCTAACAACATCTTTCTAAAAGTATGGGGAATGTATTGTACTCTTACAAAGTAAATTATCCATCTTTTGCCATTTACACAATTCTGGAAAGAAGATAAGGAGATGAGGGGAATATGTCTTGTCTGTAGAAAATCCTTATTAACTTATTGCTCATATTTCCCTATTTTTTTTTAAAAAAAAACTTCATTTGTCTTCTTCATTGGAACAAATATCAAATCTATTATTTAATAAGGTGTTTGAACTGTAACACAATTTTCTATAATATTTATTGTTCCTTCCACCCTACTGCATATATTTCTATAGCTTACAACAAAATTATAAAATATTTTTTATCATCATACAGGGTTAAGAGCAGTTAATCATATGGAAGAAATATGTTTGATGGAAAGACCAGATAAAATGTCAATTAGCATAAAAATAAATCAATTATTTAAAACTAGAAATCAAAGGGACAGTGTAGAGGATACTGAAATCACATCTGACATCTTCATGTATGGCAAAAATTGGTGTCTGTCATAAAGATCAGAATCAAAAATTTATAATTTAGGAAGAAGATAAAGAACTGATGGTAGAAATAGGGATAGTAAGATACTGCATTTTATTTGTACAATTTTGACTTATAAAGTTTCCTATTAATTTATTTTATTATTATTTCCATGATTAGCCATAGAAAGACTAAGTATGACATGATACAGTATCTGTTTCATAAAATGAAATGTTGGGTGACGGTTACTTCATTTCAAAAACCTCATTCTTATCTTTCAGACCAGCCATAAGAAATGACAGTGGGTGGAGGTGGGGCCACAATAGTTAGATGCCATATGGTTTATCATAAGGCACAAAAGGCAATTTTTATTTTTTTAAAATAAAGCCTAATCCAGAAAAATAGAATTCAATTCCATCTAAATAGAATTGGTAACATCAACAATTGTCATATCATCAGAAGACCTTAAGTTTAGAATTGGTGGATAGTTCCAACACTCAAAAACATGAAATAAAGCTATTTGGGAATAGCAGAAATCTTAAAATATAAAAATGGAATGAGCCAAAAACACATATTTTGACAGCATTCAAAGATTTTAAACTTTTTCCAGAATCATATTAAGATGTTAGTGCTTAATTTTAAAGTGCTCTATAATATCCTTAGAAATAAAAGATGGGAAGCATGTATGTTGCAGTTATTAGATCTGAGTCTTCCAAAAGCCATAGTAATAGAAAATCTGGATGTTAGTTTCAAGACACTAAACCAGAAAATATCGGCTAAAGAAAGAGCCAAAATGTTTGGATTAGTGGTTCCAAAAGGTGTCCCAATCTTCTATCCTGATACTCAAAATGCTTCTCTTACTCACCTCCCTCTACGGATCTGCTGCCATAATTTTTCTTTTGGTGAGAATTTGTCCTGTGAATGTTTCTTCACAATGGGAATGTAACAGGGCACAATAGCTTTGGCGCAACTCTGCACAAACTGAAAAACTTCTTCTTTTGAAGGTGAGTCCAAATCATCAAAGAAGATGCCTCCTATTCCCCTCCGTTCTCCACGGTGCTTGATATAAAAATATTCGTCACACCTGTTAACCCCAATAGTGCTGGTTAAACAGATAACAGAGACACAGAAGTCTGAAAGACTGAGTCAAAATACAAGAAAACAACCTAGTGGGACTGCTTTATTTCAAAAGTAAACTTACTATATTACTAAACAGAAAATATTGCAATGTTTTCTAAAACTGTTTTAAAAACAGAAAAACCTTTAAGCACTTTCCTGGGTAGAAAGAAGAGAGAACTATTTTCAAGAGTTAAATATACATTTAGCTTCATCAGTTCCAAGAATGACAGCAACCATTCAGAAAAAAAATTCAGATATGAAATTCCTGCATACCATTTCTTGAACTTAGGATATAGCTCAGGATTATGCTGATCACAGGCATCCTTCAGAGTTTTATGAAAATGAATAGCATCTTCTTCATTCAAGTAAGTTGGCGTGAGGTCTGTTCCACCACCAAACCACCATTGTTTAGTACCTAAGAGAACAGAAAAGCACCATCGTTTCTTTTTCTTATTTTTTTTGTAAACACTCTTGTAATGTAAGAATCATCATGTCCATTTAGTTACAATTCATCTCTAATGCAGAAAAACAGCTATTATGATCTTAAGGACTTAATTTAACTTTAAGAGATTCATTACATGCATAGTTACTTAATATATTATATTTCTTCAGGTTTAATATCATACAAAGGCAAACAAGTATAACATACCTATAAAAAGTTACTAGTTCAGTTTCTTGGACACACAATTTATCTCTCTACAAAAAAAGTCCTTTAAAATAAGACCTTACTTGTAAAATCTTGTGCTCAACAACTACTTATTTTCTTTTTTCAATACGACTAGCCTTTCTGAAATTTGTGAGCATGTGAATATGGCACTAATGGCTGTGGTAATGTCTTTGGACAGCACTGGCCCAATGGCCCTTGAAACAGAGATGAGCTAACTACCCTCTATAGTCGCTAATGACTAATGGAATAAAATCTGTAGGGATTTTTATTGTTGAATCATAAAGCTTATTTTGTCTGTCTCTACTATTACCAACATGTCAGGAGTATCTCATCAAAATGGTAACAGCACCATCAAACTGCAAGCTCAGCCCTCTTTGAGCAGCATGCAATGTCACAGTACACAAAAAAGAAGAGGGCTCAAGCATGCAACTTCTCCCTTGGGTAGTTTATATAACTCTGGATCAAGGTATAGCACTTACCATCTGCATCTTCAATTTCAAAGTATCTGTAATTGAAGTGTATAGTGGGAATGTAAGGATTCTTTGGATGAATGACAGAACTCACCCCCATAGCACAAAAGGGCAATTTTCCTAAATAGCAATGAAGAAAGAATATCTTAGTCAACAGTGAAAAATGTAAGTTCAGAGCTACTGTGAATCAAGCAGTATATAAATGTAATAATAACTATTATGCATAATAAAACAACAATTGAAAACAAAACAAAATTGCAAGCTTTCTAAATGTCCTCTCGACTCTGGATTTTACATTCCAGAAGCACCTCTGGATCTGCAACCTCTAAAAGAAAAGACATAATTGTTATTTAACATTTTGCAAGAAAGAAGTTAATACATCTTGCTATTCCAAATAGAGTTTGAAAAAGATCTAAGGAAATTTCATATTTTTATGTCAAGAATTTGCTATGATCCTCATTAACCAGAAAAAAATCATACTGATCTCAGTGGAGTTGACTTTGATATTAGTATGCAAAAAACTATCTATATCCAAAGAATTGGACTGTATGGTGGACTATGTGCCTAGCCCCATGGGAAGCTGCATGATGGATTAGATTCACTTTTTGTTTAACTCACTAGAAGTTGTTAGATTCTTTAGCAGATTTCATGTATGAAACCTTACCACTCAGAGTTTTCCCCCTGCTTCTCATCTGCTGAGCTGCTTCTTCAGAAAGATGTCCAAAAACGACTGAAATATTGACACCAGCCTTCTCAAAGATTTCACCATCTTGAAGTACACAGCTGATGCCTCCGCCACCTATTAAATAAAGAAACCAGCAATTATTTCAATGGCTAACTGATTTACAAAGTTTAGAATAATATTTTTCCAATTATGGACCTGTTCAGTTACCAAACAGATCCTTTGTTTTTGAATGCAGGCAGTTCAACAGCATGGTTTTTGTCAGGAGTAGCAACTGGATTACAGGAGACCCAAGGAATCAAATTCTGTTAGTCTTCACTATGGCCTCCCAGCAATTAATTTTACAAGGGTACTAGGAATTGTGTGTAATTCAAGCAAGAACTGATGAAGGTAAAACTGATGTATTACATTTGCAATCTCCGTGGCAAGACCTGGTTTATTTATTCAGAACCAACAAAACTGTTTTTCTTTGCTTCTTTTGGGGGAAAAGGAAGCATAGTTAAAAATTTCACTGCCACAATGCCAAAATAATAAAACTAGAGTCAACTAGAGGCAATTCTATTCAGCTCTTCTCCTAGCAGCATAGCATCTGAGGCATAAGACAAGTTATAAATGATAGTATGTCGCTTAATTACTCAAAGGACCAGTTGTTTATAAGCAAATATATTTTATTTAGCGATAATACTGTGTGACCTGATACTCTGAGACAGGCATTTCTTTTCTGTAATCCTTGCAGTCCTTGCTTATATACAGAATAATTTACTTCTACTCAAAGTCTACCACTGTCACTCTCTTCTAGTTATTGTCTCTTGGCAAGATTTCAGAAGTGGTTTGCTACTGCCTCCTTCCTAGGGCCAAAAGAGAATATGTGGCCCAAGATTACTAAGTGGCTTTATTTCTAATGGTCTTCTGGTTTATAGCCTGATGCCTTAACCACTACGCCAAACTGTCTCACTAAAGCTGTATATTAAAAGAGATAAAATTATGCTTAGTAAAAAATACTGGACATAAATTTTGTTGATCAAACTCATACTACTTAAATGTCATTCAGTAATGTCTAAATAATATCAGTTGGGTTTCCTGAACAAGGACATATCACTGATTCCTTTATTGGTCTGTAAAAAAGTAAGGGAATAATATTATACCTTTTACCTTTACATGGCAGATAAAAGAGGGTAGAGGCAATGCTGCAATTAACAGCACACAATCAAAGTATTATTGTAGTATTTCATAACACAAACAGGTCTTTGCAGCAAATTTTATATTACAGATACAAGCACACACAAATCCATAGAGTCAGCTTGATGTAGTAGTTGAGGTTGGTCATGGACCTCAACCTGGGAGATTCAGGTTCAAATGCACCTTCACTACAAAAGTTCACTGGGTGATTTTGAACCAGTTGATCTTTCCAGCCCCACATACCTCTCAAGTTGTTGTGGAGAAGAATTGGAGGAAGGCCTTTCCATGTATATCTCTTTAAGTTCCAAAAGGTAGAGCATGAATCTGATAATTTATTTATATCAATCTAGATTTAATCACTTGATATAGATTAAAGAAAGGATGTTGGGCTCTGTAGTTTTTTTAGTAACAATACCAATTTCTGGTAGCACCTTTTCCAACTAAAAAAATATTGAAAGGCATACATTATCATGAGTTGCACATCTATGCCTTTTAAATTAAATTTGTTAGTTATAAAGTTGTTACCAGAATCTTCCTGATTTTTTTTTGCATCATAAAACCAACATGGTTCTCCACCTACAAAATACATAAATGTTTTGCTGCTATTTTTTTGCAACACTTTACAAACTGTTTAGACTTGAGGTTACCTAGTTACCTCTTATCCAAGTACTATATTAACTAAGTGCCACTCTGCAGGGCTAAGGTAGGTTTCCCACTACCCAGCTGGGTATTCCACATTTTGTATTCCTGAAGATCCTTGAAGCAGCTTTTACTATCCTCCAAGTCCTCAGCCCTTTTGACACCTATCTCTTGGTCATGCAGAATCTTGGGCACTTCCATGCTGCTTTGCTTGCTTGTTTTTAAAACGGAATAAAAAGAAGTTTCTAAATAACTGAGACCTTTGAGGTGTTTATTACAATCTCGGACATGCTAAAGGGAAAATAAGAATGCTACTCTATTCAGTGAAACTTGTGACAGAGTGAAGAGGCCAGATTTCAAATCTAGCCAAATTCAATTCCACACTGGCAGGCGGGGCAATTACTCCGAATTAGTTCCAACCTGCAGAGGTGCCAATCAGTGCGCGGCCCCCGAGAAAGGAACGCGTCCCCACTCTACCCCGAAATTCGGGTCACCTTCCTTCCTTTCCCAGCGGTCCACGGTGAAAACGGCGCCGCGGTCGACCTGGGCCAGAGCGTTGCACACCTGGCTCTGCGTCTCCATGATGAGCAGCTCCATGCGACTTCGCATGTCTCCGCGCCGGTCGCGCAGCTCTCGCAGCCCGCTCACCGGAGGAGCCATGAAGCCCTCGCAGAGTCTTGCCAGGTCTTCCTCGTCCTTCTTTCCCCACAGCTTTTCCGGTTCTAGTTGTTGCTGCTGCTGCTGTCGCCGAGGCTGCTCCTTCATCTCCGCCCGCCGCAGCAGTCCCAGCCCGGCCAGCGCCGTCGTGGCTCCCACAGTCCAGACTAACGCCGATCGCTGCCACCGACCATCACCCCAACGGGAAGAACCGCCCGGCGGCGATTCCCAAGAGCCAGAACCGAAAATCCTGGAGCAGCGCGGACCGGACTGGAGCCTGAAACCCCGGGCGCCAAAGTGGCGAACCCCACACAACAGAAAAGACATGACAGCGGACACCCAGTTCCTTCCGCAGCCGCCTGCACCGGCACCAACCCAGGAAAGTGCGCTGCGCACATCCCTTCAGCTGCGAGCCCGGAAGGGGTGGAGAATGCAGAGAAATAATAAGCTCATGGGGAAGGAGTACAGTTTCACTGGCAATCACGCCCATCTCTAATATTGCATTTAGACTACAACTCCCAGCAGCACGCGTGGGATAAAAGGGGCGTAAAGAAAGCGCTACATTTCTTGAGGCGTGGGGCAGAATTCACGTAGGAAGAGAGGATTGCAGCATCCTTGCGTAAAAATGAACAGGCTATTTTCTTTACCTTCTCCTGGTGGTAGTGGTGGTGGAGAGGTTCGTCAAATTCAGCGGCATGTGGCTCGTCATTAAGCATGCTTAAGCTTATCAAACGTGGGACCTAGTTGCGACAAGCAGAAGAGTACAATGTGTTTATTAATTACCCGCCGTCCCGCGTCCTGCAGTGTGTTGGTAATTGTTTGGGCTTGGTAAGTTGTGCAAATTGGTAAATTGTGCAAATTGGTAAGTTGTGCAATTGTCCTTTGAGTTAAATACGACCGAACGCCTATTTGGAAAGGGCACGTAATCTCGCTCGAGAGAAAAAACAACAGACAAGAAGCGATAAAGTGAATAACCAACAGAGGGTGGAAAAGGGAACTAACTTCCAACTGCTACTCTCTCCTCCAGATAAGGGCAAAACGGCTTTTGAATTCTGTTATTGCTCGGAAAAGCTGGGGATTCTTTACAATAGAAGACGCTACAGTTTCTACCCCTTCCTACTTTTTCTTCGTTAAGACATACATTATGGAGCTTCGGCTTGATACAGAAAGATACAAGCAAACACCTCTGCTTGGTCCCTTCGAAAACGGGAAGGCAAGAAAGAACCAGCAGCTTTCCTCCCCCCCCCCCCGCACTCCACGCAATAAATAGGGGTGCAAAAATAGGCCCAAGGAGTTGGGTAGAACAGCATCTGTAACAAGCTACAATGGAGTCAAAAAAATTGCCAAAAGTTGTGCCATTGAATCAAGTCCAATAATGTTATGATGTCGGCCTTGTGAGGTAAACCAGACAGGAAACAGGCCAGATGAGTTAATTCTATTTTTTTCTTTGGTTATGTTACAGATCTTTCAAGTGAGTACATTTCTAACCAGCACCGCCCCCCTTCTCTTTACATCCCAAGAAACCCTTCTGTGTTCACATTCCTGCCATGGGCTAAGTTGCCTTATATGTGATTTTCCGTTTCCCAAGGTCATTCCCACATACAAGATTTATCTGATGCAGATTGATAAGTTGCAACATTTGCACAACCGTGTCACAATGCACATCATCATCTACTCTTCCTTGTGCCTGGGACCTGTCGTCCCCCCTCCTCTCATGACACCCATAACTGTATGACTTTTATGGCCCTGAAAGGGTAGAAGCAACAAAGGTGGACACCTTTTGGAATGGAGCTAGATTTATACATTGTGATGCACCATAAACCTGACAATCACCATGGTTTATTGTAGTATGATCCTAGACAACACATGACTCAGTCATCGTTCCAGAGACATTTCCTTGCTGGATTCTTCAATGCCTTCAACAATGGCAGAATTAATGTACTGCCTTCACTGGAAAAGTTAGGATACATTCAGAGATGTATCCTCCTTGAAAATAGCAAACATTGAACTGTATAGCACAATCAAACATCCCTAATTGGCCAATTTGGCAAATTATAAAATTTGCCAAATTTGAGTCATGGTTCTGGATTTTGGACCCATTCTGTAAGTTAGTCCATTTGAGGTACATTGGTTCAAAATTATTGCCCTAGAACACAAGTATCAAACTCACTGCATCACATTGCTGTCACATGATGCTTCGTAATGTTTTTCCCACTTGTGGAGCTGGAGTGGGCATGACCGCATGACACATCTGACCCATGGGCCACCAGTTTAACAACCCTGCCCTAGAGCGCACAGTTTCAGTCTCATGTTCCTTCCTCTTGCAACACTCTACCAGCCAAAACGGGGTGCAGGGGCCCCTGTGCCCCATTTTGGCCAGCAGAATGCTGCAGGAGGCCACCCAGGCCAAAAACGGAGTGTGGAAGGCCACATAAGACTCCCATGGGAGTCCCATCTCCACCCCCACTTCCCTTCCTGGCCGGCTCATGGAGAACTATAATGCTGATCCAGCCCTTGAAGAAATCCAGTTTAACACCCTTGTCCTAGAAGCTTGTTACTCAGATCAACCATCAACAGCACATAGAGAAATAGAACAGAACAGAACAGAATTCTTTATTGGCCAAGTGGGATTGGACACACAAGGAATTTGTCTTGGTGCAAATGCTCTCAGTATACATAAAAGAAAAGGTATATTCGTCAAGAGTTAATCATAAGGTACAACACTTAATAATAGTCATAGGGTACAATAAGCAATCAAATCATACTAAGAAACAGTCAATATAAATCGTAAGGATACAAGTGACAAAGTTAAAGTCATACAGTCACAAGTGGGAGGAGATGGGATGAGTGATGAGAAGATTAATAGTAATGCAGACTTTGTAAATAGTTGGACAGTGTTGAGGGAATTTTATTTAGCAGAGTGATGGCATTTGGGAAAAAAACTTCTTGTGTCTAGTTCTGGTGTGCAGTGCTCTATAGCGTCGTTTTGAGGGTATGAGTTAAAACAGTTTATGTCCGGGATGTGAGGGGTCTGTAAATATTTTCACAGCCCTCTTTTTGACTCGTGCAGTATACAGGTCCTCGATTGAAGGCCAGGTTGGTAGTAATATTTTTTCTGCAATCCTAATTATCCTCTGAAGGCTGTGTCTGTTCTATTGGGTTGCAGAACTAAACCACACAGTGATAGAGGTGCAGATGACAGACTCAGTAATTCCTCTGTAGAACTGTATCAGCAGCTTGTACACACCAAGCAAAAGAGACAATCAAAAAGGTAAAAAGGAACCAAAAAGACCAGAACACCTCACCAGCAATGAATACTCAGATTAAACAAGGATTAACACCAGGATTTATAGCAAATTGACAAACAATACCCAAATCAAGGAACTACCAACTATTAACTCAGACAAGCAATCAAACAGTAAACAGCCCCTTAATCATGGGACTATCAAAAAGAAAATACTGCCACTAATACTGATAAGGCTGTATATACAACCTGTATACAATTGAACATACACGGAGTATATTGTATATCATTGTATATAAAAAGAGAACAAACCCCACTCCCTTCTAGCATTGAAGATATTATTTGGTTGGGTAATGTCTGCACAAAAACAACCTCAGCACCAAGCTCAGTGAGCACAAGCATATTTCAATCTTGAGCTACAAATAATTTTTTCTATATGTTATTATATTTTATATTTGTTATAATTATATTTTAATATTTTAAAAACTCTGATCACAATTGGTTTCCTTTGTAGTACAATTTATATCTAGTTGATTTATGCATTTAAATATAATTTTCTAAAGAGCCATACATTTTACCAGATTGTCAAAAAGTTCTATGGAAGAAAAAAGAGTTAACTTTTGCTCTAAATAATTGTCTGGGAATAATTCACCCTTTTAAACTGCTCAGAAAAATGAGGAAGGTAGAATATGAGAGGAAAATATAAGAGATTGCTATTCACTGACCATCTCTTCAATGGCCTTTTTATTTAAAAAATAAATATGGCAATATTAAAAATTAAAAATAACTAAGCAAAAAAGTTATTGTAATTAATACCTTCGTCTAGAGGGAGATATGCTTCTAGATTTTCAGTTTTAACAAGTTTGTACTGCCATTTGGAATGTTTACAGTGTAATTTTATATAAGCTCACTGCAAAGTTTAGGTAAATTCCTACGGTCATTTCTAAAGGGAAAAAAAAACATAGCATTGGTGACATTCAAGCATCCTGAAATAAGTTGATCTGATTAAAATAAAAAATTCTAATTTATTATTACCATCATTATATTTTCATCATTAGAAACTATAATTAGTTTTTTTTAACTTTGATTTTATATCAAGGTTAAAATGCTTACAATTTTCAGTCGTGCTTGAAAAAGCATGGATATAGCTGCTCAAATTTTGCTTTACAGAAAAAGGCAAATAAGTACCCATCTCAATTTAAGCCATTCTGGGTTTAGTCCTTCCAACCCCAAACCTCAGTAACGTAGAGGACAGCTTCCAACTCGCCTCACCTGCCTATTTCATCCCCCCCCCACACACACACCATCTCTGCCCTTTTGGCTGTCCTGGACACTGTGCCTATAGGCCACACCCAGGAAATCTGCAGCTGCCCCAGCTCAATACCAGCGAGAAGATCTTTGCAAAGGGGTTGTTCTTGCTTCTTGCTGGTGGAATGTGAAGCCCAGCTTTGACTAAAAGTTTTTTTTTATGAAGAGGCTGGCATGGTCCTGGGTCTATGTTTTGTCTTCCACCCACACACAAACTGGAAAGCTCCAGTCCAGCAGTCAGGGTGGGCATGCCTTGTCAGCAGTGAGGGCAAGATGGCAAAGGTCAGTTGGGGGGGTGGGCTTAGATGGGGCTGGAGATGACGGATAGTAGGAAGAGTTGAAGCACTCCTGCAGTTTGTAAGTGCAGTCAGGCTGCTAAGCAGCCAAATGTTTATTTAAGGTTTATTTAATTTTAAATGTTTATTTAAGGTCACCTAGAAATAGCTAAAACTACGATCTACCAGCCTGGTACCTTAATTTCAAACTGGCTTTTATATGAAAAAGAATAGATGGTCTTATAAATCTTGTAACGGAAGGGAAGGATGACACAAAAGCCAATAAAAGTTGCAGTTTTTGTAGATATTAAGAGTTTTGCATATAGGCAAAGGATCTCAAATGTGATTGGGAGACAAGAGGGTCAATTGATAGTTTTTTAGATTGTCTTCTGCCAATGCCCTCTTCATCTTTTGCTTAACCTGACTGGTCCATTTGGCACATCTTGGTTGACTTAGTGGAGAACTTGAGAGTGAAACAAGCCTTTAGGTACACCTGCTGAGTGGGATACTTCAAATATAGACAAAGTGAAAAATGATAGTTCTCTAGATAAGAAGTACTGTACTTTGAAATTTTCTGCATAGGATGGAAAGTTCACAGTAATTAGCATGTTATCCATTGTACTATCTGATGCTTGTCATGAATGTAAATTTATCTGCATTTAAAACCATTTAGTATAAAGCTCATTCTACACTGATTATAGCTTTTCTTTGTAATGGTAGAAAGTAAACACTAACATTAACAATGACTTGATAGCTAACTGAGAAATAGGGCAGTAGCCATTTGCTTTAAAAGAGGGATTGTTATAGCTGCTACTCTCAGAGATAGGAATGAAGATACTCCAATTGCCTTTCAACCATTCTGGCCCCTTGCCTGGAGTAGCCTTCATTTTATATGAGTGATACCAATTAAGTAGGAGGCCATCAACTGTCCATGTTTCTTGTACCAGGTTTATATCTTTGCCGTATAGGCAGGCAGGCAGAAAAATTGGAGCCTCTATTGCTATACCAGCAAGCTTCCATGTTAGAATGTTTAAAGTATTGATCTGGTACTGGTCTCCATGCTGTCATGCCTTCTGCATTATGAGTGCTGACCTATCAGTGCCCACTTTATGGATCTGATGAGCTCCACCAATAAGCATAGCTTGTGAAGTTTCAGAATTCTGAGGATTAGAATGATCAGCAGACTGACTCCTCATCACCCTGAGAAATTATAAAAAATAATTTTGAGGATTCTGATTGTGTCAGAGATAGATTGTCAATATCAAGCTCTGTATGAATTTTTGTGAATCTGAATTCTTCAAGGGTGCAGATAAATTGTTCCTCCTCAGCAGCACAATCATATTGTTTTTCAAGGTGAGATTTATTATCCTGAGTAATTAATAGAGTTAAATTTATTAGTGGTTTGGATATTTTTAGGCCATTGTTAAGACTTCTCCAGCCTTTTAATGATGTCAGCCTAGCGTGTTCTGACAAGGCACTGAAAGAGTTAATGAGACTTTCTTCTTCTGGTTCATTAGACAGCTGTGTTGCTGTGAGTTGGATAGGTTGTTTATTTAAATCTTTCCATTGCAGCGGCTCAGTTGATAAGGTGTCCTTGAAGTTGTCTGAATGGGGGATTTTACTTTTGTGTGCTAAAGTGACAACATCTTTATGGCTGTACCGAGTTAGAAGTGGAGTGACTACTTCAGAATGAAAAGCATGAGTTGGAAAGGTTTCATTTTAAAGAACATGCTGAGGATTACAGACTGTTCAGGACTAGACTGTAACTGTCTCTAGGAGGAAGCCATTCTGTCTTTTGTAAGTGCATCAGTTGTCTTTCACAATGTAGTAGCTGACTTAAGATCTGGATGATGTATTTTTTTAGATCCCCATCTGCTTCTGTTTATTGTTTAGGATTGGAAGAGTTATCTTATTGGTTTGTAAGAGACATATGTCTTTTACAAATTTATTGCTTTTCTCCATACTTATCCCTTTTGTTTGTTACTGCCACTTTCCCTTAGAAAGCTGAATTCAGGGGTGACAGTTTCTTTTCCCCTGCCACTGTTTGCAGGGCAGTTTAGATGCATGCGGCCTGTATCCCGTGGATTGGGCTTTGCTTGTTTGCCGGACCAATTGTTGGCATGCCGCGGACCGAGGGGTTGAGGATCCCTGATACAACTAACTGTGAGATGCTGCCAACAACTATAAATGCGAATTAGTTGCTGAGTGTCTCAAAAGTGGTCATCTGACTGCTGTTAGAACTTCAGAACCTGGTCATAAGTACCCCTCTGTTATAACTTTGATCAGTTGCTAAGTGACTAGATGTAAGTTGCAGTGGACCAAATAAAAGAAAAAAACAACACCTGATTATCACATGCTCTGCACATCTTCCAGTGCTACAGGAATTAATAAATGAAGATGGAGTTGATTAATATTTCAAAATGTTACAAGAAAATATAAAATATGCTTACAGGTAGTCCTCTAGTTATGATCATAATTGAGCCTGCAACTTTGGATTTGAGTCATAAGTAGCTTTTTTTTTTTTTTTTGCAGGGCAGGGGAATCTGTCATAACTTTGATCACTAAATGAGCGAGGTAAGCTGAGGACTACCTGTAATAGCATAGTCACAACACCTTTGGAATGGTTTCTTTATAGCCGATAAAACACTTCTGGCCATCATGTGATTACACATTGTGGCCACATTTTGTGTGCTTGGCAATGTTTTGCATTTACCATCTGTTGCCAAATATCCTGCAATCATGTGATCACCATTTGCAATTTTCTCTGCTGGCTTCCCCAAAAGATCAATCCGGAAGCTAGCAGGAAATGTTGCAAGTAGAGGGGATGTTGGATTTGAGGTCCATTCCTGCCCCCCCCCCCCCCATGCGCTGAGGGATTTCCCCTTTCTTCCAAATATGAAGGGGAAATTATCTTGCACACTGAAGGAATGATCTCAAATCTGGTAAGAAAGTCTTTTAGAACAATTGTGTTTGCTGACATTTTTATTAGTTTTGAAGTCCATTCCATTAGGGCTCTAAGGGTTTTCTGGAAATTTCCTGGAGTGTTGGAATCAGGCAAAAACACTAGTCAGCACCATAATTCTTGCAGTTATTCTCCCCGTGGGGTGAGGAGACGACCTGGACCTTTCAAGTTTGGGAGGGCTCTCTCCTTGCTCCACCACTCTGGGAGGTCTGGAGCCTCTCCATAGTGCTCTGCTTATTTATTTAACATTACGTGATTTAAATAATTATACAATACATAACACGTATCTTTAGTTGGCCTGCATCAGTGTCAAATGTCAAGGCGAATAAAAAATGTTTACAATGAGAACTACTGATGATGATACCTAGGCTTTGGTATTTCGTTCATGGTACAAAGCACATAAAAATCTTCTGCTAATGGATTTAACAGAGTCTCTGTTACAGTATTTAGACCATATTGTGAAGCAAGTTTCAATATGAGGGTGGGAGAATCTGGTCTCATCAGCAAACCATTGCTTTTATTTATCTTGGCAGTACAATAAACCAATGAGGACAGAAGTTTCTTCTTTCCATACTTAGCTTCTATTCCTAGCTTGTTTAAAATTACATCTGTCAATATTCTATGTCAGGGGTTTCAAACTCACATCATCGCATGGCGTATCACGACTTTTTCCCCTTTGCTAAACCGGGCAATTTTAATAACAGAAAATCCAACATTGAAGAGCCGCGGTGACTCAGTGGTTAGAATGCAGTAATGCAGGCTACTTCTGCTGATTGCTGGCCTGCCAGCATTTTGGCAGTTCGTATCTCACCAGCTCAAGGTTGACTCAGTCTTCCATCCTCCTGAGGTCAGTAAAATGAAGACCCAATATTGGGGGCAATATGCTGACTGTAAACCACTTAAAGAGGGCTGTAAAGCACTGTAAAGCTGTATGTAAGTCTAAATGCTATTGCTATTTGCAAGAAAGTTAGATACCTGTTTCTGATGAAGCTGAGCCCAAATTTGTGTGTTAAAGGCAAGCAGCTAAAATAATATTTTATCCTAAATATGGCATCTGAAATAACACCTCTGTTAATATTTTGCTTGTTTTTAATGACCATTGTATCCTTACAATTATGCAGGGCAAATAAATGTTTTAATTTTTCCCTCTGACTTTATATAAAATGTTTTTATCTTCTAGATAGCATTATTGTTTCCCTTTGCTTGTTGCTAAATAAACGATAGTTGTAGCCTTCCTCGAAGTATAGATGTTAGTGTCAAAAACATAAAACTGATAATCTTTTAATCTTTATAATCATATGACATTACCTTTTGCTTTTTTGGTCATATTAATTCACCGCTGATTTTCCTTCTTTTAAAAGGGTTATGTACAGCGAGAAGATGTGATAACAGATTTGGTCTCTACACAAAATTTAGGCACAATTTTCTTATTGGAAATAGTAATATCTTCCAATTATCATCCTGACGAATAACACATCAACTTGAGCAGTGGAAAATGCCTCATATGTGGAACATGTATGATCTTGGAAAATAAAAGTTAGGAAGAGATCAGAGTGTTGAAATAATTCAGTTGTAATAAAGATGGAAAAAGTTACTGCTATCTGCCCGAATATCTAACTTCCAGGCCTTTTGCCTAATGTACAATCCACTAAGTTTTATTGAGGCCTAGAATAAGAAAGGTTGGCTTTTAAAAATCACAATATATTAGATCTTGGTCAATGTATTTTTGCAAAGTGGATTCAAATCTGTTCTTCAGAGTAAGACGAACTAAAACAGTTTCCTCAAAGTATCAGTAAGACAGAAGTGGAAGTTCCAGACAATATTAAGCTTGTTAGAATAATAAATATTTATACCTGATTAGTTGTTTTTGTGTCAAAACCAGCATAATAGTATGCATAGACTTCAAGGTTTTCTCTGATGATTATTGTCTAGATTATCTTTCCTACCCAGTGTCCGCAAGATGAGATTGAGGATAACTAAAGAAAAGGCTTTGAGATAGATACCAAAGGTTGATATATTTTATCTAAGGAATTTTACTTGGCACCAAGTTGGATGCTTTTTCAGGACCAGGTGAAGTCATTCTTTTTTGCCTAAAGTGTTAAGATCTACCAAATTAATCTTACTTTAATATGGAATTTGCTGTTCTTTAATCTTTATTTGAACAAGAATAAAAGGCACATACTAAGTCTTACAGTATTAATTGCATACAGATTTAGCTGTAAATCAGCTTCATAATTGTAAACAGTTTATTGCAAAATATATAAATGCACATAAGATTGCAATGTAAATGTGATATTCTTTTTCAATTATTTTTTAAGATCCTGTTGTTTGTGTAAGCTGTCAGACATTAAAGGCTTAGGGCACATTCACCTATTGTAGTAAGCCATGTTTTATTTTTCCATATTTTAAATAAGCCACAATTAGTTGGGTTCACATAACATATAAAGCCATAAATCATGGATTAGAAACTTAAATGGCTTGATTCAAACAAAAAACAAATCCAAGCAAAAGTTTAGTGAAATCAATAAACCCAGCCTAAGAGTTTAAATTTAATGTTGGTTTACTTCATTCAGGTTTATTTGAGTGACCAAATAACAACAATTTTAGAGCACATTTTCATGTTCCATGTTAAAACAATGAGGACTGGATGACTAGAATATAAAACTTGCCATTATATAATTCCACTCCAACATAACCATTGGGAGATTTTATTTATTTATTTTATTTTGTCAAATGATTATTACATAAGCGGTATAAGTATAAACATGGTTATGAATACATGAAATGGATATGGATAAGAAAAAAAAAGAAACAATAGGACAGGGACGGTAGGCACGTTGGTGCATGCCCCCTACAGACCTCTTAGGAAAGGGGTGAGGTTAATTGTAGACAGTATAAGGTTAAAGTTTTTGGGGTTTGGGCAGGGATGGGATCTGACTGGTATAACTACCAGTTCTGTCTATTAGCATTACGCGCGAGTGCAATTTACAACTTGCTGAGCTGCCTGGACAGCTGAGCAGCGCTGCATGCAAGTGTGCACGGTTGGAAAAGCCCTTTTTTCCTGCTTTTTCAACTGCAGCTGTGTAACGCAAAGCAGCTGCAGTTGAAAAAGCAGGAAATAAAGGTCAGGTAAGAGCCCGGACAGGTGGGTGGGCCACAACAGCAGCAGGCATAGAACTGGTTCTATGTCTGCTGCTCTTCGGAGCAACCAGTTCTACAGAGGTGGACAGAACTGGTAGAAACTCACCCCTGGGTTTGGGGAAGAAACTAGAGTCAGGTAGAGTATTCCAGACATTGACCACTCTGTTGCTGAAGTCGTATTTCCTGCAACCAAGTATGGTATGGTGCAGTATGCCTTGAGTTTGTATCTATTGTGTGTTCTTGTATTATTGTGGTTGAAGTTGAAATATTCATTGACAGAACATTGCAATATATAATTTTATGTACTGTACTTAGATCGAACCAAAGGCGGCATAGTTCTAGGTTGTCTAGGTCTAAAATTTCAAGTCCAGTAGCATAAGGTATTCTGCAACGAGTAGAGGAGTGGAGAACTCGTCTTGTGAAATATTTTTGGACTTTCTCAATTGTATTAATATCAGATACGAAATGTGGGTGAGCTGTATTCAAGTATTGGTCTAGCAAATGTTTTGTATGCTCTAGTTAGTAGAGTGGTATTACAGGAAAAAAAGCTATGCAGGATTAGATTTACAACTCTTAAGGCCTTTTTAGCTATGTAGTTACATAGCTAGCACTTACATCATTTGAGATGAGTACTCCAAGGTCCTTGACAAAGTTTGGATCATCAACAAGGTCTTGACTATTCAGCTTGTATTTTATTTTCTGATATTTTTTTTTGCCAATATATAAGACAGAGCATTTATTTGTTGAGATTTGAAGTTGCCATTTGTTTGACCATTCTGATACATAGTCGAGGTCTTTTTGAAGGGTATCATATTGTCGGTGGTGTTGAATAGCTTTACCTCATCAGCGAAAAGAACACAGTTGCTCTTAATATGATCACAGAGGTCATTTATGTAGAGTATGAAGAGAGTTGGTCCTAGAACGCTGCCTTCGGGGGACACCACACTTGATAGTACAGATTTGATAGGACGCTCCCAATTTTGACCATTTTTTTGCCTGTTTGACAGGAATGCTTCTATCCAGTTATGCAGGTGTCCAGAGATACCATAAGATTTTAATTTTAGGAGTAGTTTGTCATGTACTACTAAATCAAAGGCTGTACAGAACTCTGTAAATTGCGTCTATTGCTTTGCCCTGATCAAGTTGTGTAGTCCATATGTTTTTGCAGTGTAAGAGTTGCAGATTACAGGATAGTTTTTTTCTGAAACCAAATTGTTTGTTAGAGAGTAGGTTGTTTGTCTCTAAGTGGAGGATAATGGATTGGTTAATAATTGATTCCATGACTTTACAGGTGACGCAGCATAGAGATTGGTCTGTAATTTTTAACTAGGCTGGGATCTCCCTTTTTGAAGATGGGAATGACCCTGGCTAGTGACCATAGGTTTTGCAAGGAGCTGGTCCTGAAAGATTTTTCAAAGATTATGCTTAGAGGTTCGGCTATGGCAGTGGATAGCTTTTTAAAGAAGCAGGCACATATTCCATCCGGTCCAATAGATAGAGATGGTTTTAGATTGCGTAGTGCTTTTTCAACATTGTCTTCTGTAAAATCGATAAATATTAGATCATTGTATTTGTCTCTGGTTCAGCTAGGAGATATTGGGCAGGATCCATTGCTGTTTGCAAATACTGAGCCAAAGAATGTGTTAAAGATGTTGGCTTTAATGGTGTCATCATTGCACTCTTTACCACTAGGGTGGGATAGACCTTAAATCTTTTAGTTTGTTGTTTACAAAATTGTAGAAAGTGCGGTTGGAATTGGTGCGTAGAAGGTTTTCCTCTTGTTTAATGTGATAGTTGGTGCATTCAGTCTTTATCTGGTGGCATAAATTTTTTTATCGGCTTTTAAAGTTGGCAACATGACGAGTTTTGTTTTTCTGCCAAAGGGATTTCTTTTTGGATTGAAGCTTCCTTATTGTTATGGGTAGTTTGTTTTTCCTGGTTTTGGGAGTTGTTATTGGTACATATAATTTGATGGCTCTTTTGATTTCAAGTAAAAATATGTTGTAATGGTCTTCAACAGTATTGCATCCAGTGAATAGAATTTGCCAATCAAGAGATGAGAGATCATTGTCTATAAGACCATAGTTGCCTTTTTTGAAGTTATAATTGGGGATCCTGTCATTATGATGATTTTTGTGAGGATGTATGTTGAGACAAAAGTCAATCATGCTGTGGTCACTGTTGGAAAAGGGTTCATTAATTTGTAGTCCGTAAATTGAATTCAAACTGTTGCAGAAGATGTGATTGAAGCAGTTGTTCAGTCTAGTGTTGTTGGCTACTAGTTGTTCCAGTCCCCGATTTGTTACAGCATTGTATAAGGTTGCATGTATGGATTCAGTTGTACATTTGTTTAGGGTCCAGTAATAAGATAAAAGTGTGTGGGCAGGAGGTTGCCCATGTTAGTAGTGAATTTAACTTGTTCCATGTCATAATCAGGGGCTCTGTAACATAGTAAGATTCGAAATGTGATATTTAAGGACAGTTCACAGATGATGGTCTCCTGGATGTTTTTTAGATGTTTTTTATAGAAGATAGCAACACCACCTCCTCTACGGATTTCACGATCTGATCGGTAAACATGATAGTCTCTTACACTGGTAATGGAGTCAGGGAGGGATGCATTGAGCCATGTTTCACAGACAAATATGATGTCAAATTTAGCCGTATTTAGTAAGAGAAGAAATTCAGGTATTTTATTCACAAGGCTTCTTGTATTGAATAGCTTGCATTTAAGGCCAGTTGTAGTTGGAATTGAGATACTTAGTGTCTAGTGGAAAGCTTGAATGGCTTCCCTTCCCAATAAGCATTAATTGGAAATTTAGGATATATTTTAATCTTTATTAGTGTATATATTCCAAACAGTATTTTTATATGACTTATTGTTTTTATAATGTTCATAATTATTCATTTTTAAAATGTGCAGAAGACACATTGTAGGATACAGAATAAGATTTTAAAAACTTCAGAAGAATAAAAAAATTATTTTACTTAAAAATGCATAGAAATCAGTGAATTAACTAGAGCTCCCAAGATCTATTGTAAGTTACTTGGTTTTTATCATCACGTGAGCTAAGGCCATCATCTTTGGGATGCAAACATTCTGACAACACTAGATGGCAACAAATCATGTTAACCATATGATTTTCTTAGATGTCCCCAATGCTTCCAGCTCTATGAAACAGTGGTGGGGGAGGGGAGAAAAGATGGTTGTGCACACCACCACCTGCTTCTGCAAATGGAGTTTCGCATGCTTGCCCACTGCTTGTGTGGCCTAGTTTCCAACGGTCCGTGGATTGCTCCTGGTCTGCAGACCTGGGGTTAGAAATCCCTGCTCCAGAAAAATTTTACCAGGATAATAACCATGTTTAATATACATTAAGTCATGCTGATCATTTATTTTATAATAGCATGTTATTTGGTTCAGGAATAAATTCAGATAATGAGTTAGTATTCAAGCAAAAATCTGACAGAACCTTTTGGCACAGGCATTATGGTTTTCAGCAAAGATACATTATTCTGTAGTATTTTAGTATTTAGTATTTATTTGATTTGTCAATCGCTTACAAGATACAGGTATAAGAATAAATATGGTTTTGAATACATGAGATAGATACTTATAAGAAAAAAAAAAGAAACAATAGGACAGGGATGGTAGGCACGATTGGTGCGCTTATGCACGCCCCCTACAGACCTCTTAGGAAAGGGGTGAGGTCAATAGTAGACAGTCTAAGGTTAAAGTTTTTGGGGTTTAGGAAAGAAACCACAGAGTCAGGTAGAGTATTCCAGACATTGACCACTCTGTTGCTGAAGTCGTATTTTCTGCAGTCAAGTTTGGTGCGGTTAACCTTGAGTTTGTATCTATTGTGTGCTCTTGTATTGTTATGATTGAAGCTGAAGTATTCATTTGCAGGTAGGATATTGCAATGTATGATTTTATATACTATATTTAGATCGGACTGGAGGCGGCGTAGTTCTAGGTTTTCTAGGTCTAGAGTTTCAAGTCTGGTGGCATACGGTATTCTGCAATGAGTAGAGGAGTGGAGAACGCTTCTTGTGAAATATTTCTGGACTTTTTCAATTGTGTTAACATCAGATACATGATATGGGTTCCAGACTGATGAGCTTTATTCAAGTATAGGTCTAGCAAATGTTTTGTATGCTCTAGTTAGTAGTGTGATATTACCAGAGAAGAAGCTACGTAGGATTAGATTAACAACTCTTAATGCCTTTTTGGCTATGTAGTTAGTGGACTCTAGCACTTAGATCATTTGAGATGAGTGCTCCAAGGTCCTTGACAAAGTTTGGATCCTCAACAGTAATTGGATACTCAATAGTAGATATTATATATTATATATACTTGGAATACACAGAACTTGATATTGACTTATTAACTTGTTATTAAGCTAACAAAAATAGAACAAAGTATGTATATTATCACAGCAAACAGTTTGCACATTGGGAAAACTTTTGTTACTTCGTGCTACTACAAACTGTTAGCATATAACATACAAATGTTGTTGGTTGGTTGGCTCAGATTCTTTCAATTAAATCTTAATTTTTCAAAATAATTTCTCAAATACTTTTTTTGGAATCTTAGGTTAAACAATGAAGTAAACAAATATTCAAATGCTACCATGAAAAAGTTTGTACTTGAGGTAAAGTGGAACTCATGATTTTCTTAGATGTACTTTTCCTGTCCTCTATTGTGAAATCTCATGACTGTGGCAAAACTTTCATTTAAAAGTACATTTGGATCATACCTTCATGCCTTGGGCCAATAACATTATATGGCTGAATTCACACATCTCATTATGGTTTCACTTAGTGGAAAATGTGAAAGAAGTCACGTATTAATGGATTTCCTTGGCTGATTGTCAAATGTGACTATTAATCTCTATGAGGAAAAGTTAAATGATTTGGAGTTTTTAGCTTAACCTTCCTCCTTTTTAGGATTTGGTTCATAATCACGGTCATCTGTTGTTACCAAATTGTTGGGCTTCTCTTTTTAAAACTTTTGTTCACAGGCTTAGTGTCAGTGCTGTGTATTTGCCAAAGTGTCAGACTATATTTGAAAAGAATCTGGTCTGAAATTAAACTGTTGAATTTACAAAGTGCATTGGTTTGTTTAGTGTGGCTTAGCATATTTTGTGACTCCAATGATTATGATTTACAAGCATGTTTATAGTTTATCACAATGCACAGACCAACCAATTGTAGCTTACTCCAAAAGCATGATGAAGAAAAATGTTTTACTATTTAACTCCAGTCTGCATCTACCTATTTAACCCATCTCATAAGGCAATCATGAAGACAAAGAGCCATTACTCTGACTTCCTTTTTTTTTGTAAAAAGTTTTTTTTTTAAAAATTTTTTAAAAATTTGTACATAGTCATACTTTCATTTCCATTAATCTTATATAATATTAACTCATATTATTATCCATTTCACTCATCTTTAAATAAATTTGCATTTCATATTTCAGTTCATTAATTCAATATCATTTCATCCATATATAATTTTCAATTATTTATCCCCTATTATTTCCATTTTCAGTTTGCCACCTATTTTATTTTACATTACACATCATTATTATCCTTAATTTTCTCTAAGCCGATATATAATAAACAATCTAAAAAGAATAAAAATATAATAAAGCCAATATATTTTGGATCTACATGGTATTTTCCATTCCCCTACTTTAATCATAATAAAATATTCTCATTATACAATTCTAATATCCATTAAATAATCCAACTGTATATATAGTCAACTGTATATATCCCCTCCAGTAAATCACTAAGATAACTTCTTAATATCTCTCATTTTATCTTCACTTTATTTATAATCATTAATAATCATATTTTTAATACATTTCCATTCCCTTGTTTCAATCCTCCAAAAAAGAAAAGGGTTCATAACAACACATTTTATATATAGTTCTCTCTCTCTCCTTCCCTCCCTCCCTCCCTCCCTCCCTCTCTCTCTCTCACACACACACGTAATTATGCATTCCTAAAGTGTTTCCCAAAAAGTTTTAAACAAAATACCAATATATATTCCATGTGGTATCCCCCTTATAAAATCTCTAGCCCTTATCTCTGAATTTTTTGGCTTTATTATTTCTTTTAACGTTAACCAACTTTGCCTTTTTAAAATTTCCCTGATTTTCCTTCTTTCTTTCTAGCATTTTGCCCATCTTCTCCCCTCTTTCCTGTTCTTTTTTTGGAAGTTTCTTCTTGTATAATTTCTTCTTTTATTTAATCCTAGGAGTGTTTTCTCTTTTATTTATTGACTTTGTCATCAATGTCATAGTTTTAATTCCTTTGATGTTTTTTGGCAGTATCTCTTGTTCTCCATGTATATCTGGGCCTCTTCTTCCTTTAACTACGCCTCACTGGAATTTCTTTGTTCTTCTGCCATCGCCATTATTTTCTTTTCCAGTATTTCCAATAATTCCCTTCTTTCTTTCAACATTCTTCTTACAATTTGCAATTCCAACTCAAAGTCTTTGCTTATTTCTTCCATTTTTTTATAACTCAGTTAAGTTATTAATATTCAAAGTCTTTTACTACAATCCTGGCCAAAAGTCTCCTTTTATCTTTGTTTCTCTTGTTAATCCTTCTGTCTCTTTCACAATCAACACCCAACAGTCCCAGGGAATTGCATTTGTATATCCTCTTAGTAGAGTTTCTCCCCCCCCCTTTTAAAAAATTTCTGGGGTTCTTGTTATTTTATTTATCTTTTGTTTCATAACAATTATAAGTCCAGTAAATTTCGATAAGATTTTGTAGGGGAAAAAAAGTCTTTGACCATTAGATGGCGCTCTGTACGACTTTCCACTTTTCAAAGTTCTTTTCTCTTTTAATTATGTTAAACATTAATTTCCAACCATTTCCACGATTAATTTTCTTAATAGTAACCAATTTCGAGCAAGTCCAGCATTTTATCCAATGCCTAATTTATGCTAATTTATATTATTCAAAATTTAGTCTCTAATTTCGTTGTAACTTTTTATACTCTTAATTTTGTTTACCTTATATTTTCCTCTTCTTTTCTGTTTGCTGCTGTGATACTCTTACACAAGGGCACTTTCTTTCTACTGCTCGGGGTTTTTAAGAAAAAAATCAGTTCTTTTATCTGAGTACATGTCACTCACCACTTCACCACTCCAGCGCAAAACTTAGGGTCCCGGCAGCTTTCCATCTTCAGGGCAACCATTTTAGACTGCTGCTTCTCCCTGTCTTCCAGGGGAGTAATAGCTAGCTAGGGAGGAGAGATGTAGCTCCCCTTGACCCAGCTGGTGGTCTTCCCCTCTTCCCCCCCCCCTCCAAGGTGGGTCAGATGACTCCGGTCCTGTAGGGACCCTTCCAACAAGGTAAACACAGATCAAAGCCACGCACGATCGCAGTCTCTCACCCGTCATTGACGGATGTGTCACCAGAAGTCCCATTACTCTGACTTCTTAATTGGAAGAGTAATTTTGATAATTATTGCTTTATTTTGTTAATTTGAGATTCAGAGAGAAATACACAAGTTTTTAATCTCAGAAGTTTAGCAAAACAATGTATTTATATAGAACGTAAAGCTAGGTCATGTCACAATTTACTAATAACTCAGAATATAAATTCAAAAGTAATGAATTCAAAATTTGTAATAAAAATGTCACCTTATCTATAAACAAGGCTGTGAAAGGTAAATGGATTTGCCCTGATTAAAACTAATGAAGAATAGATATTAAATGGAAATTGAGAGGGCATAATTGTGTTAGGCAACTGAAACCTCAAAGTCCAAAAGACACAATGAAGAATAGATAGAACATAAAGCCAATTCACATATTACACTGCCAGACTTTAATTTAACAATGGTTTGTTGAATTAGCATTCATATACCACACTAAATGATAAACCATGGTTTACCAGCCAAAGTGACTGAATTCAACAGAACATGACCACACAAAATCAAACATAGGATATTATGACTTAGTACAGTGGTTGTCAACCTTCCTAATGCCATGACTCTTTAATACAGTTCCTCATGTTGTGGTGACCCCCAACCATAAAATTATGGCTCGGTTCCTAAGACCATCGAAAATATGTGTTTTCCAATGGTCTTAGGCAAATCCTGTGAAAGGGTCGTCCAACCCCCAAAGGGGTCACAACCCACAGGTTGAGAACCACTGACTTAGTATAATGTCACATATACCATGAACAGCCAGAGTAACCAACAGAGAACTGTGGAATCATATAAAACTAGAAACATTACTAGAAACCAAAGTCACAAGACTATGTCTGGCCATGTCATGTATGCAAATTCATTGGAAAAGTCAATACTACAAATGGTTAGTGGACCAAGAAGAAGAGGCAAAGAAAGAACACACTAGCTTGATAACATCAAAGCTGATAGGAAGATGAAAAGTGTGCTTGATAAGGTAGCATGGAGGACACTTACCTATGAAGTTGCCAAGAGTAGGACATGACTAAATGGTTATAACTACTATTATAATGTCACATAAGCCCAGCTGCAGGGGAAAAGGGCAAAGCAGGAGACAGACAGCAAGTGGAAGAGACATTTAAAAGAATATGGAGTGGAAAACTGCAAACTGGGCCCTATTGTTAAGCAGAGTAAATTAAGCAGCAGATGCTGAGGAACATGGTACTGACAGTCTGCTATCAGCTCTTCCAATTTCTTGATCTAGCATTCTGCTGTCAGAGAGATCAGAGCAATATTATCTCTTTGACAGAAGAACAGTATTATCTCTTTGCAGAAATAAGACTCAGCTGTTACTATACTGTGACTGGGACTTGGATATTGGAGATTCTAAGAGCAAAAGTGATACTTGCTATTTCTTGTGGTTAGCCGGCAGCAGGTGCAGACAGTGGAGGAGAGCGAGGACTCGGAGGAGGGGTCAGGACCATCAGGGAGTGGACTGCTGCCTTCAGAGATGGTGGGGGCTGGCAGCAGAGACAAGGAGGTTTCAGAAGAACCTGTGCTCAGTGCACGTGAGCACAGGATGATTCGTAGAAGGGAACAGCTGAAGCTGCATAGACGACTCAGGAGTAAGGAGGCAATGTAATGGGCCCTTCCTTTAGGGAATATAAGCCTGGTTGCAAACGGTTTTTGTCTTTGCAGAAAGCAAAAAGCGTTCCAAGCGTTAAGTGTAATGATAACAGACTTTGATTTATTTGAAGGTTTGTGTAATTGGATTACTTGGCTGCAAGCCATCTGGTTAACTACAAAGAGGTATTTGTAGAATAAAGCCTTGAACATTTCAGTTTTTGAGTTTATCTTTGTTTTTGCTCTCGAGGAATTCAGCTGGGTCAGAACACTTAAGAAAAACAGAACAGGATTGCTACCTTTCTGTCCATGCTTGTATATTTTCTAAATACTGTACATCTGCTTGGTAGCTTATGACAGAGAGTGTCAAACTTTATCTTAGTTTTATGAGTAGACTATGCCAATATTTATATAAATATATGTAGGAAGCTATTTTTAAAGGAGTATGAAAAAACATCTATAATGAACTTCTGTAATGAATCCAAGATCAAAACACTGTGCCAAATAATACAATGGTTTAACATGTCTTTTTAAATAGTAATCCTTCACTAAATAAACTTTTGGCAAGCAGGGGAAGCCCTGTAAACTTATTAAATAAGTTTAATATTGATTAGCAACATTTTGGCATCTGGACAAGCGACATTTTAAAATGGCTTCACTATTGTTAATATATAATCTCTCCTGTGCCTAGTAGTTTGTATTTTAACAACCCTGTTTTAAAACATGTTTTTATTTAACTGTTGCATGCCACCCAGAAGCAGTTTTTTATGAGATGGTAGCTATATTAATAAACAAACAAAAACTTATTGCAAATAAGGATTTGCTCCAAGTATCATAAAACCATATAATCAAGGATATAAAATTGAAGATGACTATTCAGTATTGTCACATGGATCATTTAGGGTTTTTTTTTCTAGTTCATAAATGATCACACTTGGACAGAGAAACAGAATGTCTGCAGTTCTCTAACAATTGCACAGTAATAGTTATTTGCTTGCAGTGGTAAAAAAACCAACATGTGGTATAGGAAAAGAGGGATAGGAAAGAAAAGAGAGATAACCATAAATTAGCAGGCAGGGTAGAGGTCAGTTTTAATGTTTTAATGTTAACACATTATAATTAATGTCATGATGTTTCTTTTCTTTCTTTCTTTTTTGACTAATAGGTCCAGAATTTCTTCTCTTCTGATGCATCTAAGGTTAAAAGTAGGTCCCAGTTTCTAATTTTTATTCTTATGAAATTCTAAAAAAGTTCAGTGAATTCTCTCAACAAGAAATAAAGTCAAACTCAAAGTTTACCAATAGCATATCCAAATAAAAACTATGTATACTGTAAGAATAGACATATCGCCCCAGTTTTAAAAGGTTTTTTTCATTTTGATGAAGATATATACTGCTCTAGTAAATGGTATATTAAAAAAAATACAGTTCTGGCATAGAATCATAAAAAGCACAGCAACTGGTAAAATAGCAGTTATCAGCTTTAACAACTAGGTAGTCCTCAACTTAAGGCCAGTCAGTTTGCAACCATTTGAAGATACAACAACCCCCCACCTCCAAAAGGACTTACCACCCAGATTTGAAGTTCCAGCATCTTCTTTCCTCTTAAGGTAATACGTATGATTGCATTTTGGACACTTGGTATCCGGATCACATTTATGACCACTATTTATATTTCTTCAGAAATTGCCATTTATTTATGGGTTTTTTTTGGTGGGAGGGGGAAATGCCAGAGAGAATAACAGGTTCACTTAATGACCTTGGTGTTCCTTAACAACAACCATAAAAAAGGTCACAAAATTGATCACGGTCACATGATGAGCTAGTTTACGGCCTCAATTAAGAGTCAGCAACAGTCACTGAGGACTACATGTATATCCCAAAAGCCTAATAGGATGGTGTTAGTGGATCCCTTTCACTTCTTTTCTAAAAAATAACAGAGAAGGAGCCATTCTGACTTGGGAAGAAGTGCTCCCTACAGCTGGAATATAATTAACATCTTGCAAGGAGGCAATCAGAAGCATGCCAATCTGGACAGAGCAAATGGTCCTGGAGGCAGCAAGACTAGGCCATAGAAGATTATATATGATGTTACCAGCACATTAAATTTGAAATCTATTGGCAAGTAATGGTGTTTCTGGATAGTGTTCTCCTGCTAAATAATTTCTAACTTGTCTTCTAACTTGTCAAAAAGCAGGCAACTGCCTTCAACTATTTGTTAGTATCTTTAAAAGGCAACCCTGGATAGGCACCATTATGGTAATAATATGAAACCCCTATACAGGGTAACCCAGGTTGTGTCAGGGGCTGCTTTGCTTAGCATGATTCTATTCCTTTGGTTCGATCACCAAAGGAAGGCCTGGTCTGAATTCTTTCCCTCCCCCAACATTACATGGAATTGTATTATAAGACAGATCTTTTAGTGGGACTTAAGCAGAGGTGGTATTCAGCAGGTTCTGACCAGTACTTTACTGTATTTGTTTTGTTTCTTTTCTCATTGTATTACTTGTAATATGCCCTAATGAACTTGATTAGTTTTGAGTCAATTGCATTCCCACATTCTTTTACTATTATAGTAGTAAGTGCATAGTGAAAAATCCTTTTCGTCGTTGCCATTTCAAAAGAAATGGCAAGGTAAAAGTTGTTTCTAGGATTGTTTTTTCTAAATTAATAAATCTATAGCATTTTATTTCATTTTTTAAGACGCATTCCCATATCTGTGTATGATGTTTCCCTCAGCAGCATTCAATGTTGCGTAGGTGGTTTCTGGTTTTACCTCAATGGAAGGTGAGGCACGATCAGTTGTACTTCAAGACCTGGAAATCAAGATTCATGTGCAAAGCTGATGACAACAAGCTAATCTCTGCTAAATATAAGACTTGTCAATCACAATATCTAAAGGCTAGGAATCATTATCAAATAATCGGTGAGCAATCTTTAATTCAGTTCATATATTATTTAGCATACTTTTAAAACTAGGGGTTCCCTGCTGATGATTCAATCAGTCTTCGAAAGCATTTTTATCTTCTTGCTTTCCCTCTGTCAAAAGAGCTAAAACTGGTGCTATGCATTTGAGATAGAAGCTAACAGAGCGTAGCTATTTAATTGAGGTTGTTTATCAAACCTATCTTCTTTTTCTATAATTGGAACAGAATTTTTTTGTCCCTGATCCCAATTTATAACAATACAACCTGTTTTTCAACAATGAGGGTGCTTTGAAGTTTTATTGATCTGTTGCTAAAGGGATGTTCTCTTTAAACAAATAAGTGGCAAACAAATAAGTACTTTCAGCAAAATGTGATCAGATTCATCACTTTCCTTCTTACCTTATTAGGTACAAATAATAGTTGGTTTAGGAAAAGAACTCCATTGTCCCTGCTTATTTCTAACTAGCTGATTTTTTTGGGAATTGTGTAAGATGGAAATTTGAACAAAGAAATCTTGTTTCTAATTGTAACATAGCCTGTGTTTCTTAATACTTACTCCCTTCTCTGCCAATACTTTGTTTTGTACAACTTACTTGATACTGTACTGCCTTGTTTTGTTATGTACTCTAAACATGGCTTTGGTTTATGTCTGCTAATGTTAACTGATTTTGGAGTCCTCAGGTCATTTGATAAATGATAACTCAATGGATGCACGACATGAGCAAAAACAAGAGATAGTGAAGTGTTTAGACTACCTGGGCCAAAGTTGGTGTTTCCTAAGGCACCTTTAGAAGGGATACTCTGAATTTGACATATTTTTACTAATTAATCTGGGGAGATAAGTTTATTTACAAGCTGAAACTCTTCATTATTCTATCCCAACTCATCAGGCAATTTGGTTCTGAGGGATGAATCCTTGTTCTAAATCTCTGCAAATAGGAGAGAATTGCCACCTCACCTTAGGATATGATTATTTCAGGTGTCATTACCCACTAGATGGGTGGGGGGACAAAAGGCAGCCCCACTTTTTTTTCTTTTCCTTAAAATGAGCAAATGTATTGTTCATCTGCCCCTCACTTCGTCTCACTCAAGTTGGCTGATGAAGAAAGCTCTATTTCCCATTCCTAACCATAAATGTTTAGCTCCTATTGAAATTGGGAGGGCAGAACAACCTGGAGAAAGGAAAGATGTAGTGATTTTTTATGTCTATGTGTCATTCCCCCTTCCTCTCCTTTCTTTTTTCTTTTTTTAAAGGATTATTAATTTCCTATCTGGGGAAAAATGGATAAACTCAGGAAAAAAAATCACACTGATTATGGTCTGAAAATCTTTGAAATCTTGATTGTTCTCCCAAGTTTGCAGTAGGTTGCTGCTATAGGTAGCGTTTTTGTTGTTGTTATGTTCAGTTTCCTCTTTTTGATGTTTATGATTTGTTCTTTATTTTTTAAAAATTGTTCCTGCGTTTAAAGTATAAGCCATCCAGAACTGATTGGAGTTGGTGGCCTCAATATTATGTAAATATATATACTGGGAAGCAGCAGTGTCCCTCACAGAGGAATGGTAATGGCGAGCACAAGTTGGCTAAAGGCTGCCTGACATCTCCTGCATAAGCATTCTCCAAGGCCTGCCAACTGAAGCTTGGGAGGGGGGAAGAACTCCAGTCTTGCCTTTCCAGTCTTCCTAACTCCCAACGATGTGAACCTAAGTAATAGAAGGTGTAAGGTTAACAGACACCTCCGTTTATATGTTAACTCATTCCAGCTTCATCATGCACACTCCTCTGACTATCAATTTATTAAGTTCAAATCCCTTTTTGGAGGGAGAGGGTAGATGAAAGAATATTGATCTCCAGAAAGACCTGCATTTATTCTCCCATGATATTCCTATACCCACCATACTGTCCCATATCGTCCACCCCCAGAGGAACAGACTGTACAAGACAGCTGTCTGATTTCTTTCTCATCAAAAGCCATAGTAATTGAGAGCATTATTTGGTGACGGAAACATGCCCACAGCAGACTTAAGCAGCCAATAGGATGTGTTGTCACCTCTGTCCTCATCACCACCAAAATGCAGGAGAATGTTTGTATGGCAAGATTTGTGATGAAAAAAGAGGGGAAATGCCACTTTAACAGCACAATAATTATAGTTGACTCCAGGCTGCCCTAGAAGCAGACTGGGGATGAGATGAGGGCGCATTATTAAAAATATTACTAACATGTTTTTATGCCACAGCTGGTAAAACATGAAGATAAATCTATAATTTTGCATTCAATCCTTTCAAGGTAGGCCACATGCTTCAGTTGCAATAATAAAGCAAAAAAAAAAAATAGCAGAAAATATATAAATCTACTTGCTTAATTTTTATATTTTTAATGCAGGAATTACAACATTCATAAAATTATGAGATTCAAGAAACTAACTTCTATGTGATCATCTCTTACAGTATCCCATTAATTGATTTGTCTCATATTTTAACTTTAATTCACTTCTGGATGTATCAATGGTACAAATCATTGTGTGGTTTAATTGCAAGAAAACTATGTGGTACAGTTAGAATTTTCAGAGGAAGAATTTGTTACTTCTGAAACAATGATGAAGAATGTGGGAACACCAATCTTATACAGCACAACTGTAAGCCATTATCAATGTGATATCCACCAGAGGAATGGATCATTAACAAATTAGATGAGGGAATAGAAGGGGAACTTACCAAATTTGCAGATACTAATACTAAGCTGGCAGGAATAGCTAACACACAAGAAGATAGGCTCAAGATCCAGATGGATCTTGACAGACTAGAACACTGGGCCTTATGTAACAAAATGAAATTCAATGTAGAGAAAAGTAGAGCCCTATATTTAGGCAAGAAAAACCAAAAGTATACATATAGACTGGGTGAAACCAGGCTCAATAGCAGTAACTGTGAGAGGGATCTTGGAGTCTTAGTGGACAACCAGCTAAATATGAGCCAGCAGTGTGCAGCAGCAGCAACCAAAAAAGCTAATGCAATCCTAAATTGTATTAACAGATGGATACAATCAAGATCAAGTGAGGTACTAATACCATTCTATAAAACCTTAGTAAGACCACACCTAGAGTACTGCATCCAGTTTTGTTCACCACATTATAAAAACGATGTTGAGACTCTAGAAAAAGTACAGAGAAGAGCAACCAGGATCATTAGGGGACTGGAGACTAAAACATATGAAGAACGATTATAGGAACTAGGCTTGGCTAGTCTAGTAAAGAGAAGGACCAGGGGGGACATGATAGCAGTCTTCCAATATTTGAGAGGCTGCCACAGAGAGGAGGGGGTCAAGCTATTTTCTAAAGTGCCTGTATCCAAGGAATTATGGATGGAAACTGAATAAGGAGAGATTTAATCTGGAAATAAGGAGAAACTTTCTGACAGAACAATGAACCAATGGAACACCTTGCCCTCAGAAGTTGTGGGAGCGCCATCACTTGAGACTTTCAAGAAGAGATTGGACTGCCATTTGTCAGAAACGGTGCAGGGTCTCCCGCTTGAGCAGGGGGTTGGACTAGATAATCTACAAGGTCCCTTCCAACTCTGATTATCTGTTATCTATAATTATTTATCATGACCCCATCTTCCCAGTCACCCCATCCTTTATGACAGGAGGATGTTGGAGAAGGCTAATATTTAAAATCTGTCAATGGATGTTTGGAAAACTAATAAGAGGCATGACTCACATGTAGAATTGGTGGGTTTGATATAATACACATTAAACCAAATAAGACATCCAATGGTTTAGCATAATGTGTGAGGCATTTGTGGCATAAATATTCATCGTCTCTGTTTTCTGAATCTCTATATATATCAAACAAATGGCAACTTCAAATCTCAACAAACAAATGCTCTGTCTTACATATTGACAAAAAAATATATCAGAAAATAAATTACAAGCTGAATAGTCAAGACCTTGTTGATGATCCAAACTCTGTAAAGGACCTTGGAATACTCATCTCTAATGACCTAAATGCCAGAGCCCACTGTAACTACATAGCCAAAAAGGCATTAAGAGTTGTTAACCTAATCTTACGTAGCCTTTTCTCTGGTAATATTACACTACTAATTAGAGTATACAAAACATTTGCTAGACCAATACTTGAATACAGCTCATCAGTCTGGAACCTGCATTATGTATGATATTAACACAGTTGAGAAAGTCCAGAAATATTTCACAATATTTCACTCTTCTACTCGTTGCAGAATACCTTATGCCACCAGACTTGAAATTCTAGACCTAGAAAACCTAGAAACGCCGCCTTTGGTCCGATCTAAGTATAGTATATAGTATATAAAATCATACATTGAAATGTCCTACCTGCAAATGAATACTTCAGCTTCAACCGTAACAATACAAGAGCAAACAATAGATACAAACTCAAGGTAAACCATACCAAACTTGATTGCAGGAAATACGACTTTAGTAAGAGTGGTCAATGTCTGGAATAGTCTACTTGACTCTGTGGTTTTTTCCCTAAACCCCAAAAACTTTAACCTTAGACTCTCTACTATTGACCTCACCCCTTTCCTAAGAGGTCTATAGGGGGCGTGCATAAGCGCACCAACATGCCTACCGTCCCTGTCCTATTTATTTTTCTTATATGTATCCATTTCATGTATTAATAACTATGTTTATACTTACACCTATTGTCTTGTAAGCGATTGACAAATCAAATAAATAAATAGGGTACTCTTGTCCCTCCAATTCTAGGAACCCGCGGTGTGAGATGCAGTATAGGGCTAGATCGCCTGGCGTCTCCTAATGCAGGCTTGCTTCCCCACTTTTGATCCAATTGGGGCAATTTGCATGATATAACCAGGGGGGCGGGGTCGCCCCAGTAAAAGAGTTCTTTTTTTTTTTCACCCAGCGGAAAGGTTTGGGCAGCTGCAACAGGAGGAGCCTCGGTTCCTCTTATGACTTTCCCCGCTGCCTCTGGCCGTTTGGTTCCAACTTTGGCTCACAGACGCCTTCCTCAAAGCAAAAACTGGCTACCCCCTCCTCCGGCCCCCTTGTCCGAGAAGGTCCTAGTCCCTTGGGCCTGAATTGCAGAACGGGGGAAAGGGCGCCAACCGCGAAGCAGAAAGACCCTCACCGAGAAAGGAACGTGGAAGGTAAAGTCCAGCGCATCCAAAGCAGGGCTATTGGCAGAACAGGGCTGGCTGCAGAGCACGGTAAGCGCCGCTACGGCCGGAAATGGCGAGGATAGGTAATCCGTTCCCAAAACGTTTTAAAGCCGACCCGGGAGAAATCTTTGCAAAAGTTCCCGGGATCTTTCCAGCTCAGCCAATCAACTTGGGGCCCGATGCAAGATTGGGGCCCGCCGACTCAGATTATTATCTCCTGGGAACCGACGCGGCTGTCTGGCTGCGCTGCGTTTTCCGGTCAAGGCACGCTGTGGAAGGCGAGGAGTACAAAGTGCTGGCTGGGTTTGACGAGGCGCGTAGTGAGATGCCTGCTTGGGTTTGGGGCTGGCTCGGTTCTCGTTGATTCAGAAGTAAGTTGCATGGACTTTTCAAAGACTTTCCTTCGGGTGGGCGTGGAGTCGGATCGAGGCCTCCTTCACTTTTCCCCTGCTCGCTCGAGCGCCCGCTTTAAGGGACGCCGAGAACTCTGCGGCGCCTCCGACTTGTCAGACTTTTAAGGCAAGGAAAACTTCCCCGGCGCCTCCTTGGAAGCCAACTCAGCCGCTTTCGCGATTACAGAGTTCGCCTAATTTTCTGTGTGCCAGGCATAGGATGTGCTTTCCTATTTGGGTGGACTGCCTTGTTTGTAAAATGTTCGAGGTTGGAAACTTCGCATGAAACACACTGATCTTGGGTGTAACTTCTTCCTTTCTTGAAGTTCTTCGTTAACTATCTAAAAAGGCCCGTCTGTCGAAAGATTAAAAACCTCTCTTCTCCCGGTTAGAAATAATGGGCTACCATAATTCCTCCCGCCATGATAAATTTAGCGCAGATACAAAATATTTTGGGAGAGAAAACTGAATCATCCTTTGAGGTATATAACAATTGCTCACTGCAGCTGTCTTTTTTCTTTTAGGTTGTTGCTCATTTTCTTTTGCTAAGTCCTTTAGATAAGCTTATGTAGTGAATTTAAAGAGGGGAGGAAATAGAGTCTTTACTTTTTTAAAAAAAGTAAGATCAACCAAATAAAATGAAGCACATGTATGCCTCCCACTTTGTATTGTTAAAAGTTCTCTGACGATTTCCTTTCCACCTTTCTGAGATGAATTCCATTTATACAAAAGGTATATATGGCATTTTCTGTAATAGTAAGTCATTCTTGCCTATGGTTTACATAGCTGTTTATTTTGAAGCAGAAAACATATGTTAGGGTATACAAAATCTGAGAATATCTACCAGTTGCAGTGCCTAGCTAGTTCACAAGCAGGAAGTGGGCTGAGAATTTATCATACTTTGTCTCTTGGCAGACATATTTTTAGTGTTTCTTTGCATTGAAATGATGGGTAGAGGAAATTGGCGTGTTAGTTCAAGCTCTTCTCACAGGAGACAGTTCTGATCCTCTGGAACACTGCATTTGTGGGATTTACCATATGAGGAATTGTGTGGAAATTTCCATCTACATTATTATGGTATTTGGAGAAAGTGTGATCCCTGGTGTCGGAGTTAGTCTCTATTGGACTGTAACCCATTCAGACAGCTTTAACTTTATGGTAGGATTTATTGTTGAAACACTATATTCTGGTCCAAACTGAAATAAAATTCTGGTATCTTGTTTATGTAAAACATTTACATAAATTTAAAAGAGATTCTAGCCAGATTATTTGCATATATATATATATATATATACAGACACACACACACATACATTACTAAGAAAAATATTACAGCCCTTTATGATGATGAAAGAATTGTAGCTTTTATTAAAGAGGCAGAAACCTACTTGGTCAGAAAAGCTTGAGCATGTATACACAAAAGGCTTAGTGTAAAAACTTTTTTACAAAAACATTCCCAAAGTAGTTTGTGTAATTTTTAGGATTATAGTTATCATGTGTCTAGGTATGTAAACCAACAGTACAGAAGCTGATATCAAATAGATGTATTACATAACAGTAATGTTTCTATATAGATTAAATTTCATTAAAGTGAATATACTAAAGATCTTTATACTATTAATGCAATGAATTTGGACTCACCAATGTATATTTAAATATAAGTATTGTATTTATGTGAGTATTGAAATATATAAATAAGATATGTGAATTTTTCTGTAGGTAATTATATCTCAAAATGGAATTTTCTTCTGGCATGTCTGAAATACATTTTTTGCATGTGATTTACATGTTTACAAACATCAAATTGTACATTGAATTATATTAGTGGGGCGACTACTAATAAACAATGATTTTTACTTTTGACATAATGTGCTTTTAGCTAAAAGCAATTGACTTAGGAGGCCAGGAATTCAGGTTCAACTATACTTCTAGCTTGACAGTTTTGATTGAAACTGTTGGATGGAAGTGCCAAGAGTGCACTGAAATTTTATTGGCTATATTGCTGGCTTGGTTATAGTGGCAAAGCATACAGGTAGTCTACTTATGGCTTGCCCCTCCCCGAAGTACCACCCAGTTCTGAAATTCCTATACTCCCATGGTCACATGACCAAATTTTATGGGCTTAGCAACTAGCCTGCATTTACAGCCATTTGCAGCATTCCATGATCACATGACTGTAATTTAAATTTTTGCTGAAAACCGATATTTGCTTCCAGTTTTCACCAGAAACGCCCCACAATGAACAATGGGTTTGCTTAATAACTACGACATCATTAAATGACTGTGGATTCAATTAACAACCTTAGAGATTTACTTGACCATAGACAAAGCTGTAAAATTGGACAGATTCTATTACAGTTGTAAGTTGAGGACTACCTGTAATCACATTAAGAGTAGCACCAGCTAGCATCCATATCTGCTTATGAAGCAGAGCCACCTTTCTCTGATTTTCTACCTATTAACCATTTTTCAAGGAGCCCTAAGGGGACAGTAAATACATTATTAGTATTTTTCATCCAAAATTGTAATACAAGTTTATTTCAATAGCCTTTGAATTGGTTTAATGTTTGCTACAAATAGATAAAAAAGGCATAGTTTTTTCGATTTAAGAAAGAAAAATAGATTTTCATGAGTAAAATATTATTAGTATCCCCATGCTTACAGTTTAAAGCTATTTCTTTGCCTTCAATCAGTTTTCCATTGTTTCATAACTATTATTTGCTGGACAAATAAATACACATATTCAAACAAAATACAAAAAGCTATTATTTCTGTTCCTGGCTATTCTCTAAAGATCCTTTGGATTTCACTGTTTCTTGATCCCTGATCTTTCTTTATAGAATCTGAGGCTGTGTCTCCATCCATTCATCCAAAAACCAGACACCTAACAAACCAGACCAAACAGTCGCCAATCTTTTGGATCCCAGGGCCCACCAAATTCATACCTTTAAATCCTGAGGACCACTAATATGATTTTTTTTAAAAAAAGCTAATATATTTAATATAAATTTATATGTATGTATGTATGTATGTATGTATATAAATTTATATTTAATATAAAAATTATATACACACACACAATTATAACAAAAATGTAAATGTTTAATGATAACAAAATAAAACGTTCCGGGCTGGAAGCCTCCCCCCACCTGCACCTTCCAAAGAGACAGAAGAGCCTTTCAGATGCCAGGTGGAGGTTTGAGAGAGCTCAGATCTGCAGCCGAGGAAAATCTGTGGTGGGGGAGGTGGCTCTTTCAGCCTCCCCTGGACATAGGCAAGGAAAGGTGTCCCTGGGGGCACTTCACTCGCTTTAGCACTTCGCTGCCAAACCCAGCCACAGCCAGTAATTATTTGGGAGGAGGGGGGGGAGAGAGAAAAAATATCTCTCGCATTACCATGGGAGGAAAGGAGGTGAAACAAAACTTACTCTTTCACCAAGACCTACAAAATACCAATCTACCGCATTCCAGGAGAACTTAAAAACCACCAAACTCTCCCACTTGCAGTTCCCAAGCTTCCCGTCTCGGGTCCCTGAGATGCATGCTCCCACTCATGGCGGCGGCGGCAATAACAGTCCCCTCCCCCAGGGCCCACTGTCAGCTCTCCCCATTAGTTCTCTAGCTTTGAATTGCTCCCGGCTCTCTCTCTCCCCACGCCCACGTGCAGGCAGGAAAGGAAAGGGAGACAGCCGCGCACAGCTCTCTGCTTTTCCAGCCCTCGCTGCCTTCTCCCAACATCAAAGCCTCGGAAACGCAGGCAAAGCCGCCACAGCGGTAGTGCCCTGAATTGCTTGCTTCTCCACTACTGCCTCCTCTTCCTCCAGCACCTCCTTCTCTAGGTAGGGCGATTCTTATCTAACCAAGCATGCTAAAGCAATTCAGGATGCTACTGCTGCGACAGCTTTGCCTGCATCTCCGAGGCTTCAATGTTGGGAGAGGCAGTGAGGGTTGGAAGAGCGGAGAGCTATGCACGGCTCCTTTCCTTACCTGCCTGCATATGGGGGGGAGGGGGAAGGAAAGAGACGCGGGAGCAATTCAAAACTAGAGAACTAATGGGGAGAGCTAACAGTGGATGCTGGGTGGGGACTGTTGTTGCCGCCACTGCCGCTGTGTGTGGGATCTGGTTGGCGCATGCATCTCAGGGACCCGACTAGGAGCCGGGAGGCGAGAAAACTGCGCGGCCCAGATTAATTGCTTTTGGGGGCCATTTCTTCTGCAGCCCACCAAAAATTTTCCATGGTCCACCAGTTTGTATAGACAAACTGGCAGCATTTGTCTTGCTTGTGTGTCTATGTATTTAACTTCATAATTGCAGTATAAAGGTTCTATCCAATTCTGGTAAATTACAGGTGGGAGTAAAAATTCCAGATTTTGATTTTCTTCTTAATAATTTAAAAGGTTGACTAGTGGATTGAGGTTCTTCATCTGGACTCAGGAACAAGTAATGCTTCTTTATAGGCATAAACGGTTATTCATGTTCTAAAATGAAGAAGGATGAACTCATTGAAACAATCTCACGCAAACTGGAAGATAGACAGGAAGTCAAATTGATTGAAAGCATTTGAATCGTTCTGGATAAAGTTTTTTATTATTATTTTGAACAGTAAATTCCCAGCAGATTTTTCTTGTAGAATTTGTATTGTCTGTTAAGGTAGATGGCAGTGGTGGCTGCTGCTGCTAAAAAGTGTTTTTGCCAGAGTTTGTTTAGATTAAAAGACTCGCTGTCATCCTTTTATGGTTTGACAATCTTTGTCTCAGTTGCACATGCTCTGGTACATCAAGGCATATGTAACATGATTTATTGACCTATCTAAAAATAATTTGGTACCTTCTGGTAGAGTAGAATGCAGCTGATTGAAAGCTGTGCCTGGACCATTCTGTAGTATTCCAGTCCTGTAATGGCTATATTACCTGCCCGTTCTTTTCCAATCTTTAAGAAAATACTTGTGCTGACCTTTAAAATAGGTTGCTACACCTACATGAGTTTGTTAAGGAGATGGGAGTGTTGACTATTTCTGAACCCACTAAAAGTTTGGTTGGGAGGAAAGCCGTCGCCTTGAGTCCATCCTGGAGTGTGTCGGAGCCGCGACGGCCGAGCAGTGGGTCTGCGACATGGAGCTTGCAGGACTACAGCTGCGCCCGCCATCTTGGATGGCGGGATATTTGAATTCCAGGCGAGAGGATCGGCTGAGGTTTGTTTTGCTGCGATCCCCTCTCGCTCTCGCTTCAGTGGGTGGACGAGGCTGCTGGCACTTGCTGTCTTGCCTCGTCGCCCTCTTTTACTCGCAGCGTTTTGCCTGGCAGCGTTTGACATCATTTTCCGTGTGTGAGTTCTGGAAACTTGATTTGCTGGGTCTGTGCTGCCGCCATGCCGAGCCCATCCTAGGATATGTGGGGGGGCGAGGCAGCTGAGCGGCTTGCAGGCGAGGCAGGAAGCGACGGCGGCAATTGAGGTTGCCATGTCCTCTTTCGGGACTCAACCGAGGCCATAGGTGATGGACTGTATCATCGTTATTGTTGCAGCATCGCCAGGGTTATTTTTTGCGACTGCTGCCTGAGCCGCCATTATGTGGGCAGCAGATGTGGCAATTATTAGCAATCTGCTGCCTGAGGAAAACTGCCACTGTTGAGTCCCTGTTACCAACGTTAAGGACCATTATCATCAATTCCAGGCCATTGTCCACCCTTGGTGGAACAACATCTCCCACCAGCCAGCAAATGCCCCTATCTGACTATCCCTGACCAGGAGAAAGGTGCCAGAGGAGGAGGTTTTTAGACTGTCATCGTGGTGAGAGGACAATGGCGGTTGTATATCATCTTTCTCCCCATTGTTGTGAGAGGACAGAGGGTTGAACTTTAATCTCCACCTTGAGGTCCGTGTGATTTGGTCCCTCACCATCGTGAGGGGATGGTGGGCCTATTATCATCGGGACTCCCCAGTGACCGTGAGAGGGTCATAGGGGTAGAGGATCTCTTCTTTTGCAGGACAACATATTCTGGCCCTTTCTTTGTTATCGGGCCTTACTGCCCTTTCCCTATCATACCTCGAGGATGGTTCTTGGGTACCAGAGAGGAGACATGGCGCAGCTGGGGGTTTTAATTATATGGATTTTAAGGGTTCTTTTAAATTATTTAAATTCTTGACAAAATTTTTAATGGGGTTAGGGAAAGGGAATTTATTATTGGGGTTAGGGAGGGGGCCCAGACCGGGTTTGGGGGACAACCCGTCTGGGAATAAGGCCAGACCGGGGCATGCCTGCGACCGGGAGGCCTCGGGATCGGGGACGGTCGATCCGAAGATGGGGGCTTCTTCTAGGGAGGGAGATGAAAGGGCTATCCTTATGATCGGTGGGAGAGGCAGGTATGGTGCTGACAGGGGGTCTTATCAAGTTATGGGAGCCCACCACCGCTGTTTACAAGCGGTGGTGTGCTCCAGCCCCCAGGTCACGTCTCGCCCCCTGAGTTGTTTGAATGATCGGGCCCCGGGCCTTCGGCTGATGCTTTGCAACACCAGGTCCGTAGTGAATAGAGCCCCCCTTGTTCACGATCTTGTCACGGAGGGGGGTGCGGACCTGGCTGGCATTACCGAGACCTGGCTGGGACAGGAGGGGGGTGTCCCTCTAGTAGAAATGTGTCCAGCCGGGTTTCGGGTTTTTCATCGGCCGAGGGCCCAGGGGAGGGGTGGGGGGGTTGCGGTAATTATTCGGAAGGATCTGGATCCTAGGGAATCCACTGTTCCTCAGACGACCGGATGTGAGTCCCTTTTTGTTAAGTGTGGTTCCGGGGTTCAGATGGGCCTTTTGATCACATACTTGGCTCCCTGCTATGTGACATCTGCCCTGCCTGAGCTCCTCGAGGTCATAGCCGGTCTGGCGGTTGAGATCCCCAGGCTGATGGTCATGGGGGATCTCAACCTGCCTTCGGCCGGTGGGGCCTCGGGGATTTCCCAGGAGTTCTTGGCTTCCATGACAGCCTTGGGCCTGACCCAATTAATTAAGGAACCCACGCATACTGGGGGTCACATCCTGGTTCTGGTTTTTGTCTCTGGACAGTGGCAGGATGATCTGGGTGTTGGGGATGTTTTTGTTGAACCCTTGTCATGGTCAGATCATTCGCTCCTTAGGCTGGACTTCCAGGCTGCTCCTCCCCATCGCAGGGAGGCGGACCAAATACGTTGGTACCGCCCCAGGTGCCTGATGGATCCAGATAGGTTTCTGATGGAGCTTGGGCCATATCCCGACATTCGAACTCACGACTCGGTGGGGGACCTGGTCGCCACCTGGGAAAGGGTGGCGGCTGGGGCTCTGGACCGGATCGTGCCCTTGCGGCCTCTGACCTGGCGCCACTCTCGCTCAGCCCCCTGGTTTTCCGGGGAGCTGAGGGAGATGAAGCGCCGGAAAAGACGCCTGGAGAGTATTTGGAGGACTACTCGCTCCGGACCCGACCGAACACTTTTACGGTCTTATATCAAGACCTATTTAGTGGCGATAAGGGTGGCAAAGCGTCTTTACTTTTCCACCTTATTGCATCCGCAGGGAACCGCCCGGCCGCCCTATTTAGAGTGACCCGCTCCCTCTTGGAAGGGGGAGCGCGGGAGGACCCCTTGCAGGGACAGGCTGAGGATTTTTCAAAGTTCCTGGTGGATAAAATCGTTTGGATCCGGGATGGGTTGGACTCTGAATGGGCGGCTCTGGGTCGGGGGCAGAACTTGAAACAGTCATTTGGGACAAGTTTGATCCTGTGACCCCCGAAGACGTGGACAGGTTGCTGCGGGGACTGAATGCAAACACATGTTTACTGGACCCGTGTCCCTCCTGGCTGGTGTTGGCCACCCGGGAGGTGACACGAGGTTGGTTTCAGGGTATTATTAACGCTTCCTTGAGTGAGGGATATCTACCCCCTGCCTTGAAAGAGGCGGTGGTGAGACCCCTCCTCAAGAAACCGTCCCTGGACCCAACTCTGTTATCTAATTATCGTCCAGTCTCCAATCTTCGTTTTATGGCGAAGGTTGTTGAGAGTGTAGTGGCACAACAGTTTCCCCGGCACCTGGATGAAGCTGTCTATTTGGATCCATGCCAATCGGGCTTCAGGCCTGGGCACAGCACAGAGACGGCGTTGGTCGCATTGGTGGATGATCTCTGGAGGGCCTGTGACAGAGGTTATTCCTCTGTCCTGGTCCTCTTAGATCTCTCGGCGGCTTTTGATACTGTCAACCACAGTATCCTATTGCAGCGGCTGGAGGGGTTGGGAATGGGAGGCACCGTTATGCGGTGGTTCTCCTCCTTCCTCTCTGACCGCTTGCAATTTGTGTTGGCAGGGGGGCAGAGGTCGGCCCCGAGGCCCCTGGTTTGCGGGGTGCCTCAGGGGTCGGTGCTCTCGCCTCTTCTGTTCAACATTTATATGAAGCCGCTAGGTGAGGTCATCCGTGGCTTTGGGGTAGAGTTCCATTAGTACGCTGATGATACTCAGCTGTACATTTCTACCCCGGGCCACCCCGATGAAGCCGTCGAAGTGATGACCCGGTGCCTGGAGGCCGTGCGGTGTTGGATGGGGCAGAACAGGCTTCAGCTCAACCCATCTAAGACTGAATGGCTGTGCTTCCCAGCACCCCGGTACAGCCAGCTGGTTCCATCGCTGGCTGTGGGGGGGGAAATTCTTGCCCCCACAGAGAGGGCCCGCAATCTGGGTGTCCTCCTGGATGTGCGGCTGTCATTAGAAGACCACGTGGCAGCCGTCGCTAGGGGGCTTTTGGCCAGGTCCATAGGATCTACCAGTTGCGGCCCTTTCTGGATTGGGATGCGCTTCGCACGGTCACCTCCGCCCTGGTGACCTCCCACCTAGACTATGCCAATGCTCTCTACATGGGGCTGCCTTTGAAGAGCATCCGGAGGCTCCAGTTGGTGCAGAATGCAGCCGCGAGGGTGGTAATGGGAGGTCCTAGGGGCTCCCATGTTATGCCACTTCTGCGTGCGCTGCATTGGCTTCCGGTGGCCCTCCGGGTGCGCTTCAAAGTCTTGGTTACTATCTTTAAAGCGCTCCATGGCTCGGGACCAGGATACTTGCGAGACCGCCTCCTGCCACCATCGGCTTCCCACCGACCGGTACACTCCCATAGAGTCGGTCTCCTCGGGGTGCCGCCGGCTGGACGGCTGGCGACCCCGAGGGCGCGGGCCTTCTCATTGGGAGCACCCCCTCTCTGGAATTAATTACCCCCGGAGGTAAGGGCCGCCCCTGATCTCATGGCCTTCTGTCGGTTACTTAAAACTCACCTATTTTGGCAGGCCAGACTGGCCTAGGGGTCTTTTAAATTTTAACGTGGTTTTTAATTTCTTTTAACTCTTGTTTATATTTTTAATTAGAGCCACACTATATTCAATTTTTTTAATTTTAATATTATCATGCTGTATGTTGTATATGTGTTTTGTATATGTATTTTATTGGCTGTTTACTGCCCCGAGTCCCTTTGGGGAGAGGGGGCGGTATATAAATCTAATTAATAAAAAAAAAAATAAAGACTGAGTTTCCTGATCTGGAATGCAGTTTCTTGAAAGAGCTTTTTGATGAGCCCTCAAGGCTATTTGTTGTCATTAAGTTCATCCCTGCATAAACCCTACACGATCATCTTTTTTTCTAAAATAATTAGTAATCCCATACTAATTGGTAATTTGATGTATTTCTATTGTTCCTTTAAAGACTACCAAAACTATAAATGTTTTATAAATCAAATTTAATAATGATATTTATATAGCCACCTATCAAACCAAATGTGAAATAATATATATATAGTGTTTGTGTTTGTGTGTATGTGTATATATGTATATGTATAAATGAGCTATAATATATTAATTAGATGCTGGTTTGGTTGCTGATCCGGTGGAAGCTTCTGTGGCAGGTTCTTGCCCTGTTATCTGGGAACAGTTTGACCCTGTTGCTCCTGAAGAAGTGAACAGGATCCAAGGGAGTATGCGCGCGAGCACCTGTATTTTAGACCCATGTCCCTCCTGGCTTGTGCAAGCTTCCCAGGAGGTAAGAGGCGGGTGGACTCTGGTAGTGATTAATGCTTCTCTTACAGGAGGGGACGGTGCCCCAGCACTTTAAGGAGGCTGTGGTCCGCCCTCTTCTTAAGAAGCCATCGCTGGACTCCACCCGGTTGGATAATTTGCAACCTATCTCCAATCTTCCCTTTTTGGGGAAGGTTGTTAAGAAGGTGGTCGCGCAGCAGCTCCAGAGGTTTCTGGATGAAACGGATTATCTTGACCCCTACCAGTCAGGATTCAGGCCTGGATTTGGGACTGAAACAGCATTGGTTGCACTTCTGATGATCTCTGGCAGCAGCAGGATGGGGGTAGTGCATCCATCCTTGCTCTACTTGACCTCTCGGCGGCTTTTGATATCATTGACCATGGGATTCTCCGGGGATGGCTTCAGGGGATGGGAGTGGGAAGCCTTGTGCTGTCTTGGTTCACTTCCTTCCTCTACGGCTGCTCTCAGTCAGTGTTGATAGGAGGTGAGAGATCCAACCCTCGCCCATTGCTTTATGGGGTTTTGCAGGACTCGGTACTCTCCCTGCTCCTGTTCAACATTTATATGAAACGCTGGGTGAGATCATCTGTCACCATGGACTGAGGTATCACCAATATGTTGATGATACTTAGCTGTACATCTCGGCCCGTGGTGAGTTAAATGTTGCTGTGTCCTCCCTCTCACAATGCCTGGAGGCTGTTAGGGGCTGGATGGGGAGCAATGGGTTGAAACTAAACCCATGCAAGACCGAGTGGCTCTGGGTCTGGAGTTCGTTGGTTCAGGGAAAATTATCACCTTTAGTCTTGGATGGGATGGCACTACCCCAAACAGATCCTGTGTGCAATCTGGGGGGTTCTCTTGGACTCACAACTCTTGTTCGAAGAGCAGGTGGCGGTCGTGGCCAGGAGGGTCTTTGTGCAACTGCGGATTGTGCACCAGTTATTCCCTTTCCTGGATCAGTGCTCCCTACTCACAGTCACTCATGCCCTGGTCATTTTCCATCTTGAACGTGCTCTACATGAGGCTGCCCTTAAAGAGCATCCAAAAGTTCCAGTTGGTAAATGCAGCCTGCATGGTTTTATGCAGATCCCAGTATGCACATTTATCACCTCTCCTGCAGGAGCTGCATTGGCTGCCAATTTGCTTCCGGTACAATTCAAGGTGCTAGTTGTCAACTTTAAAGCCCTTCATGGCTTGCATCCGGATTATCTGAGGAAACATCTCTTGCCAGTGACATCTACCCGACCCATTAGAGTGAGGAGGCAGGGAATGCTGCAGGTCCCGCCCCTGAGGGAGATATACCTGGTGGAAGAAGGGCCTTCTCTGTGGTGGCGCCATCTCTCTGGAACATCATTCCCCCAGAGATTAAAATGGCCCCCTCGTTAATACTATTCCGAAAGGCACTGAAAACCTGGTTTTGCCAACGGGCCTGGGGAACCCAGAGAGGGATGGAACCCATCAGATGACTAGTGTGACCTGCTGTCATCGGGGGGGGGGGGAGTTGGTTTTTGTTTTTGTTTTGTTTTTTGTTTTCCCAAATTTTGTTCTATTGTACTTTACTAATTTATTTGATTCTTTTTGTTAGTTCTTATTGTTTTTATTTTTTGTTTTAAATATGATTTTGCATTGTGTAAGCCGCCTTGAGTCGCCATGGGCGAATAGGCGGCAATATAAATCAAATAAATAAATAAATAAAATAATGCATAACATTATTTTGGTGTGATTATTTTGGAAGACTTTTATTCTTAAAATGTGGATTAAAAGCATTTTAAATAAATAAATCAGTCCAGGGTTAAAGAAATAACTTCAGTGTTGCTACAAGCAATCATGGGAAATGAAATTGTGCCGCTTTTAAAACGATGGTGGTGTTGTATTGGTGCCGACTTTATAAAGATGCCAAAACTGTAGATGTTTTAATTGTTCCATACTATGCAATATTAATTACAACAAAATAATAGGGTATCCAAATGATGTTATTATTTTGCGAGTTGAAATGGCACACACTGAATAATATGAAGGTAAGATCTGGATATCACAGAATAAATTTTTCCCAATGGGGGACTACTTCAGTTTTAGTGAGAATCTTTGTAGCACTTTTTTTGTTCCTTTCTCAAAACACCCCAGTGATTGCAAATAGCTATATGAGAATGTTACATACTTCTGATTTTACCTTTAATTTTCTTTTTTTTGCAGAACACTAAGAATTTCAGGAATTTCAAACATCCAGTTTAGAAACTAGTTCAACACTTCTGTTTTTAGTTCTCCAAAATGAATACTTTTAAAGAAAAAACATTGCTTCTGTATGCTTTTAGATTTTATTTATTATCCAATGTATATAGCTGCCCATCTCAGAAAAGTGACTCTGAACAATTTATTGGAAATTGGCAAATATTTTAAGCTATTATCAATCTACTTAGAATATAATGTTGAAACATTATTTTACTATAGTTCAACTTACAAATGTGGCTATTAAATAATGCCAACTTTATCCAGCATTAGGAAGCATTAGAATACTGATGGGGTGATAATAGGATTTCTTTCATGACTATAAAACACAGGAAAACTGATATTGTGATTTTGATTCAAATTCCGTAGCTGAGATGTGAATAAAACTAAGAAAATGCAGCCTCAGGTATACAAAAACTCTGCATGCTTACGCACAATTATTGCTATATTCTGGAGCCTGATGAACATAATGTCAATGGAAGGGAAAAAAGGTTGTACATAGTGTATATTGAGCATCTGGGTCATATTCTACTTACTATATGTGAATTGGCTACAACATTAACAAAAAATTAAATACATGAATGGTAATGTGCTATTAGACAAACGGACAGGAAGTGAATGGTGTGATGCAAAAGGTTTAGGCCTAGACTCAGCGCAACAGTCTTTGGAGGTGGGTATTCAGTTTGCCCATCCAAATATAGAACACTGGTAAAAGTGGTAATATTACATGTATTTTCATTGTTTGAGATACAGAAAGAGCAGTATTAGCATTTTCTGTTTTTTTTAAACTGATTAATGCCTTGGACATATTCTAGTACCTTTACAGTACTAAAGTTTCCTTCCCATTTTAAGTAGTTTGTAGTCTTTTCCCCCATCCTTAAATGAAAGAAAAAAAAAAACCCTGTTCCCTTTTAGCCTCTGCTTCAACTTTAGTTACTTTCGCTTTTTATTTGGACATATGTGTATAGATCATATCTTGTGTTTCTTTCTTTCTATTGCCAGTTTCTAGGATAATCTGCTTTTAATCCTATTAGTCTATTCTAGCATTCTCAGTACTGATACCAGTACCTTTCCATTATTCAAATCTTGATTGGGATAATGGTAGTATCTGCATATTGTTGTCAGTTCTGTAGTTAGTCATGCTTGTAGTTTATTTTTCTCTCTACATTTCCTGTTTCAAACAGAAAATCCCCCCAGAATTTTCTCAGTATTTGTGTAGTCAATAACTACACAAATTTTCTGTTCATTTTCTATTATCTGAGACATGACTGTACAATGTTCTATTAAGTGTGATATTGCTCAAGCTAGTTAAATTAATATTTCTCTTTCATTATTTATCCAAGAACATTTCATATTATTTCTTTAGAGAGTGGAGATCCACTTATGGCAATACAAATATAATACACGATTCCCTCACTAAATTCTTTGTTCAGATAGTCCTCAGTTAATGACTGAGGCCATGATATGGTTGTAAATAAAAAAATATCACATGCCATGCTAATTTAAGATAACAGATCTGGCAATTCTGGTTATAGTTATTAACCAAATCATGGCAATAACATGATCACAGAATGTACCAACCATTGGAACTGTTGTAAGTCTTTCCTGTGGTTTCAGTATAATTAAAATGAGAAATAACCCCATCCCCAAGTGTCATAGGTCACATTAGCCAATTGGGTTAATTGGCGGGCCCTCCAGGCACTCCTTCCCCAACCTTATTCATTGTCAATAGAGATTACTTGGTTCCCAAGAGAAAGTTCTCTGTTGTGTCTAGTAAGGCATTCCAACCTCCCCCCCCCCATCTGTGTGGTAACTGAGGAACAGAAAAATGGCTACTGCCAGGTTCAGTTTGTAGTTGACAAATATTTTGTATGTACATATTTATTAAACCCTTATAAGTATGCATCAAAAAGAAGATTATGTTGTATATCTTTGGGAAAAGAGTGAGTTAATTTTCTCTTAGCAAAATACAAAGTTTGGAACTTGAAAAAATACATAATAGATCACCAGTATCTTCAGGGTCATACTTCTCCCCATGAGAAAATGCATTTTTTAAAAATGTTTGATTTAAATTCTCCTGAGTAAGTATAACTAATGGCACATCATAGTCAGAATCAGAGAATTAATAAACACTATTATATATAGAAGCTCTATAGAGTTAGAAGTTATTTGCTTATACCTAAAAGCCTGATAAAGGAGTTAGTCATCCAATAAATAACTAGTGAATAGTATAAATTAAGAGTTCTTTTCTACTGTACTCATGCTCACAATGAACTTTTAGATATAACCTCATTTAACATTTGTGTTTCAGGTATGGTGGTCATGAAACAAATATTATTCATGATTGTCCTGGGTGCTGGAGTGATGTATGCTATATTACATAGCAACCTGTGGACGACCAACAGCTTTGGGTATGGCAATATATTATTAGAAAAGCTATCTTTTCCTTTGTCCTGATTATTTGTACATGTGGCTAAGCTATGTGAAAGGCTTCTCCAATCCCTGTGACATTCAGGAGCTAGAAAGCAGCTTCTCATGTTTCTTATGTGCAGAATTACTGCTGTCCTAAGTGCAGATCAAGAAGGAGGTGAAGAAGCCGGACATGGAGCAACTGATTGGCTCAAGATAAGGAATAGAGTACAAGGCATATATTGCCACCCTGCTTATTTAACTTAGTGCAGAGTACATCATACGAAATACTGGGCTGGAAGAATCACAAGCCGGAATTAAGATTGCTGGGAAAAATAACAACAACCTCAGATATGCAGATAATACCACTTTAATGACAGAAAGTGAAGAGGAACTAAAAACCCTCTTAATGATGGTAAAAGAGAGTGCAAAAGTTAGCTTGAAACTAACTAAATATTAAAAAAAAAAACTAAGATCATGGCATCTGGTTCCATCACTTCCTAGCAAATAGAAAGGGAAGAAATAGAAGCAGTAACAGATTTTATTTTCTTCGACTCCAAGATCAGTGCAGATGGCGATTTGCAGCCATGAAATTAAAAGATGCTTGCTCCTTGGGTGAAAAGCTATGACAGATCTAGACAGCATATTAAAAAGCAGAGACACCACTTTGCTGACCAGGGTCCATACAGGCAAAGCTATGGTTTTCCTAATAATAATGTATGACTATGAGAGTTGGCCTGTAAGGAAGGCTGAGCACTGAAGAATTGATGCTTTTGAATTGTGGTGTTAGAGAAGGCTCTTGACTTGAGTCCCTTAGATCGAAAAGAAATCAAATCAATCAGTGCTAAAGGAAATCAACCCTGGTTGTTCTTTGGAAGTACAGATACTGATGCTGAAGCTCAAATACTTTGATCATTTAATGACAAGAAGAACACATTGGAAAAGACCCCGATGTTGGGAAAGATTGAAGGTATAAGGGAAAGGGAAAAACCGAGGATGAGGTGGTTAGCTAGTGTCATTGACACAAATGATCACAAATTTGGACAAACTCTGGGAGACATTGGAGGAGAGGGAGGGCCTGGTGTGCTATGGTCCATGGAGTTGTGAAGAATTAGACATGACTTAGACCTGAATAACAGCAAGTGCCTGGTTGTTTTGCCACAGTGACTTATGAGCAGTAGATTTGGGGACTAGGAGGCAATGAACATACAAATAAAATGAAAACTAAAGTGATTCAGTGAATAAATTAATGGAAATTAAAAGCTGTAGTTAAAAAATTAAAGAAGAATGATGTGGAGCTAAAATAACAATAGGTCCCTTCTGCTGCTGAGTACAGGTAGTCCTTGACTTACAACAGTTCATTTAGTGAGTGTTCAAAGTTACTTATCACTTATGAACATTTTTCACACTTTACAGAAATCAGATGCTTGGCAAGTGGTTCATATTTATGATGGTTGCGATGTTCTGGGATCATGTGATCAGCTTTTGTGATCTGACAATCAAAGTCAATGGGGAATCCAGAATCATTTAAGAACCATGTTACTAGCTTAACAAATGCAATGATTCACTTAACAACGGGGGCAAGAAAAGTTGTAAAAATGGGACAAATTCACTTAACAAATGTTTCACTTAGCAACATAAATTTTGGGGTCAATTGTGGTTGTAACTCGAGGACTTCAAAGCTCTTAGATAGTGTCCCCTTCCAGGAGCCTTTGGTAGGCTGTTTAGTATGAAACTACCTACAGATCTCCAAAAGACCCTGAAACACCAGGATTTGTCTCAATATGCCAGGCAGCTGGAACAATCCAGCATGAATGCTTGTAAATAAGCTCTGAATTGAACCCATATCCTGTCGTGTTGTGACAAAAGGTTGTAAACATTTACAGCACTTTTTTGGGGGGCGGGAAGCATGAGCTTAGCTTTGTGAATTGGGAGTGGGAAGCATTTTTTGTCTGGCTGCAGCTGCTTTCACCAAGTGCAGACAGCAACTTCATTCCCTTACAATTCTTTATATTGTGTACCAACTTAGAGATTTCCCTCCTTCTTTCAGGTGCCTGACTTTCGCAGGAATACCTTTTAGAGATGAATAATGTTTTATTTGATTTATATAGTTACTCAGTTTGTAAAAGCAACTCTGGGTGGCTTACAACTATAAAATAAGGGAATTAAAAACAAAACACAATCAATGTCCAGAACAGGAATAACAATAACAAAGCCGGGCATTGCATATTCTGTTCAGTATCTTTATTTCTAGGTAGGGTGATCCCACGGTCTGATCAAATGTCCCTGAAAATAGGTCTTCAGGGCCTTGTGGAATGCCATATTGGGACCATGTGAATATCAACAATGTGTGGCGGCAGCCAAAAAAGCCAGAGGGATACCATCAAGATCAAGTGATGTACTAATATCACTCTATAAAGCCTTAGTAAGACCACAGCTAAAGTACTGCATCCAATTTTGATCACCACACTATAAAAAGATGTTAAGACTGAAAAAGTGCAGAGAAGAGGAACCAAGATGGTTAGGGGACTGGAGGCTAAAATATACGATGAACAGTTGCAGGAACTGGGCATGGCTAGTCTAGTGAAGAGAAGGACCAGGGGAGACGTGATAGCAGTGTTCCAATATTTGAGGGGCTGCCACAGAGAAGAGGGGGTCATGCTATTCTCCAAAGCACCTGAAGGCCAGACAAGGAATAGTGAATACTGAACAAGAAGTTCAGTCTGGAATTAAGGAGAAATTTTCTGACTGAGAGCAATCAGCCAATGGAACAGATTGTGGGAGTTTCATCACTGGAAGCTTTCAAGAAGAGATTGGACAAATGTCACATCTGTCACAAATGGTGTTGGGTCCGCTTGGATGGGGGGGTTGGATTAGATGACCTACAAGGTCCCTTCCAACTCTGTTAATCTGTTAATCAGAGGAAATGGTGTTCCATAGGTGAAGTACTGTGACATCGGTCTCACCAAGTATTCTGCCAGATCCTATGAGACCAACAGAGGCAATTGGAAACAGGAAGCTCCATAAATAACCCAGTCTTGTGCTTGGAAGAATTTTATAGGTGATAACCAGTCTCTTTAATTATACCCAGAAGCCTTTAGAGAGAGGATGCATCTCCAAAGTAGTGTTACATGGGCTTACTGACCTCTACCTAGTGTATAAGATGGATTTGTGCAAAACTTCATTTATTATGATTGGGATATTCCCTGCTAACCATGAGATACTGTGCCATAGGGTGGTGTGACCTATTAAATCTGTCCATCTTTGGTGACTTGTGGTCCCAGATGTGTTCCAGAGGGAGCTGGATTTTTTTTCGGATGGTCTGCTGCATGGTCCAAAAGAAGCTTGGCCTTGATCATCACTTAGAATGAGAGGGTGCCAAGGCTTTGAGCTGGATTGCACCCTTGCAACCTCTTTTGTGAGGAGATTTACCTACACAGATAATGCAGAAAAATTTGCAAGGCATCTATAAGACAAAATCATTTGGATTCATTCCCAGGTAGATGTCACTTTTGGCAGGTCCTAAGCAGATGCCTTGGGCATAAACTTCCATGTTATCTTGAAATGGTTTGAACCTCTTGGGCCTAAGGAGGTAGACAGGTACCTTATAATTGTGAACTTGGCCCCTTGCTAATTAGATCCATGTCCCTCATGGCTGCCCAGGAAGTGACATGTGGTTGAATTCTGGTGGTGGCAAATTCTTCCTTTAGAGAGGGAATTGTTTCTCACAGAGGTGTGGTTTGTCCCACTCTGCAATAAGCTATTGCTAGACAATCTTCATCCAGCATCCAACCTCCCTTTCTCAGCTGGTTGCACAAAGCTTCAGCAGTTCATGAATGAAGCTGTCTAGGATCTGTCCTTTCCCCCGGTTTCAAAGAAGCATTTTAAGTCCAACTTTTTCACCTGGCCAGATAGAAGACATACTATGAATGTTGGGATGTAGTGGTGAACCCATGATTTTATATATTTTTCCTTGGTCCTATATGATGATGTTGACTCTTTTAAATTATCCTTTATGAGTGACTTTATTTTTACTTGAGGGATTTTTGACATTAGCCACTTGGGGCCTCCAGGAATGAGTAGCAGGCAAGTATAATAAATAAACATTATAGCTCCAGTTGTAGACTAATTGATTTTTGAATCTTCTAGGACCATTGGATTATATGGTATATAAATAAATACTTTTAAATAAAAACTCTAGGGATATTGAAACAGAGGTCGCATTTTTATCTACCAGAGATGCTATAGCAAATCCTGAGCAGGGAGATGGGAATAGATGACTTCTAAAATCCTTTTCAACTTGATGGTTATAAATTCTAAGTATATTTTTTCCTACTGAGATCATTGCTAGATATACTTGGAGAGAAATAAGTAGTATTGTTTGTATCTGGCAATTTGCCCTTCAGATTTTATGAATGGAATTACCTATTTCTAAAAAGCATTAGAAAGTTTAACAGATTTTATATAAATAGAATCTTCACCTTCTGTCAATCTATTTTAATATGGTCTCTTCTTTTTTTAGATTGTCCTCTCTGAACAGAAAACGTTGCAATTTCAAAACCAATGTTTCCACTTTCCTGACGTGAGTAAGAAAAGAAAGTGATGGAAATGATTATTTAGGTTAGTGATAGGGTTACATTCCCTTGAAGGAAAGAGTTCAGCACTGTCCACATTGATGTACTAACCATGACACTTAATGATTGAGAGAGAGTTTAGATTCAATTGCTTACTAATCAAGATTTATCCAAAGGCACAACAACTAAAAACTCAAGAGCGGGGATCTCAAAACTTGGCAATTTTAAGTCTTGTGGACTTCATCTCCCAGAATAGCCCAGCCAGCATGATTGAAGAAATTTGGTAACCTGCTCTAGTGTATAGATTATTATAATCTGGAAAAGTTGATGCATCAATATCAATTGAACTGTACCATACCTGAACCAATATAATATTGACAAAAAACGTTCCCAGTTTATTTTCTTCAGAAATGGCTGCAAGAATCTCTTTTGTCATTAGCAACAAGGTTTGAATATGTAACGTCTAGGTTTGACTTTTGACTTTTACTAGTATAAATGTCTTTACATCTGCAAATTTTTCTCACCTGTAGGAGTGCATTTTAGTTTATTTTTGTAATGATAACTTTGTTCCTGCATTTTTCAAAATGTAAATTGTTGACTTGTATGTATGAATATTGTTCACGCTTGCATTCTTCCTTAATAATCTTCTGAGGTGATGCTATCCTAAAGCAATGCATGATTTCACTTGTGAAAAATAGTAGCATTTTAAAGCCATATGCCGCCAGTATAGCTGTCTATAGAAACTTGTTATTTATATCAGAATGAGTGAAACCAGCATTGAGTTCCACACAGCAAGCTTTGTTCCTTTCATACATGTGTGTTGTGTAAGGATGTACACAGATGGCGTGTGATTTATGTCAGAATTCTCCTTTTAGCATTCTGCCCATCTTGCCTCTCCCCAAATGCCAGCGGCTATTGGGAAACAATTTTTATATGCCCACAGAGTTGTTATATTGTGCAAGTTCGATTTAGTTTCATGGAAATTATTTTCTGTAATGAATAACATAGGAAGCGTTCTCCTAGACAAGCTATACTAGATCTAGTATAGTGATGGCAACCTATGATACAATGTGTCAAAAGTGATGCTCCATGACATTTTGGGTGATATGCCAGTATTCACCAAAACCCAACAGTTATCCTTGAGAGCATGCCCCATTCTCCCACAGCTTTTGGAGACTGTGAAGGTTATATGAAAATGGGATGTGTTCTCATGTAGCCTCAGGAGCTGAATGGGCCAAGGTTCTGCATGGTTTTTAGAGACTGCAGAAGAGCAGTCTCTAAAGCCATTTCAAAAACAAAGGCCTCATGTGACCTGAAACTGCCTCAGGTAACCTGCAGGATTGTGTCAACACAAGGAGTACTCTGGTTGAAGGAAAGTTACAAATGGAAGATTTTGAGGATGACACATAATTGGATTGTATTTTTTAAAAAATGAATGAACAGGGAGGGGCGGAAGGAGAGAACAGAATCTCTTTAGAAATACAATTTCAAATATGGGTTCCTTGCAACTAATAAACACAAATAAGCAGTGACAAAAAAGATTTAGCCAACTCAGGTGGGTGTATGATGTGTACATTAAAAGGTCTGATGAAATGTAAATTTCTAAATATTTTTATGAATTTACAAACTGAATTTTGCAGAATAAAAATGCCCTAACACTGAAGGGCTAACCCTGAAAAAGAGCCACAAATACTGGCAATTGCATTCATTTGGTCAACTCCTTAAATACTTAAAGAAGCCAGGCATGACCAGATATACCCTTAATTCTAACCCCTTAATCCCAAATCTTTGTGAATATTATTTTGTCATAATGCAAACTTAAGTTGTATTGAAATAAGGTATAATATTCATCTTTTGAAAAATAAAACGAACACATGTTCACAATTTTAGCATTTTCATTGAAAATATTTTTCTTTAAGTAGTAGTTATTTACTTAACATAAATTGAAGCCTCCATGGACTTCTTACTCTATTACTTTGTAGTAATTAGGAAACTGTTTGAAAAATGCTATATTGTGGCTTACTACATAGGTGTTTCCTATTCTGAAAAAACAATTTTTAAAATTTTTGGGAAGTCACCAACTTTCCAACAATAAAATGACATAGTTGTTTATATAACAACAATCCTCCAAAAGCTCATTTTACAGAAATAAAACTATTACATAATTGTACCCCACGTATGAAAGCCAGTTTGGTGTAGTAGTTAAGATACAGACTAGAAATCAAGGGACAGTGTGTTCTAGTTAATTATGAATGTGATCTTAGAAGTCAGTTCTAGGAAAAAGGCAGTTGCAAATCACTTGCTATTGCTTTCTTGGTGCTCTTGTCAAGAACCACAGAGACTAATCTAGACCAGGGCTCTCCAACCCTGGCAACTTTAAACCTGGAGGACTTCAACTTTCAGAATGCCCAGCCAGCAAAGCTGGCTGGGGAATTGTGGGAATTGAAGTCCTCCAGGCTTAAAGTTGCCAAGGTTGGAGACCCCTGATCTAGACATTTATAATGAGTCAACACTGATTGAAAAGTGTGCACATATGTATATATACGTTATCTGAGCTTCAGAGATAAAATAACTGGTCCGGGTAGATTATTATAAATATATTTCACATTGTGCATCTGAGCATGTGGACAATCTGCTTACAGGTGTAAGGCATTTCATTTGCTTCATTCATGAATCCGTTTGTCTTGAAAGTTGAAATAATGAATTCCTAATAGTTCATGTCTGGTTTGGTGACAAAAATAGTTCTTGTCAGTGATATGAAGATTGATTCTGTTGATTCTCGTAGACCTTTCACTGGTCCTTCTGGACTCTTGCTTTCTGAGAAAAGAGGGCTTCAAAATATAGGGCACTGAAAGTATGCTATCCTGAATTTTCATATAGAAGCTATGATACAAGATTCAGTAGGATTTTTCAGAAACCTGTTCACTCGTACCCAGAGATGCTGAAACTTTTGAATTATGCTTAATGGAAATTTTGCATGAATCTTTTGGTAAACTGACATGATACAGTATCCCAGCTCAGCTTATCTTTTGGAAATTATATTGATTTGTTTTTAATAAATTCCTTTAATAAATCTCTTGTTTTAGTCTTTGTTTCTGATTAATAGCTATTTTTCTATGATGGTTTCACCTTTAGCAGTGGAGCCAACTTTTGTTTTCTGTTTTAAGGACTATATATATCCTTTGGTCTGATAATTCAAATATGCACTTTCAAATGTTCATATGAGGGCATACTTCATTATACTGAGATCCTAGTAAGATGTCTGATTATCATTACATTTCATTAGAGAATATGGATATCGGAGAAATGGCCTTTTTAATTTTCACCCCAGATTTCTGGAATAATCCTTTCAAAAATGTGTCTGTTTTGTTGTTGTTATTTCAGTATATCGTTATATTTTATGTCTATTGTAATAAGCAATTTGCCTTTTTTGGTTGTTTAATTATATTAAATTAAGAGTTTAGTTGGTGAGAAATAGGCAGTCTGAAAAAAGGTGTAAAGTAACCACATAAATATAAATAAGTATTTTTCCATTCCCTTTAGGATGGATAATTTCTGTCCTTTCTTGTGCGAAAGTAATTTTTATGATATATCTGCAAGTCGTGGAAATAATAAGTTTGAACTACCTTATGGAGTGAGGCATTCAGGTAAGTAAGTGTTGGCATGTTAATGCTACTTGGGAAAGACCACTCCCCATCCCCAGTTAGTGGAAAAATTGTCTTCCATAAAACTGGTGCTGGCTGCCAAAAAGGTTAAGGACCGCTGCTATATACCTATACATAGTATCAGCAGCAAACAGTTAGGGTTCAATTATGAAAGATCTGTACTTAGTTTTTATTCGGTGGTATCGTGTTTTCAGCAGTGTTGTTGCATAGAGATTGAGTGAAACATAAATTAACAACATGCTTTGGCACAGTAGTAGGATTCAATTTTTTTTACTACCGGTTCTGTGGGCTTGGTGGGCGTGGCAGGGGAAGGATACTGTAAAATCTCCAGTCAGAGGTGATATTTTTGCCAGTTCTCCAAACTACTCAAAATTTCCGCTAACGGTTTTTCAGAACTGGTCAGAACCTGCTGAATACCACCACTGGTATTCAGTAAAATTGTATGGCAGTAAAATTAGAAGATGCAGGGTCTGCTTTCTTGTCTGCTTTCTCTTCATTTGTAATACTGGGTAAGGCCTTCCTTTAGCTATATACTGAGCATAAGTCATATGTATCTGAACAAGACCATTACCTCAAGGCTGAGAATTTGCACATATTTCTTATGTGCAGTTCTTATAGTTCTGTAGCAAAATGCTTCCACAATGTATCTTTGAGCAGCAGCTGAAACTCATTGAGAAGGGGATAAAATGTTTAGAATATGTTTAGTCTGATTGTGATTAGGTGTTTAGGAATATAGTTAAAATATCTTTGTAAGTAGAAATTATTCTGCTTCTAGACATGTCTTTTATATGATGCAATGAGAGTTGCCTCAGGATAACATTCCTGATTGTTGAATGCAATGCTTAAATCCTGCTTGCAAGCCATGTTCATGCAGGTACCTAGGTGGCCTTATTTTTTGTTAGCTCTAAAAATCCAAAAGAAAGTTCCTGCACAGAAATCTGTTCTGCATAACTTTAGTTTTATAGCAGCAACAAATTATATTCAAATCAATTGTGCTAGATTTTGCATTTTAGTTTTACAATAAATTATATACTCAAATCAATTATGCTGAATTTTGTTGGAACAATAGAATGCTGGTTCTTTTTTTAAATAAAAAGTTTGTGTTACAGAAATGTTTTTTCAACGTGCACTTTCACAACTTGAAAGATGTGACCTGTTCCCAGAAGATAAGAGGTGAAGATTATATCTTTTATCTGATGTTACAGAGCTTCGTAAGAAAATCTATGCATCTTATGATACAATACTGCTTTTTGTATTTCTTAATAGAATTTTAATTGCAGATTTCTTTTCATTAACAGAAGCATTAATTATTCTGATACTTTTGACAGTTCTTGAGTTGATAGTATAATCCAATGATGGCTAATCTTTTTGGCACTGAGTGCCCAAAGCACATGTGCGCACGCATTTCCAAAATGCAATACATGTGTGTCCCATGTGCATGCGCACACATCCCTGTCCCCCACGCATGAGCAGCAGAGACCCAAAGACCAGCTGGCTGGCAGGAGGTATGTGCGCACATGCGTAGCAGGGCTGTTCTGACCCAAGCTTAACCCAATCACGAAACAGACTCCTTGTCCTGAAAAAAACCCTTTTTTATTCGGTTAAAGTGAATTCCTGGCATTCACACCCAGAAAAGTTCCAGCAATAAGCCTTCCAATGTTTATTTGCAAAAATAGACCTTATCAGCCCTTGGATAGTTGTCAGGCCGAGAGCTTCCAGTCACAATGCTGTAAAATGAAATACCTGGCAAGGAGTCTCTGTGAGGCATGAACTCAGATAAGCAAATCTTCACCATAGTAAGCGGACTAATTGTCTCCTGCAAACACTACTCCCCTTTTGCTCTATTTATTCCTTATGGGAGGGGCCATTCAGTATCCATTTGTGCCTTTTCTTCCGAGTTGACCCTTGTTCCTTAGTTGTTCCCTTCTCCTGACAGCTCTGCGCTTATGCACATCTGGAACAGGCTCCAGCTGTTCTTCTTCCCCACTTATCTCCGACTCCGAAGGCAGCTGGTAAATGTTGGATGGCCCTGGCCCCATCTCTGCCTTTGACACAGAGCACCCATCAGAGCCTTCCTAGACTCCAGGACGGCTCAAGATCCTCCCCAACTTCCTCACTGTCTGAGTCTGCGGACAGCTCCACTGGCAGCTGGCAGGCCACAACAAGAGCTGAGTAGGGGCAGTGGCTTGCATGCTCACAGAGAGGGCTCTGTGTGCCACCTCTGGCACGTGTATCATAGATTCACCATCACGGGTATAATCAGTGAAACTTAAAATGATGGCATTATAATTGAAAACTACTTTGGAAACCAGTTTAAGGGGCTTTCCAAAGCTGCAGATTCCTCTTTGGCGGTCTTTTTCATATAATATTTTCTGCTTCTCTCTCTATGAATTAAGTGATATGAAAATGTAGTTTTAAAAGTAGCAAATTTTTACCTATCATCGTTATCATACAAGATGAACAAAAATGTAAAATGAAATAAAATGGATCTTGTGATTTTGCACATCTTATGTGGCTCAAACAAAGTGTCCTCTATCTCTTTTCCATTTCTTTTTTGCCATAGTTTGGAAAAATAGATTAGATTAGATTAACTTGATTGTCATTGCCATGGATACAGGCAACAAAATGCAGTTAGCATCCAACCAGAAGTGCAAAACAACAGTAATATGTATGTATGTATGTATGTATGTATGCATGCATGCATGCAAATATGCAAGGCATCTATGACTATGTCAGTGGAAAACACAACAAAATGTACGTACATGAGTACACAAGGATAAGGGTGACTGCATATATGAACACATACAACTGTACAAAATGTTTATGGACACATTGAATATAAGTACAAATGCACAAAGAATTATACAAAATACATCGTATATTATTAAGAGAAGCATCAAATAGCTTCAGAAACTGTGCTTACAAATGAGAAACTGTCAGGAATGATGTTGGTTGTGGAGCTCTTATCTTCTGCTTAAAAACCCATTTCAAATCCAATAGACTTAATCTGCAGCAACTAGGTTGATTTTCTATCCTTAAAGTTTCAAGGGTATCACTTTGTCTCCTTCCTCATCTTCAGGGCATCTGAATATGAACATTGATGGTAATAATATTTTCAGTGAATTATATTTAACATTGCCCTTCTGTTTATAAAGACACGTTTATTGTGTGATGCTTAATAGATGTGTTCTTATCATTCAGCAGCTCATCCTGTAAAAAATGTATTGTGGTTGGCAATGGAGGAATCCTTCGAAACAAGAACCTGGGTCAAAAAATTGATTCTTATGATGTGGTAATTAGGTAAAGAAACTTTCTGTTGTGAAAACAAGTATTTTGTCATTAGCTTTATTATGGGTGTGGGCCCTTATGAGGAAAAGAGACAGGAAATGGAATACTGATATATGGCATAATGCAATCTATGCAGGTAGACCTCAGTTAACAGTTGCTCAGTTTAGAGACTATTTGAAATTATGCTAGTGCTTTACGATCTGCCTTCTCATTTAACAGTTGTTACGTTGTTCCCACAGTCAGGTGATCACAACTTTCACATTTCACAATTGACTTCCAACAATCAGAATCAATGGGAAAGTCAGGAATAAAATCACAAGTAGGAGTTATGAAATGTCTTGCTTAACGAGTGTGGGTGATTTGCTTAACAGTTTCAGTGACAGTCAGGTTGTAAATCCATTGCAGACATATGATGTCTCACTTAATAACTGATGGAAAATTAGCGATGGGATTACTGATCCCTGTTGTAGTGTTTAAGCAACTGTAGGAGACAACCAGATTAACCCTGAGGACAGGGTCAAATGCACCATCAGTTTGGAGTCACTATGTTCTCACAAGAGATGTACCGTATTTTTCAGACTATAAGACACTCCGAAATATAAGATTCACCTAGCTTTTGTGGAGGAAAACAAGAAAAAAAATCTGCCTCTGCCTCCCAGCAATTTGCCTTCTTGCAGCAAACAGCCTGGTCAACTTCAGTGCAGCCTGATTTAGCATGAGCAGCTGATTGTCAATTGGATCTGCCTCCCGGAATACCAACAATCAGGTGTTCCAGCCTGCAGGGATCGTCACCACCTATCATCGCATCCCATGGGGTGCACGAAAGCCGAAAATGGGACATGCAGAAGCCGAAAATGGGATGCGCAGAGGCAGTGATGGGCAGTGGCGATCTCTGCAGACTGGAATAGCTGATTGTTGGTATTCCGGAAGGCAGATCTAACTGACAATCAGCTGCTCATGCTAAATCAGGCTGTGCTGAAGCTGACCAAGCTGTTTGTTGTTTGCTGCAAGGTGGCAAATTGCTGGGAGGCAGATGCCAAAGGGTGAGGGTCAGCGGGTGGGTGGGGCTTCAGCAACATTTACTATATAAAATGCATAGACATTTCCACTCACTTTTGGGGAGGGAAAGTGCGTCTTATACACCAAAAAATATGTTAAGTCCAGCCCCCATGAATTCCATTGACTCTTATCTAGCAGAAAGTTTGCCTTGACAATCAGTAAAACAAATTCTTGTATAGGCAGCATGAAATAAACTCATAATACTTTTGAATTCTATCCCAGCTTCTGGCTTCTGAAACCTGACAACAAGAACTACCTGTAATGGCTTACTGTATAATAGATTTATGGATTAATTTAAGAACTGATACTTTATTATGCAAAGTAGAATATTTCCTTTTAAATGTAATCCATTTATGTTTGATGACATCCTAGGTTGTCCTTTCCTGCCTCACTTTTTGCTGTTTTATTTTTTAATGTTTTTAAAGTTACAAACAAAGTACAGAACTCTGTCAGTCTGTAGCAAAATAGTAAACATGAAGGGCTGGCTATACCTTCAGAATTAACCAGGTTTAATAGGGATTTGTTTTCATGAGCAGCCGTTGCCTTAAAGGTACACTCAGACTTAACAAATATACAGTAAGATCATCTTAAGGGGTAGGTCAAGCAAAATACTAAGAAAAAGTTTATTGAGGAGAAATAACTTCAAGATTGTATATTTAATACTTTCCATATATTTTAGGAAGAAATTATGAGAAAGTACAGCCATTTCAGATAAGCTAAAGAAGAAGTAGCAAACTAGAGGAAATGTAACTACTGCATGTATCATTCCCTTGCCACATTCCTGTATCATAGTTGAAGGGGAAGATTTCTATGTTTTTGTTGCTCAAATAGCTTACAGAATAGCTTACATGGTTCTGAAAAATTTCTGCAGAAGAACTTCATCTGTATATTGATTCTTCTGAAAGCAAATAGAAATTAAATCAAGGACGAGTGACTTGCCACATTTTGCATCATATACATGCTGAATCTGTTTAGAAACAAATTCTGCTTTTGAAGTTGTACTTCAGAAATAAAACAGGGATTTTTCATAACTATTAATAATATTTTTCCTCAATAGAATGAATAATGGGCCTGTTATAGGTTATGAAAATGACGTTGGAAGGAGGACAACATACCGGCTTTTCTATCCAGAGTCAATTTTTTCAGATCCACTTCACTATGATCCTAAAACTATTGCAGTTTTTATTGTCTTCAAACGCCCTGACTTAAAATGGCTTTCAGACCTATTAAGTGGCCACAGTATAATGGTAAGTTCTGTGCGGTGACAAATGTGTCTAAATTGTCTCTTGCTTCTCTTTACCATAAAGAGGCCCAGCAGGATTGGTTTGCTCGTACAGTATGCTTAAATCACAAGAACATGGAGCTAAGCTTAATGTAATATTCATTTATATACTCCTGTATACAACCACAGGGAATTATCCTAAGTAAGAATGATCGCTTTTAGGTTGGTACTTTTGGAATATATTTTTGACTTTCAGTGACATCAGTGACAGAGTATGTTAATGGGATAGTGAGCACTTCACTTCTAATGAACACTCCAAGATTGATTTCTATATGGGTTATATGGTGGGTTGCAGAAGAGTGATTGAGTGTTGATTGATTGGGATGTAGGGATGCCTGTCATGGTTCTGAATAATGATCCCAATCAATTTAGGACTCTAAGGCTGTAGCTTTTCTCAAAGATCTCCTTTATTGGGTACATCATATTGGCATGTTCAGGTGTGAATCCAACTCTAAATATTTCCCGTGGTTTGGTATAATTAAAAGAATAGATCTTCCCCATGTGGCAGGCTTCCCAGCTGTTCCCTCTGGTTCATTAAAATGACCTTGCTTCCCATGAGCCCTATTGCTGTTATGTCTGGAATATTAGAAGAAAGTATTCCACATTCCATTGCCCCCCCTTCCCCCTATATCTGTGGCAATTAGAAAATGAAGAGAAGAGAATATGGCTTCAGCAAAGGTCATTTCAAGAGTTGACAGTGCCATTTAATATGTTGTATAAATGCTGTATAGGAGCACGAATTTGAGTTTAATGGTGGGATTTAGAGACGTAAATTTCCCAATTGTAGTGTGTTGTCAGAGATACTGGACAGATTCTGCATTTAGGGGGAAATTGACAATTTGGAGCACTTTTTTAATTGATACTTACAGTTTTTAGAAAAGTTTACCATCTTTTCGGAAAAATCTGAAGATTTTTTTCTCTGTTTTGTAGGATTCTATTTCTGATCAGCACTGCCTTATAGTTAATGAAAAATCATATTGTTAACTTGTTTTCCCATTTATAAAGTTCATTATCATTTCCTTAATCTAATCAGGGTATGTTTTCATTGTTTTCAATATAAAGCAGAAAACATTTATCATTTCCTTAATATACTACATCTTTTTTAGAACTAGTTTGTATGATATTTCTTTCTTTTACAATGGCACATTTTCGTTTGTTATTGAAATACAGCTTTAAAAGGCATGCTTTTTGTCCATAGGCAACTAATGCCTTCTGGAAGAAACCAGCAATGAAAATGATTTATAAGCCTAACCAAATCAGAATCCTTGATCCATTTATTATTAAAAGAGCAGCATATGAATTGCTTCGTTTCCCCAGAAAGTTTCCTAGACGAGGAGTAAGTATTTTACTATGACAATTTGAATAATATTGGCTAAGAAATTGTAATCGGCAATACTGAATCACAAAGCTTCTTATAGATTACCTATTACAACAAAATTAGGACATTACTATATTTCTATATTACTTTTTAGCTCCCAAGAGTTGAGAATGGTGCATATTATTTTTATCCTATCCCCTTAATCATGAGAAATTGAGTAGGCTGAAGGAAAGTGTGAGATATTGGCTCAAGATATTTTAACTTAAGATTTGTTTTAGATATTTAGACATCTAATTGGCTTTTCATTAGAACTTTGAACAATAATTATAATGTAATATATAATTATATATGTAATATAAATATATAATTATAATTTAATAGAGCTTTTAATTGTTATTTAAAGCAGAAGGTTTCAAGCACTTTCAGACTGCAGAACCTTTAGTTTAAAAAAAAATTCAGGTATCCCTGAAAAGTACCTATTTGTATTTTTAAATGTTGGTTTGGATTATGTATTTTACATAATTGTTTTCATTTTAAATGATATGGTTGTAAAATTTAAAAAATGAACTGAACTTTAATGGATCAATTCATTTGATACTAACAAATATTTATAGAGTTGCAATTTTATACATTTTAATTTCATTTATTGTCCAATAAAAATTGTACTATTATTATTATTGGCCTATAGTAACATACCCAAATCAATAGCAATAACTGTGCCCTTAGGTAATAGTCCCATATCTTAATATTTAGCTTCCATTACAAATGAGTAAATATAAGTTTTATATTCTTAGTAGTTCTGATTTTATTAAGCTGAGGCAATCTACTGGTTCCTGGCATATCCATATTAAATGATAATTGGCTACTTTAAAGTGAAATCAAAGAATGTTATCAATTGATGTTTGTTTGTTTTTTCATTTATATGAACTCAGTGTTCTGAATCAGCTCTTAAAATAAATAATGCTACTGTTCTGCTTGATAGAAAAACTATAACTGGTGGTTACAGATCATTTAGAGCAGGCAAATAATCTTTTTTTTTAAGAAAACTTTATTGAATTTTATTACAAAAAAACATTAAAAAGTATATAATTCAATAACAGCTGTTTGTGGTGCATTATCATATAGCAATCATTTGTGCGATAGTGATAGTTTATACATAACTATATTCTTATTCTATCTATGTTCTATATTTAATAATCATCTATCCTTAGTCTGTCTCCGATCTATCCAATTGTACCATTGTTCCCATACCTTATAAAATATTGAAGATTCCTTATCTTTTAAACTCAAATGTTAATTTATCCATTTCAGCACAATTCATAACTTTTTGTATAACCAGTTCTTCTACAGGTGTGAATGACTGTTTCCAACACTGAGCAAAAGCAATCCTGGCCGCAGTCAATATATGTAGTAATAAGTATTTTGTAGTCTATTTTTTCTCTCTGTCCAGTCCTTTCACTTTCACCCGCCTTGCCTCCGCTCCTTAGCCACTTCCTTTAAGGGCTCTGATCAGATTCTTTCTTTCAACAATTTCCCGTGGATCCACAGTATTCAAAAAAGGCTTTCTCATCCGCACCTTTCACCGTTGATCACCACAAACTGTCTCTCACTTGCTTCCTTTCGTCAGTGGCAGACCAGACTTCAGGACTGCCATTAAAGAAACAGCAGTCTCTTGCTTGTCGGGCTCTGAGGGATTTCTCTTCGCTGTAATGGGAGTTGCCTTCCCCTCACAACAGCTCAAGTTTCCCCACACTGGCACATTTCTCTTCTGGATTTGTGCACCCTGAAAGGTCGCACCAACAGCAAGAAGAGGCAAGAAGAATTACGAGCAGACTTCTATGCCTCTATTAGTCTCGGCCGGATGTCCTAGAGCAGGCAAATAATCTTAATGCTTTCCCACTGTCTTTAGTTAGCATGTGAACCTTAGAAAGCAGGTTACCTAGTCCAAGATACTGCTTAGTGCAGAATCCACTACAGATGACCATAGGACTTCTTCTGTATGAAGACAACCAAACAAAATATGATTCATCATTCCATGTAGCAAGCTATTCTACTAGTTGGTAGTTTATGTCAAAAAGTTCTTTCTGAAGCCTAGCTTGAATCTGGGTCCTAATAATATAACGTATTGGTTCTGAAATAATAGAGAGTACCTGTTCACTTTACTATGCCACAACCTTGAAACAACTAAAGATGTCTATATTGGCCTAATTTTCTCTTCTGTAGGCTATATTTACAGAAGCCTTTTAGCCTTTCCTCATAGGGTTTTGTTTCTAGAGCCCTCACCATCTTTGATATCCTGCTTCTAAAATTGTTCCAATGTATCACTATCCTAGAATTGAACATAAAATTGGGACTATGGTGTATAAGTAATGTGTTTTTTCTACATTTTTAAAAAAATCTGCAAAGTAATCCAGGCGACATGGATTCTTCAACCAAATTTTCTGCTGTTTTTTTTGCAGCCTAGATGAGGTAGCCCTATTTAGAGGGCTGATACGCTTCTTCCCTGGAAAAGACAGTGAAAAACAAGAGTATGGCTTCATAAACTGCTGATTCAAGATTAGGATATTATTTTTTCATGTTAAAATATGCTTCTTTTTACATTTTTCTTCAACCCCTTTTTCTTTACTATCATATCCATTAGATTAGCTGGCTGAATGAGGCCCACAGCCAACAGAGGGGGTGGGGAGACATAAGGAAAACACCACTAAGTATCCAGGCCATTGCAGCTTAGCTATAGCGACTCTTGAGTATCTAGCAGAGATTGTTACCCATGGTGAGGACCTGGAATAGCAGTAGGGCTTCACAGATCAGCAAGCAACTTCCTTCACGTTGTGCAAAAATGATGAAAGCTGCAGCAACAATAGAGAGGTGGACAGTTGGCCAGATGGCACTGATATTAACAAGGCAAACGGGAAAACCGTTGAAGGCACTTGAAAGAGACAGTAGGCTGGAAAGGTGTCAAAGCCCAGAAAGCCGCTCCTGGAGGCACCTCAGCTATGCTGCCTAACAGTTATCGTAAGCAAAGTTGGAAACACCCAACAATTGCACTTCATTGAGACTTCCACAGAAGCAGTTGTTTTAGGCACAAGTCTGCATTTATCTCTATGTTCTCTTAAGGGAACAAAATCTGCAACATTTCATTCCTTGTCTTTTGTGGTCTCCAAAGGCCCTCCCAGTTACCAAATTAAAGTCTTTTACCATTTTGAAATAACAACCATATAAAAAGTGTTGTATAGGTATCAAGGACTGAAGCATATTAAAAACAAATGCCTAGTCTCTTTCCCCCTCACATACCTGCATTCTAAATAGGCAATTAGTCAATTTACTACATAATGAGCCTCCATTGATTTAGTATTGTTACCTTCCCTATTTTGGCCTAAGCCTCAAAAATTCAAGAAATATAGTATCTATTCATCAAAGGAGTTACCTATGCTTGGTTTACTATAATCAACACTAAATAGATAAGCAGACAGACATTGGTATAGAATTTGCCATATTTCTTCCAAATGCAAATGTGTTTGGCATGCGTGAATTTGTTTGCAAATCAAATATATTTATAATTTGATTTTTTTCAGAGACCAAAACATCCCACAACAGGGTTAATTGCCATTGCATTTGCCTTTGATATATGTACTGAAGTTCACGTGGCAGGCTTCAAGTACAACCTGCAGGATCTGGGTAGTTCTTTGCACTATTATGGTAATGACACCATGTCTTTGATGATTAAGGTAATAACCCTATTTTTTTAAAGAAACTTTTATATGTATGCAGTGTATTTCTTTTTCACCGGGTTGTATCAAATGTCAGTTTGTAGTAGCAGAAAGCATTTTCTGGGGATCTGTTACTAGATATTCACCTCTTCCTTCATACAGTCGTCAAGGCTGTATCTCCAGTTTTGGATGTGCGGGTGGGGGGGAGCTGCACTACATAAAGGAAGTTTAGGAGACAGAACCATTCTGAGCTCTCATTAGTAATAGCTCAGTGTGATGATTATTGTTATCTCTTTTATTAGAGTTAGTGTGCCAATAAACTGCTTTATTTAGAGTCAACAAGTCAAGCTCTGAAAACATAGTTTGAACATGATGAACCCTAACCCTTCTGTGGTCACAGAAGTGCAATTTATAATGTCTTTGCTGGAAAACAGCATTTACTTCCGGCTTATGGTAAAAGCAGTCCCATAGTGAATGCTGGGTTCACTTTTTTCTTTTTGTAATCAAGTTTTTTTATGTCAATCTACACATACACAACAATACATTAACAGTGAGACATCAATATATCATACATTTTAGTATAGGCAAAATTAATAATTAATCATATCTTTTAATACACATATTCACATTAAATCATAATCCTTCATTGCTTATTTTCAATATTTCAAGTACTCTCTCCTAATGCCAACCACCGTATCGGTTAAACATACCTAGTAATTTCATTATTCAATTTCCTCCCTAATTTTTTTTTTTAATAAAAGAATTCTCATTTGACAACCAGTATGGTTCCAGGTTTTATATCTTAATACAGAGATATAGTTACCTACTCATTTTATTTATTCAATTTCATATCACATTATCCTTATTAATATTAAATATTAAACTTATCCAATTCCAATTCATATTATAACTTGTTTCATTTTTTTTAGGATGTTCTCATATCTTATTTTACAGTATTATCTAACATTCTCATTTCTATGTTCATTTCCAATATTACCTTTTTCTGTCACATTTGCAATTTTATCAGTCCTTATTTTATTAATTCCAAATTGTCCCTCTAGTTAATAATTCGAGCTAGCCACCTTCATTCTATCTTATTACCGATCTCCCTATTTACTATATAATGTATGTATGTATGTATAGTTAGATTCCACATTACATTTTCTCAAAATCCTTATAAGTCATCTGTACACTACAAAAGTATTAATCTAATCAATTAATTATAGCAACTGATATTAATCTTTCCATAATTGTTCTCATTTCATCACTTTTTTACATCACTAGTCATCAGTTAATATATAATATTCTTATTATAAATTTCCATTTCCGTATTTATTTCATTAAGTTCCATGTCTAATGTAGCAATACTTTAATAAAAAAGGAGAAAGAAAGAGACTAACCCCCCCATATCAGTTCCATACTTATTTATTTTCAGTACTTCTTATATATCACAACATATTATCTTGCAGAATTTCTTTCCCTATCTTTTTTTCCACCTATTATCTCTCACTCTTCTATCAATATAATTCTTTTTCATCCTTCCGTGCTTCCTGTTTCTCTTTATTGTATGGACCTTTTTCTTAATTCCCTTTTTCCCCATTCTTATTCCCCTCCATTTCTCAGTCCAATTATTAAGTTTATCTCCCTCCCTCTTTCGATTTTTCTTTTGTACTTCCCTTTTTTGCTTTTTCCCTCTCTTTTTTCATTTTCCGAACCATTCTCCCTTTTGTTATCACATCAGACCATAAATTTTTAATTTTAATTCCTTTCCCCCCCGCTTAAATAATTGTTGTTCCCTTTGTTCTTCAAAGCTGGCTTCTTCTTTGTTAAACTCCTCCCCCTCTGGTTTTCTTTGTTCTTCTACAAGCTGAGTCACCATTTCTAATTTCTGTAATACGTAATTGCACATTTCAAGTTTAATTTTCATCATTTCCCTTATATCTTGCAAGTCCAATCTTATTTCAACAAATAATTCCTCCATTATATCTTCTCCTTTTTCCCTTTTCTTTCCTCTTCCTTAATAGATGTATTCAATCCCAAAGTCCAGTATATTATTTCAGCCAGTATCTTTTAAGTTTATTTTCAACGATCAATGTCCTTAAGTCTTTGCTCCAGTTCTTCTAGTTGGCCCTTTCCCTATTGTTTCCCACAGTCACCGGGTAGTTCTATGACAATATTTTCAAATATTCTTCCCCTTTGTAATATTGTAATATCACTTTCCAGGGTTTTTATTTTATTATAATGGAGTTTCTTTTACTTCCTTTTAAGTTCCAAAGTCCAATTTCTTAGAAAGACCAAGCACTTTTTAAAGAGCCACTGAAACTTTTCCGGTACCATCAGGTAGCGCTCTTGAGTCTTTTCCACAATCCACTCCTTCCTTAAGTTTAACTTTCTTTGTTAAATATAGTATTTTACGGTATTAAGCTCGCTAATTTCAATCATTAGCTATTATTTCTTATCTTTTCAACACTCTCAATTCCAGCATTTAGTTATGCCCTTTATGTGCCAATAATCCAATATTTGTCCAGTTTAATTTCTAAACCTTTGTTGTGTTCAAATATTTTCCTTTAAATTTTCTCCTCCAAGTTAATCCAGAACAATAATTCAAGCCAATTTTATAAAATCCAATTTCCGTCTCACTTTCTTTGGTTGCCGCTTCCACACACTTTCCTCCAAAATAGTCCTTTATTTTTTAATACCGGGGTACCTCAAAATCCATTTATTTTGCCTGCTTCACACTCCGCTTGCTGCTTCTCCACTCCAGCACAGCCTTAGTTTCACGGACTGTTTTTCATCTTCATGGTGGCCATTTTAGGACCACCGCTAACACTGGGTTCACTTAATGACTGCCATATTTATTTAATGCTACAGATCCTGTCAGCCAAAAGTATCATCTGACAGGGACTAGAAGAGGAGCTTTTTCTTCATCAGCCCCTACTCTGTGGAACATCCTCTCTTCATAGATTAGAATGGCCCCAAGCCTGTTTATTGTTAGTCGCGAAGCCGTGTCTGACCCATTGTGACCCTATGGACAACATTCCTCCAAGCCTTCCTGTCCTCTACCATCCCCCAGAGTCCATTTAAGCTCATCCCGACTGCTTCAGTGACTCTATCCAGCTACCTCATTCTCTGTCATCCCCTTCTTCTTTTGCCCTCAATCTTTCCTGGCATTAGGCTCTTCTCCAGTGAGTCCTTCCTTCTTATTAGGTGGCTAAAGTATTTGAGTTTCATCTTCAAAATCTGGCCTTCTAAAGAGCAGCCAGGCCTTTAAACAAACCTGTTAGCCTTCCGTAAAACTTTAAAGACCTGACTGTGCTCCTAAGCCTGGGGCGTTACACATATCCAGGGCCCTTCCTCCCGGCTGTATTGTTAACAGGCCTGATGTCTTACTTTGTATGTATTCACATTAGTTGCTTTAACATTTTTTTAGTGTTTTAATTGCTTTAATTGTTTTTGTTGTTTTAAAATGCATTTTGATTATAGTTGCACTTTTCTAATTTGTGAGCTGTCCAGAATAATTTGCTGAGATGGGTGCTATGGAAATAAATAATGACTGCTGCAAAAAAAAAAAAGTTGCAATTTTTTTGTATTTTGGAGTTTTATATTCTTTTGTTGTTCTTTACAGAATGAATACCATGATATTGATGCAGAACAAAGATTTTTGAAGAACCTTATAGATCACCAAATTGTGATCAATCTCACAGAATAACCAAATTAAGAAACAATTATTTTTTAATAAAACTGAATGGGGAAATTATTTTTTTAATAAAGTATTTATAGAAATTTGCCATTTTTAAAAAGTATAAATGTATCGCACATATCTTCTAAGAATGTTTCTGCCTTACTATTAGTGTTTTCCCAGAAAGTAACTATAACAGTCATTTACACAAACATGTTAATTTAATAATGGAAAAACGTTGGCTGTATTAGTTTAACAAAAAACTATTATTTCCTCTTAGTTTTCTGTTTACCGTTTCCCACATAATGGCACATTGTACCTACATCTTGCAATGCAGATAAGTAGAAGTCAAAATAAAATGTTATTAAGGCAACAATATATAATGTCCCTTCTGTTGAGTTTCAATCAAGAGTAAAAAAAAGCGAAGTGCTAAAAAAATTAATACACTTGCTCTCCATAATGGGATGCTGGAAATGCATATTGTTAGTTTCTAAATCTTGTTTAAAATGAAACTGCAAACTATGACTTTTTCAGTAAGGTGATGTGTATATTGGTTAAAGCGACACAGTGATAACTACTGAACAATGCTAACTATAGTATTAAAAATGGCTTACGAGTAAAGTAATTTTCATTTTAAATAATGGAACAGTGAAAGTAAAGCAGTCACTCTGCTCTGAATTTCCTGTATATTGCAATTATAAAATTGTCTTGAATTAATTAATATGTATTCAAGATGTCTCAATAAATGCTTAAATCAGAGGCATCTGCAGGGAGAATTTTAAAAAAGTCGTAATGGTCACCATGATTATATGATCAAAGTTCCACCAGCCTTTTTTTGTTTAATATGCAGTGCAATTGTGTGAATGCAAACTATTTTATCCCTCCTCCCACTCTTCCCCCAATGGATATCCCCACTTAAAATATAACATACTATAGAAGGTTATTCTTGGGTCTTGTTCAGAATGCTGTTAAAACTGTTTATTCCAAATATTACAGGATTTTTTTTTACTTTTATTATATTTTCTACTCTCAACTTTTATTTTTATTGAATTTAATTGAATTCTTTTACACAGTATACATGCAACAAAATTCACATAACACCCAGAGACCAGACTCAACATGCACACACACATGACAATCCCCAAACACCTCTCCACCCGCAAGATTATTTTCTTTACACCTCAGTGTTAGCCCTTCTACTTCCTTTCTATAAGCAGACTCATTGTTCTTATTAATGAGCCCCACCACTGTCGTGTCATCTGCAAATTTAATAATTGTGTTGGTGTTTATAATGGGGTACTGTCATATGTGTACAAAGAATAAAGGAAGGGGCTTAGCACACAACCCTGGGAGTTCCTGTACTTAGTATCAGAGTAGAAGAATGGTGAGATCCCATCCTTACTGACTGTGGCCTATCTGTCAGAAGATCCTTTATCCACAAACAAATCTTCTGATTTTACCCAAATTTCAAGAAACAACCTGTTGGGTAGAATGGTGCTAAAGGCAGAACTATAATCCACAGATAACAGCCTTGCGTAAGTTCCATGTTGTTCTAAATGATTCAGTGCAATATGGACAACAATCTTTAACTTTAAGGTCAGAGTCGCACTGTTGTGAAATGCAGAGTCAGTAAAAGTAGAATCCCTACAGCAGTCTAGACATCTGTATTTTTCAGAAACAGTCTTTGTTTAAAGGAACAGGGATAACAAATTCTTACTTCACTTGTTCACCTTGTGGTGGCAAATATTCTGCTTTTATAATATTTACAGCTATTTGACATTCTTTGGTTTACTAATGCAAATAGTTCAAAATCCCTTTAAATAACAGATTCTTCTAGGAGGACTTCCTAAATCATTGAGTTTGTTTTACCCTCTTTTCTCTAAATTAATATTTAGCTCTTTAGAAAATGTATAATTTCTTAACTTGTCAATTTTGCTTAATATAATGCTGCATCTTACTGAAATTTCTGAAGAATTTGAGGTAAATAGTGGGATATGTTCCAAAGGTGTTTAGAACCAAAGGTGCTACAGTTCATATAAACATCAGCGAGCAGTTCCAGACATTATTTATAGCCCTAAATACTGGAAAATACTTAGTTGACACACACATAACAATTAATATTTTACAGGCCAATTCCTTTGTTTCTATTAAAAATAAATAATTTATCATAATAATTTGAATATCTTTGGTCCCATAATATAGTATAGACTCAAGCCAATATTAGAAGGCTCTTGGTCTCTTCTCCAAAGTCTTTGATCCTTTCCAACTACTTTCCTATCTGTTGTCCCAATCAAAAGGAAAAATCTTATTTTTAGCAGCACCAAATTGGAGCTAATAGCTGTTCCTCTTCTTTTCAAGGCTTTCAAATAGCTTCTTTGTGGCGTATTTTAAAAGTTCTTTGTTGTGTGGGATTTGGGCAACATTTTGAAATAGAGTTGCTGCTAAAAAGGTATTCAAATCCCTTTTAGAAAATCAGGCTTATTTTGAAATATTGATAGCAGTGCAGGCTTTTTTGAAGCATCTCTGCCATGTAAGAACAGGCGTGTGTGAATGAATACATGAGATATGTTAATTTGGGAAGAACATGAGGGGGAAACATAATGGAGAGATGCATATTCACATTGCATTTCATTTTGCTGGTTGTTGATGAATAAGATTTCCAGCGTGTTAGTCCAGGATAAGCTAGGGCCAAACTAGGTTCCTTATGCTAAATAAAGGATGCATTGAAACTTACTGCAAATATATCCTTATTTTACATAGACTTGTGCCTGGCATAGCCATTACAACTTATAAATGTGTTAAAAACAATAAATCATTGTTCCTGATAAAGAAGTACTTGGCACCTTCGTCAAATCTATATATGTACTGTATAATGAACAGTTGCTATCACTATAGAGATGCTTAAATAGACTGTGTCTTTCCGAAAGGTTCTTATGCATCTGGCCTGCAATGTTGAGGCCTATTTGTATTTTTTTTCTGCCTTGTAAATTCCACATGTAGAGCACTGCAGTCTCAGGATTGATGCAAAATAAAGCTAACGTTGTTAAGAAAAGGACATTTCAGCAAGACTTGCTGCATTTCCCACTTCTATATAACCCTTCACAGGATTAATTCTGCCCACATTCAGATATGGCCATTGAAAGAGTCCTCTCTTTTCTAGTGCCCCTTGGATTCAGCTACATTCCATATTTTGTATGTTATGTGATCAGCTGTATTGCTGTACTCTTGTTTATTATCTCACAGTATTACACAAAAGGTTAACTTTTATTATTTAGATATTTTCAGATTAAAGATTCTCACTTTGCCCATTTAAAAGTGAACTAAGGATATACTGTAGGACTCACTCTCTTTTTCTTTATGATTTAATAGAATATACATGAGGCTGGGAATACATTGTGGAACATTTAAACTCTTGAACTTTGGTCAATCTTTTTTTGTGTGTGTGCTAACATTGAATTTTGATTATACTCTGAAATGTGATGATTTAATTTTGAAATTAAAAGTAGTATTATTACTTCTGTTGCATTAAGTATTTGCTGTTTGTATTCCCCAAAAATTTCTTAAGTTTCTTAACAGTTAAGCAATGATTTCTACTTCTGAAAATGTTTTGGGAGTAACATGTATGCTGTTAAGTGGCTGTTCAACTTTGTTTTGTTTTTATATCCAAAGGCAAATTTAAAAACCCCGTTGTAATTATTTGTGTAAAATAGTAGACTAATGTGAAAGAGAATTATTTTTGTTATAATAAATATATTAATATAAATGTGTGTGTTTTTTACTTTTTTGAAATATTGTGCAGATCAATATAAATGTATTTACACTGCTAATGATATGATCATAGGTTACCAATGATGGACATCCCACACATAAATACAGATTTCACACTATGCCAGTACTATACTATCCCACAATAGTACTCCACAATACAATATTATCTCAACTATAATATCTCAATGATATTCACACTGTATATCCCATAATATTCCTTGGGTAATTATGAAGAAACATCCCCATTGTTTACAGTTTTATAGCAGAGTGGGTTTTGGTAATAAAACAGTTTTGTTTTGAATTATAATTAAAATCTGTATTATAGGATTTTATAAAAATCAACAGCTTATTTAAAAGCCCTCTAAAAATGTCTTATGGGACATAGCAATAAATTATATATTATTTTAATTAAAATAATTTCATGCTATTTAAAAACAGCGTTAATAAGGACTTTTTCCCTGTCTTGGTAATAAACATCTATTTTTCTTTTCATAACTTATTAGGAATTGTATGCCTGATGAGATATATTCTTTTCAGTTCATTTCATGAATAGTAATAATCATGCCAAAACAAAATATTCTTTTATTTCAATAAAGTTACTTTGTGTACTTTCTGTTTTCGCCTACCTTTTTAATGAATTATTTGTCCAAAGCAGCTGGCAATATTTGCTTTTTCTAGAAGATTGATTTCTGTTCATTGAATAATAAAAACTATTACAAAAAGCTTTTTCCTATGCCCTCATGGTGATCTTGGCATTTTCAGGCCAGATCTATGCTACATGTAAAAATAATATATATTATTAATGTAATATTAATGTAATAATTATAAATATGGAAAAATATGTTGGTCTAAAAGTCTCCTCCCACCACTGAGAAAATTGTGTGCTCAAAATTAAATAATGTAAGACTGGTCTTAATAGCTTCAAGATTTTCCCTAATTGATATGCGGCTGTTAAGCATCTTTTTAACTGGTAAATTATAAGGAGTAAAATGTACAGTATATGCGAATGAATATTATGAAAACAATGCGCGTTGTGACTTTTTAGATCAAGGGGTCTTAGTTTCCATTGTATCCGTACATTGCAAAATCCGATACAGACATTTTCAGTTATTTTGCAATCTTTCTACTAGGTGGACCTCCAATTTTAGATTGTAGAACAGTTTCAGAACCTGTGTGGCATCTTCTAAATCTCCATCACAATTATTAAGATAATTAACTAAATCTGTCCATTTGCTTAGTAACAGAAAATTTATTCTCTGAAACTTTATTAATTTTTTTTTATATGGAAATAAGAATAATGGGGAATTTCCTAGGCTGTTTTGTACTGTTAAAGGCAGATTAGGAAGAATGATTGTTAATGTTTTCAGCAATGGTATTCAACATGCAGTAATTTTAACAAAGTTGATTGTTTAATACAGAAAGGATGGAAAAACACCCGGAAAAGAAAATTGCAAAATTGTTTATATCATGCATGGGAAGAATATTGTAGAGAGCTATATACAGACCCTAACTATGTAACTAAGGAGAGTCAAATTAGTTTGGACCAAACTCCTTACTGGCCTCCGGTTACACCAGGAGAGATATCCCAGTTGACCGGAACCCTCAAAGCACCAGGTGCTGATAATGTCCTGCCAGAAATAATCAAAAAGAATACCAGTTGGTGGGCTCCACTCTTAGCATCTCTGTTTACATTTATAGATAAAACGGGCCGTATGCCAAGAGATTGGGGATTAACAATTATCATACCAATCTATAAAAAAGGTAATAGAAATGACCCAGGTAACTATAGACCTATTAGCCTTCTGAGTGTCATTAGTAAATTGTATGCCAAACACCTAAACTATAAACTTCAGGCTTGGCTAATTTCCAGGGGGATAATTAAAGATGAGCAAGATGGTTTTAGAGAAGGAAGATCTACGGTGGATATCTTGATACTTCACCATCTGGTTCAAAAATACACGAATAAAAAAAATCCTCTCTTCGTCGCCTTCCTTGATTTTAAACAGGCCTTCGATTCAATATCTAGGAACACTCTCTGGGAGAAATTAAAACACACCATCAATAAATGCCTCTTCCTCATACAAAAATTGTATGATAATTCCACCTTGAAAGTGAGGTGTAATCCTCAAGGGACTTTAACCAGCCCAGTAAGGGTACAAAAAGGGGTATGGAAGGGTTGCATCCTATTCCCCTCCCCTTTTAACTTTTACATTAACCCTCTGATCAACCTCTTACAGATTTACATCCTCCAAATGTAGCACAACGTAAAATCCCAATTCTCCTATATACCAACAATGCTATAATCACAAACTCCAATAGGACTGAAGAGAGCAATTACGGCAACACTTAAGTTTTGTAAACAGAATAAGCTGGTCCTTAACATTGACAAATCAAAAGTTTTAGTTTTTGCTAAAAGACCTAGACAAAACTGGAAAATAGAAGGGTATAGTCTAGAACAGGTGAGGACATTCAGATATCTTGGGGTAGTTTTCCATTCACAAGGGACATGGAAGGCACACCTGGATCACACAGTGCAAGCAGCCTATAGGTCCTCAAATGCAATTAAACACTTTTTTTACACCGGTGGAGGGCAATTAGTATCTGCAGACTGAAAACTTTTTGAGGCCAAAACATTGGCACAAAACATTGGCCAAAACATTGGCACAAGAATCATTGCAAAAAAACACTTGCTAGAACCTATACAAACCAAATTCCTGTGAGCCATCTTAGCTGCACCCAAAGGAACTCCAAATGCCCAGGTAAGAATTGAGATAGGCAAGTCTCAAATTCAGGTAAGAGCCTGGAAGATGATGATCATTCATTGGCTAAAAATGCATTTCTTTCCAGAGGGACTGACCCCTCTAGTACTGACTGATAACTACCCCTCCTCTTGGAAGCGGGCATTAGACCACAAGCTGGGCTCCTATGGACTCTTACCAGTATTCCTAATGTCCCTAGGCTTTGACCAAGCAAAGCAAGTAGTAATCAATAAAATGAAAGACATGGAGTTCCAAGAAGAATTAAATAGGTTGGCTTGCCATAGCAGGGACAGAATCAAACAGGGAGTGTGGGAATCAGGAAGATATCTGAATGATCTGACCTTCCCAAAACAAAGAATTGCTTTCTTCAGAGCCAGATTTAATATTCTCCCTTCAGCACTTCTTCAGGGCAGATATAAGAAAACTCCAATAGCAGAACGGGTATGTATATGTGGTAAAGGAGAAATTGAAGATATCTCACATGTTTTATTGTACTGTGAGTTATACAGAGTTTATAGGTCATTGTATATTCTCCCTTTAGTAGAGAGATTTCCAGGGAGGGCAGACAATTTTTATGTAGACTTTCTCCTCCAGGATTCAAACCCAACTATTACGTGTGCAGTGGCAAAATTCTGTGTTGCTGCAATGTGTACTAGAAAAAAATTGGTTACAGAATTATAGCTGTCAATTTGTGACAATTTTTGGAGATAGAACAAACTTTGGAAAATGATATTTCCACATCTACTTATTGGCTCTCCACTCATATAAACTAGGGAGTGCCCCTAACTGTTTGAAAACATGTATTTTCTTAACAGATGTTTTTATCCACTATTAATGCATTATAATGTGTCAGTATTTTTTATGTACATTGTAAATAGTGATTCCTATTGCTGGTCTAAGTAATAAAGTTATATTCATTCATTCAATTGTTTATATAATGTTTTTCCAGGGTGAAGAAGGTTCCAACTAATTTTTATTGCACATGGCCTTGAGTCTCTCTGTGAGACAGATGGCACTTTTAAATATGATAAATAAATTCTGTGTTTATCTTTCATCTTAACTAAAGAAATATCCTCGAAGACTACACCAGAAGATCCTGCTTAGCAACCTGCAGTTCTTGTACCTCAACAATTAGAACTGAGAGCTATGCTGCCTCCAATATTAGAATATAGTCCTAATGACATATGTTATATGAGTTGTGATAACCTTATCATCCAAAGTGATCACTACTACTTCTGGTAATAAATTCTATAATTTAATTGCATATGAGATATGTAAATAATATCTGATCTGAAACTTCAGTATACAGTCTCATGGGTCCAGTCTTATTCCTGAAAGAAAAATGCATCTTTCAAACAATGTCACTATCCTATACATCATTTTATATGTGTTTATGAGCATTATTGTTTTGTTTATTGTGTGTGTGTGTGCCTTATGATGATGGCAGAGACAGGCTGCTGAACCAGCACATCTAGTTTATTACTGATTTGTCAGAGCAGATGCAAGAACATTTAGCATCATTTCCTTATTGTTATTTACTAGTATTTTGCCCTGTTTGTGTGTTCTAAATTGAGCAGTACTTGCTGCTTTCTCCTTTCTCCCAGTTGCATTCCCTGCTATTTATTTAAGATATATTTTCTACATGCAGAAATTCCCTTCATGGGAAATTAACTATTTAAAGTATTGTAAGGTTGTGTGCATAGGGTAAATTTTTTTCTTTTTAGAACTTGCAATGCATTGGATGTGGCCAGGCAGAACAGCTATGCTCAATTAATACAGCCCTCATTTCCCTACATAATTTCTGTTTGTATGTAGTGTGAGCAATAAAAATGAGTTTGTAAACTAGTGCAGTCAATAATTGTAGAGGATAATTTGCAGGAGCACATATAACACATTTAAGAAAACTTGATTTCTTGTGCATTTCTGGAATAATTGAAATAAAATACTGAAACATTGTAAAAAGTTATTTAATGAGACCTTTTGCAATCAGTACAAAAACTTAAATACAAAATTATTTATTATTTTCATTTTTTATTTCTTTACCCTAGTAATCTGGCCTAAATATCTTTGACTTGCCCATTGTTCTCAAACAGTTTGTGCTGTAATGCATTAAGATTTAAATAAAGGAAATTCCACTCGTAATTTGTATACATCTATATTAGAATAGTCTTTCCTAATATAGGGAATATTAAGATAATCTTTTGATTAAGCATGGAAGTTTCATTTAAGATAAAGGAACAATAAGAATTAGTCTAGTTGGAATGTTTAAAACAAATGTGATATGAAAAAGCACATGGATGTTAAATAACTCATAGATTACATTTCCTATGTCAAGGAGAAATAATAAGCTATCAAAGGAACTAGAATGGCCAAGTCCATTAATTCCTTAACTCCAATACATCTAGAAATACTTTGTAATATAGATGCTTCTACTTAAACCACCTATCTGGATAAGGACTAAGGTGTGCAAATGAGTATTTCATCCATGCAAGGCTACCTCTAGCTAAATGGCTGCCATGAATAAAAGTTAATTTTATTAGGCATGGCAGAAAGGGAGTCCCTTTTCCCTTTTCAAGCTTTTCCTAAATATATTCTTTATCTATAACTTTTCAAGTAACGAGCAGAGATTAACTTTGTTAAATCCTGAGTGGAGATTAGACATTCCTACTCTAACATAGTTGTCTCCCCAGGAGTCCTTGCACTTGAACATGTGCAGTTGATGAAATCAGGGCAGCTCTACAATGCAGCATCCAACATATCCTCTGTGGATCAAACAGGTAGCACTGCACGCAATGCTGTTGAAATTTGGATAGAGATTTCTGTTAAGCAGAAGAAAGGATGAAGTTTGTCCTTTGCAGTTCTTCCAGTTAAACAACCAATCCACATGGTAATTTCTTGATCAACATAATAATCCCAGTTACAGTTCTTAAACATGCAAATATTGTTCAGCAGAATTTCAGCACGATCTATTCAGGTACATCTATGTCCTTCAATATCCTTCTAGAATCTGTGTTCACTGAAAATGGTAATCGGGAGTGTTTCTACTGGGACTTACTAATACTTTGAAACGGTTACGGAAGTCCTTCTCATGTGCTATTCTTTGAAGGCTGTTAAGTTGACAAGAACACAAAAAAGAAGCCTTTCATTAATAACTTCATGCTGCTCAGATGGGTTGCTATGCAGGATCCATTGTTGTAAGCTTAGGAATCTGAGGTATTCTCTTTACTTTTTCATGTACATTTATTTCTTAATAGACTGGTTTGGGCTTCAGCTGGTTTAGATTTTAAAACTGTCAGTGCTGGATGTTTATTATAATTGCTGTATATATGTTGCTCTTTTTTTGCTGTTTTATTCTTGAATAGGGCTTTATTATGTCATTGGTTCTTTGAAGACCTTTATCTTTAGTGACAGACTGGAAATAGTTAATGTGTTATTATGGTTGGTTGCACAGTCAGCCAGATTTTAAGACTTGATTTGGCATTATTATCTACTTATTAAATACTTCTGAAGGACCTGGGATAGACAGATATTGTTTGATAGTGTTAAGGGTATCATTGTAGGAGGTAGGCCGTTCCAAGTAAATCTGCCTTTTGCAATTTACTGATGGTGATTTTGTCAATGGAGATGGTGTTCAGTTGGTGCTCCAGATATTTTGGGATTGTACCTAAGGCACCTAATATCACTGGTACTAATTTTGTTTTCTTTTGCCACAATCAGTCTGCCTCTATTTACCGGTCTGTGTATTTCTTTTATTTTCTTCATTTCTTTCTCTTCTATTTTGTTGTGTCTCTAATGTAATATCTACTATCCAGACTATTTCATCTTATCCATAATTGTGAAGACTGATATGTTATGTGGCAAATGTTTGTATATTTGAATTATAAAGTCCCAGACGCTTTAGCTTCTTCAATTCTATTACTAGCATTTTGTGGTTCTATCAGTTCTTACTTACAAGCAAGTGATATTCCTTGCAGATATTCCACTGTACCATTGTTGCTACTTTGTTAGGCCATTGCTTGTTGTCAATCTGTGTGAACTTTTGTAGGAGCTTACTAAGTGATGCACTGTTTCTGCAGGTTCTTTGCAAAGGTGGCATTTGCTTTGTGTTGCTAGCTTCTCAATTCTACGTTTGCATGGATTTGTTCTTAAGACTTGATCTTGCATTTCCAGAATAAGCCCCTCTGTCTCATTCTTCAGGTTTCCTATTCTTAACTGTTGCCAACACTTTTTATTTGCTTTGTCTGCTATTTTTCTTTATGTAATACTTTGCCATGCCATGTCTCTTTTCATTATGTTCACAACATTGTAAAATTACAAATGCCAGTTCTTTAGCATCACAGAATTCTTCCCAAAAACCTAGATGTCATAATTATTGGCATAGCATATGTATGTGGTACTGATAATCAATAAAAGTTATGTATTAAGTTGGTGTTAATTCTTGGCAACCAGATAGATAAACTTCTTTCAGGATTAAATAATAATAGCCACAGTATTTTGCTGCTCTCACAAACATATGACTTTCTAATATCCATGTATTTAAAAGCCGAAATAGGCATTTAGGAATAATCCATAGGATAGTTGAAGATAGTATGCAACTCATACTGTATGCATCACACAGTATACAAAAGTAAAGGACTGTGATATTCTTAGACTTTGCTAACCACTCTTCCCAGTATTTGTTTAAAAACCTGGGAAAATGAACAACGAATAAGCTTCTATTTTTAGCATAGCAAACATCCAAACCTATCATTTATTGATTGAAACTTGCAGCAATGATTTCCAAATGAAAAAGGATCACTCATTCACTACTTATGTATCAGATAATTCAGCCTTGCCTGATTTCAGATGCATCTTGACATTTTCTGTATTTATTTTCTGTGATCCATAAGTCAATATGCAACTGTTAATTTGTGCTGCACTAACATTATTTGGTTTGTAAATAACCTTTTACCTCTTAAGACATTAATTTAAACTATCCCACAAACCAATCTGGAAATATAAACATTTACTTGCAATATGAATATGGCCTATTGCTTGCTGGGAACAAGAAATCAATACCATATATGTCAGTCAATTTGCTAATAAATAATTTGCTTTCTAACACTGAGATTTGTCCATTTCTACTATTTTTGTCAATATGACCAGATTAAAATCTTCACATAAAAATCGAAACTTTGGCAAAGAGAAGTTGGTACATGATTACGGAGCCTTATTGAAGTCATTGCAGTTTTTGTTATAAACAAATCTTTATAGTATTATTATAAAATAAATGTTCGTTCTTTTGTCTATTGCCTTCCACTTGAAAGTTTCACCCTAGAAACAAGTGATCGGTAAGCACTTTATGTAAACCGTGACATGACATTTTTAATGCAAAAAAGCAAAGAAATGTTGAAAATATTCATCGTACAGCAGCAAGCCAATTAACACTGGGCTTATCAAATAGTTTTTCTTTATAACAAGCTGTACATATAATGTTTAAATTTGTAATTTTATTTTAATATTGTACATGTTGGTCCGAAAAAATCAATAAATGCATCTTTCAATGGTATAGATTTGGAAACACAGAAAAAAGAGCTTTCATTTCATCTGAGTGTGCAGTTTACATTGGATACAATAAATATCCAGAAAAAGATGAGTGAACATATTGCCCAGCATAAAGTCCTGCTGCCTGTTCAGATGGCATTTGGATATAAACTCTGTCACCGTGCAACAGCTGGACAACGGCACTTCCAGAAGCTTGGTCCAGGAAACCTTTCTTGTATTCATCGTACGTGTACATCAACGGCTCATTGTTTTTAAATAATGCCACCCAGACATTTCCCCCTTTGCAGTGTATGTGGTAAGCGAAGTAGTAGATCCCAGGGATTTCACAGGTAAAGACACCAGTCTGTGGATTATAATTCTGCCTGCCATTATAAAGGAGCTTGTCAAACACCACAGGAACCCTGACCCGTGGAAAAGGAGTGGTGAGCTCAGCTGTGAAAGCCGGCATCTCATAGGCAGCTGGCAGCAGCGGCGGCAGCAGCACCATTTTTGCTTTTCTTCCCCTTATAACCATATGGAGATTTTATTCCATCAAGGCCTGGCCCCACCTCTGGCAAATACTGTCCCATCGCTGGTGGAGTAGGTTGCATTATTACTGTAGGGCCAGGGGGCCCAGGGGGCCCAGGAGGTCCTTGGAGACCTGGCTGGCCAGGAGCACCAAGTGATCCAGGTTTCCCCGGTGGTCCAGGCATCCCTGAAACACCAGGTTTCCCCATTCCTGGAAAACCTGGTGGGCCTGGCAAACCCCGTTCCCCTTTAGTTCCAGGTAGTCCAGGAGGTCCAATTGGGCCACTTGGTCCTGCAATACCTGGGATTCCAGTAGGGCCCTGATGGCCTTGAGTTCCTGGTTTTCCAGGTTCCCCCTTGGGGCCCATGAGCCCATGAGCACCAGGCAAACCTGGCAAACCTTTGTGACCAGTTTCTCCTTTTGGTCCAATTGGACCAGGCAAGCCTCTCAGACCTGATGGGCCCACCTGTCCCGGAAAACCAGGTTTACCTGGGAAACCTTGCAAACCAAGCTCACCTTTGGGACCAATAGGTCCTGGAGGCCCAACAGCTCCAACTTCTCCTTTTGGACCTGGGAATCCCATCACACCTGAGGGTCCCATTAATCCAGGCTGGCCTGGTTGACCTGGTTCCCCTGGAGGCCCAGGCATGCCAGGTGGGCCCACATGACCTTTTTCACCCTTAGGTCCCAGTGGGCCCGGAGCACCACCCATGCCTCGATCACCTTTAAGACCAGGGAAACCAGGCTTTCCAATCCCAGGAGCACCAGGTGGTCCTGGTAAACCTGGCAAGCCTTGTTCCCCTTTCCCACCTGGCATGCCTGGCTGCCCTGGGATTCCATCTTGTCCTGGCTTCCCTATACCTGGAAGACCAGGAGGACCTTGAATTCCATGAGCCCCAGTTAAGCCCCGTGGCCCTGGTTCCCCTGGAATTCCTGGCTTGCCTACAGCTCCCTGAGGGCCTGGAAACCCTATCATTCCTGGTTTGCCTATTCCAGGAAGTCCAACAGGACCGGGGGGACCTGGTAAACCAGGTGGCCCCTTTAGCCCTGGTAACCCTGGAATCCCCACACCTTTATCTCCTTTTGGGCCTTGGGGGCCTTGTATCCCAGGTTGCCCTTTCATTCCTGGTTCAGCCTTTGCTCCTGGTTGTCCTGGTAATCCTCTGTCACCTGGTTTTCCTATTCCAGGCAGTCCTTGAGGTCCTGGTGGTCCTTGGGGTCCTGGGATTCCCATAGATCCACTCTCCCCCTTTGGCCCCATTTCACCTCTTGATCCTGGAGACCCCATTGCTCCTGGTTTTCCTGGCATTCCAGGCATGCCTGGTTTTCCAATTCCTGGGTATCCTTGTGGTCCTGGTTTTCCTTTAGCTCCTGGTACTCCATGTCCTGGCAGCCCTGGAGATCCTGGAGGCCCTCTTGGTCCAGGCTCTCCAGGAGGACCCTGTTCACCTCTCAAACTGGCTAATGGCAATTCTGCTTTTTTAAGGAGAGAAAGACAAATAAAGAAAGGAACATTAACTTTCATCTTGACTGCTCTAGATGTCACCAACATGCTTCAAGAGAAATTGATGTATCAGCCTACTGGCTGGATTATTTTTACGACATAGTTTTATGATGGATTACCTCCTTTCAAAGAGCATTAGCAATTTTGTGATCAATGCTGCTGGCCCCCATTTTTTCCCCTAAAGTGTTCCTGATGAATTAGACCCATATTCAACTTGATATTTCTATGTGTTTTGATGCAGCAAAGTCTAGAAAAATAAAGAAAAATGACTTGTTGGAAAGGATTATTTGATAACTTTTCTGAATCTGGAAGATAAGAATATGCAAATGGGAGTGGGCAAGGTACACTCCCCTGCCACTCTTGGTATCTTCACTAAAACTATATTTCAGTTTTAGTGAAAGTGGCAATGTCTTCTATTGCACTAAAGACATCAAGCTCCTTGCCAATGGCATCTCACATCAAAATGTGCTATCTGAGGCAGCCATCTCACTCTGACTAAAGCAGGTATGAAGACATTTTTGTAACAGGACAGAATAAACTTAACATTTGGAAATGGGTGAGGAAAATGATCTATTTTGGTGCACAACTAGAAGTAGGGAGTTGAAAAAAGGGGATATGTAAACATCCGGGTTTGTTGCTAACTCTCTGTACAATTTAAGCTCATAGATGTTAATAGTTAGGATTCTGAACTAGGACCAGAGAGGCTCATTTTCAACTCCAGCCTCAGCTATGGAACCTCAACTGGAGACCTTGGTCTGGTCACTAAGCCCAACCTACTTCATATCTTGCCCATATTACCTTTCTGTTTCTTTGAAATCCTCTCTTTGCCAAGCATGGGGATCTGTGGAATTTCTTTTATATACTGAGGTATATATTCTTTTCCATATGATAGGTGTGGCCCCTCCTTTGCCATGTGCTGCATTGGCAGTCCATCTTTACCCAATGGCATGTGAGGTACTTGTTGCCCAAGGGGTTGGTACTGTGGCACTTGAGGAGGCATCTGCTTGATCCCATAATAAGCACCAGCTTGGATAGATCTTAGTAGCCCAAGGTAAATGATTAGCCATGTAGGTGTGAACAATATAGCCATAATCTGCAACAACAAATAAATAGTTCTGAATGGAAAAACAACAAGAACAAATATAAGAAACGTAATTTTGGACAACGAAAATTATCCCACAGGAAAAAAAAACACTAGTAAAAGGTATTTCCTTCTGGTAATCTTTATAGTTATTGAGCATTAAAGCAAACAGAGCTGGTTGTAGGTCTTAGGGTCTCTACAGTGTTTCTGACATTTTAGCTTTGGAAGCATAAAGATAACTACCAACTGCTAATTATATTTATAATATTGCTTTAGGAAAATGGTACCATTACATTGCAGAATATTAAAATGATTGTTTTCATTCATAAGGGAGACTTTCAAGATTTTTGTAAAAATGTAGTTATTTTGAAAAGAGAAAGAAAAAATAAATGCCTAGAAATCATAAAATATTTCATGGAAAAGTTTGCATAACAAAACATTAAAAGAAATTATGAAATAAGATAAAATTAAAAGAAAGTATGAATATACAGAAAATCTGCAGTTCTTGAGTCTTTAGAGCAGGAAGAATCTCTGTTTATTTCTGTGCTGGAAAATTCTTCATTGAGAGAGCCCCTTCTCCTGAAGACTTAGTTGTCCCAGGGAAACAACAATTTCAAGGAACCATAAGGTGGAGCTGAAGAGTTCAGGGCTTTCAGAAATTGTCATTCTAGGTCTGATGCCCTACAAGATTGAGAGGCCATCTTAAGTGAGGGGAAATAAAACACATCATCCAGATCACAGGCCAGAGGTGGTATTCAGCAGGTTCTGACCAGTTCTGGAGAACTGGAAATTTTGAGTAGTTCAGAGAACCAGCAAATACCATATCTGATTGGCCCTGCCTCCATCTATTCTCTGTCTCCTGAGTCTCAGCTGATTTGCTGGGTCTTCATTTGTTGCCCTGTGTAGGAGAACGGAGCTGGGAAGCAGGTTAGTGGTGTGCGGAGGGAATGGGATTTTCTAGTATCCTTCCCCCCAGGAGTGGGAAGGGAATCGAGATTTACAGTATCCTTCCCCTGCCACACCCACCAAGCCATACCCACCAACCAAGCCATGTCATGCCCACCAAGCCACGCCCACAGAACCAGTAGTAAAAACAAAATGAATCCCACCACTGTCACCGGCACATCTTGTGAGGATGAGTTTTCTCCAATTTATACAAGAATGCCTATGATTGGAACCTAACTGTGGTAATACAAAATCTAGTGCAAAAAGGCCAGTATCAGTAAGAAAAATACCCAAATTCCCTTAAAGTCTTATTTCCTGTATTGCTGTTTGCAAATTAGGAATGTTCTTTTGATAGAGGACCAAAATTTCATAGAAGAAATAGTAAGATTACTCAAGAAATCTGTGTGGCAACTCCAAAATGGCATTTCTCTGTTGTGGCAATTTTGAATGGTGTGCTGTTTCGGACGTTGCCAGCTAGTCTGTTTTACAAAGTCACTGTTATGCTATACAAATATATATTTAATTTTATGGTCTCAGAAAGTGGTATACTATTGTCATGAACAATTATACAAATATGTTGGTTAACTTGTTTTTAAAAAGAGTTGTTCTTATCCTTCATCTGTCTATAAGAATTGGATTTACCGTGACTTTCAATAGGAGTACTACAAGTTGCTCTCTTCTTATTAAATCAATATAATTTAGACAACCAATAATGTGTAATGGCTTGTGTATCAGTTTTCTTCAAGTCTTATATGTATGAGTAGTACAAGGTGTGTTTCCATGATATTTGAATGCCAATATTAGCATCATCAGACATGGCTTTCTTGTCACAAAACAACACAAATTAGCCTGTGTAATAAAAGCAACTAATTCTCAGTCTCATTAATAGTACGTTTGCTTTCACTGCAAATGTATTTGTGGATGTTTTTGCATTGCTTTTTTGTTTTCTGAAAGAGTTTGTGGGGGAAAACAATGCTGAGAGGAAGCCTCTGAATATTATGTTCTCAGTATCATGCTTGTTTTTCCAATCTGTGAACACCTGGTCTGTTCCTAAATAAGCATACCAGTCTAATAGGCCTGTGGCACGGCATAGATGATTAGAATAACCAAAGATGTCAATTAATAAGCTCGGAAAGGTACTTGCAAACAGCTACAGACAAAAAAAAAAAAAGACATGTCAAGACTGCCAGGAATGAATGTCATAACATGCTTATTTTATTCCCTGTTTGAAACTAATGAAAATAAAAAAACAATCATGACTTATTTTTCCCAATTTAAATTATTATTTTTATTTGGAAAGCATTCAGAAGTTTGCAAATCATCAGTTATAACAGTGATAAATTCAAGTATTTTGTCAACATTTTACATGTTCGCTTATTATACTCCTCAAAGATGTTTCAGAAACCTTTTGCTTCTGGTCTTTTCCTGCTGGAGTATTTCAGCAAAAGACTCTTATTAGTTTTATTCACCCCTAAATTTGTCTAAATCCTCAGTAAATTTAAATAATTTAGTAGTGCATAACTTGTGTGTGTTTTAAATAGTCATTTAGATTGTTTCTTAACTGTTTGACAATAACATAATAAGCTTATTCATGAACAGCTTTCTATATGATGAATCACCCTTTCTGACAACCAGGCCTTTAACCAGGAATAATTGAGAAATTATTCTTTGAAGCTTAATGTCTTCCTAATCTCCTAGTGTCTAATTCTCTCCTTAAAATATTCATAGAAAGTTTACATGGAATTATTTCTAAAGTACATAATTTCTATGGATTATGAACCTTTCACAATTCACAGGCAGCAGAAAATAAAAACTAAGAAGCAATATTGGCAATCATACACTAGATGGAGTGTTTGTTTCATGATTCTGAAATTCCATTATTTAATTAACATTTCAAAAACAAGATGTGCTTATTGAATAGTAAAAACGAAATTGTTATCAACTGCTTAAGATTCCAATATCTTCCTTCAAGGTAAATTTCCTTTCCAAGAAAATCATATTTTCTCCGGCATTCAAATTTCAGGACTTGATTATGTGAAATATTGTCCCACAATTATTACAACTTCTTCGTTTACAGCTGGATAAGCACAAAGCTTCAAACAAAATAATTTTACTTCAAATAAACCATTTTCTTCAATGGAATACAATGGGCAGGGCACTAAAACCTCAGGAATTTAGATTCATTTTTGGTACATATTTTTCTTATAAAAGTGAAAGTTAAGAACAAGCAACTTGGGATTTGGAGGCCCACATATATCGTATTAAAATAGTTGAGAAGCACATACTGTGCAAATCCATAATTACACCCAGCTTTCATTCTTTGGTTTTAGCCATCAGCTGACAACTGTTTAAAGTCAGCTAAACCGAGACTTGAGTTATTAAGCAAAGGTGGTCAGAAATATATGTAAATTACATGTAATCAGAATATGTCATGAAAATGCATTTGATATTTAAATTCCCAGCTATTATTCCTTTTAAACAAGTCATTCTTTGTACCCAGGTGGATGTAATCTATATAAAGCTTATATTTTATTTTTTCTCTTTGCACAAAATTCCTTATGTACCTAATCACACTTGGCCAAATAAAGTATTCAATCCAATCCAATCCAATCTCTCCTATAGCTTACTTTGTTTTTTTCCCCCTTTCCACTGTCCTTAAAAAAACAAAATAGGGAAATGAAATTCTCTTTTATTTGTAGAAGATCTGAAGTTTTCAGAATTCATGACTTATTGAAAAAAAAAGTTAAATCTATTTGTGCTGCCCTTAAGACCCACCACTGTTGGAAGTATATTGAAGATAATTTTCATATTCCATTTTGTATACTATCAAGGAACTTCCCTGTATCCAAAATTTATAATAGAAAGATGTTTTTAAATATAATGTGTGAGGGTAGAGTAGAATCATTTAATGTTGCTCTTGTTTATGACTCTCTGCTGTAATCCTGTGGTTTTATGGCTTGATACTTTGTCATAAAAGACTCCTTTCTTTTTTTAAATATAATTTTCATTGAAACGTTTAAACAAGAAGATAAAAACGAATATAAAGTATGAAAGACAAAAGAAAAAGAAAAAAAAAGCCTTTTCCCCCCTTTGAAAATACTTTCTTTCTTAGCACTTTTTAAAAACTAGCAACAATGTTATTGGTCTTTCATCTTCTCACTTTGATGCAACGCATACTGTGTTTTCTTAGCCCTTGCCACCATGCTGCTTTATGGGCAATTTGTCTTCAAAAACTAAAGCTGTCTTAAAGTTTGTATCTTGAGCCTGAGTCTCTGCCATGTACAGTATTTCACCACACTGTACTTCGATTATCCTTTCCAAGTGGGAATGCAAAACAATAGCATCTCTTATTTTCTTTGCTTTGTATTAAATTTATAGCTCTTTAGAAACCCAGGATCCCAATCCAAGGGAGATGTTCAAACCATGAAAAATGTTTTTACAGTATTTTTTTTGAAAATGTCTCCTGCAGTTAGACCATTTTCATTGGAAGGATTTTTTTTCCCATTGCAAAGGCAGAGTCTTTCTACAATTTGCTGTGACCATGGTAAAAACAATAAATAAATTAATTGATGTCTTGTCTATAAGCTCCTTCCAGTTCTGGCATAATCAATGTCTACCCAAATAACAAATGAAATGTGATGATTTATTTTGCAGAAAAAACACAGAATAAGATTTTTTTTTTAAAAAAATGTCTCATTTCTCCCTCTTACAGAGCAACAGAGTTGGAAGGGAACTTGTAGGTCATTTAGTCCAACCCTCACCCAAGCAGGAGGCCCTACCCATTTCTGACAAATGGCAGTCCAATCTCTTCTTGAAAGTCTCAAGTGATGAAGCTCCCACAATGTCCGAAAGGAAACTGTTCCATTGATTAATTGTTCTCAGTTGTTAGAAAAATTCTCCTTATTTTCAGGTTAAATTTATCCTTGTTCAGTTTCCATCTATTATTTCTTGCCTGGCCTATAGGTTCTTTAGGAAATAGTTTGACCACTTCTTCTCTATGGCAGTCCCTCAAATATTGGAACACAGCTATCATGTCTCACCTGGTCCTTCTCTTCACTAGACTAGCTAAGCCCAGTTCCTGTAACTGTTCTTCATATGTTTTAATCTCCAGTCCCCCAATCATCTGGTGCTCTTCTCTGTACTTTTTCTAGAGTTTTCTTCTTCACTTTCTTCTAAGGCATTCTTCCCTCAGTCTGAGTCCCTCACATTCACAGAAAAACAATATCCTCTAACAACAAGGCTGTGGGTTAAAATGGTCAGGGAATAAAGGGAATTGAAATCAAATCCATGTGATGAGCATTACCTTATAGAAAGATGTTCTAAAACAAAATTATACTGCTTGTATCTTAAATCCATGAAACTGAGGTCCATTAAACCAAAGAGTTTTATGCTACTTCTATGAAAAATTTTCATATATTATTTCAGTTACATAAAAGTTTTCTTTTCCCTGTTTCCTTCTTACTTTTTGAATAACAATATATTCTGGGCCAGGGATATACATATATGCCCACCAAACCAGAAAAAAATACCCACTGCCTGGAACTCTCAATGTTGCTAATAATTTGTAGTAATTATGCGACTAAAGGTGTAAATCACTTAATACATGATAAATAATAATCTTCTATATTAGGATATTTCAATTAATTACATTTAAATATAATTCAAGCATATTCTGTGGCTCTATCACTATGGCCTCTATCACTATGTTGTCCTGATCCTGCAAATATTTGGAGTGTAATTCCCAGATTATTATTGCTCCAAGTGTGGTGTTCGACCTGAAAAAGTTTTCTCAATCTTTCCTTAATGGCAAAGGAAGCTATGAATGAGTCAAAAAGTATCATTCAGAGGTGTTCTATAACCAATTCTTATTTTCCAAAGAAAACCGTCTGGCAGGGAAATGCACAGATGCTATTTCCTATACAGTCCTACTACTGGACAGAAAGAAGAATAGTGAGAGTCTGCTACATATTTTAAGACATTCTGGTGTTTTTCATTTTCAGAAGATAGAGTTATGAGTGCCATGTAACTTTACAACTCTATATTACATTCCTGTTTTCAAGTGAGGAAAAGGAGTCTGTCATAAATGTTGAAGTGAGATCTGTCTACCAGTCCAAAAGACTTTTGCATGTGGAATGAAAAGTGATATGATCTTGTCCTTTCTTCAGCATCAACATGTTTTCAGCTCAATGTACAGTCTTAATATATATTTTTATAAGCAGTTGATCACAGTTAGATTGTGGACTGAAAAATGTCAAAGGAAAGTTTTGTTCACATGATTCATTGAATTATGATAGCAACCAGACTGTTCCATACCTGAAGAACAGGCTTTTTCTGTCTGGCTTTCTAAAGAACATTTTAGCCAAGTACCAATGCTATAAATTGTTGAAATTCTTTTATTTGGAATTTCTCCTGCTGTTCTGATGAGAAAATAATGGGGTTTCAACAATTGCAATGATACACACAAAAATGAATTTTCTTTTCAAACTCTCTTACTGTTTTGTAATTGAAAATAAAGTTGAAATGGAATCAGGCACAAATGTTTTCCATCTATTTTAAGTAGTTTAATAATTGAACCCTTCCTTTGCCAAAACAATGTAAGTAGAATACAGATTTTAGTCCATATTATAAATTAACCATAATTATTAAGTATATTACATTTTAGGTGTTGTCAACAAGAGGTCTCCATTGGATTCAGACCAACTCTGCATCCTAAAGTAGATTAGGTTACTTTGAACTGAACTTTCCAATTATACCCTAATCTCATTCTAGGTCTCAAAGAACATATAGAGCTTCAAGGCCCGTACAAACAAGTATTGTATCACTTTTATAAGACTAAAAGACGTAAGGTAAATGTGGGGAAAACTGTCATTCAATAGATAAAAAACTTAATTGTGGTGTCAAATAAAGCAGCCACCTATAATAAAATTCCTCCACTGAAATCTAATTAATTCACAGAAAATGTCTGTGCTAATTTGGAATCATAGGAATTAATGTAAGAATTGATTTTCTCTAAATCCCAATCCAGGCTGTGTGATAAACAAACATCTAAATTGTGCTGAGTTATATATAAGTTATATAACAATGACATTTTATATTCAGATTTATTGACAAAACTACAAGGCCAGATTCAGTACTCAGCATCCTCACTCAATTTATAGAGCCCTTAGGCGTTACCAGACATGACTTCAAAAGCATTCAGATAATTAATTGTCCGTCACTATCCCAGCAGGAGGAATGGGGCCTGCAGTGATGGAAAACACTCAAGCACTCAGCAATGGGGTATGGTTTTGTGTATTTAGTTTGTTTTCTGAGAAGACCTAAAACTACACCATGCAATTCCTTCAGCATCCTAAAGAAGATTCACTGCTGAAACCTGCCCTGTGCTGGATTTCATTTACTTATTCTCAGTTCAGAACATCTACCCCAACCAGAAGCTGAGTTTAAATATCATTTCAATTTCTCACATGCTGCCTGACTTGCCATCATTTTAGAATGGGGTAGTATATTAAACTCATTTTTTATATTTATGTCATGTTGCATAATTGAACACAGCACATACAGTTGATGAATCTATGATAATCACACAATAATATAACAAAATGTGGAAGCCTGGTTAAACGTGCACCAATGTTACACTGTAAAATATAACGCAGTTGATAAAGGTTAAAGCAACCATCAGACAAACAGTTAAAACACAGATGAAATTTAGAGAAGCAAATTGGGAACAGAAAATCATTGTAAGTAATTGTCATATATTAATAATGGCTCACTGCAATTAGATCTCTTGTTGCTTCTTCTCCACTGAAGTCTCAAAGAGACTGCCCCAGATACAACAAATCAATACAAATGTAATCTTTTCTGCATGAGAAGTAGCACATTTATAATTATTTCTATAGGGCAGCCAAAGACTCCAAGGGATCCAGTATTACATAATAAAGGTGATAATGATTCTAAAGGAATAGGAATTATAAAGTCATTAACCTATAATAGACTTTTTTACTTTTAGATTTTTTTTGCAAAAAAAGGAAGAAAATTTAATAATTTGCCACTCAATTACCATGGCATGATCTTAGAGGTACTCGAGGTGACATAAGCCCAGAGATCATGGACTATACACTGATGCACTGCAAGATCCCAGCAAGAGTTCCTCTGGACATAATTCTGTATCACCTGACTGTTCTTCATAAAAGGCCAAAGTTGGTAATAGTGCTTCTCATTATAAGTCATTGAAACTAATAATGCTAGAGGCAGTTCCAGGATCACCTCTTCTCCCAGGGCTCATAATGTCATACAAAATGGGTTGAATCCCCTCTTATTTAGAGTAAGGAACCCATGATAGCCTTAATTTGCTCATCACTCTCTTGCTGCTCTGTGCTCTCGGTCCAAAAGCCTTTACAGAGCTCTTCAAGAAAGTAGCCTCCCCACACCCCCAGCGGATACTGGGCACAAGCCATTGTCAAAATGAAAGCCAAATGAGAGTGTGTTTAGTTTAATCTAGCAAGAATGTTCTAAACAGGACAGAAAAGAGAAAGAGTGATGGATATGAATGGGGAAACTATTCCTTCTGTATTTGAAGAAATGTCAAACCAACAACTAGTCCTGCCAAATCTTCCCTAAAACCAAAGCGTTTGTTGAGGAGGATTTGATGCTTCTGTGTTTGCTAGGCTGATCATGGTATGCATTATTTTTTGTTCAACTAACATGTATTTTTTCTTTGACTGTTTTTTTACTGTTCCCAAACTCGTCCAGACAATAGGGACCACTGGAGTCAAAGATCCTGCAAATAAAACCACAGTTTAAGCAAAAACTAGTCAATATTATAACAAAAACATGATATTCGGATTCTCTCAGCTTCAAAGGGATTACAATTCTATAAAATACATTTTTGGGAGAGAATTGCTTCAGACAAAATGTTATTTACTGGGCAAGGTTTTTCATAGCCAGCCTTGTAAGCTGTATAAATACATAAAGGGCTTGGTTTAAGGGAACACCATTTTTGACTTGATTATTCCAAGAGCTGCCTTGGAAATTTTATGAAAATAATACCATTATTTGTTTACTTGATGGATTTTAGATTACATTTAAAGTTTTGCACATTTTTAAAATAAACACTGTACTAAATTACTAAAATAAACTATTTGATTATGTTCTGTGACATATAATCTTGTAAACTGCCTTTTTCAAGCATAGTGTTAATCTTTTTAAACAACAAGCAGTCTTGTTTCAAGATGTAATCCATTTTGTCAGGTGTATGATTAATCCAAACATAATTATGTATGATGAGAAAAATGAAAGATAAAATGTTATAGATATTTCTACTGATCTCATATTGGCACAGCCATTATGAACATCAGAAAGAACAAAGCTAGATATTCCCTCTATTGGGGACACCAATGTGACCAAAAAGAATGCTTTGTTTGGATATTAAGTCTGAAATTTAGATTCAGTCTTAAGATGGGACTTGCAGAGTGAATGTATTTGTTAATGGCAAATCTTGATTGAGCGGGGCATTAATATATTCTATGAATTCTATTACTAGCCTGTAAGTTTGGTAAATCACACTTTTTTTCTAAAAAACAACTACATATATAATGGGTTTACTTCATATTTGAGTTTTTGGGAAAATGGAAAGATGCCAGCTTTTCATTGAATCACAGAATAAAAGAGATGAATGGGGTCCCCAAGTGGCAGCAGGCAGATTTGGATATAATAGCTGTGTGAATTTGGGCTAGTCACCCTCAGCCCAATACACCTCACAGGGTTGTTGTTGTTAGGAAAACAGGAAGAAAGGGTATTAGGTATGTTTACCACCTTGAGTTATTTATTTAAAAAATGGGCAGGGGTGGAAGGGTGGAGCAAGCTATAAGATCTCAATTATGACAGGTATGGTAAGATATATTGGGAGATGAATAGAAGGCTGCACATGTTGAATGTGCCATTGGTATATTGTTCCTGTGCACGTTTCAACCCCTCAAGCTCACTCCCATGCCCCAGGGGACTTCATCATGGATGAGAAAGTTGACCTGCCATGAATTATATAGACCTGGCTGGAAGACGAGGGGGAAGTGCCCCTTTTAGAGATATGCCCAGCTGACTTTCAGACAGGCACCAGAGTAGGGATTATGAAGGTATAGTGGTCATCTGAGTCTCATGGGAGACATCCAGGGTGCTTCTCCTCAGATTGCTGCGCCAAAACATTATTTCTAGGGTTCTAAGAAGGATCAGTTGGGACTATTGCTGTTATACCAGACTCTTAACTGCCTGACCTTCTTGACACCATTAAGAGGTTGGGTGTGGAGGTCCTCAGGCTTATGGTCTTGGGGGAGTAGCTGAGTGCTTTTTTGCCCTTTATGCTAATTATGTCCATTCCTAAACTGGGAGGCTCTGCTTACTGTCACTTATGCCCTCGTGAAGTCCTGTTTGAACTATTGCAAAAGGCTCTACTCTATATAGGGCTACTGTTGAGGAGTATTTTGGAACTTCAGCTGGCACACAAATGCAGCTTCATAGGTTGCAAATGGTTTGGCATACCACTGCTTCAGGGACTGCATTGGCTGGGTGTGTTTCCAAATTCAATTGAAGGTGCTGGTTCAATGGTGGGATTCAATTTTTTTTACTACCGGTTCTGTGGGCATGGCTTGGTGGGCATGGCTTGGTGGGCATGGCAGGAGAAGAATACTGCAAAATACCCATTCCCTCCCCACCCTACTAACCTGCTTTCCAGCTCCATTCTCTTGTGCAGAGCAACAAAAGAAGACCCAGCTAATCAGCTGGGACTCGGGAGGAGAGAATAGATGGGGGCGGGCAAAGTCAGAGATGGTATTTGCCAATTCTCTGAACTATTCAAAATTTCTGCTACTCCAGAACTGGTCAGAACCTGCTGAATACCACTTCTGTGCTTGTTGTCATCTTTAAATACTTCATAGCTTGGGGTCAGGTTATCTACTTCCAGTTGTTTCTATCCATCCAATTTGGTCTGGCAGGATGGGCATACTCTGGGTCCCACCAGTGAAGGAATGTTGGATTGTGGGGAATAGGAGTTGTGCCTTTTCTGCCTTAACACCTCCTCTCTGGAACTAGTGTAGGATGGTCCTGACTCTGTTGATCTTTTAGAAGACCTTGAAGACCTGGTTATGTGCCCAGGCATTTGTCCTGATGTATGAAGGGCCCCACTTCCTGGTTATGTTGACACTGATGGAAATCTTGGCTGATATTTTTATTTAATTTCTTTTTGTGTCATAGTTTAATTGTTTTTATGATTATTTGCAATCCAAAGTCATGGGTTTGAGATAAGCGACTATACATACTGAATAAATAAATAAATGAATACATAAATATATTTCTACAGTCATTAAATATATTGCTAGTTTATTGTTCTCCATGCCACACTATTGCTTATATAGTTTAAAATTGTTCTGGAAATCTAAATTTAGACCTCCCTTAAGCACAAAAATCTGGCTGGATTACTTTGGACCATTCTTTTAGCCCTGGCCAAATCATGATCATAGATCATGTGCATGATCTATGATCATGCACATGATTAACATTAGCATGGTAAATAATGATCCATAACATTCAGTAATGAAGTTTCCATTCTGTGGTGGGTTGATTGAAGCTATTAATAGTAATATACTTAACCACAGTCAAAACCATGTGGCTTCTAAGTTTATGAGTAGCTGAGTGCTTTTTGTCCTGTTCATACTTCCTAATGCTAGGACTTCTGAGGTTGCATAAAAAAAATTAATTTACAAAAAAATCCCTTCGTTCCCTTCCACAAAGAACTGCCTGTCTACATATATTTAGCTACATTTCTCTAGAAACTTTCCAAAGAAATTTTTTTTCTGAAATTTTGCTTAAGGATAGGTGATCTGTCAATGAATCTGTCTAGATAGAGCAGTTTGAAAACCATAGTGCTATAAACTGTAAGTCTTCATGCAAAAGTCCTTCTGAATGGCTATGATCATCATGTCATGGGATTTTGGCACAATCCTCTATATAGCAGCCTTTTAAATGGCTGCAAATTTGGCGCCTGGTGGTGCCATAATCATATTGACATATTATCAAGGCAGTAAAGTGATACACAGACTATTATTTGCTCCTGTTTTTTAATGGTAATTTGGAGTTTTGGAGCATAGATGTGAGTATTTTGTTTAAGCCTGAACTGCAGAAGCCTTTCAAGATAGTATAAAGAGAAAAGAGTGTGAAGCAAAATTCTAAACAAAACAAACACAAACTACAAATGTTGAAAGGTCCATGAACACATATTAAACTACTAAAGACAATAGAGACAGAAGGGTCTCTATCCCAATCCTCGTCAGAGAAGCTGTTGAGCGCGAATGAAAGTGTCCTAACACCATCTTATTTGGTCTAGAGGACATCAATAACAATGATGATATCACAATTGTCTGGAACATCATCAGTAACTATCAAGCATCAACCATGAAATCCCCTCATGAAATACTTGACATTTCTTGCATTGACCCAGAGCTCAAAAACAGAGACGGCTCTGTGGCCCCACACTTCTGCAGAGTCATTAGCAAAAATGAATTAAGCAAACATAAATTCATTTATACTATAAATTCACTCGCCAAAAACAACACCAACCATAAAAACCTCCGATCTCGTCCTGACCTAACTTTACAGGAACATGCCCACTCCCGGATACTACGCACAGAACTCAAAATCATCTAGACAATGGACAGAAGGACATGTACATTTATTACCGTGCAGACTGTATCAAAAGAAAGTCACACAACCCACAACTCAGCATCCAAACCTTCTTCAACCAATCCACCATCACCCAAGACTAGGCATGCACGCCCCTAACTACCTCATTTCAAACTACTACAACTGGCCTTAAATGCAAGCTATTCAATGCAAGAAGCCTTGTAAATAAAATACCTGAATTCCCCTCTTACTAAATATGGCTAAATTCGACATCATATTTGTCTGTGAAACATGGCTCAATGAATCTCTCCCTGATTCCATTACCTCAATAAGAGACTATTATGTTTACCGATCTGATCGTGAAATCCGTAGAGGAGGTGGTGTTGCTATCTTCTATAAAAAGGCCTTACATCTAAAAAACATCCAAGTTACCCAAGAGCTTGCTCTTCCTGAGACCATTATTTGTGAACTGACCTTAAATATCACATTTCGGTTCTTACTATGTTACAGAGCCCCTGATTATGACATTGAATATGCAAACAAGCTAAATATACTACTAACATGGGCAGCATCCTGCCCACATGCTTTTATCTTTCTTGGTGACTTCAATCTACCTCATATTAACTGGACCCTAATTGAATGTACAACTGAACCCATACATGCAACTTCCTACAATGCTGTAACAAATCTGTGACTGGAACAACTAGTAGCCAACAATACTAGGCTTAACAACTGCCTCAATCTCATCTTCTGCAATAGTTTGAATTCAATTTATGGAATACAAATTAAAGAACCCTTTTCCAACAGTGACCACAACATCGTTGACTTTTGTCTCAACGTATGTCCACACAAAAATCATCACAATGACAAAATCCCCAATTATAACTTCAAAAAAGGCAGCTATGATCTTATAATCAATGATCTCTCTTCCCTTGATTGGCAATTTCTATTCACTGGATGCAATACTGTTGAAGACCATTACAACATATTCTTACTAGAAATCAAAAGAGCCATCAAACTATATGTACCAATAACAACTCCCAAAACCAGGAAAAACAGATTACCCATAACAATAACGAACCTTCAATCCAAAAAGAGATCACTTTGGTGAAAAAACAAATCTGGTCATGTTGCCAACTTCAAAAGCCAATACAAAAATCTATGCCACCAGATAAAAACTGAATGCACTAATTATCACATTAAAAAAAGAGGAAAACCTTCTATGTACAAATTCCACCCATGCTTTCTACAATTTTGTAAACAACAAACTAAAAGACTCAAGGTCCAGCCACCCCTGAAAGGACCAAACGATAAAGACTGCAGCAATGACACCATGAAAGCAAACTTTTTAAACATATTCTTTGTCTCAATATTTGTAAACAGCAATAGATCAAGCCCAGTACTTCCTAGTCGAACCACAGACAACTACAATGATCTAATACATATAGATTTTACAGAAGACAATGTTGGAAAAGCACTGCGCAATCTAAAACCATCCCTATCTATTGGACTGGAAGAATATGTGCCTTCTTCTTAAAAAAACTATCCACTGCCATAGCCGAACCTTTAAGCATAATCTTTGAAAAATCTTTCAGGACCAGCTCCTTGCCAAAACTATGATCACAAGCCACAGTCATTCCCATCTTCAAAAAGGGAAACTCCAGCCTAGTTGAAAATTACAGACCAATCTCCTTATGCTGTATCACCTGTAAAGTCATGGAATCAATTATTAACCAATCCATTATCGTCCACTTAGAGACAAACAATCTACTCTCTAATAAACAATTTGGTTTCAGAAAAAAACTATCCTGTAATCTGCAACTCTTACACTGCAAAAACATATGGACTACACAACTCGATCAGGGCAAAGCAATAGACGCAATCTACATAGAGTTCTATAAAGCCTTTGATTCAGTGGTAAATGACAAACTACTATTAAAACTAAATTTTTATGGTATCTCTGAACACCTACATAAGTGGATAGAAGCATTCCTGTCAAACAGAAAACAAATGGTCAAAATTGGGAGTGTCCTATCAAATTCTGTACCTGTCAATAGTGGTGTCCCCCAAGACAGTGTTTTAGGACCAACTCTCTTCATACTCTACATAAATGACCTCTGTGATCATATCAAGAGCAAATGTGTTCTCTTCGCTGATGATGTAAAGCTATTCAACACCACAGACAATACTGCTACCCTTCAAAAAGACATTGACTATGTATCAAAATGGTCAAACAAATGCCAACTTCAAATCTCAACAAATAAATGCTGTCTTACATATTAGCAGAAAAAATCAGAAAATAAAATATAAGCTGAATAGTCAAGTTCTTGTTGAGGATCCAAACTTTGTCAAAGACTTTGGAGTACTCATCTCAAATGATCTAAGTGCTAGAGCCCACTGTAACTACATAGCCAAAAAGGCATTAAGAGTTGTTAATCTAATCCTACGTAGCTTCTTCTCTGGTTATATCACACTACTAACTAGAGCATACAAAACATTTGTTAGACCTATACTTGAATATAGCTCATCAGTCTGGAACCCATATCATGTATTTGATATTAACACAATTGAAAAAGTCCAGAAATATTTCATAAGAAGAGTTCTCCATTCCTCTACTCATTGCAGAATACTTTATGCCACCAGACTTGAAACTTTAGACCTAGAAAACCTAGAACTACGCCACCTCTGGTCCGATCTAAATATAGTATATAAATTCATACATTGCATTGTCCTACCTGCAAATGAATACTTCAGCTTTAATCATAACAATACAAGAGCACACAATAGATACAAACTCAAGATTAACTGCACCAAACTTGACTGCAGAAAATACGACTTCAGCAATAGAGTGGTCAATGTTTGGTATACTCTACCTGACTCTATGGTTTCTTCCCCAAACCCCCAAAACTGTAACCTTAGACTGTCTACTATTGACCTCACCCCCTTCCTAAGAGGCCTGTAGGGGGCGTGCATAAGCGCACCAATCGTGCCTACTGTCCCTGTCCTATTGTTTTTTATATTTTTCTTATAAATATCTATCTCATGTATTCAAAACTATATTTATTCTTATACCTGTATCTTATAAGCGATTGACAAATCAAATAAATACTAAAATACTAAATACTGCAGAAGCCTTTCAAGATAGTATAAAGAGAAAAGAGTGTGAAGCAAAATTCTAAACAAAACAAACACAAATTACGAATGTTGAAACACATATTAAATTCCCCTTGTATCCTTATGATTTATACTGACTGTTTCCTAGTGTGATTTGATTGTTGATTGTACCCTATGACTATCATTAAGTGTTGTACGTTATGATTCTTGATTCTTAATGAATGTATCTTTTCTTTATGTATACTGAGAGTATTTACACCAAGACAAATTGCTTGTGTGTCCAATCATACTTGACCAATAAAGTATTCTACTATTCTATTCTAAAGGCAATTAGAGACAGAAGTGTGTAATGTCAACCAAAGTTTGCAATTGAAATAAAGTACTGATGCTGAGCATAGAATAGTTGTGAGGCGGTGGAACTGAAAATGGACCATCTGCATGAACAGCAGTTAAAGTTCCTGCCATAAAAGTCTTGGTAATTAGAGTTTGATGGAATGACCCTTCTTTGGGGAAATGCAGAAAATAGAGATACAGGTTGGTTGGATTAACTGTGGGATGGTTTCCTTGTTATAAAACTACTGCACAAATAGGTGGAGTATTCTGCTGACAGCCTTTTATTTATTGAATTTCAGAAATCTCATCACTAGATGGTAGCCATGGTCCACTCAATTTCACACAGACAGTTTGCTTGAAATGACCTTTAAAATATTGTCATAGAGCTTCCTTGCTCAATCTAGTACCCTCCAGATGTCTTCATCCAATTCCCATGAGGGCTGAGAATTCTGGGAGTTGATGCTCAAAACATCTGGAAGACCCCACTTCGGTAAGTCAAATAAATAACTGTTTGAGCCTCCTCTGGTTACATTAGACATCACAATGTTGCTACACTGAAAACTTAATGTGAATGCTACACACAGTGTTGCCTCTTTTTTTTTTAAGAATTTTTTTCTTTTTTAAGTATTGTGTAATGCTGGAAGGACCCTGAAGGAAAATTCACAAGACCATTTTTTAAAGCAATGACTATTGAGTAGAGCTGTCATGACCTCATCTTTTTGGCATGGGAATTATCTTTGTTAATGCTCCAAACAGACGTCAAGTTTACAGCTGATCACATCCCAGTGTACTGTTTTAGAAACATCTCAAGACATTTTTATGACCTTGTAGTTAAACAATTGTGCTACTTAAAATAAATTGAATGTAACATCCCTCCTGTACTGAATCAATTCAGACTTATAGTCTTTCCATAAGCACAAATTGAGCTGCCCAGGGGATAGTGCAACCAGAAAAAAATCACTTCACTCTTATTTTAAGTATTTTAAGTGCTATGTGAATTGTAAAGTCCCTGCATGTTTCCCATCTGCATTAGTCCTGTTAGAAGTCTGGGGTACTTAGGTTTTATTTGGTACCTATGGGAAAATTTGAGGATATTATTAGCATTTTATGCACATTAACAGAATAATAGAGTTGGAAGGGACCTTGGGGGTACTTCAAGTCCAACCCTTTGCTTGAGCAGGAAACTCTATATCCAGGGGTGGGATTCAAATTTTTTAACAACCAGTTCTGCGGGCATGGCTTAATTGGTAGGTGTGTCTTGCTGGTCATGTGACTGGGTGGACATGGCTTGGTGGTCATGCTATTGGCTGGGCGTGGCCAACTCAATATCATTCACATTGAGGCACTGCATCTCCTCGCCTGGCCTCTTGTGATTGTGGGGATGCTGCAACAGTTGTAACTGTGAAAAACGGTCATAAATCACTTGTTTCAGTGCCATTATAACTTTGAATGGTCACTCCACACAAGCAAAGTGCCAGCAAAGGAGGAGAAAAAAAACTCCAGAGACGTTCCTGTAATAATGTAATAAGGGTTAACGGAGAGGCAGTCTCTGTAAGCAACACCAGAGTGTTTCCTTCCTGCCTTCCTTACAGGATGAGGCCAGTAATTTCTTCTAACAATCGGTTCTCCAACTGCTTAGAATGTTAACAACCGGTTCTAGCGAATAGGTGTGAACTGGTAGAATCCCTCCCCTGTCTATATCATTCCAGACAAGTGGCTATCCAATCTCTTCCCAAGAACCTGCAATGATGGAGCATCCACAATTTCTGAAAGCAAGCCATTTCATTGATTAATTGGTCTCACTGTCTGAAAATTTTTCCTTAATTCTGTGCTGTATCTCTGATAATCTTCCATCCATTACCACTTGTCCTCCTCTCAGGTGTTTTGAAGAATAGATTGACCCCCTCTTCTTTGTGACAGCTCCTAAAATTTGGAAAGCTGCTATCAAGTCATCTCTAGTCTTTTTCTTCATTAGACTAGACATGCCTAATTCCTGCAACTGTTCATTGTATGATTTAGAGTTGCAAAATCTCTTTAGTATCATAGTGATCAGAACTGGACACAGTATTCCAAGTGTGTGTATTGCATATGGCCAACCAAATAATGCTGCTTTTATCAAATGAAAGGTCGTAAGATTGCTTGCTATTAATTTCTCTAGCTTCCTAGGAAGCTGTCTACATTTTCCACTGTCTTTTTTCTAGCAGTTAGACATACTTCCAAATAAGGCTGCAGCTTCCCACCATTTCATTTTTCAAGATAGACATCCAGAGGCATTATTGGAAGTACCTATTATGCTTAAGGCTGATCTTCTGATTGCAGCATGCCAGCATTCCACTTTTCTTCAATGAAAATAATAGTAAAATTTTTAATTAAACCTGGGAATTGTTAATACTGGTGAGCATCCATAGTGGCATTGCCATGCATAGTAGCAGAGACTCAAGTAGAAGGCAAAGAGAAATATCTTTGCCCAATATATTATGTGAACACATCAAGAACCCATTCTCCTATTATCAACCCCACTTACTGGAAAATTAGGACTACCAAATTAGGATTACAAAAATCCAAAAAACAATTAGCTGATAGCAAAGGGTTACAACTTCTGTATTTTTCTGTTACTGCCCAATAGCCTAGATTTTTGCAACCCAGATTTGGTAGCCCTAAGAAAGTCCAGCAACTCACTTTCAGATTAAAAGTAAAGGTAAAGATTTCCCATGTCCATTTGTGTCTGATTTTGGAGGGTAGTGCTCGCCTCTGTTTTTTTAGCCAAGGAAGATTACAGGTCTTATATATTCCTTTCACTTTATTTTCTCTGCCGCATTCTCTTGTTTGGGAAATGCTGCTTGCCAGTCTCACAAACATTCTCTGATATGTGTACTTTTGTATTTTAAACTCATTTAAATCACAGCAGCATTGCCACTATGCTGTAAGTTAAATCCATTTGTTAATTTAAATCTTTCAAAGGGTTTCCAGAAAGAAGAAGGAAGATATTTTAAACCATTCAAAGTGCCTTTCAAATGACTAAACCAAGTATTGAAATAAAAACAAATGGTCCCTTGGTGTTTCTTTCAATATACTTGCTTGACTGGCTTCCATGATACAGACCCTATAAAAAGACTTTTCATATTTCTGTCATTTGCTTTAGCCTCCCTATTCTGTCTGAGCTTTAGAATAGATAGATCACGCTTTAAGTCTGATGCATTCCTCTTGATTAAAGAAGGATGCTAAGAATGCATGAATTCCTGATGACCTTTCACTGCAAACTGTGAACTTTGCTCACTACCCATGATGCATACTTAGGCATCATTACTTAGGCTCTTAGACAGGACCTTTTCTTGGCCATTACTTATTTAGCGACATTTCTCAAACAAAGTGAGGAATGAAAGAAACTGCTTAAAGTAAACTTTGAGTTCTTTTCTTGAAACTGTCACCTCTAAGTTCATGAGCAAGCTCAAGGGAGAACATTTCTGTTTGCAATAGAGAGAAAGTGGAATTTGTGTCTACTGCCCATCTAGGTAAGAACTACTATTACTTCCTTTTTTGTCCAAAATTCATGTTACAAGGCATTATTAGGCTGAATTCAAATTTCTCTTGAATTTTGAGTCAAACAGAATCTTGGGGTTAAGAAGTAAACCAATCTTAGAAATTTGACATAAATTCAAATATCATTCCACAGATTGGAAATTTCAAACTTCTTTTTTCAAATGTAAATCTGATGAATACCAGCCTGAAACAATCTTCTATCCTACATCATGAGATTTTATTCAAGTAGAAATCAGACAAGAGAAAGATTTGTGTAATGTTTGTATAAAACATTTATAATTAAATGTTCTGTAAGAGTCTCATATAGGATTACATTCATTCTGATTTCAGGTTGACATGACACTCTATATCAGGGCTGTCAAACTTGATTTCATTGAGGGTCACGTCAGGGTTGTGTTTCACCTCAGAGGGCCAGGGTGACATGGACAGGGTGGGCATGACCAGGTCAACATCACTCATCAAGACTCTATTTTTGGCCGCAATGGCATCCTGCAGCCTTCTACTAGCAAAAATGGAGCTTGGGAAGGACACGCACAGCTTTCCTGAGCTCTGTTTTCATTGGCAGAGGCACTATGGGCTGGTCCTTCTCTGTTTCCAGGGTGGGCCCGCAGGGCAGATCTAAGAATCCTAAGGGGCGGATTTGGCCCCCGGTCCTTGAGTTTGACACCATTACTCTATATTAATTGAGATTTCTAAGCCAAGGATAGCCCCACCTAAAGTTAACTTCATGACAGAAATGGCACACAAGTTATTTAGTACCTAAATAACATACATTTAATCAAGTTGGTTTGGAAATTCATTGTTGTCTATTTCTCTGCAAAAATATTTTCTACTACTTGTTTTTGTTATTTCTGTTGTTATTTTGGAACTATTATGTACAGTGCATTGAACCCAGGGACTTCTCCATGCACCATCACTGAGCTATGGTCAAATGCATGTGAGATTATGACAAAACACTAATAGTTGAAACCCAAACGGACAAATTCTTGTCCTTATTACACCATAATTAAAATCAACCTGTTGAACAAGTACCCTTGAGTTTCCCATAAATATTTCCCTTCGTTTTGTAGTTGAAACAGGAGTGCACATCACAAATAATTCTTTATTTGTAACATACTGGAAATGTATTTTTTCCTGTAGTTTTGATGATTTTTAAAACATATATTTTCCCACAAAATACCTTTATAGCCATTTAATAAAAGTAAAGTAGGGCCAGTTAAGGAATCCAGGACAGACAGGAAAAATGGAGACTTATACAAGCACATTCTTAAAATACTGTACTTCATTGTTTCAGTAGAAAATCTAAATCCTTCACTTAGATTAATATTTTCACATGATAGAAGTTTTATTTTAAAAAGTTAGGCTTTTAAGAACTGTTAAACCATCCTGATTTTACTACAACACCTATTTTCAGAGAGTTTTATTTCTTAATGAATTTCCCCTTGCCTGTCAACTTCCACTGCGGCCTTTTACATTTTTCACAAAGATTGGTTGGAGTTTGGAGCCCATAATTCTTAAGCCATCTGTTGACACATGATAAGAGTTTCTGTCCAACACATCTGAAGGGCACTAAATTGGAGATGGGGGATTTAACACACCCTTGTAATTGTTTATCAAACACAACATAGCAATGTCTGCTTCTGAGGGAAGTTGGTGGGATTTACATGCAGGAAATCCAAAAAGAGCAGTCTCCTGTTTTTGGCAGAGACAAATCTACTGTTGCTTTTGGTTAAAGATCAGAATTTTGATTGGATACAAATGCACTTGGCAGAGAATATTAAGCCAAAACACTAAAAGAGCTTTGGAAGATTTGGAAGATAGAACTTGCTTTAGAAGATTTGGTTTGGGGATAAATTCCTATCAACAGCATGTTCTCAATTTCTTAAGGCTAATTTTAATAGACATATTTCTCTCATTCCAGAGATGTGTCTATGAAGGAATGAGTTTTTGATTCAGGGATTCAAAACTTATCCTTATTAAATCCTAACAGGGTCTCTAGAGACTTTCTTTGGATTTTTTTCTATGGCAGCCTGCCCTGCAGTAGTATAAAGTTGAAAATTTCTTTTAAGTGGTTTGCTGTGTCAGTTATACTAGTCACTTCATTGCAGTTGTGTAAATTATCAGTTTCTACAATTAACTTCTACCTTAGTCAGGTGGATATCTCTTCCTTTAAACAGTGATATATATATTTTTGAATTTCATCATGTTTTAAAAACCTTATTTAAAAACAGAATTATTATTTAAAAACGGAATTCTAGAAAGTGTTTTGGGTGGGGATATATTGGCATCTATTTTATTGGTTCTGTAATGGTTATATGTTAACTGTTGACTGCTTCCTCTGTTTCATCCCTATATTATGACTGTTCTATTATGCTCTCATGATTTTATTCTTTGTTTAGTATTCAGTGGACTTTTTATTGAATGGTATATATATGTGTGTGTGTGTGTGTGTAAATATAAATATAAATAATATAAATAGCTATTAAATAGTTTTTAATTTGTTTTTCAGGAATTAAGAAGGAGAAGCTGTGACAATATGGTAATGCCTTTAGAGGAAACCAAAGAAATTATTGTAATTTAACTCCTGAAATTCAACTGATAATCTATTTCTTGCCTGCCATTATAGGAAAATAGCCCAATGTTTTGGTTTTACAGCCGATTAAAACAATGTGTCATACCAGCATTTTTCTTTATCAACTAGGACAATATTTTCTGTTATTATTTGTAATCTTCTTCAGTTTTAATTTATAAAAGATTGGATTTTTTAAATAAAATGTAAAGCACATGTCACTTATTTGGAATAAGGTACATTGAATTTACTTGATATTTAGGTTGCCTTCAAAAAATTAAGCAGGAAATGCATCTGAAAATAAAATTATCTGTATTTTGTTTCCAACATATTATATTTCCCTCTCTTTCTTTCTCTTTCTTTCTCTTTCTTATATAGAATACAGGAAGTATTTTCTTAGAAAAATAAATGTTTCTTCCAAAACTCTCACCAGACAACAGTCATAGGTTTATAAAGACTATGGACATTGTGAGCTAATGTCTACTTATTTAAAGTTTTCCAATTAAAAGTTTAAAAAAAGTAATTAATAAATACTGCTTCTTCTGTTCTGCTTACAAAGCACAGTGATTCATCAAATCTCAAAAATTATGGCTCATGAAATAAACTGTATAATTCAGGAACATTTTTAAAGGAGACTTACATCACATATGGTCTGTTTACCCATTTAGCTAAATGATATTTGTATAAATATGATTTGTTCCATCCATTGCTTCTTGTCTTGTCCTCTGCTTTGGAGAATAGCTTGACTCCCTTTTCTCTGTAGTAACCTCTGAGATATTGGAACATTGTTATCATGTCACCCCTAGTCCTTTCATTAAACTAGACATACCCAATTCCAGCAACCATTCTTTATATTCTTTCTTTATATATGTTAGCCTCCAGTTCCCTACATTATTCTAAGCTTTTTTTCCACAGGTTAGTCAAAATCCTCTCTTACATCTGAGCCTATCGTTCAATTCTGCCAATTTACTTTATATGCAATAGGAATGTTTTTAGCTATTTTGAAACTGTTTATCATAATGATATTAATTCTCACTTCTCCATGGTAGCAAGCTTCAACTTGTTCAATGTATTGTTACTTAATAATATCTGCATGCAACTTGATACATTTTATATTTTGGAGATGTATTGAAGATTCTAAAAGCCTTGTACAAATCATCTTATATTTATTCATAAGTTTCCAATTACATTTACACTTTGTATTTTGTAGTTTGCATATACTTACTTTAGAACTTTGGTGAAATGGATCAAGATGTGGATCAGTGCACTAGGGTTTTCAGAAGTCTGGCAAGCAAGAAAAGGTATTTTTATTACCACTACCATTAAAAAAAGATATTGAAAGTTAGAAATCAAAATTATGGTCAATTTTGATACATTAGAATGCCCAACCAGAAATTGATAAAAATGTTTTATTTAATTATAATTAATATAAAGTGGAAAAAATTATCACAACTATTAAGGAATATAGAGGTCAGATTACATCATACTGAAATCAACATTTTGTGGTAAATCCTAAAAAAACCCTTCCAAAGCTCAACAAACCATGAATAGAGATTTTGTACTTTAAATGTGTTCTAAGGTCAACATTGCGATAGCAAATCTTTGCACTTAAATTGTCACCAGCATTAGCAACCATGGTTAGCCTTTGTGTTCACAATTCTAACATTAGCAAACTTCACTTGCTTTCTTTTATAGGTAAGGCTATATCTTCCAATAAAAGTACAATACAGAGAAACAACAACTGCAACCTGCGACCCAGATAAACTTTAACTTTCTCATGAAAGTATTTTTTAAAAGGCCACTAATTTATTAGTTAAACTAGCAGGCTGTTCTGACCTAGGCTTCCTTCGAAAGCATAAAACACAATCTTAATCCCTGTAAAACCTCTTGCATTTCCACAGCTGTGAATTATGTTCATTCACAGCTGGCCAGGCTTCACAAACAGTCTTTCAGGGGAATGTTTAGAAACACCCACTTTATCACACTTGGAATACGGCCAGAGATCTAATTGTCAGATGCAAAAGTTTACATCCAGTTCGCTCCTCTTTAATGTCCTATGCAAGGGGCCAATCATCTCCAAAGTGTGGCCTTGCTCCTGAGTCGACCCTGCTTTCTCAATTGTTCTTGTCTTCTGCTAGTTCTGGTTCCATAAGCTCCCCAGCATCATTGCTGGATTGGGGACTGGTTCCATAAGCTCCCCAGCATCACTGCTGTCCAAACCCAAAGGCAGCTGCTGAACACTAGCCTGCACTGGCCCCATCTCTGCCTCTGATGTGGAGCCCTCCCCTGCAGGGGTGGGATTCTACCAGTTCGCACCTATTCACTAGAATGGTTGTTAATATTCTAAGCAGTTCGGAGAACCGGTTGTTAGAAGAAATTACTGGCCTAATCCTGTAAGGAAGACAGGAAGGAAACATTCTGGTGTTGCTTACAGAAACTGCCTCTCCGTTAACCCTTATTACATTCTTGGCAGGACTAGACTTCCTGTCTCAGGAACATCTCTGGAGTTTCCCCCCCCTCCTTTGCTGGTACTTTGCTTGTGTAGAGTGACCATTCAAAGTTACAATGGCACTGAAAAAAGTGACTTATGACCGTTTTCACACTTACGACTCTTGTAGCATCCCCACAGTCACAAGAGGCCAGGCGAGGAGATGCGTGCATCGATGTGAGTGATATTGAGTTGGCCACATCCAGCCAATAACATGACCACCAAGCCATGTCCACCCAGTCACGTGACCACCAAGCCACGCCCACCACCTAAGCCACACCCACAGAACCGGTTGTTAAAAAATTTGAATCCCATCCCTGCTCCTCTGGGTTTTCCTCAACCTCCAGACCCGCCCCAGGTTCCTCCCCAACCTCCTCCGACTCTGCTGCCAGCTCCGTCAGCTGCCAGAGGGCCACAACAGCAGGCATGCAGTTAAGTGCAGTCACCTCACTATTCATTTATTTAACATGCTATTGCCACAACACCCATCTAGTCTAGACCAAGAGCAACTATCCACTTGACTCTTTCTGCCAGGTTGGGAAAATAAGCATCCCACAAACAGAACCCACAAAGCAGCAGCCCAATGATTCCAAGAAGCGAACAAAGCAGTGAGGTTGGATCTTATCTTGAATCAAAACTCTTGACATGCCTAAGCTTTGTTTCATGCCAAGAAAAAATATGGGATTGTTCTGAGCACAAAATGTTTGAAGGTAAATTTAACAGTCAGAAGAAGGAATCATGCAGATGAAGAACTTTTCGAGTATAGTAGCTGGCTGTTGGAAAGGTAATACAACTGTGCAGATAAATGTAAAATGGTGTGTGCATAGTTTCAATTAGAGCAGTATAATAGCATCAGAGGTTGTATTCAGCAGGTTCTGACCAGTTTTGGAGAACCGGTAACAGAAACTTTGAGTAGTTCAGAGAACCAGCAAATGCCAGCAAATACCAGAAAATGCCAACCTCTGACTGGAGATTTTACAGTCTTCTTCCCCTACCATGCACACCAAGCCTTGCCCATAGAACCAGTAGTAAAAAAAAATTGAATCCCACCACTGAATAGCATGAATGTAGAAATGTAGGAATGAAATTAAATGAAGTATGTGTCAGTGTCATATAAAAAATTGTATATTCCTTTGCATCCAGCAGCATCCATGTTGATGGCAAAGCAGTATGGCAGTTGAGACAATGCAACCAAAGCCTTGCTTCCTTTTGTAACCAGTACTGATACCAAAAGCATGTACAAAATGACTTCATTTGCTCTCCTGCAACTGATACCTTGCTTCTTAGAGCCCCCGATTGAAGATGCTGAAGGATATTAAAGAATACATCTTTTTTTTAAAGATAGCAACAGCAGCTGCATGTGTTTGTAGATGGTGCTCCATAGTGTTGTGCAGAGAGGTTTTTGAAGAATTTGGATTGTAGAGATTGGCATATGGAAGTGGAACAGAGTGTAGAGGGAAAGGCAAGAAAGAGATAAGCTTGATAAACTAACTGTGAGGCTGGAATTTGTTGAAGAAACAGAGAGGTGAAGAAACTGATAGGCCAAGAGCTGGTAAAGTGGAATGGTTGGAAAGTGGCAGTTGGAAGGTGAGGTGGAGAGATGGAGCAGAGGAGGTGGATGATTTTACGATTATGTGGCTTCCTGATCTCCCCCTGGACTCCCCTGTCGGAAGCTAAACCCTGGTCTAAGAACCCAAGAGTCAGCAGCTGCAGCTCTGAATTGATGGTGTGGATCATCTGATGGAGCCAGAGCTGATAGAAGAGACAAGCTTCTCTGGCCTTTGTTGGCAGCTGGGCCTATTCGTGGTTAGTGACACTGTGGAGAGTGACAAGCTGCCATTAGGATTTCCTGAGGTTAACTGATGAGTGAGAGCTTGGAACTGTGAACTTCATGAGACATTGTAGGACTACAAAGATGCTAAATTTCCAATGCAGCATAGCAGGCCTTTCTGCCTATTTTTTTCTGGCTACCTTTTTCAGTCTTGCTTCTGCGGTTTTCTGGGTGTTCTATGGTCGGACTTGGGAGGATTTAGGCTGGGGAAAAAGTTGAATGAGAGTATGCTGGTTCCTTTCCCACAGGTGAGAGTTGGGGGGGAGGAGTGGCTCCTTGCTTGGTGGGTGAGAGGAATTGGGTAGGGTGCCGTTTATGCATCGATGTATTCTGAAATGTGTTGGGAGATAAGTGGGACTGGGTATGACCCCTCTGCAACAATAAGGGTTGGTGTGTACTTGAGGGCACTGAGAGCAAATGCAATAGTGCTTGTAAGGCTCACCTTGCCCCCAACAGTCTGTCAGTGGGAATAGAGTTTTTTTTTCTCCCTCCACTTTTTTTAAAGAAGAGTGTTGGGGATGGGGGATGGAATGGTTCTCAGGGAGGAGGACATCCTATTTCAATGATGTCGGGTAGCAGGAGATTCGGGAGACAAGGAAGAGGACAGGCATGGGGAACACAACCTTGGTGTTTAGTACCGGTCTCATGTTCTGCCCCATTACATTCACTTCATTTTCCTGGTCAGCAGATCTGTGATGGCCCTGGTCTTAGACTGCTGCTTTTAAATGTGAGATCAGCCTGCAATAAGGCTAGCCTTATTGCTGACTTGATGCTCAAGGAGAAGGCTGATCTGGCTTGTATAACTGAGACTTGGCTGGGCCCAGAGGCAGACATTCTCCTTGTAGAAATGTGCCCAGTTATCGAGCATGGCACCAGTCTAGACCTCAGGGCTGGGGAGAGATGTGGCTGTTGTTATCAGAGAATCTCTGGTAGCCTCCAGAGGCACTGTTCAACAGGTGCCCGGCAGTGAGACCCTTTCCTTAGATTGGGCTCAAGGGATCAGGTGGTATTGATGCTGCTGTACCAGCCTCCCTGCTGCATGGCAGCTTCCCTACCTGGACTCCTGTACCTCACTGCAGGGCTGGTGGTAGAATTCCTCAGGCTCATAGTTCTGGAGGATTTCAGCCTGCCTTCTCTGGGGCGGGGGTGGAGGTAGCCCGAGATTTCATGGAAACCATGACTTCCATGGGCCTGTCCCAGATTATCTAGAGTCTGACTAGTAATAGTGGTCACACTCCTGATTTGGTTCTTGTCAGAGCAATGTCTATGTGACCTGGAATTGGTGGACCTGTCCTTGGTCTCCTTGTCATGGTCAGATCACAGCCCAGTGGCAATGAGTTTCTCAAAAGCTGCACCTCGCCCTGAAGGGAGGCAGGATTGATTAGATTGGTCCGCCCCAGTCAATTAATGGACCCAGATGGGTTCCAGAAGGAGCTGAGAGTTATAACTGCAGATCTATTATGCGGTCCAGCCGAGCTCTTAGTCACTATTTGGAATAGGAAAGTGACTGAGGCTCTGGATAGGATTGCACCTTGCGATCTCTCCTCCCCTATTAACTTCCCTGTGCCCCATGGTATACAGAGGAACTGGGGGGGATGAAGTGCATGAGGAGACATCTAGAGCACCCCTGGAGGAAGACAGGAGGTGAACTTGATCAAACATGGGTAAGAGCTGCTACTAAGGCCTATCTTGTGGTGATTCATGCGGCAAAGTATAAATACTTCTCCACACTAATTGCATCTGCAGATAATTGCCCAGCAACCCTCTTTAAGATGAGCTATCTCCTCCTAGGGAAGAAGGAGATTGAGGTCCACCTGAAGGGGTGTGCTGAGGAATTTGCGGATTTTCTGGAAGACAAAATCGCTCAACTTCGTTCCCCCTTAGATGCCAGTGTGGTTGCTTGTCCAGTGGAAGCTTCTGAGGCAGGTTCTTGCCCTGTTATCTGGGAACGGTTTGACCCTGTTGTTCCTGATGAAGTGGACAGGATCCTAGGGAGTATATGTGCAAGCACCTGTACCCATGTCCCTCCTGGCTTGTGAAAGCTTCCCAGGAAGTGACAGGCAGGTGGACGCTGGTGGTGATTAATGCTTCTCTACAAGAGGGGATGATGCTCCAGCACTTTATGGAGGCTGTGGTCCATTCTCTTCTTAAGAAACCATTGCTGGACTCCACCCAGTTGGATAATTTCTGACCTGTCTCCAATCTTCCCTTTTTGGGGAAAGTTGTTGAGAAGGTGGTCGTGCAGCAGCTCCAGAGGTTTCTGGATGAAACGGATTATCTAGACCCCTACCAGTCAGGATTCAGGCCTGGATTTGGGACAGAAACTGCATTGGTTGCATTTTTGGATGATCAGGAGCGGGATGGGGTAGTGCATGCATCCTTGCTCTACTTGACCTCTCAGTAGCATTTGAAACCATTGACCATGGGATTCTCCTGGGGTGGCTTTGGGGGATGGGAGTGGAAGGCCTTGTGGCTGTCTTGGATCACTTCCTCTGCGACCACTCTCAGTCAGTGTTGATAGGAGGGGAGAGATCCAGCCCTCACCGACTGCTTTACTGGGTTCCACAGAGCTCGGTACTCTCTCCGCTCCTGTTCAACATTTATATGAAGCCACTAGGTAAGCTTATCTGTCACCATGGACTGAGGTATCACCAATATGCTGACGATACTCATCTATGTGTCTTGGCCCATTCTGAGTTAAGTATTGCTGTGTCCTCCCTTTCGCAGTGCCTGGAGGCTGTTTAGGGGCTGGATGGGGACAAACGGGTTGAAACTAAACCCTTGCAAGACCAAGTGGCTCTCGGTTTGGAGTTTGTTGACTCAGGGAGAATTGCTACCTTTGGTCTTGGGGTGGCACTATCCCAAACAGACCCTATGCGTAATCTAGGGGTTTTCCTACTCATGACTCTTGCTCAAAAAGCAGGTGGCACTCGTGGCCAGGAGGGCCTTTGTGCAACTGCAGGTTGTGCACCAGTTATGCCCTTTCTTGGACCAACGGTCCCTACTCACAGTCACTCATGCCCCAGTCACTTCCCGTCTTGATTATTGCAACATGGGGCTGTCCTTAAAGAGCATCCGGAAGCTCCAGTTGGTGCAAAATGCAGTGGCCTGCATGGCTTTGTGCAGACTCACATGTGCACATGTGTCACCTCTCCTGCAGGAGCTGCATTGGTTGCCAATTTGCTTCCACGTACAATTCAAGATGCTGGTTGCCACCTTTAAAGCCCTTCATGGCTTGGGACTATGTTATTTGAGGGGAACATCTCTTGTCGATCACATCTACCTGACCCATTAGAGCAGAAAGGCAGGGAATGTTGCGGGTCCCATCCCTGACAGAGATACACCTGGTGGGATCCAGAAGAAGGGCCTTCTTTGGAATATCATTCCGCCAGAGATTAGAATGGCCCCCACTCTAGCACTCTTCCAGAAGGTACTGAAAACCTGGTTTTGCCAGCGGCCCTGGGGAACCCAGAGTGGGATGGATCCCATCAAATGGCTAGTGTGATCTGCTGTCATCAGGGTGGGGTTCGGAATTGGGGGTGATTTTTTATTTTTTTATTTTTTTTCCAGATTTTGTTCTATTGTACTTTATTAATTTATTTGATTTTTTGTTAGTTTTTATTGTTTTTTATTTTTTGTTTTAAATATGGTTTTACATAGTCACCATGGGCGAATAGGCGGAAATATAAAATAAATAAATAAATAATTTTTTGGCTTTTTAAGATTAAAAAATACAGTATATTGTTAAATGACACTTTTCCTAAAGATATAATTTTTATGCATGTCCAGCATACCCTGTTGTTATCAACTTATATAATATACTCTTTTATAATGCACTCCATAATGTAGCCTTTTATAAATACTTGCTTTTTGATATTCCCTATGTTATTCAAATTTTTGAGACAAGATAGATTGATGGATGCCTGCAGATTTTATGCATTATTAATCTTAGACTTTTGTTGATGTCCATAATGGCATCATTTTTCAGAATAAAATTGTCAGATTTCAAACTCAAACAATTATCTTTCTTTTACTTTCTGCAGAAAAGCAGTATACACAGAGATTTACAGAAGGAACTATGTTAAGTTTGCATGTAAAAACTGTTGTAAAAATGGCTATGTGTAAATTACCTTCAAAATTAGTTTTCTGAAACTTTTACAAAGAAGCAAATCCTATTGAATGTAATTACATTAACACATTTATGTATAAAGGGCAGGAGTCTTTTAAGTATTGCCTAAAAAGTAAAAATGAGCTAAAATAATTATATAAATGTATTTAGAAAAAACTGTTATGATGGCTTCATATTTTACAGAAAGGCAGCCCAACATTCAGTCAAATTAGATTATTGTCTTGAGTGGCCCTTTTGCATTTATCATGTACATCTTGATGATAGGGATCATTCCAAGAAGGAATGCAGAGACATCTTAGAAGCATATGGGACATTGAAATGGCATCCATGTTTCAGAAGCTGTTGTAAGAGATCCTGATATTTCCTAGAGCACAGGAAGAATTGTACCACAATACCCTGAGAAGACATTGTACTCTATCTTCTCAGATTTGGTATATTTCTTGTTATGTTCTGTAACCAATACAAGTTGTGGAATATTGTAACAGTAAAAGGGACATGTATTCCAGAAAAATTGTGCTGTTTTATTGTTTATAATAATGAACTTTTACTCTGATCCCTTGGCTACTGCTATGCTTATGTTAGATTTTCTTAATCTAGAAAAACATTTGCAATTGTGTATTCTGTCTGATGGAAGTCTAATATGTTCAGAACATGAATGTCAGACTGATAAGAAGGATACCCAGAAGGATTATTTAATTAGAATCCTGTCTACTATTTCACATACTGTAACATATAAAAGTTTTAGTCAGTCAGAGAACAAAGCATTTTATTTTGTTAATTCTTTACTTCACTTCTATAGCTCAACTTTGCTAAGCTGTAAACCATGATTTATAAAACACACACAAATCCAAAGACAAACCCAAACAAATTACACTATAGTTTATCACACTATGCAGACCCAGCCAGAGATACAAATGTTAGTTTTAAAAAACTCCAATGTAATGATTTAATGTCACTGTGTACTCTATAGCTGGTGAGACAGCTAGCTAAGCCAGTCTTCATTCACAATTGTATTGTGTACAAACAATATAAACAGATTTTAAGTCATAAGTTTGGCCTCTTACTTGCAGTATTAAATACATCAACTGCATCAAACAAATGATGGCTTTTATAAGTCAAAGAATATCATGGGGCAACAAATACAAAGACATTGTTGTATCATCATCATCATTTTTTAAAAGCAATTTATTAGGTTAACTTGGTAAATCTTATTTCCACTGAAAGTAGTATGTCTTGTTTAAATTTTTACTTTGATTTTAATGGAATCTAAGTAGAAATACTTTGCAACCAATTCAGCATGGTCAAAATAATTCATCAGATACCTAGTTCATATTACCATATGTGGTAGATGTGCTCAGATGCAAAAAGATACTATATAATCCACACATGGTTGTAAAAAATAATAAAACAACACATAGACTTTAAACCTGAGATATTCTTATTGGGAATTATACCAGAAATATACAGTAAAGAATTGAAATATTTGATTGTAACTGTTTTAACAGCGGCTAGAATTGTATTTGCTAAGAATTGGAAAAATGAAAAAATACCTATGCTGGAGGAAATTATTAAGAAAATCATGGATTGTGCTGAAATGAGTAAATTAACATTTGAAACCAGAGAACAAGAAGACAAACAATTTTATATGATATAGGGTTTATTTTATTAATCGTTAGATAAAAAGACATGGTAAAGAAATAGATTAGGAAACTTTACAATAAAAAGTTAATAAATTTATATAGAATACAATATAAAATATATAACCATTGGATGAATGTATAAGATTAAATTATAATGAAATTTAGAATATGTCGTATAGAATGATGGAAAAATAGTTTAGTCAAATGAATGATTAATGATTGATATGATATTACATAAGCACATGTTAGATTGATAAAGTGAGAATTTATACAACTTGTGAGTAATGGTAAAAAAAGGATAGCACAAAAGATTGTAACCAGCTGACACACTGTATGTATATAATTGAAAGATGGTTTTATGTGTTTATGTTTTGTTTGTATGTTTGTTGTAAAAAATAAAAACTTTATATATATATATATTAAAAAAAATAATTCTACAAGGAAGCTTTGTATCATTTCTGAATCAACTCTTAGCCTGCCTGATCTTATAAGGAAGTCTTGTTTATTTACTTTTGGCTCTCCACTAGCTTACTCAAAATCTGAACAAAGCTAGCTTTTCCTTTTAATATTCCTGGTGCTTTTCAATGCCAATAGGGTAAAGGATAATTCCTTTACCTCACCTTCCAGAAGCTAGATTAAGGACAATCGTTACTTTTTCTTCCATGTAATATCATTCTGTTTTTAAAAAACATTATTTCTTCTCTCTGCTTCCCTTATTGTCATGAAATTATGATTGCAGCTATTAAGTAATATGTCTTCTTGAAAAATTGCCAACATACTATCAGTTCATTTAAATAGTCTGCAAAGATTTATTACATAACACCAAATTGTATCTTGCATCAAGGAGGTTATCTTCCTAGTATCAGCTCTCCTTCTTCATTTTATTTCTCAGATTCAGGAGCATGAACACACTATGATTTCTGCAAGTAGGAATTGAATTTTGTGCAGGGCAGTACTCAAAACTATGTCCCATTGCCTGTAGTGAGACATTACTAGCAAGTTTAGGATTGCTGTCTGAGAACACTATGTTCATCAGTTATTATGTAATAAATTGACATAAATAACAGATGGACTGTCTGCAATTATGTAGCCTGTAGATAAAACGACATTCATAGCAGCTTAGTAAACTGTTTAAATTCTGGTGGATCATATTCACAATTAATAAAATAATCTGGCAAATAAAAAATGCTGGCAATTTCTAAAAGTGATGAATTTAATCATTAAAACAGTCATGTTTAATACAACAGATTCCTTGTCTAAATTGAACTGTTCAGAGAGAAATCAATGTTTGCTTGGGATGGAAACTTTGACAGACAATTTTGGAAATAATTCAGGCTATGAAGAGTTAGCAGGACAATCCCATTTTAATGGGTAATTGTATAAAAACTGAACTAGACTGCAAAATTTTGAATATCCTGTTTAAATCACTGCTTAAGATCAGCAGATACTTCAAGCGTGTTAACAATAGCACCCATATTTTGCACTTATTTGGATCAGTGCAATGATTTAAAAATTTAGAATTTTTCTGGTGAGGGAAACAATCCTGCAATGGTTTTTTAGATAGTGGGTATCCTGCCTTTTTTTCTTGCTCTTTCTTTTGAAAATTTATTTATTTGAGTTTATTTATTTATTAACTTATTTCTTAAGCATGGTTATAATGGATGATTTACAACTACCTTCCATAAAATCATATTAAATATAATTCCCAACCACCATAACAATATTGTTTATCTAGTGGTGGGATTCAAAATTTTTTACTACTGGTTCTGTGGGCGTGGCTTGGTGTGCATGACAGGGAAAGGATACTGTAAATCTTCATTCCCACCTCACTCCAGGGGAAGGATATTGTAAAATCCCTTGCTTCTGTGCAGGACAACCAAAGAAGATCCAGCCAATCAGCTGGGACTTGGGAGGCAGAGAATAGATGGGGGTGGGGCCAGTCAGAGGTGGTATTCTGAACTACTCAAAATTTCCACTACTGGTTCTCCGAACTACTCAAAATTTCTGTTACTGGTTCTCCAGAACTGGTCAGAACCTGCTAAATACCACCTCTGTGTTTATCTCATCAGAATGACACAACATATCACTGACTCTACATTTACGTTTTTCATTTCCACAGTCCAATGAGTTGAAGAGGCAGAGTTCTGGAAACCAATAGAGTGGGGGGCCCTCTGAATCTCAGAGTACAGACCAGGGGTGGGATGCTACCAGTTCTGCCCGATTCTATAGAACCAGTAGCTCTGAAAAGCAGCAGATATTGAACCAGTTCTGTGTTTGCTGCTGTTTGGCCCACCCGCCTGCCTAGCCTCTTACCTGTCCTTTGTTTCCTGCTTTTTCAACCTCAGCTGCTTTGCGCAGCATAACTGAGGTTGAAAAAGCAGGAAAAAAGAGGCTTTTCAAATGCTGCACATCTGTGCACAGCAATTTTCAGCTGTCTGGGTGGCACAGTTGATGTTTTTTTTTACACACGTGCGTGCAGCAAAACATAGTCACCGAACTGGTAGTAACATCAATTGAAACCCACCCCTGGTACAGATTGTTCCAAAGAGCTGGGACATCCATAGGAAAAGCTGTCTTCAAGGTCTTACCAGATGGCAACATTTAATGGAAGGACTATAGAACACAAACACCCTCTCTCACTTGGTAAGATTGGTAGATATCTTCAGGAAAAAGCTATCCCTGAAATAACCTGGCCCCATATCATTTAGAGTTTTAAACAAGATAATCAGAATCTTGAATTGAACCCAGAAATCAATTACATACAGTATTCTATAAGTAATATCAATTCTTAATGTTTCAAACTGATGGTTTTTTGCAATAGTTCTGTTAATTAATTTCAATAATCTTTTAATTCAGTTTATAAAGTCCATTCCTACTCACCAATTGCTAATTGTGTTTATCAAATATTATTTGACCCAATGCTTTTATGTGGAACCTTTTCCTGCCAGATGTAATCAAAATGTTTACATCTGCAAGAAGTAATCTTAGCCTCAAGCTTTCACACCTTATTTTTGCATATTATTGATTCAGCATTCATAATTTAAACACATATCACACTACAAAATGTTATAATATTAGGAGCCAACGTGATGGTGAATGGTGCATTCAAAAGATTTAGATCTAGAGAATTGTAGCAAATAATTGCTGCAATTATCCATTCCAAAAACTAATACCATGTTTTCTCCAAAATAAAACATATCCTGAAAATAAGACCTATTATGTTTTTTACGTATGTGCCTAATACAATCCCACTGCTACAAGACGAGGCAGGTGTCAGGGGCCTGTCTGTGGGAACCCTAAATTAAGTCGGTGCAGGGCGCATGGGACAGTCCATCCCCCCTGCCTCATGGTGGTGGCACTGGTGCGCTGTGTGGCCTCCTACCCCATCTTGAACAAGCAGAAGTAGGCCTCCTGTACATGGGGAGGGGAAGAACACCCTCAAAAATAAGGCATAGTGCTTAGTTTGGATCTCAAAAGAAAATAAGCATCTGGTCTAATTTTCAGGGAAACATGGGTAATTGCATAGTAGTAGTTAATATTTATTTGTTCCATATTTCAATTGCATTTGGTCTCATAGTATAAACTATTTCTAAAGACAGCATCTAGCCAATCATGGCTGATCTTCAAGTACTAGACAGGAATGGATTACAGTACATGCACATTTCATTTTTACCTGCTTACCCTTCCCACAATCACTGGCACTCTGCTAGAAAACAGTATGGATCAAAGTTATCACATGTAATGGAGCTTGACTTGAGGAGATTTACATTACATAGCATATATATCTGTTCTACCATGCCCAGTTCTTACACAAACACCCCCCCCCCCATTTATTCCTTTATTTTTCATTCAGTTTTAAATTATCTAAATGTTAAAAATTGTTATTCTAAAAAAAAGCACAGTTACATGTTTAAATATAAGAGCAGCAGCCAAAGCAGCCAAAGCATTTTTAGTAGCTACACCCAAAATACACTGATCCTCTGAAATAGTCATAACAATGCTTGTTTATTCTGAAACCTGGCAAAAGAGGAGGAGCCATATTTTATTTCCTCAGTTTTTAATCCAAGATGCTGACTTGATAAATCATATTTTACAAATTAAAAAACATAATAAAAAACTTCTGGGAATATGCACAATATTACATATTATAATATACCCTTTACTTTGCCTTTCCCCTGGCTTAAAGTATTCCATTAATAGTGGGGTGTGATTATTTTTCTACCTTGAAAATCCAGTGGAATAATATTTTATGAATTCTAGAATTATTTTTATAAAATTTCACATATAACATTACATTTGATAACTGTTCTTTATTACCAGAATAAAGAAAACTTGAAAGTAAAGTTTGATAACTTATTTTCAGAATTTAAGAATACCTGAATACACATTTCCAAAAAACGTTATAATGGCATTGTACAGACCAAGTAAGTGGGATAATAGAAGTCACATTAGGAATGATTTAATTCTTTAATGATTCCACTTTATTCATAGAATGGCACAGTCAATTCAATTCAATTTTGAAATTATTACAGTAATATTGTATTTTTTTGCTTCTATTTTGCACATCACTTTTCCCCTATCAATAAAATAAAGCAACAATTTCAGAGGATCAGTGTATTTTGGGTGTAGCTAATAAAAATGCTATTGAAGACAGATAATAACTGCACAATTTCTTTCAGTCTTAGAGTACCAAAGTTACAGAAAATATTGCAATCTTCAGATGATGAATTAAGGGGAGTTCCTGATGTTGGATGCATATAAGCCCTCCTCTGAATTAGAATATTCCCACCACTAGATGCTTTGCTTCAAAGAACTACAGTGAGAGATGAATACAATTCCTAACAAAATGAACCTGCAAGTTGGCTACAGTCAAGTAATAAGAAACTGAATAGTTGAACTTTAAATGACTGGCCTACAGTGCCCTTACAATGAATCCCATCTTTGTTCTAAGATCATTTCCATACTGCATATTAGTAATATAAATGATTAAGGAGCCAAGAATTATGGCTGTTAGAGAAGCATTTTATTTACTTTGGCAACTGAATTGATATTGCAGCCATTAGTTTGTAGCTATTCATACATTCAAGGAAGTATACATTAGGTTACATACAATTTTTACCAGTATTGGTAAAGTAGTAGTCTTACTATTTCTTACCAGTAGTAAGAAGTGATCTTGTTGCCAAAGATCACTTCTTACTACTGAAAGCCATGAACAACTAATTACGAACAATCAATCTACTGTGCTTTGTATGGATTTGGATAAAGGAATCAGAGCAGTATCTTATTAACATTTCTGAATACTTGCCCATTTCTAGAATGCAGGAATAAATAGGTTTAAACATTCATTGTGGTGGAATCTAGGTGGAGGAGGAAGGAACTTTAAAGAGACCCAGAAGGGATCCTCCTTTAAACCTTTCACAGGATTTATCTGATAGTTCTGCAGAGTGTACTTTAGTCTGGCAAGATTCTTGTCTATAGGCAAACAGAAATAAAGAAACTATTCATTGTGTCATTTTTGGTACCTTGAACCTGACATTTATTTACCTATCAACCTATCTGTTTAGACATCTGTTCCTACCCATGATGCTGCCAAAAGGTGCATTGTAACATCATAATGCAAGCATATCCTTTTCTACTTGTATCACAATTGCACATACAAGTCTATAAGGAATAAATTTGTATTGTTATAAACTGTTTTCCTTTACTACCTTTATTCCTCTTCCAGATGCCTGTGCCTCTCTACCAAGATAGATTTAATACCTTCCAAATGCTATGGATTGGAAAATGGTGCCCATGCCTAATAAATTATCTTGGCCTGTTTCCCCTTAAAGACAGTTTCAAATCCAGAAACAAATAGGATGCAATAAACAATAGCTTCTAAGTGGAGACTTGAAACTGATTTTCCCTATCAACTAAGCTAGCCACTAAATCACATAGGCAATTGTTTTTTATGTTCTGCACCCTTTTATGTTCTCTGTATTTTGTCAGTCTTTGTATTCATCTTTATATGTCGGGAATAGCTACTAAAGATGAGGTAAATAAGTAGATAGATATTAGCCTTCTCCTGTCCCAGAGTTTGTATTACTGTGTAAATATTGCAGTTTCTTCTCAAATAAAAATGGACAATTGTTTGTTATAGCTTTGTGCCTTTGAATAAACTTCAAGAACAGAATCAAACCAATAAAAAGAACATTTGGAACTCTGAACGTATGTAAACTAACTGTCCTACATTAATTCTGAATGAAGTTGAATGCATATACTGTACTTCAGACAGACATTTTCATACAATCATTTTGTTTTCCTCTTAACAGATCATCATGACTGATTATGGTTTCTGTGTTCAACTTCTGAATTTTTGTCAGTATTCGATGATGTTTGTTTCCTAGAAATACCTCTGCAGTTTGTAATGGCCTTTACATATCAGCAAATCTGCAGGAAAGTCTGTTAAAGATTGTAATCTTAATTAGTCGTAAAAATATAGACCATCTGAAGGTGATTTTTCCCATTTTTCTGAAGTTATGAATTATGTTGCAGGAAATACTTTAAAAATATCAACACGTGCAATTTTATATAAATCTGAGTTCTGCATTATACTAATTAGCTAAAACCAAAAGTTATATTTCAGAAAAAAAGTAACTGTAAAATAAAATCTGCTACAACTCAAGTTGTCATGGTTTTTAAGTGAAAATCTACAAAATAGAGCAAAAAAATTATCTATATAAAATGACAACAGGAAATTTGGTTGCAATCTAGTTTGGCAAATCTAGTCAGATTTATCTGGCAAGTTGTTTTGGCAAGGAGAACCAACATTTTAAATGGGCTTCAGAAGGTCATAGAGACAAATTGGGCAACTTCATGATAAAAGCAGTAGGAACAGGGAATAATAATTACCAGACATCTGTTGGAAGACAAGATCATCCCAGTATAGTCCTTCAAAGAAATTCTTGAACTGCATGAAGGAAAACTTGATGTTAATAAATGGGGAAGATAGTAGAAAGTATATTAGGAAGAAAAGGAAGAGGAAAAAGATATTTAAGGTAGGGTTTGGGTACTGTAATGAAATATTTTACTAAACCTTTTGGCAATGATAAATAGGATTCTTTTCAAGTCAATGGGAAGCATGACAACGGGAATAAGAAACAAATGGAAACATCCAAATTACATTTACAAACAGGTTTAATTGGAAAAAAGTGGATGCAGTAGCAGAAGCTATCATAGGGTGCACAAAAACAAATGTGAAGTTCTTTATATAGGAAACAAACAAACAAAAAAATCATTGCACAGTAACAGGAAACACCTGTCTTGATTTTCATGAAAAAGATTTTGGAAGAAACTGAAAATAGATGATCTGTATAAAGTGACTAGAGAAAACACAAAAAACATTTTAGGCTGCACCATTAGAAGTATTTCAAAATCATTCAATTTTGTTCTGCATTGGTCAGTCCACCTTCAGTGTTATGTTCAGTTGTAAGCACCATACTTTAAGAAGCTGGTTCAGTGAAGACCAATAAGGATGGCCATGGAATTAAAAGTTATTGAAAGAAGTATTCAAATAGTTGAGAAGATATATTCTTAAGAAGAGGAGTTTGTGGGGATATGTAATCACAAAGAATGACATAGCAGATTAAAATCTGCTCTTTGTGAACACATAGTTCAGGAATACAAAATAATGGATTTAAATTGCAGGATGGGTACAGATACAGTAGTTCACAACTTACAATTATCTGTTTAGCAACCTGTTTGAAGTTACAAGGCAACTGAAAAAAGTGATTTATGGTTGATTTTTACCTTTTGGTGGCAAAAATTGACATAAAATTGGATGTAACTCACTTAACTGCCTTGCTTAGCAATAGAAATTCTGGTTCCAATTGTGGCCATAAGTTGAAGATTACCTATAAATTCAGAATGTTGGGGAAAAAAAACTTTCATTATAGAGAGATCAGTATGATAGTGGTATCAATTATACAGGAGAAGATTGGTTATCTTTCAACACATGTATTCCAGCAGAGGTTCAGCAGCCATTATTTGGGGCTGTTCAAGATAGGAAGGTTGGGCATGTTCAGAGGTGGTATTCAACAGGTTCTGACCAGTTCTGGAGAACCGGTAGCAGACATTTTGAGTAGTTCAGAGAACCAGCAAATACCACCTCTGACTGGAGATTTTACAGTATCCTTCCCCTACCACGCCCACCAACCCATGCCCACAGAACCGGTAGTAAAATATTTTGAATCCCACTGGGCACGATATTCATGTGGTATAGGTCTGTCCCTCTTTGCATGGATTCTTGTTCAGACATAACTCCTAATACTATTAGGGTGAATATTGAGTGGCTGGCTCTTTTAAACATGCACAAAACATAGCAAACACAGTAAACAAGCACTAAAGAAGTAAACAAGTTGCCATTTATTCCCTACAACACCCAATGTGGATTATCAACAAAGATAACCAATTGGCAAGATGTAAATAATAGAAAATTATAGGAGAAAATTCTCACAACCCTTGGAATAATTGAGAGCTGAAACTAAAAGGTGATGAAAGTACAAGGATTTATTAGATGCCCAAGGGAGATTAAAATCAAATCAAGAATTAAAAGAACACGGAATTACAATTGATTGGTGGCCATATCTCCAAGTTCAAAACAGATACAAAACAGATTCAGATGAATTTGAGTTTGATATGGGACAAAATCAATTGTATAAGATATTAATTGGACCAGAGAACAAAATTATATCCAAAGCTTATAGATCCTTGCTAGATTTTAGAATGGAAGAAGAAAGAGTAAAAAATACGATGATACCATGGGCGTGGAATTATTCAAAAACAATATCTGAAAAAGATTAAATATTTAATTTTACACATATTGACAGTGGCCAAAATAGCTTATGTGCAGAGGATTACAACTGAAGAGTTAATTATACAAAAAAATATCAGGCTGTGCTGAGATGGACATGCTCACACTTAAAATGAGAGAGAAAGGAGAATCAGAATACTACTCGATTTGGCATAGATGGTACATGAGGCTAGAAAAAGAGAGATAAGAATGAGAAAAGATGATTAAATAAGAATTCTCAACAAAGTGATACACAAGATATAATAGGGTAGACAGAAGGATCAAAGATGTATAATAATAAGTGTAATATATGTATTAAGGATAAGTATGAATAGATGTTAAAAGAATAAGACAATATTAAAGATGTATAATAATAACTGTAATACAAAGGAAATATATATAGATTATTAATGATAAACAAAGATAATATATACTAAGATAGGTAAGAATAGATGTTAAAGTATAAGACAATATTATATGTGGTGACAATGTTGTTGAAAAAGTAAGTAAGATTTGTACTGGTGGAAAATAATAAAAATTTATTGGAAAAATAAAAAATAAAAAGTTGCAATCCAGATAAAGGGGATACACTCATCAAAAGCTTCCTCACACCAAAATATTTGGCAATATTTAATTTGGAATTAGAAAGAGAACATTTGCAGAATGTTAGGGCAATGATCAACAACAGATTATGCGTCTGTCTCTGTCTCTATTCTATTTAGATATATTGTATAACGGATGGTTTGATCTAGTTGTTAAGGCACCAGGCTAGAAAAAAGGAGATTGTGAGTTCTAGTTCTGTGTTAGGCATGAAAGCCAGCTGGATGACTTTGGGCCAGTCACTCTCTCTCTCAACTCAATCCACCTCATATGATTGTAGGGAAAATAGGAAGAGGAAGGAATATAAGCATATTCACCACCTTGAGTTATTTTTAAAAAATAAAGGCAGGATATAAATTAGTATGAATGTTATAATTTCAACATAAACATACAAAGCTCTGCACAGACATAATCTTGATAACAATTATTTAAAGAAGTTTATGGTCAGTTACTATTAATATCTACAAAGTTTACCAATGGTAATGGGGAATTTTCAGGCCAAACTAATACTTTTTCAAATGCACATTTACTTTAATTCCAGTAAATTATTTTTACTTACTATTTGAAATATGCAAAATACTGTATATAAAATGTAAAAATGTAAAATGTAAACAACAACACAAGATATAGACATATTTAAAAATAAAATGTTAAATCTTTTTATTACTTTTTTGCATTTTCAACTGACAATTCTAATTTATATTCATGTAAAACAATATTTTACCATGCATGCAATAGAAATATAAAACAAATGAAATTGTAATGTATTTTAGTTAGAAATTTCTATGGACATAATACACTGTTTAATCTTGTTTTTCTATAGCTGTATATGTGTCAGTCTTACATTATTGAATGCTAGGAGACAATAATGGCATTTGTTCTATGTAATCTTAATACAAACCTTGGAAATGAGAAAAAGAAATAAAAATAAACTGACTTGTTGAAATATGAATATAAACTGACCTATCTCTTTTCCATTAAAATAACTGATTAAACTTTCAAGAATTTCTTTATGAGTAAGTCAGGAAAGGATTGAACAACTTACTTAACTGACTTAAATGTTTGTTGGCTAGATATGGGGTATTTGGAAAGATACTTAATAATATGTCAGTTAAAATCATGTGGAATTAAACTACATGATTAACCAGCATTTAATGACTTAATCATGATATAGATGTAGACTGGTTTTATAGCCAATTCTTTTCTTTTTCTTCAGAGAATTCTAACAATTGCAGTTCAGAGAAGAGCAGATACCATATCTAGGGATCCTGACAAAAGTCTTCCCATTATCTCTATGAACTCTTGGATTCTTATAGGTATTCATGACATTTAATGTGACATAGGACATCTGTCTTGCAAGGAACACTACTTTAACTGTAGTGCTTGGAATGGGCCTTTTTTCAAGTTAGACCAGCAATCTTAGAAAGCAGCTGAGTTTTATCACACGATTTTATATGAAATGTTAGCACCCTTACTCCAAGGTTTTATGAGTTGAAATCTGAAATATTAAATACTGAAACTACTGAATTACAAAATTTAAATCATTTTTTTAAATTAAAAAATATTTTGTGGCTTTTGTAATTGTCATTTAGAAATATCATGAATTCCCTGACATCTGTTATAGTGGCATTGCCAATGCCACTGTTAATAATATAAATATAAAAGTAAAGTATCCTTTGATTTGAACTCAACATCTAGGGATTTCACTTATAAGTAGGTTTCTGATAAGAAAATAGTTCGCTGCAGCATTTTTTAAAATATTTTTTTTTATTCCCCAATCCATAATCATTTTATAAAATTTCAAAATTTCATGTTTGAATATTTAAAAAATCCTCCCTAACAATAATAACAGTTGAACAATAGGTCAGTTACCAAGAATGGTTGTGCTTACGTTTCAGTTAATGGATTCAAGCAGAGACTGAATTGGCTAATTAGACCCAACTTCATGGTCTCCATCTTTTTATTGTATAATTTTAAAACATGAGTACAAACTGGGCACTGTAATTAAAAATACAGTTGCAAAATGCTATTTGTTTTCTGCTGCAATTTTTAAAATTTAATTATGTTTTTCATTTTCCTATTTTTCATAGTTCTTGGCATACAACTTCTCAGTTTTACAGTGGCTCTATTCTTGGGTTGTGCAGTGCAGGGACAACTATGCCAGTAAGGGTAGAAATTGCTCTCCTTTTGTTGTTTCTGCTCTTTATAAAAGGATCGCTTTGATCTCCTAAACCCTAAAGAACTCTAACTTAAAAGTATAGAAGTATCTGAATTGTACTGTACATTAGATATATACCGTATATAGTGTGCCTTAGTTTTTATGTTAAAGGCCAGAAAAATCATAGTATAAAGCAATGTCTCAACCTCAGAAACTCTAAGATGTGTGGACTTCAGTCCCAGAATTTCCCATCCAGCCCAAATCCACACATCTTAAAGTTTCTGAGCTTGAGAAACTCTGCTTTATAGCCACAAAGAAATGTTTTAGACTTTTCTGTTAGAGCAGTTGTTTGAAATCGAATATAATTTCACTCCATAAATAGTTATGAAAAAATGACTTACATTCCTAGAGTTTATCTCAATGACTAAAACCCTTGAACTTCAATGTCCTTTGGGATTTTTCCCTTTATAGTAAAATTGCAATAAGTAATCAAAATACAAGAATAACACATCTACACAATGCACTCCATGTATTAGGAAGAAAACTATTAAGAAAGCTGTAGACTATCTCTTGTAGACTTCAGCTATGATTCACACTATATTTTGAAATTCTTCATTTGCTACCACTATTCTCTGTTATTTATAAGTTGTGTCTTAGAGAAGCATTCCCCTCCTCCTAAGTTTTAACACTGTGCCATTGATTGCTTTATTGATGTGAGGTCACCTCAGTTGGTTTGGCAAGGCTTAGTTTTTTTGCTAAGAAATTTCATCCAGCTTGGATCTAGACCAGATTTGGAACTGACAATTCTTTTGCAGATGTGCATGACAACAACCCTGGGGTTTTTGTTTTAAATAACCAGCTTTCTTTTGGAAACAGAAAAGGCAAAAAAACCCAGAGTATTTTAACATCTCCTTTTCTTGAGTATTGCCCCATTCATTTCTCCTGCTTCATATACATCTCACTAGTTTACGTTTGTGTGTGTGTGTGTGTGTGTGTGTGTGTGTATCAGTGGTAAGATTCAAAAAATTTTACTACTGGTTCTGTAGGCATGGCTTGGTGGGCACGGCAGGGGAATTATACTGTAAAATCTCCAGTCAGAGATGATATTTGCCGGTTCTCTGAATTATTCAAAATTTCCGCTATAGGTTATCCAGAACTGGTCAGAACCTGTTGAATACCACTTTTGGTGTGTATGCTATGTTGCCTCCCCATCTTCCCTTTCTAACTACCATTTTAATTTCTCATAGTGTCAGTGGTGCATATAAGATTCCAAAGTGGCAAATAGACCCAACTATCCCTGCTATTCAATATCCGATTACCCTACATTAGCAATTTAGAAGGAGGCACTTTGTCCAAGGATTTCTGGAAAAAGCCAACTCTGAATCTCATAAGTATTAGCTATATTTCTAAAATAAAATTCTTGTTCCAGAACTGTTTGCATACATTGTAGGCAAATGCTCCTTCCTATTATTATAAATGATATTGTAGTCAATGATTTAATATAATTGGGTCAAGTCCAATTACACAGTAATCAATTATAGCAAGTCATGTTATAATTTTCAGATTTGAAAGGGTAGATCCAAGAAGATACCCTTCTATTTATTTATAGTCTTGATTTAGTTTTTTCCTCCTACAATTTTGCTTATATAATATTCTTTGTATGGTAGTTATTGTTTCTCAGCAAATCTGAAGTGTGCATCTTCTCTTTTCATCTATGATAAAAAGAAACATATGTTTCAATGCTAAATTTAAGGTAACATAACAAATCACTAGAGTGATAATGTGGAAAGGCTCTAACCCAGCTAACATTTGTAAATCTAAAAGATATCCATGTCTTCATTCTGTTTATCAACAAAAGAATACAATATTAAGAACATGAGTATACTTCATTTGGATCCCAACATATACAACCTGGAATACTCATCATAATTCTTTTGGAAATTAAATGATGCTACCTCCCCAGGACACATGCAAAGTATTTATCTTACAGCAGTTAATGTTTAGAATCCCAAAATGATTATTTAAAAAAAAAAGCTTTTAAATTTAACATATAGGAAAAAATAAAGAATTCCATAAAGGTAATAACTGTTTATTTCGGTTGATATTTGAATTGTTGCACTAGAATTGAGACAAAATGTCCCTCTTTTTCCCTCCTTGTTTCTTTAGGCCACTAGCCAGAGCTGTCAGGGAAACCAGCCTTCTCCTCAGGATGTTCCCAGGTTCCTGTTTCTAGTGGAACTTTTCAAAAAATCCAGAAACAAAGAAGAGTTCTATTAAATGAGTGACCTGGAGGCTCATTTTGGTTTTCCTGTTCTTTAGACTTTGGAATCTGCCATTAATTTTAGTCACAAAACATCTCTGATATCATTTATTCCTATCTTTCGCACCAAAGTTGCATTTTTGTTCCTACATGTCAGTATAGACTTTTGCTGGCTCCCTTTACACTTGGAAGAGCTTTACACAAAATAAACCCAATACCATTTTAACACCTGGCTTCCATTTGAATACTTACACTCTGATGCTACTTGGAAAACTTTGAAAACATCCTAACTAACAAAAGGTAGCTGTGAACAAGACATAGTTGTTCAGCATGCATTTGGCTAGGTATAATGGTTTCATGGTAGAAAAAAAATAATAAAGGCAGCATATAAAAATATAATAAATAACTGAACAAAGGGCACCTGACATTTGACACTGAAAATTAGTCCTAGAACAAAGGTTTATATAGGTAATTTCAGGATTCAGTGTTTTAGTATCACTGAAGTTAATTATTTGTGATATAATACCTCTAATTTATATGACACTTACTACAAAGAAAGCATAGGGGAAGATCTAGTTTACTTAGAAATTCTGGGTAACTGCAGTCTAGAACAAAATGATGCAATATTCGGTAAAGTCATGAAAGCTGAGATTTTCAGAATCAAATAATAGATTAAGAAATAATGTAATAGGCACATCCAAATTAAAACAAGTATGTCACAGCAGCACTTCTCTTTGCCTCAAAGATTTCTTTTGCCCCAAAGATATACTGAACATCAGAAAGTGACAGATCAAGTGCATAATTTAGAGTGTTGTATATAACTATTGATACTATTAATTGACCTGCTACCTATGATTGGTCTCATTCGAGACAACAACGAATCCGCATACAGATGGGAGATTGAAATTGGAAAATCTGGAAATGAACATACTCAAAACCGTAGAAATAGTTGTAGACTTTAGAAGAAACTCTCCCATGCTATCATCTCTTACAATACTAAACAACACAGTATCAATAGTAAAGACTTTCAAATTTCAAGACTATCATATCACAAGGGCTAAAATGGACACCTAACATCAAAAACATCATCAAAAAAGCACAATAAAGAATGTTTTTTCTGCACCAGCTCAGAATGCTCAAACTGCCCAAGGAGCTGCTGATACAGTTCTACAGAGGAATTATTGAATCTATCATCTGCACCTCTATAACTGACTGGTTTGGTTCTGCAACCCAACAAGACAGACACAGACTCCAGAGACTAATTCGGACTGCAGAAAACACAATTACTACCAACCTGCCTTCAATTGAGGACCTATATACTGCATGAGTCCTAAAGAGGACTGTGAAAATATTTACAAACCCCTCACGTCCCAGACATAAACTGTTTCAACTCCTACCGTCAAAATGACACTATAGAGCACACCAGAACAATTAGACACAAGGACAGTTTTTTCCCAAACACCATTACTCTATTAAACAAATAATTCTGACAATACTGTCCAACTATTTACAAAATCTGCACTACCATTACTATTATTCTTCTCATTACTCCTTATCACCCATCCCCTCCCACTTGTGACTGTATGACTGCAACTTTGTCGTTTGTATCCTTATGATTTATATTGGCTGTTTCCTAGTATGATTTGATTGCTTATTGTACCCTATGACTATTATTAAGTGTTGTACCTTATAATTCTTGACTCTTGACGAATGTATCTTTTCTTTTATGTACACTAAGAGCATATGCACCAAGACAAATTCCTTGTGTATCCAGTCACACTTGGCCAATAAAGAATTCTATATTCTATTTATTTAACTGCCTTTTAAAATCATTCAATTTTTCAGCTGTCACCAATATTAGACAGCAACAAAATCTATAGTCTAACTAAGCATTTTATAAACAAAGACATCCTTTTATTAGTCTAAATTCTCTCTCCTTTTCATCTCAATAAACCTGAGATCCTTTGTATTGATAATTTTTATGGATAATTTTATATGCTTCCAAACTAGCTTTTTACCCAGAGTTAAACCCCCTCACCGGTTATAGCTTTTCCTTTATTATCCTGCTCTAAATAAAGTTACTTTTTTTTCCTTCAGGTTTCAAACTTCATAGTATCCTTGTATAAAAAGTATGATGGCTAAAACTCTGAACAATACTCTAGAGGTGGAGTTAATATTCAGGACTGAGATAGAAAAAAGAAAAGTATAAATTGCCAGTATTGCTGACTTGGAACAGGTTTCCTACACACACAAACATTTATTCTAAACTTTGCTTCAAGGGTGATTTTCACAAATATGTATTAATGGAATGTCATGTGACACATTGCTTCACACATAACTATTTAATATGTATATATGAAAAGGTTAAGGGGTGATTATGTGACTACTTACAGATTTTTGGTGTGTAACAGCAGCTTTTCAAGGAATTGTCACTTTAGCTGTACACACCATTATAACTAAAACTTCTTTCTTATTTCCTAAAGGGTAGGAAAGAATTTCAGATGGGAATGGAACAAGCAGGTGTCCTAAAATGATTTCTTCCACACTGTACTCTGAGTTCATTTTAAGAAAACTAGCCCTTTTACTGGTTATGTTCCCTCTCCATTACTTTGCGATCTACTTTGTGGCTGATCAAATAAAAAATTTTCGGCTATTCATATTTAAATCATGCATACTGGAGAAATCTGTTGTGTGACTGTTTAATTATCTTACTTATATTAACAAATGTGGTTTGATGAGAGGCTTCCCATGAGGCATTCCTAGAGGTTTATTCTGTACTTTCATTTTGCTGCATTTCTCATCTCACCAAACATGCTTTCTGTTCTGCTCAGGTGATTACAAAATAATAAGAAAAGTTTGCTATTTCATTGCCTATATGCTTCCTTTGCAGAAGAGACTTCTGGATGCTCAACATTAAAATAATTATTTTAGCTCTTTCTCTCTCTCTCTTTTTTTACAACAGCATACATACTTTTCTTTAGAACAGCACTGCCAAACCACATATCTAGAGTAATGGCTTCCTTAGTGAAAGTACATCAGTTGCAGTGGTTGTGGTACATCATTACTTTGCTTACTACATTCAGTTATAGATTTCTTGGGAATGCTGATAATAAGACTCTCTGAAATCTAGATGGAAGTTTCTTGGAAATTTATTTTCAGCAAAATAGACAATAGTCTATTCAATATATCGTACAGTACAATATGAACACAGTATTCAATATACCATACAGTGGACAATAGGCTAACTCAGAAAAAGGCAGCTTTCAGTAATAATTATGCATACCCTCTCAGTCAGGCTATTAAGACAAATTCGGAAGCTGGTGTTCCATGCTCACAACAAAATCCAAATTCTTTTTAGCTGTGCTTCAAAACTGAAATTAGAGGGCATCGTCTAAAATCATGCTTGACACATGTCTCTTTCTTCCTGAGTCCAAGAAGGATAAACTTGTTGGAAATAAGAAAGATTGAACAGAAAGATTGATTATTCCTGCATATACCCTCTGATTATTCCAATATCAAAGTGGCTGCCACAAAGAAGAAGGGATCAACCCAGAAGTATTCAGCAGGTTCTGATCAGTTCTGGAGACCGGTAGCAGAATTTTTGAGTAGTTCAGAGAACTGGCAAATCCCACCTCTGACTGGAGATTTTACAGTATCCTTTCCCTGCCACGCCCACCAAGCCATGCCCACAGAACCGGTAGTAAAAAAATTGAATCCCACCACTGAATCAACCTATTCTCCAAAGCACCCAAAGGCAGGACAAGAATCTATAGATGAAAGCGAATCAAGGAGAGAACCGTAGAACTGAGGAGCAATTTCTTTAGTTAGGCAGCTGAACAGTTAGAACGATTAATCAGTGGAACAACTAGCTCCAGAAGTTGTGGATGCTCCAATGCAGGAGTTTTTAAAGAAGAGATTGGACAACCATTTGTCTGAAATGGTGGAGGGTTTCAGGCTTGAGCAGGGGATTGGCGTAGAATACTCAAAGGTCCCTTCCAACTCTGTTATTTTGTTATTCTGTTTATCAAGGAGTTGGCCAATGGTCCTGTTTGTCTCAACAATCCAAGTTTGCATGCTTGGGCATTTACCCAGAAGAAGATAGGAGTGGACAATTTGGCAGGTCACCTGGTATCCAGACCCGTAACAAGCAGAGTAAGAGATTCTATGGTGCTTAAGTTATTCTTACTGTTGTTTATTAAGATCACTTGCTATATATACTTTTAATTAAAAAAACAATTGAAGTGTCTTAAATATTTCATAATAGTTTTAAAACAATAATAGACAAGAAATGTTGTGGGGTGGGGTGAGCAAAGAAAAGGAAAATCATTTTGCCAGAAAGGCTTCTCTGGGAAGAAGCACAACTGTGCATAGTTACTAAAATCAAGAGCTCTTAGGGAGAGCATATCTCTTGGAGCTTGGTACTGTATAACTGGAGGTCTTTCCTCAAGGAACCGGAGCTATTGAAGGCTTTGCATTCTAATACTAATACCATGAAAGTGTCTGGATACAAGATTAATAGGCTGCTGTGCTTTCTTTCAGGCCATATTTCTTTGGGGCCAAATATGATGAAGCAGTCTAGTCAGTGTTACAGCTGGTATCGTGTTGGCATATAAGGCCCCTAAAAAACAAGTTCATATTTTTAATTATAAAAGGTTAACACCCAGGGCCCATGAAAAGGTTCATCTGTGGACACAGGCATGTTGTCCTGAGTGCCAGTTAGCCACCCACCCAGCCAGTTCATTTTCTGACTTTTTATTCCAATTTTTCAAGACCCTCCCCCTCATCCAGTAACATTTTGTAATCATTAAGAATTCTCAGCCTTGTTTAGAACATTATTGGAATTTTTTCTGAAAGATTTTTTTTAAAGGTCATTTCTACAAATCTTTAGGATTCTCTGTATTATTTAGGAATCCAGAGACTGCCATAGAGATAAACAGATAATACTGATCTTGCATTAAAACGTAGAAAATATTTGAAGGGAACCAGACTGCTTGTTTTTAATAGGATTTTGCTTTTTAAAAATCCAACATGTCTGTAACTTTTGTAGATTTTGTATGCATGTCTTTCTCCAAAATGTGACTCATTTGAATGCTTACTTCATTTTTATGATTAGCTCCAAATCAGAAACAGAATCTGTCTGGATTTTAGTCATAATCCTCAGGCTATACAAATTCAGTGGGAGCATTAAATCTTTGAAATTGTATAATAATATTGGCATAACACTGGGCTTTGTGTTTATTGCCTTTAATACATCAATTTTTTACATTAACAGTAGATTACGAAATGTACTCGCCAACAATTTTCTGTAATTTACTTGCCACTTGTTACACTTTTCCATATCTTAGGCTTCCAGGCCTCGAGGGACAAATTTGTTACATGCTGCATACTTTTCTTCAAAATACAAATAGCAGAGCTTTGTTGCAATCCAGACCTTAATTGGAAAATACACTCCCTTGCAGAATAGTCATATTTAGAATTCATCCAGCATCTTTGAGGAAGGAAAGCCTCTAAGCTCACTGCATTTTCAGAACTGCTTCTACCCTTAGGCAGAGGGAAGCTGATGGTTCTGACACAGATACTGTGGTATGGCAAGGGCAAGATTTAAGCAAGAGAAGCTCCTGATCATATTTTACTGTTACATTTACTGAATGAGGCTACCGTTAGCATTCCATAGGTCTGATCAGGCATTTCTCCTCCTAACAGGGGAGATGGCTAGATCTTCTCGTTAGACAAAATAAAGCAAGGTAGTAGTAATCTCAGTTCCTCAAACATTTCTATCTCTTGGAAATAGAAATAAGGATTTTATACTGCCTGCCCATGTACATTCCCCAAACAAGTCTGTAGCAAGACCTAGTCCATTCTACTGAAGTACCCTTAACAGAACCTGTATGGTTCTAAGCAAAGAAGACCAACTAAGATGATTAAGGGCCTGGAAACAAAGAATGAGTTCAGGAATTGGGTATGGCCAGTCTAGAGAAAAGAAGGAGTAGGAGTGATATGATAGCAGTTTGCCAGTATTTGAGGGACTGTTATAAAGAAGAGGGGGGTCAACTTATTTTCCAAAGCAACAGAAGACAAGAAACAATAGATGGAAACTACTCAAGGAGAAAAGCAAGCTGGAATTAAGGAGAAACTTCCTAACAATGAGGACAATTAACCAGTGGAACAGCTTGCTTTCAGAAGTTGTAGGGGGCTTCATCACTGGAGGTTTTTAAGAAAAGATTGGATAGCCACCTGTCTGAAGTCTCCTGCTTGAGCAGTGGGATGGATTAGAAGCAGGGATTCTACCTGTTTACATCTATTCGCTAGAACGGGTTGTTAACATTCTAAGCAGTTCGGAGAACTGGTTGTTAGAAGAAATTACTGGCCTAATCCTATAAGGAAGGCAGTAAGGAAACATTCTGGTGTTGCTTACAGAAACTGTCTCACCCTTATTACATTCTTGGCAGGACTAGACTTGCTGTCTCTGGAACTTCTCTGGAGTTTTTTTCCTCTCCTTTGCTGCTACTTTGCTTGTGTGGAGTGACCATTCAAAGTTACAATGGCACTGAAAAAAGTGACTTATGACCTTCTGATTGTTGCAGCATCCCCACAGTCATGAGAGGCCAGGCGAGGAGATGCGTGCCTCAATGTGAGTGATGTTGAGTTGGCCACGCCCAGCCAGTCACATGACCATCAAGCCATGCCCACCAACTAAGCCACGCCCACAGAACCAGTTGTTAAAAAATATTGAATCCTACCCCTGATTAGAAGACCTCCACGATCCCTTCCAGCTCTATTCTGAATGTTTGATAGTAGTTGCGGTGCTAATTTTGCAATGGAAACCCCAAATTTTGTCCATTCTCAGTCACAAAAGTCAATGAATAAGCAAGCAGATTCTTTCTTAGCCTGATCTACTGCACAGATTTGTTATTCGGAGGAAATTAGAGGAAAAAGTGCTATTAATATTACCTTAAATTCTTATAAACCTTTGATTCCCTCAGAAAAATGTTTTGAGCCACTCTGACTTACTGATGATGCTTGCTTTGGTCTTTTTAAAGCATAGTTTAATTCCCCGTAATGCTTCTAATGCATCTTTAGAGCATGCAGTGAGAACAGCTTGTTTTGACCCAACCACTGATGCAGAATGAAGAGCAGCTTTTATCAAAAAGTAACTGGACTGTTTTTTTTTCTTGAGAAAGAAAAAGAAGATGAAAATGAAAAGTGAAACATCTTCTTCCTCAAGGAAAAAACAGTCCAGCTGCCTTTTGAAAAAGCATCTTTAAGAAAAGGATGGATGGATAGATATACTGTACCTAGTTCAAGTTGCACTGCTCAACTGACTATTAATAAAGCCTGATAACAGGATGAGGTTTAGTGAAATAATACGAATGTGAGTTAAATTTTACTTTGATATGTAGAAAATGTACTTTTCTCAATATATCTAATTTCTCAATGGTTAAACTGAGGAACCATCTTACTCCAGTGGAGTTGGCCTGCTTCAGTTATTCTGGAAGAATGGGCCTATTCTGGACCCGTCAGCGAAAGAATTTTCAGTCAGGACCTCATCAGCTGAGAGCTTTTTCTGCAACGGTCCTTTGGAACTTTTTACAATCAAAGGTGAAATCTGCTGGTTGACCTGGAGCCCTGATGAGAAGCTGTAGATTTGGATGGTCTGTGATATGACAGAGAAGGTACTACTCCATTCTGCTCTTAGCGATATTTTCTTTTTTTGTTTGTATTTAAGTCTTTGCCATTTTAATTGGGTGTATATATATAATTTTTATATTTCTATTTTTACTACACTGTAGACTTCCCAGAGTTGCTTTGGGCTTGAGGTAAACAGCATAGAAACTTAATAAATAATAATTATTATTACAAATAGATAGTCATTATTTCAGCTGAGTCCTAAAGACTTCTTTGACTCACTGAGGCTAAGACCCTGGTGAAGCCTAGTGATTCTGTCAATAAACATCTGATCAATATTGATAGATAGAGGTTTCACAATTGTTCTGACATAGACATTTTCTGATGATTTTCTTCTGGGGAATAGAAACTAACTGGAATGCAAGAGCAACTGATTGATAGCTGAGAGGAAATATTTTTAAAAAAGGCGGCTTCCCTTGGCATGGTTAGGGCATGAGAAAGATTGCATAATGCATGCCTTCCACACTCAAGGTGGATTACACTCCTTTACAAAATGCTACCATGTGGTTCTTGGCTTCAGTCTGGAATATGTTATATATATTGCAAGCCATCTGGCTGCCCATGTGGTTTTGTTCTGGCTAGAATGTGGATTGAACTCCTTTGCAATCTGATTCTGCTCTACGCCTTTTCAAGATAACTAGATTATTTCATCCACCACCTTCAGTGATGCTGATTAGAAACAGATCAGGGAATTATGTTTAACAATTGCAACCAGTTAGAAAATATCAGTAAAATTTGGAAGAAAATGTTTTGGGTACAGAGTTCTTGTTCAGGATTCTGGCCCCAATATCCTGTCATTTATACTCTCCCTGCAACAAATAGCATCCCAACATGGCTGATTATGCTGAATTTTTATGGAGTTATGTTGCATTCTGTGGAAATTTGTTTGTTCTTGTGATTTTCTCCAGTGTTTATGTCCAGCCTGATGACATCTTTATTTTATTTATTTATTATGTGGTTTTTGTATACTGCCTCTATCACAGGATTTCTTATGTGTGAGTGTTGCTATTTTGGCTTGAGATGCAATGGCACTCATAGTCTAAACATTGGAAGATAGGGATACACACCCACCCACAGACAGGAGAATGTTGTTAATTGAGAGAAAAACATCAGAAGAACAATTGTTGAACAATTGAACAGTAGTTCTCAGGATGTCAACTAAATATCTTAGGAGAATGAAAGAAAAATCTAACAAGAAACAGACTTCTGATGACCTACGTAGAGATCATGATTGGAAATATATAACAAATGCCAAGTTATCAGTTAATCAAGAAATTGTAATTGTGAAGATTGTAATCAAATTTTTCTATGTCTCTTTACTACTATAAAGTATTATTCAGATGTCCATAGTCCAGATATGGTAGCTCTAATTAATCAAATATTTTATTTATTTATTTGATTTGATTTGTCAATCACTTACAAGATAATAGGTATAAGTATAAACATAGTTATGAATACATGAAATGGATACATATAAGAAAAATAAAAGAAACAATAGGACAGGGATGGTAGGCACCTTGGTGCACTTATGCACACTCCCTACAGACCTCTTAGGAAAGGGGTGAGGTCAATAGTAGACAGCATAAGATTAAACTTTTTGGGGTTTGGGGAAGAAACCACAGAATCAGGTAGAGTATTCCAGACATTGACCTCTCTGTTGTTGAAGTCGTATTTCCTGCAATCATGTTTGGTGCAGTTAACCTTGAATTTGTATCTATTGTGTGCTCTTGTATTGATATGGTTGAAGCTGAAGTATTTATTGATAGGTAGGACATTGCAATGTATGATTTTATATACTATATTTAGATCGGACTGAAGACAGCTTAGTTCTAGGTTTTCTATGTTTTGACGGAAATAACGAGGCTTGCACTCTTAGTGATTTCAGCTCTTCTCTTGTTTATTTCAGAACGGACACGCTGGAGAGTCGCGGCAGCCTCTCTTTTTGGCTCTCTCACCAGCCAATGACAGGAGAAGGATCTCCCGCCGACTCAACGACCAATGAACGGTGAGTATTTCAAATACAAAGTATCCAATACAGAACACCCCTCCCTTCTTGGTCCAGTCCGACCAATCAGGAGCTCCGCCTATGTTACGTAATCACGTAGATAAGCGGGGCTCCTGTGGGTCCGACTGGACCTGCGCGGCTCATTCACAACATCGCTGATGGTCGATGCAGGTGGACCTGTTGGTCCTCCTGTCCCTGGCCTGGGAAACTTCTGGAAGGTCGAACCGGCCGAGTCACTCCTAGCGGGCCTAGCTTGACTAGTTGAGATGGCTAGGCCGCTCCCTTCCTGGCTTGGATTATCGTCGGCCGCATCTGGTGTTTCATCTGGAAGTTCCCCTGGCTCAGGTGCGTAGCTGCGAAACTCGACCGGAGCTAGTGTTGAGGGTGTATGTGTGGAGGTTAGGTTGTCGTTGTTCGTTTGTGGGTCTGTTGTATTATGATTGTTGTTTGGGTGTGGGTATGCCGTTTCTTGGTTGTTTGGTGGTTGATCCCCTTCCCCCCCAGGGAGGTCATGAGGTCTGGTAAGGGTGCGGGATCTAAGTTGATCGATGTGTTGCTTCCAGCTTCTGTTGTCAGAAGTGGTAAGCCGGTATGATCGTGGGCCTGTGAGTTGGGTGATGGTGGCTGGCACCCATAGGGGATGTCCCACCAAATTTTTTGCGTAAACTAAGTCTCCAATTTGAAATGTTCGGAGTTTGCTGGAAGAGTCTAGTGGTTTGTCAGTGGAGTATGTGGGGTGAAGTCTATCTAAAGGGGAGCATAATTTCCTCCCCATGAGTAGTTCGGCTGGGGTTTTGTTCGTAGTGCTGCTGGGTGTAGTATGTTGTATAAATAATAGTTTATCGATGCGTGCTTGTATAGGGCCCTGGCCTAACTTATAGAGTGTCTCTTTGGTGAACCGAACCATGCGTTCGGCTCGTCCATTCGCTGCCGGGTGTGCCGGCGCGGTTAGGGCATGCCGTATGCCCAAGCTGGCTAAATAGCCCTCAAATTCGGTAGCTGTGAATTGAGGGCCGTTGTCTGAGACTAGGACGTCCAGTAACCCATGTGTGGCAAACCATTTTCTGAGTTGTCGGATGACAGCTTCGGAAGAGGTTGATTGCATGAGGCTTACTTCTAGCCAGTTCGAGTAAGCGTCTACTAGAATTAAAAATGTATACCCTTTAGTCGGACCCGCGAAATCTATGTGAACCCTTGATCATGGGCCCCTGGGCAGATCCCACTCAGCGACTGGTGCTTTCGGGGGTGAGGGACGGGATGTCTGGCATGGCTGGCAACCCGCAACCCAATCAACAACATCCTTGTCCAGCCCAGGCCACCAGACATAGCTTCTGGCCAAACCTTTCATTTTAACCACCCTGGGGTGTCCTTCATGCAAAAGGTTCAAAATCGGATCCCGCAGTCTTGGTGGAATAACCACTCGGTCTCCCCAAAGTACACAACCTTTAAGTACGGAAAGTTCCGTTTGTCTCTGTTTAAAGGGTCTATAAGAGTCCTGCAAGTTATCATCTGGCCATCCCTTGGTAATCCACCCACTCACTTTGTGCAGTAGGTGGTCATTAGCGGTTTCGTGAGCGATGTCTGCTGCCGTCATCGGAAGGTCGGTTAGGGCTTCAATCAGTAGCACAGATGTGGTGGGGTTCGGATCAGGATCACTGTCTGGCAATGGGCAATGACTTAATGCATCTGCGTGTATGATGGACGGACCGGGGCGGTAAGACAAAGTATAGTTGTATGCAGCGAGGAATTCTGACCATCTTGTCATTCTGGGTGATAATATGTTAGGTGTTGCTTTGTTCCCAGCCAGAATTCCTAATAGTGGTTTATGATCGGTAATTACAGAAAACAGGCGGCCATAGAGGTATTCGTGGAAACGTTTAATACCTGATATGATGGCTAGTGCTTCCTTGTCTAGTTGACTGTAATTTCGTTGGCTTTTAGACAACGTTTTTGAATAAAATGCAATCGGAGCCTCTCTGCCATCAGGTAAAAGGTGGCTTAGAACAGCTCCGACCCCAAACGGCGATGCATCGCAAGTCAATATCAACGGTAAAGTCTCGTTATATTGTATTAGTACCTTTGTTGAAGTAATGAGGTCTTTTATTTTGTTAAAAGCTGTTTCCTCCCGACTGCCCCACTTCCAAACCGTGTCTTTGTCCAGGAGTCTATGTAAAGGTTCCGCAACTGTGGCTTTCTGCAGTAGAAAAACATGATAAAAGTTTATTAACCCTAGGAAGGCTTGTAGTTCTCCCTTGTTAGTCGGAGTGGGGGCGTCTTTGATTGCGCGGGTTTTTCCTTCTGTCAGGTGAATGCCATCGCCATCGATTAGGTATCCCAGGAATTCGATTTTCTCTGTGATTAATGTGCATTTGTCTTTTTTAACTTTGAGGCCTGATTCAGCGAATTTGGTGAGAACTTTTCTTAGACGGTCTCGCAGTTGCACTTTGTCTTTAGCTGCGATTAGGACATCGTCAAAGTATGGGATGACTCCTGGTATTCCCTGGAGGAGGCGTTCCATTAAGCATTGGAAAATGCCTGGTGCCACACTAACGCCGAATTGGAGGCGGTTACATTTAAAAGCACCCCGGTGTGTGACAATTGTTTGGGCTTCTGCTGTTTTTGTGTCTACAGGCAGTTGTTGGTATGCCTGGGCCAAATCGAGTTTAGCGAAGATTTTTCCGCCTTTGATGGAATGTAACAAGTGTTGGACGACCGGAACGGGGTATGCACTCTGTTGTAATGCATGGTTAAGGGTTGCCTTATAGTCCCCGCAGATACGAATCGACCCATCTGCTTTAATAGGGGTGACTATGGGAGTCTCCCATTTAGCGTGGTCAACTGGTTCTAGGACTCCTTGCTTAATTAATTTATCTAGTTGTTCCTCTATTTTTGGTTTTAAAGTGAAGAGAACACGCCTTGCCTTTAGTCTAATTGGGGCTACCTTAGGGTCTAGGTTAAAAGATATCGGGTTACCCCGGTACTTGCCTAATTCGCCGCTGAACAGGTCCTGGAATTCTTGAATAAGGTCTGCTTCCCAGTCTGCATCTGAGATGTGGTTGATTCCGGTCATCCCGATTCCAAGCGGTTCGAACCATTCCAATCCTAACAGGCTGGGTCTGTTCCGGTCCACAATTGTTAGTGGTAGAATTTCGGTGTGATTTTTGTAGGTGACCTGGAAGTGTCCAACGACAGGAATTTTGTTGCCTTGGTAGTCTTTTAAGGTCAAGTTTTGTCTTTCCAGTTCACTTCGTTGGATGTCTGGAATTAAGTTTCTGATCGTGTCCCACGAGACCATAGAGAGAAATGATCCCGAGTCCACTTCCATTTCACAGTCTTGTTCCTCAATCCTTACTTGGACGTGGACCTTCCTTACATTTTTTGTATTTGAGTGTCCAATTATAACTGTTTGGTGTGTTTCTTCTTTCCTGTACCTTGATTCTTTGTATCTCCTTTCTCTTCCCTCTTGGCTCCAACGGCTGCTTGTCTTTCTCTCTTTCTCTCTCTCTCTTTCTCTTGGGGGAGGGCTTCCTTTTCGCCTCGGGCTATAGCTTGATCTGGATCTGCATACCATTGCGATGTGCCCTTTCTTCTCGCATTTTCTGCATAACGCGTCGATGAAACGGCACTCTGACCTGGGGTGATTTCCTCCACAGCGGTTACATTCAAAATCGAACCTTCTGTTTGCCCGCTCTTTTTCCCCTCTACCTGTCTTCAGGTGGCATACAGCGTCTTCCTCACTACTGGTCTCAGTTTCTAGATCTTCATGGTGTGTTGTGGTCTTCTCTCGATCGCCCTCTGGTTTGGGTGATTCTCTGGTGTTGTAGTTTGCAGCTTTGTTGATCTTTTTCATTTTTGCCGCTGATTTCTGGGTGGCTTCGGCTGCGGTGGCTTCTTCCATAGCTTCTTTTACTGTTATTTTGGGCCGATTTAACAATCGGCTCTGTAGTACTGGATCTTTTAGCCCTAACACGATTCGGTCTCTTAGGGCTTCGTCGAAGTCCGAGAATTCGCACTCACCCCCAATGTCTCTTAGGATTGCCACGAAATCAGCGATAGATTCATCTTCTTTCTGATTTCGGAGATAAAACTCGTGGCGCTTAATTAGGCAGGAAACTGTAGGAGCGTAGTGTGCTCGCAGGATCTTTTCCAGCTCGGGCCAGGTTAACGTCTTAACATCGATTGGGGATGCTAGCGCTTTCGCCATGCGGAAAACAGCCTGGCCGCAGTGGGTCAGGAAGACCGCTCTCTTCCGATGTTCCAATACGCCGCTCAGATCGCTGCTCTCCAGGAACATGAGGAAACGGTCTACATACGACTGCCATTCTTCCTTTGCCGGGTTGAATTGTTCAGGCGGGGTGTTGTTTCCAGACATGGTGCCGCTCGATCTCCGCCGCTATCGCACTCGCTTAAAAGTGCTGTCTCGATCCCACCTTCGTCACCAGTGTTTTGGCGGCGGAAATAACGAGGCTTGCACTCTTAGTGATTTCAGCTCTTCTCTTGTTTATTTCAGAACGGACACGCTGGAGAGTCGCGGCAGCCTCTCTTTTAAAGGCTCCCCGCGCCTCACCAGCCAATGACAGGAGAAGGATCTCCCGCCAACTCAACGACCAATGAACGGTGAGTATTTCAAATACAAAGTATCCAATACAGAACATTCTAGCTCTAGAATTTCAAGTCTGGTGGCATAAGGTATTCTTAGCAATGAGTACAGGAGTATAGAACTCTTCTTGTGAAATACTTCTGGACCTTCTCAACTGTGTTAATATCAGATACATAATGTGGGCTCCAGACTGATGAGCTGTATTCGGATATTGGTCTAGCAAATGTTTTGTATGTTCTAGTTAGTAGTGTGATATTACCAGAGAAAAAGCTACGTAGGATTAGGTTAACAATTCTTAATGCCTTTTTGGCTATGTAGTTACAGTATGCTCTAACACTTAGATTTCAGTAGTTTTAATAAATTAATTTCTTAGATAAACTGTATATGCATAAAACATTATTTTTAAAGAAGAAAGGGCATGTTTGTTTATTTATTTATTATTTTAGAGGTGCCCTTAAATTTGAGTTATTTCCAAAATGGCCCACAGTAAATGTAGTACCAATAATAACAAAATAATACAAAGTCTTGTAACATCAAACACTTTTGAATTTCATATACTTGGATTGACTAAGAGCTGTAAAACCTGTGGTTTTTCTTAATTTCAAGGAAGAACCTTTTTTGTAATGTTGAAACACATATACCAACTAACTTTGAACTCAGGCCAAGTGCATAAAGTTGTAAATTGGCAAGGGACAGCAATAGTACTAAAGCAGTAATTCTTAGCAATCATCATAAACTTTACTGTGTTTGCTCAGAAATAAATATTTTAAATTCCATACACTTTAATCTCTGGTATAAGTGCCTACACCACACAATCAACCATAACAACACAAGAGCACACAATAGATACAAACTCAAGGATAACTGCATCAAACTTGATTGCAGGAAACATGACTTCAGTAACAGAGTGGTCAATATCTGGAATACTCTACCTGACTCTATGGTTTCTTCCCCAAACCCCAAAAACTTTAACCTTAGACTGTCTACTATTGACCTCACTCCTTTCCTAAGAGGTCTGTAAGGGGTGTGCAAAAGCACACCAACGTGCCTACCGTCCCTGTCCTATTGCTTCTTTTATTTTTCTTATATGTACCCATTTCATGTATTCATAACTATGTATATACTTATACCTATTATCTTGTAAGCGATTGACAAATAAAATAAAATAAAATAAATAAACAATACAGTTCTATATCTGTTGATTAAAAAAAAATCCATAGAATTCAGAATTTCTTCTTATTTCATTGTGCCTATTTGTGTGTTTTCTATTATAAGCAGATCACAGCTCCTTGGAAATAGCCCCTTTTAACCAAGGAACTTCTCTTTGAATAAATCTATATAGAAACAGGCAGAAAAATAATATAAATAATTAAATCAATGCTGCTGTTGTGCTGTATTTCATATTAAGAATGTCAATGTTTGTTTTAACTGGAAATGAAATTTTGTAAGAATTAATGCATAAGCCAATTGCTTAACTAATTTTCTCTTGAATAATCATAACTAGCTCTACTCAATTTTTGTGCTAAATCTTAAAAATCATTTATAGATTCAATTGCCGAGTTCACTTTATGTATTAATAGAAAACCAAATAAATTATACTATGCTTTAGTGCAGTGCTTTGAATCTAGCCTAAATAACTATCTGTTCAGTGGTAAAACTTTGACAATCAAATCATCCATCTGTCAGCCAGACTTCTAATCATGGTTATTTCTTAATCCTTAGGATTAAATATGAAAAGATTAATAATTACATGGATACAGTTTTCAAATTCCTTTGCTGATATTTTTCTCTTTCATCTGTGTAATGATGACAAGTGTTCTATTTGGGGAAAATATGTCATAGATTAAAAATAAGAGAATTTGTAGATTTTTCCAGCCTTACATGTCAAAACTAAATGTTAATTGATGATGAAAATAAACTTCTTTTTACACTTGACCAATAAAGAATTCTATTCTGTCTTTTTTAAATTGTGAGAAAAGTTGATTGAGAGGAAAAATACATAGGAAGGGAGAAGAATAAGAAGAGTACTGTGAATGGGAATCTGCCAGTCTGACTGAAGTTCACAAACACAACTCTTTTGAAGATTCTAGAATGAGACAAAACCTGTCTTAAATTTAGTAACCTTATATGCTACATACATACATACACAATAACACTGCTGTCTGTCATTATGACATCTTCCCATAGCTGCAAATATAGATAGTCCTTGACTTACAACAGCTCATAAGTGACCATTTAAAGTTACAACAGTGAAAAAAATGACTTATGACTGTTTTCCACACTTACAATCATTGCAGCAACCCAATAGTCACATGATCAAAATTCAGACACTTGGCATATTTGTGGTCACCTTTTGTGATCTTCTAACAGGCAAAGTCAACTGGGAAGCCAGATTTACTTAACAACAGTGTTACTAACTTAACAACTGAAATGATTCACTTAACAACTGTAGCGAGAAAGGTTGTAAAATGGGGCAAAATTCACTTAACAATTATCTTGCTTAACAAGATAATGGGCTCAGCTGGTTATAAGTCAAGAATCTGAAGAGCTATGAAATTAAAACAGTGGCAACTGAGGATGGTAACAGGGCCAATCAATTTCAGCATAGTTTTCTGCCAGCTGAAGAGCAGGTAGATAACACAACACTGGGGAAACACTCCTAGTGGTGAACACTGTTAAACAAAGTTGTTTTGTAAAATGGGAATAAATGGAAACAAGGTAATTTATAGGATTGGTTGGTATAATTCATCATGAAATTATTAAATTATATTTCAGCCAATGGTTATGTGTTATAATGCTGAGGAAGAACTTTCTTCCTTCTAAAGTATCTTTTATAAAGCTTCTGTTAAAAGGACTACCCCAAAAGATTAGAATTCTCGCTCCATGTGCAAGTATATTGTGCAATATAAAATATTATGTGTTTATAATTAATTAAATAAAATCAGAAGCTGGAAGAAGTCAACACACAATTTGCACATGAATTAGTTGGTTCTAATAGCCAATTATCTGTTACACATTTTTACATTGAATTATCTACATGTATAACTCAAATTATATAGTACTTTCAGCTTGAGGACCTCCTTGATGTGGGGAGTATATCAGTATCAAATGCTATAGTGCAATGACTGAATATTAGAACTAATTAGAATTGTTGTTTATATTGGCTGGTTTTGTATTCATTTATCATTGATGTAAATGATACAAGTTTTTAAAGAATATGCACACACACGTACAGGAAATGAGAGTTCTTTAGCCATGTTTAATTAACTTACTTATGTTGGTACATTGAAATTGTGATTTTCTTTTTTTTCCCCTATGGTCACCTAGGATTTAACTAACAGGTATTGATAGATACATTTGTGGTCATTTGTGATTTATCAGTGAGCATACTGAAAGATAATCTGAATGAAATATTAGACTAAGTGCCAGGGAAAGTCCCTAGATGATGTTAGGCTGTGGAATTGTCTTCCAAAGGAAATTAGAATCTTTCTCCATTTCTTAGGACTCATAAAATTTAGCACCAGAGAATGTACTGCAAGGAACAATGTCTCTGGCAGGGAGGTGAAATGATCTCATGTGTCTTTTCCATCTTTCAGCTTCACAGTTCATGAGCAAATTTGACCTCACTAATAATTTCTCCTGGACAGATTTCTGAAAAGAACATGATTAGGAATTTGTCATGACTTTGTCTAAAAACAAATTCCATATAAAGGAGAGGGGTGGGGAAGGCAGCTGTGTGAACAGGGAGACCTTTCTCACTGTCTTATACAAGGAGCTAGGAAGGGGAAGGAAAGATAAGAAGGAATCTATTTTCTTTCTGCCTAGAATTGTCAAAGTTTGAGTTTAATATTCTTAATATAGTTGTATTTTGCAACAAATCCAACAGTAGGGAATTCATTTACATCTTATCCTTTCTCACACACACATATATACACACCAAGAGAACTTAGGATATTCTTCTTCATGCCACGTTTCATCATCTTTTGGGAGATTGGATAAACTGATGGATGGCTACTAGTCAATAATCAACTAGGAAGGTTCATGGCTAAATGAAATTTGAATTTTCTGATTTGGAAATTCTACTCTATCTTTCTCCAGTCAGAAGCTTTCTAGATGTACTGGACTGCAACTCCTATAATTTCTATCAAAGATGCTTGATGAAAATATAATTATTGTTTTAGTTTTAGTTTTTCTTCAGTAACAACAATTACTAATTGGAGTGTTCACAGAATACCTATCTTTGTAAGTCCTATGCAAAAAAATGAAGAGAAATTGGTTTTGTGTGCCTTGTGACTTTTTTAGTAGTTGAAGGCAGTGGTGGGATTCAAATATTTTTACTATCAGTTCAGTGGGCATGGCTTGGTGGATGCGCTTTGTGTGTATGCACACACTTTGCGTGCGCGTGCATGCCAAACGTGCACTTTGGCAGGCGCAGAGGCATTTGCGCAGGGGCAGAGGCATTCTAACTCACTTCCTGCAAGCCTGCACCTCCCAGTCGCTTCAGCAGCTGCCACGTGGCATTCCACTGTCTCGCATAAAGCAGCTGTGCTTCAAATTCAGAGGATAAAGGTGAGTATGGAAGCCCGGGTGGGCAAGCAGGCCCAATAGCAGAGCAGCAGAGAGAACTGGTTCGGTCTCCGGTGTTCATCGCTGCTACTGGCTCGGCAGAACTGGACCGAACTGGTAGAATACCACCACTGGTTGAAGGGCTAATATCTGTTCTCTATCATCTCAAAGAATATGGCAGAGGCTAATGGTCTTGTTGAATGCTAAGAAAAAAAATAGAAATATTAAATATTAGGAAGTAAGTGACTCCCCTCCCACATGTGTTCAAGAAGAGGCTGGACAGCATCTGGTGGGAATGTTTTAATTTGGCACTGAGATAGAGTAAGATTTGATGTCTAAAAAGGATCCTTTCTACTTTTATGTTTGCTAATCATTTGTAGTGATTGATGAGCATCTAGCTTCAAATAACTTAGAGTAGGATATCCAGTGCAATAGTTTGATTTTTTTCCTGAAAGATTGTGGTTTTCATGTTCAGATGCTTTGAATTGCTGATACATAACTTTAGAAATAAGTCAACTGCATAAGAAATTATTTCTGAGCAAAAGCAACCCGTATTCCCCCAAAAGATCAATAAATAATTTAGAGGCAAAGAACAAAGACCAAGCTATATTTCATAGCTTTCATCCTGGTGCCTTCCAGATACAAACTATGTAACATTTATAGTCAGGACTGACAAAGGATTTATGGTTTACTATCAATTATGAGATATATAAATTTGTATATGGAAATAAAGTTAATATCTGGATCCACTCTATTATTTGGTCTCAATTAGAATATTGAAAACCAACATTCAAAACATATTGATCACAGAATCGTCAGTGACTATTCTGTTAAAAACTCCTATTTTGTGATATTTCCCTCTGACTGTTTCAAAACAATTTCTGAGCAAAACTTTGCCATTATTCTCTGAAACAAAAGTATCATGTGTCCCAAACATACAAAATGCTCTCTTGGAACTTGGAATGTGCTGAGAGAACAACTAAGTTGTTTGGGGAAATACTGTTTTAGAAATCAATTTCTAGATTTATAGCTCAATTTATTTAAAAGCATCAGTTTGAAATATGCTAATAAATAATTATATAAATAGTTTACTATATAACTACACTCCATTGACCTTGAGAAGAGTCTTTTTTAGGGTAATTATCAGTTTTTAAGCAAACAAAGGCAGAGGCATCATGATGTTCTTGATTTCCAAACAAATAAAACTAAACATCTGTTCCTGCAGAGATTGGCCTTTGAAGATAGAAGAAAGAGAAAAACTAAAGGAAATCATTTTATGTGTCTACATGCTGTTATAAACTTCTAAATAGTGAGATTATTAATAATTTCACTAGTGGGGTATCTACATAGTTAAGATTTTGGTAAGTGAACCTGAATATTATACCAATATAATTGTCTGATACAGCAGACTATAAAGCTTGTATTTTAATTTCAATTTAGAGCAAGTCAATGCCTCCCTTCTTTAGAAATGTTTAAACAGAATGAATTGCAGCTGCATTTAGAAATGCTTCTTGTTGTGGAATTAGCTGTTTGAGAGAAAAAGGACGTGGGCAGACTAGAGGTAGTTGAGCTACCCAACTGCCAAAGTACAAATAAGTCAATGTAGCCTAAAGGAATAAGTTAACACTTTCCCAGGATGCTTTTTCTGTTGTGTATTTCCATGCCAAACCAGAAACACGAACAGCAAGACAGCAAGAGAAACAGAAAATAAAAGTTAATTACAACAATACAAGTTGGAAGTATTCTAGGATGTCTTGCATTTTTAGCTGAAGATGAACTCTACTTTTTGAAGCATATAAATGAATGAAATCCAGATTTTCTAAAAATCCATATTCACAGTTTTAATGTATAGAGCAAAAAGCTGAAATGGATACATGTGGTTAAATTTAAAGGTGCATTCGAATATCATGGCTTCTAATCATTCAGGTTATACTGTAATGAAGGAGGTAGATATTGATAGTATTATATCACATCAGTTTTTAGTCCTCTTTTCAATTGTGCCTGATTTTCAAAAACCGCCTATACAACTCTCTGCAGTTTACTTGGCTAGATTTCTCAGAAGTGGTTTGCTATTATCTCCTTCTTAGGGCTGAGAGAAAGTGACTTTGTGCCTAAAAGTGGGACTAGAATTCATGGCTCCTGGTCTCTAACCCAATGTTTTGACTACTACAAATATGTTATAATTTATCATATTAACCACTAAGATTATTAGAAGTATAATCAGCAAGCAGTGGACTTCCTTGCTCCTCTCTTTGTCATTTAATTAATTTTTTAATTAGAAGACAGATGCTCAGTGTTTCTTTCATTCTCTTTGTGAGGACAAATGATTCAATGATGAATACATTCTATCAAACCATACAATATCAATAAAGTGTTTTTTGGTAGAACTGAATTAGAGAACAATGTTATATTAGTCTGAGTGTAAAGCTCAGACTAAGTTTAAATCCTTTTGAATCATGAATTCCTTAACCGAATCACTGGATCTCAGATTAATTTGAGCATCGATATGAAACTAAATGGAAAGAAGGAAGAATTCTAAAGAAAGAATGGAATTAAATGCCATTAATATTTTAAATAGATAGTATGGATTTTTCCAGTGGAAAATTGGCACCAATTTCTTAATCTTGAACATATCAGCTCTATCAAATGTTCAACTGAGTTCTTGCCCATAATATTTCAAAGTGAAAAATAAAAAAATGACAGTGAATTTTCAGGTACCAAATCTAAATGAAAAGGAGAAAAATGGATTTCTAAGCATATATAATAAGCCAGGTCTGGTAATGAATATTTGGAGTTGGGAATATTTTAGAGTGAAGGCTATTTTATTTTCAATCCTTTCCTTCCTAAATATTCATTCCTGTCATCTTTTCAGAAATATTGACCAAAATGAAAAGTAAAAAATTAAATGAGAGTGAATGTTATTACAAATTTAAAGAAAGTTTTTTAGGAAAAAAAAAATCTGATATTTTTGGGGTTATTCTTCCAGAATCAGTTTTTCTCTCATTCTGTTTGTTTATTTAATTCTTCCCTCCCTCCCTTTTATAATAATTCTTGATGGCTTGCAGACTATACAATGAACAAAAGATCATGGTATGATTAAAAGTAATAATAACAACACCTCCAACAAAGACAGAAAAAGCAGCAAACAAGAAAAAGATGATAATATGTTTTAAGTTAATTTCAGTTGTTGTCATTTCCTAAAAGGCATCAGGGAAGGGACAAGTATGCCATTCAATTCTTTACTTTATATTAATCCAGAATAATTTTTTTAAAAGTTTAGATGTGATACTACATTTTATTTGAAGTTTCACAAAGAATGCAGTTCTGAATTCTGTATGTTCTGCTGGCTTCCCTGCCTCTCTGTTTGCACAATTGCAGAAACATGTTTTCGATTATTCTTTAAACACTTGATTTAAACCAAATTTGAAAAAGTCTGGATATATGTTGTCCCTTTTTTAAACTGCCTACACAAAATAGTATTCAAAACTACAACATAATTTTCATTGTAGAATTATCATAGAGCTCTGACAAGAAATACTAAGAACAGAAAGCATGTGAGTGCCAAATACAATTTCACAGCAATTTACTGCCTGATGGTCCAGATGATATATACTGGTATATATATCTTGAAATAGCTTTCAAGAATAAGGGAAGTATAGATAAGTTTTGAAAAATAGCATACAAATTAAGCTTTCCTAAAAACATCTCTACAGATATTATGCCAAATCCTGAACAAGTATACAGAGTAGCATTAAGTAGCATTCATCCCAATTCCATTGTTGAATTATTTTGCAAGTTTACTTTCACTATATTTCTCTACCAAGTGTTTGGGTTTTAATAAGTAGAATTCCTCAAAACTAGAATTGGAGTTAACTGGAGTTAATTTCACAGATGTTCATCTGTATTATATGCCCCATATTCACTATGAATGCATAAATAATGGCATAACAACAAAAAGCTGCAATCTATGATGTTAAATCAATCATATATTTACTTCAAGATTCTTATTTGCTGCAGGAATGGCAGATAAATGTTCTTTATTGGCTTTCCAATTCTAGTCCTTTTTGGAAGGGAAGGAAAGAGCATTTTTTATTTTCTTGGATTGTTTTGTCTATAAAACAAATTTCCGGGGTGTCTCTCAAAATATTTTTCTTTCTTTAAGGAAATTTTAAAAACCCGAAACGGGCATTTTGGAGAAAATTGCTAGAACTAAAACAGAACTGATCTGGAATAGACAGTGTTTGAAATGCAAACCAAAGTTGAACCTTGTCCAAAGAAGTTGAAGACTACAAGAGGATGAAAAAACTAAAGGAACAATAATGAATCAATGCAGAGGCATGGTTGGATATCAAAATATAACATAAGGAAATAAAATCAAAGGCTTTATTAACAGGGAAAAAGGCTACCTGCTAGCTTGTCTAAGAACAAGAAAATTGCGGGCATTTTATTTAAGTCCTTCCCAAAATCACAGCTTTTGATCTATAACTCTACGGAATGATAAGCTCTTAGGCCATTAAGGCTTAATCTGGCCTTGAGAGAACATGGTCCAAATGGAAACAAAAGGCCAGAGCAATTTAAGTAAGTCTCCATCCATACATAGAATTAGCAATGAAGTCCTTTGTAATATACAAGTACTAAGTAAGTATTATTTATCTGTTTCATGGAAGAATGATTATCTTTATTCACTATAACAGGTAGAAAATAAATATAATAACACCTATGAACAGAAAAAAACTATTTTGAAACTTTTCTGCTGTCCTTTCAATACAAGGAAGTTGAACTAATAGTATGTCACCCAATCCATTATCAGTTGTTCTGCTCTAAGTTGACAGGATCTTCCGATATTTCCAGAAGAGTCATCAGATTTTTTACTATTGTTGTTAGACTCTCGATTATCTAGCAACTTTGGGAAACTCAATGATTTTATTGAAGAAGGGTAAATAAGTAGTTCATTGCTTTCTCACACACAAATATAGTTCTTTGAAAACAATATTTAAAAACAAAATATCTATTTAAAGGTTAAGGAAGAATGTTAGCTAGACCATTGAATGCTAAGAACTGAGCAATTCTCCTATCCCATACACATTAAACTTTATTTCTTCTTTTTAAATGCCTTTTCATTTTTGCAGTACAATTTATGCTAGAGCATTACTTTCTTTTTGATATTGTTAAAATGTTAGGAGAGAGAAATTCTTCACAATTTTCTGCTAGTAGTATTTAAAGGTTTTTAATATAATTCAGATCTTCACTTTGGTCATTTTTGTGCTAGGCTATATTCAGTATTTCCTCACCAACCTATTTACCCCTAATTCTTGTCATTTTTTCAGATGATCCTTAACAGAATTCCTAGCAGCTTTATCAACTTGCTATTTATATAGCTTGGATAGAATCCATAAATGACGACAGCAATATGTTCTTTTTATAAAACCCATGAAGCAAAGAGGCCCAATTTAATTTCTGTATTACAGGACTTTTCTTGTTTTACAATCATCCAGAATTCCGGAAACATATTCTACAATATGAATGAGCACTGGAAAACACTAGAATTTAAATTTATGGTAGATTATTACACACCATACTGAGTCTTAACTAATACCTGCTTATAAATCTTTTTTTGTCCTATAAGAAAAACAAATGGATCCAACATGCTCAATCTTCTTGATTGAAACACTTTTTCATGGTCATATTTCCAAAAACTTAGAAGTTCAAAGCTAAACTACTGCTTGTCATCAAACAATAAATTTGATATGAAAACCCTGGAACATAAATCTATATAAGTGGTTGGTTAGTTGGGGTAAGTGGAATGTTAATGTTGAGAAAAAAATGAAAATCACATAAACTTATTTGCAAATTTAAATTCTTTTTTCCTTAGAGATACAAATTCTGATCCAGAAAATCACTTGAACACCATCAAAAAATCTCAATAGTTTTTTTTCCAACTTGTGTAACTTTACAGTTCCTAGAATTTCAATCTGTGGGCAACATACTTGGAAGCCACTAAAGAAAGGAAAGCTGGCATACATAATTATATGTTTAAACTAATCTACAAAAAAAAGTTACATCATAAATTGCATTTAAAGATGTCTCAACGGTATTAGGATAATGAAACCAATAAAAGATTCCATAAAATGAAGTGAATGAAAGACTTTCACTTGGTAATTCTCCTATTGCCTATAGTCCCCTTTGCTATTCTGTACCAATCACCTGAAGCTAATGATAGAGGGAAAGTTAAAGTTTCAATGAGTTAAAGCTGGAAGGAATTGTTTAAAATTAGGGATCTTCCAAATTATGGTTTCAGTCTAACAATGAATCAGAAACAGTAATTTCAATTTAAGAATAATTTAATAAATTGTAAATAACTCTAATTAACTTAATTATTATTAACTTTATTTTTTTAAAGATTTCAAGCTATCAACTGTTTCCTTATTAACGCAATATTATACTCATTATGCTATTATAACATTTCCTGGTAGGGGTAGATTAGATGTTATTAGTAATAAAAAAAAACAGTAAAATATTTTTTGTTTTAAATTAGATATTGCATCTGTGTATAATTATTTTTGTAGCTTTAATCTTGTGTATATGTTTGCAGCTTTGTGTGCTTGTATCTCATCTCTACCTATCCATCTATCTATCTATCTATCTATCTATCTATCTATCTATCTATCTATCTATCTATCTTATCATCTGCCAGAAGTAAGACCCATTCACAATAAATGGGGTGGGAACAGTAACAAGGGAAGTATCCAATGGAAGAACATAGTTTGCTACTCAAACTGAATAGCCTGTAAATTATTGCTAAAGTATCACAGTCTATACAGGATTTCTAATCAGGCTTAAAGACAAGATAGGAAGATTAGCTGAAGAATGCAATGTGGATATGCCCAATTATCAGAATAGTTCAGAATCCCTCCTGGTTCCTGAGGCTTAAATCGTATTTGGAAAGGTTTACAAACAAAACCCTTATTGTCAGAAAATGTTCTTCGCCCTTTTCTGTGAGTAGAAGTTTGTGCATGACACTTTGGATGCCTACTTTTGGGTCTTAAATTTATTGAGAACAAAATTTTGTCATTGCAAGGTAGGAAAATGGTAGCACAAATTCACATGTGTTTTTCTGTCAGAGACTGTGTGTCATTAAGGGGTATACAATAAATAGAGACTTTTCTTAGCACCTATATTTCCAATCAAGACCTCATTGCATTCTCTTTACCATACATGTTAAAACTATTTCTTGAGAATTATTGTTGACGAACTTATACAGTGTTTCTTTTACCATTTTATAAGTCTGTTTAAAGTACAATGTTAAATATGTTTTAAAATCTCACTACGAATACAAATAATTTATGCATAAATATATCAGACCTTAAAATAGTTCATTTTGGAGATGATAAATGAACCATATTTTTCAATCCATATTTTTCTGCATCTCTTTTGACTATTTTTTTGTATATTTGTAATTTTCCTTTAAAATCCATATTTTGCAGGGTCAATATATTTTTACATAATACTAGTAATAATAATACAATTATGTATATATAATCCTAGTCTTCCAATTTCTGACCTTAACCTGCACATTGTACTTCTAAGCTTCAATAACATTTCTTCATGCAGTATGCTTGTTATCCCCTGTTAAATCACTAGTATTTTAATATTTTTAAAAATACTCAATATTCCACCATAAATCCAATATCCCAATTGTTTAAAAACACCAATAAGACCAATTATTAACCAAATATAATCAATCCCAGGATTATATCTTCAATTCCCTAAAATTATCAGTTTCAACATATTTTTACCCATGCTTAATAATAATAATAATACAGTTAGGTTACCACATCATAGATTTCCACCCTCTAACTTTAATTTCCTTCTAATTATAGTAATTCTATTATCTATCTATATATGTTCTACTGTTTTTCCAATTTATATTTTCTACTTCTTTTAATTTCTAATACATTCAGTGTATTGAAAGTTATTTTATCTCTATCCATCATCTCTTGGTCTTTTTGAGACTTCATCAAAAGACTGACTTTTTGATCCCTCTTTTATAGTTCTCTCTTTGACCTTTTTTTCTCTCTTTCTACCATTTTTATACCAACTAAATATTTCCTCTGGTTTACCCCTTGTCTCCTTCTGCCACATCATTTGAGCACCCATCCATAGTCCTTTCATTATTTTGGGGAGACTTACCTTCTATTGTAAACTCTTAAAAAATTGTTTATTTGATTCATACTTATTAGTATTGTCCCTTCAATGATTTCATCTTCTTGCAATTTGTTTTGTTTTGTCTTGTTTGGACTATTTTGATACTATGTATTATCATGTTTATAGAGGAAAATGAAAATTTATTATACAGATCATCCAAGTAGACTATATATCAGGAAAACAATTCATAATCCTTGGCCAAAGTCCAGAAAAGACAGGTCTCTCTTTCCCATGGCAGCATATTAGGCAAAGAAGACAGGGAAGAAAGAGAACATCAGTATTGGGTTGTGGCGAATATAAGAAAGATGTGCCCACTTTTGTTCTCATTGCCTATACTTATTCTGTCAGCTAGTTATTAGTATATTTGTATACTATTTCAAATGCAGCCTATATTCAAAAAAATCCTACTGAAATCAAATATTAAAACTGAGTATCTTACGATTGCATGAGAATTTGGTAAGTTCAGCTTCTGTATTTTGTTTTAGATACACTGATGTGATTATATATCTAATGGTGATTACGCCTACCGAGTTTGAAAGAGTTGATGTAGCTGGAAATTTATAACAACTAGTTAACAAACTAAATGTAAAACTTAACAAAACATCCAAATGACAAGAGAAAGAAAGACATTTATATACTTACTGATATGACCCGTTACACTACAATCAGATCTAAATGCCAGAAGCAATCCAGATTTGAAAAAAAAAATCAAATTTAGTAACTTATCATGCTCTAATTCATTTGGAAAAGAAATTCACATACATGGTATATTTTCTCTTTATTTTATGAGTGATATTTCTCCATCAATTTCAGGAAAATTACTATGAATATAAATCCTATAAAGAAGACATTTTAAGCAATTTCATTTGAACCCAAGCTGGATGAGAAGATAAAACAAGTAAAGAGAAAATTTGTAAAAGCATTAAAATCAGGTTTTGGCCAGATCCAGGCTATCAGACAAAATGTACAATTCCTCTGTTCTTTTCTGGAATTTCCTTTGTTCCTAATAGTATGCTCTCTGTGTTTATTTCTTATAACGCTGTTTTGTCTTCAGTAAAAGAAGACAGCATGAGCACTTCTTTAAGTCCAATAGCAACACTTAAGCAACAAATTATATTTTGGATGTAACCTAGATTTTAATTTTATAAAAAATATAACCTAATGATGACACTAGAGATATGTTCAATGACAAAAAGCATTTTAAAAATTCTTAAGCCCACTCAGTGTAATGGTTCTCATAGTTCTATTTTTTTTTTACAAAAACATGTTGTATTGGACTGTGAAAGATGAGAAAGGATTTGCATGATGCGCTAACAGAAAATATAGTTTAATGATTACAGAAATAAGTAATTTTGGCCCCATGAGACTATATTTGTTTAAGGTTAAATTAATCTTAAACTTATGAGTTGAAATGAGAAGGAATCTACAAAATGGGCATTTCTAGGCAACTTTTTTCTATTATAATTTCAATTCACATATGTCCTTTGGTATTCACAACAGATGTAAAATGGGGAGTTTGTAAGTCACGTTTCAGGAGGTCCTAATTTACACAAGCCATTTTTTTACAATCTGCAACAATAAAAATAGACAGATGATAAAAGATAGATAGATAGATAGATAGATAGATAGATAGATAGATAGATAGATAGATAGATAGATAGATAGATAGATACAAATCTATCAAAGTTCAGCCAGGACCTTCAAAGTTAGGGAATGATTTTTCATTCAGCTACATTATGTTAAAATGATCAGTGTTCTAAACAGTTAGGGTTCTACAGAACTTCACCAAAATTTTTTCATCTCAGTAGTAATAGCAGACAATTAGTCTCCGACATTTTGCTTTCTAGAGCCAAAGGCAAGTCCCCTCAATGCCACCAGCCTTGCTATTGAATCTCACACCAAATTATAGTGATAGGATATATTTATATAATCTATATTATTATAAATTAGATTAAAGTGCGTAAGACAAATTACTTATTTAAATTAAAATATAGCTTAGCCATGCATTTAATAATTTAATAATTTTTCTGTTCTTTTATTAAAGAGTACACTATGGTGTACTATAGAACCGAGATAAAATAAGTTTTTTTAGAAGGTCACACATTTTTCCATTTATATAAAAATGAGTCATAACTGGTTTGGACAGTGTCAAATGGTGCTCAACAATGTCTTGCACAGATATCTTGAAAATTCCTTTGTGATGCATGGAAGTGCTACAAAGATACAATTCAAATGAAAGTGGTCAGGTGGGGAGAACCAGTAAATGAGCATGAAATAACATTTTAAGAAATGCTTGGAAATGAGAATGCTTACTGCAGGACATGGGAATACTTAGCTTAAGTTGAAATAACTCAATTGCTGCTTATTTGAATCTAGTTTTTCATTGCAAAACAACAAAATAAACTTAGCTGTCCAAAGCTGTGATAAGACAAGGTCCAGCTGAATATGTAGAGTAATATAGCCAACTTCTATCTCTCTTGGAACTGATTTGTGAACACATTTACTCAGATGTAATTACATCACTTTTTAAATGATTTGGGTAATGATACATTTAACAATTTTGGTATGACTGAAAAGCAAGGCAGTGAACAAGCTAAAGTGCTTCATACTTTGCTTCATACAATATGTATATAAGTTCAACATTATAATCCAACTATATAGACTAGAATTGAAAATATTTTTGGGAGTTTATCAGAAAATAATTTTAAGAGAATTTCCCATTCTGAAATTTGAGCTTTTGTTCCTAGAATGTTTAATGATGAAGAATTGTGATTGAGCTCTCAGATTGCGCTACACACTATTTTTAACCATAGTTTGAAACTATCACAATAGGCTAAATTCAATCAATACGTTTTACATACTATAATTGATGGGCTGACATATCAAAGTCAAACACAACACATTAGGCCTTTGCTTAAGAGACAAATTCAAGCTTTCTTGAGTTTGGAAGTGTTGTATCTACTGAAAACTTAATAACGTTTTTAAAACCTGTGTAAAAGGCTAGTGGTGGTTTGTAGACATTTTCATGGATTTTGATTGCTGAATCACACATACTGTACATGCAAAACCCAAGTAATGTCCCAGATATGTGACACAACAGTTCTATAACAGACATGCTAGTTGTAGCAATAATATTCCTATATTGACTCTCATGCAGCATTTGCAAATAGATAATACCAGCTTCATTCTCTTTGAAAGTTTTAAGAAATTAAAAGGCCAGACTATACATATAGATCCACATAGGAAAGGAAGCACACAGTCCAGGCAAGAACAATAAACCCAGCCATCCTAAAGTACCACAAAATGCTGCAAGAGTTGTTATTAAAGAGTTCTATCAATTCATAAGCGTGTGTTTCTTCGCCATATAGAATTCATGCATCCAGGATATTTTCTGTCTATAAATTACAAATAAATACTAATAAAAAGGCATTTAAAATAACGAAAAGCTTGTTTTTCTTTTTTTGAAAAATTCAAGTCTTGAATGTGTATAAGAAGCTCAGCTGCAGTCCACAGAGTATATCTAAATTGCAAGACACTAATAAAACTACTCATCAAGTGACAACAAGTTTTTGTGGCTAATGTTCCTTATTCAGATAGATTACAAATGGAACAGAACAAGTCAAGAAATATCTGGCTAAAACTAAAAAATCATCCCACCACTAAGTATTTAATTTAATATTTAGCCTCATTCTCCAAATTATTCTGATAAAAGAATTCAATATAAAAAAATCAACACCAAAAGTCTTGATGTTATTATTGTTAAATTGAGCAAGAATACACATGTTGATCTCAATTAAATTATCCTAAGATAAGCAAATTCCATTTATCTTTACTGCTCCTGTCCTAGAACTGTCCCAGTAATGTAGAAGCATAAAATTTCTGTTGGATCATTCTAGTTTTACATTTTGCTCACCATTGGACCAGCTAACTGCAACTGCACCCCTCTTTCAGCTCAGGAAGAGTAATGGAGCAGAAAAGGTGTTCGGTGCAACGGTGCACCACCAATGGCCTCATCTCCAACAAGGATGTTCATTGACACTTTTATTTCCATCCAGTCACTACATCTGTGCTGCTCTATGACCATAATCAATATTTTGATTTGATTCCAGTTACAGCCACAGGGAAGACACCTATGAGCCTAGCTAGCAAAATTCTAGAAAGCATACAACTAAACATAATCTTTCCTTCCTTTTGCTTTTCTACAAGATACCAGCGTGCCTACCGTCCCTGTCCTATTGTTTCTTTTATTTTTCTTATATGCACCCATTTCATGTATTCATAACTATGTATATACTTATACTATTATCTTGTAAGCGATTGACAAATCAAATAAATAAATAAATAAATAAAATAATATCAAAACTTATTGCATAAAGAAGTAATGTAATTGTTCCCAATGGCTGTCTTACATTCATTTCAAGCTTCACCATAAAATATTTGGGAAGTGAAATTTGGAATACCAATATCTTTCTTAAGTTAAGCATTTTTACCTATTTTTCCTAATAATATAGAGACAACTTACATCTTTGTCAATATGTAAAACATACATATTTTAATTTTTAAAATGTTGATTTGCTGTTTCCAGAATTTGTTATGGTATTTAAATATCTTAGATCATGTGATCATTGTTGAAACAGATTATACTACCTAACCAGATGACTATTCTAATTTAAATGCCTATGCATCACATCTTATCCTAAAATGAAATCAAGAAAATTCCAGCATGCTAATAAATATTTAGTATCAAGAATCAAAAACTGTTAGTATATTATTTTCATTCTTGCTACTGTAGTTCAAAGGAGAAAAGTCTCTTTCATTTTTTTGTTTAACCATCTGTCTGCCTGTGTGTTTTATTCCTTCTTGTTCTCTTCTTGAATGTCCTTCTTTGTTTTTCAACTATTGTTCCAATGCATCCTTAGCATTGCTTGACCTTTTACCTTACCACTGAAGGGATAAAATCTTTCAAATAGAGTTATTGATATTGAGCTGACTGCAAAATACATTACTTAAAATTATTCTTGTTTACACTTCTCAGGACTTTTGTTAGGTGTCTATAATTTATTAAGTACTGTACTCTGAATTATTGCATTTAGCTCTGTCATATTTAGCTCTGCCATGATTTGGATTCACTTCTACTGTTGCTTGCTGAAGGTGGATTCACTTCTACTGTTGCTTTAGAAATCTTCCTTTTAGCTATTCTCCTTCTTAAAATTATTCTTGTCAGAACAGAAAAGAAGACATACCATGCAGCTAAGAGGTTTTGTACACCAAAAGAAAGGAGGACAGAGGGAGGGAGGGAGGGAGAGAGGAAAGAAAAAAGACAAGAGATTGACATAGATAGTTTTCATATGCTACAAATTATAAAAATTTAAAAGAAATTCAGTACATTTGAATAGTTCAAAATAGAATCTGGGACTTGCATATCTACTCAATCTATTGTCCAATTAATGCTGCTGACTGATGGGCCACTTGAAGGTCTTGCTCTGTTTTTTCATGGTTCTTAATTTTAAAGAGAGTGCAAACTGGATCCACCTTCAAATAATAATCTGGTGGGGTTTTTTTTGTAAACCAAATAAATAGGTAGACCAGCAATACATCCTGTCCCAGATTTTTTTAAGCTGAGAACTAGAAGCTCTGCCCACCCTCTCAAAAAAAATCATGAAGAAAACTTATCAATGAATACTTATCTACCTGCTTTTAAAGTCCTCATGCATGAAAGGACTTGAATGTTAGAGGGGATTAGAAAAGTTGGCAAAACATGAATCATAGTTTTAGACCATCCAAATAGGCCAATTCCTTGTATTATAAAATGTATATTAAATATTTTCTCAACTTGCTGCCTTCCAGATGTGTTGAACGCAGTCTCCCAGAATTCCCAGACATCATAGCTATCCAACACATCTGGAAGACAATTGATGTGCTTGGGGAAGCCTGGTCTGTTGCTAGGATACTGAGCACAAAAAGGAACAGACTGAAATAACACAATGCTTTTAGTCATTGTACTGACATGCATCCGAATTATCTCTTACTATCTGTATTGAATCAGAAATTTACTTTTTGCCCATGCCTAGCCTTTCCACTTGTTTCCAGGAAAAAGTATAGGTTTAATCTTAAATACCAAGAGGTGATTTAACTGGATACATTTGTGTCTGTGAAGCCTGTGGCTTTTCACACTTCTTAGTCAAGTCTTTAGGATCAATTCCTTTAGTGAGTGAAGTTCTCTCTGCTGGTAGAGGCACATGTACTCATGGAAAATACTCATTTCCCAGAAGGAAAGCTACTGAATCTGCCATTCTTTCTAGCTTCCCAATATACTTTCTAAGAAAACAATCAGGTCTGTGCTGCAAAAATTCTGATGGCCCCTAGATGGAAACAATAACTTAGAATTTTCTGTATCTCTCTGCTCTCATCTGCTGGACATCTGGAATTCTGCAGGCCACGTCAGGTAGCCCTATTCCAAATAAACTTTAGCTATCTTCACTAATTACTTTTTATAAAGGTATGTTGATGGAGTTTAACTGTGGGAGGCATGAAAGCTTCCCATTTAGATACTTTAGTTATACAAATGTTTTTATAGATGGGTGCAGCTAGCAAGCTGGCAGGGGACCATGGGCAATTACATCTACAAAGCAACCCTATAAATGCTTGGGCCCATATGTCTCAACGTGCATTTTTCTCATTTTTGCAAACAGAGGGTTTAATCCAGATACACAAACATTCCAGAGACCAACCTTGAATTGAGGTTTTTATGAAATCAAATCTGCCCAACACATTGGTCTACATTATATCCACAGAAAATCAGAATATGCCAGTTTCCAACTAACACATTTTGGTTAAAATACACATATACACATATCCATATGCTGCAGCCCATTTCATCAGTTGCATATGCTGCAGCTCACTTCATGGAGAGGCTAAACTGATGTAGGATTTAAATTGGGATGAATTGAGAATCATGTACAGAAACATGTTACATCTGAGAGAATATTGCAATGTAGGAAACTGTAGTATAACAAAGCTTTAATCTTATAACCTTTAGAACAAAGAAAACACTACTTCCACACCACAGCTTCAAGTATGCATTTAAAAAGGAGAAAACCTTAGTATGATGATTATTGATTTATTTGTTTTGCATATGATGTTGTTACTTAGCCAAGAGGTTACAATGCTAATGCTGAGTAGTAGTTTGGCTGCCTGTTTACCAACTCTTTTACGTAACACATGTGTGCTTCCCAAGGTACGCCACAGGAGAGCATGCTAGCTTCGCACCAGAAAGACGAGCAGCTTTTCCTGCAGCAGCATCCAAGGCCCTTTCCTTCCACCAAAGCCACATCACAACTGAGTGTTGTAAGTGGGAAGGTTCAGTGGCAGCAGGATTCTAGCCACCGCAGGAAACCACTGCTTATCTCCTCACCAAAGTTTTCCTATTTATCTGTTTGCATAGAACATGCTTTTGAACTGTAAGGTAGTCAGAAGCTGAGGTGAGTGACAGGAGTTCACCCTGCCATGCAGTGCTAGGACTTGAACTGCTAAAGCAGAGACTGGTTCCAATGTCATTAGGCCACTGAGCCACTTCCCTTCTAGTAGGATGATGAAACAAATAAATAAAAAAGAGAAAAGAGAAAATCTTGGTGTAATACAGCCTTATTCATTTTGCATTACTATCCCTGGAACTCCCTAAATCTAATTATAGCTATCGACCATCCAATATAAATATTTTTTTCTATTCTAGTCTAAGTAATCCTGAGTATTGCACACACTTTGATTCTATCAGAAACTCAATCAATCCTTGTCATGAGAAGAAAAAAAAAGCAGTTAAACTTTTGGTGAGTAAGGGTGCAGTTTTTAAGGGGATCAGATTATAAAGTGGGCGAGGATATACCACATATACAGGCAAGGCTAGACTGGAGGCATCTTTTTAAAAAAAGAAATGATTGTAATATGCCTACTGTACAATTTCCATCTGTTTTCTACCCATGGTAGGGAAAATAGAAATAGGAAAGAATGCTTGAGAGCCACAAAAAGGGAGGTCAGAAGCTATAGATTTTCTATCATCGATTTTTTTTACAAATAATGAGTTTGCTCACAATAGTTTAATGTGGATAGCATGAATAGTGGAGAAAATCCTTCTTCAGATTGGCATTGTGTACAGAAATGCAGGGCTGACAACACAGCATATGACCTGATCTAAGTTCACCCAGGGAATGGTCTGAAAAAAATCTCTGACCATGGCTTCTATGTCCTCAGGAAATCCAGATCCTTCTTCGAGGGTGAGAAACATTTTTTCATGTTTTTTCAGCAAGGCTAGACAAAGCAGGAACACTGAATGAAGAACTTAAAGTTCTTTGATATCCCAAGTATTTCGTTTGTGATTGGAGCCATGGCCTCTTTGAAGTTACAGAGACAGTTTATTACTTATGAAAAGTCAAAGAATCAGTTCTGGCCCAAGTTGTTTTGGAAAACTTATGTTAAAATATTGCGTGAGATTTTATTTCCAATATTGACAAGTATTAGTATTTCTGGAACAGTTAAAATGTGAAAGATGTATGCCTAAAATTTTAAATTAACATTTTGTGCAACAAACAAAAGAATGCTACAATGATACATTTTATCCTTTCGCCAAGTGGAAATGAGCAATGAATTATTTCTTTCCTCTTTTAAAGAATATATTTTATAAGAGTTGGATGCCAATGGAAGGGATTGGCTAACTATTAACTGTTCTAAAGTAGAGTAGAAATAAATGTAGCCAAAATCCAGTCTGAAACAACATAACATTTTCAATTAAATTATTCTACTTGAAACTCATCTGAGTACTAAATGTGAATGAACTGAAAGATTTGTGGTTGTGGCTGTCTAAGCGAAGCTTAGTATTTAATACCAAAGCTTTAACATCCCTAGTAAGGATGAAGATTTAGGAAAAAAAATAAGCCTAATTTTGACAATATGTGAAGCTATGCCACCACGCAAAGCAGTGAAGTCAAAGCATGGGTGTGGATTTGATGGTTCTCCAGATGTTGATGAACTATAACTCCCAGCATATCTTCCCATTGGCTATGCTGGCTGAGGCATGCTGAATAGCAGCTTAGCAACATCTGGAAGGCTTTATATTTCCCATCCTTTCATTAAAAGAACTGGCAATATAAGCTGATTTCATTGCCTTGTCATTTTTTTAGTTCTAACCTTGATATCCACTTTTATATACATTGAAAAAGAGCAACTTCTAGAATTTATCCAGAACTTCTATGGCATGTGAGGTTTAAGATAATCATTGGCTTATTTATTTCACCGACACCCCCTGAGTTCCATGCAAAACATTGACCACTCAATATTTTTGTTGATTTTCCAGCTGAGGCAAAAAGCCAGCTTCTGTTATTCTGCCTGAACATAACATCATATGGAACTTGAGTGCTGACATAAATTCAAGATTATGAGAACAGAAGAACAAAAGTTTTGAATCAAGTTTGTAGCAATGAAACAGAGGAGTTTTTTGTTTGTTTCAGTAGAATATGACTAAAAACATTTAGACTGAGATAACTGATGGAATAGCTACCAAAGTATTTCATCTTAAACTTAATCAATAAAAGCTAATCAAGAAGAAATCTGAGCTAAAACTAGCAAAACATTTATTATTTTTAATAAGAAAAATTTGTAAATAAAACTTTTCAGCAATTCAGTAAATCAAAGAGAGTCCATTGTGGCATTGAGTAATAGGAAGAAAAAGAAAGGAATTCAGTAATTTAGAAATACTAGATGGAATGTGAATTTGATGAATGAACACTCTTCGTTACTGGTTATCCTGTGATTAACCAATGTCTTTAAATTAACACGCTGAGACAGGCTGTTTGGACAGGTTTGTTCTCCAATTTATTCTTATAAATTAATCTTGTAAATTGTGAGATAACAAACTTCTTGCTCTAACTTCAGTTAAATAACTATTAACTATTTAGTCTTAGCTAGGTGCCCAATACCCTTCTAGACACATAATCCACATTAATGTGTGAACTTCCTTTGATGATACCATTTAGGAGTGGAAAGGCAGGGAGAGCTCACCCAATGAAACCAATCCCTTTGGTTGCATAGAATCTTCTCCCTACAGATTTGGCTCACTGCAGGACTTTTGGGAAGAGTCTCTCCATCCCTTAAGTTACTGGATTTTCATTAATAAATTAGTCTTAATAATGATAGTTTTCCATTTTGAACCTCTTTGGCATGTGGCTTTGAAATTGGAAATATGTACTAATATGCACAAATTCCCTGGGTCTCTCCAGGTCTAATAGAGAAGGCATGCTCTGGGTTCTCCATTTAGTATCAGGCTTCCAAAACCAAGAAAGAACATAGAGTTACTTCTAAGCAGTTTGCTTTATTTATCTGTAACCAAAATTCTTGCTAAACCAAAGCAGCTATTTCCATCACTAAAGATATACTCTGAGAATTGTGAAAGAGGAGCCATCTTAACTTTCTTTTTCCCAATCAAACTAAACTTTGTTGTTTCTTGGTCAGGCACCAGAATATAAGATCCAAGGAAGAAGACATGGTGCAGAAACATCTACATTACATGTATAAGTTGTTAACAAACACAACAGGCATAGTAGAAACTAATTCATAGCAAGTGATATAATAAACCATTTTACAGTGGATTCCTGAGGTGGCAAAAATCTCAGCACTATGAATATCATAGTATTAACAGAAGCCTGATTTGGTTACAAGACAGGCAAGGCCTGTCAAATGAGCTGATGGCTTCTGAACTCCAGAAAAATCCTCTGTAAAGGAGATTACCTTTGTACTGTTATAGGCAAGACTTTGTAAAGAAAAATAGAATATCCAACAGCTTACTGGTTACTTGATTAGGATTCCAGGCTATTAGCCACCTAAACAATAAATAAATAGAAGACATGACTCGAAAACATGACACCAAAGTAAGATCTCTTAGAGTCATTAACATCACTCATTATTGCTTATTGGTGGAAAATATAACAGAATAACCTTGGAGGAAATTGAAGAATTTTTCATTTTATGCCATTGAGATAGTTCAATTGCTATGGCTCCAAACAGTAACAACTTCACTCACTTTAGATGAACTAAACTATGTCTGGCCTAACCATTCTATTTCTATTTTCCCACATTAATTTTCAGAACAATGATTTGGCCCAGGAGTTCTGCTGTCTAGGAAGGAATTTTAGTCCAAATAAATGATTCTCATTAGAACCAAGCAATCATTTACAAAATTTAGAACAAATGCACAAAAATGAGAAAAAATGTCCAAAGTTTTCAGCTAGCATGTAGTTTTATATATAAAACATATATCTCTTTGTGAGTGAGGTTGTATGTGTGTTTAATTATTTAATTTGGATAGAGTCTAACTTGAAAATAAATATTAACATTTCATTGATTCAGATCTTCGGAAGGAGTGAAAGATAAGATTATACTTATTTTTCTGAAAATAACACCGAGTTCTTTGGTGGAAACCACAAACTATTTAAAATTTCAGGATTCATGTGACTTAAACAGGGTGTGGAAAACAGAATTCTACCACAAAATATAGGAGAACAACACACGTATAACAAACATCAAAATGTTGGATTCAAATACACACTGATTCAGATGATTTTAAAGATTAATATACCAGAATGTTTAGTTTGGACTGATGAATAAACAGTTTGAAAAAAAAAGTCATGGAATTTTGTTTTTTGCACATGATAACTCCAGCAAGATTATTGTATGCACAAAGATGGAAAGATTTGGTTGGTGAAGATGATGGAATGTGCTGATAGCTAGATTTACGTTTTTATCAGAAAAAAAACCCATAGGTATAAAATAATGTCAACATTTATTGCTGACTGGAAATCCCTATGGGCTTTTTGCATAAAACAGATAAAATATTAACTTATGATTTATTGTTTGATGATTACACAGGATAGATCATAGAAAGAAGAGAGATATGCTGTAATCATAGAGTAAGAGTTTATAATTTTAGTTATAACTGCTGTAAAGAAGATTGGAAGCTACTTCTTTGTATCTTTTTTCTTCTATTTTTCTTTTTCTTTAGTTTTCCTTTCTTGTACTTTTATTTTATCTTTGATTTCTTTCTTTTCCTTTTATTACTTTAAATTTGTTTGCATTGGTTTTTATCTTTCTTTTTTAAAATCTTCAAAGATAGCTAGATGATAGCTAGATAGATAGATAGATAGACAGATAGATAGACAGACAAAAGACATAGACAGTATTTTGGCTTTCACTAAATTCTACTGCTTTGAATACCAGCTAAGAACTCATCTTCTACTGAATAATTGGTAGCTATAAATTGGCATTGTTCATGTATTAATTAAATACTTTATGGCCAACACTTGCCCTGTATGTGAAGATGAGAAAAATATTTTCCATTTCATTAAATGAATTTAGTTGAAAAGAATTAATCTAATAGTTCTGTATCAAGCCTTAACATTTCAGAAACAATGGAGATGAAACATTCCAAATGTGTTGTTTTGTTTAGACATTTATTTTAAATATATTTTGTTTTGATTTGCTGCAAAAAATGTTTTGATTCATTGGCTTAAAATAGTACATGCTTTGGGAATATCTTCAACTAATAATTATTTCAAGGCACACCATTATCAATGTATCATCAAAGCTTTCAAGGAGAAGGGAAAATGGAAAGTGGAGTGGCACCCAAACTAGGCTTAAATAATAGAAGAAATACAACATTTCTTAATGCCTACCACTGGTTTCTCCTCCCCACCTAAAACACACAGATAAATATTGCAAAAAGTAATTCCAATTATGAGAGAAACTGTTGACTTTCAATTATAGAGAATTAGGTAACACATTTATTTTGCTTTTAAAGTGAGTTTTTACATTTTCACAAAGTAAAAAAAAAAAATCTTCAAGCATACGTGACACCAATATAGATCTTTCTGGTGGCCAGGTAAGGAATGGTTACATAGACCTTGCTTCTCTTTTCTCACCACCATAAATGTTAGCTGTAATTTTAGTGGAGTTTGCCCAAGAGAAGCAGATTCCTGAGGACTACCTTTTACAAATGTATGGAATTGTCTATGTCTGTGATTACACTGTTGTCATTTTCCCTGTGTACAATTCAAATCAAAGGCAGGTATTCATATTTCTAAATCAGGAATTCACATTTCTGAACCAAAAATTGCATGTAGTTTTTAAGTGGCATAGTTGAAAAAGTATGCAGAGTTATTATAGTCTCCTAAAATTAAATCTCTTGTCTTTCTATATTTTCTTTTGTATTATTTTAATCATCAATTTGGCAGTTACTTCCTGAAAGGTTCTACATCAAAAGTTTTTTGGGTTGCACTATGTCTCTTTCTATATTGAAACTTCAGTTATCAAAAAACTAATAAGCCTGTAAATAAATAATACTGTGAGATATTGAGTAATATAGATTGTTCAATTTGTCAAGTACCCAAGAATGTCCATTTCTGTATTTGATTTTAACTATCAAATGTGATATTGAATCCTACATATGTTAATTTTAACTATTGTATGGAAAACAACTGCACTAGCTTTAAATCAACCAATGGAACAGCTTGCCCTCGGAAGTTGTGGGAGCTCCATCACTTGAGACTTTCAAGAAGAGTTTGGACTGCCATTTGTCAGAAATGGTGTAGGATCTCCTGCTTGGACGGGGGGTTGGACTAGATGACCTACAAGGTCCCTTCCAACTCAGATTATCTGTTAAATCTGTTAAATCCAATTAACATGAACAATTCATTAATCCCAAACATAGCAAATAGAAAATTATCCTTTAATGTCTAGTATAACTGAGCAATATAGCAATTGATGCAATATGGCTTGTGCAAACAAAGCCATTTATAAAATTTTGTCTTAACATGAAAAAACATAGACCTCTATTTCCATGAGAATTAATTCCATGTGTATTTACTTGTTAAAAAGGACCATTGATCAATCCTGTGAACAAAATCACCATTGCCCTAGAAGATGAATTATGCACAAATCATTTCGGTTCTGATTCAAGAAGGTTTTGCTCCCTTTAAGCTATGATATATTTTGTTCTAGCAATTTATGAAGTTCACGGTTGACTCATTTGTAAAAGAAAACCAGCTGAACATTGTACATGTGTTCTAGCCACTATGCATTATATTCATATAAACTTAAACATTTATTTATTTATTAAATTTTTATACCGCCTCCTCTCCCAAAATGGGATTCGGGGCGGTGTATAGCCAAGATAAAATGCACTTATATGATGCATAGTCATTAGAATTTCATGTATATTAGCATATAATTGAGGAAAATGAAGTAAGTTGCTAACATATCTATTTATCTAGCTAGTTACCTACCTACCTGATCTATCATGGGGAAACCCTAAAAGGAGTAGCTATTTTACCTGGTCTGAGGCTTGAGGCAGAGCAATGGCCAGATTCAGAGACAGAAAAATGAGCCATGTTTCAATTCCTATTGCCACGTTTTACTTTAATTCCCTGCCATAAATTTAATGAAAGAGAAATTTAGGCTGGGAAGATTAAGGAAGTATTCATGCCTATGAGACACATAAGACTATGTTCCTGGTCACATGAAGCTGGGCGTTCAGAATTATCAACCGGTGACCAAAAGTGGCCTACAGATGCAAAATATGTAGCACATTTGCACTAGCCAACAGATAAGAATTATCAGTTGGCTATCTGGAGGCAGATTATAGTTTTCCAACTACTAGTTAGGAGTGGAAAATAAGGTTTTTTGGGGGGAAAATCACCAGATGGCAAATGATTAGATTTTGTCTTTCCTCTTACTTACCTTAAGGGAAAGCTACATGATTTTGTTCTCCTTTTCTCTTGCTGAAAATCACTACAAGGAAAGAGGAAAACAGGAAATAATATCTGTGTTGTTTACATGTGTGTTTATCTTAGCAATGCATGGCCCCTAAATGAGCAACCATTACAACTCTTGAATCTAAAACAATTGTCTATCCTTCTGAACATTGTGTTATAATTATGGGAGTTCAGGTTCAAGTCCATCTTATTCAAGAGAAATTCAGTGAGTGACTTAGCTATCAACTTTCTTTCAGACAATCTATATTACTGGTAGGTTATGTGGGTGAGGAAATAGAAGAGGGAGTGCTCCTAGATTTATTTATTTAGCATATGGCAAATATAGTAGTTCAAATGTTAAAGTCCAATCCATCCAGTCATTCAAGGACAGGATGGTCTTTGTTGAAAAAAATCAGGCATTGGGCTGGTGTAAGCTCTTGATGGACATTCAGATACAACGTGATGGATATTTTGTTGAGGAGCACTACAGTCACACTGAGAGTTAGAGTCAAGACCCCACTTAAACAATGAGTCCTGTCAGAAACCATGTTGGATACAGAATTGACCAATGCTGGCACTTTTTGTGAATGATCAATTGCATAACTGCCAGTATGTATATATATATATATATATATAGCATCTGTATAGCTCCTACAGAAAAACATGGAATATCAATCAAAGGGAAGAATTAATAAACACTTTACTGGAGCTAAAGTATTATTATATAATATAATATGATATGATATAATATTATATCATATTATATAATAGCCAGATATCCAGTTTGGTATAGTGATTAAAGCACCAGGCTAAAAACCTATGAATTCTAGTCCAGCCTAGCCAGGAAAGCCAGCCCATTCTCTCTCAGCCCAATCTTCTTCACATAGTTGTTGTGTGGAAAACAGGAAGAAGAAGAAATATTAGATATGTTCACAGTTTTGCTTTATTTATATAAAAAAGAGATATTTGTGGAATAAATATTAAATAACTAAATAACTATTTAGTAGTTATTCTTGGGTGGAACATTTCTGACTTTATATTCCATATTAGTTTTTAGGTAAGCCTTGCTTTATGGATGACAAGGAAATATTTGTAATATGTAAAGAACTAGTGATTTTACAAAACAAATGTAGAATGATGAAATACAATAGACTGGGAGATATTTAGTTTAAACAAGTTCAGACTATCAAGTATTATCAGATTATACCCACAGCTATGAATTAGAGACATTAATTCTTTTATTCTTTTAACTGCAGCTTGTCGGTGTGCAGAATATGAAATTCTGCTTTTGCAAAAAAAAAAAAAAAATTTATGCAGGAAATATTTAGAACAAGACTTTTTCCCCCTAGGCTATAAAATCACTCAGTCATTTCCTTACTCAGTCACTACCTCGAGCACTTCCTCTTAATTGTCTGAAAAATGCCAATATCTCAAGACATATAGTTTATTTTGTTTGAAACTATGAGGTTTTTATACAGAATCTCAAAAGATTCTGAAAATTTGAAGGAGGACATATACCATGCTGTTTTTCAAGAATGTGTACATATTGTTGCCTAGTAGTGTACCAAAATTTATTCTTTGCTAAAATAAGAAAATCCTATTTAAAAATAAATTAATACTGCAGGAATATGAATGTATAAGACTACCTGTTGTTTCATGTCCTTTGTACTTCAAGATGTAATTCATTTGCCTTCTTTTTCCTATCTTATTGAACTTGCTGCCATCATATTTATCATGTGAGGTTTACATTCTGCTAGGTTTATCATCCGCTAGGTTTATCATCTGCTAGATCTTAAAAAGAAGCTTACTATGTCTATTTTGTTGTTCTGAAGATGTAATTGTGATTAATCAGGGCAACTGCACCTGGCCTATACACTAGTATAATCATTTTTTACTTCCTCTTATAGGTGAGTGGCAATGGTGTACAATATTGTATTTCACAGACAACAAACATGTGAAGAACGTCCTACACATGGGTCAGCCAAGGTCACTGAAATTGTTTTTGATGGATGGGTTGGAGATGCCAAGGCACTGCAATATATATTAAAGATTAAAGTTTAAAATGATTCCAACTGTCAGGAAAATAAAATGACTGCTTACTAATATTATAGAGTAGTTCTCTGTTAAGTTAAAACACATACATGCTGCTTTCATAGATAATATCTGCCAAAAAAAGAAAAAGTCAGTCAATCTTGCAGAGAAGCAATGTAATCATGACTTATTTAGCCAATTCCTATTTTGTTTTTTCCATTTCAACTGCCAGTATTGAAAAGAATGGAGAAAGCATAAAACTTGGACTAGCCTATAGATAAATGAGATCCCAAGTCAGGCTTAAAATCAACAAACCATGGTTCCAAATTATGGCATCTTTGGGGGAAAAAAACTATCAAAACCAAAGGTTTCTTTCATGGACTAAATTTGCATATCACAACAAACTCATTATAACTTTGTATTATGTTTTAATTCTGCCAAACATCCAGTCCATCCACAAATCCAAACCAATTATCTCAGATTCTGGAAATTTATTGAAAGGTGGAATTTTTTTTGCACCATGGAAAATCTCACTAGGACCACAGAAATGGTACACAGCAGCTGGAACAATTATAAAGTTGTCAAGGATTTAAATGTAACAAGTGCTTTTTCAAGTTACAAAAAATGAATAAGTCACACTGGACACCAAATATTTTACTATTATTAGATGTAATGAGATAATGCAACACTGTCATTAAAATGCCTATGACTGAGATTTCTGAAGCATTGAATAACATTTGTCTTTTTTCTTTTAAGTTTAATTTACTACTGAAAAATCAGTGGGAAGTAGCATTTAAAATGTTTTCCTAACCTTTAAAAAATTGTAAATCACTGGTGATATATAAGCTCTCTTCAAGATGTCTTGGGATAACTCTTCAGATCACTGACGAAGAATTCTGGGAGTTGGAGTCCAAAATTATATAGAGGGTATCAGATCTGGTAAAACTCTTACATATGTATAAATATGGGAATAGGTTTTTAACAAAGAAGAATTGTGTTACACACTTCCAAAGTGTTAGATTCCTTCTGCTGGTGAACAGAATTTTAAGCAGTGTTAAGCAACATTCTTTTCTTCATCTAATACTTTCAGGAAGTTAATATTAATAAACATGTATAATAATCAAGCAAAATCTTTTAATGAAATTGAATTGAATATTGTGCATTGCACAGTTGTAATTGAAAAAATATTAATAGTCCAATTCTTTAGTCAACTGTAAACCAGAAGTTTAAATATTGGGACTGGGAAGAATACAGTTCAAATTTTCAATGAACTATAAAACTCACTATAAGATTGATGAAGCCATGTGAATAGATGGCATGGAAGACAATGGTGTGATAGAGGCAAAGAATCAGTTGATTTAAAAAGCACACATGTACTCTAATCAATTGATCTAAAAAAGCATTATAAGGGTGAGTTGTGAGTTTAAGCAAAGTGCAGGCTTGAAGAAGAAACAGAAATTGCTGCTGTAACGTTAGCATTTCGGCAGAAAAAATCTTCCCTATTAAACTTCTAATTACCTAAATAAGAAGGACCTATTGGCAAGTTAACTTTATTCTCATTCTAAAGCCTTTCATTGTGCAATTAGCAGGTTAAGAAAGCCACAATCAAAGAATTTCTCCAGACAAGTATCACTGAAGAAAAAATTAATTTAGGAAAGCAAAATTTACTATAAGCAATAAACCACACATCTTACCTGGGTGAATAATCCTTACTACCAACACTCAGGCACCTCTCTTTCCCAAATCTCACTCATTTAATTCTCCACTGATGAAAAATATGATTATAATACATTCATATCTAGATTATAAAAGTACTGTATGCAGTTTATTTAAGTACAATATAATGATTTAGAATTCTATGCTCAAGTCAAATGTACTTTCTTATCTGTTGTTACTGCAAAGAGATACAGAAGCATTTAATTCTGTTAACCAGCCATAATTCATCATTTAATATGAATCTTCAGATGAACCCTAGCCTTAATTATGGTTTAAGAAAACAAGCCAATTTGAAGTTGGCTTTCTTCAAAACCCATAGATTTAGAGTCTTTTTCTAGTTTTGAATAAAAATAAATTGCAGTCATGAAAACATCCGATCCCCTTGAAGCTATTCTAAAAGCCAATGAGCCCATCATGTAATGTTTTCCTAAACCATGGTTAAAATCTTGCATATATAAAAGAAACCTCGGACAAGTCAAATCATTTTGCTCAATCAAGCTGAAAGGATTTTTCTTCTTACAAGCAATTAATTATAGTAACATGAACCAAAGATTGGAATAATTACCGAGCAAAAGTAATGACCATGTTCTTTTGAAAATTATTGCACACTTCTTTTATTACTTTTTTGACACTTGACCTTCCACCTGGCAGTAGCAGTCATATTCTGGTGTTCAGAAGCATATACTAGAACACAAGAGGGCGCATAACCAATAAGAAATCTGCAATTTTGCTATTAATTTGGTTGTGGCATCATCCTTCAACTTTCAGTTAACAGTTCACATGCACAATAAAATAAAATACTAACTTTTCTTCAATGAATACTTACAAAAAAATTGAGAATTATAAAATGCATCCTATTATGATATTTGGAGAGCATAAGAGATAAGAAAGATTTTGAACAGAAATTGCCTTAAGGTTTGATGTCTTAAATACAAAACTAAAATTTTGTTTCTTACTGTTATAGTATATAGAAGCATAATACAATAGAATAAGAAAATATTCTTCCTTTTCAACAACTGAAGGTATTCATTTTGATCCATTCCATCTATCCATTAAATCTATCTTCCAAATTAAAGTACCTCCAGAAAAGAAAAAAATGCAACATATAAGAAGGGGGCAACATTTACAGAAAAAGCTAAAAGCCTTGGCTTGTGCAAGTGGTAGAATTTTCTATTAAGCCAAACATTAACTTTTAAATATTCTTAGAAATTACTAAAGCCATACATACTTATGCTCTTTGGTTTTGTTGTAGCTGGATGCTACTAAAGGTGTAGCCTTTGCAGTTTGATTGAAGACATCTTTTAAATACTAAAATATATTAACAAGATCATCGCTCAATTGTACTTTTTCCTGATTAGTATTTTCAAATATTTCATTGAACTTGTGATCTGTTTCACTAGGAAAGAAAATTAATCTGCAGGAGAGTTAGTACTATGTTGAAAAGCTGAAATTATTATATTAATTTTTACATTCCTAATTTATTTAACTTTCAATTTTGATACATAGTTACTCTGTTTTAAAGTACATTTGTGAAGAAATGGTTGACACATTTTCAAAAGTATTTGGTTAAAAAGAACTTGCACAATAAGTGGAATTTCACGGTAGAATCTTATTTTAATCTGAACTCTTCAGACAGTGCATTCTTTAAATTACAACTACTTAACTATGTGAGATGAGTGAGTGGGTGGTATTAATAACTATAATTTGACAAATGATATTTGCAAAGGAAATACTAGTTGAGTGTAAAACATACAAGGTTTTCTGATCCAAAAATTACATGCAGCCTTTGTTTTTCAACAAAGGGATTAGATTTTCTCCATCCAAGTTTCTTAAGAAAGCACAAGGCTTTGAAAAATGTTCTCTACTTTAATAGCAATTTCAGACACATTTATGTAACTTCTGGTTAGATTTTTTTCTGCTATTACTATTAAGATATAGTTTCAGATACTTATTAAAAATGTTTACATTATTAAAAACTGGCTAAAGTAATAGTAATTTTTTGACAACTCAAACTTAATTTTAAGAGTATGTTTTTGCATTTAAACCAAATATTAATATTCAATGTGTATAAATGAAATGTTTATTTTAATAACTAACATGCAATATCTGTTATTAAGAACAAAACATTTTAAAGAAATGAAGGGCATAAATGTGGTTTAGGCAGTACAAAGCTATGCAGCACCACAATTAACAGTGACCTTTTTCTACTGCACTAATTCTTGACTGCTTGCATTTCATAACTTTCTGCAGGCATTCCTGGATTAGGATCTGCATTCCTTTTAAAAGTGGACTTGATGGTTAAATGCCATGGGACAAATTGATTGGATAAAAACAATATATTCTGGTAAACAGAAGGTAGAGTTGCATACTCTAAAATTGTTTTCAATTAAATTTTCCTTTTAATATCTCTGATTTTATACCAGTACTCTTAATATTGAGTCTGTCATTTATAAACATAAGTCTTCTGGTTAGCACCTTACTCTAGAAGAGGATAAGATCTCAGGGGTAACATGTATAACATTCTTGTTTTTCAAAAGTCAAAAACAGCTTTTTGAACACAAGTCAAATGTTCAGTTCAATAAACTTTATCCCACTCTCAAACCTTTATCTAATTAGGATGCTTTGGGTGAGACATCAGAACAATTATGTCTTGCAAAACAATCAAATGCAGAAAGTTGTTCTTTCTCAAATTTATAATGAACATTTCAAGAAACTATCATTAAAGCCCTTTCTGATGTGAAGGGGAAAAATATTAATGTCCTTTATGGTACACATGTTTCGTGACTTTTACTAGCTGTACTCTTGCTCTTATTAAACTATAAGCAAAATTGAAAATGTTAAATAACAATTTCAAGATTCTCCCCCCTCCTTTTTTTCTTCTTATTACTGAAAGGAAAAACAGCTTTTTGTAGCCACAGATGTTACATATTTTCCAGTAAATTAAGCAATCCTCTTTTATTATTAAAACAACAGTTTGCTACTCGTCACTGAAAAAGATCCATCAACTGAACAGTACCTCAAAAAGTAGCAGCAGTTGAAGACAGCTGCTTGGGCACTCTTGGCATGTAATTGAAGGATTTGAGAGAGAGAGAGAGACAGACAGAGACAGAGACAGAGAGAGAGAGAGAGAGAGACAGACAGACAGACAGAGAGATTTCTTACCTTGAGCATGCAAGATCCAGAGAGAAGAGATCAGTAGAAAAGGAAGAAAGTGCTCTGATCAGCTGCCGGTAGCATGCCGTTGATTTTTATGGTCAGGAGGGAGGAGCTGCTGTTCATTATGGGTGAGTAGGCAGACAGTAGCCAGAGGCCACTGGGACAAGCAGATGCTGCTGACTTTCACAACATAGCAATGGAAAATGCATGAATGCAAGGGAATAACAGGACCCTGCTTTGGTTTAGATTTAGGGCATTATGAGAATTGGGTTCAGTTCTTGTTTTGAAATGAGGACAGCGTCAATAATACCAAGACTCCATCCTTTGGGTTTAAGGGCACTTATCACTGGAAAATATTTAAGGATGCTTAAAGCAGGTTGTTTTTGTCAGCAGACCTTCATTACAGTCTCTGATTTACCAGACACAGTACTGGCTGTGTTTGCATGTAACATTAAATTAGAAAGGCTTAGTATAAAGCCTTGGCTTAGTATAAAGTATAGCCCCTGGCTACTGATTTGTGAACCATGATTCACAGCTCAGATGATTGAGAACCAAGCCACTATGGCCAATTCAATGAAATGCAACCAAAGAAAGCTAAAATGATAAAAGGACTCAAACATATTCCCTGCCAGACATGTTAGAATATTTTCCAAATGTTTGGAAAAAAGATTACTGAGAATGTAATAGAATTATGCCTGGCATAGAGAATTTAGGGAGATCTCTCTCTTTCTCAAATTACTTATTCCAAGGTTGATGAATAAAGTTAACTGGGAGGAGATTTAAAGCTGAGACACACACACACAAACCCTTCACACAGAATTAACCTGCGTGGACCTTCACAGAGAACAATGTGGCTCATTGCGACAAGATTCATTACCATGTTACCATCATTTTGAATTAGTTTTAAAGGGAAGTAGTTAAATTCTTAGAGGACATATCTTATAGGGCTATTGAAAATGAAATGTTATCCTGAGTTGAGCAGGTTTTTAAATAACAGTTTCAGAGGAACATTGTTTTCAGAAGGATATGTATTGTTGTTGTTTTGCCTACATGTGAATTTCCAAGAGACTGGCTGAATTATAATCACAATTTATTTAAATTAGGCAACATGAAAACTGATTAATCATAAACCAAAGCAACAATTTTCAAAGTGTACCTTGTGGCATACAAAAGGAGAATAGGATGGAATTGCATTCGAGCTTTGCAGGAACATAAAAATTAAATTAATTCGATTAATTTTAAACTATAGCTAAGCATTTCCAGACTATCTGGAAATTTGCAATTTTCCTTACCATATTACCTTTATTATTGGTTATATTTATAATGTGGAGTGTTGTTTTTTTTTAGTCCTTGAAGAGTTCCTAAATGACTAAACTAAATACCTCACTTTTCTACTTCAGGGAGTATCAAAGTCAAGGCCAATGGGGCAGATCTGGCTCATGGAGTACTTGGTTCTGGCCCATAGGGCCACCCTGAAAATGGTGAAGGATTGGCCCATGATGCCTCTGCCAAGTGAAAACGGATCTCAGGAGAGCCGCAGGTAGCCCTCCCAAACTCTGTTTCGCTGGCAGAGGGTTGCAGGAGACTGTCACAACCTAAAATGAAGCTTGGGAGCCTGTTTTCACCAGCAGAGCACTTGGGCCACCACAGGTGCTCCCGACACGAATGATGTTGAGCTGACCATGCCCACATTGGCCATGCCTACCCCGGCCCCCAAAGGTCAAACACACCCCTGATGTAGCCTTCAATGGAATTGAATTTGACACCCCTGGTCTACTCCATTCCTTGTTACTTTTCATAATATCCACAAATTGGATAACACAAACTTTTTAGACTAATGAAAGCTGTGAAGAAAGAGCTAGGGCCACTCTTACAAAATGTCAGCCTAGGAGGTTGCCCATTCATAACATGACTGCCATGTAGGAAATACCAGTTCCAAAGTAGCAATTTATCATAATCCTTTCTGCCACCAGTTCTAAACCTGCTATAGTTATGACTTCTACTGTGTCTATCCTTTTCACAGCCACAGCCACTTATTACTTTTGTGTTCTAAGAAAGTGTATTAGAAAAATAGTAACCTAGCAGGCTGACCAAAAGAAAAGGAAAAAAAGAAAAGTTATTTTTATTTTGAAGGATGGTTCCAAGTGTTTTGTTCTTTATTTTATTATAGATGCTTATTAAAATTAGAAATGAAATGTGTATTTAAGGGTGTGTCCCAAGGATGCTTTTTCAAAAGGCAACTGAACTTTGTTTTTCCTTGAAACATTTCATAACTCATCCAGGAAGCTTCTTCAGTTTCTTGAATGAGAAGCAAAATATCTTCAAGAAAAAACAAAGTCCAGTTGCCTTTTGTAAAAGCACCTTTCAGACAACCATGACCTGGATGTCTCAGAATCTCCACAGACATTTAAGGGAGAGGTTTAATCCTTCTCTCTCCTGTTGTGGCCAGAAACAATTAAGCCACCCCTAAATTGTTATTGAAGTTCTGATAAAAATTGACTCTACATCTCTAACTGTAGAGATGCCATAGTAAAGCACAACTGGTTCACATTTTTCTCATGCTGAAATTTTGTCCTAGTAGTTTAGTTCCATAACTTGACTGGATAACTTACTTCAGTTAGGTTTTATACAGATGCTGGTGGCCAATCTTATGCTATGTTGGCCGGCAATGTGATCTATTCAACTGTTGTAAAATACTTCTATCTATAGAAATACACACAAGCCCACACTCATTAATCTAATTAGAAGCCTCACCTTCACCAAAAAACAGCTTTTACTAATTGTACATGATGATGATGATGATTAATGAAAGCTTGCCTACAATACTTTGCCATTATTGGATATGTTCAACATTTTTTATTGCCTAGTATCTTCTTCATCTTGCTTGAAAAACTACTTGTTATTCTTACAAAATCCAAAAAAAGTTTTAAATTAAAATAAATTTTTAAAATGTATTTTGCTTCAATGCCATTACGGCATCCAGCAACTTCAGATGCATAAAGTTAGAGCTACTTTTACCAACTTTTCCTCTAATGTGATATATGTCCTCATTTGCCATCAATGTCTTGCCTGGATTTTACATAGGAAAAATGGGACTAAATTTCCATAAAATAATTAGTTGACACAAGTCCAGTGGACTAAACATAGGACTCCAGGAAAAAAAAAAAAAGGACCAAGTAGTATTAGAACATTTCAGCCTCCCAAGATATTCTATGGCGTACCTCAAAGTGACTGTTTTGGAACAATGGGATTTTAACACCATCACTGAGTGATAAATTGGTGAATTCACATACATGCAAAAGTTTCAGGCAATTTCAAAAAGTCTCAACAAACACATTTGTTAATTTAGAAGATTTATGTAAAAGGCTCAATTTAATGTAATCTGTGTATCTAGCGTATCCCTCTCTCTCCCCCATCCCAAGTTAAATACTACATCCCAAACTACATACTACTTTATACATCTGATCAATTGAGCTGCAGCTGATACAAATTTATATTTATATAACCATTTTATAAAGTTTGTTCATGTGAAACATTGCTATTAGACTTCTGATTCCTAGCTACAAATAATTTGGAGGTTGAATTTATTGTATTGGAGAAATGTTGTATTTACTATATTTTGCTTTTACTTGTTTCTTTCTTCATGCTTTACTTTGCATTCCTAACTGTAATTAAAAACAAAGGAAAACAATTTGGCCGTATATTTTTCATATATCAAAATATATTCCTCTGGTGCCAAACTGTATTTTTATTACTTATTTATATTAATGAAAGTTTAAGGAGAAATTAAGCTGGATGACCTCCTTCATGGTGGAAGAGTTAACAATAGTTGTGCTCTTCTAAATGAAAAAAAATAATTCACATGATTGGTCAAAAGTGAGGTAAATTGAGAAATGGTGACAGATTTGAGTTTGGGGTTCAAAAGAGGGTCATGACTGTGTGAAGTACAAAGAACCTATGCTAAGAAACCAGAAAAGTAAGAAATACATTTTAAAAATTAATTTCAATTTAAAACTTTTTTTGGATATTGTAAGAATAACAAGTAGTTTTGCAAACAAGATAAAGAAGACACTAGGCAATAAAGAATGTTTAACATATCCATGAGGCAAAAAATATCTGGAGCAATGTGGTAACCTAAAAGAGGAAAGAAAATTAATATAGTGTTCTAATAATCCCCTAACAAAACTGGCTTCAGGGGCTTTCTGGATTTCAGCTCAGCAGTCATAATTTGAAAAAGGGAAAACATGTGCCTAAAATATTTTAAGGGAGTACATTGATTTTTGTTTATTTACTCTGAGAATAGTGCAAGTTAAAGGCATTTACATTATGAGTCTTAGCAAAATTTGCTATCCTCTGGCACTAGCCCTGCTGCTCAGTAAGATCATAAATGGGTTTGGGGATGACAGTAATAAAGGAGGCTATCTCGACTTCAAGTAGCAAGATGTAACTTGTGAATTCATGAAGAAAAGGACAAATAGATGACTGCAACACAAAATATGGTACTGTTTTCTCTTCAGATTATTATTTATTTCACAACATAATAAAGGAAAACTGCCTTTTAGACTTTTAGTTTCAAAGAAGGAACAGGCTTACATCTACTTTGGGATCTACTTTGCCCAACTAAGAGTGAATTTAAAAAAAAGATTTGAACTTGCAAAAGAGGTAAAAAAGTCTCCTATTTATTTATCATTTAAAGTATATCTATATAATATTTCAGATCACCTTCATTTCAGTGTTATGTGCAAGATAAAAACGTAATATAATTGAATAGAGCATACAAGTAACTAAATATATGCATAAAATATTTAAGTTAATAGCAATAGTGAGTAGTGCAATCTACAAAATAAACCTGGATTCCCATCAATTAAAAAAAAAAAACAACCTGAAAATTCAGACAGTTAAGGCTTTTTTTTAGAAATAATTATGGATGACACCAGATAGACATACTTTGATGGTTAATTTTGTAATAAAAACAGGTGCTAAATAAAATACTCTATCTCTTATGATTGGCAATCAATAGATTTCTCAGCTGAAAAATATCATTGGTAACAGTAGAGGGAGTTGCACTTACTTCTTAAATGTATGATTTGAATGGAGAGTTACAGTTATGTTCCATTAACTTTTAAAAACTCAGTGTGCTTACAAAACAGTAGGAGCTCTAGTGAAATAGCCAGGAAAGAAACCACTATTAATTCTCTCTCCCTGTCTATCCAGGATTATATGGTGAAATTTTTTGGGAAATTTTTAAAGTATATGATTTATAAACATTTACAGATTGTAAAACAGCCCCCAGAACAAGAAAATTAGGAAATATATGGAATTAAGGAACAATTTTAGGTACACATTTTCAAAATTCATTTTAAAAAATCAACAAAAAGGTTATTTTTCTCCCCAGCAGGAAGCACATTCCAGAGACCTGCTGTAATTGCAGAGAGTATTCATGAATTGTAAAATGTTCTAAAGCTAAATGAGTAACTATTTAAATCAAGCCATAGCACCTTTAAAAAATCCTTCCATCACTCTTCAGAATAATTAGACTGTCTATTTGGGAAAAAAGTGGTCAAAACATTGACAGAAATGCATAAGGATAATGAATTCATTTAGAACTCTATAAAACAGAAAATAATTAAAATGAAGGATATTTCCTACACATATTTGATTATTCATACTGAATGGTTTCATGAAATTCTTCCAAATATGGTAGTTGGATTACAAACTAAAAGCCTTAACTGTTATCTTGTTATGATGACCCAGAGTGAAACACAAACGTAACAAAATCCAAAACATAAATAAATGTCCTTTAATGCCTCCAACTTGGCCCCACTGTTCAATAATTCTCAGTTGGAGATAAAACTTATTCAAAAATAGTCTTTAAAAGAAAGCAATACAGTCCGAACTTAATGAGCAATAGAGATGAAATAAAAAACCCAAAACAAACTGCAATGAAGGAAATTCCACAAAGGACCAGGATAAGTAATTGCCAACTTCAAAGAGATAACAAGGCAGAGTCTGTTGGAAGGACGCCAACCAAGATAACTTGAGACTAAAATAAAATATGCTTTGCTTCTGGCAATGCTATGTTGTAACCATCTCTCTTATATACTATTCTCCCCAGCTGCAACTAATGAGGGGGATCTTGGCCGTTTCCTCTCTTGTAAGCCAAGTTGTTTCCTTCTCCATTTCTCCCTGCGTGTCCTAGGATGAAGAGGGGATGGGCCTGGTTCTTTCTCTGACTACCCAGCCAGCATCTGCCCTTCCCCAGCCTTCTCCATAACCTCCAGAGCCACACCTCCACTTCCTGTCGGCAGTTCCTTTTCTCCCTCAGAGTCTGACTCTACCAAGGGCATGACACTTGTACTAATGAATTTGATCCTATCTTTAAACTGGATTCTGATTTTCTTCACCTCAAAAGGGAACTGATTCTTTGGACTGACTTTTGGCCTACTACCCAGGCCCTGGATCCAAGGACTTCGGTTAGCCCTTGTCTCTTATTCCTTGGTTTGAATTGAAAACACTCATATGAGAAACTCTTATTTCACATGAAGCGATTTCTCTTTTGCCAAAAGAAAATGTCACACTGTGATTCTGGCTTCTATGATTAATGTGATCACTCAGCACTTGCTTTGACATAGATATGTGGCAATTGAAAATACAGCCCCGTTGTTTCCTGTCCTGGGAACTTGCCATTGTGAACACGTTTCATTCTTTGGCCATGTTTTGTAATATGCAAGAAATGTCGAGTTCTCTCTTGAGCCCAATTAATGAATTTTACTGCTTATTTTTAATTGTTAACAAAAACATAAAGCTCAGTTTTCTTTACTCTAAAATATATAGACCACATTTAAGGCAGTTACTAAATCAACTTTCTTTTTGTTACATGAAAGGATAGCCTAAAATATGCATTTTCAAAACCAAACCAAAAATTTTGCTCTTAACCCCCTTAACGAGGGTGGGGACTCCTAACATGCCTTAAGATCATGCCACAGCCAGTTTGCATTGTTATACTATTCACAGTGATCATCCATCTTCCCCACCCCCAAATTATATGAAGCCTCACATCAGGGATGAAATTCAAAAATTTCCCTACCGGCTCTGTGGGCCTGGCTGTGGGTGACATGGGTATAATAGTAATAGCAACCAGGGAAGATTCTTTATGATTCAAACCATCCCTACTACCTCTCCTGAGCCAGGCCGAGGTCATTGAATTTCACCCCTGCCTCATATCTCTCCTGCCTCAAAAGATTGTTTCCTTTCTTATTAGATGTGTTTATGAAAAGTCATGCAAAGTCATAAGGTAATTGGCTTACAAACAGTTGTTTTCTAAAGGCATTCTTTTTTTTTTTTATCAATCGCTTACAAGATAAAAGGTATAAGTATAAACATGAGAAAGAATATAGGAAATAAGTACGAATAAATGGGGACAATAGGAGAGGGATGGTGGGCACGATGGTGCACTTATGCATGCCCCTTACAGACCTCTTAGGAATGGGTTGAGGTCAATAATGGCTAGTTTGAGGTTAAAGGAGTGAGGGTTAGGGGATGTAACAACGGTCTCAGGTAGTGTATTCCAGGCATTGAGTACTTCGTTGCTGAAGTCATACTTTCTGCAATCGAGTTTGAAGCAGTTTACATTGAGTTTGTATATGTTGTGTGCTCTTGTATTGTTGTAGTTGAAGCTGAAGTAGTCATTCACTGGTAGGACATTGTAGCAGATAATTTTGTGTGCTACGCTTAAGTCTAACCATAGGCGGCATAGTTCAAGGTTGTCCAAGCCCAAAAATCTCAAGCTTGATGATATAAAGTATTCTGTTGCGAGTAGAGAGTATGGTATTCTTCTCGTGAAATACTTCTGGACTCACTCAATTGTATTAATGTCCGATATACAGTGAGGATTCCAGACTGATGAGCTGTATTCGAGTATGGGTCTAGCAAAAGTTTTGTATGCTCTAGTTAGCAATTCGATATTTCCAGAGGACAAGCTTCATAAGATTAGATTTACAACTCTTAATGCCTTTTTGGCAATGCTGTTACAGTGAGCTCTGTCGCTTAAATCATTTGATATGAGAACTCTAAGGTCTTTGACAGAGTGAGGATCATCAACGAGGTCATATCTGTCTAATTTGTATTTGTGTACTGATTTTTTTTACCAATGTGTAGACAGAGCATTTGTTGGTAGAGATTTGGAGTTGCCAATTGTTTGACCATTCAGACACATAATCAAGGTCACTTTGAAGGCAGTAGAATTGCCGGTGATGTTGAATAATTTTACGTCATCTGCAAAGAAGACACAGTTGCTTATCTTTATGCATTGACTTCTCATATATTGTAAACATAGTAATTTTTTTTTACAGTCTATGGGAATTCTCATAGGTCATTCGCTGAGGAGTTTAGTGGCATGTAATACAAAAGGCAGTCTGGTCACACTTCATTGGCCTTAATAACAACATTATCCAATGACATACACCCTCATATTTCAGTTCAGCCACTTAAATAACTGACCTTGACCTTCCTGAATTTGTATAGATTTTACTATTTATGTCAGAAATCTTTTACTAGACAACCTATGACTCCTTGAGCTGACCCTAAAATGCTGTTTGCCACATAATCTTCCCTTTCTGGCTCTGCCTCTTCATTTCTCCTCATTCTGTGCCTTTTGTTGTAATTCTGGAGACCTGCAACCTTTTATCTTCTGCTTCTTCATCTCTTTTGCTTTTGTTCTTTGTCTCTGATCCTAGAGACATGCATTTCTCTACTCTTTTGTCTCTTCCTCTCTTCTCCTTCTGTGCCTATTGTTGTCTTTCTGGAGACGTGCATGTTTCTCCTCTGTCTCTCCTTCTGTTTTATTTGTCCTGACTGTTTAAAATTTTAATTCCACCAGATTATGCATTCTTTAACTTAGCAGATTTGAGATACCTTGATTCAAAAACTGATGTGGTATAATGCACCAGAACTGAGAGCAACTTCCAACAATCTGCCTAGCCTCCCCATTGATTTTGCTTCTGGGAAGCTGGCAAAGAACATAGGAAATCATGATCACATGACCATGGAGATGCCACAACAGCCAGGACTTTGCAAATAAAAATGGTGTGGACATAATGGAAATTTCAATTCCACAGGAGTAATGGATGCCAGATTTTTAATGCATTCTTTAGGTTAGCAGATTTGAGGTACTTTGATATAAAAATTGTTCTGGTATAATGCACCATTTGGTACAGTTGGCTAACTGGGGATGTGGGGTGAGTTTTAATACTACTGTATATAAGATTTAATCTTCAAGAACAGGAATATTTGGCTGATTTTCTTCATATAAGTGCACGAAAGTAGTTTTGAATCTGATTGTTCATTCTAACTGGACCTATTGATAAAGCATTATAATGCTTTATAATCTAATTATAAAGATTATAATTAGATACCTATTATAATCTAATATGATATAATTAAATATGATATAGTATCTAATCTATAATTTTTTTAAAAAATGCAGAGTATGATTATAGACAAACTAAAAGTCAGTAATATCAATATTACATGTAAAAATAAAGTAGAAATATTCAAAATTGTATGTAAGACATATGCAAAATCAGTTTACTTAGTGCCTATTATCATATGGTTACATTGTGAAAATATTGCAATTTATGGGTGAGAAGGACATATCTTTGGATTTGGGGAAATCCCAAGCTTTAAAAAAAAATTGGGTAACAATCATTGGGTAGGGTCAACAATGAAATGAAAGGAATAATCCTAAAGATAAGAGATACATTTCAAAATTTCTAAGTTTCTAAGGACTAAAAATGCCAGTTTATGTCGATAATCATCATCTAGCACTAAGCCTGAAAAATAAAAGTCATTTCTGTTAAACTGTTGGAATGGTGAAAAAGAAAACAAACACACACACACACACACACACACACACACACATATACACACAAACACACACACTATTTAAACTTCAGTGGGCAAAAGAAGACTTCACTTTCATGTCGATAGTGGTTATCTACTTAAATGACTTCATTTTAATATACAATAAGAATTCTCTATATTTTCATATGTTGAGTATCTCCTGATTATTTGAAAGCTACAAATGTGACACTTAGGTGGCTCCTTCCTGGCAGTAAATCCTATTGATGTGCTTCATTCTCACTCAACACATGGTCCAATTAATCTTTCTGACATTAATCTTTCTCTTAAATTGTGGATTTTTTTTCCTTGAGTGATTTTTCCCAAGGTCTTCCAGGAAATCTTGGCTCCCATGTACTATTTAGTATGCTATGGAACTGTGGAACAGCTATTTCATTTGTTGGACATTGCTTAAAGTAAATGCAACCTACTGTAGTTAAGAAATATGAATATATCACACCAGAAAATTGTTTATGATTATTGTGAAATTAAAAGATTAGGAAATTTATTAAATCTGGCTTTCTGATTAGATTGGCTTGTAAATGTGGTCAAACATAAAAGAGATGGTAGGAAATAAAGTGTATGTACCCATTAATCTCTTTGCTGCAAAGATTTGTGAGTAAGATAAAGATCAGTTTCTTTTAACAATTGCCCAAAATGTTTAAATATCGAACAAATCATCTGCAGACAGAAAACTGAATTAAAGCAAACAGCAGTAACTGGAATCTATGGGAGATTTTCGCTGCCAAAATAAAATGCTTTTCTAGCACCTCTAACTCAACCCATTTTCCAGTATGTGTACTTTATACTCATGTTGTAAGCCAGTGATTTTTTGCAGAGCTGTTTATCATATCCCAGGTGAGCAACAATTAGAAAAATCATGGCATTACTGTGTTTCACACATGAAAGATATTCCAATAGAGATCTCATCTTTTGTCCTTAAGTTTCAGAATTATAAATGTTTTCAAATAGTAGGAAAGATGTTGGCACTGATATAATTCAAAATCATTTATATAGATGTGGAGATTGGTAACAAGGGCTATTGAAATTGAAGTTACAATGGCAAGATTTTCACGATTCTAAAGTAGCTTATACAAGGTTGCCTTTTGTCTTTTTTTCTTTTCCCTTTTCTCCCTAGTGTACTTGTCCAGGCATATGCATGCTGTCCTTTTGGCTTCAGTGGCTTCAAACCAAACTCTTTGTATATCCAAAGGCTTCATTGTTTGGTTATTTGAAAGGAAAGCTCTTATGTCACAATGAACAAGACTAATAGTTTGGCATAGCAGCACCTTATTCCCTCCCTGCTTCAATCCTATTCTTCAGGAAGGAAAAACAACTGTAGAAAAGTCATCCTTTCTCCCAGGCTATCTCATAATATTCAGTTGTAGAGATAGTTATGAGAAATCTCAAACTTCTTCAGATCTCAGATATACTCACATAAAAAAACACGATTTGATAATGCTCTTTTAATTCTCTGCCCTTTAGAAATATAACCCTGAATTCTGAAAATATCCCTTTCAAAAGATGAAGAGAAAAATGCCTCCATTAATGCGTTTCAATGAAAATTTAGATGTTAGCCCTATATTTTTTTAAAAAATAAGAATGAATTAAGCATGTTTCTGTCTATTAATGAGGATCCAGGAACAGAGCCTTTTCCATCATGGTGGCATCCACTTTTTAGAACTTTTAGAAGTTTATCAGAGACCTTTAACCTGGTTATATCCCAGGCATGTGGGTCAGAATATGTGATAGATCCCTTGAGATAGTTGTAGTGATGCTAATTATTTTTTTTTACAGGGATGCCAATTTGTATTTATGGTGATATTGTTATGTGATAACTTAAGTAATGCTTGCCTTATTCCTGAGATTGAGATGAACAGCCATGTGGAATGGATAGATGGGTGGAAGAGAAAGCTTAGTTTTGCCTTCAAACAAGCATAATACATTTCTGATTGTTAATGAAGTCAGTGTTATCATTGCAGAATTTATGTAATGTTAATAGTCATTCTCTTCTTATCTAAGCTTGAAATATGCTTAGGGTTTATGAAAAATATTGTTGTTGTTTTTCTTCTTAAGACTTTGTTTATATTTTGATAGAATAAATGCCTAAACAAACTGCAGTCTCAATCTATTTTGTTTTTCCTGGATCTATTTTTATTTAAGTGGAGCATTTCACTTTATGTTATAATTGTTTACTCTGAATATCCACACATTATCTAGAGGTTTGAAAATTAATTTTAGCAACTTTTGCTTTGTTATTCTTTACAGTTTCCTGGGCATTAATTTTGAGGAAACCTTTCAAGTCCAACAGTCTATTTCAAAACAAGATGACCTTTTGATAAATGTATACCAGATTACTCAGTTTGTATATTTTAAAAGCTATTATGAATCTTCTTTTTCATGTGACAAGAATACTGGCGGAAAAAATAAAAATTAATTGATCAGTTTTTTTAAAAAAAATCAATAAATTGTTTTTCATTGCCTTTTTCAATGCCTCTAACATTCTACTTGAAAAGTTTAAGCTGCAGGAGTTTTAGGCAATTTCTTCCTTTGAGAGTGCTCAAGAGCCCAAGCAGGCTGACTTTTTGAAGAGTAAGAGTTTGTGCAGGTGATAAAAGAAGAGAAAGCAAGTATACCTTGGATGTATTTTGCAGAATTCAAAGCTTTTGCTTTGCCCTACCAAATCAGAAAATCTATCTCAGCCCTCAGAATTTTTACCATGTTTGTAGTAAGATTTAGAACCCTGTATAAGAAAACATTCCATAACAGGCTAGCTTAGGCCTTAATAACTCTTTATCAAATTCTAATGACTATATGAATTTAAATCAATTGCAGATCCAGCAATTAGACAGCATCCTCCATGATCTATGAATCAAAGTGAGCTGTAAGTATGTGTGGGGTGACAAAGTAGAATTTATTGCATGTTTATTTACAATATTACTGTGTAAGTAAGCCTGAGGTTCTGATAGCAAAATATATTAATCACTCCTATTTTGATAGGCACATGCTACTACTTCCCAACAATTTCCCACAAATGTTGTTTGAACCATGAATCTCCTAATTTGGACATCAGTATCCTTCTCCAGTTTGACAAAAGCACTCCATGTGTAAATCAAGGAAGGTACTAATATTAACTCTAGAGATACAATATTAGGATAAAGAGAAGTTACATAAGAGGACAGTATGGGAAACCAAAAAGGTGATAGGCATATTGTTACAGATTGATAAAAATTAGAGAAAACCAGATAGTGGGTTTTTTTCCACCAAAGGACAAGTTTATAATCAGAAGATTGCTTTTTTTTTCTATTTGTGTAGCTGGATAATCACCTAGCAGGAATGCTGAGACTCTTGTGTAAAACAGGGACTGGACAAAATGTCTTAAAAGGTCTCTTCCAGTACTGAATTGCTATCACTATTTGTTACTGGAATGCAACTAATCAGAGGGTAAGTTTATTTTTTAAACTTGTTACCATACATCTGCAACCAATTACAATTCTTGGAGAACAGTTGATATTTAGTATATGAGAAAATGTTAAAAATTATATTTAATGACCTGGGTCACAAACTACCTGTGGAGGTAGGAACAAATGATGCCGTGCACTGTTCATTCCCAGCCCATTATGCATACATCTCCCAGTTGTAGTTTTTTTCTGTTCCATGTTGAAAACAGTGTTTCTCAAGTTCTGCTGGCTCAAGCATTGCTGATAGGTCTGCCGCACTTTTCTTTCTTCTAGGCAATCCCTTGTATCCAAGTCGATACTGCATGCAGTGAATCTTTCCCATCCCTAGTCTCATCAATGATTGCTTCAGTTGTCTGATCTCTGCTTGTAGTTACTGCTATCAAAGACACTTCTGGGGTATAATTGTTGGAACATCTATACATTCCATCCACCTGAAACATTTTTAGCTACCATTCTCCCCCAGAGTTACTGACTTTAGTGTTCAGCTTTTTTGGGGGGTGGGGGTGGAAGAGAGGAGAATTAAATCCACCAGTAATCTCCAAATGTTGGAGATTTCTTCCTTTCATTTTCTTTTTACTCAGCTACCAAATAGCCCAAATGAATGGGCTTTGCATGCTTAAGATTACATGACTAAAATTCTAGATTGCTTACTTGAAGTCTAAGAAGAATCAACAGAGTTGTTGCATGCATAAAATCCCTCCGTGTGGGTAGACAGATTAGATGTAAAACCTGTGAAATCTTGTGCCTCGTGTTCTGGAAAGCTGCTGCCAGTCAAAATAGACAAATTAAGAGACTGTAAACTAGTATAAATGTCTTGCTATATCTTTTCTAATTCTTTGCTATGGAATATGAGATTTATGATATCTTGTGCTCTATAATAGGATCCTTGGGAGAAAAAGCACCTGGGAGTAACTTACTGGAGCAATTTGTGACTTTCCCTGCCAGCTTTTCCAATGACTTTCTTTGTGGGAAGTTGACAGGAATGATTGCAACTGAAGGTTATGGCTTGTCACATTGTTATAATTGTGAGCCATGTCTTGTGATTACCAGTTGCAATCATCCCTGTCAATTTCCCATGTACAAGTCAATTCTTTATCTTAAAGTTAATTTGATTTCCAGACAAACCATATTTCCAACAAATATTTAGAAAGTTTACATATTCAAACAACTTCAGAGGTAAATATTGACAAACATATATATAAACTTTTCCTAATTAGACATCAGTAGCAAAAACCAACTACTGCAGGGGTAATGTATAATAGCTAATATTATACAGTATACATTTTCCCCAGAAACATCACTTTTCACTATTTTCTTGACTGGTTGACATTTTGTGGAATCAAAATGCAACAGAATAAGACTGCATAAATCATGGCCTGCTGGACACAAGATAAAACCAGCATCATGGAAACTATTGTAAAGTGGACCTTTCCAGCCTATCCCGGGTTCATCATAAATAACAAATGAACAAAGACTTTGTGATTTCATTTTTTAAAATGAGATTAAGAAAAACAATATTTTTATCTAAAGAGCTAGTTGACTTTTAGAGAAAGGAAAATTAAAACCAATAATTTTAAAATACTATAAATAATCAAAAGTGAGGTTTAAAATTACCTTCATGGATATTATTTTTTTAAAAATCCTAGTGCCTAGCTGTAATAATCCACATTTCTAGTGCAGAAGAACTTAGTCATCAACGTTGGTTATAGTCACATTAGAATGTGAGAAAATATTTCTTCAAATAATTGTTTTATTTGTTTTTGATTTGGAAGAATACAATGGAAGTAAACAAACTAGACTGTTCAGGATAATCTATTCTGAAATAATTGCAACTAGTCTATATGTAATTTAATATAATAATATATATGGGGAAAAAGAGGAATGTGGGTAAACTGATTGGATACACACAACAAACATAAATGATGGTTTATTTAACCATGCACCATTGAATAAACCATAATCAGATGGTCTTGCAGAACACTCTAAGCAAGATTCAAACCAACCACATAAAACAGAGCCTGTTATATGCACCAGGAATTTATTTGCTCAGGAAATGTCTTGGTGATATAGCAGCTGTAAATTAAAGTATGGAAGCCATATCTCCTCCTGCAGATCTCTTTTTTCTTGAAAAGTGCTGAACTGGATGAATATAGCATTTCTTTTAATTAGAGAACCCCTTACCCACAGGAATAATTTCATAAGACTGTTAATATTCACTGATTTATGTTGGAAAAGAACAGCAAATATACAGTGTCTGCTTTCAATTTGATGGAAGAATGATCAACATCTGCATACAAATGACATTTACCAAAGAATGAACCTGTTCTACATATTATGCTGTAAGTATCCAATTTGTCCTGCTATGGCAAAAGCTCCAGAAATTGCCCCTCAATATTAATTTGTAACTCATGGATTTAAGTTGTTTTTATTTTTTTAATATACAATCTGCATTACATTCAGTTCAAAGGTGCGCTATCAATATGCCATCTAATTTCAGAGACATTCCATCTTTAAAGAGAGTAACTCTCCCCTTTGCAAAAGTTCTTGTAACTTGGGGATCTTCCAGACCCACAGCATTTATTCATGGAGCAGTTTGCAGCTATGCCTGAAATGGGGTGGGTGGCCTTTGCAGAACTCCATCTGTTGTTCCAAGTTGACTCCTTCTAGACAGTCAGCTTTATTCACAGTTGCTAAGGCAACTTAGTTATGTCCTGACTGGATATGGGGCTATTCTTGAACAGCATTTGGAAACTACAATTGAGCCATAATACAGTGGCCCAAGTAGTACTTCATGCTCTTTGTTGTACCCATATAAAACCCTGAAGGATATTTTCCTGAACCTGGCCAGCACCTTATTTATTTTATTAACCTGTTGCAAACCCCAGATAAATATTTATGTGACTCATTTCTCTATGCCCTCCAAAAATGTTAACTAACCCTGTGATACTCCATGGTTCAGAGGTGGTATTCAGCAGGTTCTGACCAGTTCTGGAGAACCGGTGAGCAGAAATTTTGAGTAGTTCAGAGAACTGGCAAATACCACCTCTCACTGGAGATTTTACAGTACTCTTCCCCTTCCACTCCTACCAAGCCACGCCCACAGAACCAGTAGTAAAAAAATTTGAATCCCACCACTGCCATGGTTCCTTTTACTGTTGTAGGCTTAGGTTCGAAAAAGATGACTGAGGAACTATTTCATGTTGCATAATTCATAAACAGTTGTAATTGGAATGGTATAGGATTTAATGTGAGGCGTTTCCATAGTTTTCAGAGAGAAAAAGAACCCCACAGATAATTTGTATAAACTGGATAGATTATATCGCTAAATAGTATCTGAGTTTTACTATGAGTAGTTGATACCTTACTTCATGAAACAATGTGGACATATTTTGAGCACAACCATAACTAAACTGTACCATAACTGAGATAGCTAATATATTTCAAAACGCTGCAACATATTTCAAAACACCACTATTTTAATAAGTAAGGTTCTACTTTTAGGAAAGAAAATGCACAGGCATAGTATATGTGGTACTTGCTCAATATAACTGTCAAAAAAACCAACACAGTTCTAGGCTGCAATAACAGAGGGATAGAATCAAGATCATCTGAAGTGTTAATACCATTTTATAATGCTTTGGTAAGACCACACTTGGAATACTATATCCAGTTTTGGTTACCATGATATAAAAAAGATGTTAAGATTCTAGAAAGAATGCAGAGAAGAGCAACAAGGATGATTAAGGGATTGGAGACTAAAACATATAAAGAACTGTTGCTGGAATTGAGTATGTCTAGTTTAATGAAAAGAAGGACTAGGGGTGACATGATAGCAGTGTTCAATATCTCAGGGATTGTTAAAGAAGAAGGAGGCAGGCTATTCTTCAAAGCCTCTGATGGTAAGAAGCAATGGATGGAAACTAATCAAGGAGAGAAGCAATTTAGAACCAAGAAAAAAAATCCTGACAGTAAGAACAATGGAACAACTTGCCCCCAGAAGTTGTGAATGCTCCAACACTGGAAATTTTTAAGAAGAGATTGGGCAACCATTTGTCTGAAATACTATAGGTTTTTCTGCTAGCGCAAGGGCTTGGACTAGAAGACCTCCAAGCTCCCTTCCAATTCTATTATTCTGTTCTGTTCTGTTCTGTTCTGTTCTGTTCTGTTCTACTCTACTCTACTCTACTCTATTCTTATTATCTGGTCATCCCTAATTCCAATGGCTACAGAGTCTTTGTCCATTAAATCTAATTAATATTGCAATTAAATTACCCTGAGGATCAATAACTTGTTCACATTTTTACTTGCTTTCAACTATCATACTTGATGAACAATTTTAAAGATATCAAAACATTCATGCTATTTTTCACTTTGATAAAGCTTCTGTAGATGTTAACAATAACTGCACAGAAAAGCTCAGTGATTCTATGGGATCAACAGAAAGTTTTTTTTATAATTACAATCATTTCTTACTTCTATCATACAGCTGGCAGACTGATGAATTGAGTGCAATTTTATGTAAACTGAAGTTTAAATGCATGTTCTATATAGTTCTGGGAGCTACAGTAAACTTTCCAGAATCAGACCTTAATATCTCTGTATATAGTTGTTATTTTAATTAACAATGAACTATAGTTTAATTAACAACTAACTAAACTATAAACATATATTCAACACCATGTATATTCTTCAAATGAAAACTAAAAGAAGTGACAAAACAGTATAAATGAGAGAAGATGCTTAAATATAATTCCACAAGCCAGTTGCATATTTTTATCTCTTTTTATCAATTTGTAGATCATATTTCTCAGAATAAAGAAAAGTTTTAGAACCCTTAGGGGAAGCGATAAATAAATAAATTCTCACAACTTAGAGGGAAAAAGTTAATCTAAGGACCATAATTCCCATGGGCTATCCTGTATATGGAACTTCAAGAAGTTATTTTATTCTTAGAATAGCTCCTTTTCTTAGTAGCCTTTGAAGACAATAATTTGTTAGTGAATTACAAAATCAAATTGTTTAAATTCAACAGCAAATCACGTATTTCAGAGGCAAAGCAGTAATTATATCAATAATTTTCCACTTTGTGGAAAGCTTCCAACAGGCATAATGGACCTAATTTAATATTAAATAGAAAATTTTCAAATATATCCAACCTTAAGAAATAGAGGGGAAAAAATGACCCCATCCCTCCAATAGTATCAGTTCACCCAACACACACTCTCTGAGCTTCAGAAACTGAAAAAAAAATTGAAAGGTGCAACCCACAGCCTCAAGAATTGGGTCTGACTTTGACCCAAAATAAGATATTCCTTACACCTATATATCCCTTTTATCTATACATCCCTTTATATGCAACATGTAGTTTGCCATAATGTATCTTTTACATTTTCTCTTAAACAGTCAGCAACTTCAGATAAATATTACTCATTTTTATGCAACAGATAAAAATTACACAATTTCTCAGATTTCCATGTGGAAGTAATTGTATTATAAATTATTATAAAATCAATATTTTAGATTCAGGCAAAGAAGCTGCTTGGAAAGTCTAATCCCTCGGTGTTAAATCAATCAGTAATGTATTCAAATAGGACTCTGAGTAAAGTTCTTCTTAGTAAGCTATGAAAAGAGACAGAAGAAGTAAGAAATGATACTCTTATCCAGCCTGCGTGGCGTGTGAAACAAACAGTTTTTTTTTCTCAAAGGAATTTGAGTATGTCACTGAGATATTATCATTTTCTTGAAAAGGGACAAATATGGACATTTTAAAAATATCAGCGATTCCTTTCTGGAAATTTTTAACATTACTGTGTTAGTCCTTTTTATAAGTAAAAGCATTACAGTCTAATGAATGAAATATTTTAAGAATGCTTCCATACAATGTTAGGCAGACACTGGAATTTTTTAACATTAATGAGAAAAAGGACTATTGTTTAATGTGTTATGAATAAGGACAGTGCAGAAGAACACTTTCCTTTGATTCATGAAATATGTGGGTGTGTTAAAAGAGTAGGCAGCCTTTTTAGTAGGCAACTGATACTTAGAAAATAGCACCCGTTACCAAGGGTTACACTTTACAGTAAGACAATGATTCTGAGAGTAGGAGAAGTGCAACATAATCCAGTCATCTGTTTAATCAGTTAAAGCAGTGTTGATTATTTAGGAATATTGTTCAAGTAAATCAGCTTAATATGTTACATATAGTACATATATTCACATGTGTGTTAATATATCATATATCTCCTTCCCCCCTGCAATGCTCCCTCAACCTGGCAGGTGATGTTCATAAGAGGGATAAGTGAACCATGTTGTTCACAATGAACATATACTCCAGAAGGGACCCTCGAGCCATAAACGTCATCTCAATTGCCCAACTAAAGCCAAAAACTCCTGTTCTTAATTATTTTCATATGTACCGTCTTCTGTGCAGTAGTTAAAACTATTCAGGTAATATTAATTGAAAATTTAAAAAAAGAAAGAAAGAAGCGTTGGTTCCTTCAGTCTTCGAAAGGTTATCTGTGAAGATGTACTGAGCATAGATTAAGTAGAAGATATTTCAAAATATTGAGTAGATGTTATTTAACTTCAGTCTAAAGCTCTGTTCAATAATAATCTGATATATCAACATTACAAAATACAAGAAATAAGGACCCATAGGTGATGGTCTATGCAACTGTATTTCTTCCCAAAAGAGCACCATGAACTTGTGTTCTATCCAAGATGCTGCTATTTAATTACGTAGCAAAAAGGCCTGAGTCCAGTGTTGAAATGCTGCTGAGTAACTTTCTATCCAGAGGCAATAGAGCATATGTCACCTTTTCACAGCATTTCAAGATATCATTACAACATGGTGTTATTGACTTTTGTTTAATGAATTGATGTTACTATTGTACCAAGTTTATTTTACACTAGTTGCTGCGTTACTAACCCTCTACAGATGTTTTCTTTTAAAGGAATCATATTCTGAGATTGATAAGTACAGATTTGACAAGCAGCAGTGTAATTTATATCATTTAACCCATAAAGAAGGAAATATAAATATATAATTCAGGGACATATTCTGATTATGTTAAAACTAAGAATAGTTGAAAATGCCCAGTGTCTAGGAGATTGATCTGGAATTCAATGTACTTTCTTTGATGTAAAAAGGTGGGAAAGAAATATTTAAAATAAATGAATAGCCTAGAGCAACATTTAGTATCAGGTGAAACATAAATCCTATCATTTTTTTCAATTTATTAACAAATATTAAGCAGCTTTAAAGCTTTCACAACATTTTCTTATGGCCATTCTTGTATATTTTAAATGAAAACAAACAAAAATTCAACAGTCCAATCCAGATCACTTATATATTTTTCAGAACCAAGGAAAAAGCAGAGACAGAATTTATATTAAAATATTAGTACATTAAACTCTATAAATAAGCATACAAAGTTGGTTAGTGTGTGACATTTTTATGGCAAAAATACTCTTGCTGCAAGTATACTTGATTTTGTGCCTCTTCCCTTTAACTGAACGAAATTGGAAATATTGCCTAATCAAAATATATAAAATTTTCCTTCAGACATTCATAAGTCCATCAAAGTTGATGCTCCTAGTTCTTCTGTAGAATTTGATGCTCCTAGCTGTCTGATGCTCCTAGCCCTCTGAAGAATTTGCTAGCACAAGAACCTATGTTACAATGATTTCATCTACACTGTGGTGTTTAAGGGAATAAAGCATCAGGAATCTTTACCGGTAATCTGGAAACACTCCATTTTCTATATCCAAATCAATTAGATGACAGGAGGACTTGGGTGATTATCTTCAGGGCTGTGCAGAGGAATATGTGGAAAAACTGATGGACAAAGTTGCTTGATGCCATTCCTAGTTGGAATCTAAATGTGGAGAGCTCCTTCAGAGATGTTTAGGGAACAATCTGATCAGGTTGTCTGAGAACAGTTTGATCCTGTTCAACTTGATGAAATGGACAGAGTCCTCAATATTGTCAGTACAACTATTTACCAATTAGATTTCTGGTTGGTGACAGCCTCTAGAAGAGTAACCCCCAGGTGGGTTCAGGCAGTGATCAATTCTTCACTGAAAAAGGGGATGATAAGACCTTTCAAGGAGGCATTCTGCAGATCCAATCAGTCAAGGAATTCCAACTGGCTGGAAAGGCTCTTCTCCTGTTTTGCTGTGACTCCATCCTCTGGAACATCATGCCCCTTGAGCTGAGATCTTCATCCATCTTCTTGACCATAGGAGCCTTAAAACCTGGCTGTGCTAATTGGCCTGGAGGATGTGTCATATTGGAGAGGTTAATGGGCTGATAGAAAAATTCTACATCCATCTATCTCCTCCTCTGATTGTACCCAGGGATGGGATTCCAATTTTTAACAACCAGTTCTGTGGGTGTGGCTTGGGTGGTCGGCATGGCTTGGTGATCATGTGACTGGGTGGATATGGCTTAGTGGTCATGTTATTGGCTGGGTGTGGCCAACTCAATATCACTCACATCAAGACATGCATCTCGTCGCCTGGCCTCTCATGACTGTGGGGATGCTGTAACAGTTGTAAGTGTGAAAAATGGTCATAACACACTTTTTTCAGTGCCATTGTAACTTTGAATGGTCACTCCACACAAGCAAAGTACCAGCAAAGGAGGGGAAAAAACTCCAGAGAAGTTCCTGAGACAGAAAGTCTAGTCCTGCTAAGAATGTAATAAGGGTTAACCAAGAGGCAGTTTCTGTAAGTAACACCAGATTGTTCCCTTCCTGCCTTCCTTACAGGATTAGGCCAGTAATTTCTTCTAACAACTGGTTCTCCGAACTGCTTAGAATGTTAACAACCGGTTCTAGTGAATAGGTGTGAACTGGTAGAATCCCACCCCTGATTGTACCTTGCTCCAGTCCTTGTAATCTTTGATAATTTTAACACTGATTTTTAGTAATAATAGTTATGCTTTTAATATTTAATGCTTTTATCTTATTTTTACTATATTGTACAACATGTAGAGTCACAAACCCAAAAAAACTGGTCAAGAAACTTCTCTCTAGTTATGGGAGATGGTTAAAATGACAGAACTTCTCTGTGGTGGCCCCCATATTTTGAAACTACCTCTTGCTGACATTTATAACATTGGTCTTTAATGGTACTTGAAAGATAAATGAAGACAGTTTTGTTTCACAAATCTTTTTGTTCTAATTAAATGTTATTGGCTGTTACCTTTGAGGAAGGTTAACTATTTAATATAAGTATTTAATAACATGCCCCGTCTTTTGATTTGTATGAACTATAAAACAGTAAAATAAACAAGTACATTCAGACTACTATGACTTTTATCAGTTTTTCAGCATTTGGGACATATTGCCAAATTGTAGCAACAACATGACAGAGCATTTCAGGTCCACACTAAGGCTGTCATGAGAACTCAGGTTGTTTTGGGTGGATTACATTTCTTAACCTTTCTTTTATTGTGATTCTCTGTATGAACATTATTATTTCTCTGGCAATGAACATTAAACTGAAACAGCACACTAAGAGCTTACAAACGCCAACACGTTCCAGAATATATGGCAATATTGATATTTCATTCTTCCAAATAAAGGATATTATGTAGTTTTTAGAAAAAGAAAATGTCTGGTTTATTAAAAAAATAATTGGAACATAGGATGAATGCCTTCAGTAAATATTTTAATTGTTTACAATATGAAAACTATAAATATACTATAATCAAGGAGTAATGTTAAAAATATGCAGTTCCATCTCATTCCAAACTTGTTGTCAAGGTAGTGCCATCCAGATGTATTGGAATCTTACTTCAAAAAACTTCCAGCCACATTTTTGTGTTGAACTTTCCCAAAGACTCAGCTACATCTGCAATCCAAGGACTGATTTATTGCTGATGTAAAAATTGGCAGCACAACCCTCTAGAGCTTTATTTCTGAATAGACATATTTAAGACTGCAGAGTTAATCTCCCATGGCCCATTTTTAAACAAATAAATCTGTTGTGGGCCTGATATTTGTTGGGTAGCATCTCATTTATGTGCTTCAAACAATAGTCATAAAAATGACAGATTTACATGTAGTGGGAAAGAAACAACCATACACAGATTGTCTGAAAGATAAAATAAACAAATCAAAATTTTAATCTCTTAATCTAAGTAAGTAAGCATTTTAGCCATAGAAAACTTGAAAGAGATTAAAAGTAAATCATAACAACTAGTGGTATAAACAATATTAAATATTAGTTCCAATAGTATTATCTTCCATAAGCATTCCTTCTGAACCAACCTTTAATTTAAAGGCAGCACTGTTTTCCTATATGCTGGACAAAGCTTCTTTCAATTGTTGGATGTTCATCTTTGTATCACCTTTGATGGTATCAAGCCGGAGTTCTTTCTTTGCCTCTTCTTCTTAATCCGTTAACCATTCCTAGCATCATTGACTTTGCCAATGAATTTGCATGCATGACATGGCCAGAGTAAATCAGATGTAGTCTTGTGATTTTGGTTTCTGGTTTTATACAGTTCAGTGATAATTGGTTATTCTGGCTGCCCATGGTAGTACACAATATTTTATGCCAACACTACACTTTAAATGCATCAATTCTTCAACCAGCCATTTTTAGTGTTTAATTCTCATACCCATACATCATTATAGGCAAGACTATTGCTCTAACTAGCCTGCTTTTTAATATTTATATCAATATTTCTGTTTTCCCATATTATATTCATATTAACCATTGCAGTGCAGCCTAAGGTTATCCTGTGTTTGATTTCAAGTGTAGGACTTCTATCCTGAACAATTTTTGATCCAAGGAAGATAAATTCTTGAACTATTTTAAATTTACTCATCGATTTTAAACATTTCATATCCATTCAAAGCTGTTATCATTATCACTGTTTTCTTGATGATAAAATTCGATCCTACTTTTTTCACTTTCATCCTTGATTTTCCAGAATGTTTTTTCCAGATCTTCCTTGTTTTCAGCCAATAGCATTGTGTCACATCATCATCTTTTAATGACCCAATAATCCCTTGTGGGGTGAAGTCTGGGCAACTGAGTGGAGCTGGGTGATTACTGGCTGAATGCTCTTCCTGTTCCCAATGCGGAGTTATATTCAGCAGATAGATTCTTACCCTGCCCAGAGAGAGAAAAATCTGCCTCTACCTAGGATTAAACTCACAGCCTCCTGATTGTGAGGTGAGGGCTCCACCTCTAGACTACTGCACCACTCGGTGTTGTATCATTTGCATACTTCAAATTATGGTTTCCTCCAATCTTTGCTTTTGAATTAATAATTTCTGCATGAGCCGCATGATCAGCATACAGATTGAACAAAAATTATAAAATATATCCCTATTTAACTCCCTTACTGATCCTGAAACAAACTGTGTCACCACAGAGTGTTCTCACTGTTGCCTGCTGTTCAGTGTACAGTGATCTGATAAGTTAGATCAGGTGAGTTGGGACATCAAGGTCATTCAAGCTGCCATAGCTTATTGTGTCCTACACAGTTAAAAGCTTTTCTCTAATTGATAAAACACACATATGTTGTTCTTTGGTCATGTGATTGTTATGTGAATCTGACTTTCTCCATTGACTTTGCTTGTTGGAAGCCAGCTGGGAAGGTTACAAACGGAGATCATATGAGCCCAGGAAAACGCAGCTGTCGTAAATATATTCTATATATATAGATATTTGGCCAAACGCCCAAATTTTGATCATAGTTGCAATGATTGTAAGTGTGAAAAGCAGTCATAAGTCATTTTTTTCATTGTCTTCATCCAGGCTGAGTGACAATTAGATAGGTAACTAGGAATATTGGAACTTTCCAATAAACATTCAGAAAGACTTTTTCCAAATGTTTATTTTTTAATGCTGGTCTCTCACTAGCATAAGTGTAACACTAACAGAGCATATTGGATATTTCCCCTTGCCTTTAATTAGACTGAATTATGCTCTGTATTGTCCAGTAATGAAATACTGCAATTTGAACACAACCAGATGTTGGCTTGAAAAAAGTATTTTGCCCCAAACAGGAGGAACAATTATCCCATGAATTGCACTATCAATGGGTAAAGCCTGGATAGACCTTAATACATTCCTTTACTTCCTTTAGGCACAGTTCTAACTATAGCACTGTTTCTGCTTCTTGGCATTCTTCTTTCTTTTTCCCACTTTGGCAATTGCCTCTTTGTAGGTTTTTTTCTCATTTAATATGGTTGGCATCATCCTCAGAACAAAACAAACAGACTGCTAGTCAGTAGAGAAAGGAAAAGAATAATTACTGAAAAAAAATCTTCAAATCATGTTTAGCCTCATCTGGCCTTAGAAACACATGGCAATAGGCAGTCAAGTACATTCTCAAGGATGGATGCCTTTCAAGAGAAACAAAATCTGGATTTTCTGTGTCTAGACCAGAGAGGAAAAATGTTTTAGTACTCATTACCATTGAATGTATAAAACTCCTAAGTGGCTCAAAGCAACACACACGGGGAATTTAAGCAAGTTGATGCAGCCAGGTGGTGAAGAGCAAGAAATAGGAGTCAGATGTACAATGTATACTTTTACTGTGTCTTTGGTTTGCTAAGTCAACACTGATGAAGGAGTCAGTTTTTCTCTGCTTTATGTTTTACTTTCAAATGCAGCTAACAATATTTGGTCTTCATTCCAAAGAATTTGAATGGAATATGTGTTTTATCAGACCTAAATATCATATAAAGAAGGTTGATTGGCAAAGCTTGGATTTCTGGTTATTGCAAGATCTAAACTGCAAGGCACAAGGCACACCTAGGACAGCTGTACAACTTCAATGGGCATTTTGTGGCTTATGGTCCACAGCATTGTGTTCCTGAAATTTGACATTTATGACAATACAATTTTGTGCTTAACTCTCTTTGCTATCGAAAAGAACAGTTAAAATGAATGTCTTGAATAAACCTAATTTCCCCAAAATTTGATTATTCTAGCCCTCTAGTGAAATAATTGTTTTGGTTAAATTCTGGATTTTAAGAAGGAGTTAAACAAATTAGAACAACAAAATAACTAGTTGATAATGGAATCAGATCTTTAGAAAGGAAAATTTAAAAAATAGTAACTGTTTAGCCTTCAAAAAAGACAACTGAAGTCCAGGGCATCCCAGTGGTAGTGAGGTGTGGTAAAAATCTCAAAACGCAATCACCATTTTGACTTTTTCTTTTTCTTTTACTATCTCTTCCTGTTAAGAGTGGATGTCATAGCATTCAAATATCTGAAAGCTGCCCGAAAGAAAGGCAAGATCTGTTGATTGAGATTAATGGATTCAAACTGAGTGTTAGAAAAAAATAACCTAAAGATAAAAGTGATACCCAGAAAGATGGTGATTCCCTTTACTTGATTTAGTGAGGCTAAATAATGATCTGTTAACAAATATTTTATTTGGATTTCTGCATGAAGCAGTGGTTTGTATTTAATGACCTAAACATTGTTCTGTGGTGTTTTTTTTCACCACCTCTGGATCTGCCAAGAATGGTACAATTTAATCTCTTTTCTCTCAGATAGAAACTAGGAGGAGAAAGTGAAGAATACAATTCTATAAAGACAGTTGGCAGGATAGATGTACTGGGAACACAATAAAATTAGCTATTTGATTTGTATTCTGAAAATGAACATCTGTTTGGACCCCCTGAGACCAAATGGGACTTCCAGTGGTGGCCATAATGGCTCAAATGTCTTCGGGCTTGATTGTCTTGGTGTGGAGTTGGTTCCTCGGTTCTCAGCACGCTCTGAAAACTCTCATAAGGTGCTTTACTTGTTGCAGACCAAGTAGAGAACTGGAAATCTACTTGATAGCAAATGTACCTTAATATTATCATTTTACATACAAAAATGTGAAATCACAGCTACCAGTTCCTTATCTGGTGTTGGCCTTCATATGCAAGTTCTTCCCTGGAACCTAGGATGTTGCAAATGTATTATTAAGTGTGGGAATTTTACAGTGAGATTCACAGTCTGAGGCTAGTGGAAACTTGACAATTCATGTCCTGAGGACTTATGAATTTTTAAGGCAGCATCTAAGAACACAGGTTATTTTAAGCAGATTGGGTTTTTTTGTAAAGGTCTGATAAATTCAATATTTCCAGACATTTCAGGAAATCCTTTAGGTAATATGATTAGGTAAAACAATGGATTTCTTTTCCCAAAAGTGTTCAACTTCTATCTGCAAGTCTTGGTAGCTTGTAATTTTCCCAATGTTTTTCTCAGTTCTAGGATCAACACCAATGAGCGTTCTTTTCAGTAACTATTATATCAGCCATGTTATGAACACAATACCTTTTATAGCAAGTAATGAAAAATATTAATTAATTATTAATTAAATAAGTTTAAGTATGTATTCATTTTTAAACAATAATTTAAACTTAAATGTTTATAAATTATTGTTATTATTATTTGTAATATATAATAAAATAAAATAAGTTAATTTCAAAACATTTAAAATATTATTGAATATTATGGTGGCTCATATAATTAGAACACTGGACTGACAATCAGCAAGCTTGCATTTGAGATCCAAGTGCTGCTATATGATGGGGTGAGCTCCTATCTTCTTCCACTCCAGGTCCTGCTCACATAACATTTCGAAAGCAAGTAACTGCAAGTAGGTAAATAGGTACCATTTTTATGAGCAATTAATGGGGACATTTAAGGAGCCCCCAACCAGTCGTACCCTGGGCAACAGTGATGTCACCATTTAATCCTTTCAACCTGAGAGTGTCTTGGTGCTTGTAACATGAAAGCAATATTATTATTACACTTGGTTGCACAATCAGCCAGGTGTTTAGACTGGCTTTGGTATTTTGTATTTACCTATCAAATCTTTCCCAAAGATAGTTAGATGTTGTTATTTGATAGTGTTAAAGGTATGGTTGCAGGATATAAGCTAGTCCAAGTAAAGTTGCCTTTTGCAATAGAATAGTAGGAATTGTTTCAATGCCAATGATGTTTAAGTGATGCTCCACATTAATATAGTGGTTTGTGCTTAGCCATTTGCAATATATGAATAACTTAGAATTACAAAATAATTTTCTAACAGGCTTTGGCCACTAGGCAATTATTCCTGCTGAATTAAAAATACAATGAAAACAGTGATAGTAGAAAGATATATCAGCTAAATGTACAGTATGCAGTAATGATGGGAATATCATTCCAAATAATCTGGAGATGACCAAGTTGATGAAGCTTTGTGTGCAGAATTAGATTATCATCACTAGTTCTTATTGTTGGGACTGATGGAAATTTTAGTCTGACAATTTTGGCAGGTACCCATTTGAAAAAAGCTACAAACTGATACCAGAAGCTTGTGCGCTTTGTTCACGAGAAGCAATAAGATGGGGGACAGAATATTCATTTTATGCAGGACCTCTGATTTATGAGATCCTGGGAAACATTTATCTGTGGTTTCCTGGGTTTATATTAAGAATGCATGGAGGATGGAAATCAAAATACATAGCATCTGTGTGAAGAATGTTAATCAGTTTTTGGAATATTTGCCATAGAATCCGTCTAATGATATGCAACTGGACAAAAGCTACATTACAACATGTATGTGTATGCATTTGTCTTCTATGTTGTTGTTTTTAGCCAAAACCTATCCTTAATTTCATGATATGCTTAAGTGGAATCTACAGTTTCTGTCTGTCTGTCTGTTTTCTGTCTGTTTCTCTTTCTCTGTCTCTCTCTCTCTTACTCTCTCTGTGTGAGTGAGTGAGCCAGCGAGTGAGTCAATGTTCATGCATATTAAAAAAGATCCAGACTCAAGTAAAAATAATTGGGCTTTTGATCACAGGGTTATCTTGCTTGTTTGGGTCTCTACTTCCATACTATTATATTCTTTACATTGAACAAACACTGTACTAAAAAAAGAATAAGATGTAGCAATGTCCAATGGATGTAGATTTTTTTCCTTATTTGTGTGAATGTCTGTTATTTGTTGACTACTATGCCAATTTAAGCTACCATGCCAATATTAAAACTTGTGTACAAAAAATAATAACAGAATTGTAAAAAGTAGATTACAGTTTTAAGTATTTAATGTGTAGCCACACATGCATAAATTTATGGACAATGGGACAAGTATATATCTTATTTGTTTTTGTAGGGGTTATTGACATATGTTTTTGTAGGGGTTATTGACATATTGTTAATTTTAGGGTTACATCCTAAAGTTTTGAACTGATTCACCTAACAATGTAAATTAAATAAAAACTGTCCTAGTGTTGATGCATCTGCATTTTTATTCATTTTCATGCATTTTCAAAATCCATTTAACCATGGAATCCAACTTTGTGGAATTCAGGAATCCAAATTAGAGCCTTCTCAAAAGTGAAGAATATATCAATGAAGGATTTATACTTGCATATTTGATCCAACTTTTTTTGAAGAGCACATCAGAACTGATTTTAATTATTCAAAACAATGCCAAGTACAAGAACTGATGCATTTGTTGAATGATCCATACAGTATTTCAGCACTTGCATCTTCTTCAGAATTTGGGGACTTCAGGAGAAATAATCACACAACTGAGTATCAACCATTATTAACTTTATGAGTGTTTAGCGAACATGAACAGTTGGAAATATGAACTGGAGTTTCTTATACTTTATTTTCAGAACCACATGTATTTTTATTCAACTTATAATTCATTGCTTTTCAAAAACATCAATGAAATTTTAAAATATTGAATGTTTTCAGGGCTTTTTAATTTTAGTGTTTTAGCAATCAGTACAAGTTCAATTAGATTTGATGGCCCAAAACATTTGCAGAATCCAATCAACATAGTTTCAAAATGGTTTAAAAGAACTAAGCTGTTAAGTATGTGGCCCTTGATGAGGCATTTTTGTGCTAAAAGAGAGCAAGAAAATAGCTAGGAAAGAGAAATAGAAATGACAACTTACACCAATTGAATTGAATCAAAAGTGATTGAAGAGAGTCTATAATTAGATAGAATCACTAATAATTAGAATCACTAATAATTACCAAACCTCTTCTTCTCTCCCCTTCTCTTCTTTTTCTTCTTTTCTCCTTTTTGTTTGAAAGACAATTGCTGAAACCTCAGTATCTATGACAAGCTACAATTCAAAGAGCAACTATTCAATTTAATATTTAGAGAAAAAGTTCTCTTTAAAAATTTTATTCATATTTTCAACAATTCAAAATGTCAAATAAAACTTGAAGCTAGGAAAATATGAACACCAGCCAGTGTTCATATAGTTGGCAAATTGCAAAGCATTAAAATTAGCTGCCTACAGAAGCCAATTCAAATAGGTGCCTGTTTGGATTTTTATTTTTTACTGTCTGACTGCAACGTTTCTTTTCTTTTTCCTCATATTTCTTTATTTTATATTCTTCATTTTATTTATCTGTTCATCCACAAATATTTTCTCAAACCTGTAGTATTTCATCTGTGTATAGAACTCAAGTGATTAAAAATTGCTCCAAGACAAAGACTTACTAGCATCTATGTTTTGAAAGAGAATGTGCCTGGATCTAGGAGCTCCTGAGGACTAGTGTCTCGTCACAAAAAAAACTTCTCTAGCAGCCCCCTTTGGAGAACTGATTGAGAAGATTGTAGATATAAATACAGTCAAAAAGAATACAGACTATGGGTATATAAACAATTAAACTACAATTATTATAAAACATAAAATAATAATTATAAAATTGAAATATATTTTAAAAAGAAAGATATGCAACCACTGGCAAGGAAAGAGTGAAAATAATGGAGCCATTTTAAGATTTTATCTTGACCCTGGGACCTCTAAGCCTAATGACATAAGTAAATTGAAATCAAGTAAGGGGTGAGACTTACAGTTAAATTTTACTTGCAGGAGATTCTTGAGAACTTTTAGAATATCAAACAACAAAAATAAGGGTTATGATATCCATTTTGGAATTTGTCCTTTCTGCCTGAAGAGTGGGTGGCAGCTAGTAGGCCAACCCAGTTGTATGATGGGCACTATTTGAAGTCTTTCTTTCAACTGCTAGACCTGTGATGGGGAACATATGGCACATGTGCCACAGGTGGCACACATCTGTGGGCATGTGAGCCGTCGCCCCAGCTCAGCTCCGCTGCACATGCGCTTGTGCCTCCCACCTGCCAGCTGGTCTTTGAGTCTCTGCCGTGCATGCAGAGGGTAGGGTGCATGCAGGGTGCAGGGCACATGCAGGGGGATGTGCACAGGGGCAGGGCACATGCACAGGAGGTGGAACACATGCATGGGGACGTACACACATTGCATTTTGGGGATGCGCGTACATGTACTTTGGGCACTCAGTTACCCATCACTGTGCTAGACCATTTGAAAAGGTTACCCATCACTGTGCTAGACCATTTGTTGTCTAAGAAAGACAATAAATAGTAGTCCAAGTCCTGGTTATTTTTTAAGTTAAAGAACAGTAAAATATTCAAACTTCTTAAAATGCTGCTGAGCAAATTTTCCCAACCAAAACAGTATTCAAGCTTTCCTAAATCATGGACTAATCCTGCGTGCTCTGGGCAGTTTATTTCTAAAATATCAGACCTGGACTTAGAGCAAATAACATGATTTCTGCATAGTCAATTTATTTTATAATGCTTACCAGCAAATTCTGGGAACTGAATCAAATTTGGAATCAGAATCTTTTGTAAGAGAATCAACTAGATATACAATACAGATATACCCAGATATACCCAGACATATATTAAGCGTTATTCTTCTCACAGAATTGACTCCTTGGAAAAAGAAATAATTTAGCTGCAATTCAAGAGGACTGGATATTAATCCAGTTATTTTAAAGCATCAGTCCAATTTACTTGGCTATAATCTGAGGACATAATTTCATTTATTAACTTTTGCTGGAGAAACAAAAACAACAGAAATATTTAGAATGGAAAAAATAAGAATATTTTACATTAAAATCAAAAGAATATTTGTAATAAAAAAAGAATTCAGGGTCTTAGATTAAATAAATTCTAGAACACCTTAAATCCTTTTGCAGTATATTTATTTGGCTCATCCCTTAACTTAAACAATAGGACTTTCTGAACTGACTTTTCATTTTGATAGAGGTTTTTTTTTTCCTCACAAGAACGGGTAAGAATTTTATTCAATTTTTAAATAACTATTTACCAACATTCATATATTTCTTTAGAAATGAGTTTGAATTTTTTAAACTGAGTGTGGAAGGAATTGAAAGTGATAGATTTATTTATTTCAAACAAAAGACTTGCATTAGCTTTAAAATCTCTATATAATTAGCCAGTCATTGAGATGATGAAAGAACACTACCATCTCTTTTTTTTAATTTCAGATTTTTTTCTGCTTAATAGATAAATGTCAGAAGGTATGTATGTTTTTTATATTAGAATAGTTAGTCTTCACATTAGAAAAATTGCATATTAGAATGTATTTGTGTACTATTTTTTAAAAAAAATAAGAATTTTTCATTGTAAGAACTGTACATGTAGCCTTCATATCAGCAGTTTAATGTCATTAATAACTTTGCAAACTATAGTAAATTCAGATATATTTCTCTTTTTGACTTAGAAGTGAATAAAGAGACTTCTTCCCAATATACATTTCCAGATTGGAAAAAAATTGCTGACTTGTGTTACACTGAACACAAATACTGTAAGAGCTGCTTGTACATTGTGCTCTTTGTCAGTCCATGGTTGGCTTTCAATTTTGTATATTGTCTATTTATTGTTATTCATAAAGTGACTGGTAAACAGATGTTGGTTAGTTATGTTCAGTGGATAATTGTACATAAATGTTTTCATTTGTTAAATTTGCACACTTTTAATTTTACACACCAATGGAAATAGTTTTTATTGCAGTGACTTCTTTATCATTTGAAACATTATAGCCACCTTTTTGTTATATACTGTATATTCTGGCAGTACTATTAAACAAAGAATCAGAACTCTGCTAGTTCTGAAATCCAAGGAAATCAAAATATGAAACCTTTATTTATGAATTTCTTTTGACATACACATTTCCTGAAAAAGTGCTGACTTGAAATAAAAAAATTAAGATAATTGAAATTTTATACAGAGACATTGTATAAACGGCTTATTATTTTTTCAGAGATATGTAAGTTCACGGATATGTTATCCAACAATATGGTCATGATTTGATGATTTTATACATATTGGATTGTTTGATTTGTGGTTTAGGTGCTGGACAGGGAAAACTGGGAGGCAGGGAAATTGAGGTTCTAAACATGATTTAAATAACTAGACTCTGGGCTAGTTACTTTCTCTCAGCCATAAGAGGGTAGCAAGCCACTTGTAAAAATGTTGTCAAGAAAACTACATGGATATGTCCGTGTAATCACCACAAGGATAATTTGAAGTACCAAAATAAAACAAAACCTAACATGGAATAGGGCCAGGCTACCTATGGAAGTGTATTTAGCTCATTACATAGTTCTTCTCCGTGCAGGGAAGGAACATTCAGACCATGTCAGTTAAAGAATTTTGATTGACAGCTCCTTGAAGAGTGCTTTCTCTGCTGTTGTCCCTTATCCTGTGTAACATTCTCTCCACCCTCCAGAGGCAAGGAAGGTCCCCACTCTCCTGGCCTTCTCCTGGCTTTCTTCCAAAAAGGTGTGAAAATATGGCTCTGAAGCACAGAGGAGAATTTAGTCATCGACCCTGAAAACTCTTGCTTCTTTTAATTAAATTTAACAAATGTTTTAATCATGATGTCTCTTTTTAAATTGTATACTGTTTTATATACTGTTTCTATGTTTTAATATTTTATTATACATTGCCCAGGGTGCTTATGTGAGGGAGGTGGACAGTTCCCAAATGTGATGATAGAATAGATAGATAGATAGATAGATAGATAGATAGATAGATAGATAGATAGATAGATAGATAGATAGATGAGAATAAAATCTATAGAGCTTTAGGATATTTGTCTCTGTTCAAATTTCCTTTAAAATGTCATGTTTTTTATAACTTTACCCTTGAATGTTACAGTGGCAAATACAACACATGATATGCTCCTACCACTACTACCCCCAAAAAATCAGTAACTGGTTGCACTTTTTACAATAAATCCAACTAAAGACTTTTTCTCATTAATGATCACATAGGTAAGAATTTTGGCCCATGTCTCCAAGATAAACTGTTTTAATTCAATAAGATTTGAGTTATCAACTGCTAGTTTTAAATTTAGGAGTTAAGTGGGGCTGGACTTTTAATTTGGTCCCTCCAAAATATTTAATTTGTTCTTCAACCATTCTACTTGCTTGCATGCTTGAAATCATTTGTTTCTGTCAAACAGACAGCTGAGCAGACAGCCTAGTATTCTTATGTAGAATCACAAGTTGAATTGTTCAAGCAAAACATCATCAAACCATGCTAGTTCCACCTCTGTGCTTGAGAGCTAAACTGAGGTTTTTAATATGGAATGCACTGTTTGGTTTATGCTAGGCATAACAATAGCCATGTAGCTGCCAGAATTCTACTGACTCATCTTTGACTTAATATTCTTGCAGAATTATAGAGAATAATCTATATGAGAACAATATATATGATCTTAAACAAACTTGGAATAAGCATCAATATTCCTTTTTGTCACCAAAAGATTCATCCTTAGTACTCTGACTTGAAACCCATTTTTAACTAATACTTTTCTGAAATTGGAATCATAAACACTGATTTTTTTTTGCAGGTCGTTAGATATTGTTCTGGGGTTCTTTGTGATTTCCTAGAAATTGTATGCTGTACTCTTGAAGTGATTTTAATCGCATTGTTGAAAAGAATCATTCTTATCCCAAATCATTTCCATTTCAAGAGGATGACTCTGACTCTAGGCCAGTGGATTTCTAGAACTTTACAAATAGCTTTTTAAACTTTCACAGGCCAGTTTCCAGGCTTTTTATAAACAGTTTAGGGCAAGAAACTTATATACAGAGGACTTCAGGCATATTTTTAATTTGAGCATAATGTACCTCTAATCTATGTAGTGAGAACTTCATTATAAGTAGTAGAATAGGAGTGGCCCAAGTCAACTTTAATTGTTTAACAAAGCATTCACATACTGATTATCTTTTTAATGAACTGATTGAACTAGAGGTGGCGATTCTTTACCTGGCACAACTCATAATGCAGGATTGATATTATTTCATCACTCAGAGGTTTCTTTTTCATGAGGTTAGGCTTTGCTTGTATAATTCATCTAAAGAAGTGGGAAGCTTTATTCCAATTTTTATTATTTAGTGTTAGGAAGGATACTAGGGCCCATTAAAAATGGACTAATTATAGCCCCAGATCCCAGTTTTTTCCATTAGAGATTGTAAACCAACTTCATGTAAATATAAATTATATTTGTTCTGTTTTGTTTTACTTAATGATGCATTACTTAATTGTTACTATAATGCATTAGAAGTCTTCACAATACTGGGTACCAACTAGCCACTGTTCTTGAGATGTAATATTATGTTTTGCAAAGAAGGGTCATGAAATGGAAATTGGCATATTAGTGATTCCATTTTAAGGATGTCTGGTAAATTATTCTGAAGAACAAATATCCAGGCAAGTAACCTAAACTTGGCCAGACGGTCTGCACATTACATGCCAGAGAATCCTAAATAGCATTGCATCCTGAGAATTTTTTTCAAGCCTAGAGAAAAGTTGATTATTATAGAAGCTGTTCTCTACAAAGTATGCATAACTGAAGGCATCTCTTATGAGAAATTAACTAGTCATTCACAGCTATGGATGCATTTCCTAAACATTTATCTTTGGCCTTTTAAGTAATAATTATAGTAGACAACCATCTGGCTAAAGGTTTGGTGGTTTTCTAAAGCTGTTTGGTATTCATGTCTGTATCAGTCCTACAAAAACAGCCCTGAGTATTGTTTCTAATGGCACCCTTGATCAAAGCACAAGATTGCAAGCTGTAACGGGACAAAGAAGAATAGAAAAGCTCTCAGTCTGCATGCCTATCCTCTTCCAGTATGCATATTAAGGTTTATCATTATACTTTCATTTGTCAATCTATTCAGTGAATTACGTTGTGTGATGCTGCAAAGCTTTATGCTTGTATGATCTGACACTTTGTTATCTATCTATCTATCTATCTATCTATCTATCTATCTATCTATCTATCTATCTATCTATCTATCTATCTATCTATCAAAGCTTCATTTCTCTCTTTTAGAATGAACAAAACACTCTAGTAATGCCACTAGTTCATGCATATTTCAAGTACAATATTCTTAGTTATTTTTCATACTGAAGATTAGGCATGGCACATCTTTGCCTTAGGATAAATGTGGCCAATGCTTTTTTCTTTCTTTCAGGCTTTGCCCCTTTTCTCTCCCCCAGAATTGAAAGACGGGAAAGGATTTCATCAGGATATGAAGCGTATCTGAGATCTGTTCGGTGTTGTAACTACTAAGAGAAGGATGAATGTGACATATAAAGCATAGTATAGAACAAAAGAAAGAGAGAAAAGGGGGGAACTATCTGAAAATATACAGAGTGTGTGCCAGATATCTTTTATTTTACCTAATTCTGGCATACACATTTTGATGCCCAGTTTAACATTAATTTGTCCTGAATAATAAGGGTTCCTTACTATTGCTGAATATCATATGAAGTAGATCTAGAAAACTGATCTACAATGCTTTCTGTTTCCAATCATGCTTGATAAACTAATCTGATTGTGTGTCCCATTACACAGCTGTCATGAAAGGAAGCACAAAAGTAAGAAAACTTATGGTGATAAACCAGATAATATTTAGTTCACATGATATTTTAGCCAAAACCCTTGACTGTGCAATATGGCTTTTCATTAATTAATTTACATTAATTCTTATATTCATGGTGCTTAAAGTTTTTGTACACTCATACATGAAAACATATTTGTGCACCCATAAACGGTATGATAGGCATAGGTAATGTTTCCTCTTTATCAAGGCAATAAAGTTTACTAATTATCTTTAGATTTGTATAGATGCATATAGAATAAGAACACTGCATAAAAGAGGGGGGGAAACAAGTGAACAAAAAGCACTTCAAAACCCTTAAAATTATTCAAAATCACAATTTATTATTTGTATATATTGTATCAGGCAAGTTAATATTAATCCCAGGAAGAAACCAGTGTTGCTAGTTAGCAAAATTAATTAGGAAGCTGGATGAGACAAGCAGGGTTATTTCAGAAAATGAAGATGCTATCCAAGTAAGAACAAAAATAAGGAAAAATGTTGGCAAAATAACACTGCAAATACCTTGGCCAACAGATCTCAATGGAAGGTGGTACAATAAAGGAAATTAAATAGCGTGTTAAATATGATTGGCAGGCATTCAGCAAGCTAAGTGTAATTTTCAAGAACTCTCCCTATGCCTGAAGATAAAAGTTTTCAATCAGTGTGTGCTACCTGTTCTAACATGTGCTGGTGAAACATGGACACTAACCTCACAAGGAGACATACTTGGCATTACAAGACAATATAGAAAGACCTGCACATGGATTACAGAACAATATACCACTATTCACTATACAATATCACCAAGAGAGTAAAAGAATTGGAATGAAAATGGACTGGTCACATAACAAGAAGAGCTGATAGCAGGTGGACCAAGGCAGTGATAGAATGGATTCCATGAAAAGCATCCACAAAACAGACATAAAACAAGATGGATCAACAACATCAACAAATATTGTGACCCCAATTGGCAAAAAAAGCTCAGGGCCATATTGGTTGGAAATATGCAGAAGAGGCCTTCATCCTGCATTGGATAGAATGGCTAGGATGATGATGGTGGTGGTGGTGGTGTTGTGATGATGATGAAGAAGAATTTCAGGAGCTTAGTCTTAAAAACATTAAGGTCAGTGAGACAAAGAAAAGGAAACAAATAATGATTTGATTATCAGTTCAGTATAGCGATCAAGGTGCCAGTCTAGAAATCAGGAGACTTGAGTTCTAGTCATGAAAAACCAGCTAAGAGACAGTAACTCTTTGTCATCCCAATCCATCTTGCAAGGTTGTTGTTATAAGAAAAATAGGAAGTAGAAGAATTACAGCCCTTCACTGCCTTGAGTTGCTTATAAAATATTAAAGACAGGATAAAAAAAATGAATAAAATTTAATAAGTAAAATGATGATGATGATGGGGGTAGTAGTGGTAATGATGATGATGTAGTATACGGCAAATACATAATGAAAAATAAATAAATTGCTGAATAAGCACTATTGATATGAGATGAAGTCTTTACATTAACTAACCAATTAAGTATAAAAATCATTGAGTGTACAATATCCAGATGGCAACCATTCAAGAATTATTTACGCACTGAAATTTGAAATAGTTGAATTAACAGTAATGTCCTAAAGGTCAGCTTCTGTACCTGGGAACTGGAAGATTGCCAGCATTCCACTTATATATATTTAAAACATTTACTGGGGAAAATTAACAGAAAAAAAAACATATAAGTTAAATATTTTTAAAGAATAAGAAGTTGGTGAGCTCTAGAGTACGTAACAAGCTGCCAAGTTTCTATCATTAACATAACTTATGAGAATGTCTCTTGTGAGATAGGAAGCCTAGTATATGCCAAAACATATCTGCAGCATGATCAGCATCACTTGCCCATATAGAAGAACAAATCATGCTTAGAAAAAATCAGCATGGCTCTGTTGAAGGTGGCCTTCTTTCACTTTTGTAGTATTACAAGAAAAAGGATGATCCAACTAGTAGATATATGAAGGCTTTTCAATGGCTGCATAATAATTAGGTCATCCTATTCAATTTTGTATGAGACAAATAAGTGAGGTTTTTAAAGCCAATCAGATTCTCAATAGCCTTTTTTGTAAAACATTTAATTACCCATAAGTAAGAGAAGCAGTGGATATCAAATTCCTTTTGAAAATGTAGTCTCCAAATTTCAGTGGCAAGACTGAATCCTCTAAGACTGTCTAGATACTGTTCAGCACTCTATGAAATCATATAAGATAGCTAGGAAATATCCAAGTTTTACAGCAGAGGTAGTATTCAGCAGGTTCTTACCAGTTCTGGAGAACCGGTAGTGGAAATTTTAAGTAGTTCAGAGAACCGGCAAATACCACTCTGATTGGAGATTTTGCAGTATCCTTCCCCTGCCATGGCCACCAAACCATGCCCACAGAATCAGCAGTTTTTTTGAATCCCACCACTGTTTTACAGATATTATTTCTTAGGATATGTAGTACAATCAAATTTTGTAACAAGATTTTGGTCAAAGTTAGCTACATAACTATTGCAATACTAAAACAGAAAGACTATGAATTGAATACTTACAAGTTTGTGATTATCACTTATATTTAAAAATTATGTTATTATTGTACATTTGTATTTTGTTTTTTAATAACAAAGTAAAGCAATTTGGTATATAAATACCATCTTTATGTAAATAATTTTCAAATTTATATTGGGTCAATTTCAGTTTTTGTATTTGGTTTTGGTGTCTATTAGACCCTTGGATAGTCAAGAGACTGTTTGGATCCAATGTTAACAGACAATCACTGTTCTATATTCACCCTTCTCTCTGGAACAGATTATTGAGACATGGGGATTATAAATTATAAAGATCTCTGGAGGATTTGGATTATCTCCCTCCATGGGAATTGTCTTGAAGTCCTTGGCATGGTACAGAATTGCACTGGCTCTTGGAGATGACTAGTAAAGAGACTTGGATGATGTTCTTGTTCTGCTACAATTCTCTGTTGCCTTCAAGTAGTAGTCTACTCAACCTCCTGGGTAAGTTACAAGTGGAAATCACTCTTTTACAGAAGTTCTGCTCCTGCCTGAGTATATGGATCTAATCCAGTAGTGGGATCCTACCTGTTCCACCATTGGTTCAATGATCATGCACGTCTGCATGTGCAACTAACATGCACACAACTAATGCAGATGTGCAGCTTTCCCCACACCAACTCAGGCTTGCAGCGCCAATCAGCTGAAATGATGAAAAAGAAAAGCACAGGGGCAGGTGGAGAAGTGATCCTGCATGTTTCTCTTCTTTCTTCTTTCAGCTAATTGTCAGAGGCTTTTTTTGTCAGAGGCTTTTTTTACTACCGGTTCGACTGAACCGGTAGCATACCACTACTGATCTAGTTGGTGGTTGTACTCACGATAGGTGAGAGGAAGGAAAATTGACTCCAATTGTTCCAGAATCTCGTTACCATAAAATGCTCATGAAGTATGGACTGTATCAAAAAGCATAATATAGTAAAATGTGTGAATAGGTGAAAAGACTAAACCCATTTAGCACAGCATTAAAAAAAAAAACCCAAAATGTATGTCTGGATATTATGCCAGGAATAGTCTGCAATGCATTTATTGTTGTCTTTCCCCTTTCCAATAAATTTAACATTGTGTACAGGTTGTCTGACTATATAGCTAGCTTTGACATATGTGTAGGAAAGCCACACAGTCTAGCTGGGCAATTCACATAGGGATAATAAGTTTTGAAAATAAACTTTTCAGCTCACAAAAAATGATCTTCAGAATCTGTGAACTCTACAAATTTCACTTTCTCTGATTCTAGCGAAAACTGATTCTACAATTTACATGTATTCAGAATCACAAGCATGAATGTAAACAAAAGCAAGTCTGGAAACGATGAGCCATATAACATTCAGATACTGTCCCCAGATAATCCCTCTCTCTCTCCCTCCCTCTCTCCCTCCCTCTCTCCCTCTCCCTCTCTCCCTCTCTCTCTCTTCATCCCCCTCTTTTTTCCCCCTTTTTTCTAGATTCTCTCATAGGAACCAACACAACAACAGAGAGTAACTAGTAAAAAAAAATTATTTGAATGATGTGTCTCACCATGCCTCTTCTCATAATACTAACTTACTACAAATAATTTTATTTTCATGGGTCCAGAATCTAAGGCCAGAATGATTGCCAGTTGCCATGAGCATTGTGAGCATCAACAGATGATTTGATGGTTTATGAATAGTTTCTCTAGTGAAGAGCTGCATTTCCCTCTCCATATTAGCTTTTACGCAGCAACTTTTCCTGCAAAAGTGATAATTAAAATGCAAGAAGAAGCTTATTATTATGCAGAGCTTTATGAGACAGCTTTGAACCTAATGTCTGGAAAAAGGCAAAAGAAGCTTAAATCACACTCCGGGGAACATTCTTTCTCTCCCAGAATGGAAATGAGCACAAAGGGGAATCAGTCCCTTAACTACTGTTTTTTACTGCGGTAAATGTCCACTAATGCTTTTATATTTCCAACCAATTTGATAGCATTGTAATAATCTTGAATCAGGAAAACAGTTTCTATCCATCAACTCCAAGTACAGACCTGAATTTTCAGATTTTTTAATTTATTCTCATGGTTAAAAGAGTTAGGACTTTGTATTTCAGAATCAGACCATGATATCATGGAACATTGTATATTTTACAGTGAAGTTTTCTAGAATTTCTTAATTGCTTGTCTCCTAGGCTGAATTATTTTCAAATCTCAACCAACAAATGCTCTGTCCTACACATTGGTAAAAAAAAAAAAACAGTACACCAAATACAAGCTAGGCGGATATGACCTCGTTGATGACCCTCACTCTGTCAAGGACCTTGGAGTACTCATATCAAATGCCCTAAGCGACAGAGCTCACTGTAACAGCATTGCCAAAAAGGCATAAAGAATTGTAAATCTAATCTTAAGAAGCTTCTCCTCCGGTAATATTGAATTGCTTAACTAGGGCATACAAAACTTTTGCTAGACCAATACTCGAATACAGTGTATCTGTCTGGAATCCTCACTATATATCAGACATTAATACAATTGAATGAGTCCCGAAGTATTTCACGAGAAGAGTACTACACTCCTCTGCTCGCGACAGAATACCCTACAGAAATACCAGGCTTGAAATTTTGGGTTTGGACAATCTTGAACTACGCCACCTACAGTTAGATTTAAGCGTAGTACACAAAATTATCTGCTACAATATCCTACCAGTCAATGACTACTTCAGCTTCAACCACAACAATACAAGAGCACACAACAGATACAAACTCAATATAAACGACTCCAAACTTGATTGCAAGAAAATACAACTTCAGCAACAGAGTGGCCAATGCTTGGAAGGCATTACCTAACTCTGTTGTTACATCCCCACTCTTTTAACCTTAAACTATCCACTATTGACCTCACCCAATTCCTAAGAGGTCTATAAGGGGCATACATAAGTGCACAATTGTTTCTACCATCCCTGTCCTATTGTCCCCATTTATTATGCCAAATCAAAGAAATAAAAAATAAAATAAATAAATAAATGTGGTCATACAGACTTCTGATGAGACAAAAGCTTCCATCAGTTTACAGGTAATTCTCATTTGGGATGTGGAGGACCTGGCAGTTTGGTTGTGAAATTAAGTGGCTGCTGTGCTTATGATTTCACTTCCGCTTTCCTTTGCTTTACAGATTTGCAAAGATCATAAATGAAAGGACTGATTGTAAATTACATTTTCATCACCATTGTAATGGAAAATGGTTGATAAATTCGGCATAGTTTTTTTTTCCTGATTGCTCAGATCAACTAAACACAACTGACTCCATCTTTTGGAAAGGTGACAAAATTATCTTCTTTAGTCATACCCACACTTTTAATTATTTTAGATGCTGTTTATTTTTAACTAACCTTTATTTTAATTATACTGTATGTGTTTGTTCCATACTGGTTTTCATTATCTTGTTTTTACTTAATTTCTTTCTGTTACAGCGGAAAAGCCAGGCACAAAGAGAATAAATAAAATGCTAGTATGAAATCAAACTTAGTTGGTTTTCTTTAAAAAAAAAAACAAATGCTGCTTTAATTATAAGATAATTAAAAATAGTTAATACATACTAAAATAATAAGGCATAAGATTCTACAACTGAAAAATACACACACTGCAATACAACAGAAAACCAAATTCAAAATTAACATTTCAAAACAAAGGTATAGTGAAATAGAAACAGGGGCTAGCCTTATATATAGAACAGATGTGACAATTAGCAGGCAACAGATGTTTAGGTTTGGTGAGGGAGTATGGAGAATAGGCTACTGTATGTCTATATTACAGCTTACAAACTACATTCTCTAAAGAGATTTGCTTCCTTCAAGTTCAAGAGAGGTCACAAATCCACCAATGGTTTGCAGCGTTCTGTTAAATGCTGATCCAGCTGGTTTTTGTTTTATACAATTGTATGTATGGGAGACTTTGCTTTCCTTCACCACAGGAGGCAACATATTTCAGGCTCTCCAAATAATTCAATTCAAAAGTAGAACTTGATTAGGCATTAGAAACAGACAGTGTTGAAGCTTTTTGTGTTCCCTTCAGGAGGATATCCTACAAAGCATATTCTATTAATAGAAATGCCCTGTTCCTAATAGGTACCCAGATAATAATAGATACCCAGATAGCTGATGTTAACCAATCAGAAAAAACACCACTGAATAATTCTTTGTTCACTGCCTCTTAAATAGTATGGAAGACCTCCAAGTTTTGATAGGGCAACAATATTCCCCACCTGGAGCTTCTAATAAACTAATGCTGAACAGAAGAAACTTGACTTTTGTTTCTTGTAAGAATCTCTCCCATTGAACCACATTTATGCAAAGGGAGAAATGGTGAAAGCAGACCTTTATAATCAAATAAAAAATTCCTTTAGTACAAGGAATGAAGCTCACAAGTCATCTAATAGAAATTTCTCTTAGGTGAAGATGCTCTGATGCATGAAAAAAAATTTGAATCCAGTCATAGACTTCATACTGCAGGTAAAGTTATTTATATAAACTTGAGCTTATATTCTAGTTAAATTTTATTAATTCAATTTTTTGGGCCAGTTGCTTTGAAAACATTGTAGCTAGCAGTATACACAGTAAGTAAATCAAATAAGATCTTTATTACATCATACAATAGCATGATTATTAATTATAACTGTTTCCTATTAATGTCACATTTAAATCTTATCCATTTATTCTTTTAAGGATTTGTTCTTTTTTCTGTCTTATCTTAATTTAACTCACTTTACTCAGATTTCTATTTTATCTCAACATAACAAGAGCTTTATCAACCCGGTTCATCTCTTCTGTTCTCATTTCTTCTTAATTATTCATTTTTGTTTAACATCTTTTGGCTTTTTATTATTCTGCTGATAAATAATCAAGCAGCATTTTTTTTTCTTCCAAACAAACATACATACATATGTTGAAAGAAATATCCTTCTGGGTTCAGTTCCAAGTGGGGAAAAAGACACTGGAAACATGGAGGCTGCTTGGAAGGTTTAATGGTCTACAGGACCACATGGCCTGGAGCTCCAGAGAAGTCTGGTCACATACTTCAAGGTGAGAAGGTCAAGAAAAAAAGGACTGAGATACTGAGAGTGCTGGGTTTTATACCCTCTGTTGGGATTTGAATTGGAGCTTGTATTCTAATTGGTTGTCAGACTCCCAGGGGCAACTCTGTAGGCTGTCCTGAGTTCCAGGCTTGGTCTAGCCTTGCTGGGTGATTATGCCCTTAAAAGGACTTTTGGCAATTTCTATAGCTTTACCTGGAATTCCTTGTTATATAAAGTATTCTGGCCCAGGCCTTAATGGCCCACCCATTAACAAAGATGGGAGTGAGTTTCTGCTTCTGAGGTGAGTTTCTGCTTCTTGAGTTTCTACTCTTCTTAGGGGAAATATTCTGCCTTTTAAATATTTCCTAGGCTATTTCAATTTTCTAGGAGAGGGGTGGGTGCTAACTTCCTACACATACATACATCTCTCTCCTTCTCTCCCTCTCTCTCTCTCTCCTAAGGAATGCCTTCACCCTTCTCCTCTAAGTAAATTGAAGTATCTCTTTTGCCTTCAGCTGCTCCTTAGATTCCACCTAGATGCTTTCCACTTTTTCCCTTCTCTGAGTCTGGCAGACATCACCCTTATTGGATTGTACATAACAAAGGATTGTACAAAATGACAAGAATTTAATGGTCTGTTTGCACATCATTCTTTGGAAGCGTGTGGTATTGGTTTTACTAATTATCTGGCTAGTTTTAACATATTATGTGGAGTTTACTTTTTATGGATATAAATGACTGAGAATTGGCTTGAAATTGGCTTTATGCAAGGGGACAAGATTGTTGCAATTAATTTTCTTTAGATTTGGAGTTTAATTTCAATGGAAATAGTAAAAAAGGACTCTTTTCTGAAATATGTCATGATAATATATACCAAGGAGAAAACATTATTCTTTTATTTTAATTGGCATATCAACATAAATCAATATATCTTCGTTGTTGCACATCATATCCTTTAAAAATAAACTTTATAAACACATACAAGCCTGATTTTTACTGAGAAATGAGAAAAAATAAATAGATTCCAAAATCAGAAATTTTTGTTATTGTTTAATTTTTGCTTAACTTCATGAATATTATACAATATTAGATTCTTCAGGTTTGCTTCTCCAATCAAGAAACATATTCTATATGCGGACTAGAACTCCAGAAAGATACTTTATGCCATGATTCATGAGTAACCCAGCACATACATTCTATAACACAGTCCTAGACAACATGATCCACCAAGCCAAATATAGTTTATACATGGATTAAGCAAAGAGTTTCTTTTTCTGGTGATTGGCAGTTTATCAAGTACTTGTTTTTTAGCCACAATGCATTTATGCATCACAGAACTGGAAGGCTCATTAAGGTTTTGTTACTCAATCTACAGGAATCTTCAGCTCATCCCAGTTCCAACTTTTGTTTGGAAACCTCTAGTGATGGAACACCTATTTCTCCAAGAAGCAGACTGTTCCATTGCCTCATAATCAGGAAATTACTCATTTTGAGTGTGGATTTCCCTCTAGTTCTGTGTTACCCTGGGGTATTTCTTTATATGAGAAATCCCATCTGCATATAAAATAGATCTTTGCTACTCTTACTTCTCATATAGCAGCATTAAGTGTCAAAGAATTGGAGTTTCATTTTACTTTCTTGAACAAAAAGCATATTCAGTTAAGCAGTATTGGAATTCTGCAGACAAGGATCAATTAGCACAGATAAGACAATCAGCAAATATTAATAGAACTGATTCAAGAAGAGTACATCACAGTTCTATATAAGAGTTCTTTTCAGTTCCCATTTTCTCTATGTTCAGGTGGATTGACACAAAACTGATCAGTTCTCAGGGAGCAGTCACCAGCAGAGAATAAATAAAAGGCAATACATGCAGTTGTGCCAAAATAAAAATCATGGACTGACAGAATCGTTTACCAATAGTTGTCTCTGTATACATATTACCACCTCTAAAACCAGAACATGGAGGCTGGACTGTCTCTATTGGCATAAGATAAAATATTCCCTGAAAAAACAGAGACACGGTTCAGTCAGCATTCTAGACAGAAACATGATCACTGATCAAATACTTTAATATCCAAAAATAAAAATAAATCAGTGTTTGAATTCTACTTTTTGGATTGAATTCCTTCCAGTTTCATGGGTCTGCCAGAGACCTTCAAACTTTTATGCAGACCATGTGTTAACTAGCAAACATAGCTGTATAAATGGCTTTCACTGATGCAGTCACTGTGATTCCATGTCAGAATAGCTGATATTTGTCTGCACATAATTGTGATCCAGCTTTGCCTTTTAAAGGCATGGGCTGCATACATTCCATCAAACACAGTGAAGGATTTAATCAGATAGTCTTTATTATTCATCAGGAAAGCTGAATACTTCATTTTCTGCTGTTGTCCAGTTCTCAGTTTGTTCTTCTAAATTCAATGCTCCTAACAATATTCCACACCTTTGACATATCTAGCATTTCCTTGTTTCATATTTCATAGAACCATAGAGTCATAAGGCCATTTAGATTTTAAAAAATCAACCTCCTGCTTAATTCAGTCATCCAATATAAAATTATAGAATCTTAAATGTAGAAGTTATATTAGGATAACTGATAACATATATATATTTGCTTTCATGGGCTCAAAGAGCTATAAACAGTATGTATCTTCTTGTTTTTTCTGTCATCAACAACTATCCTATGTGGTAGCTTACACTGAGTCAGAATGACTACTCCAAAGACTCCCAGGGAGTTTCCATGGCTGAGAGAAGACTAGATTACTAGACTAGAGTAGGCTGGATCACTTTGCTCCTAGTCTTGTACCTGAATCACTACTACTTAATTAGGACACATTAGTGAAACCTTTAAGATAATCTAAGGTCAAAATACAAGTCTTAATCATGCATGTCTATCATATTCTATGGAAATATATTTCAGCTGAAGTCATTCTTCATTGGAAGAAATATCCGATCCAAAGCAGATATAAGAAACCTCAACATTAGTATTTTATGGAACAGCAATTTATTTACATAACACCTTCAAAGTGATGATTATCTTTAAAGCATCAAGCTTACTTTAAAGGAAGCAACTTACACCATGAATTGCACTTGGAAGCATACTGATATCAACACTATAGTAGCAAAGACTAACCAGAAAATTTGTTGGCCATTATCTTTTAGACTAGGTGAAGTTTTTGAGTGGATTTTAAGGCAGTTGTAAAACAGAACAAATTACAATAGTCTAGGAATGCTGAAGTATTCTATGACAAATTAAAATATATGTTTAAAAATATTGAAAATACATTCAATATTCATTCTTTTAGTTATGTAATAATTACAAAATATTATATTATATCCTTATATACCTTTTAAGGAATATTATGATTTTTTTCATTTAAATAATGAAATGAAGTTCTGTAAGGAGAAGACAATTCTGAGAAAACTATGAAAAGAGAATAAAAACCTGAACCTTTCAAACAAAGAATATTTTTAAAGAGAATATTGCTGGTAAAAATGTAGTAGATAAACTATTTATTTGTTTATTAAATATATCTACTTTTACTTAAATTTATCTATATTAATAATGGTTTACAAAGAATTAAGAAACAGATGTGGGACAGCTCCATTTTAAAAAACAAGAATAATAATTATTTTATCCAGGTAAGTTTTCATTTTCATTTATATAATGAACACATTTTTCTGTTCTTCAAAGAAAGTTATTTGGAATGAAGCTTAAAAGAACAAAATAAAAAAAAATCTGGGCATCTAATGGAAAAGCAAAAACAAAAGCATTATTTTAAAAACTGTGAGGCATCTCATTTTGAAGATTGAAATTAAATGTAATTTTCTTCAGCAATGATGTAACTTCTGCACTATGGCATTGAAGAAGACATGCATTGTGAACAATTATAACTCATGTATCTCTTTTCTTTAAATATTTCAATGGATTTTCAACTTCAAGAGGAATAATTTTTATTCTGACAATTTAAGGAATATGCACGCAGTCTCCCCGAATCTTCGCCACAACGGGAGGTTATCCTGAGAGAAAAAGAGGAGTGGCTCCCAGTTTCTTGTTCAGTGGCTTTTCAACTTCTTTCATCTTTTATCTGCTTTCAGAATGTTATTAAACTTAGTAACAAGAGGAGAGCCTGCTTTTTCCTGTTATTAAACATTTCTCCTGGCCAATGGTACCAGGACAAAATGCACATCCAAGAATACAAATAGAACTATACACTTGCAATGCTCCCTAGTAGCTCAGTGATTTTTGAGGCTGTATTTAGAAATCAGTAGAAAGAATTCAGTAAGGGATATGTTGTATAATTGTAATATGAAACATAATATGTTGCATTAATTTCAGAAATAACTCATTAAAGAGTTTGTTTTTTATATCTCATTCGTAGTAGATATGTGGATTGTCCTTTTATACTGGCAATTAGCATCATCCATATCATTACCATAAATTAAAAAAATTAAAACATGTTTTAAATGTTTTAAAATTTCATTTTAAAGAACTGCTCAAAACATCATTATCATCACCATCACCATCATCAGACTTCAGACTAAATGACAACTTTTCCAGTAGCATTTATGAATTAATCCTTATCTGCTTGCTTTTATTTTATTATTATTTATCAAATTTAGAGGCCACCCAACTCACTCTCAGTGACTTATGATTAATAGCAGTTAGCAACAGAGTCGTATTTTATATATGTTATTTATCAAATAACCAAGAAAGAATAGATTTAAATAGTTTTGCTACCTTGGACTATCTTGGCTCATGCTGAAATAAAATTAGAATAATTCATTCAAGTTGTATTTCCAAAAATGTATCAATAACAAAATTAATTTGTTTGATAAAGTAGATTTATTTGATAAATATCAAATAAATATTGTAGAGAACAGGCAGAGGACAGGTATACTATAGCACCATCTAACCCTATCTTTCATAGCTTTTGAGCTATACAACATGCCACCACCCAGTTTCTTGATGGATACGGCTTGACCCCAACTTGTTTAACCCCAACTGCAGGAGCTCTTACGTATCAGAATTCATAAAGCAGACTTTGCTTTATGAACAAAGGAATTTTATTACAAATTTTTGCCTACAACTTTTAGTTTACTTCAGAGAGGAGAGTTTAACTCCATTCTTTAGTTCATATGTTTTGACTAATCTCCCTTATATTACAATTTTCAATTCAGATTTTACCAGCATTTAATCTTAGCAATTGTTGGTTTCTAGAGATTTTGGAATGGGAGTTTGGTTCCTACTCTCATCTTTAAGTAAGAGAAACATGGTCATAATCCAATCTGTCCACCTAGATTCCCTGCTTCTTCTCTGTGGAAGCAAGCATCTCCTTGCTCAATAAACATGTTCTTGGTTCCAAGTTGCACCCTCTTCCACCTCTAGCCTAAAAAATGCCATGTATGCAATGTCATAACCAAACTCCCAGACATTTGTACTCTCATCGTGAAGTTGGACACATATGCATAATTTGGTGCCACGTTGCATGTTTCATTTCTACCTCCTGTTTCTACTGCCTTGGGAGCCTTGGCCAAATCCAACAAAGTTGTTTTATGTTCTTATTTAACATTGTGGTTTTTATGTAATATAATGTCATGCCTATTTACAGCTTGGAATAACAAAAAGCAAAATAACAAAAAGCTTGTGCCAGGTTGAGCACAATGTAGCTACAGTTCTGCAGGGCCCATTGCTTGCATGCTTGTGGCTGGAGTGATGGACACATGTCTGTCAATCCAGGCAACAAGCAACTATGCTTTTTTTTTCCTGATGGGGTTATGGAATTTTAGCCATGATCTCTACATTAAGAGGTTCGACTGGTCTAATACAGGGGTGTCGAATTCAATTTCATTGAGGGCCTCATCAGTGGTTGATCTTGGGGGGTTGATCTTGGGGGGTTGGTCGACCATGGCCAACTGGGTGGGTATGGTCAATTGGGTGGGCATGGTCATCTTGAAGCCAATCACTGGGTGTGGCTGGCTGGCTGGGTGAAGCCAACTGTGTGGGGGGTGGCAAGCTTGCCCCCAAACTGCTGGCATGTTTCCTCTTCGCACTGGGTATACTGGGACGAAGCCACGCTGGCCCGATCTTTCCTCTTCACATTGAGTAGACTGGATTGAAGCAATGCAGGCCAGTCCCTTACATTTTCCAGGACAGCCTCATGGGTCGAATCTGACCACATCGGGCCTTGTGTTTGACACCCCTTGTCTAGTACTTAGGAAGGTTAAGTAATGTTGACCTTGAAAGTTTTATAATCAGCTAACCAAACAAAAGCAAATTACAAGGCACAGATCTTATCCCTCTTCTTATCCCTTTTATCTGTAAAGGAGTAAAACATCTTTAAAATGTTTTTAAAATTATAGATATCAGATGCTTTCCTCCCCATGAAAATATGCATATATTGTGTCATAGGATCAGAAGAGCTTTACACAATTCCAGTCACTTTGTTTTATTTATGAGGATTGAACAAGCTAATGAAAGTTAGATTTTTTTTACCTTAGGAAGCTAGTAAATGAAGCAACTTATGCCACTACTGTTCAAGTGAGAAGGAGGAATGATATATTTTAAATAATCAAGGAATAAATTTTATAAAATACTAGATTTATAAATAAAGAAACAAGAAATACATAGTGGTATTCAGATGAATATCTGCAGTGGTGATCACTGAATGATGACACATCCCAGAAACATCTACATGATGCATTCAATATTTTTTCTTCATATCTCTTTCTAAGCTAATTCACTTCATCAGGTATAATGGAGTATACTAACATTTGAATGTAGAAGAAGTTAGTTAGAGATAGACAAACTATGGTCCTTACTGATTTCAATCACCAATAGCCATGAGGGTTGCAATTTCAAACGTAAATCTTTTCCCCTAAGGTGAGATTAGTTCCATCTCTGTTGGTTTTTCAGAAAGGCTTGAAAACAGGTTCTTCCATCCTTGGTGAGTCTGCATAATAGTTGAATGAGGCTTAATTATGATCGTCTTTCTGCTCTCTTGGGGTTCTTTTATGTTTTTACTTATTCCTTTATGTTTTTAAGCTTTTATGTTTTTCTGCATTTTTAAAAATATTGTGATATAGTTTTAATTTTTATTTTGCTTGCAAGCCATCCAATGTCACTTTTTGTGAAATGGATAGCTATATAAATCTGATAAACAAACAAACAAACAAACAAACAAATAAATAGAGGGCAACATTTTTTCCTGCCTCTACTTTATATATACTGGAGAACCTTGACTGCAAAATATTTGGTGACAGACTGTGTTTTTGGTAAATATTTTAATCTTGCCAATTCTCCTTGTTTCCTTTTAATTTTTTGCACATTTTAAATGTCCAGCTGCATTCATTCAGTTCCAAGCTAGTAACCTTTTATGACTTCTATGAAATGTGCATACCATCTGTTAATCTATTTATTTTTATGCTTACATATACTTTCTTTGTGCACAACTTTTGTTTTGTATTCAAATACTCACCCGCGATTGGTTGCTCCTTTCGGCAGGAAGTTTTGTATCACTGTCATTGGCTGGTGAGCCGTGAGCAACCTATATAAGAAAGGCTGCCGCGACTCCGAAGCCGTTCCATTCCTGAAAGTAAAGAAAAGAGCTAGTCAATTGAATGTGTGCGCCTTGTTCTTCTGCCGCCAGAACACTGGTGACGAGGATGGGATCGAGACATTAGAAATTCAATTGAGTGCGGAGCGGCGAAGTTTGAGCGGAAAATGTCTGGCAATAACATGCCACCCGAGCAGTTCAATCCCTCCAAGGAGGAATGGCAATCATACGTGGATCGTTTCCTGATGTTCTTAGAGAGCAGAGACCTAAACGGGGTCTCAGAACATAGGAAAAGAGCTGTTTTCCTGACCCATTTGCGGACCCACCGTCTTCCGAATGGCAAAGGCACTAGCGGCACCCACAGATGTAAAAACATTGGCCTGGCCAGAATTAGAAAAGATTCTCCGGGCTCATTATGCGCCAATAGTATCAAGTCTGATCAAGCGGCATGAATTCTATTTAAGAAACCAGAAAGAGGACGAAAGTATTGCCGATTTTGTAGCAACCTTAAGGGACATTGGCGGAGAGTGTGAATTTTTGAACTTTGATGAAACTCTAAGAGACCGTGTGGTCCTCGGGTTGAAAGACCTTATGTTACAGAGCCGTCTACTAAACCGTCCGAAAATCACAGTAAAAGAAGCCATAGAGGAAGCCACCACAGCAGAAGCCACATACAAATCAGCCGCCAAAATGAAGAAAATCAATAGATCGGCAGGTTACATCAGTAAGGAGCCATCCAGACCAGAAGGAGAGAAAGAAAAAACCACAACACATCATGAGGACATCGAGTCAGAGACCAGTAGCGAGGAAGATGACATATGTCACTTAAAGGCGGGAAAAGATAGAAAAGAGCGGGCCGGCAGGAAATTTGAATTTGAATGTAACCGATGCGGGGGAAACCACCCCGGTCAGAATGTCGTTTCATTGATGCTATTTGCCGGAAATGCGACAGGAAGGGGCATATAGCTAGAGTATGCCGGTCCAGAACAAACTACAGCCCGCGACGGAGATGGAGCCCACCACTGAGAGAAAGAGAGATAGAGAAAGAGAGGAAACCAAACAGTCGTTGGAGCCTGGAAGGAAGACACAAGAGAAACAAAGACACAACCTACAGAAGAGAGGAAACTTACCAAACTGTAATCATCGGCCACTCAGACACACGAAACGTAAGAAAAGTCCACATCCAAGTAAAAATTAAAGATCAGGATTGCGAGATGGAGGTAGATTCGGGATCTTTCCTATCAATGGTCTCCTGGACAACTATCAAGAAACTGATTCCTGACATTCAGCGAGACGAGCTAGAAACCCATAGTCTTACCCTCAAAGATTACCAAGGCAACAAGATTCCAGTGGTTGGCGTAGGACATTACCAGATTACATTCAAAGATCATACCGAAATCCTCCCGCTCACCATCGTCGACCGAAATAGACCCAGCCTTTTGGGACTGGAATGGTTTGAGCCGTTGGGGATTGGAATGACGGGCGTTAACCAGATCGCTGAAACAGACTGGGAGGAGAACCTCATCAGGGAATTCCAAGATCTTTTCAGCGGCGGCCTAGGCAAGTACCGGGGTAACCCGATTTCTTTTAATCTAAATCCTAATGTGACCCCTATTCGACTTAAAGCAAGGCGTGTGCCTTTTGCATTGAAACCTAAGATTGACGAACAACTGGACAAACTTATCAAACAAGGGGTTCTAGAACCGGTAGATCATGCCAAATGGGAGACCCCTATTGTCACTCCCATTAAAGCAGATGGTTCAGTCCGGATTTGCGGGGACTATAAGGCTATCCTGAACCACGCACTGCAACAAAGTGCATACCCCGTTCCGGTTGTTCAGCACTTATTACATTCCATAAAAGGGGGTAAAATTTTTGCTAAACTTGATCTGGCCCAAGCGTATCAACAGTTGCCAGTAGATTCCCAAACAGCCGAAGCCCAAACTATTGTCACCCACCGGGGAGCCTTTAAATGCAACCGACTTCAATTTTGCGTTAGCGTGGCTCCCGGAATTTTTTAATGTTTGATGGAGCGCCTTCTCCACGGAATCAAAGGGGTCATTCCCTACTTTGATGATGTATTAATTGCGGCCAAAACTAGGGCTCAGCTTAAAGACCGCCTACGACAAGTCCTCACTAAATTTACAGAAGCCGGTCTCAAAGTAAAAAGAGAAAAGTGCACACTAATTACAGACAAGATTGAATTTCTCGGCTATTTAATTGATGGCGATGGTATTCACCCCACTGAAGTAAAAGTCCGCGCAATCAAAGACGCCCCATTCCTACCAACAAAGGGGAGTTACAAGCCTTTTTAGGACTTATTAATTTTTATCATGTGTTTTTACCGCAAAAAGCTACGATAGCGGAACCTTTGCATAGGTTACTTGATAAAGACGCTTCCTGGAAGTGGGGCAGCCGGGAAGACGCGGCATTCCAACAAATCAAGGACCTTATTACATCTACCAAGGTATTGATTCAATACAACGAGACGCTACCCTTAACTTTGACTTGTGATGCCTCCCCATTTGGTGTCAGGGCGGTTCTAAGCCACGTCCTACCAGATGGCAGGGAAGCTCCCATAGCCTTTCATTCTAAAACGCTGTCTAAAGCCCAACGCAACTATAGCCAGCTCGATAAAGAAGCTTTGGCCATTATATCGGGCATTAAACGCTTTCATGAATACCTCTACGGTCGACCCTTTTCTGTAATAACAGACCACAAACCATTATTGGGGATTCTAGCTGGGGACAAGGCAACCCCTAACATTTTGTCATCTCACATGTCCAGATGGTCAGAGTTCCTGGCTGCCTATAACTATACCTTGCTTTATCGACCGGGCCATTCCATCACTCACGCTGATGCTTTGAGCCACTGTCCATTACCAGAGACAGACAATGATCCTTGTCTGAGCGTTTCCACCCTACAAATCGAAGCATGCCTAATTTTCCGATGACAGCTGCTGACATTGCCCGCGAAACGTCCAAGGATTGTCTCCTTAACAGAGTTGCTACCTGGGTTGCGAAGGGTTGGCCGGAATCTGACCTCAAGGACTGCATGAAACCCTTTAAACAAAGACAAACTGAACTTTCCCTCCTTAAGGGTTGCATACTGTGGGGGGATCGGGTTGTTATACCACCTCGGCTGAGAAAGCCAATTTTGGACCTTCTTCATGATGGACATCCAGGAATGGTGAAAATGAAGAAGTTACGTTTGGTGGCCAGGGTTGGACAAAGATATTGGGCATTGGGTGGCTGGTTGTAAATCCTGCCAAGCTGGTTGTAAATCCCGCAGGCACCAGTAGCTGAATGGGAACTGCCCAGGAGCCCCTGGTCAAGGATCCATATTGATTTTGCGGGTCCCATGAAAGGTTACATGTTTTTGATCCTAGTTGACGCTTACTCCAACTGGTTGGAGGTAAGCATTATGCACTCTACCTCCTCTGACGCTGTCATTCGACAGCTCCGTAAATTGTTCGCAACGCACGGGTTACCTGATGTTTTGGTCTCTGACAACGGGCCCCAATTCACCTCCACAACTTTTGAGGGTTACTTAGCTAGCCTGGAAATAAAACATGCCCTAACTGCGCCAGTCCATCTGGCGGCAAATGGCCAAGCAGAACGTATGGTTCGATTTACTAAAGAAACCCTTAACAAGTTAGGCCCTGGCCCCATTCAGGAATGCATTGATAAACTTTTATCAATCCAGCATACAACGCGTAGCACGACCACAAATAAAACCCTGATGGGGTTGCTGATGGGTAGAAAATTACAATCCCCTTTGGACCATTTACACCCTAACTATTCCACAGAAAAACCGGTAGACTCATCTAGCAAACTCCGCATGTTTAAAGTAGGAGATCTAGTATATGCCAAGAATCTAGTGGGAGACCCATTATGGCTTCCAGCCACTATTACCCAAGGGCCACAATCATACCGCCTAACTACCTCTGACAACAGGGACTGGAAGAGGCATATTGACCAGTTACGTTCCCGCACCCTTGCACGGGCATATGACAAGCCAAGGTTGGAAGGGAATTACCCAAGTACACAAGAAGGGGGAGACCCTTCAAAAACATACCACCCCCAGACAAGCGACAACAACCTAACACTACCACAAACACCCCTATCGCTAGCTCTGGTCGAAATTCGCAACTACGCACCTGAGACCGAAGGAATCAACGTGGACCAGGCAGGAGATGAGCATCCGACAGGAAGAGTCCTGGAAGGGAGCGGCCTAGCCATCTCAACTAACAGGGCAAGGCCCGTCAGGAGCGGCATGGCCGGCTCCACCTTCCAGACGGTTCCGCGAGAAGGGACGGAGGAGTCAACAGATCCGTCCGCACCGGTCGCTGGTGAAGGGGTGAATGACTTGCACAGGTTCAGTCGGACCCACAGGAGCCCCGCCTACTTACGTGATTACGTGACCTAGGCGGAACTCCTGATTGGTCAGACTGGACCAAGAGGGAAGGGGTGTTTTGTATTCAAATTCTCACCCGCGATTGGTTGCTCCTTTCGGCGGGAAGTTTTGTATCACTGTCATTGGCTGCCGCGGCTCCGAAGCCATTCCATTCCTGAAAGTAAAGAAAAGAGCTAGTCAATTGAATGTGTGCGCCTCGTTCTTCTGCCGCCAGAACAACTTTCATGTTATGCATTTAATATTTTGTTTGTTTGTTAGATTTATATCCCATCTTTTTTTCATTATAGTCCATCTCAATGGACTAAACTCAATGCAAAAATTGAACTGAGATGGTGATTTGGCCAATGTCAAAGAAAGACACAGCGTTTTTTTCTGGTCCTTGTCTCACACCTTAAGCACAACATTATACTTATTCTATTACAATAAGATTTAAGCCAGTGGTTCCCAAAGTGGGTGGTACTGCCCCTGGGGGGGGAAATACCTTAGGGGGAGCTGAGAGGCAAGGGGATTGGCAGCGGGGTGCTAAGAGGTGGCAGGGGATGCTGGAGGTGAGCGGAAGGGCACAATTCAGGGGTGAGAAAAAATCCCACTGCCGCTGTGTTCAAGGTGAGGCCCCGCAGGATCATCCCATTGACTTGCATGCTCTGGTGCAAGGAGCTCCACCCCAAACACAGCATTGGGAAAGGAGAGCAAAGCCAGAGTGGCTTTCCTCTCCTTTTCAAACATCTCGCTGTCACCATGTTTGGGGCGGCGGGGCATCATTCCGAATGCAGCATTTCAAACATCCCACCATCACTGTGTTTGGGGCGAGGCCCTGCAGGTCCACCCCATTGAGCCCTTGCACCGGAGGCACCTGCTCAAGCAAGTTCAAACAGAACAGGGCATGAAGTCAATGGGGTGAGCCTGAGAGAGGAAAAGAGAGAGGAAAGAGAGAGAGAGAGAGAGAGAAGGAAGAAGAGAAAGAGGAAAAGGGAAAGAAAGAAAAAGGTACAAAAAAAGGGAGGAATGGAAGGAAGGGACAGAAAGAAAAAGAAATAAAGAAGGAGGGAGGGAGGAGAAAGATATATGAGATATCTATTCTAGTCCAATCATCTGCTCCAGCAGGGTTAGAAGGGAGTGTGTATGTGTGAGTTCTCCTTGTAATTTACCAATACATTTTGATTTTGCCTTCTTCAGAATTGGCACTGTAATACATTGGGGAAAAGTAATTTTTTAGAGTGGAGATCTGGTCCAATGGATCCTGTTTAAAGCCTCAACAAAATGTGGGAGCTTCCTGATAGTCTTGGCCATGTTTTGTCCACAAAACCTTTAATTAATAGGAGCCAAAGATGTTTCAATGTGCTGACAAAGATGCTGGCAAAGATGTTTCAATGTGGAAACGGGCCTCTAAACTAGGCCTCATTTCAGTCTGATGCATCAGGTCTCTCTCTCTCTCTCTCTCCCTCTCCCCCTCCCCCCTCCATTCCTCCCTGCCCCATCTTTCTTTGCCCCTTTTTCTTTCTTTCCCTTTTCTCTTTTTCTTCCTTCTCTCTTTCTCTCTTTCTTTTCTCTCTCTCTCTTTCTGTCTCCCAGGTTCACCCCATTGATTTGATGCACCGCTCTGCTCGGACTTGCTTGGGCAGGTCCCTCCAGTGCAGTGGGCTCAATGGGGTGGATCTGCGGGGCCGGCACCTAGAATGCAGTAGTGCTGGCACGTTTGAAAAGTAGAGCAAAGCCAGAGGTCGGTAATTTTTGCTGCAAAGAATCACAAAAGCTTCTGGGTTGTGCACAAGAAGGGACATACATGTCAATGCAATTCAGCAACATACAAATAAAACAAATCAACAAGAATCGGCAAAGCATCTCTGATTAGACTTTATTCACTACTAGAATCTAATCAGAGATGCTTTGCCGATTCTAGTCCAATGACCTATTCCAGCAGTGTTGGAAGGGAGTATGTGTATATGTGTGTGCATGGCTGTCAAAACTCCGAAAACAGTCAAGTAGTTCTGGGGAGCCCAGTCATAAATTAGAACACTTTCTAAGCAACTGGCCATTAAGTGAGGACCACGTGTATTTGGTTTGCCAGTCACCAAACCAAGCTCACCCAGTCACATGACCAGCAAGCCACACCACCAGTCACATGACCAGCAAGCCGCACGCACCCAATCACGTTACCAGCAAACCACACCCTCAAATTAAGCCATGCCCACAGAAATTTGAATCCTGATCCTGGGTGGGGGACACTGAGGATGAGTTTGTAGCATCAAGGGGGCGGTGGATTGAAAAAGTTTGGGAACCACTGATTTAAGCCATGGTGGCCCAGTGGCTTGAATACAGTACTGCAGGTTTACTCACTTCTCACTGCCAGGACTTTGAATAAGGTTGACTCAGCTTTCCATCCTTCTGAGGTTGATAAAATGAGAATCCAGATTTTGGGGGGCAATATGCTGATTCTGTAAAGCACTTAGAGAAGACTGTAAAGCTCTATGAAGCAGTAATAAGTTTAAGTGCTATTGCTATTTTTGTTTTGATTTGTTAGATGTGTGCAGAAGGTAGAATAATATGAAAAATAATCTGGGTATTGCACTAACTTTAATATTTTGATAATTAAAATCAGGTATCTATGAAAATATGAAAAATTTCTCTTTTTAAATTCAGATTCTATTAAATATTTAAAATAGATATTCCTAGAAAAATATTTTGTTTGATATATATGAATATTTCAAGTCATGCAGTACAGGGGGATATTAAGATTAGATTAAAATAAGGTATTTAATGAATAAAAAAATAAGAAATAAATATAGATTTCTGCAAGATGCTAAAGAAAGAGGCCGATTGAGTCTATATATTTAAAATTGTACTTTGACATTTCCAGTTTTGTCTCGATGAAGGATTGGGTACCCTAAAAAAAAAGAGAGATTATTAGATGTGGAGGGCCATGAACTGAAATTCAGATGGCACTCCTACCTGTGGTACGATAAAGTTTAAGTAAATGCAGATGTGAAGAATAATTTTATTAGCTATGCCATTCTAACTATTTGAAATAAATATAAAACAAGGCTCTCTTGTACAATATCTCTTTGTTTATCACCACAAGAAATGACAGTGAGACCAATTTTCTGGATGAAATAATATATTTCTGGAAGAAATAATATCTGTTCTCCAAAGTGAATCTACTCAGAAGAGAAAAGAGTTGAGGTCGGAAGGACATGTTTGTCACTGGCACACATACAATTAAAGAAAGATTCAACTTGGATAAGAAATGACATAGTTTTGAAATTTCAAAAGTGAATTTGAAATTGCATTGTGTCCTAATAATAAACATATTGTTAAGGTTTATAAAGTATTTTTGGAATTTAACTTGGAAAATTAATCTGTTAAACACTATGTTTCAATGGCTAAAAACTTTAGTTGTAATATAATGCTTGAGCAGAGGGAAAATATGTGGGCAAATTGAATTATACTTTGAAAAAAAACTTTTATAACTTGATGTATCTGTCAGGTGTGGAAGACTGAAGCCATGCTAAGTTCCAATTAAAGTGATTTGTTGTTCCTGCCTGCGCACAGGAATCTAATCAGCTAATGATTGGCACTATTTTGGCACTAAATAAGGGTTAACAGAATTCAAGAGAAATTGGAATTAGTCCCCTTGTGGCAACATAGAGACTCTAGGCTGTCTTCTCTTTTGACCCCCAGGCTCTGTTTCTCCTACCTTTTTGGTATCTAGTGCCATAGAAGTTGTCAGATGTGCAGTGCTTTAAATGTTTGTTGGAATAGAATAGAATAGAATACTTTATTGGCCAAGTGTGATTGGACATACAGATGTAAACAAAATACTTTTTATAATCTTTAGTGGACTTGTGATAAAGCAAGGAAATTATTAAAATCAGATTTTTGTCTTAGTTCAGAAGATTCTTTTAAAAAATATAAAATTGAAACCAGCTTTTCTCTTAGGACTATTGAATGAAGAACTTGAAAAAAAAATGGAACATAGTTACTATATATGTTCACTTGCAGTGAGAATTTTATCTGGGCAAAAAAGAACAGGCATGTAAATTCCCACAATAGAGGAATGCATAGAAAAAAGTTGATGGCAAAGCAGTGATGGCAAAGCTAACTGTTTTAATTAAACAAAATAATTTATCCAGTGTTGTTTCCACTTGGAAATAGCTTCTGGATTTTATACTCAAAATAGGAAAAAATGAAACTTTGATTTTAGGTTTTGGCAAATAGATTAGTTTTGTTATAAAAATAGCTAAACTAAAGCAAAAAGTTGAGGTCATAACTGTGTTCCGTATTCTATTGCAACAAAAAAAGTGGAAATCACTGCTTTTTCATCTTTCTCTTTTATCTTGCATCCCTTTCCCTTAGAGACCTTTCCCTATTGCCTTTGATCTTTGCTTGTATTTGTATTTTACACTATAATAAAGTTTAATTTTAAAAAAGAGTATTATGAGTTTGTGGAAAATAGTAACGATTATGGAAATGAATGTATAGCAAGATTGCTATACATGCTGGGAGGGATAGCTTTGCTGATTTTACTCGGATAATTTAAATGTGTTGACAAGTTTGTAATTATATTTCTATGAAATATCAAGGGTCTCCCTTTCAAAGCTCTGGTTTCCATATTAAAAATGGAATTTTAATTTTCTGGATTATATAATTTTAGTACTGTAATGGAATGAAACTGATATTGAGCATGTAAGATTATATGTCCAACTAGAGTTATTATTTGGCACCCTTGAAATCTTGACAAGAATTTTGTTCTAAATATAGTAGGTATTCTTGGGTATTTTCAGCATTAGATATATTTGGACATTATTGGGTAGGCAATTAAGCTCTGGCTTTAGTTCTCATGAGAAATAAGCTCTGTGGAATAATCCTGATTTTAAAAACATACTTTTGTAAAACTGGATAGTTACTTTTAATCAGCCTATCAGTGGTCTTTGTCTACTCAGTTTTAATTTTTTCAAAGATTATAGGTGGGAAACCAATTTACCAAAAACAGCTGAAAAGCAATATATTCATTAAGCTTCTATTATATTCCTTTTTAGTTCATGTGCCTTGGCCACTTCTGAAAACTTGTAGTTTAGAAGGCCTTTCTTCTTAAGAATTCTTAAAACAATTCAATAAATATAGATAGTATACAAGAAAAGACAGCTGCAGTTGGTTTTGCAATTCTATTTTTTTTAGATCTTTAAAATGTTATGTATGTTTAATGATAAAATGAAAATAACGTTATATCAATAAATATTTCTCTTTGGAGTTTATTGGGCTTCTATAATGATACATGAAAATTACCTTGGGAGATGGGGGAAAAAACTGCAGATAGGGATGTTTGGACAAGAGGCACAAAGAAATATGGGTATGGCAAATGACTCAGAAAGGACTCTCCCTTTCCTGGGTTGTAAAGATAATGGGAGAGAACCTTACAATAAAGTAAAATTAAGTAAACTGGTAGTAGTTCTTGTTTAAACTAACTTGCTAGATTATAGCTCCTAAGCAATTTATTTTTAAAAATAGTTATCATCTTTCTTGAGTTGAAAATACAAAGAAGGTTAATTTAAGAAAAACGTGACAGTTTTCAGCATTTAAATTAACTTTTTACAATAGATACCATGTGGTAAAATTTAATATATTTCTTAATACAAGGGATTTTTACTTGTTTTCTACAATGGACCCCTTTGAGAGTCTGTAAGTAGTTGTTTTAGTTTGGCAGAAGTTCAGCTTCTATCTATAGTTGAAGAAACAAGAAAGGAAACTGCTCAGAAGTAACTTTATGTTTCTTGTTGAGTTCTTGGGGCCTGAAACATAGACAACAATTATATTCAGCAAACCCTAGGACATCTAGATTTTTGCTGTTTGCTAGGTTAGCATGTCTAATAAAAGTAAAGTAATAAAGATAAACTAATTCAGAAATATATAAACACAGACATTCAGTAGATCTAGTGTCTGGTGTGAAAAGATTTCTAAACCCATAAAAGTGTCGTCACCTAAAATTAAGTCAAACCATTTCAAGCTTTTACATGTATATTTTTAATAACTCTTATTTGTTTACACAAAACATTTATTTCAAACCTTTATCATTGACTCTATAGGCTGCCTTAATTCAAATTACCATGTAAAGAAAATAACAACAACAATAATAACAATAATAATAACAATAATAATTTTTATTTGTCAGGTATGTATTAGATTACAGATATAATTATAACATGATTATGATTACATGAAATGGTTACTTCAAGTAGTTTTAGCAACGAGAAGTTTGTGGCCTTCTATATATTATTGAACTACTTACTGGCTGGAGATTCTGGATATTACAAATAAATATCTAAGGGCCACAATTTATTTCCTATTAATTACCCCATATATTAGTTGCTAATTCAGTAGACTTAGGAATTAGTTTGTGAACTTGCCACAACTGTTCATATTCTTCCTCTTCACAGTTTAGCTTTTTAAAAATATAATTATTCATCTGCTTAAATAAATAAAACTTAAAAAAACTAAATAGGTAGCTAGACATGGCTTTTCTTTCTCCATTGCCATTGAGTGAACTGCTGAATCTTCCAAGAGCAACAATCAAGAATAGAACAGCAAAGAACTCATAGCAGATGTTTTGCCTCAAGGCTTCATATTTTATGATTTCACCTGTATTTGTCTAATTTCCACTAAACAATCTCCTCCTACTTCAGCATACATAGGCGAAGATAATGTAGTTAGGCGTAACATAGGGAACCCCATGCATCAATAATGTTTGCTGTCAGAAAGATGAGGAGGAGGAGAAGGAGGAAAGGAACAAAAGGCTTTCAAATTTATATTAAAAGCAGAACCACTCAAAAATGTACTTATAAACTAGAAACAAAAGCTTAGGCAAATAACCATTGGGAAAAAATTAGTTGTACCATGTTTCCACGAAAATATGACCTATTCCAAAAGTAAGTCCTAGCTTGATTTTTACACGGGGGTCCAATATAAGCCCTATCCCCAAAATAAGCCCTAATTAAAATCCCACCCACTCCAGGGTGCATGGGTAAAAATTAAACTAGGATGGGATGGGGGAGTGGAACCGCCCTACTATTTAGCTTCAGCTAGTTGCAGCCAGGCCTCCCCTCGACCCAACTCTTCTGCAGCCAGCAAGGTTTTCCTGAATGCCTTTCCTGAATGCTTCTCTAGTTGATAACAGAGCTCTGGATCGATCCAGAGCTCTGTTATTGACTACAGAGGCATTCAGGAAACCCTTGCTGGCTGCAGAAAAAATGGCCCAAGGTGTGTGAGGCCTAGCTATAACTATCTGAAGCCAAAGATGTTCCTGAAGGCCTCTGACAGTGAAAAGGAGGCCAGGGGCTCCTTTTCACGTGAGTGAGGTGAGTCAGTGGATGACATACCCTCCCTTCAAAAATAAGGTCTGGTGTCTCTTTTGGTGGCAAAAAAAAAAAATAAGACAGGGAAACACAGTAAGTAGTGCAATTGAAGTCTTGTAAGATGCCAATTTTATCTTTTATGTGGACCAAAAGCAGGTAAGCTCAAATTTATAGTAGAAAAACTTCTCAGGATTTCACATATCAAAACATATGAAGGAGTTGTAAAAAAGCTCCAATCCATAAAAATTGTATAAATTATTGCTATGACAAATTTCTATCTACTAAAATAAACCAGCCAGGAAACCATATGTTAATGTAATGAAATGTTTGGATGACTTTGTGGAATGGCGGGAAGAGATTCTGTCTAGGAAACAATCACCAAAAGAGGCAAGAGCTAGTGGTTTAACTACCAAAGGAAGAAACCTAGGAAGGACCTGCATTATTATTATTATTATTATTATTATTATTATTATTATTATTATTATTATTATCATCATCATCATCATCATCATCATCTTGTAAGCGATTGACAAATCAAATAAATTCTAAATTCTAAAAATTCTAATGGATCAAGCAGTTAAATGTTACATTGGGAAGTTTGAACATTCAGTCTTGCATGATTCTGTTAATTTTCCTTACAAAAAAGTTCAATTGGTTCATTTAGTTGTGTTTCTGTCTGTTACCCGGGAGATGTTATGTATCTTGCAAGTTTGAAAGTGGGACTGGATTACCTGATGGACCATCTCTCCCTGATTATATCAGGCTATCCCATTAGATGTGGCAGAGAAGGATGTAGATACCATCCGTTAAGGACTTATATTGGTGAGGGCCAGAATGATGCTAATCTCTCCCATGACTCCTATGCTGTGGAATATTCTCCCCTCCTCTGGTCAAGTTAGCTTCTATCCTGTTAATGTTATGGCAGTGTTCCACGACTTAGGGGTCCCAAAAAAGAGTAATTTTCTATGATGGCTGTCCTATTATGGTTGATATATGTACTCTATCCCTGGGTGTATATTTTAGTTGTATATTTGAATTGTTATTAATATAATTTTAATATTATTTAATATTTTAATTATTGTTTTTATTTACTTGTTTTATTTTATTGTTGCATCCTGGCCAGAGTCCTATTTATGAGTGATCAGCCATATAAATTTTATAAATAAATAAATAAATAAATATGTGAGGAAATCTTAAATAAATCAACCCAGCTCAACAAATTACAATATCAAACACTTGCTAAGTACAGTATACAAAAGGTGTAGCTACCATGACTTCTTTATTATGAGTTCTTAGAGCAACAACATAGTAAAAAGCATGACATTGTCAGAAGCTTTATGGCCATCTTTCTTAATTTGTTTGAAAAAAAATCAGTACAAAATTTTAATAAAATAAGAAAAAATTCTGTTATACTTTTTATATACTAAGAAAACATCAGATCCAGGGGTTTTCCTTAGTTTCATGGATTTAATTGTATTGGCAAGTTCTTTTTAAAAATGGCAAAATAATATTAATGATTTTGCCTTTCAAAAGGGGTACAACTTGATTTTTTAATGCTCTCAGTAGGATAGTGTAGTGTCCTCATTCTGCAATATGATTGTTCTCAAGTTATGTCTACATTTTTAGTAATAAAATCATAAATATTAGTCTAACACAAAAATAAAATAAAATATTAACATTTGTTTTTTATTCCATATCACTGCTAAGTTGGCAACACTTAAGTAAGAATTTTCTGCCTGTTCAAATCTGTAAAATTATGGCAAATAATAGAACAAGAGACTAAGCAAGCTCAATTATGATGCTTGGCTGATGCCTTTGAAAAAAAATTGTTTACAATAATGCATGGTTACAATTGCCCCAATTATATTCAGATGTTAGAACTGGCATGAGTTTTTCCCAACAGCAGGTGTTCAGTTTAAGGCTAATAAGAAGAAGAAGAAGCATGCAAGCCAGCATAAGCACTTGCTGGACATATAGATTTTTCAGGACCTCCTTCCAGAAGCAGTAATGCTCTGATCTGAGTAGCTCTCCATGAAATGTATTACTTTCCAGATGTCTACTGAAACACATGGGGTCAGAGGTTTGGATACCAACCAACGAGTAATAGAAAATTTAAAATAAAATATTATAATATTTTGTTAGTGGCTTACATAGTCTTGTCCTGACCAAAATGTATTGATCCTCCTTTATTAGGGTCCATAAACAGGTTGCTTTTTACTGACTGATTATGTAGATCAGAGGTGGGCTGCTGGGGATTCACAGGGGTTTGGGAGAACCCCTAGCTAAGATTCTGTGTGGTTCAAAGAACCCCCAAATCCCACTCTGGCTGGCCCCGCCCAACCCACCCTGCCCCTCCCAGGAGTCCCCTCATGGCCCATGTTGGATGCAGGTAAGTGCAGAGTGTATGCAGATGGAGAGTGAAAAACGGGCCTCCCAGAAGTTCGGGAAGGCCAGAAACGGGCCTGTTTCTGGCTTCCAGAGAGCCCCGGAGCTCAGGGAAGCCCTTTTCGCCCTCCTGAAGGCTTGAGGAAAGCCTCCGGAGCCCCGCCAGGGCAAAAATGCCCCCACCACCTCCATGGTGCAGGAGTCTGAGTAGGCCATGCCCACTATGGCCAAGCCCACCCAGCAAGTGGGCAGAGAACACTTTGCTAAATTTTTTGAAGCCCACCCCTGATTATCAACATTAATGAATGAAAGTTCTTCTTTATGGAGATAGATAGATAGATAGATAGATAGATAGATAGATAGATAGATAGATAGTAGATAGATAGATAGATAGATAGATAGATAGATATTTTCCAGACTCTTTGTTTAACGTGTTATAGAAGTACATACTATTTTTGTTGAATGTTCCCTTTTGTACTGTTTTTATTTATATTTATTTAATTGTATTTATTTATTTACTTACAGGACTTATATGGTCATATACCTCATATAATGACTCTAGATGGCTCACAATAAGCAATAAAATGTAATTAAAATCATACCCTTCCCCCCAGGTGCCAGACTAAACATCTTCACAGCTCAGACTCCAATCCAGCCAATGCTTGAGAGAAGAGTCAGGTCTTCACCGTCTTTTGGAAGGCTAAATTGGTAGGGGGGGTCCCTATGATCTCTGGTGGGATAATTTTCCAAAGGGATGCCTCAGAGGTTCCATCACATAACATCTAAGGAGCTTAGAACACCCCTATTCTATATATCCAGTAAGATAGGAAAAATGGTCCTGCAAGTAACCTGGTTCCATGCCATATAGGACTTTAAGGTAATGACTTTGAGTTTTTAAAAACTAACATCTAGCTGGTTCCCTTCCCACCCAAAAAATTGTTTTGCAATCCAGACTGCTGCTGCTTCTCCCATTTCAAATATTGACATTTGTCTGGGTGAGTTTTGTTGTTTAAATTGTCCATGTATCAATGTACTTTAGCCTCCACAGCCAAGAAGTAAGACTTGTTTCAGCTGGAACGATCTTAACTGTGGCCACCATCCGATATGATCCTCATGCTACTCATGAATATTTTAAAACTCAGCCTCTAAAACTTTTTTTAAAAATATTAATTAATATATACTGATGATCTGTTTTTGCAGCTACAATTTTTGTACTATTATAGATCAGCAAAATGATACTCAACTCCCTTAAGCCACATTGGCTAAACATGATACGAATTGACTCAAAGTACTTGGAAAGCTGTAAATTAATCTGAATTGAGCATAATTTGACTAAGTGGATATAAAATTGAAATTTATGTTTCTTATTTTCATTTATTCACTACTTCATTTTGTTTTGTGTTACTTAAATTTATCCATTTTATTATAATTGATTATATTTTTGATACACTTTATAGCACAGTTGTGTGGACTTATAGTTTAACTAAAACAAATTTGTGTCCTGAAATCTTTTTTGCTGGTTCTGAATTGCTCAGCTAATATTAAAGGGGATCTCAGTGTTCATCCAAGAACCTTGATTGAGATGTCTAATGATGATTTCATTCCAAGGAGAAGTTCTGAGTTGAAGACAGACCTGTTGATTACTTCTTTCCTCCCATATGGCAGTTAATACATTTGGTTATTGTTGTTTTGGCATAGCTTCAAAATATTATTTTTATTATGCAACAACAACAAAACCTATGTCGTAATAAATAACAGTATTAGCAACATTTATTTATTTATTAAGATTATAAGCTGGCCAATAAAAAAAGACCAGATGGACTCTGATATTCCTTTAATATCCCTTCAAACACTATGATTTAATGATTTCCAGAATAGGCCTTTGATAGCATGTAAACATGGATGTCCTCTTAGCTTGGTCAAAAAAGTCAACAATAGTATGATTGAAGTTCCACCCTCTTCTGGCCCATTTTTTCTGTAGCCATAGTGTCTTGACTTTTTTTTACCCTATTCTGCAGATACTCCTGCCTCTCAAGCAGATGTGGGAGATTCAGGAAAAATAAGTTTTGCTGGTAGGCAAAATTGAATACTACCAAAGGTGGTATTCAGCAGATTCTGACCAGTTCTGGAGAACCGGTAGTAGAAATTTTGAGTAGTTCGGAGAACTGGCAAATACCACCTCTGACTGGAGATTTTACAGTATCCTTCCCTTGCCGCACCCACCAAGCCACGCCCACAGAACCGGTAGTATAAAAATTTGAATCCCACCACTGAATACAACTATAATGCAAAATTCATAAACTCTAGTAATAATTCTAAAGCAACTCTATTTGCAACATAAAAAAGAGTAAATCAAAGGAGGCAAAGGGAAGCCAGAATGAGGATTGGAACATCATACTGCTGTGGTCCAAGTCCTATGCACATCTATTGAGCATTGGAACATGTAAAAAAAAGTAGAGCTTATGACCCTTTGCTATATTTTAACAAAAGTTGTAAATCCCTCTCAGCCCCCTGGTTACCAAATAGGAGCTGAACCACTGACCCCAGATAAGAAAATGTTGCCAGCCTAAATATATTTTAAATATAAAGCTGAAAATGAAACAAACTTGGTAACTAAATGATCTCCTGATTTAGGCCAAAGAACCCCAGAGAAACTTTTCAATATTCCAGCTAACATCTGTTAGCACTATCAAAATAAATAAATGTTACTTGTCTTGGTAGTATAATGCATGGAAGAGTTTTTCAAACAGTCAAGTGTATATTTTGTTGAGTGTGAGAATGAAGACTGAAGCATATGGCAAATCTGCTATTTAGGTGTATGGTTTATGTGTATACATTTGCAATTCCCTCAAATCAATATCCATAAAAATAGAGGCTGCCTTAGTAAAATGAGATATCTTGTAGTTCTAGAATAACAGCTTTCTTCAATCTCTCTGAATTCAATAGGAAGGTAGCTGCCTGTATATAAGATTATAACTAGGAAAAATTACTCATATGGATAATTTTCTCTTCTGCCTTCAGATAAATGTTGATCTATGTACAACACTGACCTCTAGAGTGACATTTTATGTTTGGCTTCACTAAAAGGTGTCTGGTTTTTGTACAGAACTAAACTTTCTGAAGTATGTGGTATTTTATTATTAATTCTTATTAATTAAAATCTATTGAATTGTTAAGTAAAAATATAAGGGTGTAAAATACAATAGTAATCTATATACTAAGATGCTGAATTATTTTCTTTCAAGTTTCCCTTTTAAACATAATCCTATGAACATTTTCACATGGGTGCTATTCATTTTCTATTCTTATAGATATTACTTACTCTACTGTCCAGTTACAAATGTATTCAAGGCTATTGTCACACAAAGAATATTTTCTAGTAGGGAGACTGCCAAAGAGATTGATGGACCTGTTGTGTATTGACCGTAGTTTTCACTCAGGTCCGTGCTTTAAGCGGGAAGCACGGACCTCTCCCATTGGTTGATGCCGTTTGACAGCTGGCTATAAAAGGAGGTGTCAAATGGCATTAGCTGTTGCTGCTCCAGCTGGCTGCCGTGTTAGCACGGCAGTAGCGGTAACCCTTTATTTGTTAATAAAGTCAGAGCTGAACCTTTTGCCTTGGTTGTCTGCCCAAATGATTACCGCCGCTCCATTACACTGGCGATGAAGGTGGGATGCTTATAAGAAGAAAGCCAGGCAAAAAGAGCAAAGTCACTAACCAAGAACTGAAATTGCTACAGAGTTGCTGTCACTGTTCGCGAAGCGCGATTTTTAAATCGCCTCAGGGGAAGCGGCACAGCTGAGGGGAAGATGACTTCGAATCCTGCATTCCTGCCTTTCAGACTGACGGCAGAGACATGGGAATCATACAGGAACTGGTTTGACTGCTTTTTAGATGCTATAGACCTTACTGACATTACTGAGCATAGAAAAAAGTCTTATTTTCTAAGCTTTTGCGGAGCCACGGTATTTGACACGATCTATTAAGACTATTCCCTGGGAAGAATTGCAAGAAATTCTCTCCAACCATTACTCCCCTAAGCCTTCTAGAATTGCCAGATGCCATGTCTTTAGAAGGCGCACCCAGACTGAGGGAGAAACCATTAGTGACTACATGGCAGCACTACGAACAGCTGCCTTATATTGTGGATTCAGGGATTATCTAGAAGATATGCTGTTAGATCAGCTGGTCTGTGGACTTAGGGACCCCAGGCTGCAAAGACGACTACTAGCTAAAGGGGACCTAACCTTAAAACAAGCCATAGAAGAATCCAGGCTGCTGATCTATCAGCACTCTCAGCAGCTGAAATACAGGGAAATCCAATTAGACTAGATAACCCAACAGTGCATTTTGATGAAGCCTCCACAGAGGAAAGCTTAGAAGAGGTTACTGAGATAAACCGTCTCAGACAGCCCAACCCTAATCAAAAGGAATACAGACAGGTTGCAAATCAACCTCCACGAATGCAGCCCACCTGCTTAAGCTGTGGGGGCAACCATCTCAGGGCATCCTCCAGATTCAGGAATGCCATATGCTTAAAATGCCAAAAGAAAGGTCATTTGGCAAGAATATGTCAGGCAGGAAAGACTTTTAACCAGCCTCAAAGGCCTCAGAAAGCCATACAATATCCAAGACAAATCGAGGATTGTTTCACATGCTACCAAGCTAAGATACCAAAAAATAGTTCTACCAAAATTAGTGTCACTGTTTCTATAGAAGTAGACTATACAGAATGGAAGTAGACACTGGCTCTGCACTATCCATCATCTCGTGGGGGACCTTGAAACAACTGCTCCCCAGAATAACAAGAAAGAAGATTCCAGGCTGCAACCTGACTCTACAGGACTACCAAGGCAGAACCATTCCTGTCATCGGAAAAGGCAAGTTTCAATTCAATTTCAAGATTTTAAGGGTCACTTGCCTTTAGTGATAGTGGATGGTGCCCTCCCAAGCCTATTGGGACTAGACTGTTCCCTGCCCTGGGTCTCCACATAGGTGGAATCCATGCCATTACAAGTTCAGAAGTTGACTCCCTGTTCAGGGAATATGCTGATGTATTTAGCGAAGGCCTAGGCTGCTATGTGGGAACCCCAATATCCTTCAAGGTAGACCCCCAAGCAGTACCAAAGGGTACCTTTTGCAATTTGTCCTAAACTTCACAAGGAACTAGACAAGTTAATCAAACAAGCATACTACAACCTACAGATTTTTCCAAATGGGAGACCCCAATAGTGACACCTCTAAAGAAAAGTGGAGGTCTCAGGATATGTTCTGACTATAAAACGACAATAAATAGATATTTACAAGTAAGCGCTTATCCGGTCCCCATGGTGCAACATTTACTCCATTCCTTTGAACCTGGCTCCATTTTTGCAAAGCTAGATATGTCACAGGCTTATCAACAGTTTCCTATTGATGACGAAACTGAAGAGCTGCAAGCCATAGTGACACACAGAGGCGCTTTTAAATGTACACGTCTACAATTTGGAGTTAGTGTAGCCCCTGGAATTTTCCAGTCTCTAATAGAAAGAATCCTGCAGGGGTTACCAGGCATTGTACCATATTTCAATGACATTCTTATATCTGCCAACAACCAAACTCAATTGCTACAGCGAGTCAGAAGTGTCCTTGAACGTTTTAAAAAGTCAGGTCTTAAATTAAAAAGAGAAAAATACACTGTTGCACTCCACAAGTGGAATTTTTAGGTTACAAAATTGACGCCTTGGGTATTCACCCAACAAAATCTAAAGTTAAGGCCATTCATGAAGCTCCCACTCCTACTAATAAGACTGAGCTCCAATCTTTTCTGGGGTTTCTGAATTTCTATGCTTCGTTTCTGCCCCATAAAGCTTCAATTGCAGAGCCTCTTCACAGGCTCCTAGACAAGCAGACCCCATGGCACTGGGGCCCTAAAGAAACTCTTGCTTTCAAGGAAGTCAAATCGCTGCTCACATCCAAATCTGTTTTAATACAATTCAACAAGAATTTACCATTGGTACTAGCTGCAGACGCTTCCCCTTTTGGAATAGGGGCTGTTCTGAGTCACGGACTGCCAAACGGTGCAGAAGCACCTATTGCCTTTTTTCAAGGACATTATCGTCCACTGAACGCAACTATAGTCAAATTGACAAGGAGGCTTTGGCTGCAGTTGCTTCAGTAAAGAAATTCCATGAGTTTCTCTACGGTCATCATTTTGAACTGGTAACAGATCATAAACCTCTGTTGGGAATTTTATCTGGCACTAAACAAACTCCCCAGATTTTATCCCCAAGGATGACCAGGTGGACCGTTTTTCTGGCTGCATATTCCTATACACTGGTCTACCTTTCTGGAAAAACGCTTGGCCATGCAGATGCCCTCAGTTATTGTCCCCTGCCAGTTCCAGTTGAGTATCCTGCACCCTCAAATGCCGTTTTCCTGATTGAAGAGCTCAAGCTGCCTGTCACTGCTTCTGACATCGCTGCCCACTTGGCCAAGGACAAGGTAATTTCCCAAGTCCTTGACTGGGTAGGGAGCGGGTGGCCTGCAATCCCTTATCCATCAGAATTCCTACCCTACAAACTACGCCAACAGGAACTTTCCTCATTGCAAGGCTGTTTACTGTGGGGAACCAGGGTAGTGATCCCCCCAAGCTACAAACCTCAGTCTTAAAGGTACTTCATGAGGGTTATCCAGGTATAGTTAGGATGAAGGCCCTCACTCACAGCTTTGTATGGTGGCCTAGTATGGATGCCCAAATCTCTAGCTGGGTCAATTCATGTCAGGCATGCCAGGCCACCAGACTTCCCTCCAGCAGCCATCCCTAGGACCTGGGAAGAGGCAGGAAGCCCATGGTCCTGAATTCATATAGATTTGGCTGGCCCTTTCCACAGGTGTACATTCCTAGTGGTAGTTGATTCATTTTCAAAGTGGGTGGAACTGACCTTAAAGCAGTTAATAAAGCATTGACCAGGATGTTTGCCACACATGGCCTCCCTGACTCCATTGTATCCGACAATGGCCCCCAATTTACCTCATGCGAATTTGAGATCTTCCTAGCCAACCTGGGCATCAGACACATATTAGTAGCCCCATTTCACCCTGCAAGTAATAGTCTGGCTGAGAGGACAGTCAGATCTGCTAAGGAGGTACTATAGAGACTGGGACCCCTTAACTGGCATTCTAGACTGGCTCAATACCTTCTGAGCCAACATACACCACCCTGTGCCTCCACAAATAGGTCACCAGCTGAAGTGTTAATAGGGCGCCGTTTGAGAACCACTCTTGACAGGCTTCACCCAAATTATGCCCAAGTGCTTCTCCTTGGGTCTAACAGCCAAGACAGAGGGTTCCTAGTAAATGACCAAGTATATGTCAGGAACTTTGCTGGGCACCCATTGTGGTTGCCTGGTCGTGCGGTGGTAGTAACTGGTCCTAAGTCTTATAGAGTCCAGTTACCTGATCGGCGTGTCTGGTGCCACCATGTGGACCACCTGAGGAGGCATTGGAGCACTATACCCAGAGGTCATCTAGATGCAGAAAAGCTACTCCTACCCGAAGAAGCTAGCCTTCAGCCCACCGGTAATGACAGCCTACCTGGAGAAGAAGCTGACCCAGATCCTGACCCAGTTCCAGACGTTCCTGCAACCTCACCACCGATGGAAGCCATACAGCAAGCAAAAGGCAGCAGCCCGGCACCATTTTCAGCCAAACTAAGAAGATCAGGACGACTGCACAGGCGCCCAACATATTTACAGGACTACGCATGCTCCTCTCTGGGAGGGAGGAGTGTTGTGTATTGACTGTAGTTTTCACTCAGGTCCGTGCTTTAAGTGGGAAGCACGGACCTCTCCCATTGGTTGATGCCGTTTGACAGCCAGCTATAAAAGAAACTGTCAAACGGCATCAGCTGTTGCCACTCCAGCTGGCTGCCATGTTAGCACGGCAGTAGCGGTAACCCTTTATTTGTTAATAAAGTCAGAGCTGAACCTTTTGCCTTGGTTGTCTGCCTCAAGTGATTACCGCCGCTCCATTACAGGACCTTTACAAGATGAAGCTAGTTCATTCTAGCCATTCTACAGCCTCTTTTGGTGTTTGCAGTGGTTGGAAACGGCTTTGTGCTGTGGAAGAGGATGTAACTGATAGGGGTGTCAGTCAAACTAGCAGCCTGCAGGCTGGATGTATCACGCCAGGCCACAACCACCCCATTCCATGAAGGGGGAAAATATCGCAAAACGTCACGTGATGGCATCATGATGCCGCGAGTTTGACATCTGTGTTGTAGCACAAAGCAAAACAAGGCAGCTGTATTATTTCTTCTTTCAAACAAGAAGCCATGTTGTTTTGCAAAGCAGCTGTAGTGATGTATTCAAGCTTTCTTTGAAGTTACTACAATTGCAAAAACTTCATGATCTGGTAAACATATAGGGAATTTTCAAGCATATGAGACAACAGTGATAAAATAACAACAAAAGGGAAGTGTAAAAATTAGAGAACATGGCCAAACATACAAGATAAAAGATGGATTACTTTTAAGATCAGGAACTGATTATCCTGAATACCTTTCTGAGCAGGAGACAAATGGCCTTGGGAAGTTCTCACTGAAATTTATGGGAAACTTCTCCTCCAAACTATCTCAAGATGGAGCCACTCTTACATAGTAGGGCTACAATTGGAAAATATCCATGGGAGAAGTTTATTCCTGATGCCCAGGTGGGATTCAGCGATTGCGTGCTTTGCTTTACTTTTACTTACCTTCAACTGCAGTCTCTGTGAAGAAAACAGCTGAGATGTGGCAAACCGCTCTGCCGCGTGAATCAGCTGTGCTCTAAACAAAGGCAGAAAGCACAGGAAAGACCAGGGGCAGGCAGGCAGGCAGGCAGGCAGGCAGGCCCACTTACTCATTGCAGTGAACCGGTTCGGAGTGAGCTGAACATGGGAACAAGGGGTTCGCCCAATCCAGTCCAAACCAATTGAATCCCACTCCTGCCTGATGTCTTCTATTAGGATTGAATTAAAGCATGTAAGGCCAAAAACCTGCAGACCACTGAATAGATTATTTTATAATTGAATTCTGCAAATTCTCCCTGAAAAAGTATACTTCTCCCATGAAAATTTCTCCAAATTTATCTTTTCCTTTAAAATGTTTTGAAAGCAATTTATATTTTATTGCCTTAGAATGAAATTTGCAAAACACTATTTTTTAGGTATATGCAATTCTTTGGAAAAACAATGGAAAGGTGCTTTGGAGGACACAGGAGTGCAAATAAAATGCCTACCTGCAATTCTTTAAAGCATTTTTTTTCCTCCATAGGATCACACAGCACTTACATAACAGGAAACAGGATGGTCTTGTTTTAAAGAATCGCAGCTGGGTGCTACATCCACACTCCTTCATCCTCCAAATTAATTTTTCTAAATAATTTCAGAAAGGTTTCAAATTCTATTAATTTTAAGAGATCTTTCTGATGCTGCAGCAGTGAGTAATAAAAGGGAAAGAAAGTGTGACTGAAAGTCACACATGAATCTTTGTGGATGCTGCAGCCTCCTGTATCCTGTAGCTTCCTGTATCCATCTGTCGAAAGAAATATCCTTCTGGGTTCAGTTCCAAGTGGGGAAAAAAGACACTGGAAACATGGAGGCTGCTTGGAAGGTTTAATGGTTACAGGGCCACATGGCCTAGAGCTCCAGAGAAGAATGATCACATGCTTCAAGATGAGAAGAGAAGGGAAAAGGGGAAAAAGAAAAAAAGAGAAAAGGAAGAAGTGTTGAGGTGCTGAGAGTACCTGGGTTTCATACTCTCTGTTGAGATTTGAATTGGAGCTTGTATTCTAATTGGTTGTCAGACTCCCAGGGGCGGGGGTCTTAACTCTGTAGGCTTGGTCTGGACCACATGGCTTTACCTGAATGCTGGCTAATGCAATCTTCCCAGGCCATGTGGTGAGATGGGTAATCCTATCATTTCCTGAGGGCCATCCTTAATCCCATCACCTTGGAGTTCCTTCTTATGTAAAGTATTCTGGCCCAGGCCTTAATGGCCCACTCATTAACAAGGGTGGGGGTGAATTTCTGCTTTCTTGAGTGAGTTTCTGCTTCTTGAGTTTCTACTCTTTTTAGAAGAAATATTCTGCCTTTTAATATTTCCTGGGCTATTTCAATTTTTCTAGGAGAGGAGTGGATGCTAACTTCCCACAATCCCTCATTTTTTTTTTTTTTTTGAAAACACGTGAGAGTTCTGACAAAAAATTAAAAGGTGATCAGATCAGGGAAACTTGATGGGTGCTTTTAAAAAAATTTTTTTTCTCTGATGCAAAGGAAAGGCATTGAAAAAGAGGCAACAGAAAAGGATTCCTTCAGTGGCTCCCAAAAGCTTTCAACCATAAAGCTCTGGGAAAACTTCTGTTTTTTTTTTTTTTTTTTAAAACAGTATCCAATTATTCATGCCAAATAATTTTCAGATGTTTGATATACTTTTTGTGAGCTTACAGTCAGGTTGTAAGCACAAGCCTCTATACAGTGTTCACAACCTTTAAATTACAGGCTGCTCATATCCAAGGTTATGGTTACTACCTGCCTAGCTCTTAGCTTCCAGGGTTTGTGAGGCCAAATTGTGGTTAGCCAGTGTGCAACCAGGCTATTTAGTATTTTTAAAGTTACACACAATGAGCCTTGGGACTTCTACTCATGAGACCACCAGTGCAACATAACCTGCTTTACTGGGCAACTGGGCAGCATCATTTGTGAGTCACAGTCAGGACTTGGGGTTTGGAGATCTCTTTTCTGCTATCTCTTCAGGAATTACCTGAGGGAGATGCCATCTCCCCCATGGAATTAGCAGGGCAATATGACTGCTTGGGCTTTAGTGCCTCAGAGCAGCAAACAAAAACAAAAAAAATAAAAAAAAACACATTAAAACGAAGCTAGGAGCAGCTTTTTGTGGAGGTAGGTAAAAAGGGGTTAGCCTCTATCTAATTCTGAATGGTGTGTCTCTGTGTATGTGCTTGTGTATGCAGCTAGTTTTACAATACAGATAATACAAACACGTGGACAATTTTCCCTCCCACCAGACAGAAGTACAAGGTGTTCAGAACTTGCTGGGCCAGCCACTCTCAAATACAATCCTTACATGAGTACATCAAACTGGTTACAATAGAAATGATACAAGAAAGAAAACATTACAATAGATTTCACATTACAATGAATTTTCAGTTACAATAAATTTCCATCCTCCCCCCATAATCTTTCTGTCTTCTGGGGATTGAAAAAAGTCTTTTAGTCTTTTACTGGTCCATCTCAGGGTCCTTTCCTTCACGTCTCTGGGTGGCATAGGCTTGGCCTGGTGGTATGGGTGGTCAGTCAGGCATGGGAAGGTCTGCCCACTCTGGTTTGCTGTAATGACTTTCAGTGGAGGCTGGATCCAAACCCAATTCCTGGTTCCAATGGATGGAATGGCTTTAGAGGGCAGCATCTGCTTCCACATGTGGCAGGCCTGGAAGACACAGAACAAGAGTCCCCTCCCCCCTTCGCTGGTAATTCTACCAGGAAAGGCATTGTAAAAGGATTAGAGATTTTGGTGGGGGGGTAGATAGCTTGCAGGCATGGTTTGAGGATCAAGAATAACACATTAGTATTGCAGTTACTAAAAAGATAAATCAGTTTCAACAAAATGGAGACACAGCAGATGAGAAAGGAAAAAAAAACTGGATTCACAAGCTTCAGGAAAAAGAATGAACAGGTAAAATCATTTAAACACACAGGATGAAACTTTTCTTGTAAATGAACTTAGAACATTCACTAATAACCTTGGGTTTTTCTTAAAAGCACAGAGAGGAAAGAAAATTTACTGTTCCTCATCCAGTTTGGTTGGCCAGACCAGACCGGGAGAAGACAATTTCTCTCAGTGTTTTTAAATCTTAACAATTTAAAATTAATATCTGAAGAGGTCAGACACTTTTAACAGTTGCAACAGTTACCTCGAGGACACACAAAGACTTAGACACACACACGTGCGCACGCACACACACAGAAACAAGGACACAGAGAGGAAAACAAAAGTCTGAGGTGTACACACACACTGATCATTCCCACAATAAATATCTTAGTTAAATTGGGGAAGGCATAAATCTTAAGGAACAAACCACGTGGTTGCATAGAAGACAAAGAAAGAAAGACAGAAAGAATTAAGAAAATTCCATGTGATCCTGTTTATACATTGCCCTTTTAAGTACCTTTATTTACCACATTGGTCTTCCTGTATCCCTCAGCAAAGCCAAATCCCTACCTATATATTTTACCTTTTTCTTGCTCATGCCGGCTAGGGTCAGCATCTGCTGCTCATCCCAAGCCTCCAATAGCTCTCCCTGGGGGGTTCCATCCAGGACCCTCGAACTACCGCTTCCCATGTTCCCCTTACATGTGGGGTTTCACACTTTGGCTTAGTCGGGTCAGTCAGCTAGGCGAACCAGTTTCAGACACAAGCAATATCCGAGCAAGAAGAAGAAAAAAGAAGGGTGTCTGGGGGAGACTTTGGTCGTTGCTCCTGGCGCAACGGAATCAAACACTTTTCTTAAACCTCAGAACAAAAATATAAAAGAGACTGGTCGTTGCTCCTGGCGCAACGGAATCAAACACTTTTCTTTAACCTCAGAACAAAAATATTAAAAGAAACTAAGTGTTTCCCAAAGTATGCGCGCTCCCCTTTTTAGTAAAAATTCCCGAGAGACTTTTCTCTCTCTCTCTCTCTCTCTCTCACTTCACCACGGTTTTCGGACTGGGGGTGTTGCTGTCAATGCAGCCTACTTTCCTTTCCCCAAAAAAAAACAGCCCGTGAGACTCTCTGCCCCCCTCAGACAAGTACGAGTACTCCACTTTTCTCTATTCTATTCTTTTCTTCCTAGCCCACGTTTACAGATCTGGAAGAGCTCAGATCCGAGGAAAATTTGCTGCTCTTATGCAGGCAAGTACTGGCGCTCCTAATTTAGTGTCCAAATTACACTAAAACTACCTAAGTTTACCTAAAACGCTGGGGTTTGCTTTTGGGATACACTGGACAAAAAAAATGACAAATTTTCCTTCCCTCCCTTCAATCATAACCCGCTTGGCTTTTCCTCTTATATACAGAAGGTCCCACACTCTGGTGGCCCCCCCCTTGCTTTTCTTGTCCTGATGGTCATGGCTCTGTAGAGCTAACAACAGGCAAGAGGGCGGCTAGAGGCCAAACAAAGAAATGAGATCCAGCTGCTGTCCAAGGATGAAGCCACTCATAAACATGCTCTTCCTTTTTCCCTAACAAAAGGTCCTGTGCTCTGGCAAAACCCCCATGCTCTCCAGACTCTTGGTCTTTCTGCGGTTAGGAAATGCACAGAGGAAGCAAGATCCAGTTGTGTTTGGGAGAAGGATCCTCTTACACACATGCAACCATACACATATTTCCCACATTTTTCCATGCTTTAAAATTAAAATTTAGAGGTACTCACCTTCTTTCCAAGCAGCCTTTGAGCTCAACACTCAAAACCCCTTTAAAACCATTTTTCCAAATGGCCAAGGTCCAGGAAAAACTCACCCACAGACTCAATGGGTCTGTTTGCTAGCAAGGGAATCTTACCTGGGCCTGGTCCATTGGTTAGGTTAGCTTGGAGTCCCATCTGCTTGGGTGCCAATTGTCGAAAGAAATATCCTTCTGGGTTCAGTTCCAAGTGGGGAAAAAAGACACTGGAAACATGGAGGCTGCTTGGAAGGTTTAATGGTTACAGGGCCACATGGCCTAGAGCTCCAGAGAAGAATGATCACATGCTTCAAGATGAGAAGAGAAGGGAAAAGGGGAAAAAGAAAAAAAGAGAAAAGGAAGAAGTGTTGTGGTGCTGAGAGTACCTGGGTTTTATACTCTCTGTTGAGATTTGAATTGGAGCTTGTATTCTAATTGGTTGTCAGACTCCCAGGGGCAGGGGTCTTAACTCTGTAGGCTTGGTCTGGACCACATGGCTTTACCTGAATGCTGGCTAATGCAATCTTCCCAGGCCATGTGGTGAGATGGGTAATCCTATCATTTCCTGAGGGCCATCCTTAATCCCATCACCTTGGAGTTCCTTCTTATGTAAAGTATTCTGGCCCAGGCCTTAATGGCCCACTCATTAACAAGGGTGGGGGTGAGTTTCTGCTTTCTTGAGTGAGTTTCTGCTTCTTGAGTTTCTACTCTTTTTAGAAGAAATATTCTGCCTTTTAATATTTCCTGGGCTATTTCAATTTTTCTAGGAGAGGGGTGGATGCTAACTTCCCACACATCTTAGTAAATTGATTCCTGAATGGCCAGATTTGATCTGGGTGCAAAGATTTAGCATGTTCTCTGGGCCACCTTTGCTCTCCATTGCACTTCTGCTAGATCATATATGGAGGATAGTCTTTTGTTATCATTTTGCTCTCACATCACCATTCATTCTGTTTCTATTGAATGTAGAGTTAGATATGACTCTTCAGGCCTATATTTTGAGAGACTATTTATCACTAAGGTGAAGGAATTTATCATATTGCACATTGGTTTGTTTCTGGGCATGATGGCTTTATTCTAGAAGTGAGGCCTAAATAATTGTTAGAGCAAATGTTGTATTGAATACAAATAATTTCTTCAGTAGATCTCATTTATCTGCAGTTTATTTTTACATAATATTCTGTGACTCTATTTGCAATTTCTGAATGAACCTATTTGCAATCCCTATTTCCCACAGCTGGAGAAGCATCATATATGTTGGTCCTAACACTTTGGTATTGGGGTAAGGATATGTGCAGTTAATAAAGTCCTACATATGTATGTTTTTTAAATAAAACCTTAAGTTTTATAACACTTTTTACTATGCTTGAAGAAGATTGCTGTGCAGAAGGTTAGGGTGTGGAAATCTTGTCTTGAAAAACACAGGTTCCTAAGGTTCCAAAATGGCAAACCATATATTTTTAAAACATTCTGCTGAATTATAAAAACATTTGAGAATATGCCACTATGCTAGGTCTTGTGAAGCTACTAACAGAAGAAATGTGTGTTTAAAGGCAGATCCATGGGAATCCCAAGAATTGCCAATAATTGTGTGATTTGGACATATTCCCTACTCTCAGTCTAGGCAAAATAACCTAATAACAATAAAGTGTGGCTATAACCTCATTTTACAAAGGGTGAAGAAGATGTCCCAAAGAAAACACTGACAATTGTTTGAGAAAAATGAATCCTCTCTCTCACATATATTTATACAACATTTTTTTAAAAAAATGTAAAATGTAATACAATCAAAAATTCTGAAATCTTTCTAATCCCTGCTTTAATTTTATTTTTGAAAAATAGTTTCACATTCCTGTACATACATTGAGCTCAGTGGAATATTTTTCTGCACTTGTAAGAAATATGTTTACCTAATATTTGGAAAAGGTATTAAATAACACCTCATTTTATTATAAATGATTATCATTTATTTATTTGTATACGCCTTTGTTTTTTACAAATAACTGAAGAAAGTGAACACATATACACCTTTCTCCTCCTATTTTTCCCATAGCAACAACCTTGTGAGGTGGGTTAGCTGAGAAAGAGAGAGTTACTGGCTGAAAGTCATCCAGCTGAATTTCATGGCTAAAGCAGGACTTGAAGTCAGGGCCATTTTCTAGCCTGTGTGCTTTAGCAACTAGACTAAAATGAAATTTATTCAAATTCAAAAGGAACTTATTTAAATGTTTCACTTGTTTAATAGTTTAAACAATAAGTCATATTTTGATTGTTTATCTTGTATAAGCATTTATGAAAGTGATAATTTTAAGAATGCTTTATAGAAATCGATGAATATATCTGTCATTCTATAAAAATAAGAATGTTAAAAATAAACCCCTCAAAAATAAACCAACAAGATCACAATGTCTTGTTTTCCTTTACGATACCTTTATTTCATAGTGAATTAAGGAATGCATAAGCATTTTATGGCCTCAATGGGAATTCTATCATTTGTGAGACATATTTGGCACAGCTGGTTTAAGAAATCTCAATATCAGGTTTGTACACTCCGTCTAGACACAGTCCTGTGTTAGAATTACAGATTCCTGCAAAATAATAAAACCAAATACATGCTATGGAACCTGAACTAAGAATTAATGATATCTCTATAAGAAATATATTGACTACCTTTTTATTTTGCACCATTCCAAGTGCAATGATTAAATTATAAAATGTATATTGGGGTTTTTTAAATTCAAAATATACTTTAGCATCAGCAGACTTATAAACTCCATTTCAGATACACAAACAATACAACTAAAAATCCTTCCCCATGAAATATGTATTTCTAGCAATAAAAATGCTAGTTTTATTATCCATTTATTCTTAACCTATATTTTCTATCTTTCATTCATTTATCTTTCTATGAGAAATCCTGACCTTTTGTTCACAGTTGAAATTTTTATTCTATTATTAATTTGCATAATTCATCATTGACCTAATTTTCATAATTAGTTTTGTGTAAAACTTGCATTTATGTTTCAGATGTGCTCTTAATGAAGACTGACACTTTTGTACAGGTGATACTCTGTGTACTGGACAGATCGGAGCAAGGGAAATCTTGAACACCAAAGATAATAAATTGATAAAGATAAGCAGAAAAACTGCTACATATCATGAATTCTAGTGGGGACAATGAAACCTCAACATTATGAAAGGGAAAATAAAATGTTAAAGGAGTAGATTGTTCAGTAATTTCAGGTACATTGGCTCTGAATAACAGAAAATTAAATGTATGAAGACTTACAGCATTCATTTGTAACTGATTTGATTGCCTGTCCTAAATAAACCTTTATGCAAAAAGAAAATATGATGCTTAGTATCCCAGATACTAACATAATAAAATGTTATAGCCCTGGTTCCAATTTATTTTCTATACTTTAATTTATTTCCATGTTATGATTTCTGTGAGACTCTATTCCCTCCCCACAAACAAAAAAACAAGAATAAAATTTAGAGCAGATCTTCCTTTTTTTCCCCAAAAAAGTTTTTCTATATCTCAAGAAGAGACACCTTCTTACAAAATGTGTAAGGGACTTGAAGGAACATTTAAAGGACCAGCCCAAATACAATTCAAAATCCAATACATTGTTTAAAACACATTTATGGAGTTCTATGAAACAGCTCGGAAAAAATGGAATAGAAAACGCTATGAAGAAGTTAAAGAATAGGAGAAAAAGGCAATACTTTTTAGATTTAGCGACATTAAGATGTCTGGACTTCAACACACAAAATTCCCAGCTATCCATGAAGAAATAGTCATTGAAATGATAAAATGATTTGGGAACAGAAAAGCATCACTCATCATGCAATAAAGTCCTATTTAGCAGAATGACTTAATTTGATCTACCTGTTAGACAAAATTAGTATACCTGGTTGCTCAAAAACCCTATCAACCTGATTAGCTAATAGATAAACCATCATGAAGAAAACCTTATTAACCAGCTGCTGAGTGCCTGCCTTTTGTCTTAACAAAAGACAACATACCCTTGGTACCAGTGGTGGGATTCAAATAATTTAACAACTGGTTTGCCCAGGGTCAGTTTGAACGTGCATCCCTGTTCTCCAGTTCCGCTGTACCTGTGGGATGAGCCTCCTGTGACAGCCAACCTGACCCTGGGTGAGCCAGATTGACCATCACCCAACACTCTCCTGCTGTCAAAGTGGATCCTGGGTGCTGCACTGCAATGTTTCATTTCCCTGCACCTTCTCCTCTTTCCCTCATACCAGTCACCCTGTTTCCTGTGCCATGGAGCTTGCCCCACCTACGACCGCCCACAGTGGTGGCATGCTGCTGGTTTGGACCAGTTTGGGTGAACCCGTAGTTCTGACAATCAGCTGGCCCCACCCTATCCTGTGCTTTATTTCCTGCTTTGTAGCTCATCTCAATCGCACAGCACAGCTGGTTTCCCCCCCTCGCTGTTCTACTTACCATTGCTGACTAGGAAGGTAGGCAGCTGAGCTTCTAAATGCTCCATTTTCAGCACTGTGCACAAGCACCTTAAGATCTCGAGATCTTTTTTTTAAATGAGAAGTTGGAATTGATTGATTAAACTTTCTTTTTTTTTTTAGTCCCACAAATTTTTGTTTCCGTGCACAAGAAATATGATGGAGAAACACGATGGAGCTGGAAGTCAGGTTCAGCACCTTCCCTGACCTTCTGGCACTCCACTGGCACTTTGGCCTGGCTGCACAGGCCCCACCTTGTTCCTGCTACCTGCTGTAAAGTAAGACAGTTTTCACCTGAGTGATGTGATCAAAGGTCTCTGTTTGGTTTCCATCACTCTTCTCTTGGACTTTTGGGGAGAGGTTTTTTTCTCCCCCCGCCTGGAAGGATGTTGAACCAAAACCAAGCATAACCAGTTTGCTAAACTGAACAAAAAATTAGGTATTGGTTCTGCCGAACTGCGCAAGTCAGCTGAATTTCACCACTGCTTGGTACTCATTTTTTTTGTTTGTCTGTCTTTGATGCTGGCTATTGCCACAAATTCTACTTATTCTGTTTAACTTGTAGTTCATGCTGCATCTATCAAGCTTTACCTGCTTCAACATTTTCAAAGTTTTCATTGATATAGCAAAAGGGGAGAGGGAAAACTGTTACCTAAAGGTTCTGATTGTCACTTGTTCACCTACTGATTTATACAACTGCAGTATTCTATACACATTCATCTTTGAATGAAACTTGATTTTTGCAGTTATTGAGAGTGATTTAAAAGTTGGAATCAAAGGTAGGTAAATAATAGGACATCATTTAGGATGTTACAGAAAGACAAAAATGTAAAAATATGGAAATAAAAGAAGGGAGACAAAAAGGAGTATTTATTGTACTCTCAAAAATGTAAGTTGTGATGTGTTATATTAAAAAAGAATAACTATTATTTTTTTTTGCAAGAGAAATGAAAATATTCTGGCTATATTTATTAACTACCTTTAATCACCCAATTTTCATTATTGGATATGTTTTTAGTAACAAAAAGAAGGAATGAAAGCTCTAATTTGAAACATTGTGAATAAAGTCCATTAAATATTCAGCAAAGTAACTTAAATAAGGCAGTACAGGAAAAATACAATTTTAGAATTATTTAATTGGCAGAATGGATAGGGCTAGGAAATCAATATGAGACAACTAAAAATGCTATGTTCCCTATCATTATATAATGGGAATTTGATTTAATTTCTACAGTATTTCTAGCTATTGCATTAGTTTAACTTAAATATTACTTTTATTATTGTACTTCATTATTCTTTATTTTTAAAAAGTTTTAAAATATTAGGTTTTAAAATACATCAGAATTTTACAACAAGCACGCAAATACAAAAAATGATGGGCTGCAAAAAAAAATAATTTTACTTTTTCCTGAGACAGAGAGAAAATAAGAATTAGTTTTACAGTCCAAATATCTAATAAGAATTTGCCTGTAATATACCAAAATTAAATTACATATCATTGCTTAACCCATTATCAAACATCCAAGAGCAGCTGTTAGGAATGTAAGTAACCTAACAGTTGGGTTGGAAATATATAAACCAGAATAGACATTTTAATACTGTATCTTTAAGGGAATGCTAAAATTGTAATTGGGTGTGGTATCCCAAACAGCCATAAGATGGAGCCAGAAACCTGCTTTCCCACAGAACTGAGAGCCTGAGAGAGAGTGAGAGTGTTTGCTAGATAGTCGATGTTTGTGTTCCTGCATTTCCCTAGTGACTGTTATTGATCGTCATTATTCTTGAATTGATGTGAGTCTATTACTGAACTGTTTTTGATACTGGACTTTGTTATTGGATTATCCCTAGACTGAAAAACGTGTATGACTTGTACTGTGTTGGACTTTGCTTAACCGTGTACATTTTACTATAAAGTGTATCTGTGTACTGTGTAAGTGTTATTCACCATTACTCTCAGTACGTCTCCCTGTGTGCGCTGAGTCTCCTAAAGGGAAATTACCTCAACACTGGTTATGGGCCCAGGAGTCCATACCAGGCTCAGATAACTGAAAGTTAGTGTGAATACACAGTACTGTATACAGACAGCTGTTTACTGTTTAATTGTAATTTACTGTCCTGGTAAAGATGGCACACAACCCATCAACAAGCCTATCACTGATAACACGGTTGGATGGAACAAACTATGTTTCCTGGTCTATGAAGTGCAGTCTACTTCTGCGTAGAGAAGGGTTATAGACTGTAGTTCAAGATTCACCGGATGTAAATGCTTGGGATCCAGATGATGAGGACGATGCCAAGAAGTTAGCTGACTTTAAACGGAACAACGAACGAGCTCTTTGTATAATTGGACTAACACTGAGTGGCCAGCAGCTAGTCCATATTCATGGAGAAGAGTCTGCTGCTAAGTGTTGGGAGAATTTGAAGAGGATTTATGTTCGTGATAGTGTAGGTGCACACATACATCTTATACCTAAACTGTTTAGAGCACGTCTTCTGAAAAGTGGAGATATGTTAGCTCATTTTTTAAATAGTTTTCAACTTCTCTAATTCCCCACTTTTAACTCTTAAAGCCAATCTATTTAATTCTCTTAATTTATTTTAAATTATTATATTTGTATTTATATGTTTTTATCTGGCTGTGAACTACCCCGAGTCCCTAGGGAGAGGGGGCGGTATACAAATTTGAATAAATGAATAAATAAATAAATAAATTTGAACTTCGTGAAAAGAACTTTTCAAGAGCTACATGAAAAGGAACTGATATTTTCAGAGCTGCATCGAGTTTACATCATTCTTTCCTCATTGGATGAAAGTTATGATGATTACGTATCTTCACTGGAAGTTCTGACCAAAGATGAACTGACATTGACTGACATAACCGGAAGGTTGTTAGAAGAGGCAAGGAGATGGTTGGATAGGGACCAATTGAAAAAGGAACAACCACAAGAAAAGAATTTGTCTTCAACTGCCTATACTGTCAGGAAATGTTTTTCTTGTGGGGCTAGGAGACATATAGGTAGATTTTGTAAGAAGAAAAAACGACAGAATACTGGTAATAACCAAAAGGCTAAAAAGAATGTTAATTTAGCTGTGTCTAGCAATTCAACTGTAAACCATGATTTATGGGTAGTTGATAGTGGAGCATCACAGTGCATTACTAGAAATAGAGAGAGGTTTGTAAAGGTGTCTATGAGTAAGCAACATGTATCATTGGCAAATGGATGGAAGATGAAAGCGTCTGGTGAAGGTACTGCATATTGTTCATCTATAAACAAGCATTTAACTATGTTATGTGTACCTAAACTAAAATTTAATTTGTTATCAGTAAGGGCTTTAGTTAATATTGGTTATGTAGTAACCTTTAGGGAAGATAACTGTATAATAGAGAAAGAGGGTAAAAGTATTACTGCTAATTTAGAGAACAATTTATATGTGATACATGATGACCAGTTGAAGACGGCTAACTCAGTTTATAACAATGTTAAGCCACATGACGAATGTATACATTTACTGCATAGATTTCAAATTAATTTGAACATTAATTTCAAAATGCTGAAACAAACTGTCGAATTGTCAGAGGGAATAAAATTAAAACTCTGTAGCAAGTATTTCAACTGTAATGCCTATAGCCAGGAGAAAAGCAAGGTTATTCCTGCAAACAGACTTAGTGGGTTTAAGACCAAAGAACCTTTAGAGGTTGTTTTTGCTGACATAATTGGTCCTAAGAAACCCAGTTTGGGAGGTGCCTGCTATGTTTTGAGTATAATAGACCATTACTCATGGTACGGTTTCTGCTATCTCATGAAAAACAAAACAGAAACATTCCAACATTTCTTTAATTGGCTCAGGTTTGCAGAGAGAAAAATGAGACATAGAGTAATTACTTTGGTTACTGATAATGGGACTGAGTTTGTTAACAGTAGATTCTAAAAAATGTTGAAATTGGCTGGTGTCGAGCATAAATGTTCTGCACCTTACAGACCACAACATAATTCGTTTGTAGAACGAAGAGGGCAAACGTTACAAGCCATGGCTCGCACTATGTTATCTGATTCAGGTTTGTCTGAAACACTGTGGGGTGAAGCCATAATGTGTAGCAATCATGTGTTAAACAATGTAGTTAACACAACAACTGGTGAATTGCCATTCCCTCATTGGCATGGCAGAAAACCAAATTTAAGTTATCTACACACATTTGGAGCTCCAGCATGGGTGCATATTCCCTCACAAGTAAGACTGAAAGGGCAACATAGAGCTAGAAAAATTTTTTGTAGGTTATGAGGCCAACCATAGATCGTTTAGGTTCTGGGAACCAGGCACAGCTCATGTTTATTGTAGTGCTGGGGCAAAATTCCTTGAACATGTTGGGTGGAATAAACTGAAACAGGAATCCAGCAATGATGTTTTTATTGACACCCAAGTAGTCCCTAAAGATGAAATAAGTAAACCACGAATAGCCATTAAAGAGGAAGCACAGGAGGAAGTAGAACAGGCACTGGAGGAGGTAGAAAAACAGGAGCAGATGGAACAGGTGAGTCCACCAGTAAGCCCTGTATTACCAAGATGTTCAACCTGAGTAACACGACCACCTGATAGATATCAGGCTAGTGTTGTATGCCAAGTGAATACAGTTCCAAATAATTATAGTGAACTAAAACTGTATCCTGCTAAGGATCAGGCTGCTTGGCAGGAAGCAATGGATAAGGAACTGAAATCATTAAAAAAGTTAGAGGTATACGGAAATGTTAAATTATCACCTGGTAAACATGCCATAGGATGTATTTATAAGCTAAAGACAGGTGTAGATGGGACTGTTACTCATAAAGCCAGGTTAGTAGCACAAGGGTTCAATCAGACAGCAAATGACTACAATGAGGTGTTTACACCTAGTCTGAAGGCTACTACATTATGAGCAGCATTAGTGTGGGCAGCTAAGGAGAAATATACTGTAAATCATTTAGATGTAGAGACAGCATATCTGCACGCACCGTTGCAACACACTACATATTTGAAGAAACCTTTAGGTATAAAAGATGATATTACAATTGATTGCTGGAGATTGAAAAAGAGTCTTTATGGCTTGAAGTAATCAGGATATGAGTGGAACCTATAGTTAAAGAATTAACTAAGATAGGATTCGTAACTGGCATGGCTGATCCATGTTTATTCAAAAGGGAAAGTGATGGTGTAATTTCATTGTTGCTATTGTTCACTGATGACATAGCATTAATCACCAAAACTGAACAAGAAGCTACTAAAATAATTTCACTGTTAGAGAAGAAATTTAAGATAAAACAGTTAGGAGAAATTAAACAATATCTTGGTTAAAGATAGATAGAACTAGGGGAGGATACAAGATCTCACAGGCAGATAAAATTAACCAATTACTTAAAATGTTTAATATGGAATTTTGTAAACCGGCTAAAATACCGATGAGCCAGAAGTTTAGCCACAGTGATGTTCAAAGTCCTGTTTTTGATAAGAACATTTATCAGTCCTTGATTGGTAGTTTATCTTATCTCAGTAATTGGTCAAGGCCAGATATTGTATACAGTGTTAACCAATTAACGAGGTTTAATGCTGAGCCAACTGAAAGGCACTGGCAAGCTGCTAAGCATGTGTTAAGATATCTGAAACAAACAATGCATTATGCATTGTATTTGGATCCTAAGGATGAACTGAGTCTAACTACATATGCCAATGCAAGTTTTGCTACAGATATAAATACATTAAAATCTACATCGGGTACTGTAGTATTGTTAGGAAAAATATTGATTGGATGGAGATCTATTCGTCAGAAATATTTAAGTTTGTCAACAATGGAGGCTGAATTTTCATGTTTATCTTTATTATGTACAGATTTAGTTTGCTATAAGCAACTATTGATTGATATGGGAATTGATGTAACAGATTCTATTGTTGTTTATGAAAACAATCAATCAGCAATACAGATGGCTTCAAATTTTGCGGTAAAGACTAGAACAAAACACACAGATTTAAGATATTTAAATGTAAGACAAATTGTGCAAAGTAAGATGATTAAACTGGAATATTGTATGTCAGAAAATAACATAGCAGATCATTTTACAAAAGCCCAAGGCTCTGCATAAGGCTTGCTGTGAGGATTATGGACTTAGAATGTATGGTTGTATATATTATCCTACCCAAAGGGGAGAATGTAGGAATGTAAATAACCTAACAGTTGGGTTGGAAATATATAAACCAGGATAGACATTTTAATACTGTATCTTTAAGGGAATGCTAAAATTGTAATTGGGTGTGGTATCCCAAACGGCCATAAGATGGAGCCAGAAACCTGCTTTCCCACAGAACTGAGAGCCTGAGAGAGAGTGTGTGTTTTCTAGATGGTCGATGTTTGTGTTCCTGCATTTCCCTAGTGACTGTTACTGATTGCATTATTCTTGGATTGATGTGAGTCTATTACTGAACTGTTTTTGATACTAGACTTCGTTATTGGATTATCCCTGGACTGAAAAACGTATATGACTTGGACTGTGTTGGACTTTGCTTAACCGTGTACTGGAAGTAAAACCTACATTTTACTATACAGTGCATCTGTGTACTGTGTAAGTGTTATTCACCATTACTCTCAGTACATCTCCCTGTGTGCACTCATTCTCCTAATGGGGAATTACCTCAACAGCAGCCATTAATTAGAAACAACTATTTTCACTTTTTCTTATACTTTATTCATGTGCTGTTGGATTTCTTGCAAAAGAATATATCATATGTGCTAGAAATTGAATAAATTTCATATCGACTGAAAACATTTTCCGGAATTAAACAAGTACTTTATTGATTCATGCACCACTGTTTAAAAGATGTAGCATTTAAATAACTAACAGAATTAAGATACTGTATATTTCTTGAACCTTCTATTCCCAATAAAGTAATTTGGGAAGAATAGAAATGTTTCCTGGCAAAACAATGCAGTAAATTAATCAAGACAAGCCTGGTAATAAATGGCTGTTATTCCTCATATCCTAGGTGTCCTGCTTTCCTTAGACTTGCAGATATTGAAGGGAAATAGGTCACACAAAAATTAAGAACTGCTTTTAACATGACAGTAAATGAATGATTACGTTCAGGTAAAAGAATGGAATCCAGCAGGTGGCACCACAAAACCAACATTGGCTGATCTCAGAACCCTAACTCAAGTCACATCACTTGGACAGGAAGCCAACAGCCAGCAAGGACTAAACTAGAGAGAAGGCAATAATAAATTACTTCTATATGAAAAGCCAGCTTATCCATGTCCAACTGGTCACCAATAATTGAAATCATTTAAGGTAGTCCTTATCTTAGTAGGCCTGGAGCTAGCTGAAGGATGCTGCTATCTCACTCATTCTTTCTCTAAGAGATATAATTTGTCCCAACTACTCATTCCTTCCTTAGTTGCTATAAGCTTAGCAGGCCATTTAAAGCAGGAGTCGCCAACCTTTTGGACTTCAGGGACCACCAAACTCATAATTTTAAATCCTGCGGACCAGAGACCCTGGGAAAATCCCCCAAAAAGCCTGCAGGAAAATTCCCCACCCTGTTTTCCTACCGATTGATCATTCTTTATTTGGGATTGCAAGATATCATCTTTAGCTCCGTTCTCAGGGGGAAGGGGGAGAAAGAGATTGGATTATTGCAATGCTTGGATTATTGCAATGCTCTCTACATGGGGCTCCCCTTGAAGAGTCTCCGGAGGTTGCAGTTAGTTCAGAATGCAGCCGCGCGGGTGATCGTGGGCGCCCCTCGGGGCGCGCACGTAACACCACTTCTCCGCAGGCTGCACTGGCTTCCTGTGGCCTTCCGGATTCGATTCAAGGTGGTACTGATGGTATTTAAAGTGCTCCATGGCTCGGGACCTGGGTACTTATGGGACCGCCTGCTGCCACCAACAACCTCCCGCCACCCAGTACGCTCCCACAGGGTCACCCTACTTGGGGTACCGCCACCTGATCGCTGGCGGCTGGCGGCCCCGAGGGTGCGTGCTTTCTCTGTGGGAGCCCCCTCCCTGTGGAATGATCTCCCCCCGGAGATACGAGCCATGACAGATATCCTGACCTTCTGGCGCGCAGTTAAGACCCTATTTTTTAAACAGGCCGGCCTGGCCCAGTAAGGGTCTATGGGGTTTTAAGTTAATGGGGGTTTTAAATTTTAATCTTATTTTTAAACTTTATCTATCCCGGTTTTAAATGAATTATAGTCGGACGGGATGCAGCCACATTTGTATTTAATCTGGTTTTAAATTCTATTTAACTTTGTATTTTTATGTATTTATTAGGCTGTACACCGCCCCGAGTCCCTTTTGGGAGAGGGAGCGGTATAGAAATACGAAAAATAAATAAATAAAATAAATAAATAAAGAGAGAGAGAGAGAGAGAGAGAGTGAGTTTTGGCTTCATGCAAGGAAAGCAGCAGAAGCAGCAGAAGTCTTTCTTTCTCTCCCCCAAACTCTACCAGAAATGAATCTTTACCGGCATAGACTCTTGGAACAGGATGCCTTGCAGGCTCCCAAAGATTCATGGTAGAGTTTGGGGAGGGAAAGAAAGACTTTTGTTGCTTTCCTTGTGTGCAGTCAAAAACAGAAGAAGAAAGAAGCAGAAAGAAGCAGTCCAGTTGCCTGGTCATGCACGTGGGCAAGTTCCCCATCTGCCCTTTCCCCCCTCCCCTCACTATTTCATGTTGTTTGCAATGCAAGCGACGCAAGCTTTGTGTTCCCGCGGGCCATGTGGGTGGAGCAGCCTAGTGTTCCTGCGCAAACTGGATTAATTGCTTTGGGAGTGTTTTGGGGTGACATTTCTCTGTGGACCATCAAAATTTTCTTGCAGACCACCAGTGGTCCCCGGCCCACTGGTTGGCAACCATTGGTTTAAAGCAAGGCAAAGCACCTAGCAGCAAAGTACCTGTAGATGTGACCTTATGATGCTTGTGAATCCAAGATCATGTGACTTTGAAGTAATAAGAATGGTATAGGCATTGCACTTGCAATTTATTTCAGGCATTGAACAAAAACAAAAATGAAGAGACTCAATGGAGTCAAATTAAAGGGCCCGGAAACTCTTATCCCAGACTAATAGCATTAAACAAGATTCTATTATTATATTATACTATATGCAAATCAACAGAGATTGAAGCATAAAAAGTTGATGTAATTTCTGACATGTATTTTTTTTTACAATTGATTGGGACACAGAATGGCATGTTTATAAATATCACAGCAGGTTTCATAACCTGCTACTTTCTATATATAGGGGAATTCCTGATAATTCCAGGAATTGCACTCCTGGTAAATCAGGAAGGACATTAAGTTAGAAAAAAACAATCTAAACTTTTCACTGCTGAAGTGTAGCATATATTACATTTATGCTAGATCCACTGATTATCTGATTATAAAGGTCACAAACATCTCCAAAAGCAGATTCTAAAGTATTTTAACTTGCCAGTATTAAGAAATCTTCTTCCTCCTTGGATGTTCTTCTATATTGATAAGTGATCTAATGAAACCAAAAGTCCTAAACAAGGAAACTTTTAAAATGTGATCTGGAACTATAAGTGTTTAACAAGGGATTAATGAGTAATAATTAGACTGAAGCTATTTGCTTCAGCAGATGAGAACATACGGTTGACCTTGTTTGAACTTGGAAGCTAAATTGGGTAAAGTCCTATTAATCCTTGGATGGGAGATATCCAGGAAATACCAGAGTTGAGACTAGACTAGGAAACCATAAAAAAGAAAGTCAGTTCAGAATAAGGCAATGGCAATGAATTCTATCTGGCTGCCAAGGAAAGTACTTAGTCTGGTTCATGAAGTCACCATTAAGCTTGACTCAAAGAGATCTTTATTTAAGCAATTCTTTTATGAAAATGTAGCTATCAAAATTTTTAAGATTAAAAAACAAAAGAGGAAATAATTTTGTAGATTTATCATCTCTTTGCACTTATTTTAGCATATCTGACCCCTTGGTCTGACCCCTTGGAAATGTTAGAACAAGATGAGGGAAGGAATCTTCATATATTGTTATTTTCTTGTTTTTACTCTTATTATTAGTTAAAGGAGTTTTTTAAACTTTCTGTGTTTAAGAGATAAGGAGCATCCTTTCTCTTATTCTCACTATTTTGCTTCTTATTTATTCACAATCTTCGATCTCTTCAAGATATATTTTAGTTACAAGTGAGTCTTTTTGTCTTCTTAAGAAATATAACTTTTATTTCAAATACAATGAATGCCTGTTAGCAATCACTGATAGCTGGGCTATACTCATACTCTACACCCAATGTTATTATAACTTTCAGTAAAATCAATAAACTTATATCATTCGACACAATTGTTATCATTTTTTATTATAACCATTTTAATGGGGTATGCTGCTACTTAATTAGTCCATATTATTCAACCGTCAGCTTGTATTCAAGAACATATTCCCTAAAGGCTCCTGCTACATTGAAACTCTTACAAAACAAAGGGGGAGTAAAATTATGTACTTCTAAATATTTCCAGTACCCCTTTCCAAAAAAATGGTTTCTCCAAAAATAGTATTTGCATAATTGTTTTCCAAACATTTTTTACAAACTTCATTATTATTTTAAGTGCAACATTTGAATGAAAAACAGCTGCTTTGATATGAGAGGGAGTGTGGGCCAGTGGTTAGGCAATGGTCTAAATGCCATTGTACTTCCAATGCTAATACACACTTGAGTATAGTCTTGACCTCATCTTTGTTTCCTGACAGCTTGTCTAATGCACTGAAGTTTTCCACATAGTAATTTATTCATGATCCTCAAAAATTTTATCTTGGAAAATGAACTGAAAACAATCAGATAATTTAGTCCAGACTACTAAACATATGAATGAAGAAATCCATTGGCAGTAGAGTTGATTGGGTGCAATTGAGTCAAGCCTGACTCTTGATGACAAGATAGACAAATGAACTCCATCACAATCTGATGCTAGTAACAATCCACTGCTCTGCCAATGACATTTCCCTGATATCTTGATACTGACCCAGGTCAGCTATCCTGCCAGATCTTATCTGTTGTTTTTCTACTTCACTTAAATTTTCTAACCATAGTTGCAGTTTGCAGTCCATAATTTGTGTTACATGACCAAGGAATATTTTTTTTGCTTAAAATCATTTCCTCAAAAAGCAGAATATTTTATCCAGACCTAATTGATTGTAATACTCTAACAACAGTCTCCAAATCCATAATTCAAAGACCTTTTTCTCTTGCTCTCTCTCTTTCTCTTTCTCTTGCATAGAAACTCTCATTTCTATTGGAAATAAGTTCAGAATAATTAATTGTTTTTCCAGAGCTAATGATTGCAATGTCTAGCTTTCAAATTGTACATTAGCACTGGAAGAACAATTTATTATTCTGAACATTATTCCCATAGAAATAATTTTATCCTTCACAATAAACTTTGTAATTGTCTTCCTCCCTAGGATTAACTTCTTTACTTCTCCAGTATCCCCCAAAAATAGAATTGTCTATTATCATCACCTTTCCATTGCAATATTCGCTTGTTGGTTGATATTATGTTTACTTCTTAATACTTAACATCCCAAGTTTTTCATTTTAATTTTTTTCATTGGTAAATGTTCCAAATATTCTTTATTTTCATCTTACAAAGCTGTATTATCCCTCTAATTCAAATTGTTACTATTTTGTCTTTCATGTTTGATTTCAGCTACAATCTTTTTCAATCTCACCATTCTTACACCGTACAGTAATTATTTGCTAAACAAGAAAAGCACCCTCTCATTTTCCTATTCTGAACCATCTGTTTCTCCAAAGTACGGTAATAACAACTGAAAGAAAATTAAATAAATACAAATTCTTTAGATCAGACATGTTAAATTAAAGGGTGCTCTATGAAAACCTTGCTTTCAAATCTATCCCTTTGCCACATTTGTAATATAATTTTTTTAATAGTACATTTTTGAATTTATTTTAAAATAACCCTCCCTATTCCCAGCTTCAACATCCTTCAAAAAAATCTGTTCGATCATTTTTTCCATTCCTTTAAATGAAAATAATTTTTGCATGTGTTACAGTCTGTTATATACTCTAATTTCTCCCATGATTCTTTTAAAGTGGAGAAAAGTGTTCTAATTTGCAGCATGTTTCCATTCCACAATACCAACAAATCCCTTCCCACCCCAACCCCAAAGCAAAACCCCAGCAGCAAAATAATGTTTCTCCACAAACTTAGTAAAATCCTACAAAACTACACATATGGTGGGGGAAGTGAAAAGGCTACATGACTATCAACAAGTAGATGTCTATAGTGAGTGAACAAGCAATCCCTTACCCTTATATTCATTCTTATAAACTACCAGGGATGTTTTCAACAAGCCAAGATTTATTTTTTTTCAAAATGATGAAGCATGTGCTACGATGTCATGATTCAAGCACTGGCTTTGTACTTGTATGGAGATCGTGATGCAAGTAGTAAAAAAGAAAGCAGACTTTTGCATCTCTAGTCATAATACACATTTGGTAATTTGTCCAATCCCTTCCATTGCATGCCAGACATTCAAATTCATAAAACTGGTGAAATGCCTATGAGGAATAACTCTGATGAAGGGGGAGCTAGTATGTGGGACTCTAGTGAACTGGCAATTTCCAAAGAAGGAAGGAGCACATTCTAAAGAGGAGGGGGTATGAGAGACAACACATCCCAGAGCTAAACAGGGTCCCATAAATTAATCAGTATCATCTCATGAGACCCAGAAGGTGCCCCAGGAGGCATGATTCCTTTGTCATCATGCCTGCCCTATGAATAGAATAAAATAGAATAGAATTCTTTATTGGCCAAGTGTGGTTGGACACACAAGGAATTTGTCTTGGTGCAAATCCTCTCAGTATATGTAAAAGAAATGATACATTCATCAAGAGTCAAGAATCATAAGGTACAACACTTAATGATAGTCACAGGGTACAATAAGTAATCATTCCCTCCTTAGGCTGGATTTCTGTTCCGCCACCCCCCACCGCAGGGAGGCGGAGCCACTTAGATGGTTCCGCCCCAGGCGCCTAATGGACCCGGAGCGGTTCCAGAGGGAGCTTGGGCCATTTCCTGAGTCTCTGGCTCTCAGCTCGCCTGGAGACCTGGTGGCCACCTGGGATGGGTTGGCCGCCGGGGCTCTAGAGCGAGTTGTGCCTCTGCGACCTCTGACCCGGCACAGATCCCATTTGGCTCCGTGGTATACGGAGGAGCTACGGGAGATGAAGTGCCGGAAAAGACGTCTAGAGGGCATTTGTAGGGCGAGCCGTTCTGAGTCTGATCGAACACAGGTGAGATCTCATATTAAGACTTACCTTGTGGCGATAGGGGCGGCGAAATCTTCGTATTTCTCCGCCCTTATTGCGTCGGCAGGAAATCGGCCTGCCGCCCTGTTTAGAGTGACCCGCTCTCTACTTGAACCGAGAGCGCGGGATGACCTCTTGCAGGGTAGAGCGGCGGAGTTTTCTCGATTCCTGCATGACAAAATCGCTCAGATTCGGGAGGGGCTTGACTCCAATTGGATGATCCCGGGGGAGGTGTCCGGGGCAGGTCTTGTGGATGTTGTTTGGGGGGAGTTCGACCCTGTGACCGCCGAGGGTGTGGACAGGTTGCTGGGGGGTCTGAATGCCACCACCTGTTTATTGGACCCGTGCCCTTCCTGGCTGGTTTCGGCCGCCAGGGAGACGACACGAGGCTGGCTCCAGGGGATTATCAACGCTTCTTTGAGAGAGGGGTCGCTTCCTACCGCCCTGAAGACGGCGGTGGTGCGGCCCCTCCTCAAGAAGCCTTCCCTGGATCCAGCTGTTTTAAACAACTACCGTCCAGTCTCCAACCTTCCCTTTGTGGCGAAGGTTGTCGAGAGTGTGGTGGCACGTCAGCTCCCTCAGTACCTGGAGGAAACAACTTACCTCGATCCGTTCCAATCGGGCTTCAGGCCTGGGCATAGCACTGAGACGGCATTGGTCGCGTTGGTTGATGATCTCTGGAGGGCTCGTGACAGAGGGTTCTCCTCTGTCCTGGTCCTATTAGATCTCTCGGCGGCTTTCGATACTATCGACCATAGTATCTTGTTGCGACGGTTGGGGGGGTTGGGAATTGGGGGAACCGTCTTTCGATGGTTCTCCTCCTTCCTCTCCGACTGTTCGCAATTTGTGTTGGCGGGAGGGGAGAGGTCCACCTCTAGGCCTCTGGTTTGTGGGGTGCCTCAGGGGTCGGTCCTCTCCCCTCTCTTGTTCAACATTTATATGAAGCCTCTGGGCGAGATCATCCGTGGTCTTGGGGTGAAGTGTCATCTGTATGCACATCTGTATGTACATCTCCACCCCGGACCACCCCAACGATGCTGTGGGGGCTATGTCTAGGTGCCTGGAGGCCGTGCGGGACTGGATGGGCGGGAACAGGCTTCGGCTCAACCCTTCCAAGTCCGAGTGGCTGTGGTTCCCGGCGCCCTGATATAGCCAGCTGACACCTTCGCTGGCTATTGGGGGGGAAATTTTGCCCCCCACAGAGAGGGCTCAGCAATCTGGGAGTCCTCCTGGATGTATGGCTGTCGCTTGAACATCATGTCGCGGCCGTCTCCAGGGGGGCATTTCATCAGATCCGTCGGATCTACCGGTTGCGGCCCTTTCTGGATCGGGACAGCCCTGCGCACGGTCACTCAGGCCCTTGTCACCTCTCACCTGGACTATTGTAATGCCCTCTACATGGGGCTCCCTGCGGGGAGCACCCGGAGACTCCAACTGGTGCAAAATGCGGCCACGCGGGTGATCATGGGGGCGTCGCATAGCGCCCACGTGACGCCTCTCCTGCGCGAGCTGCATTGGTTGCCGGTGGCTCTCCGGGTTCGCTTCAAGGTTCTAGTTTTGACCTTTAGGGCGATCCATGGCATTGGGCCAGGTTACCTGCAGGACCGCATCCTACCAGTGATCTCCAGCAGGCCGGTGCGCTCACATAGGGAGGGCCTTCTCCGGGTCCCGTCGGCCACCATGTGTCGCCTGGCGGCCCCGAGGGATAGGGTCTTCTCTGTGGCGGCCCCTGCCCTCTGGAACACTCTGCCGCCGGAACTACGTACCGGCACGGACCTGAGGGCCTTCAGGCGCGCGCTGAAGACCTGGCTTTTTGAGCAGGCCGGCCTGGGCTGAGGTGGTTTTAACTTGTCTCCATTTGCTCTGTAATTTTAAATTGGGGTTTTAAGGGTGTGGGGTGGGTTTTTTTCTTATTCGGCCAATATTTAATTTAATCTTCTTTTAACTTTTTTATTACTGTTGGGGTTTGGATTGGCTGTACACCGCCCTGAGTCCCTAGGGAGAAGGGCGGTATAGAAATTTTATAAATAAATAAATAAATAAATAAATCATATTAGGACACAGTCAATATAAACTGTAAGGATACAAACAACAAAGTTACACTCATACAGTCACAAGAGGGAGGGGATGGGTGATAAGAAGTGATGAGAAGATTAACAGTAATAGTAGTCAAGGGTGGGTTTCTACTGGTTCTGTCCACCTCTGTAGAACCGGTAGCTCTGAAGAGCAGCAGACATAGAACCGGTTCTATGTCTGCTGATGTTTTTGCCTACTCGCCCACCCAGGCTCTTGCCTGACCTTTATTTTCTGCTTTTTCAACTTCAGCTGCCACACAAGGCATAGCTGCAATTTAAAAAGCAGGGGAAAGGTCCTTTTTCAAAGGCTGCTTCTCTGCACGCAGCATGACAATTTACAGGGGCGCAGAGTTCAGGGAAGTACATCATAAATCACCGAACCTCATAAATCACCTAACCGATAGTTAACCTGTTGGATCCCACCCCTGGTAGTAGTGCAGACTTTGTAATAGTTGAACAGTGTTGAGAGAATTATTTGTTTAGCAGAGTGATGGCTTTCGGGGAAAAACTGTTCTTGTGTCAAGTTGTTCTGGTGTGCAGTGCTCTACAGCGTCGTTTTGAGGGAAGGAGTTGAAACAGTTTGTGTCCAGGATGTGAGGGGTCTGTAAATATTTTCACAGCCTTCTTTTTGACTCGTGCAGTATATAGATCCTCGATTTAAGGCAGGTTAGTAGTAATTGCTTGGAATCTATGGAAATCTATGTAATCTATGGAAGAGCATCCCATCTCAGAATCAAAAGGCTCCTACATTGGGACCTAATGTTATGTTAGCCCTTTCTGTTTGTGTGATACCAGATGCTTCTTGTCCCAGTTCTGTTTTACTGGCTTTTATCATATGATTTAATAATTTCTATATCATTTCTTAAGAATGAATATTATGTACTTTTTTGAGTTATGAATGAGCTTCAATTTCCTCTCAATATATTCTTAACTAAAGTAATTTAAATAACATGTTCTTTAACTAAAAAAACATAATAATTAGTGATTATCTACTGAGGCATTCTCTAGGCGTAAAACTAGTTGTTGTAATTTTTAATTTCATAATGAATCCATAGTCTCTAAAGGCCCAAATGAAATAATACTGTAATAAAAATGCACAAAGTGGAGAATAAGAGCAGGAAAATAAATCTGAGTGGATATTCAACAAACATTATGTGGTCTCTATCTTCTTTGATGTTTCAGAAAACTATGTAGCCAATAATTTATACAATTCAACACTAAATAGGTTATATTTAAGGTTTATCAAACTGAAAAACATTGCATAGCCATTATCCAAACATATTTACACCTTTACAAATACCTATAAATATGCGCGCGCGCGCACACACACACACACACACACATATGTATAATTTATGTGTGAACATAAATTATATTATGATTCATAATAGTCCTGCAGCATATTCAGGAATTTGTGGGATAAGGCAAGAGAGTATAAGAGGGATAAGGCAAGAGGCCCATGGATTCAATGAATTCTCAGAAGGCATTTCTGAGAACAAGACAGACATTTACTTCAGAGAGTAATTAGGACTGCAGAAAAAACAATTACTACCAACCTGCCTTCCATTGAGGACCTATATACTGCACAAGTCAAAAAGAGGGCTGTGAAAATATTTACAGACCCCTCACATTCTGGACATAAACTGTTTCAACTCCTACCCTCAAAATGACGCTATAGAGCACTCCACACCAGAACAACTAGACACAAGAATAGTTTTTTCCTGAACACCATCTGTCTGCTAAACAAATAATTCTCTCAACACTATCAAACTACTTACTAAGTCTGCATTATTATTACTATTAATCCTCCCATCCTCTTTCACCCATTTTCTCCATCTTATGACTGTATGACTGTAACTTTATCGCTTGTATCCTTACAATTTATATTGACTGTCTCCTAGTATGATTTGACTGCTTATTGTACCCTATGACTATCATTAAGTGTTGTACCTTATGATTCTTGACTCTTGATGAATCTATCTTTTCTTTTATGTACACCAAGAGCATATGCACCAAGACAAATTCCTTGTGTATCTAATCACACTTGGCTAATGAAGAATTCTATTCCATTCTATTCTATCTGAAAATATACCGATACAATATACCTAACTGTTGCAAAAATAGGTTTATAATAGGTATCTGCTATGCTGCTTATTTTGCATTGGCTTTCCAGATCTTCTTTTCTCTTGTTGATTTAATAATTGCTTTGGAATTCCCAGTGTGATGTATCAACTGAAGAATTAGAGAGGTGCAAAGAAGACAAAGAATCAACATTCAGGCTTCCTGACACTGTCTTATTTCTACTCAGAGGGGGGAAAGGGAATGCATACTAAAATGCAGATGAGTCAAGACAGTTACATTGAATTCTGTCCAATTTTACAATTGTTACAACTAACAATGCGTCTCTTCTGACATGCATACATATACACATTTTCAGCACTGTGTTTGATGTAAAAACACTATGACAATTATTTTCCATTACACTGCACACATGTTTATAATTAACCTTATTTTCGTTGCTGAAATCCCTATCTGTTAGTTTTCATCTCTTTTGAAACAATATATGACATGTGCTCAAATAGAAATATACATTTGCAAAGTTTACTTTGCAGAGAGATTGACACAATACCAGTGAAATATCATTAGGCATGTTATTATTATTTAAATATATCTAGAAAATATTAAGAGATTGCCTGTCAAGAGCATAATGGTTTGGGAACATATATCCCTCTTGAAAAACCTTGGTTTGAACATGTTCCAGTTTTCATCTTCATATTTTATCAAAGAAGCTATATGTAATTTACAAAGGAACCATCTTACTTACTTACTTACTTACTTACTTACTTACTTACTTACTTACTTACTTACTTACTATTTTGTGGAGATTGATTTCAGAAACAGTTATATCTTTTGAGGAGCTTGTTTCATTCTGGACCCTATGCTACCGATCAGAAGTAGGGGTATATGATCTTTTATATAATCAATTCTTGTGCAAATCAGTGAACTAAGTTGGGAACAAAGAGACATTGAATCCATCCAGAATCCAATCTTGAACAGAAACAGCTAATAGTGGAGGAAATGTCAAGATGTATCTGCAGCTCAGGATCACACAGAGACTTCCAAAATATAAAACCTATTTGTGTAAGCTCAGTCAGCAGAATTAGATATATAGAACCCAATTAGTGCACCTTAATGGGATTCTGTTGAGATCATAAACAATGTATCATCTAGTAATAATTCAAATATTAAACTGAATTTCACATTTAGAGCTGGGTACTAACCAAAATAGAGCATATCTACTGTAGATGAATAAAACGTTTGTCCTCTGGTTTCAAATATGCATAAATAAGGGATTAATATGAATGTAAATTTAGACATCTTATATTAAAGTAATTTCTTGATGTTACAGATATGACTACACATCATCAGCAATCCCCTGATTTGTTACATTAATTTTAGAAGAAATTAATACATTTACAGCAATGCATTAGAGGCTTCTGCACACTAGAGGGCATTGTTATATTGTACTATTGAAATACTATGACTAAAAAAAATATGTTTAAAAAGTTTTTAAATTATTCTTGTCTAAATTAAATATGATTTGTATTATGTATAATATAAGTCTTATTCAGCAGTATATGTAGAAGTTTCCCCAGAATTCTTTCTAGCAAGTCTAAAATACAAAAATTAGATCATAGGTAAATTAAATAAAGTAATAATAATTAAGGCATGAAAAGCATGCAGCGTATTAGATGTTTATTGATTAATTTATATCCCGCCTTTCATCTAAGAGCAAAATGCAAAGTATAAATATGATTAAGGCTGACCTAAACATAACTCTTCCTATTTCCAGTCTAACACCTTAACTATCACAAGCTATCTTTTCCCAAAATATTAACAAAAGTTGGATTTCAGTTTTGAGTATTGCTGGAGCTGAAATTCAACAAATTTAGATAAAGAAAGAACAGAAAAGGGGGTAGGATAGAAAGGAGGAAAGTAAGAAACAACTTTTTCACATCTAGCTTTTACCACTATCATTTTAGAAACAATAAATCATAAAGTGAAAACCAAGGAAAATGCTCAAGAAACTGACAGTCCATACCAACATTTCTGTAGAGTAGCCGTTAAAACAATTCGGGTGCTTAATTTATCTGAATAATCAAGATGTATCTGAATTTGAAGTCCAATGATAGGACAGGTCATAAGAAAACTAGTGTCCAGTTCATACTGATTTTTACAAGGTGGTAAATTAAAAGAATATGGGCAGGGTATATTGAAAAATGGTGTATACCAGTTGCTTGAATATCTACCATTGGCTACAGCTGCACTGTTTGGCTATGGTTTCTGTGCTTCCTGTAGGGATATTTCTATAAAGTGGTTCAGAAGGAGCAAAATACAATCACATCGTTAGAAACATTTATTTTATTTTTATTTTTTTTGGTGGGAAGCATGTCAAATTGTTGTGGCTTGTGGTAAATGCTACAGACTTACATTCATACATATTTTTTTTTAAACAAATAGATTCTTGTTGCCTTTGTTCATTGCTGTCTGCTTGCTTGTCTGAAATATAACTTGCCTGAAGTCGATAAAGTCATTTTCCAGTTTTGGTCAAAGCCAGTGCAGCTGTAGAAAGTACATAATGCACTTTCCTAAACTTTTTGTTTAGGAACAGCATTTTTGCTTGAGAGAGGCACCTTGTTGCATTCCAGATATACTCACATGAAATTAAACCACGGATCAAACATTAAATCTTGTCAGTACCTCATTGAGTTCAATAGATAGTTATCAGATTGTTTTAGAAAAGCAAGTGTTTGGCAAGGGATGTATGGGATGTAATAGAATTGTTGGATATGTTATATAAAGATATGTTAGTAACAAAGACCAAGTCGTGCAAGCTATTTGATTCACTTTTTAGCCAAATATTTGTCACCTTTGGAAACAACTTCTCAGACTGTGCTCGCTGTTAGTCCAGATAGTGGGTAGTTTGAGAAAAACACTGATTCTGACATCCCGTAAACTCCCCTGAAAATGTTAACTAGCCTGGTAACAAAACAAGAAACCAACCACAAGGTCAGAGAGTGAACCTTCACCCACATCCTAGACCTGAACTACAGATATTCGCCACTGGTGGTTGGCTTATTACAAGTAGTTCCTAGCATAATTAAAGGATTAAAGTTTTAGGCTTGTAGATTGTAGAGACCAAAGTTCAACTTCATATTCAGCCATGGAAACTCATTGGATTGCTTTTGACTCGAGGGTTGTTGGTGGGATAAAAGGTATGACATGCATATATTTGCAAGAATTAATTACATGAATGAATGAATGAATCTAGAGTGTTGTTTTGGAAAAGCCTAGTTTTATATTCCTGTCAAACAGACATATATCAAAAATAAATGTTTTAAGTTCCTAAACCAACATATCTAATATAAACCTAAGTTTTGAAATACTGGCAGGAATTACAGTATTCTTTTATAGGAAATTGGGGTTTTCAGGGAAAGCGGGACAAATGATTTTGTGTTAAATACTATCTGCATATTTCCAAATGGCCAACCAAAAATGACATCATTGCTTCTAGCTGTCAAGAACAGCTCACATGGGAAACCTTAGTTTATATTATAATCAGCTGTGGGAATACAACAGGGATGATCTCATCCAGAGATGAATAGTTTGAACTTGGCACTTTTTCTTTATATGAAATCAACCTGTCCTTAATTGGTGTGAGTCTGAGAGATTCGGATTTCCTGTAACATTTCAGGTCATTATTGCTTCAAAACCTATATAAAATGAAAGGGAAAATCCGGTTTATACAACTATTCAGTGCAGTAAAATTTACAATAGCAGAAAATCGTTATGTTCAAACGGACTTCTGTTGGACTGTGTGAGAAAGACTTCAATTGTTAAGCATATTACCCTTCTAGATGTTTATCGATTAAAAGACACATTACAATGTAAGTTTCAACATATACATAATTGTGACAGATTAATAGGGCATCATGTATTTGCTTATAGTGGCAATTTCAACATAATGCAAATCTGTTTGGTCTCTCTTTGGACTAAGTATTTCTAGAAAATAAACAATGGAAAGCAAGAAGCGAGAAAATGCACCAATAACATGGCTAATAAATAAAAACTAGAGAAAAGGTAGAGTGTATTTATACTTTTAGGGAGCAGCTATGCTTTCTTCCCCACCACCCCATAGAATTTGTACAATGTTCTTCATCCTTCTGAATTGCTCCAGCACTGGATATACTGCTCAGTTTATGCCTTTGAAAGAAAACCTGCTTCAGGAACACTAGAGAATTCATTGTTTATCTGGACTACACAGGGGTAAAGGTGTTTGGCGCAGTTTGGAAAGATAGCGAATACTGCATTGTCTGCAAACTGCCTGTGTACTCAGTTACTCTATAATTGATAACTGATAACAGAGAAATCAATAAGCAAGTCAGTGTCTATTTCCCACTGCCCTACTCTATGTTCATACATAAATCTGTGGTAAACAAACTGCAGCTCTTGGGCACTTATACTTTTTTTTTTTTTTAAAGGAACAGTATGTACGTTTTTGAGGTCTCAAATTAACCCCCGATAAATGTTCCGATGTTAGATACATGCCAAGCAGGGGTGGGATTCTACTAGTTCGTACCTATTCGCTAGAACCGGTTGTTAACATTCTAAGCAGTTCAGAGAACCAGTTGTTAGAAGAAATTCCTGGCCTAATCCTGTAAGGAAGGTAGGAAGGAAACATTCTGGTGTTGCTTACAGAAACTGCCTCTCCATTAACCTACATTTTTGGTAGGACTAGACTTCCTGTCTCAGGAACTTCTCTGGAGTTTTTTCCCCCTCCTTTGCTGATACTTTGCTTGTGTGGAGTGACCATTCAAAGTTACAATGGCACTGAAAAAAGTGACTTATGACCATTTTTCATACTTACGACTGTTGCAGCATCCCCACAGTCATGAGAGGCCAGACGAGGAGATGCGTGCCTCGATGTGAGTGATATTGAGTTGGCCAATAACATGACCACTAAGCATGTACACCCAGCCACATGACCACCAAGCCATGCCCATCACCTAAGCCATGCCCACAGAACCGGTTGTTAAAAATTTGAATCCCACCCCGATGCTAAGAAGATGCAATGGTGATTGAAACAGAAAGACAGGAGCAATATTGAGAACATGACACCAGCATTCCCCTTAGTTCAGGGGTCTTTAACTCCAGCAGAAAACAGGGAGATCAGTTTGGTCATGGAGAGTCTCACTAAAGGTTATATTCAGAATGTAGGCAGAACAGCATTTCAGTTTATTAAAATCATTTAAATACACTTAGCATTATGTTCCCATGCATTTTCCTTGTGTTGGAAGTTACAACACAACACAGAGCTATTTTAAACCTCTGATTTTAAGCCTTAGAGAAGTAGATTGTGATTGCAGAAATGGAAGGGAAGAATTAATCACCACTACCCTATTTTTTGCAGCAGCTATCTCATTGAACAAGTGACAAAGAGACCGATAGTTGAAGCTGTTTGAGTCTCTGTGTATTGCACTGTCCAAGTACAATAACAGGATGCTATAATTAAAGGAATACAAGGATAGGTTTGTGAAATGGTGGTGAAGAAACAGGACGAAAGCTTGCAAGAATCAGGATGAAAGCATTTTGGGGAAAAAGAAAATCTCTAAAGTTATCCAAGTTTCTAAAGTTCCAAGAATGCAATTTACAGAAGACAAACCTTTCAGCATCAACTTATGAACATATACTATAAGGCATATCAAGATTTAATCGATAACACTTTGGTTCCAAATCCTATTCAAATAATTTACTGACAAACCTTACAGTGGAGTGGTGCCAAAATATTCCCAAGTCTATTCTTTATAGTATAGTTGTTGTTCCTCCACTTCTATATATTTTTCAAGAAATATTTTCTAATAAATTGGTAAATACAAATAATGAATAAGTAATTGCATTGATTTCACTGAAATCAGAAATTTACCTCAGATTTTTACCAAAGCATGATCAAAAAATTTATATAATTAAAATGTTGTAAATTTTCCTGTGGCTTTATTGAAACACGAGACAGTACACCACTAAAGTATGAAATCATCCATTAAATATCAGTTCAGTGATTTCATCGTGAAGTAATCTGAAACTCCAGCTTATTTCTTTCTTCCACACGTCATTAAATTTATGATTTCCTGATGCTTCCTCTGAAAGATTAATCTCCCAGAATCAACATCTGAAGACACAGAATGAACTAGTATAGTAGTATGTTATCTAAAATTCATCTGATGAGTCTCAGTTAAAAGAGTTGATGGACTGCAGCAAGAATTTATTAGTCTTGTATGCCGAGGTGGTATTCAGCAGATTCTGACCAGTTCTGGAGAACCGGTAGCAGAAATTTTGAGTAGTTTGGAGAACTGGCAAATGCCACCTCTGACTGGCCACACCCCCATCTATTCTCTGCATTCTGTCCCAGCTGATTGGCTGGGTCTTCTTTTGTTGCCCAGCACAGGAGAACGGTGCTGGAAAGCAGGTTTGTGGGGTGGGAGGGAATGAGATTTTGCAGTAACCTTCCCTTGCCATGCCCACCAAGCCATGTCTACCAAGCCACACCACTCCCACCAAGCCAGACCCACAGAACCATTAGTAAAAAAAAATTAATCCCACCACTGCTTGTATGTAATAATGGTTATCAAAAATCTAGATGGCAAGGTGCTTTTGAATGCAACAGTTTGGAAATCTCATTCAACCATTTCCTATGGCTATGTGTCTTTAATATAATTTTTATATCATTCACTTATTAGCAAAAAAGCCATAAAACCATATTATCGTCAGCAAATGGTAGAAATTACCCTCTAACAGAGTAGTTTTTAATATTTTTGTGTTTGTGTATGTACACACTAGAATCTTTCCCAGTTTTAATTTCATAGAGAATTTTCTCCATGCCAATATTTCCAACATTTTTTTGAATAAAATTTTGCTATAAAGTATTTTAAAAAGGATGTTTCATAATCAGTTTATTCAGTTTATTATTAACCCAAAAAACAGGTTTGACAGCAGTTACATGTGTTCCATTATGGCAAATTTTCCAGAACAGAATTACACATACAATACATTGGGAAAGTGTTGTACCAAATAGGAAATTTCATTGAATACTTAATTGTCAAATGTGACAATCTGGTTTCAGGAATATGTTCTCCTATTCTATCTCTGAATATATCAGGATGTGAACTGGGTATTTTTACGAAAGTACTGTAAACATTCTGACTTCCAGTAGTTGTTGATGTAATATAAAAAGTAGTCAAAGATTTTACATTTATTAGAATGAAACCTATTCCTTGTGGAGATATAAATATATAAAGCAACTGTTTAAATGCTTTATTATACATAACATAGGCTATTTTTTCTAAAAAGATACGATTTCCAAAATGTATCTCAAAGTATATTCTATCCTCTGTCTTCAGTTACCTAGACACAGGGAAAAGTTTAAGTGCAAATAAAATAAGTGTTTTTAAAAAGGAAATGGGTAATCTACTTTTATGCAGCCCATTTGTAAGTCAGTTCACTAGAGCAAACTGTGCTCCCAAGTCTTTGAAACAAGTCATATATCCAGATGTTTCTTCACAATGTCTGGCACTATTTGTACTTGCTTGCAGCTCTAACTTTGACAGAGTTGGGAACAAAATCATCTATTCTAAACCAAATTCTTAAGGAAACTGACCTTTTCTAAAGTTGTTTATGATCAAATACATATGAAATACCAAATTCTTTAAAAAAAATATATTCTAACTGGCTGTTAAATGTTCCCATTCTTTGGTACCAAATTAACTTATCACTGATAAACTTTTCATATTTCCTGGCGTTAGAAGAAAAAATCTGTCAGAGCCCCGATATTGTTATCAGAATATTGCACTAGAAAGGTCCCAATGGCATACTTGTATTTCCCATGGCAAAGTCAGAAGTGAAAGTCAATATTCTAAGGAAAAATGTATCCAGCTGTGAAAAATTCAAGACTGTAAAAAGAAAGAAAAAAGATAATACATTCAAGCTCTGTACTTTGTAATAATAAGCCTCTAATCTGTTAAGGCATACTTTATATTAATGATACTTTATTAAACACACGTTGGCAATTGTTTGTTATATTCATGTATTTTATTTCCAGCTTTTGATCTTGATGATGTGGAAAAGGTACATGGAAGAATAAGCAACATCATCTGCTTGCTTATCTCTTGCTGATTAATAAAGCTAGATTTGGTCTAGTGCTAAGATTAAGAAAATAATTAATGTCTCCTTGAGTGAAAAAGGTGTTTAATGCATGCTGAAAAGAAGCAGTAATGACAGATGTATTTAAAAGGTTCTTCCAGTAAGGTCTCTGTAACCGTAAGCCAGATCCAACTCTTTCATTATAGGGAATTGTGATTGTTAAAATAATGACCTCATAGTCTCTCTTATCTAAAAACAAATACAAAACACATCATCATTTCAGTCCTGGTTCAGCAAAAATCCAGTAAGATTTACCAGAAATAACAACATATCTATTTTAACATTGATGAAATGAGCTAGCTTTTTATCCCTTCCTTTTCTTATAATTTTAATCTATAATCCATTCAAATAAAACCTTAGAACTTAATTGTCCCTCTTAATGAGATTCTTCAACATTTTAACAAGCCTCTTTTGTAAATCCAATATAAGAAAATTATCCAAGTCAGTCTCTTGGCTTATTGTCTATATACAGTATATCTCTTTCTATTGTTAAAACATCAGCCAGTTATTTTCTGAATATCCAGTCTAGTAACTTTTTCCATGTTATTCTTGTAGACTATAATTTGTAAATTCACTTTCAACTCAGTTTTGATCTTGTTATGTAAAATCTGTTTCTTTTCTTTTAAACAGCAGAATATTGTGCTCTGGTTTGGATAAATAGGAGCCATACCAGACTGCTCACACACAATTGAATCACACTATACACGTCATACCGGGCACAATAAGAGCTACCCCCATATCACTGATTCTATAAACAACAGCTTTGCTCCAGACATTAGGGCAGCTGAAAACTTCCTGGATAAAAACTTCAATTTGCTTCAGGCCTGGGCGTGAAAATGGTCCTCAATTGCTCCTCCAAGTGTCACAACATTCCCAGCTTTACAGCGGAACCAAATGGATTCAATCGCTCTGTAAAACCTGGTCAATCCTCAGTAGAATTAGGACTCAACGTGGCAAGTGTGCTAGTTTCCTTCATAAATGGGGAAAGCTCTCTCTTCAGAATGTGGCTATGGTGCTCCAAAGCAGAGAGTATGACATATTGTGAAACAGTGCCCTTTGAGTGCATGCAGTATAGGGAAATCCAAGAGATTTTCTGTATGCAACTCCATCATATATTGCTGAGGGCAATATATTGTGAAACAGTGAAACAGTGCCCTTTGAGTGCATGCAGTATAGGGAAATCCAAGAGATTTTCTGTATGCAACTCCATCATATATTGCTTATATAAATAGTCTACCTTTGAATTTGTAACTAGAGTGAATAGTTTCATATTTGCTAAGAATATAATTGTGATGTTTTTTGCTATTTTTACCGGACACTAAATAGATACCATCTTTAGATGCAGTCTCTCTGTACAGGCAGAATCTATATAGAATATAATAGAATTCTTTATTGACCAAGTGTGATTAAACACACAAGGAATTTGTCTCCAGTGCATAAGCTCACATTATAAAACAGTAAGTAATAGGTCATAATCCTAGTTACAATCATGGATTATAAACTACAAACAACAATTGATAAATCATAAGAAAGCAATAGGAGAAGATAGTGGGAAAGATGAGGAGAAAAGTTGAGAAATGAGTGCTTTGGGAATTAAGTGTTCAGCAGATTTATGACATGGGGGAAAACTATCTTTATGTCTGGTTATTTTTGGCAATCAATGCTCTACAGTGGCGTCCTGAGGGGAAAAGTTGAAATAGATTATGTCTAGGATATGAAGGGTCTGTAGACATTTTCTCAGCCTTTTTTCTGGTTCATGAGGCAGTATACAGATCCTCAATGGAAGACAGGCTGGTTGCTATTGTTTTTCTGCAGTTCTGTCTATCTGTTGAAATCTGTACTTGTCCTATTTGGTTGCTGTGCCAAACCAGAGAGTTATTGAGGTACTAATGACAGACTCAATTATTCCTCTGTAGAACTGTACCAGCAGATCCTTGGGCAACCTGAGGTTTCTGAGTTGACTCTGGAAAAACAGTTTTTATTGAACCTTTTTAATGAAGGTTCTAGTGATAGGTATTTATTTCAAGGCCTTGAAGATAATAGAACCTAGAAAATTAAAGGTCTCTATTGTGTTGCCTAATATTTATTTTTATTTATAAATTTTATATTGTCGCCTACTCACACATGATGACTCAAGATGGTGTACAATATAAAAACACCATATAAAAGAAATAAAAATAAAAATAACCCCTCCCCACAGCTCCACCATGGCGATAACACACATTCATACTAGTCATATAATGGCCTGCTGGCAGAACCACATCTTCAGGATCTTCCAAAAAAGTGTTAGAGTGGGGACCAGTCTAATCTCCAGGAAGATGATGTTCCAGAGAGAGGGAGCCACCATGGGGAAGGCCCTTCTTCTGGGTCCCACCAGATACATCTCCTTAGGGAATGGGAGCCGCAACATTCCTTGCCTCCCCGCTCTATTGGGTCAGGTAGATGTGACCGGCAAGAGCTGGTCCCTAAGATAACCTGGTCCCAAGCCATAAAGGGCTTTAAAGGTGACAACCAGCATCTTGAATTGCACCCAGAAGCAAATCAGCAACCAATGCATTCCCACATGAGGTGATACATGTGCACGCAGAGGTCTGCACAAACCCATGTGCACTGCTGTATTTTGCCCTAACACGGAACTTCCAGATGTTTCTCAGGGGCAGCCCTGTTATGATATGTACAGAATAACCCTTGAGTAACAAGGATATGCACACGGAAACGTTTATGAGAGTAGTTATGAATAATTATTCAGCCACACACAGCTACACTAAATTGAGTTAGAGTTTACTTTAAGAAATAGCACAGTCCAATTAACAGTCCAGGTCATATACGTTTTAACAGTCCAAATAATATCCAATTATAAAGTCTTCTTACTGGTTGCCTTTATCCTTTCCAGTAAACAAAGATATCAAAGTATAAGCACAGCTTAGATAGCAACAGAATGTCAGATACAGAATGTCAGAGAGAGCAAGCCATGATCTCTAGCTCCCTCTTATGGCAATTCGCAACACAACCAACCAATCGGAACATAGTACAAATCAACAGAGTGACTTTGTCTTAAAGCTACAAACATACGTTGTTAGTTTATACATTGCCAACCCAACTAATTGGTGGACAGATTCCTAAGCCCCATGTAGAATGCCATAGTCAAGACAGGAGGTGACTAGTCCATGAATGACCATGAGTAGGGATTGTTGGTCCAGAAAAGGGGGTAACTGGCACACTACCCACAGTTACACAAAGGGGCTCTTGGCCACCACTGCTCCTTGCTTGAGCAGAAGTTGCTCAGGAGTTGTGAGTCCAGGAGAACTCCCAGATTACGCACAAGATATTAGGTGCATATGGGGGTAGGGGCGCATGTGTGGGAGATGGGACTCATGTGGGAGGTGTGGTGCATGCACAGGGGATGTGCGTGCATGTGTGGGGATGGGCACATGTATGTGGGATACACGCACATGTTCAGGGGTGAGGCACATGTGCGGGGGACACATGCACATTCCATTTTGGGGATGCGCAGGTGCGCGCGCTTTGTGCATTTGGTGCCAAAAAGCTTAGCCATCTCTGGCTAATAATATATATTATTATATTAATAACTGTGCTTTAAAATAATTTCTTAATTTTAAATTAAATTAACTGCTGTTTTAAATTGGCTTTATCTGTATTCTGGAACATCTTGTGGCCCGTGGGTCGGATGCATCATTTGCTGGCCATGCCCACCTCCATTTTAGCGAAGGGTAAAAATCTGTGGTATGTCATGTGATGTGTTGTCACAAGTTTGACACCTTTTATAGAGCATGAAAGCCCATTTGCAATAATGAATTATTTATTTATTTATTGAGTTTATATTGCTGCCTATTCGGCCATGGCGACTCAAGACGGCTTACAGAATATAAAACCAGATTTAACACAATAAAAACTAACAAAAAGAATTATATAAATTAATATAGTACAATATAATAAAATCAACCGCCACCTCCCACCCCTGCCCTCCCACGGCGATGTCAGCAGAAATAATGTGAAAGTGCTATTACATCTACTTGCTTGCAGGTAAAAGGATGCTTTATTGTTAAATTATGTTAAAATAACACTTTTCCTTCTAAATACCTGGAGCAACAGGCAGCAATGGTTTTAAAAAGTTTTGAATGAGGAGGAAGATGGGAAACAGTAAATTTTAGGCTGAATAGGAATGCACCTTAAATAATTTTTCTGATTGAGATAGTTTAGTTGTTTGTTCTTTATTCTGCCAAAAACCCCACACAGGTTACCAGACTTGCTAGCACTCCTTAATTTGTTCTTCCAACAAATGCTTGTTTCATCAGATCTTTCTGAGGAAGCTATCAGGACTTCTGTGAATTTGGTTTGAGGGTTGTTTGTTGGTTTTTGCTGCATTTATAAAATACTAATCTAATCTTACATTATCCTGAAAATGCGTACATTTGTTTAGAGGGCAAATTCAGTTGACTGTTAGGACTTTCCTACTTTGTTTAGGATTGAGGGATCCTTGGTACTGAGCGTGTTTTCTTGCCCACATTTCATTACCCAAACTATGTAACATCATTGATGCTAGTAAGAAATGCTGTTTGCTGTCAATTTATATACTAGGGGTTTGCCTGTTACAGGGTTGTGAGTTGGACATTCCTTCCAGTGGTGGATTCAATTTTTTTTGCTACCTGTTCTGTGGGTGTGGCTTGGTGGGCATGGCAGGGGAAGGATACTGTAAAATCTGTAAGAAGTCAGAGGTGTATTTGCCACTTCTCCGAACTCAACATTTCTGCTACCAGTTCAGAACCTGCTGAATACCACCTCTGATTCCTTCCAGTTGCAAGGGACAAATGCTTTAAGGCAGCGATATAGGTAAATCTTCGACTTACGATCATAATTGAGCTCAAAATTTATGTTGCCAAGTGGAAAATTTGTTATGTGAATTGTCCCATTTTACGACTTTTCTTGCCACATTTGTTAAGTAAATCACTGCAGTTGTTAAAATTAGTAACATGGTTAAGTGAACCTGGGTTCTCCATTGACTTTGCTTGTCAGAAGGTCGCAAAATGACTCCCGAGCACTGCAGCTGTCATAAATATGAGTCGGTTGTCTAGCATCTGAATGTAAATTACATGACCACTGGGATGCTGAAATGGCCATTAGTGTGAAAAATGGTCATAAGTCACTATGAGGGCCCAGATTGTTGATGCCAATATGTTGAATCTGTAAACTGCTTAGAGAGGGGCTGTAAGACACTGTGAAGCGGTACATAAGACTAAGTACTATTGCTATTTTCTGTGCTGTTGTAACTTTGAACAGTCATTAAATGAGCTGTTGTAAATCGAGGACTACCTGTATTAGCGATTTTATTTTATTTTGTCAAGCGATTATTAAGATAACAGGTATAAGTATAAACATAGTTATGAATACAGTTCGATTCGCCAATTTGAGCCCTTTAGAAAGGCTTGAGTTCGCCCCCACCACAACATTTGGCTGTTAAAATGACAAACAAACACACACACCACCAAAAGCGCGTGGTTGCGAGGTTGTCGTCTTCTCCGCCCGGAGCTGCCTTCGCCCTCTATTCACATACACCCTCCTTGCCTACAGCGGCAGCCGCGACTCAGCCAGGCCAGCGGGAAGGTTCTGAAGACCAGCCCCGGAGAGACCCTCTTACGCAGGGGGCGCTGAAGGGGCGGCCGCCGCTGGCAGCGGACAGCCCGACAGACCCGGAAGAGGTTGAGGCTACCGGGGGCGGCGGGATCCAGCGGTGGGTGGGGGGAAAGGAAAGGAAGGGGAGGGGGCGGTGGCCGGATCACAAGCGGCCGCCGGAGACGCGCAGTCGTTCGGCTCGGGATGCATTCGGACAACCGGCTGCTGCGCAGGAGAGGCGGGAAATGGTGAGGGGCCGCGAGCGCCTCCTCCTCCTCCTTGTCCCCCCGGGGACCCGGCCTGCGGCGTTCTCCCTTCTGTTGCTCCTGCTGACTCCGACGGGACGCGGTGGCTCAGAAAGGTAGGTGGAGACCCGGTGGCCTTCCCGCCATTGTGCCTTGACGCTCGCCCGGAGCGCACCCAGGAGGAGCATCGCCGTCTCCCTTCGCCTCGGATGTCATTAATACACGGGGAAAGGGGGAAAGGGAGGGGAAAAGGTGGGGCAGCCTAATTCAGAGATGCTCCTCCCATAAAACCCACTTCTGTGCATCTGCAGCGGGCTTCTTCTTCATCCCGTCCTGAAGTTGTGCAAACTTTCAACGCCCTTCCCAGTCTCACAATTTGGAATGGTAAAGAAATGTAGAATGGCTCTTTTCACCCGACCACAGTGAACTCCCGTTTCGGAGTTGCTGCAGCTTCATTTTAATCGAAACGCAACATAGTAAAACGCAATGAGGGTTTTGTAGTCTGGGCTACCGTTTCTCTCTGGGCCCTCAAAGCCCAGGGAGTTTTCGCAACTTTTCGCCAAAAAATAATAATAATAAAGTCTCAACTCGGGAAGCGCACGTTGCATCTTCGTTGATTAAGCTGAACGGGCGCCTGAAATAAGTGCTTGTTTTTCCCCTTTCCCCCTTTTTTTAAACCAAGTCGTAAAAAGAATTGAGTGTGCCACGGATCGACCAACATAAATAAATAAGTAAATCTATAGTGTTGGAAAAAACTGTTAATTTATTGCAGCAAAAACCTAGTGTTTTGAAGACTAGTAGTGTAGCCCTGTTCAGTTCAAAAGTTTTCCCTAGATCTGAGAAAAAAGGGTAGAATGGGATACATTTAAGAACCAATGATGCCAGCTAATAAAGTGTGTGTGTTTTGCAAAGTGCAGTCCAATTGATGTTTAGGAATAATGAGAACATTTATTCCACATGATGAAGGAAAGGTGTATGCATTTGGAAATGGATTATTTGGAACTATATTGTTTAATATGCTTTATTTTTGATTTGTGTTGCTGGACTTTGTAAATTACTTAGAGTCACTCTGTTGAGTCTATAAGTCTTTGACCACAGAAGTTTTACTAATATGGTAAGCAAATAAATAATCATAAAATTTAGTTGAAACACTTTACTGTTTTAGAAATGGTGAGGTTTTCAAATTTACAATATTTTGGAAATAGTATCTGTATGGGGAGCCTACTTCTACAGTAGCATTGTTCAAGTGAATGAATCTTGCTCTCTCTATCAATAATTTTTGTAATACTTCAGCACTACCTAACATACAAATATATCTCTCAGTGTGGCCAAATAAGGGCAGAAGCAGATATACTGCTCGGGAAGACAAAAAAAATGTTTGCACTTAAAAAAAACCCTTTGTCTTTAAACAGTATAGGATTAAACAATGTAAAATAAAAAAACTTGAAAGGAAAGGATTTCTGTATGTGAAATGATGGGATGGAATTAAAGAGAAACAAGAGTTGGAAAAACAAAAAGGAGGATTGCTTGGAAGAGGAGCGTGGATTTTAAAGGGGGAAAAGGGCTGCTCTCATATTCTTTCAGAATGAGATGCCAGAAAATATATGCATCTGCTCTTCTCTTCACCTCACCAGTACCCCTAGAGTTATCATTCATTTCATAGACTGCAATTAGGGCAAGTAACTGTTAGGTTACTTTGATTTGAGGAATGCAGCTTGACCTCTGAATGTAAGATATTTTCTTTTCCTTCCCTGTGAAGTTATTTTCTTAGGTATGTGCCAAATGTTTTTAAACTTCTTTTTTTGCACTTTGACATATGGCACTGCCGGCATACAAAACTTCCAAACTTATCAGAAGGAAGAAACAGAAAGGGTTTGAAATCAGGATCGCGGATATTTAGAAACTGCAGTTCTATCTCAAGTCAGGTTAAAGAAATTCACATACTGTGCCATTTGGGCCTGGATCCATTTCAGAGTACAGCCATTGCATATATACAAAGGTGTTTATAATGCTAGATTTTTTTTTCACAAAAAATGTTTTGTTCATCTGTTTTGTTTTTAATGATAAAGTAGGTGATAGATTCTAAATTCAACGTTCTGTTTTATTATATCTACTGCAGTGTTATATCTATTTACCATATCAAGCCTACTATAGGATGACATTTGTCAATATGAGTAGTCTATTTTGCCTTGCATTATTGTAGGGATAAATAACTGCATAAATTCAGATTTTCCACAATGATCTGAAAATTAGCTCAGTGTAGATCCAACTATCTGCCTTGATTTCCTACATTTCTTTAGTCAAACTAAGAATTATCAAATGATGATATTTCAGTTGTGCTCATAAGTTTATATACCTTGGCAGAATTTATGATTTCTTGGCCATTTTTCAGAGAATATGATTGATAATGCAAAACCTTTTCTTTCACTCATGATTAATGGTTGGCTGAAGCCACTTATTATCAATCAACTGTATGTACTCTTTTTAAATCATAATGATAATAGAAAGTACCCAAATGACCCTGATCAAAAATTTACATACCCCAGTTCTTAATAAGGTGTATTGTCCCCTTTAACATCAATGACTGCTTGAAGTCTTTTGTGGTATGTGTGGATGATCTTTATCTTCTCAGATGGTAAGGCTGCCCATTCTTCCTGGCAAAAAGCCTCCAGTTCCTGCGAATTCTTGGGCTCTCTTGCATGAACTGCACGTTTGAGATTTCCCCAGAGTGGCTCAATGATATTGAGACTGAGATGGCCACTCCAGAACCTTCACTTTATTCTGCTGTAGCCAATGACAAGTCGACTTGGACTTGTGTTTAGGATCACTGTCATGTTGAAATGTGCAAGTATGTTCCATGCGCAGCTTCCGGGCTGATGAATGCAAATTTTCCTCCAGTATCTTTTGATAACATATTGCATTCATCTTGCCATCAATTCTGACCAAATTTTCTGTGTCTTTGTAGCTCACAGATCCCCAAAACATCAGCAATCAACCTCTGTTTCACAGTAGAAATGGTGTATTTTTCATCATAGGTCTTGTTGACTTCTCCCCAAATGTAGCGTTTATGGTTGTGGCCAAAAGACTCAATTTTGGCCTCATCACTCCAAATGACTTTGTGCTAGAAGGTTTGAGACTTGTCTCTGTGCTGTTTGGCATATTGTAAGAGGGATACTTTGTGGCATTTGTGTAGTAATGGCTTTCTTCTGGTGACTCGACTATACAGCCCATATTTCTTCCAGTGCCTCCTTATTGGGCATCTTGAAACATCCACACCATATGTTTTCAGAAAGTCCTGTGTTTCACCTGAAGTTATTTTGTGAGTTTTTCTTTGCATCCTGAACAATTTTCCTGGCAATTGTGGCTGAAATTTTAGTTAGTCTACCTGACCGTGGTTTGGTTTCAACAGAACCCCTCATTTTCCACTTCTTGATTAGTGTTTGAACACTGCTGATTGACATTCTCAATTCCATGGATATCTTTTTATATAGTTCAACTACCTTTTCCCGCAGATCCTTTGACAATTCTTTTGCTTTTCCCATGATTCAGAAGCCAGAGAAATCAGTTTGGATTAAAGATGCAAGGGTCTGTCAGGAGTCCAGGAACTCATTGACCTTTTATTCACTCACACTAATTACAAGCAAACAGATCACAGGCGAAGATGATTATCTTTAATACCATTCAAAGCCCTTTGTGCCAATCTGTGTGCATGTTATCAGGCCAAAATCACCAGGGTATGTAAACTTTTGATCAGGGTCATTTGGATAGTTTCTGTTGCCATTATGATTTAAAAAGAAAAGAGTAAACACAGTTGATTGATAATAAATGCCAACCACTAGCCATGAGTGAAAGAAAAGTTCTCTGAAAAATGGCCAAGAAATCATAAATTCTGCCAGGGTATGTAAACTTATGAGCACAACTGTAAATACCTGAGAGAAGCTTCATGCCAAAATATAGCCTATCATGGTTTAGTTACCCTTGTTTTACAGATCCTTCTGTTTTACCCTTGGATTACAGATCCTTTCCATTTCAACAAAGTTTACCTTTAGAGTCAGCTACTATACAATAGCTTTCCTTCAGCCCTTATATATGGAAACAGCTATAGTGAAACTTGGTCTTGTGGTTATGGTTAAATGGAATCCATTTTCCCTATTCTGCTATACTGTTGTATAATGATACCGGAAGAAAACTCGTTTTTCTTTGTTGTTATATGTCCCAGTTGTCTCTCAGTCTCTTTTCTAATTTTGTCCCAGCAAATAAGAAAAGCCTTATTACAGACAATATAGTCAGGTTTTACACAGAAGCTTTAAATGTGCCCAGACATGATTATAGCAATAGCACTTAGACTTATATACCGCTTTATAGTGCTTTACTATAAAGCAGTTTACAAAGTCTGCATAATTCCCCCCAACAATTTGGGTCCTCATTTTACCCACCTCTTTATTTATTTATTAATAATAATATTTATTATTTATGGTATAAATGATTAGCATTTCTATATTTGGTCCATATATCTTTGATGAATTTGTAGGATGCTAATGTTTTGTATTATTAGAAGCTATTAAATATATATAAAAACAGGGAGCAAGCTCCACATTTAGTCTCACTGATTATGTTCCTAGTTGGGTAATGAAACATCTGCAAACAAACAAAGTTCAGATGCACAGTTCAGCCTGGACCTACATATGTTGGATTATTAGATTTTATAGTACATGTTATTTGTATACTGCTAATATATTGCACAAGAGACTGAATATCTTATTTAAGATTTTTACTTATAATTTATGGGTTTTTTTCTTATCTATTTTTAGCTTAATATTAAGAGAGTACAGGTCTGTCTGTCCGTCCGTCCATCCATCCATCCATCCATCCATCCATCCATCCATCCATCCATCCATCAATCCATGGAATTTGGATGCATGTTCTGGGTTTAAAGAAGAGTTTCTCTTGTGAATACAAAACTTATTAGATAACTTGAGTCTCTAGACCTAATAAAAATACCAATTACATAAATTAAATCGAATTAATCACAAATCTTGCTGAGTATAAACATATTTAACTGCCATTCTTTTTTATATGTTCAAATATAAAAATACAAATATATTAGTTCCTTCCAAAACATATTAATGCTTAAATAAACTAGTGATTAATTTAATAAGCTAGGTTAGGCTTTCTAAATTTTAAAAACAAAACTATTTTTTTATTTCTGAGATAAAATATGTTTTAATATGGAAGTACATGCAGATTCTGGGGTACTTAGCATTCAAAACATTAACTACCATTCTTTTATTGCATCTGTCTTTGTGTATGTATGTGTGTATAGAGAGAGCATAATCTTCCCCAAGGTATTTGCAAAAGCTGGCAAATAACAACGCAGTGACTGTGCTAGGGCAATACAGCAGCCAAATAATACCATCTTCTGACTTCTGGTTCTGCTTTTTCTTATCCCCCTTTTTGGATCTTGATTAGTTTCATGGACAAACACTTTGTTCTGTTGAATATTTAATGTTTCCGTCAGTTCTAACCCTCCAGTAGTATGTAATACAATATGCAGGGTATCATATAAAATAAGGGTAGAAACTTGTAGCAATTTCTGAATTGTAACTCCTGTTACCCCTCAATACTATTTGTACTGAAGATGGTGAAAATTACTGAACAAAACAGGACAGGCCACAATTGACTTATGCTATCAAACATTATGTAGATTTCAAATGGTTTAGTTGAATAAAAGGAAGGCATTATACGGTATATACTTTTTATTCAAACACTTTTGCAAATAATGTTTTAAAGTCCATGGGAGTGAATGAGGGATGTCCGAGTTGTTCCCTCATCTGTTTTGCATTAATAGTGAAATTCTTTATGCAAAGAGTTCATTACTATCTCAGACTTAATAAAACAATATATTCCTTTTTTAGAAAATTAATTAAAAACTTTAAATAGTTTTTTGATGAAAGTAAAATCAATGTTATGTTTGACTGGTATTTTATGCATTCCTAGGGAATGAGAGTTTAAAATTCCCCTGTCATGAAACTGACATATGGTTCTTCTCAGTAGCAGAGGCGCAACCTGTTTATTCACATCAGTCCCAGTGCTATGTATCTTTGCCATAATTACTTGTTCACATTATTTACTGAGATGTACATTGTGTAATAAGGAACTGAATTATAACAAGAGATCAAGAAGAGCTGTTCATGAATATGGAGCCATATTCCCGACTGTGATTTTTTATTCAACAAATATACAGTTCAGGTAAAAAAGAATTCTAAGATAGTAAAAGGAAATTTTAGACATTACAGTTGCCCCTTTCTCAATCTTTTCCCCCAGATATATTATTACCTTTAGCACATAATCATTCACTATCCATAATCATAACAGAGATAGCTGAAACCATTCTAAAGCACTGTTTGTTCAAGGCCTACTTAAAAGTGGTTAGTGTCTTTAACTTTTAGACTCTAAGGAATTATGATTTTTTTCTAAAGAGCATTTCATAAGCCTCCTTCTGTGGGCTGTATCAGTGGTACTCTAATCGGGGTGAGATTCTACCGGTTCGCATTTATTTGCTAGAACCGGTTGTTAACTTTCTAAGCAGTTCGGTTGTTAGCAGAAATCTCCTTTTGTTTTTTTTCCACTTCAGAGGCCAATCCTGTAAGGAAAGCATTCCTTACATTCTGGTGTTGCTTACAAAAACTGCCCCTCCATTAATCCTTATTACATTCTTGCAAGATAGACTTTTTGTCTCCAGAGCTTTTCTGCAAGTTTTTTTTGCCTGTTAACCCTTATTACATTCTTGGCAAGATAGACTTTCTGTCTCTGGAGCTTTTCTGGAGGTTTTTTTCTCTCCTTTGTTGGCGCTTTACTTGTGTCCTGAGCCCAAAATTGACATATGTGCAGCCATTTCACTTGGAAACCTTACAGCTTGATTTTCTTGAAGGATTGTTTTAAGCTTTTTACACTGCTGTTGAGAGGAAATACTCCCCTGTTGGAGTTAGCACTTTGAAGAAATAATTGAATAACGAAGCAGAGCTTCCGGAAAGAAGCTTTTAAGGACAAGAAAGCCAAGATGAGTGACATTCAACAAGGCTTTTTGGCTAGCTAGAAAGATTCAAATGTGAGTTTACCCTTTCTGAGTTTTGGTCTAAAACTGGTTTTTGATGAAGTTTAATTCTGTCCTTTGTGATGTTTGATCCTGTGTTTTATTGATGGGATAATTTCCCCTATTCAGCTTTGTTTGGAAGGAAAAAGGTTCCTGAAAAGAAACTGGGTTGAGAAAGCTGGCTCGTTCTTGTATCTATTTGTTCTGATAATTGGTTTAACAACAACAGCTACTGTTGTGATTTAATTATTTCTATTGTGTTTGAATTTTTTCTGCCTCACTGGTTTTTTTAATTTGCGGAGGCGGTCTTCCTTCACTGCTTTAGTGGTATCTGGCACTGTCCTTTTGGGGTGTACTTCCAAGCAGCAGGATGCAAGCTGGGCACTGATTTTTTTACTGCCTTTCTGGGGGGCTTGTGAACTTTCCTTAAATCTAGATGATTTCCTTAGGATATCTTGTGAGGTGGGTAAGACCAGCTGGTATCTTTAAGTGGTGCAAATGGATCTAAGGATTGCTTCTCCTGGGTGTGTTCTTTCTGGAAAACTTAAATTACCTCTCTGCTAAAGGATTTCACTTTATGAGCAAGAGTTGACTGCTGATAGTTATCATTGCATTTTAACTATTTTAATTTTTCAAGGTAACTCTGGCTTGCAGGTATTTTTAATCTAATGATTGGTATTTAGGGCAGCTTTTTGCAAGCAAAAAAGCTTTTTGTATTTTTGTACAGGTAATCCTTGACTTACAACAGTTCATTTAGTGACCATTCAAAGTTACAATGGCACTGAAAAAAGTGACATGACCATTTTTCACACTTACAACCGTTGCAGTATCCCCATAGTCACGAAAGGACAGGTGAGGAGAAGCGCCACTCGATGTGAGTGATATCAAGTTGGCCACGCCCACCCAGTCACATGACCACCAAGCCATGCCCACCAACTAAGCCACACCCACAGAACCAGTTGTTAGATTTTTGAATCTCATCCCTGACTATAATATTGATTTTACTTTAATTATGTGCCTATATAAAATCTGTCAGAAGAGGTTTTTCATTGTAGGATGCAGATTTCACATTAATAAAAAAAATCAAGATTAGATTTAGGATCTGTAGCTAGATCCAAAAGGTTACATAACTAAATCCATAATTATGAAACACCAAAATACAACATGTTTAGTTTGTAATTCCCCTTGAAGAATAGGTACACATACTTCTGCGTGTGAAAAAGCAGCTTTACAGATGAATTTTTGTTTTGCAGGTGATGGATGTGGATATACTGTCTTAGGTCCTGAAAGTGGAACATTTACATCAATTAATTATCCACATGCCTATCCCAATAGCACAGTGTGTGAATGGGAAATTCGAGTAAAGCCTGAACAGAGAGTCCAGCTCAAATTTGGGGATTTTGATATTGATGATTCAGATTCTTGTCATTTTAATTATGTGAGGATTTATAATGGAATTGGACCTACAAGAACAGAAATAGGTAAGAAAATATTTTCTCTCTAATATTAAGATATAATGTTTACACATATACTTAAGAGTAGAATTTTTTTTCCTTTTTCTGTGCCCAATTTTTGTGAATAATATGATTACAAGCAAAGCAAAATGTTACCTGATTTTGTGATAACACAAAGTTGAAGAGGTTTTGAAAGGTCTGGGACAAAGAAATAAGTTTATTGTAATATTTCTTCGCTCCAGTGTCCTTTTTCCTAATTAGCCTTGAACAAATACATTTTAACATATTTATATTTGTTTTAAAAATGACAGATTATAGATTATACATTCTGCACTTTTAATAGTTATATTGATTTTTAGTTCAATAAAAAGCATTTAAAAAGACATATGTATTGGGTATAGAAATATTTTTATTCAGCACTTGGTGTAAAGTATCTGTCAGATAGATAGATAGACAGATAGATAGATAGATAGATAGATAGATAGATAGATAGATAGATAGATAGATAGATAGATAGATAGATAGATATAGACACACACACAAGTTCATGATTCTTCAGTGTTACATGAGAAGTGATTTTCTCTAAAACAAAAGGCAAAACTTGAGTTCTTTAGATGGCAAAGATCTTTCAATCCTGATGTACAAATACAGTTCACTGGCCCAAATAATTATCTACTTTTGTTCTCTTTAGATACAGCTTATTCTAGTATGATTAAATAAAAGATCTTAGTCTGATGATAATGAATTCCTAACTCAATGGAATGTTGAAAATAAATAATACAAGAGAGCATAGATTTTATCCATCCATCTGCATGTCCAGCAGTATGACAAATGGCCAAAACTGAGTAGACTAAATTTGGTATTTGGAAAGAAACCCAAGCAAAAGAGATCAAGCTTGAAAATCAACCAGATCAGATGATAGATGAATTTCATAAGCCATGCTTTCCTTATCTCATTTAGCAATCTTAAGGTCATAGTAAAATTAGCAGTACTTGTTTCTTGAAGTTTTGAAATAAAATTAATTGGTAATAACTTGCTATTTGGCAAAAGGGATACATCTTTAGCATCTATTATGATTTAAGTAAGAGGAATTAAAAGTAAAAAGGATTCTTGGAGATAACTGCTGAATCTTAAGGAGACCTATAATGACACTGCACTGAAAGTATATTTCATTTCCTTTTATAGGAAGTTTCATTATGACAAGTTCTTATGAATAAACTCACAGAACACTTATTAAAATCAATGATACAAATACAACACACACACACACACAGAGACAGATTTAAGAAAATCACTCTAGTTCTCTCCCTAGCATGGAAAAGGTTCCCAGGTTAATCAGTCCTTGGAAAGACTAAACAATATATTTGATAAAATGTTTAAGTCATAAGTGGTTTGATACTAAATAAAAACTCAACAGGCTTGGAAATGTTGAAAAAACTATACCTCTCTATGTCTTGGGTACCTCTGAATTTCTGAGATTCTCAAAAACCTGCCTTGAGAGAAAAGGGAAAACATCTTGTTCATTTTGTATTTCATTATTGTTAAACTTGTGCAGCTGTTATATTTAGTGTAGATTAAACATATAGGTCTATTAAATGGTGAGGCATTTAATACTACATTTACATATGTGTTGAATCTATTGTATCTAGGGAAATACTGTGGTTTGGGCCTTCAGGTGGACAAATTAAATGAATCAAAGAGTAATGAAATTACAGTACAGTTCATGAGTGACGTTCATTTTTATGGACATGGGTTTCTTGCTTCATATTCAACAACTGATAAACCAGGTATGGTATCTAATTTAATAACATTTTAAAAACTACACATCTATTTCTGTTTAATAATTATATAATATTACCATAATGGGTAATTTCCTGTTACCAAGTTTCTGATAAATAATGTATAAAGAATTAAGTAAAGACATTTATAAAACCACATCTAGACAGGATGATCTAAAGATATTAAGCTTAAAATACACAAAAATATGACTAAAATACATTAATTCAAAGTGTTTAAAATAAATTGTTCTGTTTTGTAGCAACAATGCACATTCCTGGCCAAATAGTCATAGAGTTTCTGACTTGATGCTAAGCGTTTTTATTATAACAGGGATCAGAAACACATTTTTTGAAGGTTAGGATTGAGGACAGCATTCTTTAGGAATAATCTGTGGCAACAGCATATTTTTCTACTTTTCAGTCAGCTTTCTCTACTTTTTCCCACATCTCTAGTTGCAGATAGATCATTATTGCTTGAAGTCTAAATTAATCTGCAAATCATTTGAAATTCAGTTAACTTTTTTTGGATTACCCCAATAATAGCACAGCTCTAAGTATTTTCTCATTGATTTATTGGTTAATAATTGCCTTTAGTTTTCATATCTAGAGTTTCAAATTAACAATCAAATGGCTGAAGTTCACTTCAAGTCACTGGAGAACTACAGTGACCAAAATTAATAAAGATGCTTCATGGCATCATGACGTAAGCTCTGAGTTTCTTATTTGTACTGACATGAAACCGAATCACAAAGGATTTAATGGATAAGAATAATTATTTGGAGTTTCTATTGCAGGAATATCAAACTCAAAGCCAGGGGTCAGATCCTCCCCATGGGGTGCTTAGATCTGGTTCACGGGGTCACCCTGGAAATAACAAAGGACCAGCCTGCAGTATCTCTGCCAGTGAAAACGGAGCCTGGGAGGGCTGTGCAGATTCCATTTTTGCTGGCAGAGACCAAAAACTGCCTGGGGACTGCATGGGGCTCCCTGGAGTTGGTTTTATCTGACAGACACTAGCAAAACAAACCAAAAACAAAAGGAGAAATGTTTCCCCTTTTGCATTTGAACATGCAAGAAAGGACAGGAAGGGAGAAAGGGAAAGAGGAAAGACAAAGAAAAAGAAGGGAAGATGGAATGAGAGCAAAGAAGGAAAAATAAGGAAAGGTGAAGAAAGAAGAAAGGAGAATGAAGAGGAAAGGGAAAGAAGGAAGGAAGGAAGGAAGGAAGGAAGGAAGGAAGGAAGGAAGGAAGGAAGGAAAATTATAGTGAGTGAGGCAGGGTCTGAGGGAAGTCCTGCCTTAGCACTTGGCCACTACATGTGCCTCCGACATGAGTGACATCAACCTGGCACTCCTCTCCCGGCCACGCCCAAACTGGCCCTTTGGGGTCAAACACAACCCTGATGTAATTGAATTTGACATCCCTGTTCTATTGCATTAGTGTGCTGGTAATCATTACAGACTGCTCTCAACTGCCACATCAACTTTTGTTAACATTTCCTTACTTTGGCTGATGTTTGGGCAAGATATACAGAAATTCAGCTTATCCTATATATTATATCTGCTGCTTCTCTTTTTGGCTTTTTTGTTAATCTCTAGATTCTGCTTAGATCTGTTTTGGAATTAATCATCAGAGAGTGATTTCAGCTGATAGAAACAATGCTAATTCCTAATCCATGGCATGTAGTACATTATAGCTAGGAAAGAATGGCAATAGTTCCCTGAAATTATAATTGATTCAGTGAAAACAAAAATAAGTATGATGCATTAAAATGATTAATGATTCACTAGTTTTCAATATAGATTTTTGAAACATTTCACTGTTTAAAATATTTTTCTCTTTCATAATTTGTCTTTTGCTATATTTTTTCCTAGATTTAATAACATGTTTAGATACTGCAAGTCACTTTTCAGAGCCAGAATTCAGGTAATTTTTTTTTAAATATTCTGACAATAAATTAGGATCAGATCACTTGTGAAGTGGCCACTTTTTCTCTTGTTTGAACAAAATATTTCATAAGGAGAAAAAACAGTTATACGCATGTGTGAATAGACTTTTGACTACAGTTCTATGACATATAGTTGAGTGAAAATAATTTTATTCAATGCACTGGCACATTTTTGTGTGTTTTATTGTTATATTTATCATGAATTGTTCCATACTATTTTCCGCTACTAAATATCTGTTTCAGAAGTAGTACTTAAGTATTTCAGTTTGTTATGGTTAAGATAAAGATTTATTATTAATATGGTTCATTATGATTTTTTTTTTAAATCAAAAATTTACAGTTAAACTCTAAAATTCTAAACAAGATTTTGACTTCAATCCACTATCTACTGACCTGAAAGTAAACCAACTGTTGATTTACTTAAGAATAAACTTAAAGAGGATTGCACTGTTAACATATTTATTTATTTATTTATTATTATTTATTTATTAGTTAGACTTATATACCGCCTCCTCTCCCAAAGGGACTCGGGGCGATGAACAGCCAAGATAAAAAATACACATACAGAACACATGTACAATATGACAATCTTAAAAATTAAAAGAATTAAATACAGCGTGGCTTTAATTAAAAATATAGAACAAAAAGTTAAAAGAGATTAAGAACCAGGTTAAAATTTAAAAAAAAACAAAAAAACCCTAGGCCAGTCCGGCTTGCCGAAATAGATAAGTTTTAAGTAAGCGACGGAAGGTCATGAGATCAGGGACGGCCCTCACCTCCGGGGGTAATTCATTCCAGAGAAGGGGTGCTCTCAATGAGAAGGCCCGCATCCTCGGGGTCGCCAGCCATCCAGCTGGCGGCACCCCGAGGAGACCGACTCTATGGGAGCGTACCGGTCGGTGGGAGGCCGATGATGGCAGGAGGCGGTCTCGCAGGTATCCCGGTCCCGAGCCATGGAGCGCTTTAAAGATAATAACCAAGACTTTGAAGCGCACCCGGAGGGCCACTGGGAGCCAATGCAGCGCATGCAGAAGTGGCGTAACATGGGAGCCCCGAGGAGCTCCCATTACCACCCTCGCGGCCGCATTCTGCACCAACTGGAGCCTCCGGATGGTCTTCAAAGGCAGCCCCATGTAGAGAGCATTGGCATAGTCTAGGCGGGAGGTCACCAGGGCAGAGGTGACCATGCGAAGCGCATCCCGATCCAGAAAAGGCCGCAACTGGTAGATCTGACGGACCTGACCAAAAGCCCCCCTGGCGACGGCTGCCACATGGTCTTCCAATGACAGTCGCACATCCAGGAGGACACCCAGATTGCGGGCCCTCTCCGTGGGGGCAAGAATTCCCCCCCCCCCACAGCCAGCGATGGAACCAGCTGGCTGTACTGGGGTGCCGGGAAGCACAGCCACTCAGTCTTAGATGGGTTGAGCTGAAGCCTGTTTCATCCCATCCAACACCGCATGGCCTCCAGGCACCGGGTCATCACTTCGACGGCTTCATCGGGGTGGCCCAGGGTAGAAATGTACAGCTGAGTGTCATCAGCGTACTGATGGAACTCTACCCCAAAGCCACGGATGATCTCACTCAGCGGCTTCATATAAATGTTGAACAGAAGGGGCGAGAGCACCGACCCCTGAGGGACCCCGCAAACCAGGGGCCTCGGGGCCGACCTTTGCCCCCTTGCCAACACAAATTGCAAGCGGTCAGAGAGGAAGGAGGAGAACCACCACATAACGGTGCCTCCCACTCCCAACCCCTCCAGCCGCTGCAATAAGATACTGTGGTCGACAGTATCGAAAGCCGCCGAGAGATCTAAGAGGACCAGGACAGAGGAATAACCTCTGTCACGGGCCCTCCAGAGATCATCTACCAATGCGACCAATGCTGTCTCCATGCTGTGCCCGGGCCTGAAGCCTGATTGGCGTGGATCCAATAGACAGCTTTATCCAGGTGCTGGGGAAACTGTTGTGCCACCATACTCTCAACAATCTTCGCCATAAAAGGAAGGTTGGAGACGGGACGATAATTAGATAACAGAGTTGGGTCCAGGGACGGTTTCTTGAGGAGGGGTCTCACCACCGCCTCTTTCAAGGACGGCGGGTAGATATCCCTCACTCAAGGAAGCGTTAATAATACCCTGAAACCAACCTCGTGTCACCTCCCGGGTGGCCAACACCAGCCAGGAGGGACACGGGTCCAATAAACATGTGGTAGCATTCAGTCCCCGCAGCAACCTGTCCACGTCTTCGGGGGTCACAGGATCAAACTTCTCCCAAATGACTGTTTCAAGTTCTGCCCCCGATCCCCCACCCAGAGCTGCCCATTCAGAGTCCAACCCATCCCGGATCCGAGCGATTTTATCCACCAGGAACTTTGAAAAATCCTCAGCCTGTCCCTGCAAGGGGTCCTCCCGTGCTCCCCCTTCCAAGAGGAAGCGCGGTCACTCTAAACAGGGCGGCCGGGTGGTTTCCTGCGGACACAATAAGGGTGGAAAAGTAAGAACGCTTTGCCACCCTTATCGCCACTAAATAGGTCTTGATATAAGACCGTAAAAGTGTCCGGTCGGGTCCGGAGCGAGTAGTCCTCCAAATACTTTCCAGACGTCTTTTCCGGCATTTCATTTCCCTCAGCTCCTCGGAAAACCAGGGGGCCGAGTGAGAGCGGCGCCAGGTCAGAGGCCGCAAGGGCACGACCCTGGTCCAGGGCCCCAGCCACCACCCTTTCCCACCGAGTCGTGAGTTCGAATGTCAGGATATGGCCCAAGCTCCATCAGGAACCTATCTGGATCCATCAGGTGCCTGGGGCGGTACCAACGTATTTGGTATATTAACTGTTCTAAGTCACTTTAAAGTAGAAACTGGGGTTTATATCAGGGGTAGTATTATACCGGTTTGGCCCAGTTTGGTCAAACCAGTAACTCCGAGGATCATCTGTGAGCGAACCGGTTTGCTCCGATGATCAGCTGCTGGGCCTGCCCGCCCACCCTGGCTCTATACTGACCTTTATTTCCTGGTTTTGAAGCTCAGCTGCTTTGTGCAGCACAGTCTATTGCTGTGCCTCAGCTGTTGAACACACAGGGAGAGTGCAGGATTGCAGGAGAAGGTCAGTATTAAACCCTCTGCGCACATGCAAAGCGCATCCACCAAGCCATGCCCACAGAAACGGTGGTAAAAAAGGTTGAATCCCATCACTGGTTTATTATTATTAATGTAATATACGTACTGTAGCTCTTAAGTCATAACAATAAATACATAATGGTTTTCAGATGCAGGTCTATAAACTATTTGTTTGCAATAATCAGAATGAATGTTGTTATTAAAAACTTTTACAATGCATAACTCTTCCCAGAAATACTTAACTTTTACTAATTGATTTATTTGTTTTACGGTACATATTATTTATTTGTCTTATCATTCATATATCATTAAATAATAAGACTTAATTCCCAATGTTGTGTTCAAAATATTTTCAGACCAATTATTTGCAAAGTCATGGCACTATAGTTTATTTTTAAACAGTACTTTTTTCAGGAACATATGCTTTCTCTTGAATCTCCAAACTTGATTTGTTTGAATAATAATACTTGCTTAATCAAGTTTATTAATGGTTAAGAATTTCAGCACAGACTATATTGGTTACGCATTATAAAAATACCTGTCTTTTTCCCCCTAGCAAATATTGTCCAGCTGGGTGTGTGCTTCCTTTTGCTGAAATTTATGGGACTATTCCTCATGGCTATAGAGATGTAAGTAACATTCATTGTGATTTTTAGATTATTTAGTCAATTTATATAATCATCCATTTTACTATAGTGGCTCTGGCTGACCAAAAATATTTAAAATCAAAATACAAATCACATAAAATATCAGTGCATATTATAGCAATCAGAATAAACCAGTTTTCCAGAAATCATCAACTTCACACTTCCAACTAACACTCAACATTGACTGAATGTTAATAATATTTTACCAATGATAGTTAATTAATGTGAATGAATGATGATTTCAAATCAATCTTCTTTCCAAGTCATCTTCCCTTTGCATGGCTGGTGTCCACGCAGGAGTGGTATCCAACATCCTTGGAGGTCAAATTAATGTTGTAATCAGCAAAGGTATTCCATATTATGAAAGCTCTCTGGCTAACAATGTTACATCAAAAGTGTAAGTATATGTTTTCTTAAAAATAATTGCATTTCAGTATTGTTAGAATTTGACGTGCATATACATTTAAACTCTGAAACATTAAACCCAGATGAGTATTTTAAATATTTTTACAAAGTATTATAAAGTACAGAATAAAAGGCCTTGTTGAAAGTTTTAAAACATGTTTTGATAGTATCAGAATATGTTTTTCATGAAATTGATTGCCATTGATTAATAGAGTATGGCTAGTTGTCTAAAATGTTAACTAATAAGTATTTTTAATTCTTAAAATAATGAGTTATGAAGCATAACATCCTTTTTAAGAAATACAGTATTTTTAACAAATAGAAATAAAATAGGAAGAAGTTTAGTATGTTTCAGAGAAATGAAGGCTCTATTATAAATATTTTGCATTATGGATTGCAATGAATTTACATTTTTTTAGCTTTCCCATGTTATTAAATGTTGTCCAGTGTTTTGATTTCAAGAAAGCACACATGTAAAATAGTTTTCACTGAGAAGCTTGCTAAACTGTTGTCTTAATGGGAAATGGGCTAATCTGAGTATCCACATTTTTTAAAGTGGCAGATCTATCTAGAAGTCTGCTTTTCCTTGTATTATTTTGAATGTGAAGACTTATGGTATGGATCTTATTTAAAAATAGTCTAATAATCTGCTAAACAATCATGCAAAATAGTATATTGCAAAAACGGTGTATCTTTGAATACTCCTCAAATATTTTTCCTTGACAGAAATCAAAGAAAAACTTTAAATATGTTGATAGTAAAATACAGATTTGTGATTTGTTTTTTTACACAGGGGTCCTCTGTCTTCAGATCTCTTCACTTTTAAAACCAGTGGTAAGCCTTCATTCTTCTTGGTGTTTAATGAGATCATTATTCAGCCTTGTATTTCTCCTTCATTTTGTTTTTCTTCCCCCTAAGCCTTTCATTGTCATTTCAAACATGGGGCAAAGGGAGATTGTCTCCTGTTATTGTAGGAATTACTGATTCCCTAAACCCATTGCCTTGTGATTATATGAAATTATTAACTTTTGTTTTTAATATTTGTTATTAACAAAAATGACATAGAATCCCTCTTGTCCTTAATGTAATTATAAAATGTGCAACTGAATGGATACATTTTCTATGAAAACACATAATGACTTATTAATGTATTGGTACTATGCATATACATATCTACATATGTATTGGTACTATGCATATACATATTTATATATGTACTATGCATTCAGAAAGTATTCAGGTCCCTTCATTTTTGTCAATTTTGTTAAGTTGCAGCTGGATTCTATAGCTGTTGAAATTCATTTTTTCTCATTAATCTACACTTAGTACACCATAATGACAAAGTAAAAACATAGTTTCAAAAATGTCTAAATTTATTAAAAAGAAAAAAACTGAAATTTTACATTGGCATACTGTGAGTATTCAGACACTTCACCCAGTACTTTGTTGAAGCATCTTTGGCAGCAATTACAACCTCAAGTCTTTTTGGGTATGACATGACAAGCTTTACACACCTGGATTAGAGGGTTTTCTACCATTCTTCCCTGCAATCCTCTCAAGTTCTGTCAGGTTGGATGGCAGCTGTCAGTGGACAGCCATTTTCAGGTCCCTTCAGAGATGTTCAATAGGGTTCAAGTCAGGGCTCTGGATAGAGCATTTTAGGACATTCACAGAATTGTCCTTAATCCACTCCTGTATTTTTTTGGCTGGCTGCTTAGGATCATTGTCATATTGGAAAGTGAACCTTCTTTTAAATACAGACATTTCTAAAATTATGTTTTCACTTTGTCATAATGGGATAGTATGTGTAGATTAATGAGAAAAAAATGAATTTCAACACTGTAGAATCAGGCTGCAGCATAACAACATTGAAAAAAGTGAAGGGGGTCTGAATACTTTCTAAATGCACTGCATATGTCTCTTGTTCTATGTTGAATATTCAGGTGTAGATACAATACAGTTGCCAAATTCATTTAATCTACTGATTGCTCTTTGTTTTTCTGTCTGTGTTTAGGTTGTTATGGGACACTTGGAATGGAATCTGGAGTAATTGCTGATTCACAGATTAATGCATCCTCATTTTTAGAATGGCCTGAACAGCTGGGTCAGCCAAGCACTTGGAAGCCAGAAAGAGCTAGGTTGAAAAGGCCTGGACACTCTTGGGCAGCTTTTACTAATGATGAGTATCAGTGGTTGCAAATAGATCTAAACAAAGAACAGCGAATAACAGGTAAGTAAGTAGAAAATATTTATTTAATGGAAGACAATAAATATATTATTATTATTGGAATTTAATTTGAGTGAAAGTAAGAGAGACTGCTAGATGCAGTATCTATTTACGAGATTTAACATAGCCAACCATATCACCAAATCAAATCAAATGTCATCATTTAGATCTGACTGACCTTGACAGTAGGAAAAGAGAAATAATTTGGTGCAACAATTCATTATCATGAATAAATTGAATGTTTTGCAAAATTGTATGATTTGATGAAAACATTTGGCCACCTGGAATGCGATTGTAAAAAATATCATCCTTTCAAAAGTAATAAATATAACACTTATCAGCCTTATCATAGGAGGTTACAGCTAAGAGTTTCTATAACTCTAGAGCCAAATTGTACCCCACCCTGGAAAGAGTGAAGGACCGCCCACAGTGCTTCTGCCAGCGAAAACGGAGCTCAGGAGGAATGCCCAGGCTCCATTTTCAGTTGCAGCAGCCTCTTTCCACCCTCTGCCAGCAAAAATGGAGCTTGGGGGACTGCACGTGGCAGAGTGCTCAGGCCATCACAGACACCCCCACACACAAGTGATGTCAAGCTGATCATGCCCACCCTGGCCCCCTAGAGCCAAACACAACCCTGATGCAACCCTCAGTGAAATCGAGATTGACACCCCTAATATAGAAGATATGCTTAGAATGTCCCAGAAGAATCAGTCTGTCTATCTGTATCTAAACACATACACACATTCACACGATACATACAAATTTATATTTTATATTTGTTTATTATAAAGGGGACCTTCTGATTCACAGGTATCATTACAACAGGCAGCACCTTAGCAGAGTACCATTATTATGTCTCTGCTTATAGGATTCTGTATAGCAACGAAGGACAGAAGTGGACAGTATACAGAGAACCTGGTGTTGAGAGAGATAAGGTGAGATTAATATATCACAGGAAATAATTGTGTTTTTAAATGATATTTAAGAGGCGTTTTAGAGCCTTCCTTTAATATGAAGGTGCTTATATTTGATGACAATAGATTAAAATATATTTATTGTAAAATTATAATTATTTATAAATTCTGAAATTGAACATGTTTTATGTTTCATTTGAAGCATAGATCGTACTAATCTTTTCAGTCTTGTGTCAAGATACTTGTATAGAAAAATAAAAAAAGTATTTTATATTTCATGCACTTAATCTTGGACTGAGGGAAGATTACTGACAGAAATCACAAACTGAAATCCCAAAGGCAGATATAGTAGGAAGAATGGTTGAATAGGACTCTAATTTTTTTTGGAATTCGAATGATTCAATATCAATATCAAAGAATATTAGTTAGAGATGTAGTAGTATTTAGGCTTAGTGAAATCCTTTTAAAAAGAAACAAAATGCCTGCATACAGCACATATGGAACACTATGAGGCAGTTGCACAATAGCAATAGCACTTAGACTTATATACCACTTCATAGTGCATTCCAGCCCTCTCTAAGCAGTTTACAGAGTCAGCATATTGCCCCCAACAATATTTGGGTCCTCATTTTACCTACCTCGTAAGGATGGAAGGCTGAGTCAACCTTGAGCTTGGTGGGATTTGAACTGCCAAATTGCAGGCAGCCAACAGTCAGCAGAAGTAGCCTGCAGTACTGGACTCTAATCACATCACCACCGAGGCTCATCAAACATGAAAAAAGATGCAGCTGGTTTAATGATAAAAAGCCAGGCTTTCTGTATATTCTCAAAGGGATCACCTCTTTTGAAGAATTTATGCAGGTCTAATGGGTTTCTTCATCTCTACGTTATTCTTATTCTTTCATAAAATGCTTTAGTAGATAGAATTGACAAATTCAGTTTTGGAAGTATAAGCTATCTTTCCCTCTACATTATTTTAGTAGCAAAGGCAGGCAACATAGATTTTTTTGCACGTGAAAAATCCTTATTCCAGAAAACTTCCATAGCAGATCACATGTTTGCCATAACTTTCATATCTACAGAGCAATTGTCTATTGACAAGAGTTGCCTGCTGCTTGATTTCAGTTTTCAATTGCTATTACCTTGGCCATGCTAACAAAGCTAATATGACTTGCAGATCAATACCTGAGAAGCAAAACGTTACCTAAACCCGTGTTATGAAAATGAGAGTTGTTAATGAGTTTGGTTGGAAATCTTAATTTTTGACTTGATACTTCTGGAGGATTGAATGCTGAGCACGGTCAGAAATAAAAATCAGATACAGACATTAATTCTAACTTTTGACTGCCCTCTTGTGGGCTTGGTAGCTTTTAAAAAAGAGGATGAAGGGATATATTGAAACTTTGCTACATTAAACTTGATAATGATAAGTGATCACTGTAACTTTCACAGTAATGAGGTTTAAATGTGTTTGTCTGAAGTTATATAGCAATTTTTAAGAGTATGAGTTAGTTGAAGAATAGTAAAAAAGAGAAATCTGAGTTGAGCTTGATTCTTGATGACTTCATGGCCATCTCCATACAGTGTTTTTGGGTGCAGAATGGAAGTGGTTTGCCATTGCCTTTTTCCAGGATTTTTTAAAATTTGCAATACAGAGCATTTCCAGACCTTCAGGTCTGAGTCAGATAAAAGTTACTTAAATAATGGTACCTATTATGGATTTCTAATGTAGAGTGACCATATTAGGTGTGGCATTTAATCTTTCTGTCCATTTGAACACAGAATCCCGTCAGTTTAACAGCAAAACATTCAAGAATAGGGATCAGATGAGTTGCCTTACTGGAGGTGTGAAGACTGCTGTTAAACAGTGATCAACTATGATCAAGTCTAGCCATATTTATATATCACCTTGAGGTTTTAAACCCTGTATCTCTTTCTCTGATAATCAACCTTTTGCTGTCTTTTTCTCAGCCTTGAATCTTGAAAACATCTGCAGTGTGTTTATATAATAATCCTGTCTAGTCTCAGTTTCTTTATTTCTGCTCTTGTAAGCTTTAGCCTGCATAATATAAAAGTAAGCACTTTAAACATTACTGATTTTTAATGATTGCTTCATTGAATTTGCATTAATGAATATTTCATCAGTGCTTTGAGAACGGAATGCCTGCTATGAAATAATTTGACAAAGTCATAAGAGATAATAATTTTCTTCTGAATTTGAAAACGAAACTTTAAAAAAGAAAATGGAATCACATGGCAAATCTTGTATTACACATTATATGATCTATTTTTCCCCCTAGGTATTTCAAGGCAACACAGGCTATTATCAGGAAGTTCGCAATAATTTCATTCCACCCATTATTGCTCGCTTTATTAGAATAAACCCTTTGAAATGGCATCAAAAAATTGCAGTGAAAGTAGAATTGCTGGGATGTCAATTTAGTATTGGTAAGTCAAGTGGCATTGATATATATTCCTTATAAAATGTACAATTTTCTAATGGAAGAAGAGGTGAACATCCTATGTGCAATGTTACTGTCCTTCATTTAGTAGATAGGATCATGATTTTAATCTTCAGAACCACCACACAGTACTGTGTCAGGCTGCCTAATTACAGTGTTCTGATCTTTGCTTCAGAAGTTCTAATTACTTTTGTCAGATTATTTGTGATGGCTAGAAAAAAAGTAGCTGAATATTTTTTTTACATACTGAATATTTTTTTTCTGATTTGGTTCAAATACACAGCCCTGATTGTGGAAGGAATAAGATTTGCTTGTTGAGCTTAGTCAACAAGCCTTGGTTTTCCTCAAGAAGCCATCTTGCTTCTTTATCACTGAACTCCCTATACTGGTATTTTTTGTCCAGTATCTAATCTCTCCTTTGAGGGGAAGAAGGTGGCTCCATAGCAACTTCAGAGGACCTTGAATAAAGTGGATTATCTGGATCCCTTTCAGTTGGGAGCCAGACCCAAGTTATAAAACAGAAACAACATTGATCATGCTTTTGAATCTCTGGCAAGGGCGGGAGTCACATTTTGTGAGATGAGCAGCCATTTAAACTTTATAAATCAATCAATCGATATTTGAGGAAACAGAGCAGAGCCTCATCAGGATAAGTAGCTATTCTTCCATTTGTTGTGAAAAGTATATTTATTCATCTGGATTTCTGCAACTGAATCTGCGAGACAGTCCTGGAGGGCTCTCCTCTCCCCTTCCCCCCTTCTCCATCTCTGTGTTTCCTCTGATCCAGAGACCCCTCTCCTTTTTTCTATGTCAGAGACTATCTCAACTTCTATTATTGATAGGGAATAGCTTAAATGTTAGGAGTTTGATTTCTTGTTCTCCTTTTTTGCTGGAGCATTCTGCTTATCTACTAAAACTGGGTGAAAGCTGCTTGTTTCCCAGTGAGCATTAAAATTGTGATCCTACATATTCAAGAGAGGGGAAGGAGCTGTTACGGTAAGTCCCGTGTTCCATTATGCCAATATGCTCAAATACTTGTTGCATGTTCATATTTCATTTTCATTGGGTTACTGACTGGTCCTGGACATTCATCTCTTACATATTAGGAGAATAGTGAGATTTATTCACATTTAGTTGCTGTCACTCTTACCAGATATTTTGAGAAAAAGGAAAATTATATAAAACAAAGATACTTGTTACATTTTAAATTAATGACATCATCTCAAGATTTTGCTTTTATTTAAGTTCGGGCTCCAAGACCATCATTACCTCCACCACCCAGGAGCAACAATGACTTTTCTTTGCAGATTGATAAAACAACCTTCACCCCTGAGGTCAAGAACACTATGTTAACTCCAAGTGTAATCAAAGGTACTGATATCTAAAAAAATAGCACTTGCAGCACTATAATGGCTAGCATTAATAGTGCCTTTTTGTGGTTCACCTTACTTTTAACCCACTGAAATTCAATCACTAGAAAAGATTAACTAATATATATTTCTGTAGCCAACAGGACATGCAGATTTTGCATACAAAATTGCTAAATTAGAAGTCGACTGTTTTGTACACTGAAAAGTTCTTAGCTGTCATAATATCTTCATGACAGTCTAAGAAAATATCTCCAAATATTATGGATGTTATATGCATTTTTACTGAGTATAGGATATATATATATATATATTTAAAAAGCCAAATTATTTATTTAAGATTTTGCTTTGGTTTTAAGTTCGGTCTCCAAGAGCAACATTGCCTCCACCACCCAGGAGCAACAAAGACTTTCCATTGCAGACCAGTAAAACAACTTTTGCTCCTAAGATCAAGAATACTACAGTAACACCGAGTGTTACAAAAGGTACTGATACCTAAAAGATAGCACAGTAAAATAATGCATAGCACTAATAATACATATTTTGGTGCCCTTCAATATTTACCCAGATGAAAGGGAATATATCAAGTTTGTTTTTAATGCATTTATGAACTTAACATATTCTATATCTTAATGGTTTTCAGATGTAGCATTGATAGCTGTTCTAGTACCTGTGTTGGTCATGGTTTTTACCACCCTCATCTTGATCTCAGTTTGCTCCTGGCACTGGAGAAACAGGTAACCAAGTTATATAAGCACTTCTAAAGGAGGACTGTGTCATACTTTTGTATAGCAAGCACAACATACTCAAAAATTATAGTGGAACACCACCAATTTGGGGTTGGTTGGTAAAGCTTCTACAATGCCAACAAAAGTGGAAGGGATAGCATAGCATAGCATAGCATAGAATACTTTATTGGCCAAGTGTGATTGACACACAAGGAATTTGTCTTGGTGTAAATACTCTCAGTATACATACAGAAATGGTACATTTGTTAAGGATCAAGAATCATAAAGATAGTCATAGGGTACAATCAACAATCACATTATACTAGGAAACAGTCAATATAAATCGTAAGGATACTAGCAACAAAGTTACAGTCCTACAATCACAAGTGGGAGGGGATGGGTGATAAGGAGTGATGAAAAGATTAATAATAATAGTAGTGTACACTTTGTAAATAGTTGAACAGTGTTGAGGGAATTATTTGTTTAGCAGAGTGATGGCTTTCGGGAAAAAACTGTTCTTGTGTCTAGTTGTTCTGGTGCGCAGTGCTCTATAGTGTCGTCTTGAGGGAAGGAGATGAAACAGTTTATGTCCGGATGTGAGGGGTCTGTAAATATTTTCACAGCCCTCTTTTTGACTCGTGCAGTATACAGGTCCTCAGTTGAAGGCAGGTGGGTAGTAATTGTTTTTTCTGCAGTCCTAATTATCCTCTGAAGTCTGTGTCTGTCCTGTTGGGTTGCAGAATCAAACCAGACAGTTATAGAGGTGCAGATGACAGACTCAATAATTCCTCTATAGAACTGAATCAGCAGCTCCTTGGGCAGTTTGAGCTTCCTGAGTTGGCGCAGAAAGAACATTCTTTGTTGTGCTTTTTTGATGATGTTTTTGATGTTAGGTGTCCATTTTAGGTCATGTGATATAATAGAACTTTGAAATTTGAAGGTGTCTACTGTTGATACTGTGTTGTCTAGTATTGTAAGAGGTGGTAGTATGGAAGAGTTTCTTCTAAAGTCTACCACCATTTCTATGGTTTTGAGTGAGTTCAGTTCCAAATTGTTCTGGTTACACCACGAGGCAAGTTGTATAATCTCCTGTCTGTATGCAGATTCATCATTGTCTCGAATTAGACCAATCACTGTTGTGTCATCAGCAAATTTCAGTATTTTAACAGATGGATCGTTTGAGATGCAGTCATTGGTATATAGGGAGAAGAGAAGTGGAGATAGCACACAGCTTGGGGGGCCCCTGTGTTGATTGTACAGGTATCGGATGTGATTCCGCCTAGCTTCACCTGCTGCTTCCTGTCTGTTAGGAAGCTTATGATCCACTGCTAGTTGGTTTAATTTACTTAGAAGAGTGTCTGGAATGATGGTATTGAATGTTGAACTGAAGTCTACAAAGAGGACCCTTGCGTAGGTATTTGGAGATTCAAGGTGTTGAAAGGATGTAATGAAAGCCATGTTAAGAGCATCATCTGTCGATCTATTTGTTCGGTATGCAAACTGCATGGGATCTCAGCGGATCTGTGATGGTTTTCAGGTGGGACAGCACAAGCCTTTCAAAGATTTTCATAACTACAGATGTTAGAACTGATCTGTAGTCATTCAGTTCCTTGATGGAGGGCTTCTTTGGCACTGGGATGATCGTAGAACGTTTGAATCAGGAAGTAACATAGCACATCTCTAGTGATCTATTGAAGATTGGGGTGAAGATGGGGGCCAATTGCTCAGCACAGACTTTTAAGCAAGAAGGAGTTTTCTTGTCTGGTCCTGGTGCTTTTCCTGGCTTCTGTCTGTGTAATAGATCTTGCACTTCTTTTTCTTTGATCACCAGAAGTTGTGAGCCCAATGGATTGGAGCCAGTTGTAGGAGGCTTGGCTGTTGTTGGTGTGTTTGAGATATGGGTTGTGGAGATAGGTGGCTGTAGTTTCTTTTCAAACCTGCAGTAAAACACATTCAGGTCATCTGCTAGTTGTTGATTTCCTTCTGCCTGAGAAGGAGGTTTGCTGAAGCCAGTGATATTTTTTAGAGTTTTCCATATGTTTGCTGGTTCATTTGTTGAAAATCGATTCTTTAACTTTTCAGAGTAGCTTCTTTTTGCTGCTCTGATCTCTCTTGTTAATATGTTTCTGGTCTGGTTGTATAACATTCTGTCACCTTTTCTGTAGGCTTCCTCTTTAGAACGATGTAGCTGCTTAGGTTTAGCTGTGGACCAAGGTTTATTGTTACTATATATTTTCAGGTTCCTTGTTGGTACACATAAGTCTTCGCAGAAGCTAACATATGATGTTACAGTATCTGTGAGCTCATCTAGATCTGCAGAGGCATCTTCAAAAACATTCCAATCAGTGCAGTCAAGGCCTTGAGTTTCAGCTTTGCCTCATCCAACCAAGTCCTCACTGATTTAATTGTTACTTTCATGGTTTTAAGTCTTTGTCTGTAGGCAGATACAAGGTGAATCATGCAGTGGTCAGAGTGTCCCACAGCTGCTCGTGGTAAAGACCTATAAGCATCTTTTGCTGTTGTGTAGCAGTGATCTAAAGTATTTTTGCCTCTGGTGGGATAGTTGACATGCTGGAAATATTTTGGGAGCTCTTTCCTTAAATTTGCTTGATTGAAATTTCCTAAAATGATGGAAAGGGAACCTGGGTGTTTGGCTTTCATCCTCCATAATTTGATCAGCAAGAGTTCGTAATGCCTTGTTTACACAGGCTTATGGAAGAACATACACAGCTATTAGGAGAAATGAGAACTCACATGGAGAGTAAAATGGCTTGCAATTGATGTGTAAAGACTCTAGGTTTTCAGCACAAAACTTATATATTATAGTTATATCCTGAGATCAACTGTTGTTGGTATATAAACATAATCCCCCACCCTTTGTTTTACCTGATGTCTCTTCAGTTCTGTCTGATCTAAATGTTTGAAATCCTGGGATGTATATGGTGTTGTCCCCATGAATTTGTGGATTAAGCCAGGTTTCGGTAAAACAAAGAACAGCTGAATTATGAAAATCAGAATTCCATCTATTTAAGAGATGAATTTCATCCATCTTATTAGCCAGTGAGCGTAAGTTAGTCAGAAATATTGAAGGGAGAGGAGTTTTTTCCCCCTATTCCTTAGTCTGTTTAAAATTCCCACTTGTTTACCTCGTCTCCTTTTCCGGCGTGGTTGCTTCTTTGCTTTCTTTGTTGTAATCCATAGCACCGGGGAATTGGTTAGAATCTCTTCCGTGTTTGCAAAGACAGGTGGGGGTGGGGAATCAGAAAGCTACTCCTTAAGGAAACATTTCCTAATTCTTAGATGGTCTTGTGAGTATGAAATCCGTAGTGAATTGCAGATAATAATAAGGAATAAAGAAACCATTAGAGAGAATTTCACCGAGGCAGCCGTTGTTTATTTTCACCTACTCTGGTGGAAGTTATGGTGCCTTTTATTGAATGCTGGTGAACCAAATCAGGAAGATTGCATTTTTTGCATTTCTGTTCAAGAGCATACATTTCCAGATAGTTCTTATGATATATTGTGGCTGCAGGTTTAAGAATTCTTAGGTACAGCTGCGTGATTAATTTATTTGAAGAGCTGCAAGCTCACAATAGAGGAAGATTGCTAAGAATGCACAACGACAATGAAAAATTCAAAAGATTGATTAAAAATCCCCATGAATTCAAATAATCCTCTTTAAATAATAACAATCCTTTTGTTACAGTATTTTTTTTACTTAAATAATTTTACCTAATAATAACTTTTAGAAACACTTAGATTAGGCCTGGAGACACCTAAGTTCAAGTCTACCTTATCTGTAAAGTTCAGGCCAATTGTGATGATACATTGCTTTGTGTATTACCTTCTTCTCCTGTTGGAAAGGATGGAAATTTACTGAGGGCATGAATTCATGGTAATTTATTACAGCAGATTTGTAATTTAGTGGTTGAATGGCATACTTTAATAAAGAACATTGCTGCTATTTATGTTAATAATACACAAAGAAAACAATCTTCTTCATGTTATATTACAGCCAAATATTTTAAAGTCATATTTCAAGCAATGATATTCTTAATTCTATCCTAAATAAGTTAATACTAATTATAGATGTTTTCTTCATTTGGCATAATTTTCAGAAAAAGAAAGTCAGAAGGACCATATGATATACCTTATTGGGATCGTGCAGGTAACTTTAGATGAAAAGTTTGTTGTAATGTTTTGAGGTTCAAAAATATGTGTTTCTAATTTATTTCAGTTAATATTTAGAATGGGATAGACACTTGACTACCTCACAAAACATCTCAAATGGCATCCTAGATTCTCATCTCTTTCCCACCTCTAACATTGTTTTGCTGTGGAGCAAGATAGAATGGTGGAGCAAGGCAGGTGCATCCGTATAGCCCAGGGATCATGTGGCTTCAAACTTTTAATTTTAAAATGCAGATTAAAACAAAGATTACAGGAAAACGGCAGAGGGATAGAAGTTGGGAGAACAGTATTGGTACAGGAAGAAAGAAAGAAAAAGCATTGGCTATCTTTTTTTCAGTGCAATAAAGTACAGAATAGAATTACTCAACTTTTTACTTACCAGCTCAGCAAGTTAGCAAGTATTAGCTAGTCAAGAGTTCATTTATTTCTGTCTCAAGCACAAGATTCAGAAGCTGTTTCCAAATAGAAACAAAGATGAATATGTTTTTAATTAATACTGAATTTTGCACTTCTTCCAGCTCCATCACTTTCTCCATCCATTCTTCTGTTGGCTGGGGAATTCTGGAAGTTGGAAGTGCCCAAGTCTTAAAAGTCCCAAGGTTGGATGCCCTTGGTTTAAACTATAGCAACCACCTCACAGGATTGTTATTGTGAGGAATATAGGAGGAGGAAGCAGTATTAGGTATGCTTGCTGCCTTGAGTTACTTATAAAATAATAAAGAGATAAAAATCAAATACATAAATAGCTGCCTTGATAAAGGAGGAAAAGAATTAAACTGAGCATAGAATCCAAGTGAAAACCACTATGGAACTTTGTAGGATTTAACTGATTTCACAATATGTGTAAAAGCTTGCTATTATAAAATTGCTAGATTAGCGTAGAAAGTTCTTTGTTATAGTTAAATACATATGATGGAGTTTTAAATAGCTTGATTCATAAATATGTCTTATAAGTGATTGGTGAGAATGGCTCCTTTTTAATATCTTATTGCAGGTTGGTGGAAAGGAATGAAGCAATTCTTTCCTGCTAAATCTGTAGACCATGAAGAATCATCTGTTCATTATAACAGCAGTGAAATTAATTGCCTTAGATCAAGAGAAGTTACTACTGTGTTACAAAGTCAATCAGCAGGTATATCTTCCCCAATTTACATTTATTTCTACAAATGCTGCCTATTTTTTAAAAAAAAGATGATATATACATTCAAATTAAATGGATTAACAAACGTGCTACAGTTTCCCACATAATTTCAGATTTATGAAAGAAAATACTTGATTTAGTTTAGAGCATGCTTGACATTACAGTCATATCATGGCTTTTCATTTTGGAGGAAGCTTGGGAAACCAGCCTTTCTTTAGAGCTAGCTGGGTTCTTTTTTAATGTGGCAACAATTTTCAGGTAATTTATTAACATGGAGGCAAATGGGCAGCAAATAAATCTAATAAATATTTTTGTAAGTTTTGACTTAGTAATCATTTAAACCTGTCAATCTTTTAAATGGCAAATAAAATATATAGTGTATTTGTGTACTTCTTATACAGAATTATTGTTTTCTAACTGCTTCAATAAGCAAGCCTTAAAAAGTTGAAGTATAGATAGCCCTTGACTTACGATTAATTGAGCCCAGAATTAAAGTTGTACATTGTTTAAAATAATTAGTCCCTTTTAATAATTTAAACAATACACCCAAAAGACAAACAGAGGTAGATGCAAGCATTTTGTATTGACTCATCTGTATCTGCATTACTATAATAGGTTAAAAACAGCTTCAAATATAAGATCTAGCAAAAGTATTAATTAATTAAGCCTAAAACTCATGGAGGAAAGCAACCCACAGCAAGCCTTATGCTCACAGGAGACTAGATCAGTGGTGGGATTCAATTTTTTTACTACCAGTTCTATGAGCGTGCTTGGTGGGCGTGACAGGGGAAAGATACTGTAAAATCTCCAGTCAGAGATAGTATTTGCCGGTTCTCCATACTCTAAATTTCTACTACCGATCCTGCAGAACTGGTCAAAACCTGCTGAATACCACCTCTGGACTAGATTGACATAAAACTGTTTCTGCATGCAAAAGGGGGGATTTCAAATGGTTAATGGCAATGGTCTCAGCAAACTGCAGGAAACAAAAGTTCTGGTGACATAGAACTTTAAACGCAGAGTTATGATCCACCTGGTGACCTGTAGATAATAAGTGTCTTGCAATAGCCAAAAAAACATTTTATGGCCATGATTTTCTGTTGTTGGATTACTCAAGGCTGTTTGGACCAATTTTGGAAATTGCTCCTTTATTCTGAAAACCGAACACCTATCAGTTCTGCTGATGTAATTGTCTCCGTGATTACAAACAAATTGGTAAATACAATGAGTTTTGGTGCTTACAGGTGGTGCTTCCTTAATTAGGGGCAGTGGTAGCTTCTGGGTTTGATGTAAGTTGTGCCAGTTGTTAAGTGGGTCATATTGTGACTTCACCTGATTTTATTCCATTTTTTGCAGCTGTCAAAAAATAAATTTGAGTTGTTAAGCAAATCCTTTATCTGCAATGGGCGGAGGTTTTTTAGCCAGAAATCAGAAGTAAATGCCACAACAAAAAATAATTCCAATAGAAAAAAATAAATCATGGCTGCATGGCCACAAGAAGCTGAATTAACTGTGAGCCAGTTGCCCAGTCCCTGAATTGCGATCATCTGACCATGAGTTGGAATAGCTGTTGGAACTTCAAATCAGGGTCATAAGTATCCCTGAGCAGGTCCTTTGGAACTTTGAGTGGTTGCTAAGCAACCAGTCCTAAACCAGGGATTAGATATAAATAAAAATATCAATCTGATTTGTATTGTGGTGGTGGATTTATAAAAAAATACTGTATGGTCCCTGTAGATATTCTTGAGGTTATTAAAGTTTTATTAAAAATCAGTGCCACTGTTTCTGATTCCTTTCAAAGTTAAAGGATGACACCCAGATCATTTTGATGCAGGTACAGATTCAATATCATCCCCATCTACTACTCAGATTGTGTTTTTAAGTGTGCCTTGTGAATAGGCTTGTCATCTCATGCTTCAAGTCCTGTAGTAGCTTTTTTCTTGTGTATTGAGGTTTAGAAATTCACTTTTGGTTCTCTTCAACAGAGTATGCACAACCACTTGTAGGAGGAATTGTTGGAACACTTCGTCAAAAGCCAACTTTTAAACATGAAGAAGTAAAAGAAGCAAGTTATGCAGATACGGATTCTTGTAGCACCTCAGAACAAGAAATATATCATGCCTATGCTGAACCGCTTCCAGTTACTGGACCAGAATATGCGATACCAATAGTGATGGATATGTCAGGGCATCCTGCACCTCCTCCAGGCATTACTTCTGTATCTACCTTCAAAGCTTCAGGGAAGCAAGCTCCTCCCTTAGTGGGAACTTATAATAAACTTCTTTCTAGGGCAGATAGTTCATTATCAGCCACACACATGCTCTACGATACACCTAAGGGGATGCTAGGACTGAGCCTTTCAAATGAATTAGTATACCAGGTACCACAGAATATGCCTCACCCCACAGAAAATAAAGAAGATATAAGTTAGAGTTTTCTACAAATTAAATCAGTAGAGAAAAAGGTCAGACTGTTGTGTTGAAGAAAACCATGAGATTATAGGCCCAGAACAATATGCATGTTGCTCTTTTGAACTACAACTACTGCTTTCTTGTACAGGTTATGAAAAACTTGTAATTCACTACTGATGGGCACTACGTTTCCTGATAGGCATGAAAAATGTAATCTCTGCCTAATTAGTGTGAATATATGTCATTTAGTCTCATCAAAATCATTCGATGCTCCATAGGGCTACTGGGCTGAAGAAAGATAGTGTTTATTACATTTTGAAGTCATTGATGCTATTAACAGTCTGATTAACAATTCATAAGGATAGTCATAGTACTGTAAAGCAAACTAAACACGAAACTGTCATTTTTAGTAAGTATACAAACCTGAAATTGATCTCTGCAATGAATACACTAATTTTTATAAATAAATTGGTAAACACAAGGTTCCAGAAAAACCTTATAACGTTAACCATTCTTTTCTGGTCATTCAAGAGAGTAACTTCATTTAAATACTGCTCCTCTGTCCATGTGAAATACTATCTAGTATTTTTCATTTACTAGATGTAGATTCCCTAAATCTGGAATTTACACTAGAACATTCTATTCTTTTTTCAAAGACAATACTTCTCTTGCTTGCCTAGCAAATGATGGATTTCAGATTTGTTCCTCTTGCATATTCACTGGATAGCTTTCTTTTTCAGCTTCAGGTTTCCCATGTGCAACATGGGCATAAGAATCAATCTACATTGCAGGGCTATTTTAAGTAGGTATGTTACTGATTTAAGACAGCTGAAGTGTAATATAAATATTGTTATATTAATATTATACCACAGAAAACTTTATTAGCTGCAGATGTAACCTTTTCAGCTAAGAATATACCTGTATTTTTCGCACTATAAGATGCACCTGACTATAAGATGCACCTAGGTTTAGAGGAAGAAAATAAAAATAAAAAATCAGACGGAGCCTGAGGACCGCATATAGGTGTTCTCCATGTGCCAACTGCCTATTGACTCCTGCGCTGTGGAAAAGAGACAGAAGAGAGGGGCAATGACAAAGACGGAAGAGGTAGGGTTCAGCACTGTAAAAGGACCCTGCTGCAGCAGCTCAGCTGCTATTCACCAAAGGATCAGCACCAATGCACAGACATTTCCACCCATGGGGGGGGGGTGCGTCTTACGACCCGAAAAATACAGTAGTTTGTAAAAAATAACCACCCACTCACACTATTGTGGCTTTTTCTCCACAGTAATAAAAACTACAGGCCTTGAAGATAAACTTTTTATATTGCAAGCTATAAGTACATCAATATATTGTGCATACATTTGCAAATACAGGTCAGGATTTTCATACATTTATGTACAGTTTGTTTTTCCAAAAGATTTTAAATACTTTTATGCCTTAAGAAAAAACCTCTGTAATTTTTAAATTGTGAATTCTATTGTCAATTACATTAAAATGTGGCAAAAAAATTTTTAAAAAGAAATTGCTGCTTGATGTAGACAGAGATTTAAATTATTGTTAATGAACTGATCATTTTGAAAGTTCAAAATTATGTGTTTAGCTTAGAATTAAGGTACTTAATCTTGTAGTAATTATCTCTTGAAATGTATATATTTGAACCGATTAGTGACCTTATGTACAAAGAAAAGTATTGAACACAAAGCTGTATTACATTGCAAATTCATTTCCCTTTTTACCATGTTTAACTATGTATCAAGAAAGCACATTAAAAAGTGCGGATTTAAACTATTTATCAGCACTGTAGTGATGACAAAATGGAATATCCTTTAAAATGCAATAGCCCAGTTTTATGGACTTTTAAACGTGTTGTGAATGTATAAGTCAAGACTATTGTGTATAGTGTTGTTAAATGCCAATATCTTATGTTAGCTCACTGGTAAATTTAATCATGACAATCACAACTCTGTAATCTAAAATGTTTAATTTCAATTCCATAGAAACTTGCTCTTGTGCCTTACTTCATTCCTCATGTTTTTATTTATACAAATTATATGTAAATTATTTTTCATTCTGTAACTAGCATTCTAAGGGTTGAATGTGTGAGAACAAGTGATGTATAGATTTTATACTTCCACATATTCTTTGTATTCATTCTTTTATGTGATTCTTTTGAACTCATGTTAATAAAATATGTGCCAGAATCGACTGAAGAAATTTGTGTGTGAATATAGGGTAGGAAGGTACTTTGGAGGCTTTCTGTTCTAACTCTCTGCTCTTGCAGGAGACCCCATACCATTTTGTAAAAATGGTTGTCCATCCTCTTGAAAATAGAGCGGAGCACCCACATCTTCTAGAGGCAAGCTATTCCACTTATTAATTGTTCTCACTGTTAGGAAATGTCTTCTTAATTCTAGATTATATCACTCTAATGACCTTCTTGTCTTGTAAGATCTGTTTTGCTGCTGTTAATAGACTGAATTGCTGTTTTACACCTAATCATATTGGAATACTGGATGTAGCATATCAACAGAGACAGTTCCTGTCTATTAACATATTTCTAGAAGGAAAACACAAGGAAAGTAACTCAAATATTTAAGTGATAATGACTGTTTTGGAGTTATCAGTTATAACTTTCATTTCTACTTTTAGTTTACAACTAGAATTGGAACCTCAGTTGTTCAAACTGAATTGTGCAGGTGCATATAATGATGCAGATCAAATTTGGATGTCTTAATATTTCATTATAACTCTAATTACTTATTCTGTATATATTAACAATATTAAAAGATAAATATTAGATATATTAAAAGTTAAATATTAAAAATAAATATATAATACTGTACTTTTTGCACTATGAGACAAACTCCTCCCCCAAAAGCGGGTGGAAATGTCTGTGCATCTTATAGAGCAAATGTTGCTTAAGCCCTGCCCACCTGCCAGGTCTATCCTTTGGCTGTTCTCCCTCCATACACCCCATTTTCAGCCTCTGAACGTCCCATTTTTGGCCTGTTCCAGGTGGTGGGGATTGCTGTTGCTGATCATTGCCAACCACCATCCCACTGCTGTTTGCCGCTGCCAAATGGTGGCAACAGCAATTAGTGGCGGCAATCCTTGCCGCCTGGAATGGGCCAAAAACGGGACACATGGAAGCTAAAAATGGGGCACGTGGAGGTGGTGATCCCTGCAGCCTGGAACAGCTGGTCGACGGTATTCCGGGAGGCCGATCCAACTGCCAATCAGCTGCTTGTGCTAAATCAGGCTGTGCTGAAGCTGATCAGGATGCTTGCTGCAAGGAGACAAATTGCTGGAAGGCAGAGGCAGATTTTTTTTCTCTTGTTTTCCTCCCCAAAAGCTAGGTGCATCTTATGGTCTGAAGTGTCTTATAGTGCAAAAAAATATGGTAGTTAGACTACCTAAAATGTCCAACGGCATCAAGTTATGTCATAAAGTAAGGAGAAAAACCATTTCATCTAACTTCCTAGTGCCTAACGAAATGAAATAACTTAAGCTTCATAGATAATGCTGAGTTTTTTGAAGCTGTTGTCTGCTGAAATTTTAATTATATTTTTTTAAAAAGGATTTTTAATATAAGCCAATTAAAATGACTATATGTGTGCATATCATACAAAAACCTACAAGTTTGCATATGTGAGTTTTTCCATAAATGATACAAATTATCACAAATAAATGTCACTGTAAGGCTACTTTCCAGTATCTTATATATAATTATACATGCATTTATGTAAGATGTCTAATTGGAAGTATGACATATATTCAGGTCATTAACCTTAGCTTATTTACAATATACAATCAAGCGGATCTTCCTTTTTATGGTCATAAAAGAATACAATAGAATAGAATACTTTATTGGCCACGTGTGATTGGACACACAAGGAATTTGTCTTGGTGCAAATGCTCTCAGTATGCATAAAAGAAAAGATGTATTCATCAAGAGTCAAGAATCATAAGTTATGACACTTAATGATAGTCATAGGGTACAATAAGCAATCAAATCATACTAGGAAACAGCCAATATTAATCGTAAGGATACACGCGACAAAGTTACAGTCATACAGTCACAAGTGGGAGGGGATGGGTGATAAGGAATGATGAAAAGATTAATAGTAATAGTAGTGCAGACTTTGTAAATAGTTGAACAGTGTTGAGGGAATTATTTGTTTAGCAGAGTGACAGCTTTCGGGGAAAAACTTCTTGTGTCTATTTGTTCTGGTGTGCAGTGCTCTATAGTATCATTTTGAGGGAAGGAGTTGAAATAGTTTATGTCCAGGATGTGAGGGGGGTCTGTAAATATTTTCACATACATACATATTCATGTACATACATACATATTCTTCCCAATGCAAAGAAGCATGAGCAGAAATTATTCTTTGCTTTAAGGGTTGCATAGTGATTGAATTTTGAGGGAAAGTGGATTACAACAACGTGAAGACGACAACAGGTTTAGGATATTTTCCATGTCTGACAGGAATCCACATGTTTTTCTAGCACAACTTTTCAAGGCAAGCTATTTTTTATTGTGTTGCAGATGGAATAGGGACAGATTCCAGCTAAGATGGCTTGTCTTATATCTGTTATATGATTTTAGTCATGTTTTCTAATGATTTCAATTCATTTATCTTAGATATGGGATTTTAAAACAACTTCTAGGCTTTCCATAATAGAAATTTGAAAAAATTCCAGTGGACATCACACAGAATATTGTTTTATTATAAAAGAATGCTGGTTGACAAAAGGATCTGCCACACATTTTCAGCTTTGTGCACTTTTAAAGGCAGCTCAATACAGCAGAGGCCAACAGATGATAGAATGAACTATAGGAATAATTATTAAAAGAGTCCCAACTTCACAGAGCCATTTCTGCACAGCTTGATTAATTCCATTTCTAGAAGATCAATTGTTTCTTTTTTTATCTGAAAAAAATATTTACCAGCATTACAATTAATGCAGACTTTTTAAAATAAGTTTAAACATACATAGCTAAAACCTTGCAGTTCTCCCATTTTAATATGTGTATAATATAGCCTATAAATAGATATGAAATACTAACTATTCATTAGCATGCATAATAGATCAAACCTGCAGCTAATCATTTACTAATTAACTATTCTAAACCAGTAGCTTAACTACTCTATTATTTAAATTTGTCTGTAAAAATTCTTGAACTTGTTTGAATGATTATTTATAGCTTAGCATTGGCTTACATTCAAAATTAGCTCAACCACTTTGAGGAATCTCAAATTTGTGGGAAGGAAAAGCTCAGAGGTACTGCTTTTCTGAAGAATTCCAATCCTCTGAAATAGCCTACCATTAAAGTTTCAACCTTAACACAGGATGTTTCATTTGGCATTTGAAGAATAACACCTGGTTCTGAATTTTTTTTAGATCATTAGGATTTTATTACTTTTATTTTACAATGGATGGATTCAATGGTTTCCATATTCCATAAAGCTGATGAAAGTTTTGTGAGATTGCAGTAAGTAATAAATGTAATAAATAAAGTAAATGTAACCTTTATAAAATGAAAAACATCCAGAAAGAAAGAAAATGTATAGTTATTGTTATAAGGACATACATATCTCTGTAGACACCAGCCTCTTTTTAATAGACATTTTATTAACTGCAGTAGCTAATATGTAAAGTTCACATTTGAAAAAACACCACAAGGGGGCACATTCTCTCTTTAGTTTTTGACATTTTTGTAGACCTTACTAGATAATTTTACCATTATTATAGAAAAAGAGTATTATATTGTATATGTTTGTATATAAATGAGACATTTTTCAATTTATATTTTATAATACTGTCCTTTTAAAACTAATTAAATTTTTGAAATTGTATTAATTAACTGCAAGAATAATAATATAACTTATTTTATTTATCCTTTATGGAAACTTTATATTCAGATGTTTTGCTTTATCACCAAAGTTTTTTCATAAGTACAAGATTAGTTGGTGTAAGTTTTAAACATTTTTTAAAACTCCCTCTTTAGATGGAGGTTAGAATTTGAAAGCAGAATCCTTATCAGTTTATCAACCAAAGATTTGCTAAATGATTTCTAGATCTGTTTTAAGATCAGCTATGATCTACAATCTCTGTACAATTTGAGAATAAGAAACTAAAGTAGTACTATTCTTGATGAATTCAGACTGTTCTCAGACAGGCTTTCTCTCAAACTCTGGTCCCTTACTTTTAATATCCTAGAGATCTAGTCATTTAATTTTTTGTAAAGCAATTGGGGTTTGAGATCCTTATGCTGCACTGGTATCTTGAGTTTTATTTTAATATTTTTTTCTAATTTTAACATATGTTTTATTATTTAGTTTAATTTAAATTATGGTAATTTTCTGGCTATTGAGTCAAGATAAAAACTTGCTACCTGGCAGGAATTGTGAGAAGCGGGTATAATGCAAATGTGAAATGGGCTGTAGTCCTGTAATCTGTAACAAATTGTAAACAAGGCAACTTTTCAATTTGGAATGTATAAAATCCTACTTCCCTTCTCTTAAAAGTCTAGAATATAAACTATAAAACGTCACCATCAACACCCAACAAGCAACATGAACAGAGACAAAAGTTTGTACCTCTGGGATGTCAATTAATCTTCTTAACTTCTGATCCCTATGGTTCCAGTCTAAGATAAAATATTTCAAGGAAGTCAGCTTAAGGCCTTCTGAGGAGAAAGGATACAGATAACAGAACATCTGCATGTCAAAATTATTCTTAGAGTTGTTGCTATTCCATTCAAAGGCAGGTAACTTTTGCAGATTTAGGCCTGTCCATCTCAGCAGCTTAAATCAAAGATCAGCTTCTGAGTATGAAATCTTCCCATTTTGACATAAAAGGAGGAAAAACCAGGTCTTCAAAGTCTTTTGGAAGATTAAAAGAGTAAAGGCCTGCCATATTTCAGGGGGCACAATGTTCCAAAGGACAGGAGCTATGACACAGAAACCAAGCTTCCTGGTTCCAATCAGAAGACAATATTTGGGGGAAGGGACCAGGTAGGGAAAGGCAGTCCCACACGTAGCCTTGCCATATGCTACATAGGACTTTAAAGATGATGATCAGCACCTTGAATAGTATCTGGAAAGAAACTGCCACCCAGTGTATTTTGAGCAGAAGCAGTGTTAAATGAATAAATCTAAGGACCCCATTACTGTGTGCACTGCTGTATTCTGGACCAGTTGAAATTTTTGGGTGGTCTTCTAAATGGGCATGAAGTGATTCAATTGCACACACAAAAGGAACAGGGTTTGTGTCATGACACTGTTTTAATGAATTCACTTAATACCTTTTGAACAGCAGCTCTTATTTCAGTAATTCTTAGCTTTTTAAAATTCTTCCTATGACTGTAATAATTGAAAAAAAATTATGGTTCATTTTCACATAACTTTATATTATATTGTAACTTTCTACCTTGTTGTATTAGTGCTTTTATCCTTCCAGGTGTCCCAACTCCCACATGAACAACATCTTTTTCCAGCATTTGTATTTGTTCTTGTATCTATTTGAAGAAAGCAGATAGGGGGAAAAGTAGATTAGGAGACAAGAAACTTAATTATAATCATTTCTTCTTTTCTCTAAAAGGTTCAAAAGTGTATTACATGACAACTCTATATGGAAATTCAACATTGTTACATGGAAAAACAATACAGCAAAGCTCAAAATCTATAGTTGAGCCAATCTACTTTATGGCAGGGCCCAATGGCTTATCGACTTGTTTCCAGGTAATTGCTTGATTTTTCATGTCTGAACACAAATTGTTTCTCAGTTCCCCTGCTCCAAAAGTCTTACACTATGCAGAATGATATATACATGTTCCCCTTTTTCCTATTTATGCTTCCTTGGCAAATTAAATATTATGTATTTCTTTAAAGTTTCGATGCTCTCTGCCAGTCATCAAGCTATTATGGTCATTCCTGCATTCCTTAAAAGTGGAAATGGGAGGGAGGGAGGAAGGAAGGAAAGGAAGAAGACTATATATATATACTTGCATCATATTTATATTTATATTTAGATAAAATTATAGTACTTCCCTTTGACTGTATTTACCTTTAAATGTTTTGCAAATAATTTCATAACCTTCCCATCTCCTTTGAACGTTGCCATTGATCTAAGAAAGAACATACTGTTAATAAAAGCAAGCTGAAAACATGAAAATACAGAATTTTTGCACTAAAATTTATCCAAAAGAAAAAAAAAATACATTAATTCCATTATGTAACTTGAAAGCCATACTTATGGGGCTTTTGTCCCTCAGCCAGGAGGAAAAAGGAATATTTTTTATCTGTTATGCAAGAAGGTCCAGGTTCAGTTTCTGAGTACTCATGCAAGTGGGAGCTAAGCCAAGGCATCTTGCAGCTGCTTCCTTCAAGCTTTTGACATAGTCTACTGATAGCTAATATCACCCAACTTGGTTAGGATACAGTTGACTAGGATGCATTTTTTATTTCATCCCCTGAATTAAAACTTTGCATATATGAATCCCTTTTTTTAAAAAAAATTCAGTTCAAAAATATAGGCTGGGACTACACCAGTACATTTCCCAAGTATTGTGAAACCAGGATTGAGAGAATTAGCCAGCCCTATTACCAATAATGATTGAGAAAACCTGATACCCTAGTTGTCCCTTTCATTAGGTGGGGAAAGGATTCTCTCCTGTTGGCAAACAAGATACCTGATGAGTTCCAGACACCGGAGAGCAGAACCGCAAATTATTAGCATCACTACTGATGACTTCTCTGTGTGCTTTTTACGGAGCTTTGCCCATTTAGGACAGACTGAAATGTGAAAAACAAAGATTTAATAAATACAGTAATGTGACATTATATTAGAAAATAGTGAGGAAGCTTCCTAATGGAGCACAGTCTGTGCCTACACAATTAACTAATATCCTAAATAAATGAATCACATAACAGCTTCTTTATTTTAAAAATAGATATACAGGGTGTACCAAAAACCAGAAACCATAGGACAATCACAATGTTCTATTAACTTTATTAATGTTCCCTTCCCCCCAGAAATGTACTTGGGAATGTTCAAACATCAGGTATCTACCAAGTAAGGAAATATTTAGAAGAAAATGGCCACAAATTTGAACATTTAATGTTATTTATATAATAGCTTTATAGGCCTGCCTGACTTTTGATACATTCTGTAATGAGAAATGAAAGTATATCCTAAATAATAGCTTACCATACTGTTCTTGAACACATAAAAGAAAAAAAAATACTAGTGAATTAACAAAAAAACAACTAGCAAAGTTAAATGTACATATTAAATAAATAATAGAAGATATAAGATAATAGATATTCTATAATATATTAATATTATTATAGAATATTCTACTCTATGCAATCCCAACTCTTCGAACTCCAGTAATTTACATTAAAAAGTGACCAATATTAGCCATGTAAGAAAAAAAAACACAAATATTATTAGGGTGGAACTTAACATGAAGCCCACAGAGCAAAGCTATGCCATTGCCACAAAATTCTAGAAAATGCAAATTTTTTCCCATTCCTTTTAATGCCTTGGTTGTAATGTGATTGGTAATCTGCATAAACTATTATCAAATAATGCCAACTTTCTTAAGAATAACTGTCACCAGGCTATTTGACTTTAATATAACTGTCTAAATTCTGTAAGCAATTTACATTTTTTGTCACTGGAATGTGCCAAAAGAAGATAAAATACTCTCAGTACAAATTAAATCAAACATATGATGTATAATAGCTTCAAACTCAAGACCTCTACAAATGTATTGGATAAATTTGCTATTTAAGTATGCAATAACTACTGTTAGGAATCTTTATTATATTAAAACTGTATCTTAGAGACAAGAGGTATAAAAATTGGAAACTAGAAGCTTACATTGTTCAACATGACAGAATAATACTTTCTACTATAAAGTAAGCATTGTTGAAAAAGCATAATATAAACACATGCATGTATATTATCTCAAATTATTTTAAGCCTTTTAAGAAAAGAATGACACAGAATAATTTCTGACTAAATTACTACTTACTTTCTTTCAGGTAGGAAGCAAAGCTGTGGGTGAGGTCATTGGCAGGGAGGAAACAGGAATCTGAAACGATAATAGACAACTATTGTTGCTTAATGCTACAGCTAAATCCTTGGATTAAATTTTCAGGAAGCTGCTTTGTTATAAACTGGGCAAAATACTCTTTCAGAAAGCAGAATTTTGCAAGCACCCAAAATTAATAACAAAAAGCTTTAAAATGGATTAACCAAATGATGGGAACAATATTGAACCCAATTTAGATTCTTCTCAAAGTTATCTTCCCATTATCCTTAAAGATATTTTTATTGAACTGGATGTATTTGTGATGAGATACTTTGTAACTTTCTCATTTGAGACCAGGGTTAACCATTATGATAAAATATAATGTGCAAACTGTTAAGCCACTAGCCCAACCCAGAACAGCAAATCCAAGGTGAGTTTCAGTCTGTCATCAGCCCTCAGCAACAATATTGCATAGGTATGTTATCTTAGTTCCCTTAATGGGATTTCTTTAGTGATTAAAAAACAGTCTAAATACAAAACCCACACATACATAGGCTAAATATAAATAAAAGATTTGTAACCTTACTTCTTATAAATATCCAGGAGCAGGGCAACTCTATAATAAAAACTTTACTTGGAAGCATTCTTAAATATCTCTAATAGTTGGTTATGAAATTTTGAGAATTATTCCAAAACTTTTTTCATTTTCAGTCATGTAGCTCTGTGATTTATAAAGTATTTTGTTAACTAAATAAAATAAGTATTCACATAGTGCTCTTCATATACATTCCAGGACAATTTATTTAATAACAGAATAAAAGTATAAATCCATGACATATATAGCAAATCAGCATGGAGAACAATAATTAATTATGCAAATATAAGGAGATCACAATCTTCTACCAGATTCTCTTGATATTCATATATTTTCTTCATGTAGAAATTCCAGCAAAACTTTCTTTTATTGATATTACCGTAAAATAATATCTTATTCCAAGATTTGTCATGCTATCGGGTACTAAAAAGAAAAAAGCTAATAGAAATCAAGTATTGATACCGTATAGCAGGGGTATCAAGCTTGCGGCCTATTGGCCGGATGCGACACGTGCTGGCCACGCCCACCCTCGGTTTAGAGAAGGGGGGAAAGTCATGATACACCACGTGATGACAATGTGATGATGCGAGTTTGATACCACTGCTATATAGCAATGTAATAGGGCAAACTGATTACAGGACACTGATTAACACATTGCATTATGGTGCATTAAGGTGCAAAATAGTGGAGTAAGTTAGCTGTACATCTTCTAATTACAAAATAATTCTATTTTGCTTTGCTAATTTAAATTTTATTCTATGCCTCAATTAAGTGATTCCAAAACTTTGATCAATTAAATAAATTAGATCAATTAAAAATAACTGAGCTATCAATTGAAAAGCCCTTGTTTATATTTATAATTTTATTCATTTAAAGTCCCTCTGCCAGGCATAAGATAGCACAAGTTTGTGGTATGAATATGAATGCTTGTCTCTCTATGTATGAGAATGGTACAATTTTTATGATTACGCTAATGATAAATGTTCTGTCAAAACCACATAGCCATTTTATCTCCATGTCTAGATAGAGTATTAGTTCACACAAACATTTCTAAAAGCAGCATCTAAAAAGTGTGGGAGCTTTCAGAAGCAGTGGTGGTATTCAGCTGGTTCGCACTGGATCAGGCGAACCGGTAGCAAGAATTTGGCATAGGTTGCTGAACCGGTAGTAAGTTCTGGCTAGCCACGCACCCCACCCGGTCACCCTCCCGCACGATTCTCGCTCACTCCGCCTGCCTGCCTGACATTCTTCTATGGTATTTCTTTTTTTCCATCCTGATAATCAGCTGTAGATAAGATCAACTGTGCCGGGATTCCCCTTGCTGAGGCCCAGGAAGGCAAAAAATGGAGGGAGGAACTCAGCGTCCCCTCCATTTTTTGCCTTCCAGAGCCCCAGAGGAGCCTTAGGGGAGCAAAAACACCCCCCCAGAGGCTCTTCTGAGGCTAGGAAGCTCCCAAAATGGAGCTTGGAGGCTGCTGCATGCCCTTCCCATGCTCTGTTCCTCTTCTTCCAGAGCCCCAGAGGAGCCTTAGGGGAGAAAAAACGCCCCCCAGAGGCTCTTCTGAGGCTAGGAAGCTCCCAAAACGGATCTTGGAGGGGTGCTGCGTGCCCTTCCCATGTTCTGTTCCTTGGCTTCCAGAGCCCCAGAGGAGTTTTAGAGAAGCAAAAATGCCTCCCCAGAGGCTTCTCTGTGGCTAAGAAGCTCCCCAAAACGGGTGGGGGCTGCAAAAAAGCCACACCCACCCAGTCACATGGCCACGTCCACCAAGCCATGCCCACAGAACTGGTAGTAAAAGTGTTTGAATCCCACCACTGATCAGAAGATATGGTAGTTTTTTTTGATCAAACAATACTCAGAAATCACACACAAATACTTCATAAGAAAGAAATGTTGTTACAAACTTTTTTTTTTGTATTTACTATCCTGATAATACCTCACTAATTTTCTCCTTATTACCTGGCAGTTTTAATTCTTCTAGTTCAATCACAGAACGTTTGGCTCCAAAATGTTCATTGAGCATGTTTTGTACATCTGCTGGGACACCTGGCCTTGGTTCAGTTTCTGTGAGAAGATCAGAAATTTTTTTCTAAAAAACGAAAGGAAAAAAGAAAGGCATAATCCATATGATATGGAGCCAATAAATACATTTCAATTTTTTCATTTGCTTCTAAACTGGACACTGACAGCCATTTATATCCCAATACTTGAAAAATGTTATAGTGTACAACAACAAAAATAGATTCAGTCTTGACAAAATAACATGAATGACAATAAAATGATAATAAAAAAACAAAATATAAACAGTGCATATCTTCATTAATAGCCTGAAGAATGTGCAGCCTTCTCTGTTTCTATCATCCACGTAGATAAATGTTTTCTGAATTACTTACTATGTTTGTTGCCAGCTTTCCTGATTCTGCCATTATGCAGATATGAGAAAGTGCCTACTGGGGAAAAAAATTATTTCCAGCAACCATAGTGGGAGCTCCCTAAGAGTGATAGGTGCTTCACAGCTGCAGTGCCTAGAGGAGAGGAACTTTTAAACTTATAAGAATTTGTTAATGTGCATTTATAATAAAGTAGTAGTAGTTCTACTGGTCTGTTTCCTATCTGATATATCTGGGAAGGATGACATCAATTTTGCAAGTTTTAAAATACAAAGTTCCCATTATATCTTGAGAAGTTAGGCAGCTTCAGACTATATCCACTCTTATTTAATGGTTCTCTAGGCAAGATCTCTTCACTCCCTTTCTCAAATCTTTCTTACATACCATGGATGCTATTGTCACTTGTGCATCATTGAGAATGTTTAGGGATTGTTTCACAGATAATAGGCTTGAGACTCTGGTTAAAGTTGGATATTCTGGAATAGTTGGAATTATTGCTTCTGGACTGCCCTCCCTACCTCAGCTGCTGGATTCTATTGCCAGGCTGAGGTTGTTGGTCCTTGGGAACTATAACTTGCAAACTACTGATATTAAATCTGGAGTGGTTCAGGAATCCATGGTATCCATGACTTTTTCAAAATAATAGAGGACCCAATGTACATCTGCTGTATGTGTGTGTCACACATTAGATATGGTTTTTGCCTCAAGGCAGTTATAGTATGAGCTGACATTGGAGACATTACCATCAGTCCATTACCATGGAGAGATTGGGTTGTTTTCTGGCTCACTAAGATCCCCAACGCTACAGGGAGCCATGGTCTGTTAGGGTGGCCTACCTAGAGGACTAATGGATCCTACTGGATTCCATAGGGCATATGGATTTTCCCTGAAGATCTATCTAGTGGTTCGGTTGAAGCCTTGGTTGTAGCCTGGAATAGGCAAGTGACTGAGGCCCTGAGCCCTGAAGAAAGACAAAGAGTGAATCTGACCAAACATTAGACCTATTAGGGTCTATATCATAGCAATAAGGATGACAACATGTATTTGGCTGGGCAACACCAATTTGCTCTAAATCAGGGGTTGCCAACCTTTTGGACCTCAGGGACCATCAAACTTATAATTTTAAATCCTGTGGACCAGATACCCTGGCAAAATTCCCCAAAAAGACTACAGGAAAATTTCCCACCCCTTTTTCCTACTGATCAATCATTCTTTATTTGGGATCACAGCAGGGATGGATGCTACCAGTTTGGCCTGGTTCTATAGAACTGGTAGCTGCGAAGAGCAGCTGACACTGAACTGGTTTGGTGTTTGGCCCACACACCTGCCTGGGCTCTAGGCTATTTATTTATTTATTAAATTTCTATACCACCTGGAGCGCTTTAAAAACGATCAATACCACCTTGAATTGGATCCGGAAGGCCACAGGAAGCCAATGCAGCACGTGCAGGAGCGGTGTTACATGGGAGCTCCGAGGGGCTCCCAAGATCACCCGCGTGGCCGCATTCTGGACCAACTGCAGCCTCCGGACACTCTTCAAGGGGAGCCCCATGTAGAGAGCATTGCAATAGTCCAAGCAGGAGATGACGAGGGCAGAAGTGACTGTGCGAAGTGCGTCCAGATCCAGGCTATCCTTTATTCCCTGCTTTTCCCTTCTCAGCTGCTTTGCATGGCACAGCTGAGGTTGAAAAAACAAGAAACAAGAGGATTTTCAATTGTGGTGCACCCGTGCACAGCGTTTGTCAGCTGCCCAGGCAGCACAGCTGATGATTTCTTGCAAACGCTGCACACACACATGTTATGATTGTCCACAGTTCAGAGAACTGGCAAATCGCTCCACTGGCTGGCCCCGCCATTCCCCACCCACTCACTCCTTATCTGGCATGCCATCCAACTTACCTGGTTTGGTAAGTTGCTATTTGTCTTCCCCCCACCCCCTGACCATCAGCTGTTCTATTCTTCCAGGAAATTTAGATTAGCTAGAAAGCAGGAAATTCTTGGACTTCTTGCTTTCTAGCTAATTTAAAAGCAGAGCCGAACCTTCCTTAGGACTGAAGCAGAGTTAGGTAGACAACTGCAGATAGATAGATCTCTAACTGAATCTGTGATTCTGTGAGCAACTCAATCTGCCTGCCTGCTTTGCCTGCTTTTGGGTAAAAGTTGCTCTTTTTATAAAAAATATTTACATAAATATTTATAATATTTACATACAAGCCACCCAGTCACATGACCACCAAGCCATACCTAATCTAAGTCTAATCTAGACACTACATTTTAAGCCAACACAATGTTCTCTGTATCCTACCACCTGGGAATATATGTAGTGATAAATATATCAGCCATCCTTGAGGTGCTTTTTACTAAGAATGGCAAAATATGACTAAAAGACTCAGAAAAATAATATATTTATTTTTAATTATATATACAAATATACATATAGATTACATTCCAAGTTCAGTTCCATTTAGAATAGGATTTTTGGACATAATATTTTAGATTAGACTACAACTGTATTTTTCCTTGAACTGAAGGGAGAATGAAAAGTGACAGAAGAAATATAAATGATATTGAGACTAGTTAATATATTATTTTAAACAAACATTAGAAAATAAAAAATATGGATGATTTCATTGAGAGTTATACTTAATTAATCATCATCTTATTATATAAAAAATGTAGCATAAAAATTTAAAATATTCATTCAAAATATTAATCAAGAATTACCTTTCTTTTTCTCTTTGGCTTCACTTCAATTTCTTTTTCATCCTTAGATTTCTCTTTCTCAACATTGAGGAAGCATTCTGTAGGCTGGCAGAAGAAAAAATGTAGATTATGAGCTGGCATTTGGAAGGACTTTAAAATACAATGATATGGCATGTACATGGAAGCCAAGACTTTATAGGAAATGTGAATTTTTGAAATCATGTTCTTTTTCTATTAAGATCAACAGAAGAACATGGCTATAGTGACAAAAATGATTATAACAACATTCACTGAATATATTGTTATCAATTAATGAACAGAACATTTCAAATTTTAAAAAACTGTAAGGGATATTTTTAATGCTATAAAAATCTTAGTTTTTGTTTATCTTGGTCTAGCCTAAAAGAGATATTGTTTTAATATGGATCTTGGATTTTGCCTACTGTCTTGCCTATTGTATAACTTAACCATAATGCAAAGTAGAATAAAGCTAATATTTGTATTATAATGGCATAACTATTTCACAAATATTAGAGCTCATAGTAAGATAGATCTCTTTTCTGCATTTATCAACAGTCATTTGGGTAAGATGCACTGAAAAAGTCTTGAAAGTGAACTGGGACTGGTCTTGTTCTTCCTTCAAATATACCTTGCAAAGATACCTTTCATGTACGTGTATTCATCAAGAATGAGAAGCGATTATATTTTATTTATTTATTTTTATTTATTTATTTGTCAATTGCTTACAAGTTAATAGGTATAAGTAAAACATAGTTATGAATACATGGATACATATAAGAAAAATAAAATATAAAAGAAACAATAGGACAGGGACGGTAGGCACGTTGGTGCGCTTATGCATGCCCCCTACAGACCTCTTAGGAAAGGGGTGAGGTCAATAGTAGACAGTCTAAGGTTAAAGTTTTTGGGGTTGGGGAAGAAACCACAGAGTCAGGTAGAGTATTCCAGACATTGACCACTCTGTTGCTGAAGTAGTATTTCCTGCAATCAAGTTTGGTGCGATTAACCTTGAGTTTGTATCTATTGTTTGCTCTTGTGTTGTTATGGTTGAAACTGAAGTATTTATTGACAGGTAGGACATTGCAATGTATGATTTTATATACTATACTTCGATCAGACCGAAGGCGGCATAGTTCTAGGTTTTCAAGGTCTAGAATTTCGAGTCTGGTGGCATATGGTATTCTGCAACGAGTAGAGGAGTGAAGAACTCTTCTTGTAAAATATTTCTGGACTTTCTCAACTGTGTTAATATCAGATACGTAATGTGGGTTCCAGACTGATGAGCTGTATTTGAATATTGGTCTAGCAAATGTTTTGTATGCTCTAGTTATTAGTGTAATATTACCATTGGCTATGGTAATGTAGTTACAGTGGCTATGGTATGTAGTTACAGTGGGCCCTAGCACTTAGGTCATTTGAGATGAGTACTCCAAGATCCTTTACAGAGTTTGGGTCATCAACAAGGTCTTGACTATTCAGCCTGTATTTTATTTTCTGATTTTTTTTGCCAATATGCAGGACAGAGCATTTATTTATTGAGATCTGAAGTTGCCATTTGTTTGACCATTCTGATACGTAGTCAAGGTCTTTTTGAAGGGTAGCAGTATTTTCTGTGGTGTTGAATAGCTTTACATCATCAGCAAAGAGTACGCAGTTGTTCTTGATATGATCACAGAGGTCATTTATGTAGAGTATGAAAAGAGTTGGTCCTAGAACACTGCCTTGGGGGACACCACTGTTGACAGGTATATTAATACAGGTATTTTCCACATGGAAACAGATACTTAGTTGAACGATGCATAAATACTTAAGATTCTTTGCTCAGTGTCTGGCAGGGGTGATGGGTTACTTCTGCATTGGTCTTCTTATATAACTTTCTAACATACCCCTTGAATCTTAAACTGAGGTATTCAGGCATTTGAATAGTATACTTTCTATTCACCCAACAATGACTTCTTTAAATGTTTTTCACTGTGCACTAGATTGCCTTTTATTAGTGAAAATAAAATCAACCAACCTTTTTCCTTTTCTTTGAAGAAATAAGAGTTGAACTTGAAGTCTGCTGAATTGTTTCACTTGTATTAGCACATTCTTCCTCATTATCTGAAAGAGCTAAAGACAAAAGCATATTTCAAAAACACCTTCTATTGTCAGCATTCTTTTGTTCTCCTAGCAAATTCTGAGTTCATTGAACTTGGCAACTTGATTAGGTAATTATTAATATGGAAGAAAAACAGACTACTAAGAGTCTTAAAAGACAGTACTTTTAACAAATGTTGTTGAAGTATTCTCTAAGTAAGTAAAAATGGAAATTTTTACAAGAGAAGAAAAACTTTTTTAAAAAATAAGCCAACAATGCTTGACATATTACTTATTGGTTTCAGGACTCACTGAATGTTGACTACAAAAGGAATGGGAGCAGATAGCGGAAAATTGAAAGGATATGGGAGATGATCCACAATCATTTGACTACAAGATTCTATAACCATGTAAGTCAGTTTCTAAGTGTCTAAAATGCAGTCACGTGACCCGGGATTGGTGCCACTGTTAACAATGGCATGGTTGGTAGTCATAAAGCACCCTTTCTATGGCTACTTATATTCTTTGCACTATTGCAAATAATAAAATAAATTCTAATTCATTAGATTCTAACATCCTAGAGATTAGAGATAGATTGCAGTATTCTTTTCCAAGCACTGAAAGACATTTGCACTGCTCAGTTCATATGCTGAGTCAACTACTAACCAAAATAGCTATTGCATATGTAACCAAGGAAACTTCTATAGCTTGTAGTTTGCCAAGAAAATCTAACTGCTAACTTTAACATGTCTTCATAGATCTTAACTTGGCAGGTCCAGAAAATAGAAAGGGATACATATCCAAAGCTGAATAATAAATAGCCTCTCCTCCTGTTTACACTTGTACATGCTTGCTCAAGACTTCTGAAAGGAGATGAGTAACTTCTATGACAGAATTTTAAGAACAATGCGCCACCTGTCAATTGCTTATCTTCCCACCAGGCAGCAAAGCACATAAAGTAAGCTCTACTCTTTCATCCTGAAAATACCACAATTGCTCAGACAAGCAATAGAGGTCCCTTAAAGGTAAAATAAAAGTTTCTCTTGTACAGTTGTGTCGACTCTAGAGGCAGTGTTCATCTCTGTTTCTTAGCTGAGGAAGTTAGCATTATCCAAAGATACTTCCATGGTCATGTGGACAGAATAACTATACACCAAGATGCACAGATTACAGATACTTTCCCATTGAAAGTCTACTCACATTTGCATGCTTTCAAACTGCTAAGCTGACAGGAGCTGGGGCAGGTAATGGGAGCTCACCCCATCACACGGTGCGAAGGTCTCGAACCCAAGCTGTCAGCTTTCCAGCTAACAAGCTAGTGTCTTTAACCATTGAACCTTAGTAATATGTAAATATATTTGGCAAAAATGACCACTACTATAGAACCGCTATAATAAACTTAGACTCATTTTAGAACAAATCTCTGGTCTAAATTTCCATTCTTAATTAGTAGGAAATCCCAATTGCTTATAGTGATTTAATAAAACATAGCAGCCTCCAACATTGGTTCTCAGTCTAGTACTGTATATCTAACACAACAGAAATAATACTCAATGAATATGATGAAGTAGCTTGTACTTTGGCAGAAATGAGCATATAATAGACCATTTAATATGACTTCTAATAAACTGTAGTTACCTATTGCATTAGTTATTGGAATTATTGTTCTGCCTTCCTCACCTTGGAATTCAGGATTGCAGGTAGTTTCACAATTTAGACACTGATCAAAATGGCATCTTGTTCTTGCAAGACAAGGCCTTGGAGACATGTATATATAACAAAATCTATCAGTATAATGACATCCTATTTCATTTTTTAAATAGTAAACAAAACGTACCCTATCTTTTTCAGGACACTAAAATCATCTTATATATCTATGTATAGTACTCTATTCTGAGTTGCCGAACTGATTGTAGAATATCAATATTTAGTCTTATACCTGGACATTTTATACACACACACACATTATAAGCCTTTCTTTACAATGGTAATGCTTCAAATTATATGTTACCTAAAGGTCCTCTTCATGTACATAATTTATACTACAAAAAAGTCATCAATCATTAATTGATTTGCATATATACATATAATTTTAAAAGTTATAGATGCATTTCCTTTCTTTCCCATATTAATTAACAACTTTGTTGCATTCCTGTAAAAATAATATATTTTACAAAAAAACAGTACTATTCAATCTTATATTATGGTCCTATTCTTATTCTTTTGCTATTCTGATACTATAAGCAAGAAAAAAATCTCAAAGCCAAAACTGTTTTGTGGTATAAAACCAATTTCAATAAAGAGGCAAAAGTATTAATAAAATTGAAACAAATTAATAGTCATCCAACTTTCTATATTGCTTTAAAGTATTTGATTATGGAATTTTACGTTGTATTTGTTATTCAAACTAGCTCCCAAAAGATAAATCAGTACAATACACAACCCTAGTGATATAGTGGTTAAAGTGCTGTACTCTGTCCATAGCCTGGAACTCGATCTGATGGACCTCAAGGTTGACTCAGCCTTCCATCCTTCAAAGGTTGGTAAAATGAGGATCCAGATTGTTGGTAACAATATGCAAATAATAATGCTTCTACAATGTAAATTGCTTAGAGAGTGCTGTAAAATGCTACGCGGTAGTATATAAGCCTAAATGTTATTCCATTGCTATCTGTAATGTAAGGATTATTCACAAATATAACTCAACAATTAGATGAGCAATCTTACTAGTATTTTGTTATTTTTATTTAAGATATTGCAATGATTTTTGCCATTTTTCAATGAAATAGTATATCTTTTTTTAAAAAAAAAATTGTCATATCCTACTTACTAAATCTTCCTTCCATTCATTCAACAGCACATGTTTTTGTCTCCTAAATATAATTTGCTTTGCAAGTTCAGTCAAGTTACTTTTCCATTTTTAATTGCTACAATTCTCAGTTAATTCCAAATGGATCTCATCAGCCAGAAATGTTGCAAATTAACATGGTTGTAGTTAAAGTAAGACATTTTGCAGACAGATGCCAACTACTCTAAATTTAATATTTCCTAGTTACACTAAAAACTGGGTGGAAAAATACTCAGAAGCAGCTGAAATTTCAAAGGAGCAGAGACTGATTAAGTCTGTCTACATAGCCAGAATTCCATCTTAAATCTCACACGCGCTGCAGACTTTTGGGCTCCCCATGTCAGCAATTTTTCCCCTTTCCAGTCTAGTTCTACTTAATCAGCAGACTACAGAAAAGCATGGAAGAAGCAGAATGTTTGCTCATTACTTTGTGTCTTTTGTGTGTGTGTGTGTATTTACAGTTATACTTAATTATTTCAGAACTTTCCCCCGTATTGGACTACCACTGTTATTTTGCTATATAATTTTTTATTTTAAATAGCAAGCAATTTGCTATCATCAATACATATCTTTTTTTAAAAAAATAATCTGTACTTGATCAGTTAAAAAAATGTTGAGAAACTGAAATTTTAAACTTACTGAAACCCGCTTTGTAGTTTTCCCCAATTTGTGTCTGACATATTAAACTACAATTCCAGAATTCTCAGGTGATATGATTGGTGCTGTGTTTCTATGGACTTACATTTTCAAAATGCATCTTATACCTGAAACTGAATTCTGGGGACTAATAGTGTCGTTCCAAAACACATCCTATTCATCATGCCCTATTAAGTCAAATCACACTGTTCAAATGATCGTTCTAAAAGTTGATGTTCTCCTTTCATATCTTTTAAACAATGCAGTCATAGTTTCTCAATGTTCCCTATTTAACAGATAGGGCACATATTATCAACAGACAAGTGCAGCACAATATCTTATGAATTGTAGTACAAATTTGCTTATTGTTGCTAGATAAAATGGCTGGCATAGTCCAGTGGAAAGCTTTTCCTTCTATCCAAGCTTAATAAAGCTAGAGAACCAAAAGAGGAGGAAAGGCTAAAGACAATAATCCTTCAAGCATTTCTGTACTGGAAATTACACACAGATATAAAAATGACATAGGATGCAATTGTAACATGGATGGTGCTCATACCTATATTTACTTGCAGCAAGCAAATGTTTGCTGCTTGCATTTTGTTCTATTCCTGCTGCAAAGAATGACAGGAGAAGAGGTCAGCTTTCCAGCAAAGTTGCCCCTCTAAAGTACTTGAAGAGCAAAGCAGGGAAAGGGGTTGGTTTATATTAGGAGTTTCATTTAAATTATTCCAGGATTTCTGTATCTCTTCCTTAAAGTGCTATCTTAGGACCTTGAATTTAACAGTACTGCTACATCTATGGCTCAAAATACAAATGGGTAATGAAGCATTTCCTAACAAATTGCTCTAGAGCATTGGAAATAAGTGTCCTTGTAAAGGAAAAGAAATATTAAAGTTTACATCTATAAAGACAAAAGACTTCCCTTTGGTTCACCAGGATTTAAATATGCAGAAAAGGAAATTACCCAGAAGGTTATCTTCTTAAAAATGGTAAGCTTTTATATTCCTATACAATACCTCCAAAATTAATCTATAGAACCATTCTAGATTTACATTCAATGTGAACTCTGTTAATGGAAACTGTATAATTCTAATTCAGATACAAATTTTAAGTTAATTAAGAATGTCTAATTTCCATTAATTTATTAATAAAAATAGACAACCCTAATAGGTAATGCACAAAACTTGTATGAAGTTTTGAAAGACACTATCTCTGTTTCAAAAAATTGTATCTGGTTGCCAGGAACAAATTATTAATAGGAACATTTGAATACAATTTCTGAGAAAGACTATAAAAGAAAAAATCTATATATGGAGATACAATGTTTAATTGTTTTAATGACAGACAAATACATGGACACTCTCTTCTGGTGTGTGCATTTTAATAGCCTCAGGGGGGAAAATCAAGCACTTCATTATGTTTGCTATATAATTAACTTAGAATACTATAGTATTGGGAATATTTCTCTTGGAAAGCCAACATTAGCCTAGACAGGTGTTGTTATTAAACAAATTATCAAAAACTTAGTGATCATAATTTAGTCTTATTTTATTTATATGATTTTATTTTATTTGATTTTATTGTTTTTAATTTTATGTATTGTATTTTTTCTTGATACATTAATATAAAGCTGTTATAAATATTTCAAGAAATATCAAAAACTATCAACTATGTTATTTTATAAAAGTCTTTCCCCTCCCTCCAACTAATGATTTACAAATAATCCTTTTAATTATGATGATACCTATAACAACTTATTTCAACTCCTAATCAAGAACTAGTAGTTATATGATGGGAAGATTGTAAACAATATCCAATTTAGGAAATTAAATCAATTTCATACTAGAGTTTAGGCTCAGTTTATATATATTTCTCTCCAAAATTTCCCAGAGTGACATACTCTGGTTTGCCTTAATGCTTTTCACTACCTTTGATTTCTAGTTCCCTTATCCCCATCCAAGTTTATGAAATGTGAGCAAGGAAAATATGTAGTATGCACATGAATATTAGGGATTGTTCATCGTTCAAATTGTTAATGGGCCCTGAGTGAACTTCAGTTGAGGTATCTTTTTTAACACTAGAGATCCAGGATAATATTATTCATTTGGAAAAGTTAAATTTGTGTAATTAAAAGTAAATGTGTTGCCTATTAGACTTCTCAACAGATTCTGCTAGCAGGAAGCTGGAAGAGTTTCAATGCCTTCTTATGTCTTGTTGAAGGCCTGCCAACATACAGCATTGATGGTATTGTGATCACATCTGGTGACAGTGTATTCATAATTTAATAATGCATTATATAATGACCTACTTCTTTTGAAGTGTCCTTAACCATTTCACATTTATTTCATTATTATACCTTAACTGTAAGAAAGAAAATTATTCTTCTATATTTTCTGTGACATCATTTACATCTAGCTACTGTATCTTCCAATATCTGCCTCCTTGCAAAGTCTAATCATTGAAGGCAAAGCAGACACAATCAACAGAGGGCTTCCTAAGTAGTAGGACTTATTTCTAAGGGAAATACATATTTAAAAAATTATTGAGTTCAGTGATAATCAGGTGGTTGTGATTCCTACAGGAATAATATCAGTTCTGATAGGGCAATACAGGTTAAAGTCCATCTGAGTCAATCAGAAAACCACTGGGTGATTTTCATGCCTATAGTTTTCTTGACATAGAAAAAGGAATGTCTGATGTTTGATGGAGATTGGGTAGAAATGATGGAGCATCATAGAAGAAGTAATACAGGTAGTGCTTGTTTAGTAATCACAATTTGGACTGGCAATTCCCTTGTTTAGTGAAATATTTGCTAAGTGAAACTATGACTATGCTTATTATCTTATTTCACTTTTACTTTGTTTTATAGATCTTCAAAGGACATAAATGTTAGGACATGTAGAAAAGTTAATTTTCCATCACATAACCACAAACAATTGCTAAATGAGGTAGTTGCTGTTTGGGTTAGAATCATTTAAAAAAGAACAATCTACACTATTTTTAATATATTTTCTTCATTTTGTGTGATATCAGAACTAACAATACTTTAAAGCATACTAGCATATGATCGAACTATTACCTTACCTTAGCAATAACAGACAAAGCAATAGACAGAAGGAACAGTGGATAAGTAAAGGTAAGAGACTTGATTTCTAGCTCAAGTTTTCTATCATTTCTTGATTTTGTCTGTGTAATTATATCATTAGGCCATTTTGATGAATAAATCTATAACTTTGGAGATGTCATTCAAATGTGACTTAGTGAAATTATTGTTTTCAGATCAAAATAGTTTGAAATATTATGGTATTAGTATGTAACAACTGTTGTTGTTTTGCAATAATTTAAAACTGTGCCTGGTGAAACATTTTGAAACCTCTTGCAAATGTCAAAAATAGCCCAAATATTTTTATGTTACTTTATTACTCCTATTAAGTCAGCTTGGAATACTCAAATCTGTTATAAAGTTGCATTGTGACACGAAGTACTCTATACAAAATCATTTGCCAATTTTTAAAATTTATTCCTGGTTCACATTTTATCAAAGGAGCACTTAAATTCTCTACTCAGAAATGTTCCTTCCAAACCTCAGAATACTTAAGGAATTACTTAGGGAACTATAAACATGAACTATGTATGATGTCAGAATAAGGCATGCACATTTAAGGGCCATCACTGATGTTTGCCTGCAGTTGTGCATTGTTAGAGTTAAAATATTGATGTCAACCAACCTGTAATCAGCACACAGCACCATACCCTCATTCTGCTATTCTTTCCATAGATAACTTATTCTGCTGTGACATGCATATGTAATTCCACTGCAATGTTATGTTTATTTAACTTTATTTTGCCACTGAAGGTAAAGATGTCTGAAGACAGCATTTACACATATTTACAAAAAATTGTGTCAGTCCTATTCCAGTCAGTTCTTCACAACATCTGCTAGTTAATCTTCAGTCAAAATGAGTTTTGAATTGCCCTTTGGTACTTAAGGGTCTACAATACATAATGATCAAAACAATGGTTTTACTATTATAGTTTTGGTGGAAATTCACAAAACTAGAAAGTGAAAAGCAACAAAACATGGACATAATCTCCTAAGGCATCAGGTAATATGCTAGCTTTAGGTGTTAGTCATGACTTTGGCACTTAATGGCAGAACCAGTTCTGTCCATACTATATGACAAATGAATACATGAATAAATAAAAATTCTTTACGGTAACTATTCAGTTGAAGTAAAGCAAAACGATTTTCAGGTTATATCCTTAAGAATGTAATTACTCTTCTATAAAACATAACCTTTTAAGGCAGTGGTCGCCAACCAGTGGGCCACAGCCCACTGTGGTTTGGAAGAAAACTTTGGTGATACGCAGAGAAATGTCACCCCAGAGCACTCCCCCAAAGCAATTAATCCAGGATGCGCGGGAACACAAGGCTGCGCCACCCACATTGCCCGTGGGAACCCTCCCTGCCCACTCACTCCTTACCTGGCAAACTTGCCTGATAAGTTGCTATTTTTCCTTTTTTTCCCCCAACCATAAGCTGTTCTGCTGTGCTGGGAGATTTAGATTAGCTAGAAAGCAGGAAATCATTGGATTTCTTGCTTACTAGTTAATCTTTAGGTCTTCAGCTCTGCTTTTAAGCAGAGCCAAACCTTCCTTAGGACTGAAGCTTCTATTATTCATTGCAGACTCAGGTAGCCGATGGAAGAAAGATAGATCTCTGAATGAATCTGTGATTCTGTGAGCAACTCAATCTGCCTGCCTGCTTTGCCTGATTTTGGGTAAAAGTTGTTCTCTTTTTTAATAAAAAACTCAATATTGACATAAATATTTATAAGATTTACAATATTTATAATATTTACATACAAGGCATCCCAGTCACCTGACCATCAAGCCACACCCATGAATTAGGCCATGCCCACAGAATCGGTTGTTAAGGAATCTGAATCCCACCCCTGCCTCTGTGTGTTTGTGTGTGTGTGTGTGTCTTTCTCTCTCTCACACACACACACCAACTTCAGCAAGCCATCGTCAGTCAAAATTTACATTAGTGGTCCCCAGGATTTAAAATTATGAGTTTGGTGGTCCCTGAGGTCCAAAAGGTTGTAGACCCCTGTTTTAAGGAACAACTGCACACTAATTTCAACTGCTGTTTTTAATTTGTTCATGGAAGATAAAAGATGTAAATTGAGAGAAATTATTTGCAACTATTTGTTAATTTTGTCTCCCAGTCTGACAGTACTAACAACAATATGTTAGAAATGGATTTGCACTAAGTACTTCTGTAAGAAATAAGTATTTGTGGTTCTAAGGTTTAAAGAGAATACACTTTATAAAGCTAAAATTTCAAAGAATTGAATTATGACAGGAGGGTATGATGTTCAGCTTCCCTACTCTGAGACTGTTTCTTCAGAGGTTTACAAACTCCAACCATTCACATTTATTTATATTTTCCAAACTGACCTTCCAGCCAAGATCTTAGTTCAAATTTCAGAGTAGCTGAATTGATGCATTTAACACCTGTTATTTAGTTTAAGTCTTCCCAGAACTTTAATGAAGCTGCTGCTGTTAGTAATGATTATTATATCTACCTAAGTAACTAACAACAGAGTATTTCCCATCTGGAAAAGCTGAAAGCAACAGTAGAAGGAAGCAACTTCCTAAATGCCTTTGACTCAAAAAATATGTATTTCTCAAATTCTTTTTTATATAGTGTTAGCAAAAAAAGTGAGCACAATATTTTAACAAAGTGACAAAGATCTTACTATAAAAATGGAATCAAATTTTTGAAGGGAGAAATTCTTAAGTTTTTTTTAGACTGTGAAGATGTTATCAGTCCTTTCATAGACCTGAATTAACTCAGTGTACAGTATGACCGTTTAGTCTCTATAAATGTAAAAAGTTCTCTTGGCATTACAAGTTTCTTTTTGCGGCTTCTTTCTTTTTATAACAGATACAGTGCAGAAATGTCATTTTAAAACATATGAAATCTACTGCCATTTGAACTTAATAGGGAAAGTATAAACAGATAAAAATTATAAACAATTTCCAAAAGAGAAACAACCAAGAATCATATCCCTTAATATGGAAAAGATTGTGTTCGCTAGTAGGAACATGTCTTACTGATCTTTCAGGCTTTCAATTTAGCTGTAAAAACACTATAGGTTATCATTTTGTGGTTTAGAAGACACACTGTAATATAGAGATGCCATGATGGTGATCTTTGTTTGGATAACAATATTGTCTCCAATATTTTTATCTATTCCTCTCTTAGTCTCAATTAAGTTCCATTTTATATTAAGAACAATCTCTTGTTAACCTGAGAAATAGTCCCCTGAGATAACTTTCTCCTTGATCTTTAATGCTATAACAAGTCTACAGGAGTTGAATACAAGTAATGGCTTTAATGTTAGAAATTGTACAGTCCCCATGTTTGTAAGACAAATCTTACCAAAACACAAAGTAGGCATAAGTTGTTTATAAAGTCTCAAGAGGGCTTGCCTACATTATTTTTCTTTTTGCAGGTTGGCTTTTTTAGAATTAAAAATATATACACATTACTTTATTTTATGCCTTGGAGCTACTAGAAAATTCTAAACAAGTGCAAATACAGCACAGTGAAAGCCATCTTACTGTACACTGAAGTTGATTAACCCATGGTCAAGTTATCTAAAAATAAAAAATAAAAAAGTACTTGATGGAACATCTTATATTGCTAGTGAAGTGTCTATGGGGTTAAGACAAGTTGCATGTGCTCTATTTCAAGTAGTAATTGGCATGTTTTGACTGGTGATATCACCTATTCTGGAATGATCAAAATAATAAGTTCATAATCTCTGAATAATTTACAATTACATCAGTATCAGCTGGTGGGGACTGCAAGATGAGCCTTTTCTGTGGTAGCCCCTGCTCTGTGGAATATCCTCCACTCCGACATTAGAACGATTCCAACCTGCTGGCCTTTTGTAAGGATTTAAAAATGTAGCTGTGTTCCCAAGCATGGAGTACTAAGCCTGGGCGCTGAATGTGTTAAGAGCTCTTTTCTTGACTTTAATGTTAATTGCCAAGTATTTTTGGCTGCTGTGTAACACAGAAACACAGATAATTGATGGTAGGAAAAAATATAATGATCCATTGAGTCTGTTATTTAAGTTTATGTTATTTCATTTCATCTCATTTATTTTTCTTGGATAATGTAGATCAGGGTTGTCAAACTCAAGACCTGCAAGCCAGATCCAACCTGCAAGGTGCTTAGTTTTGGCCTGCAGTGCCACCCTGGAAACTAAAGGACCAGCCCGTGGTGCCTTTGCCAGCGAAAATGGAGTCCTTCCGAGCTCTGTTTTCACTCGGCCACTGCAGGCATTCCCAACACAAGTGACATCAAACTGACCACGTCCAACCTGGCCATGCACACCCGGCCTCCGAGGTTAAACATAACCCTGATGTAGCCGTCAATGAAATCGAGTTTGACAAGCCTGGATGTAGATGATGGAAAGTATCTCAAACATATTTAATTCAGTTACTGATGACTGATCTACTACTTTGGCTGGAAGATGATTCCAAGCTTTCCACTACTCTTTCTGTGAAGTAATACTTTCTAACATTACTTTTGAACTTCCTTCCTGTTACTTTTAGATTATGCTCACATGGTCTTGATTTTTATTTAACATTGAAAATACTGCCTTTTAGATCCTTATTTAAATCCTTAATATATGTAAATGTTTCAATCGTGTCCCCGCTTTCCCTGCCTGCAGACTGTACATATTCAGTTGCTCCAATCTCTCCTGATATGTTTTGTCCCTTAGACCTTGCACCATTTTTGTTGCCTATCTCTGAACTTGTTCAATCTTATCTTTCTTTTAAGTGAGGTCTCCAGAACTGAAAAGCAAATAGGAATCTTACTTAAAACCCTAAGTAGCGAGATTAGGACCTCCTCTTTCCTAGGGTTTCCGCCAGTGATGCAGGCCAGATTTTAATAAATATCTAAGTATATTTATCTTGGATCTTTTTACTGAATGAATAAATAAATAGATATCTTATTCAACATAAAACTTTATAAGGAGTTAAGAAAAATTCAGCCCTTAAAAGAAGTTGATTACATTTACAGAGATGAAAAGGTCTAGTAGGTCTGCAGCCTTACTGAAACATAGGTACAAACATCAATTTTCACTTAAAATATGTACTGCTGTCAATAGTAAAAGTGGCCAAGAAGGCCAGTGTTGTATAGCAGAACTGTTAAACCCAGCTCAGTTGATAAATTGCACTAGCAAGTATAGACTCAGATCAATTAATCCTTTAATAATATTTAGAGGTTGATATCTTCCAAGAAGCAGTCAGCCATCAGTGCAACAGATATTATGGCTTTAAACCAAAGATACACACTTAAAGTAGTTGTATGCTGCCCAATGTTATTTATTAGAGAAGGAAATTATTACTAGGACTGTGTAGTACAAACTACATTTCATTTTTTTTGGTAAAGTTTAAATTATATTTTAATTTTTAATTTGAATTATATTCATTGTTTGTATGGCTTGCCTGCCTGTCAAGTCAAGAGCACCCTGAAAAGGTTGTGTACTGTTTTAAACTCCCCATGTCGGATAACTGCTATGTATTTTAATTTGATGTTTTCCCTGGAAACCTATAGTGGGAATGGCAAGGTGTTAGCATTATATAAGTATCTTTAATTTATTATTCTACAATTTTTATTACATATTTATAGAAATGCTGAGTTCTTGTAGCTGCCTAAGCATACCCAAATTCATTCCAAATCTGTCTGTGATAAGGGAGATTTAAGTTTGTTCAGTTGATTAACATCTTTCCCTTAGCATTTCATGTGATATTTTGTTGCATGTTAGCCCAGGGCAAACTCAATATTTTAAAGCTAGCTAACAAAATAGCAAAATCTAAATATAGAATGTAGGCATTTGCAGAGGGGAGGATTCCTCTCATAGTATATAGGTCAGCAATGAATTCCCCATGTTCCCATTTTTTCTTAGAACTGTCATATATATGGATATCAGCTGTGGAACTAGAATCTATGTTGAAAGTATGTGTAACCTGAACTCTTACTATAGATACTAGTTTTAGGATTTGAATCCTGTTAATCGCATTGTAAAATTCAATATATTTATGGATCTATTCCAATCAAAATCCCACACCTGCACAGTTGGCTCCCATTTTTCTCTCTATTCTCTATAATTTTAATAATACAGTGGCATCCATCTGTCACTGTAGAACTATAAAACAGACTGCACTGAGAAACATTTAATTTTAAATTAGTTTTAAAGAACAGAAATCTAAAAATACTAAATTTAAAGAGCAGAGTATTGAAAATACAAATTCTTGGTTTGTTTTAATGTGAGATCCCAGCTATTTGTCAATCATAGTCATAATTTAATATTTTATACAAACCCAATTGGTTCTAATAAACCATAAAGGGTGATTATTGAAATATGGAAATCTCTCAATGAGCATTATATTTCCTAAACATTAATGTGACTAGGCGTAGTGAATAAAAGTGGTTTTCCATTCAGAGCCACAGAAGAGAGACCATCTGTATGCTTTCCAGAGAGCATAAATTATCCTGAGTACAGCAGAACTATGAAAATAGAAATTCCAATATATTATGATAATTGACCAAGTGTTTATTTTATTTTCCAGCATAAAATCAATTTAGCATAGGATAATTACCATAAGAAATGTTCTTCTCACAAGAGCTATAAAATCACAGTGTCACTTTCAAAAATTAACATTAGCATTTGTTTAAAAATGCATACTGGAATTCTATACCCAGACTGACATTTGCATGAATCTTACATTATTATTAATATAGAAGTATTAACTTTTCTTTATCAGGCAAATAGCCACATAAAACCTACTCTCTAAAATCTATGTATTTATATAGAATATTGTCAAAGTGAAAAAAATTCAGCTTCATATGTGCTTTTCTTTGCAGCATACTTTTATTACATATAACTAGGAATTACAATCTAAGTAGTACAGAAAAAGAAAGAAAAGAAAGTAAAAGTAAAACTCCTCCCCTGCAAGCATGGTCAGTAAATCAGACATCACAAGACACTCATATCTTAGTTGCTATAGAAACATGATAACAAACCTGGTAGATCTGGACGCTTAGCAGACAAATCAAAAAGAAAGTAGTGACCAATATGACCCAAATTTAAAAAGCAAGAAGTGTTTCCATACATGGAAATATGAATGAATCAACTATTTGGAAATTTCTATCATCTGGAACTTCATAATATGAAGAGCATATATGGAATTAATTTGTCATAATGAAAGGACAAAGATGCTGCTTACAGTCTCTGAATAATTATATTGATCATCCTTAATATATGTCTATTGAGACATTGCTCATGATGAACATTATCTTATGACTTCTTGGTGTAATAATAATAGGAATAAAAAAGTTCCATAATACATTTGTGCAATTTACAAGTATTACAGGATATTAAATGAATAAAAGCCCTTGCAAGCATACCACAAACTGTACCAATAACTGTCTCAATGTTTTAGAGAATGAATGATTTAAAAAACATGATTAGTGAAATCTTGAATATTAAACCTATTGCTAAGGAATTTAGCCAAAGTATTTGAAGTAAAAACACAAAGACTTTTCAAAGACCTAATTTAAAGTAACTGGGAACTATTTGGGGTATCATTATTATGAGGACAATCTTATTTCAAAAGTAGCTGTCTATGGAAGAAAACAGCATGGTTTATATTTATAGCATTTATATTTCACTCTTTTTCTATAATTACTGAATATAAACTGAGATTGTCCTGTTCAACCTTATATGAAGGCCTATAAGTGAAAGTAACTAGTCCAGTTGATTTGATTTGGCTATGTGATCTCTACTCTACTCACAATATTATTTACCCTGGACAAATAAATACTCTTTATATTGAAATTTCTTTATTTAAAAAACCTTCAATCTGTATGTTATATGTTTTGATTGAGAGGCTCCCACAGTTTGTTATAAGATAGGTGTTTATGTTATGAATCAATCATCATGCTGTACAGCAATTTTAACTAGTAGACACAATTCATTATTTCACATTCTAAGGAATATGACAGCTTTTCAAATTGTTCTTGTATAACCAGTTCAAGAGAGGTTACTGATCTGGCAAAATCACATATATATTTGGAGCCAGTCCAGAGCAGGAAACAAGACACTTGCCATCTCCTTGCTAAGTTAAAACATCTTCAAACTCTATGACAGAAAACCTGTATTGTTATTTATAAAAATATAACTATTCTATATCATTTCTTAAGCTATCCAGAATTCCTGCAGTAGCGAGATGGGTGGCATAACACTTTAATTAATAAATAAAATATTAATGTTCCATTCAGATCAATTGGTGATATCTCAGAATAATAGTAGTGGGATTCAAAATTTTTTACTACTGGTTCTGTGGACATGGCTTGATGGGCGTGGTGTGGTGAGGCTTGGTGGGTGTGGCTTGGTGGGCATGGCGGGGGAAGGATACTGTAAAAATCTCCATTCCCCACCCCACCCCACTAACCTGTTTTCCAGCTCTGATCTTCTGTGCAGGGCAACAAAAGAAGACCCAGATGATCAGCTGGGACTCGGGAGGCAGAGAATAGATGAGGGCGGGGCCAGTCAGAGGTGGTGTTTGTCAGTTCTCCGAACTACTCAAAATTTCCACCACCCGTTTCTCCAGAACTAGTCAGAACCTGCTGAATACCACTTCTGCAACAGACTCATGTTTCCATTTTCACTTATTATCTAAAGTACCAGAGGAAGGGACAAGAAGTAATTGGTGGAAGCTTGTTAAAGCTTACTTCTAGATCCAACTTAGAAGTAAGGAGAAAATTTTTACAGTGAGAATATTAATCATTTGAATAGCTTGCCTCCCAGAGTTGTAGGTGCTCCATCCCTGGATATTTAAAAAAATGGACTGGATTCCTAAAACCAAGGAAGAGATGTAAAGTTGAGTATCATAAGCATAATGATAGCTTATCTCATGGTGTTGGATAATATCACCTATGGCATGTAGATGTTGAAATGATTATGTATTCCAAAAAGCACATACAAAACAGGGAATCAGTATATTTAAAGCATAATTCTAATGAATAGAAGTATTCAATTAAACAGCAGTAGCAGCACTGAACAGATTATGAAAATGAGATGCTTTAAAAACCGTTTATGAAATTAAGTATTCTAATATGTATAATAGCTATATTAAATGTGCATTATGTTAGAAGGTAGTTTCTACTGTTTTGCAATGAGAGGCCTGATGTCTATTTTAAAAATTCTTGTCACAAGTAGAAATTAACTGTACATTTCAGAAGCCATTATTAAACATCTGGAGATCTGTTCCACAGATTGAATTTTCACTATATTTCTTCATTCTTACTGCACATTTTGGAAGATATGGTTAACACAAAGTATATCTGAGTGTCATTTTTTAAGTTCACACATAAAAGTGAAGAGTACAAAGCAATTGTTTCCATATTTTTTTACTAAAACATCTGCTCTCTCTGAAAGAAAAGAAATTCAATTCCTCGACCATTCTGACCTTCGCTGGGGGTCAGATCAATTTCTGTAACCTTAAGAGTCTTTTTAAATTAATAAAGAAAATACTGAGAGTCATAGGTTAACATCTAATACAGAAGCTAATGCATAACTGAAATTTCCATGTTCTCCATTCATACTGGTGATTTTAAAGCATTTTTTCTCCCAGTCTTTGAATTAAGGTGACAAAATTAATGGAACTTCCTCTTACGTATATTTTAAAAAATGGTGCAATAAAAAAAAATAAAAACTATGTATTTTCAGTAATCACTAAGCAGTAAAGAAAAGATTGGAAGAAATAAAATATAATAATAAACAGCTAAATGTAACAAAAAAATGAACAAAAATTCCATATTATAAGCATTGCTACTTATAAGAATTTAATTCTGTTGTTAAATTTATCATTTAATCCATGCCATAGGGATATGAATATATATATATATATATATATATATGGACGGCTGGTCTTTTTTCTAAAGACCTGAAAGCATGAATAGAAGAGATGACTCCACCAGACTGTCAATTATTTGGAAGCCTGCACTCACAAACAAAAAAATCTCCATACCACAAGCCAAGCAAACACCTAGGCACAAACAGATTCCCCTTATACCTCCAGCCCAAGAACACCCCAACCAGCCACCAAGATGAAACCTAGCTTCCTAATAAATAATAGCCGGCCATTCACCTAAAGCCAAGCCGCACTAAAAGCCCCCAATACACGAAACACAATATTGCCAGCCAATAAAAAAACACTACAAAACAGACAGAAGATATTAGAAACGCCAATCAAGCAGAACACAGCAAACTCCAAGACCAATAAACACAGACCAAAACTCCCAACCAATCAGGATGAAGAAAAAACCATTCTAACACAGCACGAGGCTAGCACCAAATTTAAAACAGAAATGGCTGTGAAAAGCCTGACACACAGACGAACCTAAGCCTGATGATGGCAAATGAAATTCTGCCAAAACGGTGCTACAATTTTAAAAGCACAACTATAATGACGTGGGAAAATACTCGAACAAAGCTGAATACCATACATATAAACACCCGCGAAAACTTAAGAAAACACACACACACACATATATATATATACCGACCAATATAAATTCTACACACACACACACATATACACACAATCTATCTATCTATCTATCTATCTATCTATCTATCTATCTATCTATCTATCTATCTATCTATCTACCTATCTATCTATCTATCAACTATCGTTACAGATATGGCATAATATTTTCAGATATATTAATTTCAATTTTAAATTCCAGCAAATGTATTTTTCATTTCACAGTATATATTCGGCTCCAATGATTTTACAAAAGTAGTTCTTCCAATTCTTCCTTCTACATTATATTTAGCAATTGGAAGAAAAGCACTAATTGAAGAAAGATAATGGCCAAGTAAAAATTAAGTTGTTGTGGTTTATGATTATTATTTATTGGGCATATATTTAAAGAAAAAAATTAAGCAAAACCAACCTATAGTAAGTAATTTGAATATAGCTAAACAGAAAAATCAGAAATAACACATTGGAACTATTTGTGAAAAGGCTTGAGCAACTTGCAAAGAGAAAAGCAATTCTAGTTCTATAGCCTTTTCAAAGAGATAAGATGATCTTTTAAATAATCTCATCTCATGTTTCATGACTGTTGTTTTTATTAAGCCTCACTTTGTACCACATCTCTACTTAATGAGCAAAGGTAACTTTATTGATTGATTGACTGGTGTAATCATAATTCACATTCTTGATTTTATTTATTTATTTATTTATTTCATAATTTATATACCGCCTTTCTCCCAAAGGACTCAGGGCACTGAACAGCCAACTAAAATGCATACAAACACAGAGATAAATATGGTTAAAAAAGAATTAAATTATAGGTTACCCCAATAAAAATCTAAAACCCCCGATTAAAATAAATTAAAACTTTCATACCCCACCCCAACTAATCTAAAACCCCTTATTTAAAAATCCCATTTGAGTCAGCTCAGGCCGGCCTGCTCAAAGAGCCAGGTCTTCAGGTCACGTCTGAACGCCCTCAGGTCAGTGGTTGTTCGTAGCCCCGGGGGCATCCCGTTCCAAAGGGCGGGTGCCCCCACAGAGAAGGCCCTATTCCTCGGGGTCACCAGGTGGCACATAGAAGGCGTCGGGACCCGGAGGAGACCCTCTCTGTGGGAGCGCACCGGTCGGTGAGAGACTACTGGCAGAATGCAGTCTTGTAAGTATCCTGGTCCAATGCCATGGAGCGCTTTAAAGACCAAAACCAATACTTTAAAGCGAACCTGGAAGGCCACCGGCAACCAATGCAGCTCGCGCAGGAGGGGCGTCACGTGGGAGTATCTCGACGCCCCCATAACCACCCACGCGGCCGCATTTTGTACCAGTTGAAGCCTCCGGGTGCTCCCCGCAGGGAGCCCCATGTAGAGGGCATTACAGTAGTCCAGATGGGAGGTGACCAGGGCATGGGTGACCGTGCGTAAGGCGTCCCGATCAAGAAAAGGCCGCATCTGGCGTATCAGGCGGACCTGATAAAAAGCCCCCCTGGAGACGGCCGTGATATGATCTTCCAAAGACAGCCGTACATCCAGGAGGACACCAAGATTGCGAGTCCCTTCTGTGGAGGTCAAGATCTCATCCCCAATAGCCAGTGATGGAGTCAGCTGACTATATCGGGCCGCCGGAAACCACAGCCACTCAGTCTTGGAAGGGTTGAGTCGAAGCCTGTTCCTGCCCATCCAATTCCGCACAGCCTCCAGGCAACGGGCCATAACCTGCACAGCATCGTTGGGGTGGTTTGGGGTGGAGATGTAAAGCTGAGTATCGTCAGCATAAAGATGACATTTCACCCCGAAACCACGGATGATCTCTCCCAGCGGCTTCACATAAATGTTGAACAGAAGAGGGGAGAGGACCGACCCCTGAGGCACCCCACAAATGAGGGGCCTAGGGGTGGACCTCTCCTCCCGTCAACACAAATTGCGAGCGGTCCGACAGGAAGGAAGAGAACCACCGCAAAACGGTGCCCCCAATTCCCAACCCTTCCAACCGCCGCAATAGGATACTATTGTCAATAGTATCAAAAGCTGCTGATAGATCTAATAGGACAGGACAGAGGAATAACCTCTGTCACGGGCCCTCCAGAGATCATCTACCAACGCGACCAATGCTGTTTCGGTACTGTACCCGGGCCTGAAGCCCGATTGGAACGGATCTAAATAGAATGCTTCCTCCAGGTACTGAGGGAGCTGACGCGCCACCACACTCTCAACAACCTTCACCACAAAGGGAAGGTTGGAGACAGGACGATAGTTATTTAAAAGAGCCGGATCCAGGGAAGGCTTCTTGAGGAGGGGCCGCACCACCGCCGTTTTCAGGGAAAATCCCAAATCTGAGCGATTTTATCATGCAGAAATCGGGAAAACTCTTCTGCCCTACCCTGCAAGAGGTCCTCCCGCGCTGTCGGCTCAAGCAGAGAGCGGGTCACTCTAAACAGAGTGGCAGGCCGATTTTCTGCCGATGCAATAAGGGCGGAGAAGTGCGAACGCTTCGCCGCCTCTATCGCCACTAGGTAGGTCCTAATATAGGACCTCACCTGTGTCTGGTCAGACTCGGCACGACTGGTCCTCCAGATGCCCTCCAGACGTCTTTTCCAGCACTTCATCCCCCTCAGCTCCTCCATGAACCATGGAGCCAAATGGGATCTGTGCCGGGTCAGAGGTCACAAAGGCACAACTCGGTCCAGAGCCTCAGCGGCCAACCTATCCCAGGTGGCCACCAAGTCTGCGGCCGAGTTATGAGCCAGAGTTTCAGGGAATGGCCCAAGCTCCACCTGAAACCGTTCAGGATCCATCAGGCGCCTGGGGCGGAACCATCTCCTCGGTTCCGCCTCCCTGTGATGGGGGGTGGCGGCACAGAAGTCCAGTCTAAGAAGAGAATGATCGGACCATGACAAGGGTTTGATAACTAGATCCCCAGAACGATCATTCAACCACTGACCAGAGGCAAAAATCAGGTCCAGTGTGTGTTCCCCCGTGTGAGTGGGGCCAGAAACTAATTGGGTCAGATCCATGGCCGTCATGGAAGCCAGGAAGTCCCGGGCCACCCTAGAGGTTTCCCCGAGTGAAGGCAGGTTGAAATCCCCCATGACCAAAAGCCTGGGGGTCTCAACCGCCAGCCCGGCTATCACCTCGAGGAGCCCGGGCAGGGCCGATGACACGTGGCAGGGAGCCAGGTACGTTATTAAAAGGCCCATCTGAACCCCCTGACCCCACTTCACAAAGAGAGACTCACAACCAGCCGTCTGAGGAACAGTGGCCTCCCTAGGACAAAGGACTTCTCTAATAATCGCCGCCACCCCACCACCCCTTCCCTGAGACCTTGGTCGATGGAATGCTTGGAAGCCTGGTGGGCACATCTCCACCAGAGGAACACCACCCTCTGGGCCCAACCAGGTTTCGGTGACTCCAGCCAGGTCCGCACCCTCCTCCTGAATAAGATCGCAAATCAGGGGGGCCTTGTTAACGACGGACCTGGCATTGCACAACATCAACTGGGTACTCAGGGCCTGAGACTCTGCACAAGGCCTGCCAGACGGGTCGGAGCGCGCCACCGCTTGGAGACAGCGGGCACGCGATCCCCTAACCTACCCCCATCATATCTGCCCCTCCCACTTATGGTGTCAATGAAACCCGCCCCCTGCTGTCCAAATTGTGTTCGCCCCCACAACTCACGACCCTCTGGGCCCTCCCAGACGTGCACTCCAGCCTGGCTGACTCCAAACCCCCCCGGGTTATCCCCCAAACCCGGTCCGGGTATCCTCCCTAACCCCAATAAATTACCATTCCCCAACCCTCTCCTAGTCACCCTCCCCAACCCCGATAAAACCCTGAATAAAAATTTAAAAAGTTTAACCCCCCCCCCCATAAAATCCTTTTTTGATGGCCGTGCCACCTCTCCGGATCCCAGGAACCATCCTTGAGGTAGGCCGTTGATAGACTGGAGGGCCACTTCAGGGAGTGGGGGACCCTCCCAAGAGCCCGTAGTTCCGCCGAGGAATAACTGATTGATCTTTTACCCATCGTCATCGCCGGATTGAGGACCACCATCTTCTTGCCACGAACCAACTCCGGACCAGATCCGCCCCGACTCCACCGTCGTCGGGGTCGCACAGCAGCCACCGGCGACGTCATCGGGGCTGCTGTCTTCGTCCCTGGGGCCATCTTCGTCAAAATCACCGGCGTCCTTCGGGCAGGCCAGTACCGCTGTTGCCACTGCCATTTGCGTCCCTGATGCCATCGTCCGCTCCACCGGCCACGTCACCTCCGAGATCGTAAAGGTCTCCCAGTCGACGCAGACGTTGTCTCCACGGCTGCCGGTGGGGCCGCCATGCCAGACAGGCCAACACTCTCTCCCCGACAAGGCGGCCTCCCCCCACAGCAGCCGCGGAGGCCAGAACAAGATTGTCCAAGTCCTTGGAGCAGCAGATGGAAACAGGACAGGTGGAGACAGAGCATGAGGCCGCAGCAGAACTATCAGAGCCAGATGAAATGGGGTCCGGGTTCGCGGCAGGGCCTCCAGCCGCGGCAGGGCCTCCAGCCGCAAAACGACCCTGGCGAGGCATCTGCCCCCCCCGCGGCCGCCGCTATACCGCCCACTGCCACCGTCCGTAGTAGCCGCAGCGGCCACAGCAGGACCATCTTCAAGGCCGCTGGCATCAAGGCAGGGTACCTCTGAAGAGCCCCCAACCATGGGGCAGCCAGGTGAAGTGGGGTCTGGGTTCGCGGCGGGGCCTCCAGCCGCAAAACGACCGTGACGAGGCCTCCGCCCCCCCGTGGCTGCCGCGGCACCGCCCGCTGTTACTGACCGCGGTAGCCGCAGCAGCCGCAGCTGGACCATCTTCGAGGCCGCTGGCACCCAGGCAGGGGACCCCCAAAGAGCCCCCGACCATGGGGAGCCCCAACAATGTCGGCAGCCACGGCAGCCACCTCTGCGGTGGCCGCCGCCTCCACGGCCGCCATCGCGGCAGCCGCAGCCTCTACGAAATCACCGCTGCCGCCGCCCAAAGAAACCACCCGGGCAGCCTCCTGGCGGTTCGTCCGTCGGCTCGTCCGACGCCCCAGACGCTCCCAAACCCCTCGATACCCCCACCATGCATGGGGGCCGAGGGGGTAGGCCGGCTTAGCCGGCAAAAGCGGGCGCTCAGCGGAGCTCCCCTTGATTGAGGCTTCCGGTCGCCATCTTTTAGCTAATTGTGATTGACCACATCTCTACTTAATGAGCACATCTCTACTTAATGAGCAAAGGTAACTTTATTGATTGATTGACTGGTGTAATCATAATTCACATTCTTAATAAAATTAGTATTGAAATTGATTAAGTGATTGATTAATCAACTTGTGTCATCATCTATATCAACACGTACACACACATATTTATAATTTGTCCCTAACTTGGTTCTTCAGGTCTCCCAACTGTGCACTCATTGCCACTGTAGAGTCTTTTCAAAAGAGCTAGGTCCAAAATAGAATAATAAATAAAAAGGAATAAGATAATCTACAAAAAATTAAACATGGTTACGAAAGAAGTGCAATACATTGACATTTGCACAATACTGGCAAGAAAAGACTGGGTGAATTTATTTTTTAAAAGGGATCAGTACACACAGAATTAATAAACATAGTCCATTACAAAATTAGTTCCAAAAATGTTTTTGTAAATGAAGAGAAAAACCCATGTCATTTCTAATCTAAGATAACCTGTGCCAGTAGTGCAGTTAATAAAATGGGGTCCAACCTACTAATTATTCTCATGTGTGGCCACAAAGACATTACATTAAAATTATTTAAAGTCTTGTGGGACTTACTTAGGTCTGGATAAAGCATGTTTTGCAAAGTACTTCATTGACAATTGTCTACAAAATTTGTTCCAGAAAATGAAGAACACATTTTTGACCCTAAGAATGAAGTATTATTTATGTCCTGCAAAATAATTAAGATTAAGATTTGTTATGACTTAGAAAGTTGTTGCACTAGTATCCTGACTGATTTTTTAGGTTTTTTTTTCTTTCCAGTTTTTTGGTTCATTTCCTGGTCCAGTTAAGAAGGCTTAAAAATGATACTACATTTGGAATAATATTTAAAGATATTCAACAAGAACAATTGTTAATTTAAAGTGAATTTATTGATCAGAACCCTGAAATGAATTTGAATCTTGCCTTTGTCACAAATTCCTTCCTTAAATCTAATCTAATTATTTTTTTCTCAAACTATGCTTTCCAAAATATGAAAAAGAATTATAGATTATTTTATACATTTATTAGAACTAGAGAGTGCTATGTGTATGACAAAATGTTGAATGATGATTAAGATGAGTATCTTTGGCCAATCCCTAGCGGTACCTTACAATGCACATAGGAAGACACAGTACACAAAATAGAAGACTGATTATCACAATTTGTTGTGATAAATCAAGAAGAATATAGATCTTAGAATTATATTCTATGTAAGATGGAGACTAAATTATCTGGAAAAGAAAACAGTATGTTTCAAACTATTTATCTTTGTAGAATAGAAGAGATAAAAAATTCAGTTTATGAAACAAAAAGAGAATGGCAGAGGAAAAAATTGATCAAGAAGTAGGTAATGATCAAGGCATATCTATGGAACAGAGAATATATGAAGCTAAGTGCTGAGACATAAGGGATGCCACTATGGATTTTCTAAAGCTAAGATGCAGGATCTGATGTTCTATACCAAATGATGCTTTTTCAGAGAACAAAAAAGGCATATTAAAGAAAAGTTTAGTTTGCCATTTCATATGGATAAAAATTATTCACTGAAAAAAAAGTTCAGCTTGAATTGAACAGTCTTTCTGAATCCCACTGTTTGTACCTCATGTGCTTTGTCTCAACCAATATAAGACTGGGAACTATGACAATGACCAGAGAAGATATAAAATGCTTTACTGAAAAGCTACCAAGTTTTAAACATAAAAAAATGTATGAATGAAAATGACCTAGAGACTGCTCCAAATATATTGTAAAATATTCCTTCCCAGCTAATTACCTCAAGAGGCACATAAAGTAATTTACTAAGAAAATAGTCCATTTCCAAAAAAATAATAATACCAGGATGTTAAATACTACAAAATATAGTTGTTTTGAACAACCATTTACTTCCTTTCCAAGAAATGTGTCATGAATAAAGAATATACTATGTGTGTCTTGGGGATGCAGCAGGTTTTAACTCTTCTAAAGAGGTTAGAAGGCTCCTTGAGATTTGAATAATAAGTAGAACAGCAGAAATGCTACACACTGGGATGAAAATGTATCATGTCTGCCCGTGTTTACCTGGCGGTGGGGAAAATAGTAAAACAACATGACTCATTTCTTGGAAAAGTTCCTATTTTCCTTTAGAAACACAAAACCTTCTGCACAGTGGGATAATCATTCTTTTTAAGTCAAAAGGAATGTTATAAGCACTATCTGTAGTCATGTCATTCTAGTCCCGGCTAGTAAAAAAAAACCCAAAGGATTACTAACAAAAAGTTTGGCTAATATATGCTTGAAAGAGAACATAAATAGACAAGTAAAGAAACAATGATATAGGTATTTGATCTAGACAAAAGGGAAATAGACAGCTGTAGGTAAACAGGATGTTGGAGGATGGAAACTAAGCCTTTTAAAGAAATATTACCTTCCATTTTGGGGGTTCATACCTTGTACAGAATTCTCAATTTCTACATAAAAAGTGTAATGTGCATACAGTATGCTCATTAATGTAATTTAGTCTTTTCACTTTCACAATAGTAGAAAAAAATTATAGTTGGCATTAAGCCAGGTTTTTGGTGACAAAAGTTAATGATAACCAATAAGTCAAACTAACAGTCACCTTATTCTGAGACATCCTGAAGCAATTATTTATTTGCCAAACTATACAGCTGTTACTATATATGGAGATAAAACATTATAATAAATACAATCTGGAAACATTTATGTATTATTAGTTTATAAATCACAAATCTACATTGAAGAATACAATTTTCATATAATATAATCAATACATGCACACACATACAGCACTTCATTTACACAAAACTTGCAAGTTTCTGTGGTTGAGCAAAAAGCTGTTGAATGACATTAAAAGTTCATCAAGTGAGATATCAATAGTCGAATGGAAAATGGAAATAGAAGTGAAATTGTTCCAGATAATAGATTTAAAGCAAAAACTAACTTACCTAGCTAGATCGCTTTCTAAATTTTAATTGCCATAAAATCAATAAAGGAGAATATTTGTAGCTCAGAATTAAAATGAGGGGTCCTTTGTGTTCTCTGAGCTTGCTTGTTTTCTTGCAGAAGTTTCATTACTCTAACTTGGTGACATTATCAGTGCTACACTGATGATATTACCTAGTTAGGGTAATGAAATATCATAAAATCCTAAGCAAAGCAGCAAAAAATGAACAAAGCTATCCTACCACGCATACATGCTATTGCCATATTTAATATTTTACAAACCAAGAAAATTAGAACTAAAGACACAACAGAAATATTACAAATACTGTTTATTACAATAGAGGGCAGAAGGTAAAGGCTACTTGTCATGATAGGAGGAAAGTAGTTATTTAATCCTTTACGTTATTTTTAGATAAAGGTTTTCCCCATGTCCAACTCTAGGGGGTGATGTTCATCTCCATCTCATCTCTTAGCTGAGGGAGCCAGTATTGTACATTACAAACAAATTTTCCATGGTGATGTGGCTGGATGAGGTGCACAGAACACAGTTACCTTCCCATACCTTGGGATGGGGATTTCCTTCGTGCTTTATGATGTTGGTTGCTTTCTTGCAGACATTTAATTACCCAAACTAGGTAACATCATCAGAACTAGTACTAGTCACTATACTGGTAATTTTATCTGTAATGAAACATCTGCAAGAAAACTATCAAGCTCAGAGAGCACCAAGGATCTCTCATTTCTTTATTGGTATCATATCTTGAAAAGATCTGAGCTTTTTCACACCTTCTAAAATTCATATTTTAAAGGAATAAATATTGCCAATAGAATACAGAGTATTAATCAGCTTGCTTCTATTCCTTTACATTACAACCTGCTTTGCAAGAATTAGGTATTTCTGCAGCATATAAATAAAAAAAATGATTCATCTTCATCATGACTGTTATCATGCTTTTGATGCATTTAACTGAATTTTAAATGATTGCATGCATTTGGCTACCAGTTGGGAGTGGTTCCAGAAAACCTAATCTTTAATTTTATGTCCTTCTAGGAATTTAACTGTTATTCCTGATTTGTTTCTAGACATTAAACATGACTTGCAGACAAGATCTGCAGCTGGCTCAGTCTCCAAAGCATCTAATATTCTTGTATGGCAGGCGTGTCAAACTGGTGGGCCCAGGCCACGTCCACTCTAGATCCATGAATAGGAAAAACATTGTGAAACGTCACGTGACAGCAATGTGACACCGTGAGTTTGATACCCGTGCTGTACGGTAATAAAGAATGAGAAAATGCCACAGTGCAACCATATCACTATTCTTTCCTTTCCCCCATCCACTTAATATTTATTTTAGAAAATAAAAAGTACTCAGCTTTAAGAAGCTAGAAAAAAACCCAACCCATTCAGATGAAAGAAATTTTGTGTAAGATAAATATCAACTTTTGTTATTTCCACATCAGCATTCATAGAGTAAAATGACAGAGAAAGCATTTTGGTATCAGTGTCCTCAGAGATCTGGTTTTAATCCCATAAGTTTTATAACATAACAGAACTAAAAAACTATTTTCCTTGTGTCTTTCTAAATGATGTAGAGATTGAGAACATTAATTACTGTGTCAACATATTTTGGATTCCTAGTCAATGATAGACAACAACCTTTTCCTGTTATGGTTCCATGTAAAGTTTTTTCTAGTTTTTGAAAAGGAAGAAAGGCATAACATGGTGCAATATTTCACAGTGGGTGATGCTTGTCTCTGACAAAAGTAGTTATCATATTGCTCAATAACATCTCCAACATCCCCATCATTTATCACATTGGTTGAAGCAATTCAGCTGTACTTCAACAATAATGTTGAGGATAATAACCCCATTGATGCTTTATTACAAAGGCAATATTAATTTTTATTAACTGGGAATTGAGAAGATGGTGCTGATGTTGCCAATGTGTTATCCATTTCCAAAATCCTTTGGCCATGCTGACTAGGAATCTGACTTGTGTGCAGTTCCAAAACATCTTAAATTCAAAAAGCTGGGGAAAATAAAAATAAACCAAATGGCTCCATTTTTTTTTTGCCAATGAATATGATGGTTTGTGGCAAGAATTAAGAATTTCTAGTATATAGCAAATACGTCTTGACAAACTCTACATGAATCTTCAAGTTTGTATATCCAAGCAGATGACTTGTGATGGTGCTAACTTATTAGGACTATTGGGTTCTATGGACACTGTTTCAATTACTGACTTCTGAAAACAAAACAATAATTACTAACCTTTTCTATTTCTGGCAGTGTACTGAACCAGATTATTACTTGCTACTAAGCAATGGATTTTGATCATTTCTAAATTGGATACTCTCCTGATAGGTTATATTTGAAGTAAACTTATGGTTGTTGCCTACCAAAAAGGCTTAGTTAGTGCATAATGAATCTCGTCTCTCCTGATTTTGAAGAAAATATAGAGCTTCCAAGATGTAGATTGCTTTTGCAAGAGCACAAAGGACATGAAGTGTAACCAATTGGCTACTAATCTTGCATTCTTTAATCTACTTTCTTTGGAAAGTCCCTTTTTTAATTCTAAGAAACATGGGGACTCAAAACAAGGAAAATTAATACTAGAGCATTTTAATCTCTCAGAACTTCCATATCTCAAAGTACCTTTGTTTTGAACAAATAACTTTTACTAGCATAATTGAGCACAAAACCTGCTGTCATCAACTTTCTCTTCTGTGAAACTATTTCAGAAGGTCTCCACAAATATAATAATTTTAATACATCAAAGATTTTGATTGATAAAGTTGTTGTAATCAGTTTCATATCTTTCTCAGTTTGCCTAGCCTCCCTACTTCCAGTTCCTTTTCCTTTCCCCTCATCTCATCCCAATTTAAATTCTACATCAATTTAGCCATTTTATGCATATGATGGGGTTGTAGTTCATGAAACATTATGTCCTTTAATAAAATTATGAGTTTGTTAGAAAAGCTACTACTGGACTCCTTGTGCCTTTAAAAAGGAAATTGACTCCCGGACTTCTGGAGAATATGAAGGTGTATATAGAAGGTACTGTCTTCATGTATTGAACTAAATTAGAGATTGAGCCATAGGCGGTATGGGATATTGTATGATCTAGTATTTGTGATGGCGAACCTATGGCACACAGGTGGCGCGGAAAGCCCTTTCTGTGGGCATACAAGCCATCACTCCAGCTCAGCTCTACCGCGCATGCACATACGCTTCCCGCCAGCTGATCTTCGGGTTTGTGTCATGCATGCATGAGGGTGCATGTGGGAGGTGGGGCACATGCACGGGAGCAGGGAACATGCATGGGAGATGCATGCACACACGCAGATGTGTGTGCATGTGCAGGGCAGTATGCATGTGTGGAGACACACGCACATTGCATTTTGGGGATACGAGTATGTGTGCGCTTTGGGCACTTGGTACCGAAAAGGTTAGCCATCACTAGACAATATCTAGAGTTTCCCAAATTTTATCACTAAACTTTGAGATCAGATTTTCAATTTTTGGATTTATGTTTGCCTTTGTAAAAAAAAAAAAGTCCCCAAATTAGTATATTAAAATATTTGTCCTTGGTTTTTTGTCCTTTGCTTGTTAAGTAAAACACAATGACTAGTGTCATACAATTCATTAAGGCACAATCCAGTACCTTTTATATCACAGTTGCTGGAACATGAAATCAATGTACAACCATATTATGACTTACTGTACCATCCATGCAAATCTGTCAATTTAATTTTTAGTATATGGATGAATGAGAAGATGGAAATGTGCACACAAAAGTCAAGCTCAACAATGGATAGAAGAGAAAGGATTTTTGTCATTTTGCTGGGGAAAACAACTAATGAAGACCGAATTTATTCTATTAATAACAATGCTCCTGTATTAGCATCTCAATGATTTAAAGCCTTCTTTTGTAAAGTCAAGAATTTACCATCTATGGATCTAACATCCTAAAATTTTTTATATCAGAATTAGAATTTAACAATCATTAGTAAGCAAACAAATCATTTTACAACAGATTTACATTTTGTAAATGAAACATAGTTCTCACTGCAGTTATAACACTTGTTTTATTCCTTCAGATTTGTTCCACGAGAATCTATATCTTGTGCAAACATCCAAACATACAATTTCTTTGATTTGGGCTTAATGGGACATGTGACCCTAACCACTATGGTTTTCAAATTATGGTTTATGGGTTACCATTATGATTTATTCAACAGACACAGATAAAACCATGTCTTTGTGTGATATGTAAAACAAATCACCATGCTAGAGAGAAAAGTTCTAATGACATTCTGACTTGAGGTTTCAATTATTTTTAAGATTGCTCCCAAAGTTGATCTGTCTTTTTGACTTACCAAAGTTAGTTATCAAACTCATACAAATAGAGTGCCTTAAACTTGTATGCAATAAAAGATGTTTGTTCCCAACAAAAATATATTGCTTTTTCTACCAATATTACCACACTTTCTCAGACATAGTATTTTGGTTTGGGAAGAGTTATAACATGAATTCCTCCAGATAGTATACTACCATTCATATTCATGGAATGAGAGGTCAACTCAATTTCTTTTTTATCGGTCTACTTTTTCATCTTTCAAGATCTTAGTATAGTAAGGGTAAAAATTGTGCCTGTCCTTGACCATAATAAGAACAGAAGTGTGAACTTCTTACATAAATGGCTTAAAAGAGGAATCTTAGAAGCAAATTCTGGCCTTCAATCTGCTTTTATTAATAGAACCATCTTTTTATGAATTATCTCTCCCCTCAACCACATTTAACAAAAAACAACCCCGCAGTTCCCTTTTTGGATAATCAGTGTTTTCCTTGTGAACCCAATTACCTCCTCACTAAAAATAGCTTTGTTTAGCCACAGAAATAGCTAATAGTACTGGAAGTTCAGACTGCAAAGCATTGTTCAACAAAATGTTATCCAAACAAAGTAAGGAATGCCTAACATAACTCTAAAGCATCAAGGAAAACAATTTTGTTTCTGTGGGAGTCTAGATGACGCCACAGACTAATGTTTCAGATGTTAAAATTGTATGTTTAACATTAAATACTGTATATATGTGACATTTAATATAAAATTACAAGTCTTTATCTTTTAATTCCCACTGTATATACAAATGTTTCTGCTACATGAAGTATTTATTAATGAGTCAGCATTTCCTGGACCAATAGCTCTGAATTCCCTGTAATATTCTCCATACTGCATAACCCTTCATCTGCCAAATAATAAGTGTATTGTGTTAAATATGCCATCAACATCTTTCAGAAACCATCAGCATACAGATTACATCGACATACAAGGGAAAACACCCATAATGTTGTAAAGAATGATCATTTGAGATTGTGACTCCAAACCCATTGACCCCCTTTAATAGAATGGAAAATTGAACTTGCTTAAAATATATCGTTCAGTCTCTTCCATCTTACCTTAGCATTAGTTCAATTTACATAACAGTTACTTTTTACCTTCCAGAAATGAGAGAATGCTGTAAGGTCAGTAAGACAACCTCAAGATTCTCAAAATTCTGTGGTTTCTGAAGACTATTTTTGTTTGTCCAGAAAATAAATATCAAAATTCAGATTGTATATAGTCACTGAAAAAAGAACTACACTTCACAGAAATGGAAAATAGTGTCTGACAGCAAGAAATTTTGGTCCAAATTTTAGCTTTGCTAAGAACTCACTGGGTGGCTTGCAAAAAAAAAAGATTACTTCTCAGTACTCTACTGACATATGAATTAAAATCTTTTGAACGATTATCATCCTGCATGACTCAGTATGGCCAATTAGGACCACTTAAATTGTTTTGTAAATTAAAGTGTGTACCTGACCAACAATCTCAATCAATGATGCTAAAAATACTTCTTTTTATATGTTCATAACCAGAATAATAGAATATATACTGTACACATATACAAAATAGCATGAGGGTGGTATGATCTTAGTAGAAAATACCAGATAATTAAGTAAAGTCATATTCAACAGAGGGTTGATAAACAGAAATTGTTTCAGCAATGGGATTCCTGAATTTGACAACATTTAAAGGATTTAAAACTGAGTTTTTAGAAGTTTGTTCAAAGCTCATCAGTCTCTTTTTCATTTTACAAACAAAAAATAATTACTTACTGCTTTTCTTGGGAGTTAATTTTAAAGGCAAATTTTTGAAGGGGTACACATTTATCTTCTTTGAAAGAATAAGGATTGCAGTGGATGAGACAATAGTTGTTTCTGCCCCCTCCCAACACCTCTGTTGCAGTTGTGATACATTTGTTAATTTTAAAATTAATTTTACAGAATTTATAACATACCCAATCCTGAAAGACTAGATGGGTATACAACATTAAGAAAAATAAAACATGATAATAAATAGTAAACAGATCAAAATATAATAACAAAAGCAAAGAGAACATAGCTTTTTTATGTTTATAACACCATGTTATGCTAAGAGAATATTGATCTGCAATATTTCCTCCCTCAAAATGGTCAGATGCTATGCCATCAATTTTCAGTTCCTAGATATGCAAAAATAAACAAATAAACAAAACTTCAGGTTCAGCACTGCAAACAGCCCTCAGTTTGTCCACCTTTCTATTACCAAATCAGAAATAAATGTAAACTATATTCCAATTAAATCTAGGAAGAATTAGGAATTGGGACTATTCAAAATTAATGAAACTAGAAACAAACAAAAAGGGTGAAAAGTTAGCAACTGTTAGTTAAGTATGCAAAAAAGAATAGATGTACTTCTAATATGTATCTACCTCTCTGACTGGACTATTTAGCAGGAGATCTCAATAGTTATCTTCTCGCTATGGAATTTACTCTTTGGAGAGATGGTCTACTGTTTCTTCAATTAAAAAAAATTCTCCCTGGCTTTAAATATTTTTTTCTACTTTTCTTTAATATTTTGATTTAAATAGTTTTGTCTTTTTAAAATTTGCTTAATTCTCTGGTATATCTCTCAGATGTTAATGGATTACTTTAACTGATGGCTTGTATAATCACAGAAAGGCAGTAGTGGAGCACTATGCTAGAAGCCACCAAAAGTTCAATTGTACTCTCAATGCAGGAATTCAAATTAAACTCTCTCTGAAATCTGGCTATCAATATTCATTTGGTTCTACTGTAATCATATTTCGTTATTTTTAGTTGTATTTGTTTTGTGATAGGAAGGAGTATGGGAAACTTGGTCTTTTTATAAATCTTGCGGATGCAACACAATTCCTTTTCTTCTGTATTGCTGGGGTTGCTGGAAGGGAGATGTCTATAATCTCTAGATAATTACAGGTAGTATAGTTCTGCTATGTAATAACTTTAAATACTTTAGAAATATACTTGGTGAAAAATGAGCACATATTCAAACTTTTTGTATATTGCAAAGGATAAAGCAAGTATCAGACAACATTAAAACACAAAAAGTAATCAAATTCTACTCAAAAAATAGGCAGCATACTGTAGGTCATATATTGGATATGAAGAAATTTTTCTGTTTAATCTACAATATATACAGGAGAGGAGACTTTATACCAGACCAGTGGTGGCCAACCTTTATGGGCTCCTGTGCTGAAAATTGCGCACACATTCATGTGCGTGTGCTTATATGCCAGTACCCAGAAGGCAATGTGCGCAGCCCAGTGGTGGGATTCAAATTTTTTTACTACCAGTTCTGTGGGCGTAGCTTGATGGGCTTGGTGTGGCTTGGTGAGTGTGGCATGATGGGTGTGGCAAGGGAAGGATACTGTAAAATCTCCAATTCCTTCCCATCCCCCTAACCTGCTTTCCAGCTCTGTTCTCCTGTGCAGGGCAACAATCAGCTGGGACTTTGGAGGCAGAGAATAGATGGGGGCTGGGCCAATCAGAGGTGGTATTCTGAACTATTCAAAATTTCTCTACTGGTTCTCCAAACTACTCAAAATTTCCGTTACTGGTTCTCCAGAACTAGACAGAACGTGCTGAATATTACCTCTGGCACAGCCCCCCCACGGCCTCTACGCATGAATGTGTGATCCCCCATGCCCCCTTACCTGCACTGCACATGTGTGTGCCTCCCAACTGATTTTTGGCCTGTTTGAGGCCTTTTTCAGCCTCCCAGAGACTCGAGGGAAGCCTCTGCAGCCTTTGGAGGCCGAAAAATGGGCCTGTTTTGTCAATATTTCCGGAAATATTGAAAGTGACAAAACAGACCTGTTTTTTGGCCTCCAAAGGTTGCAGAGGCTTCCCTTGAGTCTCTGGGAGGCCAAAAAAGGCTTCAAATGGGCCGAAAATCAGCTGTGTGCATGTGCAGTGTAGGTAAGTTTGGCTGGGGCTCATGTGCCCACACAACTGGCTCTGCGTGCCACCTGTGGCATGCGTGCCATAGGTTCACCATCATGGTTCTAGACTAAAACTGGAGAAACGCAGGGAAGGTTGTAAATTCTTCTGTAATTCTCCCTGGCTTCACACCAACCTGTGTTCTCCTTATCTCAGCTTCCTTGAGCTTGTGCATGGCCTCCTAGATCCTCTCTACCCTCATGGTACTTACTATGATATCTCTGTGCTCACTGCCTAGTACTCCGCTCACTTCCCACTTAATAACCCACGTGTCTTAGGGTTACAAAAGCAATTGGGATTTTTGTCTCTAAATAACGCAGTCATGGGATGTCATGCTTGAAGACTGCAGTGGCAATCCTGTTCTTAACAATTGTTGAACCTAAACCTGTACTACCAATTCAGAATAGGAATCATTTTGATCTATTTCAAATTATTCCTCCTATCTAAAAATGTAAATCCCAATCAATAACTCATCAGTACAATTCTTTAACCCCAATCTTGGGGCTGCAGCCCATTACTGGGCCTTTAGCTGTTCAAGCTGTTTATGTTTCTAAAATACTGCTAAACTTTTGTTAAGGTATGTTTCAGCAGCAGTGCTAGCCACATTTTAGCCTTTTCACATTTGATAGTCTGCCATCATACAATGTCTTTTAGTTTGAGTTTGTTTCTTGTGATATGTAAGATAAGTATTCCTTTAAAAATTTAAAGCTACAGTAATGCCATATTTAGCCTCTAGATGAAATAAGACACTTTACTGGAATATTAAGTAAAACTTATATAATATAAAATTGGCTAGTGAATTATTGTGCACACATCTTAAAACTGGTAAGGCTGATAAGCAGTGTCTCATAACTTATCACACAACGAATACTCATTTATTTATAAAGAAATTGAAATAAATGTGTTTTATATTCATAAAAATATTCAAGTTCAGTTTCATGAATAATCTGTTTTTCACTCTTGTAGATGAGAATTAAAATATATATTCAACTGGGTAGGATTTTTCCATTCACGTTAAAAATTTCCAATCCATACGCCACTTATTTCCATCTCATTTCTAAGAAATTCGTGCATAATTGATTTTTTTCAAAAAATGAAATCCAAATGTTTTAAAATATAAATATATTACAAATGTAACTTTTATATTGATGTCTCTCTGTGTATATAGATGCATATATATAGATATATGAATATGTATATACAGTATATATTTGTATGTGTGTGTGTATGTGTGTCTGTGGGTGTATATACTGTATGTGTGTGGGTGTGGATATGCATGCATGCTTATGTGTGTGTGAATCTGTATGTAAGCACTTGAACACACAGGTCCGTGTAGTGTCTATATATCCTGACAAATATTACCAATTATACACAAAATTGTGAGGTTTTACACTAGGCCTGACAAACTGGTGGCCCGCGAGCCAGATACAATCTGTGCAGGCCACGCCTATCCCAGCTCCACAAGGGCAAAAAACATCCCAATATGATATGGCCCACAATGCGATCAGGTTTGACACCCCTGTTTAGACAATTTTATAACATTAGCTTCAATTTAAGTAAAGAATGGACTAATGTTGTTTTTACTGGCGAAAATAAAGTACAAGTATTTCAAGCAATTATATATGTACACGTTTAAAGAATTAACTAAGTTAACTTAATTAAGTACATCATGTCAGGTCTTACACAGCTTAATGAGTAATAATTGTTTAAAAGTACCAAATTTAATTACAGTATCAGAAGATTAAGCAAAGCTACAAAATCTGGTTGGAATCATGGCTAAAGAATCAAGTTAGAGGTCTAATTTAATCACGTGGTATCAGCATCTCTGGAACTCTTTAATTTTCTGGCTTTGTTTTTTGAATAGGGAATATTCAGAAAGGCTTGCTCTCTATGAACATTTTCATTTTATCCTCCAAATTCAGTTTGTGGTTTAAACGAACTTCATGCCACACGCATTACAATATAGAAGAACTCTGCTTTGAACATTCTTCTTTTTCTCCTAAAGCTCTTATTGCATTGCTAATGGAAAACCAGGGGTGGGATTCAAATTTAACAACCAGTTCTATGGACGTGGTCTAATTTGTGGGTGTGGCTTGGTGGTCATGTGACTGGCTTGGCTAGGTGCTCATGTGACTGGAGTGTGTATGGTTAGGTGATCATATGACTGGGGTGGCTGTGGCTAGGTGGCCATGTGACTGGCAAACCAAATTTAAGTGGTCCTCGCGTAATGGCCAGTTGCTTAGCAAGTGTTCTAATTTATGACTGACCTCCCGAGAGCTACTTGATCTGTTTTTGGAGTTTTGACAGACACACACATACACACACTTATGACCAGTCATGTGACTGAGGTTTTCTATGTTTTTTGCTAGTTTCCAACAATTCCTTCTGGTTTCCAGTTAAAAATGCCCATTGGAGAAAAGGGACTTTTTTAACAACCAGTGTTCGCTTAATGACTACAAGATTCACTTAGCGACCATTGTGTTTGCCTAGCCCGGAGTCTGCAACCTTAAGCACTCAGAGCCATTGTTCTATTTTCTTTTAAACCCCTCTCTTTCTCTCCCCTCTCATCTTTCTCTCTCATCTATTTCTTTCTCCCTCTCTCTCTTTCTCATCTCTCTCTCTCATTTCTCTCTCTCATCACTCTCTTTTTCTTTCTCTCTTTCTCATCTCTTTTTCATTCTCCCTCTTTCTCATCTCTGTTTCTTATCTCTTTCTCTCTCTCATCTCTCCCTCTGTCTGTCTCTCTCTCTTTCCATCCCTCCCTCCCCTTCTCCCTCTCCCTCTCTCTATCCCTGGGAGGGGAAAGGAACATCTGAGCTTGTGCTGGGTGGTGGGAATCTGACAAGCCAGTACTGAAGATCAGGTGGCTGGCAGAGGGTAGGGCAATCCCACAGTCTCGCCAAAAGTAACACTTCTGGTGGGAGGAAACTTGGTGGGTATCAGAGGGGAGGCGAGGCTTCACAGCTCCTGAGGGGCTCAAGCATCCCTGCTCCCAACATCTTCACATGAGGGCATCGCTGGCAGATGCTTCCTGCTTCTATGCAGTCACGCTAACAGCATTCAACCTGGCTGCTTCCCTCCTTCTCGTGCATACACATACACAGAGAAAATACTCACGAATCTCACGGTGCTGGAGGGACTTGTCCATGTGCCAACTCCTTGCACAAGATTCTCCCAGTGCCGTGTGTGCACGCTCTACCCGAGAAGGAAGAGAAGAATTGCCAAACTTTTCTTCCTTCCCTTCGCAGCACAGCTGCTCGGAAGGCAACTCCTGTGGCCTGACTGTCCCTTTATGGTCCCCCCTCACCAACACTCCCACATTGAGGTACCTTAAAGGGACAGGCTGCAGTGACTGCCTTCGTGCTGCGAAGGAAGGAAGAAAAGTTCAGTAACTCTTCTCCTCCTTCTCAGACACACACCTACACACACACAAACAGAGCATGCACACATTCTGTGTGCATGGCACCAGAGGGACTCGCCCATGCACAGAAGGTCCCATTCCTCATGTGAATGCCCGAGAAGGAGGAGAAGACTTGCCAAGTTTTTCTTCCTCCCTCTCTTCTGACACACTGGCCAGGCAGGTAAGCAGTGTCACGTGGGGCAAGTGTCCTCCCAGCCAGCGCAGCCATGGGGCTTTGACCTCATACAAATGCAAGTTTGCAGACACCCCAGGACCCCAGGCTTTGGCTGTAAGAACTGCAGACAGCCTTCTCTACCATACACTTCCTCCTCCTGCCACCCGATGTGAGGCAGGAGGCCGACAGAAAGCTCCTGGCCCAAAGACACTGCCCTCCATGATGGACTTACTGATCCATCCCAAAGGGGAGCTTCAGAATGGCGACAGTGGCGCTTTGGGAGGACGATCCTCGGGGCCTGGTAAACCGTCTTGTGCAGCACAGCAAAATTTACTTTAGCAACTGGGAGTTGCTGCTTTGGGTTATGCAAGTCCCCGTCCCTTCGGAAAACGGCTCTGAATGGCAGAGAGGAGAAGGATTCAATCTGGCTGCTGCTCTGCTGCCCAGAGCCATTTCCTGATGGAGACTTGCAGAACCCAAAGCAGCAACTCTCGGTTGCTAAAGTAAATTTTGCTGTCTCTAGCAGAGTGTGTTGTCTCTAACAGCACATTCTGCTATGCTAGAGAGAAGTTTCTGAAGATGGGCCCCAGCCCAAGTCTGAAAGCTCAAGAGGACTACATCCCTGGTCCCAGTGACTAACCCAAATTGGATCTTGTAATTGAAATGTATTTGGTCAAAATATGATTGAGTCATATGGAAATGAGAACAAAATATCTGAATTTGGGATCTCAAACACAGGTTTGTACACTGTAGAAAGAGAGTATGTTGCTGAAACAGTAACTCTTAATCAATGAAAAATCAGAAAGAACATTGGTTTATAACTGTAAATCTTTGTTGTTAATATACTGCTACTCAGAATAGGAAAAAATAAACACGATAAACTTGAATCCTTAGTACAAATAATGCTAACAGATTTTAATAGTGAACAACTAACCTGAGTTCCACCTTTTCTACTGCTACTATTACCTTTTGATGACTTCCCAGAGTACCCCAAAATATGCAAATTATCTCAATGTGCTGAAATTAAAATTCAAAATGTTCTTCGTAAGTTAAAGAAACATGCAACAATTAATAGAATGAAATTTAACAGAAAATTAATTGTACATTTAATTGTACATCTAGGAAGATAAATACCTAACTCTGTACACATACTCCTCAACCTACAACAGTATGTTTAGTGACTGTTCAAAGTTTCAATGGCACTTTCATAATCATTTTCATTATGAATTTGGTACAGACACTAGCAAGTTAAATTCCCATTTGTAGTTTTAGGTCATCTCACCATCTAGATATCTTTATTGTACATTTTAAACATGCAATGCAGTTGGGAGAAACTTGAACCCTATGAAATTCCTAAATTCCTAAAGTGAAATCTGATTAGCAAATCTCTCTATTAACCTCCTTATTTGCCCACAATAACTGTCCTTTTGACTGCAATTCTATTTTTAAGGAGATCAACTTCAATTGAGCAAATTATCACCTAATTATTCAACTGAGCATTGTTAGACAACTGTGTATCAGACATCTCTATGTGAAACTTAAGTGTTGGTTGAGAAGTGACCAAGACTCACATCACAATGTGACATTACATCAACTGATTTGTTATATTAGATCATCCAGCAGAATGTTGTTATTCATGAGGAGCGCTGTATGATACTTTGTATATGAAAGTGGGGGGGGGGAGAGGGAAGCTGTGGGGGGATATTACCAGAGAATATACACCAATCAATAATGCATTCATAGTCGATCTCAGATTTTTGTACTGCAGAGATTGCAAGCCCTAGTTACATTAACTTCTTAACAGCAAACATAAAATTAATTATTTGAAAATAAAAACTAACCATTGTATCAATTTTACAGCACAAGTCAAACAATCAAATTGAATAAATTAAACATTTAAATATTTGGACATATATTTTAATTCATCCGGAATTGAAGCATCAATTCTGTGACAATCTATTTAATTCCAAAAATACTTTTGATGTCAATTTTTTGTGAATCACTCTTGTAATGACTTTGTACTGGCAGCATTTTCTTTATAGCTAAGGTGCTAAACCTTCTGACATATAAAAGACAGCTTTCGACATATAAATGAGTATAAATTCAATAAATAAATAGTATCATTTTATTAAACATTCTTAAGAGCCATGTTTCATATTCCTCATAGCATGCTAACAGCACTCTTCAACTGGAAATTTATTTCAGTAGGTTTTGCATAAAAAACCACCACCTGAAATATTGGCTGAAACTAGTTTTGAGAGATGTTCTCTGCCTAATCTTTGCAGATAAATATGTATAGTTATGGATCTGAAAAAATGTGGCTCCTCGGCAGAATTCTTGAGAATGCTTAGGTCTAAAAAATATATACAACAGTACTTAATCTGGACTTGGAGAAGGCTATAGTGCACTGAAGTATTGGAATTACCATCTATAAAATACACCTATTTTTTTCAATAGTCTCTTTGTTCCATGCAGGTTTGAAGTTCATAGAACGTTTTACTTCAATGGTACTAAATGGGAAATATATTTCAAGCCCAAGCTTGAATGTTGCAACTGAGAAAAATGTCCATGTATTGTTGCATAGTCCTCTGTATTTTATCTGGACAACTGTTATATCCCCTTTCTTACTTACTGCATTGGGTGGGCAATACAGGGTGTGCATTTTGCAAAACTCACTAAATTGTAATTGTGTTTAAAAATACTGGGTCCTTGCATGATTATCTTATCAAAATTTTATCAAGATAACAAGATCATGTGATATTTTGGAATAAGATTTCAAACATTTTGAAATGTTTTCAAAGACCTATCAGTACAATCACACACTGTCAAGCAACAAATCACCCAATAAAGAATCAATTTTTGATTATTATAATGGCAAATGCTTTGACCATAGAAAGAATCACAAATATACTACAATATTTAATTATGATTTATCTTCTCCCACGCCAATCAATAATCTTATACAGAGGTAATTTTACCCCCTATCTATTTATTACAGTACCTAAAGAATTTTTTTAAAGCATTAATAAAGGACAAAGATAGAGAACTCTAATAATACTTCAGTGGCAAAAAAAGTTGCATACAATTGCGTGAAATAAAAGATATTATTTGGAAAATTGTTTGGAAAATCAAAACAAATGAGAAATAACTCTGCTATGCCTGTAAACACGTACGAAGGCCAAGGACTAATTGTGCTTTTCAGGAAATAATATATTGTAAGGCAAGGGACCCCATATTACTCTTGGTGAATAATCAAGAATGAGTTTCTCTAAATCATGGCTTTTCAAATAATACATTTTCCACATCAAACTTTGTGTTTTCTTTAGCATTTCTTTTTTAAAAATAAAAACAACATAATGGAAAAGTTCCATGTGTAGAAATCTTAGCAGGAAAAAAACCCTTCACAAATGTGTCATAACATCATTCATTGTATCATTTTTCTTGGAAAGGCTTTATGAACGCTCTTCACTCTCCATATAGAAAACAGTATCAGTATATAACTTGACACCAATCCATCAATTAAACTGAACAGCTATATCTCTTATTTTAGAAGTCATAAATGTGCCGTCATCTAAGCCATGGATATTTTGTGTCTACATGCTATGTTGCATTGTTTTTACTAGACAATTATTTCATTGGCAAGACGCTAAGGTAGAGGCACAAAAGGAAATGGACAATTCCCAAGAAAAACAAAAACAGCAATAAAATTGTTGCTGGAATACTTGATGTTCCAGTATGTTCTGAAGTGCCTTAGTCATGGAATTCGTAGTCAGTAATTTTAAATAGAACTTGTAAGTTTGGCTCAATAGTTGCCACACAAACTTAAAAAGGAAGCCTTGTCAATCCACACTATTTCCTTTAAATATAATAAATAATTATATCCTTTCTACAGCTAAACTATAAACTAAGACATAACAGAAATAGTTTGCAAATACTGAACTGCATCCCAAACCAATCTACTTTCCTTACTTATTAAAAATTACCTTTTATTTATCTTTACCTTTATTTGTACATCTGAGTAGCAATACTACTTTAAACTTTGTTGATCCTTAGTTTTCAGATTTCTCTCTTTGAAGACTTTATTTTCACATTGACTACCTTTATTTATGTGTGTCTAACTTCTGTCCTGTTTTCAATAGTTTATGAGAATGTCTTTGAGAGACAGGAGGAAGAGAAGGAAAAAAACAAACTAGGCAATGGTCAGATAAAAAGCTGCTTAACCCACAGAACCAACGGGGCTGTGGGAAACTTCTAGAAGGTACCCTCCCTAGTTTGTTTGTGGGTAAGGCGGGAAAGAGATTTGCTTTCTGATTTCAAATATTTTTTTAATGTAACTTTACAATAAACATAGTATTAGTATTTACCACTGGCACTTTTTAATCTGGACTACCTCGGGGGGGCCAACATATCTTTACACTTCTTCCACCTAGTGCAGATTTCTGCATAAATTATGTCCTTGCCTATTTTGCCATTTTGCTAAGGATACTTCAAGATACTGGTAGGAATGTGATTTCATATAACTTTTTTTAATTTTAATTTTTCATTAAAATACATATGAAGTGTATTTGAGATTATGCATTCACCTGATGTATGAAATAACTCTCTTGTGGAAGAGTCATATGTACATATATTGGGCTATGTACAGAATAGAATGCCAGTTACACGTGAAGTAGCAGAAAGGAGTAGGGCTTCTCGGCCCATCACATCATTTATTTTCAATACATAGGTTGTATAATTTTTTTTTAAGCTTGCCAAGATGTACAAGGTATACTTGAGAATGCTTCCTATCGGTCTAAATCTATTATATAGTAGTAGTAGTAGTAGTAGTAGTAGTAGTAGTAATAATACAGCATTCCTTTATCCAGCAGATCTGTTGTAATTGTACAATGCTTTCTAAAATTCCAATGCTTTTTAAATTTCTTTTACCAGAAGACATACATATACTTTGTGTAATTATTTATATCATTGTGTTCTTCATTGGGAAAGAAGAGTTCAGTCTTACACAGCATTGTAACAGAAGTAAAAACTTGGAACTAGGGCTTCCAAAGTTAAGCAGTGTATCCATATTGAACTCAGACTTTAATAGCAATAGCACTTTGACTTATAGTATACCAATCCATAGTGCTTGATAGCACTTTCTAACCAGATTATATTGTCAGCAAATTGCCAACAATCTGGGTCCTCGTTTTTACCCACCCCAGAAGGATTGAAGGCTGGTCAGGATCAAACTCCTGGCAATGGGCAAAATTAGAAATTCTGCATTCTAACCACTGTGCCACCACATCTCCTCTTTAAATGTGTCAAACATTCCCTACTGCTCCTTGAAAACTGCTCCAAAAGAAAGAAGATCCCTTTAGAAATAGAGTTCTGCCATAAATAAAAAAACTAGTGGAAAGGAACGCTAAAGAATGTCTACTCTTCTTTCTGAAGCTAGATGATAGTGCTAAAAGTCATGTAACATTAACATTGATTTGTACCAATACCATCAATTATGTGTTATCTTCTTTATCAACAATTCTTGATGAAACGTACTGCATAAAGCTATTGCAAAATATATTTTAAAATTAATGTGTAATTACCTATTTCATATTCTAAGCCACTTACAACAATCATTCTTAAGTGAATATACAAATTCATTGATTTTTGAGAAGACACCATCCATTATTTTGTTACAAGGTCCAAGATTATGGTGCTTTAAACAGTTTGTGGATTTTAAAGGACTAGAATTGTAATGATTTAACTAAAATGTAATGCTGCATTTTATGTGTGGGAAACTGTGCTGCTGCTACCATAGCAACTGCTCATAATACCAAGAGCTTAGCAATAACAAAAATGTGAACCAAAATTATGATTCAGTTCATGCATACATCTAAACACGATAATCAGAGGTGGTATTCAGCAGGTTCTGATCAGTTCAGAGAACTGGTAGCGGAAACTTTGAGTAGTTCGGAGAACCGGCAAATACCATCTCTGATCGGAGATTTTGCAGTATCCTTCCCTTGCCACGCCCACCAAGCCATGCTCACAGAACTGGTAGTAAAAAAATTAAATCCTACCATTGACAATAATCATATAAAGCGACATACGCAATCTTTGTTATGTGAAAAAAAAACCCTCCAATATTTAGTCAAGAATCATTTTGTTTTATGTTCCATTCTTAGTTTTTCTAAATAGAAATGTTTCTAAAGAAAGATATAATGAAAACAGAGAAATGTTTGATCAAATAAAGTTCTATTTGAAGAGCCAAAACGTACCCCTCCTTCAAATCATCTTGCTCTAATTTCTCAGAAGAATCTCTGTGTAATATTATAATACATCATTTATCACTATAATGTTGCTTTGGCCTGCCTTTTTTATATACTAAGACTGTAAATTTAGTCTCTATTGCCAGATCTCTGTATTCAGATTTGACACAGCATAGAGGGTTACCTTGGATTCTATCTATGGCCCTCTTTCCAAGCCAGTATTATTAGAACAATTATGTAACTAGCCTATTGCAGATGAACTTAGCACATTTGTACTGGATGTAGAATTTCTTGGCTTTCTTAAGACACTTGGAAAATTAAAATACAATTATAAATCAATGATGTGGTCACATTTTGAATGCTATGTACTGTTTCACTAGCCCATCTTAAAAAAAAAAGACAGAGTTGGAAAAGGTACAGAAAAAATAAAATTAAAATAGTTTTTCCTGTATGAAAGAGGCTACAGCTTTTAATGTCTTTCAATTTACCGGTAAAAATAAAGACAAGAAAGAATGTGCAAGATGTGGAGAAAATTTTTCTTCATATGATATAAAACTGGAATTCGGGTTTTGTGACTATTTGTTTTTCTTCTAAGCAGCAGCCAAAGACAGAATTAAATAGAATTAAGATTGAGGCATTTTCAGTTTTCCTACACTACAGTTCCAGTGACATTACTTCCTGAAGACTATTTGCTCCAAGTAACAGAATCTCCAATGGAGCTGAACATTTTGCCAGGCATAAAAGTGAATTCACTATTTTTAGATTTAGATTGCACTTATAAATGCCTGTCCAGTCCTAAAAGAGGGTGGGTACAAATTAATGCACCTTTTATTTGATAAGTTTAATAGTTTTTATAAAATTGATATTTTTCTGTCACTGAAAACTGATGTTTGTTCTATTGTTGGTTTTAATTTACTTATGGTTGTTTTGTTGTATTAGCTGTAAAGCCATTGCAGTCTGTGACTGAAGCAGCATACCAATTTTATAAAATATATAAATACAGATAATTGTGTCTAACAGTATGGAATGTATAGCTCTCCCAGGGTGCCAAGGTAGACACTTTAAAAAAGAACAAATATTGCCATACTTGCCAGTTGGCAGACTTGCCAATTATGTATATTTTTCAAACTTCTCTCTTGAGACCAATTTACTCAGAAGTTGGGACCTATTTTCAAAGAGATAAGGCAGCTACAACCCAAAATGTATAAGAGAGTACATTATAGGAGACTCTGGGGCAACATAGGGGAGAATAATGAGAGAAAAGAAAAATACTGTATTTCTATAGATTTCAAAATCATCCCACTGAATGATTGAAGTCCCCATAATCAGCTTCCATTAATATAATACCCTGGAAGCAAACATGCTTTTTTCTTTATCTTATAAGAGATAAAGCGGCTGAGTAAAGCAGGGTTCCTCAACCCCTGGGCCACAGGCCACTACTGGGCCACAGGCCATTTGGAACAGAGCCGCATGAGTGGTAGGCAAATGGCATGCATAGCTCCATTTGTGAGTGCGCCAAGAGCTCACACTCACACATGAAGCTCTATTTGCGCAAGCGACAGGTCCTCATAGGGTTAGGCCAGCTCATGCACACACCTGCACATAATCATCCCCTCTTTCCCCCACCGATCTGCTAAGAGGAAAGGATGGGGACTGCTGGTGTAAAGCAAACACTATTTTCCACACTTATAACACATAGAAATCAGTATAAAGAAAACTCAAGCTAATAATGTTTCCATTATTACTGAATAATAAGGAAAAGGAATAGTAATGAAGAAAAGGATTCCTTTTAAGGATAAAAAATGAAGGAAGCAAAGAGATGACTGCATATCAAACCAAAATGTCCTTTCTGTTTTATAAAAATTGGAAAAAGAAGCACTATCAATATAAAGTATTTACCCTATTTCACCCCTACTCTTTATAAAAAGAGGAATCTGTAAAGTCAAAGCTGTTTTATTGAATCAAAGTTGTTGATTGAGTTAATTGTCATATTAAATTCACTATTTAAATTATTCTGGCTCTCTTCCTTTCAAATTCCTATGTAACTACGTAATGGAAATATTGACCTTAGATTCTGGTTTCTTTAACATCACAAATATGAAGATTATGATTAGAGACTTCACCAGTTGACAAAGAGAAGGAACGGAGGAATGTGAAGTTTTAAAAAAGAACACAGATTTATTTAAATAAAATTAAAAGTAAATATTTAATTCCAGTGACATTACATTACTTACACTATTATAAATACTAGTCTGTTACAAGTAAAAATATGCTTGCTTTCAAAAACATTATCATTTGGCTAAAAATGTAATTCCTAAATTAAATTTGGCATATAAATTTTAGCCTGGAAGCAATTCCTTCCTATGAATAAATTAAGAGTTGCTAAACCTGATATCATTAACAGATAGATTATTTATATCCAACAGGCTTTTATACTTATATCTGAATTGGCAACAACTATTATAGTTCAAGGTCAATATAGTAGTCACACTTGGAATAGAGACTGTGACTATTTTAATCAGCTATGCTAATAGATAGCAACTTCTCCATATTAGGACCTTCTTCCTTCTAGTAATAGACAAAGGGCAGAGTAAGCAGCCGCTTGATGATACATTATATAGTATTATAGTTTCTTTGAAGAGCAAAACTTGATAAACATAAATTATAAAACGTAATTCATAATATATACTTGCCAATACACAAACATTCAAAAGGCCATATCTGAGTGGTCGTCATAGGCAGAATACTATATAGAGATGTAGATATCTTCAGGGCCAAAAAAAAGAATTATTGGCATTAAATAAATTAAACACTCTATATTGGCATCTAAAAAAAGGAGAAAGAAAGTAAACTAATCCTTGGTTAAAATTCTGCTCCTTTCTCACTAAATATTTTTATGTAAGTCTATTTCTACAGTTTTATCAGCCTGCAATACAAAGAAAAAAAATACACTATGGCATGTGTTCCCTTCCCACTTCTCTACAGAATCCAAATGCACAATCTAATCACACAGGCAACATCAACCACATGATGTTCTCTTTCGTGATATTTTATTACATTTTCACCACACTCCTGCTGTCGCTTGCCTGGTTGCTAGGCTGAAAGACTCATGTTTAAAGAAAAGTCGAAATCAGGATTTCCAGAGGACGAATCCAGGGTTGTGACTGAAGATACCTTCATGGCTCTCAGATGAGAAATAATAGACAAATGCATAACATACCGTAAGATATAGAATTCTGTCGTAGAGGGAGGGGGTATAGTGACACAGAAGTTTAATGATGCTGGAACTGCTGGCTGGCAATGGTCTGCAGTCCAGCAGTTCAGCCTGGCTCTGCGAGATGGGGTGAGCACCTGCCACTGGCTCCTGCCAACCCAGCAATTCAAAAGCATGCAATGTTGCAAGTAAATAATAGGTATCACTTCAGTGAGGAAACCTATCTGTGTTAGTGTGTGTGGAAAGTGGAAGTTGGTGCTGTGCTTGGCTGGACATAAGGCAACAACACACAAGACAAGGCAAGACCAGCAGAGAAGCCTGGAAGAGCCAGCAACCCGAGCGCTAGTCAGCTGGTGGAAGCAATTTTGCCCATTGTGGGGCACCAAGGATAGGCACACAAGGATTCTTTTGAAAAATGGAATCTGTTGTTAACATCAACAATGATGTTTACTTATATTTTGGATTGGGTCCAAATGATGTTTTGTAAAATAATAACAGAAGAAGAAGACAATGTTTTTGCTGATAAAACAGAGACTGGGTTAACACTGAAAGTGCTATCTACAAATGACAGGCCATAAAATGACATGGAAAAAGATGTTTCATTGCACATCAAAAACATTGGTTGATGTTTCAAAAACAAAATGGGAATTACAAATAATAAAGTGATCTGGATAATTCTTTTATTGTGGATTTACAAAAGAGGTTTGTTAAAGCTTGGATGATTCTTGTGAGTAAAGATTAAAAAGAAATGAAAAGAAATCAAGGTCTATATTACTTGTATGGACTAAATATTAAGATTGTTAGAAGTAAGAGGAAGGAGTATAAAGTTGGCTTATCTGATCAAGGTTAAAATAGGCATTTGTTATTTCTTTTAATCCTGAATAGATTTGTGCTGTCACCAGGAATGAAATTATGGATTTGTTTAGAGACAGATAAGAGATCAGACATGAGAAGATCATTTGTTGTAAATTAATGCTAAGTGAAAAGTTATTAAATTGTTTATATTTGTGATGAAGGTTCAAAAATTACTTCTTTATATATTTTTTGCTTTCTTTATTCTTATTTTTCTTTCTTTCTCTATTCTCTACATTTTTCCTTTGTATGTTTTCCTCTTATTTTCTAGTTTATTTTTCTTTTAGTTTGTATCACTTTTTACTACTGCAATTATAATATTTAATAAAATTATTTTTAAAAAAGTTCAAATCAACCAAACCTTTACCAAGAATCTATAGATCAAAATTTAGTAATTTTAAAGTAATTTTAAAATACTTTTTTCTTTCACTTACAAATTTTTGGTTTTAATTTTAAAAAAATAGCAATGACTTTTCAAACTGATTGTAAGTCTCAAGTGAAATGTTTATGAAGAGCCTCAAGTCAAATTCATCACCAAGGTGCCCTGCTTTTAAGTTTTCCAAAGGCAGAAAGAGCAACTCTAAACAGATTCCTTGTTCTGATTCAGGACAGCAATTCTTCAACTCATCGTTTTACTTTTGGCACACAAACCATGCTACTTAAATCCAGATTTCTTTGAAATCACAACCAGACATCTAGTAAGGGAAGAATACTTAATGAAGCAGATTGGAACTATGTACCCTGTCACTTTTAATTGTGGTAATAGTAATCATGAATATGATTTTTCCCTTCATTGATTTCTTATTAAATGCTGGTTACTTTTTTTTCATCTTCAAATAGTATGCAGATGCTTATATAAGCTTCTGTTAAAAATGTAATTCTAGATATTTTAATTTAGGAATAGGAGAAAACAATTCTTTAATGCGTTTTTCTTTGATTCTATTTTTTCCATCTTATTTAATATTCTGTTTATAATGTCATTAAAATGGCAGGATTTGAATGCTATGAACAAGAATTCTAAGTGGAAAAAATGAAAACAGAGTCAGCTACAATAAACCTTAAATTGAAAATAAAGAATTTCTTTATAGGACATTTTTCCCAAACAAGTACCCCAGGATATGTTGGATGAGAATTCTGGTTAATAATATCTGTGCTAAGTTGGTAATGACAGGACTTGTAATCAATCACATCAGGACAAAAAATAATGTACACTGATGCTCCATCCAAACATTCTATATGAATTCTCAATTTTATAACATGCTTTCTTTTTTTTAAAAGCATACTAATGTAGTTTTATCAGTATTTCTGCTAACCAGTATTGTCCTGAGATAGATTCACAAAACAAAGGCAATATCTTTGTCATGGTGAATATAAATCATTTTAGTAAAGATGTTATACACAAAACTATTGTTGACATATGTCTCCAATGCATCAGAATGCACATGTAAACCTCATGTAAAACAAACCCTGTTTATCATCATATCAAAAATGATCCAAAGGGAAAGCTGCAGCATATGTTAACAGAAATTGACTTACTTCTGGATAAAAGAGTTGTTAAGGGAAAGAAAAAGCATGTGAAAGGAGATATTGATTTTTCCTAGGAAAGACGATTTTCAAAGTTTGGGTACCACTATGGAGAAGGAAGTGTCTTACTGCCAACCCTCATATTTCAAACTTTAAAGACAATGGAGCAAGTCAGCTAAGTGTAATAAACCAAACCAGAAAGAAAAAGCTACACACACTGACATGAATATATACTAGTGCATATATTTTAATAGCTTTCTTAAAACGTTGTCTGAGACTTCTTTCAATTTTTTGGATGTTCTTTTTAAAATGCATTACGGTTTTTCTTATTTAAGAAAATAAATTCATTCACACAATAAACCTTTCAATTATAAACACAGAATAAAAGCTGCCTGAAAAGCCAAAGTGCTTTATAGCTCCTTTAGTGATAATATTTAAATTTTCTTTAGGAGTTTCTTGGCTGAAACTTCAGAATTTCCATTTTTTTAAATTAAAGAGAGCATTAAAAGGGTTGATTATTACATATCATTCAAAGTTTAATTTCAAATAATAGATGATATTGCCATACTGTATGTGGTCTAGCACAGTGATGGCGAACTTTTTGGATCCCAAGTGCCCAAAGCGTGCATGTGCATACTCAAAATGCAAGACATGCCCCCGTGCATGTGCGTCCCCGCATGCACGCCATGCACGTTTGAACTCCAGCATGCATGCACCCCCTGCAAGCATGCACCCCCCATGCATGCACCCCCCCATGCATGCCCCCCATGCATGTGCCGCATCCCCACACATGTGCAGCAGACCCGAAGGCCAGGTGGCTGGCGGCAGGTGCGTATGCATGCATGGTGGAGCTAAGCTGGAGCGATGGCACGCATGCCCACAGAGAGTGCTCTATGTGCCACCTGTGGCATGTATGACATAGGTTCGCCACCACTGGTGTAGCAGTTATAAAAAGTTCTTTCAACAATGGCTCTTACGGCACGAATGAAAAGAACAGCCCATAGAAAAATCAAATACATAGCCAGGGCATAATTTAATTTTATCACTACTGTTGAACAGGCAAGTCATCTTGACCAATAAATATAGAACTGTATACCTTTATCAGTGCAAACTGTTATAGAAGAAGCTGCAGGAAAAATTTTGGAGTCTGTATACTTCCTTTTTCCACCTGCACTTCTTTTGTGAATCCCAGTAAAAATCATGAAGATTTCTACAGAAGTTTATAGCTTTTAGATTCATTCCTAATGGAGATTCCTGTACAAAAACAGACATCCATTGCTGATGTTTGACTAATTCATAGCATAGTTCAGTTACATACTAAAATGCTTGAGTTGTATAAATAAAATGCATGAAACAAACTGCTCCTAATCAGATCTGGCATAAAAAAAATGCATAAAGTGAGGTAAATGTGACCGTACCCTGCAGAAGAACAGTGGATGGCAGGGTTTCAGCACATTACTTAGATACTAAATAGTAAAATACTAGAGATAATCTCAGGTAAACTTTCCATGAGCCACTACGTCATCCTTCCATGACTGTTCAACATTAATCATGTCAGTAGTAAGCTGATGCAATGAAGCAGGAATGTCTGATTTACAGGGCGGCAGGACAATGTTAAGAGAACAAACATACTGCCATGTCAAGAAAGGAATCACCAAGTCTAATTTAATTTCATCTTTGTGATTCACCCCAGAGAAACCAAATGTTTCTATCTTCCATCACCACTGCTCTGCAATTATCTTGATGTTTACTCAGATTTATTGACTGAAGTTATCTTTTACATTTTGATTTTCCAATTATCATGCTGGCCATCATTCTAAATTATAGTGTAAGAAGACCTACATGTATGCATCAAAACATTATTATTAGGTATGCTATTATTAGGTATGGACTCTTGGTATTTATATAAAATCACATGTAGGTCATTATATATGGTTTGCTACATCTGCAATAATTAATAAGAATAAGGGGGGAAACTATGAAATATTCAACATTTCAACATTTAATACATTATACAAAAGGAAAATACTGCTAGGATAAGACTGTTGCTAAACATTTTCAGCATTTTAGAATTGTGGATACAGTGTCTAATTGGTAATTGTTCTGAATTTAACTTTTCCACATTGAAATTAAAATAAAATGGATATATTCTGAGCCAGTGATTGCCTTGGTAATGAATTAACACAGAAATATTAAGCAGGCAAGATAGATATTTTCTAGATACTTGACATGTGGATGTGGTAATATGAATTCCACTATATTGGATAGGTTCTTCTTTCCCTTGACAGAACTTCTCATTAGCTTTATTCATGAAGTCAGTTCTGATGATGAGGTTTTAAGAATAACCCATTTTTTTTCTTCAATTTTACAATTAGTAAGAATTAGTATGCAAACCTATCCATTTATTTCTATCACTTAGATGTTATATTTCACAATAATACATAGCAGAACAACAGAACAGAGTTGGATTGGACCTTGGAGGTCTTCTAATCCAACCCCTTGCTCAAGCAAGAAATCCTCTACCATTTCAGACTAATGGTAGTCCAATTTGTTCTTTAAAATCTCATCTGAAGGCAAGCCACTCCACTGATTAATTGTTCTAAGTATCAGGAAATTATGTCTAGGTTGATTCTCTCCTTGATTAGTTTTCCATCTACTGCTTCCAGAATAATATACATGCTCAGTGTTGTGGTTTGTTGGCAGCAGGTAAGGATGGCTAAGGTCTCTGACAGTGAGGACTCGGACGAGGGCCTGCGTGTGATGCAGGGATGGGGCCAGGACTATCAGAGAGAGGGGTGCTGCTTTCTGAGTTCATGGAGTTTGGCAGCAGTGATAAAGAGGACCCCGGGAAGCCTTTGCTCAGTGCACGTGCACGCAGGGCTGCTTAAAGGAAAAAGCAGCTGAAGCAGCACAGGCAACTCGGGAATAAGCCTGGAAGGTGATGGCTCCTCCTATAAGAGATAAAAGCTAGCCTTTGGGGTTGGCTTCTTTGCAGGAAGCAAAGAGTTCTTTCTACTCAGAGTTCTCATCAAAGTCCTGCTTACTCTGGTTTGTTTTTAAAAACTTCTGAGTTTGAATATTTATCTGCAATTAGTTTTTTGTTCTTGGCAGCTTTTTGCAACCTTGAAAGGGCTTGCTCTTATCTGGGACAATTAGTTTTAAGTGACTCTTGGCTGTGAATGCACAGAATTCACAGCATCACATTAAAAGAGGTTTGCTTTTATGAACAATTTGTGTTTCTTTGATTTGAACAAGGCTTGGGTCAGAACACTCTATGTGGAACTGGCCCTAACAAAAGAAAACTTCAGTTGGTCCAGAATAAGGCACATAGAACAATATTATTACAACTTCATTAATTATCAGCATTTTTCTGGTCATGATATTACATATGACCTATAAAACTCTGTGACTCAGGAAGACTATGACTCTACAGAACTTCAATTGTCTATGGAATATTTCCTCCTTTTGGCATAATGGGAATAAAGAGGCCTTCTCAGAAATTGTTCGCAAGCTTTGAAATGCTTAATCAAGATAAATAAGGCTACTGTACTTTTTCTGGCTTACAAATAATGTTTATTTAAGCAGAAACGCCAGTTGAAGTGTTTGTTTGCTGGCTAAACTCTTAATAAGATACATTTTTGTTTTATTATATTTTTATCTCTATTGTTATTATTAAATGTCTTGACTGCCATTTTTGATACAATGGCATAATAAAATATAATTCAAAAATAATAGCAGCTGCCAAATAAGATATACTGATACACTCTCTTGGAGTAAGCATGGATTTTAATTTATATTCCTACTATTTTCCCAAGAGCTGTAAGTAGGCTGCAGAGGGATACCACTTCACAACAACAAACTAAAATAGGATGAGCTGATTGTGTATGTCTGGCCTGGATAAATTTCCTTGGTTAAGATGGATGTGAATCTGGGTCACCCAGTTCTAGTTCAATCCCTTAATCACTACATCACACTGTGTCCTTCTGACTTGTGAATCCATTGCTATTGAGGAGGGGATATGAATGTATCTAAATCTTGGTTGCTTTCAAGTTAACAATGAATACATAGCCATTACAATGTATGATCAGGAAGTACCGTATATGTTACCACTGGAAGGCAATGTTGCTTTTCTATCTGTTTGTCTGGAATTACTTCAGTGACTGTGACAGTCTACAAGCTCAAAATAAACACACTCTGCACCTTGAATGAAAAAATAGGAAGGTATTTGAATATTCCTTTGAGTCCCATCATTTAGAATTTAAGCTGTACATTGTAACCACTTTCAACTGCAAAAAGGAAAAATTGGGGGTTATAGTAATATCAAATGATATACTTTGCATTAGGCTTTATGTGAGAGGAGGTGAGTAGTCATGGAATTGCTAGGGTGTGTAATGTTTTGTGGAGGCATCCTTCTTTACTAAATGTTAAATTTAATTGTGGCATGCTTTAACTTGATTAACTTGCTCATTAGTTATACTATGGACAATGAAGCCATTCAGAATGTGTCAGAGAGTTCCAATTTCAAAATGAACCTCAATCATGAGCTAAATAGGTTGTATTAAGCAACCATCTAACCTTGTTTGTTCAGCTACAACCCATATAGGAATATGTAGGTATTAAAACTGGCATCCTTCAAAACATTATTGACAGAATATATGAAACGCCCGGGTTAATTTATTTCTTTGACATTTTTATGCATTGCCCATCAAGGTGCACAGGAAATGTTGTTTCAAATCTAATAGTAAGAACAAAATTAAATTTTATGAATTGCATGGTAGAACAAACCCAGGAGCATGTATGTATATATGTGTGTGTGTGTATGTGTGTATACATCAGAAAGCCTTTTATTCCTGATAATCATCAGCATTCTAACTTAATATAGTTGACCAAAGTCTTATGTTATATACAAACTCTTATGTTATATACAAACTGTAAGTGATCGAGAAGTGAAGTTTCTTGGCCAATGGGGCCCATAACATGCCCATCTTGCTGAAGTGGATGAGACAGGTAGCTATATGGGAAATATAAACCTCAGATAACCTAGTCCCATGCCATGTGTTAGGGGTGGTGTAAATACTACATAATGCTTAAGCAACTTTCCATAACTTTTGACACTTTATGGTATTTTCATTAGGCATCTTGCTGTAAGCAGGCAATTCCAATTATTGCTTCTGTAATAAGGAACTACCATTTACTAGATTGTTAATTTGAATATATATTCATTTCTAATAAATGAAATTGATTTTTAAAACTTTTACCAGAATGGAATTGCACAATACAATAATTTTTCTGAAAATATTTCCTAGTAATAAACTTTAATAGACTCTGTAATGTTTTATTGCATAATACTGGACTTGTGCATAAAAGCTAAAGGCAAGTGTAGAAAAATACTTTGCTGAAAAAAATCTCAGTGCTAAAACAAGAATGATTATTTCATAGCTGAATGGGGTAGACAATTGTCATATGGCAACCATGTGTTTGTGTCTCCACTCAAATCTGTTTTTATTTATTTTTGTCTTAAAGTAGCAAAGCACTGAATCACTGTATAATGAGACAATGTGGAACAATTCTATGGAACCGTAAATCTGAAAAGAAAAATAATAATGAATAGAAGGTATCAGCTGAAAGACCATCAATGCCTTGGAGGGAGGCAGTTCATGAGATCAAAAAATGCAAAAACACATCAAAACAGAATTGTAGCTTTTCATTAAAATTAAAAAACAAAACAACTCCCAAAGACCAACTTTCTAAAAGTTCACTAAAGAGTTATCCAGAATCCATGAGCTAATGCAGACTAACTGGTGCCTTCTCCTTCTGCTCTGTCATTATCTATCAGTAATAGATGGTTTAATCCTAAAAATATATGATGCGGTTTTCACCCTGGTACTAGCTTCCAGATGGGGAGGTAAAATTCAGAATGTCATTTTGTTTGAAAAGGTTCTCTCCATGCACGTTAAATTAATTAGCAGTTCTCTGTGAGATAAGAAAACATAATTTTAGTAAAGAACATTCAAAAATTCTCCTCGTACTTTTTACATTTAGTATACACAGAGAAAGAGAGAGAGAGAGAGAGTAGTTCTATGTAACTAGTATTTTGTAGCATGATATTTGATTTATAGAAGTATTTCTGAATTAAACAAACTGTACTTTGCACATTAAAATCATTTTCAAAACTAACAAATTAAGAACCAAAAAGCAGTATTTAAAAAGATAAAGCAAATTAATATTTATTAAAAGGTCTTAAATGTTGTTAGAAATCCTCTGTAAGTGAGATGGGCAGTACCTAAGTTTGACTGATAGATATGAAGATAGACAGATAGATAGATAGATAGATAGATAGATAGATAGATAGATAGATAGATAGATAGATAGATAGATAGATAGATAGATAGATAGATAGACAGACAAGTACATTACACACACACACACAAACATATATTTGTAAAAATATTATTTGGGTTTTCACAAAACATACAATTAAAATATATTTTTGAGAACAGCATGATTCCAGGTTATCACTTCTCTATACAGACATAAATTCAATTACATATTCATCTTTTTCTAAATCTCAGTATCTTTCTAATTATTATATTAATACTTTTGTCTGTCCTATTTACAATGTTGTATTTTCTTTTCTCATGAAACAAGATTTCCCCTGTAATTACTAACTGGAGTGTAACACCTTTATATCTTTAAATTACTGTCCATTCAAATCTCATTTAAGTTTTAATTTATATCTTAACAATTATATCATTCAATTTCTAACCTCTATTTTATAACATATAACTCTTATCAACCAAATTCTGCTTGGTACATTCCCTTAAAAATACATACTAGCTTCTAAAAAATACAATTATAACATTCTATTCATATAATTTATCAACCAAGTTCTATTTGGTACATTCCCTTAAAAATCAATAAATTCAAAGCAGAAAAGGAAGTATATAAAAGTAATTAATAAAGTTGTTATTCTATTCAAATTCATCTTAACATCTGATATTCGTATTTCTTTTCAATTCTATTTTAATAAGTCATTAATAACAGTTGAAATGTTCCCATCTTTTCCTACTTTCATTCTCTTATTCTCTTTATTTCATTTAGTTATTAACAAACATTCCATTACATAACAGTACCAATTTTATCTATCACTTTAATCACCTATATTTCATATTTTCTAAACTCATTACTATTTCTAATATGACAATACTATCTCATGTACCCTTGCAGAATCCTCTTTCAATTAAGTTTTCAACCATTGTCTCTGTGAATCCTTGTACATTTTCCCTGCTTCTCTATATCCTGTTTCTGTCCATTATAACTGCTTCTCCTTTCCCCCCTCTTCTTCTCCCTCACCTTTTTGACTCCCTTTCTCTCTAATTCTAATTCTCCCTTCTGTAATCCTCTCTTCTGTTTCTTCCTAGTATTGTAATTACTTTTCAAGCTATTCTTTTTTGTTGTTTTTTCAGATCTTAAGTTTTTCACTCCCTTTCCCCCCTTTTCCTTTTTAACCCCAAATAGAATTACTTGATCATTAAAAATGGCTTCTTCTTTGTCCCGCCCTTCTTGTTCTGCAAGCATTTCTTGTTGTTTTTCATAGTTCAAAATCTCCATTTCTAAAAATTGAAATATGAAGCCAAAAGATCCTCCTCCCGCTTGTGCATCTTCTTTCTGCTTTTTAAGTTCCATTTTTAGCTCTTCAAGTAGTGATGCTATTTTAAACACTTTTAAACAATCACCAATGATTAATTTTAGTCATTAAAATCCAACAACCAAAATTTCAAAAATCACCAAGTAATCCAAATAATCCAAAAATGTTTCTTCTTGCTTCTTTTTTTTACTTTCTCTTTCTGGAGGTTCTGTTATCTTGTAGCAAAGTTTCAATTACAATGTAATTTTAGGAATCTTGTTAAAATTTTACTGTTAATTCTTTTTAATTTCAGGTGGTCTCCTCCATTTTTTCCAAATCCCACCCTCCTTTCAAAGTTCAAAGCCACTTTCAGTTGTCAAAAAAAAATTTCTTCACTTTCTCTGGCTGCCACTTTAATTATCTCTCTTAAAAATTCCTTAAAATTTTAGTTCTGGAGTACTTTGTGTTTAAATGGTGCACCTGATTAGCCGAGTTTTCATGCTGTACTCTTCTTCATCGTTCCTGCACAGTCTTCTCCAGGTTAGCTCTTCCTCTTCAGGGTGGCCATTTTAGACCACCGCTTCAGCCATCTTCGGGAGTAAAATGCCTAGCCAGGGAAGAGAAATGCAGCTCCCCTCGTCCCAGTTGGTGGTTCCCCCCTTCTTCACTACTCCTACAGGGTGGTTCTGGCCCCAAATGCAGGTGATTGAGGTCCTCCGACAGGAGAGCAAGGAACGAAGCCATGGACAATCACAGGCTTCCTTTCCATCAACGAGGAAGACATTACCGGAAGTGTCCAATCTTTTCTAAAAACTTCTAGTGTCGAAGCACTAACCACTTCTGAAGGCAAGTCTCTCCATTGATTAATTGTTCTAACTATAAGAAAAATTCTTCTTAGTTCTAGGTTGCTTTCTCCTTGATTAGTTTCCATCCATTGCTTCTTGTCTTGTCTTCAGGTGCTTTGGACTCGAGAATAGCCTGAGTCCCTCTTGTTTGCGGCAGCCCCTTAGATACTGGAACACTGCTACACATTACCCCATGTCCTTCTTTTCATTAAACTAGACATACCCAATTCTTGCAAACATTCTTCACGTTTTAGTCTGCAGTCCTCTAATCTTTGTTAATCTTCTCTACACCTTTCTAGAGTCTCAACATCTTTTTAATATCATGGAGACCAAATTTGGATGCAATATTCCAAGCGTGATTAAATATTTCAGGTGTGGTGAATGAAAGTTTCTCTCTCTCTCTCACTCCCGCCCCTCCCTCCCCCCCCCTCTCTCACACCCCCCCCCCTATCCAGCCATTCACCCACAGGGATATATATCAAACTCATTTTAAAATTAATATCAGAATCATGTTATACATTTTTTATACAATTAAACATTGATTAAAATGGGCCATAACTTTGCTGGTAGTGGATGCATTTCAGAAAACCAATTCAGTAGATTGATTGAATGACTAATTATATATGCCAAAAAATAAATTTCAATTATTAGCAACAATTCAGGAGGACTTGTTCACAACCTACTTCTTCAGATCTTTCAGCAACACACTCCATTGCCACTGAAATTTATTCCATATACTTTATAATTGTCTTCTTCTTTTTCCTTGTACATTTTCCACATTATAGGCTGTCCAGGAGAGAAAAACCTTTGCACAATATGTTGAAAATATGATACTGAGCTTCATCATTTGTGCTTCAAATGAGAATTGATTTATTCTATGAATAAATTGATTTATTCTATGATCCATTTGTTGTTTTTTTCGCTATTCATGGCATTCAAAGGAGTCTAACAACCAAGTTTCTTTGGTCCTGCTTATTAAAAGTCCAAATTTCACTTCTATAGAGTCACAGGTAAACCTGTCTTTACACTATTCAAATCTTGTATTTATATCAGTAGATACATAATAGCATCCAAGTATCTTTTTTCAAGGTTTTTATTGATATGAAGGACCCTAAATGCTCTCTGAGTTTGCTTGTTTTCTTACAGACATTTTATTACTCAAACTACACCGTGCTAGTAAGCAATGCAGTTTACTGTCAGTTTATACTCTAATAGCTTGCCTGTCAGTGGTGGTGGAGGAGGTCTTAAGAGATTCTTTGGTTGGTCTGTTGGCTGTTGGCTTCTTTGGCAGCTTGTTGATTTACTTGTTCTGATGTTAACCTTGGAGTTAATCTATGCTGAACTGGGTGTTGATTGCTGGTGGACAGAAGCTTGGGACTTTTTGTTCCTTTTTGGACTGGATGATAATCCCTTTTGCATAGTCTATTGTTGTTGTTAATGTCTATTTATAGCTGATTTGTCACAGTGCCAGGCTTCTAGAAATTCCCTTGTGTTTTGGGATTTGGCTCGGGCTAGGATGGTCACATTTTTCCCAGTTGAAACTATGGTTAAATGTGTCTATATGTTGTGAAATTAAAGAATTTTCATCATGTCTTCTGGTGTTTGTGCATACTGTCAGGTTCCAAGTTCACCCAGAGCCCGTCAGCTCCGAATATGACTCGCAGCAAGTCAGCTGGCCATGTCACATTATCTTTGCTGCTGGTGGATATGTATTTCTGCTTGTGTGCTGCCGATGGCTTTGGAATGACTCAGCAGATCTGAGGATGGATTCTGCAACAACTGCGGGGCTGCTGGAACTGGCTCTTTATTGATGTGGTGCATATTGTTAAAGGGGGTTGGGGCACATATAGGTGGTAATCAGGACTTGGGTAAAACATGGTGAAGTGGCACCAGGTGGGGATCAGTTAGTGAGGGTCGGAATAGGGTAGGGATGTAGACATGTTATAGGGTTAATAGCATTTAGGGATAATGGGTTAGGTGTAGCTAGAATTAGAACTGCGTATAGGCCTGGGTATGGTGGGGTGTGTCTCATGATAATGGTGATAAAAAGAAAGGGAGCAAACTCAAACCCAACTCTGACAGAATGCATCTCTCAGCCAGTCCTTGAGTAATGAAGATTTGTCTTTAAATTAATCCAAACTCCAGCTCCTCTTTAAGGCAATAATGGTTTATTCAATATAGCATCAAACAACAAATACTCTAATCAGGCAAGAATGGCTAAAAACCAGGCAAGGTTAGAGTTGGGTTTGAGTTTGCTCCCTTTCTTTTTATCACCATTATTCTGCCTGTTTGTGCTACATAGTGGTTGTTGTAGTCCTTATTTTTTATATGACTCCTGTTTTTTTTCTTCTGGGGTTGTTAGGTCTTTTATTTATTTATTTATTCAAGTTTGTATACCACCCCCTCTCCTAAGGACTCGGGGTGGTTCACAGCCAGATAAAAACATATAAATACAAATATAATAATTTTAAAATAAATTAAAAGAATTAAATAGATTGGTTTTAAGAGTTAAAAGTGGAGAATTAGAAAAGTTAAAAACCATTTAAAAACCGAATTTATAACCATTTTATATAACTCTAGGCCAGACCGGCTAGATGGAATAGGTGGGTTTTTAGTATACGCTGGAAGGTCAACAGGTCGGGGATGGTCCTTATCTCCAGGGGCAATTCGTTCCAGAGGGAGGGGGCCCTCAGAGAGAAGGCCCGAACCCTTGGGGCCGTCAGCCATCCACCCAGTGGTACCCCAAGGAGGACGGCTCTTTTAGCCTACTTAGGATGTTTTGAAGGGCTTTAGTTGGCTTGTGTAGTATGCTGATTCCATATGATTGTAGTAGTCTGTTGGTGCTTTCTGATATATTCTTTTTTTAAAAAAAAAAACTTTATTAAATTTTATTACATAAAAACATTAAAAAGTATATAATTCAATAACAACTTTTTGTGGTATATTATCATATAGCAATCATTTGTGCGATAGTAATAGTTTATACATAACTATATTCTTATTCTATCTATGTTCTATATTTAATAATCATCTATCCTTAGTCTGTCTCTGATCTATCCAATTGTACCATTGTTCCCATACCTTATAAAATATTGAAGATTCCTTATCTTTTAAACTCAACGTTAATTTATCCATTTCAGCACAATTCATAACTTTTTGTATAACCAGTTCTTCTACAGGTGTAAATGACTTTTTCCAACACTGAGCAAAAGCAATCCTGGCCGCAGCCAATATATGTAGTAATAAGTATTTTGTAGTCTTTACATATTTTTTTTGAAGATCCCCAATAGGAAGAGCTAAATCTAATTGTTCATTGGTAATTTCCTGTAGCCAATTTTGGATTTTAAGCCAATATTTTCGAGCCTCTGGGCAAGACCACCACATATGATAATATGTTCCCTCTTTTTTTCTACATTTCCAACATGTGGGATTCAGTTTAGGGTACATTTTTGCTAATCTCGAAGGGGGTAAGTGCCACCTGTAAAACATTTTATATGCATTTTCTTTGTATGTTACTAATTTTGTTAATTTATGATTTCTATTCCATATAGTCTCCTAGTCTGCTAACTTTATATTATGTCCAATGTTTTGAACCCAGGCAATTATACAACCTTTCACGACTTCTTCTTCTAGTTGTACTTCTAAGAGATACTTATAAATTTTAGTAACATTTTTTTTATCTGGTCCTAATAAGATTTTATCTAATTGTTGTGGTTTCAAATATATTCCATAGTCCTTTATATCCTTATTGTATCGGCTTTGTATTTGAAGATAAGCCCACCAATCTATTCGTAGCCCTTGTTCTTGGAGCTCCTGTTTTATTTTTAAATTTCCATTTATATCTAATAGATCTTTATATTTTAACATTTTATTCAGATCTAGGTTATTTAGGTGAATCATCGCTTCAATTATAGATAGCCAAATTGGGATTTTTATATAATGATTCTTTTTAACCTTGATCCAATTGTATATCAGCGAATCTCTGATCAAATGTCTATAAAAATATTTTTGTTTTGTAGGTCCTATTTCCCAAATAAATGCATGTCACCCCCTTTGAAGGTCATGACCTTCTATAATTAATATTCCTTTATTTTTTAAATTAATCCAGTCTTTTAACCAAACTAATACTGCTGCCCTATAATATTATTCCCAATTTGGCGATCCAAAACCACCTTTGCTCTTCATATCTTGTAACAATTTCATTTTTATTCTGGGTTTCTTATCCTGCCAGATAAATCTTAATGTCATTCTATTGAGATTATCGAAAAAAGTCTTATCTAATTTAACTGGGATGGTTTGGAATAAATAAAGAAATTTTGGTAATATAGACATCTTTATGGCTGCTATTCTTCCTAATAATGAAAATTGCATTTTTGTCCAAAGTTCTAAATCTTTTTGTGTTTGTTGTAATAGCTTATTATAATAGTTTTCCTTTATCGTCTTGCAGTGTGCTGTCAGCCATATTCCCAAATATTTAATTTTTCTTGTTGTTTGAAGTCCCAGCACCCTTTCTAATTCTATTATTTGTAGATCTGTTACATTTTTTACTAAGAGTTTCTTTTTCTGTCTGTTAATTTTTAATCCTGCTACTGCTCAAATATCTTGCTAGTTCCTTAATTAATATTGGTCCTTTTTCTATTGGATCTTCCATAACAAAGGCCATATTGTCTGCAAAAGCTTGCAATTTATATTCTTCATTTTTTATTTTTAATCCTTTTATTTCAGAATTTTGCCTCACTCTTTCTAATATTTCTAATGATAATATGAAGAGAGGGGACAACCTTGTCGAACTCCTTTTTCTATATTTATAGTTTGAGTATTCTCTCCATTTATTATTATATTTGCTTTTGTACTGAATAAATTGCTGTTATAATATTCTCAAATTTAGTGCCAAAATTCATATCATAAATTTGTTGAATCATAAATTGCCAATTGAGATTACCAAAAGCCTTTCGAGCGTCCAAAAATACAAGAGCTACCTGTTCCCCAGATGAGCTTCATAATATTCCAGAACGTCCATTATTATTCTTAAATTGTTTCTAATTTGTCTATTTGGGAGAAATCCATTTTGATCTGGGTGTATGTACTCATTCAAAATTATCTTTACTCTGGTAGCAATAATACTAGTAAATATTTTATAGTGAACATTCAATAAAGAGATTGGTCTATAATTTTGTATCATCCTGGGATCTGAGTCTCCCTTCGGGATTAGCGAAATTAATTATTCCTTACATGTCTAGCAGATGTTAATATCTCATTAAATAAATCTACCATTATTGGTTCTGCCTGTTCTTCTATTATTTTATAAAATTCTGCTGGGAAGCCATCAGGGCCTGGAGTTTTGTTACTTTTCTGGATTCTAATTGCTTGTTTTAATTCTTTATATCCTTCGTCAACAGTTCTTTCATCTCATCCTTAATTTCATGAGTACTTTTTTCTCTTAAATATTTCCTTATCTCATCTTCATCTACTCTCTCCTTTTTATACAACTTTTTAAAATATTTATATACAATCTCTGTTTTCTTCTCTATTGTATGCTGATAATTTCCGCTTTCATCTTGTAATTCGTAAATGGTTCTTTTCTCTTTCTCTTTTTTAAGCTTATAAGAGAGCCATCCGCCAGTTTTATTGTTTCACATATTTATTGTTTTAATCTGTACCGCTGTGCACCGCTCAGGGAGAGGAACGGTATATAAATAAATATTTATTATTATTATTATTATTATTATTATTATTATTATTATTATTATTTGTGTGTTCAAAGTGTATTTGCTTAGTTATTTTCAAATTTCTAATCAATTCTTCCTGTTCCATTAAATTAAGTTTATGTTTATAAAAACTCAATTGTTCTTGGATTTTAATCTTTTTTGGTACTTCCTGTAATTCAGTGTCTAATTTCTTAATTGTTTGGTGTAGGTTGTTATGCTGAGCGTGTTTTTCTTTATTTTTTTGTACGGTATAAGATATTATAATTCCCCTTATAACGGCTTTTATCGCATCACATAAATTTTGAATAGTTGTATCTGAGTTATTATTTTCTTTAAGATAGAAATTTAATTCTTTCTTAAGTTTCTTTATAAATTCCTCATCTTTTAATAGTTGAGAGTCTAAAGTCCACCTTCTCCTTGTTTTTTTCTTACCCTGCCAATTAATTTTGAGAGGGTTGTGTCTGCCCAAGTGTTCGATATAATTTCTACTTCTGTCACATCTTGTATTAGCTCTCCACTCATCCATGCCATATCAATGCATGACCATGAATGATGGGGTTTGAATAGAAAGTAAATTGTTTCTTATCTGGGTTTAGTTTCCTCCATATGTCTATTAAATTTAATTCCTTAATCATTAATTCCTTAATTCTCTCTTCCTTTTTTCCCTTTTCTTATTTCCCCCATTATAATCTTTTTGATAATCTGTTACAGCATTGAAATCCCCAATAATACAAATATTTTTCCTTTCCAATTCAATAATTGTAGCATATAAAACTTTATAAAATTCTTTTTGGTTAACATTAGGAGCGTAAATTACTACCAATAAGATTTTTCTCAAATTTATCTGTATTTCTATTGCCAGAACTCTTCCCTTGGGATCTGCGAATAATAATGTTGCTTTTATCTCTTCTTCAATATACACTGCTATTCCATTCTTTTTTTCATTATCTGAGGAAGCCATAAACACTGTCCCTAATTTGGAGCAGACTAAATAATTTTCTTGTGCTTTCAAAATGTGTGTTTTCTGTAAACAAACAATATCTACATTCTGTTTTATCAACTTTGCCAGAATCCTTTGTCTTTTTATTTTTGAATTTAAACGATTTATATTAATGGATAGGAGTTTCACCTCTTTTTCCATAGTTCTAATTTGTCTATATATTTATCTCTTGATCACTTTATCTCCAGTACTCTATGTTTATTTATCTAATATCTTCTCTTATTGCTATTGAATGATTTTTCTTACTTCTTGTTTTTCTTTTTTCTTTTAATTGATCTTGTTCTTCTTGAAGGTTTGGGCTTAATTATTTCTTGCTCTTTGCCTTGTAGTTATTCCAAGTTCTACTTGTGATTGATATTGTACCTTATTTCCTTCTTTTCCTTCTTGTTGTTGGTTATTTTTCAAGTTTTCTGCAATATTCAGTCCTTTCTTTTGGTATTCTTGGTCTTCTTGAGCTTCTGATTCTAATTCATCTTTGCTGGTCTGCTCTTCTGAGCCTACCAGTCTTTCATAGAAACCTTGGACTTTTTTGAAAGAGTCTACTTTAATTTTTCTTTCCCCTTTCGGGACAAGCCATTTAAATATAATACCTTTTTGGTTCTATTGGGCTGCCAGAGATTTATAGACTCGTCTTGCTCCTCTAACCCTTCTTGGAATTTGTTTAAGAACTAGGATTTCTTTATCCTTATATTTGATTGTTTCATCTCTCGATATTTTATATGTAATGTACCGAACCTTTCTTCTTGTAAAATGTACATACACTTCTCTTGGGCACTTATGTCATCTTGCGTAGTTAATACTTACTCTGTAGACTTCCTCTAATTCTTTCAAGATCTCATCTTTGTCTCTCCAATACCTTCACCAAGATTTCCACCATCACCTGTTCTAAGTCTTCTTCTTTTGATTCCACTATATTTCGGAATCTTAAGTATGTTGCGGCCTTATCCATTTCTAAAAACACCAGGGAGTCTTCCATTTCCTTACTAATATTCTTTAAGTGTTCATCGACTCTTTCCTATTTCTTTTCAGTTTTTTCTGTCCTCTTCTCTACTTCTTTTATTATTCCTTCGTTTTTCTCCAACGCTTGCTATAATGTTCCAATTTTTGCATCTAATTTAGAAATGTCCATTTTCATTTCTACTTTTAATTTCCCCATCTGTTCTTTCAATTCATTTATATCTGCTCTCATCTCTATATGATTTTTAAGCATTATTTCTTGTAACTTTGACATAGAATCTTGTAGGGTGAGCAATGTCGAATGAATATTAACACTTGTAATAGAAGACTGTTTTTCCAATGTTAATGACTCCTCAATTGTCTTCTGTGACATTGGTGAGGGTGTTGCTGTCGGAGTTGTTAATGTAATCTTCTTTCCAGCTTTGAGTGTTGTAGAAGTCATGGAGGTCATTTCTCCTAAAATTTGTTTTTGTTTTTGTATTATATTAATTATATTGTCCCAGATTAACATTCACTGTTAAATAATATATCATAAAAATAACCAATAAACTAAATTAACCAATACAGTAATTAATGAATTTGTTTATCTATCTCTTAATATCTTTTCTATATATTGTATATAACTGGTAAGAATGTAATTATCGATATTAGTAATAAATCAATTGAATCAAACAAATTGTATCACAATAACAATAAACAGTTTCCCTCTACCTCATATATATCTATTTGCATAATACTATATAGAAATAAAAAAAAATTGAGAAAGGAACATTAGCTAGTCAAAGCACCAAAGAGAGATAGAGAATGTAGAAAGAGAGAGAAAAGGAAAAGAGTCTTAAAGTAGCTGTTCCACCTTCAGTCACTGGAATTACACGTTTGCGTTCCGGATGCCCGGAAATAGAAAATTGCTGTGTAATAGCAATGTCCTCTCAGAGTCTCAGCTCACTCAATTATATCCGATTCTCTTATTGTCTTTTCTTAAGGAAATCTTAAGTTCAGTTTTTCTATAGTTCTATGTTTCTTCAGTTAAGGTAAACTAGTCAGTTAGATCAATACACACTTGAATCAACAAAGACTTTTTCAAAAACTTCCAAAAAGTATCTTCTTTTGCTCCGCGTTATCTCTGTTTATTTCACTTACACTGATCTTCTTCTCATCTCAAATTTAACACAGTCTTTCCAAAAGAAAATAATCCAAATCCCCCAGACTTCCCAGTGGCTCGATTCCTTTCCACTAATGACAATGTAGCAAATCTCACCAACCTCCCCGTCTTTTATGCTACTTTTGTTGCTGTCCTTGTTTCTCTCTGTCCAGCCCTTTCATTTTCGCCCGCCTTGCCTCCGCTCCTTAACCGCTTCCTTTTAGGGCTCCGATCAAATTCTTTCAACAGTTTCTTGTGGATCCACAGTATTCAAAAAAGGCTTTCTCACCCGCACCTTTCACCGTTGATCACCACAAACTGTCTCTCACTTGCTTCCTTTTGTCAGTGGCAGACCAGACTTCGGGACTGCCATTAAAGAAACAGCAGTTTCTTGCTTGTCGGGCTCGGAGGGATTTCTCTTCGCTGTAATGGGAGTTGCCTTCCCCTCACCACAGGTTGAGTTTCCCCACACCAGCATGTTTCTCTTTGGGATTCGTTCACCCCGAAGGGTCGCACCAACAGCAAGAAGAGGCAAGAGGAATCACGAGCAGTCTTCTATGCCTCTATTCGTCTCCGCCTCACCACTGGAAGTCGGTTTCTGATATATTCTTGATGTATGGCAATGTAATTCTTTTTAGGGTTTGTGATGGTGGTGCTGTATTGTGTTGAGTAGTCACTTTTTGATAAAGTTGTGTGAATATTATTTTGTTGAAATATGTTGTATAATGCTGTATTTCTTTTTTCTGCTGTTCCGAGTTGCTGCTGTGTGTTTGGGTTAGTCTAAATAAAGTCCTTATGCAGTTTCTCTTGTGGGAGGTTGGGTTGTTGCTTTGGTAGTGGAGCACCTGATAGTACGTGTGGTTTTTCTACAGACTTGTGTTTCTAGTTTACCATTGTGGTCTCTTCTGATTAGTATGTCCAGGAAGGGTAGCCAGTTTTTTCTTCTTCTTTGGTAAACTGATTCCTTCAAAAATGTTGTTGATGGTTTTGTGGATGTTCTCTAATTGGTCCTTTATTATTATGGTGAAGGTGTAGTCTACATATTTTAGATTCTATTCTTGGAAGTGCTATGACTTCTAGACATTAAATGACAACTTCCATTAAAAGTCCTGAAAGTGGTGTTCCCAGAGGTGATCCCATTAATTTGTTGGTAAATCTTTATTGATACTCTATCAAGTGCTGTTCTTTAGTATATTTCTTGTTTCTTTGCCTTTGATGGTCAGTCCTAAAAGGCAGGTGCTAACGATCACTTCAATATTTTTAGTTTTAAATACTGTCAGTTTTAAGTCTTGAATTATGAATGAATGAATGGTACAAAGTTACTAAATTAACACAAAACCTGTTACTACATTTAGAACATAAAATACATTAAATTCATGCCATTTGAATTTATGTTCTACAAAGGAACTGGAAAGAAAGAAAGAAAGCACACTTTTAACAGATATATGACACTCATTCTAATAGAAAATATCTCTTTGCAAGAGTTGAAGTCTGAATTGTGCCCTTTATAACCGTTTCTCTTAACTTGGGAACAAAATCTAATTGGGGTATCAAGAAGTTTTTTTTTTAACAGTATTTTCATATTGTTAAAATATTTAATGCACACTGTGATAATCTCAATAACATGTGCTGGCTTATACAGATGAACAACTCCTTCTTGGATCCTACTGTAAATATCTCCTGTTACTGCAAACTAATAATTTCAGAGACTTTAACCATGATTTATTTTTATGTTCAAATCTTTGTTTCTCTCTTAACAAATAAGAATGAGAAAACAAGACCAAGAATAAAGAACATGTTAAACTAGAATTCATGGTTTGCATGAAGAACTAAACAAATTTGTGATAGAAACAACTGACGCCTCAGCAGGAAAAAAGAAAATGTAAAAGATATTTATTGTTTATGGACACAGAATCATAATAAATAGATATTACTTAGCTTATATTGCAAAAATAAGCCATGATTTTTATTCGACATAATGCAAATAGGCAAACTAAATAAATGGCTTGCTGAAATATTTTTATAAATATATTTGGAAACCAAGATCCTTTAATCTATAAAAATATCATTATAAAAATCTCTAGTTGCTTATCTCAAACGGAAAAGATGAACAAATCATACCCAGTCTTTTTACAATCTTAACTACCTTCTACACAACAAAAAAGGCTGTTGTATTTTCTATTCTTATGTCAATATGGAAACTAATTTTGCTGAAGACATAAATCTAATCCAATTATATGTGAATGGTCGATATTTTAGTGTAAAGTATGACACGGCTTTGCTATTTTGTATATTAAAATAATGAAGACCAGTCTTTTGGATAGAAATGCTGCTATTGTGAGTACATTTTTGTGGCAATATAATTGCAAATGAAGTTCAATTAACTTATTCTTGTAATAAGCAGCCCTTTGGGAGAGCTTAGTTCTGACATTTGCATGCAAGGTATATATTACTAGTCCTGTTCCATTCTTGCAACGTCTTTGGATACGATTAAGATTATATGTCATAAATGAGGTCATCAAATTTGTAGAGATAGTTTACACCAGCTGTTAAGAATTTTTAAAGAAATTATTAACTCTTTGCTATTTCTGACTAAATAACATGTAAGGCTATTTTGCATATGTGGCATTTTATAAAACTAACAATAAATGAAGGTAGATTAAGAATTTGGATACCACTTAAAATATCCATTATAATTTTTCCCCAAGTATAGTAAATAATTTTATCTCACAGATAAGTTGTTACCTAATGCAGTTTGCTTCACATCATTTCACCTTTATCTCAAAAGTTGTATGCAAATAATGGAGTAAGGATAACTTTCTTGAGATTATATCACCAAATTTTCTCAGTTCATATCTCACTTAGTGTCTCAATACATTTTTCATAGTGCCCCTAGTGTAGTTTGTGGCAGTATCTAATAGAAGTTGAGCTTTGCTGTGTTATTCTGCAGCACTCTGTGAGTTCACTGTGATGCCTTGATTCAGCTCACAGTTTGGAACTATGATTCTTATCTAAAATATTTACCAATAAAACATTTGGTCCAAAAGGAATTCTGGTGGGCTAAAGAACATGGTACTTTGTATTAGTAACTGCAGTCTTAAAGTCTTGTTTTTACTTAAATATGGGACACTTTAAATTTCCATGATTGCTGAAAATATTGTAGAATGCTGGCATATGGCTACCACACATTAGTTGTGAAGAATGCAGAAATGTTTCTCTCAAAGGTGTTTTATATTGCAACAATTAGGATTTACTCTATTTTGACAGGGTACTTACAACATATAATAATAGCCATCTGTTGGACTTTGAGCCAGTCACTCTTTCAGCCCAACTTATTTCAGAGGGTTTTTGTTACGGGGAAAATAGGAGGATGAAGTATTAGATATGTTTGCCACTTTGAGTTATTTACAAAAATAATCAATATGGGATTAAAAAATCTTAATAAATTAATAACAATGCTTTTCCTATGATTCTTTGAGGTTTTTATACTGCAAAAAAAGTTAGTCCTAAAACTCCCCATTAAATATTTATTGAGGTTTTTTTACTTCAGAATAATTCTGAAAGTATTCTGAAAATGGCGGTGGTGCGGCCCCTCCTCAAGAAGCCTTCCCTGGACCCGGCTCTTTTGAATAACTATCGTCCTGTCTCCAACCTTCCCTTTGTGGCGAAGGTTGTTGAGAGTGTGGTGGCATGTCAGCTCCCTCAGTATCTGGAGGAAGCATCCTATTTAGATCCGTTCCAATCGGGCTTCAGGCCCGGGCACAGTACTGAAACAGCATTGGTCGCGTTGGTAGATGATCTCTGGAGGGCCCGTGACAGAGGTTATTCCTCTGTCCTGGTCCTCTTAGATCTGTCGGTGGCTTTTGATACTATCGACCATAGTATCCTATTGCGGCGGTTGGAGGGGTTGGGAATTGGGGGCACCGTCTTGCGGTGGTTCTCGTCCTTCCTCTCGGACCGCTCGCAATTGGTGTTGACAGGGGGGAGAGGTCCACCCCTAGGCCCCTCATGTGTGGGGTGCCTCAGGGGTCGGTCCTCTCCCCTCTTCTGTTCAACATCTATGTGAAGCCGCTGGGAGAGATCATCCGTGGTTTTGGGGTGAAATGCCATCTGTATGCTGATGACACTCAGCTTTACATCTCCACCCCAAGCCACCCCAACAATGTTGTGGAGGTTATGGCCCGTTGCCTGGAGGCTGTGCGGAACTGGATGGGCGAGAACAGGCTTCGACTCAACCCTTCCAAGACCGAGTGGCTGTGGTTTCCGGCGGCCTGATATAGTCAGCTGACTCCATCGCTGGCTATTGGGGATGAGATCTTGACCCCCACAGAAGGGGCACGCAATCTTGGTGTCCTCCTGGATGTACGGCTGTCTTTGGAAGAGCATATTACGGCCGTCTCCAGGGGGGCTTTTTATCAGGTTCGCCTGATACGCCAGATGCGGCCCTTTCTTGATCGGGACGCCTTACGCACAGTCACTCATGCCCTGGTCACCTCCCATCTGGACTACTGTAATGCCCTCTACATGGGGCTCCCTGCGGGGAGCACTCGGAGCTTCAACTGGTACAGAATGCAGCCGCGCGGGTGGTTATGGGGGCGTCGAGATACTCCCACGTGACGCCCCTCCTGCGCGAGCTGCATTGGTTGCCAGTGGCCTTCCGGGTTCGCTTTAAAGTACTGGTTTTGGTCTTTAAAGCGCTCCATGGCATCGGACCAGGATACTTACAAGACCGCATTCTGCCAGTAGTCTCCCACCGACCGGTGCGCTCCCACAGAGAGGGTCTCCTCCGGGTCCCGACGCCTTCTATGTGTCGTCTGGTGACCCCGAGGAATAGGGCCTTCTCTGTGGGAGCACCCGCCCTTTGGAATGGGATGCCCCCTGGATTACGAACGACCAGTGACCTGAGGGCCTTCAGACGTGACCTGAAGACCTGGCTCTTCGAGCAGGCCGGCCTGAGCTGACTAATGGGATTTTAAATGGGGTTTTTAGATTACTTGGGACGGGGTATGATGTTTTATTGATTTTAATTGGGGTTTTTAGATTTGGGACAGTCTAGTGTTTAATTCTTTTTTAAATAATTTATACTTTGTTTATTTGTATTTTAGTTGGCTGTTCACCGCCCTGAGTCCTTCGGGAGAAGGGCGGTATATAAAACTCAGAAATAAATAAATAAATAAATAAATAAATAAATAAATAAATAATCCCTTTAATGGAAAATATCCTTTTGGTGGCTTGTATCTGATAAATTGTTTGTTGGATGGACCTGGGGAGCAAAGCAGGAGAACAAATTGTCAGATGGTTTGCAGATATTCATAGTTTTCACCATGAGGCACTTTATATAATGTCTCATCTGCCAAATCCAGCTCGAGCCTTTGGAAGCAGTTCTTGACTCAATGAGGAGACAGCTGTTCTGGGGTGCACATGAACTGTGCCTTCTGTGTCCTACAAACTACTAATTCATTCAGCCTGCTCTTCTGCAACTGAAACTCCCTGGCAGAAAAATATTTGATCCTCTAACTATTGTTGAACTACAACTCCCGGCAGTCCCAGTTACATTGCCAAAGTATAAATATGTAAAATGCCAACCCCCAAATCTGTGAAAGTTAATAGAAACCCCTTAACAATACAGTGTAGGAAAATAGTTAGTTAGTAGTAGCAAAAAAATTGGGAAGTCTGGTAGTATTTTCTCCAACTAATATATTTTACTAAAATGTTTAAGCTTTCATGGTAATTAAAAATCTTAATACATAACTCTTAAAAAAAACCAAAGAAAAAGATGAACAGTCTGATGACATTTGGATAAAACAATAAAATACTTGTTTTTTTTTATTTTGACAATGTAAGATTGATTCTCTAGCAGTTTTCAAACTCAAAGCAGCTTTGTTCTAGTTTCATAAAATCAGTTAACATGCATGAAGAGTTATGACATCTGGATTCAAGTCTCACCTAATTTTAAACTACAACAGTTCATTTTATTTTGGGCAATTGAAATTTATTCTTTTTAATTTCCTTCTGCTTTAGGATACAAAGATAGATTTTCAATTCAGCATTTGCTTATTGGCACTCTTCAAAAAATAAATACAAATATTCTTTGGATTGGATGCTGTTGAAAAATAAGGAATTAAAAAGCAATTCCCACATTTATATTTTTGTTAAAGGTTATTCAGCATAAGTTTGAAAAGCCTATCCCATGATATAACATCATCAAAAATTTGTTTCTAGCATAATATAAGGGGTCACAGTAGCCTAGTGATTAAGACACTGGACTATCAACTAGAAGGTTGCCAATTCGATATCCAAGTAACAGTGTTATGGACTGAGCTTCTATTCTTGCCCCATCTCCTGCCAACCTAGCAGTTTGAAAGCTCGTAAATGTAAGTAGATAAAATAGGTACCACTTCAATAAGGGAGAATATTTGTAGCTCAGAGTTGAAATGATGAATCCTTGATGCTTTCTGAGCTTGGTTGTTTTCTTGAAGATGTTTCATTACCTGAATTATTTGGATGTGGGTAATGAAATCTTTTCAAAAAGTACCAAGGTACTTTTGGACTCCTAGGTACCACTGTGGTGAGAAAGGAACAACATTCCATGCAACTTGGCACATAGTCATGCAGACCATATGATCATGGAAGTGTCTTCAAACAACCCTTCAGTTCCAAAACAGAGATGAGCACTCTTAGGGCACTGTTAGAGCTCAGGACTGGGCAGGGAAATCTTTTCCTTTACTATTAGTGTAACATACATAACATATGTAACCAATAATTGTGGTTTTCTCAAACGAAGTGATTTTTATATAGAAGATGCTATAAATATTTTTAAAAAGCATTACTAAGCTTCATCATGCAGTTTATATGGAACGCTATATCATGGAATGCTACATCATTCAATACTCAAGTACTTCAATCTTCCCAATTCTTTCACTGCTCTTCACACTGACATTTCTGTTTGCTACGCAGTGAAAAAGAGAATACTAGATATATCCCACAGGATATATTCATTAATAAAAATGAAAAAATGCATGAAGCAGGATCATTGTCTCAAAGGCCAGCTTAGAACATCGGAACACCAAAAATAATTTTCCCACAATTTTACTTATCCATTTGCTCTGATTTTTTTCCCACCTGTCTGTCTTATGTTGTGTTGCAGCTGGATTTCGAACCTATCTTACTAGTCTAGAAAGCTTTGAAGATATTTTATAGGTTAAAAAATGGCAATATCATCTTCAATAGCATCCTTTCTCGATACATTTGATATGATTAGAAGTAAACAATTCAAATACCAGCTGAAACATGAGTGTGCATACAAAAAAGACAGGCAATCTGCATGCATATTAATGGATGGCCACTAGCAACTCAGTCCAGCATATGAAATAATACATATTTCCACTGTATTCCAGTACATCTCCTATAATACTGCTTTATAATTATTAATTAAAAAGGGAAAGAAGCGTTATTTCCCCATCCATCAAAGTATCTAACATTTGTCTCAAAGACATAGGTATGAAAAGCTAATTGTCTAAGGTATTTCCTGAAAACTTAAATTTCAAAATTAGTTCTCCCATTCTAGACAAAACATATATCTCCTACCTACCTTTTGTTCCCACCAACTCAAGTGTGAATATCCATTAGGAACATTTTAGGATCACTTCCTACACAGGACTATTTACTAGTTAACATCACATATTACCCTTGGTAGCTTGCACTGAGCCTGAAAATGAAATAAAGAAACCAATATATATATGTATATATCTTTTCGTAGATTTTCACGGATACAGGTCTTGGTGTGTTCGGGGCTTTTCCCGTGTAAGATTGAGAGTATCTTGGCAATGTTTCAATGAGGTCCCACTCGCCATCTTCAGACTGGTGCTTTCGGCTTCGTGCTTGTGCGAGCAAAGCATGATCGGAACTGCCGTCTCCCTATAAATACTGGTGGGGAGGTTACAATCTCCCCACCAGTATTTATAGGGAGACGGCAGCTCTGATCACGCTTTGCTCGCACAAACACGAAGCTGAAAGCACCAGCCTGAAGATGGCGAGTGGGACCTCATCAAAACATTGCCAAGATACTCTCAATCTTATATATATACTGTATATATGAAACATCACTTTCTTTTCAAAACATGGGGTTAAGCATATCTGAACAACCAGAACTGATTTTCTCACCTAATACTGTATTTGGAAGAGAGATACATATTTTTCATAGCCAACTCTATTGAACAACATTTGTCAAAAATAGATCTGCACAAAGTGCTTTGGAAACAATCTTAGGACTTTCAGTCACCACAATCTATTGAAAACACATGCGTATTAAACATCCTTTTGCATTGCAATGACATTGCATAATTTTATATCGACCATAAGATCTCCGACTTACATATGGAAATATGAATCACTGTTTGTAATGGAAATAATGAGTTATAGCAGCTGCAACTTATCAAATAAAGAATCAGACTTACAAAAATTAGTAAAATACAAAAATTAGTGAAAATACAAAAATATCATAATAATTAATAATGGAGAACAAAAAAGACTAATATTATTAGACTACCATATTTTAGTGATTTACTCAAAATTATTAATTAATTGCATAGTCTATTATTTCTTTCATGATTACATTTTAAAATTAATTACATTTGTAATGACTCTACAAATTTTAGAACAACCAGACTAAAACCCTCCTCTTTGAAGAAAGGATACAAGTTTTAATTATTAGTTTTATCTACTATTTGGTTTTATTATGAATGAGACGAGAGAGAGGGGAGGGGGGAAGAGAAAGAGAGAGAGAGAGATGCGTTTGTTCACTGCCCATATTATAAATACTTAATTAAGGTTCGCCACCCAATAGAGAATTAAAACAGTATTATATCTGGACAATGCTGTCTCAGTTACAACATCCAATGTCTTCCCTACATTAAATATTATGAGTTCCAGCAATATGATTGCAAACTTTCAATACTTAGTATGATTCCTAAGTTAAAACCTCAAGAATATGAGGTTATATTTGTCCCACTAATTGTTCAGTAGATGTCCAAGAAAGCAAATAGTGTTAACAAAACCCCTTAAATAATCCAAGCCAAGACAGAGATAAACAAGCAACATAATGGCTTGTTTTTCTGCCCACTAAGTGACATATAACTCCATACGAAAGGCTGTTTTCATTCTCATGTTTGCAGTTCAACCAAGACAGGTGTCAGTTTTATATAGGATTGAAAACAAAGATCTCAAGATTTAGATAGTATTAAATACTTTGAATGCAATGCAGAATCTTGTTTTTAAAAATGAGCTTGGCTTTTCACTTAAACCCCAATGTTGTCCTGTTCTACATTTTCTTTCCCTTGAATCCACAATTTCATCCCTCTTTTCCTTGAGACAAATTTGATCTCTGCTCTGATTTCCATTTCTTCCCAAATGAAAGCAAATTACAAGTTCAATGTGTCTCATAGTTTCTCATATAGAAAATGGGGAAGGAATCCTTGCAGGAAAAAGATGAAGAAGTGTAAGACCTGGAGGATTTATAATAAGAAATAATGAAGGGCTTTGCATGCCATTAAGATAATAGCAAAGTAAACTCTAAGTAGGCTTCTCAGAGGAATTCCACAAAAATATCAATCTTAGCATTTGTTTTTGATAGAAATTTGCTTCACTTTGAAGAATAAGGAAACCAAAAACACCTTAACCTATAGGTAACATAGAGAATGGATAAAATAAAGTATTCCTAACTATATTTAAATTTTGTAGGTTATGTGATCCTATCATCCTATTCTGCTACATGCATTCCTGTTCTAGGAAAAATGCAAATGCATTTAAGGCAACTACCATCAGAGAGTAATAAAAATGATATTGATCTTCATTATAATATAAAAAAATGATGACAATTATCACTTGATGAATTTGATTACTTTGTGTTTATAGACAAAGCCTCTTTTAAATCATAGAGGTTTTTACACACACCAGCAACAAAATACTTGTACTGCATAACTTTCAGTTAAGGAGGAGGATGATCCAGAATAAGCAATTCAAAAAGCATGTGTACATTTGACAAATTATTTCTGCACTTCGAGGTTCAACTCTTAGAAAAATTATGTCTTAAACAGGGGGGCTCTATAATTCTAAAAGATTCTGTTCTTGTTTTGAGAAAAACTCAATAACTATAGTTCTAACTAATAACTTAAACTATTTTATAGACTCTGCATAATAATTAAGGCATCAGATTAGAAATCAGGAGATTGTGATTTCTAATCCCACTTGAAGCACAGAGCCCGCTGGGTGATCTTAGTCCGGTCATTTTCTCTCACCCCTATGAAAGAGGCAATGGCAAACCACTTCTGAAAAATCTTACCAAGAAAACTGCAGGGTCTTGTCCAGGTGGTTTCCAAGAATAATATATTGAATGGAAGTACTGGGATGTAGTTAAGCTTCCAGAGTTGCATTTTATTGGACAAATCTTAATTTTAATGGAAAATAAGAATGTACACTAAAATGGGATGCAACTCAAAAATGTTGTTCAGTAAATTGTTTCTGTTGTAAGCTAATGTCACACAGTTCATCAGAGTTGCTAGTCTGATGTACATTCAGTTTGCTTGAAATTTTAGTTACAGCATCTAGTCATCTTGATTTCGCCATCTTTTTTAATTTTAATTAAAAATTTAACTTTACTTCAAAGCTCTTATTTCTTATTTACAAACAATCAAAATCTACTCCAAAAGCTGTTATTGTATTAGGTGCCCCAAATCTTTAAGTATTACCTTCATCATTAGTACTTCAAGTGATATCTCTGATTTTATTTTATTTATTTATTTATTTATTTGTTTAAACTTCTATACCGCCCCCTCTCCCAAAAAAGGGACTCGGGGCGGTGTACAGCCTACTAAAACATACAAGATATACAATAAATACAATTAAAAATAAATTAAATAATTTAATCCGGCTGTCTAATTCAGATTCAATTTAAAAGTTAAAAACTAAAAACCCCAATTAAAATTTAATTAAAAACCTGAAACACAGTTACTGGGCCAGGCCGGCCTGATTAAAAAATAACGTTTTCACCGCGCGCCGGAAGGTCAGGATATCCGTCATAGACCGTATCTCCGGGGGAAGATCATTCCATAGGGAGGGAGCCCCCACAGAGAAAGCCCGAACTCTCGGGGCCGTCAGCCGACAACGGCCAGACGGCGGTACCCCAAGCAGGGCAACCCTGTGGGATCGTACTGGGCGGCGGGAGGTTGACGATGGCAGTAGGCGGTCCCGTAAGTACCCAGGTCCCGAGCCATGGAGCGCTTTAAATACCATCAGTACCACCTTGAATCGAATCCGGTAGGCCACAGGGAGCCAGTGCAGCCTGCGAAGCAGCGGTGTAACGTGGGAGCTCCGAGGGGCACCCACAATCACTCGCGCGGCTGCATTCTGGACCAGCTGTAACCTCCGGAGACTCTTCAAGGGGAGCCCCATGTAGAGAGCATTGCAATAATCCAGGCGGGAAGTGACGAGGGCGGACGTGACTGTGCGAAGTGCGCCCAGATCCAGAAAGGGCCGCAACTGGTAAATCAGACGTATCTGATAAAAAGCCCCCCTGGTGACGGCTGCAATATGCTCTTCCAAAGACAGCCGTACATCCAGGAGGACACCCAGATTGCGCGCCCTTTCCACGGGGGTCAAAACCTCTCCCCCCACGGCCAGCGAAGGAACCAGCTGGCTGTATCTGGGCGCAGGAAACCACAGCCACTCGGTTTTAGTCGGGTTGAGCCGGAGCCTGTTACGACCCATCCAACTCCGCACGGCCTCCAGGCACCGGGACATTACTTCGACAGCTTCGTTGGGGTGGCCCGGGGTGGAGATGTACAGCTGAGTATCATCAGCGTACTGATGGAACTCCACCCCGAAGCCACGGATGATCTCACCCAGCGGCTTCACATAAATGTTGAACAGCAGGGGCGAGAGCACCGACCCCTGAGGAACCCCACATAGTAGGGTTAGTACTGAATAATATGTTCTTACTAGTGAAGCACTCTCCACAATTTTCATCTTTCCAATACTATAAAGGAATCCATTTTTCTTCATTTAGCCTTTCAGATGCTCCAACATCTATGTCACAAATGGGAATACCATAGCTTTGACAATATGTTCCTTTGGTGGCAGTACGATGCTTCTTATAATGCTTTATATAGATTGTCATGGTCTTTCTCCAAAGAAGAAACTTTTTTAATTTCATGGTCGGTCATAATTCCTACGGATATTTTAGACATGTAAATGAAGTTTGTTACTACTTCACTTCTCTGCTTATTTGTATGCAGCTAGTATTGCCTGTTAGCATACTGCCTATTAGCATAATACTAAAGGTTGGCTGTACATTTTACATATGACATAACACAATTTGGCTACAATTAGGGTTAACAGAATCATATTTGTCTGAAAGGAAGAGCTGATCAAAATGACCAGGGAATTTATTTAGGTTTGGATTTATCATCTATGACATAAATATAAAATTGGCAACATAATCTTCTATAGTTTTTATATCCACTTCACTGCCTAGGCAAAATTCTTCCCCAAATGGGAAATTCTTGTATCCCTTCTCAGGGGCTTTAGCTTAGTTTTTTGAAATCAAAATCAAATCAGCTCAATGTTGCTTCTTATAATTAAACAATTCTCAAAATACCTAGCATAGATTCAAGTTATTTTTATTTCAGCTGTGTTTGACCACATTCTACATGGCTTTCTTTTAACTATTATTTTTGTCATATTTGAGGCTTTTTTTCCTATGGTGTTGTTCTTTAATAACCTATCAACCAACCAAGCGACTGGCATTAATTCCTTTGTGGATTTGTTCAGTCAGAATACAAAATTGAGAGTGTTTATAAATATAAGAATTTAGATATAAAGTAGTGGCATTATGAACAAATTGCTATAATAAACTCACAAGATTGTCTCTATATAATGAACAATGCTTCCTGAATATAGTAGGTCTTAATTTTTATCTGATAGAAACAGCATTGTATGGATTTATTATGGAGTCCAGTGAGAATCTTAACAGTATTATATTCCAAAAAGTGGAGCAGTAATATTAGATAGGGAGAAATTATATTTTAGTGACAGGCTTCATATTGTGTGTACAAATGATTCTCATTTGAAGGAAAAAACTTGTCCAAAACTATGGAAAACTACTAACAGTCTTTAGACATCTCCATCATAGATGGAGTAAGGTTTTGGACAAAAACTTGTAGTAGATTACATTGCCATTGCTGAAAATTCTGTGACATAAAAGTGAGCTTTCTTAGCTACTTTATTTAGATTCTATCTATCTATCTGTCTGTCTGTCTGTCTGTAAATCTATATGTAGAAATGATTCCTTAAAAAGGCTATATATACATTTTTCTCTGTGTTTAAACTTTCTTTTACATCTTCCTCCCTCAGGTATTTGAAAATGTATTCTGGAAATAAGAATAAAGAAATTGATTCCAAATTAAAACACTGTCAACAGAAGGCAATCAAGGTCTATATGGAAGAGGAAAAGAAGATGAAAAGGAGACAAACAAAAATAAATTATGTAACAGAGAAAGACTCTATCCTAACAAGTCCTGAATTAAACAAGGAACAAAAAAACAATTCCAAAAAGGGTGAAGACCTTTCTCGAGATGATCTTTTATTTCTCCTGAGTGTGCTAGAGGGGGAGTTACAGGCCAGTATATAATTCTAATTTCATTACAAATTCTTCTTTTCTCTTTTTGTCTGTTATCCCTATACTGTTTGATTGCGTGGGGATGTCTAACAGAATCTAGGAATATGGAGGAGGAAGGAAGACCTTTACAGAAATGAAATGCAGAAAACATAAGGAAGCAACTCGATCTTAATCATTTCAAATCTAAGTTGATATTTGGCAGGCTACCAAGTCAAGGCTTTTAAAACTAACAAAATCAGGAAACAAGAATTATTTGGATTTCTGGCATAAACTTTATTGTTAATAGAGTACTGTAACAAAATTTTGAAAGTTTAGCAGAGTAGTTCTTCAGATCAATTTATACCAGAGGTGGTATTTAACCGGTTCGCACCGGTTCCGGAGAACCTGTAGCGATGATTAAGCATGGGTCGCGGAACCATTAGTAACTTCTGGCTGTCCATGCCCGCAAACCGGTTCTCCGGTCACTGGTCGCTCAGTTGCCCCACCCACCTGATGCTCGCTCATGCAGCTTGTCCGCCCACCGCTTGCCCTGCCTAGTCACTCCTCCCTTCCTATGTGGCACGCTGGCCATTGTGGCTTGCCTGACTTCTTTACGTGGTGCCTGCGCCCCAACTAAGCAGTCCTGATCTGCCTGCCCTGCTCACAGGTAAGCCTGCGAGTTGCGCTAGACCCTCGCCCACTGCCCGGGACCTTTCCGGGCAGGAGGCGGCCAAGGTGATGCCATTTTTGGGCCAGTCCAGAGGGCAAGGGGGCAGCAGTGGCAGCAGCGCAGCTATGGGAAGCAGCCCCAGGAGTACCTGGCCTCCCTTTCGGGGCACATCTGCTGCCCTCCTAGTCCAGCAGAGCAGGGAAAACGGAGGAAAAGCAAAGGGAAAGCCATTTGCTTTCCCCCTCCTTTTCGGGGCGCATCTGCCACCCTCCTAGCCCAGCAGAGCAGGGAAAGTGGAGAAAAGTGAAGGGAAAGCCATTTGCTTTCCCACTCCTTTTCGGGGCGCGTCCGCCGCCCTCCCAGCCCAGCAGAGCAGGGAAAGTGGAAGAAAAGTGAAGGGAAAGCTGTTCGCTTCCCCCTCCCTTTCGGGGTGCGTCCGTCACCCTCCCAGACCAGCAGAGCAGGGAAAGCAGAAGAAAAGTGAAGGGAAAACCGTTCACTTCCCCCTCCCTTTTGGGGCGCACCCACCCTCCACCACCACTGCCCGTCACCGCCATATGCTTCGAAAGGGAGGGCAGATGGATGTTCCGGGGCTGCTGCTTTCTTCATTGTCCCGCCGCTCACTACTCATAAGTTCTTCCAAGAAAAGAGGTGTGTGTGAGATATCTTCAAGGAAGGGAAGGAAGGGAGGGAGGGAGGGCAAGAAGGAAAGAGCAAGAAAGGAAAAAAGAGCAAGAAAGGAAGAAAGAGCAAGAAAGAAAGAGGAAGGGAGAGAAAAAATAAAGAGGAAAAAAGAAAGAAGAAAAATAGGAAGAAAGAAAGAAAGAAAAAAGAGGAAGGGCGGAAGGCAAGAAGGAAAGAGCAAGCAGAAAAAAAGAGGAAGGAAGAGAAAGACTGAAAGAGGAAGGGGGAGAAAGAGAGAAGAAGAAAAAAAGGAAGGGGGGAGAAGAATACTCTGTGCTATTATTTTTAAATGTTCCATTATTTATCATATATTAATATTTTGCACTGTCCCTAAACCTAAAGTGATTTTACTGCCTTTCTTTTGCCCAGATATTTTTCAGGGTTCACATGTCAATAGTTCAGAGCATAAATACAGGTGCGTTTAACAGAGTTGAAAGGGACTATGGAAAATTCTGAAGATACCAAAATCTGAATAGAGGTCCTGGGAAAGATATCAGAATAACAGAATAATACTTAGAAAGGGACCTTGGGGGGAACTCTATACGATTTCAGAGAAATGGCTGTCCAGTCTTGTGTTAAAAACTTCCAGTGTTGGAGCACCCAGAACTTCTGGTGGTAAGCAATCCCACTAGTTCTCACTGTCAGGAAGTTTCTCTTTACTTTTAGGTTGCTTCTCTCTCTGTTCAGTTTCCATCCTTCTGGTGCTTTGGAAAATACATTGCCCCACCCCCTCTTTATGGCAGTCCCCTAAAAGCCTGTTGCCTATCATCTTCTTGGGTAAAGCATGTGAGCCATTTCCTCCTTTCAGTGGTCCATGAAAGTACATCTATAGTTAGATAATAAACTCAAAAAAAAAGGTGAACAACATTTTTACAGAACTATAGATATATTGAGGCTGGGTGTGACAAGGAATGGCTGGGAGGGGAAGGGCCAGGTGAGGCACCCCTTGACGTGAGTTACATTGAGTTAGCCACACCCACCCAGTCACATAACCACCCAGTCACATGGCTACCCAGTCACATGGCCACCAAGCCAGGCCCGCCCAGTCATGTAACCCTAAGCCACGCCCACAGAACCAGTAGTAAAAATTTTTGAATCCCACCACTGATTTATTTGTACTGTGAGTAAGGCGGAGTTGTGTTCCTCAAATTTGTCTTCCCAAACTAAGAAACTTTTCTGTAATGTAGACAATCCTCGACTTACAACCCTAATGGAGCTTACAGTTGTAGTCATGATGTTCATAAAGTAGTTTTTACTATCTTTTCTGCAGTGATTATTAAGCAAATGCTGCAGTTGTAAAGCAACCATTACAATTGATAGTGAACACTGCAGTCATTAAGTAAACTCATAGTTTGCTATGGGGCATTTTTACTGAAATCCAGACATAAAAGCTAGTTTTACAGGTTGGTTGCCAACTGTCTGAAAAGTGGTCATGGGATCACATTGAGAGAATTACCTCATAAGTACATTTGGGGGGGCGGTGTCTGCCATAATAACCAATATCAGCTAAGTGAGCACTCCCTCATTTATATTGTTTAACTCACATATACAATTCATTTATATTGCTTCAAATAATAGCCTTAAAAACCATTTGTTTTTACAAACTGTACTAAAAATAAATGCAGTTTAGGATTTGAAATTAATTATATTTAATTACAAATTATTTTTATTTTTTCATAGTTAAGAACAATAGTAAATTAATATATCTTTAATTTATAAATTTCTTCCTTGATCTCTTCTTTATAATGACACCATACTAGAAGAAAAAAATAGCCTGGGAATTTAAGGAAAAAAAACCCACAAGGTTTATCTATCACTAGAAACTATGAAATATAATGATCAAATTGAACCTTCCATATATACTGATGAATTTTATGTATCAAGTGCTTTGTATATCAAAATATGATATAAATATATCATAAAGTCAGCAATATTACATTATAAAAGTTTTGAAATATTTGCTGAATATGAAAAACACACCTGCTTTAAGAATAAAAGCACACAATGAATTTAAGTGAAATGTATTTAATTACATTGAGGATATGAATATTTACAATATCGACATAATTTGAAAAGTTTATACTTGTTTGATTAAAACAAAGGAAATTCAAATATTTGTATTTGTATAAATGTAGAAATTTATAAAAGTCTACCTATGAAACCTCAGAACCAATATCTGAAAAATTCCTACATATACTGCTTCCTTATAGTACACTTAAAAATACCCAGTGCAGCGTCATGAGATTTTATAATGTTCATATTCCAGCAGTTTGTGTGATTCACATTTTTAAAATCTATTTTTCCATTCTAATTTTCTTTTCTTTTTTTCATAGACAACAATACTGAACTCTGCTTATTTTATTACAGCCCTATCCACACTAAGCAGAGTCACATCAGAATAGGATAAACCAAGTTCATTTAGTAACGATTTTTTTTTGATTAATACAATAGATGAAAATTCCCATATCCAGTTTTAAAGTTTTCAGATATGTGTACATTTCTTCTTGACATCCAGAAAAATCATTAGACTTGAAAAATGTAAAATATGCCAATAAATTTTCTTGGATTTTCCAGATTGTATTCTCAATTTAATAGAAACATAAGAAATTGCCTCGATCCAATTTAGGCTCATTGTCAATTGATTGCTATTTTCTGCATATCTCTCCAGGGTCTCAAGGAGAAAGTGTTTCAGTATTTTTAATTGGAAATCTTGGGACTGAATCCTGAGACATTCTGTATTAATTGCAGGTATTTTAAATGCAGTATCATATTAAAATTGAAGAAATATCTAAATATTGATAGCAATAAATTGGCACAGTATAAACCATAGAATGAGACTAAGAATAATTTCTATTCAAGTGATTGAAAATCTATCCTCATTTAACAGATCACTGAAGATTAGAATATTAGGACTTTATGTTAAAAGAAAACCAAATTTTGGAGGCAACATAAGACCATATAAAGAATGATAATCAAAAAATGATTTCATGTTTGTTGTAGTATGCACTTTCCAGTTGGAAGCATAGACTATTCTTGTAGCAGTTACCAAGAATAAAACTAGCCTAATATACTTTCTGGGAATAAAAGGTTTATTCAATTTAAAAATAACAGGTTTGAAAGGAAATTCAACATTTGTAATTTGCTTCTGTGGTAGGAAATATTGCCTTCTGTGGGTTTGTTTGAACTAGATACCAAGACACACTTATGTTGAAGCATATATTGATTTAATGATAATTACAATAAATCAGAGGCAGAAAAGAATTATCTAAAGTGGGGTGGGGTTATAGAATGTCTTTATAGACATGTGCAAATAAACCTTTTCATTCGATTGGACACATTATACTTACACTGAATCAGCAAGAATTCAGTGATAAAGTCCAACTAGTAACTTGCATATTACAGATAGTGATTAGATCCAATACACCTTCTACAAAGTATAGATTAAACGAGTCGCTTCTTGAACAATGGGTCTTTGTTTTAAACAAAGTTATCTCATTCTCGTCCCAAATTTGATATTTTCATTTTAACTTTATCTGAAAGATCTTGGTTCCCAGACCTAGCTACTGCAATTCTTTACCCTATAATACACACCTAGTGCTGGTCTGTATTATTTCCATATAAAAGTTTCATTATCTTATCAACACCTACTTACTTTAACTATAAACACCATCTGACTTTTCTGACTGCTCAAGAAAGACTGCTAAAAAATATTCTAGTTGTGACTAAGCTATTGCTTTCACTTTGGGTAGTTCAATCTAAATTCCCAGGAAAAAATTTTCCTTCAATCATTCTACTATAAATCATTTTTCAAAATTGCTGAGCTTTACAAAATTTCCATCAAATATGAATGAGGTAGAATTTCAATTAAATATGGTGTACTTGATTTTTAAAGGTAATTTCTTAGGATAGTTTTATAAAAGGTATTATTAGGGTCTGTCTGTGGCCTGAAGGTTCCAATTCATAATTCCACAAATTTAAGGTCCTGAAAATCTTTAATTATATTTGAAAAAATATTGGCATAGATTACATAGATAATCATAAACAGGCATGCGTCATTCTGTCAATTTTCAGTCCAATCTTGTTTTAAACAACTATATGGTATTGGAATGAATGCTGCAGAAGGTCACATTCTCTGCACAGTGTTTTTTATTGGTTGTGCTAATACATGTATATAACAATAATACCAGGACCTTCTCCATTGTGGTGGAGATAGCATTCAGGATTGGGTGATCAGTCTCTGCCTGTGATTGGACTGAGTCTGTCAAAACTTTGATGACACTCTCTCTGCTGCTAGGGACCTCCCCAGAAATGGACTCAGTCAGCTTGTTGGACGACGTGTTAATTTCTTCTCCTAGCAAATTTAACAAATCCTTTCAAATTGATTGGAAAAATAGGAATAAAACCACCAATCCTGAATTCTATTGCAAGCCAGAATCAGTCTACTGCTTTGACAGCTGTCAAACTGCAGCGTGGCCGGGGCTCGGCCCCGGTCGTTGGACTTTTGATCGGCTGAGGGCCGATCTACAAGGTACTAAGATTCTGGTTGTGGGAAGAGTTTGAGTATCATCCTCACCTCCTTCCCGCACTTTGGCTTGGGAGGCTCCCAGCAGTTTCAATCATTGGAGACGCTGAGATTAACCATGGAGCCTTTAAAGGGGCAGAAGACCTGCAGCAAAGAGTACAGGTAGTGAGAATAGCTTCAGGAAAGTGAAAGGCTGCAGCGTGATCGGGGTGACTCCAGAGTAAGATGGTTGGAATCAGAGATGGCAGAATCACAAAAGGCTAGCCGCGATGTCAGGAGAGTGGAGGGGGCGGCTCGACAGCCGTCACGCTCTCTAAGCCCAGCAGCCCCAGAACAGATGGCTTCATTTTACAGCCCAAAGCCAAAGGACAAGGCTGCAGAAACCCGAAAGGGCTTCAAAACAGCAGAGAGGGACGAGCGCCGCAGGAACAAGGCGCTGGATAAAGTGTGGGCTCGAGGGAAAGAGCAAAATGATGAGGAAATGGCGCCCTGCATTATTTCCCACCCAAATGACAGTTATCACAGCAGTTATCAAGAAGAAAGGTAACTGCAAACTGACAGGACTGCAGTAGCAGAAGCGGCCATAGGGGGAGCTGAAGAGCAGGAATCTATTCAGGCTTCTGAGAAATTTCTTCTCTATCTGCCCAGCAACAGAGCAATTGACAGTTACTGATCAGAGGCACAGAATGACTCCGGAAGCAACCTTTACTCCCATGTCAGCTGGGATCAGACCAGTTAGGGCACAGCAACCTGAGTTCCAGGTTAATATGCAGGCTATGTTAAATGAGGCAGTGAGGCAAGGAGTGTCAACTGTCTTGAGAGAGACCAGAGGTTCTGCCTCAGAGGTTTCTACTTCCTCATCCAGACGCAGTAGGAGACACAGGTCTCATTATGATGATTATCTTTTCCCTGCATACAGGTGTGTATATTCCTGCTGTAAGCTCCCACTCCATCACATCTGACAGTGGCCAGCTGATGGACGGAAACTATTCTGATGATGAGGGCCTCAACGAGGCTGACCAAGGCTCTATCCTTGGCTTGCTCCAACCTGCCATCTTTAGATCTCTCCTCTTTCAGGCCAAAAAGGCCACAGGGCGAGGCTTAGTCCCTGAACTGCAGGAGCCTGCAGACCCCTCTGAAAACTCCAATGATCCACTGTTTTCTGAGAAAACAGTCACAGCAGATGTCATCCCTGCACCAAAGATGTTCACCACAGTCATCCAAAGACAGTGATCATCCCTCGGGTCCAGTCCAAGCCCTTTCTCCCTAGACAAGAAATTGTTTAATGTAGGAGGTGATCTTTCCAAGGCCCTGGAAGTCCCTTGTGTTGACATCCCAGTTGCAGCCCTGCAAGCCAACACAAACATCCCTGGGGAGCTTGAGGACTCACTGAAGGCTGAAGACAAGAACGCTGAGCAAACGTTGCAAAGAACACACCTGTCAACAGCATGGACAGCGAAAGCTCCCACAGCCGCATCTTTCTTCAACAGGATCTCTTTCATCTGGTTCCAGGAGCTACAGGAGAGAATTCGACTGGACGATGTCAAGATCACACCTGCATGTGAACAAACTATTGGCAGCAGTAGAATTTTCAGCTGATGCCACACTGAGTGCTGCCAGATTTGCGTCCAGGGCAATAGGGGGAACAGTGAGCTCTCGTCGCTTGTTCTGGCTAAAGCAATGGCAGGCTGATATGAGGCACAAGTGGAGGTTGGCCATGGCCCCATTTAAAGGGGATAAATTGTTGGAGAGGCTCTGGACAAGGTCCTAGTGGACTCCAAGGACAAAGGGAAGATTTTGCTGTCCAAGCAAGAAAAAAAGTGATTTTATACCAACTCCCTATGCCAGACGCTCCTGTTATAGGACCCCCGAAACAGGAGAGGGATTCCCCAGACCCGAGGTCTTTCACCCCCAGGCAGGAACAAAGCCAGGACATAGGCAGAGACTGATCACCCAATCCTGAATGCTATCTCCACACAGAGAAAAGTCGTATCAGGTTAGGACCAACAACCTTTCTGGCTTAACTTAAAACAACAAATAGTTTATTCTGGTTGTAAAGTTGCTGAAGGGGGAAATGACATGAAAATACTGCCAAATTTTGCACCTATCAGAGTCAAATTCTAGGTGGTGGGCAGAGTTTGCCTGCAATACTGCACTTTTAACCAGTGAGCTACCAGAATCCCACATAAAATATGAGAAATGACAAAAAAGATACTGAAATTACTATTTATTTGCACACTTATTTATAACTTCTTTTTTTCCATTATTTCTTAGAACTATTAAGCTTTGGAATAGGTGAAATCAAGGTTAGTGGCAAGAGAGTAAAGAATGAATTAGGGGAGGGAAGGAACAAACCATTGCTTTACATAACTGCTGTTGTTTTAATCACTTTTCCAAATTTCAAATACACGTACCAAATGAAATTTAAACAATATTGAATAGCTCTCAGAAGAAATGATCAGTCATATAATGAGGTACTCTTAAATTATGCAGTAAATGCAAGATAAAATGCAGAATTATTTCAAACAGCTCATATGCAGAGTTAACCTTATTGGAGTGATTTGTATTTCTGCAGGCTCAGGATGAAGTGATAGGAGTTTTAAAGGCTGAAAAAATTAACTTGGATTTACTAGAAGCACAATATGGCTTTGTTACTCCAAAAAAAGTCCTTGAGGCACTTCAGCGAGATGCTATACAAGCCAAAACTACATTATGGCAAGAGGATATCTATGAAAAACCCATGGGAGAGGTATGTATGATGCATGTTTAAACCAGGATAGAAGCATACAGGGATTAATCCTACAATTAGATGAATAGTTGATTTACAGTAACTGAAGAAGGGCAAGTGTCAACAAAGCAAAATATTGTTTTTCCAAACAGCATAAACAGTGAGTTCAGAACTTAAGGATCTCAGGCTTTAAATCTTTACTATGAACTGACATCTACTTTAGTTGTGAATTTCAAAGATAATAAATTTAAATGCAGCTGTCAAAAGATAGGAATTCTAAACAATTAATGAACCTACTTTTGAATTAAGTCAGCACCTAAAACAAAACCAACAAGCTAAGGGATCATCCATAACTATTCCACATTGCTAAGACACTTACCTCTGTAGCAATTTGACTGCCCTTTCCTCTTCCCTTGATATGTGAATAAACAATTCATGTATAGTGTTATGCTTGGACCGGATACATTTCTAGGCCTTAGGAGCCGGAAAATGTAGTAATTTTCAGCCAACTGGCATGCAGACTTCATTGCAGCAGCATCACAATCAAACTCTGTCTCTGTTTATACAAGTTAATTATTTTTGAATGGTAACCTTTGACTTTGTCAGATATTCAGTGTCAGCAGATCTTGCTCTAGCAAAATCAAGGCTTATCCTAGGACAAATTATGTGTAAACAAGCAGGCTTAGGAGCCCTGGAATGTGATGTGTTCTGTAAATACACAAACAATTTAAAAACAGAGTTTATTTCTATACACCAGACTTACAGAACTTTTAACAGTATATGCACACACATACATTTATTTGTTTGTATATTTGTGTGTATGTATATGGGTGTATGCAACAATACATGCCACAAGATTTTAATTAGATCAAAAACCAAAACACATTTTGAATAATATGTGAAAGATTCTACTAAAAAGGGCAAGATAGATAAAGAAAAGATAAAGAAGGAAAATGGGGGTGAGATAAATAAATGGATAAAATATCAAGATTACTATGTATGAATTGTTTCAGTTGAAAAGAGAATGCAAAGATGCTGCAGGGTTGGGAGCAGGGTTGTTACGGTTCTGCGCAGTTCGGAGAACTGGTAAATCATGCCCCTGGCTAGCCCTATCCCTCTCTGTCCGTCCCTCCCCTCACCGCCCAGTCAGTCCTTATTGTGCATGCATGACACTGTGCACATGCCCAACATTGCTGACTGCATTCTCTCCACCCAGTCACTCCTTAAGGTATTTCTTTTTTTTCTTCCCGACGATCAGCTGTTCCGATAATCAGCTGTGCCAGGATCCCCCTTGCTGTCTTACTGCTTTGTCCAGGAGGCTTCCCTGAGGCCCAGGAAGCAAAAAGGGGTACAGGGGGGTGCTGCGCGCTTCCCCGTGCTCCGTTTTTTGGTCTTCTTGGGCCTCAGGGAAACCTCTTGGGAACAAAAACACCCCCCAGGAGACTTCCCTGAGGCCCAGGAGGCCAAAATACAGAGTGCGGGTGCTCCAAAAAAAGAAGCTACCTGCCCAGTCACATGGCCATGCCCACCTAGCCATACCCACCTAGCCATACCCACAGAATCAGTTGCTAAAAAATTTGAATCCCACTCCTGGTTGGGAGGATTGACATTTGGCAGCCAATGTGAAGGGAAAGCAGATATAGGATTGCAAATAAATTCCTGTAGATTTCAGATTATCCATTTATGATTAGTAAGATAAGGTCTCAGGCTTCTAGGTTTGAACTTTTATCCTGGGTAATTTCATAATAGTTTTGTTTGCTTGAAAGGGAAATCCTCTATTGGTATAGAATTTATTTTTATTTTGACAGGCAATAGGATGGCAGTAACAATAAAAGCAAGTAGCCTTCACTTCTATTAAGCTAGCTATTCAAAATTTCAATATTTTATTTAAAATTATAATAAGATAGAAATTTGAAGAATGAGCATGGATAATTAAAAAACTGAACAATAATAAAATAATACAGACATTAGCTAGTTCCTGCTTCACAGAAATATACATAACTAGGTATGTAGTTCATTATAGCTCAACATTAAGATTGCCGGGAGAAATATCAACAACCTCAGATATGCAAATGATACCATTCTAATGGCAGAAAGTGAAGAGGAACTAAAGAGCCTCTTGATGCAGGTGAAGGAGAGTGCAAAAGTTGGCTTGAAACTCAACATTAAGAAAACTAAGATCATGCCATCCGGCCCTCTCAATTCCTGGCAAATAGTTGGGGAAGAAATTGAGGTAGTGACAGATTTTATTTTCCTGGGCTCCAAGATCACCGCAGATGGGGACTACAGCCAAGAAATTTAAAGACTTTTGCTCCTGGGGACAAAAGCTATGGAAAATCCAGACAGCATATTAAAAAGCAGAGACACCACCCTGCCAACAAAAGTGCATATAGTTAAGGCTATGGTTTTCCCAGTTGCAATGTATAGCTGTGAAAGTTGGACCATAAGAAAGGCTGACCGCCAAAGAATTGAGGCCTTTGAACTATGGTGCTGGAGAAGAGTCCTACAAGTCCCTTGGACTGCAAGGCAATCAAACAGGTTAGTCCTAGAGGAAATCAACCCTGACTGCTCTTTAGAAGGCCATATCCTGAAGATGAAACTGGCCACCTGAGAAGGAAGGATTCACTGGAGAAAAGCCTAATGCTGGGAAAGATTAAGGGCAAAAGACGAAGGGACATCAAAGAATGAGATGGCTGGATGGAGTCACTGAAGCAGTAGGCATGAGCTTACATGGACTCCAGAGGATGGTAGAGGAAAAGGAAAAGGAAGGCCTGGAGGAACATTGTCCATGTAGTCGCGATGTGTCGGACATGACTTCACAACTAACAACAATAACATAGCTCAACATAAACAATATCATGAACAAAATGTTGTCACTGAGCATTTTCCAAGTTTAAGAAGAAACATTAGTAAATATTCAAAAAAGATTTCACACTCAGATTTAAATCACTGTCAGGCAAAAAAATCATGGCCAGAATACTGTATTTATAATGTAAATACAATTGTATAATTAATGAATTTTCAAATTCTAAAGTCTAAAATTCTTAGAAATAATCTAAGAATCTTCCTCATCACAGATTCCAAACATAACTTGGACTCTTATTTTGGATAAATTTTCCTCCTCATACTATATGGCAGCAAAAGAATTTCTAACACTACTAGACTTGCCAATATTAACTGCAAAGAAAAAAATCAAAACGATATTGTTCTATTATATTTATTAAAGTTCAGGAAGTGGAAGAGTCTAACAAATACCAGCCAGAACATTTCAAAAATCTATTCCAAAATTACAAAGACAAAATATTATTTTGTTACTCATATTAGATGTTTATCAAAAACAAGGAGCAACATAAAAAATTACACCTGGAGCGCAGAAAAGAAGCAAGCTGCTAAGTAAATTCCTCACAGTGATCTGATAATTTATCATATGTCTGGATCTCATTATCATTGATATTTTAATAGCTGACATTACTTTAAATGATGCCAACAGCATGGGAGCTCTGGCAGTTGAGAATTACGAAATTACAGTAATTCTATTTTGGTTCCAGTTCTCGGCCTATGAATTTCCAGTAACAAATATGTGTGGCATTCTCTTCTCCATGAGATACTAGCAGGGGCAAAAAGATTGTTTTTTTAAAAAGTTCACTTGGTGCCAATTACTCATCAGCCTTGAAGATATACAAAACCATTTTATAAAGACCATTTCATTTCACATGCATCTAATATGTAAACCACTCTCTTAGTGCCGGTTTTTTAAGTAATGCTGAATAATATTCTAAAGTTGGTAAAATATTATGGACTAGGTTTGAAAATATGAGAATGAATGATATATTATTCATCCACATATTCAAGCATAATCCTAACCCTAACCCAAAGCAAGGTGAAGCTGAGATGGTTGAAATGATTCTTTCATCCACATAAGAGATTATATTTAATTTTGTCTCTAGTCTGAAATTATTTCCAGATTTTGTGTTTACAATGAAAAAAAAAAAAGAAACTTTGATTTTGTTTTTGTAAATTAGATAGACTTATTGTTATAGAAATGACTTGTACATATTGTGATGTAAAAACAAAAAGTTGTGGTTGTAATGTTGTTACCTTCGACTGTGCCAAAGAGTGGGAAGTTGGTGCCTTTTTCTTTTTTTTTCCCGTTACACTATACCCACTCTTTTTCTCTTCCTCTCTTCTTACTTTTCCATGGTTTTTTCCTTTTATTTTATACTTTGATAAATTAATTAAAAAGTTAGATTGTAAATCACTTCTCTAGAAACCCTGAATTTAAGTTTGTTTATATTAAAAACAACTAACAGAAAATTTGTTTAGTTTAAATGTTTACCATTGCATTAAAGGTGCTACCATTAAAAAATCCTTAACTTTGTATAACAATAAGTTAGTTTTACAAGAGATGGATAGATTTTCTATTTCAAAAATACATGCCACTGCAAAGATGAGAAAAGTTCCAAGACCATCCAACAGCATTTTCAGTCAATAAAATGGAGAATTATTAAATTAAATATTATGGATTTATTCCACATCAAATATAAGGAGAAATTATAAATGACAAACTTCAAAAGTGTACCTTGTTTGTAGTTATTACAAACATTAGCAAATTAAAAAGTTAAGTCAGCATACAAGTGAAACTCGAAAAATTAGAATATCGTGCAAAAATTCAATTATTTCAGTAATGCAACTTAAAAGGTGAAACTAATATATGAGAGACTCATTGCATGCAAAGCAAGATAGTTCAAGCATGATTTGTCATAATTGTGATGATTATGGCTTACAGCTCATGAAAACCTCAAATCCACAATCTCAGAGAATTAGAATATTACATGCAATCAATAAAACAACAATTGTACATAGAACAATATCAGACGTCTGAAAAGTATAAGCATGCATATGTACTCAGTACTTGGTTTGGGCCCCTTTTGCAGCAATTACTGCCTCAGTGCAGCGTGGCATGGAAGCTATCAGCCTGTGGCACTGCTGAGGTGTTATGGAAGACCAGGATGCTTCAGTAGCGGCCTTCAGCTCTTCTGCATTGTTCGGTCTCATGGCTCTCATTTTTCTCTTGGCAATGCCCCATAGATTCTCTATGGGGTTCAGGTCAGGCGAGTTTGTTGGCTAATCAAGCACAGTAATCCCATGGTCATTGAACCAGGTTTTGGTGCTTTTGGCAGTGTGGGCAGGTGCCAAGTCCTGCTGGAAAATGAAGTCAACATCCCTATAAAGCTCGTCTGAGGAAGGAATCATGAAGTGCTTCAAAATCTCCTTGTAGACGGCTGCATTGACCCTGGACTTAATAAAGCATAGTGGACCAACACCAGCAGATGACATGGCTCCCCAAATCAACATAGACTGGAAACTTCACACTGGACTTGCAGTGTGTGCCTCTCCATTCTTCCTCCAGACCCTGGGTCCTTGGTTTCCAATTGAGATGCAAAAGTTGCTCTCATCAGAAAAGAGGACTTTGGACCACTGAGCAACAGACTAGTTCTGTTTTTCTTTAGCCCAGGTAAGATGCTTCTGACGTTGTTTGTTGTTCAGGAGTGGCTTGGCAAGAGGAATACGACCTTTGAAGCCCATGTCCAGGATTTGTCTGTGTGTGGTGGCTCTTGATGCACTGACTCCAGTCTCAGTCCACACCTTGTGAAAGTCCCCAACACTTTTGAATGGCCTTTTCCTTACAATCCTCTCCAGGCTGCAGTCATCCCTGCTGCCTGTGCACCTTTTTCTTCCACACTTTTCCCTTCCACATAACTTTCTATTAATTTACTTTGATACAGCACTTTGGGAACATCCAACTTTGTTTGCAATTACCTTTTGAGGCTTCCCTCCTTATGGAGGGTATCAATGATGGTTTTCTGCACAACTGTCAGGTCAGCAGTCTTTCCCATGATTGTGATTCCTACTGAACCAGACTGAGAGACCATTTAAAGACTCAGGAACCCTTTGCAGGTGTTATGGCTTAATTAGCTGATTAGAGTGGGACACTTTGAGCCTAGAACATTGAACCTTTTCACAATATTTTCACATCTTCTAATTTTCTGAGATTGTGGATTTGGGGTTTTCATGATCTGTAAGCCATAATCATCTAAATTATGACACATCATGGCTTGAACTATCTTGCTTTGCATGTAATGAGTCTATCTCATATATTAGGTTCACCTTTTAAGCTGCATTACTAAAATAAATGAACTTTTGCATGATATTCTAATTTTTTGAGTTTCATCTGTATATATTGTAATCGTAGACCAACATACCCCAAGAAAATTTCTGATGCTTCACAATGTACAAGTAAAAGAAACCAATGCTGTATATAAAATAGATAAAATTAGCAAAGCAATCAAAATATTTACAAAAACAAACAAAATAGCTCTCTCTTAACTATTTTTCTAAATAGATGAAAGAAACTACCATGAAATCACCAAGGGGAAGTTACTCTAGAGTGATAGATCTGAACTAATAAACACTGGCTTTTGGACCACCCAAAATTTTGCTTCAAGGTGAAACCTTCAAAATCCTTAGAATGTGTAACAGTTCTTCAGATACACTAATTCATACAGGGTTTCATAGGTTAAAAACAGCACTTTGAATTGCACTTAGAATCCTATTTGTAACCAATGAAGATCCTAGAGCACAGGTGTCTTACAATCATAGTAAGTATTTTTTCTCATAAGATAAGAATGCATTTGTATTAAATATTAGCCCCCAGATTTTTTTTCAAGTACAGTCCCACGTTCACCACATATGTTACAATGTATTCTAAGGAATACAAGGGAATGTGTATAAAACATATACAAAAAGAACAACAGGACTACAGTTATATCATATTAAAAGAGATGGTAGAAGTATGGGAAGTGTGTTGTTGGTATGTCTCTCTCTCTGTGTGAAATGAAATATCTTCCTCTGAAAATATAGATTGTTGAACTGGCCAATCCCTCTGTTAGGGATTCTTCAGATGGGAAAAGGTGCACCTCCATGAACAAAACATACATTTTTACATATATTTTGAACACGATACACATAAATTGTAATTTAACTATAATGATTCCAGACAAAAATGTCATCTTAGAGCATGATAATAAAAGTTAACAGAATTAAAAATGAAATATTATTGAAAAGGCGAATGCATTCTTGATTATATATTTTTACTGAAATTTGATCAATTAGTTGAGAGAAGTCAGTCAGATTAGTTCCCATGTTTTGTTTTGCTTAATAAAATTTAAAAAAAAATTTAAAATTTGGCCAATGCTGAAAAAATCCCACTTGTCCTGAACTGCTGAAGATGAGTAAATGACAACACTTGTTTAAAGCATTGATGTGTGTGTGTGTGTGTGTGTGTGTGCGCGTGCATGCGCTCACAAAGAATACACAAAGAATTTCATTTGGCCTCTTTTATTTATACTAATTCCACACAAATTTATCCCAAGTTTTATATGTAGAAAAAATGCAATATCTAGATTGCCAATCAGAAAATCCAGTCCAGCAGAGACAGGCCCTCTGATAAAATCATGAAGTCTAGACTATCTTGGTCAAAGGATTTCTAAGTCTGCCAAAACTATGAGAAATGTGGGAAATCTGTTTTATGTTATGTTTCCCTTTAATAGACAATAATTCAACTCATCAGTTTAACAATAGCAGCAACAAAGAACTTTCATCACCTAATAAGGAAGCTGAAACTAATTACTATATGGAATGAGCTCTGTTTTTGACTGGAACAATTTGCCAAACAGAGAGCACTTCATTGGTTAAAAAGGAGAGTTTTCAAACAAACAAACAATACTTGACTAAAACAACATGATCATCCAGAACATACTCTTAACTATGCAGACCAAATGATAAATGATAAATTCTTAACATTCCTCACCAAAGCCAGCGTATCAGTAAAATAGCAAAGAAGTATAGCCTAGAAAGAAAATGGGAAATGCATGCTTTGGCCTTCAGTCCTATAATCCCGAATATGATTAGACATTCTGGAAAGATTTGTTCATTTGTTTTTTTTATAACTAGCTTGTGTTTCATTCTAATCATTGACCTAAAGTATCGTTCTATAATGCACAACCAGGATTAAGACAACTGAGAAATAAAATCAGATAAAATCAAACATCACATCCATGATATAGTTCAAAATCTTTAATGATAAATTTTTTAAAATTCAGCTATAGTGCAGATTCAGACCGAATCTGAAGACTACAACATATAGTCTCCAACTTATGATCACAATTCAACACAATATTTTCATTGCTAAGCAAGACAATTTTTAAATTAAGTGTGTCCCCATTTTACAGTCTTTTTTACCATGGTTGTTAATATGAAATATGGATAAGTTATTTATAAATAATAAAGTACATAATAAATGTAATAACATACTCTTAGCCAAAATTAAGACCAAATAGTAGACATCTTTAAAACTGAACATCTTGTTACTTTTTTAGCTTGACAAATTGGTTGAAAAACATAAAGAGACGCATAGACGGATGCTTGGTCAGCTCCTGATGGTAGAAAAATCTCATAGGCAAACTTTGTATGACCTTGAGGACGAGAAGAGAAAACATTCAGAATACATGGAAAAAAGTGATGAGTTTACCAATTTATTAGAACAAGAACAAGAACGGTAAGACATTTTTACAGACAAGTAATAAAAATCATTGTATATTTTTGTATTCATTTAGATAAAGAATTTGAGTATATCAGTGATCTAATAAGAAGTCAATTTAACTTTATATAATATGAAGTTAGAGCTAGTTTGGTGTAGAAACCATGAGAGTGAATTCTAATCCTGGGGGGGGGTGGGGTGTCTGTCCCTGGTGATTATGAGCCAATCATTTTTTCCTCAGCCCTAGGAAGGACACAATGTACACCAATTCTGAAAAACCTCTCCAAGAAAACTGCAGGGGCATGTCCAGGCAATCTCTGAGAATCAGACATGATTGAATGGAAGAAAAAAAAATTAAGTTAGGTTAGATGTAGAAAATATATTTTAGTTTCACATGATAATGTAGAGACCAGTCTTTAAAAACATTTTGGAATCATTCATGTTTGCTGAAGTCTTTTGTTGTGAGAATTTCCTTGGATCCCTTTTCTTCTGAGCTGGGAAAAGAGCTCAAGCAATCAAGACGCAAGGCAAGCTGCTGGAAAGATCTCTCTTTTTATTCCATAACAGAGTCCCTGTTTGTGGCAGCTGGCGACTGACTGGTGCATTAGTGAGGTTTTTATAGAATTCTGAGCCCTTTGTTCTATGCTTGTGAAGGAAATGTGTATGTATGATTTTATGACCAGAAAAACTAGGGAACATTTCTTGCTTGCTATCTTCCTTATGAGTAGAGATTTTCCTGTGGGGGATATGGTTCTTGTCGCTGTTCTCTTTGGATGTAGGAAGTTTGGGCATAGGTGCCTTTTAATTTGGTTCACCGTCTGTAATAGGTCTCCATCTGCCTATAGTCTCAGCATTTGAAGGATCCCAGTACTTTGAGTTCATTGCTTTTCATGGCCTTTGAGGTCACTGGATACATTGTATCAATGAAACAATAAATCTTATTAATGGAGACAATATTGTTCTCTGGCAATAAGTGTTACTGGCAGTCGGAGCAGTTTAAAAGAAAAGGAAGAGGCAGGAGTATTTTCCCACGGGGATTTCCTCTTACTTCTAGGAAATTTTGAGGGGGATATTCTAAATTTGCAGGGAGTCCAACTTTTTTTTTTGGAGGGGGTGAGGTCCAAAATAAACGCACATGTTCCTTCTAGTTATTCATATCTCTAGATCAGATACAAGACACAAATTTAATCAAATTTATAGAGTCACTATTTAATTAACTTTGGATGGCTTACAATAAAAATTACCAATTAAAAAACCCCAGTAAAGTGAGATGATCTGATAAACCAAAATGAATCAAAAGAATCTTGATAATAAAATACAACTACAGATGGTCAAACCTGGGGAGCTTTCAAAGTGGTGTAAAGGATGGGAAGTCTGAGTCATTGGAACTTCTGGGATCTATTACATGACATGCTTTCAGACTGGGGTGGGATTCAACCGGTGTTACTACTGGTTCAGTGATTACGATCACCCTCAAATCATACCCACAACTGCTCCCAAACAAAAGAAAAAGATCTACAGTGCAACCTGTTACGTATATCAGGTCTTTAATGAACAATGGTTGCCATTGTGACCATGAACTTGTTATAGACAAATCTCTGAGGATCTAGTGTCCTGACTCCGAGACTGAACTCTGAGCCAAGAAGAATTGGTTAAAAGTATTGAAGGTCAAAGTTTGAACTCAAGAGCATTTGAAGAAACTGAAATGGCCTTCTGTTTGGCATCAGCTCATGCTATGCTTCATTTTTTCAGAAAGTACAACACTTTCTGGATGTAAATACAGCTGCTTTCTGTAAATGACTGGTTTCCAAAAATACTGGATTTAATTCCCTATTACTATTTTGCTGATGGATTTAGTAGAGATTAATTGACTACTTTGATTAAAAAAACACACACACAGCTAGTTTTGTTTCTACTGGAAACTGCTTCTGGACTTGGTGCTTAAGGTTGAAAAAAATGAAACTGATTTTGGGTTTTATTGATTAGATAGATGTGTTGTTATAGAAATGGCTAGTTTATACTATTATGTAAAAGTAAAAAGTTGAGGTTCGATGTTAGTTCTTATTTTACTGTACCAAAGAGAATCAGCAGTCAATGCCTTATTTTTCCTCTCTTCTCTACACTTTTCTCTTTCTTTTTCCCTCCTCTATTTTTTCCTTTTATTTGCTTTTGTATGTATGTATTTTATATTATAAACTAATAAAAATGATTGATATTGGGGCGGCGGGGTGTTAGAAAAAAGTCCCATCATTCCCTATTACTATTTTGCATGATAACTGGGGATAATGGGTCCAACATACCCGGAAAGTGCCAGATAGCCAAACACTAAATTCTGCACAGGTGAAATATTATGAGGTAATCCTAAAAGATTTAATAATTATAGAGCTTGCAATATTAGCACTTATGTGGCATTATATTGTAAAAATTAGATTCTGGGACTGATTTGGAGACGTCTATGCTTTCTTAACAATGCTATGTCTATACCTGAAGCCCCAATGCTGAGGAGTAGTAGTAGTAGTAGTAGTAGTAGTAGTAGTAGTAGTAGTAGTAGTAGTAATAGTAGTGCTTTATAGTATGCTCAGAACAACCATTATGGTATTTTGAGAGTCATAGTAATACTCAAATCCTAGAAGTCACGTATTAAAAAAATGCAAGGATAGGACCCCCACAAGTAGCAAGAGGTAAAAAATTTATTTATTTATTTATAATTTATTTATTTATTTATAATCGTATTTCTATACCGCTCCCTCTCCGAAAAAGGACTCGGGGCGGTGTACAGCCTAATAAATACATAAAATACAGAGATACAAAATTAAATAGAATTTAAAACCTGAATTAAACATGAGTATGGCTGCATCCCAAAAATTTTAAAAATAAGTTAAAATTTAAAAAATCCTATTTACTAAAACCCCTTAAACCCTTACTGGGCCAGGCCAGCCTGTTTAAAATTTTGTTTAAAATTAAACAAACATATCAAGAGAATATCCCTATGCATTTCAGATTTCCTCACCACTCTAATGGAAGATAGAAATGTTCCTTAAAAACAATTGCATACTTTGAGAACAAGAATTAAACTTAAAAATATCTCAGAGTGGTCAGGGAAATGTAATGGTCATATTCTCTATACCCTGGACAGTTACACTTGAATCTCAATATTGTGAAATCAGTGTCTATATTACTTTGCTCAGAATAGCTTTCAGATAGAAAAGGTTCAGTTTGGGAATGTCAAAATGCATCATTTTCATAGCTTATAATGAATAGATAACACTTCTCCTTGCCTTCATAATCTCATGTTTATATATCCTGGCACAACTGCCAACATTGATCTTTCCTACAGCATTTCTTAATTTAACTTTCCTACAGATAAGCCCATAAGATATTGTCTATAGAAGTTTTTCCCAAACAGGTGCTTCATAGACATGCTGGACTACAATTTTATTAATTGCCATCCAGCACTACAAGTAATTATTTAACACATCCAAAGGTAGAAAAGAATGCACTTTTTTTTAAAAAAAAATGCTTGTTGATTTATGTAAACAGGTTGGATAAATTCTCATAAATAAGTGTGAACTAATGCACACTTAGGGGTATGCACCTAAAAGAAATAAGGAGAAAATTTGATGATAGATACCAAATCCATAGATATTTTGTGCAATGTTGGTATCTCACAGCAGACTTATTAAAGACTCATAGAAGATATAAAAACTTTGTTTCATAGGCTAAAACAAAATAAGATTCAGACATGTAAAATGTGAAAAGCTGGTTTATTAAATAAAACATTACATTGTTTATAATGAAATCAGTGCCAAACTAAAAAAAATAAATAGAAAAAATATTTTAAAATAATTGATAAGTATATGATTAACATTTTAATAATTGGAAATGACATTTTAACTATTTACTGGTTTATGTCTAGAAAACAAAAACTAAGGTAAGATATGAAATTTTTAAAAATGCAATGGAAATAGTCCACATTTTGTGATCACAAATGGGATAGGCAACTTGGTTATTGAGCAAATCAGTCACTAAGTGAAAAATCATATTTCCAGAACTCAGCTCACTTATAGCCCTTAAATCCCCTTTCTTGCCCTTGAAATGTACACCCCAGTGCTAGAATAACCTAGCAAAACAAGAATTTTGTATTTATATTCATTGGAAAGGAAGGGATTACAAGAGAGTAAGGAGGCACACAATAGGTAATAAACATTGAAATATTGCCAGCTATTTGCTTAGTGCACTAACAATCTTTAAGTCAGAACCTTGAATTTCATCCAGAACAGCTCCAGAAGCAGTAGGGTCATCTATGCAAATTAAAGAACATCTATTACTGCCTGGATCACCATAGTCAGAATCTGCAGTAATTTCCAGGTACTCTTCAACAGTAATTCCAGGAAGAGCACATTGCAGTGTGGGGTGATTAATGCATGTGTGACAGCAAACAGGAAAGGCTGCATCTAGCACAAAGGATACAGCTATGCAAAAACCCTTTTATCCATAGCTGCCTAATTATCTTCAAGTAGCAGCTCTTAATTTAGAACTGTCAAACGTGCGTTGTCATGGTATTGTCATATGATATATCATGACTTTTTTTCTCCTTCGCTAAACTGGGTGTGGGCATGACGTATGGGTGTGGGCATGACGTAGCATGTGACGTATCCCGCCTGTGGGCCACAAGTTTGACACCCTGATTTAAAGGAAGTCCTATAATTTTGGGTCACCTCTGAGCAGTGAAGACTGATTTTGTCTGGCTTTGCATTAAATCAGCTATACAGACTGATGAAGGATAGGAACAAAGTGAAAAGCATGAAAATGGGCATTGTTTACTGAACACCACTTTTCCTTGTAAGCAAGACAGATCAGGATGGGTGATATTCTCCTTTAGCTGCTTAGGACTGAATCTGTACAAAAGGCTTATTAGCCTAGCTCCGCCCACTGTGGGTAGCACACCCCCCCCAGTTTCTGCGAAGTCAGTGCGACTGGATTGCCTCCGAGAAAAGGAAATAAAAAACAAGAACATTGTCTGGACCCCCCCTCAGGTCCCCCCAAAGGATCAGTCCCCCAGGATGGTGCTGACCCGTCTTGCCTACAAGGAAAAGCGAAGGAGTCCAGATGGTAGTGATGGATGTAAGGCAAAGGTGACATCCACATGCTGCTCTGCAGACCTCCGCCACCGACGCCTGCATAGCCCAAGCCACCGTAGTTGCAGCACCACGAGTGGAGTGCACAGTGATACCGGCAGGGACCAATTACGATAGGCTCGAGCAATGCATGCCTTGATCCATCCACTGTTATGGAAGGTTGGAATGAACAAAAATCCAAGGTGGAAGGTTGGAATGAACAAAAAAGAGACTCTGTTCTGCGGAATTCAGCAGTACATTTAATATAAACTTTTAAGGCCCTGAGCACATCCAAAGTGTGCCAAGCCTTCTCCAACTCATGTACCGGATGAGGGCAAAAATCCGAAAGGACCAGCTCCTGAGCTCTGTGGAAACAGGTATTGACCTTAGGGATAAAGGCCAGATCTAACCTTAAAACCATGCAGTGGAGATGGAACAAACAGAGATCAGGATAAACTGAGAGTACAACCAACTCTGAAACTCTCCTCACCGAAGAAACTGTCACCAGGAACGCCACCTTCAGGATAAGAAGGTGTAGGCTGGACTGTCAAAGCAGTTCAAACGGAGGTTTTGTGAGTGACTGCAAGACCTTGCTTAGATTCCTATATACCATAGGAGGACAACGGTTGGTCGTTCCTCTGAGGAACCTACGGACCGTAGAATGAAGATGCGCTGCCAAAGGAGCCAGAACTTTGGTAAAGATTCTAGGGCAGAGGTTAACCCAAAGGGAAGGGTCCTGTACTGGAAATGGCGCCCCTGGTAACAAGACCCGAGAAACTTTCTGTGTGAGGAACAAATGGGAATATGTAAATAGGCTTCCGTCAAGTCTATAGATGTGAGGAAGTCCCCCTGCCGAATGCTCTCTAGAATGGAAGAAAGAGAGTGCATCTTAAAATGCCTGTATACAATTTATTTATTGAGTCATTGCAGGTCAAGAATTGTGCTCCACATTCCCCCCCTCCCAAGGCCTTGGGAATAACAAAAATTCTAGAATAGAATCCCGTCCTCTATTGTTGTAGGGGAACCTCCTGTATGGCCTTGAGATCCAGCAAATGCTGGATGGCTGTCTCCCAGCAATTCTAGACACTGGGCAGGAGATAAAAGAACCTCAGAGGAGTGGAGTAGAACTCAAGAGAAAGACCCAATCTAACTGTGGACAAAACCTGGTGTCAGAAGTAATACCCTCCCATGGGTCCACAAACCATGCTAATCGGCCATCAATGGGAATAGACTGTGCACTAGCGCTGGTGACAATACGGGCGACTTCCTCCTCCTCGAAAGGGCCGTTTGGTAGAAAACCTGAATGATCAGGAGGAGGTTCCTGGCGTTGGTAAGCAGACTTGGATGGATATTGGAAACTGAAACTGGAAGCCCCTCTGAACTGTGGACATTTAAAGTAAGGAGTGGCTCAATGTTCAGCCCTCTTGAGAAGCGATGGAAGAACTTTGGTTTTGACTAAAAGGGGCTTGAGGACCTCCCTAAAGAGCTTGTCCCCTTGGACCAGGGCAGACGCCAACTTCCACTTGCATCTGCCATCAGCCTGCCAGTTGTGCAGCCAGCACATGTGCCTGGCCGCCACCAAGGAAGCAATGGATTTGGTGGCAAACCAGGCTCTATGCAGGGTGGCATCAGCCTTGAATTCTGCAGCTGCCATGATATTATTGATATCCTGGTGGGCCTGGACATCCGATGACGGGATTCTATCCCACAGCTGCTTCAACCACTTGAGCGACGTCCTAGTGAAGAATGATGCTGCTGTAGATGCCTTGACTGCCCAGGCAGCCGCCAGATAAGATCTCTGTAGCAATTGTTCAACATGTTTTTCCTCTGCCTTGAGGACTTCCTTTGGATCAGATGGAGCTGACGAGGAAGAGGCCCGAGCTGCTACAAGCATCTACTGTGGTAAACTGGAGCTTCTTGGTGACTTCAGGTCCCACATTAAAGAACCTGTAGTCACAGGCCAGAGGACTGGGTTCTAAGGCAGGAGCTTCCAGCTGTTTCTTAATCACCTTCAGAAGCAGTTTGAGAGACAGAATCACTTCCTCCCTCACTTCCGGTTTGTTGAACAGAACATCTGATTTCTCAGGAGGAAGAGAGGCAGCCACCTCACTATCTGCGCCCTTCAGGTAGGCTGTGTTCTATGCCTTGAACAACAAGGGACTAAACAAGGTGTGTTTGAAACAACCTGTGAACACAGGAACCTCATTGGACATGCCTTCATCTGCTGACATATCAGATTCCGGATTGTCAGTTCCCCCATTAAGAATGGAACCTCTTTCTGACAAGAGAGCTTTTCGAACCTGGGACCTTCTCTCTGATAATTCAGAAGCAGCAGAAGAATGGCGGGTTGTTCTCTGCAAACTTTCTGAGATGCCTTTCCTGATGGCTCAGTCGATAAGGATCTGAAGATTGACAGGTACATCTGGGTCAAAAGGTTCAGCTGGTCTAAGGCCAGCAACAGTAGAAGGAAAGGAGGGTTCCACCCCATCTACTTCACTCACGCTCTTGCCAAAGTACTGCTTTGCCTTGAAGACTGCCTCCTTCAGACGGAATGGGAGAAGCACTTCTCCTGGACATATCAAGAGACCAAGTCTGGATGCCGGGTCTAGAAGAAGGTCCAGGCTCCTCCAAATCCACTTCACTGCTGAGTGATGCTGGAGAAAAAGCTCTAGTTGGTCTATGAATAGAGGCTTGATGCACCTTGGCTATCTATTCTCTATGGCCTGATAGCACCTGGAAACATCCTTCTCCTCTGCTTTTGAGGCCTTCTTCACAGGCTGCTTTCCTTTGGTAGAAGCAGCAGGAGCCACCTTTTGAGCCTTTGCAGCTTTGGAAGCTCTGGTTTCCCTTGGGGCTTCAGTCATCCTGGAACAGCAAGGCCTATTCTGGACTGAAAGTCCTGTGGAATGAGGAGAGCACCCAAAGGGATTTATAAAGGGACTTTAGGGAAAATCTTTTCTATCCCCACTCCAACCACCACTCTCTTCTGCTTATGAACCTTCAGTAAGATGTTTTAACAATTCCTACTGGGACTCATACCCTCCTGGGCCTAATAGGGCAAAGAATATAGACTAGGCCTGGCTGGAAGCCCAAAGGTCCTGGTCTACCTTGGAATAGGGAAACCAATCCCCCACTGGGAAAAAAGAATTAAAGTGCCAACTTCACTTAGCCTTCACTTCAGTCTTCACTTAGCAACAACAGGAATCAGCGTGGTGGAGACAAAAGGCACAGGAGTGGCAGGAAGGAGGTCAGACCTCTTCAAAATGGCCACTGCCAGCCTGGAGTCTTCAAATTGGCCTCTTCTGGCCACGAGACTGAATCAAAATGGCCGCTGATGGCCACGAGGCTTTTGTAATGGTTTCTACCACAAGGCTTCTTCTTCCCTTCTCTCTGAGGCAGCCCCAAACATTGTAGAACTATCAGCTGCTGTTGTTTGCACTGCGGAGAAGGAAAAGGCCCCCGCAACTCCAATTAGAGCGTGGCAGTAGCCTCCGCTCTCTGGAAAGCTGTCCGATGGTTAAACACGGCTTTTCTTCACCACAGCATGCCGAAAGCAGCCCCGCGACTCTATGGAGAGGGCGGAATCCCCCACCCTCAAAAAATGACCGTCCGGCCGAAGAATACCTCCGATCTTCACCCCAGAGGACTGAAAAAGGCCCCCGTGGCCCTTGTAGGCTGCTCTAGACCTCTGGAGCTGTCCTCAGCTGTTTGGCAGCTCCCGAAAGTCAGCTGTGAAGCAGAGCACCAAATTCAAAGTGGGAAGGAAACAGAGGCTTTTTTTCTTTTTGTTTTAAAGAGAGAATATTTTCCCTTACAAGGCTGCCTTTGGGCACAAACCCCCCCCCCCCAAAGACAGGAAAGGCAATACTCTGCGTCTACTCTGCTAAGGACTGAGTTAAAACTGGGAGGCTACCTGGAGTGGGCGGAGCTAGGCTAATAAGCCTTTTGCACAGACTCAGTCCTAAGCAGCTAAAGGAGAGTATCACCCATCCTCACTTGTCACAGCCTTACAAGGGAAAGAGAGTTCTTGAGAAAGCATGTTAAAAGGACGAATATATTTAGTGTAAGTCAGTACAGATGCACGTTGTGAAAAATCTTATTTCACTTATATGCTGAAAGACTATGAACTTGCAGTGACCAAGAAGAAAATGACTCTTGGAACAGAGGTGGATGCAAGCTTAATGAAAAACAGATTCTGTATGTGGCTCCGGTGACAGAAGTTAATTAATTCAAGGAAAACTTGGAAATAACTGTCAAGATGCAAGATCTTTACAATAATCTTCATGCATTACTGTTAGATAATGTCACTGTGCTTAAAGGTCACAGGAAGTGATCCAACCCATAGCACACAAAAATTCTGTGGTTATTATTAACATAGAATGCTAATTTTATTAGTTTTGCTTTCAGACATGTAAGGCAACCTATGCAGTATTTCATTAAGGCAGTTAACAAGCAAGGTTTCTTCTCCCCCTCATCCTCTCCTCTTTTTCATTTTAGCTATGAGTAATAGGTATGTGGAAATAAAGTATTGCTACTTACTGTTACGTAAGTTAATTAATTCCTAATTAACATTGCATCTCTGTATGCAATATAATATATGGCTATTTAGGTATATAGCTTTTCCTATTAACCTCTCCCCACTTAAGAGATGGGACAGGATGCTAATTACACTGGCTGGCATTCTCCCTTTGGCTGGTCATCTGCACCAACAAGACATGTCCTATGCTGACCCTTTATTGGTAGTCTTCTTCAGACTACACTTGGAACCATATCAGTAGACTTGGTCCAGGCTTCCTTCAAAACCAACCTGTCTTCTGCATTTCAGATAGCTTACAATCCAGCCATCAACTTTTATGTTTCCCTTTAACATACTCTTATTTTCATGCCAGCTCATCCTTTTCCTTGCAGAAAGTTTCTACCTGTGACAAAAGTTTGCTATCTTTCTACTCCCAGACTTAATGTCAAAGAACATCTTGGTTTTCCGGGAGTTCACAGGATAACAAACAATACAGACTTGCTGCTTACTGTCAAACATGCTGAAATTGTTTCAGAAAGAATATTGTCGTGATATTTCCTCTATATATTACCTAGTACAAATTATAACCTCTCTAAATTTTTGGAGTTGTTGTTTGCAAATTTATACATGCTGCAACATTACTATTTATTTTGGAAAAACTGAAAAAAACTAAAATTGAGAAAATCACCCAAAAGTCTGTTAATTAATTTGACTAGTCTGAAGACAAAAATGTGGTTTCTAAATTTAAAAAAAAACCTCTTCTCCTTTTCTTCATGTATTGCATTTTTTTCTATGACAAGCATATAATAAATTAATTCAAAATTATTTTTGTGGTGCAAGAATGAACAAGCAAAATAATCAAGGGCTTAGAATAATGTCCTTTCCTTTCTTTTCTCCCTGTGAGAAAAGTTTACAACATGTAGTGTTAGTGATTTTAGTGGAAGAAGGCGATTCAGAAGCTATAGACATATGACAATTCCACACAGTTTTTGGTTTACAACCATTCGTTTAGTGACTGTTTATAACAACTTCCGGAAAAAGATGGCGGACGGCTGCTTTCGCCGGAGCTCTCTCCGGCCCGGGTGCTCTTTGCTGCGGGTCCCCATGCCCCCTGGCCCCCCTCGCCGGTGGCAGAGGTGGGGGAGGGCCCGGGGAGACCAGCGGTTATCAACGAGAGCTGGTTGGGGGCTCGCCGGAGCTAGGGGAGCCGATGGGAGCGACGGCGTTGGCGGCGGCGATCCTGGCGGCCCCGGAGTTGGCGCGGCGGCCCTGGCGGCCCCGGAGTGGTCTCGGGATGGTCTTGCTGGCTTTGGCGGCCTCGGAGGCCTCGGAGGCCTCGGAGCGGCCTCGGAGGGGCTTCGGAGGCTCCGTTCTGGATATGGCAGTCCCGGAGCGGTTTTCCAGCTCGCCGGAGCCGCGGCGTCGAGAGAGGAGACGGCGTTGCCGCGGCAGTCCTGGCGGCCTCGGAGCGGCCTCGGGGTGGCCTCGTCGGCCTCGGAGTGGACTCGGAGTGGCGTCGGAGGCCGCGCTCCAGGTGCGGCGGCCCCGGAGCGGTTTCTGAGCGGCCTCGGAGGCCTTGGCAGTGGTGTGGAGCGGCTTCGGTGGATTTGTGGCGATGGATCCAGTGCGTGTGATGCGGAGCTCCGCCGCGGACCTCTCCGGCCTGGACGGCCTCAGCGGTGGCCCCCCTTGTTCCCTGGGCCCCCCCGCCGGTGGCAGAGGCGGGGGAGGATCGAGGGAGACCAGCTGAGTCACCTGGAAGCTGGTCGGGGGTCGGCTGGAGCCGCGGGACCGATGTGGAGGGCGGCGTGGTCACGGCGGCCCCGGCGGCCTTGGGTCGATTGCGGAGGCTTCCTCCAGCGGTCGACGGAGCGAGGCGGCTGCGGACGGACAGCGAGCGGACTTGGGGCATTTTTGATAGCCCCGAAGACGACGCGGCGGCTGGGAGATCCACGGAAGGGCTCGGCTGGGGAGCGGTGGTGCCGATGCCCCCGTGGGCCGCTTAGGTGGAGCTGTGGTGTCCCTTCCTTCCCTGGGGCCCCCACCGGTGGCAGAGGTGGTGGGCCTGGGGGGGGACTGGCTCTACCTGTGACTCTTCCCCCCCGGGGGTCTCACCGGTGGCAGAGGTGGGACGACCGGGGGGAGGCGGAATATACCCCAGCTGGACTGGATTCCATTTTCCATGGCCGGAGGACAGCAGGCGTTGCGGACACTCTGGGACTGCCGAGATAGGACGTCTGGGTCCACGGAAGTACCTAAGGACAGAGCTTTGGGCCTTGAGGGATGCCCCCCTCTCCCTTAGGTGGCCTTCGAAGCTCTCTAAGACCTTCCGCAATGAGGGATCCTGGGATCCGGAGCGATGGTGGGGTCGGGGAAACCGGGGAGGGCGTGGTAAATCCGGGCTTAAAAAATTTTTAAGGGGATTTTTTAAAGGGGAAAAGTCCAGGGCGGGCGGGGGAGACAGCCCGCATGGAATTGGGGGCAGCCGGGCCGGCGAGCGCGCCTGTGGGGCCTCGGGGGTTCCCGTGTCGGGGTGGCAGACAGGGGGTGGGCAGCCGGGGGCCAGTTTTATCGGCACGGTAACTGGGAGAGGTAGGTATGCTAGGGGTGGAGGGCCATATCCGGTTAGGGGATCGCGCTCCCGATGTTTACAGGCGGTAGCGCGCTCCGACCCTCCTTACCCATCCTGCAGTCCTGGTTGTCCGGAATCTCAGGCCCTGAATACCCGGCTGCTGTTGTGCAATGCCAGGTCCGTGGTTAATAAGGCTCCCCTGATCTGGGAGTTGGCTCAGGAGGAGGCCGCGGACCTGGTAGGTGTCACCGAAACCTGGTTGGGCCCAGAGGGAGGGGTCCCTCTGGTTGAGATGTGCCCACCAGGTTTCCTTGCATTTCACCAGCCTAGGGCTCAGGGAAGGGGTGGTGGGGTGGCGGTGCTTATAAAGGAAGTCCTTTGTCCTAGGGAGGCCACTGTCCCTCAGACGGCTGGCTGTGAATCTCTTTTTGTGAAGTGGGGCAAGGGGTTCAGATGGGTCTTTTGTTGACGTACCTGGCTCCCTGCCACGTCTCATCGGCCCTACCCGGACTCCTAGAGGTAATAGCCGGGCTGGCGGTTGAGACCCCAAGGCTTTTAGTCATGGGGGATTTCAACCTGCCATCGCTCGGTGAAACCTCGGGGTTGGTCCGGGAGTTCTTGGCTTCCATGACGGCCATGGACCTGACCCAGTTAGTTTCTGCCCCCACTCACATGGGAGGTCACATGCTGGACCTGATTTTTGTCTCTGGGCAGTGGTTGAATGACTGTAATTGGGGGGATTTAGTTATTACACCCTTGTCATGGACAGATCATTCCCTCCTGAGGCTGGATTTCTGTTCCGCTACCCCCCACCGCAGGGAGGCGGAGCCACTTAGATGGTTCCGCCCCAGGCGCCTAATGGATCCAGATCGGTTCCAGAGGGAGCTTGGGCCATTTCCTGAATCTCTGGCTCTCAGCTCGCCTGGGGACCTGGTGGCCACCTGGGAGGGGTTGGCCGCCGGGGCCCTAGAGCGAGTTGTGCCTATGCGACCTCTGACTCGGCACAGATCCCATTTGGCTCCGTGGTATACGGAGGAGCTACGGGAGATGAAGTGCCGAAAAAGACGTCTTGAGGGCATTTGGAGGGCGAGCCGTTCTGAGTCTGACCGAACACAGGTGAGATCTCATATTAAGACTTACCTTGTGGCGATAGGGGCGGCGAAATCTTCGTATTTCTCCGCTCTTATTGCATCAGCAGAAAATCGGCCTGCCGCCCTGTTTAGAGTGACCCGCTCTCTACTTGAGCCGAGAGCGCGGGATGACCTCTTGCAGGGTAGAGCAGAGGAGTTTTCCCGATTTCTGCATGATAAAATCGCTCAGATTCGGGAAGGGCTCGACTCCAATTGGGTGGTCCCGGGGGAGGTGTCCGGGGCAGGTCTTGAGAGTGTTATCTGGGGGGAGTTCGATCCTGTGACCGCTGAGGGTGTGGACAGGTTGCTGGGGGGTCTGAATGCCACCACCTGTTTATTGGACCCGTGTCCTTCCTGGTTGGTTTCGGCTGCCAGGGAGACGACACGAGGCTGGCTCCAGGGGATTGTCAACGCTTCTTTGAGAGAGGGGGTGCTCCCTACCGCCCTGAAGGCGGCGGTGGTGCGCCCCCTCCTCAAGAAGCCTTCCCTGGACCCAGCTATTTTAAATAACTATCGTCCAGTCTCCAACCTTCCCTTCGTGGCGAAGGTTGTTGAGAGTGTGGTGGCACGTCAGCTCCCCCAGTACCTGGAGGAAGCAACTTACCTCGATCCGTTCCAATCGGGCTTCAGGCCTGGACATAGCACTGAGACGGCATTGGTCGCGTTGGTTGATGATCTCTGGAGGGCTCGTGACAGAGGGTTCTCCTCTGTCCTGGTCCTATTAGATCTCTCGGCGGCTTTTGATACTATCGACCATAGTATCTTATTGCGACGGTTGGAGGGGTTGGGGATTGGTGGAACCGTCCTCCGATGGTTCTCCTCCTTCCTCTCTGACCGTTCGCAATTTGTGTTGGCGGGGGGGGAGAGGTCCACCTCTAGGCCCCTGGTTTGTGGGGTGCCTCAGGGGTCGGTCCTTTCTCCCCTCCTGTTCAACATTTACATGAAGCCGTTGGGCGAGATCATCCGTGGTCTTGGAGTGAGATGTCATCTGTATGCAGATGACACCCAGCTGTACATCTCCACTCCGGACCACCCCAACGATGCTGTGGGGACTATGTCTAGGTGCCTGGAGGCCGTGCGGGACTGGATGGGCGGGAACAGGCTTCGGCTCAACCCATCCAAGACCGAGTGGCTGTGGTTTCCGGCGCCCCGATATAGCCGGCTGACACCTACGCTGGCTATTGGGGGGGAGGTTCTGCCCCCCACAGAGAGGGCTCGCAACCTGGGAGTCCTCCTGGATGTACGGCTGTCGTTTGACCATCACATCGCGGCCGTCTCCAGGGGGGCGTTTCATCAGATCCGTCGGATCTACCGGTTGCGGCCCTTCCTGGATCGGGACGCCCTGCGCACGGTCACTCAGGCCCTTGTCACCTCTCGCCTGGACTATTGTAATGCCCTCTACATGGGGCTCCCTGCGGGGAGCATCCGGAGACTCCAGTTGGTGCAAAATGCAGCCGCGAGGGTGATTATGGGGGCGTCGCGTAGCGCCCATGTGACGCCTCTCCTGCGCGAGCTGCATTGGTTGCCGATGGCTCTCCGGGTTCGCTTTAAGGTTCTAGTTTTGACCTTTAAGGCGACCCATGGCATGGGACCAGGTTACCTTCAGGATTGCATTCTACCAACGTTCTCCAACAGGCCGGTGCGTTCCCACAGGGAGGGACTGCTCCGGGTGCCGTCGGCCGCTATGTGTCGTCTGGCGGCGCCAAGGGGTAGGGCCTTCTCTGTGGGTGCCCCCGCCCTCTGGAATACTCTGCCACCGGAACTTCGTACCGGCACGGACCTGAGGGCCTTCAGGCGCGCGTTAAAGACCTGGCTCTTTGAGCAGGCCGGCCTGGGCTGAAAGAATGATTTTAAATTTTGATCTCCATTTTAATTTAAATTGGGTTTTAAGGGTGGGGGGGGGGTTTTCTAATTGCAGCTAATTCTAATATTTAATTATTTTTTAACTTTTATATTTGTGGGGTTTTTAGATGAGCTGTTCACCGCCCTGAGTCCCTCGGGAGAAGGGCGGTATATAAATGTAATAATAATAATAATAATAATAATAATAATAATATATGATCTATGGTTACATGATCAAAATTATGGAGCTTGACAACTGGCATTTATTTATGATGTTGCAGCATCCTGGGGTCGTGTGATTGCCACTTGCAATTTTCCCAACCAATTCCCAACAAGCAAAGTCAATGGGAGAAAGAATATTCTGTTAATGACTGCATGGTTCACTTAACAACTGCAGTGATTCACTTAACAACCATGGGAAAAAAATATTAAAATTGGGTGTGACTCATTTAACAACTTGCTTAGCAATGAAAATTCTTGTTCCAATCGTGGTCATAAGTTGAGGATGCTCATTTATGGAGCCATAATATTGGGTTTCTTTCACACAATATTAGGTCTTAGGATAATCCAGTGAAGATGAATAGGGGGAATTCAGGATAAAAATAAACATTTTGTACAGCATACAATGCACGGAACTGTCAGGAAATACAATATTGTCCCATCAACTTAACAACTTTGTGGAAGAAAATGCAGCCAGTGCTTTCAAGTCAAGTTGGCAACCAATTTCCCCTGCTATTAACAGACCTATGCAAGTTGCATAGGAAGTAGACTTCCAACTACTTAGATCATCTTAGACATAAACTTGGAACAGAATGCTGATTTAGGGCATAGATTTTTGATCTAATACCACATGACCTTTCTTAAATTCTCAATATCTGAAATGGGCTCTTCCACAGTGTACTCTTAAACATTAAGTAATATTCAATAACCAAATATAAGTCAATTTCATATTATTTGTTGAAAAGCCACATTAAGTATTTTCTGTAGTTGACATTTTTATCCATCTTTGCAAATCTTTATCAAGATTTATTAGAAATGTATGTTTCTAATATATCTAATCATTACACTCCTTCCTGAAACATGTTTCCTTTCCCCCCAAAAAGGACCAGCAGTCAATTCCATATCAATTATGATTCACTTAAATTATTCAATCTGAATTTCTCAAACTATATAGTCTTTGCAAGCTTTGAATGTGGTACATAAAGACCTCAAAATGTGTTATTAAATGATAGTTTTAATATAATAGAATACAAAATAATGTATGAATTATACTGTGTTTAATTTTAGTTGCATTTTGTTTAAATGAAATGTAATGATTATCCAGGCTTTTTCCACTACATTTTGAAGTGTGTCTCTTATTGCAGTACTCAAAGATGAAGGTAGTAGAACAATAACTATTTTAGAGTCACATAAATACCATCTAGTAGAAGAAAATGCTTACAATTTATCCACAACTACAATTTGTCTACAATTACTTTGGAATCAACTCAAAACATCCCTTAAGTGTATACATAGGTAAGTTCTATGTCATAATTCAATATTATTTCTAAATGCACACATATACATATACATATACATAAATAAAAACTGAATAGATTAGACTAGAGACTAGATTAGAATTCTTTAATGGCCAAGTGTGATTGGACCCCCAGGGATTTATATCATCCATGGCAAATTAGATTTTTCTGTAGTTCTGTTTCAGAAATCTCCATTTAAATGAATAAGTGACAAATAAAATGTTTACAAAATATTGTAATCAGATTTGCTTCTGTCCAGAATTCTAGCCAGACACACCCTTCTATTGGAATACACTGCAAAGGAATGCAAATCAGTCAGTTCCACCCTTCGATTCACTATCCCTTAGTTTTTCATATTTCTTTTCTGGCATTCAACATGTTATTCTATTGGAGACAACAAAATATTCACAATCCTTGGCAGTTTTGAAGGTGGAATTGCCCGTTTTATGTTTTGCAGCATGTAACTCAGGACAAAACAAAATGAGCGTAGCTGAATGCTGCTTGCCTTTTAGTTACCTAATTTTACAGTACAGATAGTCCTCAGATTACAACATGAGGCCGGGATTGCAGTCACTAAGTGATTTGGTTGTAAAATCAAGCCTAAGCAATTGCTATTGTAATTTCAGGATTGTGCAGATCATTAAATGGAAGAGGTGGGAGTCAAGATGAGTTTTGTGAGGATGCCACTGGGTAGGGTTGGGGGGGGGGACAGGTGCTATGAAGCACGGGTGGGCTGTCAGAGGCATTGAGAACCCATGTTAATATAAGGAGATAAAGGGTTTCCTTTTCTACCTGATGTCCACTCTAAGGGATTTCCAATGTAACAATCTCACTACTTCAGGACCACATTTCCTTTATCCCAAGAAGCGGATGAAACTGCCTACAGAATAATTTCAAGTAAGCCAGAAATCAGACAATTCTGTGTACCCAAAACTTCAGTACATGAAAAGCAGGCATATCAGTAGATAATAAAGTTTCTCCTGTTTTCAGAATTGCCTATCAGAATGCTGTTTCCACAGCCTTTTTTTTTTTACAGAAAATGCTGTAAAGAAAGCTAATGACATGTGAATACTGTTGACTTATTTAGTTAACATATACGTCCAGCAGATTCTAATGCACATTAATGCACATTGAGCTATTGTTGAAGACTGCATTGTACTCAAATGCAATCATTTCCTTTCGGGTTTTGGCAACTTGTATGTATTACTTATGCTGAAGGCAATGTATTCCAAGTTGTGAAATGGATACCAGATCACTGTACGTTTGACCTGTTTCATGGGTATTTTGTGATTTGTAGGTGAGTGAGCAAGACCCTCCACAAACACAAATTTATTCTATAGAATATCCCAGTGGGAGAGACCAAATATTTTAGTCACTACAGCATAAAGATAGGCTCAAGGAAGTGATGCACACAGACAAATGACTTCATGCTTGCATTTGAATAACAGACTATCACTTCATAGCATAACTTTGAACAGATGGTGGGAAAGCATACTCTTGTCAAAATCCCCATGATTCAAAGGTTTCCACAAAGATCTTGGTGCATACTGAAAGGTTAAAATAATGGCATAGAAACAATACTTCTTTTAAATGTAAAAATAAATCAAAAAATGAAAAAGTCAAAAGGAGTCAGAAGAACATTAGACATGCCCCAATAATTCAGTTTTCCTGTACCTAAGCAAATTGTCCAACTATGCTGTTTCCAATAATGCAGACTCAGAAAAAGGTAATGGGAATTAATATTAATGTTGCCATGTCTGTGCTAAAGTAATCAAATGTTTTCCTAAATGTGAAGCCATTAAATAGCTTAAACCATAATAAATTCAGAGATACATCCAATCTTAAATTTTAAATCATTGCCTTGATTTCAGTCAGGAAATACATCTCTAATTGTAAAAGGCAACTGCAAAGACAATCTGTGGAATTTAGCCATGAATATATTTTGATACTTTTCCTGAAACAAAATATGTAAAGTATAGTAAACACAGACAGCATTGTACAACATCAGCTAAAATTCTGAAGAACTAAAGGATTAATTTCAATCAATTTTTCTTCATTATTTGCAAAGGAGCATTATGATCATGAATAAGAATTTCTTAAGAAAATAAGAGAAATGGCTTAAATCCTTATTTAGTAACCTTTCAAGAGCACCTGAAAACAGGAAATTTTATTAAGTAGAACTTCCTATCCCATGTGTTTCACTCAGGTAAAGTACTGGATTGACAATACAGTTAATGTTGACCTATCTTGCAAGTAACTGTGAAGCACTGTGATCCACCCATGGTAATACATAATAAGCATACTTTTAATATCCCAAAATAAAAATATAAGGATTTGTTCTCATGAATTTAATTAAATAAGCCAATGCACACAGCTTCTCACATTATTTGGGTTATCAATGCAAGCTTTGTTTGGATGCTTCCTCTCAAGATACATACAGCCAAGACACTGGTAAACTGAACTGCATATTATCATTGTCTGCATAAATCACAGATCTCACTTTGCTGTAATCCTTTGCAGTGAGAAGCTGGAAAAAGGCCAAGTGAAAACATAATTTAAACACTAAATCAGTTACATTCCAAGGCATTTGCTTAGTGTTTAATAGCTTCTCAAGGGATGAGAAAATTACTAAAGTGCATTGTTTTGACATGAGACAGGGTGAGTCATTGCTTGTCACTATATTTTAGAAGTCTCCATATTTATTGTCTGAAATGAACTTTCAAAAAAAGTTATCAGTATATCCATATAGACAGAGAAATGCATTTTAGACTAAATACATTTAGTTGAACTATTACACTGAAGAAATGTTTCCCGTTTCTCTGATTCACTCTGTCTGTTCCTTTAGGGTTCTCTTCTATATACATTAGGTGGATTTGAACAACTTTTCCCTTCAAATATTGCCAGATTCATTCCTGTTCCATCTACTTGGCACACATCAATTTTATCAAATTGTAAATATATGAAGTGTACATTTGAAATAACTTTGATAAATCCGAAGCATGAATATAAAGTTAATGTAAAATTCACTTAATAAAGCCAGGAAAATGGAGCAGATTGTATATATTTACAATATATCTGTGTTATACTAAGAGCTATGAGCTGAATAATATTTTTATTTTGTTGTTTGATTTTAAACCCACGACATTGTGGGCATGGAAATTTTGACTTAAAAATCCAACAAATTTATCTGGAAATCAATTTTTTTAAAGATGTAGCAGCAATGACAGTAAACATATTGTACAAAAATAATTTAGTAAGATACAGTATTTTATTATTATATTTTGAATATTGAAATTATATCACACATTTCATTATGAATTTTGTTCTAGCTTATTTTTTTCCATGATATGAATAGCACAAACTAAATTGTTCAACTTTTATTATTTTACAGAATGATTTAGATGAGTCTTGTACAAGATAAAGATACAAAACATACAATTATCAAAGAGTAAATATTTTTGAAAGATATCCTGGCTGGATATTGTGAGATATTTATTTTCTCTTTCTCTGAAGAATGTGGTTTAGTTATTTTGCTTGAGTTGAATAGATTATGTGACACTGTTGTTATTCAGCAGTGAGAGGCTGCTATGGTATAAATCTCACAGGTAGAATGTCCTATTTTGGGACCACCAAACTGAAAGATCAAATCACTTATTCTGAAAGAAAAAAACATGGGTTTCATGAAACATTTTAAAAATGTTAACCCTTATTCATAGCACTGCTTTTTGAGGTAGTTGCAGGAGAAGATCTCATACACTGTAATTGTTGTAACTTTCTAAATGTAATAAACATATATGCATAAACCCACCACAAGAATGCTAATAAACACTCTCTTAAGAAAATCTGCTAGCATTATTCTGCAGGCAAGTCACTCTGCAAGCCACATAGATGCAGGAAATAGGATGTGTTTATAGAGTCTGTTAATGATAAGGAAATGGTTGCAGTGAAAGAAAATCTACTCAACCCCTTTCAAAGATGTCCTTGAAAAAATATGCCAGTCTGCCTCAAAACACCTTCCCAAAATCCAGTCAGGATTAGATTAATACAGGTAGTTCTCAGGTTATGACAGCAATTCGCCTAGAATTTCTATCCCTAAACAATGCAGTGATGAAATGATATTACTCATTATTAACATATCATGATTTAGTAGTAGTACAAGAACATGGAAAACTTAGAATATACAGAACAATTGACTGCAGAAGGATTTAGTTTTCAATAGTTTCATATACACAATTAAGAAAAAGATTTAACATAGATAAAAAGTAGATTAAATTAAACAAGATAACAATGATCTGCAGCTCACATTGGAAATATTCCTGGAGAACTGACCCATTGGCTTCAATAACTGATAGATATGAGCACAGCACTGATAGAAACTACCAACAGGCCTTCTGATCACTTGGCCAAGTTCCTCCTTCAAAGCTTCCACCACAAGCTTCAGAGCACACAATGAGCCTTGCTCCAGTTCTACAAGCACTCCAAATAGCATGCAGCTGCCAGCTTTTTCCTGAGATTTGTAAATGACTCTTTTTCTCTGACCAGTTTTGCTGCACTCTCAATGGTTGGTGGTACTCCTCATACCAGGGGGGAAACATGTGGCTCTTCTGCCACACCACTGCCCTGCTTTTCTGCCATTTTTATCCTGCTGCTTCTTTCTTGGCCACACCCGGAAAACTCCCTTCAATAGACAAGACTCTGGCACTTTGCCATGATCACCACGCATATTCTGGACTGTACCCTCACTGAGCATCTGGATCCTGAGCCAGCAGCAGCTGGAGAAAGATGGAGAAGGTCAACTAAGGAAAGCGGCAGCAGGGATAGGAAAGGTGCAGTGGTTAGAATGCAGTATTGCAGGCAAATTCTGCCCACAGCCTGGAGTTCAATCCTGACAAGGCTCAAGGTTGATTCAGTCTTCTACCTTTTCGAAGCAATATGCAAATAATGTTTCTTCATTTTAAACTGTCCAGACAGTGCTTTAAAGTGTTACGTGGCAATATACAATATAAGCCTAAATGCTATTGCTATTGCTACAGGTGGCAGAGTGCAAGATGGCCAAAAGGGCAGAGATGTTGGGGAAATAGGCAGGAGGGAGTTGAAGCTGATGACCGCAACCAGGACTGCTGAAACTGCTATCACTAAACAGTATAATCACATGATGTTTTGTTTATTGACTGCTTCTCTTAACGACAGTTCACTTAATTCCAGTCCCAATTAGGGTTGTAACCCAAGGACAATATGTTCCTTTCTGAGACCGAAAGGTGTTGCTTAGGTCACCAGAAATTATTATAAGTTTGTGAATTTCTTTCCTAGATACTGTGGATGTTTTGATATCATTAGTGTCCCCAGAAAAAAGAAAGAAATCATTTCAGTCTCTAAGCTAAAGAAATCTGCCATTCTGTAGGGAGACTAATTCCTCCCCTCCGTCAACTAAACTCTATTGTAGTCCTCATTTGGACTGCCTCCTTTGATTCTAATGCCAAGTGCATTTACTATTAGGAATCAAGCTTTTTTTTCTTCATCTATTCACTCATACACTAATACCCTACCATCCCAAGCAAAAGATAACATAAGAGGACAAAAGAGTCTCGGTGCTTTTAAGTTTTCATTCTTGGCAGTTCCTAATCAAGACCTCACAAAATAGAATTGGTCTTTAAAGTCCAGATTAGAAGCATTTACTTTGGAAAATGTGGGGGTAAGACATAAGGACTGTATATGCAAAGCCAATCCCATCAGGGTTCACATGCGCAAACTGCCCTTCAAATTTGCTCATGAGCCCCAAATGATCATGACCAACAGTCATGATCTAGCATGATCTGAATACATTGATTGTTGCATCTACTTGTGTAGGTTTACAGCCTGAAGTGACGGTGCTAATAGATGTTTATATTGTGAATGTTCCATTATTGTAGTATTCCAACTGGGACAAAGATTTTTCCATAATTTCTCTTTCCATTTCATAAGGAGTTAACCTCCTAAGAATTGTAAATGTTAAGACCACCAGAATATCATACTTCAGACCCAATTCTTATCAGACATTACAGCAATAACCTTCCCTATTGATTTATATTTTGTTTTAGTGTATTTGAATATATTTTATGTATTAAAGTTGGTCTTGCAAGAAATGTCTACATTTGAGATTTTATCTCCGAGTAAGATCTTTATCACTTATTTCTTCATTGCACATGGATAACTCAAAGCTTCTCCATTTCCAATTTTCATAGATTCCACACTTTGAAGGGATAAGTCATCACTGGTATAATCATTAGACTGAAAATGTCCATTCATGCTTCTAGTTTCATTTCATGGTATAGACAGAATTGATTTTAAAATGATTGAATCTTGTTCATGTTGATTTTTTTTTTTTTGGCTGACTGCAATTCTCACTACATTGAAGTGATTTAGTTGGCTGCTTGGTTTTTTGGCTGATGAACAAAATATGTCCACAAACCAGAGATGGTTCAGCATCTTGCAATTGATGTTGATATGTTTATCTGTTGAGACCTTTGAAAATTTATTCTAGGGCTGCTATGAAGAGCTTAGAGCTTTGTCTCTTTGCCAAACACTTATTTTATTGGGATATTAACTAGGCAGTAAAAGAGATATGTTAGTTAACTACCATTCCATTTCATGATTCAATTAGTTTGGTAGAATTCTTATTAAAGTCATAATTCCTGAAGACATCCATTATCAGGTTCATTCCTATGTTGTTTATATCATAATTTCTATAAGAATAAATGTAGATATATTTAGCACATAAGAATGATTCAGTACACTGAAACAGCAAATAGGTGGAAAAATTAAAGAAGTCAAGAGAAAAAACTTTACAGGCACTTTAATAAACAATCCTAAAATGGCAATAGGCAGGCAATTCTAACCAGAAGAAAATTCCACAGGTAGGATGTCATTGACTGATAGTTACTTTATTTAGCAGAGCTTTGTAAGAGAGTCTCATTTGTAAGTATTAAAGATATATTAAACAGAATTTAAAAATTCTTTACACAAATTCTGTGTAAATTCTAAGTCATTGGTTAAAAGTAAACAGATAATCTTCTCTTTGTGCAATTGCTAACCATTGAATACAAACTTTTAAGCTACAAAAATATCAAATCTTTCCCTCTTTAAAGTAGAATTATAATCTATAATAATAGACATTAATTTTATAATGTTGTCAATAATTCACACAGATCTATTCTACAATTTTAAAAACTTTGCTTGTAAGTTCTTTCCTCAGACATTTGGCAAAAAAAAGAATCCGACTGCTTTTCTAAGAAAGTTGGAAACAAGAAACACCTAGAATTCAATGGATTTGATAAGCCTGGCTGCAATATATTCCTTCTGAAATCCAGCCTTAACCTTAGAATTGATAAAATATTGTAAATATTTTTAGAACTTTTTGAACTGTTCTGTATCTTATTTTTATAGTTTTTGCACATTATTTTATAAATAGTAAACTGCAATAATTAACTAATAAAACAATATTCAACCAAATGCTTCAACATTTTGTAACTGTTCCTATAAAAATAAAAGGAAAAGTTTAAAAAGGAAAGGCTCTTACATTCATCTACTGCCTAAACTGTAGTATTTCCAAGGTTTTTAAGGAACATCCCTTAAAAAACAGGGAGACGTGTCCTTACGCAGTCTGACCATGCGACTGCAGAAGGAAAGAGATCAGACAGCAGGTTTATCCTGAAAGCCTAAGAAGACAAACAAAACAACATCTGAAAAATGTTTATGCATTTAAATACCAAATAAACATAATGAATGTAGATTTACATAAATTCTAACATAATAAATTATCTTATAAAACTTTTAAACATTATTTCACTAACTAGCATATAAATTTAATAAACAAAAACCATAAGGATAGCTATCACAGGACAGATTTAAAATATGTTACATCATACACTAAATATACATTTAGGAAAATAGAATATATTCAGATGTGCCAAAATTATGCTGAAAATTAATAGAGATGAATAAATGTGTATCATAATTGTGTAGTTTGGAAAAAAATGGAAGAAATCAAAAGGCATTCAAAGTTCTTAATGATGATTTAATAGTTGTAAAATGTTTTTGATAACTACTGATAAATGCTTATTTTAATTAAATAGAGGAAATATAATTTCTAGCAGGAAAGGAATACAATAGGTTTTGTGGATTTTTATTCATAGTATCATGCCACTAGTTAGATACAATTATTCAACTAATATATTACATGCAGCATACAAAAAAGTTTTTATCACTTTTGTATATGTAAATAACGTAGCTGGGTTGACAACATATAAACTACAAATATATATGTTTGTAGCTTTAAGGAAAAATACTGTAATGTATTATGCTGTGTTCTGGTTGGTTAATTATACTTCAAGTTGCCATAAGAGGGAGCTATAGATCATGGTTTAACTCTCCTCTTTTTCATTGATGATCTTTCTTGATACCGATACTGACTGACTACGGACCGACACTGACTAACTCTGATTATTTTGATATTCTGTTGATATCGAAGATTATCTGTTGTATTATGGTTTGATATTTGTCTGCTGTAAAAGACTTGAAACCGAAGAAGACTTTATAACTGGATATTTCTGAACTGATAAAAAACGTGTATGATATGGACTGTTTATTGGATTGTGCTATTTCTTCAAGTAAACATTAATATAAATTGTTCAACTCTGTGTGGTTGTATATTTATTCATAACTGTTCTCATAAACCGTTTCCGTGTGCATATCCTTTTTATACAAGGTTACTCTGCACATATCCTAACAACTTTGTTTATACAAGAACAGAGCTTTTATCTTGATTTTTTATTCTACTCTTGAAAGCCAGTATAATCTTGATTAAATCATGTAAATTGCATTCCTGCATGGACATTTCAACTCATACTCCATAAATGCCTCCAAGGTGTGGTAAAAACAAATCTATTATTGAGAACTAAGTCCTATGATATGCAGCATTCGGGGCCTTAAAAATACTGCATAAATCCACCAACATAATCACAGAAACCATACACTCTTACTGATAGTGTCATTTAGGTTTCTTTTTGCTTATAAACTCCTTTTTTTTACATTTTTGTCCCAGTAGAAAACTTTATGCACTACTCAAAAGTATTCCAAATTCAATGACAATCAATTCATTATAGACTTCTCCTTGCCCTTTTGCCCTTAGAACAAAGTAAAACTGTTTTGACTTTTGTATGAATATAAGTCCTTAAAAATAAAATATATATACATTGAGAAAAATTAAATACATGAGCTAGATCTTGTTTAAGCCACTTGATCAGTTACATGTAGCCATTATATGACTGATAGTAGGGAAACATCCTTTTCTTTGCCTTTCTATTACTATATGCTATTTTCTTACCATTAATTCCATGTACCATTTCAAACATGTGTTGCCATTTAAATCTCAAGAAAGGTATCTCTCCGCTATCCCCTTTACATTTGATGAAAAAGCAGACTGAATGGAGCCATGGAGCATGCCATTAGCAGTTATTCACAGTTCTGTTTTAACTTCTTTTGGCAACAAGGATATTTAAAAATAATGACGTCTGTGATTCAAAATGCAGAAAATAAAAGTTGTGTTGCTTCTAAAATGTCACATTAAATAAATACTTCATCATAAGCAGTTTCTAGATAGAAGATTCTACTGCAAGTAAATTAATTATTCTATCAAAACTACTATCAGAAAGTTATATAGTCCACCTTCCCTTAAGATTTAACCCTTAAGATTTTAGTTTAAGTCAGATACCCATTTGTGGGGTTTACATAATTTCCATTCAAGGAGTGATGCTGGGTTTTTTATTTTTACACAGAACATATCTTACGTAGTGTTTTTTCAGTTACAGTGACCACCAGGAGGAAACACATTACTGGTTTCATCCTTACTGGGAATCTTCAGACACAGGTAGCTAAATGTTATTCTATAGGGTTCAAGCCTATAACTGAACTCACTTATCTTTGTACTTTAGATAACTATACACAGTGTCTTAGCTTTAGAAATTATTTGTGGTCTTGGCACACAGGAACTCCAGGAGAAGATATCTAAAAGTGTTATCAGAATGGTAAATGCAGTCCACCTTCTTTTAAGGTCTCATAGTGGAGAGTATTGCGTCATGCCCCCATGTACGGAGTTTTATACCCCCCCCTTTTTTGTAGATGTGTGTCAGAGTATGCTTCAAAGAGAGTGAGAGAAAGCAGTATTATTTTTCAGTTTAAAACTCACATGACTCTCTCAATTAATCTGATAAAAGGTAAGTCTAATTTTTTCCTACTATTATTTGTAGATTAGGAATTGTTGTTAGTGTTGCAAAGGAAGTGAAAACTTCTCTCCCTAAATGCTATAGTTCTTGTAATAGCAGACCCAGTCAAAGTTAATATCAGTCATCATCACTTGGAATTATAGTCAAAATTACCGCCTATCTTCACCCGAATCTTCAATAAATCACTAGAGATGAGCTATGTTTCTTCTTGCTTCAGTCTACTATCATCCCACTGCTAAAGAAGCGATTCATCAGGGAACTGAATGACTACAGACCAATTGCTCTAACATCTGTAGTTATCAAAACCTTTTGAAAATCTAGTGCTGTCCCACCTAAAAACCATCATGGATCTGCTGTTAGATCCCATGCAGTTTGCATATCGAGCAAATAGATCGACAGATGATGCTGTTAATATGGTTTTGCACTACATCCTACAACACCTTGAATCTCCAAATACCTTCACAATGGTCCTCTTTGTAGACTTCAGTTCAGCATTTAATACCATCATTCCAGATACTCTTCTAACTAAACTAAACCAACTAGTGGTACTTGAACACACTTGCAAGTTTCCTAACAGACAGGAAGCACCAGGTGAAGCTAGGCAGAATCACACCTGATACCTGTACAATTAGCACAGGGCCCCACCAAGGCTGTGTGTTTTTTCCACTTCTCTTCTCCCTATATACCAATGACTGCATCTCAAATGATTCATCTTTAAAAAAACCCGAAGTTTGCAGATGATACAACAGTGATTGGTCTCATTCGAGACAATGACGGATCCACATACAGATAGGACGCTGTACAACTTGCCTCATGCTGTGACCGGAATAATTTGGAACTGAACACACTCAAAACCATAGAAATGGTGGCAGACTTTAGAATAAACCCTCCTATACTACCACCTCTTACAATACTAGACAACACAGTATCAACAGTAGAGACCTTCAAATTTCTAGGTTCTATTATATCACAAGACCTAAAATGGACACCTAACATCAAAAACATCATCAAAAAAGCACAACAAAGAATGTTCTTTCTGCACCAACTCAGAAAGCTCAAACTGCCCAAGAAGCTGCTGATACAGCTACAGAGGAATTACTGAGTCTATCATCTGCACCTCTATAACTATCTGGTTTGGTTCTGCAACCCAACAAGACAGACACAGACTCCAGAGAGTAATTAAGACTGCAGAAAATTGGCGTTGGCTTACCTGAATGCAGTTTCTCAGCATGCCTTGGGATAATCCACACATATGGGTTGAATCTGCCTTTCTGCCCAGAGAGTGAGTCACCAATCTTTGCCACACCTCTTACTGTCAGGGCAGGAAGCCCTCTAGCCCCATTCACAAGGAAGGTGCAGCCATTTGATGATCTTCTTGTGGCACTAGCTCTGCCTCCCACCTGGACACTGGACCAGAAGTTTACCAGGGTGGGAGTGGATTATCCCAAGGCATGCTGAGAAACTGTGTTCAGGTAAGCCAACGCCTATTCTCCAGCATGGGATAATCCTTACATCTGGGACATACCAAAGCTATCAATCCCTATGGGCAGGAACAAGCCTGGTCCTGTGTACTGTCTGTATGCACTTGCTGTGGTACTCTTCTGCCGAAGGCCGCCTCTGCTGAGGCATGTGTCCAGCCTGTAGTGTTTTACAAATGGAGACTCAGAGGACCATATAGCCACCCTGCAGATGTCCTCAAGTGAGGTCTGCATCGCCCAAGCAGCTGTGGTAGCTGCGGTTCTGGTCGAGTGAGCTGTTACTCTTCTGGATGTTGGAAGAGCCTGGGTCTCATAGGCCTTGGCTATACAAGCCCTGATCCAGCATCCTACAGTTGAAGAAGAGACTTCAGTGCCCATTGAAGATGGCTGAAATGAGACAAACATGGCCTCTGTTTTACAATATGTTGATGTACATTTGATGTACCTGCAAAGAGCCCTCCAAACATCCAATTTGTGCTATCTGTGTTCTCTGTCATGTGAAGGAGCAGGGAAAAAGTCGGAAAAATGACTTCCTGAGCCCTGTGGAAATGAGAATTTACCTTTGGGGTGAAGGAGGGGTCGAAGAACAGGACAACCCTGTTGTTGTGGGATGTGCAGACGTCTTCCCTGATGGAAAGAGCTGCTAATTCTGAAATATGCCTGGCCGATGTTATGGCCACTAAGAAGGCGACTTTGAGTGTTAAAAAGCATAGGCTTATTGATTGAAGAGGTTCAAACAGTTTCTGAGCAAGGGCTTGTAACACTGTAGACAGGTTCCAAGAAGGATATCTGTGGACTGTTGGTGGTTTAAGATTGACAGCTCTTTTGAGGAAGGAGTGGACGACCGGATGATGAGCTAAGGAATTCCTCTTCTCATAGTGCAACAAGGTGGACAGTGCTGCTACCTGCTTGCATAGCATACTAGGAGAGAATCCTTTGTCAAGTCCTGTTTGTAGAAAGTCTAGGATCGGTGGCACTGAGGCCATAGTTGAGTCCATGCCCTTCTTGGTGCACAATTGATGGAATTCTTTCCAGGTAGTGTCACATATTCTGTTCGTGGAAGGCCTCTGGGAGCTTGTATTGTTTTGATGACATTTCTAGAAAAGTTATCTCTCCTCAGGATCCTCCTCTCAATTGCCAGGCGGTCAATTGGAGCCACTGAGGCTGCGGGTGTTCCAAGATCCGCTGGCTGATATATCCTGTCCCAAGGGATCGTCCATTGGCGTGACATTGACAGGCTCACTAGATCCACATACCGTGACCGTCTGGGCCAGTGGGGAGTGATGAGGATGATTTCTGCCTGTTCTAGAAGTACTTTCCTTATCATTCCCGTTATGAGGGGAAGAGGAGAAAAATCAAAAAGGAGACCCTTGGGCCAGCGTCTGCGAAGAGTGTTTACCCCTTCTGTACCAGCGATGGGAATCTTGAGTAGAATCGGGGAAGTTGGGTGTTCGTTGTGGTGAAGAGGTCGAGGAGAGGCCTCTCAAATCTCTGAGATATGTCCTGGAATAGATCTGGATGGAGATGCCACTTGGAGTTGTCCATCCTGGTCCTGCTTAGGTAATCTTCCTGGACGTTTGCTATCCCCAATATGTGCTCTGCCTTGATTGACAGTGAGCTCCCGTCCAGATTCCCAGTTGTTGTGTTTCAGACATAAAGGATCTGGAGTGGGTCCCTCCCTGGCAACTGACGTGTCCTTTGGCCACCATGTTCTCTGTTAGGATCAGCATGTGTTAGCCGGTCACTGTGCTTTGGAAGTGTTTGAGAGCTAAGTGAATAGCTCTCAGTTCTAACCAGTTTATGTTGTGTTGAAGATCCGCTATGGACCATTGACCCTGCATGAGCTGGGACTGTAGGTGGAGCGCCCATCCTAACAGGCTTGCATCTGACTGTGATGTGATTGGGCTCTTTGAATAGGGACCCCTTGGTGATCGCTGGGGAAACCCACCACCTGAGGGATCTGAGGACATCTGATTGGAATCGGACCCTGACGTGCTGATGCCTGAAACGATAGGAGGAACCATTGAAGAGGTCTGGCATGCAATCAGGTCCATGGTACTATGGCTATGCATGAGATTAATTTTCCCAGAAGCTAGGAAATCACTGCCAAGGGAGCCATTTGCTCCACTGTGACCTGTGCGATCAAGGACCTGATGCTGTCCTGATGCTCCTGGGAGAAATATAATCTCACATAGATTTGTGTCTAGCACCCATATGAGGGAGGCAGGTGGAAGGTATTAGCTGGCTTTTCTGGAAATTGATCGAAAATCTGTGGTCCTATAGGACCTGGATTGTTGGCCTGTTGGCTGGAACTGGACTGGATAAGAATGTTGTCCAGATAGCACTGGATGTGCACCAGGACTGTTCTGAGGTGCGTGGCCAGTGCTGACAGCACTTTTGTGAAGGTCCTGGGGGCCGATGAGAGTCCGAATGGCAGGGCCTTGTATTATAATGGTCCCCCACATAATAGAACCTGAGAAACCTCCGATGGGAGGGGTAGATAGGGATGTGGAGGTAAGCCTCCTTCAGATTGATGGACGTTAGATCGCCCTCCCTTTATGCCCTCCAAGATGGACTGCAGAGATTGCATCTTGAATCTCTTGTATTCCAAATGAGCATTGAGCTTTTTGAGATCCAGGATCGCTCTCAACCCCCCCCCCCAAGGACTTGGGAACTACAAATAAAATGGAGTAAAACCTGTGCCCCCTCTGTTCCTCCAGTACTGGCTCGGCGGCCTGGATGTCCAGCAAATGTTGGACTGCCGTGTCCATGAGTCTTCTCCTTAAGTGGTTCTTGGAGGTTGGTTAATGGGTAAAGGTCCTCAGAGGAGTGGACAGAAAATCCAGGGTGAGATCAAATCACACTGTTTTCAGGACCCAGGAGTTGGATGTGATGGTCTCCCATTGGTCTGCAAATAGTGCCAGTCAGCCGCCAACAGGAGGAAGGGTCTGGCAGTAATTTGGATTGATGGTAGGGACTATCTCCTGTGCCACGAAAAGGCCATCTAGATTGAAACTGTTGTTTGTTTCTATCTCAAAATCCCGATCTATTTGTGGGTCACTCTGATCTGGGCTGGAAGGTCCTTTGGAATTAGGCGTTGGTTCTTACCTGATACGCTGCGAAGGAGCATCCATTTGATTGGGGTTGGTTCAGTCTTCGTCCTGATAGGCTGAGCTTAAACTTTGGAACGCTCCTCCTCCTCCACGAGACTCCTCCCAGCGTTCCCCAGTTTTAGCGAAGATCGCAGTGAAAAGGCAGATGTCGCTTCCGAGAAACTATTGCATCAGCTTGGTCGTATAGCAGGACTCCCACAGACGGAAGGAATAAACACAGTTAGCAATAACACATAGGGTGGGGATGCATGCTCCTTCGCAGCTCGGAGAGAACCGGCGTATCAGGTAAGAACCAACGCCTATTCTCCTACGAGCTGCTCGGAGCATCCATTTGATTGGGACATACCAAAGCTTGGCCTGGACTACGGGCGGGATGCTGACTGGACCTGGAGTCTGTTGCTGTCCTGCACACACCCTGTAGTACCCTCCTACCAAAAGACGCATCAGCAGATGCAAAGACATCGACCTTATAATGTCTGATAAAGGGGGAAGGAGACGCCCAGGTGGCGGCCCGACAAATGTCAGAGATAGGAGCTTGGGTGGCCCAAGCCGCCGTGGTGGCAGCACTGCGAGTGGAGTGCGCCGTGATGCCCCTGGGAACTGCTAGGGCTTGATAAGCTTTAGCAATAGTGGCCCGCAACCAACGACCTATGGTGGTGGAAGAGGCCCTAGTACCTTGACTATGAGGCAGAAATACAACAAACAAGGCCTCTGTCCTCCTAAAGGATGCCGTGCGATGGATATAGACCTGCAAGGCACGCCGGACATCCAACTTATGCCACTGATGTTCCAACTCTCGGGAAGGATGAGGACAGAAATTGGGCAAGACCAACTCCTGTGCCCTGTGAAAAGCCGAATTAATCTTTGGGATAAACGTGGGGTCCGGCCGGAGGACAACCCTATCTGCATGAAAAACACAGAGGTCTGACCTGATAGATAGGGATGCCAACTCGGAAATGCGCCGAGCTGAAGTAATGGCCACCAAGAAAGCAACCTTATATGTAAGAAATAGTAGTGATGTGGAACGAATCGGTTCGAAAGGAGGTTTGGTAAGGGCCAGAAGGACCTTGTTCAAATCCCAAATAGGATAACGATGAACCATGGGCGGTCGCAAAGTAGTAGCACCCTTAAGAAAGGCGCGAATAAGAGGGTGATGAGAAAGAGATGGGAAATTCTCATAGTCAATCACGGAAGACAGGGCAGAAACTTGTCTTCTCAAGGTATTTGGTGAAAGCCCCCTATCGAGACCAGCTTGTAGGAATTCCAAAATTTGAGCAATTGAAGGAGATCGCAGATCAATATGAAATTGGGAACACCAGCTGGTAAATATGGACCAAGTTGCATTATAAATGCGATTTGAGGGGCGCCTTGCAGCCTGGATGGTTGAAATAACCTTGTTGGATAATTGCTTGCTGATTAAACGCGACCGCTCAACCTCCAGACGGTCAAGTGGAACCACTGAGGGTTCGGATGTTGAAGAGGACCCTGGGTTAGCACAATCCTGTCCAGAGGAATCCTCCATGGTTTGAACACCGACAGACAACAGAGATCGGCGAACCAAGGGCGTCTGGGCCAGTATGGAGCCACCAAAAGCAGATCTGCTCGTTCCTCTAGCATCTTCCGTATGACCTGACGGATCAAAGGAAGAGGGGGAAAGGCGTACAAGAGCCCCGGGGGCCACGGGCAGCGAAGGGCGTTGAAATCCTCCGCCCCTTGAGAGGGGAATCGGGACACGAACCGTGGCAGGTGGGCATTGAGAGGGGAGGCGAAAAGATCGACCTCCGGAAGACCAAACCTCGTGACTGCCTCTTGAAAGAGCGATGGATGAAGACGCCACTCCGTGGGGTCGACTGTGGCCCGGCTGAGCCAATCTGCCTGGGTGTTGCAGATGCCCGAGATGTGTTCTGCCCTGATAGAAAGTAAATTTGCCTCCGCCCAACGACAGAGACATTCCGTCTCCTGCATGAGAGGTTGAGACTGAGTGCCCCCTTGCTTGTTTAGGTGCGCCTTGGCTGCTGTATTGTCTGTGAGAACTAAGATATGTTGGTTGCGTACCTGCGGCAGCAGAGCCCGAAGAGCCAGATGAATTGCCCAAAGTTCCAGCCAATTGATATTGTGAGACTGTTCCCTTGGTGACCAGCGACCTTGAACTGTGGATGAGTGAAGGTGAGCACCCCAGCCCAGCAGGCTGGCGTCGGTGGTGACAATGAGTCTGCGGGGCTCCTTGAAGAGACAACCCTTGTTGGTTGTGGGCCGGGACCACCAAAGAAGTGATGTAAGAACTTTGGTTGGAACCTTGACTTTGTGACCGGAATTGCTGAGACCGGAACGTTGAAACGGGAGAAGGAACCACTGAAGGGACCTGGAATGAAGACGAGCCCAAGGAATAATAAAAATACATGAGATCATTTTCCCAAGAAGGGTAGAAAGATCAGCTAAAGAAACAGTATGTCGTGACCTGATCAGCTGCACTAGTTGAATACTTTTATGTCTTTCGTCAGAAAGGTAAACCTTGCATGCCCGTGTATCAATGATGGCACCTAAGTGTAACAATCTTGTAGAAGGAATTAACTGGCTTTTGTCTCGATTAATAGCAAATCCATGTGCTTGCAAAGTGCGGAGAGTCGTCTGAGTATCTCGGACAGCTTGGGTAGAAGAGCTGGACAAAATTAAAATGTCATCTAGATAACAGTGCAACCTGATGGGAAGGGCGCGAATATGGGCAGCTAGAGCAGCAAGGACCTTAGTGAAAACCCGAGGAGCAGAGGCTAGACCGAAGGGAAGAGCCCAATATTCGAAATGTTGACCGTTATAGCAGAATCTTAAAAACTTACGATGTGATGGCCTGATCGGAATATGCAAATAAGCTTCCGTGAGATCTACTGAGGTGAGAAAATCTCCCTCTCTGATGCTAGCAAAGATGGAATGTAAAGTGTGCATCTTGAATTTGCGATAGACTAAAAATTTATTGAGTCGTTTGAGGTCTAAGATAGCTCTCCACCCACCAGAACTTTTCTTAACTAAAAAGAGTAGAGAATAAAAACCACGCCCTTTTTGGTCTGCGGGGACCGGTTGAATGGCCCGTATGTGTAGAAGATGCAGTATGGCTGCTTCCATGAGGCTATGTTTAACCAAATTTTTGAAAACAGGGGATACCCTGAAAAAATCAGATGGGGCGGACTGGAATTCTAAAGCCAGGCCAAACTTCACAGTATCTCGGACCCAGGCGTCCGAAGTAGAAGCGTCCCATCTATCCGCATAAAACCTGAGACGGCCCCCTATGGGAAAGGACTCCTCAAGGCTAACGTGGACGCCTGAAGGATCTATTGCCGGAAGAACGGAATGATCGCCTGGATTGGCCGCCTCTCCGGTACCGATCCCCAGGGTCGAACCTGTCTGAGGAGAATCCCGGGCGAGGAAACTGGGATCTAGACAGTCGAGACAGAAAGGAACTCTGGGAGTAAGGCCGAAAGGAACTCCTCCGAAAGGACTGGGGATACCTTGGGTCAGACTTCCGAAAAAGAGAAGGAAGAATCTTTTTCTTGTTCCGGGTCTCAATGAGAAGCGGATCTAGAGAGGGGCCAAACAGCTTGTCGCTGTTGAGAGGAGCAGAAGCAAGCTTAGATTTGTGCTTGATGTCCGCCTGCCAAGGCTTAAGCCAAAGGAGGCGTCTGGCTGAAAGATGAGATGCAATGGCTCTGGTAGAAAATTTTACGGCATGAAAGGTCGCATCGGCTGAAAATTCAGTAGCCGCCGTGAGCTTAGCAATGTCCTGATGGGCCCTTAGATTAGATGCAGGGACATGCTCACGAAGTTGTATCAGCCATCTGAGTGAAGTCCTATTGAAAAATGAGGCCGCTGTGGCAGCTCTGATAGCCCAAGCATCAGCATGATGGGCTTTGCGTAGCACTACCTCGGCCCTCTTATCCTCAGGCTTTAAAATCTCAAGTGGCTCGCTTGGAAGAGAAGTAGGAGAGGCTATACCCACAATGGGTTCATCGACCCCCGGGATATTTAACAAATTGAGGTATTCTGGGGCCATATTAAAGAGTCTCCTATCGCAACTAGTAGGAGCCGGACATGGTACGGGAGAAAGGAACTGTTTTTGAACTAGTTCCATGAACCTTGGAGGAACAGGGATCATTTCAGCCTGAACAGTAGGCTGATGAAACAATAAATCCTGGGGACCCTCCTCTACAGGACCCACGGGGGGAGCTGATGTATCGATGCCAGCCGTGTTAGTTGCCTTAAATAGGAGGGATTTAAATAGGTGAGGCTGAAACAGGCCAGTAAAAGCCGGTTGGTCCAGGGAAAGACCCTCATCCTCGGACATCCCCCCCTCTAAAAGCTCCTGTTCGGATAAGGAGTGCTCCGCCTCATGAAAGGATTCTTGGTCACTGTGTTCCAAATCTTGCATTTGAAACAGCTCCTCAGCCTCCATGTCCAGATCCCCTCTCTGAGTGTCCTGCATCGGAATATCCTCAAAAGGTATTACCTGATCAGCAGTTAATTCCGGCCTGACTAGAGGCTGGGGTGGCTGAGACTCCGGGTCAGCAGGGGCAGGCTGAGGTCGTGTCATAACAGCATGTTGTAAACCGGCAGAAATCCCCTGCCTGATTGCCATCTCCATCCAAGATCGCATTTGAGGTGGAATCTCCTCAGGCAAGGAAGATTCCTGGAGAAGGCATGCAGCAGTGGGAGTAAAGGTGGCCTCAGGAGGACCCCTAGAGGCTGGCCGGTCGGATAACTGAGTCTGGTGTCCCACAGAACCACGACTGTGCCTGGAGGAGAGGGAAACATCTAGTGGAGGGGAACAGACATGAGAAGAGGGCCCAGGAGTAGAAGGAGCAAGGTGCTGAGAAGGTCTCTGAACCTCACTAGCACACTTATCTATTTGTCTCTCTAAGGCCCTATGGCGCCTTCTGGCATCATGCTCAGAAGTTTTAGAAATACCCCCCCACATTTTTGCATTTGTATTTTGACTTGGCATGTGAAGCAGAAGGCCGAGAACCGCTACCTCCTGCCATGATAATTCAGTATAATACAATCTGCTGATATCTATGTAAATGAGGCGGTTGGCATGCCCAGGGACCGTACCCAGTAGGGAGGGAGCCCTGATATTAATATATATATTCCCCTTGATGAAATAATTGGATTTATAAATTTGCAAAAATGGAAGAAAAAGAAGGGATCACCAATCAGCCAGATTAAGAACGCCAGTGGGGCCTACTCAGAAAACAAAAGGCCCAGAACAGCAATAACTGCACAGGCTGACTCAGGCCTAAGGTGCTTGCTGTATGCTGCTAGGGAGACTGTGAGGCTTAGCCAACAAGTTTCAGAACACACAAGAATAATAAGGCCTTCTGTCTTATAGGATATCCTAAGAGAGCACAATTTAATCCCCACAGTCAACAAATAGGGCACAGGGAAAGGCCATGAGGCTCTGAGGCCTTTGGAAAAACAAAATGGCGGCCGCCCGATCCCTAGCAGCAAGGGTCCAGCTAATGGAGGACCCTAAGAGAAATCCACAGAAAGCAAGTTAAAAGAGGGAGGGAAACGATCGCACTCCACTCCCTCTGAGACAAATGGCGTTCGGGGAATGCAGAGAAAAAGCAGCTTGGCTTGCTGCAAACAAACAGAGCAAGGCAAAATCGGCAGAGGGGGGGGGGGCGGCGGGGGGGGCTGGAAAGCAACGTTCCAGGGGATCCCCTTTTACTAAGGGGGGGAGCTGAAACTTCTACCCCCCTCAAATAATTATTTGAGCCCTGATCACCCAAAAGGGAGAACAGAGGGACTGTGCTCTCAGTGCCCAATTAAATATAAATAGAACAGAAGTAAATCGAAATGCAAAAAAACAGAATAATAAAAGGACCCAAGACAGGGAAAGGACACTAAAGAATAAAGGAGGGATTGGAAAAATACAGAAATCACCTGCTTCGACCAGAACAAGCTCTTAAAACAACCTATTCAGACGAGGGCTGAGCTAAAACAGGGGAACGCTGGGAGGAGTCTCGTGGAGGAGGAGGAGCGTTCCAAAGTTTAAGCTCAGCCTATCAGGACGAAGACTGAACCAACCCCAATCAAATGGATGCTCCGAGCAGCTCGTAGGAGAATGAGAGAATTCCTGGCCTGAGTCTGAGGAACGAAATGACTGTCTACAGGTGTAGGGAGACGCCCTCCTAGTAAGAGAGAACACATTTCTCTTATCTTTATTCTCGACTATGAAGGGATTTAAGGCTTCTCCAAAAAGGGAAGAACCCATGTAGGGAGCAGAGGCCAATTTCCATTTGATTCTAGCATCTGCTTGCTACTGTCATAGCCATAGCAGATGACGAAAAGTGATGTTGGAGGCCAGGGTCCTGAAGGAGAATCAGGCTGCATGCAGGGAGAAATCGGTCACAAATTCAGTGGCCTCTACCAGTTTGTTGACATCCTGATGCATTCTGATTTCCTCAGGGGGAATCCTAGCGTATAATTGACAGAGTCAGAGAAGGGATGTCCTAGTGAAAAAGGAGATAGCGCAGTTGCTTTAACCCCGTGTTCTGTGGAAATTTTGTTCTGCCTTTTTATCTTGTCTAAGGGCCTCTGCTATGTCACCCAATATTGCAGAAGGAGAGACCAAGGATGCCAAAGGTTTGTCCAAAGGGGGAAGCTGTAGTGACTTAGAGAGGAGCCATATTGAAAAAAAATTATCATTATCCCCCGGAAAGGGGAAGGATCCTGGCTGTGCCCATTGCCTCTGAACTATGTCCAAAACTAACTTGGGACAAGGGATGTCCTGTTGGAGAATTGTAGGTCCAGAAAAAACCCTGCTGTTAGGACCTGAGTGTCTGGTGAAGCAGTTGGGATAGTGGGCAGAGGATCAACTTGGGCAGTGGTCCTAGCCTTGTGGAGGAAGGATTTAAATAACCCCAGACTACACAGACCCATGAATGGGGGTGGATCAGGGGAGATCATCTTTTCATCTTCTGAGAATCCCTGTTCCCCTTGAACTTCCTCCTCCACCCCAGATGCCCTGCTTCTGATAGAGTGAGCTGGAGAAGCCTCCCTCTGGTGCCTAGACAAACCCATGGAGGCTGCAATGGCTGAGGATCAGATCTTGGGAAAGAAGAATGGCTTCTCTCCGTCTGGGTAGAAGCTAACCCTTGAGAAATGGCCTGAGCAATAAGGGCTTAAGATCCTCTGATAATCCTGGGCCCACTCTATCTGCTGAGTGCATCCCCATTGCAGTTGGAGTAAAAGTGGATTCAGATGTTCCAGTCCTATCTCTGATCTGGAAATCTGCAGGATGAAGTAGCATGCAATGAAAAGGAAATCTCTGAGTTTGGATTTCCTCAGCAGGAAGGATAAATTCCTGCTCTCTATCTCCCTCTGGTGACCAAGATGCAGGCAAGTCCTGTGCTAATGGTTGTTGAGGGAGGGGACCTCTCTTGGTCAGCTTGCTTCTGAGCTCTGGAGAATTGCTTTTCCAATGCTTTTTGCCTTCTTTCCTCTGCTCTTGTGGGCTTTCTGGAATAAAGAGCATTTGCCTTTATCTTGTTAGCATTCTTTACTTGCAGATCTGGCCTTCCTGGGACACTGCTTGGATCGTTTTGCACTCATGGGCTTCATGCTGCCTTGTTAAGAGGAGAGCTTGCTTGATCCTCCAATCCACTTGCCCAGGTGGGAATTCAAGCCCTGGAAGCCTTCCCTGGGCTGTGGCAGTGGCAGTCTCCTGTATAGCCTGCACAACTCGCCATGTGGTCAAAATGACCGCTGCTGGCCCCGAAAATCAGCTGTGAAGAGCAAAAGCGAAAATGGCTGCTCTGGAGCTACCCGGTTAAGCCTTCACGATGATGCACTGGGGGCGAACACAGCTTCAGATCCCCCAGAGGTGGGGGGGTCATTTTGGGGTTCCCCCTTGTCTGCCTGGCTGTTAGGCCTTCAATTGGTAGTTCAGGGGGCCGCAAAAAAATGGAACAGGCAAAAGTTCCAATTGCTGCCTGTTTGCAATGTTTTGTTTCTTTGGGAAAATCCACACTTAATTGCTGCTTTCTGAAGAAATTGTTGGAGCCAATCTTTGCCACATCTCTATAGGACCAGAGTCGTGACTGGATCTAGGGGGTTTCCTGCCCCGACAGGAAGAGGCATGGCAAAGATTGATGACTCAGTCTCTGGGCAGAAAGGCAGATTCAACCCATATGTGTGGATTCAACCCATATGTGTGGCATGCTGGAGAAAACAATTACTACCAACCTGCCTTCAATCAAGGACCTGTATACTGCACAAGTCAAAAAGAGGGCTGTGAAAATATTTACAGACCGCTCACATCCCGGACATAAACTGTTTCAACTTCTACCCTCAAAACGACACTATCGAGCACTGTACACTAGAACAACTAGGCACAAGGACAGTTTTTTCCCAAACGCCATCACTCTGCTGAACAAATAATTCCCTCAACAGCATCCAACTATTTAAATCTGCATTACTATTATTATTAATCTTATCATCACTCCTTATCGCCTATCCCACTTGTGACTGTATGACTGTAACTTTGTCGCTTGTATCCTTACGATGTATATTGACTTTTTCCTACTATGATTTGATTGCTTATTGTACCCTATGACTATTATTAATGTGGGACCTGATGATTCTTAACTCTTGACGAATGTATCTTTTTTTATTTACACTGAAAGCATTTGCACCAAAACAAATTCCTTGACCAATCACACTTGGCCAATAAAGAATTCAATTCAATTCAATTCAATTCTAAAAGTGCTTCTACATGAGCAGCTATTGGCATTCCATACTATCTCTTGTTCCTCCACATTGAAGAATTTTTCTTGTAGTACATTCACATCATCCTCATGCACTTACAGAAAATTGGATGTCAATCGAACTCTCTAAAGTGCTGAGCGTATACATATGTACACACATAAGATACATATATATGCCTATAAATATATGTAGGAATGAAGACAGAGAAAATAATTCCATTACATTTTAGTACCTGTAAAACAGATATTCCCCAACCAGAATGGGATTTACAGTATGATAATAATGACAGCAACAAGAAGCCATCTTAGAAGACAAGTTATACCAAGTTATATTCTCAAGTCTCTTGAGGATGACAGGATCATATCCTCAAGCAAGAACAGTGCAAACTCAAGGCTAAAAATATTTAAAAGGGCCCTTTGGAGATTTTACCTACCAGAGACCTATCTGGAACAAGGCAAAATTCAGGCAATTTAAATGTCTCAGACACTTGTTAGTTTTAGTTGTATGATTAATTCTTACTTATGTCTCACTGAAGTTATACCTATCTTTGGTTGCTTATGATACAAGATAGTAGATTTTTTTCAGTATAAAGGCTAAACCATACAATGAAGACAAATATCTAATTCATCAGATCAATATGCTGAAATGCAGTTATTCTCTTAGAAACTAACTCTGCAGAATATTCTATGTGGAATATATCAAGTACTATGTCAGTTCACCACAAATTTCTCAGCAGAAATAATCTTTTTCAGGATCTTTAGGATATGAACAGATATTCAGAATTCAGTAACTGGAAGGATAAAATATTAGAGAATAGGAGATAAAAATATTTTTGTTTAATTCTAGATATTAACTTAAGAGTTACATACTATCATATGTTCAGAAATTGTCAGAAATATTGTAGCAGCATAAAAGATGAATGACAATCTATACAATTCTAAATTTACTATCAGTTCACTATAAATTTACTAGAGTTTATATTTTACATGCTGATAAAATCCCCAAATCAATAGTAATTGAACAATTCATCCAATAATTTTATCCTATTAAATCTTCCCTCTTAAAGACTGGATTAAAAGTCCAGAATTACTTTTAAGAACAACAAAATAGCTATACACATAGACATGTTTTCCAATGTATTTCAAATATACTTTTAATGAACGGAAACACTTTATGTAGAAACTACATAGAGTTCATAGTTCATGGAGCTACTCCCCTTCAGCAACGTATTTAAAAAACAGCTCTCTTTTTTGAACTTGGATTTTTCTACACATATAATTGATACTTTTTAGTAAAGCTTCAGTATTTGTATATCCCCCATGGAGGGAAGGAAAAGTAATTAAGTTGTTCAATTTAGAAAATGTGTGAAATAAATTGTGCAAAATGTATTCATTTCTCAGTTAAATTACCTTTCCTTTGTTACTTTATCTTACACAGAATTGAAAATATTTTAAAATGTTGCACATATCCCAGAACAAAGGTTACATATCTCAAATCAAGATGATCCAGCACAGCCCATACATTTGTCAAACAGGTATAAAATGCAGCTTACCAAGTGTAAAATTCAGGTGTCTGAGCATCCCCTACATGCATATTTAGGTTCAACAACTAACTCAAGCTTTTCACATTTCAGTAATCAAGTTAATTAATATAATAGAACACTGGATTTTCAATGAATAGAACTATAAAAATTTAAAGTAAAACTAGACAATCCATGCCCCACTGGTTATCGTTTTACAGTTATTTTACTAAACATAAAAACAGAATGGCCAAAAAGCATGGAAGTAGGGGCAACTTCCAATTTTCTGCCAGCGTCCCCATTGATTTTCCTTGTTGGAATCTGGAAGGAAGCATCAAAGCATCCATTTCCTTTCCCTTCCTTCCTGTTCCCATCCATCCGACTCTGTCTAATCCTGTAGGTAAGTAGCTGCTGCTAGGTAGAGTGGAAGCGAGAGATTGCAAGTTTGGCTGGCATCTGTCATGAAACATGTGACTGTAACAACAGCCCAGTAACAACCAGTGGCACAGAAACAACCAGAATGTCCCCAAATTTTATCCCTTCTAGAGTTATAGGTCCTGGATTTTGGACACATTCTGTAAGCTTATTTGAACTATTTTGATTCAAAAATTATTGCCCATGATGCACTTTTTTTCCCAGTTAGACAACATAACAACAAGAGTTTTAGTATAAATAGATATACGGACATTCATCATATAATCTATAACATATTACTCGTAGGATATATTTGTAGGGATAATTTTCTCATGACACATTCACATATTGCTAGGATTCTTAAACTATGATTTGTGAGCATTAGGGGTTGACCATATACTGTTAAATCACAGCTATATACTGAAGTCTGCATGAGACTGCTAGTCTCTTTTGCAACCCGAGAGCCCCCCCTTACTGTGACTATTGAAAGCAATATCATAGTAACATAGCATTTGAAGAAGGAAACTAGCGTAGCTGTAAAATAGGAATAGCACATATAAGACCAAATCTCCCCACAAAAATCTAAATACGTGATGTAACACGTTCTCTGAATCATTACCCTGCCCACTGTAGGTTTACCAGTAAAATAATAATTGCAGTCTTAGCCACCAAAAATTTGTCCACTAGCCACAAAAAGGCTATCTACTCCTGCATAATAGAGTGAATTCATGTATTATTTTAAGCAAAAAAACAAAGAAATGACATATTGTATCAGAAAAGCTCTTGGCTCAAATCAGCACATAGTCATCCTTATTTCTTTAAGAAAATGTATATTTCTTCCAATCTTAGAACACAATTAAATTATTACTGAAGTAACAAATCCTGAAATTTAGTTTGACACTGGGAATTTTGGCACGGGTTTCTACTTTAAAAATGTTTCTGAATTCTATAATGGTGATGACCACATTTAGAATTCAAAACATTAACAGAAACAAAATATGTTAAGGTAACAGCATGGTCACTTTAGGTGTCCTTGGTGCTTTCTGAGCTTGATTGTTTTCTTGAAGATGTTTCATTATCCAAACTAGGTAACATCAACAGCAAACAAGCTCACCAAGAACCCTTCATTTAAGCTCTGAGCTACAAATATTTTCCTCCATCAGCACAGTCACTTTACCTCAATAACTTAAAATGAGATACAAAATTACCATGTATCTAAGTAAGAAATACTGAGTAGAAATCTGAAAAATCACTACATTTAATTTGGTAGATCCACAAATGTTTAAGGGTCTTAAATAATGGAGAGGGCAATGCAATGGACATTTTAGCTTATAAATTTAGAAAGAACCGCAAATAATTCGGAAGTTTACTACTTTTCCCCTATTTAGTTATTACCCCACCTTCCGTTGTAGTTGCTGGTAGGGGATTGCTTGTATGGTGTTTTTTTTAATTTGTTTTTAAAAAACAAAAACTCAGGTACATGGTGATTACCTCTTGAGTCAGAGCATCAGCATTCAGAGTACAGGTATTTCCCCTTTGTTTTGATAAAGGACTTTAAGGAATCTACAGAGACAGATACAATGCTGTAGGATTAGCACTGCTTAAGGACTTTTTGTACTGCCAATTCTGTCTGGAAGATGGAAGGATTGGACAACATCTGGCCTCAGACCAGGGGTGGGTTTCTACCGGTTCTGTCCACCTTTGTAGAACTGGTAGCTCTGAAGAGCAGCAGACATAGAACCAGTTTTATGTCTGCTAATGTTTTTGCTCACCTGCCCACCCGGGCTCTTACCTGACCTTTATTTTCTGATTTTTTCAACTTCAGCTGCCGTGCGAGGCACAGCTGCAGTTAAAAAAGCAGGAAAATGGGCTTTTTGAAAGGCTGCTTTTCTGCACGCAGTGTGTTGATGATGATTTACAGGCGGGCGCCTGGCAGCATGCAGGGAAGCACATCGTAAATCACCGAACCTCATAAATCAACTGAACTGGTAGTTAACCCTGTCGGATGCCACCCCTGCCTCAGACTCTAAAGCATGAAAACCTGAGATAAGTCACAACAGCAGATTCTGATTAAAATTTTGTGCTTTAACTACAATGTCAGCCATATTCTGGGTTTTGGCAATACCACAAGCCTAATTACAGCATAGTTTAACAGGATGTGTGAATGAGCCTAACAATTTCTGCTTGGGAAAATATGCCAGTCCTTTCTTTCATTTGTCACTTTCCAAAACACAAATACACTGACATTACAAAATTAAATGTATTTTGTTTACAAAAGAACAGGGGTGTCAATAAAATATGTCACTTAACTAAATGAATGAGCTTTCATTTCTATCTAGCACAGAACTGCAAGTTTCACAGGGTACATACTGTACAAGCAAATTATAGTCAAGTTCTTCCTCACCCCATGCAGAATACTTTTGGTGAATTTAACTCCTATATTTCTTTTCACAATTTCCCAAATTTCCATTTCAAATTATTTTCCTATTATTCTACAACTATAAAAACATGAATCCCCTGCAACTAAGATATCATTGTCCCAAAATTTTAATCCAGTTTTTGAATATTTGTTTTATCTAATCTTTGAGACTATTTTATCAGATAGTAAACAAGAGACATTCTTTCTCTCTTTAGTCAAAACTAATTTAATTTAAATTGAGTGTAGTTTAATAAGCTGAGTGATACATTTAGTTGTCACTTTTTCCCCTATGTTGTCTCAGAATTTGGGGGCTTGTATCTCAATCTGCTTATTCCAGCTGATCTAGAAAAATGATATGTGAGGGTTATCAACAGCAGTACCTGCTTCAGCAGCTTAAAGTGAAGTGGTTTATGATAGCAGTTATAGACCATAAAAGAACGTGCAGGCAACCCAGAGAACAACAGCTCTAACAACAGGCAAGGATTCACTAACTAGCAATGCAAAATTATTTGATCTGTTTAGTCTAGTCCAGGGGTCCCCTGGAACGGGCCGCTGCCCGTTCAAAATCAGGTTGTGGGAAAGATGGGCAAGCATGTGAAGTTCCACTCGCATGTGAGCGCAAGTGCCTCCCACTCACACAAGTGGAGTTTCACGTGCAAGCACAAGCAGCCATTTCTCACACAAATGGAGATGTGCACACATGTGTGTGTCTGCCATTCACACACCTCTCCCCTGCACCAGGCCCGGCTGCCAAACTTGAAAGGTTGAGGATTGCTGCTCTATAGTCTACAGAAAATATTTCCTCTAATACCAAATTTCTCAAGTTGGGAATTTGATCTTTCAAGGGGAATGCCAGACCAATCAAAAGAGATTGACCTCTCATTCCCAAGTGTAGTAACCAATTCATGTTGCAATTTCTTATTCCATGTTCTATGATATCCTTTCATGCATTAGAAAACTGCTATCATATCTTTCTTTAGCTTTCTTTTCTTTAGGCTAAATATACCAAGTTCTTCATAGGGCCTGGGCTCTAAGTCCTACATTTTTGTTGTTCTTTTCTGCATTCTTTCCAGTTCCTTAGCTTCCTTTTTCTACTGCAGTGACCAGAACTGGACACAGTACTCCAAGTGCAGTCTAACCAGTGCAGAATGGAAAGTATCAAATCCCATGACTTTGGCATTATATATCTGTTTATGTAGCCTAAAAAATGCATTGATACTTTGGGCAGCTGCATCACATTGATAGCTCATACTTAACTGCGGTCATTTCAGAACACCCATATCCCTTTAATTAACCTTATTTTAACCTCTATTAAAGACCACCTACCTTGTACCTGTGCGTGTGATTTTTTTACTGAAATGCAGAATCTTACCTTTCTTATCAGTGAACATTTCACTGGATAAGAACCAATGTTCACGGCTATCAAGACCAGGGTGGGATGCAAATTTTTAAACTACTGGTTCTGTGGGTATGGCCAGGTGGGCGTGGCCAGGTGGTTATGTGACTGGGTGGGACCAAAAATGGGGCAGGGGTGCTGTGCGCCCCCCCCCCACACTCTGTTTTTGCTCCAAGGAGGCTTCCCTGAGGCCCAGCAGGCAAAAAAAAAACATTTTTGCCTCCTGGGCCTCAGGGAAGCCTCCTCGGCGAAGTAGTACAACAATGAGCGGGGGATCAGCTGTGCCACATGATTTAGATTAGCTAGAAAGCAAGCAATCCAATGATTTCGTGCTTTCTAGCTAATCTAAATGACATGGCACAGCTGATCTTCGGAAAACAGCTGATCAGTGGGAAAAAAAGAAATACCATAATTTTCATAGCTACCAGTTCACTTGAACCAGGCCGAACCAGTAGAATCCCACCCCTGATCCTTTTAAATTCTGAAGTGTTAGTAATGATTCCAGCTTTGCGTTATCTGCAAATTTTATGAGTATCCTTTCTATTCTCATTAAGTAACATATGAAGATGTTGAAGAATACAGAATCTAGAACAGAACTCTGTGTATCTCCATCTATGTGACACAGACCCATTAAGGACAATACATTGGGGATAGTTGTTTATCCATTTGCAAATACATCTGGTAGTGGAACCTTAACCCCACATTGTTCCAGGTTATCAAGGAGGAGGTTATGGTCTATTTTATCAAATGTCAGGTAGGAATTCAGATAGATAAAAAATCACACTATGCCTTACCACACTGTGGTTTAGCTCAACAATTGTTAATTAAAATATGTGACTTAAAATTGTACCTATCTAGAGACTGAAGAAAAATCCAGAAGACTTTCCTAATATGATCCTTATTTCCTAATCAATGCACATAATTTCGTCATAGAGCAGAATACTTTCATCTCCAACTAAGTTACACAAAAAATAAAATCTTGAAGCCCCAAATTATTTGAAATCACTGAGTAGACAAAATAAACTGGAGTAAAAAGTAAAAAAGGAGCAACTTTGTGTTGGCACGCAAGGGTCGCAATGACCTAATCAGGCTTTAGCTCTAGATTCTCTGATTCTGTGGTATTCTATCCTGCCATAATATTTACAAGTACAACAATATTTTAAAAACTATGATTAGTTTCTATGGAGACAGGAGTTGTTTAGATGGAGTCAGCAGCTAAAATAGTGCCTTTCCTCTTACAGCTTATTTGTAAGATCCCACTCTTTTTAACTCTTCTATATTAGCTAATAGACAAAACTGCCTTTACCTACCTATCCATAACTCATGGAAACAAAGTAGTTGAACAGCCAAATTATTGACAGATGGTTCTGAACTCTATTACTGCAATCTCAGTTGTAGAAACATAGGTAGCCAAAAATCTTCTGCCAGAAATATTTGAGAACCATATTTGAGAGCCAATGATGAAATTGATGCTACAGAGCTGAAAAAGTCCAACATAATATTAGGTAATGTTATATAAAATATGAAACCAAATGAATTGCTAAAACAGGAAACAGAAGTGGATGCTTCCAATCAAGTTGCTTTAGATATTTTTACAGAAAGAAAATTTTATGATAATGTCATAAAAAGTGACACCGTAACATAAAAATGTTGCCTTCAGCACTCTATAAAACCAGAGGAGCTATTCCTGTAACAATACCTAAATCAGTACTTTGTAAAAGTCTATTTTTTCACTGTATTAGTATGCTGTAATTTAAGCCTGATTCGAAGGAAAATGTAGCATTTTTAAAGATGAGATTCACATAAACAGATATAAAGGAAGTCCTGCATACAAAGAAACATTATATGGATATTTCTGAAAGAATAAAAAATAAAATGGGACACAGCCATGATATGGTACATTATTTGCTATATTCTAGCAAATAACAACATGTTTTATTTGTGATCTGCTGAACTCTGTATATTATTTCAGTTTGTGTCCCGTCTTTTCATCTCTGTTTTCTTGTTTTATGCTCATAATAATTCAGTGAGTCTGTGTATGAGAAGTAATGTGATAAGGGTATAGACACATGAACCTTAGTCCTTCCAGACTATTCTGATTCTCTGAAGATTACGTTCCTAAAGAGATAGGGTCTATAAACAAAACTCCTATTAGTAAGAGCTGGCAGGAGACTGAATATTATTTTCTTTTATAGTGCCACAGGGAAATCCTATCTGCCCTTTTACTACCTTCCTGTCTGTTTATCTGGGTTTTGTCTTTTCAGGCTGAATATGAATATGGCCGCTTTTAAAACAAAAAGCTGAAAATTCAATTTAAACAATAAAAAATAAGTAAATGATGTAATTATTCAGTAAATAACACACACTGAATAAACAATGCACACTGAATAGCAAAGAACAATTAGTACATTTTATCTTAGTTTTTCTAACGTGAAAACAAATGTCAAGAACATGGAATTTGTGTTTTTGTAGTTAGTCCAGGCGCACCACAATACCAACTGACATTTTTATTTCTAGAAACTTTTACTCAAACCTTTCTCTCAGTATTAATGAGACATGCTCTTTATTTCCTGTCTTAAAGCATTATGTAATATTTGCTCTGTCAGCCAGCTGCAAACAGTAATCTCTGATGATTTCATTCAAACTGAAATGCAAAATATTCAGTGTATCAATAATGGTAAACATAAGAAAGCATTTCCAGAATGCATTATAATCTGTATTCAGATTAGAAATCATGAAAAACATTTTACCTGTATATGAATATTTATTCAATAGCCAAGAAAAACAAATATGAGCTTATCAACTCCAATTCCTTTTGTATGTGAAGAAATACTATCAGAGTGAACATTCTCTAGAATGAATAGAATGAATAGAAACAGTTCTTCCTATCTAGAGGACTTTTTCAGTGGCCAATTCTCTGCAAATCAGAAGTTTCTTAATTCCTCTCTTTTCCATATTTTCATCTCTGTAGCCCATTCTCTCTTTGCAACCTTAAATCATTCTTTATATAAATGTACACACAACATACTGGGAATGGGGGGGAGCAGATAATATGAGAAAGCTAATATAATATTAATGTATCATTATTTATTTTTAATTTTTTTATCTTGCTTTTCTACCAGGAAATTTTCAAACTTTTATCCCCAAATAAACCAATAATACATAATTCAATAAATATTAAACAGGAGAGTATTAAAATGAAGAAAAACTATTAATTTAATTCTCTCTACTTCCAGATGCCTAAAACCAAGAACAAATCAAAATTAATAGGGGCAGGCTGTAAAGGGGCAGAATTCTATTGCTATAGCACCACAAGTAAAAACAACTGAATTCTGTCTGGTAGTTACTAAACTATTTCTCAAAGGTGGAGGCAAGGGAATAATCCGATTCATAGACAAGTTTGCTTGAAAGAAGCTGCCAGTTCCAGACCCAACTTCCAAAATATTATGGAACAAGGTACTTTTAATAATATTTATCAAACACTGTATTTAAAAAAAAAGATTATACAGAAGACATAATATGTAAATTAAACTGAATTACTCATATTTTTATAATAATGTGAAATATGTTTAGAAAGTCAAGCTTCAGTCCCTATGACATAGCATTAATCCCTTAATGCTTACAATACAATTTACAATGTTTAACACATGTAGATAACCAACCATGACTGCAATCCTAAATTCATTTTATTGGAAAGTAAATTCAGTTCAGTCTATTACAATACATTTCTAATAAAGGTTGGGCATTGTAAAAGACTGAATTTCAATTATTCAGACCAATTTATTTAGCATATTATAACATAGTATGTAGTATAGTACATACAGTTTTAAAATTCTTTAATACTATTTTAAACTTCCATTAATATGCATAAGATTTAACCAGATAATTCTTTCAATGAATTTTTCGCAATCATTTTCCTACACACTTTCTTCATTTGTAAAGCAATAGACAATTCAGTATAAAATCTAATGAAGACGTTCTTCTGTAAATTGAAGCCTACTCTGGGTTTTTTTCGGTTTTTCGTAGATAAAATGAATGTTATAAGTAAAACCTCATTAAAATCTTATTAATACCAAATAACTAACCATTCTAAATACTAAATGAGAAAAGGTTAAGAAGTGGGTTTAAAAGGAAAAAGTACATGCATTTTTACACATAACACATCCCTGTTTCTCATCTGGCCTTCCCATCATACTTGAAGAATTGTTTTCTAGTTACATCATCAGGAAATAAAACACAAGGAAAAAAGGCTTGATGTTCATACTTTTCTCAGAGGAGGCCAGCTAAGCTTGGGTGTTCCCCCCACCCCACTTCGGCAAATCAGAAAATAAAATAAAAATTAAACAAACCCAGTTGTGTTATGGAGGAAAAAAATTAAATTATTACTCTGAGACCACCTTACTATTCTATTAAGAATTAACTCCTCTAAACTTTTCAATGCATTCATTTTGGCCACAAATCAATCTGACACGAAATGTTTCACAGCCCAAAGTATTTGAAGCCAGAAAAATACACACATGCATAAATATGCATGCACTCATACGCACATACATATATTTGTAGTTATGGTTATCACTAAAATATACTAAGTACAGAATGAGACTGCACAATATAGAGTTCCTTATAAGGTATTGCCATGACGTAATGCTTCATAGGCTTTGGGCAAGCAGAGAGTTTCTCTCTCATTGTTTCGTGTAACTGCTGGAATGCTCACATCCCTAATGCCTAAGAGAAACAAAATCTGAACACTACTGAGCAATAATTAAATCAAGAACTCTTCAGTGCATTTGCTGAAGGTAAGAGGAAGACTGTGGGAAGAAGTTTCTTATAGCAGCCAATAGGCATTTTGCTTCAAAAATCAGTTGGTTCACTTTATATTATTTTCACAGCACAACTTTTGGACTTAATGCTAAAATCAATTATAATACTAAACAACTTTCCGGTTCTCTTTCTAAGCATAAAAAGATATTTCCAAGACAAAACTGAAGCATTAAATTAAGAAAAAAGGAGAGCTAGGAATTACACATAATTTCCAACTGTGTGCTGGACAGAGTCATAATTGCATTTTAAACTGGGAGAGGACTTAGTGACTTTGTAAATAGTATGAAAAAAGTTATAATAGCTTTTTGAATACATTATGTTATATGTTATAGGCATGTAGAAACATGTTCTTACTGAGATTTATTGTGCTTTTGAATAGCTTAGTAGTTTTAAGTTTGGAAAATGTAAATTCAAAATCAAGGCAGTAGCATTGATAGTAAGATAATTATTACTTTTACCATTTTAATTCATTTTTAAAATTAATTGCATATGCTCATGGGAAAAAGGTTTTTTTAAACTTAGACATGTTTTTGAAGAAAGTCGTTTTATTTTAGAAATTGCTTTTTCTCCTCTGTATAACATATGCTGTTGGAAGGTATTGATCAGTGTAAACTATCTGGTACTAAGAATAGTCACAGTACAGAACTGTTTCCTATATCAGCAGTTACATATTCATGATAAGATTAAGACTAAAGCAAACTAAATTAGACATGTAAAAGACTTATTTGGAGTGAGGATGGGAATACATTTGATTATTTTATTTCCATTTATTCAGATCATTCTTCCAATTATATATTCATTAGCTATCTTACAATATACAAAATTACTCAACTATATACACATGAAAATAGATCTCTTCAAATTACAATAATAACAATTGCTATGCTCACAAAGGTAATTGTATGTAAGCAATGTTAATTTTAAGAATCTCAGTAGAATATTTTAGAAAACAGCAGTAGCTTGCAGATATTAAAGGACATGCTTACAATGTATACATCTTTAAGAATAAGTATACTGTTTGAAAATATTAAAAGTTTTTGTTTTTATTAATAAATTGCATATCTTTTGTTAATAAAATTTTCTAAATATCTACTTGTCAGAGTGAAATTCTCATTCACTGCTATGATGACATTTTTATCTGGTGAAGTGTAAGGCAATAGTTTCTAAGATTTTAAACTAATAATCTAATGATGAATAAAAAACCCATTTATTTTGGTCCTTTCAGGCTATTTTGTTGGAAGTTAGAGCAACTCTACTGATTTTCAAAATAAACTAATTCAAAGGAACTGGGATTTTAAAAAACTATTATTTTTAAGGAGTTTTTTTTTAAATGTATCCATCATGTTTTAGCTGGATTTGTAAAACATGAAATATGATGCCCTCATGTTTTGCATAATTAACGGATTACTTTAAAATATATCCAACATTTTACTGTTTATTAATTTAAATATTATTGGATTGAGAAAACAACAATCTATGAAACTAAGATTATCAGACTACGTAAAGCATAAATGATAACACTTTCAAAAAGTTTGATTTGCTAAAAAACCAAATGAAAGAAAAACATTTTTTCCAGTCATCTGGTTTAAAAACTTTTGAAAACAGGAAATACAAATAATTACAATATAATTTAAGCATTAATGGATAAACTGCATGTATTCTATTCAGAATCTTTAATCACTATATCAACTAGAGATTTATAATACATATTATATGGTTAAAAGTTTCCATTCAGATACTAAGATTTATTTGGTTCTCATCAGTTGTTTTTAGAATTTCACCAACATTCATTTTCAAAACCACAAATCAAGTTTTCCTCTACTCAGTGCCATGCAGAAATGTAGGCCTACAGTCCTTACAATCAATTAAGGCTAATATTTTAGTTGGAGATTGTAGGAAATACATCTAAAACAACTGGATAGCAGAAATGTGACATAGCTTATTTTATTATTTTTATTATCAATAAATTAACAGATTAGATAAATTTAAGAATTTGATTTCCATTAAAGATTTGTACACGTGCTTAATTTTCTCAGTGAAATTAGTAACTTGAGTACTGTTTCTATACAGTACAGCACAATGCTATTATTTCCAATTATTCTTATTCAACATTCACAAAATCTTTGTAACTCTGTGATTCATTTCTTTCTTATAGATTGCTGTGTTTACAGAAGCTTTATAGACAAAAGCTTAAAAGATTGTGGACAGGAATGACAATGCTACAATTATATTAATATTACAGTAAATTATGTGGATTTAAGTCTAGTTTTCTATAAGATAAGAAACATTTCCATTTTTAAATAAATATGAACAATGCTATAACTTGATAACAATAGGATAAATTATGTCAGTTGGTTTTATTTCCTACAGTTTTTCCTCTTACATAAATTTGGATATCACTTAATACTAAACAAGAACATTATACCTTGGTGCTTCTCATATGCACTTCACATTGAACGAGATCAATTTGTCCCATGTTATAATCAATTCTTTCATAATACAACATATAATATCAATTCATGTTTAGTCCAAATGCAAATCATGTATAATATGATGAAATTTTATCTTGGGAAAGTGCCATGAATTTATGCCATGAAGAACTTTATAGATTATCACCTGGATCCTTAACTGAACCGATAAGCAAACTGGCAGCCAATGCAGCCCATGGAACATAAATGTAATATGAGCTGATTGATGTGCATACATAATTGCTTATGAACTGTCATTTTGCACTAATTGAAGCTCCCAATACTTTTTAAAAGCAGTTCCAGTACAAAACATTGCAGTAATCCTTATGAGCAATACCAAGGCCTGAGTAATTGCTAGTAGGATATCCCAGACCAGGAACATCCTACTTGCAATATACAATACATACTTGTGCAAAGGCCCTTCTTGCCACAAAGTCTTCCTCCAGTGCCTCAAACAGGAGTTGTAAGTCTATAAGAATCCCTAATAAATTCTGCATGGATTGGTGCAATCCCATGCAGAACAAGAGATGGACAGTTCCCAGAACTACAAGCTTCAACACATAAATCCATTCAATCTTGCTTGGGTTGAGCTGGAGCCATCTTCATCCAATTCCAGGCACTGACACAGGATTTTCAGAGCATCACAAAATTGGCCAAAAGTAGGGATATATATTTGAGTATATCAGCATATTGATGTTACATCAGTCTCTGCCATTGGATAATAACTTCTCATTGTTTTCAATAAAAATAAAAACCTGGTTAAATAAACTATAAAACCCTTACATTTAGCTTCTGCCTTTTTTCCAAGGAACAAAATATAACTTTCATGATTTCTCTCCATACTACCCAGCAACTTTTTAAAATAAATTAAAACTAAGAGAATATACCTTTGCCTAACTTATCGTATCCTCTCTAGTGTTTTCTAAACCGCAAACTCTTCATCTCTTGGTCTATTTATTATCTTAATAAGCATGGGGAATCTATGGACCTCCAGATGTAATTGAATTACATTTTCTAATCACCATGGCCAATGGAGTAGGATTTAGGAACATCTGGGGGATTATAGGTTCTCCATACCCAATGAAAATCTGCTACTGATAGTTAGCAGTAATTCCAAATACAGATGGGAATGTGAGCACACTTTCAAGGACAGGAGTAAAGACCAATTTAGTAGTATTGAAACAAAAATATTTAAAGTGCTGCTATCTGATCTTGGAAATTAAACAGATACATGGAAAAGAGAATGGAACAAATGGGAGTTCTTCCTATTACATGGCCATTTCAGTATTTGTAGTATTTGATTTTGTGGCCAGGGCTACTAGAAAAATTGGCCACAAAGTTCATCTCTTGAAACTATTATTGTAAAATAATATTTTATTATCAGTAAACTTGTGAGCAGCACAATGAGTTTTTACTGAAGGAGCAATGACGGTGCAGTAGTTAGAATGCAGTATTGTAGGCTGACTTCTGAGATTGGTAGAATGAGGACCCAAATTGTTGGGGGCAATATGCTGACTCTGTAATCGCTTAGAGAGTGCTGCAAAACAAGTGATCCTCAACCTTTGCGGCTTAGCAGCCTGGCTAAGTGACAGGGAAACCAGACTGCATGAGTAGCGGGTCAGTGCACACACACATGTAGTTCAATTTACATGAGAGGTATATTGGCACACATGCATGAGAAGCTTGAGTTGCATGAGCAGCGCTCCAGCACACATGCACATACATGTGCAGCTCAACTTGCGCAAGTTGACCTACAAACATATACATATGCGCTGACTTGCTGCTCATGCAAGCTGAACTGCACACAAGTGTGCGCACTTGCCTGTAACTTGTGTGGTCTGCTTCCAAATAGACCACGGTCTGGTAGTGGCCCACAGCCCAGGGTTTGGGGACCTCTGCTGTGAAGCACTATGAAGCAATATATAAGTCTAAGTCAGGGGTGTCAAACTCAAGGCCCAGGGACTGGATCCAGCCCGCTGGGTACTTAGATCTGGCCTGTGGGGCTGTCCTGGAAACAGCAAAGGACCGGCCTACAGTCCCTCTGCCTGCGAAAATGGAGCTCAGAAGGGCTGCGGGCGACCTTCCTAAGCTACATTTTTGCTGGCAGCGGGTTGCAGAAGGCCATCACAGCTGAAAATGGAGCTTGGGAGCCTGTCTTCACTGGTAGAGTGCTCAGGCGACCACAGGCGCCCCAACATGAGTGACATTGAGCTGACTACACCCGCTCTGACAATGTCCACCCCTGGCCTACAATCCTGATGGGCCTTCAAATGAAAACAAGTTTAACACCCCTGGTCTAAGTGCTTTTGTTACTGCTACTGACAAACAGCCATTTTCAAATTCATCTAAAAATATAAGCTAATTTAGGAAAGCATAAATGCCAACATTCAATCTATTGTGTTATTGTATTATTCTGCTTAGTGTCATTGTTGTTTATCAACATTATCCAATAAAGTGTACTAATATTTGAAGGAAAAGCTGACAGGGACTTCACAAAATTACTCACTGGAACATCTATATATAGTGTTACTGCCCAAAGAACATTTGTGTGAAGCAATGCTCCTTGATCTCTATAGGGCTCATTGCCTGGTCGTGCAAGTATATTTAGAATCAGGATATTGCTGTAAAGCCCTGTTCAAAGAATAATAAGCTTTCTAAAGGATTATGATCAGAAAATTCATAAACCTATGGTTTAGGTACAATGTACCTTGAAAACAAAGACAGAAAGTTATTCATATAAAAAGACACATTTACAGAGCAAGAGCTCACTAAATTCTGTATTGGTTTTTCTTAACTCTTCCATTTAAGTAACTTGCATGCATGTTTGCCACAGTTTAAGAAATACTCTTTAGCAACTGCATATAAATCTAATATTCAAAACCTTTTCAGATTTAAACTATTTTTTTTAAAATGTGTTCTTAATAAGAATACAGCTATTACGGTAGCTGGAATAGTTAAACTTTCTAGTTTACAAACAATATATATTTTGAAATATTATTTCTGATATAAAGAGCTGCTATGTTATTGATATGCCAGTGGGAATACAAAATCACAACTGAATATCTTCCCAGAACAAAAGCAGAGCATTATCTGATGTTTTTGGTTCACATTTGTCCTCTCAAATAACCAAATTGATAATCTTGTGCTGGCCAAAAATTTTCCACAACTCTAGTAACAGAATTGGACCATGTGAGATAACTTATAAATACGACTGATTCTGTATAAAATATTTTAAGCACTTTAGTGCCAGGCCTACTGATAAGACCTTAACAGAATTTTCTGGGCTAGTCTAAAATTGGTGGTTCTCCTCGTTCCTCTCTAGTCGCTCGCAATTTGTGTTGATGGAGGGTGAGAGGTCCACCCCTAGGCCCGTCTGGGGGGTGCCTCAGGGGTCGGTCCTCTCTCCTCTCTTGTTCAACATTTATGTGAAGCCGCTGGGGGAGATCATCCGTGGTTTTGGGGTGAAGTGTCATCTTTATGCTGATGATACTCAGCTTTACATCTCCACCCCAAACCACCCCAACGATGCTGTGGAGGTTATGTCCTGGTGCCTGGAGGCCGTGCGGATTTGGATGGGTGGGAACAGGCTTCAACTCAACCCTTCCAAGACTGAGTGGCTGTGGTTTCCGGCGGCCCGATATAGTCAGCTGACTCCGTCGCTGGCTATTGAAGGAGAGATGTTAACCCCCACAGAGAGGGCTCGCAATCTAGGCGTCCTCCTGGATGCACGGCTGTCTTTAGAAGATCATATTATAGCCGTCTCCAGGGGGACTTTCTATCAGGTTTACCTGATTCGCCAGTTGTGGCCCTTTCTTGATCGGGATGTCTTACGCACAGTCACTCATGCCCTGGTCACCTCCCGCCTGGACTACTGTAACACCTTCTACATGGGGCTCCCTGTGGGGAGCACTCGGAGGCTTCAATTGGTGCAAAATGCAGCCGCACGGGTGGTTATTGGGGCGTCAAGAAACTCTCATGTGACGCCTCTCCTGCGCAAGCTGCATTGGTTGCCGGTGGCCTTCCGGGTTTGCTTTAAGGTTCTGGTTTTGACCTTTAAAGCGCTCCATGGCATCGGACCAGGTTATTTGCAAGACCTCATCTTGCCACTGGTCTCCCACCGACCGGTGCACTCCCACAGAGAGGGTCTCCTTCGGGTGCCGACGGCATCGATGTGCCGCATGGTGACCCCGAGGAATAGGGCCTTCTCTGTGGGGGCACCCACCCTCTGGAATGGGTTGCCTCCTGGGATACGGACGACCACTGACCTGAGAGCATTTAGACGTGCATTGAAAACTTGGCTCTTTGACCAGGCCAGCCTAGGCTGATTTTAAATTAAGGTTTTAAATTGGGGTTTTTAGTAGTTAGGATTTTTAAAATTTGGGGTTTGAGATTGGGGTTGTATTTTATTATTGGGTTTTTAAATATAATTTTAACAGCAGCCGAGTATTTAATTCTTTTTAACTTTTGTAATTTTGTATTGTATGTTGGCTGTACACTGCCCTGAGTCCCTCGGGAGAAGGGCGGTATATAAATTTAATAAATAAATAAATAAATAAATAAATAAAATTAAAGAAATGTTTAATACTAAACTATTCAGGAGCTTACAGCAAACCAGTTATATAACATAAATAATTAAATCAGAATAAGGATAATATATCCAATATGAAGTCAGGTCTGTTTTCTGATTACATGGAAAAAATTAATGGTAAGTTTAATTTTAGCACAAAGAAGACAAAGTTAGATGAATTAGAATTCAGGAGATCTTTCCTCATAGTCCTGTGCTCTTAACCACCATCCCACATCTCTAGCATCTAATCTTTCCATTTCCTCCTGTTACCCTTCCATTTGCATGACGGTAATTTCCTTGCTGATGTAAAAGTTAAGTGAGTTCTAGTTTTGACTGTTCTAAATAAAATTATTTGTTGCTTCTGGCCTAGAATCAATTTTCCCATGAGAGGAAAAAAAAAGGAGACAAGAATCTCATACATATACAATTTCCAAGCAAGTGGAAGAGGAAATAAGACAGCCCTTTTGTTCAACAGTTAGCATTCACTCATTAGAATTCTTTTTAATGATCTTTAACTTATTGTAATAACAATTAGGACCCAAATTATGTCCAAACCATGATTTACAGTAATAAATTAAGATCAAGTCTGTTTCTGATGTCTGTATGCATGGGATTGGACCAAAATTTACAAGCCATTTTGAGCTGGTGTGGGAACTCTCCCTAAATCCTTAGTCTTGTCTGTAAACATTCTACCACTGTCCCAGTAAAGAGCTGGATACTTATAGCAGCATTGTTTTGATACTCGTACTTGTAATGGTGGATTACTCATTCCAACCATATTGTAATTCTTTACCTATTATGCCTATCTCTGTCTAGTATAAGTCTGCAATACCAAGACAGCAGAACAGGGTAATGAAAAAGCGATCCAGAATAATGTCAGGTTTCCAAGTGATGAAATCCATTTAAAAAGAAAAGAGCAAAGTTCATCTTCCAAAACAATCTTTTATTTAAAAAAGCATCAAATTGCCAAAGTCCGTGGTAATTCCAGATCTGACACAACCCAGAATTACCCCACAATATCAGAAGTTAGAAACAACCCCCAAAAGTCACATTCTCCAATAGAAATAATTCAAAATTGCTTGATGTCATAAATCTCTACTTCAAGGGGACTGAACATGGTCAGCTCATTTTCTCACGGGAAGAAGAATCACCTAGCCTAAACAACTCTATATCCACTCCTTTCCCCCTTAGGAATGTGGCAAGCCCGAAACCTTTCCCCCATGACCACAAAAGAGAAAGTAAGGAAAAATATATATACTAAGCCTAACTAAAATGGCTGCACATATGTCAATTCCGGGCTTGACAGGATGTACATGAATTACTTGGATCTGCTGAACAGTGCAAAGCTGAGACAAGAGACCTCTCAGGATCTCCCAGGAAGAACTGTTTTTAGCTCAGCTATCTTCAGAACTTTGTTGTAAAAAAATGCTGCTTGATTAAAAAAAGAAAGAAGTGTATAGGAGAGTTAACAGACAGAATCCTACAACCATGTTTGTCCCATTTGTCATAACTTTTGGAGAATAATCAAAATTAAATCAATAAGTATTCAATTTTCCTCAATTCAGTAAATATCACCAGTAAGATAAAAGTTCTAGTTTATCATTATATAATATTTTTATATAAATCTGTAATATAACAAGAACTTTAGGACAACTGTTTATAAACAACAAGGGAAGCATGAATTGTAGGAATACTTTAAATGAAGACCTTTTATTGCATACATTAGCTGTAAACAGATATAATGCTTTTCGCATATCAAGAAATTCAGGCAGCCTTTCAAATATTCCAGAAACTCATTTCATTAGACAATGTGGCAAATAGGAATAGTTATTAATCCAAAAGAGGATTTTTGGTTTTTTATTATCTCCACTATTTTCTACCTTCCAAATAAAATAAAGGTACAAATATTGTACAAAAAAAGGTACAAAAGTAATACTATTGCTAAATTTGCAGATGATACAATAGTGGTGGGACTCATCTCGAAATGAAGTGGACTGGTTGCTTTCATGGTGTGGAGACAATAACTTGGTCCTCAGCACCAATAAGACCAAGTAGCTTATAGTGGACTATAGAAGGAACAGATCAGACATCCAGTCCTCACTTATCAGTGGAGACCAAGTGGAGCAAGTGACCAGTTTTAAGTTTCTGGGTGTTACCATAAAAGAGGACCTGACCTGGGGTGCTCACATTGCAGCACTGGTCAAAAGGGCCCAGCAGAGATTATACTAACTGAGGCTTCTCAGAAAACAATAACTGAATGAAAAACTGCTGGTGACCTTCTACCGCTGCAACATAGAGAGTATTTTAACTTACTGCACCTCTGTATGGTTTGCCAATTGCACAGAGGCAGATAGGAAAGCACTCCAGAGGGTTAACGTCATTGCCAGAAGATCATTGGTTTCCCTTCTCTCCTCTTTGGAAGAGCTTTATAGCTCCCGCTGAAAAACAGCTTCTATCCCAGGGCAGTAGGTCTTTTGAATTCTGCTGTGTAGTGCAGTATTGGTGCGGTGTCGGGAGTTTTCGGGTCAATGTGTGGAGGATGAAGGATGTGTGTTTGTGTTTATTTTCATGATCATGATCACGATGTTCACTGAAGATGGTGTTTGATTTTGTTATATGAGGTGCAATGATAATAAACTAAAACTAAAAAACTAAAACTATTGGTTTAGAATGTCTGGAACTTGAGTATTTAAAAGAACTCTTTCACTATATCAGCAGGCCACTTTCCTTAGATCTGGGCAGTATACAAAGATAAGTTATTGTTCTACTTTTGGTGAAAAACATTAAATTATAATGTGAGTAAAATATTCTCTGAAGAGAAGAAAGACTTTAGGTGACTTTTTGAGTGATATAGAATGTATGTCTTTTAAAGCCCATTTGTTTCACTAGATATTTGTACATGAAGTGGCCGTTATACAGGTATTCCTCAATTTGCAACCATAATTGAACTCAAAATTTATGTTGCTAACTGAGACATTTGCTAAGTTGAATTTTGTCCCATTTTATGACCTTTCTTGCCACAATTATTAAGTAAATTGATGCAGTTATTAAAGTTAGTAACATAATTGTTAAGGGAATCTGGTTTTCCCATTGATTTTGCTTGTCAGGTCACAAAAGATGATCACATGACTCCAGAACATTGCAACAATCATAAATATGAGTCAATTACCGTCTGAAATTTGATTAGGTGACCAATGGGATGCTGTAACAGACATAAGTGTGAAAAAAGATCATATATTACTTTTTTCAGTGCCATTGTAACTATGAACATTCACTGAATGAATTATTTTAAGTCAAGGACTATCTGTATGGTATAATGTCTCTATATTCTTATTTTGATTTTTTTAAATCATATCTGCTATTAGATTTGTCTTACTGGTGGCTATTTTATATATTGTTACTTTGCTTTTTCTGAATGGGGTACTTCAAATATTTGAACTATATAAATGAAACGTGGTGCAAAAGTAAAATTTGAATAGAGATTCAAATACAGCTTTTTACTTACATATTATTTACTGGCATTAAATCATTCCAAAGCTAGTCCTTTTCTAATACCTTTGAACACTTTTGTTAATGATAGAATACCATGTTAAATATTAAATAAAAATCGCTTTTCCTAACTACTCTTCTAAGTAATGGTATTATATGAACATGCATGTTATAAGAACTTCTAAGCTGAATAAGTAAAGAATAAGGTTTTATTGAAACTGTTTGATTTAAGCTTTCGTTTTTCAAGTTATGATTTGTGTTTCCTTTTAGCTTCTACAAGGACTAGAAGTATAACTTACAGATATATTGAGCTACTTATGCAATATAATCTGAATGAGAGAGTCAACCAATTTGAACACTGTTGTATGTTGAGTACACAATTTGTCACAATCTTTCTTGGGTTAATCATATGGAGAGAATTAGAAGGCAAGGATGTGACATCCAGAAGTTGCCACTAACTGGAAAAAAAAGATAGATTTCTTCCCAATTAAAGGCTGAAAATCATGCTTCTTTTTTCACTGTTTCACTTCCTTTTTATTAAGGAAAAAAAAGAGAAGTTATTTGGCTTCCAATTTAATTGCAGCAAAAATACTACAGTTTTAGCAGCAAAACTCTCAACAATTCTACTTTTCACTAGGATATATTCTTATTTGGATTAAAGAGGTTGAAAATGGTTTTCTACAAGTGTATATAAAGGGAGACGTATGTGCTGTGCATGAAAATAGATGTATCATCAAAAGCTTTATGCAAAACACAGGACTTAAAATTTTTCTACCCAGTAACTTTTTAGGTTAGACTGTTTGTTACATGCAATTTCAGAAATGAACTTAAGTATCTGGTTCACAACAAATTAGTATAATTTATTAGAGTCTATGCTCTAATATGAACAATTGACAAAATTGTTTGTAGCCAATATCTCTGCAAGGCAACTCTGAGTAGCTTACAACCTCAAAATAAAACTATATATATATATATGTATAAAATCAGATTGTAACTAAAATTAAAATATGGGGAGAAAAGGAACAGAACGTACGGGAGGGAGGGGAGCTGCTATTAGTCAATAAACTAATAAGTACTAAAAGTACTTATTACTAAAAGTACTAAAAGATGGAGACCGGAGGATGTCGGGCTGACGAGCTCCGCTGCCACGGCCGAAATTCGGGGTAAGTCCCCCTCCCCCCGGGTCCTCACCCGTGGCAGGGGTGGCGAAAGGACCCGGGAGGGGGTGGGCGGCCCCGAGGAGGCCGTGGAGGTGCGGAGGAGGCCGTGGGGTCGCTGGACTGCTGCCGGGGCTGTGGTTGCCGCCGCTGAAGCCATTGGGGCCGCTGCCGCCGGGGCCGTCGCCGGGGCTGCCGGCGAGGCTGCTGCTGCTGCCGGGGCCGCCGGCGAGGCCGCTGTTGCCGGCGAGGCTGCTGGCGAGGCCGCTGCTGCCGCCGGGCTGCCGGCGAGGCCGCTGCTGCCGCCAGGGCCGTCAGTGAGGCTGCTGCTGCCGCCGCCAAGGCTGCTGCTGCCGTCGGCGCTGCCGCCAAGACCGGGGCTGCTGCCGCGGCCGTTGGGGTTGTCGCCGGTGGCTGTCGTTGCTGCTGCTGCTGGGGCTGCCGCTGCTGGGGATGGTCGTTGCCGTTGCTGGGGGCCGTCGTCACCGCTGCGGGGCCTGCTGCGGGAGCCGCTGAGGCCGTTGCCGAGGTCGGGGCCGCCGCCGCTGTTGCAGGTGCGGAGGAGGCCATGGAGAGGCCGGAAGGAGGCCGTTGTTGAGGCCGCCGCCACTGCCGCTGCCGTTGGGGCCGCTGTTGGGGCCGTCGCTGCTGCCACTGAGGCCGTTGTCGGCGTGGAAGAGGCTGTGGGGAGGCCGGAGGAGGTCACCGTTGGGGCCTCTGAGGCCGCCGCCAACACCGCTGGGACCGCTGGGGCTACCGCCGTCGGCGCTGGGGCCGCTGCTGTTGACGCCGCCATTGAGGTCGGAGCTGCCATTGGGGCTGGCACCGACGCGGAGGCAGCCATGGGAAGGCCGGAGATGGTCGTCGTTGGGGCCGCTGAGGCCGCCGCCACAGCCACTGGGGCCGTTGCCGGCGCCGGTGCCATCGCCGCTGTCGTTGCTGGAGCCATTGCCGCTGTCGTTGCTGGGGCCATTGCCGCTGTTGTTGCTGGGGCCAGTTGCCGCTGTCGTTGCTGGAGCCATTGCCGCTGTCGCTGCTGGGGCCGCTGAGACCATCATTGCCGCCGCTGGAGCCGCCGTTGGTGTGGAGGCCGGAGCTGGGACTGGATTCGGGGCCGGAGCCGTTGTTGCCGAGGGCTCTTTGGGCCTCTCGGGCGACGGGGGCGCTGTTTGGTCAGTCCTCAGCGTTTTCATCCACTTGGGGACGGCGTAGGTTTGGCGAGGTGTCCAGCATTTCCCATCAGAATTGGAGGTGGAGGAGTGTGGCCGGGGCCGTTGCCGTGGATAGTGAGAGGGCCTGCGGCGAGGCCAGAAAACATGACCTGCGCCCCCGAGTGATGGGTCCCCCGCGAGGCCGGATGCCAGCTGTCGGTGGGGTGCAGCTGCTTCGACCTGGACTTGGGTCCCACTTGGTTCGGCCTTTGCCTGGTCGATGGCAGTCAGGGAAGATCCAGCCAAAGACACAATTGACATATTCCTCGAAACATCTGCGGGCCCTGAGAAACGTCCCCCTATCTCAGAGTTGGCCCGCTTGCCTTTCTAAGGCCTTTCTCAAGGACGGATCTTGGGATCCGGAGAGATGGTGGGGTCGCCGGAAACGTGGGAGGGAGGGCTGTTTTAAATTTTTATTAGATTCTTAAAGGGGTTAGGGTTGGCCAGGCGGGGGTTGGGGGACAACCCGCCTGGGGCTGGGACCGGGCCGTGGGTTGAGCGTTGCCGGGAGGGTTTAGGATCGGATGGGGCTGTATTGAGGATGGGGGGTTGTCCCAGGGAGGGTGATTTTAAAGCGATTAGTACGGTGAGCGGGAGAGGCAGATTTGGCGGTTATAGGGGGCCACATTCTGTTTTGGGAGCGCGCCCCCGCTATTTGTCGGCGGTGGCGCGCTCTGACTCCCTTGTTATGTCCGGTTTCCCGGGGGGTGTGAGCGATCGGGCCCGGGGCCTTCGGCTGATGTTGTGTAACGCCAGGTCCGTTATTAATAAGGCCCCCCTCATTTATGATTTGATCTGTGAGGGGGGAGCGGACCTGGTGGGTATTACCGAGACCTGGCTGGGCCCAGAGGGGGGAGTTCCCCTTGTGGAGATGTGCCCAGCCGGGTTTCGGGTTTTTCATCGGCCGAGGGCCCAGGGGAGGGGCGGGGGTGTTGCGGTGGTTATTAAGGAGTATCTGTGTCCGAGGGAATCCACTGTTTCTCAGACGACCGGGTGTGAGTCTCTTTTCGTGAAGTTCGGTCCCAGGGTGCAGGTGGGCTTGCTGATCGCATACCTGGCTCCCTGCTATGCGGCATCGGCCCTGCTTGAGCTCCTCGAGGTTATAGCCGGCGTGGCGGTTGAGACCCCCAGGCTTATGGTCATGGGGGATTTCAACCTCCCTTCTGCCGGCGGTACCTCGGGGATTGCTCAGGAGTTCATGGCTTCCATGACAGCCATGGGCCTGACCCAGTTAATTCGGGACCCTACTCACGTGGAAGGTCACACCCTGGATTTAGTTTTTGTCTCTGATCAGTGGCAGAGTGGTCTGGGTGTAGGGGATATAGTTATAGAACACCTGTCATGGACAGACCATTCGCTCCTGAAGCTCGACTTCTGTTCCGCACCCCCCGACCGCAGGGAGGCGGGGCCGCTTAAATGGTACCGCCCCAGGCGCCTGATGGACCCGGATAGGTTCCTGATGGAGCTTGGGCCATTTCCCGAAGCTCACACACACGACTCGGTTGAGGGCCTGGTTGCCACCTGGGATAGGGTGGCTGCTGGGGCCCTTGACCGGGTCGTGCCCTTGTGGCCTCTGACCCGGTGCCGATCCCAAATGGCTCCTTGGTTTTCTGAGGAGCTAAGGGAGATGAAGCGCCGGAAAAGACGCCTAGAGAGTAGTTGGAGAGCTAGCCGTTCTGAGTCTGACCGAACACTTCTACGATCTTATATTAAGACGTACTTAATGGCGATAAGGGTGGTGAGGAGGACTTACCTCTCCGCCCTTATTGCGTCCGCGGAAAACCGCCCAGCCGCCCTGTTTAGGGTGACCCGCTCCCTTTTAGAGATGGAAGCGCGGGAGGATCCCTTACAGGGACGGGCTGAGGAGTTTTCTAGGTTTCTGCAGGACAAAATCGCTCAGATTCGGGACGAGCTGGACTCCGACTGGGCATCTCCGGGCGGGGGGGCGGGGGTAGATATTGGTGAGGCCATTTGGGTTGAGTTCGACCCTGTTACTGTAGAAGACATGGACAGGGTGCTGGGGGGACTGAATGCCACCACCTGTTTGTTGGACCCGTGCCCCTCCTGGCTGGTCTTGGCCACTCGGGAGGTGACACGAGGCTGGTTCCAGGGTATTATAAACGCTTCCTTGAGAGAGGGGCTTTTACCCGTCGCCTTGAAGGAGGCGGTGGTGCGGTCCCTCCTCAAGAAATCGTCCCTGGACCCAGCATTGTTATCAAATTACCGTCCTGTCTCCAACCTTCGCTTTGTTGCGAAGGTTGTAGAGAGTGTGGTGGCCCGTCAGCTCCCCCGGTTCCTGGATGAAGCGAGTTATCTTGACCCCCTCCAATCGGGCTTCAGGCCCGGCCACAGCACGGAGACGGCGTTGGTCGCGTTGGTTGATGATCTCTGGAGGGCTTGGGACAGAGGTTGTTCCTCTGTCCTGGTCCTGTTAGATCTCTCGGCGGCTTTTGATACTGTCGACCACAGTATCTTATTGCAGCGGTTGGAGGGGTTGGGGGTTGGAGGCACCGTGTTGCGATGGTTCTCCTCCTTCCTCTCCGACCGCTCGCAATTTGTGTTGACGGGGGGGCAGAGATCGTCCCCAAGGCCCCTGCTTTGTGGGGTGCCTCAGGGGTCGGTGCTCTCGCCCCTGCTGTTCAACATTTATGTAAAGCCGCTGGGTGAGATCATCCGTGGCTTTGGGGTGGAGTTCCATCAGTACGCTGATGATACTCAGCTGTACATCTCCACCCCGGGCCACCCCAACGAAGCCGTCGAAGTGATGACCCGGTGCCTGGAGGCCGTGCGGGGTTGGATGGGTCGTAACAGGCTTCGTCTCAACCCGGCCAAAACCGAGTGGCTGTGGTTTCCTGCGCCCAGATAAAGCCAGGTTATTCCTTCGCTGGCCGTGGGGGGAGAGGTTTTGACCCTCGTGGAAAGGGCACGCAACTTGGGTGTCCTCCTGGATGTGCGGCTGTCTTTGGAAGAACATATTGCAGCCGTCACCAGTGGGGCTTTTTATCAGATTCGTCTGATTTACCAGTTGCGGCCCTTTCTGGATCTGGGCGCACTTCGCACAGTCACTTCTGCCCTCGTTATCTCCCGCTTGGATTATTGCAATGCTCTCTACATGGGGCTTCCCTTGAAGAGTCTCCGGAGGCTGCAGTTAGTTCAGAATGCAGCCGCGCGGGTGATCGTGGGCGCCCCTCGGAGCGCTCACGTAACACCACTTCTCTGCAGGCTGCACTGGCTTCCTGTGGCCTTCCGGATTCGATTCAAGGTGGTACTGACGGTATTTAAAGTGCTCCATGGCTCGGGACCTGGGTACTTATGGGACCGCCTGCTGCCATCAACAACCTCCCGCCGCCCAGTACGCTCCCACAGGGTCGCCCTACTTGGGGTACCGCCACCTGATCGTTGTCGGCTGGCGGCCCCGAGGGTGCGTGCTTTCTCTGTGGCAGCGCCCTCCCTGTGGAATGATCTCCCCCCGGAGATACGAGCCATGACAGATATCCTCTCCTTCCGGCGCGCAGTTAAGACCCTATTTTTTAAACAGGCTGGCCTGGCCCAGTAAGGGTTTAAGGGGTTTTAAGTTAATAGGGTTTTTAAAATTTTAACTTCATTTTTAAACTTTCGGGATGCAGCCATATTTATGTTTAATTCGGTTTTAAACTCTATTTAATTTTGTATTCTTATATTTTATGTATTTATTAGGCTGTACACCGCCCCGAGTCCCTTTTCGGAGAGGGAGCGGTATAGAAATACGATCAATAAATAAATAAATAAACCACCTCCAGTGTGATATTTCCCCATTAGGACCCCAAACCAACAGAATTGACTAACAGAATCTGCATGCTGGGGAAGGCATGCTACCAGTCCTGTTAGTCAACGCACAGGTGGGATGCTCCTGGCCCATAGGGATCTCTCTCTCTCTCTCTCTCTCTCTCTCACACACACACACACACACATACAGTGTATATGTATGTAAGTATATATGTATATATAAGCATACACTGTATTATATATCATTTATAAATTATAACCTTTGTCTCTTGACTAAAAGTACCATCATTTCATTCTTTTTCTCTTAGTGATAGAGTCTGCTGATTTTAAGCATTAATTTTCTTTGAATCTCATTTTATAAATCTTTTGTTTTTTCTTGTGTGTTTTGTCTTTCTTCATGGCTTCCTTATTCAATTGTCTACTTCCTTTAGTTTCCTATCTCATGCTTGCTTATTCCAGTTGTCAGGTATTCTATATGTTTAATTTTAGTCCCTGCCAAGTAAACAACCATTCAGTTTAGTTTCACTGAATATTCTATATACCATCAAGAAAATCATTAATCAGAGATAGTGGATTTATCATTAATACTGTACTACAATCTGTATAATCAGAAATACCTATGAATAATTTAATCTCTATTTCAAAATCCAATATTTTTTTTAGTCTTATAATCACTTGATTCTGCTTTAAGCTGCCAATTATGTTTAAAAATATTTTGAACATTTCATTCAGTCACTGTAAATTTAGTTTACATATGAATAGCATAATTAAATTTATAGTAAGTATAAACGCAGGATACAAATATTTTAAATTGCAGAAAATTTACACTGAGCTGGTCAGCTGGAAAACTGATTCAAGTGCTACAGTGCAGGGTAAGCTGTTACTTGCTCCAGCTAGCAGTTCAAAAGCATGCAAATATGAATAGATAAATAGGTTCCATTTCGTTGGAAATGTAACAGTGTTCCGTGTACCACGGCATATAGTCATGCTGGCCACATGACCATGGAAATGTTTTCAGAAATTCTCCCTCAGCTAAGAAACGGAGATGAGTACTGCTCCTTAGTGTCAGACATGACTGGACAAGGGAAACCTTTACCTTTTTTTAAAGTATTTATATTGTCATGTATTTTATATATAAAAAATAAATACATGCAGTTTATTCAAATAAATTCAGAAAACATATTAACATACAATAATTTTCTAAATGTCTTTTGTACTTTAACAATAACTTTCACACTGTCACAACTATTCTTGCTGTCATTTTAACTGCATTAGAAAAAAGAAGAAATTTTTAACTAATTCTCTGACCAATCGTAAGTTGGATACAAGGAAAAATAAAAAGCAATCAAATCTTTAATGAAAAGGATAAAATACAACTGTTTTTAATGTTGTTTACTGCTCATTTATTCTTTTTTAACATTATAGATTTTAATTATACTGGAATCCAAATATAGAAAGCAAATTTAATAAGCTAGCAGACAAACCGTGACCCTATGGGTCATTATTTCAGAAATATTTCTTTACTAGATTCCTTCAACAATGGCAGAGTTTCTTAGGTGGTTGAAAATTAAAAAATTCAAGGAGACATTTAGAGATGAATCTGCCTTGAAAGTAGGTCATGCTGAACTGGACAGTACTGTCGAGCATCAGGACTTGATCATAAGAATACACATTTGTATTATGTCATAAAACATAATTTTAATGTCATCAAATTTTTATACAATTTGCCAAACTTTAAACACATTTGAGTTATGCATCCTGGATTTTGGATGCAATCTGTATATTAGCCCATTTCAGCTAATTTTTAAACTTCCTTAAAAAATTGTTGCTCTATGATGCATTGTTTCATCCAGCTAAAGGTTACAGACATTAGGATTTTAGTAATATACAGATGTCAATAATAATGTACAGTATTAAGTTTATAAATTATATTTCATAGAGAAAGAATATTTTCTTTTTTTCCCCATACTACTAGTTACTGAATTAAACTGAATAATCTATGTTTCCCTTACAAAGTGTTTTTACATAAGTTCTCTCTTTTTAAAACAGATGTTCGTCAGCGATACAAGAGTAGATACTTATCCCTACCGGGTTTTAACTCCATTATCTTTTTTCTTAACTAAGAACAAAATGTTTCCAACATGTTAAGACCCTCCCTGTTTTTAATCCTAAATGAATTTTCTTTTGGAATAAGTAGGATGACAAAATTCTTCCAGGAATAGTCCCGATTTTATTACCAAAATTAAAACCACAGATGTTGAATTGATTTTTTAAAAAACATAAGCAATATAAAATACATTAAGATTTCCACTTGAGTACATTTATTTGGATTACTTATCAATTCAATTGTTTTTATATAAAGCACATGGACATTAAGAATTTGCACCATTTTAATGGAAAAAAATATTGTGTTCACAAGCATGAGTGCCTTTTATTGCCAAAACCACCTGTTTGTTGTTTACATATGACTCACTGATTTCTTGGCTGTAGAGACATTTCTTTCTATATTTAAGAATTTAAAACAAGTTCCAAGTGATTCATAAAAAAATTCTGTGTGTGCATGCACAAACCCGTGCATGTGCATATGTGTGTGTGTGTTTAAATCATACAACTAGGAATCAAGAGAAAGTAAAAGAAAAACAACCCTTTTCTTTCATCACTGAAAACAAAACAACAAGGAAATAGACTATAATGTAACTGCAATACTAATGCAAAAATATATAAGTTAGATAAGACTGGGGAAAGCAAGCAGTTCAACTTTCATGGATTCTACAGCATTTTAATTGTACTTTCACATTAATTGAGACAAAAACTGCAAAACAATACGATTCAATATCCCATTTTATTAAGGTTCAAGAAGGTCCCAGTTATCTCTAACAAAAGATAGTCGAATGATATTAATAAATTCTTCATCCCAAAGCTCTGAATGATAAATTATATAAATTAAGGTGATCCATGTCATCTAATACTAACCGAGATCCTATTTAATGTCTTCACTTTAAAACAGTGTAATAGTAGTTTCAAGGTAAAACAGCAAGAAAATTAATTATTACGAAGGTAAAGAACAGATTACAAAATATAGATCTTTTAGTGGAAGATGAATTCAGTAAATATTTTGTTTTTGTGTTTAAAAAAAGCTATCTAATACTAATATGTATGTTTCTGAAATTTCCTAAATAAAAATATGTCAAGTATTTACATAAGACATATTTATATAAATATGTCAAATATTTATATAAGATATAAGGTAAAGTCTCCTTTAAATTGAGGTTAATTTCTCAAGACATGAAAACATCTATTTAGCTTTTTTGGTAATGATAAAACATGGTTTGCCATCCTTCTGCTGGATATTTTTATTTCCTTGTGGAACACACAATTATTTTTTAATATCTTAAGTACTTTTACAACTGAAAGTAAGTTTCTTTCTTTTTTTCAGATTAAAAAAGCTTCTTGAACAAGATGCAGTTTATCAAGCAAAAAGAGAAAAGGAGAACTGCAAGAAAATAAGCAAACTGAAGGAAGAGCTAACAAAACTGAAATCATTCACTTTAATGCTAGTAGATGAACAACAACGTTTAACAGAAGAGCTGAGTCAGCAAACTGAACAAATTCAAGATTTAACCACCTCTGCAGAACAAGCACATGAAAAAATATCTATTGCAGAATCAAAAGCCCAAGAACAGGAGCAGAAAGCTCTTAGGTTGGAAGGAGAACTTCAAACACAAATCAGAACAACTTCCCAAGAACAGGAAGCTACAATGGCCAAATTAACCAATGAAGAGAGCCAAAATCGTCAGCTCCGCTTAAAATTAACAGTTCTTAGTCGACAGGTTGATGAGCTTGAAGAAACTAACAAGTCTTTAAGAAAGGCAGAAGAAGAACTGCAAGAACTAAGAGAGAAAATCAACAGGGGGGAATGTGGAAACTCTACCCTTATGTCTGAAGTGGAGGTACTCCGGAAAAGAATCCTAGAGATGGAAGGAAAAGATGAGGAACTAATAAAATTGGAAGAGCAATGCAGAGAGCTTCAAAAGAGACTAGAAAAAGAAACCACACAAAGTAAAAATTTTAAAGTAGAAGTTGATAAACTCAATAAGAGAATTATGGATCTTGAGAAACTGGAGGATGCTTTCACCAAGAGCAATCAGGAATGTTCCTCTTTAAAATGTAATCTAGAAAACGAAAAAACATTAACAAAGCAGCTGTCACTGGATCTTGATGGCCTAAAAGCTCGCATAGCAGACCTTGAAACCACTGAGAATAAATTAGAAAAAACAGAGTTTATGCTTAAGGAAGATCTGTCTAAATTGAAATCATTAACTGTAATGCTTGTAGACGAAAGGAAAACAATGAATGAAAAAACAAAACAAATGGAAGAAAAGGTACAAACTGCAAATTTACAGCTGCAGTTGGAACAAAAAAAAGTTATGTCAGTCACAGAAAAATTGATTGAAGAGAGTAAGAAAGCACTAAAATTTAAAAATGATGCTGAAGAAAAAATGACCAACCTTACAAGGGAGAGAGATGAATTGAAAAATAAACTGAAAATAGAGGAAGAGAAGGGAAACGATCTCTCCTCTAAAATGAATTTGCTAAGAAAAAAGCTTCAGTCCTTGGAAACCATAGAAAAAGAATTTCTTAAAAATAAACTTAAAGAGACAAAACCTAACCCAGGTTTCCAGCAAGAAAACAACAAGATTAAAGAACTAGTTCAAGAAATTGAAAAGCTGAAACATAAACTGAAAGAAATGAAGGCCATAGAAGATGATCTCATGAAAACTGAAGATGAATTTGAATCTTTAGAACGCAAATATGTTAACGAACAAGACAAAGCCAGATTTTTATCAAAAGAACTTGAGATAGTGAAGAGAGAACTGGCACGCTATAAGTTAGCAGAAAAGACAGAATGCAACCACGAGCAGAGATTATTCAGAAAACTCAAGGAAGAAACAGCCAAGTCAGGTCATCTTTCAAGGGAAGTAGATGCATTGAAAGAGAAAATTCATGAATATATGGCAACAGAAGATCTAATATGTCATTTAAGAGAAGACCAAAGAATCTTGCAAAAGAAACTTACTCAACAAGAAAATAAAAATAAAGAATTAGACAGAGAAATGGAAACTCTTAAGAAAGAATTGGAGAGGTATAGGCGTTTCAGTAAGAGCCTGCGACCAAGTCTCAATGGAAGGAGAATCTCTGACTTGCAAGTTGCCTCCAAGGAAGTACAAACAGAGCCAGTTCACAATGAACTACCTGATTACAAGAGTCTAGTTCCTTTGGAACGAGCTGTCATAAATGGACATTTATATGAAGAAAGTGATAATGAAGATGATGATAATGATGATAATGATGATGAATCAATGATATCTTTCAGTGATTCTTCCATTACAGATGTAGCAAATAACAGCAAACTTTGGATCCCTTGGATGAAATCCAAAGAAAGCCACATTCAAAATGGAAGAATTTATGCCAAGCAAAATGGGAATTGTATTCAGCCTGGAAACTTAGTTTTAAGCCACACACCAGGCCAGCCTCTTCATATAAAGGTCACTCCTGATCATGAGCAAAATACAGCCATGCTTGAAATAACAAGCCCAATTTCAGTGAATTCCCACTCTTTTACTAGTACAGCTGTAATACCCAATTCTGGCACATCAAAGCAAAGGATAACTATAATTCAAAATGAGTCTTTAACTCCTATAAAATCTAAGTTACCTGATGTCTACCCAGCTCAAGAGCAAACCATGTCACCTCTTACTATGACCACTTTCGCTAGATCTCAAGCACCTGAATTATGTCGTTCTGTAATATCTGAAAGAACAATATCTCCTTTGGCTTTGACAAGTAGAAGTTCCCCTGAGCAGTTACATTCACCGGTATCCTTGGAAATGACTGACAAGCATACTATCTTCAAAGTCTCCCCCGAAAGGCAATCATCTGTGCAGTTTCAAAGATCCAACAGTTCTAATTCTAATGTAATAACTACTGAAGATAATAAAATACACATTCATTTAGGAAATCCTTACGCACAAACTATTTCTAATTCTATAAAAAACAATAATCCTTGCGCTCCTATGCAAGACAATAGAACTCCAAATGGAACACCAAGTAAATCTGTCAACAAAATTACCAGCAGTATCACTATTACACCAACTGCAACAAGTCTTCCCCGACAATCACAGATTACAGTAAGTAGTGTCTACCACTGACTTTTCCTAATTCTGCTGACATCCATATCACTATTGCAAATGTATGCTTCCCAGGAAGATTATTTTTGGGACAACCTCAATGAGAAATTGAGGCAAATTCTTTGCATGTGTCAATAATAGGATACAAAACTAACTTGCTGGCTTGTCTCAATAATCATATGAATTGTGCACTTACTATATTATTATCTGTTAAGTATCTTCTGTTAGATACCTAGATATGTACCTGTATAAATGCAACTTCATGTATTTATATTTTCACTATTAACATTAGTTCATCTTTCAATTATTTCACTGACAAAATTTAACATAAAACAGTAAATATTTTTCTAATCAATGCCTGCAGAAATCATTTTGTTATTCTTGTGTGTGTATATTTAAAGTAAACCATGCATATTTATTTTTATTCTTTAGTCACATCTGTTAATCTTTTAGCCAGGTATTAATCTTTAGTCAGTCTGTTCATTTTTTTAGTTGACTGGATTTGCTGTGAGTTTACATATAAATACTTTCAGACTGAGCATTATATAAAATTGCATGTATTTTAAATGGTGATAATGAACTTAAATGAGACTCCAAGACATTGTACTAGTTAAGTGAGCAACCTGAGAACCAGGTGATTGCTTAGGTATAATTTGAACAAGCTGATAATTATCTGGTTTAAGCAATCTTTCCTAGCTCAGTACCCATAAATAAGTGAAGACTATAAATCCCCAGAATTTCCAGTCAACATACCCAAAATTGGCCTGAAATGTATAGAAGGCAACAGGTTTTGGAAGACTGGAGTAAAACAATAAAAGTCTCTTAGTGGTTTAAAAAAAACATTCTTCAGTACAGGCTGTTTTAAAGATTTTATACATGAAATGTTTTCAGTAATTGGAAGGGGTGAAATCCCATCAAAACAAAATTAGCAAAATACTTTTGAAAGATCAATGTTACCCCTGCTTATTTTTCCTAAAATATAAATTTAGATATAGTACCCAATTTATTTAAAGCCAATAATTTCTTATACCCTATATTTCTAGGAATATAAGAAACTATCTCAGATGTGATTATTTATTCATCTAGCCCATTATATACACCAGACTTTCCCAATCTAATGTTCTCCAGATGTGTTGGAAATCAACTCTCATTTTCCCTGCTATCATGGCTATCACCTCTGCTTGATGTGAAGTCAAGGGGATGATATCATTCACTTGGGAAGGCTGCTCTCTAAAGTTTCAGGCAAACAGCCATCCAATCATATTGTACTTGATTTTTTTAAACTGGAGATGTTAGGTATTCTTATATCAAGAAGATGTGAGCATTTTAAAAAACTAGAATAGGTAGTTAGTTGTAAAAAAGCAGGCAAATAATCTAAGATTAATTAACCAGTGGAATGACTTGCCTCCAGAAGTTGTGGGTATTACAACATGAGATTTTTAAGGAGAGTTTGGACAACCATTTGTCTGAAATGGTATAGATCATGGTGGCAAAAATCATGACATCACGTTGCCATCACATGACATTTCATGACTTTTTTTCTTTCATGGAGTTGAGGTGGGCATGGGCTACACAAAATGCATCTGGCCCGCAGTTTGACACCCCTGCTTGAAGAGGGCATTGGACTAGAAGACCTTCAAGATCCTTCCAACTCTGCTATTCTGTTAACTTAAGAGAAAAGTAGTAAATGTATTAGGGATATAAGATAAGCAATATTTTCTTGGTACTGTAGTTTGGGAATAAATAACTCTTAAGATGTTACTAGGAGCCTCTCTTCTGAAGCAACAAGGGGAAAATCAACTACAGTTGATTCTTGATTAGTAATAATACTGATTAATATTCACAAGAATACTAAACAAACAACACAATAGTCAAACAATATAAAACAATTACAATTCTTCATTTCAGTTGACCTAAATCTTTGATTTAGTCATTTATTTCAAAAAAATATTTATCGAATTAATTTATATTGCTACCTATTTCTTTGAAATTCCAAGCAGCTGATACACGATTAAAAAAACATAATAAATAACAAATGAATAGCAGAAAATAGTACAAATATAAGTAAAACTTGAAGCTCCCACCTAGCTCCAGCCACATAAATAACACATAAAATAGTCATCCATACCAGGGAACTGGTCATAAAATGGACAAAATTCACTTTTATGTGTGGCTTAGTAACAGAACATTTGGACTGAACTGTGGTTGTAACTCAAGAACTACCTATATTTAATATTAAGCCGTATCTCTTTCAGTACTGCTACAAATTGATATACACTAGCCTCTGTGTGTGCGTAATTCAGAAAGATTCATTCAAGATCAGTTCTTATGAATAATTTATTTAAATGCAGAGAAAGATGATCACAGAAAACATTTAAGATTTTTATTTCTACTCAAAATGCCAGTTCTGTACCAGAAATATCATGTAAAAAAATATCATAATATTATCATAATCGGCTGGCAACAGACAATGCCAATTGCCTCTAAGATACTTCTACTTTTAACTTAAGTACAGGGCTTCTCTCTAAATGCTTCAAGTGGTAACCACATCCTATGAAATTAAGCAATTCTATCCTGAACCCACAGTAAATTAAACAACCTATAATATGAGATTTAGAAATCCTTGAATCATCAATTACATCATAAGGGGCAATAGCAAGGTATAAAAAAATCCCAAGCATTTACTCATTCTTTAAAGATTCATTTAAAATGAACCCCCACCCCTCTCTCTTTCTCTCTCTCTCTCTCTCTGTAAAACTGAATGTGTGTGTATCTGAAAATAGCAAAATTAAAGAAAATTTGGGTCATACTATAAGCCATCTATACAAGTATTATTTTTCTGGATGAGTTAAAAGTTACAATTTTTTTTCCAAAAGAGAGCAGCCAGATCCCCTTGACATACACAATCAGGGAAAAGGAAAGAAATTGTCTGCAACTATTGCCCACATTGGCAATCCATTCCCCACATTTGACAATCCATAGCTATAGTATTTGGGCAAAAGAGGTTTTAGAGTGGCAAGGAACATGTAAGCACACGCAGCAGTAGCTTTCTGAACTTCCTTCCTCTGGCATACCACTTCCCAGCTACAAATTAACTGTTCAGTAGGCCTTCTGCCAAGCTGGGCTCAATAAGTTGAAGGGGTTTAAAGGTTCATTTACATAATCAGCATGTATTTCTAGTTGCCATGATTGTTGTAGCCTGAGGGGGTAAGGAACAGAATGGATTAGCTTTATTATTTTTTTACATTTAAGATAATCCCTCCAGAACACCAAAAACTTCAATTACATTAAAAAAACTTTTAAACAGAAATAACTGAATTGGTGTTTAACATTTCTATGCTTTACAAACTGGTTATAGCAACACAGGTAATTCTCAACTTACAACCACAGTTGGAACCAGAATCTTCATTGCTAAGGAAGATGATTGTTAAGTAAGTCAAGTCCGACTTTACAACCATTTTGCTCTCATTAAGCAAATCACTGCAGCTAAATGAATAATGCAGTTGTTAAGTGAATCCAACTTCCTCCATTAACTCTGCTTGTCAGAAGCCAGCTGGGAAAGTCGCAAATAGTAATCATTTGACCCTAAGATGCTGCAACTGTCCAGCCTGTACAACATGTCAGTAGCCAAGCTCCTGAATTTTGATCACATGACCGAAATGGGGATGTTGCAAGAGTTGTAAGAGCAAAGACTGATTGTATGTCCCTATTTTCACTGCCACTTGAACTTAAAATGCTCTCTAATGGTTGCAAGTTGAGGACAACTTGTAGCGTATATAAACAACCAACATATTTTATAACTATGAAATTTAACATTTATTTTCTAAGTTTCTCTTGTGGATCAGTATCCACAAGATAAGTCCTTCTACAAATAATAAGAGAATTTATTTAATTAGAGAATGCATTATATGTAATGTTAATGCTGAAATATTCTTAAGGAATTAAGACATGCAATTACCATATGTGTGTGTGTGTGTGTGTGTGTGTGTGTGTGTGTGTGTTAGGTTTTTGAGCTGATAAACACAAATATATATATATATATACACACACATATATATACATATATATATATACATATATGTTTTCGGAGGTTTTCGCGGGTATTTGTATGTGGATCTTTGGTTCTTCGGGTTTTCTCCCACGTAGAATTGGAAATATCTAGGCGACGTTTCGATGAAGTCTCATTCATCATCTTCAGGCTTGTGTCTTCGGCCTTGTGCTTCTCAGAGTGAAGAGTGAGAAGCACAAGGCCGAAGACACAAGCCTGAAGATGATGAATGAGACTTCATCGAAACGTCGCCTAGATATTTCCAATTCTACGCGGGAGAAAATCCGAAGAACCAAAGATCCACATACATATATATATATATACACATACATATATACACATACATATATACACATACATATATACATATATATACATACACACATATATATATGACTCTCCCACCTTTACATTTCTTTCCTTCAAATATATTTCTATTTCCTTTTAATATCATTTAGTATTTTACATTAGTATTTCTCATTAGAGGACTAATCAAATATATTAATATAAGTTTGTATTTGGTCCTCTTTATGTATAATACTCCACTGACATAAAATAATTCCCAACAATGAACAGTTATATAAATATTAGAAATCCGGAATATTAGACTTTGATGTATGGAAAGAAATTTCATCAAGAGAGCTTCATGATCCCTGGAATTGTAGAGAATCAGGAAGATGATCTTGAAAGAAATTCTGTAGGCAAGAACCAATATGTAAGCAAAGTGGGCTAAAACATTCCTAAAGGCCTGGCAAACAAGATAGTATTTGGAAGAGACTCGGGCGGGATCCTTCCTGGTTCAATGAGATATAAGGAGAAGGAAAGGTAATGCACAGGCTTGCATGATTCTATTATTATAGCCTATTTCTAAGAAGGATAGTCTTCCTGTGGAACTAATTTCCTGATCGGGTCTCCCCCTAAAGACAGAAAGGAACTATCAATTTTCAATTTTAAAATGTTACATTATTCTTTAAGACAACTCTAGGACATCTACTGATCACTTTTATAGCTCCTGACTAGTGGTGATATTCTATCGGTTTGGCCCAGTTCTGGCATACCGGTAGCGCCCAAGATCAGCTGGCAGCGAATAAGTTCACTCCGAGTTTCTCCGACGCTCTGCAGTTAGGCCCATCCGCCGGTTCCTGCTCCTAGGTCCTTTTTAATCTCTCAGCTGTTTGGCATGGCAGAACGGATTGCTGTGCTAAACAGCTGAGAGGCGCAGTAGCTTAGTTTTTACTGTTTTAACGTGTGCACAAAGCGTGTGTTTAGCACGTAATCACGCGAGTCACATGATCCCATCCCTGCAGCCACACCCACCAAGCCTTGCCCACAGAACCGGTGATGGGATCTTTTGAATCCCACCACTGTTCCTGACATTCTTCACGATTGTGCCTCTGATATTCAGAAGTATAATTACAATTTTCTGTGGTAAACTGTAATGCAATGAAATAATAGCCAAGCTAGATCTTCTAGCTTAACAGGATGATTTTGCCTAAAGCCATCACTATCCCAAATAGACTCCCAGCAATTAGCGAATGTCATCACTATACCCGTGGCTTAGTAGACAATATAAAATAAAAAAAGAACAAAAAAAAGGCAAATCTATACTCATTTTAGAATAAGCTAATGAAAGTTATTTTTCAGCAGGTATGAACAGTATACAATATAAGCAGTTACAGTAATTGTGATACAGCCGTGATGGCGAACCTATGGCACGCATGCCACAGGTGACACACAGAGCCATTTATGCCAGCACATGAGCTGCAGGCAAACTTACCTCACTGCGCACTTCTGTGTGTGCATGTGTAGGGTGTGAGGGGGGCGCACTGCCTTCTGGATACTGGCATGCGAGCACAATTTTTGGCACAGGAGCCCAAAAAGATTAATCACCACTGTGATACAGTATGTGGCAGAATGGCATTATGGAGCTCTTTCCTCAATGTACAGAATTGAAGAAACATCTACAGATGGCTTATAACTCATCTATGTAGGCTACCTGATATTTAAAAGTTATTAAAAGTCCAAGTCATTAGTTAGCAAAAGCACATCAATGGCTGTATGAACCTTAATGTTCAATTGCAGCTGCTCTAGAATTGATTATTTTAACAGAAAAACTTATTTTATTGCAAAAGCCAATATATCACACAGCAAAATAATGAAAGCTGTTTTTAACTTGGTCGAGTTATTTCTTCCTCTGTATGGAATTATTTGAAGTTTACACAGCATGCTAAACCATGCTTTGTTTAAAACTACACAGTGGATTTGTGTAATAAATACATCTAATTTATTACCTACTCTGACACATAGTAGTTCTCCAAATTATAGCTTTAATGTATGATTTCACATCCCTGCACATTTTCTTAAATAGAGAAGTCAGAGCCTGGATTTTTTGAAGCAAAATTCTCCGTTTTCTCTAGAGCTACAATTCCTCATTTGAAACAAAATTCAACTTTTATCAAACAAGTTGAGACAAATCTTATTTTGATAATCTGCAGAATTAAAAGTCAGTGGTTTCTACATATACAATTAGTACTGACAGAAACAGTTCTTGAATTTTGTACAGATGCTTAATTGGCTATATGTCCAAGTAGATTAGAAGCAATAATAACTCTTAAAATTATTCCTAGGTAAAATTAGACTTGGTATTTAAAAAATCTAGTTGTCTGGATTGTTGTATTTTTCCAAACAAATTAAGAAGCTTTGACCCAATATAACCTTTGTTTCTTTTTCCAATGAAAAATTATTTTGAAGGCTAACCAATACAAGAAGCATAATGACTAGAAGCAGCAGTACATGCTTCCGTTTACATATTTCCTCTTCACCATCACATCACATAATACTAGTATATTAGAACTCCAAATGATAAAAAAATTTTATTAAAAGGTTATGTTAAGAAAAAAAGCCAGCATAGGTTGGGAGGTTGTACTTTTTACCAAAATCCAAAAGGTAGGACAAAGCCCTATTTCTCCTCTTTAGTTGGGTTGGGCCAGGCAAACCATAGCTTCAGAAAAAGCTTCATGAAAAAAACTATAGCCAAACTTTATCTTTATTGTAACACAACATATTACTTATTCAAACAACTCAGTTCTTTAGATTAATTCCCCTTCTCCCGTAAATTTATAATTTATAGCAAAATCCTTGCTCCTGTAGCCTAATAATCCCTATTACCTTATCATACTAATAATGCTGTGCTCCTACTATATCAATACAATAATTTGACTTATGGAATATAAATCTATCAACTGTACCCCATACTAGCCACTTATAGAACATTTAAATTAAAAAACTCTAAAGAATATTTAATTTTCATTATTACATACATTTAATGAAGACATATGTTTAATAAATTATATATTTTATTAAATAAATGAACATAAGTTAATATGGTCTCATCAAGCAAACTATTACAAGGATATCATATCAGATGATGATGATGAGAAAAATATTCAAGGCCTATTTTCACACTGCCAATGCAGCCCCTCCAGCTGATCATCAAACTTAAGTCATCAAGCTTAAATCTTGCCTACAGATTCAATTTTTCTGCATATATACTGTTTACATTTTTTCAGCCTTAATTTAGTGGGAATGATTAGATGTGTGTAATTAGAATTTAATGTAGTCCTCTCCAACCATTTCCAGATGTATAATTGCCTTTGTTTACCTCATGCTTTTTCAAAAGCAAGCCCTGAGTTCTGGACTCTGCTCCTTCCTGAAATCCAGAGATTAACAACATCACTAATATTAAAGGAGACATTGAAAGGGGGTTTAAAATGTTGTATATCAATTGACTAGAGTTTAGTTTTTTAGATGATTTGGGAAACTTAGCAGTTTATAATAAATTACCAAAACTCCAAGCCAGTATAGGTAGCACTTGACTTACAACTACAATTGAGCCCAAAATATCTGTGCTGAGTGAGTCAGTTGTTCAGTAAATTTTGCCGCATTTTAATGACCTTTCTTGACACAGCTGTTAAGTGCATTGCTGAAATTGTTAAGTTAGTAACATGGTTAAGTGAATCTGGCATCCCATTGACTTAGTTTGTCAAAGGTCATAAAAGGTTCATGACCCCACTGATACTGCAATCATGATAAATACATGCCAGTTGCCAAGCATCTGAATTTTGATTACATGACCATGAGGATGCTGCAACAGTTGTGTGAAAAACAGTCATAAGTCACTTTTTTCAGTGACGTAACTTGAAACAGTCACTAAATGAACTGATATAAATCAAGGACTACCTATTAGTCAAACAAGTAAAAATTCCAAAAGTTGCAGTAATATCACATTTAGAGAATGGTGAGAGCTGAATTAACATATTTAACATTTTATTCCTGTTATTTTCTGCACGATTATTATAATATCAAATGGCACCAAGTAGCCCCTTTGTTGTCAAAAATAATTCTGACCTATATAGCATTGCACAGAATGTTTTGTTATTTTAGATTTCCTATATGAACTTTGTTAACAATAATGTCATATTTTACTGTTGCTTTACAAATCATGTTCTGTATTTTTTTTATAGTTAGGAATATCTTATATACATCTCTGCCCCAGAATCTAATTCAAATACTACAAACTATTGAGCTTTGCTGCCATCTAGAGATAAGACATAGATTAAATCCTTTAAAAGACTTGAATTTTCAGCAATGCCATACAAAGCATTTAGCAAAGAAAATATTGTACTTCATCTCACAACAATAAAAGATCACCATAACCTCAATGGGATATTCTCTTGGCGTAGGAATCTAGTTCTAGTGGTTAGCTCTTATAGTAAATCTATCCACCAACTAATCAATATTATATTATGATTGCCAGCCCATATGTTTATCACATGATATGATGCATTGTGCCAACCTAAAAAAATTGGCTTAATTATAATAAATAACCATATTTCTGTCATGCAAGTGAAGCCCATAACTGGATTCAAATTATGATGAATTGCTGTTTGCTTGTATTTTGCTTAGTACGTTGTACATATCTGACAAGAGTTATATACACAAGGAGTTTACAGTTTAGCATGATGTATGAATACAGGCTACATAATCTAGTATCTTCATTTTTTAAAAAAAGTACAAAAACATTGTCATGTTTTGAATATACTTTTTCATATCAATTTATACATTAAAATTGATAACTATGCAATATTTTGATTTCTTTTATTTTAATTATAGATTGCTGATGTTTTCCGTCAAGCAATTCCTATTAGAAATCCTAAATCAAAAACCATCAGTACAACAGTGCTACCAGTGAGGACACCTTCTGGACAATAGAAGAAACCAACTTAAGATACTAAAGATGGGACATCAGACATCACCAAATATATTCCCAATGTTGCTACTCAAAATGTCAGGAAGACATAAGACTGCTGATGTGTGAGACAATCATCACCTAACTCATAAGTAGAAATGATTTTTTGCATACCAATACAGCAAAAAACATTGATGTTGACATTGGAATTAAAAAGCATTGAGACTTTCTTATAACCAGAAATCTACTATTCAGTATAATCTTGCCCCATTTTCCTAATAGAAACCAATTCCCACAGTTTGTCCTACACTAGGGACTAGATGAAGTTTCCACTTAATTCAGATGAAGCTATTGTGAATTCCCTGCATAGCTCTAACTTTATATTCTGGGCAGTGTCAAAACAACAGCAACACTGGACAGAGCATAATGAAGAGACTTTAAAAATACAGCCACCATTCTGCTATTAGTTTCTCCCAATTTCCCAGTGCAGTATTAAGGGCAACTGTATTCTTGATTCACAACTCAACCAACCTTAAAGAGACAAAGAATTTTTAAGGACTAAGGACAATGAATCAGATAGAAAACAAAGTATACAAACCCTAGAAAAACAAATGTGTTTTTATCCTCAGCAGAAAAAAAAGCAGTGTTATCATGGCACTATAAAATTATCAAAGGATGATTAAATGTTACCAGTCCCACTTCAGCCCGAACAGAAAACAAGAGTAACAAATCCTCTGTATTGCATAAGCATATGAAGAAATGGATTACTGTCACCAAATGTGCTTTTGATGTGTTTTTCAAAATTGAGATGCTGTGAATTTTGCTTGTCACCATACATTTTTACATCAATATTTCTGACATAATATGGTAAATGAAAAACTATTTTTTAAATTGGATTATTTTAAAATTATTAGACCTGTATGGAATGCAGAATAGGCAAGAAATATTTTCACTGTATCTTATTATAAATTATTTTAGTATTTAAACCTCAATATAGGGATGAACAACATTTTCATTAAATAACATTCCTAAACTACTTGTGAGTGCTTCATCACTGGAGGTTTTTAAGAAAAGACTGGACAATCACTCATCTGAAATGGTATAGGATCTCTTATGTAGGGGTTTGGACTCAAAGGCCTCCAAGATCCCTTCCATTTCTATTCTGATTGATTTACTACTCATAGAAAAGGAATATTTTTTCAATTAATAGATTGTATAAAATGTACAAAATGATAGCAAGCCATAGATCACTTGCTGTAGAATTAATCCATTGCTTCCAAAGTTATTTTTTCTCTCCATTTTTGCTAACACAACAAATGTTATAAAGCTACAATTATGGATAATTCCTCATTAACACAGGAGGGCCATATCTGCATACTAATATAAAAGTTAACTTTGATTAAGCAATTATTCAATACACAGCACAGAGAAATTACATTGTATCTTTTAAGTATGTTTTTCTTCTTCATGAGATGGGGACCATCCCCCATTATACATCAGTTGGAATTTGTTTAATTGGGTTTTATCTAGTTTTCAGATTTTTATTGAGATCAGATCACATTCCAGGTCATATTTATGCAGAAATACTGAAAATTCAAAATGGATTATAAACTTTTAAACACCACAATAATTCCTCTTTAAAAACTAAACAGGCAAAACCTAGTTAGGCCTTGGAAACCATCAGGAAATCACAGGATTGTATTTAAGACTATGACTTCGAAAACATTTCCAAGAAAACAACATGGCCATATTCATTATAGTCCAGTGGTAGTTAACCTTTTTGGCACCGAGCGCCAAAATGGGAGTGTGTGCATGTGCCGGAAACTGGAAGCTTAGTTTCCCAGTGCGCACATGCGCACCAGCCACCTGATATTCCGGTTTCTAATGTGCATGCGTGTGTGAAGACCAGCTGGCTGGCACACGCATGCACTCTGGGGAACTGCTCTTCCAGTTTCCGATGCTCCCGCACATGAGAAGACCAGCTGGCTGGTCCACATGCACGTGCCAGAACCCGTAATAGCAACAGGCAATGGCTGGCGTGCCTGGAGAGATGCCTCTGCATGCTACTTCCAGCACGCGTGGCATAGGTTCGCTATCACAGTTATAGTCATCAGGAGCTGAAGTGGACCAGAAGATGGAGTGCAAAAGTTATATATCTGATATACTGTAAAGCCTCAATGACTGTTTATAATATACACAGATAAGGTATACATATTTGCATACATATATATTGCAAACAGCAAGAACCGGTAACTAAAAACTACAGCTTGGTCTCACCTATGGTAACTGACCTAAAAACTCTGAAAGATTAAAAAAAAAGTGTGCATAAGAGGAAGACACATCACACTGAGCTGGAGGAAAGCTGCAATAAAATATAACTAATAAAAGAAAATAAATATCTAAGCAGAGATCATATTCTGCTAAACAGATATTTCAATACATACAAATGCAGCCAATCACCCTCTAGAAAGTGTACCAACATTTCTCCATGAACCAGTACAGCAGAGCTCCCCAAAGCTCACCCCCTCTCTGCCCCTTCCATTTACTTCCAATAATTGTTATTCTGCTTCCTTTTCCAATGTCTCTGTCTGCGGTTTGAGGGTACACTTGTATCTGTTTTCAGTGGAATCAGAGGCATGGCATCTGTTCATAGGAATATTTTTATAGTTTTATAATCTATTTTAAGGAACCAAATTCAAAAGTGGCACATCCAATACGTCTTATGTACTTCTCCGATGTATATAGAAAATAATTAGCCTACCTTTCTCACTTTCTGACTGAAAAAAAGAAAACTAGTTTTCATGCTAGAGCCTGTCGACTCTTCCTTTCTGAGTCGTTTCTAAATACCCAGAGCAATGCGAAGAGACTGCAGTTAAATATGAGGCGATGAGACCGACTATAACATTAGCCAGATAGCATTCCAAAACTTCCACGCTTTTCCCAAAGCCCGGTACCTGGACTACTAAGCTTGGTTCCTTCAGATGTCTCCCACCAAGGCTCGTCCAACCTGTCTGCCATGCTGTGTAACCCACGCCGCCTCTGCCCGCTGCCGGCAGCCTCTTTGAATGCCTGAATCCCGCCCAGTGGGTCGGGCAGGGAGGCATTTCAAAGGGGAGGTTACTTTCGTTTCGCTCACAGCGGGCAGTGACCTGGGCTGGAGGCCGGAAGAGGAGGAGAATGGCACTACACATCTACAGAGTTGCAAACAGTTTATTGCTCTATAACTAAGTATTAAGGCATTCCACTACTACATGTAATCGGACTTGCTTCTGAGGAAACGCGTGGCGGACATTTGCTTTTGGGTTGCGCGAGCTCCCAGCTGCGCTAATGCAGCCTTTGCAAAAGGAGATTAAACCATCAACTATGGTTGACATCCCGATGTCTCTGCTCGCAAAACTCTAAGCCAGGGGTCGCCAAACTTGCAACTTTAAGACTTGTGGACTGGCTGGAGAATTCTGGGAGTTGAAGTCCACAAGTCTTAAAGTTGTCAAGTTTGGACACCTCTACTCTAAGCCAACAAAAAATAAACCGTTATAGAATGGCCTGGCTCAACGGTAAACCAAACTATATTTTAACCAGGGTTGTAGTGTAAGCTCACCCGCAACTAAACTATCTCTTAACAAATGGCGCTGGCTCATCCGGGCAGTTTGGGATACAGGGGTCTGGAGCAAACCCCGAAAAATAGATTGCTTACTTTAAATGTCGTGATTTTGTTTACCGTTCTGAACCTTAGCTATATTATTTTGCTCTGAGTTAGCCACCGGGTTTATGATTTAACATACCGCCGAGAGCAAGGGGCGTGCATAAGCGCACCAAAGTGCCTACCGTCCCTGTCCTATTGTTTCTTTTATTTTTCTTATATGTACCCATTTCATGTATTCATAACTATGTATATACTTATACCTATTATCTTGTAAGCGATTGACAAATCAAATTAAATAAAAATAAATAAAAAAATAAAATAAAAAATGTCAAAATATGCTTGTGTTTAGGTTTCGAGCTCGGCTGTGCTGTGTGCTGGAATAGACTCGGACCTGATGACAGTTTAAAAACAACGCCGCTGGAGCGTGGTGCGATTGTTAGCGTAAAGGCGTGGTAAGTTTCGGAGGATCTGTATCAGTTCAGTCTAACTTTCAGACGATCAGGAATTATGCCGGTAAATCCACTCTAATTAGGGCGGTAAGCAGATCACTTCATCAAGCAAGCATCTCTGCAACCTACCACAAACAGATGAGGCTCTGTTGATTTCTCTCTTCATAATGTGAAGTAGATCAGCAAAGATTCCTCACTTCTAACCGTAAAAACACTCAAAAACTTCCCGCTCCCAAACATGTTTAGCTGAGAACTGTACATCTACTGTACAACAAAATATTATGCAGTCTCCATTTAAAAAAAAACAAATGATCCCAATATAATAGTTTAGACTTCCACGTTGAAATCGTATGCCTGTGGACTCAGAAGTAAGCTCCAGAATGTTCAGTGCATATTTGTATTCTTAAAATTTCGTTTTCTGACTTCTGATTGATGCTGAAGTTATGGATACCTCTTTTGCCCGCAGGAACCCGCTTCGAGGAAGCAAAACGAGGCGGGCCGATCTTATGTTATAGTTCTATATGTTGGCATCATCGTAGCTGTTGCACTTTACGACAGCCATGCATGAGTTTGGGGTGTGAACGGCGCAGAACCTTGGAAATTTTAGATCACGCTTTACGGCACGGCTAGGGGCACGTCAACAGCTATGGCGGATGGGGAAGCAGCGGCTTCGCCGAGTAGCTGGTGAGTTGCACTGACTAGCTAATAGACTGCTTGAGAGGGACAGAGAACTCCGCTACCAAAGCTCCTCAGAAAAACAGGGAGTTCATTACCCTGTTTGAAGTCAGCCCTGCACCAAGTGGCCGGGATTGATGCCACTTGAACTTACTCTTAGAAAACGGAGTATTGACGGATTCCACTGTGTCTGGATCTCAGCAAAGCATAATTCCTGAGAAAATCCTCATGACCTATTCAGAGTGACCGATTCGTTTGATGTATTTGTTCTTGTTTCTAAATGTAAGACAAGGGCAAGGGAAATGGTTTAAAGTTCACTCCGAATTGCATTAAGGCTGAGGTCTTTTTTGATGAACTGCAAAATACTTCAAATGGATTGTCTTTCTCACCAAAACTGGACCAATAATTAATGGACAAGTGTGAGAGTTGAAGGCTGAGTGAATCACAGTATTTACTGTATTTATAAACTGTAAACTTTTTCCAAGTAAAAAGATGATTGATAGATAAATAGAGATATAATCTTCCAACTATCGATCATTTCAATATGCTTGTTAAGATAGCATGGTTTAATGATTTGGAGTAAAGAAACAAAATTTATGACTTCTCAAAATCATGTTTTGTTTAGACCTGTATACAGTATATTGGACTTATTCCACCCATTGAGCTTCATGGCTGAATCTTACAGATAATTCTCGTCGTACAACTACAATTGAACCTAAAATTTCTGTTGCTAAGTGAGAAATTTAAGTGAATTTTGCCCCATTTTACGATCTTTCTTGCCACAGTCATTAAGTGAATCACTGCAGTTGTTAAGTTAATGACATGATGTTAAGTGAATCTGCAGGTGGTGATCACATAACCCTGGGATACTGCAACTGTCATACCTATGAGTCAGTTGCCAAGTGTCTGAATTTTGATCACGTGATCACTGGGATGCTACAACAGTAATAACTGAAAAAAAGTCATAAATCACTTTTTAAACTTAGTACCATTGTTGCTTTGAACTGTCACTAAAGGAATTGTTGCAAGTTGAGGGCTACCTGTATTTTCCAGTATTTAACCATTCACCTGTCAATGATTGCTAAAAGGGATGCTATGTCCAGAAGACATGCTAGATCTCTTAATTACCAAGGGGCAGGTATCCTTCAAAGTGCCATCATTTCCAGAGTTTGCTTGTGAATTAAAATACGTTTGGCTAGCAAATAGCATACTAGATTTTCTGAATTAAGATCTTATTCAGCAAAACAGTTCTTTTCATTTGTGGTTATCCAGTGTCAACTGTTTTGTCAAGATAAACAAATATTCCAGTCTATCCTCTTTTTCCCAATAACCTTCAGTATAAACTATAAATAGCCTCATATCTTATTTTAATTTTGATGACCATTTATTTGAGTTGTCTGACAGGATTTGGGAGTTTAATCAAGATTCTTACCAGGTTTTCTTTAAAATAACCCCCTTTCAATTCAATAAAATGAATTTTTAATCTTGAAGTAAATTTTATTACTTTTTTAGTAATTTTTTTCAGATACTTAAATGTGTCTTGTTTTGATTCTCAGAAAGCTGGACAGCAAAGATAAAGTGGTTCTTAGTTTTTGCTTCCATTGATTGTTGATGTCTTTGTTATATCAAAACACATATTTAAGTTTCTTTGTAAGCATTTCCCAAAAAATGTCTAGCAGTCTAAACAATTAAAGACTGACAATCTAAAATACATTGTAAGAAAAGAGGAAATCCCGATCCTCCAGTCTTGAGGTGGATAGGAGCAATATGAGCAATCTGAACTTTATTTTTATTCATTCAGTATTGTTTGAGTTTCTCTTGCTGCTTCACTGCCTTTTCTGGTTTTCCATGGATTTTATGTCTCATATGTTGAGTGAAATGTCCCACTATTTTCATGCTTATAGGTTCACTCATTGTTCTATGTTATTGTATGTATTTTGGACTCATACAGTGTTTAATTTATGCAAATTTAGTATTATGTTGTTGTACAGTGTTTTTCTGTTCCTGTATACTATAACAATTTGCAACCTTTTGTTTTTTTAGTGGAATATACAATAAAACAAGAGTTGTGCCACACCCATCTGAAGTCAGTACATGTGACTGAAAGGGTAGAATATTCTCCAAAGGGCAGGAGGAAGTTTTAAACCCTGCCTTTTAGCCAGAATTTCCTGTCTTGTGGCCAGAAATATAATTAATATTAAAATTCATTTCCTGGTGTACCTTAACAGTCCTAAGTACAAGTGTGAGGGAGATGGGCGGTATCTAAATTAGAAAAATAAAATAAGCTAAGTACAATAAGAATTGGTTAGATGATGTTAACACAGCTTTTATCAGATAATTGAGTGAGAACTCAAAGAAACTTTAAGACCTCTATGCTGAATAGACATTTTTGAAATTATTAGCACATAAGTAAAGGCTGCTAGTCAGTACTAAAGGGCACTGTGATGTTGGAAGTACTAAATGGAAAGTCAGGGGAGATCAAACTCCAGTCTTAATAATCTTTCTAGAATTACTTCTCTTTGATTATTCATAAATTATTTCTTATAAGTTCATATTTTAATTCTACATAGTATATTATTTATCAATGTGTGAATCAAATAATCAAATCTCATATCAATTATAATTTGTTTCAGGGAGATAAAGCCAAATTTCTGTACATATTTTACAATAATAACTGAATGACATTTCCCATTTTTTTCTGAGGATTTCATATTTATTTATTTATTATTTATTAATCACACTTTTATACCGCTCCCTCTCCCAAAAAGGGACTCGGGGCGGTGAACAGCCCACTAAAAACATACAATAAATACATAATAAATACGGTTAAAAATAAATTAAATAATCAAATCGGCTGTCTATTAAAATTAAAACCCAATTAAAATTTAAAAACCCCTAGGCCAGTCCGGCCTGCCGAAATAAATGCGTTTTGAGCAACCGACGGAAGGCCATGAGATCGGGGGCGGCCCTTATCTCCGGGGGTAATTCGTTCCAGAGAGGGGGTGCTCCCAATGAGAAGGCCCGCACCCTCGGGGTCGCCAGCCGTCCAGCCGGCGGCACCCCGAGGAGGCCCACCCTATGGGAGCGTACCGGTCGGTGGGAAGCCGATGGTGGCAGGAGGCGGTCTCGCAAGTAACCTAATATGATTCAAATATTTATATAATGCTGGATAAAACTATCATATCAACATATATCTGGGTTCACATATTATGCTAGGATTTAGAGAAATCTGGTTGACATAAGGACAAGAAAGATAATCATTTGATTAGAAATTAAGCCCAATGACAAGAAAGGATTTTTTACCCTTTTATTTTAACATGCTTAAAAGCCGAATCAAGAAGAAGAAACTAAGAAAGGTTTTTTAAAAATTACAAAAGAAACATAAAGTTTTTCAAAATAATGTTAGATTAGTACCATGTATAAATATAATCTTATATTAATTTTAAGTATTATTAAAAGCAAATCAATACTTTGCATTGCATCAAATGATAAGGATCATTCATAATGAACAATTAATATGAGTTTCTACTTTAAGAAAATCTGTCCTTATTAGAATTTTTTGTGATTTATTATAATAACCTAGAGTTATTGTATTAAGAAAAACCCAAAATTGGAAGTACTTCAAGTCCACATACTGAATTTTCATCCATAATTCATTTCTAGATTAAATTATTCTTTATCAAACTTGTTTTGAAATACAAAAGTATTTTTAATATTGACAATGATTTCCATAACTTAATTTGCATTTTCCTAAAGAAGAAATTATTTGTAATTTCCAATAAAAAATACAAATATACTGTTACCTGTTACAGAGCCAAAACCGTATACTTTGTAGGAATGTAAGATAAAATAGCTGGCTAAATATTTAAGATTTGATTCATTGTACAGGGAATCATTTTGCTGAATGAACTTTATGACATTGCCTTCAACTGTGGTGGAAAAATGAATCTTGTTACATTTCCTGCAAATTTTTTAATATGAATTATCTATTTTGCAATCAATAATGGAATAATGTTCCAGAAATAAATAAATACATACATACATACATACATACATACATACATACATACATACATACATATTTATTTTCCCTGCATGTAATGCCAGTAAAGAAAGTATGAAGGAGCTTGGTTCTTTTAGCCTTGAGATAAAATGATTGAAAAGCTATACAGGTAGTTTATGATCAGAACTTGGATTCATAAGTGATGTGATTGAGTGGGTTGCACCAAATTTTATAGCCTTATTTGTCACGATCTTTAAACAACTCATGGTCATTAATCAAATTCAACGCCTCCCATTGACTGTTTGTCAGAAGCCCTTTGGGAGAGTCACAAATGTGACCCTAGATTGGAGCCGGACGAGGATGCTGCAACTGTCAAAAATACATGCCAATTGCCAAGCATCAATTTTTGATAATGTGAGCGTGGGACTGTTGTAATGGTCGTAAGTGTAAGGACCGTCATGTCACTTTTTCCAGGACTATAATAACTTTGTATTTATTTATTTATTTTTATTTATTTATTTATTTATTTTTTATTTTTAATTACATTTATATGCCGCCCTTCTCCGGAGACTCAGGGCGGCTTACAGTCTATGGAGCACCATGCTAGGTGCTCAGCAATAGCCTTCATTCCATTGTATATGCCTGCTTATTACTAGGGCTTTTTTTGGCCCCCTCAAGCGGCATTTTTACAAAGTCAGCTTATTGCCCCCAACAATCTTGGGTCCTCAATTTACCTACCCCAAGAGGATGGAAGGCTGAGTCTAAATAAATAAAATAAAAATAATAACTTTGTAGGTCATTAAATGCATGGCCATAAGTCAAGAACTACCTGTATGATACTTTTCTTCAAATAAAGAAGCTGTTTCTCTTTTCAGCCTTACATAACTCAGCTGTACAAAGTTAGAAAATGACATATATGATTTAAGATATTATCAACACGTACAATGTGTACCTTAACACATTTGTGCTTTAGATCACCTTTTCCCCTTTAAATCTGCATCATTTTATAGCCATGGACTGCATTCTCTTAGACATGCATTAGAGAACTGTACTTATCAATTTCATTATAAGAATTTTAATTCTGAGATTCTTAAATTTGTTTCCACCTATGCCATTGAATTTGAAATTAGTAAAGAAAGAATTGAAAAAGATAATATATTTTGGCCCAATCAATAGTAAAACATAAAGTGCAGCTTGATTTAAAAGGCAGGTAAACTATAGTCTTATATGAATAAAAGAAATATAGTTTCTTATTTTTTATATATTTTCCTGTATTTATTCCATATTATTATCTTAATCATAAATTAACTTGGTAGCAATAACAAGACAATAATTTAACAGATGCGACTTATCAGATCTTATTGAATGGGCAGAAATATTTGTGGGGAGCTTGTCTCACAAGTATACAGGTCATGAAGGACTTTTTAGAATACTATGGTACCAGGACCTCGAATTGCACCCAGCAGTCTTGTAGTACCATTTTTGCACATCTTTTTAAATATAGTGTCCCAGGATAAATGTTGCAGGATCCAATCTAGGTCAGTTACCAGGACCAGAGGTTTAGTCTTCCGAAGTTTCGGACTCATATTGGAGCCCTTCGTCAATGAATTTCTCTCTAGCAAAATGTGACTCTCTAGCAGAATGTTTTAACTTTTATTAAGAGCTTAGTTCCCATTTTTAAAAAGCCAAAAAAACCTAAGTTAATAGCACTATGGAATTACTTTTAGATGTAAAATGAGAACACAATCTGCATGCTTCTTTAAAAGTAATACCCACTGAAGTTAAATCACTTATTAATATAAATTTAAACCATAAAAATGTTTTTGTGTCAAATCAGATTCATTTTAATAATTTACTCTTCAAATCAGTAAGATTGGTAGTAAAAGATGAAATATTTCAAAAGTTGAAACCACCATTGCCCTAAAACTACATATAATCTTATTTAACTTTTGTAGGGAAAATGACCTTGCAGAAGCTCTGGAAGAAGGAGGCTGTGATCTTGAAACAGTTAGGAACATAGTCCAAGGAAGACCTCTGCCTGAACACCTAAGAGCCAAAGTTTGGAAGGTAAGCTTTTCTTACCCATTCAATTTTTTCTGAGTTATGTAGTTCAGAAAAGATAGGACCTACCTGTTGGGTCATTTTATTTCTTTTTAAAATGATCAATATTAACATACAGTGATAAGTAATATAGCAATTAGGATATTTGAGCAGAAAAATGAAGATTGAAATCTACCTGTAGCCATGGAATCTTGCTCAGTGACTTTGGGCTAGTCTCTGCTGTCAGCTGTTATGGAAGAACATTGGAAGAGAGAATGCTATGTAGGCTGTCGAAAGATAGGACCTACAAATCTAACGATAATTGTAATGATTATACTTCAGCTTAACATATAAATTGTTCGAATGCTTTGAGAATATTTATTCAATTAATTTGGCAATTGCCATCTATGTTTCAAGGAAATCATTTCAAATGTAAATTCAACATGAACATCTTCCTTTTTAGAGTAAAATTATCCATTGCATAAATAAAACATATATTACATTTGTTAGTTAAACTGTCATTTAAAAAGGGAAATCCATTTCTGAGAATGTAACTGATTTGGAGAAGATGTGTGGGAAAAAATTATTTGTTTCTTTGATCTTTCTTTATTTGAAAATTTCTTGATCCATTTAGCAAACTGTATAAAAGTTAATGTTTGCAACATCAGTAACAAGATCTTGATTCTCAGGGAAGAGTAACATTGGGAGGGTTTAATTTCAAATACAAAAATAATTTTGGGGAGATGGTTTAATTACAGTCTTTTCCATTATGTATATTTCCAGTCCTAGCACATGCTTTCTGAAATGGCTTTTTCTCTTTAAATTCAAGAGATAATCATTTATTTCAATAATAAAGAACACTATAGGAAATTTAATACATTTGACATACTAACTTAAAGAGTGTTCATAGTTCTTTGTCACACATTATTTGAATGCATACATTCTTACATATCATTAAATATAGATTGTTAAAGAATGATGAAGGCTGCTTTGTTCATTATAAAGAGCTAGTAGTCACTGATTTCATTATTTATACTTGAAACAATATCTTTTTAAATACTTTTCTTAAAGTTGGTTTAAGAATCATATCTTTATTGCAGTCAAGATATTTAATATTTCTGCCTTTGTATTTATTTTAGATTGCATTAAATGTTGTAGGGAAAGGAGACAGTTTGGCATCTTGGGATGGATGTTTAGATTTGCCAGAACAATCACTGATTCACAAAGATTGTCAAGAACTAGTTGGTGAGTTTGAAATAATATTTTGATTGTTAAGCTGAAAGCCACTGATAATATTTAATCTCTCTGCAACAGTTTTGTTTTTATCCAATCCCTAAGATGCCTGAAATTCAAATACATGTGTTAAGTTTACTTGAAATATTGTAGAGAGATATTATATTTATTTAATGTTATATGACTCTCCTTTTTTGACAATGTATATGTAACAATGCAAAATAGAGGTATAAAATGTCATTTACAGAGAATCTGATGTATCACCATTTGACTAACAGAATCTTCAAGCATTGCTAAATGTTTTTCTTTAAAAATCAGTCTTAAAATTTTAATAGAGGATGATCCAAATATTTCAGGGTATGCTGTTCTTAGAGGCACGAGGCCATCACTGAGAAGATACAAGCATACTTTAAATGGCATTCTTTCAGATTTAGGATCCTTAGCAACCCTTCTATATTAGATGCAGTCTGAGAGGCACGTTCATTTCAAAGAAGATGGCCTTGTAGATGTCTAGCGGTTAAACTATGTAGGACTTTAAAATGATAACATTAAAATGACAACTTTGAATTGCAACTGGAAGCTGACAGGTAGCCATGCAACTTCATTAGTGAATTAACTGAACTTTTCCCATAATTGTTTGGACCTCTACATATTGAGCAAACGAAAGATTCTGGTCTTCAGGGCCAGCCCAAGTGGATCGAAGGGCAATACTCCAAACAAAAGATAGTAAGCACCCAAGGGAAAGTAAAATGTCCTTTTCTAGAGATGTCCTGTTACAACTGGTGTACAGAATATAATTGAGCAAAAGGCCCTTTATCATAGACCTGACTTGCTGTTCAAGCAGAAACTATGAGTCCAGAGAATCTTCAGATTATGAACTAACTCTATCTGGTAGAGTACAACCCCATCAAGAGTCAAAGATGGGCTATTCTAGAAGTAGCTAGCTTCTGAGTTTGCAGCCACTGTGTCTTCCTAGGATTCCATTTAAGTCTTTCTCCCTAGTCAGATCCTCTCAAGCTATTTACTCAGGTATTATTCACAAAACAATTTTCACTATTTCACTGCTGACATTCAGTAAACAAGAGTTGCTGAGAAAGTTTAGTTTGTTCTAGGGACCCCATCCTGATATCCATGGAAAGTTTTGTTATATCATTTGGTACTAGATGTTTTTCTTTCTTTAAAAAATATCAGCTGTTTTTGTTTTAACTTGCTTAACTTGTTTTTGTTGTTTTATTATATCTTTTTATCATTCACCAGTTTTGAGGAATGACTTAGGTCTCGGGCTAATACAATCAAGGAATGCATGTGATGTATAATGCATATATTATAATGTATAATATACCATTTCTTTTTAGATCAGCTGTCAATACCAGAGGAAGAGAAGTCAGTATTATGTTTGGATATTGAATCTGTGATTACATTTTATTGTAAATCTCGTAATGTTAAATACAGTTCTAGCCTAAACTGGTCATATCTCCTTAAACCTTTGGTTCATCTTCAACTTTTACGAAGTGACTTGTACAACTGCTTCTATGCTATCATGAACAAATATATTCCAAGGTAAAGAAATCATTTATGAGCTATTAAATTTAGTCTTAATTTTTATTTTAAGGATATCACCTTACCCCTTTATTGTCCTTCCTTTTTTCTCAAGGTGACATTTTTTGTTTGGATTTTTAAAAAAACATGAGCCTATGAAGATAATTCTTCTGTTATTTTGTTTATCAAATCTTTATGAAAGTCATTCATATAGGATTTTCTTTTAAATGTACAATCATTTTTATTGTATCTGCTTCTATCACTGCTTTCTTTTAGGGACTGCTTTCTGAAGGGGAGACCATTTCATCTCTTTAGGCTGCTCCTCCAATATCATGAACCAGAACTATGTTCATTTCTGGATACAAAAAAGATGACGCCGGACTTGTATGCACTCAACTGGGTAATAAAGTGAAAGTAGGAAAACATAATGAAAAGTGAAGTTCTATAACAGAAAATTTCATATACTTGGTAACAACTCCTGAACAAAAAGAACACATTTTTGCACAAATTTTTGTAGCTTCTACAGATAGGATGTTATAAAATTCTAATATCTTAATATTAAGTTCTTACAGTGAATTCACTTGTTCATAAGAGGTCTTTCTATTGATCAGAAATTTCTTTTGGCCCATAACAGGCAAGCAGAAATGTCTGGTTAACAATGGTAATTTCTCCCAAGAATTAAAGGATATAGGGTTTTATTTTTCTTGCACTTTCATGGCATGCTATTATATCCACGGTTCCTAAAGAATAATCTATTATCTATCTATTAATCTAGTATTAGCCATGTAAACAAATGCATCTTTTTAATCATTGTTTAAAAACAATAAAAATCATGACAAAGTTATTTTACAAAGAAGGGGACTTATAAATATAAATATTTTATTATTTATAAAATATTATAAAATAAGTATTATAAATATGAAAATTGCTTTGTTCTAATAAGTGGATACTTCAGAATCTTTATTAATGTGCAATTGAACTGGTTAAACTCAGTGATTGTAAAGATTTTATAAAGAAGTATATTGAATTTTCATGTCCTATAATATCTGTTATATTTAATAAGGACTAATCACTTATATGTTATATAAAATCAATGTCTTATCTTTTTGGATTTTAAAAATTTACTTGTAATCAGAATTTATTTTTTTAAATGTTTCTATGGCATAATCTCTGTATGAGAATTAGGCTGCACTTTAAAAAATAGCTAATCCATTGTAAATACATGTATAAAGCTCTTCCATGTTTTCTATTCTCAAAAATATTCTATTAGTAAATGTACTACTTAAAAACTCTGGTAATTTGAGTTGAATCAACTTTTACATTCCCAATTTACTTCTATTAAAACTAAAATGCATATGATAATGCATATATAAGGTCTGTTTCTAAGCCAGCAGTTTCAAGAAATAAAATTAGATTGCTTTGTTAATCTGCGTCATAATATCATGTTTTAAATTTACAACTGAAAGTTTGAGCATATTATCTTGCTGTCAGGTTTCTGAGAGCAGTTCTTAGAACTTCTTATAGTTCTTGAAACTTTAAGCATTAATTAATATCCTGGGTTTGTAGAAAATATAACACTGTTGTTCAATACAAACATAGTTAAAGTTTGAAGTATGTGCAGTGGTAATTTTGGCAATCCCACTTTCTGATGATTGCAAACTGAAATTGTACACTTAAACTTTTTTGGCAGTTTCATGGCAGTCACATTACCTTATTTATAGATATATGTTCAAGATTTAAATATATGAAACCAATTTAAAATTATATTACTAAAATGTGCTTCAGTATTTTTTTTTTCATCTATTTTTCAGCTTGGGTCCCTATTTTCAAGTTACTGTACAGATGAAGTCACCCAAACAATATGGGATGGATATTTTCAGCTAGCAGATCCATTCTTCATTTATTTCCTAATGCTTATCATTCTTGTTAATGCTAAGTAAGTATATGACAGCAAATTACTTAGTTGCTACTCTTAATTCTTCTTTTTTGTAACATCTGCTTTATGTTTCTCCATTTGCCTTTTCAGGGAATTGATCTTGGCACCAGAATCTGATAGTAAAGAAGATGTTGTGAGTAAGTCTTCAGCTTTAATGTAATACTACTTAGGCAAGGTAATACAATGAAGTTCTACTGATATGTGGAAGACTACATTTTCATATTTTTAAAAATAGGTCTGTACAAAGTTAACGTAGCTCACATTGAACCAATTCAGATCTAAAAATAAAATATAATTTAATGCAGGATTATTTTGTCCACTGACTGATGTACCATAGACTTTTTCTACAAAATGATTACAAAATATTGTTATATTTTAAAAGTCCCTTTTTCACATTACAAATATATATTTTTTGGGTCTTGCTCTGATTTTTTTCCTACATTCTTTCCAGTTATCTGTTCTACTATTTACATTTTTGTTATCTGTCCATTCAGTTATTATTTGCTGAACTTCTTTCTCTCAAAGCTATAGTTCTTTTGAGGAAATATACAATTATATACTGTAGACCTATTGCAAAGAATATAAGCCCAATGAATATAAGCCCAATGAATCCTAACATGTAGACATGCTCACACATCAAACATTTCTCTTTCTCTTCCTCTCATTTTAAATCTTGAACAATTTTTTTGCTACTACTATTTTTCTCTTCTCCATATCTGAGAAATTTTTAATCAAGCTCCAGGAGTGAATGAGGTTGCAGTTATTTGTGTAAAGTGGAAAATCACTTATAAGGACACATTGCTTTGGTCACCAGTACACAATCTCTTTTTTTTGCCATTAACAGCATCTAGGTTGGTTAGCAACAGCATTTTGCTTCTTTATTACATGAGAGTTTATATTATCCAGCTAACAAGCCATTTTTATGAAACGATCTGGAACAAAATCATGTAAATATTGATTAAAAGAGAATAATAACATAGACCTTGCTTTAAAAAAAGTTCATCTTGTAATACTTGATATAATGTTTTGTAAATTTCAGACTTTCTTGAAAAATCTCCTGGCAGTTTGGAAGTAGAAGATATAGAAGACCTTTTCTCCCTAGCACAATATTATTGTAGCAAGACCCCTGTTTCTTTCAGAAAGGTAATTGTCAAGCACATTGAGCTGTCTTGTCTATTCTTACTTCTACTGACTGCCAGCTGCCTGCAATTTGGCAACTCGAATCTCACCAGAATCAAGGTTGACTCAGCTTTTCATCCTTCTGAGGTCGGTAAAATGAGGATCTCAGATTGTTGAAGGCAATATGCTGACTCTGTAAACTGCTTAGAGAAGGCTGTGGAGCACCGTGAGGCTGTATATAAGCCTAAGTGCTATTGTTTTTGCTGTGCCCTCCAGATGATGTGTATTAATACTGCCATCAATCTTAGCAGCATGGTTGTACTTTAAATTCAAGAATGAATTGGTTAAATGATATATTCAGAATGAGGTCATGAGAAATAAATATGTAATATAATTACATTAAATCTTCATTAATTGAATTAATCCAATAAGAATGGCAGAGCTTGAGATTGTAGAATTTAAGTAATAGTATGCCCAGCATTTCTTTCACTATCAATTGCTATTGCTTAGAATGAGTTCCATAGTAACTTCTGCCAAACCCAAAAGACTTTTAAAAACATTGATTCAAATTTCTGTAAGTTTCCATTCATTCTGCTAGATGGCAGTACTAGTCAGGTTTGAGTAACCTCACACGAGAGGCTACCAGGAACTATTAAGCATATAGATTAGATTGGGAAACAAAATGTTCCAGAAAACAATAGTGACAAATGTTTTTTATTGTACACTGCCCAGAGTGTCTTTGTGGGAGAGAGAGAGAGAGAGAGTTGGTAGCAAATGACATGGGTATATCCGTAACATCATTAGACATTGATGTAAAGAATGCTCCATTAACTCCCAGCTATTAAAAACAAAGCACAGTTAAATGTTACATTGTTTCCTATCCAATTCAAAGTTTCTGGAGAATAAATTGTTCTGCTGACACGTAAGAGGCAGGTCACAATATGTTCACATTTTATTCTGTTTTTTATGGATAATCATAACTTCCATTTAAATATATAGAAAAAATTGTAAAAGATGCAGGATGTGACTAAACTCAGGTATAATCCTATAAATAATATGTAAAAATGCCCACATAAACTTTATATATCTAACACTGTACATGTTATAAAAGTTTTAGCCAAGAGCTTACAAAAAGGCCATGACCTTAACTCTGCTTATTTTAATATTTATCATAACTATTGTTTTTTCCTTGCTGTCATAGGAAAATCACAGTCTATTTGGCAGCAGCTTATTGGGCATTAAAGATGATGACTCAGATTTGAGCCAAGCTTTGTGTCTTGCAGTTTCAGTTTCAGAGATACTTCAAGCAAATCAACAACAAGGGGTCAGTAAGTATTCCCAAAATGGGAAAAATTAAAATCATTTGCTCATCTAGAAGTATATCTTAAGAGTATTTTAATATTAGCAAATCAGACAACTGAATCCCGATCCATTGCTGCAGTTTAATTATTTGATTTATCATCTCAATATTATACACAGCTAATATAGTTAGGCTGTACATCTCACATGGGTATTAGTACTTATTTATCTTATTACGTATCTTTCTTCTGTAAAAACCTATCAGGACTTCCACCACATTGTTCTGCCCACCGAGCTATTTGAATCCAAAGCAGAAAATGTGCTTCATGTGAAATATAAGCAGGATCTCCTCACTTATCAGCTCCTACTTTAAAAAGGCACCTTTTCTTTGGTTCACAAAGTAGATGCCAACTCTTTGGCTGCAGATCAGATGAAGAAGTGTACTCCACAGGATATATTGCATTATGCTTTATTAAGTCAGGCTATAATAGCAAATCTTTCAAGCTTGACTACACTTTACTTCATCTCCCACTTATACTGTCAGTGAATCAAGGGAGAGTCTCCCAGAGTCTCCTTCAAATACTGTCTTGTTTCGTGAGCATTAAAGATTGTTTCAGCTTCTTGGCTTGTATAATAGTTCTATAATGGACTTTATTTGTCTGAAGTCATGTACCTGTCTCTCTGCAGTGACCTCAAGAATATACATATTTGAATTCTTATAGTAAGGAGGGGCCAACCAAGTATGGTAACCTGAATATTTTTCTGACTAAAATGTGATCTTGGAAATATTTGTCTTCTTTAAGAAGACTCCAGCAGCAGTATCAAGCATAGTCGTGTCCCTCCAAAAGTATTTATTTTACTTTGGATTTAAATAATTGCACATCACTATTTTTTAAAAATGTTCCATCAATCAAAAAATTGTAACTCTTCATTCATATAGGCCAAGGGTCTTCAAACATGGCAAATTTAAGACTTGTGGACTTCAGCTCCTAGAATTCCTGAGCTAACATGACTGGAGGAGGAATTCTGGGAGTTGAAGTCCACAAGTCTTAAAGCTGTCAAGTTTAAAAGCCCCTGATACAGGCAAAAGAACAAGTGTAAACTGTTTGGAAGGCATGCTGTTTTAGCTATTCAGATAAATTTGAGGAATATCAAGAACACTATTTTCCTTTAAATTGATGTAATTTTTATATTTGTTATAATCATAATCATCTCACTGCAAAGCAAGTCTGTAGAAAGCATTTTCAAACTGCACAGCTGTGAAGTATAACCGTTGGTTAAAGGAGTTGGCTATATGCTTTAGTTAGCATAAATTAATTATCTTAAGCTATGGTGCATTTTCTCCGCCTTGTCAACTGACATATTATTAAAAAAATATTCTTGTTTTAGGAAGGAGTAAGATTCTTTGTGGTGGATTGTCGCCCTGCAGAACAATACAATGCTGGCCATTTATCAACTGCATTTCATTTAGATTCCGACTTAGTAAGTATGCTGTCAACTTAATATGTTTACTTTCAATTTTTTTAGAAGTGAAGGATAGAGTTCAGATATTGTATGATGTCATGTTGCTGGTAGATGTCATTCTGAAAATGAAATAGATTCTTAGCTGCAGTCTTCCATATAAGCACCTGCCACTTCTGCTTTTGATAAGCAGCTTTGGAGCATGGCATACAGAATGGTGACAGGATACTATATTGTATGTACAAGAATCTTGTTGCATAGCAGAAGATATAGGCCCAAGAATATTAAAATTTTAGTTACAAATGTACTAGGTTCCATAGCTGTTGATTTATACTCTCATGTTTCAGAAATTATTTTTTCATACTGGAGACTGTGGACATTCTACATGTTAAACACAACAACAGATGGTTAACAGAGGGATTTGAAGATCAATAAAATGTTTGGGTTAATCTGTTGACTGTTTTTCCTCCTTTTTTAACATATATTATGGTTAGATGTTGAGTTAATTTGATTATTAGGATTGATTGATCATTAGGATACTTAACCTCTCCTCTATATAATGATCCACTGATGAGCAGTCTGAATATTATTTTTGTGCTAGTTGTTTGTTTACTTGATTTTACTGTCACCCTAGCCTAATTACTTAACTAGCTTTCTGATCAAATCTCAAGTGGGAGACTTGATAAAATTATTTGCTGAATTCAAATTACGTTATGTCTAAAACATTCCCCTAAATTAACGAGGAAGTTACCCACTTAAAAATGAGATGAGACTAGTCCAGCAAGATTTGTTCTTGACATTTCCATTACTGAAATCTGATACTGATTACATTGCTTTCAAGATGTATATATCAGTGAAAATATATCTATAGATTTCTATGTAGCTGACTTTTCCAAAACTTAGCTTACGTATAGAAAAACGTAATGAATGAATTAGCTATAATGATCTCTTAAAAACTGGCTGATAATTATTTTTTCTCAATTTTAAATATATCAGTAGGGTTTTTTTTTAAAGTGATGATTTAGAGAAAGAATTAAATGATCAGCTGAATAGATGGGCAGACATGATTTCTGCTTTTGCTTTGTTTTACAGATGCTTCAGAACCCATCAGAATTTGCCCAGTCTGTGAAATCTTTGTTAGAAGCACAGAAACAGTCAATTGAATCTGGTTCTGTAGCTGGTGGAGAGCATCTTTGTTTCATGGGTAGTGGTCGAGAAGAGGAAGATATGTACATGAACATGGTACTAGCACATTTCTTACAGGTATATCTAAAACTCTATCACATATTGCCTTTAACTATGATAATTAGTTTCTTTCCTTTGTCAGCTTATTAGGTGATATTCCCGTCTTTACCCCACTGAAAAAAATATTTGCAATTACCGGTAATTTTCATAGATGCAGTGTCCAGCTGTTTGGATTATTGTATGTAAATTCCCTGTCAAACAGTTAACTGAATTGTGAAAAGTTTGCACAATATATATTTTTAATATGTGTGTTGTAAAGGAGGAATGTCTCTAATGGGAGGTAAATTTTGTTCTGTGTGTTCACCATAAACATTAATGTTTTTAATAAACATTAAAAATATAAATCTAGGCTTAAAAAGCCCCTTAAAGAGCAGGAGATATATTTTTAAGGTAGTTAAACAAAAATTTGTCTATGTTTTCTGCCACTGGAAGCCACTTCTATATTAAAAATACAGATTTTAGAAACTGAATTCTAAATCTTTTTTTGTCACTTGACTCTTCTCATGAATCTTAAGATATTGCACTTCTCACATTATGAGATTGGTCCTTAGGCTGAGAAAGAAGGAAACGTTTATTGTTGATGAAAAAGGCCCACTCTTATTTAGAAAGGGAACTATAAGACTTATTGATGTGTTCCAATGAAGTGCCAGCTTCTTCAAGATGAAACGTGTACTAAAGCTGTTTTATGTTACACTTATTTTGTTTTAAAAAATCCATATGCTAACCTCATCTTGGTGATTTCCAATCTTATTTCAGAAAAATAAAGAATACGTAAGCATTGCTAAAGGTGGATTTATGGGTAAGATTTTCTTTTAACTAGTAAAAAACACCAAATCAAGTCTCATTAAAGAACTGAAACATTTGCTTAATGGCCATCGCAAAAAAAGTCATAAAATTGAGTTGGTCATGTGAGTAATCCATTTTATGATCATTATGACTTATGGTCATATAGGTTAAGTCAAGGACTACCTATAGTTTCTATAATATTCTAGGATGTTTATCTCAAGCTGCACTGCCCAGAGATCTATAACCTCTCAATTTTGAATTCCATAGGGGTTACAGTATTAATCCTAACCTGCCCTAACATAGAGTCTGTCAGAAGTTAAGTATTTTTTTTCCTTGCATTAATATGCAGCATATTTGTTCTCATAGTTCCCAGTTCAAAATACTGCTTATGACTTATTCATTCTTGAATTTAAGAAAGATTGTAGGATTAGAAAAAAATGAACAAAAAATTGTATTATTTATTACTATTATTATATAGCACCCAATTCCAAGGAATCCTGGGAAGTTTTTAGTAGCTTTGATTGTGCAGTTTTTGGATAAAATTGTATTTGCAGCTAGTGCCTTTTACATAATATGGTGTTTTATAGAATGCATCATAATTATTAGCATATTTGAGCACAAGACAGTTTTGATCAATCAACAATTATTTCAATCTTTTTTTTCCATAGCACTGCAACAGCACTTAGCAGACATTAACATTGAAGGACCAGAAAATGGATATGGCCATTGGATTGCTAGCACCTCAGGCTCAAAAAGTAGTATTAACTCTTTAGTTGATGTGAGTGCTTTTTAAATCAAATTGTTTAGCTTTTAACACAATGTTTCAGGATTGTTTGTATTTGTTTATAATATAGAACAACATATCACATGCATTGAAGGAGAAAAGAGATGTTAGGCTTTGTTGCCAAAAATCAGAAAGAGGCTTTGTAAACCCTTTTCCAGTTAACAAATTTTAATAAAGAGCATAAGTGATAATTAACACTACTTTAATTTGGTACCTTAGCTGAATGGTATGTTTGCCTAGAGGTGAAGCTCTCGCCTCACAATCACGAAGCTGTGAATTCAATCCAATTAGCAGCAAATATTTGTCTCTGGGTACAATGAGAAAATATCTGCTATGAACTTTACGTAGGTGTCAGGAAAGGTTTCCGGCCAATAAATGCTCAGCTCCATTCAGTTGCCCCGACTCCATCCTGATGCAAGGGATTACAGGGTTGTTAAAAAAAAAATAATGATTTCTTAGCATCATGTTATAAACTGTATATGGCAGCATTTTCCTCTACATTAGGAATAGCAAATGTGGTAACAAATATATAGATTATTTTATTTATTTCTCCTTGTTTTTAGAGAAGAATATAGAAACAACCCTTGCCATCATATATGCTCTATATGAGCCACAGTGGCGCAGTGGTTAGAGTGCAGTATTGCAGGCTACTTCTGCTGACTGGCTGCCTGCAATTTGGCAGTTCAAATCTCACCTGGCTCAAAGATGACTCAGGCTTCCATCCTTTCGAAGTCGGTAAAATGAGGACCCAATTTATTGGAGGCAATATGCTGACTCTGAAAACCGCTTAGAGAGAGTTGTACAGCATTGTAAAGCAGTATATAAGTCTAAGTAGTATTGCTATTGTTATATGTTACATCCCAAATAGTTCATACACTAAGGCCATACTTAGAGGTTGATAGAAGATCAAAAGAAACTATAAAAGCAAATTTCAGAAGCACTTTGCAGGGGCGCATGTGTACCCTTGGGGGCTTAGATTGCGTACTTTTGTTCTTTACAAATAGTGCTTGTATCAAGTTCACATTTTGGTGATTTTGAAATATAAATGAATATTATTCAGAAACATTTTGTCTTTTTAGGGTGATTCTCCAAATGGATCAAATGATGGAAAGGGTGTCAAGTCTCTGGTAAACAAGATGACTGAAGCTTTAAAGACAAAATCTGTAAATGTAAAAGAAAAAGTTATTAGTTTTATTGAAAATACTTCAACTCCTGTAGAGAGGTGAGTTATATTGGCGTATTTATTATGGGCATTGTGGATCAGGAAGGTGAATTCTCTGGAATGTTTCACTTTTTCCCAGAATGCTGTGGTTACATCTAAAATACTAAATTACTTCTTTATCAATAGCATAGTTAAATGATAATCCAAGTCTGAATTGGTACATTTTAGGAAAAAGGGAATTTTCCAGGAACATAGTTTTGAGATCATTTTGCATATAAATTATTTCTGACCAATCTTCTTGCATGTTAAATCACACAATTTATTCTTCCATGATTGTTTTATGCTACTGTGAAGAGATTTAATGGCTTGACCTTATAATTTTCCTATGTGTTAACAAACATATTTACAACAACAAGTTTTAGATTGGAAAATTGTTATTTCTCATTTTTTTGTTCCACATATTTTTCTTACAGCTCCCTCTTAAACTCTTGAACTTTGAAAAGTATTAAGTTCTGTAGGAGATCTGTGTGTGGATATGAATGAATATATATGTGTGTACTTCATGTGTATATATGTATGCATCCATGTATGAGATGGGTACATACACACACACACACACACACATATAGTCACACACACACACACATACACATATTCATGAAAGCCAATGGGGTATTGTGGTAAAAGTGCTGGATTAGGAGTCCCGAGACTCAGGTTCTAATTCTCTCTTAGGTATAGAAGCCAAGAGGGTGACCTTGGGCCAGTAAAAAAATAGCTTAATCAGTACTGGGGAAATATGCTGGATTACCCCATTTCTCCTGCAGTGGATTAATTCAAAAAGTAACAGAACAGAGTAATAATACTTCATTTTAAAAACATAAAAACTATCTTACACTGGAGAGCTTTAAGATAGATAGATAGATAGATAGATAGATAGATAGATAGATAGATAGATAGATAGATAGATAGACAGACAGACAGACAGACAGACAGACAGACAGACAGACAGACAGATAGACAGACAGAACGAACAATTCCAAATGGAAGACATAAATCAGATTTTCTTAATATATTGTAATTATTTATTCTGTCCTCTGCCCAATTTACTATAGAATTTCTTTCAATCTTCCCTGGCCTGACAGACCAAGTATGCTGCGGTAAGCCACATACAGACCCACCTGAGTAAAACTGCATTTGTTCCTTTTTAGCATGACTTCATATTATTTGTAAGCATCAGTTATACTGTCAATAATTCTCAGACTTTTTAAAATTAGGAATGCTTTACATCAAGCTTAAATATTTAAAATACTATAGTCACAGATGTTCACATTCATTTATAGATGACACATGCATATACATAGATGACACATGCATAAAAGGGACTCAGTAGCTTAGTGGCTAAGGTGCTGAACTTGTCAATTAGAAAAGTCAGCAGTTCAGCAGTTCAAATCCCTAGCACCGCATAACTGAGTGAGCCCCCGTTACTTGTTCCAGCTTCTGCTAACCTAGCAATTCATAAGCATGTAAAAATGCAATTAGAAAAATAGGGACCACTTTGGTGGGAAGTTAACAGCGTTCCATGCTAATCATGCTGGCCACATGACCATGGAGATGTGTTCAGACAACGCTGGCTCTTCAGCTTTGTAACGGAGATGAGCACCACCCACTAGAGCAGGAAACGACTAGCACATGCGTGCAAGGGGAACTTTTACCTTTACCATGCATATGTAATAAATGTTACCTCCTTTGCAGCATGATGCAGTTAAAAATGTTAGCCACAATTCACTGTTTTGTCTGAACATTAAAATGCAGCTACATTTTTGATAATTCTACTCAACAAAATGGGATTCTGTGGTTAATTAGATTTTGGATCAGAGTTGAAAAATTGATAGGGAAGAGAGGTTTCATTATTAAATTACATTTCAATAATATCTTAAAAAGTATACCCTTTTGGCATAACTTAAGTATATTCTTATGGCCCATTTCATTGCCAATGATGCTTTGACTAAGTAACACAGATAAGAATTTTGAAATAATATAATAAGAACCAAATGGATTTCACAGGCACGATGCAAGAAGAAATCACTTGGAGGATGAACAAGTTAAAGTAGCCAGAATTGCTATGCTTTGTAAATTTAGCAATTGATTATGGCACATGTGTCAAACTCGCTGTGTCACATTAATGTCACGTGACGTATTGCGATGTTTTTTGCCTTCACGGAAATAGGTGTAATGTATCTGGGCCATGGGCCGCCAGTTTGACACTTCTGGACTATGAGAATATTGTTTCTAAATTGTGGTTTCATTTAATATCATCTGAATATCTATGTACAACAGCAAGTTACCTTAAAGGTATTTATTTATTTACATGAAGTGTGAGAATAACTACCCTCCTAAACTAAATGACTGGGTTTGTGTAAGTTGGTTTGCAAACCTTGGTTTGCATTAACCATGCTTATATTAAAACCAGCAGATAGTGGCTAAAGATCATGGTTGTTCTTATCAAGCACACAAATAATGATTTCCATGCTGGCATGCATTCTTTATACCTTCTGGCAGTGCACTTAAGCTCATCAAACTAAGGTATCTTATATCTAGGTGCGATGGGCAGCACACAGACAGATCATACCAATCTTAAAACAACAAATCACAGTTAGCAATATTTTTGCCTAGTTAGCGACTGTTGTATGTTGAGCTTGTAGTGAAATCTGAAAGAATAGAGAATTGTACAGGTCTCAAAAGCATATAAAGAGGCCCTGCAAATTTTGAAACAGTTGCAAGAAAGTATAAATTGTTGCCCAAGGCTATTTTGTAAAAACAGTGGGCATTCTATAATAAATAGATAGTAAATAAAGTATCAAGTAGAATATATTTATCTCATACACCAGCTATTTTATTGAACAATGTCAGTGTTACAGATGCTTATCTTTATAAATTACTAACAAGCACTACTCATCTGGCTTTCTTTGGATGGCATATTTGTTGTTTCTTTACACAGTTCAGTTGCCTATTACTTTAAACTGCCAACTCCTAGAAAATGAATAGGAAATAGAGATAAATGTGAGTCTTCCCATAAGTTTTCCCATTCTTCTTCCTTATGTTACCTATATGTCTTCTCTAGCAGCCATTTCTACACTAATAAGTGAAATTTGAATCTTTTTCAAAAGTGAATTGGACAGAGATTTACTTATACCCAATCAGCATTATAATTTTTAGAATGTATGGATAACACGTTGGAATGAGCTACTTGCTGTGAAGTATGAAACTATGTAACATAGTATTCAGTTTCTGCAATAAAGTGTGCTTTCAGTAATCGATGAAAGATGAATGAGCAAGAAAAAAGATCCTAGTGAAAAATCTGAAAAGAAGAAATGTTATAATTCGCATTCTGTACTTCTCAAGTCTGTTCTATTATCTGATACTATGATTCCTCCAGATATATTTATTAGATGAAATTAACACATATTCTCAGTTTTTTTTCTGTGAATACTGCATACTTTGGAATATTGGAAACCAATAGTAGTAGTGTGTCCCCAAACACGCCTTGATATCACTTTAAGGAAACCTTTGTTAAAAACATAGATGTTTTTAGATTTATAGATTGAGATGTTGCTGAATTACAAAAGCCACTGAGAAGAGGAGCTTGAAACCGTAATTCAATAATATCTGGAAAGTCACATACAACCCACTGAAATGATCTGTGTTTTCTAACTATGTTTGCTGAACTTTTCAAACCAAACTTCTTGTACATAATTCAGTCCAAGCAGTTCAGTGCTCTTTTGCCTGCTTTTCACTAATTCAGTATGGTTCATTGCTTTTGCATAGCTAGCTACCTTTATCAAATTCTTTGACTATGCACACACACATTCACACCTGGATCACATTGCATGCTGTTAATGAGAAAATGCTTTGATAAGATATATTTTAAAATGAAGATCATTTTTCCTTTCTTATGCTCTTTCCCTGCCAACAGGCATGTCAGCAGCAGTGACCGAGTAGGAAAACCTTATCGTGGTGTGAAGCCAGTATTCAGTATTGGAGATGAAGAAGAATATGATACTGGTATAGCATAAGTTTTTATAAGCAAAGTATATATTGCACTTTCTAGCTAAATCCTGAATTCTGTTATTAAAAAGATACTCCAATTGTGCTCTGAACCAATTGGAATCTGCAATATTACCAATATCATTTTTAGGGGGCCATCATTTATCAGACTTCAAATACACCTTACAAAATCTGAAGGCTTTACAACAGAAAAGTGCATTGTTTGGAGAATCAGTCTGGACAGTTTACATAAATGAATACAGATCACATAAAATTCTCACAAATTATATAAACAATATAATATGCTTTCTCTTATATAGTCTGTTAAATCTAAGTTTTTCTGTAATTATAAATTTAAATAATGTATTGCCATACAAAAACATCTGTATTTCAATAGCATCAGATTTCCTGTATACACATAGAAGGTTTTCTGAGAAACATTTGTACTTTTTGCCAAAAGAAATCAGGGATATGATCTTGGCAAAATACTCATCTAGAATATACAGGTATGTTTATTTCACTGAGTGCACTAATGAATTCTGCTGGACTTTATTACTGATAAATTCAAGTCAAGGCATCCTTCTCTAATTCAGAGACACTCAATAGTTATCAGACAAACCAGTTTTTATCAAATAAACTTGTTTGGAATCTGCATCAGCATTCAGGAAATCCAAAATTGTATGGAATATAGTATGAAAATCCGTACTTTATCAAACTATATTGTAATACATATTTCATACATGTATACAATATGTGAAATATACTGTGACTTTTGCATGGAATCAGCAATTTAAGAATGAATGTCTTGTCTTTAACATTGCAGTTTTAACCATAAATGTGACTTGTAAAATGACTCTCAAATATATGCATGGAATAATGTGTGATGGGATTTCTGAACTTGGTGATGATGAGCAACAGCTTTCATTTCATAAATTTCAGATTGGAATGAAAAATGTTTTTCAAAATGTATGATAGCAATTAAAAAGATTTTGTCCATGACAGCATTTTTTTTCTTTTTGAAACAGATGAAATTGATAACTCTTCAATGTCTGATGATGATAGAAAAGAAGTTGTCAATATTCAGACTTGGATAAATAAGCCAGATATAAAACACCATTTCCCTTGTAGTGAAGTTAAAGAAAGTGGACACATGTTTCCTAGGTATTGTTGCATTGATTTTATAAATTTAATAATATTTCTAATGATAAAAAGTGGCTTCCTCTGTCTTTCTCTTTTTTTTCTCTCTCTCTCTCTCTCTCTCTGTATGTATGTAGGTGTGTATACCAAACTATACAGGCATGCACACACATACAGACTTTAGTATAGACAATTGCTATCTTTTAAGTGCCAGATATGTAGGTTTCTGTAATTATTTTTTAAATTTACCTTTAATCCTACCTAATGGAAAAAAATTATAAATGTAGGGTGACTAAGTGTATGGATTAATTTTCACAGCAATGAACAAATTGAGTGCAGATAATAATTTCATAGCACATATTTTGTTTTGGTCATAGCGTAATATTATATATTTGCACTTTTACCATAATATAAACCATGTCCACAACTTGATAAAAAGTTAATTATAAACTTGCCAAATAGCTGTGTAATCACAGAATATTATTATTTTCAAAATGCATTTGCCTCAGGATAATAATGCTGAGGATGGGGAAATGTCTGTTTCCTGATATAATGCCACTTATTTTCTGTTTTTTTTGCTTGTTTATTTTTTTACTAGTCATCTTTTGGTAACTACAACACACATGTACTGTTTGCGAGAGATTGTCTCTCGAAAGGGACTTGCTTACATACAATCTCGTCAGGCACTAAATTCTGTGGTCAAAATTACTTCCAAGAAAAAGCATCCGGAATTAATAACCTTTAAATATGGAAATAGTACTGCTTCAGGCATAGAGATTTTGGCAATTGAGAGGTAAGTTTTTACTATGATTAGATTCAACTACATATGAATTATCCATATATTTTGAGGATTATTTATGTGCCAAGATGAAATAATCAATTGATAGTAATTTCTAATATTGTTGAGCACAACTTTATTATATGGGGAATTATAAAGTCCTTGTATAAACAGTGAATCATGTTTAATGTAAAGTGCTTAGTATTATCAAGTGCTAGTATTACCTTAAAGAAGGCTGAACCTTCTTCAAGTTCTATAGAACTTTTCATACATTCTTTGTACTATTCTTTATTGGCTAAACAACAGCCTAGAAATTATTATTCCTTGTAATTTAATTAAGATACAGTTTAATCACTATGTTGATCATGAGTGAATCATCTACATACATTCTGGAATTTTGAGATTCTCTTAATAGCAACATATTAATCAGTAGTCCAAATAATTTAAATTTTATAAAAATAAATTGGAAATTAGTTGCTAGGCAACTAATATATTTATGCATTTATCAAATTTATGTAGCCTCCGTTTTACAAAAAGTTACTCTGGGTTATAGACAACAATAAAGTAAAACAAAAATATATAAAAGCAATCATTATTAAATTACAAAGCAGTCATTATTAAAAATAAAAAAGCTCAAGAGATAATACTAACTATATCAATGGAGTCATAATAGAATGTTTCCTGGGATCCTGACCCTAAGGACATAGCCATGTCTTAAAAGACTTCCAAAACATTATGCAGCTAACTGTAGGTGATGATGAGGCAGAACCTGAAGGCAGGGTGGAAGAGAAATGACACACTGATTCTTTTCTCATTTCAAGATAAATAAGTATCATTGTATATGTGTGTATGTATGCCTGAGTGTGTGTGTGCGTGTGCACATGAGCATGCACATCATATATAAGGATCCTATGGGTCACGTAATATTTTAATGGTATTACATTATATTGTGAAAGTGATTTGGTATATTAACAAATGATATTATCATTTCCATTTTTAAGGTACTTGATTCCAAATGCAGGTGATGCCACTAAAGCTATAAAACTACAGATTATGAAAGTACTGGATGCCCTGGAAAGCTAATAAGAACAGATGTTTTCACTGTGTCTTCAGAAGAAAGTGGTGGCCAAAATATTTTATGTGGTCTAAAACGATTTGTTGCAGTTGAATACTAACCTAAGAGGACATTTCAGTTTATTGATGGGAGTGCCTGGATAACCACTTTATGGTAGAAGTAAACTATACTTTTGAAGAGATTTTTTTAAAGTATTTTCTTTAACACATTTGCAAATATTGTTTGTTATAAACTTGAGTTATTTTTAAAGTAGCTTTGGAGAAGCTATCTTATTCGTAAGAGGAGAACTCAGTTCATAGATCTGTTTGAAAAGATATACTGTAGCCAGGCAATACTTTCCAATATTGGAAAATATTTGAACTACATAATTCACAATTGAAAAACAAGACATATTTTTACTAGCCTTGAATATTTGGTTTGAACTGCTACACATAGTATCAGGGTTCGGTAACAATACTTGAGACAAGAATCTATAACTTCTTTAAAACAATATTACATGCTATCAAACTTGGGAAAGGTTTATAGGGACATATGATGTGTATGTAATTTTTAAAGTCTTCTATGAGATTTAAAAGAATAGCTAAATTCCTGAAGCTTGAAATACTAAGCAGCGTACACCAGTTGAATGTTAATAGCTTTATGCTTTATAATAAAAATTAAGGTTTTCTAAAGTCAACATTAGATTGGGAAATGAAATCATAATTCATTTTTCATAAGAGAATATAAGAATTGGCTACACTAATGGACACGCAAACATAATCTTTCAGAAACCTGTTCAAAATCTGTCCAGTGTTTGCTAAAATTGCAATGCGCATGAGTGAAGCAAAGTGTGGAAACTTTATGTATGATGTCTTTTAGTTTTTTTTTAATGTATCAGTTGAACCCTACTAATAATGTTTTCAGTGCTTGAGATTAAAATATAAAATCTGGTGCAAAAATCTATAGTTTTCGAAGAATAAGCAAAATGGTTGTGAGGTATTTGAATGCACTTAGGAGTCTCAAGAAAATCCTGTAAATGCTGCAAAACTTGAGAGTAACAATTCATAGGATTTTAGTAGGATTGGACAAAAAAATAATAGAATATCTGCCAATGCAAACAGCCTGCCAATGGAAACTAAAATCAACTGATCTTCATAACCAACTCTTTTGATCTCTTAACAAGAATCATGTAGGCACTTTAATCTTGAAACCAACACTCTTTTTTTAAATACCTAAACAACTATATAAATACAAATTGCATGTACTGCACTTTTTCCAATACTCCTGTATTTATAGTTCCATCCCAGAGCTGTTGCATTATTTTTTTCCTTTCTCAACACTCCTTTTAAAAAGCAGATTAAAATCTCCTAGAGGTTTTCCTGCCTAATTTAGCAATGACATTTTTTCATAATATTAATGTAAAGATGTTCGTGCTATTGTTTATAAAAGTGCTATTGTAAATAAATCATTACTACTTAAAAGCCAATTATTTGTCCAAGTCATTTGGATAAAGGATGCTTGATCCACTGTCATTTCCAAGGAATAACAATAGCAAAAATCTACACTTCACATCTTAGATCAGATTAATGCAATTCTAACTATTTTCTTTAATTTTGCATTCCTCAATCTATTCTGGAGGGTGAGGAATATTCTGTGAATTTGAGTGTTTGCAAAGTAACAGGTGTACACTGGAAGTTTCAATGAATTCCATCCAGTGATAGTGATGAAACTTCTTTTTGCATTCTCCGCTACACAGTTAGCGTGTGTAGTATTACTTCTGCTTAGCGCTGTTGCAAAGAGTGCAATTGCTTAATTACACTCACATTTAAGTGTAATACAACATAGTGAAACTCTGCTTAGTAACCATTTTTTGGTCTAAGTAGGATTTGGGCTTAAAAGAAAATGTGAGATTTGGAATGTGTGGAGCACTTGTTACATACACCCTAAAGCAGTCGTGTCTTTTCATGTACTTATGTGGCTTCTCTACAGCTGAAAAGAATCCTCAAAAAAGAAGCATTTGCTCTAAAGTGTTCTGACCAGGCACTGGATATTGAGTAGATTGACTCTCCATGGGAAATTCAAGTTATATTTTGTCTTTGAATCCTAATCTCTACACTGCCCCACTTTCCTCTTTCAGCCAAGCTTATTGTCTTTACTTTTACTACACCTGCTTTACTATTAGAGCAGCCATGAGCATTGGAACACTGTTGTTATATACTTTATTATAAGGGTTTATTAGTTGTTCAATAGAAGATGGTATTTAGGAAAAGCAAAGCAAAACGAACTATTCTATACAACAATGAATGGAATAAATACTGTAAATTCTATGTGTGGAAGAAAGTCTAACATAACAGATAGAAGAATAAATTCTAGCTACTTAATACAGAACGATAGAAATTTAACAAGCTAAAAGGCCTGGCTATATATCTTTGCCTAAGCCCAAAATAAAACCTTGGAATAGGAGAACTATTATTTAAAAAGTCTGGTCTTTAACAACTGCCTACTATATGAGTTCATGGGAATGCTAATGTCATACATGAGACATAAAATAAGTGATATGGTATTAATTTGTGGGTGATATTTTTGGTCCTGGTATAATTTTGTTCCTGATTTCACTGCTAAAGTCATAAATATTTAAAGAGAAGCAATGTTTTCCTTCCCCTTAAGGCCATAAAGCTATGAATTTGTAATTTGATTATTGTTAAAATGTACTTAAAATTACATTGTCATATAGTGATAGTGTAAGATTGCAAACAATTTGAAAGTCAATCTCATTATAATTAATTGATCTAAAGCAAGTATGCTTTTAAGGTACAGTATTCAGTCTACAGTATTTAGAACATTGCAGTAATTAGTGATCACATTTGACTCACAACAGTTGTTTTTGATTGCTCAAATCCATATTTTATTACTCAAAATTGTCTTAAAATAGTAATAGCACTTAGACACATATTGTTTCATGGTGCTTTACAGTCCTCTCTAAGTAGTTTACAGAATCAGCATATTGTCTCCAACAATCTGGGTTCTCATTTTACAACTGCGGAAGGATGAAAGACTTAATCAACCTGGAGCCGGTCAGGATCAAACTGCTGGCAGTTGGCAGTTAGCCTGCAATACTACATTCTAACCACTATCTAGCCACTATCATGGCTGTGCTGCACTTTTTAAGTAGAAAAGATCAGCATGAATGTTTGTTACATCTAACTTATAGTCAATCAGTGCTCCTTGCAACACCTTATCAGCTCTCTCTATTTGCAATGTTTCATGTCTTGTCGCAAAGGTGCTTTTCAAAAAGTCAACTGGACTTTCTTGGTTTTTTTCTTTCAAAACATTTCACTATTCATCATGTCAGATCTATGAGACATGATTTTGAAGGATATTTTAGAGGCCTTTTAATACACTGATAGTTACTTAGGAGGAAATAGAGGTTGTCCTCAACTTACAACCATAATTGAGCCCAAAATTTATGTTGTTAAGCAAAACATTTGCTAAGTGAGTTGTGCCCCATTTTACGACCTTTCTTGTCACAGTTGTTAAGTGAATCACTGTAGTTACGTTAGTAACATGATTGTTAAGTGAATCTGGCTTCCCAATTGACTTTGCTTATCAGAGGGTTGCAGAAGATAACCTGATCCTGGACATTGCAGTTTCACCATAAATTTGAACCAGTTTCCAAGCACCCAAATTTGGATCATGTGACCATGAGGATGCTGCAATGGTTGTGAGTGTGAAAATGGTTATAAGTCACTTTTTTAGTGCCATTTGTAAGTTGAAATGAACTCTTATAACTCAGGGACTGAGAAATATTGGTACAGAGAATATGCTTAAGGCATCATGAAGCAGAATTGCCAACTGAATAGAAAAAAATTAGACAACCCATTTTTGCAGGTCTAATTTCTTATTTTGGCTATTCTTAGCCCATCATCACTTAGACAACATTGTCATTTCTCATCCAACATCTTGGAAGGTTCCAGATCAGCCAGAAATATACATGCCAGCACCCATTATAAAAAGTAGGTTAAAAGCCTACAACATTGTAACTTTAAATTGAAATTCAACATGAATTATTAATTAAAATGTTTTATGTGTTATTTTTTACAACAATATTAACATAAAAAGAGTATCTCTGGCTCCCTACAACTTCATATATTCATATATTTTCTACAAATTTGTTAAGGCTCCCTGTGATGGTCACGTTGATAGCATCGAATTCTTTAATAAGAACAGTGCACTCTAAAGAAGTATTTTAATTGTTTTGTTTGTCATCTATCTCACTCAGCACAACTCAGAATCTTTCTTAGATTGTGAGGAAGACTAAGCAAAAAAAAACACCTCCTTTTGTACACTTGTTGACATTATGCACAGTTTATGTACTGCTGATAAAGTTCTACAGAGGAATGATTGAGTCTATCATCTGCACCTCTATAACTGTTTGGTTTGGTTCTGCAACCCAACAGGACAGACACAGATTTCAGAGGATAATTAGGATTGAAGAGAAAACAATTACTACCAACCTGCCTTCAATCAAGGACCTGTATACTGCACAAGTCAAAAAGAGGACTGTGAAAATATTTACAGATCCCTCACATCCTGGACATAAACTGTCAACTCCTTCCCTCAAAATGACTCTATAGAACACTGCACACCAGAACAACTAGACACAAGAACAGTTTTTCCCGAAAACCATCACTGCTAAACAAATAATTCCCTCAACACTCTTCAACTATTTACAAAGTCTGCATTACTATTACTATTAATCTTCTCATCACTCCTTATCACCCATCCCCCGCCACTTGTGACTGTATGACTGTAATTTTGTTGCTTGTATCCTTATGATTTATATTGACTGTTCCCTAGTATTATTTGATTGTACCCTATGACTATCATTAAGTGTTGTACCTTATGATTCTTGACTCTTGATGAATGCATCTTTTCTTTTATGTATACTGAGAACATTTGCACCAAGGCAAATTCCTTGTGTGTCCAATCACACTTTGCCAATAAAGAATTCTATCTATTCTTACCTCTATAATGACCTTCTTTGCCCATTTTTGACTGTAAACTAGAACATTTCAAGTTCTTGAATTGTTTCTCTGACTTTGGTTATTCCAACCCCCCACCCTTTGATAAAGGTGCAAAACAATATGGTATTTGAGATCCCATGATCAGAAGTGTACAGCACTCCAATTGATCCTCATTCCTTTTTTACACAAGGGCATCATTATATTTGAAGTTTTATTTAACATTTCATTTTCAATGTTTTCTTAATAGTCACATTCTGCTTACATTTTCATTGAGCTACCCACCATAATCCTAACAGCTGTTTCCAGATAAGTTGTTCTGAAGTTCCATTAATATATGTGAAATGTGGTCTTTATAGACAGCAAGGCATGCAGCTCATTGCACTGAATTACATTTGCCATTCTGTCATTCTTGGGGGCTTTTACTTTAGGTGGTATTCAGTTTATAAAAGGAGAGCTGCAAAATAAGCACACCAAAACGTGCCTACCATCCCTGTCCTATTGTTCGTTTTTCTTATTCGTATCCATTTCATGTATTTATAACCACGTTTATACCTGTTATCTAATAATTGTTTGATTAAATAAATAAACAAACAAATAAATAAAATCCCAAATGGCTGCTAGATAGCAGCAAATAGGTTTCTATTCTACCAGCCATCTCTTTGTAGCTCAAATATGCTTGTCTGATTAAGTGAAGTATAGCTGTGTTCATGACAGCTCTCTCTCTGCATGGCTATTGATTACAAATTCAGCAAGCTTATCATTCCTCTTCGCAGTTTTCCATTACGAAATATTGGGCTTTATGCTTTTCACATATTTTCACATACTACAAAAGCCCTGACGGCGGAGGGAAGGAGGAAATAATGAACCCTTTTTCAAGGATAGAAAATCTGGAATCCGCTCAATGATTTGGACTTCAACTCCCATCATTCTCAGAGACTCTAGTAAGACCAAAGGCTTGTGGGAGATGTGGACCGATATATACATAAGAAACCGTAGCTAAAAACCGGGAAATAAATGCTCCGAAAGAACTACATTTCCTAGAAGCCCTTATTCCTTTTGAGCATGCGCTGTGTTCTCTAAGAATCTTTTTTCTGGACAGCGGCAAACCTTAGCGAATCAATGTTATGCAGCTGGTGAAAGGAGTCATGGCCAGTGAGTAATTTTTCCTACAAGGGGAAATTGTGTGCTTAGGTAGTTCAGTTTCTACTGAACGCTTAATAAGAAGGGCAGTAAAGAGAAGAGAAACTTTGTCTCTGGTCTGAGGCTTGCCGTCTGCTAAGGGGAGATTACTGGCAGAGGTGATGGGTTCCTTCGTGTCTAATTTTTAAACAAACTTAACTAGAGACCTGCCAGTGCAATTTTATGTAGCTTGGCGTCGAGCTTTGTTGTCTTAGGACTGAGAGAAAGTGACTGGCCCAAGATCACTGGCCCAAGATCACTCAGTTGGCTTCATGGCTAAGATGGTCTTCTGGTGTCTTAATCACTACAGTAAACTGGCTGTCATTTATAGTAATAAATGAACTTATCTCTATTTAATATTAATATTTAATACTAAAAATTAACAGATCCTCTAATTGGAGCGATTTGAGATTTGGCATGTCTCTCAGTTACTGTGCTATGAGTTAACATGTTAAATGTGTTACTCAGTTTGCTCATTTGGACTCCCAAGTACTAAAATACCAAGAAGTAAGTACACAACAATATTTGTACCAGAGGGTTGAGGTGCAGGAAAACATTGGTGATAGGCAGTTCTTCTGTTCAGCCAGTTTTGTAAATTATGCTCCAGTATATTCATAAAGATGTTTTGAAACTTTTTTAATATCTGAAATTTTGGGAAACTTCATAACTACAATAATCTTATAGCACTATTCACTCAAGAAATAACATTTTATGATCATAGGGTCTCATGGAATGATACCAGAATGTTTCATTCTTTCTGGCTACTTCTACTTATATGACCAGATAAATTGAGGATAGGTAATTTTTTTAGAATAGAATGGAATAGAGCTGGAAGAGATCTTTGAGGTCTTCTAGTTCAGCCCCCTGCTCAAAGCAGGAGAACCTATACTATCTCAGGCAAGTGCCTGTCCAGTCTCTTTTTAAAAACCTTCAGTGATGGAGCACCCACAATTTCTGAAGGCAAGCTGTTCCACTTGTTAATTGTCCTTACTGTTAGGGAAGTTTCTCCTTAATTCCAGGTTGCTTCTCTCTTTGATCAGAATCCAGATAGTATTTCTTGTCCTGCTCTCTGGTGCTTTGGAGAATAATTTGACATGGTTACCTATAGTATAAGCCCTAAAATAGTAATTGTTATTTTTAAAGGCCCAATTCACCTCTACACAAGTGCATTTTCACTAATATGTTTTTAACAGCAACATCATAGAGTTTGCTAATGTTCAACTTGTATTCAACTTTAACACAATTTAACACAAGGTAGAGAAAGGAAAGCTTTAATTGTTAGGAGTAGGTTGATGCAGAATTATAATTTTAATCAAGAATGCTGCATAACCCCTCTTTTTTCTTTACATCAGTTTCTTCCTCTTGGTGCCATCTAGCTACATAGTTACATTGAAATTCCAGTCCCTATTCAACATGGTCTTTGGTACCCCCAATTCTTTAAGTTGCTTAATTCTTTAAGTTTTTGGTTGCTTAACAATGGTATGGGAGGCAGGTGTGTCTTTCTAATTGAAAATTGATGGTAGGATTTTTTTTGTTTGTTTTTCTTCATAGCTGATCATTTACCTTTTTTTTACATTTAGATTTTCGTTTAGCACTTATCCAGCTCCACGTGTCTGCTGTCAAAATGGACAATGTGAACAGAGCCTGTAGACTTGTGAGAACTGCAGCAGGAGAAGGAGCAAAAATTATAATTCTGCCAGTGCGTATAACATTTTTCAAATATTCTCCAAATTCAGATTTATTTTTATACTATTCCTGAGCTCTAATTTGATAATTATTTTTTCTCCCTGGCATAGTTAGGGATTTCTTTCCAATATCAGAATGAATATTAAAATTGGGCTTCAGACAAATACTAAGTGCTTCAGCTATCCCTGCATCTATATGCTACTTAAACTATCCTGTCTGTTGATTTATAACTTTCAAGTACTCAAAGGGTGCATCACAGCATAATAATTTTTAATCAAGGTACCTCAAATCTGCTAATTTAAATAATACATCCAGGGCCCATTACTCCTATGTAATTGAAATTTCAGTGTTTTTCATCCCAGTTGTATTTGCAAAACTTTGGTCACTGCAGCATTTTATGTTTTTAAAGCATTGTTTATTTCTTGTTTTAGAATATTGTATTTTTCACATATTTTAAAGATAATATTTTGTTGCTTTTCTGCAGAGCACTGGACTCTTTCCAGTTGTTTTGTGCAAATTTGTGTGATATTTATCTTGGCCATGTGACAAATATTTTGGGAAATGTGGTCAGTTTATTTTGATTTAAAAATGGGTTTCATTCTGATTTCAAGTGAATATTAGGGCTTCATTTGCAGTGATAGAAGGTAAACAGGGATATTAATTAGTGATTAATGCTTCTCTACAGGAGGGGATGGTGCCCCAGCACTTTAAGGAGGCTGTGGTCCGCCCCCTTCTTAAGAAGTTGGACTCCACCTGGTTGGATAATTTCTGACCTGTCTCCAATCTTCCTTTTTGGGGGAAGGTTGTTGAGAAGGTGGTGCACAGTAGTTCCAGAGGTTTTTGGATGAAATGGATTATCTCGACCCCTACCAATCAGCATTCAGGCCTGGAAACAGCATTGGTTGCACTTTTGGATGATCTCTGGCGGGAGCGGGATGGGGGGCGGGGTAGTACATCCATCCTTGCTCTACTTCTTGGCGGCTTTTGATACCATTGACCATGGGATTCTCTTGGGACGGCTTCAGGGGTTGGGAGTGGGAGGCCTTGTGCTGTCTTGGTTCTTCCTTCCTTCGTGGCCACTCTCAGTCAGTGTTGATAGGAGTGAGAGATCCAACCCTCGCCCACTGCTTTATGGGGTTCTGCAGGGGTCGGTACTCTCTCCGCTCCTATTCAACATTTATATGAAATTGCTGGGTGAGATCATCCATCACCATGGACTGATGATACTCAGCTATATATCTCGGCCCATGGTGAGTTAAGTGTTACTGTGTCCTCTTGCAATTCCTGGAGGCCGTTAAGGGCTGAATGGGAAGCAACGGGTTGAAACTAAACCCATGCAAGACCGAGTGGCTCTGGGTCTGGGGTTTATTGGTTCAGGGAGAATTACTACCTTTAGTCTTGGATGGGGTGGCACTACCCCAAACAGAACCTGTGTATAATCTGAGGGTTCTCCTGGACTCATGACTCTTGTTCGAAGAGCAGGTGGCAGTCGTGGCCAGGAGGGCCTTTGCGCAACTGCGGATTGTGCACCAGTTACGCCCTTTCCTGGATCAGCGGTCCCTACTCACAGTCACTCATGCCCTGGTCACTTCCCGTCTTGATTATTGCAACGTGCTCTACATGGAGCTGTCCTTGAAGAGCATCCGGAAGCTCCAGTTGGTGCAAAATGCAGCAGCTCACATGGTTTTATGCAGACCCCGGTGTGCACATGTATCACTTCTCTTGCAGGAGCTGCATTGGCTGCCAATTTGCTTTTGGGTTCAATTCAAGGTGCTAGTTGTCACCTTTAAAGCCCTTCATGGCTTGGGTCCGGGTTATCTAAGGAAACATCTCTTGCTAGTGACATCTACCCGACCCATTAGAGTGAGGAGGCAGGGAATGCTGCGGGTTTCACCCCTGAGGCAGGTAGGACCAAGAAGAAGGACCTTCTCTGTGGTGGCTCCTGGAACATCATTCCCCCAGAGATTAGAATGGCCCCCTCATTAATACTATTCCGAAAGGCACTGAAGACCTTGTTTTGCCAATGGGCCTGGGGAACCCAGAGAGGGATGGAACCCATCAGATGGCTAGTGTGACCCGCTGTCGTCGGGGTGGGGGGGTGGGAGTTGGTTTTTGTTTTGTTTTTTGTTTTTCCAAATTTTGTTCTATTGTACTTTACTAATTTATTTGATTCTTTCTGTTAGTTCTTATTGTTTTTATTTTTATTTTTTGTTTTAAATATGATTTTACATTGTGTAAGTCGCCTTCAGTCGCCATGGGCGAATAGGCGGCAGTATAAATCAAATAAATCAAATAAATAAATAAATAAATAAATAATGGGGCGGTGGGGAAGAGAGAATTTAGTAATAACTGTAGTCCAGATGAGTTTTCCCATTTGTTGAAAGTGCTTATCTCTGACTCTGCTGAAATGAAGTTGAAAGAACTTGTATCAGATGTAGCCAAAATCCAAGGTCTTGTATATTAGTGGCCCAAAGCCATGCAGCAGTTTTATGCCTGAAAGAGGCCAACCAGCCAGATGCTTGCTGACTACACCCCAAATAACTCCATGTCTATCCAAATAATGATTTCAGTTAAGCAACAAGGTCTGAGCAGAACGTCTTGAAAAAAGCAAAGGGTTTATTTGTTTATGATATTTTGAAACTTAAGTTTATAGATCAGGCTAAGCAATAATGTAGGTTTTGAGGGGCAGAGGTTTCCTTAGCTATTAAGCCAAAGACATCACATTATGGCTTAGTATGTTGAAACCCGTAAAAGCTTATTCATTCAGGTAGTCCTTGACTTATGACCATAATGGAGCCTACTGATCACAATGCAAAATTGAGACTAATTTTACAATATTTTTTGCAGCAGTCATTAGGCGAATGTGGTGGTCTTTAAGCGAACCCATTGTTTGCTGTAGGGCAGTTTTTGCTGGAAACTGGAAGTTAAATGTCAGTTTCTGGCAAAAACATAAATCATGGTCACATGAATGCAGGGTGCCGCAAATAGCTGTAAAAGTGAGTCTGTGACTGGGGGGCAAACATTGCAACTTCAAAATTGGGTTGTTAGTTTGTTTTTTTGGGTCAATTGTAACTTTGAACTATCACTAAGCAATCTGTTATAAATCAAGGACTACCTATACTATGCTGAAGTGTATTATATTTTTATTCTGCCTTGATTTATACATACACATGCAAACACACATATAAACTCAAGGTGGTAAACATACCTGATTTTCCTGCCTCCTATGTGCCTCACAACAACAATCTTATGAGTTTGACTGGGTTGATAAAGAATTACTGGCTCAAAGTTACACAGCTTTTATGCCTGAGAGAGGCCAAGAATTCCCAATCCCCTGGTTTCTAGGTAAGCAACTTAATCACTACACCAGACTGATTGTCTCTCATGATTTATAGTGTATTTATGACTTTACATGTTATGTGAACCAGGTTTGTATAATTCCAGTATCACTTCAGCCATTTTATCAGATTCTATTCCTCCAGTTGAAAAAAAAAAGATATGGCATTAAGACTGCTCCAACAAATCTATTGTCATGACTATTTTTTTCCTCTTATGGCCAGTCATTTTTGCATTTTATATTTTTATGTTACGTTTTTTAAAAAGATATATTCCTTAAATATGCTTACATGGATGTTTGACTTACTTTGGGTCTCATTATAGGAATGCTTCAATTGTCCTTATGGCACAAAATATTTCCCAGAATATGCAGAGAAAATTCCTGGAGACTGCACACAGAAGCTCTCAGATATTGCAAAGGAATGTGGTATATATCTCATTGGAGGTAAATTGTTACTTTTAAATTTTACTTTTGTATATAAATGCAAGCCTATTTATTTGACTAAATAATTGTCTTTGTTTTTAACAGGTTCTATTCCAGAGGAAGATGCAGGAAAATTGTATAATACGTGTACAGCTTTTGGTCCTGATGGCACTATGTTAGCTAAATACAGAAAGGTACAAAAAATATTCTTGTTTGTCCCTTTTTCTTTCTTTGATAATATTACAGGTAGTCCTTGACTTACAACCACAACTGAATCCAAAATTTCTGTTGTTAACTGAGACATTTAAGTGAATTTTGCCCCATTTTACAAATGTTCTTGCCACAGTGGTTAAGTGAATCACTGCAGTTGATAAGTTGATAACATGGCTATTAAGTGAAACCAGCTTTCCAATTGATATTGCTTGTCAAAATGTTGCAGAAGGTGATTATATGACCTTGGAGAAATTGCAACAGTCATAAGTATGAACCAGTTGCCATGTATCTGAATTTTGGTCACATGATCCTGGAGATGCTACAAATGATGGAAGTGTGAAAAATGGTCATAAGTCATTTCTTGCAGTGCCATTGTAACCTTGAAGGGTCACTAAATGAACTGTTGTAAATTCACGACCTTATCCGCCTCATTTAAAAGAATTAATACAATTCTTTATTGAGAAAAGCATGGAGGTCTCATTTAGATAACTTAGTAGAATTTTAGAATTATCTCTTTTGTCACATTTTCCCTCCTACAGTTTAGAAATAGATTTTACTTAAAAACAACTTTTAAAAATACTGGAGATTTTTTTTTCTTGAGAATCTTCAACTTAGCACAGGCTCTAATTTTTATAGAAGAGCTCAGAGTCTCTCATTTCCATTTTCATATCTGGATTTAAATTGATTGCATCTGAATCTAGGAGCATTTGTTCCTTTCCTTATACTGTCAATATCACACAATTGTATTTCTTTTATGACTTGTATGACAGTGATAATAGTAAAGAGATTTAAGCTAAAGCTATACACTGAAAATTTACCTTGTGGAAATATTTTTGTATTTACTGCTGAAAATATTAACAAAACCAAGAATGAATATTAATTCTCTCTGACTTCTTCCAATGTGTGAGATTACTTCCAACAGTAATAATTAACTGATAGTAGGTAATGGAATTAGTGTGCATGTGTGTCAAAGAAGTAACACAGAAGAACAAGGGCATTTCAGTACTCTACCTCTGTCACAATCATCCACTCCTTGTTAACTATATTAACCAGTAGATTATTTACTGTTGCAATAATTGTGGTTTAATTATTTCTAGGAAGAGCTGGTGGAATGACATTGTAATTTAGCCAGTAGTCATAGCCATTAAACAAAACTTCTGTGGTGCTTTCTGAAAATTAAATCTTTTCAAGTGATCTAAATGAAGTATGGGTTGCTTGTGCTCACAGTATTATTTAACATGCTACTGTATATTGGTTTGTAATATAGCTGCATTAAGACAAAGTATACTTCAGTTGAGGAGTTCATGAATTTCTTGCACTTTCTGGGAACTAGCTGCTTTGTTTCCCACAAATACCTGCCAAAAGTCAATATCTTGCAATTAAAAAAACATATCTTTTTTTCCAGACCAGTGGCTTAAAACTACTACTTAGCTGAGATGTAACAGAAATGTTTTGATGTTTTTTACTACTCACAAGAAGCTAGGACCAAAATGGTTGACTCGCAATGTATCAGTGTCATCTTTTAGTTTAGTGATTGATCGTTTATTCCTGGATAAAACTTTTCTCTGTGTTTAATTGTAAGTTGATGGTCTGGCATAGCAGTAGTTGGAAGGTTCAGTGTACCATTGAATTCAGTGTACCATTCTGTGAATTTGTGCAGAATATATACAAAAAGAATCTTTAAACAAGAATTGTTCTCAATTTTAAACAGATTCATTTGTTTGACATTAATGTGCCTGGGAAAATACGATTTCAGGAATCAGAAACTCTGAGTCCAGGTGACAGGTTTTCTGTGTTTGATACACGTAAGTAAAGAAGCTTTGTTTTTGACAGTGAAAACTAATTCACTTTCAGATTTTTTTAATGTATTTTTTTTTCTAAAGCTAGGATTGTATTCACGATTAACATCTTAATGTACATTCAGTTCCTTCATATTTGATTATAAATTATGATCAAATGTACCATTATAAATCTTTAACGTACCTTCATGGTGCTGGAAAATATATTCTGTGGATTTCTCTGTATGTAACTACTTATTTGCAGAGTTCTTAACCCTATTTTTAGTAGAAGGATATGTATTGATGAAAACTATTTAATTCCTGAAATGAAATTTGTGATTTAGAGCAAGCTTGTTATATTGATATTAAAAACCAGGATTCTTTTCCTCTGACATAGTTGATACTTTATACACACAAAAAAGCATTTCTATAGACATCAGTGTTGATCTATAGTAATAAGAAATGTCTTGTATGTCTTGTTTTGATGCAGCATACTGTAAAATAGGAATTGGCATTTGTTATGACATCCGATTTCCTGAGCTAGCTCAAATCTACACCCAGAAAGGTAAAATTAAGGAAACCTCTTTACTTATTTATTAAATTAAATGTACATGGCTACCCATCTACTAGAGAAACCCTGGGCAGCAAATAAGGATAAAAACACTACACAATTATCAAATCAAATAAACTTAAAGGAGACAAAATTGAGTATCCAGTAAAAATATATCTTATTCATCCTGGCCCAGTGCTTGGGAAAAAGGTAGGTCTTCCTCACTTTCCCGAAGACCTACGGTGTTGAGGCCATACCAATTGTGCTGCAATTGGATAGAATTAGAACTAGTTTAACAGGTTTTCTGCTTCAAAATGGCAACCATTCCACTGGCAAATCAAAGTGTCATCTCCAAGGGGTCTTTTCTAGAAGTTAAGTGGCATTGGCATGTGGATATTCTTATGATGGTGGCGGAGGAGGATGATTTAAATTTATTAACTGAACATTTCCAGTGGATACTGGATAGTGTACAAAACTAGAAAAAAAACCCTAAAAATAAAATCAAACAATTCAGACTAAAATGATCCAATAAACAACAAAATCAACAAAACAAAACAGAAGCTTTAAACAAATAAACATCAATCCTTGGTTTGTTTTCAATTTAAGAGTTTAATTTCAAATATCAGTTTGGAATACTAATCTGGCAGGTTTTAGTGCAAATTGGCTTCTTAAAATTATACTTTCAAATATACTTCACAGATTAACCAATGAAAACAAATAGAAAGAAGGGTTGACCAAAGTGTATCAAATTAATAATAACTTTCTATTGCCCACACTGTATCTTTTTGGTCATGTGCATAAGCGCACACAATCATGCCTACTGTCCCTGTTCCTATTGTCCCCAATTATTCGTACCTATTTCCTGTATTTATACTTTCATTTATTCTCATCTCTATTATCTAAGTGATTGACAAATCAAATCAAATAAAATACTGTCATCCTATCTTCCTTTTGAACTAAGGTTGCAAATTCCTAGTATATCCAGGGGCTTTTAATTTGACAACTGGGCCAGCCCACTGGGAACTGCTGCAAAGAGGCAGGTAAGAATCAATTTGTGTCTACACTCATTTCTACATTTGTTACATTGAAGTGACACTCTGTATTATAACTGTTGGTTATTGTATTTAACTTTTTAAAAATTTAAATTCAAACTATATTATCTCATTGCTGATGTTCAGATATCTGTGATCTAATATATAGTGCTTGCTAATGAAGTTTATTGAATTAAAAAAACTGTTTTCCATATTTAAGAAATCAAGTGCCACATTTTTAACTCCATCTTGAAAGGATTATTTGGTTGATACTCTTTCTTTCCCTTTTTGGCAGAGCTGTAGATAACCAGGTCTATGTAGCAACTGCATCTCCTGCTAGGGATGAGACAGGATCTTATGTGGCTTGGGGACATAGTACAGTAGTAAATCCATGGTAAGTAAGAAATTACTTCTACTGATATATCACAACCAACAAGACAAAATTGCCAAATTAAAATGTATAGTAACTTTTTTTTAAAGTAGCAATGTAACTAAATGTAAATCACATGTAACTAATAGCAGAAAGAATGTTCAAACATTGTCTCCATGGCTCCTTAGTAGAAAAATTTTGTATCTTTGCCCTGGTCACTAAAGATACCCTTCTTCCATTTTGTTTGAATTCAAGATAACCTCATCAAAGGATAATTTTTACTTCAAATGTATTTTTAATGACATGGCTGGCAATAGATTTTGGTATTCTATTGTCTTTTTAATCATTTGAAAATCCCCATGCCTGATAATATGTTCATATTATTTTTGACTGTTTTTTTTCCCAGAAAATAAAAATTGCATATGAATGAGAAAGATATGGCAAAGCATTTCAAGTATCTAAGTCCAAGCCTCCGTTACTTCAGAACTTGCTGCTTTACAATCTTCTATGTTATCAGAAAATCAACAATAAGTACAAGAAGTTTAAAATACTCACAGATCAGATTTTACATATTGTAAAGTTATCTTGTCTAAGCTGAATTTTAGCACATTTGCCTGTTACCTTGCTCCTTTTTTCATGGGCCTTCTTTTTTTTAGCTGGAAAGCAAAGACCAATGCTCTATAAGCCTTGAAATGATAGGTTCGTTCCAGTTCCTTTCTGCTTTGAAATATTAGTGCAAAATAAGACAGCCTCTAAATACTCATAGAAACCTGAGACTTACATGTCCACAGCTTGAAGTTGTGAAGTCCACTAAGATACAGTAATAATAAATGTGGAACAAATTCACACATTCCTGATCTGTAATATTACTTTTAGATCAATTAAATCCTGGCCATCAGATACGTTAGAACTACATTTGGAAGGAATTATTTCAGCACACCACAGTTGTATCAGGATATGAAAGATTGCCTTAACTAAAAGTACATTGTGATTGTCTTTATCTTTAATAAGAAAGGAAGAATTGTGTGGACTTGAAAGCACATTGTTTTTCTTCATTTTCCAGATTTCTGCATCGCCTTTGAACAAATGCAGGTTAAATTGTTAAGAAGCAACTCTGAGATGGAAATGATTTTTGCCAATTTCTGTTCCTTGAATACTGTGTCTTCCCTGTTTTCAATCTCCATTCGTGAGAGCATAAAAGTTCCGAAAAAGTAAATTTCTAGAACAATTCAAGGAGGTACCCCTTGAAGACCAATAGGGGAATAAGAAATCAGTAAGGTCACACTATGGCAATACATCATTTGTTAAACTTTTGTTTTCCTTTCTTAGGGGTGAGGTTATAGCCAAAGCTGGCACTGAAGAAACAATTGTCTATGCAGAAATAGGTGAGCTGATAGCATCAATTTAAATCTTATAAAGACTCTTGTAAATTAGCTTTGTTTTTGCCTACTAGTTGGAATATTGATCATATTCAAAAGGTTGTAAGAGTGAATTGATTTAAGAACTTTTCATCTATAAGAAGTGCCTCAAATATATAATATTTGCCTTATGAAGATATACAGTATTAGATACCAAGTCAATGCATTGCTTTAGATTTTGTTGAGAACACATACATCAGAAGTTGCTGGAACACAAATGCTTTTTTGCAATTCATTTTCTGCAATTCATGCAGAATTTTCTAGGATCATACAGCTCGTAGGGAATGGTTTTTATTTTGACCACACAACTCAGGAAAAATGCAGATGCTTTAATTAGTGGTTGATAGGAAATGTGTTCAGGCTATATGCTGCTTAATCATATTGATATGGGAAGGAAACAGAATTGGGAATAATATGGCTTTATCTTTTTATACAGACTTAAAGAAGGCTGAAGAAATCCGTGAACAAATCCCCATTTTTTCGCAGAAACGTTCTGATCTTTACACTGTTGAAGCAAAAATTGTATGATTCCAATTTGGACTGACACATTTTTTCTAATAGCTATTGTTAACAATTAACAAGTTCAGTATAATAAACTAGTAAATCAAGTTTATAGATAATTCAAATAATCTCCATATAATAGTGAAAGTGAGCTAAAAAAAATTTAGTCTGCAGATTTTGGACATATATAGAGAACTTATATATACATATATTTTTATGAAAATGGAATAATCAGCCACATCAACAAATGCTCCATTTTGGACAATATATTTTTACCAAAATAATACATTAAGTAAAAGCAGAAAATTTCCATTTTTGTTAGTTGACCTAAATTGGTTACTGAAAATTCATTAGCAAATGCATGCTTCTTTTAAGTATGTTTGATTTTATGAAAAATGATTAAATGAGATTAAATTAGCTAAACTCCCCCAACAGTATTTTGAAGACACTTTTGAAGCATCGTGCAAGTCTCACCAAGGTTCATCCAGTTCTAATGTGAAGCTTTTGTGTACGTTCTCTGCATTAAGATTTAGCCAACTGCTTGCAAATCAGATACACTTAGTCAATGTATAAGCTCTGAACAGATTGCAAAACACATTAAATGCTTTAATTTTGCAGCCACCTTACATGAATTAATGGCAAGTGCCATTTAGATCTCTGCGCCAGTACTAATTATTGGATGTGACTTTATATAGGCTTTTTATGGACTAATAAACACATTCATCAAAATGATTTTATTATCTAAAGAAGCAGTTTTGGCATTCTGTCTCTCAGAAGTCCCAAACATCAAAAGGTCCAAAGATTGCCTCTGTACCTTCTCATTACTTCCCAAGATGTATATGAAGAAATTATCCTGTAGCACCCCAATTGACAGAAGAGCTTTTGAGCTGCTGCAGCTATCCATAAATTCTCCCTGGTTATTTCTCATCAAACTAAACCTCATGCAGGGATAGTTTTATCCAAATCTGGGATGATTCCACACCTGGAGCTTGATAGCCAAGGAATGAAGTTAAGCTACAATTGTTTTCATCAATAATTTAGATCTATAGATGCTTCTATCTTGAGAAGTATTTCGAAATGTGGACATTATAGTTCAGTTAATAAAGCTATCATTCCAAGGGTGTTCTGGATCTCTTCCACCCATTAAATTATATTCAGAACTGGGAATGATTTATGGTTTGGAACATCAGGAACTGATTCCAACCGCCTAGACTGCACATATTTAGTGCTTTAAATACACTGTCTTGGTCCCCCAATCACCAAATACAAGCCAGATAGGACAACTGATTTCTTTAATGTTCCATAATTAAAAATTCTCTTCAGGCTGACACTTAAAAAAAAATATCTTTGGCCAATGTACTTTTTGGTTTTTTATTTTTACTTTTCTGCAAGCAAATGTTTTCTTACCTTATGGAACATCTTCCTGCTGGCAATTTGACAGGTTCCCACCCTTCTAGCCTTTTAGAAAGTAATTAAAATTGTTTTTTAACTAAGGTGCTGAAATTATATGGGTGGGAGGCATGGAAAGAGTAAATGAGCCTGTTATGGGGACTCTTCAGGGGACAATTAGGGTGCAGAGGTGTTATTTAAAAAATATTTATTGGTTTATTATTGTTTTAAGTCATCCAGAGTTACTTAAGTTTGGTGGCCATATAAATCTATGCTTGCTTGTAAGAATGGCTTCTGGTAAAAAAAAATGGCTTATAATGCTTCTTAATTGCATGAATAATATTAATGTACAACAAATCAACGACTATGTTGTAGTCGTTATATAACTTTTAGCAATATTATCAATGTGGTATGTATATAGACCTATACAGACACATACCCACAACTTCTGCACTATCTGACAACAAAATAAAACATGAACAGAATCCATCTATTTGCCCATTTGAACTTTAGCTTTTTATAACATTTTTTAAAAAATAGCAACTTATCAGATGAGATGATTGTATGGCTATTAATATACTTCTGTCCAACATATACTTATTTCTTTCCTCTACACACTTTATTCCCATATTCCCCTATTCAGTCTACATCAAGAGTTGTAGGAACATAATTGATCCTTGCTATTGCACATGCTAGGCTGTAAGAATTCTGAAAAATACATTTCATAAGTCATAAACAGCTTAGTGAACAGCACAATACTGAAAATTATGTCTTTTGAAATATCAAATTTCATACTTTATTCACATTTTGAAGAAAATTATAGTCTATATTCATAATTGAGGTATTTAAAGGCTGAAACTTATCCCTAATATGGAATGGGTTTTCTCCCCAAATTTCAGCAAAGAAAATAAACATAATTTTAGAAGTTTCATTAATTTCAGCTTCTAAGTAGATTTTCTTTACCCAATTAAAGACAATTTCCAACCAACACCCTAGACCACAGATGTATAAAGATATCTGAACATAATATTTATTTGGTAACTTTACATGTATAAGTCCTTTACAAAAAGAATCATATGCATTGTATCAGTGCAACTTCAAATATCTGAACAGGCAAAATTCTGATAATTTGGAATGCTAGTATTAGAGCACGCATGCTTAATTCTTCATTACTTTCTAGAGATAAGTGCCTGTGCAGCCATGCAAATAAAGCCCCTTTGAAAATATGATGCAGGGAGATGGAGATATTGGAAATAAAGTTTCATTGCACTGCTTTTTTTTTAAGCATTGAAATTCTAACTTGAACATTGAGCAATATTATTTGACTGCTCAATCATTCCAGGTCAGCCACCATCTTTTAATAAGTGAAGAAAACAACAATCTTTGAGGGAAAACATTGTAAGTACGATTTTATTCTTTGGCATTGGTAGCAAAAAGATATTCCAATGAAGGAATAGTCAAATGTGCTATACAATGCATTTCAGATAAATTGAAACAAGCACTACAAGAATTATAGATGAATTTCCAAACAACAGTGGAACAACTGATAACAGAATATTTAATTTTCTAAGTACTCTAATTCAGAGTAAGACTGTTTAAACACAACTAAATTTTGTGTACTGTAGTATCAATACAAGAAATATTGTTTCATGAAAGAATAATTAGCTATAGTTTCCAAATCAGTCACTTTGAATTAAAGGCTCTAAACTCTTACTTGTATGACACAGCAATTGTAGCATATTGTTTTGAACAGTTCCAGGATTTCTTAGGTAGTGACTATGCAATTTTGCTATTGTTGTTTTGAAAAACTGTTTAATAATAAAATTCTAAGAATGCTCAAATCAAAATAATTCGCTTTTGGAACACAGAACATCCCCAATATGACAGCAAATGAGTTCTGAAGTCTTTGTACAAATTTTATAAAGTATTTACGAGAGAAATGTCCTGAAAACCAGTTTAGCAACTGTTCCACATGAAACAAAAACCAAAGGGAAGTAAGGAAATGTTTGCATATGACATCTTCTTTTGGGGAAAAAAAGTTTTAGTACCTATTGCCCAAAAATCTTTCCCATCAAACAAGTCACAATTTTTGTTGTTTCCCCAAACCTAAAATAATGAAAAAGGATTCTTATATATATAAAATACACAGCACTATTGTTAAAATCAACAGAACAACATGTTGCATAACACTTTAGACTGGTTAGAACCAGTCATTCACAACCCTAAAAAAATGAGTCAGAAAGATTTTTATTTGCATGGCCAAAATAATATTTGATCCCCTTGCAATTTTGTTTTTAAATTTCCTCTAACAATTATTTGATGGGGGAGGGCAAGGGGGGGGAGGTGAATTGCTTTCTTTCTTGAATAGCCTTTCCCACAACACCTAAACATTTAACAGAATTACAACAGCACAAACAGAAGAAAAAAAAATAACTTCCACCATTCAACACACTGCAATAGTGTCTTTAGGACTAGGTTGAAGTGGGCAGCTTTACTTTTTAAAAGATCATTCCCCTCCTATTCTTTTTTCTTTTACAGTGTTGGTGGCTTCAATCCATATTTTTTAGCAACTTCTGTTTGGGCATAAGCAGCATCACAGAGTGAATAGAGGTGAGCCATTTCCATTTCTGATTTGGCTAGATTAATAGCTTTGTTGAACATTTCAATGGCTTTATCCAGATTGCCCCTGCAATAGTGAAAAATATATTATAAAGAAGAAGCAAAGACTTATACAGCAGTAAGTAGAAATCAATCACATACATTTAAAGTTTAAAAATAGTCTACAACTGATATGAGGTTTAATTGAACATTAAAAAATATAAATTGTAAAATTTTGGAAACAGCTGCAGTCCACCTCCAAAAAAGCTTAAAGATTAGCCACATTTGATCTAAGGAAAGACTATGAAAACATTTTATCGTTAAATTCATAATGGAAAAATTTGATGATTATACAATATAACCACAAAAAAGTTATTTCTTAACATTCAACTCTGCCTGAACTAAACATGTTAATCTAATGCAGAAATTCTAAGCTACTAAGAACAATTTATTGCATATTATTTCCAACAATTCAGAATTTTAGATATCAAACTTGGAAAAAAATATTTACCTTTGCACTTCAATTGTTCCCATAGTTTCATATGCAAAATCACATTTGTTATCAATTTCAATAGCTTTGCTTATAAGTTCCAAACCTTTATCTAAATCTTGCTTCCACTTGAAGCTGAAGTAAACTGGAAAAAAAATCATTACAGATCAACGGTGAATGTTTGTCTACAACTCATGTGCAGGAAAGGTAAACATAAGAACAGTCTTGCTGAATTAATCTGGGATTCATTTTCACAATAGCCAATCAGATACCTTTTAGATGAAGCAGAAAGCTAATCATGTCCCTATTTTTGCTATAATTTACAATCACAGGTATTCAAAAGAATAATTATACCAAATAACCAATAAATCAAAATAAACCTTGATAGATTACTATTCAATTACTGATCATCATGAAATTCTTGCATTATGAACTTTACAGGATCATATCAATACATATTTTGTTCTGTTTGATCTAAATCTCTGTCTGTACAGCTTCACTGGTTGAGCCCAGATGTAATGTTTTGAAAATGAAAGAAAAAAGCTTCTCTCAATTCACTTTTGTCCATACCAAACATCATTTTACACACCTCCTTCATCTCTTTTTTTTTGCTAAAACACTTTGATTCCACAGGCAGTCCTCGACGTATGACCCCAACTGGGACTTGTCACTAAGTAACGGGGGCAATAAGTGAGTCACAACTGATTTTATAGTCTTTTTGTCATGTACAATGACTTCCCCCATTGACTTTATCACAAACTGGCAGGGAAGGTTGCAAATGGCTATCATGTGATCCCAGGATGATGCAACCATTGCAAATCCTAAGTGCCCGAACTGTGATCATGTGACCATGGGAATGTTGCAATGGGTGTAAGTTCAGGAACTGGTTGCAAGTCCCTTTTTTCAGTGCCATCATAACTGAACAGTTGCTAAAGGAATGGTCATAAGTCAGGAACTACTTGTAATCACTTTCTAGAAGAAAGATCTTTTGAGTACTGGATCTTTTCAGTCACTGGGATTGCAGGAAGCGTGGGAGGGAGGGATGCTTAAATAAATTTTAGTTAAGTTTTTAGAGGGGTTAGGAATGTCCGGGCGGGGGTTGGGGGACAACTCGTCGGGGACTGGGACCAGGCCGTGGGTTGGGCGTGGCCGATAGAGTCAGGGTCCGGATGATACTGTATTAAGGATGGGGGGGGGGTTTCCGGGGAGGGTGGAATTGAATCTATTAGTACGGTGAGCGGGAGAGGCAGATTTGGCGGTTACAGGGGGCCATACCCTGTATTGGGAGCGCGTCCCCGCTGTTTGTCTGCTGTGGCGCGCTCCGACCCCCTTGTCATTTCCCGTTCCCCAGGGGGTCTGAGCGATCGGGCCCTGGGCCTTCGGCTGATGTTATGTAACGCCAGGTCCGTTGTTAATAAGGCCCCTCTCATCCACGATTTGATCTGTGAGAGGGGCGCGGACCTGGTGGGTGTCACCGAAACCTGGCTGGGCCAGGAGGGGGGAGTCCCTCTGGTAGAGATGTGCCCAGCCGGGTTTCGGCTTTTTCATCAGCCGAGGGCCCAGGGGAGGGGAGGGGGGGTTGCGGTGGTTATTAAGGAAGATCTGTGTCCGAGGGAAGCCACTGTGTCTCAGACGACCGGGTGTGAGCTCCTTTTCGTGAAGTTTGGTCCCAGTGTTCAGGTGGGCCTGCTGGTCGCATACCTGGCTCCCTGCTATGCGGCAGCGGCCCTGCTTGAGCTCCTTGAGGTTATAGCTGGCGTGGCAGTTGAGACCCCCAGGCTTATGGTCATGGGGGATTTCAACTTGCCTTCTGCCGGCGGTGCCTCGGGGGTTGCTCAAGAGTTCGTGGCTTCCATGACGGCCTTGGGCCTGACTCAGTTAATTCGGGACCCTACTCACGTGGGAGGTCACACCTTGGATTTGGTTTTTGTCTCTGATCAGTGGCAGAGTGGTCTGGGTATAGGGGATATAGTTATAGAACCCGTCATGGACGGATCACTCGCTCCTGAAGCTCGACTTCCGTTCCGCACCCCATGACCGCAGGGAGGTGGGACCAGTAAAATGGTACCGCCCCAGGCGCCTGATGGATCCTGATAGGTTCCTGACGGAGCTTGGGCCATTCACCGAAGCTCGTACACACGACTCGGTTGGGGGCTTGGTTGCCACCTGGGATAGGGTGGCTGCTGGGGCCCTCGACCGAGTCGTGCCCTTGCGGCCTCTGACCCGGTGCCGATCCCATGTGGCTCCTTGGTTTTCTGAGGAGCTAAGGGAGATGAAGCGCCGGAAAAGACGCCTAGAGAGTAATTGGGAGGGCTAGCCGCTCTGGGTCTGACCAAACACTATTACGATCTTATATTAAGACGTATTTAGTGGCGATGAGGATGGCAAGGAGGTCTTACCTCTCCACCCTTATTGCGTCCGCGGAAAACCGCCCAGCCGCCCTGTTTAGGGTGACCCGCTCCCTCCTTGAGGTGGGAGCGCGGGAGGACCTCTTGCAGGGGCGGGCTGAGAAGTTTTCTAGGTTTCTGCAGGACAAAATCGCTCAGATCCGGGACGAGCTGGACTCCGATTGGGCATCTCCGGGCGGGGGTGGATATCGGTGAGGTCAATTGGGTTGAGTTCGACCCTGTTACTTTGGAGGACGTGGACAGGATACTGGGGGGGCTTAATGCCACCACCTGTTTGTTGGACCCGTGTCCCTCCTGGCTGGTTTTGGCCACTCGGGAGGTGACACAAGGCTGGTTCCAGGGCATTATAAACGCTTCCTTGAGAGAGGGGCTGCTGCCTGCTGCCTTGAAAGAGGCGGTGGTGCGGCCCCTCCTCAAGAAACCATCCCTGGACCCAGCATTGTTATCTAATTATCGTCCTGTCTCCAACCTTCGTTTTGTTGCGAAGGTTGTCGAGAGTGGGGTGGCACGTCAGCTCCCGCAGTACCTGGATGAAGCGAGTTATCTTGACCCCCTCCAATCGGGTTTCAGGCCCGGGCACAGCACGGAGACGGCGTTGGTCGTGTTGGTTGATGATCTCTGGAGGGCTCGGGACAGGGGTTGTTCCTCTGTCCTGGTCCTGTTAGATCTTTCAGCGGCTTTTGATACTGTCGACCACAGTATCTTATTGCGGCGGTTGGAGGGGTTGGGAGTGGGGGGCACCGTGTTGCGGTGGTTCACCTCCTTCCTCTCCGACCGTTCGCAATTCGTGTTGACAGGGGGGCAGAGGTCGGGCCCCGAGGCCCCTACTGTGTGGGGTGCCTCAGGGGTCGGTGCTCTCGCCCCTGCTGTTTAACATTTATGTGAAGCCGCTAGGTGAGATCATCCGTGGCTTCGGGGTGGAGTTCCATCAGTACGCTGATGATACTCAGCTGTACATCTCCACCCCGGGCTACCCCAACGAAGCCGTCGAAGTGATGTCCCGGTGCCTGGAGGCCGTGCGGAGTTGGATGGGTCGTAACAGGCTTCGTCTCAACCCGACCAAAACCGAGTGGCTGTGGTTTCCTGCGCCCAGATACAGCCAGCTGGTTCCTTCGCTGGCCATGGGGGGAGAGGTTTTGACCCCCGTGGAAAGGGCGCGCAATCTGGGCGTCCTCCTGGATGTACGGCTGTCCTTAGAAGAGCACATTGCAGCCGTCGCCAGGAGGGCTTTTTATCAGATTCGTCTGATCCAACAGTTGCGGCCCTTTCTGGATCTGGGCGCACTTCGCACAGTCACTTCCACCCTCGTTATCTCCCGCCTGGATTATTGCAACGCTCTCTACATGGGGCTCCCCTTGAAGAGTCTCCGGAGGTTACAGTTGGTCCAGAATGCAGCCGTGCGGGTGATTGTGGGTGCCCCTCGGAGCTCCCACGTTACACCGCTTCTCCGCAGGCTGCACTGGCTTCCTATGGCCTACCGGATTCGATTCAAGGTGGTACTGATGGTATTTAAAGTGCTCCATGGCTCGGGACCTGGGTACTTACGGGACCGCCTTCTGCCATCGTCAACCTCCCGCCGCCCAGTACACTCCCACAGGGTTGCCCTACTTGGGGTACCGCCGCCTGGCCGTTGCCGGCTGACGGCCCCGAGAGTTCGGGTCTTCTCTGTGGGAGCTCCCTCCCTATGGAATGATCTCCCCCCGGAGATACGGGCTATGACGGATATCCTGACCTTCCGGCGCGCAGTGAAAACCCTATTTTTTAGACAGGCTGGCCTAGCCCAGTAACTGTGTTCCGGTTTTAATTCAATTTTAATTGGGGTTTTATTAGTTTTTAATTTTTAATTGAATCCCTTAGATGGGACACAGCCGGACCAAATTGTTTAATGTATTTTTAATTGTATTTATATATATTTATTGTGTGTTTTTAGTAGGCTGTACACCGCCCCGAGTCCCTTTTTGGGAGAGGGAGCGGTATAAAAGTTTAATTAATAAATAAATAAATAATACTGCACACAGACCTACCAAACTGGCATTCTAAGTTCATGGTGTCATATTTGAGAGAGAAAAAAAGTAATATGAATATTTGGCAGCTCATTAACCCATTTAGTAGTTAAGCAACTGACAAATAGAAACAATGTAAATGTTTCAACTTTCACATTTGATGCTTAAATCAACAATTTCAGACTATGATCCACAGTAATAGTACTTAGGGCTAAAATCCAGCTGTTTTTATGATACACTGAGCGAAGTATTATTCTGTATTATAATTACTGTATTAACTGTATAAGAATTGCTACTGTATAATTAAAAATATAATTGTATGTGAATTTAATATTAAAACAAATATTTACCCTTTATGAACGTAGGTAGTAGCATTATCTGGCTCAAGATCAATACATTTATCATACATATCATCAGCTTTGCCAAACTGCTGTTGGTCTGTTAATGCCTGCATGGGGACACAATAACATAGTTCATCCTTGAATTAATGTTTTACAACAGGCCTAATAATAAAATATTTTATTATTAAATTATTAAATTTATTATTAAAATCTCACTGTCTAAAGCATCTCTGGCTAACTTACAATAAAGACAAAAATATACAAACATTTAAAACATTAGCAAAACTACAAATTAAGTACCCAAGAAGTACAGAGGTAGGATCTTATTCCACCAGTCACTTCTAGCATAAAATAACCCCATAGGGGTGCCAGGCTGATCAGCAGAACTAGGTTTTGAGGCCCTTCTGGAAAGCCAGGAGGCTGGGGGCGGATCTCATTTCTAGCAGCAAGATGTCCTAAAAGCTGGGGAGTACCATAGTAAAAGCTCTTTTCCAAGATCCTGTGAGCTGAAATTCATTGACTGACAAAATCAGTAGAATGCCCCTTCTGCCAGAATGAGTGGGACAGGACAACCCTATTGACAATTCCTCGGGTAACCTAGAGCCATGCCATGAAGGGCTTTAAAGGTACAACACCATGAATTGGACCCAGAAGCAAACTGGAGCCAGTGTGGCTCACTTAACAGCAGTGTTATATGTGTTACTCTAGGGCCCTCTGGAACTGTCTGCATAGCATGCTTCTGTTGGAGCCTGAATCCGCAGACAAGGACAAGCAAGAGCTGGGGCCAATGCAGGTTGAGGGGGTGGCCTCATTGGCTTCGGAGGAGTGCTGGGAGGAACAGAATGAGGCAGCCCCAGGGCCCTCTGGCTTGGGACAGCTTGCCAGCAGGGAGGAATGGGGGCAGGACAACCAAGAGAGGGAATGCAGTGAAATTAGGAGCACCAGAGCTCAGGCTATGAGCAAGGACCGCCCCCTCCTGATCCCAGAGAGTGGAGAGGCGGGAACAACGCAGGCCAACCCACCAACTTGGGAGAGTGCCCAGCCCCTCTTCACAAGGCACACCTGAGGACTGAGACTTAAGGACGCTGTGGGGAGAGGCGTTTGTTGGGAACAATCACTGAACTTGTGAAGTTCTGTGTGCCATTGCCAACGTCTAGCTTTTGCAGGACTCATTGCTTCTTCCTTGCTGTGGGGATTCATTGCTTCTTTCTTGCTTCGTGGACTCATTGCTTCTTCCTTGCTTTGGGGATTTCTTGCTTATTCCTTATTTTGTGGATTCATTTCCTTGTTCCTTTGCCTCACTGGACTTCTTGCTTTGAAACCATAGTGATAACAGTGTTTTGCTGGACTACTCACAGCCAGGGGCTGCTGTATGTGTGAGTGCTTTGCTCCGGGACTTGCATAATGTGGGAGCATTTGGGGGAAAGTTGGAGCATTAGAGGGAAGTTTGAACTCTCAACTGGCTAGGAGAATCTGTGTTGTGCATAGATCTGTCTGGGGCAGGCAACACCATCCAGAACTGAAGTTGCTAAATTTCCAGATCCCTAGGTTACACCCATAGCCACTCAGTGTTGGCAGAGTCCAGCTGAAGTCTGTTTTCCACCATCCACTCAGCCTCCAGGCACTGAAAAAGGGACAATAACACTTGGGATACCTGGGACAGAGATATATTATTGAGCATCATCAACACTCAGATAATACTTCATCCTGGGATGTCAGATGATCTCACCCAGTGGCTTCATGAAGATATTAAAGACTGTCGAGAGTACTAAGTACTAAGCCTGGTGGTGCATCATAAAGGAGAAGCTGTGGGTTGGACCTGTTACAATTGGGACTGCCTTGGTAAAAGAAGCCAAAATCCTGCTCTCAGCTACAAATGCAATAAATGCTGTTTCTGTTGCATAACCAGGTATGAAACCCAATTGAAAGGGTTCCAGATAATCCATTTCATGCAGGACCCTCTGAAACTGCCATGCTATGTTCTCCTAATATATATTTTTTTAGTCATTAGCACTTATATATTTGCATGATCTCCTACTGTGTTTTGCATGTAGCATCTCTTACAAGAATATGTGATACTGAGCTGGTTCATGATAGCACATGAGATTTTAAATAAGGGACTAAAGAAATTATGTACCTGAGCATACAATGCATAACCTTCAGCACACTTTGGAAATTTCTTAATAACATCCTCAAAACCTTTCATTGCTGCTTGTACTTGTGAAGTATTATTTCCAGTATAAGCTTGACGATACTGCAAAGAAAAAGAATTATTGAGTTTTTTAAAAAGCCTTAGTATAATAGCCTACATACTCACTCCCAGGTAATTGTTAAATGTTAACTTCTAAACTTGCTACAAATGATATTTTTCCAACACCTTGTGAGATTATGTCACAATAAAGCTTAACAAACTTTCAAATACTCACCAAAGCAAAACATTTCTGTGCCTGTGCCAAGGCAGAATCTGGGCGCAAACGGATACATTCATCAAAATCTTCTACAGCTTCTTCTACCCGGTCAAGCAAAATTTTTAGCTGAAAAAGACAAACATCTTCAGCATAATTTTATCAAATGAAAGTAAAATTGTCACTGTTACCAGTAAAAACATACTGACTTAACCTGTATTACATGGTTGAATTCTTTAGAACCCTAGCAAATGTTTATAAGTCATGTAGCATCTCTCATGTCATTAATATTAAACTTGTACCTATACCAAGGTATTGATGAATGTAGAATTATCACTTCAGTACACAATTACAGTAGTTACCACTTATTATTTTCAGTCTGTTGTGATTTTTTTCCCGGAGTTATCCATACAGTGAAACATCTAATGAGAAAAATATTAAGGTGGTAGAATAATCCCTACCTGTCCTCTATGATGATAAACATCTGCATTCTGAGGATCAATATCAGCAGCCATGTTAAAGTCTTGAGTAGAGAGCAAAGGCTGTTGCTGCTGCATATACATACTTCCTCGTTTAATGAGGGCATTAGCACGAAGCTGTTGAAAGAATTAAAACTGTTATGCATTTCTCTTCCTAGATATTTCAGTCTTATTACAGAAGTATCTTTTTAACAGTTTCATTTTAGATTTAAAAACTCTGCACTGGCAGCTTAGGTAAAATTCTAAGTCTCTTCTTTTGGATTTTTTTGTCCCTGTCACAAAATGGCTTGTACATAATGCTGGACACTTATGTACATTATTTCTCAAAATAATACCATCCCTAATTCATAGAGCTTCTAAACCCTTGATTGCTAGTATCCCTCCAATGAAAACTAATATACTCATAAGAATTAAAACACATCACATATAGTCTGAACAAGTAACTACAGAAAGCATATTAGCAGTGCACTCAGACTGGTGTACTTTACAACAGCCAAAGGTCATAACAGTTGCAGGACCTCCATGAAGAGGCAGTAAAAAGGGGTGATACAGCAAATAGTATTATTTCCAGGCCAGGAAAAAGTGACTGCAAGAATTTTATCAAAAGCAACATTTGAGAAGTGGAATACTTGAAGGAACTATTTACTGCAGTACAATAAACACTGAATATTAAACATTACATTATGAAGTCTAGAGCAGACAGTATGTGTAGCAAAGAGTTAATCCTGTTATACTATCATGTGAAAACAGGGTCAATTCTAGGGTCAAAATGAAGCTAGAGAAAACATAAAATATTTTTCAGCCCACCATAAAATAGCTTCAATTGCTTCCCTAGAACTATGAAGGTTTCCCTCATCACACTTCTAGAGAGGGAAGGGAATTTTGTAAATTTCATATCTGTTCTAAAAATTTGATTTCCCCTGAAAACCATATGAAATAGAGCTGGGGATAATAAGAGAACAACACAATCACTTCTCTTCTTGAATGTCACTATCACCACTAAGAAATGTTTTGTAAAATCTACAAAATACTTACCTTTACATTTGCATCTTCCATAACAATAACCTGAATCAAATCAGGGTTGGCAGCATTTGCATTACCAATAAGTAAATAGAATGTAGCTCTTAATAGCAAAGCTTCTGCCATATATTTTCCTTTAGCTTCAATTTCTTTAGTACACTCACTAATTATTTTGTCATAGTTTTCTTCCTCCATATATTTCTTCGCCTTTAAATAGCCGCAGCTGAAAGAAATGTGAAAAGCAGTTATTAATATGCAAGAGAAATTTTTCTGTAGTTCTAATCAAAACCATTACAAGCTATTTCTGAAAAACCTAAATGAAAGAAAATTATCTTTTGACATTTTGTAATAATATTGGACTAGTAAGATTCTAATAATTCCCAATCCATATATGACTATGTTGAACCAAACAACTTTAAATATGTGCAAATCTGCCCATTTCTACATTTTTCTATTGTTTTTTATTTCTTTGAAATATTTAGATAGCTACCAATCTTCTAATAGGCAGGATTGTCATTATACAGATCCATATTCTCACCTTAAACAAAACTAAGCAAGCTCAATTGCTTGTGCATTTGATATGTTCCTCCACTCCACTGAAAATCAATCATCCTCTCCAGAATGACTTTTCAGCATTCTATTACTAAATGTGACCACAATAACTAAAAATAAGCTGCATCTCACAGTGAGTAAAAGCTCTTACTGTGTATCTACATAAATTCATTTCTCTTTCAAAAAATACAATATTTATGTATCATATGCTACAATCTGTATTGGAAATTTAGTTGCTTAACTGCTCAGACACTTACTTTTCTTTTATTACAGAGACTTCTCCTTCTTTATCTTTATCTTCATCTGATTTCTCTTCCCTTAGAAGAGGCTGAGATATAATGTCATCTGTGAAAGAGCTGAAGTAAGATTTGATAAACTGTGGTGAAGGCATCAAGGGTTCCCGGTTCTATAAAAAGGTAAACAGTAGTAATTTGAATAAGGCAAACCAGCCAATGCTATAAAAGAAATAAATAAAATAAAGTATCAAACTATGTTCAGAATTTAGCTATAAATATATCCAACTAAACTTTTCTTCCAATTATAGCTTTTTCATCCTGTTGGATTTTCTCAGAATCCAAGATTCCATTTTTTGCATTATGTAAATGTTAAAGAGATCCATTCTCAAGAATATTCATTCAATGGAGATGTTTCTGTCATTCTTTAGGCCCCAGCTAAAAAGATCTTTTTTGCAATGTTTGTGTACTGACTGAATATTTCATTAACAGGTATTTCTATGTTCATAAACTTTTTAAAACATGCATTGAGAGATATTTCATTTGACAGTATTCACTTCTATCCAAGATCCTACTAAAATTATCTTAATGATTAATGATTATTTAAACAGAATAACAACATTATTTTCAAGTAGCACTTTTCTATTTCTCTTCCATTTGTCCCTGCTAGTTTTTGGATGTGTTTTTCGTCCCTGCAAAGCTACATACAGGATTTAAAACCATAACTGAAACCAGAATCTTGGTCACTGAACAAGATGATTATTAAATGAGATGTCACGTGACTGTTTAACTCAATCCCTATCCTACCTGTCATTAAGCAATCTCATGGGTTGTCAACAGGAAAGAGTCCGAGATAAGGAATATGGCATGCCTTAGGGGTGAGAGGTGGGGAGATCCTAGGAGGCCTTGTTCAGGAGCAAAAATCCTTCCTACCTGAACTCTAAACATTTGATTTATTTTAAATATGAGATACTTGTTAAAATGATATCTGTATCACATGTATCTATGTGTATCTCATATTTATATATTGGAATGCTTCTCATATACACAATATTTCTCATATTTATGTAAACTTGTAGCCATCCTGGTGCCATGGCAGCCAATTGCCTTCAAATAATAGTTAAAAGGTCATATTTAAGTATTTGATTCCTGCAAATTAGACCCAAGTGTCATTTTAGTGACTTCTATTACATGATCAAAACAAGATATCTCACAGTTCTTGTTATAAGTCAGTTAATGACAACACTTAAATGTGTTCATATAAATTCTATGATATTTCATGGAAGTTAATATTATTATTAATATTAAAAAGAATTGTATTTTGAATATTCTTGCAACTTTACCAGCACAACTATATTCTTGTAACCATTTAAGAAAGCTAAAGTTTTACCATTTATTAGAGAAAACAAATCATACCTTATATTTTTCTTTGGCTTTTTCTTTCCCAAGAAGTTTAAGAACTTTATCAGCTAGCAACATACTTTGCTGATTTTGAAAGCCCTCTAAAATGCAAACTGCAGTAACATCTGGAAACACAAAGACAAATTTCTAATCCATTAGTTCTTGAAATGCTACCAAGTAGATTTATATCCTACAGAACAATTAAGCCTGATGTTGGAGATGAACAGCTGAGCCCAAGAGAAGTCCAAGTCCCTTCCCATCCACAATAGATCTAAGCCCAGCCCACCTTGAATTCCATTAACTCTTACCTACCAAAAATCTGCTTTGGCCATTAGTAGTTCAGATTCTTGTAGAGCGCTTTAGCATAAGTAAATCTATATATTCATTTGAACTGCCTGGGCTCTTGGTTTCCTGAGCTTATACAAGACACCTGTACAAATTTTATTCCCAAATCAACCTCTTCAAATTCTCATATCACCAGGTACTTGAAGAACAGATTTTATTTAATGCTTAAATTAAATAATCTTTCTGTTTAATAAAGATATATTTTAATGTACAGAATACTCACCTTCTAAACATTCTTTTTTGTTGTCTAGTTTCTCATGTGCTTTTGCACGCCTAAAAAGTGCTTTCACATATCTGGGATTAAGTTCAACTGCCTTTGTGCAGTCCAGAGCCACTTCTTTCCATTTTTGCTGTAGATACAAAAATAATTAATTAACCTATTGGTTCAAATAAAAATAATAATATTGCTATAGATTTGTAATACTTGTAACATAAATATTATGTTTTACTTTAGCTTTCAATATGAAAAAATCTTTTTAAATTGCTGCATATTCAATAAATCCCAGTTTTCAGTGCAACCAATGTAAATGTATTCTACAACTATAATCATAATTACTATGAAGTTTCATTACTGAAACATCAGTGAAGGGTCTGATTTTTTACGGAATGCAGCATAGAAAATTTTCAATTTCAAAATTGCACTATGAAACTAAACTCCAGGAGCTAAAGGGTCAAGGAAATATATATTAAATAATATGAAAAATAAATTATAGGATATAGCTGCTTGACTCACTCAAAACCTTTTGAAATACATGCAAGTTACAAGTTATCAGATAAACTTCCAACGAGAATTCCATGAGTGTTATTAAAAGTATGGATGTTATACAGGTAATACTCACTTAGTGATCATTGGTTCAGTGATCATGGCACTGAACAAAGCGATTTGTGAGTGGTCTCTGAGATTACAGTGGCTGTAGTGCCTTTATGGTCACATGATTAAAATTTGGGTACTTGGTAGCCAGCCCACATTTATAATTGCAAAGTGGCTTCAACCCACCCACTCCTGCCCAGCTTTCCCCATTTTACCATTTTGGGTCCCTGCATTCTGTGGTCCCATCTGATCAAAAATGTCTACCCTGGCTCTTCATAAGGTAGCTGTTAACTGTATGAATCTTTCTTCCCTAGGTCGCACATAGTGGTTTTCTCACAAGATCTAGGAAGGATTGTCCTCAAGTGGCCAGCAGCTGCCTCATGAAGGGTCAGGGCAGGTATGCCATGGTTAGGAGCAGGAACAAGAAGACAGAGGACAGATGGAGTGGCACAGCACAGGGGCCTTGGAGTTCAGGGTGTTGAGGTGGGACTGGGTTAGGGCAGTTGTGTTTCCTGGGGCGGCTAAAACTTTGCCCAGGCCGATGGGCCAGTCTGGAACTTCCTAGGATGTCTGTGGCTTCACGCCTTCACACCATGCCATATTGCTGGGCTGGGCTGGGCAGCTGAGACTTCCAGGAGCAGCTGCAACTTTGCATTGCAATTCAGGGACATCTAGCATCCTCAGAGCTGCAGCATGCCAAAAAGCCTCTGAGCTGCAGCATGGTTTTTGGAATTGCTTGCTGCCCTGCAAGGTAAATACAGGTCAGTCAAAAAGGCAGTGATTGGGAGGAATAGGTAGTTGGGGGGAGTTGACAGGAGTCAATCCCTTATCTTGAAAGAATGAAGACCCAAGGAACCAAGTCTGGAATGGTTTGTGCTTGGTTACGATGGATCCTTGGCTAACAACCAATGGAATTTGGTTAATGATGTAAATGGGGAATGCCAGAGTTGTTACTAATTGATGCGGTCATGTGATGTTGCACTTTATGACCGCATTGATTAGTGACACAAATTCCATTCCCAAACATCACTATAACATGATGACCACTAATACTCACTCATTAATTTTAACTGTAACTCTTACTAGTGATTAGACACACACTAATAAAAGGTCACTTTTTAGGCATGCAATCAATTTCTCTTTTTTCTTTTATTTTCACATTTTTACTTTCTTAAAATTACAAAAAAATAAAGCAGTGTTGGGCAACAAATACTTTCATGTTGTTAATAAATCCTCTCTAGATGGCTATGGCAAACTTTAAGTTTTAGCTAAAAGTGTGGTCACAATATTGCTCAAAAGATTTACAAAGTCAGGAGGAAAGGGGCTGCTCAAATCTCTGCAAGCAAGAAATTCCAAAGTAAAGGGCCGTAAGAGAGAAGCTTGCCATCTCGTCCACATCCATTTCACATGATATAAAGCAAGGGCTTTCTAAACAGGCTTTCTCATAATCGTTTCACCAGATGGATAGTTTCAGCCTTGGCAAAGTAGTGCTTGATGATATATAACATTATAATATAAGTCATCACTACTAATTAGAAATACTATTAACCAGAGCAGTTTAGTAGAAATGTTACTCTAGTATAAGGGGATTATACCCTTTCTCAAAAAAGCATTAGCAATTTTCCTGATCCAGGTCTTCAAATGCTTTCTAGCATAGAATTTTTGCTTGCTCCCAAGCTGCTGAGTATACTAACATAAAGATTTTTAACCTCACTCTTTTGTTAGACTTGTAATTCTGAATTAATTTTTTTTATTCTGTATTTTAAAAACTGTTATTGGCACTGAGTATTCCCCCCCAAAATGGGCTAAATTGGGAAAAAAATCTGTATAATATATTGGGGAAGAAATATAGATAAGAATATTTAAGCAGCAGGAAAATATGAAATGAGAGCTGAGACATGGCTATGTTGAGTGCATAACCACTCAAAGTTCTGTTATCATTTTTAAAACCAAGAGAATTTCATTTTTAAAAATGTAAACATTTTCAAAACCCAAAACTTCCATTTTTAACATCTAGGCAATTCGATACATTATTTTTATTTTTTGCAATGGGCAGCACTGTGTACAATGTGCCTTCTGATTGTATAAGAAACAGGTGGAAACTATATTTAAATAGCAAATGAACTTAAATACAGATTAAATATTTTCATACCAGTTGTTCATAAGCCGCAGCTCGGTTCTGATAAAATGTAGAAAGGTCACTATTTTTTTCAGAAGGACATAAACTGATGGCTTCAGTATAGCATTGAATAGCTTGCTCGTATTTTCCAGCTTTAAAGTATTTGTTGCCTTTGTTCTTTGCAGCTTGTGCTTTATCTAGAGGACTCTGAAAATAAAAATCACTTGTATGAATTCCTACAAATGAAAATAGAAAAAAGCCAACTTTGATTAAAACTTTATAAACTGTCAAATCATTTGTAAAGTTCAGCATCTAAACAACAGTTACTACATACATGTCTTTACATACCAGCATATTTTAACACAAACATTAGCCATAGAACTTTCCAAAGGTCATTGTAACATCAACACATAAATTTGTGACCTACACTTTATTAAAAATAAAAAATGTCATTCTTCTGTCTACCAAAGTATCTCTTGTCCTCTGTGAAAAATATTGTCAGCAACCTCTTAGCTAGATAATAAGCAACAAGTAATTTTATTCAGCTTTTTCTGCTTGTTATTGGTTGCAAGATTGATTTTAAAAATAGAGGAAAAATAGCTGTTGCAAATAAAAAAAAACATGCCTTTTTCTCCCTCCAAAGAAAAAATATTCCATTATTGCTGTTTTTTCCTTTTCTAAAATTTCCAGCAAATCAAACAAAATTCTGGGTTCTATTCTCTAGCAATCCTTTGGCAGAATTTTTTTTAAATCAATAGCAGTTCTACTACTGTCTAACCATTTATCTTCTCTGTATCTCATCATCCTTTAATATGTCAAAGAGTTGGGAATGAAAGTTATATCAGACCTTCATTTAGTTTGGACAGCATAGAAATCTATTAGCTTGTAATAACTTTTACATATGTAAAGCCATTATTACTTTACAAAATATATAGGTGTAACTTAATTTTCTTATAGAAGTATACCTGGTATATAAAACTGAAAATCAGTTTCTTCAGAAACTAATTGCAAACTTAATATTTTCACACCTCTATACCACACTTTTCCATCCCTCCCCAATATTTTTTTTCTGTTGCCTCTTTCTCAATTGTTCTGTGGTCACTAAGTAAACTTAATTGCCAGACATTCTGTAATGATTCTTCTCCTTCAAGCTATTTCTATAAATCTTACAGATCTCCTAAGTCTATTGATACAATACTGTACTTTCTTCTTTGTGGATAGTAATGTTTTGATGACAGGTTCACAGCTTGGAGAAATTACTATTGCAAGATAAAAGCTTTTTCAAACATTTTAAGTTAAGACTCTTTCCCAATACTATATATAGCACAAATCCTAGAGCTGTTAATTTGAAGGAACTAATATTTACCAGATTATGAAAGAATTGTCCTGGGAATCCCGGACAATATGTTTGCTATAGCATTGTCACAATCTGATTTTTTTTAAAAAATGGTGTGGTGGCCTGAATTCTGATGGTCAGATCATTGTAATTACCAATTTTAAGTTCCTAATGGTAAGCAACATTCATAAACCATAAAAACCAATCAACTTGTCACTTGGTATAAAGATGCAGACGTGACATATGATCAAAACCTAATTGTGCCAGGATAGAAATCTTATTCATTCAGGATTTGCCCAATTGGCTTTTGGGTCCTTCAATAGTCTTGACATCAGAGTTATTAGGAAGTAGGACAAACATTGATCCTCAAAAGTGGCACACCTGTGACCAGAATCTCTGCCTTCAAGTGACAGGACAAGAAGCTATGGATGGAAGCTCACCAGAGGAAGACTAAACCTAGAAATAAGGAGGAATTTCCTGACAGCGAGAACAGTTACTCAGTGGAACAGCTTGCATCACTGGAGCTTTTCAATAAATGTTTAGACAACCACTTGTCCCAGATGTTATTATAAGAACTCCTGACTTGGCAAGGGCTTGAACTCAAAGATCTCCAAGGTCCCTTCCAACCCTATGATTCTATGGAGGATATGAATGCCTCTATGTTCATTTGGATGACGAATAAGCACCCACCCTGCTTAAGTTTCTCAACCTGTTTCCAGGCTGGTGTGGCATTGCCTCACCGCCTGGTATTTGGTGACTTCAACTTCCATGCTTTGGTGAGTGGGTTTCATGGCTGTTATTGTGACCATGGGCTTGTCCCAGGTAATCTTCAGACTTGTCCAATATATACTGCCAAACATCCTTAGACCTTGCCTTTACCTTCAAGCAGTTTGCAATAAATTTATTATGGTGGGTATTATGTACGAAACTACTGGGAAAGAGCATTTACTAATGATCTTCAGTTATTTATTGCAGTTTGCAATAAATTTGTTTTTTTTAAAGAGTTTTTATTTTTATTTTTAAACATACATACAAAACATAAAAAACATAAAACCAAATTCCATTTTATATACATTGTGTGTCAGTTGGTTGCAAATCTTTTGTGCTATCGTTTTATAGTCATTACTCACAGTTTATATCAATTTTCACATTGTCAAACTAACATGCTTATATATTTATCAGTTATTAATCATCCATGATTAAACTATTTATTCCATCATTTTATACGAGATATTCCATATTTCATCTTAAAATTTATGTTATACTTTCAACCAATGGTTATTTATGTCTATATTATGTTTTATATCAATCTATTAAATTTATATCACAGAATTATCTAGTCTATTACATTGCCATGTTTTCTTGCCCGACCATTGATAAAACAAATCCCATATCATATAAAAATGTTTATCTTCTTGTTCTCTAATTTCAAATGTCAATTTACTCATTTCAGCAGAATCCATAATTTTCTTAATAACTTCCTCCTGCATAAGTATTTTATCATTTTTCCAATTCTTAGCAAATGCAATCCTAGCTGCTGTTAAAATGTTTACAATCAAATATTTCAGCTCTTTGTTGTATGTTTCCGGTATGATTCCCAATAAAAAGATCTCTGGTTTAAAGTCTTTATGTTGTTTTATCATTTTTTCCAACCATGTGTGGATTTTAATCCAATATTTCTTTGCATCTGAACATGTCCACCACATATGGTAATATGAACCAGCTATCTGATGACATTTCCAACATTTATCCGATTTGCAGTTTGCAATAAATTTGTTATGGTGGGCATTATGTACAAAACTACTGGGAAAGAGCATTTACTGATGATTTTCAGCTATTTATCATACTTCAGATTAGACAGGTGCTATTAATGTTTTCTTCTAATGTCTAGAGCAGGGGTGTGAAACTCAAGGCCCACGGGCTGGACCCAGCCTGTGACATGGTCAGATCCCACCTGCACATCTCTCTTCGAAACAGTAAGGATCCAGCCTGCATCATTTCAGCCTGTCCTGGCCCCACCCATCCCCGTGGGCGTGCATGTGCCCAGGAGGTGGGTGCACGCATGCACAGACCCGTGCCATACAATCCCAGCAGGCACACCATGTGCACAGTAGCAAGCACACACGTGCATAGGCCCAGCGTTATAGGAGGCGGCTACATGCGCGCCTTCTGGGATGGAGTGGGCCAGGTCTGTGCAGACGTGCACTCACATCCTGTGCACACATGTGCCTGCTGGGATGGCATGAACCGGGCGAAGTGAGATGCGCGCACGCCAGCACGACCGAAGCACCGTTGGCCAGCCCCTTACCATTTCCAGGACAGCCGCCCTTACCAGCCTTTCAGGTATGTGTGTGTGCGCACGTGCGAGGGGGAGGAAGTGTCCAGCAGCAGGAACTCGGCAGCTGGCCCTCCAAGAAACAGGCATGGCAGCACTGGCAGCAGGCAGGGGCAGGCACACTGATGCGGACCACCGGATGTGCCTGTTCCATCCCATGTGGCTGGGACAGTGCAGGTGGCTGCCTGATGCACTAGCAAGCTGGGCTGCGTGCCTCTCCTGTGCCTCTGCATTCGACTACTGCTGCCGCTGCGGGCGAAGAGAAGGTGAGGAGACTATGGGGCGGCTGCTGCCTACTCCGTCCTATGTCTTTGGGTTTGCGGTTGGAAAGGTCGCCGCTGATCATCTCCTTGGCCCCCTCATGGGTCTTGCCCTTGGCCCGTGGGTGGAGCGCGTTCCCCTCGCACATCCAATGCACTTCGGCATAACCAAGGCCACCAGCAGGTCGCACAGATCCATTAGGCTGCTGCCGTTGCTGCCTAGAGCACCAGGTCTGCCCAGTCCAAAGGAGGCAAAGCAATCAGCTAGAAAGGCCAAATAGAAGTGGTAAAAACACGCCCATTCCCAGCAGGTAAAAAACAGCCAATGTAAGTGGGGAAAGCCAGATCCCCATCGGAGCCCTGGTTACCCAAGCCAAGCAGAGATTGGGGAGAAGTAGGCATGCAATCCTGGCTGGGCTTCGGCAGCCATAGAACAGAGGCAGATCGAGCTTTCTCCGCTCGCAGTGGCTGCCTTTTGCCTGCTAGGAATGGGCGTGCTTTTACCACTTCTCCTCAGCAAGTGGTACTGGGTGTGCTTTTATCTACTCGGTTTTAGCTGGCTGCTTTGCCTCCTTTGGGCTGAGTGAGGCTGCTGAGCAGTGGCAGAGTTGCCACCCAGGAGCTCCCAGGAGTAGAGACCCCCAGTGATGCACTTCCTTCATCAGGGCTGCTTAGCAATGGAAAGCCGAGCCCCGCCTGCCCTGCGAGCAGCAGCTGTAGAGAGCTTTCGGTGCACTGCCCAACCGACGCAGCTCCTTCAGATGGAGCCCCAAAGGCTGTGGCCCCTTCCCTGGACTGAAAGCAGCCTTCTGTCTTGCATTCCCCCCTCCAGCCACATCTCCATTCTGAGCTGAGGACTGCAGCCAAATTCCCTGCTTGGCTGGCATTCCTGGAAGGTGCGCCTTGGGGATTGTGGGGCTTCCTTCTGCAAGAGCAGGCAAGTCGGCAGGGCGCTGCCTGAACTGGTGCCTGTCCAAAGGCTTCCTCCAGCCTTTGGACAGGCGCCACTTTCTATCCCACCCCCTTTGGTGAAGCCTGGCCAGGAGCTGATGTTAGGTCTGTTAGCAGAAGGAAAAATGCCGTGCCCTCCCCTGCTTCCTGCAGGGACTGCAGATGCAGCACTCCTTTCATTCACCCGCCACTGCAGTCAGGCGTACAAGGGGAACATACTCCATGCACAGGTCAAGGGCAAGACCCGCGTGGGTGATTAGAGTGGCGATCTGATCTCCAATCGCAAGCCAAAACAATGGGACAGAGTAAGTGCATCCAGCAGTCCGCATCACGTTCCTTCCCACGGTCTCCACTTGCTTCTTGGACAGCCAGCCCAATGCTGGCAACAGGCTCTGGAGCAACAGAATAAGCCAGCTGAGGGGGCTGCAGGCTGTTTACAGCCGGAAACCATTCCTCCACACACACACACATTCTATGGGACGAGCCTCCCACTCACCATCCAACCCAACAGAGACCCCTGGATTCCCTCTCCAATCCCACCCAAACCCACAGGCACCACCCACAGGCGCAGCCACTCTAGCCATGCCTTCCCCTGGCCATGCCCCCCCAGCCCACAGAGGACAATCACAATGCTGATCTGGCCCTCTATAAAATTGAGTTTGACACCCCTGTCTAGAATATCAGGATCTGTATGTTGTAAAATGGACTAAAATTGAATGGCAGCAAGACAAAGTTTCAGGTTGTTGATCAAATTGCTCTCACTCTTCTGGTATTGTATCTTGAAGAGAGGGCAGTGATCCTGAAGGAGCAGTCCATGATGTAGTGGCCTGCTAGACTTGTGATTGTGTAACCAAGATAACCAGGTTACAGAGATTCAGCCAGGGGTAAAACTCATTAGCATTCATTTGCATTACTCCATTATGCTGTACTTGGGGCTGCCTCAAGTTTCAATTAATATGGAGTGTACCAGCCCACCTATAGCTAGAAATGATCACTGTAAGCATATTACATCTGGAACTCCAAGCTCTCTGCTAGCTTCCTATTATTAATTGCTAGGTGTAATTCAAAATATGCACTGTTGCTTATAAAATTCTACATAGCTTGGCATTGAGATCAACGCATCCTGAAAGCTTTTGTGATTCCTCATTTTTGCAATGATGGAGGCTCATAGGCTTTGCTTCTCAGTGATAACACCAATTTAAAGTAACAGTATTCTTATAAAAATTAGGTTAGCCCTCCATTTATGTGACCTTCCAAAAACCTCTGAAAACTGAATTCTGGAAGGCCTACAGTGAGATTATCTGGCTTGATTGTTTTCTTGATATTATATTTAATTCCTACCATGACATTTATTTAAATGCTTATGTTGCCTGTAAATAATGTATACTGTCAAGAGTCTTCAAATTAGAGGATGTACATAAATACCATTCAATCTTAAGTACATGAAAATTTAGAGTGCTTCTGAGTGCCAAAAAAATAATTCTAAGTGAATTTGGCTGCATGTTTGATAGATTTCTCTGAATATATATATAAGAAAACAGTGTGCAATTGGAAAAAGAATGCAAGGTTGATACGCAGATACAGTATCATAACTTTTCATCCTTGAGTATGATGTATCTATATCTGGAATATGAAATACAAATCAATATTTTTAAGAAATGATATATAAAATGAGAACTAAGAGCCTGAGGTAAAACTCCTTACACCAGCAGATCTTTAATCTTACAGTAGAAAGTATTTTTTTCCAAAAAGAAACATGAAAAAATGATGTCTAAGTGGATAATGAAAAGTCCACTTGTTTTCATATAATTTTAGAACTCAGTTCCACAAATTAGATAGTGTCACAAATTAAATACATTAGCTTGTCCACAATGGCTATTCTATATACTAGCATATATATACAATTTACATATAAACTAATACTATATGTTAGTTTACATGTTATAAAAAAATATTTTTCAGCACTTAAAAATGTCTAGTTTAAAAGCTTTTTTCCAGCACACACAATACTACCTATAAGCCATTCAAAATGTGAATATAATGCATTTCTATTGTGCATATATTCATTTCTATTAAAAACTATTTGTGTATTTCTCTTCTCATAAAATTCAAAATAGCAACAGAGAAGCCTTGGGGGGAGGCGAAAAAGCAGCCGACTGTCTCGGAGACAAATCTGGCCCAGCGAAGAAAACCAATTTCTCTGCCCCCCACCCGCTTCTTGCTGACTGAAGGACGGCAGCTGAAAATCAGGTTGCTGTCACGAAGTCATGTGGCCCGGTCCTTTTTTCCCCCTCGCAGGACAGCCCCCCTCCCCCAAAAGAACCGTTGGAACAGGGACCCTTGGAACCCGACCCGCCCTCTCTTCAAGGACTTGGAACAGCGAACTTGCGCCGAGCTCTGTTCTCCCCCACCCCAAGCACGTGGCTCGCTTGCCCGCCCGCCCGCCGCAGCCTGAACGCTCGCGGAGGCGGCCTCCCGCTCTTCCTCCAACTATTTGGCCCATCGCCCCCTCTCACCATCTCTTCGACGCTGGCGGAGCCATCGAGATGACTACCCCCTGAAGGGTCGGTGAAGGCCGGGCTGGCTCTCCCTTCGGGGGTCTTCCTCTCGCTAGTTCCTTTGCCTCCGGCCCGCGTCCCACGCCTCCGTCGGTTCCACAAGTAAATTGCTCCGACCCCAATCAGCGGCACCCCGATTACCAGTGCCAGCTGCCAGCGCGGGATCCCCGAGACCGTCCCGTTTCCACCTGTGGCGGCCTCCACGGGCTTCGAGGCGGCCATGACTCCCTCTCGCCTCGCGCTTTCAGTGGCGGCGGTGAAGCAGCCCAGGAAAGAAGAGAGTCAACGGAAACCAGGGGCATAACGGGAAAGGCGGTCTGGAAAAGCTTCCGCCCGCGGCCTGCTACTTATTACTCGCATCAAACCTTAAACTGCAGGGCCGCCTGCTGGCGGGAAAATAGCAGGGCGGTCATGGATTGGATTGAAAGGAAAGTCGCTTATTCGTTAGGCAAGGTGTGGGTTGGGTAGTACGGCGAACTCGTATGTTGCGTTACGCAAAGGTCCCTTAAATTTTAATATTTTAATACAAAGGTTCGCCAGATTTGAAAAGAATTCGATAAGAGCATGCCTTTGCCTACTAAGTTATATGGTAAAGCAGGAGACGCCCAATATGTAAGCAGCCAGAAGAAACGTTTGTAGTAAAACAAGAAGAATGGGTGTTGAATGAATGCAAATTCAGATAAAGATAAAGTGCTGCTGAGCAGTTTACCTGTGGAACCCACAGGTGTGTGCAAGTGAGCAATCAATACAAAATAAATACAGGTTTGGAGCAGTGGTGGAATTCAAATTTTTTTATTATCGGTTCTGTGGGCGAGGCTTATTTGGTGGGTGTGGCTTGGTGGTCATGTGACTGGGTGGGTGTGGCTTGTTGGTCATGCGGCTTGGTGGGCGTAGCTAACCTGCCATCATTCATGTCAAGGGGCGTTTCTCCCAATTCCTTCCCAACCACTCCTTGTTACCCTCAGCCTCAATGTATCTATTGTTTTATTTTAAAAAATCCACCTTTTTTCAACTTTATTATCTGCATTCACATATTATAGGTGTATTTTTATGGACCACTGAAAGGAGAAAATGGTTCACATGCTTTGTCCAAGAGTGTGATAGGCAGGTCACAAAACAGGGTTTTGAGGGGTTGCCACAAAGAAGTGGGGTGGAATGTATTTTCCAAAGCAGCAGAAGGCAAAACAAGAAGCAATGGATCGAAACTGAACAAAGAAGAAGCAACCTAAAACTAAGGAGAAATTTCCTGACAGTGAGAACAATTAACCAGTGGAACTTCTTGTCTCCAGAAGTTGTGGACGCTCCAACACTGGAGGTTTTCAAGAAGAGACAGGACAACCATTTCTCTGAAATGGTATAGGGCAGGCAACCTTGGGAACTTTAAGACTTGTAGACTTCAATCTGGGAGTTGAAGTCCAGAAGTCTTAAAGATGCTAAGGCTGGTATAGGGTCCCTCCAAAGATTATTCTGACACCTTTGCCTGACTCAGACTTGGCATCCTCAGTTTTCCTGCCTGAGCAGAAGATTTGGACTAGAAGACCTTTCTCATTCCCTCTTTTTCTCTTTCCCTCTTTTTCCCTCTCTCTCTCAAAGCCACGGCTGGCCAAGTGCTCTTCCCTATCTTCCCCTTCTCTCCTTTACTCTGTGTGTGTGTGTGTGTGTCTCTCTCTCTCTATCCCCTCCCCTCAAAGCTGTGGCTGGGCTTTCCTTTGTCTTTTTGGAATCAAGACTGGCTGAACAAGGATCGCCAGCCACGCTGGAAGCATCCCTTCGGCTGACCCATCTCCTCCTCGGGTGTGCGTGCACGCCATCCTCCTGGCCCTGCCACAGCTGCCAGTTGCGGGGGGAGGGGGAGGGGGAGATCGGTCGACCGAAGAGACGCTTCCAGCGCAGCTGGCGATCCTTGTTCAGCCAGTCTGGATTCCAAAAAGAAGAAATGAAAATAGCAAGGAGCACCAAGGAAAGCCCAGCCGCGGCTTTGAGGGAGGGAGACAGACACAGAGAGAGAAAGGGTAGGGGAGAGAGGGGAAGATAGGGACCCAGCTGCTTCGCTATCCCCTGCCGTCACCCTTACCTTCTCAGGCCGGGCGAGGGAGGGGAGGGGCAGGGGCAGGAGGACCAGCCACTGCAGGCATATCGGGACAAAGGAGAAGCCCCGGGACATCCGCCCGCCCACCTGCTGGCTGGCTGAGCCAGGCTGGGCTGGAAGAGGCGTGTCAGGTGGTAGAAGGCAGAAAATGTGCTCCGGGAGGGCAGGCAGGCAGGCGGATATCCCGGGGCTGTTACACATGTGTACTGCATGTGTAGCAGCTGCACACGCAGTGCGCATGTGCAGTAGTCCTGGGACAACCGCCTGAGCTGTGCCATGGCACCACATGGTTGGGAAAGCCAGGAGAGTGAACAGGAAAAGCGAGCGACCGGGCGACCCGGTTCGGGGGCGTGGCAGCCAGGGGTCGCTACCAGTTCTGCAACCCACGGCAAATCACCGCTACCGGTTCTCCCAAATAGGCGAGAAATGGTTGAATAGCACCTCTGGTTTGGAGGTTTGGTCATGGGGAAAAAATGACCAATGCAAAATTTCAAAAGGATTATATGAAGAGTGGGTCAGGAGGTAAGAAAAGATGTAGAAAGTCATGGTTATAGAGTTGATGAGATATTCAGAAAAGGGAGTTTATAATAGTTTATAATATTCTTCACCCTAAAACAGAGTAGCATGATTGGAATATAAGTATGTAATTTTATTACAGAATAATTATTCAGCTTCATAGGCAATTGTGGAAGGGAGATAGATTACAGTAGCAACCTTTGCCCCAATTTATGCTTACTTTTAGAGAGATGTGCCATTCTTCCCGAACTTGTTGTATTCTAAATGTGCAGAATTCCCAAACACTTAATGGACCACAACATTGACACTTGGTATTTTGAGAATTTTGTTCAGACATTCCAGAAGGAAGTCTAAAGCGAAGTGTAGAAAGTTAGCACCCACCCCTCTCCTATAAGAATAAAATATTATAGTAAATATTAAAAAGGCAGAATATTGTATTTCCCTGGATAAGAAAAGGAGAAACATGTTTTAAAGACAAAGCAGCTTCCTGCAGTCCCTGCCCCCCCTTCAGCTCCAAGGTGATGGGATTAAGACATGGCCCTCAGGAAATGATAGCATTACCCATCTCACCATATGGCACCTGGAAAGATTGCATTAGCCAGCACTCAGGTGAAGCTATATGGTCCAGACAAAGTCTACAAAGTTAGCTAAGACCCCCGCCCCTGGAAGTCTGACAGCCAATGGGATACATTTCTTACACAGGAACAGGAAACACTAAGGTGGGGCCAAACAGAGGGTATGAAACCAAGGGATTCTCAGCATCCCTTCCCTTTTCACCCAGGAGCTCTGAAGCATGTGGACCTGTCCAGCATTAAACCTTCTTTCCAAGCAACTTCCATGAATCCAGTGTCTTTTTCCCCACTTGGAACTGGACCCAGAAGGATATTTCTTCCAACAGAGGCTATGAATGTAGCAAACCCTTTGTCCAATCAAATGTCCTACTGTAATTTTCTTTCACTGCCATATTACATAGCCTTATCTTGAATAAATTTATCTTTAAATCGATGGGATTCCATTTTTTTTACTACCGGTTCTGTGGGCGTGGCTTGGTGGGCGTGGCAGGAAAAGGATACTGTAAAATCTCCAGTCAGAGGTGGGATTTGCTGGTTCTCCGAACTACTCAAAATTTCCGCTACCAGTTCTCCAGAATTGGTCAGAACCTGCTGAATACCACCTCTGGTTTAAATTTGAAATAAATGGGTTTTGTCTTTTTTCTGTTTTCTTTTTTCCCTCTTGAAAACAGCATTTTATATTTTACAGTTAATGAAATGTTGTCTAGCCTATTGCCAAACAACATATTGATGACTATTTTAAAATGAATCTGCCTGAATATTGCTTACCTGCAGATAAATTGCTTCCTGAGTTGCTTCTGTCAGTTTGTCTGTAGTGGTCAATGGAGGTAGTTCTTTCTATTTTCTTCCTATTTTCTTTCCTGAAATATTCACTTGAGGGAGAAGAAAAATGGGGTTTGTTTCTGGTATACAAGCTGATAAATGTTTGTTTAATTCTCTATTTTGATACAAGGGCGCAGCTGTGATAGTTGAAGATTCTGGTATTTGCTTGCTTAATAGTTTCATTGGTGGTAGGTGCACTTTAAACACTGATGGTAGCTTTCCTGATGGTTTTAATGGTGGAAGAGAAAACTTTGCCATAGCATAAACATCTGTGAAACTCTCCTGAGAAAAGAAAAAGAAATCATTTTTTAAAATTAAAAGCAAGAAAGATACTGTTGTTTTTGAATTATAGAGTGTTCTTTCAAGGGGCATAAGTTGCAGAGTTAGAAGCATATTCATAGTGATATTTAAGGAGACAACGTAATTAATAATTTGCATTATTTTCAATTGTGTACTAATAAAGGTTAAAGATAAATGTAAATTCTTAGTGCTGTTCTGTAATTAATTGAATTCAAATTAGAGCTTTCTTCTGGAAACAGCATCAAGAAGCCAATTTGCCTGAATCTCTTATTGCCTTAAAGAACTCAAGCTATTTTTTCCCTTTCTTTTAGGTTTCAGGAGTGCTTCATCACTAATTTTCCAGCCATATTAGGGTGAAACCTATGCAATGCCGGTAATCCTCGACTTAGGAATGTAATAGAGCCTGCCCATTACATTCATAACCCGAGGATTAATTTGGTTGGATCATGTTAATCCCACCCTTCTTTCCCCAATGTATTTGTTAATTGAATGCACAGGTTGTTAAGTGCACACGAGGTATTTCAAAGTTGGGAAGACCATGGGGCAGGGGGATGCTAGTGCTGGAACAGGCCACCTGCTTCCAACTACCCAAGACCTCTCCTGATCCACTATCTCATGCTCCCTTGGGCTCCCCACAGTTGTTTCCCCACACAATCCTGCGCCGGGTCTCCATAGGCACTAGGCACTGATTTGCTACCATATTGGATTCTAGTTGCTTCTTTCCACCCCATTTCTGATTATTTAGTTAATCTTTTCGAAGATCTCCAGATCTTCAGAGCAGACTGACCTACTCCCTGAAGCTGCTCATTCAACCAGCCAGCCAACAGCCAGCAGGAGGCTGCAGCAGCACTGCGCATACTTGGACCAAAGGAGGCCTGCAGAAACACTGGCTTCAAGGCAGAAATGCAGTAGCCTTTTACTCAGATGTTGATGGAGTTGTAAGAATGTGAGATCTAAGGAAAACAGCTTTACCAGCATCTGAGTAAAAGGCTACTGCTTTTCTGCCACGAGGAACGTTAGAAAAGGCCTGGCTGTGGGGTGGCTGGTTTGAATGTTGTAGCTTCAGGGATTGGGGCATAAAGGGAGCGTTGACAGCCAATCAACACAGAGCTTGTTTCCTTTGTCTCATCAGGTTAAACTGATTCCATCCCATTATGAATATAATTTAATTTTAGTTTCCAAGATTTTTTTTCAGGTAATAATAATAATAATAAATAAATAAATAAATAAATAAAAAAATAATAATAATATTTATTTATATACCGCTCCTTTCCCGAAGGACTCGGAGCGGTGCACAGCCATACAATTAAAACATTAAATATATAAAAGTTAAAACTAAATTAAATTAAAGGCCCTGGCTGAAAACAATTAAAAGCCCTCCCTTAAACCCTAAAATTTGATATAAAAATTAAAATACACAAATCTAAAATCAGCCCAAGCCGGCCTGGTCAAAGAACCAGGTTTTCAAGGCACGCCTGAAGGTTCCCAGGTCCATGGCTGTACGTAACTCCGGAGGCAACCCATTCCAGAGGGCAGATGCCCCCACAGAGAAGGCCCTATTTCTCGCGGTCACCAGCCGGCATATAGATGCCGACGGGACCCGCAAGAGACCCTCCCTGTGGGAGCGCACCGGACGGTGAGAGGAAAATGGCAGAATGCGGTCTTGTAAATATCCTGGTCTGATGCCATGGAGCGCTTTAAAAGTTAACACTAAAATCTTAAAGCGCACCCGAGAGGCCACTGGCAACCAATGCAGCTTGTACAGGAGGGGCGTCACATGAGAGAACCTTGATGCCCCCATAACCACCCACGCAGCCGCATTCTGTACCAGTTGAAGCCTCCGGATGCTCCCATTTGGGAGCCCCATGTAGAGGGCATTACAGTAGTCCAGTTGGGAGGTGACCAGGGCATGAGTGACCGTGCGTAAGGCATCCCAGAAAGGGCCGCATCTGGCGGATCAGGCGAATCTGATGAAACGCCCCCCTGGAGACGGCCGTAATGTGATCTTCCAAAGATAGCCATACATCCAGGAGGACACCCAGATTGCAAGCTCTCTCCGAAGGGGGCAAAATCTCACCCCCAATAGCCAGCAATGGAACTACCTGGCTATATTGGGACGCCGGAAACCACAGCCACTCAGTCTTGGAAGGGTTGAGTCGGAGCCTGTTCCCACCCATCCAGTTCCGCACGGCCTCCAGACAACGGGACATGACCTCCATGGCATCGTTGGGGTGGCTTGGGGTGGAGATGTACAGCTGAGTATCATCAGCGTACAGATGACACTTCACCCCAAAGCCACGGATGATCTCCTCCAGAGGCTTCACATTAATGTTGAACAAGAGAGGAGAGAGGACCGACCCCTGAGGCACCCCATAATCGAGGGGCCTAGAGGTGGACCTCTCCCCCCCGCCAACACAAATTGCAGATGGTCGGAGAGGAAGGAGGCGAACCACCACAACAAGGTGTCCCCAACCCCCCCAACCGTACCCACGGTGCCCCCAACCCCCAACCCCCCCAACCGTAGCCAAAGGAGCCAAAAGAATGAAAGCAAAAACCCTACATATTACGAAGAGCAGTTCTAATCAGAAAAAGAAGGAACCAAAACAGCAAGAAGAATTTGTGGAGTTTCCAAATAGAAATGCCACTAATACTTTGCAGTGCGGGTATATAGAGAAGGAATATATCTGTATAAATTATTAATAGATTGACTTTTTAAAAAATTCTGAAAGAATAAAAATAAATTGATATTGTTTGTTCTCTAAAATTGCAGATGTTAATTAATGGGCAGTCCATGAAAAGGAAACGAAATGAGAAAATTAAAACATGTGGCAATGTGCAACAAAACTTAGCATGTCCAACAGATCTTTTTCTTTTATAAATTGGCTTTTGTAATCTAACATTTTAGTAAAATTATGTCAGAGGGCTAATTTTGTTTTAGATTAAAACCAATACTAGATAGTGAGAAAAAGGCCATCTAAGTTTTTCAAAGCAGCACAAAAAGGTCTAAGAAAGATAAATGGAGAATTAGGTTAACAATTATAAAAATATTTACCTTGGTATTTACCTTTATTATGGGTTCAGTATGTCAAAATACTTGAGACTTCACAGGATAATTAGGACTGCAGAAAAAATAATTACTACCCACCTGCCTTCAATCGAGGATCTGTATACTGTATGAGTCAAAAAGAGGGCTGTGAAAATATTTACAGACCCCTCACATCCCGGACATAAACTGTTTCAACTCCTTCCCTCAAAACGACACTATAGAGCACTGCATAACTAGACACAAGAACATTTTTTTCCCGAAAGCCATCATTGCTAAACAAATAATTCCCTCAACACTGTTCAACTATTACAAGGTCTGCACTACTATTACTGCTAATCTTCTCATCACTCCTTATCACCCATTCCCTCCCACTTGTGATTGTAGGACTGTAACTTTGTCCCTTGTATCCTTACGATTTATATTGACTGTTTCCTAATATGATTTGATTGTTGATTGTACCCTATGACTATCATTAAGTGTTGTACGTTATGATTCTTGATTCTTAACGAATGTATCTTTTCTTTATGTATACTGAGAGTATTTACACCAAGCCAAATTCCTTGTGTGTCCAATCACACTTGGCCAATAAAGTATTCTATTCTAAATTCTAAGTAAACATGCATATAATATTTGAATGTAGTCATAAGATGTTTGTTCCCAACTAATTGGGATATGTTACTGAAAAATATTTTCCCCAAACTCATATCTCTATAAATTTAGATGGCCACAAAGAAGAATGGCACTAAATCTTTAGAGCAACTAGAAAAATGTTTGTGTCTCTGTGTTTATTTATTACCAATAAGCTTATTTTATTTGTTTCTAAACTATGTATGTATTTTATACCCATTGGCAATTTTTTAAAAGAAGGGGATTTATTTTCTTTCCTACCTGAGACTGTAGCCTGGATATCTGCTGCTTAGTAGGTTTTTCCATTATTTATAAGAAGCACATTGGAGTTTTGCAGGTATTCAGTAAATTCAAATATTAACCCATCACCAGTTGCACATAATCTTCATTGAAGCATCAGCCTGTCTTCATTGTACATGATGTTTTTCTTCTTAAAAATTAAGAAAACAATTGATTGTTTGGGGTTAAAATATAGGGGTTTAATTTCAAAATGATTCCACACACTATCATACTAAAAAACAAGTAAATAAAATAGATCAATAAAAGTTCTGGATGTTTTAAGGAAACTTAAGCAAGCTAAGGAATAACCAATGTGTTGCTGGCAAAGGACAGGGAGCAAAGATGATTGAACATGAAGTAGAGCCACTATTAAGGCCTACCTTGTGGCTATAAGTTATAAGTAGTTACATCTCTGCCCCCATTGTTTTTGCCAGTAGTGATCCTACTGAAGTTCCTTGGAGGGACAAATACGGAATCCACATAAAGGCTTGCTGTGAAGAATAAGCTGGGCATCTGGCAGATAAAATTGGTTGCATTCACTGTATACTGTACTGGATTCTAGCTTTAGAGCAGAGTCTATGGAGATGGTGGGAGCTAGATCTTGCAAGATGATCTGGGAAGAATTTGAGCCCATGGAATCTAAGGAGATGGACAGGACAATGGTCGGGACAATTCCTGACAAAAAATAAAAGGGCTTTTCTGTGGACTCAACACTAGCTACAGCCCACTATCTCTTAATCTGCTATTTCCCCTTACTTAATTTTTAAGCTAATAATTGTAATTGATTGGATGTTTTAGAGGTACAGTTTTAAAACTTGTTCCTGTGTTTTAAATGAGAATGTTATATCTTGTATTAATACCTGTTTATTCTTTATCAAAAGATATTTCCTTACCCTTAAAGCTGTTTTTGTCTGAAGTTTCCTTTCCTATAAGCCAACTTCATTGTTAAGAGTTGTTGAAATATTCAGGTAATTGTTTCACATGATCAAGATCATAGAAGGCCAGCATCAGCAGAATTATTAAATCAGCAATGATGTCACTAGCCAATAGACTTGTACAAAGGTGGCTTTGGAATTAAAACTACACTGGTGCTAATTATCATGAAGTATGCATCTTTCTTTATATTTGGAAGCCTATTCACCGTGTTTATATTTAACAGGCAATGTGTACTTGTAATTAAAGTTGCTAAACCAGGACTGTGGAATCACAGTTTCAAATCTCCAGTTGCCCCTAACTTCACTATGTGAACTTTGGGAACTATTTCTCAACCTAACCTGCCCCAAATGAAAGTGAAGGTGATGATGCTGTATATACCACCTTCACAAGAAAGCTGGGATATAAATACAACAAACTAAATAAGATAGGAACATCCTATATTTTAAGAAGAAGTTTAGTATTATGATTAATAGCATAAAAATCAGGAGATTGTTGAAAACTGGCTGGTGACTTTGGGCCAGTCACTTTCAGCCCAAATCAACTCACAAGGTGATTGTGGGAAAAACAGGAATATTGGTATGTTTGCTGCCTGGAATTGAATATGAAAAAGGTGGGATAAAAATATTTTTAGAAAAGACAATATAATCTATTTAGGATATTAACCAGCATATACTACAAACTTGATATTGTAGGAAAAAACCTAATTATCAGTTAATCAAGAACCACTTAAAAGTTATGTTTATACATCTGCAAATGAATGTTTTGTTCAAGTACAGATTTTATCTGAATGTTTAACTGTGTGGTTCTTAGTTATTATTTTCATGTTTTATATGGTTATTGACTTATGTATGACTATAAACCTCCTAAAATTTCCTGGTGAAATGGGTGCCATAGAAATCTAATAAGAACATTTTGTTGGTTAGCACTGTTTCTCTTTACAATGTTTTTACAATATTTTCTAACTTGATTTTGGTTGATTAAAATATCAAAACAGATCAATAGATCAATAATATCCATTTTATTTTAGAGCAGAGAATATATCCAGATTTATTTCAATTATAAGCATTCCATTTACTGATTTGTATGGAAGGAACAAGTAAAACATTGAACGTGGTTTTAGGTGCTGGAAAGTCTTCAAGATAGTTGCTGAGATTTTGTTTAGTTTTAAGTAAGATTAATTCCTTTATTTTGATTCTTCATAGAATAAAAATCATTGTCTATTTTTAAAATTGACATGAAACCCCCCACACACTAATTATGTTCAAGATAGACTGGTCAAACTAAATAGTTGTATAAATATATACAACATAAATAATAACAAACATGGCCAGCTTCAGGTATGATATTTTTCTTTGCCTCAGTAAGGTTCTCTTGTAGAACTGTTCTATATTAGTGCTAGCCCCAATCTTTTAGTAGATTTACTTAGACATAACAGGCAGAATTTATGTTCCCATATACTATACCAACTTGGAGTGCAAGTTAGATTTTAAAATCAGAATATTCCCAACAGAGTGGTATTTTGAAAGACTTTAAATGGAAGTTCCAATTTATTAGCATCAACTGATGTATTAGAAAAAAGTATTAACAATGGCCATTACCGAAGTGCTGTAGGTTTGGCAGTCACCAATAAATATGTTATCTTCGATATTTATCCTAGTTGGTTTTAGAACAGCACAGCATTTCTGTCAGTTAAGAGTACTTTATCATCTAATTTGCTGCTATATAATTTACAAATCATACTAGGATTTTCTAGCAACAAAATATGCTCATCTATTTCTGAAAGACGAGACTGGAATCAGCCATGTTCTCCACTGAGCCGAAGGGAGAATCCAGGATGGGTAGTCTCTAGTCTCATAGCTCTGCAGACTGAGTTGAAAAACTGAGGACACATCCCCTGGTAATTCCCAGTTCTTCACTCGGTCTCAACGTGTTCAGACCACCCTTTAAGGGCTCTGAATAGTTCAAATTGTAGAAGAATGTTCACCCCCTGGATTGAGTTTTTTTTTCTCTTTGAGAGGTTTAAAGCAGGTTTGACAGCTATCCGGCTTGCTGGTTAGCACTTTTGTTTTTTGCGTTTTTTTGACTGCCTTTTAAAAAAATTCATGGCTGGTAGATTGGTTTTTGGAATTGTGATTGTAAATTTGGTTGGAGGTGCCCCTGAGAGCCCATGTGGACCAGGCTGGGGGGAGGCGGGAGTCAGTGTCTTATTCAACTCACTTTCTCCCGATCTGTTCTTATTGATCTTTGCTAGCCGCAAAAACCGCAAGATCTGCCCCTTTTTGGCGTCGGCAGCCATTTCAGATGTTTCGGGACAATTCTGCAGTTCGTCTCCAGGATTTTCCCTTGTGGGGTACTGGCCATCTGGATTGAATCCTGACCCCCTGTCCAGTCACCAGAGCACCATGGCAGCTGTGAGATGCTTGAGACTGCCAAATTGATTGCTGTGCAGCCAATACTGGCTCGCAAGCCTCTGATCTGTCAGGGCTTGTAGCAATTTTAAAGAGTCAGCCTTTTTTTCTCTCCTTTTTGCTTTGACTCTTGCCTTAAATTGTGGAGCTGTGCTGAGCTCACCACTTCTGGGTTGCACTAGCCTCCTGAAGTGGTGGACAGCTGCTGTGACCAAAGCAAACAGCTTTAGATCAAATAAATTTTGTTTTTATTTTTCTTTTGCCCCCTTTTTCCTTTTCTTTCTCCCTGTCAGTGACAATTATTTTTGGCGGGCTCAAAATGGCCACCAGGGGAGCTGGCCAAGAATTATCAGCTCCTCAGCAGAGTAGGGAGAGAGCTGCAAGGGGATCAACTAAGTCCAGATCTGCTGGGCTGGAGGCAGCAGTTAGGATCAGAACTAGGACCCTAGCCCCTAAAAGACCCTCTAGGGCAGAGGATAGGCAGGCCAGGCATAGACAAAAAGCCCTAGATAAAGGAGTTTGATAAGGTGGTGAGAGACTCCAAGATGGCTGAAAACAGGGCCATCTCTCCTCTGCTCCCACAAGATGACAGGCAGCAAAACCAATTGGCAGATAGACAATAATTGACTGCCTGATATCCTTGTGGCTCAAGTACTCAGGATTTGCAGGGAATCCTCCAAAAGCCACTCAAAATAATTCCTCCAAAAGCCACTCAAAATAATTCTGAGCCACCACAAGGATTTTTGATTGCTACACCTGGAAGCCAAGCCTCCAGCAGAACCAGACCTGCGCCTGAAAATAAAAAAGCCACCTTTACCCCTACAGTGGCTGGGTTGTGGCCTGAGGAGACCCATAGACAAGAGATGCCATCCTTCATGAGAGCCTGGATCTCCCAAACAATTTCAGGCTTAAGTCAACCAGCTGCGCCAGCTGCCTGGTTTGGACACCAACAGAGGCGTTCCTCAGGAGCAGGGGCAGGCTTCTGCAGAACAGCTGATCTACTTCAGAAATAGTTCTGCATCCCCTTCAGAAAGAAGCCAGTCTTATGTTTCCGAGAGGGACCTCCTTCCAGAGAGGGCTTTTCGGACGGGGAGTCGGAGGTAGCAGGTCCCCCCTCCTTTAAGGACCTTTTCCAGCTGGCTCTCTCCAAGACTCTGCTGGTTAAGGCTAAGAGCATGGCTCATCTTAAAAAAAGGGACAAGTTAACCCAGAGGGGGAGGATCAGGAAGATTACCTATTCACTGAGAAAGCATCTGTGGTGGATGCTGTACCTGTGCTCCAGACATTTATGAATGGAATTAAAAAGCAGTGGGAGTCCCCTGGGGGGTACACTCGCCCCAGGGGAGTCTGAGTCTACCTTATTTAATGGGTGGCTGGGGCACCCATTAAATGATTCTAATGGGTAGAATCCCACCTGAAGACCTCAGGGTGCATCAGGACTTAAATAAGATAAGAGCCGCAGCTCAATTGACAGCTAATGCCACCCTCACGTCAGCCAAAACTTCTTCCAGAGCCATGGCCTCATCTGTAATAGCACGTAGGCTCATCTGGCTAAGAAATTGGCAGATGGATGCCAGAAACAAATGGAAGCTGGTGTTTGTTCCCTTCAAGGAAGAGAGGCTTTTTGGAAAGGCCCTGGATCCCTTTTTTTTTATGGAAACCAGGGAAAAGTGAAAGATCCTGCCCTCCCAGGGGTGGCGTTTTGATTACAGGTCTCCACCCTACTACAGACAGCCCTCCTTTAAACGGGGAAGCTGGGGCAAGCTTTCCCCATCAAAGTAGGCCCTTCCTCCAAAGATCCTTATTTCAGGCCAATAGACCGGCCTTTGCTGCCAGAGGGCATCTGGGACTGTTCTGCCAGAGGTGGGAACAGATCATGACGGATGCTTGGATCCTGACAACTTTATGGTCAGGTCTCTCTCGGGAGTTTCTTTCTCCCCTCCCCAGTGCCTTTGTGTGCTGCCCCGTCTCAAGGGACCCCTCAAAGAGGAATCTCATGGAATCAGCGATCCACCATCTGCTGGATGTTCGGGCCATCCAGCTGGTTCCTGGAGACCAGGAGAGACAGAGGTTCTATTCAATTTGGTTTGTGATTCCAAAGGCCTTGAGGGGGTGGCGAGCAATCCTCAACTTGAAAGGGCTCAACAGGCATCTAATCTACCAAAGATTCAAGGTGCATTCTCTCCATTCTATCCTACAGGGCCTGTGGGAGGGAGATTTTTTCGGTAGACTTGACAGAGGCCTACCTCCATGTGCCCATAGACCCCAACCACCATCAGTTCCTGAGGTTTTGCTACGGTGGCCACCATTTGCAATACAGGGCTCTCCCATTTGGCCTGTCATCAGCCCCACAGACTTTTACCAAACTCCTGGTGGCCGTAGCGGCATACCTCAGATCCTTACCCATAAGGATCCTATGCTATTTGGACGACATCCTGATAGCATCCTCTTCCAGACCCCAGGCGGAGAAGGATATGATGTCGACAATCAAGATCCCTCAAAAGCATGGGTTCTCGATAAACCTGGACAAATACCACCTAGTACCATCGAACCATCTCTTGCATTTGGGGATTATCATAGACACCTTAACTGGCCAGGTCTTTCTCTCACAGGAGCATCGAGACAGTATAAGGGACGTCACATCACAGATCCTGTCTGACAGAGAGGTGCCTATCGTCTTGCCATCTCAACTTCTCAGCAACTTCTGGGATCGTCCCAGGGCCTGCTTCCATGCCTGAACCCTGCAGCGGTTCCTGCTCTCCTACCAGAAGGTGGGCAGGGGTGACTCACCAAGGAGTGTTCATGTCTCCTTGCTGGTTCTTCATTTTCTCCATTGGTGGCAGTTCCGAGCCATGGATCAGGTTTGCTTGTACATGGAGCCCCAGAGGATTACCATCACCACTGATGCCAGTCTATATGGTTGGGGGCCCACCTGGGAGTCAAGGTTAGGTGGTCATGGGAGGAGTTCGCCCACAACATAAATTGGCTAAAGCTCAGGGCTGCCCGCTTAACTCTCAAGGAATCTAGGGCAGGAGGTGATGGAGAGACAGGTTTTTCTCCTCACAGATAATGTGGCCACCAAGGCCCACATAAACTAGCAGGGGGGCACTTGCTCCAGATCTCTAATGCAGGAGGCGACTCAGTTGTGCAGGTGGGCGTAGAGACACCTGTTGTCCCTGCGAGCAGAAAACATCTCAGGAGTTTCCAATGTGCAAGCAGACTGGTTGAGCAGGGCCACGGTCGACCAGTTGGAATGGCAACTGCATCCCAGTCTGTTCCAGGAGATATGGAACGGTTCAGCCATCCGATTCTGGATCTCTTTGTATCTCCAGAGAACTCGCAGCTCCCAAGGTTCTTTGCATGGTTCCCAGCACTGGGAGCAGAAGAGGTCAATGCTCTCCGGTGCAGGTGGCCCCAAGGGCTATTGTATGCCTTTCCCCCTTCCCCTGATTCTGGGAACAATCAGAAAGGTACTGACAGAGAGACAGGAGGTTCTGTTGGTAGCCCTTTACTGGCCCAGGTGCCCACGGTTCGCCTACTTGGTGGGCCTGTCGGTTGCCAGACCCTGAAGAATTTCCCTGCACAGGATCTCCCTCAGCCAGGGCCCAATTGAGCACCCAGATCCAGCCTGGTTTCGGTTGACCGTCTGGCCCTTGAGCAGGTGCTCCTGAAACAGGAGTAGTTTTCCAGAAGAGTCATTCAGACCATCCAGGCAGCCAGAAGACCTTCCATAACCAAGATATATGACGCCTCGTGGAGGATTTTCTGTGGCTAGTGTGCCAGTCACCTATTGGAACCTACTGCTGTGTCTGTGGTTAATATGTTAGAGTTCCTGCAGGACAGGTTGGACAGAGGTCTCGCCCCCAGTACTTGAAGAGACAGGTGGCTGCCTTAGTCTCTGTTTTTTCGGTCAAGGACTCAACCACTCTGGCCCAACACCCCAGGGTAAAAGCCTTCCTTAGGGGAGCCACTAATTTGAAGCCACCGGTGGTCCACCGTTACCCCACCTGGGATTTGCCTAGGGTCCTGCAGGCACTGACTTCTCCCTCATTTGAACCCTTGTGTGAAGTTAGTCTTCGCCTACTCACGTGCAAGGTGTCTTAGTGGCCATTATTTTGGCCAGGCGTATCTCGGAGTTGATGGCCTTATCCATCAGAAAGGACCTGTGCATTTTCCATGCAGACAAGGTGGTTCTGCGGTTGGACCCTACCTTTCTGCTCAGGGTGAACTCCTTATTCCATTGCTCACAGGAGTTGATTTTGCCTGACTTCTGTCCAGGGCCTACCCATGCACTGAAGAGAAAATGGGACACCTTGGACATTAGGAGGGCCCTCCGTATATACATCAAAAGGACCTCTCTTTTAGGAGGACTGAAGCCCTGTTCGTTTCCTTTCAGCCGTCAACTTGGGGTCACAGGAGGACACCATCTACCATGGGTCGCTGGCTTAGAGCCTGTATTGCGAAGGCCTATGAGTTATTGGTTCTTCCTGTGCCCAGGAAAATCACTGCATAGTCAACCAGGAGTGCAGCGACCACTGCAGCCTGGGCAATGCAGGCTTCGGTTCTGGACTTTTGTAGAGCTGCAACTTGGTCATCTGTGACCCCATTCATAAGACATTATAAAATTGACTCCTTTGCCTCAGCAGAAGCGTCTTTTGGAAGACGAGTCCTGCAGGGCGTTCATGTAGAAGTGGGGACCTCTGACCAATCCAGTTCCCTCCCGTAGGACAGCCATCAGCCAGCTTTGGTATGTCCCATCCTGGATTCTCCCTTCGGCTCAATGGAGAAGGGGCATTGGTCCTACCTGAACACTTCTTCTAGGGGAGCCGAAGGGAGAATCCAGTCCCACCCTGTATTCTATTTGGTCGGAGTAGGAAGGAAATGTTTTTTTCTCGCAGTATCAAATTGGGTATCTGTTAGAGGACGAGGAGCAGCTGGATTCGTTTCGATGTCATTCAGAACTGGGACCATTACCAGGGGGTGTGTCCTCAGTTTTTCAACTCAGTCTGCAGAGCTATCAGACTAGAGACTACACATCCTGGATTCTCCCTTCGGCTCCCCGAGAAGAAACATTCAGGTAGGACCAATGCTCCTTTTAACTACTGTATATTTATTTATTTATTTATTTTATTAAACTTATATACCGCCCTCTTTCCCTGACAGGACTCAGGGTGGTGTACAGCTGATTAAAAATATCACAACAATATAAAATAAAAAAACAATTAAAATCAAATATATAATGGCTGGAATAAAAGTATATAAAGGGGAATTAAAAAGATTAAAAACCAGATAAAACCAGATTAAAATTCTAAAAGAACCCTAGGCCAGACCGGCTTGGCGAAATAGATGAGTCTTCACCGCCCATTATGCAGTATATACTGCATAATGCACTGTATACTGTCTTTTAATAAGCTGGGTAAAAAATTAGGAAGCAGCAGTTCACCTCCAAAAAAAGCCAATAATTCACTAGACCAAATAATTCTCTCCAGTCTCTAACCTCCCCATTTTAGGTTATTGAGATGGTACTCATACAATTTCTTATGGATTATCGGGATCCAGGTCTCAATAAGGGTCTGAAAAAGCATTAGTCGTTCTTTTGGATTTTTCTGGCAGAAATAGGATAATAATAATAATAACAACAACAACAACAACAATAATAATAACAATAATAATAATATTTATTTATTTATATACCGCTCCTTTCCCGAAGGACTCGGAGCGGTGCACAGCCATACAATTAAAAACATTAAATATATAAAAGTTAAAACTAAATTAAATTAAAGACCCTGGCTGAAACAATTAAAACCCTTCCCTTAAACCCTAAAATTTGATATAAAAATTAAAATACCCAAATCTAAAATCAGCCTAAGCTGGCCTGTTCAAAGAGCCCGGTTTTCAAGGCACACCTGAAGGTCCCCAGGTCCGTGGCTGTACGTAACTCCGGAGGCAACCCATTCCAGAGGGCAGACGTCCCCACAGAGAAGGCCCTATTCCTCGGGGTCACCAGCCAGCACGTAGATGCCGACGGGACCCGCAAGGGACCCTCCCTGTGGGAGTACACCGGATGGTAAGAGGAAAATGGCAGAATGCGGTCTTGTAAATATCCTGGTCCAATGAAGATAGTACCATCCTTGCTCTTCTTGATTTCTTGCTTACTTTAAATACCATCAACCATAGTATACTAGTTTGACTTTAGGATCTGAGAGTAGGCAATTGTTTGTTGTGGTGATTTTCTTCCTTCCTCCAGGGCTTGTCCCAGTCAACACTGGTATAGGGGAAAGGGTCCTATCCTAAGACCCTGCTTTGCCTCAGTGTTTAGTAATTTCTTCATTCCTGTTTAGCATCTAAATGAATCTACTGGGTGTTATCTAATGGTACAGAGTAAAGTATCAGTACACTGATGATACTCAACTTTTACATTTCTACACATTCCCAATTATGTGATGCTGTGGAGATTCTATATCAGTGTCAGCTCTGGGACTTTGGGTGGGAAACAACTGATTTTCACCTGAACCCAAGCAAAAATGAATGGCTTTGGATGCTCTGGTGCTCTGATGCCAACAATTTTCCATCTCTTGAATGACATTGTACTACCCCAAACACAACCTGTGCACAATTCAGGGGTCCTTTTAATGGCTCCTATTTGAGGAATAGGCGGCAGCCACTGGAAAGATCTTTCCACAGCTACAATATGTATTGTACATCAATTACATCTATTCCTGAACTGGGAGCTCTACTCACAGTCATTCACTCCTTTATTACTTGTCTTATGGATTACTTTAATATGCTGCACAGGGGGGTACTTTTGAGAATTTGAAAGCTTCAAGTGGTTTAAAATGCAGCTGTGCAGACAGTTATATACTTCCCACAATTGTTGCATGCTATGTCTCTGCTCCATTGGTTGCATTGGTTGCCAGTTCTGTTTTTGGATGCAATTCAAGATGGTGAATTCTACAGCATGGGATCAAATTATTTGAAGGGCCATCTCTCCAATCATACTTACCTGTTCCATCAGGTTTGACAAGTATGGCCATGCTCGAGTTACCATCCTGTGGAGCCCAGGAAGAGAGCTTTTTCTCTCATGGATACCATCCTGTGGAATATATTCCCCTGAAGATCAGATTGGCTCCATCCCTACTGGCTTTTCTCAAGGCCTTAAAAACATGGTCTTGTCAATGAGTTTCATAACAGGAATATGGTAGAACCAGTGGAGTGGCTATATTGACTAGTATGTTTGGAGATGATTACCTCAACTATTAATTTCCTGTTACGATTTTATATGTTCTTACTTATATTGATCTGCAGTTTTTATACTACTTTTAATTGTTTATGAGCACCCAGTGTCTTGTATGGAGATGGACAGCTATAGAAATTTGATCAATAAACATATATTTTAAGACAATCATGTAAAATGGTGAAATGGGATTTATTTATGTAGATGTTTGAAAAATATTAGCTAATGCCAGACATTAATTTTGCCAGAATGTGTCTTTTCATTTGCACATCAATTCCATTGCTCTTAAGGTTTACAAGCGCTTGTAGGGCTTTGTATCATTTTGGAGACAATTTTTGCATAATCCTAGATAAGCATTTTTTTCCTCTGCCAAATATAACTCTCTTCAGTAGGTACAATAGCCAGCAGAACGTGACTTTATTGCAAAATGGTATTGATTTTTCTTCCTACCCAAATAATTTTAAATAAATGGGACTACTTTTTTCTAATTCTGCAAAAACAGATCAGTGCATGCAATGTTCTTGTATAGTTTTAAAAGAAAGCATCCTGAGTTGAATATAACAAATATTATTGTTATCGCTATAATTCTATTTGATTACTCATGTTTATATACTCAAAAAGATAACACAAGCAACTGTTCAAAGAAATGTCCATCTGGGTTCAGTTCCAAGTGGGGGAAAGACACTGGAAATATGGAGGCTGATTGGAAATATGGTTTAAAGGTGAAGCAAACCCACCAAGCATGTGTGATTTTGGGTAGCTGACCATATGGAATGGAGAGTGAGGGTTATTTATACCCACTCTTGAGCCTTGCCCTTGAGCTTCCTGTCCTGTGGCAAGAGCTTGTATTCTATTGGTTGCTGTAGTCAGATTTTCATGTGCAGTCATGTTTGTCTGAATCAAATTTGGTGGAACCTTGTGCTGATGTAATGTAATTGCTATTGTGGCTGAATAGCTTTGCTCTGAAGAATAATCCCATCATCCTGGAACTGAAGCCTTTTGTATTGTAGATAGGTTGGCACAGTCTTAATGTGCACCAAATATCTGCTTGGGGGCAGGGAGCTGCTCTTTGTCTTTAAAAACATGTTTCTCCTTTTCTCGTCCAGTGAAATATAATATTCTGTCTTTTTAAATATTTCCTATTTTTTCTAGGAGAGGGTTGGGTGCTAACTTTCTACACAATTGAGTGATTATCAATAATCTTGGAAACTAATGAGATTTTGTGTGTGGTGTGTGTGTGTATGGATTAGGATAGGATGAGAAATGAAAATAGAATGAGCAAGGAGCGATTGAAAAATGATTGGAGGAGTATATAAATATTAAAAGGGCAGAGTGAACCTTAGAATCACATAGGGCTGGAAGGGAAACTCTTCTAGTATAACCCCCCTGCCTAAGGCAACAGTCCTTATACTATCCCAGACAAATGGTTGCCCAATCTTTCCTTGAAAACCTCCAGTGATAGAGCACCTATAACTCCAAGCTGTTTCATTGTTTAATTGTTCTGTCAGGAAATTCGTCCTTATTTCCAGGTTGAGTCTTCCTCTGATGAACTTCCATCCATTGCTTCTTGTTCTGTCCTCAAGTGCTATGAAGAATAAATTGAGATCCTCTTCCCTGTGACATCCCCTTCAACTGTTGGTAGATGTTATCATGTCACCCTCCTCCCCAAGTTTTCTCCTTGTTAGGCTAAACATACTTAGCTCCTTCAACCATTCATTGCATAATTTATCTTCCACACCTCTTCTAATTATCTGGATAAGTTATTTTTGGTTCACAATGAAAACAAAACCAAATCATTAAATGAATCATAAGATTAAAGTGAAAACTAACCCAAGGAAATAATGCATTGACACTGGTACCTGTTTTTAATTATCGTGGAAAAAATAGTTGAAGAGACAGCAAAAGAACTGAGCTTGAGAGGAAAGTATGTTAGGGCACTGAATGCTGCAGAGAGAGGGAGGGAGGGAGGGAGGGAAGGAGGGAGGGAGGGAGAAAAAGAAGGAAGGAAGGAAGAATGAACTGAGAATATACAGCAATCCTAACAGAACAATTTTACACTGCAACATTTTTGAAGGGTAACTATGTTTCTTTTATTTCCAAATATTAAGCATAATTGTTATTGCTTATGCAAGCAAACAGGCATCACTCATGAAACTGCAGCTCTGAAAAAAAACATAGACTGTGTAGGGAAGGGAAACCAGACAAACTGAACGAAATTTTGGAAGAAAGCAATAGTTAAGTCATTCAAATCCTGAACAGAAATATTTCATTCTATAATACTTTGTCACAAGTCCCATCCTTTTCTTATTTCTACTGACATTTTTTTTTTTTCAAAAAGACATAGTAGTGATTTTGATGCTCATTAGGTGAGCTTCCTGGTATAAGATTCCTGATGCTATGTTTAAGAAAATATGTAGCTTTCTTACCTTTTTTTCCCCTTGGGGTATTCACTGGGTAGGAAAAAGATATTTTTAATAGAAAACACAGAAAGGATTATAATTGGAAGATGATTATATTTAGACTCCTTGTAAAATTTATAATTGAGGATTACACAGTAACCGGTTCATCTGAAAGAACTCTGTATGTTGTATGTTATTAACGAAATACAAAAACCAGAAGAAAATGAGACTTTAAATCAACTCTGGGCAAAAAGAGAAAAGAGTTTTTAAAAGCACTATGATGTGGGGACTTTTGTCTAAGACATCTCTGCAAATTTGCAAATACTTTTAGTATTTTCTGAAAGTTGCTTTGTGCATTGATTCTCTGTTGGTGTTCTTAAAGATTTACATATAAAACATAAAGGACTGAATTACATTTGCAAAAATAATTGATCAAGAATAGGACACTCTTGTACCATTTTCCCAATGGTGGCTTATAATGCCGTCATGGCATCTCTCTGCCATCTTTGAGATGATATAAAGGTAACTGTCATTACTGTGTTTTTGGCACAATAGTGATTGGGTGATTTTAAAATTATTCCAAATTACTAATAGGAACATCATTCTGTCTACAGCAATGAAATTTCAGGGAGTCATTGCAAATATACAGTATGTCCATGAAGTGCCTGCAGATTATTGATCTGAGAAATAAGAATGGGTCATTTGTTTCTCCTTACTGACTAATTTCATCTAATTTTAGCAGCATCTTCTGTATATCCGCCTGCTTCTTCCTGCTACATCTTTTATTATGGAACCAGCTTGCCCAAATTAAAGGCTTTTGGTGACTTAGCACTGTAGAAGAATTGTCTATGAAACTAAATTTGACTAACGCTCTCTGCCCAATAGTGATTGTATTGAAGTGTCTATTAATGCAAACAGGAACGTGTAGTTTTTAAGGGAAGAGCTAAAAACAGTCCTAAGTGGGGGGGGGGGGGGGGGACAGGAGAGTTTGTGTCTCTCTCTGTGTGTAAGCTCTGAAACAACTGGTTGGAAACTCTCACAGATGTTCTCTGAGTTTCTGACCAGCATTGGGATCCTTCGTTTGTGCTTCTTTGAAATCTGCGACGGGAGAGGTAGCTGAAATCCGAGGCTTTCAAGCAGACCTGTGGGCGCTGCTATGTTCCTGGAAGATCTTCCACATCCGACTACTCCGCCTCCCGGTTACTGCCACATCACTACAGCCCTATTGATAGTGTTTCTCGCCTCCGGCAGAGGGCAGCTATTCTGGGGAGTGGGGGACATCATCAGGAGGAGGGATTTCTGCCAAAGTCCAACCGGAGGGCGAGATGAAAGCGGGACGGGCGGAGGGCGAGAGTGCCCCAGCGGTGGAGCCAGCAGGGCGCCTCTGGGTGGCTGTCGAAGAAGGCGGGATGGAGAAGGCAGGACTGTAACGGGAGCATCTTGGCGAGGAGCAGCCGAATTCTTCCCTCGTCACGGAGAAAAGAGGTGCGCCCCGGCACGTCCGCACATTTGACTATGGACGATCCAGGATCCCGCGCGTCGAATTCCACGTGAAATTCCAAAGAGACTGGAGGGTGCTTTAAGTTGCCAAGAAGCAGCGCAAGTTCGGTAAGCCTTAATGAAATGTTCCTCTCTGCGTTTTCACTGGCTTCTGCACGAAAGGGGAATTGCAAAGGGGAGTTCTGATTCCCGGATTAGATAGTTTCCCGGAGTGTGGAATATACAATACAGTTACAACCTTAACATTTTATTTTTATGTATTTATTTTTGTCAATTGCTTACAAGATAATAGATATAAGTAAAAACATAGTTATGAATAATGGATATGTTGGAAGTTTCAATTTCCCCCTGCTCTCCTAGGAAAACAGCCCCCACCTTTGTCAAGTAAGGCTATTAAAATAGCTTACTTTTCACAAGAAAAGGAAGGAGAAAATTACAGACATGAGATACAGAGAAAAAAACCCTACAAAATAGCTAAGATCCTTTCTATAGAAATCAAAAAAAGCAAATCAAAAGGCATAACAGGAAATTCAGGATATTGCAACCTAATGCAACAGTTACTATAAAACAATTAGATTCCAAAATCAAAAGACAGGAACTCATTACACACACACACACACAAATCAAAGACTTCAAGGGATTAAAAAAGGGTTTCTCTACTCACAAGATTAGATTAATCCTAGGAACACTGTGAGATTTCTTACCTGCCTTCTTATTAATAAACTGATTCTGACTTTCAATGCAGCTGATCAAATCATTTTGCATTTCTCCCAGCCGGGAAATTTGAATCTACAAAGGGAAGAACTTTGCCTATTACAAAAGGGCAAGGCTTCTTTTTTTCCTTTCATCAGATACATATAAGAAAAATAAAAAAATAAAAGAAACAATAGGACAGGGATGGTAGGCACGTTGGTGCGCTTATGCATGCCCCCTATCAATTACTTAAGATCATATTATCTTAATTACAACATAACGGAGAAATATAGCAATGAAGCACTTAGACTTATATGCTTCACAATTCTTTACAGCCCCTCTCTAAGCTGTTTAGAGAGCATGTTGCCCCCAACAATCTGGGTCCTCATTTTATCCATTAAGAATGGTACTTTGTCAATAGTATTAAGCTTGGGCTCATGAAGTTAAATTTTCTGAGCACCGTTCACCTTCCCTTGCTAGGAAATTTCCCTTGGAAATTTTTCTTGAGCCAGTTCCATTAAAATTCATAGACTCCTTGGGCAATTCAACTGCTAAGTAATTTCAGTAGGGAGTGAAGAAGAAGAGATGTGAGGGGAATGAAGGCTGTGTGGTAATCCAGAAATATCTGCCCCTTGATAAATGGGAAATGGGAAAAGTGGGAAGCAATGAAAAGAAGGACCATGCAAGACTAGAAATACAGGACTCTCCTTTGTAATATTATGATGGGGTTTTTTTTAGTATGAGAGGTTTTTTAAAAAAAATATGGGCTAGAAGAGAGAAACAAAAAGCAATTCTTGTAAAAGTAGTGTTTTTTGTTTCTATTTTGCATGCAGCTATTTCTTTTTTAATGGAATAGTGGATCTAATAACTTTTCAGAACATTTATAATTTTTGGCAGCATTATAGGTTCAAAGTAATTTGTAACAGAGATGGTGACCTGTGAGATTGTGAGCACCATTGGACAATTTTAAATTTTATACCATAAATATTGGGAGTGGTGTTGTTTTAATGAAACACTCAGCATTAGTATTAGCAGTGGTATGACTATAAGTTTTTTGCAGAAATGTGGTACGCTAATAATGTCTGTAGAGATTCTCAGTCAATAATAACAAATAACAAAGCTAAAAACAAAGGATGTTAACTAAACATGGAATTTCCAGTGTTTTATTTCACAAAAAAGTAGCTTTCCCAGTAATAACAGAGAGAGCCAGTTAGTAAAGCTGAAACCACTTAGTGCAGGAAGTTGGAAGAAGTCAGTTGTAATTAACAGTAGGTAAATATCTAACAATGCCAGTTACTCTGCATTGAAAGTTCTTTAAAGCAGTTCTGTAGTTTGCTTGTTTCTTTATTACAGAGAGGAATATTCCTCAAGACTGTTAATAGTTAAAATAATTTTAACTTTAACACACTGAACAACACATTAGCAAACTTGTTCAATTTCTATCAGGTGTGTTGTCCTGCTCACTCACACATATAACAACAGTTTAGTGGATTTATTAACATTCCCCAGCAATTCCCTTCACCAAAAGCCCAGAACTGTCCTGAGTAAGTCCAGCCAAAACTAGACTAATCCACAGAGCAATGGCCAATGACTCCACAAGGCACTTGAAAGTTTTCCAAACAAGATAAACCCACCAGGCAAAATTAAATCCAAGGGGGTTCACCAGGAAATAAAAGTCTAGGGTTCACAAGGCATAATCCAAGTCAAGGCACAGTGTCAAAATTAAGTAAGAGGAAGTAGCGGATGAAGAACCCAGATTAGGACATAGTGGGCTGTAGCTATTGCTGAGTCCACAGTGGAAAAGTCCTTCTATTTTTTGTCAGGAATTTGCTAAACAGAAATATAACCAGTGATAAGTACTGGAATCACTGTCCCCACTAACAACTTTCAGAAAGGTCATACTCATTAAAAATAACACATTTAAAAGGCACCAAGTTGGGGAAGGTTGAGTTGTTACTAAAAGTGATTAAGGATGTAACATTGCCAGTTGTTCAGGGTGCAGGCTGTCAGTTAAGTTTTGGTCTTTGGGTTTCATTATAGGTACAATTGTGGTTTACATGTCTTCTATGCTTAATTTCAATCAAAAAAGCCAAAAAGGAAACAAAAAGACCCAAACATCACCTCATGAACAATCAACATCCAGATAAACCAAGATTAATATCAAGATTAACAGACCAACAATCAAGAAGCAAACATTACCTCAATCAAGGAACTATTAACTCAAATACATTAACAGTAAACAACCAAAACAAAGAACATGTGCCGTCGCATATGCAACAGTGGTTTAATGGGTTTATTAATATTCCCTATCACCAAAACCCCAGAACTATCACAATGAAGTCCAGCCAAAAGCAGACTAATGCTAGACCACAGAACAATGGCCAGTTAATCCACAAGAAGGCAATTCCTCTTCTTCATTGCTGACTCGCTGCAGCTGCATGATTTCCCCATTAAAAACATCCGTGTTGTCCTGCTGCAGCTGTACTTCAGCTAAAATCCCTCTCAGCTGGCTCCAGATGTGCCCAGAACTGATTCATCCTCTTCTGAACTGACATTTGGAGAGGTATTGGCAGAAACATCTGGGGGAGTCATCATATTATGTAGTTTGTCCTTTTAAAAAATAAATCCTAATCTATACAATATGCATACAAATTTACAACCCATTCATTTAGAGATTATTCAAAGTTACAATAGCACTGAAAAAAGTGATGTCATACTTATGACTATTGCAGCAGCCTCAAGGTCACATGAACAAAATTTTGGCACTTGGCAACTGACAGGTACTTTACATGTCAGCTGCAGCATCCCAGAGTCCTAGCTGCTCCTGACAAACGAAGTCAGTGAGGGAAACTGGGCAATGCTTCACTTAACAGTCATGGCAAAAAAAAAGATAAGGGTCATGGGGATGACCCACTTAACAACTGCCATGTTTATCTTTCTCTGTACTTCTTGTCCCAGAACAATTTTCCACTGTCCCTTACTTACAATATATAATCTGTAGCTCTATCAATAATCCAAACTTTCTGGGATGGTCAGAAAACAACACACAAGTATTTTATTGTAGCATTTTTTTAAAGTGTTGAGCCTATATTGGAATCTTATGGGGAAACAGCAAACTGACTACTAAGAGGAGCAATGGATCTATGGTACATATTCTAACTATACAATCATATGAATAGAATTATAAATCCTTACCCATTTCTGACTACAAGGCCTTGTATTATAGGGCTTTGATATGTCAACATAAAAGAACTTCAGTGGTTCCCTCATGTTCCCTCACCTGCAGTGAGCATTGTGATGAAAATAAATGTGAAGGCAATGAGGAAGATCAAAACCTTGGGAAATATCTATGACAAAAGAATAAAATAAATTTCTGATAAATATCTCTTATACAAGCAGGTTTTGAAATCTGGCACAGATGCTTTTCCAGACAAATGCAGTTCAGAATATTAAGAATCATATTTCATTCCTGCAACAAAATATAATTTATTACTAGATTCAACTATAATAAGCTACATCTTAGATTTTGTCTATGAATATAAGATTCTTAAATTTACTTTATTTTTTGAACTGCTTTTTCCACAGTAGAAAAAGATGGGCAGTTTTAAAGGTCATGCTCTTCCTGGAAGTTTTTTCCTTTTGTTTGGCTTGTGGTGGTCTGTGAAATACCCATTCAGGTACCTCTGTCAAAAGAGGAAAAATATTTATCTTGGTTCCAAGGCAGGATTTCAACGCTTAGAATTTACCGAAGGCATAATCAAGGTTGTCTTTGCTCTTATTGGTAAGTTTTTATTTAAAAAAAAATTGTAATTCTAAATAAGTATGATTATGATTTAAAGTACCTTTAAAACAAAAATGGTTTTTTAAAAATATTAACTTTGAAGCAATTTATAGTTGATGCCAAACTGTAGTCTGGATTTTATCTAGTGTTGAATGTTGTTTCTCTGCATGGAGGTAAAATTCTATTTATTTTATACCTTAAACTTTATATATGTGTGTGTGTGTGTGTGTGTGTGTGTGTGTGTGTGTGTAAGATTTTTGAGCTGATAAATAATTAAATAAGGGAGACTAGGATAGATCTATTTTGAGCTAGTTAGCTCTCTTCAGCTAGCCATACCCTTACTGGGATTCGAACCAGGGAAGTATTACATGTGAGGCAGTTGTAATTGCCACTAGACCACTGGCTCTATCCTGTTCAGCTGAGGCAGGGGAATAAGTATATACTTTGTGTTACAACACCCTGTTAAACACAATTAATATACATATACATATACATATACATATACATATATATACATACATACATACATACATACATACATACATACATACATACATACATACATACATACATACATATATATATATATATATATATATATATATATATATGGATTTTTGGTTCTTCGGGTTTTCTCCCGCGTAGAATTGGAAACATCGGAGAAAACCCGAAGAACCAAAGATGCACATACAAATGCGAAAACCTCCGAAAACAAATATATGTAAATATATGTGTGTGTGTGTGTGTGTGTAAGGTTTTGAGCTGATAAATAATTAAATAAGGGAGGATAAATAATTAAATATCAGCTCAAAACCTTACACACATGTAAACAAAAGACAACAAATAGCTTTCTGTCAGTATGGTCTCTGGTGATGAGCCGAAAGACAGAAAAGAAAGCAGTATGCTTTCTCCCTTAATTGGGGCTTAACAGGGTGTTGTAACACAAAGTATATACTTATTCCCCTGCCTCTGCTGATAAGGATAGAGCCAGGTGGTGTAGTGGCAATTACAACTGCCTCACATGTAATACTTCCCTGGTTCGAATCCCAGTAAGGGTATGGCTAGCTGAAGAGAGCTAACTAGCTCAAAATAGATCTATCCTAGTCTCCCTTATTTATTATTTAAAATTATCAGTTTAAAAACCTTACACACATGTAAAGAAAAGACAACAAAACAAATAGCTTTCTGTCGGTATGGTCTCTGGTGATGAGCCGAAAGACAGAAAAGAAAGCAGTATGCTTTCTCCCTTAATTGGGGCTTAACAGGGTGTTGTAACACAAAGTGTATATATATATATATATATATATATATATGGATCTTTGGTTCTTCGGGTTTTCTCCCGCGTAGAGTTGGAAATATCTAGGCGATGTTTCGATGAAGTCTCATTCATCATCTTCAGGCTTGTGTCTTCGGCCTTGTGCTTCTCAGAGTGAAGAGTGAGAATGAGACTTTATCAAAACGTCGCCTAGATATTTCCAATTCTACGCGGGAGAAAACCCGAAGAACCAAAGATCCACATAGAAATACCCGCGAAAACCTCCGAAAACATATATATATATATATATATATATATATATATATATATATATATATATATATATATATATATATATATTGGATTGTTTTTAATGATGCATTTTAGGCTATATGTTTCCTTGAGTAGGATATTATTATACATTGGTGTTGTTATTTGATATATATCTCATATATTTTAGCTTTATTGTCAAACTGGAACAAAATATTATTTTATTATATTGTATCTGTATCAAAAAGAGATGTTAGAGATTTTCTTTATATTGTTTTAGTTCATTTTATGTGCTGCTTTTGAACTTTTCCCATTGTCCCTTCTTCTTGCGTTTTCTTTTTTCTTTTTGTAATTTTATATTTTAACTTTTTATCTTTAAAATTAATAAAAATTCTATTATACTTAATGTATAACTCTAAGTAAGAGCCAGATCTTTCCAAGGAGAAAATAATCATATCTTGCTAGAACTTTAGTAGAGGACACAATGGTTTCACTTGTCCTTATCAGGGTAAGCATTCTATGGTTATACTGGCTTCTATGGTTATATTGACATTTATACATTCTAACTTATTTAATAAACCACAAGGTAAGGAATTTGGGAAGTTGAAGTAGACACTTTTGAAAAATGGTTTCCAAAATAGTTGCTTCACTAAACCAGATGTTAACAAATGAGTCTTGCAATAGTGGCCAATATCTGTAGCTCAGGGGTAGGATGAGAGTGGAGGTTCATTCTCTGAGCTTGTGGGTTGGTTTCCAATTATTCCATTACCAGGCTAGGTAATATCTTTAGTGGAATTTAGAGAATTTCAGTGTTGGTGTTCTTCTGCTTATAAGGACTTCATATAAGGGCACATAAAGTTCTTATAAGAACACCAACACTGACATTCTCTAAATTCCTCTGAAGATGTTACCTAGCTTGGTAACAAAATGTTCAGAAACCAGCCCATGAGCTCGGAGAATGAACCTCCACTCTCATCCTACACCTGAGCTACAGATATTGGCCACTATTGTAATACTCATTTGTTAACATCTCAAATGAATATTGCTTGGCATGATTTTTTATTTATTTATTTTGATTTGATTTGTCAATTGCTTACATAATAGGTATAAGTATGAACATGAGTAATAATACAGGAAATAGGTACAAATAAATGGGGACAATAGGACAGGAATCGTAGGCATGATTGTGCACTTATGCACGCCATTTACAGATCACTTAGGAATGGGGTGAGGTCAATAGTGGTTAGTTTGAGATTAAAGGAATGGGGATTAGAGGGTGTAACAACAGAGTCAGCTAGTGCATTCCAGGCGTTGACCACTCTATTGCTGAAGTCGTACTTTCTGCAATCAAGTTTGAAGCAGTTTACATTGAGTTTGTATCTGTTGTGTGCTATTGTATTGTTTTGGTTGAAGCTGAAGTAGTCATTGACTGGTAGGACATTGTAGCAGATAATTTTGTGTGCTACGCTTAAGTCTAACCATAGGCGACGTAGTTCAAAATTGTCCAAGCCCAAAATCTCAAGCCTGGTGATATAGGTTATTGCCAGTCTATGGGAATTGAATAGTTACTTAGGAATTGTGAGCTGTCCCCTTAAGAGAATGCATCATGGTAAATGTAGTTAAAGGTATCCTGGGAAATGTAGTTCATGTCACGTGGCCACATCTGTAATCCTGATTGGTCACTAAATTGATCCTTGATGGGTTGGGGGGAGTTTCCCTCACTTTTGTCTGGACTCACTAACTCATAGCAGCTTCTTTCTATTGCTACAAGATGGGTTAGGAGATAGTCATCTTTTACCTGCAAGGCAGATATACAAAGGTTGGTCATTAAAGAAGAATGTCATCACAAATGTGAGTTATGAGGATAACTGATGAGTCAATAAATATACTTTGTTATGGACATCTTGTTGAGTTTATCTATCTGCATCTGCGCAGCTACAAATCCACTACTGTGCAAGATACAGAAAAGGTATTCTGTTGCGAGCAGAGGAGTGTAGTAGTCTTCTCATGAAATAATGATGTATGATTATTGTGGTTTATTCAAGAAACGAGTAAAAAAAATCATTACATAAAATGAACTGTGAGATTGTCTTATTAATAAAGTACAGCTCCATTCTTATCCCATCTCTTGATAGCCAGCAGCCCTACAATTAGGCAAAGTAAAGAAACTGTTGGTGTAGATGTGAGGGTGATCCGGATGTGGCATCTGTCATCCCATTGATTGCCATGGTTGAGTCGACTGATCTGGTTGGCTAGGTGGGTGTCCCTTTCCTCTCTCATCGTTCAATGTGCATCCCTCCTGAAGTTGTTCAGTGGAAGGGGATGACCATCCCAGACAGAAGGAGTGTACTAATCATTAGTCAAGGATATACAGTATTTGGTGAAACAAGTGGCAAGCCTTGACCATTTCTCTTGGGCTTATTTAGTTGTTCCTGCCTGTTGGAAGATAGAACCATTACAGCTGACATAAGATTCAGGTGATCCATCTAAATAGTTTAAGAATACTATAGCAAAATATAGTCAATCCTAGGAATGTAATTTAAAAATCAAATACACTTTATGAATATAAGCATGCAATGAATTTCACAAACTCAGTGCTATGGTCTGCTATTTGCTCATATTATAGGTATTGCATAAAACTGGAGATGCTGTGACATTTGTTTCAAGAAATGGAAATGTGTATGAATGTTTTCACACAGACCACAGCCAAGGAAGTGTGCTTTGCAGTGTCATTTTTTTCTCTATAGGATTTTATACATGGTAGGAAAAAATATGGAGGATATGGTAGGAAAATGTGGGAAGTTTTACAAATAAAATACATAATTTATGGAGCCACTTTAATTTTATTTCTGAAGTAGGGTTATTGCACAGCAGCTCTCTTATCTGGAAGCAGTTTAATATCCACTAGGTAAAGTAATGATTTTTTTTTTTTGCATAATGGCCAAAACTAAAAAAAAAAAGGTTCCCATATTCCCTTGTTATTTATACCCAGGTATGACAGCAGAGCAGTTTGTTTCTGATGGGCCTCATTTGAAGCTATATAACAACGAAAAAAAGCAGTGGAATTACTTAATGAATTGGCAGCATGCAACCATGTACCTCTTCTATGGCATCTCAGGGCTAGTGGACATTGTGACTCACAGTACGAATGTATTACCAAAGGCCTTAGACCGAATGATGCTCTCACTTGCTGTTTTTGTGGAAGGTGAGCTTATGGTATTTCGCTGCACTGTTTATGCAGAAAAGTTTTCTGAATCCAAATGAAAAATAATAGACAAAGTTTATTATGGTACTGTATTTTCTGGCGTATAAGACTACTTTTGAAACGAAAAAAAGTCAACCAAAAATCGGGGGTCGTCTTATACGCCGAGTATAATTTTCCAACTCGATCCTGCACCAATCACTGCAAGGCTGCTCGGACTGCCTCTCTAACTCAGCCAATCCAAGCAGGCTTTTTATGCATGCAAACGAATTTTCCAACTCGATCCTGCACCAATCACTGCAAGGCTGCTCGGACCGCCTCTCTAACTCAGCCAATCCAAGCAGGCTTTTTAATTAAAAAAGAACTGGTGTTGCCTCGGAAGTGGGGGGGTAGTCTTATACAGCGAATATAGGCCTAAACCTATGTTTTAACTATAAAATTAGGGGGTCGTCTTATACGCCGGTCGTCTTATACGCCGGAAAATACGGTAACTATGTCATATAATCAAAATGACATATAACAGAAATAGGGAACAAGAATAGATGTTTAAAGATTATGAATTAATAAGCCTGATTCTTTATTAGGGATACATGCAGAGTGGAAGACTTGTTTTATTTAAAGAGATTAAGAATTCATTAAGTCTGAGGATAAATTACATTCAAAGAGAGTAAGCAAAAATCATTGTGGGTACATCAAGGATGTTGTTCAACATGTAAACAACCGAAAACCTTCTGCAGTAGAGCCCTGAATTATATTTATCTAGCATCTGCTTAAAGCATATGGCTCAAGTAAATAGATTGTGTTATTTCTTTGTTTGTTTGTTTATTTAACTTTATACAAAGTTTTAACTGTATATAAAGTTAAATATACCATCTTTCTGCAAATTTGAATGCCTACATCCTATATATGTTTAAAGATTCAAAATAAGATCATGACCATGACACTTGTACATTATATCTCCTCCTGTGGTAGCAATAACAGCTTCCAAGCATTTTCTATAACTTTCTAAGACTTTTTGGAATAAAATGCAATCATGCATGAAACCTGTAGAATAAAAAGTAGTTGACTTCTCATTCACTTTCACCAGGTTTTCTATTTTATTATCACATCCATGGGCGTTCCATGCTAGATTTTCATGTTCATCAGTTACTTTTAATAACTACCGTTGGAGGTGCTCTCTGCATATTCTTGGAAGTCTTTTTCCACAATAGCATTGTTCTTGAGATGTTCCGAACAAGTCTTTGCATATTCCATGGTAGTTGGTTCTGGCAGGTGAGTGAATAATTTTTCTTTTCCTTCCCTTCCCCTGCCACGCCCACCAAGCCACGTCCACAGAACCGATAGTAAATTTTTTAAAAATCTCACCATGTTCCCTATGCATTCTTACCAAAAAAAAACAACAACAAACCAACAACTTTTGAGATTAGAACCAGGATCAGCAAATGAGATCCTCAGACAGCTGCTGAAGATTTATTGTACACCAAGTTATTCACTAATTCAACCCTTCTCTGCTTCTTTTTATCTTCTAAGGTGAGTGCAGTGTAGATATTGGAAATTACTTTGAATTTTTGCAAACAATTATAGTAGAGTGATGACCACTGTTTGTTCTTCTATCAGTGCCTGCATCAGTCATTTTATCTCCATTTGCTTGTTTCTTCAGAGGAAAAGAGTCTTAGTTGCCAGCATTTGCCCACTGTCCTGCTCCATGGAATTCTGAGATAGACCAAGATAACAAATTAGGCAGTATTGGCAAACTTTTTAATGATCAGAAAGAGGGATTTTTTGGTAATAGTTGAGAGATGAATGGGAGGATAGATGAGCTCAGGTTAGCAGAACTGTGAGGCAAAGTACAGGTATTCCTTGACTAATTACCACAGGTGGGACCAGAATTTCAGTTGTTAAGCAAGATACCATAGTTGTTAAGTGACTCATGTCCAATTTTATGACCTTCTTGCCACAGTTGTTAAATGAATCATCGCAGTTAAGTGAATCATGCAATGTTTCCCCGTTTACTTTGCTTGTTGGAAGCCTGCTGCAAAGGTGACAAATGGTGAACATGTTACCTTGGGAGGCTGCAACCATCGTAAATACATACCTGTTGCCAAGTGTCTGAGTTTTAATCATGTCACTATGGAGATGCTGTGATAGTTGTAAGTGGAAGGACCTTTTTTAGTAATGTTGTAACTTCAAATGGTCAAACAAATGATTCTTAAGTCAAGGATTACCTTATATTGGGTCATGTGGCACATTTGGGTAAGGTCAGAATTTTACAGTTTTTTTCTTCTCTATGAATTATGGGGTTATTATCAAGCCTACTTTAGTGTTTTATTTATCAGACCATATGTCACTGCTTTTAGCACCAGCGTATATCCCTCTTAGGAGATGGGCTCTGCCTGTAATAAAGACAGTGAAATCTTGGCCAGAAAATGCTTCCCAACAACTTCAGGATTGTTTTGAGAACACAAATTGGGATGCCTTTTACCACCTTGACCTAGAGGAACACACTGCAACTGTTCTGTGCTATATCAAACACTGCACAGATACTATCACTATGGATAAACGTATTAGGATCTATCCCAATCAGAAACCCTGGATGACCAAGGAAGTCCAGCGCTTCTTGCGTGACAGGACCAAAGCCTTTAGGTATGGTGATGGGCAAGATACAGTGTTGCCAGAGCTAATCTGAAGAAAGGTATTCAGAAGGCCAAGACTGAGTATAAGAGGAAGATTGAGGATAATTTCTATAGAAATAACATGAGCAGATGTGGTGAGGGATTCAACAAATTACAAACCATCAACCGACCAATGTCATCCCTGCTTCATTGGCAGAGGAACTGAATCATTTCTTTGCTCGCTTTGAGGTGGAGACATCAGAGACAGATAAAATACAACCACCAGCCAATTGTAGCCCCTACCTCATTGTGGAGGAACAGGAGGTGAGGAGCATTCTGAGGGCTGTGGACCCTAGAAAGGCTGCCGGTCCTGATGGTATTTCTGGCCTGAGTGCTTAAAGACTATGCTGATCAGTTGGCTGGAGTCTTTACCAGGATCTTCAATCGGTCTTTATCCCAGGCCACTATTCCATCTTGTTTGAAGGCTTCCACCATTGTTCCGCTGCCAAAGAAATTCCCTATCAATAACCTCAACGATTACAGACCAGTGGCACTTACTCCTATCATCATGGAGTGCTTTGAGAAATTGGTCTGCAGGCACATCATTTCTGTTCTTCTGCATACATTTGATAAACACCAGTTTGCATACAAAAAAAATAGATCTACAGAAGACGCTATAGGCATCACTCTTCACACTGCTCTGACTCATCTAGAACAGTGGGGGGCGGCTATGTGAGGATGCTTTTTGTGGATTTTAGTTCTGCATTTAACACAATTCTTCCACATAGACTAGTGTCTAAAATTCTGGACCTTGGGCTTTCTAATTCAATCTGCCTTTGGATTATGGATTTCCTATCTGGCTGCTTACAGGGGGTCAAGATTAGGTAATCATACCTCTTCAGCCCTTATTCCTAACACTGGTACACCACAGGGTTGTGTGTTGAGTCCCTTACTCTATACTCTTTATGTGCATGACTGCATTCCCACTCACGCTAGTAATACTATTGCTAAATTTGCAGATGATACAACACTGATGGGACTTATCTCTGGGGAAGATGAGTCTGCCTACCGAGATGAGGTGGACCGGTTTCTTTCGTGGTGTGGAGACAATAACTTGGTCCTCAACACCAGTAAGACCAAGGAGCTTATACTGGACTATAGAAGGAACAGATCAGAGATCCAGTCCTTGCTTATCAATGGAGACCAAGTGGAACAAGTGACCAGTTTTAAGTTTCTAGGTGTTACCCTAAAAGAGGACCTAACCTGGGGTGCTGACATTGCAGCCCTGGTAAAAAGGGCCCAGCTGAATAAAAAACTGCTGGTGACCGTCTACCACTGTACCATAGAGAACACTTTAACATACTGCACCTCTGTATGGTTTGCCAATTGCACAGTGGCAGATAGGAAAGCACTCCAGAGGGTTAATGTCATTGCCCAGAAGATCATTGGTTACCCTCTCCCCTCTTTGGAACAGCTTTATAGCTCCCACTGCCTTGAGAAAGTTCAAAACATTCTCAAAGATCCATCTCATCCTGGGAACCCTTTGTTTGAACTATTACCATCTGGCAGATGGTACAGAATAATAAAAACAAGGACAAAAAAGCTGAAAAACAGCTTCTATCTCAGGGCAATATTATTTATTATTTATTTATTTATTATTTAAATTTATATACCGCCTCCTCTTCCAAAGGGACTCGGAGCGGTGAACAGCCAGAGTAAAAATACACATGTGAAACATATATACAATATTACAATATTAAAAATTAAAAGAATTAAATATAATTGGCTTTACAAAAAATTAAAACAAGGGGATTAAGAAAAATTAGAAACCAGATTAAAATTTAAAAACCCCTAGGCCAGTCCGGCTTGCCGAAACAAATAAGTTTTTAGCGCACGACGGAAGGTCATGAGATCAGGGACGGCCCTCATCTCCAGGGGTAATTCATTCCAGAGAGGGGGTGCCCCCAATGAGAAGGCCCGCATCCTCGGGGTCACCAGCCGTCCAGCCGGTGGCACCCTGAGGAGGCCGACTCTATGGGAGCGTATCGGTCGGCGGGAGGCCGATAATGGCAGGAGGCGGTCTCGCAGGTATCCCGGTCCCAAGCCACGGAGAGCTTTAAAGATAATAACCAAGACTTTGAAGCACACCCGGAGGGCCACCGGGAGCCAATGCAGCTCGCGCAGAAGTGGTGTAACATGGGAGCCTCGAGGAGCCCCCAATACCACCCTCGCGGCTGCATTCTGCACCAACTGGAGCCTCCGGATGCTCTTCAAAGGCAGCCCCATGTAGAGAGTATTGGCATAGTCTAGGCGGGAGGTCACCAGGGCGGAGATGACCGTGCGAAGCGCATCCTGATCCAGAAAGGGCTGCAACTGGTAGATCCTACGGGCCTGGCCAAAAGCCCCCCTGGCGACGGCCACCATGTGGTCTTTCAATGACAGCCGCACATCCAGGAGGACACCCAGATTGCGGGCCCTCTCTGTGGGGGCAAGAGTTTCCCCCTGCCCCACAGCCAGCGATGGAACCAGCTGGCTGTACCGGGGTGCTGGGAAGCACAGCCACTCAGTCTTAGATGGGTTGAGCTGAAGCCTGTTCCGCCCCATCCAACACCGCACGGCCTCCAGGCACCGGGTCATCACTTCGACGGCTTCATCGGGGTGGCCCAGGGTAGAGATGTAAAGCTGAGTGTACTCTTTTGAATTCTGCTGTATAGTGCAGTGTTGGTATGGTGTCGGGGGTTTTCGGTTCAATGTGTGAAGGGTGAAGGATGTGTGTTTGTGTTTATTTTCATGGTCATGGTCATGATGTGCACTGAAGATGGTGTTTGATTTCGTTGTACGAGGTGCAATGACAATATAAGTAAACCAAACTAAACTATTTAAACCCATTTTAGGATTTATGTTACATGTGTTTAAATGTAGCAAAACAGTTATGATACTTGCTTGTTTATTGAAAGCAGAAGTCTTTAGGATTTAGCAGCATTTAGGAAGTCTTTATGGATGCTATGATCTGATCATTCATTAGCAGGATTATTAGAATGTTTTCATATGATGCATTTCTTTGGGCACAGGACTACCTTACTTTGAAATAATTTGATATTTCCTCTTTTATAAGAATGGATAGCTAACTTTAGTATTAGAATAGAAAGGGATAATAGGTATCGTTATAACTTTTCTTGTAGAATTTTAATTTCTATCGCATCTTTCTATTATTATGGAAACCTAGGTAGCATATGGAACCTATCTAAAGGTAAAGACTTGTGATTAGATTAGATTCTTCTAGCCTGCCCAAATATAGTGAATATCAAATAAAGTTAATATCTAAATCAGCCTTCTCCATATTATTCTAGTATAATGGAGAAGATATTGGAAAGTTCCAAAGACCTAAAGAATGTCTTTGTAGGCAAAACTGATATAAAACAATTCTAACTCTGCATTCTTATAATAGAGGCAGATAATCTGCCATCTTTCTGGCATATACAGCCCTCAATCTCAGTTTATGTGGCCTTCAGCCTAATTAAAGAACTGTGCAAGAGATAAATTTTTCATCAGAATTATTGGAACTGAGAGAACAGAAAAAAGTGGATATCAGAATGAGAATAGGCATTTTCAAAGAAGTGGTGTAAACTTTGCTTTTCACTCCATTTATCACCTACTTCAGCACTACTAACTATATGGGGAAAAATGTATCTCAACCAAAAAAAAGTAGCCTGCCTTAGCCTTAAGCTATAATAAAGAACACACAAGGTAGAAAGGAAATCTTATAATGATTTATTTATGTAATTTATATAGCCACCCTTTCAAAAACAATGAAGGATGATACTAAAAAATAAACAAATTTAAAATATAGGACATAAAGCGGTTTTCACCTAAAGGCAATTCAAAATTTGAAACAGCAATCCCAGATAGCTGTACAAATCCCCCTGACCCAATTCCAGGGTCTTCAAAGCATTACTAAAAGCAGGAAAATTTGGGCCCATGTGAATCTGGAGGGGTATACTATTACACAGGGTAAACCAGTTTGAGAAAAGGTATGTTAGATATGAATGACCAAACTACATATGTAGAGTGTAAACTAGCTGTTTTATTATTCTATGCTAATCTCACAGGAAATTTACCAGACTGACAACCTGCTCCTGGGAAAGACTGGATAAAGTCCAACAACATTCAAGAAATCAGCCTTTGCCTTCTTGTGTTTACTTAATGACTCCACCCTAATTCCTGATAAGATAGTTGCTTCCCAAACCTGCGTATATTGCCCAAAATTGGGTAAAAGTGGTTTTTCTTTCAATAAAGACACAGAAACTCATTACCCAATCATAACTGGAACATTTAAATAAGGACTTTCTAATAGGCAGTTTTGGATAATAAAAGAGGAAAACTAGTTTAAGAGATGGGCCCTGAAGCATGGGACCCTACCAGATCTTATTGAGAAGCAAATATAATTAAAAAACATTTCTAATTTTTCACAGATTGGATTTGTCCTTTATCCTCCAAGTGGAAGTACAGAATGGAACCAAGTAGATTACAATAACATCATGTTTCTGACCATGTGCTATTGCTGGCATTATGCAATTACACTTCTTATCATGGCAATCAATTATACTCTAGTCAGCTGGTAAGTAAATATTATTGGTATTTTAAAGAGCTCCACTTAAATGTCAAGAATTTCTTATTTTATTCAAAATCCCTATACATTCAAAAATAGGTCCTCCAACTGGATAGGAATGAAAAATTATAGTAGTCTACAGATGCTATGGCATTCAGTCTACAACTTTGATGCCTGCATATAAATTGCAAAGAAATTGTGTATATAGTTGTATACATAATAAAATATAAAAACTGTTCATATTAGTGCTGGAAGAATGTCAACTCTTTAATTTCTTCCTGAGATTCTTTTAGTTAGCTTATTTATTTTGAGATCTATGTAATCCTTCAGTGCAGCACACAGGTTTAGAAGAATTTACTATATAAAACTAAGGAAAGCAAAGCTTTGATTATGCCTATTATTTTTGTTGTTTTATAATTTAATATTCCCAATAGGTTGTACTTCTCTGAGATTAGAATACAAGTTCAGAGGACAAAAACATATTGAGGCAGCAGATTAAGCCATGCATTGGGTTTCATATATCACAGATCTATGTGACACAGATTAAAATACATTAAACTGGTTGCCACTGGACATAATACCCTAGTGATGTTAAGCATTAAGAATGAGAGGTATATTATCCATCCATATAAATATGTATGCAGATTAATTTCTTGGCCACATAGTAGTATAATAAGATGAACTTTGGAAAAAGAAGGTTAAATATTGGAAAATAGATGGAATATTAGAGTTGGTTTTTGCATTCAATGTACCATCTCATATAAAAATAATAATACCCTCCTTCATCACTGATGAAGAATGTGTGATGATTTAGCATGAATTGTTCTTGTGTTTTTTTTTCTCCAGGGTGGTTCGTACCAAAATAATACAAATCCCATCCATGGAAATTGGATTATTGAAACCAACTGAGCAAGAACAGGAGTCAGAAGATGAAATTTAATTCTACAGAAACATTTTCTTATCACTCACTTTCTATTTTAGTATTTCTAGTCTCTGGTGATTCTATTTTTTCATTATTTAGTCTTACACAATTTAGATCTTAATTTATGAAAATCCCATTATGGCATTGTTTTTCTCAACTGAAGTAGAAATATATGGCATTGTAGCAGTAGCATCTCAAATGAGAATCAATTCTGGCCATTAACAAATGATGGATCCACTCTTTCATTCTTTTTCGCAAACTGGGAAAATTTCACATATTTTTAAAAAGCCAGATGCAATTGTAATGCAGCAAAAAACTGGATATATATTGCAATAGTAAAATGGATCAATTATACATTAAAACTATTTATAAAGAATTTTTAGGATAGATTTCAAATTTATATTTGTAAATGTATTGGTTTATTTCTTCTTTTTTATTTTTGTAATTATTTATTATCAAAGAATACAAAAACCCAAATACTTTGTTTAAGCAAATAATGATTTCCCCAAATTACTGTGTTTATTACTTTGCATATAAAAATTACCTGCAGCAGAGCTGGCTTATTTTTATAAAAAGAAGAAGAAAACTATGAGGTCAAAGTTCATTTCAGATGATTTCTATACTTTGAATTTATTCAGTGCAGAGAAAACTCATGCCAAATATGAAATCCCTATTTTGAAATGAAGCTTATACAAATGTTGGAAAAGAGATTGACTGGGTTTGCACATTATGAAGCATCTTTCTCCAAGTCATTAAAGCACCTGTGCAAGGCACTTGGGATGTGCATGTGTATGTGTCCAAAAAGTCATCATCAGGCTGTGACCATTCAATCGCAGCCCACCCGTTCTTTAGTGGGTGTCACAGAAAATTTTGCTGCATAAAGACTGCAAACTTATGAATCATTGTCAGATAGGATCACAGTTGGCATCTTTTGTGAAATGAAGATTAGTACAGCTTTACAAAACATGAAGAGGATTTGACTGCAGACAGTGTGTTTTTGATAAGTAAACCAAGAATTGTTATTTTTAAACAAATCCTCCCTCCTCTCCCCATTTTTGTCCTTATGCTAACATACCTTTCCAGTGTTGTAGGATGGTGAAAATCAGGGATGGTATTCAGGGGTTCGGACAGGTTCAGGTGATTCTCTGGGGAAAAAATTGACTGGTTCAGAGAACTGGTAGGGTAAATTTTGACTAGCCCCGCCTCCCCATCCCGCTCTTACCTCTTACCTCAGTCCCTAGCGGTTTTCCGAACCAGTCAAAAAACCTGTTTTTTATTAGCTCAGCTGATTCGCCTGGCAGAGCTGATTGGTGGGCCTCAGCTGAGCTAAAAACCAGCACCATCATAATTGGTTCTAAGAGAGTGCTCAGCCCGCCATTATTTTTCTTGCCTCTCCGGCATAGCAGCACACACACTGTGTCTGTGTGGCTCCTCGCCTGCCTGCCAGTGGCCCAACTGATCTGCCTGCCAGTGCCAGGTAAGCCTGCAAGTTACGGCCTAGCAAGTTGCCCCCCCCACCACCATCCCCGGCTTCCAGCTTGCTTGCCTTGCTTCATGCCACAGCTGCATGCCATGTAGCACCGAGAAGCTGCATGGCCACACTGGCTGAGAACAAATTCCCCAAGGATTTCTTAAAAAAAAAAACTTTATTAATTTTACAATTAAAATAAACATCACATACACAAATGTAGAAAAGAAAAAAAGAAACAGAGTTGAGAAGTAAGAGAGAAAAGAGAGAAAAAGAAAAAGTAAGAGTAGAAGAAAAATCAAAAAGTGATTAAAAACAATTTCATCTTCAACAGTTTGTGGGTCATTATTTCTATCCTTATGCCATATTTACAAGTAATCCTTAATGCAAATATATAATTACCACGATTATAGATTATCATCTTTTACAATATTATGTAGCCCATCTTTTATCTAACCATTCATACCAGAAGTTCCAGTTCTCATAGTACATTGATGTTTCTTTCGCTTTTAATGTTAGGGTTAATTTATCAATTTCTGCTCAATTTAATATTTTTTAATAATCATTTCCTCTGGTGGAGTATGAGGCTGTTTCCAACATTGTGAAAAGGCCAATCTAGCTGCCGTCAATATGTGCAATATTATATACTTCACTTTTTTGGGAAATTGTTTATTGAAGATCCTTAATAGGAAGAACTCTGGTTTGAATTCAATCTGTTCTGTTGTCATTTCCTCCAGCCATGTTTTAATTTTCTGCTTCTACACAGGACCACCACATGTGGAAGTATGTTCCCTCTTTTTTGCATTTCCAGGAATTTGGACTCATATTGGGGTGCATCTTCGCCAATCTCAAGGGGGAGAGATGCCACCTATAAAACATTTTGTAAGCATTTTCCTTGTACGATGTCGATTTTGTGATTTTATTATTTCTATTCCAGACCCTCTCCCATTCTGTTAAGGTGATACTACGTCCTATGTTCCTACTCCAGGATATCATGTTTCCTTTGACTATTTCTTCCTCTAATTTTGTCTCTAATAGATAATTATAAAATTTTGTTACATTTTTTTTGTCTGGGCCTAGGAGAATTTTGTCCAATTGCTGAGGTTTATTATAAATTCCAAATACTTTCTTATCCTGTCTAAATCTGTTTTGGACTTGAAGGTATGCCCAACAGTCAATTTGTAGTCCCTGATCTTGGAGGTCCTGCCATGATTTCAAATTTCCTTGCAAATTCAATAAATCATTATATTTAATCATCTTGGTAATATCCAAATTATTAGGGTGTATCATCGCCTCAATAGTTGAGATCCAGATCGGGATCTTTGCAATGTTTTTTCCTTACTTTCTTCCAATTGGTCATCTCTAATTAGGTGTTTGTGAAAATATTTCTGACTAGTTTTCCCTATATCCCATAAAAAGGCATGCCACCCCCTGTGTAAATCATGACCTTCTAGGACTAGAATTCTCTTGTTAGTTATGTTCACCCATTCTTTCAACCTTACTAAGGAGGCTGCACTGTGATACAGCTCCTAGTTTGGAAGAGCCATCCCTCCCCTGCTCTTCATGTCCTGCATTGCCTTTAAATTTATTCTCAGTTTTTTCCCTTGCCAGATAAATTTTGAAATTATGCTATTGAGTTCCACAAAGTATTTTTTATGAATTTTGATTGGTATTGTCTGAAATATATAGAGGAATTTTGGAAGAATAGTCATTTTAATGGCAGCAATCCTACCTAATAAAGAAAATTGTAGGTTACCCTATATTTCTAAATCTGTCTTTACCTGTTGCATTAATTTATCATAATTGTTTTCCTTTACTATCTTGCAATGTGCTGTCAACCATATTCCTAAATATTTAATTTTCTTTATCACTTGAATTCCCATCTCCTTTTCTAATTCTAATTTCTGTTTTTCTGTTAAATTTTTAGTCATTAATTTTGTTTTCTTTCTATTGATTTTAAGTCCTGACACTGCTCCAAATTGTTCTAATTCATTCATCTCTCTATTGGTTCTTCAATAAAAAAACCATGTCATTGGCGAATGCTTGCAACTTATATTCTTCTTTCTTAACCTTTAGTCCCTTTATGTCTGAGTTTTGTCTAATTCACATTAGTAATGTTTCCAAGGATAGTATGAAGAGCAAGGGTGAGAGTGGACAGCCCTATCTAACTCCCTTCTCTATTTTTATCGGTCGTGTATATTTCCCATTAACTGTAATATTCGCCTTTTGTGTGGCGTAGATAGTAGTTATAATATTTTCAAATTTAGTGCCTAAGTTCATATTATAAATTGGTTGAATTAAAAATTGCCAATTTAAATTGTCGAAAGCTTTCTGGGTGACTAGAAACATCAGGACTATTTGTTTTTCAGGATGGGCTTCATAAAATTCCAAAACATCTAGGACTATTCTTAAATTATTCCTGGTTTGCCTGTTCGGGAGGGATCCATTTTGATCTTTGTGTATATTTATTTATTTATTTATTATTTATTTATTTAATTATTTATTTATTTATTTATTTGTTCATGCTTCTATACCGCTCCCTCTCCCAAAAAGGGACTCGGGGCGGTGCACATTCAACAACGAAAACAGTACAGGTAACGGAGATGAAATAAATAAAAATCTAAATGGTTAAGAACAACACCCAACAGAAAGATTATCTAAAATTTAATTTAACCCGAATGATTCAATTGGCTAGACCGGCCTGCTTGAACAACAAGGTCTTGACTGCGCGCCGGAAGGTGAGGATATCCGACATGGCTCGTGTCTCCGAGGGGAGACAATTCCAGAGGGATGGGACTCCCACAGAGAAAGCACGAAGTCTCGGGGCTGCCAGTCGGCAGTGATTTAGTGGTGGGACCCCGAGCATGGCGACTCTGTGGGAGCGTACTGGGCGGCGGGAGGTTGTTGGTGGCAGAAGGCGGTCCCGTAAGTATCCAGGTCCCGAGCCATGGAGCACTTTGAATACTATTAGTACCACCTTGAATCGAATCCGAAAAGCCACAGGAAGCCAGTGCAGCCGGCGGAGAAGAGGTGTTATGTGGGCGTCCCGAGGGGCGCCGATGATCATCCGCGCGGCGGCATTCTGAACTAACTGTAGCCTACGGAGAGTCTTCAAGGGGAGCCCCATGTAGAGAGCATTACAGTAGTCCAAACGGGAGATGACGAGAGAGCAGAGGTGACTGTGCGAAGTGCGCCCAGATCCAGGAAGGGTCGCAATTGGTAGATCAGACGAATCTGATAAAAAGCACTCCTGGTGGCGGCTGCAATATGGTCTTCCAAAGACAGTCGCACATCCAGGAGTACACCCAAGTTGCGTGCCCTTTCCACAGGGGATAGTGTCTCTCCTCCTATGGTCAGCGATGGAATAAGCTGACTGAATCTGGGGGCAGGAAACCACAGCCACTCGGTTTTGGTCGGGTTGAGACGGAGTCTGTTTTGACCCATCCAATTTCGTACGGCTTCCAGGCACCGGGTCATCACCTCGACGGCTTCGTTGGGGTGGTCTGGAGTGGAGATGTACAGCTGAGTATCATCAGCGTACTGGTGGAATTCCACTCCAAAGCCACGGATGATATTACCTAGCGGCTTCATATAAATGTTGAACAGCAGGGGAGAGAGCACTGACCCCTGAGGCACCCCACAGAGTAGGGGTCTCGGGGACGATCTCTGTCCCCCTGTCAACACAAATTGCGAATGGTCGGAGAGGAAGGAGGAGAAACATTGAAGCACGGTGCCTCCAATCCCTAGCCCCTCCAACCGATGCAACAGGATACTGTGGTCGACAGTATCGAAAGCCGCCGATAGATCGAGGAGGACCAGAACAGAGGAATGGCCTCTGTCCCGTGCCCTCCAAAGATCATCCATCAACGCGACCAACGCCGTCTCAGTGCTGTGCCCGGGCCTGAAGCCCGATTGGAGGGGGTCAAGATAATTCGCTTCATCCAGGTACTGCGGGAACTGACGTGCCACCACGGTCTCTATAACCTTCGCTACAAAGCGAAGGTTGGAGACAGGACGATAATTGGATAGTAATGCTGGGTCCAAGGACGGTTTCTTGAGGAGGGGACGAACCACCGCTTCTTTCAAAGCAGTGGGTAGAAACCCCTCTCTCAAGGAAGCGTTTATAATGCCTTGGAACCAGCCTCGTGTTACCTCCCGAGTGGCTAGAACCAGCCAGGAGGGACACGGGTCTAATAAACAAGTGGTAGCATTCAGTCCCCCCAGTATTCTGTCAACGTGTTCTTTGGTAACAGAGTCGAACTCAACCCAGTTGACCTCACCGATATCTGATCCCGCCCTCTCGTCTGGAGAGGACCAGTCGGAGTCCAAACCGTTCCGAATCTGAGCGATTTTATCCTGGAGAAATATGGAAAATTCCTCAGCTCGACCTTGCAAAGGGTCATCCTGTGACTCCACTTTTAATAGGGAGCGAGTCACCTTAAACAAGGCAGCTGGGCGGTTTTCTGCGGATGCAATAAGGGTGGAGAGGTAAGTTCTCCTCGCCATCCTTATCGCCACTAAATACGTCTTAATATAAGCACGTAGTAGTGTTCGGTCAGAATCAGAACGGGTGGATCTCCAACTACTCTCTAGGCGTCTTTTCCGGCGTTTCATCTCCCTCAGCTCCTCGGAGAACCAAGGGGCTATCTGGGAGCGGCGCCGGGTCAGAGGCCGCAAGGGCACAACCCGATCAAGTGCTTTAGCAGCCGCCAAATTCCAGGCGGCAACCAAGTCCTCGACCGAGTTGTGTGTGTGAGTTTCGGGGAGTGGCCCAAGCTCCATCAGGAACCTTTCAGGGTCCATCAGGCGCCTGGGGCGGTACTATTTTAATGGCCCCGCCTCCCTGCGGTCAAGAGGTGTGGAACGGAAGTCAAGCTTTAGGAGTGAGTGGTCTGACCATGACAGGGGTTCTATGACTATATTCCCTACACCCAGATCACTCTGCCACTGATCAGAGACAAAAACTAAGTCTAGGGTATGACCTCCGATGTGAGTAGGGTCCCGGATTAATTGGGTTAGGCCCATGGCTGTCATGGAAGCCATGAACTCCTGAGCAGGTCCCGAGGTACCGCCGGCAGAGGGAAGGTTGAAATCACCCATGACCATAAGCCTAGGGGTCTCAACCGCCATGCCAGCAATAATCTCAAGAAGCTCAAGCAGGGCAGATGATGCATAGCAGGGAGCCAGGTAAGCGATCAACAAGCCCTTCTGAACCTTGGAACCAAACTTCACGAAAAGAGATTCACATCCAGACGTCTGAGAAACAGTGGACTCCCTCGGACAAAGATCTTCCTTGATAACTAACGCAACACCTCCACCCCTTCCCTGGGTCCTCGGCCGATGAAAAGCCCGAAACCCGGCCGGGCACATATCGACCAGAGGGACACCCCCCTCTGGGCCCAGCCAGGTCTCGGTGATACCCACCAGGGTATATACTCATATATATACTCATTCAGGATTCTTTTTAATCTATTTGCTATAATAGTAGCAAATATTTTATAGTCAGTATTAAGCAAGGAGATTGGCCTATAATTTTGTATATTTCTGGGGTCCAAATCCTCCTTCGGGATTAGTGAAATCAATGCTCCCCTTCACGAGTCTGGCATCCTGGCTGCAAGTAAGACATCGTTAAAGACTTCCATCATGAGGGGTCCTATTTGTTCTCCTATTGCCTTATAGAGTTCCCCTGGAATCCCGTCTGGTCCCAGAGATTTACTGTTTTTTTGGTTTTCTATTGCTATTTTCAATTCTAACCAGGTGATACCTTTATTTAATAATTCTCTCATCTCTTCCCCAATTATTTTATCCTTTGTTTTGTCCAGGTAATTTCTTATTTTATCTCATTTACTCCCTCCTTTTTATATAGATCTTCAAAGTATTTATGGGTGATTTCTTTTTTCTGTTCTATCCCATGTTGAGTATCACCATTTCCATCTATTAGTTGGCAAATTAATCTTTTTTCTTTCTCTTTTTTAAGTTTATATGACAGCCATCTCCTTGGCTTATTGGTGTGTTCAAAATATATCTGTCTAGTTGTGTTCAAATTTATGATCATTCTCTCTTGTTCAATTAAGTTTAATTTATGTTTAGTTACTATCATCTGGTTTTGTAATCTTAGATCCTTTGGGGTATTTTGTAATTGAATTTCTAACTCCTTAATTTTTTGTTGCAATTTATTTTGTTGGGCATATTTTTGTTTATTCCTCTTGGCAGTATACGAGATTGTTATACCTCTTATTACTGCCTTCATTGTGTCCCAAATGTTTTGTTTTGTAGTTACTTCATTATTATTTTCCTTTAAGAAGTAAGTTAATTCTTCCTTAAGTCTAGTCATATATTCCTTTTCTCTAATTAGCTGGGTGTTCAGCGTCCACATTTTCTTTGTTTTTTTCCTGTCCTTCCAGAGTATCTGAATTGGATTGTGATCTGCCCATTCATTAGGTAGGATTTCAATCTCTTTTAATTCATTTGCTATTTCCCCATTCATCCATATCGTATCAATTCGTGTTCATATTTGATGCAGGTTTGAATACAATGTAAATTGCTTTTTATCAGGGTTTAATCTTCTCCATATATCTATCAAATTTAGTTCCATCATCATTTCCATACATATTTTTGGTAACTCTTTTTTTCTTCGAATTTCTCCCTCTGTTGTGATCTTTTTGGTAGTCAACAATGGCATTGAAATTCCCTAAGATACAGATGTTTCTCTTTTCTAATCCTACTATTTTTTCGTATAAATGTTTAAAAAACTCTTTTTGATTTCCATTCGAGGCATAAATTACCACTAATATTATTGGAATAGAGTTGATCCAGATTGGCATAACCAGAGTTCTTCCTTCGGGATCCGAACTTATCAAGTCTACCTTCATATCATCCTCAGAGGCTTCCGGTGGTAAGGCAAGACGAACAGAAGTGTAGAAGTCCGTTTGCAGCTTTGCTGAACCCTTTCTTGCAGTAGGTACGATCCTTTGGGGGTGCACGAATCCCAGAGAGAAACATGCCAGTGCGGGGAGACTCGAGCTGCAGTGTGGGGAAGGCAACCTCCTCTGCAAAGAAGAACCCAACAAGCAAGAAACAGCTGTCATATATATGATGGCTCCAAAGTCCAGACTGCCACCGATGAAAGGAAGTGAATGAGTGAGTGACAGATTGTGGTGATCAACGCTGAAGAGTGTGGAAGACGGAATTTGCGGCAGAGACAGAGCTTCGAATGACATTCACCACTGAATGTTAATCTGGGATAATATAACCAATATATTACAACAACAGAAACAAATTTTAAAAGAAATGACTTCTACAACTACAACTCTGAAATATGGAAAGAAGCCTACCCCCACATCAACAACCATGACATCAACATTTTCACCTGCGGCACAAAAGACAATTGAGGAAACAATACCATTGGAGAAACTAGCTACTTTCTCGAATGCTAATATCCGATCGATCCTGCTCTCCCTACAAGAATCTATGCTGAATTTACAAGAAACGATGAAAAACCATAACAAAACAAGAGCAGATATAAATGAATTAAAAGAAGAAATGGGGAGACTAAAAGCAGAAATGAAAGCAGATATCTATAAAGTAGAGGAGAAAGTCAGAACAATACAGCAGGCGTTGGAGAAAAATGAAGCAACAATAAAAGAGGTAGAGAAAAGGACAGAACGAACTGAAAGGAAATTGGAAAGGGTAGATGAACATCTGAAGAATGTGAGTAAAGAAATGGAAGACTCACTGGTCCTTGAGATGGATAAGTCCACTGCATATCTGAGGTTCCAGAACATAGAGGAATCAAGAGAAGAAGATCTGGAGCAGGTGATGGCGGAAATACTAATGGGACTACTGGAAAAAGATAAAGACAACATTTTGAGAGAGTTAGATGAAGTTTATAGAGTCAGCACATACTATGCGAGGTGTCATAAAGGCCCAAAAGAAGTCCACATACGATTCGCAAGAAGGAGTGTTCGGGACACCATATACAAACTATCAAGAGAAGAACCAGTTCTATATAAAGGTAAAGAAGTCATTGTTCTTAAGCAAATTCCAAGAAGAATGAGACAACAAAGACGAGATTATAAATTTCTAGCGGCTCATTTAAGCCAAAAAGGTATCATATTCAAATGGCTAATCCCCGAGGGGATGTTAATCACTTGGGTGGAAAGGAAAATCAAAATAGATTCTATGGAGAAAGCTCAAGAATTTATGAACGGTTGATAGGCCAGGAAGAACAGAGCAGTTAAGATGAATTGGAAACGAACTCCCAAGAAGACTGAGACCTCCAAAAGAGGAGAGATGAACCCCTAGGAAACCAAGGGAATACCCAATTACAAGAAAGAGAAGAGGGTAAGATACTCTCTTAGTTACACAGAGAAAGTGGAGCAATCAGAAGACAAAGATCGAGACTCAACTAGAAAATGGAAGAGGAGAGGAAAATACTTTCAATCAACATAAACGGCCTCAACTCTATGACAAAAAGGAGAAAGATACTAGCCAAAGTAATTAAACAAAACACAGATATAATATGTTTACAAGAAACTCATATAAAAAAGTCAGATGAAAAATATTTAGAATGCCCAAAACTAGGGAAACTATATACTGCACTGGCAGATTCTGGGAAAAAGAAAGGGATTGCTGTGTATCCCAAGGATTTCTTTCTCTACCTGATTTCCAGCTCCGCCGTGTTTCTCACCATCGTTCGTGTATAGGGAAACAAAAGTTTGTGTGGGGCTAAAAAAAAAGTTCAATCAATTCCAACGTCTCACGAAAGAAAAAGATCATGAGAAGTTGGAATTGATTGATTGAACTTCTTTAGCCCCACACAACTTTCGTTTCTCTGCACAGGAACGATGGTGAGAAACACGGCGGAGCTGGAAATCAGGTAGAGAAAGAAATCCCTGGGAGAAGGGAGGGCATCTGGGTGGTGGTGGGTGGGGAAAGCTCCTTGGAGTAGCACTGCAATGGTCAAATGGGCAACAGAGTGGCCGGCATGAGGTGAGGAGGCCACTTTCCTTCTCTCTCCTTTCCTCATGCTGGCTGCTACATTTCCCATTTCTACATTGCAGCGCAGCATCCAGGAATTCACTGATAGCATTTGGTGGGGTAATTTACCTGGCCAAACTAACCCTGCAGTCTCCCCTACATACATTGGGCTCAGCAGCAGTTTTGATGGGTCGTTCCCTCAGTGGCAAACAAAACAGTGCCATGGTGCTGTGCCTCTTCCTGCCTCGCAAGTGCGCCCAGTCACTTTTGAAATCCAGTGCCACTTCTCTGTCTGCCGAGCCAAAGCAGCTGATCGAAGAGTGCTGGATTTCAAAAGCCAAGGAAATGGAAAGCAACTTTTCAAAGCAAAGGAGGCAAGGGAGGAAACTGCAGGATTAAAGTTAAAAGGCATCTTGCGATTAAAATCGCCACCAACTTTCCTAAAATGATTTGAAAACAACCAAGCAATTTGGCTTCTCTGTGCAAGCTCGCATCATTCTCCCCAATGCTGCTTGGTGGGCCATGCTTTTCCGTGTCTTTTTAGCATGCGAAAGGGCTGATTCCTGGTGGGGCGTGGGTGCACGGAACTACGGGCGCTCGAAGCCATGACTGGCATTCTGTGCGATTGGCTAAATCAGGAAGTGAAGCTCTTGTAGAGAGTGGGTGAGTCCAAGGAAATGGGGTGTGATTGCTTTGAGGTGCCAGGGGAGGGGCGTCCCTCCACTCCCTGGTTTCCTGCAGGCTCCACAAATTCTGATTCATTCTGGGATTTCAAGTGAATACCTGAATTTGTCTACATAAAAGGCTGATGGGTTTGTTTGTGTGGAAGAAAATGACTTTGCCTAAAGTTATTTTCTCTCTTTTTTAAAAGACAAGTTTTATTCAATTTTTTACATTGCAAATACTAAAAGGCTCTTTTCAGTGGACAACGTATTTCTGGGTCATCATTTTTACATGCAAATATGACAATAGTTATATATTCATTTTTTACATTCAACTTCCTATTTTATTTCATTTTTACTTAATTCTATTATTACCTTTTCCATTCTAACTTTTACAGAAGAACAAATTAATTCTGATCTCTAATATTAATCTCAATCTAAACATCCTCTCGTTTCATTTAAACCTTAATATTTCTTTTAAGAAAAAAGATAATATGTGTTTGCCTAATAAAAAAAATTATCAATGTCTTTCCTTCCTCTTAATAATCTATCTTAACTTATTAATACTCTTTTCTCATTTGAATAGTTCTTTTATCTGTCAGACTTTCCATTTCATCGCATATTCTTTCCATAATTCTAAATTAATACAAGCTTTTACACAAGAGAAAAAAACATAGGTTTCTCCCCCTTTTACTAATTTGAGTGGTTAAAATAATAATAGTCATTCCCTAAAACTACATAACATTATATATCTTTTCAGTTGGATTCTGCAATGTATTTTCCCCCTTTGATTATAAAATTTATTTATAATTTCAAGACAGAGATAAGAATAAAAAATAACTAATTCTGATCACTGATATTAATCTCATTTTAAACATCTTCACAATTTATTTCAATTAATTCAATTTATTTAATAGACATTAATGTTTCTTATAAGAATAAAAATATAGATTCATCTAATAAGAAATATCAGTGTCCATCCCTTCTTTAATATTCTATATTACCCTATTTTCTAAGTATTTTATTATTGCAAATATATTCTTATTACCCCTCATCTCAATGCGGAATCCCCCTTTTTAATTCCTTAACCATTATCTCCATGAAAGCAGTTTCCTTTCATCATTTTATAGTTCCCATATTTCTTTATTTCCTGCTCCTGTTTCTTATTGCCTCTCTTTCCTTTCATTTTCCCATATCTTTTCTCCTTCCAGTTTGTATCCCTCTCTCTCTTTATATCTTCTTTTCCCCTTTTCTGCTGCGCCTTTCCACCTTTCCTAATTTCACAGGTATTCCCATTTTTAATTACCTTCTTAGATCTCAAATTTTTAACCTCCCTTCTTTTCCCACTTCTTTGTGGTGTTCTTTTAATTGTCTCTTTAAGATGGCTTCTCCTTGAACTAACTCCTCCTTTTCTGAAGTTTTTTTTCTTCTTCTTCAATCGCCATTTCCATAGCTTCTAAAACAGAGCAAAGTGATTCACTTCTTTCTTGTAGTAATTCTTTCATATTTTTAAATTCCATTTTTAATTCCCGAAGAGATATCATCATTGCATACTTTTGTACCTTGTGATCATTTAAATCCACCAAAAACTTTTATTTTCCTTCTTTCTTCTTCCGGTTTTCTAGATTCACAATTATTCCAATCCAGGGTCTATACCAAAATCACCAATTACTCCTGCAATCAATCTTTCCTTACTTCTTTTATTCTAGTTCAACTTTCACTATCTGAGATTCTTGCTTTGTTATTTCAGTATTTCTTTAACATTGTATCAACTCAAGTTCAGAAAGAAACAGGATATTTTCCCTCTTATTTAAATTTAAATTTTTGTCCACAAGATGGCATTCTCTGTTATACAAAGTCTTCACTTTTTCCTCCTGTTTTGTTATTCAGGGCTTTTAGATTCTCAATATTCCAATAATCAAATCTCCAGTTTATGTATTTATTCCCCCTTATTTTTACTTTTTTTTTTGGACAATCTTAAATCCAACTTTAATTTATGCCTGTTTGTTGTCAAAGTATTTTAATCCAATTTAATTATCTTCTTCCGGCTTCTTCCTTTCCCAGTTCGAAGCTCCGTTTAGCTGTCAAAGTTGTTTTTCTTATTTTTTTCCTTTCTTTTGTAATTCCACTACTTTCTTTTCTTTTCTTTTTTTTAAAGAAATCATTGTTACATTAATTCCGGGGAACCTTTTATTTATTTGGTTTCACCCAATTGTCCCAGCTCATATGCTATCCACTTCTTTCTTTACTCCTGCCCAAATCTTAGTCCAGCTGAGTCTTCCTCTTTGGGGTGGCCATTTTGGACCACCGTTTCAATTGTCTTCAGAGGGAAAAAAGCCAAGCCCAGAGGGGGAGTTGCAGCTCCCCTCAACCTGGCTGGCAGCTTCCCCTTACTTCACTGCTTCTCTGAGGTAGCTTCAGCCCCTAATTGCAATGATCGGGGCTCTTCAACGAAAGAGCACGGGCTGTAGCCGTGGACCATCACGATCTATGGCTCATCAGCGAGGAGGGCTCAACCCAGCCTAAAGTTATTTTCAGTGTTGAACAAAGCTTTGTTTTTGCTACTGGAAATTGTTTAAATAGCTTCTCATGGTCTGAGATAGTCATATTTAGAAAATTGTATTATTCACTTTGTTTTTCTAACTGGAAGTATAATTCACTTTTCATTCTGCTTTTTTAAAAAAGTGCATGCTCCCAATAACACTCTGACACTTTCCTTATCTCTCCAAACAGCCTAAAGGTGCAAATGTCTGGTATATAGGGTGCAAGTGACAGATGTCACATTGAATGATGTATGCAAAGCATGCCAAGAAGGTAACACTATAAGAAATGTGCTATTTCAGATATCAGTGGTTTTTTTTTTCATGTAAATGAAATTCTGGAGTGTTTCCTTATTATATCTCCTTGTTTATAAGTGGGATACATATAATCACTTTCAACAAACCCAAACACAAATCCCACAAAAGCTATACAAAGAACTGCTAAGATCTGTTTTTGGTTGTTTGTAGAATGTTTAGCAAGAAAGTTGAATATACTGATCTTCATAAAAAATATCACACTTCATATTGCATTCATATTGGTTTCCTCTGTCCAGTTTAGGCTCCGTTCTGAAGATAAAATTTCTTTTTGGGCTCAATTCACATATGCTGGCAATATTCTGGGTCTCCATCTTTATGGCTTGCTATCACATTAGTCACAAGTTGCTTACATAAATCTGATTTAGTTTTAATGTCCAGTGCATTTCAAATATTAGTTTTCCCCCCATTATTAATTTTTACAAGTAATTCAAAGCAGCAAATATTCCAAATATTCCTCCTCCTCCTCCTCCTCCTCCTCCTCCTATCTTTCCCACCATAGTCCTGTGAGGTAGGCTGGACTGAGAGACTGGCCCAAAACCAACCAGTCAGTTGTTAACTCACTAAGCTGTTTCATAACTTTCCTGCAATGTGAAAAAGAGAGCTATCTGCAGCCAGTATTTTGTTTAGAAGTGCATCCACTTGTCTTGAAAAAGCAGAAAAATTATAAGCGTAGGACTGTGTTTTGCTATGGTGGACAGGGATGTATTTGTCTTCAATTCTTTAAACAAAATATGGCTTTTTCTAGGGAAGAAAGGCAGCTGCATACTCCCAGGAAAAAGGAATTTCCACAGAAGATCGTGGAGAATAATAGAGCTAAGAATCTGTGGGAGTTCTGGATCCAGAAGGACAGGCAAGGATTAGATAATCAACCGGACATTGTAGTGATAGACAAATTAATAGACAAAGACCAGAAGAGCTCAGGAGGCCAGGCAAGTGGGGCAAGGCAAGGCACCCCTCAACGTGAGTAATGTTGAGTTGGCCATGCCCACCCAGTCACATGATCACCAAGCCACAGCCACCCAGTCACATGGCCACCAAGCCACTCCCACAAAACCTGTAGCAAAATTTTTTAAATCCCACCACTGGTGAAAATCTTTAGAATGCTATATTTATACAGTGCCCAGAGCCTACACTTACTTTTAGTACCTTAATAAGTGATTTCTTAAACTGTTTTACTTTAAGTTTCAATTCATGGGTATCTGCAGGGCAGGGGCAGGGGACATATGTGACACACATATCAGAATTAAAATAGTGTCAAAAATGAGAAAAGTAGAAACAAAACAAGAGAAGAGCTTATAAAGACATTAAATCTGCAAACATTAGTTTCAGAAATAATCATTATAATTTCATTAGAACTAAAATTCAACTCAACTAATTGAAGAAAATTGAGCAGAGAGATACACAGGTCACAATCTACTGCTTGACTTTAGATGATGAAATGTAAGGCCCTTGCTCTTATATTTTGCCTTTTATCTTTAAATTAGAAGTAGACTGAACGCATCTTTCCAACCAAAATAGGCACTGCAAAAATATAGACAACCACCAGACGGCAGCCTTGCTTTCATGATTTCTAGTGGGCTGGATTTTTTTCAGGTCAGCCACGGTAGCTTAAATTAGGGGCAATTGGTCAATCGGAGAACTATTCATTGGATAACAGGATATTGCCATCTTGCTTGAAGGACAGAGACTATACATCATAGGCCTGCTTACCTGTGCTCTTTGTTACCACAGATAAAAAGCAATTCCTCCCCAATTTACTAGATGCCTTTTATCCTTTCTCCAGTTTGGCATTTTAATATCATCTCTACATATTGTGAGAAAGATTCTGGAAAAATTCTATTTATCTGAAGTAATATGGCATGAAACAATACTCAGGAAAGACTACACAATATGTGCCTTTAGCTTTAATTTAAAATAGATATTCAAGTTAGAATACTAGTTTGAGATAAAACATTAAGTATGCTAACATAATTAAAATATGTATATTATGTGTCTCTTCAACAATTATACATTTGAAGAACTCTCTAGTTTTATATGTAAATGGAATACAAAAATGGCCATATTCATTGCTATTTGAAATGCACTCAATATTTGTTTTAAAACAAATGTTCTTATTTGGAAGGTTTATATTATCCTCTCAGCTAACCACAAGTGGTCCAAGGCCTTTAAACTTAACAATAGTTATTGGGTTATAATAATACTGCAATGTATTATAGTATATGTTGAAATAAAGTTTTAGTTTATTTTGAAATAAGCACAAATGTATGCAATGTGCTATTTTTTATTCTAGGATCTGTAGCCAATCTACTTAATATGTTTGCTCTAAAAATTGAATCTTATGACCTTTGGTAACAGCTGATCATTTGTTGCTCAAGTGAGAATTCTGGGTCGATTTCAGTGGTGGGATTCAAATTTTTTTACTACCGGTTCTGTGGGCGTGGCTTGATGTGCATGGCAAGGGAAGGATACTGTAAAATCTCCAGTCACAGGTGGTATTTGCTGGTTCTCTGAACTACTCAAAATTTCCGCTACCGGTTCTCCAGAACTGGTCAGAACCTGCTGAATACCACCTCTGGTTAATTTGTTTTTTTGACTAACTATTTTGCTGTTTAGCATCTCTCTCAAACAATGGTCAGATATCAATGGGGTCAGTTATGTAAGAACAGGAGTTTAATATAGCTAGACATAGTGGTGTCCTGGAAGACATAGTTGCTATCTGTTTCAAATTCAGTGCTCTGAAATCTCAGCAATCAGGCATTAGGCTAAAGTAAAGCATTGAGGATATTTCTCCTTTGTCTTCTCTCCATAGCATCTCCTAGTCAGGTAAGCATCATTGAAGACATTCATTAATACAGTAAAGAGAATGTTGTTATTCCAGAGAGTATATTACGTTGGCTTTTTAAATGATTCCAAGTATCTTTTTTGTAACTCTTGTATTTTAGACTTTTAGCAGGAAAATTTATTGTAGCTTTGACATTTAGCCCAGTCTCATTAACAATATTAATATTTAATGTGGAATTTGACTCTCTTAGACTTGGAAACACTGATCAAAAGAATCTGGCATGCTTATCCTAAACATTCTAAAACAAGATATATGTAGCTCATTAAATATTTTTCATTGTGTTTTCTGACTGTTACCTTAGTTGATGCTCGTGGATGTTGCCTATACGCCTGGTCCTTCTGCCTATATATCCTACATAGTGGCTGCTATTGTCCTTACACTATATGTTGTAGACGACTCTTGTCTTTTGATCTTGGGCTACTGGATTTTTTGGTTACTTAAGATGTTTTGGAGAATTAAACTGATTTGAAAAGTCTTTAATGCCACAACATATAGACAGCTGAGAAAATGTAAGCATCTTAGACCAAACTAACTAACTAAATAAAGCCACTAAGAAATTCCTGGAAACTTGGCATTCAGACAAATCAGCTATCAATAGACAAATAAGATAAACCACATTTTCACACCAAAGAGAAAATTAAAAAAGTTCACAAGAAAATCAAAAGACCAGAACATATTATCTTCAGCAGCCTACACTCAGATAAGCAGGGCTTAACAACAAACAAGCAGAAAACAATACCCTACCAAGGAACTACCAAGTGCAAAATATACTTTGGAGAATAAGTCTTCTGCTGTAATTATTGCTTTATTAAAAACTTTATTTGCATGACATGGGATTTGTTTGATTTTGCAAGTCAAGCAGTGCAGAAATTTAGATATAAGTGGGGCATGAAAATAATATAGTGTGAAGGATAAACAGAGGATAGTTCCAAACAGTGAAGAGATACTAAATAAAACCAAACCTCATAAGACTGGCATTGAGCCATATTTTGCACTATTTGCCTGGATGAATAAACCAAGGACAGAGGTTTTTTTAATTTATTTGCAACTGTTAATGGGAAAGTCATTAGAAACTATGCCCACAGTGCCCACTCATTTGGCTCTTAAAGTACACTCTCTTGTAGACTCATTGCAATATCCCCCAATGCAGCAATATGACAAAAGTATAGATTATAGATTATATATTGATTTTACAGAAGACAATGTTGAAAAAGCACTTTGCAATCTAAAACCATCTCTATCTATTAGACCGGACCAGTGGTGGGATTCAAATTTTTTTACTACCGGTTCTGTGGAGTGTGGCTTGGTGGGTGTGACAGGGAAGGATACTGTAAAATCTCCATTCCCACCCCACTCCAGGGAAAGGATACTACAAAATCCCCATTCTCTTCCCACACAACTAACCTGCTTTCCAGCTCCATTCTCCTGTGCAGGGCAATAAAAGAAGACCCAGACAATCAATATGGACTACACAACTCGATCAGGGCAAAACAATAGATGCAATCTACATAGACTTCTGTAAAGTCTTTGATTCAGTGGTACACGACAAACTACTCCTAAAACTAAAATCTTATGGTATCTCTGGACAACTGCATAACTGGATAGAAGCATTCCTATCAAACAGACAACAAATGGTCAAAATTAGGAGTGTCCTATCAAATTCTGTACCTGTCAATAGTGGTGTCGCTCAAGGCAGTGTTCTAGGACCAACCCTCTTCATACTCTACATAAATGACCTCTGTGATCATATTAAGAGCAACTGCGTTCTCTTTGCTGATGATGTAAAGCTATTCAATACCACAGACAATACTGCTACCCTTCAAAAAGATCTTGACTATGTATCAGAATAGTCAAACAAATGGCAACTTCAAATCTCAACAAATAAATGTTCTGTCTTACATATTGGCAAAAAAAATCAGAAAATAAAATACAAGCTGAATAGTCAAGACCTTGTTGATGATCCAAGCTCTGTAAAGGACCTTGGAATACTCATCTCTAATGATCTAAGTGCTAGAGCCCACTGTAACTACATAGCCCAAAAGGCATTAAGAGTTGTTAACCTAATTCTACGTAGCTTTTTCTCTGGTAATATCACACTACTAACTGGAGCATACAAAACATTTGCTAGACCAATACTCGAATACAGCTCATCAGTCTGGAACCCACATTACGTATCTGATATTAGCACAGTTGAGAAAGTCCAGAAATATTTCACAAGAAGAGTTCTCCACTCCTCTACTCGTTGTAGAATACCTTATGCCACCAGACTTGAAATTCTAGACCTAGAAAACCTTGAATTATGCCGTCTTTGGTCTGATCTAAGTATGGTATATAAAATCATACATTGCAATGACTTACCTGTCAATGAATACTTCAGCTTCAACCATAACAACACAAGAGCACACAATAGATACAAACTCAAGGTTAACCACACCAAACTTGATTGCAGGAAATACGATTTCAGCAACAGAGTGGTCAATGTCTGGAATACTCTACCTGACTCTGTGGTTTCTTCCCCAAACCCCCCAAAAACTTTAACCTTAGACTGTCTATTATTGACCTTACCCCTTTCCTAAAAAGTCTGTAGGGGGCATGCATAAGCGCACTAATGTGCCTACCGTCCCTGTCCTATTCTTTCTTTTATTTTTCTTATATGTACCCATTTCATGTATTCAAAACTATGTATATACTTATACTTATTATCTTGTAAGCAATTGACAAATCAAATAAAAATAAATAAATAAAATATATTTCATCATAAAAGCCTGGTGAACAAGTTAGACTTCAGGTAGACAACAAATGGATTCTAATTTCTATTGTTTAAAAAGAGACAAGAGCCTCTTATATTGAAGAACCACATCAAAGAAGGAAAAATCAAAAAGGATATTGCTATATGACTTACACTAATGGGCTGGTCCCTTTTCCTGAAATTAGCACAGAAGGCCTAAAGGGGTGGTATTCAAAGATTCTGACCAGTTCGGGAGAACTGGTAGAAATTTTGAGTAGTTCAGAGAACCAGCAAATACCTACCACCTCTGACTGGAGATTTTACAGCATCCTTCCCCTGTCACGCCCACGAAAGCCATGCCCACAGAACCGGTAGTAAAAAAAATTGAACTCCACCACTGGCCTAGAGGATTTAAACGAAGACATGTTGCATGCAGGAAATTCACAGCACATGCAGCTCATATAATTCCTGTACAGACACAAAGTTGTAATTCTTAAAAAAAGATGCGGCATAAAAGCATTACATATGTAAGGAGAATAGTCAGCAAATGCCTGATAGACAGCTACCTTTAATTACTCAGACCTATGCTACAGCCATTGGGTACTCTGGAAACCTGGATCCAGCTCATATAATATAGAATGGGACCTTGTTTAAAATATTAATTCTAATTAATATTCATTTACATATTTAATGTGTAATAAATAATAATAATTTAATATTTAAACAGACAAAGCAAATAACTTGCTATTTCCTGAAAAATCAGGATTTTGGCTAGGTAAAACAAATATTTTTACTAGAAATGAAATTTTATAAAAGCATGATCTAAAGTAGCCTTTATACTTTACTGAACAGAGGAAACTATTGCCAATAAAGCCAAACGCAGTCCTTGGCTGCATCAACAAAGAGAGAGTGTCAGGACAATGAGAAATGATAGTATCACTTTAGCACTAGTGAGACCACACTTAGAATATTGCATCCAATTCTGGTTAGCATGATTCAAAAAAGATGTTGAGATACTGGAAAGTGTGCAGAGAATAATAATAAAAATTATAAGAGATCTGAAGGCTAAATCATATGACGAACGGTTGAGGGTGCTAGGTATGTCTAGCTTATGAAGAAAAGGATTGGAGAGAACATAATAATTGTCTTCCAGTACTTGTGGGGCTGTCACAAAGAAAAGGGGATTGACATATTATCTAAGGCACCAGAGACCAGGACAAGAAATAATGTGCAGAAGCTTATTAAAGAAGAGAGATTCAACTTAGAAGTAAGGAAGAATTTTCTGATAGTGAGAACAATCAATAGAATAGCTTGTCTTCTGAGGTTGCAGGTGCTCTATCAATGAAGGCTTCCAAAAATAGGCTGAACAACCATTTGACTGAATGCTAAAAAGCTCCTGCCTTGAGCAGGATATTGAAGACCTCCAAGGTCCTTTCCAGTTCTATGATTAGAGCCCCCCACACGTTTATCGATGCCATTTCTAAATATTTCAGCAACTATAATTTCCTAGTGGGGTCCAAATCTGCTCAAAACAGCAATAATTAATAGTAAACATTATTACAATTATTTATTATAGCATCAAAGAAAACAACAAAAACAAAACTATATTTGTAATTTTTCCATAGTATACTAAAATTCTGATATTCTAATATCAGAAAACCATAATTCAATACTGAAACAGCCATTTAGTGTGATTATCCATTAATACAATGTCACTACTACAAAGGCCTTTGCCCAAGTGGCCATCAATCTTGCTCCATTTAGCAAGACACTGGAAGTATAGCCTCAGGTTGCTCTTGCATAAGTATCCAGTCCATCAACATTTTAAAGGTTTTATCCCTTTTGACAAATCTTCTCTGGCAATTGTCTCTAGAAAAAGAGAAAAAAAACTTGAGAAGAAATATTTGTCTATGATCAGATTCACCAGCATTTACCCAATTCAGTTCCTTCCTGATTTGTTGAATTTCGGCTACTAGTGATTTATGGATTTTGATGATTAGAAAAGGTAGCGAATGAAAGAAGGACATTATGATGTAACCTTAGAGAGGGTTAAATATACAGTAAATGCACGGATAGCTGTTCTAAGAAGATTAGAAGCACTCTCCTCTCCTCCCTTCCCTCGCTTTATTTCCTTTTTCACTTTCTTTTCACTTTTATCTTTTTATAATGTATCAATTCAAAATTGTATTGTTTTATTATCTATTTTCTACCTACCTACCTATCTATCTGTCTATTCATCAAAATAATTCATAGGTCAAACATATTTATAGGGCCCATCTTATATCATGCTTGATTTTTATAATCACCATTTAAAAATCATTAAAACCATTTTACATATGTAGTTTTTCCTTTCTCGACAATCATTGTATTTCTCCAAGCAGTGTTTTCATGCAAAGTAATAAAAGAATTATTTTAGAAGGCAAGTAATACTAAATACCTGCATTCTTCCATTCAGGTTGCCATGTCATTGTGATTCTTCTCTTCCAGTTCTTATTAATTTGATGAAATAAAATCTAAAACAATTAGTCCTTTTAATAATTTAAATAATACAGCCAAAAGACAAACAGAGGTAGATGCAAACATTTTGTATTGACTCGCCAGTACCTACATTACAATAACATGGTTAAAATTAGCCTCAAATATAAGATCTAGCAAGAGCATTAATTAAACATATAATGTATGCAAGAAAGCAATGTCAATCTATGCCTCCTGTGTGTATAAGGCTTGCCATTGGTCGCTTTCCTGCATATGTTATAGCTTAATTAATGCACTTACTAGATCTTATATTTGAAGTTGATTTTAACCATGGTATTGCAACATACAAAATAAAATCTGTTTGAAAAATTATTTCAAAGAAAAGCATTCATAAAATTTTCAGAGATGGGTGGGTAACAGTGTTCTTTAAATTTATTAAGATGGCTATACAAATATCATTTTTATATATTATAATCAGAAGTGAGATTCAGCTGATTTGGACTGGTTTGGGAAAACCAGTTGTTAAAATACTGCGAACCAGCTAATCCCACCACTGGCTGGCCCTGCCCCTACCTGTTTTTTGGGCTGTTTCTGGGTTGATTAGTTGTATCTTTGTTTTCTTGACTAACTATTCCACTGAAAACAGCCCCAAAGTGGCTCGGAAAACAGTCCGAAAATGGTAAAAAACAGGCCAAAAAATGAAGGAAGGAAAGAAGGAAGGAAGGAAGGAAGGAAGGAAGGAGATGGAAATGAAAAGAAGGAAGGAAGGAAGGAAGACTGTATTTGCACCAGGAAACTGAGGTTTGGTTAATCCTTTCATTTCTGAAGATGTTGCCCAAGGCTTGGAGAAAGAGACTGGCCAGGAGGTGGGGCTGAGTGTGATGAGTGATGGCGAGTTGGCCACGCCTACCCAGTCACATGACTACCTGGCCACACCTATTCAGCCAGTCATTAGGGCACAGAACCAATTGTTAAATTATTGTGATTTGCATTCTCCCTGGCTTTATCTGCTGCACTAGAATCCATGGGAAGCCATCTTATCAATAGGGTGGTCAACCAGAACAATCTATTGGCAGGGGTGAGGTTTAGGTATAAAAATGATTTATGGCTCAGCACACTTTCTGAATTCATACCCAGCGAAAGACACATCTTCTAAAAATGGCATCTTCCATATGAAGACTTTGTATGGATTTCAATGTCAATGAATATAGACCAGGAGGCTTTGCAATCAAAGCCATGGTTCCATTTAACTTGTGAACAATTAGAGAGGATGGGCTATGATTTCATGGTTGTAACCACCATCTTTATTTATTTTGACATCTCAAAGATGCCTCCTCCAGCACGAAGGCTGGTAGTACCTGGTAGCAGCTGCATCTTATTGGCCATGTCCTGCCCCTCCCCCCCCCGCCCAGCCTCTCCACACCACACCTCACCTTGGCCAGCCTCACAGAAGCAATCGCAAGGGGGTAGGAAGGCACCGGACAACTGGCACTTCTGCCATGCAGAAGCGATTGCAGGGGTAGTGGGATGGTGGTGCCAGGCAAGCAGCAGAGGCTTTTGAGCAATAACTATAGATTGGATTCAGTTCTGCCCTTGTCTTCTGGAGATAAAACTGTTAGGAGAGCTCTCCTACCATTCAAATGGGGCAAGTCATTGCTGCCACATTTGGGGATCTGTGTGATGTCTGTGCTGCTGAGAGCAAAGCCACAGGCAGTGCAGGCTTTGGGCTAATTTTCTACGCAGAAACAATTCAGAGGCTCCATTTAGATCCCCCCGCACCCATGATATAATTTTGATGCTATGAGAGCTGATTCTGGCGGTATTCATGAGTGGTGCGGGGACATCTAAATGAAATCTCTGTGTTCTGTCTTTTATAATTACTGGCTGAATGTATAAAAACAGACAGGCAAACTCTACAAAATCTTCCATACAAAGTTTCTTCATTGGTCACAAGGCATCCTCAAATATTAACTCACGGTTACGTTGAGATTCATCTTATGTCCAATTCTTTGCATAGCTGACTTAATAGTGTAAAAGAATTGGACATAAGATGAATTCAGCCAGTAATTATAAAAGACAGAACAGTAAAAGAATAGTGATCTTTCATTCCATAACGAAGGAGCAAGGGGGTGAGGCAGCAGCACGCTGCTGGGGTCCAGGCAGAGAAGCAACCTCCCCAGTCCAACCAAGGGTCAATTCGGTGACCAATCAGGGTTACAGATGTGACCACATGACATGAACTACATTTCCCAGGATGCATTAACTACATATACCATCAGGCATTCCCTTAAGGGGACAGCTCCCAATTCCTAACTATCCCACTTCCCAATTAACTATATACTGCGATCGCTTCTGTGAGGCTGGCTGAAGTGAGGCATGATGTGAAGGGGCCAAGGCACCAAAGGCCAGACCCTTGCCGTTTCCAGGACAGCCCCATGGGCCAGATCTAACCCCATCATGGGCTGGATCTGGCTCGCAGGTCTTGAGTTTGACATAGTTAAGGTATTAGACTAGAAACCAGGCGGCTGTGAGTTCAAGTCCTGATTTAGGCATGAAAGCAGAAGGTGATTTTGGACTAGTCATTCTTTCTTAGCCCAACTCATCTCACAGGATAATTGTTGTGGAGAAAATATAAGTAAGAATTATGTATATTGTAGTTGCCTTGAGTTACTTATAAAAGTAATAAATTCAGGAATAAACATCTAATAATGAAAGAACCCAATTATCACACCTCCACCAGTTGTGTGAATCTAATTAATCATAAATGTCATACAACCAAGCCTAATTATGATATATGGATCCAGTTCATAACATATCAATATTCACATCATCAGTTCACTTGAAACCAGTGAGAGTTTATTAGTTATTCAAGCATGATATACAAGATTATTCAGCCATCTGTGTTGCTCCGGAATATTATTAAATTCAACAGCATAATTAATACCATCTCTGCAAGACACAACTTTGTGAACTTTGATCCTCCACGCAGTATGAACTTTGTTTCTTCTTCAGAACAGGAACCTATACATCAAGATACCACTCTACAGTAAAAATGAAAATCACTGGTCAAATATTTCAGAAGAAAATGATAAGTATGCGAAAAACTTGCTTCTGCTTTAGTTTAACCTTTGTGTAATATAGATGTGCATAAATATTAAAATAGTCTATGTGTCTTAAGTGGCAAAGAAATCAGAAGACTCATCCCCTGGCTAAAAACCTGAAATATTTCCTTGCTTATCAGTTACTTAATCTTGAGTCTAATGTATGAAAACCTTCTGGCAATAAAACAAGTCAGACAAGGTTAAAATAAAACCATTGGCTTGTAATTATGACACAACATCACTAGCTTTGATCATTTTAAAAGGAATAAAGATCTTAGAATGGTAATCTATTGTTACAAGAAGCTTACTTACCAGGATAGTTTTTATTATACAAAATACTTTACAATTCAGTTCTCTTCAGATTTCAGTTCACTAAACTGTTCACAAGGACCCCAAAATGTGTCCTTTTCCTATTTATTCTGTGGATATAGCTCTTCTATTTAAATCTGTTCTACTTGCTTATCAAGACTGGTCTTGAACTCATTAAGGTGCAACCAGATTGCACACCCCCTCCCTCCTTTGTCAGAAAAATACTTCTTGGCCACATGCACGAAGTCACCTGTCCTTTAGGTCAAGTGATAGAACTTTATCTACTGTAAAGTGTCTGTGACAAATGAATTTATCAGTATAGTACCATCGTAGCCGACCATTGAACTTCTAAAGCTGAAAAACACTGCTTTTCATCAAATCAGCAGGGCAGGTTTGCATGGCTACACACTTGTGGACCTGGAGTAACCAAACCGCAATGTTTTGCCTCCTACTATGCATTGCTGTACGGTTGTTGAAAGAAATATCCTTCTGGGTTCAGTTCCAAGTGGGGAAAAAGACACTGGAAACATGGAGGCTGCTTGGAAAGTTTAATGGTGTACAGGGCCACACGGCCTGGAGCTCCAGAGTGAGAAGGAAAGATGATCACATGCTTCAAGGTGAGAAGAGAAGGGAAGAAGGGCTGACCAAGATGCTGAGAGACCCTTCTATAACCTCTGTTGGGCCCCACCTTAGTGTTTCCTGTTCCTGTGCAAGAAATGAATCCCATTGGCTGTGAGACTCCCAGCGACGGGGGTCTTAGCTTTGTAGGCTTGGTCTAGACCACATGGCTTCACCTGAATGCTGGCTAATGCAATCTTCCCAAAACATATGATGAGATTGGTAATCCTATCATTTCCTGAAGGCCATCCTTAATCCCATCATCTTGGAGCTGAAGGTGAGGGTGGGGCAGGGAGCTGCAGGAAGCTGCTTTGTCTTTAAAATACGTTTCTCCTTTTCTCATCCAGGGAGATATAATATTCTGCCTTTTAAATATTTCCTAGGCTATTTCAATTTTTCTAGGAGAGGGGTGGGTGCTAACTTCCTACACGGTATAGCACAATTTTGCAGGATACTGCAGAAAAAAAGGCAAGGCATGATACCCTGCTATTGCTGACAGAATTTCTGTGATATTTTTATGAGTCAGAAGACAATGCCAAGCGTATCAAGACTGGCATGTTGTACAAGATGGCACACTCCCTCTTTGAGGAAGCTGGGCAGTTCAAAATGTAAAAAATTAAAATAAAATTTCTTAATGTCCTAAATAACAAGGGATTTCATAATTTAAATTACTTGACATTTATGTCACACCAAAGTGGCTGTGAGAGAAGAATGAATGCCTATTATGCAGAATTGAGTTCTTGGAAGCAGGAGGGCATATTTTTTTTCGTTTGTTTCATCGAATTTCAATGGGTTCATGGCAGAATCTAAAAGCAACTTTCGACTGAACACGCATTCACGTACCGCCCTAAATCCAACTAAAACATGGTTTAATGCAAAGGATAAACACTGACATTGAACACTTCCCACTACAAATGTTATCGATTTCTTTACAAAAAAGTGTCAATTTCACAAATCCATAAGAAACTCTTTCCGGCAATCAGTTGAATCCCGTGTAGAAATAAAAAGAACTTCCTCCAGTTACGGAGAAAAACGCGGAAGATTCGTATTACGACTTCCCCGGCGACTTTTCTTGCGCCTGCGCAGTTCCGTTTTCCTGTGACGAAGCGTTTCCAGGCCAGGTACCCGCTGTCGGGTCGTGAGAGCGGTGCGCATGCGCGGAAATTTGGGCTGAGGGCGGGGCCGTGACCACCTTGGCAGATTTCCTTTGCCACGTACGGCGGCGGCGGCGGCGGTGAGTAGCGGGGGATTTTAGCCCGGGTTTGGCCGCCTGCGTGGCTGAGGGAGGCGCTGCCCGTGACCTCCTGGTGCTAGAAGAACCAAAATTGAGGCAGCCGGGACACCGTGGCGTTGTTTTGAATGGGCGCGGCCGAGCTGCTCTCGGTGTTATGTGGGGCGGGGGTCATGTAACCGGCCGAAGGATCTTGAGGGAAAGAAAAAGGGAAGCCCAGTCGGGATTTCACCTTCCATTTTTCTCCTGAAAAGGAAGGAGGTAGCTGAGCGCCGGTCAGCTGCTGCCACTTCCTGCGCCGGTTCCCTTTCCTTTCAGCGTTTCTGGCCCGAAGGCGAGCATCCTCATCGGTTTGTTGCGACCAAACAGTGGAAACCTATGGGGCGCAGTGCATTATTCTGGGGTCGTCAGGACCAGGTATCTCCAACCTTGGCCACTTTAAGCCTGGAGGACTTCAACTCCCAGAACTCCCCAGCCAGCAAAGGAATTGCCCGGGGAATTCTGGGAGTTGAAGTCCGCCAGGCTTAAAGTAGCCAAGGTTGGAGAACCCTGGTCAGGACAATCTTTAGGGCAAGAAGAACTTTGCTTGGAAAGCTGGGGTTTCCGCTCCCCCGTCTGATGCTGGAAACTTTACAATGGGCAGTTTGTAACTCTGTAAAAATTAAGGTTTCCCCGAGACTGGGCTGTGAAAAACGTGGTTTCCCCACCGATGTCCGACTTAAAAAACTACAAAGGACCATTACTTGGAAGAAGAAAAGATAGTGGCCAAGGTCATTCAAGGTAGATTACCACCCTATAAAAAAAAGATATGAAGACTCTAGAAACAGTGCAGAGAAGAGCAACAAAGACGATTGAGGCACTGAAGACAATATGAAGGAATTGAGTATGTCTACTTTAATGAAAAGAAGGACTAAGGATGACATGATAGAAGTCCAATATCTACGGAAAAGGGAATGAAGCTATTCTCCAAAGAACACAGGACAGGAAGCAATGGATGGAAACGAATCAAAGAGAGAAGCAACCTAAGAACTAAGGAGAAACTTACTGACAGAACAATTAATCAATGGAACAACTTGCCTCCAGAAATTGTAGATGCTCCAACATTGGAGGTTTTTCAGAAGAGATTGGACAACCATTTGTCTGAAATGGTATATAGGGTTTCCTGCCTGAGCAGGGGGTTGGACTAGAAGACCTCCAAGGTCCCTTCCAATTCTGTTATTGTTAGAGGGAGGGTTTTGCTTTAAAATCTGACTTTTGAAATGAATGGATGTATTTATTCCACATTTACGACATGTGGAAACTTGTCTCATTTGAAAATTCTCAAGAATCCAAGCTCTTACCAATTTCTTTACTTCAGGAGCTCTTTATTTGCTCAACAATGTAGGTATTCCACCTCCCATATTATTATAATACTTAATCACTGGTCAAAGTGGAATATTCGACTGAGAAGTGTTCAATTTTTTTTTTTTGAATTATTCATTCCTACAATGAAGTTGTAGTGTGATTAAGTTATTTTGTTGGAATTGAAGAGCTTGATGATTTCTGGGGTAGACTTGTAAAATGTAGTGGTGCTTTTTGTATATTTAAAATAAAACTGTAAATCATGCTAGACATACTCAGTTGGGTTTTTTTCATATGAAAGTACGCTTAAGAGTCTGACAGGATTCATAATCATTGTGAAATAAATAATTCAAATAATAAATTTAAATAAACTTTTCTTGCATCGCCCCCTAAGGAGGATTTTATTAAAATAACTGCTTTATAATCCTTCAAACTGAACCAGAGGTATGTATACAGGTAGTCCTCGAGGTACGACCACAATTGAGCCCAAACTTTCCATTGCTAAGCAAGAGAGTTGTTGAGTTTTGCCCCATTTTACAACTTTTCTTGCCATATTTGTTAAGTGGCTCATTGCAGTTAAGTTAATAACAGGGCTATTAAGTGCATCTGGCTTCCCCCATTGACTTCGCTTGTCAGCAGGTCACAATAGTTGATTACCTGATCCTGGGACACTGCAACCGTCATAAGTATGAACCAGTTGCCAAGCATTCTGATTTTGACCATGTGACCATGGGGAAGGTGCAGTGGTTGTAACCTGCTTTTTTCAGTTGGTTACTAAATGAACGGTTGTCAGTCGAGGACTATGTGTAAAGCATTCAGCACTGTAAAGCTATAATTAAAGGTAGTCCTTGATTTACAACCATTCATTTAGTGACTGCTCAGAGTTACTTGAATAATGAAAAATGTGACTTACTACCAGTCCTCACACTTATAACCAACATAGCATCACCATGATCACACGATCAAAATTCAGACATTTGTCAGTCAGCATGTATTTACAATGGGTCTGTATCACACCATCACCTTTGATGACCTTCCCAGCCAGCTCCTGGCAAGCAAAATCAGTGGGAAAAACTAGATTTGCTTAATGACCACATTCACTACGTGACAACAGTGATTTGCTTAACACCTCTGGCAAAAAAAGGTTGTAAAATTGGGCACAACTCAATTGTTTAGCTTAACAATATAAATTCTGGTCTCAGTTGTATTCATTGGTTGAGGACTACCTATAATTACTTAACGTATGTACAGTACAAGTCTTACATACCTGGAAATAAACAGTTGCTGATTTCAGTGAGACTTATTCTTAGATAAGTGAACATAGGATTTTAGGCCAACATGTCCCAAATTATCTGCCTTTGATGAAAATTGCACTGGAAGCTTCATACATATTCACAACAAATTCATTTGTAAGATTTTGGCCGTTTCTTGATTACAAATTAAACTCAAAGGATGACATTTAGAGCAGTAATATAAAGGTTCCAGAACATTAGTTAATTTGATACAGCAGAGATAGTAAATTTTATGGCATCTTAAATATTGGTAGAATTCTTACGGAGTATCTTTCAGAGTTGATTCTGAAATGGAAATTGGTTTTTAAAATTACTGTATGCCACTATAGATTAAGTCATTTATATTTTCCTGTTGTAAAATATAATTGTTAGATTACAAATAAAAAGATAAAACAGAAGAAATGTTGAGTCTGTAGTCATTAAACAAATAATATAACATTTTAAAACACATTTGAGGAACTTTATTTCAAAATGTTCTTTACGTTTGGATCTTTAAAATATATGACAAAAGATAATAAGTGGTGTTTTGTCATGACAAAAAATAATAAATTTTATAGGTTAACTGTATTTTATGTACTAATGTTTGAGAAGATTAGTTCCCAAATAGGAAATAATTCCTGGATATCTGAAAGATTTCTATTTCTCTGTTAACATAAAGTCAGAGATTATCTTCTCGACCTTGTAACATTGCATCACAGTTCTTACTGCAACTTAAAACATGTATACCGTATTAACCAATAAAGATTTGATTACAAATTCTCAGTTGGATTTAAGCTTATTTTTCAGTTCATCTAAATAGCAGTAGAGTAAATGATAGCCTCTTTCTTGTTTGCATCAAACAATTTTGCTGGGTTATGCTTGTCACTACATTATGCAGTATTTATTTTATAATGCATTGAGCCCATCATGTAGCTGGTCTTATTGTTGTCGCTAGGGGACTGGGAGTTTATTGGTTTGTGTATTGGGTTTTATCTTTGTAAGGTACCTGGAGTCACCGAGAGTTGAGTTGGGCAGCCATATAAATTTTCTTAATAAATAGTACTGGTAATAATTGAAACAAATTGTTTACACTTTCTCTTTCTCTCTGTCCTTCCCCCTCTCTCGCTCCCTCCCTCCCCCAGTGTGTATAATACTTTTATTTAATTAAGTTGTAAATCAAGATAATGCAATACAATATATTCAACAGCTCTTGGATCTATTGTTCTTCATACTGTACATAACCTGCTGAATGAGATCCTCTGTATTCTCCTTTCCTGTTTTCCAACATAGGGAAAATTAATTCAGAATTTTGTTCATATGTCTGGACTATACATCCAATGAAGAATTAGGGAATGTTTTCTGTATGCTTTGGAGGGAAAGGCTGGCTTTCAATATGCTATTATACATGTTATTTGAATATGGTTATTTGAATATTGATAAAAACAAATCTATAAAATCATATTGTGTTTTTTGACAATTGAGTGCTAATATTAAGTATTAAAATGTGTTTTATATGGGACCAATGTAAAATGCAGGGGTTATAACTTTTTAGACATTCATTTTCAGGCATTCTTTCCAACCATTAATCTTAGCAAGTTTCAGTTTTTGACTCTAGACTTATAGAACTGATGTTTTACAGTTTTGAACTATGACCCTTCAGCCACCAAATATCATGAATAGTTCTTTCTAAATTGCCTTCTACCTTGGTTTGATGATATAGAAAATATAAAATTGCAGCTGAGTATCATGGTTTATAATCCTAACTTATTAATGGAATACTTAACAAGCAAGTTATTTTGGCAATAATAAAAGTCAAGGATTAGTGAAATCAGTGTAGATTCAGGTTATATCTTGAGAATGCAAACATTTATATGTAGATTTGCTTATGAATGATATTGGTCTCTTGAGAGATAGCAACAAAACCTAATTTAATGTTGTGTTGTAGGTATTGTGCACTACTGCCTATTTTGCTAATCAGCACTGCATGGCGGGGCATTTGACATCTAGCTGAAAGTAAAAAGAATCATTCTTTTGGGAACCAGTGCAAAACAGGTAATTTACACATTTGGTATTTTTATAGAATTTATTAAAGTATAAAGTATCACAAAGTTAGAATGATTCTTGTTTTTTATTATGATGAGATGTCATTTAAATTGGGTCCAATTTTTAGCTAGGTTTTTAAGGGGGTTAGGTAGGTCCGGGCGGGTGTTGGGGGACAACTCGCCGGAGGCTGGGACCAGGCCGGGGGTGGAGCGTGGCCGGGAGAGTCATAATCCGGACAGGACTGTATTAAGGATGGGGGGGGTCACTGGGGAGGGTGGAATTAAATCGATTGATACGGTGAGCGGGAGGGGCAGATTTGGCGGTTGTAGGGGGCCACATTCTGTGTTGGGAGCGCGCCCCCGCTGTTTACTTGCTGTGGCGCGCTCCGACCCCCTTGTCATCTCCCGTTCCCCAGGGGGTTTGAGCAATCGGGCCCTGGGCCTTCGGCTGATGCTGTGTAACGCCAGGTCCGTCGCTAATAAAGCCCCCCTCATCCATGATTTGATCTGTGAGGGGGGCGCGGACCTGGTGGGAGTTACCGAGACCTGGCTGGGCCAAGAGGGGGGAGTCCCTCTGGTGGAGATGTGCCCAGCCGGGTTTTGGGTTTTTCATCGGCCGAGGGCCCAGGGGAGGGGAGGGGGGGTCGCGGTAGTTATTAAGGAGGATCTGTGTCCGAGGGAGGCCACTGTATCTCAGACGACCGGGTGTGAGCTCCTTTTCGTGAAGTTCGGTTCCATGGTTCAGGTGGGCTTGCTGGTCGCATACCTGGCTCCCTGCTATGCGGCAGCGGCCCTGCTTGAGCTCCTTGAGGTTATAGCTGGCGTGGCGGTTGGGACCCCCAGGCTTATGGTCATGGGGGATTTCAACCTGCCATCTGCCGGCGGTACCTCGGGGATTGCCCAGGAGTTCATGGCTTCCATGACGGCCATGGGCCTGACCCAGTTAATTCGGGACCCTACTCACGTGGGAGGTCACACCTTGGATTTGGTTTTTGTCTCTGATCAGTGGCAGAGTGATCTGGGTATAGGGGATATAGTTGTGGAACCCCTGTCATGGACGGATCACTCGCTCCTGAAGCTCGACTTCCGTTCCGCGCCCCCTGACCGCAGGGAGGCGGGGCCATTAAAATGGTACCGCCCCAGGCGCTTGATGGACCCTGATAGGTTCCTGACGGAGCTTGGGCCATTTCCCGAAGCTCATTCACACGACTCGGTTGAGGGCTTGGTCGCCACCTGGGATAGGGTGGCTGCTGGGGCCCTTGACCGAGTCGTGCCCTTGCGGCCTCTGACCCGGTGCCGATCCCATCTGGCTCCTTGGTTTTCTGAGGAGCTAAGGGAAATGAAGCGCCGGAAAAGACGCCTAGAGAGCAGTTGGAGGTCCACCCGCTCTGGGTCTGACTGAACACTACTGCGTTCTTATATTAAGACGTATCTAGTGGCAATAAGGATGGCGAGGAGGTCTTACCTCTCCACCCTTATTGCGTCCGCGGAAAACCGCCCAGCCGCCCTGTTTAGGGTGACCCGCTCCCTCCTGGAGGTGGGAGCGCGGGAGGACCCCTTACAGGGACGGGCTGAGGAGTTTTCTAGCTTTCTGCAGGACAAAATCGCTCAGATCCGGAGCGAACTGGACTCCGACTGGCCATCTCCGGGTGGGGGGGTGGGGGTGGATATCGGTGGAGTTGGTTGGGTTGAGTTCGACCCTGTTACTTTAGAGGATGTGGACAGGATACTGGGGGGGCTTAATGCCACCACCTGTTTGTTGGACCCGTGTCCCTCCTGGCTGGTCTTGGCCACTCGGGAGGTGACACGAGGCTGGTTCCAGGGTATTATAAACGCTTCCTTGAGAGAGGGGCTGCTACCTGCTGCCTTGAAAGAGGCGGTGGTGCGGCCCCTCCTCAAGAAACCGTCCCTGGACCCAGCACTGTTATCAAATTATCGTCCCGTCTCCAACCTTCGTTTTGTTGCGAAGGTTGTTGAGAGTGTGGTGGCACGTCAGCTCCCGCAGTGCCTGGATGAAGCGAGTTATCTTGACCCCCTCCAATCGGGTTTCAGGCTCGGGCACAGCACGGAGACGGCTTTGGTCGCGTTGGTTGATGATCTCTGGAGGGCTCGGGACAGGGGTTGTTCCTCTGTCCTGGTCCTATTAGATCTCTCAGCGGCTTTTGATACTGTCGACCACAGTATCCTATTGCGGCGGTTGGAGGGGTTAGGAGTGGGGGGCACCGTGTTACGGTGGTTCACCTCCTTCCTCTCCGACCGTTCGCAATGTGTGTTGACAGGGGGGCAGAGGTCGGCCCCGAGGCCCCTACTATGTGGGGTTCCTCAGGGGTCGGTGCTCTCGCCCCTGCTGTTCAACATTTATGTGAAGCCGCTGGGTGAGATCATCCGTGGCTTCGGGGTGGAGTTCCATCAGTACGCTGATGATACTCAGCTGTACATCTCCACCCCGGGCCACCCCAACGAAGCTGTCGAAGTGATGTCCCGCTGCCTGGAGGCCGTGCGGAGTTGGATGGGTCGTAACAGGCTCCGGCTCAACCCGACTAAAACCGAGTGGCTGTGGTTTCCTGCGCCCAGATACAGCCAGCTGGTTCCTTCGCTGGCCGTGGGGGGAGAGGTTTTGACCCCCGTGGAAAGGGCGCGCAATCTGGGTGTCCTCCTGGATGTGCGGCTGTCTTTAGAAGAGCATATTGCAGCCGTCGCCAGGGGGGCTTTTTATCAGATACGTCTGATTTACCAGTTGCGGCCCTTTCTGGATCTGGGCGCACTTCGCACAGTCACGTCCGCCCTCGTCATTTCCCGCCTGGATTATTGCAATGCTCTCTACATGGGGCTCCCCTTGAAGAGTCTCCGGAGGTTACAGCTGGTCCAGAATGCAGCCGCGCGAGTGCTTGTGGGTGCCCCTCGGAGCTCCCACGTTACTCCGCTGCTTCGCAGGCTGCACTGGCTCCCTGTGGCCTACCGGATTCGATTCAAGGTGGTACTGATGGTATTTAAAGCGCTCCATGGCTCGGGACCTGGGTACTTACGGGACCGCCTGCTGCCATCGTCAACCTCCCGCCGCCCAGTACGCTCCCACAGGGTTGCCCTGCTTGGGGTACCGCCACCTGGCCGTTGTCGGCTGACGGCCCCGAGAGTTCGGGCTTTCTCTGTGGGGGCTCCCTCCCTATGGAATGATCTTCCCCCGGAGATACGGTCTATGACGGATATCCTGACCTTCCGGCGCGCGGTGAAAACTTTATTTTTTAATCAGGCCGGCCTGGCCCAGTAACTGTGTTTTAGGTTTTTAATTAAATTTTAACTGGGGTTTTTAGTTTTTAACTTTTAAATTGAATCTGAATTAGACAGCCGGATTAAATTATTTAATTTATTTTTAACTGTATTTATTGTATATCTTGTATGTTTTAGTAGGCTGTACACCGCCCCGAGTCCCTTTTTTGGGAGAGGGGGCGGTATAGAAGTTTAAACAAATAAATAAATAAATAAATAACTCTTTAAAATACCAATTTTATCTAAAGTCATTGAAATATTGTTTTCATTACCCTCCGCCACAAAAATTAATCATCCAAAATCTCTTGATCCTTCTTGAGAATCAATACAAAAATTGTGAGATTTCATATTATGACTCCAGAAATCTTGCAAGATAAGAATCTCCCCATTAGATTTCTTATTTTTTTTTAAATGGGAACTTTAAATGCTGACAATGGATATCTTGGTGCCTGTGTCACTCTTGTAGTCAATAATGTACTGTGCTATGCTATTTATGGTTGACAAAGCTGCAATTGTCCATTATAACTGGGCCCTGAGATATGTCCCCCTGTCTCAGAAATGGCCCTCTGCTCTCTCGGAGGCCCATCTCAAGGACGGATTGTGGGATCCGGAGAGATGGTGGGGTTTTAGGAAGCGTGGGAGGGAGGGGTGTCTTAACAAATTTTTAGCCAGATTTTTAAGGGGGTTAGGAAGGTCCGGGCGGGAGTTGGGGGACAACTCGCCGGAGGCTGGGACCAGGCCGTGGGTTGGGCGTGGCCGGAAGAGTCAGAATCCGGATAGGATTGTATTGAGGATGGGGGGGGTCACTGGGGAGGGTGGAATTAAAACTATTGATACGGTGAGCGGGAGAGGCAGATTTGGCGGTTATAGGGGGCCATATTTTGTATTGGGAGCGCGCCCTCGCTGCTTGTCTGCTGTGGCGCGCTCTGACCCCCTTGTCATCTCCCGTTCCCCAGGGGGTCTGAGCAATCGGGCCCTGGGCCTCCGGCTGATGTTATGTAACGCCAGGTCCGTTGTTAATAAAGCCCCTCTCATTCACGATTTGATTTGTGAGGGGGGTGCGGACCTGGTGGGAGTTACCGAGACCTGGCTGGGCCAGGAGGGGCGAGTCCCTCTGGTGGAGATGTGCCCAGCCGGGTTTCGGGTCTTTCATCGGCCGAGGGCCATGGGGAGGGGAGGGGGTTTTGCGGTGGTTATTAAGGAGGATCTGTGTCCGAGGGAAGCCACTGTGTCTCAGACGACCGGGTGTGAGCTCCTTTTCGTGAAGTTCGGTCCCAAGGTTCAGGTGGGCTTGCTGGTCGCAAACCTGGCTCCCTGCTATGCGGCAGCGGCCCTGCTTGAGCTCCTTGAGGTCATAGCTGGTGTGGCGGTTGGGACCCCCAGGCTCATGGTCATGGGGGATTTCAACTTGCCATCTGCCGGCGGTGCCTCGGGGACTGCTCGAGTTCATGGCTTCCATGACGGCCATGGGCCTGACCCAGTTAATTCGGGACCCTACTCACGTGGGAGGTCACACCTTGGATCTGGTTTTTGTCTCTGATCAGTGGCAGAGTGGTCTGGGTATAGGGGATATAGTTGTAGAACCCCTGTCATGGTCGGATCACTCGCTCCTGAAGCTCGACTTCCGTTCCGCACCCCCTGACCGCAGGGAGGCGGGACCAGTAAAATGGTACCGCCCCAGGCGCCTGATGGACCCTGATAGGTTCCTGACGGAGCTTGGGCCATTTCCCGAAGCTCACACACACGACTCGGTTGAGGGCTTGGTCGCCACCTGGGATAGGGTGGCTGCTGGGGCCCTTGACCGGGTCGTGCCCTTGCGGCCTCTGACCCGGTACCGATCCCAAGTGGCTCCTTGGTTTTCTGAGGAGCTAAGGGAGATGAAGCGCCGGAAAAGACGCCTAGAGAGCAGTTGGAGGGCCAGCTGCTCTGGGTCTGACCAAACACTATTACCATCTTATATTAAGACGTATTTAGTGGCGATAAGGATGGCGAGGAGATCTTACCTCTCCACCCTTATTGCGTCTGCGGAAAACCGCCCAGCAGCCCTGTTTAGGGTGACCCGCTCCCTACTGGAGGTGGGAGCGCGGGAGGACCCCTTGCAGGGACGGGCTGAGGAGTTTTCTAGGTTTCTGCAGGATAAAATCGCTCAGATCCGGGACGAGCTGGACTCCGACTGGGCATCTCCGGGCGGGGGGGCGGAGGTGGATACCGGTGCGGTCAACTGGGTTGAGTTCGATCCTGTTACTGTGGAGGATGTGGACAGGATACTGGGGGGACTGAATGCCACCACCTGTTTGCTGGACCCGTGCCCCTCCTGGCTGGTCTTGGCCACTCGGGAGGTGACACGAGGCTGGTTCCAGAGTATTATAAACGCTTCCTTGAGAGAGGGGCTATTACCCGCCGCCTTGAAAGAGGTGGTGGTGCGGCCCCTCCTCAAGAAACCATCCCTGGACCCAGCATTATTATCTAACTATCGTCCTGTCTCCAACCTTCGCTTTGTTGCGAAGGTTGTTGAGAGTGTGGTGGCACGTCAGTTCCCGCAGTACCTGGATGAAGCGAGTTATCTCGACCCCCTCCAATCGGGCTTCAGGCCCGGGCACAGCACGGAGACGGCGTTGGTCGCGTTGGTAGATGACCTCTGGAGGGCCCGGGACAGGGGTTGTTCCTCTGTCCTGGTCCTGTTAGATCTCTCAGCGGCTTTTGATACTGTCGACCACAGTATCCTATTGCGGCGGTTGGAGGGGTTGGGGGTGGGGGGCACCGTGTTGCGGTGGTTCACCTCCTTCCTCTCCGACCGCTCGCAATTTTTGTTGACGGGGGGGCCGAGATCGGCCCCGAGGCCCCTACGATGTGAGGTTCCTCAGGGGTCGGTGCTCTCGCCCCTGCTGTTCAACATTTATGTAAAGCCTCTGGGTGAGGTCATCCGTGGCTTCGGGGTGGAGTTCCATCAGTACGCTGATGATACTCAGCTGTACATCTCCACCCCGGGCCACCCCAACGAAGCCGTCGAAGTGATGTCCCGCTGCCTGGAGGCCGTGCGGAGTTGGATGGGTCGTAACAGGCTTCGTCTCAACCCGACCAAAACCGAGTGGCTGTGGTTTCCTGCGCCCAGATACAGCCAGCTGGTTCCTTCGCTGGCTGTGGGGGGAGAGGTCTTGACCCCTGTGGAAAGGGTGCGCAACTTGGGTGTCCTCCTGGACGTACGGCTGTCTTTAGAAGAACATATTGCAGCCGTTGCCAGGGGGGCTTTTTATCAGATTCGTCTGATTTACCAGTTGCGGCCCTTTCTGGATCTGGGCGCACTTCGCACAGTCACTTCCGCCCTCGTTATCTCCCGCCTGGATTATTGCAATGCTCTCTACATGGGGCTCCCCTTGAAGAGTCTCCGGAGGTTGCAGTTAGTCCAGAATGCAGCCGCGCGGGTGATTGTGGGTGCTCCTCGGAGCTCCCACATTACACCGCTTCTCCGCAGGCTGCACTGGCTTCCTGTGGCCTTCCGGATTCGATTCAAGGTGGTACTGATGGTATTTAAAGTGCTCCATGGCTCGGGACCTGGGTACTTACGGGACCGCCTGCTGCCATCATCAACCTCCCGCCGCCCAGTACGCTCCCACAGGGTTGCCCTCCTTGGGGTACCGCCGCCCGGCCGCTGTCGGCTGACGGCCCCGAGAGTTCGGGCTTTCTGTGGGAGCTCCCTCCCTATGGAATGATCTCCCCCCGGAGATACGAGCTATGACGGATATCTTGACCTTCCGGCGCGCAGTTAAAACCCTACTTTTTAGGCAGGCTGGCCTTGCCGAATGAATGGGTTTTGGTTTTAAATTGGGTTTTAGTAATTAACTTTTAATTTTTATCTAAGATCCCTGATTTTATATTGTTGTATTTGGTTCTGATGGGATACAGCCGGAAAATTGCGTTTAATATATATTTTAATTGTATTTATAATGTATTTATATGTTTTTAGTAGGCTGTACACCGCCCCGAGTCCCTTTTTTGGGAGAGGGAGCGGTATAAAAATATGATAAAATAAATAAATAAATAAATAACTACACATTTTTCCCTGTGTCGACATTTTTGAAATTATGTTTTAAAAGATTTATTTCCTAATATATCAAATACAGGAGTATTTTTAAGGAGGACAATTGTGCAAAATTTAAAATACAAATTCAGTTTGAGTTACTTTGAAAGGAATCTCACTTCCTTCAGAATTTTACAAAACTACTGAAATGCCAGGGCATGAGATATTCCTATTACTAATGCTCTGCCATTTATTTATACACAAATATGAACATACATACACAACACACCCAAACAGAGCCGTTTTTTCTCCCTACCATAAGCCTACTTTGTGTTTTGGTTAAATTGATAAGATATTCATGTTACTAATCCATTTTTATATTTCTGTAAAAAGACCTGTACTAACTATGAACGGACAACTGGATTTGAGTGGAAAGCTTATAATTAAAGCTCAGCTGGGTGATGATATTAGGAGAATTCCAATTCATAATGAGGATATCACCTATGATGAGTTGGTGCTGATGATGCAGAGAGTTTTCAGGGGAAAACTGCTGAGCAACGATGAAGTTACAATAAAATATAAGGATGAAGGTAGGATTTTTTTACCTTCCATTTTCTAATGTTGTCTAATAATGAAAAACCTTAATGGAAGTCTTCAGCTTTTGCTTTGGAACATGGTTTTTTCTAGTGCATGCAAAGCCCATGAAACAGAATAATTCCAGTGTAATTAGATCTTTCTTAGTTACATTGAATTTTACATTGTATAGTTACAGTATGATTGTATGATTAAATTGCAACAGATTTTCTGTATACAGTAATGTTTTGTACAATAATATTTGTATATGTATCTCCTTTGTTTTATCATCTGTGTTGGGCCATTGGCCACATGTTTGAAACCAGTCTAAAATGGCTATTTGCCTTAAAACAATGCAAGTGTGGGATAACTTTTATAGTAAAATATGAAGAACACATAACTAAGATTTAGGGACCAGTGACATAGAAAATGATTATAATATGAAATTTATCCAGTGGAATGGACATATTGGAGAGGCAGGTGGATGAAAGAAACAGCTTAGAAAGGTAATCTGTCCTTGATGAATCTGTTGGGCAGCAATGAAGACACTTACAGCTCAGTTGGAGATTTATATAGTCCTAACTTACCTCTACAATTAGAGAGCAGAGAGTGGTATTTTGTGAATCCCTGAAGAGACAATAAAAGCAGTAAATATAAATTGTGACGTATATGTATGCAGTTTTTATAATTTTCAATCTGAATGGAAAGCCTCAGATAGTACTTCTCATATATATATTATCCATACTTCCTCTTTTGTTTAACACTGTAACCAGAAAAAAAATCATTTTCTGTTTTTTGTTGGAACATTAATAGAGCTTACACATTTCATAAATGATTCAGAACTTCTTTATAGCTCTTGTAAATGAAGTATTTTTAATAAGTAAAACAAATACATTTGTTTATAAGTTTTCATTTGAGTATTTGAAAAAAGTAGTTGTTTCCATGGAATAATTAAAGCATTGCATTTAACGTGACTATTAGAATAGCTACATCCTTTTTCAGAATGTACATAGAAGTCTGAAAAACTATATACTTCAATAAACGGCAAAGAGATATTCTGCTTGTACTAGAGTCCAAATACTTCTTTCAAATTATTTTCAATGTATGTACTGATCAGTTAAATGCATAAACTGGTTGCATTTTGTAATTGTTGGATAAGCTTAATGGCACTTCTTATTGTTATTGACTGGCAATAATTGCATATTGGGGCAGCATTATGGTTATAGCACAGCCTTAAGTATTATATACCCAAGGTACCTATTAACAAAGTTTGCTGTGAATACCTTTAATTACTTCCACTTGAACATTTAGTGCTAAATATGCTATCAGTGATAATCTGTGCGTAATATCTTGGTAACATCCCTGCACTCTGCCATAAGACATAGTCATCTCATGTTTGGATTACTGCAACAGTTCTACATGGGGCTATCCTTGAAGAGCATTCAGAAGCTACAATTGGTGCAGAGTGCAGTGTTGGGGCCCCAAGATTGGACTATGAAACAACTTCTCTGAGAGCTGCCCTGGCTGCCTGTTTGCTTCTGGGTGTAATTCAAGGTGTTGGTAATTTTAAAGCCCTTCATGGCATCAGTCCAAGTTATCTGAGGGACCATCTCATTAAAGTGAGATTGGTTGGACTCACCCATGCTAGCAGAGGAGGCAAGCAGCAGGCTCTATTGTTCAGGAGATTTTTTTTAAAAAATCTATATATCACAAAGACTCTTTATGATATCAAAGTCCCCCCCCCCCAACTGTTACTTGCAGAATACAGAGCAAAGCCTTGGAAAAAGTTTTGACAGCACTTTCAACTCTGTGCTTCCAGGTTTTATTCGACTCTCCAACTACTCGCTATCTTTTGGAAATAGATTTTTTAAATGACTGATATGTGAAGATTTTTTTTTTTTTGAATTTGTATCTGATTCCTCATTCTCTTTCATTAACAGATGGAGATCTTATAACAATCTTCGATAGTTCAGATCTTTCGTTTGCAATTCAGTGCAGTAGAATCCTGAAACTGACACTGTTTGGTGAGTAAAAATATTGTTAAAAGTTGCTTGATACTCCCCCCCCCCCACCATTTTCTTTGGTAATAAATTTTCCTTAATTCCCATGAAATCGTGTAACTGTTCAAAACATGGATGGTACCTATCATTTGTTCTGAAGAAGTTCATACAAGTTATGTACAAGTTATAAGGTCTTAAAACTATTTTGTCTTGTCTTGTGAAAACTTACTAGTGTGGTATCTGTTTTATAGTTAATGGGCAGCCAAGACCACTAGAATCAAATCAGGTGAAATACCTTCGCCGAGAACTGATAGAGCTTCGCAACAAAGTGAATCGTTTATTGGATTGCTTAGAACCTCCTGCTGAGCCAGGACTTTCTACTAGTCTGCCTGAAAATGGTAAGTTGATAATTGTTATTTAAAAATGGATTGATGTGGATGCCCCTTCTCATAAGCTATGCTTGCCAAGAAATGTACAAACAGTCAAGGATGGAAATCCTTTGTTCTCTGAACATCTGTTCTAGCCTCATTTGCACTTAGTTTATTTAAAATATTTATATGACTGCCATCTTAAAATAAGAACTCTGAGTGCCTCATAATCATAAAGAAGCATTAATAGAATAAAAAGAAGAAACAGCAACAGAAAAACACAGCCCCATAAACTCTCCCAGTGCAGCCTATAATACTTCCATCCATTTAGTTTCATTTATACTACCTTTATGATTTTTTAAGTAACTCAAGGTGTCAAACATATATGCCTCCTCCTAGTCTTAAAACAGCCCCTATGAGGTGGCTTGGGCTGCGGGATAGTAAATGGCCAAGATTACCTAGGTGGGTTTTGTGCCTGAGGTGGGACTAGAAGGTACAATCTCCTGGATTTTAGGCCAGCCCATTAAAGACTATATCAAGTGGCCTTTCCTTTCTTAAAATAAGTATTCTGACTGCAAAATTGGTTTGAATGATGTATTTTAGGTGAGGATTCAGTGCTTTCCCCAATATGGAATTATTTCTGATAACGTCCAATTGAAATATTTTGGGTTTGGAGTTGTGACCTGGAAACTTTTTGTGCATTGTTGAAATTGCTTTAAGTCTGTAACATTTAGGCTTTTTATCTAACAGTGTTAAGTGCTACCATAATCTCAGGTCTCTAAAAATTTCCATCTCTGTTGCAGATGTTGCAGAGGGTAGGGAAGACAAGCCTACTAGTGCGGATTCAACTGTCAAGCCGTCTACTCAAGTTATAGCAGCAAGTATGTCTGCTTTTGATCCATTAAAAAATCAAGATGAGATCAACAAAAATGTCTTGTCAGCATTTGGGCTGACAGATGATCAGGTGTCGGGTAAGAATATATATTTTATTGAAACGGTTGCTGAAGTTTGCTCTTTCAGAATTGGTCAGGCATATGGCAATTTTATAGATGGTACAGGTAGTCGTCTCTTAAGGACAAGGCGCTTAACAACTATTCAGTTTAACAGCCTTGGAAAGAGTGCTTTACATGCTTATAAAGTACTTCTGACCACAACACACATTCTCTTTCTCCTCCTCGCACCATAGTCATGTGCTTTCAGTCTGGGTGCTTTGCTTGCACTTATGACTCATTGCCAAGCATCTCATCATCACCATTTGCAATCCCCTCTACTGGCTTCCTTAGAAAGCCAATGGAGAAGCTGATAGAGAAAGTTGAAGCTACTACCATCTGCCAGGAGGATTCCCTGATAGGGAGAGATGGCACAAAGACAAAGGGAGATAAGGATTTTAGTTCGGTGTGTTCGCTTAACGATGGCAACCAGGAGTGCTGGAATCGGGGTTGCTGAGCGCAGTATTCATGTGACATCTTGTTTAACAACCAGGATTCCATTCTAATTGTGGTTGTTAAGCGATGATTACTTGTACATGAAGAAATTTAGATTTCAAATTTTTTCATGGTGTTTATTCCCCCAGTGAAAGCTCCGTTTTCTTTTAGTTTTTTCCCCTTTTAGTATCTTTAATATACTTCTTTCCAACTTGAATTCAGTACAAGCTTATATCTCTTAAGTAGACATACATTTGAGCCATCATACAGGTGGTCGTCGACTTAACCACCATTCACTTATTGACTTTACAAAGTTGCAGTGGCACTGAAAAAAAGTGACTGATGACTATTTTTCACACTTACCAAATGTGTTGCAGCATCCCTGTGATCACGTAATCAAAATTTAGATGCTTGGCAATTGGCATCTATTTATGACAGTTGCTGTGTCCTGGAATCATGTGATCATCTTTTGCAACTCCCTGAAAAGTCAAGGGGGAAGCCAAATTGACTTAACCATATTACTATTTAACTGCAGTGATTCACTTAACAATTGTGCCAAGAAAGAGCATAAAATGGGAGCAAAGCTCAACAACTGTATTGCTTAGCAACAGAAATTTTGGATTCAATTGTGGTCATAAGTCAAGGACTACCTTTGATAAATTGTTGCACTTAAATGGAGGCAACCAAGTTCAAGTTTCCACTTTGCATACTGCATGATTTTGGGCATTATTCTCTCTCAACCTAAATCACATCAGAAGATAGTTGCCAAAATAATAAAGAATTTTTAAAATTGAGAATTCAATCTATAGAGGAAAATCCCATCTTATTATTAGTTTTTTGCATACTAACTATTAGCAGAGTATTTTTGAAATGACAGAGAATTGCTACTGCATAGTAGATACACATGACTACTTGCAGAAATAACCATGAAGTTTAGTGGAAAGATAAAGCTGCAACATTGATTTAATGGATTGGATTCATAGCTGTTCTCAGTATGCTATGAAGTGGATTGGATTCAATTTAATTAGCCTGGAATAGGCTGTTAAAAATAAGTTCCAGTTAACTTCAATACCAGTTAAATCTTTTAGTAGGATTAATATCTGAATATGATGAAGTATAGTATCTGCTCCTTTGGATACACTCCAGAATCTGTCTGTAACAGTGATTAATTCAGCATTATAAGGTACATTATAGGAAGTTAATATCAGTTGGAATTGGTATAACTGAATAATTGTGAAACTCACCATAGTTATTTTTGCCTGCTAATAGGCAAAACAGCTGGAGGTCAAAATTACTTGGGTTAGTATCAAGTCCAGTAATACTATTTTGAGTTTCAAAAAGTAATATAAGCAAACAGCAGGATGGCAGCATTTTAAAGTAGACATAACATGGCAGCATTTAAATTTAAAAATGAATTTTAAAAATGTGGTTAAAGCACACAATGGTACTGCCATAGCTGTACAGAAATTGCTAATTTGGAATCTAATAGTATATTTGCATAGTATTTGAGAAATTATTTGCATTATTTAAAATATTTCTCTAAGTAGTGAAATATGTATTATGTTCCCAGTTTTATAACTTTTCTTGTAGCAGTTGTTAAATGAACATCACAATTGTTAACAAATGCCACCTATGTTAAGCAAACCAATTAATCACGGTGGCTTTTGGCAAAAATGTCACAAAATACATTCACATGATCTGAAAACCTTGGGTATGACTTCCAAAAGTAGTCATCAGGTAATGATTTCTAAATGAGAGAAAGGAAAGTACATAGGAAGCAATATTACCTATATTTAATTCATTTGATTTAAAGAAGACAAAAATGTGTGAAATTGATTTTTATTTCAATAGTTTCATTATGGCTCCTAGCCCCTTTTTGAAGTAGGAATCCAGACATCCATTTGAAGGCAAACAGGAAAGCTATGCATTTCTGAGAAAGGGAATTAATTTTATTGAAGTTCTATCAGCCTATCTTACTGTATGGTGTTTATTTGCACCCCACCTTCATTAATGAAAGTAAGAATATTGGATTCCAGAATATTGTATTGCATTTAAGATTATTGTTCATTATTTTCTTTTCAAAATCTTTTCTTTTCCAGGACCACCCAGTGCCCCTATGGAGGAACGTTCAGGAACACCTGACAGCATCACTTCTGCATCCTCTGCTGCCCATCCACCGTGTGTTCAACCACAACAACCATCATATGGAGGATCTCAGCCCCAAACTGGTCAAATAGATGGTAAGCAATTCATTCATGTTCATCCTACTCCCAGTGAACATATTTGCCCTTTCACATCTCAGTGTGATACAGTTTATGATTGCTCCTACAGTTCCACACCACTTTTGGCTATTTGCAATTTTGTTTTAACTGTTCCTGGTCTTGTTGTCTTTACTTCCGTGACTGTTTGCTTCACCTTTAGATTTCTCTCAAGCATTTCTATCTTATGGTATTTTGGACTTTTTTTTATCTTCGTTTTCAAGCCATATTTGTTCACACTCACTTCTGTTTATGTTTAGTCACTGTTTTTTCATTTTTTTCACTGTCAATATGTAATTCTGTTTCTTGGAATTGGGGGTGTTTTATATTACTCTAAAGTGCTTTATATGCTAACAGATAGTTTTTAGCTGTTTTAATTAATCAAATACAGGAAACATGCATAATGTATAATTTTTTAAAATTGTGTAACCTAGCACTAGGTGGTGCACTAATGCTGAGTCATAACAAAGAGTTCTCTAAAATGAAAGCATAAAGGCTATTTGAAGGATTAGCATGGTGGCTTAAAAATGAAGCACTGTTACTGGAAGTACTAGTTAAAATTTCTAAATAAATAGTTAGAAATATTATTATTTTTAAAACATCTGGTTCATTTCACAGATATATGATAGAAAATTCCAATATTGTTTCTGACCTAAAGATATACACACAAAACTGGCTTTCCAAAGCAGTGTGTTTATGCAGGCTCTTCTGTGGTTGCTGTTATCTTCCTCTTGGTAGGTATTTTTTCCGTAGGCAGTTAGTGATAGTGGTCCTGCAGAGAGAGAAGGAAGCGTATTCCCCTGTTGATAAAGTAAAAGTTTTCTTCCAAAGTGTTTTGCATACAATAGATCACTATCTTTCTCTAAATTTTTATTTATTGCCAAAAGGCAACTGTATTCTGATAACATATAGACATATGTATGTTCTCATTGGGAAATGGGTTGGAAGAGAAAATACAAACTACATTCTTGCTACGTTACTTTTGGCCCTAGAAAATAATCAGTTATAAGTAGTTCTTTTTTTTTTGTCAAAAAGTTTTTTTTTATTTTTTAATTGTTTAAATACATCTTTGCGAGAACAGTGTAGTTTCAGGTGTTTTACATTTTAAATCCAATCATGTCCACAATCACAAATACAACTTTCCAGCATCACTTCATTGTCTATTTCATTTTTTCATCTTTATGTTCTCATAAACTACTTCGTATCAGTCTCTTTATTTTAATCCATTCTCTATTGTTTCTCATATATTCTATATTTACATATATTTACAATTTAATCTAATCATATCATTTCATTAGCCATTCAAAATTTTCATCTTAATTTATAGTTATCCCTTCTTTAATTTCCTTAATTGTACATTCTTATATCACCATGTTTATACTATCAAATTCATAACAATATATCCTCATTACTTTTTACAAGTGGATAACAAAATATTCAATTCATTAAAACATATTAATCATTCTCTAATTTCCTTAATCATGTATTCTTATGCTCAACATGTTTACAATTTCATACCATTCTTTAAACGTTCAAAAAATTCCATCTTAATTCCCTATTATGTTCCCCAATATTACATTTGCCACTATTGCTTATATTTTATTTCCTATATGTTCCCTTCCCTCTAACATCTCATTTTAACACAAATATATTTTCTCTTAGCCAATAAATTCAGACTTACAACATTATTACCTTATATGTATGAGTAACAAAATATATAGTTCATTAAAAATATTATCTTACTATATAGTTATATTTATTCTCTGTCAGGCTCCACATAACATTTCTTTTCATATTTTAACTATTGATCACTTATATCTTATATAAACATTCTATTTTATTTGATTAATCTATTATAAATTCTTATTTTCATCAGTATTACATTAAAATTATCCCTTCTTCTTCTACTTCTTAATCCCATTTCCTCAAAATCTATTATATATGTTTACTATAAATATACCTCTCCATGTGGAGTCTCCCTCTTTTCCATTTCTAGCCATTATTAGTCTTTCTTTTATGTTAATTTGTCTTTTCTTTGCTTGCTTGCCATTTACTATTATCTTTTGGCTTTTCCCCTTAGTCCTTCCTCTATTTATCATAATTTTCTTATATTTTCTCTCCCTTTTCTCAAAGTTTTCCCCCACCTTCTTTTGATCTCTGTATTTCTCTAACCATTTCAATTATCAACATTTCAATTTCACCATCCCCCCCTTATTTATTATATCTATCATTGATCTTACGTTCAACTTCTTTTTCTTCTTTTGTATTATTTGTTGATCCTTTTGTTCCATTTCACTAGTGCCTCTTTCTTAGGACTCCTCCCCCTGTTTTGTTCTTTCTCCTTCTTCTACTGCCGTCACCATTTCTGAATTTTCTTCTATATTCTGTATTTTAGTGCATAAATCCAACATTCTGTCCCACATCTCATTGATAGCTTGAATGTCTATTCTTATTTCTTTACATATTCCACTCATCTTTATATTGCTTATTATTCCAATTGTCCAGTATCTAATTAATTTTATTTTATTTGAACCAGTGTCTCTTCTTTGTTTTAAAATATCAATGTCCTCAAATTTTTATTTCCAATTTTAAATCAGTCCGAAACACCAATAATTCCAGAGGTGGTATCCTCCTATATCCTTGCTCTTTGATTATAATATATTCCAATTTCAACGGGTCTTATTATAATATCTCTCTTTTATTCCTTTTTTAATTTCTTTTTTTAATAAAGCCATTAGTTTTAAGGGATCTACAGGATTTTTCTTTCATCAGCAAGTAGCACTTTTAGTCCAGTACCATAGCCACTCTTTTTCCATTCTTTTATTTAACTTCAGCAATTTCAAAAATCAGATATTACTCTTCTTTAGAACAATTATTTTCAGCATTCAGATTAATGCCCTTTAATGCCAAATCCCGTCTGATTGCCAATTCCAAATTAATGTTCTTCCAGATTAGTTCCTTTTCAAATTTTAGATTTTTTTAAAAAAATTAAAATTCTTTATATTTCCAAATTTTTCTATCCGCCGCTAGCATAATTCTTTATTCTTTGTTATAGACTTTTGGGGTAGTTACAAATATAGATTCTTCTTACCCTTTTCTGAACACTGTTCCCAGTCTCTGCTCTAGCGCTGTACTTAGATGTTCTTCGGCTGTCCCAACTTTGTAGTGTCCATCTTGGCCCATTCTTCTCTCCGTTGTGGCATAGAGAACAAGCTCGAAGTTTCTACAGGGTAGTAGCGTTCTCCCCCGGAACCTCACCCAGAGCTTCTCCTTAGCTTCACTGTCCCTCCAAGGCAGCTTGGAGCCCACAAACAGCGAGAAGCCAGTGCAGGAACGGAGACCTCCGTTTGCTGCTTCTGGTCTCGTTGCGACATCAGCCAGAAGTCAATTACAGATAGTTCTTGATTTTACAAGCATAAGGACCAGAATTGTAAAGTGAATTGCATCCAATTTTATGAATTTCTTTATCATGGTTGTTAAATGAATCAGTACAGTTAAGTAAATCAGATGATCGTTGAGTGAACCAGGCTTCTCCGATTTGGAGGAAGCTGTCTGGAAAGGTCACAAATGACAATCACATATCCCCAGGATACTACAACCAACATAAATACATGCTGGTTGCCAAGCACTTAGATTTGGATCATGTGACCATGGGAAGCTGCAACAGTTGTAAATCCGAGAATTAGTTGTAAGTCACTTTTGGCAGTGCTATTGTAACTTTGAACAATTACTACACAAATAGTTATAAGCTGAAAACTATCTGTAAATTAATTCTATATTTGTTTTTAAACTCTTATTTTAAGAGAACAATATATGAAAAAGATAAGGCCAGGCAAGAACTTTTCTAAAGTTGTAAAAATTTTAAATCGGTAGGCCAAATGTATCAACAATATCCACAACAGGCTGGATATCCTCAACAACCACAAGCTCAACCTCAGCAACAATATGGTGTACAATATCAAGGTAAGGTGGTAGCAGATCTTCAGCATTGCTAAATAGTTTTGTAACTACTTGAATACTTCTTTGTAGTTTAGTTCTCAAAGTAAAAATAAAACAGGAATGTTATTAATGCGCAAATACTTTTAAAGCTCTTCTCACTCTCCCCAGTAGTTCCTTTTAGATATCTTTAGAGCTGTTTTGGAGTGATAATGTAGATATTCCTAAGTAGCAACTGAATGCTACCTTTGTTCAGAGCTGATTGCTTTAATAGTTTACATATAATAATATATATCATGCATATTTCAGGGTCCTCATTTTTAAAGGGGATAGGGTATAACTATTTGGGGAATCAGATGGAATGCATTATTGTGATAATTGTGTTTAATGTAAAAAAAAACCAGTAGAAAATGTTCAATGTTTTGTTTTGCTTGCTCATCCCACCAGATTTTATTTATTTGATTTATATTGCTGCCTAATCGCCCATGGTGACTCAAGATTGCAGATTGCCTCTAGAAAAAAATCTAGAATCCTACAGTTACAGTGAAACTAGTCAAATATTTTCAGATGCCAATAAGTCAGATGATTTCTAGAAGAAAAGTTGCATCTGAATGCTTACAATTTCCCTTGAACATTTTGTTTAGGATGAATCATTGCCAAAACAACATCTAAGGTCCAGCTCCCATAAACACACAAAATAAATGCCTGCTGAGTTTTAGCAGCTGTTAATCAGTATAATTTCCAACAGTTCTTCTTGTGTATGGAAATTAGTTTTGTGATGCTTTACAGAGAAGCCATTCAGTTTTCTGCGTAATATGTATGTTTTTCTTTACGTTTTAGAAGGCTTTACACTGTGTACCTTACAGGTAATAGTCTTTACTTAGTATCATCACTAGCTATAGGTCAACTTAGTTAAACCAAAACTGTCTAGTTGTGCTTTTGATTGTTTCAAAGTAGATTTTGAGCCCAAGTTCAGGTGAGTTCAAAATTGACTTCAAAGTGTATTTTAGGCATTGTTTTCTTTTAAGGATCCTGTGTTTTTAATAATTATTATGTATCTGGTATTTAATGCTAACAGGATTCCAGTCATTGGAGAGGTTTCATTGCAAGTAGCTTCAGGTGTGTTTTATGCAAGAAATAAATGGAGTTCTTAGTCTCCCACCCCTTCCAGATTTTTGTTTCACAGTTCCAGTGAATTTGTCTTTGAAAGTTATTTGTGATATAATTGAACACTGAATTAAAAATATATACACTCCTATCTACATTTTTGTACTTGTGAAAATGATATCTGGAGGTAATCTTTTGCATTCCAATGTGTACTGATTGTTTCACGCTGGGATCTACATGTTGTACACATACACACATACTTATAATACTTATGGAGGTACTAAGCATTTTGAACTCCAAAATTTTTGACTTGAAAAAATTTGAAAATTTTTGAGCTCAGATGACTTTTAGCAATCTGGTTTTAGAAACATTCGAAACTGGCACTTCTCACTTTTTAATGGATTATTATTGGTGTTATATTTTGGGAAATATGTTCCCAAAATAGCATTTTGTGGTTGGAACAAAACACTCAAGGTTATTTATAGATTTTGTTCTGAAGGAGTATAATCATTGGCCTCTCTTATGGAACATTTTGAATGGGATTATTTTGTTACAAGCTTGAAACAAAACATGTTTCCCATTTGGTTCACCCTTCTTAAAAATGTGCATCTGTTTTACTTATTAAAATATGTGACATATACAATATTATGTTTATATAATTTTATTATGCATAAATAATACAAATTCATATAGTTTAACCTTCTCTACTACCTTGTCACTTTTTTAATGGTTTATATAGATTTTTTTTCACACATATGCACTTTTGATGATGCTGGATATTTAAAAAAACTATTTTGCTCACCAACAAAAATCAATCTTCAGAATGCAGCTATGTGAAACTGTTCCTCCATGCATACAGAACATTAAATTCATAATACAGCGCTGTAGAACTCTCAATTCATTTTTTTAACAGCTGTACTTAAATTTTATAACTGTTCTAGAATATGCATACACATTTGTGCACATGCGTGCACACACACAGAAATTTTGTATATGGTAATGGTAGTTAAAACAATGGCATGCTCAAAGATGGAACAGTATTGAAATTCCCACAATGGAGGAATGAATCATAAAACTGTTAGAATTGGCAGAAATGTGAAACTTCTCTGTTTAGTCAAATGCTTATCTAAAAGGCTGAGAATCTTTTATGGGCATTTTGCTAAACAAATAATAAAATGAATCAACAATCTGTAGATTTTATAATAGAAAAAGATGAGAACTTTTGTGGGGTTGAAGAGATTTCTGGAAGAGATAAAAGCGAAGGGAAAGTGATAGGTTGTCAATATCTATTGAAGAGAAGATTGGAAGTTGTTATATTTTATAACTGTAGTCTTTTTTTCCCCTCCTTGCCCCTTTTTCTTTTCTTTTTCTTTGTTTTTTATGTAAAACTCAATATAAATAAGTAAATAATGCTAATACAAAGAAGCAAGTTCTACTTTCACCTAAGTCTGTTGTTTTACTTTGATCTCTTAGCAGGCTACAGCCAACAGACTACTCCTCAACAAGCACAGCAGTTCCAAGGATACAGCCAGCAAGCCTCCCAAGCTCCAGCTCCTGGCTTTCCTGGCCCAGCCCCACAGCTGCCAGCTCAGCCTCCTCAGCAGTATCAAACAGGCACTTATGCTCCACAAAATTATACAACTCAGGCCTCCCAATCTGCTAATTATAGTGTAACTCCAGCATCACAACCTGGAATGGCTCCTAGCCAGCCCAGCACCTATCAGCCAAGACCTGGTTTTACCCCACCTCCTGGAACTACTATGACTCCTCCTCCAAGTGGCCCTAATCCTTATGCACGCAGTCGCCCTCCATTTGGCCAGGGTTATACTCAGCCAGGTCCTGGTTATCGATAAGAAAACTATGCTGTTTAAGAGCCCTAGGTAAATCCAAGCAGCTGCTGACGCTGTTCCACCTGTACAGACAAGAAGATTCTTTAATTGATATTTAAAAAATATTGAAAGGCAAAATATTGTATGGCATCACCTTTGCTTTTTAATTTTCTGGGATAAATGACCAAATGAATCTTGTTTCCTGCTTGGCTCTCTAGTTTAATATTTGTCCTAGTGGAAACACTACCTAAATGTATGTAAAGCAGATGACATTCTAGCTTGCCATTTAAACTGCTAGGTAAAACTCTAGCTGGCTTACTTGAATTGGTTTTACTAATAAAATTAAGTACTAAATTAGATCCACTTGTTAAAAGTTAGATACATATAAATTGTAACCTTCACAATACAATTGAATAAAAACATTCAAATCATTGTTCAATCAGTTGCAGAGAAGTCTGTTTAGTAAATGTTGTACCTCTCTTTCTACAAAAAACTAAGCCTCCAGCCCCTGGATTTTGTTGAAATATTTTTCACATAAGAACACTTTTGAAGCAATTCTTATTATTTTAGCAGCTGAAAAATGCTGTACTAAACATTGTGTAAATTTGTTCTTTTTCTTGCATATATCAGCAAAAATGACAGATACTTGAGTGATGATTATAGCCAAGGCAGTTTTTGGCAGAAAAACTCAAATGAATTAAGTAAATTAAAATGCCTTTCATAACGGATATTAATAGCTGTCTAGGACTCTCAGTGTTCAGCAAGCAGTAAAATTCTTGTACTAGAAACAGAATGCTGTTGTTATGTGTTGTCTTAACATTTTGATTAGCTAATAAATACCTTATTTTAGAATAGCATAGAATAGAATTCTTTATTGGCCAAGTGTGATTTTAACAATTTTAATTATTGTTTGTAAGTTAAGGTGATGTTACCATGGCACACTTAGTGAATTACATCAGAATACTAGTAAGGCAAGATCATGGGTTTAGAAGGGCTTGTGAGTATTGTTTTTTTGTTTAGAATACATATTTTGTGTTATGTTGCCATCACATGACATTGCAACGTTTTTCCCTTCACGGAGCTCAGGTGAGCGTGTCCTGCGCATGATGCATCCAGCCCACGGGCTACCAGTTTGACATCCCTGGTTTAGAGCATTATTCACATAACATTTTTCTTGAATTTTATTCAGATGTCCCTGCTCAACACTTTTTCTTCTTTTTCTAAATCATGCCCAAATATCAAAGACTAAAGTGGTTTATTAAAACCTGTATTATTTTTAGCTGTTGTATAAAAACACATGAAATTAATGGAGACCACTCTTAAAATTTGATGATCCAAAATATTGGAAGGAAGAAAAACTATATGGTAACTATAAAGTATGCAACAAATTCATACTGTCTTTAGCATCTATCTTTTATTGAACAGGTATTTTTAAATGTTTATTTTCAATAAATGTTGAATATTCTTGTCAATTACAGCATACCCCAGCATTTCAGCAAATGTCCTTGGTAAATTTTCCTCACTCTGTCCTAGCGCTGCTTTTCAGTATTTGTGTTATTCCATTTATCTTGTGCCTGTCTCCTTGCACTTCAATTTGGCATGTGAGAGATCCAGGTTTTGTATGTATCTAATGATCTTTACCTGTGTACTATATTCTTTCTTTTCTGTCATGCCTATTTTGAACCTTACAGTTCAGCACTTTTTTCCACGAACCGTAACAATTGCTTAAATATATCTTGTTTTAAGAAAGTTTGTTTACTATTAATTTATTTTAAAGATTTCTATCGCCATCCATATTAGAGTTACAACTCTGGGAGGCTTATAACAACAATACAAAAAGCATGAAAACAATAAAAAAAACTAAAAACTTTATTCCTCCTCATCCCAGGGTATGCAACAACCCCACCAGAGCTCCCACTTCACGGTCTACTCTAGATAAAGAGCCAGGTCTTGTTGACCTTCTGGAAAACTAAAAGGGTGGGGACCTGGGGGAGGGCGTTCCATAATGTAGTAACAGCTTTGGAAAAGGAATGCTTCCTAGATCCTACTAGATAGCAGTATTTCAGGGAAGGGACGTGGAACCATGCCCATCCTATTCAATCTAGTGAGAGAGGCAGGTATCATCAAGAGAAAGGCAGTTCTGCAAATAAATCCTGTGCCATTAAAGCTTTAGCTCATAAGTATCACTTTGAATTGTACCGGCAAGAAAACTGGTAGCCAATGCAGTTGACGCAATAGAATGTAACATGGGAAAACTTGAGGCACCAGCATTTAACTTCAAAGTTTCTGATCTGTTTTTGAGAGAAGCTTTATGCATGTTAGTCCTCCCAGGTAAACCAGAACATGAAACAAGCAGAACAGCTGATTCCACTTTATTGTAAGGCTACATTTACAAATCTTGTAACTAAAAATACAAATCTGCTGCCATCTCTTTCACTGTCTGAGAAGATAAGGTCCCTTTTGAATCTCATTCTTCACCCATTAAGCAGGTATACCATACTCTCTTATGTGATGTACCATACTCTCTTATGTGATGGTTCCCCAGGCAGCATCTATCCCCTGGTTCTCAAGGTGTTTCTCACACATTTTCTATTGAAAATGGATCACAACTCATCCCTACCTTGAAAATATGGTGAATAAAGCTGCTAGAAGATGCTCAGAAGAAGTCAGCATGTTGGTATCAATTAAACACTCATTTCTTCAGAGAGAGATACTCCTTGTATCAGTTACCAGTCTGACTGCTTCAAAGAATCAACTTGATTTGAATTGAATCAAGTTAATTGGATATTACCAATCTATCCACAATAATCAGTAAAACTAATTCCCTTTTTCATGTCACTATATAGTTTATTTATTACAGCTAATAATATCCTGATTGTTTCTTTTTTCCTACTTGATATCAAAATATTGTGGAATTCCCAACTGGTTATCAGCTTCAAAAAATTGAACACAAGTCAACAAATTGGGTCTCAATTCAAGTAACATAAGAGTCTTTGTTGCCAATAGAAAAGCCACCGCAGGGCTTGCAGTGTAATTTGTTCTGGTAAAGATGTACAACTTGCACATATTCTAATAGCCCAATTTCAGAGACCCAGAGGTGCTTTTACCTAGTTTTAGCTACCAACCAGCTTCATGAGTCATGCCTTAAATTATCTGTATCGTGACGCTTCCTTGAAAAGTGTTTAGAACTTTCAGACAGCACAAAATGCAGTTGCTAAATTGGTGTTTTTTATAGACTACAGTTTTGTTGAATTGATGTATTGATTTTTGGATATGTTGTAAATAAAATGAATTAATGTGATAGCTCAAAAAACATTTATTAGTATCTGATGTGACATTTTGCCAAGGCAAACTGATAACAAACAAATTTCAGAATCCTAACAATAAACTAAAAAGGCTGCTCATAAGCATTCCTGTAAGGATCATTTGGACACGTCTTGATAATTTCAAAAATCTGTGTTCTTTGTCTCTAACTACACACAATTCACAGAACAATTTCTGTGTTTGTCTCTACACACAATTTACATAGTCCTCCAGCTTTCCATGTTTATGTTCTATATTTAGGCAAAAATTTACAAATGGCACATTATATAATACAAAATTGTCAATCCCTTCAATTTTCTGTGGACAAGCTTGTGATATTTTGAAACCCTTCTAAATGAGATGGGGGTCTCTCAATATAGTGTATGTCTTAAAAAGCTCATGAAGTAAAGTTTAATGTATTTTGAATTTGTCATCTGATAATTTAAAGCAATACTGTCCTGCATGTCTGTTTTCATTATTTCAAAATGATCTGAAGGACGATGAAAAGCCTTCTAATGGATTCTTTTAAAAAAATGGTGTGCAAAAAGAATCTTCAAAATAATCCCCACTCTCACTTTTTTTTCAAAAAATGAATCTGACATTTCAAATTAGGTAATTTTAGCTTTGTGCAGGCTGAATATATCAATAATAAATCAAATAATGATTAAAAATATTTTATTAAGAGTACAGTGTACCTGCAGTGTACTTATATTTTCTGTAAACAACCAAAGCGATATTCCTTATGTTCCTTACATTTTCATACATTAAAACTTACATCTCTTTATAATGTTTAAATGTTTAAGTAATATAAACTTAGCATTTTAGGCAGGAAACAGCTAAATTATTTTCAAAAACACTTCATTTTCCACTTTATAAAACAGATCACATTGACTTCAGTTTTATACAAAACATTTTTTAAATATATGTACTTTGGATATGCTTCTATACAACACACTAGGCCACATTTCTCCATGTTTAACTGAAATAAAACTGACTGATTACATTCTTGATATGATTTACACACTGCCAATCTGAAATATACACATTTCCCACAAAACAGCTTCAAGAAGTAAATTATTTAGTCTGCTGTGTTCTTAAAGAAGGAAAATCTGTTTGAAATACTTACATTATCTTTTTAAATGGCACGTGTACTTTGTATTCAGGTATCTATACCAGAGTACACAGTATTTTTGAGAGAGATTCTTCCATTAACAACAGCAAAATATATTAAGGCTTTTGCATCTTTTTTTCACCATAACAATATAGTTTCCCACTGTAAATTGATTGTGTATGTATGTGTGTGTATTTACCATGAACTAATTCAATTTCTGGTGGGATACAAAAATAGAACAGCCATTTCAGTGTTATTTACACATATCAGTAAATCAAAACTTTGACATACAACCAATTCTAATGTCATTTTATAAATGTTTGTTTCTACAATCCAATCTATACTGGGAGTGCAGACTAAAAGTTTGTATCACTGAACTGAAATCTTCCTTGTATTGAGGAGCTCTTGCACAACGTTAAAGGTATTTAGGATGGTAGAATGGTTATTGGTATGGATTCAGTTAGCATGATTCTTTTTCCTGAATGATATTTTAATTGAAGAAATGTGAAATCAGAGCTTATGTGGTGTCAGTTTTATCTAAAGTTCGAATAAAATCTGCAACTTTTCAATTGGACTGGATTTTTTTTATAAAGTGGCAAAAATGTTCAGGAATTAACTGAGAGAATAATTTAAGTATGTTTGAAAAGAAGTAGAATGTGACCATTGGCAAAGTACATTAATACAATTCAGAAGATATTTTTTCTTATCTGCTTTTCAGTAAAGGTGCCTCAAAATATCACAACAATAGTAAAAAATAAACTACACCTTTTACAATAAGTAGATAATATAAGAGACTATTAGGGAGCCAGCTTCCCAAGACATCACTTTATGATATTACTTTCTGCAATGTAACTGCAAATCTGAACATTTATAATTAAGCAGCCAATGCTATTGAAAGTTAATGCAGTATTCACACTAGATTTCAATTTGTAATACTCTGTGCATGGAAGATCAGTTTGTTTCTTGTTCTACCATTTTCCAGGTATTGTAGTTCCACATTCATACCAATGAACATAAGTACTGTGTGTTCCAGCTCCTATTTTTCCAAAGTGGACAGGTTCCTGACGAACAGCTCTAAAATAACCTAATTAAAAGAAAAGTTCAACATTTAGTAAAAATTGAAAATGGGAAAAATGACACACCTACGTATAATTAAGTAGCTACATTTTAATGTACATCTTAAACATATGAAGTCTAAGCAAAATTTAATTACAGATGTATATTACATATGATAATTTTAGCACACATAGAATTGTTATGGAACCAACATTTTAAATGGCTTCTTGTACAATATAATTTTCAGGGTCATACACAATTATAGCAGCATTATTTTCCAGGTAAGTATTATTTAGAAAAGTCCTAAGGTTGAATGCCCTTTTTATTTTATTTTCATCAAGACACAAAATATAAGTAAATACAATAGATAATACATATTTGCACAGGTAGCGCTTGAGAAACCAGAATTTAAGCCAAGAACAATAAATTGATTAGGAGGTAATATTAAAATACAAGACTGATTTTTGCTTAGTAATAACTGAAATAGTAATAATAGCAATAGTTTGCTTAGTAATAGTGGAATTGAGAATCTCTGTATGTCAATATGAATAAAGACCTCTGTATAGCTGTGTTTTTCTAACCTAGTTTTACCTATTTTTAATAGACAATTAAATTAATTTGGCCAAATGAAAGTCATCAAGCAGACTGAGTTGACAAAATACACTTTTATGTTTGTTTTCCTGATAAAAGGACATTCTGTTAACGGAAAATTTTATAATTTTTGGGATTATTTCTGACATTGCTGAAATAACAGAGGTGGTATTCAGCAGGTTCTGACAGTTCTGGAGAACCGGTAGTGGAAATTTTGAGTAGTTTGGAGAACCGACAAATATCACTTCTGACTGGAGATTTTACAGTATCCTTCCCCTGCCACGCCCACCAAGCCACGCCCACAGAACCAGTAGTAAAAATTTTTGAATCCCACCACTATGAAATACTCATTCAAATTGTGTTCAGTTCCTATTTTGCAATTGGAGAGATGAATAAACTAATGGAGCACTTTAAAGCTTTGTAGGAGGAACTGCCTTGGAAGTTGGTTCAGGAATTTAGGCTTCAGAACAATCTGTTGCCAAGGGTATCTGCCTGTTCCATACATTCCACTAGGAAGGGTGCACTTATGATCCCTTCACTGAAACAACGTTATTGTTCGGGATCTAGGAGACACAGCCTCTGTGGGCAGCCTTTTGAACAATTTCCCCCCATCATGCAGTTGATGTCAATTGTATAGGCCTTTAGGGAGGCAGTTAAGAGCAGGTTTTTTCCCTATGGGAATTTCAGGATTTGAATTGGGTCTGCATATAAAAGTAAAAATAAATATGATTATGAATGCATACTTAGTTGTCAGGTATGCATTGTATCAAAGTTGACTCTTGTTCTACTTTTATCACAAAGTTGACAACTCTGTATTATATTTAAAGGTGGGAAATATACTTAAGAGTCCATTTATTATCCTCGGTTTAGAACATACCATCTTTGGAAGGCAGTTGATCTGATGGAAGCATTCGTCCTGTCTTTCCGTCTAAATATGAATCCACAAATTGACAATGATCTTCTCCATGTCCTCTCTGATCTCCTATATTATAAAATGTGCCTAGAAAATATTAAAATACAATTGCAATTCAATTAACTAAAGAACAAATAGGCCATGGGTTACAATGATAACTGGTAGCAGAATTTCCATCAGTAAGTGATATAGTTGTAAGATAGCAATAGCACTTAGACATAAATACCATGACCAGATTGTCCCAGCAGTCTCTGTTGCCATTATTAACCAAATTCCACCAGTCTTTAGGCAAAAACTGTTCCTGATGTGGTCCGTCTCGCATTTATACAAGTATAAACACTATGCTAAACTAGGGAAGATGATTAATACATGGATGTTTACTGCATTCAAAGCAATAGAAGTTCTGAGATATTCACGTTGGAGAATTTCAGTCTTCCAGTTGACATTGATCTGTTATATATTTATATACTGATCTACAAAGAACATGTTAGAATTTTTCCATAGCACATTCCCTCAAGAATCCTGTGTTGAAGGATAGAATAATATATGCTCAAACTCAATGGTTGCCAGCATGAAGAAGAGTACCCATGATATTTCATTGTATCCTTCATGCTGATTATCCATGATGTTTCATGTTGCCTGGATACTGATGGAACTATTTTGTTGAAGGCTACAAACTTTTTGATGTCACACTTCATAAACATACCTAGATTTATCAATCATGTTTACAAATATCCAGTGCAATTCTACAAAATTGCTGTGTCTGAAATCTAAGTTCAGACATATTACTGAACCTATATAAATACCTATGTAAACCTATATAAATAGTCACCCCAGGGGATGAGATTCTACCAGTTCGCACCTATTTGCTAGAACCAGTTGTTAACATTCTAAGCAGTTTGGAGAACCAGTTGTTAAGAAGACATTACTGGCCTAATCCTGTAAGGAAGGCAGGAAGGAAACATTCTGATGTTGCTTACAGAAACTGCCTCTCCATTAACCCATTACATTCTTGGCAGGACTAAACTTCCTGTCTCTGGAACTTCTCTGGAGTTTTTTTCCCTCCTTTGCTGGTACTTTGCTTGTGTGGAGTGACCATTCAAAGTTACAATGGCACTGAAAAAAGTGACATGATCGTTTTTCACACTTATGACTGTTGCAGCATCCCCACAGTCATGAGAGGCCAGGTGAGGAGAAAGTGCCTCGATGTAAGTGATATTGAGTTGGCCATGCCCAGCAAATAACATGACCACCAAGCATCTACCCAGTCACATGACTACCAAGCCATGCCCACCAACTAAGCCACGCCCACAGAACTGGTTGTTAAAAAAATTGAATCCCACCCCTGGCCACCCCTATATGCTTACTTACTAATAGTCAATTAAGCGAGTTTTGATTTTATACCTTTAAGTGAGTCACTGAGGTAAATTTTATATCGAAGGGAGTTACACAACTGAACACCCACAAACTTCTTGTACCAAGTCCTCTTGACATACTGTTTTCCCTTACATTCAGAATAGTCATCAGAATTAAATCTGACTTCAGTCCAAATTGCATCTTTCCCCACTGCAAGACAATAATAATAATTACAATAATAAATGAGATTTTTGTTATAATATATGCCAAAATAGACATCTGACATAAACAGAGCATATAAGTAAAAAAGCAATGTATAAGAATATTAGCATTATTATATTTACCCTTTCTTATCATAAGTGAAAATAAAATACACACTGTAGTAAATGGAAGTAAATACAAAATGTAAGTACAAAAACTAAGTGCAGAAATAACAAATAACAAGGAAATTACTAAAATAGGAAAAAAGTAATACCAAGACAAAATATTATTGCGAATTCTCATATTATTTCTTTTTTATTTTATTTTTATTCATGCAATTGTTAAATCATATGATTTTATATATATTTATTGCTAATTGCCCTACACACTATTCTTTGTCAAAAAGGCTGATTCCAAATTCAATAAATGAACAAATAAGATAATATTGTCTGACATCTGGGTGTGTGTGTGAAGCTAAATAAATATATATGAGAATAATATTGCTTAATTTACTCTTACTATATTTGATAGCACAGTATCAGCAGTTTGTGGGTATTATAATCTCCTAGGATTTGAAATGGATACCTGACATTAGAACCATCATTAAAAAAGTGCAACAAAGAATGTTCTTCCTGTATCCATTTAGGAAGTTGACGTCCCAGTAGCTATTGATACAGCTCTGCAAGGAATTACTGTCATCTGTACTTCGATAACTATCTGGTTTGGTACAGCAACTAAATAGGAACAATACAATCTCCAATGGATAATTGGAGCTGCAGAAAAAAACAATTGCAACCATCCTGCCTTCCATTGAAGATCTGTATATTGAGTTAGGAGAGCTGAGGAAACAACTATCTACGCGCATGACTGGGATGTCGGCTGTCTGAATGAAGACATCCCGGAGGGCTTCGTTCAGCCTGGGCGGAGGGTGTCGGAGGGGAGAGTTTTCCCCCCTGGTCTTCTGCTAGCTGGTAGGGATGGATCCGGCCGTCGCTTTGAGGCCATCCTGGAGTGTGCTGGAGCCGCGGCGACCGAGCGGTGGGTCTGCAACGTGGAGCTTGCAGGACTACAGCTGCGCTCGCCATCTTGGATGGCGGGATATTTGAATTCCAGGCGAGAGGATCGGCCGAGGTTTGTTTTGCTGCGATGGAGACGTCCCGGAGGGCTTCATTCGATCTGGGCGGAGGACGTCGGGGGGAGAGTTTTCCCCCCTGATCTTCTGCCAGCTGGTAGAGATGGATCCGGCCATCGCCTTGAGTCCATCCTGGAGTGTGTCGGAGTCGCGACGGCCGAGTGGTGGGTCTGCGACGCGGAGCTTGCAGGACTACAGCTGCGCCCGCCATCTTGGATGGCGGGATATTTGAATTCCAGGCGAGAGGATCGGCTGAGGTTTGTTTTGCTGCGATCCCCTCTCACTCTCGCTTCAGTGGGTGGACGAGGCTGCTGGCACTTGCTGTCTTGCCTCGTCGCCCTCTTTTACTCGCAGCGTTTTGCCTGGCAGCGTTTGACATCGTTGTTTTCCGTGTGTGAGCTCTGGAAACTTGTTTTGCTGGGTCTGTGCTGCCGCCATGCCAAGCCCATCCTAGGATATGTGGGGGGGCGAGGCAGCTGAGCGGCTTGCAGGCGAGGCAGGAAGCGACGGCGGCAATTGAGGCTGCCATGTCCTCTGTCGGGACTCAACTGAGGCCATAGGTGACGGACTGTATCATCGTTATTGTTGCAGCATTGCCAGGGTTATTTTTTGCGACTGCTGCCTGAGCCGCCATTATGTGGGCAGCAAATGTGGCAATTATTAGCAATCTGCTGCCTGAGGAAAACTGCCACTGTTGAGTCCCTGTTACCAACATTAGGACCATTATCATCAATTCCAGGCCATTGTCACCCTTGGTGGAACAACATCTCCCACCAGCCAGCAAATGCCCCTATCTGACTATCCCTGACCAGGAGAAAGGTGCCAGAGGAGGAGGAATTTTAGACTGTCATCGTGGTGACAGGACGATGGCGGTTGTATATCATCTTTCTCCCCACTGTTGTGAGAGGACAGAGGGTTGAACTTTAACCTCCACCTTGAGGTCCGTGTGATTTGGTCCCTCACCATCGTGAGAGGATGGTGGGCCTATTATCATCGGGACTCCCCAGTGACCGTGAGAGGGTCATAGGGGTAGAGGATCTCTTCTTTTGCAGGACAACATATTCTGGCCCTTTCTTTGTTATCAGGCCTTACTGCCCAGAGATGATGAAAGGATGAAGTCTACTTCATCCTTTCAGCCGAACTGTGGGCCCTGAGGAATGCCCCCCTTTCTCAGGTCTGGCCCTCAGACCTTTCCCTGTCATACCTCGAGGATGGTTCTTGGGTACCCAGAGGAGACACGGCATAGCTGGGGTTTTTAATTATATGGATTTTAAGGGTACTTTTAAATTATTTAAATTCTTGACGAAATTTTTAATGGGGTTAGGGAAAGAGAATTTATTATTGGGGTTAGGGAGGGGGCCCAGACTGGGTTTGGGGGACAACCCATCTGGGAATAGGACCAGACCGGGGTATGCCTGCGACCGGGAGGCCTCGGGATCGGGGACGGTCGATCCGAAGATGGGGGCTTCTTCTGGGGAGGGGGAGGAAAGGGCTATCCTTACGATCGGTGGGAAAGGCAGGTATGGTGCTGACAGGGGGTCTTATCAAGTTATGGGAGCCTGCCCCCGCTGTTTACAAGTGGTGGTGTGCTTCGGCCCCCAGGTCACGTCTCGCCCCCTGAGTTGTTTGAATGATTGGGCCCCGGGCCTTCGGCTGATGCTTTGCAATGCCAGGTCCGTAGTGAATAAAGCCCCTCTTGTTCACGATCTTGTCACGGAGGGGGGTGCGGACCTGGCTGGCATTACCAAGACCTGGCTGGGACAGGAGGGGGTGTCCCTCTAGTAGAAATGTGTCCAGCCGGGTTTTGGGTTTTTCATCAGCCGAGGGCCCAGGGGAGGGGTGGGGGGGGTTGCGGTAATTATTCAGGAGGATCTGGATCCTAGGAAATCCACTGTTCCTCAGACGACCAGATGTGAGTCCCTTTTTGTTAAGTATGGTTCTGGGGTTCAGATGGGCCTTTTGATCACATACCTGGCTCCCTGCTATATGACATCGGCCCTGCCTGAGCTCCTCGAGGTCATAGCCGGTCTGGCGGTTGAGACCCCCAGGCTGATGGTCATGGGGGATCTCAACCTGCCTTTGGCCGGTGGGGCCTCGGGGATTGCCCAGGAGTTCTTGGCTTCCATGACAGCCTTGGGCCTGACCCAATTAATTAAGGAACCCACGCATACTGGGGGTCACATCCTGGATCTGGTTTTTGTCTCTGGACAGTGGCAGGATGATCTGGGTGTTGGGGATGTTTTTGTTGAACCCTTGTCATGGTCAGATCATTCGCTCCTTAGGCTGGACTTCCAGACCGCTCCTCCCCATCACAGGGAGGCGGACCAAATACGTTGGTACCGCCCCAGGCGCCTGATGGATCCAGATAGGTTCCTGATGGAGCTTGGGCCATATCCTGACATTCGAACTCACGACTCAGTGGGGGACCTGGTCGCCACCTGGGAAAGGGTGGCGGCTGGGGCCCTGGACCGGATCAGTGCCCTTGCGGCCTCTGACCTGGCGCCATTCTCGCTTGGCCCCCTGGTTTTCCGGGGAGCTGAGGGAGATGAAGCGCCGGAAAAGATGCCTGGAGAGTATTTGGAGGACTACTCGCTCCGGACCCGACTGAACACTTTTACGGTCTTATATCAAGACCTATTTAGTGGCGATAAGGGTGGCAAAGCGTTTTTACTTTTCCACCCTTATTGCGTCCGCAGGAAACCGCCCGGCCGCCCTGTTTAGAGTGACCCACTCCCTCTTGGAAGGGGGAGCGCGGGAGGACCCCTTGCAGGGACAGGCTGAGGATTTTTCAAAGTTCCTGGTGGATAAAATCGCTCGGATCCGGGATGGGTTGGACTCTGAATGGGCGGCTCTGGGTGGGGGATCAGGGGTGGAACTTGAAACAGTCATTTGGGACGAGTTTGATCCTATGACCCCCAAAGACGTGGACAGGTTGCTGCAGGGACTGAATGCGACCACATGTTTATTGGACCCATGTCCCTCCTGGCTGGTGTTGGCCACCTGGGAGGTGACACGAGGTTGGTTTCAGGGTATTATTAACGCTTCCTTGAGTGAGGGATATCTACCCCCCACCTTGAAAGAGGCGGTGGTGAGACCCCTCCTCCAGAAACCGTCCCTGGACCCAACTCTGTTATCTAATTATCGTCCCAACTCCAACCTTCATTACATGGCGAAAGTTGTTGAGAGTGTGGTGGCACAACAGTTTCCCCAGCACCTGGATGAAGCTGTCTATTTGGATCCATGCCAATCGGGCTTCAGGCCTGGGCACAGCACAGAGACGGCGTTGGTCGCATTGGTGGATGATCTCTGGAGGGCCCGTGACAGAGGTTATTCCTCTGTCCTGGTCCTCTTAGATCTCTTGGCGGCTTTTGATACTGTCGACCACAGTATCCTATTGCAGCGGCTGGGGGTGTTGGGAGTGGAAAGCACTGTTATGCGGTGGTTCTCCTCCTTCCTCTCTGACCAGCTCGCAATTTGTGTTGGCAGGGGGGCAGAGGTTGGCCCCGAGGCCCCTGGTTTGCGGGGTGCCTCAGGGGTCGGTGTTCTCGCCCCTTCTGTTCAACATTTATATGAAGCCGCTAGGTGAGGTCATCCATGGCTTTGGGGTAGAGTTCCATCAGTACGCTGATGATACTCAGCTGTACATTTCTACCCCGAGCCACACCGATGAAGCCGTCGAAGTGATGTACCCGGTGCCTGGAGGCCGTGCGGTATTGGATGGGGTGGAACAGGCTTCAGCTCAACCCATCTAAGACTGAGTGGCTGTGCTTCCCAGCACCCCGGTACAGCCAGCTGATTCCATCGCTGGCTGTGGGGGGGGGGGAATTCTTGCCCCCACAGAGAGGGCCCGCAATCTGGGTGTCCTCCTGGATGTGCGGCTGTCATTGGAAGACCACGTGGCAGCTGTCGCCAGGGGGGCTTTTGGCCAGGTCTATAGGATCTACCAGTTGCGGCCCTTTCTGGATCGGGATGCGCTTCGCACGGTCACCTCCACCCTGGTGACCTCCCGCCTAGACTATGCCAATGCTCTCTACATGGGGCTGCCTTTGAAGAGCATCCGGAGGCTCCAGTTGGTGCAGAATGCAGCCACGAGGGTGGTAATGGGAGCTCCTAGGGGCTCCCATGTTATGCCACTTCTGCGCACGCTGCATTGGCTTCCGGTGGCCCTCCGGGTGCGCTTCAAAGTCTTGGTTACTATCTTTAAAGTGCTCCATGGCTCGGGACTAGGATACTTGCGAGACCGCCTCCTGCCGCTATTGGCTTCCCACCGACCGGTACGCTCCCATAGAGTCGGTCTCCTCGGGGTGCCGCCGGCTGGACGGCTGGCGACCCCGAGGGCACGGGCCTTCTCATTGGGAGCACCCCCTCTCTGGAATGAATTACCCCCGGAGGTAAGGGCCGCCCCTGATCTCATGGCCTTCCATCGGTTACTTAAAACTCATCTATTTTGGCAGGCCGGACTGGCCTAGGGGTCTTTTAAATTTTAACCTGGTTTTTAATTTCTTGTAACTCTTGTTTATATTTTTAATTAGAGCCACACTATATTCAATTTTTAAATTTTAATATTATCATGTTGTATGCTGTATATGTGTTTTGTATATGTATTTTATTGGCTGTTCACCGCCCCGAGTCCCTTTGGGGAGAGGGGGCGGTATATAAATCTAATTAATAAATAATAAATAAATAAATAAATCTACAGACAGACTCTCACATCCTGGACATAAACTGTTTCAACTTTTCAGGATGCTACTATAGGGCATTGCATGCCAAAACATCTAGACACATAGACAGTTTTTTTTCCTCATCACTCTGCTGAACACCTAATCATGGTATTGTTTTATAAAGTATATGTACCCTGTAGCATTAGTATTATTATCCTGCTCATCTTCTCTGCTACCTTCTCTTATTGGTATCATATTATGTTTATTATTATTTTGTTGCTTTGCATATACATTGAGAGCTTCTGCACTGGAAACAAATTTCTTGGGTGTCTAATCACACTTGGCCAAATAAACCTATGCTATGCTATGCGATGCGATGCTATGCTATGCGATGCGATGCTATTATTATTTTGTTTTCTCAAGAGAAACATTCTCCAATTTCTGCCCACCCTATTTCCAAAGACACAGATTGTAAAAGTTAGGCAAAATGCTTTTCTCTTCTAAACCTTTTCTGCTATGTACACAGTATGCAATCTCAAAAATGGTCTCTAATAAGCATGCTACTTGTAAAGAAAACTTACTTGAAATAGATTCTGTTATTCTTGGGTCAGCTGTAAAGAAAGAGAAGGACATAAGCAGACAGAAAGAGAAGAACAAGCACAAATATCAGGGTTCAAGAAATAAACATACTTTCTACCTAAAGTTTTACACATATAGCAAAGAAATCATAAAATAAACTTTTAAAAAATGTTATTAGCATGCACTTTTAGAATTAGAAAGTTGTTTGACATTAGAAACAAATCTGTTTGAACCCCAAATAGTTGTGTTCAAACTATTGAAAGATATGTTTAAAAGTATTTAATACTTCTTTTTTATCCAAAATGAGATTTAAATGATCATAATATAAACACTTTATGGAATTATTAAACGTTTTTATTTTTTAAAAGAAATTTTACATCAACCCAATATTGGTTTGTACTAATAAATGAAATGTTAATTGTTCATTCTGAATTCCAATTTAAAACAAGTATTTTTAAGCTTGTTGAAATGCTATAACTGTTTGATCTAAACAGAATTATAACTTTCTATTTGTTTTCCTCTATAAAATTATAAAGAATTAAAGGAGGGCTATATCTAATTGATGCAGTTATTGAAATTCTTACCTGATTCAGTTCTGAATGGTTTTGATTCACTACTTGGACTTTCCCCAAGAGGGTTGCTAGCTATCACAACAAATTCATAACTATAAAGAAAAAAAGTATAACAAAGTGCATTTATAATTTACAATGTGGTATGAAATAAATAGGAAACATGTATTTGGCATATATAATTAAGGTAACTTTAATATTTAAAATATCAATATGGTTTGGCAATTTTTAAAAATTTAGCAACATACATTGGTTTCAAACATATTTAAGGAAATGACAATACCCTAAGCAGCATTTTATCTGGATAATTGATAGACAAACAACTGTTAAAACAGATAATTTTAAATATCCTTAAAACAATTTTAAAAGATTTTTTTATCCTGCTTTTATTATTTTTAATAAATAACTCAAGGTAGCAAATATATCTAATATCCCTTCTTCCTCCCTTTTCCCCGCAATACACTGTGAGTTGAATTGGGCTGAGAGAGAGTGACTGGCCCAAAGTAAACCAGTTTTTCATTCCAAATTTTCCATGTAATTTTCAGGTTCAAGGTGGAATATACTGTATCCTTAAACTTCTCCGTGAAATCCCAATTTAACAGGTTCAAACTGCCGTGCTAGGGCTGTGGTGACACAGTAGTTAGAATGCAGTATGGTAGGCTAATTCTGCTGACTGCCAGCAGTTCAATTCTCACCGGCTCAAGGTTGACTCAGCCTTCCATCCTTTTGTGCAGAGGTGGTATTCAGCAGATTCTGATCAGTTCTGGAGAACCGGTAGTGGAAATTTTGAGTAGTTCAGAGAACTGGCAAATACCATCTCTGACTCGAGATTTTACACCAGTATCCTTCACTTGTCATGCCCACACCCACAGAACTGGTAGTAAAAAAATTTGAATCCCACCACTGCTTCCAAGGTTGGTAAAATGAGGTCACAGAGTGTGGAGACAATATGCTGACTCTGTAAACTGCTTAAAGAGGCTGGCTGTAAAGCACTGTGAAGTGGTATATAAATCTAAATGCTATTGCTATTGTTTCAGTCATAAGTAGTCCTCAAATTATGTTGGCACTGAGATCAGGATTACCATAGCTAAATGATGCAGTTGTAAAGTGTTATATCATGTGACTGCATTGTATTGTGGCTGATATCAGCAGTCCCAATTGTTGTTGTAATCCAGGACCAAATAAGTTAATATAAAAAGCAAGGACCTCACATGAAAGTGATGTGGGAAAAAGCAGGAGTCCCATGTCCTTAGGTCCTAAGACTTAAGGACTGTGCGGCAGGTATTGTAGGCAGGCACTAGGAACTGTGGGATTTGTCATGACATGGGGATGACCATTGCTCTGATGCTTCTATTCTACTTCAGGTCTGTTTTAGCGGTGGCAATAACGAGGCACGTACTCTTAGTGATTTCAGCTCTTTCTTTTTATTTCAGAACGGACACGGACAGCGAGCGCAGGCAGCCTCTCTTTTAAAGGCTTCCTGCGCTTCACCCAGCCAATGACAAGGCAAGGCTTTTCCCGCCGGAATCACGGCCAATGAAGAGTAAGTATTTTAAATACAATTGAACCAATCCAGAACACCCCTCCCCTCTTGGTCCAGTCCGACCAATCAGGGGCTCCGCCTATGTTACGTAATCACGTAGATAGGCGGGGCCCCTGCGGATCCGACTGGACCTGCGCGGCTCAGTCATTTCGTTGCTGACTGTCGGAGCGGGTGGACCTGTTGGTCCTCCTGCCTCTGACCTGGGAAACTTCTGGAAGGTCGAGCCAGCCGAGTCACTCCTAGCGGGCCTAGCTCGACTGGTTGAGATGGCTAGGCCGCTCCCTCTCTGGCTTGGATTATCGTCGGCCGTGTCTGCTGTTTCGTCTGGAAGTTCCCCTGGCTCAGGTACGTAGCTGCGCAAATTGACCGGGGCTAGTGTTGAGGGTGTGTGTGTGGAAGTTAGGGTGTCATTGTTTGTTTGAGTGTCTGCTGCTTGTTGATTGTTGGTTGGGTGTGGGTCTGTTGTTTCTTGATTGTGTGGTGGTTGATCCCCTTCCCCCCCAAGGGGGTCGCAAGGTCTTGTAAGGGTGCGGGATCTAAGTTGATCGATATGCCGCTTCCAGCTTTTATTATCAGAAGTGGTAAGTCGGTATGATCGTGGCCCGGTGATTTGTGTGATGGTAGCTGGTACCCATAATGGATGTCCAACCAAGTTTTTTGCATAGACTAAGTCTCCGATTTGAAATGTTTGGAGCTTGCTGGAAGAATCTATTGGTTTGTCTGTGGAGTATGTAGGGTGTAACCTATCCAAAGGGGAGCGTAATTTCCTCCCCATAAGTAGTTCAGCTGGGGTTTTGTTTGTAGTGCTGCTAGGTGTGGTATGTTGTATAAATAGTAGTTTGTCGATGCGTGCTTGTATAGGGCCGTGGCCTAACTTGTGGAGTGTTTCTTTGGTGAACCGAACCATGCGTTCGGCTCGTCCATTCGCTGCCGGGTGTGCCGGCGCGGTTAGGGCATGGCGTATGCCCGAGCTAGCTAAATAGCCCTCAAATTCTGTAGCAGTGAATTGAGGGCCGTTGTCTGAGACTAGGATGTCTGGCAATCCGTGTGTGGCAAACCATTTTCTGAGTTGTCGAATGACAGCTTCCGAAGACGTAGATTGCATTAGGCTTACTTCTAGCCAGTTGGAGTAAGCGTCTACCAGAATTAAAAATGTATAACCTTTTGTCGGACCCGCGAAATCTATATGGACTCTAGACCATGGGCCCCTGGGTAGCTCCCACTCAGTGACCGGTGCTTTCGGGGGTGAGGGTCGGGATATCTGGCATGGCTGTCAACCCGCAACCCACTCAACAACGTCCTTGTCGAACCCCAGCCACCAAACATAGCTTCTAGCCAAACTTTTCATTTTAACAACCCCAGGGTGACCTTCATGCAATAATCACAGAATTGGATCCCTCAGCCTTAGTGGAATAACTACCCGGTCCCCCCAAAGTACACAACCTTTTAGTACGGAAAGTTCCGTTTGTCTTTGTTTAAAGGGTTTATACAAGTCTTGTAGTTCAGTTTCTGGCCATCCCTTTGTAATCCACCCACTCACTTTGTGCAGTAGATGATCGTTGGCGGTTTCGTGAGCGATGTCTGCTGCTGTCATCAGGAGATCGGTCAGTGTTTCAATTAGTAGTGTGGATGTGCTGGGGTTCGGGTCAGGGTCACTGTCCGGCAATGGGCAACGACTCAGAGCATCGGCATGCATGATGGATGGACCGGGGCGGTAGGCTAATGTATAGTTGTATGCAGCGAGGAATTCTGACCATCTTGTCATTCTGGGTGATAAAATGTTAGGCGTCGCTTTGTTTCCAGCCAGAATTCCTAGTAAAGGATTTATGGTCGGTAATTACAGAAAACAGTCGGCCATAGAGGTACTCATGGAACCTTTTAATACCTGATACAATGGCTAGTGCTTCCTTGTCTATTTGACTGTAATTCCGTTGGGTTTTAGACAATGTCTTTGAATAAAACGCAATCGGGGCTTCTCTGCCATTTGGTAAAAGATGGCTTAGAACGGCTCCGATTCCAAAAGGTGATGCATCACAAGTTAATATCAATGGTAAAGTCTCATTGTACTGTATGAGTACCTTTGCTGAAGTAATGAGGTCTTTAATTTTGTTAAAAGCTGTTTCTTCCCGACTGCCCCACTTCCAAACCGTGTCTTTGTCCAGGAGTCTATGTAAGGGTTCCGCCACCGTTGCTTTCTGCGGCAGAAAAACATGGTAAAGTTTATTAATCCCAGAAAAGCTTGTAGATCTCCTTCGTTAGTCGGAATGGGGGCGTCTTTGATTGCACGGATTTTTCCTTCTGTCAGGTGGATGCCATTGCCATCAATTAGGTATCCCAGAAATTCGATTTTCTCAGTTATTAGTGTGCATTTTTCTTTTTTAACTTTGAGACCTGTTTCAGCGAATTTGGTGAGCACTTTTCTTAGTCAGGTCTCGCAGTTGTGCTTTGTCTTTAGCTGCGATCAGGACATCATCAAAGTATGGAATGACTCCCGGTATTCCCTGAAGGAGACGTTCCATTAAGCTCTGAAAAATGCCTGGAGCCACGCTCACGCCGAATTGGAGGCGGTTACATTTAAATGCGCCCTTGTGTGTGACAATCGTTTGGGCTTCCGCTGTTTTTTCGTCTACAGGTAGTTGTTGATATGCCTGAGCCAAATCGAGTTTAGCGAAAATCTTTCCGCCTTTGATAGAATGTAACAAGTGTTGCACAACCGGAACGGGATATGCACTTTGTTGCAACGCATGATTAAGGGTTGCCTTATAGTCCCCACAGATACGAATCGACCCATCCGCTTTGATAGGGGTAACTATGGGGGTCTCCCACCTGGCATGGTCCACTGGTTCGAGGACTCCTTGCTTAGTTAATTTGTCTAGTTGTTCCTCTATTTTAGGTTTTAAGGCCTTGCCTTTAGTCTAATTGGGGCTACCCTAGGGTCTATGTTAAAAGATATCGGGTTACCCCGGTACTTGCCTAGTTCGCCGCTGAATATGTCCTGGAATTCTTGAATGAGGTCTGCTTCCCAGTCTGCATCTGCGACGTGGTTGATACCGGTCATCCCAATTCCGAGCGGGTCGAACCATTCCAATCCTAAAAGACTTGGTCTGTTCCGGTCAACAATTGTGAGGGGTAAAATTTCGGTGCGATTTTTGAAAGTTACCTGAAAATGTCCAACGCCCACAACAGGGATTTTATTACCTTGATAGTCTTTTAGGGTTAAGTTTTGTACTTCAAGCTCTTCCTGTTGGATGTCTGGAATTAAGTCTTTGATAGTGTCCCATGATACCATTGAGAGAAATGATCCCGAGTCCACTTCCATTTTACAGTCTTGTCCTTCAATTTTTACTTGAATGTGGACTTTTCTTACATTCTTTGTATTTGAGTGTCCAATTATGACTGTTTGGTGTGTTTCTTCTTTGCGGTGATTCTTTGTATCTTCCCTGTCTTCCTGTCATTCCTTCCAATGGCTACTCATTTTTTTTTCTTTCGTTCTTTCTCTCTCTCTTGGGGGAGGGCTTCCTCTTCGCCTCGGGCTATAATTGGATCTGGCTCTGCATACCTTCGCGATGTGCCCTTTTCTCTCGCATTTTCTGCAGATCGCATCGATGAAACGACACTCAGATCTGGGGTGATTTCCCCCGCAGCGGTTGCATTCAAAGTCAAATTTTCTGTTTGCCCGCTCTTTTCTCCCTCTACCTGTCTTCAGGTGGCATACATCGTCTTCTTCACTACTGGTCTCAGTCTCCAGATCCTCATGGTGTGTCGTGGTCTTCTCTCGTTCTCCCTCTGGTTTTGGTGTTTCTCTGGTATTGTGGTTTGCAGCTTGGTTAATTTTTTTCATTCTCGCTGCTGATTTCTGGGTGGCTTTGGCTGCGGTGGCTTCTTCTATAGCCTCCTTGACTGTTATCTTCGGGCGATTTAACAGTCTGCTCTGTAGTATTGGATCTCTCAGCCCTAGAACGATCTGGTCTCTTAGGGCTTCGTTGAAATCCGAGAATTCGCACTCATCCCCGATGTCTCTTAAAATTGCCACGAAGTCGGCTATGGATTCACCTTCCTTCTGATTCCGGAGGTAAAACTCATGGCGCTTAATTAGGCAAGAGACTGTAGGAGCGTAGTGGTCTCGTAGGATCTTTTCCAGTTCGGGCCAGGTTAAGATTTTTACGTCGATCGGAGATGCAAGCGCTTTCGCCATTCGGAATACAGCTTGGCCGCAATGGGTCAGGAAAACCGCTCTCTTCCGATGATCGGAGACGCCGTTCAGGTCGCTGCTCTCCAGGAACATGAGGAATCGGTCCACGTAGGTCTGCCATTCCTCCTTTGCCGGGTTGAATTTCTCAGGCGGGGTGTTGTTTCCAGACATGGTGCCGTTCGATCTCCGCCGCTATCATACTTGCTAAAAGTGCTGTCTCGATCCCACCTTCGTCGCCAGTGTTTTAGCGGCGGCAATAACGAGGCACGTACTCTTAGTGATTTCAGCTCTTTCTTTTTATTTCAGAACGGACACGGACAGTGAGCGCAGGCAGCCTCTCTTTTAAAGGCTTCCTGCGCTTCACCCAGCCAATGACAAGGCAAGGCTTTTCCCGCCGGAATCACGGCCAATGAAGAGTAAGTATTTTAAATACAATTGAACCAATCCAGAACAAGGTCCAGTGCCAGGTGGACTTCCAAGTCTCAGCACATTGCCCAGCTGCAAGAAACAGCTAGTTCCATGCCACAGCAAGCTCTGTGTTGCCTTAAATCCCATGCTCCCTAGTACTTGTCCATATTACTTCTTGGTGTCTACCTGGTTTATTGGAATTCTGCCTTTTCCTAAGCAAAGAACAAAAGACAGCTGGGGTAGCACTGTGGGAGAGCAACCATAAATGCTAGTCCAAATGTTTATTACATGCCCTGAGGGTACTTGATGGTTCAAGTTTGACGAGTGGTCATAGTCAATTTCTTCAGTGCCATTGTAGCTTTGAATAGTCACTGAACAAATGGATGCAAAGACCTAGCTCTCTGAAGAAGACCATAATATTGTGATAGTGGAAGGAAAGAGAAGGAAAGGACAACCAGGAGCAAATGGACTGCATACCATTACAGTGGCATTAGAAAATCTAGAGGACCAAGTTAGAGACAAATATTCATGGAGAAAATCTATGTGGTCACAAGGAGTTAATACTGACTGCATAGTACATAATCAATTAAACAATCCTTAATCCTGCTCCATCTTGTGCAGCTGTGGTTTAACTCTCAACTGGTTTAAGAAAACTCTGCCCTGTGTGTGTGTTTTTGTGTATGTGTACATACATGCACAAACATATAAAAATAAAGGGAAATATATATTTATGTTACCTTTATTATGTTTACATTTACATTTCACAAATATCTAAGGCAACAAATATATCTGATATATGTTCTTATTTTCCCCACTACAACCCTGTGAGTTGAGTTGGATTGAGAGAGATGATTGGACATCCAGTTGGCTTTCATGATTAAGGCAGAACTAGAACTCATGGTCTCCTGGCTTCTAGCCTGGTGGATATATAAACTTTCTCTGTGTCTCTCTCCCTCTCCCTCCCTCCCCCTCTCTCAAATTAAATGATCAAAATGCCTGCCTGCCTCTGTGTGTGAGTGTATGTGTGTGTATGTGTAATCAGCTTTAAAATAAAACCCTTTTTTTATTTCCCAATTTTTCTCTCATGGCCATTCTAATTGTAACAATTGCTTGACAGGACAATGGTCTGGATTCAAATTCTGCTAGGTTTCAAAGCTGGGACATTCTGCACATCAAACCTCATAAGGAGTATGAGAAAGAAACATGTGAAAGATTACATGTTATATACTGCAGCTGTTGCAGAATTACTTGAGGAACAGCTGGAAAAATGAGATGGAGATTGTTCCTGCCTCTGTATGAGAACCAAATTGCAGAAGTTTGGCTAGAACAATATGTGTGATGCAGCAAATAAAACAATACCAACTGGAAACATTATTTTTAACATGAAGCAAGAATTGTTGGAGGCTGCATTTGTTGGAGATAGAGATCAATGGAAGATAATGTCTATTTTTTCCAGAAATTATTGGTGGCTTATACTCATGACAAGGCAATTTGACAGTGTAGATATGGCCAAACCATTCAACAGAATAGGCATTCAGCTTTGAATGTCAAAAACCTATACATTTCAGTGGCTTACAAATTTTTTTTCTGAATAATATCAATAATGAACACATTATAATGGGCCTCTTTTCATGTGCCATGTGAATAATTAGGTATAGGTGGATATCAGTGGGAGACCAACAATACCACTCAATATTATATGATGCTAACTGATGTTGACTCACTTTTCTTCTACTGCTCAGGAAGGGCAGCTAAAAAGGGCACCCTCCTTTACTTGGATCAATTCTCTTTGAAGGGGCTGATAGCTTCTCTTTTTCCTCTTAGGGGCTCTGTTGATAGAACCTTTTTTCAGAAAGGCCATCTCTAGAATAGCTCTGTTGAAATAATGGAGTAACCTAAATAATGTGGAAAAATCTTAACCAATGGTTCCAGCTAGTGAATTATTATACTTGCTGCTAGGCCTGGAATCCATGGTAGCATAATATGTCAGTGATAATGATTCCCTATATTATCTGAATGGAATTATGTCTGAACATTCAGCCATATTGTCCAGTATGGATTATTCTGTAAAGGGTTCATTTCAACAAAGACTCAAGAATGTTTATGCAAATATGTTGGATTGCAGCCAAAATATAAAACTAGTCAGGGGTAATTGGTGGTGCATAACATTTATTGTTAATACAACTATTATTTAAAATTGGCCAACCATATCTTAGTTTTTGTGAAGATTTTACGTATTGTTTGTTAATTGCTTCACATTCCCAGATGAAAGCAACTGATGAAAGACTAAGTCACCCAGGTATAAAAATCCACAACATGTAATATTGTTTTTGAATGTTTGTCAAGACAAACCTGACTAATTCCAACTGTATTTAATAATCTGAAGAAAACTGAGTAACCAAATTATGGGCAAAATATTTTGTATTTTCCAGGTTCTTCACTTTGTTAAGTCTTAAGCTGTATTTTTTCGTTACTTTGCAGTACTGAAAACATTATTTCTGGTAGCTTTCCAAGTGTGAAAGCCAAAATACTCTTCACTCAAAAGGAAAAAAAGAAACAGAGCAGTGATACAAATTGATTATTGGTTTCTGTTGCCATGAGAGATGGAACACCTGCATCAGGACAGTGTCTTTAATAAGTTTATGGAATTTTCCAGCAAACCAGATGTCCAAAAACCAAAACCAAGCTAAAAACCCTACTCCAAACCCCAAATTATACAGCAATAAAGCTGCTAGAGATTTAAAGAAGTAACATACAAAATGAGTATCCATAAACTTTAACATTTAAAGTATGGGTGTACAACACTTAATTACAATGCCTATTGACAACTGATAGTGCTAATCAGGGAACAGGAAACTGACATAGGAAAAAAAAGCATTTGGTGATCTTATATATCCAAAGTCAGAACTTTTGAACTTATGTTTTACAGCAGCCAGCTTTACAGTTGATGATATTCTATCAGTGTTTTAGTTGTCCAGTCTAAGAAAATAAATGTCCTTAATTATCATTAGTATCAAGCCTAGGTATATAATTACTCTTACCATGCATATTCCTAAATTACTCAATTTCCTTTTGCATTTATCTCTAAAGAATCTGCCACTTATCTTTTTGACTCATAATTATGTGCATTTTCTTACATTCATATATGAAAATATGCACCTAAACAGATAAACTTCAGATTTTATGACCAGTTGCTTTTGTGGTGTGAAGACAATAACTTGGTCCTCAACACCAATAAGACTATAGAAGGAACAGATCAGACATCCAGTCCTTGCTTATCAATAGAGACCGAGTGAAGCAAGTGGCCAGTTTTAAGTTTCTTACCATAAAAGAGATCCTGACCTGGGGTACTCACATTGCATCACAAGAGCCCAGCAGAGATTATACTACCCGAGACTTCTCAGAAAACAACAACTGAATGAAAAACTGCTGGTGACCTTCTACCGCTGCACCATAGAGAGTATCTTAATTTACTGCACCACTGTATGGTTTGCCAATTGCACAGTGGCAGATAGGAAAGCACTCCAGAGGGTTAACGTCATTGCCCAAAGATCATTGATTGCCCTGTCCCATCTTTGGAAGAGCTTTATAGTTCCCACTGCCTTAAGAAAGTTCAAAACATTCTCAAAGATCCATCTCATCCTGGGAACCTTTTTTTTTAACTATTACCACCTGGCAGACAGTATAGAATAATAAAAACAAGGACAAATAGGCTGAAAAACAGTTTCTATCCCAGGGCAGTAGCTCTTTTGAATTCTACTGTATAGTGTAGTGTTGGTGCGATGTTGGGGGTTTTCGGTTCAATGTGTGGAATGTGAAGGATGTGTATTTGTGTTTATTTTCATGATCATGATGTGCACTGAAGATGGTGTTTGATTTTGTTGTATGAGGTGCAATGACAATAAAGTAACTAATTAACTAATTTTAGCAAGAAGTGGCTCTAAGTGCAGTGTTTTGGTGCCAAGAAATTATGTCCTATTCTAGCTATAGACCACATTATGCATCCTTCATTAACTTGTAGCATAAACTGCTATTCACTTTTGACAAAAGTTAAGATAAAGTCCTATTTTTACTGTAATTTTTTCTTTCTCTCTTCCTCTATCTGAAAAGGTTCATGATTATGTGTGTTATGTGTGAGTAACTCCACTTACGTTCATGTTACGTTCACTGTTCATATGAACAGGATAGCTGCTCAAAAAGAAAGGATATTTCAACAGGCAACTAAAGAAAGATTATGTTGGGAGTTCTCTCAAATGAATCTTCTCCAGAGTTGCCTTCCATTGTTTTGTCTTGAATTTTTGTTATATGATGTAGGCTAATTGATCAATATCCTTAAACTCTAGACACACAGGCTAGCGCAACAGGATCAGATACTACCATAATCTTTGTCAGTTCATTCAGACTTTCTAATTTAGCAAGTTGTATTTTGAACACGTGAATAGTAACTTTTGCCCTCATTATCTCCATAATGGATTATGTAATAAAGATTACTCAGAAGTTCAATTGTTCTTGAATATAATAACCCATTTGCTTGTCTAAATTCAGTAGTGTTACATCATATTGCACTGCTGGTTGGCCATGCACATAATTACCAGTTTCATTCAAAAGGCTGCTTTTGATCTTGGGTCCAGGACATTTTCTGGACTGTCCTTTCTGAGTGGATTCAGCCTAATCCATATGAACAAGATGGAAGAGATACTGTAGATCCCCATGTCATGATATTAGAGCGGCAGGAACAAGGAAGCAGCCATTCTATATGGCTTCCATGCCTGGTTTGAAATGCTTTTCTTCCCCAACTACAGATGGTACCTTTACTTTAGTAATGTGGGAAAACTGCTCTTTTGCTACATATTTGAAATTTAATATCTTTTACCTGACACAATATTACCTGCTATTATTACTGAAGTTACATTTTAATACATTATGTTTAGTATGTAAATTTATGCACATTCCCAAATCTTACTGAATGGAATAATATACAGATTTTTGCAATGTATAAATAAATGTAAATTTAAATTCATTATTATAATAAAATCCCTTTTAAGAACATCACCTTGTATTAGGTTTCAGGTTTTCCACTGCAGAATGGGTTTGATTTGTGGTTATAATGGACTTATCTTTTCCAACTGTGCCTCCATTTTCTGTTGATACAACTTTATATTCTGAAAATAAGAAGATCACGTTCAATTACATACATCATTTCAGTTTCTAAAACATCTTTATCTGTTGTCTATTTTGCTTCTTCCTCCTCCTACTGTTAACAAAATATAGTTCAAAGTAGTTTTTTTTTAATTAGAAGATTTTATCAGTGAGTTCAATAAAAGATCCCTTTAGTTGTATAGTTAATAGAGACTAGAGGACTCCAAACTTGGCAACTTTAAGACTTGTAGGCTTCAACTCCCAGAATTCTGCAGCCAGCCTTATTTAATGTCTCATATTTTTTTAAAAATTGCTAAGGTAGAAATCAATACAGAAATAAGTGATCAAAACAGACTGCCTCAACTTACTTAGCCTATGATATTGGTTTAATTATAATCAAAATGGACATAATTTGTAATATTTTCAACCAGAGCTTTTGAAGGAGGAATGGTGAACTGAAGATATTTCCATGAAAGTGGAGCCAAGAACTATAGGGAAAAACAACAACCAGTGATTCGAGTGGCTCTTCAGAACATCTCAGGACAAGAGGAGACAGGAGATCACCCACATGTGCTCCAAATACTGGTTCTCATGAAGAGAATGCATCTCTGTATTGGACGCGGGATCCTTGTCCGAGTCCTCCCCAGACTCCCGTTCCTCCCCACTGTCCAACTCTGCTTCCACCTCCACAGGATGCTGGTGGACCACAACAGAGAGTAGAGTAGAGGCAAGCTCAAAGGAGGGCTGTGAGGCTACTTGGAGAAGGTCACCTTGTCCCTCCTCACAAGGAATACCTAGCATGGACCGACTTAAGGAGAAGCCAAGCGGAATTTATCTTTATCAGTAACAATTGTTTAACTCGTGCTCCTGCCTATGCCTTGCCTTTGCCTTGTGGATTTGCCTTTGGCCTTTTGGACTGGCCTTATCCTGTGGACTGGCCTTGTCCATTGTATCTTGACTCTGGGCCTTGCCCTGTGGGCTTGCATCTTCTCTTTGGAATTCTTTGTTGTTTACTGACTTTTGTTTGGGGAACTGAGGGTGGCTGGCTTCTGGGTAGTGTAGAGTGGAGCTGTACTGGCCATTCTATGGATGTTTGTTGTGACATTTAATCAGAGGAATAAAGGACTCTATGGATGCCTATCTCTGACTAGGTGACCTGGGTCATAACACCATCTAAAGATCATCTATTAATTAACTAAGGTATACATTTTAGTTGGAATAGAGGCTAGAGATCTAGAAAAATTAGTTTTAATAAAATAGGCTGAAGAACACTAATCAGTCCTCAACTTTTCAAAACAATTTTGAAGAAGCGTGTATGTTTACACAATGCCTGGACAAGACAAAAATCTTTCTAACCTGTTACACTTTCATTTTCAGGTGATTTCCAATCCAGTACCACAAAAGATGGACATCCCTCAACAGTCACTACAGTGAGGTTCGTAGGAGGTTTTTGGGGGGCACTAATAGCCATGTCTTTGTTGTCCCCCATATCAGTTGGAAAGAGTTGCATAGTATCTGTGATGGAACAAGGTACATCATCTTTTTTTTTCACGTATTTCACATGGTCACCTGAAAAGACAAGATCAACATGTGCACTGAGTACAAAAGAAATGATAAAGCAAAAATAAATTACTTTAGATGGCGATATATTACTTCAGTAATTGTTCATATAGAAAAATGCTTTCCATAAAATATTTTCATTATAGGCTTCTTAATAAAGGAGCATTAGAATCTTTTCTGCTCTCTGATGTCTACTTAGAAAATAACACAATATTATTATGTTTTATATTTGAAAGTATCCTATCACTGCAAACATTTGTTGCCTAAAATGTAAAATAGAAATCTCAGATCCCTGAAATTGTTTACTTTCCAAACTGATTAAAATTAAAACATCCATGTCCAATATCCTGTTCCCCTTTTTATATATGAAAATATGATTTGGGCAGCAGTTTTAAGAGATTTTGGTTCAATCAGAACGTTCCCTGAAATAAAGAATATCTACAAAGGGTTAGCAATAATTGCTGGATGTATTAAGTGAGACAGTTAAGATGCTCAGCCTAAATTGCTCACATTCTGTTTATGTTAAACAGAAGGAGACTCATCTGTATCCTCCTAATATTTTAATACAGTTTAGTATTATTTTAATATTTAGTAGTAACGCTGTAATTAAAAAATAAAAATGATTTTACTGAGTATAAGTAAATAATACTTTTAAAGAAAATTGTCATCAAATATTGCAAAATAGTTTTAGAAATGAAAATTTAATAATTCTCCTGTAGTATATTAAGGGTGTAAGATGTAATGTAAGATTAAAACAATAATATATAGATCACAATTGGATCTACAAAAAGTAGTTTATCTTGCAACAATAAGACATGAAATCTGTGAATGGTATGTTGCTGAAAAAGCAATGTAATATGTAATGTGAAATATTTCTATTGTCTCTTACTATTAACTCAAATTTGCAAATTTCTCAGGTCCAGCCAATATCTTCAGTTAAGCCAGAAATAAATCTGATCAGGTCTGAAACAAAGAGGCTAATAGAATCACTGAGATTTGGGGTTATTTTTGAAATGGCACATATAACCATGTTTCTCCAACAATATGCGCCCCCCAATAGGAAGACCCAGCATGTTTTCTAGGAATAAAATGAAATTAAGCCCCTCCGCTGCTCTTGCTTTTCCTTCGTGTTCCTCCACCAGCAGCGTTTCAGCGAGAAGGGACAAAATAAATAATTTTATTAAAAATATTTTATTTTAAGAAAGTGAAAGATAAAAAAAGCATATATTGCTTAGCAGTTTTTTTTCTTATGAGATATTTTAAACATACCTGTATACCTTGGTGTGCCTGCAATATCAGTCTCAGATGTAGGAACAGAACTGAACATTGGATTGCCTAAGCAAAGAACAATAGCAAACATTAATGGAAACCCTGATTTTCTACCTTGTAAAAACATTTTCTGTTGAAAAGCTCCCATTTTAATCATACCTCATTTAAAAACCTCTCCTTAGATCATGCTTGGAATCATGTTAACATTTTCATAGGAAATGTAGTATTGTAAAATAATAAAGTTGCTTTGAATTGTTGAAACTTTGATCATTTTAATCCAAGAAATCAAATTAGTAAATTTTATTTATTTATTTATTGAATTTATATTGCCTCCATTCGCTCATGGCAACTCAAGACCGCTTACAGAAAACCACATTTAAAACAATAAAAGATAACAAAAAGAATAAAATAAATTAATATAGTACAATAAAACAAAATCATCCCGCAACACCCACCCACCCTGCCCCAATGATAGCAGATCACATGAGCCATTTAATGGGCTCCATCCTGCTCTGGGTTCCCCAGGCCTGCTGGCAGAACTAAGTCTTCAGCACCTTCCGGAAGAGTATTAGAGTGGGGGCCATTCTAATCTCTGGGGGAATGATGTTCCAAAGAGAGGAAGTCACCATGGAGAAGGCCCTTCTTCTGGATCCCACCAGATGTATCTCTCTTGGAGATGGGACTCATAACATTCCCTGCCTCCTGCTCTGATGGGTCGGGTAGATGTGACCGGCAAGAGACAGTCCCTAAGATAACCTGGTCCCAAGCCATGAAGGGCTTTAAAGATGATAACTTTTGAATTGCACCCGGAAGCAAATCGGCAACCAATGCAGCTCCTGCAGGAGAGGTGATGTATGTGCACACTGGGATGTGCACAAAACCATGCGGACAACTGCATTTTGCACCTACTGGAGCTTCAGGATGCTCTTCAAGGGCAGCTCCATGTAGACCGTGTTGTAATAGTCAAGACAGGAAGTGACTAGGGCATGAGTGACTGAATGGGGACTGTTGGTCTAGGAAAGGGCATAACTGGTGCACAACCTGCAGTTGCGCAAATGCCCTCCTGGCCACAACTGCCACCTGCTCTTTGAGCAGGAGTCATGAGTCCAGGAAAATCTCTAGATTATGCACAGGGTCTGTTTGGGGTAGTACTACCCCATCCAAGATCAAAGGTGGCAATTCTCCCTGAGCCAATGAACCCCAAACCCAGAACACTCAGTCTTGCAAGGGTTTCGTTTCAATCCGTTGCTCCCCAAATTAGTAACTTCATGATGCTATAACTCTTTACAATTAAAAAAAAAGGGTGTCTGTTTTTTCTGAATTTTTTTGTGGAAAGTTATTTCAATAATCTATTTGTTTGATTGCCTCTGTAGAGAGGGCAACATTTAAAAATGCTGAAATTAAACTAATTTAATCCTTTATTTTAAATCATGCTGTTCTTAATAGCTAGGGGAACATATAAACAAATATTCTGCTAGCAGAAAAGAATGTAAAACTAATGTAAATTAAAAGAATGTCAAGTAATATTCATGTAAATTAAATATATCGATCAATATAAGATCAATATAATCTAAAGTCACTGGTTCAATATCAGAGATGGTATTCAGCAGGTTCTGACCAGTTCTGCAGAACCAGTAGTGGAAATTTTGAGTAGTTGGGAGAACCGGCAAATACCACCTCTGACTGAAGATTTTACAGTATCCTTCCCCTGCCACACTCACCATGCCATGCCCACAGAACCGGTAGTAAAAAAATTTGAATCCCACCATTGCTCAATATATAGGTCCTTTTAAAATAAGTGAGAATTAGCATGGAATTTTATAATGCTTCTAGAACTGCTTGAAGCAATATGAGATACCATTCAGAAATGAAGCATTCAAATTCTTTTAGCATCAGTATGTTAAAACTACACTATTTTATTTATGAAATTGAATCACATTTAATGCCTATTTTCATAGTTTGAAAAAGTCTGCTTGGTGTTCTTCACAATGCCCTATTGTTTTAACCATCCTATATACTTTGATAAATTTGGCAACTTTACTGTTCCTTTCTAATGTCACAGAATTTATGAAAATGCACTAATGTAACATAGCTGCTAATTTCCTCACTAAGCCCTTGCACATTACAGCCCTTGTCAGGGAAAACCATAGTTTTCTTATATTTTTTCATTAGTTACTTATTAAAATTTCAACAAAGTCATGTTTGTCTTGGATGTCATGTTTGTCTTTCTTAGGCATATATCAGGATCAAATATTATGCAATATGGTGACTCTGTAAACCACTTAGAGAGGATTGTAAAGCACTGTGAAGTGGTATATGTCTAAGTGCTATTGCTATTACAGGAGCAAATGCAAATGGTTGTAACTGCAACATCAAACCTGTCTCAGTTCCCAACTTTCCTGCAGTCAACCTGTTAGGACTCTCATGATTATTCCTAAAGCTTGCAGAAGTAAGGCATGGTATTTAATAGAGTAATGTAAGAAAAATGTGCACTGGATTGGTATCGTAACTATTGGAATTGCTATTAATTTAGGTGTTAAGCTACAAGACTGAGATTAATAAAAGCATGGAACTTGGAACTATGCTATTCCATACTTACTGTAATCTGGAGAGGCTGATGCTGTCGGTAGCTTTTTAGGTGAATTTGTTTTCACAAGGGAACTTGGCCAAGTGGGTTTTGCTATAGATGTTGTGACAAATGAAGATGCTCGTGGCATCAAGACGTTTCCTATATGGAAAATAAAAAGAATTGGAATCAATTGGAATTTACACAGGCTTGGTTTATTTATTTATTTGTTTATTTGTTTGTTTATTTAATTTTGTCAATTGCTTACAAGATAATAGGTATAAGTAAAACATAGTTATGAATACATGGATACATATAAGAAAAATAAAAAAATAAAAGAAACAATAGGACAGGGACAGTAGGCACATTGGTGTGCTTATGCATGCCCCCACAGACCTCTTAGGAAAGGGATGAGATCAATAGTAGACAGTCTAAGGTTAAAGTTTTTGGGGTTTGGGGAAGAAACCACAGAGTCAGGTAGAGTATTCCAGACATTGACCACTCTGTTGCTGAAGTCGTATTTCCTGCAATCAAGTTTGGTGCGATTAACCTTGAGTTTGTATCTATTGTTTGCTCTTGTGTTGTTATGGTTGAAGCTGAAGTATTCATTGACAGGTAGGACATTGCAATGTATGATTTTATATACTATACTTAGATCGGACCGAAGGCGGTGTAGTTCTAGGTTTTCTAGGTCTAGAATTTCGAGTCTAGTGGCATAAGGTATTCTGCAATGAGTAGAGGAGTGGAGAACTCTTCTTGTGAAATATTTCTGGACTTTCTCAATTGTGTTAATATCAGATACGTAATATGGGTTCCAGACTGATGAACTATATTCAAGTATTGGTCTAGCAAATGTTTTGTATGCTCTAGTTAGTAGTGTAATATTACCAGAGAAAAAGCTACATAAGATTAATGGTAAAAGACATTCATTAATCAAAGGGATTAATTAAAAATGTTCTCTTTGAATAATTTTACACAAAGAGAGGCAGATATGAATTTTCACCCAAATATAAATTCTTGAATATAAGTGGTTAATGTATAAATGTATTTAAGATGTTTCTAGTACTCCATATCTATACAGTTTTTAGTTTATTTTTCTATTAATTAGCATATGGTATAGTATGAAACTAAAAGGTTAAACAAGTAAGCTTAATCCAGTTTATCTATACAAAATATATTTATTCCCATTGAAAAATAACTCTGAAAAATTGACCAAAATTCACTTTACAATGTACAGTACAACTCTGTATTGCTATTGTTTGCCCGCAGGTTGGAATGTTCTTTCTTATGGCAAGCTTGAATTTGTATTTTCATATCCCCATTCTGAAGGATTGGGTAATATGTAAATATTTCTGTAAAATCTCTCACTGGGTTCTTGTTTGCCCCTCCAATACACAAGTTTATTGTGGGTAGACCCACAATATTTCTCATATCAAATATCAAATATCAACTCCTGCATAGTACACTATTTGAATAACGACTTACAAGTGGATATGCATATTCTGTGGGCAAAAGAATATTGGTAAAAAGTACATATGTGGGAAGGGGGAGGACACAGAAGAATTATACAGGGCAGGTGATGTTTCTTCTCTGCTCATCAATCCATGAATAACACAGGATTAATACATATTTTGCCTGGAAGCACTATAATGTCTTTGCAAAAGGTTGGGATAGTTCAAATGAATGTTTGGATGACTGATTACATGACTATCAATTGTATTTAATAAACAAAAGCATACTTTATTATTTATTTGTTTGTCCATTTCGCTACAAGGCCACATTTGTTTTCTAGTTATACTGAATATAAGTATCCCTTGATAAAGAGAACTATGTGCAATATGAGAATAAACATAAGAAAAAAACCCTTAGGAGGATGACATACCTGAACGGCCAGGTTTACCAGTTATATTGTTGGGTGGTAAAGGTTTTCTTCGTATTGGTGTAGGTCTGGCAGGAGCTAAAGGAGGTCGTGGAGAGCCAGGTATTGTAGCTATTGTATAATGTTACAAGACACCACTGTTAATGGAGGAACCACACATCATGTAATTTCAGTCAGTCAGTCAATTCTCTCTCTCTCACACACACACACACACCTCTCATCTCTCACACATATCTCTCTCTCATCTCTTTCTGTATCTATCTATCTATCTATCTATCTATCTATCTATCTATCTATCTATCTATCTATCTATCTATCTATCTATCTATCTATCTATCTATCTATCTATCTATCTATCTATCTATCTATCTATCTATCTATCTATCTATCTATCTATCTATCTGTCTCAGCAGCTAGATTTTCCATAAAGCCAAAAATAAGATACTGCTATCCATGGCAAGATTCAGCAAGATTCTACTTGGAAGAGTAAATTTGAATACAGCCAAATTTCTTTATTATTCTATTATTATTATTCCTTATATGCAATATAATGAATCTGATAAGAATGATATTGGGTAAAGATCAGGAAAAATACTATGTAATGCATAGTGAACACATTTTACCTGTATCTGGTTTTTTTCTTACAACTGTGGAATCCACTGATACACTAGAATTAGTACTAGAGCTTGGATGAAGAGGCTTTGGAACATCTTCATTTGTTAATTTCTCACCTTAGAATTAAAAATAAAGATAAAAGTATTATCAGCTAGTAGCAGTGACAGCTACAGTATATGTTATCTCACTAAACAGAGGAAAATTGTTGAGAAAGTGAATACTATTCTACTTATATGTTAAAGGTTGAATTCTTATAGGCCAATATGAGAATAGAAAATACCATACTGACTTTTGACCTGATTCATGATAGGTTCTTTTATGCATAACACCATACTCTTTTTTTACTCCTTCTCTGTTTCTTATTTATTTAAATCTTCCTGTGCTTTTAGGTTCATAAAGAGAGTAGTCAAGCCACTTAAAGACAACACTTAACTCAAGCGTTGAACATTCTGATTCAATTCTCAGTAAAAACAAGCTATATGAAGATCATGTCTCTGCTGATCTTCTGACTAATCCCCATAAATCCCCATATTAAATACTGTCTGTATATATAAAGACTGTGAAAGGAATAGTAGGCAAAATCCTACGTAACTTTTAAGATAATTTTGGAGAACAGAGATTTACTTAGTTTAGCAATCAGTTATAATGTATTTCAATCAGTTATAAGAATTCCATAAATAAAATATAAAATTAAAAAAACATAAGAAAAAAAACAATGTTAAATATTTTAAAACGGTCACAAAATCAGTAGAAACATAATCAAAGTAAATCCTATTCAGAAACATACCATTTTACTGTAACTGAATTTATATCATTCCAATAATTGTAACATACTGTACCACCAGAACTGACAGAAAACAGCTGCAACCTTCTTTGTAATCATAGAACACTGGTCTAAGAATAAGATGAGAATTCTTTCCACCCGTCTTGTTTTGGAATAGTTACTATTCCATGCAAAGATCATAATAAAAGAGGCAGCACAATAACACATTGGTCTGCTCAATCTCACTGATCCCACAAGAACAGATGCATTCAGCTTTGAAGATATTATCATACTTTCTTTCAAAAGAACTAAATGAAGCAAGCTTTAAAAAGCTCTTCCATGGAGCACATATGTGAGATTGTATCTTATATGAAGAAGACCATATCTGTTTCCACATGAAGGAACATGTGTGTTTTAGACTCTCAGGAACATAGACTGAACATTTTTCACCATTTTTTTGGAAATATATGTTCATACAACATCTGTCCTAGTTCAGCATTGTATGGCATAAGTGGCAGCATAGAAAATAGACCTCTTCTAATATTTATACACATCTCAAAACTGTTGATACAATCCTTGAAATAATAGTCATGCAATGTGTTTTACTTAGGTGATGTGACTTGGAAAATATTTTATCTTTTTCTAAATTAGGCTTCAGACTGAATAATTTAGCATAACCTGGAATTCCAAATATGGGGTGCTACTAGTGCTCACAGATTCTTCTGTTGGAACCCATCAGGTTCTCATCCCCATTTGATCATTAAAAAAATACAAAAAATAAGGTGCTGGTTTCCAGCATTATCTCATTTCTGAAAAAGTGGCTAAGCATTAAATCAATTGGGAAGCCCTTCAATGAGTCATGCATGCCCTGATCATTTCACAACTGTATATTATTGCAATGCACTCTACATGACATTGCCCTTGAAGACCACCTGGGAACTACAGCTGGTTCAAATGCAGTGGTAGGCACCACTTGGTGTGCCCATGTGAAACAGCTTCTACCCAAACTGTGTTAGTTGTCACTTGGCTTCAAGGGCTGATTATTTCTTATAAATTCCTATTTAACATAGAGCATGGATATCTGCAGAGCAGTTATCTCCAAATGTTTCTATCCACTCAATATATTCCAGCTAAGTGTGTGTGCCCCAGTTTGTCTGCATTAAACATGCTATCTTTGCCCCATATGGAAAGTGGGCCTTCGCTGTTGCAACTCCTATTCTCTGGAACAGCAACCTTTCAGAGATAACAATGGTATCCTCTCTCCTGGGCTCCAGAAAGCTTTAAAAATCTAGCTTTGGTGCCAAGCCAAGTTTGAAGTTTGTTATTTGTTTAATGGCCCTTTGTTTTGTTGATTTTGTTGCTTATTAGGACAATTTTGTCGGGATTGTCTGATTTAATGCTTTTAGCTGTTTTCATGGATTTTTTTTCTAGTTTTGTATGCTGCTCATAATCTACTGGGTAGCCAATATAAGTAAGTAAAAAAGCCTAAAAAACTTTTTTTTTAATGTAAAATTTCTGAGTACTGCAACCTATATTGTTTCAACTTGTGTGCATCTATTCCAAGCATTTTTCAGTTTTGTATTTGCTTATGGTTCCTAGGGCAGCTATTTGGTGAAATCCCAAACCAACAGTTTTGCAAGACAGCCCACAGCATGTTTTAAAATTCCAAATACCAGTGAAAAAAAAGGAAATGTTTTGTCTGACAATTGAAAAATGATCCAAAATGGAAAACCTTACACAGAAAGCTTTCATTGCCATAGATACATCACCAACTGGCATCTTTCAGCCATTCTTGGCATCTGAGGTCCCTGGCAGAGTCCACTGTTGGTCTGCCTCAAACTTCCTTTAATTTATTTTCTGAAAAGTTGCATTTGGTCATAGATATTTGGAACATTAAAATGTCCAACCAAATCATCTATTGCTGCTTGAAGTGTGGACATTAAAGCCAGGTAAACAATTAGTCTGCTTTGACAAATGAGAGTCCATGCCCAAAGATACTGTGCCCAAGTTCCCATTAACTTGGAATTGGCTCTGTTCATTAGTCAGAGATGTATTTCTTAACAAGAACAAATGTCAGACTAACTTATTTCTCAAGTAATAGCTACATTTCTTCTAAAAGAAAAGAGTCTCTAAGCATATATTTTTATAGAAAATGTGATAATGCAGGGAATATAAATTATGTACAAAGTAGGCAAAAAAGCACAGAAATAGAAAAACAGAGTTCATTAGATAATACACAATCCAATCTTTTATTTCTCATAAGATTTTCCATTGCCTCCTTCTTAGGGTTGAGAAAGAATGACCAGTGCAGGATCACTCAGCTAGTTGAATGCCCAAGAAAACTCAGAATTGGTTTCTTAGGCCTTAACTACTATACCAAACTCTCTCTTTTATATTAAATGTATAAAACATACATTATTATAAAGGCACAATATTTGTTGCCTCTTTATTTTTAATGTAACATTTATTTTGATTTAAGAATTAGTAAGGAATGGGTTGTCAAAATCTAATATGAAATAGAAATAGTTTTCTATTCCAGAACCTATATAATTTGATTTTTTTAAATCCAAACTTTTTAAATCCAAATTTGTCTTACTTAACTCAATTTATTTTGCTGGATCTTGACAAATATTTTTAATGAGTAAGCAAATTGTTTATATTCTCTCTGTAGTCTTCACTTTACAGGCTGCAATTAAAATGTCAGAACCACTAGATTTTTTGGAAGTAATTATGGCACATCCAAAAGTTAGGACATGTTTACACTTCAATAATTCCAATTAGAACGTCAGGGTTAAGGGTTAATTATGGTTTAAATTACATCTTTTTCTTTATTTGCAGCTATTGCTACTTTGTTAATGTGAAATAAACATTAACAGAGCACCAAATACATGTCTACTGAATGGCTTTACTTCCTGGCATTTGATTGTAGAACTAATTATTTCACAATTATATTATTTTTTTCTATTTATCTGTTTACAGAGATAAGCAAAGGACCACAAGGTATACCATTAAACATACCTGCAACAAAGTAAAGGTGCCACTACTAAACATTTCAACAATATCAGGAATAATATTTATTACCTCTTGGTTTTTTACTCCAGGACGATCCTCCTGGTGTTCTAGTTCTAGGAGGAGCTGGTGATGTTCTGTGGACAACTGAAAAAAGGAATGTCAAGGTTATTAAGACCTGATTGGAGATAATAATATATTTATTTTCATTATGATTATTAAAATTCCAGTTTTCCTCATCCCTCATCACTGATTTTAACTACTACACCAAATTAGCTCTCTGAAAGTTGCATCTTAGCTAGCTCCAGTTAATAAAAGAGGAAAGGTAAACATATTGAGATACAGCTTAACTTTGTGATCTGCAACAGCAAAACACTGACATGCAGTGTTTTGACAGAAAGCAGCTATGCTGATGCAGAGGACAATATACAATTTGGAGAGGCTTTTGGAAAAAAACTGCAGTATTACATACTAAAGCAAATGTGGACAACTATTCAGTGGGAAGAATCACACTGAATATTTATGGAGACACTGAAAGTAAGAAAACAAGCAGAACATTACATATGTGATTGAGGCTGGAGAGAGCATCAAGGAGAGCACTGTTCAATCTTAGGCTACAAATATTCTCTTCTATTAATCCAAAAAAATGGTTCAGTATTTCAAGAACCAGAAACAGTTTTGCTTTTAATTCAAGGTAATAAACTGATCAGCTAAAATATTGTTCCGTATTGATTTTAGTAGAATGGGTTTCCTATTTTGAGGGCTATACCTTTTCTCAAACGTGGAGTTTTGGTGACTGTCACTTTGTTGTTCAGTTTAGATGAAGCTAAAACAAAATAAACATGTTAAGTGTATCCAGTGTTGTTTTTAAATGGAATATGAATAAGACTATGATTTTTGAAACAGAAAGTACTAGACCATGAAAGCAATCTTACAGGTGTTCTAGGAAGATTAAATTTTTGGCACCAGGAAATTTAGAATTAATACAATTTCTGATTCAGAAATCTGTTTGATGTAGTATTCTGTATAGTCAGTTTCTACACTTAGGTGGAGAATTTATGTAGTATATTTATGCACACATACACACTGATTCATAAATCTGAATAAAATTTAACTGAATAAACGCACATTCCAGTTAACTTTAAGGTATAGATAAATAAATCATCCATAGTATGTTGGAACAATTGGAAACATGTGAAGCTGAATTGATTCTGGGTATGCTGCAGTTAAGATATAGGAAACAAAAGAAAAGTCACAGCTACAGTTAGGTAGTTTTGTGATCCAGATTTGGAAATAGAATAACAAGCAAGATTATTGCAAGAAAAAAGAATCCTAACACACTGCCATCTATAGCAATAGCACTTTTACTTATATACCGCTTTAGTGCCCTCTCTAAGTGATTTTACAGAATCAGCATATTTTCCCCAACAATCTGGGTCCTCATTTTACCCACCTCGGAAAGAGGGAAGGCTGAGTCAATCTTGAACCTGGTAAGATTTCAACTGTCAAATTTCAGACAGCCAGCAGTCAGCAGAAGTAGCCTGCAGTACTGCACTCTAACTGCTGCGCCACCATGGTTCATACTTATTGTATACATCTACTTATTGTATTAATATTCACAATTGAATGTATTCCTAGTATTCTTTTATTCTGTTCAAAGAACAGTTTATGACAGTTTTAGAGATCATTCTTAATTTTCTTTTAGCACCAAAGGAAGATTTGGCTATTAACTCAAATGTTTATGTTTTAATAGGATTAGTCTTGTCTATACGTCATTCATATCCATTTAGTTTTCAATGTGATTTTGGCTATATCCCATCATAAACTTTGTATTACCACATGATACCACCTTTGACCAAGTCTCCATCCTTATCCTTTTTAAAGATTTGTATGCTTACATTGCCAATGTTTTGGCTCTGCAGTATTACTCTGGCTGCATTTTTAATAGTTTGAATAGCTAAAACCCAAAAGCAAACAAACCAAAATATATCAGTATCAAACTGTTAATCCCAATTATTGTCAAAATCTTATCTTTCAGACTGCAAAATAAATGCAGATGTGAGGGGTAAACAGTTATCTCCATCTCTGGTAGTAATAAGCCAAACCAAAGCTAAAAGGACAGATTGCATTCAGACATTCCTTATGGGAATTCTTTTTGCAACTAAAAAGAATTAAAGTTCTTGCTGCTAGCCACAAAATTCCCAAGCTTTGGTAGGTGCTATTGTTTTATTATTTGATTTCTGATTGTCTAGATCCATAATGGTGAACCTACGGCCTACGTGCCACAGGTGGCACATGGAGCCATTTGTGCAGGCATGTGAGCTCCAGCCAAACGTATCTGCACTGCACATGTGCGGGCCTCCCAGCTGATTTTTGGCCCGCTTGAGGTCTTTTTCGGCCTCCTTGAGGTTTGAGGGAAGCCTCTGTAGCTTTGGGAGGCCGAAAAACGGGCCTTCTAGAAATACTGAAAGTGCCCATTTTCAGCCTCCAGAGGGCCTCTGGAGCCAGAGGAGGCTGTTTTCGCCCTCTTGGGGTTCGAGAGAAGCCTCTGCAGCCTTTGGAAGCCAAAAAATGGGCCCATTTCATCATTTCCAGTATTTTGGTGGTGTTGCGTGTGCATGCATAGGAGGGTGCATTGCATTATGGGTGCCGGCACGCATGCTTTTGGCACACCACACCAAAAAGGTTCGCCATCACAATCTAGATGTTGTTAATCTCGAATCCTTTTTCTTTTCCTTCCATTATAATTTGGTTGCCCTGTTAAATAATAACAGACAATGGTCAAATCAAAAATTAAGAAACATAATTCTTTGTGCAAATAGAGAAGCCAAACTTCCCTCAGGCACTTTTTCATGAAGCCGTGTATCAAATTTAGAAGACAGCAATTGTGGTGTAGTGTGATGAGAGTGTGTGTGAGGGGGAGAGAAAGAGAGAGAACACCTTGTTCATATAATATATTAAAATTTGACTTTGAAATGTAATATTACCATTGGTGGGTGATATATTGTATAAAAAAGAATTTACTAGCACGTAGCATATCCAATAATACCTAAAATATTTGCTCTTTGGAAAAAAAAACTTACTTATTATATAGCTTTGTTATGAGTCATTATGGATAACTAAAATAAGTTTATGTTTATGTATTTCAAGATATTGCATCAGTTAGATTTCAAAACAATAATAGCAGTTTCAAAAATCTCATCTATGTTAATTTGATCAAAATTCAACTACCAGGTTTAGTCTTGTTTCTTCCTTGTTTGTTCGATGGTTTGGGTTTTGAAGGAAGAAGTTGTGTTTCGTTTGGATCTGGAAAAAGGGAATAGGATATTTATTAGGAATCATGGCTTGTATTTTATTCAGATAAGAGTACATGATTTAAAATCATTAAATAAAAATAGAGATTATTCCATGTGTTTCTGGTAGCTGACTTGAAACAGGGCGATGATATATAATCAGTGTTAAGGAGAAAGAGTCAAGCTCTGAGAAACAATATCTTGAATAGGAAAGGTAGAAAAAAAAGACATTATTTACCAATGTTAGAATCTGACAGAGAATAATAAAACATATGTGGAAAAATCTATACAATATAAATCAATGTTTTACAATAAAAATGATGTTATTTTTGATAGTCATGAAGGAATAAATTGCTTATTAATTTCCCTATGGCATGTTTTAGTCGTATTTGTTCACCCAATTCTCTACCAGTGAGAATTCACCTATACGAAGTGAGTAATCTGAGCAATGAAGACCCAAGTAATAAAGGAATTTAGAAGAAGTAAGCCAGCACCTTGACTTGACCCAAAAAGCCTACTGGTAACAGCTCCTATATCCAACATAGATCAACAAGCATAGTTGCATTTTTTGTCTGTTGTAGCTCCTGGGGCATTTTCAAGCTAAGGATAACAGTGTATCTTGGATGTGGTAAGAAATAAATCATGTTTCAGTCATTCTGATCCAAGTAAGATTAAACCTGGTGGTCCATGGCTAAGAACAGGGGTGGGTTTCTACTGGTTCTGTCCACCTCTGTAGAACTGGTTGCTCCGAAGAGCAGCAATCATAGAACCGGTTCCATGTCTGCTTGCTGTTGTGGCCCATCCGCCGCCTGGGCTCTTACCTGACCTTTATTTCCTGCTTTTTCAACTGCAGCTGCTTTGTGCGACACAGCTGCAATTGAAAAAACAGGAAAAAAGGGCTTTTCCAAGCGCTGCGTTGTAACTCGCACGACTCGCGTATGCACGCACGATGCTTATAAACAGAATCGGTAGTTATACCAGTCAGATCCCATCCCTGGTTAAGAATGTCACAGGAAGCCAAGAGATCCAACATGTCTAGGAGATCATTCAGATCTCATTGCAAATCATTCACAAAAGAGACCACTGATCATTATGCCAGGTATTCTGAACATGAAATAGGATTGATAAAAGATGATATAGAAGTACTGAAAACTACTGCACGTTTGAGCCTGTGATTATGTTTTTAACTACAAAGGTATAAATATAATTGTTCCTACTAATTTTGGATGTAACAGCTGTGTGTATATTTCAAACATGGTCAAAATATTTGTGTGTATGTATATCTGTACATACAAAAATATTCAAAGCAACTACTGATATACAACTTGTCCCAAAGAAAAGTTATTCAAATTTGATATGATACGAAACAAAGTAACAGCAGAAATCTTTTATCTAACATTACTGTTGGTAGCAATTTCCGTAATTTTAATTTTTGCAGTGGATTTCTAGTCTTCTTTCAGAAATAGAGAAGAAAACATTTATGAGTATAGAAGCAAATTTTCTGACAAGTTTTCTTCTTGTGTTGAGATATTTGTGCTAAATCTGGCAACAGGACAATATTTTTTTTACAGAAGATTGAGATTTGGAAACCTTTTTCTCTTCTAAATAGTCTCTCAGATACAAGCAGGGGGAATTTTGGATTCCTTGCTCTAAAAATACAGAAACTAAAAATATGGTGATAATATGAACATATACAAATGAGACTCAGTTACAGATTTGGTCTGTAGCATTGTTAGCATGGATAATTTGATTGGTTAAGAATGAACTATTCCACTTTCCATGGAGGAAAGTGAAATAAGAATTTAAACTGAATTATACTGTGCAGAAATGCATCTGTTTAACAGCTGGTAAAAGCTGGTATGAAAGTCACATGGGCAGAAGGTTGAAAAAGAAAGACAATGTTGTTATTATTGCCTTAATATTTTGTCATCATTATCACCATCATCTTTATGTTTAAAAATTTCTGAATGACAAGTATTACTTTGCTTAGTATTTTCATTATGAGAGATAAAATTTGCAGAACATGTTTACATGAATTAAAAACTTTTATTTGAATGACACTGAATTGTTGAAATTTCTGGACTATCACTTTCTGCATTTTATTTTATTTATAACACATATGGCTAGTTCATGTTAATCCAAAGTTCACACTGGGTGTTTTTTTATTTCCTTTGTTAACATAATTGGATTGAAACGGGAGTCTCCTCCATGCAGGAGACATGGTGGCTATGTCCATAATAAGACCATGGAGCACATTGATTGAATTGTAGTATACTGATAGATATGAATACTGTATGGCAACCTATAGTTTTGAGTACTAATAATTACCTGTAAAAATACTTCTCTATCTATCATTCTGCATTTGCAAAAGAACAGCTACAGGTACTTTCTGTACAATCAGTCATGGCTGTTTCCCAACACTGAGAGAATCACATATATTATGAGGTTTAATGAAGCAAATAAGATTCAGAGCACTAGTGACTTGATCTTCTTTCTCTAGTTCTTCCTTCCTTCCTTCCTTCCTTCCTTCCTTCCTTCCTTCCTTCCTTCCTTCCTTCCTTCCTTCCTTCCTTCCTCTTTCTTTCTTTCTTTCTTTCTTTCTTTCTTTCTTTCTCTCTCCTTCCTTCCTTCCTTCCTTCCTTCCTTCCTTCCTTCCTTCCTTCCTTCCTTCCTTCCTTCCTTCCTTCCTTCCTTCCTTTCCCTTCTCCTTTCGCCTCCTCCTCCTCTTCTTCCTTCCTCCTTTCTCTATCTACTTCTTCCCAAATATACATATCTTCCTTATTTTAATTTGATGGAGCACATTTAACTATATAACATTAAGAAAGTAAAATAGAAAAAAATGTTCCAAAAACAATTGGAATGATGAAACAAAGAAACTGGCTCCAGTTTGCATTAGATGAAGTGTAAATAACCTGAATATGATAGAGGTCAGATAAAATGCTTGGGTAAGTAATGTCCCTTGCCAGATTGTTTAACTATATTGTTCAGTATATTGTTTTCATATGACAATATTGTCATATTGTTCTACTAGTATATAAAACAATAATATTAAAGTGGTGCTGCTATTTTAAAACTCTTTATGTGAAAGTCAACATTTATTGCATATTTTGTGCCAAGGACAGCTAAACGTATGGAAAAAGCATATAGTTATTATTTGTAATAGTACAAAACATTTTTTCTGGAAAACAAACAAGAGAAGAGCATAATTTTTATTGTACATGATTACCAAGTGTTTCCTTTGTCTTTTCAGGGGCAACGGGTACCATAGTTGTAATAAGATCTTGAGAGAATGGAATAGTTTCTGTGGGACAAAAAATGAAATTTTTTCATCATGAAAGAACTGGAAACATTAAGAAAGTTAATTTTCAGTAGTTTGTTCAATGTAGTTTGTTATACATGAAAAAAAAAAACCTTAGCCAGAAGGTTTTTGTTGCATTAAAAGAATAATTGGGAAAACAAATATCCATACATCTGAGTGGGAGCCATATATTCATGAATACAAGTTTAATCCTTGTCAGTTCTTTCATTTTGCCTTTGGCTTGGCTTTTTCTGACTTGGGAAGTAACAATCACAGATGGACATGCTTCTAGTTGTTCCATGAAACACTATGTGCAGAGAATGTGGGTGCATTTAATGTGCTCTATCATCCTATAAGATGTCAAGAAAGATTAATAAAGTATTTTATGTCAGAGTTATTTGCTCTCAACGTGAGTGTAACCCTTTTCTATGTCTGTATCTATTGGGACATGATAAAGAAAGAAATCCTTTTGCAATAAGGAAAGTTTATAATATTTTTAATTGCATATATACAAATTTGGAATCATCCAAAACACATTTCAAGATTCTGTAGCAATTCAGGTGTTTTGTACTTCTAATGAATCTGAATCAAATTTGAAATAAAAATGTTTTAATTGCATATATTTCAGTTTTTCAATTTTAGGCAACCCAAACCCATGTTATAACAATGCAAATGTTTTAACCCTTGTTTGACAATTTACTTATACAATGAATCTATATTCTGATATAATTCCAGTTTAAAAATTATAGGAAATCTATGTTAGTTTGTTTTTTGAGAACATGGCCAAGTAGGGTTTATATACTTTATATCTGCTTTTGGCCGATTAGGCATTTAGATAACGATGTTATATGAAAGTAGTATGGTAGTAAACAATAGTATTACTATGTAATAGTAATACTTCTAGAATAGAGTGGAATAGAATAGAATAGAATTCTTAATTGGCCAAGTGTGATTGGACACACAAGGAATTTGTCTTGGTGCATATGCTCTATAATGTATATACTAATAATATAATGTAATAGTTATATTTCTGTAATACAATATTATTTGCATTTTAAAAACCATCTGCTCTCAATGAATTTCAGAGTTCTTTTCCCACAGATTTGTCAAGCAATGACTTGAACAAGGGCTTTTTCTTAATAAGTCCCAATTTCCTTAAAAATACTTCTCTGATGCTATTTTAATTTCTACTAAATTAAAAAATAGAAGATTTTTATTCTTTTATATTAGTAATTTTGTGCAATTTCATAATCTTTCATATTGAATGAGCTCCCCACCTAGTATACACAAGGGCTTCTGGGACTTCTATTCACTGTTCCTTTTGCTTATACAGAAGGATGTTTTGCTGGTAAATGAATTGTCCATAGATAATCTGCAAGTGGGGCTAAAGAAATAAAGGCAGCAATACTGTGTGCCACAAGTTAAAATGGAGCAGGATTCCCTTGTTTTTAGCTTATCAATAGCTTATGAGAACAAACTTCTATAGATAAGTATTGAAGTAAATGCTTATACAGAGCCATGGTAGTGCAGTGGTTAGAATGCAATATTGCAGGCTAATTCTGCCAACTGCCAGCAGTTTGATCCTGTCGGGCTAAAGGTTGACTTAATCTTCCATCTTTCCAAGGTCAGTAAAGTGAGGACTCAGATTGTCTGGGCAATTTGCTGACTCTGTAAACCACTTAGAACGGTAGAGCACTATGAAGCAATATGCAAGTCTAAGTGTTATTGCTATTGCTATTGTTGTTTCTTTTTGAGAAAAATAATATACACTGCTTTTTAAGAGCTACTATACAGAGGGAAATGTTACACCAGAATGGCATGTTATTGTAAATCAAATGTACTGTTTCAATACTATGCCAGTTTATACAAACAAGTGAAATGTATTAGTGTAGATTCATTATTTATTTTCATCTATAGAAAAAAAGCTGAATTACAACCATGCTATCAAATCATACCATTTGATATTAAATATTTGTCTAAGGCTTATTTCTAAGTTGAGAATTTAAGTACATACACAGTTTCTGAAAACATTTCAACCTTTCTTTGGATTTATGGACACTAATGATCAAGTTCATGGATGGGATAACAATAGGATGCTTTGCATATGCTAAGAGGGATCTTTTTTATTATTTTTAAAGTTTCCATAGTAATTTGTTAGACTAAATAATTATACTGAACTCCTGAGCAAATTATAAAATTTAATCTTTCACCATGTAGGCATTATTTTAACAAATCAACATATAAAACTACAAGTTGAAAATTTATATAAAAAGAGACGGAGTGAGGGAAAGAGAGAGAAAGAGCCAAAAGATCCTGAAAATGAGTCCTGGGATAAACTATACACAATGTATGAGACTGTTTTATGTAAATAATCTATAAAAGGGAAGAAATGGTTACAACCTAAGAATTACTATATTCAACATTCTGTCCTGTCTGGGTTTGTTGTATGTATTCATAAATATACCCAATGTGGAAGTTTAATGGTACAGTTCTGGTGAAAGAAACTGTGATATAAAATAACAATTATATATCTACCTGGTTTTGATTGTTGTGTTTTTTCACCAGGATGACTTTTAGGTTTGGATGGATCATGATATTTGATATTTAGACCTGAAAAGAAGCAATAAATTTAATATGATACATTGCTTCCAACATGGCGACCGGATGCTCTGGGTGTGAGGAGCTCTGCTGCGGTTTCTGGATCCCCGGTGGAGCCTGTCTCCCACCCTTGGTGCCCATGAATGGTAGGGGTACCAGGAGGGTGGGGAGGATCTGGAGGTGCTGGGGGGGGTGCCGGAGTCGTTGGGGTCAACGGGTGAGCTGTCAGATGGCTGCCCGAGCTACTCGAGTGCAGATGGAGGCTTTGCCATGGCTCCCTACCTCGTCGCCATGCCTGGCTCCAGCTCAGGTGACCTAAACCACTCTGCTTCGGCCACTGTGGCTGCCGCAGATGGCGGTGGTGAATGGCGCTGCGGGTGCTGCGGCAGTCATGGGTGGTGGTGGCGGCCTTGCTGCGGCCACCCCGTAGCTGGAGGCCTTGCCGTGGCCTCGCATTCCATTGCCAGCTGTTTTGCTGTGGCCAGCCTCAGTGACTCGGACAGCCCTGTCGTGGCCACGGATGGCGACGCAGTGGCCGCAGGTGGCGATGGCAGTTGGCGCTGTGGCTGCCACGGCCACCCTGCTGCTGAGGGCCCAGCCATGGCTCGGTACCTTAGTTCGAACTGCCTCACTTGTGATCAAGACTCCAGCATCTCGGATAGCCTGCTTTCGGCGGCCGTGGCTGCCATGGATGGCGCCACGGCGACCGTGGATGACAACTGCTGATGGCGCCACGGTGGCCGCGGGTGGCTTTGCTGTCGTGGCTGTCGCGATCGCCCTGTAGCTGGGAGCCTTGCCGTGCCCCCGTGCCTTATTTCCAACCGTCCTATTTCCATCTGCGGCTCCAGTGATCCGGACGGCCTTGTTTTGGCCGCCATGGCTGTCACGGATAGCAGTGGCCCCGTCGTGGAGGGTGTCGCCCTCATAGTACACGGGGACGACCGGTATGGTGACTCCACCGGTGACTATAGTGATGGCGTCTGCGCCGACTGGGAGACCTTTGCGGTCTCCATCACTGGGGCCCAATGGTGCCGGCGGTTTCAGTTGAGACGGCCCCAGTGATGGAGACGGTAGCCCCGATGGCATCGGCGTCGATGGTGGCATTGCGGCCTCAATGACGACGGCGCGATGGTGGTCTGGTCGAGGGTCAGGTTGCAGCGTGAGGACGGTGGCGCTTGGCCCAGCGGTGCCGGTGGTGCCGGCGCGGTCGGCCTGGCAGCCTGAGAGACCGATTAAATACTCTTCAGACTTACAGGCCCTGGGAAGGGTCCCCGTCTCCCTGAAGTGGCCCTCCGGTCTATCAACAGCGTACCTCAAGGACAGTTCCTGGGATCCGGAGAGGTGGCATGGCCATCAGAAGAGAAGCTGCAGGGCGGGAGGGGAATTAAACTATTTCAGTCTTTATTTAAAGTTTTATCGGGGTTAGGGAGGAGACCAGGACGGGGTTGGGGGATAACCCTCCTGAGACGGGGACCAGATCAGGGGTCGAGCATGGTCGGGGGGCTCTGGGGTCAGGTGGGTTCAGATCGAGGATGGAGAGTTCTTCCTGGGGGGGAGTTGAGGGCTATCTGCACGGTGAGCGGGAGAGGCAGATTCAGCAGGTATAGGGGGCCATATTATGTTGGGGGAGCGCACACTCCCTATTTGTGGGCAGTGGTATGCTCCAATCCCCTAGTTACTTCCTGTTCCCCGGGCTGTCCGAATCATCAGGCCCTGGGCCTTCGGTTGATGTTATGTAACGCCAGGTCCGTGTTAATAAATCCCCCTTATCTATGTTTTGATTTGGGAGGTGGGAGCGGACCTGGCGGGTGTTACCGAAACCTGGCTGGGCCAAGAAGGGGGTGTCCCCCTGGTGGAGATATGCCCACCCGGATTTCGGGCTTTTCATTGACAGAGGGCCCAGGGAGGGAGAGGTTGTGGTGATTATTAAGGAAGATCTGTGTCCTAGGGAATTCACTGTTCCTCAGATGACCGGATGTGAATCCCTCCTTGTGAAGTGTGGTTCCGGGGTTCAGATAGGTCTGTTAATCACATACCTGGCTCCTTGCTATGTGACATCAGCTCTGCCTGAGCTCCTTGAGGTGATAGCCGGCTTGGCGGTTGAGACCCCCAGGCTTATGGTCATGGGGGATTTCAACCTACCCTCTGCTGGACCTCGGAGGTTGCTCAGGAGTTCATGGCTTCCATGACACCCTTGGGCCTGACCCAATTAATTCGGGATCCAACACACACAGGGGGTCACATCTTGGATTTGGTTTTCGTCTCTGGTCAGTGGCAGAATGATCTAGGTTTAGGGGATGTTTTGATAGAGCCCCTGTCATGGTTGGATCATTCGCTTCTTAGGCTGGACTTCTATTCCGCACCCCCTCATTGCAGGGAAGCGGGACCAACTAATTGGTACTGCCCCAGGTGCTTGATGGATCCAGATAGGTTCCTGACGGAGCTTGGGCCATTTCCCGAGACTCGCACACACGACTCGGCTGAGGACCTGGTGGCCACCTGGGACAGGGTGGTGACCGGGGCCCTTGACTGGTTCGTGCCTTTGCAGCCTCCTGACCCAGTGCCGATCCTATTTGGCTCCTTGGTTTTCCAAGGAGCTGAGGGAGATGAAGCGCCGGAAAAGATGCCTAGAGAGTGGTTGGAAGACCAGCCATTCTGTATCTGACCAAACACTATTGCAGTCCTACGTTAGGACCTATTTAGTGGCGATAAGGGTGGCAAAGCAATCGTACTTTTCCGCCCTTATTGCATCCGCAGAAAATCGCCCGGTTGCCCTTTTTAGAGTGACCCACTCCCTTTTAGATGAGGGAGCATGGGAGGACCCCTTGCAGAGATGGGCCAAGGATTTTTCTATTTTTCTGCAGGAAAAAATCGCTCAGATCCGGGATGGTTTGGACTCTGACTGGGCAACTCTGGGTGGGAGGTTGGGGGCGGATTTTGGTGAGGTCATTTGGGGGGAGTTCGATACTGTGACCCTGAAGGATGTGGACAGGATACTGGGTGGGCTTAATGCCACCACATGTTTACTGGACCCGTGTCCCTCCTGGTTGGTTGTGGCCACCCGGGAGGTTACGCGAGGTTGGTTCCAGGGTATTATTAATGCTTCCTTGAGTGAGGGGTTCCTGACGGACTCCTTGAAAGAGGCGGTAGTAGGCCCCTCCTCAAGAAACCGTCCCTGGACCCAACATTGTTGTCAAATTATCGTCCGGTCTCCAACCTTTGCTTTGTGGCAAAGGTTGTTGAGAGTGTGGTGGCACGACAGCTCCCTCAGCACCTGGAGGAAGCAGTATATTTAGATCCCCTCCAATCGGGTTTCAGGCCTGGGTATAGCACGGAGACGGCATTGGTCACATTGATGGATGATATCTGGAGGGCCCGGGATGGGTTGTTCCTCTGTCCTGGTTCTATTAGATCTCTCACTTTTGATACTGTCGACCACAGTATCCTATTGCGGCGGTTGGGGGGTTGGGAGTGGGAGGCATTGTGTTACGGTGGTTCTCCTCCTTCCTCTCCGACCGCTCGCAATTTGTGTTGGCAGGGGGGCAGAGATCAACCCCGTGGCCCCTGTGTTGTGGGGTGCCTCAGGGGTCTGCTCTCGCCCCTGCTGTTCAACATTTATATGAAGCCGCTGGGTGAGATCATCCGTGGTTTCGGATTGGAGTTCCATCAGTATGCTGATGATATTCAGCTATACATTTCCACCCCGGGCCACCCTGACGAAGCTGTTGAAGTGATGACCCGGTGCCTGGAGGCAGTGCGGAGTTGGATGGGGGTCAACAGGCTTTGGCTCAACCCGACCAAAACCAAGTGGCTGTGGTTTCTTGCACCCAGATACAGTCGGCTTATTCTGTCACTGACCATGGAGGGTGAAATTCTGGCGCCCACAGAAAAGGTATGCAATCTGGGAATTCTCCTGGATGTATGGCTGTCTTTAGATGATCATATAGCAGCCATCACCAGGGGGGCTTTTTATCAGGTCCATCGGATCTACCAGTTGCAGCCCTTTCTGGATCGGGGTGCATTGCGCACAGTCACTTCTGCCCTTGTTACCTCCCGCCTAGACTATTGCAATGCTCTCTACATGGGGCTCCCCTTGAAGAGCATCCGGAGGCTTCAACTGGTGCAGAATGCGGCCGCGCAGGTGATCTTGGGGGCTTCTCGGAGCTCCCATATTACACCGCTCCTGCGCGAGCTGCACTGGCTTCTGGTGGCCTTCCGGGTACAATTCAAGGTGTTGGTGACCATCTTTAAAGTGCTCCATGGCTTGGGACCTGAGTACTTACGGGACCGCCTACTGCCACCATCGGCCTTCCACCAGCCAGTGTGCTCCCACAGGGTGGGCCTCCTTGGGGTCCCGCCGGCTGGATGATGTCAGCTGGTGGCCCCGAGGGTGCGGGCCTTCTCTGTGGGAGCACCCTCCCTTTGGAATGAACTACTTGTGGAGATGTGAGCCATTGCAGACCTGTGAGCCTTCCGACGCGCACTAAAGACCCACAACTTCCAACAGGCCAGTCTGGCCTAACATTAGGAGATGGGTTTTAAATTTTTAACGCAATTTTAAACTTTTATGGGTTTTATTGGTTTCATCCATTATTTAATTAATTTTAAATCTATTTTAACATTTCTAACTGTATGTTTTATTGTGGCTGTTCACCTCCCCAAGTCCCTTTTTGGGAGAGGGTGGCGGTATATAAATTGGAATAAATAAATAAATAAATAAATATGAAATGATGTCCTTGTGTGAGAATTATTTATCATAGTGATTCAAGAAATAGCAATTACAAAAAAAAAAAAAGAATTCACAAAAGAATTCACAAGAGAAACCAGAAGAACTAGAAGGGAATCGATGAATTTTACTGCTTTACTTATAGTTTTAAATTTATTCTTTGGATTAACAGCTTCCAGTCTAGATTGCAAATTTAACACCAGGGTACCTTTTTTCTTGGAAGAAGGATGGTGTCATTTGAATTTTTTCTGGCTCAAAATCCATTCTTACACTATTTTTTCAAATCTGTACAAATTCTGAAAAGGCTAATTCTAACAAATGTGGCAGATACCAGCTAGAGTACTATATATTAAAAACAGATAAAACAATTTTTTCCCATCTAAATTGCAGGAGTTTGTCATAGAAACTCTGTCTGCAATGTAATTGAGTGTATGTCAGACACCATGTCTGCCTGTGTCATAACAGCAGTCATTTTTAATTCATCTTTTCAGTAGCTGCATTTTCAGAACTTCAGTTTCTCAGGAAAATGGACAATAAGAACAGTTACAACTCTTTATTCCAAGGGAGATTCTATTTTGCTCTTTTGTGGCAAAAATGATGGCATTTCCAACTCATTTGGGTCCTGCACCTTGATCCTGTGCCTTGATCTAAGGTATTTTTTTCTTTTATTTTCAGACAATTCTTTTTAGGGAATATGACTTTCAAATAGCAAAAGCTTGAAAAGGTTTTTAAAAATAACTAAATAATCTTATTTACTTATTTCAATTTGACTTGAAAAATTCTTACTGGTCAATTCAAATTATATTAGATTTCATTAATATAAGGGGGAAATGGATGTTCTAATTCAAATAGAAAACATGTAGAATAGTTAAATTTGTATTGATTTAAATATATAGGATAAAGGGTTAACTTTACATCTGTAGTGCAATGTTCTCATGTTAAAGGTATTCTGAGCATAATCCAATTTGCAAAAATTGTTTAGGTTAATAGCAAAGACAATCTCCTGGCTATTTTCTAAACCTGGAAATATCTTTTACATGAGAAATTATAAAAAAGGAAAGTTTTTTTAATAAGCCAAAAATGTGGTTTGAAAGAAAAAATGTTATTCTGGTTGCTAAGAATGAATTCATTCTTTTCTTTCATACTCCGTTAGCATGTCTGTCCTATATTTTAACAGATAATAAACTTTCTATTTTTACTGACAAATAAATTAACTTTTATTTTATAATGTGTGTGGTTCCCCCCCCTCCCATTTTTGAAATGCATCTCTCTCTCTCACACACACACACACACACGAACATAGACACAAAACTATTAAACCGTTTTTTTTTCAGTTTTTCATTTTAGATATACACAAATATGTGCTTTTTCTCATATTATTTTAGGTGACTATGTAAGATGGAACTCTATTAAATATATTTAAAACAAATTCCTGAAAGTCAAAATAATGAATTACTCACTGGATTTGTTTGGGGTTATATCAGGACTGGAAGGAGTTATTGGTCTGGTTGGAACTTCATGTGCTTCCTTAGGAGCTGTAAGAAATTATACTGAGATTTTTTTAAACTTTAATATCCCAAACTATAGAGAATTCAGAAAAACACCCTGCCACACACACATACATCTATCTCGGTCTCTGTCTCTAATCTATCTATCATCTATCAACTCTGTCCAATAAAAATCAGTAATAATAATGTGACTGTTTAATAAAACATGATGCTATAAATATAAGTACTGTTATAAAAAATACTAATTAAAAAAGCTAAAAACTAAACTACAATATTAATTCTCTGAACTGGATACAATGGGGTGCAATGGGTCTGAGATCTATACAAGAGAAACCACCTCCCAGGCTCTTTTCCATTATTTAAATAAAACCACTGGCGTGGCTAACTAAAAAAATGTGTTAGTTCTTACTCAAGGGAGCTGTTTCATCAAGTGACAAGAAAGATAAATAAAAACATTTGAGTTCAAATGAGGTCTATACTGGTTCGCTGAAAATGTGAGCATGCTGCACATGCACAGTTTTCCCCGTGCAGCGAGGCTCGACAGAGCACTTCCATCCATCAAAAACTATTGAGAAAGTATTTTCATCATCTTATTCTTGAAATGAGCAATCATTATCATCCTTTTTTTTCCAAATTATTTTCAGTGTAAAAATAAAACTGCATCTCTTTAAGAGCATAGAATATTTTTATTGCTGTTTTCAGTTAACTCTAATGAGAACATAAAGTGATCTAGTGGGAATGTACTGTAACATACAATACTATTATAAGAACATATGATGCTGATTATGCAGAATAGATTGGATGTCTTAGTTATTGGTCTGGTTGGATGTCTTTAAGAATCACACTTTTAGGAAAAGAATTCCTAGCTATGGTCAAAATATTAAAACAACCAACAAGATCAAATAAAATAAATAAGAATTTACCATGCCGAGGCTGTGGGACTTCAGTGCTGGTCTGAGGTTTATGCCTGGCATAATTTTTCTCTTAAGGAAAAAAACAAACAAGGAATGCTAGTTATTGATTGATACATTTTTCCAGACCCCTGGGCTGTATACTGACGGGCACATTTACCAACATGCATATGTGAAAAAAGTGTATTTTATAGAATTTAAGAGACACATAACATTCTTTTATAATAGTTTAAATCTATGCACAAAGAAATAGATGTCAATGGCTGACTGTTTTTTTATTAGTGATGAGACTATTCAGACACAAAAGGCCTTCCCAAGCCTTTTAAGTTGCATTTGTAGTAACTGACAGGAAAGAGATAGTGGGCTTTCTGTTGAAAGAAAACAACCAAGGTCAGAGACCACAAAAGACTCCACTGTTTGGAGTCCCCTCCAAACTAAAAATGCATCTCATTCCTTGAAGTGCCATGTCTCTTTTTATGGATCTAATCTGGCTCCATAGATTATCAGAAGAAGCCCTTTTGAGAATCAACTCACTTTCACTAGTAATTGACCCAGTTCGTTCCTTGGAAAGGGTGATAACATGCACATCCCAGGTTATAATGTGCATTCCCAGGAAGCACATTTGGCTTCCAGTCTCCCAGGACTTTGAGAAGTTTTTCCACTAAAACTTTGTTAGTTGAACTTATTTAGATTGGAACAAAATTCATATAAAAGTAATTCTTTTTATTTTCATTTTTTGTGTGTATTTTTAGTCATGGTAAGCACTGAATATTGTATAAAATATAGATGGGACATACTTTTTAATACATAAATGCATGGGTGGGATTCTATCTGGTCTGACTGGTTCTATAGAACCAATTGTTATGATTCTGCCCAGTTGGGAGAACTGTCAAATTGTGCCACTGGCTGGCCCCTCCCCTCCCCTCCTCAACCCGCCCACTCACTCCTTACCTGGCATGCACACCATCAAACTTGCCTGCTAAGTTTCTATTTTTCTTTTTCCCAGCATCAGTTTTTCTGCTGTGCCAGGAGATTTAAATTAGCTAGAAAGCAGGAAATCATTGGATTTCTTGCTTTCTAGCTAATCTAAAAACAGAGCTGAACCTTCCTTAGGACTGAAATTTCTATTTTTCAATGCAGACTCAGATAGAAGATTGCAGAATGGCAGATCTCTAAGTGAATCTGTGATTCTGTGAACAACTCAATTTGCCTGCCTGCTTTGCTTGATTTTGGGTAAAAGTTTGTCTTTTTTTAAATAAAAAAAATCAATATTTACACACTTGGTGTGTTGTGAGTTAATTTTGTGAGTTTGCTTGCAAGCAAATTCTATGTGACAGACTCAGGTAGCAGATTGAAGATAGATAGATCTCTAAGTGAATCTGTGATTCTGTGAGCAACTCAATCTGCCTGCCTGCTTGGCCTGATTTTGGGTAAAATTGCTCTTTTTTAATAAAAAATTAAACATTTACATAAACATTTACAATATTTACATACAAGCCACGCAAGCCCAGACAGTCATGTGATCGCAAAACCACATCCAGTCAGCCAGCCATACCCACCCAGTCACATGATCACCAAGCCACACCCAAAAATTAGGCCATGCCCACAAAACCGGTTCTTAAGAAATTTGAATCCCACCCCTGCATAAATGAATTTTGATGCATAGAACATCTGGGAAAAGAAATAAATCAGGCAGTGTTTTATTTAAGAAGTAATTATTGTACAGAGATACTGAAAACAGTTTTCTTATTAGAAATTCATTTGGCATAATTAGAACTAGAAATATCTATCTGTCTGTCTGTCTCTCTATCTATCTGGCTGGAGTTTTGGAATCTAGTTCGAAAGCTCTTCTTTGTAGGGGCATCATAGCTCTATGCCATTCCTACTTCTTTTTAATATCTACATGAAATGAAGGGGGTAGGTGGATTATTCCTCTGCATGAGGTAAAAAGCAATATCAGTATTCTGATGACACTCAACTATATAAATCTGTCCTCACTCAAACAAGTAAAAGTTGTTGAGGTTCTGTCACAGTATCTGAAGATTATGGAAGTCTGAAGGGGAAAATTAAGTTCAGATCATTCCTACCATGACTGAGTGGCTACTGCTTTTGGATCCATGAGTGGAGTATGGGCCAGATTTTCTATTATTGATTATTGCTATTTGTTGCTTTTTTCTTGGATTACTTTCTCTTATACGCCTCTCAGAGACAAATTTAATAAGAAAAACACTGCTAAAAGGACAAAACTAATAAATTTTGATTCCCAAATTATGTAGGGTTTTTTTTAATGTAGGCTTTGACACATGGAGATAATTTAAATAACAATATAAAAATTTACCAGATTTTGGTAGTAGCAATGGGTTGATTGTTGTTTTAATGATCGGAACACGATGCTTGGCTTTTTCATCTGAAAAAGAAAAAAATATCTTCAAAATTATTAAGATGTAAATAGGGTGAGGTCAGGCATTTTAAAATTGAATGTGAAGGTGAAGGTGAAGAAACATGCTGTGGATATGAAGTGTACAAAATCAGCCACACAAAAGGGTTGGAAAGAGTAGCTCAATACATATATAAAATTAGTGATTTACGAAAATTTCAGGAGCCAGCTTAAAAAAGAAATAGAAATTACAAACACGTGGGAGTTCACTGCATATAATATGGCCACTTCCAGCTATTTTCACATGACTGAATCACTGTGCAAGGAAAGAAAGAAAAAGCAGTACTGTGGAAAAAAATAAATAGAATGGTTAAAAGTCTTCAGTGCTAAATGACTAGCAAACCTAGAGAAAGGATGGGATTTAATGAAAAAAAGATGATGTTAGATGATCTTACAGAAAAGAAAATGTAATGGATTTCTGAACAAGAAAGTAAAATAAGAAAATTAATCAGTGTGCCAGGAAAACACTATTACCTACTATTGGAAGTTCATTGCTAAACGTAATAGGTTCCAAAACTGTACCGGGGAAAAAAGGGAACTATTAGAATATGGAAAACCTTTCAGAATGCCTATAGCTGCAACACTAATTTACAAAAAAATATTGTAGCTTTAAAAACAGAAATTGATACATAATCTTAGAAACTAAGATTAGAAACTAATAAGGATTAATGCACCTGAGCACATGTTCCAAAGTTATGTTCAATCCAGAAAATACTCATGTCCAGGGAGTTGCCAGGAATGCATTATCTACCTATCTACTAAGAATCACACTGAAAACAATTTTATCTAATGCATAACAATTATCAGGTTAGTAAATGGGGGCTTTGGCATGTTTACAAAGATAATTTTAAGCCCCAGTTGAAAATAAAAACAAGCAACCAACCCCACCTCCAAATTTAGGATGTCAACACTGAAGGACACCTATGTACCCCAAAATAATTTTAAATATTTTACAAACATGAATCAGAAATGTTCCATCATAAAATGCATGATCTGAAGATGAAGAAATATATTGCCTCAGATGGGTCTTATTCCTCTATATGGATTCTCATAGGAAGTTTTAATGTATATGGTAGATGTCTTGGATTGTGAAGTTTACCTCTATTCTCATTCTATAAAGGGCACATTCAGAGTGATTCAGTATTGGATCACAACATTTAGAATTTATACAATTTATAATTTTACTGACTTCATAGTACTGACTTCATAGTACTATTGAATAAAATTATGCTAGATAGGTTCAAGAAATTCTTGCAGTAAGGCAGAAAAAAGTAAATAAAAAGTCACTCTACTATGTTTCCTTTCTGGTACTTCTGAAAAGATGTAGTCAAATTTTCCAAATTTTGATGGATCAGAGCTTGATTCATAGGAAGCTGAAAGAAAGTCCAGTCTAGATTTAATTTAGCTTTTGACAGGAAGGTACAAGATTCAAACTACCATGTGATATTAACCATATCTTATGGAAGGATTTTGAATTGAAGAAGAAATAATTTTCAAAGTGTAATTTTTTTAAAATTTATTAAAAATTTATTTATTAATGGGAGTAAAACCTCAGGAAAATAAAGATCTAAGTAACATGAATGAAAGTGAATTGTCTGCTAATACTATGCACTGGTGTAGAGAAGTTCTGCAGATGATCACAGGCATGTTTTAAAAAGTTATGTTCAATGCAGGCTTGGGGAATGAATTATGTAGCAAAAACAAATTATATTCAATTTTACCTAACATAGGAGAAAATATAATTACCAGATTTGGTAACTGGGAGTTCTGGCGTGGTCAAGACTTTAGGAAGATAATTATAATCCTCAGTTGAAACTAGAAAAAAGCAAACAACTGCCAAATAAGTTCACATTGTACATGTGGACATGGTTTTGCCTATATAAGCCTAAGAGTTATTTCATTTTAAAATGGAATGATCAGGCATGACACTACTATGAAGAAATGTCTTGGAACGATTTTCATCTTTCATATAGAGGGATCCAGGAGATGTTTGATTTTTACGATATTTTGTCTTCTGGTTGGAAAGTGTCCCTTCATTCTACTTGGTGTTTTAGAGCATTCAATAATATACACAGAGCTTGTGCATATAATAATTTCCAGGATGTCTGGATTTTGTAAACCCTTTTGATAAGATTTCACTAGGTAGATTGAAGAACTCATGTTGTAAAGCAACAGAGTAGTTCGTAAAAAAAGTCACTCTACCATATTTCCTGTCTGGTACTTCTGCAAGGATGTAGCCAGGTTCTTTAAATTTTGATGGAACAGGGCTGGGTTCATAAGAAACTGCAAGGAAGTCCAGTATAGAATTAGTCTGCATTCTGGCTACATCCTTAAAAAAAAACACCATGTGATATTAATCATACCTGATGAAAGAATTTTGAACGCAGGAAGAAAGAATTCTCAAAAGATAATGGGTAATTTCAGAAAAATGAAAATGAAAAGTAGCACGAGAAAAAAAAGGTCTTCTAATACTATACATATTTGTAGTGAAGCTCTAAATATGATTCACAGATATGTCTTTCAAGGTTCTGTTCAGTGCAGAAACTCCTTGTTTCTAACCAGCCGCCAGGAGTGCATTACCTACTAACCTGCAAGCATATAATTTTATAAAACACATGAGAACACATAATTACCATATTTAGTAATTGGAAGTTCTAGAGTGGTAAAGGCTATAAGAAGATAATTATAATCTTCAGCTGAAACAGGAAAAAAGCAGAGAACCCCAAGCTAAGTTTATAGCGTCCATATTGAAGGACACGGTTACATTTATCTACTCCAAATTGCCTACGAGTCCTCCATCTTGAAATTGAATTGTTATACACGGTCCTACAATTAACTAATATATTGTCTTAGATGATCTTCAGTGGAGGACTATCAAAAAAAAGTTTTTTGGTGCGCCTGGATAAATGTCTTCATGTTTATGTACTCTCCTTTTCTTTTTATACAGTTTTCTACAGCATTTATGATTGAATCAATCATAAAGGCAGCACAGGATTCAAAATACCATATGGTACTACTAGTCATAACTTAAGAAAGGATTTTGAACTGAAGAACAAAGAATCCTCAAAGAATGAATCTCAATAAAATGAACTTCAAAAGTAGCATGAGAAAAAATGGATTGTTTGCTAATACTATGCAGATTTGTAAATGACACTTTACATGTGAGCTACATGTGCATTATCTAATAATCACACTATGTACATTTTATCACACATATGGGACAGGGATGGGATTCAAAATTTTTAGCAACTGATTCTGTGGGCGTTGCTGGTGGGTGTGGCCATGTGACTGGGTGGGCATGGCTTCTTTTTTTTGCCACCTGGACATCAGGGAAGCCTCCTGGGCAAGTCGCTTTTGCTCTCAGAAGGCTTCGCTGGGGCCCAGGAAGGCAAAAAATGGAGCTTGGGGGGGCGCAGCTCTCCCCACATACCCCTTTTTGCCTCTTGAGCCTCAGGGAAGTCTTCTGGGTGAAGCAGTAAGACAGCAAGGGGGACACAGCTGATCATTGGAAAAGCTGATCATTGGGAGGGAAAAAGAAAAGAAATACCTTAAGGAGTGACTGGGCAAGGAGAATGCAGTCAGCGATGTCGGGCATGCATGCAATGTCGCGCATGTGCAATAAGAATTGGGTGGGAAGGGCAGTGGCAGGTGGAGAGGGGTGGGGCCAGCCAGGGGCACAATTTGCTGGTTCTTCAAACTGAGCAGAATCATAACAACTGGATCTATAGAACCAGTCCGAACCAGTAGAATCCAACCCCTGATATGGGAACACATGATTACCAGGTTTGGTCATTAGCAGCTCTGGCATGGTCAAGACTTTAGGAAGATAATTATCATTCTCAGTTGAAACTGGAAAAAAGCAAAGAACCCCAAAACAATTTCAAAATGTTCATATTGAAGGGCATGGTTTCACCTATATATGTCAATTTGCCTAAGAGGTCTTTCATCTTCAAATGGAATTTTCAGGCGTAATTCTACTATGAAGAAATATATAGTCTTAGAAAGATTTTAATCTTCCATACTTGAACTTCAAGGAAAATTGTGGGTGTATGATCCAGTGTCTTCTGGTTGGAAAGTGCACTTCCACTCTATTAAGTATTGTATTCATGAATAATATACTTAGAACTTATGCATATAGTAATTTCCAGAGTATCTGGATAAAAGTACACTAGAGAGATGCAAAAACTTATATTGTAAATGAAGAAGAAAATAGTATATTAAAAAATTCACTCTAACATGTTTCCTGTCTAGTACTTCTGGCATGATGTAGCCAGGTTCTTTACATTTTGATGGAACAGGGTGTGGAGAAACTGAAAGGAAGTACAGTATAGAATTAGTCTGACAGGGAGATAACAGGGTTCTGAAAACATTGTGATATTAGTCATTTCTAATGAAATACTTTTGAACTGAGGAAGAAATTTTCAAAGGTAATGGGCAATTCAGGAAAATGAAAATAAAAAGGAACATGACAAGAAATATATAGTCTTCTAATTCTAATACTATCCATCTGTGTAATGAAGCTCTACATTTGATCCTCAAGCATGTCTTTCAAACTTTGTTTAGTGCAGAAACTCCTTGTTTCTAAGCAGTCACCAGGGTGCATTATCTACCAACAATCACTTCACACATATTTTTATCAAACATACAAGAACACATAATTACCAGATTTGGTAATTGGAAGTTCTGGCGTGGTCAAGACTTTAGGAAGATAATTATCATCCTCAGTTGAAACTGGAAAAAAGAAATAACCCCAAAATAAGTTCACACTATCTATGTTGGAAGACATGATTTCACCTATATATGTCAAAGTATCTAATACCTCTTTCATGTTAAAATGGAATTGTTAGGCATGGCCCTACTGTGAAATATATTTTCTTAGATGGGTTTTAATCCTATGTACAGGATGGTCAAAGGAAAATTTGGTTTGTAAGATGTGCTGTCTTCTGGTTGGAAGGAGCACTTCCATTCTGCTCAATATTGTAGGACATTCATGATTGATTAATATACTTATAATGTATTCAGGTAATATATTCCAGAATATCTGGATTTCATAAATCCATTTTTTAAAATTATACTATATATATCCATATCTTATCTTGTTAAGGGTCAGCAAGTAATACATTAAAAAGTAACTCTACCACATTTCATTTCTGGTACTTCTGGCAGGATGTAGTCGGGTTCTTTAAATTTTGATGTAATGGGAGTTACAGGAAAGGAAGTCATGTCTAGAATTAATCTACATTTTGACTGGGATGTACAGGATTCAACATACTGTGTGATACTAATCACATCTTGTGAAATAATTTTGAACTGAATAAGGAAGTATTCTCAAAGTGTAATGGGAGTAAAATGTTTGGAAAATAAAAATCTAAAGTAGCATGGAAAAAAGCATCTGTTCTCCCAATACTATCCATCTCTATAGCAAGTTCTACATATGATCTACACTACAGCATGCCTTTTGATGTTATTTTCAATCCAGAAACTCCTTATTTCTAAGTAGCCACTAAGAGTGCATGATCTACCAACAATCACACTGTATACATTTTTACCAACATATGACAACACAAAGTTACTAGATTTGGAAATTGGAGTTCTGGCATGTTAAAGTCTTTAGGAAGATAATTATCATTCTCAGTTGAAACTGGACAAAAGCAAAGAACCTCAAAATAATTTCATAGTGACAGGTTGCATAAGAGCTCTTTCATCTTATGATAGAATTGTTATGAATGACCCTACTATGAAAAATATATTCTCCTTGAAGGGTTTTAATTTTCCATACTAAGGATCAAAGGAAATTTTGGGTTGCAAAGTGTACTATGTTCTGAGTGGGAAATGCACTTACACTCTACTTAATGTTTTAATCCTCAGTAGAGGACCATCAAAAAAAATGTTTAATAAAGAAATCTCTTATAAAAAAAAATTCATTGTGTCTGGTTTGATGTATTCAGGTTTGAATGTATATTTCTGTTCCTATTTTAGGCAGTTTTGTACAACATTCATGACTGACTGAATTAATATAGAATTTATGCATTCTATAACTTCAAGGAAGTCTGGATTTCATGTTCATTTCTGAAATGAAAAATCAGAATAATACTAGATGGTAGAAAGAAGCATATAAAAAAGTCACTCTACCATCTTTCCTCTCTGGTGATTCTGGCATGATGATGTAGTCAGGTTCTTTAAACTTCGGAGCTCTGCATAAGGTCTGTGGGTATTAGATTTGAAGTTATGTTCAATCAGAAACTCCTTGTTTCTAAGTATCACCAAGAGTGCATTGTTTGTCTTGGAAGGGTTTTAATTTTCTATACATAATGATCAAGGTAATTTAGAATTATCAGGTGCGTTGTTTTCTACATTCAAAAGTGCAACTCCATTCTCTTCAGTGTTGTAGACAATTCAAGAATGAATAATATACTTAGAATTAAAGCATGTAATACATTCCAGAATGTCTGGATTTTGTAAATTCATTGAATAAGATTACACTAGATAGATGCAAGAACTAATTTTTCAAAGGATAATAAAATAAAAAAGACAATCTACCATGTATCCTGTCTGGTACTTCTGGCACACTTAATAGGTAATTTCAGGAAAATGAACGTCAAAAGCAGCAAGACAAGAACTATATGGCTTTCCAATACTATCCATCAGTGAATGAAGTTCTACATATGATCCGCGGGCATGTCTTTCAAATTCTGTTCAGTGTACAGACTTGTTATTTTTAAACAACTGCGAGGAATGCTTTATCTACTAACAATCAATCCACATATAATTTAATCAAACATATGAGAACATATAATTACCAGGTTTGGTAATTGGAAGTTCTGGTGTGGCCAAGACTTTAAGAAGGTATTTATCATCCAAAGTTGAAACTAGAAAAAAGTAAAGAACCCCAAGATAAATTTAAAGTGCCCACATTCAAGCACAAGGTTACACCTATGTATACCAAGAAGCACATGAGTACTGCCACCTTGATTAGAATTGTTAGACATCATCCTACAATTAATTAACATATCATCTTAGATGAATTTTAAACCTCGGTGGAAGTCCATCACAGAAGCTTTGGGTGTGCCTGGTTGGATGTCTTCAGGATTGAATGTCTACTACAGTTCCATATTGTACAGTTTTGTACAGCATATATTTAGAATATATTTAGGAAGTCTGGAGTTCATGTTTATTTCAGAAAGGAATACACTAGATAAATTCTAGAGGTAGAAAAAAGAATGTTAAAAAAAAGTCACTCTACCATGTTTCATGTCTGGTACTGTGGGCATGATGTAGTTGGCCTCTTTATACTTTGGTGGAACCGGGCTTGATTTATAAGAATCTGAAAGGAAGTCCAGTCCAAAATTAATCTACATTTGACAGAGAAGTACAGGATTCAAAATACCATGTTACTTTTGAAAGGATTTTGAATTGAAGAAAAAAGAATACTCAAAGGGTAACAAAGTTTAATCTTGGGAAAATAAAGATCTAAAGTAGCTTGAAAAAAAGTGAATGTCCTCCCAATAATATGCATTTCTAAAGCTCTGCATATTATCTGTGGGCAAGTATTTCAAAGTTATGTTCAATCAGAAACTCCTTGCTTCTAAGTAGCCCCCAAGAGTGCAAGATCTGCCAATAATCACAATGTATACATTTTTATCAACCATATGATAACACATAATTACCAGATTTGGTAATTGGAAGATCTGGTGTGGTCAAAACTTTAGGAAGATAATTATCGTCCTCAGTTGAAACTAGAAAAAAGCAAACAACCCCCAAATAAGTTGACCTTGTACATGTGGACATGGTTTCACCTATGTAAGCCTAAGAGTTATTTTATCTTAAAATGGAATGATCAGGCAGACACTACGACAAAGAAATATATTGCTTGGAAGAATTTTCATGTTTCATGGAGAGAGATCCAGGAAACTTTTGTTTTTATGGTGCTCTGACTTCTGGTTGGAAAGTGTCCCTTCATTCTACCCGTTGTTCTAGTGCATTCGTAATTAAATAATATGCATACCACTTGTCCATATATTAATTTCCAGAGTGTCTGGATTGTGTAAACCCTTTTGATAAGATTACACTAGGTAGATGCAAGAACTCATGTTGTAAAGGAACAGAGTAGTTCGTAAAAAAAGTCACCATGTTTCCTGTCTGGTACTTCTGCAAGGATGTAGCCAGGTTCTTTAAATTTTGATGGAACAGGGCTTGGTTTATAAGAAACTGTAAGGAAGTCCAGTATAGAATTAGTGTCTAATCTGATAGGGAGAATAGGATTCCAAACACTGTGTGATGCTAATCATATGACTAATGGGCAATTTCAGCAAAAAGGAAAATCGAAAGTAGCACGAAAAGAACTATATGGCCTTCTAATATGATCCACATATGTAATGAAGTTCTATACCTGATCCGTGGGCATGTCTTTCAAATTCTCTTCAGTGAACAGACTCGTTATTTCTAAACAACCACCAGGAATGCTTTATCTACCAACAATCAATCCACATATAATTTAATAAAACATATGAGAACATATAATTACCAGGTTTGGTAATTGGAAGTTTTGGTGTGGTCAAGACTCTACGAAGATATTTATCATCCACAGTTGAAACTGTAAAAAAAGCAAAGAACCCCAAGATAAATTTACAGTGTCCACATTCAAGGACGGGGTTACAACTAGGTACCCCAAATTGCCAATGAGCCCTTCTATCTTGAGATGAATTGTTATACACGGTCCTACAATTAACTAACATATCGCCTTAGATGAATTTTAAATCTCAATGAAGGCTGATCAGAGAAGCTAGGTGTGCCTGATCTGATGTCTTCAGGATTGAATGTCTACTTCTGTTCCTTTTTATACAGTATTGTGCAGCGTATATTTAGAATATATTTAGGAAATCTGGAGTTCATGTTTATTTCAGAAAGGAATATACTAGATAAATTCTAGAGGTAGAAAGAAGAATGTTAAAAAAAAGTCACTCTACCATGTTTCATGTCTGGTACTGTGGGCATGATGTAGTAGGTCTCTTTATATTTTGGCGTAACCGGGCTTGGTTTATCAGAATCTGAAAGTAAGTCCAGTTCACAATTAATCTACATTTGACAGCAAAGTACAGGATTCAAAATACCATGTTACTTTTGAAAGGATTTTGAACTGAAGTAGAAAGAATTCTCAAAGGGTAACAAAGTTTAACCTTGGGAAAATAAAGATCTCAAGTAACTTGGAAAAAATTGAACGTTCTCCCAATATTATGCATTTCTAAAACTCTGCACATTATCTGCGGGAAGTCTTTCGAAGTTATGTTCAATCAGAAAATCTTTGCTTCTAATTCGCCCCCAAGAATGCAAGATCTACCAAGAATAACACCGTATACATTTTTATCAATCATATGATAACACATAATTACCAGATTTGGTAATTGGAAGATCTGGTGTGGTCAAGACTTTAGGAAGATTATTATCGTCCTCAGTTGAAACTAGAAAAAAGCAAACAACCCCCAAATAAGTTGACATTGTACATGTGGACATGGTTTCACCTATGTAAGCCTAAGAGTTATTTTATCTTAAAATGGAATGATCAGCCATGACACTACTACAAAGAAATATATTGCTTGGAAGAATTTTCATTTTTCATGGAGAGGGATCTAGGAAATTTTTGTTTTTACGGTGGTCTGTCTTCTGGTTGGAAAGTGTCCCTTCATTCTACTCGTTGTAGTGCATTCGTAATTCAGTAATATGCTTGATACTTGTGCATATATTAATTTCCAGAATGTCTGGATTTTGTAAACCCTTTTGATAAGATTTCACTAGGTAGATTGAAGAACTCATGTTGTAAAGGAACAGAGTAGTTCGTAAAAAAAGTCACTCTACCATGTTTCCTGTCGGGTACTTCTGCAAGGATGTGGCCAGGTTCTTTAAATTTTGATGGAACAGCGCTTGGTTCATAAGAAACTGTAAGGAAGTCCAGTATAGAATTAGTCTCTAATCTGAAACGGAGCATAGATTCCAAATACTGTGTGATGCTAATCATATGAGTAACGGGCAATTTCAGGAAAATGAACATCAAAAGTAGCACGATAAGAACTATATGGCCTTCTAATAAGATCCATCTATGTAATGCAGTTCTACACGTTATACGTGGGGATGACTTTCAAATTCTGTTCAGTGCACAGACTCGTTATTTTTAAACAACTACCAGGAATGCTTTATCTACTAACAATCAATCCATATATAATTCAATCAAACATATGAGAATATATTATTACCAGGTTTGGTAATTGGAAGTTTGGGTGTGGTCAAGACTTTAGGAAGATTTTTATCATCCACAGTTGAAACTGGAAAAAAAGCAAAGAACCGCAAGATAAATTTACAGTGTCCAGTGTCCAGTGGAAATCGTTGGAGGAAAATAATTATCGTCTTCGGTTGAAAGTAGAAAAAGGAAACAACCCCCCAAAAAATTCACTGCACATGTGGACAGTGTTTCACCTATGTAAGCCTAAGAGTTATTTTATCTTAAAATGGAATGATCAGGCATGACAAAGAAATATATTGCTTGGAAGAATTTTCATCTTTCATGGAGAGGGATCCAGGAAATTTTTGTTTTTACAGTGCTCTGTCTTCTGATTGGAAAATGTCCCTTCATTCTACTTGTTGTTGTAGTGCATTCGTAATTCAGTAATATGCTTAACACTTGTGCATATATTAATTTCCAGAATGTCTGGATTTTTGAAACTCTTTTGATAAGATTACACTAGGTAGATTGAAGAACTCATGTTGTAAAGGAACAGAGTAGTTCGTAAAAAAGTCACTCTACCATGTTTCCTGTCGGGTACTTCTGCAAGGATGTAGCCAGGTTCTTTAAATTCTGATGGAACAGGGCTTGGTTTATAAGAAACTGTAAGGAAGTCGAGTATAGAATTAGTGTCTAATCTGACAGGGAGCACAGGATTTCAAACACTGTGTGATGCTAATCATATGACTAATGGGTAATTTCAGGAAAATGAACATCGAAAGTAGCACGATAAGCACTATATGGCCTTGTAATATGATCCACCTATGTAATGAATTTCTACATGTGATCTGCGGGCGTGTCTTTCAAATTCTGTTCAGTGCACAGACTCGTTATTTTTAAACAACCTCCAGGCATGCTTTATCTACTAACAATCAATCCACATATAATTCAATCAAACATATGAGAATATATTATTACCAGGTTTGGTAATTGGAAGTTTTGGTGTGGTCAAGACTTTAGGAAGACTTTTATCATCCACAGTTGAAACTGGAAAAAAAGCAAAGAACCCCAAGATGAATTTACACTGTCCACATTCAAGGACAGGGTTACACCTATGTACCCTAAATTGTCAATGAGCCCTTCTATCTTGAGATAAATTGTAATACACAGTCCTACAATTAACTAACATATCATCTTAGATGAATTTTAAGTGGAGGATCATCAGATAAGCTTTGGTGTGCATGGTTTAATGTCTTCAAAATTGAATGTCTACTTCCTTTTTGTACAGTTTTGTGCAGCATATATTTAGAGTATGTTTAGGAAGTCTGGAGTTCATGTTTATTTCAGAAAGGAATACACTAGATAAATTCTAGAGGTAGAAAAAAGAACGTTAAAAAAAAGTTACTCTACCATGTTTCCTGTCTGTTACTGTGGGCATGATGTAGTCGGTCTCTTTATACTTTGGCGGAACCGGGCTTGGTTTATAAGAATCTGAAAGGAAGTCCAGTCCAAAATTAATCTACATTTGACAGAGAAGTACAGGATTCAAAATGCCACGTTACTTTTGAAAGGATTTTCTTCTGAAGCAGAAAGAATTCTCAAAGGGTAACAAAGTTTAACCTTGGGAAGATAAAGATCTAAAGTAGCTTGAAAAAAAAGTGAATGTTCTCCCAATATTATGCATTTCTAAAGCTCTGCATATTATCTGCGGGCAAGTCTTTCGAAGTTATATTCAATCAGAAACTCTTTGCTTCTAAGTAGCCCCCAAGAGTGCAAGATCTACCAAGAATAACACCGTATACATTTTATCAACCATATGATAACACATAATTACCAGATTTGGTAATTGGAAGATCTGGCGTGGTCAAGACTTTAGGAAGATAATTATCGTCCTCAGTTGAAACTAGAAAAAAGCAAACAACCCCCCAAAAAATTCACTGTACATGTGGACATGGTTTCACCTATGTAAACCTAAGAATTATTTTATCTTAAAATGGAATGATCAGGCAGACACTACGACAAAGAAATATATTGCTTGGAAGAATTTTCATGTTTCATGGAGAGAGATCCAGGAAATTTTTGTTTTTATGGTGCTCTGTCTTCTGGTTGGAAAGTGTCCCTTCATTCTACCCGTTGTTCCAGTGCATTCGTAATTAAATAATATGCTTACCACTTGTCCATATATTAATTTCCAGAGTGTCTGGATTGTGTAAACCCTTTTGATAAGATTACACTAGGTAGATGCAAGAACTCATGTTGTAAAGGAACAGAGTAGTTCGTAAGAAAAGTCACCATGTTTCCTGTCTGGTACTTCTGCAAGGATGTAGCCAGGTTCTTTAAATTTTGATGGAACAGGGCTTGGTTTATAAGAAACTGTAAGGAAGTCCAGTATAGAATTAGTGTCTAATCTGATAGGGAGAATAGGATTCCAAACACTGTGTGATGCTAATCATATGACTAATGGGCAATTTCAGCAAAAAGGAAAATCGAAAGTAGCCCGAAAAGAACTATATGGCCTTCTAATATGATCCACATATGTAATGAAGTTCTATACCTGATCCGTGGGCATGTCTTTCAAATTCTCTTCAGTGAACAGACTCGTTATTTCTAAACAACCACCAGGAATGCTTTATCTACCAACAATCAATCCACATATAATTTAATAAAACATATGAGAACATATAATTACCAGGTTTGGTAATTGGAAGTTTTGGTGTGGTCAAGACTCTATGAAGATATTTATCATCCACAGTTGAAACTGTAAAAAAAGCAAAGAACCCCAAGATAAATTTACAGTGTCCACATTCAAGGACGGGGTTACAACTAGGTACCCCAAATTACCAACGAGCCCTTCTATCTTGAGATGAATTGTTATACACGGTCCTACAATTAACTAACATATCGCCTTAGATGAATTTTAAATCTCAATGAAGGCTGATCAGAGAAGCTAGGTGTGCCTGATCTGATGTCTTCAGGATTGAATGTCTACTTCTCTTCCTTTTTATACAGTATTGTGCAGCGTATATTTAGAATATATTTAGGAAATCTGGAGTTCATGTTTATTTCAGAAAGGAATATACTAGATAAATTCTAGAGGTAGAAAGAAGAATGTTAAAAAAAAGTCACTCTACCATGTTTCATGTCTGGTACTGTGGGCATGATGTAGTAGGTCTCTTTATACTTTGGCGTAACCGGGCTTGGTTTATCAGAATCTGAAAGTAAGTCCAGTTCACAATTAATCTACATTTGACAGCAAAGTACAGGATTCAAAATACCATGTTACTTTTGAAAGGATTGTGAACTGAAGTAGAAAGAATTCTCAAAGGGTAACAAAGTTTAACCTTGGGAAAATAAAGATCTCAAGTAACTTGGAAAAAATTGAACGTTCTCCCAATATTATGCATTTCTAAAACTCTGCACATTATCTGCGGGAAGTCTTTCGAAGTTATGTTCAATCAGAAAATCTTTGCTTCTAATTCGCCCCCAAGAATGCAAGATCTACCAAGAATAACACCGTATACATTTTTATCAATCATATGATAACACATAATTACCAGATTTGGTAATTGGAAGATCTGGTGTGGTCAAGACTTTAGGAAGATTATTATCGTCCTCAGTTGAAACTAGAAAAAAGCAAACAACCCCCAAATAAGTTGACATTGTACATGTGGACATGGTTTCACCTATGTAAGCCTAAGAGTTATTTTATCTTAAAATGGAATGATCAGCCATGACACTACTACAAAGAAATATATTGCTTGGAAGAATTTTCATTTTTCATGGAGAGGGATCTAGGAAATTTTTGTTTTTACGGTGGTCTGTCTTCTGGTTGGAAAGTGTCCCTTCATTCTACTCGTTGTAGTGCATTCGTAATTCAGTAATATGCTTGATACTTGTGCATATATTAATTTCCAGAATGTCTGGATTTTGTAAACCCTTTTGATAAGATTTCACTAGGTAGATTGAAGAACTCATGTTGTAAAGGAACAGAGTAGTTCGTAAAAAAAGTCACTCTACCATGTTTCCTGTCGGGTACTTCTGCAAGGATGTGGCCAGGTTCTTTAAATTTTGATGGAACATAAGAAACTGTAAGGAAGTCCAGTATAGAATTAGTCTCTAATCTGAAACGGAGCATAGATTCCAAATACTGTGTGATGCTAATCATATGAGTAACGGGCAATTTCAGGAAAATGAACATCAAAAGTAGCACGATAAGAACTATATGGCCTTCTAATAAGATCCATCTATGTAATGCAGTTCTACACGTTATATGCGGGGATGTCTTTCAAATTCTGTTCAGTGCACAGACTCGTTATTTTTAAACAACTACCAGGAATGCTTTATCTACTAACAATCAATCCATATATAATTCAATCAAACATATGAGAATATATTATTACCAGGTTTGGTAATTGGAAGTTTGGGTGTGGTCAAGACTTTAGGAAGATTTTTATCATCCACAGTTGAAACTGGAAAAAAAGCAAAGGACCGCAAGATAAATTTACAGTGTCCAGTGTCCAGTGGAAATCGTTGGAGGAAGATAATTATCGTCTTCGGTTGAAAGTAGAAAAAGGAAACAACCCCCCAAAAAATTCACTGCACATGTGGACAGTGTTTCACCTATGTAAGCCTAAGAGTTATTTTATCTTAAAATGGAATGATCAGGCATGACAAAGAAATATATTGCTTGGAAGAATTTTCATCTTTCATGGAGAGGGATCCAGGAAATTTTTGTTTTTACAGTGCTCTGTCTTCTGATTGGAAAATGTCCCTTCATTTTACTTGTTGTTGTATTGCATTCGTAATTCAGTAATATGCTTAACACTTGTGCATATATTAATTTCCAGAATGTCTGGATTTTTGAAACTCTTTTGATAAGATTACACTAGGTAGATTGAAGAACTCATGTTGTAAAGGAACAGAGTAGTTCGTAAAAAGTCACTCTACCATGTTTCCTGTCGGGTACTTCTGCAAGGATGTAGCCAGGTTCTTTAAATTCTGATGGAACAGGGCTTGGTTTATAAGAAACTGTAAGGAAGTCGAGTATAGAATTAGTGTCTAATCTGACAGGGAGCACAGGATTTCAAACACTATGTGATGCTAATCATATGACTAATGGGTAATTTCAGGAAAATGAACATCGAAAGTAGCACGATAAGCACTATATGGCCTTGTAATATGATCCACCTATGTAATGAATTTCTACATGTGATCTGCGGGCATGTCTTTCAAATTCTGTTCAGTGCACAGACTCGTTATTTTTAAACAACCGCCAGGCATGCTTTATCTACTAACAATCAATCCACATATAATTCAATCAAACATATGAGAATATATTATTACCAGGTTTGGAAATTGGAAGTTTTGGTGTGGTCAAGACTTTAGGAAGACTTTTATCATCCACAGTTGAAACTGGAAAATAAGCAAAGAACCCCAAGATGAATTTACAGTGTCCACATTCAAGGACAGGGTTACACCTATGTACCCCAAATTGCCAATAAGCCCTTCTATCTTGAGATAAATTGTAATACACAGTCCTACAATTAACTAACATATCATCTTAGATGAATTTTAAGTGGAGGATCATCAGATAAGCTTTGGTGTGCATGGTTTAATGTCTTCAAAATTGAATGTCTACTTCCTTTTTGTACAGTTTTGTGCAGCATATATTTAGAGTATGTTTAGGAAGTCTGGAGTTCATGTTTATTTCAGAAAGGAATACACTAGATAAATTCTAGAGGTAGAAAAAAGAACATTAAAAAAAAGTCACTCTACCATGTTTCCTGTCTGTTACTGTGGGCATGATGTAGTCGGTCTCTTTATACTTTGGCGGAACCGGGCTTGGTTTATAAGAATCTGAAAGGAAGTCCAGTCCAAAATTAATCTACATTTGACAGAGAAGTACAGGATTCAAAATGCCACGTTACTTTTGAAAGGATTTTCTTCTGAAGCAGAAAGAATTCTCAAAGGGTAACAAAGTTTAACCTTGGGAAGATAAAGATCTAAAGTAGCTTGAAAAAAAAGTGAATGTTCTCCCAATATTATGCATTTCTAAAGCTCTGCATATTATCTGCGGGCAAGTATTTCAAAGTTATGTTCAATCAGAAACTCCTTGCTTCTAAGTAGCCCCCAAGAGTGCAAGATCTACCAATAATCACAATGTATACATTTTTATCAACCATATGATAACACATAATTACCAGATTTGGTAATTGGAAGATCTGGTGTGGTCAAAACTTTAGGAAGATAATTATCGTCCTCAGTTGAAACTAGAAAAAAGCAAACAACCCCCAAATAAGTTGACCTTGTACATGTGGACATGGTTTCACCTATGTAAGCCTAAGAGTTATTTTATCTTAAAATGGAATGATCAGGCAGACACTACGACAAAGAAATATATTGCTTGGAAGAATTTTCATGTTTCATGGAGAGAGATCCAGGAAACTTTTGTTTTTATGGTGCTCTGACTTCTGGTTGGAAAGTGTCCCTTCATTCTACCCGTTGTTCTAGTGCATTCGTAATTAAATAATATGCATACCACTTGTCCATATATTAATTTCCAGAGTGTCTGGATTGTGTAAACCCTTTTGATAAGATTACACTAGGTAGATGCAAGAACTCATGTTGTAAAGGAACAGAGTAGTTCGTAAAAAAAGTCACCATGTTTCCTGTCTGGTACTTCTGCAAGGATGTAGCCAGGTTCTTTAAATTTTGATGGAACAGGGCTTGGTTTATAAGAAACTGTAAGGAAGTCCAGTATAGAATTAGTGTCTAATCTGATAGGGAGAATAGGATTCCAAACACTGTGTGATGCTAATCATATGACTAATGGGCAATTTCAGCAAAAAGGAAAATCGAAAGTAGCCCGAAAAGAACTATATGGCCTTCTAATATGATCCACATATGTAATGAAGTTCTATACCTGATCCGTGGGCATGTCTTTCAAATTCTCTTCAGTGAACAGACTCGTTATTTCTAAACAACCACCAGGAATGCTTTATCTACCAACAATCAATCCACATATAATTTAATAAAACATATGAGAACATATAATTACCAGGTTTGGTAATTGGAAGTTTTGGTGTGGTCAAGACTCTACGAAGATATTTATCATCCACAGTTGAAACTGTAAAAAAAGCAAAGAACCCCAAGATAAATTTACAGTGTCCACATGCAAGGACGGGGTTACAACTAGGTACCCCAAATTGCCAATGAGCCCTTCTATCTTGAGATGAATTGTTATACACGGTCCTACAATTAACTAACATATCGCCTTAGATGAATTTTAAATCTCAATGAAGGCTGATCAGAGAAGCTAGGTGTGCCTGATCTGATGTCTTCAGGATTGAATGTCTACTTCTCTTCCTTTTTATACAGTATTGTGCAGCGTATATTTAGAATATATTTAGGAAATCTGGAGTTCATGTTTATTTCAGAAAGGAATATACTAGATAAATTCTAGAGGTAGAAAGAAGAATGTTAAAAAAAAGTCACTCTACCATGTTTCATGTCTGGTACTGTGGGCATGATGTAGTAGGTCTCTTTATATTTTGGCGTAACCGGGCTTGGTTTATCAGAATCTGAAAGTAAGTCCAGTTCACAATTAATCTACATTTGACAGCAAAGTACAGGATTCAAAATACCATGTTACTTTTGAAAGGATTTTGAACTGAAGTAGAAAGAATTCTCAAAGGGTAACAAAGTTTAACCTTGGGAAAATAAAGATCTCAAGTAACTTGGAAAAAATTGAACGTTCTCCCAATATTATGCATTTCTAAAACTCTGCACATTATCTGCGGGAAGTCTTTCGAAGTTATGTTCAATCAGAAAATCTTTGCTTCTAATTCGCCCCCAAGAATGCAAGATCTACCAAGAATAACACCGTATACATTTTTATCAATCATATGATAACACATAATTACCAGATTTGGTAATTGGAAGATCTGGTGTGGTCAAGACTTTAGGAAGATTATTATCGTCCTCAGTTGAAACTAGAAAAAAGCAAACAACCCCCAAATAAGTTGACATTGTACATGTGGACATGGTTTCACCTATGTAAGCCTAAGAGTTATTTTATCTTAAAATGGAATGATCAGCCATGACACTACTACAAAGAAATATATTGCTTGGAAGAATTTTCATTTTTCATGGAGAGGGATCTAGGAAATTTTTGTTTTTACGGTGGTCTGTCTTCTGGTTGGAAAGTGTCCCTTCATTCTACTCGTTGTAGTGCATTCGTAATTCAGTAATATGCTTGATACTTGTGCATATATTAATTTCCAGAATGTCTGGATTTTGTAAACCCTTTTGATAAGATTTCACTAGGTAGATTGAAGAACTCATGTTGTAAAGGAACAGAGTAGTTCGTAAAAAAAGTCACTCTACCATGTTTCCTGTCGGGTACTTCTGCAAGGATGTGGCCAGGTTCTTTAAATTTTGATGGAACAGCGCTTGGTTCATAAGAAACTGTAAGGAAGTCCAGTATAGAATTAGTCTCTAATCTGAAACGGAGCATAGATTCCAAATACTGTGTGATGCTAATCATATGAGTAACGGGCAATTTCAGGAAAATGAACATCAAAAGTAGCACGATAAGAACTATATGGCCTTCTAATAAGATCCATCTATGTAATGCAGTTCTACACGTTATACGCGGGGATGTCTTTCAAATTCTGTTCAGTGCACAGACTCGTTATTTTTAAACAACTACCAGGAATGCTTTATCTACTAACAATCAATCCATATATAATTCAATCAAACATATGAGAATATATTATTACCAGGTTTGGTAATTGGAAGTTTGGTTGTGGTCAAGACTTTAGGAAGATTTTTATCATCCACAGTTGAAACTGGAAAAAAAGCAAAGAATCGCAAGATAAATTTACAGTGTCCAGTGTCCAGTGGAAATCGTTGGAGGAAGACAATTATCGTCTTCGGTTGAAAGTAGAAAAAGGAAACAACCCCCCAAAAAATTCACTGCACATGTGGACAGTGTTTCACCTATGTAAGCCTAAGAGTTATTTTATCTTAAAATGGAATGATCAGGCATGACAAAGAAATATATTGCTTGGAAGAATTTTCATCTTTCATGGAGAGGGATCCAGGAAATTTTTGTTTTTACAGTGCTCTGTCTTCTGATTGGAAAATGTCCCTTCATTCTACTTGTTGTTGTAGTGCATTCGTAATTCAGTAATATGCTTAACACTTGTGCATATATTAATTTCCAGAATGTCTGGATTTTTGAAACTCTTTTGATAAGATTACACTAGGTAGATTGAAGAACTCATGTTGTAAAGGAACAGAGTAGTTCGTAAAAAAGTCACTCTACCATGTTTCCTGTCGGGTACTTCTGCAAGGATGTAGCCAGGTTCTTTAAATTCTGATGGAACAGGGCTTGGTTTATAAGAAACTGTAAGGAAGTCGAGTATAGAATTAGTGTCTAATCTGACAGGGAGCACAGGATTTCAAACACTGTGTGATGCTAATCATATGACTAATGGGTAATTTCAGGAAAATGAACATCGAAAGTAGCACGATAAGCACTATATGGCCTTGTAATATGATCCACCTATGTAATGAATTTCTACATGTGATCTGCGGGCGTGTCTTTCAAATTCTGTTCAGTGCACAGACTCGTTATTTTTAAACAACCTCCAGGCATGCTTTATCTACTAACAATCAATCCACATATAATTCAATCAAACATATGAGAATATATTATTACCAGGTTTGGTAATTGGAAGTTTTGGTGTGGTCAAGACTTTAGGAAGACTTTTATCATCCACAGTTGAAACTGTAAAAAAAGCAAAGAACCCCAAGATAAATTTACAGTGTCCACATTCAAGGACGGGGTTACAACTAGGTACCCCAAATTGCCAATGAGCCCTTCTATCTTGAGATGAATTGTTATACACGGTCCTACAATTAACTAACATATCGCCTTAGATGAATTTTAAATCTCAATGAAGGCTGATCAGAGAAGCTAGGTGTGCCTGATCTGATGTCTTCAGGATTGAATGTCTACTTCTCTTCCTTTTTATACAGTATTGTGCAGCGTATATTTAGAATATATTTAGGAAATCTGGAGTTCATGTTTATTTCAGAAAGGAATATACTAGATAAATTCTAGAGGTAGAAAGAAGAATGTTAAAAAAAAGTCACTCTACCATGTTTCATGTCTGGTACTGTGGGCATGATGTAGTAGGTCTCTTTATATTTTGGCGTAACCGGGCTTGGTTTATCAGAATCTGAAAGTAAGTCCAGTTCACAATTAATCTACATTTGACAGCAAAGTACAGGATTCAAAATACCATGTTACTTTTGAAAGGATTTTGAACTGAAGTAGAAAGAATTCTCAAAGGGTAACAAAGTTTAACCTTGGGAAAATAAAGATCTCAAGTAACTTGGAAAAAATTGAACGTTCTCCCAATATTATGCATTTCTAAAACTCTGCACATTATCTGCGGGAAGTCTTTCGAAGTTATGTTCAATCAGAAAATCTTTGCTTCTAATTCGCCCCCAAGAATGCAAGATCTACCAAGAATAACACCGTATACATTTTTATCAATCATATGATAACACATAATTACCAGATTTGGTAATTGGAAGATCTGGTGTGGTCAAGACTTTAGGAAGATTATTATCGTCCTCAGTTGAAACTAGAAAAAAGCAAACAACCCCCAAATAACTTGACATTGTACATGTGGACATGGTTTCACCTATGTAAGCCTAAGAGTTATTTTATCTTAAAATGGAATGATCAGCCATGACACTACTACAAAGAAATATATTGCTTGGAAGAATTTTCATTTTTCATGGAGAGGGATCTAGGAAATTTTTGTTTTTACGGTGGTCTGTCTTCTGGTTGGAAAGTGTCCCTTCATTCTACTCGTTGTAGTGCATTCGTAATTCAGTAATATGCTTGATACTTGTGCATATATTAATTTCCAGAATGTCTGGATTTTGTAAACCCTTTTGATAAGATTTCACTAGGTAGATTGAAGAACTCATGTTGTAAAGGAACAGAGTAGTTCGTAAAAAAAGTCACTCTACCATGTTTCCTGTCGGGTACTTCTGCAAGGATGTGGCCAGGTTCTTTAAATTTTGATGGAACAGCGCTTGGTTCATAAGAAACTGTAAGGAAGTCCAGTATAGAATTAGTCTCTAATCTGAAACGGAGCATAGATTCCAAATACTGTGTGATGCTAATCATATGAGTAACGGGCAATTTCAGGAAAATGAACATCAAAAGTAGCACGATAAGAACTATATGGCCTTCTAATAAGATCCATCTATGTAATGCAGTTCTACACGTTATACGTGGGGATGTCTTTCAAATTCTGTTCAGTGCACAGACTCGTTATTTTTAAACAACTACCAGGAATGCTTTATCTACTAACAATCAATCCATATATAATTCAATCAAACATATGAGAATATATTATTACCAGGTTTGGTAATTGGAAGTTTGGGTGTGGTCAAGACTTTAGGAAGATTTTTATCATCCACAGTTGAAACTGGAAAAAAAGCAAAGAACCGCAAGATAAATTTACAGTGTCCAGTGTCCAGTGGAAATCGTTGGAGGAAGATAATTATCGTCTTCGGTTGAAAGTAGAAAAAGGAAACAACTCCCCAAAAAATTCACTGCACATGTGGACAGTGTTTCACCTATGTAAGCCTAAGAGTTATTTTATCTTAAAATGGAATGATCAGGCATGACAAAGAAATATATTGCTTGGAAGAATTTTCATCTTTCATGGAGAGGGATCCAGGAAATTTTTGTTTTTACAGTGCTCTGTCTTCTGATTGGAAAATGTCCCTTCATTCTACTTGTTGTTGTATTGCATTCGTAATTCAGTAATATGCTTAACACTTGTGCATATATTAATTTCCAGAATGTCTGGATTTTTGAAACTCTTTTGATAAGATTACATTAGGTAGATTGAAGAACTCATGTTGTAAAGGAACAGAGTAGTTCGTAAAAAGTCACTCTACCATGTTTCCTGTCGGGTACTTCTGCAAGGATGTAGCCAGGTTCTTTAAATTCTGATGGAACAGGGCTTGGTTTATAAGAAACTGTAAGGAAGTCGAGTATAGAATTAGTGTCTAATCTGACAGGGAGCACAGGATTTCAAACACTGTGTGATGCTAATCATATGACTAATGGGTAATTTCAGGAAAATGAACATCGAAAGTAGCACGATAAGCACTATATGGCCTTGTAATATGATCCACCTATGTAATGAATTTCTACATGTGATCTGCGGGCATGTCTTTCAAATTCTGTTCAGTGCACAGACTCATTATTTTTAAACAACCTCCAGGCATGCTTTATCTACTAACAATCAATCCACATATAATTCAATAAAACATATGAGAATATATTATTACCAGGTTTGGTAATTGGAAGTTTTGGTGTGGTCAAGACTTTAGGAAGACTTTTATCATCCACAGTTGAAACTGTAAAATAAGCAAAGAACCCCAAGATGAATTTACAGTGTCCACATTCAGGACAGGGTTACACCTATGTACCCCAAATTGCCAATAAGCCCTTCTATCTTGAGATAAATTGTAATACACAGTCCTACAATTAACTAACATATCATCTTAGATGAATTTTAAGTGGAGGATCATCAGATAAGCTTTGGTGTGCATGGTTTAATGTCTTCAAAATTGAATGTCTACTTCCTTTTTGTACAGTTTTGTGCAGCATATATTTAGAGTATGTTTAGGAAGTCTGGAGTTCATGTTTATTTCAGAAGGAATACACTAGATAAATTCTAGAGGTAGAAAAAAGAACGTTAAAAAAAAGTCACTCTACCATGTTTCCTGTCTGTTACTGTGGGCATGATGTAGTCGGTCTCTTATACTTTGGCGGAACCGGGCTTGGTTTATAAGAATCTGAAAGGAAGTCCAGTCCAAAATTAATCTACATTTGACAGAGAAGTACAGGATTCAAATGCCACGTTACTTTGAAAGGATTTTGAACTGAAGTAGAAAGAATTCTCAAAGGGTAACAAAGTTTAACCTTGGGAAAATAAAGATCTCAAGTAACTTGGAAAAAATTGAACGTTCTCCCAATATTATGCATTTCTAAAACTCTGCACATTATCTGCGGGAAGTCTTTCGAAGTTATGTTCAATCAGAAAATCTTTGCTTCTAATTCGCCCCCAAGAATGCAAGATCTACCAAGAATAACACCGTATACATTTTTATCAATCATATGATAACACATAATTACCAGATTTGGTAATTGGAAGATCTGGTGTGGTCAAGACTTTAGGAAGATTATTATCGTCCTCAGTTGAAACTAGAAAAAAGCAAACAACCCCCAAATAACTTGACATTGTACATGTGGACATGGTTTCACCTATGTAAGCCTAAGAGTTATTTTATCTTAAATGGAATGATCAGCCATGACACTACTACAAAGAAATATATTGCTTGGAAGAATTTTCATTTTTCATGGAGAGGGATCTAGGAAATTTTGTTTTTACGGTGGTCTGTCTTCTGGTTGGAAAGTGTCCCTTCATTCTACTCGTTGTAGTGCATTCGTAATTCAGTAATATGCTTGATACTTGTGCATATATTAATTTCCAGAATGTCTGGATTTTGTAAACCCTTTTGATAAGATTTCACTAGGTAGATTGAAGAACTCATGTTGTAAAGGAACAGAGTAGTTCGTAAAAAAAGTCACTCTACCATGTTTCCTGTCGGGTACTTCTGCAAGGATGTGGCCAGGTTCTTTAAATTTTGATGGAACAGCGCTTGGTTCATAAGAAACTGTAAGGAAGTCCAGTATAGAATTAGTCTCTAATCTGAAACGGAGCATAGATTCCAAATACTGTGTGATGCTAATCATATGAGTAACGGGCAATTTCAGGAAAATGAACATCAAAAGTAGCACGATAAGAACTATATGGCCTTCTAATAAGATCCATCTATGTAATGCAGTTCTACACGTTATACGTGGGGATGTCTTTCAAATTCTGTTCAGTGCACAGACTCGTTATTTTTAAACAACTACCAGGAATGCTTTATCTACTAACAATCAATCCATATATAATTCAATCAAACATATGAGAATATATTATTACCAGGTTTGGTAATTGGAAGTTTGGTTGTGGTCAAGACTTTAGGAAGATTTTTATCATCCACAGTTGAAACTGGAAAAAAAGCAAAGAACCGCAAGATAAATTTACAGTGTCCAGTGGAAATCGTTGGAGGAAGATAATTATCGTCTTCGGTTGAAAGTAGAAAAAGGAAACAACTCCCCAAAAAATTCACTGCACATGTGGACAGTGTTTCACCTATGTAAGCCTAAGAGTTATTTTATCTTAAAATGGAATGATCAGGCATGACAAAGAAATATATTGCTTGGAAGAATTTTCATCTTTCATGGAGAGGGATCCAGGAAATTTTTGTTTTTACAGTGCTCTGTCTTCTGATTGGAAAATGTCCCTTCATTCTACTTGTTGTTGTATTGCATTCGTAATTCAGTAATATGCTTAACACTTGTGCATATATTAATTTCCAGAATGTCTGGATTTTTGAAACTCTTTTGATAAGATTACACTAGGTAGATTGAAGAACTCATGTTGTAAAGGAACAGAGTAGTTCGTAAAAAGTCACTCTACCATGTTTCCTGTCGGGTACTTCTGCAAGGATGTAGCCAGGTTCTTTAAATTCTGATGGAACAGGGCTTGGTTTATAAGAAACTGTAAGGAAGTCGAGTATAGAATTAGTGTCTAATCTGACAGGGAGCACAGGATTTCAAACACTGTGTGATGCTAATCATATGACTAATGGGTAATTTCAGGAAAATGAACATCGAAAGTAGCACGATAAGCACTATATGGCCTTGTAATATGATCCACCTATGTAATGAATTTCTACATGTGATCTGCGGGCATGTCTTTCAAATTCTGTTCAGTGCACAGACTCATTATTTTTAAACAACCGCCAGGCATGCTTTATCTACTAACAATCAATCCACATATAATTCAATAAAACATATGAGAATATATTATTACCAGGTTTGGTAATTGGAAGTTTTGGTGTGGTCAAGACTTTAGGAAGACTTTTATCATCCACAGTTGAAACTGGAAAATAAGCAAAGAACCCCAAGATGAATTTACAGTGTCCACATTCAAGGACAGGGTTACACCTATGTACCCCAAATTGCCAATAAGCCCTTCTATCTTGAGATAAATTGTAATACACAGTCCTACAATTAACTAACATATCATCTTAGATGAATTTTAAGTGGAGGATCATCAGATAAGCTTTGGTGTGCATGGTTTAATGTCTTCAAAATTGAATGTCTACTTCCTTTTTGTACAGTTTTGTGCAGCATATATTTAGAGTATGTTTAGGAAGTCTGGAGTTCATGTTTATTTCAGAAAGGAATACACTAGATAAATTCTAGAGGTAGAAAAAAGAACGTTAAAAAAAAGTCACTCTACCATGTTTCCTGTCTGTTACTGTGGGCATGATGTAGTCGGTCTCTTTATACTTTGGCGGAACCGGGCTTGGTTTATAAGAATCTGAAAGGAAGTCCAGTCCAAAATTAATCTACATTTGACAGAGAAGTACAGGATTCAAAATGCCACGTTACTTTTGAAAGGATTTTCTTCTGAAGCAGAAAGAATTCTCAAAGGGTAACAAAGTTTAACCTTGGGAAGATAAAGATCTAAAGTAGCTTGAAAAAAAAGTGAATGTTCTCCCAATATTATGCATTTCTAAAGCTCTGCATATTATCTGCGGGCAAGTATTTTGAAGTTATGTTCAATCAGAAACTCCTTGCTTCTAAGTAGCCCCCAAGAGTGCAAGATCTACCAATAATCACAATGTATACATTTTTATCAACCATATGATAAAACATAAATACCAGATTTGGTAATTGGAAGATCTGGTGTGGTCAAAACTTTAGGAAGATAATTATCGTCCTCAGTTGAAACTAGAAAAAAGCAAACAACCCCCAAATAAGTTGACCTTGTACATGTGGACATGGTTTCACCTATGTAAGCCTAAGAGTTATTTTATCTTAAAATGGAATGATCAGGCAGACACTACGACAAAGAAATATATTGCTTGGAAGAATTTTCATGTTTCATGGAGAGAGATCCAGGAAACTTTTGTTTTTATGGTGCTCTGACTTCTGGTTGGAAAGTGTCCCTTCATTCTACCCGTTGTTCTAGTGCATTCGTAATTAAATAATATGCATACCACTTGTCCATATATTAATTTCCAGAGTGTCTGGATTGTGTAAACCCTTTTGATAAGATTACACTAGGTAGATGCAAGAACTCATGTTGTAAAGGAACAGAGTAGTTCGTAAAAAAAGTCACCATGTTTCCTGTCTGGTACTTCTGCAAGGATGTAGCCAGGTTCTTTAAATTCTGATGGAACAGGGCTTGGTTTATAAGAAACTGTAAGGAAGTCGAGTATAGAATTAGTGTCTAATCTGACAGGGAGCACAGGATTTCAAACACTGTGTGATGCTAATCATATGACTAATGGGTAATTTCAGGAAAATGAAAATCGAAAGTAGCACGATAAGAACTATATGGCCTTGTAATATGACCCACCTATGTAATGAATTTCTACATGTGATCTGCGGACATGTCTTTCAAATTCTGTTCAGTGCACAGACTCGTTATTTTTAAACAACCGCCAGGCATGCTTTATCTACTAACAATCAATCCATATATAATTCAGTCAAACATATGAGAATATATTATTACCAGGTTTGGTAATTGGAAGTTTTGGTGTGGTCAAGACTTTAGGAAGACTTTTATCATCCACAGTTGAAACTGGAAAAAAAGCAAAGAACCCCAAGATGAATTTACAGTGTCCACATTCAAGGACAGGGTTACACCTATGTACCCCAAATTGCCAATGAGCCCTTCTATCTTGAGATAAATTGTAATACACAGTCCTACAATTAACTAACATATCATCTTAGATGAATTTTAAGTGGAGGATCATCAGATAAGCTTTGGTGTGCCTGGTTTAATATTTTCAAAATTGAATGTCTACTTCCTTTTTGTACAGTTTTGTGCAGCACATATTTAGAGTATGTTTAGGAAGTCTGGAGTTCATGTTTATTTCAGAAAGGAATACACTAGATAAATTCTAGAGGTAGAAAAAAGAATGTTAAAAAAAAGTCACTCTACCATGTTTCATGTCTGTTACTGTGGGCATGATGTAGTCGGTCTCTTTATACTTTGGCGGAACCGGGCTTGGTTTATAAGAATCTGAAAGGAAGTCCAGTCCAAAATTAATCTACATTTGACAGAGAAGTACAGGATTCAAAATGCCATGTTACTTTTGAAAGGATTTTGTTCTGAAGCAGAAAGAATTCTCAAATGGTAACAAAGTTTAACCTTGGGAAGATAAAGATCTAAAGTAGTTTGAAAAAAAAGTGAATGTTCTCCCAATATTATGCATTTCTAAAGCTCTGCATATTATCTGCGGGCAAGTCTTTCGAAGTTATGTTCAATCAGAAACTCCTTGCTTCTAAGTAGCCCCCAAGAGTGCAAGATCTACCAAGAATAACACCGTATACATTTTTATCAACCATATGATAACACATAATTACCAGATTTGGTAATTGGAAGATCTGGTGTGGTCAAGACTTTAGGAAGATAATTATCGTCCTCAGTTGAAACTAGAAAAAAGCAAACAACACCCCCCCAAAAAAATTTACTGTACATGTGGACATGGTTTCACCTATGTAAGCCTAAGAGTTATTTTATCTTAAAATGGAATGATCAGGTATGACACTACTACAAAGTAATATATTGCTTGGAAGAATTTTCATCTTTCATGGAGAGGGATCCAGGAAATTTTTGCTTTTACAGTATTCTGTCTTCTGATTGGAAAATTTCTCTTCATTCTAGTTGTTGTTGTAGTGCATTCATAATTCAGTAATATGCTTGATACATGTGCATATATTAATTTCCAGAATGTCTGGATTTTGTAATCCTTTTGATAAGATTACACTAGGTAGATTGAAGAACTCATGTAAAGGAACAGAGTAGTTCGTAAAAAGTCACTCTACCATGTTTCCTGTTGGGTACTTCTGCAAGGATGTAGCCAGGTTCTTTAAATTTTGATAGAACAGGGCTTGGTTTATAAGAAACTGTAAGGAAGTCGAGTATAGAATTAGTGTCTAATCTGACAGGGAGCACAGGATTCCAAACACTGTGTGATGCTAATCATATGACTAATGGGTAATTTCAGGAAAATGAAAATCGAAAGTAGCACGATAAGAACTATACGGCCTTGTAATATGATCCACCTATGTAATGAATTTCTATACCTGATCCGTGGGCATGTCTTTCAAATTCTTTTCAGTGTGAGACTCGTTATTTCTAAACAACCTCCAGGAATGCTTTATCTACCAACAATCAATCCACATATAATTTAATAAAACATATGAGAACATATAATTACCAGGTTTGGTAATTGGAAGTTTTGGTGTGGTCAAGACTTTACGAAGATATTTATCATCCACAGTTGAAACTGTAAAAAAAGCAAAGAACCCCAAGATAAATTTACAGTGTCCACATTTAAGGACGGGGTTACAACTATGTACCCCAAATTGCCAACGAGCCCTTCTATCTTGAGATGATTGTTATACACAGTCCTACAATTAACTAACATATTGCCTTAGATGAATTTTAAATCTCAATGAAGGCTGGTCAGAGAAGCTAGGTGTTCCTGATGTGATGTCTTCAGGATTGAATGTCTACTTCTGTTCCTTTTTATACAGTATTGTGCAGCGTATATTTAGAATATATTTAGGAAGTCTGGAGTTCATGTTTATTTCAGAAAGGAATATACTAGATAAATTCTAGAGGTAGAAAGAAGTTAAAAAAAAGTCACTCTACCATGTTTTATGTCTGGTACTGTGGGCATGATGTAGTAGGTCTCTTTATACTTTGGCGTAACCGGCCTTGGTTTATAAGAATCTGAAAGTAAGTCCAGTCCACAATTAATCTACATTTGACAGGGAAGTACAGGATTCAAAATACCACGTTACTTTTGAAAGAATTTTGAACTGAAGCAGAAAGAATTCTCAAAGGGTAACAAAGTTTAACCTTGGGAAAATAAAGATCTAAAGTAGCTTGAAAAAAAGTGAATGTTCTCCCAATACTATGCATTTCTAAAGCTCTGCATAATATCTGCTGGCAAGTCTTTCGAAGTTATGCTCAATCAGAAACTCTTTGCTTTATAAGTAGCCCCCAAGAGTGCACGATCTACCAATAATCACACTGTATACATTTTTATCAATGATATGATAACACATAATTACCAGATTTGGTAATTTGAAGATCTGGCGTGGTCAAGACTTTAGGAAGATAATTATCGTCCTCAGTTGAAACTAGAAAAAAGCAAACAACCCCCAAATAAGTTCACATTGTACATGTGGACATGGTTTCACCTATGTAAGCCTAAGTGTTATTTTATCTTAAAGTGGAATGATCAGCTACTACAAAGAAATATACTGTCTTGGAAGGATTTTTATCTTTTATGTAGAGGGATCCAGGAAATTTTTGTTTTTACGGTGCTCTGTCTTTTTCTTGTAATAGAATATACAGTATTTATGAAGTCTGGAGTTCCTGTTCATTTCAGAAAGTAATATATTTGATAAATTTTAGAGTTTGAGAGGAGCATGTTAAATAAATCACTCTACTATGTTTCATGTCTTCAGTCATGATGTCGTCGGGGTCTTTATTTCTTGGAGGAACCAGTCTTTGTTTATAAGAATCTGAAAGGAAGTTAAATGTAGATTAAAATTAATCTACATTTAACAGCAAACTACAAGATTCAATATACGATGTTATTGTAATCATATGAAAGGATTTTGAACTGAAGAAGTAAGTATTCTCACAGGATAATGGGAGTTATACCTTGAGAATATTAATATCAAAAGTAACACTGTACAATAAGGATGGTCTCCTAATACTATGCATCTGTGTATTGTAGCTCTACATATAATCCACGGGCATGCCTTTTAACGTTCCAGCCTGTGCTTTGTGTTTACTTGCTGTTGGGTACGTTCTCAGGCAAACTATATTCAATTTTATCAAACATATGAGAAACCATTATTACCAGGTTTGGTGATTGGTGGTTCTGATGTGATGAAAACTTTAGGGATATAATTATCTTTAGCTGAAACTGAAAAAAAGCAAACAATCCCAAAATAAATTTACAGTGTCCAGATTGAAGGTCATGGTTACACTTATGTATCCCATGTTTCTTAAAAGGCATAATTATGCATGGTTGTATGATGAAGTAATACATTGTCTTATTTTAATTTTAATCTCCAACCAAGGATATTAAAGAAATTTTGTTGTGCATGGTGTGATATGTTCAGATTTGAGTGTGTACTTCTATTCCTTTTTACACAGTTTTGTACAACTCTCTTGACTGATGAATATACGCATTTTATAATTTCAAGGAAGCCTGGAATTCATGTTCATTTCAGAAAGGAATACATTAGATAAATTCCAGAGATAGAGAGAAGCATGTTAAAAAACCACTGTACCATGTGTCATGTCTGGTATTCCTGGCATGATCGAATAGTAATCATATCTTTGGAAGTGTTTTGAACTGAAGAATTAAAAATTCAGAGAGAGTGATGTGTATATATGTGTGAAACCCCATGAAAAATAATTGCAAGAATAGCCTCAATTTTTTTTTATTGTTGGATTCTTCCAATATTGTGGTTATATGTTGTTAGGTTTTGTATATGATCAACAAGCATATCTGTCAAAGTTTTTTTAAGCCTTAAATCTACTTGTTTCTAAGTAGCCTTGAAGAATGCATTATCTGACCATCAATCACAATGTCCAAGATTTTATCAAAAATCGAAACATATAATTACCAGGTTTGGTAATTGGAAATTCTGATGTAGTCAAGAGTTTAGGAAGATAATTATCATCAGTTGAAATTGGAAAAAAAGCAAACAACCCCAAAATATGGATTTCATATTCATATAGTATAAGAATACAGTAGACATATTCAAATAGTTATTTTGTAAACTAGCAGAAAGAAATATTTAAAAATCATTATACCAAATTTCCTGTCTGTTTCTTCTGGCTTGATATAGTCGAATTCTTTAGACTTTGATGAAACAGAGTTTATTTCTTTTGAAGCTGAAAAGAAATCCAGTTGAGAATTAATTAATACAGTATCTTTAAAGGATGGACTCTCAATTTGGTGGGAACATATTAACGTTCAAAGTAACCAAAGTTTGAACCTGTAGGGGAATTGACTTCTGAAATATTCTTTGGAAAGAAAAAGACAGTTAAGTGAAAGAATAGTATTGAATATAATTTCAAGAAGAGATATTTGAATTGTTAAACACATGGGTGTCAAATTCCTGATGTCACATTGTCATCAAGACGTATCACGACTTTTCCCCCCTTTGTTAAACTGGGGGTGGGCATGACCAGCACATCCAGCTTGCGGGCCGCAAGTTTGACCTGGTTTAGTATGAGCTACATATTATTATTTCAAGGACAATGGATTTGTTTAAGTTTGGAGTTTGCTGAGGACGATTATTTTTTGATGTCTAACATGTTTATATTGTGTCAATTTATAAACAAATTTTCCTGCATTGGCTCTCAAATTTGAAGTTCACAATTTATTCTGACATTGTAATTAATTGTATTCACTTTGTTTGCATTCACTTTTCCCTTTTAAGTCAAGTTTTGCTTGTTTAAATATTGTCTTGCTTGTGTTTTATTGCTAGATATAAGTCAAAGAGAACTTGATTCAGATTTATATGCATTCCAGATATTCATACATTAATGGCCTCATTAATATATTCACAACTAATTACTACATGACATAAAATTTCAGGAAACATTGAAAAACATATTACCATGCCAGAGTTGAATTTCGGTGTGGTATTAGAAGGAAACTTTTTTCCTTAGTGCAAACTTAAAAAAACCAAGTATACTAGGATTGAATGGTATATTTACATCCAATCTCTCAAACCTAGATCATGTGCTTTATGTTATTGAAAGTGATCATAGTTATTATTTATTAAGATGTATTGCAGAAAATGTTTCTTTTGCAATAGGTTGCATAAGATCCAATCTGCAAAAATCTGAATGAGGCTGAAAATAAGCAAAAAATCCTGTCACTATATTTCATTAATGGTTTTTCAGAATTTTATAAAATTTTAATAAAGCCTGAATCTCATATTGGGGTCTTTGAAACAATATATCCAATTCAAGTTCAAGAGAATATTTTAACAGATATATAAAAAATATAATATTTAAAAGTCTGCCAGGATTCCTGTCTGCTGGTTCTGGCATTGTAAAATCAAGTTCTTTAGATTTTTATGAAATAGGTTCATTAGAACCTTAAAGCAGGATGCACTCAAGAATTAATTCATGTTACAACAGGAAAACAGACAGACTTAAAATATTATAAGAGCAATAATTTATAACTAAAATATTGCATAGAAGAATTTTCATGAACAAACAAAACAAAATAAACCCCAGGGGAATTGAGTTGAAAAGCGAAAAGTATTGATGGTAAGAGAAAAGTATTGATGGTATGTTATAAATATAAAAGAATAGATAGGTGAAAAAACTTTATCATTTAATTGTGATATGTAAGGAAATCCTGTAAAACATTGATTCCATTTTCATATAAAGGACAAATAATCTAGTCTTTCTAAAAAATGGAAATTGTTTACTTATTTTTCTTTATTTTGTTTACTTTTATAATTCTGCATATTATAGTTACGATTAGCTATGTATGTATCAAGGAGAAATTGCTTCAGATTTCTAGATTTTGAATTCCAGAAATGCTCACATTAATAGCTACTATTAATGTACTTTGTACAATAAAATCACCCAAGGTTTTATGAGATATCTAAAGACATAATTACCAAGTTTAGTAAGTGAGATTCTGAAGTTATGAATAGTTTAGGAAAAAATTATATGCCATGGTAAAAGCATATTGAAAAATAATGTTTTCAAAGCTCAAATTTGTCTTGAAATGTTAGTGACATGAAATACATGTTTTTAAAAATGTATCACTTAGAGTGGGGGTCTTCAAACTTGACAACTTTAACTTGTAGACTTCAATTCCCAGAATTCATGTTACCTCAGGAGTTCTAGGAGTTGAAATCCACAAGTCTTAAACTTGCCAAGTTTGAAGACCCCTGACTTAAAGTTAAGTTGAATTCAAGCAAAGGGTAGAGAATTTTGACTGCAAAAGTATGTCTCATTGATAGCACAAAAGTTTTAGGATAATGTTTATCGGGTGAAGTGCACAACTTTGCCTCTCAACATTTTTTGTTTATGTGACTTAATATAGTCATTTTCAAATATTGGATTGTACTTGATTGAGAACATAGTCTCAATCTTTTAGAAATTTATTAGCTATTTTTTAAAAACAATCAATTGAGTTACTTAATTTATTTGCAACATTGTAGTTAAAAAAGTTTTGTATTCTGAAACATTTTTCTGCACTGGGATTAAGAGTAAATACTTATTTATGAAAATAAAAAAAAATCTAGCAGGTTATTTTGGAACTATTAAATTATGATTTTCCAGATGTGGTTGGTGGAGTCTTTGAAAATATTTTTAAATATTTTTAAAAATGATGATCAACTTATAGTAATTTTTGGAATTTAGATACTAATTAGAAATAACTAATGAAATTATTCATAGATTAATTGTAAAGTTTTATTTTGTAATATATTGAACTTTTTTCTAGTAATCTGGTTTCAATTATTCCTTTCTCAATTGAAGTTGTGTAACTGGTTTTAATGCAATGATGGCCCAATTGAGGCCATCATTACAACAGATTAAGAGTCAAGTGCACATTATGCTATTACTTTACTAAGTCTACTCATCCAATTGATTAAGCATATGCCTAATTCTGTCAGACATGGAATCATGAATTCTATTACTTTCATCCTGCGCATAGTCATATCACATTTGATATTCTTATTTTAGAGGCTCACAAATTTACCCAGATTTAGTACAATTCAATAGAATGCAACAGTTTAGATTCATAGTTTGTAAAATTTAGGGAATTAAATATCTCTTTTAATCATTATATAAGGAATATACAGTATTTAAATAATAAAATGTTAATGATAAATAAATTGCATCAGTAAAACATATGTAAATATAGTACAACAACAGTAAAAATAATGGATGGATACACATGAATATGAGAAGAAAGTAATATGAGAATGAGGAGTTGTTGAAGTAAAAGATGTGTTACCCATTGTTGTCACTGGATGTCCATCAGTGACAGATATCTTTGTTGTAGCAGGAAGTGGAACCAATTTGTTGGTAACTGCTGGAGTATAAAAGATACAATACTGAAACAGAGGAAAGAAATCTAAAGATTCAGGGTTTTAAGTTTGGTATTGTTCATAGGATATTTTAATGGCATATTATTTGTGAAAGACAATTAAAACATCATTAGATAATTAGTATTGTATATGAGTCTAGATTTCATATAAATTGAAAAGCTTTCTCAAGAATGATACTGAAACACTACATTGAATAGATAGTATTTTGCATATTCATTTACTGATTCAATGCATTTGGTTTGGTTCTGTAACCCAACAGGACAGACACAGACTTCAGAAGATAATTAGGACTGCAGAAAAAGCAATTACTCCCAACCTATCTTCACGAGTCAAAAAAAGGGCTGTGAAAATATTTACAGACCCCTCATATCCCAGACATAAACTGTTTCAACTCCTACCCTCAAAATGACGTTATAGAGCACTGCACACCAGAACAACTAGACACAAGGACAGATTTTCCCCGAATGCCATCACTCTGCTAAACAAATAATTCTCTCAATACTGTCCAACTTTTACAAAGCTTGCACTACTATTACTATTAATCTTCTCATCAGTCCTTATCACCCATCCCCCCCCACTTGTGACTGTATGACTGTAACTTTGTCGCTTGTATCCTTACAATTTATATTGACTGTTTCCTAGTATGATTTGATTGTTATTGTACCCTATGACTGTTATTACGTGTTGTACCTTATGATTCTTGACTAGATGAATGCATCCTTTCTTTTATGCACACCGAGTATTTGTACCAAGACAAATTCCTTGTGTGTCTAATCACACTTGGCCAATAAAGAATTCTATCTATCTATCTATCTATCTATCTATCTATCTATCTATCTATCTATCTATCTATCTATCTATCTATCTATCTATCTATCTATCTATCTATCTATCTATCTATCTATCTATCTATCTATCTATCTATCTATTTTACTGTCTTAATCCAGATTTCTAGATGGGGCAAGTAATATTACCATATAAAATACAGCAAATAATAAATATACCACACACAACATATAACATATATCATATAACATTATAAGTACATGACATGACACAACCAATTTCTACACCCATGGTTTCACAATTATCACTTTCCAAAGGCCTTCCCCAAAAAACTTAAATATACAAGTCTTGAAGTGGAAAGTTATTGCATTTTATTACAATTACATATTGCAATTTGTGGTTGATCTTAAAGAAAAACATCATGTAGAGTAAATTACATTAGTCCAATTATAAAAAAACTATCCTTAGAATATCATCATCCAAGTAAGATCACAACTGACAGACCAATTGAAGCCAGGTATGGCTCTGCCTGACCTAATTTCCACCTACTCTTTGAACAGGACCACTAAGTCTAGAAGGAACCTATCTTTGCAGAGAGATAAAATTGTCAATAATCTGGAGCCACACTTCCAAATTGATAGCTGCTTTGATGAGGTAGGAACCAATTTTTTTTATCAATGTTGGGTCCAGGACTGACCTGTTGAGGAATGGACAGACCAGAGACTCTTTCAAAACTGATGGAATCTCTCCTTTCTTCAGATACATTGTATCAAATTTTCCAACTCTTCCTTGGACACTCCATCTAATTCTTATGTGACAGAGCTAACATTATAGGGAACCCTGAACTTTCTTTAAATATTAAAAACTTGTTAAATGTTGTGATAATTAAATAATTTATTACAATGTACATTTGTTGAGCAACTCGAAAAAATAAGCTAGTATTTTTTAAAAAAAATAAATAAACAGTAGAGCTTACTCTCTAGAATACTGAAGTGCATGCATAACTGCTGACATTTTTTTTTGGTTTATATGGTTTGTTAAATTTTTTTATCTTCCCTCCTAGAAACTTAGGGCAACTTATAATGGGATCAGTCTTGATTTTATCCCCACAATAAAACCCAATGAGATAGCTTAGTCTGAGAGAGAATATGGATAAGCTGGGAGACTAAATTATAAAGAAAAAAAGGATGCAAAGAAATTATATTTTATAAATGAAACACTAGAGGCTGTTCTTGAAAATTAAATATAGACAGTATTGGAAAAATGAACTTTCACAAGTGCATATCTTTAAAATAGTTTAGGCCAAAATTCCTAGGATCATTTTTTCTTATTTTCAAACATTTTTAAAGAAGGAAATACACCAACTTTGTAGGATACTGCTTAAAATAGAAAAAAATGAATAGAAAAAAATGAAGGAGATTTGTTAAATATAAATGCTTATGGGAAATAATTAAATACAAAGGAATTGTACAAGCACCCTGTCCAGTTTTTTATTTACTTAAGCTAATGTTCCAAATTAAACATGCCGGATAGCTACCATTTTGAGGATCACTTTTTGGGAATAGATTAAGTATCACCAATTTCATTTTTCTTATCACAACCAAAAATAAATCCATGGCATATTTCTCGAAGAAATTTATCTCTTTATTAAAATATTCAGGTTGATCTCATAAATTCTATATCATAATAATCATAATCATAACTCTAAATAATATTATTAAAAATGTTTTAAAGAAAAATTAACATCTATTGCTTCTCATTTACCTGGATTATCTTTATATAAGGATACAAGACATGCTGTATGGAAGATAATTGTAACAAACATCATGGATAGGTGTATAATTACTCATTTTCTATCCTACTTGTTAGGTATCTATTGCCAAATCTCTCATAAATTCTCTCAGATTTCACTGTACCAATTACAGTATCTATTCAGGAGAGAAATAAAGCCTATATCAAGACTTGTTTTTTTTTACTTTCTTGGGAAATATAAATTAATTGTAGCAAAGTCCTCAACATTCTTCCTAAATAAAATAGTGTGTATATGGAATCCTAAGGTAGTGGACCCAAGAATATCTTATATGCATAAACAATTCTAGTTTTATTTCAGATTTATCTTCACACATTTCATTCTGATAGAAACACATTGAAAATGGCTTTCCCTTTTTTTATATGCATAGGTAATGCTGTCACTTATTCCAATATTAAAAATGGTATGCGGCTTGTGCTATTTCAAGCAATGATTAAATCAGTGGAGACATAATGTCCATCTTCAGCTAGAAAGATAATAGAAAGGTAACTTTCTAGCTAGGTTTCTTGGAGGAAGATATTAGAGACACTAAATTAAAGGAAATTGATAAGGATGAGTCAAAACCTTCCAGAGTGAATCAGAGATTTTTGATATTCAGCTTCCAAGAACTTATTGAGTGAACAATTCACTTCTGATTTAACATAACTTGAATATACAGGTATTAATATTAATAATACCAGAATATTTGCAATTAATGAAAATAGACTTGATGAAGCCACTAGAAATTTTATGTAATTTTTATTTTGTTTATGAGTATTTTAAATGCTTTCAGAATTGTAATCTAATTATCATGTACTGCTATTTGCAATCAATGTTTAACCAAATTATTGTCCGGTTATATTAATTTAGTAATTTCATAAAATTATAGCACAAAAGACATTACATAATAATGAAATCTTACTGGATTTCTAGATGTCAAAAGAACCCTTATAATTAGTATATTTTATTTTGTGTTTCTTAGTTATATAATAAAAACAACGTGACATGTTCTGTTATTATGAAATATTTGTCCAAAACAATAAAAGGAAAAGCTTGATCCACACTGTGGAACAAAACATTTATAGGAAAGTACATAGCAATTATCCAATGTAATCTTTGGCTCTTCCAGATGGGGAAGGAATTGGGGCTTGGAAACAGGGAATTCCACCCCCCCTCCCCCCCAGGAACTGAAGGTTAAAAAGGAAAAATGACAGTTTTTTTTTTTTTTAAGCATTGTGCACTCAGAACTGCTTCTTTACAAGCATTTTTGAACTGGATGAGAATACTTCCGTAACATAATTTCGTGCACATCTAAATCCAAAATTGCATAAAAGCATCCCATACGGTTAATAAATAGCAATTTCGGGTTTTATTTGTATTTTTAAGGTTTGACTTCCCTCTTTTTCTCACATGGCAGTTTCTAAACAACTGTTGCAACAAAAGGAAATGAGCTTGTTTTTTGAACAAAATAATTAATGAAATGCAATCACATTAAAATGATTACAAACAAGTTTTATTGATTTTAAAGAGCTTTACTTTTCCGGTTCTATATGTATAGCATTTGGCTCACTAATTTAGCCTTAATTGATTTTTGGAATTTATTTTTGTTGATTTCCATTTTGATGCTATGGCATGAATAATTTCCTCTGATCTTATTAAATTTAGTAGTAAATTGTCAAATTGGATTGGCTTCTATTAAAAGGGGCATGATCTATTTCACACCTTTTTACACAATAAAATACTGTGCAGTTTGATGTTATGAATTTTCTAATGTGTCCCTCCAAAATAACTAGCACAGTAAATTTGGTCAGTATCAATCAATTCTTTAAAGATATAGATCTTACTGCAAATAATTTCTTTTTCTTTCTTATTGTAATGAAAAGGGGAAAGACTTCTTTTTCGATATTTTTGGTTTTGTGGCCCAATTCAGTGTTATTGCATTTTGTTACACTCAGAATTACAGCTCCTGAGTGGCTATTCCATCTAACAAACATGCATATGTAAAAATACATTTCTAAAAGCTTTTTCTTTACCGAAGTTCAAATAGAAAAATAGAATTGCTAGGGCCAAATCAAGGTAACTTGGAAGTTTCAGTTTTACTAGTGTGATATGAAGAGTTTCTATGACAGAAAAGAAAAAGACAAAATACTACATCTAATCAATTTAATTTGTTCCAGTAGAAGGTAGCATACACTCATCACCCAATATCTGTTAAGATTCAGGAAAATGATTCCTTAATCTCTTTCTTAAATTGGTGTGTGACTTTCTCTCATAACCTAATTTGTTTGATTAAATGATAGCCAATTCAACCAAAAGTAAAAATTATTGACATCATTCTGAGAAAAAAGAATAAGAGAATAGCTGGCTAGAGAACATGGCAGTTTAAACACTTGATTAATGCAAAGCTGTTCAGAAAAGCAGCAAATGGGAGCAATCACATATAAATAATGGTAGACAGTGTGGGACTTTAGCAAGTATCACTCAGATTCAAATTAAAAGTATGAGTTTATCAAATCTGATAAAAAGGGTGGTTTTCATTTATGATTTATTACTTAAAGTCTAATATAAAACCAAGCAAAAAAACAGCACAGCCAACTTGGTCATAAGATAATAGCTGGTACACCAAGACCAGACAAAGAGACCACCAATTACTATTATGGAAATAGTCCACTTATATAAAATTGAAAAATATATGCAAATTACAGTTTCCTGCAATTTTATGTAAACATAATTAATTTTTACCAATTGTTGTTCTTGGCAATTCTGGGGTCTTAAAAATGCTAGATAGAGTGGTTTTCTGCTGTGATTCTTTTTCTGCTAGTGAAAAAAATAGAAAAACATCATTTGGGAATTAGATATTATCACATAAAATATTATTCTAGAAGCTAATTTTTGTTGCAACCATGGCTATTTAGCATCTACTATAAAAGACCTTATCTCTTCATGGTGAGATCTCCACTTTCCATGAGAGCTTTATGTTCCTAGAGAAAAGATATATTGTACTGGCCTAGGTTAAACTCTTGAACAACAATTATTATTTTAGTATATGGAGGAGAGATAGATAATACCTATGAGAGATAATACTTAGATAATACTAATTTTCCAAAAAGCAACTGCCTGTTATCCATTTATATAGTCCACATAAAATGTCATGTAACAGGGCTACAAAAACTGTAAACACGAAAGACAAACTTCAAAAACTCAAAATCAGGCAGAAAGATATAGATTTAGCTATCTTCACCAGGTATTTTGTAAAATTACAAAAATGAAGTCTTTTTCTGACAGTATAAAATTACCCACATCAATACTAGATAATAATTGTGTACTGTTAGAAAAGACTCCAGATGTATGCATGTGGAGCAACAAGAAATTGAGGTGTGTGTTTCCTGTTTAAAATTCCTTGGTAATTACATTTGAGAATGTGAACAAGAACCCCTGAGACATTGTGATAATTAGAGGACATAAGCTTAAGTTGTAAGACCATTGAAAAATATTCTCCCTAGAATTGGCTTCAGAGCCCAGAGGAATTCCCTTTCAGTAAAAAGGGATTGAAGATAAAATTGCCAAAATAATGATGCTCTATGGTGACCATTATAATACTGACCAATGTACTTAAAAAGACATTGGAAAAGATATAGGGCAGTTGCCTGCAAGAGAAGACTACATTATTGGGCCTTTTTAATTTAAAAAGAAGATGGAAAAAAGTCTATATATATATATCTATATAGATATATATCTATGGAACTTTGGTTCTTCGGGTTTTCTCCCGTGTAGAATTGGAAATATCTAGGCGACGTCTCAATGAAGTCTCATTCATCATCTTCAGGCTTGTGTCTTCGGCCTTGTGCTTCTCAGAGTAATGTGAGCTTGCAGCTGCTTCTTCCTTTTAACTACTAGTGGGGGTATGACGATTGGATGGGGGCTTGGCTGTGTTCAGATTGGGTGGGGGTGTGTTCTGATTGGTTGGGGGTTTGGCTGTGTTCTGATTGGTTGGGGGGTTGGCTGTGTTCTGATTGGCTGGGGGTGTGTTCTGTTCTGGTGGGGGTTTGGTTGTACTCAGGTTAGTCTTAGTTGCTGGGGGATTTGAGCTGGTGAACTGTGATCCTGTTGTTTGGCTTCGTGTTCGTGGTCGTGCCACATCTTCATGGTGGGCATCAATTCCCTTCATGTATGGGTTGGGGAGCTTTGAAGCAGGTAGTGATGATGCAGCTGTGGTTATGAACACATCCGACTACCAAACCAAATTAACCAACCTACTCCAAGACCCCACATACAAACCCCTAAACACAGACCCCACCACCTACCTAGAAAAAACCACCAGATCCAAAATAAAAGCCTCCCCCATCAGCGAAGAAATCCAGCAAAGAATCATATCCAGAGAGAAATCATCCAGATGCCCTAAGCTTTATGGTCTCCCCAAAATACACAAAGAAGGAACCCCACTTAGACCAATAGTCAGCTCCATAGGCTCACCTCTACAAAACCTAGCCAAATTTCTCACCAAACAACTACAGCCCTATGCTGAATCCATCAACTCACATGTAAGAAACTCATTCCAGTTCATCAAGATCATAAAGAAACAAAACTTACAACCCAGCAATCTATTAGTGAGCTTCGATGTCATATCCCTTTTCACCCAAGTGCCTATAAAAGAAGCCTTGACAGCCATCCAAAATAAATACAACCCCCCCAAGCACATCCTAGATCTGACCAACCACTGCCTATCCAATACATACTTCACCTACAATGGACAAAAATACAAACAAATAGAAGGAGCACCCATGGGATCACCCCTCTCACCTGTCATTGCAAACCTCTACATGGAACACTTTGAAACACAAGCTCTAGAAAAATATGATCATAAACCCAAACTCTGGTTCAGATACGTAGATGACACCTTCATAATCTGGCCACACGGGAAAGAAAAACTGAACAACTTCCTCACACACCTCAACAGCCTACACCCCAAAATACAATTCACCATGCAAACAGAAGCTAACAATCAACTTCCCTTCCTAGATGTCTTAGTATAGAAAAAATCCAATGGCTCCCTAGGACACACCATCTACCAGAAGAAAACACATACAAACTGCTATCTACACGCACTCTCACACCACCACCCAGCACAGATCTGTAGCTGAGACACTCATCTCCAGAACAAAATGCTTAGCCGATGAACAATACCTAAAAACCGAACTACACACTCTCACTAACGTACTAACTGCTATTGGATTCCAAAGAAGGAAGATTACTCACCTGATCCAAAAAGAAACCCCAACCAAAATCCAAGACAGAGAACAAGAAAATGGCAAAGCCCTCCTCCCATATATAAAAGGCACTACAGACAAAATCAGCAAGATCCTCCAAAAACACAACATTAAAACAGCATTCTGCACAAATGGAAAAATATCCACCATCCTAAGAAACCCTAAAGACAAAATTGAGTTAGAAAACCAAGGAATATACAAAATCCCGTGCACCTCCTGTCCCACCACATACATCGGACAAACTAACAGAAGAATAAGTGAATGCATTGAAGAACACAAGAACTCAATCAAAAAAGAAAAACCGACCTCTTCCCTGGTCCAACACCTCAAAGCCATAGGACATAAGATTGACTTTAAAAATTCCAGAACTATCGCCAAAACCGAACACTTCAACAACAGAATAATCAGAGAAGCCATAGAGATAGAAAAACGCCCACACAGCATGAATAAACGAGATGACACCTCCCGCCTACCAGCCATTTGGAAACCCGCCCTCATTAACAAACGAGTACCTAACATGAAGAAGGACACCAGATCCACACCCACGAGGGCCACACAAGAAACTACCACCACACTTCCACGTAGAAAGCAGACTCACACCCCCACAGAAGATGAAACACGACCATGGACCAGAAACCATACCACAGCTGCATCACTACCTGCTTCAAACCCCCCCAACCCATACATGAAGGGAACTGACGCCCACCATGAAGATGTGGCACGACCACGAATGCAAAGCCAAACAACAGGATCACAGCTCACCAGCTCAAATCCCCCAGCAACTAAGACTAACCTGAGTACAACCAAACCCCCACCAGAACAGAACACACCCCCTAGCCAATCAGAACACAGCCAACCCCCCAACCAATGAGAACACATCCCCACCCAATCAGAACACAGCCAAGCCCCCACCCAATCAAGTCACACTCCTATTAATAGTTAAAAGGAAGAAGCAGCTGCAAGCTCACATTACTCTGAGAAGCACAAGGCCGAAGACACAAGCCTGAAGATGATGAATGAGACTTCGTCGAAACATCGCCTAGATATTTCCAATTCTACGCGGGAGAAAACCCGAAGAACCAAAGATCCACATACAAATACCCGCGAAAACCTCCGAAAACATATATATATGTTTTCGGAGGTTTTTGCGGAAACACACACACACACACACACACACATATATATTTGTGTTACAACACCCTGGTAAGCCCAATAAAGGGAGGAAGCATACTGTTGTCCTTTTCTGTCTTTCAGCTCATCACCAGAGACGATCCAGACAGAAAACTATTTGTTTCGTTGTCTTTTGTTTATATGTGTGTTAGGTTTTTGAGCTGATAAATATTTAAACAAGGGAGACTAAGATAGATCTATTTCGAGCTACTTAGCTCTCGTCAGATAGCCATATTCTTACTGGGATTCGAACCTGGGAAGTATTACATGTGAGGCAGTTGTAATTGCCATTAGCCACAAGTTCTCATCCAGATCAGCGATACAGGGGAATGAGTATATATATTTGTGTTACAACACCCTGGTAAGCCCAATCAAGGGAGGAAGCATACTGCTGTCCTTTTTTGTCTTTCGGCTCATCACCAGAGACCATCCAGACAGAAAGCTATTTGTTTCATTGTCTTTTGTTTATATGTGTGTTAGGTTTTTGAGCTGATAAATAATTAAACAAGGGAGACTAGTATAGATCTATATGGCTAGCTGATGAGAACTAAGTAGCTCGAAATAGATCTATACTAGTCTCCCTTGTTTAATTATTTATCAGCTCAAAAACCTAACACACACACACATATGTGTGTGTGTGTGTGTGTGTGTATGTGTGTGTGTGTGTTAGGTTTTGAGCTGATAAATAATTAAACAAGGGAAACTAGGATAGATCTATTTCGAGCTGGGATTCGAACCAGGGAAGTATTACATATGAGACAGTTGTAATTGCCATTAGGCCACTGGTTCTCATCCAGAATATATACATAGAATATATATATATATATATATATATTCTATATATATATATTCCACGAAAACCAACACTGGACCAAAACAACACACGACGCCACCACCAATCTCCCTCACCAGACTCAAACCCAAACCCACCCCATAGATGAAAGGCAACCACCATCCAGAAACCAGACCATGGCTGCATCATCAGCTGCCACACACCCTGACCTCCAAAACCAAGCAAACTGACACACGCCATGAACACAGAGCCAGGCCTCAAACTCGGAGCCAAACCAAAACCTGGAACGTCACATCACAGCCACCCACTCAGGATATCACATCATAGAACTCAGGAGGCTACACCACAAAACCTCAGGATGTTGCAATATAGCCAACGACCCAGGAGATTACAATACAAGAACCAGGGTGTCACCAGATTAAAACTCAGAAGGTCATCACATAGCCCATTACCCAGGTCATTATGACCCAGGAGATTATAGCACAAGACCCAGGAGGTCACAAGATTAGAACTCAGAAGGTCATCACACAGCCCATTACCCAAGTCGTTACAACACAGGAGGCGGATAGACACACAGCCAATATCTCAGCCACACATGTTTTTAAGAAAAAGCCAGCCAAACTGCAAACATCAACTCCATCAACCAATCAAGAAATGACAACACAGCCAACCTCCCCACCAGTATATATAGGGAGACAGCAGCTCAGATCACGCTTTGCTCACACAAAGCCGAAAGCACCAGCCTGAAGATGGCAAGTGGGATCTCGTCAAAACGTTGCCCAGATAGTCTCGGGAAAAGACCCGAACACACCAAGACCTGCATACCTGTACCTGTGAAAATCTATGATATATATATATATATATATATATATATATATATATATATATATATATATATATATATATATATATACTTTGTATATATATATATACTTTGAGCTGATAAGGAGAGAGCCAGTGGTGTAGTGGCAATTACAACTGCCTCACATGTAATACTTCCCTGGTTCGAATCCCAGTAAGGGTATGGCTAGCTGAAGAGAGCTAACTAGCTCGAAATAGATCTATACTAGTCTCCCTCATTTATTATTTAAAATTATCAGCTTAAAAACCTTACACACACACACACACATATATATATATATATATATATATATATATATATATATATATATATATATATATATATATATATATATATATATATATAGATCTTTGGTTCTTCGGGTTTTCTCCCGCGTAGAGTTGGAAATATCTAGGCGACGTTTCGATGAAGTCTCATTCATCATCTTCAGGCTTGTGTCTTCGGCCTTGTGCTTCTCAAAGTGAAGTATTTTGAGAAGCACAAGGCCGAAGACACAAAGCTTCATTTTGAGAAGCACAAGGCCGAAGGCCAAAGCTTCACTTTGAGAAGCACAAGGCCGAAGACACAAGCCTGAAGATGATGAATGAGACTTCATCGAAACGTCGTCTAGATATTTCCAACTCTACGCGGGAGAAAACCCAAAGAACCAAAGATCCACATACAAATACCCGCGAAAATCTCTGAAAACAAATATATATATATATATATATATATATATATATATATATGTATATGTGTGGATCTTTGGTTCGTCGGGTTTTCTGCCGCGTAGAATTGGAAATATCTAGGTGACGTTTCAATGAAGTCTCATTCATCATCATCAGGCTTGCGTCTTCGGCCTTGTGCTTCTCAGAGTAATATTTCCAATTCTACGCGGGAGAAAACCCGAAGAACCAAAGATCCACGTACAAATACCCGCGAAAACCTCCGAAAACATATATATATATATATATATATATATATATATATGTCTCAGCTGATTTGGAGGAGAACCAGTGGCCTAATGGCAATTACAACTGCCTCAGATATAATACTTCCCTGGTTCGAATCCCAGTAAGGGTATGGCTAGCTGACGAGAGCTAAGTAGCTGGAAATAGATCTATCCTATTCTCCCTTGTTTAATTATTTATCAGCTCAAAACCTAACACACACACACACACATATATATTTCAATTGCATGCTTGATAAAAGATTTTATGTTTCTCTTACAATATATCACCCACCTTACTAGAGGAATCAAAATAAATAGAAAAAAATACTTAATTAAATTAATGGAATTCAATGTCAAAGAATTGGTGCTAGTGATCAGTACAGATGGTTTTAAAATTAGATAAATTTCAGAGATTGGATAAATATATGGAGGAGTATTCTATAAATCAGATTACCAAATGTTCAAGCTGGCTTCAGAATGGTGCATGGCACTACTGACCATATTGCAAATCTATGCTTGATTATGGAAAAATCTCAGGAATATCAAAGCATATCAATATCTGTAAGAAAGTTGATTATGTTGATCATAACACACTGTGGAGAGTCTTAGAAGACCTGTGAATGCCAATACATCTAGTCAAGTTCTGCAGTCATTGTACATAAATAAATAAGAAAGTCACTGTGCAAACAAAATATGAGGGCACTGTTTAGTTCAAACTAGAGAAAGAAATGTGGTAAGATTGCATCTTTTCACCTTTCTTTTTCAACACATATACCAAAGCGATCATGTAAAACCTTGAAGAATCAAAAAATACATTAAAGATTAGAGGAAAAAACATCAACAATTTTCAATATTCTGACAATGAAAATTTCTTCTCAGAAGCCAAAGAAGGCTGAAAACATGATCAAAAGGTTTAAAGAGACAGACAGACATTTCGCCTTTTCCTAAAGATCAAATACCATGGGAAAAGAAATGTCAAAATAACAATGGAGAAGAGATGAAATGAGTCCAATAATTTACTTTCCTAATATTGCAGATTGATCAAAGCAATGAATGCAGTTCAGAAATAAAGGGTCAAATTGCACTGGGTCACGCAGCAATGATTAACATGAATAAACATGAATCAAAAGCAGAGACATCAGCTTGGCAACTAAATGCAGATTATGCCATGCTGTTGTTTTTCCAATAGTCACCCACAGCTGCAATAATTGAATCATGAAAAACTAGACAAGAGAGAAATCGAGTCATTTTAGGTGTGATGTTGGAGAAGGCTCTTGCTCATTCCTTGGACAGCAAGGGTGACAAATAAGTAAATATTGGAGCATATAAAACTAGACATATTCCTGGGTGGAAAAAACATAAAATTCTGTCTTACTTATTTAAGCCATGTCATGTGATTAAACTCACTGGAAAAGACAGTTATGCTTCCAATGATCAGTGGTAAAAGGAAATTAGGCTGCCAAAAACACAATGGCTAGACTCCATCAAAGCTGATACCAGCCAGAGCATAAAACAACTGAAAGAAACCATACACAATTGGAAAAAATGTAAAGAGAACTGGCCCATGGAATTGCAGGGAATCAGACACAATTGAGTAGATAGTACTATCATCACACAATTCTATTACATGCCACTCTAAGTTCTTATCTAAATGTTTCAAAAGATAAACATAAACATTATAATGCTTGTCTATAAATTATTTCAATATCTAGATTGCCAACTATAAGACAATAAGAATGGAAATCTCATATGATTTAAAGCTACAGTTCTGACTGTTCATTTGATAAATAACACTTCTGTATGCATTCAGGTTTTTATTGTACAATCATCTTGTTTCATTCATGGAATTTGTAAGATCATCCAGAAGTCATGGTTTTCTATTTGTGGCCCTCCTGTGATTTCTCACTTTCGCTAACTTTCTTCCTACCACAAAATTGCATGTGGGAGGATGCTCAGAACAGCTTCTTGAGGCCTTTTTAATGACTGGAGTCTACTCTTTCTGAAAATATCATTGTTTTATTATTTGCCATTGCAAAAAGGAGGGTTTGTTACGAATTTCATAGGAAAAATGCCATAACATTTAAATGGACGCAATCATAGTTTCAGCTGGAAAATTGTGAGCATCCCAGACTAGCCTAAATAAAGAAAATGCTAGGGAAATCCAGGAACCTTGATTTTCAGACAAACCAGCCACCAATAGACATATAGAGATAAATCATAATTACATAGCTTTCAAAAGCAATAATAAAAAGCTAAGAAGGAAACAAAAACACCAGAAATATTCTCCAACATCCAGTTAAGCAGGATCAACACCAAACAATCATACAGAAACCCTAATCAAAATATTATTAAGGAGAAAATGACCCCAGCAATACTGGCAGGACAAACTATTTTATATAAACAGGTAGCAAACCCCACTGACTAACAAATCCACTGACTAACAAATCCCACTGATTACACTGATTCTGATACCTAGTTGGGTAATGAAAAGTCTGCAAGCAAACATACAAAGTCAGAGATCACCAAGGATTCCTGTATGTAAGTCTGAGCTACATATATTCTGTTCTGTTAAAAAATACAATTAGAACTATATAACCTGTTAATAGATTTTTGTTACCTGGAGATGCTTCTAGTTTTTCAGTAATCCTAGATGTTTTGGGTATGTTTTGCTTCATAGATGGTAGAGTAGATACTAAAAATAAAATAAAATAATTCAACCATTATACAGAAAAAATATATTTCATACATGATACCAAAAGCAAATATTTCCTATTTATTTATTTTTAATATCTGAAATGAAAGTAAAATCATCATGCACATACCAATATGTCTATATCTACACAAAGCCAATATATACCTCTAGTTTCATACACAAATACACACATACAAATATACACTACATTCATTTGATAATGTACCGAAGAGCCAGCCAATCAGAAATGTTTGCATAATGTCAAACTAATTATTTATGCTTTTCCTTTTCAACATAAGCACAAAAAGAAAAGATTAAACCCGCATACTTTCTTCAAGTGATTGTACAAGATGTAAAAATGCAACATGACTCAAAATTCCTTTTCACATATAAGATAAAATCAACATAAAATAATTGGCACCCACCAAATCCTGAAAATAAGAATTATTAGAAGTTAGTATACTAATTACAAAGGTATATATAATGACTTTTTGCTCATGTTCAAGTTCAAAGAAACAAAAATATAAATTCATATTATAGTGATTCATAAACAAATTAATGTACATGGATGCTTAAAGGTTTTTAATTACCAGGTTTGTCATGCCATCTTTCTGGGATGGCTGAAATCTTCCATTTCAATGTAATAAATGGGATTTCAAATGGTGCTGAAAAGAGCATCAACTTTATATGTAAAATTGTTCAGAATTGATTTATAAACATCTAACATAAAATCACACATGCAAAGATCTTGTAATGATGAAGAAATTTAGTTAGAAATGAACCAACAAGCTGATGAAGATGATAAAGACATAATGCATGTTTTATAGTACACAATTTAAGATCTTAATGTTCCCAAAACAAGTGAGTAATCAGTAGGCAGTCTACTCACAAAGATGGTTCTAGATAAAAATGAATAATAATAATAATAATAAAAAGAAATTCATGCAAACCTAAAATTATGCACCATAATTTTCAAAGCTTTTTTAAGAGGCTTTAAAGATGAAAATAGACAAAGGTTAGTATGGAAGGAATGGCTATTTTATTCTCAAACGAATTAATTCTCATGGAATGAAAATGTTTCTGATGAAATAGAAAACTCAGTACAATCATTTTCAGTGAAAAAATAACTTTACCCAGGGTTGCCCTTGGCCAGTCAAGAGTTTTAGATGTTTTGGATGGGAAAGATTCCAAAGTGGGTTCATTTGTTACTGCTAGAGAAAAAAATGAATGTATAAAAGATTGAAAAGAAAAGCAATCTTTTTAAAAAACGGTTTTGCCTGTGGAAAAATATTTTTGGTTATAGACAATGAAGCATTTTCATAGTCAATATTTATTGCTTTTAATTCACCAATTTATTAGTTGTTATAATGAAGCAGTCAATTTAAATTTCACACTGATAAGAATTAGGTTCACAAAAATGTAGCTAAATTCAGGGGTGGGATTCAAATTTTTTAATAACCGGTTCTGTGGGCATGGCTTAGTTGGAGGGCGTGGCTTGGTGGTCATGTTATTGGCTGGACGTGGCCAACTCAATATCACTCACATTGAGGCATGCATCTCCTCGTGTGGCTTCACATGACTGTGGGGATGCTGCAACAGTTGTAAGTGTGAAAAATGGTCATTAGTCACTTTTTTCAGTGCCATTGTAACTGTGAATGGTCACTCCACACAAGCAAAGTACCAGAAAGGAGAGGGAAAAAATTCCAGAGAAGTTCCTGAGACAGGAAGTCTAGTCCTGCCAAGAATGTAATAAGGGTTAACTGAGAGGCAGTTTCTGTAAGCAACACCAGAATGTTTCCTTCCTGCCTTTCTTACAGGATTAAGCCAGTAATTTCTTCTAACAACTGGTTCTTCGAACTGCTTAGAATGTTAACAACTGGTTCTAGCGAATAGGTGCGAACTGGTAGAATCCCACCCCTGGCTAAATTTGAACAAATGCTGGTCTGCTTACAGCTTTTATCAGAATGAATGCCAAATGTTACATTTTAGAGATTTCTAACCATTCTATTTAATCATATGGTTGGAAGGAATTTTAAAGGCCCTCTACTCCCACCCTTGCTCTGTGTAGGTTCTATTACAGGCTCTCTGACACAAATCCATCCACACTTTTCTGAAGTTCTCTAGTAAAGTATGACTTCTAAAGTTATGTCATGCAAATAAACTGGCATGGAATTACAGGATTGTAATGAAGAAATGAAACATTTGCTCATAGAAACACCAGCCCAAAATACAATTATATGTATGAATGATAATAATACTTGGGAACTTTCTTTCTTCTACCAATTAAGAGTTTAAAGCTGATACATTTCTATTTCTCAGTGTTTTCAAAAGCACAGTTTGGAATATCTTCTGCTACAGAATAGTTTGGTAAATTGAAAAATATCAGAGAGTTTTAATTCACCAAATCTTGTAACCTAACCACCACTTTTAAAGGTTTTGAAAAAGAGGCAAGAAATCTTTCTATTCAGCTAACACGTTCTTCTCATTTACAGAATACAATTATTTGGATTACCTCATAATATGCATTTCAGCAAAGCAATGTGATTCTCAATTGCTTTTCATTATTTACAGAAATAGCAAATCTCTCTACTGAGAACTAAAGAATAAAACCAAATATGTTTAACAATTATAACAAAACTTAAATGAGTTTAAGTGATGAAAAGAGAGAAACAAGTAGGCAGCTTATTTTTCATATTTAGCTTTGGTATTAAAACTGAAATATGTGCTATTAAGCCATAAATAAATACAGGCTGGAATCCAGTGAATATATTCTAGGAGCTTGAGGTGCTGGATGAAAATTTTGGTTTATCTTGAGCCACAAACTCTTTCACTTTCAAAATTAGTTTATAATTGGCTATCAGGAAATGTAATTCAAGAAGTTTATTTGGGAATCAGTTATAGTTTTTCATTGACTTCTAATCCAGCCTATACTGAGTGGTCAAACTATATGACCTCTGAAGTTGCAAGGAAATGTTGTGATTAGTATATTACATCCTCTGTACTAGGTCTCCATGTTTGTCATTTCTAGGCCTTAGAATTTGCCTCTGCCTCGGCAGGATACCAATCTTTTGGTATCCTTAATCTATTAAAAGGTTCAATGCCATTTAATAGATTAAGGAAAATAACATATACTTATTAAAGAGAATCTTCATGTTTGAGAAAAAAAAAAGTACTTTTATTTTCTATGACTTACTTTTTATTGTAGTTGGCACAATTACAGTGAAAGTCACTGTAATTTTAATTTGCCTATATTTGTTATTAATTTCTATAATTAATCCATTTTTTCCTAAACCTCAAAATGTATTGACCAAATTTTAGCACTCCAGTTAAATTATTAATTATTAATGCATCTCAAATTCCATGTATGTAGTTTCACATTTTTTCCAATTGATTTTTTATTTCACATAAATGTTTTTGGGATCATTGGTGGCCTTACTGCAATCAATTCTTAAAGTAAAAGCAATACATATAAAACCTGGGCTAAAAAGTACAACAAAAACATTCTTTGTTATCTCCAAGTTAAAAAGTTCAATTTGAGGACAATGTGGGAAGTAATGTATTAATGGAATGCATAACTAATGTTTAGAACCAGAGGGAAAAAACACCCTATAAATAAGTTTCAGTGCTTAAAATTAAAGGAAAAAATTGGGCAAGAGTTTATTATCTAATTTATCATCAAAATCTAAATGGTAACATCAAGGTAACATCTACATCAATAATAGATTATATTTCTGAACAGTTAATTTTGAGCTTCATCAACAAAGTTTTGTGTCAAAATTAGTTATAATACTTATCTATGAAGCACTGATCAGAAAGCACCTGAAATACTATTTCTAGTTGCCACAATACAAAGATGATGCTAAGGAATTATGAAGAATACCAAGAAGAAAAAAAACTTGGCTAAGTGACTTAGCCAAATTCTACCAAGAGTGATTAAATGAATTTGATATGTTTACCCTACAGAAGACAAGGCTAAGAGGAGGCATGCATTCCAGTGCATGATAGGATGGTACAGGACGGGAAGTGGGGCTTAATCTCTATAGTGCCTGAAGGTAAGACAAGTACCAATTTGTGAACACTTCCCAGATCCTAAATTGAGAAAAGAAGTTTCCCAGCTATGAGAGCCATTAAGTATAGGAACAGCCTATTTCCTGAAGTTTGGAAGTTTTAGAGAAAAGATTTGACAGACATTTGTCTGGCATAGTAAGAGGATTCCTTCACTGGGCAGGACATTAGTCTAGTAGACTTCAAGATCCTTCAAGCACTATGATGCATATGCTTTCTATGTATCTTTTTGTCCATCTTATTTCTCACAGATGGAATATTTCTTTCTTTCTTCGTTATTAAAATAAGCAATCCATCAGCTTTCTTGATGTGGAATGGGAGATAAATTTCTATATTCCATAAGGATTCCTTCTGTTATCACCTTTGTCTTGAATTTAAAAGCTTAGGCAGACCTCTCGCCTCAAACAATTCCAGGGCCAGATACAACAAAGTTTATGAAAACACTGCACACAAATAAATACCATTCCTTTGCTAGGTGGCAAAGGAAATAAATTATGTATTCAGTTCCCTTGTAAAATTGCTACAATAGCAGTTGGTAAGAATAGTAAATAGCATGGCAATACAACAAAACAACAAGAAGTGTAATATCCAGATAAGTAGATTAAACAAAATGTTTCTATTCACTTCTGAGCCAGCTTTCCATAAGGATCACATTTCATCTACCATCATAATCTTTATCTTTCACTATCTATCATTGCTTTAAATTTCCCTACCAACAGTTTCTGGAAATCTATCTTCCCCAACAATTACTAACCTGATGAGAACCCTCAAACTTTACTACAAAATGTAAAAAACAAATGTAAACCTGCCTGATGCATTTGCAGCCATGTACTATCACATGCTCTAAGCATTAACTCATAATAGGGATTAAAATTCCACAAAAATCTTAATCTTGTGATTGCCAAATCCAGTCTAAATATCTGATTAAGTGTGTGACCAAAACAATAATAATAATAATTGGAGAAAAAGTGTCAATAACAGGGAAATCTTTGAAAAAGTTAGATGAATTTAATATGGTATGCATAAAACATATTTGATTTATGTTGCTAATTGAATTTAAAGTCCATTTACAAACATGCTAACTTGGAAAAATGGTTTTTTGCCAACAGAAAGGATATAATCTAAGAATTTTTATTAGGAAAATTGCATGAATCATAATTTTTGGCTGAAGCAATGCCATTTATTCTATTTACAGATAGATTCAGATTATACTTTCAGAACTACTTGTGTGCTGATAAAATATAATACCCATTTTAACATAGAAGTCTTTTATAGAAATTTTAAATTTATAATAAGTAGCCCACCCAGATTGCTTCCTATAGAAAAAACAAATTTTATAATGTTTTTATTTCATACAACTAAAACACTCAAATACGTTGCTTGGACATATTTATTGAAGTCTCCCAAGAAAATTTATTTGAAATAAGTATCAAGCCAAGTATAAAATCTTCTTTGTAATATCAATTCACTAATGAATCAAAAGGAGTTAAGGAAAATTGAAAGAAAAAAACACCTTTAAATCTATGATGACAATTTTTAAAATGTTTTTATTCAATAAAAATAACCTTATGATTAACTATATGTTAACTACAGATTCTTGTAGAATAAATTTTTTATCTTTGACAATATTGCTCAGCTGAAAGTATCTGAAATTATTATCTTCTTTTTATTCTCTTTGTCAATGCTCTCATAAAAATTGACCTTTCTGAAGTTGCTATTTGTGCAGGACAGAAAGTACATTTTTTTTAGTTTAATATTCAAGTTGTTCAAAACTAACTTCATAGTCCTGATTGTTTTACAGCAATCTTATTTCTAATAAGATCAACATATTATTAAAATTCATTTAACAAATTACAACACACTCTCTTTTACCAAACAAAAACAAAAAACACCCACTACGATGTCTTAATCCTTTCTGATACATTCAGTCACAAATAGCTTTCCCAAAAAGACCTTCTCCAGAAGACCAGAAAATACTTATTTTTCTTTCTTTTCAGCTCCAACTTCCTGCTGCTTAAACCTAAATCTGAATTTTGTGTGTCATGCAAAATAATAAACCATAATGTGAATTGTGCTTTTGTCTCAGCATGATGCAGAGACTCTCCCATTATGATTTAGTATTATGTGTGTGAACTATGCATGTAACAAAACACAATGAGAAATCCATCTATCACAATTATAAAGACAGGTTATGTTTGTGCATGCACGTACTCTGAATACTGTCTTGGAATCAGATAGGATAGCTATGTTATATTTAGGAATATATTTCTTTTCCGTACCTGATGAGTGGGTATTTTCATTTCTATTCCACAATTCTTCGGAGACAATTTGAAAATGATCCGCAATAGTCTTTAATCTTTCCAAGTTTAAACACTGAGAATGAGGGGGTTTTACTGTGATTTTAGCTATGCTGGATCTGAACCAGAAGTAGAGTCATCATAATGGAAGTGACTTTAGCTAAATATTGTTTGAACATATACAAAACAGCTTTATTTATAAACTGCATTATTCAAAAGTAATATTGGAGAAAAATAATTACCTGCTTTTGTCTGTATAGTCTTTGGAACAGGTGTTTTGGGTTCTAAAGGAACTGGCTGCATTTTCTTTGAAACTAAAATAAAAGAAATTGTCATTAAAAAATTAAAACATAGGTACAAATTTATATTACAAATTATGGCTGTTCCACAGCAAGCCTTTTCAGAACATAATTTAATGCCAATTGAAGGATTTATGATATAAAGACTAAATCTATCATTAAGACTAAAGAAAAACCTTAAATGTTATCAAGATGGAGTTTTAGGACTAAAATAATATAAGAATGCTAATCCTTTCTGAAGAATTTTAAAGTGAAAATATAATTAAAATAATATTAAAAAGCAATCATCTTTACCTGATGGTTCTGTGGACATTTGAGGCTTAGGAGATGGTCTTGCTTTTGGAAGTCCTAAAAACTTGTGCAGATCTAAATATTAAAAACAAAAATATAACAAGAAAAGCCACTATATGATTTCACAAATCTTGAAAAATACTTATGATTTAATGATATAATATAGTGGACATAATCTTATATTTTACACACTCTCCGCTTACATAATGATGGTATAAACATTTTTACTAAATCAGACTGAGGAAAATAGACTTATGTCCACAATTAGTACCAGACTTTCCATTGCTAAGTGACGTTGTTGTAAAGCAACAAAAGTGACTGCAATCCCAGCAATCCCAGTTGCCATTTAACCAAGAATTATATTTTTTAAGTAAGTATCCACCCTAATCCAAACCATTCCAGGTGTGATGTCTCTCAGTTCTGAACTTCAGTAAAATGAACAACTGCCTATAACTCCTTCACCCACCTATATGTCCCTAACTTCAGGCATGGGTCATATTATAAGTCCCTTTGCTTAGTGCCATTGTAACTTTGAACATTTACTGTACGGACAATTGTAAGTTGAGGACTGCCTGTCTAAACATCTGTACAGGATGAAAGAGAGAACAATTTGTATGGTTAGGCTAATGGCCAATGCCACTCCAAAAAGATAGCTCATAAAAACAAATATTGAATTTACAAATATCTAAAAGACTCTGTTGCTCACCAGCTTGTAAAAGCTTGTATTTTGAGAATTGTATCATTTTGCTTTGTTAAAATGCAATTGAAAAAGATATTGACTGCAATCCAACAGACTGATTCATCATGATGAAGATTTATTTCAGTGAGATTAAGCATGTTTAATGTCTGTTGGATTGTGGCTATTCCTCTACTAAAACAAAGCCATTCCTTTTTATAACCAAACTGGAATTGATTGTGATGACTAAAATTACCATAAATAGAAAACAAGGGTAAACTCTGCTAGTAGTTTTTCAATGGATTCTTAAAGTCACATCATTGTACGCTGTTAGTTTAATAGCAAAGATGGCTTGGGAAAACCAAGAATTTTCTTTAAGTGACATAAATGAAGTACTAATATTATTACTAGTAAATACTGCAAAGGCAAAAGATTCAATTCCAAGATAGGTTTATCTTCATAATGGTACTTTTAGCTAATTTTTTTTAAAGTTACCATGAAGCATGAATTCCAAGGGATATATAGTGTGCTGAAGACAGCTTCACAAAATCAAAGCTGACAATAATGGCAAAGACAATGGAATCTCAAAACACAAGTGAACTGACATTATTTGAAGATTTAGATCTCCAGGAAAGGCTTTAATTCTGGGAAAGGTGGAAAGAAAAAAGAAGAGGATGACTAGCAACAAGATAGATGAACTCAGTTACGATGGTGATGAGTGCACTGCTAAACACTCAGAATAGGAGTAGTTTGTCATGTGAAAAAAATCTATGTATGTGATTTCTAGGAATAAAAAAAGACTTGATGGCAATAATAAAAAATCAAAATATATATTAATGCAAGGTATTTAATTGATTTAAATATCATGTTTGTACTATATATATTAGTAGCACTATTAGTAGCTTTGCAATGTGTAAACAAAGTATTTACCCAATGTGACAGGTGGCATTTCAGTTGTAGGAGCTTTGTTAGGCTTGGAAGATTCCAGTTCACTTTCGGTGTGAGCTAAAAGAAATCAAAAGTAACACCTTTTCTTCACATACCAAATGACCAAATATATGGCATAGTTCAAACAAAGCAGGTTTCACCAGATAGTATTTTGTGTTTTCATTTCATTGCTCCAAAAGCTGTTTTTCAGTTAATAGAAGAAATGGAAATAATTCAGTGAGCAATTAATAAAGAAATATTAGATGACAGAATATTTTTCAAAATCTTACTGTTGAAATATTCCTGGAAAAGACACAAGAAATATTTATTCCTGGGGAAAAAGTCCCTTTGAATAAAGTGTGCCTTATTTTACAATAAACAAACACTAGATTGCATTACATTAACAGGATGTTAGATACCCCTCTGTTAAAGATGGGTTTCCTTATTATTTTTTTGTTCTTCCAAATTAAACTGAAATCTCATTAACCATGGGAAATCTATTTCACCTACTACTATCATCAATTCTTTTGTAGTTCGTTAATTCTGTTGCTTTTCTCTTTTTATTCTTTAAATTTCTAAAGAAAAGGAACAGTCACTTTATTATCATTTAAACAAAGAAATATAAACTTTTGTTAAATAACATTTTTGGTATAAGCAGTTTTACTTAATAACTATATTCTTTTTCTTCACTATCCTATTCTTCCTGGAATATAAACTGGGAAGGGCTTTGATTAATAGTCTTTATAATAATTTGAACTATATTTCAATAAATATAAAATATTCATAAGCTTATTACATGATTCATTTCTGGGCTTTGAAGATTTAATTTCATTTCCAGAGATTTAAAAAAGTTAAGGCCATTTTTATAAGAACTATTATTTTTCATTAGCCAGTCATAATCAGATATTTTTCAGATATTACAGTACTTCAGGCCTCAGAGCTTAGAGCCAATAGAACTATTGGCCATGAACTATACTTCCAGCTTATATAAAGTGAATCAGATTGAAAAACCTTTCCTCACTTTCTGTCAACATAGCACTTGCAGTTCTGTACATAAAATTCTACAAATTAAAACTGAATAATATTATAAAATGTGCTGTTTTTACATGCCATTACTATGTCCCTTTCTACACAACTATTTGGGCACAATCTCACAATTATTCAAAAAGTTGACCCATGCTTTAATTAGAAATGCACTGATAATATAGCACTTCATAGCTTGAAAAAAAACATGCAACATTATGGCACTGTTTCAGTTCAGTACATATTAATTTGTAATTCAAAACAGCAAATTAAAGCATGGAAATAATATGTTACCTTGATTGACTGCAGAGTCTTTTGGAACACCAGGAGCTGGTGTAGGTTTACTCCTTTCCAAATCTTGTTCAGCCATAGCTGTAGATGGATGGATGGATGGATGGATGGATACATGGATGGATAAATGGATGGAGGAGGGAGGAAGAGAGAGAGAGAGAAACTATTAGCTTAAACTGAATTTATCAGTAAGCTAAATTATATCTTCTTCCTAAGAAGGACATGAACTCCTTTTAATAAAATACATTAAATTGTGCCTGACCTTAGAAGCTAAGCAGGAATGGACCTACTTAGTACTTGGAGAGACTATCACCAAAAATATTTCCTGTATTTGTAAACTAGACTAAGAAACTGAATAAGATGTCAAAAGCACAGGCAAACTATTTTATTGCTGTTGCTAAGAATTAACACTTATGTCCAATGTAGCTATCAAACGTTAAGCTCGATTCCAATCATACTTACTTATTTGTAAAGTGTGTGGCATTGTAAGAACATAAGAAAAATGAACTGCTAAAAAAGAAAATTCTGAACCTGTACTCCGATAGAAAGTCAGGTGTGATATAAAATACTATATACTGTATGACTTTAAAAGCACAGGTTCAGTAATGCCTGATCAATGGGCCAGGGTGACATATGTCCAACAGTCTTCCCTAACACCAATGGACAAAAGGGGCCTTCCATCCATGGATTGTATGCTGTTTTGCCTAATCCATGGGGAAAGAAGGCAGATTTATTGGAAAGAAGAAAAGAGTTTGCTCTCCAGTTATCAGATCTCCAGTCCATGGAATGATCATTCTATGGATAATCAGAAAAAAAAGTGGCATCACTCATGTTCATCTCCACCCATTGCATTTCTTTCCAATTTGAGGAAACCTTCTCTCCACAGAATGAGAAGTGAATAGCTGGTTCTCTTTCATATATCTATTTCCTAAATTAAAACTTCACAAAACTGCACAAAACACATTGATGTATATTCAATGGTTCTCTGGAAGTCACTGAATAAATGAGCAATAAAAATCAGGAAAATGTATGTCTCTCAATATAGTTTTCCAAATAATATGATATGTGATTAATGTAAAGTAATATTAGCTCAGTATAAATAATTAAATAAAAGTTCTTGTCAAATAACTATATAGAAAGAAAGAACAAAATAATCACCAATCTGGGATTGTGGGGCAATTTCTTTGACTTCTGATGTGTTTGATTTTGGGATCCATTCTTGAGTTTTGTTCTTAGCTGCATAAAGCAAGAATGCTTTATGCATTCCTTTTTAGTTTAAAAGGAAAGATATATCTCCTATACTGCAGTTAAGGTTGACTACTTTTAGTCAGGCTGTCTGAATCAGTATACATTGATTTAGTTTAGTGCTTAAATTACTAAAGCTATATTTTGGTTTACCATATGTACAATCTAAATAAAAGTGCATGAATCTTTATTTTCAACTTTCCTTAATATAAACACACCATATTTTCTGAAAGTCTATTATTTTAAATACAAATTTCCCAGGTAATAATTTTATTTTATATACTTTCAGAAGTTTTTATACATAAATATATATATATATATATATATATATATCAAGATTGCCAGCCAATCAAGACAAAAAAACACTACAAAACAGACAGAAGATATTAGAAACACCAATCAAGCAGAACACAGCAAACTCCAAGACCAATAAACACAGACCAAGACTCCCAACCAATCAGGATGAAGAAAAAACCGTTCTAACACAGCAGTAGGCTAGCACCAAATTTAAAACAGAAACAGCTGTGAAAGCCTGACTCACAGATGAACACAATACACAAGTCTGATGATGGCAGATGAGATTCTGCCGAAACGTCACTACAACGTTTTATATATATATATGTAACAGGAAATGTTTTCTTTGTGGACATAATAGAAAATAGAAAGACAAATGATAACTAACTCCATTCAGCTCTACCATCTATGATCTGGTTGAAATTGTTTATTTATTATGCTACATATTGCTGAATCTACCAGGATAACAATATCCATAGAAAAGGAACTAGACAGCAAATAAATAATATATCTAAACAAAATTATAGTAATTTGAGAGAAACATTGTAGGCCAAATAAACTGTTACACAAAACCATATCAAAATTTTCTGTACATTTCCATTCTTATTAGGGTTTTTTTTAAGTCTACACTGATCCCTAAATATAATGATAGGGAAACAATTGAATTAGCTTCTGAAGCACATCATGACTTAAGCAATTAATTTTAGCATATTTATCACATACAAAATTTGAGCAAATAGACTTTGGAACTTTTACAGGTAATAATTAGAAACATTCAGTTCATGGGATTCTTAAATGGAAAAAGTCACTAGCAGCAAATAATTTGGAACATCAGAAAAAATCATAAACTGCACTCAGTTGGACTTTATCTACAAAGCCTTACTTTTAAAGTCCTCATTAAATAACAATTTGTACTGACTGTAGGTCAATTGATTCTGGAATCAGCAGAATTTAGTCTTCTCACTTATTGTCATAATATCATTCTAAATACAAAGTAATGAAACAAGGCTATATATAGTTAGATTTTTATCTATATCTTTTTTTCCTTCCAGCCAATACCTCAGAGACTGCCTACACAAGTTCCAGCAATATTTTTGCAAAGTTTTTCAGAAGTGGTTTGCCATACCTCCTTCCTAGGGGTGGAAGAAAGTGATGGGCCCAATCCTGTCTTCTGCCTTAGTTCAGCATAAATTGTGACTAATTAAACAGGTAAGTAAGTAAGTAACTAAGTAAGTAAGTAAGTAAGTAAGTAAGTAAGGTGGCCTTTTGATAGCTGCCCTAGGGTGGGATACAAAATAAACAGTCACTTTGCTTCCAGGCTCCAAATATCCTTGACTGGAGACAAAAACTCCCACACAAGAAGGAGGAAATGCTGTTTAAATTATAAAGAGTAAAAAACAATACAAACCAGGCAAGATAAGGGCTTGAAGACATCCACAGATATCAGAACATACACTGGGAACGATGCCAAACTCAGAGAGGAACAATAAACTAGAGATATTTCCACGCTTTGTTTCCAGCACTTGCCCGTACGCATGTCTGTCCTTTTATCCAGTTGTCACAGCTGCAGCCCATGAAAAGGATCAAGGCCCTCTCCTCCCCAGTAGACCATGTCTCTCCCTTATCCTCCCTGCATGCCCTAGGATGGAGAGGGGATGGGCTTGGGTCCTCCTCTGACTGGCCAGCCAGCCTCAGCCATTGTCCAGCCTCCTCCACAACCTCTGGAGCCACACTTCCACTCCCTGTTGGCTGTTCCTCCTCTTCCTCAGAGTCATTCTCCACCAGGGTCATGACATGAGTATATATCCAACAGCTTGTCTGCAATTTCACATCATGGCTATGGTTAAACATATGACCACTCCTATGTGAATGAGAGAAAAATTCTATTCACCCAAGGTTTTCTACTTACCTACAGTTTGTTTTGGTTTTTCAATTATATCCAACCTTGAGGAAGATGGAGGTTTCTGTTTTGTTGCATTGAAATCAGGAACAATAAGGTGCACTATACATACAGATAAATGAATCTGTTAATCATTTAGAAGGGTTTCTAAGATTCCAGTTATGTAGAGTTTAAAATCAGTAGTAGAAAGAATCAATTGGCAGAGTAGAAGTAGGAAAAAGATTATAGCTATATCTTATAAGTATAGAAAATTATGTGTTTATTTTTCAATAACTGCCAATATTAGGCATCCTTTACCGCCCAAGAGAGATGTTATATAATTACAGTACACCAGCTTTTTAAACCCTTTTACATCTTTTCTGAATACAGTAGAATCCCAAAACAAAATGTTGATATTGTTCAAGTTGTGATAATGCTAACAAAATATAGCATTATGTTACCAAAGTTGGCACTACCAATGACTGAAAAGTTTAACTATGTAGTTTAAATTTCTTTTTCATAAAAAGTCCATTAGCTTGTACTCCAAATGCACTACAAGCTAATAAGAATTGGTTTAGCTATTATATCCATTTAGACTCAGAGCCTCCCACAAATAAGTTGTGAAAGTAAGTCACAGAATGTTTATAAAAATAATGACCATCTTAATTACCTAATATTGGTCCTGATAAAGGAGAGTTTCCTTTATATAGAATTTCAGACTGTGTCCGATGTGTAATATTTTGAAGAACTGTGGAAGTAATAAGAATGAAATTGTTAGAAATCTATATACTTGTTTTGATATAATAAATCTGACACATTATGGTTGATATGAAAGATTCTGAAACTACATTTTTATTAAATTATACATATTTTTGTTATTTATGAAACACAATATTTAGTATTATGTAACATTATATAATGAAAATGTGGATTTGAAGGTGAACAACTACCAAAGAAACTTTGGAAACTCCAGATAGGATATTAAAAATTCAAGGTGATGATTTTATTTAAAGAGTTTTGGCAGATACAAGAATGCACTAATTATAGGTTAACATCAGATCTCTGAATTCCTGATATAATGACCATATGCAAAATTATAATAGATCTCACCATTCACTATCTTCCAAACCTTTCAAAAACTGTATACCAATTTTGCTAAGTAGAAGAAAGTGTGGTGTGTGTGTGTATTTGGTTGGGAAAGAAACATACTAAATCAGAACTTATAAAATGATACTAGTATGTTTTTAATAACCTACTTGATAAAGAGCACAGCACTTTGTGAATGATCAAAGTAAATATATTGATATCAATAAAAGTTTTATTTGCAAAAAGCTTGTCATAGTTATTCTGCATAGCCTTCCTTGATTTGTTCCTGTCCACAAGGCTACATAAGGAGGGATTCTGCTTTGTTGCCAAACCATTGTATGTGTTGGGGGGTAAACTCAATCCAGGTTTTGTTTAATTTCCTGCAAGGATGACAAGCTCTGCTGTATAACTTTACTAATGCAAGATTTCTCTCACTGTGGGGAATTGTCTGAAACAATTGAATTTGCTGAAAGAGTTGATACTTTAGAATATTTCCAGCATACTTAAGTTAAGCAGATGTATTTTTGCTCCAATTGCATATAAGCAACACATCTTTTTTTCATGCACATTCTTTCTGTTCTATAAATATAAGCACACAAAATACTACATTACCTTGTTTGATTACTTTAACTGGAACAAAAGTTTTTGAATCTAGTATAGGCTGAAGAAAAGTAAAAAAATAGATACATGAAATACCTGTATGTGTGTATATATATATATTTAAAGACACAAATATTGTTCTTTCCTTCTAAAATTTATTTTTCTCAATGGTGCCTATAACTTTCATATGCACAGCAAGTATGTCAGATCACAATTGAATGAAAAATATTTTGTTTATTTCATAGTAAATGATTTATGAAATATTTTAAACATGTCATGAATATCCATTCCAGCTGCGGAATGTACCAGAGAATTAAAATGGTGGAACAATATTGTAATTCAAGCACTAAAACTGTTTCCAAACTTTTAAAGAGTCTTAGAGGCTTTATCAGATTGTTCATTTGAAAAGAAACCCTCATATATTCCCCTCACAATCCTATATTTTTCATTGTTTTTATCCAGTGCTGATAATCCAGAGAAGTGTTGTCTGGGGAATTCTGGGAATTGAAATCCACACATCATAACATTGCCAAGATTGAGAAAAACTGCTTTCTCTTCTTGAATGGCTAATTTATATTGTGGATGGAGCTCTACCCCCATGTATACAATTTGGAATTTTTACCACCCTTTAAAGAGGCCCTAGAAACAAACTTTCAATGTGAACTTCATAGTTAAACATCACCTCATGTTTTAGTCTAACGAATGAATGCTTTTTTTAGATCCATTCCCTCAACATCCAAATTTTAATTTTTTGGCCTACATTAAATTATTGTATGAACAAAAAAATCATATGGATCTTTAAGGATTAACTTAATTAGTTATGCCATGATATTTTATACCCAAAATGAAAATCCATCACAAGTAAGGATACAGCCTTTAAAATTCATTTTTTCATGATATGTCAGGAACAATCAATATATTTTGAGAAAAATGAAATGGAAGATAAAAATAATTAATTCCATTTTAAAAAAAATAGTCAACATTCTCATTGCAATCCTATTAATAAGTACTCCTAAAATTCTTACAATATATATCATTCACATACACTAAGACAAGGTCATTTTAGCTATTTATTGAACAAGTCAGGTATAAACCTGAATTAATCTTACATTTAAATAAAATAATGTCTAGATCAAACTGATTGATTACAGGTGAACTGTTTCACTTAACAATTCCCCCATCCCTGCTCCCTCTAATAATTAAATGAATGAGCAGGATGTTGAGTGGAGCATAGAGTGCCTCAGAACTGGGGGAAACCAGCACCTGCTCACCTGCCTCAAGTCTCCCAAGGCTCCTTCCATCCCTTGATATCCCATGCTTTACTTCCCATCCTTGCAGACATGGTATTCAGCAGGTTCTGACCAGTTCTTGAGAACCGGTAGCGGAAATTTTGAATAGTTCAGAGAACCAGCAAATTCCACCTCTGACTGGAGATTTTACACAGTATCCTTCTCCTGCCACGCTCACCAAGCCAGTCCCTAGAACCGATAGTAAAAAATTTTGAATCCCGCCACTGCAACTTTGGGTCCCCATAGCCACTTGGGTCTCCAACTTCTCCCTTCATAATCAGTCACTTTATTTTCTGAAGATCTACAGAACTCAGGAAGTTAGGGTAGTAAAGGAGGACTCAGTAAGTTAGGGTAGTAAAGGAGGACAGGATGCTCCTTTGATGGACCACATGGCAAAATTCCACAGCAAAATCTGATAGCAACTACAAAATGCTAGGTTACATTAGTCATAGGGTTGAAGCAGCATGCAGGAGTGCTTAGAAAAAGATGGTCGCTTGTGAGATTGTGCCTTGTGGCCATTGAAGAACAGGCCATTGAGCTGTTCTCCTTCCCTCCCTGAGGTCCAGAGAAGTTAATTGAGCAATTGGTGACTGAGATGAGGAGGAGTATTGGAATCCAGTGGGATGGCAAAGGAGGCAAAGTGCCTTTAGGGACCCAATGGTGCAGGATGTGAGGCAGACATAGGTGAGGGATTGTGCTGCAGTGTCTCTGTGGTTGGTCACAAGAACGAATGATCATGGGAGTGCTGTGGCAGCTTTGTGGAAGGGGGGGATCTGTTGTAACTTCCAATGATTGCTAACTGACCATTTGTAAGTCAAGGAGTAACTGTTCCCCCCACCCCACACTTGATCTGCAAACACTTAGCAAACATTAATGGAATACTGAAATGAGTATGTAATAATCTGGGAACAAGCCAAATTTTGGATTAAGACAGGGAATATATTAACAAAGCCAGAATATATAAGCAAACTGCAATTTTCAGGTGTCATTTGCTAACAAAAATAAACTATTGTATAATGCTTGAAATGAATGTCAAAATATTCTAAGCCTCAAACAAAAACATCTTTGATAAGATATTATGTATAAATTAGATCGTTAAGTGAAGGTAACAATAGATCTACAGTTAAACTTATTGACAAAATTGACAACAAAGAAACCAGATGCAGTCAATTCAATTTGACTCAAATGTGTCAAATATGAAATTGATGTGCTTTTAACCAAAATATGTAACATATTGATACTGTATAAAACTACTATAGTAGAATATAATATAGAAGGTGATGAGCCAGGTCTGGGGACATTAGATACGAGTGCCCAGCCCAGTATAAATTTCATTGTATAATTCTGAACCAGCCAAAATTTCTCATTACAACCTATTTTGTGGCCTTTTTATTGCATAGATAAAAAGAAGATAAAAAGACTTCCATGAAAGTGTTTTCTGAATTTTAGGGAAAGGTAAACATAATATTTCAATAACACCCCTCTTTCCAGGATAGCCTCTGTTTCAAAATAAAATAAAAACAAGATTTCTTCTGGATATTTTTCAAGAAATTATGATCTCAATATATTTTCCAGATTAAATAGTGGACAATGTTGTTAGTTAAAATTGGAACACAGAAATTTTGCTGGAAAAAAAATAATTAATATGACACCTGAAAATATGTCAGTATCACTAAATTTTAAAATTCTTTGACAATGGCAAGATATATTAGAAATTTGAATAGTTCTTCTTTTTTCTAAAATTTTTAAATATAACTGTTGGGAGAAATTCCAGCTCCTCCTTGTTTGAAAAATGTAGTCATATGTAATTTACACAAAACAGTTTCTTTGCATAAATCATCTGCAAATTGCTTTGTTTAGTTTAGTTTAGTTTAATCACATTTCTTGCCAAAGCAGCTAGTTAAGACAATTTAAAGCATGTTTGAAAATACTGAACTTTTCTTAGATGATATGCTAAAATATTCACTCATTCCCAAACTACAGTACATGTTTGTAGCAAAGTCTGTCAACATTATATAGTATAAATAAATCATACTCGATTGATGCTCAGTCACTCAAATAAAATATAGTCAGTTATCACACATAAAGAATATGTTAGGCAAGAGTGTATGTAAAAGTAATTTAAAAAGTCAGGATGGTGCAAAATATGTAAAAAAGGAAATAGATTTCAATTCTGCAGACATAGATACCATCTTGATCTTTTTAGCTCCTGAGGACATCTCTTGTTATATGAAACATTATTAAATAAACTATTTTTTTTTATTTTATGGACATTTTACAATTAAAACAATCCACTATAACAGCATGGTGAAAGAGAAAAAATGCAAAAGGGAATATATATTCCAAGTTCTGTTTTTGATTTCTGGTATGCAATTGTACAATTCCTAATGATACAAAGGAAGCAAAATTGCAAAGCTCCTTTGGACCATTCTAAAGTCTCAGAGCTCTGACAAGTTCTAAAGATTTGCCTATTTAATTTTTAAACTTAACTTCTCTTTTATATTAAGCTAGTTGTGGGTAGGGATATTTTTTGTACCTTTTCCAGTGTAATATTATAATTGTGATGATCAGGAGTGTAACACAAACATAACAAAATCCAAAACGTAAATAAATGTCCTTTAATGCCTCCAACTTGGCCCCACTGTTCAATAATTCTCAGTTGGAGACAAAACTTATGCAAAAATAGTCTTCAAAAGAAAGCAATACAGTCTGAACTTAATGAGCAGATAGAGGTGAAATAAAAAACCAAAACAAACTACAATGAAAGAAATTCCACAATGGACCAGGATAAGTAATTACCAGCTTCAGGGAAATAACAAGGAACAGTGTTTTGGACACCAACCAAGATAACTTCAGACCAAAATAAAACATGCTTTGCTTCTGGCAACGCTGTGTTTTAACTGTTTCTCTTATATACTATTCTCTCCAGCTGCAACCAATGAGGGGATCATGGCTGCTTCCTCTCTCGTAAGCCAAGTTGTTTCCTTCTCCGTTCCTCCTTGCATGTCCTAGGATGAAGAGGGGATAGGCCTGATTCTTCCTCTGACTGCCCAGCTAGCCTCTGCCCTTCCCTAGCCTCCTCCACAACCTCCGGAGCCACACCTCCACTCCCTGTCGGCTGTTCCTCCTCTCCCTCAGAGTCCGACTCTAACAAGGGCATGACAACAATATGTAGGGGGCGTGCATAAGCACACCAATCATGCCTACTGTCCCTGTCCTATTGTTTTTTATTTTTCTTATAAGTATCTATCTCATGTATTCAAAACTATATTTATTCTTATACCTGTATCTTGTAAGTGATTGACAAATAAAATAAATACTAAAAAATAATATACCTTTGAATAAAATTGGTCTAATAAAATATTTCATGTTAACTGCATCTAAAGTTACAGCAGTTCATTTGGTGACTGTTCAAAGTTACAACAGCATTGAAAAAAAGTGACCTATGACCTATTTTCACACTTACGACTGTTGTAGTGCCTTGAGGTCATGTGGTGAAAATTCAGACACTTGTTTGGTTTATATTTAAGATTGTTGCAATATCCTGACAAGCAAAGCCAATAGGGAAGCCAGATTTACTTAACAATTATGCCACTAACTTAACAACTGCAGTGATTCATTTAACAACTGGGGCAAGAAAGGTAAAATGGGACAAAATTTACTTAACAAATGTCTCCCTTAAAAACAGAAATTTTGGGGTCATTTGTGATCATAAGTCGAGGACTACCTGTATTAAGTCTTTTTACATTAGCAATAATGTTGCAATACAGAACATTTATAATCTATCTTTAGTTATTCTTGTAATATTCTACTCTATGCAATAAAAGGAGAAAAAGAACAAATGAGCTAATTCTCTCATTCTCTGGACCCAAGAATCCCATCTTCAATAGCCTTGCCTTTTTTTTTCATAGAACATTATTGTAGAAAAATAGTGCTTGAATCTATGCAGGGGTGGGACCCAATAGGGTTCAGTGGGGTCCGACACAATCCGGTTCAGTGATTTATGATGTGCTTTCCTGCACGCTGCGTGCGCGCCTGTAAATCGTCATCAGCTTGCTGCCTGGACAGCTGAGGAGCGCAGCACCAGAGAAGCAGCGTTTGAAAAAGCACCTTTTTCTTGCTTTTTCAACTGCAGCTGTGCCTTGCACAGCAGCTGAGGTTGAAAAAGCAGGAAATAAAGGTCAGGTAAGAGCCCGGGCGGGCAGTGGGCCAAAACAACAGCAGACATAGAACCAGTTCTATGTCTGCTGCTCTTCAGAGCTACTGGTTCTACAGAGCCAGACAGAACCGGTAGAATCCCACCTCTGAATCTATGGTATTTAAGAATTCTTAACTGCATAAAAATTTTCACAATTATAAAAAGTCATCTATCAACACATACTTTTCATGGAACAAAAACTGAATGACAGCTAAGGGAGAATGAAAACAGCGAGCTTATTCTTGTTCCTTTCTCTGCAAATAGAAGCAACACCCGTTGATAATGACTAAAAAGCATTTATGATATTATATATGAAATATTTGGTGTAGAGGGGAAGAAAGATTTAAACATAGATGCCATTTTCAGAGATCAATGTTCTAATTAAATATGAAATGCAGTGCTGGACTGTATATTTAAATTCAAGGTGGATTGCTAATATATTCTCTAACATACTAGAATGATGTGGGGTTTATTGGTTTCTGTCCTGCTCTTTTCTGTGAGTGAGTTGACTGGCCGTATACGTTTTCTTAATAAATAGAATGTAGTAGATGTAAATTAACTATCCTGTAAATTAACTAAGATATAAATTAAACAAATCACTATACTACAATCAGATTCAGCTTCTGATGTTAACAAGATGATGATGCATGGCAGGAAATTTCCTTAAACTCTAGAAAAAAGAAAGAAGGAAAGAAGGAGAGAGAGAGAAGAAAATCCATATAGTAATCATCAAGGTATCTAAATAAATGGAACAGTTAGAATTTCCAACTTAGGAGATTTTGCCTAGATTCATATTAATGTTTATGATGTGATCCTTGAGAAGATGCCAATGACCATAACTAAGCCATATATCTATTTGGCCTGTTTAAAAACAATTTCCACTTATCTGGAAATCATATGTTGGAAACAACTCACCAATCTCAGATCTGTGTTCCTGTGTTCAATCTTCCTGTTTTGCTCCTTAACTCGTGGCTCCTTGACATGGGTCAGCTGACTAATTTTTCTGGGACTTGATTCCTGGACTGTTGTGGATCACATTTCCTTCTCTGTCATGACTATGCTCTACTTCCCTGAAACTATGCTCTCCTATGTTTTGATTTGGGACTAAATTCTAAACTATATTTTCTAAGACATATATGTGCCTGCATAGCCAACAGTGTAGTTGCTTTTGTAATTAACTGGAATATTATTTGACAATGAACCACTTGTAAATAGAGTTGGTGTGTTTGTTCAGCTTGAATCAGGACACTGAAGAGTCAGACATTTCCAAGGTGGTACTTTCAATGATCTCCAACAGCATTAAATACATAGTAATCTAAAAGTAAATGTTGAAGTGTATGAGCAGAAGTGGAGATGCTTATAGTTTAATACTGCCTGCATGTCTGCATCTTAAAATATTGTAATGGTGTTGCTTATTTATGATGAAAATTAAAATTAAAATAAGTATGTTAAAAAAGTAATTTTTGGTGAATTAAATAGATACTAGACTGAGCTCAGAAAAGTAAAAATAAGCAAAGGAAAATATCATCTTATTCATATTAAAGATAAAATAATTATAATCCAAATATTTCAGCTCTAAAAATCTTCTTGAATAATACACATAATCAAAAATATATTTAATATAAAATACAAACAAGACAATTAAATCCAACTTATCATTGATCTATAACTGGATGGAATATAGTTCAGATGTGAAAAGTGAGTAGCATTTGTATGTTCCCTGAATAGGATTTAATAGCAGTATTTTCATATATTATTACATTTTACATGGAAAAGGAAAAAATTTTAGAGTCATATTTGATATATATTACAGGTAGAACCTGAAGTATGACTGTTCATTTAACAACCATTTGAAGTTATTTAACATTTATCCCAAATTTCAACCATAATGGGCAGGCAATTTACCTGCATAGAAAATATGCTAACTTATAAAGATAAAAATAATTGTCATTCCATACCAGTCTGTAGTTGTTCTGGAATTCTCCATTTTCTTTGTTTTTACCTGGCATAAATAAATAAATAAATAAATAAATAAATAAATAAATAAATAAATAAATAAATAAATAAGTAAATAAGTAAGAATGTATGTATGCATGTATACATATATACATATACATACATACATACATACATACATACATACATACATACATATATATATATATATATATATATATTCGTAGATTTTCACTGGTACAGGTATGCAGGTCTTGGTGTGTTCCGGTCTTTTCCCATATAAGATTGAGAGTATTTTGGCACGTTTTGAAGCGATCTCACTCGCCATCTTCAGGCTGGTGCTTTCGGCTTCGTGCTTGTGCGAGCAAAGCGTGATCTGAGTTGCTGTCTCCCTATATATACTGGTGTGGAGGTTGGCTGTGTTGTCATTTCTTGATTGGTTGATGGAGTTTACATATATATATGTAAAACCCTCCACTAGTCATATAAAGATACATAAATACACTAATTTTTAAATTCCAAATGTAATGTGATTTCTAACTACTTCCCATTTATACCACAGTTAATGATAATTTTAATGAATGTATTGCTCTATTCCTCAAACTATGTTTAAACTCCAGCTGATTTCTGCAGTTAAGTCAGTGATCTAACTAAGCTGGATAATATTTATGAGTAAGTACTCCTATTTTACTTTTTATTACATTCATAGCCCATCATTCCCCTAAAGATAATGCTATAAGCATATACAAATAGTAACTAGTTCAAAAATTAAAATAATAAAAACACACCAATATATGTGTGTGTGTGTATAATTAAAATCTAATAAAACTAATGTCAATTGCATATCAAATAAATTGCCAAAAGCTATTGGCATAAAAATGTATTTACAATTATTGTTTGGCTGTCCTATACTCCTATAGCAGTATATTTCAAAATCTAGGCTCAATCATTGTAAGAAATCTTCTTTCATCTTGCTGAAAATATTCCTGGTATTAACAAAATGGAAAGTACTTCCGAAAGATTGTAATTTGAATAGGGCCATATGAAAAAAAAATCCAAAAATTCAACTAGACTTGGCCTAGATTTTATTCAGTTTTATAGGCCATAACTAGTATCTATACATATTCATGCTCAGAAATAGGCTATTATTAACTGAAGAAGCAAGAAGATGTTTGTGATGACCCGGGCGGGGCACAAAAATAACAAAGTCACCAAAGTAGATAAATTCCCTTTAATGCCTCCAACTTGGCCGCCAACGTCCAATTATCCTCGACGGGAGATCAAAAACAGAGGGAAGAAATGCAGTCCGAACCCAAAATACAGATAACGTAGAAAGAAAAAAACGAACACAAACCATACTGAAGTAATTAACATGACAGACCAGAATAAAAACTTGCAGACTTTCAAAAGATAACGAGACACACACAGTTGGGAGGATGCCAAAACCCAGATAAGCCTTGACAAAGATAAAGCACACTTGCTTCCAGCAACTTTGCCATGTGCAATTTGCCCTTTTAAACAGTCTTCCCAGCTGCAGCCCATGAAGGGGATCAGGACCCTTTTCTCCCCTGTAAACCACATTGCTTCCTTATCCAGTCCTCCCTGCGTGCCCTAGGATGAAGAGGGGCTGGGCCTGGGTCTTCCTCTGACTACCCAGCCAGCCTGTGCCATTCCCCAGTTCCTCCACAATCACCAGAGCCACACTCCCACTCCCTGTCAGCTGTTCCACCTCTCCTTCAGAATCAGATTCCAACTGGGGCATGACAATGCTTCTCTTTCATGCTTTCAAAACTAATTGCCTGGGTTCATCTAAGCTAAAACATTTAAAATTTTCAAAGTCAGTCCTTTCAATAGCATTTTATATTAACCTAAAACATGGAATGTAACAAGATTTTACATAAACAAGAATGGTCATAATTGGCATAATAGGCTTAGTTATACTAATGAATCCTCTATGTATTTCACTAATTTAACTTTAGTTCTTCTTTGTTTGTTTTATTAGACAGGTTTTTTTGAAGACCTCTAGGAAAGATCAGAAGTAGCTGGGTTTATGTTATGTTACATCCTATGAAAACAGACTGGAATGGGAAGGAGAAAAAAAATCCAAGGATACTTCATTCAGTTTTGCTAAAGGTCTGGAAAAAGGGCAAGTTTTTCATAGCCCTTCTTACAATAGCAGGGTCATGGTCATACAAATCATGGGGTAATCTCAATCTAGAAGGCACAGTTCCAGGTTGCTTAATTTAAAGAATGTAGAGCATGCTAACTATGCCATATAGAATTGGACAGGCAGATACTATGAAGAAAGTTTATCTAGTTTGGATGTTATTCATGTTTGGTTATGTTATGTGGTTATGTTCCTCTTTTAAACTGCATGTTCTTTTAAAAATTATTATCCATGTAGATTCTCTTTGAAATCAGACAGGTAAAACTCCAATCAATAACTAAACTGCTTTTTAAGCAGTGAAAGGTTGAAATCCTTATAAATTACTTACCAGAAATAATCACTTTGTGAATGAAATTCTTGCTCCAGATCCCATCATCTGTATTGTCTTTCACTCCAAATTCATAAATAGTGCTGGGTTTCAAATTGTCCACCACTGTTTCTGTAGTTGGACAAAGCTGTAGGATCCATTTCTTATTCTTGTCCTTTTCTCTGTAGCGCACTGTATAAAATCTAGTCAATGACAATGTAAACTTTCAGACTGAAGAAAATGAAGGACATTGTGTGCATCTTTGCTAAAAGCAAAATACAAATTTATTGTGTATTGTCACAAACTTTGTGGGTTTTTTTTACTTCACACATTCTTGAATTGAGGGAATTGTGGAAAAAGGAACCTGAGATGGTGATATTTGAGATATTAGACAGAGTAATTTCGTTATCTAAATTGAGTTAAGTGTCTTGAATCAGTTCAATCCAACTATCCAGACTCAGGCAAATCTGACCAGTGTTCCCTCACACAGTTTTCTTATCAACCATGCTAAATTAGATGACCTACATTATGTTCTATGGCAGAGGTCTCAAACTTTTCAGTCTGAGGGCAACATTGGACATTTTGCAAATATTCAAGGGCCTGGAAAAATAAGTTTATAAATGAATGAATAAAATTTAATGGAATGGTTTTATTTTGCTCAATATGATATGATTCACAACAACATCAAAAAAAAAAAGATATAGAACAGCTACAAAGAAACAATGCTGTGCTTGTATGGACAAATGATATTTTAAAAATGTCAAACATTAGAAAATATTCTGAAGAAATAATAAATTAATAACTGCAGATGAGAAAAGAAGGCTGATCTTTATAATTTTAATTTACACAAATTTCACAAACTTATGGAAAAAGAGAATGTAGTACAGTTCACTTCTCACCACCCTCACAGGCAAAGGAAGTAACCCTTCAGCTGGCTTCTTCTTCCTCATCTGGTCAGCCCTAAGCTAGTTTGGATAGCACAGGGAAGGAACAATCCATGGGATACAATGATCCCCCATGGCAAAAAAGCAACCTTCCAGCTGACTTAAAGCTGGCACAAATTTTAAAAGGGAAGATGCTTCTCCTTCCTTGTCCAGCAGTCCTCCAGCTGGCTCATAACCTGTCCCACTGGGGAAATCAAGGAATCCTATCTTCCTTTCTAAACAGTGGTGAATATACCCCTACTTTCTTTCCTGTGTTGTTTGGAAAGGATCAAAGTACATTACATGGGAGAAGCTGGCAGGCCAGAGGGAATCTTTCATAGGGCTAGTTGTAACCTGTAGGCTGTTATTTGGAGAACTTTGTTCTATAGAAATAAGAGCTATTTTTTTTTAATTGTAAATACAGAAGCTTTTAAATTTTCCATTAAAACACAATCTACTTTTCTCATCTGCCAGTGTTATTTCTCTGTTTAATGTATAATCTGTGTAATTTAATAACAGAACCTCTTTTTTGCAAACATAACTTTAGGAACTTGCCTGTGGCATAGAAACATTTCTTCATAAATTATGACAATTCCTATTTAATCTAGAAGTTTTTATTTAATCCCAACATGATAAAATTCAGCTTCAAAGCATCATAGTAAGTATGTGAACAAATATGTTGAAATAGCACTTTATCTACCTCAGCATGCAAACAGCAGCCTAATTAGCAACTTTTATAGAGGCCACATGATAAATTCTTGGCTGACTTATTGTCAGTTGTGGGTTTGTTATGTGAATGACTCTCAAATTACAGTGCTACTACATTATTCTTTCATTTTAAATACATATATCATATTCTTTAGAACTGATTAGATTCTCTAAAAAAAAATCTTCTCAACTATTTACTTTTGTCTTACTGTTTGTGATTTGTTTTACTTCACTTATAATCCTTTATTATCATTATTATCTTTTTAATTCATTTTATTTCTGTTGACATTCTTCATCCATTCGTTTGGAATTTGTTTACAAGTTTATTCAATTTACCACATCAAAGATAGCTGAATTATATCATTTCTAATTGTACAGATCACCGGGGATTACTGAATGATATTGTGGATATATGAGGTCTAGGTAAAACAGAATAGATGTAATTCAGAAAAGGGTAATAGTGAAATAGTTTCACTTAGTTGTTTCATTATATAGTGTATGGTCACAGTGGTTTATAGGAGTCTCTTATTGTTCTATTCCCTCTCAATAAGTTGAGAGGTTAGGCTGAGGGGATGGGACTGTCCAAAGTTACCTAGTGAGTTTTTGTGGTTGAGAATGGACACGAAGCTGGTTCTGCATAGTCTGAAATCTTAACCATAACACAATATCTTTTACTCTGAGCAAAGTTACTTAGAGTAAAGACACTTTTACCTTCACAAAAAGAAACATAGCAGGAACTTAATTATTATAGTGCAGATCTATCCAAACAGTTATTTCATGAATATAACACATTTTTGCATTATGGAAAAACATTATAGTATCAACCCGTTCCATTACCTGTTATTTGGACAGTTATTCATTGTAGTCCAATCATGCTTTGGATTGACTAATATGCCCCAGGAGAGGAAGACAGATGTTGGAGTTAAGGTGCCTATTACCAGCTGAAGAGGTTTGGGTGTCTTTGTTTTACCTATGTAAGAAATATAAAATTGCATTTTGTTATCTCTCTCTTCCCCCTATCTTTCTCTCTTTATCTATCTATCTATCTATCTATCTATCTATCTATCTATCTATCTATCTATCTATCTATCTATCTATCTATCATACTGTATATAAGAAGGCTTCTAAATTTATCATATAAAATTTATATGGTCTGTATACTATGAACCATTAGAATATAACATACCTCTTTTTATTATTGCTAAAATTAAATATTGATGAGGAAAGTTTAAATCCATAGTTGATGAGCTATTTTCAATTTAGAATCACTTAATTTAAAGTGATTGGGAAGATTACATCTCTTATATTTTAAAATGATACAGTCAAGGGCAGATATTTATTCTCAAAATGTCTATAATAGAACCTGATGATAATCAAACTCAGATAACATTGTTTATTCTACATATTCAATTACTCATAATTATTTCCCTACAGAACTTTTTTGGCAATAATTTTACATCTATATTCCAACATATAAGAAGTAATGTAATGCTTCTTCTGCCAAGTCACTTTCTATCTACAATCACCCATAGATCATCCACAGGTATATACAATAGTTTACAGCAGAAACTTTTGTGTATATATTAATCCCCGTTGCCAAAAATCATACTGTTCTCATGGAAGAAGATCCTTCAGTCATGTTACAACATGACTTCCTATAGGAAATGACTGCTCAATGCAATTATCCACTAAAACTTGAAGAATATACATTGAAACCTGAATGTTGCAGCTACCCAATTCACATGCCCAATCTTTATTCTTAATCAAACTTGTTCATGAAAAAGTCGAACACAGTTCCAATTCTTTTTAAAAACCACTTAGATTGTCAGCACAAATTCATCAAATAAGGAAACCCATCTCTTGTAAGCAAGTACCACAGTCATAAGAGAGCACATTATTTACATGTTTCTATTCACAAGGGAAAGTGTGGTGGGAATAAGTCTGTCATTTCAAAATCTCTGAGCAGAAGCATTTTCCCAAGCAAAAAAAATTGTCTATAATTAGCACTTTCACAAGTTCAGCAATATGCAAGTTGGTTTACTGTTGATATGAGTCTTGTATATCAATAGTTGTATGCTCAATAGATTTTTTTTTCTATTGAAAAAGAACCCCACTCTATGAGTCAAGGGTGTCCAGAGAATATAATTAAAAAACCAAGATGGTGGCAGTGATAGTACACTTGAAACTCTGCCTATTTTTCATTTCATGTGTGTCCTACATACAGTGGACATAAAAGCAAATGAGACTTTGATCATAGTATCTTTACTGCCACTTTGCTGCTGATACTCCTGTTATGAGTGGATAATTAAGGCAGTACTCAGGGATGCTGAATCCGTATTAGATGAACTAGGTTGTCATGTAAGTATCAATTTGAGTATATTAGTGCCAAATTTTAGGAGAAAAAATAATTTATATTTTTTCATATATAATTTCATGATGGAAGTTTTAAGTTGCTAGTAGATAGTTTAGGGTTGCAATTGTTATATTTTAGGAGAATTAAAGAAACTAATGAAACTCTAAAAATACATAATCGTAGGCATATAGCGAATTACACATTAAACTGAGTTTTAATATTTCTTTGTATCAGATTTTTCTACTTTCATTTCTAACTCATTCTTCCTTCATACCTTTAAATATGTCTTTGTGTGTGCATACACATATGCTAAATTCTCATCTCCAAATGTCCCTTTCTTAATTCCTTGAATACTGCTTAGTTAGAGCATACTCTAACAAATATATTTGTCCATCTTTTAACAACAACAAAATGAGATTTCTATTCCTTGGGTTTTGAGTAGAATATGTATATATTTTATAAGATTTTGGGTTGAGTTGTAAGTAGTGCTAAAAGGCATACTGAATTTTTGTTGTTATTTAAAGATATGTAGTAGTTTTATTTCCATGAAGCATTTCCCAGACATATTGGCTTATAGCTTCTATTGTGTTGTGCAAAACAGACAAATTGAAAAAAAGTGAAATGTTTGTGCCATTTTTTGTGTCTACTAAATAAATATTATCCATTAATTAGAGTCGAATGAGGCCAATACCTGGCAATGCTGGCCAGAGATTAGCATCAGTAAAACTGAAAGGGAACTTCTTATTTTAGTCCACATGGTTCAGGAAGAAATGTCTGTATAGACATACTTAGACAACTAGGGACAGCTTGCAAAGCAATCAGTAAATCTTGGAAAGATGTAGTTGCTTTAACAGTTTGTAGAGCAGTGCTTCATTTTAGCTAGCACAATTTATAAAGCATCTGTTTTAAATAACAGAACAGAATAAGAGAGTTGGACCTTGGAGGTCTTGTAACCTCAACCTCCTTGCTCAGGCAGGATACCCTACACCATTTTGGACAAATGGTAGTCCAATATCTTTTTAAAAACTTCCAGTGCTAGAGCATTCCAACTTTTGGAGGGGAGCCATTCCACTGATTGATTGATTGTTCTAACTATCAAGAATTTTTTTTCCTTGGTTCAAGTTTAGTTCTCTCCTAGATTATTTCCATCCATTGCTTCTTGTTCTGCCTTCAGGTGCTTTGGAGAATAGGTTGATCTCCTCTTCTTTGTGGCAACTTCTTAGCAATAGAAATAGCACATAGACTTATATACCACTTCACAGTGCTTTACAGCCCTCTCCAAGTGGTTTACAGAGTCAGCCTATTGCCCCTAACAATCTGGCTCCTCATTTTATTGACCTTGGAAGGATGGAAGGCTCAGTCAACCTTCAGCCGGTCAGGATTGAACTGCTCGCAGTCAGCAGGATTAGCCTGCAATACTGCATTCTAACCACTGCATCACCAAGGCTCTTAGATATCGGAAGATTGCTCTTGTGTCAACCTGAGTCCTTCTTTTCATTAAACAAGATACACCCAATTCCTGCAATCATTCTTCCGATGTTTTAGCCTCCAATTGCCTAATCATTTTGTTTATTAAGCTAAAATGTTTTAGCTTAATACGGAAGCCCTATTATCTTCATGGAGATCAGAATAGTCTCTTTTTTTCCCATCAAATCCCTTTTTGCTGTATTTGTTTGTTTGTTTTAATTTGCCTGACTAGATTTTTTTTAAGCAGAATATTATTTTGGATTCTTTGTGATTCCCTCTATGGTACACATCCTTCATTTTCAGGTTAGAATTCTCAAAAACAAAGAGAGACTTCTGCCTTGCATATTCAAAAAAAGTAGTTTCATATATAATATTCCTTCTTATTTTCTTTTATGAGACAACAAATGCTGTGATTTACTTAAATACTATATGTTTATATATCAAATACATGAATATAATTTAGGGATATTTTTTGACTATTAGCTTCAGCGTGAGGAGTGGGTTGCAGCTGTGATCAGGAAGCCTTATGCACAGATACAGCTTATGCTCATTCCTAATGGAACACCCTCCCCAAGCATTTGTTATCTGATGGTTAAACTATTGCTATGAACTCTACAAGGGGCTACCCTTAAGCATGTGGTAGAAGCAGGGGTGGGATTCTACCAGTTTGCACCTATTTGCTAGAACTGGTTGTTGCAGTTCGGAGAACCGGTTGTTAGAAGAAATTACTGGCCTAATCCTGTAAGGAAGGCAGGAAGGAAACATTCTGGTGTTGCTTACAGAAACTGCCTTTCCGTTAACCCTTATTACATTCTTGGCAAGACTAGACTTCCTGTCTCAGGAACTTCTCTGGATTTTTTTTCCCTTTCTTTGCTGGTACTTTGCTTGTGTGACCATTCAAAGTTACAATGGCACTGAAAAAAGTGACTTATGACCATTTTTCACACTTATGACTGTTGCAGCATCCCCACAGTCATGAGAGGCCTGGCAAGGAGATGTATGCCTTGATGTGAGTGATACCGGCATGGACCTGAGGGCCTTCAGGCGCGCGTTGAAGACCTGGCTCTTTGAGCAGGCCGGCCTGGGCTGAGATAATGGTTTTAATTTGGTCTCCATAATATTTAATTTTAAATTGGGGTTTTAAGGGGCGGGGGTTTAGTCTCAGTAATCAGCCAATTAATTTAATAGTTTTTTAATTTTTGTATATTTGTGGGTTTTAGATGGGCTGTACACCGCCCTGAGTCCCTTGGGAGAAGGGCGGTATATAAATGTAAATAATAAATAAATAAATAAATAAATAAATAAATAAATATTGAGTTAGCCACACCCAACCAATAACATAACCACCAAGCCATGTCCACCCAGTCACATGACCACCAAACCACGCCCACCACCTAAGCCACGCCCACAGAATCGGTTGTTAAAAATTTGAATTCCACCCCTGGGTTGAAGCAATAATTGGCAAGCTTTACTAGGTCATTTTAATATCTCTGCAGAATGAGTACACTGGTTACCAGTTAGATTCCAGGTGACCTATAAACCCTAAATGTCATAACAAATAGCCATCTGGACAACTGTCTCTTTCCCACAGTATCTGCCCACTGTTTATTTGTTTTCTGACAAGGCTGGCTTCTCAGACACAGGAGAGAAGCTTTCTCTGCCTTTTGGAACAATATCCTCCTGATGACCCAGATGACTCCACTTTGCCAAATTGCTGCAAGTCTTGAGTTTAATCAATGAATGGTCTCTAGGAATTATGAGGAAATTGGACAAGCTTTTTTTTGCATAGGTTTACTGAATGGATTTGGTTTTTATTGCTGGAGTTATTTTGTATTTATTATATTGTTTTTAATTTTGTAAACAACAAAAGTTAGACCTTTCAAAATCAATAAATACAATTCATGTCAGGGAACTTGTCTCATCTTCTTATGGCTCCATATGCAGGAAACATGCTAATTAAAGATTGGCAGTGGCCTCTTATCATATCACTGAACTTGCAGGTAAACAGAGTTTTCAAATGTGTTTTTTCTCTAAAAAACAGATAATTGACCATCTTGTCATATCTCCAGCTTTCTTTCAACAGCTAAGGTAAAGGCGCATCTTTCTTTCATCTTTTCCAGTTGCTCTGAGTGCAGCTTCATTGACCTTCCTGTATAAAAGCCAGGTGTTTTTGGGTCTTTTTTGTATTTTTTGCTCTTGGCATAAATAGCAAACATAGAGAATTAGAATAGTAGCATATTGGCAGCTCCATAGAAGATAGCACTCAGCAGTGCAGGCACTTATAGCAACATGAAACGTCTGCAGAAATATGGAATTGTTCTGTAGTTTGTTGTCAGAGCTGAATGTCTTCCATTATCATACATGTGAATAATTGTGTCAATTATTTCCCACTGTTTATGAGCCTAAGGGAAAACATGAGCTAATTTGTCTCTAAATTAATAGCAGAAAATATTATTACTCAGATGTGTGAAACAACACAGCAAACAATCTTCTGGATGCATGTCATCAGAGGTGGTATTCAGCAGGTTCTGACCAGTTCTAGAGAACCAGTAGCAGAAATTTTGAGTAGTTCAGAGAACTGGCAAATACCATCTCTGACTGGAGATTTTACAGTATCCTTCCGCTGCCATGCCCACCAAGCCACGCCCACAGAACCGGTAGTAAAAAAATTTGAATCCCACTACCACATGTCATATATCAATGGAATGATTCTTCTTTTGGTCTCTTTCCACTATTCCGTTACATCATAAGAAAAAGCAAGAAGCTAATATAGGTTTGATTTTATGAACATGAACAATATGTAATTTTTTAAGATATTGCTGAATTTGCTAACATTGGTTTCTTCTTAAAAACAAGTTGAATAGGTTGGTTCATGTCTTGAAATTGTACATGTATTTTATTATATAACAAATGTATAGTTATTATTTTTTTATTTATAAAATTTATATTTTGTTTAACTCTAACTTGTCCAAATTCAAGATAGGTTACTTGGATTGAAATATAGACCTCCTGAATTTTTAAGGAAAAAATGTTTAACAGTTTTGAAATACCTGAGCAGGATTTCTTATTGGAAACTGGTTTCACCACAATCAAGTATCTTGGCTCTGCATCTGGAAAATACAAGTTATAACTGTTAGAATCAGACAAAGAGTAAATACTTGAATAATCAAAATCATATCATATTATTTTTCCTACTATATTATTAGTGTTTCATTAGCACTACATTTAGGTTATTCAAGTCCATTTTCAAAATACATAGAGAATATAATAGCATGCAAGTTTTGACTTTAAGATGTCTTGTATCAGTGGAATTTTTAGGGATGCCTATAATAAGCTTAGCAGCACTGAATTGCTTAATAATTTCAATTTCAGTAAAACAATATTTTAAAATCCCTCATTAATCACCTTTTCATTGTAGTAAAGTAATCAATAATTCTCAAGCAATTTTTTGAAAAAGGTGAACTATTTTGGATTACAAGAAAACGTTAAGTATTCACTGATTGCCTTGATGTAATAGCAATCATGCACATACAAAGATAGTATTCTTCTAAAACTAACTGCAATTTTTTGGAATAAATTCCCTGCTGACAGAGAAGCAGTTTTCAAATTCTTCAGAAATCATTGTTTTTTTGGAAACAAAGCCCAATGTGCTGGTATTTTTACTCATAAGCTAACAAATTCTCTGGATTTTATATTTTCTGGAAAAACATGGTAACAGGCCATAAATTTATTTAATGTTTCTAGTGAAAACCAGTTAAGTCATCCAAAGCTTAATCACAATATAAACTGATGAAAACAATATTTAGAGAGAGAAAGGGTTTTTTACATAGTAATGTGTGTGTAAATAGATGTAATTTCTCAATGGATAAGAAGCAGAGTTTTAATTACAATATAAAAAAAATTAACCAAAATATTTATCTTAAACTCCATACTTATTCAAGTTATATTGAGCAAAAACAGTATGATGAAATAACTTGAACAGTGATTTAATTAAGAACATAAAAATTACATGAACTTAGTTAGAACTTTAAGATAATAAACATGTTAATCAGCCTACTATTGTACGTGCAAAATTTAGAAATTTCAGGTCATGTGTGTGTTAAGTCCTTCCAGGTAGACCAATCAACTTCCTGAGTAAGTAGAAACTATTTTTATTGAAATTGGCTATAATAATATGTCAGACCTTCTTTCTTATAATTACTTATAATTCAGTGAATTAGGCACGTCTGAGTTACTTTTAAATATTTTAGACTGATAATATGTTTTGCTACTTAGCAAAATCATCTTTCTTACACTGTATAACAAGTATGGAAGGAAACTGCTGAAACATTGGCTATGTTTAAGAATTAGATATGTTTCTTCTGAAGACTCAGGGCAGATTACTCAGAGCCTTATCTCAGGTTTTAGTGTTTAGGATGATTACTGATACATCTATTTACCTCATCCGTTTCTTCCTTTCCATCCTCCTAATGTAACCTCTGTTAACATTACAACGGCTCTATATTTATAGGCCAGTAGTAGATCAAATTATAAAGGGAGAGATTCTTTTCCAGATTATAATTACCATATGCTGTTAAGGAGAAAGATGTGTATTTCCAAAATGTGTATTTATTCACTAAAGCACTTTTTTCATTTTTTTGTAAAAATTTTTTGTAAAATACACAAGAACACTGGAAATCACAGACTTATGCAAAGGTTATCATTTAACTACATTTTAGGCATCGCATCAGGACTCAGTAGTAAATCTCACATCTTCAGAACCTCAACTCTTATATGGAAGTGGCTTAATTTGCAAGAAAACTGTATTTATTGTCAACAAGAATGAAAATTTATACATTAACATAACAGACAATTTGCTGTGCTGTAGTGCAAAGAAATCCAAACCTGTATATAATTCTGTGCTCCGGAGTTTAAAACAGGCTTTTTCCAACCACCATTCCAGGCTAATAGATATTTGGCCATTCACCCGATGGTCTTAGGAATATTTTTACATAATGTATGTTTACCTGAAAGTGCTTTCTAGGCAGGCAGAAGTATGCTGAATTATTTTTTTTATAGATTAAGCATGCCTGTGATATTGTACTGTTGCTCAGTTTCCTTGAATTGCCTGTCTGTAATTCTTGCAGATTTTTTGGAATAGTTTATACTACATGTTTCAATAAAGTGAAAAATTGGAAAAACATACTGTTGATTCTAAGTACTTTGGTCTGATAAATAGAAAAAAATGCAATATTGGGGAAACCTTACCATCTTCAGCCTTGGTAAGTATATCAAACATGGTACTTTCTTCTTTTTGTAAAGAATAGCTTTTTAAATTCTTAGTGTTTTGTTTTACATAGCTATCTTGGAAAGCAATATGGAGTTTTGTCCAAAACTGACTGTAAATCACATTTTTTTCCATCTTTTTTCCAACTCAAGTGATGTTGATGCTTGGCAAGAAATATCATGTAATTATTTCACTATGTCCTCTAGTCTATTACATTTTATTCTGTAAGATTGTCTTCACTTTTTCAGACTTACTTTTAAGGGGCAATAACCCATAGTAAAGAAACAAGCAGAAATTACAAGATTTCATAGAGAGAAGGTTCGTTGAACATATTAAACTAAATTCTTGACCTTATTAGAAGACAATCACACTGGAGCTTAAGAAAACTGGAACTGAAGCAACAGAACATACAAGATATATATTCAGAAATGGCAAAGCAGAATTAGGACAAAAAGGAGCAGAAGTGCCATAATAGACTCTCAAATGGAATGATTTTACTGCCTACATATTTTACTACCTACATACTTACTGCTTTCAGTAAAAAGAAATTTTGTTTGGTTTGATTAAAGAGTTATTAAAGATTTTTTAATAAATTTATTGATAGTTTTATCCTAGAATTTCTGAGCAAATTTACACATCCAATCAAGAGATCAGGTGCTCCTGTCTTATATTTTACACATCACTTAGTATGGATCTGATAATCCTTGTAGTTATTCAACTAATATTGTATGTATGTATGTATATATGTATGTATGCATGTTTAAAAGAGCTCTTACAACTCTTTCGTTCTACTTGCTTTAAATAGTTTGCTGATCTTTTTGTTTTTATTTGTATTTAAATATCTTATTGCACAAGATATTTGTACCCACACAACACACCATTTAATGAAAGATGAATTGTATGTATTTTAAATAAATAAAAAACCTATTAAAAAAAAGAGACAGCGAAAAGAGAAAGAGGAAGAAGTTCCAACCAGCCACCTGAATACCACCCCATTACATAACCTGCCTGCTGGGAGGAGGCTGACCACCACCCCATCATGTGACCCTGGCAAGTAGAGATCATCAGAGAGGGACCAATGATGGGGTGGTACTCACCATACGAAGAGGGCCAGGAGAACCCAGACTCCAGCGACCCTTACAGAGATTAGTGCTACACAGGTTTACAAATACTGAAATTTTATCCAGAAATTAATACATATCACAAAGGAAGTAATCTATAGGAACTGTTTTCACTGATAAAAACTACTATTCGATAATCTGCTAACTTTGGGTCTTCTGATGAAAAGAAGTAACCAGGAGAATATAGCAATTATGATAATAAACAGTCTGTTTGATTGACCAGCCTTCCTCCCAGAGCTACCCTTCATACTCTAAGGCAGGGCTGTCAAACTCGTGACCCATGGGCCAGATGCGTCACACTCTAGCTACGCCTGTGCCTGGTTTAGTGAAGGGGAATGTGTCACATGACATGACTAGGAACTTGATTTTTATTGAAACTTATTGTCTAAAAGTAATTTAGATATGTATACACTTTTATAATTGCATTGTAGATATTTTTGTTAATTACTAGCATATACTCACAAAGGCAATTCAGTTAGCAATAGCACTTAGATTTATATACCACATCATAGTGCTTTAAAGCAGTCTCTAAGCAGTTTATATAGTCAGCATGTTGCCTCCAACAATCTGGCTCCTCATTTTACTGTCCTCAAAAGGATGACCTTGAGCAGGGGTGGCATTCTACCAGTTCTGACCAGTTCTATAGAACCCCTTGTTAACTTTCTAAACAGTTCGGAGAACTAGTAGTTAGAAGAAATCTCCTTTTGTTTTTTTCCACCCTTATTACATTATTGGCAGTATGCCTAGACTTACTGTCTCCAAAGGAGTTTTTTTTTCTTGATACTTTCTTAAAGGGAAAGGTTTGTTTTAAGCTTTTTACACTGCTGTTGGGAGGAAATACTCCCCTGGAAATACTTCTGCTTGGCTAGCTAGAAAGACTGACATTCAAACATGAGTTTACATACCCTTTCTGAGTTTTGGTCTAAAACTGTTTTTTTGGTGAAGTTTAATTCTGTGCTTGATGACGTTTAATCCTGTGTTTATTGATGGGATAATTTTCCCTACTCAGTTTTATTTGGAAGAAAAAAGATAATCTCTGTTCCTGAAAAGAAATTGGCTTGAGAAATCTGGCTAATTCCTGTGTCTATTTGTTCTGGTAATTGGTTTAGCAAGCAACAGCTACTGTTGTGATTTAATTATTTGTATTGTGTTTAAATTTTTTCCTGCCTCATGGTTTCTTTTTCTATCTGGGAAGGGGGTCTTCCTTCACTGTTTTAGTGGTATCTGGCACTGTCCTTTTGGGGTGTACTTCCAAGAGAAAGGATGCAAGCTTGGCACTGATTTTTTACTGCTTTTCTGGGGGGCATGTGACCTTTCCTTAAATCTGATTTCCTTAGGATATATTGTGAGATGAGTGAGACCAGCTGGTATCTTTAATTGGTGCAAATGGATCTAAGGATTGCTTTTCCTGAGTGTGCTCTTTCTGGAGAACTTAAATGACTTCTCTGCTAAAGGGTTTCACTTTATGAACAAGAGTTGGCTGCTGAGAGTTATCACTGCATTTTAACTATTTTAATTTCTCAAGGTGCTCTGGCACCTTACCTGATTTGTAACTCCAGCTTGCAGGTACTTTTAATCCAATGATTAGTATTTAGGGCAGCATTTTGCAAGCAAAGAAGCTTTTTGTATTTTTGTACATGTAGCCCTTGACAGTTCATTTAGTGACCATTCAAAGTTACAATAACACTGAAAAAAGTGACTTATAACCATTTTTCACTCTTATGACTGTTGCAGCATCTCCACTGTCATGAGAGGCCAGGCAAGGAGAAGCGCCCCTTGACATGAGTGATGTCGAGGTTGCCATGCCCACTCAGTCACATTACTACCAAGCCACACCCACCAACTAAGCCACGCCCACAGAACTGATTGTTAAAAAATTTGAATCCCACCCCTGACCTTGAGCCAGTCAGAATCAAATTCCTGGCAGTGGGCAGAATCATTCTGCAATACTGTATTTTAATCACTGTACCACCAAGGCTCAATCCTGTCAAAACAAGCTAAAATAGTGTTCCAAAGCAGCACATCCTAACCTCCTTTTCCTAGATGGCTGGTTTAAAGATACTTCAAACATTTTATATTTTGTAAACTCTTTGAGAAACATTGGTGCTCTAATAGTAGAGGTTATAATGTACCTGTCTGTGTCTTCAGAGATCAGTTTTGATTTAATTTTGGAGAATCTGCCTGTACGATTCTTTGTACAAAATTATAGATGATAGTTGGATAAAAATTGGCAACTGCAGGGATGAGATAATTTTAAAAGATGGTGCCAATCCACCTCATTTGTACTTGTGTCACTATAGTGCACACAAGGAGCAGCGCTTACATTATGATACCATCAGGGGTGGGATTCAATTTTTTTAACAACTGGTTCTATGGGCATGACTTAGTTGGTGGGCATGGCTTGGTGGTCATGTTATTGGCTGGGCATGGCCAACTCAATATCACGCACATCGAGGCACACATCTCCTCGCCTGGCCTCTCATGACTGTGGGGATGCTACAACAGTCGTAAGTGTGAAAAATAATCACAAGTCACTTTTTTCAATGCCATTGTAACTTTGAATGGTCACTCCACACAAGCAAAGTACCAGCAAAGGAGGGGAAAAAAACTCCAGAGATGTTCCTGAGACAGGAAGTCTACTCCTGTGAAGAATATAATAAAGGTTAATGGAGAGGCAGTTTCTGTAAGCAACACCAGAATGTTTCCTTCCTGCCTTCCTTACAGGATTAGGCCAATAATTTTCTTCTAACAACCGGTTCTCCAAACTGCTTAGAATGTTAACAACCGGTTCTAACAAATAGGTGCAAACTGGTAGAATCCCACCCCTGGATACCATACACATTTTGTCATTTTGATGAAATTTGACTAATGGGTATCACTGCATTTGTTTTTTTAATCACATGAAGGGTTTGTTCTGTTTAGCATCATCCACATTTTCCGTATATGATTTTATTTTCAGATTTTATAAAACATTGTTGCTAATATAAGGTGTGTGTAAAATCTGTCTTTATTGTACATTTTGCAGTAAATGCAGTGAAAATAAGATTTACTTTTGAAGACCCTTGCCAAATTATCTCAAATTTTCAATGCAGTTTGGGTATCATTTTGTACTGAATTGTAACTGAAAGATTAGCATGCTTCTTTCTGGCATCATTTTTAGGCATATTGCATTTCAAAATTTTACATTTGCTATTCTATTTTTCTATTGTAAGGACAATGCTTTTTTTTTGTTTTGCAAATCTGCATGCTGATAAATTATAGGGTTTCCAGCATGGGGTTGGACTACAAGACCTCCAAGATTCCTTCCAACCCTGTTATTCTGTTAATTTTTCATTCTTTTCTTTTCATTGACTAATATAAAACTATTGCAAAAAGTTTACTTGCAAATAGATTCACTTTTAAATTACAATTGAGATTTTATAAAGGCGATGAGGTCTGCTGCTCCTAGTGGTGCCACTAGGATACTGCCCTCCCACCAGGGCAGTGCTGAGTTGAACACAGACCAAATTGACATCAGGCGCAGGCAATAAGCCAGTTGGTTGGGTGTGGGGGCTGTTATTTTTTTTGTTGTTGTTGCAACCAATGGATCTACAGTCAGAGCCATCAAAAAATTCTAAATTTTATAAAGACTATGAATTTATTTACTTCATTCTTATGTGGAACTCCCTGGCAAGTATTTAATTTGATTTTATTTGTTAGATTTAGTTTAATCCTAGGAAAAACATGGTTTCCAAGTGTCTGGAATTATAAAGAAAAATGTATTTAATTATAAGTTATGTATTGGATATATTTGCTCTAAATGGAGAAAAAGTCTTGTGCAGCACAATGCTAAGTATTCACAAGGGTTTGTAACCTTAGAAATCCATCTCAGAAAACAGAGATTTAAACTTGCCAAAAATAGCCAGAAGGTATTTGAAAGTTCCAGTCCAACTACTTCTCCATTCTGAACATTTGTTTAACACAGCTGACTATAGAAACACTTATGGTGTTATGAGATAAAATTTGCCCTGATGTTTTCCAGCAGTTACTTTGAGGATCTCTAAAGTTTCATGAATATTACTCACCAAGTGCAAAGTTCTTATTTGTAATAATCTGCCTTAAGAAGAAACTGACATTATATTGCAAAAGGGTAGCAAACAGGGTTTCTGAATTTATCAGCCATCTAGTAATTATCTAGTTTTTTGCAGCCCAGATCTGTTAGTTCTGATTTAATTTTAAATCTAAATCTAAATTTGCTTCAGGTGATTAAGGCTAAGTGTTGTAACATTAGTTACAGATCAAAAAATTATTGACTAACATGCAATCCTTATCTTGGAAAAAAAGCTGTGTCCTTACTAATATTTGTAATAGTGTCAAATTAGCCTGTTTCCTTTACATATTCAGATATTTTGAAAAACATCAGTAATTGGAAACATGCAAACAAACATCTGTACTGGTAACACATACTGTTTCTTTTCTTTTCAAAGCCTCTCATCTATCTTTGAGCCCAGACTAGAAGAAAATATATGTTCAATTTGTGCAATCATTAAAAAAAAGAAAACAATCTATAAATTGTAAATAGCCTTACCAATTTCAGTCATGTACATTTTCCCATTAGATGGTAGGGGAATATACTGGTTAGAGAAGAAGCTGCTTCCATATCCCAGGACGAAACCTTCCAGTTTAGTGCTTGGAGTTGGACGAATGTATCTCATGCACACTGCATCACTGGTTACATTGATCTGAACTTTCAGGGTTTGTTTTTTAACTAAATGTAGCAAAAGAACAAGAAAAAGAGATTTGATTACAGCATAAAATAATCACCAAATACCACTTGCACAGCATCACAAAATCTCCAGAACTGTAAAGCCTACAAACTTGAAATTTGGCACATATGTCCCTCTTGGCTTCTAGCTGCTTGCTAAGAAAGGATTTTTTGAAATTACCATCAGAGTATTAGTATTTCATATATTATTAAAAATATGCTCTGATGCTAAGGACATCTACTCCCCTCCCATCTGAAAAGAACCCTGTTCCAAGTGCCAGTTGCCTCACGTTCTATCCCTTAATAACTTCACAGCCATTTGCACCACTCGGGTGACCCGAGGACACAGATAAACCTCCAAGTTGCTTCAACAACTCTCTAAAAGGATGCAAACTACACTTCCAAACAGGAAGCAACTTTGGCATCAAAGATTGTAGTATTTTTATTACCCACCATCCAGTCAGAGCTGAAGAAGCTCCTTGGATGAGAAACAAAACATCTTCAAAGAAAAAACAGAAAATCCAGTTGCCTCCTGAAAAAAAGCACCTTTGGGACAACAGTTGGAGGATTGTATTTTACAACACTTTTGCTGGATAGATGGATGGATGGATGGATGGATGGATGGATGGATGGATGGATGATGGATAGATGGAAAGGAATGGAAAAGAAAAAGGAAAGGAAAGGAGGAAGGGGAGGGAAAGGAGGACAGAAGGAAAGGAAGGGAAAGGAAAAAAGGAAAGAAAGATGGGAAGGGAAAGGAAAGAATGAAAGGAAAGGACAAAAGAAAGAAGGGAAGGGAAAGAGAAAAGAAGGAAAGGAAAGGAAAAAAGGAAAGGAGGATGGGAAGGGAAAAGAGGAAAGAAAGAAAGCCTCTGCATAGCCTGATCACATAGTTTCGTTACGAAACACGGGTATCCAACTAGTTATACAATGTAAGCAAAATAATGGCTGATATTATACATAAGTTGGATTGTTTTGTTTGTGATTATTGTTTCATAAGAGTCATAAAAATACTTTTATTGTAATTGTTCTCAGTGTGGGCTATATAAAAGTAGGATTAGGAATAATAAACCCAAAGTGAGGCTATATATGCTATATATTCATTAAACTGTGTGACATTAATTGTGCTGCAGTTCAATTGTATGTTATACCAACTAGTATGTATGATTTTCAAAATGTTGACAATCTTATGAAATGCTACACTAGGTACTATAATATAGTCAGTTTTATGTCAAATGTATCCACATAGTCAGCAATTTCCTGAATTAGTTTGCAATATATCTATTTATTATTCTCATTATCTATATTTCCTATCATCGAGGTGCTCAAAGTAATGTGTAACCAATAAGCACTAAAAGAATGCAAATACAAATTAAAGTGTCAGAAAGTTACAATTAAATAAAGAAATAGATTATTAGTCAATAAACAGATTACTGGACCAAACCTTTTCATGATTCAAATCTGATGAGAAATCTGGTCATTGTTAGCTGTTGAGATATTTATCAGTCTGACACATCACACTGTCCAGAAACATTGTTGTAATTTACAGTAACCTTATCCAAACAGATGTAATCATCCATAAACTATATTGTCATATACAGCACAGGTTGTGGAAACCTAAATGCTAATACCAAGTAGTATGTAGTAAATTATTCTTCTTGTCATGAAACAGGTATAGTTTAATTCAGTTGTAAATGTTACTATGTTAGCCGAAAACACTAAAAGGTAATATTGAGCTCACTGAAGATCTGGATTCAAACAAAAATGTATTCCTAAATTCAGCACTTTGCAATGCATTCTCTTGTTGAAGCACAACATCAACTTTATGAATATATGCTGTCATTTAAAAGAACAATGGAACTACTATATACACTGATAAATATGCTAAGGAAATTCAATATTGGTTAATCCCTAGACTCAAGAGAGCTTAGTTCCCCTTTTTAGTTTTTGGAATACATGAAACATCTTTTGATGTAGAAGTTAGAGAGAGGCCATACCACGTATGGCTTTGGTTGTGGGTTTTTTATATTTCAGTTTTTACTTTGCTGATTTTCTACAAAAATATACCAGGTCTTTGACTTGTCATGGGTCATACAAAACCTTTTAAAAAATTGACATTGTTTAAGTCAGTTATTAAATAGAATGAAATGATATGCTGAAGCAACAATTCTGGAATGTACCACTATATATAATTAGGGACAGAGAAAAGAAAACAAAAGTAATTTTGAAGTAGCATATAAAGGCTTTTTTCATAAACAAAAAAAAAAAGATAAATATTTTGTTGAGTTCTGAGAGAGTTTGCTCAGAAAATGGATGTTCACATCCTATGTTTATGTGTTTTTGCTTCCCATAATCAACAATCTCTTCTTGTTACATTTTTATGACAACTGAACTGAACAAATAGCATTAAATGCTTTTGTATCTTTCTATCTTTCAAGGCTTCTTGGCAATGGGTATCTCTACATACAATGTAATTTTCATGACAAATACCCTTAAGAGCACTGAATGAAACATGAGTTATTTTCTGAAAAGTAAAGCCCACTACATTTGGACCAAGTGCTATTCCAGGTTGATTTCAAAGGCAGAAGTCCAACTCATAAGTCACTGTAGCCAATTGATTTTGCTCCAGAAAAGGCTGGAACTTGCCCATCAACCTGAGCCATGGTGATGAAGTGGTTAGAATGCAGTACTGCAGGCTACTTCTGCTGACTGACAGCTGCCTGCAATTAGGAAGATCAAATCTCACCAGACTCAAGGTTGACTCAGCCTTTCATCCTTCTGAGATGGGTAAAATGAGGACACAGATTATTGGGGGCAATATGCTGACTCTGTAAACTGCTTAGAGAGGGCTGTAAAAGTACTGTGAAGTGGTATATAAGTCCAAGTGCTATGCTATCAACCTGAACTGGACAAAGCTACTTTAGGCTATGGCTACTACCAGCCCTTCCAGCAGGAAAAGTTGACCTAAGACAAAACCTCAAGTCATAGTAATATTATCTCAAGACAGCAATTTTATCTTGTTGAAATAAACTTTGTCCTATTTTGTCCCATTCATATTTCAACAGTCTCTACACACCAGAAGCAGATTTTGACAACATCCCTCGCAGGGCCTAAGATCATAATATAGAACCAAATATCAGTGTATTGATGATATCAAACCATAACATTGTTATGAATATATTACATAGCAAGAGCAGAGAAGAAACAACCCTTGTGAAAATAGTCACCATCCTGACCCCCTCCATCATCATGGATTAGAATTCTATTTTGAGATATCAGAGGAACCACTTAAGAATGGTTGTTTCTTTCCATATTAGTGTCTAGCACTCCTTAATACTGTAGTCAATGGCATAAAATGCCAATGAGAGGTCTAAGAGGACTACCTATCAAAGTTTCTACAAACATTAGAGTGGTCAATGCCTTCTCTATCCCATGTCAGAATTGCAATAGGACTGTCAGGAATCTAATTAATCCACTTCCTATAGTTTTCTTTTGAGTTCCCTTAAGCAAAGGTGCACCATAGCTTTCTTCAAGACTTTCAGTATTGTCCCTTTCCAAAGTGAAACAATGTCCATGTCTCAGTTCTACCATTTTTTTTATATGCTATAAAGAAGCCAAAAAGGTAGTGCTATAAAGAAGCCAAGAAAGATCCTGAATCAAGCTCATATATGTTAAATATATCGATATTAGCACAAAATGTCTGTGAAAGTTGATTAATTTTATTAGTTTACTCAGAGGAAGATTGTCAAGAACTTTAAAACTAAAATAATATTAGGAAAGCAGTATTAAAATAACAATGGTCATTGGATAGCCATTCACCAGAACAAAATTATTATTTTAAAAATCTGGGATAGAATTTTGATTCAAATCTGTCTTCAAAAATCCATCTTGTTGCTCTATCTTTCTTAATGGCTATCAGAAAAAATCCTCAGATATCTAAGAGTAGTCAGCTAACAGAACCTGCTATTAAAGGTTTGTCAGCTAAAATTGTTATGGCATTCCATGAGGTTCTATTTTATCTCTCATGATGTTCAAAATCTAAATGAACTCACACTCATCCTATCAGTTACCTAAGTCATATTTAGAAAGCTTGCTCTGGATATTAGACAATTTCAAGCTGTATGGAAAAACTCCATCTGTTCAACATTGTTACCAGCTTCAAAATGGGGGCAGGGGGTAGAAAGGTGCAATCATGTGATCGAAGCACACACACGTGATAAATATTAAAAAATAATTCTTGCTATTTTTACAAGTACTGAGAATTATAGATTTCAGATGTAAAACTAAAAGCTTCACTTAACTAATTATTTGTGTGTTTCAGATAACTTAATCATAATGATATGAATCTGTACAATTCTAGTATTTTGAAGAAATATAATTGGCTATTTTGTTTTTAGATAGGAGTTATCATTTAGCCTCATTCTGGAAAAAGATCTATGTGGTCACTTAAAGATAACATTGACTTGATGGAATACAATCAATTAACTGGTTTTGTTGAATTCCAGGAAATTTTAGTAACATGATTTGCTAGGTTTCATTGCCTTTATACCTGCAACAAAATCAATGATTATCCACTGGAGAAGACTCTTGTGCCAAGTCACAATAATAATAATTACCCTTAGACTTATATACCGCTTGACTGTGCTTTCCAGACCTCTCTAAGCGGTTTACAGAGTTAATCTATTGCCCTCAACAAGTGCAGTACTTCACTCTAACCACTGCACCACAGAAGCTTCTACAACAACAGATGTTCATAGAATAACAGAGTTGGAAGGAACTTTGGAGGTCATCTAGTCCACCCCCCCCATCCACTCAAGCAGGAGCAAATATTAGCCTCTACCTGGGATCGAACTCACAGCCTCCTGATTGTGAGGCGAGAGCTGCAGAGCCACCACAATTGTTATAGACACATGAGAAATCCAACCTTATTGAGTTCACATTTACACAGCTCAATGGCACATCTACACAGCTCAATGAAGCCAGATTCACCTCGTTAAAAACAAATTATCAGAGAAAACTGTGCCGTTGTAATTTCCAGATTTAGCTGTGATTCTCTTGCTATCAAAAAGGCAGATCAACAAAAGAAACATCTGCACTGTTTTTAAATTGCTCAGTCCATCTGTAGAATTCCCATGGTATCTGCTGAAATTAGCAAACTAAGATTTATTTTGTACTTTTTTTACTTACCACTTTTTATACTCCCCCCCCCCAAAAAAAAAAATCTCTATTGTATCATGGGAGATGAAGGAAATTGATACCATATGTCAAGCTAGTTAACAATAAATCTATTTAAATGATAGCATGAAGTAAGACTTATAACTTGAATTAATACTTCAATGTTCTTCTTATAGCCTTTTAATGGTAACATGTTAAAATTAATTTCAGTAAATGTGTTCTGAGACACATGAGTATCTCAACAGGTTCTAATATGAAAAATGCATGAAGAAACCAATAGAAAAAGTCCATTAGTCTTAACAGTGCCTACTTAGTTGGGAAACTTACGACAAATTGCTTTTGAGTTTGCCAGTTTTCATATTTTACTAGGGAAGCAGTCAGCCAGATGCTATGACAATAAATATTCAAGGAGAGGAAGAAGAGGAAAAAGAAGAAGAGAAAAAAGAAGAGAAGGAAGAAAAAGTATTTCTGAAAAAGAATCATTATCCAGGGTTCCATGCAAATGGGTTAAAAATTATTAAAATGTTGCTCACTAAAAGTTCAAGTCCAATATAAATACTGCAAAATAAGGAAAGTTTATTGGTTGCATTTATTGCCTCAGTGAGTGATGGTATGATCAACAACTGAAGAAATGAGATACCACACTGTTAATATATAACTGGATAATATATTCAAAAGTCACAGTTGCTTACTTAATACTGGATCAAGTAGGAATTAAAATCACCTAAAAAACTCTGGTTCAAATCTATTTCTTGAAAATTATAGTCCACTGAATAAGCAGCGAAGCTACACTATAAAGAAAAGCTATTTGCAAAAAAAATCATCATTGTGGGAAGAAACTGTTTCTGTTGTTGTTCAGTCACTAAGTCATGTCTAATTCTTTACAACTCCAGGATCATGCTATAGCAGGCTCCCCTGACATCCAATGTCTTCCAGAGTTTTTCCAAATTAATGTTCATTGTGTTGATGAAACTAACCATCTCATCCTCTGCTGTCCCTGTCTTCTTTTGCTTTCAATCTTTCCCAACATCAGGATCTTCAATCTTTCCCAATATCAGGATTTCCATTGATTTTTCTTTTCTCATTTTCTCATCATTGGGGGCAATATGCGGACTCTGCCAATATGCTGTAAAGCACTATGAAGCAGTATATAAGTCTAAGTGCTATTGCTATTACTTTTGGAGTTCAGAGTATTTGAGTTTCAGCTTCAGTATCTGTACTTCCAAAGAGCAGTCAAGTTTGATTTCCTTTAGGATTGACTAATTTCATCTACTTGCAGTCCACAGGAGAGTCTTCTCCAACACCACAAATCCAAAGGCATAAACTCTTTGGCATTCAATCTTCTGTATGATCCTACTGTCATAGCCATACAAAAATAAAATCTATGCTCAAATTAAGACGATCATATGATCATGCAGAAAATTATACTCAACTCTTGTTCCTTTGAAAACAACGATTTCTTTTTCCCTACTGGATTAGACATGTACTATCTAAATTTGATCTCGCTCATCTCCAATCCTGCTCCCAAATGTTAGATGTTCAGTAGCTATAATTATTTATCATTGACTACCTGCGGCATCTAATGCCTGAGAAAACAGCCTTACCAACAATGCAAGATTCTAATAGTAGGCCAGATATTGTAAACAAATCTGATATAATTTAGAGGAATGAATTTAGTTCATATTTTCAACTAAAGTGAATTTATTTATAAGCTTCTATGAATTTCATTAAATGATATAACAAATATTTTGGCTAATTCTTGTGTAATTCCTCATCCAAAACACAACTGTTTTCTGGCACATTGCAATTTATTCCATTTACTTATGAGAAAGTATGTTCTGGCACATTTTTTAATACATGTTTGTAGTGTTGGAAACTGTGACACTGGTGTTATGTAACAAAGAAGAACAACATTATACCCTGAGAGGCAAGTCATGCATTGTCTAGTGTGTGAAACAAATGCCACATGGCAGGGCAACATGTCAGAAATTAGTGTTTAATTGGAGAATGAGGCCATTATCAAGGAAAAATCTGGAGCTGTTTGAAGCAGAATTTAAATGGCCTAAAATGGTATGTTTTTAAAAATAATCTGTATTTTACAAGAAATATGGTTATTATTTTAAATGTGTTTCACAAATTGTATCATACTATAGCTGAGGTTGGCAATGTCTTTGTTCAAGATCTTTGTCTCTCTTCAGTCTCAAAATGCAAAGTCTTAACTAACAGACCTACTTACTTCTAATCTGAATCTGAACACTGTGCTGGAAAACAAGTAACTACCTAGATTATCATATCAGCCTGTCTGAAATCAGTCATACTATTGAATGCTTCAATGATGCAGTTAGAATTTTGTGTTGGAATTTTACTTAAAGCAGAGAATCTGTTTATTTCTTTTTTTAGCTTGCATAATGCTAATTAGTGACCATAATAAAGAAGTAACAGCGTTATTGGATTGAAAATACACTGGCTCTTAGTCTTCAGTTCTCCAGTGATTTCTATTGAAGAACAACTCTGATGGGAAGTTTGTGCTATAAATCATTTTTATGGTATGATTTAGATATTTAGATAGTTGTAAAGGCAAGTGTGTTTAAGTAAGAAATACTTCTAATAACTGAAAATCATAAAATATTGTCTTCATGGAGGTCTAGATTTAAACCAGACTTACATCAGAATCATAAGGGGATGTGGTACATAATGGCTTCATGATGCTGAAACTGCCAACCAGAAATGATCTGCAGTCTGGCAGTTTGAGCCCAGACAAGATAAGCTCCCACCACTTACTCCTTGGCTCCTGCCCACCCAACAGTTCAAAAGCATGCACTAGTATAAGGAGATAAATGGGTACCACTTCAGTAGGAAAACCTATCTGCATTCATATGTGCGGAGAGCAGAAGCTGGCATTGGACCTGGCCAGAGATGAGGCAAAGCAACATGAGGCAAAGCAAGGCAAGGCAAGATGGGAGCAGGAGCCTGGAAGAGCCAGCAAGCCTGGCATAGCTAGTCAGCTGGTGTAACCTACTTTTCCTCCTGAAATGCACCAAGGATAGCCACGCAAGTCCTGAATAGAGTGAAGTGGATTTGGATAACAGAAAATAGTGAGGGAATTTAGCAATCATAAAATAAGAAAGAATTTTTTAAATGTACTCATTTTTGCTGCAAAGGAAATTGGAAGCTCCTTTCTTCCCTCCCTCCCTCCTTCTTTCCTTCCTTTATATTTATATCAAAAGTATCTAATCTCAGATCATTTAATATTCCTTCTCTCCACATTTAAAATTTTAAGATCAAGACAGTTTTATAATCATATGTTATGACATATTAGATTATGCTTGGTGATAGGAATTCATTGAATATGAATAAATCTTAATAATTAAATCCGATAATTCAGCTTTTAGTCAATACTAAAAGAACAAGTAGTAAGGTAAATTGTTGTTTAGTGATTGTCATTATTTTAAAGTTATCTAATCAAAACATGTTTTCTACTGTGACAAATGTATAATCTAACCATAAACAATAAGAAAGACAACTGAAAGGCAAAGAAGACAAAAATTTATCCTTAGCCTTATTACAAGAACCTACTAGAAGACAATGTTGACCAAGGTAGCAAGACTGTGGCTAGTTCTAATTATCAAAAGCTGTTGAGAGAACAGTCTTTCCCCCCTCCTCAACTTTTGTTGCCCATTTAAAGGTAAAGTTTTTGCCTTGCAACTTTTTCAAGGGTCATGCTCTCTTTCGATAAGACAACCCTTACAAATCTGCATATGCTAATATTTATTTTTTTAAACTCATGAAAAGACTATTCCCTCTTCATTATTTTTCATGTTTGACATGTTGAGGTATTCTGTTTGATATTAAAATATAAACCCAAACTCTTTCATTTCCATCTACTTTTACTACTTATGTAATAACAGTGCCTATGAACTGTGATTTTCAGTGAACAGTATTATATCTTTCTAGATTTGATGGAAAGTGACATACTGTATATAAAAGTATGGCACAATGGTATTTTGCCATTCAGGCAAAAGAGATATAAAACAGGCATGTGGAGTTATGTGGAAATACTGAGTCTAAAGCTGTGCTCTTAACTTGAACATACCTTATTCTCTAAGGTCACCTATTTTTATTTAGGCCATATATCAATTTATCTCTTGCCAACTTTCTTCTGCTGCCTTTAAGTAGCTGTGTTTATTGTCACATTTCCGTAACTGAACAACTTTTCTCAGATGTTAGTGTTAAAGTGTGAACATTTCATATTTTCATATTAATATACCCAAAGATTAGTTCATAGGTTTGTGTAGCTAGCCATAATGCCAAAAGAATGAAGTGTACATTGTGACTTCAGGATGCAAGCTTTGTACATTCATGCTTGTGTCACAGTGTTGCATACAAATTTGCATAGGGATAAAGCATTGGAATATTCTAATGCGCTTGTAATAACTTTTTTTTAGCCTCCACTATACATGCTCATTAATATCCTAAAATCTTGAGATACAACTCTCAAAAAACAACCATTTCTGAGCATTTGATTAATCATAACTAGATTACCTGAGGAACATTCTCACCCCAATGAGATTGACCCATTCCACTTCTTCTGGCAGAAGAGGAATATTATGGAAGGTCCAAGAATTCCAGCTGGTGAGGTTCAGGAGAAGGGCCTTTTCTGATGTGGGCCTCACCCTCTGAAGTATTGTCCCCCTCGAGGTGAGATCTGCTCTCACCCTCTTGGCCTTGCAGAAAAGCTTCAAACTTGGCTCTGCCAATTGACCTGGACATCCAGTATTTATTATTTATTTATTTGATTTATATACCACCCCTCTCCCAATGGGACTTGGGGCAGTGTGCAGCCAAGTAAAAACACACACTTACAGATACAAATTTAAAATAAATTAAAAGTAGATTAAATTAGTGGCTGAGATACAGTGATAATAAATCTGAACAAGGTAAAAATTTAAAAAGCTAAAACCATTAAAACCAATTTAAAAACCCTACCAATAAATCTAGGCCAGACCGGCTTGTTGGAAAAGGTGGGTCTTTAGTGCGCGCCAGAAGGTTTGTAGATCAGGGATAGCTTGCATCTCTGGGAGTAATTCATTCCAGAGGGACAGTGCTCCCACACAGAAGACCCAAACTCTCAGGGCCACCAGCCAGCATCGCCCAGCTGATGGCACCGCAAGGAGGCCCACTCTGTGGGAGCGCATTGGCCGACGGGAGGCCGATGGTGGCAGCAGGCGGTCCCGTAAGTACCTAGGTCCCAAGCCATGGAGCGCTTTAAAGGATGACCACTAACACCTTGAATCGCACCCGAAAGGCCCCCGGAAGCCAATGCAGCTCACGCAGGAGCGGTGTAACATGGGAGCTCTGAGAAGCCCCTAAAATCACCCGCGTGGCTGCACTCTGCACCAGCTGAAGCCTCCAGATGCTCTTCAAGGGGAGCCCCATGTAGAGAGCATTGCAATAGTCTAGGCGGGAGATGACGAGGGCATAAGTGACTGTGCGAAGTGCATCCGATCCAGAAAGGGCCGCAACTGGTAGATCCGACAGACCTGACAAAAAGCCCCCCTGGCGACGGCCGCTATATGATCTTCTAACGACAGCCATACGTCCAGGAGGACACCAAGATTACGCGCCCTCCCCGTGGGGGTCAAAATTTCTCTCCCACCCCCAGCGATGGAACTAGCTGGCTGTATCTGGGTTCTGGAAACCACAGCCACTCGGTTTTCTCCGGGTTGAGTCGAAGCCTGTTTTGCCCCATCCAGCTCCACATGGCTTCCAGGCACTGGGTCATCACTTCAACGGCTTTGTTGGGGTGGCCTGGGGTAGAAATGTATAACTGAGTGTCATCAGCATACTGATGGAACTCTACCGCAAAGCCACAGATGATCTCACCCAGTGGCTTCACATAAATGTTGAACAGCAGGGGTGAGAGCACAGACCCCTGAGGTACCCCACAGATCACCACCCGACCTCTGGCCCCCTGCCAACACAAATTGTGAACAGTTGGAGAGGAAGGAGGAGAACCACCATAACATGGTGCCTCCCACTCCCAACCCCCCAGCCGTCGCAATAAGATACTGTGGTCAACAGTATCAAAAGCCGCCGACAGATCTAACAGGACCAGGATAGAGGAACAACCCCTGTCACGGGCCCTCTAGAGATCGTCCACCAACGCGACCAACGCCGTCTTCGTGCTGTGCCCGGGCCTAAAACCCGATTGGCACGGATCTAAATAGACAGCTTCATCCAGGTGCTGAGGGAGCTGTCGTGCCACCACACTCTCAACAGCCTTTACCACAAAGCGAAGGTTGGAAACTGGACGATAGTTTGATAATAATGTTGGGTCCAGGGATGGTTTCTTTTTTTTAGCCTCCACAATGCCTTTCTGCATTAGAGATAATTCATGGACTAGAAAGAAAATCCCAGCTCTAGCCCATGATTTTTAAGTAATTTTATTTTTGTTCATTTTAATATTTATTGTTAATATTTTTGTGTCTGGTTTTATGTAAGCTACATAAAAGTTGTAAGCTACCCAGGATGTTGTAAGCTACCCAGGTTTAGTTGACAGTGAGATATTGTTTGTTTGTGACAAACAAACAAACCATACTAGCTCAAATAAAGCTAAATGATCAGAACTGCTTACAATAATTTATTGTAAAAATAAGTTACTAATGTGTATGCTTAAAATGAGACCAAATAAATTTAAGTCATATTGTAAACAGTTCACAAAAGAAAAATGCTTTTCTGAGAAATATCAATTTTTCTTAATTACATCATTATAAGAGATGAATTAATAGATTTCTACTAAGACAGAATTTAAATTGCACCAAACAAAGTGAGAATAGTAAAATTGCAGTTAAAGACATTTGAGAGAATGGACTAAGTCATGAACAGTGAAACATTGCACCTGTTTTGCCTAAGTTCATAAAAGGAGTAGCAAGCTGCCCTGAAGGCATTCGATGTCTGCAGAAGACTAGCTCTTGAAAGTTAACATTTAATACTTCCATGTATGATTTTTTTCCTATCATTGCTTGCTATCTGGTTTAACCAAGCAGTGATGGCTGCTTCTGCTATTCTTGATAATTCTCTTTGCCATGTGTAGACTCCCCTTTTTTCTCTTCATATAATAAGGTATCTTGCAACAAGATCAAATCACAGCCTCCTAAACTAAGAATATCTTAATAAATCCATTTGGTTGTGATTACCTTCTGAAAAGCTGTTTGATAAAGGAAGATTGATTATAAAAATTATTAAAAAGATAACTGCAGTAGTGTCAGGACTATTATGGCAGTATAGTTCTAAAGCTGTACATAGAACCAGTTTGATCTAGTGATTAACATACCAGGATAGAAAGTAGAAGAGCATGAGTTTAAGTCCTGCCTTAGCCATGAAAGCCAGATGGCTGACCTTGGGCCACTTACTCTCTCTCAGTTTAATTTTCCTCACAGAACTGTTGTTGTGAGAAAAATAGGAGGAGGAAGGTGTGTTGGATATGCTCCCTGTCTTGAATTATTTGTAAAAATAATAAAGTCAGATATAAACAAATAAAAATATACAGTGCAAATATACATGTTCCAGGGTAATGTTGCAGGATTCAGACTGGCTCGGTCCCCGGGACAAGACATCTAGTCTTTTGAGTTTTCAGACTTATGTTGAAGGTTGGGCTCCAGGAGGAGTCAGAAAGCTTGGAAGTCTGATCCTGGTATCTGATCCAGATTGGATCCTGCAATAAAAATGTATCTTCCGGTTGCAGTTTTGGTAATATAGGGCTCAATCTGAACTAAAAAGTCATTGTAAGCAGTGGAACAGAAAAGTGTGAATAAAGGGAAAGAAAGTGTAAGCAATGCACATAGTCAGAAAACCTGGCTATAAAGAAAGAAGTCCAGTCAGTCTCTTATATTCTTGTGGTATGTGTAGCAGATCATTTATTCTCTGAAGATATCAGCCATAGCTGTCAGTGAAACATAAGAAAATCTATGTTTCTCGCAGCTTGAAAATGTGTGACTGGCTGGGGAATTGTAGGTGTTGAGTCCACATATCTTCTAGTTGTCAAGGTTGAGAAACATTGCTCTAGTGTCAAACTCGCAGCCCGCAGGCCAGATGCATAACGTGCTGGCCCCGCACCTGCCCAGTTTAGCAAAGGGAGAAAAAGTCCCCACACATCATGTGACAACACTGTGACGTGAGTTTGACACCCCTGCTCTATACCATGGTCACCATTGTTTACATAGTCAGATTGTTAAGATAATTTATTCAAAGGTATGATAGATTTCATTCTATTTTTAACATTTCTATTACAAAAGATCATTGTACTGTACTGTCAGATAATGAGCATAATATATCACAGAGAAATATCTTTAGGCTCATTCATTACAAACAGAAGGATTACATTTCCTTTAATAGCACTGATGGTAAGGAAAATAATAGTATGCTGTTCCATAAGCATAAAACATCTGCAGTCTTCTAAAATCCAACTTGTTTAATCTTGTTTTCATATATAGGATTTTTATTGTACTTATTCTGTAACATTTGGCAAGTTGAGTCATGTACATTGGTTTAATTCTGTTCCAAGTTTAATTCAGGTATCTGAGCTCTTTGTCCTCTTTGTCAGATAAAGCTTAGCTTGCCATCTGATCCATATTTCTAATCCCCTCAGAGAAACCATTTTAAATCAGAGGTATTAGTAATACTGCATTGTTGGAAAGTATTCAATGAGGTAACTTTGTAAGACAGCTGGAGGTTTAATAAGATATAAGACATTACCTAAAAATATGGCACTTGTTTTTATTTTCTTATTATACTATTTAACACTTGTAATAACAGTGTTTCTTTATATTACATTTTGGCCTCACAACTGCATTGTCTTTTTTGTCTGATTTAGAGAGTATTTTAAATGGAATGCAAATAAGGGCATATTCACAAGTATCACTTAGCCCATTACCACTATTCTAGAGTGCAAGAAGAGGCTGATATTAGGCTATCATGAAGAAATGCCCTAAGAATAAGCAACCCCAAACCATCTGCCTAAATAACAATTTAATTCAAATAGCAATCTAGTTTCTTAGTTTTGTAAACAAATGTGAATCTAACAGGTGTTTTGATAATAGTGACTCGATAAAACTGCACAGCATTTTTCAGAGTTCCATGGTTCTAAGAACTGAAAATAACAACTACTTCAAAAATCATGATACCACAAAATGGGAAAGCAGTTAAAGATGTACACTTTTATTTAAAGATAATATATTTGGATGATAACACAAAAGTAGAGTGAATTTATACCCTGATAATACAGTGGCAAAGGGACCTTTGCAGTATTGAGTCATATGTCCTTGACTTGACTTTTGCCAGGAGGTTCCTGTAAACACTGTATTTACATAAATGTCACCAAAAGATCTAAAGGGTACTTCTATTTCAAGCTCACTCAGATGAAATTCACATTGGGAATAGGGAAAGGATGAGTTCCACCTTCTATCATTCAGGTTAAAAGGTAAACATTTTTCTTTCTGTGGTTGCTCAATTTCTAGAATACTTCTGCTAGCCTTAGAAACTTGAGTTCTGGGCACCTAATAGTATGAAATAATATTTATATACCTTATATACTTAGTCTAACGTTACCCGGTTGGGGTATGTGTCATATACCTATTCTTGTTAGAAAAAAATGTAAAAATAATTCAAGAATTGTTCTAGAGAAGGAATGGGCAAGAGCCTGCACTTAACAGTTTAACACAGGCAAATGTCACAGTTGGTATGGTCATACTATTCTCATAGACACTTTTTAATTGGAAGTGGGGAGATTTAGACAGCTATTTTTTCATTATGTTAAATATAGATTTTATATGTTTCCAAAATGTCTTTGAATATTGGTATTTATACATTTCCTCCAATCTCAAAATTGTAGGAAAGAATGCTCCAAACTTTAGCAATTGAGGTCAGATGATGTTCCAACATAAAGGTGTTTGAGGCCTCATGAAGACTAGGACCGCAAGTTGTTCATTTTTGTACTAGAATAATACTTTCCATTTATAACCCTGATTTTATTCCACACAAGGGTAGGCCTTTTCAGTTCAATAATAACTATCAAAAATAACTTTTGGTACTAAAATACAGGAAGCAGGAAGCAGTACACAATGATCATGTTATTTAATCTAGGTGGGAATGATCACAATAAATCATTTGGAGTCAGGCAGTCTTTAAATGTAAGAATAATAATAAAAAATAATGGATACAAATTAAAAATGAAGTTAGACACTTCCACCCTAGCATTTGCTTGGAAAATATCTAACAATGATCCATGTATTACCAATTATGAAAGGCTTTCATAAAGAAGAAAATAAGATGTTGAATAAAATATTTAACTTTGTGATAGGTTTTTGGCTTTTGAAAAGACAGAGAGATAAGGAGGACCGCAGATGAATTTAAGAAAAAAAAAAGAAAAGATATTTCAAGAGAAAGAATTATTAACTATCAGGTATATTTTACTGGGGAAAATTGGTAAAGATGATAATGACATTCAAGCAATTCAAGAAAGGCAGGGGTCTTTTCACTTGGAGTAGAGAAGGATGACTCAGGAAAAACAAACGTTGCAGAAAAATAAATTCATATTCAAGAGGGCAATTACAAATTCAGTCTGAAGATATTATGTAAGAATTAGAAATTCTAAAAAGAGATAGCCTTCCCTCAAAAACCCCCAACAATATGGAGTAAATAACAATGTCCAAAGAGCACATCTATGTAGTCTTTTGTGTGATAAGCTAATATGTCTCTATGTGTGCAACTTCTTTTTACAGACTAATCATACATATTACCTTTCTCTGAGTGTTGTGTGCATATATCAGGAGCCTCAGTGGTGCAGTGGTTAGAGTGCAGTGCTGCAAGCTACTCCAATTGCAATTTGGCAGATTGAATCTAACCAGGCCCAAGGTTGACTCAGCCTTCCATCCTTCCGAGATGGGTAAAATGAGGACCCAGATTGTTGGGGACAATATGCTGACTCTATAAACCACTTTGAGAGGGCTCTAAAGCACTATAAAGTGGTATATAAGTCTAAGTGCTATTGCTATTACTATATGTGACTGTTTCTATGCAAATATGTGTATGGAAAGGTTTAACCAGAAGAGGTGAACATATGTAGCCTCTGACTATGTATGTATGTTTTTCTGCTCTTATGTTGCATCTTTCTCTTTCTCTACAGGTAGTACTTGATTAATAATCACTTGTTCAGTGACAATTTGAAATTTGATGCCACGGAACAAGTGATATTTATAACTAGTTTTCAAAGTTCTGACTCTTCCGGTAACTCCTCTCCCACCTCTAGTCACATATTCACAATCTGAGCATCTAGGAATTTCAGTAGTTTGTGCTTACAATAGTTGCAGGATCTTACAATCATGTAATCTTCATTTGCAACCTTCTTTGCTGGTATTTCTAGTCTCCTGTCATTGGTGTGCCTCAATATTTGTGTGAATACGTACATGCAACATATGCTCTGTATCACATGACTTTCAGAAAAATAAAAAGGGATTTGCAGTGGATCATTTAGAAACTACCACCCAATTGCTTGTCTCTTTGGTATACAATATATTGGAATATTTTTGTTTCTGGAATTCTTTTCCCCAGAGTACCAAACCAGCTGTGGACATTTTTTAATTTGTACTTTCTTCTGCCAGTTTCTCCCACCATGTAAAATTTAGTCCCATTCCTACCAGTTTTTGCAGGTCTACCCTGCACATGGAAAGACAGAATACCAAACTCCCTTATATAATTTTACATAAAATTAATATCTTTTATATAAAACTATGCTAAGAAAGAGCTATTTCCAGAATGCACACACTGTACATACTTTTAAAAAGTGGTTAACTTTTCCTGATTTCTAAAGTGTGTTTTTATAAAACATTTAGACAACCTTTACTTTTCTCTATGAGCAATGTGAGTAATATTATGATTATATTGGAACTTCAAAAATTCTAGCTGTTCATAATTGGAGAATTCCATGCTAGCAGAGGAGCACTTGCATGTCACTACAGATTTTGCAGAAGGAAATACTAAATAAACATATGTAGCTACATTAAGAAAAAAATATTTTGAAGAAAAGTGCTAGGAAACAGAGATCTCTCTTGTTCAATCCTATGTAAAAGAGCTCACTCCTTTCTTTGGTAATTGGTGTTATTAATGAAGTGTTCTCATTATTACAAATGCGCTTTTTCAAAAGGCAACGAGACTTCCTGGTTTTTTTTTGAAAACATTTTGCTTCTCATCCAAGAAGTTTCTTCAGTGCTGACTGAATGAGAAGTGAAATGCCTTCAAGGAAAAACCCAAAGGAAATTTAGTTGCTTTTGAAAAAGAACTTTAGGACAACCATGGATAACTGAGAATTTCCATAGGCAATTAATTGCTCTCACTATTCATTCAGTTCATTCCAAAATTGATCAGAATGGGACTAAATTTTTATCTGGTAGATTATATTCAGTTGGATTCTTCCTTCCTACAATATCAATGCATTATTTTGTGTTCTGCATTCTGAACAAAAATATTCCCTAACTCTTTTCTTTGCTGCGTACTGTACTTTCAGATATTTAAATATTAATATATTCTTCCTCAGTCCATTGGAGTTCCTTCAAATTTTCTTTTAGAGGACTTGATAGTTCCTGAGGATCACTTATTCTCTTCTTGATTTATCCTTTTGTAGTTCTGAAACTGGATACATTACTCCAGAGTGGATGATCTTATTAGAACAGAATCATTTGAAACGATTACTTCCGGTGATTTCAAAACTATACTTTTTAAAATTGAACCCTAAAATTATATTTGACTTTTTGCATCCAAAATACTGTTAATTCATTCTCAGTTTGTACTCAACTACTCTGTCAAGATCTGTTGCACAAATATGGTTACCAGGCAAGTTTTCACAATCAATTTCCATAATATTATTTTCAGAACATACCCATCATTTTCAAGGAAAACATAAGGGACAAGCTTGAAATCTTGAACATTACATTAGAGTAATTTTTGAGTAAAATCAAAGAAGTTTTAAGCATGAATGTGAAAAAAAATCAAGAAACAGTAAAAGTAGAAATCTGGGTGTCAGAAAAATGTGGAAATAGCCAAAACAGAACCTAAGGCCAAAAAGGACAAAGATCACAGGAAGAATTTTTTTAAAAAAATCAGAACATTGTTAAATGAGACTGGAGATAGCACTACATCAGTAAAGACAATGAAGATGGAAACATGTATAGAAAAACAGGGAAAGTCTTGCAAAAGAACTCCAAACTGAGATGGAAATTCTAGCCTTGAGTTGGTATGCAAAACTCCACCAGTGAGCAAATAATAATTGATTCAAAGATTTTAAAAGTTGGAAATATTCTCTGTAGTAGAGATATCACATCGACTACAGTAGGAGTGTCCCATTCCCAAATATCTTAAAGATATTTCTTACTTGTAAGGACCTATAAATGAACACACACACACTCTCCTGGCCTTTCACAAAATGGTCAAACATGACTCTGCAGCCTTGCATGGTGTGGTGGGGGGCACAGAGCACCATGCAACCATGTAGCTGGCTGGCCCCATGGGAACCAAGCAGCTTTATTAATTCTAAATGCCTATCTTAGAATTTTTAAGAAACTTTTGAAATAAATATATAAACAAATAGTACGTGCAGGTGAAGTTAAATCAATACTATTGTCATTACATTAATGGTAATGAAATATCAGAAATATGGCAAGCAATGGAAAAAGCAATAGATGAAGAATCATACTCTGCCAGCTGATCTGAGAAGAACACAGTGCCTACCAGACTGGAAGAGACTTGTCCCTATCTACAATGCCAACACCAAAGAAAAAAGATTTAACAGAATGTGCAAACTGTTATACAATATCTTTAATTTACATGTTAGCAACATAATCCTTAAGACGATCCAGCCCAAATTACATGGAAGTGCTTTGGTTATGCAAGACTCTTGAGGATTTCATGAATAGCTATGAAAACAAACAAATGGGTCACAGAAAAAAAATTGAGTTCTCATTCAAAACACTATGACTTGACTCACATTATTATATTTTAGATATACCATGCAATAACCTAGCTTCCTTGAAAAATCTATAATAGGAAAGGCAGAATGATAGAGAAAACAAACAGCAGCAAGATGCATGGATTCAGAACAGTAATATATTGCTGTGGGAAGACTGAAAGCCAAGCTGAGGACAGATCACCCTAGAGAAGTTCTATCTGTGTGGTTGCTAAAGATTAACTCTGACTAATGGCACATAATCTGTCAATATAGAATATGACTATGCCAAGTATGTTAAGTACAAGTTTTAACATCATTAGTTTCCAATTCTTTATCAAATCATCCAGATTAGCATCAGTTTATGCTATATCATATTTCAATTAATTTTTGCTTTCTGGGGAAAAAAAAATCTGTGCCTCCTTATTCATCCCATGACCCTACCAAAACAATAAGCATTTGGTTTAATTCTCCTTTGCAGCTATTATTGACCTAAGCAGCTTCAAGCTCTTAATTTGCAAACATTCTTTTTTTATATTTCTTAATGTTTCCTATTTTCTGAAAAATCTATTTTGATTGCAGTGAATTACTATGACATTCCTTACAATTAGTGTATTGTTATAAACATTCTAAAAACTTTGATGAACATAACTTCTTAATTTGAAAAAATGTCATCTATTATATTGTATATCAAAAACAACTGTGGGAGAAAGTTACATCATATTCTTATTATTGCTTCTTTCTTTGGATAATCTGAATTTCTGATTGATTGATTTTATCATGATTAAATTATCTATGTGGTAGTTAAAAATAAATATAACTCAGATTTAACAGATAATCAGAGTTGGAAGGGAACTTGTAGGTCATCTAGTCCCTCCATCCAAGCGGGAGACCCTACACCATTTCTGACAAATTGCAGTCCAATCTCTTCTTGAAAGTCTAAAATGATGATGCTCCCACAACTTCCGAGGGCAAGCTGTTCCATTGCTTGATTTTTGTCATTATAAGAAAGTTTCTCCTTATTTCCAGGTTAAATCTCTCCTTGTTCATTTTCCATCCATTATTCCTTGTCTGGCCTACAGGCGCTTTAGAAAATAGCTTGACCCCCTCCTCTTTGTGGCAGCCCCTCAAATATTGGAAGACTGCTATCATGTCTCCCCTAGTCCTTCTTTTCACTAGATTAGCCAAGCCCAGTTCCTGTAACCGTTCTTCATATGTTTTAGTCTCCAGTCCCCTAATCATCTTGGTTGCTCTTCTCTGTACTTTTTCTAGAGTCTTGACATCTTTTTTATAGTGGGGTGACCAAAACTGGATGCAGTACTCTAGGTGTAGTCTTACTAAGGCTTTATAGAGTGGTATTAGTACCTCACTTGATTGTATCCTTCTGTTAATGCAATTTAGGGTTGCATTAGCTTTTTTGGTGGCTACTGCACACTGCTGCCTCATATTTAGCTGGTTGTCCGAGACCCCTCTCACAATTAGTATTCCATCATGCCTCATGAACACTACATGGTAAATGCTGCACCATTGATAAAGGGGAGTTCAAACTGTCATATTTAAAAGATCATTTAGGCCATTTACTCTGTCTTCCATGCCTAGTTCCATACTAAAGCATTCATAACATACTCCAAAGTATCCATTACATACATTAGCTTCTGTTAAAAAGCAAGCAAGTATACAAAAATGTCAGCACTTACAGGTACAATTCTAATAAAAGTATGGAATTCAAGATTAACTTTTAAAATTGCTATTTAACAGGTGTACCTGGGCAATTTGGCTGAACTCAAAGCTAAGCAGACAAAACCAGAAGGAAATCTCAGAGAAATAATTTAGTCTGAGGGAGTGAGGGGAGTGGAATGGACAACATCCCGGAAGAAGGCAATAGCAAATCAGGTCCATGAATCTACACCCAGAAGCTGAGCTTGATTCAAAGAAGATTTGAATGTCTGTAGTGTCCAAGTTGTTAGTTAAATATAGTGAAATAGCCCATAGGTAATATTTATATAGACAATATTCTCATAGTTCACATAATCCAGTGAAGAAACTAAATATCTATCATGTAATCTGCAACTCTTACACTGCAAAAACATATGGACTACACAACTTGATCAGGGCAAAGCAATAGATGCAATATACATAGACTTCTGTAAAGCCTTTGATTCAGTGGTACACGACAAACTACTCCTAAAACTAAAATCTCTGGACACCTGCATAACTGGATAGAAACATTCCTGTCAAACAGACAACAAATGGTCAAAACTGGGAGCGTCCTATTAAATTCTGTACCTGTCAACAGTGGTGTCCCCCAAGGCAGTGTTCTAGGACCAACTCTTTTCATACTCTACATAAATGACCTCTGTGATCATATCACGATCAAGTACATTCTTCGCTGATGATGTAAAGCTATTCAACACCACAGACAATACTGCTACCCTTCAAAAAGACCTTGACTATATATCAGAATGGTCAAACAAATGTCAACTTCAAATCTCAACAAATAAATGTTCTGTCCTACATATTGGCAAAAAAAATCAGAAAATAAAATACAGGCTGAATAGTCAAGAGTTTGTTGATGATCCAAATGCTGTCAAGGATCTTGGAATACTCATCTCAAATGACCTAAGTGCTAGAGCCCACTGTAACTACATAGCCAAAAAGGCATTAAGAGTTGTTAACCTAATCTTACGTAGCTTTTTCTCTGGTAATATTACACTAATAACTAGAGCATACAAAACATTTGCTAGACCAATACTCGAATACAGCTCATCAGTCTGGAATCCACATTACGTATCTGATATTAACACAGTTGAGAAAGTCCAGAAATATTTCACTAGAAAAGTTCTCCACTCCTCTACTCATTGCAGAATACCTTATGCCACCAGACTCGAAATTCTAGACCTAGAAAACCTAGAACTACGCTGCCTTCGGTCCGATCTAAGTATAGTATATAAAATCATACGTTGCAATGTTCTACCTGTCAATGAATACTTCAGCTTTAACCATAACAACACTAGAGAAAACAATAGATACAAACTAAAAGTTAATCTCACCAAACTTGATTGCAGGAAATACGACTTCAGCAACAGGATGGTCAATGTCTGGAATACTCTACCTGACTATGTGGTTTTTTTCCCCAAACTCCAAAAACTTTGACCTTAGACTGGTTACTATTGACCTCACCCCTTTCCTAAGAGATCTGTAAGGGGCGTGCATAAGAGCACCAACGTGCCTACTGTCCCTGTCCTAATGTTTCTTATATATAATTTTATAAGAAACTATATATAAGAAATTATATATATATATATATATATATATATATATATATATATATATATATATATATATATATATATATATATATATATATATAATTTTTCTTATATGTATCCATGTATTCGTAACTATGTTTTTACCTATTATCTTGTAAGCAATTGACAAATAAAATAAATAAAAAATAAAAAAAATAAAATGTCTCCAGATTTCTGCAAATTATTGTGTATCTTTTTTGTTGTTGTTGTTGAATGGTTAAGAAAATATAAACTGTTATTGATAATCACACAAACTACTAATGGATAGGAACACATACATCAAGTAAGCTTACTATTACCGTGCTTCTCAGAAAATAAGGCTGGGCCTTATTTTCTTTTGACTCCCGAAAAAATGGCTAGGCCATCTTTTCGGGGGTAACTTAATTTCTTCTCCCTGCACCCTCACCTAGAGCACCCTGTGGGCAGACATGCCTTGCCACCAGCCGCTCCTAATGGCTGATCATGGTGGAGTGCGGAGAGCTCCCCACCCCACCAAACGCCTTTGCTGCAGACCTGGGTATGGTGCTGGTTGCAGGTTGGGTAAGCAGGTGGCGACGTGGATGTTGGCCTCGGTGGTGGTGGGGCACTTTGCATCACGCACGCCACTGTTGCTTCCTCCGCTGCCATTGCTTTCCCTTCTGCCTGGCCTACCCGGTCTGCAGCAAAGGTACTTGGTGGGGGTAGGGAGCTCTCTGCGCTCCGCCATGATCGGCCGTTAGGAGCGGCTGGTGGCAAGGTGTGGCTGCCCATGGGGCACTCTTAATGGCAAGTTCCCCCCCGCCCTCCCCCCTATTTCTCATGTTTTAAACTAGACCTAACTTTGGGGGAAGGGGCTTAATTTCCCCTTTTGCCTAGAAAACATGCTGGGTCTTCCTATTGGGGGGGCATATTGTTGGAGAAACACTGTAGTATTGTATATTTTAGAACAATTTGATACTGCAATCCTGAATCTATTTATAGATAAGCATCTATGAACACTTGTTATTATTTTATTTATTTATTAATTGCATTTATATACCGCCCTTCTCCCAAGGGACTCAGGGCGGTGAACAGCTCATCTAAAAACCCCACAGAAAATACAAAAGTTAAAAAGTAATTAAATTTAAATCAGCTGCATACTAAAATTAGGAAAAACCCCCCCCACCCTTAAAACCCAATTTAAAATTAAAAATGGAGATCAAATTTAAAATCATCATCTCAGCCCAGGCCGGCCTGCTCAAAGAGCCAGGTCTTTAACGCGCGCCTGAAGGCCCTCAGGTCCGTGCCGGTACGAAGTTCCGGTGGCAGAATATTCCAGAGGGCGGGGGCACCCACAGAGAAGGCCCTACTCCTTGGCGCCGCCAGACGACACATAGCGGCCGACGGCACCCGGAGCAGACCCTCCCTGTGGGAACGCACCGGCCTGTTGGAGAACGTTGGCAGAATGCGGTCCTGAAGGTAACCTGGTCCCATGCCATGGGTCGCCCTAAAGGTCAAAACTAGAACCTTAAAGCGAACCCGGAGAGCCACCGGCAACCAATGCAGCTCGCGCAGGAGAGGCGTCACATGGGCGCTACGTGACGCCCCCATAATCACCCGCGCGGCTGCATTTTGCACCAACTGGAGTCTCCGGATGCTCCCCGCAGGGAGCCCCATGTAGAGGGCATTACAATAGTCCAGGCGAGAGGTGACAAGGGCCTGAGTGACCGTGCGCAAGGCGTCCCGATCCAGGAAGGGCCGCAACCGGTAGATCCGATGGATCTGATGAAACGCCCCCCTGGAGACGGCCGCAATGTGATGTTCAAGCGACAGCCGTACATCCAGGAGGACTCCCAGGTTGCGAGCCCTCTCTGTGGGGGGCAAAGCTTCCCCCCCAATAGCCAGCGAAGGTGTCAGCTGGCTATATCGGGGCGCCGGAAACCACAGCCACTCGGTCTTGGATGGGTTGAGCCGAAGCCTGTTCCCGCCCATCCAGTCCCGCACGGCCCCAGGCACCTAGACATAGCCCCCACAGCATCGTTGGGGTGGTCCGGAGTGGAGATGTACAGCTGGGTGTCATCTGCATACAGATGACACCTCACTCCAAGACCACGGATGATCTCGCCCAGCGGCTTCATGTAAATGTTGAACAGGAGGGGAGAAAGGACCGACCCCTGAGGCACCCCACAAACCAGGGGCCTAGAGGTGGACCTCTCCCCCCCCGCCAACACGAATTGCGAACGGTCAGAGAGGAAGGAGGAGAACCATCGAAGGACTGTTCCCCCAATCCCCAACCCCCCCAACCGTCGCAATAAGATACTATGGTCGATAGTATCAAAAGCCGCCGAGAGATCTAATAGGACCAGGACAGAGGAGAACCCTCTGTCACGAGCCCTCCAGAGATCATCAACCAACGCGACCAATGCCGTCTCAGTGCTATGTCCAGGCCTGAAGCCCGATTGGAACGGATCGAGGTAAGTAGCTTCCTCCAGGTACCGGGGGAGCTGACGTGCCACCACACTCTCAACAACCTTCGCCACGAAGGGAAGGTTGGAGACTGGACGATAGTTGTTTAAAATAGCTGGGTCCAGGGAAGGCTTCTTGAGGAGGGGGCGCACCACCGCCGCCTTCAAGGCGGTAGGGAGCACCCCCTCTCTCAAGGAAGCGTTGACAATCCCCTGGAGCCAGCCTCGTGTCGTCTCCCTGGCGGCCGAAACCAGCCAGGAAGGACACGGGTCCAATAAACAGGTGGTGGCATTCAGACCCCCCAGCAACCTGTCCACACCCTCGGCGGTCACAGGATCGAACTCCCCCCAGATAACACTCTCAAGACCTGCCCCGGACACCTCCCCCGGGACCACCCAATTGGAGTCGAGCCCCTCCCGAATCTGAGCGATTTTATCATGCAGAAATCGGGAAAACTCCTCCGCCCTACCCTGCAAGAGGTCATCCCGCGCTCTCGGTTCAAGTAGAGAGCGGGTCACTCTAAACAGGGCGGCAGGCCGATTTTCTGCTGATGCAATAAGGGCGGAGAAATACGAAGATTTCGCCGCCCCTATCGCCACAAGGTAAGTCTTAATATGAGATCTCACCTGTGTTCGGTCAGACTCAGAACGGCTCGCCCTCCAAATGCCCTCTAGACGTCTTTTCCGGCACTTCATCTCCCGTAGCTCCTCCGTATACCACGGAGCCAAATGGGATCTGTGCCGGGTCAGAGGTTGCAGAGGCACAACTCGCTCTAGGGCCCCGGCGGCCAACCCATCCCAGGTGGCCACCAGGTCTCCAGGCGAGCTGAGAGCCAGATATTCAGGAAATGGCCCAAGCTCCCTCTGGAACCGATCCGGGTCCATTAGGCGTCTGGGGCGGAACCATCTAAGTGGCTCCGCCTCCCTGCGGTGGGGGGTAGCGGAACAGAAATCCAGCCTAAGGAGGGAATGATCTGTCCATGACAAGGGTGTAATAACTAAATCCCCCCAATTACAGTCATTCAACCACTGCCCAGAGACAAAAATCAGGTCCAGCATGTGTCCTCCTATGTGAGTGGGGGCAGAAACTAACTGGGTCAGGTCCATGGCCGTCATGGAAGCCAAGAACTCCCGGACCAACCCCGAGGTTTCACCGAGCGATGGCAGGTTGAAATCCCCCATGACCAAAAGCCTAGGGGTCTCAACCGCCAGCCCGGCTATTACCTCTAGGAGTCCGGGTAGGGCCGATGAGACGTGGCAGGGAGCCAGGTACGCCATCAAAAGACCCATCTGTACCCCTTGCCCCCACTTCACAAATAGAGATTCACAGCCAGCCGTCTGAGGGACAGTGGCCTCCCTAGGACAAAGGACTTCCTTTATAAGCACCGCTACCCCACCACCCCTTCCCTGAGCCCTAGGCTGGTGAAATGCAAGGAAACCTGGTGGGCACATCTCAACCAGAGGGACACCGCCCTCTGGGCCCAACCAGGTTTCGGTGACACCTACCAGGTCCGCGGCCTCCTCCTGAACCAGATCATGGATCAGGGGAGCCTTATTAACCACGGACCTGGCATTGCACAACAACAGCCGGGTATTCAGGGCCTGAGATTCCGGACAACCAGGGCTGCAGGATGGGTAAAGAGGGTCGGAGCGCGCTACCGCTTGCAGACATCGGGAGCGCGATCCCCTTACCGGATATGGCCCTCTACCCCCAGCATATCTACCTCTCCCAGTCACCGTGCTAATAAAATTAGCCCCCCGCTGCCCACCCCCTGTCTGCCACCCCGACACAGGAACCCCCGAGGCCCCCCAGGCGCGCGTGCCGGCCTGGCTGCCCCCAAATCCATGCGGGCTGTCTCCCCCGCCCGCCCTGGATCCTTCCAACCCCTTAAAAAATCCCATTAAAAATTTAATCACAGGTTTAGAACATTTCCTCCGGTTTCTTCGGCCCCACCATCGCTCCGGATCCCAGGATCCCTCATCACAAAAGGTCTTAGAGAGTCTTGGAGGCCACCTGAGGGAGAGGGGGGCATCCCTCAGGGCCCAGAGCTCTGCCCTCGAATAAGTCCGTGGTCCCGGCCACCTCGACAGTCTTGGAGTGCCTGCAGTCTCTGCCATCCTCTGGCCGCGGAAAAAATCCAGGTAGGCTGGGGTATATGCCGCCTTCCCCCAGTTGTCCCACCTCTGCCACCGGTGGGGCCCCCGGGGGGGAAAAGGTCACAGGCAGAGCTAATCCCCCCCCTGGGCCCACCACCTCTGCCACCGGTGGGGGCCCCAGGGAAAAAAGGGGAACAACCATGGCTCCGCCTAAGCGGCCCACGGGGGCATCGGCACCACCACTCCTCAGCCGAGCTCCTCCGTGGGTCCCCCAGCCTGCGCGTCATCCTCGGGGCCGTCAAGGGTGCCCTAGGTCCACTCCAGGGCCGCAACTGCAATAGGCCCGTGTCAGGACCAACCGGAGCCTCCCAAGACCGCCCCGGCCCAAGTGAGGTCGCCGAGCCTGCCACGCCGCCGTGCCTCACTGGGGGCGCCAAGGCCTTTTCACCGCCCCTTGGAACTCCGGGGGTGTCACGGCCGCTGTTCCAAGGCCTCCGCGGCTGTAGCAAGGCCGCCGAGGCCAGTCCAAGGCCCTCCAAACGGCCCCCCTGAATCGGCCCCGCCCTGGGGAATCCAGGGCCGCCACACTCCTCAGGGGGCCGCTGGGGCCATGCCGTGACATAGTCTCTGTACAGGACGCCGCCACAACGACCCCAGAGGCAGCCGCCGCCGCCGCCGCCGCGGCCACCGCCGCCGCCGCTGCTGCTGTCGCCGCCGCCACCAGGCGCTCGTCCACAGACACCCCGCTCCGCTGACCGCCGACTTACTCCGCCGACCGCCGACCGCCGGGAAAGGCCTCCGGGGCCTCCACGATCGACTCGGAGCTTGTGAATGATTTTTGCATAATTATCCATAAGATCACATTGTACAAGCAACACACTTGACAGACTTCAGGAGTTCTTGTGGATTGTTCACTCTGCACATATATAGAAATTCATAAACACTTGCTGGCTTCACTCCATCAAGCCTTTATTATATAGGCTATACCAGTGGTGGCTAATCTTTTTGGCACTGAGTGTTGAAATGGGAGTGTGTGTGCATGTTCTTGTACCGAAAATCAGAAAAGCAGCTCCCTGATGCGCATGTGTGGTAGCACCAGAAACTGGAAGCTTAGTTTTTTGGCACGCTCATGCATGCCGGCCACTCGGTCTTCCAGTTTCTAATGCACATGTGTGTGCAAAGACCAGCTGGCCAACGCGCATGCGCATTCCATAACCCAGAAAAGCAACAGGCAACAGCTGGCGTGTCAGGAGAGATGGTTTTTTGTGCCATTCTGGCATGCATAGCATAGGTTCGCCATCATGGGGCTATACCCACAAAACTAGATAAACAAAATTGCTGCCTTTACAGGAAGGTGGAATCTGTCACTTTGGAGGTTGCTGTAGGAAAAGCACAGAGATAAGTCAGATGCAGCAATAAGAGAGAAAAAGGAAGGGCAGAAGAACCCTGTTCTGGCAAGTAAGGATAGTTGTTGGAAAATCATGCTGTTTTTCTTTCTAGAAAAGTTCCACACTTATTGCAAATGGGAAAAATGCTCATTGATTAAAAAGGGAGTGGGGCAATAGAAGTTGTCTTAAGTGAAATGACAATCAAAATTAATAGAAGAAATGAGTTGCTATTCCTTCATAAGTCTTAAAAATTAAAATTGGTTTATGGGTTATAGTTTGTCCTGTTCTGTCCTGTCCTGTTCTGTTCAGTAGCAATGGGCCATTGAGATCCTTTTCTTCAATGAGACAGTTGGAACGATGGAAGCCACCAGTTTCTGACATTTCTATCTTAATTCCATTTTTTTTAGTGAAGATGGTGTTGAATTTCTAATGGAAAACATTATTTTATGTCCAATTGCTTTAATAGAACCTAAGCAGGTATCACCAGTTTAAAGGCCTATTGAGAAGAAATATTTAACAAATAGCTAGTATCTATGTAGCTATTTAATTTATGAAGCTGTTTAACAAATAGCTGGTATCTATGTATTGAAGACACCTATTGACACAGGTGAAAATGTATGGCTGAGGACTTTTATGTATATATGAGTTGATCTCAATTCTGAGGTCCTGATTTGAGTTTATTTATTCACAAAAGAAAATCTATTTTTTATATAGCAATGCTTTGTCTTTTCCTAATTTGATCAAAATACGGATTCATTATTCAATATAACATGTGGCCCTTTCATTTAGTTAAATGCATAATTAAGGTACTTTACTTATTTTTTTTTACTAATATTGAAATTAATTTTGTTTATTTGCTATGATGTTGTAGATTTATAATTTATCTCACAACATTCAATTTTATACAGGTAGTGCTCAACTTACAACAATTCAGTTAGTGACTGTTCAAAGTTACAACGACACTGAAAAAAGTGATTTATGACTGTTTATCACCCTTACAACCATTTTGACAATCCCATGGTCACATGACCCAAATTCAGACACTTGGCAACTAATTCATATTTATGATACTTGCAATGTCCTGGAATCATGTGATCACCTTTTGCAACTTCTGACAAGCAAAGTCAATAGGGAAGCTAGATTAACTTAACAACTATGTTACTAACATAAGAACTGCAATGATGCAAAGATTATAAAATGGGGCAAAATTCACTTAACAACAGAAATTTTGGTCTCAGTTGTGGTCATGACTCCAGAACTACCTGTAAGTTGCATTTTTAAAGAAAAATAAATGTATTCATATTTTAAACTTATTTGTATGTAATTTTAAGTATTTCATAAAATTAATCAGTTAATAAGCACTGTTCAATCCAGCATTTCCTTTTACCTAATACAATTCCATATAATAATGCATTGTATTTGATATACTAATATGTCTTTTGGTATTCTTAGGGATTTATTCCTTAGGAACATAAGAATCAATAAAACTTCTGAATAGATGACAACTGAATTGCAGTTTTGCTAAACTTGAAAAACACTTAAAAATGTCAACAACTAAAAAATGGAATAGTAAATGCATACCACAAACTTTAGACAATGCAGCTCTGTTCCCATTTTAAATGTCTTACAGATATGTACATCATCTAGCCACATTTATTTGTGCCCAGCCATTAATATTTCATGTGAAATGGAAATTAAAATAAATATTACTGACAGTATTGTTATTCCTTGTCTGCAGCTCCATGGGCACATCTATATATACCCTCCATTTCATATAATAGGCAGCTTCATTTTTAAATATCTGCAGGTATTGCAGGATGCTTCTGGCATTACTTGTCTGTCAATGTTTATCTGAAATAAGTTTACATATACAGCAATCATTTCCTAAAATATTTGAAGGAGTGAGGCTAGCACCATGCTCAAAGCAGGGGTGGGATTCTACAAGTTCTCACGTATTTGCTAGAACCGGTTGTTAACATTCTAAATAGTTCGGAGAATCGGTTGTTAAAAGAAATTACTGGCCTAATCCTGTAAGGAAGGCAGGAAGGAAACATTATGGTGTTGCTTACAGAAACTGCCTCTCCGTTAACCCTTATTACATTCTTGGCAGGACTAGACTTCCAGTCTCTGGAACTTCTCTGGAGCTTTTTCCCCCTCCCTTGCTAGCACTTTGCTTGTATGGAGTGACCATTTAAAGTTACAGTGCCACTGACAAAAGTGACTTATGACCATTTTTCACATGACTGTTGCAGCACCCCACAGTCATGAGAGGCCAGGTGAGGAGATGCATGCCTCAATGTGAATGATATTGAGTTGGCCACACCCAGCCAATAACATGACCACCAAGCCATGCCCACCACCTAAGCCATCCCCACAGAACCAGTTGTTAAAAATTTTGAATCCCACCCCTGGCTCAAAGTATAGAAAACTATTTCCTAACTCTTCTTGGAATATCCACATCAATATTGTATAGTTACATGGGTATTCCAGAGAGTATTTGGAAAGAAGCCTATGGCCTTAAAAAGATCTGTTGATCTGTGCAAAAGTGTCATGTTTTTAAACACTTAAAGAAAGATATAACATAGAAAATAAGCGACTTTTGAGTTTGATCTGAAATTCTAAAGTGCATACAGTTATAGTAAATGGAGTAGATTTTGTCTGATACACACATTTGGGCAATCATGTTATACTTAGCTCTGCTTTTATTTTTGGCATATTCAAATTAGTATTTTATATATGTCAGTTTAATTAGAGATGAGAATCTGGTCAGGGTCTTGCTAGTTAAGAAACCATAAAATGTCGAAGGCAGAAAGCTGTTTCAGATTAATACACTTATCTTTAAAGTAAGGATATAAGAAACTGTATTTGATACTATAGATGTATCAAAAATCCTATCTGTGGCATTACAGGTAGTCCTCAACTTACAACCAGTCATTTAGAGACTGTTCAAAATTTCAATAGACCTACAGTTCCTGAGGTTACTTATGGCCTGGATTCAAAGTTCTGATGTTGCCCACCATGGTCACATGACTGCACTTCAGTTGCTCAGCAGTCAGGTTGCATTTATGGTACAGCATCTTTCAGTCACAGACCGCATTTTATGATGGATTTGCTGAAAACCAATATTTATTTGTTTTTTTGTGTGTGTGAACTATTGATTTGCTTAATGACTGCCACATTCATGTAATGACCACTACGTTCACTTAATGACTGCTAAAAAAAGTCATAAAGTTGGGTCAATGTGTGATTGACCACTTTATGACATCACAAATTATGACCATGATGAGAGCCTTATTTTTCTAGTCACATTTGTTCTTCAGTTGGTGATTTGATATAACCATTTAATCTCTTTTGACTGGTTCTATAAGTACCAAACCAATTTTAGATAACCACTACAGAATATAGTATTTCCCTGCTAACATTTTCAAGTTGAAATTTCTTTTGAGTGAAATGTGATATGAAAAAATGGCAGCATTTCAAAAGGTAAAGCCTTCGTATTGATGGTTTAAGAATAGCACATTTGTTATAAACAGCTTTTATACTAAATCCAAGTAATTAACATCCAAACATCTTATTGGTTTTCTATTTCTATTACATTTCTTTTGCTTAGTAAAAAAAAAAAGGATTTTTTTTCCTCTTCTTCTACCAAGGAATTATTCCCTTTCCTTTCCTTTTCTTCCCTTCTCTTCTCTTCCCTTCTCTTCTCCTCCCTTCCCTTCCTTTTTTGTACTGGGAAAAGCACATCTACATTCATAACCTAATGCCAGGAATAAAATTCACTAAAATGGTTAAGTCTACCCAAAAATAACTTTGGCAACTCTTAGCATTATGAACTGAATTCAAAGCACTGTTGTTAACTGGAATCTTTGTACTATTTTATGAAGACTGTGAATATAAATGCTACATTGGAAAAAGTAACTCTAATGTGTTCTTTATTTTTTTTAAATGTAATAATACAAGAGTTCAAAGAAACAAATGTCATTAAATGTTTAAAACACCTAAAACATTTAAAATACCTAAAAATAAATCTTTGGAATATCTCAGATTGGCAATAAGTGCAGTATATTAAAAAGAGCCTCAGACTACATTTGTGTGTACAGTTCTAGTTTGAAAAACTAGAATATGTAGATGGTTATTTCTTTCCAAAATCAAGAATAATTGGAAAAATGAAAAATAATAATTAGTATTTTCACTTGCCATTTAATTTGAGAAAACATGCCTTAATGCATTGGGCCAAAAAGCATTGACACAAAATAAAACATTGTGTCAGAATTCTGCATTCAGATAGTTATGATTATTATCCCATAAAAGAGGATAAGGAAGATATATAGAATTATCCACATGTTGTAATGAAAGTACTATACTATTTAACTCAGAAGGTAAACATGTTGCTATAGTTCCTTTGATAAATACATTACAATATATATGCATTTGATAAAGACTACATTTAGTGCAGGAAGGATATAAACTTTTCAAATTACAAATAAGAAAAAACACATTGTAAGGTAATTATTCACCTGACATGAAATATGTCATACATGCATAATCTAGGAAAATCTTTTCTAACTTAACTTTCCTCCACCCACTGAATAAAAAATAAAATGCTACTTAAGGGATTTCTAGACATACTGGGCACATCGGCGAAGCATACACTCTATTAAAAAGCATTTCAGCAAAGTCAGTAACAGATTGGGAAGTACCATAGGGTTAAAAAGTACCAATGTATTGGGCAGTTTAATCAAGATTTATAAATATGATATTAATGTTACAGCACAGATTGTTTTCAGTAAGAAGTTTAAAATGTCAGATTAACATATATTTTAAAAAAATAAATTTTTGCACAATTTCTTTCACGTTATAAAAAATTGGGTCCAATGCAGTATTCCTTAACACTGCATTTTATAGGCATGCAAGCATACATTTTAATAGATACTAAAGATAAGTAATTGAGGAAAACTAGTATTGATAATATACAGTAAATCAAATCAGTTTTAAAGTGTTTACAGTGAAGTTGAAAGAACTGAATCCAGTTTACACACATATATCAGAGATCATATTACATACTATCCTAAGAAGTAAATGTTTAAAAAAATTAACAAAACTAGTTTTTCATCTGTTTACAGTGTTCCTTGTTTAAGCCAAGAAATTATAAAGTATGTTTTCTCCTTTCCTTTGTTTATGAAAAGAGTTTTAAATTACTCCATCTGTCTCTGTCTTTCTTATATGTGCTTTTGCAATTTTTACTATTTCATTTCTTCTTCACTGCATTCTTAATCTTCCATATTTTCTGAAAACAAGATTTTGTTATTAAGGCTAAGCATTTCTTCCCTACGAAGTATGAGAACCATATCTACTTGCCTCTTGGCAATTTCCCAGCATTTCCAAGGATTTGTGCAAAATATCCACAGAAAAGGAGAAAGACCAATCTTGATATCATATTTCCAAACAAAAAAATCCACTGTTAAAGATGCTGAAGAGTGTCATACAAGGTAATGCAGCTGCAATGAACTGAACGGTTCTCTCTGTCACACAGACAGCTAAACTTTGACAGTTTAGTTTACACTGTGGGAGGAGACAGGATGACATCATAGCAACTCTCTGGAAAGATAATTTAAATATAATGGTATTACCAACCTCCTGCTTGAAACACAGCACTTGGAGCTCTGATGCGAAATTCCTTCTATAAAATGTGTAGAAGTTTAATTACTTGCATGACTCTAAAAGTTTGCATAAATCCCAAGAACACATAATTTTCATGAACTGGAATAAAAACAGTCTTGAAACACATAAAAGATATTAAAAGCTTGAACTAATAATTCTGTTAACAAGGTTAATTGAGAAATTGGCAGGAAAGATTGAATCTTTCCTCCAGTGACTGGACACTGTTTTCCACTGTCATAGTTGTTTTTATGAGTTCTCCAGTAAAACATTGAATCTTTTTTTATAACAAGTGTTAATGTAAGTGAATCCACAGATTTCTTTATATATTGATAGATAGAATAATGCAAGGATAGACTCTTCCAGCCAGAGGTGGTATTCAGCAGGTTCTGACCAGTTCTGGAGAACTGGTAATGGAAATTTTGAGTAGTTTGGAGAACCGGCAAATACCACATCTAACTGGCCCCATCCCCATCTACTCTTTGCCTCCCGAGTCCCAGCTGATTGGCTGAGTCTTTTTTTGTTGCCCTGCACAGGAGAACGGAGCTGGAAAGCAGGTTAGTGAGGTGTGGAGAGAATGGGATCTTGTGGTATCCTTCCCCTGCTATGCCCACTAAGCCACGCCCACCAAGCCATGCCCACAGAACCAGTAGTAAAAAAATTTGACTCCCACCACTGCTTCCAGCTAAGGTGACATGCCGAGGAAATACCAATCAGGAGCTCTGGGCAAGTAGGGTCTGGACAGAACATTAAGAAATTGCTATGATCAAACCTAAGGAAGGCTTTGAAATTCACAGTGGAAGTTCTTTAACTAGCCTTATTTCTAGCTGGTTTGAACAGAGGAACTATATAGTTGAAGGCTACAGTGTAGGAGAGCCAAAAGTCAAATATGGTGTTATGATCAAGATGTAACAAAAGATTATAAGTGAATGACTACATTATGAAGAGGAATCTACTTTTAGGTGAAAATTATATTTCTATTGTAATAGAAAATTCTATTCCCGTGATGGAGAACCTATGGCACACGTGCCGGAAGTGACATGCAGAGCACTTCTGCCAGCACATGAGAGGTCACCCAGAAGAGCCCCACTGCGCATGTTCATGCACTGCCCACCCGACATCTGATTGTCGGATATCTGGTGCACATGCACAGGGGCACAGGGGGCAGTGGGCTCAGGATGCATATGTGCATGTACAGAGATATATGCCATGCGGGGGGAATTGCATGTGTATACACAGAGATGTGTGGCGTGCAGGGGAGTCATGCATGCATACGCAGGAGGCATGGGGGAGCATGCATTGCCTTCTGGGTGCTGGCACGCAAGTGTGCACACTCAAGCATGAGCGCAATTTTCAGCACGCGAGCCCAAAAAGGTTAGCCACCACCACTGTTCTATTCTATCACTCTATTTTGATGACTTTTTGTCACAAATGTCCCTTTCAGATATAGACACAGTGAACAGAATCTTAACTAAATATCTGATATTGTCCATTCAGAAACAGGTGCCAAACAAAGAAAAATGTATCAGTTGTTGAGACAGGAAAAATAGACCTTAAGCATATGAAATAGGCATCTTCAGAAATTAAGATAGTACATTTGCCAAAAAGGAGCAAAAAAACAAAATCAGGTTTCTGTTGGTTTAGCAAACGCTGTAGATCAAGAATCCTATTTGGTGCCAATAGAATTGCTTGCAGAGGATGTTCCAAGATCAATTTTAATAAATTTATGAAATGGTTCTACATTTTATATGAATATTATATTTGAGTACCCCTAAAGGTTTTACTATTTTATATTTGAAGAGTTTACAATTTAATTATGTCATCAATTTCATATTACATTTATTTCTCTTTATTTTCAACATATTCAGGATATTTTCTTTGTTTATTCAGAGTTCTATAGTTTACTGACTATGATGTCCACTGATCCATTTAACTGAACTTCCTGCTCTGTATTCATAACAAATCCTATATTTTGCAATCCTTTGGTAAAACTAAGAAATCCAATAAACAAGCACATATTATAGAAGTCTTTTACCATTTAGTGTTTATGCAATCCCCAAAGCAAAGAATGTTACATAACATATGCTAAACTGAGAAGGGGCAATTTTGAAGAATTTAAATATAACCCATAATTTAATATTTAGTTTTCTTATATCAAGCAATTTTGTAGCATGATCTAGTTCTTTTTAATACAGTTGTAGAATTCGTGGATTTGTTATGTTTCTATAGTAATAAGTAAATCTTATTAGTGTTAAATATTAAGGTCTGTTCCATAATATAAGATTCTATTAGGCAAAGATATGGTTTCTGGTCAAAAGGTAATACAGTAAACATTCAGTGCTATGTTGTTTCTAATGGGGCAAACAGCAACTTGTGCAGAAAAGAGTGTTTCGTAAGTAAGAAATTACAGATGGACTTAAATTCTCTTTATTGTCAAAATGATTTTAATACCCTACTGTTCTGCTATTATTAATTCTTATACCCCTTTGTTCTGAAAGGCATTAGTTATCTTGGAGAGTCCCAGAGCAGCTTATCACATAATAAAAGACTTGACACCCTTTATAGATGCAGTAAAAAAACAGGTTGGAAAGGAAAAAGAAAATAAAATAACTTGGGCAACAATTCTTAATGATTTATGGAGCTGTAACACTCAGCCATTTGAACTCCTACTATTACAGCTCAAGGAGTAACGGAACAATTGCTATATTGGTATCTCTCACAGAGTAATTGTCAAAATGGTTTCTATGTGGAGGGATAGATTAGATAAATATGCTTTATTTCAGCCAAAGTCCAAGAGCTTATAATAATATATGGGGACAAAATGTCCAGGTAGGAATATGGAACAAAATAAAAACACCCATTAATATAAATTGGTTATACTGGTTAAGTATATTAACTGAAGAAGGCAATAAATTTCAAATTTTACAATAGGTAAATTCCAATTCAATTCAGTGGTTTGACTGTATTGCAAAATTTAGTCACTGGAAACTCCAATATGTAATAAAATATATATTTCTCTCTATTGCTGCTAGGTTGAGTATTCTACCTGCCAGGATTAATAATCTGGAGGGAACCTGAAGTAGGTGAGTATTACTTTCAGTACCAGAAAGAGTGTCTAGATTTTCCAAATTAACAGACCATATACAGTTTTTCCCTTGGGTGTGATTATATAGAAATTTAGAACATACATAGTGCTGTAAAACACTATGGGCTCTACTGTTGTCGCTATATATTTAAGGATACTGAAAGGGTGGTGGTGTATGAGATCAAGATAGAAATGGCATGAAATGTAGTTCTGTTCATTTGCTTATTAACTTTGCTTTTAAGCTTTTTACCGGCTGAATTTATATAGACTTTGGAATACAAATTTGGTCTAGAAGTTAAAATAGATACCAGGATAGAAAATGGGAGACTATAAGTTCAAGTCTTGACTTAACCATGAAAGCCAGGTGAGAGACTTCAGATTAGTCACTCTATTTCAGTCCAACCCACATTAATAGGGTTGTTATAGAGAAAATAGAAGGAGGAAGATATGTTGGATAGTTCACCATCTTGAGTTATTTAAAATAATAATAAAGGTGGGATAGACAGATAGATAGATAGATAGATAGATAGATAGATAGATAGATAGATAGATAGATAGATAGATAGATAGATAGATAGATAGATAGATAGATAGATAGATAGATAGATAGATAGACAGATAGATAGATAGACAGTCAGTGATCAGTATACCAGTGGCAATTTTTTTTTTGTTATTTCATGGAAAAATGTAGATTTCTAGAGATACAGAGACTTCCAAAATTTGTTTCAGTCTATGCTTTAATTGTTATAACCTTAGGTGGGCCTCAACAAAAATATACCCTGTCTGTAATTGAAAAAGAAAATGGGTAACTGAACCTGGAATCCAAGCTCAGATTTTAGGCACCTGAATTGCACTGAGTTTAGTGCCAAGGCATCTTTGTACACATAACACTGCACAGTGAGGGAAACAACTTAAAACTTTGGACTTAAATGTAATTGCAGCAGACACAATTAATTTCTATTTGATTTAAGTTAATTAATTTCCCTTTGATTTGCATAGCTTTGCCTGCAGCATAAGATTAGAGAGCTGTAGCTTCCAAGAGATTGGAGATAAATGCCAAGAAATTTGTAGGCCTTTGTCTGAAATTGTTAAGGTAAAATGTCGAACTGGTTAAGCATACAAGTCCCATAATGCATCACTGCATATTCCCCTCCCACCAGTTATAAAGGATGCTCTGTTTTGGTTTTGAACTCTCTCTTGTTTACCTCCTGGAGGAGTGAGCATGGACGTGAATTGGTTTGCTTTTTCTACAATAAAAGAATGATTCTGACTGCAAATAGTTTGGATGTTGATTTTGGCTTAGATCCATTATAAGTTATCAACAGAAATGCTATTAACTTTTCAGGTGCAAGCAAGCTTAAACCCTTGTAAAAATTATAGCCTTAATTTTTTATTTCAGTCTGGCAGAACCGTGCAATTTGCAGACTTTGTTAATCCCACCCACAATCCCACTTGATATACATAGATAGATAGATAGATAGATAGATAGATAGATAGATAGATAGATAGATAGATAGAGATAGAGATAGAGATGTATATATATAATCATAACTGAATACTAGATTTGGAGAAAGGAATAGGTAGACTCAGGTTCCTATAAAATAAAATACAGAATGGTACATCCTAAAGTTTAGATGGTATTAGGCGTCTCTCTCTGAGTTCAATCTCTGAAGAAGCAGAGGAAAAAGACACCAGGGCAAAGAGTCTTTTTTTAATTTTTTTGGCTTGGGTTGTCTTATTCAGCAGTTGGCACTACATTTTTTTTTCAGAAGACCATTATGCTCTTTTTTTGTGTAAAAACAATGTTTCCTGGGAATACCAGGATTTTAAAGCTTTGTGTACAGATAACTAAGACTTTGGCCTGGAATACATTTCTTGTCAAAACTAGATTTGGAAGATATAATGTGAAAATATGGAGGGAACCCAAGGAGTAAATTTTAAACAGTTTTAAAATGAACTGATGATATTTTGATAAATATTTCTCTTGTATATTTCATAGAATCTTTTGTTTTTGCAAAGCTTTGGATGTAGTTAAAAATTGGGAGCATGCATTTGCTCAATCATTAAAATTTTTGATATGGGGGAATTTCTTGTGTGATCCATCTTTCTCGGCATTTTATGAAGACTTGCCAATCTCCAAGGAGAAGATAAAATGATCGGTTAAAGGAAAGTGATCACTATAAGTGCTAATTATAAAGCGCCGCCACCATGGCTAGGACCGTCCTCACGGCCGCCGCCACCGCCGCCATGGCCGCTGCCACCACCGCCATGGCCGCCGCCACCACTGCCATGGTCGGGACCGTCCTCGCGGCCGCCGCCGCCTCCACCAGGGTCGCCGCCGTCGCCACCATGGACGGAACCGTCCTCACGGCCGCCACCATGGTCAGGGCCGTCCTCGCGGCCGCCGCCGCCGCCGCTGCCATGGTCCGGACCGCCCTTGCGGTCGCTGCTGCCGCCGCCATGCTCACCGCCACTGCCACCATGGTCGGGACCATCCTAGTGGCCGCCGCCGCCACCGCCATGGCCGCCGCCGCCGCCACCATGGTCGGGACCGTCCTCGCGTCCGCCGCCACCTCCACCATGGCCGCCGCTGCCGCCACCATAGTCGGGACCGTCCTCGCGGCCGCCGCCGCTGCCACCACCACGGACGGTCTTCGGACGGCGATGGGGCCCGGGAGTGGAGCCGGGACTGCCGGCTTGGAGGCCGCCAGTACTGAGGCTGGGACCATGGCCTGAGAGACCGCGGGAGCCTTGGAGAGGCCTTGGAGCAACATTGGGTCCTGCCGGCCCAGCGGCTGGGGGACCATTGCCTGGTCCAGAGTCAGGATTGTCCTCACGGCCACCGCCGCCACCACCACCAGCATGGACCGTTTTCGGGCGGCGACGGGACCTGGGAGTGGAGTTGAGGTCGCTGGCCTGGAGTCCACCTGTCCAGAGACTCGGACCATGGCCGGAGAGGCCGCAGGAGCTTTGGAGGGGCCTCGGAGCAACGTTGGCTCCGATTGGCCCAACGGTGGGAGGACCATCACCCGGCCCATGGCCAGGACTATCCCCGCCGCCACCACCGCCGCCACAGATGGCTTTCAGACAGCAGCGGGGCCTGGAGGTAGAAACAAGACCACCCACTCACAGGCCACCTTTGTGGAGACTAGATTCCTGGCCGTGGCAACCATCGGACCCTTCGTTTCCCCCGCCGCCACCACAAACGGTTTCCGGGCGACGATGGTGGCCAAGGGCAGAACAGGGGCGGAGCCCAGGGACGGAGCCGAGATCGTCGACTTGGAGACCGCTTGTGGGTAGACCCGGACCATGGCCATCAGGACCTCCACCGCCACCGCAAATACTTCACGGGCGGTGCATGAGGCCAAGGACGGAACCGAGGTCTCTAACATATGGCCCGCCATGGTGTAGACCTGAGCCACAGCCAGGACTCCCGCTAATAGAGGCGAGATCGCCGAGGTCCAGAGCCAGGGTCAGGTCCAGATCTTTATACGGGCCCCAGACTATCACCACAGACAGTGAAAGACCCTATACCAAGGCCAAGGACTATGACCTGCACCCCCAAGGGACGGGCCCCCAACAAGACTGGATACCATCTACCAAACAGTCTGGGAGGTTACACCCAAAGACAATGACCTACTCCCCTGAAGAACTAAGGACCCTAAGATATGCCCCCCTATCCCAAAGTTGGCCCTCTTACCTATCCAAAGCCTATCTCAAGGACGGATCTTGGGATCCGGAGAGATGGTGGGACCGCCGGAAGCGTGGGAGGGAGGGTTATTTAAAATTTTTATTTAAATTCTTAAATAGATTAGGTTTGATCGGGCGGGAGTTAGGGGACAACCCGCATAGGGCTAGGACCGGACCACGGATGGAATGCTGCCGGGAGGGTTCAGGCTCTGACAAGGCTCTATTGAGGATGGGGGGTTATCCCAGGGAGGGTGACATTAAATCTATCAATACGGTGAGCGGGAGAGGCAGATCTGGTGTTTATAGGGGGCCACATTCTGCTCCGGGAGCGCGCCTCCGCTATCTTTCTGCTGTGACACACTCCGACCCCCTTGTCACATCCCGTTCCCCAGGAGGTCTGAGCAATAGGGCCCTGGGCCTTCGGCTGATGTTATGTAATGCCAGGTCCGTCATGAATAAGGCCCCCCTCATTCATGATCTGATCTCTGAGGGGGGGACGGACCTGATGGGCATCACCAAGACCTGGCTGGGCCCAGAGGGAGGAGTCCCTCTTGTAGATATGTGCCCAGCCGGGTTTCGGGTCTTTCATCGGCCAAGGGCCCAGGGGAGGGGTGGGGGTGTTGCGATGATTATTAAGGAAGATCTATGTCTGAGGGAGTCCACTGTCTCTCAGACGACCGGGTGTGAATCTCTTTTCGTGAAGTTCAGCTCCAAGGTACAGATGGGCTTGTTGATCGCATACCTGGCTCCCTGCCATGCATCATCTGCCCTGCTTGAGCTCCTCGAGGTTATAGCCGGCATAGCGGTTGAGACCCCCAGGCTCATGGTCATGGGGAACTTCAACCTACCCTCTGCCGGCGGTACCTCGGGGACTGCTCAAGTGTTCATGGCTTCCATGACAGCCATGGGCCTGACCCAGCTAATTCGGGACCCTACTCAGGTGGGAGGTCACACCCTGGATTTAGTTTTTGTCTCCGACCAGTGACAAAGTGATCTGGGTATAGAGGATACAGCTTTAGAACCACTGTCATGGTCAGATCACTTACTCCTAAGGCTCGACTTCCATTCTGCACACCCCGACCGCAGGGAGGCGGGACCATTAAAATGGTACCGCCCCAGGCGCCTGATGGACCCAGATAGGTTCCTGATGGAGCTTGGGCCACTTCCCGAAGCTCACACACACGACTCGGTCGAAGACTTGGCTACCACCTGGGAAAAGGTGGCTGCTGGGGCCCTAGACCGAGTCGTGCCCTTGCGGCCTCTGACCCGGCACCGATCCCAAGTGGCTCCTTGGTTCTCCGAGGAGCTAAGGGAGATGAAGCGCCGGAAAAGACGCCTAGAGAGCAGTTGGAAGGCCAGCCGCTCTGAATCTGACCGAACACTATTACGTTCCTATATTAAGACGTATTTAGTGGCGATGAGGATGGCGAGGAAGACCTATCTCTCCACCCTTATTGCGTCTGCAGAAAACCGCCCAGCCGCACTGTTTAGGGTGACCCGCTCCCTCTTGGAGGTAGAGACACGGGAAGATCCCTTACAGGGACGAGCTGAAGAATTTTCTAAGTTTCTGCAGGACAAAATCACTCAGATTCGAAATGAACTGGACTCCGACTGGGCATCTCCGGGCGGGAAGGCGGGGGTAGATATCGGCGAGGTCAACTGGGTTGAGTTCGATCCTGTTACCATAGAGGACGTGGACAGAATACTGAGGGGACTGAATGCTACCACCTGTTTGTTGGACCCGTGTCCCTCCTGGCTGGTCTTGGCCACCCGAGAGGTGACTCGAGGCTGGCTCCAGGGCATTATAAACGCTTCCTTGAAAGAGGGGTTTCTACCCGCCTCCTTGAAGGAGGCAGTGGTACGACCTCTCCTCAAGAAACCGTCCCTGGATCCAGCACTGTTATCAAATTACCGTCCTGTCTCCAACCTTCGCTTTGTTGCAAAGGTTGTAGAGACTGTGGTGGCACGTCAGTTCCCGCAGTACCTGGATGAAACGAGTTATCTCGACCCCCTCCAATCGGGCTTCAGACCCGGGCACAGCACAGAGACGGCATTGGTCGCGTTGATGGATGATCTCTGGAGGGCACGAGACAGAGGTTGTTCCTCTGTCCTAGTGCTGTTAGATCTGTCAGCGGCTTTTGATACTGTCGACCACAGTATCTTATTGCAGCGATTGGAGGGGCTGGGGATTGGAGGCACCGTCCTACGATGGTTCTCCTCCTTCCTCTCCGACCGTTCGCAATTTGTGTTGACAGGGGGACAGAGATCGACCCCAAGGCCCCTGCTTTATGGGGTGCCTCAGGGATCGGTACTCTCGCCCCTATTGTTCAACATTTATGTGAAGCCGCTAGGTGAGATCATCCGTGGCTTTGGGGTGGAATTCCATCAATACGCTGATGATACTCAGCTATACATCTCCACCCCAGACCACCCCAACGAAGCCGTCAAAGTGATGACCCGATGTCTGGAGGCCATGCGGGATTGGATGGGTCATAACAGGCTTCGTCTCAACCCGACCAAAACCGAGTGGCTGTGGTTTCCTGCTCCCAGATACAGTCAGCTTGTTCCCTCGCTGACCATAGGGGGAGAGGTACTGACCCCTGTGGAAGGAGCGCGCAATCTGGGTGTCCTCCTGGATGTACGGCTGTCTTTGGAAGAACATATTGCAGCCGTCGCCAGGGGGGCTTTTTATAAGATTCGTTTGATCTACCAGTTGCGGCCCTTTCTGGATCTGGACGCACTTCGCACAGTCACTTCCGCCCTCGTTATCTCCCGCTTGGACTACTGCAACGCTCTCTACATGGGGCTCCCCTTGAAGAGTCTCCGGAGGTTACAGTTAGTCCAGAATGCAGCCGCACGGATGATTATGGGCGCCCCCAAGGACACCCACATAACACCACTTCTCCGCAGACTGCATTGGCTTCCTGTGGCCTTCCGGATTCGATTCAAGGTGGTACTATTAGTATTTAAAGTGCTCCATGGCTCGGGACGTGGCTACTTACGGGACCGCCTTCTGCCACAAACAACCTCCCACCGCCCAGTACGCTCCCACAGGGTCACCCTGCTTGGGATACCGCCACCTGATCGTTGTTGGCTGGCGACCCCGAGATTACGTGCTTTCTCTGTGGGAGCCCCCTCCCTTTGGAACTATCTCCCCCCGGAGATACGAGACACATCGGACATCCTAACCTTCCGGCGTGCAGTCAAGACCTTACTTTTTAAGCAGGCCAGCCTAGCCAATTAAAGGTTTTCTGAGATTTTTAAATTTTAGATTCAAATATCTATATTCAATTCTGAGTTAATTACTGTTACTGTTGACTGTATCTTTATATGTTTAGACTGTACACCGCCCCGAGTCCCTTTTGGGAGAGGGAGCGGTATAAAAATACGATAAATAAATAAATAAATAAATAAATAAATAAATAAATAATTACTGCAATCTTCAGAGCGCAAAGGCAGTTCTTGGGCAGCTAACATTTAATTGATTTTATTAGCACTTCTTCATTTCCATAATTAGGTAATCTCTCTCTCACCTGAAATCTCCTGGCAACTTTCATTCAAATATGTGAGGGGACAATGTCTTACGTAGATTATAAAGAGATTTCCATTTCCCAGACCTCCTTGCCTATTTCTTTATGGAAGAAGAAACAGAGGACTCAGTTTATATGTCCACTTTCCCCATTGCAACACTTAGAATGCGAAGCACCATATTTCTCTTTCAGTATGATTGAATTGCTGGCATGGGAGGAGCAGTGAAAAGCAAGTTAAAAGAGAAGAATAGAGTAAACCCATAGTTCTAAAATTAGGTTAGGCTAATTTCAAGGAAATGATGAATCTCTTTACTGTCAGTCTGTATCACTGATACATATTTAATCCACAATTCCAGTCTCATTTTGGCACAAATCTCAAATTTTTAAAACTTTTCATGGGAAATATGAGTCACTTTCCTCTTGGCTTTGTTTACTTTAAATCTCATGATATACTATGAATAATGGGAAGAAGGAAAATAGATATTTACCTGTGAGGGGGGCCATGTATCTACAGATCTAGATCATGCCTTCAGAGAATGGTTGATAGACTGGTTGGTTGGTTTATTTTCTTCCACAACAAGAAAGTAACAATGGCAGAGGTTGGGAATCAAATGGCATGTCTACATAGTTTCTAGGACTCAGGTCTGATTTAAAGGCTAAAGAACAACAACAAAAAATTATAAAAAACATTTCAGAGACCTTTTTCATAACATATACTTGACCCAGTGACTCCCTTCAGAATCCATATTTTCATGTGGCAATACCACAGCAACTAGGATGACTGGAATGGTCGACTGGAAGCCACATTTATAATTCTTCTGTCATAACAAAGATTGGAGCCTATCATTCGTGGAATTACAAAGATGCTATTATGCTGCAGTTACAAATTGAATTAGTTTTGTGATTATAAGCACTACTGTAAGTTAGAAATTGCGAGGCCATGATTTCTAATCTGGCCTAAGGCACAAAACCATCCTCCTTCACTTTGCAATTCTTTTATACCTAGTGTTGAGAGAGTGACTAATTACAATATCTATATAGAAATCAAACACACTGCTTTGAATTCCGTGACAGAATAAAGATATATACAGTAAATGAATTATATAGTAAATGAATTATATATGTTAAAGATATGAATTGGTGGATCAAGAAGTTGAAGCTCTAGTATTATTCTTATCCATTATTCCAGTCCATGAAGGACTGAAAAGATTACTGAATGTAAGAAAAGTCTTTAGAAAAAAATAGAGAAACATTGTAAAAAAACAAAGCAGTTCAATAGAAAAGTTGTAGGCTCTTCTTCATTTGATGTGTTTATACGGAGGAGACCACAGAAAACTATTGGGAATACAGATAGTCCTCAAGTTACGATAGTTCATTTACTGACTGTTCAAAGTTATAACAGCACTGAAAAAAGTAATTTATGACCATTTTTCACAGTTGCAACCTTTGTAGCATCCCCATAATCATGTGATCAAAATTCAGATGCTTGGCAACTGGTTCATACTTATGACCATTGCTGTGTCCCATGTCATGTGATCATCTTTTGCAACCTTTTGACAAGCAAAGTCAAAGGGGAATCAGATTCACTTACAATCAGCTTACTAACTTATCAACTGCAATGATACACTTTAATGGCATGAAAAATCTTAAAATGGGGCAAAACTCACTTAACAAATACCTCACTTAACAACATAAATTTTGGGTTCAATTCTGGTTGTAAGTCAACAACTAACTGTACTTCAATTTGGATTCTTCCACTGAACTCTGAACTGAATTCAATATTCTAAGTCGTCTTTTATCATTGTAATTCTGTGGTTCTGGATTTACTTGGGGAAGGCACAGTTGCTTCATACATAATAAAGAGAAAGAAATAAGCAAAACTATTTACTTGAGACAACAAAGAGTAGGATGGTTTTAGATGAAATTACATTACAAGGTAGTAATATGAATAATGGCATTCTGTAAGGTCCGGAAAGTAGGTTTGAAACTGAGTTTCAAGAATTTAACTGATCCGATTTACAGATTCCTTAACTAAAATACAGCTTTTTGTACTAATAAAGCTGATGATCACTGTGAATTTTTGTATATCTTTTGGTAAGATCCTGATGTTTTATCATATACTTGGTCTAATGATTCCAGTACCTTGGCTTTTTGGCAACTGCGGTTGTATGTAGCATTATTTCTATTATATTCATGTTTAGAATTACCATTTATTTTGGTAAAGATCCGTTCTTTATTTCTATTTTCCACATGTCTTGTCTTTGGGTGTATACAAAATTTCTTACTTAGAAAATTCATTTAGATTTTTTTTCTTCTTCACAAAAGTTTCCTCTTTCCAATAGCATAGCCATGCAAAATCTTTTATGTAAAAGCACACAGTAATGATTTATGATAGCCTATTCTACATATTTCTTATCATAATCCTTATAAAATATTTAAGTTGTTCTTTCCTTATTTTTTGAAATAACTTATCCTTTATGAGTGTATAACATAATTAAATTATCTAAAACATGGATTCCTGCAATTAGTAAGACTCCAAAAATGTCTGTATCATTGTAATTAAAAGTATCCAGCCTCTTCTACTAGAAAATGTCATGACATTCTGCTGTACTGAATTCTATTGGTTACAACATAATGTATACAACATTTTTAAAAAAATATGTCCAAATGAAATAAGGGGGAGGGATTAGAATGCTTATTCAGCTTGTTGTCATAAATATATATACTTGGAATTTGTTTATTGAATTTCCTTCTATCTTTTAATTCATAAATTGTCAGGCTACAGAACTTTTTCCCATTCAATCAATAAGAATGAACTTCTGAGAACCAAATGTATCAAAAGGAATCCTTTATTGAGATGAGATAATTCATGTAGGAGTTCAAAGCAGCGTCTGAGGTCCCTCAGGCATACAGTGATAGTAAGAGAGTTTAGAACCCCTCCCCTTATCTCAATGTTTATTTAGGGAAACAAAAGCCAATATGTTAATTTCCTTCCCAGCCCTTCTGTAGGAACGATTTTTCTCACAGTTTCCCAGGCCATACCTAATTTCCCCTCACCCCCTTTTTAGAACGACTTTTTTTTGGAGATTCCCGGACCTCCTCACTGTGGAATTTTTATGATCTTCTTATCTCCTGGCTGTGCCTCTCAGAGGTGTTAGGTTCTGGCCATCTGGCTTTTCTCCCTCCATTGTATCATGTGTGGGTATACAAATTCGATATAAGGTTAAATATATTCAGGTTACATCAAGAAAGGATTTCTTTATCAGTTCCCTCCCCTTTTCTTCTTTCACTGAAGAAATAACAGATACACGGATCTGACATAAATATTACAAATCTAAAATAAATGCTTTCCAAATAATCTTTCAAATTGGTTGATAATAGGTACGTATCACTTCAATTTTCTGCAGAACTAAAAGCTGAAAGATAAGAATGTAGGACTTTGATGAAAGGAAAAAAGAAGCCTTGCCCTTTTGTGATAGGCAAAGTTCTTCCTTTTGTGGATTCAAATTTCCCGGCTGGGAGGAATGCAAAATGATTAGGTCAGCTGTGTTGAAAGTCAGAATCAGTTTATTAATAGGAAGGCAGGTAAGAAATCTCACAGCGTTCCTAGGATTAATCTAATAAGTGAGTAAGAAACCCTCTCTTTTATACATTTCAGATCCTTTGATTTTGTAAGGGTGAACTCTGGAAATCTTTGATTTGTGTGTGTGTGATGAGTTCCTGCCTCTTGATATTGGGATTTCTTCCTGGGATCTTGATAAGAGTAATTGTTTTATAGTAGCTGTTTGTTCCTGAATTTCCTGTTACACCTTTTGGTTTGCTTTTCACAAGTTTTATAGCTTGCTATCTATTTGATTTCTATGGGGAAGGATCTGAGCTAGTTTGTGAGGTTTTTCCTCTGTATCTCATGTCTGTAATTTTCTCCTTCCTTTTGTTGTGAAAAGTAAGCTGGCACCAGCTATTTTAATAGCCAACTTGACAAAGGTGGGGGCTGTTTTCCTAGGAGAGAAGGGGGAAATTGAAACTTCCAACAACTTTTACATACTAATAGATAGGTACTTTATATAACAATCGAACAGGTTTTCAGCTAAAAAAACAAAAAACCCAATTTTCATTTAAAATATTTGACTATGCTGCTAACAATATTCAATGCATGCAAAATGACATTAAATACTGGATATATTTATACAATGCTCCTACAGAGCATTTTCTTAGCATCTCAACATGACTTTTATCTGTTTCTGGGCATCGGAAATAAGTTCAATGCTGTGCTGCTGCACTACTAGATCAGAAAATGTCAGCACACCAAATTTTAATTCAGATTTTATTTTTATCAATTGCATCTGAAAATGTTGTCACACTATTTAGATTAGTGTAGAATCACGTCACTGATTTTGCGATGAAAAATGTAGTAGTGTTGATATTATTAATCATTTAGGGATCTGTCCTCTGTTTGCATTTTATTTGAGTGCTAATGATAAATGTTCTGTTCCACAACTTCCAGAAGAGAAGAAAACACCTTTAACAGCTTTTGCATGATTGTACAGCAAAAGCATTACAATGTTTCACTATCCTCAAATACAGGTGAAACTCGAAAAATTAGAATATTGTGCAAAAGTTAATATATTTCAGTAATGCAACTTAAAAGGTAAAACTAATGTATGAGATAGACTCATTACATGCAAAGCAAGATAGTTCAAGCCGTGATTTGTCATAATTGAGATGATTATGGCTTCCAGCTCATGAAAACCCCAAATCCACAATCTCAGAAAATTAGAATATTGTGAAAAAGTTCAATATTCTAGGCTCAAAGTGTCCCACTCTAATCAGCTAATTAAGCCATAACACCTGCAAAGGATTCCTGAGCCTTTAAATAGTCTCTTAGTCTGGTTGTGTAGGAATCACAATCATGGGAAGGACTGCTGACCTGATAGTTGTGCAGAAAACCATCATTGACACCCTCCATAAGGAAGGAAAGCCTCAAAAGGTAATTGCAAAAGAAGTTGGATGTTCCCAAAGTGTATCAAAGCACATTAATAGAAAGTTATGAGGAAGGGAAAAGTGTGGAAGAAAAAGGTGCACAAGCAGCAGGGATGACCGCAGCCTAGATAGGATTGTCAGGAAAAGGCCATTCAAAAGTGTTGGAGACTTTCACAAGGAGTGGACTGAGGTTGGAGTCAGTGCTACCACACTTGGTATCAAGAGCTACCACACACAGACGGATCTTGGACAAGGGCTTCAAATGTCGTATTCCTCTTGTCAAGCTGTTCCTGAACAACAAACAACATTAGAAGCATCTTACCTGGGCTAAAGAAAAACAGACCTGGTCTGTTGCTCAGTGGTCCAAAGTCCTCTTTTCTGATAAGAGCAACTTTTGCATCTCGTTTGGAAACCAAGGGTCCAGAGTTTGGAGGAAAAATGGAGAGGCGCACACTGCAAGATGCTTGAAGTCCAGTGTGAAGTTTCCACAGTCTGTGTTGATTTGGGGAGCCATGTCATCTGCTGGTGTTAGTCCACTGTGCTTCATTAAGTCCAGGGTCAACACAGCCGTCTATCAGGAGATTTTGGAGCACTTCATGCTTCCTTCCGCAGACTAATTTTATGGGGATGCTGACTTCATTTTCCAGCAGGACTTGGCACCTGCCCACATTGCCAAAAGCATCAAAACCTGGTCCAATGACCATGGGATTACTATGCTTGATTGGCCAGCAAACTCACCTGATCTTAACTCCATAGAGAATCTATGGGGCATTGCCAAGAGAAAAATGAGAGACATGAGACCGAACAATGTAGAAGAGCTGAAGGCCGCTATTGAAGCATCCTGGTTTTCCATAACACCTCAGCAGTGCCACAGCCTGATAGCTTCCATGCCACGCTGCATTCAGGCAGTAATTGCTGTAAAAGGGGCCCAAACCAAGTATTGAGTACATATGCATGCTTATACTTTTCAGAGGTCTGACATTGTTCTATGTACAATCCTTGTTTTATTGATTACATGTAATATTCTAATTTTCTGAGATTGTGGATTTGGGGTTTTCATGAGCTGTAAGCCATAATCATCTCAATTATGACAAATTACAGCTTGAACTATCTTGCTTTGCATGTAATTAGTCTATCTCATATATTAGTTTCACCTTTTAAGTTGCATTACTGAAATAAATGAATTTTTGCACGATATTCTAATTTTTCGTGTTTCTCCTGTATGTAATGTATATTTTGCAGATTCAGTATGAAGAAAGAGCACAATGCTGAGGAAAGTAGCCATGTTATACTGCAATAATTGTTGGCTACCTGCTTTATAAGAAGGAGGGTCCTGGACAACAATCTTTATAGAAATAGAGAGCTGCAAGGTGGGAAATCTCAGGGATCTGATTTACCGGCAAGTTTGGGAAGATAGGCAAGTCCTTGTTTATTTGGGGATAGTTTACTTGCTAGACAAAATTGGCGTTTCAAGAGGGAAGCAGATCTGGAGAAGTCCATTGTTAAAGGAAATGGAATAATTTAATAGAGAATGAAAGATTGGTTGTAGGTTATGATTTTCTCAGTCTGTCCTTGGGCTAAACTGTAAGCTTTGGAGGATATTTCTATTCTTTGGTTTAGAAGAGATTGCAAGGAGATTTTGTCTGGATGCAAGAAGGGTCAGTTTGGGTCTGATGGAATTAGGAAAAAGAGTTTTGATTCTGGTTGTATTTAAAAGAGAAAGAAGGGTGCAAACGCCATCTTGTTTCCTAAATTTATTTTCTCTACTACCATGTCATGTTCAACAAAGGCATAGGGAACAGCCAGCGGTCCAGCTCCCTAATTGCAAATTATTATAATTTCATCTTTGTATTTATTCTGCAGGCAGAAAGCATATGCAATCCTAATTTTAAAAAGACTTAATCCCCCATTAATATTGTTGTTTTCTATGCTCATTTCTTTTGCATTTATTTAGGGAAAATAGTATATATGTCATGCACAGTTATCTATTAAAGGACTGGGCTTCATGACTTTGGAGAGTAATAGTATAAATTAAATTAAATTAGAGTTTGCTTTTTTATAGTGAAGTTTGGAGCACTGATTTGTAAAAAGGATTAACCAAGAAAAAAAATTAAGTGCCTCTGGAGATATGGAATAAAAAAAAATCTGTTTTGTTTCTATCCAAGACTGAAAAGGAAACCATGAGTGTTATATCTGAAAATTGGGTGTGGTTCTTCCAGCTGAAAAAGCTAAATGAGCCACTTTTAATTTGTTTGGTTTTATTTTTATATACATTTTGTTTTCCATGTTTGTAAACTACTTTATTGACAACAGATACAAATGTGAGATTTAAATAACTCATGTATTTGCTCCTATTCACCATGCAATTTACACAAACTATGAAACACTTCTGTTGGAGTCAGTTGAGGTTGGCAAACATGTATAGTGTATTGTATTTGTTGAGTTAACTGCACACACCCATTAGCCAGAATATCGTAGGATAAGTCAACTGTAAGAGGGAAGAATTTACTCATTCATAAGGTTTAATTGGCAATGATTATCCTGTTGATAACATATGAGTAATGGCTATATTCTTGGCAAACAAAGTGATATGAGGTGCTGACATACTCCTATGACTATTGTAGGAAATCTTAAGCATATTGCACAAAAAACAGTGCCAAAGGTTTTGACAGTCACTCATTAGTTGTAGCAAATTAAAAACCATGCTGATGAGTACACATGTAAAAAAGGTGTCTGCCAGCCAATTATGATGTCATTTCCAAGAAAGTGATTACTGAGTTATGTTCCTAGCACTGATTTCCTGCACAAAATTAATTCTCATTATATTATCACAATTTCTAGATATTACATTTACAACTCATTCACCTTTACAGTCATTAGAAACATTTTTTGAAATGAAAGAATTTTATTACTAACTAATTTTTAGTTAGTAACTTTTAGTAGCTTTCATTAATATAATCTTTGAATACTATAAACAGTAAACCTTAATCCTATGCTATAAAATAAATTGTCCATGTATTGTTTGTGTGTGTCTCTATGTCTGTGTCTATGTGTCGGAGTGCATGAATTAATTTATAGAAGGAAATAATTTTTATTAAAACAATAAATTAAGCAATTAGGCCATAAGAATTTATTTACTTAATATTTACCATGTCTATTAGCAGTAGTAGTAATATATAATACTGTTACAAGTCAGCAAAAAAAAAAAAGCAGTATTGAATGGCAAACAAAAACAAAAACCCCTAATTGATTTCTCTGCTGTTATACCCTACAAACTCAATTTGACTCACCTTTGTACAACTTTACTATCAGGTCAAGCCAACAGACAAATAATTCTTATTATAAGGAACAATTCCCTTCTGCAGTAAAATCAATGCTCTTGCATGCTAGAAGGACTCTAAAAGGCATATGTGATCTTGAACTGATGTAAAGGATGGTCTCCTCAATATGTTTAGAGCAATTCCAATAACTACAAAGAATTAAGGGATCCAAGAATAACCTTCCCAAACTAAAGACTGTAGACAGATACTCCTTAATTCTTTAGCTTTGCATTGCTGATTGATTTAATTTTTTTATCAGATTTTAGTAATAATTTGTGTTTGAAACTTTGCACTTTGATATGGCCTATGGGCTAATCAATAAACTAAACTCACATATACAGTGAAATTCCCATGACGATCAAGCACATCTTACTCCTGAAACTTAATGCCAATATTTCAATTGTGAACATAGAACATACATATAGAATATTATTATTAGTTAGAATAACTACAGCCACATAGCTAAAAGTGACCTCAGTGTACTGTATATTTTATTCCAATATTAAATGAGCTAGAACTTTCTGTACTCGAAAGGGTCTTCTTTTGGCTAGTGATTTGACTATTGCACCAGACTTCACTGCACAAAAAATATTTTGTTTTCAATGCTTTGTAGACATGATGAATATGTGCAAAGGTATGGATAAATTACGCATATGTGCTCTCCTCCCCATTATGAATTACAACAACTTAGAAAATATCTTGTGCAGATATTTTAGATTTTGGCACAACATTGTAATAGTACAAATATGTAACATCCTTTATAGCAGTGGTGGAATTCAAATTTTTTTACTACCGGTTCTGTGGGCGTGGCTTATTTGGTGGGTGTGGCTTGGTGGGAGTGTCTAAACTGCCATCACTCATGTCAAGGGGCGTTTCACCCAGTTGCTTCCTTCCCAGCCACTCCTTGTTACCCTCAGCCTCAATGTTTCAACTGTTCTGTTAAAAAAAATTCACCTTTTTTCGACTTTATTATCTGCATCCACATATTATAGATGCACTTTTATGGACCACTGAGAGGAGGAAATGGCTCACATGCTTTGTCCAAGAGTGTGATAGGCAGGTCACAAAACAGGGTTTTGAGGGGTTGCCACAAAGAAGGGGGGGGAACAATGTATTTTCCAAAGCAGCAGAAGGCAAAACAAGAAGCAATGGATCGAAACTGAACAAAGAAGAAGCAACCTAAAACTAAGGAGAAATTTCCTGACAGTGAGAACAATTAACCAATGGAACTGCTTGTCTCTAGAAGTTGTGGATGCTCCAACACTGGAGGTTTTCAAGAAGACGCAGGACAACCATTTCTGAAATGTTATAGGGCAGGTCTGAAATGTTATAGGGCAGGTCTGAAATGGTATAGGGCAGGCAACCTTGGCAATTTTAAGACTTGTAGACTTCAACTCCAAAATTCTTGGGGGAATTCTGGCAGTTGAAGTCCAGAAGTCTTAAAGATGCTAAGGTTGGAGTCCCCTGGTATAGGGTCCCTCCAAAGATTATTGTGACAACTTTGCCTGGCCCTCCACTCAGACTTGGCATCCTAAGTTTTCCTATCTGAGCAGAAGGTTTGGACTAGAAGACCTTTCTCTCTTCCTCTCTCATTCCCTCTTTTTCTCTTTCCCTCTTTTTCCCTCTCTCTCTCAAAGCCACGACTGGCCAAATGCTCTTCCCTATCTTCTCCTTCTCTCCCCCACTCTGTGTGTGTGTGTGTGTGTGTCTCCCCCAAAGCCGTGGCTGGGCAAGTGCTCTTCCCCTTCTCTCCCCTACTCTGTGTGTGTGTGTGTGTGTGTGTCTCTCTCTCTCTCCCCCACAAAGCCGTGGCTGGGCTTTCCTTTTTCTTTTTTCTTTTTGGAATCAAGACTGGCTGAACAAGGATCGCCAGCCACGCTGGAAGCATCCCTTCGGCTGACCCATCTCCTCCTCCTTCTCCTCCTCGGGTGTGCATGCACGCCATCCTCCCGGTCCTACCACAGCTGCCAGTTGCGAGAGGAGGGGGAGGGGGAGATCGGTCGACCGAAGAGATGCTTCCAGCACAGCTGGCGATCCTTGTTCAGCCAGTCTGGATTCCAAAAAGAAGAAATGAAAATAGCATCAAGGAAAGCCCAGCCACAGCTTTGAGGGAGGGAGACACATACACACACACACAGAGTAGGGGAGAGAGAGGGGAAGATAGGAACCCAGCCATTTCACTATCCCCTGCCGTCACCCTCACCTTCTCAGGCCATGCAAGGGAGGGGAGGGTGAGGGGCCGGAGGACCAGCCACTGCTGGCATATCGGGACATAGGAGAAGCCCCGGGACATCCATCCGCCCACCTGCTGGCTGGCTGAGCCAGGCTGGGCTGGAAGAAGTGTGTCAGCCAGTAGAAGGCAGAAAATGTGTTCCGGGAGGGCAGGTAGGCAGGCGGATGTCCCGGGGCTGTTGCACATGCGTATCCGCCTGAGCTGTGCCATGGCACCACATGGTTGGGAAAGCCAGGAGAGTGAACAGGACAAGCGGGCGACCGGGCGACCCGTTTCGGGGGCATGGCAGCCAGGGGTCGCTACCAGTTCTGCGACCCATAGCAAATCACCGCTACCGGTTCTCCCGAATAGACGAGAACCGGTTGAATAGCACCTCTGCTTTATAGAGGAAGAAAAATTGTGTGTGTGTGTGTGTGAGAGAGAGAGAGAGAGAGAGAAAAGAGGGAGAGATGTATATTCTATTTTTCTTCAAATAGCCATCCTAGCCATCCTAATAAACCTAATCCTAAAGTTGATTATTGACTTTATATTAAATATATATAGCCAATAGCTTTATGATTTCTTTGGTAGATCTTCTTAATGTTTCTGTTTCCATACTTTTTGTCAAGAAGCTTTCACAAATGTTTTCATGTGTGTTTCACAAATGTTTTCATGTGTGTTTCACAAATGTTTTCATTTAAATGTTTAACAGAACATGCTTATTTGCTTGTATCAAAACAAACCATGTGTTAAATAACACAGACAAACGTGTTCTAGTGGAGGAGGCATATATTTGGGGTCAAAAGCTTTTTAGAATTTTGAAATCATATGATTTGTAAATGAACAAAATTCTTCCCATAGAAGTTATTCCTATCTACAAAATGCTACCATAATGACCATTGCCATGGTCCAGGCCTGAAACATTAATTTGCCAGAAAACAAAATGGAGTCAATAATTCTCTTTACTACCTTATATAACTTGGGTGGGACCAAAGACATCAAATAATTTGATGGTAAATTCTGGTACTTTGCTTTCAATGTAAAGCATTTTCACAGGGTGCACTATAATGAATCTCTGTAGAAATTAGTGTGTGTGTGTATTTGTGATGTAAGGCTATAATCCTACTCCCACAAGATATACAATAGACTATTCCACTGCATGCTGAGCATACGAACAATGCAAAAAGTTCTGTTGAATATATTGAAGCAAATATGCTTAAACTGCAGTGGATGAAAAAAATACTCCTGATAAATGCATGATCTGAGTAAATTAAAAATTCAACTGAATAGTATTGGAAGAAACCAAGAAATTCAGGAGAAATGTGCCTCTAATTTTCACCTTGGACATCTTTCTAAAAATTTAACTTGATCCAAAGCTGCTATAGAGAATGATTAAGGATCAATGTCCTTTTGCCCAGCCAACCATTAAGTTAAACAAGACTTATTTTGATATTCAAATCAACCCAAAATCCTGGTTAAAATGAATCTAAAATGCAGCAACCAATTTGTATAGTCACCTAATAACTAAATTTTCTTAGTGCTCATACATTTTGTAATAGGGTTAGGATTAGAGTTTTGTTTTGCAGTATCTTTTTCACACTCGTTTAATCTCGTGCTGCTTTTGTTGTTTAATGAAGCTGCAAGATAAATGTCAAAAGCAAGGTATCATGTGAAAGAATGAGTCCCTGTTTAATTCCTTAGAGCCTGAAAATTAGATTTATAACAAAATAACATCACTTATTATTAGAACTTCATGAAATAATCAAGTATCTTAGGATGTCATATCTGCATGTTTTTAGAAAGTAGAAAGAAGAAAGGTGTAATGTATACTTGTCATTACCCAATAGCACTTCACAAAAGCCATACAATATAGTTTTGTTGTTTTCAAATCATTACTTGACAAAAGATCGCTTCAATTTCCGAAATACAGAAATGACATATGAAAATATTAGATATCATTGGAATTTGGCTAATAATCTAAACCTTTGGCTTTCATAGTTACTAAGCTGATGTGATATTCACCTTGGTATTCTGCCCAGCAATGAAATCAGAAGTAATCTTCAAGCAGAAAACTAGGGAATTTCCAACGTGAACATTTCATTATGTGGTTTGGTTTTTTTTTTACATATTATTTTATGTTTTATCCTTAAAACAGTCTCAGTTGAATTGTACCACATGTTATGCTTGGAGCTCTTCCCAGTGATTTGTTCAACGGAAGACAAATAAAGGATAGTTCCAAGCTCATCCAGATTCAATTCTGATACCATAGTGATAAGTTTATTTTCTAAATAAAACAGTGACATCTCCCTATTTCCTTCAAGTTTTGTTATTTATAGTCCAGGTTTTATTGTTGTTGTTGTTATTGTTGTGGTGGTGGTGGTGGAGGTTTTTCTAAACTTTTTGTGTCTGGCCACTGTGAAGAAAAAGCTCAATTATACCTGCTTCTGCTATGTTACTTTTGGATTAATAATAGTAACTTCAGAATTATCTAAGTAAAATGTGGTGTCACCAACAAGCCAATGAGTGAAAACATCAAATTTTGGCTTGCTTTGTAATATTTCCCAGAGACATGACAAATATTGTGAATCAATATTTCTAGCAGCGTTATGATTTTTGCTATTGAGCCATCATTCAACAGAAGGATGAAAAGGATTTGGTTCCTTGAAAAGGCCATAGCAGACTCTGAGGCAATTTAGTTCAGGAGCTTTGCTGCTATAATATTTCAAACACTGTTTAACATCTCTGATGTAATTCATCTTACCATGGCAATTTTCTAAATATACACAAAAACATTCTTTGTTTCTGCTATCTATAACAAAGTTAATTCACATTTAGTTTTTTCTTTTGTTTGTTTATTTGGTTGTTATTTTGCATTGTTAAAAGCCTACTGTTCTTATATAACTTAAAATATTATACAGGGCAAAAGGCATTTTTAAAATTTCTTCTTATATTGAACACCTTTTCAGTAGAAGATTAATGTGGCAAATTGGCAATTCCAATGTCTGAAATTTAATTTACTACTATTAGTTGTGGCTTTTATATAGAGACTCCAACTTTACAATATAGGAGTAAGTCTTATATACATTTCCTGCTCTCCTAATGCACAGAGACAAAGATAAATGATAAACCATTCAAATTACAGTGATTAAGGCCACAGTAATGAACTTTCATTGCTATTTTATCTATCTCAAAAGCATACAGTCAGGAGAAACAAATAAAAATTCTGAAATAAGAAAAAATATTCTTTCCAACAAATAATATTGTATACGGAATCATTTGAAATGAAAGTGTTGGATGAAAATCTATCTGGTTCGGGTCAATCCAGGAATAAAATAAAATGAAGGCTGATTGGAAAGAAAGTTTAATGGTGAATAGAACACTAAGGTTCTATGGAGGTGAGAATGGGTGGCTTTTAATACCTTCTTTGGGCTTTGTATTTGAGCTTCCTATTCTTGTGCAAGAACATGTCATTTAATATTTTATGACTGTTGTTAGATTCCTATGGGGTCATGAATGGCTCTATAGGCAAAAGGGGAAATGCAAATCCTGGGTGTTTCGTCAACCTTTTGCTGAGTTTCTGTCTTGATCCATCTTTCTGAATGGATTACCAAATCTGCATTTCTAAAAGCTGGCCTCCTCAGTTTCTGCTTGGGACAGGGAACCTGGGACTAGTTTCTGCCTCCTTTAAGATTTTTTTTATTTCTCCTTTAAAAATAAAGGATAAAATATTTCCTTTATCCTGCCTTTTTAATATTTCTCAAAATATTTCATTCTTTTCATTCCTAAAAAAGCATCATAATCTACTTAGCTTATAGGAAAACTTTTTTTAAAAAAAACAAAGCTTGGTTGACATTAATTGATTCCCCTTTTATCTCACATCAGCAGTTTTAAGACATATGCTTAGGGGTTATTTCTTTAGCATGCTTTTTCCCCATTACACCTATCATGTGCATTGTCATAAGAAAGTTCACGCTTGACATGTAAAAGAAAGATTGTGTTTCAATAACTTAAGTAACAAAGTTCTTGGCTAAGGAGTGCAATTTGGCTTCTCTTTGCACATAGCTAACTGGGGAAAAGACAAAGATGATAAAATCCAGTTGGAACTTGACATAACAAATAGTCATTATAGAAAATATTTAATTTAAGAAATTAAAATGCTAATACCAGTTATAATTATAAGTTTTATTTTCAGGTGGACATGCAAATTTAAGAGGTCTAATACTTAAACTGTTAAAGTTCATGGATACTAAATTAAATTCAGCCTAAGGTGATTATCAATCATCACAGTTTTAATGATAACCACAAGGACATTAGAAAACAGAAAGATCTTTGTACTTATATATCTCTAAGATGAGAAAGAATGCAAAAGATTATTGATTATTTTCTACAGGAAAAACCAAGACAGGAAACACCAAGTCTGCAAAGCAATATGCAAAGCTTAAATGAATTCACAACTCCAAGCAAGTTGGGATCTTAACCAAAATAAAACAATCAAACAATGTATTCTGCAGAGATCAAGTTCACAGATGCAATACATCTGGCTTTTTTTTAATGTGCAATGGTAACCATAGTTACACAATTGGAGCCCTAGGAAACAGACTTCTGGTACACACGTGTCAATTAAATCAATATTTCCCCATCTTTTTCTGTGCTGGGATGTTGTATTAAGTATGTTACATTATTCTTCCATGTACATCAGTGTTGCATAAATATGTGGAACTGTTACTTCTACATCAACTAATCTTTTCAGCAGATTGTTTTTGGTGATCCATGGCTTTGGTTTTGGGAAATAATAGGAGAGATTTTTATTGGCTTTCCAGGTCTGAAATTTCAACATTACTTCCTTTTTTTATCAACCTTTTGTTCATAATTGAAATTACTAGGCAAATGGGTTTAGATTTTTTTTAAAGCCATCCCTTGCTTTATCTTTATTTTCAAATGGTCAAAAAGCCCTTAGTTAGTGGAAATAGACATAAGAACAATCACACCCTGAAGTTAGAAAACATCAAAATATTTTATCACCTATATAATTGCCTTCAGCTGGTGAACTAAACCATTAATGAACCAAACAACTTTATATTCTAATTTCAGAAGAAAAAATGTAGCATCAAATTAACAAGAGAAATATTAGTATTTCTGCTTCATTTTACCTTTTTTATTATTTTTGATGTATAATCAAATGCACCTATGCATTCATATTGACAGAACACATATATCATTTAATTCATGGGATTTCATTGGAGTTGAGCAGCTGTAATAAAATTAAATAATAAATGAATGAATCTATGTTTAATGTTAGTTTACTATTTCTCAATTTCTGGAAAAATATAATTGTTAATGTTAAAGATTAAATTTGATTCTTGATTATTCTTACGAAATACAAGATTGGGGATATTGAGAGGATGAAAATACCTCTATATTTTTGGAAATAATTAGTATTAAGAAAAATAATTATGCATCAATATTGATAATATATCAATATTATACATATTTGGAGAAAGATACCTATATTGATTCCACATGATTTATTTAAGCATTTTAAATTTTAAATACAGTTTTCTTACATACCACAAATGGAGGATACTAACATAACAACCTGGCAAAGGACAGTGAATGGATAGAAAGAATGGAGCTGGGAAAAAGTCCAACTAGTGCAGAGTAAACCACTCAATAACATGTGCATTATCAAAAGAAAAAGCTCTGGCAAAACAACATGCAGTACAGTAAACAATTTAATGATCATGATGGGAATTACACAAATGGACATAATCTGGAACAGCTGGTGATTCACAGAGTATCATGTAATCTATTGCCAGCTGAAATGGATAAGACAATGAAGATGAAAAGGGCAGGAGTTTATAAGACTACTGCAGAAGTGCACAGAACAGAGCAAATAGAATTAGAATTGAACTCAAGATACTTCTAGGAAGAAGGATACAACATACATGTTTGCATCAAATGTCCTGGGGGTTAAAAATAATTGTGTTTACAAAGATATTAAAGGAATTTTAAATTTAATACAACAAGTAAAAGGACCAGAGGATAACTCAAAGACTTCAATTGAATCATCCAATTGTAGCCCCCACCTCATTGTGGGGCAACAGGAGGTGAGGAGCATTCTGAGGGATGTGGACCCTAGAAAGGCTGCCGGTCCTGACGGTATCTCTGGCCAAGTGCTTAAAGATGTGCTGATCAGTTAGCTAGAGTCTTTACCAGGGTCTTCAGTCAGTCTTTATCCCAGGCCACTATTCCATCTTGTTTGAAGGCTTCCACCATTGTTCTGCTGCCAAAGAAATTCCCTATCAATAACCTCAATGATTACAGACCAGTGGCATTCACTCCTATCATCATGGAATGCTTTGAGAACTTGGTCTGCCGGCACATCATTTCTGGTCTTTTGCATACATTTGATAAACACCAGTTTGCATACAGACAAAATAGATCTACAGAGGACACTATAGCCATCACTCTTCACACTGTCTGACTCAGCAGGGGACATTACGTGAGGATGCTTTTTGTAGGTTTTAGTTCTGCATTTAACACAATTCTTCCATATAGACTAGTGTCTAAACTTCTGGACCTTTGACTTTCTAATTCAATCTGCCTTTGGATTATGGATTTCCTGTCTGGCCGCTCACAGAGGGTCAGATTAGGTAATCATACCTCTTCAGCCCTTATTCTTAACACTAGTACACCACAGGGTTGCATTTTGAGTCCCTTACTCCATACTCTTTATGTGCATGACTGCATTCCCATTCCCATTCACGCTAGTAATACTGTTGCTAAATTTGCAGATTATACAACAGTGGTGGGACTTATCTCCAGGGGGGATGAGTCTGCCTACCGAGATGAGGTAGACCAGTTGCTTTTGTGGTGTGGAGACAATAACTTGGTTCTCAACACCAATAAGACCAAGGAGCTTATAGTGATTATAGAAGGAACAGATCAGACATCCAGCCCTTGCTTATCAATGGAGACCGAGTGGAGCAAGTGACCAGTTTTAAGTTTCTGGGTGTTACCATAAAATAGGACCTGACCTGGGGTGCCCACATTGCAGCCCTGGTCTAAAAGGGTCCAGCAGAGATTATACTACCTGAGACTTCTCAGAAAACAACAACTGAATGAAAAACTGCTGGTGACCTTCTACCGCTGCATCATAGAGAGCATTTTAACATACTGTACCTCTGTATGTTTGCCAATTGCACAGTGGCAGATAGGAAAGCACTCCAGAGGATTAATGTAATTGCCCAGAAGATCGTTGGTTTTTAGCTCCCGCTGCCTTAAGCAAGTTCAAAACATTCTCAAAGATCCATCTCAACCTGGGAACCCTTTTTTTTTAACTATTACCATCTGGCAGACGGTACAGGCTGAATAGGCTGAAAAACAGCTTCTATCCCAGAGCAGTAGCTCTTTTGAATTCTGCTGTATAGTGCAGTGTTAGTGTGGTGTCGGGGGTTTCTGGTTCAATGTGTGAAGGGTGAAGGATCTGTGTTTGTGTTCATTTTCACGATCATGGTCATGATGTGCACTGAAGATGGTGTTTTATTTCATTGTACAAGGTGCAATGACAATAAAATAAACTAAAACAAAGGAAAAAAGATCAAAAACCAACAGATATGTCATATTCCAACACAACAACTTTGCAGTGGAAACAGACAAAATAGTCATCAGATCCAAATCCAAAATGAGATTAATTAACAGAATTAACAAAAAATATGAAGACATCTGCATTTAAATATGTATCAGAAATATTGCTGTTTAGCAGATTAAATACATAGGTGGGAAAAAATGTTTTCTATAAAACAAATGTATGCGCGCAGAGGTCATAACCCAAGTAGGCTAGAGACAGGCTGAAGACAATGTAATCTGTTCCTGTCATTCAGAAATAACAATTGGGTCATTTTATGCTGCATCAAATAGGAATTGCAGATCAGCTTTCTAATTGGTTATAGGCCAATTAATCACTTGATTGTCATTTTATTAAGTGTTTATCATGACTTTACCATGTGCAAATGCATCCAACACTTATTTTCATTTTTCTTAAATGTTCCTTACTTCTAGTCTTTTTTAAAATTAAACTTTTCCCAAAAGTAAGATGGGCAATCCTTGGCTTTACTATTTTCTTGATTTATTGCTCTTGTTTTCTCCAATACCACCGAATCACAAAGAGTCAGAAGTAACTGAATGATTATACAATAATAATTAATATGTATGTATTTATATCAGTCAACATATTCATGGGGGATAAATCCTGTCTTCAAAAGTTTCCCCGTGCTCTCAAAAAGTCATTATAGGTATTGTGTAGAAGGCAGTTGTTATTGATGTGATGATATACCAACGGAATGGAAAAATAAAAAGCAGAAAATATTGAGTATCCAGAGTTGATGTTTATCATCCAGGAATTTGTTCGAGCATTTTAAACTCTACACTGTTATTTTTCACCTGCTGATCTTCAACTGGAAAGTATGTTAAACAAAGAATGCCAAGAGGTTTCACATTACACATGGCTTGTATTTAGAACTGGCATGGCTACAAAAATCCAAAGTTATATATATCTACAAATATTCAGCAGAAATCCTAAAGTTGTTCTCATCTGTAATGCCAATCGCTGAAATATAAAATATGAATATTAAAACAGTATGTACTAACAGTATACTTTGATGCATGAACAGTCCCAGAAGATTATTGAGATTCTTTACATTCTAATGTAAAAACTGAAGAGAAAAAATAAAAGAAATGGAAAAATAGATATTTTCCTTTCTTTCCCAAAATCTTAAAGTCTAAGATTGTGTGTTAATGTGTATTACCAAGAATGGAATAGGCAAATAATTAGTCCAGTTACTTTATACCAACATCATCCTAACATAAACAAAAAATAAATAAATTTAAAAGCAACTTATTAAATTTCAAAGTTTGCATAATACATTATAGCCATGCTAGAAACAGAAATAAATAGAATCTGTCATGCCCTGTCAGAGTCTGAATCTGAGGAAGAAGGTGGACAGCTGACAGGGAGTGGAGTGTGGCTCCATTGGATGTGGAGGAAACTGAGGAAGGGCAAAGTCTGGCTGGGCAGAGCAGGGGAGATATAGCACAAGGGAGAGGAAGTTCAGAGGAAGACCCAGGTCCACCTCCTCTTCATCATAGGACATGCAGGGAGGAATGGAGAAGAGAGCAACGTGGGTTGCATGGCTTATGGGGGAGGAAATGGACCTGATTCTCTTCATTAGCCACAGCTGGCAAGAGGGTTTAAAAGAAATGTGAGCAAACATGAGTTTATCTTGTGTTGACTTTGCTTATCTGTGTTCCTGGTATCTTCCCAACCATGTTGAATTATTGCTGTGTCTTCATGTCTGGAATTCTTGCTCCTGCCCTGTCGGACTAATTACCTCATTTTGCCTTGATTGGACTTATAGTTACAATTTTTGTTGACTACATTTTGGACTTGATTCTCTGCAGTCAAAGGTTGTTCCGGGGACATTTTTTCTCCAGCCAGAAGAAACCAGGACATAGGGGGCAAAGTTGGAGCTAATAAAGGGACTCCTACTGATTATATGGCTGTGTTGCCTTTGTGCCATGCCTTGGGTCATCACAGAACCTCAGAATTATGGGAAATTATCAACTTTAATCATTTAAGATGCTATTTTTGTATAGCTCTTCAGGAATTAATTTGCTCCAAACATATTGCCATTGACGTTGAGTGAAATAAACTTACTTCATGAATTCCTTACATTTTTGTGTAACAAACATAATCTAATTTTTTTCATTCCTAACTCCCTTGAAGAGGGAGTTTGGCCTTTGAGGTACAGAAATTTCTTTCTTTCAAAAAATTAGTTGAGATTGTGAAAACATACCAGGACTCATCCTGCTATATAATTAATAAAAAAGACATTGGAAAACAAGATTAAAAGGGTAAAATAAGCTCCACAAATTCTTATTAATATTACATTGAATTAGATGAGAATTCAACTTCATCCGTGCCTCTTCTAATAACTTTGTTATCATATTTATGTCATAAACAATGAGTTCTTCCACACAATTGATCTTTTCATTTGTAAATAATTCCCTAAATTTTATATTCCCATTCTGCAGTGTGTCCAATTTGTTCTCACCATTGAATGATCCATTGTTTAGCATGATGTATAATTTTCAAGAAGCATTTTATCCCAAAATAGCCAATGGTTTCTTCACAATTGGCATTCAATTAGTTTACTTCCCACCCTCATCTAGTTTACAGTACTTTAGGAACAAAAATAAAATAATGGAAATTCCTAATTCAGCATGATATTCTTCTAATAGGTTTTTATAGAAATGTGTAGTGTAAAGTTCTTCTAGTAAAACTTGGTAGTTAATTTTTAACCTTTTTTTATTTTTAACATTCATGGCTGAGCAAAATAAAAAAGAAACATAAAAAGTTTGTCTATTGAGAAAGAAAATGCCCAAAAATAATGAATGACCTCCTGGAATTGAATTTCATTCACAGTCAAAGGAAACTTTGGAGGAAATGCAAGGAAACTCAAGGGAAAAGGTTCTTGTAGCATTTTCTAATTGATACATTATCAATATCAGTAAATAATCAAGAATGTGTACAACAGCAGAAGCACAGTAAATTATGTTATTACAGAGGTTTATTGAGAAAAACGATAAAAATCTGTGCATGTCTGTGCTATACTGGTGGTAAGGGAAAAGAAAAAACAGGTAGCTTGTTTCTATAGATATTGTTTTTGTATTGGTCGATAACTACATAACTATTTAAAAATAAATTTGAGAGAAGATTTTATGGGAATAAAGAGACACACCTCCTCTCTGAAAATTAATGGAAATGGATTGGAAAAAAAAGACTATTGATTTAAATCAGGTTCCACAAAAGGGTCAAAACTTGGTTGTGTAACCTTTTATGGGAGACATAGAGGTCTACAGAGCCATGGGGCTGTTTGGCCCCATAGAACCTGCCCCCCACCTGTATTAACAATCCTAGTTTCCCCATCTTGAATAATTTTCCTCTTCCATTTCATTAGACAATATAACTAGGCAGCTCATTATAAAATCTGCTAAGATTATATAATTTGCCAAATATCAATTCCATGGAAGTCATGGTTCTTGGATGTTTGTGTATTCTGTAGTTAGCCCATTTAAGGTATTGTGATGGATTATAGTCTGAATTCCCAGGTGGGCAGAATAGTACTCCAGAGGGCAAGGAGGAAGTGAATCTTGGGAAGTTTAGTTGGCAAACAAAACCAGAAAGCCCAGCTCTTGGTTCCTTTCTTTTTGCAAGAATGCTCAGAAATAATGGTGACAGGTTGACAGAGTTTTGCTCAATGTTTCTTATTGTTTTCCCCAAGAGTGTGATGAATCAACAAAGATATATCATAAAAATATTTCCCTTGCAGCCATAATTATTCTGGCTAAATCTTATTTTGATAAGCTGCCTACGTCTCAATTGTCAAATCCAACTAATTATGTCTTGGAAGTTGACAAGCAGTTCTATATCTGTTATTTCTTTAATTAAAATTCTAATCGTAAACCATAGAATTGTATTATTAATTCTTTTATTTATGGGGACAGAATCTACAGGCTATACATAATATAAAAGATAAATACTCCCCTACTTTCCATGTTTATTGTATGTTTATTCCATGTTTTACATATTTATTGTAAGTAGATAAGAAGTACTCATCTTTTTTAAAAAAATATAATTCTTTTTCCCTCCTCTCTCTTCCTTAGGGATCTTTTTTTGTCTCTACAAAAGTATTCAGAAGATGATATTCCAGGCCCTCTACCCTTTAAAGTCAGAGGGGAAAATTCAATTTTATACAATAGGATGAAATCCAGTATTTCACTTTACTTCCCACAACTATCCAAAACTAGTTTTTCCAGAGTCAGGAAACTTAGTCTTGGAAATCCTCAAAGGTATTCAAATGATAAAAGTTCCTTTCCATTAGTTCAAGAATAGGCCATTACTTATAACCATTGTAATAAAAATAGACACCCCCCCCCCCTTTCCTAAAACATAAAGCAAAAGGAAGAATTTTGAACCTTCTTATTTTCTAGTAAGCAATTATGCTTACTAGGTTAATATCTAGTAAGGTATTATAAAATATTAATTTTTAGACTGGATTGATCACCTGCTGTAAATTTACAGAACTATGTACAGTGATGCAAAATAACTTCATTACAGACTGAAGCAAAAAAATTTCTAGATCATCCAGAATATATATTGGATTATCTATCTATCTATCTATCTATCTATCTATCTATCTATCTATCTATCTATCTATCTATCTATCTAATTTATTTAATTAAAGCCATCTTAAGTTTCATCAGCAATTTCACTATTTCTCAGCTAAGTATCTATTCTTTCTAAAAGTTAAAAATAATATTTTTTTAAAAAAAATCAGAATATCAACTATTTAAGTAGAAGCCAGAAGATATATTTCAATTCAGTGGTATTTCAGTTAAAAGAGAAGCTACTGTACAAAATTCTTTAAAGGCTGGCCTTTAATACTGTATATTATTCTATTATAAATTTGTTATCAATGGCAATATAGGAGAAAACAGTCAGAGAAAAGCTTTTGTACCATTATTTATGGATACTATACATTTTTAAACAATAAGAAAAGATATAGACATCAATAGTTTAGCCTATCTACTTATCTACTAGTGCATAGATTTTGCTTGGCCAGTTCTGAAGGCTCCAGTTAGCTTTCTAAAGTCTGTGCCAGTAGAATAGTTTATACTTATTTTCAAAAGAGACACTAACCAGATGTTATGTGTTGCTATTTTAAATCATACATACCCAAGAAGCCAATTATAATTTGCTTGACAATATATGATAGATCACTGTTAGTCTTATTATATTAAGAGTAAAAGTAAGTAATCAAGACAACTTGGAAATGCTTTCAAGTTATAAGCCAAAAAATATTTATTTATTTAAATTTTTATACCGCCCCCTCTCCCAAAAAGGGACTCGAGGCGGTGTACAGCCTACTAAAAAACGAACAATATGTACAATTAAAAACAAATTAAATAGAATTGATCCGGCCGAAATCCCATCAAGTACAAAATATTACCAAAATTTAAAATTCAATGATTATATTAAAAATTTAAAACCTAATTAATTTAAAACCCCAAGAACCGTTTACTGGGCCAGGCCGGCCTGCTGGAAAAACAGGATCTTTATTGCGCGCCGGAAGGTCTGGATGTCGGTAATGGCCCATATCTCCAGGGGCAGATCATTCCACAGGAGGGGGTCCCCATAGAGAAGGCCCGTACCCTCAGGGTTGCCAACCAACAACGATCAGGCGGCGGAACCCCGAGGAGGGCAACCCTGTGGAAGTGCACTGGGCGGTGGGAGGCTGTTGATGGCAGCAGGCGGTCCCGTAAGTACCCAGGCCCCAAGCCATGGAGCGCTTTAAAAACAATCAGTACGACCTTGAATCGGATCCGGAAGGCCACAGGAAGCCAGTGCAGCCTGTGGAGAAGTGGTGTTACATGGGAGCTCAGAGGGGCTCCCAAGATCACCCGCACGGCCGCATTCTGAACCAACTGCAGCCTCCGGACACTCTTCAAGGGGAGCCCCATGTAGAGAGCGTTGCAATAGTCCAAGCGGGAGATGACGAGGGCGGAAGTGACTGTGCGAAGTGCGTCCAGATCCAGAAAGGGCCGCAACTGGTAAATCAGACGAATCTGACAAAAGGCCCCCCTGGCGACGGCCGTGATATGATCTTCTAAAGACAGCCGTACGTCCAGGAGGACACCTAGATTGCGAGCCCTTTCCACGGGGGTCAAAATTTCTCCCCTCACAGCCAGCGAAGGAACAAGCTGGCTGTATCTGGGCACAGGAAACCACAGCCACTCGGTTTTGGTCGGGTTGAGACGAAGCCTGTTAAGACCCATCCAACTCCGCACGGCCTCCAGGCACCGGGTCATCACTTCAACAGCTTTGTTGGGGTGGCCCGGGGTAGAGATGTACAGCTGAGTGTCATCAGCGTACTGATGGAACTCTAACCCGAAACCACGGATGATCTCACCCAGCGGCTTCACATAAATGTTGAACAGCAGGGGCGAGAGCACCGACCCGAGACACCTCACACAGTAGGGGCCTCGGGGTCAACCTCTGCCCCCCCGTCAACACAAATTGCGAGTGGTCAGAGAGGAAGGAGGATCACCACCGTAAAATGGTGCCTCCCACTCCCAACCCCCCCAACCGTTGCAACAAGATACTGTGGTCGACAGTATCAAAAGCCGCTGAGAGGTCTAACAGGACCAGGGCAGAGGAACAACCCCTGTCCCGGGCCCTCCAGAGATCATCCACCAACGCGACCAACGCCGTCTCCGTGCTGTGCCCGGGCCTGAAACCCGATTGGAGAGGGTCTAGGTATACCGCTTCATCCAGGTACTGAGGGAGCTGACGTGCCACCACACTCTCAACAACCTTCGCAACAAAGCGAAAGTTTATTTATTTATTTTTTATTTATTTATTATTAGGATTTCTATACCGCCCTTCTCCCAAGGGACTCAGGGCGGTGTACAGCCAAATCAAATCCCAAAAACAGTACAAAAGTTAAAAAGACATTAAACAGTGGCTGATTATATTAATAGAACCCACCCCCCGACTTTAAAACCCAATTAAAACCAGATTTAGGAGACAATTTAAAACTACCTCAGCCCAGGCCAGCCTGCTCAAAGAGCCAGGTATTCAACGCGCGCCTGAAGGCCCCCAGGTCCGTGCTGGTGCGTAGTTCAGGTGGCAGAGTATTCCAGAGGGCAGGGGCCCCCACAGAGAAGGCCCTACTCCTTGGGGCTGCCAGACGACACATAGCGGCTGACGGCACCTGGAGAAGGCCCTCCCTGTGAGAACGCACCGGTCTGCTGGAGATCACCGGCAGAATGCGGTCCTGCAGATAACCTGGCCCAATGCCATGGATCGCCCTAAAGGTCAAAACTAGAACCTTAAAGCAAACTCGGAGAGCCACCGGCAGCTAATGCAGCTCGCGCAGGAGAGGCGTCACATGGGAGCTACATGACGCCCCCATGATCACCCGCGCAGCCGCATTTTGCACCAGTTGAAGTCTCCGAGTGCTCCCCGCAGGGAGCCCCATGTAGAGAGCATTACAATAGTCCAGGCGAGAGGTGACAAGGGCGTGAGTGACCGTGCGCAGGGCGTCCCGATCCAGAAAGGGCTGCAACTGGTAGATCCGGCGGACCTGGTAAAACACCCCCCTGGAGACAGCCGCAATATGATGTTCTAGCGACAGCCGTACATCCAGGAGGATGCCCAGATTGCGAGCCCTCTCTGTGGGGGGCAAAATTTCCCCCCCAATAGCCAGCGAAGGTGTCAGCTGGCTATATCGGGGCGCCGGGAACCACAGCCACTCGGACTTGGAAGGGTTGAGCCGGAGCCTGTTCCCGCCCATCCAGTCCCGCACGGCCTCCAGGCACCGGGACATAGCCTCCACAGCATCATTGGGATGGTCTGGGGTGGAGATGTACAGTTGGGTGTCATCTGCGTACAGATGACACCGCACCCCAAGACCACGGATGATCTCGCCCAGCGGCTTCACATAAATGTTGAACAAGAGAGGGGAGAGGACCGACCCATGTGGCACCCCACAAACCAGGGGCCTAGAGGTGGACCTCTCCCCTCCCGCCAACACAAATTGAGAACGGTCGGAGAGGAAGGAGGAGAACCATCGAAGGACAGTTCCCCCAATCCCCAACCCCTCCAACCGTCGCAATAGGATACTATGGTCGATAGTATCAAAAGCCGCCGAGAGATCTAATAGGACCAGGACAGAGGAAAACCTTCTGTCACGGCCCCTCCAGAGATCATCAACCAATGCGACTTTCGGTACTATGCCCAGGCCTGAAACCCGATTGGAACGGATCGAGGTAAGTCGTTTCCTCCAGATACTGAGGGAGCTGACGTACCACCACACTCTCAACAACCTTCACTATAAAGGGAAGGTTGGAGACTGGACGATAGTTGTTTAAAACAGCTGGGTCCAGGGAAGGCTTCTTGAGGAGGGGCCGCACCACCGCCATCTTCAAGGCGGTAGGAAGCGACCCCTCTCTCAAGGAAGCGTTGATAATCCCCTGGAGCCAGCCTCGTGTCGTCTCCCTGGCGGCCGAAACCAGCCAGGAAGGGCACGGGTCCAATAAACAGGTGGTGGCATTCAGACCCCCCAGCAATCTGTCCACGCCCTCAGCGGTCACAGGGTCAAACTCCCCCCAGATAACATTCACAAGACCTGCCCCGGACACCTCCCCCGGGACCATCCAGTTGGAGTCCAGCCCTTCCCGAATCTGAGCGATTTTGTCGTGCAGAAATCGGGAAAACTCCTCTGCCCTGCCCTGCAAGAGGTCATCCCGCGCTCTCGGTTCAAGTAGAGAGCGGGTCACTCTAAACAGGGCGGCAGGCCGATTTTCTGCCGACGCAATAAGGGCGGAGAAATACGAAGATTTCGCCGCCCCTATCGCCACAAGGTAAGTCTTAATATGAGATCTCACCTGTGTTCGGTCATACTCAGAACGGCTCGCCCTCCAAGTGCTCTCTAGACGTCTTTTCCGGCACTTCATCTCCCGTAGCTTCTCCGTATAACACGGAGCCAAATGGGATCTGTGCCGGGTCAGAGGTCGCAGAGGCGCAACTCGATCTAGAGCCCCGGCGGCCAGCCCATCCCAGGTGGCCACCAGGTCTCCAGGCGAGCTGTGAGCCAGAGATTCAGGAAATGGCCCAAGCTCCCTCTGGAACCGCTCCGGGTCCATCAGGCACCTGGGGCGGAACAATCTATGTGACTCCGCCTCCCTGCGGTGGGGGGTGGCGGAACAGAAGTCCAGTCTGAGAAGGGAATGATCTGTCCATGACTAGGGTGTAATTACTAAATCCCCGAAATTACAGTCATTCAACCACTGCCCAGAGACAAAAATCAGGTCCAGCATGTGTCCTCCTATGTGAGTGGGAGCAGAAACTAATTGGGTCAGGTCCATGGCCGTCATGGAAGCCAAGAACTCCCGGACCAACTTCAAGGTTTCACCGAGCGATGGCAGGTTGAAATCCCCCATGACCAAAAGCCTAGGGGTCTCAACCGCCAGCCCGGCTATTACCTCAAGGAGTCCGGGCAGGGCCGATGAGATGTGGCAGGGAGCCAGGTACGCCATCAAAAGACCCATCTGAACGCCTTGTCCCCACTTCACAAAAAGAGATTCACAGCCAGCCGTCTGAGGGACAGTGGTCTCCCTAGGGCAAAGGACCTCTTTAATAAGCACCGCCATCCCGCCATCCCTTCCCTGAGACCTAGGCTGGTGAAATGCAAGGAAACCTGGTGGGCACATCTCAACCAGAGGGACACAACCCTCTGGGCCCAACCAGGTTTCGATGACACCTACCTGGTCCGCGGCCTCCTCCTGTACCAGATCACAAATCAGGGGAGCCTTATTAACCATGGACCTGGCATTGCACAGCAACAGCCGGGTATTCAGGGCTTGAGGCTCCGGACAGCCAGGACTGCAGGATGGGTGAGGAGGGTCGGAGCGCGCTACTGCTTGCAAATATCAGGAGCGCGGTCCCCTAACTGGATACAGCCCTCTACCCCCAGCATATCTACCTCTCCCAGTCACCGTGCTGATAAAATTGGCCCCCGGCATCCCACCCCCTGTCTGCCACCCCAACACGGAAGCCCCTGAGGCCCCCCGGCACGCGTGCCGGCCCGGCTGCCCCCAAATCCATGCGGGCTGTCTCCCACACCCGCCCTGGATACATCTAACCCCTTAAAAAAACCCATTAAAAAATTAATAACCCCGGGTTTCCCGCGCTTTTTCCGGTTGGAGACCAGACAATAATTTGACAATAATGCTGGATCCAGGGACGGTTTCTTGAGGAGGGGCCGCACCACCGCCTCTTTCAAGGCAGCGGGTAAAAGCCCCTCTCTCAAGGAAGCATTGATAATCCCTTGGAACCAGCCTCGTGTCACCTCCCGAGTGGCCAAGTCCAGCCAGGAGGGGCACGGGTCCAATAAACAAGTGGTGGTATTAAGCCGCCCCAGTATCCTGTCCACGTCCTCCAGAGTAACAGGATCGAACTCATCCCAAATGACCTCCCCGAAATCCACCCCCATCCCCCCGCCCGGAGATGCCCAGTCAGAGTCCAACTCATCCCGGATCTGAGTGATTTTGTCCTGCAGAAATCTAGAAAAATCCTCAGCCCGTCCCTGCAAGGGATCCTCCCGCGCCCCCACCTCCAAAAGGGAGCAGGTCACCCTGCACAGGGCAGCCGGGCAGTTTTCCATGGACGCAATAAGGGTGGAGAGGTAAGACCTCCTCGCCATCCTTATCGCCACTAAATACGCCTTAATATAGGATCGTAATAGTGTTCGGTCAGACTCAGAGTGGCTGGCCCTCCAACTACTCTCTAGACGTCTTTTCCGGCGCTTCATCTCCCTTAGCTCCTCAGAAAACCAAGGAGCCACCTGGGATCGGCACCGGGTCAGAGGCCGCAAGGGCACGACCCGGTCAAGGGCCCCAGTGGCCACCTTATCCCAGGCGGTTACCAAGCCCTCGACTGAGTCGTGTGTGTGAGCATCGGGAAACCGCCCAAGCTCCATCAGGAACCTATCTGGGTCCATCAGGCGCCTGGGGCAGTACCATTTTATCGGCCCCGCCTCCCTGCGTCCAGGGGATGTGGAATGGAAGTCGAGTCTCAGGAGCGAATGATCAGTCCATGACAGGGGTTCCACAACTACATCCCCTATACCAAGATCATTCTGCCACTGATCAGAGACAAAAACCAGATCCAGGGTGTGACCCCCTAAGTGAGTAGGATCCCGAATTAGTTGGGTCAGGCCCATGGCTGTCATGGAAGCCATGAACTCCTGAGCAATCCCCGAGGCCCCACCGGCAGATGGCAGGTTGAAATCCCCCATGACCATAAGCCTGGGGGTCCCAACCGCCAAGCCGGCTATGACCTCAAGGAGCTCAGGCAGGGCCGATGTCACATAGCAGGGAGCCAGGTATGTGACCAACAAGCCCACCTGAACCCCGGGACCAAACTTCACAAAAAGGGACTCACATCCGGTCGTCTGAGAAACAGTGGATTCCCTAGGACACAGATCCTCCTTAATAACCACCGCACTCCCCCCACCCCTCCCCTTGGCCCTCGGCCGATGAAAGACCCGAAACCCGGCTGGGCACATCTCCACCAGAGGAACTCCTCCCTCTGGGTCCAGCCAGGTTTCAGTAATACCCACCAGGTCCGCTCCCCCCTCACAGATCAAATCATAAATGAGAGGGGCCTTGTTAGTAACGGACCTGGCGTTACACAACATCAGCCGAAGGCCCAGGGCCCAATCGCTCGGACCACCCGGGAAAAAGGACATGACAAGGGGGTTGGAGCGCGCCACCGCACACAAACAGCAGGGACGCGCTCCCAATACAGGATGTGGCCCCCTATAACTGCTAAATCTGCCTCGCCCGCTCACCGTGCTAATAGATTTTATTTCACCCTCCTCGGAACAGCCACCCATCCTCAACACGGCCCCACGACCCCAGCACCTCTTGGCAGCACTCGACCCGCGGCCTGGCCCCAGCCCCAGGTGGGTTGTCCCCCAACCCCCGCCCGGCCATCCCTAACCCGAATAAAAATCTGGATAAAAATTTACAACAACCCTCCCTCAAGCGCTTCTTGCGGCCACACCATCTCTCCGGATCCCAGGATCCGTCCTTGAGGAATGTCTTGGAAAGTTTGGCGGGCCACTTCCGAGAAGGGGACATTTCTCAAGGTCCACAAGTCTTCTGAAGAGTATCTCAGTGGCGTCTTTAACTGGGCCTCCCCTGACCGACGCTGGCAACGCAGGTGGCCCACTGGTCGGGACCGAGATCTAATCCAAAAATGTTCGGGTGGTGTCTATGTCCCTCCCGGCCTCCATCTTCGCCTCCGCTGTTGACGCCGAGGGGACAGCACCGAACATCGACCCCGTACCCAGCTGGTCCCCGTCGTCGCCGGAGCCACCGAAGCCTCAACTGCCACTGCTGGAGCCGCCGCCACCGCCATCAAGTCAGAAGGACCTGACAATCGAGGCCAGATGTTGTCCAAGGCCGCCGTGGCGCCACCCACGGCCGCCTCGGCAGCCAGGGGCAGGCTCCTCCCTGCGCGACTGCCGCAGTACCACCCATGGCAGTCACGACGGGCAAGGCCCGTCCCGTGGCCAGAGCCCAGTCGGGGGAAAGCCTTCGGGCCTAGCCGCGGCAGGTCCGCCATCGCCCAACTCCCACCACGGCTGTTAGAAACCGGCCCCAGCAGGGCCTCTGACGGCCGAGGCCCGCCCCAGCAATAGTCAGGGTGGCCAGGGCGACCTCGAACAAGGCTCTACCGAGGGCACCACCGCAGGCTCCCTCGCCGCCTCCGACATCTCTGCCAGGTCCCCCGCAGGCTCCCCCACCGCCTCCGACATCACTGCCGGCTCCGCGCTGCTTCATAGCAGTCGCGGCAGCTGGAACTCGGCTCCGCAGGGCCCCCGCCGCTCGAAGATCCTCCAGACGGCTCTGGCTTCGGCCTCGGCCTCGGCCACAGGCTCCGGCCTCACCGCAGGCTCCCTCGCCACCGCCAACGTCCCTGCCGGGTCCACGCTGCCTCGCAACAATCGCGGCAGCCAGAACTCGGCCGCGCAGGGCCCCCGCTGCTGGAAATCATCCGGGTGGCTCCGGCTCCAGCCTCGGCCTCGGCTGCAATCTCCAGCCTCCAGCCTTCGGCGCCAGGCTCGACGTCCTCGTACGGCCCCTCTGGGATCACCAACCCCCCCAGGTCCTTTAGCCACCCCTGCCACCGGTGAGGACCCGGAGCGAGGGAGACCTACCCCGAAACTCGGCCGCCACGACGGAGCTCCTCCGGGACGTGTCCTCCGGCCGCCATTTTGAAGCCTTTTTTTAATAAATAATAACTGCAAAACACCCAAACACCAGATGTAATGCAAATACTTATCCAATCTGTTGATTGAATTCCATACACAAACATACAAGTAAGCTTACATAGAAAAGTCAGGATGTCATGGCATAATATATATTAGATGTGACATAACTAAAGAGGATGTGATGATAAAGAGATGAATGCCATACATTAAAAATAAGCATAAAATCCAGGCTAATGCTCATGCCCTTATTAAGAAAATGTTATGAAAAGGCAACTATCGAAATGTGGTGTTGTCTCCTTAATAAAATAGGAGAATGATGTCAGTGGAATACTGATGTTCTCTCATGTCTTTTGCAGCTCTTAAATAAAATGAAATGATTTCTCTTACCAATGTTTTGGTTTTCCAATATAAAGCTCTAAAATATTTGGTCTACTGAAACAAATACAATGCTTATGAATTGGTTTTCACAGAATTCATCTGCTTTGAATTATTTTCTTGGTAAATTTAAACATAATTAGAGAATTTGACATCAACCCACTCAATATACAACTAAATGAAGATCACACTCATTCAAATTTTTTAAAAAACAATATTTACTTCATTCTTACCTTAAAAAGTCCTTTAAGACTACAGTAAAAGAAAATACTATGTTGGCATTTGAACAAAGCAAAGCATTGCAACTTTTTTTCTACAGTTTTCTACAGTTGCCTGTACTCCACAGTCACCTTTGGTGAGATGGGAAGCTATATAAATTTGATTAATTAAATGTATTCATTTATTAAATTTATCTATTGCCCGACTCACCACAAGAAATCTCTTCCTTAGATATATATATATATATATATATATATATATATATATATATATATATATATATATATATATATATCCTATTTTCTTTGAAACAAATTGTAATATTCCTAGTGCAACTTGCTTACTAAAATATCAAGCAATTATCATCATTTCTGTACATGGTTTCACTCATTCATCATTGCTTTTGGGCCCTGTTCAGTTTCCTTTCCAGCTGAATGGCATATATAACGTCTTACAAACTGTCTGATGAGATGCAATTGGTCTGTAGAAGTTTAATGACTTGATCTTGAGATTATCTGGAAATAAATTGATTAGTCCAGGAAGAGTGAGATGTTAATGCTACTATAACTATAGCAATGTTCTGAATGGATGGAGGGGAATATTTTTAAACGTTAATAATGGTGTTTTCTGGAGGGTCCCTGTTTAAAGCATATAAGATCAGAATTCAGATGTAGAAGAATTTTGAATCCTGTATGTAATAGCCTTCAGATATTAGATACTATTAGAGTTAGCCCAAGGAATATTTAAAAAATTCCTAGCTAATAATAGACCTCAACTATAAACAGAACTAAACAAGTGGCTTCTTTCATGAACAAATACAGCTCCAAAGAATTAAAAATATAATCTAGGAAAATGAGCAAGTGTGGAAAGAAATTAAAGAAGCTAGCACTACTTAGGTTCCATACAATATTTGTAAACTACCTAACATAGAGATTTTTCATAGTGCTATAAAGTGATTTGTTATCTGCCTGGCAAAATCTCACAGAGCTAGGGATAGTAATGGTGTCAGATTATAAAATGGCTCAATTCTACTGGGAAACAAAGCAGGAGCCACACTACTAATACAGGAACAGCTGTTCAAGAAAAGAAAAGACAAATCAACCAGCTGACTAGTGTCTATCACTTGTAATCATTCCTGACACATTATTTTTTAAAAAGATTTAAGAAAGAAAATACTTGGGAAGGTTTATTAAATAGATGTATGTCGGCCACAGCTCACTATGACATAGTTCTAAAACTTAATTCCAAGGTTTTGAGAAAATAATGATAATGAAGAAATATTTCAGACGAAAAGAAAGTGCTTTCACTTATTTGTAAATAACCACAGTTCATTTTAGAACAATTCCTAGTAATAGGTAAGTATTACGTTTTGCACCAAACTAAATCCAGGCTATCAGCTTGACTTCAATTTTTGTCAAAGGTATGTCTAAAGCAAGACCTTACTTAATTCTTTGTAGATTGCAAACCCATGAGAAAACTAAGCATACCATGATTGTTGTATTGTTCTCAATGATAACATTTAGCTCTCTGAGGTGATGACATGAGATGTCACAGAGAAAAGATGCAACCAGTATAATTGTCAAACTATTGAATGCAAAACATCTAAAAAGGCCAAGATCCTATTTCCCCGCTTAGTTCAAATCTTTAAAATCCTAGTATTAACATAATCATGGGCATTTTAAGCATTGTCTATCTGTTCTTAATCTCCAGTTACTTAATAAAACCAAGATGACATAAACATAAGTCACAACATTTATTTTAGCTGAGCTAAGTTAAAATGTCATCATTAGCCATTCTTAAAAATATGTTTTCTAGATCAGCATTCTCAAATCTTTCCAAGTTGGTAGACAGGGTGGGGGGAAGAGGGTAGTGGACACTCCTTGCCTTTGAAATGTCCTCTCAATAGGCCCAATCAAAGTCAATATTACTGTTATCTAGAGCAGGGGTTCCCAACCTGTGGTTCATGCACCCCCACTCATGCTTGTGGCAGATACCAGCACTCACAACGTGCACCTGTCACAAGCTATTTGCAAGGAGTGTCACTGCAAATAGTCCCTCAATTATGTAGTCCCACTATATTTCAGATAGTTTTTAAAAATGAGATTATAACCAAACTATTCATGTAGATTACAATAAGAATGAAACAGTCCATCAATATTTGTATCTCTGACATATGAAGGAAGCATGGGTTGACTTTGGAAAATTAATAGTTTATCAGTAAAATTGTAATAGTACAAGCACATCTTTTTTAATTCTTTTTAGAAATCCTGCAGAAATATGAATTAACTAAACTTTCCAATTGTCTTCTTCAGCAACCCTATGCCAAGAGCATTGCCAAATAAAATCTAAGTATTGACAATACTATTAGAAGATGTTTGGTTTTCTGTGATTACCTGAGCATAAATAATAAAAATTAATCCAACATCTTTAAATGCAGTAAAAATACAGTACAATACTAATATCACAGAGCTGAATGATCACCACTTTCAATAATTATTTGAACTGACCACTGTTTCATATGAGTCTGTTTGGATAAATAAAGGAGCATATAATACTTTATTTTATGCTAAACAGCATACTTTATTAAAACATTTTTTTCAGAGCTCTTATAGGATTGATTGTTTTTTCTTTGTATAACACTTCATAGTGCCTTCCACACTTTCTGTTCTTCTTTAAAACACTCCCTTCCTTCTGGAGCTAATTTTACTTTTGATTTCCAAAATATATAACCAATATGAACCTTTACTCTGGGTGGCATTCTATCTATCTATCGTTCTATCCCGCTATTCATTCTTCCATCTATCTATCTATCTATCTATCTATCTATCTATCTATCTATCTATCTATCTATCTATCTATCTATCTATCTATCTATCTATCTATTTAACTATATATCTATCTATCCATTCAGATATCCACTCATACACATATATCATCATCGTCGTCATCATTATCAATATCATCATCATCATCATCTTAGCCATTGTCTGTCCACTGAAGATGAAGACCTGTTCTGAATGTTTCCAACCAATACAGTCCTGAGCTTTCTTTTGCAATTGTGCCTGCAATACTTGCTGATGTCATCTATCCATCTTGTATACAATATCATCAAAAGCATTGAAATGGAAATGGGCTGGTTACATAGCAAGAACTGATGGCATGTACACCAAGGCAGTCATAGAATGGATCCCACGATAAAAAGCATCCATGAAAGAGATTAACATGTACATACCATATAGATAATATAATATACAGCATATAAATATTCCCTTGAGACCTGAAATTTTTTGGTGTCTGAAATGTGGTGGCAGATATTTTTTTCTTGATTTTGCAGGTTCCCAAATGAAGTATCTCAGATCCTTGCAATTACTCTTATTTAGATGCTTTATGTAACTGCAGTTCTCTTTTCCTTGAACTGGGAGAAGCCTTGTAAAGGCCAGAATTAAAAAGTTTTTCAATTAATTGTTAAGTAATCAGTTTTATGTGTGGAGCTTGAATTGTGTTGCCAACAGTAAGTAAGTGTGGCTGCCAATTCTCAAGTCTCTTTAGGAACTTGTTCTTGGCTGACTTGAATTCTGGCTGAATCCCAAATCTAAATCCAAGGCTCTGACAGCTCTTCACCTAGAGATATTCTGATGGATAAAGATAGCTGATCCATTCAAGCCAGCTGCAAAGAATTCCCTCTCTTTTCTATCATTCCAGTTATTTATGCTTGGGATAATCATCTCAAACCTAGGCAGCTCAACTTTTCAGTTTGGGCCTATAATTCATAGTTTCTAAATTACTATCACTATATCCCCATTGGTGAAATATGCCATTTTTAGGGCCTATGCCAGGTGTTGGCAACCCATGGCTCCAGAGTTTCATGCAGCTCTTTGACCCCTCTTCTGCGGCTCCCTGTCAACCCGGTCATGTGACCCTAGCATTTTCTCCACTAGCTGCAACTGGCTGCATTTTGCAATTCTGCATTCTTCACAGACAGCTCAGCGCCAACCATGGTTCCCTTTGTATTGGCTCAGGAAGGAGGGGAATGGGGAGGAGCAGCCACCGTTGCCACTCTATGCAGGGAGGGAAGAGCCCTGGCTCTCACACGCAGTGCGACCATCTACTCACCTGAGCATGCAGTGGCAGCAGTGGGAAGAGGAGTCATCGCCGCTGCCGGGATCTGATCCAGGTGGATATCACATTTGTGTGCATGAACATGTGCACACATGAGAGAGAGATGAGAGAGACAAAAGGGAAGAAAAAGAGAGAGAGAGAGAAATGAGAAAATGATGGAAGGAGATAATGAGAGAGAGGAAAAAGAGAAGGAGAAGGAGAGAGAAAGGGAGAGAGAAACAAGAGAAAGCTGTAGGGAGAGAATGAGAGAGAGGGAAAAGAGGAAAACAAATGAGAGAGAAAGAGAGAGAGACAAGGGGAGAGAAAAGAAGAAAGAGAAAGAAAGAGAACTCTCTCAGACCTATGATGAAAACAATGGCAAGCTAGAACTCTTGCCGAGAAAACTGCAATTTGCTAGAAGGCACAAATTGGAAGCAAGTCTGATTTTTTTTTAAAGAAATAAAAAAAGTGGCAAAAATGCATCTGAAAATAAGATTATTTATAATTTTGGATAATATATTATATTGTCAAACTCAAAAGGTGTGTGTGTGTGTGTGTGTGTGTGTGTGTGTGTGTGTGTGTGTGTGTGTGTGTTATTGCTCTTAGTACAATCTTGCCAGCTTCTATCAACTTAGAGTTTACTATAAAAATATTACGGAGAAGCAATTTTCCACAAGTAATAACTTTATTTTGAATTTCCTATTGTATTCAGTGAGAATGAAAGAAAAAGAAAAAGGGAAAGGGAAGGAAGGAAAGGAAGAATGAAAGAAAGAGAAAGAAGAGAGACAGGGAGAGAGGAAAAAGAGAGAAAAACAGAAATGAGAGAGAGGGAGGAAGGGAGAGAGGAGGGGGAGAGAGACAGGGAGAGAGAGAGAGAGAGACCCATTTCCCACAGAAAACACTGGGAGCCACAAAACCTGGGTAGGCATGTCTGGTGAGGTCATGTGACTAGGTGGGAGTGATGTGGGTTGACCATGCCCACCCAGGTTTTGTGGTTCCCAGTGTTTTCTTTTCTGTGGGAAATGGGTCCAAATGACTCTTTGAGTGTTTAAGGTAGCAGTCCCCTGGCCTATGCCATTTGACAGGTCTTTCATAAAATGTATGTAGAGTTAAAGCATCTGTAACAGCTTTCCCCATATGAGGACCATGCTGATGTTCCTACCTTTTTCACCAAATTGTATATAGAATTAAAATGTCTCTAGTGACTTAGTGGGGTGGGAGGTGGGATTCAGGGTCATACTTACGTTTATTTTCATTACCACACTGAGATTCCAACACAGACAAATCTGAGCTATCTGCGAAGGATGCGGAATCATAAAATGCAGTCAGTTGCGGGCAATATGGAAAAAACACTAGGGTCATGTGACCAGGTCAGCAGGGAGCCACAGGAGAAAGGTCAAAGAGCCAATGAGGTTCTGGAGCCATGGGTTGCCAACTTCCGACTTAGGTCATAACAATATGTTACAAGTTGATAAAGCTTCCCCTTTCCAAAGCTCAAGGCAGTTTAGAGAATTAACAAAGCAAGTACAATAAATATAAACTTAAAACATAGCTTAACATAGTTTCAACATTTTTTTAAGTAGCCAAGGTAACACACTGAAAAAAATTCTAACTGACAATATGAAGAAGTACTAAGACCTAATGTGAAGGAAATCATTCCACACTCTCAGAACAATTTAACTAAAGATCATTCAATGACAATTATTATCCTGAATAATAATCTGAAGGAGAATGTATGTATAATGAACTACAATCAGTTTGTTGAATGATATAGCAATAGGCAATTTTGCAGAGGATCATGGCTATAAAGACCAATTAAAATTTTAGATTTTTCTGCCTTATGTTTGGAAAATCTAAACAAAGAATAATTCAGTAGATAAGTCTACTTCATTCAGGCTTATTTAGTTGTTTAAAACATGTCCACTGACTTCTAGGTTTGAGATAGAAATATTTCCTAGAAAAAAGAGAAGTATAACATGCATCATAGTACTAGAAGAAACACAGAGATTTAAAATTAAAAACAGCTTTAAATAAAAGCAGGCTTTGTAGATAATGCAGTGGAAAATCACATAAATAGTTGCATAGCAGAATTGTTCATTACTGGAATTAACCAGACAAATTTCAGATCCATGTAGCTGGAAATGAAATAAATTAAATCTGGGTCTTGATCTGTAATGCATATGTTTGGCCACTAAGTCACCACAGCCTTCCACCCCCTCTGGCTATCCTACCAGAGGCTTAGCATTTTGCCATCTTACTTCATTCAACATGTAGTATTCTACAAACAGCAGATGATAAAAATTTAAGTTTGGCACCACTTTGTCAGAATTTGGAACGAACTAGCAAAAACTGTTTGTAAGCACTGAAATATTTTAAAAGAACAATTTTTATGGTGTGGCAGGTTTGTTCATAGCCTCCCACACACTTCAGATTTATTACTGATAGTTCCTTGCTTGGGTAGGAAAGTGCTGAATATGGTGAAAAAAGCGGGTCAACAAAATAAATGATAAATTTACTTCAAGTTCATAAATCCAGACATTTATAGAATATGTTTATTTAAGTAAGTGTCACAAGATAGAGTCTGAAAAGTGTTGAGATCAAAAGGGATCTACAAAATTTGAATGGCTGCCCTTGATGTCATTTTTTGTGCACATCCTGATCTGCTGAATCCTATGGTACCTGTAGACGTTCTGGAGAAATTATAGATTCTTTTTTTTCGCATTGCTTTGAGGCAGGAGCAAGCAGGAGTCTTGATGTTCAGGGCCAAATTACATGTTAGGTAAGATATCTGTGTAGGAATTTTATTATTTTCCTCCTTTGTAATATAGGAGGGCAAATTGATCTCATTTTCCTTTATTGATTTTGCACTACGATTCTTTTCCACGGAATGCTATTCAGAACATCTTACAATATTATGTCATATTCACATTGTTTCCTTAAAGTATTCTTACTGTATTTTGTACTCGTGGCAGATCAGTTCTTAACTGGCTTAGGAAAATCCTGTCTAACTGGAGACACTCTGATGATAGTTTGCAAGATTTTCAACTGAGACTGCTGTGCCTATTTCAAGACCCTGTTTGCCAATTGTTTTACTTTCTGTGGACAGGTCTAATGGACAGACATATTTCTGTATGCAGAGTGAGAGAGTTAGAGATATCTTTTCCTGGCCTCCAAAAAGTTTGTCTGCCCACTTTAATCATGGGCAGTAAGGTAATGGGGATAAGCCCTTAGTCAGATATTTTTTATGTTCTGGTTTTGTTATTTTAAACAAAAGAAAGGAAAAACATCAATGCAAAGGAACCTGTTATATTGAAATCAATATAGGGCAATTAAAAGCTTTACTCAAGGACAAGTAAGAATCTGTTTGCCAGTAATCAGTGAAATAAAGTAATAAAGATAGAATGAAGGGATTCAATACATATTGGAAAACTATGTTGCCTAAAGAAAAGTATGGTGTTCTACATTTTCAGGTATGTAATGGTGGTGATGGTGTGTGTGTGTGTTTGTGTGTGTGTAATGATGGAAGAAACAATGAAAGAGAGACAGAAGCATTGTGTAATATGTGCTCCCTTATGCAACAGGAAAAGATAACATGGTCTGCAGATAATAGCCTCCTGAAACTTCAACATGGACTCGAGTTTTCACTTTGGCCATTTTGATTTAATGGTGTAGTTCACTGTCAACTTTTGGCAGCACACAGTGACACTAAGATTTTTGGGAAACTATTTAGAAATAGTTTCTACTTATTCAAAACATTTTTAAATGACCTGCTTATTTTGGCTCCATAACTTCTAGAGTTCTGGAACATCCATAATGAGCTCTCTTTGCAATATATCAATTGAAAGTAGAACGGTTTTTTATTTCATGTGGTTTCTATGTTATTCCACAAATATCCATTCATATAAAGAGCATCATACAGTTAGATTTTATTCAGTAGAAGGGACTCTTCTGATAGCCAAGTCTGCATAACAGTTGAGGATGGGCCTAAGGCCTCAGTATGAATTGTGCCAAATATATTAAAGAAAAGATAGTGTCAGATGGTGCTCCATTCAAAACCCAAGAAAGAAATACTTAAGACTCCATTAATTAGAGAAAAGATATCTTTTACTGGAATTCAAGTGGTAGCAACAAAAGAATTCTGAATCTGAGAAAATGAGTGCGTAAATAACATATACAAAGAGATGGCAACTTTCCCACCCCCAATAGTTCAATTGGCTCATCCAATTAAAAGTTGTGTATAGTATCATGTGGATATCTCCAGGTGGTGATGAGGCCTCTGTCCATTGACCTTGACATATTTTGATAAAGAGTTGCAGCTGCGCATAGCATAGGATAGAAGCCTAAGCAAGAATCTCTTCCCCCCCTACTTATACAGTTCTGTTTTGTAACAACTCCAGCTCGCTTCCCATATCCATGTCCCCCCTCCTCCTCCTGTTACTTATGACAGCCGAAAGTTGCAAAGCAAAGGAAGAAAATCTTGAAGGCTGACAGTTGGGGGAATTTGGAGGTTCCTTGATTTTTAACTGTGAAGTGCTTGTGTTATTTGAAAACAAACAAATGGGATTTTGAGGGCTACACAGAAGGAACTTGGTGATGATACACTGTCCATCCTTGCTTTAAATTAGACTAAGAGTGAATGTACTTTAGGGCACTTTATGTTTGATCCACCACTACAGGCCACTCATTATTTCTTAAGTGCAAGAGCAGATGACAATACCTCCTGCCACTCACTGCCCATTGCAAATATATCTCCCCTGAAAAGGGAAAAGGAAATTTTCCATCCTGGATTGTCTTTAGTCCTTCCATGTGAATTAGGCACAATGATATAGTGAAAGCTCAGCTCCAGTCAGTGACTTTGCCCCTTCAGAGTGTACCCATTTCATGTATTCATAACTATGTATATACTTATACATATTTTCTTGTAAGCGATTCACAAATCAAATAAATTCTAAATTCTAAATATAATAGATACTATTATATCTAGCAGTTATTCCAATAATAGCCTATTTCTTCAATCCATGATTTCCTATCCCTCAAAAAGCTCCACAGTTCATCCAACTCTTATGTTTCCCACTGTCATACATTCATTTTTTGTCCATACCAGATGAATCATGCTCCCTTTGCTTTCCCACCAATGTATTACTACAAAAGTTTTATTTTCCCCCTAAACTTGTAGATTGCAATATAGTAATATTGGAACAGGTTTTAGTGAATATCATAAACTATTGGCTTTCCTTTCTACATAATTTCTTTAAATCTGCAATGAAGCAGAAGAACAAGCTGTGTGGGGTTTTGTTTTTTGTTTTTGCTTTGATTAGTCTAGCATCTGAACCAGATGGTCCATTTTTGAATCAAAAGACAGGAACGTGGAGATCAGCCCACACAAGAGACAGCCAAGAGAGCTGAAGATAAGAAACAAGGGTATGACCAGTCATGGTCTACAATGGCTATAGTCCATAATTAGCACCAACGTAGCCACTTGGTAATTCATAGCTGAGAAGCAGGTTTGCTGTAGTAAGTCCTTAGTATTAGAGACTAAATGCATCTACTTCCCTTCTGTAGGGTTTTTCCCAGTGAAGATATAAAATCATTTTAATAAATTTGGGATTACTGTTCAGGGATGGGATAATGGTTCACCTAATTTTTCTCCCAGGCCTCAGAAAGAAATATTGTATCTTGATAACTCAAAAGTGCTATTGCTTTTTTTACCGAATTTCACTTGGAAATCTGTAAATTACTTCTTCCTTAACAAATGGCTCTTTGATTATTTAGTTAGTTAATTAGTTTTAAAGACTGGTTCTACTGTAGTTATCTTATTTTTGTTTTATTTTTGTTCTGGCATCCATAGGGTAGATGCAGTATTTAAAATTAGCAAAAGAAAGCCTCTCATTCCGCTTTCTTGCTAACCTTACTGCCTCTTGTACAGTTAATAAGGTGGTACTATTTTTTGTCTTCCACTGAAAGGATATCACAAAGCCAGTTGTCTTTCTTGTCCCTTTAAAGCTGGCAAACTCAAAAAGCAAGAACCATGGGATTTATAGAATGAATGTCATGGTCAATAGGCAAAGGTAAGAGAATCCTTAAAGCCTTCCAAAGCCATTCCTAGATCAGCTTAAAGTGAATTGAAGAAAGCAGCATTCCTCCGACTCTTTTCCTAAGATTCTTGCCTAAGATGACTGTCATTGTATTGCATTCCCCTACTGACAGTGGACAGTTGGATTGTGTATTTATTTGTTAGATTTCTATACTACCATTCATTCAGGAGCTCATTGTAGTGTGCTTCCTAATCCCATTTTAGCCTAAACAGCAACATTGTGACATAGGTTGGGTTGAGAGAATAATGACCAAAAATCACCCAATGAACATCCATGGCTGAGGGTGAACTCAAACTAAGTGTAGTCTTATATTTTAGCACTACATCATATTGATTCTCATCAATTGTTTCCAGTTTTTAATGTATGTTCTTATTTAGCAACAATATTTTTATCCATGCTCCTAGTCCCCAATTATACTATTCTCCAGGGATATTGTGAAGCCTATATTTTCTGTGTCATAAGGACAGGGAAGGAAATTCATCTTCCTTCCCCTGTCCTTAACGTTTACTATAGAGGGATGATCGAGAGCATCCTGTCATATTGCATTACTGTTTGGTTTGGAAACATTACTGCTTCAGACAGAAAGGCAGTACTGAGAGTGGTGAGGATTGCAGAAAAGATCATTTGCAATTCACTTCCTTCTATCCAGGACATAACACATAAGTGATGCTTGAGCAGAGCATATGTATATGTGTGTTATGTATGTGTTTGATAGATATACACTTTCTCTTGAAAACAGGCAACAGAATTTCATTTTTAATGTGGGCCGATGTGCTTGCAGTAAAAATAAATGACAATAAAAGTTATCTTATTATATTGAAATAAAGATGGGATGTAAAAGTACTTAAACAGAACTTCTGCAGCATTGTTTTGTTCATAGCTGTTTTTTTAACTGACTTACAGTATTTCTCTTTTAAAGTGGCTGTTTCAAAATATAGTTATTTTACTGCTTTTAGCTGATATAAGAAACAAATCTTAACATGATTAATCAAAAACATTAAATAAAGTTTATTTCTAAAATACTATAAATTCTTATGAGATTCTTACATGTAGCACAGATTATCCAAATCTAATTGAAACAGCACATTTCCTCAGATGACTAGGTAAGGTAAAGGTTCCGATCTGTTTGTTCCCTGCATAAAGGACATTCTGTGTTGCTGTGTCAAAGACATGGATGAATACAATTTTGAAATGTCTGGCTTTTGTTACAAACCTATTACACTCTAATAAAAACATGAGAACTTTTTTCCTTTCCTAGAGAAATGAACATGAAAGACCATAATGAAGAAACAAACATCACTTGGAGGAATCCATTATTTCTGAAAATTAAAAAGAAAATAATGAATATTCTTCTCACTAAATAAAAATGTGTATAATTTATAGTCATCACTATTTTTTTCTGTAAAATGAATCATATCCTTCTGCACCTTCTTTTTGATGTGCCTTTCGATTCTTTGTATAAATGTTTTCTTCGCATCACTTCAGTTTTGGTTGATGACATTTATAGTTCTTTCCATAATAATTCTGTTGTCTTTATGTGTAGTAATCATGTTAGATTGGCATTAAAAAAAACACTGACCAGTTTTCCAGAATTATACTATAACTCCCATGAGTCCAATAACATAAAGAACAAAAACACCAATAATTTAAGGAAATGTATTTATTTATCCGTATTTGTATTTATTTGTATTCTGCCCATTTTCATGGATTCGGGGATATAAATAAATAATGCAGTTCATGTAGAGCATATCAAAGCAACTAGAAGATCCTTCTAACTTTGTTACTCTATTCTATTCTAAATCATTATAAACTCTATCTTGCTTGGATTTTTTTCTGAGCTTGTTACATTACAACTTAATGACTCCTCACAGACTCTAGACATGTCAGAAACCCCATAGCATCTTTAGAGTAGCTTGAGATGTCAATTGATTGTCAACATATTGATTATGCCTTACTCCAAATTTATTTATTTATTTTATTTTATTTGTCAATCACTTACAAGATAATAGATATAAATATAAACATGAGTAAGAATACAGGAAATAGGTACGAATAAATGGGGACAATAGGACAAGGATGGTAGGCACTATGGTGCAGTTATGCACGCCCCTTACAGACCTCTTAGAAATGGAGTGAGGTCAATAGTGGTTAGTTTGAGGTTAAAGGAGTGGGGGTTAAAGGATGTAACAACAGAGTCAGGTAGTGCATTCCAGGCATTGACCACTCTGTTGCTGAAGTCATACTTTCTGAAATCAAATTTGAAGTGGTTTACATTGAGTTTGTATCTGTTGTGTTCTCTTGTATTGTTGTGGTTGAAGCTGAAGTAGTCATTGACTGGTAGGATGGATAACCTTCCCCTGTGAATTCACATAGGAAAAATGACTGGTATCTGTAGACATATACAATGGAACACAGTCATCCCTCCCTCACATACACTAGTTAGAACCATCCATTTCAGAAAAAGGATAAACATTGCAAAATGGTACTTTCAATTTTAAATCCTTTCAAGTAGTTCAGTAGGATCACATCAAGATGTCACATAAAAACAGGAGGTTCTATATTGCCATCAGAGGTTATGTACTAGAGCAACTAATGATAGAATAGATAGATAGAATACTTTATTGGCCAAATGTGATTGGACATACAAGGAATTTGTCTTGGTGTAAATACTCTCAGTATACATAAGGAAAAGATACATTCGTTAAGAATCAAGAATCATAATGTACAACACTTAATGATAGTCATAGGGCAAAATCAACAATCAAATCATTCTAGGAAACAGTCAATATAAATTGTAAGGATACAAGGGACAAAGTTACAGTCATAAGTCACAAGTGAGAGGGGATGGGTGATAAGGAGTGATGAGAAGATTAGCAGTAATAGTAGTGCAGACTTTGTAATAGTTGAACAGTGTTGAGGGAATTATTTGTTTAGCAGAGTGATGGCTTTCAGGAAAAAACTGTTCTTGTATCTAATTGTTCTGGTGTGCAGTGCTCTATAGTGTCATTTTGAGGGAAGGAATTGAAACAGTTTATGTCCGGGATGTGAGGGGTCTGTAAATATTTTTACAGCCCTCTTTTAGTCTCGTGCAGTATACAGGTCCTCAATTGAAGGCAGGTGGATAGTAATTGTTTTTTCTGCAGTCCTAATTATCCTCCGAAGTCTGTGTCTGTCCTGTTGGGTTGCAGAACCAAACCAGACAATTATAGAGGTGCAGATGATAGACTCAATAATTCCTCTGTAGAACTGTATTGGCAGCTCCTTGGGCAGTTTGAGCAGTTTGAGTTGGCGCAGAAAGAACATTCTTTGTTGTGCTTTTTTGATGATGTTTTTAATGTTAGGTGTTCATTTTAGGTCATGTGATATAGTAGAACCTAGAAATTTGAAGGTCTCTACTGTTGATACTGTGTTGTCTAGTATTGTAAGAGGTGGTAGTATGGGAGGGTTTCTTCTAAAGTCTACCACCATTTCTACAGTTTTGTGTGTGTTCAGTTCCAGATTGTTCCAGTTACACCACGAGGCAAGTTGTATAACCTCCTGTCTGTATGCAGATTCATCGTTGTCTCAAATGAGACCAATCACTGTTGTGTCATTAGCAAACTTCAGTATTTTAACAGATGGTATTGAATGCTGAACTGAAGTCTACAAAGAGGACCCTTGCGTAGGTATTTGGAGATTCAAGGTGTTATAGGATGTAATGCAGAGCCATGTTAACAGCATCATCTGTCGATCTATTTGTTCGGTATGCAAACTGCATGGGATCTAACAGTGGATCCGTGATGGTTTTCAGGTGGCACAGCATTAGCCTTTCAAACATTTTCATAACTACAGATGTTAGAGCAACTGGTCTGTAGTCATTCAGTTTCTTGATGGAGGGCTTCTTTGGCACTGAGATGATGGTAGAGCGTTTGAAGCAGGAAGGAACTTAGCACATCTCTAGTGATCTATTGAAGATTCGGGTGAAAATGGGGGCCAATTGCTCAGCACAGACTTTTAAGCAAGAAGGAGTTATCTTGTCTGGCCCTGGTGCTTTTCCTGGCTTTTGTCTGTGTAATAGATCTTGCAGTTCTTTTTCTGTGATTACCAGAAGTTGTGAGCCCAATGGATTGGGGCCAGTTGTAACAGGGTGGGCTGTTGTTGGTGTGTTTGAGATGTGGGTTGCGGAGATAGGTGGCTGTAGTTTCTTTTCAAACCTGCAGTAAAACACATTCAGGTCATCTGCTAGTTGTTGATTTCCTTTTGCCTGGGAAGGAGGTTTGCGGAAGACAGTGATGTTTTTAAGAGTTTTCCACATGTTTTCTGGTTCATTTGTTGAGAACTGATTCTTTAACTTTTCAGAGTAGCTTCTTTTTGCTGCTCTGATCTCGTTAATATGTTTCTGTCCTGGTTGTATAGCTTCCTCTTTGGAACAATGTAGCTGCTTAAGTTTAGCTGTGAACCAAGGTTTATTGTTACTATATATTTGCAGGTTTCTTGTTGGTACACATGTCTTTGCAGAAGCTAACATATGATGTTGCAGTATCTGTGAGCTCATCTAGGTCTGCAAAGGCATCTTCAAAAACATTCCAATCAGTGCAATCAAGGAAGGCCTGGAGTTTCAGCTTTGCCTCATCAGACCAAGTCTTCACTGATTTAATTGTTGATTTAATGGTTTTAAGTCTTTGTCTGTAGGCAGGTACAAGGTGAATCATGCAGTGGTCAGAGTGTCCCACAGCTGCTTGTGATAAAGACCTATAAGCATCTTTTACTGTTGTGTAGCAGTGGTCTAAAGTATTTTTGCCTCTGGTGGGACAATTTACATGCTGGAAATATTTTGGGAGCTCTTTCCTTAAATTTGCTTGATTGAAATCTCCTAAAATGATGGGAAGGGAACCTGGGTGTTTGACTTCAGCCTCCATAATTTGATCAGCAAGAGCTTGAAATGCCTTGTTTACACAAGGCTTGTGGAGGAACATACACAGCTATTAGGAGAAATGAGGAAAACTCATCTGGAGAGTACAATGGCTTGCAGTTGATGTGTAAAGACTCTAAGATTTCATCTTGGGCGTTTTCAAGATGGCAGCCAGATGTTTTCGTCGGAAGCTTCTCTGACCTGGATGGCCTGCGGCATGAGCTTCCATGTCCCCTGGGTCCCCCCACCAGTGGCAGAGGTGGGGGAGGACCAGGGGAGACCGGCAAGCTCCAGCAGGAGCTGGTCAGGGGTCTGCTGAGGCCATAGGGCCGGCGGGAGCGACGACGGCTGTGGCGGTTTCGGGCCATGACGGAGACAGCAGCAGACGAGGGATCCGCCATTCCCCCTGGGTTTCCCCCCTGCTGGTGGCAGAGGTGGGGGGGGTCTGGGGGCAAGGAGAATGATGACCGCGGCGGTGGCAACGTCGGCGCCGCGACACCCGCGACGCCTGCGGCGGTTCCGGCCCATGACGAGGATGGCGGCCGTTGGAGGCAGTCATCATTCCCCCTGGGTTTCCCCCTCGCCGGTGGTAGAGGTGAGGGGGCCCCGGGGGTGGTCGGGAGGCGTGCCTGGGGCCAGTTGGAGGGGCGATGAAAGCGGTGGACGTGGTGGCTTGGGTCAGCCGCGAGGATATCGGGCGGCAGCGACAACAGACGAGGAGGACTTCTTTGTTTCCCCTGGGCCCCTCCACCAGTGGCAGAGATGGGGGAGACCCAGGAGAGCTTTGAATGCCTCGTCTGGAGCCGGTTGGAAGGGTCATCGGGCCTGCTGGGTTGAGGATGGTGGCATTGGATGGCCATGGTGGCAGCGGACGGCAGTGTTGACAACAGCCATGGACGGTCCCTTCGTTCCCCCTGGGTCCCCCCACCGGTGGCAGAGGTGGGGGAGGACTGGGGGAGACCAGCGAATGTCATCAGGAACCGGTTGGAGGGGCTGTCGGGACTACAGGGCCGGTGAAGACGGCGACTGCTTCTTTGCTGGACGGCCTGGCAGGATCGGGCGCCAGCGGTGCCGATGGCTGCGGATGGACTTGTTGCTCCCCGTGGTTCCCCCCGCCGGTGGCAGTGATGGTGGGGGACTGGGGGAGGTTGGCGGGTCCTATCTGGAGCCGGCTGGACCCGACACCGCATATCTGATTCGGGACCAGTTGGCCCGCTGCAGTATACACGGACTGAGTTCTATGCCCTTCAGAGGGTGCCCCTCTCTCTGACATGGCCGAAGGGACTATCAAAAGTCCACCTCAAGGATGGGTCCTGGGATCCAGAGAGGTGGCATGGCCATGGCCATTCCATGAAATGTCTGGGGAGGGGGAGGAGTACTCAATTGTTTCCTTTTATTCTTAGATTTTTAATGGGGTTAGGGAGGGGTGCTACGGGTATGGGGAGGGAGGTTGGGAGGAGGGTGAGGGATAGATTTTTAGTGGGGTTAGTGGGTGGGGGGGCTGGGGTTAGCCAAGCTGGTGAGTACGCCTGGGGGGACCCGAGGGACCGGGGGTTGGGGGGGCAACCAGGATCAGAACTATTGAGGGTGGACCTTATTGGCACTGTAAGTGGGAGGGGCAGATATGGCGGGGGTAGAGGGTCATATCAGGTTAGGGGATCACGTGCCCACTATCTCCAAGCAGTAACGCTCTCCGACCCTCCTGACCCATCTTGCAGGCCTGGTTGTGCAGAGTCTCATACCCTGAGCACTCGGCTGATGTTATGCAATGCCAGGTCCGTTATGAATAAGGCCCCCCTGATTTTTGACCTGATACAGGATGAGGGCGTGGACCTGGCAGGGGTCACCAAAACCTGGTTGGGCTCAGAGGGGGGGTTTCCCCCTGATAGTGATGTGCCCACCAGGTTTCCAGGCATTTCATCAGACGAGGGCTCAGGGTAGGGGTGGTGGAGTGGCGGTAATTATTAGGGAGGATCTATGTCCTAGGGAGGCCACTGTACCTCAGATCGCTGGCTGTGAGTCCCTCTTTGTGAGGTGGGGTCAGGGTGGGCAGATGGGTCTTTTGATAACGTATCTGGCTCCCTGCTACGTGTCATCGGCCCTGCCCGGGCTCCTCGGGGTAATAGCCGAGCTAGCGGTGGAGACACCCAGACTATTAGTTATGGGTGATTTCAACCTGCCTTCGCTTGGTGAATCCTCTGGGGCAGCCCGAGAGTTCTTGGCCTCCATGATGGCCTTGGACCTGATCCAATTAGTTTCTGGACCCACTCACATAGGGGGACACACGCTGGATCTGATTTTTGTCTCTGGACAGTGGTTGAATGATCGGTTAGGGGATATAGTTGTTAAATCTTTGTCATGGTCTGATCATTCTCTCCTTAGACTGGACTTCTGTACCGCCAATCCACACCGCAGGGAGGTGGAGCCGAGGAGATGGTTCCGCCCCAGATGCCTGATGGACCCTGAACGGTTCCAGACGGAGCTTGGGCCATTACCTGAAACTCTGGCTCATAACTCGGCCACAGACTTGGTAGCCGCCTGGGACAGGTTGGCTGCCGAGGCTCTGGACCGAGTTGTGCCTTTGCGACCTCTGACCCGGCAGAGATCTCGCTCGGCTCCGTGGTTTACGGAGGAGCTGAGGCAGATGAAATGCCGGAAAAGACGTCTGGAGGGCGTCTGGAAGGCCATTCATGCCGAGTCTGACCGAACACAGGTTAGGTCCTATATTAGGATCTACCTAGTGGCGATAGAGGCGGCGAAGCGTTCTCACTTCTCCACCCTTATTGCATCGGCAGAAAATCGACCCGCCGCCCTGTTTAGAGTGACCCGCTCCTTGATTAGGCCGGGAGCGAGGGATGATCTCCTGCAGGGAAGGGCGGAGGAGTTTTCACGATTTCTGCACGATAAAATCGCTCAGATTCGGGCCGGATTGGACTCTAGTTGGGAGATCCCGGGGGAGGTGACCGCAGCGAGTCTTGAGACGGTTATCTGGGATGAGTTCGACCCTGTGACCGCTGAGGGTATGAATTGCAGATAATAATAAGAATAAAGAAACCATTAGAGAGCATTTCACAGAGGCAGCCGTTGTCGGCACCACCTTGGCTATTCTGTTGTTTCTTGGCTATTCTATATGCTGTTTCTGTTCTGAAGTAGGACCGAATTTCAACTAGAAGTATCATTTCCTCTTCTAGGATGCTCTAAAATTGGAATCCTAACCTCCTCCTTTAGTATCTTATTGAATTATTGAATTCAATTTCAATAACTGTATAAAAACTTCAATAATCTGATCAAGAAAGGAAAGATTAGAGATTAGTCATATATTAGCAGTATTTCATCATATAAGTGTAACCATATAAAGTTTTGCTTAAGAGTTTTGTGAAAACACAATAGATGAGCTGTTCATATTCAATTATCTTAATTTTTGTTAATCTTGTTGATAATGTTAATTTTCATGTTTATTACTTTTTGTAAAATGCTCAGAGTCAATTTGGATAGTGAAACTGAGGCCATAAAAATTTAATTAATAAATAAACCTTGTTTTTTCTATACACTAAAATTATCAAGCATTTTCAAATCCCTTGTAGGGAGAAAAAGTGATATTTGTGCTTCTTTTTAAAAAAAATCCATGTAACACTGTGGATAAAGTATGTGAAGAGAAGGAGAAAATCATGAAAATATAGTTGTAAATTCCTGTCATCCTACTGGATTCCTTTCCTTTATGTAAGTAACCAAAAATATAAATGCTGGATAGTTCAATGAAAGAAAAATATCCTGGTAATCAGTATGATAACACAATATGTGTGACAGGACTGCTTCTAGTCCAAATGATACCAGTCATAAACCTAAACCTACATCTTATCTGTTTGCAGTTTGCCTTTCATCTATCTTTTATCAATAATAATCTTTGTTTTAAAAAATCTGATATATTTTGTACTGTAAAATCTAAAAGCACATTTATGCCAGGTGTCAACAAAGAGGGATGAGTGAACTCCGGCCCAGTGTGGACATCTAAATAAACTTCCCTTGCTGCCCTGTGAAATGTGAAGCAACCAAGGTGGGACAGAAACATGTCTAAAAATATTTAATTTGGAACCACTGAAAAATAAACTCAATTTCTTCAAATTTTCCCCACTGAACAAAAGCAACAGACAGCATAGTTCCATGTCTTTCCTGAGTATCCTCCTCTGACTATATACTGTACATTCATTGATAAGGGAAAGTTCTTCTATACAAGGCACGATCTTTTAAGCAGGTAGAGTTGGGGAGTAGCTCTTTGAACAGTTAAGAATAGTAGGATGAGAATATGTCTTGGGATGGTAGGCTAGGTAACCTGATAAAGTGGACCAAATATCTTTGTCATTGATCTAAAGGGCTGATGTAAAGTAGCAAGAGATTCTTATACTGAATTCTATTTCTTCTGAATTCTATTTCTTCTGCATTGGGAGGGTAATTGTTAGAAATTTCTGTTACACATCAGTGCAAAAAACAAAACAACCACAAGAAAAACAGACTTTGCACTATCTCATAAATCAACTTTAACAAAAAATAAAAATATAAGGAAAGTAAAATAATTATGGCATAACTTGCTGGGAAGTGCAATGTTGATGATGTTTTATTTTTGTAAGTTTACCAAATCTTGAAGGCTTTATTAGAAAAAAGTTATCTTTGCAATAGATATATGTAAACCATATTATAGATTGACATATTTCGTGTTGTTTATTTGCTTACTTGGAGGCTTCATATGATGGCTCTGAATAGCTTACATATTCTAGGTACACAGGATGAATAACGATACAGGAGATAATACTGGAGACGAATAAAACTCTGTATTCATGAATCTCCAGATTACAGGAAGGAGCAGCAGCAGCACTCCCAAGATATGTTGAAAAATTCACGTTTTTTATGGCTTTTTGAAAACCCAGCAATTTAGGTCTGTCTTTCATCCTTTTCCCAGTCTATGTTGTTTCAGCTGTTTCATGTGGATTTGTTCCATAGTACCTTTATTCTTTGTACTATACCTACAATAATAATTAAAGCTTAGAAAAATACATACTTGATCTTTTTCATTGCAAGATGTCTGTATTTCTGAACATACAATAGGTATGAAAGAGATGATATATTTACAATGGATTTGGCAGCTCCCGAAAGGAAACTCAGTGGAGAAGCCAGGAAGTTGGAAATAGCTCCTGCTGCTTTTTTACACACCAATGATTATTCAGTTTAGGTAAGGAAATGTCTCTGAAATGATATTAAAGTGGGTCTAATAATGATTAAACCTTATTCAGATTGAACTACAGCACACCTGCAAGGCCAAATGTTGCTGTCCCTGATTTAGAAAAATCCTGATGCTAAAAAATCCCCATTCTTCTAGCAGTCCAGCTCTGGAAAGCATCCTATAAACTGAAGCCTTGATAGGATTAATTTCTGAAGCAATATTAGATTGCAATTCCCTCCTCTTGCTTTTCTACAAGGAAAAATTAGCAAATTTATACTGGAAAATATTCCATTATGCTGTGATTTAGGTACAAGTTTGATATCTTAAAAAGAATATAGAAGGTGAGTGTTTTCTCTGAAATTACTGTTTGCTTAAGTTTAGTCTTCTTTTGATTTTTTATTTTTATTTATTTATTTTTATTTGTCAATTGCTTACAAGATAATAGATATAAGTCAAAACATAGTTATGAATACATGAATACATAGATAAAAAAGTTTCCCAGATTTTTCAACGAAAAGATATTGTTCCCATAAAAATAAAATTTAAAATAAATTTATGATTAAGATTCACCAACTAAGAATATCATTGCTAGACAATGTTAGCAAGCCCTGCATGTCTTTACATGTCTGCAAAGTGTAACATAAAAATTGTCAAGACTGTTTGTCTCCCACAATCCTGAGACTAATGATATTACTTCAGCTTTAATTTAACTTCCTTTAAAAAAATTGAATGAATGTTTCTGAGCTTATTTGGCAATGGTCTACTGTCTATTGGCTCTCACTTCCTCAGTGAGTTTCTGTCTGCAAATGTGGCTGTTAATTTATAAATCTACTTACATATGGCAACAGGATAATCTTTTCATCTTCTTTAGTTCTCCTCCATGATTATTCTTTATCATCTCAATGTTAACTATAAACTTTTTTGTGATTTCTTTGAAGCTCTAAAAGCATTTCTCACTTCCCCTTCTTAGTTTTTTTCATTTGTTGTTATTTTTATTTTAAATATTGTTCCTTGTACTTTCTTGCTTGACAACTGAGTTCAACTGTTGTACATTCTTGTTGCCTAATGTTTCCCCTCGTATTATACTACTAGCTTGTTATAAAATAACATGTCTCTATTAAACTGTAATAACATTTTTCTTCTGTTTTCTCATTGTTTCTTTATGTCTTTTCTTCTTTTAACTCTTCAAGTTCACATCTCTAAAAATTAAATGTGCATATTTTTCTCTTATATTTATCTAAAGATATTTTTCCTGATCAAGTCTTTAATCATGCTTTAATAACTACCAATCTCTTAAAAGTTCATTTATAACATACAATTTTGCAAAAAATGTTAGTTCGTACAATTAGTTTAATACAGTTGAATACAAGACAGTTCATTAACCAGCATTTTATTTATGATACAATACATATTTTGTTGTATAGATAAATACTCTGGATTTTAAAATCTATATCAGCTAAGCTGTCACTACTAACTACAATTGTTACAATGGGGTGTGACTATTTCAATTAACTTGAACATGGAAGAGCAATTTTTGTTGTAAATAAATATTCTTCTTTCTTTTGATCAATTGTAGTAAAACAGATGTGTCAAAAAGCTTATATCCAGCCATCAAAATTGCAGAATATAAAAATTTTGATTCAGGGAAAAATTATATTTATGTCAGCTTTTCCCTTGAGAATCAATCTAACCATTTTTTTTCCAGCAATAATGCTCCTATTAATGTCAAACATATTTCAACCACTCTTTGTCATTACCCTAGTAGAATTCCTGGGAACTATCTCCATTGCCCATGAATATCTGTTAGAAAGGGCTTGCAATGACTGATTAATTTAGTCACTTCATAATAGTGAAAGGGGTTTGGATGTCAAATAAGTGGCATTTTCTTCTGATATCATATAATTATGGAGGATTCATAATGTTCACAAAACAGACTATTTCTATCTTTAAAATAGTTATCAGAAGAGGTTTCTTTTATTAATATTTAGTGAAATATCCATATGTGATGTATTTTACTGATAGATGATTGTGACATGCGCTGTTTAATTTATAGTATTATTTCTGCCTTATATAAATGAAAACTTCTATTTTTAAAAAAATATATTCCTTTATTTTATTCTGGTTAAAAGCAACAACTTTCCAAGGCAGATTACAACTATTTATATATTTAAAGAACATAATAGAGCAATCGTGTCAGTAAACTACATAATCATCCAAATTAGTGGGATGCAAAGTATTTTGTAGATTAAAGTTCTGAGTTTCCCTAGAATAGAAATGATCACAATAGATATTGGCTGCACATGTGTCTTATTAACAAAAATATGCCAAAAATGACTGGTACTTCCCTTCTTTAATACATGACACAAATACAGCTAATGCTGGTAAACTAGACTATGCCTTCTTTATAGTCCTAAAAACCATTATATGAAATTATCAACTGATCAAACTGTTTGAGCAGCAGAAATCAATATCTAAAGTGATGACAGTGGGCTATGGAAATTACATATAAGAAGAGCATGGATTAAGAATAAAAGAAATAAAAGAAAAATTGGTATATTAATTCTGTTTGAAAGCAAAGGGGGAACGAAGAAATGAATGTGAATGAAGGAAATTTAATCTTGTGGAATGAAATGTGGAAACAAAGGTGTAGCTTTTATAAAAATATTAAATATATGTCAGAAAGGATGAACTGCTGTCCTGTGGGATATTATGGATGCATAATATTATATGCATTGCATATGATAACTCCTTCTTGCTAAAAAGTCTGTACTGACCAATTAGCCCCCATCTTCACCCGAATCTTCAATAAATCACTAGATATGTGCTATGTTCCTTCCTGCTTCAAATGCTCTACTATCATCCCAGTGCCAAAGAAGCCCTCCATCAAGGAACTGAATGACTACAGACCAGTTGCTCTAACATCTGTAGTTATGGAAATCTTTGAAAGGCTTGTGCTGTCCCACCTGAAAACCATCATGGATCTGCTGTTAGATCCCATGCAGTTTATATACCGAGCAAATAGATCAACAGATGATGCTATTAACATGGCTCTGCATTGCATCCTACAACACCTTGAATCTCCAAATACCTACACAAGGATCCTCTTTGTAGATTTCAGTTCAGCATTCAATATCATCATTCCAGATACTCTTCTAAGTAATTAAACCAACTAGCGGTACCTGAACACACTTGTAAATGGATCATAAGCTTCCTAACAGACAGGAAGCAGCAGGTGAAGCTAGACAGAATCACATCCAATACCTGTACAATCAGCACAAGGGCCCCCCAAGGCTTGTACTATCTCCATTTCTCTTTTCCCTATATACCAATGACTGCATCTCAAATGATCCATCTGTTAAAATACTGAAGTTTGCTGATGACACAACAGTGATTGTCTCATTTGAGACAACAATGAATCTGCATACAGACAGGAGGTTATACGATTTGCCTCGTGGTGTAACCGGAACAATCTGGAACTGAACACACACAAAACCATAGAAATGGTGGTAGACTTTAGAAGAAACCCTCCCATACTACCACCTCTTACAATACTAGACAACACCGTATCAATAGTAGAGACCTTCAAATTTCTAGGTTCTACTAATCACATGACCTAAAATGGACATCAAAAACATCATCAAAAAACCACAACAAAGAATGTTCTTTCTGCGCCAACTCAAACTGCTCAAACTGCCCAAGGAGCTGCTGATACAGTTCTACAGAGGAATTATTGAGTCTATCATCTGCACCTCTATAATTGTCTGGTTTGGTTCTGCAACCCAACAGGACAGACACAGACTTCATAGAGTAATTAGGACTGCACAAAAAACAATTACTACCCATCTGCCTTCAATCAAGGACCTGTATACTGCATGAGTCAAAAAGATAGCTGTGAAAATATTTACAGACCCCTCACATCCCAGACATAAACTGTTTCAACTCCTTCCCTCAAAACGACGCTATAGAGCACTGCATACCAGAACAACTAGACACAAGAACAGTTTTTTTCCCGAAAGCCATCAGTCTGCTAAACAAATAATTCCCTCAACCCTGTTCAACTATTACAAAGTCTGCACTACTATTACTGTTAATCTTGTCATCACTCCTTACACCATCCCCTCCGACTTATGACTGTATGACTGTAACTTTGTCGCTGGTATACTTATGATTTATATTGACTGTTTCCTAGTATGACTGATTGCTTATTGTACCCTGTGACTATCATTAAGTGTCGTACCTTATGATTCTCGACTCCTGACAAATGTATCTTTTCTTTTATGTATACTGAGAATATTTACACCAAGACAAATTTCTTGTGTGTCCAATCACATTTGGCCAATAAAGTATTCTATTCTATTCTATTCTATTCTATTCTATTCTATTCTATTCTATTCTATTCTATTCTATTCTGAAGAATTCTATATGAAAATTAAAAGCCAGAGCATGTGGTGGGAAAGGAGTGGGAAAGGAATAAAATAATGTAGGAAAAGTGACTGGCCCATTGAGGGATCCCAGAATGAATGAAAATGGAGTGATTGTTTGATAAAATGAAAAATTACATCAAATATGTAGTTAATGCATGTCTATTCTTATGGCATATATAATCTTAAACCATAGCTGATTTGATTGTTTAAGGTGAAAGAGGTTCTGAATGTGATAAAGAGGATCTTGACAGTGTCAGAAGTAGATCTTGGCAAAAATAGACATGGGGGTGGGAGGACAGATGAGAAAGAAACAAAAATAAAAGTAGAATGTTTCCAGGAAGAGAAAGCATGAATCCTACACTTCAAAAGCATTAAAGACAATTTAATCTCCCAAGACAATAAATGAAAAGTAGACTTCAGAAAGAGCATATGGAAACTGTGTATAAAAGTAATTACATTATTAACTGCCAAAGAAGTAAAATTACACTAATGGGAAATATGTAAACATACACTTAATGGAATGACAAGGCAAAAAGATCTAGATGAGTAATTGCCTGTAAAAAAATAAATGTAAAAATGAGAATGAGAAAAGCTTTTATATATTGCATACTCAGGGCAAATAGTGGAAAGTAAACAGTGAAAGGAAGAGAAAAGAATATTGTGGATTAAAGCAAGGATAAAAATGTATACAACAATAAAAATTGTTTTGGAAATGACTGAAGATTTGCTGCTTGCTGTTTAATTTGGATGAAAGACTGGGTGTTGCTTAGAAATAGAAAGATCTTGGATACAGAAGGTAAGGTTTGATATTTGTGTGGCATGGATACCTATGATAAAGCTAAGATAAATGTAGACTTTAAAAACCATTACGTTAGATAAATATAAGTTCAGTTTTTGCTTTATGGCTTTCAGCAAAATTTTATAGATGAGAAATGACGGTTAACCTACTAAGATGTATTAGAATTTTCTCAAGGGGATTGTGAAGTGAAATCTGGAAAACATTTGATAATGTAAAGATATTCTTGCCAATGGTTTTCTTATGTACAATTGATAGAAAGGTTTAAAATGGATAAAAGATTTTATAGTTTTGAACAAAATAAGTCTACATTTGAAATAGTATTATGTGCTAATAATCAGCATGTTATTGCTAAAATCTGAAATATGAGACAGACTAACAAGTGAAAGAAGAAACAAATCTGTATCAGACAAATTATTTGGAATTTATAAAAATATATTTTATCATGTTTGGTGTATGTGTAAAAGAACATGTATGTATATCCAAACATTTTGCATACTGAGTTGCAAATATACAACTCAGAACTGTGTGGTTATATAAATAAATATGCTGAAATCCACTGCTATCTTCTCAATACCTTATTGCAAAACCAAAACCAAGTCTTTTCTGAACAATAACAATGCCGTAAGTATTACAATAACTCTGTAAATTTAGTTTCACTCTGGTTTGGAAAAAAAATCTAGTACATGTTCAACATGTTCTCTTGAAAATTGTAAAATATTAGCTGTTGACATAGGGATTAACTTTTCCAAAGACTGCCTTTTCACACAAAGTAGCAATTAATTTTTTTAAACTCTGGATGTTTCCAAATCTGTTAAATGTTGAAATTATATAATTCAATATGTCTGATTTAAAAGTAACTTTTAAAATGCCTGAATCAAGAATTAATTACTTGATCTATTATTTATCGTTTTTCCTCACTGGCAGATCCATATACTTTTATTCAGAATATTTAAATGTCTACATCACTATCATCACTCTAGAACAGTGTTTACTTTTACTTTCCATTTTGTTAACATAATTAAATGATTTTCACCAGTGATCAGTATATTAATATATATCACCTGTTTTGTTACACGCTGTGCATGTTCCAATCTGTGCTTCTGGCTGTTAGAATTTTTCTTTCCAGACAATCCTCTTTCTTAAATCTTGTTGAATATAATGTGATAATAATTATAATATTCTATACTTCATGTCTGGGATATAGTTCATATCCATTATGTAGAGTAGAAATAATTTAATTTACAACACCTATCCTGTCAAGTTTCACAGTTAATGTCTCATTCCTAGTTTAAAAAATTGGCTTTGTTCTCCCAAATCCCAAATCATCTATAGTATTACATGGTCTAATGAAAGACTGAAATTGAAATAATATTTATGCTAGCAGATGTTAACAAAATGTCAAATGAATGTCACATTCATTTGTTTCTCCAAGCAATAGCAATTATCACTCATTCAATGTTGATCCAAACACACACATCTAATCATAAAGAAAGGGGTGTTCCAAACCATTTGAGTTTGATTACACAGCTGGGACCTTTAACACACACTAAAAAAATATTACTTATACCCATTAAAAAAAAACCAAATAAGGGGGCAAACTTTGAATTTGGTGAAGTTTAGATTCAAGTATCTAAATTAAACCAATTCAACTTAAGAAATTGGTTCAAAACATTATATGGATTGCATCATACTTCAGTACAATACTGAACAGAGTATTAGGGTTGATTTATATACCTCTGTATATTAATTTTTTTCTATTCAATCTCAGAAAATTGGCCTTGTGTAGTACCTAATTGGTCTCTGTCTAATTGACCTAACATCTTCACTATTTCAGTGCATAAAAATAGTAATTATATATGAAATGTGATTCCATATTAAGCTACCGTATTTCTAAGATTAATAACACAAATGCACTTTTTGTCTAACATTCCCACTATTTGGAATTAATATGGTTATTAAGGAATGTGAACTTTTTACACATGGGTTCATGCCACAATTTCCTAAAGAGAATTGGTATATTGATTGATTGAAATAATAGATTGTTGATATGTGTTACCTGTCAGTATATACCTGAGGAGGAGTATATTGTATACTGATATACTGCAAGGCAAAAAAGGAAGTTTAATCAATATTTATGGAATTGTTTTATTTTGCTTTTACATTGTATAATTGACAGTGTATTATATGAATTACTGTAAGTAAAATATTTTTAAAAATGAATGTAAAGGGACACACTATTTTGTCTTTTGGAAAAAAAGAATTATTATTATTATTATTAATAATAATAATAGGGTCTATTAGCTACTATTTTTATTCCTTTTATACTTCTATACCCTTACAAAATATCCTAAACCATCAAAATTCATTTTCAAAAATCCCACTGAAATTATATGGAAAAATGTTTCAGTTTTTATTTTGGTGACATATAAAACAAAGATGATTTTATGCAACCCATCCAAAACTCCCCCCAAATTTCAGAAATGTGCATGATACCCCAACAGTCACACCATTGCAACAGCTCTAAATTCCCTGGAATTCTTGTTAAACAAATCTATTTTAAAAATGCAGCCTTAGAAATAAGAAGGTTGCTGAACTTTAGAATACAGGGATCTCTCCCTCTCTCTCTCTCTCCCTCTCTCTCCCTCTCTCTCTCTCTCTCTCTTTCTCTCTTGGGTTTTGTGTGTGTGTGTGTGTGTGTGTGTTGTATACTTTTCTCATGTATAACATTAAAATTTTCTATTTGACAGCAACTTTTGATTCAGAGCAACACATTCAACTCTTTATGGCTGCATAAAATTCTGAGCTTTATGTTGGTTAGTCCTGATAAAAGGTGATGAAAAACATGCTTACATATTATTCTTGATGATGGTAATACAATATTAAGTAAGATGAATAGGATAAGTTCAATACCTGTCTTCTAATTACAACACATTCAATAGTTTTTCTTTGCTTGTTACTAGCATTGAAATATCACTGCTGCATTTACTGCTGAAACCTCCGTTTACATCAGCTATTTTATTATTGGGAAAACATAAAGTTATCTCCTTCCCCTTGTTAGTTATATCAACATGAGCTCATGCAGATTATTCTTATCCAAATGTATTTGCTATTAGGAATAGAATAAAGGAAGAATATAACGTGATGCTCATTATTGAAATAAAGGCTGAAAACTACATATAATAGCTTACCGGGAACCAACAATTATCTGCAATAGAATCATGAGTTTTTGATTGAATAATTGATATAAAATTCTATTCTATTCTATAGCTAGAACTCTGACCATTCAAAGCATCAAATGCAGTATCATATCCAGTGAACAAATCCAGGTTAAAGTATATTTGCCAAAGTATGTCTGCCAAATGTTTATGTCTGAAGGCTTCCTGCAAAAGAGACCTCATCTCTTCTTTATGGTCAACTTTTCTAAGTAAAAAAAATCATTGCAGTAATATTGCTTCATCATAAAAATAACTTTAAGAGTTTTTATGACATTTTTATATCTATTCATCTTAATATTGGACTAATTTCTCACTGGAACAGCCACATGGGCAGATGTTTTCCCTTGTGCGCTATTCGTACCATAATCAGAATAACTGAATCCTGAACTATAACTGAAAAGACAAATGTGCACAATCCATTAGCACATGACAAAGTCCTAAACTTTGCATGATCTTTTGGAAAGAAGCATCAAATGGTATTTGTTAGTGATGGCTTGTACTTCTCTTTAATGAAGGTTTAAGATGTGCTAAAGAAGTGAAGGAAAGTGACATAGATAGACAGGCATGGCTTCCTGCCATTTGTTTTATTTTTAAAAAACAAAATCCTACCTTGCCTATTTTTCTTTCTGTGGATATGTCTGAGAGTATAGAGAAGTACACAATGGCATATACCTATGTATTAATTAAATGTAGTATGTTTTATTTATAAGCAGTTCTAGACAAAATGACATAAGCAGTTCTTCACAAACTGAAATTTATATTGTACAAATTAGTAGTTCCCACAAATAGGATTAGTTTCATCTACTGTTATGCACAATGGAGAAATAGTTGGTGAAGAAGATGGTAAAATTGACTTGTCTGATTAGGGACAAAACAAGAAACTCACTCATTAGTGACTGTAAAGGACTTATGGACCTTTTGTTGAAGAAAAATAAATAAATTTTTGGTTTATAAGTTTGATGCTTGATATACTATGGAAATAAAGAAAATACGATGTAATATTATAGAGAGGATAGAATAAAAATGCTACTGTTAAGAAGATCAAAAGTTGCTTCTTTATAATTTGTCTTTTCTTCTCCCTTCCTTTTTTAAAAAAATTATATCTATTCAGTATTTTTATTTATTTTCCTTATTTCTTCTCTAAAAGGTGTATTGTTTTTAACCTGTTAAATTTTTCTTTAATAAAAACATTATTTCATTTGCAGAACCAGTTTGGCCTAGTGGTTTAGAGAGTTCAAGTTCTGCCTTAGTCATGAAAGCCAGCTTGGTGACTTTGGGCCTCTCACACTCTCTCAGCCCAACTCACCTCACAAGGTTGTTATTATGGGAAAAATAGGAAGAGGAAGGTGTGTTTGATATATTCACCACCTTTGTAAAAAAAATAACACTAGCACTTAGCAATCAGACTTATATACCACCCCATACTGCTTTATAGCATTCTCTGGGTGATTTACAATTTCAGCATATTTCCCCCAACAATCTGGATTCTCATTTTACCAACCCCAGAACGATGGAATGCTGAGTCAACCTTGAACTCCATCAGGATCAAACTTCTGGCTGTGAGCAGAATTAGCCTGCAGTACTGCATTCTAACCACAGCACTACCAGGGCTCAGGAAAATATTTCTACATCATAGCCTAAATTAAAAGATATTTGATTTTGTATTCACCTTCTATACTTCTAACGGTCTCTGTAGATTGGAACAATAGTATTTCAGGTCAAAAAAATCTAATTTGAAATCTCCTCATATATAAGTGCTTTCAAAAACATTTCCATTGGTGTGTTTTTCTTTTTTCCTGGTCATTAAATTACGCACTAGTGATTATATCATCATTAGTTAATATTCCCCATCTACAGTTTCCTCTTTCCTCTTTTTTTCTCCAGGTATTTTCTCATTATCTTTTGCTACAGGTTAGTGGCTATCTTACATTCCATAAGATTATTTTTTCTCACATTCTCAACCCTGGACATCTCTTGTCTGGATTACTACAATGCACTCTACATGGCGCTACCCTTGAAATCCATTCAGAAGCTTCAGCTGGTGCAAAGCATGACAGCAATACCAGTCTTTGAGGCCTCTAGATGGCTCCCATTATGCCTCTTTTCCTCAAACTTCATTGGCTACCAGTCTGTTTCTAAGAGCAGTTCAAGGTATTAGTTATGACCTTTAAAGCCGTTAATGGCATAGGTCCCGGCTACCTGACAAACTGCCTTGTTGAACTAGGACAAGCCTATCCTATTCAGGCTGGCAGAGTGGTCGTACTATGAATCACATCAAAACTCCAATTATCAGGAGCCGGGAGAAGAGTCTTCTCTGCTGCAGTATCTACCCTTTGGAACAACCTACTTTCTAGGATAAGCTCTGACCCCACTCTTCTGAAAACCTGGCTCTGCCAATTGACCTGGGGACCAAATGGGGGAGTTCCATGCTGGAGTTTGGTGCTGGATTGATGCCAGACTCTCCCCTTCCTCACTTTGTTTACTATTCTCCACCCATCTATCTTCTCAGTTATAATGTTGTATTTTTACTGTTTTGCTTTTCATTGTTTATTTTATTGTTCTATTTTACTTACATTCAGTTTAAGCTCTTTTATTTATTTTTTTCCTTTTTGTGGTTGAAGCCACCTGAAATAGTCTCACAGTGAGATAGGTGACAAATTTAATAAATGGGTAAATAAATATTTCTAAAAGACCATAGGTTTAAATATTGTAATGTATGTACTAGTAGATATTATCAACTTATATATAGAAAATTTATGTTTTTTTAATAAATTTATTTATTTATTCATCACATTTCTATACTTCCCATCTCATCTAAGTGACTCTGGGCAGCTTACAATAAAAATTTGAAAAAGCTTATTGTAGTGTCAGATTGTAAAAATAATTGCCTAATTATACAGGAACAACTAAAGAACTTGCTATGATCAAAATAAACTTGACTGAGAGGTTTTTTTAAAAATTTATTTACTAACCTTAAGTGCATGTAGATAGAAGAAAGATTGCATAACAATAAGGAATCTAGAACAGCTTCCCTCTTTGTTTGTTTTTGAGCTTGGGATGATTTAAGTTAACATAATAATTGTATGATTACATAAAAAAGAAAAACCAAATTCTTATTTAGCACAAGTTAAGACAAAGTAATATGTCCTTAAATCCCCTTTGCAATCATGTACACATGTTACTTACTGCACATAGTAAAAAAAAAATGATTTAAAAGGTTTGACAACTCAAGAACTTTCCATTCTATATCTCAAATCTATGAAATGCTTATTGTTTATAATGTGGTGCAATATATAGTATAGATGATAGAAGATAGATTAGATAGACAGACAGACAGATAGATGTAATAGATTGGTAATATCAGGATTCTGTTTATGAACTAGCATTGTCTATTAAAAGTTAATTATGGAATATGCATTTGATAGAGATTGATAACAAACGTTTTAATGACAGCAACTGGAAACTTTCTTTAGAGGTCAAAGAAAAAAACACTTTGTAACTGGGTTACTTTGAAAGAGAAAAATGGATGTTCAATTTATTTATCTGCTTTCGTAAAAAAAGATGATGTGAGCTGAAAAAAGGATCTGCTTCTAGCACTAAGTCCAAGTAAGGCTATAAAAATTTGTCACAGAAATCTATTTTTCTTTTTGGAAAGCTATCAGTAATTATTTATATTTATAAATATATTCTTATAAACTAATGGTAGTTCCAAACAATTAAAACATTATTTTTAAACTAAAAAACGAGTAATAATTGGTGGTGGTAGACTCATAGTATTATCATTTGCAAAAACCAAGAACCAATAATGTAAAAGGATGGTTATGTCATGTGTACATACTGTGTTTCTCCAAAAATACGACCTACCTCCAAAACAAGCCTTATTTACATGCCTGTGCCTAATATAAATCCTAGTCCAAAAAAAAAACTAGTTAAGCCCCTATCTCCATCTGGTTGCATGAGGTGGAGCGAGGCCCAGGTGTAAAAATCAAGTTAGGGCAGGGAGTGGGAGGATGGAGCTGCCCCATGCACCCTCTTACCTTAGGACCACCATATGCAAGCCTCCCACATATCAACACATTCGCGAAAGAGGATGGAAAGAATGAAGTGACAAAGTAAGCTCGTGTATAAAAAATATGCTGTATGGAACCTGACAATGGAACATACGGAAATTGACCATGAGATCTCTGTACCATAACTGTCAGCCTATGGCAAAGGAAAATGAAATAGAAAAGAACCTACATGAAGGAAAATTTGCCTTAAATAAAATGCTTTAATTTCCTATCCAGATTCCTTTCTTTATTGTGACTGCTTGTTTTCTCTGAGGTAAAATATAAATGGCCTTATGGAAAAAGACTGAGATTATAAGTTAATTTATTCTAATTTGTTTGAATCACCTGTTTAGTTTTACAATCTTACTGAAGAAATGGAACTTAAGTAGGCATATTGTGAGCTTCTTGTGCCACCTAGAGACCGTTACATTTTATTTTAAAAGCACTTTCAAGCCCAAATTTATCAAAACTCAAATTACAAATCTTATTAAAATTATCATGATTACAGCATGCAATTTTTTCACATTGTCAATCACAAGGAAGAATGTAACTCACAGAATTTGTGTCCTGATATAAAAGTACATATTTCTTCACTTTTCTCTACCTTTGCCTGTCTTTTACATCCTTAAACTGCTCAAATATTGTTTAAGATTAAATATGAAATCCTGACTTGGGATTCTCATAATGGCATTTGTTGTTGCTGTTTAATGATGTTATTGATATGGGTGAATGTCACTTATTGTTGTTGTTGTTAAGTTCTATTTTTGACAAACCCCAATGGAATCAGATTGGATTAGTGACGTGGCTGCTGACATATTGTAGAAGCAGCCTATTTTTAACCTGCTGTTGGTCATCAAAGAGGATTAAGAGTTTCATCTGACTTTGGAAACCTTATAACATATTTTTCCACAGATATAGAATAGAAGGCTTGGATAAGAGATGTAGAAATCCTAAGGAACAAATATATATTTGATTTAATCCACCATTTTCATGAAAACTTTATAATTCTTCAATATCTTCTTTGTTTCTTTTAAATTGAAAAGAAAGCAGCATCTCTGTCCCTTGATCTTCACTCTATTATGCTCACTGTTTTAAAAGTCACTTAATAAGAGCTTAATCTGTTTAAGCCAAAGATCATGAATGACCTAATTGTTCAGGATACTTGGTTTGAAACCACTCTTAGTAACATACGGTTGATGTAAAATGGCTGGGTCAGAAGGTGAGTGGCAAATACTTTTACAAGTATTTAATGAAGTCTATTATTCCATACCACAATATGTCACTCAATTTAAAACCATCTGAGCAAAATATATATATGATATTTTGAGAAGCATTACAATATTCCTTTACGGTCTTTACTAATTTCAGGACTAAACTGAGATCTTTTAGATGAAAAGCTTGCAGTGATAACCAAAAGTACTAAAATGTTTGACATCTAAGGTAATTTGTCTGCCAAGTTGAATGCTGGATGTTGCAGAAACACTGCTGTCACACATTTGGCAATTTTCTCATACTTACTACTGCAGAGTCAGTTTAATCCTCCCCCACCCAATCTCTGCCCTTTTGGCCATCCTGTATAATGGCAGTCCGTGGAAGTGATTGTGAGGCTCAAGGTCTTCAGCACTCTCACTCAACCAAAGCTGCTCCCCACCCCCAAGCATCTACCTTCAGATCCAGTGCTGCTGCCACTGCCAAGACTGCCATTGTGCAGGGCAGCCAAAACTATAGGAAGAAATGGGGGAGATAGGCTGGGGGGAGTTACTTTATCAAGTCATGAGACTGGTAGGAACCAAGATGTGAATGGCTTGGATGAGAGTGGGTCCTCATCATCACTTCAAAAATTTTTACTACCGGTTCTGTGGCGTGGCTTGGTGGATGTGGCATGGCTTGGTGGGCTTGGCAAGGGAAGTTTACTGCAAATTCCCATTCCCTCCGCACCCCACTAACCTACTTTCCAGCTCCTTTCTTCTGTGCAGAGCAACAAAAGAAGACCCTGCCGATCAGCTGGGACTCAGGATGGAGGCGGGGCCAATCAGAGATGGTATTTGCTGGTTCTCCAAAACTACTCAAAATTTCTGCTACCGGTTCTCCAGAACTGGTCAGAACCTGCTGAATATTACCTCTGGTCCTCATATAATGACCGGTAAGATTGATGGAGTGCAGACTGTTGGGATTGTTGTTGCTGAGTGATGCAGCCATATGATCTCATGCTTTACAATTGCATCACTTAGTGACAAATATTCCAGTGTCAATTACTGTTGTAAGTCAAGGACAATCTGTATCAAATTACATCTTCATTACATTTATTAGAAAACTGCTTTTATCTATACCCACATCACTACTCTCAGTTGGGCATACTTTATTTCACATTTGTTTTAAAAAGAATAGGTTATTCCATATTTTATTCCTTTTTGTATCAGCAAACTCTTTAATGAAAGAAATGATGAAATTTAAATTTATATATCAGTAATGAGTTAGTCAAAACAAAGTCAGCATTTCAAACCTGACATTATAATTACTTTTGCCTACTAGCCCCATATTATCTGATGGGGACAGAAAAAGAGATAGGGGAGAACCAAATACAGATATGTGCACATATACACCAACCTGCATACAGAAACTAGGATGTGATTATTCACCTCTGACCCCTTGCCCTTTTAACACAATACAACCTTAATGGTAATTAATCAGATTTACAACATGCATTATTCAGTTTCAAGGCCATTGTCAACTTATGTGCCTATGTGTAGTTCTTCTGAAAAACAAATATCAATAAACTATCCAATTAGAGCATCCTTCAAATCAATTGGAGAATAAAGTAAATACAGATAATGACAGCATTAACAATGCTAAACTGAAACAAGGATCAAAGTTCTATAGACCATTAGAGCACTATTTTTCTTTAATGGAAAATATCTGTTGAGATCAGTGGTGGTATTAAAAAACTTTTACTACCGGTTCTGTGAGCGTGGCTTGGTGGGTGTGGCCATGTGACTGGTGGGCATGGCTTTTCTTTTTTGCAGTCCCCACCCATTTTTGGGAGCTTCTTAGCCACAGAGGAGCCTCTAGGGGGGCATCTTTGCTTCCCTAAGGCTCCTCTGGGACTCAGGAAGGAAAAAAACAGAGCATGGGAGGGGCATGCAGCACTCCTCCAAGCTCCATTTTGGAAGCTTCCTAGCCTCAGAAAAGCCTCTGGGGGGGGGGGGCGTTTTTGCTCCCCTAAAGCACTTCTGAAGATCAGGAAGGAAAAAAACAGAGCATGGGAGGGGCATGCTCCCCTAAGGCTCCTCTGGGGCTCTGGAAGGCAAAAAATGTAGGGGAGGGTGCTGAGCTCCTCCCTCCATTTTTTGCCTTCCTGGGCCTCAGCAAGGGGAATCCCGGAACAGCTGATCTTATCTACAGCTGATTGTTGGGAGGGGAAAAAAAGAAAGAAATACTTTAGGCGAATGTCAGGCAGGAAGGCGGGGAATGTCAGGCAGGCGGGTGGGGTGAGCAAGCATCGGGCGGGAGGGTGACCTGGTGGGGGGTATGGCCAGCCAGAACTTACTATTGGTTCGGCAACCCATGCCAAATTCTTGCTACCGGTTTGCCCGATCCGTTGCGAACCGGCTGAATACCACTGGTTGAGATGGAGAAAATATATTGAATAATTGTTCTCTAGAACAACAAACATGCAATTAATGAAAATCTCTCCTAGCAGTTTGAACTGTTTAAACTTAACATACATATTGCTGTCATAGCCATCTAACCATTAAAAACTGGATGAAAAAATGTCTTCAGTTTACAACTCTTACCTCCAGTTTTGTGTTTTTAATTAATCAATAAACAACTATACAGATGAAATTCGAAAAATTAGAATATCAGTAATGCAACTTAAAAGGCGAACCTAATATATGAGATAGACTCATTACATGCAAAGCAAGATAGTTCAAGCTGTGATTTGTCATAATTGAGATGATTATGGTTTACAGCTCATGAAAACCCCAAATTCACAATCTCAGAAAATTAGAATATTGTGAAAATATTCTAGGCCCAAAATGTCCCACTCTATCAGCTAATTAAGCCATAACACTGCAAAGGGTTCCTGAGTCTTTAAATGGTCTCTCAGTCTGGTTCAGTAGGAATCACAATCATGAAAGACTGCTGACCTGACAGTTGTGCAGAAAACCATCATTGACACCCTCCATAAGGAGGGAAAGCTTCAAAAGATAATTGCAATAATTGTTCCCAAAGTGCTGTATCAAAGCACATTAATAGAAAGTTATGTGGAAGGGAAAAGTGTGGAAGAAAAAGGTGCACAAGCAGCAGGGATGACAGCAGCCTGGAAAGAATTGTCAGGAAAAGGCCATTCAAAAGTGTTGGGGACTTTCACAAGGAGTGGACTGAGACTGGAGTCAGTGCATCAAGAGCTACCATACACAGACAGATCCTGGACATGGGTTTCAAATGTCGTATTCCTCTTGTCAAGCCACTACTGAACAACAAACAACATCAGAAGCGTCTTACCTGGGCTAAAGAAAAACAGACCTGGTCTGTTGCTCAGTAGTCCAAAGTCCTCTTTTCTGATGAGAGCAACTTTTGCATCTCATTTGGAAACCAAGGACCCAGAGTATGGAGGAAGAATGGAGAGGCACACACTGCAAAATGCTTGAAGTCCAGTGTGAAGTTTCCATAGTCTATGTTGATTTGGAGAGCCATGTCATCTGCTGGTGTTAGTCCACTGTGCTTCATTAAGTCCAGGGTCAACACAGCCGTCTATCAGGAGATTTTGGAGCACTTCATGCTTCCTTCCACAGACTAATTTTATGGGGATGCTGACTTCATTTTCCAGCAGGACTTGGCACCTGCCCACACTGCCAAAAGCATCAAAACCTGGTTCAATGACCGTGGGATTACTATGCTTGATTAGCCAGCAAACTCACCTGACCTTAACTCCATAGAGAATCTATGGGGAATTGCCAAGACAAAGATGAGAGACATGAGACTGAACAATGTAGAAGAGCTAAAGGCCGCTATTGAAGCATCCTGGTTTTCCATAACACCTCAGTAGTGCCACAGCCTGATAGCTTCCATGCCACGCCGCATTCAGGCAGTAATTGCTGTAAAAGGGGCCCAAACCAAGTATTGAGTACATATGCATGTTTATACTTTTCAGAGGTCTGATATTGTTCTATGTACAATCCTTGTTTTATTGATTGCATGTAATATTCTAATTTTCTGAGATTGTGGATTTGGGGTTTTCATGAGCTGTAAGCCATAATCATCTCAATTATGACAAATCACGGCTTGAACTATCTTGCTTTGCATGTAATGAGTCTATCTCATATATTAAGTTCACCTTTTAAGTTGCATTACTGAAATAAATGAACTTTTACACAATATTCTAATTTTTCGAGTTTCACCTATATATGAATCTGTGTGCGTGTATGTGTATTTGCTGACAATTGAAATTCTGGAAATTTAGTGTCAGAAGTAATATGTTAACAGATTTTGATCTTTTCTAAATGTCTGCTCATTTTACTTTAGATTAATATGTTGCATTACGTTTTCCTGTTGATTTTATCTTTTTTCTTATCCTGTTTTTATCTTTCTTGTTGCTTTATATTTTATTTTTATTCACTATTATTATTTCTTCAATTATATCCTATATTTCAGTTCAGACAGACTGGAATGATGCATTCTTATTGTAAATATACTAAACTTTTAGAGATGGTATGGTTTGGCATCTTTAAGAAAGAAGCAACCTAATTCTCAGCCTCCCTTAGATTAAACATCAATCAGCCTCAAAATTAAAAATACATATTTGAAGGACAAGAATGAAATAACTTGTTTCAGTCTGAGAGAACAAAATTCAATGAAATGATATGTTTCATAAAATGCAAAACTGCATATTTGTCACGCCTACCCTGAAAACCAAAATCAGTGTGAGTTAACATTAGTAAATTATATCTGCTTTTAACAAATAGAATTGTATTATCCAATAGTTTATAATGGTCACTGTCAAGACTTTGATGCTTTGTTTAGTGGTGGGATTCAAATTTGTTTACTACTGGTTCTGTGGGCATGGCTTGGTGGGCATGGCAGGGGAAGGATACTGTAAAATCTCCAGTCAGAGGTGGTATTTGCTGGTTCTCTGAACTACTCAAAATTTCCTCTACCGGTTCTCCAGAACTGGTCAGAACCTGCTGAATACCACCTCTGGTTTTATTGTTTTACCTCAGTGACAGGATTGGCTTCACTGTTATAGCTTGAAAGACTAAACTAATATTCTGATATTATCAAGAATCATCCCTTATAATGCACTGTGCTTAATAAAGGATCTGCTATTTAATCTTAAAGAACGATATATGTACGTTATTCCAGAACATGAAAAAATAATTGAGTTTTTTAATCACTGAATATATATTTATAGTTAAGATTGCCAAAATTCTTACTCAGATTTTGTGTTTTGCTTAACATAAATGGTGTAACCCCAGCCAAGGAGCTAAATGAATATGATCAGTGCTTATAATCATGCTACTGTGTAGCAGTGAACATTGCAAATGTACCTTGTTTTCATTGGATCTTCAAAGAGTCAATCAGCAGAGTTCTTTGGAGACATGAAGCTCTTTAAAGCATATGTTCCACAAAAAACAATTTCAGACTTTCCAAAGACCTGGTATGACAGATTTGCAATGCCCTTTGAGGATAAAATTGAATGTTTGTGCTGTTGTAAGGCTGCTGTCGATTTGTTATTGATTGACAGAACCAGTGCATCATCTAATATGAGATCACTTTCAGATTATGAAAATTGATGATATGTACTCTTGAACATATCTGATTTACAAAATTTCTGTCCATCTTGGCACATTTGACATAATCCTGGGGGATTAACTGGGTGTGTTTGGGAAGTGATGAATCCATCCACCGTATGTGTAATGGAGTTGAGCTGCCTGCCTTAAATACAATGGTTAACTGATTCCTGAAATAATTTATCAGAGGATTTTGCCAACTATTATCCAGTCACAAATATCCCTTTGGGGGACAATATGCTTGGCAGAGTGGTGCCTCTACAGCTATATATGTTCTTAAAAGATAACAATTATTTCAACATTTTTAGCTTGGGTCAGACCTGTTTCTGGGAGAGAATCAAGCTGCATGATCATTCTGATGGATTATCTTGCACAGCAGTAAAGACATAAAGAAAAACTGATTTTACTAAGCTTGCATTGAACTTTCAGTACTCTTTCAGTTGGGAGCACCATGTTACTCTATTCCTTGTTAATATTAATATTATATATTACTTCTATTCTTTTTTGCAGGGATAGTTGGGTGAGTGTACCTCTGGCAGTGCTACAAAGCAATTTCTATCCTTGATATTATTTAAACTTGATATGAATTTGCTAAAGATGAACATTAGGAGTTTTGAAACTGGATACCATCAGTATATTGATCATGCTTAGCTGTACTTTCCCATACTTTCTTAAATTAAAATATATATGTCTCTAACATCAGTATCTAAATGCAGTGTTGGAATGGATGAAGGCCAATTAATTGTAATTTAATCCTGACAAGATGGAAATGTTGTGAGTAATAATTATCTGAAATGGATATCGAGGAGTATATTCATTTTAAATGGAATGAACTTGTCTCAGGAAAAAACAAAAATCAGGCATGTTGTGAGTTGGCTGCTCATAGACTTATCACTTTTATTCGAGGTCCAAATGATCTCTCTGGCTAGAAATGTACAAATTTGGGGGATGAGGAAAGGAAAGAATCACAAAAGTAATTTCAGATAATTTGAATTTGGATAGTACCCATCTACTGGATCAAATAAATATTTGAATTTTTAATTATGACATATAAAAATGTGTTATAAAAAGAACAAGAAAAAAGTATATTGATAAAAGCTATATCAAAAGTTCTGACAGCTTAATTGTTATCATTTACTATTTTTTAAAGGAAAATTTTAAATATATAGAATATTTTATTTCTATCTAAGGTCATTTTTTCTATTACTTGTTTAGAAAACTAGTGCACACCCAACTGACAGATATTTAATTCTCAGATATTTAGTTCTATTTCTGTAGATACCTTGGAAACCAATAATAACATTATCTAGTGGAAGATGGGAAAGTGATAAACATTCTTTATTATATTACAGTATATTCATATAAATACAAAATGAAGTAACATTGTACTTGTGGAACGAAATTCCAAAATAAACACTATGGGCTATGGGTCTACAAATTTGGGACAGTTATATCAAATAATAATAGCCATTTCTAATGTTTCCATTCAAAAGAATTCAGGACAATGGAATCAATCCAGGCACATTAAGATCCATACATATCACTGAAAACACCAAAAGAAAGTTTATAACCACATCTATGCCATCACTGTAGCAACAGTGTTCAGTTTTATCTCCTATGTCCATTATACTGGATCCAGCTTTTAAAGCAATTTCCTGAAAAAATAAAGCATTAATTGTTTAAATCCTTGGCAACACTTGTGTGCCATGATCAAAAGAAGGAAAAGGAGAAAATTTGATATAAAGGAAACTTTATTAAAACTGAATCCAAATATATGTTGAAGGATATAGTGTATCTTTGTCAGAAGACAGAAATATATATAAAAAGCATAGTTTAAATACATTAAACATACAGGATTATAGGATGAACAGAATACAGATACAATACAAATAAAATAATTTAAATAAGTGAGAATTATGTACAAAGAAAATATAGAGTGAGACATGGGAATGGGTATCAAATTTATAAAGGAAATAATGTAAATCAATTAAGGATAGCTACACAAGACAGCATTAAATGAATGATAAACAAGTGGATATTGTCAAGCAAAGTGAGATTCTATGTTGCATACAAATTCATGATGACAGACTAAGTGCTGCTTGATTCTTGCACTAAAAGAAAAGAATTATGCAAACTGCCCTCCCAAATGAAGCCTAAATTTAAAAATGCAAAAAATAAAAAATAAAATGGAATGAGAATATCTGTTCCAAGTCTCACAAACAAGAAACTGAACAAAAAACTGAGAATGAGAAGGCATCATGAACTGGCAAGAAGTAATGCTGTTAAAATGAGAACACAAAACTAATTTCACTCAGATTTAAAAATCGTATAAATACCATACATTCTGCATAGTTCACTAAAACACAAATAATTTAAAATTCAAAAACACAATGCTATTGGGATCGGACTAAACTAAACATAAAAAAGTGAAGGAATACAAAAGCAAATGTAATAACTACGTTAGTTTGTTGGAATAACTACAAAACTTCATCAAAAAGAAATCTACAATTATATTGAAAATTTGACAACATAAACTGGATACTATCAAGTAATGAATATAAATTCCCATGTTAGTCAAATAATGTCAATAAAGTCACAATGGAAGTAGAAAAGCATAGAACTGGATTACAAGAAAAGTGTCACCACCACTTTGACATTGTGTTTAGCAACTCATTCCTATGCTGCTTGTCTTTTAAATGCTATAATGTTTCAGTTGTTTTTCTATTGAAAGAAAATTCATGTTTATGTTCCATAACCAACCAAAGGATATCTTCTTTTGTTACCATATTTCAGTACAATGATTCACAACAGGTTTTGTGAATATTCTATCCCAAAATGTAGTTTTATGCCAGACTATACAACATTGAAATAATTTCCAGAAGAGTATAACTTGGATATTCTTCTGGAAATTGTTTCAATGTTGTATAGTTTTGGCATAAAACCTCATTCTGGGATAGAGTATCAAGATAAATGAAGCTTGTTGTGAATCATTGCACTGAAATTTGGTAACAAAAGAAAATACCCTTTGGTTAGTTATGCAACATTAATATCTTAACTCTTATTCCAAGAAATTCTTGTAAATAAAGCTGAAAATATTTTCTGCAATGCATATTTAAAATACCAAACATATTACAATGAACCATACAGTTGTATTTTGTTCAAGATAAATGCATCTTCCATGTCACTTCAAACTGACTTATTGGATGAATCAATAGCCATCATAAAGGTTTTCATTATTCATTTGATAACTCTAGTCTGAATGGGCAGTTAAGAATGGCCTAATTTTTAAAGGATATTGCATTTTAATATTCATTATATTTCATAAGAGAGATATTTAACTGAATTTGTATTTAACATGAGAACGAACTTGGAATGAATTAAATTATAGCCAAAACTTGTACACTAGTTCTACACCAATATATTAAATTAATCTGAATTGTTTTAATAAATTTCTATCAAAGATACTAAATAGTTGGCTATTGGCACTTGAAACAACCCACTGGAATAATATGCATACAATTTCCAGTGCTCACAATACTAGTTGTCATATTTTGATTATTGACTGAAAGTCATTTATTTGTTACCTAAATAGAGGACTAATTCATAGGATTTATTTCTGACAGCTTTCAAATTCCTATTTTAAGGGAGAAACTGCTAGTTGTAAATAACCTTGAATACAGGAGTGGTGGTGAAAGCTGGATATTTATTATATTATTTATTTTGGGGTGATTGTTGTTATAGGTAAATAGGATTGGAGATAAAGATGGGTTGGCCTGGGGCAAAGATCCCAGGGGAGAATCACACTGCTGTTATGAGGACTGGAGGACATGAGGACTGGAGACATTATTTGTATACTGATGAGCAGGAGTGGCTATGATAGGAAACATGAGGATGGCCTACCCTCAAGGATGCCAGGAATATTCTTGGAGAGAAATCCCAACATCTTGCTCTCACTATTTACTATTAGGACCAGTTTAATGGATCTTTGGCTGCTGCTTCTGAATGCAAAGTTGGTATGTAGTAAATCTGGCTATTATCTAACAATGGATGAGTGTTGAACTGGTGTGCATGTGCCTTGGAGGGGACGGTCCTGAGGAAGGTTCACTGTTTGGAATATACCTACCTGGGTTTTGGGTTTTGAATCAGCAAGTCTCTCAGGAACGTAGGCGCAACATACATTTTTTACATCAACCATCATGGAACAAGCAGATATAATCACAAAGTGGTAGTCCCTCAAATAATCCAGCCTGATGCTATAAAGGGCGTTAAAGGTTAAAAACAGCACCTTGAATTGGACAAAGAAGCAAACTGGCAATCACTGCAACTTGCAAAACAGAGGTATAACATGTGCTATTCTGTGGCACATCCTGTATCAACTGAAGCTTTTAAATATTCTTCCACTGCAGAGGACATTACAGTAGTCCATGAATCATCATGAGCAGAGCTTCCTAATTCAGGAATGGGCACAATTGGTGCATAACACAAAGCTGGGCAAAGGCCCTTCTAGTCATGATGGTAGCCTCCTCTCTGATATGCACTTTGGGTCTATTTGGAGCAGTGCAACCCCATCCAGTATCAAAAATGGCAGACTCCCAAAATTGGCAGGGCCAAAAACCCAGAGCAATTCAGTCTTTCCGGATTCTCACCATCTTGAGGCATCAATAAAACATCAATGGCATCACTAAATTTACCAGGGGCATATATAACACCAATGATTTCTCACCATATATTGAGTACACCCAAATGCTTCATGTATTAAAGAGAGAAAAGCATACCCTCAGCTCCTCACAGAGTAGGGATCAAAGGCAGGATCTTTCCTTCCCCCCCCCCCCAAACTGGTATTGACTCCAGAGAAAGAAAGTCAGCCAGCACAATGGAATGCCACCTATTCCAATTCCCAGAGCCTATTCAGAAAAGATATCAGGATTAATGGTATCAAAGACCACTGAGAAATCAAGCAGAGGTAGGATGGATAGACAACCATCACCCCATGCCTGCTAGAAATCATCTAAAAGTGCAATCAAGATCAAATCCTGACAAAAAGGAGTCCAAATAATCCACTTGAACCAGGATCAGATGTTATTTAGTTATGGGAAATCCCCAGGCTGACCATTTCTCAAAAATGTTAATTTTTTAATTTAAAATATTGGTAGCTGCTGGAATATATTTGTATCACAAATACAAACAAGACAACTTGAGATTTAAAATCTTCCTGCTAGCAGCTTTTTTGTCAATCCAACATACAGGATCTGATTTTTTGGCCCTCTTTCCTTTCCCTGTTTTCTTTTGTTTTTTTCTCCTTGCTGCTAAAAGACCATTTATAACTCATAATTACAATACAACAGACATAAGTATCCTCTGCATCATCTATATACATTTGAATTGTCTTTCAGAAATTCAAATAATTTGACTTCTCTGGACATTGTTTGTATAAGTGTCCTTGATCATATAAATCCCAAACATCCTGTTTCTTCTCAAGAAATCCTGAACCTGCATCTCATTATTCCATAGCCTTATAATTATGATATTGTAACACAGATATCAACAACCATTTTTATACCATGCTGTCTGTCGGCTTTTAATAGGATGCACTAGGTCACATTCTAAAAAATGTAAAGCATTCTAAAGTGTAAAGGGTTTAATTTAAGCAAAAACAGAATAACAATTGAATGAAAATAATTAGATGCAGGTAATATGGTCACATATGAAGAACTGAATATTTCTTTTTTACTTTTAACAATTACAACTCAAGAGCAACAAAGCACTGAATTCTATATAATCAAAGCACTGGAAAGCTGAACTACCTTTAGAATCATAAATTAGCCCTGGACTAGAGAAGAAGCGACTGCATCATATTTAGATACAAGACACTTGGCTTTCGTTTATTTAAAGATGGTAGTTTGCCTTTATTAAATTGTTATTATTAATTTTATATAACTTGCTAATTTTCTTCCCTTCCCTAAATGCTTTGGACAATTTAGTTCTATAAGTAACACAGAAACTAAATGAAACAAGACCCAGAAGCATAATATAAATTTAAACCATCAAAAGGCCACAGTGAAATTCAACATTAGTACATGCAGTAGATCAGAATGCCAAACTGGCGGCCCACGGGCCAGATGCGTCACATGCAGGCCATACCCACCCAAGCTCCGCGAATGGAAAAACATAATGAAACATCACATGACGACAACATGACTCCGTAAGTTTGACACCCATGCAGTAGAATAGAGAATATGTACAATATAATATGATGTATAATCATATTATATTGTATAATATGTACAATATAATATGATGTCTTAACTGTTAATAAAGTAGCAAACCAACTTCAAGTAGAATGGTACTCATTTTACTATGTAAAGAAATAAAATTACATTTTACATGCTTTCTTCTGAATCAATCATGCTGCATAATAAGCAGGTTCAAGAAAATTGTGGAGGGAAATACCTAAGTCACATTTGATGTCGTTTTACAAAGTCTGCAAACTGATGATCCTTGGCATAAAGTTCTATAATCCTTATTCTGTCCTGAATCTCCTGCAAAAGTAGGGGAAAAATTATAGCAACTATAAATAAAGCACCATGGTTCACAGTAGGAGTGTTCTGTATCTATTTCAATATAAAATCATAAAATAAAAAAATGCTATATGATGTCATTTTAAAATTGTTTCATCAGACTTGAACCCCACATTTTGACCTGAAAATGTGTTTTCAACCAGGATTATTAAATCCTTGGTATGCACAAAGTGAAAAATGAAACAAATATAAGTTGATAAGTAGTTACATACCTCCTTACTTAATTCTCTGTTATCATAAATATGTTTGATCTCTTCACTGCTATATTCAGTGGATGTCTCATTGCTTGTGGAGCTATATGAAGTTAGCTGTGGACATCTCCGATAATAGTGGCTATATCCAGTGGTATCACTTTCATACATTGGGTTGTATTTTACTGCATATTCAATGGATGAAAGACTATCTCCTTGCCTATAAGAAAACAAATGGAACAAGTGTCAAATGACACTGTTTGTATAATATTTCCCAAAACAGTTGACAATAGTTATTCTTAGGCAATCAGAAAAAAATGAGTGAGGAGAACAGAAATGTTGCTGCTGTTCTTCACCCCAATTTCCACATGTTGACTGGAAAATTTGAAAACAAAGTATAGCTGAATTTGAATGAGCAACATTCCATTTTCCATCTCATAAATAAATTCCCATGGAAATCTGTAATTTAATTCATTTGACAAACTTGTTGCATCAATACTGAAAGACTGGAGGGGGAGACACATGGTACAGTGCACAGCTCTTCTGTGTTTTTTTAAACACCACCTGAAATGAGTTATCTATCATTCTGAGCAATAAATAATCAGTACCTGTGCTGGAGAGGGTTCTACAAATTAGAACTTCATAACAAAGCAAAAAATAATAAAACAGTGCCTCCAGTATTTTTCAGGATTTTCAGCTTTTCCAGTAGTAGAAACATAAAGCTGCCCAAGACGTAAGTTTTCTCCTTCATTTATGAACCCATTATTTATAAACTTATTTTTAAGCTTTTGTTACAATATAATTTTGTCTAGAGGAACAGTAAGATAAAGGCACTGGTTCACAAATTTATACAACATTTATGCTCTGTGTACTGTGTGTTTGCCTGTCTTCTCTTCAGCACCAGTGAGTAAATAACACAAAATAACTTTCAGCTGATACTTACACAAAGGAGTCTTCAATTTCACTTTTTGTATTCTGGTCTCGAAGGGTTCTGGCCAGGAAGAAAGTTACAGTACAGGCTATGAGAAGGAAGACAGCTACTGATGCTATTGCAATTCCCACAACTAGTGGCTCTGAGACATACTCTTCACAGCGCTCTCCTCTATACCACCAGTTTTCACCTACACGGCATCTATCATTTGTTCATGCCAACAGGATAGAGAAAAAGAAAAACAGTGATGAGTTAGTTGTTCTACTGTCACCATAAATGACAGAATGTCAAATGCTAGTCTGAGCTAATGCAGGATAACAACAGAGCAATTGTTCATATGTTATACAATTATACAATCATAACTAAAGTATTGAGAGCCAGTTTGGGCTAGTGATTGAGGCACCAGATTAAAAACCAGGAAACTGTGAATTATAGTCCTGCCTCAGACATGAAAGCTGGCTGGATCACTTTGGTTCAGTCTTTCTCTCATAGCTCAAACCCCCTCACAGGGTTATTATAGTCAAAATAGGAGAGTATTAGGTCTGTTTTCCACCTTCAATTATTTATAAAAATAATAAATATGAGATAACATCAGTAGAATTAAAAAGAGTATAATAGCCATGATTTTTTTCATTTGAAAGCCAGTTGAATGACTATGCGCTTACCTACATATTGCTCCTTGCCCGGGGATTATGTCACATTTGCCATCATTTTGACAAAAATTACGTTGCAGAAGACAAATGCTATTACATGGCAATCCATTAATGCTTAGATAACCAGGATAACAAACACACTCAGCTTCTCCATTCCACTGGTTTACCAAACATTCCGAAAACTCATTGCATGCCTGGAACTTGCAAGGGTCAGCCTGGACTCCTGAAAATAATGAGAGAAAATGAATGTATAGCAAAAGAGTACACAACTTTCCCTGTAGAAGTAGATTTTTTAAAAAATATAAAGATATATATTTTATAAATATATTTATATTCCATTGTTCTACTTTGGGACAAACAACTTTATCCAAAGTGAAATGAGATTTTAAAAAATTATTATTATTATAAATTTATAATTTTAAAAACCAAAAATTAATCTTTAAAATATGGTTATTACCTCAAGGGAGCCGACACATTTAAAACGTTGAGAACATAAGAAAAAACTGTGGGGGAGGCAAGTATGCAAGTTAGTCAGCATTCTCCTAAGAGGCTCATAAGGTACACCAGTTGTGTCAAATTCGTGGCCCATGGGCTGGATATGTCACTCATTGGCCATGCCTACCTCTGGTTTAACGAAGGAAAAAAGTTGCGATGTGTCATGTGATGACGTGATGTTGTGAGTTTGACACCCCTGAAATACATACAAGAGGTCTATAAACAAGGCCTCCTTTGTTACTGTAGATTCCATGCATCAAATATATAGAAGTAGACTCTCCTGTGCTTTGATATAGCACCAATAATCAAAGCTTCATTGCTACACTGGTTCTATATATCAAGCCATAATTTATTCTTGTTAAATGGAACAGAATAAAATCTGCACAACAGTTATCTACAGTCCTGATCTTACTTTGTATCATGAAAAGTCTGAGATCTGAAAAAAAATGACATGGAATGATACTTGGATACAAATGGAGTGAGATGAAAAGGGTTTTGATAGCATTCAGTTGTCTGAATGCTGTTGTGTTGTTCTTGCAATCTTAAAGTCTTTTTGGCAAAAGTCTTCTGTCTCACTGATAATAAGCTAATGGAACAAAAATTATTTTAATACCTGATTCAACATCAAGAGAGTACTTATCAATAGCCAAGTTCATAGTCTGATAGGCCGTATTGCAAAAATCTTCCAGAATCATGTACACAGAATTAGTGACATTGCGAGGCACAGGTCGTGCAAATTTCATTCGGCTATTGACCACAATACTACCATTCCTGAAGTTCAGAATTTCCAAATTCTGGAAGCCAGTTAGGTTTGATTGTAAATAAGGAACCAGCTATAAAGCAGGAAAAACAATATATAAATGAAATATAATTAAACATATCTACAAATATAAATTAAATATAAATATAATTCATATATATATCCATTCATTCTAACCCATTGTTCTAAACCAGCAGTCGCCAACCAATGGACCACCACTGATGGTCCGCGAGAATATTTTGGTGGTCCGCAGAGAAATGCCATCCCAAAGCATCCCCCAAAGCAATTAATCCAGACTGCGGGGGAACACAAGGCTGTGCCGCCCACATGGCCCAGAAACACAAGGCTTGCATCGCTTGTACTGTGAACAACACGAAGTAGTGAGGGTAGGGAGGGAAAGGGGGGAGGGGGGAACTTTCCTGGCCACTGGGTTGCTTCTTTCCGCTTCTTTCATCTTCTGCTTTTGGCTGCGTGCAAAGAAAGCAGCAAAAGTCTTTCTATCCCCCAAACCCTGCCTCAAATGAGTCTTTGGGACCCTGCAAGGCATCCTGTTCCAAGAGGCTGCAAAGACTCATTTCTGGCGGAGTTTGGGGAGAGAAAGAAAGCTTCTGTTGCTTTCCTTGCGTGCAGCTTGAGAACGGAACTCAAAGCAGGCTAGGAATGGGGCTGCCTTGGAGAGGGTGAGAGTGTGTGAGGGAGAAAGAGAAAGAAAATCACCAGCCCTCAGGTTAAATCGATATCTCTCTCCCCCTCCCTCTAAGAACGAAGCTCAAAGCAGGCTAGGAATGGAGGTGGTGGGGGTGTGTGAGGGACTTGTGTGTGTGTGTGAGAGAGAGAGAAAGAGCCATCACTGCTGGGGAATTAAATTCACGGGGGGGGGGGGGGGGGGGTTGTATGTCTCTGTGTCTTTTCTTTCCAGCCTCAAGGTTGGGGGAGGGGGGTGGAAGGAAGAGAGAGAGGAAGGAGGGGGTGATCCATTGCTGCTAGGGAATTAAATTCATGGGGGGGGGGGGGCTCCATGACTTTGGGATGGGAAGAAGTGCATCTTATGGAGTGAAAAATAATGTATATTCCTGGTTATATATATATTTAAAATAATAGTATCAATAACTGTGCCACTTGTGGAAAAAGCTATTTAATGTTATAATTGTGCATACAAATTAATTTTTACTAGTGGCAGATATAGTGACAAATATAAGGTACTTTTCCATTATTTCTAAATAAGTCAGATCAGGATATTCTAGAATAGGGAAGTAATCAACCAGCAGACCTCAAAAGGAACAAAATATTATTATTTTTTTAAGAAAATGGGCAAAAAAGTAAGATTAAACCATATAAGGCAAAATCATACATTAAACTGATAAGAAATAGATACACTGTGCTATGTATGTTTATAAATATCATAACCATTCCAACCTTAGTATCTGCTTCTACAGATAGATACAATTTTTGCTGAATAAACTTTTTCCTTTACCTGCTAACCCTTTTTACTCATTGTTATACAATGCACAGGATGGGCAATGTATGTTGATACTAAACAATAAAACACATTCCAAAGCTTGAGTTAACTAATACAACAATTAAAATAAGAATATGTCTGTAAATTTCAGTTAATGTTAGTTCATTGTATTGCTATAGATAAGCAATATTAAGTTGCATATGTAGAAGATAAATCTGATTGTTTGCATTTTTCCTTTTACTTCATAACTGTCTGTGAATTGTCTGTGAACTGAAATGAGCATAGGAAGTCAAAGTGTAAATTAGTCATTGCATATCATTAAATTAAATGTTACTGTTTTATAAACTCTCCTAAAGAACAGAATCAAGTGTGCCCCTCCCCACCCCCAGTGATCACATATGCTAAAAACAATAGTAATCAGCAAAAATAATAATGATTTCTTACCAGTTCTAGAAATCTTTGCTCCAGGGCTTTATATTCAGGGGAATTTTTGTTAAACAAATCCTCTGAAAAAATCATGTTAGTAACTCGAAGGCTAAAGAATACAACCAAAGCACGTGCAGGGATAGTTACATTGTTGGGATTTTCAGGAGTAATCCCAGATATCCCTACCATTTCAGTCACTACATGACTGTCAATTCCTTCTTCCTGGTTCATTTCATGGGAATAATAAGTTGTGACTTCATAGGCTTGATCTGTAACTTCCAGTTCTTTTGTGACCAAGTCTTTTTCCAGTTCAGGCGATTGGATCACTGGGCTTTCCACAGTAGAATATGCTGATAAAACTATTTCTGGCTTTTCTAATTCTTTTATTGTAATGGTTGTCTGTGACTGATTTTTTGATGACTGTTCTGTTAATATTAAGTCATAGATTTCTGTTACTTCAGAAATGATTTTATCCTCCTGAGTGGAATGCTCTAATTTTATTGTGCTGTATGTTTCAATAAATGTCATAACTCTTCCATCTGAGGTGACTTCTGTGTCAATAGATGATTGGGAAATAGTTACATCTAGTATATCCTTTATATCATCCTTTGGAGAATATGATGTAAAGTATGTTTCATTATAGTCATGCATACCAGATCCCTCAGTTTTCAACCAGGTCTCTAAGTTGGCTTGTGGCTGTTGTCCTGAACCAGAACCATAATAATCAATAGTATCCTTTTCTTTATTTATAGAAGATTGCTGAGTTTCTTCTTCTAAAAAAGTTTTAGGTAATCCTTCATCAGTGCTAGGCTCTATTGCTAAAACAGAGGCTGCTGGTGATGTAAGACTGAGAGGAATTGCAGATTCAATTGTAGGTAGAATTTCTTTTGGCACAATGTGAGGGAGAACAGTTGAAGGCACAAGCAAACCTTCCAACTCTTTCTCTTTTTCAAGTCCTGGAAAAAAAATCAATGAATAGTTGACTGCATTTTGTGAACCTTATTGGATTTTGCTTTTAAGAAACCCAAGATTATCCTTTGTTGTTCAGCAAATACCTCAATTTCTTTAGGACGTATTCCCTCTTGTATCAATGACAGAAATTCTTCTCTAGTCGCATTAAAACCAGATCAAAGTAAATGCAAAGATTTTAAAAGTGTATATCACTTTCATTAAAAAAATGCTTCCAATTTAATTTTAAGAATAAAATATGAAATATACAGATATCTCAATTAATTCTAAAAGCAGCAATCAATAACAAGTCATTGACTTATAACAGAGTGGGGGGACAATAAAAAAGCAATTGAAATTGTAATAATAAAAGAGCAAAATTAAATTTTATATGACAAAAATATTGCAAATTTTTTAACTTGTTAACCAAGTTAATTTTAATTTAGCTAGAAACAAGCTAGTAATCTATGCAGATCAATCAAAATTACTATAATACATTTTGTAAATCCTAACAATTATATCTGCAAACTTCATAGGGATTCCCCTTCCCCAAGACAGACCTATGGAGTACATTACATTAATCTACTTGTAGGAATTTAGAACATGGATGACTGTAGAAGAGTGTTATTCTGAGCAGCTTTAAACATCTAAATAAATAAATGTCAGGATTCAGTGGTGGATTTCTTAGCATCACAGTTTCTATTATGTTCTGAGAAATCAAGATTAAAGCAAGGAGATTTGTGCAATTCTTAAGAAAATATATTATATTATATATTCAAGAAAGATGTGCAGTGAATAATATGAAAAATAAGTAAATAAATAAATAAAATATTCCTGCACAAGACCACAATTATAAATGTGACTCCTCTATCAATGCAATTAAAATATTTTCCATCATGGTGCCAACATTTGACAATGTCTGATTGTGAAAAGTTTTCATTTCAATTAATTCTTGAGGATCAATTTTGAAGTAGCCAATCAAGAACTCTGGCAAAAAATGTTCTGTCCATATACACATCTGAAAATATATATTATCCTAAGTCTTATAATTTATACAAACAACAAGTCAAAATAACTTACCAATGTCTAACAAAGACAAATTAGAATGATTTTCCAAGTCTATATGGGAATCAGTTTCAAAGAACAATGGTGTTCCAAGATGTATTTTTTGTTTTTCATCTATAAAAAGCAAATCTTCTGGAGAAATGGTAATATCAGTTTTTGAATTGAGAATACTTTCAGAGTCCACGAAACCGTCTGGTTTTATCCACACATTATTGTCACTATCAAAGATAAGATCTGGTCCTGGCAAGTCAAAGGGCAAGATGTTGCTTGCAGTTGACTTATCAGCAGAAGGCCACTCAGATACTATGGCATGATCCTAAAATATAGAGCCTAATGGTTACAAACAATGATGGTAATAATAATGCCTCAAATTACCTTATAGTTCATTCCCACATCCCATTATTTGTACAATTTCCAACAAACCTATGGGCAAATTCAGAACTCTAAATATATCATAGGTTGTGACTGCTGAAATATTTCATCTGAGTCATCTGCAAATGACAAAAGTAGTATCACACTGAAGTGACCATCTTACATGGTAGGCTAGACTAAGAAACCAGTGTCATATAAATCAGAATTAGTCAAAGATTTTAAAATCATTACAAAAATATAATATTTTTGACATATTTTAGATTCTTTATCAGTGGTTGGTTGCAAAGTAGGTTACCACCGGTTTGGTGGGAGTGGCTTGGTGGTCATGCTTTGCATGCACCTACATACATTGCACATGTGCATACCAAATGCACACTTTGCACATACACAGAGGCTTTCCTACATACCTTCTGGAATCCTGCACTCTCCCTGTAGTTTGACATGCGGCAATCTACTGTGCCGCGCAAAGCATCTGTGCTTCAAAAGCAGGGAATAAAGGTCAGTATGGGAGCCCGGGAGGCCAGTTGGGCCCAACAGCAGCTCCTCAAAGAGAACCTATTCAGTCTCTTCTGATCTTCGGTGCTACTGGTATGCTAGAACCGGGTCCAACCGGTAGAATATCACCACTGTTCTTTATACACACACATACATATTCACACGCATACATGTTAAATATGCATATTTAAAAGGCTATTCTGAAAAAAACAAAATATTTCACAAAATCTTTTGCTAGTAATCTTTATACTGAATTTGTGTCAAATAAATAAACAAAAGAATTAAACATAAAATCTACTTTAGATAAACCTGCAGATTAAAAAAGCACTTGAGAATCTTTGAAATATTGTTGAGTTTTATCTTATCTTACATTGAAACAGTTTGGATGATTGGGTAAATGTATATAATAGTAAGAACTTCTAGAGTATTTTTTTTTTAAAAAAACTCTTGAGATATGAAATTTGTAAATTGTGTAAATTGTAATCCAATAGTCCGTTGACCATCCAATTGGGGAACATTGTGCTGGAATAAAATGGAAATATGGAAAAAATCAACTTACATCATCAATTGATTTAGCAGTAATCCATGATGGGATTTCAGTCATGGAAGCAGCCACTTCCTTTACTAAGAAGGAAAATTTTAAATAGTAATTATGAAACATGTTGGTTTTTAAATTGTTTGCAGTCCTATTTCTAATCTAACTCATTAAGGGAACATATACAATTTAACACTGCAATTTAACAACAAATAAAAATCGATAGATCTAGAACAAATATATATAATTCAGTGCTTCAAAGAACATAAAGGTTGTATTGAATATATTATACCTATGATCAGAGCAAAAAGAGACATTAAAAATTGAATACTTAGTTTTTCTTTTTTGTGCATGTTATTTAGAATTTCACATGTTCCTCTTAGAGACTATAGAACATAAGAATTATACAGCATTGATAATTGAGCCTTGGTGGCGCAGTGATTAGAATGCAGGCTACTTCTACTGACTGTTGGCTGCCTTCTATCCTTCCGAGGTGGGTAAAATGAGGTCACAGAGTGTGGGGGCAATATGCTGACTCTGTAAACTGCTTAGAGAGGGCTGGAAAGTACTATGAAGCAGTTTATAAGTCTAAGTGCTATTGCTATTTCATAAGCATGCATATAAAGAACTCAAACACAAAGAGGTTACAAATACTGGCAGAATAAGCTGAGAACAAAAAGAGTATGTGTAACAATCAATATAAAAAGAATAAGGAAAGTAGATATAGCATTGTTTGTATGTATTTTTATTATGTTTTCAAAGTTGGTTTAGTGATTAAGGCACCAGACTAGAAAGCAGGAGACATCAATTCAAGTCCTGTCTTAGCCATGAAAGCCAGCTGGATGACTTTGGACCAGTTTACTGCCCAACTAGTGGTGGGATTCAAATTTTTTTACTACCGGTTCTGTGGGCGTGGCTTGGTGGGCGTGGCAGGAGAAGGATACTGTAAAATCTCCAGTCAGAGGTGGTATTTGCCGGTTCTCCGAACTACTCAAAAGTACCACTAACGGTTCTCCAGAACTGGTCAGAACCTGCTGAATACCACCTCTGTGCCCAACAAGTAAGACTCTTCTGCTTTTTAGTCTGGTGCCTTAATCACTAAATCAGGGGTATCAAACTCATGTCATCACGACAGTATCAAGTGAAGTATCAGGATTTTTTTACCCTTTGCTAAACCAGGTGTGGGCATGCCCAGTAAATGACGCATCCAGCCTGCAGGCAGGGAGTAGGACAGCCCTGCACTAGACCAAACAAAACACTAAATATAAACAATGCTGTACCTACTTTTCTTATTCTCTCTTAGCACAACCTACCTCACAGAGTTCTTGTAGGGAAAATAGGAGAAATAAAGTGTAATAGATGTGTTTTCTACCTTGAGTTATTTGTAAAAATAATAAAGGTCAGATACAGATAAAATAATGATAATCTGTTGATTGTGTCTGAGGTGTTTTTGATGTATGACGATACTTTTCAGACTTTGTGCTGCTTGTGCTATAATGGGTTGAATAATCAGGCACTTTTTGATAAATAAATGAAAGCAGGGGAAATACTAAGAAAGTTGTGGTTGATAAGCACATCCAAATAAAAACAAGTTTTAAGAATACCAGGCAAGTGGTATATGAAAATGGTAGTTGCAGGTAAAATTATAGTTTTGATATGAAGTTGTTTCAGCTATATTTCCCTTTTTTTTTCCAATCTCATGTTTTTGTATTTTGCTTAATCCTTTTTCTTTGTCTGCTTTTTGCTTAATGTTGCATCCCTGAAAGGCAAAAATAGTGCAACCCAAATTTTTTAAAGTTATAAATCCTGAATTAACTCCTTTAAATCTTTCTTTTATAGTATTACAGTGGAGGTTCAAATATCATCTGAATCCATAAGCTCTATAACACAGATGCAATTATAAGAATCAGATAGCCAACTATTAAAATAAAATATACTTTTAGAAAGAGAAATGAGGGTATTTTTGGGTATTATCATCTAACAAATTCTTAAGAGAAAAATGTTTTTGCCTATTTTAAGACTGAAATCATTTGAGTGAAATGAAACAATATTTATATACCATTAATAATTTGGAGAGAACCAGGATCCAAGGGCAATGAAGCATTTTCAAATAGAATGTTCTTATGGAGGATCTCAGCAATGTAATGTCTGAAGTCACTATCTGTATAAACAACTGTTGAGTTGTCTTCAATTTCTGAAAAGGAATTCTGTTCCACTTTGTTCGGCTGGAGGTTAACCCAATCCCAGCTAACATTGGTCAAAGCTTTCCTGTCAAAAACCACAGCATACAGGACATCTACCCTGTTGAAGGGAGAATTAGAAAGATGAATATTGTCATTTAAACCTTTACAGTTTATGTTTTGTTTACAAGTCATGCAATATATTTCTTTGCATCCCTTCTGATAATGACTAATTTTATGTAATTTAAGCATCAGTCTAAACAGTATTCTTATTGTCTATGGGCAGCAGTTATATCGATTATATTGCTTGACGTAAAATGGTTTTTACACATGCACAGATTATTTATATTAAGTGTAATTTCTCTGAAAACCCTTTCTAATTTGCAATTAGATTCAGAAGAAAGTCCAATTGATACCAATAATTATTAATGGGTTATTTCAATGTATTTAGTAGTATAAACTCTTCTAGTGCCAGGACTTCAAGTGTGAGGAATATATTTTTAAAGAACTATTTACAAATCCTTGGTTGATTAGTTAAATTCTATCTCACAACATCTACCATAACATTGAATTTATTATAGAATGCTAAAATTTATTGAAACAGCTTTTTGCTGATTCAAGATATAGGAAATTTTCCTATAAATCCTATAAATTTCCCCAGATATGGACCACATTTGATTGAAAAGAAACTAGTAACTATCATCATGAAAAAAGTATTTAATTTTTTCTTTACCTGTTATCCTGAGTTGATCTAAATGTAAAGGTAAGATAGAGAATGCCTGTTATAAATTAGAAATAGTGCTCCCCAACTAAAATTTATAAATCAAATCCTCCCATAAAACAAGAAAAGAGAAATTGAGCTTTAATTAATGGCACAGACATTGTTTAGAACTTAAAGTTTAGTGTATTATTCTGAATTCAAAACAGGTCTTTTGAGTTGGAAACAGTGCTTTATAATCGATATTGACTGTTTCAATCATTTTGGAAATAAAGATTAAAACAGTTCATTTCAGATCCATAATAGCAGCTTTGAACTTGAAACAATTCAAATTCAAAATCAGTGTTTTAAATTCAAAATGGTATGAATAAAACCATTGGAAACTCCTTTTAATAATGATTCTGATTTCATGCTTGCTGGAGGTTTGAAAAAAAATTTAAGTGCTATATTATTCAATAAACTTTTTTTAAAAATTATCTATGATAAGCTTAGAAAGTTTTGAGTTTAGGAGCCCCTTAGATCTTTTTCTTTCTTTTTCCTTTTGCCTGTTCATATATCAGCTCTGACTTGGCTGTTCCCATGTAGTTGGCTCATTTCAAGGTTGGTTTGGCTTCTAAAAGAGAGAGAGATCTATGCTGGCTCTTTAAAACTAAATCAGATGTAAACTACTTCTTTTCAACATAGGAAAGTATGAGCTGCTTTGATCTTGCTCTCTGTGGCTTCCAGCTGTGGCATAAGCAAGTTATTCATCTGTACCTGTAATATAATGTAACTATTCTAGGGAAGAAATATAGATACAGCTTTTCTATTTGGCTTAAGCTTTCCTTTTATCAAAACTAATTCCATTTATGCAAGGAGCAGTGTGATGTAGATAGAGATTTGGGGATTTATTCTGGGTCTCCTCCTAGCTTTCATTCTGCCTGGTCTTTATCAAGGAGGCTTCTAGTTTCAGAATCTTGCAACAAACTCTTGTTCTCTCTCCTAATATAATGTAGCCTGCTAGGTTCTAGTTTTGCATATTCTGTATTTTCATAAATAAACCTGCTAAAATTATAACCTTGCTTGATTAATCCTTGCCCAGATTATACTCCTGCTCTTAGGAATTTATGCACAGGAATCTACAGCATGGCTTCAATCTTCCTCTGGCTTTAAGCAAGCCACAACCATCCCATGCATAAAAGGCTTTTATATTGCAACCAAAGATGATTTCTTAGCCTTAGAATTTTTGTTAAAATATCTTATTGTAAAAATACTTTCTTACTATTCTTTCAGTTTGATAGCTAGCAGAATATTTTTAACAGAACAAAAGAAATTGCACATTTAGAGCAGACTGGCTTTCTCCATAGCAATTTTCATATTTTTACAATATGTTTTTAATATATTTATATAGGCATAAATTATGGGACAAAATTATGCATATAATTGTTTTGTGTTCCATATAATTATTTGAAAACATATGTGTAAATAAAACAAAAGAATACTGTCCAACCTATAAGATAGCCTTTAGGGGAGCAAACTAAATCAATTTTGCTTCTTTGATATATTTATATTTCATTACTCATAACCTATATGACTAATGTAAGTATACAAATGTATACTGTCCATCAACAATGGAGCAAAGATACTGTTATTTAGTGTTCATAACACATTTTAAGCTTATCAACTATATTATATTCATTGATTATAATGATTTTTTCCAACAAAAAGAGAGAAGGATGTTTTTTAAGCAAGGAAGCAAAATATGAATTTTCATATTGACAATGTTAAGAATAAGATGGTTAATTTTCATTGCTTAAACAATGTATACCTGAATTCAGTTACATGGATATTCTTGTATCCAGGCAGTCCTTCATATGCATTCTGAATCTACGTGAAAGATAGAGACACAAATTCTCAAAACCTTTTATTTTCAGAACTCTCTCTCTCCCTCCCTCCCTCCCTCTCTCTCTCTCTCTCTCATCATAATTCAGTTTACTCAATTGTTGTGCAGGCTCCAGTTGTATTCCAAATAGGAATTGCTTTGTCATTGCTTTTCCTTGATCAAACTCCTGGAGGAATGGAATTTATGCACTCAACACGCAAATGTAGCATGAAGTGCAGTTATGAAAACACCATAAAGACTGGTTTGACATAATTGGTAGAACATTAATTTTAGCAGTAGAAAATCCAAATCTAGAATCTGTCAATGTGTACTAAGAAATCAGAGTAAGATTTATGGAGGAAGAACTGGATAAAATAATAATGTGAACAATTTTGGATTCTTTGCAATGAGAAGCACCATAGAAATATAATAAATTAATATAGTGAAATGGGTTCACTGGTAACATAATTATAAAGTCACAGAACTTGTCCCCCCATGCATACAGAATTTGCAAATTTTTGAGAATTATTATACTGTGATTTGGAGGCTGGCTATTTGTACTTACTAAATATTCCTCAATAAATACTTCTCTGTCTTTTTCTTCCAAAGGTGACAATTTTTTCCACTTACTAAAATGCCACAACTTTTATTAATTTTTTGCATGTTTTATTTAAAATTTTATTTTTTAAAGATGAAAAGTACTGTTTCCTCCTTGTCTAAATCACTTGTTTAACTACCATATGGTTATTCTTACTCTGAATCCAGTGCTCATTAAATTAAATAAATTATAATGAAGGAATTATGTAATCCACATCGCACATCAAGAATGCTTCATGGGCAGAAAAATAATTTAACTCAAATTATATTTACTATCTCAATACTCCTTTTTTCTCAATAAAAATCTTTGATGTACTTACACTCTAGCCATAATCAAAACATTCTGGGAATGTTTTGGGAAAGATTATCTAAGTACTGTGAGGACATGGCGAGAGATGAAGGGGAAAAACTGTAGCCAAGTTGCCTATCTGATCAGGCATTTATATTATGGCATGGCTACTTGACTGTACAGTTAGAAAAATGACGCTGACTAGCTTAATCGAGCCCTATAACAGTTGCAGTGATTTTCTGTGACTACACTATAGAAATTCTTCTCCATATGAAATGCTGTTGGAATACTAAATATGTATATTCATGAGCTTGTAAAGATATTGTAACCATTATTCCATAGATTACTTAACCCATGTTCTATTAAGTTGAACAATGGCATATATACAGTAAATAAACCCAGATTAAAAAATATATCTGACATTCAGATTCAGGCTTGGTATTAAAAAAATTTAAAAGAGGAAAAGCAAGATTTAAAACCACTGTCTTCCCCTTAAACAGATTATAATGTAAATAGTTGTAGCATTATGACCAAGGCCAGAAAATATGAAGAGTCAAGGATTGTTTATAGTTACAGCAAGAATAACACATAGAGGGGGGAAATGCTCTCTTCTCAAATAACTGTGCTAAGCACTTGTGACCATTATTAATTCAAATCTGGTTTAGGAATGCTGGAAAAGCTGGATAAAACATATAGTTAATGTTTCTCTTTTTAAAAACCAAAATATGATAAATATGATTGGTTACCCCGCATTTCTTTGTTGGCATTTAGCATGCTTATTCTGGATAGGAGTAAAACAGAAATCCTTTCTTTTCCAAGGTATCTTTCACAGAGCACTTGAAGCAGATATAATGAAGCTTGAACAGCAACAAGGAGCACTAATTGACTAATATTCTTAGATACATTGGGCTGCCATTTTCAGTGTTCAACTATTAGCTAACTTCAATTGAGTTATCATTTTTTATTAAGACCTGGTAAAAAGATTGCTTAGACAAGCTATTTACTCTTTCATATTATGAGATAACAATTTTCCTGTTCTAATCCCAATTAGACAATGATTTCCAATGTTTGTCTTAGCAAGGGCCCAGTACCTTAATCTTCACTAATATATAATCTTTTCTTGCTTTTGCCTACACTAAGCAATTCTTGGGTTAAGTGGGAAAGATAGTTTGAAGGGCCTCATGTCCAAGGATTGCCTACCTCACCACAATCCAGAGTAATTGTTGTCCTCCTAGGAGGATGAATTTTTGATGCTGTAAGTATAGGGACCATTTTAATAAATCTTTATTAATGTAAAGCATCCTGGCTCCTTTCCTAATATTCATCTTTCCTGATCTCCAACCTGCAAAAGCAACTCTTAAAGTGTATAGCAAAAATGCATAGGTAGTATAATTACTTCAGAAATAAATTGTTGAGAGAGTTGTTGGTATTCCTCAGTGGAAGGGTCACTTAGCTCATTGATGTATTTCTCTTCAGGAAGAAGAATACTGAATACAACCAACTGCTCATGAGCAGGCTCCATTAGTTTTGTATAATCTCTTGTTATCTCATTTCTGACCTGGCAAAACAAACAAGCAAAAGAATAATTTGATTTAATGAATTCTAGTCACAAACATCCCAGAACTATATTTCTATGCCAAATAAATTTGTATGCTAGTTTCCTTCATGTATTACACATGGTACTGAAGTTCTCTGCTGGTTATTGGGCATAATTAATTTTTCTCCTAAATTAAGTGTCTTCTCCTGGGGTAGAATTCCACTGGTATAACAACCGGTTCAGTGATCATGTACTTTTTGCTGCACTAAAAGGAAAAAAAAAACAGGGACTGTTTGTATGATGATCCTAGGCAGAGGTGGTATTCAGCAGGTGCTGACCAGTTCTGGAGACTTGGTAGCGGAAATTTTGAGTAGTTTGGGAAACTGACAAATGCCACCTCTGACTGGAGATTTTATAGTATGCCATGCCCACCAAGCCACGACCACAGAACCGGTAGTAAAAAAATTTGAATCCCATCACTGATCCTAGGTAACTGGTTGCTAGGCTTCACATTGCAGAAAGACAGAAAGAAAGAAAGAAAGAAAGAAAGAAAGAAAGAAAGAAAGAAAGAAAGAAAGAAAGAAAGAAAGAAAGAAAGAAAGAAAGAAAGAAAGAAAGAAAGAAAGAAAGAAAGAAAGAAAGAAAGAAAGAAAGAAAGAAAGAAAGAAGGAGGGAGGGAGGAAGGAAGATCATGATGCAAAGAGGCTTTTTAGCACACAGCAGCTAAGAGACTATTTCTCTCTCTCCCTCTCCTTCCCCCCACTCTGTCTTTGTCTTTGTCTCTGTCTCTCTCTCTGTGTGTGTGCCTGTCTGTCTGTCTGTCTCTCTCTCTCTCTCTTATTTTGAAGGACAGCCTCAGCTTGTCCGAGCAGTAGTGGGAACAGGAAGATGGAGAAGATCAGTTGCAACAGGAGAGTGCAGGTCAGGAGAGGACTCTTGGGATATAAGGTGAAGCTGGGAATGGGCTAGCCATGGCTTCCTTCTCCTTCTGAGATTGCTATTGCTAAGTGATGCAGTCAAATGATATTTTTTTATGATTTCATTCTTTATTTATAGAAATTTCAGCCTAAATTGTGGTCATAAGTCAAAAATGTAGTAGAAAAACTATTGTGGAAGGAAATGGCTGGGGAGAAAAATAGATTGTAAAGTAGTGTGAGCATGTGGGTTCACAGCAGGAAAGGGAGAAGAAAATTAATTGGTGAGTTCTATGGAGGAAGAGACATCTCACCCAACATCCAAAATAGGAAGGAAGGAAACAGCTGGTTATGGATATAGCTGAAATCACGGAAGTAGATAATGACCAGAGAAGAGAATCATGTTTTGTTTTTATTAATGGGTTTATAATATACCATTATATATAAAGCTGGATTTTCAATTGCTTTTAAGAATTTTCTAGCTTACTATTAAATGCAGCAGAAATAAATTCATTTTAAACAAAACTTGAGGAATTTTGAATAAAAGAATGTTGAACTAGTAGACAGAGATATTCTATTCTTCTAATCTTGGTTAGCCTTTGAAGTAAGAAAAATAAAGAACCATTTTTTAAAACTTGGATGATTATTGCTCCAATACCTCCAGCGTCTATCAGGCAACATGTATAAAGATTAAAACAACTTTATAAAGCACAATTTTATAAAACAACTTTATAAAGCTTACTTCATGATCTTCTATCTTTTCAGTTCTGTTCAAATGACTATCAGTTGAGACCACATCAGGAGGAGGAATACTGGCAACTATATCTAAATAAAATAATAATGTTATCTTATTTTTAAATTAATTATTTTGTTAAATAAAGAACAATCCAAGCATAAAACGATTATCAAGTCAAAACAAAATAAATCTGACTAAAGTTTTAGTCCCATTTAACATTGACCCATTGAAAAATTGGAAACTAAGTTATTGCAGAAAAACAAATGTTGACTTGGCCCATTATAGCTGAAGTATTTCTCTGAATAGAAAATGTCATTCCTGTCTAGAGCTATTCCCTGAGTTATTTCCATGTACTCTATTTCCATGCAAAACCATAATCATCTTGTTTCACCTTTTTCACTAATTCACAAATTAGGCAATTAAGGAGAACAGACCTCTCAAAGTGGTAGTATCACCAACTGGAGATGGAGTTGACATCCTAAAACTGAAAAATAAAAAAAACAAAGGAATGAAGTGTGTCTGTGTGTGAGCAACAAAGAAATAGATTAAATATTTTCTTTCAAAATTAACAGACCTTATTCCCATTGTTCTTTTAGAAAAGAGAAGTAAATGGATAAAGAATCCAATGCTATTTGTAGAATGCTTTTACAATAGATCATGAGTGTTTTTACTGTGATAATCTCACTATTAATGGTAAAAACTTGATCAGGTGGAGATCATTAAATCCAGAAAATTATCAATTATATTTTTATTACAATTGAAAGCAATTGTTTGTATTTTCTGTCTCAAAGCTAGCCAAGATGATGCTTGATATTTCCTGGGTATGACTAGCTTCTTCTTAGTTTATATACTGTACATGGTGCTTAAAATAACATTTCCATCCACCTCAAGTCTTTAATATGACATTTCTATCGTGATTTGCAATTAGTTTAAAATGTATATCATTTTCCAATAATAAGAATAATAACAGCAGAATAGAAGAGTAAGAACTGAGGATAATAAAATACAAAGAAGTGCAAACAGAAGCAAAAAAAAGAAAACAAAGACAGTATTAATAATTAAAGGAATCTTAAGTGCAATCCAAAAACATCTTAGCATCATGTTAAACTTAAAGCAAAAACCATAACCTGCCAGGTCCACACTTTGATGTACCTGCATAGGAATAAGGGGGAAGGGAGAGATGAGCCTGCGGCCATCTGATCTCCGGAGGAACAAGATCACAGCACCTTGTCACCTTCTCAGCTCCAGGTTCTCACAACATCTTTGCGCTTTGGGAGATGGCCAGCACCACCCTGGACAGTTGGGAGGGGTTTCCACAGAACAACATTTTAACCTAACTGTTATGTGCAGGGAATTTAGATCCTGCCAGCTTCTCTGCTACCACTATCTCTCAATAAAAGTTCCCTTTGAAATGCTGCCTGCCTTCAAGAGTTCTGCATTCTTGAGGCAAGACCTTACATAACCAATATTTGATACTATTTAGCAATTTGTTCTATTTAATGTCAAAATTCTTAGAAGAAAACTTAGAGAAATTGAGACAACTAAATGCAATATATTTATAAATAGATGATTTATTCTAAAACCATGATGGTACCTCAGAGCACAAGCTGAGTTATTTAACTGCCTCCATTTTTCCTTTAAGAGTTAACACACATTACAATTATAAACTTGAGAAAACTTTGTTTATGGTGATTGTCAGTCATCCATAATTGTCTCAAAGGTGCTTTTTCAAAAGACAACTAGACTGTTTTTTCCCTGAGTAACAAGAAGATGATCTTTTCTTCTTCCTCAAATAAAAACAATTGCCTTTGAAAAATCACCTTTGAAACTGAGAAACCTTTAACTTTTGTGCAGAATAGATATTTTTATGAAACCCAAGTCAAAACATAGAAACTTGAATATTCCCAATAGTATCCATGCATAAATACATTACGCAGAAATATCCCTGTTTGTTTCAATCTATTTTACTTTTGATCTTAACCATTTATCTACAATTTAACAACAGCAACAACAAAAAAAAACCTTCTGCGGAATGGTGGATATGATGTGAAGTTACATGTATGAAAGCCAATGATTTCGGAGGAGAAAAAAGTTTCAGGAAACTAAGATTAATTAATTCAGTCAAGATTTAAGTCTAAGAAAACCAAGTAGAATAAAATAAAGCTCTAATAGTCATCATAACTGAAAGATCAACTGTAATACTGAGATCAAGTGTGATACTGTAAACCTGCGATTGGAATATATTCTTTGACTGAAGAGGAAGGAACTCAAATCACTGGAGAAAGAAGAATCTATAAAGAAAACCTGCCATTTTACATTTCCTTTGTACACTGGTTTTCTTCTTAGTAATTTCCTTACTTACTATCCCAGTTCATTTTGTTCAAAAAAACAAAAAACAAGTCAGTTTTAAAAATGAGTGTGAAATGAGCTAAAAAGATCCTATATTATCAAAGGCATTTTCTCTGAAACAAATATAACTCTATGTGAAATTTTAAGAGGCAGTTCTAGGCTTTAGGAATTATAATGGGTAAGTTGGTATTAACACATAATGCCATGTCTGTTGGCCAATAACTTATATATAGGTGCTACAGCACCATTGTTTAGGATAGGGGTCGCCTATTTGGACCTCAGGGACCACCAAACTCATAACTTTAAATCCCACAGACCATTAATATGAATTTTGACTGATGGTGGCTTGCTGACGTTGGTGGAAAAGTCGGTCCCACATTCCATAGCTGCAGGAGTCACAGAATTGGCCCTTTGGTCATTCTGGAGCAGCTGCTCCTCCACCCAGGTGCACCGGCCTGCCATGGACTGGAGGAGCTGCTCCAGGATGACCAAAGGGCCAGTTCTGTGACTCCTGCAGCTCTGGAATATGGGACTGACTTTCCCACCAACATCAGCAAGCCACCCCGGGGCGGATTTCCCTCCTCCGCCATTGGTCTTATCTTCCAGTTCCAGCTCACATGGCTCTAGTCCAAGTAAGGTTTGCGCTCGGCTGATGGGTGGGGACCAGTGGGTGGGCAGGGCATGTGAGCGGCGCAGGCTTGTGTTCCCGCACAGCCTGGATTAATTGCTTTGAGGGGAGAACATTTTTCTGCAGACCACCAAAACTTTCTAACAGACCATCAGTGGTCCCCGGCCCACCAATTGGTGACCCCTGGTTTACAAGTCTTTACAAAGGCATGCTTTAGCCTGTGCACTAAAATAGTAGTTGACATAGTAGCTGCATCTATTTTTTACTGTGTGCATATAGATGCTATGAAACAATATTGGTTCAGTGCAAATAAGCTGCTATCCCATATATCTAAATGAGAAAAAAGGATGTAGAAATGGAAACAAATGGCATAATAGTTATTTTTTTCTTTTACTGTTTAAATTTTATAACTGCTGTTTGGGAAAAAAAGAACAGCTTTTCCTGTCATGTATAATAGAAAGTAATACAGTATCTTGACATATAAATATATTCTGAGTTCCCTAATTACTATTCCAGTTCACTGTTTCTCAGTATGTCTCAACTTGGAAAGAACCCCTGACATTCTTCTAGTTCCCTGGAAAGGTAGCATTCAGTTTCAGGACTTGGGGATATATATTTCATGCTTCAAAAAACTTTATAAAAACCTATTCTGAAATTGTTTGTGGCAAATGAACAGTGATCATTTTCAATAAACCTTTGAAATGATCTTATATTTAAGAGACAGGCCGCAATTAGCTACAATTTTTATGATCAAGACTTAAAACACTGCAGAATTGTTAAGTAAAATGATGCCAAAAAATAGTGAATTGGTTTTAAAACAATAAATGCTAGAGTAAAACTGAAATGATTTTCAAATATTTGCATTTTGAAATGTGAAACCTGTCTTATTTAAACTTTAGTTAGATTACAATTGTTACTTTGCATGTTGTTTATATTATAGGCCTGGCCCTGCACATTCTCAGAATTGTAATTGAACAATATTTTCCCAAATAATTTAAGTTTAGCTCATTCCTGATCATTAATATACAAAGTATATTTTACAAATTTTCCCCAAGGATGCTGTGAAATTTTATCCACTGGACAAATCACTACAAAAGCCGTTTATATATGTGTAAACTAAAGCAGGAATCTCCCAAAGCTTAAAGATTGAAAATATTTTTTAATTTCTCAATGGATTTTACTGAGTAAGATGAGATGGAAGAAGTTATGAAAACACTTGAAAGAATTACAATAAAAAACAGAAACCTAAAAAAATCAGTGATGGTTGATAGTAATACATCAAGGGTGCCCCTTTCACAGTTATGAGTTCCATATGAATGTAATGAGTTGATTTCACTTATTTTCAATAATATCATGGTACATTTGATAATTGTAATGAAATGAAAGTGATTTTGATTATGTAATATTATGGGTCCAGTTGGATAGTTATTATGTGATACTTACGATAAATGACAAGTGCTTTGTTCTAAATATAGTAGAATCTCTATTACATTTTTTAGCATTGAAAGCATATAGAAATATTTGATTGGCATTATAAATATGGGTTCTCCTTAAGTTATTAATGATACTGTATAAAGATTACAAAAGCAACATACTGTAATTGTTATATCTTTTATTTTAGCTTTTGGAGGATTTGTTAAAAGATGATTAAAAATGTAATAAATGCTGCAAATTTCTATCTCAATGATTTAGAAAAGATGAATTATGGCTGTTGGTATTTATGACAAGTTTGTTTTCCCTAGACAATGAAAATCACTTAATAATAATATCAAGCTTAGGAAAGCTAAATTAATGTTCATACATGGAATCTGCAGCTTAACTTGTTTTTTTATGGCTCAAAAATGACGAGCTAGACTTTAATTGTGAATTTTTAAAATAAAAAACTTAATGCATAATCATAAAATAGCCAAGGACTTTTCTTGAGATATTTGAAAATGCTTTGAACTTTGCATGTTTGACCAATACTATATGTTGAAAATTTTGGAAATGGTTTTAGTGCTTATAAAATATGCACTAAATTCTTAATTTCCTAAATTCTTAAAAATCTTGAATTCTAACTGAAATAGGAAGGAAGGATGCTGTGAAACTTCTAACTTACTCACTGGACAAATCACAACAAAAACTGACAAGAAATCAAAATAGCGGAATAAAAATAAATCATGCAAACAACAGTTTCTTACTTTTGAACATACTGATAATCCTCAATTTACAACCGAATGTTGAGCAACTGTTCAAAATGACAACAGCACTGAGAAAAGTGACTTTTGACTGGTCCTTGCATTTACAACTGTTGCACATGTTCAAAATTCAGGTGCTTGGCAACTAGCATGTATTTCCAGTGGTTGCAACATCATGCCTTCCCTCCAACAAAATCAATGGAGGAAACTGGATTTGCTTAATGATCACGTGATTCACTTAACAACTGCAGTAATTCAGTTAATACAGCAAAAGAGATCATAAAATCTGGAATACCTTAAACAATTGATTTGCTAAGCAATAGAAATTGTGGTTCCCAATTGTAATTGTAATTTGAAGGCAACCTGTACTGTAAAATCTAGAACAATATAGATACTCACCTATCCATTGCTTCTTTAGTATAGGACAATTTCTAGAAAAATAGAAAACCATATTTTTAATGTGGAACTGCATTTTGTAAATCTATGTTATGTTTTATGTTTTATATATGTACTTCTATTATGTGTCCCAAGCATTTCAAATAGCCAAACCTGTTCATTCTTATTTATTCATAAAAACATCTAAAGGAAAGCCCCCAGCTGAAGACATATATGTTTACAGAAATAAATACATCAATTCAATATATGTTTACATTTAATAGCCACATTATTGGGGAGTAGGCTATGTAAGACTTCAGATGAAAGGTCCAACTCTAACACATAAAAAGGGATGGGGCTTCAATTGCATTATTATGACAAGATCTTGACTTGTGTTGACATGCCCCCTCATTCACAGATGTCCAATCACCAGGATTCAAACTTGAATTTCATTCCCATCAACTAATGTTTGTTTTTTAAAAGCTAAAAGGTTTCGGAGAGATGTTTATTACAGAAACCTTAATGGGGTTTCTTAAGGTAGATTCAGACAATGGGATGTAAATACACATTTACGGAATAGTATACAAACATCACAAAAATTGCAGTGAGAATAGTCAATGTCAGAAATATGTTGCCTTTTTATTTCACATTTTAAATAAACAAATATGTAAAATGCAAAAACTTAGAAGTGTTCCCAAATATTCAGCTGGGAACATTTGCTCACAAGGAAGTCCAGGTGGTCATCACAATACAATTCTGTGTGTTTATCATTTTGTGTGTTTATCATTTTGTAAGCTAACTACTGAATTCCTATTCACCAAATATTAAATATCCACTTGTTTTGCAGCAATGATTATCTATGGCCTGCACTTCTTTGGATTATAACAGTATTTTTCTTGACAGCTTTAAGAGATGTGGTCTTAATTACGCAAACATGTTGAAGTCTTCACCTCTTGAATTTGCCAAAGTTGAAAAATATTGGATTACAGGTGTGAACTTGAAAATAGTGGGGTGGGGCGGGGGCGGGAGAACTCAGTTAGCCCAGGGCACATCTTTAACTCTAAATCACTTAGGCAGCTGGTCCGATGAAAACCAGCAGGCTTAAAATAACACTTACTGGAAGTGTTTGGGTTATATGGTAAACATAAGTATATCACCTTGGATACCGTGGGATTAAGCACTCTCCCCTAATGTCTGGTTTCAGGATTTGAGCTGATGATTTTTACAGAGACCACAAAACAACTCAAAGCAATATTGATACTCTATTCTGGGCTTGGAAGTTTTACTACTGCATAATAAGACTGTAAGACTAAATGCAAATGTAGTTTATTATCGCAGAAAAATATAACATCTTTAACAGCCTGTTATAGTTCTGATATGTTGGAACCATTCCATCTTAACAAATTCAGATTGCAGAAATGGATTGTAATTTATAACATGTTTAGCATGTCATACCTTTGTGTTTTTTTTTAATGTGTGGGTGGATGGAATTCAAAAAAAAATTAAAGTAGTTGGCTTCATTAAATAGGTATGTGTTGATCATATTCTCCCATATGCTTCTGAACAAAAACTTTAAATGACACTATTTAAATGGTTTATTTTTTTCTGATTTCATTAAAATATAATCTAAAAACTCATTTAGAAGTCTTTATTAAGACTGTCTTTATTTTTTTAAAGTCAGATGCTACTAGAATAGGGGTAGTCAAACTTGATTTCATTGAGGGCCGCATCAGGGTTGTATTCGACCTCAGGCGCTGAGGTGGGCATGGCCAGGATGGCCATGGCTAGCTCAACATCTCATATGTCGAGGGACCCTGTTATGGCCTGCGTGGTCTGCCAGCAAAAACTGGTACCCAAACTCCGTTTTTGGCTGCAATGGCCTCCTCCAACACTCTGCCAGCAAAAATAGAGCTCGTGAGCTACATGCGGCCCTCCCGAGATCCATTTTCGCTGGCAGGGGCACCACAGGCCAATCCTTTGCTGTTTCCAGGGTGGCCCTGCGTGTCAGATCTAAGCACCCCGCGGGTCGGAGTTTGATATCCCTGTACTAGAAGCATCTATTATACAGTCATTATATGTGCCTTAGCAAAGATATTAAATTTTTCTAAACTTTTTGTTTAAAAAGAACTATTTTACTTGTAGTCATCACTGCAGCCTACAGAAAGTTATCATAAATGTTTCTATATAGTTAAATGAAGTTGCTTAAAATAACTAATTCCTTAATTAGGTTTTTAGGTTTGTACAACATTTTGAAAAAAAGTTTATATTTATTTAACATCACTTTACAAATGTAGTGATTTCATTTGATATCATACAATTCATGATAAGAGTAATTAATTTATTGAGTTCCACCTTTTGTACATTTTTTGCCACAAAGATATAAGAAAAAAATGAATCTAATATTTATGAACAGGAAAATAAATAAATGGAATGTCAATATCAGGGCATTGAATCCGTTTATAATAACATTAGAATACAACACTCAATTCAAAGGCTAGAATCAGCAATCCATAATTCACTTAGCCCCAATTGCCCATTGATTAAATCAAATATACCAGAACATCACAGCAGATTTATTATTGAAAACTACAGTACTTAAAAAGCTACATAACATTAGATGATGCCAAGCTAACTTCAATTATTGATTCCTTCTGAATATTCAGCTAAATCAAGAATAATTCTAGCTGGGTTGACAATCAATTTCTAAGGGTATACAACAAGTCTGAATATATTAGCACCTCTTTGATTCAATTTCTATATAAGTGATATGGCAGACAAGCTGTGTTTAGTTTTATGCAAAAGCAGTACAAAAAATAAGACAGAAGGTCAGGGGTGTCAAACACGCGGCCCGTGGGACGGATGCATCATGTCCACCCCCATTTTAGCAAAAGGGGAAAAAGTTGTGATACATCACATGATGATAAAGTGATACTGCGAGTTTGACACCCCTGGTGTAGGTTAATCCAGTTGAACATGATTAACAGATATGATTTATTCTTAGCATTACATTTTTTTAAAATTTCCCCTTGTTCTTTTAAGTGGAAAGTGGACTTTGTTTCATACTTATCTTGTTAGTTATTGTACTTACTATCTTGCTGGGTTTGTCAAAAATTTATTCATAATTACAATTCTGACATTCTTTTTAACTAATTTCATTTAATAGCTTTATTTAGATGCTTTATTTAGTGGCATTTACCTTAAAGGTTTAGTTTCATTATGACTTTATTTTTATATTATTCTGATTCATTCATCTTTCTCTATTTCTAATGTTCTTTGTATGTAACAATATTTTGTTTAACATAAAGGTTATGTGTGTGTGTGTGTGTGTGTGTGTGTATGCGTGTGTGTGTGTGTGTGTGTATAACGTATTTATAAGTATGGTATTCAGCTTTGTTCTGGTATTTTCCCATGTCATTATAGTTGTGCTTTTAAAGTTGTAGCGACGTTTCAGCAGAATCTCATCTGCCATCCTCAGGCTTGTGTATTGTGTTCGTCTGTGAGTCAGGCTGTGAGAAACGGCTGTGAAAGCCTGACTCACAGACGAACACAATACACAAGCCTGATGATGGCAGATGAGATTCTGCCAAAACGTCGCTACAACTTTAAAAGCTCAACTCTAATCATGCCTAGCCTATGTATTTATACCAACAGAAGATAATATACACATTGATGCTGGTGAGTTTGCTTGCTTGCTAATGTTTCATTACCCAACTAGGTAACATTATCATTGTGACTGAGTATCGGTTTGCTCCCTATTTATATACAGTAGTGCTATTGTAAATAAATAATGAGCACACCCCACACTGACTCACACTGATGATGTTACCTTATTGGATAATGAAATATGTGCAAATAACCAAGCTCAGAAAAGCACTAAAAACTCTCTCTGTGTTTATAGTTATATTTGCTTTGTGTTGTTTAATGACTATAATAAAAATTAATTCAGATTTCTCAGGTTTCTTGTGATCAAAGCTGAAATATTTTTAAAACTTTTTTTCTTCACAATTTATTTTCCAACAATTGTTACTTCATATTTGTAAGATGACATCCAAAGTAATTTTAGGCACATCAAATAAATACTAAAAATATAAAAATGAAAAAGAATAAATTTTAAGAGATATTTCAAATTAGATGTAAGGTACTAATTTCCCAGCCCCTGAGAACTCTGAAATTATTTTTATCATGTCCAGTATGACATAGTAAAAGGTAACTTGCTTAATAGAATAATTAATTAAAATTTTAAAAATAGAATAACAGAATAATTGAAAAGGTAGTTTCAAAAATGCACATATTTTTCCCATCATATAGCTGTCGTCTTATCTTCACTATAATTGAAACTATGTGCAACTGATATTTTCTTAAACTCCATATCTCTTACCTTTGCTATGAGGCTTTGATACTCTTCAGATTGACTAAAATTGGTGCCCACTTCAAATATATTCACAGTTTCTGCTTCACATTCATTTAGCCACTTTTGGTATTCTTCTTGTCCTGGGAGTCTGTCCAAGAAAATTTTGAAGGCTTCCCAAATAGCTTCTTGGCAGACTTAGAAAGAAAGAAAGAAAGAAAGAAAGAAAGAAAGAAAGAAAGAAAGAAAGAAAGAAAGAAAGAAAGAAAGAAAGAAAGAAAGAAAGAAAGAAAGAAAGAAAGAAAGAAAGAAAGAAAGAGAAGGAAGGAAGGAAGGAAGGAAGGAAGGAAGGAAGGAAGGAAGGAAGGAAGAAAGATCCATTACTTTGAAAATACAAGTATCACTATTATGTAAAAACTATCTTGTTGCATAAGGAGAGAGATGCACAAACACATAGCTAGATACTGTTATTGATACCGTGTGTGAACAATCGTGCTGGATTAGAATTTAAAAAGAAATACTATATTCAACTGAATGTTAAAATATACAAAATTTCTAGACATCCACTAGAGACCATGAAGGTAGAGGTAGAGGATTATCTGGTCTATAAAAGTCTGGATGGTCATCACATGGCAGTTAAAGAGTGGCCTTATTTAAGAGTGAAAAAAGATACAACTCTTTATGAGCATAGAGTTTCTGAAAGTGTACATCAGAAGAAATGCAAAGTCAAATTTGTATGTTAATATTATATAAAAAGCTATCAAGATTAAAAGTTAAAAAACAATGACAGATGAATGTTGAAAGTAGGTACAATTTTCTAAAGAAAAGGCTAAAAGAATAGTAAGAAAAGAGAAATAGGGAAATAAAAAAATCACTAATTATTTTCAATTACTTCAAATTATTCTAGGTGGCAATTGTTAATCTAAATTTGGCTTAAATTACACTGTTTATTGAGAATATATATATGTGTGTGTGTGTGTGTGTGTGTGTGTGTTTTCTTATGTTTTCGTGGGTATTTATATGTATGGTATTTAGGTTTCTTCAGGTATTTTCCCAAGTCTTAATATTTGTGCTTTTATTATAGCGACGTTTCGGCAGAATGTCATCTGCCATCCTCAGGCTTGTGTATTGGGTTCTTTTTAATTTTGTGTGTCAGGCTTGGCAGCCATTTTTTGTTTGAATTTAGTGCTGGCTTTCTGCTTTATTTGAATGGTTTTTTCCTCATCCTGATTGGCTGGGAGTCTAGGTCTGTTTTAATTGGTCTTCAAGTTGCTGTGCTTTTGATTGGTTGGCAACATTGTGTTTTTTGCATTGGGGTTTCTTAGTGCAGCTTGGTTTCTTGTGAATGGCCGATAATTATTTATTAAGAAGCTAGGTTTTATTTGGGGAGTAGATTTTCATGGGTACAGGTGTGCAGGTCTTGGCATGTTTGTATTTGTTCTATTAGCATCTTCATGGATGTATCACAAAATAATTTTGTCAAAATTTGTCAAAATGTAGGCAACAATCTTTTTCATAGGAATCTCACAGAAGTGATGCCAAGAGCAGACTGAGGTTTTCTTTAACTAAAGTTGAATGCAGAGATTAAAAGGCCTGATAAGAACATTATTTTCTTCAGTCAGCTGGAGAACATGGTTCATTGTCTATTGATTTTTGTCTGAAATAAGTTTCTAGAAATCATCTAAGGCTTTGTGGTATAAACCTTTAACATTCCACTTAGAAAAATCTCCTTTTTGGTATAATTACATACACCGTGTTTTCCTTCCTCTTTCCAAACAATAAAATAGCTTTAAAATATATTAAATAAGTTTAAAACATAAAAACAATTATATTACAGTTTTCTCCAAGTAGGCATTTTTTTTTCTATAACAAGTTGTTTGAGCTCATGTAGCAAATGTATCTGAACAGAATGTAAGAATAATCTGGTCTATCCTAGAAATCAGAATTCCTAAATTCATCACCATGAATTTTTCAAATGCTAATACTTGAAACTTGTGTAATTCTCCAGAGGATTGCATAATTGGATTGTTTGTTTATTTGTTTAAAATGTCCACCCATCTCATATAGATGATTCCTTAAAAATAATAAAATTTAATGAATAATTACAAACATAAATAATCTAAAAATAATACCTGAGAAACTTACAATGTTCTACAAAGAGCTTCCCCATTGCAGCCTACTGCAATGTATTATCTTCCAGATTTACATTTCACAATTTACATTATTCCTAATTTTTACAGCTTAGATGATCAAATTGGCAAAGGCTGAGTTATTGGCTTGTACAGTATCACTGACACTTGACAATAACATTCAGCATGAGTTCATTCCCATAAGGGTAGCCTCCATCATTATTTATTTGTTTGTTAAATTTATGTGCCACCTATCTAGTCTATGGGGTTTACAACAATAAAATTAAAATTAATTTATGTCTTAGGAGGATTCAATGTTAGAACAGGTTTTTTGGGGAATTGTATGATCCATCTAAACTTTGAAATAAATAGTAACATATAGTATGAATCCTCGTAAGGCTCTCTGTACAATGAGTCTTCTTCACAAAATGTTTTAGTTTTTTCAGGAAATGCCAGTTAACATTACTATTATTGTCCAATGCCTTTTTATCATTACATACAGTAAGATAGTTTAGTCTACTTGTCATTCTACAGAAAGGGATTTGCTGGGGATCAGTGCCTGACTAGTCCTGCTTATTTACTTGGAGGTTGGAGAGCTTGCTCAGTCATTTATGTAAATGACCAGTTCTTCAGTTTAATCCAATATAAACCCATTTGTGTTTCTTAAACATTGAATCAAGTACAGTATGTTGACTCAGGAAAACTAAACCTTTAAAACTCAACTCCCAAATGTCCAACAGTTTGTTACTCAACATGAAAAAATTAATGAGTTACTGCCTCAAAGAAGCCTCTCTCTCTGAGAATTTTATACTACTTACAGTATTATTACTAAGTGTATGGCTAAAAGAGCACTTTTAGTCAAGAAAGGTCAACCTTGTTCTATATATCAATTCATTCTCATGTTGGTAGGTAGCCTACGAGGAGAAAAAGAGAAATGTCATGCCAGTTCACAGCTACTTTGACCATCTGGGCTACAGAATCCTTGTCCTTCCTCACAGAAGCCTTTGGGTGTGACAGCCCTTATCAGGGGATCAAACAACCATCTGTTATAGGTCTTCCTGAGCAGAATGGAGCAGTTCTGAAAAATGCAGGATCACATCAAATGGATAACAAATAAGGACAGTCGAAAAATGAAATATTAGTATAAATTTAATTATACAGTAAACTGCTATTTGGAGTTGAAAAAAGAAATGAAGAGATGACAACACAAGAAAGAAAGAGACATGAGTATATGAGAATGTATGTTGCAGAAATGGCAGGTTACTCAAATGAAACAGAAGAGATGAAACATAACCCAGAGAAAGAGAGAAAATTTAATGGGATGATATGATATTGGTGAATGGTAAATTGGTACAATGTAGGATCTATTTGTTTAAGTTTCTGTGGTGTTAATTTGTGTAAGCTCTTTAATATCAGATGTGATGTTAAAATATTACCTAACTTCACTAAATCTACCACTTCAACCCTTTGGAGGAATGTTCTGGTTTCTAATTTATTTTAAGACAGCATTTAAATGTCCTAAATATAGCACCCACAAATCCCTTTTATTAATCTTGCCATTCTTAATGAGACCATGGCAGATATAATTAATTGATTATAAGTGTCAAGAAATTTAGAGAGAACCAATGACTCTATGCATAGAAAAAGGGCTATACAAGTCTATGGTAAAATTACATAAATTATAGAGGCAAAATGTATAATGGAAATGGACATAAATGGAAGGAATGAAGCATTTTCTCTTTTATCCAGAATCACAAGTATTTTTAAAGGTTATACTTAGAAGTCTAAAGATACTGCCCATTGTAAGAAAATGTAATGCCTCAGATCTGATTCCAAAGAAGATGCTTTGAAGCTATCTCTCTGCATCTTTTATTTTTCTTATATGTATCCATGTATTCATAACTATGTTTTTACTTATACCTGTTATCTTGTAAACAACTGACAAACCAAATAAAATAAAAAAATAAAAAAATCTTCTTATGGCAAGCATGCCTTTTTCTGGTCAACTTTATGATCTCTGGAAAATTTATGCCTTTGTGGAATTGAATTTGGAGCACTATAAGTCTTATGTTATTCTTATTTGTAATATCCACATAGTCAAATAAATGATACGTATGTATATGTATTTACCTCAAACCCCAAATCTGACTGAGCTGACATTTTTTCATATATCACATAATTTTCTAAGCCAGCCTGTACTGAGAGGCAACATAACTTCTCCAAGCAGTTACACTGCCTTCTTACATTTCCCATATGTTAGTGGCTATTCTTTGAGATAAAACAAATAACTTAAGTACTAGTCCTAATACAGTGAGAAGAGAATTTGCTTTGCTAATATTTAGTGAAAAAGTAGCATAATAATTAAAACAGTGGATTATCTGAAGCTTTAAGCCAATATTGCTGTAATTTAGTTAGCATAACAGATAGGTCTGTAGGAGTACTATCCATATTGTCTTAAGTCGTTGCAGGAAATTCATGATTTAATGTAATAAACAAGTGAAACAAAGCAAGCATCTCAAATAGACAGCTCTCCTTCATTGTCCTATTATTTGCCATAATTTTTACTTCTGTTGGAGTCATCTCCGCTCAGCCTATATCCTTCATTGCTACAACTTTCTGATGAGTAACAGGAAGTTAAGGAAAAGGCAATGGCAATATACCCAACAGAGTTGCTTTTCTGAGAGTTTTTAACATTCACATAAATCTAGATGTTGACTTTCTCAAGAAACAGCAGTTGCTTTAGACTGCTCACTTACCTCTAAGTTTGAAATATTTAAGATGATTGGCAGTAGTCTGTTCAATAGACTCTTCTGGGCATACTTTAATTCCAGTAGGAAAGGAAATGGATCTCTTCATTCGAAATAAATGCCTGCTGAATTTCTGTGATTCTTTGAAGTCAAGAAGAGGCTTCGAATCAAGAAACTGAGAATAATTTCTATTTGTTTGCCAGGTATCAGATGAAAAATCCAAAGAAATATCCTTAGGTGCTGTGTCCTCTGTTGGTAAATAGATTTCATTAGAAAGGAGCTATGGATGTAATGCTATAGTACTGCACTTCTTATAAGCTTCATTAAGAACTATAATCTTTCAGATGTTTCCAGTCTACTTTTCCTGTATTCATCTGGTAATATGGATGTTAACTAAGCAGTGTAGGAGTTAAAATGTTGGACTGATCCTAAGGAAATCAATATCCTAGTCTACCATTAATCACCAAAGGTCACTAGCTGACTTTGGGCCAGTCATTCTCTTTTTCAATCCAACCCGAATAAAAGAGTTGTTGATATGAAGAAAAATAAGGAAAGCAAGTCCTATGTACACTGCCTTTAGTTCCTGAACGAAAAGGCAGGATGTAACTGTAATAAAAACAGTGTATCATAATAATTATAATACCTTTTCTACTAGATAATTATACCTTCTTCGTTGTTATAGTATTGCAAACAATGTCTTAAATATACATCTTTTATTTAAAAAAAGTCATCATGGGATTTTTTTTGTTTGTTTGTGCGATTAAAGTAAGTAATCAAGATTTCAAAGGAAAAAATGTTTCTTATATAAATTTTGTGCTCTAAAATAAGAAAATTAAACTTGTTTTACAAGTGAAGAACAAGAAGAGCTAGCATTTCTGTTTCATATGTCAAGAAACTGCTACACTATTGTTAAAACATATTTCTGCCCAAGTGATGAGACTAATTACTATATAGTCTGAATAATATACAAAGACTGTAAAGAGTTTCTCATGTGTTCTGCATACATCTTACCGTATTTTCCTACCAGATCAAAGAGCTTACATATTTTAAACTTAAACATTTTCTATTTGTATCATCATTACTTTGACAAACAACATAAACATTTCAAGCACCATTTATGCATCAATATGAATGGGCTAATCTAAATCCCTTAAGGATTGCTATGTTTTAAAGATGGAGATGAAATTAGTTCCTGTTTTATATTTTTAATATTGAAACTAATCAGTTCACATATTTTCCATTTGTATACTGTAAAAACTAACAAGGAGAATAATGTTAATGGTGAACAATTCACTGACTATATGAATGATAAAGTATTAGCAATGTTTAAAAATCTTATTTGAAATGAAAGAAATAACTATAAACATTACAAGAAGAGTTACAACATGATATACTTGCTACTGGCTTGCGGACAAATATTAACAATATTAAGATTTTGTTTTCTGGGAAAAACACTACTGAGTATAGTCTGTAAATATAAAACAGACATATGCTTAGTATTTATTCTCATGATACACATGTTTCAGTAAAAGCAAGCCTTAGGTAATGCTTATTCTTATGTTAGAGATAGGGACATTGTAGCCTATAACTAATTTCTCCTGTCAATTTTAAGAATTGCAGATAATCACATTGGATTCTAGTACATAAAGACTGATTCTAGCTCCATATAAATATAACCTATTCCCTCTCATTATGATTAAATGAATTTTTTATTAAATACAAAAGTATGGGATAACTGTTTAACTAGTAAAATGAATATTAGCAGATACATAAACACACAAATTATTAGGTATACTTTCTTACCTGCAAATGTTGGAAAATCCCTTTTAGCCAAAACAAATATGCATATTCCTAAATATATTTTCCAACGAAAGTCACACATATTTATCTTTTATTCTGTTTTATATTTAAAGTGAAAAAGGAAATAATCAAGTCCTGTTTCCACCAAACTAGCAATCTTGAAAGTATTAAGCATCCAATAAAAATCTCTTCCAGGAAAAGCACTGGTGTCGTCTATTATTCCTTCTGATCATTAAAAAGATACTATAGTTTTTTTAACAAAAGCCAAGCAAAATATCTAAGATTATTTTCTCTAAAATACATTATTTCATTTTTCATTTTGGGAGTTACAGAAGTGCTAAAGGAGAAGCTTCGTGATATTAGTCATTCCAATACAGACAGTTTTTTTTTTAATTAAGCTGGTCAGCTGAGCCAGCTTTACAGGAGCTTATCATGCCCTTACCTGGCATTCCATACAAGGGCAGCACAATTCTCACTTAACAAAATACAATTTTAATTAACTTCTTGGGGGAAAAGTACTATTTAAGCAATATCTCTTATGTTAACAAGATAAGAGATTTTCAACCTTGGGTGATTTTGCTGCAACTCTGGATGGTAACAACAATACATGCATGATTATCAATATGATTCTTCAGACAAGGTTAAAGCAGAAATATTTAGGACAACAGAGCAAGAACAATGTTGTTGAACAACCTTGTGCTTATTTATAGTTTTATAGTTTGTATAATGGTATTGCTATCCCATTTACAAAAATAAATAAATAAACAAACAAACAAAAAATATGGGCTTTTATACAGACACAATGACATATACATGAAAATAATTTTAAAATTGACATACCTGAAAACCAGTTCACATTAATGTAATCTTTGACCTTGATTCAAAAAGTTGATCCCAAAAAGTTAAAGTTTCAGACCTAGTTAATATCTGGATGTGAGTTGATAGGTAATCCTAGGATTTCTGACTAGAAGGAACTGAAAAATATTTCCCCAAAGAGGCTAATCTTTTATTTACCCAAAGATGTGTTTTGCATAACTGGAATAAGGAATAAATGATACATAATAAATATGTGGCTTGCATTTGTCTGCTTATTATATTTTAATCTGGTTTAATGGACTTTTATTGATATCTGTGGTGGGTTTTTTTAGTGTGGTTGTGTCAGAACAATTCTTTTATTGTAGAAAAATCAAACCAATTCATGTCCATGCTCTCTCCCAGATACACCACTTCTCCTGGAGGTAAACGAGAGTCTGGGCAAAACCAAAAGTGGGCATCCTTTATAACTGGTGGGAGGGGAATATGCAGTGGTGCATTATGGGACTTGTATGCTTAACCAGTTTGACATTTTACCTTAACAATTCCCCTTCTAAGGTCGAACTGATTAATCATTGAGGAAACATTAACATAGATATTACCATATAACATTTATATATTTATACACAGTTTGTCAGGTATGAATGTTGTGTTGGATTTCTACCCTCTTATAGAATTCTTTAAACTTAGTGAATGTTTCCCCTTTGTGTTTGAGGGTGTATACAAAACCATATCTACTATGGTTGTCGACAATTGTGAGAAATTTTTTTTTGTGGCCAATAGAGGGCTTCAAGGGGCCCACTAGATCCATGTGTACCAACTGAAAAATGTGCGTGGTGTTCCTTTCTGATTTTTTTGGTCGGGTTTTTTTTTTTTTGACTTTGAACTCTTACAAATGGAACACTATGATCAGCCATTAGGAGAGGCTGGTGGCGAGTCATGACTGCCCATGGGGCACCCTGGGCAAGGGAGCGCGGGGAGGGAAGAAATTAATTCACCCTCGAAAAGACGTCCTAGCTCTTTTTTGGGGGCTCAAAAAAAAAAAAAAAGACCCGGCCTTATTTTATGAGAAACACGATATCTTCTCCCAAATTTCAGAGGTGGTGGACCCATTGGGTATATGGCTGGTTTGAGGGAACTCAACATTAAGCAAAATGCCTGATGGTGAATACAATCCACCTCTATAGACCATGGTTTTTGGGGTGGGTTCAGTATGAGAAAAAGGGCGTTCACCTTCATTAATGCAATCTGAAATTGTTGCGCCCAGTCCATTAGATTATTACCTGTTGCACATAGCCTGGGGAAACCATTGAGTAAGATGTTATGTTGAGCTGAATTGGTGTTCAAAAATTGTTGTTGTTGATGTTCTGGAATGTGTATATATTGGCAGAAGGATATTGGTATGCAAGCTGTAAAGTTTGAAAAATTCACTTTATGTTGGTTTCCTGTGGAGGATGTCCCCTGAAGAGTTGTTGCAGAAAGTGAAGGGTTAAAAAATTGCATTGGAGCTGTGGTTTCATTCTTAATTCCTGACTGGGAAGTTGTAGTATCCTGAAGCTGTGCTGGATTCAAGAGGGAGTTTCCTGGTGCTGGAAATTTCCCTTGGGAGGCTTGTGCTCTTGGTTATGCTAGTAAGTAACCTGGAAGCACTAGGACTGTTGCGTAAGCCAGTGAGACCATCGGGAGTGAGAAAGAAGCAGTGAAGTCTCTCTGGATTGTTTGGAGATCGGAGATAACTGTTGGAGACATGCTGAGAGGGACTGTGACTTCTGTGTTCCTTGCAGTCGCTTCTGGAGCCTTTGGAATGCTGCTTGAAGGTGCTGGGAGACTGCCTGTGATTGCTGGGTTGCATGGGGATAAGATGGCTGCTGGGAGTTCGGTGCTCGTTGTCTTTGACTGTCTTGGAGTCGGGGGTGTGAATACAGCTTCGAATGCTGCTGTGAGCATTTAAGTCGCTCTTGATGTTTCCTGTTCTGAGGGACAGTTCTTCTCAGGGCTACATTTTCTTTTTGCCTCCCTTATCAAAACTTCTGCAGTGATTGGTTGCTGGTTGGCCATTTTTACTGGTTGTGGCTTTGAGTTGTGTAGGTTTGAAAATGATGCCTCTTCATATTTTCCGGCCTCCAATAAGTTTTTAAAAAGCTGCAAAGGACTTACCAGTTCAGTGCTCGCAATTTTATTTTCTTTCTCTGTTTGCCTTTCCTCAGTTTGAGGTTTGTCTGTATTTTGAAAAAATGCTCTTAATTCTGCCATCGGGTCCTTGCTGTTTGTTGATATTTCAATGATTCTGAGCAGGGTTGATTTTAAATCTTCATTTTTGTCAGTTGTGGGAGTTTTATTTTCTTCATCCAAGGCAGCTCCTATTATTGCTCCCATTGGAGTCAATTGAATCTGTCTGGTGAAGATTCTTCTATTAATTCTGGATTTTTCTGATCCTGACATGTTTTATTCAAGTTAATTTGGCAACCATCCTCTGCTACCATTTGTTGATAACTTATAATGGATCTTGGCCAAAATTAACTCCCAAAACTATTTGCTGTCAGAATAATTTTTATTGTAGAAAAATCAAACCAATTCACATCCGTGCTCTCTCCCAGATACACCACTTCTCCAGGAAGTAAACAAGAGTCTGGGCAAAACTAAAAGTGGGCATCCTTTATAACTGGTGGGAGGGGAATATGCAGTTGTGCATTATGGGACTTGTATGCTTAACCAGTTTGACATTTTACCTTAACATCATCCCACAAGGGCTGATTTCCATCATATTATCATCTGCAAGAAGCTATCTCAACCTTTCTGGTAAACCTCACCCACAGAGCCTTTTGGTAGGCCAAATGCTCCTTGCATGGCCTTCTACATGGCTTTTTCAGAGGCCTCAAACACTGTCCCATTTACAGCTCCAGGACCTCTTTTTAGGTTTTGCCTGCTAAATTATTTGTGGTCTTCCAAGTTAAGTCCATTGATGAACCTCTTCAAAGTATTCCTGTGGATAGTTTACCTCAAGTCTTTTCCATCAGAACACACTTGGGTGTCTTCCAGATCTTGATGACATAAGGACTGGAGCAGGCATGTTTCTGTTCCAGTCCTTCTGGCTGTAGCTATTCAGCTCAGAGGAATAAGTCTTTTTATGAGAAATATAAATGTGTCCTTCAGCAACTTTAAACTCTAGGCACCACTCCCACAAGTTTCATACACACACACATGAATATAAAAACTCACATACACATATGGACATATACGTATCTATGCCTACCTACCTAGTTACATATACTTTCTATATCTATCTATATACACCTACATATGTACACACAGAAAGATATACAGTACATACCAATATTGTAAATTCCTACTTTTACTTGCTTATCTCTATGAGTATAAACAGATGAAGTCATACAAATGGGGTGGGAGGGGGGTGAAGGCTTGAAAGCATTTCTCTTCTATCAAGTCAGACTCTTTCCTTTCACAATGAGCCATGAAAGTGGAGTTTGCTACTGCTGTGTAGTGAAAGCCATCGGATAGCAGACTAACAAAGAGCAGGCTGTTTTGTGCAGTGAATTTGAGAGTACTGACTACAAAGCAGCTTAAACCAGTTTGTGTAAGTTAATCATCAGCTTACAACCTTTAGAAAGCTGGAATATTTGAGGAATACAAAAAGTACCAAACACAATTAAATCAAGAGGATCACCAAGTAAGGCTATTTGGACAGCTACTGAGAATGAGTATACATAATAGAAATATGTAAACTTTGTTCTGTGAAATGGCCTGGTAGTTCCTCTTTGCCCTGATTCAATCCCATGAAAGATGAAGAGATAAGTGTAATCAGGTTCTATACTCAAATATATATACTTCTGTCTGTATCCATTAAAATGAAAATGTGTGCTGAAGTAGTTTAATTATCATGGGCACAATGCAACCCACTGCAAATGAAAGAGAGGTTTTTTTCCTCTCTCCTGGTTGACACATGAAAAAAAATTGGATGGAATAAAAAGGCTGTGAGTTCTCCATCTAAGTCATTTGTGCATTATACAAAGAATCTATGACTTAAAAAAAACATAATTCAAAATTACTTTAAAGAAGCAATTTCAAAGAAGTAACAAGCTTTATGCAATTTAAGAAACATAGGAGAGTTACTCAAATTTGACCAGGCATAGGTTATATATCCAACTTCATGATTTCTGATTTGTGATCACCAGCCCTAATTGGTGATCTCCAGTAAGATTGTTGAAGTGAAAATATTTCTTTAAAAAAATCAACATTCCCACATTCCAATATTTGGGACATTTTATTTTTCAAATACAATGTTGGAAAACCATGGACATCTGAGACAAATACATAACATGTTGCTAGAGGTTGTTGCCAATCTGTATCTTAATTAGATCTTCAAAAACATTTTTTTAATAAAGTTTTATTCAGTTTTCCACATTTTAAAAATATATATTTTTAGTGAACAGCATAGTTCCAGGTTATCCCATTTACATACAAATATGACTTTAATTACATAGCCATCTTTCGCATTTCATTTCCTATCTCATCATTACCTTACATATTTTCTATCATTTTTCTCAAATACTTTTCTCCAGCTTATTTTATCAATTTTCAATTCATTTCTTAACCTATTAATCTTTAAATAGCTCTCATATCTTCAAATTCCATGTATTTTATTTTTATCTGTCAGGTTTGTAATTTCATCACATATTCTTATTTCATTATTGCAGAAATTCCATCTCAATTCAAACATTTCAAAAAAGATAAAATTTCCTCCACAATTACCAATTAGAGTGTACCACCCCTATATCTTATATACAATTTAATTCCTCCTCCTTTAAATCCCAATAATCATTTAACTTTAATTATAGCCTAAAAATAGTACAGTAATCTCTTAACAACTACATTACATATATATTATTTAGGTCAGAATCCGCATGGCATTTTCCCTCTCAATTACATAGAAAATATTTATAATTCCCCCCCAAAAGAATTAATCTATTAAATCCATCATAAAAACTGATATCAGTCTCATTACCACAATCCTCACATTTCATTTCAACTATATTCTTTAAATTCATTAAACATAGTTAAGCTTATCATATTTTTTCTTTTCTAATATTTATTCCATTTATCTCTGTATATAATTTAAAAGCACACCTTCAAATAGCAGAAAAATATCAGTTCCAGTAACCAATTTTAATAATCTATATTTCCCTACTTTCTAGATAGTTTAATGCTTCTAGTACATTTACACTACACCTCATTACCTTGCAGAATCTTTCTTAATTCTTAAGTAACCATTATCTCTATGTCTCTTAATTTCTTTTCATCTGTATTCAATTTCCATATTTCTTTATTTCCTGGTCCTGTTTCTTATTGTTTCTTTTCCCCTTCATTTGTCCCTTCCCTTTCTTACTCCAATTTTTATCCCACTCCCTCTTTAAAGCTACCTCCTTCAATTCTCTTTTCTGTTTCCTTTTACTTTGTTTGGTTTTCCGAATGGTCCCTTTTATAGTTACTTTTTCAAATCTCCACTTTTTAATTCTCATTCTTTCCCCCCTTTGCTTTAAAATCCATTGTTCCAATTGTCCATTAAAAATGGCCTCTTCTTTAATCAGCTTCTCCTCTTCATACTCAGAAATCGCCGTTTCAAAAAATTGTAGAGCAAAGCCAAACAATTTATCTTTTTCCTGTAACATTTCTTTCATATTTCTAAGTTCCATTTTTAGTTTGAAAAGAAATTCTGTCATTTTTAAACACTTCTGTCCAGTAATTTTAATTCAGTCAATGTCTATAAAGTTTCTTTCCAATGATCAGCTTTTATTAGCTCCCCTTTAAGTTTTCCAGATTCCTCAGATAGTCCAATGTCCATAAATCAGTAGTGGGATTCAAATATTTTTGCCACCAGTTCAGCGGGCATAGCTTGGTGGGCACACTTTGTGTGCATGCACACACTTTGCGTACATGCATGCACACACCAAACATGCACTTTGTGCAGGCGCAGAGGTGTTTGCGCAGGTGCAGATGCGTTCTAAGTCACATCCTGCAAGCCTGCACAATCCCAGTTGCTTCAGCAGCTGCTGCACAGCACTATTCTGCGCCGTGCAAAGCAACTGCGCTTCAAATTCAGCAGATAAGTATGGGAGCCTAGGCAGACGGGTGGGCCCAACAGCAGAGTGGTGGAGAGAACCAGTTCGGTCTCTGCTGCTCATCGCTCCTACCGGCTTGCCAGAACCAGGCCGAACTGGTCAAATATCACCACTGCCATAAATTATAATTTATCGCAAGATCACCAAACAATCCCAAGATATTCTCTTCCTACTTCTTATTTTAAATGATCAGTATTCCATTTTCATTTTCCAGGGTCTCTTATTTTATTTTATCAAAGTTTCACTTATCAGTGAAAAGTTTAACGTATCAGCTGTAGCTGGACTAGTTGTTTGTGAAAAAATCTGGCAGTCATTTTGTTCCTCCACTAGATCAGGAAAGTCTAGTATCTGCTGTTTTGTCAGATCCCTTTTCAGGTCCCATGGAGAGGGGCTAAGTTTTACTTACAGATCGCTGGTCAGCAAAGTGCTCCTCAATTCTGGTTGTTTTGCAGTCTTCACTGGTGGGAGAGATTCTGGGCTGGTGCCATGGCGCTTCTTTCTTTTTCCCATGCCTTATTAGTCCCCAGAAAAACAAAAACTTTTGTCTGTGTTGTGGTCTACACTGTTAACTTCTCCAAAAATATTATTTAAATAAAAAGGATCCAATGGGTATACTAAAAGTTGATAAGATAAAATAAAACCAAGAGGAGCTGCTGCAGCACATTCCGGCAGCAGCCGGCTTCCAGTATTTATCTGGGGAAAGAGAGCGTACTTTCTTTTTCACATGACTGTATCAATTTTCCTACACATAACTGATACGCAAAAGGAAAGTGTATAGCCAGGTAAACATTATATATATTTTAATGTGATTAGAATCACAAAAATATGTAATTAAAATATATATTAGTTACCAACTAGTCAAATAAATAGCATTTGTTTTTTCTCTGTGCAGTATTTATTTCATGCAAGAAAATTTTCATTTGAATTGAATATTTAAAATAATCCTTGATAAAAGGATTCCAGCATCTTTCCAAGAAACAGCACTGATCTGTTGCAAACAACTGTCAAGTCAAACCTTATTTCAACAGAGTAATCATGAGACTTTTATTAAAGAAAAAGAATTCATCAAACATTGTAATAAAATAATAATTTATTCAATAGTAAAATTCCTTTTTTAACATTTAACAGCTCCCTTATTCTTTAGGGTTCTCCAGTAGAAATTTTTCTATTAACAGCTTCAATCTCAAATGTAAATACTTGGGAGAATCATATATATTCAATTTTTCAATATATATTTTCAAAAGCATATCTATTTTGGCTAAGTAAACTTTGTTTTGTGTCACTTTTAAAAATTGTGAAGTAGTTTACTTGGTGATAAAATGGGGCTTACTCCTAGATGTTAATATAGGATTTCAATAAAAATGCTTATTAAACACACTTCCACTGACTCCACCCCCAAAATAAATAATTGAAATATTAATAAAATCCCACCAGGGTGATACTTTGCCAGATATAAGCTCCAGCTGTACCCAGTACAGTGAAAACTATATAGTTAAGTGTCTTTCAAATACATAGTATTCATATACAATTTCTGAGCAACAGAAACAGATTAGGTTTGAATCTGAGCTATGTAACCAAGTTAACATGGAAAACAAATGACACTTCCATTTTATAACTTTGAAGAATGACCTTACATTGTGTTCTGGCATTTTAAAAATACAGTGTAGAAAGTGATTGTGCATATGAATAAGAAAACCCATAATATAGCAAAAATTCAATGGATCAATACCATATCTAATATACTCAAAAGCATCTATAGATATATATTCAGTGTTTTGTTTAAATATTGAAATGCTATTTTTAAAAATATCAAATATGCCTTTTAAAATGTATCCATTTTGTGAAGACTTACTTTGCAGCTTTTGAAATGAAATTATTTACATTTTTTAGGGTTAAAGTATTCTTCCATCTTTACTGTTTGCAATTTTGCTTTATTTTTCCCATTGAAACAAAATTAGATGATGTAATGACATTTACTTTAAATTACATAATTATAATTTATATGCTTTCATTTTCTGCAAATATAGTTCAAATGTAACTCTTAAAATAAATACAGAAATGCAGCTCTTGACAACGTTAAAAGAACAAACATTGCAGACTAGATTTCTTATACTTCTGGATCTGTGTTTTTTAATTTTCAAGATCCAGAAGAAAAATCTGCTAGCTTTTGCTGCCACTCTGCTGTTGAAAATGTAGTTGCAAGATCAAGTCTCTAATCTGTTCTCGCTTTCTTCTCACCAGGTGAGGAGGAAACCATTGCTCCAAATGTACCGGAAGCTCAAAGTTAATAATAGGATTCTGATGATTTAAAGAAAAAGGATTCTGTGTAAGTAAATTTTTAAAACAGTATTGTTTATCTTGCTAGAAATATTTTTGTTACTAGTGTTAATAAAATAAATATGTAATTCATATAATAACATCATATCAGTGAGTTACAGTATATCCAAAAACATAAGCACAAATCCAAACATGTATTCTATTCAGGCTAGACACCAGGAGACAGGCAGAAAGCCAGCAGTTAACTCTGGGCCGGCCATTTTCTCTCAACTCTGGGAAGGAATTATTAGTAAACCATATCTGAAAAAGCAGCAAGAAAACTGCAGAACTCAACACTGACTCAAAGGCACAATTTTTTTTTTATTTATTTATATGCCGCCCTTCTCTGGAGACTCAGGGCGGCTTACAGTCTTTAGAGCACCATGCTAAGTGCTCGGCAATAGCCTTCATTCCATTGTATATGCCTGTTTATTACCAGAGCTTTTTGCCCCCCCCCCCCCCCCCCCCCAAGCCGCATTTTACAAAGTCAGCTTATTGTCCCCAACAATCTTGGGTCCTCAATTTACCTACCCCGAAAGGATGGAAGGCTTAGTCAACCTTGAGCCTGGTGGGATTCGAACCTGCACAAAATAACTAACTAATGAACTAAGTTAGCTAAATAAATAACTAAATCTTGGATAAGCAATGGAAGATCAGAGGATCATACAATGCGTTATATGATAAACCCCTATTTGTTTGTTAAAAGCCTTTTCATGAAATTGAAGATCTGAAAGAGCATTTACTACCTCAACTTGGGCGCTCTCAAGACATGTGAACATCATTCCCCTGAATTTCTGAGCCAGTCTAGTTGTTTTTGAGAGTTCTGGGAATTGAAATCCACACATAACAATGGGGCTTGATTGACAAAGGCTATTTCTAGTCATTAACCATGCATTGGAAACAATCTCAGGGTTTATCCAGAAACAAATAAAAGGACAAGTACAAAGTGCATTGAAGTTATTTTTACCTGAAAAAAAGTTTCCACATACTGCAATAAGTATATCCCACAATCACTGTTATTATTTTGTTTGGGGACCCTTGGATAAAAATCTACCATAGTAGATTTGCTGAACTCACGACAAGTTTTGCGTTTAGCTTCCCATTCTGCTTCTAGATATCTAAAATTGAAAAAGAGAAGTATATTAAGATGAGTTCAAACTACGTGATTTGCTTTCCAATGCAATAACTTGAAAAATTAATTATTGTTTACTTAAGTCTCAATAACCTACCACTGATTTACATGGTTTGAATCCAAACCAACCCTCTGTGGATATATGAAAACAAATAATCACTATTAAAGTGATTATTGTATACTTGGTATAGTATTATGTGAAAATTTTCTACACTTCTCCCCTCAAATATTTCAGCTGCTTTTAACTTGATTTGTATACAGCATAGATGTATACAGTAAAGCCTCTGACAGAGAAAACTGATATGTATAAAGCAGTTAAAGTATGTTTCTAGCAAGGTGAGAAATAACTGAGGTTCAACTGAATCCCATTTTTTTTCTCTTTGTCAAGCTAAGTCCAAAAATGATCTGGAACAATTTAATCACAGTTCAGTTCTATATTTGTTTACATGTACTGTAGCAAAAGAAACTTGGCAGACTAAACCCTTACTTCTTCCAGCCTACAGATATACCCTTGGAAATTCTACAGAGTGGCTATCTTCTCTTTCTTCTTCTGTCTTCTATCCAGATTTGGGCTGTGCTGTCTTTGTCTCCCTTCCCTTTTGGGAATGTGCTTCCTCCCTCTTGGGAAACTGCCATTTGACTCTAGTTTATTACACCAGCTCCCCCTCTGTGTGTACCATCTTTCACAATCTCGAACATGGTTTAGCCAAAATGGGAACAATGGAAACATTTATCAATTGTTAGGGTTAGATTTAGGTAATCGTTGTTTGGTATATGACAAATGGAACAATGTTATTATGGCACCCATAATATAGAGCAGATAAGGAAAGTGTGTACAAATCAGATTTTGCTCTTCAGCTGGTCACTGATATATTGTTTAGCTAAAATATAGGAAAAGCAACTAGGCTCTTATGGAATTATTTTGTGAGAATATGAATTTAAAGCTGATTGCTGAAGGCAATAAAAGAGGTATCTCATGAAAGTATAATATGCATGAGAATAAATGGAATGCTTAGTGAATTGTTAATCACTGAGCAAAAAAAAAAAGTTAGGGAGGCATCATGACACTTCAGCAGTTTAATGTATTTATGGCTAAATGTATAAGAAATGCTTGTGATGATATATATTTATTTAATTTTGTTTGCATTCCACCTTTATTATTTTTATAAGTAACTCAGGGTGGAAAATATAGACATTACTCCTGCCTTCTTCTAGATACCAGCTGGTTCAGGACATGAAGATGCTTGAATTATATTTCATCAATATTACAAAGACAAAATGAGGCAATATGGATGTAAGCAATGTATCAAATGGGAAACTAGCAGCTGCCTTGGAAAGGCAGGAAGAAAATGCTCAGAATTTTACCTTGGAAATTAGAATAGTTAAAGGGTATACTGTATATTTATTGTTTCCTAAGTCTCTGCATGAACCTTCTTGAACCTTGTTGGGGATGTGAAGTGAAAATAGTTTAGACTTGGTATGAAGCCTTGATACCCTAATTATATGGAAATAAACGTTGTATAAATCAGGGGTCCCCAACCCCAGGGCCATGGCTCATTACTGAGCCTTGAGCCTTCTGGAACCAGGCTGCAAAACTGGCGGGGTGAGCATGCACACATATTCCCACTCACTCAAGCAGCCCAGAGTACATGTACGTGCACTGCATTTGCGTGAACAGTGGGCCCAATTGCCCACTGTACACACAGAACCATGCCCTTTCCCCCTCCCGCCAGTCCGCAAAGCTGAAAAGGTATAAATACCTTTATACCGAATTCTGGTATAAATTAAATTAGGTAAACTAAATGATTGGAATGGAAAATCATATGTTGTTAAATAAGAGATAGGTTCAAGAATAAATGAGTTCTCAATGAATTTGCATTAAATACACAAGGAAGCAACTTATACTAATGAAGTATGTTAAATTAATTTAATCTCAGAAAATCACTGAATGAGAATTGAAGGCAGTGAATGAGTTGATACGAAAGAAGATGAAAATGAAGAAAGTCACAATTACACAGAGCTGGCAAGTTCGTCAAAAAGAGTGGTGAGAAGAACAAAAAGCTATTTAAAAACAGTGAGAGACATGAATGGACATTGTGGAAGCAAGGATGGTTTGAAAATTAGGGTAGTGCATAGATGCACTATTTTAATTTATTACTCTAGATAAAATAGATGTACATATATTTCTTTTTTTAAATTCTCATTTATTGAGTTTCTTAGATTTACCATTTATTACTTCTTTTCTGTGCTTTGCATATTTCAAACAAGAATAGCATATTAGATATGAATTCATATACATATGGATACAACTATGCCCCTATATAGTCTTATTTTTATTTTATAATATGTTACATTTCATTCATATTATTAAATATAGATGTTTAAAGATTTAGCAAAATAAATATAGGATGAGAGGAAAATCTGGCAGTGATATCAATTGCGTCCCTGAATTTTAAACTGTACAAAAACCAAACAAATCTAATATTTAAGTTTGATATGTGTATCTTTTTATTTATATATTATGATGTAATATACAAATGTAAACATAGAATTGAATTGCAGTGATACTTACTCTCTCAGGACCTGAACAGTATTTTGTACTGAACTTGCCTTCAGAGAATCTAAGATAAGGATACATGGCCTGTGTAAAAGAGAAAAAAAGGTATTATACAAAACATGTCTTGATTTTGAGCATTTCAGGGTAAAATTCAGTGAAATAACTTTATACTTAACTTATGACTGTGGAGACAGGATAATAGCTAAATTATACATTAAAGTATGCTTTATTCTAGCGGTTAAGCCATCAGGATAATAACCAGGAGACTGTGAATTCTAGTCCATCTTAGGCATGAAAGCCAGCTGGGTGACTTTGGGCCACTCAATCTATCTCAGTTCAACTCACCTTACAAAGTTATTAGTGTGAGAAAAACAGGAGGTGAAAGCGGTATTAGGTATGTTCACTGCCTTGCAAACACACAGAATACACATATGTGTATATGTGTGTGTGTGTGTGTGTGTGTGTGTGTGTATGTACATGTATGTGTATATATTTTTAAACAATGAAAATAAATGCACTTGCCTACCTTTTACAAATTTTCTTCATTTTTAAAGTGTCTGAGAATTTCTGAAAGACAATTACAATATCAGAAAAAGATAATCCAGAAAAGATAAACCATGTTATAAACTGTTAAATAAACCTGGATTTATACAATGAATTTTAGTCATTAACTTGAAACAGTTCAATAACTTGGCCAAATGCTTAAGATTAAATTTAAAAGTCATTTAATTAATATATAATTGAGATTTTGAGATTTTTTAATAACTTATTTACAAACCTTGGCTAACAAAAATATAGATGTTACCGTTTTAAATCCTGCTTCAGTATCAGGGGTGGGATTCAACTGGTGTTACTATCTGTTCAGTGATTATGTTTTGCGCGCATATAATAAACCTTAAGCTGTGCTACCTGGACAGCTGATAAGCGCTGAGCGCAGGTGCGCAGCATTTGAAAAACCACTTTTTTACTGCTTTTTCAAGCTCAGCTATACTGCGGAAAGCAGCTGAGCTTGAAAAAGCAGGAAATAAAGGACAGGTAAGAACCAGGGCGGGCGGGTGAGGCAAACAGCAGCAAACACAGAACCGGTTCGGTGTCTGCTGCTCCTCAGAACTACCGGTTCTATAGAGCTGAGCAGAACTGATAGCATCCCACCCCTGCTCAGTATATGTAACTTTCTATTCACCGGGATTCCCATATTATCGTAAACAAGACTGCTACCAATCTTGGATGGTACATATTTGTTGTAGATTTTGTCATTCAATTCAAAATTAATCTATCAATATATTCAACTTTGTTATTACTCATCCAGGATTGGCAAATATGCAATTTTTATGACTTTGTGATATACTGTTTTAATAGCAAGAAATTCCTTTCTGATTTAATGTAATCGTTTTTAAAAAATTGTTAATCCAAGTAAAAAACAAATTTACTTCCCATTATTACAGTTACATTACAAAACTATGAAGAAAAACCTAGACTATATGATTTTCTTTCTTTAATCGTGTCTATTCTTGAGACTCCCTAGAAAAGTCCCTACAATTTTCTTGGAAAGGTTTTCAGAAATGATTTGCTATTGACTGCTTCCTAGGACTAAGAGAAAGTGACTGGCTTAAAGCTGCCCAGATGGCTTTATGCTATGGTAGGGCTGAAACTCATGGTGTTTTGATTTCTAGTATGGTATCTTAAATACTAGACCAAACTGGCTCTCTAGAATGTATCAATGTTTATTTATTATTGTATGAAATTGTATTTATCTTAATTTCTATGTGTATTTTTCAGAATCTTACTGTATATGGATTATATACAGTAATAACAATTCATATTCATATGTTTTCTAATGTATCACATTTTTTATTAGTACATAATTAGAGTTTGATAGAATAAGATTAAGGTCAAATATACTATCCTCCTTTTTGATGGAATACGGGACACAGTTGTAAAGTATAATATATGTGACCTCACTGCTTGATTACAGCAATCCCAAGAGTCCCAATTGCCATTATAATACCAAGACACATGGGTTGTTAAGTGGAAAGCAGTGACAATCCCAGGTAACGATAGTGGGGGGGGGTGTGTGCAAGGGAAGTTCTGGGAGAATTTGGGAGGTCTGGTTCAGGCTATGAGCACAAGATGACCACATGTGATGTGCAATGTGATGTGAGCACAGGAAGGCCAGGGAGTAAATGGCATAGTGCAAGCACAGGAAAGAGAAGATGGATGGCTCTGTGTGTTACAAACCAGGTAGGCTCTGGGGTGGATGATGTGGTGGGGCAGAAGCACAAGAAAGCCAGAGGGATTTACCATATTAACTTGCGATCTTCCCTGCTGGCATTAATTTTGCTTAATATTTGATTTAAATATAAATCAAATAAATAAATAAATAAATTATGGGAAGTTGGCAGGGAATATTGCAAATGGTGACCATGTGGTTCTGCCACCATCATTAAGTACAAGCCAATTTCCAAGTGCCCAAATTGCAACCATGTGAACACAAGGGTGTTATGATGGACGGAACTTTGGAGGACCAGTAATACCACTTGTTTAGTATTGTCACAACTTTGAACAGTAGTTTTTATTTTTTTTTATTTCTTTAAATTTGTATGCAACCCATCTCCCTGATAAGGCAACTCGACAGTAAACATTTTTTTTTTCATTTGGATAAAACACTGGAAATAGCTGTTTTGGAATAAGTTAGGATATTAACATTTTGAAATTAGTTAATATCTTGGCATCTTCTAAATCAGTTTCTCATGCACAGAAACCAAGAAAATATTTCTTGGTTTGATTACTAATTCCAAGGAGAAGGAGCCTGCACATATAAAAACCATCTTTCAACTGCAAAACCTACAAGCAGAGATACAATTGTATGAATACAATCAAAATACTTACTTTGGAAACTTTGGAACTGAATTTTGAAGCTATGGTATCTGATTGAATATCTAAGATAAAACAAAATAGGTTTAAAGAAAAATAGTATTGATGGAAGATGGCTTTGAATTGAAAATGGATATTTATACTTTATTGATTTTATCTATAGTCTTTTCAACAACACACACACACACCATGCTTTCAGAGTTTGTCATAATGAAAAGCACTTCAATTAGAGACCAGGACAGGCACACTTTAGGGATATAGGCCTGGCTGAACATAAAGTTACAGTCACATTAATAGTTCAAAGATGGCAACCTAAGATACCAGGGTGCCATTACCTTCCTATTTTTCTTCTTTTCCACCAACAGAATGTTGGAAATAAATTATATAAAAATGTGAAATAAGGCCCAGGGTTAACAAAAGATTGCCTATGCTAACTCCAGATACCCCTACAGATAGCACTTTGACAGGATCATTGCTTATGGGGTACACTGGCACTGGTGACGTAGTGTTATGTAATCCATTAAATCATGGAAATCACCATTAATTTTTGCAATAGGGTAATCCAGGGCTTTTTCAATAGATTTTTCTGCAATATTATCTACTATAGGAAAACGTCTCAACTGAAAAGGCAAAGGGGTGGATTTGTGAGTTGTAGTTTATGAAGGAGCTTACGTATGTTGAGACACTGACTAATACTAGGACAATTTAGGCTTGTATGCAGGGGTCAACTGTGCATTAATATGGAACTAGACTATCAGTATGAAACATAAAACAAAATGGATAGAAAAATCAACAGGAGCTATGAAACTTCTGGCTGCCACTAGATCCCTAATTAAGATGCTTGGATTATAACGAGGAGATAACAAACATCACTAAACCTTCTAACTGGTTAAGCAGGCCACAGAGGGAAAAGCACACCAGAAAGATATATAAGAACAGTATTCATTCATTGATCTGCAAGAATTTTATATATAGGTCTTTTTTTCTTTTTTAAAAAATCCAGTATGTATTCTTAAATCATTACCTTCATGATGTAGGTTGCTCTTTATATCTTGCTCTTCAGAATCACACCAGATATCACTAAGGATCAAAACACTTTCTTTTCTAATGGTTCCACTGTTACTTTCTGACTGATTTGGAAATTGCTGGAAGTCAGATTGTGGCAAATGTTGACTTTCACAATCCTTATATAGAACTTTTTCTAACCAAGGGAAGCAAATTACTGCAATATACCAATGAGACCTGAACAAGAAAAGACAGAGGAAAATCATATATGCTTTTCTAAGAGGAACGAACAAAAATGTTTGGGATATGAATGCCTTTCTCTTTCATTTTTATTTCCTTTAAGGCAGGGCTGCGAGTTTGACAGATGCGTCATATGCTGCCATACCCATACCCAGTTTAGCAAGGGGAAAAAAAAGTTGCAATATGTTACATGATGCTGAGACTATGCGAGTTTGATAATCCTGCTCTAAGGCAAAGTATTTGAAATAAAACAATTACTACGCCATTTTTCTCTATTAATCTTTGTTTCTTTAGATAGCATTTAAATTACCAAGTTATGACTATAAGTTTCATATCAATTTCTATTTTTATTTCTTGCATTTATTAATGATGACTTCAAGCCCTTTTCAAGAACATTTGAACTCTACATATACCAAAATAGTCATACTGAATACAAGTTGACACAGAGGTGAATATTACAGCAGAAAACTTACTCTTCATTTACAGGTACAAAAATGTAATCTTTATTAAAAATGTTTATATATCGAGTCCATCTTTTTACTCTTCGGTGTCTTCTTTGTGCTATTCTGTGTGAATATAAAATAATGTTTAGCAGAATAATAATAATATTTTGATTTTCCTATCTGGAAAGAAGCTATAAACTACTTTATATTAGTCTTCACCTGACAATAGGCCTATTCACTTTTTGTGAATCAGCTGGCCAAACTAGTTGGCCCATCACTATTATGTAGCAATACCCATCAGTACAATTATTCAAGCTCCTATCTCCTTCTATATAGGAGTCTGAACTGACAGAGTGACCAATGCAACTATAGCTCCCTTCTCCATTCTGTGCTAAGCATGTAAAAAATTGAGACCTAGAATCTTCATAAGAATGGTAGGAATTATAAATAACAATAGTTATTACTATTATTATTCTAAAATGTAAAGAAACTGAGTTAGGAAAGAGTATCATGATAGAAAGAGCATGTGTAAGGTTTTTAAGCTGATAATTTTAAATAATAAATAAGGGAGACTAGTATAGATCTATTTCGAGCTAGTTAGCTCTCTTCAGCTAGCCATACCCTTACTGGGATTCGAACCAGGGAAGTATTACATGTGAGGCAGTTGTAATTGCCACTGCACCACTGGCTCTCTCCTTATCAGCTTTCTTTCTTAAATAGCTTTCTGTCGGTATGGTCTCTGGTGATGAGCCGAAAGACAGAAAAGAAAGCAGTATGCTTTCTCCCTTAATTGGGGCTTAACAGGGTGTTGTAATACAAAGTATATACTTATTCCCCTGCCTGAGCTGATAAGGAGAGAGCCAGTGGTGTAGTGGCAATTACAACTGCCTCACATGTAATACTTCCCTGGTTCGAATCCCAGTAAGGGTATGGCTAGCTGAAGAGAGCTAACTAGCTCGAAATAGATCTATACTAGTCTCCCTTATTTATTATTTAAAATTATCAGCTTAAAAACCTTACACACATGTAAACAAAAGGCAACGAAACAAATAGCTTTCTGTCGGTATGGTCTCTGGTGATGAGCCGAAAGACAGAAAAGAAAGCAGTATGCTTTCTCCCTTAATTGGGGCTTAACAGGGTGTTGTAATACAAAGTATATACTTATTCCCCTGCCTGAGCTGATAAGGAGAGAGCCAGTGGTGTAGTGGCAATTACAACTGCCTCACATGTAATACTTCCCTGGTTCGAATCCCAGTAAGGGTATGGCTAGCTGAAGAGAGCTAACTAGCTCGAAATAGATCTATACTAGTCTCCCTTATTTATTATTTAAAATTATCAGCTTAAAAACCTTACACACATGTAAACAAAAGGCAACGAAACAAATAGCTTTCTGTCGGTATGGTCTCTGGTGATGAGCCGAAAGACAGAAAAGAAAGCAGTATGCTTTCTCCCTTAATTGGGGCTTAACAGGGTGTTGTAATACAAAGTATATACTTATTCCCCTGCCTGAGCTGATAAGGAGAGAGCCAGTGGTGTAGTGGCAATTACAACTGCCTCACATGTAATACTTCCCTGGTTCGAATCCCAGTAAGGGTATGGCTAGCTGAAGAGAGCTAACTAGCTCGAAATAGATCTATACTAGTCTCCCTTATTTATTATTTAAAATTATCAGCTTAAAAACCTTACACACATGTAAACAAAAGGCAACGAAACAAATAGCTTTCTGTCGGTATGGTCTCTGGTGATGAGCCGAAAGACAGAAAAGAAAGCAGTATGCTTTCTCCCTTAATTGGGGCTTAACAGGGTGTTGTAATACAAAGTATATATATATATATATATATATATATATATATATATATATATATATATATTTACAATTTTTTATTAAAATGCACTCCCCAAAATTATTACAATCTTGTGATACTAATATATCACTTTCTGGATTACAATTCCTTACAAATTTACAAGTTTGTCATATGTTTACAAATTGCCTTGATCATATTTAGAATGCAAGAGTTTAGATGTAGCTGTTCAAGCCTAACTCTAAAAAAGATGCACTAGTAAATCAACTAAACCTTCCTATGGAAAAGTGCCACATTTTTATCAAAATCCACAGCTTTAGATCAGGAATAATTTTTTGAAATAGTTCTATTTCTTTTGTTTTAAGAAATACAAATGTTACTTATTTAAAATCAGCTTACGACAGTTTTGGATTTTCTTCTGAGTTCTTTTCCGTCCTGGTCAAGCACTTGTAGAAGAAGCTGCTAAATATGTGTGATCGATCTGCAAGTTCCTTGGGAGCTTTTTCTAATTGGAGATATCTACCAAACAAACAAAAGAAAAAAAATGCTGTTCTATTTCTTATATGAAAATGTTTTTGTTATTTATTTATATGCATTTTAGCAAAATGTAATGCTTGTGATTTTTGTTCTTCAGTTTGCCTGGAGAAAATACCAAAAGCAATAAACTGGCTATTTATACAACTGATTTCTTTTATACTAAACATTTGAAAGTCATGTTTTTGATGTTCTAAAATAATTAGGAGTAAACTTAAATAATTTAATTACCAACAAGCCAGAGGTGGTATTCAGCAGGTCCTGGCCAGTTCTGGAGAACCGGAAGCAGAAATTTTGAATAGTTTAGAGAACCGTCAAATATCACCTCTGACTGGAGATTTTACAGTATCCTTCCCCTGCCATGTCCACCAAGCTGTGCCCACAGAACTGGTAGTAAAAATTTTTTGAATCCCACTATTGTAATAAGCTGATATTTAATCAGTACAAATGCAGAAAAATCACTTACGGGTTGATTTAGAGGAAGGGGAAACTACTTTCAGCCTTCCAAATTACCTCTTATGAGGCAATAACTCTGTCAACTGCAAAGGAACATATTATCAATTTTACTTACTTAAGATAAAAATCAATGATCACATCATTAAGGAATTCTCCATATTCTAAACACTCCAAATCCTCTTTTGTGACAGCAAGTCCTCCTTTTGCAGGTGAAGGAGGATAAACAATCAAGCTGAGAAACAAAAACAAAATGAAATAATTATTATGATTATTATTATTATTATTATTATATACTGTTAGAATTTAACAATTTGATTTTTATTTCTTGCTAAAAGTAGTTCATTTTTATAAACATAAAATCCAAATTTTATTCTATCTTTGGAATCTTAGTTTGAAAGAAGAGTACAACATATATTCATATACATATGTAATTACTGAAAAATAGGAAACACCAGTTGGAGACAAGAGGGAGATAGAGCATTATGTTCAAGTAAAACATGAACATTGTTTATAAGTATGCTAATATAATCAATAGGATTACAAATAAGCTAATATAATTATAAATATGGTTAGAATCATTTTGTTGTACTATTACTATTGCTATCAGTATATATGTTACTATTTTTTTTCCTTTGTAAAATGGTATGCTCAGACAATACACTCTATTCAAAAGAAATATATAAATTAAAAAAACTTGACTAAAAGAAAAAAGGGAAACACTGTGAAAACTTGAAAAAGGTATGCTTATTAAACATGCTTATTAACAATGCTTATTAAAATTCCAATTGGTATTAAGACTTTTCTATTAAATGTGATCATATTTCAGGAAGATATGACTACATCATGTGATATACACAATTATTTAACATTGTCTCCAAATTTCTAGTCCTGGCCCAGTTCTGCCTAGACAATATGTTGTATGACCATGTGTATGGCCTATGTTAGTAGAACTGAAGTCAATTGTTGTCCTTCCCCTAATTCAGGAAGATAATGTAAAGCTCAATGAGATAGAAAATACTGTAATGACTAAGATTTCTAAACCAGAATAGATGGCTTTTATTCATGTAAGTAAGAATTGCTCATATCCCTTCCCCAGGTTGTAGAAAGCTCATCTGATACTGGATTGCCTGATGAGGCACTTCCACTTTGAGGAAGGAGTGGCAATAAATGATACAAGGTAAGGAATATCTCAAATTGTTGCTAATGGCATATCCCAATGCCATATTGCATTATTCTGGATGATCATTTGATCTTGACAAGCAACTTCAAGGAAAAGGCTGCAATGGACGGAAAACTGATAAATCCTGATTTTGCAAGAATAACTTCATTTTTCATACTTTGGATATAAGTTTCCATTTTGACTGGAATATTATTGAGAATAAAATGTTAAACAACAGAAGCAAAATGATCCTATTGTGAAGGATAATCGCCAGAAAATAAGTGCCATATAAATGCAGTATGTTCCTAGAGGGAAACAAATTGAAATAAATGGACCAAAATGTATTCCTACTTTGACTTATTTGAACAATAAAAATAGCTTTACGGGTCTGAAAGGTAGACACCTAAGAATGAAATAACACATTTTAAACTGTAATTTTATTTTTTGTCATGATATATTCATTTATTAATTTAGTACACAAAAATTAAAGTTGTTAGTAGAGTAAGTAGATGGCTGTATCATTAGTTGGATGTTTCACTATTATATAAAACTGTCATACACACTTCTTCATAGGTCCAGTCTCCTGCAACTCCTTCCATCCATTTCCTTTCCCAGAAGAAACAGAAAAGGAGTATTGCCCACTATTTTGTTTCTGCATCAAGGTATAATTGGGCTTGATGAGATTTGATTTGCATTCCTGGCAAAAAGAAAATTCTATGTTAGAGCAGATTAAATGTATGATGGAAAAGCAATACCCAAACATTTAAATTGGCTGCAAAAAAAAAAAATAGCACATAGTATTGCTTTCAGAATTAAAATCCATTTCATGTTCCTCACTAAATCTATCACTTGGACAGCAATAAAATATGACAAAATCATGTTTACCATTCAGCTGTTCTTAGATCATGATAGATGATTTAAACTTTGTTTTATAAATTTTCATCCTATCAGGAATGGTCAATTTAAGTATTGCAAGTAGGAGGAAACAACTTAATTTAGAATAAGTTCTGATAAGAAAATATATTTTTATTCTGCACTTATATTTCCATGTTGAAATTATATACATACTGTAGCAAAATTATGAAAGTACTGTAGCAATAATAAATATTGCAATATTCTATATTGGTTTAGGCACCTCTAATTTTATGACATTCAGGAAAAAAATTGCTTTGCTTTAAAATTTACAGAGGAATTCAAATTCTACAAATTATTTGTTTCTGAGCAATGTATTTACCTCAAGGGCTTGCTCTGCTGAAACTGAAGTTCTGTTCCTTTCTAAGTGCTTCTGAAATGTTTCATAGCAATAGTGCATGAAAGAATTTTCTTCACATGAGATTTCTTCAATGGCTTGCTGCCAAGGTAAAAAGTTGGTAAGATCTGCAGAATGAATCTTTGTACTTATTGCTGCAATTATCCTATTCAGCATTACCTGTTCTTTTTCTGTGAGCATCTGAGATAGCTGAATAAAAATGAATTTGCTTCCTTTAACTGTAAGAAATAATGGGGGAGAAAACTGTTTTGGATCACAAAATTAGCAGCATCAACCCCCACCCCCACCCCAATTAATTCTAACTTTAAAAACTGAATTAATAATTTAGATTGCAATGTTAAAAATTTACTGAAATATCAAAAAAATCAAAAATATGAAAATCACAATAGCACCAGCTGATGAAAAAATATCATTTTAAAAAACTGCATAAATCAGGACAACAGATAGATAGCAGGAAAGAGTATTTCCTGTATACCTACATTTTTGCTACTCAGAAATCCATAAGGCAGATCTGTTCATTATGCCTGAATCTAGTTAAGATAAATGACAATACAGATTGCACTTGTTTTATGACTTCCCTATATTTTCTTAAATTTCTGGTTTACAAATTTTACATACCAGGGAATTAAAATATTTACAACTTCCAAAGCTGCATGAAAACCAAAAATTCAAGACTATAAACGTATGTAAAATGCTAATCAGCAGTTTTCAGAATTGATCAGAAATGGCTCTTGTGACAGAGCAGTATCCAGAAGGTTCGGGAATGCAAATATTTTTATAAATTAAATTTAATACATTCAATTACTGCCCAACTTCAAAGTAATTCTGGGCAATCAGAACAGAAAAAACAATGCAATAATTCTATAATAAATAAACCATGCCCACACTCTCAAACAACTGCACTCTTTAGAATTTCCAAGCCATGTTTATTTTATTAATTACATTTATATAGCAACCCATACCTACACATACCTTGCTTATTTAATATAATTCTTCCTAGTTGATTTTCAACTTGTTCCATATAATCTAATGAGAGCCAAAGAAAAATGATAGCACTATTCCCAAAATCTGATGAATCTTTATTTGTCCAAAGTCCAAATCTTTTTAAGTGCAGGGAATCTATTGAGAGTACAATTTTCTTGTTCAATGCAACTGTGGAGAAAATAATTTAACATACATCAATGAGATAGCTGATCTGTCTGGACCTCTGGAAAAAATATGCAGTAGTAACCTTAACAGTCTTAACAGTCTCAGTAGTAACACTCTAACAGTTCTCTAGAAAGGAACAGAGGCAGGCTTTATATTTGACAGATACAATAGGCTGTTGCGTCTCTGAAAGATATATTTAAGCTCATTATTTATACTTAACTCATATACTTTTTGACAATCATGCTTATAACTGTTTTAAAATGAAAACAGCATTGGCAAAGTAATAATTATTCTGCTTCATATTTGGTCAACTGAAGTCAGAAGGTTTTTTAAAATCTCAGGTTATCTGTTACTATAGTAATGTAATATTTTAGAACTATTCTGATAATAGGATCAAAACCATGATTTCAATGAAAAGTTATACATATATTACATTTGTAGAACTGATCAAACAGCTCTTTTTATTGTATAGGAGAGTAATAATACAAAAAAGAAAGAAATTAAGTGGGTACTAATTTAGTTATGAAGTCATATTTGAGTAGGGTTTTTGTAAAGTTTAGTTAATCACCTTGCTTAGAAAATATGAGAAAGCAATATAGAATCTTACCTTCAAATGGGATTGTAAAGCAATTGATGGTAAACTTCAAATTAAAAAAAATAGAAAATTAGACTTTCTTAGTACAAAGTATTAGAAATATAGTCTTAGATTAGAATTTGTATGATAAGAAAATAGATCACAATATTTCAAACAGTACTTTAACTATCTAATATGTTTCCAGAAAGTCTATTGCAGATTTAAAACTTTAAATTGCTACCTTCACCTAAGAATTTTATGACAACTTGTATTCTTTGTTTAAATTCATGTCAATTTTCCTTTCCTAAAGTTCCAAAGAGACTTTCAAATAAATTTATGTAAATGGAAATCAAGTTTATTTATTCATTTATATGGCTAACTACTTAATATATGATTGTAAGTGGCAAGTTTATTTTATAAATAACAAACAAAGGGGGTGGAGAGCGTAGGAACTAAATGGAGGATTTAGGAGAATTTGGTGAAAACTATTGAATAACACTTTATTGTTAAAGGGGTAATAGTATAATGAGGAACAACTGATTCATTCAAATTCATTCAAACGGATAATAGTACATAAAATTTTAATAGAATAAAGTTTTTAAAAAGTAGTAAAAGTTTTCAAACTGTTCACATGTTATTTTTAAAAATGTTTACTGTTAGATTTCCGGTGATTGTCCTACTTAAATCATGATCCTCGAGACAAGCTTCAAATAAATCCAAAAGATTTATTAGGAGCAACATGTCAGCATTGACCTATATGAAGCCAACTCTGCCACACGTAATTTACAGTCATCTGCGATGCTATTTTCCCCCCTCACCCCTGGATGTGTCATAAATCATTTTTAAGGAAGCACATTCACAGGCTGGATGTCATCAATCACATTCTCCAATGAAGGATTTTCATGGGCAGAAGATCCGGTGCCTAGGCTACAATCTTTTTAAGATAAATGTGGGATATACTTCTGTTTTTAATTGCTGTATTGCTCCTTCAGGTTTTTTGCCCCTTCTTGCTTATGGCAACTCGGAAACAGGCATGGGAATGCTTTACGAGTTGACAACTACTTCTTTGAAGACTATATCTGAAGTTAATTTTTCTAAGAGGAAAGAAGGATTCTTTGTTTGAAAGTGCATTTCTATTCTCAGTTAATCGAAGAATACATTAGAAGGATGGGTTTTCTGAAGGAAATCCAATCCAAAACTAATAATTGATACCATTCTTTCATGTTTACCAATTCTTCCAAATTACTTCTTTTATTTTAACAATTCCTTGAACATTCAGCTGCACATAACAAACCCATGCCAAAAGCCTGCGTACTTTTAACTGTGCCTACACGTCAGTTATTTCAATAATTTGAAGTAACGAGTAAGATTATGATCCTAAAACAAAATAGGTTAATATTTCTCTATTCTTTGGGATTGCGCAGGGGAAATCTAGATTCAAAGGCCAAACTAATTATGAATGAGTGTAGACATACACTTAGCACCTTTCGAGTTGCTCTCTGCAGATGATGCATAGTCCTTGAAAACATATTATCAGGTTTAATGGCTCTGTGCACCCCTACCTTCACTGTGAATCACCGTGAATCATCGTCTGTTTTGATCTGAATCTCTGCAGAGCTGAACTATTCTTCCAATGTTACAATCACAAATGTATTTAGATTTTTTTTTTAATTCGATTTTTAAAAGTAGATTTCTGCAAAGAAAGATGCCTGGTTTCAATTAATAACATAAACTTACTCTAGCACATCCTGCTGCTGCTCTTCTATATTTTCCAAAATACAGCCTTTCAAATTTTATATCTAAGGTAAGGGGCACATGTTCATTGATGGGGCTGTGATCTGCAGAGGAATGAAGAACAAGTGGATCAGCTGATACCTATGGGGAAAAAATACGCACAAATTAATTAAGCATTCTAACAAACCATTCAGCTAGCTATTTTAAAATAGCTTCTCCAAATTCCAAATGCTTATTATGATTTCAGAATTTTTACTAGCAACCAGGGGTGAGATTCTACCGGTTCTGGCCAGTTCAGATGAACTGGATGTTAATTGTACATCCAGTTTGGCGAAGCGATAGTTCCCAAGACCAGCTGGCCCCGCCCACCCCGCAACTCCCCTCCCAGAGGCTGCCATGCGCCTGGTTCTGTTTCCCAGGTAAGTGTAGGGAGGTTTGCAAAACCAAAAATGGGGAGGGGAAGGAGTGGGGTGCCCACTCCATGCTGTTTTGGGTCTTCTAAGGCTCCAGGGAGAGGCAAACTAATCACCTAATTGAGCAGCCCATTCTTAGCATAGCAAGCCTCCCTGGAGCCTCAGGAGACCCAAAATGGAAAGCAGGGGAGGGTGCGCTGGGAGTGTGGAGAGAAGCCGCTCCCCCCCACCTCCCCCCACAGTTTTGGGTCTCCTGAGGCTCCAGGGAGGCTTGCTATGCTAAAAACGGCCTTTTTTTGCTTGCGGGAGATGCAAGAGGAGTGCTGCCTGTCACACACCCCTGGCCACACCCACTCAGCTGGTGATTAGGGCAGAGAACGGGCTGCTCAATTATTTGCCTCTCTCACCTGAGGGCTGCCTGCTCTCCCTCCCACTAGCTGGCATGTAAGGGCATTCAGTTTGTTCCTGCCCTCAAACAGTAAGGCAAAGTGCAAAGGTTCTCCGGCAGCTGGGCTTGCAATTGGCTTGCATTCAACTGAGTTCCAGGTCCTTCCTCCTCCTGCTCCTTCTACTATGCTTGCTTCTGCCTCCTCCTCCTCTTCCTCCTGCTACCTCTTCTTCCTTCCTCTGCTTCTTCCCCACTTTCCTCCTCTCCTTCTCCCAGCATTGCAACTGGGCTGGCATTCCCTTCCTGCACCTTTCCAAGCTTTCAAGACAAACACGCAGCAGCCCACCTTGCAACCAAGGTTTTCCCAAAGCCTTGTTGGAGGGAAACAAGGGGGGGGGGAAATGTCACTTTAAGTGCTGGGTCTCCACACTCACAAATTAAGCCACGCCTACAGAACCAATTGTTAAGAAATTTGAATCCCACCCCTGCTAGCAACCATAAACAGAACCAAAGGATAACTCATGTACTGAATACCTAATATACAAGAATCACACAAAGAAGCCATTTATACAATCACTAAGCATTTAGTACCTTTCTGAATCTCTCTCTCAAATCCATACATACTAAAAGCTGATTGAGTAAATTTATTTATTTATTTATTTTTTATTTATTTAATCGTATTTCTATACCGCTTCCTCTCCCAAAAGGGACTCGGGGCGGTGTACAGCCTAATAAATACATAAAAATACAAAGTTAAATAGAATTTAAAACCAGATTAAATACAAATTGGCTGCATCCCGTCCGACTATAATTCATTTAAAACCGGGATAAATAAAGTTTAAAAATAAGATTAAAATTTAAAACCCCTATTAACTTAAAACCTCATAGACCCTTACTGGGCCAGGCCGGCTTGTTTAAAAAATAGGGTCTTAACTGCGCGCCGGAAGGTCAGGATATCTGTCATGGCTCGTATCTCCAGGGGGAGATCATTCCACAGGGAGGGGGCTCCCACAGAGAAAGCACGCACCCTCGGGGCCGCCAGCCGCCAGCGATCAGGTGGCGGTACCCCAAGTAGGGCGACCCTGTGGGAGCGTACTGGGCGGCGGGAGGTTGTTGGTGGCAGCAGGCGGTCCCGTAAGTACCCAGGTCCCGAGCCATGGAGCACTTTAAATACCATTAGTACCACCTTGAATCGAATCCAGAAGGCCACAGGAAGCCAGTGCAGCCTGCGGAGAAGTGGTGTTACGTGCGCGCCCCGAGGGGCGCCCACGATCACCCGCGCGGCTGCATTCTGAACTAACTGCAACCTCCGGAGACTCTTCAAGGGGAGCCCCATGTAGAGAGCATTGCAATAATCCAAGCGGGAGATAACGAGGGCGGAAGTGACTGTGCAAAGTGCGCCCAGATCCAGAAAGGGCCGCAACTGGTAGATCAGACGAATCTGATAAAAAGCCCCCCTGGCGACGGCTGCAATATGTTCTTCCAAAGACAGCCGCACATCCAGGAGGACACCCAAGTTGCGCGCCCTTTCCACGGGGGTCAAGACCTCTCCCCCCACGGCCAGCGAAGGAATAAGCTGGCTGTATCTGGGTGCAGGAAACCACAGCCACTCGGTTTCGGCCGGGTTGAGACGAAGCCTGTTACGACCCATCCAACTCCGCACGGCCTCCAGGCACCGGGTCATCACTTCGACGGCTTTGTTGGGGTGGCCCGGGGTGGAGATGTACAGCTGAGTATCATCAGCGTACTGATGGAACTCCACCCCAAAGCCACGGATGATCTCACCCAGCGGCTTTACATAAATGTTGAACAGCAGGGGCGAGAGCACCGACCCCTGAGGCACCCCACAGAGCAGGGGCCTTGGGGACGATCTCTGCCCCCCCATCAACACAAATTGCGAACGGTCGGAGAGGAAGGAGGAGAACCACCGCAACACGGTGCCTCCAACCCCCAACCCCCCCAACCGCCGCAATAAGATACTGTGGTCGACAGTATCAAAAGCCGCTGAGAGATCTAACAGGACCAGGACAGAGGAACAGCCTCTGTCCCGAGCCCTCCAGAGATCATCCACCAACGCGACCAACGCCGTCTCCGTGCCTTGCCCGGGCCTGAAGCCCGATTGGAGGGGGTCAAGATAACTCGCTTCATCCAGGAACTGTGGGAGCTGACGGGCCACCACGCTCTCTACAACCTTCGCAACAAAGCGAAGGTTGGAGACAGGACGATAATTTGATAATAATGCTGGGTCCAGGCACGGTTTCTTGAGGAGGGGCCGCACCACCGCCTCCTTCAAGGCGGCGGGTAAAAGCCCCTCTCTCAAGGAAGCGTTTATAATACCCTGGAACCAGCCTCGTGTCACCTCCCGAGTGGCCAAGACCAGCCAGGAGGGGCACGGGTCCAACAAACAGGTGGTGGCATTCAACCCCCCCAGCACCCTGTCCACGTCTTCCACGGTAACAGGGTCGAACTCAACCCAATTGACCTCACCGATATCCACCCCCGCCCCCCCGCCCGGAGATGCCCAGTCGGAGTCCAGCTCGTCCTGAATATGAGCGATTTTGTCCTGCAGAAACCTAGAAAACTCCTCAGCCCGTCCCTGTAAGGGATCCTCCCGCGCTTCCACCTCTAGAAGGGAGCGGGTCACCCTAAACAGGGCGGCTGGGCGGTTTTCCGCGGACATAAATATGATTACAATTAATGTACTTATTTTTGGTGTGAATTCTAATCAATAATTAATAGAGCAAACATTTATTACTTCTTTCGCTTTGCTTTTAGTCTCATACTGTGACGGATCTTCTATTAAATGTAGAACATTTTCCTGTTCTTTATCATTTTTCTCCACTTCATGGTCTTTCTCAGTCTGGAAATATGTCTCAGGATCCTGTAGCTCAAGAAGTTCTTCTTCATCACTAGAAAGGATGACTGAAATAAAAGCAAAATAAATATGATATAAAGCCTGAACGTTCCTATAACTCAGCAACCCCAATCTTTGGGGAACCTGGGACTGATTCCATAGAGAGCCTTGTCTACAGACTGGAGGGGACATGGTTTTGTGTACTATCTGCATCCTGCAGATGGGGCTTTGTTTGTTTGCATGGTCTGGGCATGCTATGGCCCAGTGCCGGTCCACAGACTGGGATTGAAGGACCCATGGTATAACTGGTGAAATTAGTATAGCTAATATACTAATATTATACACTATAATATAGCCCTGGTGGCGCAGTGGTTAGAGTGCAGAACTGTAGGCTACTTCTGCTGACTGCTGATTGCCAGCAGTTCCGCAGTTCAAATCCCACCGGCTCAAAGTTGACTCAGCCTTCCATCCTTCCGAAGTCAGTAAAATGAGAACCCAGATTGTTGGGGGCAATATGCTGACTCTGTAAACCACTTAGAGAGGGCAGTAAAAGCACTGTGAAGCTTTTAAGTATATAAGTCTAAGTGCTATTTGTTTAAACTCATTTGTGTCTACCCAATCCAAGTTTTAAAAAGTTATAAAATACATACTTGGTTCTGTTGACTCAGCCGTCTCTTTATTCATTTCAGATTTAGTCAATGGATTTCTCAATGGCGAAGTTGCATTCACTTTTTCCTTTACAGAAGAGCTGACTACAGACAAAATAGATTTATCCTCGTTGGTGAAAGAATATAGCTTTCTATCAGGAGAAGTGTTTGAATTATTTTTACTTGGACAGCATCCAGCAGTGCCTAAATTAGTGGTATTTAGTGTTTCATTAAAATTTGATTCCAAAGGCTGCTGAATATTTTTCTCCTGTAGATTGTTTGTAAGATTCTGGTGGTTTTCATTTGGATTTTGGTTGCCAGATGATTGAACTGATTCTGTCTTGTGCTCTTTCTGTAACAATATTAAGAATTGAAAATTCTTTCAAGCCTTAGAATAGAAGGTATTTTCATCCTGACTACAAAGGCTTATGTTTTGGGAGGTCTGAGTTTAGTACTGTGAATCTGAGTATTGTCACCAATCACATGATTAGCAGCCTATATTTTCTTTCTCTCTCCTTCCTCAAGTGAGCAGTTAAGAATGATATACTACCAGAAGGTACAAAGACTTATAAAGACTCATAAATAATGAATTAGCAGTGTATATTTATAAATATGTGTACCCTGCCCCTGCCCAACCCAGTTGTATTGGCCTCAAATCTTCCATTCGCTCCATATCCACAAAACTTTATAATCACAACACACCACACAGCCAACCACCATGAAAAAACTAATCCTACTGTACAAAAAAAGGGTATCGGAAATGACAGCCAGAATCCTCCAACCCCTACGAATAACAATAGCCCACAGCCACACTCCGCCAGAAATTATCCAGAACCAAAGACAAAATACAGACAGGTGAAAGAAACAATGTCATCTACAAAATCAACTGTAACCAGTGAAACCAATTCTATGTGGGATAAACATCACATCAATTAAAAATCAGCATTCACAAAAATCAGCTGGCAGTCAAACACCACAATCCAAAAGCCTTAATCTCTACCCACACTGACACCAAACAGCACCAGTTCAACTGAAGCAATGCAAAAATCATTGGCCACGCCCACCACATGCCATGCTTGTTAGTTTATCAAAGCCTGCTCCACAAGCAATTCCATCAACAGACACATTGACCTACAACCAGCCTACAAACCCCTCAGAATCCCAATCAATTGTATAGCCAATCAGAGACAGCACCGATTTTCAACCATCTCATGCAATTCCACGCCCCCACTCACACACAACAGAAGTTCACCTCCAAATGACCCTGACCTGAGATCACAAGATCGCCTTATCACAAGACCCATCACAAGACTCACAGATGACTCACACAAGACCTGTCACAAGACCCTCACTTGATATACCCACACCTTAACTTCCTTGAAGATGTTACCTAGCCTGGTAATGAAATGTTTGGAAACTAACCCACAAGCTCGGAGAATGAACCTTTATCCTCATCCTACACCTGAGCTACAGATACTTGCCATTATAGCATGTATATATAATCTACTTACCAATAGTGATTTTTTGGGAGAAGCTTCATTCCAGTGGCTACGGAAAACACCTCTTCTTTTTCTGCTTTCATTATTCTGACAGCTTAACTTCCTCAAAGAAGGAGAAAGATTTTTGAAGTCCTCTTGTCTTTTCTCTACCTTGTGTCCATCTTTATTATTGATTCTGCAGTCTTTATTTAAAAATAATGAAATATTGAAGAGTCAAATGGAAATACAATTTTAATTATACTTCCATTCAAGCCCATTTAATTCTAGAAAATAACCACTTTACCTCTTTGTACATGCTAGTCATGGTATGCAAAGAGAAACTGGAAGCTAATATGGCAATAGCAGATGCTGGATATTTTGAAAAAACTACAATCCTCAACTGCTAGGCTGATGATATATGAAGTCTAAATATCAAGTTTGCCAATCTCTACATTAACGGTTGGAAGAATATATGAAAGATAACATTTTAAAAACTTAATAATTTGAAACAATTAGTTTTGATATTTCTAGATCACAACTACTACAACAGGAAATAATTTCATTCCAAATATAATACACTACAAATATTCTTCTTTGTGACCAATTTTCAGATACTTCTAAGACTGCAATTTTTTTTTTCAAGTTTACTGAAACTGTCTGATGCCTCTACATATTACTAATAATTTCAAGTCTGTCAGTGGTGGTATTCTACTGGTTCAGCCTGGTTCAATCGAACCGGTAGTTCCGATGATCATCTATGAGTGAACCGGTTTGCTCCAACTATCAGCTGCTGGGCCTGCCCCAGCTCTATTCTTACCTTTATTTCCTGATTTTGAAGCTCAGCTACTTCACATGGCACAGCGAATTGCCATGCATCAGCTGTTGAACAGGATTGCAGGAGGTCAGTAGCAAACCACCTGGGTGGGCGCAAAGTGCGCCCACCAAGCCATGCCCATAGAACCGGTGGTAAAAAAAATTGAATCCCACCAATGAAGTCTGTCCTATATTCACTCATTGTGTGTGTGTTTAATCTGATTATTTGATGTATTTTTAATTATTTATTTATCATTTCAATTAGAAAATGAAAAAAATATCCATTCTGTTTCATCCTAAACTATATTATGATAAATGAAGGTAGTCTTGATGTTTGACATTAAGATCTTTGTATTAATTTCTATTAGCATTTGGTGCAGCATGATTTTCAAATAATTGCTTCAAAAACTGTCATATAGAACTATAAGGTAAGTAGTGCACATATCTATGAGATGTGATATGTCATGTAAATGACCAGAATGATTTTGTGGATGAAATTATCAATGAAACCAACACTGATTTATATTTTATGATAAAACAATCTGTGTAAAACATACTGCAGTAATACAAAAACACTGTGACTGTGTTGCTGACTTTAGATCAAGGTTAACTCTATCCTGGCCAAGGTTATGTTTCATCTAAATATTACAATGGATTAAAAATATATTATTTACAAACCTTCTAGCAATACATCACATTTTCTTAATGTCTGCAAAGCATTACTAAGTTCTGTGTCTTTAGATAGTTTCTTTTCATGTGATCTTTTTGGATAATTTTCATATCTGGGAAGAAACAAAATTATTAATTAACCTTCTATTTAAAAACAAAACAAAAAACAAGTAAACAAGTAAACAACACCCTCCAAAGTGTAGCTGAACTTCTGAATTTGGTTCAATCCCTAGTAATTGTCAGGTCATATCCCTGAAGTTTTATTTGCAACAGTGTTGAAATAGATTGCCCTTGCTTTCTTTGGGTTGACTTTTGCTTTTCAATCTTGTCTAAAGATCAAATGCATAATAATAATAACAATATATTCAGATACTAGCCAGGCCTTGCTAAATTCTGCTCCACTTTTGAGCCAGATCACAATAAAACTGCCAATATTAATAATAATTCAATATCCACGGAAAACAATCCTCTTTGATAAACCTTACAGCTCTATTGGCTTTAGTTGATCAGAGCATTGTTTATTTTTTATGGCTTATTGTTTTTAAAAATCTTCCCTAATGCTCACAGTATTCAGAAATAAACATTAGATCATATCAGTGTTGGTCAAATCATAGGTAGATTTGTAGCTTGCCACAGTAGCAGGAAATGCTGGACCTAGGGTTCAGTAATCATCCTGTCATGCCAACCTTAAGGCATTTTCTGAGATAAAAGTGTTCTCAGTGTTCAAATGAGAAAACTTGGAGCCTAGTGGAGATGTATGAATAGAATCCAAAGTTGAATTTCCATTTCTAAATTGTTCCAGACTCACAGGATTATAGACTCTTATAATTACAAGATTATACAATTAGATTCTATCTATCAAAATTTGGTTTAATACACACTTTCCTTCCCTCACTACTGATATAAAAAAAATCCACAAATCAAACTCGCACTGAAACAATAAACCAGTATCTCAGTTGTTTAAGACTACAAAGAGTTCACAGGACTGAAAGCCCTTTGGGGGAAAATCCTAGCCACAGATCAACTCAGCTCAATAAAAATGGCAATTATGATGATGTTGATGCCACCAAGCCTTCCCATTCAGAAAACCAGAAGTGAAAAAATGAATTTGTTGAGGAACAATTTATTTTACTTTACTACTGATACTTGGAAATAAAGAAAACTGTTCCATTTCTTGGGACTAACAACCTGAAGAAAACATATCATCATTATCATCATCATCAACCCCATCATCTCTAAATGAAAAAAGCTCCAATGCAGAACGTATCAGATTGCAGCTTTATTTATTTCCAGGTCATGCTACTGTTAAGCTACTTTATATGAAATTATTTTTGTAAAAAGTTCATAAGTATTGAACTATAAAAAATGTAATGCTTGGGTATACTGAAACATATTACTTATTCTATGCAACACAAAGCTAGGCCTATAAACTAATTAAATAATAAAATGCAACAACTTTATTACATTTTTATAAATAATTTGCTTATTATCCGCATCATAGTAAAGGTACTTTTAAGGAAAAAAGTTAGCGACATAACTCACAAGAGCTATTTCTTATAATGAGAGAATAAAGACGTTATTAATAATTCTGTAGAAACAAAATTAGAAAAAGGAATAGCCTTAAATAAACTTATTAAAACTGACTCTACCAATTCAATATTGTTTTATTACATACATTTTATCAGAACTACATGAGACACTGAAACAGTATGAAAACTGTTTGAAATATACATTGAATATACTTGTTTATATTCAAAATTTTAAAAAAATCTAATCCCAAGAAAAGTAAGACATTTTTAAGGTAGTGATACAATTAAAAATAATTCAATTGAATCCAAATCCTTGAACAAGTGTAGATTACTCAGATAATAATTTATTTGAAAACATCTCAACAATTCAATCCATCAGTATTTAGAACCCTCACTAAATATATCTTTTATAAAATGAAAAATACAATACCTCTTCTCAAAAGACGAAGAGGTTATAGAGAAAAAATGACAATTAAAATTCTATAGTTTTAATATATTAAGATAAGCTACTTGTTCTTTATCTTCAAAAAATGTTTTGAATTCAGGCCTTATTTTTTTAATAAAGTTTGAAGATTTCCATTGTATTTCAATATTAAAACATGCATCTATTAGGAACATTATGTTTGTCAATATGGAAGTTCTCCCAGTAGAATATATTATAATGGCACATTCAGTCTATATACATTTTTAATCTTTTTCAATGATTTCCTATGTCATCCTTAGAGCAAATATTCCAATGCATTCCTTAAAATCAAAGCAATAAACTGTGAAAAGAGCTCAATGAGCATACACATATCCGCAAAAGCACATATGAAGAAAGGTTGCAATATAACTAAAATTATTTTCTACTTAAAGCATACATGAACTTGTTCCATGCATAATTTGTGTTTTGTTGTTTAACTGTAGCTTCAAATATATATTCCTACATGCATTAGTTTGAAACTCTGTTTTTAGTGATAGAGGAAAACAATAATTAAAACACTCTTTGAATGACATACCTTTTAGGCAAAATACAGCTTTGTTGAGAACTTATTGTTTGACATGATTTTAGGCTGGAAATAGATAAGGAGGGTTGTTCATCTGATTGCAGCTTGTTAGCATCAGATAACTTAGCATCAGATAAAAGTTGCTTTTGCATGTATTTTCTTCCTGTTTTTGTCCTCAGAATATTCGTCAAGATAACTTTAGGTTGCCTGCTATACATATAATAATTAATAATCCTCAATGCATCAAAATGATGAATTATTATTTTGTAACTGTCTAAATAATGTCAAATTTTCATTCATCATAGCTCCCCCCAAAATGTTCAAAAATGAATGAAAAGAAAGTGAAGTATTCCAAAAGAAAAATTCAGATATGATCAGTTAAAAATGCTATTGATGGTTTCACTGATTTTCTGTTGACACTGGTATCAGCATCATTAAAAAAATCAGCATGCATTGCAATTTAGTAAATAAAATGAGAAAATCCACTTTGAATAGAGGAAAATATTCATCACAATCAAACTTTACTCTTAAATGGATGTAAAAGGACAATAGAAAAATCCTAATTAAATTGTCATCAGTTTAGTAAGCTATTGACTAGTGTTTTGAATTGCAAGAAACATTTGCAACAACACACACACACATACACATACTTATTTCTTTCTGAACTCTGTATGTAGAATTATCATCTACAGAAACATTCCTAAAGAAGAACTCATTTTCAATTTGACTGTTTCATTTAGAATCATATATTATGGTAAAATTACCATGGGAAAGAGAAAGTGGAAGGGAAGGTTTGGCATATTAAAGGGATCTGTTGCACAATGCCAATGTGCACTAAGACATTTGTTGATCCTCAAAAAGGCATTTGCAGACATTCTGCATTTTCAATGTTTTTTTTTTTAAAGTCTTCTGCTGGGATGCTAAAGTTCTATGTAACATCAAGGGATCTACTAAGAAAGAAGCATGCTGCTATTCTATGTCTTCTTCGGAAATAGAACTGAAAACTAGTTTAATGAACACTCAAGAAAAAAGTTAAAGGAAAAACAGTTGCGGAAAGGGGAAGAGGGAAAAGAAACGGAATCTTCTTCCAGGTATTAAGTTTAAATCAATTCTTCCCAGATATGAACTGTCAAAGAGATGTAACTTTACAAATTCCCTATCAAATGAAACAATTCTAAATGGAAATTACATGGATGCCTCAGTAAGTTTTAATGAAGATATTAAAAGTGAATAAAATGTACTGTGGAATGCTTATTCATGAGACACAATTGCACACAATTATTTTAATAACATGTTGTGTTATGTCTAAGACAGACTTAATAAGACATACCTTTCTGATAAAAAGGGGGATTGGTGAAGAGGATTTAATATGTGCCATATCTCTAGTGTGTCAACAGATGATGAGGTTTGTTGATTTGACTGCAACTTGATAGTATGAGATAAATGAGCATCAGTTACAAATTGCGTCTTTATATATTTTCTTCCTAATTCCGTCTTCAGGACATTCGTCAAGATAACTTTGGGTTGCCTGTCATACATGTAATAATAATGATAGCAAATAAGGAAGTCGAATTAGGATACATGAATTCAACCAAGTGTCCTTCATAATCCAAATGATTTCAGCTAAGGATAGTTATTCTACTCTACAGAGAGAAATTGCTTCTACATTTTCCTCTTTGACACAGCTTTATTTGCTATACATTTGCTTGGCCATTGTAGTCTTCTTTGTCTTCGCATCAGTAATGACTGAAATCTTTACCAAGGTTTGCATTAGAAACATATTTTATGAGAGTATGCAATCACTGTCATTATGCCTAAATGGCAGAATTGGATGTTTTGTTTGAAAGATTCTGAAATTTCTGTAGGAATATCCATGATCTAACGCTACAAGTTGTCAATACAGAAATGGTCACAGAATAACAATGAAAATCTAATAACTAAAACTTGAAAGAGAAGGAACTATCCAAAATCTGAATTAGAATTCCCACTTTATTACAGATGCATCTTCTTGGCACAGTTCTGACATTAGCTTAGTCTTCACTCTGGTCTTTTTCAATTAAATTCAGAAATTCAGTTGGTTAATTGGGGCTGTTTAGTAATACAGTTGAACTGGCATACATTCAGCAACTTAGAACTGTAATCCAGAGATGAATTTCAAACTCTAGAAATTATGAATTTTAGACATAACAAAATCCAAGTCAATAGCTAGACATATCCATGCCCATTGTGATCGTAGCATATTAAGAAGTCCTAGTTAGTTATAAGATATAGTTCCACCAAAATCAAAACAGCAAATAGAGAAAGGTTACATGTGATAAAATCAAATTTTTGTTCATATATTCTATACATTTGGGCAAAAGGAAAGCAAAAGTTGGGCATAAAAGATGTAGTAAAGATTCTTAAGAGTAATTTTTGAAATTGATGTGGAAGCCTGGAAAAAGATTCATCAACATTAATAATTTAGAAAGATGCTTTGTGTACTGCATATTTTCTTTCAAAGGATTAACATTGTACTAGGGCATACAATTATTGGTATTATCTACAGTAAAGAGCTGCTAGTCCCAAATATTTTCTAGTTTGTCACTCTGTGAAGTCCATCTTGCCAGCAGGCTGAATTGAAGAACTACATTGTGGGGAAAAAATGAAGAAAGTAGATGTCCAATAGCCTTGATTACTGTTAGGGCTCTGCAAAAATTCAGAAAGTAGCTTTGAATGCACTCAACTATGGATATAGATGGGCGTAGCTTTCAAAGCAGTTGTATGAATCTTGCAAAACGTTTCTGGTTTAACAATCTGAAATATTCTTATATATGTTCCTGCACATTGCAAGTTACCTCTTTTGACTGCTTTGTGCAATTCCATTAAAACCAGCTATTGTATATAATATTTCCTTTGTCAGCAGAGATACCATCCAACCAAGAATGAAATACTAATACTACTTATTATCTTCAGCAGTAATTGAAAAGTCTAAAATAAAAATATCATTAGTATTCCTGTGCAAAGCTAAATTGTGGTTTAATGAAAGGGTGGATAATTTGTATCACATGGCTATATAGGTTCCTCAAAGCCTATGCAGTCCCCAAATTCCTCTAAAATTAATGGAAATGTGACAGAAGATATTATCTACAATTGAAAAGTTGCTGATTGAGATAAAATTGGAGATTTAGAACATCTGCTGGTATGCTAACTCAGCTTTTATTTTTCATGAGATTCAGATGAAACAGTAGAATTCCTAAACTCCCTGTTCATAATGGATCAGATGATGTTTAACAAATCTAAGCTGACATTAGCTGAGGCAGAAATGCTACTAATGGTTCATTCATCTGTCCAGGTGAGTGTTTTGGATGGAACTCCTACTCCCCTTCTAGCCCACCAGATCACTTTCACAGCTCAGGACTGATTCTGAAACCATTCTTGTCTTTAAATACAAAAGTGAATTCTGTAGCCTTGTTATAATTGTCCATGCCCTAGTAACCTATTTAAATTACTGCAAGATGTTTAAAAGTTTAAAAAATTATTAGTAAAAAATGCTGTATCAAGAGTATTGCCTGAAATTGGGTGATAAGCATACCTATCAGTTTGTTATAATCTTCACTGGCTCCAAATTAGATTTGGTTCCAGTTCAAAGTGCTGGTTTTAACTTATAAAACTCTTCATGGCTTGGGACCATTTATGAACAAATGCTTCTTCTCATGTTCTGATCCACACTGTATGTAACCTTTCAAGGATTTACTCCATATGCTTCCTCTTATTAAGGCTACCCAACAGTGGGTTTTTTTCAATCATAATACCCCAATGTTGCAATTTTCTCCCCAATAATGTGTACCTGGCATGTCCTTAATATTTTATTAGTACAGAAAATTATTTTTTATTCTCTTAGGACTTTCAATAGTATGTTAATCCTGCTATGGTTTTATTTTTTTATTATTTTGCAGTACATACTATTAGTAATACCATGTTTCTCATAAAATAAGGCTGGGCCTTATTTTCTTTTGACCACTGATAAAACAGCTAGGACGTCTTTTCAGGGATGACTTAATTTACTTCCCCCATCTAGAGTGTCCCATGCACACTCACCTCTCCACGAGGCTGCTTCTATCAGCCGATCAAAGCTCCCTGAAGGAAGAGTCTCCAGCCGCTTCGGGGCGAGGCACTGCTGCTCACGTCCCCTTGCCAGGAGGCACTTTATTTTAGGCAATGGAAGCTCCCCAGGGGCAGTCACCAGCCACTTCAATCAGCCGGTAGAAGCGGCCTTGGGACGAGCACACATGCACACTCCCCTCGCCACGAGGTGCTTTTATCGGCCAATCGAAGCTCCCCGAAGGAAAAGTCTCCAGCCGCTTTGGGGTGAGGCATGGCTGCCCGCATGCACACTCCCCTCACCAAGAGGCACTTTATTTTGGGCGATGGAAACTCCCCAGGGGCAGTCACCAGCCACTTCGATCGGCCCGGTAGAAGCGGCCTCGGGGCGAGCACACATGCACACTCCCCTCGAGCGCACCTGCAGTGCGCTCCTAATGCAAATTCCCCCGCCCCGCCCCCACCCTTCCCCCCATTTCTCTTCACCTCATGTACTGTAGTTCTAACAAACGATGTGAGAAGTGGCGGAGAAACGTATGGTTTAAATAGGTCTAAATTTTAGGGTCGGGGCTTAATTTCACCTTGTGTGCAGAAATTATGCAGGGCCTTCCTATTGATGGAGGCCGTATTGTTGGAGAAACACGGTAGTTGCAAGACCAAGTTGCTCATTTTTCCAAAGGATAAGAAAAGGAAAAAAGATTTATTCCCTTCTTTGAGGTTCTCTCTTTCCCTCCCACTTTCTCTCATTCGCTGCTGGAGGCTTCCAGTTTAAAGCAGTATTTTGCAACTATGGCAACTTTAAACTATGTGGACTTTAAGTCCCAGAATTTCCCAGCCAGCATTTTGGGAGTTCTGGGAATTGAACTCCATTTCAAAGAAATCCTTATTTAGAAATATTGTATTGTTTAACAAAGTAGAAGGTTGTAGTTTACTTATTCTTGTAGATATTAGATCAGAAATGATGAACCGCTTGCACTGCAAAAAGGAGAAAAAAGTTTAAAAGTTTTGGAGCTGGAAAGACTTCTAGTATTTGCATATCTTTGCTTCAAAAATTTCAGAAAGTCTCAATTGACAGGGAGTTATCATCTAAACCAATATGGAACTGTCTGAAAATGTTGTAAAATTGGTATCACCTACAAACTGGCAGGTGCTAAACACATACGATTTTAATATACTGCTTTATTACTGATTTCAGTATCTGTTTTGCTACTGTTCTACCTCACTTCAGTATATATAAAAACAACATGCTTTATTTATTTATTAAATTTATTTGCTGCCTAACTTGCCACAAGATTAGACTACATGGCAATACAAATTTAATAGGAAGCAGGTAAACTAATAGAACAGTTGTCTAAATAGACATATATACAGCCGATTCAAGTTGCAATCTGATAATATTTTAATACAATGCAATCTGTTACATATTTTAACAATAGTTTTACAGTATACTTCAATATTAATCTGCTCAGGGAAAAATATTTTTTCAGATGATGCATACACGTCAGATCAGGCATTGTTTACCCAACCCATTCTTTAATGTGAGAGAAAACAGAGATGTTAAACCTATTTTTGTCAGTGACCATTATTTTTTTATAATATATCTATTATATTACAAACAAGGCTCAATACTTCATAGGACATATTCACTGAAAGTAATGTACATACTGGAGTACAAGCTGAGAATCTTGGATTGTAAAATACACCCCCAAAACTGGTTTAGGCTTATCCTCAAATGGGCTTATGCAGCACAAGTATACATGATAATACTTTTTAAGGTACCTCTTTGTGAATAAACTTATCCACAGGTTCATCTCACAGACTAAACTAACTCAAGGATAAGCCAGCTGTGAAAATTAAAATACATGAAAATTTCAAGGTCTGGCTTGGCATCTCAATGGTAGCACATTTTTCATAGTATTTTCATTAAAAATCAGATTATCTGCAGATAGGCTTATCCACAAGAATGTACAATTACATGGATTTATGAAAAATCATCTGCTCACCCCAATAGTGATCTTTCATCACCAATGTTTTTCCTCTTCCAGTTTGACTGAATCCTTTTATTCCTTGATCCTACTATCCACTGAAATAGGGATGGTAAGAAACAATGTTTCAAAAAATGTAAAAATATTTAAGGAAAACTGAGCACAAGATACATTTTTAAAAATCACTAAACATGTAACATAAATTGATATACAACATTTTTGTCTAATAAACACGGTGTTGAATAATAATTTGATTGTACAACTATAATTTCCAATGGACTAATCCATTGAAAATTATACTTGTACAATGGATGGAAAACTTGATAAGTTTCCAATGGATGGAAACTAGTTAAGGAATGGATGGGAAACTTCCTAACAGTGAGGACAATTAACCAATGAAACAGCATGCCTTCAGAAGTTGTGGGTGCTTCATTACTGAAGGTTTTTAAGAAGAGATTGGACAGTCACCTCTTTGAAATGATATAGGGTCTCCTGTTTGAGCAGAGAGTTGGACTAGAAGACCACCAAGGTCCCTTCCAGCTCTATTCTGATTGATTGATTGGTTGACTGACTATAAAACCTGGAGAACTGAATTTGATATTTTCATTCCCACATTGAATCAGGAAGTTTGAATTACAGTAGTAGAATCACATTCAAAGGGAAAGTAAATATCCATCAACAAGCCAGCAGTACAAGTTCAGCGGGAGCTTTTTTGCATAACAATATGCCCTTATTCAATTTTAATCAAGAATGTCCCTAGTAATTAACAACTTGCTCTAAGCAAATCTACCTAACCTCCATTTAAGCTGACAGAATTTTGCTTACAATGAAAGACATCCAATTATCAATACTAAAACTGGCAAGTTACTAATTCTTAGGGACTAATAAGTAGACAAAGTTGTCAAATTCAAATTGAATACAGCCATTCCCCTTCTACCAGAGTGCTTAAGGTATCAATCAAAACCAAAACAGATACACCTGTCACTCTCAGCAGAATTCCCTCTAAATCCATCTTAATATAATGCTGATGTTCAGACCTAATGAAAAGCTATGTGCAACAGAAGTTAAATGCATATGGGTGTGATCAAAATAGATTACTTGAGCGTCCTACTGTGGGGCATAAAGAAGCATTGATGGACTTGCTGACATTCAGTGCATTTCACCTATAGGTTGTACCCTACTTCAGTGAAGAGGAAAAGACATGTTAATGTTTTATTTAATCTTTCCAAGAATGGTACACCATTCAATGGAATAGGACCTATGTTTTGTCTGCATTAGGATTCAGGATTTTTCTTAACTTTCTTGGTTATCAGTTGAATGGACAAATGGTGAGTTTAATAAGTACAGGTAGTCCTTGCTTAATGACAATAATTGGAAGTGGAATTTCCATCACTAAACGGTGCAGTTATAAAGTGTACCACACAGAGGTGGTATTCAGCAGGTTCTGACCAGTTCTGGAGAACCAGTAGCAGAAATTTTGAGTAATTCAGAGAACCGGCAAATACCACCTCTGACTGGCCCCACTCCTATCTATTCTCTGCCTCCCGAGTCCCAGCTGATTGGCTGGGTCTTCTTTTGTTGTCCTGCACAGGAGAACAGAGCTGGAAAGCAGTTAGTGGGGTGGGGAGGAATGGGATTTTGGAGTAACCTTCCCCCCAGGAGTGGGGAGGGAATGGAGATTTTACAGTATCCTTTCCCTGCCATGCCCACCAAGCCACGCCCACCAAGCCGTACCACGCTCACAGGATCAGTGTAAAAAAATTTGAATCCCACCACTGGTACCACATCACAGTACCACACTGTTTAGCAAAAGCAATTCTGGCAGTCCTCATTTGTGAGACCATGTGATCCATTAAATAAGTACCTCACATGAGGATTGAAGGGCATTTATTTGGATATGCTGTTCTAGAACTAAGAAGTTAAGGTCAGTTCTAAAACCATGAATTTAAGTTCCAGGTTTATCTGACAATAAGCACCTCAAGTTATTCTCTTAAATAACTGATCTGTTCTTGAATACCAAATATTGAACTCATACAATTATACAATTATATCTTTTAAGTCATTATAGAATATCTAATTTTAAGAATATGGCTCATAAACGTATCCAAGAGTAGTTCTTAAATTATCCAAAACAGTGGAAAAGGAAAAGGCTATTATTTACCCCTTGAAATGATTTTTGCCTTTGGTTAATTATTTCAAATCTTGACAATGGAGATTGAATATGCTCATCATCTGACTGTGTGTTGGATCCTTTCTTTGGTATTCGATACTGATAAAAAAATTGCATCCACAGTTGTAGATTGAAAGAAAAAAAGAATATGTAAAAGCACAAGAAAAAAGATTAAAGGACAAACTTGCTGCAAAACATTACTTATAGAGTAATATAACATTTACAAAGTCAGTACACATTTCAGAATATTCATTATATATATAATTTTAATTTGCCTTAATCAGTGACATTACAATTCTCCTTGCATTATAATGCAGTAAATAATTCACTGGTTTTTATTTATTTTATTTTCCATCCTAAATGATGTATCATATTGCCAAACTCAATGAAAACTTACATTTTGCGGATATGAAGATGATTTTCCAGATTCTTCCATAGTTACAGCTGCATAAGATAGACAGAAAACAATACCTTTATGTCACAATTAGCACTTCCAAAAAGAACTAATTAAGATTCACACACTAACGTTGAAGCATTATCTATTTCCCACATGTTAAAGGATGTGTATCTCTTGTGAATAACTAGCCTTCTCTAATGATTACTTTCTAAAACAGTTTATAGCTCCACGGTAACTGCAGATTATAAGGGTGTCAAAATATAATGTAGAGATACTTATTTAAGTTGCACTGATAAGCACATTTCTTCAATGGCTCTCATCGTGTTTCCCAGTTCAGATCATCACTTGCCATAATACCAACAATCGAAATCTGCTACATTGTCCCTTGTAAGGCAAATGTGAATTACAGCATGACATTTCTGATGCCATGCCAAGCAAAGGCATTTTTATTTTCCTAGGTTTCATATTATGTACATTTTATCACTAAATCTAACCTTGCTTTTTTTTTCTTCCATTTAACTGTGTCCGATTCTTTGCCTGGATAATCCCCTGCAGGTTTTTTTTTTGGCAAGGTTTTCCAAGAGCTAGTATGCCATTGCCGCTTCCTATAGCTGAAACACAGTGACTGGCTCAAAGTCACCCAGCTGGCTCCATGTCCAGAGAACTCAGGGTTTCCTAGTTTCTAACCTGATATGTTATTCCTTTCACCAAACTGATTCTAACCTTGCCATAGATATTTTTAATCAATCTTATTTCTGCTATTTCACTGGTTCAGACTTATTTGTTGTAAATTTTACCTGCTTTTTAAAGTTTTTAAACTTGACTTCAAATTTGCTACTGATAAAATATTTTTATAACTTTTTAAAGTTGGAAACAAAATGATTTACAAATTCTACAAAAATGGTCATCCAAATGGCTTTTCAGAAAGAAGACAACTAAATGAATGATACTGGTGTTACTCAGTGACCAGGACTTTTTGTGCCAAGAAGTGACTGCACTGTTTACAGTTTTTAATCACAGATAAAATGAACATTAATTAGTAGTAGTTAGGAATGACTTGTCTGTAGCATCAAGATCATGAGAAGTCATAGTAAGATCATGTGAAGTGATAGATATACCAACCACACTAGTGAGACCATACTTAAAATACTACATGTAGTTCTAATTATCACTACACAAAAAATGGTGTTGAAACCTTAAAAGTGTGCAGAGAACAGCAACAAAAATGATAAAAGATCTGGAGGCTATATCATATGAGTTAGGAATGTCCAACCTATCAAAGAGAAAGTGTGGTGGCTCTGCTAGATAACAACTCTGATGAGGAGGATGAGCCAGGTAGGGCATCATCAGGAAGGGTGATGTGGGGCATCAGGTGGTTTTGGAGCTCAATGCAAAAGGGAGGCATTCCTGGGAACATCAAGTGGGGTGAATGACTGATTGAAGAAGCAGACGCCCATGCAAGCAGGAGATGAAGATGCATGACTGTCACCAATCAGCTTGGAAGAGTGATCTGTGCAAGACCAGCTGATAAGGCACAACAACAAGTTGTCTCTGATGAGAAAATTGCCGCCCCTGCCCGATCCACGATAAGAGTTGAACACCAAGAAACACAGCAGAACTCACGAAACTACTCACGAGGAGGCATGATAAATGATAAATGAGAAGCACCAGTTGGGTTGATTTAAGCAGGTGGAGGAGGTTGGATGGTTGTCAGAAACAATTATTTTGTTTTTTCAGTGTTATTTCTTCAGCTTCTTGCTTTGCTCCTTTGCTTCATCTCAGTGCTTTCTTCCTGTGCCATGGTTCATGCATTTAATTAAAGGAAAACTTTATGAGTTCCTGGAACTCATGTTTAGACTTGGACTTTCTTGGGTAGACCTGCTCTTTGCTTCATTGTCCTTCAGAACCACTGAAGCCAAACTGTTGGCAACCTTTTTGATTTGCTTGTTGTCAATTTGCCATCCTTCGCTTCATGCTTGAGCCTTGCTACTTTGTGACCAGCCAGCCACCTCATTGTTGCCTCCATTAGCCACACTCTACTGATAAACTCCTTTGCCCTTGTTGGAAGATATCCAGTCACCGAGGTTGCTACAAATTGTGGGAAATTGACATGGGGTTTTGGAGAATGTTATACAGAGGTTAGTTGTGAAATAAACATAATAAATCCCTCTCAAGTGGTACTTATGTGAACTGGGACAGGACAGAAGAATTAAAAAGACAGAATATCTGTCTTCTAGTACTCGAGGGGCTGTCGCAGAAAAGAGATGACTGACTTTCTCTCCATAGCACCAAAGGGCAGGAGAAGAAGTAATGGGTGGAAGTTATTAAACAGAGATCCAACTTTGAAAGGGAAATTTTCTGATAGCAAGAACAATTAATCAATGGAATTCCTTGCCTCCCAGTGTTGTGGGTGTTCTATCACTGGGTTTACAAAAATAGACTGGACAATCATTTGACAGGGATAGTATGAGGCTCCTGCCATGAGCATTGGACTAGAATATTTATGAGGTCCCTTCAGCCCTATGATTCTGTTCTATCGATGTATAATGATACTCTGTTTTAAACACAATATTCAGCATTGTTATTATTTCATAGGTACCTTTTTTCTGCTTAAACAAAAGGCAAATGAAATTGTAGCTAAGTACCGATAAATCATTGCAGCTTTTTGATAAATAATAAGCAAACAAACCCTAATAACTGTTTCCAGAGTCAGAAAAACAAATAAAGAGAGGACATCTTCCTCTTTATACATGTCTTTTCCCTGTAAAAACATTTTCTAGCAGGATGGAGGCAATTCAATTTTATGCTTTAAACTTAGCAGATTTAATTAATATGCTATGTCTGAATACATGACAGAACTAAAGCTGAGATGGAATCCAATTTGAAGAAAAAAGAAGAAAAAAGTAATTAAGCTCTTCTTTTACCTTTAGCTTATACATACATGCAAATTGTTGATTTGATTTAATAAGCAAATTATGATCAAATAAAATGAATAATAAATTAAACTCTGTACAACAAAAAGAGCAAGAGAGAATTAAGTATTTTTATTGTCCAAATGATTCTATCTAGATGTTAAGCGAAGCCTCACTACTTATAGATGACACACTAATTTTTCTTTTAATATTTTTAAAATTAATATTTTATTTAAAAATATTTAGAGAGCTATCTTGCATAAGATGGGGAAAGTGTTGAACATTTCAACTACTCACTCAATGTCCTTATTTCATTCCTTGCATATCTCAGGATGTTTGTGCGTGTAAAAGAAAGTTGAGATTTCCCTTTTCTTCTATTGGTTTGAATAACAGAACTATGATTAAGGTAATAAAATTTTACAAATCATACTTTTAAACTGAATTAAGAAAGGATTCAGCCTGAATTACCTTTAAGCTTTATTTGCTGTCTCTGTGTTATGCTAAACCTAATCATACAGATAATGTACAAACCTAGGGTCTTAGGCCAGCTGCTGAAAAATAGTTTAAAGTGAGATAGAATTGTCGTCACCTTGTAGGAAGATAATATATATAGTATATATACTTAGTATATATGTGTGTGTGTATGTATATGTATATATGTGTATACATACACAGTACACCACTCCTGACATATGGTTTAATTCTTAAGATCATATTTTATAACTGATGAATAACTGAAGCAAACAGTTGCTTAAACAGCTTAAATTATGACAAGTGAAATGTAGCACATCAGAAGCCATGAGCCTGAGAAAGTCTCCCTAAATATATTTAAATATAGTTATATATTTAGGAAAAGAACCATTCATTCATTTAGACAGACTAATATCCTCCTTTAATTGTCAACAGTGAGTATTCACTTATATATAGCAGAAGCAATCTTGAGACACTAGATTAATGTTGGTGAATACAATTACTATCCTTAAGTGTTTCTAGAGGAACATTTAGCATATAACAAAGGAATATTTGCTATACACAATGTTTACATCTCTACAGGCATTAAAATGCATGCAGTTGCTACTTGACTCAATGTCAAACTTGCATAGAACCACCATAGTGTAGTTCCTGAATTTCATGATCCATGGTCTTAACGTCAGTATTTTGGTCTACCCTTTTATCTAATGCCAGATGGGGGATAATATCCACGCATCAAAAACACAGGGTCTAACGCACGCCAACTGTTAACAGAATAAAGAACCTGTTAAAAATTCTGCGTTTCATTGCAGCAACTTAACATGAAGTCCCTTATAAAAAAGCCTGAATCACCTAAGGAAACGAACAGGACAAGACTAACGGCAGCAACGTATACCTATAATGTAATAAAACCGTACACTTCTGTTCCTCCGGATGTGCGTTTATTTCTGAATATAGAAATTGCACAAACATCTGAACTGGGATCCGGAAGGAACAGTACCGGATTAATGCTCATGAAAACACGGCAGTAACCGCACTGTAGTTACCCTCTATCCACCAAGGGACAGGCATTATTAGCCTGCCCACTTCGCCATTTAAAGGGCGCACCATATTCCGTGCCAAAGGCTTTAAAGCCCTCCGCAGAGCTTCCTCCAGGGCTCCCCCGCAGAATCCACCTTCCTCTCGAAGGAAGGCCCGCGATTCTTGTTCCAGGCAAAACAAACCCTGAAACAGCTCTAACTACGATCGATCAGCCTGTCGAGATTTCTTTTTCCCCTCACCTGATCCGATGGAGCCCCGCTACCCCTCCAACTGCGATCGCCTTTGTTGATTCGGATCGCCACCGGCAGATTATTGCGCCGCCTCGCGTAGCATTTCGCGGCCACTTCCGGTAGAGGCACCGCCCTTCGGAACAAAGTTGCCGTAAAAAATCTTATGCGAGAATTTGAAAGCTGTCGCTAGAGGCTACTGGCCAGTCGGGTTTCGTCCAGATGGGTCCTGGGGTATCTGTGGCCAGAGTTGCTGCAGAAATGTGTTTTGTTTCAGAGCGTGTAGGATACACGCTCACTCTCTGCCATCTAAGTACGTCTTGTAAGCCTTCCAAAAGAAGGCGTCGTATTGCACTTCGTCAAAACTGGAACTCAATCCTGGCTTATTTTAAAATGGCTTATTTTAAACTGGAACTCAATCCTGGTTTATTTTGAGGGATTATTTTAAACTGGAACTCAATCCTGGTTTATTTCTAATTAAGGAGAATTGAAAAATGGAGTTAAGCCGATACAAAGCCGATACAAAATTTTCCTCAAACTTTTTAAATCCCACTATTGTAAGTTATTTTTTCAGATTTAATAATTATTATCACTGAAGTGATTTGGTTGCACTTTTCAGCTAGTTGTATGGCTGGCTCTTGATTTTTTCCCATTGCCTTTCTTTGTCCTGGAAGGTATAATTTTCTTAGCAATTATAATAAATCTAAATTGTGCTTATATATTCTTAAAATAATATTCATATCTTTCCTAGATAGATGTGTTTAGATCAGAGATCTCCAAACTTGGCAACTTTAAGATTTGTGGTCTTCAACTCCCAGAATTCTCCAGCCAGCTACAAGTCTTAAAGTTGCCAAGTTTGGGGACTCCTGGTTTAGATACATGTTTTAGAGACATATATATTTATAGCCCTTAATTCAGAAGTACCCATGAAATGCTCTACGTAAAATATACCAAAGATGTTTTTAAAGAAGCAACTGGACTTTGTTTTTCTTTGAAGATGTTTTACTTCTCATTGCTTCACCTCTGAGTGGATAGTGGGGAATGGAAGGATTTATATTCCTTGCAGACAGCTAGTCATTTGCATTCTTTTAGAGAATAGTTGAAGCCACATGGTGGTTTGTCTGTATCCTCAGGATCACCTGAATAGTGCAATGGGGGGTGAAGCCTTCTTGGAACTGCTGAAAGGACTGTTGTTGAGCTGTATTTTCTGCAGGATGTTTTCTGCCCTGTGTCCCTTCACTGTTGAACACAGGTGCAGGCTATTGGGGATGAATCTGTGTTGTCTCCATCTCAAACTGAAGCACAAATAATTCCTAGTCTGCAATTTTTCTGGAAATCCGTTCATACTCCTGCACCATTTATGGGTGTTCATTCCAAAGTGCATAGCTAAATATCTGTGGAGATTCTTAGTCATCCAGGTTGTTCCAAAGATATTTTTCTTTGAAGACATTTCGCTTCTCATCCAAGAATACAAATGACCAGCTGTCTGCAAGGAATATAAATCATTTCCCACCATCCAGTCAGAGCTGAAGAAGCTTCTTCGATCAGAATCCAAACAACTTCAAAGAAAAACAAGAAAGTCCAGTTGCTTCTTGAAAAAGCACCTTTGGGACAACCATGACATGATGACTGAGAATCTCCATAAAAATACATTAAAAATAATAGATAAATGTAGACAAGAGTTTACATTTTTATGAATTATTAAAGTACATGTTTGTATTTTAACAAAGCTGACAGATACAATAGTTGAGTTAACAAAGGAGCGGTATAAACATTTATATCATAATTATTGTATTATAAATAAAAATAATAGTTGTCTCCTTCTGATTTGAGCTTCTTTGGCGACAGACCGAAATCTGCAATCATGCGTGGTTTCAATCTGTGCTTGCTGCTGGAGTGCCCCGAGCCGGCTGGTTTCGGGGCTAAGCCACCCCGTAGAGGTGGTAAAGAGGGGGGAGACTGCCAGCAGGGTCAAGGAGAGCCATATCTCTCCTCCCCAGCTGCCCATTACTCCCTTTCACGAAGGCGGTTGTAGCGGTAGTCAAAAATGGCCACCTCAAAGAAGAACTCGACTGGAAAAGAATGTGCAGGAGGAAGATAAGAAGAGAAAGTTTTGGTTGACCGGGTTGAACTGAAAAAGCAACAACATAAGGTATCCTGGAATTTGAACTATAAAAAATAACAGTGTTCCCCAAGAAGATTTTGAAGCAGCAAAGGAGAGAGGGAAGGGAAAGGATTTGGTTTTTTTTTCCCTTCCTTATACTGACAGCTAAGAGATCTAAGTAAGAAATTGACAAAAATCCACTTTGACATCAATAGGCATTTAAGCTGAAAATAAAATGTCAAAGGGATAATAAAGACTTTCTGATACACAAAAATCTTTAAAAGAAGGAAGGGAAAGAAAAGGAAAGAATAAGAATAAAGAATAAAAGGGCAGGATCTGGAAAAATGGAGGAGACTGCCTGGAACTAAAAGGAATTTACAGTGAAACTTTAACAAGATTCCTAAAGATACATTCTAACTGAAACTTTGTAATAAAATAATAGAACTCCAGGAAGAGAAAGTGGAAAAAAGAAGCAAGAAGAAATAGCTTTGGATTATTTGGATTACTTGGTGATTTTTGGATTTTCGACTATTGGATTTAAATGACTAAAATCAATCGGGTGGTTGTTTTAAAGTGTTTAAAATGGTATCACTTTTGGAAGAACTGAAAATGGAACTTAAAAAATACAAAGAAGATGCACAAGAAGGAAGAGGTTCTTTTGGCTTTGTATTTCAATTCTTAGAAATGGAGATCTGGAACTACGAGAAACAACAAGAAACACTTGTAGAACAAGAAGGTCGGGACAAAGAAGAAGCCATCTTTAGTGATCAAGTAATTTTATGTGGGGAAAAGAAAGGAAAGGGGGGAAAGAGAGTGGAAAGTTTAAGATTTGAAAAGACAACCAAAAAAAGAGAATAGTTTGAAAAATAATTACAATGTTAGGAAGCAACAGAAGAGAGGATTATAGAAGAGAGAATTAGAAATAGAGAGACAAGGGGGCAAAAAGGGAGGGAGAAGAAGAGGGGGAGAAGGAAAGGAAAAGAAGTTATAAAAGGCAGAAACAAGATATAGAGAAACAGGGAAAATGTATAAGGATTGAAGGTATAAGCTTATTTAGAGATAATGGATGAAAATTTAATTGAAAAGGGATTTTGCAAAGGTACATGATAGTATTGTTATATTAGAAATAGAAATATTTTTTAGAAAATATGAAACAATATGATTAAAATGATTGATAAAATATTTATTGTAATGCAATGGAAAGTTTGTTAATAAATAAATGAAATAAAGAGAAAGAGAATTAAATCAGGAAAGGATGGGAACATGTTAATAATTATTGATTTATAAAAATATAAGTGAAGAGAAATATGGGAAAAAAAGAATTAATTATGGAAAGTTTATAAGTATTCCCAAGGAAGTATGATACTCAATTGAAAAGAAATGTTAAAGAAGTTAAGATTGTAACTAATATTAATGATAGAATTGAATTGGAATGGAATGAATGTCTTATTTACTATTGTTTTATATATATAATATTGCGGCATTCCAATTAATTATGCCACAAACCGGGTGGGTCACTCATGAATCTTGACCGGCAAGTGAAGACAACACACAGGTTTTCCTCAGGACGAGTGGACCCAGGGCGTGTTCTGAGCCTCTCTTTTATTTGGCAACATACATAGGGGAGGGAGCAAGTATCAGTACATTGGTTACATGCATAGGGAATTATACGTACTTTCTCATAAGTAGTTACATATCTGTTGCAGGGCAGAATAATAAGTAGGTCAATGCTTTCTACAGAGCATAGCTACTGGCATAGGATGTAATTTGCCATTGTCTCATGTCCGGAGTTATCCGGGCAGGCTCTTTGGTTTGCGTTTCTGCATAGACAGCAAGTGTACGAGCTCAGCAAAGGATATGGTTTATCATAGGATGTGCAAATTCATATATTCAATGCAACTATATTTTCTGTATGCTACAAGCAGTACTATTTAACCATTTGCTGTGAATCCCAACATCTCCTCCTTTCTTTTTTATTCAAATGGAAAGGCTGTGGCTGGTGGAGTCGGAGTGTGGCCGAGACTCCTCCGAGTCTGAGATACGCTGTCACTCGCCAACCACTGGACACAAGGTCAAGTCTTCCGACTCGGCCTGTGCCTGCTGACCTTATCCTGGTGTTGTCTGAGGGGATGTCTCGATGGTTGATAAAAACGAGCTAAAGGACAGACTCATCCTCTTCGTTCGTGATGGAAAAATTTGACACATCCTCCTGCGATACGGGTTGGTAGGTCCCCCTGCTTTCAAGGTCCCAGGGGGTATTCTGGGGTTGCAACAGCATGGTCTGTAATGAATCTATTTTACTTGTGATAAATGAAGAAAAGCGATTAAACAAACATGGGCCAAGTGTGCACATTAATATAAGCAAAATTATTGGTCCTGTAGAAGCACTTAACAGGGTGGTAAGCCAAGGGGAAAGATTGTGCCATGTTCCAGACCATCCTTGATCTTCCCTTTCCTTTTTACGTTTGTTCAAACCCTCCTTTAGTTTGGTCATGGAGTCCTGTACTATGCCAGAGTGATCTGCATAAAGACAACATTCTTCTCTTAAAGCCACACATAACCCCCCTTCTTTCAAAAAGAGTAAGTCTAGTCCTCGTCTATTTTGCAAGACTACTTCTGAGAGGGAGGTGAGAGATGTTTGCAAGTGAGAAATGGAAGTTTCTATGCGTTCAAGATCTGTGTCAATGTCTTCCCGCAGGGAATGGAACTGTTGGTTCCCTACGACAAGAGCAGCGATACCAGTGCTAGCCCCTGCAGCCCCCAAGCCTAGGAGTAGGGATAACGTTAGGGCAGTTACAACTTCCCGTTTATATCGGGAAGAAGAGGGAGAGGAGTCTAAAAAGTCATCTGACTTGTGATATGACAATTTGGGAAGAAGGTACACCTGAATGCAAAAGCTATTGGTACTTAGCAAAACATCACCTGAAACACATGGGGTTAAACCTGTGGAGCAGGCCCACACTGAATCATTGCCAGGGACAAACCAAGTTTTTTGCAATCGAAGAGCAATGTTACCTTTCTTGGTCCACAGTATATGCAGGCCTGCTGTGGAGGTTGAAGTTCTGTTATGAGGGAGGTACATTGTACAGAAAGAAGAGTTTAAACAGTATTTGCTAAAATTACCAACTATTCCGATACAACAGCCTTGCCCGATTATGGAGGTGACGGTTTGAGTGCCATTTGTCCAGCGACATGAAGAGGGAAGAGAGGAATGGTTGGTGAAGTCCTGAGAAGAGCCGGCGGCCTCGTAAAAAGGTGGCGTGGCGGAGAGGCAAAGCCAACAAGTGGTAGTCAGGTTTGGCTGTGTAGAATTGAGAAACTTGAAAGTAGAATTGATTAACTTCAAAAGAGGGTTGGGGAGGAGTTCATCCGAAGGAGCTAGGAAAGAGGAGAGGATGGCCTTGTTTTTTCCTACGGGGGGGGAGTGTGGGAGAGAAACGGTCAGGCGGATGGTGAAAAAATTGCCAGGGTGGCTTCCGCCAAGGGTTCTGTCAGAATTATCATTCACACGTCCCCCCCATCGAAGTCCAGTTTGCCAGGTGCTCCGTGGAAGATGGCGGCCCAGGGTGGTAAAAGAGATTTTTGTGGGGTTTAATCGGATCCCACAGCACGCCCAGTTTGAACAGGAACTCCATGGAAGGGATCCATCAGGGCCCAGAGTGGCAGTGATGTAGTCATCTTTATGAGGGGGAGTCCACCATATTTTGCCAGTGGAAACACAATCCCATTTTTTGCAGTAAAAATCCAGAACGCCACCACATTTTTCCCGATGAGCATAGGTTTTAATATGTCCCGGACAGATGTATAGGCCAAGGCCAATTGCCCATACCTCTCGGGGGGAGGGGCTGCATTTGGATTTATCAGCAAAACCCTCTACCCCCACTAACATTTCTCCATAATCAAAATATAAAGAAGGGAACCATGGCCACAAAGTATAGTTCGAGGTGGAATTCAAGGAAGCACCCCGATAATCCAGAACGTGCCATGTAAGGTTCATAGGGCGATGGGGGTTATTGCTCCCGAGGGAGGGTGTCCAACAGTTCAGAAGAATAAAGAGATACCACATACTGAAGAGCCTGGACGACTGTAGGGGAAGACACCAGGTTATAGTAGGGAGGGTGGTGGGTGTTGGAAACTAAAAAGCACTCCAGGAGGTCTTCAATGACCACAATGTCGCATTCGATGTTGCAATCACAGATGGGACAGTAGTCACAGCAGTGGCTGCAGCAGCAACAACCACAAAGGCAGGGACAGAACCAGCACATGTGAACGCGGTGGTTGTCTCAAACGGCGGTCGTCACAAAAGTCAAGTGATCTGTTGGTTACCTGTCTTCTCGTGATAGGGACGCACACATCGACCAGGGACCCAAAGAACGCGATCAGGAAGTTGAATCGCAGCGTATCCCCTACCCCAGGTGATAAGGCCAGCTGGTCCTTGCCAGGTTGGATCTGGTAAGCAACGATAGTAGACAAGTGGTCGGTGGTCCACAGGAGCAGGTGAGGCAGCGAAATGGCGAGCAGCAGCACAGCTGGGTGGTTGGCCCGTCAGATTCAAAAAGTTAAGAGTATATAGACAAAGATTAAGAGTATCTTGCACGGCTGGGAGGCTAGGGGGTACTTTTCCCTGTGTGCCAATATATCTGTCTAGAGCGTGCTTCAAGGTCTGGTTCGCACGTTCTACTAGAGCCTGTCCTTGGCTGTTGTAAGGAATGCCAAACTTGTGGACAATGTCCCATTTTTTGCAAAAATCTGCAAAAATTGTACTGGTGTAAGCCGGACCATTGTCTGTTTTGAGTTCATTTGGGCGTCCCAACGATGCAAAGGTGCGAATACAATGATTGATTACATGTTTAGTGGCCTCACCCCTTTGTGGGGTGGCCATGATGAAGCCAGAATAAGTGTCAATGGAAACATGAATATATTTCCAAGGGGCGAAGGAAGCATATTGAGTGACATCCATTTGCCAAATTTGGTTGCACTCTGTCCCCCTGGGGTTGACTCCCATGGGCACAGAGTGTGCTTGTTTACTACAGATAGGGCATTGTTGCAAAATTGCGGCAGCCTCTGTAGCTGAAATTTTGAACTGCCTAATAAGCGCTTTTTTGTTCTGGTGAAAATATGAATGGCTTTCCCACGGAGTGGGAGAGGAGGGGGCAAGAGTGAATAGGGAGGAAGATGCAGCCGCGGCCGCAGCGTCGGCCACATCATTCCCTTCCTGGAGGATGCCAGGGAACGGTTGATGACTACGAATGTGTGCAACGTGAAAAGAGTGGGTTCTTTGGGAAATAAGGTGTTGCAGGGATAGAAACAAGGATAAGAGAGTTGGTTCGATAGAGGGAGATAGATAGGCCTGATAGATGGAGGAAATAATTTGAGAAACATAAAGACTGTCAAGAATAAGGTTAAAGGATTGGTGAGGAAAGGCCTCAAAGGCAAGAATAGAAGCATAAAGTTCTGCCCTTTGGGCGGAGGACTGTGGAGGAGTAATTTTGGTGTGCCATTGGCCATCAACTTGCCAGGCACATGCGCCATATTTTTTGCTGCCATCAGCAAAGACGGTGATTGCATCATGAATGGGAAGGGGAGACATCTGAGTTTGCCAAGTGAAAGGGATGGTTTTGAGAAGTTGTATGCGAGGGTCTGGTGGTGGATGGCAAGAGACAACACCAGGCCAGTCAGCTAGGGCGAACTGAAGGTGGTCGCTGACAGCGAGCAGTGACTCCCATGTGGAGAGGGAGCAAGGAAGGTAAATGACAGAAGGTTCAATACCAGCTAGGGCCCTGGACCGTAGCCGGCCTTTGGTGATGAGAGAAGCAAACAAGGCAGGTTTGGTAGTAAGTGTTGCACGAGGTGTGTGGGATAGGTGGATCCATTCAAGAATTATCAAGGAAGGTGTTACTTGAGCCACTGCTGCAGTGGGCAGCATGGTGGTGTTGAAAATTAGCAATACAAAAGGTACATTTTCTACCAATCTGTCCACCCATTTTGTGAGTAGGGCCTGATTAATGAGGTGTAAGGCATCTAATTGATCCTTTTGTAGAGGAATTATGTCAGATGGATGTTTTCCTTTAGTAAGGGCAGTAAACAAGGGTGACAGTTGTGCGGTGGAAAGGCCTAAGTAGGGTCTGATCCAATTGATGGATCCCAAATATTGTTGTAGTTGCAAGAGTGAGGGTTTGGGAGGCAGCGTAATGTGGGGTGTATTGGGTAAAGCATGTGATGTAAGCACTTTGTGTCCTAAATACTGAAAAGGGGGGGAAACTTGCACCTTGTCAGGAGCAATGTGAAGTCCCCCCTGTTGCAAAATGTGTCTGAGATGAGGTAATGTTTTTAAGGCTGTGCCTTTAGGGCCTGGGGCTGCAACCAGGATATCATCCATATAATGGTAAATCAGAAAGGTTGGGTAGCGGGTCCTGTATGGTAGCAGCACCTGAGAAACATAATACTGGCACATGGTGGGGCTATTGAGCATGCCCTGGGGGAGGACCCTCCACTGGTAACGGGAGGCGGGCTGAGCATTGTTAGGTTCAGGGATAGTGAAGGCAAAGACATGCCTATCTTTGGGGTGTAAGGGGATAGAGAAAAAACAATCCTTCAGGTCAATGACCATCATATCATAATTTTGAGGAATTAAATTGGGGTTTGGGAGGCCACACTGTAGCGCCCCCATGGGTTTGATAATAGCATTCACCCCCCTCAGATCGTGAAGGAATCTCCATTTGCCAGATTTCTTTTTAATTACAAAGACAGGAGTGTTATAAGGGCTTAAAGAGGGCTCGAGGTGCCCATTGTCCAATTGTTCATTAACTAGTTGTTTTAACACAGTGAGTTTTTCCACTTTGACAATCCGAATTAGCATTTTCATAAGCCAATTTCATCATTAGTTCACCTCTAGCATCTATATTATCAATTTGGCGTTCCAAAGCAATCTGAAGACGATTAATAAAGGAGGCATAGTCTTCAGCAGAGGTTTGGATAATTTTTGAAAAAGTTTGCAATGGGATGCCTTGATTGTCATCTACTTTCCGTAGAGCAGCGAAAGCAGCATCTTTTATAATGGGAAAGGCAGCTCTGTCAGAAAGAGTTTGTTGAGCTATGGCTGTCCTTGTGCCAGTTCCCATCAAATCGTCTACAGTGACGTTTTGAGGGAGTCCTGCATTGACAGCAATGGTAATTTGTTTGCCATATTCCGAATTCCAAACTACATATTGGCCGGGAGTCAAAATCATGCCAAAAAGCGACTGCCAATCTGCAAGTAACATCTCAACACTAGCAGAATAAAGCGAAGAGAGTAAACCCAAAACATAGCGAGATTGAAGTCCATAATCTTTAACTGCTCCCTTTATCTCTTTAATTTGTTTATAATTAACATGTTGATGAATCGGTCTAGCAGCCGCTCCTTCAGCGGCTCCAGCTGGGTCCCAAGTGACCGGAAACATAGCACACATTTCTAAATCCTCAGTTTCAAGTTGCCCTGATTGTTGTGCAACTTGTATTGCTTTAACTATTTGACCTCCTTGGTGTTGCGGGTCTGGTTTTGGAGCAGTTGGAGTGACTTTTTTAGAGTTCTGCAAAACAGGATTGAGGATTGCCTGTTCCTGTTTTGTGGATTCATACGGAGGAGGCGCAGAATCCGTTAGTAATTGTTTGGCAAATTTATGATGAATCACTAAACATTCCATGACTGCACGCCATGTGGTTAAAACGTGCATCGGGGCTCTAGGAGCCGAATGGAGACTTTCTCCCAATTTTGTCCATGTACTTATTTTATAATTTCCTTGCTCTGGATACGATGGGAAATGTTGCCAAATGTGTGTCAGAAGGCTAATTAAATCATTATGTTTCAATCGAGGGAGTGATTTACCCTCTCTTGAAGCATATCTTTTTGAAGATTCGGTTAACTCCCTCAGCTCGTTTAGGTGTAGCACCTGTTGTTGAGAGAGTTTTCCCCCCATACTTACCTGAGCTCCAATCGTGGATGGGTGTGCACAGTTTTCCCGTTGGTAGGTATGGGTGGTCCGAGACGCTTTCCGCCAGCAGCCAAAGACTCATATAGGTTGTCAAGGCCGCCTCCCGCAGAAACACATCAAGACGCTTATCACGTCGGGGGTCACCACTTGCGGCATTCCAATTAATTATGCCACAAACCGGGTGGGTCACTCATGAATCTTGACCGGCAAGTGAAGACAACACACAGGTTTTCCTCAGGACGAGTGGACCCAGGGCGTGTTCTGAGCCTCTCTTTTATTTGGCAACATACATAGGGGAGGGAGCAAGTATCAGTACATTGGTTACATGCATAGGGAATTATACGTACTTTCTCATAAGTAGTTACATATCTGTTGCAGGGCAGAATAATAAGTAGGTCAATGCTTTCTACAGAGCATAGCTACTGGCATAGGATGTAATTTGCCATTGTCTCATGTCCGGAGTTATCCGGGCAGGCTCTTTGGTTTGCGTTTCTGCATAGACAGCAAGTGTACGAGCTCAGCAAAGGATATGGTTTATCATAGGATGTGCAAATTCATATATTCAATGCAACTATATTTTCTGTATGCTACAAGCAGTACTATTTAACCATTTGCTGTGAATCCCAACATAATATATGCTATATATATATATATATATATATATATATATATATATATATATATATATATATATATGCTAAAGAATATAGTGTGTATTTTAGGAATGTACCAAGCAGAATTCGATTGGAAGTTATGTACTATATTGAATTTTATAATTCTAAAGCCATAAACTGAAGCTTAAATAAGAGTTGAATGGATAAAATTAAAAGATATAAAGGTGTCATACTCCAATTAGTAACTACAGGGGGAAATTGGTGTAATGAGAAAAGATAATATGAAATTGAAACAGGACAGACAAAAGTATAAATATAATGATTAGAAAGACATTGAAACTTAGAAAAAGATATATAATTGAATTTAGATATAGGATAATTAAAATAAAGTTGGGAAGGGAAAAATTATGGAGAAAATGTTAAAATAGTTATGAAATATGGAATAGAACACAAAGATGAATATGAAATTGAGTTTGTGTCTGTATGAAGAAGTGATAACCTGGGATCATGCTACTCTCAAAAAAAGATGTTTTGTTTGTATTATTTTTTTGTGAAAACCCAAATAAAATTTATACTAAAAACAAAATTGTCTCAATTCAACAATTTTAACAAGTTTTAAATCTACTTCAATGTAACACTATTTTCAAGTGTAAGCATATACAGATCTAAAAAATGTATTTTGATTTTAAAAAGGAACACCAGTGTAAAAAACTATGATAACTTCTGTCACTACAGCCAAATTAGTATTGGAAAACAACAAAGTTCTACAACTCATCACTTTGCCTGGGTCTATTTAAAGAAGTTCCTGAAACATAGTAGACGAAAATATCTAGAGATCTTTGCATTATTCAAGCAAGATGAGTGTAAGTATGATTTGCACATACATTCATGTGTATGTCTTGGAGCAGAATACCAACTAGAATATATGTATTTTCTACAACTTATTTTCTAACCTTAAATGATAATAACTATTTATATACTCCAATTGCTAGCTGGTACAATGTATCTTTTTACATTCTGGTTCTGCAGACAGTCTGTGTTTCCTGAGCCTATCTTTGCATGTAGTTAAGCAAACTCCAGTGAAATATTAATAAAGTGATGAGTAGAGAGCATGTGAAGGGCCAATGAGAAATTTAATAACATGCCAAATTATATTTGGGCATCCTGAAAAAGATCTCCCATCTATATTTACATAACTTAATTCATAATGTAGTTTTACTGCATTTGGGCATAGTGTGATAATTATTGCAGCCTATCGTGTGTAAATGATGCTATAATAATTTGTCTAAACAGTTAAAAATTACTGAATTAATATCAAAAGCAACAATAACTTCCTGCTTAAGAAAGATAAAAATGCTACAGTTTTAGGATTTGATAATTAGATTTGTTATGATTATAGAAGTATTGGATGTATTTGATATTCTATATTGGATACTTTTAAGGTTTGTATTTAAATTTAAAATGTTACTTTGTTATATAATTTTAGTGTTTCTTGAATTGTTTAGTATGTACATTGTTTATATGTTGTTTTTGTTTTAATTTAGAGTAAGGTATTTTATTATACTCTCCTTGCTTTATTATTTTCTTGTAGGCATTTCATTACCCACAAGGTATCATCTTCAGTGTGATAACACTAGTAATATCTGATGTTACATCTGAAACTAATGCATTTTGGTCTGGCCAACTGAAAGTATCTCTGCTTTGAGTTTCTTGAAGTAGAAAGGGCAGGTCTAGCCAAAGATATTATATGTATTTCTGAGTCATGCTGATTTCAGTGGAAGATGAAAGACAATTGCTTGCTTAACTCCTCCCCTTGAGTCAATAAGATTGAAGTATCACTTTTCAGATGTTTCATAATCATTTCCTAGGGTTTATAATTCTAATACAATTTTACTGCTTTATGACAATATATGAAAAACAGTATTGTTTTTTTTAATAAAAGTACATGTTTTTAATAAAATTGTTAGAAAAACTTGAAAACTGTTAAGAAGTAAAATAGGTCTTAACACAATTTCTGTATTTATAGTGGCTACAAATGATTGAAGATGTGAGCTTCAGGAAACTAATAAATAATTCAGAGTGCCCAGAAAAACTTAAATACGACTTTAACAAAAATGGTGAACTTAAGTATGTAGATACTAATGAGCCTTTTTTTTTTAATTATCAGAATTCATACAATCACAAATGTTACCAAATTCGTGGACAGTTAATAACTTAGTATGTTTTTGAGCTCCTTGAAAAAGTTTGCAGTCTGCAGAAGATTTACATCCCAATATGCATGGCAGACAGTAAAATTTGTAGTTTCTTTTTCATGAGTAAGAATGCATTGACAAATAGGTCAACTTTACTTGTCCTTCTTCAAGATCAGGGGACATTTTGTGCAGGCCAGTAGGCAAAGATTCAACATAGATCTCAAATACCTTTCATTACAACAGCTCTAAAGTGCTCTTGGGCAGTGATTGTTTTAAATCCTAATGACAATTTTGTAGATTTGAAAATAGAACCAGAATATTTAAGCCTTTTAAAGAATGATGCTATTTGCACTGTAAATTTATCATGGGCAGTCCCGAAAAGGAACAGAGTAACCCCAAAGAACATACAACCTATGTTTGGGATCACTTCATTTCAAATACTTCATCTAGAAATGTGGCCTTTATTGCCCATGGCTATGAAGGTTTGATTTTTATCAACTTACTCATGCAAAGAACTTTGGAAGTAATGAAGAAAGTGTATGCTGTTGCACTTATTGACTCTAAGCATCATATGAAGCATCAGACACAAGTCAATTCCGAGGCACAAACATGGATATGGAAGAACTGTCAAGAGTGGGTATTAAATAGTAAGCCTATAGATAAGTCAGTAGGCTACCTTGTGAAAAGGAATTGTCCTATAGTCTCCACTGGGTCTGAAAAGTACAATATGGCTCCATTCTCTAGCTTGCAGTCCATCTTCAAGTATCTAAAGAATGCACTGAAAGGTACTAAAGACAATTTCAGTCGATCACCTATTGCAACAAGGAGCAAAAATTCCATGAAAAAAAATTAAGAATATATGTTTTTCATACTTTCCTCTGTCAGAAAAAAAATTGTATTTGATGCAAATGCCTAGGCACACTCTTAAGGTAAACTATTTTATTTAATATATTATTATTTTTTCTTTCCCTTTGGCTGAAGCTAATATTAAGTAAGGTGCAATTTTGAATTCCATGGTCAGGCTTTATTTTAGTTGTTGAAAAGATACTTCATACAAATTTGTAATTTAGTGAGAGTTTTTTTCTTTCAATAAATTCTTTGACAAAGCTTTTTAAAAACTGTTATTTAATCGGAACCATCAGTAAAACAATGAAAATGTAAATAGGATAAACATATTAGAAATAGGTTTAAAATCTTGTTTGAATTATTAGTCAATTACTTCTATTTCACATTAGCATAATTCTGAATGTTTTAAACCTTGGACTACATTTATAGTATATATTCAAATAAGCAAAGAAATGGTGAACATTTCACAAAAATTACTGTTTAAAATTGTATTTATTTGAGAGTGTCACATATTAGATTGATCTATTTACTGCTAATAATAAGACTAATTTTAAAAATAGTTATACTTTTAAAAATACTTTTCTCTAGATTATTATCTATATTTTCAGTTCCATTTTACTTGAATACTGTTCTTTTTAAATTGTTCAAGCTGATTTAAATTACAATTTCAGTCATGAACCAACATTAAAATAAAGTAACAGATTAAAATAAACATAAATCTCATATTAAAATTTCAACTTTCCAAAAAGTATGAAAATCCAGATTGAAAAGATAGGACTTAAGGCATTTTTGCAGGACTGTAAAAAATGTAGACTGAATACCAACAGAAAATGCATTCTACAACCTAGAGATGACAGAATAGAATGAATCCCAAATCATCACCAGATGACTGATATATTGAAAAATGGACTATCTGGCAATCTTAGAAGTGAGAATCATGCATATACTCAGACAACTTGAATCTAGATGATTTAGGATTACTAGTAATAATCAGCATGTTATATGTCCTCTGGCAGACAGTATAGCCAATTCCCAGAGTAATAGACAAAATGCTACTCTCCAAATAATCCTTGAACAATCTTCTGCTGCATTTTGAACATGCAGAAGTTTCTAAGCTAATTATTGTAAAGCAGGGGTGTCAAACTCATCTTGTCACAGGGTCATGTGATGTATCAGAAATCCCCCCCCCTTCGCTAAACCGGGCATGGGCATGGCCAGCACGTGACGCATCTGGCCCGCAGGCTGGGAGTTTGACAGCCCTGCTATAAAGCAGTCCAATATAGAATACATTGAACTAGTGTAGTCTGAAAGTTACCAGATAATACACTACAATGTGATTTTATTTGCAAAGATTCCATTAAAAATATCACAGTAAGTCACAGTTTCTTAGAGCAAATTTGAAACAGCTTTAACTACCTGGGAAAATGTTGTTGGATAGAAGCTGGGTGTGCCTTATGCACAGAATAAAAATGCATATTTGTTGTACATATAGTTGCAGCATAGTACCAGATTGCTGTGTCTTAGTAGCTTATGTTGAATCATCTTCTGTGTTCTAATTATCTACTTTGTCTGTATACTATAAGCTAATTTTGAAGAGAACTAGAGAGCTGTTCAGGAGTGATCCTGTCTTTCACTCTGAAGAGTTCCCTATTCCAAGGGTGATTGACAAAATCACCTTCATAAACAACTGTAAAACACAAAAACTCTAATGGCCACCATCCTTGTGCTTTGAGCAAAAGATCAGACCCACCATGAAAACAGCAATGTGACTCAGCACTGGAATAAATAGGATAGCATTATATTTGTTTTGGCAGCTATGAATTCCTGGAATGCACCAAATAGCACCAGAAATGTATTGTGGGATTTGGCACCAAGATTTGAATCTGCATGAAATATCTTGGAAATATAACTTGTTGCTTAAGGGTAAAGTTTCACCAATATAATAATATCCAGTTATACAGATTCGCCACAGGCTCAGTGGAAGATACTGTAAAGTTCCCATATTGGTGCCTGAAGGCTGTCAAGGAAAAACACACTCAAACTTCATTCTGTATTACAGAATGGTTGTTAAATCATAATATTCCCGATTCCAGGATTCTATCATCCTTGACTCTTTACTGGGTTGTACGCTCCGTAATGTAAACCTGGGATCTTTTTGAACAATCAGCTTCTACACATAGAGTGACCAGGAAGGCCTTTGTCTGATAAACCAGTTGCAACTTATCTGGAATATAATACTTGTACTGGTTGGACTCCATTTCCCAGTCAGCTGGTCAGTAGTTTTAAAGCCCTATGTGACCTGAGTATTTAAGACACTTGTCTTTTTGAAATATACTCTGTCTTATTGAGATGACCACTGAGACTACAAAGAATCCTGACCTATCAGTCATTGTGGCAGAAGGGTGGCCTTATATCATGTATTCTCAACCACAGTTCTCCTCTTATGGAATAGTTTGTCTACTGAGCTGAATTTGTTCCTTCTTCTGGCAACCTTGGAAGATAGTAAGAGCGTGGATTTTCAGGTAGCTTTTGGGGATTCATTCTAGAGCTATAGGTTTCTGTAGTATATATCTATGTACACTGCTTAAAAAAATAAAGGGAACACTTAAAACAACACAATGTAACTCCAAGTCAATCACATTTCTGTGAAATCAAACTGTCCACTTAGGTAGCAACACTGATTGACAATCAATTGCACATGCTGTTGTGCAAATGGAATAGACAACAAGTGGAAAGCATAGGCAGTTAGCAAGGAGTGGTTGCTAACTCCAATAAAGGAATGGTTTTGCAGGTGGTGACCACAGACCACTTCTCAGTTCCTATGCTTTCTGGCTGATGGCTTGGTCACTTTTGAATGCTGGCGGTGCTTTCACTCTAGTGGTAGCATGAGACGGAGTCTACAACCCACACAAGTGGCTCAGGTAGTGCAGTTCATCCAGGATGGCACATCAATGCAAGCTGTGGCAAGATTTGCTGTGTCTGTCAGCGTAGTGTCCAGAGCATGGAGGCACTACCAGGAGACAGGCCTGTACATCAGGAGATGTGGAGGAGGCCGTAGGAGAGCAACAACCCAGCATCAGGACCGCTACCTCCGCCTTTGTGCAAGGAGGGACAGGAGGGGCACTGCCAGACCCCTGCAAACTGACCTCCAGCGGGCCACAAATGTGCATGTGGCTGCTCAAATGGTCAGAAATAGACTCCATGAGGATGGTATGAGGGCCCGACATCCACAGTGGGGGTTGTGCTTGCAGCCCAACACCATGCAGGACATTTGGCATTTGCCAGAGAACACCAAGATTGGCAAATTCACCACTGGCGCCCTGTGCTCTTCACAGATGAAAGCAGGTTCACACTGAGCACGTGACAGACGTGACAAGGTCTGGAGATGCCGTGGAGAATGTTCTGCTGCCTGCACCATCCTCCAGCATGGCAGTGGGTCAGTAATGGTGTGGCCTGGCATTTCTTTAGGGGGTCGCACAGCCCTCCATGTGCTTGCCAAAGGTAGCCTGGCTGCCATTAGGTACCGAGATGAGATCCTCAGACCCCTTGTGAGACCATATGCTGGTGCGGTTGGCCCTGGGTTCCTCCTAATGCTAGACCTCATATGGCTGGAGTGTGTCAGCAGTTCCTGCAAGACGAAGGCATTGATGCTGTGGACTGGCCCATCTATTCCCCAGACCTGAATCCAATTGAGCACATCTAGCACATCATGTCTCACTCTATCCACCAATGCCACGTTGCACCACAGACTGTCCAGGAGTTGAGGGATGCTTTAGTCCAGGTGTGGGAGATCCCTCAGGAGACCATCTGCCACCTCATCAGGAGCATGCCCAGGCATTGTAGGAAGGTCATACAGGTACGTGGTGGCCACACAAACTACTGAGCCTCATTTTGACTTGTTTTAAGGACATTACATCAAAGTTGGATCAGCCTGTAGTGTTTTTTTCCACTTTCATTTTGAGCGTAACTCCAAATCCAGACCTCTATAGGTTGCTAAATTTGATTTCCATTGATAATTTTTGTGTGATTTTGTTGTCAGCACATGTAATGAACAAAGTATTTAATAAGAATATTTCATTCATTCAGATCTAGGATGTCTTCCTTTTGTGTTCCCTTTATTTTTTTGAGCAGTGTATAAAGACCTGTGCTATTTTTCTTATTGATATTTTAAAATGGAATTGTACAAATAGATAAACTAGAAACTCCATAATCAGTCATACTATTTTATGAAATTATTATTGAGAGGACCATACACAAATAAAATTCTTACCTTATCCTGGAGTTCTGAAGAAAAGGAAAGAAGAATAAAAATCTATTCTCTCCAGGCATCCTGGTAAAAATAACCTATTTTTAAGAACCATAGCTATAATCTGTTCTCCCTTCTGGAACCCACTTCACAATAGAATGAGAAGTTAGAGTTCATCTATTCTCCTAGCCAGGTTTCAATTTTATCCAACATAATCAAATCATACAATCATACATTTTTTCTCTAAAATGATCTGTACTTAACAAAAAAGATGAAATTATCCATTTAAAATTCTTCTCTTATTTTGCCATCAGTTCTATTCCTCACAACTAGAATCACTAGTCCTACTTTATGGAACAATTCTGCTATTCCTCCCTCAACCATCCTATAATAAGTCTGTTTAAAACTATGAAAACAGACATTAAACAGTTCCTCACCAAAGAACTTGGGTAGTAAGTTTAGAGGTGGACAGGAGGCAGGCTATCTACTGGTAGCTGTATCCATGGCGTGATTCTATCTTTAAAAGTCAAAAAATTTAACACTACAACTCTCACATGGGCTCCAAATTCTGGCTGATAAAATGGTTTTAGAGCTAAAGCTTATCAGGACAGGCAGGATAAAGGCAAAAATATTTACAGCACTTTTTTCTCACTATCTCTAGGTCAAAAAGGAAAGGGAAAACAAACTCTCAAGTGATTTCTATGGCTAGGTTCATACATGCTAAGTCATTACTTAATTGTAACTTATTTCATGTTAAGCTATAAAATGATTTATTTGGTTTTGTCTTTCTATCTTGTGTGAAAAAGTTTCTATTTTTGTTTATAGTCCAAGGCATTTATTTACTTGTTTGCTTTAGAACAGATTCCTTTATTTAACAATTTAAGAGTAAGATGTAGGCTATAAGCTAATAACAATAGAAAGTCAGCAATTGTTGACATACATAACTTTAAGGAAAATAATGACAGAAAATCTGTCTGTTTTGATGTTGACCAATATGATCAAGCAAAGATTAAGAACACTTTTTGCTGGCTTAGTTGGGACATGTGTTCAAATAAGCCATGACATAATCAGTCTTAGGATGTGCCCATTCCAGCTTTCATTTATTTCCAGAAAGGGCATTTAAATGTCCCTGTAGAGAAGTTCATACTTGGGAATATTTTTTGGATCAATTGGGCTTCGTACAATGAGTTTTCCACGCATCGCTCCACGATAGATCACTTCAATCAAATCTATGAAGTCTTGTTTTGTTTTGAAACTTCCCACAAATTTGGTATGATCTGGAGATCTGTTTAGGAAAAATAATAATATAAAGCCAATTTTAAACAATGTTAAAATTGAAATTCAAATATACAAGTAGTTCAAAATCTGAATCTACGAAGATCATTTTCACAAATTTATTTATTTATTTATTTTAGGTTTTATATACCGCCCTTCTCCCGAAGGACTCAGGGCGGTGAACAGCCAACTAAAATACATGTAGACAAATATAAATAGTTAAAAAAGAATTAAACCCTAGGCTGTCCCTATAAAAATGTAAAAAACCCCAATTAAAATAAATTAAAACTTTGTACACCCATCCCAACTAATCTAAAAACCCCATTTAAAAATCCCATTTGAGTCAGCTCAGGCCGGCCTGCTCGAAGAGCCAAGTCTTCAGGTCACGTCTGAAGGCCCTCAGGTCACTGGTCGTTCGTAGTCCAGGGGGCATCCCGTTCCAGAGGGCGGGTGCCCCCACAGAGAAGGCCCTGTTCCTCGGCGTCACCAGGCAACACATAGAAGGCGTCGGGACCCGGAGGAGACCCTCTCTGTGGGAGCGCACCGGTCGATGGGAGACTACTGGCAGAATGCGGTCTTGTAAGTATCCTGGTCCGATGCCATGGAGCGCTTTAAAGACCAAAACCAGTACTTTAAAGCGAACCCGGAAGGCCACCGGCAACCAATGCAGCTCGCGCAGGAGGGGCGTCACGTGGGAGTATCTCGACGCCCCCATAACTACCCGCGCGGCTGCATTTTGTACCAGTTGAAGCCTCCGGGTGCTCCCCGCAGGGAGCCCCATGTAGAGGGCATTACAGTAGTCCAGACGGGAGGTGACCAGGGCATGAGTGACTGTGCGTAAGGCGTCCCGATCAAGAAAGGGCCTCATCTGGCGTATCAGGCGAACCTGATAAAAAGCCCCCCTGGAGACGGCCGTAATATGATCTTCCAAAGACAGCCGTACATCCAGGAGGACACCAAGATTGCGAGCCCCTTCTGTGGGGTCAAGATCTCATCCCCAATAGCCAGCGACGGAGTCAGCTGACTATATCGGGCCGCCGGAAACCACAGCCACTCGGTCTTGGAAGGGTTGAGTCGAAGCCTCATATATATTTGTTAGCATTTTATATAACCTTGTAAGATCAAATTAAAAGTTTATCGAGTCTAGTATATTTCTCAAGAATCATCATAAATGGGTAATGAAACTTATAGCTTCAGGACCTATGACCAGGAGTTTCAATTTAGACATTATGGCTAACAATCAATGACAAAGTAATACCTATTTCTGATATAAAGCTGATTTACAAGATGTGCTTCATAATATAAAATTAACTGCAACTGTATTTTATGATAGAACTATTTAGATACAGATTCATTATGCCTGGTAATATGTTTTATCATTTGTAATAGGACTCCATTTTCAAAAATCCAACTTGGAATCTAAAATCCATAGTCTTCACGATTAATTTCTTAACTTTTGTGGATTGATACCATTCATCAATATAATAAACAATATGTGAGTGTTTGAATTAATGCCTGCCATAGTTTGCTGAATACAATTGCATACAGAAGTTTAGACTCCTCTGGTTGAACTGTATGTTTCTAACTAAACCGAACCTGTTGCAATCACTATATGACACAGGTTAAAAATATTAAATTTTGGCAACTGTTAATGAGTTTTTTTATTTTCATCTTGCCATTTCACCTACTTCCCATCCCCATACACCTTGTGATATAAATCATGCCAACCCTTCTCTATAACATTCAACTCACTGCTTGCATATTCTGCAAACAAATTCTACCTATCCAAATTAATAGGCAAAAAGTATGTCAAAAAATATTTCCTGGCTTTCCGCATTTTTGTTTGATTTTGCCTTGGTATATTCTGTGACCTAATTAAATCACAGTAATTCAGGCCAAAATCTAACTATATAATGGCTCTACATAATAAACAGACTAAGTCACAGAATAATAAAATTAATACCAACAAGCTTTAATCACACTTAGGCTACATGCAAACTAACTTACCCATAATCCACTTTTATGTGTTGCCCATTGAAAAAGAAGACAGTTGATGGAATATAACTAATATCAAAATACTGGGTGTACACTGGAACCTTGCTCACGTTCACTAAATAAATTGCAGCCATTTTACTCAAATCATGAGATGTTTTTGCAAGCTGTCAAGAAACCAAATTTATGTGATATACTGGATGCATGAAGAAAGGAGTCAAAGCTTTTAATAATAGCAATAAAAACAATAATTTAAACCTCAATATACGGATATCCTTCGTGATTGAAAAGACATAAAAGTTGGATTATAATTACATGTACTTTTTGAAATACTAGTAATAATTGTAGCTTGGATAGCAAGGATAACAAGAATACTATTTAACAATCCATCCATTTAAATTATTAAGAGAGGCCTTGCTGTAGATTCTGCTAGCATCAGATGTATGTCTGATAAAAAATACAGGTGACAGTTTTGTTCACTGAAATATGCCAGTTTAGGAAATCTATCTGACCTCCTTTGGCATCAAATGAAAATATTTTAGTATGGGGGTGCTTGGTGCTCTCCGAGCTTGGTTATTTTCTTGCAGACGTTTCATTACCCAAACTAGGTAAAATCATCAGTGCTAATCTATGAATCTTTTTCATTAGTTAATGAAAAATTATGCAAGAAAACTGAGCTACAAATATTCTCCTTTAGTTTAGTATCAGCAGACAATTTGCGACGTACGCCGCTTAGATTCGGGGACTGCAAATAAATAAAAAACAAATGCCGGCTTACAATGTTATCCAATTGCAGGCAGACATTATCTTCATCTCTACCAAAGCGAAGAACCAGGACTTTCTCCGCCACAGTCTTAATCGCTTCATCCACTTCTTTTTTGCTGTTTAACTGAGGCAACAAGAAACTCATGCCGTCTGACAAGACCGGATAGTGCCTCACGATAGCAAACATGCACGCGCGTAAACTTGTTTTTTCTGGAGGAGTGGGGAAAGGAAATTTTCAACGAGGCCCAGTGAATGACAAGGACTTCCTCCAATCAATGGCAACTACCGCTACAGAGCTTGTTTTCGCTGACGGAACCATCCGTCAGAGTCTTAGTTCTAGGGTTTCCAACGGGAAATGTTTAGGGACGGACCCATTTCGGCCAGGCGTGCTTAAATGTGCATGTTGGTAAGTATGCGAGATAGTAACAAAGTAAGATTGTTCATTAAAACAGCGTGCAGCCTCATGAATTCAGTCCATTTCATCATCTAAGAAAATGGACTCTCCAATAATAGATTTGGTTTTGCAAAATTAATATTGTTGCCCCCTCTTTGAAATTCTTCAATAGATGGTATTCATTTTAAATATGGGAAAGAGGTGATGGCTGTTGTAATGTTGCCGCGTTTGTCCGTGGATGAAATAGAAAAAGAAGAATGAAGAAACGCATTGTATTATTTCTGATGCTTATTAGGCATATTTACAGTGAAACTTGTGTTTGTCTATCAGAAGGAAGTTCCACTGAAACCAGTGTGATTTCTTCTTATGTTACACAGCTAGCCAGCCTTAGCTGCTCTCGGAAAACTACAGCAGTGAAACTGATTTAGATTAGAAATCACCAGAAATACCTGCGTGGTAGATTAGAAAATAGTGAAAACACACAGGAAAGAGGTAGCAAATAGATATTATTGCCAAGAGAATTGTGTGCTGGTGTGGTCACCGATAGTTTGTACTCTTTAATAAATTGCCTGTATCCCACTGAAAATAATGTGGTTTACTGTAATAAACCTGCTGGGAGGTGGCCATTTTTCAGTAATATGTGGATTTCATGTATGTATAGGACTATATATTACAATTCTAATATTAAAATCAGATTTTTGTACACATAGTTAAAAAAATATTAAATCTAGTTGGACATGCTTCATAGTAAGGAGAAAAGTAATAAGCTCATTGTCTGTTTTTCATAATGTTTTGTCCATGGTTTCATTAGCTTCCCTGTTTTGGGAAGGGTTAAGCCTTTTTTCTGTATGTGACCTCATCTTTTTAATAATACTTTTATTAAACATTACAATTAAAAATACAAACTAATAAAAATAAAAAGTGCAGAAAGAAGGAAAAAATAGAAAATATCTTGCTTACTTTTCAGTCAATTTCAGACAGAAACAACATTTTTGCCCTTATCCTGGATTGACTCGGAATTGGGGAGGGCTGCATGATGTGCTAATTTGGCTTCTTTCTCCAGTATTGATTTCAATTGGGGATTGGGGAAGAGATTCCACTACTGGCCCCTACAGCTCATCTATTGCCATAGAATGTGATATCATCCTTATGTAGATAATACCCAATTATATACTGTATATTTGCCCTTAGCAAAATAAATGCCTAGATTAAGATGTGAGAGTCTGAATGAGATGTTAGGGCTTTAACTGAAATGAAGCAGAAACTAGTTTTACATTTCTTAAAGCTGTTGGTCTTCTCTAGAACTTCAGAGGTGTGTTACTATACAAATATATCAAGTGACCAAGTATTTAAAAAATAAAAGTTAATATAATTTTGTAAAATACATTTAACCATACCTGTATCTCTGTGTTTTATAGTACAAGTACCTCCATTCATTCTTCATTCACTTTACTTTTTTATTTCTCCTGACATTCTCAGCTTATACTGCCATACAGCAAAGTTGCCTGAAGCATATATTTACATAGTTTATTTCAATATTCATTTCTTGCAACAAACCTATATATTAAACAACTCATGCAGCCATCCCATAAGCAAACTCCATATACATCTTAAGATACATATACATCAAAACCACTGTTTTCATAGTTTTGCAGTAGTCATTCTTATATTTCCTTTTTTATTGACAGCTTCTTTTACTTTCATTCTACTAAGCATCTTTTTAATACAGTACTACTTTTTAATGTAACTCCATACCCTTCTGCCCATACCCTTCTTTAACAAGTTATTTTGTCTTTGTTTCTAGCAGCTTCCATATAATTTTCCTTACATGTACTTAACAGTTATAAATGATGTCTCACATTCAAAATATCTCCTTACTCTTGTGTCTTTTATTACCCTCATTGCATCATATTCAATTAAATCAATTGTGAATTTTATTTTTCACTTTTCTACTTTAACTGTGCTTTTAAACTTGCTATACTATTTCTTATTCCCTTTTGCATCGTTTATGTCTGTCTTTTTCCTTAAATAGATAAATAACCAGAAATTCCAGTATTCCATGACTCCTGAATCTAAACAGTAGGCTTGACTACTGTCTATTTTGCATTATTGACTTAGTCAGTAGGAAGCTGAGTTTCTAAAAAATATGATTGAAATCACAAAAAGGCTACTTTTTTCAGTTTAAAATGTCTTGTATATCTCTCTCTGATCTTAATATTTTTATTTTCAGCACTTATGTGTCACTTCACTATTTGCAATCTATTCAGAATCATAAGAATTGGGTAGAATAAAATGCAATAAATAAAATCAGTTGGTATTACTGATGGTTATAATTATGATAAACAATTTCAGGTTTGTTTTTCTAAACTAGCTTTTATTTTCTATATATGTGTGACTGCAGGTATTGGACATCACAACTCTCAATTCTGATCTTTTTCAACATGCATTTATTGAATTTGATTAGACCTGCCTTCAGATTGATTGCACCGAAAATGACAAAATATGGGTTATTTTTAACAATGCCTAGCAAAATCAGTACTTGTGGAACATTGAGGATGATTTATTTGAACAAAAATATTTCAAAAAGTGCTGATGAGAACATAGATCTAGATGAATGGAAATTGGTTGTGCTTTCTGGCTTGGAAAAAGAAGCATTTGAAAAAGCATCGCCTGAGGAAGAACCTAATATAGCAGCTATTAAGGAATACATTGACATGTGTAGGCGTTTAGGTAAAGCTGCTCCAGAAAATATTACTGAAGAACAGTTAAAGAGGTTGATTGAATATCCTTCTGTTACTTCAAGAAATAGGTATTTGGCCTTTTTGGCTTCAAAAGAAATGAGAAAGAATGCCGAAAAAGAAAAAAAGAAAAAAGAACAGGAAGAAAGGGACGAACTTAGGAAAACAATGGACAATGAAGAGCAAATACCAAAAAATAGATTGTTTCGGGCCATTTGGGACTCCTCAATGGATGTTGTCTACAATTGGAAAGCTGCTCAGGCTATGAGTTTTGGTCAGCCTCTGGTATTTGACATGGATTTCAATGATATGTCAGAGAGAGAGATGCAGAATACAGTGAATCAGATGATGGAATGTGAAGGAGCCAATCGTAAAACTGTAGAACCATTCCATTTATATTACTGTAATTTTAAAGAAGATGGTCCGTACCACAAAGAATTTCTCAAGCGTTATGGAGATGCATGGGACAATTTGTTTGTGACAGTGACAGAAAAGTCTTATGTTGAATTATTTCCAAGGGATCAGATTGTCTACTTAACTGCTGATTCTCCAAATGTAATGGAAACATTTGACCATAATAAAATCTATATAATTGGATCCCTAGTTGATAAGTCAATAAGGAAGGGAGTCTCTCTTGCTCGTGCAAAGCGCTTGAAGTTGGCAACAGCACAACTTCCTCTAGAAAGATACTTTCATTGGAAAAGTGGAGCCAAAGTTCTTACTTTGGATCAAATGATAATGATCTTAATAACTCTGAAAAATACTGGAAATTGGAAGGAAGCTCTAGAGTTTGTTCCAAAAAGAAAGCATGAAGGATTTTTAGATCCATCTTTGCAACATTTTATTCAGAGGCAAAAGAATAAAAAAATGTCTCAGCAAAACTTCAAAAAAAAGCTATTGGTAGAGGAGCTCTCCAAGAAACGTTTGTGGAATGGATTGTGGGAAGAGTAGTGTATAAAACACTACTATCTATAACTATGACTGGTATAAATTTCATGTAAAATAACATTTGTCCTCAGAAAGCTTTCAACTTCCACAAAATAAAGAATCCGATAATGATAAAACATAGTTTTACCACAGGAAAACTCTGTAAATATATAGGAAGCATCACTTCTGACTGCTGAGAAAGCTTCTGTAATACACAATGGGGCTGAAAAACAGGTTAAAGACAATAACAGTAATTGTTAATGCGTGTCTGTCACTAACCCCAATGTAGTATTGTATATGCTTTTTCTCTGCTTCCCATTGCGTTGCCTCATACAACAAAGTTATGTAAACATAGTTTCCCAATTTTGACACAGGGGAATTTGTGGTTACTGTGAATTTTGCTAAACAAGAAGTTCAAATTGTTCTGATTGTATGCAGGAATAATTACTATGTGAGGAATGTAACTATTAAAAAGGTGTGTCTTTTTATTTTACAGGAAAAAGTTGAATAATACTCAATTGTTTCAATTGTTAAGGTATAATTTAAAAAGTTATATTTGTTAAATATAAAAGGCTACTTACTAAAACATGTTTTAAATGTTGTTTTTGATCTAATTATTTTATAATTGTATATACCTTGTCTTTTGATCAAATGATCTAAAAGGAAAAGGTGATTTGCCACAATTTTAAATACATCAAACATACAGTGCAAAAATATTAACAATGTTTAAAATATAGCAAGATTGTGAATATTCCATTCAAGCTTCCCATCTACAAAAGTTAAGCTTCCTTTAATGTTTCTATAGTGACCAGAGATAAAAAGGGTCTGTGCAAAAGGGAGAAATGCAAAACATTCAACGAATGGACCATTCACCACCACGCTGCTTCGAGAGTCCAGCACTGGATATGACTCCACCCTCTGATGTCATTGAGCTGAGTCTGCCACTATAAAAAGCCTGCCTCTGCTGAGAGCCCCAGCTTTTTGATTCAGCTCTTTGACATTAAGAGCTAGTGTCTCTGGAAGTCTTTACAGCTTGCTTATAGCAGCGTTCTACTAATCATTGAAAACATTAAAAAGAGAAAATATACCATCAGCACAGCTACCGGGGCTCTGGTAGAGCTGCGCCTGCAGGGAGAGCAGGGATCCGCTCTTCTGCGCTGATCAGCTGTCCCAGCAGGGCGCTGACAAATAAGTACGGCCTGGGAGAGCCACGGAGCCTCCCACGCCATTTCCTTGGGGAGAGCTGCTTGTTTAAGAGCATTTGGACTGGAAGACCACCTGCATGGTTTTCTGCGGGGCGTGTCTCCCGGCGCACTAATTTTCAGCCCTCAAACTACAAGTAAAATGGCTGGCCTCCCACACGGCCTCCCAGCAGAGGTAGGTCCAATATCGATTGTGCCTCCCAGCTGATGTTCGGGGCCTAGCGCGGGGCCTTCCCCTGTTCGGATGCAGTGTTACCACAGCCTTCTCAGCTAATTAGCCAAAGACAATAAAATACTCCTTAGAGTGAGGTAACAGGACTTTAGCTGCCTAACCAGGTTTCCTCAGCAAACCCCTGGCCTTGTGGCTGGCAGCCATTTTGGGATTGCGTTCTTTTGGGTGCCATTTTGTGGAGGCCTCAAAGCAGGGATCCAATCAGTCTGGACTGCATCTCGGAAGACACTCCTTGTGAGGAGCTGACAGTACCTCCAGTGTTTCTTCCTAGAGAAATGGAGTGCGACTGGGCCCAACCTGGACATCAAACATGGAGACCACTCTAGTCTCTGAGGTATCAAGAAGGCCTCTCAAGAGTCCTTTCAGCCAATGGGGAGGCAGCAACGAAGATCAAGGCCAAACACCCTAGAAAACTTCAAAATCAGAACTTAGAGCTGAAAGGAGGAGGCATGCTGCACTAGAAAAACAGTTTGCCAAAAACTCCCAGCAATTAAAGGAACAGGGCCTTTCTCAGTCATGAGAATCTCAGGCCTATACAGATCAGGTCCCCAGATTAGGTGCGTCAGAAGGTAGTTTAGCAAGTTACCTTCAGGCACAGTCCCCGGAGCGGCATGATGAGGCCTCTGTGATGACCTGGAGTGTAACACAAACATAACAAAGTCCAAAACGTAAATAAATGCTTCCAACTTTAATGCTTCCAACTTGGCCCCACTGTTCAATAATTCTCAGAGATAAAACATATTCAAAAATAGTCTTCAAAAGAAAGCAATACAGTCTGAACTTAATGAGCAGATGGGGTAAAATAAAAAACTAAAATAAACTACAATGAAGGAATTTCCACAATGGACCAGAATAAGTAATTACCAACTTCAAGGAGATAACAAGGCACAGTCTGTGGGAAAGAGGCCAACCAAGATAACTTCAGCCCAAAATAACACACTTTGCTTTCTGGCAACACTGCTTTAATCATCTCTCTTATATACTGTTTTCCCCAGCTGCAACCAATGAGGGGGATCATGGCCGCTTCCTCTCTCATAAGCCAAATTGTTTCCTTCTCTGCTCCTCCCTGCGTGCCCTACGATGAAGAGGGATGAGCGTGGTTCTTCCTCTGACTTCCCCCCCAGCATCTGCCTTTCCCCAGTCTCCACAACCTCCGGAGCCACACCTCCTCTCCCTGTCGGCTGTTCTTCCTGTCCCTCAGAGTCTTGACTCTAACAAGGGCATGACATCTCCTTTCACCAAAACCTGAGCAGGTCTGGGCCTTGCTTCAGGCCAGCTAAATGGGATACCAGTATTTACAATCCTCAGGGATTTTTGCCCCAAGGAGGATATAGGCCTAGGGCAAAGGCCTCCTTCACCCCCACTGTGGCTGGGTTTCACCCAGGGGTTCCACCTCCAGTTGATAGGCCTGGAGATATACAAACCATGGTTTCTGTGGCAGTGAGGCAAGGCATCGCTGAGGGGTTCCAGCAGTTCCTTTGCCCAGCAAGTGGGGCCCCTAGTATCCTATCCTCTTTCTATCAGGAAAACCCCCCTATGCAGAGGGAGATCTCTAAGCCCCCCAATTTTCTGTACTCTTCCTCTATCCCTTACTGAGGAGAGCAGGAGAACAGAGTTTCCTTACATCCCTCTGAACATAGCAGATCCTCTATGTCAGAGGAGGAGGAAGGGGAGCTCAGGGATTTCAATCTCTGATGAGGAGCCTAGGCCAGAGCAGCCCACCTCTACGTCTGTCTTCACACCTTCACTATTCAGGCCCTTACTCCATAAGCCTTTAGTTACTGCACAACTGAATCCTGAGGAGGTGGCACCCGAACCACAGCTGGACCTCATGGTCCAAGGGGACACATTATTTTCTAAACCTGTGGTCCAAAATGAGGTGTTCCCCTCTCCATTATTATTGGACTTGGTGAAGGATCAATGTGCTGCTCCTCTGTCAGGGCTTCACCCCTCATCCCAGGACAAGAGATATTTTAATGTGGGACCTTCTCTGACCAATGCCCTAACAGTACCAACATTAGATGCTCCAGTGATAGTTACCTTTGCATTCTCCAGAACCCCAACAGAACTGGAGGATGTCTTGAGGTCTGATGATAAAAGATCAGAGCAAACTCTGAAATGCACACATCAGGCTGCATTTTGGGCACTGCGGCCTTGTTCTTCATGAGGTCAGCAATACGTTGGTTACACCAATTCCAAAATCTGTTGCCAAGCAACAATGCCAGGTCCCACCAAGACATAAATAATAGCCGCAGCAGAGTTCACGGCCAATGCCACACTAAGCTCTGCCAGATTTGCGTCTAAGGCAATGGCTTCCTTTGTGGCTATGAGGCACCTTCTCTGGATGTGCAACTGGCAGACTGACTCCTAGCACAAGTGGAAGCTGGCAGCTGCTCCATGCTCTGGAGAAATCCTGTTCAGAATGGCCTTGGAACCGTACCTGGTGGAGACCAGGGATAAAAGAAAGGTGCTGTCATCTACCATAAAAGATCAGAATTCCAGCGGACGCCATACTTCAGGCCTCCCACCTTCTATCATGAAGTCAACCCTCGATTCCCTCAGGCCCAGAGACACACCAGGAACAATGCCCGGACCGGGCAAGCAGACCACAACAGTTCTCTGGTAAGCAGTCCTTTCGAGGGGGAGGAGGTCATTCATTCTGACATTCTAAGTAACTGCATTCACTCCCATCAGAGGTCATCTGACCTTTTTTGTCTCAAGATGGGAGGAGTCAACAACGCCTGGGTTCTCAGGACTGTATTATCTGGCTTTCACCTCTCCCTTCCTCTGAGGTTTTTTGTTTGCTGTCCAATTTCTTGGGACAGATCCAAAGGGGCTCTTATGGAATCAGTCATCCAACACCTGGTGGACATCAGAGCCATAGAGACAGTTCCTGTGGATCAGCGGACGTTGGGATTCTACTCCCACTTCTTTGTAATTCCAAAGACCTTGGGAGAGTGGAGAGCAATCCTCAATCTCAAGTCCCTGAGCAGATTCATTCCCTACAGGCGCTTCAAGATGCAGGTGTTACACTCTATTCTTCAGAGCGTCCAGGAGGACGATCTCTCATCCATAGACCTCGCAGAGGCTTACCTCCATATTCCAATCTGGCCCTCTCATCGCCAGTTCTTGCGCTTCTGTTATAACAGTACTATCAGTATCGGGCCCTTCCATTTTGCCTTTCATCAGCCCTAGGGGTCATTACCAAAGTCTTGGCAGCATTGGCAGCGTACCTTCGAGCCTTGCCAGTGAGGGTCCAATGCTACCTGGATGACATTCTGACCCAGTCTACCTCCATCCAGGCAGCCAACCATGACCTTCGGACCATGATGCAGCTCTTGCAAGAGCATGGATTCTCCATAAACCTCATCAAGAGCCATTTTCTATCAACAACCTGCCTGCTACACCTCGGGGTGATCATCTATACCACTCTCTGTGAGGTCTTCCTTTCCCCGGAGCGACATGAGAGCCTCAACAAATTGATCAGCCAAGTTCGTCAGCTTCACACCGTTCCTCTGTCTCCTGTCACAGCTGCTTGGGAAGAGATCTCTTGCATTGATGTCATGCCATGGGCACATCTACACACCTGCACCTGCAATGGTTCCTCCTCCTGTTTCAATGGGTGGGGACTAGCCATTCGGCCAGCAGGGTCCACCACCCTCCACAGGTTCTTCACTCCTTTCAATGGTGGCAATCTCAAGTCATTTTGAAGGGGCAGCTTTTCAAGGAACCAGACAAGATTGTAGTCACTACGGATGCCAGCCTTTACGGCTGGAGGACTCATCTTCAGGCCCCTTGACTCAAGGTCACTGGCCTCATACAGACACCTCTCACCCTATCAACGTACTAGAGCTCAGGGCAATCTTCCTGGTTCTGAGACGCTTCCAAGACAAAGTATCAGGGTCCCACATGCTGGTTATGACAGACAATATGGGCCCATGTCAACAGGAGGGGGGGACCAGGTCCAGGGCCCTGATCCAGGGAAGCAGAACATCTGGGGAAGTGGGCAGAGAGGAAACTTCTGTCCCTCAGGGCAGACCACATCTCAGAGGTCGACAATTCCCAGGCAGACTGGTTGAGTCGAACTCAAGTCCCCAACTCAGAGTGGAGCCTACATCTATCCCTGTTCCAAGAGTTGTCCCTCCAATTTGGACCTCCAGTGGTGGACCTATTCGCCACTCCCCAGAACGCACAGGTAGGCAGGTTCTCCTCCAGGTTTCCAACCCAGGGAGTGGGGGGAACCAATGCATTTTGGAGCAAGTGGCCTCCAGGTCTCCTTTACACCTTTCCCCCTTTTCTGATCATTCCGGACGTCATTCGGAAGATGTTGGAGGAGAAGGTGGAACTAGTACTTCTGGTGCTGCATTGGCCCAGGAGGACCTGGTTCGCTGACCTAGTGAATCTGTTGATTCAGAATCCGTGGAGAATCCCGGCTAACAGAATTCACTCAGTCAAAGGGCCCTTCTAAATCCAGAACCCCAATGGTTCCAATTGGCTGCGTGGCGTTTGAGTGGCAATCGTTAAAGGAGTCCAACCTATTGGTCAGGGTTATTGAGACCATTCAGGATCTCATAAACCATCAACCAACAGGTTTTACGATGCCACCTGGAGGAAGTTTTGTGGATGGTGCTCTGAGAGGTCCAGGGCCCCTACTTCGGCATCAGTCCCTGAAGTGTTACAGTTTCTCCAGAACGGGTTGAACAAGGAGCTTGTGCCAAACACCTTCCACCATCAGGTGGCGGCCTTAGCGTTGGTCCTGTCATGGGATAAGTATTCGTCTCTCTCCCATCACCTCTCAGTCCATAGATTTTTGAAAGGAGCCACTAATATGCATCCTCTCATCATCCATAGGTATCCTATTTGGGACCTCCCTACAGTGCTTCAGGCCTTGATAGGTCCACCATTTGAACCCTTATGGATGGTGGGCTTTCGTCCCGTGATGCTCAAGGTGGCCTTCCTGGTGGCGATCATGTCAGCCAGGAGGGTTTCTGAGCTGGCGGCCCTCTCTGTGAGGCATGATCTCTATATTTTCCATGATAACCGGGTAGTGTTGTGTTTGGACCCTTTGTGCCAAAGATTAATTCTTGATTCCGTAGGGCATAAGACATTGTATTTCCTGACTTTTGTCCCAGGCCTCAACATGTGTTGGAAGAGAAGTGGCACACATTGGGTGTGCAAAGGGTGCTCTGGATTTATATAAAACACACTGCTTCCTTTCGCAAAACTGAAGCAGTGTTTGTGTCCTTCCAACCTGTCTTCTTGGGTTCTAAGGCTTCTTCTCCCATGTTGAGCAGATGGATCAGGGCATGCATTTCTACCACCTATGAGACCTTGGGCCTGCCAGTTCCCAAGAAACTGACAGCACATGCTACTTCGAGTGCAGCGACTTTGGCAGACTGGGCTACCCAGGCACCTATTGATATTTGTAAAGCAGCTACCTTGAATTCGCCTTCTCCATTTATCCAGCACTATTGGCTGGATTCCTTTGCCTCTGCAGAAGCAGCATTTGGACGAAGGGTACTTCAGAAGGTGCTTCCAGTGTCAGATTGATGGGGCCAGACAGAGGCCCTCTCTGGGGCATGTAGGCTTTGGTATGTCCCAGTGCTGGACTCTTGAAGCAGCATGGTGGAGAAGGGGCATTGGTAGACTTACCAGTGAACACCCTTTCTAAACACACTGCAGGAGAATCCAGCCGCACCCTGTGCCATCTAGTCTCCTTTGAGGAGCGGGTTATTCTCATTGTTTTGTTTTTGTTTTCCAGAGACACTCTTAAGTCTGTCAAGTTGTTCACCAGAAAAACTGGGATTCTCAGCAGAGGTTGGCTTTTTATAGTGGCAGACTCAGCTCGATGACATCAGAGGGTGAAGTCATATCCAGTGCTGGACTCTCCTGCAGCGTGTTTAGAAAGGGCATTCACTGGTAAGTCTACCAACTCCCCTTCTCTACACAAAACCACCAGTTTGGGATTATCTATATTTGGTCCAACATATGTTCATATTTACAGATCACCACAGGGTCCCATTGCAGCTAAGGGGAAGGAAGATGTGAAGAATATCAGAAGAAAGAGCAGGAGGCTGGTAGAATGTGCCACGTTTCATGTGCAATGGCAGTGGCAGCACTTATTTGGAAGAAAGATGCTGATAGTGTGGAAAATTGATTCCTTTAATCCAGTGAAAATACATTGACAAGCAGGAATATGTTTGTTTTAGCTTTTTAATGGCTGTTGCTAAGAACATATGCCAATGCTATAAATATTAACTTTTACTCTTGTGTAATACAAGCAAATTAACAGTATTATGTATATTGTTTGGCTAAATTGTTCATATTACATGGAATACAGAATCTTAAAAAGTTAGAAATGCAAGTTGTACACACTGATTTTCCATATTTATTACCTATTTGTTCTTTCTATCTATATGGCTGGTTTACTTAAGGATAATTGTATTGGGCCTATTTTCTAATAGTGCTAACTTACATTTTTTTATACAGGACTAGGAATATCAGATGGTGGATGATGCATAAATCATGCAGAGAAAATGGAGTGGGGGGAAAAACATCCCATCAGCTTTGCCCCATTATTCCATCTGATACCTCTGAGTTTGTCTCGGCTGAGACTTGCAATCAGTTGGTTGAACTCTCACTGTTCAAAATGGTTCAGTTGAACTTTTGAGCCAAAATACATTTGTTTCATGCACAAAATAATTTTCCATGGAAAGTTCTTGTCTTTAAAAATGTTCTGCTGTGGGCATAATATTTTAATAATATATCATTATATTAGTGAACACATTTAAGAGAGGTCAGATCCTCTTTGATTTGTTCTGTCTTATATGGTACCTCTTCTGAGTTTTAGCACTGTTTGGCAACTGTTGGGTATGTCTGTGTGTCACACTTCAAATTACAAAACCTGCTAATTAAAAAAAAATCTTAGTATCCTTGATCAAGAGGCAAAGCAATGAGTTGTGATGAGTTTAAATTACTTCCTGGGGACAGGACTTGTAAATGTTGGGTGGCATGTCTCATTCTTTCTGTTGTTATCTTTGAAATATACATATATGTATTGAACGTTGACCTCCAGTTGGTGAAGAGGAAGAAGTAGGAATTGAGGAATCAGCCGCTGTTAGTTTCCTACTCATTTCAAACAATTCAAAATCTTCATGTTCTTCTAGACCTTAATCCACTCGTGTAATGACCTATTGTAATTTCAAGTAGAAATAGTGGAGAAAAAGAAAAAGCAGAATAAAAGAAAAATTTCTTCAGATTCATGCACATGCTTCAAGCTGAAGCAAAAGATGAGAGAGCTAAGGTGCTGAGAGTGCCTGGGTTTTATACCACCTGTTGGGATTTGAATTGAAGCTTGTATTCTGATTGGTTGTCAGACTCCCATGAGGGGCAACTCTATAGGCTGTCCTGAGTTCCAGGCTTGGTTGAGCCTTGCTGGATGATTATGCCCTTAAAAGGGCTTTTGGCAATTGCTATATCTTTACCTGCAGATCCTTGTTATGTAAAGTATTCTGGCCTAGGCCTTAATGGCCCACCCATTAACAAAGGTGGGGGTGAGTTTCTGTTTCTGAGTTTCTATTCTTCTTAGAGGAAATATTCTGCTTTTTTAATATTTCCTAGGCTATTTCAATTTTCTAGGATACAGGTGGTGCTAACTTCCTACAACTGAATATCTAGTATTCTGATGTGCTTAACATTTTATTTCTTTATTGGCCTTATTATAGTAATATGTACCTGGCCTGGGCTAGGTACACACAAAAAAAGGCTGGGTCATGTAGGAATTTATTGAGAAATACAGGGACTGAGGTGAAAATGGAAAGTTAAAAAAATATAGAATTCAGTGACAAATTAATTTCATGAACATGTCCATCACTTAACCAAGAGTAAACCTGAAGTAGAATGAGCCCGATACATTTTAAAATAAGTGACCTATATATATGTTACTGCTTTTATCCCACCCAGAGCCCCTCTATGAGGGAGATAGGCAGTTAAGTTTAATAATAAGAGGCTGATTTGAAAGATGGTTTATTGATGAAGCAGAACCACATGTGTTTCTGAACAGCTGACAAAATGGAGTTGAAGTGGAGGAGGGTTATACCTTCTTTGGGCTTTGTTTTTGAACTTCCTGTTTCAATGCAAGAACATGTCCTTTAATATTCTATTGGCTGTTGTCAGATATAAGGGTCATAGCTGGCTCTATAAGCAAAACAGGGAATGCAAATCTTAGGTGTTTGAGTTAATTTTGTCAATCTTTTGTTTGTTGTTTTTCTGAGTTTCTGTCTTTTTGTTCTGTTGTTTCAGTTTCTGTTCAGTCTTTTTGAATTTATTACCAAATCTGTATTTCTAAAAGCTAGCCTCCTCAGTTTCTGCTTGGGGCTGGTTTCTGAATAGGTGGCCCAATCTTTCTTAATGGGCACAAAATATCTGCTGGGGTCTACTGAAAAAGTCTGGGTCTGCTTTCTGTCTTTAAGACCATGTTTGTCCACTTGTCCTTTAGGGAAATATAATATTGTTAAAGAAATATACTTCTGGGTTCAGTTCCAAGTGGGGAAAAAAAAACTGGAAACATGGAGGCTATTTGGAAAGATGGTTTAATGGTGGACAGGAGGACCACACATCTTAGTGTTTCCTGTTCCTGGGTAAGAAATGTATCCCATTGGCTGTCAGACTCCCAGGGGCGGGAGTCTTAGCTAACTTTGTAGGCTTTGTCTGGACCACATGGCTTCACCTGAGTGTTGGCTGATACAATCTTCCCAGGCCAGGCGGTGAGATGGGTAGACACTTTATTATGTAGAATACTCTGGTCTAGGCCTTAATGGCCCATTAGCAAAGGTGTGGGGGGGCTGAGTTTCTGTTTCTCTGAGTTTCTACTTTACTCTTTTTCAGGGAAATATTCTGCCTTTTTAATATTTCCCAGGATATTTCACTTTTCTAGGAGAAGGGTGGGTGTTAACTTCCTACAATCCCTCTTTTTTTTTTTTTCCAAAACACATGGCTGTTTTGACAAAAGTTTAAAAGGTGGTCAGATCAGGGAGACTTGATGGGTGCTTTTAATTTTTCTGATGCAAAGGGAAAGGCATTGAAAAAGAGGCAACAGAAAAGGATTCCTTCAGTGGCTCCCATGAAGCTTTCAGCCATGAAGGTCTAGCAGCCTGGGAAAACTTCTGAATTTTTTTTTTTTTTTTTGCTGTATCCAATTTTTTATGCCAATCAATTTTCAGATGTTCGATGTACTTTTTATGAGCTTACAGTCAGCTTGTAAGTACAAACCCCTACATGTCTCCACAGCCTTTAAATTACAGGCTGTCCATTTCCAAGGTTATGGCTACTACCTGCCTAGCTCTTAGCTTCCAGAGTGTGTGAGGCCAAATTGAGGTTGGCCAGTGTATAATCCAGGCTATTTAGTATTTAAAATTACACATAAAGAGCCCTGGAATTTCTACTCATAAAACCACCAGTGCAACATATCCTGCTTTATTGGGCAGCGTCATTTGTGAGTCACAGTTGGGACTTGGGGTTTGGAGATCTCTTTTCTGTTATCTCTTCAGGAATTGCCTGAGTGGGATGCCCCCTCTCCCTTGGGATTAGCAGGGCAATATGACTGCTTGGGCGTTAGTGCCACAGAGCAGCAAAACAAAACAAAACAAAAAACATTTTTTAAAAAAAGGAAGCTAGGAGCAGCTTTGTGTGGATGTAGGTAAAGGGAAAAACCCACTGTCTAATTCTGAATGGTGTGTCTCTGTGTATGTGCCTGTGTATGCAGCTAGTTTTACAATACAGATAATACAAACATGCTGGACAATTTTCCCTCCCATCAGACAGAAGTACACGGTGTTCAGAGCTTGCTGGGCCAGCCACTCTCAAATACAATCCTTACATGAGTACATCAAACTGGTTATAATATAAATGATACAAGAAAGAAAACATTACAATGGATTTCACATTACAATGAATTTCCACCCTCGCCTCATAATCTTTTTAACTGTCTTCTGGGAATTGAAAAGAGTCTTTTAATATCCATATCAGGGTCCTTTCCTTCATGTCTCTGGGTGGTAAAGGCTTGGCCTGGTGGTCAGGCTTGGGAAGGTCTGCCTCAATCTGGCTTGCTGTAATGACTTTCAGTGGAGGCTGGATCCAAACCCAATTCTTTGGCTCCAATGGATGGAATGTCTCTAGGGGAAGCATCTGCTTCCACATGTGGCAGGACTGAAAGACACAAGAACAAGGGTCCCCTCCCCCCTTTGCTGGTCATTCTACCAGGAAAGGCATTGTAAAAGGATTAGAGAATTTTTTGGGGGGGAAGTAGATAGCTTGCAGGCATGGTTTGTGGAGGAAGAAAAACAACACATCAGTATTGCAGTTACTAAACAGATAAATCAGTTTCAACAAAATGGAGACACAGCAGGTAAGAAAAGAAAAAACTGGATTCATACACTTCACGAAAAGGATGAACAGGTAAAATCATTTAAACACACAGTAAATGCAAGGATGAAACTTTTCTTGTAAATGAACTTAAAACATTCATTAATAACCTTGGGTTTTTCTTAAAAGCACAGAGAGGAAATAAAATTGAACTCTGTTCCTCATCCAGTCTAGTTGGCCAGACCAGACTGGGAGAAGACAATTTCTCTCAGTGTTTTTAATTCTTAACAATTTAAAATTCATATCTGAAGGGATCAGAGACACTTAACAGTTGAAACAGTTACCTCGAGGACACACAAAGACTTAGACACACACACATGTGCGTGCGCACATACACACAAAAAAGGACACAGACAGGAAAACAAAACGCACACACTGATCATTCCCACAATAATTCTCAGTTAAATTGGGGCAGGCACAAATTTTAAGGAACAAACCTTGTGGTTGCATAGAAGACAAAGAAAGAGACACAGAAAGAAAGAAATCCCATGTGATCCTGTTTATACATTGCCCTTTTGTTTCATTTTTCTTTTCTTTTTTTTCAAGTACCTTTATTTAGCCACATTGGTCTTCCTGTATCCCTCAGCAAAGCCCATTCTCTACATATACATTTTACTTTTTTTTTTTTTTTTGCTTTTTTCTCATCCCAGCTAGGGTCGGCATCTGCCGCTCATCCCAAGCCTCCAACAACTCTCCCAGGGAGGTTCCACTCTGGACCCTCAAACTACCGCTTCCCATGTTTCCCCTTCTGATGTGGGGTTCTCACACTTTGGCTTAGTCGGGTCAACAGGCTATCAGTTTACAGACAGAAAAAGGTGTCTGGGGGTGACTTTGGTTCCCTATTCAAAATATGCGCACTCCCCTCAGAGGGAACTCTCAGGCCACAGTTTTCAGACTGGGGGCAAAACAACAATCTGTGTGAACTTACCTTACCATTCACAAAAAAGACAGTCCAGGAGGACTTGCTGCCCCCATCAACAAGTACTGGCACTCCTTCATCAGGCCTAGGTTTTCAGATTTGGAAGAGCTCAAATCTGGGAGGACTTGTTGCTCTTTGCAGGCAAATACTGGCGTTCCTCTTACTTCACAACTTCACAACTTCCTAATTACCTAAATTCACAATTACCTAAAATCCTGGGGTTTGCTTTTGGGATACACTGGACAAAAACAACAACAACAAAATTTTCTTCCCTCCCTTCAATCATAATCCACTTGGCTTTTCCTCTTATATACAGAAGATCCCACACTCTGATGCCCCCCCCCCCTGCTTTTCCTGTCCTGATGATCATGGCTCTGTAGAGCTAGCAACAGGCAAGAGGGCAGCTAAAGGCCAAACAAAGAAATGAGATCCAGCTGCTGTTCAAGGGTGAAGCCACTCACACACACACACTCTACCTCCTTCTCTAACAAAAGGTCCTATGCTCTGAAAATGTTAAACTTAACTTTTTTTTTTTGAAAATGCAAATAAGCCAGGAGATGAGAAAGGAACTTTATACTATCAAAATGAGGACAAAAATAATTCAAGATTGTTATGAAAAACTGTATGAGCAAGGAAAGTTTCAGAATTAAACAATATTTGGGAAAAATGGAGTTACCTGAAGTACCAGAAAAAGTAAAAACTATGTTAAATGAACGAATATCAATGATGAAATTATCAGAAGTGATCAAGAGACAAAAGAATAATAAAACACCAGGGCCAGATGGGCTGCAGGCAGAATTTTACAAATGTTTACAAGATACTTTAGGCCCATCAGTGTTAGAAGTCCATAATGAAATATTAATTGATGCAAAGGTACCAAATTCGTGGATGCAAGCAAATATTACTTTGATTCCAAAAGAAGATTCAGATTTAATGCAGATAAAAAACTATAGGCTCATATCTTTATTGAACACTGACTATAAGATATATGCTCCAATAATGGCAGAGAGAGAAAAAAATTTCTAAATGAATTGATATATTTAGATTAAAATGGCTTTTTGCCTAAGAGACAGATTAAAACAATATGAAAATAATTTTAACTTCAAAGGCAATTTGCCATAAACAAATGGCAAAGGCGATAGAAAATGAAAATAGGACACAGTTGTAATATAAAAAGCCACAAGAAAAGGATGTCCACTATCTCCTTTACTATTCATATTGATATTAGAATTGTTAAATAGAAATATTAGACAAGAGATAGAAATTGAAAGCTATGGAAATAAAAAGGGAACAATATAAATTATAGGCATTTATAGGAGATTTTCTCTTTATCTTGGGAGACCCACAAGCAAATGGACTCAAACTAATTAGGAAAATAGAAGAGTATGGTGAAGTTGCATTACTGAAAATAAATAAAGAAAACAAAAATCAAAATAATTGTTTACAGACATATAGAAAAAGAACTAACGAGAAAATAGGTATATAGACAAGAAAGTTATTATAAATTGGTGCAACCAATTAAAACAAATTTGGTTAAGTAGAAAAATCTACAACTATCATTGATGGAAAGAGTAGCCACCATAAAATTGAATATCCTGCCAAGATTACTATATTTATTCCAAGCAATACCAATAAAACTGGAGGAAAAAATATTTTGAAAAATTAAACAATATTAAAATATATTTGGCAAGGGGAAAAAAAGCAAAGATAAACTTGAAAATGTTGCAAGATTCTAAAAATTTTGGCTATTCGATTGAGTTAGATCAATGGCAGAATTTATGGGATAGAAATTATAAATTAACAATGTCTACTGCATTCAAAGAAAATCTTTACAAAATGTAATACTATAGCTAGTATTTTCCACTTTCAAGGTTAGCAAAGATGTTTAAGAGTAAATCTGCAGAACGTTGGAAATATCATCAAATACCTCGTTCATGCTATCATATGTGGTGGGCATATCAAAAAGTGGAAAAAAATATTAGACAGAAATACATACATGGGTTGAGGGGAAAATGATAAAGCAACATATAGATTTGAAACCAGATACATTTTTATTGGGCATACTACCAGATAGGTATAACAAAGGGAATGTATTTACATTTATTGACTGCGGGGAGAATAGTATTTACACAACAATGGAAAAGTGAAGAAATCCCAACCGATGAAGATGTGATTAAACTAAGCTAACACTTACAATTAAGGAAAAGGAAGAAACTAATTTTTTTCCCCTTGGGACTCATCAATGGCTAACAGACAAAAACAGGAAAAAAGAAAATATATGAAAGCATTAGTGATATAAGGAAGATACATTACCTTGGTTAAACAAATAGCATGAATATTATTGTTATAAACAGTAATATAATTGATACTAGCTCTCTTGGTAGAACACACAGAGGAAGAAAGATCTCTTTCTCACTCACACACAGGCATACACACATTTCCCATGCTTTTCCATGCTTTAAAATTAAAATTTAGAGGTACTCACCTTCTTTCCAAGCAGCCTTTGTGCTCAACACTCAAACCCCCTTTAAAACCATTTTTTCCAAATGGGCAAGGTCCAGGAAAAACCCACCCACAGACTCAATGGGTCTGTTTGCTGGCAAGTGAATCTTATCTGGTCCTGGTCCATTGGTTAGGTTAGCTTGGTGTCCCATCTGGGTTGCCAAATTGTTAAAGAAATATCCTTCTGGGTTCAGTTCCAAGTGGGGAAAAAGACACTGGAAACATGGAGGCTATTTGGAAAGATGGCTTAATGGTGGACAGCAGGACCACATGGCTTGGAGCTCCAAAGTGAGAAGGAAGGATGATCACATGCTTCAAGGTGAGAAGAGAAGGTCAAGAAGGGAAGACCAAGATGCTGAGAGACCCTTATATAACCTCTGTTGGGCCCCACCTTAGTGTTTCCTGTTCCTGGGTAAGAAATGTATCCCATTGGCTGTCAGATTCCCAGGGGCGGGGGTCAAACTAAAGCTTGGCCACACAGAATCATAGCTTTCTACGACATTGATGGAAGCTGTGCCTATGCCAGGTTTTTGACCAGATATATTGTTTGCTGAAATAAAATAGTTTTAGCTGCTGACTTTGTGCTACAAATCCAGTAATTCATACTTCAATAGTTTACAAATTGATATTTTTACACTCAACCCATGAGTGGTTGGATCATCTTTGCCTTACCAGATTCAACGACAGAACTTTTAATGTCTTGTCTTCACCAGAAAAGCATGTTGAGATGTATTTGTTTTAAAATAGCCCATGTAGCATAATCAAACATCAGGAGTTGATCACAGGAAATATTTTATGAATTTTTATGTCAAAATGTTTTATAATGTCTATGTCATGGTTTATAACATTTGCCAAGTTTCAATTCCATGGGAGTCATGGGTCTTGGATTTTTTGTGTGTGCGCGCACAAACAGGGATATAGTTTGATCAGCAATATCAGGTTTGTAGTAGTACCACACTTCCTTTCCGATAATTTCTTGTATTATGAAAACAGATTTTTTCGACGATAATTACAAATACATTTCTTGAACCTAATCGGTTTGTGTGTTATGTGCTTGAGATAGAAACTATACGGTGATGTCCTGTCCAATCAAAAGGGCCGTCGAGCAAATCAAATGTTTACCACAGCTCTTTAACGGCCACCTTTACAACCGAAAATTGCGGGTTTCCCAAAGAAAAGTAGCAGAAGCGAGGAAAACCCTAACAACCAGCTCAACATTAGGAAAACAAGCTCCTTCTAGCCCCCTCTTGACTTTCCCGGATGGATCGTGGGAGGACTTATTTACTGCGCATACTCACGGCGCAGTAGCGGCGGGGCAGGGAGGGAGGGAGGAAGAGAAAAAATGGCGGACGAGAAAGCAGGCGATGTGAAGCTGAAGCGGCCGCGGCTTGACGGAGGTAAACATACTGCGCTCATTCCTCTTCCGCAACCGTTTCCCCCCCCCCCCCCCCTTTCCAGCCAAGGTTTTAATTTAAGACATGAAAATTCTCTTAGGAGGTCGAGAGATAATCGTCCGTGGACCTCTTTTTTTTTCTTTCTCGAGAGTCTGTGCGAAGCCTGACTCTCGTAATGCCCGTTCCTCGGCTTCTAATTGAGCTCGGACGAAGAAGCTCGTGAAAGAAGCTCCAGGCAGTTTGTGAGGATCTAGTCCACGTCAGAGCCCCGCAGTGTTTTCTGTAGGTTCGCCCAGATCCCTTGTAGAAAGGCTAGCTGGCACCTTTGTAGATTAAGTAGCTCCTTGCATGTATTGCGCGATCGGGAGAATATCTGGCCGCCACTCTCGTAGAAGACGGTTGCAGGTGAAGCTTGGCGTGGATATTGCTCTTTTCAGCAACTTCAGAATGCAGTTACTGCAAGTTACTCGCTCTAGCAATAAACACAAGCCTGTGAATGTGATCAGCATTCTTTTATAGTTATGAGGTAAAAAGTCCATAAAATGGCCCCACAGGAACTTAGTGGATGCTTATCTGGGCATTAGTCTCATAACATAAAAATACTGCATGATTTATAATGATGTGTTTCCTTCAGGAACAACCTTTTTGAATTTAGTGATTCAAGATGTGTTGACCTACAACATCCATAAAACTATGCCTGATCTGCAAAGAAACACTGCTGGTCTTATGTTATATGTAGATAACATACGCTATCTACATGTAAATAACATTCTAGAGAAAGATTATACTGGAGCATAGGATTATGTAATGTTATAATGTTTCATTTTCACTGATCTGTCTCAATTCTGTAATTCTGTAGTAGCACTAAGGGATGCAGAGATGAATCAATTAAATTCATGCTAAGTGCAACCAGCTTGATTTCTAGAGCAAGCTTCTATAACAACTTAGTACTGCTCAAGGTCAACTCCTCAAATGTTTATTCAAATGGCACTGTTACAGACTTTAGCATCAGCTTGGAAATATCAAAATGATGGAGCTGAAAAAATAATGTACATTTTCCAGAGAAAAAGCAGAAGGTGGACTAGTCTTAGAGGTTGGAAAAGCAGCATAGCAATACTCAACCTGTCCAATTTAAAACGACGATTAGTAGTTGGATCTCCCTTTACTCTGTTGACAAAACGATGCTGGGAAAACTGAAGGGTACTAGAGGCGAGTATTGGTAAAGTTCACAACTCTTATTCCTCTAACAATACTTACTGCATTCCATTGTGTACTGCAAAACTCCTAGGATTTGACAAGGTACAAATCCTCATTATGTCCTCTCTACTCACACAGAACATGGCATTCCCAGGCAATCTGCCTGGCCCTTCAAAAGTGATAGTCAGAAAAGCACAGTTAATAGACAATCCTAAACCAGCTAATGAAGAACAAGGGTTTCCCCAGGTCAGATGATAAGAAAGGAGAGGCAGTTACTTTAATGCCAGAAGTCTATCAGATTAATGTTTCTCTTGCCACCCTCTGTAGACCTGTGAACTTCATATTTATGTGATAAATGAAGAATAAGATAACTAATCTAAAAATAAGAGATATAGGAGAAAGATAGTCAACAATCATTGTGACATCAATAAAGGGACAAAGGGGCTGATGGATCTATGAGAGATACATAGCCTCATTCTTAGGAGCTTCAGCTATAGATCCTTAAGACTCAGGAGGAATCCTGATTTCTATGGAAAAGAAGATCACAAGATAGGTTGAAATATAGTCCTTATGGAATTCAGAAGAAGGTACATTTTCAGATCATAACTTCATTCAGTTTATAGCCTTTCATCAGAAACTACTTAATGTTGACCTACTTATGACACTAAATACTGAGCAAAAATGCTTAATTGGAATTGGACCCCAACAGTCTTACACTTAGTACTCCTAAGAATTTGTGACCTTCTGCAGGGTCCAGCATAAATATAAATTTGGATTGGCTAGCAATGCATAGCATGATGAACAATAGGCATAATTCTAAATTAGTAGTCCCAAGAGAACAGGGAGGTGTTCACAAACTCAGATCAATAAAGGATAAACAGAGTACTGAAGTGAGCCTGTAAAACAGCAGTATTGTGCTTTAGTCATTTGGGCATATAATATCCTAGAACAGTGGTGACTAACTTTTTCAGCACTGAGTGCCGAAATTGGAGCATGCGCGCATATGTGCACATGAGGAAATTGGAAGAGCAGCTCCCTGATGCGTGCACGCGGGAACACCAGAAACTGGAAGTTTAGCTTCCTAGTGTGTGCATCCATGCCGGCCACCCAGTCTTCTAGTTTCTAACATTCATACATGTGCAAAGACCAGCTGGCTAGTGCCCATATGTGCTCCAGGAAGCTGCTTTTTCGGTTTCCGGCACTTCCTCACTCGCAAAGACCAGTTGGCCAAAATACATGCATGCGCCGGAACCCAGAAGAGCAGCGGGTGACAGCTGGCATGCTCAGAGAGATGGTTCTGCACGCCACTTCCAGCACCCATGGCATAGGTTCGCCATCACAGTCCTACAAGTTTCAAAGGAGGCCAAATCCCTGAGGGCAACAGCTATAGTGCATTCAGAAAGTATTCAGACTCCCTTAACGTTTGTCAGTTTTGTTATGCTGCAGTCTGACTCTACAGTTGTTGAAATTCATTTTTTCTCATTAGTCTATACTCAGTACCCCATAATGACAAAGTGAAAACAGAATTTTACAAATGTCTGTAAATTTAGTAAGAAAAAAATTGAAACATCACGTTGGCATAAGTATTCAGAGCCTTTGCACTTGAAATTTAGCTCAGATGCCTCCATTTTTTAAAATCATTGCTGACATATTGCTACACCTTAGAGTTGACCTGTGGTAAATTAAATTGATTGGACATGATTTGGAAAGGCACATACCTCTCTACAGTAGAAGGCCTCATAGCTGACAATGCATACTGTAGCAGAGCAAAAGCAAAGATCAAAGGAACTACCCGCAGAGCTCAGAGACAGGATTATTGCAAAGCACAGATCTGGGTAAGGCTACAATAAAATTTCTGATGTATTGAAAGTTCCTAAGAGCACCATGGCCTCCATAATTGTCAAATGGAAGACGTTTGGCACAACCAGCACTCTTCCAAGAGCTAGTCACCCGGTCAGACTGAGCAATCAGGAAGAAGGGTATTACTAAGAGAGGTAACCAAGAACCAGATGGTCACTTACTGAATCCCAGAAATCCTGTTTGGAGATGGGACATAGTTCCAGAAGAACAACCGTCACTGCAGCCCTCCCTGATCTGGGCTTTATGGCAGAATAGCTAAACAGAAGCTTCTCCTTAGTGCAAAACATGAAAACACATGAAAGTTTGGAGTTTGCAAAAAAAAAAAGCACCTGAAGGATTATCAGACTGTGAGGGACAAGATTCTCTGGTCTAATGTAACCAAGATTGAACTGTTTGGCTTCAATTCTAAATGTTATGTCTAGAGGAAACTAGGCACCACTCATCACCTGGCTAATATCCCAACAGTGAAGCATGGTGGTGTCAGCATCGTGCTGTGGTGGTGTTTTCAGAAGCTGACTGGAAAACTGGTCAGGGTTGAGGGAAAGCTGAATGGAGCAAAGTACAGGGATATCCTCAATGAAAACCCATTTCACAGAGCTCAGGACCTCAGATTAGGCCAAAGATTCACTTTCCAACATGACAACCATTCTAAGCACATAGCCAAGACAACACAGAAGACTTAGGGACAACTCTGTGAATGTCCTAAAGTGGCCCAGCCAGAAAGAACCCTTTGAATTCTATTGAACATCTCTGGAGGGACCTGAAAATGGCTATCCATCAATGGTCCAACCTGACTGAGCTTGAGAGATTTGCAAAGAATAGCAGAAAATCCCCCAGTCCAGATATGCAGTTTGTTGAATCCTACCCAAAAAGACTTGAGGCTGAAATTGCTGCCAGAGGTGCTTTAACAAAGTACTGAGTGAAAGGGCTGAATGTTTATGCCAATGCAGTTCTTTCTTTTTAATAAATTTACACACATTTCTAAAATTCTGTTTTCACTTTAAGGGATACTGATTATAAGGAAAAAAAGGAATTTCAACAACTGTAGAATCCGGCTACAGCATAACATTGATAAAAGGGAAGGGGGTCTAAATACTTTCTAAATGCACTGTAATATTTCAAGGAATGTAAAAAAAATTCAAAACTTATCAACAGCAGTTATCCAGATGAACAAAATGATTACTTTATTTGGAGTGCATGCAAATCTTGGGCAAATTCTTGGTTGATAAAAAGGAGATGTATTGTCATGTTGGTCTTGGTTCATAATGCCTTCACAGACACTTATTGTTTTCTTGCCACTAGTATCAACATAATTTGTTATTACTTTACTTCAGAATGTTATTGCAGCTTCATAGTATAGTCTCTAGAATTTCCCAGTGCCTTTCCATGCCAATAGTAGCTAGTCCAGCTTTGCTTAGTTTTTGGGGAATCATCTAAACTCCAGCCAACAACAACTACAATGTTTAAACCTAGCTAAATAAAATCTCCCATTACTAAATTTCACCTAGCCAACACAAACTTCGTTTTTTGTTGCAATAAGTCAACTGTAAGCTTTGTGACAATTTCTAGTTCTAATAATTATATTGTGGCATAAATATTTGTGGTTTAAATGTTAGCATTTTCAGTTTTATTATCTTTTTATCATTCTGTAATTCAAGACAGCATAAATTTACATTTTAAAAGTTATATATTTCAGTTATTTCTATGGGTTTATTCTGTCTTGATTTGAAATAACACAATTTTTGTAGGGATGTCATGCAGATGCATGATTTTTAAAATACATTTACATATATAATTAATTATTTTTATTCTGCATTAGCCAAGTGATAGGACTCCCTTCACTATATGTCTATATCCTTACAGTGTGCTCTGTATAAACAGTTGTGGAGGTGCTGACACTGTAAGTGCAAAAGTCGCCTCTGAATAACAGTGCTTTATGAGGTTGCTGCTCCCATCAGTCCACTCAGTAAAAATAGCTCATCTTGGTAAGTTGTTTCGACTTCACCAGGACCTGAAGAAGAGGCAGAAAAACCTGTGAAAACTAAGACTGTTTCTTCCAGTAATGGAGGGGAAAGTTCGAGTCATAGTGTGGAAAAACGTGCAGCTGATGAAGATGCTGAAGACTTCTCAACAAAGCCTGCTCCTGCCAAAATGTCCAAGTTTGGGTTTGCCATTGGCTCACAGCTTTCAAAGAAACCACCTGCAATATCCATCAAACTTGGAGCAAATGTAAGTTGTTAGAAAATGTTTTGAATTTGTAATGTTTAGTATTTGAATGAATCAATATTTTGACCTTAAAAGTAGTCTTAAAGTTGATTTCATCTTAATTGAGCCATGTGTATTATAAATGATTTATTTTCATTTTTTATGAACAATTATAAGATTTATGGAACATGGAATTAGGAATGATAATTTGGTAATTTTTATTCTAGTGTTTGCTGTAGTATTGTGGTAAGTGTATAACTTAGCAATATTATATACTGACAAAAATAAATACTAATTTTAATACTTTAGCTTTAATTAAAGATATATAAATTCATTTATAAGAATATAAATTAGTAGCTTAGAAAGCCAGTGTGGTATAATGGTTAAGGCACCAGGCTAGAAACCAGGAGGCCATGAGTTCTAGTGCTGTCTTAAGCATGAAGTCAGCTAGATAACCTTTTGCCAGTCACACTCTCATAGCCAGATGAAAGCAGTAGCAAAAAAACATTTCCAACAAAACTGCAGTAAGTTGCCTAGGCATTCGCTAGAAGACAGTGCTGACTGGAAGAAAAAAAAGCAACTTAGTCTTACTCAAGAGGCTATCCTATTATCTTTATTGTTTTTTTGTTATTACAAAAATCTTGTAGAAATACATTTCACTTTAGTGGCAGTCACCTTTTCTAGGAAAGCTTGCAAAAAGTAATTTGAGTTATTGTGTGGATTAGAAGTATAAGAAATGCATAAGTATTCATTTGCATACATACATTGTCAATAAAAATATTTACACAAGTCCAAAACCATTTAAACTTTATAAAGTTTTTTAAAAAGTAAACATTGCAAAAGTTACTTGGCCAAGTCACAAATTAACAGTAAAGTAAGCAGAGAGGGAATCTGTCTCAGAGAGCATTTTACAATAAAGATTCCATAGTCAAGCTCCAATAGCCACATTTTGGTAATGTATAGTAGTAGAAAAACATCATATATAGATCTTGATGCTGCAACAAATCAATACAGGAAAAATAATTAAAATATATTTGTTTCATAAAGTATATAGAGTCATTTGTTCTTATTTATATTCTTTCAGTAGCTGAATTTAGTGCAGTGGAGACAATTCATGGCCCATCGAATCATCTTTTGAGAGATATTTCCATACCAGATTCCTCAATCCCTTCAACAGTGACAAAACTTATCGTGTACTGCCTTTACTAGAAAAGTTGGGATACATTTAGATATGTATTTGTCTTTAAAAATAGCTCAAGTTAAACTGTATAGCACTTTCAAACATCAGTATGGGAAATGTTTTACGACATTTGCATTATATCACAAAACTCTTTTATAATATTTATACCATAAACTGTTTCATAAGATTTGCCAAATTTCAGTCCCGTGGGAGTCATGGGTCCTGGATGTTGGACACATTTTATAAGTTAGTCCATTTGAGGTAAATCTTGGTTCAAAAATTGTTATCCTATGATGCATTCTTTTGCCCTGTTAAAAATTATAGGAATGAGAGTTTTAGTTGTATATAAATTGAACTGTCTTGTTTGGAAACAATTTCCCATGTACTATGGGGTAGGGAAAGGTAGTAAAATGTAAGTTTGTATTTAGTAACTTAGTTTACTTAAAGTTTATAGCATGCTTTTAATTACTAATTTCTATTGATTTTTTGCATCCATAAAATTCTGCCTTTCAGAAACCTAAAGAACCTGCTCCAACTTTAGCTCCAAAAACACTCTCTGTAGCAGCAGTATTCAATGAAGATGAAGATGTAAGTAACTGAGAAATGTGGAGGAATGTGAATGTAGTACAGATTTATAACCTGTTAAATATTCTGTCAGTTGGTTGTTTTGGAGACCTAGAAGATCTAACCTTTGATGAGGGTAATTGAAGAGGCCTTCTGGATAGTGTGAGCATGTTTTGTTATCTTATGTTCTTTGTTTTTACTGTTGTATTATATTTTTGGAGGTTTTTTTAAAATTTGGGAACTACTCGCAGTAGTTGATAGTTGAATCATGTACACATTTAATTGTAAGAATGTAGTAAATAAACAAAAAAAACCTATGCCTTTATCCATGATCACATAGTTGCCAATCAATCCTGAGGAAAATATGTTTGGTTTAAAGGCTTTTAAAGAAGTGCAGCTTTAACAGTGCAAAGCATCTCTGCATTTCAGTCTGAATTGCCACATAGCTCTAAATGTTAATGATGGTGTAGTTAGGGGCAGTATGCTGCCTTCGCTACAAGAGCTGTATTGTGCCTTTCTAATCTTAATACAAGATTTTAAACCACAAATTTTAGGTTGGATAACATTTTTAACAAATTAAGTTTGAATGTAACAAAATGTATCATTGATTTGTATGCTGGCGGTTAACATTCAAGATCAGCATAAAATAACAAATAGGCCCTTCAAAAACAATCTATAATATAAACTAAATAATTATGTTCATGTTGTCTTTTTACTTAGAGTGAACCTGAAGAGATGCCTCCCGAAGCTAAAATGCGTATGAAGAACATTGGAAGGTAACATTCATAGTAACATTGTTGGAAAATACTAGAACAATATTAATCTTATTAATTTATTGACTATGTGTTGAAGCTCAACCTTAAGTAGCTCTTCTAGAGTTATTTCCAAATAAGTCAAGGACTATAAATTGGAATTTATACGTACCATGTTTGATTTATCCTTTCTAGCTTTCAGCAGTTTGAAATTTTTTTGTGTGTTTACCTTCTGCCATAAGAAAGTGTCCAAATATAATAGTTTTGGATTTCAGGATTATAAACATACTGCTGCCAACTGCATATAAATATGGCATTCTCATTTTCTAATTAGCCTCTTGAAATATTTTTATCTAAAGTACTACATTAGTAAAGGTAACCCAATTATTTTTGTTCATTTACAGGGATACTCCAACTTCAGCAGGACCAAATTCTTTCAACAAAGGAAAACACGGGTTTTCTGACAACCAGAAGTTATGGGAACGTAATATGAAATCTCACCTTGGAAATGTTCGTGAACAGGATGACTAGTTGTCTATTTTGATCTGGGTGTTGGGAAATGGGAGAGTACAATATTAAAGGAATAGTGCCCTTTTTTAGAATGGTATACAGCTATTTTGGGTGCCACTTTTAAAAGTTTGTAGTGGTACAACAAAAAAATGAGTTTAAAAGTAGAAGTAACTTATGTTTTGTATACAAATTTCAAACCAATTGCTAATTTTGTAGCTTCGTGCATTTAATTTCACAAGGTTATGGAAAATAAAGGCATTGGAAGTGGTACATTTTAAAAGGAATTTTCTTTTTACAATTATTCTTATATGAAGATAGAAAAATCACTCTGTCTTTAATCAGTTTTAAGTTAAATGCTGCTGTATTAAAAAAAATCCAGATTCTGTTCTGTGATAGGTTTTTGTTGTTTATTCCTTTAGGCTACTTTTATAGAGGTTCAGTAATCAAGTCTTGCTAGACTGTTTTAATCCACATAATTCTGTAAAATAAACTATTGCAAAATAATTTTACTACATTTCAATCTAAGATTTTTGACTGTGGTAGACTAGTAGTATAATCCTGTTCTCGAACATTGTGTAATCCCTCTAACTTGTTTCCCACTTAAGAAACGGGTTTGCATGTATATACATATTAGGAAAGTATAACAAACATTCATAACAAAGGTAAATCAATATTTTTTAACTTTTCAGCTCTTGAGCCTTGACCAGTGCTTGTCAGTGTTTGTCAGTTTGAGTAGATTGATTAATAGGCTATCAAAGAAAAAGGAATTTTCCAAAGGAGACTATGCTTTATCGTGTTTTAAATACCAAGGTCTTTTTTTTAATCCTATAGGAATAGGAATTACACATATTTAAATTAGCAATTGCTTACTAACAAGCAGAAATTTTCAATTTTCTTCCATGTTTTGATGGTATATTATGATAGAACTTTGGTACCAAAAGTGAACTCATATTTACTGCGAATACAAGGAATCATGATTTGGTTTTTGTTGTTGTTTGTTTTGGGGGTTTATTTTGCATTCACATTTAAGCAGATGCAAATCCGCCTCCCCCCCCCTTTAGCTTTTCTTGTTCAGACTTCATTTCTTCAAGGAAATATCCTTTCTTCATTTTTTTTAGAACTTTCTAATTTCTTAAATAAAAAAGAGAACCATATTTCTGGTTGGTATAACTTTCAAGATATGCTTAGCATAGCTTGGCCCTGCTTGGCATAGCGTCATCCAAGGCTCACCTGCTATGTCCCTTTGCAGAATATGTATGTAAGTCAACATTTGGAGCCAGAAGTTTCAGTTGGATTGGAGGTCTTTGCTCAGAATAAAGCTTCAGTATAGTCACTGTTTCATTAAAGCCATGGACTGGGGAAATGGCAATACTTATGCTTGAATATTTCAAACTTCTGTGTGTTTGTATCTTTGTTTAGTCTTAGGAAATTAAAAACATCCTTCTAAGATGTCACCAGCTTGAATGCAATGATGTAGCTATTAAATAGATACAGAAAATTAGAAGCATTGTTCTGGAAAACCACCAGTAATAGCAAAATATAATGGATGCGGCTTTCAAAATGACACAAAGAACTATGAATAAAGGAAGTTTCATTCTACAAAGAAGTCTTTTCCATATTCTTTGATTAGGAAAGACTTTTCTAGACTGTGGTCTTCAATTTTGCCACATTTTTCTTATCCTTTATTTTTTAAAGTAGCTAATTACCAATATTGTTAACAAGCTGGGTCATAAAAGGAACTAATATCAAAACTGGGAAGACATTTTCTCCATTCACCTATTTTCTAACTTATTTAAAGACAACATCAGCAAGAAGATGGAAATGATTGAATAGGTGTACTTATGTCAGCCTTGTGGGGCAAACCAGGCATGAGGTATAGCCAGATGAGTTAATTCTTTATTGTAAGATAGCATAAACAGAATATTGCAAGTTTGAAAATATGTTTTCCCCTTCTCTGAACAATTTACAGCCCAAGACACCAGGGAAGGTGCCTCCTGAATCACTTCCCCAGCACACATTCCTGCTAACATTGAGCTCTCTTCCCTCACCCCCAAGTTTTACATTTATTGATTTATGAAAGAGTTAATATAAATTTTAGAATGTTACACAAACAGAAAAACAGATCAGTTTATACATCCAATTAACCCTAAGGGGAAGTAAATCTGATGGCAGTCTGATACAGGTAGTCTTCAACTTACAAAAGTTCATTTAGTCACTTCTCAAAGTTATAGTGGTGCTGAAAAAAGGGACTTATGATAATCATGTAGTCACATGATCAAAATTTAAATGCTCAGCAACTGGTTCATATTTATGACTTGCTGTGTTGCAAAGTCATGTGAATCCCTTTTGGCAATCTTCTGATAAGCAAAGTCAATGGGGAAACCAGATTAACTTAACAACCATGTTACTAAATTAACAACTGCAGTGATTCACTTAACAGTTGTGACAAGAAAGGTTATAAAATGGGTTAAAACTCATTTAACAAAAGTTAGTTAGCAACATAAATTTTGGGTTCAATTGTAGTCATACGTTGAGGACTACCTGTACCCCATTTGTAGTTGTAGATTTGTAGCTAAGCAACCTGTCGCATTTTCATTTGGTCATATGAAGAGTTGCCTGAAATGTTAACTGATGCTTTTCATAATTAAGATGGTTTTAGAGAGGCATCTCAAAATAGGGCCTTTCTGGTCTTCCTTTTCTGTAGTAATGTCTGATCACAACAGCATGACACTTTCATTTTATTCTTGCTTCAGTGGAAAAAGAATAAAAGTTTCCTTAATGGGAAAGTTTTGTTTATGGAAACTGGGAGAAATAATAACATGACTGATAAATGATTGAATGAGACATTCCTCATTGTATGTTGTTGGTGCATGGAACAATGAATGAACAAATGGTCAAATGGATTTTCCTAGATCAACAAAATTTTCTCATACTTCTGGATGTGCTTATTCTGTATTCTATATCTCCTATTTAAAATGTAATTGATAGACTAGGATATAGTTTGTTTTAGTTCCTGTTAGGTCTCTGTTCCCATTAAAATATTGTCACATGGAGATCATGTTTTTCAGGATATGCTGATTTAACTTGGAGCTAAATTTAGAGAGAGCTCGGTAATGATAACCATATCAGCAGTCATTTAAATTTGACTGTTATGGATATGGTGCAGCTCTAGATTAGGCAACCCTCCTTAGGTACCAAAAATTAGGTTTCCCTCCTTCGGTACAAAAAATGCCTTCTGTAAACCTTATGCCATAGACCTCCTAATGGGAGTAAAGCTTCAATATTTCTGCTTTGCAGCTGATCAATGATAATTAAGAAAGCTACAGTGTTGACCTTATGAGATTCTTTTGTACTAGTATTATTATGTAGAAAACCATTCCTTTTGTCCTCACTAATAAAACTTTAGCTCCTTTAAGATCCTGTACTTAACATTTAATTATAAATGTCTCCATTTGAAGCTCAGTTCATCCTCAAAAATTACCTCTTTGAATTCAAAGAGTCCAAAAATCTGTCCATTTGATTGTCTTTCAGATTCATTCAATCAATTTCTCTGCAAGAAAAATTCAACATAGCGTACTTTACAGGTTTATAGAGAATGGTCTCCTGTGAATATTTATCAATCAGCCTTCAGTTATTCAACATGTAGAGGTCATTATAGTAAATTTTTAAGGTTTATATTTTGAAAAATATGTGTTAAAAGCATTTTCTAACATGTCAAACCACAAAGATAGCAGTTATGATGACACTATTATGTGCTGTTATCCTAAATCCGAGGATTTCACATTTTGATATTTAATCCTAATCAATCTTAATTATCAAATCACCTAGCCTCTTTAGTGGTTTCTACTGCTGTTTAACATGACATATCAGTAACAGAGTTGGTCTGATTTATCCAAATCTGAACCAGTTATTGCCTTGAAGGATTCCCTCAATCTGAGGGCTGCCACCAGCTGACTTAGATATCACACTATCAAGACCAAGACACCCAATATTTATGCACAACTTTATTGTAACTATCCAGAAACCTTCAATAGTATAAACCTTAGAACCAGCAGTGCCATAATCATGATTTGCATAAACAACGAAGACAATATAACCCTGTCCTTCTTCCTGAAATGAAATCTTGACACATGTAGTAATATAGCATTAGTACAATTGTTTAAATTGCAGACTTTCCAGATGTTGGAGATGGTTTCCCTACAATATGTTTCTTGTATAAATAAAAGGTTAAAGATTCTTTTACATGTTCCAGCTGAAGTGGCATGTCTAATCCAGTAGAGTTCAGCATAGTTGTGTAACCCATGTAAATAAGTATAAATTCTTACATCTGCTTCACCATACATACTGAATTGGGAATAAAGTAATTCTGATATTTGCTTCTTGAAGCTATAGGTTCCTTTGTTCAAGGCTTCTGTTGCCATATATATCAATTTCAACTGAAAAGTATGGTTTTTGTAAGCCTCAAATCATTTGATCTTTTCCAAAATATTCCCAAAATAAAGTGGCCTCTTCTTTCATATCATACAGACTGTCTAAACATATTTCTCTTTAATAAGAAACCTCAGTGTGGAACAAAACTCTGATCAGTTCTCAAATTTTCATAAAGCATATAAATTAAGGCAAGATTCCGATAAGGGAAACTAGCACTGATGAAGTTACCTAGTTTGGCCCAACGATGCTTTTCAAAAGGCAGCTGGCCTTTGTTTTTCCTTGAAAACATTTCCCCTTTTATCATCATCATTAGAAGAAACTTAGATGAGAAGTGAAATAGCTTCAAGGAAAAACAAAGGCCAGTTGCCTTTTGAAAAAACACCTTTGAGACAACCATGACCTTGGATGTCTGAGAATCTCCATAGACAATTACCTAGTTTGGGTTATAAAATGCTTGCAAGAAAACAAAGCTTAGAGAGCACCAAGCACTTCTCAGACAAGATTCCTTTTTTATACTCCTGAAGGGCAGAATTTAGAAGCCAGTATTTGGTGCTGAATGAGGCATGTGTTTTTATTTTGAAAATATCTTCTATTTTTGTCATTTGTTATTGTGATCCTCAGTGTTATAGAGTACTATCAGTACAAATATCCCGTTTCTTCATACTTTGGTTATTTTCTTTGAAGAATTTCGATACAATTCAAAATTGAATCTTTTGGAAGCTATAGCAATGTCTTCAAGATTTTGAAAAAAAATCATTTTATTTTCCATGTTCCCTTTAGTTACTTAATATGCCTAGACAAGGAATTGAGGATAGTTTCCTTTATCACTCATAACTATCATAGCTAAGAACAAGATTATATTTTCCTTAAAATAGAATTTGATATGCTCAGCTAAATTATCAAACTGGTGCTTGACTGTAGAATCAGAAGTTTTTTTCCTGATTTCTTTATTTTTTTCCTTAATTGGCAACCACAATAATGCAAGACTTCACAAATTTTTCTAATTAACACAAGACTTTCTTTTGTTTTTAGTTAGAAGAGCCATTACAGAAAGGTTTCATAATATTTGCAGATGCTAGAAGTGATACCCAGAATTATCTATTTTTTGTGCTTTACACACATGAACAGAGGGAGAGAGAGAGGAGAGAGAGAGTCTGTGATATAAAGTTAATCCATATTTGATGTATGCCTGATCAAATTCTATTATTTTTTCTGCCATATTAAGATAAAAACATTTCATTTTCTGAAAATTGTTATGAATATATAATTTCAGATTTGTTTTTGCAGTCTACACAATCACCGGATTTTTGTGTGTGTATTTTTGTGCTAAAATGCATTTTTTATTTTGAAATGAAAAACTTCAAAGCAAAACTTATTTCTGAAATTTTCCTACACTTATATTGCAACACTGCTCATTAAAAAACATGGAGCAATCAATGTATAAACATGGTGTAATCTTTGTACTCTGTAAGCACAAGTAATTTCTGGAGGAAAATATTGGGCTATGATCAGGAACAATCTGCCTGGAAAAGGCAAGTAAGCAAGACTTTACATCTGTTAGTATTTTGTGCTGGCTTTCACCTTTGTTCTAATGAGCAAACTCAAACTAAGAAAATCAGAATATTTAGCTTTGTCTTTTCACAGCTGTTTTAAACTATGCCCCTCTCCATTTTGGGTCAGGATAATAAGTATCTTCTATATGTTTCTAGAAATCCTTCTGACCCTTGTTAGCCAGCATGATAAAATGAGAATCTATATTTGTAAAGATTCCTGGGCTAAATAACGAAAGAAGATGTAATTGTTGCAACTTTTAATCAAGGTGGGACAGATCCTGAAAGAATCCTAACAAGCGAATTTGATACAGGTAGCCCTCAACTTACAGCCAGAATTGAGCCCAAAATTTCTGTTGCTAAGCAAGACAGTTGTTAAGTGAATTTTGCCCCATTTTATGACCTTTTTTACCACGATTAAGCGGGTTACTGCAGTGAAGTTAGTAACACAGTTGTAAAATCTGGCTTTCCCATTTATTTTGCTAGTCAGAAGGTTGCAAAAGGTACAAGATCCAAGACACTGCAATTGTCATAAATATAAGTCTGTTACCAAGTGTCTGAATTTCGATCACATGACTACAGGGATGCTGCAACAGTCATAAGTGTGAAAAATGGTCATAAGTCACTTTTTTCAGTGTAATTATAACTTCGAATGGTCACTAAAAGAACTGTTGTAAGTTGAGGACTACCTGTATAAGTACATGTTTACAACATCTTATCTACTTAAGCAAATGTTCTAGCTCTTTAGTATCTTGTTGAAGGTCTTGCATTATACTACAGAGCTTTACCAGAAAGTCTTGAAAATTGTTATTCTAAATAATATACACCATGTGCAAATCAAATATTTGGTTCTTTGGTAAGATAATTTAATTATTCTATCCAGAAATATCTACAACTAGTTCCAGAGAAAAAGGACCTTTTTAAAATTAAGTGATAGGTTGAGGTGGTAAATACCTTCCTTGTCCTCAGGGAGTAGTTTGTGAAGATCTTCAATAGAGTTACAAATGGAAGTAGATTAATCACATACAGGAAGCCATTGATTGTCATCTATTCAGTGTTTACTTGTAGTGATCACACAGATGTTTCCCATCATAATCTGTCCCCAACCAAATCCTTCATCTCTTCAATCAGTGTACCTATTGCTGGGTGTAATTGAAGCCACATCTTGTTTCTGGTCCTCCTGTCATCCTAGTTTTCTCAGTATCCAGTGCAGTATTTCAGTATGCTCCTTCCATTTTTGCTTGATCTTCACATAGTTTCTATGTGCCAATTGGTATCCTTCGCATTACAAATTTGAGGCTGGAATCTCTTCCGAATATAAATCTGTTTTGCAAGATTCTTGTTTTTCCATGTTTGTTTCCATCTTCAAATTCTTGGGAGATGTTATAATTCTGCTTCTTGTTTCTTCCAGTATAAGTAGCCTTCATCATATGCCCACAATTGGGTTTATCACTAAGCAATGTGGTTATTAAGTGAGTTGTGCTCAATTTTACAACATTTTTTCCCTGCAATCATTAAGCACATCACTCTGATTGTTAAACAAAACTGGTTTCCCCCTTTGTCTTTGTTTGTTGGAAACCCTCTGGGAAATTGACAAATGATGATTGCATGACCCTGGAATGCTACATCCATCATAAATACATGCCAGTTGCCAAGTAACCAAATTTTGATCACGTGACCTCAGGAAATCTGTGATGGTCATAAGTATGAGAAAGTCACTTTCAGTGCCATCGTAACTTTGAAATGTCCTTAAACAAATGGTCATAAGTCAAGTATTATCTTAGTTCTCTGAAGCTCTCTGAGACCTGTTCTGGTTTTCTTTTTCATAATTTCAACAGTTTAATGACCAATTTGTTTTCATCTGCTTCTCCATCTTTTTTCACATTAATCCTTAATCACTTTTTCAAGCTCATTTCACAGTTCCTCTTTCAATGGGCTTCAGCAGTTGAAAGCAATCCCTGATGTTCTTGAAAATGGTAAATAATATGCTGAAAATCATATTGTAGAAACTGGTTGGCTTTCTTCTCCTTTTTCCTTAGCGTATCTTGGAATTTGCACATGAGTAGTTAATGATTTGTTCCACAGTCAGGATCTGGCCATGTCTTTGATACTATAAATAAGCTCCACCTTCCTTTAGCAAGAATACAATCATTTTGCTTTCCATGTATTCTTTTTGGTGAAAATCATGTCTACAAGTGTTATTGGGTTTTGAAGGTGGTGTTAGGTATGAAGACATAATTGGAGTGGCCACAATTGGTAAGTCATTCTCCTGTTTTATTTTAGTCTTAGAAACCATAAGATTCAACAAAAGTTTCCTCCTTAATTTTCCAACTTTTGTCACTCTCCAGGTTACACATTTTGAATCACAATTAGCACTTCTTGCTTGTATGTTCGGCCAGTTTTAGATTGAACCTGATCATAAAACTCATGAACCTCTTTTTCTGCATTGGTGGTTGGAATATAAACCTAAAGAGTTATCCACAAAATCTAAATTATATTATTTGGTTATTGATTGCACTGTAGCCAAAGACTGCTCTTGCTATACCTTTCCTGACAAAAACAACAGCAATACTGTTCCTTGTTTTTCACGTTCTGAATAAAAGTTTGATTTTCTGATTGAAAGTGTTTTCAGCCAGTCCATCTCAATTCACTGGTCATTAAAATGTCAATGTGCATTTGGTTCATCTTTTACAAGACCTTTATCTTTGACCTCAATTAAGATTAGATTTGATGTGATTTGGTGCGTTGAGCTTTCCTATATTCATACTTCTTACATTCCATATCCACACTAATTCTTTCTTTGCAGATTCAGATTTTGTTTTTTCTGTGTGACATCAGCAACTAGGTGACTTTACTACTTTGTAAATACTATCAATACACTGTACTTCAGTATTTCTTCAGTAGCCTGTTGTATCTATCCTATCTATTCTGATGTGACCATTTTATGTCACTATAACATCAATCATTTTATATTTTCTATTCATGTGGTTTTCTTGGTAAAAATCCAGGAGTGGTATACCATTTCCGTCTTCTATGCAGAATGAATTAATGTCTTTGCCATTGTAATTATAATAATCATCTCCTTCCATTATCTTTGCTATATCAGTGTTGCCCAACATAGGTGATTGCTTGCTTTTGATGTGCAGCTTGGGATGACCTTTGTACCTTGGATGACCCAGCTGGGAATATTTACTTTCAGTATACACACCTGGGGTTCCTTATTCATCCCTCCCAAATGAGGCACCTGCCCAGATAAGGCAGTACAGTACTGAAGCAAAAGTAGCACCCATACTTTTCATTGTAGTCTTGCTAATGTTTTGTCCATTTCGTTTTTACCTGTTCTTTATACTTTTTTGAGTTTAGATTGTCCTCAGTATACCTTTCCTTTTAGTAAGTTGTACAGCTTCCTTAAAACTGCCTATTTCTTTCTTTTGAACTATTAGTAACAGTTCAAATAACTATCATAGTATACCATTTAGCTCATCCACAATATTATTCATTTCTATTTGCCCCAACTTATGTATGTATATATATATTCCATGCATAAATGAAATGAAATATTCAATTCTTTGTAGTCTGGTGTGTGAAATTAACAAAGATAATATGATTGTTGATTGTTACATATTGTTACATATATTGTTACATATACAACAGGAAGCAGGATTCAACATTGAACCAAACAGATTATGAGTGCTTAGATCATAGCTCAATTTTGTATTGCATTATTTAATCATGGTTTAATTTTTAAGGTTCAAGAGTGACTATATGAAATCTGAGAGAAGCTTCCTAAGAGAAGCTGTAGTAGGGAGTAGTAGGCAATTTCCTGTTTCTGTGTGAAAATAATAAATTAATTGCTTTACTCTTCAATATATCAAACCAGAAATAGACTTTCAAGTAAGCAACACTATTCTGTTTTGTGTCTTTCAGTAGAAATTATAATATTAAAAGGCAACTATTTCACCAAGTATTACATAAAGATTGGTAAAATATAAATGTAAATTTCCACTTTTATTTCTGGCAGCTTCGTGTTCAATATTGCTGGGATAATGTTACATAATTATTCCTTCAGTAGTAGGTTACTAAAGCAGCATTGGCAATGCTTTTTGCTAAAACCATCAAAATGTATAAATATCTTGAGTTTTATGATCCTTTAATAGTAGCATAAAATACTATTAATTGGCCTAGTAAGAATAGATGAAAGTACAGTAAGTATAACTAATGTCACATAAACTACTGTTTTCAGATATAGTATAGAGTTGAATGTTATGAGCATATGCCAATCATCTACCATCAACTTTGATGTTCTAAAATTAAAACTTGGTGACAAAAAGAATAATCTAACACTGTCCTGTTAACCAGTAGCAATGTCCCTATCGTCAGACCAAATTGTTCTCTCAAGAATTTCCTGAAGGGAGTTCTCCATAGCTTTGGGCAGCAGATGAGAAATGTTCTAAATTATCTAAATGGAAATCTACTCATATTATTGGATCTTGATCCAATTTTTTTTAAAGTTCAGCCATAGTTTTATCAGTTAGTCATTAGTTGGGCTCTTAAGTTCAAAGCATGTTTGCTATTTTAAGTATTTGTATGCAAATTATTTGGTCTTCAATTTAAAGGCTGTAATTTATATTTTCTTTCAATTCTTCATTATAAACAAGAAATGTAAAAGTTTTTTTTTACAACTGTAATGGTTCTATTCCTTATGAAAATTCAAGACTTTACAAAATGATGATTTATTTTCTCAGTTACTTATCATAAAAGCACAAAAAATATTGCATAAATAGAAATCTATTTAATGCCTTTTCAAAACCAATTGCTTGGGATCTTTGAAGTCTGTAACTGAGTTGTTCTATGCTACTCTTAATGTGTGTTTTCAGAACTTTCCTGTAACTCAAAACAGTATAGTAGTGTATGTGCTCTGTTATTCAGATTTAACATAACCAAGATTGTGAAACCTCCCAATTGCGTTCATAAGATCTTTGCAGAATTTCAAGTATTTTTATGCTACTTTAATATGGGAATGTAAATTGGACACCATACATTGGATGTTGCATAATATCTAAGCATATGATCTAGTTGTTGAGACAACTGTATTAGTCACACAAAACCAGATACACAGTTAAGTTCTTACGTTATAAATAATTTGTATCCTAAACTGTACAAGGGAATTATGAAAACACAAATTCATCTTAAAACAACTTTTGGCTTCCTCTGTTGGCTTATCCATAGAAATATCTCATTTCCTTCTGGTTTCATCAGAATATAGACCATTTAGGATGTATAATGGATTATGTCCAGACTTTAGTCATATTTGGAGCAGATTTTTCTAAAATTGCTGGAATTATGCCAATATCACTAAAGAAGAATTAAACTTAGAAAATATAATTGCTCTCATTTATCTTATGGAAACACTATCTGACCACATTCAGAGCTTTAAGCAATGTACCACTTTTACTAAAGTAACATAAAGTAGTAAACTGCTAAACTGGGATATTTGCTCAGCAAACGAATGAATAATCAGTTCATACTATGTCTTTGTTAGTAGTACTGGATAGTATTTTTCGACAATAGTCTTCCTTGAAAAATTTGTCATATAAACACTTTCTCCTCTAGTGCATATAGCTCTGGAAATTTTTCTGTGCGTTTCAGAGAACAAGTTGTATTTCTGGTAGTAAGAACCCCTGTAGCTATCTGTTAGCAGGGCTAGGAAGTGCATCGGAATCTAGAGTTAATGGCAGACTCACTGCATGGTAGCAAATCATACAGGTAAGTGTAAGGTGACAGCTGAAAAGCACATCCCTACCCTCTGTTACTTGGGTTGTTTTTCTTAACAATAAATAGGGACTAAGAAGTACTTCAAAAAGAAAACATACAATATCGCTTTACAGCATCATGACTGAACTGGAAATTAATTTCACACACCTCTGCTTAGCTTAACTAACAATTTTACAATAGTATCTCAATCCACTTATTTTTATTGAAATCAAATAAAACAAAATGCATTTAATAATCATTTAGAGTAGGTTAGAACTCTTAGTAGTACCTATATCACATGCAGTATTCCCTACTAATGATAAGGACAGGTTATCCTATCTGTTTAGGCAATGCCCAATTTTGTTCCATGTTCTCATCCTATTCTATGCAAGAGAGGATATTTAAAGACTACATTGCCAGCCACCCATTTAGGAAGTTCAGGAATAGGTTGAAATGAAGGAGAAGACAGAGAAAAAACTAGCTGCATGGTGTTGATGGAAAAGAATGATAAATTTAAAGGGAGAAGGACATTATGAATTGGTTATAGAAATGGTAGAAGCATGGTTTGCAAGAATAGAAGGTGGAGAGGCATGGTGAAGATGTAAATTAGTTTTAAATTTCCATTTCCTATCTCTTCTGTTTTCATTCATATGCTTAATATTCATTATTTCTGCACTTTACATATAGTTCTCAACTTACGATCACAACTGAGCTCAACATTTTCATTGCTAAGCAAGACAGTTGTTAAGTGAGTTTTACCCCATTTAACCTTTCTTGCTACAATTGTTAAGTGAATCACTGCAGTTATTAAGTTAGTAATAAGAATGTTAAATGAATCTGGCTTCCCTATTGACTTAATTTGCCAGAAGGTCGCAAAAGGTGATCACATGACCATGGCACACTGCAATTGTCATAAATACATGTCAGTTGCCAAGCACCCAAACTTTAATTATGTGACCATAAGTCCTGGTAACTTCACTAAGTGAACTAAGTCACTAAATGGATGGTTGTAAGTCAAGACTACCTGTAACTTAGCTTACTGTTATAGGCAACAATCTGATATGTATCGACACATATAAAATAAGATTTGGATCATCAAAGTTTATCACATACTGGAAATATTCATGAGAAATAATCCCCCCTTTTTGAAAGACTCATCTGTACTAATCATTTAAAATAATGATACAGCTTTTAGGTTTATCAAATTACCTTACTTTTACCAATTTATTGTACTACTAGTACATTTTTAAAGGAAGTGGTGGGAAATCTTAAATTGGAAACCACAAATGTTTAGGTACTATATTTAAATTAGAATTCCCACAATCTGCCCTTTGTTCTGATTTTGCAAAACCACTTGGAGTCACTGAAAATAAGTTGGGAGCCATATAAATTTTCTTAAATAAATAAATAAAAATACAAGAATTAAAATCTTTCCTTGAAAAAAATCTAGATCTCAGGTGAAGTCTTTCCATGAGGCATGACAATTTTACAATACAGGTAGTCCTCAACTTGGGATCACAGTTGAGTTCAAAATTTATTAAGTGAATTTTATCCCATTTTACAACCTTTCTTGCCAGTTGCTAAATGAATCACTGCAGTTGTCAAATTAGCAACAGTTAAGTGAATCTGGCTTCCCCATTGACTTTGCTTGTAAGAAAGTTGGGTATCACATGACTCTGGGACACTGACCATCGTAAGTATGAGTCAGTTGTCAAACATCTGAATTTTGATCATGTGACCATGGGGATTGTCATGGCTTTATTGGATTCTGGTTCGGAGAAGAGTTGGAACAAGGCTGTTCAACAGGGAGAGCACAGTCCACTCAAAATGAGTGGAAAAGCCAGGAGCTGAGGATGAGGCATTCCCAGGATTGTCTGGTAGTGGGTGGTGACGGCCAACTGGAGAACCATCTACAGGAGTGGAGCAGCTGCAGAGGGCCAGCGCAGATAACAGGCTCCAGGCCACCTCTGATGAGGGACAGCTGCCTTCCCCACCTGGTGAGAAGAATAGAGTGGAGGGAGGCACAGAGGAGGCTGGTGGGGCTGATTGTGAGGAAGCAGCTCCACCCCTCTTACCAAGGAACATCTGAGGAAGGATGATTGAGCCAAACCAGGTGCTGGAGGAAGGTATGTTTGTTGGGAACACCTGTTTGCTTTGATGTGCACCTTTCTGGTTTTTGTGAATGCTGCCTTGTGAATTTTGGATTGTATTTCTTAACTCTGAACTTTGGGCTTCACTCGTGGACTTTGAAATTGGCTCCCTGACTTCAAACTTTTGGACCGTACTTTGATTTTTGGGCACTCTGGGCTTGTGTGGCAGATTTGGTACTTGTGGGTACTGTTACTTCCCTCTTTGCCTTGTGGGTCAGCTAAGACTTAGTTTGTGGAACCAAGGAATTCAGACTGAGGGAAAACAGGGCTGGGGTGGAGGTTCACAGGCATCATTGGGCCTTTTAATGCTGTGATGAATGAGCAATAAATGGACTCTACTTAACCTGTGCCTTGCCAGAATGACTTCGGTCAGAACAGAAATGCTGAAATGGTTGTCAGTGAGAAAAAGGTCATGTCACTTTTTTCAGTGCAATTATAACTTTGAACAGTCACTAAATGAGCTGTTGTAAATTGAGGATTACCTGTACAGATTTTTAAGTATATGGAGTACATGGACTTGCCCATATCCTTTTTTTTGCTCATGAAGCTATTTTATTGGCAAGTGGGGCTGACTTATTAAAAACATTACATATTGTATACAATACTACTGTTTGCTATTATTTTGCAAAATTGTGTATTATAATAGGTAATATTTGATTTGCTTTTCACAAACTTTAATCCACATAATTACTTAAATTTTAAGACAGAATATTATATAAATATCAGGACAGTACGAAAGCTAAAACTTTAGAACCTTCACGGTGAACAGAAATAAATTTAAGCAATCCAGTTTTTCTTATATTACAGCATTTGTATTTAGTTCATCCTAAACTGAACCAATTTTTATCTGTTTATACATGATATATACAAATACTTTAGCTAATCTCAAAACATGTAATCCTGGAAGTATTTTTCAGAATAGGTAAAGCAAAACAGGAAATGCAATATGTTTCATGCTTGGCTGATGTTGCCCAGTTTCTCTCCCATAACTGCCTATGGTTTAATACAGCCTGACCTGAAATAGTTCTTATGGAAAATTTGTTCTGTAAGAAAGTTTATGTCATCCTATTTTTGTACTTAAAGGAAATTATGCAAATATTTTGACTAAATAAATATATTATACCACAATATTTATCTCCATTAATAACATTCATAATTTTTGTAGATTATTCCCTTCCTTGAACTTTATATAGCTACAATCTGAAAATGATTGGCACAAATCTTTGGTGTATTAAATCCTCAACAAAAAAAATAGCTGCATCAAAAATTACATTATAACTATCACCATCCCATAAATGATTTTATTTTAAAGGTTTTTTTTTAAACTAAGCATTTACATCTGTGCAGTAGTCTTAGGGCAAGTCCATTACTTATCTGGTGAATTTACTTTTTAATTACAGATGTATTTTTTTTCTGCAAAACTCAGAAGAGGATCCTGAAATTACTATAAAAGTCCAACCAGACAGTTAATATTTTGTTAATTACATGCTATTTTGTAAAGGTACTACATTAATGAATATTTGCATTCAGTCTTGATCAGAAACATGCTGTACCTCTACTTCTACTGTTTGAATAGCTTCGGTAACCTCTGCTACTTTCTGTCCTTGTTGTTGTGCTAACACATAATTGACAACTTGCATGATACTTTGGTCAGAAAGAGTAGAAACTGTTGAACACTCTTCGGTAGCTGTAACAGTGTCAACTGTTTCTTCAGTAATTACTACAGTCTCAATCTCTTCAGTACAGACCTCTGTTTCTTGTTCTGGCACATCCGATGTTAAAATACTGATGGCATGTTCGACTTGAGTCCCCTGATTATGAAACTGAAGAGTGTCCTTTTCCAGCATGATTTTACAAGGTACATAATCCCGGTGAAATTTAGTCATGTGCTTTCTTAACGTACGGGCATCTATGTAAGCTTCATTGCATACAGGACATACATAAGGTCTTTCTCCAGTGTGTGACCTTACATGACGTTTTAAGGAACGTGCATCAGCCCAAGCAACACCACAAGTTAGACACTCAAAAGGTTTAACACCTATTCAACAGAAACAGAAAGGAAGCATTTATTAATCTTTACAAAGTGAAAATTATTATAAAAAACTGATGTAAGATTTTTTCACAGCTAGTAAGTTCATTATATAAACCTTTATGTAGTCATTTTGCATATAGAACTCTTGATGGGTCACCTATAAACCCAGGATAAGTTTATTAAGTGTTAAAAGAAAACTGGCATTCCTTCCCATTTATTTGCATGTTACTGGGATTATAATTTAAAAAGCTAGTTTTAGACAGATAAAAAGGAAATAAGTTGCAAATGCAACATAATAATACCTGTTCAGATACATAATTTATAATTAGATAATTATCTTTACCTTCAATCAGAGATGTAGAAATTAAAATGGTGCAAGGATTAGATTCAGTTCTCCACAGATTCTGATTTAAATAAATCATGGGATTTGTGGGAATCTGTCATCCATTTTTCCATACAAAAGTGAAAGAAAACAATAGGGCAATTGCAAACACAGCTTATCTGTTTCAGCTCTCTTTCATCTTCCCTAAAGATACAGGATAGCCAAGCTATGCTCATTTACAGCCATATCTTTATTATTTAATTATTAAATGTAAACACCGCCTAATCCCAGTTAAAATCATTTGAAATAAATAAAAACAAAATGAATAAAAACAAAAAACACATTGGGAAAAATTCCATAATAAATAAAAGTAAAAGATGAAGATGGCAAAAATTACAAAATTAGAAAGAAATCAACGCACACAAACCAAATCTACCAAAGAGTAACAGAAGGAAAGGGTCTCATGTTAATTTCTATCATGCTCCCACTGATTCTGAATGGTTTTCCTGAGATAAAAACACGAATATATTTCAGATTAGCACTGATGATGTTACCTAGTTTGGGTAATGAAACATCTGCAAGAAAACAGCTAAGTGCAGAGAACACCAAGGACATCTCAAACATGAACATATCCACATTAAATCTTAGAATACAGAAAACAACTTAAAATAAAATAAACCATAAAGTAAACCAAATGAAAGTAGCAGTAAAAAGTAACAATTAATTTGAAAGTAAAAAGATTACTAAACGACTTAGGTAGTTAGAACACGTATTTGAATTCAGCAAGGATGTTATGACCCTGCTGGACTAGAAATGGGAAGAGGCAGAGAAAACAGAGGTAGGGGCTTCTAGAGATAATAGTTCTGGGAGGGTGTAATTTCAGCAGTGTTAAAGTCAATTAACTCCATTCTGGCTAAGGCAAGCCTGTCAGACTCCAAGGTTTACCGACCCAGTCCCAAGCAGAGGCATGTTTTTAACATAGAGGGCTGCATTCTGGTCAGGCAGACTGGCCAAGGAGGAGGTTGGCAGAACAGAGACAATTGGGTAATGTACAATATCTCAGCTGTGTGCCTGTGTGGTGGCTTAAATGACTTATTTATTGGCCAAATTCCACGAAGAAAATTCTGAAAACAGCTTTTCAAGTCTCAGCTCTGCCATGTTTACCTTGTGCTGTGTTTGGAGGTCTGGATTCTACCCCCCTTGTCTCTCATCTTCTCCCTTGGATTTTTTGTTTGTTTATTGAATCGTGGTCTTAACCTGTGCCAAGCCTGGACAGTTACAGTTATCATCTTTAGCTATAGAGAAAAGGGACTCTTTCCACTTACAATTTCTACCCAATTTGCATATTTCTGGACTGTGGAAAGCAGCAGCTTGTTATTCTGTTGGCTGGTACAGAAAAGAGGTGGCAATTTGATCTGTTCCAGAGAATTGCCACTGCAGAGCAGCAACTCTTGCCTTCAGCTCCCCTCACTTCCATCAGTTTTTTTTTATCAATTTTAAAACCTTTTAAGTTTAAAATTAAAAGACAGTTTTTTGAATGATGTTTATTTCTTTAGAGAAGGTGTAATTCAAATTTTTAAGGAACATATGATATGTTCCCACGATGTATTCCTAATATGGTTTTATTCCATAAGGCTGGTATAATGAAACCCAAAAGTTATTTTTGGAATGCACCTTCTCTTATTGGTTAAAGTCACTTTTTTCCCCTATGGGCTTAATAGTCCTTATTTTAAGGGATGACTTTGTTTCATCTTGAGATAGAACGTTGCATGAGAAACTGAAAAGCTGTGGTTTCTCACTTAATCGAATCCCAATGATGGGATATATGAACATACAGAGGCAGCTTCTGGACCAGTAGTGACTAACCTTTTTTGGCTCCCGTGCTGAAAATTGTGTGCGTGCTTGCCAGCACCCAGAAGGCAATGTGTGCTTCCCCCCCATGCCTCCTGTGCACGCATGTGCGACGCATCTCTGTGAATGTGTACATGATCCCCCACATACCATGCGTCTGTGCCTGCACACATAATCCTCCCCGTGCCATGTGTCTTTGCATGCATGCATGATCTCCCCGCGCACGCTGTGCAGCTCCTGTGCACCCCCACGCCAGATACCTGACAATCAGCTGTTGGGCGGCAGCAGCAGTGTGTGCGTATGCGCAGTGGGGCTCTTCTGGGTGACCTCTCATGTGCTGGCAGAAGTGGCTCTGCGTACCATTCCGGCATGCATGCCATAGGTCAGCGGTAGGGAACCTTGGCTCTTTTATCACTGATGGACTTCAACTCCCAGAATTCCTGAGTGAGCCATAAAAGTTTCCCCATCCCTGGCCTAGTGGTTTTTCAGTTGTGAGGGAAATCAATTTTTGATTTGAATGGGACTGTTTAATATACAAATGTAGGACATATAAAGAATATTGATCATTCAAGTCAAAAATTAGGACATTTGTATATTGAACAATCCCATTCAAATCAAAAATTGATTTCCCTCACAACTGAAAAACCAGTAGGCCAGGGATGGGGAACTTTTTATAGCTCATTCAGGAATTCTGGGAGTTGAAGTCCATAAGTGATAAAAGAACCACTGCCATAGGTTCACCAAGACGGTTCTAGACCACACATTTAGGATATGGAAGCCTAATTAGATCTGGCTGCCACACTGTTTGGGGGCACTTATTTGGCTTTTTCAAGCTAAATAACTGCTCCCAATTTCAGAAGCATCCTATCGCTGGCAAGATTTAGTGATCTCCCAACAGCTGTTCTCAGGGGGAAACTACAGGACATCACATTTGAACAAAGGCTTTGCCCCTGGGGTGAAGAGGTCCTTGAAATACTAACCCATGCTTTTTCTACTGTTTCTATTACAAAGTTATCCAGTTTAAATTAATAATAGCCCATCTACTCAGATTTGCAAACACGCACAGATCCCTTTTATTTAGTTGCTAATGTAACCCAGGGGTGTCAAACTGGATTTCTTTGAGGGCTGGATCAGCATTGTAGTTCTCTTCTGTGGGCCGGCAGCCAGAGAGGGGGGAACGGATGTCTCCTGCAGCACCCTGTTGGCCATAACAGGGCACAGGGGGATCCACATGCGTCCCCCCTTCACCTTGTTTTTGCACCTCCATGGCCTCCAGCAGCACTCTACTTGCCGAAAACGGACTGAGTGGCCTATTTTTGGCCTGTGTTTTGGGCTGGTTTTGGCCCATGTTTTGGCCCATTTTAGCATACTGCCAGTTTTAGCCACAGAGGCACTACGGTTCTGTCCCTTGATATTTCCAGCCTTGAGTTTAACACCCCTGATCTAACCAATACACTCTTATTTCTCTTAATATGGCTATGTTTTGTTTTATTTTTCTAAAACAATCACTCCTTTGCCACTAGTTTTATTGAATTCAATTGTGATTTTTATTTGCTGTCTCACACTTTGGTTTACAGCTGGTGTCTGACTATTATTAATATCTTACCTTGGATATCTTTAGAAAGATGCTATTTTTAAAAAATCAGACTTATTTCATTTACCTTCATGGTTGTTCATATGTCTTCTGTACTCCCGAAGCTGGGTAAATTTTCTCCCACAGTGTTCACAAATACGCTCCAAATTTTGTTTTGCTCTCCCTTTCTTTCCATGAGTGGCTTTTTTAACATGCCTCCTGTACAAAGCTTTTTCATAGAACTCTTTGCCACACACATTGCATCTAAACACAAAGAAAATAACAGCTTGATAAAATACAAAAAACCCACACCTTTTAAATGTTAATCTAGTAGTTGAATATACTATTGTGATAAGAATATTAGGGTTCTTACCATTTGTGAAAGTAAGAACAAGTTAAAGTGGAGAACTGGTATTAAAAAGTTAATATTTTCTGGAAGGCTCAAAGAGACAATGGGGCCCGATAGTTTTTAAAAACTCTATAACCATATACAAATACAATAATTAAGGATACAGTATTAGATAGTATATTTTAAATAAAGCAAAACTGAATTCCTGCTGAGGTATACAGCAATATAGTTTCATCTTGTCTCAGCAATAATGTTTATGACTCTGGAACATCTTCTTTATGATTTCTTTTCTCAGGTCCAATGGCAAACAGTCTCCAAGTGAAGTTTGAGACAGATAAGGGAGCGGGCTATAACCCTAAATTTTATGCAAGTTATGCAGAGTTCATTAAAAAAAGCCCTGCTTTTTCAACGCCATCTTGCTTTTCCCTCTTTGGCAAACTACCAATAGCTCTATGTATTTTTATTGATCAGGAATTTTTGTGCCCAAATAAAACTGCAAAAGTTCTATTGATATCATATTTTCACTCCACAAGATGCATCTTTCTCTTGATTCTTGAAAGCAAGTGCCATGAAAATTGGGTGAGCAGAGATTGCATTTTTCATAAATTAAACAGAAGTTTAGAGAATGTTTTCTTACATAAAGGAGATTGAAGCCAATATAAGAAGGAATTTCTTAATTTATTACAGGAGAAATTTTAAGAGTAATTGAAATCAGAATACTAAATACATTTAATACCTCAACTACTGACTAGACTGTTTTGCCCAAGCCACTATTTTTTCAGTTTATCAACTGTAACTGTACATAAAAACTTACCATATCAACTGTTTTTTTCCTTTTTGCTACAAAATACCAAGGTGACATTGTCACTTGTCATTTTAAATTTTTTTTCTAACCTGTGAAAAACCTAAAGGAAAATCTCAAGGATAACCATTTCTTATATTCCATGATAGCTAACTTTTACTAAAAAAATGTAGTTAAAATATTTTAAATATAAGTAATGATAACTACTGGAGTGAAACAGTATACAGGAAAGCTGATGTAGTTCAAAAACAGCTCTCCAACCTGCTAGCAAAAGTGAAATACTAGAACTAGAGGTAATCTCATAGCTCATCATCCACTTACAGTACATCAACTTTTTTATTTTCTGATTTGCAAAAAGTTCTGCCTTACCAAGAGTTCTTAATAATTCAAAAGCTCAATACTGGAAGTCTAAATCTTCAAACACATTTGATGGATATAATTAGATTTATACAGTGATATAAACTCTAGTAGAATTGAATAAATTGATAATAGATTGCTTAAATAAAAAAAATCAAAACAAAATATTGATGCAAAATAAAATGTGAATTTTTTTTCAGTAACTTCACTGGGTATGATTTTTTTGCATTTAAAAGTTATCCCATCACATGAGCAAAATTACAGGTTACATAAAGCTTTCATTTAAATCTAAGAATTTGCAGCCAAGAATACCAAGCTTTGTTTACCTGTATGGATCAGTAACAGAATGTGATTTTACATGAGAATACCAATCTTTCTTCCAACTATAGCATTTCCCACAAAATTGACATTGAAAAGGTTTCACTCCAAGATGTTTGTTCATATGCTGGCGGAGATCCCGAGGTTCATAGAAACTTTTCTCACACCTGAAATTAGATTTGTGATGAATAATATAGAGTACATATATATAATCCTTAGTAAAGAAAAGAGATAAAGGTTACCACAGTGCAGCCATATGTATACATGCATTAATACTATTACTTCATATTTTTAAACAATCCCTATAAAAATATGAAACAATTTGCCTGAATTACAAAATAGTTAATTCTCTATCAGGTTAGGAAAAAAGGAATGATTATATTCCAGAACTATTTTCAAGACTATTCTACAACCAATATTGCTACCATGTTTCTCAGAAAATAAGACCGAGTCTTATTTTCTTTTAGACTTGAAAATAAGCACTTGGACTTATTTTTGAGGTGGTCTTACTTTTTCTGAGATGCAGCAGCCATACTCGATGAGCTGGATGTGCCATGGACGCACTGTTGCCTCCATTCCGAGCCTTCAGCATTTGGAACGGAGGCTTTTTGGTGAACGGGAGGAAAATGGAGAGGGGGAATTTACCTGCCTGCCATCAGTCTGTGCTGAGCTTGAGGGATAGTTGACAGTCGAAGGTAACTGGACATTGGGGGCAAAGTTAGAGGTATGAAAGGGAGTTTTCTTACTTACGTGACTATGTTGCCTTTGTGCCACGCCCCACGTCATCACATGTGCTGAGCTTGAGGAATAGATAGCAGACAGGAAAATCCCCCCCTCCCCATTTTCCTCCCGTTCACCAAAAAGACTCCCGTGAGCTTCCCAAAAAGAGGGAAAAAGCAAAGCAGCTGGCTGCAGAGCTGCCGGCTTCGAGGAAGTGGCTCAACAAGCAGAAGTGCTGTGTCCAGAAAGAGAAGGGCAAAAAGCGGTATTTGCACTGCCCCAAGGGCCAGCAGGCTGTAGCTGCAGCCGAACAATTGCACCCTCCCCCTAATCACCACTTGTGCTGGCCATGATCATTCCCCTGGGCTTATTTTTGGGGTAGAGGTAATATTAGGCCCACCCAAAAAAATTAGGGTTGGCCTTATTATTGGGGTGGGTTGTGTTTTCAGAGAAACACAGTACTTTACTCCTGAATAAATAATAACATTATAAAATAAAAAAGAATGGTTTCAATTTGTTATCTTGAAACTAATCTATTATTTCCATGCCCTATGCAATGGAAAAATAAGATTCATACAATTTTAACAAGCAAGAGCACTAAATGAAAATAGCAAATATTTAAATATTAGTTGAATTATTATTATAATATTAGGGAACCCAAAAGGTACTAAAACAAAGAGTATTGGTAAGTTCAAAGACACTGAGGAATAAGGAATTACAAAAATTAAAAAAAATCTAATGGAAAACCCACTCATTCAGGTAAAAAGATTTCTAGCTCACTGAGCACTGAATTTACCTGAAAGCTGCACAATGCTTAGTGTTGCTATGATCCCAAAATATGGAATTTGAGTGAAATACTCTATTTGAAACTATACAAATATGGTGGGCTGAAATCCTGAACAGGAGAATTAATTCTCTTTATGAATTTGTATTGAGATTGCTGGAAAAAAACTAAAGCTGAACTCCTGTTATAAGAAAACAATAAGAAGAATAAAGAAATTAGAATTAGAATATTTAAAATGTTTTTAAGGGGCAAAAATTCTAGCCAAACAGCCTAATAACGCTGAGGAGAGATTCAGATCACGGCTATCTCGAACCATGAATATACAATATAATAGTCTAAGTCTTACTCTAGAACTACCTAATAAAAATGATATTATAATTCTAATCTAAAGACTGCCTACAAATTATTTCAAAGTTTTGAGAAATTTTGTAACAATTCAACTAATATTTAAACAATTTTGGCTTTCACTAAGAATAAGAAAAAAAATCACTTATTCTCAAAATTAGCCAAGCTATTTTCAAACCTTTTAAAATCTTAATTATACTTACTGGTTGCATTGATAGCCACGGATTTCAGGTTTGGGTTGGTGTTTCTTTAAGTGTTTACTAAGTCCTGAAGCTCTATGAAAAGACTTTCCACAGTGTGAACAGAAGTATTTTGATTCTCCTGAAAATGATAAAAGTACCTGTAATATATGGCTAGATAAACTACAGATCACATGCAACTTCCAAAAGGCTCCTAGAGCTTGACCTCTGATGACAATCTGGCAAAAGGATAAGTAACTATCTCAATTTTTGATAGGAAACAAAATATTCACAATCCATTAATTATCTTAACTCATAGAAACACTTTCTAAACCTGAAATAAACAAATAATCCAACTCCCCCTTCTCATATTACCTCCCCTCGACAAATCTTAATCTCACTTTTATGATACTACCGTGCCATTATTCTTAACTACTATGGTTGTTTCCTGCTCCCAAATAATGTATTAAATATTACATATTAATAATATTTTCAGTAGGAAATATTTTTTCACATATTGATTAAAACAGCTTTTTAGAGCATAAAAAGACTTATTTCAAAGCCTCTGCTCAAAGATGTGTAAAATGCTTCACTTTCTTTATTGAAGTCACTTACACTTACTTAAAAATGTGGCTGTGATTTAGCATATATGTTTTATTCCTGAAAACTGGAATACTATATTCTTTGAGCTTGTTTGGAGGTTTCAACAGGTAGCACATTCTCTGTACAACTTCAGAGTGAATAATAGAATACTGGTCCCATACAGATTGTTGCCCAACCCCACTGAGCATTCAATCCTGGAAATCGCAGGGGAAGAAGCCATCCAGTCCAGCTGACTCAACCCTGACAATCAATAAGGTGAAACTACATTTGATTCACTCAGTAACAGGCTTGATATCACTGGTAATTAAATATAGCTGGTTTTTAGTCTTAAAAAAACCACCTATATAATTTCCATTGATTGGCATCTTGGCCAGACTGATGTTAAACCATGTTTACTACACAGAACCAATCTTATGTAGGAGTTTTTTGGATGTATAAAATTATAAAGTGAAAGAGGAAACTCATTAGATAGAGAAGTGACATTATAGTCATTTTTACATTATTTTATTTCTGACATTAATTAATAATGTATGTCATTTACCTGTGTGAATGCTTATATGCTCCTGAAGGCTTCTTTTTGTGACAAAGGACTTGTCACACAATTCACACTTAAACTGCTTTTGTGCCTCATGTAATACAAGGTGCATCTTTAAACCATGTTTGTAGGTAAATGACTTTCCACAAATCTATTAAACAAATCACAAAAATAATATTGTCTTTCAAGTTGAACAGCAATACTCTAAGATGAAGAAAACTTCACTGAATCTGCTTATACTGCATGATCCATAAGTACTTGACATTTTTTCCCTAGGGCTAGCATTCTTTGGAAAATTAGATTAGGACTGTGAAATCTGAATTGCAAAAAATCCATACAACTACTCTGTGACAGTAAAGACATCAAAAACACCCACTTTTTGCTACCATCTAGTGGTCATCTGGAATTTGCAAAGCCTTGTGGTAACTAATTACTTTGCTAGGGGAGATACTTTTTTATTTGGTTGCATGTTATACATGTTATTCACTGTGATGGGAGAAAGGGAGGTATTCCTGGCAGGAATGAGCAAAGATCCCAGTGTGTATGTGAAGAGTATATTTTCCAGCAGAATGTCCCAAGTTGTAAAGATTATCCCAGCTGCACAGCAAAAGCAAGTAGCCATCTATATTGGGCAGCAGTGATATAGAAAGTTGTTGGGAGGTACATAATTGTACTTATAGTGGCAAAGACATCATTCATACTGTGCAGAAGGCAATGGTAATGGTATTCGAAGAAGTTGGATAGAAAGAGTATCAACTTTTTAGAACTTTGGTATTGGAGAAAAGTCATGAGAATACCATGAACAGCCAAGAAAACAAATAAATAGATTGCTGAACAAATCAATCCAGAGTTCTCACTTGAGATGTAAATTATCCTTTTTTGATATTATTTGTTGTTGTCAACCATCCAGACATGCAGTTTGATTTGGGCAATCTTATAAATCAAATAACTAAATAAGTAACTAAATAAATGTCCTACTTCAGATACATTATGCAAAGACCTAGTGCTTTGAAAATACTCTGATGCCAGGAAAGATGAAATGAAAGGAAAGGAGAGGATCAAGAAGGTGGATACACTCACTTGTAGCAGTAATTAAGTGCACTGTTAGAAGACCTAAAGAATCAAGTTAGGAACAGACTGCAATGGGAAAAAAAATCTCTATGATTGCCATGATTTGACAATGTTTTCCATACTTGAAGAGTCTGGGAGACTAACAATCAACATAATTCCATAGATTGAAAACAACCCTCTCAAAAATAAATAAGCCTATTTACAATATAAACAGCATTAAAATTAGAATTATCCGGAAATATGCAAAATCATGCAGCTCTCAATGTCAGACTTTTATCATAGTACATTTTCTATCTGCACTAGATGAAACAATAGATGTTAACTGCTCTGCTGAAATTCAGGAAGAAACAGATTGGACCTCAGAGGAAAGGAATTCCAAAACTTATTTTCTACCAGACAAAGTGCATTAACATTGCAGTGAAGGAAACAGGGTTGTTTTTTGTTTTACCTTACATGCATGTGGCTTTACACCTGTATGTTTCAACATATGGATTCGCAAAGAATAGAGTTTAGGCAAACTTCTTCCACATATATCACAGATAAATTCTCGCTTAGTTCTTCCCTTCGTGGCAGCACCACTTTCTTCTATATTAGCAGTTGCAACAGTCACTTCATTTTTCTGGGTATGACGAACAAGATGAGCTCGCAGTGAAGCACCGTACTGGAACTCTTTTTTGCATAGCTAAGGAAACAAATATTTGACCTCTTGTGAAAAATCTTATTTAAAAAATAGGGATATAGGGATGTGTGTGTGTGTGTGTGTATTCACACACAACTGAAACTATATACGTTTCAACTGAAAGATAAAATATGTAACTTTCCGCTCTGGGAAAATCAAATGTTGATTAGCCAGATATGTCTAATCAACTCTATTTACATTTCCCAGATTTGCAATGTAATGCTTCAAACCATGGCTCTTGTTCATTATAAAACAAGGATTGAAGTGTATGTTCAAGAACTATTATCAGGTTAAACTTCATCAGAGAAACTTGGCATTCAAAGAATATGTTAATACTATCATAGGAAACTTTAGTCATAATACATTTTACCAAGTGCTTACTGGGCATTTATAATTTTTCGTCCTCTCGTGCTTCAATGTGTGCATTATAAGAGCATAACGTCTCTGGAAAATCATCCCACATTCAGTGCATTTGTGCTGAGCTTCTGCCTCATTGTGTTCTATAATCTCTCTTTTGGGTTGCTTCATCTTCTTGCCTCTTTGCACTAGCTTCATAGCAACCTGATTAAAAAATTGATATATTTAACATTAACATTAGTTACACAGAAAACAGAAATAATAACTCAAACATATTCCCTGCAGAGAAGCAACATACATGACCAGAAAAGCCAATCTTTTTTTGAGTTAACTCCTAGTGACTTGATGAACATAACCATATTGGTATTTTAACAATATAGAAGTTAGTTGCCAATACTTTTGTGTCATATATTTTAAAGTAGTGCAATGTAACTCATGGCTCTAATTTTTCCTGAAAATCTCCCATCCAAATTCCACTCAGTCATAACTCTATTTAGCTTCCCTGTCCACCAGTTCAGCCAAATCATGCCTCTTACTATGACATACAGCATAATTTCATAATTGGTAAATATATCTTATTAGTTCTATCTAAGTGATAGGAAACAAATATTCGATCAATCTCAAGAAATTTTCCAATGGATTTAAAATTTGTATCTGTATTTGATGAAATACAAAAAAGTTGTTTGAAAGAATATAATGACAACACAGCCAACCTCCCCACCAGTATATATAGGGAGACAGCAGCTCAGATCACGCTTTGCTTGCACAAGTACAAAGCCGAAAGCACCAGCCGGAAAATGGCGAATGAGATCTCGTTGAAACGTTGCCAAGATAGTCTCAATCTTACACGGGAAAAGACCTGCAAAGAATATAATTTGTATATACAATTTTTATATACCTGTCTGCCAAACTATCTGCCCAACCAATTTGATCTTAAAGATTTGTGAATTCTGTGTTCCTTTAAATCATGTCATCTATTAAGGACCTGAGAGACATGCATTTTCTATAGCAACACCTGCTCTCTGAAATGAGGTTCTCCTCTACCAAGATCCAGATGGCCCCCACTCTGATGTTGCTAAGAAGAGCAGTGAAGATCTAGCTCTTTACCCAGATCTTTGGTGAAGGAGAGTGAAATCTCTTGCTTCATTCTATCTGATCTGTCCCACTTGCCATCTTTTCTTTTGTTTGATTGTCAACTGCCAATAATTATTGAGAACTGGGTGGCACACAAGTTTAATTAACAATAATATCATCCAGCTATCTTTCTCTTAAGGTAACATCTGTCCCTATTCCAATCAGCTTAGCTAATTGTTATATAATAGTTATATTAATAGGAAAATTAAAATCATTTTGTTGTACAGCTGATATACAGTATATATGGTTTTTAGGTTCTTTAAAGTCCTAGTATAATATCACTTTGTGGGCTTGCCAGAAGGAAAAAAAAATGTATAAATTCTTACAACTTCACGATTGTTATAGATAGTTCTGTACCCCTGTGCCCGCACACACATACTTTTTTTTAAAAAAAATCAGATTTTTAGTAGACTTATACCTGCTGGATAGCTGATTTGGGGCCTGGCTTTCTGTTCTGTAGTTTTTTCTCAGTACCTTTGTGCAGTCGAATATAGCCACCCTCACTAACAGATCGCTGGCGAAGCTTGCTTTTGTAAGTATCATCTTGACTAAAAATTGTGGTCTCTGATTGTGATTGTGGAATGTCCTGCATTTTACAAGGCCGACCACGTTTTCGCTTAAGCCCTTCCTGGGAATCCTCAGCAGCAACTTCTGCATCTGCTTCGCTGCTCACATTATGTTCACTGTTCACAATTGGATCTCCGTTTATATTTTGATCAGCCTCATTTTCAGCCTGAGTACTAATAACTTGCTCTGCTACTGAAGGCTCAGTTTGCACCACAGTTATAGTTTGATTTGTGGAGCACTCCATTACTGGGACTTTCTCTTCATTTTCTGTTGTTTCCAAAGCAGGAGTATGCACCGGGAGCTCAGGAGGATTCTTTGCAGGAGGCTCCAAAACGATTTGCAATGTAGTTTCAGACACAGTCATCTCTTCTGCCTCGGTATTTGAAGATGTTCCATTCACTGTTGTTACTGGATCTTCGGTAGATATTGCTTGCTCAGTGCTGGCAACAGAATTAGCTTCACTTTCATTCTGCTCTGAAATAGTTGGAGCTACCTCTACTATTTGGACATCTCCTTTCTGATATACGGTGATTTGTTTATCTTCCATCTGTTTGTGTACATTTTCACAGATTTCCAGAACCTCTGTCATGAGAAGATGCTGAGCTAGCTCAGCTACAGCTGCCATGTTACAAAAATCAAAAACTAATTCTGAAGTATAAGCAAATTCTAGCAAAGGGAGGAAACTGGCTTTCCGAAATCCTGTACGTACGCACACAAAAGAAACAAACAAAATTAGAAAGATTTGATGAAAGAATAGACTCTCACCATTTTATTTTATAAAAACAGAAGTCTGCCGGTATATGAATATTGAGGACAGGGTCTTTTTTCAATAGTTGTCACAAATCTTAGGAATCCTTTGCATAGAAATGCATTCATTCCTGTTTTAAGTAAACATTTGCTTCAGTGCTTTTCACTTATGTCATAAGCTGCCATGATGTAATTCTGTATTTAACATTACTAATACAAATCATTTTAGTTATATTTAAGTGTAGTATATTGATGGGTCCTTTTTCATCCTGAAAGATAGGACATAAATTCACTAAATAAATAAATCGGGGGACACTGTCGAAATTACTTCCTATCAAATGAAACAAAAAACAAAAAATAAACAAAAAATCCAAGCATCTTTTCTTCAAGAAAACTTGACAGCATAGTCTTTCTTAATATATTTTATATAGTCAATTGATTTGCCTTTTTAAAATCTGCATAATTAACAAACTCATTGATATATAGATTACCTGAAAGATCTACTACTGCTTCATGGCTGGAAACAGCTCCCTTTTCAATAAAAAGTTCTCTGAAGTATTCACTGTTGGCTGCCAAAATAGATTTGTGTGCTTTGTATACTTCTCCCTCAATAAGTAAGGTAACATCACAGAACTGACTAGAAAGCCGCTGTTGGTTCAACTGATTCAAAACTGATTGACAATGTTTTGGAGAAGATTGTTTCACAAGGCCTTTACTGTCAACCTGGCATCAAAAAAGACAGTCCATATTGTTACAACTAAAACAAGCAAAAGCAAATTAAGTATCATCTTAAATCTGCTATATATGAAAAGATATTATACATGTATAAATGTAAAATAAATTTCCATGCCAGATTATATATGAACATTTACTTACAAATACAAGTTCATGCTTGGCTATTGGTTTCTTTTTCACTGGTTTTGGTGATGCTGCTGGCAGTGATGTGGAATTATTTATTTCATCATCTGTTTCATTACTATCTTCATGAGAAATTGCATCCAATCCTAGCTCTTCCAACATTTCCGAAGGGTCTGACAATGATCTAGAACGATCTAATTTTTCCTGGCATTTACTACATTCTTTAATGTAATCTTTAACTTGCTTCAGGATACCTTTAAAAAACACAAAACTCTTTTGTATGTATTGTTTTATTCATGCACAAACTGATATATTTAAATTTTTCAATATTGGGCAGTTATTCAGAAACACTCATCTTTTAACTTTTATTTGGTTGCTTGGAAACAGACTAAATTAGAGCCAATGTTTTTGCTTATTTTCAAATCTTCTTGCCATGTCAGGATTCCCATCAGTTTTCATACCTATACTTTCTATAAATGTACAAAATGAAATTTTCCATACTTATGCCATAGTACTGAATCAAAAACATGGAGAAATGAAGCAGAGATTCTTTACAAGTCATATTTTTTGTTCTGCCTAAATAGAATGCTTTGGCTATTCACATGCTACTATAGACTTTCTATCCTGAAATCCATAATTATGCAATATAAAACAAGTCTGAGCCATTAGAACTTGTATCTGATAATTTACAGAAAATATGCAGCTGCCTCTGTCTATAGTAAGCTAACTTATGTAAATTAAAAGAGCCTTCTTGATTACTGCTATATCATATTTGAAGCTGCATGTCTGCCTTGCACTGATTGAAGGATATTACAAAAAGAAAATTTGCTTAAAATTTATAAACCCCTTATTTTATACATTTTTTTTTAATAACTGCTGTCCGTTTGGGGATTATAGATCATATTGGCTCAACATATGAGCTCAAAAGAAACTACATTGGCAAGCAGTCCCCCTGTAGTCAATGCACAACCAGCCCAAAGGTTCCTTTTCAAGAGGCAACTGGACTTTCTTGGGGTGGTTTTTTGGGGGGGAGGGAGACATTTCGCTTCTCATCCAAGAAGCTTCTTCAGCTATGACTGGATGGTGGGGGATGGAAGGATTTATATTCCTTGCAGACAGCTAGTCATTTGCATTCTTTTAAATATAGTTGCTTCTTGAAAAAGCACCTTTGGGACAACCATGACCTAGAGGACTGAAAATCTCCGTAGACATGCACATCAAACGTACAAATAATCCAAAACCCTTTTAACCTAATCTGTTAATCAAATGAAGCCGTAAATGTTTTAACTGAGTGTTCAACATGCATCCATGCAACCATGTAGAAAACGGGGTTCATTTCACAATCATTAACCGTGGTTAAGTGATCCCGGGGAAGGAAGCCGCTGAACTGAGCTGGCGTTTTTTGAGCATAAGCCCATTCGCACGGAAATTCATCTTCGGCAACGAGCCTCGCAACTCCCTGGCCTCCGTTTTTAGCAGCTTCGAAAGAGAGCGCCTCGGTCTAACGAAGGCGGCGCTCGAGACCAAAGGTGGGGCGAGTAAGTCGCGCGTGTCGCGGCGCCGTTGCGAGGCACCTCCGAACACACTGCCAGCCTGCGTGCTCGCCCCTCCGCCAAGACCGGTCACGCAGGGACGCCTCCCCCCCTCGCCCGCTTCCTCCTCCCATCCCCACCCACCTAGCGCCTTTCCTCACCTCGCCACCAATAGCGCCTGGAGAGGCGCTGCCAAGTCTGCAAGCGGGTCCGGTGGGAGCCATCAGTTTCCAGGTGGGCTGCCCGAATGAGGCGGCAGCGACGCTCGGCCTGTAGCACCACTTCGAGCTCGGCGAAGCGCTGCTGGTCCCGCTGCCGGCGCTGGTAGTAGAGGGTCCCGCCGCGCACCACATAGCAGGCGGCGGCCTTGCGGATCTTGCGCTTGACGTTGCCCTCGGTGCCCGGCGCGTAAGGCTCGCGCTCGTTGGTCAAGTAGCGCAGGATGGCCAAGTAGCTCTCCTCGCTCGACATGGCGGGCGGGGAGGCGAGTGGCGGCTGGCAGACGCCCCCTCGTCAGCGGAGGAAGGGGGGCACTTCAGCCGCTGAAAGGTCCGATGCGGGTCCAGCTCTGTTTCGGGGGGTGCGGGGGGTGTTGAGCTCTCGGGTCCCCAGCGGAGGAGATGTGAGGGAACTCTCCGAAGAAGATAAGCAGGCGTCGTGGGTGGGTGGTGTCTCCTGTCACAGGTGTTAGAAAGGAGACCACTCTGAGCGAGCGAAGGGAAAAGCAAGGGGGATCACGGGAAGGGTTAAAATAAAGAAAAACCCCAAGCATCGGGTCCAGAAGGAATCGGGCCCCAGGAGGTGGAACTGGAGTTTCGCGGTCCTCGGCGACGGGTGGGAGGAAGAAGCTCGGGCAGCCGGATCAACGGAAAGACAAAATGGCTGCTGCACAAGCGGAAGTGAGGTCTAGGAAGATGTAGCCTAGCCCTTCGAGCGGAGGGAAGGGGAAGCGCTTCGAGGAGCGTCGCAATGCTGGAATCGGGGAAGCGTTGCTAGGGCTGTGGAAAATGATCTGCCGTTTTAATACAGGCAGAGAGGTCAATGGAGTGGGACACGGTTAATTACGTGTAATATAGGCAAAATAGTTTCTTTAGATTGCGTTAAATAAGTGTAGTTCCTTTCTTGTATTGAACTAATCAGCCTGCTGCAAATGGCCAATTTGGCTGAACTATGTCTGCTCGTGTAATTCTTAAAGCACTTTCATGAGCATATGAAAGTGACCTTAATTTGTAAGATTTACAGCTTGATTTTGTAAAGTATCTTATTTGATTTGATTCCGCACTTTCTACTGAAGCCGAAAAATAATTACGGGAAAACGCAACTCGGACAGAACTTTCTTATCTCCAAGGGACTTGCAAAAAGGATTCCTATCTTTTAAAACTATTTTTCTTTCTCACTTGTTCGTTTGGATAATACTTAGTACCTTGTAAATAAAATGTAATTAATTCATCGCATATAAGCAGTTGTTTTAGGTGTTTTTTTTCTCCCGGATAAGGACTAATTAGCAAACTTCATTTCCGATTTCCCAGTTGATCATGTTTACCGGGAATTCTTGGAACTGAACTAACAGTCGCGGCATATTTATTAAGCGTATAGCATTTTACCTAGATTTGTAAAACACAATAAAATGTTTAAAATATGTATGTTCAAATACCAATGTCCACGCCTTGTAACCACTGAAGTGCAACATCGTGTATATTGAAGCCTCGGCGCAGTGGTTAGAGTGCAGTACTGCAAGCTACTCCCACTGCAAATTGGCAGATCGAATCCCACCAGGCTCAAGGTTGATTCAGCCTTCCATCCTTCCGAGGTGGGTAAAATGAGAACCCATATTGTTGGGGGCAGTATGCTGACTCTGTAAACCCCTTTGAGTGGGCTGTAAAGCAGTATATAAAAGTGCTATTGCTGTATTTTAAAAATCAGATACTGGATTGGTACATGCCCTCAGCCAGTCACAATATGATAATTTGATGTGGGATCCCTCATTCAGAGGGGATACTATGCTCCATTTATATAGAGTCCTGGCTGATGCTATGTGAGATGTGATTATTATTCAGGAATGCCCACTGCTGACCTGGTACTTTGTTTATGTCACCCTTTGCGTTCAGAGGCCCATTGGATTTCTACTGAGAATGTTGTCCTAAAAGTGCTTTTTCAAGAGGCAACTGCACTTTTTCTTTGAAGATGTTTCAAAGACGTTTCTTCAGCTCTGACAGGATAGTGGGGAGCTTATTGGATGAGGAGTGAAACATTGGATGAGGAGAAAAAGCAAACTCCAGCTGCCTCCTGAAAGTGTGTTTGGGACAACCATGACCATCATCCAGATTAAGAATCTCTACAATATTAAAGTTGTTAGGCAGATGTTGTGCAAGTGACAGTGGGAGTTTCCTGGGTTTGAATCTTCCAGCTGATAAATGATGGTCGCTATGCACCAGTAGTTCATAATTTTTCTGTATTCTCCCTAGTGCATCTTGCCTTTGTAAAACTGGTATACTGAAGCACACAATTTGATCCGATTATCAGATTACTATAGGTCACAGTCAAGTTCACAGATATCACTATTAAGTTACAATAATTTACATTGCATTAATACTCTGAAGTGCTATAGCCTAAAATATATAAAATTATTTTTTAAATATGTAAGCATCTCTGGGAGAGATTTTGTAGTTGGAGATATAAAAATTGTTTCATTTTAAGCTTACAAATTTTTCAACAATATTTCTGAAATTACTTTGCCATTAACATCCCATAAAATGGCTTTATCATCCTAAATAACAAAACAAGAATGAATACTATCAATCTGTCAATATTAAGTCTAAATACTGCAAAATATATTGTAAACCAGGATTCTTATCAGTAACTTGGTTGGTGCAATATAAATTTCTCATTCTACTTTGGCTACCAGCATATGTATATGGTTACATTATTCATTTAGGGGAAAAATGCAATCCTACAGTGTGAAAATATACAATTGACTAAATTATGTATTTAATATTCTAAGGCTATATTAAGGATCTATAGTACAGAGCAGTATAGTGACAGAGTGCAGAAATTCCTTGGCTTCCACTTGTAAGATTGAGTTCAATCCTAGGTAGCAACAGATGTTTCTCAAGGTGCAAAGCAAAAAAACTCTTGCAAACTCCATGTAGGTGTCAACATGAGTATCTGGCCAATAAACGGTCAGCTCTTATCGTGCTGCCCTGAATAGGGATTGCAAAAAGGATTTTTAAAAATTATTAAGGATCTAGTCTTTTCACATTTATAAATCTAGTAGCTGAATTCACAACAAATATAATTCTGAAATTATAAATAAAATTGCTTCAAAATGACAATTTTGATAGTTATCTCGATTATAAAAATATATTAAATTATTTTTAAAAAAGATTTCCATCAATTCTAAGACTTCAGTAGGAATTTCAGAATCATGGATTTTCCCTTCCATTGGAAAACAACTGGCATAGCAGTTTTGCCTTTATTCCGTCTCCATGCAGAGATATAAGTGGTCATAAGTCCACTTAATGGTAGAAAACGTAACTGCAATGCTTCACCAGAAATAGTTATGGCTGTCCGATGTTCAACTATTTACTGATCAGCTGCTGGTAAGATGGTTCAAATACGAAATTTATCCTGAGTAAACTATCAATTTCAGTGGCAAAATTCCCTTAACAACCAGGTCGTAGGGCATTTGTGCAGATTAGGCAAAAGTAATATGAATTTCAAATGAATTTACCAATATGTATTGAAATTTAAGTTTTTTGAAATTTTTCACTAATAGTTTCTTAGACTTTCCTGTATATCTTTTGCTAATAGTGGCTTTCAACTTTATTGCTCATCATTATAACTTATGGAATGAAAATGACCTGAAACTTTCTTTTTAAAGATAATAGACCAATTATAGTCAAAATTTTATTGACATAATCAAATCAGCACAAATCAGCGTTTCCCACCAACACGAGGAGCAGAAACTTTCACAGGCTTCACAATTTTTTGTTTTGGTGCAGTCTTTGTTGGTGCCTGGAAATAGAAAACAAGACACTCATGAGGTTATGCTACATATTAAGTCAGTTTAGTTAGTATAAACTAGCATAATGCCTATAGATGAACTTCTAGTGAGTGAATGAGAAAGAACAAAGTGTCTCTAAATCGGGTCCCCAATCCCTGGACCACTACTGGGATTTGAGCCATTCAGAACTGGACCATGGAAGTGGCAGGCAAGCACCGCTCAGAACCATGCCCTCTCCCCACCCCATTCCACACACATACACCTGGGCCGGGCCAGAAAGGTTGGGAAACTGTGTTCTAAATCATTTGAACGAAGTTTTCAATCTAATCAGAAATGCTACATTATGATCATCTTTGAAACCACTGGACTAAAGGAATTTCATATTGCAGCTTTTGAGAAACAATTATATTACCATCTAAGTACCATGCCATTGCAGCCCCTTCCCTGATCGAGGACTGGGGATTAGTTACTTTTAATTGTGTACTCAAAAGCAGAGTCCCACTGAGAACCTAAATTACAATTGGACCAGAAAAGCAATGTAGCATTTGGATAGTAAATTTGAATACGAGAGACTTAAAGATCAAGTTCATAATGCTCATTCTTAATTCCCAGCTCAATCTACTTTAGAAAATTGTTATGAAAATAAAAATATCCTTATGTATAAAATATACTATACCGTATTTTCCGGCGTATAAGACGACTTTTGAAACCAAAAAAAAGACAACCGAAAATCCGGGGTCGTCTTATACGCCGGGTCGTCTTATACGCCGGAAAATATTACGGGCGTCGCCGGGAGATGCTCCTCCCCTTCCCGAAGAAAACAAGATGGCGGCCGCTCTGCCGGCCCATCATGCTCCGCGGGAGGCCTGGTCGTCTTCCGTGTGTGTGGGAGAGAGACCGAGAGAGCCGCCCTGGGGCCGGAGGAGGAAGGTTGTACGGTCGGCTGATGCAAGCGCGAAGGAAGGAGAAGCATTTACAAATCCTTGCAGCTTAATTTTGAATACCCGTATTTTCTGGTGTATAAGATGACTTTGAAAAAAGTCAACCAAAAATCGGGGGTCGTCTTATACACCCGGTCGTCTTATACGCCGGAAAATACGGTAACTTTGGGCAACCAAAGGAAAGGTGAAGCATAAATGAAGAAAATGAAGAAAAAAAATGTAGGCTCCCACTGACACAAACTGATGATGAGACTAGAACACAGGACAACTTGATTTCAAAGCCACAATTGTTTTGTTTGTAAATAAGAATCTACAAATAGTGATACAACAAATCATACTCGTTTTAACAGCCTTTGCCAGCCATTACCTTTGTTGTAGAGGGTACTGTTTTCTTAGTTGCCTGCTTAGCCTTCTTTGCCTCCTTGGCAGCTCTATTAATTATATTGCAAAAATATTAATGAGAACAAATTTTTTATTACTTAACATCTAAAATGTATGAAAAAACATGCCCGCTGCATAGTAGAATAGTGGTCTGGATGTGTAGAGACATTTGGTTAGATATAACTCAGAATTCTATTTGTAACCTTTAGGAGCCTAAACCTGGATAGATGGGCCCAATATTTTCTGCAACATTAGGTTCCCTTTAATCTCTAAATCAAAGAGATTAAATCCTCCAAACCATTTCCTCTGAACCCTGTAATCCATTCTTATGAAATTCTGTCAATGATAAGCACATAATCTGTAGCTACCAGATACGGCATAAAGGCAAAGTATAATTTCTAAACCAAAAAAGATTGTCTATCCTGCCATCCATCAAAAAGGGAAATTATGCGAAATTATTCAATTTAGTTGCAGGATCTCATGTGAGGCACTGATTTTTAAGAATTTTATCCCATTCTAGGTAGCAATAGCTTACAAATACTAGTAATTGTTTCAAATGATGCTTTTCTTACCCTAGTGCTTGAAAAGGAAAAATATAGAGATGAATTAACTTTTGATGATTAGATGCTTTAAATCAGGGGTCGCCAACCTTTTGGACCTCAGGGACCACCAAACTCATAGTTTTAAATCCCGGGGACCACTAATATGAATTTTGGCTGACAGCAGCTTACTGACATTGGTGGGAGAGAGAGATCTGATCCAACCTCTCTCTCTCCCTCTCACACACGCAGAAGGAAGGGTGGAATTCAAATTTCTTAACAGGTTTTTAGTCCTGGCCTAATTTGTGGGCATGGCCTGGTGGTCATGTGACTGGCTGGGCATGGCTTGTATGTAAATATTATAAATATTTATGTAAATATTGGATTTTTTATTTTAAAAAAGCAACTTTTACCCAAAATCAGGCAAAGCAGGCAGGCAGATTGAGTTGCTCACAGAATCACAGATTCATTTAGAGATCTGTGTTTCTGCCATCGGCTGAGTCTGTTACATAAAATTTGCTTGCAAGCAAACTCACAAAATTAACTCACAGCACACTATGTATGTAAATATTAAATTTTTTATATAAAAAAAGCAACTTTTACCCAAAACCAGGCAAAGCAGGCAGGCAGATTGAGTTGCTTCCAGAATCACAGATTCCCTTAGAGATCTATGATTCGACCATCAGCTTCAGTCCTAAGGGAGTTTCGGTTCTGCTTAAAAGCAGAGGCGGAGATCTAAAGATTAGTTAGAAAGCAAGAAATGCAAGATTTCCTGCTTTCTAGCTAAATCTCCCCACACAGCAGAACAGCTGATGGTCGGGAAAAAAAAAAAGGAAAAATAGCAACTCAGCAGGCAAGTTTGCCAGATAAGGAGGGCAGGGAGGGTTCCCATGGGCTATGTGGGCAGCGCAGCTTTGTGTTCCCAGCAGCCTGGATTAATTGCTTTTGGGGGTACTCTGGGGTGACATATCTCTGCGGACCACCAAAATTTTCTCGCCGACCACTGCTTTAAATAATTCCCTACTTATAGTATCTTCAGACAACAAGCAGCTACAAAGCTGCAGCATCAAAGGATTCCAAATGTCTTAAAGGAGTTTTTTTTGAAAAGGGCTTTGATTCATCTCATGGTGAAGCTATCACTGGTTTAAGCCCGTAACGAAATGGGTGAAAGCATCACAGATCACAATTCACCAAGCATTTTTTAATATCCTGATTTTTTTTTTATCCAGGAGACTTGGAGGTGCTTTGAACAAAGTTAAATTGTACTGTATTGGTTTTATTTTTTAGCATAATTCCTTTAAACGTGACAAGGAACATACAAATGAAGCAGCTAATGTACAATCTCCCCTATTAAAAATCCATAATCAAATGTTTATTTTTTACATTCAGCCAAGGATGTAAACTAGATCAGGGGTCACCAACCTTTCGGACCTCAGGGACCACTAAATTCATAATTTTAAATCCAGCGGATCACTATTATGAATTCAGCACGCCGCTCGCTGAAGCACCTGGACTCCCAGTGACGGGATGGGGTCCTTCAGGCACTTAGCTTGGCTGCCTATTTCTGCAACCTTAAACACTCAAAGAGCCATATGAACCAATTTCCCAGAGAAAACAAAACATGGGATCTCTCTCTTTGTGTCATCTTTTTCTCATCTATCTTTCTCTCCGTCTCTTTCATCTTTCTCATCTCTCTTTGTCTGTCTGTCTCTCTCATTCTGATTCTCTGGCACTTTCTGGATCTCGCGGTGCTTCTTCGGCCTTTGTTGATGCTAGATGCACCTTGATCGTTCGGGGAAATACATGACCTGCTCTCCGCCCCAAAACACTCGTCCAACCTGGCTATGGCTGATGCTCTGTGTCGTAATGAGTCTCAGGAAGATGACAGGATGCTGTCTCCCCCATTGTGAAGCATACTAAATTTAACTTTGCTGCGAGAGCAGTGAGCAGGCCATAGAGGCGCCAACATCGGCTGAGCGAAATGGCTGGGTGGGGCCAGTGTCTCAGGGCTGAGAGGAAGTTGCACGTCTCCCCAAGCCACCAAGGTGTGCACAGCACCAAAAAGGGGCAGAAGAAACACTCGCGAGACCCAGCAAGAGGTGAAGTTTCGCTTCCGCTCCGGAATATGAAGCGAATCCCCATCCCCCACACTTCTCAGGCCAGGTGAGGAGTGGCTGGGAGGGGAGGGCAAGGGGCAGGGCCAGCCACTGGTGGATTCAGCCAATAGGGAGCTACAGTAGGATGAAAGAGCCGTAGGTTGCAAACCCCCGTTGCTTTGGCCCACCTGCGCCGCCACTCCCCCCCGCAATAGCACCATTACCTTGTTCCAGCCAGTAAGTCTGCATTACTCCTTGCACATTCACCACCTGCAAAGTTGCAAGTTGCATGTACCTCCCTCTATGGCAGAGATTTCCAGCCCTACCATGAGCTACCTGGCCTGTCCCATATTCCAGAGCTCTAGTTACAAGACTGGCCCATTGGTTATCCCGGAACAGCTCCTCCAGCCAGGTGTGCTGCGGACCAACAAAATTTTCTCATGAACCACCGGTTGGTGACCTCTGAACTACATCATAATCATACTTTTGTAAAGAATAAGAATAAAATGTACCCACCTAATGGCTTGTTCCCTTTGAGCTTTTCGCACTTCAGGCTTCTGGTTTCTCTTAGCCATTATTTCAGCCAAAGAAGCACCTGTGATTGCTCTATGGCCCTTAACAGCACGGCGTGTACGTTTCTTTTGTATCTCTTCCTGAGCAAAGAAATAACTGCTTCAAAAAAGTATCTATACTTGCAAAACCTCAAAAAAATTCACACACACAAGCCTTTTGATCATATCAGATTGAAATATTTTTATATCATTGCCGCAGTTCAGTTTTCTCATCTCCTATCTCAACTCCCAGGAAATATTTTGTTTAAATTTTTATCTTATGTTACACTGGTAACTTGATAACTTATGTTATCTGGTAACTTGAAACTTAAGGAAAATCGACTTCTTAAAAAAATAAAGTCCACATTGGAAGATTTTTTTTCTTGATATAGAGTCTAGTCTTTCACTTACCAGTAAGAAAAATATTAAGATATCAAAGGCTGGCTGGCTGACTGATGGCACCGTCACCCATGAATACACGAGGCTACAACTCTATATTAGAGCTATTTTTCTGTACATTTTAAGCTATAATTCTTTTTCAATTTACCAAAAATGTGATTTACTTTTGATTAGACAGATGTACAATTGTGCCGACATTTCTTGATTAGCTATATGTGCCCATTTTAAAACAGAACTCTTAATGGATTTTCTTTCCTAGCCACAGAACATGCACACTTCAATCTTTTTAATATTACAATAAAAAGGCATACAGCTTTCCTATTCCCATCAAAATAACTTAAACTAATGATCCTTTATCAAAGGTCACAGAAGATATTTTAATAAATGGATTGTGAAAAGCCATGTATTATGTTCTAAATTATGAATAATGAATACATTATATCACAACTAAGCAAAGCATGTTCCCCAAATTATGTACAGAGGTATGTTTACCAAGACATAGGGAATCAGAATAAATCTGGTAGAATAAATCAGAATAAATCTGTAAACATATATTATTAAAAGGCAACATTTGATGAGCTGCAGCTGACTTAATTAGATGCACAGAATAGCTAAACTAGGATTTGAAGTGGGATGAAACAGTGGTTGGGAACAAAGAGGGTAGTAGTTATATAGATGCAAGTTACACATTGGGCAAATTAAAGGAATGGTTCCATTTCATTGTTTTGAAGTAATGATCAAATATTATCATGACTTCAACAACTTGGATTCCAACACCACCCTCAACATTGACTTTCCTTCCAACAGGGCTACTTTTTTGTCACATTAAAACTGCACACATTCATTTACAGGAAACCTACATAATTAATTTACATCATGCAAATAACATGCACTTCCAGCTTCCATCCATAAATTTTAATAAAATCTATCATGGTAGAGCCAGGCTGCATGCTACAACTGTTTATTCTGGTTCTCTTGTTAAGAGACACTCCATTAATGGAATTAGACTAGGTATTCAGATTACCGATCCAACAAGATCAATAGACAACTCGCTAGTAACAGACTGAGTAATGCACTTTCTGGGTAGACGACCTTACTTGCATATACCATTGAAACTGAAGCAAAGAAATTGTACACAAGAATCAGACCTACAATAAAACCCAATGTTTACTCTGCCCTCAAATCTATTCTAACAGCATTATTACATCTCTTTTGTGATATATATACCATCATTTGCCAGCAATGTTCTGGTTTCTACCTAGCATAAATGGACAAACTTTGCACATAAGAACAAAATAATACCAGAGCATTTCAAGCCCAGGGCACTCTACACATTAAAAAAATGCAGGCAATTTCAAAAAGCCTCATACAAAAACAACAGATTTCTAACACATTATAATCATTTGTTAAGGTACTTGTAAACTGATTTACAAGTAATTTGGTTTTGCATAGCCAATCTATTTCCCCTCTCTTTTCATCCCAAGTCAATCTAAGTACTGTATGCATCCTATACATGAACGTGTATGCCTTTTAATAAAATTTAATGTTTGTAAGGGGACATAGGAATATTTAAACTGTGAGGTAAAATAAATGTCATCTTTCTATGATATTAAATATTATTTTGGGTGTTCTTACTCTTATTAAGAATACAGGCAGCGATCATTATTCAGTGTCCATAAACTAACAAATACAGCAAAATACTTACAGATTGTCCTTTCTTGTGCTTTCGCCTGTACAAAACAGTCCAATTGATCTGACGGGGATTTCTCTTAGATAGGAATGCGGACTCACATTTTGCATTCAAAAACTGAAAAACCTGGAACATTTGGATTATTTTTTTAACATGACATGCATTTGGTAATAATCCAGACTGACAAAGCAGCTCAAAACAATTCTAGACCTGAGTGATTCAATAGTGATTAGCTGTGAACTAGGTGATAAAAAAGTTAAAACTCAGCTAAACCCTAACAATATTATTTTGCAACGTTTTAAAAAAACTGAAAAGTATAGTCAAGATGCTTTTTTCGGTACTCCATCAGCTATGCTTGCAGTGTTTCCAAGGTATGTAAAATAATCTACTTGTTGATTCCTTAACTACTTAACTACTTCACTGCTCCATTGAGCGAGTCAGATGAAACATGTGAGTCAGATAAAACATATATTTTGCTTTAGTAAGACTTTTAGGTTGTTTAGTATGGCTTTTAGGTTGTTCCAAGTGCTGGCTAGGAGGGGCACACCACCACCAAAAATTAAATCTGTAATTATAAAACTGGGTAGATTTGTAACAATGCCAGTGATCTTCCCAGTTGTTTTATCAAAACATGATTTCCATGTATATACTGAACAAAGATTGCAAGAGAATAACCACAGTATGACATACTTTATTTTATTTTTTTGCGCCTTACCTTTCCGTCCGTACGAGCGTAGCGGCGGCCATGGCCGGGGTAGATCTTGTACCCACTGAAGCTGCACAACTCGACCCTGCATTCCAAAGTTACCGAGAAACAAATTAGCAAAGTGAGAAAGCCTAAACAGCCCCCATTTCATGTGCCAAACCTGAGGATGGTCTCAGATTAAACCAAGGCCCCGAGTCTTACTTCATAATGGTAGCAGCGGAGCAACCTCACCGGTTCCTCCAGCGTATAAGAGAAAGAGAGGCTCATGGGAAACCGGATTCTATACTTGCGCGGGGCATGATGGGGACACTCGCTGTTTGTTATACGATGGGAAGTGCTGCGCTTTCATTAGCTGGTAGTTTAATTCCTAAAGTAGATAAAACTCATTATCTGGGACACCAGGAGCCTTGAAAACTTTGTACCGCAATATAAAATATTTGACATTTTTTCCCCCAAGCGTTTCTTGTTATCCAATCAGTATCTAGCCTCAGTACGGTTGCCTAGCATTGGAAGCAAGCGGGAAGTATGGCGGCAGCATCGGTTGCGGAGGTTTCCGCAACGAAGACTGAGGCGGTAAAGCCATCCACGGGCGCAAGTCAAGGTAGGAGTAAAATCTCCCGAACGCGAAGAGCGACGAAAGTAAACGATTTGGCAACGCTGGCTGAGTCAGTCTTTTCGTTGACCGTTATGGTAGGGGGTGCGCGCTGAGTGTCGCGCGTAGCCATATGGGGACTGTAGTTTGTATGATCGTGGGTCTTGATTAATAGTATGAGTTAATTTTAATAATGCACTACAAATCCCGAAAGGCCTTGCGAACGGTTGTTTCTTTGTGTAGTTTGTAGGAGCGGTACCTCACTTATTCTTTGCTTGGCGGTTTTTATATGTATATATATACACGTATATTGAAACAATTCCAGACATTCCTTTATGCCTTCTTTCTACATGTGCACATCAAATAGAAGTGTAATGACAATTATGTAACTGTCAGATGACATACTACTATCGTTCTTTTTAGTAACTAATTTTTGTCCTTAAGGGCATTGTACAGTAGTATTGTGATATTTGGCTCTCTTTAGGGGAGAGATTGGGTTACAAGCTGTTTCCTAATGCTGAAACTTTTGTTATATGTGAAAATTTATTTTTCATAGGATGGCAAAATTGAACAAGGGAGTGTTCCGTTGTAAATAATAATGACAATGGTATATTTTAGCATGTACATTTTTTACAAATTAAACCTTTGGAATATAATGTAAAGGAAACATTACAGCATATTCTACAGAATGTCTGGGTAAATAGAGGACAATATAAAATCAATAATGTTACTAGCATCTGCTCTAGCCAGGATAATAAAATCAAAGACTAGGTGAGGCTTTCCAAAAGCTAACTGCAGCAAGTTCAAAGGAATGGGACTCTTCAATCATCCCAAAATTTGTTGAAAAACGAACTATTAAACACAAAACTTCTCAAAAATTCCACCCCAATTTTGCTGTCGAATTTCTATTTTAGAAGATGAAGGAAGAACTAGAAAGATCAATTACAGGTATCTGTGATTTGACACTACTGTTAATCGAGAAAATGGAAATAGCAAAACATTGGGAGTGGAGTGGGGACAATGGAGTTCTTGATGTTGCACTCAAAAGAAGAGTTGTTAATAAATTAAAAGTAATTGTATATAGGTGTGGCAATCAAAGACCAGTCATTGCAGGGTCCAAAGATGTCTAACTGCCTGGGCAGTGTTTATTATAGGGTTTTTACAAGAAGACAAAGGCAACATAGATACAGCATCTGGATTGGAGAATAGATGCCACATGGGTGAAAGCTCCCATCCATATTGGTATAACTTCCCAACCAATCCTTAAGACTAGTGGTGATGTTAATAAATGAGATCACCTGTATGTCTGGACTTTCCACCTTTACCAAAATATAGGGAATGAGATCATGCAGTAACAAAAGAGGTCCCCTTAGCCAAATGTGCAGTCTGCTGCTAGCATCCAGCACCATCCAGAGGACCTCAGTGGCTACCACATTTCACTCTTTTTTATTTTATTAGTTAAAGAACAATCATAAAAGGAGTTAGGAAAGGATTCATAATAATCATTAGAAGAGCATGCTTGCAGTTGTTTATACAGGGCATATACTTGACCCTAAGGCAATGTAGGAGAAGGTTTAGGGTGAAAAACTGTGATACATATGTTGCAAAGAGAAGGGAGACATTGAACAAAGCAGCACCCACTAATTAAAGCACTGACTACATAGCGTAAAATTTTTCCCATTAAGCCTGTGGGTAATCAAGCCCAAAAGCTTTCCCACCAAGATCCTAATTTGTCAATTTTCAAATCCAAGGTCAAATTGTGTAGAAATATTAAGCTGGTGCTGGATGGTTCATGACCCATCAAACAAAACAATATAAATTTTGTAGAATATCCTTCCTCAACACTTGCATCTCGTGGTTGATTGTTGAGATAACTGAAGAAGTAACATTAATTGTTTTTGCTAAATTGCATAATTGTTTTTCTAAATTACATGCAACAGAGTTAATATTAAGGTGAGCGCGAGCAACAATTGCTGGAACACCCACTATAGACAAAGCTAGTACTACATACATATTCTGCTTATTAAGTAAGGTTGCTTCAGAGTCACAAATGCTATCTAGTGTGACCCCACGTCGAAAACAATTCAAGTGATGAATTTGTTGTTTAGAAAGTAAAACAGGAATCAATCTGAGGCAGCATTGCGCTTCACTAATATTAGCAGGAATATAATTAAAGTTTCTTGACCACATGTAAAAACCATCCTTGCAGTAGCCAAACATGGGTAAAGTGAAAAGAAGTCTCTTCCAAAGCTTTGCAGTTCAGAGTAGGTAAGCTAATGCGATGACAATGAGGTTTTTTACTTGAAGTTGTACAATTAACTACTTTTGCACAAGTTATATTTATAGGGACTGCTGTCATTGAGGTGTGTAAAGCAATTGCATAATAGGCAGCAAATCCAGAAGTTTTGAATTACTGCAGAAGGAGTGCAGATAGGAAGTAAACATGTAGAAAGCAAATTTTCCATATTGTAAGTTTTAGATAAGCAAAAGACATTAATCTGTGTGATGTTAGCCAATTGCACCCATACGTTTTACTTCATTCGTTGCTCAAATGAGTGTTTGTGTGAAATGACAGCCACTGATGCTGTAAACAATCAAGCATAAACAAATGAGCCCGGATTGGACACTGTGCCATCTGTAAAGTCAAATTCCTGGGATTGGATCCGGATCCGGGGACTGGTGTAGACATCCTTGGCTGGGCGGACACAACAAGCTGGAATCCACAAAGGTCCTGTAGGAGCAAACACAACAACACAGCCCTGCCCTCTCGTCCCCAAGTAGTTAACTAAAACATTCAATTAATTTAAGGTAAATTCAATTAATGTAAGGTAAATGGAAACATTAAATTGCATCCAATTGAGTTAAGATAAATAATACTTTTTTAATCTGGCTTGATTTAAGGTGTTGATTTAAGGTAAATAATACTTTTTAAACTTTTTGTGTTGATTTAAGTAAACAATAGTTTTAAAACTTTTTTTTAGAGACCCCTTTCCCTCCTTTTTTATTTATTTGTGGAGACAGGCCTTAAATGACCAATGAGCATATTCCATTATGGCTATATTCCAGGTTGTACAAAATTGCAAAAAAACCCTCCAAATATCATGTTGTAAAGATGTTGCCTAGTAGGTAACATCCATTTGCCAAAGTTGATGATGAAACAATCTTGCATTTTGATGGAAAAAGAGTGACTGAAAAAAAATCAGTAAAGCTATAGCCTTAAGAAAGAGGCCCAGAAAGGGGCAAGTGACTATGTATGTAAGAAATATCTTTGGTCTTGTAGTAACTGTTGCAAAATTAAAAATAAGATCATAAGATTAGGGATAATCCTGGGTGTAATATGAACACCTGTAAGATTAAAAGAAGTTAACACACATAATGAGAGTCAAAGATTAAATCAAAAGGCTGTTGAGAAAAATTTTGAAAGTTAAAATAACAGGACACTTTCCAGGTATCATCATGAGGATCCTTGTAAAGGAAGAAGTCATTAAGTAAGCAAGCCAAAGTTCTTTAGGCAAACAATACAGCTTACATAGTCATGTAAAAAACATGGAAGAGATAAGGTTTTCTAAAAATAAAATTAAAAATTAGATTTACATAACACCACCATTTACACCTTATTGTACTTATCAAAAATTAGAAGGAAAAATTATTTGCAAAGTCAACTGTATACCTTTCATGATTTTACCTGTTGTGCTAATAATAGCTATGCATTCTTAACATTCTTGTTGTAAACTCTCCAGATGGAGTCAAATTTTAGTGTCAATTCTCTGCTTTAATTAAAATATGGATTAAGAATATGTACAGAGCGCAGCGAGTTTTAAATTTTGATTCCCCTTGCTGAAACTGGGAATTGAGCCATCTTCAAAGATAATGGTTCCAGGTGAGCTGAACCTGGGAACTGAGCCACCTATACAGATAATGTTCCAGGCAATTTGCCAATCTCAGCCTATCTATCTGAGGCTTCTTTGTGTGAAAATCGCTAAAAAATCAGGAGATGAAGCTATGTAACCTATAAAAAAGTTATTTTCCAACCTCGCCTTTTTCAAGGCAAAAACTCAAGGCAGAGGAAAAAAAAATTGTTAAAGTGATCAAAAGCCTCCCCCCCCCCCCTGCCTTTACAAAGCAAAAAGTTAACAACCGGGGAAAGGGGGGAGGAATCTTTTAAAATACTACATAGAAACATTCTTTTCACCAATAAATCACACACAAATAACATTCATCATAAGCAAGCGTAGCAAAGCACACACAAATACCCACACAAATAATCCTCTCTTTCCAGTAAATCACATACATTTCGTCCGGACTTTTCTCATTTCCTTGCACACGCTATCTTACTCTCTTTTCAATCTGGGATGGGGGTCAACACACAAACATCACACCAATTTTTTTACCATCAACATTCTCACACATTTACACTGTAATCAAACTACTTGCGTACCTACAATTCTTTTCTGAGAGCCAATAAGCTCCATTGTAGAAGATTTCATCCTCCAGGGCTGGAAATGATTACATACAGACACATTCTCACACACAACATTTCCAGACCTGGGGAGGTTTTGTCCCTTTAAATGTCCACATTTTCTTTTTTTGGACAACCTAGTTTGTTCTCAGAGCACTGGGATAACTCAAGGAGCGGTTCCAATCACAAAGGCGATTGTGGGCCCGAACCACTGCCTATCTGCCACCCACAGCTCTAAAAGCCAATTTAAGTATCTGGCTGCCAAACATGTTACAATTAATTTATTTTGAGCTACAGCTGTTCCAATTAGGGCTATTAACAGGTAAAAGAATTAGGGCTATACACAGGTAAAGGAATTAGGGCTATACACAGATAAAGGATATTTTTCTTCAATCCTATTCAATTCTGCATACACTTATTTTACATTATTATACATACACAGCTAAGTTCTATTCTGCATGCAATTATTATACATTATTATACATAAACATCTAAGAAGTTTTAATGGAAATCACGTCCTGAAAAAAATAGTAAACATTTTCTTCTTCTCTTAGTTCTTTTTAACACACATATAACAGCAAAAATTAATCATATCTTCTTTGATCAACCCCAATGTACTCTATGGAGGGGCTCTATTTTAAACATGAATCTGTGCTCGTTCCATGCTTCTGAACAGCAGAGCTAACTGTAGACCATTGAACTCAATGGGGCATGCCTTCTACATTCAATTCTGCTACTCAGTGCATCAGAAGAGAGCAGTTGCCTGCATTCTAGTTACATCCATTGTTCTATTTTCTTAAGCATTAAGTAATTAAAAAAATTAAACATAAAAATTTTAAACAAATAAATTTATGTGTCTTTGTCCTGGGTTTCTAGCTTAAATCTCCCCCTTTTTCTAAATGTTCCTTTAATATTTGCCCTATGGGGGTGTACAATGGCTTTGTAGAATCAAAAAATTTAGCCTGCTCAGGAGGAGCGGAAAGTCCAATTAGAGAAGATTTTGGAGTGCCAATTTTTACCTGATCATAATCAGGAGGGGAGCTTATAGTCAATTATTATTTTGCTGAAACATCAGAGCCAAATTATTGTTTTACTGAGACATCAGAGCCAGATATTTCCACTGCATGACAGCATTGATACCATCGATGTAATATTTGGACTGGAGCCCTGGGTTAGGGTATGCCCTAACTTTATCCAATCTTGTAACCCGAGCATCCTGTGCTCAGGGTATGAGGGACAATGCTTTCCTATCTCCCCAATCAGCTGTTTTATGTCTAACTTCAGTGTGCTTTTGCACCTGATTCATGTAGCAGGAATCTAATTTCCTGAACATGTTCCTGCTGATGTTGAGATAGATTGCAACCCATACTTATCACTGAGGGGTCTCGTAAGATGGAGGTGCACCTTGGGATCTACCTTGGGGTCTATATCCAGACGGTAATAAGTATGTTGGCTGTTGCCTTACCCCGAGGGGTTGTGACCTTGCCTTGCAGGGTTGATATCCCTGGTCGGGCGCCATATGTGGCAATCAAAGACTAGTCATTGCAGGGTCCAAAGATGTCTGACTGCCTGAGAAGTGTTTATTACATTTATAGGATTTTTACAAGAAGATAAAGGCAACATAGATACAGCATCTGGATTGGAGAATAGATGCCACATGGGTGAAAGCTCCCATCCACATTGGTACAACCTCCCAACCAATCCTTAAGACTAGTGGTGATATTAATAAAATGAGATCACCTGTATGTCTGGAAAGTTAGGGACTTTCCACCTTTACCAAAATATAGGGAATGAGATCGTGCAGTAACAAAAGAGGCCCCCTTAGCCAAATGTGCAGTCTGCTGCTAGCATGTAGCACCATCCAGAGGACCTCAGTGGCTACCACATATAGGATTCCATAGGAAAAGTTAATGTGGAAAGTAAAAAGATAGCTGGGAGGCAACATAAAAATGCAAATAATTCCAATGAACTTTTTATGATTAGTCATCCAAAATGCAATGTGAGTATAAATGTACCCCTCCACTGCCATTTAATTAATTAAATTAAAGGAATTGATGAATACTTAATGTAAAATTCAGGGCTCATATGTGTCCGCCTTGTAAATAAATTATATGTTTTGTTCCAATTCTAAACATGAAGATCTTTATAAACAAGTTACTAAAGCCTGTCAAATTACAAAAAACATAGAACTGTGAGGCTCTACATATCTATACCCAGAAATATGAATCTGAAAAGATTTATGAGAATGTCAAACTCACTGCAAAAGCACAGCACACATTAATTAGGAAGTCAGAAAGAATCCCAGAATAATGTCTGGATCTATAGGCCACACTTGCTCAACACAATGTGTGACTCTTCCATTAGAAAAACTCTGGGAGCGGGGAATGTGATTTGTAACAGAGGTTGCAAAGTGGCCACCACTAGTAACAAAGGACATTTGTAAAAAGTAACTGAATCAACAAACTATATTTTTGTAGGAACGTTCTAAGGCTGAACTTCTGGTGAAGACATGATATCCCTGATGAAGTGGACGTGGCATAATGGCTAAAATCAGCAGGCCAGAGGATGGATTCTGGCCAGCATCAATCTCTCCAGAGAAAGGAAAAATTGTGGGATGATGCATATATAGTCCAGGAAGTGCTGCTCATAAGTAGACTGCAGAAACAGAAATGTTTTTGCAGTCAGCTGATGAGCATAGTAGAGGAATGTCAACTAGGTCCACAGCTATAATGTGGCGTGTATGGACATAAAGCTTGGCCAAACCTATTTCTTAAACACTTGGAATTTTTCTATTTATTGTGCTTTATATTTGTTTTTTATCTATACAATTATAATATTTAATAAAATCATTTTTAAAAGGACATACTCCATGGATTGATGAGGCAAAAGTAGAACTTTAACTTCTAGGCTAAGTATATGTTATTATCCCTGACAAACATTGCATTTCACAGTAAGAACATCATATTCCTCTTTGAGGGAGATGGGAGGTTTAGAAATATGAAATATAAATAAACACCAATATGAAGTGTAAGGTTTTTCCTGCCTCAAAACCCAATACCTTGTCATCAAATGAGTCAGGAATTTCTGCTTTATAGTAGAGATATCTACTATATCTAGCTTGATATCCGTGCTTTGCTACGATATTATGTGGTCAAGCTTAGTTTTTAGGAAAGAAAATAAGCGGAGGAAATTCTGCCTCTGTCTACCAGCATCCATTGGTATTTATCTAGCTAGTGTCCTATAGTATGGGAGAGAGTTGAGGGCTGTTTGGAAACTGAACCAGTATTTGCTGTGTGAGCAAGGAGACAGCAAGGAGCCTGGGCATACCAAAGCTTGTGGCTACTGTGAAAGTAAAACTGAAACTGAAAATCCTGTCATCTGCTTGTGTTTTGCATTTGGAACAGATTTCTTTTCAGGTGGGGTGGGGAAGTAGAACTCCTTAGCACCTGAGTGTGTTAATAATATAAGAAATACTAATGCTCTGATGGTCATTTCGAAAAATCCTTTCTTAGTGAGCACCCAGAAGCCAAGAGGAATATACATGCCAAATTTCAAGTTTGTAGGCTTTACAGTTCTGGAGATTTTGTGATGATGAGTGACTGGTATTTCACACACACACACACACACACACACACACACACACACACACACACACACACACACACACACATATACACCGTGTTTCTCCACCAATACGGCCTCCACCAATAGGAAGACCCAGCATGTTTTCTAGGCATGAAATGAAATTAAGCCCCTCCCCCCAAATTTAGGCCTAGTTTAAAACATGCTGGGGGACAGGGTGGGGGGGAAACTTGCCTTTAACAGTGCCCTGCACGGCGCTGCCGCTGTTCTCGCACCGGCAGGAAGTGTAGAAGCGTTTCTGCTGCTTCTCAGGTGGGAGAGCTGCCTCCATGGCTTCCACAGTTTCTGCCGGCACGAGAACAGCAGCAGCTGTGGAAACAGCAGCAGCTGTGGAAACGTGGAAGCGTTTCTGACGCCACTCGGGTGTACACATGCAGCTCCGCACACACCTGAGCAGCAGCAGAAACGCTTTCCACGTTTCCGCCGGCACAACAACAGCAGCAGCGCCGGCAGAAACGCTTTCCATGTTTGCGCCGGCACGACAACAGCAGCAGTGCTGGCAGAAACGTGGAAGCATTTCTGACGCCGCTTGGGTGTGTACGGAAGCTCCTCACACACCCGAGTGTGGCAGAAACGCTTTCCATACCGGCGGAAACGTGGAAAGCGTTTCTGACGCTGCTCAGGTGTGTGCGGCTCCGCACACACCCGAGCGGCAGCAGCAACACTTTCCATGCCGGCGGAAACCTGGAAAGAGTTTCTGCCACCGTTCGGGTGTGTGCGGAAGCTCTGCACACACCCGAGCGGAGGCAGAAACGCTTTCAATGCCGGTAGAAACGTGGAAAGCGTTTCTGCTGCCGCTTGGGTGTTTGCGCTTTCCATGTTCCCGCCGGCACTGCTGCTGTTGTGCCGGCGGGAACACCGCTGCTGCCCACCCGCTGATGGGGGGGGGAGAGAAATTAATTCACCCCCGAAAAGATGGCCTAGCCGTTTTTTCGGGGCTCAAAAAAAAATAAGGCCCTGCCTTATTTTGTGAGAAACACGGTATTATCAGAGACTGTCATGATTATCATTGATAATGAAGTTCAAATGGATCTTGAGGTAAGACAATGATCTCAGATTCAGAAGTATACAATAGAATGGGTAAAGCCCAAATTCAGTGTTTTGAAATGGCCCAGTCAGTGTCTAAAATTGAACCCCATAGAAATGTGACAGGACCTGCATGAGCAGGTTATGTTAGAACATTTTGAAAAATATTGCTTAGCACTGTAAAGAGTATGTTATAAAAGCTAACGCTCAAATATATTAAGGTTGACAGCGGTTATTAAAGACAAAAACAGATTTTTCAGATATGTTAAAAATAACAAAGAAATTGGTGCCCAGTTTACATAGCATATTGCAAAATACTAAGTATATTGTATAGCGCATGATTGCATATCGTCTTCTAAATTTGCTGAGTTTTTTTTAACATTTGAATTTTTTCTTCTTATTTAACAGCTTCTTTAATTAATTGGTCAGGCCAGAGTTTACAAAAACTAGCACCAACTTTATCCTGTAATGCACACATACATACTTTGATTTTGGATAAAAATCAATTAATTAAATTGGAACACCTGGAAAGCTATAAGAACTTGATGCAGGTAGGGTTTTTTTTTTATACATTTGAGCAAATATGCTTTGTTAGTTAAATTATTGAACTTGTGGGGAAACTTGGAAAAATAAATTGTAATGTTTCATTCTGTATGTTATGGGTAAATGTTATGCTCAGTAGTAACCTTCAGTGAATTTGAGTCCAATACCATGTTTTGATTCTCCAGCTTTATATGTGCACACCATGTACTCAAATTAGAGCATTATTTTTGTTTTAGTTAATATTTCTTATATTTATTGGTTTCGAAGTAATTAAGAGCTTCTGACAGAATATTATTGGGGAGACACATTCTGTGAAAATGAAACTTTTGTAGGTGCAATCAAAAGAGACTGATATGAAGGGAGGTTTAAACTACACTTAACTTCAATATAGGAATGCAGATCTGCAGATAACTGGTAGGGATTATAGGTTAGTATCAGCATTTTAAATTATACACAAAAAGCTATCTTCATTAAGTCACTCAAAATCACCCTGTATCGGAGATGGGTGTCATAGAAATTTAATTAATAAATAAAAATAAGTATATGGCTGTGTAGGAAGTTAGCACTCACCCCTCTCCTAGAAAATTGAAATAGCCTAGGAAATATTAAAAAGGCAGAATATTTCCCCTAAAAAGAGTAGAAACTCAAGAAGCAGAAACTCACCCCCACCTTTGTTAATGGGTGGGCCATTAAGGCCTGGGTCAGAATACTTTACATAACAAGGAACTCCAGGTAAAGCTATAGAAATTGCCAAAAGCCCTTTTAAGGGCATAATCACCCAACAAGACTAGACCAAGCCTGGAACTCAGGACAGCCTACAGAGTTGCCCCTGGGAATCTGACAACCAATTAGAATACAAGCTCCAATTCAAATCCCAACTGAGAGTATAAAACCCAGCACTCTCAATATGTGATTGTCTGGATTTGTTTTCACATTTTGTCACACATAGGTGAAATATACCTATGATGACAATTACAGGCCTCTCTCATCTTTTTAAGTGGGAGAACTTGCACAATTGGTGGCTGACTAAATACTTTTTTGCCCCACTGTATGTGACCAGACTTCTCTGGAGCTCCAGGCCATGTGGTCCTGTATACCATTAAACCTTCCAAGCAGCCTCCATTTTTCCAGTGTCTTTTTCCCCACTTGGAACTGAATCCAGAAAGGATTTTTCTTTTAACAGCTGCAACATCAGTGAAATGTGCCTCTACTGGGAGAGATTAGTCAGCACATAGACTGCTGTTCTCTTAACAACTGCAGCTTTTAAAGTCAGACCAGTGTAAAGCATATTAGCAGTAGTTTTAAACAGGTAATGATGAAAATATGGGTCATTGTAGCAGGAAGCCTCACACAGTGCTAGAGGTTGGTACTTTACTTTGGAGTAAAAAAAAATAATTATAAGCAAAATTGAAGCTATTTGTCCATTTTCTTGCAGTTATCAGTAGCCAGCAATCGTCTAGTGCGGATGATGGGTATAGCAAAGCTGACTCATCTTCGAGTGTTAAACTTACCTCACAACAGTATTGGTAACGTAGAGGGATTGAAAGAGCTAGTGTACCTGGAGTGGCTGAATCTAGCAGGAAACAATTTAAAGGTAAATTTTCTTTAAATAATGAAATAAACAACAAATAATGAACAAAATAATTCTTTTATCTAGCTTTTTGGAGGGGTTGTATAGAAGTGGGTGGCCTTGTAAATTGAAATTGTAAGTAAATATTTAAAACAATAAAAATGTTAATCCAATATAGTAGTATTGTATTTAATTTATGTCATACCTAGGAACTTAAGGCAAAATGTTTGGAAATGCAATATTACATGGGATGGGATAGGACAGAATGGAATTTTAAAATTGGAGGGAAAAACTTCACTAGCCTACATTATGCTGACAATGCTATCCTGATAGCCCCTCAACCATTCAGATAAACTTTGGGCAATGTGTAAGCAGTGAAGAACAACCTTTCTAATAATAAGTGTTGTTCCTTTGGTGAAATAATACTATTGGATGCAACTGTTTTGAAGAAAAAGAGAGAAAAAGCTTTTCTGTAGCTAATCTGGACTTTAGAATTCCCTTCCCATGAGATAAAAATCCCTCCTTAATTGAACTTTTGCTGTGATGGAAAGTGCATACTTTTATCACCTGTTTTATGGAAATACCTTCTTAACAGTTTTCATATCTTAATCTGTATTCTGTGGCCTATTGTAGATTTTAAAATTATTATATTTAATTTTGTTAGTCAACTCTAGATTTTTAAAATTAGAAATGATATTTAATTATTTTAAGTAAGATATTATAGGTAAATTACTTTAAAATGTTATTGTGACAGACAGATATCGATTACATTTGAAAGTATAAGATTATTTCTGTTTGTTTTCAGAGGAATTCTCCTTTTTTTCATTATTGTCTCTATACTTCTGTGCCTGAACATACATTTCACACTTTTTAGGAGTTCTACTGTAGTGCTGCTTTTTCAAATGTATAATAATTTAATGCAAATTTCAGAGTCTTGAAATCTTTGTTTTATTATAATTCAAGCTGCTAGAACAGAGTTGTGTAACTTTTTCTGGGCAGCAAGTTACATTTAACATTTGAGAGATGTGGATTCCAGAAAGTAGTGGGTGGAGCCACTAGAACAGGGATCGCCAACCTTTTGGATCTCAGGGAACACCAAACTCTTAATTTTAGATCTCAGGGACCACTAAATGGTTTCTGTGGGCGTGGCCTAATTTGTGGGTGTGGCTTGGTGGTCATGTGACTGGCTGGGCATGGCTTGTATGTAAATATTATAAATATTTATATAAATATTGAATTTTTTATAAAAAAAGAGCAACTTTTACCCAAAATCAGGCAAAGCAGGTAGGCAGATTGAGTTGCTCACAGAATCACAGATTCATTCAGAAATCCATCTATCTTCCATTGGCTAGCTCAGTCTGTCACATAAAATTTGCTTGCAAGCAAACTCATAAAATTTGCTAGCAAGCAAACTCACAAAATTAAATCACAACACACCATGCATGTAAATATTGAATTTTTTATTTAAAAAAGCAACTTTTATCCAAAATCAGGCAAAGCAGGCAGACCGAGTTGCTGACAGAATCATGCTGATAGTGATCTATCTATCTACCATTGGCTAACTCAGTCTCTCAAATTTGCTTGTCCTGAGTCTGCACTGAATTTGCTTGCAAACAAACCTTCAATCCTAAGGGAGGTTTGGCTGTGCTTAGCTAGAAATCAAGAAATCCAACCATTTCCTGCTTCCTAGCTAATCTAAATCTCCCTGTGCAGAAGAACAGATGATGGTCGGAAAAAGGAAAAATAGCAACTTAGCAGACAAGTTTGCAGGACCGCGTTCTGCCGGTAATCTCCCACCGACCTGTGCGTTCCCACAGGGAGGGCCTTCTTCAGGTGCCGTCGGCTTCTTTTTTTCGCCTGGCGGCCCCTAGGAGTAGAGCCTTCTCTGTGGAGGCCCCCGCTCTCTGGAATGGTCTGCCTCCGGAAATACGCAATAATATGGACCTGAGAGCTTTCAGACGTGCATTAAAAACCTGGCTCTTCGACCAGGCCGGCCTAGGCTGAAATGGGATTTTTAATTTAGTATTTGTCTTTTAATCGGGATTTTAAAATTTGGGTTTTAATAACTTATTGGGGGAGGGTATAATTTTAGACAGCCTAAAATATTTAATTTATTTTTAACTTTTGTAAATTGTAATAAAGTTTTATGGTTGGCTGTGCACCGCCCTGAGTGCCTCTGGGAGAAGGGTGGTATATAAATATAATAATAAATAAATAATAAATAAATAAGGAGTGAGTGGGCGGGGAGGGTTCCCGCGGGCCATGTGGGCTGAGCAGCCTTGTGTTTCTGTGCAACCTGGATTAATTGCTTTGGGGAAGTGTTCTGGGGGTGAGATTTCTCTGCGGCCCACCAAAATTTTCTCATGGCCCACTGGTTAGCGACCACTGCACTAGAAAGTACATTTTATCATATTCCATTTAACTTTTTTTTACTCTGTGGGAAATATGATTGTACTCAATTCAAGTATTTTATGTTTTTAAAACTGCTATTTGATAGCAACTTTTGGAGGTCCCTGAGACTGTATCAAGGATTTCAGAAGTCTATTTTGAACCCAAGTTTTATAATAAAGATTCTATATTCCGGAATCATTAGTCAAGCTCATTAGAATAAAACTAAAAAAGTCCAATGTAAAACAGACACTTTTAGGGTAAATATGTATCTAACAGTTAGTGATGAATATTCCTCTGACCAAGCACATAGCATAGTAGATTCCTGCTTTGTATATTTCCAAGATGCCTTCCAATCCTTATATTCTGTGATTTTTTTTTTGTATTTTTTTATTATTTCTAGGTTCACAGGCTTTCTCCAAAAACAGGTCCTGTTTTTCTTTCTGTTTTTGTCACATTGGAATCTAATTTATTATATTTACTTGTATTAAAACAGAAACTAATTCATTCAGATGTCTATTAGATATGATTTAACTTCTATGCACTTTTATCATAAACTCAACCAGAATAAAACACATGTTCTTTTTTAATTATGGAAGATGAATTTATAGCATGTTTTAATTGAGAGCCAGTTTGGTGTAATGGAAAAGGCACCAGGCCAGAAACTGAGAGGTATGTAATCTTGGACCAGTTACCCTTTTTCAGTCTTAGGAAGAAGGAAATGGTAAACCATTTCTGAAATCTTGCCCAAAAAACTGCAGGGATTTGTCCAGGTAAGTGCCAGAAATTAACATAGTCTCAAGGCACTCCATGCCGTATTATTTGATATACTGCATCATTTGCTAATGTAAAAGATGCTTTCTTTGGTATCAAGAACTGTAAGTGATTGCAACTATTAAGCTTCATAATGTTGCTGAAAAATATTTTGTCTTCCTTTAGACTATAGACCAGATCGGTTGCTGCACTTCTCTTCAACATCTTGATTTGTCAGATAACAACATACCCCAAATAGGAGATATCTCCAGACTTTCATCTCTAAAGGTATATATTTTTAAGCTTATATTCTTCGATGGTCTAAATATTCCTAATTAAGGAGTAAGTTTAGAACAGCATTATTGGCCTTTAACTGTAATAAAGTTTTGCTTTTATTCATAATAGCACTTTCTTCAGGTATCTATGAATAAGATGTAGTATAAACTGTCTCAAATAAAATAAAAAAAATCTTTAAATGCTTTTAAAGCAGTCATGTCCAACCATGTAGCCTTAGACAGCTAGTAATACAGCCTCACAAGATAATAAAAAAATAAAGAAAGTTTTAAAAATTTTATTTATGTACATATTGTGTATATTTTTATGTGACCCAAGTTAATTGCTCTTTGCTTGCTGTAGCCCAGCCAAGCCAAAAGCCAAGCCAAAAGTTGAACCATGCTTTAAAACATAGTTTGTAATTTATGCTGTAGATCCACTAAACTGAATGATCATGATTAAGTATTTGATAATTAATATCATTTAGATCTAACATATTACATTTCTAAATGTAACTAAACTAAAGAGAAAATAGTTTTGAACATTTTTTATATTCTCTTGAAATATCATTTTTAACACATACTTGCATGTTAAAAATAAACATTTCAAGGATGTGTGTGTGCAGCTGTATTTTCATAATCCTTATGCAGTTTTATGAATATTCAGAGCAGTTCACATTATTAAAGTATATGTCTACATATTGTTTTCTCCATTTTCTATTCCTCAAGACTCTGTTGCTACATGGAAATATCATCACTTCATTGCGTTCAGCACCTTCGTGTTTACCTCAAGGCCTTACTATTTTTTCATTGGCAGAAAATGAAATTAGAGATTTGAATGAGGTAAGAATAACATTTTGAGGAAAATGAAATAACTTTTTGAGAAAGAGAAATCAAATACAATCTAAAGTGCTATAGTTACATTTCATTATATTTTCATCTATATTTTTATTGCTACATTTGGGGCATAAAGGGTATATTGATTTTAAAATTAAATGATAGTAACTAGCAGTATTTAATTAATGATATTTAAGTAATTAAATATGTTGGCAATTAAAGCAATTAAAATAACGTAAAGGGGAAATGTCATTCTTTGAGACAGATTCTTAAAGTAGGTTCTTTGCAGCATATTTTTGAAATTTAAACATCAGTTACTATAAACAAAAATAAATTTTGAATTACATACAAAATGCTTTACATTTAATCAACATAGAAATTAAAACAAAAATTGATCCTTCATGAAGATGAATGGACAGAAGGTTAATGTTTTTCATAATCTATCAAAAAGAAAACTAATTCAGTGTGCAGTATTTTTTTTAAATGTTAAGACATTGGAAATATCCTCATTCAATCTTTCTTGAGCCATTAAAAACTCACTGTGATTTTGGGTCAGGCTCATTCTCTTATCACAAGGTACTTACCTAGGTTTATTTTCTGCAGATAAAGAGGATCTATGATCATGCAGCTGACTTTTTGTTTTTATATTTTTAACTTCATGTCCAATTATACCAATAACAAAGAAAAAAAATACTGTATAGGCAGTCCCCTACTTAACCACATTTGTTTAGTGACGGTTTAAAGTTACAATAGCACTGAAAAAAATGACTTATGGCCAGTTTTTACATGACCTTTAGAGCGTAGTCACATGATCAAAATTTGAGTGTTTGGCAACCGGCATGTATTTATGACTTTCTCAGCTGGCTTCTGATAAGTTAATGGAAGAAGCCAAATTTGCTTAACAACTGCATGTTTCATTTAACAGGTGCAGTGATTCGCTTAACCACAGTGACAAAAAAGTTGTAAAATGGGTGCAACTCATTTAATTGTCTTGCTTAGCAATGGAAATTTTAAGCTCAATTGTGCTTGTAAGTCGAGGACTTATAATTGAAATGTCTTCCATATTACAATAAGGCTATTGGCAGAAAATATTCTAGTTTCCAATAAAATATGTTTAATGAATTCTAAGGAATAATAAAATAAAATACCAGTCTTCGAATAAGATTAAGCAAATAAAATTATTTTTCCCTCCAGCATCTAACATAACTAAACTGTAGGATATACTGTATATATAGTGCTGCTCTGCTTATAAATTTTCTTTACATTTAATCACCAAAATAATTCTTTCCTTTTCTGTTTAGATTTCTTTCTTGACCTCTTTTCCTAAACTAGAGCAACTCTCAATTATGAACAATCCTTGTGTGATGGCAACACCCAACATTCCAGGTTTTGATTACCGACCATTTATTGTCAATTGGTGTCTCAGTCTTAAAGTAATTGATGGGTATGTGGTTTCTCAGAAAGAAAGGTAAGAACATGATTAAACTGAGTGTTGCCATTAATCTATGTATCTACCTGTCATTTAGCATTTGCCAAAGAAATACCAAAGAATGAGAAAACAAAAAGAGATGTCAGCATAGTAATAAATCTTGAAAAAGTTTTAATAAGACATTGCCCCAAAATATATTTACAGTATCACAAGGCTATTAGCCCAAATAGCCTGGGTCAGGGATCTGCAACCTTAAACACTCAAAGAGCCACTTGGACCCGTTTCCCACAGAAAACACAGGGAGCCAATAATTTAACAACCGGTGTGCCTGGGTGGGCGTGGCCAACTTGATGCCACTCACTCCCACCCAGTCACTACCTGCTCTGGAATATGGAGTGAGTCTCCATCCCCCACCATCATCCTTCTCAGGCCAGACGAAAAGTGACGGAGAGGGAAGGGGTGGGGCCCAGCCAATGGTGGGATCAGCTGACAGAGAGCTGCAGCAGAGGGCTGAAAGAGTTGCAGGTTGCAGGCCCCTGGCCTGGGTGAACCCAATCAGTAGGAAAACTTTCCCGAACTCAACTGACAAGAAGCTGGGGAAAAGGGCAAGTTTTATAGCCCCTTTTCTCCATTCCCCACAGTGTTGGGAATATTCACCCAGTGCTAGGATAATTACAATTAATGTTTGTATTTACATTTGATATGTAATGGAATCGATGAAAAGAAAGGGATTACAATAGAGTAAGCAGGCACACAATGGGGAATATACATAGAAAGGAATGAGCTGGCATTGGATATCTGCCCCTTAAGAGACAAAAGAAATAGTTTAATGTGAAACTGATTAAGGTTTTGTCAGTTTCAGATAATACAAGAGTTACCTATACAGTGAATACATATTGTATAACGTGTATGGGAAAACTAAATTTGTGCCCGATGATTGGTATCTTCAATAACATTGTTATTCCTCTGTATAAAGATAACAAGAATAAATACAAAAATTTCAAGAGATTAGGAAAGCATTCTTTCTAACTGAAAGAATACATGAGGTTACAGTGATTAAAATCTGCGAAGTACAGTGGTTGCAAGGAATGAAAGAGAAGAGTGAGAAAATTGTGATTTTGTAGTGGTGGTTAAAATTGATGACCTCAAAAAGAAAGAGGTGAAATGTTTAAAGAACAAAAAGTAGTACATAAATCAATATACAAGGATGTTTGCAGCAATGTTTATTTGGAATGTTAAAAGGCTAGATAGGTACTGTAGAACAGTTACATTTCCTTTTCTCGTATTATTTTATTTTAATTTTTTACTTACTATTACTTACTTTTTTCCTGAACTTTGCATAACATAACTTACTCTGAAAGAGAATAATATGAGACCATGTATGGATAATATTGAGGAGTATTTGTTCTTTATGAAATAATTCTAGTTATTGTTATATGAATGTATTTATTGATTTTCATTTATGTATATTTAAGTCTAACCAATTCTAAGGCAAATTACTGTACTTCCAAGTTCTGGTTTTAATTTATATACTGTACTCCTGAAGATAAAAGCAGACACTGGATACTTAGTATGTAGCTGAAATATTTTATTTTGGAGTTCATGAAAATTATTGCTTTCTCCCAATGTATTATGATATATCAACAATTGCTTATTTTTTGTTATTGCTTCTGAGTTACATCTATTACTTCTGGATTTCAATTGTTGTTCTTTATGCTCTTATGTTTCTAATAGAAAGGACTTTCAAAATGTTTAGTACAATTAATATTGTTTTTGTGTATAGCTTGAAAGCAGAATGGCTTTACAGTCAAGGAAAGGGAAGATCATTCCGACCAGGCCAGCACCTTCAGTTAGTACACTATTTGGCCAGTATTTGTCCTCTTACTACTCTGTTTGGACTCCAATCAGCAGAGGATGCCAAACTGGAAAAAATACTGCATAAGCAAAGGTGTGAATATCATTGTTTATGAGCAATTTTTATATAATTTAATATAATCATTTTAACTTGTTCAAGTAGGCCTTGATTCAGAAGGTTCTTTAAGCTGCTTTTTAAGATCAGAAAAGTTGATTTGCAGATATATATGCATTTTGCTAACTCTTGCTAACATTTGTGGTATTAAAGAAGAGTGGTTCTCTGTTCTAGTATTCTTAAGTCATGAAATCATTCAAATTTTTATATTTAGGTTGCATCAGAGGCAATTGATATATCAGAGCCATGCCAATGATTCGCCTGTATCCTCAACTCTGAATAAAGGACCACCCATTAATAATGAGCCAAACAGTCCTGTCCATGTACAAGAAATAACTGAATGTGGTAAGAATTCATATCTGCTGGGTTTTCATCACTCTTGTCACCCACTTGCCTATATGCTTGTAATCAGTGATTGGGTACACATATACATAGTGTGCCTTGGTGCTAGATTACTGTATTGCATCACTCAAACTCAAATTCACAAATATATTGTGATATGTTTAACTATTTAAATTAAACTATGGTTCAATTGTGGCATACTATAGTAAACAAAATGGGACAAAATATATCTATGGAATTAGAGTGAAGAAGAATGAAAGGAAGACACTGTAGCCAAATAGGACTAGAAATAATGAAAAAATATATTGCAAATGGAGTTTAGTGCTGAATTGAAATTGATTATGTAGACTCTAAGTCCATACAGTAAATTATGTAATAAAAAAAACTGCACAAGGCAGTCAAAGGCATTATCAAAAGAAGCTTACATTGCTACTACAGTAACCCCTTATGGATATAAAGAAAGAAATGGTTTTTCACACTTACTATAATACATATTTTGACTACTTTATAATATGTAATAGGCTAAGATTATTAGGTGAAATCTTGAAGATCTTGTTCAATATTATAATTTATTTTTAAATTTATTATAAAAAATGATCTTCAAATATTGCAAAACAAAAATGCTTTTCTTTATTAAATGGTTGTGAATTGTAACCATAGTTGGACATAGAAAGTATCATTGTAGAACAAGCTTAAAGATTTCTGATGTTAGAATAGTTTTTCATTCTTCCATGTCTTTGAAGAAAAGATGCCTTGTTTGGTTTCATAAACAGTTGACACACGCCTCTATGTCACCAACAGCAGTGGCAATAATTCTCCTTCTTTTAAAAGTAAAGCCAAGCTTCTGAATCTTCTAACTTTATTAGCAGATCTAAAGCTGTAAAAATTTAAAATTTTGAGATAGTTCATTTAGATTATAAGCTTTAATTTTTGAATGTTGGTTTCATGATGTTTTGGAAGGCCTCAGAAATCTTCCAAAGCTTTCTAAAGCATCATGAATGGCATGCACCATTTGCTGAACTGTGGGTGAGTCCACTAAAATTCTGAGGTTTTAGAAGGCCTCAGATGCAATCATTCATCTATATCAGAGCTGTCAAACTCTCGGCCTGTGGACCGGATGTGTCACGGACTGGCCATGCCTATGCCCTGTTTAGCAAAGGGGAAAAAAGTCCCAATATATCATGTGACACTGCCGTAACAACATGAGTTTGACACCCCTGATCTATATGGATGAAAGTAAATACTGGATACATGGTTACTCCATATCATTCTCTCTCACTTAGCAACCCCGGGTCTTTCCCCTCACAATAGTGTTTTGCTCTCTCTTCTGTTTTAGTAAGTAAAAAACATTGAGTGAAAGGCTTTGTTCCTGTGATAAGATAGGTAGAAACCATGGAATATATACTTTATTGCTCTTTTATAGAGAAATTCAATCTAGATTTATTCTCCTTTTGATTGGTAGTTATCCTAATTTCTCAGACTCAGTCTAGGCTCAGATGCTACTTAGATATGAATTTTCACTTGGCTACACTGTAATTTGAGATGGCACTGCATCTCAAATCTAGATGTATTTTTAAATATTGTCATATTTTTTCTAATTTTAGATATATTTATATCTTGTACTTAGATTATCTTTCTTTAACTTATGAGTCTTAACCTGCTTGAAAGATATATTTCAATTTTGGTGATAAATGTTTTATCTACTAGATTATTAACTATACTTTATAGATGGTTATAGACTGTACTTCATTATTTCAACCGTTTAATAATTTCTGCTCAACTAAGTCCATCTTGTATTCTGTCCATTGGTCTTGATAGAGCCTGATAGAATATTGGAAGGAGGCTCTATATAGCATACTCCATTGCTATATTAACAAGAGAAAACAATCAGTTCTCCATTGAGCTGCTTCAAGCATCCAGAGAATGGGGAGGTGCTTAGTCTCTGTTGTGATAGGCTGGGCTTAATTGATAGGACACTGATGCTCTTCCCTGGCTCCACTCTAGCATCCCCCAGTTTTAGCTCAGCATTTGAACTGGTAGGCAGCTTTCCTTGGTCGGAGCAGGAGCAATAGAGGTGACTAAAAAAAGTATTTCTTTACAAATTGGCTTTATTCAAATTCTATCTTCATATTTGTCCCGAGAAACCGATAGCAACTAGGGAAAGGCAGTCGGTGCAATTGCGGATTGCCTCTGGCGTTCCGGACGCATCTGCACAGGCAGAGGCATTTCTTTCCCTGCCGCTTTAATTTGGAAACAGCGTCCTTCCCTGTTCTTTTCCTGCCTTTGTGTCTCCCCTCATTGCCTTTAAATTTAGCGTGTTCTTTTCTCTCTCTCAAGATTTGATTCCTCCTCAGGAGAACGTAGGGGTGGGGGTGTTGGATTCCCGTTCCCCCTACCCACAGCTCATACGTAGCAGTTTTTGTTTGTATTAAGTTGAGTAGGTGGTCTGGCTGTGTTTTTGGCACCATTAAAGCAATCTGTACCATTTTTCCTCCGGGGACTGTCCACCATTTTGGGCGCGTGCTTACTGTTGAAAGGCTTTACTCGCCTCAAGCTCTAATATAAAGAGTTAAAGGGAGTAGAAGGAATTTCTCCCTTGAATTCTGAATTGGCAGATTCCTTCATTAATTTTTATGGTTGGCAGCCCTCACAGATAGGTATATATATTTATATATATTTAAAAAAACACACAGCATAAACAGTACTACCTAGGCCTGTGGGATGACTGTTCAGGGCCTATTATCAGTGTCTAAGTGTGTGGCAATCAAAGACCAGTCATTGCAGGGTCCAAAGATGTCTGACTGCCTGGGCAGTGTTTATTACATTTATAGGGTTTTTACAAGAAGATGAAGGCAACATAGATACAGCATCATTGGAGAGTAGATCCCACATGGGTGAAAGCTCCTATCTACATTGGTATAACCTCCCAACCAATCCTTAAGACTAGTGGTGATGTTAATAAAATGAGATCACCTGTATGTCTGGAAAGTTAGGGACTTTCCACCTTTACCAAAATATAGGGAATGAGATCATGCAGTAACAAAAGAGGTCCCCTTAGCCAAATGTGCAGTCTGCTGCTAGCATCTAGCACCATCCCGAGGATCTCAGTGGCTACCACATAAGTGCCCTATTTTTTTTGGTGTTCTATAGTTTTGGCTTATTTGATCACAGGGATAGTACAGTAGATAAATAGTAATTGTAATTGTAAATATAGTAAGAGGGGAGAGGTTTTTTTGGTTGGGCCCTCTGTCCCAGTTGGAATACAGGAGCTTGGACGTGCCAACAGTCCGAATATAGATAGATAGATAGATAGATAGATAGATAGATAGATAGATAGATAGATAGATAGATACACACACACACACATATACATACATACATATATACAATATATTGTGTGAGAGAATCATATTCACATTACAATGGTAAGCAGAGGTGGAGCTAAGACACAATCCCAAGACAAGTCCAAAAGAACCAAGGGTCCTTCGAAGGCCGCAGATAAGGATGCCACCAGATGCCAAAAGGCATTAGGCAAATTGAAAAACACACAAGAGAAAGGGAGAGGGGTCCCCAATCTTCCGTTCCATCTCTACAAACTCAGATTCAAAGCACATCTATACCTTTAGACTTATCCTTATCATGAGGCCTTCTGCTACCACATCTTCAAGCCATTCAGAGCCCTTGCGACGAGTTCCAGAAGCGACCTTCACATCGACGGCGGCCGGGTTACGTCAGGAAGAGTTTCTTCCAGATGAAGTCCCAGAAGCCTTGAAGAAATGGATGGAGTTGGCAATCAGCAGGGGAATTGCTGCAGGGCTCCAACGATCCCTCAGGTCCAGACAAATTCCAACGTCAGAATGCAACACTTATTCAGTCAGATCTCTTTGCAGAACGGATCTTCATTACCCTAAGGTACCTCCCCAAGGGGAGTCGTCTTTAATTTCCCATGCACACACACAACATGATCAACAGGAGGGAGAAGGAGAGGAGCGTATGGAGCATTTGGATGCTGTGTCTCTTCAAGATAGTGAAGCCTCTCTAGAAAGAGGAGGGATCTCCAGAAAGGGGTATGTCAGATGACGAGGACATCAAGCCTGACCAGCCTACTTTTATGGGCCTTTTTCATCCACAGCTTTTCAAATCCCTCCTATATAAAGTGAAAACAACAGCTCACCTTGACAAATCTCCCTCTATCCAACAACAACAGGAATCTCAAGAGCAGTCTGGTTTTCTCTCAACCTGTTAACGAGGTCGAGGTTATCCCGGTTCCACAAATGTTCTCATATCTGCTCCACAAACAGTGGTCCTCAGCTGCAGCGAACCCTCCCTCTACAAGCTTTGATAAAAAGTTCTTTAATTTAGCTTCGGAATTTTCTGATTCCTTGAATACACCTGTGGTGGATGAACCTATTGTTGCCTTGGCATCCTCCTCCACTGTCCCCACTGAGAGAGAGGATGCTCTTAAAGCGGAGGAGAAGAAAATTGAGATCACTCTCAGAAAGGCACATCAATCTGATGCGTGGGCCATAAGGGCGGCTACCGCTGCATCCTTCTTTACTAGGACTTCCCTCAGATGGCTCTGATACCTGAGGGACTCCATTCTAAATTCAAACATCAGGGCGCATCAGGACATTGCCAAACTCATTGCGGCTGCAGAATTTTCTGCGGATGCCATATTTAATTTGGTTAAATTTTCAGCTCGAGCCAGGGCGTCTCAAATTACGGCATGACGACTATTCTGGCTCAAACATTGGCAAGCCGATGCAAAACACAAATGGAAGCTTGCTTCCTCCCCAATTTCGAACGCAAAATTATTTGGCACTGCTTTAGATCCGCTATTAATTGAAACCAGAAACAAAAAGAAGGTTCTCCCCTCCCTACTTTGTCGTTCAGACACTAGACCCTATCAGATCTTTCGTAGAAGTTCCTTTCGTCCCTATTACTGAGGTTCTTTCCCCAATAGTTTCCAGAGGGTTCCAGAGTATAGGGGCCTCCCAACAGTCAGAGGGATCGGATTCCAATAGACTTCACAGAGGAGGACAGGGGAAAAGACATTTCAGAGCCTCGGGGATTTCCGTCGCCCCAGATAGGTCCAAGGAATTCATCTCCATTGGGGAAAGATTGAGATTCTTCGCAGACATTTGGGACTCCTCTACATCGGATTCCTGGGTCCATGACACAATTAGATTCGGTCTGGCTCTAGAGTTTCGCTCCACACCCCCAAACTTTTTTATGCAATGCCCTCTCTCCAAGAATCCTATTAAACGGGACTTGATGGACAAAGCAATCAATCATCTTCTGGAAATTAAGGCCATCCAACCAGTTCCCCGGGATCAACAGGGCCAGGGTTTCTACTCTCTTCTTTTTGTAGTACTCATCGGGGATGGAGGGCAATTTTAGATTTAAAACGTCTCAACCATATTTTAGTTTATCGTAAATTCAAGATGAGCACGTTACAATCCATCCTGCTGGGAATAAGAGAAGGCGATTTTTTTAGCTTCCATAGACCTGACAGAGGCCTATTTACACATTTCAATTCAACCTTCTCATTTCAAATTTCTTAGATTCTGCTATAACAATCAACATTTTGAGTATGTTGCCTTACCTTTTGGGTTGACATCCGCCCAAGGACCTTTACAAAGGTTCTGGTGGCAGGAGCCGCACATCTGCGGGGATTTTCAGTCAGACTCCATTGCTATCTGGATGATATTCTAATATTATCTTCTTCCCATAGACAGGCAGAATTGGATGTGCAAATTACTTTGCAAACACTTCAACAACATGGTTCCTCAGTTAACTGGGCCAAGAGCCATTTGTTCCCCTCTACCCACTTAACTCATCTGGGGGCGATACTAGACATAGTTCAGGGATGAGTATTTCTATCTCCAGAGAGGCTGGAGAGCATCAAAAAATTGGTGTAACATGTCAAGACCCTGAAACGAGTTCCTTTGGCCAATTTGTCAAAATTGTTGGGAAAAATGATTTCTTCTATTTCTATCATTCCTTGGGCTCATTTCCATGCTAGATCACTCCAATGGTTCTTACTTCCCTCCCAAAAGTCAGGGCGCAGCAATTCCAGGATCCAAGTGTTGGTTCCAACAAGAGTCCTTCACTCTCTACGCTGGTAGACCATTCCGAACATCAACATAGGTTGTCTACTGAAGGAGCCCCACAGATTCACCATTACCACAGACGCCAGCCTGTTTGGATGGGGGGCACACTTCCAGGCCATCTCGACATAAGGGCGTTGATCAGTAACAGATCAATTAAAAAGCATAAATTGGTTGGAGCTCAGGGCGGTTCATCTGGCCCTTCACAGTTTTCCTCCTCATATCTGCATGAAACACATCCTCATACTCACAGACAATGTCACAACAAAAGCACACATCAACAGGCAGGGAGGCACACACTCAAAACAGCTCATGGAGGAAGCAGAGAAGTTATTCCGCTGAGCGGAAAGGAATTTGGGCTCCATCACAGTGGAACACATTTCGGGACTGACGAACACAAAAGCAGATTGGTTGAGCAGGGCCACTGTCGATCAGTCAGAGTGGAGCCGGCATCCAGATCTGTTTCAGGAGATGATACAGAGGTTCGGTCTACCAGTTATAGATCTGTTCGCCTCCCCCAAAAACACAGCTCCCCAGATTCATTTCAAGATACCCATCTCAGGGGGCAGAGGACTTCAACGCCATCCGTTGCCAGTGGCCCCAGGGACTCCTCTATGCCTTCCCACCTCTCCCTCTGATACCCAAGGTAATCCAGAAGTTGCTGGATGAGAGAGCAGATCTGATCTTGGTGGCCCCACACTGGCCCAGGAGAAATTCTCAGACAAGGTAATCTCCACCATTCAAGCGGCTCGGCGTCCTTCTACGAGCCACATATATAATGCCACGTGGTCTATTTTCTATAAATGGTGTACCAAATCCAGAATAGACCCTTGTTCCCCATCAGTGGCACACGTTTTACAGTTTCTTCAGGACAGTTTAGACAGGGGTCTCTCTCCCAATACCTTAAGATGACAGGTGGCAGCTATTGCCTCGGTGGTCACCTGGGAAGGCCTAGCATCTATCTCTCATCATCCTCAGAAAAAGAGTTTCCTTAGGGGTGCAAAAAACCTATGTCCACCGATGATTCATCGTTATCCCACCTGGGACCTTAATAGGGTACTTAAAGCTCTCACTAAGGGTCCATTTGAACCTCTGAGAACAACTAGTCTTCATTATCTTACATATAAGGTTGTTTTTCTTGTGGCTATCACATCAGCATGACACATTTCTGAAATAGCAGCCTTGTCGGCACGCAAGGACCTCTGTATTTTCCATGCGGACAGAGTAGTTCTTCAGCCGGATCCCACTTTCACACCAAAAGTCAATTCAGCCTTCCACAGGGCTCAGGAGCTGATCTTCCCAAATTTCTGCCCCATACTTTCCCAGGCCCTTGAACATCAATGGAACAGATTGGACATTCGCAGGGCTATCGGCATGTATCATCACCTAACGGTGCCTTTCAGAAAGACAGAAGCACCTTTTGTATCCTTTCAGCCAGCTACTCAGGGTCAGAAGGTATCCCCTTCGACTATTGGCAGGTGGTTGAAGGCCACGATAGCCAAGGCGTACGAGATTCACTTATTACCGGTGCCTAGAGGTATCACGGCACATTCAACAAGGAGCGCGGCAACTTCGGCGGCCTGGGCCACCCAAGCTCCTATAACAGAAATTTGTAGGACAGCGACATGGGTCTCCCCATCACCTTTCATTAGGCATTACAAAATTGATGTTTTTGCTTCTGCTGAGGCCTTTTTTGGTAGGAGAATGTTATAACAAGTCCACTTGGACAGGGAGGGGATTCCAACACAGATGGAGACCCTCCCGTAGGACAAGCCAAGCTTTGGTATGTCCCACTCTCTGGATGCTTGGAGCAGCTCAATGGAGAAAGGGCGTTGGTACTTACCTGATACGCCCATTCTCAGTGAGCTGCGACGAGCATCCAGCCCCACCCAATATCTGTCTGATGGTTCCTGTTCCGGCCAACGATAAATATCAATAAAAATACTTAACTACAAACCAACAATGGTGAGGCCGGGGGGTTCTGTCACCTCGTCTTCGCTAAAACTGGGGGACGCTAGCGTGGAGCCAGGGAGGAGCATCAGTGTCTTATCAATTAAGCCCAGCCTATCGTAATAGAGACTGAGCACCTCCCCACTCTCTGGATGCTCGTCGCAGCTCACTGAGAATGGGCATATCAGGTAAGTACCAACGCCCTTTCTGAACTCTTTCCTTCTCTTGTTTTGTTGTTTAGCTGGGTGCATATTGCTATGGACCAGAGGAACCTCAATAATTTATTCCCTAACCCAACGCCCTCCCCCACCTTTTGGGCATCAGGGACCGGTTCCCTGGACCGGAGGGGGCGTGATCTTGTGAGTTGCTTGCATCCTGCAAATGGGGCTTCGTTAGCCCAACTGCTTAGCCCAGTTGCTGGCATATCATGGAATAGGAGTTGGGGACCCCTGCCTGATCCCTAATTAGTCAAGAGACAGATATAGATAGAATGTTTGGCAAAAATACACACGTGAATACATAAATATTGAAAGTCTTTGTGTGTTTTATCTTACTCTTTCTCAGAACATATTATTAAAAAGAATACCTGGGTTGTGACGAAATCCAATGATGACCATTCTTATGCAATTAAAAATGTTTCTCCAACTTTGGTACAAGCTGAAAGAAATACTTTTAAGGATTTTTACTTGGATGATATACAAACTGACGAGGACAAGTTGAACAGTAGTCTCCTATCTTCAGAATCTACTTTTATGCCTGTTGCTTCAGGGCTGTCTCCAATGTCGCCCACTTCAACAGAACTGAAACTTCATGGAATTGGCATTGATGTAGAGGATGTGGAAGATATGGGGGATACAGATTTGGAATTTACAAAAGATATTAATATGCAGAACAAAGAAAAGCAGAACAATGATTCTATGCTTTTGGGAAAGTATATCCTCAAGTCCGCAGACATGGTAGAAACTCAAAATGCATATCAAGAGGAAGATATTTTCCACATTGCTTCTTCTTCAGTAAACACTGATATTCAACCTGATAATGTTAGAAGTTATCAAACATCTGAAGACAATGTAAAGTTCAGTAACTTAAAGCAGTCACACTCACCTGAAGAGAATATTACCAAATCTGTTTCTGTTGCTAGCTCTCTAGAAGTGTCTACTGATGCATCAGTTACTGTAACCCAGAAGAAAGATGAACTTATAGAAATGAATAAAGCTGCCACCAAGCTTCAGGCCTGTTGGAGAGGATTTTATACAAGAACATTTCATCCCAGAGTCAGGGAAGCACGCTATGAAATCCGACTCAGCAGAATGCAAGAACATATCATCCATTTAACTGAAGAAGTTAAAAAGTAAGTTAGGAAATCAAGTAAACTGAAATAATAAGATAGAAATAAAATCTGCTATAATTTGAGGTGAATAAATTTTACCTGCAAACAATATCATAAGTGTAGTTGGGGTGGTAGAGTTGTTTCATTTGCTTCAATTGCTAAGCTCTTTGTTTTCCAAATGAAGGCAAAACGCACTAACTATAAAATGGAGTATTCTTTCAAAAATATTTTATTTGTTAGCATAATCAAAGGAGAAAAAATTCTCTTCAGTGTCTCTAGCAAAGAGAAATTAAGTTGTATTGTAATCAGAATTGATGGAAGTTGGCCAATTTAATCAATAAACTGATGTAAATATATGTCCTCTCCAAAACTCCATTCTTCGCCACAATCTGTTCTTACTACAGTACAGATAGTCCTCAACTTACAACCACTTGCTTAATACCATTTGAAGTTACAACAGCACTGAATAAATTATTTATTACTGTTTTTCCACACTTATGACCATTGCAGTATCCTGGATTTACATGGCCACCTTTTATCACCTTCTGACAAGCAAAGTCATTTTTACTAACTTTACCACTTCAGTCATTCACTTAACAACTGTGACAAGAAAGGTCATAAAATGAGGCAAACTTAACAATTGTCTTGCCTAGCAACAGAAATTTGGGGCTCAATTGTGGTCATAAGTCAAAGACTACCTATAAATAATTGTATTGCAGCAAAGGTAGTGATCAAAGAGGCAACACTTTTAAAGATTGATGTGTATATGAAAATCATTTGCAGGTTAAGAAAAGAAAAAAATGAAGAGAAGCTTCAAAGACTTGTGCAAGAGGAAGCTATTGAATTTCTTTGGGATCAGGTAAAGTTAGTTTTCCTAAATATTCATTTCTATGAATAAAGACGATATTTTACTGAAACCATGCTGTGTTTTACAGTTGACCCAATTAGCTCTCTTGTGAAATGAGATATAATTATGCAATTACATATGAAATTATATATTATAATCTTTTCTTTTTTATGGTTTATACAGGTTAAATCTATCCAGGAATGGCAGCTTTCAGTAAACCAACACCTAAGTAATATCTGGAAAAAAGATACTCCTGCATGTAGCATTCTGGGTCCACATGAATTATTAATACAGTCATCTAGATCAAATCAAGAACCTTCACCTATTGATAGTTCAACTTGGTTAGGTTCATCTTCTGAAATGTGTCATCAGAAATGTTTACAGGAATATCCTGATTCAGGTTTCCATTCCTGTATATCAGACCAAAATATCCTTAATGAATTGCAGAACTCTGAAAAATATTTGAAAGAAACAAGTGAAGGCTTTCTAGGAAATTCTCTGCAAACAGTCAAGCCTTGTGAAGATTTTCTTTCAGGAAGCCTTTCTGATGCTGTGATCCCAGATGATCATAAGGAATATTGTAAAGAGAGTTTGAACAATGATCAGAACAATACCCTTTTCCAAGAATATTTAAAAACAGTTGAAGAACTAGATGATTCTGATGAAAAGGTAAATTGCAGCAATGGATTAGAAAGTTGTAAGGCCCATACAGCTGTTTCATCAGAAGAAAAGGATATTTTATGTAGTGCTGTTTTAGTCACTCAGGATATGCTTCCATTAGCAGAGGAAGGAATTGATACATTCAATGTAAATGATAAAATGGCAGAAAAAAAGGCAAACTGTGATTCTTCATTGCAGACACTTTCTGTTAGGCTATCTGTATAGCAAGCATAGACTGACGGAAAGAATTTAAAAGCCACATTAACCTTTTATGTAATTAGATCAATTTCTACACATATTTGGAGATGTGGGTCTCCTTGCTTTTAGAAATGGCTTGTTAACAGGTTTGTTAATCCTCTAATGTTAGACTTACACTTTATTAAATTATATCAAGATAGATTCAAATAGATATGGTAACTTACATTTCATGTGGTTTGGTGTAACAAATTTTTTGAAATATGATTTTGAAGACTCTTAAGTACTTTCCATATTGCAGTTATCATAGCTGAATTAAACAACTGTTTTCTCCAAGGAAACAAAGCATGCATCCTTATTGTAATATTCAAAGAAAGAAATATAAATATTTATTTTGACAAATAAGGGCAGTATGCAGAAGTTTATATTGGAGAGCACAAACAGCACCTGTCTGCAACCCCTTAAGGCAGATTTCAGGCTAAGGCATTGATGGCAAGTGTTACTTTTGCATCCCTATATGATCTGAAACATATTTTTGCCTGCAAATCTAAAATCTGTTTGTCCCAATTGTCACACAACATACAGTTAATATAAGAGAGAGAGAAATTAATTAATAGTCTGCAAATGTATGCTAACACATAGATACTAAATTATAAGCTTGGAAGTTTTGGAAATCTTGTTCCATGTAGAGATCATTTTGTTTAACAGTGCCAGACAGTTTACTCACCAATATTCCAAATGTTTTTCTACAGACGTGACTGTTGAATTTACAGTCGAGTCTAGCCTGTTATCACGGAGGACTATTTTTATGAAGTCATTTTTCTTTGTTTCATTTTCTGGGACAGTGAGAAAATTTAAAAAAAAAAACACAATGCAACAAAACAAACCAGTCTGAAAAGAGGCAATCTCACACTATATTCTTATGATAGGAATCATTTGCCTATTTTGCCAAAGTTAGAATTTGTATAAAGAGTACTGTACAAACTTGATTTTATACCCAAGTAACAAAAAATGAGAGGGTTTTAAAAATAGATCAGCATTATATGGCCATGGCTGCTAAAAATATGTAGAATAATTGTTTAATACCATTACCTTAAATTGCTAAGATAAAGAAGCAAATGACCATGTTTTCTAATTTCTTTGGGAAGATTGGCTGCTAAACGTATTGTCATACGTTAATATAAATTAACAATTTTCATTCTGGCATTCATGTGAGGAATGCCTACTTTCTACTGCTTCGCCATATGATAAAGCAAAAATTCTTCTTTACAGACTCCACTGTTTCTATCAATAAATGCTTTGTATGTTTTCATTACTAATAATAGTTATTGTCAGTAATAAATATTTTTCTATTCATAAATTCTGGAATATTTAAAGTTGTAACTTTGCTCCAATTATTACTTAAGTATATAATCAAGTATATATTGTTCTTGGCTTAATAAGTCAATTGCAAATATTGCCTTGAGAAATTATTTTGCCAAATACCAGAATAGGTTATTGTGTCAAATATAACTTCAACTTGGTGTTCTGTTTTGGAATTCAAGAGTTTATGCTGCCAATCTTAAATCAGAAAAAAAAAAAGCTGGAAAAACTTAACTGAAGCATTGCTTAAGGAATCTTGAATTTTACCACAACTACCTTTTTTCAGAATGAGCCATTGCATTTGAATATTTTGGTTATTCGTATATCATTAAAAAAAAAATCTAATCTAAAGTGTTACAGAATGTATGTACTGTATGTATACAATACATACATGTTCAATATGTACATGTTCCAGTATATATTGGTCATAGTGCTATAAAATTAATCTGCATACTAAAGCAGCATAAAACCAATGCGCTGTTTAAACTTCTTATAGAGATAAGTACTTAAAAGCTTATTCTTTTTGTAAGGAAAAATCTAAAAATATCATTTTTAGAGTATTGCAGACATTCGTTAGAAAATACTATTTCAAGGGAAAAGTTAAATATGTGCTTAAATGGAGTCTAAAATATACTTGTTTCATTCATCTCTTGTTTCTCTTGAACTTCATATCTGTCTTTGTAAGGCTCGGTATTTGTATCTCTTAGTTATAAAGAGTATGTTTGTATACATTTACATTGTAGTTGGCTTAATATTAATGATCTTCTGTCCTATAAAAATGAGTGGGGCTTCATAGTTGGACTTTTGGACAGCACAATTTTGTTTCACTTAAGCAAAATTCTGTATTGGAACAAATACAGGATTTTTTTTTTCTGCTGTGAGTAAAAAAATTGTGAAGAGAAATGCATTGTGATTGTAAGGAAATTGTTTTTTGTGTTTTGATGTAGGTATTGATACTTTTAGGTATATATTTCTGCAATATATTTGGAAAAAAAATAATGAAAAAAACCTACATCTTTTACAAGGGCTAAAAGAGTTTATGAGACCAGTTTTCAAAGAAGCTTCCAAATGATCGTATTGTGATTATATATAACTGGAGTTTCAAAACCCACATACACAAAGCCTTTATTTATTCATTATCAATGTTCAAAATCAAAAAATTAACACTCCTTACCATTTGAAAATGTCAGTTTTACATATTTACATATTTTGATTATTTCCTATGATTACGTGTGATATTTTTGTTATCAGAAAAAGTTACATCATTATAGAGAGGAAAAATACATTTGCTTTTATCTTGGAAAAGAATATATATGAATATTTAAATTAAACAATGCAATTTTATTTGATTCAAATTATCATTGGATTCTTACTGGATACGTAAGAGAAAATTGATGCATTACTTAAAAAAACTTAAATTTATATACAAAACTCATCCTGAGATAACTGAATTAACATCTCAATTTATATATAACATTAAGTCATGGTGTTGTTTGTTTAGTTTCAGATTTGCGTATTTCAGAAATCGTTGTTTGTACACCTTTTAGGATTTAGCATGACAAATGAATAAAACAAATTAAACTTTTTAAAAGACTTTATTGACTAGCATGATCCATGGACCTTTTTATTGAAATAAGCAATGAGAAATAAATAAGGAATAAATGGAGAAGAGGAACAATTTTTCCACCGTCCTTTTTTTGTTATGTGTTATATGTCTAAATACTCAATTCTGCTTTCTCTGGTTCATAATACAAGGTGGAAATGGAAACCTTTCTTCCTCCCAACTAGCAAAGAGGTCAAGACAATAATATATTGATTTGTAAGTAGTATAATACATGCTATGTAATATATTCCGAATCAGATGTTTTTTCCGATTATATCCTCTCTTTAGGAAAATCTTTTAAGTGGAATCAAATGCTGGTCTTGATCTGCTGATTCAAGAGAAATCAATTATCTCTTTCTCTCTCTTGTAACTATCCCAAATCAGTTATAAATTTGGGGACAGTCTACTACAACTATTTTTAGGAAGTGTATAAATGGACCCTTAACTATTTTTTTAATTAATTGTACATTAAATTATGTTTTTTATTTTATTTTCCTCTAAGTAAAACTTTGTGATTACTGTTATATGAAGAAGCTGGTTTTTATTGCTTGTGTTTGTGTGTGGTCTGTGTAAATATAAATCTTTACAGATTCAATATTTTGGCTGTAATCTTTAACATAAGAGATTTTTTACTGAGATCAGTGAATTCTACTTTTACATAAGCACAATTTTATTATCTTTAAGCGTAGTTAACACTGAATAAAATATGGCCTTATTAATTTCATATCAACCAGTATTGATAAAGTGATCACTGTTCATAAACTGGGTAAATTCCATTTGATCTCTTCAAAGCCATATAATCTAATGCTTGTTAATGAATTTAAAAACTTCCAGGTCATTGTCAAAGAGGAGTAATACTAAGAGGAAAAAAACACTGTTAAAAAGATTTTACTTAAAAACATGTCCATGACAAGCTCTCTAGAATGCACATAGGCAACATGATTGCATAATTGATCGTGGTAATTTGGTCAGCCAAAAATTTATTTACAGAAAACTTAATCTGACTGTAATATACCTTTTATAATCTGGATTACAAATATAATCTGCATGTTTCAATTTTTGAAAATTTGCATTTAAGAATAATTTATTTTGATTAATAAAGTATTCTGAATTATGAGATGCTTGTAAGTCTGAAATGATTTATTTGCTTCCTGATTAATATGTTCACTGGAAAGCTTCCACTGGTAGTTGATGGATAAAACTGCATTTTCTTAACACTCAGTAGTGAAGAAGACAATGTTCCTAGTTATTATTTTTTAAAAAAATTATAAACAAAATATTTGGTGGGTCTTAGTCAACCTTTTATTTCACAATACTCCTATTGTCCCCATTTATTCGTACTTATTTCCATATTCACATTCATGTTTATTCTTACACCTATTATCTTGTAAGTAATTGACAAAATAAAAAATCATGACGTTTGAACTTAAGTCTGTTTTCCCACAAATCTTAAAGCTATTTTATACAATGCCGGTTTATACTATTTTAGCAGTGCATTTTTCAGCATATGCTCTTAGAATTTATTTGATTTGTCAATCGCTTACAAGATAATAGGTATAAGTATATACATAGTTATGAATACATTAAATGGGTACATACAAGAAAAATAAAAGAAACAATTTCCATAGCGTGTTTGTACGAAGCAGAAACTGAAAAGTACGTTTAACTTTACCGCAAATAACGTCTTTTGTAAAGAGTTAGTGAGCGGACCAGAAATACATGTAATGGAACCGCTCCATTCAGTTTAGACAGCAGGCCAAAAAATAAAGCATGCAACGAAAGAAAAAGGCGCCCGAGCATCGGAGGAAGGAGACAAGCCACATGCCAAACACAATACGCACAGCAGCGATTCAAGTCCGAAGAAGCTAGAATTGTTTCTGCTTCAAAATACCAAAGCAGCGATTGACCACGCGGGCCTGTGCCTGCGCAATAAAAGCGAACCGGCCAGCAGAAGGCGGAGCGAAAGCAGCCGAACCCCGTTTGCCATCGGTAGCCTTGGGGTCTTCGCCCTTTCAAGCCCTTCAGCCGGAAGATTACTATCAAGCCAGATAAGAGAAAGAAGTGGGTCAGGCGAGCATGCGGATTTCGGTTCAGTCGGTTCGAATTGTTGCACAAGTGCGTTGCTTTGCATTTCGGCTCTCTTTCCAATGGCGCGGTGATTTGGGCACAGGATCGTAGCTGTGAGTGAGCGGTTTTCTGTTGTCGGGGGAGGGGGTGGGGGGTGGGTAGATCCCATAGGATCAACGAGAAGGCCTCCCCGAACGAACGACCCTTAATGAGTCAAACAGTGAGGGAAGCGACGAATGCAGCACCTGCTGAGCAGCGTCTTGCGATGTCTGCTAACGATGCTATTGCTTGCATATTCGGTACAGCATCTTTCTGGTTTAACTGATTTTTTTTCTCCTCCCCTCAATCATCAGCAAGGTGACGATCTCCTCTCCTTTGAGACTCGTTGAAATGGTTCGTTTCATGTTAGCTGGGATGAATTAAAAATGATGCAAAAATGATGATGTAATAGGTGAACTTTATGACCGAACTGAGCTTTAACCCGCTTTACTTTTTACTGCAGTGACCATCTTAGGGTTTCTATGAACCGTTTGTTTGTGATGAATTTCCACAGAAAGGAAACCAATTTGTGCAGTCAGCAACTCATGTTATATTGATTCTTTTGTCCTCAAATAGAGCCGAAATCCAAATTACATTTTCAGTGGACAGTGAATGGACTTAACACAAAAGGGATTTCAGTGCAACCTTGGAGTAACTGAAATTAATTGTGCAGGAGGAAGGGGGAATGCTAGCCTGTTTTAACTTGGGTCCTGCCCCATTATTTCTTCTCCTTCACCAAGTATTAGATTTAGGGAAGGACAAATAATTTCTAACTGTCCACAGGGAAATACAAAAATATGTTTACAGAGGAATCTAAAATGGTAAGAACTGGTTCCATCCTTGTGTTATATTTTTCTTTTGTAGCTAAATTCTAGTCAAGAAAGACAAAAGTCATAAAAACATAAACGCCATATTATATCAAAGACCCATCTCTTCCATGTCTTGTTTGTCACAGTAGCTTGCCGTATGCCCCCAACCACATGCAGAACATGAGAATGTTGCCTTGAAATTCAAGCACAAGTTTGATGTGGAGTTGATTAGAAATTAATCTAAGACTTTGAAAGAAATGTTTTAACCTTCTTTGTCCAGCCAAAAATACAAATCACCAAGTATGCAGATAAAGCAAAAAAAATCATTTTTAATAGGATATCAAGTGTTTTTCTAGGGTACAGAAACAAATGGTACAAATGATAGAATAGAATAGAATTTTTTATTGGCCATGTGTGATTGGACACACAAGGAATTTGTCTTGGTGCAAATGCTTTCAGTGTACATAAAAAAAAAAATACATTTGTCATTGTCACTGTGTTTGTTTTGGGTTTGTCCGAGGAGCTGCCACAGAAGTTTACAAAATGAGCTGGACTGCTTATCAAGTCTCCATAGTAACAAGATATGAGTGTCTTGTGAAGTTCTGTTTTACTGCGCATGTGTGCAGGGGAGGAGTTTTTCTTTCACTTCATCTTTCTTTATAGTTTCTTTAGCTTGCTTAGTAGAATGGTACTGCTGTTTCTTTGGTTTCTTAGTTATTTTTGTAAATAAAGTATGCTGGCAACAGAAAAACACAATCCATTTCCTCTAATTTATAAAACTGAATGTTTTCATTTTGACATGGTAGCAGAGGATAGTTTGTTTTGATAATTAGATCACAACAATTCCGAGGAATGTGTGATTAATTTTGATAAGCTTTACAATGCCAAGAAAGAAAGGCAAAGAAAAACAGAAGGTTCCATTGGTGGAGGAATTATTGTCATTTTCTGAAATTCCTGAAGAGATAAGAAGTCCGTTGGCCACCGCTACTCATCTGGAGGAGGAAGCTGCCGTAGGAGGACAAGATAGCAGGTCTGTACCAAGTTTTATTTATTATGCATGCTATCAAACTAAGCCTGAGAAGCCAGAATATGAAAAGCTTGGAGCTAAATCTGAACTTATACAGGCAGCTAATAATTTTTCACCAAAAGAGAAAGGTGAAATTCATTATTCTTCATTAAATCCTGAGCCAACAATGAGTCAGAGAGCTATGCAGGATTATATGCAACAGATTGCATTTTATGAACAAAGCCTACAGCAAGCTAAGGCCTATACACTGTCTATTCAGCGAGATAAGGATGTGCTTAGAGTTCCTGAGCCCTCCATCTTGCCTTCTTCATTGAAGCCAAGGATCCACTCACAAATTGGTCACATGGGAGTGGTGTCAGACCAATCAGAGCAGAGAACTATGCCTACATCACAGATACCTTGTGATATGTCTCGTGAGAGCTTCTGCCATTTCTAATGTTGCATCACCATCTGCTGGTGATTTGCGTGAAATACAGGAACATTTACAAAACTTGCACAGTGCATTTATAAAATTGTCAAGGAGTCAGTCTGCTGTACAGATGTCTCCATCAAGCCAGCCAGTGCCAGCATTCATGCACGCCACGCAATATTTGAGAGGAATGTTTTCATTTTGACAGTCATGATCCAAGGTGCAATAGTCATAAGGTACAATAAGCAATCAAATCATACTAGGAAACAATCAGTATAAATTGTAAGGATACAAGTGACAAAGTTACAGCCATACAGTCACAAGTAGGAGGGGATGAGTGATAAGGAGTGATGAGAAGATTAATAGTAATAGTGCAGACTTTGTAAATAGTTGGACAGTGTTGAGGGAATTATTTTTTTGTAAAAAAAATTTATTTGGGTTTTCACAAAACATGATGCAAGTAAAATTTCTTTTTTTGAGAATAGCATGGTCCGGGTTATCACTTCTCCATACAGACACAAATTCAATTTCATATTCGTCTTTGTGTTCTATTCCATATCTTATTACTATTTTAACATTTTCTCAATAATTTTTCCCTTCCCTTAGTTTTCTCAATCTTGCTTTTAATTATCTCATTCCTTTCTAAATTCAATTATATATAACTTTTTCTAAGTTTCAATATTTTTCTAATCATTATATTTATATTTTTGTCTGCCCTGTTTCAATTTCATATTTTCTTTTCTCATTAAACAAAAATTTCCCCTGTAGTTACTGATTGGAGTATGACACCTTTGTATCTCTTAATTTTTATCCATTCAACTCTTATTTAAGCTTCAATTTATGCCTTTACAATTATAATATTCAATATAACACATAACTTCCAGTTGAATTCTGCTTGGTACATTCTTAAAATATGCACTGTTCTTAAAGAGAAAGTATATATATAACAATAATAAATAAAATACTCATTCTATTCCAATTCAGCTCTATCATTAATGTTAATTATAATTTTTAACATCTTTACCATTTCTTTTCAATAGGATATCATACTTCTAGGAACACTTATAATATTTCCATTATTTTTTCATATTTCTTTTATATTCCTCTTCACTTAAATTTTTATAACACATTAATAATAATTAAAATGTTCCCCTCTGTTATGCGCAAGAGCAGAAATAATATGCTGAGCAGACTTGATATGCTGAAACACGTAACTGGCTTTATTTAAGATACTGTAGTATCGATCACCTTGTAACACATACCAAACATAGTATGAGGAAAAGGATACGCCTTTTCCCAGAAAGACCACATATTTATACCCAAATATAGTTATATAAACAGTTACATAACACATCTTGTTTTTCGATTACAAAAATACATAGAATCCCATAGGAAAGTTGTGGGTATTTCCACTGACCTTTCCTCACTTGACATTGGGCAGTTACCAACATCCTTTTCTCTGATTTATCTCCAGATGTCCGGTTATGCAATTATCAGAGGGCTATAATATAATCATTAATTTAGATTAATGTAACTCTATAATGTCAGAGTGCCCTTAGAACAAAATTCCAACTTAGGCCAAGAACATACTTTCGCAATCTAACATGTTTGTCTCACAAAAACACATTTCCCAACTGTTCTGATCTTTTAAAAGTTCAGACTGCGGACACAAAATAGCTAAAGTCTGGTTCTGTATATTCTCAAGTATAATAACCAAATTTTTCTTATAACACCCTCCTTTCCTTCTCTCATTCTTTTTATTTCATTTATTTATTAAACATTCCATTCCATTACAATGAATATTTTATCTATCATTTTAATCACCCTTGTTTCATATTTTCAAAGTTCATTTCTATTTCTAATATAACAATACTATCTTATGTACCCTCGCAGAATCCCCCTTTCAGTTAAGTTTTCACCCATTATCTCTGTGTCTTCTAAATAGGCATACACCCTTAATCCTTGTACGTTTTCCCTGTTTCTCTATGTCCTGTTTCTGTCCTTTATAATTTCTTTTCCTTTCCCTCTTTCCCCTCTTCTTCTCCTTTCCCTTTTTGACCCTTTGCCTCTCTGATTTTGATTCTCTCTTCTGCAATCCTCTCTTCTGTTTCTTTCTAATGTTTTAATTACTTTTCAAACTGTTCTTTTTTTTGGTTGTTTTTTTCAGATCTAAATTTTTCCACTCTCTTTCCTCCCTTTCCTTTCTTTTCCCCATGTAGAATTACTTGGTCATTGAAGATGGCTTCTTTGTCCTGCCCTTCTTGTTCTACAGGCATTTCTTGTTGTTTCTCATAGTTCAGGATCTCCATTTCTAAAAATTGAAATACGAAGCCAAAAGAACCTCTTCCTTCTTGTGCATCTTCTTTCTGTTTTTTAAGTTCCATTCTCAATTCTTCCAAGAGTGATACCATTTTAAAAACTTTTAAACAACTATTTGATTGATTTTAGTCCTTTAATTCCGGTAGCCAAAAATTCAAAAATCACTAAGTAATCCAAATAATCCAAAGCTGTTTCTTCTTGCTTCTTTTTTCCACTTTTTCTTCCTGGGATTCTATTATCTTGTTACAAAGTTTCAGTTAAAATGTATCTTTTAGGAATCTTGTTAAAGTTTCACTGTAAATTCCTTTCACTTCCAGGTGGTCTCCAGATCCCACCCTTTTGTTTTTTCCTTTTCTCTCATTTCCTTCTTTTAAAAGTTTTTGAAAATCCAGAAATCTTTATTATCCCTTTGACATTTTATTTTCAGCTTAAATACCTGTTAATGTCAAACTGGATTTTTGCTAGTTTCTTGCTTAAATCTCTTAGTTGTCAATATGGGGAAGGAAAGAAAAAAACCCAAATCCTTTCCCTTCCCTCTCATTCTCCGCTTCAAAGTCTTCTTTGGGAGCAATGTTATTCTTTATAGTTCAAATTCCAGGGTACCTTATATTGTTGCTTTTTCAGTTCGACCCGGTCAGCCAAAAACTTTCTCTTCTTATATTCCTCCTGTGCATTCTTTTCCGGTCAAGTTCTTCTTTGAGGTGGCCATTTCTCACCACCACTGCAACCGCCTTTGGGAAAGGGAGTAATGGCCAACTGGGGAGGAGAGATGTGACTCTCCACGACCCTGCTGGCAGTCTCCCCCCTCTTTACCACCTCTACGGGGTGGCTTAGCCCCAAAACCAGCCGGCTCGGGGCGCTCCAGCAACAAGCACAGATCGAAACCACACACAATCGCAGATTTCAGTCTGTCGCCGAAGAAGCTCAAACCAGAAGTCAGTGTTGAGGGAATTATTTGTTTAGCAGAGTGATGGCATTCGGGCAAAAACTCCCTGTGTATAGTTGTCCTGGTGTGCAATGTTCTATATCGTCGTTTTGAGGGTAGGAATTGAAACAGTTTATGTCTGGGATGTGAGGGCTCATAAATATTTTCACAGCTGTTTTTGACGTGCAGTATACAGGTCCTTGATTGAAGGCAGGTTGGTAGTAATTGTTTTTTCTGCAGTCCTAATTACTCTCTGGAGTCTCTGTCTGTCTTGTTGGATTGCAGAACCAAACCAGACAGTTATAGAGGTGCAGATGATAGATTCAATAATTCCTCTGTAGAACTGTATCAGCAGCTGCTTGGGCAGTTAAGCTTTCCGAGTTGGCGCAGAAAGAACATTCTTTGTTGTGCTTTTTTGATGATGTTTTTGATATTAGGTTCCATTTTAGGTCATGTGATATGATAGAATCTAGAAATATGGAGGTCTCTACTGTTGATACTGTGTTGTCTAGTATTGTAAGAGGTGGTAGTATGGGAGGGATTATCCTAAAATCTTTTACCATTTCTACGGTTTTGAGTGTGTTCAGTTCCAGATTGTTCCGGTTACACCATGAGGCAAGTTGTACAACCTCCCGTCTGTAAGCAGATTTGTCATCTCAAATGAGACCAATCACTGTTGTATCATCTGCAAACTCCGGAGAATTTGGACAGGACAAGGACAGTTTTTTCCTGAACGCCATCACTCTGCTAAACAAATAATTTTCTCAACACTGTCCAACTATTTACAAAGTCTGCATTACTATTACTATTAATCTTCTCATCACTCCTTATCGCTCATCCCCTCCCATTTGTGACTGTATGACTGTAACTTTGTCGCTTATATCCTTATGATTTATATTGACTGTTTCCTAGTATGATTTGATTGCTTATTGTACCCTATGACTATTATTAAGTGCTGTATCTGATGATTCTTGACGAATGTATCTTCTTTTTTATGTACACTGAAAGCATTTGCACCAAGACAAATTCCTTCCAATCACACTTAACCAATAAAGAATTCTATTCTATTCTATTCTATTCTATTCAGTGACATTATAAATTTGAAAGATCTCTGAAAGAGTAGTTACAACTTGAGGGCTACTTGTATATCTTTCTAATATTGTTGATTCTAAGATGTACTTATATTTCTATTAGCTGTATTCAAGGTCTAAACAAAAGTTTAAAATTCTTTACAGAAAATGGTGATGTTATAAAAGCCTCTTGATTATACAGTATTTATGAGATGCTGGATAACAATGAAATTGACACCTATGGAATATGGGCAATGTGGCAGTACCTTATGTGGGTAAGAAACAGATGAGGGGATCATGTGGCCTCATTGCTCCAAAACCCATATTTTCTGCTTCCTTCTGGTACTGTTGGCTATCTTGGCATTAGCCCACAACTTTTATCAACTAGAGGTAAGTTACTTAACCCTCTCAAGAAGTAGCCAAATAACTTAAAAGTTCTTCTTATCATCCAGGTCTTCCCATGATAAGTAACATAGTTTTCAGTGACTTTGAATGTGTTGCAGAATGTAAAGAATCATCACATTAAAAAAACTACCATGCACACATTTTTGTCAAATCACCAAACACCATTTTCTGCTAAAATATTGCTTTATGTCATCTAACTTTGGTGAAGAACAAAACCAAAAGTTATGTGATTTTGTAATGGAATCCATGGAGAGTTGGCTAAGATTGGTGAGTAAGGCCTGCAGGATCCTAAGCCCTCTCCCTCCCCACAATTTATATTGCATCCCTCCACAGTTCTAGGGACAGCCTATTCAATAAACTTTATCGTCAACTATTCATGTCTAGCTGCTAATTACTAGGAAATAAATGAAGTGATGACCTCTCCTTCACCTGCTTTTCTTCCTTTATGTCAGGGGTGTCAAACTCGCGGGCCAGATGCGTCATGTGCTGGCCATGCCCACAACCCAGTTTAGCAAAGGGGGAAAAAATTGTAATATGTCATGTGACGATGACATGACGATGCGAGTTTGATATCCCTGCTTTATATGAAGTAAGTAAGTAGGAAATATTGTACTAAGGCTAAACACTTTTCAGAAAGAAGTGGAGATTCAGCAAGAACTCAAGTCCTTTATAGACAATAAGGTTAAGAGATTAAAAAAAAGATGAAAGAAAAAAAAGGCAGTGGCAGAATAGAAGAAAATAACAATTCTGAGATTATTTCAGCGGCTCTTTCCTAATCACATATGCACACATAAGAGATACAAGGAACAATAATTAAGGATTTTTAATCAGCTCTGAAAATAGAGCTCTCTTAATATAATAAGAGTATTAGAATTTACTGGTATAATGATATGTTAAATACTACGGATAAATTCTTTACAGAACTAATGGCAGCCTGTAATTCCACATACATATAACATTCTGTTATAACTAATGGAATAGATAAAAACAATTGCAGTTGCATGGTATTTCTTACAAACCATTTTGATTTGAAACTGCTGAAAGTGCTAATAAAATAGATATGATTCTATTGCTACAACTTTTGTTGAAAGTTTTTTTCTTTTGTAGAATCTCAGTACCACAGGTTTAAAGTGGTTGGTAGAAGACAATGAATCCTCGTTGCATACCACTAGAATACGCAGAAAGCTGTACTGTGGTTATGAGCAACAGGTTTTGTCCAACATTGAACAAGAGGAAGAAGAATCTTTATTTGCTGCTCTACAGTGGGCCAAACCTCCTGAGAACGAAGTCCCCTTTGTAAGGAGTACTGATCCTTCCCATAGCAGCTTTATTATACTAAATAATCATGCAAATTTCAAAGTTGGTGATCAGCTGGAAGTGATTGTCCATATGAGGGATTATGAAGGAAACCCAAAGCGATATGGTGGCGATTACCTTCAGTCAAGAATTCATTCTGCAGATCTGAAAGCAGGAGCCATTGGAAGAACTGTAGATTATCAGAATGGATCATACAGAATTTTTTTCACTTTACTTTGGCCAGGGGCGGTCACAGTATCTGTGTCCTTGGTTCATCCTAGTGAAGGAATCCAACTCCTTCAACGTTTACAAGAAGAAAAACCAGACAGGGCCTATTTTAAAAGCTTATTCAAATCAGGAAGGATTTCAGAAGTTACTATATGCAATGTGTGTTTGCCTGGAGACAGGCCAGTTTGTAACTTTACAGATAGCTATACTGGAGAACCGTGGTTTTGTTACAAGCCAAGAAGACTCTCCTGTGCTACTAGGATCAATCATTTTAAAGGGGGATATAAAAAGGGCCTTTTAACTTCAGAAGAGAGTAACTTTTTCCAAAGGTACTTGTTTTCTTAGACTGTATGTTTAATGTTTGTTTTGTATAGATTAATGTTACTTTGGCTCTTTTCTTTTTAAAATGTGGGATGGTGAAAGACTCTTCTTGAACTCCTTTTACTCTGCTGAAATTGACCTTTTAAATAAATGCCAAATAAGCAAAACATCTACAGTAAATGGTTCTGCTATAATCTTTAATTTGTTGAACAGTATAAAAGAGAGCATATTACTGATAAATTTATGGCTCATAATTTTCAACAACTCCATTATCTTAGGGCATTGTTGCTGTCACTATACTATACTTTTAGTTTTGATAATGGTAGCAATAAAGATAACAGCCTTATATTCAGGAACTTCTTTATAGTAGGAACTTTACAGACAGTATCCAGTTAAATAAATTGTTTTAGTGTAAATAATAAATTATATAAGGTCAGTAGATCGATCAGTCAAATGTTTATTGTCAATGCACAACATGTGTACAATGAAATTGTAACGAGCCTCCTTGGTGCTGGCCCTACAAGTCTGTGATATTATTAAACCTAATTGTGATATTTACGTTGCATTCAAAATTCTGATGACCCATGGATAAAAGCTAAATGACTGCCATACTGCAAAACACAGGAGATTAAGCCCCATATCTGTGCACTAGGATTTAAATTTTAAACCTTTTCCTTTCATTTATTGATTCAGAAGACTGGGCCATTTTTTTCTCATCCCTGAGAATCAGAAAAATTTGCTTAGTATTTAAGTAATAGTACTTTTGGGCGTAAGTACCTCTGGTTTCATTTTGCATGTTTAGTCTTTTTAGTTTGTGTTACTAGGAAATTATTGGCTTTTCTCTCCAAATAGATTAAAATAATTAATTTCTAAAAATCCAAATATTTTTGTATTTGAAACTTTCCCTAAACACTATCACTAATTTTAAACCAATCTACCCAAGATGCTTTGTAGACATACATTTTCTTGCAGACATTTCTTTTTAATATAAATTTTGCTAGTGTATGTGCTTAAGAAAAATAGCAAACATTTTTTGTTCCTTTCAGGAACATGTATTTTTAAATATCTTTCATGACTTTTTGCATGCTTTTATTGTAAAAAGAAGCAATTATTAGCTGATCTTGTTGATAAGCCTCATAGTAATGTGGGCGATACATCATATTGGTAATAAATACATTTAGCAGTGAAAAATACAATGGAATGTTATTAAGGTAGATAAGTCCTCTTTTAAATCAATTTGCTTTGATATGATTTGTACTTTTTAATATGAATCTTGAATATGGAGTTTTCCAGTTATGATTAGTGAAGCCATTTCATATAACTTCGCTTTTGCATCAGCGGGAAACATTGCTGTCATTTAGGAAGGAATATCTATAGTCCTATATATATTGAGATATCTATATTCAGAAGAAGACTTAACCATGTCAGTGACACAATAGTGTTCAAGTTAAAATGCCACCTGTTTCTAAATATGTAATGATAAACAAATGTGAATTTTGTATTTAGATTTTTTTTTTTTAAAAAAAATTCTCCCTTCCTTTAGTGGTGTGAACATAAAAATGCCAATACCTTCCATCGGGCCTGATACTGTGATTGTAAGACGTTTGGGGCATGCAGGTAAAGTAACATTTTGAAAGTTTTGCTGTATACTATTTAAACTTGTTCTTATGAACTGCAACCATCAACAGTCTTTCAGTATCATATGAGAAACTGTTTAAGTATGAAAAATTCTTCATGTTTTCCATCTTGCTTTTTGTTGAAGCAACAATTCTGTTGAAAAAGACACTTGGCATGTACTGGCATGTATGTGGAATCGCTCAGGGACAAGTTAAACAAAACATTTATTTTCCTTCACAGCAGCCATGTAGCAGCTGCGTGAATACAGGAGAAGATTCCATAAGTGCCAACTATGCACCCTTGTTTTGGATATTATATCTGAATCATATTTATCCCTTTGAATTCAGATCTCTGGACTTTCCCATTAATGTGATATTGTAGGGTACTATTATATTACTACAAATGATTGAGAATGTAGTATATTTATGGATAAAATTGTTAGAATGTTAGAAGCAGCCTGGAGGCATTTTGTTATGAGATGGGTAACAAATACATAAAATAAATATACAAATATGGATAACATTTCCAAAAGTACATTCTTGAAAATTCTGTTATACCATCTTTAAACATATCAAAGATGATCAATTTAAAATAATATGATTGTAATTAACAATTGGATTAAACATAAATAGTGTTACTATATCATGTTTATTTTTTTGCTAGAGGCTTGTATTTTAGGTGGCGTATATCTTATGAGTTCCTACATATATGAAGGAAAACAGTTGCATCTGGCATGTTGCTTTGAAAATGTATATTTAAAATATATGTCTGTCAATTTGCTATCTGCCTTGCTTGTTTATTTATTTATGCTGCAATCATAAGATTCAGTTAAGTTTTCCATACAGATGAATATATATACAATAACTCAAAATTTTCCATGCTTGTCCAAAAATTCACCTGCCAGTGCAGTTTTCCAATATATTAAAGATAAAATTTGTTAATAGATGGATGTTCATGGATGTTGTAGCATTTTGTTACAATGTAAATTTTACAGACATGTATACTTAAAGTTATGAAACTACTTTTGCAAGACTCATATATGATCACTTACTTTGTTTCAAGCTACAATTTTAATGTACGCCTCTTCACTTCTGTTCATTAATTCAAAATGTTCTCTTTCAGAAATGGACAGTCCAAAAAGATCTCATAGCTCTGATGTATTTCCTTCTGGTTATTATTATCAAGATGAATGGCAACAAAGGACGCAGTTGGTTCGGCATTTTAATAAGTCATCAGAGATTACTGAATGTTTACAGGGAAAACTTATTTACTTGTTTGGAGACTCTACAATCAGACAGTGGTTTGAATATCTGACAGAATTTGTTCCAGGTATGTTCAAATTGATTCCCTCTAAAAGAAATTCTACCATAAATAATTTTGGTATAAGATCACAGTATTTTATAAGGGTTTATCATTTTGTTAGCAGTGTTGTTTGGTTGATATGCATGTTATTCTTTTAAATTTTGAGAGAATATTTGAAAAGAAATCCAAACTTGATTTTTTTCAGGATTCCCCCCCCCCTCACCAATTATAAGAATATCCCATTATTAGGCTATCTGGCACTATCTGGAAGTTAGTGATAACAGAAACCTAATCAAAATGTGGCCTTTTGCTTAATTTCAGAAGCCCTAGACAAGAAAGTAGATGCTTGTCAAGAGATCCCTGCCTTTTTGACACAGTTTGTGGGTGGAGCTGGGTGAGAAGGAAATAAGTTGTATTTGTGGCCCATCAACTTTTGACAGCTGCCATTTAGCATGCAATCCCAAAAGTCTCACGCATGAGAAGGAAAACTGTCCCACTTGTGGGCTCCAATGAAGAGAGCAGCTGTTCTACTGAATAAAAATGAAGGAGTCTCAAATGTATTATATCTGACAGCAGATGTAATAGATGCATTTACATTTCTTTGTAAAGAGTCTATTAGATCTCAGCTGCAAAAATCCAGATGGCTATTAAATGGCTGTAGGAAACACAAATTTTTAAATTTTAAATTTTTTGTATTGTTTTAATCTGGCTGTACACCGCCCCGAGTCCCAAATGGGAGAGGGGGGCGGTATATAAATTAAATAAACCTAAACCTAAACCTAAGACTGTAGTGTAGACCTTCGAAGAAAATTCTGCTGACTGACTTCTCTATACTAGAGCAGATCTGACAGCGAATTGATATTTGTGCAATATTGTTCAGCAAAAGTACAATGCATTTGAAGCAAAGAGGGGCTCAAGGGGAACCTCTTGAATTTGAGAAGGGGAATGAAAAGAGGGCCTATTCAGGTGATTAAAACATTAAAGTTTTCTTCCAAAGAAGTGTAATTATGTTTGGGATTATTTATTTTTTATATTTTTTTCATTCCTTTGAAAAGGTTAGTTGAATATGCAAGATTAAACCTTGCAGTTATTTGTCTTCAGATGATTTTTCAGAAGGCATAATGCTAAGCCTAAATTAGTTTTGTCTTACTAACACTTCTAGAGTTATGGCATACAATGATATAGTTAATTCTTTTTTTTTAACAGATCTTGTGGAATTAAACCTTGGAAGTCCTAAGAAAGTTGGTCCTCTCATGGCTGTGGATTTAAAGCATAACATCTTACTAAATTTTCGTTGCCATGGCCCTCCCATTCGCTTTTTTACAGTTTTTAGTAGTGAGCTGCATTATATTGCCAATGAAGTGAATCGTATTGTTGGTGGGAAGAATACTGTGATAGCCATAACTATTTGGTCTCACCTTAGCTCTTTTCCTATAGAAGTGTACATCAGGAGATTGAGAAATATTCGCAGGGCAGTTGTTCGGCTACTGGAAAGAAGCCCAAAGACTTATATAGTTATCAAAACTGCCAATGTTCAACAACTTGATCCAGAAGTTAGCCTTTTCAACAGTGACTGGTATTCTTACCAGCTTGACACGATAATGAGAAACATGTTCTCAGGAATTGGAGTGTACTTTGTGGATGCTTGGGAGATGTCACTGGCTCACTATTTGCCACACAAATTACATCCACAAAATGCTATTGTCAAAAATCAGTTAGATGTTTTCTTGTCTTTTATATGCCCAATGGAAACACATTACAGTTTCTTAACTGATATGCATACTCGAATGTGGTCTCTATTTGTATAATTCAGCATTCTGCACTAGCAAACGAAGCATTGCTGATTTATTGTGGTCATAATTTACATCACATCTAGCCAACTTGCACAAAAGCATGTGCACTATGTTTCCACACACACAGACACACACACCTACCTTTATATAATGCATGTATTGGTGTATTCAGGTTCTACACCTCACTTGTACGAAGTATTTTTTTAACTAGGGCTAAGCATACTTCAGATATTATCAAGAAAAAGTGTTTCGGAATGAACACAGAGATGAACTGTGTTTAGATGAACACAGAGTCTCTTTCATGTTCATTAAAACAGCAATGTCTGCCATGCCTGAAAAAATACAGCAGTGTTAATCACTTCCAAAACAGAAGCGAATATTCTTCTGCTCTTCCTATTGGCCTCAGCTTCTTGTCCAATTACTAAAGAGTTAGAGCTAGAACAAGATAAAAAAATAATAGGCAAGTTTTTGGAAGAATTTTGGTAAAGACAGATGCAATTAAGGCAGACATTAAAGTTATTTTTCATCGTTGTTTTAACTGAATAGTCCCTATGCAAGTCAATCACTAAGGGAGAATCACCTGTATTAACATCACAATAAATAATGATGAGATGTGATAGTGGCATCAAAAGATTAATAAACACTGCATTCCTTTGTCCAATACTTTTACCTTTAAAGGTACCTTTAATCCTTCACTTAAGATGTTACATGCTTCTTTCTTGGAGGGTGAGAACTATTTACCATTGTTTTTGTGTAAGATTTTATAAGTAGGAATTTTATCAGCCAAAAAGGAACAGTCATACAGTATTTGATCCATGCTATGTTGTATTGCTCTTGATCCTATTTTCATGCCAAAAAGTAACCTCTCCAAAGTCTAGGAATTAATTTCTGTTTTGTCCACAAAAGTATCTACATAAAAAGAAATGGCAAAGAATTAAATATTCCTTATCTTAAATATTCTAAAGATTCTAGACATTCAATTCATAATTGTTTATTTTCAAGTCAGAGAAGTATTAAAATGATCCTCATAAATCAGACTAAAGCTTGCATATTGCAATCTTACAGGTAGTCCTCAACTTACAACCATTCATTTAATGACTATCTGAAGTTACCACTGAAAAAATTACTTATCATTTTTCCCATTTATGACTGTTGCAGCATCCCCATGGTCAGGCACTTGGCAACTGGCTCAAATGTATGACATTTTCAATGTCCTATGGTCATGTAATCACCTTTTGTGATCTTCTGACAGACAAAGTCAATGGGGAAGCCAGATTCACTTTACAATTATGTTACTAATTTAACAACGGCAGTGATTCACTTAACTCTGTCAAGACAGGTCTAAAATGGGACAAAATTCATTTAACTATTCTTGCTTAACAGTGGAAATTTGGGGTTCAATTGTGGTTATAAATTGAGGACTACCTCTACAAGATCTTAACTTTCATGTCTGAATCTATCACATCCCATGCAATGGCCTCTGGCTTTCCTGCCATAGTTTCACCATCATTTGGTTCATTTCTCTTGAACAGCCAAATGGGAATCAATTTTAATTCTAGTATGACATTCAAGCTGGAATCAGTTTCCTTAGTTTCTAAAGACAGATACTCCAGGGCATAATATCTTTATAAGGTGTTCACTTGACATGGATTATTTTTCAGTTTTCTATAGAGGAAAACTGGTGTATTGAGACTGTTATAAATTATGTTTATATTACCGAGAGAAGATATTTTCTCATGTCTTCTGAAAGCTATTCTTGTTGCTTGCCCTCTTTGTAAATTTTTCATGGTAATTCTTGAAATTCTGCTTTATCTGCAGTGTTGGCAGATTGTACTAATGTAAGGACATTTCTCCTACAGCAGGTAAGAAGCAGTCTCTTTCCCATCTCTCCCCCAGGTAACTGGATCAGGTTTAAAGGTGATTTTCCTTCCTGTTTTGGTGGCCATGTATATCTGCATGAAAAATACCCATGTTAAAAATAATAGTGACTTTTTAAGTGAGATTGTAGGCTTCCTCATCTGTTTGCAAAATGGAGATCTACATGTCGAATTTGAGAATTGAAAATTTCTAAGATTCATTGTTGCATGATAACAGTTTTAAAAATACACTTCTCAGTGGTAAATGTCTGCAATGTTTGATAAATATATGGAAACATTTAATATTTTACCAGTAATAACGTAAAAAAAATCTGAGTTTATAACCACTGTGATTATTGCTATTAACATGCAGAAGTCTACTTAAATTTCCTGTAAACAATGGATTATGAGTTAACACTTGGCTATCTGATGATTTTACAGCAATCATTAATGGCACATTTGTGTAACACATTTTATTAGTCAAAATGTATATTATTTTAAATTTATTAAATAAATACTTAATTTTTATTTTACCCTGCCCCATGCTTTCTTCTCCTATTGCCTCACCCTGCACTGAGATAACAGGACACAAATGACAATTGGCCAACAATTACTTCGTTATAGAAGTGAACAGGCCAATGAAATGGCATATTCTGCATTGTCTGACATTGTAACCATGAAATTATATTACTTTTAATAACGAATGGTATTTCCACTAATTGTCTCTTCAAAGCCACATAAATACACAAATTGGTATTTTCTCTTAAAACCAATATATTTCAAACAGTGGTGGGATTCAAATTTTTCCATTACCAATTCTATAGGTGTGGCTTGATGGGCATGGCCAGGTGGAGGGTCATATGACTGAGTGGGCGTGGACAACTTGATGGTAGTCATGCCCATGCAGTCACATGACCCCCACCACCACATGACCACCCACAGAAAATTTTCTTCCTATTTTTTGCCCAGGCCTGGCCTAATCTGTCAAAGGCCTCTTGCATGCCACATGCATAACCCTGTTTCCCCTCTTTCAGAGACCCTGGCACTAGCCCAGCTTCTTCTCCCCGACCGCCTCCTTCAGGCTTACCTTCCTCCCATGGCGGCTGGTGGCAGAAGGGAAGGTAAGCTCTCTTTTAGTGCAACTGAGAGAAGCCTCCCAGGCTGCCAAAAACTGTCGGAAGTCTCAAACATGCCAAAAAAGCTGCTGCAGTGCCATCGCTATCCTATTGAACAACAGAGCAGCAAGGGCAGCAGCTTTTTCAGTGCTCTTGAGACCTCGTAGTTTTCAGCACAAGAAGCCTCCAGCCAACCGCCACTGCCAGCTTGGTTTTGGCTGGCAAAGAGGCAGCAGCTGGGAGGCTTCTCAACCCCCCCCAAAAAGACCCAGGTAAGTCCCTCAGGTACAGCAGCAGCAGGCAATGGGGTGTACACAGGCGGCTGGTGCATAGAACAGGGTGGCGGCAACGCATTGGAGAAGCGGAGCAGAATCGGATATTGGTAGCTTTTGCTGCAAGAAACTTGCAGCCACTGCGTCACACGGCTGCAGGCATCTTGCAACAAGAGGGGCAAAATGTGGGCTGACAGGGAACCCAGGGGCGACAACAGCTCAGCCCTGGCTTGCCTTCCCTAGCAGCCAGCCATGAGACGGGAGGAATGTAAGGTTGCAGCCACAGGACGACGTAAGGCAGTCAGGGAGGAAGCAGGGAGATTAAGGCCAGTGGCCTCTGAAGGAGAGGAAATGAGGCGAAAGGGCACACTTAAGGGAGAGTGGGCAACGGCTCTGGGGCAAGACCAGAGCTGGGGAATCGTGTTCCCCGGCCAAGACGGGTGATGAGTGGGTAGTGGCTCTTGGGCAAGGCCAGAGCCGGGGAATCACGTTCCCCGGCCAAGGTGGGTCGCAGCTCCAGTGCCTCGAGGAATGGCAAGTCCCTGGGGCCAGGCGGCATGCATTGCTTACTTTTGGTGAGCTGAACTGAGCAGGCATTGGCGAGGTAGTTAGCTGGGGCACATGATGAAGGCAACATATACACGACGGGGGTCGGTGGGGTGAGCATTGAGCGGTCGGAAGGGATGAGTGACTGGCAACTGGGTGGGCAAGGCGAACGAATGGTGACCGGGCTAGGGGCATGGCCGGCCAGAAGTTGCTACCTGTTCAGTGACTCAGGCAAAATTGTTGCTACTGGTTCGCATGAACCGGCATAAACCGACTGAATAACACCTCTGATTTCAACATTCATTTTAGATTTTTGCATGAATGCCATTTTGCGTGGCTGCTTCTGAATTCATGTGACAGAATACAAGTAACTATATTCAAATTAAAGTTCTTCATTGGGCTGTTGTATCAAAATTTCATGATTCTTCGCACATTATTTTACATATGACAAATATAAAAAAATGGCAATTCCATGACTCTATAAATGGGAATGTAAACTGGGATTTGCTACCAAAAATAGAATGCTCAAATCCTAGAGAATACATAGATTATAAATCATGATAGTGAATTCTGGAATTTGGCATGTGCTTTTTGTATGAGTGAGTGAGCATTCTTCTATTATTGATGGCCTCTATAATCTACTACAGCTTGACTATGTACATATTTAAGTCTTAAGATACTAGGGAGCTTGAGTAAACTCAAATTTTATACAAAGTAAAAATAAAGTTGGTCTATGGTAGATGGCCAATCAATGAGGTGCCACCAGTGGAAAGGGCAGCTCATCTGGCCATATCTTTTGACCTTGCTTTCCTCATGGTCATGTGCATGGAACAGCATGTGGTAATGGGTTACATAATACTGTCCTGCTGCTACTGCCCTAAGAAAAAAAATATTGTGGCCAGTCTTTTCTTTAGTAATTTGTGAGAAAGATGGGGATTCCAGGGGCTGAGCAGCTTCCACATAAATTGGAAGACATTCTTCTTTTTATCCTCAATCAGCATTAATATCATGGGAGATGAGGAAGAGGAAGAGGAGTGAAAGAGAACACTAGGTTACAGTGTAAATTAGCCCTATCTGCTTTGGGCTTGTCAGAGAACAGCAGTCTCAACTTCTTTTGCAGAAATGAAAGTATAAATCTTACAATTTAAAACCCAATTTTATTAAAAATAAGGAAAAGGAAAATGTTGACTTTCCATGGACAAATGCCCCAACAATCACAATTCTATGGATTGACAAAAAAAATCCTGATGTCTAAAACAGGTTTCCCATAAAATAATGCAAGGGGACCAATTGGATGGAATCTGAGGTTCAAATAACTTACTGTAGATGTGATAAAACAAGAATTGAGCTTGTACAAAAGCAATAAAGCTCAAATACAAAGATCAGAGGCAAATTCATTGCACAGTTAACAAATACTTTCCAAATACCAGAATCTGTAAAGGAGGCTAACAAACCTGAAATCCAAGTAATTTAAACTCAGACCCTGATCTTGAACTTTTACTTTATCTCCAAGAGCAGAAATGTTACCCAGACCTTTTCTCCATCTAGCTGCTCCTTACTGATACTTGACTCACACAAATTACAACCTTCTGAAATTTTAAGAGCACTTCCACTTAGTTCCTTGGACTCCTTAGAAGACATCTGGCTTGTGATTGGCATCTTCTCTCACTTCCAGCCTAGAGACACTTTACTCTTCCTATGGGCCTAAAACATCTAGATTCTCTAATTCTTTCCCACTTTAAGCAGGCTTTCTTCTGTACTTGAAGATTTTGACTATAAGCCACACCCTCTTTGTTTCAGTTTCCAAAGAAGTTCATCTTCACTTCTGTTCCTGTTAAAGCATTGCTTAACTCTTTGATTTTGAAAGATGATGTTTCGTTTCTCTCTTCCTTATATCTTTTTATCAATTTTCTTTCACTTTTTTCCAAATGTTATTGTGCTGTCCAGCTAGTGTATGGGAATTGATAGTTAGGTAGCAATTGTGACCTGTCCCCTTAAGGGAATGCATCATGGTAAATGTAGTTAAGGTATCCTGAGAAATGTAGCCCATGTCACATGACCACATCTCTAATCCTGATTGGTCACTAAATTGACCCTCGATGGGTTGGGGGAGTTTTCCTCACTCTTGGCTGAACTCACGGACTCGTGGTAACTGTTCTACTTCTACCGCTCCGAGATGAGGGAAAAAGGATAGCAGATAACCATCTTTTTACCTACAAGATGGATATACAAAGGATTGGTCATTAAAGAAGAACTTTGTCACAAATGTGAGTTATGAGGATACCTGATGAACCAATAAAAGTACTTTGTTATGGACGTTTTGTTGAGTTTATCTATCTGCATCTGTACAGAAGACAAATCTACCACTGTACAGAATACAGAACAATTATCCTTCAAATTATTATAATATATGGTTTTTAAAATGATTGGTAGAGATCCTATGTTAAAATGACTTATATAAATATGTCAGAATAGGTATAATTATACATATTCAAAATTCAGCTAGTATGTAAATATCAAGTAAACATATTTAGAAACTTAACTTTCCCTTTGATTTCCAAGATACAGATCACTACTATCCCAAGCATTAATTTATTTTGAAGTTTAACCCAGTTGTTGGACATGTTTTACATAAAGACACATTATAAACAAAAGAGCAAGTTAAATCATTGCTTTCTCATTTTGTAATCATGGATTTGGCCCTGCAAATACTTGATCACTCCACTCTCATCCTATGTAGTACACAATAATTTTAACAATCATAATTATTTTAAGTGGCATTTATATTATTTTATCATTTTTGTGCTCTATATTGCTCATGCTTCCCAACAAAAATATTATCATACTCCAATATGGGTATGTCAATTTTTTTCAGTTGGGTAAAAATCTTTATAGCCATACCATTGATTGAAGGTAGTAATAGAAATAGCAGACTTATATACTTCTTTATAGTGCTTTATAGTCTTCTTTAAGCAGTTTACAGAGACAGCACATTGCCTCCAACAATCTGGATCCTCATTTTATTGACTTTGGAAGGTTGGAAAGCTGAGTCAACATTGAGTTGGTCAAAATCAAACATCTAGCAGTGGGCAGAGTTATCTTGCAATACTGCATTCTAACAACTGTACCACTATGGCTCAGTGATCAAATAAAAACTAAAGATCAAATAAGAACTAAAGGTCAAATAAAGCTAAAATAAAATACATTAAAAAAATAAATAAACGCCAACTAAGCAATACATCACTTTGTATGGCAAAACTCCTGAACAAAAAATTGTGGTGAAGCATAGTGAAGATAACTTGTATATCATCCAGAACCTGTGAGCAGTAAGATCTCCTATGTTCCTATAAAATGTGGCTCCTATTGGAAAGAGGAAAAGATAACTCCCAGCACCCAGATCTAAGCAGATTTAGATGACAGAACTGGATCTTCCAAACAGTTTTGTTACAATAGCTTTGTTACAAATCATATAGAATGTCTACAGAAATTTTTTTTTAAAGTTTTAAAAACAATTTTATTCATAAAATTAAAAACATACAAATTCAAAGACATAAAAACATTGGTATGTAAGTAAACCATAATTCTTTATATTTGTTATTGAACTTGGTAAGTCCTAGTCCTTATTTACACATTGGTTTATAACTACTCTTCTATTGTAAATATATTCATATTATATATTATAATATTTTTGTATTATTTGACTATTAAACAAAGGAATGTAATAAATAATACTAATAATAATAGTACTAGTGAAAGGCAAAGGTTTACCCTTATCGATTATTTTATACATTGGTATAAATCACTAAATATAAATTGTTTCTTACTTGTTTTCTTTACTTGTTTTCCCTTTTATTTTCTGCCCACTTATACCATTTATCCCATATTCGATAATATTCTGTGTCCTCCTTTCCATTAATCTTAAGCATAAGTCTCTCCATTTGAACACATTCATAAGCTTTCTGAACAGTAATATATATCGGTGGTATATTTGGATTTTTCCAATATTGTGCTAGTGAAATACACACCGCAGTTAACAGATAGATGATCAAATATTTTACTTTGGAAGGGTAATCCCAACAAAATCATCCCAACAAAAACAGTTCCGGTTTCCACTCCAGCCCACACTCACTTCTTCTATCCAGGCTTTTATTTTTAACCAATATTTCTTTACCTCAGGACACGTCTACCACAGGTGGAAGTATGTACTCAATTTCTCTTTACATTTCCAACAGCATGGATTTGCTGTCGGAAATATTTTGACTAGTCTTGAGGGTGCCAGATGCTATCTATACATCATTTTGTACAGGTTTTCTTTATGTGCTACTGATTTGGTTAATGTCAGATTTTTCTGTCAGATTTCCTCCCAGATATCCAGATTGATATTATAGCCAAAGATTTTTTCCCAGGCTAGCATAGGACCTTTCACAATTTTCTCAGCCATTTCACACTCCAGTAAATAATTATATAATTTAGAAATCAAACTTTTCTCAGGGTTTAAAAGTATTTTATCTAAATATGTGTTTTTTACTTCAATTCTGTATTCCTTTACATCTTTATTATATCTCATTTTAATTTGGAAATATACCAATTATCAATAGTTATCTCTTGTGTTTTAATTCCTATTTTGTTTTAATTCTTTCCTTGTTGTCTACTATTTGGTAATATTTAAGTTTTTTACTAATATCCATCGTATTTGGATGGAACATCACCTCCATTGTTGAGAGCCATCTCGGGATTTTGGTATAATGATTCCTCCTTACATCATTCCAAATTTTAATTAAGGATTTTTGGAATTCATGTCTGGTAAAATATGAGTTGTTTTTACTATTTCGATTCCATAAAGAAGCATGCCAACCAAGCTGTCCCTCTAATTGTAGAATCCTATTATTCCTCAAATCGATCCAATCTTTTATCCATACTAGCGCCGCTGCTCTATAATATATCTCCCAGACAGGTAGTCCGAATCCACCTCTGCTTTTGTTATCTTGTAAATATGTTTTTTTATCCTTGTTTTTTTTCTTTGCCCAAATAAATTTCATCACAATTTTATCTAGTTCTTTAAAGAATTTTTTATTCAGTAATATCGGAATCATTTGAAACTAATATAATATTTTAGGTAAAACATTCATTTTAATTGTTGCTATCCTTCCTAATAAAGAGATTTGCATCTTATTCCAATTTTCCAATTCCTTTTCAATCTGTTTCAATAATTTTGCGTAGTTTTCATCTCACAGATTTAATGTTCTCGCTCTCAACCAAATTCCTAAGTATTTAATTTTGTTTACAATTTGTAATCCCATCTACTAATTTTTTTTGTTTACTAATTATTAAATTTTTAACTAGCATTTTAGTTTTTTCCTTGTTGATTTTTAGTTCTGCTAATTTACCGAATGTATCTATTTCATTTAATAAAGTTGGTCCTGAGTTTATTGGGTCCTCTATAACAAAGACCATGTCATCTGTGAAGGCTTGTAATTTATATTCTTGGTTTTTAATTTTAATTTCCTTAATTTCTTTATTTGCTCTAATTCTGTCCAGCAAAGTTTCCAAAATTGTTATAAAAAGCAGAGGTGAAAGCGGGCATCCCTGTCTGACTCCCTTCCTTATCTTCAATGGTTTGGTAATTTCTACATTTACTAGTACATTGGCCTTTTGCGTGGCATAAATTACATTTAACATTTTTACAAACTTGTCTCCGAAATCCATCAAATTAATCTGTTTTTTCATAAAATCCCAGTTTAAATTGTCAAAGGCCTTTTGTGCATCCAGGAAGACCAAAGCCACTTGGCTTCCTGGATGTTTTTCATAATATTCCAATATATCTATTATTGTTCTTGTATTATATCTATTTTGTGGGAAGAAATCCGTTTTGGTCCAAATGAATTTTATTACTAAGTACATTCTTTAGTCTTTCCGCCATTACCGCCATAAAAAATTTATAATCTGAATTTAGAAGGGAAATTGGTCTGTAATTCTTTGTTTGATTGGTTATATATGCTTCCTGGAATTTTGGCTTCCAGTAATACCTTATTGCAAACTTCTAATAGCATTGTCTCTAGTATTTCACCTATCTCTTTCTATAACTCATTTGGTAGCTCGTCTGGGTCTGGTGTTTTATTTCTTTTTTGTTTTTGAATCACCGCCTTTAGCTCGCCCAAGGTTATTTCTTTGTTTATTTCTCTCTCTTTTTTGTCCTTCGATACTGAGAAGAGATTTCCTTCTTTCAAATAATCTTCTATTTTATTTTCATCAATTATTTCTTGTTCATAAAGATTTTTGAAATATTCTCTTTACATTTCCTTTTTTTCCTCTTAGTTTGTCTCTCTTATTCCATTTTTATCCTGTAATTGATACATCATTCTTTTCTGATTTTCTTTTCTTAATTTATATGCTAATCACCTTCCGGGTTTATTTGCATGTTCAAAATAGTTTTGTTTCATGTATAATAAGTTTTTGATTAGTTCCTCTTGGTCTACCATATTCATCTCATGTTTAACTAATGTTAATTCATTTCTAGTTTGCTCTTCTCCATTTGTTTATTTTCCAACTCCTCTATTATTTTTGTTAGAATTTTCCGTTTCTCCTCTCTTTTTTTATTCCTGTTTGTTATAAAAGCTATTGATACTCCCCTTAGGTAAGCCTTCATTGTATCCCATAGATTTTGCAATGAGGTATCCTGTCTTTTGTTAAATTTTTTAAAAAATAGTCAATTCTTCCTTAATTTATTCTTCCTCTTTCAACAATTGTGAATTGAGTGTCCATCTACCTTTTTTGTATTTACTATTTTTCCAAATTATCTGTATTGAGTTATGGTCTGCCCATATATTAGGCAGGATTTTTAAATCCTGGATATCTTTGTATAACTCACTGTTAACTCAGGCCATGTCTATTCTGGACCATGACTTGTGTGGGCTGGAGTAGAAAGTGAACTGTGATATTCCTGGGTATCTTCTTCTCCACGCATCCACTAATTCTAATTCTTCAACCATCTCCATAAATTTCTTAGGCAGTGTATTCCATTTTTTATATTGTCTTTGTTCATATGTGTAATCTTATCAGCTATTGCATTGTAATCTCCTACAATACAGATTCTTGAATTTCCAAATTCTAATAATTTTTCGTATAAAATTTTATAAAATTCACTCTGATTTTTATTTGGGGCATATATTCCCGCTAATATTGTCTTTTTATTTTACATTACTACCTCTACTATTACTATTCTTCCCTATTAATCTTTATAAATTAATTCTGAACTTATATCTTCTTTTATATATAATACTACCCCTCTTTTTTTCTCTTCCGCCAATGTTGAATACATTTTCCCCAATTTTTATTAATTAAATACCCTTTATCTCTCTCCTTTATATGAACCTCTTGCATACATATTATATCCGCTTTTTGTTTTTCTCTTCTCCTCTTAGCTGGTTCATTTAACCCAGTGATATTTATGGATATCAGATTCACTCCTTTATCCATTTCCTTTCTTGCTTCTATCCTTCAGTGTTTTTACTTGTCATCTGGCTTCTCGTCCTCACTCCTTCTCTTTCCAACACCTCCTCATCTCCTTCCCTCTCCTTTCTCCTGTCTCTCCCCTTATTTCTAATTTGTAACTCTTCTTGACTGGAGCCTTCATGATCGTCTCTACTGCTCAGTTCTTCTTCTGTTCCTCCTATTTGGTCAAATAATTCTTGAGCTTTGGATATACTATCAATTCTCATCCTTTTCTCCTTCCATATTGCTAATATCCCTTCTGGGATAGTCCATCTAAAAGGTATGTTTTTTTTGTTTAAGTAATTTGTTAGAAATCGATAGTCTTTCCTTTGTTCGTGAATTCTCCTCAGTACTTGTTTTAAAACAATCACTTCTCTGTCTTTATATTTTATTCCTTCATCTCTTGTAACTTTGTAAATTATGTCCTTCACTTGTCTCTTTGCAAATCTAATATGCACTTCACGGGGGAGTCTATGCCGTCTCGTGTAACTCATATATACTCTATATACATTGTCCAACTCATTCACCATTTCCTCTTTATCTCTGTTCAAAAGTTCCGCCAGCATCTCCGCCATCACCAATGGTAGGTTCTCTCCTCTCTCTTGCTCCACGTTCTGGAATCTGAGATAGTAAGAGGCCTTATCCATCTCGAGATGAGTCAGAGTCTCATTGGTCTCTTTATTCTGTTCTTTGATTGTTTGTTCCATTGATTATAGATTATAGATGCCTTCCAATTTCTTTTCCATTTGACTCGCCTGTTTTCTGATCGCTTTAATTTTGTCTTCATTTATTTTAATCAGTTCTTGGATCTGACCTATTTTCCCATACAAATTTTTAACTTCACTTCTCATTTCCCCTAATTCATTTTTTAATTCCTCTTTCATTGTTTCTACTTTGCTTTCTGAATGGTTTTTAGACATCGATTCCTGTAATATCAACATCATAGTTTGAATAGTTATTAATGTAGATTGAACTGATTGTGTGCTAGCTTGGGGTGTACATTTTTCTGGTGCCAACATCTCGTCAATTGTTTTTTGAGTCGATGTTATTGTAGGGGTAGGTGGAGTTACCGATGGTGCTGGTTTTCTTCCTACTTTTGTAATAGTAGTAGATGTACTAGTCATATCTTTAATAATTCTTTGTTGTTTCTCTACTATCCTGACTATATTCTCCCAAGTCGTACCTCCTACTACCATCAGTCTTATTTATCTTTTATAATTCTGTTTTCTCAGTTCTATAATCCCTCTTTTTTTTTATCTTATTTTTTGACATCGTTAATTAAGGCAATTATTTTCAGTTGACTAACTGTATATTCTTAACAAATTCTAATAAAAAGTCAATTCTTAAATTTTCTAACAGGTCAAAAACTCATTCAATTATCTTTAAATATTTAACATTATATATAATCCTTATTTACTTCTTTAAATTAATTACTATATTTACTATGTTTCAGGTGCGATTTTATCAAATATATTGTGATATATAAATATATAATAAGAGTTCCAATAGTTCACAATCACTAATATAATCTCTAATATAGGGAGAGCATGAGAGAGGGAGGGAAGGGACAGTCAATTATTTTGTCATTATATAATCAGTATTTTAAATTCATTAATCTATAATCAATCAACAGTCAACCAGGCTCAAGGTTGACTCAGCCTTCCATCCTCTGGGGTAGGTAAATTGAGGACCCAAGATTGTTGGGGGCAATAAGCTGACTTTGTAAAAATGCCGCTTGGGGGGGCCAAAAGCCCTAGTAATATGCAGGCATATACAATGGAATGAAGGCTATTGCCGAACACTTAGCATGGTGTTCCTTAGACTGTAAGCCGCCCTGAGTCTCCGGAGAAGGGCGGCATATAAATGTAATTAAATATATATATATGTGTGTGTGTGTGTGTGTGTGTGTGTGTGTGTGTGTGTGTGTGTGAAAGGAACAAAGCAAGATATAAACTATAATTCTAAGAAGTTAAATATTACTTACACAAATTAATCCTATTTCAAAATAACCAGTCAATTTTGTTTTCTTATTATTTAAATATATACTATAGATGAAAAAGAGAATCTATACTGTTCAAGTCAGTTTTGAGGGAGATAGGGAGACGGAACAAACACAAACAAACAGACAATTTATACTCTCCTTTTTTCTTAATATTTCTTTAGTAATCCAGTCGTTTTCAATAATAAATTCAAGTCTCAAATCTCAATTTCACCACTCTCAGTTCAATCTGGCACTTCCGCCTACAGAAAATATTTTAATTATCAGAAAAACTGACAGTAGTTGAGCCAATCAGCTATGAATTCCTTTTCAGTTATGTGGCCAATGAGAGTAGAGTAGAAAGAAGTTGAGTCCCTTCATCAGTTATGGATTCCCATAGCAACCAGAGATTGAAGAAAATGACGTTGTTGAAAATAAAGTGCAAATGGTTCAGCTTCAACTCTCATGGATTATCTGTCTGGATGATGACTTGCCAAAGTGACAGACATCTATATCTATTTGTGGTTTCAGAGGCAACCCCCTTTAATAGAAACAGTAGAAACAGTATACTCTACTAGACATTGACTGTCATGAATCTTCTGCATGCCACTGCAATTATTCTCTTTCTTTAGCACTCTAAAAGTCTCATGCAGTAATTAAAGATTTGGCTTGTGTTGGAAAGCTGCTTTTATTGTAGATACAAAAATAGTCTCATAATAATAGAGACTGGTAACTAAAGGATCTAAGTATCTGGTCATATCTTTGTTTGTCTCAGTATTTCTTGTCCTGCCCTTTCATTGCAATGGACTGCGTGCATCCTAGTTCTGAAGATGCACTGTTCTGAAGATGCATTGTTGATGGAAACTGCATTCTGTTTACATAACGATCTATTTCAGGCACCTTATCTCTTGCCATGCCAGCTCCTGCCCTTATGCTGATCCCCCTGCAGCCATATGGGATTCTATTTTTGAAATGCTATTTCTGACTTTCTCGAACAAAATAAATTATTGAACTGGGATGTTACGGTAATGCCAGCAGAAATATAGATGCCTCCTATGTATGAAATATAGCAATAATTTCATTAGTTTCAACTTCCATAAAAGCTTATTAACTTGTTTGGTTCTATTCAGTAGAGATCAATTTTGTGTGTGCATGTGTGTGTCTGCCTCAAATTTTGAGGAATTTCAGAGGCGTCCAGAGGAAGGTCTAAAGGTGAAGCAAATAATGAAAATACTACTGTGCTGATGTGATGCAAGATTTGACCTTTTTTATATGTAGGGTTATAAATACACCTGAAATGTGAGATGTTTGTGTCAGAATGTGGCAATTTAGTTTTGCTGATGAATGTGCTACGTTCTATAGATACCACTAAGGCCTGCTATGAGCCACTTTTGTCTGGAGGTCAAAGAAGACATTCTCAGATCTGCCTCTCAACATGACAAGAAAATATCCAGGAATCGCCTGAAAATCAAACAAACATTGTTCCTTCTAGGTGTGGAACAGAACCTCCCCAAAAGTGCACTTATTGCAGTTTTATTGCCTGCTTTTGTAGGATGACTTTTACATTCAGCACTTTTTGGGAGTTAAAAATGTTTAAAACTCTCCAAATATATTGTATATTCTATATGCAGAGGGAAGATGACCACTGGATGGCAGCAAAGAAGTATATATTGAAGAAGGAATGATAGCATAATTACAATAGAAGAAAATCAGCATTAAACTTTTAAAAAGAACTGATATGGAGTGATTGAGGTTGGAGTTCTTTTTAAATATTAGATTTCTGATCGATCTCTCCAGCTTTATACAACCTTGCAGTAATACTTTGCAGGCAGACTCCTTTCTTCCCTAGAATTTCTGGGAATTATATTGAAATATTGGTGTCATAGTCATAGCATTAAGTGAGAAGGGTGACGTAAACCAGACCAAGCAACTAGCAACCAACTAAAAATCTATTACTTCTCAGAGGTTATTGCATTAACCGGGTTACTGTTTTCTTTATGCTACAACCCGATGTTTCCTTCATCTGATCTCCAGCTGAAGAAGGTTAATATCACTTTATTCTTCCATTGTTCGACTGCTGTTCTCCTAACACACTTCTTGCTGTAGGCATGATCTAGTGTTCTCGATAGTATACAATCTATCTACTCACTGGTGTCAAACTCGATTGTATCACAGCGCTTTTTGCCTTTGCAGAGCCGGGGTAGGCGTGGCTTGCATGTGACAGTCCACAAGCTGCCAGTCTGACAAGGCTGGTCTAGCTCATATCAGTCACTTTAGGCCATTGCAGACATGTCTACTCATCTCTGGCCTCTAGAAATTGCCTTTCACAACCATTTTGGTTTGGGGTGCAAAAAAGTCCATGACTTGGGCACTTAGATTCTGCAAAGATATCTGCCTGTGTGATGCTTAACTGCCTCCTTTTACTATGTATCATACTTTACATGGGCTCTTGAATACAATGATTTGGCATTGTCTTGAAAGAACACTAGATTTATTATTATTTTTTTAAGAATGGTTTTCTCTCTGTTTCAAGAATATGACACCTGTATTCACAAAACAAGACAACATTAACCTTGCGCTATATAAAACTATGATTATACCAGGAAAAAGAACCTGATATTGCCATTTGGTTTTCAATAGTCACAGGTATTGCACTGCTTCTGCCAATTTCAGGTTTCACATCCCTTTTGCTGTATGGCTTCTTCTACATGCTTCAGACAAGGTCTCTTGCCGTTGCTTTGAAGCAGTAGTTGAGGTCAGAGCTACTCCTGCTTCATCCTGAACCTTCCTCCATGCTTATGATGAAGCCAGGCAACCTGACAAAAAGCTAAATCATCCTTCTGAAGCAGCTGGTTACTCTCCCCCTAAATCCATCCACATATTCAGGGAGCAATTGGTAGTTGCTTTTCCTGATGGGAGTGATGCTGAGTAGGAGTGAAATGAAATGAGAACTGTCCAAATGACTATCTTTAAATTATCCCACATTAAAACAGCAGAAACAGCACTATAGGTAGTCCTCGACTTATGACCAAAATTGAGCCCAAAATTTCTGTTGTTAAGTGAATTTTATCCCATTTTACAACCTTTCTTGCCTCAGTTGTTAAGCGAATCACTGCAGCTGATAAGTTCATAAGTTCATAAACAGGTTGCTAAGTGAATCTGGCTTCCCCATTGCCTTTGTTGTCAGAAGGTCACAAAAAGTGATCTCATGACCCTGGGAAACAGCAACAGTCATAAAAGTACTACCTGTACTTTTCTGAATGAATGAACTTTAAATGCAACATATGGCTCTGCCATATTTGGGCTGCAAAAATCCAGGCAACCACTAGATGGCAACAGTGGGTTATAGTTTTCTTTATCTCCTTGTTGCTATCTAATAGGTGTTCCGTTTTTTTGAAGTTCAGACATAATAATGAAGTCACAGTGGGTTCGAAAGGTTGCTCTCAAATATACAAATAAAAAGATGTAGCTTGAGATCTACTTGAAAAATTATGCCAGAGAAAATTTGGCATGGCTGAATTAGGCTTAACCTTGCCCTCTTGGTCACTCCCACCTATTTCTATTTTAGTTTTCTTTGTCAGCATGAATAATTATTTCCTTTCTTTTATGCCTTCTTCGCTGCTCTGATCAGTTTCAGCTATAGAAACTTGCACTACTTTTCTTTTTCCTAACTTCTGCAACTATTTCCTGGCTGATTCCTTCGTAACTTGGAGGCATTTGGGGTTTTTCCTCCCTTGGCAGTTTAAAATGGTGAAAGAAATACATGTTAAGTTCAAGTGGTTCTAAATCATGGAATTATTGAAGTGTTTGGATTTGTAAATGTATCACTTCAGAGGCAAACACTAATAATGCTTATATGTGCAAGCAGATTAACCGAGCTTCACCACACTTGCAGATTTTGCAATTGATTATAAAGGCGCCTTTGTCTTCTGAATTAGATACTCTGTTCTACTTACCTGAGAAAGAAAACATTGTTTCAATGCTGTAAATAGCCTAAAACAATTTCCGCCAAATCTGGTGTTGAAGTACATCTCTCATCACCCCATGGCTACTCCATGGCCTGCACATGATAAAGGGCGTAATTATACAGATCAGGAATCTATTATCACTTAGACCAATGTTGCTCAATCTCAGCAATTCTAGGATGTATGGACTTCAATTCCCAGAATTCCTTAGCTAACCTTAGCTAACAATTCCTTAGCTTAGGGATGGATGGGGGAATTCTGGGAATTGAAGTCCATACACCCAAGAATTGAGATTGAGAAACTCTGACTTAGATTGTAATTTATAACTTACATTGGATGCTAGAGAGCTGGCATTTAATTTGACATGGTGCTGCTTTTCTGACTTAGACTGGTTATGATAATCATCTCTGTACTTTCTCAGTTATTGGAATAACCTGCTTTGTGTTTTAGAAAGCAGGCATCTTCATCCCATTCCTTTTACTGTAGGTTTTTCAACAGAGAAAGATTTTTAAAGATTGCAGCCATATGTACTTGAGTCGCCCACAAACATATTGTAAGTGCCAACCCTTAAACTGGATAAATCTGCAGTAGCTTTGCAGTAATCACATTAGTCAATCTAATGAAGTAGTTATAATTTGACTTCCAGGGACTCCATGCAGATCTCCAAAATTTCAGGTACAGCCCTCTCCCACCTTACGGCTGTTCCAGGAATAGGTTTGTTTTTACATTAAATGTATAACGACATTTTTTTAATGTAGTAGGAGAAAATTATGAAATGTAAGAGAGATAATTATATTAGTTGTAATTAATTTTAAAATTAGTTTTATTTACTTATTTAAAGTATGTTTTGTTCATCCCCATTTTACGAGGTCTGTTATTTAAAGTGTAGCCATTAGACTAAAGGTCAAAAGCAGAGCTAATGTCTAATTCAGCCACAGATCTGTCCAAACTAATGAAATGATTTCTCTTACTTGCAAGAAGTAGCTAAAGCCATTAAGACAATTGTAAATCTGCATGCAGTTATACCAGTGATATAATTATATAATCTTTCCTGTGTGAACAGGAAAGCTTCAACCCACTCAGCACTTCCTGACTACAGGGCAGGTTTCAAAATGATCAGTGTTGAGAAGGGGTAGCAATCTTATATATCTTTCTGCTTACTCAGACAGGACTGGGCAGAGATTTACTCAGGTTTGTTTTATGCCCATAGTATCTTCTGTGGGCAGCATCGAGAAAGGAGGTGGAGGGAAGTCCCAAAAAAGAGGTGCTGCCGTGATTTTTTTTTTTTTTTGCAACTGCCTTTGGCAGATGGTATCACTACTGGCACTGCCAAACAGACTCATATCAGAAGTGGGAGGCTATGGATGCAAGTGAACATTAATAATTCTTGTCTGTTGTTTGAAGTTGCTATGGTAAGTCCTGGCATTTATCCAGATGATATTTGGTTTTATTTGTAATATTTTTTAATTAGCCTCTTTTTAAAATTATGTTGCTGGAACTTCTGAAGTTTTGCCTCTAATAAAGCTCTTTGAGTGTAACTTGGTTGTCGGTTTAGGTCATTCTTTAATTAAATGAGTCTGATACATTAGATTTGCTCCGTTGCTATTTTGTTTCTTACATATGTCCAGAACACGATATAAATACTTTAAATTAGCATTGATTATTTCTTCAACTTCTTAGAATGCTAATTATAATTTTTTCATTAAGTCAAAGCCACTGGGCTAATCACTGCACAACTTCCCAGAAATATGGAGCTGCTGTGAAACTATACTCCCTCATGTAACTTGGCTGGTTCGTCACTGTTCTGGAATCTAGCAAATGAAGTTTGAGACATATTGGTGATATCATCAACTCAAATGAGTCAGATCCTTAAAAACCATGTAGATGCCTTTTAAAAGTTCACTTTTTAAGAAAAAAAATATGAGCTGCTTGTTGCTTATCTTGTACAGATGAAGTGAATATTTTATGATAGTCAGCGGTGACTAAAAAGCTCTGGGCTCCAGGCTATTGTGGTATGTTGTGGTCAGAGACAAATATCACCTGGGGAAGCTTGGCTTAGATCTTGTAGGATAAAAGCTGGGTTCTTCTGCATCTGCCACTTACCTTACAGCAGTGCCTAGGTTCTCCCTGCTGTCATCTTTGTTGGGAAAAGAGTCATGGTAAACCTTCTCCCCTAACTCAGGCCAGGCTTACCAACGTATTTCATCCCTAAAGAGTGAGATAGACGTTTTCAGAAACCCAATAGTACAGAGAGATGAATTTAATACACCCGGTAAAGAAACTACACAGTATCATAAGGTATGGCTAGAATACAGTTCACATAGGGCGGGGATTCTTATGAATTATGGTTATATCACCATAACTAGCTGGTATGTGTATGTATAGATAATACTTTTATTATTTTTTATTTTTTTTATTTGATGCTAATGTAACTTGAATGTTAGATTGTACATTTTTTTATATTTTACTTTTTTAGCTTTTTTCTATTATCCACCTAAGACAATTGATTGTGAAAGTGTGCTAGAAAAATGCTGTCAATAGACAATTTTAATTAATTCTGCCTCTAATGTGCCAGGTTCTGTCATTGCTAAAATGGATTTTCCTATATCTCCTTCTGCAGATACTGTAGGTATGTTCTTTAAATCAGGACATCAATCGCTTTCCTTGTTTTTTTCTTGCTACTGTTCGACCGTAATACTTCTGCCCTGATATTCTTGTGATCCAAAACTGTTTGGTTAAAAAAAAAACACCTCCTCGCTCCCACTCGAAAACCCCATTCAGAACAGAAAGTGAAAGGGCGGCAACTTTGATAAGGCGAGATATGCCTTGTGCGAATCTTTATTTACTTATTTATTTTATTATTTTATTTACCTTCTAAGGACATCTTTTAATAGTCCGAGTATAATTTTTTAGAAACGAGAAAGAAAGAAAGAAATTTAACTAAGATCCAATTAGGAAGGTCGAAATCCTGTCTTCAGGCACGGAACCAGGCCGGGTTTTCCAGTTATTCAGCCGGGTGGGAAGGTCCCTGCGAATGGGTTCACCCAGCTTGGGAATTTCCACCCTGCCGGAAAAATCCAAATTGCATCTCTCGTCCCTCCGCCTCAACTTCCTCTTGCGTGTCACAACATCCCCCCTTCACCCCTCCCACTTTTAACCATTGCGAAACCGAAAAGACGAGTCAGCTTTGAATCACTGAAATAATACTTTAAAAAGAACCCCCGAAGACGTAGTAATTTTTGTGGGAAACTTTCGCTTTGGGCTAGAAAGTGTGTGGAACTCTCAAGGTGGTTTGGGTGAGGGGAAGATTTCCCATTGCTTTTGCTTTAGGTAATTCTAAATCATAGACAGATTATTTCTCCCTCCTCTCTCTTTCTTGCTTTGTCATTTAATCGGATCAGTTGCTGAGGACCATTCATCTGCTGGGAAAACTGTTGGCACATTTCCTCAGATCTACTTTCACTCCAGAGATATGGAGGTATATCTATATTCCCATTCTTAATTGTTAAGGATACCGGATAGTGGCTTGGATATATTTTCATGCTTATTATTTAAGAGACACCCCTCCCGGCAACAATTGTTTGGTGAAAAGGCTGCTTTCAAATGAATGGCAGAAAATAATTGTAGCCTCTCTCCTGGCATGGAAAAATCTCATAAGTTGATTTTCTGCTTATTATGATATATTATACAAATACTGGAACCAAAACAAAGTGGTTATTCTAACTTAACTTCGCAAACTGATTATTGACTTATGAATGCCAAATTGGGGGGGAGAGAAGGGTGGGTAAGATAAAACTGGCTACCTATCCAGTTATTAAAAGCCAGCCTTTACAAGAATTGTTGGGATCGGGAAGCTGTTACTTTTGTATGTGATGCTACTTGTTAAAAAGCCTTAATATCTAAAAGGAAATTTAAGCATAACTCAAATCAAGATGCTAGGTAATCATGGAAGCTATTACAGTATAGTATACATTTTTTATTTAATTACACTGCACTTTCACAACTCTTTGTCAGTTTACAGGATATGTAGAGAAAAGATTTAAATTACAATTTGAATTAATCTCCATAACATAAAATGAAGCAACATACTGCATAAATAATTAATTACAAAGATAATATGGGAAATACAATCAGGATTTAAGAGTCTGAAAGACTACAAGCAAGATATTTTTGAGCATTATTTCAAAATATACAACCAAGATGTCCTTTTTTCTTGTCTTCTTTTGTTTGTTATTGGTGTCAGAAAAATGGAATTTGGGGAGACATCCCAAACAATTAAGTCTTGATATTATTATTAAACAAGTTGATTTCACTGGAAATGAAAGTGTATTGATACATCACATTACTTAAAATGTTGAAGCATACGTTGGATGGGCTGATTGCTATGTGATGCCTTTGGAACTGCCCTTCTAAAAAAAGTCCTAGCTGAATCACTAATCTCACTCCCCACCCCAGCCTTTGATTTAACTACTTTTGATTTATAACAAAAAGAAGAAAGGGGAATATGATATTATAAACTGAAAAATGTTTTATAGTATTTAGAAAAGGGACATCCAGAGTTGGCTGATAGAAAGCACGACACATTGGAAGATCATCATATTGTCAGTTTTGTAGCTCCAGTTTTGTCCTCACTGGCTCAAAGTTGACTTAGCTTTCCATCCTTTCGAGGTTGGTAAAATGAGGACCCAGATTGCAGGGGGGCAATATGCTGGCTCTATAAATCGCTTAGAAAGTGCTGTAAAACACTATAAGGTGGTATATAAGTCTAAGTGCTATTGCTATTGCTATGTTGTTACAACTGCTTGCTGCATAACAGCTACATTTCTTAGGGTATTATCAGTGAAACAGGTTGTTGGAAGTAAAGACAACAAGACTGCTGAGTATGCTCTGATATGATTTTACACAAGGGTCACCTCCAATATCACTGTCATCCTTTGCAATTTCAGTGAGCTTAATCCTTAGGTCTGCACAGTTTTTATGATTTTAAAAAATTATCTGTTACTTTACATACTTTGTAATGAGAATCATTCATTAAAAAGATTATTCTTAAATTAAAAATAAAAAACCCACAGTTACAGTGTTTATATCAGTATCTTCCTTGATTGGATAATCCTAATAATTTCAGTTTCAAGAAATTAGTTGCTTGTTTTAGTTTACTCAAAACATCTTTGGCACAGAGTTTAGAATTCATGTGTTAAAGTGAACTATAATGTTTGTTCAGGTTTTCAAGTATTGTGACTTTTTTGGCGTTAAACAAGTAACTTTCTTTCCATCATGATTAAATCTTCTCTATTTTCAAGGACCAAATCATCACATTAAATCTTCTCTATTTTCAAGGACCAAATCATCACATTTACTTCCTTCCCTTTTACTGTAGCAGAATTAGAGCATGCATTAGAGCAGGGGTGTCAAACTCGATTTCATTGAAGGCTGCATTTGGGTTGTGTTTGACCTTAGGGGGCCAGGGTGGGCATGGCCAGCTTGATATCACTTGTGTTGGGGGCGCCAGTGGCCCAAGCGCTCTGCCAGTGAAAACGAGCTCTCAGGCTCCATTTTCGGCTGTGACTGCCTCCTGCAATCCTCCACCGATGAAAATTGAGCTCTGGAGAGCTGCCCATGACCCTCGCAAGCTCTGTTTTTGCCTCTGGTGGCCTCCTGCAACCCTCTGCCAACGAAAATGGAGCTCTATTTTCACTGGCAGAGGCACCACAAGCTGGTCCTTCGCTGTTTCCAGGGTGGCCCCATGGGCCAGATCTAAGCACCTTACAGGCTGGATCTGGCCCCTGGGCCTTGAATTTGACACCCCTGGATTAGAGCATGGATATTTGTATGTGAGTGAATAAAGATAGCATGATGATTTTAATTATAATGTTTTAAAGATATAAAAATAGTTGTTCCATTAATATTGGAATGGAGCCACTGCAGTGATCTGCATGATCAATATGCATGAACATCTGTTGCTACTTTTAATGGCAAAATTTTCAATGGCAGGGCAAATAGTTTACGTCTATTTATCAATAGACCCTTATCTGCAAATGTCTCCATATAACAAGATTATTTAAGATATGAGCTGGTGAACCTGTTCCGTCTGTGGTTGATATTATTCAGTGCCAGAAGGATAATAGAAACAATACAATAACAGTATCTTGATTAGCAAGCAAAATTAGGTTTTCTATTCATTACACTTGTTTTCTGTCTCAATGTCTGTGTCCCAAGACACCCTGGCTTTTCAGAGAAACAGTTATTTCATTGCTGATCTTATCACTGAATTATTTCTTGAATTAACTGCCAAGGATATACAGGATTCTTTAGAATAGTTTAAAAGATGTTGGTTTAAATACATTTATATGGTGTATACACTAGATTGATTTATTATTACAGTTGATTTTCATTTTATGTATATTTTGCATGTCCCCAGTTTTTTAAGCCTTATTAAAGCCTAAAAGGCTGATATCTTATTGTGAAGTTGTTTATTTATCAGGATTTTTAGAAGTCCATTTTAATCTTGCAGATATATACAGGTAGTCTTCAACTTATAACAATTCGTTTAAAGTTACAAAGGCACTGAAAAAATGGCTTATGACCATTTTTCACACTTACGGCCATTACAGCACCCCTATGGTCATGTGATTTACATTTGGATGCTTGGTAACTGGTTTATATTTATGATAGTTGCAGTTCCCAGGGTCATGTGATCACCCTTTGTGACCTTCTGACAAGCAAAGAGAATGGGGAAGCCAGATTCACTTAATAACCATGTTACTAATTTAACAACTGCAGTGATTCACTTAACAACTGTAGCAAAAAAGTTGTAAAATGGGGCAAAGCTCACTTAACAAATGTCTCTTAGCAACATAAATTTTGGGCTCAAATGTGGTCGTAGGTTGAGGACTACCTGCATTATGCAAGAGAGAATGTTTATTAAAAAGTAAAAGAATCCGATTGAGTTGAATTCCTATGACTATCTGGGCATTTTTCTGTGTTGTTTGTTTGATTTATTTTGTTTGTATATTTCCTTAGTTGTTAGAAAAGGGGATAAAATATTTAGATAAATAAGAACTTAGTATTGTGTATCCCATATTTGACTGGTTTTGTAGAATAGAATAGAATAGAATAGAATAGAATAGAATAGAATAGAATAGAATAGAATTGTTTGTTGGCCAAGTGTGATTGGACACACAAGGAATTTGTCTTGGTGCAAATACTTTCTGTATAAAGGCCACTGATGAATTACTGAGTTCATACTATTTGTCTTTACTCAAATGTGGTGGTGAACATAGATTTAAACATTTCAACAGATATCTCCAGAATTCACGCCTCCCTTGTCAGCTTTCTCAAGTAAAGTAATTAAATTTCTAAAGTTGTACTTTTCAATTGTGTTGTGTTGTTTAGACACTGTCAATCAGACTGCACCTTCAAAACTACAGGCTCTTGAACTGCAACATTCTTTGTGGGGGAGAGGCAATTCATTCAGATTTGTTCTGTCTAGTAAGGAAGTCAGTCTATGGTTGAATTCCCATGGAAACCTATTGCCTCTATTTAACTAACAATAGAATGTATCATGTTGTGCCAAACATTTCTTGCCCATAGAGTCTCTTTGGGAACCAAGAATTGCCAGGATAGACAGGAACTCAATTCATCTTCCAGTCTCATAACACTATGTTTTTTTTCCTAAAGTCCTCAGATTGAAAGGTTATGTTTTAAAACCTGAAATGAACAGTGAAGTCATTGGGGCTTTCTGAGTTTGGGTGTTTGCTTGCAGATGTTTCATTACCCAACTAGGTGTTACCAAGTTAAGTTCTGAGCTACATATATTCTCTTCTTTTGGAACCAAAATGAACATGTTACTCATGATACAAAGCTCAGATAATTGAAAATGCATCATTACCCAGTTACATTTTCTTTCACTGATTTGGTTTTAAAGAAACAGTTTCCCTTGTTTCAAAGACTAGTTTCAGAAACAAATATTGAAACTGGTCTTTGAAATAATGAAAATATTGATAACTTCTAGATGTATTGAGATTGCAAGTCTCAGAATTCAACAAACTTGAATATTTGGGTGGATTCCAATTGTGGCCAAAGATCTGGAAAGCACCAGATTAATGACTATGTGTATTCCTTGGCCAGTTTTGCCATTTCCTTAAAGCTTATTAAAAAGATTGTGCACAGAAAAACCATTTACCATTTAATCCAGAGAAACAATCCATTTTTTACTGACTGAAGTGCGGGAGATTTTTTGTTTAAGCAAAACAGATTCCTGTGTCATAGGCTTCTAAAGTCAAGCTCCAGATCCTGACCTTTTGGAAATTATTCCAAAACACCAGAGTCATAATAGTTATCCAAAAGAGAATTAGAAAGAAGAAAATAAATTCCCTACTTAAGGGGTACAGGAGGTAAATTACAGTTTATAAACATGGGCTGCAAAAATATTGATGACCGTTAGATAGCAGTACAGTTAATAACAGCATTTTTCTATCTGACGTTTTGCAGTCCCAGATCTGGTAGTTACAATTGCAAGAGTTGGGAATAGTAATCTAAGAACACTGTAGTACATTGTACCAAGGTTTATTTTTAGGCACAATAAATTAAAAGATGTTGTGTACTTTGAAAAGATTTGGTATTTGCCATATCTTTATATAATCTATGTTATCAGGGACACGCCCCGGAAAGCTAACAATCTCTTGATTTTCCTGTTACTGTGCAATTGATATGTTGTTGATCAAAAATTCAGAATGAATGGAGGCTATATGATACACCCTTAATTGCTGGCTAGTTCCAGGTAGGGCCTAGTCTTGGCTTAGAATACAACTTTTCATGTAACAACTGAAAAACTTTATGTATTGTGTTCTCTATCAGCATAATGCTAAGAATGAAAAAAATACTCAGTTTTATTCACTTCACTTGAAAAGTAAAAAGTTCAGAATTACCCAGATTTGATTTTTTTTGAAGAAATCATTAGATATTGATAATATTTGCATTCATGGACATTCATAGTTTGAACATAGCTGAAGAAGCCAATAAAATTTAGTACACACTGCAAGATGTCTGAAGGGGATAGCCAATTCCACAAGGCATTAATGGTGTACAAAGTATGCCTTAAACATATTTTATCTGTATCTGTCCGTGTTATACTTGGAAAATAGTATTTTCTTATTTTATCACCTCAATTTTTCCCTTTCTCATAATAATGCATGATGGAACAAATGTATAGTAAATGGTTTGCAGATCTATGAATCAAAGCATCATTATCTAGAAATAACAAATTAAAAAATCACAGTAAAATACAAAAATACACAATAAAATACATTAACAAGTACCCAACAATTATCTAAGGATAACAGTCTCTTTAGCTCCTTCATCTCCAAAGGAACTTGAAAAGTAGCAGAATTTTCATTTAAAAAAACTTTGTATGTGGTGGGATGAGTTTCATTTGTTTTAGAATTTTTTTTTAAATAAAGAGTCATGGTGTTCTGCCATATTCTTAGAACATAAAACAGTACTCCTTTACTTTTTTCTTTCTAATACTTTTGCTTTATTAGTTTACATGTTTAAAAACACCATCTGAAATATCAGAGGGGAAAAAAGGATATAAATAATAGCTTAGGATATGGCAAGGACAAAATCTTCCCTGTGGGGAATAAAAATTCAGTCTTATTGAAAGCCACAGAGAGTACAAGAAACCCCTAAACAAGCAAAAAAACAAAAAAACCTCAAAATCCATGAGAACAGTCCCAAGCTCTTTAAAAGTTTTGTCAACTACAAGATAAATGGATGTACAACAAGAAATGGAAGTGCAGAAAGGTTGTGCTGATACTCTTTTCTTTCCTTCTATAATGTAATTTCTATGGTGGTGGTGGGGAACTAGATGGGGAAAGCAAGGGAAGTTGACAATGATGCTGTCTAGTTCCTCTTTGAAATTCCACAAATGAAGAAAGTCTCTTTTACTATAAATTCCTTATCTACAAGGGTGTCCTGACCCTGATGGAGGCTGACTCTGAGAGAGAGGAGGAACAGCGGACAGGGAGAGGAAGTGTGGCTCCGGAGGTTGTGGAGGAGGTTGGGGAGGGGCAGAGGCTGGCTGAGCAGTCAGAAGAGGACCCAGGCCCATCCATCCTATCCATCCTAGGGCACGCAAGGATGAGAGGATAAGGGAGAGACATGGTCTACTTAGGAGGAGAGTGCCTTGATCCTCTTAATGGGCTGCAGGTGTGAGAACTGGAAAAGATTTTGGACCTGCGTTCTGGCAAACTCTGGAGACAAAGCATGTTTTATTTTGGTTTGAGATTATCTTGGTTGACGTCTTTCCAACAGACTGTGCCTTTTATCTCCTTGAATTTGGTAAATACTTCTGTTCCGTTGTGGAAATTTCATCATTGTACTTTGTTTGGTTTTTATTTTCACCTCTATCTGCTCATTAAATTCGGACTGTATTGCTTTCTTTTGAAGACTATTTTTGAGTACATTTTATCTCCAATTGATAATTATTGAACAGTGGGGCCAAGTTGGAGGCATTAATGGACATTTATTTACGTTTTGGATTTTGTTACATTTGTGTTACAGTCTGGGTCATCACAAAGGGTACTGTTTACAATAAATACTTCAATAACTCACATTCTGTATAAATGCTAAATTTTAAAAGCATTGGGTGTTAGCCATTTTTTAAAGGCACTCTGTTGTAGCCTGTCAGCCACTGGCCCCTCCAGCAGCTGAATCAGAGAAAGAGGAGGAGTGGGAGTCAGGGCCAGCATCAAGGCAATCAGAGAACTCCGAGGGGGAAGAGGGAAAGGAGCTGTCAGAGGTAGAGACAGAGATGGAGCCTGGGCCATCCATCAGCCCCCAGATGGAGAGGCAACAGCCCTCAGGTCCAGAGGTGGCTGGTGAGAAAGAAGAGGGGGACCTGTGGCGGTCATTGGGATGGAAGAGCCACCGCTGCTAAGCCCCACCACTGCTAAACTCTGGGGATAAAAGGCAGGGTTGGAGTCGAGTAGGTATGGCAGACACCTATTCATCTCCCTTTTAGTCAGCCATTAATAGTCCGAACTTCTGAATCCTGTCTGGAACTTTGTCAGAATTCTTTCATGGAATTGTGGCATTGAGAGTCAGTGCGCCTTCTGAGCATGTGTGTGTGTGTGTGTGTGTTTGTTTCTGATGCTAAAAACAAGCGAGTGCACCTTCCAGGGTTTCCTTTACTAGTGTGGGGGAGAGAGACTCCTGGTGTGTTGGGGCCATTTCATGGGAAAAGGGAGGGGGCTTTGCTTTCCATAGGCACTTAGAAACTTGCTATCCTGTTGTGTGTGGGAGATAGAGAGACTCTGGGCTGGAGCTCCTGATGCTCCTAGTAAAGGGTACAAACAGCGTTTAGGTACAAACAGCGTGCTTGTTCTGTTTGGGAGTTGGATCAGAACATACTCCAATGATTCTATCTCACCATTTGAACTTTGTCCCATGTCAATCTACAATAACATTAAAAGACCCACACTAGATTAGACCAAAGATTCATGACAAAAGATCAGAAATCTTCTGTCTCAGTCCCATCAAGATGAAAAAAAAGAAATACAAGTTTTCTCTTATGTGCTTGTCACTGTTTTTAATCACCTACGGTTGGGTGATATTTTTTCTTTTTTTTGTTGTTCCAGGATTCCCATTCCTTTCATAATTAAATGACAAGCTGAAATGGTATGCAAGTGTGGTTATGGGGAAAATTTCACACTATTGGAAATTGACTCATAAAGATGGTAGAGGACACTAAGAAAGAAGCCCTTTCAGATTAGAACCACATAATAAGGCATTAGTTATTTTAATTGGTTCTTGATTCTTAGAGATATCTTATTCCATTAAGGAGGGATGCTAACATTCAGAATTAATACTATGAACATAGGGTTAGCAAATAAAGTTTGTTCTGAGTACTAACTGGTAAAGAAAATGTATATGCTTAGAAACCTTCTGGTGCAGCATTACATCTCCTAGGACTGAACCTGGAGCTTGAAAATGTCTCAAGTCAAAAATTACCAATGAAGTACTTTTGGATCTCTGGAGGGCTCGTGACAGAGGTTTTTCCTCTGTCCTGGTCCTATTAGACCTCTCGGCAGCTTTTGATACTGTCGACCACAGTATCCTATTGCGGCAGTTGGGGGGTTGGGGGTGGGAGGCACTGTTTTGTGGTGGTTCTCCTCCTTACTCTTTGACCATTCGCAATTTGTGTTGGCAGGGGGCAAAGATCGACCTCAAGGCCCCTGATTTGTGGGGTTCCTCAGGGGTCGGAGCTCTCGCCCCTTCTGTTCAACATCTATATGAAGCCGCTGGGTGAAATCATCCGTGGCTTTGGGGTGAAGTTTCATCAGTACGCTGATGATACTCAGCTGTACATTTCCACCCCAGGCCACCTCAATGAAGCCATGGAAGTGATGACCCGGTGCCTGGAGGCTGTGCGGGGTTGGATGGGGCGAAACAGGCTTCAGCTCAGCCCGGCCAAAACCAAGTGGCTGTGCTTTCCGGCGCCCCGATACAGCCAGTTAGTTCCATCGCTGGCTGTGGGAGGGGGGGAAATTCTTGCCCCCACTGAGAGAGCGTGCAATCTGGATGTCCTCCTGGACGTGCGGTTGTTGTTAGAAGATCATATAGCGGCCGTCGCAAGGGGGCCTTTTTGTCAGGTCCGTAGGATCTACCGGTTGCGGCCCTTTCTGGATCGGGATGTCCTTCGCACGGTCACATTCGCCCTCATTATCTCCCATCTGGACTATGCTAATGCTCTCTACATGGGGCTCCCCTTGAAGAGCACCCAGAGGCTCCAGTTGGTGCAAAATGAAGCTGCGCGGGTGGTTTTGGGGGCTCCTCGGAGCTCCCATGTTATGCCACTCTTGCGTGAGCTGCATTGGCTCCCGGTAGCCTTCTGGGCGCGATTCAAGGTATTGGTGACTACCTTTAAAGCACTCCATTGCTTGGGACCTGGGTACTTACAGGACCGCCTACTGCCGTCATCGATCTCCCGTCACCCAGTACGCTCCCATAGGGTGGGCTTCCTTGGGGTGCCGCCGGCTGGACAGCTGATGACCTCGAGGGTACGGGCCTTCTCCTTGAGGGCACCCTCCCTGTGGAATGAGCTCCCCCGGAGATGAAGACCATCCCTGATCTTTTGGCCTTCCAGCACACATTGAAAACATATTTATTTCATCAAGCCGGTCTGGCCTAGGGTTTTATAGGGTTAATCGGGTTTTAATGGGTTTTAATCTTTTATATTCTTGATTGAATTTTATTTTGAGCCATTATATTTAATTTTTTAATTGTTTTTAAATATTGTATTTATATCATTTTTTAACTTTGGCTGTATACCTCCCTGAGTCCTGGTAGAGAGAGGGGCGGTATAGAAAACTAATAAAATAAAATAAATATTTCCAAATGCAAATACCACCATGAATGTTTCTTAGACTACTTTGGACTCTTGTATTAAAGTAGCTACGTAATGACATAATAAATACCACAAACACATGTTTTATTGAGGAGCTCATCTAGGTGAAAACATATTCTCTTCCTGGACATTATTGGAATCATGTTGGTTCAATTCTTTCAATTTCCTCCTTCCAATCGAGAAATCTGTTATCAGTATAAATTTGTTTGGATTTTTATTACAATTTCAGCTCCCTAAGATAACTGCAATAAAGTTAGCCGCAAAATACATTATTGGCTTCTCAGAAGTTGGATTTATTATTTAAAAAATTAATTCTCTGCTTTTCCAGAATATCTGAAATATATTCATCCAAATAATATGCTTCAAAAAACATAAAAACCATTTTTTCAATTCAATTCTCCCCTTCCATCAGCCCCAAGGGAAGGATTGACTTAGATTCAGGCTTGCATTCCCTTATAAATGAAAAAGGCAATATCAAAGCAATGGATCTTACCTGGTTTCTAAATCTTATGATGGGAATTACTTAACGGCAATTCCATACGTTTTCCAGACAATTTCTGACTGCACTTGTTACTATGTGTTTGACCTTAAAGCAGCTCTTGACCTCTAGAGTAGACATGTACATAATGTCACTATGAGAGCTGGGTTTTATTGAAACAAAACAAACTGTAGAACCATCAGTCTTTATGAAGTTTAAAATTACATTGAAGAAAAGCTATGCTACTTCATTGTAGCAACAAAATGAAATAAAAATAGTGATTGTGACACTATTTTGTTGATAATGTTGGTCTGTGGTTCAAGCAAACATGCAGTACAAATAAATGCTACTCTTTCTGGCTTGGTATGAATATTGATAATTTTAAAAATGAGACTTATGAATTTTGATATAAATTTTTTATACTTTTAGTTAATTTATTTCCTTTGTTTTAATAGTATACAGAGTGCCTTCTAATTTTGTGCTTCTTTACAAGTGGTACTTGTGATGTTGGGAATAGTCCAGTCTTTAGAATATAAATAATGCCCTTTTAGTATCCAAATATTTTCGACTTTGGAAAACAAAAACTGCACCTCTGCTTCTATAATCCATAATTCAACAATACAGGTAGTCCTCGAGTTAAGACCAAAATTGAGCCCAAAATTTATGTTGCTAAGTGAAACGTTTGTTGAATTTGCCCCATTTTAGGACTTTTCTTGCCACAGTTGTTAAGTGAATTGTTGCATTTGTTAAGTTAGTAACATGGTTGTTAAACTGGTTTACCCACTGATTTTGCTTGTCACAAAAGACGATCACATGACCCTGGGACACAGCAACCATCATAAATATGAATTAGTTGCCAAGTGTTTTAATTTTGATCATGTTACCATGAGGATGCTGCAACAGTCATAAGGGTGAAAAGGGATCATAATTCACTTTTTTCAGTGCTCTTGTAACTTTGAATGGTCACTAAATGAACTGTTGTAAGTCGAGGACTACCTGCATTACGCTCAAGTACTGAAGACATTTTTCAGTGATAAGGTTATAGCAGTTGTTTTTGTGTAGTTTAGCTTGTTATGTTAGGTTGGAAAAAAGAACGCTGACATCAGTGACAATTGCTTTGGTCTAGCAAATATTTGTGTTGATAAAATATTTGCTAGTTGTAAAGCATCTACTTTGGAACATCGTCACATTTCCTGTATGGTGTCAATAAAAAAAATCTTATCAGTTGATTTAGCTCATATACCATTCATTCATTGATAAAAGTGGCACATGCTGTTCAAAGTCATAATAAGCAAAGTTGTTTGTGCTGTTTTTCCAACATGAAGACTTTTAATGTCATGAAGCTACTAGCTACTTTTGTGAGTTAATGGGAGTTACCTTGGAAATGGAAATACTGTAACAACTTAGTAAAAGGGAGAATAAACAAATGTGGTTTTGAATTCGTCACTGGACAAGATGTGCTTAGCTTGGTGGCTTTATACAAGGTAGGGTAGTGTCTGTGGAGAGTCTCAATCATCCAAGTCATGGTTGTTCCAAAGATACTTTTTTCAAAAGGCAACAGACTTTCTTGGTGTTTTTTTTTAAAATGTTTCACTTCTCATCAAGAACCCTCTTGCATGAGAAACAGAATGTTTTTTTTAAAAACAACAACAAGAAGAAAGTTCAGTTGCCTCTTAGAAAAAGCATCTTTGGGACAAGGTAGGGTAGTATGTGCAAAATTAATCATGATGAGCGGTACTTTATTTTCACCATTCCACTGGACGCTTATGCTTATCAAACAGAAGTGCTAAATTGGTACTTGAAAATATTTCTTGAGAGAAAAAGGTGGAATTTTCTTATTATGCAACTGTAACGGCTCTTTCTGTGTGGATACCCATTTAGGAATCTGCACTCCAGTTGCTACATAGCATAGATTATTGGAGGACAAATATCTCTTTGAGAGTATTTGATTCTTGAAAGACTGCTTAATCCAAGTCCAGGCTTAAAACAAAGATGCATCATGCCATCATAGGACTTCCATTTTAATGAAACTTCATGTTCTAAGAACACTTTCTGGTGAATTGTAGCCTTGATTAATGATTAATGATTTGCGCAAACAACTGCCACCTTTGATTCCTTCTTTGTATTAATGAATCTTGGTTCATAGTACAAACTCATCTCATCCACGTCTCCACATGCATTGGGTTATGGACGGTTAATTCTAACAAAACCTGTTAATTATTGTTAATCAAAAATCTTGACTGATATTTTTTCCTAAACTTAATGTTACTTTGAAATATAGAAAATCAAAGTAAAATTTCTAACATATACCGACTTCACATACATTTTTAGTTGTTCCTTTTCTACACAGATTTATTTTTTCTTAACCCTAACCTGTTTTTTTTTTTGTAGACAATGATGTATAAGTAATGCTAAGTGATGACTTAGCATTTATGGAAAGCTCAGGTCTGGACATCTGGATTTTGTTGATTTTCCCATTGCAATTCTGTATGCTTCTGGGGAAAAAAATCCTTAAATTTGGATTTTTTTTCTAGAATTATATCAAGGACTGAAGAAAGTAAGAGTATCAAAAAAAATTGGGCACTCCAATTTGCATAAGCATAAACACTTTCCACTTTTGCAAAGTTAGCAAACATTCAAATGTTAGACTTACCATTACTGATTATGAATGCATTTTAGATTTGATATGGACTTTTATATTTCAATAAAGAAACCCAAAAGCTTGGTTAAGATCATGTGTGTATATGTGTGCATGTTTATATATGTTTGTGTGTATTTGTCTACTACTTTTTAAACTTACATTGAACTATCTAGACAACATGATCAGTAGTCTTTGTTTGCATCTGTATCCCTACTATAGAATTAAGTGAATGGGTTATACAATGGTAGATTACAGCACTCTGAATTCGGAAGTGTTCTTTGGCATTGGTTCTTTTACTTCACAATAATGCTGCTATTGTTCATGAAATGGTAACCTGCAGAGAGGTGAGAGTACTTGTCAAAAAGTCAAGTTAAGAATGAAATTTACTGCAAAATGCAAGTTGCTTGTGGTTATGACTGCATTGATGTGATTATGCTTGTTGCTGGGCAAACAAATGGGAAGAAGGTGAACTAAAAGCACCTGATTTGTATGATCGAGAATGAGGGGATACTCTGGAAAAACAACCAACGCGTTTCAATGAGAAGAATTGATGAGTTAATTAAATGATCTACTGATCAAGCTGCTGTCAAGCTTGGGACTTCACAGAGACATGTGAGCCATATTATGGATATTCTTTAATATTAGATTTGTGCAAACTGGATTTATCTGCATACTGATGGCAGTCATCAGTGAAGCTGATTTTGTCAGCCTTTTTTTTTTGTTATACAAGAAGAAGCAAGAAATTCAAATTTGGAGACATAGATACATGAATTTCCTTCAATCTGATACTACTATCAATTGATATTACTATCAATTCAGAGCACTTTACAACAGTAAAAAAATTGAAACCACATTTAAACCAATTTTGGGAGCATAAGAAGGACACAGCAACCAAGCCTCATATCTCATGAACTACCCAAGATGCAATTGCATACCTGGATCTCCCCTTCCTATCCCATCCTACTCCATCTGCCATTCAGCCCAGATACGGTGCCTTGGGACTTCCCCCTTTTCCCAAGTTTGAAGAATGCTTTTGTAAGACACAAAAGAAGAGGTATAAAAGATGAGCAGGGTCTTGCTGAAGAGACAAAGTGTGGAGTTCTTTCACAATGGCTTAAGAAGAAATGTGTAGCAAATGGTAGTGATTCTGTTAAGTAATAATGGTCATTTCAAGAATTAGATTCTTGTTAGTTAAAATATCACCATTTAAACTGAAGTTATAAATGGAGGTGGAGGCATTATTTTTCACTCCGTTCTTATACTGTAGTTAAGTAAGCTAAACAATAGATACAGGCATATGGTTTACAATGTAATTCCACAACTCAAAAATAATTAATTAAATCTTTTTCATGCGAGCATGCATAGAGCTGGATGAAGAGGTGTTGTTAACCTAGGAAGCCCTCATTACACACAAAAAGTCAAATAGCAGATAATACCAGGTGATCAAAGTGCCAGCCCTTTTTAAAACGTCACACACATCAGATGCACACAAAACAGTGGCATTGACTACATGGTTGCATACACCATCTTTAACTAAATAACAGGGTTTTGCCTGACCTTGTAGATACATCAGCTCCCCAAAGTTTAATTAAAATATAAAGAAAAATAATATATGGAAATTTTCCCGTTTTTTTTTTTTAGGTGAGGCAGCCTGGAAAACCAATGAAATTCTAGATCAGGGCTGTCAAACTCCCAACCCGCGGGCCGGATGAGTCATGCACTGGCCACGCCCATGTCCAGTTTTGCGAAGGGGAAAAAGTCCTGATACGTCATGTGACATCGCTGTGACAGTGTGAGTTTGACACCCCTTTTCTAGATGAAAAAATTTCCACCCCTCAAATTTTAAAGTCCCATGAAAATGATGCAGGAGAAATGTTTTAAGCATGGAACTATTATTTAATAACAATTTTTACAGGTTGTTCCAGGTATTTTCTGTATATTATTTTAACTATCCACACAACACTACAATGCTGGCTAGTACCCTGCATCATAAAATATGGAACTAAGAAATAAAGTATTAAGACGAAGAAATTCTACCTTACCTAAAATTGCTGAATAAAGCTATAGCCTGATGATACTAAAAGATAAGCCATGACATGCTCTGTTGAATGAAGTAATTTTTAAAAAATTGATACCTAAAGTGAGACCTAAGCAATAAACAATGTCCATACGTTATAAAAATGAATGCCAAAGTAGCTACAGTTAAATAAAATTTGTGACTATAGTTATGATAATCAAGTATTTAGTGATTTCACTCAATACTAAAAATCCTATTATTTTGATTTATTAATTTGTTTGCTGTCCATGTTGCCCAAGGCAACTCTGGGTGGCTTACAACATTAGCAACAATAAAACCATAAAATATTTCTAACAACAATAAAATATAAATTATAATTGCAAGATGGGGAGGAGAGAGCAGAATAGGTGAGGGAATGAGATCTTCTATTGGTGCATCAACCCCCTCCAGTATGATACTCTTTCATTGGACCTTATGGAAGGTCAGAGGGATGGGAGCGGATTACATTCAGGGGGGAGGGGGAGATGTTCCAAAGGATAAGAGCCCTGGCAGAGAAGGCTATCCTCCTGGACCCTGCCCACTGGAATTCCTTGACTGATGGGGTCTGCAGCATGCTTCTTCTGCTGGCATGACTAGGCGGGGCAGTCCCATTGGGGTGAGATGATTCCTCAGGTAGCCTGAACCCACACCATGCAAGGCTTTAAAGGTGATAACCGATACTTTGAATTGCACTTGGAAGCAAACCAGCAGCCAGTGCAACTTGTACAACGGTGTAACATGGACAACTCTAGGGCCCTCAAGGACTGCTCGGACCTCCGCACTCTGCACCAGTTGAAGCTTCTGAATGCTCTTCAAGGGTAGTCCTATGCGGACCACATTACAGTAGTCCAGGTGTGACATGATCATGACTTGAATGATTGAGAGCAGGGACTCCTGACCCAAGAAGGAGCGTAACTGGTGTACAACAGTTATTATTTTTAAATAACTTGTAATAAGCAAGTTTGAAGTTAATAGTTTGGGATAGGGCAGGGGAAGATTAGCTCTGATGAAGGAGCGTAACTGGTGTACAACAGTTATTATTTTTAAATAACTTGTAATAAGCAAGTTTGAAGTTAATAGTTTGGGATAGGGCAGGGGAAGATTAGCTCTGATGATGGTTATCATGTAATGAATATGAAATGGGTCAGGATTTTCTGCTTCATTTGTGGTGGAGGATAGGATTTTCTAGTTTAAGGCATTTTTTTTTAGATCACTTCAATTGTTCGAAGAATTTGCATTCACTTTTCCATTTAGGGTCTCAAAACACCCAGGTTTATATTGTTTAGGTCAGAGGTCTCCAAACTTGGCAACTTTAAGACTTGTGGACTTTAACTCCCAGAATTCCTCAGCCAGAGCTGGCTGAAGAATTCTGGGAGTTGAAGTCCATAAGTCTTAAAGTTGCTAAGTTTGGGGACCCCTGGTTTAGGGCCATGCCATTACATGTACTATCAGATACAAAGCTTTAGAAACCTGTTCAAAAATACATACATTCACAAATTATTTTATAAATTAAATCTTTATTATTCTTACTTTTTCAAGTTTTGATATTTCAAGCTTATAATCAAGTGGAATGATGGAAAAGATAACTCAAAGCCAAGAGTTGGTTCCGCACATGTGAATTGTGAAGTAAATACAAGTCATACTAATAATTTTTACTAGGTGTATTGAGCAATTTAGGTTGTAACACTAATAGTGGCATTTAAAAGTACAATTTTTGATTTTATTCTGGCTTCTGGATTTACCTCATAACATTACTTGATTTTGACAACTGGATAATTTTCATTTTCATTTGTCTGTCTGAAATGGGAGCAAAATTGGAGTTTGTTGCATAGTAAGATTGGTGTTTTCCATTGGTGGAAACTATTGATTCATGTCATCAGTTTAGTTATTGTGTTCCTTTGGAACAGCCTGCCCCTGAAAAGACCAATCTCTAGCCTTATGGTCTTGTAGAAGAGGGTGTCTCAACTTTGACAACTTTCATGTGTACCATAGATTTCAAATCCCAAAATTCCCAGGTAATATAGGTAGGGAATTCTGGGAGTTGGTCTATATAACTAAGTTAAGTTGAGAAACACTGTTTTAGAGAACGCTGTAGTTAAAATCTTGTTTTTCTGGAAAGCTTTTAATGATTAAGCAGGTAAAGGAAGTGCCATATCTTTATTGCCTGCATTGCTTACAGCTTTTTTATCAGTTTGATTTTGGACACTGCCTAAACCCTGGCATGACATCATTTATAAATCTTGTAAATACATTTTTTCCTGGTGTACATCTGAAGGCATGGTTTAGAACAGTGGTAGGGAACCTTGGCTCTTTTATCACTTATGGACTTCAACTCCCAGAATTCCTGAATGAGCTATAAAAAGTTCCCCATCCCTGGCCTACTGGTTTTTCAGTTGTGAGGGAAATCAATTTTTGATTTGAATGGGATTGTTCAATATAGAAATGTCCTAATTTTTGACTTGAATGATCAATATTCTTTATATGTCCTACATTTGTATATTAAACAGTCCCATTCAAGTCAAAAATTGATTTCCCTCACAACTGAAAAACCACTAGGCCAGGGATGGGGAAACTTTTACGGCTCACTCAGGAATTCTGGGAGTTGAAGTCCATCAGTGATAAAAGAGCCAAGGTTCCCTACCGCTGGTTTAGAACATATCTCCTTTTTCTTTCCCTGCAACATTACATAACTGTACAATTATAGTTACTGGGAAGAGTGCCTAGTTGCTAAAATGTTGACATGCAATCTTTTCATAATCATATCTCACATATATAGAGAGATTCAGGATTTCTATTTATTGTCTGGAGGATTTTGAGGGTTTTTTTAAAAAATAAAATGTTAGACCTATTTTTGAATATTTACTACTTCAAAATTATAGGAAATCATGCTGAGAAGTTTCTAGTTACCATTGAGAGTTCCAGGGACAGCAATAAAGGGTTCTACCATATGATACACTGCTCTAACTTAAATAATGATCATATTGTGCCTTTCTGGAAAACCATCTTGGTTACACTGTTCATCCCGTCTCCTTTTTGAGCAGAACATAAGTTTTTTTTTAATATTGTATGAGCTAAATCAATTATATAGGCTGCTTTTCCAAGTTGTCAGAGTGCACACTGGGGATTTACATCTTTGAAAATCACCCTGTTATCTTAGCAATGGAATCACATTTATTTCTTACTGTGTACCAAGATGGACAAATCCAATTTCTAAAAAAAAGAAAATACCAGAGTGGGTATTTGGAAGACTTGGTTAGACATCTCAAATCATAACTGAGATTTAACTCACCGCCTTCTTTACATGTGTTGTAAAATCACACATAGCAGGACAATAATGGCAAGCAACTTAAAGGCAAAGTGGCAGTGAAATATAATTATACAAGCACATTTTAATAATAGTTGATAATAACTCTTGCAAGGGACACACTACAGGCAAGTAGAAGAGACATGCCAGAGTTCTGGGGATTAAAAAAGTGCTGCCAGACTATAGCTAATGGCCTGTATACCAACAAACTGCTGAACTGTGACAAGATTAATTTGATTTTGCCATAGCATGTGATAAGAACCCAACTAATTGCAGTTTATTCAATAAGTCTGGTATGGACACAAGTACTTGGCACCACGACCAGTTTAGAGAAAAGCCTCAGAAAATAGGAGGCATAGATCTTGACCAAACGAAAGAATACCAAGGCCTGAAAGCATGCCTTTGCCAGCACATGCCCACTGAATCACGATCTTTGTCCCAATTTCAACTTCTTGAAAATATAGGAAGCCTGCCCTCCATGGTTGACTGAACTGTAGCTTAGCATTATACAGGAACTCAGCCTTCTTCGAGGCAAGGTGGGGCTCATAAACAGGCCCACAGGAAACCAGGAATTTCTGATTAGTAATTTATGGCAGAAAATTAAAAAGCCACTACAAAAGATAAGAGCTATTCCCGTGTTTCAAGCGGGAATCTTGTTTCGAAGCGTCTACTGCTGTTTCTCCCAGTCTGAACAAGATTAGAGGTTGTCCCTTTGGGACCGGGGGAGGGGGGGCATTTTTATCCGATTCCATTTCGATTAACAGCCAGATCTGCCAAACGGATCTTTTTCTTCTGTCAGCTGTAACAATCCAGAAGGTCAAAGTTACTGCTTCTTCTGTTTTTTTTTTAACTCTTACTTAAGAAGTGGCAAGTCTGAGCTGCCGCTCGTTTATTTAGAAGCTGAGACAGGACAAACGCTGGCCAATTTAATGCAAAAGAAAATCAGACTAGGCCATGGCTAATTGGCTCCGACGCCGGAAGCGTTTCTCCCGCCTGCCCTTCAGTCCGCGGACTCCGCTTCGGGGCCAAGCTCACCCCAGGTTTCCTAAGATACTAGGTCACGAGACAACCAAACGCTGTTGACAAAGCCTACGCAATACATTTACTGGAACTGCCGCTTCTCCATCAGCCGCGCCCAACTTGGCCCTCGGGCGGTCAGAGAGCTTTGCCCTGCCTTCCTCTCCTCCTTCTCACCCTCCCCCTACACCTCCACTTTGCAGACCGCTATAAGAGCTGCCGCGCCCGCCTCCGCCTTCTCGACGTTTCACTCGGTCTGCTGAGGCCAAGGCGTTGGCTTTGGGCTCAGCTGCTTGCGATAGTTTCTGTCTCCTGCTTTCCTGGCAGCTCCTGCGCGACCCCGGCCATGATTGTGGATAACAGCCGGGACGTGGGGTTAGATGGCGATTCCGGCTCTCTGAGCAGCCCGTTCAATTTGGCCTTTTTCTATGGAGCCTCCCCTCGCTCCAGCGAAGGCAGTTGCTCGCCCACTCCCTCCGCTCCGGGATCCCCCGGCTCTGACTCGGAGCCCTCGGCCAATGGGGGCACCGGCGGCATCTACTTGAGGAAAAGGCGCTGTTCCCGGAACGCCGCGCGCCCGACTGGAGAAGGTACAGACACACTTGGCGCCAGGTCCGGCGTAGCCTTTGAAATAAGTTTTGGGCGGAGGGCGTTTACTCTGGCTTTCGCAAAAGCGATGCTCGCTGCTCCGGCTGGGTTAGGCTCGTCCTCCTAAGATTTTCGGTCTGGTTGATGGATGACTGTCCCACCAATCTCAGTGTAGCCGTTCAGTTACTTTGGACTACAGTTCCTAAATCGCCTTGGGAGTCATGGGAATAGTAGTGCAATGCATTCTGACGGGTTAGGGAAGGCCGTTCATATAATGTTCTTGCCCCCTTTGTCATGGTGAGTGTGTGCACTCGTTTGTGTCGATATGTCTGTGGAGATTCTCAGTCATCCAGGTCATGGTTGTCCCATCTTTATCAAACACTTGTTCAGGTTCGTAATTCCTGCGGAAAATATGTCTGATGTCCTTGACTAACACGATACAAGCTTCCTATATAAGCTAGTTAAAAAGAGTGGCCTTGGATAAGCTATTTAGTGGGATGTCCACAATGAAGGATGTCTTGGTTTTTGGGTGTTGCCTATTGCCATCTATGCAGCTGCCTATCTAAAAGTGCCTGTTTTCCCTGTCCATGGGGCATTTACCTATACATCAGTGAAGTAAGTCTACTTTGCATAATGTTTTGCCTACAAGTCTCTAAAATTATATATAAATAAGATCATGTATTTCACTGGGTATGAACATGTTAGAAAATGGATGGATTGAATAATAATTGAATAATGTTCCAAATAATTAATTTTTAAGCATCAAAATATTTAAAGTATTAATGGATAACGCTATATATACTAAATGTTCTGGATTCCCTGTATTGGTAAGTGCATCCCAAGACTAGCATTAGCCTCTAAAATTGCTTGGCTTCTTTCACGAACTATTTGTGAAATATATTTTTAAAGTTACGGAACTCACTCTGTCTCCTTCTCTGGCTGTATGACATTAATAGCTGCTGTCAGAATTAACAGAAGGTGTCTGTTGTAAAGAGAAAATGAAAAAAGATGTTGATATTGAGCTAAATTTGTGGATTTAAATTTACCAGCAATTTCAGCTATTCATTATCTGATATTGGATACTATTTTAATATATTAAAAATGAAAAATGATTTATTGGGTACTATGCCCGCAGTGAATTTTCTGTAAATTGTTTATTGATTTACATTTGCTAAAAGTAGAGTTTGAAATATACTTACCTATATCAGTTTTAGCATATCTTGGTAATTAGTTTTTACTGATGAAAGCATAAGCAACAAGCAAATAAGATTATATGCTTTTTTTAAAAAAAAGTTGATTGGAATTTTACTATAAAAAGGAATTATAAATTTCATACAATTAATAATACAGTTTTCTAACTGAAATACAGTTAGAAAAAATATATAAGAAATTATATTCTGACATTGGGATACAATGTCACTTTGTGAAGAGTGAAAGCTTTACTTTCGATGGAAATATTTCACTTTTATCTATTCTATAGAGCCCAATATGACTAAAACTGCCAAATATATATAGACAGACAGCTTTTAAAACAATGCTTATCTTTTCTATTTCAAAACTAAAACTTCAAATTAGAAGAGACTGTTGCTGACATCTACTTTTTATGCTTATGATATAAATTGTGGTATGCAACTGAGAACATTTATGGTTAATTTGTACAATGACAAATGAAATCTGATTCTACAATGTTTTTGAGCAAAGTTTTTCTTCCTTTAAATTATTTGGGAAATAGTGAAATTTTGTAGACTTTCAATGTACTCACAATTTTTTTAACCTGTTGTACAAAAGTTATATTAAAGCTAGTCTATTTGGTATATCTTTACAAAGATACATTAATTTGAAGTCCTTCACCAATTAACTTTTATAAATTTTGCTGCTGCCATTGTCATTTGATTTTGTATTTCATATTATCTTATATTTTATAAAGTTTGCTTATTGACTGAAATATTTCATCTTACTTTGATTCTTGATTTTTTTTCTGTTCTGAAATTGAATACTTAAAGACATGTTCAGATACTTCTGGTTTTATTTTGATGGGATGAGGGAAATTCTATTAAAACTTCTAAAGGGGAAATTATTTTTAAGTTAGGGTTGCTTTTCCTATCCAGAAATTTAAAATCTGTGGGAATTTAGTTTTTTTTAAAAAATTTAAATAATAGGTAGACTATGTAGACTATCTGATTTGTACTTTTTAAAATTAGATCACTGCTTCTCTCTTGGGTTGATATGCATTATTGTTCCTCTTTTCACTTCTGTTTTTTATGCTTCAAAATACATTGTATTTAAAGGGTTGATATCATTAAGAGGGTGAATAAAATATTTGCAGCTAATCTTATGGAAGAACATATTTTTGACAAGCAGTTAAACTATGGAAGGGACTTATGCAAGTAATATTGAACTCTATTTATATAAAGTTAATGCTTAATGGTTTTGAGTAGGAATTTCTCCATTCTTATTAAAATATTATGTAGGGATTCTCCATCTTTTTTTTTCTTTCTATTCAGTTGTATTTATTTCTTGGAGACTGCCTACTTAAGTCTCTGCCGTTTTTTGCAAGGTTTTTCAAAAGCTTTGTGCCTAAGGCAGGACTAGAACTCACAGCTTTCTGATATTTCCATCTTTGCAATACTAATTATAAATTATAAATTATTTTGTATAACATTCCCCTGAAGATGGCTAAATGTATGGGTTTATCTCTCAAAACTTGCTCCAGGCTTTTATCCCTGTGTTGCTTGTATAAGTCCACTGAAAGCTCGCCCAGGCAAAGTGATGTGAATTTTGACATTCTTGCCTTGCCTGCAGAACCCTGAAAAGCTTGGGGGGGATGGATTCTCTAAGTTGCTCATGAATCCTTTGATAATCACAACCCAATATTTTAGAATATCTGATTTGGGAGAAAGATTTTTGGGAGGGGGGAGTTACTATTTTGATTCATTTTTAGGGGAAAAATCTAATTGAAATATTAATTAGTAATTAGTTGTTTCTTGTTTAGAACGAATTTATAAGAATTCTCCTTTTCTTTTAAATCTTCTGTTTGTGTCATGCTTTTATTTTAATTTTGTGTCTTAACAGCTGAACAACATATGGGGGGAGGAAAGCAACAAAGAGGACCTTTTCAAGGTGTTCGTGTAAAAAATTCTGTGAAAGAATTATTGTTGCATCTTAGAAATAGCAAGCAGATGTCCACAGATTATGGAACTGAGGAATTAAAGGTCTGTGTTGTATTTTTTCATAGTGCTGTTCAGAATCAAAACAAGAATTTTATGTTTGAATACAATATTGGCAGCAATTTTATATAGAAGATAATTAACATCTTCAGTGTAATGAAATATAACAGCTTGTATGGCCTTTAAAAAACAAATATACAATTTTTAAAAATGCTTTGTCAGTGAATGAGAATTGCAAATTATACCTAAAAAATGGATCATTCTTTTTTTTTAATGGGAAAATGCAAAGCATGCATTTGATCAAGTTGCTAATTCAATATTTTTATTGGTAATTTTCAGTGTTATTAAATAACACACATTCTTTATTCTGTCTAAAAGTGGGAAGTGACTTAGAGTTTTAATTGAATTTAGAATAGGTGGCATTTGCAACACAATAATCTCATTCCAGATTGCAAATATATTTTCTTCCAGATGTTTCTAGTCTTACCAATAACTATTCAGAATTCTGTGGCATTGAATATTTCAAACTTTATTAGAATATTTTGGGATTTCCTGTTCAAAGTTTTCTTTTTTCTGCATAGATGAGCTCTTTTTTCTATAGAAGGACCAGCAATTTTGAACAATATAAAAATGAGAGTTAAAACGAAGTAACAAGTATCATCTTAGCCATGTCTTAGCCTTCTGTAACAGAACATTTTCAGCTTCTACGGAGTTCTGTTAGCCAAAGCATTTTCTTTGTATTATTAATTCCACAAATGCACCATATTGGGCATTGCTTCAAGTGTTAGAATTAATGAATTGTACAAAATACTTAAAATATCCTTCCATTAATTTGAAATAAATACCGTAGAATGAGAAAAATGTTTGAAGATAGTAAAATGTAATTATTGGAAAAAAACTATAATTAAAAATTTTGCTTTTTCTGAAAAAAAAGTTCATAAGGTATACTTATATTTCTGTAATATTCTCATGATAAAATAGAGTACTTTAATTATATAAAACCATTTTCTTTTTCTTTTTAAATAGGCACAAGGAACATTGATGAAACATGATCCATACACAGGTAGAGTTTTTTTGTTTCATTTGTTCCTTGACTTTGTCTTTAAATATTAGAAAAATGGGCTGTGCCATAGACTTATGAATTCTGCTTATTTTTCAGTAGAACTAAAAAATATATTGACTCATAATCGGAAAAGAAAAGCTCCAGACTGTCTTTCTGATGGAGTATATTACAAACGAACAGCTATTTTGCAACCTCAGTTCTTGGTAAGTATTTTTAATGGAGTTTTTCATGCTCATTCTCACATTGCTATACAGCTTCCAACTGTCTTCTAAGGCAGGATGCAATCAGATCAGTTTAAAATTTGTACCTCTTATCTTGCAGACACCTCCGCAGACACCAACTTCCATGGATAATAATATGGAAGATCCCCATAATAATGAGCCTAAGCAAGATAGCAGCTGTGATATGCTGCAGAATATTATCAATATTAAGAACGAATCTAGCCCAGTATCTTTGAACACTGTACAAGTTAGCTGGCTTCACAGTATGGTCAATCCCAACTCTCCAGGGGAACACCAATATCAAGAGATGGCTGGAGCACCAGCTTTTTCAAATGTTCAAAAATACCAAGCTTTCCAAACAAGCAGCTCTTCTCCAATGCTGGAACTGTCCCATAATTATTCATTTTCTCCTACACAACAACAACAGGATATGACCCAGCATTGTATTCCATTGCTGGAATACAGGCCTCATTCTGCAGGCAGCCATTCCTCTGAATATCAACAAAACATTTTTGACAGCCAGGAACTGCCATATTGTACCACAGAAAGTTTTGCTTCACTTTTAAACGATTCTGAAGGATCAGACAACATCTCTTCTCCACTCTCTCAAGCAATTCCCAGTGGCCTCCAGCAAACTGAAGTCAGCAGCTGCTCTCAGCATTTCAACCAAGTCTCAGATAACACATCCAGGGGTCTTGAGGAACATGGTTTATCTCTGTCTTCTTCAGATATATCTCTGCAACTTCAGAGCAGTACAGGCAGTACAAGTCAATTGGGCAAATCATTTTTCCAGTGGCAAGTGGAACAGGAAGAAAACAAAATGACCAACATCTCTCAAGACCAGATTCTTGCTAAAGATTCTGATGGTGACACGTGAGTGTTGTCCAAATATCACTTACTGCAGAAATGGAAATGGTGAATCAGCATTCTTTGTTTAGACACCTTTAGGCTGCCATTCATTTGACTGAACAAAAAGGTCTGTAGTACATTAATGATTCTGATGTCTGCAGAGAAGAGCAACAAGGATGATTAGGGGACTGGAGGCTAAAACATATGAAGAAAAGTTGCAGGAATTGAATAGTTTAGTGAAATTGAGTAGTTTAGTGAAAGGAAGGACTAGGGATGATATGATAGCATTGTTCCAAAACCTCAAGAGTTGCCACAAACCCTAACCTTTTGTCTAAAGCACCTGAGGGCAACACAAAAGCAATGGATAGAAACTAATTAAAGGGAGAGAACCAACTTAGAAATAAGGAATAATTTCATAACAGACAGTATAATTAATCAATGGAACAGCTTGCCTTCAGAGGTTGTGGGTGCTCCCTCACTAGAGAGGTTTGTAAGAAGAGATTGGGCAACCATTTGTCTGAAATGATATAAGGTCTCTAGCTTGAGCAGAGGGTTGGACTAGGAGATCTCCAAGATCCTTTCCATTTGTGTTGTTCTGTTATATCTGGCACCATGACTAAATATTAAAGGAAAGAATACATTGGATGATAATACTACCCTAATAAGTCTTTGCTGTCAGTAATTTCCCTAGGGCTTTTCTCAATGGCTTTTTAGAGTGAAGAATATTTTTAAAACATCATAAATGGATATATGTTTGTTAGCTTTAAATATTGTGCTAAGTTTTATTTTTTCCTACAGATTTCTCCACATTGCAGTTGCCCAGGGACGACGGGCAGTTTCCTATGTTCTAGCAAGGAAGATGGCAGCCCTGCATATGTTGGATATTAAAGAACACAATGGCCAGGTGATTCTCTCAGTCTAGCAAATTCCTACCTTATGTCCATGATTATTTCCTTTATTTTCTTACCAAGTCCTATTTAGATTGTCTTTTAATATGAAATTGGAAAGTTAGTGTGCAATCTATATGTTCCAGAATTATTTGCTAAATCGGACCAAGCTGATTTCACTAACCATTCTCTGAAATGGTTTTACTTCAATCAAAAGGCTTCTTTTTTTCTTAATTGCAATTCCTTGTTAAGATTACAGTGTCTAATACATCTGCTTTTTGTTATTCTAGAGTGCCCTACAAGTAGCTGTGGCTGCAAATCAACACCTTATTGTCCAGGATCTGGTCAGCCTTGGGGCACAAGTAAATACTACAGATTGCTGGGGTAGAACTCCACTGCATGTATGTGCTGAGAAGGGTCATGCACAAGTTCTTCAGGTGGGACATCTAAATTAAAAGCTGAACCATTGCATTTACCCTTTTCTTTTTATTAGCACCTGTAATATAGCTCAACACCTCTAATTATACATTAAGGATTTAATATAGTTTATATTAAACTTACATGATTTAGATGTATAGTTTTAACTGAACTTTACCATTTAGTTTGATCCTAATTGCTCAGGAGTTTGAAGTCTATAATGTATTATAATATGATGTATAACCTTTCCAACCCCATGTTAAAACACAAGAAAAAATAATTTTGCATTTTCTTCCTTTCCTGCAAATGGAGTCTGACTGAATGATAATGCAGTGTGGCTCCCATAAAAATTATGTTCTCCATTTCTAACCTCCTTTCACTACACACAATAAAAAAGAGGAAACAAGAACATTGCAGCAATTATCTCTGCAATTCTGAGGAGATATTTGATTATTTTATAATTGTTTGTTTCAAGTGATAGTCAGGTTATTTTTGTTCCTGTGAATTGTAATTCTAATGCACTGAAGGACAATGAACCACAAATAGAAATTGTCTAGTTTGAAAGTGCTGTTTTCTATTGACATATGTGTAATGACATAAACTTTTCTGGATTATATACATTTGATCTTCAGATTTCAGTTACTATTACATATATATAGTTAATGTAGGTTCTAATTTCATTTTCAGGCAATCCAAAAAGGAGCCATTGTAAGCAATCAATATGTTGATTTGGAAGGAACGAATTATGAGGGTGAGCAACTAATACTCCTACATTATGTGTTAGTGGATAAACTTCCCAATTAAAAACGTTCAGGTTTCAGTGCTGATACTCAAGACTTGTACTTGGCATGTTGTATAACACACAAGTTTACTCTTGCTAATGTCATTCACTTTTAAATAAAATTATGGAAATAGCTTCAAATGTAATCCCATACTAAATCCCTTCTACCTTGTCTAATGCATTGTTAATTAATTGAGCTTGATAATGCTACATTAAGCTAGATAAGCTGGTTAAATAATATCTGTAGAAGAGGCACATATATTTTGGAAATTGAAGTTTACATATTTGGAGATTACCCAAGTTGGGAAAGACTGATGGAGAGATTGTAAAAAAAGGCATATCACTGTCAGGGTTAAATAACAAAAACAGAAATAGTATTCAAAAATTTATTTAACTTATTTTTTCTTTAAACTTAAACCTATAGTTTTTCTCTTCCATCTAGATATAGATCATAACTATATTTTTAATTACAGTTCTGTTCATAGACAAACTTATCAAATAATGTGAAATTAAATGAATAAAAATACATGTGTTTCTTCAGTTGCCAGTTCTTAATTCTCTCTCTATTGCATGTCACTAACTCTAGAGCAGTGGTGGCTAACCTTTTTGGGCTCCTGTGCCAAAAATTGTGTGCCTGCTTGCACACTTGCACTCGCATGCCAGCACCCAGAAGGAAATGCGTGTCCCCACCACGCCCTCTACGCATGTATGCACAATTGCCACCCATCTACCTGCCACCCCCTTACCTGCACTGTGCTTCACAGCTGTTTTTTGGCCGGTTTGAGGTCTTTTTCTGCCTCCCAGAGGCTTCACGAAGGCTTCTGCAGGCTGAAAACTAGGCACATTTCATTACTTCTGGTATTTCTGGAAAAACAGGAAGTGATGAAACGGACCTAGTTTTTGGCCTGAAAAGCTTGCAGAAGCCTTCCTGAAGCCTCTGAGAGGCTGAAAAAGCCCCCAAACTGGCCGAAAATTAGCTGTGAGGCACGCGCATGTGCAGTGAGGTAAGTTTGCCTGCAGCTCGCATGCTGGCACAAATGTCTCTGCATGCCACCTGTGGCATGTGTGCCACAGGTTCGCCATTACTACTCTAGAGCATAGATTAAAATTCCTTTAAAGTTAATGCATTGCAAATAAAATGAAAATGAAATTTAGATATTCCTATTGAAATGACCATTGTTTTTTAATACATTATTGATCGGAACAAGGTGATTTGGGTTTTTGTTTTGCTAACTGATATGTTTCATATTAAGGTTTGACAGCGTTGCACTGTGCAGTAGTGGTTCATAATGCCGTGGTACATGACCTACAAGGACAGCAGTCACCTCATACTCCTGAAGTCCAGGAATTAAGGTTGAAAAGCAAGAAGTTGGCAGATACAATCAAATATCTAATTCAGATGGGGGCCTCAGTTGAAGCCAGAGTAAGTCACATAAGGAAACATGTTTACCTGAGAAATGATTCACATACTGTTGTTTTGCATCTGTTTGAAGATACAGATGTTTAGAAGAATGTGCCATGTGATGTGATACATTCATAGGTACAGAATATTAATTCTTTATATTTGAGAGTTCAGTTTGACATTTTATGTTCCTGGGTAGATATTCTGTACATTTTTAAATGTATATTATTGCACATAAAGTGACCAATATTAGCACTTAGATTTATATACTGCTTCACAGTGCTTTACAGAACTCTCTAAGAAGTTTACAGAGTCAGTCTATTGCCCCCAATAATATGGGCCCTCATTTTTACTGAACTGGGAAGGCTGAGTCAACTTTGAGCCGGTCAGGATTGAACTCCTGGCAGTGGGCAGAATTTAGCCTGTAGTACACTGCACCATCGGGGCTCATCTAGTTTAATCATTAGGCTCATCTTCAGTCAGTAACGTTTCAAAGATAATGCCACTATTTAAGAAGACCAAGAAATGGTTCCTCAAAGTAAATTTTATGATTTCATTTATAGTGACTAATTGTGTATGTTCTTACATTTTACAGTGACTAAATGTGCAGTGTGTAATATTATTTGGACATTTTCTTTTGTGTATGGACAGGACCGTAAAAGTGGCCGTTCAGCCCTTCACCTAGCAGCTGAAGAAGCAAACGTGGAACTCCTTCGACTGTTTTTAGAGCTTCCAAATTGTCTGTCTTTCATCAATGCCAAGGTATATAAACAACAAATCATGTGTCTAGTTTAGGGTATTCCTATTTGCAGAAACAATTCACCTGATTCTCGTGTCCTTTAAAATAATGATGTTTCTCTCTTGTAACTAGGCTTACAATGGCAATACTGCACTCCATGTAGCTGCTAGTTTGCAGCATCGAATGACTCAACTTGATGCAGTTCGTTTGTTGATGCGCAAAGGAGCTGATCCAAGTGCCAGGAATTTAGAAAATGAACAGCCAGTTCACTTGGTTCCTGATAGCCCTGTTGGAGTTGAGGTAAGAGATAAAAGATATGCAAAATCTTGTTTTTATGTGAAGTAGATTTCACACTTCATGTTTTTTTCTTTCTTTCCTATGATAGTCCTGTTACAAAATGAAAAGACGTGCACCTAGATTTTTTTACAAATAATATCTTTGCAATGAACCAGATTGAAAATGTTGCTTTCTTTGATGAGTTGTTTTGCTTTCTTCTCGAATAAAATGAAACTACAAAAGTAGGGAGACATCCCTTATGTTGAGTTTCTTAACTTTTTTTTTTTGTAAAAATAGAAAAATTGTTTTTCAGGGCTTGAAATCTAAAGTGTTTTGCAAACATCCTTTTTTTTTAGAGTGTGCTTTATAATTATAGAAGAGGTTTTTTTGTTCATTCCATTAAATGGCTAGTTTGTATCATTAGGGGAAAGCTATTTCAAATTACACAGCATGTATAAATCAATGAGCTGCACTATTTTAATTTCAGTAACTTAAAAGGAAATAGATGCTCCTCCTCATGCACCTGGAAAGTATAAATTATGTACATATGTATGTCAATCCTTTCTGTTCTTTATGGATAGTTCTCTTTGGAATTAAGATCCAATGTCTTACAGAAGCCATTCAGTGAGCAATTCAATAAGCAGTCTGTTGATGTTATCTTCAGGTTAAATAATACAGGGTAGTCCTTGTTTAGCAACTACAATTGGGACTAGCAACTAGGTCATTAAGCCAAGAGGTTGCTAAGTGAAACTAAAATTGTGCTTATGATTTTGCAGTTAGTCCTCAGGTTATAATATCAAATGGGGCCAGAATTTATGTTATTAAGCAACGTAGTCATAAACGCACTGCATATTGCATACTGTCAGGTTTAAATAATGTTGTATTAACTGCTGTTGAATAATTGGGTTTTTTCCCTTCTATTTCCTCTTTCTCAGATAAGACGAATCTTAAAAGGCAAGACAAGTCAGCAGAGATCATCAGTCTATTAAGCTCCATGAGTAAAAATGACCCATACTCGCTGTCAGTTAGGCAGCCCCTATGTAACTGTAAATAGACCATTTGTCCAGTGGAGGCAAATGTTTGTTGTTTCTATGAAACAAGAATATTTTGTTCACTATTATATAGTGGGTTAATAACAGTTCTTCACAGATGAGAATACTTCATACAAAGCATTCTGTAATCATTTGAATTACTCCATTAAGCAAATTAACATATGAAGAACAAAACTGACAGTTATAGTCTTTTATATTTCTACCCAAAAACAATTTCAGTGTACTGTATTGTTTATTGGATTATCTTGACTTCACATCAGGGTATAGCAAATATTAAGAATAACATAACAAGAACAGACATTTTTGATGTGGCTTATGATATAGAACAGTGATGGCTAACCTTTTCGTCATTGCATGCCGAAAGTGTGTGCATGCGCATGCATGCATGCCTGCACCCATAAGCAACGTGTGCACGACCCCCCCGTGCCCAGGTGCATGTGCGCGCAACCCCCTGCATGCGCCTATTCCTCTACGCGTGTGTGGCAGGTACCCGACAATAAGCTGGCTGCTGGGAGGCATGCGTGCGTGCATGCACAGTGGACCTGAATTAGGGCGACGGCTCGCATGCTGGCAGAGATGGCTCTGCATGCCACTTCTGGCACGCATACCATAGGTTCGCCATCACGGATATAGAATATAAGTATTCTTAAGAATACCAAAACTTTACTAATAATCATTTATATTTTAACTTTTTTTCTTTTTATGTAATTATAGTTATTTTGAGTAGGTATGGTTAATTAAATGTAATGAAAGTTTTAATAATTTAAACCTTTTACAGTGGGAAATTCTATGTAGAGTTCAGTAAAGTTTTTTAAAAGTTTTTAATTGTTTTTGTGAGACACTTTGCAAAACAATTTATAAAGAAACATTGTCGATATGGTATTTTTATTGGTTACAGTAATAATTTATTACGATTTTAAAAAATAAAGCTGGCCTTGTGTTCATTCTATTTCAAATTAATTTTTTCCAATTAATATTTCCTGATGGTAACTGAGTTTATAGATTTCATAAAATTATTCATGTTTGTAACAAAAAATAAAGAATTCAATTAGAATAAATAAGCAGTAATATGACACAGATTCAATTAGAGTTTAAAAACGAACTGTTTGATCAAAATGATGCTGATTATATGTCATATATATACTTTTTGTCATTTGTAAAAAAATTTCTAACAATCAAATAAATTAGGACTACCTGTTATATTCTAACAGCAATACTTTTAAAAACAGTACTTTATTTTCATTATGCAGCAACATGCAACAATTCGTTATTTGCACTGTAGATACTGATGGCCCCTGGCTTTTACGAGTTTGTAGATGACAGAATTGTCAGTAGCTATTGAGCATGATACCTCTATCCTGCTCAAGAGGAATTGAAGAGGAATATGAATTTCAAGATTCAGTATAATTTAGAATACTGGTTGTTTTAAAAGTTGTTATATATCTTTTGCATATGATAGGAGTGCAAAAACTGATTTTTGTGACTTGGTGGTTCCAAAGATTTCAGTTCTGTTGTTTCTAAAAGACAAGCTATTTCACCATTTAAAAGCCCAAAACAGTATAAAATCTATTTACTTTGAATCTGGAGAGTAGTCAATACACCACATAAAGAATGGCATCATCCTCAGATTGATAGAAGTCACATATCCCTAGTTTATGATAATCACAAAGACATTTGGCTAATGACAGAAAATTGAATTGATGTTTGGTCTGAGTAGGATTCTTCTACGCTGACTTTGATTCTCTCATTTTGAATCAATAGATGTATGTCTCAGGGCTTTGCAAAAAAATAATTGCATTATATTGTTTTACCTTATAGGTATAGTAGGTAGCCAGATGTTAATATATCAAAGAATGTAAATAAAACATATTAAAATATTTCATTGTATTAAATACTTTCAGAATTGCATTTTTTTAAAATTATGTACATACTGTTCTTGAATCACTACCCTGAATCATGAATTTTCCATAATTAATCAGATCATATTGTTTGATCAAGTATGTCTTGTAGACAAATAATAGGGAAATTTATATTTGATATTTAGAGGTGCAAATATATCTTTTGAAATAAACTTGTTTTAATCAATATGGGTGGTCTGGTATACTTTGACTGATATTAATACTTCTGTAAGAGTTAAGACTTTTGGCATTGTTTTTTCTTATTGCAGTTGAAGTAAGAAATACAACGATGAGATTCTTAGATAAGATTCTGGCTCTCTTCCTTGCTTTCTCTTTAAAACCAATGTTGCCTTTCAAACTGTAAAAGAACAATTTTAAAACACAATGAATTTAAAGTTTTTAAATTTGTATAGGTCGTGGGTAATGTAATTGGATTATTTCTTTCCATAAAGTATTGTTGAAGATTTTATTTATTTATTTAGAAAATTTATATGGCCTTCCAACCCACAGTGACGTTGGGTGGCTTGCAGAGCTAAAATCTCAATACAAAATAAATACTGCCCCACTCTGCTCTCCCAATGACAACAGTCAAACCAACCTTGATTGGATCTATATTATTTGGGGTCCCCAGGCCCATTGGCATGTCTTTGGGGCCTTTTGAAACAGTATCAAAGTGGGACCAATCTTATTTCCACAGGGATGGTGTTCCACAGTAAGGGAATCACCACAGAGAAGACCCCTTTTGGTCCCACCTCCTTAACAGAGAGGACCCATAAAAATCCTGCCTTCTGCTCTGGTAGGTTGGCCAGTTATATTTGGAAAAAGACAGCTTCAAAAAACTTGACTCCAGGCTATGTAGGGCTTTAAAGGTGATAATCAGCACCTTGAATGGGACCAAGAAACAAATTGGCAGCCAATGCATTTACCACAAGAGAGGTGACATACAAACCTAGACTTTTGTCACCATTTGAACCAATTGAAGTTTCTAGATACTTTTCAAAGGTAGCCCCATGGAGACCATATTGCAGTTAACAAGATGCAAGGTGAATAGGCCTGGGTGACTCTGAACAGGGACTGTTGGTCCAGCAAAGGGTATAATTGACACACAATCTTTAGTTGCACAAAGGCCCTTCCAGCCATGCCACGTGCTCCCAGGTTACGCACTGGGTCTGTTTAGGGCAGTGCAATTCTCCATGGATCAAAGAGCCCCAAACTCAGAGCCATTGCATCCTACTAAGGTTCATGTTTTAGCCTGTTGCTCTCCATCCAGTCCTTAAGAGCCTCCAGACACTGGAGGGAATTTGTGGCATTGCTTAATTCACCTTATGCTCAGACATAAGTATCAATAAAGGAGTATATTTGTAGCTCAAATCCATGCATTATTTTCAACAGTGATACTGAGAGGAAGTAAAGGGATTTTAAACAAAGAGGTCAGGTCTCTATATGGTGAGAAAGGAGGGCAGAGTGGGGCAGTATTTATTTCGTATTGAGATTTTAGTTCTGCAAGCCACCTAATGTCACTGGATTGGAAGGCCACATAAATTTTCTAAATAAATAAACATTTAGGCAAGTAAAACCAAATGCACAGTTGTGGAATAGTAGGAACCTGCCTCAGTAGTAACAACTGTTAGAGGGATCTTAGAGTCTAGTGGACACAATCACTTAAATATAAGCCAGCAGTGTGCTGCCATTGCCAAAAAAAGTCAATGCAGTCCTATGCTGCATTAACAGAGGGATAGAATCAACATCACAAAAAGTGTTAGTACCATTTTATAATGCCTTGATAAAACTACAAATGGAATATTGCACTGAGTTTTGGTCACCACATTATAAAAAATGTTGAGACTAGAAAGAGGGCAGAAAAGAGCAGGATGATTAGGGGACCAGAGGCTAAAACATGAATGGTTGCAGGATTTGGGTATATCTATTTGATATAAAAAAGACTAGGGTTAGGGTGATAGTCTTGCAGTATCTAAAGGGCTGCCACAAAGAAGAAAGGTTCAACTTATTCCCCAAAGCAGGGGTCCCCAATCCCCAGGCTGTGACCTACTACCAGGAATCATTTAGAACTGGTTTGTGAAAGTACTAGGTGACTGTGCGCATGAGTGTGCATCCCCACTTGTACAAGCAGCAGGTGAGCACTTGCACACATGCTCCATTTGTGCAAGCCCTACATTTGCACAAATGAAGCTGTGTGGCATGTGTGCTTCTTCGCCAGTCATGCAGAATCATCTCTTCTTTCTCCTGTCAGTCTGCAAAGCCAGAAAGATTGGGGAACTATTCCAGAGTTGGACTTCATGGCTTAAATGCCCTTTTCATAAGATCACCTGACATAATCTGCTTCAATGAGTAATGAGTCTTGGGGGTTGAGGTCAAACAAGTCATGTAAACTGCATCATGGAAAAATAAGCTGTTCAATTAGCTTAGAAGGAATTGATTTAGTCCCAAAGAGATCTGGTTTTCCCTAGTCAGACAGCTACTTATTAAGAAGTGATTTGATTCTTCTCACTCTCCTGATTAAGTTTCATTCCATATTGCCTTACAGTTTCTGAAATATCAGGTAGCAAGATAATGTGACTAGCTCCAGAGCAATTTAACAAGCACCTCACTCTGTCCAAATAATCACATGTTTTTTTCTCTCTGGAATCCAGATGCAATCAAGAAAGAAGCAGAGTGAGGTGATTGCTGGAATGCTGATTTTTCAGTTTCATTTATGGTCAGCTGAATCCCCGTTCTCATCTATCTTAGTTCCACAGAAAGCTAATGAGGATACACATGCATTTGTGCATAACTGCAGTACTAGATAAGAGAGAGAGAGACAGATGTATGATAATGTCCCAAGGATGCATTTTAGGAAAACATTATTGTCTTACCAGTAATTTTTACACCTCATATTATAAAAGGGTGTAAAGATGTCTTTGGTCTGTACTACAGCATTAACTCTAATCATACAACATAACACTTCCAGTGGACAAAAAATATATTCTAAAAGAAGTGAGTTGAAAAGATAGTGATAATTTCCTCATTTCCCGTGAAATTTACCTTGCTTTCAATAAAGATATTGATAGGAATCCACAGTACATTCTTACTGACAAGCTGCTAAAACAACCAATAGAATTGCCAAAGAACTTCCAAAAAAACCATGGACATCTCACAGTGAATATTCTATCAACTCGTACCACAGAAAATCAAAGATCTAAAAATAGAAGAAGGTAAAATTAGGGTTTCATTCAATGTCACAGAACAAAACTAGCAAAATAATCCATGTGTAGGAGAACAGGCAGTACTGGAGGACAGAGTTAAATAGTCATCAGTTTAGAGTCCTTGTGTTCTCACAAGCGCTCCAAGTCCACATGAATTCTGTTGACCTTTATCTGGCACCAATTTAGTAGTGTTCATTGTAGAAGATGACCAAGCTGAGCCCGAGGGAGGGGGTCAAAGAAATCATCAGTCTTGAGTCCTTTGTGCCCACAAGAGATCTAAGACCAGCCCACCTTGAATTCCATTCTTATCTACTGCCAATTTGCATTGACTTTAGTAGTTCTGATTCTTGTAGAGAACATAAGATTGCAATAAACCATTATATTCATTTGAACTATTTGGACTTTTGATTTCCAATGCTTGAAATTGAACTTTAATTGATCATATTCTTGTGTATAGGCTTGAATAAATCTTCTATGCTGCAACCCTATGAATGGTCCTGATTCTTTGTGCCTGATATGGTGGCAGCAGAACTACACAATACATCCAACCTAGTCAAATACACTAAAATGAAAATACCTAAAATTATGGACCTCATCAACTTCTGCCTCACTACTTATTTTCAGTTTGATGTACAAATGTAGCAACAAATCATAGGAACATTGATGGAATCACCACAGGGTTGGACTAAATGACACATCTGGTCTCTTGCAACTCTACAACTGTAAGCTTCTATGATTCTTTGTTAAAAACTAAAACAATTGCCACCAGTGACAAAATATTTGTTGTATACTGCTGCCGTAGGTAAGGTAAGTCTAGATTTTTATATTGTGTGAACATAGACTCTGATTCTCTGATTCTCTGATTCTTTGATATTATTTATTTTATATTTACACTTTAGCATGTGCTAAAACTCTCACATTTGGTTGTGGGTTGCATGTTCCTTAAAAAAAATGATGGAATCCTTTTTTCAGTTAATAAAAAGAGAACTCTTCACAGGTTGGAAATAAATACTTGCATGTATTTTCTGAATAGTTAAATTATTTTATTTCCCTCTTCTTTTTTTCAGTCCTCAGTTAATTCACTGTGCAAACCATGTATTACTCTAGTAGTGTGCATAATGAGTATCAAATATTTCTATCCTTAAACAAGACTCTTCTCACTCCCTGTTGCTCATAAAAGATATCTAACTGCCACTCAAGGTAATGAACTTTGTTCGAGTTATAAACTGGAAATTATTGCTGCATGACTCAGGCCCTTATTCTGAATCCAGACTATCCACTTTCAAACTAGAATATATATTGTCTCATTTTTCTTCTAGAATTCTTTAAATGATGTCCTGTCCTACTATACTGCACGCCTGTACTACATATTGTCTAACTGCATGCCACTAATTAATCTGCCCAGGGGTTTCATGTAGATATTTAAAAGGAGGGACCCATATATCTTAGTTAGAAAAAGTTGTTTCGCATGAATGTCCAAAGTAACAGTTGGAAAGAATGCTTAACTTCCAGCATACCACTTTCCTTTTAAATTTAGTTTGAAACTGAAATTGTCTTTTTAAAATACAAGTAGAATAGAGGTATCACAGGAGTTATTGTGTTATTTGGAAATCACTGTTGTAGAATGATACCTAGCAGCCTGCAAGGAAGTTGATCTTGTGACAGATAATGTAGGCTTGACTTAGTTCATGTAGTCAATCCTGTAAAAAACTAATTGGAAAGTGAAGAGGCAAATGAGAGCACATATTGAAAAAGTGAATGAGTGGGAAGACAAACAGCAATGGGTGATTTGTGAGAGAGTCTAGTAGAGAAGATAAGAAGGCAGAGAAACCCACTGACCTCTTTTCAGAGAATAAGGATCAAAGTAAGTTTAGCAATTGTGAAAGAAAGCCAGGGCTCCAAACTCTGTAAAAGTATAATAGTTAAACTATATTTTACATCAAATAATTCTTAAAGAAGAAGAATGCCTGATTATTCATATTGAAAAACCAACAGGGGAGAGGATCAGAGGTGGTATTCAGCAGGTTCTGACCAGTTCTGGAGAACCGGTAGCAGAAATTTTGAGTAGTTCCGACAATCGGCAAATACCATCTCTAACTGGCCCCGCCCCCATCTATTCTCTGCCTGCCGAGTTCCAGCTGATTGGCTGGGTCTTCTTTTGTTGCCCTGCACAGGAGAATGGAGCTGGAAATCAGGATAGCGGGGTGGGGAGGGAATGGAGATTTTGCAGTATCCTTCCCCTGCCATGCCATCAAGCCATGCCCACCAAGCTACACCATGCCCACCAAGCCACGCCCACAGAACCATTAGTAACATTTTTTGAATCCCACCACTGGAGAGGATGTGTTCCAGTGTATTGTGCTGAGTGTCAAATACGTGAATATCTGCTTGTTAATAGTGATATATTGACTGTATATTGAAATCAAAGTGGCTGAACTAGAAATGCTTAGAAAGCCAATCAGGAAATAAAACCATGCTTGAAATAGAGATGTTAGAGATCCAGATGAGATCTTCCAAGATGTGATAGGTTCATTTCATTCCTAGAATGATAACTTCCATCATTTAAAAAATAAGGGAGAATTCCTCATAGAAGGGACTCGGTTCTCAGTGAACCCATACAATGAAATATTCCATCAGGTAAGAAGAGTTTAAATTTCTCATGACATAGTCCTCAGAAAAATAACATAACAGATGGCATTGTGACAGCAATCCTATGCCCAGATCTTGCGAACAGAAGAACCTTAGATTCAACTTAAGTATTCATCCTTTTGCTACTACCAATAGGAAATTGTATCTATCAGATTTCTTTCTTTCTTTCTTTCTTTCTTTCTTTCTTTCTTTCTTTCTTTCTTTCTTTCTTTCTTTCTTTCTTTCTTTCTTTCTTTCTTTCTTTCTTTCTCTTTCCTTCCTTCCTTTTTTCATTGTTCAATTTTTTATTCAATATGTATTGTAGCATCAAACATATTCGGTATCTGAAACGGTGTACAAAAATAATTAACATGCCTTACAATTCCTAGAAAAGTTGTTTTATTACTAAGAATCCTGGACTAAGTTATCAGAAATATATGACATCAATCTGAAATGATTAAATCAGCAGTCACCAACCGGTGGGCCACAACCCACTGATGGGCCGCAAGAAAATTTTGGTGGTCTGCAGAGAAATATCACCCCTAGAGCATCCCCCAAAGCAATTAATCCAGGTTCATTCCTTACCTGGCAAACTTCTCTGCTATTTTTCCTTTTTTTCCCCTGACCATCAGCTGTTCTGCTGTGCCAGGAGATTTAGATTAGTTAGAAAGCAGGAAATTGTTAAGCAGAGCCAGACCTTCCTTAAGACTGAAGCTTCTATTATACAGTGCAAACTCACTGCAAGCAAATTTTATGTGACAGACTCAGGTAGCCAATGGCAGATAGATAGATCTCTGAATGGTTTTGTGAGCAACTCAATCTGCCTGCCTGCTTTGCCTGATTTTGGGTAAAAGTTGCTTTTTTAAAAATAAAAAATTCAATATTTACATAAATATTTATAATATTTACATATAAGCCATGTCCAGCCAGTCACATGACCACCAAGCCACACCAACAAATTAGACCACGCCCACAGAACAGGTTTTTAAGAAATTTGAATCTCACCCCTGCCTCTGTGTGTTTGTGTACTTGTGTGTATGTGTGAGAGAGAGAGAGAAAGAGGGAGAAAGAAGGGTTAGGTCAAACTTGTTTATTAGTTGTTACATTTATTCTTTTTTAACAATAATTTTATTAAAGTTTATTGGTGAAGGTCTAAGGCAAACTAAGAAAATATAGAAAGTGAAGAAAAAGGGGAATATAAAAAGATAGAAAAAAATAAAATAAGAAAAAACAAGACTATATTCTTTATAGTCTCAATCAGAAAATTACAGCATTGAGAAATAGTGAAAGGTTATCTCAGTATTTCCATATAAAAAGTTAAAGATTCTTAGCGCATTCTGAAAACCTTAAGGCTTTGTTCAGGAATTAATTACCTTGTCAGGTAATGATTACCATAATTTTCTGATACCAAAATGAACTGTTTAAACTGGCCCAAAATACACTGGATTGCAAGATGTGAAGAAATATTTTGCATCCTTGTTTGAGATTGAACAATATTTCATCATCTTGTAAGATTTGGATAATTATAAAATGTATTTTTATTTAAAAAACCAACAATATATTTTTATTTAATTTTAGTGTTCCATGAATGCCATTTGAAAGATCATATGCATTTTATACTTTTTCAATATGTTGAATCTCCATTAAATTTTACTTGGTTTTAGTGAGACTCTAGAACACTAAAGCTTAGACTTGGTATATTACATTGCACTTTCTAATTTGTTTATGGCAGCATCCAGAATTACAATTTCAGATAACTCTTGATCTATATGATAATCTTACTGCCTGTTATGACTCCTTTCTTGCTTAATTGTTAATGAGAAAAAACCCTGTCTACATTATTAGCCAGTAATTTCTATCATTGTATCTTTTCTTTTATGTATACTGAGAGCATTTGCATCAAGACAAATTCCTTGTGTCCAATCATAATAAAAGAATTCTAATTCTATCATGGATTATGGAGTATTATGGATCCATTAAAAAGAAGTCAGAGAAAACATTTTTTCTTTATTGATGAAGAGCAGCTTGCTGAATCAGAGAAGGACCACATTTCATCTTCAGATGAATTTAGCCCAGACACAAAAAAAAAAGAAAGAAAAGAAAAGAAAACTAAACTGAATCAATTCTCATGAAATACAAATTTTGGAATGATTGAAATTATGCATATAAAAATAGTTGCTATTTTTGGATAATAAATTTAAGAATTTCAATCAGAAATATAATGTTTTAGATTTAGCAGAAAAATCTGTGATTGATTCAGACAAAATAGGGATTACTTGAAAATATTATGAATAATTAGTAAGATATATGAGAAACATTTCAAAAGTAAACAAAGGTTTTTCTGGATGAAGTTATCTACTTACAGGATGTTTATCAAAGTTTCTGAATGTGTCTTACAATTCTGAATAAGGCCAGCATATACAGATTTTAATATTAGAAATTATATGTAAAATGTTATCACTGCAGCTGACATATAAACTTGAAATTGAAGCTAGGTTTCCAATTCTGATTCAGCTCAAAAGCCTGTTCTATTGCTGGGACTTCCCTGAGATCTACAGTAATTCTGCTACACCATATGCAAAATGTATTATCAACGGATCGATAAGTCTAGTTAATTTTACAGTTTGGTCCTATATATGTATGTGTCTGTGTGTGTGTATCTTTTCTTTTATACTATTGAGCTTTATTATGTACTAGTCTTTGACTGCAATACAGATACTTCTTTATTAGCACAGAACCATATTTTGCAATTATCACAGAAAGTAACTAAATAAAAAAACAAGATAATCATTTTTCAAGAATTTATTTTAATTTTTCTTCCATAGATAGTTTAGAAGCAGAAGCTATTTAGCAAAGCTTATGTGGGAGTTAAAGGGATTAATTTTTTTACAGCATTTTGATGTTATCTTTGAATCCTTGTGTTTCATGATCCATCTTCTGCTATAAAGCTTATTATAATGAAATCGTCTAAATTAAAAGAGTAATAATTTTTAAATGTTTGTTAATAACTTCATCTCCTTAATTATTAAAGAGAATTAAGCTGATCTGGTTTGGGGATGGAAAATAAATAAATGGAAGTTTTTTTTAAAAAAAATACACATATGCATGCACATATATACACACATAGGAAAAAGAATTTCGTATTTTTATCCAACAAAAATAAACAGGAAAAAGAGAATGGCAAAAAAGAGTAGAGCAGCAACAAGTATTATTGTACATATACAAGGACTTCTCATGTATGTATATATGATGACCATATTTATTATAATCATGATCTGAAGCAGAGGTGATATTCAACAGGTTCTGACCAGTTCTGGAGAACTGGTAGCGGAAATTTTGAGTAGTTTGGAGAACGGGCAAATACCACCTCTGACTAGAGATTTTACAGCATCCTTCCTCTGCCATGCCCACCAAGCCACGCTCACAGAACCAGTAGTAAAAAAAAATTGAATCCCACCACTGATCTGAAGGCATAATATCTATCAGTAGCAATTATAGTTAAACTACAGGTAATGCCAAACTTTTATCACTGAATAGTTGGGCTTATCCACTGCATAATTGGGTTAATCAATCAGTGAATATTTATTTATGGTCCCATACCAAATACAATAAAGAACAACTGTAATGGTGTGTGGGAATAACTTTGGGACATGAAGGAAGAGCTGCAGCCTAGACAATGGTCTTATTAATGAAACCTGAATTTGGAATGGGGTAGAGAAAGCTTCTCAGAAGGGGCCCACCATAGTTTTCAGGAGATAAAACTGTGGAATGGGAAACATGTTTTCATACTTGTGAGATTCTATAAGAGTACAATATGCATAATTGTTACAATAAAGGCAACATCAATACTCAAGGTTGCTTCTTCTTCTGTGGACTGTCTGAAAGGTCTGAAACCAGCATACTATTGTATTGATAAAAACATTGGAGGTTTCTGAAGAGGAACCATACATTTATCTTTCTACCTATGAAGGACAAATCTCCAAGGAATAGCATGGAAGATCCATTTCTGTTATCCAGCTTTTTTATTTCCACGAAATAGGTATGTGATTCAAATGAATATGGGTATCCAAAGTATTAACCCTTGTCTCAATGTCAAATTAATATGTGTGACAATATCTATGATGTAATTTTTCCAGAATATAATGATTTTAGGACATTGTAAAACATGTTTTAGTGAAGTGTTATTTTTAACTACCCAGATTTGCCAGGAGTTGTAAGGTATATACATTTAATAAATCGTTATAATTATTAAATCTTTAACAACATGATAATCTCATTCCTTTTCTCTATAAATGTAATGGGATAAGGCACTGCACACAAGAATGACTAGACACAAGAATACCATCACTCTGCTAAACAACTAATTCTCACAACATTGTCAAATTATTTACTAAGACTGTATTACTATTCTTCTTCTTATCCTTCCTAATATCTATCTCTTCTCACTTGTGACTATAACCATGTTGCTTGTATCTTTACAATTTATATTGTTTTATTTGTTTCCTAGTATGATTTGATTGCTTATTAGTAACTTATGACTATCACTAAGTGTTGCATCTTATGATTCTTGATGAATGTATTTTATTTTTCTTTATGTACACCGAAAGCATATGCGCCAAAGATAAATTCCTTGTGTGTCTAATCACACTTGGCCAATAAAGAATTCTATTCTATTCTATTCTATTCTATTCTATTCTATTCTATAACATGAAGGCAAACCATCATGACAGAACATTAAAAGCGACATTATTGCTTTCCTCCCAAACACATAATGTGCCTAGAGAGTTTTCATTATTTGAAAATAAAGTAAAATTGTGAAGGAAATGTTTTCTATGCCTCTGTCTTTAAGTTACATTAATATGGGGAGATTACTGATGATGGCTTTGGGTTTCTGGAAAAGCCTGAAGATGCAATAAATAGACAAAAGGCTTAAATCCTTTAGAATGTTATAGCAGGGCAAGGTATTATTGCTCTTAATGCTACTGCAGAAATAAGTGACAATTAAATTTTAATTAACTTTAAACATCACCCCGCCAAATAAAAATACCAAAGGCCTTTTGTATATGCGCAGGATACCTGTGAATCATATGTAGTGTAGCATGTGGAGGTGTACGAGTACAGTCTGTGAATAGTAGAAACTGATATATTAGTCACTAAGGTGGAGTTCTGGAGAAAGAACACAAGAGATGAGTAAACTATATAAATAATCTGATCTTGGGTTCAGCCCAGTGCTTCTCTGTGCCATGGCATGCTGTGCGTGCAAGAGCAAGGGGCTGTGGGATGTGCAGAGGGGAAAGACAAAGGTGTCTTTGCTTTGGATCTGTTTTTGCACAGCTGCAGGCTAGTATTTTGAGGTGCTGCTCTGCCAACAGTACCATGCAGAAAGCAGCATAATCCCAGAGCATTCTTTGGAACAAGGCTTAGCTTGTTTTTTGTCTTCAAGGTGTGTGCTTTGTGCATTCCCAAATTTTAGCTTGCCCTTTCGCAACATTTTTTTAATTGAAAACAATTTAAGTAACATGTTTAAAACCCAGTGTGGATTACTGTGACTCTTACAACATGTCAGTAGGATTTTTTTAAATATGTACATTGGTGTACAATTTGTCCTCGAAAGTGCTCACGGACTCACAGGTCTGGATTCTACAATAGGATGCAGGTTTCAATTTGACTGACGCCAAACCAGTCGATTTTATGGTGGCAATTGAGGCAATGATTATTCAACCAGAAAGAGGTGAAAAATTCCATTAGATAACAGCTGATAGGGCTTCTCACCAGCCATAAGCAGAGTGTCACATTATCAAAATTGGAAATGACAGCCCTCCAGGAATTGAGAAAGGGCAATTCCATCATCGTACTATCAACAGATAAGGGCAGGGCGACAGTGGTCATGGACAGAATGGACCTGTAATAAGAAGGTCTATGACCTCCTCAATGACAGAAGCACCTATTGACTCCTGGACAAAGATCCCATGATATAATACAAGAACGAAATTAATAAGGTAGCCAATAGATTTAAAAGGCAAGGGAAAGTTGATGAGGAGGATCTAAAAATGATTCAACCAAGAGACTCAGCCATGGTACAGTTCTATGGGTTACCAAAGAACCACAAGGCAGAGGTATCCCTGCGCCCCATTGTTTTCTTTCATGGCACTCCCACATTTGGTTTAGCCAAATGGTTATATAGGCAATTACGACATCTAATCGAAGACACCACTACCAGTGTGAGATTCTCTACTGACTTTTTACAATGGTTGGAGAGAGTGGAGGTTCGGGAGGATGAGACAATGGTGTCATTTGATGTTATGTCACTGTTTATGTCCATTCCCCAGGAACTGGTGGCCCTAACTATATAAAGGAACTATTACTGGAAAAGGAGCTGCAAAACCCCGAATTCCCTAACACTGATGAACTCCTCCTCCTGTTGAATTTCTGCCTTAGGACCTATTTTATGTTTGACAGCCATCGATTTGAACAGATAAAGGGGATGCCTATGGGATCTCTAATCTTGGGAGCGAAATTGGAATATGAGGCAATGAAAATTTATGAGCCCAGGTTTTGGGCATGTTATGTTGATGACACATTATTAGACAGTGAGGTAAGATCAGATTTATGAACATCTTCAATTCCATATATCCAGACATCCAATTTACAATGGAGGAAGAAATCAATAACACGCTGGCCTTCTTGGATGTGCTAGTCAGCTGTAATCCAGATGGGAGCCTTGACACAGGTGTATACCGAAAAACCATGAGCACGGACGATATTCTACACAATATGAGCAATCACACCATTGCACATGAATCCAGTTGTATCCAGACACTATTTAATAGGGTAGACACTCATTGTAGTACACTGATAGCCAAAGCCAAGGAGCGGATATATCTTTATCAGGTCTGCAAGCTCAATGGTTATTCCATGGACTTCATCTGAAGATGTACTACATCCAGGGCCTGACAACCCATTGAAGGTGCCAGTGGAACACCTATGTGGAGGGTTGTACCGTATATACAGGAGTATCGGAAACTGCTGCACACATTCACTTGGAGCATGGAGTCAACATGGCACACAAACTGGATCAAACTCTGAGAGTGATGATGTGCCCAAAGGAAACACTACCCAAGGAAGAGACATTTTATATGATGACCTGGAGTATATAAAAAATATAACAAAAACCAAAACATAAATAAAGGTCCTTTAATGCTTTCAATTTGGCTTCACTGTTTAATTGTTCACAGTTGAAGATTAAACTATTTTCAAAATAACATTCCAAATGAAAGAAATACAGTTCAAATTCAAAGAGCAGATAACGAAAAACAAACCAAACTGAAGAAAGTTCCATGACAGACCAGGATAAATAATTTTAAACTTCAGGAAGATAACCAGGTACAGTCTGTTGGAAAAATGCCAACCAAGATAAACCTCATCCAGGAAAAACACTCATTTTTCTCCAGCGTTTGTTAGCACGCAGGTCCAAACTCTTATGCAGATCTCACACCTGCAACCCATGAAGAGGATCATGGCCCTCTCTTTCCGAGTAGATCACGTTAGACATTAGACCACGAGGACGTTGAGGAAACCGAGTGTGGAAGTCATGGACCAAACGAGGTGCATGAAATCAGTAGCATCATCCAAGGTAAAGTCCTCTGGTCCATAACCTTTCCATGCCACCAAATACTGAAATCGGCCCCACAGCTGGCACGAATCTCAGATGCTATTCATTTCGTACTCTGCCTCTCCCTGAGGAGCTACCGGGCCCAGCAGTGGTGGAACTTATCTATGCGGACTGTTGGCCAATACAGGGACTGACAGGGAGTGATGAAAAACAGGATGGATACACATGGTCCATGGCAGGGAGAGACAAAAAGCCACATGATTGACCACCACTTCAACCGGAAAAGGTCCCAAGTACTGGTGATCAAGCTTTTTTGATAGCTGGGTCATGGGTAAGTATCGAGTAGAGAGCCAAACCCGATCGCCTACCGCTAAAGGCAGAACATTGCAATGATGTCAGTCTGCAAAGCATTTGTCGTTCTCCTTGGCTCTCTTTAGTTGGTCTCAGACCATGTGGTGCATGGCTTTTAACTCTTGCAAGAACGCATCCACTGCCGGAACTGGGGAGTCAGATGGAGCTAAAGGAAAAAGTCATGGATGAAAACCATAGTTGGCAAAGAATGGGGAAACACGGGTGGATGGATGCTGAGCATTGTTGTAAGCAAATTCTGCCACCGGCAGCACTTCCACCCAATTGTCTTGTTGAATATTGCTGAAACAGTGGAGGTACTGCTCCAAAATAGCATTCATTCTCTCTGTCTCCCCATCAGTTTTGGGGTGATGGATGGACGACAGACATGCCTGAACCTGCAGTTTTGCAAGTAGGGTCTGACAGAAGTGTGCCGTAAATTGTACCCCCCAATACTGTTCAGTCTGATAACCCATGCAACCAGAATACATGGGAGATAAACAACTGGGCCATTATCCTGGCCATAGGAAGACCCACACATGGAATAAAGTGCCAACTTTGCCAACTAAGTCAACCACCACCAAAATGGTTGTAGCACCCTTTAATGGTGGCAATTCAGTGATGAAGTCCAATGAAACTGCCCCCCAAGGTTTTTCTGGCATGGGTAATAACTGCAAGAGATCAGGGGGCACACCAGGAGCATATTTGGCCTGTCAACAGATCCCACAGGACGCCACATATCCCAACACATCATGCTTAAGATTCGGCCACCAAAATGTCCTTGAGATGAGATGCAGTGTTTTGAATACCCCAAGATACCCTGCCGCCAGACTATCATGACATTGATGTAGGATAAGACCACAAAGAGGACCTGCAGGCACATAAATGCGATCATGGAACCACAACAGGTCCCCAATATATGCCCAAGGAGTCTCTTGTCTCACATTCCCATCCAATTCATGATGACGAGCTGCCACAAATGGATCCTGTCGCTACACTTCCTGAATCTTCACTCGAAGGTCCACAGGTTCCTCAGTAGCTACCAACTATTCCAATGGAATCAACATCCGGGGCAAGATTTTGTCCTTCCTTTGGGTATACTCAGGCTTCCAGGATAGTGTGTCGTTGCATTGATTCCACCACAAACAGCTGGAATGGATCAGGGTGTTTGAGGATAGCCTTGGAAGCAAAGGTGACTTTCAACACATCGAAAGCTGCCTGCTCCTCAGCACCCCAATGGAACTTCTCCCCTTTCTTGAGCAGATTAGAAAGGGGAGCAGTCAAAGCAGCAAAGTGGGGAATAAATGTGCAGTAGTGGTTTGCGAACCCCAACAGTCACTGCACATTCTTAACCCGCTGTGGAGGTTCCCACGACTGTAATGACTCGACTTTTTCCAGGTCCATTTCCACCCTGGCAAGTGAAATACAATGACCCAAGAAGTCGATCATGGTTTGTGCAAACTAACACTTCTCATGCTTAGCAAACAGGTGGTTATCACGCAAGTATTGCAACACGAGCCGCACATGTTGCCAGTGTTCCTGCAGGGAGTCCGAGTAAATTAAAATGTCATCTAGATAAATAACCACGAATTGATCCAATAAATTATGGAAGATGTCATGCATGAAATGCATGAACACAGCTGGAGCATTGGTTAATCCAAAAGGCATCAAGGTATACTCAAAATGATCATACCTTGTCTGGAAAGCCATCTTCCACTTGTCTCCTGCACGAATTCGAACCAGGTTGTAAGCCCTCCTCAAGTCCAACTTCGTGAAGATCTTAGCTGGATAAAGCTGTTCAATCAGTTCAGGGATGAGGGGAAGCGAGTACCGATTCTGTACTGTGATTGCATTCAACTTGCGGTTGAATCTATTAGTGCATTCAACTTGAGGGAGAATCTATTAGTGACTACATGGCAGCACTACGAACAGCTGCCTTGCATTGTGGATTCAGAGACTATTTAGAAGATATGCTGTTAGACCAGCTGGTTTGTGGAGTCAGGGACTTAAGGCTGCAAAGGTGGCTACTAGCTAAAGGGAACTTAACCTTAAAACAAACCATAGAAGAATCTCAAGCTGCTGAGCTGTCAGGACTCTCAGCAGCTGAAATACAGGGAAATCCAGTTAGACAAAGTTGCTCAGCTTTTCACTTTGATGAGGCCTCCACAGAGGAGGGCTCTGAAGAGCCCCCTGAAGAGGCTACTGATATAAACCACCTTAGGCAGCTCAAACCCAGTCAAAGGGAATATAGGCCAGTTGCAAATCAACCTCCATGGCCGCAGCCCACCTGCCTAAGCTGTGGAGGCAACCATTTCAGGGCATCCTGCAAATTCAGAAATGCCATTTATTTAAAATGCTAAAAGAAGGGCCATTTAGTAAGAATATGTCAAGCAGGAAAGACTTTTAACCAGCCTCAAAAGCCTCAGACAACCATGCACTTCCAAAGACAAATCGAAGATTGTTTCACATGCTACCAAGCCAAAATAACAAAAAGAAGTTCTAACAAAATTAGTGTCATTGTTTCCCTAGAAGGTAAACCATGCAGGATGGAAGTAGACACTGGCTCTGCACTATCCATCATTTCGTGGGGCACCTTGAAACAACTGTTTCCCAGAATAACAAGAAAGAAGATTCCAGGCTGTAATTTGAGCCTACGGGACTACCAAGGCAGAACCATTCCTGTCATCGGAAAAGGCAATTTTTTAATTCAATTTCAGGGTTTCAAGGGTCACTTGCCTTTAGTGATAGTGGATGGCGTCCTCCCAAGCCTGTTGGGATTAGACTGGTTCCCTGCCCTAGGCCTCCATATAGGTGGAATCCATTCCATTGCAAATTCAGAAGTGGACTCCCTGTTCAGGGAATATGCTGATGTATTCAGCGAGGGCCTAGGCTGTTATTTGGGAACCCCAATATCTTTCAACGTAGACCCACAAGCAGTTCCAATTCGTTTAAAGCCCCGAAGGATACCCTTTGCAATCCACCCTAAACTTGACAAGGAACTAGACAAATTAATCAAACAAAGCATATTACAACCTACAGACTTCATTAAATGGGAGACCCCAATAGTGACACCCCAAAAGAAAGATGGCGGTTTAAGAATTTGCTTGGACTACAAGTGCACAATAAATAAATATTTACAAATCAGCGCTTATCTGGTCCCCATTGTTCAGCATCTACTCCATTCTTTTGAGCCTGGCTCCATTTTCGCAAAAAACTAGATATGTCACAGGCCTATCAACAGTTCCCTGTTGATAATGCAACTGCAGAATTGCAAACCATTGTAACAAACAGGGGTGCTTTTAAGTGTACATGCCTCCAATTTGGAGTTAGTATGGCTCCTGGAATTTTCTAGTCACTAATGGAAAGGATACTTCAAGGGTTACCTGGCGTAGTACACTATTTCAATGACATTCTAATATCTGCCAATGACAAGACTCAATTGCTACAAAGAGTCAGAAGTGTCCTCGAACGTTTTAGAAAGTCAGGTCTTAAGTTAAAAAGAGAAAAGTGCACCATTGCCACTCCACAAGTTGAGTTTTTAGATTACAAAATTGACGTCTCGGGTATCCACCCAACAGAATCTAAAGTAAAGGCTATTCATGAGGCACCCACTCCTACTAATAAGACTGAGCTCCAATCTTTTCTGGGACTTCTAAATTTCTATGCTTCATTTTTGCCACATAAGGTTTCAATTGCAGAGCCTTTGCACAGGCTCCTGAATAGACAGACAGCATGGCATTGGGGTCCTAAAGAGTCTTTTGCTTTCAAAGCAGTCAAATCACTGCTCACGTCTAAAGCTGTCTTAATACAATTCAACAAGAATTTGCCATTAGTACTAGCTGCAGATGTTCCCCTTTCGGAATAGGGGCCGTTCTAAGTCACAGACTGCCTAATGGATCAGAAACACCCATTGTATTTTTCTCTAGGACACTATCCTCCACTGAACGTAACTATAGCCAAATTGATAAGGAGGCTTTGGCTACAGTTGCTTCAATAAAGAAATTCCATGAATTTCTCTATGGACATCATTTTGAACTGGTCACAGATCATAAGCCTCTTTTGGAACTCTTATCAGGCAATAAGCAAATGTCGCAGATTTTGTCTCCAAGAATGACCAGGTGGACATTATTTCTGGATGCTTATTCATATACTCTGGTCCATCACTCTGGCAAAACTCTCAGTCACGCAGATGCCCTCAGTCGTTGTCCCCTACTAGTTCCAGTGGAAGATCCTGCACCAACCAATGCTGTGATCAATGACCTCCAGCTGCCTGTCACCGCTTCTGACATCGCTGCCCAATCTGCCAAAGACATAATTTCCCAAATCCTTGACTGGGTGGGGAGGGGATGGCCTACAACCCCTTATCCATCTGAATTCTTACCCTTCAAAATACGCCAGCAGGAACTTTCCTCATTGAAAGGCTGTTTGCTGTGGGGAACCAGGGTAGTGATCCCCTCTAGACTACAGACCTCAATTTTAAAGGTTCTGCATGAGGGCCATCTGGGCATTGTTAGGATGAAGGCCCTCACTCGCAGCTACGTGTGGTGGCCGGGTATGGATGCCCAGATTTCTAGCTGGGTTAATGCTTGTCATGCATGCCAGGCCACCAGACCTTCTCCTCCACCATCCACTCCTGGGACATGGTAAGATGCAAGAAGCCCCTGATCCAGGGTTCATATTGATTTGGCTGGCCCTTTCCATGGGCGTACATTTCTAGTATTAGTTGATTTGTTTTCCAAATGGGTGGAACTGACTTTAATGCACACCACAACCACTGAAGCAGTAACTAAGGGATTGACCAGAATGTTTGCCATGCATGGCCTCTCTGATACCATTGTATCCGATAATGGCCCCCAGTTTACTTCATGTGAGTTTGAGATTTTCCTAGCCAACCAAGAAATCAGACATATATTAATAGCTCCTTTTCACCCTGCTAGTAATTGACTGGCTGAAAGGGCAGTCAGGTCGGCTAAGGAGGTCCTACAAAGACTTGGGCCCATAGACTGGCATTCTAGACTAGCCCAGTATCTTCTGAGCCAGCATACAACTCCCTGTTCTTCCACAAACAGGTCACTGGCTGAACTCCTAATGGGGCGCCGTTTAAGAATCACCCTTGACAGGCTTCACCCAAATTATTCCCCAGTGCTTCCCCTTGGGTCAAACAGCCAAAGCAGAGGGTTTGTAGAAAATGACCTAGTGTATGCTAGGAACTTTTCTAGGCAGCCATTGTGGTTGTCTGGATGTGTGGTGACAAGTCTTACAGAGTCCAGCTACAAGATGGGTGCATCTGGCGCCGCCATTTAGACCACCTGAGAGGACGTTGGAGCACTACACCCAGAAGTCATCTAGATGGTCCTGATGCAGAACAGCCACCGTTGCCCAAGGAAGCCTGCCTCCAGCCCACATGTAACGAGAACCTATCTGAAGAAGAAGCTGACCAGGGACCAGAACCGACTCCAGGCAATCCGCTAGCCTCATCATCGATGGAAGCCACATGACCGAAAGAAGACATCAGCCCGGCGCCATTTCCAGTGGAGTCAAGAAGATCTGGCCGCCTGCACAGGTGTCCGACATATCTAAAAGATTACGTATGCTCCTCGCTAGGAGGGAGGAGTGTTGTGTACTGACTGCAGTCTTCACTCAGGTCCATGTTTCTAGTGGAAAACACGGACCACTGCTATTGGCTGATGCCGTTTGACAGCCGGCTATAAAAAGAACTGTCAAATGGCATCAGCTGTTGCCGTTCCAGCTGGCTGCCGAGTTAGCGTGGCAGCCGCAGCAACCCTTTATGCTTTAAATAAAGTTAAAAGCTGAAGTTGATTCGGTTGTCTGCCTCAGTGATTCCGTCGCTCTACAACAGCACCTGAGTCGACCAAGGCTTGGATCTCCACCACTTCCTTACCAGGCACGAACACACTTACTGTCAGCACAAGATGCTTCACCAATGACGACTGGGGTGGAGATGTCAAAGAAGTCAAAGATGGCAAAGGTAGCAGGCCTGAAGACTTTAGAACCCAACCTACAGACTCCCATAGGCCGGGCGATGCTTGTTTTCTGCCACCGCTGACGTCGCTGCTGTGGGTGTCTTAGCAGGACACTTGGCCACAAAATGGTCTTGATTACCACAATAGAGGCATAAACCATCAAATTTATCTGCCACCGCTACCGGGCATTTACGGTGTGGCCGAGCAGCTTGCATCTGCGCAACCTGTGCAGTCAAAAGAACCACTTTCTGGCTTAACTGGGCATTGTCTGCTCTGAGCTGATCCATGATCACCCCACGAAAAGCAGAAACAAATTGAAGGGATGGCTGGAGACAAAATGTGATGACCCAGAGTGTATCAAAAATGTAACAAAAAACAAAATGTAAATAAAGGTCCTTTAATGCTTTCAATTTGGCTTCACTGTTTAATTGTTCACAGTTGAAGATTAAACTATTTTCAAAATAACATTCCAAATGAAAGAAATACAGTTCAAATTCAAAGAGCAGATAACGAAAAACAAACCAAACTGAAGAAAGTTCCATGACAGACCAGGATAAATAATTTTAAACTTCAGGAAGATAACCAGATACAGTCTGTTGGAAAAATGCCAACCAAGATAAACCTCATCCAGGAAAAACACTCATTTTTCTCCAGCGTTTGTTAGCACGCAGGTCCAAACTCTTATGCAGATCTCACACCTGCAATCCATGAAGAGGATCATGGCCCTCTCCTCCTGAGTAGACCATGTTTTTTTCCCCGATCGTCTCCTTCCTGTGTGCCCTAGGATGGATAGGGGATGGGCTTTGGTCCTCCTCTGACTGCTCAGCTGGCCTCTGCCCCTCCCCAGCCTCCTCCACCACCTCTGGAGCCATACTTCCACTCCCTGTTGGCTGTTCTTCCTCTCCCTCAGAATCAGTCTCCACCAGGGGCATGACATCTTAGGTGGTTTACCGCATCAACTGTAGTGACTGTGCAAGCAATTACATAGGGGAAACAGCCAAGTGCTGCAGACTAGAGTACATGAACACGAACTGGCTGTCCAGCGTAAAGAACAGCACTCTCAGATCTGGGCACATATGAAGGAGCATAATCACACATTCAGTTTTCAAGAGGCTGAAGTTGTTGCCGTGATATAATTGAAGGAGGACGCCTATTAAAGGAAGCCTGGTTTTCCAACAGCAATTCCATCAATAGACATATTGAACTACCACCAGCCTACTAGGCATTGAGACACCAGGAAAGACTCTGCAGGAAGAGCAGAAACCACTTCCCATTGGGGAGCAGAGACCGATGGCACCCCTACCCCCATGCCTAGGCATGTGGATTCATCCTATGAAGGCAAAAACAGACAATGAAAAAAGATAGAAGAGAAATAAAAAACAAAAAAGATACAAATAATGCCTTTCAATCTTGTTTACAACAATTATAACAAAGATAGTAGATTTACTTCTTTCATATGACTCTCTTCTTTCTGTACTATATGCTATCTAATAATCAAAGCCATAAATTATAAGTTTATTTTTCCCATCTATGTGCCTACAATAATCTTGCTGTGGTTATGACATGTATAAACAAAATGCCCTGACATTTTAAAAATTGTTTATCCCTCAATCCCAACAGGAATTTTTTTTGCTTTTAGTTATATATTAATCTTAAAAATCCTCTGAATCAGTGTATGCATTTGAATTCAGAATTTTCTAGCTTTTTTGTATCTTCCCAAACATGGTAAAATGACCCTTCTCATTGTTCACATTTTCAACATAGATTTGGAGTACCTTTATACATTTTATATAATTTTTCTGATATTATATACCAATAGTACCTCATTTTATAAAAGTTATTTTTAAGGTTATAATATCACATAAATTTCAATCCTTTCAGCCATACATTTTCCATTGTTACCTTGTATATTTTAACAGAAGTTTTTAGTTCACTTTATCATAAATTCTTTCACTTGTTGTTTTTCTCTCTGTTTCATCTTATATTTAACTTGTGGTGTTTTCTTGCCATACAAACTTAGATAAATTCTTTTGCCATTATTTAAAAGTGGCATCTGTATTTATTGCATTTATTTATTTATTTATTGCAAATTTTATATACCGCTCCCATCTCCCAGCGGGACTCGGGGTGGTTTACAGCCAAAATAAAAACAATTCAATACAATATTTAAAATACAATTAAAAAGATTAAATAAGTGGCTGAGGATAAAACAAACTGTGACATTAAAAATTAAAAGAGTTAAGACCAAATTAAAATCAATTAAAATCCCTACCAATAACTCTAGGCCAGACAGGCTTAGTGAAATAGGTGGGTCTTCAGCGCGCGCTGGAAGGTCAGAAGGTCAGGGATGGTCCTCATCTCCGGGGGTAATTCGTTCCAGAGGGAGGGTCCCGCCACAGAGAAGGCCCGCACCCTCGGGTTCGCCAGCTGGCACCGTCCAGCTGGTGGTACCCCGAGGAGGCCCGCTCTATGGGAGCACACTGGCCGACGGAAGGCTGATTGTGGCAGTAGGCAGTCCTGTAAGTACCCAGGTCCCAAGCCATGGAGCGCTTTAAAGATGACCACTAGCACCTTGAATCGTACCCGGAAAGCCACCGGGAGCCAATGCAGCTCTTGCAGAAGTGGTGTAACATAGGAGCTCCGAGAAGCCCGCAAAACCACTTGCGCGGCCGCATTCTGCACCAGCTGGAGCCTCCAGATGCTCTTCAGGGGGAGCCCCATGTAGAGAGCATTGCAGTAGTCTAGATGGGAGATGACAAGGGCGGATGTGACCGTGCGAAGTGCACCCCGATCCAGAAAGAGCTGCAACTGGTAGATCCTAGAGACCTGACAAAAAGCCTTCCTGGCGATGGCCACTATATGTTCTTCTAACGACAGCTGTGTGTCCAGGAGGACACCCAGATTGCGTGCCCTCTCTGTAGGGGCAAGAATTCCCCCCCCCATGGCCAGTGATGGGGTTAACTGGCTATATTGGGGTGCCGGAAAGCACAGCCACTCGGTTTTGGCCAGGTTGAGCGGAAGCCTGTTTCGCCCCATCCAACCCCGCACAGCCTCTAGGTTGTATAAAATGAAACATCAATTTGGATAAAAAAAAATCACATAAAATATCTGAACAATGATATTTACAATTTTAATCCTTTTTAATTTCATTCCAACTTCATTAATTTTTTAAACTTCATTCTATGACTTAACACAATCATTTTGAAGTAACATACAACGCATATTTGTCATGAGTTAGACAAATTATTTTACTTTTTTCTCAATCTTAAACTCGTTTTCTTAATCAAGAAATTTTCATTAGCTGTGTCAATAAAAAATATAGATGATATTCACTGGATACAAGAACAGCTTCAATATGTATCAAATATGTTAGGCTAGTCATTACCTTATAGATGAAATCAGATGACCAGAGAGATGATGTTTTGGAGGAAGCACAGGGATATTCTTTGATCCCTTGTCACTGGCCAAACTCCATTACCACCTATTTTATTTTTCTCCCAATATTTGCAGTTTGGTTTTCCTAGTTTGTTTCTCATCACCTCTTCCATTTTCTCTAAGTTCCTATCTTTTTGTATTAGCGTGTTCAGTAGCCAAGATTGATAGAAATTTTAATTAATCAATTGATGATGACTGAACAAAAAAGATTCAACCCTGTTCTTGACTCTTATAATATATTTCATCATTCTGATTTCTCACGAACAATATCATCTGGGGAGAAAATTGTGATTCATATGTCAATCTTCATCTCTGGTTTCTGTGATTCTCAAATCCTTACATTGATTATACATGCACTTAGATAATAATTTATGCCCAAAATCAGCACTTGTCACATTTCAATTTACAGACAGGTTCCCACTGTGGACATATGAGACTGTAATTATGAGGAAATGTGATGGTAAAGACAGAGGTAAAATCTATAGCTTTATTATTACTAAATGAACACACAAATAAAACAACAACAATAATTATATGCATAAGATAAATTAAAAGGAAGTCTAGAATAAGTGGATACCTACTCTGAATATATGTGAACATTTTGGAAGCTAGACACATCCATTCACAGATATCTGGGAAAAGCGGAATCTCTTTTTGTGTGAGTCAAGTCAACAAGAAGTGCCTGTTATTTCTTAAAACAGACCATTGTCTTCCTAAGAGAACTCTTGTTTGATGTGTGGAATATGTCACAAGAAATTAATGGTCATGGTATGGAAATAACTATGTAAACATCTTGATCAGTAATTTATGTTTCCGTTACTGCTGTCTAAAAGCTATCAGACAAAATGACATGTGCAAATAATATTTTGTCTTATCCGTGCATAAAAGAGTGATAATGTGAGATGAGAGGTCTATGTTATGTGCTTTAACAGTTTGGGCATATTAGGAAGTGGCAGTGTCTAGCTGATCTTCGAATTTAGAAATTATGTACAGTCAGGTCTGGTTACTAGGTGGATGGGGAAAATTTGGAAAATTTCAGTGCTGTTGGCTAGCTAAAAAGAAAAAAATACCACCAGCCATGAAATCATAAGAAAGTGATTTCACTGTGCAAATTTTAACCGAAATGGAGAATCGAAGTATTGAAAATTATTTTATAACTTAAAAGTATTTTTTATTTATCATGTATGTTACTTTTCATATTGAACCTGTGTGGATGGATCTTTTCATTAAGGGTTTGGTCTGGGGTGGTGGCTGTTCAGAGTGAGTAAGATGCCAGTATGACTACAGAGAAAATGGTGTACTCCATATCCATTCTTTGTGTGAACGATGAGCAATTGGCAGTACAGTCACGAGGCACTTGATAAGATAATTTTAGCCATGGCTAAAATTAATTGGAAAAAGATTGCTTAAAAGGAATAGAACACAGCAAATAAATAACAAGTCAGGAATGTGTCTGGCATTGCTTTTCCTCCAGCAACTGCTGTCAGTGTCCTGATTTTCACTGACTGAATTGGTAAATCTTTCTTTCAGTTTCTTACTTCAGAATACAACTATAGAAAAAATAGAAATAGATTTTTTAAAATTCTGTCTTTATTATTTTATAAGTAACTTAAGGCATAAACATGCATAATAAACTTAATAACCTCCAAAATTTGGTTTAAGACCTGAAATGAGGTTACCTCCATTGCAAAATTAATAAAAGTATTTACCCCAGAGTTACAAATTTATCTTAAATCTGAGTAAACATATACAGTATCTGTACATGTCTAATACAAAATGTCCCCATAATAAAATTATTATAGTGAAAGAATAATTTAATATTTAATTTATACATTATTTCTTTCCCAAATAATAAAAAATATTTAAAATTATATTAAAATGTACATGTTAACTAAAATAACTTTGCATTTTGCAGTTACATAAAACCCAACAGCAAAATAATATTGTAGCAGAAAAATGAATACTTTTGATGCTAAAAAGTCTTAAAACTGTTTGAAGAAACCCTAAAAAGTTCTACAACAGTTTTGTTTTTCTAACCACATCCTCTGTACCTTTAAAATGCATTTATGGCAAAAGTATTTAATTTTGATCACACAAAATTCTACTTCTTATTACAATAGATTGAGCAAACAAGAATTCTAACATTTTATATGAACAAATGTGGCAAATAAAAATTGCCTTGTCTTAAAAATCTTAATTATAAGGCAAAAAACAAATCTAGATTACGCTACTGGAAGTTTGCAAATATCCGGTGCAAGAAATACATCTGTTAAGAGATGCTGTACGGGGGAAAATAACACATAGGCATAATTACACCCACATAGTTCACAGCCTAATAATAGTTTTAATCAATAATGTTACAGCTATTTGTGTCCGAGAAATTGCTGATTCCCAAATAGAATAGCAACATATGCAATGTTTCTGAGTTTCTCTGCATTGCTCTTTGTGCCATTTGTATTCTTGTCCTTCTAGGAGAATTGTGAGAAAATAGCAATTCTTTGGACAGATTTTACCAATTTTCACATAATGAAAATTTGTACACAAAAGGATGGAGAGACTTGTGATTCTCCAAGAATTGATTAATTACAACACTTAACAGCTTTCACAATCATGACAAATGGTTACTGAAGCTATATTTCATTTGAAGGGCTCAGTTTCTTCATCTCTAATATAGACACAATATTGCAGAGTTACCTATCTACTTTCAGCATTCAGTATATCTTGTGAAATTTAATAAGTGTGTACATCACTTATTAACTACAGTATGGAATGGTGATAAAGCAATCATTATAAACCCAATGCCACCAAGATAATTTTAATAACAGGTAAGAACTCAATCACTGGATTGCTCAGTGGAGGCAATTCAGTTGTGAATCTTCTGTAACAACGTCCTTATGCTTGAAATCATCTAATGAATTTCCTCTGCTGAATGAGGAAGATGTTTAGTAACTATAGTATATTAATTCCTCTTTCACTTAATTTCTCAATTACCTGACCACAATCATTTTGGTTCTGTTTTTACATTGATTTATGCATTTGTAAAAAAAGAATCTGCACAGATATTTAGATGCATTTTTATGCACATGTGTGCTAATATACATTTTTTGTATACGGACATACTAGTTAGGTTTTATTTTTGTTTGTTTGTTTTATCTTTGGCATTTTTTGTAAGAAATGTCCCAAAATACTGTGAATGTATTTGTTTAGTACAAGTTCATATCCATCTTTTTTTGTTTTTCTTATATGTATCCATGTACTCATAACTATGTTTTTACTTATACCTAATATCTTGTAAGCAATTGACAAAATAAATAAATAAATCCTCAACCACATAAACTCATTTGGTGATTTTGAGCCACTCATTTTTTTTTAGTCCAATCATCATCATCACCATCAGATTTTTGACAAATATGGAGTACAATATGTATAAGCATTTCAATTCACATACTAGATAAGATTCTGATAATATTATTATTTATTAAATTTGGTTGTTGCCCATCTTGTCATAAGGCAATATGTGCAATAATCTTGAAAAATCAGATTCTCAACTGTTATTATTGCTGAGATAGGTTAATTAGAAATAGGTTTTCTTGGAATTTCAGCTGCTCTGGCACCTATTCTACCTATTCAGGATTTTAAATTGATGTATTGCTTTAGTCTTAAATTGTTTAATTAGCTCATTCGGTTATTTTCCACATGGACCTGTATCAATAACTTTACCAATCTAGATATACAACCATAGATAATTAATTTATTAATTTATTAAATTTTTGTGCCATCCTAACTTCCCTACAAGGTGAATCTGGGAAGCTTACAGGTTATAAAACAAGTTAAAAATAGTTAGATGATTAAAACAACACAGATTTAAAATAGTGCATAATTATTGACATAATGACATAGTTCTGGTTTTCCTAAGTAATAGAAAGCAAGACTAGATTCAAGCACTCTATGAGATGTTCTGCAATAGAAATTATAAATCATCCTTGGAATAGTTGGCTGCCTCAGCTTTATTAACCCAGTTTTATTTTTATCCTATCCCTAGGTTTATCCTGCTCTTTCCAATGCAACAAATGAAGGAAGGTACAAACACATGAAATAAGAGACCCAGGATAATATATCACTATGCTAGCAGCTCTTGCTATCACCACAGCAATGGCTGATTTATACTGAGTGTTATGCTTTTCAGTTTCTAAGAGATCTATATATATGAAATAGGTATCACAATCAAGTAACACTGTCATATCAATTTCCTGAAGAGAGTTACTTGCTTTAATTAATAGATTTTATGACTGACAGCTTGTATGAAATTATTTTTTTCTTAACCTTAATTATTGGACACTTACCGGTATTTGTTTGACTAAGAGTATACAGATTATTGATATTATAAATTAAAGCTCTTTTATAGGTATCACTTGCAATGTTGTACCAAAAAGAAGAATTATTGCAGCCACTTGTTTAACAGTAATTGTTATTACAAATAGCAATAGAAAATTTCTGCAAATACTATAATCACTTTGAATGTCTAAGAAAAGCCAGATCCTGTTCTTTAAATACAATTGTAACTTCCCCTCAATGATATCCCCACCACCACCACAACTTGACATATCTTGTAAAAAGTACAGCCTATAGCTTGAGAAAGAATGTGTTTTTCTGAAGCTATTGTGGTTTGGTCGACTCCCTAGAATTGCCACGTGGGAATAATTGTTTGAGTCTGTTAGAAAATTTGAGCATTGAAATGCAAATACTCTCATCTTCTGAAAAAGATCAAGCATTAATAATTGCTTTGATACTAACAACTACTTGGATAAAGGACTGCGTAACTGTTTTTTATCCTACTTATTTTCATTTATACTTAGTTTTTCCTGTCTTGCTTTAAATGAACTCTTTCACCTAACATCCTGCAATTTGCATTGGCATATATTGCTACAGCTGCTTGTTTCGATGACTCAAATAAAAAGTATAGGTACTGCAAACCTACTCTCAATTTATCAAGGCCATGACATGTTTTTACTTGCCACACCCATAAAGAAACAATGCCAAAAATAAGGGCATTAACTTTCATGGTCACACACCTTGCTATGTAGGTAAATTATAAAACGGGCTTTTACCAATTGCTGTTAAAAACAAAATAAGCAAGAGAAAGAAACTGTAAGGTCCCAAAATATACTCGAGTCACCAAAGAGAGAGACTCAAGAAGAGGCTTGGAAAAAAACATCTGCTTTAATTTGTACAAAGAAGAGCAGGATAGACATTCCACAACATACAAAGAGCATGCAGTGAAAGGCCACATCTTGGGGAAGATATGGTGTCCTCCTTTTATACCTTCAGAGACATCAGCTTAGTACCCAATTCTGGTCTCCTGGTCCATGCCTTTCTTGTAGCCCTGCATTGACCATGAAGCAAGGAAGAGGGGTGGGGGCTGGTGCTTAACAACACAGGTATTTGCCTGGTGTAACCCTGCCAAACTAGGACATATTCCATTCCAAAATAACAGACGTTAGATCACCGGTAGAAGAAAATGGCAGAAGCAATTCTAATTCTTACAGGAGCAAAGCAATTCTTACAGAAAAGGAATGCAAGTTATTATTATGTCCCTTCATTCTACCTTTTCTACTATTATGTCCCTTCAAAACAAAAGAACCGTAGCAGGCTTTACAAAAGCAATTTAATTTATTTCTTCCTGTCTTAATGTCACCAAAGAGGATTAAGTGAGAAGATCTTTGTACTTATGCAACAGTGTGAATCATATTCCTGAGAATCAGTCCTGCAAAATACTTGTAGTACGAGTGCGAAACCTTAAAAAAGGGCAAAGCTATAGTCCCTCACACCATCGTCCCATCGTCTTATTAAAAGAAAAAGAAATTTAGTGTTGATAAAATCATACTTTGCTAAATGAAAAAGAGCCAAAATCAGTGTTTCTGTTCTTGGGTGCTCTTCAGTTAAATAATTTCAACCTGCAAAAATTCTTAGCGATGAATAAGTTTGCTTGCTGGGGAATTTTGGATACTGAAATCCAACCAGGATTAGTATGGAATACCAACTCCGAGAAATGCAATACCTGAAGATTGCAGAGAGGGGAAGATTGATCTAATCTGAACCAGTATGACCATGTGGTCAGTCACAGCCTTGAAAAGCTTGTCTTCAATCTCAGGCCATAGTAGGAGTTAAAAAGATAAACTAGGAATTACTTCTAACAGGAACAGCAGTTCAAACTAGAGTAATTTACATCCATTAAAAACAATTTAATCTGTAAAGTATTTTACAGATTGATCCAAATGTATCCCAGGAAATTGTTGCTATAATATATAATATAATATGATATGATATGATATGATATGATATGATATGATATGGTATGGCATGGCATGGCATGGCATGACATGGCATGGCATATAATAATAATTTTAAAATAAATGCTCTCTTTTCTTTCTACTGAGAAATATTGTATTGGATGATGTTGTGTAAATGAAAAGATTACAGCAAAGTAATGTTTGTATTACCTTTAGAGACTGGGGCTAATATGGGTTTTATTGTAGGGAACCTACATTACCAAATTAACTATGAAAGTATATGTTATGGTCAGAAAAAAAAATCACACTAAATGTCTAGAATTGTGGGAAAGCTTCTTGCATTTTAGCCCTGATGATTCAGCTATGATTAGTTAATCGAAACAGATTCTTTACAGTTCATGAGTCATAGCCAGTTTTAAAAAAAACTTTAACAAAAGTAATGTCCTCTGAAATCTTAGGTGGAATTCATTGTGTGATTCTACCAGGGAAAGACATTTCCATTGATTCAATGATTGGAAGTCATTTCCTTTGTACTAGATGACTTTCCACTTAGCTGGAAAATTAACTCTCCAGCATATAGTTTAAGGATGTCTGGACAATTTCAGTGGAAGAAGATGAAAAAGGCCCACTATGGTAGTAGATATCTGCTTGACCAATGAGAGATTTTTCTCTTAATATCTCCATAGATGTGAATAAGGATACTATTAATTTGTTTTGATAGTCTTCTGCCAGAGAAAACAGAGCTTGGAGAGGGGCTCACATGCCCTCCCCCCTGCTCCATTTTTGCTGGCAGAGACACTGTGGGCCGGTCCTTTGCTGTTTCCAGGCACTGAGTTTGACACACTTGATCTAACTGGTAAATTGTTTAGTTTGTGGAGTCCAGTGATGGCACTTTGAGAAGGGGGCAAATTAAGGCCACTTTAAGATGTAGAGAAACAACCCCCTCACTCAAGGAAGAATTGTAGGAACCATCTCTGTGTGATTATAAAAAAGAGACCAAACCTATCCCTGATTTTGTCCGACACTGCTTATTCTCTCTGCCTACTGAATAGAGACCCTGTTGCCTATTGTAGTGAGCAAAGACAACTTTTAAGTGAGTTAGAAAAGAAAAAAAATCTTTCTTCCTGAGGTCTTTAATGTTCTTCTTTTTTATAACAAACTTTATTGATTATACAACTAAAACAACAAACAAACACATACACACATACATAACACACACAAAAAGGGAATATATATATGTGTGTGTGTGTGTGTGTGTGTGTAAGGTTTTTTGAGCTGATAAATAATTAATACCTACAGAATCCTGTAGGTATTGATAAATACCTACAGGACCGCATCCTACCGGTGATCTCCAGCAGGCCAGTGCGTGCACACAGGGAGGGCCTTCTCCGGGTTCCGTCGGCTGCCATGTGTCGCCTGGCGGTCCCGAGGGGTAGGGCCTTCTCTGTGGCGGCCCCTGCCCTCTGGAATACTCTGCCACCGGAACTGCGTACCGGCATGGACCTGAGGTCCTTCAGGCGCGCGCTGAAGACCTGGCTTTTCGAGCAGGCCGGCCTGGGCTGAGAGAGGGTTTTAATTTGTCTCCATTGCTTTTTAGTAATTTTAATTTGGGGGTTTTAAGGGGGTGGGGTGGGCTTTTATATTTGGCCAAATATTCAATTTAATCTCTTTTTAATTTTTGTATCATTGTTGGGGTTTTGGATTGGCTGTACACCGCCCTGAGTCCCTAGGGAGAAGGGCGGTATAAAAATTTTATAAATACAAAATACAAATACAAATAATTAAATAAGGGAGACTAGGATAGATCTATTTCGAGCTAGTTAGCTCTCTTCAGCTCTCTTCAACTAGCTTGAAATAGATCTATCCTAGTCTCCCTTATTTAATTATTTATCAGCTCAAAAAACCTTACACACATGTAAACAAAAGACAATGAAACAAATAGCTTTCTGTCGGTATGGTCTCTGGTGATGAGCCGAAAGACAGAAAAGAAAGCAGTATGCTTTCTCCCTTAATTGGGGCTTAACAGGGTGTTGTAATACAAAGTGTGTATATATATATATATATATATATATATATATATATAAAACTATTCCATTATCAACAGTCTGTGATTCCTTATTAGTTATCATTATTGGTGTCATATTTCCAAATACATCTTAATGCGAATATATAGTTACTACCACTTTTTCAATTTAACAATATTTACTAATGTACTTTCTATTTTTGTTCTACCCAGTCATACCAGCATTCCCAGCTCTTATAATACTCTGATGATTCTTTATCCTTAAGTGCTAATGTTAATTTATCCATCTCTGCACAAGCTACTATCTTCTGAATGATCATTTCCTCTGTTGGAATATCAGCTTGTTTCCAACATTGTGCAAAGATAAATCTAGCTGCTGTGAGAATATGTAATGTTATATATTTGGCTTTTTTGGAAAATTGTCTATTAAATATTTCTAATAGAAAGAATTCTGGTTTTAATTCAATTTGTTCCGTTGTTATTTCTTCTAACCATTTTTTAATTCTACGCCAATATCTTTGGGCTTCAGTGCAGGACCATCACATGTGAAAGAATGTTCCGTGTTTCTTTTTACACTTCCAACAGTTTGGATTCATGTTAGGAAACAACTTTGCTATTCTCAAAGGGGAGAGATGCCATCTATATAACATTTTATAGGCATTTTCTTTATATGTTGCTGATTTTGTAATTTTATTATTCCTAATCCAGACCTTTTCCCATTCTAATAATGTAATACTACGTCCTATATTTCTACTCCAAGCTATCATGTTGCCTTTGACTACTTCTTCTTCTAATTGTTTCTAAGAGATAATTATAAAATTTTGTTATATTTTTTTTATCAGGACCTAATAAGATTTTATCTAGTTGTTGTAGTTTACCGTAGATTCCAAAGTTTTTTTTATCTTGTCTATATCTATTTTGAATTTGCAGGTAAACCCACCAATCTACTCTTAGCCCTTGTTCTTGGAGGTCTTGCCGTGATTTTAAAGTTCCTTGCGCATCTAGGAGGTCCTTGTATTTTATCATCTTATTAAGATCCAAATTGTTTGAGTGTATCATCACCTCCATCGTTGAGATCCAGATTGGGATTTTTAAATAATTTTTTTAAAAAATTCCAAGTAGCCAATAAAGAGTCTCTAGTTACGTGTCTGTGGAAATAAATCTGTTTAGTTTTTCCGATGTCCCATAAAAATGCATGCCACCCACTCTGTAAATCGTGGCCTTCTAGAGATAAGATTCTTTTATTCGACAGATTTACCCACTCTTTCAGCCAAAATAAGGAGGCTGCACTATGATATATTTCCCAATTTGCCATACCCCCTCTGCTCTTCATATCTTGCATCGCCTTTAATTTTATCTTCGGTTTCTTCCCTTGCCAAATTAATTTAGTGGTTATCCTATTAAGTTCCACAAAGTAATTTTTATGTATTTTTATTGGTATTGTTTGGAATAAATAAATAAGTTTAGGAAGAATGTTCATTTTAATAGTAGCAATCCTCCCTAATAGGGAGATTTGCAGTTTGACCCATATCTCTAAGTCTTTTTTTGCTTTTTGTAACAATTTACTATAGTTATTTTCCATTAGAGTTTTACAGTGGGCCGTCAGCCAAATTCCTAAATATTTAATTTTTTTTACCACTTGTAGTCCCATTGTCTTTTCCAATTTTAATTTCTGTTTTTCTGTTAAATTCTTAGTTATTAATTTAGTCTTTTCCCTATTAATTTTAAGTCCTGCAACTTTCCCAAATTGCTCTAACTCTTTCAATAATTCTTGACCTGTTTCAATTGGTTCCTCTATAAAAAAGACCATATCATCCACAAATGCCTGCAGTTTGTATTCTTCTTTCTTAATTTTTAACCCCTTTATTTCTGGGTTTTGTCTAATTCATGTAAGAAATGTTCCCAAAGATAATATGATGAGCAGGGGGGATAATGGACACCCTTGCCTAACTCCTTTCTCTATTTTTATTGAACGCATATATTCTCTGTTAATTATATTTGCCCTTTGTGAATCATAAATTGTAGTCACTATATTTTCAAATTTAGTGCCTAAATTCATATTGTAGATTTGTTGAATTAGGAATTGCCAATTTAGATTATCAAAGGCCTTCTGTGCATTCAAGAAGACAACGGCTATTTGTTTTTCCGGATGAGCTTCATAGTACTCCAAAACATTTAACACTATTCTTAGATTGTTTCTGATTTGTCTATTAGGGAGGAATCCGTTTTGGTCTTCATGTATATATTCATTCAGTATTTTTTTTAGTCTGTTTGCTATAATTGTAGTAAATATTTTATAGTCAGTATTTAACAGAGAAATTGGTTTATAATTTTGTATAAATCTTAAATCTGAATCCTCTTTCGGGATCAACGAAATTAGTGTCTTCTTCCATGAATCCGGCATTCTGGCTGCCAATAGAACTTCATTGTATACTTCTACCATAAGAGGCCCTATTTGCTCTCCTATTTTCTTATAAAGCTCCCCTGGGATCCCATCAGGTCCTGAATTTAATTGTTTTTTTGATTTCAATTGCTGTTTTTAACTCGGGCCACGTAATATCTTTAGTTAACATTTCTTTCATCTCATCCTCAATTATTTTATCTTTTGTTGCACCTAAATAGTTTCTTATCATATCTTCATTTACCTCTTTCTTTTTATAGAGATCTTCAAAGAATTTACATGCAATTTCTTTTTTCTGCTCTATTCCCTGCTGAACACCCCCATTTTTGTCTATTAATTGATAAATCAATCTTTTCTGTTTTTGTTTTTTGAGTCTATAGGACAACCATCTTCCTGGTTTATTAGCCTGCTCAAAAAATATTTGTCTAGCTATATTCAACTTTGTGACCATTTCCTTCCTGTTCAATTAAGTTTAAATTGTTTGATTATTATCATCTGATTTTGCTTGGAGTCTTTTGGGGAGTTTTGTAATTGAATTTCTAATTATTTAATTTTTTATTTTAGTTCATTTTGTTGGGCGTATTTTTCTTTATTTCTCCTAGCAGTGTATGATATCGCTGTGCCCCTTATTATTGCCTTCATTGTATCCCAAATATTCTGCTTCGTAGTTACTTCATTATTATTTTCTTTTTAAAAAAAATTTAATTCCTCCTTAAGTCTATTCATAAACTCTTTCTCTTTAGTTAACTGTATATTTAGAGTCCACCTTTTCCTTGGTTTTTTCCTACCTTTCCACACTATTTGAATAGGATTGTGATCTGTCCATTCGTTAGGTAAAATTTCGATCTCTTTTAGTTCATCTGCTAGTTCACCATTCATCCACACCATATCAATTCGTGTCCATGACTTTCCTCTTTTTCCCCTGACTACTGTGATCTGTGGTCCGCAATGGCATTAAAGTCCCCAAGATACAAATATTCCTTTTTTCTAATTCCACTATTTTTTTGTGTAATTGTTTAAAAAATTCTTTTTGATTATCATTAGGGGCGTAAATCACTACTAGTAAAATTGGAATTGATTTAATCCAAATTTGTAAAGCCAGAATTCTTCTGTTAGGATATGTCAAAATTAACTCTGCTTTCATATCTTCTTTCATGTATATTGCTATTCCTTTCTTTTTCCCAGGGTCTGCTGGCGACGTATACAAATTCCCTAGTTTGGGGCATTCTAGATATTTTTCATCTTCCTTCCTTATGTGAGTTTCTTGTAAACATATTATATCTGCATTTTGTTTAATTAGCTTAGTTAATATTCTTTTCCTTTTTATTCTACAGTTCAGGCCATTTATGTTAATTGATAATATTTTCTTTTCCTCGTCCATTACTTAATTAATTCTTGCTCTTTGTCTTGTAGTTACTCCTGTCTCTCCCTGTAGTTGATTCTGTTCCTCTCTCTCTTATTTCCTATCTCTATTCTTTTGGTAGTCTTGATCGTCTTGTGAGTTTGATTCTAATTCGTCCTTACTACTTGTTTCTTCTGAACCTACCAATCGTTCATAGAATTCTTGGGCTTTTTCCACGGAAACTATTCTGACTCTCCTTTCTTCCCATGAAATTAACATCCACTCCGGGATTAACCATCTGAATATAATGCCTTTTCGATTCAGTTGATTTGCCAAGAATTTATAGTCTCTCCTTTGCTCTCTCACTCTTCTTGGGATTTGTTTAAGCACTAGAACATCTTTCCCTTTATATGTAATTGTCTCTTCTCTAGATATTTTATATATAACATCCCAAACCTTTCTTCTAGCAAATCTTACGTGGACCTCTTTTGGATATTTATGGCATCTTGCATAAGTTGTATTCACTCTGTAGACCTCGTCCAGCTCTTTCAGAATAGCATCCTTATCTTTTTCCAACAATTCTGCTAGTATTCCTGCCATTACTTGTTCCAAATCCTCTTCTTTGGATTCCAATATGTTCTGGAATCTTAAATATGCTGTGGCCTTATCCATTTCTAGGTAGACCAGGGAGTCGTCCATTTCTTTACTCACGTTTCTTAATTGTTCACTGACCATTTCCAACTTCTTTTCAGTTTGTTCAGTCCTTTTCTCGACCTCCTTCATTGCTGATTCATTTCTCTCTAGTGCTTGCTGTATTATTCCAATTTTTTGATCCAGCTTTGAGATATCTAATTTCATTTCTGCTTTTCAATTCCCCACCTCTTTTTTAATTCATTTGTGTCAGCTCTTGACTCAGTATGGTTTTTTGTCATTATTTCCTGAAGTTTCAACATAGATTCTTGTAGAATAAAAAGAGTTGATTGAATATTAGCATTTTCTCTCCAGATAATGTTTCCTGAATTGTCTTTTGTGCCATCACTGAGGGCAATGCCATCACTGTAGTTTGTACTGAGGTAATCTTCTTCCCAGATTTAAGCATTATATTAGCTATAGAAGTCATCTCTTGTAAAATTTGTTTCTGTTTTTGTATTATATTAAATACGTTATCCCAAATTAACATTCGCAATTGAAATGTATCCAATGGTAGTAGCCACTACTCTAATTAGTTTAGTATGTTAATAAATTAAACACACCTATCAATATAATATTCCCCAACACAGTTAATTTCTAAATCAAATACCTGGATTTATAATTCCTAATATTATCTCAGATTTCTCTGTTTAAATTTTAAATATTACTGAACTCTATATCTATAAATGTTATGAAATTCTCAATATTATAAAATAGTACTTCAAATATTTATAAACCTAATTAAAGGTATATTAATCTTACTATACAACAATTGGTTATTTAATCTATAATAATCACAATTAATCACAATTAATTATTTAGTCTACTATAATCAACTCTTATAATCAAATATCAATACTAAAATAGTTAATTAATTATCACCTCCTTTTTTTGTATTGAAGCCAGATGTAAATACCAATATTTACTAATATATCAATTAAATCATATAAAAAATCCCGTTACCACATTCATAAATCAGTTGAGTTGGTGTCAGGGGATAATTACATTCAGCAGGAGTTATAGGCACAAAGTGTCTTCATATAGCAGTTCAGTTCGTTCTCTCCGAATCAGAAATTTCCTTCACCAAACAAACCAGAAGTGCAGTCTTGCTGAGTAATGTCTCTGGCTTTATAGTCTCACTGTACTTTCCATTATAACTGTTCCACCTTTCATTCAGGAATCCTGCAAGTCAATTTCTAAATTTCATATAGTGTCTTTCTTTGGTAAATCTCCTCCACTTATTATGGCTCCATGTCAATAGTCCAAAAAAAAAGTCAGGTTAATCAGGCTTCGTCTGTGGGTTCTTTAAAGTTACAGTAAAGCTATTTGTTTCCTCCCTTCCGATCTCCCTCCAGTTTCAAATTCGTCCTTCCACTCTTTTCGAAATCCCAAATCAAATCTCTCCCACTTTCCAGATAGTAAGGTCGTTATTCTTCCCCCCCCCAATTATTGTCAGTCACTCAGTTCTCTCCGCTTTTTCTTAACTTTTCTTTGTAATCACTCACGTTCTTATTCTCTTCCATCTCACGAGCCCTTTCACTTTCACTGCCACTTGTATCTGCTTTGGCCGCTGCTTTCGTGCTTCGCTCCAACCAATTTTCTCCAGTGTTTAATGCTCAATCAGGATCGCAAATTCCTTTACTTCCACTCCTCTTTCACCACAGGCTGTCACTCACTCACTTCCTCTTGTATGTAATGATCTGGACTTCGGACCGCCATTACTGGCGGTCTCTTGATGTCGGTCTCTTCAGGGTCTCTCTGTGTCACGATGAGAATCGCCTTCTCCACACCGCAACTTGAGTCTCCCCACACCGGCACGTTTCTCTGCAGGATACTTTCACCCCTAAGGGTCACTCCAACAGCAAGGAAAGGTAACTTGAAGCCCAGAGCAAGCTTCAGCACCTCCACTTGTCCTCGTCACCGGAAGTCGAGGTCTTTAATGTTCTTGAACAGCAGGAAGACAGACTTTCTAATTCCTGTTCAGCAACCAGGTTGATTTAAGTATAAGGGCTAAAAAAAACGCTCAGTCATTTTCAAGCAAAGATTCTTTTATATTTAAAAAAATTAACTTTATTGTATGTATCTATAATTGCTAAGACAATTTAAATGCTAAAGCAGAATAACTTTGATACATGTGGCCAGTTTAGAAACAAAAGAAAAGAGGCAAAAATTCTCCAGATCAGTGAAGTTCAAGATATGTTCAAGCTGCATTATTTGAATCTTCTTTGCATTGAAACTAATCCTAGTGTCTTCATGCCTCTATGTATTATGCTGTTTTAGCAATATTATAGACGTGCTTAGCAATACATACTTCTGGAATGTTTCTCTGTTTTCCTGTCTAACTTATAAACTTTTCATTTTCTGGTGGTTTCTTACCCAAGCTGTGTTTGTTTGGATTTTTGAGCTCATTCAAAATTGATTAAGTGTTGTTACCGAGCCTCTTAATCTCTGCAGTCAATAATAATTGGCACCACCAGCATCTTATTCACACCTTTTTTTTATAAAACCAAAAAACAAAACCCTAAAAGTTTCAGTGAACCAGAGTGCTCTGTAGAGAAAACCTGCAGTCATGTCCTTATGACTGTAAAGTCAGCAAAAAATTGTTCTAATTGCTTTCTAGGATTGCCAATTTTCTTCTTAATTTTTAAATCTACATCTAATTCCTTACACACTCTCTCTCTCTCTCACTTTTATAGAAATTCCAAGTCATTCTTTGTGGATTTTGTTACTTTTTTTTCTGTAACATTCTCTTCTGAAACAGACATTAGACTTTAAAATCGTATAAACTCTTATTTCAATCTACTTGTCAATTTCACTAACCAGGTGTAGAACCCTTAGTCCTTCCAGGTACACCAGACAGGAAACATAACTAGAGGAACTAATTCTATTGCTAGGCTACATTAGGCTACATTAACAGACTCTTATAAGCCTGGAAGTAAAAAACAAAACAAAAAACTTCTCACCACCTCATTTAAGCAAATAATACCTAAATAACTCTACTGTTTGCTTTTCCAGAAGTGATTTCTTCACCTGCTAGACTATCGGTATTTTAGAAGCTAAGAATTAAGTGAAAAGACTCGTTTCAAAACTTACCATATAGGCAGATCCTTATGCTTGATATCTAATTTAAGACTTGTCAAATTAATTGTATGAAGAGATTAATCATTTTAAAATAATGGTGCAAATGCATGAGTTTCTTAAGTGTTATTGTATAGAGAGATGCTATAACTCTTTACTGTTAAATAAATCAGTAAAGATAATATTTCAAAAAGTCTAAATAGATTGTGTAATGTTGTGCAGTATTTAGAAAATACACAGATATACTTATCAAAATGAATAAAATAGGGGAAATATTTATCCACATTTTTCAAAGAGAGCAGGTTTTTTTAATGATAATTCATCAAACAAACATCCTCAATGTTTTTTCTGAGTATATTTGCAATCCCTACATTATTTATGAAAATTTAATTATGTGTGCAGTCTTTTTTATTTTTTTTAGTGTCAATAGAATGCTTGAAAAACAGACATCAACACTGACAGAAGAATAATCATGTTAAATATATTTAATTTTAATTAAATCAAACTACATATAATAAAATCACTTTAACTCATTGTGTGCTGTCACAGCCAGTCTATGGGAATGAGTTAGTTACTTAGGAATTGTGAGCTGTCCCCTTAAGGAAATGCATCATGGGAAATGCAGTTAAAGGTATCCTGGGAAATGTAGTTCATGTCATGTGCCCACATCTATAATCCTGATTGGCCACTAAATTGACCCTCGAGGGGTTGAAGGAGGTTGCCCTCCATTCTTACCTGCACTCATGTACTGATAACATCGTTTCCTTCTATTGCTACGAGATGGGTTAGGAGATAACCATTTTCCACGTACAAGGCAGGTATACAAAGGATTGATCATTGAAAGAGGAACTTCGTCACAAATGTGAGTCATGAGGATACCTGATGTACCAATAAATGAACTTTGTTATGGAAGCTTTGTTGAGTTATCAATCTGTATCTGCATATGTTTGTGCTAGAGACAGAACACATTGTCATATTTACTGTTGGTTAAAATGTATCCCACTGGCATAAAGGCTTAAAAGCCAATTGGAACAGAGGTGGTATTCAGCAGGTTCTGACCAGTTCTGGAGAACTGGTAATGGAAATTTTGAGTAATTCAGAAAACTGGCAAATACCACCTCTAACTGGAAATTTTACAGTATCCTTCCCCTGCCATGCCCACCAAGCCATGCCCACAGAACCGATAGTAAAAAAAAAATTGAATCCCACCACTGAATTGGAAGATGTAAGTCTGGTAAACATTGTAGGTCCCTGATATATAGGCTAACTGAGACAAATCAGTTGCACAAAAATATACTTGCAAAAGCAAAAACAACCTCACTAATGCAGCACAGGGAAACCAAGAACTTGTGCAATGACTATTAGGGGCCCCAATCTTTTCCCGTGTGATCTGAAACAGTACTGAGTAATGATGATATTTGATAAAGTTCGGCTATTTAAATGGGCCCTTCAATTCAAGTATGATTGCTTTTCCACAAGATGAGATGACTATATGACAGGACTTATTTGCATGCACTATTTAGCTTTTCTTGCTTGTAGGGAAAATCAGCCTGTAAACTGTTACTTATTTTTTTTATCAGATGAAAATTATTTCTTTTCATCGTAAATAAAGGCTTTGAAAGGCCATTTTTGTGCACCTCAAATATGTAAAAGTGACAATTAAAGCACTTGAAGAGCAAATTAATATAAAATATCACCCCATTTTTTTATGATGACATTTTTCTATTGCTGATTTTCAATGCAAAGTTATTTTTACATATTCTATGATTTAAGGTTGTTGTTTTTTTTGAAAAAAAAGCTAAAACGACTAAGAAGGCATGCTATATGGTGCAAGAATCCAGAGTACAGCATACTACTAGGTCCAGGACTGACAACTGCCCTTTGCATGCCAGGTTTGCAATCTCTAAGGGCTACAATACATGCTACAATATAGACTTGAGTTTCTCATACTTAAAGGCTTACACAAACCAATATAAGTTGTCAATTTATTTGAAACAGTGGCCTTCATCCCTCCTGTCTCTCTTTCTTGTTCCTATAATCTGTATATTCCTCTGTGCAGTGTTTGGCTCAAAATTATCTTTTGTTTACAATGAATCAGTATGTGAGGCATATATAGGCTCCTTCTCCCCCCTTCTCTCTTCCTCCCTCCCTCCCTTCCTATTTGTAGCTGCTTTCTTTTGTTTTTGAAATTTTGGGAAAATATGAATACTGATTAACTTTTCTAAAACATTCTTTAAAGACTGTACCTTATAGTCTGTTTTCCTATTTTTAAACTCTTGGAAGCGTACATTAAATATAATTAATGACATGTTTGCTAATTCAATAATCTTAGCTGTCTCATTTTGTAAAGCTTTAAATATACAACTTTGCTAGCTTAAACTTATGGTTAAACTATGCATAGAAAACAACGCATAGTGTCATTTTCATTAACATAATAAAATTTTATAAACATTTTATTACTGTTTATGCTGTTTTCCTATGGAGACGTCAAGGCAGCATGCTTGGGAAAGGAGACTCTTACTTTATTCAACATCAATAGGCCTTTGAGGCAGGTTAGCTGTGAAATAGTAACTGGCTAAAAGTCAGCCAGTGGACTTGAAGGGTGAACTGGACTTGAATTTGGCTCTACTGGGTTCCTGTCAGGGAGGGGAGACAGAGAGGGCAGGAGGGAGGGAGGGAGAAGGAGAGGGAGAGGGAGAAAGAGAGATGATTGTCCATTTGCATATAATTCTCTGTAGCTAATGTGTATTTATAACAGTTGTGGGATTTTTAGTACTAGTTCTGTGGGTGTGGCTTGGTAGGTGTGGCTTGGCTTGGTGGGTGTGGATTGGTGGATGTGGCAGAGGAAGAATACTGAAAAAACCCAATTCCTTGCCCACTCCTGGGGGAAGATTACTGCAAAATTCTCCCTCCCCACTCCAATAACCTGCTTTCCAGCTCCGTTCTCCTGCGCAGGGCAACAAAAGAAGACCCAGATGATTAGCTGGGACTTGAGAGGCAGAGAAGAGATGGGGATGGGGCCAGTCAGAGGTGGTATTCCAAACTACTCAAAATTTCCGCTACCGGTTCTCCAGAACTGGTCAGAACCTGCTGAATGCCACCTCTGATTTATAACAATGTCTAGAATATTCATGCATAAAAGAATGCAACCAATTGACTTGAATTAGTCCACATAGCAACTTTTGAGGGATAATTTTAAGGGTTTTTTTTTCTGTCATTAAACTACTCTTGAATTAAACAGCCTATAAAACACAGTGAAGATAGATAATATGTGATTGTGTGATCAATTTTGTTGACTGCCAAATCCTCTGGTTTTAATCATTTTGGTCAATGAAGAGAGATGGCTGGAATAGGAACAAAACCACACCAGGAGGACATGTTGAGAACTTTTAAAACACAGAAAGACTTTAAAGAGTAGGTTACTTGGTTGTTCCAATTTAGTTGATTAATAATTGATAATCAAAACCAGATACAGCTTTTGAAGTTTGAACATTCATTTTTTGGATATTAGAACTATTCTTGTATTTTTATTCTGCAAATGTGCCCAATCTTTCAAAAAGTCACGTGTTTTAGGTTTTGATATTTGACAATTCCCAGTCTTATAATTGAATTAAAATAGTGTAACAAATTCTCATGATGTCATCTCTGGTTGTTAAATAGCAGTCAAAATGTCTGTGGTAGAGAAATGTGGCATTTGTTGGCTGTCCTATTTGGCAGTCAATGAGGAATTGGAAAAGAGAACAAGCCATCTCTTTGCCATTTTGATCTAGACTCTTGATGTTATATTCTTCCTTTTTGTCTGCTTTTTGGTATCTTTTTTACTTTTACAATATAAATTTTGAGGAAATTGCATAACAACTGCATAGGTTTTATTTCAATTTACTTCCACTACAATCAAATGTAAATTATTGTTATACTATTATAACTAGTATTATATTATTATGGTTCATTGCACAGTCAGCCAGTTGTTCAAGCTGGATTTGATGTTTTTATTCACCTATCAAGTTCTTCCCAAAGAGCTGAGATAGGAAGATGTGGATGTTTGATGGTATTAGAAATATCGTTACAGGATGAAAGCTATTCCAAGTAAAGCTGCCTTTTGCAGTTTCCTGATTGCCAATTTGTCAATGTCAACATTGTTCAAGTAATGCTCCAGATGTTTTGGGGTCGCACCAGAGGTGGTATTCAGCAGGTTCTGACCAGTTCTGGAAAACCAGTAGCGGAAATTTTGAGTAGTTCGGAGAACTCTGACTAGAGATTTTACAGTACCTTCCCCTGCAATGCCCACCAAGCCAGGTCCATAGAACCGGTAGTAAAAAAAAATTGAATCCCACCACTGGGTTACACCTATTACTATTGGTTTAACCTTTGCTTTTTTTTTTTTTTGCTACAGTCATTGTATTTCTCTTTGTAGGTCTTTGTATTTTGTTATCTTTTCCAGTTCTTTATCTTCTCTTCTGCTGTATTTAGGTACTGCTGTATCCACTATAGAGTTTGGCCTGTACAAATGTGTCACGCTCACCATAAAATGGGAAAAAATAGTGAAAACTGAAGGAATCAAGATGTCCTATGGAAAAAACATCAAGAGTCTGGATGAAGATAATTGCTACAAATACCTGAGCATCCTTCAAGCTGACAGTTTCAAGCACACTGAAGTCAAGAAAAATGGTTAGAAGTGAATACATAGAGTGAAGAAGATCTTAAAGTCCAAACGCAGTGGAGGAAATTCATCAAGGCAATTAACATCTGGGCAATTCCAACCATTGGATATATAGTTGGAATTAAAAACTGGAATAGAAAAACCAGAAAAATAATGACAATGAATCATGTCCTTCACCCTCACAGCAACATGGACAGACTCTACCAATCAAAATAGTTGGGGATGCAATGTTCCAAGTACATCAGATGGTAATAGTAGAAAAAAGGGCCTTACAAATATATATCTTCAGGACAATGAAGAAGATATATTGAAGCTAATACACCAGAAGGCTTACTCAATACTGGATGGACCAAACTGGCCTACAAAAAACAAAACAAAACAAATAAAGAACAGAAAAAAAGACACTAGAAGACAAAATATCACATGGTAAATTCATTAAAAAAAATAGCAGCACAGCAGATAATAACAAGATTTAGCAATAGCTCAGACCAAGAGAGTTGAAGAAAGAAACAGACGTCTAATTCTGGCTGCATGACCAAGATAATTAGTAGTAATTATCCTATAATAAGTATTAGTAATAACGGATGCAGGCAGACTTGATTTTACAACCATTCATTTACTGAGCATTTGAAGTTACAAAGGCAGTGAAAAAAGTGACATGACCATTTTTCACACTTATGAATGTTGCAGGATCCCTATGGTCACATGACCAAACTTTGGATGCTTAATAACTGGTTCATATTTATGATGGTTGCAGTGTTCCAGGATCATGATCATCTTTTGTGACCTTCTCACGAGCAAAGTCGATGGAGAAGCTAGGTTTACTTAACAACCTTGTTTCTAAATTAATAACTACGGTGACTCACTTAACAATTCTGGCAAGAAAGGATGTAAAATGGGGCAAAATTCACTTAGCAACATAAATTCTGGACTCAATTGTGGTCGTAACTCGAGGACTACCTATAATATTAATAATTAGTATTATATTACAGTATTATACTGATACTATAATAAGTTTTTCTCCCATTCCTTTTTTTAGGAATTCTAGCATTCCCTTTACTCTGTGTGTATGTGTGTGAGAGTTGTGAGTGAGTGTACATGTATATAAAATGCACTACTTCGATTTTTCATGGAGCTTGTGTCCAAAAATCAATTTTACTGCCCAGAACCTCAATTTTATTTCTTGTTCAGTAATCTAATGAGAATTGATTTTATTCTATCTGTAAAACAAATACGCAATTTGTTGAAAACCCATTCTATGCAATGTCAGTTGTTAAACTGGTCAATCTTTATAAACAATGGAATGTTGTCCTTATCTATAATATTAAAATTCTATCTCTAAAATTGGTTATGACTCACAACAAAGATGTGTTTTAAAAAACCATCAGCTAAAGGACATTCTGTAGTGCTTGATCAACTTGCAGATAATAGAGCATACAAACAGTGATATCATGGTTTGCTTTTTACAAAATCAAGAAATGGAAACCTTTTACCTTGACAGCATCAACATAACATCAGCTTCTGTCAGATTTTTACTAACTTCCTAATTATGCTGCATTATATCTGTTATTTTTCTCAGGGCTTTTCCAGAGTTAGAACAAAGTAATGACCAACTGTGATTTCATTTTGATTCATTTTGAAAAATTGTGGTTAGACTCTAGGGATTTAAACTCTGAGCTAAAATGTTAGAAAAGTGTTAAGTTCCTCTTTCTCTGTGTCTAGTTGAACCACAATATTATATTGGGAGATTCAGGTAAATGAAAATTTTTTAATCTATGCAGATGATGGTAAGCTGAGATAGTCCCAAAATACTGTATTCCATTTCCATCCTACAATCATAGGGCTGGAGGGACCTCAGAGAGGTTCTAGTCAGAAGTGGTATTCAGCAGGTTCTGACCAATTCTGGAGAACCGGTAGCGGAAATTTTGAGTAGTTTGGAGAACCAGCAAATATCATCTCTGACTGGCCCCGCCCCCATCTATTCTTTGCCTCCTGAGTCCCAGCTGATTGTCTGGTTCTTCTTTTGTTGCCCTGCACAGGAGAACAGAGCTGAAAAGCAGGTTAGTGGGTGGGGAGAATATGGGGTTTTGCAGTAATCTTCCTCCAGGAGTGGGGAAGGATTGGGAATTTTACAGTATCCTTCCCCTGAACTGGGGTGGGAATGGAGATTTTGCAGTATCCTTTCCCTGCCACGTCCACCAAGCCACACCCACCAAACCAAGCCATGCCCACCAAGCCACGTCCACAGAACCAGTAGTAAAAAAATTTTTAATTCCACCACTGGTTCTAGTCCAATTTCCTGCTTATAACAGGAGTCTTATAACATCCCAGTCAAAAGGTTGTTCAATCTATTTTTTAAAATCTCCAGAGTGATGGAGCACCAAAACCCCAGGAGGCAAGCTATTGATTGATCAATTGATTGATTGATTGATTGTTCTTACTGTCAGGAAATGAATCCTTATTTCTATGTTGGATCTCCCTTTAACATTATTTCTTGTCCTGTCCTTTGGTGTGCTTAGAGAGTAAGTCAATCCCCTCTTTTTTGTGACAGACTCTCAAGTACTGGAAGGTAATTATCATGTACCTCTAATCCTTCTCTTCAATAGGCTAGACATACCTAGCTCTTTCAATCACTCATATGATTTAACCTCCAGATGCTTTATTATCTTTGTTGCTCTTTTCTGCACACTTTCCAGGGCCTCAACATCTTTTTTGTATGATAGTGAGAATTGTATGCAGTCTTCCAAGTGTGTCCCACCAGCATGGTGTAAAGTGGTATTATTTCTCATTGTCTTGAAGTGATCCTCTGTTGATGCAGTCTAAGCCTGTGTTGGCTTTTTTGGCAGCTACACTGCTGGCTTATACTTAAGAGGTGGTCCACTAAGACATTTATACCACTGTTGAGCTAGTTACTTATTCTATATCTGTGTCTTTGGTTTTTCTTGCCAAAATGTAAAACTCTACTTTTCTCATCACTGAACTGCATTTTGTTGAATAGGGCTCGTCTGTCAATATCTTTCTGAATCTTGAGTCTATCTTCCAAAGTGTTAAAAATTCTACCCCAGCAAGGCAATCTCTTCAAATTTGATGAATTCCCCTTCTATCGTCTCATCTATATCATCTAGATGTATCTTTTTAATAATAAGCATAAAACTATGTACAGTGATGTAAATGAAAAGTGATTAAAACTTGAATGAAAAGTTATTATAATTTGCAATAAGTGAAAGAACAGAATTGTGAACAGAATTGTGAACAGGAATTAGTGAGACTGGCTAGTAAAAATGCCTCTCTTGAACTGTGTCTTGAACTCATAATATGGGGAAGACCATTTTTCAGCAAATGGAAATAAATAGTTGATGGTTGCTGGTGGAAGTTCCTGATGTAGCTGGAGAAAAAAAAACATTTGAGGTTTGGTTTGCATCATTAAGCAGATGTCCCCATACAGAGGAAGCTGAGAGAGATCCCCCTTACTAGTATGTTGTGGGGAATCCAATTAGCTCATTCTGTTCAAATCATGAAATCAAGATGGAATGTGACAACCCAAGACAACCAGTCCTAGGTCTTCTGGACTGCCTGTTTTGCTTTTTATTGGGTTTGGGAATTTTTTAAATGGTAAAGTAGATCTAAACCTTAATGAAATTTAAGATATTTATCTCATTCATCCTCCCAAATTCTGAATGGCAGGGACAAGAGTTTTCCTTTTCATGTTTTAAGGGAAAATCTGGGTTTCTGTCCCTGATTTATGAATAATGGGGAAATTCTTTTTCTGTACAACATAGAACAAGATTATAATAGCCCGAGTAGTTTATAAGTCTAGAATATCTCCAAAGTGTAAATTTACTAGTTTTTGGGGATGCATTTACAAATGGCATTATTAATAAATTCCAGGAATATCTAATATCAGAGCTTATGGAAATTATTCATAAAGAGACATCATATAATTCATAAAATCTAAATTATATCATTTGAGAATTGTTTCCCTTTATTCCTCTTATTTTTAAGTTATTGACACTACTGAAGGATCTTATTAGATAGAAGTAGTTTTTGTGTTAGCATTTTTAGTTGATATGCGCATATCTCAGGAGAAGACATATTTTTGCTCCATAACAATTCCTTGTAAAAGCGGGGATACTTGGGATATAATAGTGTCTAGAATTGAAAATAATGGTTATTTATGTTGTTATTTTATGTCTTAATGATAATTATTTTCTGTATCTATCAAAACTTATTGATGTTTGGTAATTTATAATGCTATTTATTGTAAAGCAAATCTGTATATTAAGTATGGGCTCTGATTTTTCTTTAAAAATGGTTAAGACATTATTATTATTTTTGTGTAATTTATAGTAATAATATCTGTTTGTTAAATCATTTTAAATATGCCAGCATAATTTCAATGAAACTTCCCTGATAAGTAGTAAATATATCATTTTTACAATGCTAGATAAAAATATATCATATATGAGCTGGTATGTTATGAGGTGGTTATGGAAGATTTTTCCATTAATTCATTGACATGTATTGGTCACTTCCTTAGAGTGATGGGCTTCACTAGCGCTCCCTTGCTCTGTAGGGAGGCTGTTAAGATATCTGAACCAGATGTCTGATGAATTCAACAGGTTTCCTGGCAGTGCTTAAGCAGTTTCCCAGTAATCTAGAGTTTGACTCTGTTAGTACATTCTTGATTTCTGGAATATAAAAGAGATCAGGTCATTCAAGATGCCATTGAAACACATATCATTGCCTGCCAATCCCATGTGACTACTTTGTTCACTGACAAACTCATAAAAATTATCATAGAAATGAATATGATCAGAGACATGAATAAGAGCTTAACTGTGAGCCTATGCTGAAGCTATTGGAGGTTCTGAAACACTACTCCATTCTCATTGTATTTGGAGAATGTTGGTCAGCTGTCCTTCTGATCATTAGACTTCTCTCGACCAATATGATGGGTTAGGAATTCTGGTCCATACATCTTAAAGTTCCCAAGTTTGAAAAACATTGGTCCAAATCATAGCCAGTTTGGTTAGTGGTGAAGTCATTTGGCTGAAAACTGGGAAACTGTGAATTCTAGTTCCACCTTAGCACAAAGCAGCTGGGTGACTGTGGGCCAGTCACTTTCTCACAGTTCTAGGAAGGAGGCAATAGCAAGTCATTTATGAAAAATCTTGCCAAGAAACCTTCAGTCACCAGGAGTCAAAACTGACTAAGGCAAAATAAAATAAAACAATAAAATAAATAACCCATTCAAGCACCAGTTTCCTTTTAGATGCTGACAAGATATAGACACTTAATTTCAGTTGTAAATACTGTTTTAATGCATTCATCTTGTGACCTATCATATCAGTAAAAAGCTGCAGTTAAATATTTTCCATCTAATATGTATGGTTTCTGCATGTGAAAAAAATTTGACAGGGGAAAACCCTTAGTTGTGATTCTCCACCTGCATGTTGAACTGATATAATGCCACAAGGACGACACATGGTACATTTCCTCCCTGTGTATTTTTCACATTAGGTTCACATTAGGTGTTTTTATGGACAGTGTTTGCCTAGTTTGTTTTGTAGAAGTTATTTAATTAAACTATATACATTTCTAGCATATTTTCTGAATGTATATTTTTTTACACCATCTGCTGAAATGTTTAAAGACTTTTTATGATGCTGGCTAGATCTGGAGCTGAGACTACAGTACTAAGATTGGTAACATAAAAATATGGTTTAGGAATGGTATTTGTGAAATAAAATTTAAGTTATAATCTCAATTTGTTTCAAAGTAACAAAATTGGGGTAAAGTTGGGTTAGTTCTTATAAAATCTGCATAATTCGGGGGGGGTTGGATCGAGGATGGGGGATTGTTCTTGGGATGGAGGGAGGATGGTCATTGGCACGGTCAGTGGGAGAGGCAGGTATGGCGATGACAGGGGGCCACATCAGGTTTTGGGAGCCCGCCCCCGCTGTCTGCAGGCAGTGGCGCACTCCAACCTCCAGGTCATTTCCCATTCCCTGGGTTGTCCGAATAATCGGGCCCCAGGCCTTCGGCTGATGTTATGCAACGCCAGGTCCATAGTTCATAAAGCCCCCCTCATTTGTGATCTGATTTCGGAGGGGGGAATGGACCTGGCAGGTGTTACTGAAACCTGGTTGGTCCAGGAGGTGGGTGTCCCCCTGCTGGAGGTATGCCCACCCAGATTTCGGGTTTTTCATCGGCTGAGAGCCCAGGGGAGGGGTGGGGGGTTGCGGTGGTTATTAGGGAAAATCTATGTCCTAGGGAATCCATTGTTCCTCAGACGACTGGATGTAAATCCCTTTTTGTGAAATGTGGTTCCAAGGTTCAGATGGGCCTATTGATCACATACTTGGCTCCCTGCTATGTGACATCGGCCTTGCCTGAGCTCCTGGAGGTCGTAGCCGGCTTGGCAGTTGAGACCTCCAGGCTCATGGTCATGGAGGATTTCAACCTGCCTTCAGCTGGCGGGACCTCGGGGATTGCTCAGAAGTTCTTGGCTTCCATGACAGCCTTGGGCCTGACCCAATTAATTAGGGACCCCACTCACACTGGGGGTCACATCTTGGATCTGGTTTTTGTCTCTGGACAGTGGCAGTATGATCTAGGTATAGGGGACGTTGTTGTAAAGCCCCTGTCATGGTCTGATTATTTGCTCCTTAGGCTAGACTTCCATGCCGCACCTCCTTATCACAGGGAGGCGGAGCTGATACGATGGTTCCGCCCCAGGCGCCTGATGGACCCGGATAGGTTCCTGATGGAGCTTGGGCCTTTTCCCGGTGTTCACACACATGACTCGGTTGAGGACCTGGTGGCCACCTGGGATAGGGCGGCGGCTGGGGCCCTTGACTGGGTCGTGCCCTTGCGGCCTCTGTACTGATGCCGATCCCAATTGGCTCCTTGGTTTCTGAGGAGCTGAGGGAGATGAAGTGCCGGAAAAGACGCCTAGAGAGTGGTTGGAGGACCACCCGCTCTGGATCTGACCGAACACTATTGCGGTCCCATATTAGGGACATTGCCTCTTTAGTGACGATAAGGATGGTGAAGCGTTCCCACTTTTCCGCCCTTATTGCGTCCACAGGAAATCGCCCAGCCGTCCTTTTTAGGATGACCCGCTCCATTCTAGAAGTGGGAGTGAGGGAGGATCCTCTACAGGGGCGGGCTGAGAATTTTTCGAATTTTCTACAGGACAAAATTGCTCAGATCCGGGATGGATTGGATTCTGACTGGGCAACTCTGGACGGGGGGGGCAGGGGCGGAGTTTGGTGAGGTTATTTGGGGGGAGTTTGATCCTGTGACCCTCGAGGATGTGGACAGGATGCTGGGTGGGATGAATGCCACCACATGTTTACTGGATCCGTGTCCCTCCTGGCTGGTATTGGCCACTCGGGAGGTTTCAGAGCATTATTAATGTTTCCTTGAGTGAGGGGTTTTTACCTGCTGTCTTGAAAGAGGCGGTAGTGAGACCCCTCCTCAAGAAACCGTCTCTGGACCCAACTTTATTATCTAACTATGGTCCGGTTTCCAACCTTCGGTTTATGGCGAAGACTGTTGAGAGTGTGGTGGCACAACAGCTCCCCCAGCACCTGGATGAAGCTGTCTATTTAGATCCACGCCAATCAGGCTTCAGGCCTGGGTACAGCATGGAAACGGCGTTGGTCGCGTTGGTGGATGATCTCTGGAGTGCCCTTGACAGGGGTTATTCCTCTGTCCTAGTCCTGTTAGATCTCTCTGCAGCTTTTGATACTGTCAACCAAGTAATCCTATTGCAGTGGCTGGAGGGGTTGGGAGTGGGAGGCACGGTGTTACGGTGGTTCTCCTCCTTCCTCTCCAACTGTTCACAATTTGTGTTGCAGGGGGGCAGAGGTTGGCTCCAAGGTCCCTGACTTGTGGGGTACCTCAGGGGTTGGTGCTCTCGCCTCTCCTGTTCAACATTTATGTGAAGCCGCTGGGTGAGGTCATCTGTGGCTTTGGGGTAGAATTTCATCAGTACGCTGATGATACTCAGCTGTACATCTCTACCCCAGGCCACCCCAACAAAGCTGTGGAAGTGATGACCCAGTGCCTGGAGGCTGTGAGGGGTTGGATGGGGCGGAACAGGCTTCAGCTCAACCCGGCCAAGACCGAGTGGCTGTGCTTTCCAGCTCCCCGATACAGCCAGCTAACCCCATTGCTAGCCGGGGGGGGGGGGGGGGGATGGAAATTCTTGCCCCCAAGGAGAGGGCACTCAATCTGGGTGTCCTCCTGGATGTACGGCTGTCGTTAGAAGACCATATAGCAGCCGTCGCCAGGGGGGCATTTTGTCAGGTCTGTAGGATCTACCAGTTGTGGCCCTTTCTGGATCGGGATGCGCTTTGCACGGTCACATCTGCCCTCATTATCTCCCGCCTAGACTATGCCAATGCTTCCCTTGAAGAGCACCTGGAGGCTCCAGTTGGTGCAGAATGCGGCCGCGTGGGTGGTTTTGGGGGCTCCTCGGAGCTCCCATGTTACACCACTTTTGCACGAGCTGCATTGGCTCCGGTGGTCTTCCGGGTGTGATTCAAGGTTTTAGTGACCATCTTTAAAGCGCTCCATGGCTTGGGACCTGGGTACTTATGGGACCGCCTACTGCCACCATCGGTCTCTCGTCGGCCAGTGCGCTCCCATAGGGTGGGCCTCTTCGGGGTGCCGCCGGCTGGACGACTGGTGATCCCGAGGGCGCGGGCCTTCTCTCTTGGAGCACCTTCCCTCTGGGACGAATTACCCCCGGAGATGAGGACCATTCCTGACCATCCCCCAGCGCACTTTGAAAACCCACTTATTTCACCAAGCCGGTCTGGCCTAGAGTTCTGTGCAGGTTTTTAATTGGTTTTAATTGGGTTTTAACTTTATAACTTTTAATTCTTGATTGATTGTATCTATCAGTTATTTATCAGCCACCTAATTTAATCTTTTTAAATTGCTTTTTAAATATTGTATTGTATTTTCTATTCCATTTTATTCGGCTGTACACCGCCCCGAGTCAGGAGAGGGGGCGGTATAAAAGACTAAATAAATAAATAAAATAAATAATAAATTTAAAACAAATAAATAAATATTTTATATAACATGTTTATTATGTTTATAAACAACTTAAGGTGGTGAAAACATAGAATGATTTCTTCTTGCTCCTATTTTGCCTATAGTAATAAATTTATGAGTTGAATTGGGCTGACAGAGAGTGGTTGGCCCAGAGTCATCTAAGCTGGCTTTTAAGGTGAAGGCAGAAGTTGAACTCATGATCTTTTGCTTTCTAGCCTAGTGCTTTAGGTTCTCAAATTCTCAAATAGATGAAACAGTTCAGATTTTTCAGATTACCCACCATAGTCTTGTCATATCACTGCCCATGCTCTTTGTAGCTTTGAGGGAGGGAGGAAGGAAAGCCTAAAATAAAAACTAGATTGTTTACTACCCAAATTACCTTTTCTGTAATTTGTATGGATCCATATGATTCTTTGGGCTTATCTACACAACCCAGTAGGCCCATTTTTGGAGTGCAGCAACCGATACCACACCCTTCTATGACAAATGTGATCTTGGCACACATTTTCCCTCTGCATTTTTGAAGTACTCCTTTGCCTCTATTTTAACTTACTTCATTACAGATTAACCTCTAATAGTTCATTGGCTGCTTAGTATAAGTTAATTGTTTTTACCATGAACTCTAATTTCTTTAAGCAATAGCATAATGTCAATAACAATTGCTTTCTAAATTAAACACTAATGGTACAAGATCTGTCCATTTTTAATTACTATTTTTCTTTTCCTGAACTCACTATTTTTCTTTGTACTTTTAAAAATTTTTTCCAGTGGTACACTATTTTATCATTTTTCTAGTCCCTCCAGGAAAAAGAGTTTTCAAAGGCAAATGTTTCTGCCAGGATTTTGAACTATCAACCTTCTATTTACAAGGTAAATGTTAGAAGAATCTTTACAACATTTTGGTTAAGACAATTTTAAATAGATACTAGAATAGCAACAGGGCAGTGTTGTAACAAATGGTTTTTTTTATATTAAAGTTACACCTGCATTTTGATAGTTTAATTTTGTGCATGTGTCTATGTTTATGTAAAGATACACACAAACACAGACACAGATACACACACACACACACACATTTTTCCACAAGTCTTGCCTCCCAGAAAGAACAATTTGCTACTGTTTTCCTGGAAGATGGGAGTACAGGAAAACAGGAATTATCCAATGGAAAGATGTGGTAGCTTGCTTTCTGGACTGAATACCTGCCAACCTGTTATCAAACTCTCAGTCCGGACAAGATTTCTTAAATTGCCCTCTGAATCATAAAGGAAATGCTGAAGGCTTTCAGCAGCCTGTATTATTTTAGCACCAACTCTCTTCTACATTAAATATCTGTTTTAAAGCAGCATTTTGAATCTTGTTTATTTCCGAGCAGAACTTTTTTTTTTTTTTTTGCCGGAAACCATTTTATCTTGGGCATTTGCTATAAAAACAGTAGGGGGGAAAAAGGAAGTTAAAAAGGCAAGAGGAAGCTGGTAAAGAATAGAATAAATAAATCAGCAGTTTTGTATATCATTTGTGTCTAAAATTACATTTTAAATTGCTGACAGTCCTTAATGTAATATTAAAAAAGGATATGTTCTAAAATAAAGTGAAGAAATATGTCAAAATGTAACTATTTTACAGTAAACCATCAACAGTAATTCCTTTAAAGATGTTTGCATAAAACAGAAATGTTTAATTTGTATGCTATGGCTAAACATCCCGCAGCAGAATTTCAGAAATAATTCAGTGAATATTGAGAATGGTCCCATAAAAATAAACTACAAACAAATATAAAAATAAGTACAGTGGATTTGGAAAATAATTTGCTTCCTTCGTTAAGGATTTATCTCTGAATATGGAATTCCAATTTGTATTTGTAACAAAATGCTGTGCCAGCATCATCCAGAATTTTTATATAAGGCAGTCCAGTTCTCTTTGTACCTAATTTCTACAATTTTGGAAAGATTGGGAATATCCATTGTGTATATTGGAATGATATTGATTATAATTTATTGCATTTCTCTTTTACCTTCCCTCTAGGAATGCCAGACAATATAGCACATTTCATTATTTTATTCCCAGATTTTTAACAAAATGCCCCATAAATTGGGATGAAAGAAAATGTCTGTGACCCTGTGAATTGAGTAGTTGAGCAGAACTTGAAATTATGTGTCCTAGATTTGGGTACAACTTCCAGTCACTATGCTCCTTTATTTAGAATAATTAAATAAAGTAAAATTCATGTATGTATGTTAGTAATGTTGGAGTATAGTGATTCATTTAAAGATTCCAGAGAAAGAATTAGTGGCAAACTTACCAAATGTTGCCATAGGAGACTTCTCTATTTATAAAGTGGCTGTCATTGTGGATGTAGCCAGTCTCAAAAATTCATTACCCAATAAATGAACTAGTTCTGCCATCCTGAATGTTCTCTACTATTGGACTTTTGCTATGGTTTATCAACAATAAAGAAATATAAGTTCAAAACCAAAACTATTAAACTTCTGTATTCGGCTGTTCTAAATTAGAATGCACAATCAACATGATATCTATAGACATTTTGTAATCACTATTCATCCCAATTGTCATTTCAATTATCACTTATGTTATTGAATTTATCATCTCTTTCAAATATGGTGAGATTATGGTCCTTAGATTTAGCAGTTGAGACATACTATTTCTTCCCATCATCATTTTTTAATTTCTTTCAATGTTTGCTTTAATTTATTTCAAGGTATCTTTTCATCCCTGAATATTTTCTAATGCTTCATTTAGAATCTATGTGACATATAATAATCATTATTTAAAAAATTTCTTACTGGATGAAAAACTACGTTGAGACAATTAAAATGAAATACGTGGTCAGAGTTAGGATTCTGAATCTTTTTGAAATTACTATGCTAATTTGAACTTCAGTTGTGGCTTCTTGCAGAAGAGTGATAAAGATTGAAGTGCCCTCTTTATTTCTATCAAGGAGAGTGACAGCATCACTACATGAGCACAGAATACACTGTATGTGCCTGCTTACACCGTTCAGGGAATGTAATTCTGTTTTAATTAAATCCTGTTTTAATTAAATTATTGACCAATGGGGTTTTGATACATCTAAGGGTAGGAGTGATCAGATAACAAATACTTGTTGTACCTCTAAACGTTTCTCATTCTAGTTATATGTTAAATTGCTTAAAATCAATACCTGTACATATGAATCAGGCCTTGTTTTTACTGTATGTTTCTTCCCCAGATATTGCATCAGAAATCCCCCTGATTTATTGCACTTTTACGAGAATTAAAGCCTTCCTGTACATGTACATTCATCACATCTATAAGCTTCCTTTATAAGCACATCACATACACATTTAATTTAATAGAGGAATGCAGTGTTTGGATTTAAAGTAGGAAAGCTGCCTCAGGTCTAACACAGCTCTTCTGGCTGTCCCCTTCAGCAGAACTTTAAATAAATTCTTCTTGGTCTTTCAATTAGTGTATAGTCCCAGGAAAACGGTGTTTGAGTTCAAGATGCCTAAAAGATGACAGGGACATTGCACTGTGAGAAGGAAAAGGCATATCTTGTATGAGAGAATTACAGAGTGTACTGGATTTGAAGCAACTTTCCTACTTTGAATCTAAATATCTGCACAATTTATGGTCTAATTGTCAGATAAAATGCCAGAAAGCTTTTCTTCTCTTCTTAAATATTCAAAAAAGTATTGCTTTAATATTTATTTACCTACGTATGTAAATAATGAGAACTCAGTATTCAAATAGGGAGATACAAATCTCCAGAATGTACAGATATCATTTAAGGAAAAACAAGATACTATGTGGACTGAACCAGATATATCAAAATTAAGTTAACGGTGTTAAAGAAATAAAACATTTATATAAACTGGAAAAATTCAGTCACATTTAAGAGAAAAATGTTTATCTTTCTATTTTGTGTCATAGCCCCGTTCCCTATAGCTCTTAGAGAGAGCTGCCCATCATCTGTTAAACAAAACTGAAGATATTCAAAAGTTGCCTTTTTCTGCCCTATACCATATCAAATATACAAATTATAGTCACAAACAATTGTGCCTAATTCTTAAACCACTTCATGCATCGCTTTTCCTCCTAACCAGTCATTTTCTCATTAGACATTCAAGAGCAAGAAAAGAGCAAATCTGGGCCAAGGAAAATGGAAGAAAAGCTTCTCTGAAGAGGAGGAGAAAGAGCAAGAGGAGGAGTAGGAAGAACAAACAAGGTAAAAATGAGAAGTAAAAGACAGTCAACAGCACTTTTTGATGTGGAAAGATAATTTCACATGATATATTAATCACAGAAGCATGTGTGTTTAGCTAAGCATGAACACCTACCTAACCGACCATGATTTTATTGTTTTTTTCTAGAAAGAATTTTAAGATAACTGTTCTAAGGGTTGTCTATTGTTTCCAGTTTAATTCTATGTTTCAAAAGTAACTCGGAGCAACCATCTAAAGAAGTCAACCTACACCAAGATGATACCAAAATATGTTGTAATTATTCATGTATATCCTCCTTTGGTTTCAGAGTAGTTTAAATCTTATATCTCTTTGATCTTGAGGCGTGGTTTAGTAGGAATATCTGAAAAAACAGCTTCTAGGCTTTGAATACCCAGTCTTCCAAAATGCAGGCTACTTTCTACCTTCTTTTACTATTCTCTTTTTACTAGCAGGAGCAAAACTTTTGATTGAGGGAATTACTTATACTTAAATAGGATTGTTTTTTGAGTCAGCCATCAAAACTATTAAAATGTGTTTAACAACATTTTATTCTGGTCTTACTCCCTTTTTTAAAATTATTAGTTAACTTCTCTGTGTTTCATTGGTAGAATAAGTATAAATAAATAAATGACATCCCTTTCATTTGGCAAAATGCTAAACTTCTGTTAACAGGAATAAAACAAACTGACAGTGCCATAGTGATGTATCGAGAGTAAACATTACATCAATCAAGGAAAAAAACCCTAATTGTACTTTCCCATCACTCCTAATTCTTCTGCTTAGTTTCATCATAGTTTATATTGCACAAGAGGCCAGTGATTTCTTGACAGATGACATTGCAAATAGCAAGGTCATGTCCTTTTTTTTGCTTTTGTATGAATAAAATCTCAGTGTTTCATACTATTTTATATGTATACACTGCCTAGGACATATTCACGTGACATATCTGTTGAAATGAAGTGTATATTATCCTCATCCCTACAGATGGGGACCCTGCCTTGATTGATTCAAGTATTGCATTACAGTTTTAAAAAGCTTTACATATCAAAGCTATAGATAATTTGGCCTAGCAATCTGCCTCCTCAGTCATTGATCTTTAAAGGCTTTGATGCTGGGTGGAGTTATAGTCAAATCAGAAAGTACTTACAAATAATTAAGGTTAATTGAGAAAGTTCAGTCATGCCCAAAGGATGATTGCATTATGCATTCTGAAATATTATCTACTATTACCAATAGAGCTTATAAGATATGAGTATTGGATCTAGAAAGTTAAATATTCCCACAATCTTACTCAACTGGATGTGTTGCACATTCCTTTTCAAAATCTCCATCCAGTGTTATAAAAACTGAAATTAAAATTTGGGAAAGATCAGGTATATTTTGACTTTATATCTGCTATTATCAGTGGACATTTTTGTTTACATTTTTCATTTACAGCAATATATTTTTTTAATCCATGAGCTAAGGAATTTGATAATTCCTTCAGAGCTTTTTTTTAAAAAATAGTAAAAATAATAGAGCTTCAGCAAAGAACTTATATCCTGCAAATATAACAGATATTTGATTGTATTCTTGAGTATTCTGTCTGGTGCCTCAGGAAAACAGATATGCCAATCTTGTCCAGAGGTGGCTTTGTCTATCTTAAAACAAGCCCATCATTGTCCTTTAGTATTTAATGCTCTATTTAATGATTTTATGAGTTCCAGCAGAGGCCAAAGAAGAAAAAGTTTGCTGTGGGTGGGAAGAATGAAACCCCTGCAATAGATCTCACATGACAATAAACAGATTATATTTCTTATTAAATAGTTCTTTTATCACTGAGATTCAAAATGTTTATGCATAGTGAATCTTGCAATTTATGAGAGTAGATTACTTAGTTAGATACAGCAAAACAATAATAATAATATTAGTAGTAGTAATGTTTTATGGTACTTTCAAAATGAAAACATATTATGAGAAATCAGAAGCAACTAATGAAATGGGTTTATAGGTAATTGTGATTACAGTATTTACAATACTGTATACTATTAATATAGGTAATAGAATAAACCTGGATTTAATGCTTTTACTATTGTTAATTTCACTTCCCCCAGGTATATTGAATTCAACCCCACTAGGGCCAATAACATTTATGGCATATCTACTTGTCCAAAGGCATACTGTCATTTACTTTTTCTAATGATGTTTAGTAGCACAATTGTTTTTAACATGTCAATTATCACAAAATGCTATTTTTAATACTTTCATGCATCACTTAAAAACTATTAGATTTATTGTGTCCAATATACTTTTGGTCTTAATTGACTGCAGAAATGTTTTCCTTTCTAAATCAATAAAACCAATAGTGTTCCAATATCTTAGGGGTTGCCACAAAGAAGAGAGGGTCAACCTATTATCCAAAGCACCTGAAGGCAGCACAAGAAGTAATGGATTAAAACTAATCAAGGAGAGAGGCAACCTAGGATTAAAGAGAAATTTCCTGACGGTTAGAACAATTAATCAATGGAACAGCTTGCCTTCAGAAACACTGGAAGTTTTAAAGAAGAGATTGGACAACGATGTGTCTGAAACAGTAAGGGGCAGGGGTGTCAAACTTGCGATGACACATTGTCATGTGACGTATCTCAACTTTTTTCCTGTATGCTAAACTGGGGGGAGGGGTGGGCATGGCCAGCAAGTGACACATACAGCCTGTGGACTGAGAGTTTGACACCCCTGGAATAGGGCTTCCTGCCTGAGCATGGGATTGAACGAGAAGACCTCCAAGGTCCTTTCCAACTGTGTTATTCTATTATTTAATTAAGAATAATTTGGTCTGTTGTTATTAAGGTTACACAGGAATTATAACACAGAGTTGTGTGCTGCCAATTCATCCCCCATAACCACAAGATCTTTGATCATTTTTAATCTGATGTCATTTCCTATTATGTGTCAAAAACTTGTAAATAATGCTGCAGCTTCTTCATTTTTTTCATGACAGTTACTAAAAATGATCTACAAAAAAAATGAATTGTGGCTGTAAGGTAAGAAACTGAAAACGCCTCTTTTAGGAAAATGTTGAAGGGGCAGAAAATGACATAAATTTTTTGAGGATGAGTATAAGGAATCTGGAGGAAATAATAATTTCATTACCACTTTTGTGTGTTTCCGCAATTTAAGAATTCAGATAAAAATCTAGCTGTGCTGTAACTCATCATTTTTGAAAAATCTCACAAAGTACAAGAGTGAAGCTGAGAATACTGGCATACTTACATTTTAATATCTCTTTTCTCACACTGTTAAAAATTATTGACACTGAAAATCAGGGGAAGCCCTCTTGTAAATACCTAGAAATTCTGAATTCTGAATTTGATTCTTTTAAAATATATGTGTTTGGAATCTGTTGTACTATTAAATCAATACAATCAGAATTAAATTTCACTGCTTTGCTTCCCAGATTGTTTTTGTGGAATGGAGGGAATCCTAGAGTGGCATTATGGTGATGAGAAAAGAAAGAAAAGACCTATTGTCTGAGAAGTCTGCTATATAATATTTGATATGGCCTAGTGACAGAAAGCATTTTAGGTTACTGGCTCTAGGACTAAGCCTCCAAGTAAACAAATACCTGGCTTTTCAATAAACATCTTGCAAGAATGATATCTACTGCAAAAGAGAAAATATTATGCAATTTGAAAATTATTTTATGATGATAATATCTTGCACAATATTTTCCTATTTCCATTATACTATATTCTAATCCCTTTATTGTTCCATTATTATTGTAATCTTAATCACTGAAATTCCTGAGTTACTGAATTCTTTACATATAGCTTTCAGAAAAATTGGTGCTATATCTATGTAATTTTGTGGATATTATTTGTAATTTTTAAAATTCTGGAACTGTTTAAAAAATTAATCTCATTCAATGACTCATTTGAAATCATACTTAAATACACGAAGAATCTTTTGTGCCTTTGGTAAATTGACAATATTGTTTACTTTAAAAAAAAAAACAATTATTAAGAACTAGCCAAGATTTCAAAAGAATTAACGTGACTGCCATTTTAAAGTATGTGCACCTACTAGGTCAAAGGCAGTAAGAAATAGTGAAGAAGTCAAAGAACTAAACAGAAGAAAAATGTAAGATAAAGAGTGGAAGAATCTGGAGGCAAAGAGGAATCAGCCTAAAGTCTCTCCATCCCCATAAAGGGACTAAGTCCAACCTCTCTTGAACTCCATCAATTCTTATCTTTTTTTAAATTTATTTTTTTATATATATAAAATAAATCCATTCCATTTCAACTGTGTGTGGATTAGGTACATACTTTATGTGCTTATAGTTTATAATTAATACTCTTCTTATCAATATAACAATAATCACATTTCCATGTAAGTATTGCTTTATATATGCATCTAGTCCATTTTAATTTGTTTTATTTTCTAACCGTTGGTAAAATAAACCTCATACCGTGTAATATTCAGATTCTTCTTTTTCTTTAATTTCCAGTGTCAATCTATTCATTTCTTCACATTCAAATATTTTTTCAATTACTTTCCCCTCTATCGGTATCTTGTCACTTTTCCACTTCTGAGAAAATACAATTCTAGCTGCTGTTAATACATGTATGATTAAATATGTTCTGACAAAATACAATTCTAGCTGCTGTTAATACATGTATGATTAAATATGTTTTTTCTTTACTATAACCTTCAGGTGCCATTCCTAATAAAAATATTTCAGGTTTCAAATCTATGTGTTGTTTAATCATTTTTTCCAACCATGTGTATATTTTTGTCCAATATCCTTTGACCAAATATGAAACCTAAAATATTTTTATTAGGAATGGCACATATGGTAATATGTTCCTGGTATTTGGTGGAACTTCTAGCATTTGGTTGATTTGTCTTTAAACCATTTTTGCTAGTTTTGCTGGTGCCAAGATAGTGCTAACTTTAGTTGAGTAGATTCCTGTGCATACGAATGATTAGTAATAAATCAGTTTAATTGGAACTTTCGTGCCTGACAAAAAAGAACAAAAGGCAAGTTGGGAGAGAATGGGAAGCAACTACCTATGAAACTGCTCAGCTGAAACAATATATATTTTGGATTGGTTCTAAAATAGACAATTTTCATGCTGTTTTGCATTAACAAATTTTCCTACTATTTTGTATTTTCATGAGCCATGATGGTGCAGTGGTTAGAGGGCATTACTGCAGGCTACTTTTGCTGCCTGCCAGCTGCCTGCAATTTGGCAGTTCAAATCTCACCAGGCTCAAGGCTGACTCAGCCTTCTATCTTTCTGAGGTGGGTAAAATGAGAACCCAAAATTGTTGGAGGAAATACGCTGTAAACCATTTAGAGATGGCTGTAAAGCACTGTAGACAGTATATAAGTCTAAGTGCTATTGCTATTGCTAAATCAAAACTTTACTGACTACTCCACATTGTCTCTAATAAATGAAGAGAAGGATTTGCATTTCATGAAATTTCCATATGCATCACTTCAATTTTATATGGATAACTGATATAATTGTCAACACTATTTAATGTTTTCCATCTTGCATTATTCTAGGCAGTCGCTCATGCTGACCATTTATTATCTTTGATCCACTTAGTAGTTCTGACAAGAATCGTTCTTGGAAGTCTAATACTAAGTTCATAGTTGACTTCTGAAGCTGTTTTAAATGTGGGACCACTTATATTACTATGGTAGTATAATGTGAGATACAATCATCTATGTTCTCACCTCTGGTGATATGGGCATTCCTTTTTTGTTAAGTATCAGGAGAAAATAACAAGAAAGGAGAAGGAAAACTTACACTAGCTGAATTAAACTAAATATATACTGAGTTTATTTTGAGGGAGACTTCAGGCGATTTGTAATATGTGCCAAGTTATTTCTTTATGAACTAAGCTACAACTGTATAATCTATCTTGTTTACCAGTGTACTATATACTGACAAGACAGCCAGTTTGGTGTGGTGGTTAAGGCATCAAACTAGAAACCAGAAGACCACAAGTTCCCTTTCTGCTTTAGGCATAAAGCCAGCTGGGTGATATTGGGCAAGTCACTTTTTCTCAGTCCTAGGAAAGAGGCAATAGCAAACTACCTCTAACAAACCTTGCCAAGAAAACTGCAGGGAGCTGTTCAGGCAAGACTTGGATATAATTGAACCAAATATAGACACCTATGTAAAGATAAAGATTTCTTCCTGTCTAGTCCTGTCCAATTCTAGGGATGGTTTCCTAGCCAAGGGAGTCAGTGTTATCCAAAGGTACTTCTGTGGACATGTGGCCACCATGGCGAACAGAATGCTGTTACTTTCCATTGAGGAAGTACTTATTTATCTACTTGCATTTTGTGCTTTTGAAATGCTAGATTGCGAGGAGCATACATACATACATACATACGCACATACACACTTTCTTAGTAGCAAATAATTTCAAGATGTAATAAAGAAAATGGTTATGATTATTCTGAAATATTTGGATTTGCCAGTAGGAAAACTAATAAGAAATTTTAATAAACCTTCTCCCTCCCTCATCTTGTGTGCCTACTGTCCCTGTCTTACTATCCCCATTTATCTATATTTATTTCCTTTGTTCATGTTTATGTTCATACCTATACTTGTTATCTTGTAGATGTTTGACAAACAAATAAAATAAAATAAATAAAAATCTTATTATTAAGCAATACTGATATATGCATTTCCTGAAGATTAATACAAACTGATAGCTTATTTAGAAATAAGATCACAGCAAGGAAGTGCAAAGCTAGATCAGCAGAAAATACCCACTGTGTTTGATTATAATTATTGAATACATGAAACCTTATCTGCACTCTTGTTAAAAGTCTGAAACAAATGTTAAATATTTGTGACTTCCAGTAAACTTTGAATTATTTTAATTTAATTTATACAAAACTTTACTGACATAATTTCACAACAAAGGCACAACAGGCAATTTGCTGGCATTTTATTTCCTTCTTGAGCCTTTCTCACTATGGGATACTCTCTATATATTGGGATCCCAGAATCAAAGTAGTATGATTGTTGATACGATAGGGCAACCTTGTTATATTTATTCTGCTAAATGACACTCTGAACCTCTAAACCTGTAACTCTAATAATATAGATTCATTGCTTATATCAGTTATATTCATTTACTCAGCAGCGTCAGGCACTGAGATTCATGCTCAGAAATTGAACTAAGCAAATATTTTATAGCACTCACTGTATCTTAATTAGAGTATGCTTCAAAGACCAAATAGCTATTTGTAATAAAGTAATCTATGATTTCTTAAGTGTAGTTTTCCCTGAGGAATGAGTGGTCAAAAGTTCATACAACAAGAGCTATAACTAGAAAAGAAATTATATTATATAGAGAAATGCAGTACGCAACATTGCATTAAATTATACTGAAAAGTTATTTGTCCATGTGCTTTGCCTCAAAAAAATTAAAATTTGGTAGATTTCATGCCCTTTTATTGTTTTTCTTTTTTTAGAGCAGACCTAGTGACACACACAAGACCTAAGAATTTTAGGTCTGAGATATTAATAAACATTTTTCTTGCAAAAAATTAAAGAGCTTTATATTAGCTTTTCCCAATTTGGTCACCCCAGATAACTAAAATTCAATACTCACCAAGTCATGAGCTAAGTAATGATTGCTGAGAATGTTGGGGGTTAAAGTCAGCACATCTAATAAATGCTAACGTTAAAGCTGTTTTATGTGAACAGCTGATCTGTAGTTCAACTTAGACTGGAAAAAAATCCCTTCTGAAAAGGTATTATCTCAATTTGACTTTGCTTTAGTAAATATTGATTGATACTAACATTATGTGTTGGCAATGATACAAATTAAAAACTTAATTTTGAGAAACCAAAAAATTTGAAACTAAAGAACCAAAAAAGTAGTATTATATAATGGCATCTGTTTTTAAACCCTTGATTTAAAATCCTGGAACAAACACCTTTCTGAATAAACATTAATTTACTTCTGTCCATCACTGAGGGAAAGTTTCCTTGAAAAAAAACGTAACTGGCAGAACCAGCTGTGTAACAAAATACAGTTGTGCTCATAAGTTTACATACCCTGGCAGAATTTATGATTCTTGGCCATTTTTCAGAGAATATGAATGATAACTCAAAAACTTTTCTTTCACTCATGGTTAGTGGTTGCTTTGTCATAAATCAACTGTGTTTACTCTTTTTAAATCATAATGACAACAGAAACTACCCAAATGATCCTGATCAAAAGTTTGCATACCCCAGTTCTTAATATGGTGTATTGCAGAGGTGGTATTCACTAGGTTCTGACCAGTTCTGGAGAACTGGTAGTGGAAATTTTGAGCAGTTCAGAGAACCAGCAAATACCACCTGTGACTGGAGAGTTTACAGTATCCTTCTCCTGCCATGTCCACCAAGCCACACCCACAGAACCAGTAGTAAAAAATTTGAATCCCACCACAGGTGTATTGCCCCCTTTAACATCAATGACTGCTTGAAGTCTTTAGTGGTATGTGTGGATGAGGCTCTTTATCTTCTCAGATGGTAAAGCTGCCCATTCTTTCTGGAAAAAAGCCTCCAGTTCCTGTAAATTCTTGGGCTGTCTTGCATTTGAGATCTCCTCAGAGTGGCTCAATGACATTGAGGTCAAGAGACTGAAGTGAACCTTCAGAACCTTCATTGTATTCTGCTGTAGCCAATAACCGATAACCAATAAAACTAAGCCTTGTGTTTAGGATCATTGTCATGTTGGAATGTGCAAGTATTATGTGCAGCTTCTGGGCTGATGAATGCAAATTTTCCTCCAGTATCTTTTAATAACATACTGCGTTCATCTTGCTATCAATTCTGACCAAATTCTTTGTAGCTCACACATCCCCAAAATATCAGCGATCCACCTCCTTGTTTCATAGTAGGAATGGTGTGCTGTTCATTATAGGCTTTGTTGACTCCTCTCCAAATGTAGCATTTATGGCTGTGGCCAAAAAGCTCAATTTTGGTTTTATCACTCCAAATGACTTTGTGCCAGAAGGTTTGAGGCTTGTCTCTGTGCTGTTTAGTGTATTGTAAATGGGATACTTTGTGGCATTTGCGTAGTAATGGCTTTCTTCTGGTGACTCAACCATGCAGCCTATCTTTCTTCTGGTGCCTCCTTATTGTGTATCTTGAAATAGCCACATCACATGTTTTCAGAAAGTCCTGTATTTCACCTGAAGTTATTTGTGGGTTTTTCTTTGCATCCCAAACAATTTTCCTGGCGGTTGTGGCTGAAATTTTAGTTGGTCTACCTGACTGTGGTTTGGTTTCAACAGAACCCCTCATTTTCCACTTCTTGATTAGAGTTTGAACATTGATGATTGGCATTCTCAATTCCTTGGATTCTTTTTATATCTTTTTCCTGTTTTATATAGTTCAACGACCTTTTCCCACAGATCACTTCCAAAAAAATCTTGCTAAAAAAAAGTAGGAACTTGTTCAGAAAGATACCAGGAGTCAATTACTGACTTTAAAGGTACCACCACAAAAATTATTTTTAAGGAATCTTCTGGCTTAGAATAATTAGACAAAATTCTTGGACATCCTACTACAAGTATTATTCAATTTACAATGTTCTAATATCACTGGAATTAGGCTGCATTTTCCATGGGCTGTGATTAAGGCTTTGTCATCTTATATTTTGGCTGAATGAAGTCTTTTGGAAAATTTCCTTAACCATTTCACCTTACTAGATAGTTATCTTCTACCCTAAGAAGGCAAATGATGATTTGTCATATTGCAGTATACCAGCTTTATAACTAAATTATATAATTGTATATATAAATTTATAATTAAGGCCCATGCTCGTGAATTAAAGGCCACTATGTATTTGAATAATGAACAGAAACACCTATTATGCAGATATAAAAATATTTAAATATGTTTGATAAGAAAACCTGTGGTAACAGTAGTGCTTTTATAACAAATCATTCCAACCTGCACTTTCTGTGAAACAAATCAAAATTATTCTTTTGTAGCTGAGTTTGCAAAATGGCATTCGAACTAAATTTGATTGTATGCAGTTGCTAGCCAGGGATTGATTGTATGCAGTTGCTAGCCAGGGATTGAAACACCCATGGTTGGACTGTTAGTTGAAGCATATGCAAGTGCAGTGGAATTTTTTGTCACAGGGATGACCTTGAGTGCAGAGCAACCAGGTGAACAAGTTACACAAGGATGGTGCAATGGTCACATTTTACATTATAAAGATACTTTGTACTGTTATAAGTTGTCTGGTAAGAAGGCAACACTTAGATAGCCTACCCATAAGAAGCAATTCTATATGTCTTCATAGCTGGCATCTAATGCTTGACAAATAAATGCTTTACAAATAAAACATACCCACTGAAACTCCTAATGTATTCTTCCTAAGGAAAACAGAATAAATATTTAGTATTTTAGTTAACTTGACAATAACCTTAATTTTATGAGCTGTGGTGATACACTGGTTAGAATGCAGTACTGCAGGCTACTTCTCCTAACTGCTGGCTGCCAGCAGTTTGGCAGTTCAAGTCCCATTGGCTCAAGGTTGACTCAGCCTTCCATCTTTCCAAGGTGGATTAAATGAGAACTCAGATAGTGGGGGGCAATATGCTGACTATGTAAGCCATTAGAGATGGCTGTAAAGCACTGTAAAGCAGTATATAAGTCTAAGTGTTATTGCTATTGTTATTTTATTTTGTTTAATTTAGTTTGTTTATTATTTTTTCTAAAGGTGTGCTATAGAAATAACTTCATTTTTTTTTTATTATAGCACCAAACTTGTAGTCTGGCTGCAAAACAATGACCATATCAAAGATACTCAATAAGTTGCTATGGCTGCAGATAAACTCAAACTGTCTTTCTTGATATGATAATACCACTATACCATACTGATATGATTAATAATAACCATTAATAACCATATTATATAACTCTGTTTCTCTGTCTTTTGTTACATTAAGCAAAGAGAATTTTGGAGAATGACATTCAGGCTCTGGCATGTTCCTGAACTACAGGTTTTAGCCCTGTACTTTCAACTGGCTGGGCAATCCTTTGGTGGATAAGAACTGCACTTAATGTTGGGAGTATTGGAAGGTCTCAGTTAGGATGAAAAAGGAAAAGAGCAAGACTTTGGGGAGTAGTTGGAGGTATATTTTTTAAAATGGTGTGTTAATATCTATATTAATGCTTACAGTTAACCTTTTATGTGTTTAATGCTTCATATGGTAGAAGGGAAAACAAACCATCATGTTATATCAATTATGGTAAAAAATGATATAGGGATACAATACCAGTTCCTAATCTAGTGCCCTAAGATCTAGAAACAAAACTAGGCAATATCAGATTAAAGAAGGATGAATTAGACACATGCAGAAGATAGAATCCTATGAGAATCTAGAAAAGATTAGAAACTCGAAACATTTCTAGCAAAATAACAGCTAGGTACCTTATATACTTTAATGTGAAATAACAGCTAGGTACCTTATATACTTTATTTTAGAATTATTCATACTCTGAGTTAACAAAACATGCAGCACTGATTTTAGACAAGAATGCATAAATATTTTCTAAAACAATTTTGTTTGGCATGTATGATTGTTTCTTTAGGGGATATTTTCTCTCAGCTTTTATGGTTGGGTAAACAGCCATTAAACTTTACAAAGATCATGTTTAGGGACTATCGACAAGTTTATATTGCTTTCATTAATATTACTGAGATAAGGTGTCTGTGAAGATTCTCAGTCGTCATAGCTGTTCTAAGGTGCTTTTTCAAAAGGCAAGTGGACTGTTTTATCCTTGAGGAAGAAGAAAACATTTCACTTCTCATCCAAGAAGCGTTATCAATTGTGACAGAGGGGAAGGAAAATGGAAGGATAGGTAATAAGTGATAAGCACAACTACTGAAAGTTGCTTGAAGTTGTTTACTTGCTGAGAGCAGCCATGTTGTCATTATCATGGTGAACAACTTGTCATGCACATATATTCACTCTTTCATTCCCCAAGCTAGAAGCGGAATCAGGAAGGGGCCTCCATGTACAGTTTTTCTTATTGATGTGTGCCTAAGTTTCTGGCCATCTGGTGGAGGCTCTGTCACAGGTCAGGAACAAGACATTTGAGCCTAGGCTGGCCTGAGCACCATTTGCAGCAGAAGCTATCCACAAAGGTGAGGGGGCATAGGTAAGATGGTTCTTTATTTTTAGTTTTAGAACACTGTTAATGCAGATATACAGATTTAAAGATTTTAATAATAATTTTGTAGTTTCTTACCTATATTTGAGCCTGATTTTTAAGGCTTTAAAAATATTTCAAGGTTTTTCCAGGCTCAAAAGGTTTATGGACTTTTTGCTCACTCCAGAAATGATGACTTGATGATTTCTGGTTTTGCATAAGTTGTGGAAAGAATAAATGTTTGTATGTAAGGGGGGTATGAATTATCAAATTTATTTTTACTTATGATGAACACTGAAAGTAATTTCTTTACACATTTCTTTTTCTTTATTCTACTTCTTTGCTTTTTCTTCTTTTTCCTTTAGTTTCTATGCACTTTTTATCTTTTTATCTTTTCTTCATTTTATGACTTTAAATTAAAATTAAAAAGAATACTTTCTTAATAGGAACTTGACATTCATAATCACTAAATGATGCTTTATTTCAAACGCTTTTTTGGATTCTTTGACCTAAGCCCCTTTCATGTGAGATTTTTCTAGTATTCATTCCCTTATAGAAACCAAGTGTTTGAGCCATTTCAATTAAGTCTTAGGCAAAAGGGAGTATAAGCAGATAAAGATATGAGTATGTTAAGTCATGACCTTTTCCGTAAGAAATGTGTGGTCTTCCAGTCTTTTGCAAGCTTTATGCTGTCAGTTCATTACAACACAGATCTACTTCAGAGATAGCATCAGAAGTCAAAAGGGTATGCATTTTTGGTTTATTGATATATACCCAGAATAGTTAGTATCTGTACTGATAAATGGTCATGAATATATTTTCTCTGATCTTTGGTGATCTCCAGCAATTCAAGGTAGAATATGAAAGATCCTTTCCTACAATTTTTGTCCCAAATTTATGAGCAATTTGGATTGAGTGGATGGTTCAATGTCATCAGTGAGTTAGACATGAATCTGAATCAATTCCAGATTAACATCTGAATCACTATGTCACAATGACTGTCTTTAGGTAGACATACCAACATGAGTTATGTATAATGAAGAGTAGTTTTGTAGAAATCTTGAGAAAGAAATCTTAAGAGAAAACTAATTTTAAATTAACAAAGAGTAGGCAATACCCATCTGGTTATATTAATTTCTTTAAATGTATTATTTATATCGCATTGCTGTTTTAATTTTAGATTTTTTTAAAAAATTGAAAATATGATTGCTTCCTTAAATTAATTAAAACTAGAAAACATTCTGAACTATTAAGCAATCAGAAAATCACCTTTAAACAGTATATATATCTTGAAAACACTATCATGTTATTTTTCTGAATTCTTTTTTTCAGTAATGTTTCCAGCAATAAAGCTTCTTCCCAACAGTTCTATTTTCATCTGTGAAAGTGAGAGAAACTAAATAGGTATAGGTTTGCTATGGCCATTATCCAGGTCAGCTGCTTCTATCCTTGCTTGTTGCTGGACAAGTCCTCATGCAGAAAAGGTTCTTCTCTCATCCCACCACCTGGTGGAAAAACCATCAATCCATTATACCTCTGCTATGATTCATGTTAGTTTTAACAGATGATTAGATATATGTTTTGTTATAACCCCCTGTCCCATCTTTACTTCACACCTCTTTCACTCTAGGGAATAGCCATCAAAAGATGGTGGATAAGTGGGCAGCATAGCTCTTTATTCACAAGGTCTCTAAATTGGGAATTGACTGAAAGATCCGATGTGTATGGTGTAAAGCCCAGTGTGGAAAAATCAGATCTTTTTCATTTCTCAATTTGGAGTATCCAGTGATTCCTGTCAGGAATCTGAAATGCTACTGATAAAAGGAGGAAGCATATTGAATTATTCCCAAAATTAAATAGTTGGAGTTTGTTGTGTATTTAAAATAATAAAAATACTGCTTTAACAATGGGACAGCTAAGATTATTGTGGTCATTGAGTTGACAGTGACTGAGGCTCCTATTCAGTGATCTATGAGTTAGGAATGAAAGCAATGTTGTAGGAACAGCAAAAAGATTGCGAGGGCATATTGTGTAATATTTACTTCAAACTGGGGAAATTCTTTAGTATTCCAATAATGCTGAATGATTCTCTCTCTCTATTTACCTTAGTTAAATAGATAACTAAAAAGATACCTTAGTTGCAGACGGTCTAGAAAAAACAAGACTTTCTTTCTCTTATTTTACAGGGTTTTGCTAAAATTGGACAAGAAATGGGAGTCATTTATGATATCTGATAAGATTAAATTAGGAATATCTATCCCTCTATTATATACACAATATGCAATTTAACAAACATTCAACAAAAATAGTACTAGTAAGGAAAATTAATTTGGTGATTTAGTGGTTAAGGCATCAAACTAAAAACTGGCAGACCATGAGTTCTAGTCTGCCTTAGATACAAAGCTAGCTTGGTGGCTTTCATAGCTGTAAGAAGAAGGCAACAGCAAGACACTTCTGAAATTTTGCCAAGAAAGCTGCAGATGTATGTTCAGGCAGTCAGCAATGATTCAAAGACATACTATACATACAAGTGAATAATTTAAATACAAAAAAAGTATCACATAAACTAAGGTTTTTTTCTTTTTAAAGTAACAATGCTTCTGTTCACTCTACCTGAAACATGATTCAGAGAAACATTGGTCAAAAGATAATTTTTAGTGAATAAAACTGGTTTCACAACTGTCATTCTGAAGGTGAAGTAAACTGAATTTTGCAGGTACAGATTGAATATATTAAAAACAGTTGTGATATAGATAGATATGACAAATATATAGATGACAGATAGATAGACAGAGAGACATCTATCCATCCATACAGATATATAGAAAAATTATATTTAATTAAATAAAACCAGTGAGGCACCTTATTACTTTCTTGGATGCCAAAATCTAATGGCATGATTGCTGAATCATAAACATGCCTTTTTATTATTTCCTTTGCAATGGAAAGGAAGACACAGACAAGGATCTCAACTAAGAGCTCATGAATTAATATGTTAAATGACAAACAAGTTTAAGTTTGTTTTTTTTAATCATTTTTGACTATTCTAGGCAATAATTCCAAGATTCAAATTATCTTACATCGTGCAAAGAACTAAAATGCTACTTATATTTAATATGTTTATTGCAAAATTGCTGTTTTAAAATTGCTGCTGTGTTTATATTCTTTTGACCTTCTAATATTGCTGAAACACAAATATGCTGGAATGCTGTTTCTCTGAATGTAGATATATAATTTGGAGTCTGGATTATTTCAGCAAGAAACTAATAAAATAATAATTAACAGTTGAGAGTGACATAGACTTTCACAAACTCAGACTAAATGTCAGGGATTAGAATATGTAGGATTTTCTCTGAAAATAATGAAAGCACAGTTAGCAAGTTGCCTAAGGAGAAATCTATATTAAGAAATCTAGAGGTCTTTTTTATTTTTACTTTGATTTAAGACCATAGAATAATTTAAAAACAAAAAACTATATAAGGCCTGCCTATATAGTGGTAAATTATGTTTCAAGAAAGCATTGCTGATGGTGGAAAAATGGGGTAGGTAGAATGTTGAGGAAGTATTAATAATAGCTCTAACTTGCATGAATATAGTATTGCAAAAATAATTCCTTTTTGTTAGCTTTCTGTTGTACATTGATCTACAATCAGGTTTTCAATATTTAGTACAAATGATATAACTATTTGGCGCCGATGGAGCAAAAGGGTAGTTATGGATTAATAAACCTGTTCAAATGAAGTCAATTAAAAAAATTGGGAAAATCAATAGTAAATCATAAGACAATTGTACATAGAGGAAAACTTATGTATGTTTGTTTGTTGTGACTGCCTATCTTCTGGAGAGTAACCTGCTCCTTCCTTCCTTCAATTGTCTACTTGGGTGTGGTTATTTCTACAAGGAGTTGGTTGTTCTGTCACCACCCATTCTTGATTAGAAAGATGTGTCCTCCCACATGGAATCTGGAGGCAAAGAACAGAAAATTCTCTTTCCTCAGGAATAATCTTGTAAATATAGCTTTGGTTTTGTCTTTTTTACTGATTTATTAATTTCATAGTCTTGAAGTGCAGTTGCTATTTTGCAAACCAATCATAAATAATCAAGTATGAGGATAACGAAGTAGAGATTTGAGGGAATAGTTTAACTAAAACTTACATGAGGTTGAAATCTGCATACCACAGCTACTACTCAGCAACCTGTAAACAGTTGGAGAAAACAAACAAGCTAATTGGAGCAGATGTAAAACTACTGTATATTGAGCAATAAATAAAAGAAATAAATAATTCCTTGCGTGACTAACTACCGTGCCAACTTCACTTTATTGTTTCTAGTTGTCTCAAAGCTTTTTAGATAAATTATTATTAGGTCCTGTCACATGAAATCTGTTTTCCAGAATTCTTGTTTCTCACAGGGAGTTCCCACTAAAATTCACTGGGCACAAGGATACACCAACTTCTCTCCTTCTCAAGTTCTTTCTCTTCTCTGATTCTTTTTTATTTACAAAGTAATTTTATTAGTTTATCAAATTATAAAGTACAAATGAAAATGAAAATAGTGAGCAAATGGGGAAGACGAAAAGAGAGGAGAGAGGTACAGGCTAAAGGAAAAAAGTAAGAAAAGCATTAATTTTTGATTTTTTTCAGCACAGGGGAATAAATAATAATAACATAATAACTTCTTTGATTTTACTAGAAGCTAGCAGGCTGCTCAAAATTAAAAGACCCTTGTAGCTTGCAGTTCTCCTTAATCCACTACACTAGTCCTCTTAAAAAATATTTATGTGTATATATTTTACTCACAGCACATCTTCAATGGTATCAGAATCTGGTTGTAAACTGAATCACTTGATACAAGTCTGGGAAGTTGTAACTGAAGATTCTCAAATTCAGTTTATTCCCACATTTAAACGACAACAGAATTCTTCTGATGATGCTCGCTGTCCTTTGTCCTGTTCTGTGCTCTAAACAGTATTTGAATAAATGAAGGATTAAACTAAAGATTCTAGTGTCTGGCTGTATGATATTAAAGGGAGGGAATAAGAGGGATAAAAGAAAGGACAGTGAATGACAAAAAATAAAAGAATGACTAAATGAATTAGGAGAAGAAGAGAAGGTGCATTCCTGAAAGAGTTATGGAACACATATTTATTTATTTATTTATTTATTTGTTTGTTTGATTATTTATTTATTTATGTCAATTGCTTACAAGATAATAGGTATAAGTAAAAACATAGTTATGAATACATGGATACATATAAGAAAATAGTAATAAAAAAAGAAACAATAGAACAGAGACGGTAGGCATCTTGGTGCACTTATGCACACCCCAACGCTCCATTATGCACACATAATGAAATATGTTTCCAGGGCACTTGATTTTAGACCTGCTTTCAAAAATCTGTATTTTTTGAAATGTCTAAATTATAAACAGATACCTATAAACATATCCAAAATAAAAGGTTCAGACTGGTGATTTGATGGACAAAGGATCAAATCTTTTGATATTTAGAGGTGGGAAAGGTGATCCCATTAATTGGATTGGATTGCACTACTGGAAAAGCTGAAAGCTGCCTGACTACATTGCAGCAATATGATCAAAACAGCTGTCTATCCATTCATACATATTTGCTTTTGCTTGCACAGTGGGAAAAAGTTATATTCAAATAATGTTCCGAATAATTTCTCTAAATCTCAGTAGTTCACAGTATTTAAATCCAGTTTCGATCAAGCTGTATTTTAATAGTCCTATAGAGACATAAAAAATTCCAAGAGTTCTCTGGACATTTTCTTTGTTTTTATCTTATTTGGATTTAAATGGGACGTCTTAAGAAATTCAACACAGAAAAGCTTAATATACTAAAGCAGGTTTCCCAACTTGAACAATTTTAGTATATGTGGTATTTAGGTGGGAATTTGATACGGTCCTGGGCTAGAGCATCTAGGAGTCTTAAGACAAACTACAAATTACCTTGCCTAGCTCCCTGAATTCTAGCCATATGATCTCTCCCTTCTATGATTTTCTTGTTTTGAAGAAGGGAGAGACTAATGACAATCTCATACCCTTTCTCTTCTTTCTAATCTTTGAGGAAAAGATTGGAAAGATATTGATTTATAGTGGTAACTGCCACTTTAAGACTTCAGTGGTATATGTATGACAATGACATGTCAATAACTTAGGAACAAAAAAATTGAGCATGGCCAGAGCCTATGTAGGTTATTTTTTCTCTCTCCACCAAGTCCTTTATTATTTATGGCATCTTGTTGTTTGAATACCCCAGAGGTTGTATTCAGCAGGTTCTGACCAGTTCTGGAGAACTGGTAGCAAAAATTTTGAGTAGTTCAGAGAACCAGCAAATACCATCTCTGACTGGAGATTTTACAGTATCCTTCCCCTGCCATGCCCACAGAACCGGTAGTAAAAATTTTTTGAATATCACCACTGGAATACCTCCCTTCCCTCCCTGCCTATCCTGTGATCTCCCAATGAGTTGCCAAGAAAAAGGCTAATAATGCTTATTGGGTAGGTGAATTTAAGGACCATGAATATTTTGAAATTAGTTTAAGGGTTGCCAAAAGTACTTTTCAAAAGTAACTGGCCTTTCTTTGCTTTTTTCCTTGAAAATGTTTTATTTCTCATCCAAGAAGCTTTTTCAGTCCTGAGAGTTGCAAGTTGTCTACCAATGCTCTTGCTTGGAAGCATGCTGAATAAACCTTAATTCTTAGTATAAAATGGCACTTTAAAGAAAAAATAATTAAAGGTCTTTTTAAATTTAAAACTGATACAGCAATTTTGTTCCTTCATCCCTTTGATCCTTAAAATATAACAGATTAAACCCAGTTTTATGTCTTTTAATGATATTATTTTATGTGTTTAGACTGAACTAAACACAGTTTAGTGTGTTTGTTCCTTCAGTCATTCAATGAAATTTGCCTGGAAGACAAGGGACATTTTGAAATAAATCCTGATTATAATAATCTCTGATTTTTAACTAAGATTAGTAGGTTTTTTTATGTAGACATAAAATCAAAGGGAAAAAATTCATGATTTATTTATTACAGATTTTTTATACCATTTGAACTGTTTGAATCTTACAAGACAACTATATACATAACAATATTATCAATTCAAAAATAATACAATACATGGATGTGTATGTATATATGAGTACAATATATACAATGTATATGTTTATGTATGGTGATTAAAATGCAAAATACACAATTAAAATTGAAATACTTTATCATATAATAGTTATTGCTACCACTCATCATTTCTTGCAGGTGCACCTGTTGAACATAAAATGATCCTGAGAAAACCAGATCTTAGTTTCCTTCCTGAAGTTCAAATGTGAGAGTGCGGGTCTTATTTCAAATTTGTCTCTATATTTGCTCTTGTAACTTGTTGAACATGAGAACTTGCAGTGTTTTGTAGACATGGACATTATACATGGAGTAAGTAGTCTCAGAGATAACCAGGTTGTGTAGAGTTTTCTTAGATTACTGTATAACCTGTTTCTTGTACTGCATCTAGAAACAAGGTGGCTAATCAATCTGAAGTTTTGGTGCAATGTGACAATTTTGTTTTTCCTTAATAGCATCTGGGCAGCTGTATTATATATTGATTTAATTTTCTGGATGGTATTCAAGGGCAGTCCCATAAAAGTCAATTGTAGTTGTCCATATATAAAGTGATGAGGGCATGAATGACTTGCTACCATGTTTAATCCCAGGAAAGGCTGCAGAAGTTACTCAGGCTGAAGCTCAGCAAAGACTTTCCTAGCTGTGACTCCCGCCTGCTCTTCTTAGACAATTGAAACCCAAATAGTTATTTCTGGGAAAGTATCACCTATAGTACTATTCCCAACTCAAGTATTCTGTTGTATACCCCTTCATTCTAGAGATAAGGTATCCAAAAGCATATCCACATCATGAGAATGATTGTTTGTTGGGCATTGCAGGATAGATACTTGTTTGCATCTCATTAATAGCTTAGACAGTTCTTTAAACAAAAGAGAGTTGGAAAGATAATCAAAGTTATCAGAACCACTTTCTTAAAATGGTTGCTGATAAAAGAGGGGTTAAAATGCACAAATCTCTGCTTTCCCAGATTCTGTAACCTAATTTCTTTCTCCTTGTAATAAACTTGAATAATGAATCTAAGTGAAAAAATCTAGTTTTCTTGGTTCCTGTTAAGGTGTTTGATCTGTATTCAATGACCTCAAACCCCAAACTGTCATATGACTTCTCCTAGCAACTTTAGGTAATTGTTGTACAAACAGAGTGTTAAAATTAGACTGCCTGAAGGCTCCCTCCTCTCCCTGCACAAATACAATGGAACTCTTCACTCAGGGTGGAGTAGAATTGTCATGAAATGCTTCTACTTTCAGTCCTTCCTGGCAAAGGATATCATGTTGATAGTACCGAAAGACATCAAGAAATTCAGCAGGAGAAAAGGTCATGTTCTCCTATTCAAGTCCTGCTTTCAGGATAAATAAGTGTACCTATCCCATTTGGGGGCAGAATTCTGAAAACAATCCAGACAATCTATTTTATAGCAGAGTGGAAGATAACTGCTGGTCTAGTGTCTACTGAATAATTTTCCTTAAAAAAGAGTGGTTAAAGGGTAAGCATTAGTTGACTATTGTATGGCTATTGTACAATGATTCATCTTGTAAAAGAGAAGAACCATTTTCTCTTTTTGACATAAATCAGCCAGTTATAAATCTTATAATAGCTTCTCTTGAAAAAAAAAAGCCTAGGGATTAGACAAAACTCTTGAATGAAGTAAAAAAACAAAGGTTACTTCAACATGTTGAAATAAAGGAGTAAGACAAGGGATATAATTATTATAAAAATTGGGGGAAGTATGTTTTTTTAAAAAAATCAGGAAATACTTTTCTGATGGATTTCAATTTACACTGAACTCTGTGTTAGTTCATACTGGAGGAAGGTATTGGTTAAAAGATTACAAAAAAGAAAGAGAATCTAATATTAATATAGGTTGGCTTGCATCTTAGTTGAAATTCTCTATACTATATGTGATGTAGATATGAAGAAACATTTGCTGAATAATTAGGAAGGCAAGTTCTCAGAAAATACTTATCTGAATTTTTTTTTGCCAAGTACTAACTGTAACATTAAGCATTCTTGCCAGGAAATATATGCCACTAAACTTACTATGACGATTTATTCATCTTCCTCCACAATTTCAGTAGCTATGATATGCACAACAGTATTTTTTCAAATCTTATCAGTTTTACAAGCGAAGAAACCTTCAATATAAGATACATGGAATTATGATACAGTTTTACCATATTAAAGATGAATAAAATTCATAGAATTAATTAAAAGTAAATGCACATAGGATTGTGGTATTATAGTCTAATATTAAATATATAATAATATTTAAATCTAAGTATTTTCCATAACTTTAGGATTGTAGATTTACAGTATTTAACATGCAAACAATTTATGCACTCTGACCAAAGACAAAACTGCAGCTCTAGCATTATTATTGATATTACCAAGAAGGAATTTAAGAAACATCCAAAATCTTCTGTTTTTCTTAGAAATGAGCCAAATTTTATAATTCAACCATTGCTATTTTCTTTGAAAAATTTAATTAAAAAAAAAATGAAAGCAAGTCACAATTAATTAGAAAAGATACTTTCCAGATTTCCTTTTGATTAAGCACAACTCTATTGTATTTAATTTTTATTTCTGCCCATAATTAAAAACAATGAACAGATAATAATCAACAAGCCAAAACATATGAACAAACGAATAATATAAATAAAGCACAACAATATTTGATACATGGGGCAGCATGGTGGTTAAGCAGTAAGTCGCTGGGCTTGTTGCCTGGGAAGTTGATAGCCCATGTTTGAGACTCATATGCTGCATGATGGGGTGAGTTCTTGTTCTCACCACAGTGAACCAACCTGCCAACCTAGTAGTTTGAAAGCATGCAAATGCACGTAGATAAATAAGTATTATTTCAATCGTAAGGTAACAGTGCTCCATGATGTTATGCTGGTCACATGACCATGGAGGTTTTTCGGACAGTGCTGTCTCAACGGCCTCAAAAAAAAAGATGAGCACCACGCCCTATCGTTGGCAATGACTAGCAGAGTAAAATTTACAGGGACACCTTTACCTTTTTATCAACATTATATTCCCCCCCCCATCTCTTTTAAAGGTGGCTGGATGATATTCACTAAATTCAATACAAGTGGGAAAACATTTCCTTTTTGTTTCTTGTATTCCACTTTGTAAACTTGAACATGACCCAATAGGAAATCTCACAGATGATTAAACTAATTCAGGCAAGCATCTGCATCATCCCACACCATTACATGTTTTATTTCTATAGTGGGAGTGGAAATAAGCCAAAAGAACCGAACATTTACTTTCCTTATATTTGTTTGATGATAAAATAATAAATACACCACCACTTTCTGGCTTTGTTACTGCTGCAGAATAGGGATCAGCAATGAGATGATGCCATCTAATTTTATCTTTTATCTTAACATACTTTTTGGTTGACTTATAGATTGGAATATAGCATTTTAATGAAGTTGTCTGCTTAGTCCTTCTGGTTGGCCAAGAGAATTTGCTGTCTTGAACTGAGTTATAATCTTCATCCTACCTAAATAAAGGTCCCTCGTAATCAAAGCTGGCTAGGTATTTTTTGGCATGTGAGGGAGAAAATTCCACATGTTAGGATTTGTATAACTCTTCTCTTAGGAATAAAATATAACAATAAATTTAATGACTAATGAGTTGCTGTTCTTTCATGACAGCTCAAACAGCTATATAACCTGGGGTGGGATTCAAATTTCTTAACATCCAGTTCTGTGGTTGTGGCTTGGTGATAATGTAACTGGCTGGATGTGGCTTGCTGGCTGGGCATGGCTTGCTGGTCACATGACTGGATGGGTGTGGTTTGGTGATCATGTGACTGGGTGGGCATGGCCAGATGGCCATGTGACTGGCAAACCAAATACAAGTGGTCCTTGTTTAATGGCCAGTTGCTTAGCAAGTGTTCTAATTTATGACTGACCTCCCCAGAGCTACTTGATCTGTTTTTGGAGTTTTGATAGCCATGCACACACACACACACACACACACACACACACTCTTCTAACCCTGTTGGACCAGGGGGTTGGACTAGAAGATGACCTCCAAGATCCCTTCCAGGCCAGCTCTTGATTGCTGTACTGTTTCAAAGAGTCTTCTGAAGCCAGGGTTTGTGTCCTTCCTTCCTCTCTTTTGTTTCTCTCTCCCTCCCTCTTTCCATATATCTATCTATCCATTCATATATCCAATTCACTTTCTCCTCCCTCCCTCCCTCCCTCCCTCCCTCCTTCTTTCTTTCTTTCTTTCTTTCTTCTTTCTTTCTTTCTTTCTTTCTTTCTTTCTTTCTTTCTTTCTTTCTTTCTTTCTTTCTTTCTTTTTTTCTTTCTTTCTCTCTCTCTCTCTCTCTCTCTTTCCCTCTCTTTCTCTCTCTCTATCTCTTTCCCCCTCTCTCTATTTCTTTCTGTCCCTTCCTTCCCCCTCTTCCTTTTTCTTCCTTTCTCTCCCTTTTTCTTTCTCTCCCTTTTCTCTTTCTTTTCTTTCTTGTCTCTTCCTTATCTTTCCCTCTCTCTCTTTCCCTCTCTTTTTCTTTCTCTCCCTCTCTCTTCCATATATCCCATTCACTTTTTCCTTCCTCCCTCCCTCTTTCTCTTTCTTCCTGTCCCTTCCTTCCAACCCCCTCTTTCTTTGTCTGTCCCTTTCTTCCTTTCTCTTCCTTTCTCTCTCCCTTTTTCTTTCTTTCCCTTTTCTTTCTTTACTTTCTTGTCTCTTCCTTCTCTCTTCCTCTCTCTTTCTCATCCCCCACTCTCTTTTCTTCTCTCTTTCTCTCTCTTTCCCCCTCTCTTTCTCTCCCTCCATTTCTCCCTTTTCCTCTCTCCCTTTCCCTCTCCCCTCTCTCTCTTTCTCTCTCTTTCCCTCTTTCCTTCTCTCTCTACCTTTTTCTCTCTTCCTCTCTCTCTTTGTTCCTCTCTCTCTTTCTCTCTCTTTTCTCTCTCTTCCTCTCTCTCTTCCTTTCTCTCTCTTTCTCTCTTTCCTTCTCTCTTTCCCTCTCTCTTTCTCTGTCTCTCTATCCCTTCCTTTCCTCCTTCCTTCTTTCCTCCTAGAGCTAGTAGACCCACTTGAAACAAACACACACACACACTTCCAACAAGGTACTCACCTGGCAGTGTCATTTGTGACAAGTCTCCCAGAGTCCCAGGGACCAGGAGTGATTGTTTGTTCATGCTCGGTTCTGCCATGCCTGGAAAAGCCGGTAGGCAAAGCTTCCTGGTCCAACAAAGAGGCCGTGAGTGGGACTTCCACTGCTCTCTCTTTTGGGGAAAGGGCTGGGAACTTCAAGTGAGGCTGCAGCTTCACCCACCCCAGCAGCTGCAGGAAAGGTGAACTGCAGGAAAAGTGAGTCAATCCACCCTGGCTGGCTCACCATTCCCTCTGCCACCAGCCATGGGAGAAAACCACAGTGGTTTGGGCTGTTCTGACTTCCTGCAAACTTACCTTCCTCCCATGGCTGGTGGCAGAGGGAAAGGTGAGCCAGCCAGGGCAGACCTGTCACTACTCGGCTCCCTACCAGCCTGAATCTTGTAGCTGCTGGAGCTTGCGGCTGTTAAAGGGGAGTATAGAAGGCAACCAGAAAGCATGAGGCTTACGCTGCCCACATTGCCCCTCTGCCAGCCACCTTTCCCTCAGGCTGAGCATTTTAGCTGAGTGCGGGCCACTGCTATGTAAGCTCCATGCATGAAAGATCCGCTCTTGTGAGGCTTGACTCGCATCATTCTCACAGTGGTGGCCTGCATTCAGACAAAGCGCAACTTCCAGGCTGGCGGGCAGCAAAGGGAATGACAGGCAAGGGGCAATGCGGGTGGCATAACATCATGCTCCCTGGTTGTCCTGTCATCCCAGCCCCTAGCAGGCAAGGCCCAGCAGCTATGGAGAATCTAGGCAGGACCCAAGCAGCAATGGGTCAGCCCTGGTTTTTCTTCCTCTTGGCCACCAGCAAGCCAGGCAAGTGGGGGTGGGTGGGTGGGAAGCTTGCTAGGCCGCGAATGCTGCATGGAGCCATGGCACTGGTGGCTAAGCAATCCAGGCAAGTGGTGTAGGGTTGGGAAACTTGCTAGGCTGTGAGTGCTGAGGGTGGAGGCAGCATGGCGGTGGCAGGTCCGGGGTCAGGACTTAACTGGGGCTTGTGGCTCCAGTGGCAGCAAGGGTGAGGGTGGTGGTGGTGGTGGTGGCTGTGGCACAGCAGCAGTGGCCTAGGCCAGCCCAGGAGTCGGGACCCAACTGGGGCTGGTGTCAGCAGTGGCATGTAGGTGATCGGGGCTTGCAGATCCTCACTCAACTAGGGAGATCAGATAGTGGAAGGCAGGCAGTGATGACTGGCTGGCTGCCTGCTGCTGCTGAAAGTGATGGCAGTGGGCAGGAAAATGTGAGAAGCGAGCCCACATGCGCTACAAGGAGTGACTGAGCGGGCGGAGAATGCCAACAGTGATTGTTGCACATGTGCATGATCGCGCACATGCGCAATAAGGACTGACTGGGCAGGGAACGGAGGAGCAGGCGGAGAGGGCAGGGCCAGCTAGAGCCCGTTTTACCGGTTCTCCAAACTACTAGGAATCATAACAACTGGTTCTACCGAACTGGTTTGAACTGGTAAAATCCCACCCCTGTATGTAACTTTGCGTCATGATAGAGTTGGTCATCTGAATTTCAGTTATCATTTCTTTGGTAAGTGAATGAAGAGCCATTACTACTTATGGAATCTAAACTAATCACTAATTTACACTATATATGATTTTTCCTCAAACTATAAGTTTGAAGAAATATCTACTGTATAGCTGAACTAACATGTATTTAATTTTCTAGTGTATAAATCAAGAGTTTCATAAGGTAAATTGATATTGTATATTTTGGCCCATTAACAAAAATAAGAGTTAGGAACAAAGAAGTCAGAGCATTAGTCTATCTAACCCAGTATTTTCTATCTGGATGGGAGCAGAAACATGATATGTTAATTCATATTAATTCATGATAAACCCTAAACCCTAACCCTAACCTTAGACTCTTTACTGTTGACCTCACTCCATTCTTAAGAGGTCTGTAAGGGGCATGCATAAATGCACCAATGTACCTACTATCTCTGTCTAATGTTCCCTTTTGTTCATACCCATTTCATGTAATCATAATAATGTTATAATTATATCTGTTATCTAATACATGCTTGACAAATAAATAAATAAATAAATAATAAAATAAAAGTATCAAAATATAGTTCTTTGACAGACTTGTTTGTAAATGTCATGGCTTGGATCTGAACTTTGGCATGTGTTGACCAATGACCTATGGGCCTCTATGAGACTTGACATCTGTGAGTTTGAATATTTTTTTATATTGATACTCATCCTCCTGGCATAGAGAAGGCAGGGCAAATTTAATCTAAAGATGACAAAACTCCAACTTCCAGAAACCCTCACTATTGTTGCTGGCTAGGAGATGAAATTAATTACTTTTAGGAAAGTGTTGCTTATCAACAACATACAGCAAAAAGCTACTACTCCATAAAATTTCTAAATTCTTATTTTCTTCCAAATACATATCCTTTCATTATTCAATGTCGATTTTTGAAATTGTTACTTATTTCTTTTTTTAAAAAGCAGTAAGAGAGTTGTTGAGGTACTACTACAAAACAGTAGGCAAATGTGACAATTTTGTGATATCACATGGTGGTAAGATTATCTCTGAACATGACAATGATAAATTTCAAGTCCACCACATTCCATTTTCCCTTTCTCTGATGTTTCACTTCCACCCACACATTCTTTTTGCATTTTATCACCATATCCCACTTTCGTTTGTCTCTTTTGGGGATTGCCCCTTGGATTGTTTATTTCTGCAGATCTCAGGGGTTCCCCCAAGCCTACGTACACTTCTCTCTTTTAGGAAGTTGCAGCAGTTTTGGCTACATATATGATGACAGGCAAATTTGACCCTTGTATCAAGATAATTATGCATATAATTCCTAATTTTTAAGGAATTAATACACATGAGTAAGGATATAGCTGACAGCCCCTCTTCTTCCTTCCCTCCTTAAGAAACCCTCTTATTTACTCAGCTCTGGCTTTAAGGAGTGTATCTTTTTTTCTTCTTCTTCACTCCTCTCTCTGCCTATCAGTTATCTACTTATATACATACTGTACATACTCACTGTCTTTGTTTGTTAATATGCACCTGGTCCTAAATGGATAAAACAAAGATACTATTGCTTGAATTCTTTTCCCAAAGATTGATTTTTTTATATGATGACATTTCCCCTCTCTTATTTCCTTCTCCAGCACTGTTTATTGTAGTTTGTACATAATTTAACCACTTTCCGGAAAGGCTATTATACAGTAGAGAAATCCTGTTTAGTAAAAGGGGATCAAAATATGACTACAGAGGTAGAACTTACAGAGGGAAACTCTTAACCATTATGTGAATGAGTTCTCAGGTAATTTATAAAAATTTAGTTATGTTTAGAAAGACATTAAGTTATAACAATAAGCAATGAATATGGAAGAAGTCTAAGTGCCCTGAAAAATTAAACAATAAAATAAAAGAGAACTTGGAAATGTTTTCTCACCATCTTAGGCAAATATACTTAATTTATAAACCATAATGTATTTAATATATTTATCATCTTAATAGCTAAACATTGTTTATTACCTTCCAAGAAAAGCAATTATCTTCAAAGCAGAGATTTCTAAATATTATAAATAGTTTTGTCTTCAGTTTGGAAGCAGACTGGCTTACTTAAGCCACATAGAGTCACTTCAATGTGAGATGGCTAGCTATATAAATGGAATAAAAACTGTGAACTAAAATTTTGATGTTATATTTTCTAAGGACCAGCTAAGTTTATTCAATATCCATTAGATAGTCAAAATACTTGTTAAAATTTGTAAAGCCATGTAATGTATATTACCTAAGTATCCAGCGTCTAGTGTTAATTCTGGTCAGTTACTTTTAACTTAACTAAGCCAAATGGCATATGATGTTTAGTTTCATAGTCTGTCAACTAACTTAAAAAAACAAACAAGAACAAGCAGCTAAGTAAAAAATGAAATATGAATCAGTAGCTTATGAGTAAGGGAGAGAAAGGAAGAGAGAAGGGCTGTTTAATTCTTTCTTTTCCTGATTAAAAGTTCAAAATTTACTTTTCTACCTATTTCTGGCCACTCAGAGATGCATGAGTAGTGATTTTGGATAAGCAAATGACCAGGGAGTCAGATCAGGGACAAGCTGCCAACCTCCACTGCAAATACATATGCAGAATCTATCCAGGTTGGCAACTGTGTCTTATTTCATTGGCAATGAAACAGACACTTTTACTGGACATCTTGCTAGGAAACCAGAAAAGAATGCAATCACATATGACTCTGTCCTTCAAAACTCCTTTAGCTGCTTCCCACCTTTAGCCTGAGGCAGTGACTTTCCTCTGCTTAATAATAGAACTGGTTTTCTGCCTATTTTGAAAGGAGAAAATAAGGCAGAGCTATCGGCGAAATAGATTTTAATCTGGGACTTTTCCTTACATAATGTCTGAAGTTATTGCTAAACATCCTCCATATTCTAATATCAATGGGGATCCTGAATGAAGAAATGTAATAGGAAAAAAGAAACCTTTTTTATTTGGAAATGGAAAGGATAATGGTGTAATTTTGCCCTGGCAAAAGCTCATCATTGTCAATTGTGATAGTGTTTGTGAAAAAAAAAAATCTATCTTCTTAGAAATAATAATGGCAAGCCAGGACTGACAGAGCCTACAGCAAGGGTTGAGTTTTTCTCCAATCATGCAGAGATAAGCCTTCAATATTTTTTGTCACTGAGTTTATTTTGGATTTGTCTGCTGAGCTCCCAGAATAAGCCAGATTTGTTATCACGTTACTATAGTAACCAAGATACGAGTATCTTGTAATGTATGTTTTACTGCGCATGTGTGCAGGGGAGGAGTTTTACTTCACTTTACTTTAGTTTGCTTCTTAGAATGTACTGCTTTTCTTTGTTCTTCCTAAGACCCAGGAGATCAAAACATTAGCACTCAGAAAGTCATCACACAGCCCATTACCCAGGTGAGTACGACCCAGGAGATTACAGCACAAGACCTAAGAGATCAAAACAATAGAACTCAGAAGGTCATCATATAGCCCATTACCCAAGTCGTTACAACACAGGAGGCTGATAAACACACAGCCAATACCTCAGCCACACATGTTATTAAGAAAACGCCAGCCAATCTGCAAACATCAACTTCATCAACCAATCAAGAAATGACAACGCAGCCAACCTCCCAACCAGTATATATAGGGAGACAGCAGCTCAGATCACGCTTTGCTCTCACAAGCACAAAGCCGAAAGCACCAGCCAGAAGATGGCGAGTGAGATCTTGTCAAAACGTTGCCAAGATAGTCTCAGATTTAAATGGGAAAAGACCCCAACATGCCAAGACCTGCATACCTGTACCCGTGAAAATCTATGAATATATATATATATATATTAAAATTATCAGCTTAAAAACCTTACACACATGTAAAAGAAAAGACAACGAAACAAATAGCTTTCTGTCGGTATGGTCTCTGGTGATGAGCCGAAAGACAGAAAAGAAAGCAGTATGCTTTCTCCCTTAATTGGGGTTTAACAGGGTGTTGTAACACAAATATATATATATATATATATATATATATTTGTTTTCGGAGGTTTTCGCGGGTATTTGTATGTGGATCTTTGGTTCTTCGGGTTTTCCTCCCACGTAGAATTGGAAATATCTAGGCGACGTTTCGATGAAGTCTCATTCATCATCTTCAGCCTTGTGTCTTCGGCCTTGTGCTTCTCAGAGTAATGTGAGCTTGCAGCTGCTTCTTCCTTTTAACTACTAGTGGGGGTGTGACTTGGTTGGGTGGAAAATCAAATATGATCACAAACCCAAACTCTGACTCAGATACGTAGATGACACCTTCATAATCTGGCCACATGGGAAAGAAAAACTGAACAATTTTCTCACACACCTCAACAGCCTACACCCCAAAATACAATTCACCATGGAAACAAAAGCTAACAATCAACTTCCCTTCCTAGATGTCTTAGTATACAAAAAATCCAATGGCTCCCTAGGACACACCATCTACCAGAAGAAAACACATACAAACCGCTATCTACACACATTCTCACACCACCACCCAGCACAGATCAATTCCGTAGCTGAGACACTCATCTCCAAAACAAAATGCTTAGCTGATGAACAACACCTAAAAACCAAACTACACACTCTCACTAACGTACTAACAGCTAATGGATTCCAAAGAAAGAAGATTACTCACCTAATCCAAAAAGAAACCCCAACCAAATCCAAGACAGAAAACAAGAAAATGGCAAAGCCCTCCTCCCATATATAAAAGGCACTACAATAAAATCAGCAAGATCCTCCAAAAACACAACATTAAAACAGCATTCTGCACAAATGGAAAAATATCCACCATCCTAAGAAACCCTAAAGACAAAATTGAGTTAGAAAATCAAGGAGTATACGAAATCCCATGCACTTCCTGTCCCACCACATACATCGGACAAACTAACAGAAGAATAAGTGCACGCATTGAAGAACACAAGAACTCAATCAAAAAAGAAGAACCGACCTCTTCCCTGGTCCAACACCTCAAAGCCACAGGACATAAGATTGACTTTAAAAGTACCAGAACTATCACCAAAACCGAACACTTCAACAACAGAATAATCAGAGAAGCCATAGAGATAGAAAAATGCCCACACAGGATGAATAAATGAGATGACACCTCTCGCCTACCAGCCATTTGGAAACCCGCCTTCATTAACAAATGAGTACCTAACATGAAGAAGGACTCCAGACCCACACCTACGAGGGCCACACAAGAAACTACCACCACACTCCACATAGAAAGCAGACTCACACCCACACAGAAGATGAAACACGACCATGGACCAGAAGCCATACCACAGCTGCATCACTACCTGCTTCAAACCCCCCCAACCCATACATGAAGGGAACTGACGCCCACCATGAAGATGTGGCACGACCACGAACGCGAAGCCAAACAACAGGATCACAGCTCACCAGCTCAAATCCCCCAGCAACTAAGACTAACCTGAATACAACCAAACCCCCATCGGAACAGAACACACCCCCAGCCAATCAGAACATAGCCAAATCCCCAACCAATCAGAACACAGCCAAACCCCCAACAAATGAGAACACCCCCCCACCCAATCAGAACACAGCCAAGCCCCCACCCAATCAAGTCACACCCCCACTAGTAGTTAAAAGAAAGAAGCAGCTGCAAGCTCACATTACTCTGAGAAGCACAAGGCCGAAGACACAAGCCTGAAGATGATGAATGAGACTTCATCGAAACGTCACCTAGATATTTCCAATTCTTCGCAGGAGAAAACCCGAAGAATCTGTATATATATATACACGTGTATATATATAGAGAGCTTAAAAACCTTACACACACACACACACACCACACACACACACACACACACACATATATATATAATTCTCTATACCTGGGAATAAGCTACATTGAATTCATGATATGTATTTTTGGGACAGCAAGTTAGAATATACGTATATTTGACAACATTCTTTTAAAAGGAAGAAAAATTAGTGAATTTGAAAAATCAGAGATAGTTCCTCATTTGAAACAAATTGTACAAGGCAGAGGTGGTATTCAGCAGGTTCTGACCAATTCTGGAGAACCAGTAGCGGAAATTTTGAGTAGTTCAGAGAACTGGCAAATACCACCTCTGACTGGAGATTTTACAGTATCCTTCCCTTGCCACGCCCACCAAGCCACACCCACAGAACCGGTAGTAAAAAAATTTGAATCCCACCACTGCTACAAGGGCATACAAGGGTATGACGAAGAATAATAACAAAAATATGATGGTTAACCCATGCAAAGCCACACATCTTTTTACATGTGTTACACATGTATCACAAATAAAAAGTGATGAGGCTTTAATCTTGCAAATGTGGACACCATCTTGACTTTTTGATTCTCCCAATGGAGATTCATTGAGTTGATTCATTGATTCATTCATGGAAATTATAATTCAGTATTTGATGATCAAGTAGACCAATATTTTTTCATTAAAGTCAGCTAGCCTAATCAGTTCAACTATGATGTTAATAAATATTTCATATGTCTCTGTATCACCTTGACTAATTGGGCTACTGATTTCAATGGCCAAAAAAAGAATGGTGAAAACAATTCATATCGATGTAGCAAGAAGAATACAAGTAGGTAAGTGATTAAATAATATTTTGTACCATACCCTGAAGCTTTAAAAAGAGGCCTGCATGCAACTAACATTAAGAAATCATTTTTTGGATATTTGGTTGGACCACTCCAAAGTCTGGCCTTTAGAACGTATAAGACAAATATATGCCTAGGGGTGGCTGGGAGAAAGAACATATAAGCACTTTGTGTAATGCAGAGCTTTAAAATAACCAGACCCCCCCTATTTCTGATTCTGAAATGTTAATATGTCTACTTTGCGGCATCTGAAGCATGTATTTACAGGGTGGGTATATTAGCTTGAATGACAGGATGAACAGGTGCCCTGACACCACCAGTTTCCTGCTTACTCTGGTTTAAGGCTTACTATTCAGCTGGATTTGCTGAGCTGGAGTTCAGTACCATTTGGCAATAGGCTCTCCAGAGTGTTGCAACTAACTGCTAGAAACAACACATGTATAATTCCTGTTACAAGATTTTAAACTTTCCAGTGAGTCATAATAATAGTCTGTTTGAATACCTAATATTTTTTCTACCAAGAAGCAAGACAAAATATTTGAAAGCAAATGTCAAATCAGAGCTTAGTTTGCTGTTCTTCTCAATTTTATGACTCAAATCCTCTTCTAAAGAGATAGGAATCAATGGTTGCTTGTTTTTTAAGCATGCATTTATGGACCAGGAACATTCCAGAATGTATCTAAACAAAGAAATAAACATGTAATGATTTGAGATAAGAGCAGAGTTCAGAAATTTTGTACTCTGTCTTAGAACTAAGTTACTAATTAACTTCATAGAGCAGAGTTCTGTCTGGTTTATAGTCCACATATATTTCATTTTCAGGAAGGATATATAACTCTATGAGTTCCCAAGAATGGCAAAAGGCAAAAATCTATTCTAACACCTTTAATGGAAAAAGAAATATTAACTTTTGTCAACTAGGCACAAATGAAAACAATTGGAATCTACAGAAAACTAATTTATATGTTTTCCACATTTTTTAACCACCCATTTCCATCAGAGCAGGAATATTTCTATTTCAGGCAGCTTCTCTAATGTACCATCTGCAGCATCTATGAAGATTTTAGCTGAATGTTATGTCTCAATATTGGCTTTGTGTAATTCCAGTAGCTCAAGGATAAACTCACTACTCATTTGTTTTATTTCATGCACCACAAGATATGTTGGAACCAGAATCCAAAGCGAATTGAAGCAATGGTTGGGAAATGAAGTCAGATTGGGTTTTTGCTTTGCTTTGTTTGTTATTATTTTATTTATTTGTGGGAGAAGTTCTCTTTCTTTCTGTTAGCCTATTCTTTCTCTTCCACCCTGGGAAGAGAAACACTGCTCCGGCCAAAAGCTGAGATACTTTATTTTATTTATTTATTTTTGTCAATTGCTTACAAGATAATAGATATAAGTAAAAACATAGTTATGAATATATGGATACATATAAGAAAAATAAAAAAATAAAAGAAACAATAGGACAGGGACGGTAGGCAGACCAGGAAAGGAGTGAGGTCAGTAGTAGACAGTCTAAGGTTAAAGTTTTTGGGGTTTGGGGAAGAAACCATAGAGTCAGCAAGAGTAGAGTCAGGTAGAGACATTGACCATTCTGTTGCTGAAGTCATATTTCTGCAATTAAGTTTGGTGCAATTAACCTTGAATTTGTATCTATTGTTTGCTCTTGTGTTGTTATGGTTGAAACTGAAGTATTCATTGACAGGTAGGACACTGCAATGTATGATTTTATATACTATACTTAGATCGGACTGAAGACAGCATAATTCTAGGTTTTCTAGGTCTAGAATTTCACGTCTGGTGGCATAAGGTATTCTGCAATGAGTAGAGGAGTGGAGAACTCTTCTTGTGAAATATTTCTGGACTTTCTCAACTGTGTTAATATCAGATACGTAATGTGGGTTCCAGACTGATGAGGTGTATTCGAGTTCATTTGGGTCTAGCAAATGTTTGTATGCTCTAGTTATTAGTATAATATTATCAGAGAAAAGCTACATAAGATTAGGTTAACAACTCTTAACGCCTTTTTGGCTATGTAGTTACAGTGGGCTCTAGCACTTAAAGTGCTAGAGCCCACTGTAACTACATAGTCAAAAAGGCGTTAAGAGTTGTTAACCTAATTTTACGTGGCTTTTTCTCTGATAATATTACACTAATAACTAGAGCATACAAAACATTTGTATATATATTGATACTGCATTGCTTGCTTGCAGAAAGCATCAGAAACTGCTTGAGGGCTGCATGAAATTAGACCATTTAGTTTCTTCCTCCACCAGGCTAACTGGATCTCTTTCTCCATAACTTGAAAGCCAGTGTTCATATCTGTCCTGTTGTTTAGTGACTTTTTCATATAACCCAAAAAACTAAGACAAGTTATACAAATAAGGAACCTAGCCAGTCCTGTATAGTAAATACTAGTCTAATTCTTCTTAGTTATGGAACAAATACCACTGTCAAGTTTGTTTGAGGAAGAACAATTCTGATTCTTGCCTTTTTCATAAGAAACTGTAGCTATAGGAATGACTGTCACTTGAAAATGCTGTTAATGATTGTGATCCTTTACCATTTAAGTAGAGTTCAGAAAACTACCTACTTAGGCATTACTTCTCATCCAGAACATATTTGGTAGAATTACTGTTTTTGCTAATAGAGTTTGATTAAGGCAAGGGATTAATTCAAAGGCAGAGCACTAAGCATGAATACAAAATGCAAAGAGAACAAAGCTCTATAGGGTTAATATCATTGTCCAGAGGATTATCAGTTGTCCACTCCCCTCTTTGGACAAGCTTTATAGCTCCCTCTGCCTTAAAAAAGTTTAAAACATTCTTAAAGATCCATCTCATCCTGGGCACCCTTTTTTTGAACTATTATCATCTGGAAAACAGTACAGAATAATAAAATAAGGACAAGTAGGCTGAGAAACAGCTTCCATCCCAGAGCAGTAACTATATTCAATTCTACTGTATAGTGCAATATTAATGCAGTATCAGGGGTTTTCAATTCAATTGTATAGAATGTAAAAGATGTGTGTTTGTGTTTCATTTTCTAGTTATAATGTACATTGAAGGTGGCATTTACTTTGGTTGTACGAGGTGCGATGACAATAAACTAAACTAAAACATTCAAAATCAAGCTATCAACATCTCCATAAAGGGTAAATGCAGCCAACATATATGCATATATGGTATGGTCTGACAAGTATCATCTGTGAGGGAGATACATTCTCCTAAAATTGGGTTGCAGCTGGGATAAAGGGGAATATTGAGAAAATGTTGACTTCTATTAAGACAGATAGTCCTTGACTTATGACCACAACTGAGCCTGAAATCTATGTTCCTAACTGAGAAATTTGTTAAGTATTGCCCCATTTTGTGACTTTTCTTGTCAAGTTTATTAAGTGAATCACTGCAATTGTTAAATTAGTAACACCGTTGTTAAGCTTTTCCATTGACCTTTGTTTGTCTGAAGGTCACAAAAGGTGATCACATGACCCCAGGACACTACAACTATCATAAAATGAAACCAGTTGTCAAGCTTCTGAATGTAAATCACATGATTATGGGGAAGCTGCAACTGTCATACGTGTGAAAAATGGTTATAAGTCGCTTTTTTCAGTGCACTGTAACTTCGAACTGTAACTAAATGAACCGTTGTAAATTGAGGACCACCTGTACTTTCTTATTTTTTTCACATATAATTTTCTCAGATGCTGAATGACTGAAGCAGCCTAAAATAATTCATGAGAACTAGGCACACCCAACCTTTAACTGGATTAATAGCTAATTACCAATTAGTACATTCTTATATCAAGGGAAGAGGAAAAAACACTAATCTGGATTAGCAAAAAGTAACTTTAGGTTGCTTCTACAAAAACGTGGGCTGAAATGAAGTGATAGGTATAGAATAGCAATAGCACTTAGATTTATATACTGCTTTATAGTGCTTTACAGCCCTCTCAAAGCGATTTACAGAGTCAGCATATTGCCCCCAACAATTTGGGTCCTCATATTACCCACCTCGGGAGGATGGAAGGGTGAGTCAACCTTAAAGCCTGGTGGGATTCGATCTGCCAAATTGCAGTAGGATTAGCTTGCAGTACTGCACTCTAACCACTGCGCCATCTAGGATCTTTGAAGAATGTCTCTTTTAATGTGTTTGTAACACATTTTTGTACCATGATTACCAAAACATTCTGATAGCCTATAGCAGTTGGCTATATTTTAAGCTCTCATAATGAAATATGTCACTAATGCTCTTATATTTGAGATGCCTAGAAAAAACAGTATGGATGAGTTTTTTTCCCTTTTGGATCTGAGAACACTGAAATTTAAGGCAACTTTTATATATTTGTCTTAATTTTTTTATGATGGAAACAAACTGTTTAAATCAAGTCATACCATAAATTTATTATGTTAATATTATGGACTCTGAATTCTTTCCATCTTCACTGGTGATGATTATTAAATCTGAGATTTTTTTGGTAGAGAATAAAAATGCATATTTGATTACTAAGCTAAAGTTTTTTTTTCTATACAAGCACATGTTTAATTGGAAGCAAGTAAATTTTTATGTATAGATAATAAAATTACTGATTTTTGCATTGTGTTTCCAGATATTATTTCAAGGATGATGCTTCAGTTTTTGCCAACTAATCTGAATTCTTGTCTGTTCTAACGATATCAGTCCTATCTGCAAAAAAGTGCAACTGAAAAATGATTCATCTAGAAGTCTTGAGATTGGTTTGTGACCATAAGGAAAATTGTCCCAATCATAAAGTACATTTCTTTTAATTAAAAAGTTGGATCTCATGTAAATGACTCATTTATTTTCACTTTGATGAGAGTTTTACAGAAAACAAATGAACAAATCAAACCCAGAATTTTGTAGCTTGTTAATGTGATAATTAGATCAGATGTATATAGACCTGAGAAAGAAAAAAATTCTAGAAATCCAACAATTTAGGAGTGGTTGAAGAAAGGCACAGGATGAAATGACAAGAATATAGATAAGAGGAAGAAATATTTGAATGATAGGAGAAAGAATTTTTGAGATAATACCATAAATAACAATTTTTTTGCAGTAAAAGCAACCCAGAATCATCAATTTCTCAAAGGTAAACATAATATATTGCAAGCCTATATTGAAAGAGAAATAGCATGTACATTTGGGTTCATAATCTTCACATCTCAAGCTTTCCAGAACCAGTGTAAATATATCATGATATAGTGAGATCCGATGCTCCCATGCTACCATAATTAAGCCTTGGGAAAGTGGGATGGGGGAATTCATTTGAGTATATCTAGTTAGACAAAATAATTTGTTTTTTGTTGGTTCAAGGTCATGTAGTGTTGCACATAGTGAAAAGGAAGTCTTACTTTGGGACGGATAGTGATTGGGCCATGTGATGTGGTGACGGGTATAGGGGATGGATTTGTAGTTTTTACTTTTGTGAGGAAGCCTGAAACTTTCAGATTCGGGATTCCACAGATGTACCAGTTACTATCCAAATAAAAGGAAACTTTGAGAGATGTCTGTCTGGGAGTTATTGATTGGAATGGAGGTTTGCTGGAATACTGACACATGACATGTGAAGTGTGTATTGAAATTGAGATGTTTACATGGGAAACAGATTTTCTTTATAGCAATGCTTTATCAGTCTTTTCCAGGCGTTCATTTCAGATGTGGCGTTGGGGAGCAGTAGCACTGCTTTTGATCATAGGTGATCTAGAACTATCATGGCTAATTGAATCTTTCATATGCAGAGTTTATATGCAGAGTTGTAAAGGAATTGGTGAGGGCGTCTTGTGCAGAAAATGCTGAGAGAATTGTGGTAGGAATAGTTAAGCAAAGAAGGAACATTATAGCACTCCTATTTTTAGAAGGAATCTTTCACTGTTCCATAAAAAATAATTTCTCAAGCACAAAAAATATCCACTCATTTACATGTTACATTATCAGGCTCCTAATAGCAATAGTTGCAGCTATGCAGCTTAAATCTTAGTTTAGTTTGTGTCCCACTATGCCTCAGCGGCAGCTACCTGTTGTATTTGTGTTGCTCTGCCTGGATGGTGGACAAAATTCCTCATTTCCATTTTTGTAATTATGGAAATTGTAGTCTGACACTTTACTGCTATGGTACAAAATTAGGGAAGACTGAGTCAGTATACTGAGTTATGTTAATTATTATGTGATAGTGGCATATAATTCACCATTATGGTGTATTATGAATTCACCATAAGCAATTCTAAATAGGATGCTTTTGGCCTGCACATTCTGTCATGGAAACAAGCCAATCTACAGGGCAGTATCAAACAAACAGGATCACCATTCTGATCTACAAAACTAAAGCATGATTTTCTGAAGCCACCCAATATACCCTGATTCACCATACCTGATTTGCTAACGTGCAAAGAAAGTTGGCATTTGAATAGACTGCTGGTTAGATCTATTTATCTTTCTGTACTATAATGAATAGAGGTGTATAATTAGGATGAAGTGAAAATGGGTCTCTCTTCATGGCTTGCTTTTAGAGCTTTGATTGAGACAAAGTGCATCAGTAGAGCTAGTCTAACAAGTATGGCAAGTGGCAGTAATTTTATAATTGCTTTGTAGGTGGCTATTCCAGGAAAAACTACCCAAACTGTTGCCAGCACATTTACAGTAAGAGCTAATCAGATTACAAGCTTCGAATGTCAACCTATGTTTATTGACATTGCCTGTGTTGAAGTTCTCAAAGTGTTCTATTGTATACATGGTTTACTCATTCATAGTATGAGTAACTAATATTCTACTTGAACATATAAATCTCTAATTTTTTTTTATTGGAAGGTTGAGAATCTAATGTTTCATTATTACAAAGATCATCTGGGCTGAAGCACTGTTGCACGGCCACACAACAAACCCATGTAGAAACAGGAAGGAGGAAAGTTGAATGCTTTTGCTAAAAGGGGTGAAAGGTCTATAAGAACTGTGTACTGATAAATAATTTGTAATTAGCAAAAGAGGATAAGCCAATTACAAGATACCTTGCTGAACCACTTTAGGGAATGAGTAAAAGAAGTATTCAGCTGCTAGCATAATGATGTACTAAAGAGCCAAATCTGAAAATCAGTAATGCTTCCTTCCCTGGGTATATAAAAGGGGAAGCAAAATAATCAAACCTCTGTGGTAACACAAATTCTACTGCTTACATAATGTGTGCCTTGCAGGTAGAAAACCACAGATCTTTTGTTATGATATCGCAGCTCATGTTTCATCATTTTGATGTCATTGGACCTAGTCTATCGTTGTGTTTCATTCAATATAATTAATAGTGAGGAAAAAAAAATCTAAAAATTACCACAAATTTGAATTCATCTTTTCCACTCTCAAAATTCTTCAAATTCACTATGCAGATTGTTTTCTCAATTAATATGAAGAAATCAGAGCATTTTTTAAAATTTAAAAATTGATACTTTTTCTTCCAAGTTATGAAATGAACTATATTGGAACACAATCTTTTCAGTCCCCATTCTTTTCATCTTTGAGATGACATGTCTCTTTAATTTTCAGGTTTTAACCACTGTTATTATTAGTATTACATCTTAATAATTCTGTGGGTAGGAAGGTGGGAATTTGTCTCTAATCAAAAATCACATTAATAACAATTTTCTATTCGTTTTTCAATACTTGTATAGAAAGGAAATATTTTATGGATTTTTATAGAAAGGAAATATGATTGTGATAGTGGTCAGGGAAGAGACCATATTGCAGTTGTATATCAGATATTTCATATGGAGAAGTTCTTACTCATGCCCCTATCAATTTAGGACGATCAGATACAAGTGATGAGAAAAAAACAACCTGTTTGGTTCTTCTGAGAAATTTTAATTGTTTTAGTAGTTCCAGGTTCATAGAATGTCACTTTTTAACTTGCTAGAATGATCATACCATTAGCATATTTTTTACACTTGTATTTGTCCTCTGATTTTAGCTATAATCTCTTTAGTGACTGGACTGCAGGTGAAATGAGTTTTCCCAGCATGTGGCAATTATTAGGGGAAATGATGAGTACTTAAGACTCATTAAGCTGACAGCAATTATCTGGAGGGCAATGGTTCTGAATGACATGAACACTGCAAGAACCATGTTGTATGCCTTGTGTTCTTTTTTTCTTAATTGAGGAAGAACATGGTTCTTCTAGTAATCTTTAGAAGTTATTGATTAGCAAATTTGGCTGTATTTTTATTTTTTATAAAGAAAATTGAAAAAAAATGATGTCTTTTAGCAGAATAACTCTAAAACTGAACAGGAAAGAACAGAGGTCCCAAGAGGAAAAAAAAAAATCCAATGCATTTCTATCAAAACCAGTAGGGCAATGGTTCTGAATTTGTGTATTTCTGCGTTCCTGTCGTACTGTATTTCTGTTTTCATGCAGAGTGCATACATGTACATAAATTCAATCACACGTAAAGGATGGAAAAGTGAAACCCACCCAAATACATGCACATGTGCACATGGACTCATTACATAGAATAAATTAAAGGAACTTCCTACTGTCAGTAATGAGTACGACATAATTTAAAAGCTCAGTTCTGTGTGTTTTCTTTACCTTGTTAAATTCTTCTTGGGCACTGCTGTTTTGAATGCCTGGATTTCAAAAGAAATCATTACATAAGTATGTAAACAATACAATGGATATGATTCCTAAATGAAGTAATTATTTAATCTTACATTCACAAAGTTGAATTACCTGGAATATTACAACATCAGTTATTTGGGAAGACTGTAGCTCAACACTATTAAATTATGCCAGTATTTCACATCTCTTCATATGTCTTGACAACTATTGTCCTGAAACATTGGAGTGCAATTGTCATTCATACTAGACCAGTTTTTCCAATTAAATGGCTCCTTTATGATGTAATATAACCCTACTTATACAGTATCTAGATGTATGGGAGGAACTATCTTAAACTGGCATGTTTGGTTTGCTTCAATAGGTATTATTTCAATGTGACAAACACTTATGGAAAATGACAGAAACACACTGGATAATAAAGATTTTGCTTCCTGAGCATTTTGACTCACAAAATAATATTCTGTTTAGTTATGTGCCTTCTTTCCAATTTGTTATACTTGCCCTTTTATCCCTCTGTTTTTTAGAGAGCTTTTCTGCAACCATGATGGTTTTGTCTGTAGTGTTTTGATTTTTATTTCTCTGTGGTTTTGTTTTTGTTTGGGCCTTTATTAGCTTGTTTTCCAGCACCTGAACTATTTTTCCCTCTAGGATATTATTCATGGAAATCTTCCTAGTCTTAGTTTATTGAAGTGTCTATCATAATTACCAACAATTTTTCAGAAAGCAAGATCTTTGAAAGAATTTGTTGTCCAGTGACATTAGAAGCATCCATTTCTACAAAAACCTACCTGGATTGATGTTTGAAGGGTATAAAATATTGTGAATCATCAGATACTGTAAAATTCTTATCTTTCTAAGGAAAATTACTAAAGGATCAGAACAAACGGCTAAAAAATAAAACTATTATTTAAGGAGAAAGATTTAGTATGTATTTATTTCTCATATTTTTATTTTTATTCTTCTAAGAAACTGAAAATCAAGATAGATAATTACAGCAATCCTGTAGCGTTGTTTAGCCTGAAGGAAGGCTAATGGTGAATTTCACTTGATTAACAAATTGATGTTTGTTACATTTCTAAACTTGTAATAACAAGGATGATGTACACAAATATGTTAAATATATAAAGTATAAAACAAATAAACAAAACAAAATCACAAAGGCAACAAATTAAATGACATCAACAACACAACCACTTATATTATTATAAAACAGATAAAAACATAATACAACCAGCAGCAACTACTCAAAGAACTGACCTTTAAATTGAAATGCCTAGGAAAATAAAACTGGCAGTAAAAAAAAAAAATAGCAATTGGTGTCTTGTGAGCATCTCTGGGGAAGGCATTCCTCAAATCAAAGCATTCTTTCATTTGCCTTGCTCTATTTGGCAAGAACATGGGTGAAGCCCATAGATAAATATCAGAAAGAACACACCTTCAAGTATCCATTGCTGGACAAGATTCAACTCCTGTAAAGATTAGCACTATATGACTTACTTATCTCTCCTAGATAAACCTTAAAATAATTTGTATAAACATTTTTTGCACCTTGCAGCTTCCATCAGGGGGAGTATAAACAAGACCACCAAAAGTATTAGGGCGTAAAATAATCTCCAGATAATGTGTTATTGAATGCATATCCAAATCATTAGTTCTTTCAGAGTTTATTTCAATTCATCTTATTCTGGCAGTTACTCCAATTAAATCATGAACCTTGAGCCACACTCCCCAAACTAAAAAAGATTTATGTTACAAATATAAATGAAATGTTCTAAATCAATTTTCTTGACTTTAATGGTTACTAAAAACCACTGCTATTATTATCTGAGGATTTTTTTTCTTCGACTCTGTCATGTCTGATTCTCAGAGACTGCCTGAAAAAGTCCCTGCAATTTTCTCGGCATAGTTTTCTAGAAGTGGTTTACCATTGCTTCCTTTTTAGGGCTGAGACAAAGTGACTACTCCAAAAATCATACAGCTGGCTTTATGTCTAAGGCAGGACATAGTCTCCCAGTCTCCCAGTTTTTAGCCTAATACCTTAACTAGTGTCTTAGACAATATTTATATATCCAAAAAAAGGAAACTCTTGTCTGGAAGAGTATAAAAAAAAAAACCTACCACAAGATAGAATAGAATAGAATTCTTTATTGGCAAAGTGTGATTGGACACACAAGGAATTTGTCTTTGGTGCATATGCTCTCAGTGTACATAAAGGAAAAAAATATGTTCATCAAGTATCATAAGATACAACTCTTAGTGGTAGTCATATGTTACTAATAAGCAATCAAATCATACTGGAAACAAATAAAACAATATAAATTGTAAAAATACAAGCAGCATGGTTATAGTCATAAGTGGGAAGAGATAGGCACTAGGAAGTATTATTATAATCTAGTAATAGACGAATAATAGTAATACAATCTTCGTAAATAAGTTGTCAGTGTTGTAGAAATTAGTTGTTTAGTAGAGTGATGGCATTTTGGAAAAAACTATCCTTGTATCTAGTCATTTTGGTGTGCAGTGCCCTATAGCATTGTTCTGAGGGTAGAAGTTGAAACAATTTATGTCCAGGCTGTGTGGGGGTCTGTAGATATTTTCACAGCCCTCTTTTTGACTTGTGCAGCATACAGGTCCTCGATTGAAGGTAGGTTGGTAGTAATTGTTTTTTCTGCAATTTTAATTATCCTCTGAAGTCTGTGTCTGTCTTGTTTGGTTGCACAGCCAAACCAGACCATTACAGAGGTACAGATGACAGACTCAATAATTCTTCTGTAGAATTGAATCAGCAGCTCTTTGGGCAGTTTGAGCTTTCTGAGTTGGCACAGAAAGAACATTCTTTGTTGTGCTTTTTTGATGATTTTTTTTTATATATGTCCATTTTAAGTCTTGAAATATGATAGAACCTAGAAACTTGAAGATCTCTACTACTGATACTGTGTTGTCTAATATTGTATAGGAGGATTTCTCCTAAAATCTAGCACTATTTCTATAGTTTCTATTTAATTCAAGATTGTTCTGGTTGCACCACAAGGCTACTTGTCCAACCTCTTGTCTCTATGCAGATTCATAAAGATAAATTTTTTATGCTACAATACAAATACTAATAAATACAAATACTTTTATTAGTATACTAATAAAATTATTATTTTAGTAGTATTAGAATGTTTTAATATGCAATGGGTTCACTTAAATGTCAGTAAAATGTCAATGTTATTACATATACAATAAAAAAATCCCAATGAATTTTTATTGAGATCATGTCAAACTCACATAAATATTTAAAGTGGATAGGTAAAAGTTCTATTGAAGAGCAACAGGCAGGTGAACTTTTGAGAAAAACTAGAGAAAAGCAGGGGAGAATGTTAGAATATGGGAAAGAACCAGTAATTCTTTTTTCCATCATAAATTAGCATATTATTGATAGTCATTACACAGTCATTTCTTCTCTGGTTTATTGAAGTACTAAGGATGGCAATAACAACCAATTGTAAAATAACATAATATAGTTTTCCAAAAACACTGCATTTAAATTTTTAAATTTTCCATGCTTCAAAAATGCAAATTCAAAGCCCATTTTTATCATCAATTTGTGATTTATTTAGCATTCACTGTAAGGCTTATCATCCTAGTGTCACTGGGTCCTGATTTTTTCCAGTCTTTCCCAGAATAACTAGATGCTGCACTTACTGAGTTGCAGACAGCTGCAAGACTCTTCTTTTCAAATCATTGCCATTACCAACAAATCAGCCCATAGTTAACTAATGTAAAAAGTTACATATTCATTGGTTTATAGAACGTCAACAACTCCCAGTTCTAATGTATTGAAATAACTAGAGCCAACTATATAATCTGTCAGGCTTTTTCCATCTCTGTTCCTTAACTGTTCTTTTAACAGCATTTTAATGCATGCATAGGGGGCGTGGGGGGATCGCATTGCCTTCTGGATGTTAGTACGTGGGCGCGAGCGTGCAAGTGTGTGCACAATTTTTGGCACAGGAGCCCAAAAAAGTTAGCCATGACTGCTCTAGAAGAATTCCTCTTAGTAAATGAATATCAACTATTCATGCACATCTGTACCCCATGCCAAAGATATCAATGCAATTTATTCTTGTATTTATATTTGATAAAGTCAATACTACTTCTTGTTGAGTCTCCAGCAAGGACTTTTAGAGATTATTGTATTAAGGATCCATTCATGCTCCATCAGTTCAGTTGCAAAATTACAACTCATCATGTAAATGAATATTAATAAGACATGTTTATGCCAAATGCATGGGAGTAAAATGATCTTGCAATTGACATGTCCCACTTTAGAGATAGCTGATTGACTAGCTCTAGAATGGAAAGACTAAGCCATATAATTGAGAGAGAAAAACTGGAGGATTCTACTTCTGGGACTGATGTACCTTAGGCTGATTTACAAGGAAACTTGAAGAATGAAATTTGGCCGCTTAGAGAAGATAATATTAAAAATATCTTAATTCTTCCCATGAAGAATAAAATTTGCATCAATCTATCTCATCTATCATCAGCATCATTGCTTGTCTTTTAAGCTATGCATAAAGAAGACCAGTTGTACATCTGAAGGCACAGATGTTTGTGATGAGAGGCAAGAAAGGATGAATGACAAAGCCTATGTCACTTCTGGACTTTCATACCAGCGTACAACATGATGCAAATATGAAATATTTGGGTTGGCATTCTGATTACATGATATACATTCTATCATTTCTACATTATTGCAGTTTACGCTGAATGCTAAGATCTAAATGTCACCCAGAAGTGAGGGCATTTTGTCCCTCAGAAACCTTGTTAACTTTCAGTTGAAGATGGAAGTTAGCAGATCTGCTTTAGAAGATTAAATCTGATCAACATTACATGTTTTATGCTGCTCTTTGTGGAGACAACTTACATGAAGAACCTGTATAATAATTGCCAGGCAGCTGCTGATACAAATGACTTACATTCAAATTTGCTTCCAGTAAAAATATAAACCAAAGGCAAATGTAAGTTAATATAATAATTTTCCTGTAATTATAGCTACACATGACTTTAGGGCAAAGGTTACTGGAAGGAATGTCTAGATCTATCCAAGACAGTGACCAGTTTCTAAAATATTGTTGAGTCTTAATATTTACTGTATTAAGCTGTACATGCATGACACACTGGGCCACAAATGAGACAAACCCATTTAGATGTATGAACTTGCTCTCACACATTTATTGTGTATTCTCAAGAAATTGGGTTAGCTGAATGAAATACAGTTAAGCACAGGTAAAAATCATGAAAGGCATATTAGGAACTAAAAGTATCAGTGCTTTGTATGGGGAATTGTATGGGGAATTGTCTTTAAGCAGCCACATCTGCATAGTACTTAAACAATGTTTAGATGTATTAAAATGAGGTGCATTATGTATTTAGCTTATTTACTAGCTATTGTCTGAAGAAATATCCTTCTGGGTTCAGTTTCAGGCGTGGAAAAAGACACTGGAAACATGGAGGCTGTTTGGAAAGATGGTTTAATGGTGGACAGGACCACATGGCTTGGAGCTCTAATGTGAAAAGGACGATCACATGGTTCAAGATGTTGGGTGAAGGAAAAGAAGGGAAAAAGGGGCAAGATGCTGAGAGGGCAATTGTTTTATACCCTCTGTTGGACCCTACCTTAGTGTTTCTTGTTCCCTCTGTAAGAAATGTATCCCATTGTCTGTCAAACTCCCAGGGGTGGGGTTCTTAGCTAACTTTGTAGGCTTTGTCTGGACCACATGGCTTCACCTGAGTGCTGGCTGATGCAATCTTCCAAGGCCAGCTGGTGAGATGGGTAGAGGCCTTAGTTATGTAGAATACTCTGGCCTAGGCCTTAATGCCCTGCCCATTCATAAAAGTGGGGGTAAGCTTCTGCTTCTGAGTTGAGTTTCTGCTTCTGAATTTCTACTCTTTTTAGGGGAAATATTCTGCCTTTTTAATATTTCCTAGGATGTTCATCATTTTTCTAGGAGAAGGGTGGGTGTTAACTTCCTACAATACTTTAATTTTTACTTCCAATAAAATAAACTTGCACAATTCTCACTGCGTGGAGAAACCTCAACTGCACCCAGTATCCATTGTCTTCCAGAAATGGAACGTGTAATGGAGTAGATAATTTTTCCATGCTTTCCTGAAATTTAGAAAAACTAAATCTCAAATGACAAATGTTTTTAGATTCTAAAGGGACTAAGTTTAAAGATGAACATTTATTTTAAAATTAACATAAACATTTGTATTTGGGCCTTTAATTTTATTCCTATGACTCTAATAACGGAACTAAGAAGGAGTCTGGTAGTATCCTTTATAGGCATAAACATAAGTTTTGATAACATTGTTCATGGAAAACTAACTATGTTGTTGCTAAAAGTTGATACCAACTTGATGGCACCAAACAGCCAATCAAATCTATGAGATTTTTTTGATGTTTGATTACCTCGGTTAAACTTCTAGTAAGGGAGTGGAGCATATGTGCCTCCTGGTGGTAGGCTGATGGAAGTGTGATCAATGCATACTATTACTACTACAGATCAGTATTAATAAATCTTTAGTTACTATGGTTTTTAAAGTTCAGTATTCTAGCAGTAATTGTTCAAATGGAATGACATATATTAATATAGTAAAATGTAATTAGCAGTATAACTCAGGGATATATGCCAATGACCTTTTCTCCACCAAATATTTTTTTAAAAAATAGGAGATGGCATAAAAATATTATAGGAAGCAAATAAGCATTCTTACTTTCAATAATTGTTCACCTATTTTAGGATTTATTGCAGAATTTGCAGAATATAAGAACAGGATATCAGAATAACAGACTGTAGTTTTCATTTCAATCAAGTAATTGAGTGATGCCTGTCCAGAACTGAATTTATTGTCTCAAAGAAATATATCTCTTGTCACCATTGTAAAATATGTGGTGAAACACAATGAATGAAATGATTCAAGAAGTATATGACAGAAGAGGAATGGAGTAGAAACTGAAAGAGAACGATCACTTGTACTGTACAGAACAAAAGGAGTGAAATGTGAATCTGCTAAAAGCTTGAAGACAAAGTAGCCATAATTCTTCTTTCTCTGATTTGTGCAGCACAACTGCACATTCTTTAAAGAGAGATTCTGCAATTTGTCAACAGTATAGATTTGTTAAGTCATCTTGCATAGATAAGTCACCTTTTCTGTCAGTTTCATAGCAGGTAACTCACGTTTATGGCCAAATCTTGTTCTCAATGGCTGGGGAAAAAAAATCTTAGTTCCAGATTGGTTCTCCCTTTAGTGGTATTTCATCCATTGCTCCTTTTCCTTAGGTATTTTTGGAGAATAAGTTAACACACCCCTGTGTGACCTTTCTGTGACCTTCCTTTAGTACCATATCAGCCAAATCCCTCATTTTTTAAAAGTAAGATATACCTTGTTCTCTCATAGTTTATCATATGGTTTAGCCTTCAGACCTCTTCCTGGTATATTAGCTTCAGCATGTCTTTCCCACTGTCCTTCAATATTCTTCCAATGCTCCCTTTTTTCCTTCAATTGTCTAATGTACTTGCAACATTCCATGCCCACCTATTTTCCTTGGTAAGTAGAATCTGTGAGCATTGCTGTGAAGATGAAGAGCATGATTCATTGTTGTTATTTTTCTGGTCTTCCTAACCAGGGCTTTTAGTTCTGCTTAAGTCAAATCCAGCATTCCAGCTGTGTATCTAATAACTAGAATTACCCACATGTTAATTGCCTTGAAGGTATCTCCACTATTGATTTTGGATTTTCAGATCTTCTTCACTTCTAACATTTTCTTGACTTCAGTGTGCTTGATGTTACCAGTCTGAACGAAATATATGTGTTTGTAATAGTAATCTTCATTCAGATTCTTGATATTATTTCACAGTGTATTTTGAATCCTCTATTTTTCATTATTTTTCCTCACTTGATGATCAGCATGGCACATTTGTCCAGTCCAAAGTCCACTGCAATCTCTTGACTATATATACCGGCAGTGTTAAGCTGAAATTTATTTCAGATGGTGATTTTCCACACAACTTCATAGTCCCTATAAAGGAGGTAGAAGAGCCTGGCAGATGTTTTTGATGTTTGATAGCCATGGCCTATATTACTTTATTGTTGACAGAGGAATCAGTTCAATAACAGAGAGTAGTAGTAATAGCGAGTGTCCTTAAAATATTCCTCTCTTGATGTTAACCTCTCCCATTCTATCACCATTGCCCAGGAACCACATCTTCTATTGTGCCATTTACCTTTGCACAAAGTTTCTGATATTTCTACTGACTCCTATTATTTCTAGACATTTGATTATCCAATATTGTGGCAGGGGATTTGAATGCCTTCATGTAATTCTACATTCAAATTGATCTTCCTTGCACTTTTCCAAAATCATATTGTCAATCAAGAGTTGATTTTTCTTCCTCTGCTGTTTGGCTGGTTTCCTTTCTGCTCAGGTGGAATTTAGCAATTTGAAAGTTTTTGGTGAGAGGATAATTGGCCTGTAGTTGCCTGATACTAGCCCCTTTTGCTGAAACTTTTTTATAGGTTTTGCAAGATTTTAGTTACTCCTCAATTTCATCTCCTTGCTGGATATTGTTAAATGTCTTAGCAACAAGTAGATGTAGATCACTCAAATGTTTCAATGAAAAGCCATCTCCACCTGGTGCTTTCTTTTCTCCACCATTTCTGATGTTATTACAAGTTATTTCATTTTAGCATCTTTTTTTATTCTTACCCATCTCTTTCAGCCAAGCCACATTCTTGATATATTTCTTTCAATTACATCATATCTGTGCCCAGAACTGCAGTGTTTCTTCCTTATCATGTGTTGAATGATTCACTGCAGTCTTTCCATTGATGGATGGGTAAAACATTTCTGATTGGATTGAAATTGGAGATTTTGGCTGTGGATGAGTTGAAGAAAAACCACACACATTCTTGTATCCAGAAATGATGAACTGTTCATGCCATCCAGCATGAACTTGTCTACTGTATTGTAATTCATGTATATTTCTTTTCTTAAAAATCAAAGTTACTGTTAGCTTGTATTTCTATCTAGACTGCTAGATAGTCAATAGATAATTCAATTATCTGTTGAATGCCTATGCTCAAGATTTGTGCTGGCAAAATGGAATACATTTTTTCAGTAATCTGATTTATGGGCTATTTAATATAAACTCATTCTTGTTGAATCTTTTGTGTTCTCTGATCTTGGTTGTTTGCTTGCAGACATTTTATTATCTGATAAGGTAACATAATGATTTATCAGGTTGGGTAATGAAACATCTGCAATCAATCAGTAAAACTCTACAGTTCAACCTGAACTACATACACAGTACTCTCTTCTTTTGAAACATATTGCCATTGTATTAATAAAGAATATTTCAAAATGTTTTGAAAATAGGCAGAGTATTTGTCAAAGTACAATAAGAAAAATAATTATGTCTTTCATCACTGATTTATCCACAACCCTCAATATTTGCAATGGCTGCAAATGACAAATCACCCACTGGATGGCAGCTAAACCTCATTTACTAAATTCTTGCATGGTAAACCAGAGTATTTAACAGAGTAGTTATAGGTTATAAATTTCTCATATTTTGAACTCAGCTAATCACTGTTAGCATCTTTTATTAATTGTATTACATTGTTAGTTAAATGAGTGCTGTGGTAGCAAGGATCATTTGCAAGTACAGTTAAAGATATTGAGAGGTATAGTAAATGGTATTGATATAATGTGGATCATGATATTTTTCCCAAAAGGAATAACACCATGAAGTATAAATGTACTTTTTACAGAAGTGTTCCCATAGTGATAATTAATAGTTATTACACATTCTGTATTTTCATAGATTTACATTCATAAATCTCATTAAATTAAAAAAGAAATTTTAATCCCACTTTTTTTGTGCATTTCTTATTTCTATTGTGCTTACCTGTTTCAGTAACCTTGGTTGAATTTACAAATGGATTTCATTAACACAAAACATTATTCAATGTTTTTAATGTATGTTGCATTCATTGACAAAAACTTCAATGTTTGTTTCTTCTGTCCAGAATAAAAGAAAGTAGGTTAATCACCAAGTCCTGACTATTCTATAAAGTACTCTAGTGCCACCCATTACGTTTTTTTAAAAAAAATTTTCTGTCAATGGGTTTTTCCTGGAAAAAGTCAAAACAAAACCTTTTACACATATGAAAATGTAATAACACATTAAGTTAAATTCAAACTTTTAATTCTGTCCATGAAATACAATTATTATAATTAATAATGTCCAGTTCTGTTGTTATAGTTTATTCACTTGAATATAATTGCAATTCTAATAAGTTTGACTCTGAGTTAATTGGCTTTGCAGGAACTTATATAATTAGCACATGATTGCCATAGCTGAACCAATTTAGTATTTGGATCAGGGATTGGGGAAAAAAACAGGGTCTCTAGACTGATCAAATTTAAAAACAAAAATCCCAAAATAAGATAATTCCAACTACTCCTGTGTCATTGCTAAGAAACTCTCTAGGTATATATTTACCCCCAATAATATAGAATAACATGGTTACAAGGGGCCTTGGATGTCTTCTAATGCAACCCCTTTTTCAAACAGGAGACCCCTATACCAAGCTTGATTCCTGAGAGACTTAAATAAACAAAAGTAAATGATTTTTGGGTCTGTTTGCTTTACTTCAGTGAACACATAGCAATGCTACCACATGCCTATTGCTTGGATACAGAAGACAAATATTGCTTTTTGAAGAAGTTGGAGAGTGAATTGTCATCACACATAATGCATAATAGACAAATGGGTACTGTGATAGTATATACTATATTAAAAAGGAGATTCCTTTATTTCAGCTGTCTTTTAGATTTATTTATTTTTAAACAATAAATAAAATAAATAAAGTAAATAAAGTAAAATAATTATTTTCATAATTTAACTTTTATTGTACAAATGGTACCATTTAATTCTCAGTCTTTTACATATGAGAAATATAAAAAATGAATTGTCTTTTTAAACTAAGTTTACATATATTGAATTTTCCTTTGTAAAGCCAAGTAAACAATGATTTTTTTTTAAAATCCTTATGAACCTCTTTCATATTTGCCATGTTTTTCAGATTTATCTTTATCTTCTTCAAGAAAATATGGTCTGTACATATTGGTAGCATGCTACAATCTCTTAAAAAATGATGAGAACTCTAGTAAGGGTTAAAGTTTTCTTTTTTGGGTGGGGGAAGACCAATGCATTTTGTGTTATATCTTAAGCAGTTCCTGTACAAATTAAGTAGAGAAATAGATATGGTATTTTCTAGGCTGTACTCATATTTCTTTATGTTGTGTCTCAATTATATTAATGCCCACCGCAAGCTTTAATAACATCAAATCTGATACAATGATCAATATCGAACAACTGAAAGAAGCTGTGCTTGACAGGGTAGTATGGAGAGCATTTGTGTTCTGACCCTGGTCCCAAACACTGCAAACCGCAGCAGTGACTATACCATTCCAAGGATTGGCCTATAGATTTCCACTGCTGTTCTCTCCTCTCCTCTGCCTTTTGTATATCTGTGCATCAGGCATTGGACCTAGCTGTTCCTTCTCTTCCTCCTCTTCCTCATCAGCCACCTCCAGATCTGGGGGCTGTTGACTCTCCAACTGAGGGCTGATGGTTCAGGCTCTGTTTCTATCTTTGTGTCAGCTTTGGAAGCCATATTTTACTTAGGAACTTCCATGCTGCCACATCTTAGTGCCTCAGAATTTGGGAGAGGAGATTTCATAGAGAAGTTTAGTAAAAACATTGTTCTCAAGGACAAGTTACCCTGCACCTGGAAAAAAATGGTCAGAGGAATGTCTCCAGTTGAGACAATGAGTGATTAGATCATGTGATGGACTGATGGGTACATGGGATTGGTTTTGATTTTCAATTACAAAGGGAAAACCTGGAAAGGGAATTACAATTCAATTTGTAATTCAATTACAAAGGGAAAAACTCTTAGATTCGGGTTTTCCCTGATGTGCCAGTATGACTTCTTTAATAAATTCTTACTTGGATGAACTTTGTTTCTGAGTTCTGAATGCAATGGGGAGTTTCACTGGAATGCTGACGTTCTGACAGCTCCATTCCTCTCTTCTCCTCGAAGCTCTCAGGTTGCCTTGATGCTGGCCCTGACTCCCATGCCACCTCCTCATCTTATTTATTAATCAATTTTATTAATCAATTTTCTGATTCGGTTACTGGACGGGCCAGCGGCCAATAGATCACAACTTGCCTATGAAGAATTGAACATAACCAAATAGTTAAAGCAACAAAGCAAACCTTAAACGCAGATGGATGAAGGCACTACTTAAATATATAATGGTGCCTTACCCATCTCTTTGGGAGTGTGATAGAGAGATTGTAACTACATTCTAGTAATTGTGATCTATGGCAATGGGGTATCCTGATTGTGCAGGCTTTGTGTTTTGGTGCACAAATATTTCCCACATTGACATAATCTTGTTTTCCTCCTTCATTAAAAGCAAACGCCAAAATTGTACAGAATTATCTGTACAACTAGTCCACAATTATCTCTCCAATGAAATAACTAAATAATATTGCTAATTTGAATTTATTTATTAATTAAATTTATTTATTTATTAAATTGAAGTAAATTAATTTATTTTGCTTCCAATATCCCAAAGGTTTAGAAAGTAGAAGCTTTAATCTTAAAAAACGATCTGATAGAAAACAAAAAGATTGGTTCAAATACATTGTAGACAGTGCAAGTAGTTATCTGTTACTATAGTTATTTTTATTTTATTACCACTAGAGGACAGTCTGTTCTCACAAATTAGATATTGCTCTGAAATTGTAAATGACAAACTTCTAAATGTGTCCAGATCTCATATTGTCCCATGATTTGAAAGATTCATATAAATTCACTGGTGCATTGAAATACAAGGTTAATGATGATGGTCCATAATGAGGAAAAAAATTGAAAATCTCATAAGGGATAACATTATCAAGATAAGCAAAATGTTCAGCATGGGAAGGGGAGCATAAGCTATTTTTTTATTTTATTATGATGCCTACAGATTTACAAATGAATCATACCTTCTATTGCAGTCGCTGTCTTTAGTATGAATCAAAATTCTGAAGGAGGCAGCTAATCTAATTCTTAGATTTGTAATAGTCTGATTTAATATTGGGTAGCATACTTTCCTAATAGTTAAAATAAATCATTGTATCCACTTTTTCACTTAAAAATAGATTCTTAAAAAAACCTCTTTGGAAGCTGTAGCATTAAATATATCAGATTAAATCAGCTTATTGCAGTTGTAAAGTTAGACATAGGAAATATCAATATAAGAACAGTTGCATATATCTCTTTATATGAAACAAAAAAATTTAAAATAAAAAATAAAATATTATAAAAACTGCCAAATAAATGAGTATTTAGACTTAATTATGGTATAGTATGATGAGGTATATGACTAGTAACATAAACTTGGGTTACTTGGAAGGATATTTTTAAAGCCTTACCTGAAAAATTTAAGAATACAATAAGCAGAAAGCATGTTCCCTGCCTGGCAGTTTTTTCAAGATTAGATAAAGGGTTTCAATGGTCTATCTAGAGCAGGAGTGTCAAACTCCAGGCCCATGGATGGATGGGGCCTGGGATGTGGTCGGATCTGGCCCATAGGCCCACCTAGAAAAATGTAAGGGGCAGTCCTGCATCACATCTACCCAGTGTGAAGAGGAAACATGCCAGCAGTTTGGGGACTGGCGTCCAGTTGGCCATGTCCACCCAGTCAGCCACACCCACCCAGTCAGCCACACCCAGTGAGTGGTGTCAAGCTGGCCATGCCCACCCCGTTGGCCACACCCACCCATCCCTCCAAGGGCAACCACAGCCTAATGTGTAAGGGCAACCACAGCCTAATGTGGCCCTCAATGAAATTGAGTTTGATACCCCTGATCTTACATAACGAGCAGCATAACAGTGTATGGCTTAAAGTTTTTAAAAGGTCCAAAAATGACTGTAGAGGACAATGCATCCAGCCTGGCTATGGTGGAAGCCTTATGAAAAAAATAAGAGGAGTGAACCCTTCAGTAGAATATGATAAATAATGGAATGTTTGCTTAAATTTATTTGGAGGTCTATATCTCAGATATGTTTTTTTTTGAGGACAGTTCTCACATTGTCAAAAACTAATGAAGGCAGACTTTCCATTAGAGTATCAACATTAAATAAATAACCCATTGCTTGAATATTCTACTGCAGCTTCTCTTGTGTACTATCAAGCTCTATTTTCAACTCTAAATATTTTCACCAAATTATCTCAAAATTTTAGTATACTGGACTTTGGATAAATGTCCATTTTTTTAAAATCTAAAAATCTACACTCTTTTAAATCAATCCCTGTTTTTGTTGTCTTCAGGACTTATCATATACAACAAAAATGACACCTTGCTTTCTTTTCATTCCCTCATATGGAAAAGGTTGTGGTATTTATCTCTTAATATTGTGTGCTCTAGATGACTATTTCGGTAGAACCTCTATAATTTACTGCAGTATAGAAACAAGTACATGTTCTGAATAAAAATCACTAAGCTTGATCAGAGATTATCTGCTTCACAACTCTATTTCTTTATACTTATCACTTTTATATCTTTGCATTTAAAGATGACATTATTCCATTCATATAATATTTAATCCATTAAAATTAGCCATCTTTATTATATTTATAAATTTCAATTGTATTTATTTGTATAATAAAATGCTTTTGCTCTCTTTGTTCTATGAAAGTGAGGCTTAGACATATAATAGAAAATAGGTCCATTGAATTCAGAGATCAAGAACGAATTGATAATGAATGAATGTGAATGAAATATGAAAGTGAGTGACCAGTATGAAATTAGTACATTGAAACAATTTCACTATTAAGACAAAATGTGTGAAGATAGGATTCCACTATTAATTATGAAAGAAGAATGAATCAGTCAACAAGAAAGCGGGACTAAGAAAATAATAGTTCCATGCAGAGGTGGTATTCAGCAGGTTCCAACCAGTTCTGGAGAACCGGTAGCAGAAATTTGAGTAGTTCGGACAACCAGCAAATACTACCTCTGACTGGAGATTTACAGTGTCCTTCCCCTGCCACGCCCACCAGGCCACGCTCACAGAACCGGTAGTAAAAAAAATTGAATCCCACCACTGGTTCCATGGAAGTTTTAATGATTTTTAGAAATAGAGATGTGAGAAATTTTAATATGAAAAGGCAATGCATGAAATAGTGCAAAACCCCATAAAATATTTTTTATTTATTTCCTTGATTAAATTTATATGCCATCCATTTCGTTTGTAAATATGAAAAGTATGAAAAATAATATTAAATGGTATGACAGACTGTCTTCTGTTTTTTAAGTTCTTTTCTTGACATTTGTCATTTTCTGTGTTTTGTGTAATTAGTGTATCCCTAAAGGGAATAAACATGTAGTTCAAGACCATTTATTGCAAATATTATTTTGAGAACTGCATTTCAGATGTTGAACTGTTGCTTTTTCTGAATGTGGTAGTATAGGTCACTTCATTGATATTTTTACTGCATTCTTTTCTTTAAATTCTCTATTAGACCTAAGACACCCTGAGCCAGAGCAACTTGGAGTAGTATAATTAAGAGCCTATTGAGAAAAGGTAAGGATTAAGAGATTCAGTTCAAACAAGATTGCTTCAAAACATCTCCTGTAAAGCCCTGATTAGTTCTTTACCATTGGCAAGAACGCTGTTGGTGGTGATGCTGGGCATTAATAATTCTTTAGCTTTTTCTCATATTAGTAATTTTCAAAAGTAACTCATGCTGTCATATAATATATAAAGGTAGTCCTTTAATTCTATTTAACTCATTTTATTCATTTAGAAAATTTATATTGCCACCTAGTCACATGGTGCCTCAAGGTGGCTAACAAGGATTAAAAAACAGCGTATAAAAGAAATAAAAATAATAAAATTATAAAATTATAACCCCCTCATCCTGGCGACAACACACATTCATGCTAGCTATTTAATGGGCTCCATCCTGCCCTGAGTTCCCCAGGCGTGCTTACAGAACCACGTCTTTAGGGCCTTCAATATTAAATTCTTCTTCAATTTTAAATTCTTTTTATTGGATATATAATTTGCTAAAATCAAATAGCATCTCAACATTTTTTCAAACACTATTCATTTCTGTTTCAGGTAGTCCTCAGCTTACAACAGTTCATTTAGTAACCATTGGAAGTTATACCCAGTATTGAAAAAAGTGACTTATGACCATTTTTCATACTTTTGACTGTTACAGACTTAGAATAACCTTATTTTACATTAATCGGCATAAATTAAAATGAAATTTTGTTGTATATAGTTTTCAAAGGGTCACTGCCTCCAATATACACTACATAACATGACAAAATAATAAACAAATACAAAATTATATATATATATTCACATATATATGACAGAGAAAAAACAGAGTCAAGCTTGGATGTATATATTCTGATTTCTCTCTCTCTACAGATAGTCTTCAAATTATAACCACAACTGAGGCCAAAATTTCTGTTGCTAAGTGAGGCAGTTATTAAGTGTGAAATAATAGAAAAGTTATTAAGCATATTTAATAACACCATCACCATGGTTACATTTGGATGCTCGACAACTGCATGTTCTTTGCATATTTATGACTGTTCCAGAGTCATGTGATCATCTTTTTCAGACTCACTTAACACTCAAGTTACTAATTTAACAACTGCAGGGATTCACTTAATGAATATCAAATAACAAACGAATAACAAGAAAAGTCATAAAATGGGGCAAAACTCATATTACAAATTTCTCACTTAGCAACATAAATTCTGGGCTCAATAGTGATCATAAATTGGGGACTACCTGTATTTCATTTTCTGATTCCTTCTCTGTTAATCTAATCTAAGATATCTCAAATTCCTTTTAAAAATTTTTCTAGATCTGTTTTATTAAAACAGGTTGTTTTGTTTCGTTTTGTACAAACATCACAGAAGGCACAAGCATATTTGTTCTGAAGAAGTGAACTGAAGTAGCTTCTTGGATGAGAAGTGAAATGTTTTCAAGGAACAAAACCAAGAAACCCAGTTGCCTTTTGGAAATGCATTTTGGAATTCCCAGTCTAGCCTGCAATCCTGAAACGAAGTAGAGCCCAACATTTCTTGGTAATACAGAACAACGTATAGAAATCATCCTGCAGACATTAAAAACTCTATGAGAAAAGTTTGATTGACAGGACAGACAGCTTCTCTCTTGAAAATAATAGATTCTTGGGAATGGGGGAAGAGGAGATTTCTGGTGGAACTTCAGTGCAAGGGGAAAGGATTAAATGTGTCCTCACACATGATACAATTTTAATGAAGTTTTCCCAACTATAGCTGGTCTATAAGGAAATAAAATTATTTGGCGTGTACATTTTTTCAATGATATAATGCTTTCTATAATTGGTGGTATGTTCTTTTCCTACTCACTGAAAACTGCAGATAGTTTTTTGTTTGCTGATAACCTTATACATAAATAACAAAGCTTTTAACCACATTCAGATTTTTTTTTTCTTCACCTTTGCCCTGGCATTCTGAAAATGAAGCAAAAACTTTTTGCTATTAATGCATTTTCAACAGTAATGATCTCATTAAGATTTGACAATAACTTTTTTTAATACTGGGAGTCTTGAATTTCCATAGATAAATTCAATGGTGGCCTTTGAGTAAGTACAAATTTGTAGATAATTAAAATCACCATTAGCCAAAAATAATAACGTGAAAAAAATACTGTCAGACACAAACTATTTTGAGTCATATACCTTTTGCCTTTGTGCTTCTGCTGGACAAACATCTAGCTAGTTTAGCATGTTGGTTTAGCATGTTAATATGTTTGTTTCCTTTCATTAAAAAGTACTCAGTAACTTAGAAGCAGCAGCTCTCATGAAGGAAAGATCAAGGATTACCTCAAAGTGGAGGTATTGGAACTGACTACAAATAAGTAACAATCCGAATACTTTCCAGGATTTCCAAAGAGTTAAATAATAGTTTCAAAGTACATCCAGAGAAGATAATTCTGAAATCCTTGGTTACAAGCAGTAACTGTTAGATGGGTCCGCACGGGAAAGGAGAGGCAGGACACAGCAGAACTGGTAAGCAGACTTTCTTTAAGTCAGTTCAGAAAAAGCCGCTCAACTGTGGCAAGCGCCGGCTTTTATAGCCGGTGCTGTCCAAAGCTTCAGCCACTGATGGGACTTTGTTTTTCCCACCAGCAGCTGGACAATGAGTGAAGTCTATTAGCTGATTTCACTCTTTGGCCATATTTGGTCATGTATAACACCCTTCCCTCCTAGTTAGTGTTCCTCCAATCAGCGCTTTCCTACTGTACATAATCATGCAAGTAGGTGGGGCTTTGGGGGCTGCGACTGGACCGGCGCACCTCACTTGTTCCTAGGGTGGCAGCCCGATCGAATGGATCCACCGCTGCTCTGGTCCCCACCAGTGGAACCATCTTGAAGCTTGTTACTGGCATGGCAGGGACAGAGCCTGAAGCCTCAGAAGGGACACTGCGGGACTCCCTCTTCGCAAGATAAGTGTCTCTGTCATCATTGTTCAGGGGTTGTGCCTGCGGGGTTGGTGTTTGTGTCCTGTGTTCAGTTATTTCATGTTGGGTGTTTGGCTGGTTGTCCACGTTTGGGACCCGGTGCCGTAGCTAATCGATGTGTCGCTCCCAAAGTTTCCCTTCCTCTATCTCTACTATGTGGGACTGGGGCCCTGTGCTTTCAATCACCCTAGCTGGGACCCATGTTGGTCCCCCAGTGTAATTGTGTGCATAGACTGGGTCCCCTACAGTGAATTGTCTGCATTTTCCTGTGGAGTCCGGGGGTGTTTCTGTGCTGTAGTTGGGATGGACCCAGTCTAGTAGAGTCTGTAGCCGCCGACCCATTAACAGTTCTGCTGGGCTGCAGCGTGTTGTAGAGTGGGATGTGATGTGCTGTCGAGGAGCATTCTGTTGATCCTCTCCTTCCAGTCCTCTCGGCCCATTCACTGGAGTTTTTCCTTAGTGGATTGAACCATTATCTCCACTTGGCCATTCATGGTGAGCAGAGGCCATTCACGGTGAGCAGAGGCTGATAGCACGTGCCTGATCCCCAGTTCGGCTAGGAAAGCCTTGAAAGGTTTCAAGGTGAACTGTGGCCCGTTATCTGAGAAGAGAGTCCATGGTAGTCCATAGGTGGCGAATAGGTGCCTGAGTACTTTTATTGTTGCTTCCAATGTGGTTGATTGCATTAGAATTACTTCCAGCCACTTGGAGTATGCGTCGACAGCTATAAGAAATGTCTGTCCTGGCAGGGCTCAGTGAAGTTGACATGTATTCTGGCCCATGGTGTTGTTGGTGTCTCCCATTTCCTGGGTCTCACAGCTGGGGGTGCTGGCCTGGATTCTTGGCAGGGCATGCAAGTGGCGACCCAGGTTTCTATCTCTTTGTCCATCCCCAGCCACCATACGTAGCTTCTGGCTAGGGCTTTCATCCAGACCATTCTGGGGTGGCCCTCGTGAAGTGTTTCTAATATTTTATTTCTTAATGGGGGGGAGATAACTACCTGGTCCCCCCACAGTAGACAACTTTTAGTACTGACAGCTGGTTTTGCTTATTTTGGTATGGTTTGTATTCCTCCCCCTGTATTGCCTCCAGCCATCTCCTCCACAACCAGTTTGAAATCTGTGCCATCGTTTTGTCAGAGTGGTGAGCCTCGTGATCTCTGAGGACGTCATCATTCCGGGCCGTATGTTCTCTATTAGCAGCACTGTTGTGGATGGCGCTGGGTCTTTGGCTGTATCTGGGAGGGGGCAACGGCTGAGAGTGTCAGCGTGGTCAATGTCTTTCCCTGGCCGGTGGGTTAAGGTGTAGCTGTATGCCAAGAATACTGTTCATCTCAACTTCCTGGGTGACAGGATGTTCGGTGTGGGTTTGTCGCCGGCGAGGATGCCCAATAAGTGTCTATGGTCGGTGATTTGGTTGAACTGCCTGCTATATAGATACTCGTGGAAGCACTTTACCCCTGCGGCCATGGCAAGCGCTTCCTTGTCGATCTGGCTGTAATTTCCTTGTGTTTTTGATAGTGTTTTTGAAAAATAGGTGATGGGGGCTTCAGTCCCATTGGGTAGTTTGTGGATGAGGATTGCTCCAATGCCATGAGGGAGGCATCACAGGTTAGTGTTAGTGGTAGTGTCTGGATGAGAATGATGTCCAATGTTAAGATGCTTTTTATTTTTTTTTGAATGCTTAGGCCTCGTGCTGTCCCCAATTCCAGCTTGCCATCTTATCGAGCAGCCCGTGGAGCGGTTCTGCAATGGTCACTTTCTGAGGCAGAAACACATTGTAAAACTTCAGCAACCCAAGGAAACCTTGCAGCTCCGCTTTGTTTGTGGTATGGGGGCTTCCTGTATAGCTTTAAGGTTCCCGTTTGTGAATTGGTGTCAAATAGGAACCTCAAAAATTCTACTTGTAGAACTTCTATGTGGCATTTGTTTCTCTTTAATTTCAATCCTGCCTCCTGGAATCTTCCCAGGACTGTGCTTAGCCGCTCCATCAATTGGTCCCTGCTGGTGGTTGAGACGATTACATTGTCAAAGTAGGGTATAACTCCAGGGATGTTGTGCAACAGTCATTCCATGATACTCTGGAACAGGCCTGGGGCTATGCTTACACTGAATTGGAGTCTCTTGCACTTGAATGCCCCATATGTGTGATGATGGTTTGCACCTCTGCAGTAGCCTCGTCGATGGACAGTTGCTGATAGGTCTGGGCCAAGTTCAATTTGGCAAATATAGTCCCCCGGCCCAGGGAGTGTAGAAGGTGCTGGATTTTGGGCACTGGATAGGCGCTTTGCTGAAGAGCTTTATTCAGGGTTCTTTTATAGTCAGCACAGATTCTTATTGACCCGTCTGGCTTGACTGGAATCGCAATTGGGGTTTCCCGTTTAGCATGGTCCACCGGTTCCAGAAACCCTTGGGATATTAATTTGTCCAGTTGTTCCTCGACTCTTGGTTGAAGGGCGAACGGGACTCTCTGTGGCTTGAGGTGGCCTGGGGCAATATTGGGATCTAAATTAAATGATATATGGGTCCTTATGTCTTTGCCCAGTTTTTCATCAAAAATGTCACTGAATTCCCATTCCAGTTCCGTGATGTCTCCGGCCAGTCTGGGGGAAAGGTCTCTGTCACGTGGATGCTGGTGACGCTTATTTGGAGTGGCGGGAACCATTCTCTGCCGAACAGACTGAGTAGGCTCCGGTCTACTATTGTGAGTGGTAGGCTTCCGCTGAAGGTGCCATATTCCACGTGTGTGGTCTTTTTTCCCAGGACTGGTATGCGGCGACCCTGGTAGTATCTCAAAATAATGGCTTGTGGTTCCAATTGGTCACGCCGTTGCTTAGGTATCAGTTTTTTAAGCGTGTCCCATGATATCATATATTTATTTATTTATTTTATTAAACTTATATACCGCCCTCTTTTCCTGACAGGACTCAGGGCGGTGTACAGCCGATTAAAAATACAACAACAGTACAAAATTAAAACAATTAAATCAAATATAGTGGCTGAAAGATAAAAACATATAAAGGGAATTAAAAGACTAAAAACCAGATAAAACCAGATTAAAAAACCCTAACAGAACCCTAGGCCAGACTGGCTTGGCGAAATAAATGAGTTTTCAACCACTCGCCGGAAGGTCAGGAGATCAGGGATGGTCCTCATCTCCGGGGGTAACTCATTCCAGAGGGGGGGTGTCCCCAACGAGAAGGCCTGCACCCTTGGGATCACCAGCTGTCCAGCCGGCAGCACCCCAAGGAGACCCACTCTATGGAGCATATTGGCCGGCGGGAGGCCAATAATGGCAGGAGGCGGTCCGGTAGATACCCCAGCCCCAAGCCATGGAGCACTTTAAAGATGGTAACTAATACCTTGAAGCTCACCCGGAGGATCACCGGAGCCAATGCAGCTCACGCAAGAGCGGTGTGACATGGAAGCCCCGAGGAGCCCCCAACACCACCCACGTGGCCGCATTCTGGACCAGCTGGAGCCTCCGAATGCTCTTCAAGGGGAGCCCCATGTAGAGAGCGTTGGCATAGTCTAGGCGGGAGATTACGAGGGTGGAGGTGACCGTGCAAAGCGCATCCCAATCCAGAAAGGGCCGCAACTGGTAGATCCTGTGGACCTGACCAAAAGCCCCCCTGGCGACGGCCACCACATGGTCATCCAATGACAGCAGTATATCCAGGAGGAAACCCAGATTGTGCGCCCTCTCTGTGGGGGCAAGAATTTCCCCCCCCCCCACAGCCAGTGATGGAACCAGCTGGCTGTATCGGGTGCCAGGAAGCACAGCCGCTCGGTCTTAGATGGGTTGAGCTAAAGCCTGTTCCGCCCCATCCAACACCGCACGGCTTCCAGGCACCGGGCCATCACTTAGACAGCTTTATCGGGGTGGCCCGGGGTAGAAATGTACAGCTGGATGTCATCAGCATACTGATGGAATTCTACCCCCATATCATTGATATGTAGGACCCCGAGTCCACTTCCATATGGCAAGGCTTGCCCTCAGTTCCGACCGTGGCCATTATTTGTTTGCTTCGAAAGCATCAGTGCATCTTACTCTGGTCTACGCATAGCCCATGAACGTGAAATGGGCTTCCTCTTCCCTGGTGTCTTCCCTCTTTTGAATCTCCCACCAGGTTCTTCCCCCCTCCCCTTGGTGGCCATGTTGTTTTGCAGGTGACACGGCACGTCGGCCATGTTTGCTCATCGGTTGTGTTGCACAACATACCTCCATGATGTGGCCTTTATGCTCACATCTCTGGCATACGGTGTCTCTGAAATGGCACACTGATCAGTAGTGGTTTCCGCCGCAACTGCCACACTCTCGGTTTCCGGTTTCTCGCCTGGCTTACCGGATCTCAGCTTATGTATGTCTCCGCCGTCATTGTCGTCACTGGAATTGGAGGTGGACTTGCTGGGCTGCGGCAGGCAATCGGTCCCGTTTGCATGGACTTTCCCGCTCCCTTGGATCCATGCCACCAAGTTGTTGGATGCTTCAGCGGATCTGGCCTTGTCGACAGCTTCTTGGAAGGAGACGTCCTCGCGGGCCAGGAGTTTCTTTTGTAGCACGGAATCCTTTGTTCCTAGGATGACTCGGTCCCAGATAATCTCTTTGGTGTCTGAGAACCTGCTATTCTTTGTGATTCTCCATAAATCTGCTATGAACGAATTGATTATCTCTCCCTTTCTCTGGCTCCGTGTGTAAAAGTTGTAGCGGCTGGCCAGATAGGATGGAGATGGGCCGTAGTGACTCTGGAGGGCACGCTGGAGTTCATCCCAGGACACAGTCTGTTGATCGTCTGTGATCAGGCCATTGGCCATTTCATAGATTCAACGTTGCAGTATGTTAGGAAAAGTGTCCTTTTCTGCACATCAGGGGCTGCTTGGAGTCCATTGACCTCCAAGTGTAGGTTGAAATGGTCCATGTAGGATGACGATTTCTCCTTAGCAGGATCATAAGGGATGGCCATTGGGTGGTGGGCCAGGCTGGTCGTGCACTGTGCCATGTCGTCTGTCAGTTGCAATTGTTCTTGGTGGCACGGCCCAGTAGAAATGGCATCCGAAACCCACGAGGTGTCCTTTGTTCTCTCTGCAGTTCAGGTTCCCACCTTCGTTGCCAGTGTTAGATGGGTCTGCGCAGGAAAGGAGAGGCAGTACACAGCAGGACTGGTAAGCAGACTTTATTTAAGTCAGTTCGGAAAAAAGCCACTCAACCACAGCAGGTGCCAGCTTTTATAGTCGGCACTGTCCAAAGCTTCAGCCACTGATGGGACTTTGTTTTTTCCCACCAGAGGCTGAGCCATTGAGTGGAGTCTATTAGCCGACTCCACTCTTTGGCCATATTTAGTCATATATAACAGTAACAATTAGTGCAGAAAATTAAATCCATATTTCCTAACAGGCAATTGCAATGTGAGAAGTAAATATAAAGTAGTAAAGTAGTAAACTATTATCCGAAACAATTATTTAAGAACATATACAATTATATATTATTTATAATAAATTCATTTTGTAATATATAAGGCTCTGTTTTAGGCCCAGTACTCTTCAACATCTTCATCAATGACTTAGACAAGGGGATAAATGGGGAACTCATAAAATTTGCAGACCACACCAAGCTGGCAGGAATAGCCAACACTCCAGAAGATAGGCTTAAAATATAGAAAGACCTTGACAGACTTGAACATTGGCGCTATCTAACAAAATGACATTCAATGGTGAAAAAAATAAGGTTCTACATTTAGGCAAGAAAAATCAAATGCACAGGTACAGTATATGCGGTTCTTTGCTCAATAGTAGTAACTATGAGAGGGATCGCGGAGTCCTGGTGGACAACCATTTAAATAAATAGCAGTGTGCAGCAGCTGCAAAAAAAGCCAACACTTTTGGCTCTAAACTGCATAAACAGAGGGATAGAATCAAGTTTACATGAAGTGTTAATACCACTTTATAATGCCTTGGTATGGTCACATTTGGAAATATTGCATTCAGTTTTGGTCACCATGATGTAAAAAAGATGTTGAGACTCTAGAAAGAATGCAGAGAAGAACAACAAAGATGATTAGGGGACTGGAAGCTAAAACATATGAAGAGTGGTTGCAGGGCATGTGTAGTTTAATGAAAAGAAGGACTAGGGCAGACATGATAGCAGTGTTCCAATATCTCAGGGCTGCCACAAAGAAGAGGGAGCCAAGCTATTTTCCAAAGCATCTGAGGGCAGGACAAGAAGCAATGGGTGGAAACTAATCAAGGAGAGAAGCAGTTTAGAACTTAGGAGAAATTTCTTGACAGTTAGAATAATTAATCAGTGGAATAGCTTGGCTCCAGAAGTTGTGAATGCTCCAACATTGGAAGTTTTAAAAAAGATGTTGGATAACCATTTGTCTGAAGTGGTGTAGGTTTCCTGCCTAAGCAGGGGGTTCGACTAGCAGACCTCCAAGGCCCCTTCCAACAAGGGGTGGGATTCTACTCATTTTGACCGGTTCTATAGAATCGGTTGTTATGATTCAGTGCAGTTCGGAGAACTGGCAATTGTGCTTCTGGCTGGTCCCTTCCCTCTCTCCCCACCCCTCCCCTTTCCGCCCAGCCAGTCCTTATTGTGCACGTGTGACACATACCTTAAGGTATTTCTTTCTCTCCCTCCTGACGATCAGCTGTTCTGCTGATCAGCTTGCCAGGATCCCACTTGCTGTCTTACTGCTTTGCCTGGAGGCTGTGCCCCTACTCTATTTTTTGCCTTCCTGAGCCCCAGGGAAGCCTTCTGGGAACAAATATGGCCCCCCAGAAGCTTCCCTGAGGCCCAGAAGGAAAAAAAACAGGGAGGGGTTGCTTCAAAAAAAGCCACACCCACCCAGTCACATGGCCACGCCCACCTAGCCATGCCCATAGAACCGGTTGTTAAAAAATTTGAATCCCACCCCTGCTTCCAACTCTGTTATTCTATTCTATTCATTTGAAATAATGTGAAGCAATGAAAGTAGAAAAATCTCTTAAATATAAGTCAACCTCATAGTTACCTTCATTTAAGTCACATAAAATAAGATTGTAGATACCCATCAGATACTGTAGAATTAAAATCATAAAGATGTCCATAGATGGCGTTTTGTGGTAAAACAGAGAATAAATAAAACATTTGGCATTTGAGATAACTTCCTGAGAATAATAAATTATAGAATCAGAATGCAACCTAAAATCTAAATGTTAAGCATATCACAGTTAATATTAAGATCCAATATATGTATATTGAACAGAGTATTTTTCTTTAGAGAAACCTTAAAGAAAACTTGAGAAACATTGAAGAATAAAATTCCTTCAGCACCCAGAATAATGGCTGTTTAATTTTGTTCATTTTGAATTAAAGCATTACTACTTCAATTAAAATCTAGTATAGTATCAGAACATTTATTGTTCCATATAAATAGCGGTTCAGCTGGATGCATAAACATCAAAAAAATTAACTATAATCTATGGACCAATTAGTTCATACATGAAATTAGTTCATTTCAGCATACACATTTATTTAGAAAATAGGCCTGTACTGGACCCATAGTGGTATCATTGTTTGACTGTGGGAGATCTAAAATCTCACTTTATTGAAAGTTTCAAAAAAGAGATGACCTGAAAGTTTAAAACTTATTTTTAATAAAATATAAGAAGCAGGACCTTACGACTTTCTCAGCAGATGGTAGTTTAAAATTGTGATCTTAAATGAAATCATTTCTTTGTAAGTATGATAAGATCCAGCATCAAGTCAATTATTGTCCGATTAAGTGGAAATGAAATTATGTCTTCTTTAAGGCAATACATTTATTTGTCATAGCTTTTCTGGCATTATTAAACATTGTGTGGCAAAGTGGTGTTTTTTTTTTGACAAATACATTGTTTTGCTTTACAATAAGGCAATTTGAAACAAAAGAAATTTCCTGAAGATGATGAAGAATTGATAATAATTCTACAACAAAGAATTACAGCTCAGACCTCTGAATATACTTTTTTTATTTTTTGAAACTTGCTGTTAAAAATGATACCAATCCTTAGAAATCAAAATGGGAATATTAGACATTTATTTCTTGGGGTAATCCAATAGTAAAAAAAGAAATTGTGGAACTAAAGACAAAAAGATGGATGTGATCATTAGCCTAAATAACATGGACCCAAAAGAACCCCATAAAAAACAAAAGGCCAAATGAAGTACATTTATTAAAAACAAACATAAGATATTTAAAAATATAAATCAAGAGTGAAAATTCAAATGTAAAATAATTATAAATAGCTAGAAAATATAAGCAATACATATAAATTGTGTTTAGTCTAGGAAAGTCTATATCTGTTAAAAGGGGAGGTTTACATTTTAATATTAAACATTTTAAAATTAAGAAAAAAACCTCTTAAGTGGTAGGTTATCTTTTGAAAAAGATTTTTTTTTCTCTCTTCAGTTTTATTTTGCTTCTCTGTAATGAGATTGTTCCATGTCCCCTAAAAGAAAGAAAGGTACATCTTAGCCACATTACTCTATACTACATAGCCATGAGATTGTACTCCGTCCTCTTTTAATGTTTTTTTTTTTACCTTTAAAAAACAAGTGTAGTTTGTGAAGGCCTTATTTCTGATATACAACTGAGTTAAAGAAAAACATCTGAGGTATCCCCTAGAGATTGATGGGTGGCTATGGGAAGCAGAAAGCTGCTATTCCAAAGCAAAAGGTAGCACCAAGTTACTATAAGAGCCAAAAAGCTTTTGGAAGAAGAGATTTGAGACATTCAGCTCTCTATTCTCTAGGCTTAGCAGTTATAGTATATAAACTTACATATTTAAAACTTTGTCTGCTTATAATTCCCATTTTTTCCAAATGTTACATTTATTGTATAATACTTTTTTTAAAAAAAGGATTGGAACTTTTCATAATATCAGGACTCCAATCCAGGGAGTAGTAGGCAGTAAATTCAGTAAGACTACATCTAAAATGAAGAGGCATAAGATTTGTGCCATTAATTATAAAGTTGCAAGTCATTTAGTATCCTGATATTACCTCCAGGTAAATTTGCTTATAATTGGGATTTGGATCTATGCAATTTATGATCCTATATTCATAAGGGAAGTGGTTAAGGGATTCCTTGTTACTAATGTTTCAGCTTTCACATTTCTTATTGGATCCAATCAATGTTTTCTGCCCAAACAGATCTGTATTATGAAATAGGAGCTTGTAATTGTCAATATTCTTAGTAGCAGACTGCTTCTAGTCCCTTCATTTCAACACATTTTTTTATGGATAGCTTTCTAAAAGGACCAGCTGTGCCATCTGCCACCAGCATTATTTGGCTCTTTCTATTTGGGGGATAAATTTCATAAACTGTATTGCTTATACATAGACTTAATGGAACACATGTGAAACCTCTCTATTAAAAAGAAAAACGCTTTCCAACTGACAAGCAGTGTCCAATTTTCATTCATATAGTTACTCTGGGCTTTAAAAATATGTGTGAATTCATCAAATGCAGGCAGATAGTATATCTGAAACAGATGGTGTATTTTTGCAAAGGAAAAGAAAAGTTAAGTGGTTTTTGCTATCAATTTTACTTTCTTTTTTCTCCAAAGGGCTAACATAATAAAGATGTGTGTATCACCAATATGCTCTTTAATATGGTGAATGGAATAGGAAAATCAATTTAGAAGGGTTTGTTTTAATGTTTAAGAATAGAAAGCCATTCAGAAATTTTGTGACTAACTGTTGTGAAATTATCCTCACTTCATTGATGAACTTTTAAAAAATGTGGGATAAATTATGATATATTGGTATTCTATAATGATAGTCTTCAGAGTCACATGTGCATTTGGTTCTGACCACTCTGTGGAAGTTAATAATTTGGCCAATGCTGTATGTACATTTACTTCAGATCATATACTTTTTGAGTTTTACCTTACCACAAAATGGGAAAGAATAGGAAAAAGATTAGATTCAGAATTTTAAGCAATTAAATCAAATTTTGAATCAAATCTAATTTCAAAGAGCATTTGGTTTGAATTAAAGTGTTTAATATATTTAATGTATTTATGCAGTGTTATACAGTACACTGTTTACTTTTAGAACTTAAAATCATTTATAATGACAAGGATATAAGTCACAAATGAATCCTTTAAAAAGTTAACCATAAAGGAAGCCCTTTCATCATCAGTATACATGTATCCTGAGAATAATATGATCTTGGTACCTTCCTTCCTTCCCATCTTTATTTAATAAATCAAAACAGAAAGGAGAAGCCATACAAGCAGCTTAGTGATCCTTGAAGTTTACAGAGTTCAGGACTAAATTTTATTGGAGGAACAGTACTAGGAGTGATGCATCATGTACCTTCTATCGTGCAATGTTGAGAATCTAGTACATATATTAGACTCAGATACAAAGCATTTGCTAATACAGCAACCATAATTTTAGTGTTGCATACCTAAATCTGCCACCTTCATTTGGTAGATGAATTGCCATATGTTGTAGCTTCTGAGTTATTTTCAAAAGCAGTCCCACATGCAGTGCATCTAAGACAAGGTAATAAAAATGTGAGTCACTATTATTTCCTTGTCTAAAATGGATTGCAATGGATACATCAATCAATCCTAGATGAAGATCCTCCATAGCCATGAACCGTAAAAGCTGTTATAGCAGATTTTGTGAGTTCAGGAGAACTCCCAATCACAGATCTATTCTTTAAGGAAAAAGGCAATCCTGTTGAGAATCAAGGTTGGATCTAAAATTGAATCGGTAATTCACAACATAGAAAAACTTGCTGGTATTTAATATGAGTGTGTTTTAATTTTTATACCTTCCAGCATTGGGTAAAGACTTTGATGCCTTCTTTGAATCAATCTACAGTGTTAAAGTACCACTGACAATCATCAATATAGTCATGATATCAAATCCAGCAACTTCATGTGGATAGTATGCTTAATCCTTTCCATTCATGCATTCCTATAATCATAATTATTTCCCCTTTATCCATACCAGGTGAAATCCCCATTCAGGATGGAACAGATCTATTTACTGCAAAACCATATAACCAATTCCCATTCAGTAAATGTTCAGAAGGAAATTGTAATCAATTATACATTGAAATCATAACAAAAAACATCCTCCGCCACAATCAGTTTTATTCAGTCAGTATGTTATTCTTTTTGTTGTACTATTGTTAGCTGAATGATCATTATCTATATTTTGTGTGTGTGTGTGTGTTTATATATATATAAATTTCCCACATCTTTATAGTTGCGCTTTTAAAGTTGTAGCAACGTTTCAGCAGAATCTCATCTGCCATTATCAGGGTCATGTGTTGGGTTCGTCTTTGTCATGTGGGTCAGGCTTTTGTAGCAGTTTCTGTTTTAAATTTGGTGCTAGCCTCGTGCTTTGTTTGACTTTTTTTTTTTTTCATCCTGATTGGTTGGGAGTCTTGGTCTGTGTTTATTGATCTTGGAGTTGGCTGTGTTCTGCTTGATTGATGTTTATAATATGCTCTGTCTGTTTTGTAGCATTTTTTTTGTCTTGATTAGCTGGCAACATTGTGTTTTGTGTACTGGGGGCTTTCAGCGCAGCTTGGCTTTGGGTGAATGGTGGTCTGTCATTTATTAGGAAACTAGGTTTCATCTGGGTGGCTGGCTGGAGTGTGTTTGGGCTGGAGGTATCAGGGGGTGTCCTGTTTGTGTGAGGTGCAGGCTTCAAGCTAATTGACGGTCTGGTGGAGTCATCTCTTCTATTGATGCTTTCAGATTGTTTTCAATCTCTATGGCTTCTCTGATAATTCTGTAGCTGGGGTTTTCTATTGTGGCTAGGGTTTTGGTGCCATTGAAGTCGATGCTATGACCTGTGGCTTTCATGTGTTGGACTAGTGAGGAAGTGTGTTCCAGCTTTTTTACTTCATTCTTGTGTTCATCAAGACGGGTACTTATTCTTCTATTGGTCTGTCTGATGTATGTGGCAGGGCATGATGTGCAGGGAACTTCATATATGCCTTGGTTTTCCAGGTCAATTTTATCTTAGGATGGCTGCTATTTTTCTGTCTGTTTTGAAGGCAGTCTTAACGTGATGCCTATATAGTATCTTACTGATTTTGTCTGTTTTACCTCATATGTAGGGAAGGAGAGCTATTCCATAAGTCTCTTCACCTTCTAGGTCTTTATTGTGTCTCAGTGTGTTTTTTGTGGATCAGGCCTATGATTTTGCTTTGTGGAAGCTATTGGCTGTCAGCTCCCATACACAAAACACAATGTTGCCAGCTAATCAAGACAAAAAAATGCTACAAAACAGACAGAAGATATTACAAACACCAATCAAGTGGAACACAGCCAACTCCAAGACCAATAAACACAGACCAAGACTCCCAACCAATCAGGATGAAGAAAAAAAAAGTCAAACAAAGCACGAGGCTAGCACCAAATTTAAAACAGAAACTGCTACAAAAGCTTGACACACACAACTAAAAAGAACCCAACACATGAGCCTGATGATGGCAGATGAGATTCTGCTGAAACGTCACTACAACTTTAAAAGCACAACTATAAAGATGTTGGAAAATACCTGAACAAAGCTGAATACTATATATATATATGTTTTTATAGATTTTCACGGGTACAGGTATGCAGGTCTTGGCGTGTTCGGGTCTTTTCCCGGGTAAGATTGAGAGTATCTTGGCAACGTTTCAATGAGATCTCACTCACCATCTTCAGGCTGGTGCTTTCGGCTTTGTGCTTGTGCGAGCAAAGCATGATCTGAGCTGCTTCTTCCTATATATACTGGTGGGGAGGTTGACTGTGTTGTCATTTCTTGATTGGTTGATGGAGTTGATGTTTGTAGATTGGCTGGTTTTTTCTTAAGAACATGTGTGGCTGAGGTATTGGCTGTGTGTCTATCAGCCTCCTGTGTTGTAACAACTTGGGTAATGGGCTGTGTGATGACCTCTGAGTTCTATTGTTGTGACATCCTGGGTCTTGTGTTGTAATCTCCTGGGTCGTTGGCTGTGTTGCAACATCCTGAGTTTTGTGGTGTAACCTCCAGAGTTCTGTGATGTGATATCTTGAGTGGGTAGCTGTGATGTGATGTTCCGGGTTTTGGTTTGGCTCCGAGTTTGAGGCCTGGCTCTGTGTTCATGACGTGTGTCAGTTTGCTTGGTTTGGGGGTTGGGGTGTGTGGCAGCTGGTGATGCAGCCATGGTCTGGTTTCTGAATGGTAGGTGTCTTTGTCTATGGGGTGGGTTCAGGTTTGAGTCTGGGTGAGGGAGATTGGTGGTGGCATCATGTGTTGTTTTGGGTCCGGTGTTTTCATGACTGGGACTCATCTGTTATAAGGGCTAGTTTCCAAATGTAGTTTCCAAAACATCCAAAACCAGACCATGCTGCATCACCAGCTGCCACACACCCTGACCCCCAAATCAAGCAAACTGACACACACCATGAACACATAGCCAGACCTCAAACTCAGAGCCAACCAAAGCCTGGAACGTCACATCATAGCCACCCGCTCAGGATATCACATCACGGAACTTAGGAGGTTACACCACAAAACCTCAGGATGTTACAACACAGCCAATGACCCAGGAGATTATAGCACAAGGCCCAGGATGTCAAAACAATAGAACTCAGAAGGTCATCACACAGCCCATTACCCAGGTCGTTACAACATAGGAAGCTGATAGACACAGCCAATACGTCAGCCACACATGTTCTTATGAAAAAGCCAGCCAGTCTGCAAACATCAAGTCCATCAACCAATCAAGAAATGACAACACAGCCAACTTCCCCAGTATTTATAGAGAGACGGCAGCTCCAATCATGCTTTGCTCGCACGAGCACGAAGCCGAAAGCACCAACTTGGAGATGGTGAATGGACCTTGTCGAAACGTCACCAAGATACTCTCAAACTTACATAGGAAAAGACCTGAACACACCAAGACCTGCATACTTGTATCTGTGAAAATCTATGAAAACACACACACACACACACACACATATTCATATTTTATGAAATCTTACTTCCTTCTATTTAAGTTGGCTAAGCTATCTATTCCTTCTATCCTCTCTGTTGAATGGACTATACCCTTTCAAAATATGCGTTCTCTTAGCTATGTCTTTCTCATCTTACATACTTTATACAGTAGATTTTGTGCATACTTTTGCATATCATTTCCCCATTAGTCCTGGTACATGTCCTGTATTGGTGCCATTTCAGTAAAATGAATATATATATATGTTGACATAATAGTAAATCTTTCAGACTTCAATGGTATCAAGTTAATTGCATATCAAGTTACACATCCATGTCTATCTAATATTCCTACTTTCCCTTTTAAATAACCAAGTGAAGCCACACTGACTTATTGTATTTTTAATGTAATTGATAAATTACAAAATGTCTGCAAATGATAAAAGATTAAAATCCATAATATGTAGTGGAAACCATAAAAAGGACCATTTTATTTTAATGAGATACATATTTGTTTATTTAACCTATATGCCACTTGTCTCATTGGAGATTAATCTAAACTTATAGACATACAATTAAAATGTACTGTAAAATATTAAACCAATAAATAGGGCTCTTACCAGTGGTGGGATTCAAATTTTTTTTTACTACCGGTTCTGGGCGTGGCTTGGTTGACGTGGCAGGGGAAGGATACTGTGAAATCTCCAGTTATAGGTGGTATTTGCCGGTTCTCCAAACTACTCAAAATTTCTGCTATCGGTTCTCCAGAACTGGTCAGAACCTGCTGAATACCACCTTTGGATCTTACAGTTAAAATTCAGTTAAAATAAAACTGACTGAGATGTAGAGGGAAGAAGCAAAATGTGAACAGGAAGAAGGTGGAAGTATTAGCTACTCCACACCCCACTGGGGTCAAAATGCCACACCTCCATTGGGGTCATGCTCAGTTTCAGTTTAATCTATACTGAAGCATTTTCAAGTAATAAAAAGTCCAGAGGAAACATCAACAGTATAGCATATGGTAGGGATATTTGAATGGACATGCAACATTGGTTTCTACTATGAAAAAGGCTTATTCCACTATTTAATAAACATCACTCTTTACAAATTTTTTCTTATGTAGTTGCTTTCAGCTCTGTTATAACTATACATTGCAGAATCCCCAGTAAAGTGGCTGGGGGTTCTAACAGCTCTCTCATGACATTTGGCAGTAAGTAACTAACTAGAAAAATTTGGTCTAGATTTCATAAGAGGCTTAAATAATGTTTGGTTCTGCCAGAAAAGTGATATACTAAACAATAGAAGATACAAATACCAGAGAAGTACAGAAGGAAAGTAGAACCTTAATGGTAGATTTTTCTACCACATATAACATACTATTGATTTCCAATTGGCATGAAAGACAATATCATTTAGAAGTCTCCTTGTTACTATAGGTTTATATCAGAGCATCCCTATTCCCACAGACCTTTTCCATCTATTTTGCTTGATTGAACAGAATTATAATACCTTATACTTCAGAGGCTGTCTTGATATGAAAACTTTAGTAAGAATGTCTAATCCATAAATAAAACTGACGCATGTCAAAATAGACTACATTTCTTTTCAGGGGAATAATTGACACAACCACGCAGTCTATGACTACATTTGCTTATATTTTTTGACAGACGAAGCCTTAGTTGTGTAAATCCGTTGAATACAGATGGGAATGTGAATACAGCATTTACAAAAGGAGAATCTGAATACCAATTTGGGAGGGATAGAAAGTGTTTAATATCTTTTTATTGTTTTCATCAGAATTTCAAACCTCATTCAAGCAGGTGACTCTGATCTTTATAGCCATATACAAAAGGAACAGAAGAATGATACAGAAAAGCTCTTTGACTGAAAACTGATTTTGTTATCATATTACAAGTAAAAGTCCATTTGGGAACCTATTCAGGAAAATGATCAGTGGCTTCTTTATTTTGTAAAATACTTTACATGGTTGAAATAGATGTGCTTTTGTTGTGTGTATGTGTGTGTGTAGGAGGGTGGGGTGTGTGGGGTGTGTGTATATGTGCATGTGTCAATCTTCTGAAGTAAAGAAATATGTGAAAATTAAATCAGAAGATAAGTAAGGTCAAAAGAAGTTAGCCATTAATTTTCTAAGTTTACATATTTAGTATAATTGTTTTTCAAGATCTGGTTTTGCTTATGAAGCAAACCAGTAATTGACTACTTTTACAGAAGTTAATTTATTTTCAGTAAAAGCACTCCTCTTGATTGATCTTGATACTGAGTTTTGTATTAGGATCTTGAATAAATTGACTTCATAGATAATTTTCAATACATATTCAGTTGCATGATGCTAATTGCAATTCTATTTCATCATACAGTATATTGCTGGCATAATAGTTAAATAAATCAGATTCACCTAAATATAAATATTTGATTTTATAATGTTTTCCAATGCTCGTGTCATTTGTGCATAATCTTTAATTAATGGCTATTTAGAATTATCTATTATATATATTTACATCAACGTGTAATTAAAGATTATATTAAAACAGTAACAGAAAGGAAATCTAGAAATTTTTTAATGGCATTTTATTCATTTTCTCGTGTTAGGAGGTTTGTGTATTAGGGAGGTAGAAAGTTAATACAACTGTGGGCCTATTGTTGAATACTGAGATAAATTGTAAAAAACGTACAGTATATTTTAATGTATTAATTGGGACAATTTTCTTTTTTAGATATCATAAGTATCATTGCCTTGTTATATGCTCTGGGCAAAGAGACACACATCTTCTTTAACATTGTGCATAGTTTTTGTTCATTTCTTCATATTGATCAAAATTGTAATGCAAATTGAAGGATGATAATATGTGGTCTATATCATACACAATTTTCATTCCATTCAAAAGGCAACCAGAAACATAACATGGAGAAACAAATGGCCCACAAATCCTACTTTTGTATAGTGAGTTGTTGTGGCATTTAGTTACACTTCTGGTCATCTTTTTCTTTCTTGAAGTATAGTACATTGGCGAGTATAATCCTAGGTGATTTGGAGATTTTTAAAAAGTTGCTTGCTTTCTCCCCCATGTTAATGGCATAGCAAATACATGTATCCATAATTATGTTTTTTTTTAAAAAATACATAATGTTTCAGAGCTTACAGCACTTTGTATTTGAAAAATAAAGGCAATGATCAAACTGTTAAAAGACCATTACCTGGCAAACTGAGAAGATTTTTTATTTTATTTTTTATTTATTTGTTTATCAAGCATGTACAAGATAGCAAGTATAAGTATAAACATAAACAATTACAAAGGGAGTAAATACATATAAATGGGGACATAAGACAGGGATGGTAGGTACGCTGGTGTGCTTATGCACCCCCCTTTAAGGACTTCCTAGGAATGAGGTGAGGTCCATGATAGACAGTTTGAGGTTGAAGCTGTGAGGGATTGATGCTGTAACAACAGAGTCAGGTAAGGCGTTCCAGGCATTGAATTCCAATGATAACTCCCCAGTACCTGGAAATGGTTTGATATTCTTATGTTTCCTAAATAATCTAAAAGTTAATAAGACTATGGCAAAACAAGCATTAAATATTATGGTTGGTAGTTAATATCTCCCAAGATTTGCATATGACCCTGGAAGCCTTCAGAAATGCACTTGTTTTTTTCCTGACAATAGGCAGATGCTTTGAAGATTTAGTTTAGTTTGTGGTATGTGATTTATTATCTATGGCAGCATTATATTTTTGCTGATTTATAGATTGATTATAACACCTGTAAACTCTGCCACAGAATTTCTTGGCAAGTGGGAAGTCATATAAATTGATGAGAGGGAAAGAAGGAAAGAGATAGCTGACTGACAGATAGGTTGGTAGATGAATATATAGATAAATAGATAGATAGATGATAAATAGATGCCTTCTTTGAGCTTCATTTAAAGAATGTTTTGAATTGCTTGTTCTTATAATCATCTAAATCACATCTTTCATAATACATATTTTGACACTAAAAGGTGGTACTGATGCTAGGATTCTAGCTAGTTCATTGTCTTTCTAAACATTCTGTTTTCTAAACATTCTGTCTAAGTAACATCCATTCTGAATCAAGAGATCAGCAATTTGAAATAAGAGACAGTGCTAACATTCATCTTATTTCTTCCTCATTCACCATAAATGCCAAAAAGTAGGAATATGTCCACATCCACTGATATTTCTCCCATGCAATGTTTTAAATTTTCTTTCTCAAAGCTTAAATACCATTTTTTCCTCAATGTAAGCATAAACATGTGAATTGTCATTATACGACACTGAAAAAGAAAATCACTCTAAACTTAGATTGTCAGTTTTATGCTTCTATCAATACTTAATGCATCTGAAGTGAGCATGTTAGCTTAGGTCATCAGTTTTAACAGTCAGGGGAAATTGTTGTCTGTCTAAGTTTCTTATTAATAATGCAAAATGTTGTAGAAAAACCTCCTACAGCCATATGAGAGGTTTTTTTTTCCCATGAAATGAGGCACGGTATCTCAGGAAAATGACATAGCAAATAATATTTTTATTTATCCTAGAGGAAATATATCTTAATTACTTCAACAGTAAAAAAAACAACAACTACCATTTGTTTATCACAAATCTAGTCCTTCTCTTATTCTAAATATCAACTAGCGGGAGAAAATATCTACTCTTCCTGTCTGGTAAATGTTATACATAGCAACAGTCATTCATTTTTCATTTTTCTTTGAAAGAATAAGACTTCTACTCCTCCATTTTTCTAGGTTTCAGTCTTGTGCTTTCCAATGGCTTGGATTAAATTTGGTAATCCTAATAGTTTAAGAAAAAATCAAGTAATATGGATAGGAAATCCACTCTCGGGACCCATTTTCAGAATTCATGGAAGTTCAGTACTTCTTTGATTTTGGTATTCAAAATACAAAATTATCTATTGGTTGGAATTGTGAAGAGAACATACTAGGTGAAATAGTGTTTTCTATGAAATCAATGTAATTATCATTGTCCACAGATCCAGTTTCAAACCAGCATTAATCTATTCTAATTCTGGCCTGTTGTATTTTAGTTTTTTAATTGCCAGAAAAAATGGAATATAAAAATATATTCTATCTCTTTCTACCTGATATTCTGCCTAGTAGTAGTGCACTGAAAATTGTACAAGGAAGATTCTTTTCAAAGAATCAGTATTAATATTAATTAATACAGGAAACAACATAGATATAAATTCTTGCACACACAGACACACACCTTATTTTTTTTAACATATTAAATTTAACTGTCCAGCAATGATATAAGTTTGCTGGACAGTTACATTTAATATGTTAAAAATGTTAAATCCAGTCAAATAATATATCTAGTTGGAAGCCACAAATGCTCTTAAATTTCCAACCAATCAGAGGAATGGCTTTCCCCCCAGGAGTTGTAGGTACTCCATCACTGGAGCTTTTAAGTAGAGTTTGGACAGCCATTTGTTCAGAAGCATATAGGGTCTCCTGTGTAAGGAGGGGTTGGACTAGAAAATCTTCAAGGTTCCAACTCTGTTATTCTGTTATTCTAATCTCTGCAGGAATGCCTGATGCAGCCAGAAGAGATCCTAACAAATTATGAGCCTGTGATAGCAAAGTAACAGAACTGGGAGTACGGATAGATAAATCTTTCTTGTTGAGGTCATGGAGGAAGAATGGAAAAACAGGATCCTGGAAGACAACAATTGATTATACAAATAGAGTTACTCAAAATAGGGAGTATTTTGTGATATACTTTTTAGAGAAAGTGAACAAAAAGCTATGAAATATATTATGAGTTTTTAAATTAGCTTTTGTCTGTAACAAATAAAGAAAAATGGTGGCAACTGTATATTCAGCTCACTTGCATGCTAAATTACCAGGAAGTATCTAACTTATAGGGATTCTTTGAACTCTTTTATGTTTCTTACGGGGCAGGTATTAAACATATTTTAAGGCTAAAAGAACATTCATAAGCAATGTAGCAACAGAAGACTCCAGATAAGTTACACATGAAAGAAAACTTAACTGAAAGCTGAACAAGGTGCAAGCAAAGATTTGAATTATATTTATTCTGTGGCTAGTATAGTTGATAAAAAGAATGAATAATTACATGCATATTTGTCTTTATGGAAGAAGAGACATAACATTCAATAGCCTTCATTTTGAGAAGGATACTGATAAGAGAAACTATTTTATAAATTTCTGGACTTAGTAAAGAGAATTTTGTGCAGTTTAATTAAAGACTGTGTATGCTGCACTAAAATCAGAGAAAGTAAGAGCATGAATAAAGATAGAAAAAGAATTCAACCAAATTGAATAGTAGAAGACTTAGAATAAAAGCAAGAAAATTTACTGACTGAGAAAAACCAGGAACAAGAAAGATTAATATTTGTCTAGATCCCAGGAATTGGAATAACCTCATTTCAGAAAAACAATTTTCAGTTAACGAATGAAAGTGCAAATAAGTCAATTTCAAACGATTTTTAATGTGTTGGAAGTTAATAATTGCTTCTGGCAAATCCAATTCAAGCTATATACTTTTAATAATCTACTTTGAGCTTTCAAGTTGCAAACATTCACCTATACAACAAATCTGTCCAGAACTCCAATATAGAAGGTCCCAGAAGCTGCAAAAAGGCATGCAATAAGCTAACCTTTTTCTATTCTCCCACTTTCTGTTTCAATACCATTCACAAATCTGTATCCATACTGTTGCTGTTTAGGTTGTGCAGTCATGATGTGTGGTGTATACTGTTGTGATTTTGAATGTCTAGAATTGAACACAAGAACGATTTTATGCTTATTTGGATTTGTGAGCAAGACAGACTTATAAACAGCTGTCAGAACTTAACCTATTCATAAATAGAGGAACATCTGTGTACTTTTTGGTAGATATAGATTTAAACAATTCCTTTTAGTATTTCATTTGCTCTAAAGTTTACAAAAATAGTGAAGGTTTCAAATAATTTTATATTTTATGGAAAAATATGCTAATAAGCCAAAAAAGAACAGCAATAAGTGAATCATGAAATCATTCATTGGGTTGAATATGATATGGAGACAAGGTAGAGAAGAAGACATCTATATTGCCTTGAACTTAGAGAAGGTTTTATAATAAATAGGCAGATACAGGAGTAGGTTGTTATTACTGCTGAGAGTTTTCCTATTGGGCATTTACTTCATGTCATACAATTGTTCCAGAAACATCAAAGTATAAGGATAACTGAACTAGGTTCATTCTAAGATCAACCTGCCTAAGAGCCATGGTAGTGCAGTGGTTTAGAATGCAGTATTGCAGGCTAATTCTGCTGACTGCTGATTGCCAGTACTTCAGCAGTTTGAGTCTCACTGCTTCAAGGTTGACTCAGCTTTCCATTCTTCTGAGTCAGTAAAATGAGGACCCAGGTTGTTGGGGTCAATATGCTAACACTGTAAACCACTTAGATAAACTTGTAGAGCACTGTGAATTGCTATATAAATCTAAGTTTTATTGCTATTGTTATCCTTGCAAGTATTATTTTAAAAACACATTTCATGTAGCATAAAGGCAAAGAAAGAGAGTGGAAATGGTTTATTTATGTTGTAATGAATCATAAGAAAGAAAAAAGAGGTATCATTTGTTCTCAACTCATATTATGCTAGAAGTGATCTTGCCAGACCTAGCCTGTAGAACAGTTCTATGTCTATGTAAATTGTTTTTCAACCTCAGCACTTTTTATTACTTGAACAGCTGGCTTTGCTTCCTAAGAAACTGGAGAAAACAGAGGGAGAGGGAATCCTGCATTAAATTTCATTTGTGTGGTTATGCATCACACATTTTAACATACTGGAAAAAGTTCTGATATTGCCTGATGTGCATCTAAGCATGGGATATTATGTATGAGAATCTAAGCAATCTTATGTATCACAGTAATATTACTTTCTGGTAGTAGGAGAGATAGTAAAAGAATTACAATGAAGACTGGGTTAGAGGAGATTGGTCATTCGATCCATGTAGAGTGGATTGCCAGTATAGTTGATTGACTGAAATGTGGTTGCAGCTCAATCTTTGCATGCACTTTGGATAACTATTTATAATGCCTATTTTTTCTAGTAGAATGAGTGATTATTTCACATCTAATATATAGATAAAATTACCATGACTAGAAGGGAAAACAGTATTAAAAGACAGGTTCTTTGGAATATGAATGTTATTGATATTTATTAGTTCAGAAATACTTTATATTGAAAAGACATATATCCCAAAGGTATTTTTTTCAAAAGGCACATGGACTTTTTTGTTTTTCCTTGAAGACATTTTGCTTATGTTCGCTCCATAGACAATATGAATAATAATCCAAACTATTTGCAGAAGCTTTGAGATAATAAATTACAAAGGCAGTTGTTTTCCAATCTGAAATAACATTGATAATAGCACAATGCTTTTAGTAGTTAAAGTTTACATGCTGAGTTATTGGGATTCAGGTCCCTTATAAATTTTATTAGCAAATAAATTAATTGTCCCATTTTCACATAACTTTTTTTCTTAGGCAACTCAGTTGTTTCTTACTGGCTAAAAATTCTCCAATTTCTACTGAAACAAGAAGTATGCCATATTATTGATGTCACTGTAAAAAAATGCTGATGCACAATACTAATCTCCTGTGAATCTTTTTTTACTGTGTGCCTTAACATAATTTGCATAATTATTTTAATTACATCATTTGTTTATACACATTTAATCACATATTTGCAATTATTTTCTAATTATAAGTCATAAGAAAAACAGAAATCGTTTTCAGATGTATCATTGGTGATTTAATAGTGTGAATCTAAACCAGCTTTTCACTGAAGTATTTTACCATATGAGAAAAAAAATGAATTAGAAAATGTAGATTTTTTTAAATGAGGGATTTTCCCATATTTCTTGATTGATTCATTGTTTGGGTTGATAAATCTATATAAATTTGCATGTTGAATATCAATAGTTGTGATGAAACTTGCTGTGTATTTCTTATAACCGTATTGTTTGCATTATGCCCAATTTAGAAAAGGCATTCCCCTCCATTTAGGAAAGAAAAGGAAATAACATCTTCAGAGCCTGATTTTCTGATCATAGTTGATTCTAAATATCTACAGGCACATGCATACTTCAGTACATACAGATACATTAATGACTTAATAAGTGTGTTTTTAAGAATTTATAAAAAATATCTTAAACAACTACTTGAATATATTAATTATTGAACAATAGCCTTATTAAAGTTAGGAGGATATGAATTGTGCTATTAATACATTTCTATGAGAACATATTGGCCTAATATTTCATTCTGCCTTAGACATTTAGAACTAGTCAACAGATGGAAAATCTTGTAATCTTACTACAGTGAAGTCATTTAGTCTTTATAAGTACTATTCAGAAATAAAACAAAGCTCAGGAGATTGGAAAATAGTTTCTAGAAATATTGCTTCGAAAAGCTAATTTACAAGTTAAATAATAGATTCTACTTGCCTGACATGAAAAGACCTATAGTGTCATGCATTTCAGAAAAGGCAGAAGCTCATAAAATGGGGACTTGTATTTCTTAGGTTAGACAAAACTGTTATATAAATTTGAGTATTGTTTCCAATCGCTCTTTCTCCCTCCTGCTCTTTTAAGATGCCATTGCATGATAACATTTCCACAAGAATTTATGCAGCGAGTGTGGTTCAGGATGTTAATGAGAATGTGTAGATGAAGAAATGTTGGTTTCGGACATAAGGTTATTACAGTTTCGAAAAGAGTTTGCTAGAGACTGTGTCATGCAAGCACAGATGATACAAAATCATGCTTCACAAGGCAGTGGATAGATGCAGGTACTTTGGTGGATGGAGAAAGAATAGACTGTAAATTTGATTAATAGCATTCTTTGGGATGGAATGTAGTCTGATCAAAGTGAATCTGCATGGATGGTAAGATTGGTCACCAAAGGGTAGCAGCTGATAAAGACATGCTGATTAACTAAGCTCCAGCCACAATTACAGGAAGACTTCTGGACAACTTGGTTACCAATTGTTACCAACAGTATTACCAATTGCTCTGCTAGCTCAGACACTACTACTTTTCTTTTTTCTTTTATCACATGTCACCTATAGTAGATGTGTATAACGTCTATGATTCTGTTCCTGCTTGACTAAAATCAGTTATGAATTCAATAGTAGATAAAATGTGATGTGGTGAAAAAAAGGCAGAATGAGTCAGACAATACTTTGCTGCATGCATTCAAGCAGAGGGTGTCTAGCTTTCTTTGGTAGATATTTTACTTTGGTAAATAAATTAGATAAAATATATAAATATACTGTGTTCTGATATTTAACAATGGTTTGGATTCAGTGATATGACTAGCCATTTCCAAATATGTGAGCCTATGAAATTTAATTCAGACAAACCAGAAATGCATACTGAAATTGGGTTGGCTGATCTCTGTCTGTAGCAGTATTGCAATAGCTCTTCTGCAATATTTCACATGACATATCGAAGTAGATTCAGACCTTTGAAATACTCTTGAATATCTCCTTACCAGAAACCAATGTGCTCTAACTATAACTCTAACTATATTCCTCACCATTAAGAAAATTGTCCGTGCTTCTTGAACACATAAAAACAGTAGCAGAATTAAAAATATATATTTGAAATATTAAATATTTCTGGCCTTTGAAATTAACATGCTTCTATATTAGTTCATTTAAAAATAATTGAAGAAATAAGCATTAATTGCTATGTAACAATAATGTGTTTACATACATTTACTGAGAGGAGGAAACAATTTACTCTGGGGGATTTCTCCAAACCAAATTTATTCTTAATCAACAGATTTTTTCATACATTTTAATGCTCCAACTGTGTATTAGGCACAATAAGGGTGTATGATGAACTTTTCCAATCCTTGTATTATTATTTCCACTGGCATATTGCATTATAGTTAAGTCATATTTTTGTGAACTTTCGATAACTTGTAAAGTCTACACATTCTTTTAAAGTTTCTATCCTTTCCAAGTTCTTCTCTTATTTGCAATAGGCATGTTCCTTTATTCCTTTCTTCCTTATTTTTTCTAGGTTTGCTTTTTCTCTGGGGATCATCTGAATGTCTCTTATTTGATGTGTCCTGATTTTGGTATGAATTTTGACAGAACAGAAAGAATTCTGTCATACAGAGGGGAATTGTTCCTTCCATTGCATATAAAAACTAATTGGAATGGAATATTTGCCTAGAATGAAATAAATTCAGTGCTCAAATGAGATAGTACTATTAGTGCCAATGAAAATCAGAAAACAGAAGATTCTGGATGTATAGCATGAAAGGGTAGTTTCCTTCCCAAAAGGCTGAAAGTGGGTAGAGGACAATGTCAGATGTACTGCCTTGATATATATTTGTAAAAGGCCTACAGTTATGCTTACTAAATTAGACATACAATTCAGCCTTTAGTCCATTGAGTAAGCCCAGAACTGAATAAATCCACTCAATTGACTTTAGTCAGTGAAATTTGGATTAGCAACTTCTATGAATACAGCCCATTTAAAATAAATGGGTAACAAATATATCCCATAATATTTGATCAGTTCTTCAAATTTGTGACATTCTTTTCTCCATCTCTTTGTCATGGGACAGAAACTTGGAGAGTTCTATGGGTTTGATTTTTTTTCATTTACCATTTTGAAAAGTAGCTAGGATATTTATGTATATTACCCATATGAAAATGTCACTTCATTATACAGGTTGTTCCTGTAGAACCTGACAAGGAAGATGTATGGTAATTACTGGATAGATAGAGTGGTTTTACTTTGGCTTTTCTCTCTTCAGCACAGTTGGAAATATCCTCCTCAAACAAGCTTTAATTTGATTTTTTCATTATAAACTTTAACACTTGTTACATGAAAAGTTAAATAAAATATAATAAATAATAAAGGATGTACATTGCCATCATGATAGAAATTTTGTCTATTTGTGTGGATATATCTGTGTTGTAAAAACTATTTGACAAGAGTACAAAATAGTGAGTTCTGATTCCATGGAAGCATTTAAGAGAAACTAGACAGATTATTTATTAAATAAACCAGCAACCAACCAACAAATAAATAAAATATGTTCTGTGGAAATTGTAGTTGCATCTTTCCTTGCAAATCTTATACTGAACAGATGACTGAATGTGCTTACAGTACATTTCAGCAATTATTTCTGTGATTATATACCCTTAGTCTGCCTCAAAAGTATATGAAAATTGAGGGAAAGAAATACTATTATATTATAAATTCTCAGGTGTGAATCTATGGCATTAACATCAGAGGTGGTATTCAGCAGGTTCTGACCAGTTCTGGAGAACCAATAGCAGAAATTTTGAGTAGTTCAGAGAACCAGCAAATACCACTTCTGACTGGCCCCATCCCTATCTATTCTCTGCCTCTTGAGTCCGAACTGATCAGCTGAGTCTTCTTTTGTTGCCCTGCAGGAGAACAAAGCTGGAAAGCAGGTTAGTGGAGTGGGGAAGAAATGGAGATTTTACAGCATCCTTCCCCTGCCATACTTGCCAAGCCACACCCACAGAACTGGTAAAATTGTTTGAATCCCATCACTGATTAACATTGTATAAAAGATGCCAGTCTCCTCCATGCCTAAGAGGATAATTATCTGATTTGCCAAAGAATCAACAGGTGTAAAACTATACGTGGCAAAATTTTCCTCTTGCAAAGATTCATGCCAAATGAAGTGGCTATTTGCAGGATACTGTCATGCAAGAAATGCTGGCAGAGGATGGCTAAGTGCTCATGTATTCAGTGCTCCTAATTTCATAAAATGTCAAAAGAAATGGAGTTAAACCAAAAAAAGATAAAACAGGAATGAATGTCCTGAACTGTGTTGAGAGCAAGCCAATCTGGAGAACTGAAATATTGATCCGATGCAAATGAAAGCAAAGGAAAAAAAAACTTCTCATACTTGTGTTGGAAGCAATGTCCATCTGGGTTCAGTTCCAAGTGGGAAAAAAGACACTGGAAAACATGGAGATTGCTTGGAAAGATGGCTTAATGGTGGACAGCAGGATCACGTGATTTGAGGTCCTGGGTAAAAAAGAGCAGTGGGTGAGAGAGAAAAAGAGATTTTATAACCTCTGTTGAGCTTTGAACTTGCTTCCTGTGGCAAAAAAAATATCCTGTTGGTTGTCAGACTTCCATGGGGCCATGCAGGGGTAACCTTGTGGTTGTTTTTGAGTCCCAAGCTTGGTTCAATCTTTCTGGGTGATACAATCTTCCCAGGTGCCATGTGGTGAGATGGGTAGACGGCTAAACCTATCATGTCCTGAGGGCCATGTTTTAATCCCATCACCTAGGAGCTGAAGATTTTTTGTGTTGTAGATAAGATATCTTTTGTTTTTCTGGAGCCATTAACAAGGGTGGAGGCCACATTCCAAGAGCATGTTTCTCCTTTTCCTCATCCAGGAAGATATAATATTCTGCCTTTTTAATATTTCTTAGAATATTTTATTCTTCTAGGAAAGAGGTGAGTGCTAACTTTCTCCACTTGGATTTGGTTTTTATATACATCTCATCAGAAAGTTATGTTAAATTGTCCTAATTAGCTTCTTTATTTTCAACGGGAAAATGATTTTTCTACCATCTTATGTCTTATTTTACACTGCAACTTTCATTTCTCTGCCCACATAGTTGGCACAAAATATATTAAATATAATCATTTCCTTTCCCAAATACTTGTTTATCCTGTACCTGCTGCCTGTTAAGAAGAAATATATCTTTTTATTATCTGTTCCATGCTCAACTTTACAATTCAGATTGTGCCTGCTTCAAAACGTGAGTATAATTGTATAGAAATGTTGCATTGCAAGGAAGCTTCCAAGAGCAGATTTCTCCTACCTGATGAAATTGAACCATCTCAGGGTGATGCTAAATCAGTTTCTGCCTGAAATTACTTTATCTCATGCCTCATAACAATTCCCTTCAGCAATGCAATTTTTATTTGCTTTTGGAGGAGATTAGATTGCAGGCAGAAAGCTCAGCAGGTGTCAAAGAATTTGCCAAGGTCAGAAGATTCTTGGACCCATTTGTAGAGTTTCAACTTTTCATTCACTCTCCTCTCACTGTGGCATATGTTGAACAATGAACAAGGGCATATATTATTTCATGTACCCTTGAAAGAGATGAGAGATGAAAATTGACCAAAGAATCTGAATTCTGAATGGATTGCGAACCTAATTTATAGCAAGATTGGTGACAGAAATATCCACAAGCAATCCTTAGCTGCAAATCTAGTCTTTGTATTACTGAGAAGCAGGCTGCTGAAAAGCAAGGGGGTCATGTGTAGTTCGCTGAAGTATTTCCTTATGCCAATGATTTTCTGCTGTTTTCAGCAGATAAGAATTCTTCCTGTGGAGATTTGCTGAAGCAGGTGTATAGCCAAGAAGATTGCTATGCTAATTATCGATCATTTAGATGGAATACATAGCATTTTTAAAATCCTGTGCCAAAGGAGCCTGCCAAATACTAGATTGGTCTTCTGCTGAATGAGGAGCAATATGTAGAATCTAAAACGGCAATAACTAGGTGAGGAAATCTCTGGCAGAAAGCAGCAAGTGATCTTAGCCACCTCGTTGATCAGGCCATAAAACCAAGTCTTAGAGGAACAACTTTATAAAACTAGCTTTCAAAAGTTACAAATAGCAATTTGGAAGGTTGATTGTAAAAGGTGATGGAGGAAGACAGGAACTTTTTACTTAAGTTAGTCAGAATTCAGATAGGTAGTAGGAAGCAAGGCAGACTATTTAAATTCATCTCTATTTGGTGATGGAATATTTAAGGTTTCATTCAAGACTGTAGACTACTGAGATATAAAATCAAAGAAGAATTGTTCTCTGTATTTCTGTTTTCTATCTTCTAAGGAACGTGTATTCTCATTGAACAATGGAGATGGATTAAAGTTTTCCTGGATATTATATTTTTTAAAAAATATAAAGCTTTCTGTATGTTAGAGATTCACAGAATCTCAGCTACTTTAAAAATTGCCTACTAAAGAAAATTAATATCGGAGGCCTGCATATTATATAAAGGTTTTTATATTATTAATTTGCAGGTACACTTGCTAGATACAGTATAAATAGTTAAGACGAAGTTGAAAGTAACTGATTGTTGAATTAATAAATTCCATGCCTATATTCAATGTTGTCCATTCAACTTAGTTTCTGCATCAGTTCACACTGATTATCCACAGTAGATATATTTTTGTACACAGTTTACTTTATCATGAATGTTTTGAATATTAATTTCCCCATTTTTAACTTTTTGGATATAGTTGTTTCAATACAGAACATTATCACAAAATCTGAAGTAATGTGTAATCCAGAAAGGATATTGTATTCTACATCTGTGTGCAGAAGACAGTGAAAAGAGTGGCTTGATAGAGTTTGGTTTCTGTCATGTCAATGAATAACCATGATAAGCCTGATCTCATATTTCAAATGTCCCAAAAGCAGGGCAAAAAGTTTGTTTGCTTCAACCAAGTGATTGAAGGTGCCGTCTTGACCTTGACATCAGGGGTGGGATTCAAATTTTGTAACAACTGGCTCTGTGGGCATGGCCAGGTAGGTGTGGCCAGGTGGGAAGGGCCATAGGACTGGGTGGGCATGGCTTCTTTTTTGGCAGCACCCTCCATTTTTTGTACCTTCTGGGCCTCAGGAAAGCCTCCTGAGGGGGCGTTTTTGCTCCCAGAAGTTTTCTTTGGGGCCCAGGAAGGAAAAAAAATGGAGCATGGAGAGCAAGCAGCTTTAGGAAAGCCTCCTGGGGGGCATTTTTGCTTCCAGGAAGCTTCCCTGGGGCCCAGAAAGGCAAAAAATGGAAGGGGGCAGGGGTGTGTGCTGCACCCCCTTCCATTTTTGTCTTCCTGGCCTCAGGGAAGCCACTTGGGCAAAGCAGTAAGTAAGCAAGGGGAATCCCAGCACAGCTCATCATAGGAACAGCTGATCATTGGGAGGGAAAAAAAGAAATACCTTAAGGAGTGACTGGGCAGGAAAGAATGCAGTGAGTGATGTTGCACATGCATGATAAGGACTGACTGGGTGGGGAGGGGAGGGTGGGTGGAGAAGGCTGGGGGCCAGCCAGTGGCACGATTTGCCAGGTCTCCGAACTGAGCAGAATCATAACAACCAGTTCTATAGTATAGTCTGATCCGGTAGAATCCCACCCCTGCTTGATATACCCGTGGATGCTCATGACTCCAAGATTTCACATGAAGTTCATGAGCAGCTGCAGTTCTAGAGATGGTGCAGGTAATGCTTTATCAAAAGTTCTGTCACTGATCCTTTTATTTTGACATGTTATTCTTTATAGTAAATATAGAGTAGTTCCTTACTTCTTGAGTAGTCTACAAGGGTGGCAATAATAACCTAAAGCTATTCTAAGTAGATTTAGGAATTGAAAGGGCCTAATCAGTCCTATAAAAGAGAGCATTATGTCTCAACTTTTTTACTGTTTGTTGTACTTCATTCAGTTCATCTAAACAATAAAAATAATATATCTCAGAAAATTGAGTATTGCAGTTTAAGTAGTAAGATGAGCTATCACTTTGATATAAAAATGCTAAGATTTACTTATGCAGAATCAATCCTTCCAGATGTTTTATATGAAAAATAATTTTTAAGGATCTTTCTTGATTAAAGCTGTTAATAATTAGCAAGTGGTGGGGAAAATTAAATGGTATAAAAATGAGTCTTGAAGTTTCCCCTTCCTCCTTTTTCACGGTAAAGATGTTAAAACAAGATACTCTAATCATTCTGGCTTATAAAGTTTTCATTTTGCATAATAGAATTTTGTTTTTATTATTACACTTAGCAAGCTAATATCTCTCACATTATCTGCATTACAAAAAGGAAAAAACCCTAGGCATATTCTCTTTTTTGCTTTTGAGCGTTATATTCATAAATCATTATATAAACATTTAATAATTAATTGTAATTTTCCTCTGATATGTAAAAGGATAGAATTTTGCATGTAGGCTTATACTGGCATTATAATGGCCCTTGAGACAATATTCTTAATAATAAAAAGGTCATAGGCAAGTTGTCTGAACAACAAATCTATCTGTTGTCTGCCTATCTATCTATTTGTCTCTTTTGTACTATTGCTTTATCTTTTTTATTTATTTGGAACAGTAAGAGTATTTATATGAAATAAAAATGAAATTGGCTTCTCAAAATAAGACTAAAGCAAGATTAGTATCTCATTACATCAGATTTTTCTTTATTGTCACAATAAAACCCATCCATCCATCCATCCATCCATCCATCCATCCATCCAATGGATTTTGTTTATCCTATTTTCTGGACAGGAAATGGCATCTATTTGTTGTAGCAAAAAAATCCCAAGATATTTCTTACTTATTTATTTATCTATTTATTTAATTTGTTTGTCAAGAATGTACAAGATAACAAGTATAGCTATGAACATAAACATGAACAAAGGAAGTAAAGACAGGGACGGTAGACAAGCTGTTGAGCTTATGCATGTCCCGTTTAAGGACCTCTTAAGAATGGTGTGAAGTCCACGGTAGACACTGAAGCTTTAAGGGTTTGAGGCTGTAACAACAGAGTCAGGTAGAGCATTCTAGGTGTTGACCGCTCTGTTGCTGAAGTCATATTTTCTACAGTTGAGTTTGGAGTGGTTTACCTTGAGTTTGTATCGATTGTTTGCACATGTATTATTGTGGTTGAAACCAAAGAAGTCATTGACAGGCAAGTCATTGTAGCAGACAATTTTGTGTATTATGCTTCGATTGGACCTCAGGTGGCGCAGTTCCAGATTTCAAAATTTCAAGTCTGGAGGCATAGAGAATTCTATTGTGAATAGAGGAATGGAGTACTCTTCTCGAGAAATACCTCTGAACCCGCTCAATCATGTTAATGTCCGATATACAGTGTGGGTTCCAGGTGGATGAGCTGTATTTGAGAATTGGTCTGGCAAAGGTTTTGTATGCCCTAGTTAGCAATTCAATGTTACCGGAGAAGAAGCGTCAAAAAATGAGGTTAATAACTCTGAATGACTTTTTGACAATGTTGTTACAGTGACTTCTAAGGCTCAGATTGTTTGAGATTAGTACTCCTAGGTCCTCGACAGAGTAAGGGTCATCTATGAGATCATTTCCACAAACTTGTATTTGATGTTCTGATTTTTGTTGCCAATGTGTAGGACAGAGCATTTGTTAGTTGAAATTTGGAGTTGCCAATTACACAACCATTCTGACACAAAGCAAGGTCACTTTGTAGGGCAGCAGCATTGACAGTGGTGTTAAATAATTTTACATCATCGGTGAAGAGGATGCAACTGCTTTTAATATGGTTGCATAGATCGTTGATGTAAAGCAAAAAGAGTGTGAGTTCTAAAACACTGCCTGGGGGAACACTGCTGTTAATTGGTGCCAGATTTGATAGGGCCCTCCCTATTTTGACTATTTTTCCTGTTTGACAGGAATACGGTTATCCACCTGTGCAGGGATCTGGAGATGCCATAAGAAGTTAATTTTAACAGTAGTTTGTCATGCACCACTGAATCAAAGTCTTTGCAGAAGTCTATGTAAATTGTATCCATTGCTTTATTCTGGTCAAGATGTGTGGTCCAAATGTTTCTGCAGTGTAGAAGATGCAGATTATAGGACAATTTTTTTTCCTAAAACCAAACTGCTTGTTAAAAAGCAGGTTGTTTGTTTCTAAGTGGAGGATGATGGATTGGTTTATAATTGATTCCATGACTGTACAGGTGACGCACTACAATGGGGGAACTGCCAGAATCCTGACACACAGTTGTAATAGTGAAAAAGACCATTATAAAACTTTTTTGCAATAGAGTCATTAACCTATACATACCAAAAATAACCCCTAAAGCAAAAAAAATTATCCGTAACAATAAGAAAGTTACAATCCAAGAAAAAATCTCTTTGGCGCTACATAGCTAACTATAAAAACTGTTACAAAGCCTTATGCTGCCAGATAAGGCCAAATATACTAATCACCATTGTAAACAGGAGGAAGAGCTGTTAAACTTGAACTCCTCCTGAGCCTTCTATAATTTTGTAAATGCCAAACTTTAAAGATTCTAAAACCCCTAAAAGGCCCAATAGGGAAGACTGTAACAATAAAGAGCTTAAAACCAACCAATACATTCTTCAGCTCGGTCATTGTTGACCCGCATTTCCTTGTCATACCATAACAAATTCTAATGATTTACTACATATTGATTTTACAGTAGATAATATTGAAATGGCACTATGTAACCTAAAGCTTTATCAATTTGCCCTGATGGATTATATGCCTTCTTCTTGAAAAAGCTTGCCACTGCCGTAACTGAGCCTCTATGCACAATCTATGAGGTATCTATCAGGATCAACTCCTTGTCCAACTTATGGTCATTAGCCACGGTCATACCTATTTTTAAAAGGGGAGACTCTAGTCTAGTAGAAATTTACAGACCAATCTCACTGTGTTGTGTCACCTGTACAGTCACGGAATCAATTATAAACCAATCCATCATCTTCCACTTAGAAACAAACAACCTGGTTCCTAACAAGCAGTTTGGTTTCAGGAAAAAAAATGTCCTGTAATCTGATAGTCTCTGAAAAATATTGAAATGGAACATTGCGTATAACATAATCATTTGTCATCTGTAGTTTGATTGGACCCTTAAAGATCTGGGTAAAGATTATCTGGAAGATTTTTAGTTGGTTTTCATTTACTATATTTTATTCATTATACAGAGATGGCATTCATCATAGTTGAGGATTATCTGTAGGAACTGAATAGTGGTAGTGCAATTGCCCTTATTCTGCTTGACTTCTCACAGGCTTTCAATATTATTGATTACATTCTCCTGGGTTGGGATTGGAGAAATTATGAATGGTGTGAATGGTGTTCTAGTGATTTTCTTCTTTTTGGCTCTTTTGGTTCTTGTCAGTGTTGAGGGAGGAAAGAATTTAAGCCTAAATACTTGATGTTGGAGTGTCATAGGACTCAACACTGCCATTTTTCCAATTTACTATCTATATGAAGCCAGGGGCTGGGATAATCCATGGAATGGGATCAGATATCTTTAATATGATGAGAATATCCAAATTTTTATCTCAGCTCTGGGCCAACAAACCACTGAGGTCTTGTCTCAGTACCTGAAGGCTGTTGAGATCTGGATTAGAACAAATTTAATCTCCAAACTGCTAAGACTGAATAGCTCTGTGTTTTGAAACCTCTCAGTAAAAAAAACTTTCTATCTTCAATTCTGAATGGAGTAACACTTCACTAACTTGTATGCACTTGTGAATTCACATGGACCCACAACTGTTGTGACCAGGAGAAACCTGGTCAATTTGTGCATGAATTATGAATGAAATGAGGAGGTGATAAGCTGTCTGGGAAAGCCAAGGGAAATAATCCAAACCATAAAAAGTGAAAGTTAGAATATTTTGGACACGTCGTGTGACACCCAGAAAAATATGGCATACTTCACTTAATCCTCCAAAGAAAGATTGGAAGCGAATGAGGTCAAGGGAGAAGAAGAACATCATGGCTTCAAAATCTAAGGGATTGGTTTGGACAAAACTCAACAGCACTTTTTGTATAGCTGTTGATAAAAATAGGATCACCAACATAATTGCCAACGTCCAATGACAGATTTGGCACAAATATGGAGTACCTAGGACCTAGCCATAGTGATGGTAAAGCTTGTCCTATGGAATAGTTTATCTCCAGAGATTTGAGTAATTCCAGACACAGTCATTATTTAAATGGCTTTGAAGTCCTACTTTTTCTCCCCATGAGCTATTATATATATATAATAATGTCTCCACATTATAACCTCTTCTGTTTGTATTGCATTGTATTTTCATTGTATTGCATTGCGTTATATTGTATTGCACTGCACTGCATTGCATTATATTTTGTATAGCTACAAACTGAGTAGCCTCTGAATTTGATTTACAAAAAATAAAGAAACATACTATTTGAAATGTAAAATATAGGTCAAACATATGATCTCTTTAAATGTTATGTTTATGGATGGAATAGAATGCCAAAACTTCCAAGGACAGGGTAGATTCTTTGTCTCAATTGTCTGAAAAAGACAAATCTATCTGTCTATTTCCATGAAGGGATTTCTCTGTGTGAAACAGCCAAGCCAGCTTCAGCTGAAAAGAGCTTTCTGCTTTCTGATACTGCCAGTTCTAGCTGAATGCTTGATGATTGGAATACTTCCGCTGGTAAACAAAATGAAACACAATTAAATGAAATGCTCCCTTTGCAATGGTTTCTCTTCTTTGCTTTGCTAGGCAGCCTGGAGTACTTCTCTGCAGTATGCAAAATTCAGACAAGAAAGGTTTTGCTTTTTCTCATATTGCTTAAAAGAGGATTGAAGAAAAGCCATGTAACAGACACAAAGGCAGCACTTCTGCCAACTGAAAGTATCATCTCAGCAGATACAACAAGATATAATTCCAACTCTCTCAGTTATTGCTTGCTACAGGGCTAAAATTTATGCGTAGTAGACAGAAATCATGCAAAATGAGTAGAAGCAACTTGCTCATTCCTGCTTGTAGTTCTAAATTATTCCGACTGGCAATAGCTTTCATGAAAATGAAATAAGCTACAGATACTATGTGGTGAAATTTGCCTGGTTTCTGAAAGTGGGAAGTACATATTCCTTGTTTTTGAATGGAACAACAGTAGTAAAGAATAAAGATACTTCACTTTATGACTGAAAATAGGTTACAATTATCTTTAGATATCCCAGTTTCAATGTAGTGTTTTCCCTATTTTCCCAAAACATTTTTTACCATTGACATGAACTAATATGCCTCATTGAAGAAGTAGTCGATGGCCCAGTTAGTGATTTTGATCCTACCAGCTTCTATTGGTTGCTGTAAGCAGGGTCCCTCCCTACTGGTCATTGGGCACTGCATTTCATGATAAAATTGGCTTGGGCTGAAGGAGAGATTAGCTACCTGGCCCCTACAAAGGCATTGTCTGAGTAATGTTTGACCAGTATTTTCCAAAGCACTTCTCAGGTTTTATTTAGTCTCCTTATGTATATAGACTTATTCTTTTGGAAGAGTGCTAAGCCTGTTGTTTTAAATGTACATGGAGTTTAATACTGTCTTGAGAGTGCACTAGTCCTGAAAGTTGATTTAATCCAAAAAAGACAGCCAAATTCTGAATTGTAGGTTCTGTTGCTTCTCCTAACAGCAGATTTTGCATGACACTGCACACGTCTGAACTGCATTCACTACCAAATCTAGTAGATGCTTTCTCTAGGTAATGACTTACTGAAAATACCTTTGTAAGAACATATTCTTAGTAAGCTGAGTTGAACATGAGTGGCAATGGGAGGAAAAAAAAGATAGATAACAGTGACCCAGTGAACGAGAATTTTTATATTATAAATTGTTTATAAACTTGACAAACATCAACTGACATATCTCAAAGATATTATGGCCAACATTCCTAGAAGGAAAGGATATATAATAATAATAATAATAATAATAATAATAATAATAATAATGTAACAAAGATGAATTTATCAAAAGCATTCTAAAGTCATACTGTAATTTACATTGTGTCTACCTTTTCTTTGTCTTATTTTTGCAATGTAATAGATCACAATATATAATCTGTGTTTCTACGTTTGGTGCCAATGCTTGCTGGAAGTTTGATGTGCACTGTAGAAGTTTGCATGCTTAATACATTCATGTTGTATTTTCAGAGTAATTTGATTGCTTTAGGTGAGCCAGAGTTTGGTCAGAGCAATAAACAATTACTTTGTATTGAATATTTTCCTTTCATTTTAGCTACAGGCTATATCTGGATGTTGCCAGTTCTAAGAACAGAAATGGATTTGCTGCTAACACGATCATTCTCTTGCAGCATTAGCGAATGATGGAGTTTTCTTGTTAGCTATAGTTCCCTGTGTTTCCATCTTCCGTGGCTAGCTGGGTTACTTTTAGAAATGGGCTTGGCATGGTTTGTTCTAGAGACATAAACATATTTATTCCAGCTGACATGTCACAGACTTGAGCATCTCTGCTGCTTTCCTTAATTGTGAATGATGTAAGGACAGCACCATTGCCTCATAACAGACAGAAGAGGACTCAGCCTTTTAGGTCATAGTTTTTTTCCCTGCAAGCTCAAGATCTGGAAGCTAGCATTTTTTTTTTTAAAAAAGATAGAGTAAGCTAGATATACCCAACCACATTTCAGGAAAAAGGGGAAAGAAATAAGTATCCACCATTAGAACAACAGGTATAACTTCACAACGTAGGGCATTTACACAAATGTAATGCGAATCTCAACTTTTATGAACAGAACAAAAGATGCTTTCTGATGCATGCTTTAAATACTGCAGAATTAATAATAAATTGATCAAGTCCTAACAATAGGACTTGGGAAAAAATTCCACTTAACATTTTGGAGATAACACATTATCTGGATTTCTAGGTATGCATGATTCATTTCGGAAATGGTTGCCAAGATAGTTCCCAAAGGACTATACTGCTGATGATCCCTAGCTATCAAATTCAACTTAAGTTTAAGCAACAAAACATTCCATTAGTAAAATTTGATGTTTGAAACTTGTTTCCATTTGAAGTTGATCCTGAGAGACTTGCCAGAAACTAAGTTGCATGGCATGTATTTCTTTTACTCACATGGACTAGCTTCATGTTAAATTACTTTTAAATTAAGAATATAAATCCACATCGAGATTGATTATCTGCTGTGGTTTACATCAGATGATGGATAACCTTCACTCTTATGGTGCCCATTGCAGAGTGCGCACGCTGCACTCTTATGGTGCCCATTGCGCACGCACACACACACACACATACACAATATCAGCTATGCTGTATGAACATATTGCAGAATGAATATATTGCAGACTTTAGTGTCCACTTCAGAGATATTATTTTTATGTGTACGCAAATATTTAATTATTTTAGTAGTATTTCTTAGTTTCAGACACTACATAGCTTTCCTTTTCTGGATCCCCTCCATGCTTTTCAGTTTTTTATGATTGAGCACAGACTAAAGTGAAATTCCCACTATAGTTGTAATTAAGCTTGCAGTCCAATAAATGCTTGGAGATAAGCTCCATTCAAAACAGCATACATCACTTTTAAAATTGCCTAGAATATTTCACAGACATAAGAAGTTTTCTTGAGACAATGTATTTGTGTTTTACATAAAAATAATCATTATAAAGCAAAGGCAAATTCCCTTGTTAAGTCCCTGCTATAAACTATCTATAATCAGTTGATCTGGTTGATAAATCTACTCATACAATTCAGTGACAGCATATCTTTTCCACCATTAATTTTTGAACAAGATAGTCAAGTTTAATTTTTCACTGCTGCCTACTAATTTTGATTACCTATTTGTTTAGGCTTGAATTTGTTTAAGTAAAAAGGGAAATGGCAAATTTGAGTAGCTAGTAGCTACAATGATGAAAATTTACCATCTAGTTTGCCACTGTTCTGCTGCCTACTGGTTTCCTTTAATGAAGCTTTAAAGAAACATTATTGAGGGTAACTGTTTAAGAAAGAGGGTGGGGAGGGAAATCCAACATTCTGTTTGTTGGGAAAAACATCCTAGAATTTGGTCCCAATGCAATGTTTAAAAATGTAGACATCCTCCTTTACAATATAATATAAAATTCTGGTTGCTTTTGGTCTGATCACTAGTCCATTACAATTCCTCCTGAGTGCCAAATCAAGAGAGTGAAGCTCTTTCAGCAGTTTAACAGTATACTTCAGAAAACGTGAAACCAGAAAATCTTTTAGAACAATATCTTCTCTGTATTACTCTGTCTCGTTTTTCCTCAGAGAGATGTTGTTCAGCACCTGCAAGTGTGCTGGGAATAATCTCAATGGGAGAATCTGTCTATGCTTCAAAATAGCTAATGGGCTGTTTGTTTCTTGGCCAAACGAAAGAGCAGCCATGTCTGAGCAATTTTAGGATTAAGGATGCAGCTGTTAAACAACAGGGATAATTTTAATATGGTTTTTTATAATATTGAAAGGCCACCATTATCTCAAGATTTGAAAAATCATTAAGTTTCAGAAGAAGACAAAAGAAACTTAACTTTTGAAACAGTTTAAAATGTCCCTGAAAGAAAAATGAAAAAGATTGCTCAGCTTCAGAACAATTTTCAAAAAACTAGGACAAGTGAGTTTTGTTTTCTTTTTCTTTTGTTTTTTGGGCTTTTTACCAATCTGAGTTTAAGAAAATGTAAATAATTGTTAAAGGATTATGTTGTATTTTAGACAATAATCTAGAAAACTTGATAATTTAGTGAGGGATTGGGATCTAGTTAAATGATGGGTTATCCTGTTTTAATAGTTTCTTAATTATGTTCATGGAAAGGAATGAGATTGTGGCTTAGATGAATTTCTTTAGTTAAATAAAAAAGTAGGATGAAAAATATATACAATACATTTAAGATTTGCTTTATGAAAAGACTGTTATCATTTTTCCAATTCACTAAAAAATATTTACATAGAATATGCAGTTTGTATTCTAGTGATCTACTCAATACAGCATGGGTCCCCAAACTGTAGGCTCTAGTGCGCCATGATGGAATTGCAACCAGGCCACAGAAATGGCTGGTGAGCACATACATGCACATTTCCATTTGTGTGAGTGGCAGGCACACATACATGCCACTTACAAAAATGAAACTGTGGAAGCTAGCCACTCACATAGAATCATCCACTCTCCACACCCCTCCCACTGGTCTGCAAAGCTGGAAACATTGGGGAACTTTGCAATACAGGATCTACAATATATAATTTATTTATTTATTCAATGTATGTATTATAATTCATGATAGGTGACCATCTGGCATCTGCTTACATATATCTAAAAAAAAAGAATTTGGTCTCTTTAAACACATTAGCTATTGTTGACTAACTTATTAGAATTTTCTTAATTTCTTTTAATATTTAGCTGAATTTGTATTGTGTGCTAGTTGTGTCCTTTCCTTGATCGTGAGTCCCTGTGCTAAATCACTCAGGCCTTGTCATCTCACAGTTGAACTACTGTAATGTGCTCCACCTGGGTCTACTCTTGAAGAGTATTTGGAAGCTATAGCTGGCACAGAGTGCAACTATATGGACAGTTCTAAAGGCACCTAGGGAGGCTCTTGTAACTTCTCTGTTGAGCTGAATTGTTGCCAATTTGGTTTTGGGTCCAATTTAAGATATTGGTTATCACCTTTAAAACCCTTTATGGCATGGTCCAGGGTACTGAGGAACAACCTCATCTTAATGGGATTGATGGCGGAGGAACATAGTTGTCAATGCTTTTTTTAAATTTAGTTATCAGAAAGATTTAAAGTAGATAAAAGTAGGTATGGTATTGAATATTCTAAGAATGAATTTGAAACAGAATTGTGTACAAATGATGAAAATGTGATTGCTAAAATGTCTAATTTTTTCATTAAAATTTAAATTTAAAACAGAAGACGATGAATTCTAATAAAATGGGCTAAAATTCTGTTATAATATATAGATGAAACAATGAGAAAATATGTGATAAAGGACTGACATTTGCACTGTATTATAATCCTAAATAATGTTTTAATAAACTAATGTACCAGAATTATCTAGCATGTATAAAGGCACTTCAGCTTTATATTGTAAATCTGAACAACAAGAAGGGTCATTTGTCTCATGCTTAGTGGATGTAGAAGAAAATAGAAAATTTTGGGTTCATTTACTGATTCAGAGCATTTTAAAGATTAACATGCAACTGAAACCAAAATTTTTCCTCTAATTAGTTGGTAAAATGTCTTGGAACCTTGTTTTTATATTTATAGCTGTAGAAAGATTATTGTACACATAAAGATGAAAAAAATCAGCAATACTTACGACAGAGAAATGGTTGATAAAGATGACAAAATTACTAAACTGACTTGCCTGTTTATAGAAAAGAAAAATCTATGTTTATTGATGGCTAGAAATTTACAAATGTGTGATTTCTTATATATATATATATAAATAAAATATTCAGCTTTGTTTGGGTATTTTCCCATGTCATTATAGTTGTGCTTTTAAAGTTGTAGTGATATATATATATATATATATATATATATATATATATATATATATATATATACATACATACATACATACATACATACATACATACATACATACACACACACACACATACACACAGAGTGTGGGTAAGACACCCATAACACACCTCGGGGAATGTGTGTGTGTCTTAAAATGGATTCTACTGTACAACACAGTGGACTTGCCATGGTAACGGCTTCACAATATTCCACAAGGAAGCTCCCTTTTGTGAAGATATAGAAGAATTGCAACACTGCGTGAGAGACAGTACAACAGTGTGGGTCCTGATTGCAAGATTTTCCTGTCTAATACAGGATTGGGATAAATAAATACCTGGGCAACTACAGGTTTTTGGCTAGTAGATTAAAAAGACACATAAAAGTGTCATAATGTAGAGGAAGATAAAATTTAAAATTTTTACTTATAGCTGCTTTAAAAAGATTTTTTCTTTCTTTTCTTTTCTGTTCTTTTCTATTTTTCTATTACTCTTTTTCTTTTTGCACATTTAGGTTTTCCTTTCCTTTTTTCCTTTTTCTCTTTTTCTCTTCTATTTTAGTTTGTATTAGTTTTATTTTTTTTTGTGTCTCTCCCTCCCTGTGTATTCTACTACAACGTGAGTGTTTTCCCAATCTATTGCTAAGTATGCAATTATTCCTATCACCCCTAGATTAATCAAGGGTTTTAATTAAAAAGATTTGGCAGCTAGAAGAATGTTGAACTTATACTTGGTCCTCAAATCCGCAAATTGGGGATGTGTGCCAAGAAGACTGATTTCACGCCATATCATGTCCTTCCATGCATAGTGATCTTTGTAACAACTCATTGAATTAAGCCATTTTTGTTAGCAAAACGTTTTCCCCTTTCCTATTTAATAGAGTATAACTCATAATACATTTATTCTTAAACCTCTGTTGATAGGGAATTAATTTTATAACTGTGAGGATATGGTGGCATGTCAAGTACGTCATAAATCAACTGCTAGTTTGGAAATCATTCTTATTAGAAAACAAATATTGCTGCTGAAATATTTAGCATATATGTATGTTATTATTTAGACCAGATTTGGGTTACACAGAGTTTGTTAATATTTATCTTAGTCTTTTATTTTTTATTTTCAATCCCAATTGACCTTTTCTCCTGAAATATTCTTTATAGATTATGTCATTGATTCTATTATCTACTATGCTTTACTTAATTAATTAGATTTTATAAACAATTTTTTAAATTTTACTTTTTAAAAACCTCATTAGCCTTTAACAAGATGTTGAACTTATTTATGTTATTTTTCCGGTATGGGGAGATTTCTTACCTTTATTGCTGGCAGGTTCTTAGTTCTAGCAGGACAAATTGGTCTTGTTTTGTAGAGTTGTTCCTTTTCCTTCATTTGACCAGTTTGTTGTCTGAATTTTCAACCAGATGTTATCTTATCCTTATCAATTCCTTGACAAACTAATTTCTGTAAGGATATTTCTAAGCCATTGCGCTCAATATTTACTTTCCATAAATTAGAACAGACCTAAGTTAAATATTGGAGATTTGCAAATTTTGGGATTTAACATGGTTTTTGAAATAATACATGTAGTATTCAGTTGACAACTACTTGTTATTGACTGTTCAAAGTTAGATGGCATTGAACAAGTGGTACAGGCTTTAAAATCCTGGGCATTGCAGCACCCTTTCAGTCACATAATTGTAATCTAGGAGCTAAGCAATGGACTCACACACATGGTTGATGTGTCCTGTGTCATGTGATTGTTATTTGTGACCTTACCTGCTGGTTTTCCATACACAAAGTCAATGGGGAGCTAGTAAGGTACGTTGCAAGTTGCTCTAGCAAGTCACTCATATTCTCACAGTTTTTTCCCTTGATCAGCCCAGTATGGAATACAAGTAGTCCTTGACTTACAACAGTTCATTTAGTGACTATTTGAAGCTACAACAGCACTGAAAAAAGTGACTTATGACCATTTTTCACACTTATGATGATTGCAGCATCCCCATGGAATTCAGATGTTTGACAACTGATTCATATTTATGATGGTTGCAGTGTCCTGGGGTCGTGTGACCACTTTTTGTAACCTTCTGACAAGCAGTCAATAGGCAAGCTAGATTCACTTAACAACAGTATTATTAATTTAACAACTGCAGTCATTCACTTAACAACTATGGCAAGACAAGTCATAAGAAGTGGCAAAACACACTTAACAAATTTCTCACTTATCAACATAAATTTTGGGCTCAATTGTAAATCGAGGACTGCCTGTATGACTGGGTGCCTCTGCCCGCCGCCACTGCCCAGTACTGCCACTGCCCTCCGCCTCTGCCTCTAGCTGCTTCCTTTTGTCACACAGGAAAAGTTAGGGGTGGTGGAGGTGCTCCGAAAGGGAGGATGGGTGGATGTCCTGGAGCTGCTCGCTTTCTTCGTTCTTCCACTGCCTGCTGCTCTGGAGCTTTCCAGATTAGTTCATCCCAGACCAGGTATGTGTGTGTCACGAGAAACAGTGAGGTGTGTGTATATCTGTGAACGAGAGAGACAAAAAAGAAAGAAAGAGCAAGAAAGAAAGAGCAAGAAAGAAAGAGGAAGGGAAAGAAAGAGACAAAGAAAGAAAGAGGAAGAAAGAACGAGAAAGGAAGAAAGAAAAAGAAATAGGAAGGGAGAGAGTGTATGTGGTGTGTTTGTGTGTGTGTGTGTGTGTGTGAGAGAGAGAGAGAGAGAGAAAGAGCAAGAAAACAGCAAGAAAAAAGAGGAAGGGAGAGAAAGAAATAAAGAAAGAGAAAAAGAAAGAAAGAAACAAAGAAAAAGAAATAGGAAGAAAGAAGAAAGAAAAAGAAATAGGAAGGAAGGGAGGAGAGAGAGAGAGAGAGAAAACTCTGTGCTATTATTTTTGATAGTTTCATTATTTATCATATATTAATATTTTACATTGTCCAGATACCTAGAGTGATTTTACTGCCTTTCTTTTGCCCAGGTATTTTCAGGGTTTACATGCATTGAATGTCTAAGTCCAGAGCATAAATACATGTGTGTTTAACAAGTTGAAAGGGACTATGGAAGTCTTCTAGTCCTCCTGCTCAGGCAGGAAACAGAGGATGCCAAACTCTGAGTAGAGGTCCTGGGAAAAGTGTCAGAACAATAGAATAACGCTTAGAAGGGACCTTGGGGGGAATCCTATACCATTTCAGAGAAATGGCTGTCTAGTCTTTTCTTAAAAACTCCAGTGATCGAGCACCCAGAACTTCTGGAGACAAGCAGGTCCACTGGTTAAGTTTCTCCTTAGTTTTAGGTTGCTTCTCTCTTTGTTCAGTTCCATCTTTTGCTTCTTGTTTGCCTTCTGGTACTTTGGAAAATACACTGCCCCCACTCTTTCTGGCAGTCCCTTAAAAGCCTGTTGCCTATCACACTCTTGGGCATGTGAGCCATTCTTCCTTTCAGTGGTCCATGAAAGTACATCTATGGTATGTAGATAATAAACTCAAAAAAAGGTGACCAACATTTTTACAGAACTATAGATACATTGAGGCTGGGTTTGACAAGGAATGGCTGGGAAGGGGGCGGCCAGACAAGGCACCCCTTGGTGTGAGTGACATTAAGTTGGCCATGCCAACCCAGTCACTTGACCACCAAGCCACACCCACAGAACTGGTAGTAATTTTTTTTTAATCTCACCACTGTTGTGCACTCTCTTCTACCTGACAGCAACCACCTCTGGGCCCTGCTGCACTCATGCTGGCCACCCATGCATCTTCATGCACTTGGCAGCAGCCACCTATTGCCTGCCAGGCTGCTTGCATTGCATCTGTGACTTGCAACTTTCTGTAAACTTCTCTTCTGACTGAAGCTGGCAGGAGGTTGTGAGGAAAACCTTGCTTTATGACCCCAATCCTCCCTGAATGATGACAATGGGAAATGCTGGGATTACTTTGTGACTGATCAATTGCCAATGGAAATTTCAATCCCAATTACCATTGTAAATCAAGGAGTACTTGTACCATGTAATCTTTAATATATTGTTTAAAAACATTTGTAATCAAGTAATTCAGAACTCTGGTAAGAGTAATCTGTTCCTTTTTATAATAGGAAGATAAAAAGAGACAAAGGAGATACCAGAAAAGCCCCGCCTTCTTTTCACTCTGCATCTCCCATGTCTAAAACTTTAAACAGGAATAAAGATGATGTAGGAAATAATGAAATGAGTATCAATCTATTTATTTTAACAGTAACATTAATTCCAATTAAGTTGATTGATTTAGCTGAAGCTAAAGGTTTTTCTTAAAAAAAACCCTGTCCTTTCTATCATGTCATTAACTGAGAGTCTGTAGCTTTTTTGAATAATGGCTTATCAAGCCACATTTTTTTCAATGAACAGGAAATTATGTGTGCAAGGATGGATCTTATTACTGCGTTATGTTTTATGCTTTCTGAAGCTTTAATCAGTTCAATGACTATGACTGTTTAGCATTAGCTAACAAGTGCAAATTTTCAGCTTTTGGATTAAGAATATTACTTTGTCTCCTTTCTGTTTACTTTAGCAAAATGTTCTGAATATTAGGTTTTTATTTATTTGTTTATATTATGTTTGAATTTAGATGTTTTCTATGAACAAATTCAAATTGTTAAGGGAAGAAAGAAAACATAAATGAAGTCTTATAAAATTATCTGGAAAGTTAGAATTAGATATTAGAATTACTGATATCAAACAAAGCGCAGATGTAAGCATTCAGAGTCCCACATGGACATCTGAAAACAAAGGAAATATCTGTTGGTAATAAGCAGAGAACTTTGTAACAGACATATTTCAGACATAGCCAAATCTGTCTTTTGCTTTTTACTCTTGTGATATATGAGGCAGTTATATGCAGTTTTATTAGTTCCACTTACAATATATGTTTACAGTTGCCATGAAAGGGCCCAAAGAACTTTCTGCTGATTACATAGCAAAATATTTTCTTTACAGGTGAAGACCATACTGTAACAAAAAATATAAACAGTTTATGAAGTTAACATTCCTTGGGAATGGAATAGCTGATGCTGTTTTATGTATCTAAAGAAATAAAGGAATAGGGACTTGATTTCTGTTTTTCTTGACATGTTGAAAACCCAATATTCTGCTAGTGCTAATGAATAAATATAGTTCTTTTTAAAATAAAATATTTATCTCACAAGATCTAAGTAGTACAAAATGTTTATCATTTGACAATCACAAACAGATCTTATTTATTATGGGCTTTGGTAAAAGGCAAACATTTGCTTCTGTGCTGTGTGTCTGATGATGGTGTTAATTTGCTAATTTTAATATTTGTATCTTTATGATCATCTTTGTATTATATACTATACACTATGAGAAATACCTTGCTCAAAAAAAAGGCTAAAATTTTCTATGAGAAATTGTGTTCTACCCCTTCGGAAAGAATATTCACACATATTCAGCATAGCGCTACATTAATGTTCAACTGAAATTTAATTGCACCAAAACAGGCTGCTGAGTGTTGCCATTATTATTATCTTTGAATCATATACTTGGGAAGTCTATTTGGGGCACTGAATCTAATCTTGTTCAGTAGAAGAACCCAATCAAAGGATCCCAAGAGATGATTTGTTAAGATTCACTTGAATAACCCAATGAAGGGAACACATCTCTATGAAGTGAGCTACAATTATTATTAGGAATCAGGCTTCCTATGATCTCTATGAAGTGAGCTATTGTTATTATTAAGAATCAGGCTTCCTATAATATAAAACCATTATTTTGCAGGTTTAATTAATTTCCAGTCTCTATTCAAATATATTGCCTTTTTAAAAACCTTTCTAATTTCTCTGAATGATTCATAAATGGTATCTAGAATGAGATACAGAATGGGTTCTTTTAAGAAAGAATGGGGGAAGCTTGAGACAGTTAAGGAACAAGTCTTAGCATTACATACAGGGGTGGGATTCTACCAGTTCGCACCTATTCGCTAGAACCGGTTGTTAACATGCTAAGCAGTTTAGAGAACCGGTTTTTAGAAGAAATTACTGGCCTAATCCTGTAAGGAAGGCAGGAAGGAAACATTCTGGTGTTGCTTAGGAACTGCCTCTCCGTTAACCCTTATTACATTCTTGGCAGACTAGACTTCCTGTCTCAGGAACTTCTCTGGATTATTTTTCCCTCCTTTGCTGGTACTTTGCTTGTGTGGAGTGACCATTTAAGTTACAATGGCACTGAAAAAAGTGACTTATGACAATTTTTCACACTTACGACTGTTGCAGCATCCCCACAGTCATGAAAGGCCAGACGAGGAGATGTGTGCCTCGATGTGAGTGATATTGAGTTGGCCACGCCCAGCCAATAACATGACCACCAAACCATGTCCACCCAGTCACATGACCACCAAGCCACGCCCACTGACTAAGCCACGCCCACGAAACCGGTTGTTAAAAAATTTGAATCCCACCCCTGATTACATACTACCTGTCTATCCTCTTCTTTTCTGATCTAAATCTCTTATGTTTATCCTTTTTGTATTTCAGATCTTTACTAAGCTTTGTAGCCACAGTAGCATCTTTTACTGCCTTCAAGGAAAATATTTTCAATTGACATTTTAAAATTTATTTTAAGAAATCTAACCCATCTTGACCGTTTTTCCCAATTAGGTTTCTATCATGAAAATCTACTTATTATTTCCCTCAGGTTACTAAAATATACATTTCACAAATGCTTCATCTATTTCTATTTTTTCAACCAAACTTTCTATGTAATTAGTACCATTTAGGATTGTTGATTGTCTTGTACTTTCCTTTATTCTCTTTAGGACAATATTTTCAGTAATACAAGAGAGGAATTTCCTGGAAAGACCATGCTTGACAGATTTTGTCTTACAGCAGATGTTTGACAAATTCATTAGAATTTCATGATATTTGAAATACCTGAAATTTGCTTTTGTAAAATATCCTTCACACCTTTTTGGTTGGGAATGTGCTAATAGGTATTCAGCATCATTACCATTGTTTTTTTCTCCATTATTTTACCCTAGTTGCTTTGTACAGTACTTCTAAGTTTATCCATTTGGACTTCTGAAAAGGAATACATATGCTTAATATCTAGTGCAATTTCTGTTTGCTTTTAACTAATTTGTTCCTTTTAAACAATTTTTCAATTGCTATATTCCTTTTGTGTGAGATATCTCTCAGCTCTTTGTTATACCTATTAAATCATACCTGACCACCTGCCCTAAGTATTTAATATTTATTTCCTGTACTTCTATACTAATAGTATATAAATGATGAAGATGGGCAATAGTTGAAGCCATTTTCTACCATTTTTAATTGTTTAAAAGGCCCTATTTCAGCAGCACTTCATTTTCAAGTCTATAGGAACTGTAGGTATTGCTTAAATGGCCGTGTGTCGCCATTACTGCAGAATTTTCATTTTTATAATCCACCACATATAGTTTAAAATTTTCTGAATTGTACCATATTTTGATTAAATAAATTTTATCAGTTTTTGTGAAGTACAACCCATCATGTTACAGCAGTTTACCATCTTGATAACTTAGAAGCTTGTCCTAGAAATCCAATCTATTTTGTTTTCTGTATCATAGTAATCATTCTACATTTTTCAAAAATATCAGTCTCATCTAGCACACTATAAAATTAAAACAACATTTTCCTTCTTTTGACTCAGTCCTTATGAACAAAGCATACATACTTCCTATTCGTGTGAAAAAATGATAAATTAAACATTCCAAATAATGAATCCCTGCTGCTGTTTAAATATGAAAAAAGAAAAGTATGCAGAGAAATATGTATTGCTCACAATGGCTAAAAGTAATGTATTTTTTCTTTAAATATATCTTTTCTTTTATGTATACTTGCACTATTTACGCCAAGATAAATTCCTTGTGTGTCCATTCACATTTGTCCAATAAAGAATTCTATTCTATTCTATTCTATTCTATTCTATTCTATTCTATTCTATTCTATTCTATTCTATTCTCAGAATGGCTAAAAGTGATGGAACCTCTCTAATAATACCTTTGGAATTCAGAATTTTGGTAACAAAGATATATAGTGACGTATGCTAGTTAAATAACTGACTTTTGTCAATAAAGAACTCATGATCACGCATCATAATTTCTCTAGTGGAACCTGTATGATTAGGTTTGTGAAATCCAAATTAATTTTTTAAAATTTTAACAGGATTATTAAATTTAATTTAGCTTGCTTTTAACATACAAGATTATTAAATTTAATTAGCTTGCTTTTAACATACAAGATGTATCTATTAATTGGTGGGTTTTGATTCTATGTTTTTTCCATTGGCAGCAGGTCGTTTAATAAGGCATCACTTTGTGTGAAGTGTAAGCTGGAAAAAAAGGAGAAGGAAAAGAAAGCCATGTTTTTACTAATTGCATAATCTGATCTTTGGCTGGAATGAGAAAAGGATTTTGAACTCTCAGCAAATAGGAATTATATTATGTATGCCTGATTGCCCGAACAATTGCAAAAAACACTCAGTCACTGAAATTGTAAGATAAGAAGATTATTTTTTTATAAAGGAACAACCATTTCCCCATTTACAAACATAATTTTTATTTTTCTTGGCTCTAAGTATAAAAATGAGTAGTTGAGATATTTTTCTCCCTTCTGATTCATTTTTCTTCTCCCTGTGGAAGATCTATAAAGAGAAGACTGCATAGATTACAGGCATGTAGGTAGGATCTACTTTATTATTGGTATTTATAAGTAGTTCTGTACATTTTTATTGGTCAAGAAGTAACAATTTTTCTTTTAAAAATAAAATGTTTATAAATTTAGTAATGTGCCAAGAAGTGAACAGAAATAATCAGAGTAAAAATTAAGACTTAATAAAAAAGAATAAAACTCTTCAATAGTGACCATAACAATATTGATAACACTATAAAAATGCACTGAGTTCAGTTCAGTATCTGTAAATGCATGGCTATGTAGCTTTTCTAGAAATTTTACAGAAATAGTTTACCACTATATTCCAAAACTAATTTTTCTTGATGGCTTAGTTAGTGTTTGACTGGAAGAGTAACAAAATGTTAGTGTGTTAGTCACCACTTAGTTTTCCAAGTTTAGTCAAATTTATTAGTGTTTTCTAGCTGATAAAAAATAATAAAACAGTTTGAAGCAAAATAAGAAAGCATTTGTAATTGTATGCTGATAGAAAAATGGCCCACCTAGTCATTCTGGGAGACATAATTTGTGGCCTGGGCTTGTCCCCCGCCAATATACCAAGGAGTGGTTGGTGATCAGTGACTAGCTCAAAATGGTGGCTGTACAAGTATTCATGAAATTTCTTAACTGCAGCTACTGCAGCAAGGGCCTCCTTGTCAATTTGGGCGTAATTCCGTTCTGTTTTAGAAAGTGTCCTTGAAAAGTAAGCTATAGGGGCTTCTTGCCCATTGGACAGTCTGTGTCCCAAAACTGCACTATACCATAAGGAGAGGCATCACACACTAATACTAAAGGAAGGGCCTTGTCAAATTGTATTAGAACAGAATCTGAAGAGAGTAGGGCTTTGACAGCCTTAAAAGAGGCTTGCTCCCTTGGCCCCCATAACCATACAGCATTAGAGTCCAACAGTCTGTGTAGAGGTTCAGCTATGGTGGCTTTTTGAGGCAGGAATGAACTGTAAAATTAAGTAACCCAAGAAAAGCCTGTAAGTCAGTCTTATTTGTAGGGGTTGGAGCATCTTGGATAGCTTTGACTTTAGATTCAATTGGATGAATTCCTGAAGAGTCAATGTGATGACCCAAAAAATCAATTCGTGAAGTAGCAAAAATGCATTTTTTCTTATTAAGTTTGAGTCCCGTATCTTTGAAACATTGTAGGACTTTTTGTAATCATTGTAAGTGTTCCTGAGAGCTATCTGAAGAAATAAGAATGTCGTCAAAATAGGGAATGAGCCCTGGTATGTTGTACAGTAATCTCTCCATAATTGATTGGAAAATACCAGGGGCTACACTAACTCCAAATTGGAGGCGTTTGCACTTAAAAGCTCCCCTGTGTGTTATAATAGTTTGCGCCTGTGCAGTTTGTTCATCTACTGGGAACTGTTGGTACGCTTGTGTCATATCAAGTTTTGTAAAAATGGAACTTTTGCCCAGGTTATGTAACAAATGTTGTATAATGGGCACTGGGTATGCGTTGGGTTGAAGGCCCCTATAATGGTCGACTTGTAGTCTGAGCAAAGGCGAATTGAACCATCTTACTTAAGGGGTATGACTATGGGTGTTTCCCATTTGGAGAAATCAATGGTTCTAACACCCCTTGTGCTAACAGTTTGTCCAACTGGGCTTCCACTTTTGCACGTAAGGCCAAGGGAATTCTCCTTGGTTTTAGTCTTATTGGAGTCGCTTGGGGATCTAGGTTTAATGAAATGGGTGTGCCATTATAGCAGCCAAGCTTGCCATCAAAAACTTCTGAAAAGTTAGTAAGTAGTTGTTCTAAATTGCAAGTGTTAATAGCATTTATGCCAGTTACTTGCAATCCTAGGGAATTGAACCCGTCCAACCCAAGCAAGCTTGGCAGGCACCCATTTACTATAACTAGAGGTAAAAGTCCATTAAAATGATGGAATTGTATGTGGAACTTGCCTGTCCCGATGACTGGAATATTCTGTCCCTGGTAGTCTTTCAAGGCTAGTTTGCAGGGTGTCAGTTGTTGTTTGGTGATGTCTGGAACCAGCTGCTTCAGGGTGTCCCAGGACAGGATGGAGAGAGAGCAGCCTGTGTCCACCTCCATGTGGCATGGCTTTCCTTCTAAAAGAAGATTGACATTTATTTTATTAATATTAAAACATTAGGTAGTGACTCAGCTCTGGGATATGCTTTGGTAATTGCAAAGCAATCCTCTTTGGTTCTGAAGGTTTTTGTTGGCATATGGTTTGGTAGTGCCTGGTTCATGTTTCTTGCAGCTTGGCAAATTCTTGCCAGGTGTCCCTTCTTCTGGCACTTTAAGCAAACCATGTTTCTAAAGTGGCAGGTGGCTCTAGGGTGGTTTCCCCCACAGCTGAGGCAGATGTTTTGTGGTATGCTTTGTCTTCTCTCAGCTGGGTTGTTTTTTCATTGTGGAAGCTGAGGCATTCTTAGGTGGTTTACTTCTTCTTCCTCTTCTTCGCCGTACTGGGTTTCGAACGTGTTTTCATAGTGAATAGCTGTATTTGTTTTGAGCCCCGGGAAACTGTTAGAGTTTTGAATTTTAGCTGCGGATAGGTTTGACAACTCCGCGGCTTGGGCTTCCTCAATTGCCTGCTTCAGGTTCAGGTCTGTTTTTGCTAGGAGATGTCTCTGTAACCGGAGGTCTCTTACCCCACAGACCAGTTGATCCAGAAGCATGTCATCGAGGTGGTCCCTGAATCTGCATTGAAGGGCAGCCGATCTGAGTGCTGCCATGTATTCGCTGATGGTTTCTCCCTCCGCTTGTGCTCTTTTTCGGAATGTGTGGTGGCGCGCGATGTGGGAAGGTCTGGGAGTGTAGTGGTTGCTGAGGACTTCTTAAAGTTCTTCCCAGGTGACCTCTTTTACTATCTGTGGGGCTAGTAGAGCCATGGCGGTGTTGAAGACAATGGCTCCGCAGAAGCTTAGAAAGTAAGCCTTCATTCTTTTCACGGGTATGTCAGTCAGGTTGGCAGCATCCATGACACATCCGAAGTGATTGATGTAGGATGTCCATGTCTCTGCCGCTGGCTGGAACGGAGGTGCCGCCATCTGGATTAGCTTCGTGGCAGTCTAGTTAGCGCTCTTAGCTTAGTGACTTTAGCAGCTCTTTTGTCGCTTCAACTCTTTGCGACTTTCAGCTGTTTTTGCCTCAGAATGTCTCACTTCGCTAACGATCCCATCCTTGTTGCCAGTTTTATATTTGGGAATCAGAGACAGTGCCAAGCTAAAGGCTAACAGACTTTATTTGCCACTTAGTAACCTCAGCCGGCTTGCCGCCGCTTGTATAGGCTGCCGGCTGACAGGAGCGAACAGCTGAGCCCGCTTGACAGCTCCCTTTTTATAGCGAGCTGTCAAGCGGCTCAGCCAATCAGAGGCTGCTCCGGTTCCCGCTTTAACGGTGGACCAGAGTGAAGACTGTTAGCTACAACAAATGCCTATTGAAAAATTTAGTTTAATTTTCTATCATGATATTGTATTTTCAAATACAGTTTTTTTCCCTTCCTATTTCTATTCCTCAAAAGTGAATTAAAAATCTGCATAAAATTGTGTACAAATAAAATAAGCTATTTTTGTAAAAGAAATCTTAGCAATGCATTGCTAAATTTATAACAATAAAAATTTGGAAACATGTAAAAAGACAATAATGTCTTAAAGTTGATTTATTTTGGAATTATAAATTATCTTCAAGAACAAATCATATTAAATCTGTCCTGGTTTATAATAAATAATAAATATTACTTCGATGACATTTACAGTAAAAATTCTGCCCTGTATCTCATTTGATCTCAATACAGAATGCATTTTCATTCCTTCCCACTCTGTTGTAGACCACGACACCATTGAAAAGAAGTTAGAAATTTCTCACAAAGCACAACAGTATAGTGATAACCTTGTGAGCTAGTGACCGATATTATCTCTCTGCTCATTTCTTTCCTCTTTTTATTTTTTTTCCCCTACAGATAAGACTTTCTTTCAATGTGCCGATGAGAGAAAAATATCTCCAGATTGATTGCTTACCCCACACGGACCTGTTGAAATATTTCTACCTTGGAAAACTGGAGATCAAAAGCATCAGAAAAAAGAAGGGAGGATGGGTGGGATACAAAGCAGAAAAAAACTATCATAAAGAACCTACTCAACTTTCAGTCAGAGCATGAAGATACTTAATTTTTTTCAGACCTGACAGAGCTTTCAATCTAAAATCCAGACTTACCTAAATAATAAATAAATAGTTAATAATAATAAAAATCATAATGGGTACCTCTTTTCTTTCTGAAGAACTGGTGAATTTTTCAGCTAAGGTTCTGTTAAGCTGTGATGTTTAACATCTGATTACATGTAGCAGAACAGGATACATGGAGTATTGCTAGCTCAGCAGGTACACAGGATTTGGGTAAGTGACTTTTTATAGAAGCCACTTAAAATATTACCTCATTTTTAAAAACAAATATCAAAGATTGTTTCTGAACTTTTTTCTCCAATGTTGGAAATTATAATGGGCATTGTGAAATAAATTTCTGTCAAAGTTCCAATGGGCTGAAATTTTTGTTTTTCTTTTCAGTTGTTGCTTCTGAAATCTAGTTGGGTAGCAGAACTTTTTTGTTCAGAGAAGGGCATTATTGTGGAAGTCATTTTGAGATGATGATGAAGACCTAAACAAAACGCTGTGAATCAGGGAGAACAGACGTCTGCATGTGCTATGCTATCAGTCTAACATGTACCCAAATTAGAAGTGTGAAGAAGGAACCTTATAATGTGAGGTTTTAAATCAAGATTCTACTGTCACTGATTGATATTAATACAGCAAATGGAAGAATAATAAACCAGTTATCATTGAGTTTCTGATATTTTTAAAGGACATTTTAAGTGACAGAAAAGATAAATTTGAAATAAACCTCACTGTATTCTAGGAAGATTTTCATTTTTCTCAAGAAATAAAGTGAACATACAGATTTTGCCATATTCATATTATTTATACAGAATGATGATACTAAATTAAGCACTTCTTTTGAAGTAGGCAAAGCATATTTCAATAACTGCTTCCAGGATCAAAGTATCTTTTAAATCCAAAATAAATATTGATCAAGATTTGAAATAAATAAATTCTATAAAAATAGACTTTAAAAAAAAGTATAACCATAAAATTTGGCTTTTTAGTAATGAAAACTAAAAAAAGTTTTTGTACACTTTATGAAATATCAGATGTCATGTCAAAGGTACACATACCTTTTGGGGATTAAATTTGGCTATGAAATGCTACAGCTAGATTTTAAATGAATGAAGTTAAGTTTTTATATTCCCAATCCTGAGATCATGATTGTTTTTAAAGCAATAATGGGATAAAGCCTTTACATTTGAATCCAGACAGAATAACTTCACTATTTATATTATTTATTCTACCCATTTTTGGTATTTCAGTTGTTATAACTCAGAGAACAAAGGCAATGCAATATCAACAAACAATATCCATAATTTAATAATAAAATGAATTATAATTGCTATTGTTGCTAAACTTTTAGCTGCTAATAAAAGGCAGATATTCATATTCTCAAAAATATACAGAATAAAGTAATTAAACAATTACTTTGATCTATAGAAACATTTACAATTAGAGAATGTTGATCCTATGAATCTTTGTATGTTCTCTGAATAGTATTTATTTTTCCAGTCTGGTATTTACTATTTGACAGATAGACAACAGCAATAGCTTTTCTTCCACAATACACTAATCCCAAAAATTGTATCAGTCAGACAAAAAGCCATCTGAATGCATTTGATGTTGATCTATGGGTCATTCCCAAATGAAACTACACAGTCTTCAGGCTGCTTCCAATTTAGCAAAGTGGTTTGATCAGTATGAAATATGCAGAGCATTTAAAAATGTTAATTAATTATGGCAGCTGTGAATACAATGACATTTGCTCCTTGTCAGAGTCCACACATGCAGCTGAACCAATATACGTGCTTAGTAGTAATTGCAGAAATATTCCCAAAATATACACCTTTGGAAAAGGTCAAAGCAAAACTGTGAAGAAATGAGAATAGAAATCCTAAACACACCTGAGTGGGAGTAGCACCAACTAAATATACTTGTATTTATTGTGAGTATTCAGTATAGTATTATTAGTTTCTATTGCTCTAATACTGATGTGATTTTAATAAATATATGTAAATAACACACAAATAGTATTTTAAAAATTCTGTCTGAATAGAACGATGGAATGATTTTAATGATCCGAACAAAATATTTGTAGCTGTTTTTTTTTATGTTATTGGTGATATTAATACTTGAAAAACACTTACAAGGTTTTGGTAGTACTATGATAAAACTTATGGATTTTTTTATTTATTTATCTTATATAATAAATTCTTCACTTTATACTACTTTTAATACTGACAATATGATATATATTAAAGAGTTAAATATCTTATTTCTACTAGCTACAAACATTTCAATCTATGTTTTTTATTTACATTGACCAAAATGTTTCCTACCAAATGGGACTAGTTACACATAAATAAACAAGCAAACAGATCTTAGAAAGGATCGGCAAGAAAACATGTCTCATAAAACATGTCTTAATCCACTTTGACAAATTTAAAAATATTAAAAATTTAAGGCAATTTTTTCAGTATTATGAAATGGTAATATTAATTTCAGAATTGCAACTGGGAATGATTATCTATGGCTGTAGCATTCAGGCTGAATAAATATATATGTAATGTTGAAATGTTATATAAAGTTAACAAATGTAAATACTAATCTGAATATAAAACATACATATTATTTACAGATTTTTATTTTCATCATATGAATAATATTTCATATGATATATTTCATACTATGGGCTGAGACTTAGATGTGCTTAGAGAAGACTCATGAGAATTTCTGGGAAAAAATGAACGAACAAATTTCCCATTTCTTACAGTAGAAACACTCAGAATTATTGAGGTATATTTTAGACAGTAAACATAAACAGTAATTTTGTTTTTTTGTTTGGGATGTTTGAATACTATACACTAAGAGTTTGGATAAATATCAAATTACATAATTATACATAGTTATTGTTCTAGTATATTTTCTAACTATCCATTGATACAACAGAATATATTGGACATTTCTTTTCAGTGAAATGAAAACTAACAGATATTAGGAGGAATGTACTCATACCAAATGTAAGATTTTTATTTAATGAATTGTTTGGACTATCTCATTAAAAAATAAAATCTATATGAACAGTATATCATTATAGTTCTGATCTACTATTATTTATTTTTATTATTGTGTCCCTGAATCAGTGTTTATTCTTGTTGATTCCCTGGACAAGTCCCTGCGGTTTTCTTGACAAGATTTTCAGAAGTGGTTTGCCATTGCCTTTCTCAAGGACTAAGAGAAAGTGGCTGCCCCATAGTCACCCAGGTGCCTTCCTGACTTAAGAGGAACTATATCTACAGCTTCCTGGCTTCTAGCTTGGTGCCTTAATCATGACACTAAGTAGATTCTCATTATTTGATAGGTGAAGATAAAAACAGGTAAAAATGAACGTAGAAGTTTATCATTTGATCCAGAAGAAATAAAAATATAGGTTGTTTTCATATGTTCTACATTTTTTATTTGAATCAGGTTATCTGATAAAACAGAAAGCTTACCTAACCCTATACCTATAGTCTACCTAATTTTGCTTAGGCATTTTCCTAAAAAACATATTCCTAGTTATCATTATTAAACAAAACATTAAACAGTTCTAGCTTTTTACCTTTCCTGTATATTAGTTACTATTAATTTATTCTAACTGACCTGAACAGTGATATTTATAAATAACAGATAACAATTAAATCAAGTGTCACTACTGACAATAATCCATTCATCCTTTGTTATAAACCTTAAGAAAAAAGAATAGTCCAAACATTTTGTCCACAGCCCCACATAGAATTAAGTACACAGTAAGAGAGAAAGGAATCTGAAAGAATTTTTTTTTTATTTTGAAATAAAATAAATATTTTGAATGTAATGCAAGAAGAATGAAAATAGATTTTTCTTAGTTAATTACAATCAGAAATTCACATTCTATAAGAACTACTTTACCTATACTGCAGACTTCAATTCTAAATCTGACCAGGTATAGCATCCTGTTCTGAAGCCTTCTATTTCAAATATGATCTGCCTAATGTTTTCTTAGGTTTGCAATGGAACGAATATGGCTCCTGCTTTTGCTGTCTGTAAAATTGCTGTCAGTGACTGCACAATTCAATGGATATAACTGTGATGCTAACTTACATAGCAGATTTCCTGGTAAGTATTTACTACTATATTTTAAATGTAAAGTTTTTATTCCCCTGCTTTGAAAGGATACTTACTTGCAATAAATGCCAACCTTTTTAGTCAAAGAAGCATATGGAGAGTATTCATTAAGTGACTGAATTCCATTGAAGAACATAAAAATATCAGCTCTGCTTCATTCAGGTATGGTCCCTAGTAATAAAAATAAAAATAAGAGTTTCATGTTGTCATTAAAACAATGAGTTTAATACATCAACACATTTTTCCAGCAATATTGGAAGATTTTAAATGTATAATGAGAGAATTCATGATTTTTGTTCTAAGACTGAATTCAAAATACATATACAGATGTTAGTTCTGTGATTACCATTATTTAAGAATATTATCCCAAAGTTTTTGATCATGAAAAGTTAAAAACCGCCAGTAATTCTCAATTAAAGTATCTTATTGACCTTTCCAATAAACCTTACAAAGTTCCAAGTTGAGAATATGAATAGATTATTTGAGCCTTATGTACATAATAATTAGAAGCAGAAAGTTAAATGACATAAATTTGTATTATTTTGCCATTTTGAGATGGCTAAATCAAAGGGAGGCATGTTCAATAAATGGTTAGTTGAGTTCTTTCTGTTCCCAAGTTAACTCGACCATATTCTAAGCTACAAAACTGATCTATTAAAATACTCCTCCGGGATAGTTTGATTAATCCTATCTTTATACATTAAACACACCATACATAATAGCATAGCATATTAAAAATAATCTCAGAAAAAAATTATTACAAAATAAAATAGAACAATAATTGAGCTTTAAAAGAAATTTAAAATTTATTAAATGCTAATTTAATGACTTGATGAATCTGAGCAGTTAGTAATGAATAACATGGTAGGATGCTGACTTTAGGAGTTAGAATTCTGGATTAAATGGTAATCTCTTTATTTCTAGATGGCTTTATTCTTTAATGGGGAACAGAAATAATGACTTGTTTTTTCCTATCTAAACTGTTGGCTTATGGGCCTTAAGTTTCTATTCACCCTTCTGATAAATCAACACTTTCAGCTAGGTTAGAGCGGGTTCCAACCTCCAAAAGAAAAACAAGAAAGTTCAGTTAGGCTTTTGATTGTCTTGAAAGTTCTTTCACATTATTTACAAACTTGTAAAATGAATGAATGCAGATAAAAGTTTGTGCACAATTTGAATCTGAAATGTAGAACTTGATGTAATGCTTTAGATAAAAACATGGCAGAGCTGAAGATTCTGAAGATTATTTCACATAAAATAAGGAATACTCTGCTTGAATATTGTGGATACGGATGTGGAAAACCTTTTGAAAGAAAACATTCAAAATGAAGTAATCCACTTATTCAATTATACTGAGATAATTTCCAATTTCTAAACATTCCTTATAATGATGAGCAAGAAAAGCTTATAGCAGCATTCAGAAAAAAAAAAGCCATTTCCTTTCACTGTTGCTCGAGTGGATACTTAAAATAGAAGTTTTTTGAAGCTGGCTTCTACTTCCACTTAGATCTAGCCTTCTCTGCTGCTCTTGTGAAATTTCTGCATTTCTCTTGCCAAGTGAGATCTCCCAAATAGAAGGCAAAAATGATAATGATTTTTTTTCCAGATTTCTTTCTCCCAACCTCTGACAATTCAAAATGAAAGTTACTGAGGGTTAGGGTTAAAGTTACTGAGGCAAATTCATCTGATAACTAATAGTAATAAAAAAAAGACTGAATTCTTTTTCTATCAGATTTTTGTTTATAGGTAGATCATTGTATGAAGAAGTAGTTGCACCAGGTGCTTTCGAGAAGTTTATTACCAGATGACTGAATTAGAGGAAGGGCAACCTTTGATGACAATGATAATGATAGCGTAGTTGCAGTGGTGGGATTCAAAATTTGTTATGATTGGTTCTGTGGGTGTAGCTTGGTGGGCATGGCAGGGGAAGGATACTGTAAAATCTCCAGTCAGAGATTTTTATCTGAATTATTCAAAATTTCCGCTACTGGTTCTCCAGAACTGCTCAGAACTGCTGAATATCATCTCTGCGTAGTTGATGATTATGGTTTCAGTTTCCCACTTAGAGAAAAACTGTCCACCTTGCCTGTGGAACAAGACAAAACCAAATACTTCATTATCAATATGTCTTGTAAGGATATCCTAGTTGATTTTTAGCTTTCTAAGCTTTAAAAAAAATATTTTATTTATTATTATTATTTGGCGGAACATTTATAAGAAATAAATTACAAAATTTAAATAACATAGTATTTCAAAAATTACAACTAATCACATAATATTTTATATGAAATTTTATGTCTTCAAACAATGGCATCATTAAATCTATGAAAACAGGAAAAGCTATTGGTTTTTAAATGAATGATGCACATGACAGAATATACATTAATGTCCCAAAGATGCTTTTTCAAAAGGCAACTGGACTTTCTTTGTTTTTCCTTGGAAACATTTTGCTTCTCATCTAAGAAGCTTCTTCAGTTCTTGGATGAGAAGCAAAAATGTCTTCAAGGAAAAACAAAGAAAGTCCAGTTGTCTTTTCAAAAAGCACCTTTGGGGCAACCATGTTTTGAATGATTGAGAATCTCCATAGGCAATATACATTAATGTTTTTGCTCCAGTGCCATTACACTATACTTATAAGAGCTGCGGTGGTTAGAATGTAGCATTGCAAGCTAATTCTATTGACTGCCAAGAGTTCAATCCTGACTGGCTCAAGGTTGACTGCCTTCCATCTTTCTCAGGTTGGTAAAATGAGGACCCAGATTGTTGGAGGTAATATGCTAAATTTGTAAACCACTTAGAAAGTGTTGTAAAGCACCATGAAGCAATATGTAAGTCTAAGTGCTATTGCAATAATGATGCCTTTTATTTATTTATTTTATTTGTCAATTGCTTACAAGATAATAGGTATAAGTATAACATAGTTATGAATACATGGATACATATAAGAAAAATAAAATATAAAAGAAACAATAGGACAGGGATGGTAGGCATGTTGGTGCGCTTATGCACGCCCCCTACAGACCTCCTAGGAAAGGGTGAGGTCAATAGTAGACAGTCTAAGGTTAAAGTTTTTGGAGTTTGGGGAAGAAACCACAGAGTCAGGTAGAGTATTCCAGACATTGACCACTCTATTGCTGAAGTCGTATTTCCTGCAATCAAGTTTGGTGTGATTAACCTTAAGTTCGTATCTATTGTTTGCTCTTGTGTTGTTATGGTTGAAGCTGAAGTATTCATTGACAGATAGGACATTGCAATGTATGATTTTATATACTATACTTAGATCGGACCGAAGGCAGCGTAGTTCAAGGTTTTCTAGGTCTAGAATTTCGAGTCTGGTGGCATAAGGTATTCTGCAACGAGTAGAGGAGTGAAGAACTCTTCTTGCGAAATATTTCTGGACTTTCTCAACTGTGCTAATATCAGCACTTTTCCCATCTGAAGAATCCCTAACAGAGGGATTGGCCAGTTCAACAATCTATATTTTCAGAGGAAGATATTTCATTTCACACAGAGAGAGAGACATACCAACAACACACTTCCCATACTTCTACCATCTCTTTCCTTTTATTCTTATATATTTTGATAAATCAAGTCTACAGTTTGCTCCAATACTATATATGAAATGAATAAAAATATGTTAATTACCAGCCACAGCAGTTATTTGGCTTTTAGATTGGGGGGGTGGGCAGCCCCCGCGGTCGAGGTATGTTGCTGGAAGACGGTGCTCGGCGTCCAGCGGCTCGGTGTCTGGCGGTGTAGTGTTCGGCGGCCTCCGTTCGGCACCCGGCGGCGTTACTTTCGATGGCTCTGAGGGCTTGGGCTCGGCGTCTGACGGCCCGGCGCTTGGCGGCTCGTCGAGCTTCTCCCGCCCCGGGTCCTCCCCACCTGTGGCAGGGGTGGTGAGGGGACCCGTGGGGAGGTGGGCAGCGTCCGGGCCATGGTGTGATAGACCGGCGCTGTGCCAAATGGACTATGTCCGCCGTTTGGCGGCTTGGCGGCTTGGTGTTCGGCGGCGTTCGGCGGCTCAACGTATGGCGGCTTGGCGCCTGATGACCCGGTGTTTGGCGGCCCGCGGAGTTTTTCCCCCCCTGGGTCCTCCCCACCTGTAGCAGGGGTGGTGAGGGGACCCGTGGGGGGTGGGCAGCGCCCGGGCCACAGCATGGTAGGCCTGGTGCTGCGCCCAGTGGCAGTGGCTGTCGACTCGTGCCGCGGGGAAGCGGCGTTGGAGGACTATGTGCCGGAGGACTATGCTCGGCGTCTGGCGGCTTCATGTTCGGCGATCTGGACGGGGTGTGGAGTTCTCCCCCTCTTGGGTCCTCCCCACCTGTGGCAGGGGTGGTGAGGGGACCCGGGGGGGGATGGGCAGCCCCGTTGCAAAGGTTTCAGCCGATATTGGAGACCGTCGCTGTCATCGAAGTCAGGGTCGGAGAGCTGCCCCTATAGCTGGAGTCGAGGATGGAGGATTGCCCCCACGATTTTCACCTGTTTGGAGGCAGCAGGGGCGGCCTGGACTTGAAGCTGGTCATCGACGAGAGAAGATCCTGCCTGGGACGCTGTCTTATTCGAGGAGAGATCTATGGGCCCTGAGACATGTCCCCCTGTCTCGGGAATGGCCCTCCACTCTCTCGAGGGCCCATCTCAAGGACGGATTATGGGATCAGGAGGGATGGTGGGGTTTTAAGAAACGTAGGAGGGAGGGGTTTCTTAATAAATTTTTACTTAGATTTTTAAGGGGGTTAGGTAGGTCCGGGCAGGAGTTGGGGGACAACTCGCCAGAGACTGGGACCAGGCCGGGGGTTGAGCGTGGCCGGGAGAGTCAGAATCTGTATTGAGGATGGGGGGGGTCATCGGGGAGGGTGGAATTAAATTCATTGAGACGGTGAGCGGGAGGGGCAGATTTGGCGGTTGTAGGGGGCCATATTTTGTGTCAGGAGCGCGCCCTCGCTATTTGCTTGCTGTGGCGCGCTCCGACCCCCTTGTCGTCTCCCGTTCCCCAGGGGGTTTGAGCAATCGGGCCCTGGGCCTTCGGCTGATGTTATGTAACGCCAGGTCCGTTGTTAATAAAGCCCCCCTCGTCCATGATCTGATTTGTGAGGGGGTGCGGACCTGGTGGGAGTTACCGAGACCTGGCTGGGCCAGGAGGGGGGAGTCCCCCTGGTGGAGATGTGCCCAGCCGGGTTTCGGGTTTTTCATCGGCCGAGGGCCCAGGGGAGGGGAAGGGGGGTTGCAGTGGTTATTAAGGAGGATCTGTGTCCGAGGGAAGCCACTGTGTCTCAGACGACCGGATGTGAGCTCCTTTTCGTGAAGTTCGGTTCCAAGGTTCAGGTGGGCTTGCTGGTCACATACCTGGCTCCCTGCTATGCGGAAGCGGCCCTGCTTGAGCTCCTTGAGGTTATAGCTGGTGTGGCGGTTGGGACCCCCAGGCTTATGGTCATGGGGGATTTCAACCTGCCATCTGCTGGCGGTACCTCGGAGATTGCCCAAGAGTTCATGGCTTCCATGACGGCCATGGGCCTGACCCAGTTAATTCGGGACCCTACTCACGTGGGAGGTCACACCTTGGATTTGGTTTTCGTCTCTGATCAGTGGCAGAGTGATCTGGGTATAGGGGATATAGTTGTAGAACCCCTGTCATGGTCGGATCACTCGCTCCTGAAGCTCGACTTCCGTTCCGCACCCCCTGACCGCAGGGAGGCGGGGCCATTAAAATGGTACCGCCCCAGGCGCCTGATGGACCCTGATAGGTTCCTGATGGAGCTTGGGCCATTTCCCGAAGCTCTCACACACGACTCGGTTGAGGGCTTGGTCACCACCTGGGATAGGGTGGCTGCTGGGGCCCTTGACCGGGTCGTGCCCTTGCGGCCTCTGACCCGGTGCCGATCCCAAATGGCTCCTTGGTTTTCTGAGGAGCTAAGGGAGATGAAGCGCCGGAAAAGACGCCTAGAGAGCAGTTGGAGGGCTAGCCGTTCTGAGTCTGACCGAACACTTCTACGATCTTATATTAAGACGTATTTAGTGGCGATGAAGGTGGCGAGGAGGACTTACCTCTCCACCCTTATTGCGTCCACGGAAAACCGCCCAGCCGCCCTGTTTAGGGTGACCCGCTCCCTTCTAGAGAGGGAAGCGCGGGAGGATCCCTTACAGGGACGGGCTGAGGAGTTTTCTAGTTTTCTGCAGGATAAAATCGCTCAGATTCGGGACGAGCTGGACTCCAACTGGGCATCTCCGGGCGGGGGGGCGGGGGTGGATATCGGTGAGGCCAGTTGGGTTGAGTTTGACCCTGTTACTGTAGAAGACGTGGACAGGGTGTTGGGGGGACTGAATGCCACCACCTGTTTGTTGGACCCGTGCCCCTCCTGGCTGGTTTTGGCCACTCGGGAGGTGACACGAGGCTGGTTCCAGGGTATTATAAACGCTTCCTTGAGAGAGGGGCTTCTACCTACCGCCTTGAAGGAGGCGGTGGTGCGGCCCCTCCTCAAGAAACCGTCCCTGGACCCAGCATTGTTATTAAATTACCGTCCCGTCTCCAACCTTCGCTTTGTTGCGAAGGTTGTAGAGAGTGTGGTGGCCCGTCAATTTCCCCGATTCCTGGATGAAGCGAGTTATCTTGACCCCCTCCAATCGGGCTTCAGGCCCGGGCATAGCACGGAGACGGTGTTGGTCGCGTTGGTTGATGATCTCTGGAGGGCTCGGGACAGAGGTTGTTCCTCTGTCCTGGTCCTGTTAGATTTCTCGGCGGCTTTTGATACTGTCGACCACAGTATCTTATTGCAGCGGTTGGAGGGGTTGGGGGTTGGAGGCACTGTATTACGGTGGTTCTCCTCCTTCCTCTCCGACCGCTCGCAATTTGTGTTGACGGGGGGGCAGAGATCGTCCCCAAGGCCCCTGCTTTGTGGGGTGCCTCAGGGGTCGGTGCTCTCGCCCCTGCTGTTTAACATTTATGTAAAGCCGCTGGGTGAGATCATCCGTGGCTTTGGGGTGGAGTTCCATCAGTACGCTGATGATACTCAGCTGTACATCTCCACCCCGGGCCACCCCAACGAAGCCGTCGAAGTGATGACCCGGTGCCTGGAGGCCGTGCAGGATTGGATGGGTCGTAACAGGCTTTGTCTCAACCCGGCCAAAACCGAGTGGCTGTGGTTTCCTGCGCCCAGATACAGCCAGCTTATTCCTTCGCTGGCCGTGGGGGGAGAGGTTTTGACCCCCGTGGAAAGGGCGCGCAACTTGGGCGTCCTCCTGGATGTACGGCTGTCTTTGGAAGAACATATTGCAGCCGTTGCCAGGGGGGCTTTTCATCAGATTCGTCTGATTTACCAGTTGCGGCCCTTTCTGGATCTGGGCGCACTTTGCACAGTCACCTCCGCCCTCGTTATCTCCCGCTTGGATTATTGCAACGCTCTCTACATGGGGCTCCCCTTGAAGAGTCTCCGGAGGTTGCAGTTAGTTCAGAATGCAGCCGCGCGGGTGATCGTGGGCGCCCCTCGAGGCACACACGTAACACCACTTCTCCGCAGGCTGCACTGGCTTCCTGTGGCCTACCGGATTCGATTCAAGGTGGTACTGATGGTATTTAAAGTGCTCCATGGCTCGGGACCTGGGTACTTACGGGACCGCCTGCTGCCATCAACAACCTCCCGCCGCCCAGTATGCTCCCACAGGGTGGCCCTACTTGGGGTGCCGCCGCCTGACTGTTGTCCTCTGGCGGCCCCGAGAGTTCGGGCTTTCTCTGTGGGAGCTCCCTCCCTATGGAATGATCTCCCCCCGGAGATACGGGCTATGACGGATATTCTGACCTTCCGGCGCGCAGTGAAAACCCTGCTTTTCGAACAGGCCGGCCTGGCCCAGTAACTATGTTTTTTGGTTTTAATTAATCTAAATTGGGGTTTTATTAGTTTTAATTTTTAACTTAAATTTTGAATAGACAGCCAGATCTAATTATTTAATTTATTTTTAATCGTATTTATTGTGTATTTATTGTATGCTTTTAGTAGGCTGTACACCGCCCCGAGTCCCTTTTTGGGAGAGGGAGCGGTATAAAAGTGTGATTAAATAAATAAATAAATAAATACAGAAACAACTGTGAGAAAAACAAACTAAACACTTGTTTCCATAAGTTTTCCTGATATTTTAATACAACAAAAAATGAAGTTTAGTGGTACCTCTAAAATGTTACTGATTGAATAAGAAGTATAACACTGGCAATAACTTTTGATAATTATGATTATTACTAGGTACCTTGGGATTCCCAAAGATTTCTGAACTCTTCTTGTAACTTTTAAATTATGTTGTTCAAAAAAGGAAATAATGATAGCAGACATCTCCTGAATTACTTATATATAGCAAAAGATCTGAAATCAAAGTTTTGGCTGCTTATTTTAACTTAAACTTTGATATTCATGTTTTTTTCCTTTGATGGTGGATAGGTAAGCATTCTTTCCACTTTTATATTTCCAACATCTTATGATGGACTAAACTTTTGCTATTTCTTTCATAACAACCTATCAAACTATAAATACAATACTATAAACACAAACAATAGGTGGTGATTAATGAAGTATGATTTGTCTGTTGGAACCAGTTTTATTACCAAAGATTGGCTCCTTCCTTCCTTCCTTCCTTCCTTCCTTCCTTCCTTCCTTCCTTCCTTCCTTCCTTCCTTCCTTCCTTCCTTCCTTCCTTCCTTCCTTCCTTCCTTCCTCCCTCCCTCCCTCCCTCCCTCCCTCCCTCCCTCCCTCCCTCCCCACACTTCTCTCCCTGCCTACTTATGTACCTACTTACATTTTAGTTTAAGAGTGCCAAACTCAATTTTATTGAGGACTGCATCAGGGTTGTGTTTGACCTCAGGGGACCATGGTGGGCATGGCTGGTGAGGATGTGGCCAGCTTTATGTCACTCATGTCAGGGACGCCTGTAGTGGCCCAAGTGCTCTGCTAGCGAAAATGGGCTCCTGGCCTCCATTTTTAGCTGTGATGGTCTCCTGCAACCCTCTACCAGCAAAAACAGAGCTCCGTTTTCACTAGAAAGACACTGGCTGGTCCTTTGCTGTTTCCAGGGTGACCCTTTGGGCCAGAACTAAGCACCACATAGACTGGATCTGGCCTTAGACTTTGAGTTTGACACACCTGTTTTATTTTTTCCCTTCATTCCAGCCCTTTTGGTCACTAAGCAAGTAATTATGATGATAGTAATGTCAGTAACGCCAACTGCACGTTCTATAATATATTTATTGTAACATGAAATGAAGTACATATTCACAGTTTATACATGTAGTGTAAATGTTGTGGGGAATTAAGACCATGACAATTTATATTAATACTCTTCTTAGTTTGTCAGAGCTTCTGATGGTCCACATCATGGCTTCTGGGAATGCACTCAAACATACATATAAACTAATCATAAAGACTATTTCATACAAAAGTGATGAACAGAGTTATATCTGCATGGACCTCTTACTAAAGGAACTCTAAATGCATGAACATTGAGATAATGGCCCCAATAATGAGTGTATCATTACAGGTAATGTTATATTTACAGTAGATAAATGTCTCGGATATGATCTCATTTCATAGTTTAGTTAAATGTTCATTATATTTCACACCTGGGAAGCAACAATATTAAAAAAACATAAGCTAACATATTTTGTAGAGTCAGTTATGGGGGCAGTGTTTCTTTAAAAAGTCACTGTGTAACGCCAGGTCTGTGGTCAATAAGGCCCCCCTTATATATGATTTGAATTGGGAGAGGGCAGCGGACCTGGCGGGTGTTACCGAAACCTGGTTGGGCCAAGAGGGGGGTCTCCCCCTGGTGGAGATGTGCCCACCCGGGGTTTGGGTCTTTCATTGGCCAAGGGATCAGGGGAGGGGTGGGGGGGTTGCGGTGATTATTAAGGAAGATCTGTGTCCTAGGAAATCCACTGTTCCTCAGACGACCGGTTGTGAGTCCCTTTTTGTGAAGTTTGGTTCCGGGGTTCAGATGGGCCTGTTGATCGCATACCTGTAATCCCTGCTATGTGACTTCGGCCCTGCCTGAACTCCTTGAGGTTATAGCCGGCTTTGCGGTTGGAACCCCCAGGCTTATGGTCATAGGGGATTTCAACCTACCCTCTGCCGGCAGGACCTCGAGGATTGCTCAGGAGTTCATTGCTTCCATGACAGCCTTGGTCTGACCCAATTAATTCGGGACCCTACTCACTCTGGGGATCACATCCTTACACATGGTCACTCATGCCCTTGTCACCTCTCGCCTGGATTACTGTAACACTCTCTACATGGGGCTCCCTGCGGGGAGCACCCGGAGACTCCAACTGGTGCAAAATGTGGCTGCGCGGGTGATTATGGGGGCGTCGCGAAGCTCCCATGTGATGCCTCTCCTGCGCGAGCTGCATTGGTTGCTGGTGGCTTTCCGGGTTCGCTTTAAGGTTCTAGTTTTGACCTTTAAAGCGATCCATGGCATTGGGCCAGGCTACCTGCAGGACCGCGTTCTGCCAGTAATCTCCAACAGACCTTTGCATTCCCACAGGGAGGCCCTTCTCCGGGTGCCGTCGGCTTCTATGTGTCGTCTGGCGGCCCCCAGGAATAGGGCCTTCTCTGTGGGGGCCCTTGCCCTCTGGAATAGTCTGCCCCCAAAGATACGCACCAGCACGGACCTGAGAGCCTTCAGACGGGTGTTAAAAACCTGGCTCTTTGAGCAGGCTGGCCTAGGCTGATACACGATTTTAACTGTCTCCCGTTTTAAATTGCGTTTTAAATATTTGGGGTTTTTTAATTAGTTATGGGGGAGGGTAAACTTTTAATTATAACAGCCTAATTATTTAATTCATTTTAATTTTTGTATAATATATTGGGGTAGGATCGGCTGTGCACCGCCCTGAGTCCTTCGGGAGAAGGGCGGTATATAAGTATTTATTAAATAAAAAAAATAAATAAAAAATCCTGGATCTGGTTTTTGTCTCTGATCAGTGGCAGGATGATCTAGGTATAGGGGATGTTTTTGTAAAACCCCTGTCATGGACGGATCATTTGCTCCTTAGACTTGACTTCCATTCCGCACCCCCTCGTCTCAGGGAGGCAGGGCCAATAAAATGGTACTGCCCCAGGCGTCTGATGGACCCAGATAGGTTCTTGATGGAGCTTGGGCCGCTTCCCGAGACTCACACACACGGTTGAGGACTTGGTGGCTGCCTGGGATAGGGTGGCAGCCGAGGCCCTTGCCCGGGTTGTGCCCTTGCGGCCTCTGACCCGGTGCCGATCCCAAGCGGCTCCTTGGTTTGAAGTGCTGGAAAAGATGCCTAGAGAGCGGTTGGAGGACCAGCCGCTCCGGATCTGACCGAACACTATTGCGGTCCCATATTAGGGCATATTTAGTGGCGATAAGGACAGCAAGGCGATCTTACTTTTCCGCCTTTATTGCATCTGCAGAGAATCACCCGGCCACCCTTTTCAGGGTGACCCGCTCCCTTTTGGATGTGGAAGCGCGGGAGGATCCCTTGCAAGGACGGGCCGACGATTTTTCCAGATATCTGCAGGACAAAATCATTCAGATCTGGGACGGGCTGGACTCTGACTGGGCATCTCTGGGTGGGGGGATAGGGGCGGATTTTGGTGAGGTCATTTGGAAGGAGTTCGATCCTGTTACCCTGGAGGACATGGACAGATACTGGGTGGGCTTAATGCCACCACATGTTTATTGGACCCGTGTCCCTCCTGGCTGGTCTTGGCCACTCGGGAGGTGATCGAGGCTGGTTCCAGGGGATTATTAATGCTTCCTTGAGAGAAAGGCTTCTACCTGCCACCTTGAAAGAGGCGGTGGTGTGTTCCCTCCTCAAGAAACCGTCCTTAGATCTGGCATTATTGTTGAACAATCATCCGGTCTCCAACCTTCGCTTTGTGGCGAAGGTTGTTGAGAGTGCGGTGGCATGACAGCTCCCTCAGTACCTGGATGAAGCGGTATATTTAGATCCCCTCCAATTGGGTTTCAAGCCCGGGTACAGCAAGGAGACGGCATTGGTCACATTGGTGAATGATCTCTGGAAGGCCTGAGACAGGGGTTGTTCGTCTGTCTTGGTCCTGTTAGATCTGTCAGTGGCTTTTGATACTGTTGACCACAGTATCTTATTGCGGCGGTTGGGGGGGTTGGGTATGGGAGGCACCATACTGCGATGGTTCTCCTCCTTCCTCTCTGACTGTTCGCAATTTGTGTTGACAGGGGGGCAGAGGTCGACCCTGAGGCCCTTGTTTTGTGGGGTGCCTCAGGGGTCTGTGCTCTCGCCCCTGCTGTTCAACATTTATGTGAAGCCCCTGGGTGAGATCATCCAATGCTTTGGGGTAGAGTTTCATCAGTACGCTGATGATACTCAGCTGTACATCTCTACCCTGGGCCATCCCAACAAAGCCGTCAAAGTGATGACCCGGTGCCTGAAAGCCATGCGGAGCTGGATGGGTCTTAACAGGCTTCATCTCAACCCAACCAAAACCGAGTGGCTGTGGTTTCCTGCACCCAGATATAGCTAGCTTACTCCATCGCTGGCCGTGGGGGGAGAAATCTTGCCCCACACAGAAAGGGCTCGCAATCTGGGTGTCCTCTTGGATGTACGGCTGTCATTAGTAGATCACATCACGGCCGTCGCCAGGGTTTTTTTTTTGTCAGATCTGTCGGATCTACCAGTTGTGGCCCTTTCTGGATCGGGGTGCACTTCGCACGGTCACTTCCACCCTCGTCATCTCCCGCCTAGATTACTGCAATGCTCTCTACATGGGGCTCCCCTTGAAGAGCATCCTGAGGCTGCAGTTGGTTCAGAATGCGGCTGCGCGGGTGATCTTGGGAGCTTCTCGGAGCTCCCATGTTACACCGCTCCTTCCGCGAGCTGCACTGGCTCCCTGTGGCCTTCCGGGTATGATTCAAGGTGGTTGTGATCATCTTCAAAGCGTTCCATGGCTTGGGACCTGGGTACCTACGAGACCGCCTGTTGCCACCAATGGCCTCCCACCGCCCAGTGCGCTCCTACAGGGTCAGCCTCCTTGGGGTGCTGTTGGCTGGACGATGCCGGCTGGTTGCCCCGAGGGTACGGGCCTTCTCTGCGGGGGCTCCCTCCCTTTGGAACGATACAGAGATACGGGCCATCACCAACCTTCTAACCTTCCGGCGCGCAGTCAAAACCCACTTTTTCCAACAGGCCGGCCTGGCCTAGTAACAATTGTGGGGTTTTAAATTGGTGTTAATCTTTATTTGTTTTTATGTGTTTTATAAAATTTTATCTTTTGGCCACTACTTTAATTATTTTAAATTGCTTTTAACTTTTATAACTTTTATAATTTGTACAGTTTTTATCTGGCTGTGAACTGCCCTGAGTACTGCTTTTGGGTGAGAGCGCGGTATAAAAATCCAAATAATAAATAAATAATAAATAAATAAATAAATACATAGGTTCTTCCAAATCCTGTCCTTTGCATTAGGAATGCTGATTGAAATCTTATGCAGGGAAAATACATAGTCTATTACTAAATAACTGCCATTCCCCTTCACTTATTTTAATAATAGATTCCTGGATTGATAAAATCTCTTCTGTTCCTTTAGGAACCACTATTAAATTGATCTAGAGACACTATCACTTTTCGCCATATTAAAATGTGTATATTTGCATTCAACATTCCAGTATCATCAGGTAATTGAAAACATAGTGCTATTATTCATTCTGACATTCTGATTAATGTCAATATGCAATCCTTTGATATTTTAAAAATACTAAATCATAATGATGATCTAAATAAATTCCCTGTTTAAATTAATGATCCATATAGCAGTATAGCATGAAAAGTAATTATAGTATGTAGAAGATTAAATGTTTCTTGTTCAGCAATATTTATCCTAACATGTTAAAGATAAAGATTGTTCTAGCATTGCTAAAACTGGCTCTTAAGACAAATTTAGGTTATAAAAGAAATAAATAACTCTTCAGATTTTCAGTATGTTTGTCCAGTCATCGTTTCCACAGTAATTCATTTCTAAAATGTTTTACTCTGTACATCTTTTCAAATAGTTTAAATATTTTATTATCGATAAAACATATATATGTATGAGCTACAAAAATGATGCATAGAACTGTGGAAGTAACGAATGAAAGGGGGTGGGGGAGAAAATATCTATTTTTTATTGTTCAGCAGAAATTGGAAGTATTTTCCTACAATGTCTGTTTAAAACTGTCTCTTCCCTCCAGTCAGGATAGTTATTACTGTTACTCTTCTCTTCCCAACTTCATCCATTTTTCTCTCAAAACGTAGCATGGCACTGCATGGTTTGGAGGTTTGATTTTGTGGACTGTTGCAAATGAAGTGGGAGATGGTGAATTATTGTAAATGAAATGGGAGGTGGAATCATCTCTAACCATTGCTGCTTCCCGGAATCTTTCTGTCTTAGTCCAAAACAAATACACTGTCATCTCAAATTCTTCTTCCCTATTGCTAACCTCTTGAAGATCCCTGCAAAAGGTGGAAATGAAAGAGATTTGCAACAAAATTCCTTAATACTAGAAGATATTAAACCATTTCTGCCTTGCCTTACACATCTTTTAATATGGCCCCAAGACTTCTCTGTGCTTGGCTCTAAAATATGGACTAGTTGATTTCTGTAAACAAGTGTCCCTTGAAACTTATGTTGGATCATATAGCATATTAAACAGAATGCCACATCACCTTTTCCTTCTAATTATGTCAAAAACTAAACAATAGTTCAACACTAACGTTATGATACAAATATTACGCTTTCCATAAATTCTATGATATGAAAACTAAGCACTCACTATATGTATTCTGTACTGTAGTCCTTCAGGAAGCCTGGAGTCTGATGAATGATTTTCTGGAATTAGGAATATCTAACCTATGATGGTGCAATAGACATCAGTGAGTGTAACATGACACACAAGTCTTTTTCTGATAGGGTGGACATTGTTGTCATCATCATCATCATTTAGAAATGTATTGTAGAATGACTAGAGTTGTGGAATAATTCTACTGACTTGAGGGCTGCTTTTTTGTGCCAGGGTCATGATGCAGTGCATCTTTTGATTGATACTGACAAAGGTGTTTTAAGACTGTACCATTTCTACATCTCTCCACATATGAAGGTTTGTCTGAATTTATCTGCATTTTGTTTTATTACATATTTTGCCTAATTACCCAATGCTTTAACATAAGGCTTCTCTGGGAAATGTTCAATTGGACAGTTTAGTTATGATTAATCTGCCAAAATTGGACATAGCTGTTGTAAATCCTATACAGCATGAGTATCACGATTCATTTCAGAGTTGAAAGAAATTTGAACAATTACTGTTGTTCTGCTGTGGAAGTTTGAAAAACTTTTTTGAGTGTCTGAATTCCCCATTAGCCTAGATCATGATTTATTGAAATGTAAAACCAACTGGAAAAATGAGAAATATCTTCCTGAAACAATGACTCCCTGACAGTTTTAAGAATAGGTAGTATGGCAAAAATACTAAAAAAAGTATCTAGCTTTGGAATTATTAGATTATTAGTAGATTTGGTTGTGATAAATTCCACTGTGGATACTGGCTATTAATAACAAGAAAAATCCTCACTGATTTCAGTTTATGGTAACAATAGAAGTTAAATATGGAGCCATTTAGCATGTGAATTTACACATTATTAACTCATTGTTCACATATTACATATGCTTCAGGTCATATAGACAATTCCCATATGCATCATTTATTGTGCATTTCTAGTGTTCCAAACATTTTACATTCCATTATATAACAATATCTACCTATGCAAGTAATAACATTTTAAAAAAATCATGGGAGAGACATGATATGCAATTGAACAAAGTTCAAAATTTCACTGATGTTGATCTAGTAACAGTTTTTGGAGAAATAACCAGCTTTATAATTTTTTCCTAAGAGATAAAGAACTTTGCAATTATATTCTTGAAATTTGGGCAAAAGTGTTTAGTAAGTAGAGAGGCTGAAAAGATGTTTTATTGCATATTGGTTCAAAAATGTTTTCATTGGTTATGATAGTGAAAAAAGAATCATACAAGTGCAGTACAAAGTTAGAGAGTACCAAAACAGCAGTAAAAGGTTACCTTTATATTAGAACACAGGACATGACAATATTAGAAGGAAGTAATAGGTCTCAGGTATTTCCATATGTTACCATTTCTTCTAAGATTTCTGACAATCTGAGATAAAATCCAAAGGCCCAGAATCCCCATAGACTGCATATGGAAGTGGGAAACAGTTGGCATTACAATTTTTATGGACTGTACCTTGTGGAGATTTGCCAAGACACTATTTGCTAAGAACACATAGCCAAAGAATTTTTATTGTTTAATTCTTAAATTCATGTTTGTTCTAAATAAAATCAGATTGACAAAATGCAAAACTACATTCATGTGTCAACACTAATGTTAAACATGCCTTTTAATTCAGTAAGTAACACAATTATTACTTTTGGAAATTTTTCAGTAGCTGACAAACATTTCAATACCGAGGTGCTGCAATAATAATAATAATAATAATAATAATAATAATAATAATAATAATAATAATAGCAGCAGCAGCAGCAACAACAATAATAATAACTGACTACAAACAACATCACAACACAATAGCTCAGATGGTCCACTGGAACTTGTGTCACAACTACCATCTGCCTGTAGCAAAGAACTGGTGGGATCATAAGCCTGAAAAAGTGGTCGAAAATGAGCTACTGTGGGACTTCCGAATACAGACTGAAAGTTTTGGAACACAATACCCCTGATATCATGATTGTGGAGAAGAAAAAAGTATGGATCGTTGACATTGCCATACCTGGTGACAGCAGAATCAACAAGAAACAACTTGAAAAAGTCATCAGATATCAGGACTTGAGAATTGAACTGCAAAGACTCTAGTGCAGGTGGTTCCAGTGATAATTGGCACACTGGGTGCTGTGCCTAAAGACCTAGGCAAGCACTTAAAAACAATTGGTGCTGACAAGATCACCATTGGTCAGCTGCAGAAGGCCACTTTACTGGAATCTGCTTGCATAATCAGTCCTAAACATTTGGGACGTGTTCGACTAGAGATTTGTGATACGAAATCCAGCATGGTTATCTCATTTGCTGTCTATACTGTCATTTTTGTGAATAATAATAATAATAATAACAACAACAACAACAACATCCAGCATGGTTATCTCATCTGCTGTGTATACTGTTATTTTTGTGTACAATAATAATAAAAATAATAATACAGGTATATAACACAACTATCATATAAATTGGATGGATATCTAGCTTATTGCAACCAGCATTAAGGGCAGATCTGGAGAAGAATTTAGCAGTATATGGATCAGAAATGATGTTATCTACTGTAAGATTAATATACCTGTCACAGTTGATACTTCTGTTGAGAAATCCTATATTCATGCAGATTTATCTGGTTTTTTAGGTGTAGGTGACTAGTATTGAAAATACCAGTAGGTTAGAATAAAGTACTTGATCATTGTTATGCTCTTCAAAACATCACGATTCTCTTTTCACAAGTTGTCAGAGATGAAATGAGATGTGGCAAACTAGTTGGATGTATGGTTGCATTCTTTTCCAATTTCATGTGACAACCTGATCCTAAAATGTGAATATACTCTGGAAAATTCTGAGGAGTAGGTTAAAAGTATGTTAACTTCATAGGATATAGTTGTTGTCATGGATACAGTGGTGATTTGTGAGGAAGCATGATTACACACTGACATATAGTAATAGCTATATCAGAGTTGAGCATTTTGTTTATTTTGAATCTCTTTTACAAATATGATTCCATAGGAAACAATTATGAATTGGGGAACGTTACAAAAGGAAACTCAGACAACAGATGATGCATCTCATCTGAACATTTCATCTGAAGTATTGTATGTTTGTTCACTCTTGACATTATAGAAAATTTGTGAAATGGCTAGGGATAAGCAACAGACTCATTTTTAATGATTTAACTTCTCATAGGTATTGCAAGTAGCACTCCCATTGCAAGATTAAGACGTCTATTGGATATTGTACCAAATCTATTGTAATATTTTACTGGTTTGAGCTGTATGTAGAGTCTTGGTGAGTGCTAGCTGAAATGTGCATAAATGTGCCTTTTCACCTTAGCAAAAGGCTATCTATTTATTATTTGCACTTTTATTTCATGATTTATATCTGTAAAAGCACAGAACAAGTTAATTGATGCTAACATGTATGATAAGCATCCAGACGTTCTTTTTTATTGCATGCATATGTAAATTATAGTGTTCAAAACATATATTGCAGGAAAACATGTATTGCTGAGCAAGACAAGTGTCTTTTTCATAATCTTCAGCCCTTCTGTGTCAGCAGAATTTTAAAAATCTGAGAAATTTGGGTGGCTAAGGCCAAAGCCTCCAGGGAGGTTATACTGTATATGATTTGGTGCTGAGAGTGGTGAATTCTTCTCTGACAAAAGGAGTTGTCTCAGCATCTTTTAAAGATGTAGTGGTTCATCCCCTTTTAAAAAAAACCATTGCTAGATCCATCTATACCGAATAACCTTTGTCCAGTTTCCAAAATTTCCTTCCTAGGGAAGATTGTTGAAAAGGTGGTTGCATAACAGGTTTAGACAATCCAGGAAGAAGCAGATTATATGGATAGCTTTCAGTCAAGAAAGTAAACTGTTAAGTTTACTTAATGATATTGGTTGCCCTTTTGGTCAATCTCTAGTGGGAGTAAGATAGAAGCAGAATGTTCATGCTTTTGAACTCTCAGTGGCTTTTGATAATGTCAGTCATTGCTTTCTTTTGGATTGACTTCGGACTTTGAGATTGGGTAGCACTATGTTGGTTCTGCTTCTTCCTCAGGGGCTGATTCCTGTTACTGTTGATTGTGGGAGAAAGGTTTCATCCTCAGTCCTTGCTTTATGGTGTTCCACAGGTTTTGGTACTTTCTAATCTCTTGCTTAACATCTCCATGAAGCTACTGTGTGGGGCCATCTGACAGCACAGCATGAGATACCAAAAGACAAAGGGTAAAGTTTACAGATTTTGATGCAATGGTCCCATAAATCCTAGACTAGAAGGAGAATCATGTAAGGAGAACTTAGGAAACAATACTGGATTATAAATTCTAATTAAATAATATTGTAGGATAGAAGAAAAAGAAATCAAAATGGAGACTTTCCGCTACTATGAATTGCAGTATACAACATGAAAAGATATATGAAGAGGTTTCAGTGAAAAACTATTTTACCAACAGTGCCAATATTATATCTTTTTAAAATAAGACATATAATATATATTAGATGATCCTCACTCTGTCAAGGACCTTGGAGTGCTCATATGAAATGACCTAAGCACCAGAGCTCACTATAACAGCATTGCCAAAAAGGCATTAAGAGTTGTAAATTTAATCTTATGAAGCTTTTCCTCTGGAAATATTGAATTGCTAACTAGAGCATACAAAACTTTTACTAGATCAATACTTGAATACAGCTCTGTATATTGGACATTAATACAATTGAGCGAGTCCAAAAGTATTTCACAAAGAGTACTACACTTCCCGGCTTGCAACAGAATACCCTATATCACAGGATTGAAATTTTGGGCTTGGACAACTTTGAACTATGCTGCCTACGGTTGGACTTAAGCGTAGTACACAAAATTATCTGCTACAATGTCCTACCAGTCAATGACTACTTCAGCTTCAATTGCAACAATACAAGAGCACACAACAGATACAAACTCAGTGTAAACTTCTCCAAATTTGATTGCAGAAAGTACAACTTCAGCAACAAAGTGGTCAATGCCTGGAATGACTACCTGACTCTGTTGTCATATCTCCAAACCCACACTACTTTTTCCTCAAACTAACCACTATTGACCTCACCCCTCACCCCTTAAAAGGTCTGTAAGGGGCGTGCATAAGTGCACAATCGTGCCTACTATCCTTGTCCTATTGTCCCCATTTATTCATACCTATTGCCTATATTCTTAGTTATGTTTATATTTATACCTATTATTTTGTAAGTGATTGACAAATCAAATAAATAAATAAAACAATGCTGATACGTAGTGTGTCTGCCTGAGGGCAAATGGCAATCTTCGTCCCTTTCATATGTGTGTTGTGACATATGTAAGAAGGCACTATTACCTCATGATCCTTGTTTTGGCATTCTTATGTACCTATAAATTTCTGCAGATATTCATAATTGTTGGTTTCATCTCTTGGTCAGGCTCACTTTTGTAAGCAGGTGTCCCTTAAAAGTTATTTAAACTAAAGGGGCAGATTATAAAGAATACTGCATTCTTTACCAAGACTGGGAAACAAGATTTATCCTTCATTTGGTTTCAAACTACAGTAGAATACAAAAGATAGATCTCTACCAGTAATCAAGTTGTTTCAATAAACTTTGTATGTGATACCAGTCACCCCTTAAGTATTCCCTTAAATGCAAGACAAATGATTGAATCTGGTTTTGCAAAGCAGCAGTTAACCTCACTATAGAAGCTATAGTGAGCTATTAACAATAATGAAATCAACAACAATAGAAGATTTGTTTCAGTCCCAGAAAAAATGAATTGTAGCAAAAGTGAAATCCCACCCACCCCCAAAAAAGAAGAAAAAGCAACAAACAGAATCCTGCTGAATCCTGGAAAAAAGTTTGAATTTTGATAAACATAAGATCTTTTACCTTTTTTCCCTTTTGCTAGTGCTAAAACATTTTTTTCTCACTACGGAAGAAAATTGATTGGTTTAATATCCTTGTTATTGCAAGGGTACATAAATGCATAGAGGTAACTGTCAACCATTGATTGATAATCCTAATCCTAACCCATTTAGCAGGAATAATAGCATGATACAGCATGAGGATTTTATTCTGAATGAGACAGAATAAAGCAGTAGAAAGTGAAACTCACTGGCAGGCAAAAAAGAGTTTGAGGGACAAAAAAGGAACAAGAGCCTGAATGTAAAATAGCAGTTTTCCTTGCATGTGTGATCAAGCAGTACCTAATAATTTTAATGGCATGCAACCTATTCATGGAAAAAAAAATTATGAAAGTATCTAAACATTTTACACAATCTATCATATAGAAACTGCTTTCTTATATGTTTATTGGCCAACACTAGATGGGCTGTACGCATTAATGTATGCATACATGCTTGCAATTAACTATTGAAAGAGATGTCCTAAACAAATATAGCTATGATAAAGGATAAATATGGAGTTATGATATGTAAGTACAGTATGATAAGCTGATGGCAGTCATTTATTTTGAATTATATTACATTCCAAAAACAAGTTAGTTTAGCTTATACATTTCATCTATGAAATGTAGTTCATATGTAGTTCATCTATGCAGGGCAAAGTTTACTCTGCAGACTCTTCAGATTAAAGAAAAACAAAAAAAAGTATATAGCAAAGAATGAAACTGACATTGAAAGCCAGGCATAGATACATTTCTAATTCTACAGATCCAAAGCTGCAGAAAATGTGGCATTTTTTATGGAAACAGATAATTATTGCATTTGGAAAATAGTGTAATAGTGTAATGTTTATTATTATAAGAATTGTGAATATTCTTTATGGGATCTATGGACTGCCTTTCAGAAGAAGAACTGGACTAATGGCCTTATTGTTGGACTGGAACACAAGTAAATATGTTTCCTTGAATGTATCGTTGAATGGTTATATCAATAACTAATGGACCCTAGGAAACATAAATTGAGAACATATAATGGTGATCTTCACCGAAAAATGTAGCTAGTTGGAAGATAACAGACAATTATCATGTAGCTGTTAAGTTCCTCCCTGGCCTTGAAGACTTCTTCCATTTGTCCCTTGTATAATAATAAAAATAACAATAATAATGAAGTGAGAATCAGAGATTCTTGTTTTACTATCTTAAAGACTCAGTCTTTGCTTACATACTGTATCTTATTACAACTAATATTCTTCTAAGCTGATACCATTGATGTAAGAGTCATTTCTTGTCAATCTATCTGGAGCCCATGAAACCAGTAAACAGATATATATATATTTGTAAACAATATTTTAATTTTTAAAGTGAGTTAATAGATTTGCTGCATTAGTTCAGCATAACATAAGTCCTTGGCTGGATGATTTATAGGCTGCTATGCTGTTGTTTTCTAAATTTTCCTGTAACAAATGAAGTGTAACAGATGAGGAACAACAGTTTATGGGATATATTCACTAAAGATAGCTAAGTTAAGTAGCCATAGTTAATATTCTCTAATGATTTTATTACCCATTTAATTTTCATCTCATCAAAACAAAGCAAGTACAGCTGTTTTGATCTTCTGCAATAAAAACTATGAATGAGTCCTGAAACAATTGAATTGAACCAGTTTAACTTCCTACCTCAAATTATGAACTTAAATCAAACAATGCCAAAAACATTTGAATCAAATCAGCTGTGATTCACATATGTATAATGTATCACTTTTTTAAATGATTCAATTTTCTATTATGCACTGTAAACAGGGAAGGAAAACAAAATGCATCATGTCATAGATATATTTATTAGCAATATATGATAAGTTACAGAAAAATCCTACTTGATCCATTTGTAGCCAACCAATTGCTCTCTGTATGTGAAAGAAATCCTGGAGACATGTACAGTATATAGTAAGATTTTGCAAAATTTTCATTACAACTATTCTATTAAATGGCTATATTTCAAACATTTCCAGAAAAGCTACACAAAACTGTTCAAGATACAGAGCAACTGTTTCAAGCTTGAAAGATTTGGAATTCTAAACATTTTATACAATCTAGCATATACTGTAGAAACTGCTTGCTTATATGTTTACTGGCCAACACTAGATGGGTTATTCACATTCATGTATGCATACATATCTGCAATTAACTATTAAAATAGATGTCCTAAACAAATATAGCTATGATAAAGGATAAAATATGAAGTTGTGATATGTATGTATAGTATGATAAGCTGATGGCATTAATTTATTTGATTAGATTAGATTAACCATACCCGGGTCCTGGAACTGTTCTTCATATGTTTTAGTCTTCAAGGCCTTTAATCATCCTAGTTGTTCTTCTCTGCATTTTTTCCAAAGTATCAACATCTGGATGCAGCATTCCAGATGTGGTCTTACTAAAAATATTTATAAAACAGCACTAATACTTTATATGATTTAGATTTTATACTTCTGTTGTTTCTATACTTTTATGCCACCAAGAATTGGTCTAGCTTTTGGCTGGTGCCACAGACTGCTGGTTCATATTTAAGTGATCGTCCACTAGGATTCCAAGGTCCTCTCACAGTTACTGTTTTTAAAACAAGTTTCACCTAATCTGTACTTGTACCTTTGGTTTTTCATGCCTAAGTGTAAAATCTTGCTTTTCTCCATATTTCATGTTGTTGGATAGGGCCCATTGTTCAAGTCTGTTAAGATTTTTTTCAAATCTCATTCTGAGCTGATATTCTGGGGTGTTGGCTATTCCTGCTAGCTTAGTATTATCTGCAAATTTGATGAGTTTCCCTTCTATTCCCTCATGAAAGTTATCTAATGTTTTATAAAACAGCAGATACATTTGTTATTGTGCTAAAATGTTATTAGAAAACTTTCTGCTATCTTTCTGCTAGCCTCCTTGGTTGTAGCCTATTATAAATATAACCTATTATAATTTTTTTATAACTGTTATTTGCCAAAAATAAATAAACTAGTACTGTGAATCTTATTCAACTGAATATATAAGGCAGTTTCATCAATTATTGCTTTTAGATCATTTGTGTGTATATAAAACTCCATGTTTTGGTTCTATTTAAAACTGAAATCAGATATTTTATTCTAATTATTTATTGCTTACATATTTGTCTCTGATAACATTAAATGATTGCTATCTGGCATGACTATTTAATAGAGTATTATCTGCAAAATATAAATGATAGTGTGCTACTGAAACTTTTGGGGATATTTGGGGCTTGTTTTCTATTGGAATAGGGAGGGATGGAGCTGCCCTGCTATTTAGCTTCGGATAGTTGCAGCCAGGCCTCACACATCTTGACCCATTTCTTCTGCAACCAGCAAGGCTTTCCTGAAGACCTCTGTAGCTGATCTGGAGTTATGTTATCAGCTATAGAGGCCTTCAGGAAACTCTTGCTGGCTGCAAAAGAAATGTGTCAAGGTGTGTGAAGAAGTTCCTAAGGGACAATGAAAAGACAGTGAAAAGGATGCGTACAACTGAGGTGATTCTGTGGATGATATTCCCCCCTGTAAATAAGACCTGGTGCAATTTTTTGGTGGCAAAAAATTATAATACTGGGTCTTATTTTCTGGGAAACATAGTTCGTATGCTGAGGAAAAACTAATGGAATGTGGAATGAAGAGAAGACTGCTTATTCCCATCATTCAAGGAAGTACATGAAGGTAAATCACATTAAAGTCATGTTATTAAGATGTAGAGTGTAGTATTCTCAGTTATAGCACAATTTTATTGGTAAGAGACTTCCTTTTGTTATTATTGCTATTATTTTTAGTTTGCTTCTTATATTATCTATGTTTTAAAATTGATTTGAAATTAGGTTTATTTCCTTAATTTAACATTCAAAAATGTAACAATATAATCTGAATAATTCCCTTTTTTATTGTAGCAGAACAAGATATCAACGTCTACTGTGGAGTTCAGGCAATTACTATGAAGATTAATTTTTGCACTGTCCTGTTTTCTGGTTACTCTGAAACTGATTTAGCACTAAATGGGAAACACGGGGACTCTCACTGCAGGGGATTTATAAACAACAACACATTTCCAGCAGTGGTAATTTTCATAATCAATCTCAGCACTTTGGAATCCTGTGGAAGTTCTTTAATGGTAAGACAAGAATCTTCTGAAGCTACATACAGTTGTTAGGTGTTGTTAGGCACTTAAAATTGTGTGAAATGAAGGCATGACATACAAATATGAATGCTTTTAATTTAAAGATCAGTAATGTTCTGATTGGTGATAGATTGCCTCATTCATTTCAAAGAAGTGTTTATTCCTTTGTATCCTTAGTTCTAATATTATGGAATGTAATCATGATTTCAATTTATAAAACAAAACAGTAATAATAGAAAACTCTTATTGGAGAGTGAAAATGGAAAATGTCATCTATTAATCGCTCTGTCACCTTAAAAACTTATCTTATACCATTTTAATAAACAGTTTATATTTGATTTGGATATTAAATTTAGATTCACACACTTCTAGTTTGCTAGTAAGGAAGAAATTTTATGGGAAATTAATATTCTCAATTCCATAATAAGGAGTACATAAGTAAGACCTATGATTTAGATTTAATGTTTAGACTCTTCCAAGAAGATACTCTCTCACTCTCTCCTTCCTTCCTTCCTTCCTTCCTTCCTTCCTTCCTTCCTTCCTTCCTTCCTTCCTTCCTTCCTTCCTTCCTTCCTTCCTTCCTTCCTTCCTTCCTTCCTTCCTTCCTTCCTTCCTTCCTTCCTTCCTTCCTTCTTTCCCTTTTAATTATGAAGTGTAAGAGTGTTTTACATAAAATTAAAATGCATCTTTGGTAAATCCTATGTTCTACTTGGTTGTCACTAATTTACATAGGGGGCTTATAGAAATTTCTTTCCCTTATCTCCTTCCTCCACATCCCCAGGCAAGGCTTGACATCACTCTAAACTGTTTTTCAAAATGAAAATATTCTTGTGAGGACAATTAATGACTTCTGTAAAGTTTTTTTTTACTCAAAAATGCTGCAGGAAGAAGTGAAACACATTACTATTGATACGATTTACCATCATTCACAGCTGTTGTTAGGAAATAAGTATACATAGACTTTGCTTGAGCTGTCTTTTTCTTGAAGCTGGTAAAATTAAGAGGAGGTTTAGCCACAGTTAAATCATAATGATAATCTTTCCCCCCCCCAGCAAACTCAGTATTAATCCAAACATACATAGCTTATCTATTGTACTTTCAGAAATAGATTAACCACTCATAATGCTAAAGAATGACTATGATAAAATTGACTGGCAATGGTAAAATCTCTCTCTCTACTATTTCAATTGATATGGGATGGATGGAGTAGGATAGTATTTATTTATTTATCAAATTTATATACTGTCCCCCTCTCCCAAAAGGACTCAGGGCAGTGAACAGCCATGGTAAAAACATACAATCAGCAAAGTTAAAATAAATTTAAAAGTTATTAAATAAATGGCTGAATTAAAAACTACGAAGCCAATAAAACTCAATAAAAATTTAAAAATTAAGTTAAAAATTTAAAACCCTTCTCATAACATTAGGCCAGACCGGCCTGCTGGAAAAGGTGGGTCTTTAGTGCGTGTCGATAGGTTCTGCTCCCCCCTTTCAGATCAAATCATAAATGAGTGGGGCTTTATTTACCACGGACCTGGCATTACATAACATCAATCGAAGGCCCAGGGCCCGATGACTCGGACAGCCTGAGGAACGGGAAGTAACTAGGGGGTCAGAGTGTGCCACCGCATGCAAATAGCAAGGACGTGCTCCCCCAACATAATATGGCCCCCTATACCCGCCAAATATGCCTCTCCCACTCACCGTGCAGATAGACCACAACTTTCCCCCCCCAGGAAGACACAAATAATTCTTACAGAATGGAGAGGGTTTTAATTCAAGCTAGGCTTACCTGAAATATTCTTAAATGTTTGAGTTGGACCAATCGTATGAATTTGGAAATGATGTGGCTTACAAACAAGCCATATTATTCTCAGTTTTTCCTCATTCTCTAAATACAAACATTGCAAGTTTGATTACTTAGCACTCCTGTCAGTTTTGAACTTGAAAGCCACAGTAAAAAAAAAAAAACAGGCACTTCTGAAGAAATAAAAATGAAAGACAATTGCCTCGCTTGGGCTGTTGATTAAAGGAAGGAATCACCAGCTATTTTATTCAAATATTTGTGATGTTGCTTCCTTCTACAAAAAAGCCAATTATGCCCCAATGTTTTAAAGGGGAATTTCACAAAAATGTTTGTGATCAACAGATTTTGATCGATCCAAGATTCTGTATCGAAACATAACATTCTGCCTGTTTGTCAGAGGTGGTTACCTGTAGCTTCATTTATTTCCCTCATGATTGCAAAGAAAAGCAATAGAGTTGGTTGGATAAGTCACCCAAAAGTTATTTAAGATGTACTGTACTATTAAGTCATTCATTCAAATGAAATCATAAAGATGGTTTTAAGCACTAAAATCCCATTTGATTTATTTATTTATTGAATTTATATTGCTGCCTATTTTCCCATGGCGAGTCAAGGTGGCTTATGCAATGTAAAACCATATTTAAAATAAAAAACCTAATAAAAATATTCAAATAAATTAATAAAGAACAATAGAACAAAATCTGGGAAAAAAAATCACCTCCCAACTCCCAACCCTCAACTCAATGACAGCAGATCACCAGATTTGATAGATTTTTCTCTACTATAAGCTTTACCTCTCTGTAATTTCAATTTTCTTGCTTTATCCTTAATAGGTAACCTCAGTTCCAGGTATCAATGTATACGGCAATGCATCCACAGTCCAAATAGGTAATATTTCAGGTTATATAGATACCCCAGATCCACCAACAATCATCAGCTATTTACCAGGACTTCTGTATAAATTTAGCTGTAGCTATCCTTTGGAATATCTAGTCAACAATACACAACTTGCTTCGTAAGTATGAATATTAGATTGAATTTTAAAGAAATAACTACTGTTTTATAATCAAAAGTTACTATGATTGCTCCATTTTTATTATGAAACTATTCAGTTTAGAAAAGTAGAACTGGTTGTGTTCTGTAAGCATATTACATTCCCAGCACAAGACAGATGTATGAATGTTGGCCCTTTCTACACATAAAATTGTCATCATTCATGAAAATCTAGAGGAGCAAAAATAGAAAGAAGACAAGAAGAAAAACAGTATTAAAAGAATGTGATTCCCAGGATTTAATTTACCATTTGATTTGAACTAGTCTATTGTTTCACAATAAAATTTGCTTCCAAAATATTTATTAATCACAGATATTTAGAAGATATTTAGATGCTTTGCTGCACATAACTAAACAAAATATAACAAAACAGTTATTGAACTAATCATATTCAGTTATATAAAAAAACAGTTATTGAACTAATCATATTCAGATATGATTAGTTTTCACTCAACAAAATTTTAATATATGGCTCAGAAATAAATGCTACCCTATAAATTACTGGATGACTATTTTGTGTTCATTTCCTAATTATTTGATTCATGAATTGATTGTTCCTTGTGTGAGAAAGATAAGCAGTTGCAAATTTTGATAAATGAATAAAATTAGCTTATCTGTCTTGTTTTAATAAGAAAGAACATTGAATAAATGACATACTAAATAGTTTTGTTTTCTAATTGATTCATAGGTCATCAGCTGCAATTTCTGTAAGAGAGAACAATGGTACATTTATAAGCACGTTGAATTTGCTCCTTTACAATGTAAGTAGAAACAAATAAATATATTTGTTCTGTTAAACAAATATTCTAGACATCTTTTTGCTATTTATTCATTTTTAAAAACCTTTAAACTTGCATTAAACTTCTTTCATCAGGGATAAAAGGAAATGTATCTGATTTAATGAAACCTTCTGGAAATCCTTAACATCCGAAAGCCATTTACAAGCAATTTCCTAAGGTAGTTAAGAGAGGAAGTATGAAAACCCAGTGTACATTTGAAGATGCCAAACCTTGACCTAGACAAGATGACTTTCCCTCAATTTGCCAAGCTCTAAAACTAGTGTCTTATGATGCCCTCATGGGAAACCTCTATGTGGAACTCTTTTGGCCAATCCTGGCTCTTTTCTTGCTCTAGAGAAGAATTCCTAGAGCTGACCTGTTCAACAACTCATCTTTCCATTGTGATTCTTGGCTTTGGATTCTGCAGAGCCATTTCTGGTACACTATTGCTTCAAGTAAAAAATTAGAGGGTAGATTTTAATCATTTCTTCTTTTTCCAAAGTAAAACTGTCCAAATCACCTTTTAAGCTTTTTACACCATACAATTAGTTTCTAGCATTTAATCATTCCTTTTGGACCTTTTTAAATGAAACTAATCCTTTAAATTAATATAGTTGTTAGAATTTTACTTTGATCAAATTAGAGTAAAATGAAATTCATTCATCAACATAATTTGAAAATGAAACTTGATAAAATTGCTTCCGTCTCTTTGATAGCTATGTGTCACTCTGCTCATACTCAGTTCCCAATGAATATCCCATGGTCTTTTGCACAAACTGCTACCAACCAAGGGGTTTTCCTATACTGGAACATCTGAGATTTATCTGATAAATGATCAGTTTTGGATTTGTCGGATAAATTTCATTCTGTGTAGAATAATATCTCAAACATACATCAAGCAAGATTATTTTGAGTTTTATTTCTGTCATCTTGTATATTAGCTATGCCATCAAAATTTGAAAGACCTGAAAATTCGATAAACATTTTCTCCATAATTTTAACCCAGTCATTAATAAAATTTTGGACCAATACAGAGCCCAGGATTGTACTTTCTGCACTGAACTTGATCCAATTTAATATAAAACTCTTTGATTGTGATTTTCAAGCCAAATATGTATCCAAAATCTTGACATCCAACCTACATTTAATTAGTTTGCTAATCAGGATTCCATGGCACACTTTATCAAATGCTCAGTAAAGTGAAAATATTTTATTATTATACTTTATGACAGAAAGCTGTTATATGAAAAGACAGAGAGAAAGTCAGTCTGGGAATAAAAGTTAAAACAATTGCACATTGTTACCACATTGATGATTGCCACCTTGTTTTCGAAATGCTTACAGATTTACCACTTCATGATCTATTTTTCCATTCTCTGCAATTTCTTTAAAATACATTTAGAAGTTCTAATTTCTTCTGTGCTCTGGAATGCAATTGGAATGTCATCAGATGAAATTCATTCAAGGATATACAGACATTCTATGTCCATGTCTACCTGGCTCAGTTTTCAAAGGCATGCATTTTGCTCTTCACAAGTTCACTGTTTAACACATACATTCTTCACAAAGAAGATTATATAAAAACAAGAGATAAATTGATTGTTCTCCTGATTCTTTATTGCTCCTCAGCATTTTACATTCTTCACTCAGCCCCTATTTACTAGTTATTTCCTTTTATTCTAAACATAGAGTATAAGAAAGCCCTTATTCAGTTCTTAGCATCTGCTATTGTCAGCTTATTCTAAGTTCTAACTTGTTTAGCATGTTTTTTCCCAGTTCTGCGTTTTGTGTTTATACTTTTTTTGTGTGATTTAGCTTTCTTTCAATCTTCAGTGGATTCTTTTTTAATTTCAGTTCCAGAGTAGATTGAAATTAACAGGAAAAGTCCATTTTAAAATTGATTATTCTTGTAGGAATAGATACTTGTAAATAGACGTGAGAAGCTTTGGACTAGGGTTTGAATCATTAATTAATCATTAATCTTAATTATTGTTAAAACAATTTCTGGATAGATGTTTAAAATACAAAAGTGGCATGACCCAATGTTTCCACAAAAAATAGGAATGACACCAAATTGATGATGCCTACATAATAACATCATCATGTATGCTGTGTAATTTTCCTGTCCTCTTTCTATTAATGCTTGCCAAAAGATAGAAAAGTGTAAGAAAGAAATTTTGGGCTATGAATTCTTGACTCAAATATTTTGTGGGTGAATAAACAAAATGATAATGATTATTATTGGTTTTAATTATAATTATAATATGTAATCACTGTATTGTGTCTCTTATGTTCTGTTCAAATTTTAACTTAAAAAAAAAACCAAGATGAAAAAACAGTGACATGGATAGAATGAAACATATTGAAAACATAGGCAAGGATTAAAATCTGGATAAGGATGGTAATAATGATGAAAAACAACAACAATAATGATAATAATAATCCATTTTTTTTTAGTTTAGGAGCATTCTGATTAATAAGCACTAAGATTGGCATAGGGTAACAGTAGTTCCACTAATTCAGTTATTCAGCCTGGATATAGGTTCCATACGGGTTCCACAAGCTGCTTCACTAATCATACTTCCATTGTAAAAGAAGGCACTTTCACTGATATCCTAGCCATGCTTAGACTAATGATCCCATTTAAATCTCTCTCTATCTCTCTATCTCTATCTTTATCTCTATCTCTGTCTCTATCTCTGTATATACAGTATTACTAGTTTTTTTAAACTTGGGAAAGCAATTTGAGTCATTTCAGATCTTTAACTCTCAGTAGTTAGGGATTCTGGGACTTGTACTTCATTATCATCAGGTATTTCAAAAAACATTTACCCTTAATATAAATCAATGTTAATTCTATTCTCTTTATAGTTTTTGTGGCAGGGCATTAAGATAGCTAATATTTTACAATATTCTTGATGGCAGATTATGCTTTCTATTTATAAGCATGATAATAAATTTGAATATATGTAATTGAAAAATTTTGTATTGTAAATAGGGTCATTGAGTGGGAAATGTGAAGAATTTAACTAATTTTTTTTATTTATAAAGCAAATGCTAATCTTCCAAATCATGTTTTGTGTTGATTAGAATTTTTCTTTATCCATTCAAATATATAGTTTAAAAAAATCATCTTTTCATCTCTCAGTTGGTATTTTACTAAATTACAATTACATTTTCAAGATTATTATTCATCTCATCATGGACATAGAGTATAATTCATGCAGTTGATGAGTCTGTGCTTTAGATTTGGAGTGTAATAAACGAGCTACAATATCCTAGCAGAATAATAGTAACTGTAGTTAAACAAATATCTTGTTTTGCCTTCTAGTGATATGCAGTTCTACAGATTAAAACTATTACTTCCATTCTTAAAATAGTGTATGTACACAATCAGAGACAAGGGAGCAAATTTGTTAAAACTTTGAGGAGAAGGAATACTATATTGTGCTGAGAGGATAGAAATAAATTAGTTTCTTTAAAACAGATGCTAACCTGCTTTTAGTACTAATAGTAGCCAGTACTATTTTTCCAATAGTATTGATTTTTGGTTTTCAAAATTCTTTTGCAAGTAAGTTTTATACACTTATCTTGGAAATGAGAACCAATTTGATATAGTAGTTAAGTATTGCTCTAGAAATCAGGAGCTTATGAGTTCTAGCCTCACGATGAAAACTGCCTGGGTGACTTTGGACCAGTCACTCTCTCTTCACCCAACTCAATTCAGAGGATTTTTGTGATGGAGAAAACAGGAGGAGAAAACAGTATTATGTATATTTACCAACTTGAGTTATTTATAAATGTAATAAAGGTGAGATATATCTAATATACAAATAAAATAAATAAAACCCCATGGATAAGATAGGTGTACCTTTCCACATAGCAGGTTGCTCTCCTCCAGTAATGTATAACAAGTTTTGCTTCTTGTGATAAAGCATTTTGATGAATAGCTTTCTGATGCAAAGAAGTGTGCAAATTATTCATCTTGGATTTTTTCCCTACTCCTTGTAGAGCAGATGAACTTCTAATCTCTAAGATGGTAACATCTGTTTGCTATTGTTCTAACTATAATCATTTTCCCCTTAAAAACAAGGAATTTAAAGAATTGTTTTATAGAATGTAATTGGTGAGTGCCATGTATCATTTTATTTTTGCAGCTGACTCACACCCCCAAACATTAGAGAACCATGTTTTCTCCCCTGTATAAAAAAAGTAACACATCCACTCACTTCCATGTATGAAAACAACAATAGCACTATTAAGTCATACACATTACTTGTCAACCCTGAAACTGGCATAGGTGTAGCCATGTTTTAGTATAGTCGTTTCTTTTTCTAGGCATTCTGTTTAGGGGTTTAACACTGCTTCAGGCTCACCACAGTCTGGAGCAGGAAGGGGGATAAGAGATAAGGGGGCATGTTGTAGTCTAACATTCTTTGCAATGGAAACTGAGGGTGTGACTGCAGGTGGTTGGAAGTGGAGTTCGGAGGCACCGGATCGGATGGACTGAGAGCTGATTGGGGAATATGACTTTAGGTGGGGGGGGGGGTTAGTTTCAAAAGTTCACTCTTTACTGGGGGTAAATCCAGGGTGTGGTCAGAGTTGGATTTACACTAAGACCTTGCCAATTTTATATATTGTATATTTTTGCATTACTTGAAAGCTTGACACTTCTTTAAAAATATAAAGGCTATCTTCATTTTGAATGGCACATTTCTGTTTATAGTTTAAGCATGATATCAAATAATTAGAATGTGGGTTAGGTAGGTGTAGGGGATTACTATTCAGAATTTATATAACTTCCTTTGGATTTTTTAATAACCTAGCTTCATTTATTTATATATTGGGTTACATTCTCTCATACTGTAGTCTAACATGAGAAAAACATAAAAGAACAGAGGCTCTTTTTGTATTGAACATAGTTCAAAATAGATAAAGTTTTATTTTGTCAAAGACGGGTATCAAATTTGACAAAAATGAGTATATGCATTCTGAATCTTTAAAACTAGATAGTCAAAGGGACTTGAAACATTACTCTGAGATAAAAAAATAAAAGTAGTCTATATGGTAGGAGTGAGTTCAGAGGTGGGGTTCTGTCCAGAACCGGTAGCTCTGAAGAGCAGCAGACATAGAACTGGCTCTATGTCTGATGATGTTTTTGCCCACCCACACACCCTGGCTCTTACCTGATCTTTATTTCCTGATTTTTCAACTTCAGCTGCTGAACGAGGCACAGCTGCAGTTAAAAAAGCAGGAAAACAGGGCTGTTTCAAAGGCTGCATCTCTGCACACAGCATGCTGATGACGAGTTACAGGTGTGTGGCTCATAGTGTTCAGGGAAGCTTGTAAATCCTGAACCGGTAGTTAACCCTGTTGTATCCCACTCCTGAGTGAGTTGTGCTAAATTTTAAATAGATAATTGAGAAATTTTAAATAAAATGAAAGGATATTGGTAAGAAATTAGTCTGCCCATTCATGAGTGCTTTGGAAATAATGGTTATAGGACTGCAGCAGAAATGTTCGCCTAGATAAGTCCATTATGGAACCATTTAGTGCTAGAATGCAGGGTGATAGGAAACTCATTGTTAAGGAAAATAAAGATCTCTCTTCACTTGTCAGATTTCTTCATTCCCCAAGTTGTAGTGAACTGTAGACATTTACCAATAGCTGTCTTACTGCAAGACTCAGTGCAGATGCATTGTTCACTGAATCCAATATCCATTCTCTACTCATTTGCTTTCTGCAGCAAAGTGTTTTATAGAAATCACAAAAGTCATTCCATTTTGATCACACTTCTTTATGTTGTGATCTTTGGGGCATTCCTAATAAATAGATTGTGATACTGATAGGATCTTTGGAAGGACAAAAACTGGAACAGAGTAGATTCACACCAATTTGCCTTGATGATGTATGTGTCTATTCATTATCCCAAATTGACTCGTGATCAGAGGTATAATAACTATAATATAGCTCCATAAACAATAATCTATCTAAAGCACTCTGAAAAAGAATGGGTAGCACTTTGGGGCATTCTTTTATTCTCAACTTTCACATTCTGGAATGAACCATCTGTAAGGAAAGTAAAGATCATTATATTACATTATACAGTGCACTGCACTGCAAAATTGTAGTTACAGTTTCTTGCAGATCTGCTTTGTTTCACATTGAAAGATTAGGAGTGATCCAGGTTTGGGAAGATAGCTTCTCTTTCTTTTCCTAAAGGAAATAAATGCTGATAGTATGTTAAAAGTACCTGAAATTTGTCAAAGCTGATACTTGACATTCAATTTGCGGATTATATTTGCAAAACAAAATTCACATTCTGCTTAAGTAGAGGTTGCAGCATTGGATTAATTCATTTTGTGATGTTGGTGTTTCTAATGATTTCATACATATGTATAATTCTATTATTGGATTTATTAGGATTACTTGGTGAACAAGGGATATTTTTAAGAAACGTTTGTGTTGGGGTCAAGATATTATTCTGTGAGGAACATAATGAATTAATCATGAATATGAAGGATACTAATTTCCATATATTAAAATATAATATACTCTAGTGCTGTGCTGTGTTTGCTTAATGAATTACGATACAATTATCCACAATTGTCTCTGAGTGACTTAAATACTGCTAAGGAAGTGTGCATTCTCAGATTAATAAAGCAAAAAGTTATTGATATATTCACTTCATTATTCCTACCTTTTTGACCACTGTATCACTTAATAAATGCAAATACTAATAAATGTAAACATACTTTGACATTTTCAGTCATGACAATTTAATAAAAAAATATAAAAGGGAACATTAGGAAATAAAACAGAGTTGGAAGAGGCATCATTACAAGGAGATAATAGTAATGCCTCTGGGGCTAAAAAGAACTGGCAGTCAGCAATTTGAATTCATGTCAGAATTTAGAGGAACAAGCTGCTTTGTGAAAGCACATGACTTAAAATATAATTTGAACTATATATTTTATATCAATGTCATAAAAATATGGCTTAGTAAATTTATAAGCAATTCCATCCAAGTGATAATTTAAGTGCTCTACAGGCTGCTACTCTTCCTTCTGTAGATACATTTCTTTTTATCAGCACAGCATTCATATATACTGCAACCTTGTAATTTTCTGGGTGTAAAATAAAATACCTGGTTTTGATGTCCCACTAAATGAGAAGGGATTTCATTTAAAGCAGGAACTCCAGATTTTTAACAGATGTTTTCACCATTTAATTGGATATTAAAATTTGGCATCAAACAAACAAAAAGCACTGGATCAAGTATACAGAATAACATTTTTAAAAGATGGACAAGTAAGAGATAATATCTATATCAAATTAATTTTTAAATTTTGCAAATATTGTAAAAATACTATTTCCAAACTGAGCTGTCCTGAATGATGTATCTGTATGATAACCTCAGTTTACTCCCAAATACAGATTTTGATGTTATTTTTATCAGTGATGTTGCTATAATATAAGCATTTCATGGTCAAAATTATATGTTTCCCAGTATTTTCCATATATATTATGTCTTAACATATTCAGTGATCCTGCTGAAACACTGTCTAATACAGAGTTCAAGTGAGGTCAGATATAACTGTTAAATTGAGGCAAAATAATTCTAAAATTCATTATTTCAGTTAGTAACTAAAGTTAGTATCTAAAAGGATAAACATAACTTTTACAAAAGAATTTTAATGCATATAATTAAAGCAAGATATCCTTGCAAAAGAAATTAATTCACAGTCTTCTACATTTATTTAAAATTCTGTGATAGAATAAATATGACAAGACCTATCAAAGTGTAAATCAATTAAAGCAATTGATTTAAGTATTTGTTCTATGTTGATTTATACAAAGGAATTCTAGACAGACTATCTAATTAAGCCATCTTTTATTTGAATCAGAATGTGGTAACTTCAAATCTACTAATTAAGGATTCCTATAAATTATTATATCAAAATAAAGGTCATAGAGATGTTTTGCAAAATTTGCATAGATTGATATAACAGAACTATGTATTTGGGAAAAATATCAAGTTATAGTTTTGCACACTTAACTGAAAATATGCTATTAAATTCAACATGCCTTTGTTTTGTATAAGGTCAAGTATAAAGATGCATTGTAAGTGTAATTTATTTTCTTATTTATTTGTTTTCTAAAAAATGAGATACTATCCAATCTATTTCAAATTTCAATTAAGCATCTAGAATTCAGTTTAGCTTCTAGTGTAGCATTTCAAATTATCAAATCCAAGTATTAAATATGTAGTTGATATGATGTAAAAAAATAAATTTGATTTGTCTTGAATGTCTATGAATTTTAGCAAATAGTTTCAAAGAAATTGGTTTGTCTACAGTATTAGAAAAAAGTAGATTATAAAAGTAAAACTGTTCTTATTGTCTCAATATCTTTTTGATATTAAATAAAACTCTAGATAATTAAAAAAACATTGCTAAACTGAAGAGACAGTTTATTTGTATGTTAATGTATTTTATAGTTTGATACATAGATTCAATGTGACACTTTTTAGCCATTCACATAGCTTGATTAATATTTGATTTAGTTCCTTTGCATACTGTCTGATACCATTTGTACTTACCACAAAATTTTCTGAAGATCTTATCTTTAAAAATTCTGACATATGGTCCATATAAAGTACAACATTAAGTGCATTCATGCAAGTGCATTTGGTCATATTGAATTATGTCAATGCACTGTTTCAGTTTTATGTGGTGCCCAATACACTACCAGTGAAAACTAAAAGCTATTTGTTTGTAGAAGTTCCATTTATTTTAAAACAATTGCAACAAATGAGAAAATCATCATGGATTTGTGTTTTACATGAGGGCCAAATTAAATTTTTATTGCAAACATGGACCTACCATTCTGAGCTACAACTTGTGCTCTGAAAAATGCCTACAGAACCACTGTTTAAAGAAAGAAATAGAAAATCAGTCTAGTCTTCTTTTAGTATTTTTCTCAATAGTCCCTTTACAGTCATTTGGTTAGTGATTATGTTTGCTTTTAAGTAGATAAAAAGGTATTGGGGGAGCAATTTTGAGGGAAACTGTATAAACAAATTATAAATTACACTTTGTTCAACACTATTTTCTCTTTCTTAGAGGAGAGAAATTCCTAGGGTTTCCACTGATAAAAGTGGTGTGCACTAAAAGTTCCTTGCCTTGCAGAGAACTATGAATTATCTTGTTTCTTTTCTATTAGAAAAGATTACATTTTACATTTCTGTAATTTCACTGTGACTTCTGTTATATTGCTATAATATTTGCATTTACTATCTTTTTGTAGGACTCTACCTACAGCCAACAGCTGATTATACCTAACACAGGATTACCTTTGAAAACAAAAGTTTTTGCAGCTGTGAGAGCAACAAACCTGGATGGAAGGTACTGCCAATCATAACGATAAGTTGGCTTTGCATTTAATACTCTATAATGGGCTATAATGAGTTGTGTACTTATGAAGTTGTTCACACTATTGAGTTCACAAATTGTCTCTAACCAGCCTGATTATTGACTAACTTGTTTTCTAAGTTCATCCAGCATTGCTGTTAATTAACCAAATATTTTATTTTATTTACCATATTTGTTGTACTTTCCTTTTATGATTGGTCCTGGATTGAGTTAAGTAAATAACTAAATAGGCTAGGTTATTCAACCTGCTAAGTTATAAAACCCAAATAAAACAAAAAATCAATTTACGTTATTTTCCAAAAACACAACAAAGCAACAAAAAAATTAACCAAGGTTCAAGATTATTAGGTTTTCCAAAGCATCTAGTTGTTTTTTAGTTGAATGCTATTTGAACAACAGCCAAGCCTCCTACAATTGGCCCCAACCCATTGGGTTCACAACCTCTGGTGATCATAGAAAAAGAAATGCAAGATCTATTTCACAGACAAAAGCCAGGAACAGCACCAAGGCCATACAAGATAACTCCTTCTTGCTTAAAAGTCTGTGCTGACCAATTGGCCCCCAACTTCATCCGAATCTTCAATAGATCACTAGAGATGTGCTGTGTTCTTTTTTGCTTCAAGTGCTCTACTATCATCCAAGTGCCAAAGAATCAGGAACTGAATGATTACAGACCAGTTGCTCTAACATCGGTAGTTATGAAAATCTTTGAAAGGCTAGTGCTGTCCCATCTGAAAACGATCATGGATCCACTGTTAGATCTCATGCAGCTTGCATACCGAGCAAATAGATCGACAGATGCTGCTGCTAATAAGGCTCTGCACTACATCCTACAACATCTTGAATCTCCAAATACTTATTCAAGGGTCCTTTTTGTAGACTTCAGTTCAGCATTCGATATCATCATTCCAGACATTCTTCTAACTAAATTAAATCAGCTGGTGGTACCTGAACACACTTGTAAGTGGATCATAAGCTTCCCAACAGACAGGAAGCAGAAGGTTGAAGCTAGGCAGAATCACATCTGATACCTGTACAATTAGCACAGCCCCCCTTAAGGATGTGCTTTTTCCACTTTTCTTCTCCCTGCATCTCAAACGATTTATCTGTTAAAATACTGAAGTTTACAGATGACCCAACAGTGATTGGTCTCATTTGAGACAATGACAAATCCACCTACAGAGAGGAGGTTGTACAACCTGCCTCGTGGTATAACCGGAACAATCTGGAACTGAACATATAGAAATCATAGAAATGGTGGTAGACTTTAGAAGAAACTCTCCCTTACTACCACCTCTTACAATGCTAGTCAACACCGTATCAACAGTAGAGACCTTCAAATTTCTAAGTTCTATTATATCACATGACCTAAAGTGGACACCTAACATCAAAAATGTCATCAAAAAAGAACAACAAAGAATGTTCTTTCTGTGTCAACTCAGAAAGCTCAAACTGCCCAAGGAGCTGCTGATACAGTTCTACAGAAGAATTATTGAGTCTATCATCTGCACTTCTATAACTGTCCGGTTTGGTTCTGCAACCCAACAGGACGGACACAGACTTCAGAGGATAATTAGGACTGCAGAAAAAACAATTACTACCAACCTGCTTTCAATCAAGGACCTGTATACTGCACAAGTCAAAAAGAGGTCTGTGAAAATATTTACAGACCCTTCACATCCTGGACATAAACTGTTTCAATTCCTTTCCTCAAAATGATGCTATAGAGTACTGCACACCAGAACAACTAGACACAAGAACAGTTTTTCCCTGAAAGCCGTCACTCTACTAAACAAATAATTTCATCAACACTGTCCAACTATTTACAAAGTCTGCACTACTATTACTATTAATCTTCTCATCACTCCTTATTGCCCATCCCTTCCCACTTGTGACTGTAGGACTATAATTTTGTCACTTATATCCTTATAATTTATATTGACTGTTTCCTAGTATTATTTGACTGCTTATTGTACCCTATGACTATCATTAAGTGTTGTACCTTATGATTCTTGACTCTTGACTAATGTATCTTTTCTTTTATGTTTACTGAGAGCATTTGCACAAAGACAAATTCCTTGTGTCCAATCACACTTGGCCAATAAAGAATTCTATCTATCTATCTATCTATCTATCTATCTATCTATCTATCTATCTATCTATCTATCTATCTATCTAATAAAAGCAGATCATTGGTTTAGCTCCCCCAGTATCACTAAGTCTAATTTATCATGGATAACATATCAGGATATCAGGGAAATTTTATTTTTCATTATATACTCTCCAATTCTTTAAATAAGAACTGACAGCTTTAACTACTGCAAATGTATAAAGAACTTGAGCACATAATTTAGGAATATGACATATGACATTCAGAACTGAGCTTTTCTTTGGCTTGTCAAAGAAAGTATTGTACTCAGTCAATACTTTAACTGGTTCATTGTTTACATCATTTTAAAGTTATGGATATTTGTTATTTATTTATTTATTATTTATTAATCGCACTTTTATACCGCTCCCTCTCCCAAAAAGGGACTCGGGGCGGTGTACAGCCCACTAAAAGCATACAATAAATACAATAAATACGATTAAAAATAAATTAAATAATCAAATCGGCTGTCTATTAAAATTTAAATTAAAAATTAAAACTAATAAAACCCTAATTTAATTAATTAAAACCAAAAAACATAGTTACTGGGCCAGGCCGGCCTGTTCGAAAAGCAGGGTTTTTACTGAGCGCCGGAAGGTCAGAATATCCGTCATAGCCCGTATCTCCGGGGGGAGATCATTCCATAGGGAGGGAGCTCCCACAGAGAAAGCCCGAACTCTCGGGGCCACCAGCCGACAACAGTCAGGCGGCGGCACCCCAAGTAGGCCACCCTGTGGGAGCGTACTGGGCGGCGGGAGGTTGTTGATGGCAGCAGGCGGTCCCGTAAGTACCCAGGTCCCGAGCCATGGAGCACTTTAAATACCATCAGTACCACCTTGAATCGAATCTGGTAGGCCACAGGAAGCCAGTGCAGCCTGCGGAGAAGTGGTGTTACGTGTGCGCCTCGAGGGGCGCCCATGATCACCCGCGCGGCTGCATTCTGAACTAACTGCAACCTCCGGAGACTCTTCAAGGGGAGCCCCATGTAGAGAGCGTTGCAATAATCCAAGCGGGAGATAACGAGGGCGGAGGTGACTGTGCGAAGTGCGCCCAGATCCAGAAAGGGCCGCAACTGGTAAATCAGACGAATCTGATAAAAAGCCCCCCTGGCGACGGCTGCAATATGTTCTTCCAAAGACAGCCGTACATCCAGGAGGACACCCAAGTTGCGTGCCCTTTCCACGGGGGTCAAAACCTCTCCCCCCACGGCCAGCGAAGGAATAAGCTGGCTGTATCTGGGCGCAGGAAACCACAGCCACTCGGTTTTGGCCGGGTTGAGACGAAGCCTGTTACGACCCATCCAACCCCGCACGGCCTCCAGGCACCGGGTCATCACTTCGACGGCTTCGTTGGGGTGGCCCGGGGTGGAGATGTACAGCTGAGTATCATCAGCGTACTGATGGAACTCCACCCCAAAGCCACGGATGATCTCACCCAGCGGCTTTACATAAATGTTAAACAGCAGGGGCGAGAGCACCGACCCCTGAGGCACCCCACAAAGCAGGGGCCTTGGGGACGATCTCTGCCCCCCCGTTAACACAAATTGCGAGCGGTTGGAGAGGAAGGAGGAGAACCACCGTAATACGGTGCCTCCAACCCCCAACCCCTCCAACCGCTGCAATAAGATACTGTGGTCGACAGTATCAAAAGCCGCCGAGAGATCTAACAGGACCAGGACAGAGGAACAACCTCTGTCCCGAGCCCTCCAGAGATCATCAACCAACGCGACCAACGCCGTCTCCGTGCTATGCCCGGGCCTGAAGCCCGATTGGAGGGGGTCAAGATAACTTGCTTCATCCAGGAATCGGGGAAACTGACGGGCCACCACACTCTCTACAACCTTCGCAACAAAGCGAAGGTTGGAGATGGGACGATAATTTAATAACAATGCTGGGTCCAGGGACGGTTTCTTGAGGAGGGGCCGCACCACCGCCTCCTTCAAGGCGGTAGGTAGAAGCCCCTCTCTCAAGGAAGCATTTATAATACCCTGGAACCAGCCTCGTGTCACCTTCCGACTGGCCAAAACCAGCCAGGAGGGGCACGGGTCCAGCAAACAGGTGGTGGCATTCAGTCTCCCCAACACCCTGTCCACGTCTTCTATAGTAACAGGGTCGAACTCAACCCAACTGGCCTCACCGATATCCACCCCCGCCCCCCCGCCCGGAGATGCCCAGTTGGAGTCCAGCTCGTCCCGAATCTGAGCGATTTTATCCTGCAGAAAACTAGAAAACTCCTCAGCCCGTCCCTGTAAGGGATCCTCCCGCGCTTCCCTCTCTAGAAGGGAGCGGGTCACCCTAAACAGGGCGGCTGGGCGGTTTTCCGCGGACGCAATAAGGGTGGAGAGGTAAGTCCTCCTCGCCACCTTCATCGCCACTAAATACGTCTTAATATAAGATCGTAGAAGTGTTCGGTCAGACTCAGAACGGCTAGCCCTCCAACTGCTCTCTAGGCGTCTTTTCCGGCGCTTCATCTCCCTTAGCTCCTCAGAAAACCAATGAGCCATTTGGGATCGGCACCAGGTCAGAGGCCGCAAGGGCACGACCCGGTCAAGGGCCCCAGCAGCCACCCTATCCCAGGCGGCAACCAAGCCCTCAACCGAGTCGTGTGTGAGAGCTTCGGGAAATGGCCCAAGCTCCATCAGGAACCTATCCGGGTCCATCAGGCGCCTGGGGCGGTACCATTTTAATGGCCCCGCCTCCCTGCGGTCAGGGGGTGCGGAACGGAAGTCGAGCTTCAGGAGCGAGTGATCCGACCATGACAGGGGTTCTACAACTATATCCCCTATACCCAGATCACTCTGCCACTGATCAGAGACGAAAACCAAATCCAAGGTGTGACCTCCCACGTGAGTAGGGTCCCGAATTAACTGGGTCAGGCCCATGGCCGTCATGGAAGCCATGAACTCTTGGGCAATCCCCGAGCTACCGCCAGCAGATGGCAGGTTGAAATCCCCCATGACCATAAGCCTGGGGGTCCCAACCGCCACGCCAGCTATAACCTCAAGGAGCTCAAGCAGGGCCGCTGCCGCATAGCAGGGAGCCAGGTTATTGGCTGGGCTTACATATTAACCTAAGCTACAAACTATGGTTTGCCAATTAAAGTGGTTAGCCAATCACATTATATCAAATCCAGACCCATGTTATAACTAAATAGGATTTATGAACCCAGACAATCTCCAGGTGTTTATTCAGTTATTTTCTTATGTATTCAAAACAGAATCTACCTCAATAGATGATAAAAATACACATTGTATGGCTAAAATATAGTGCGGGGCACAAATCTATTCATATTTCAACAGATAGATTCCTATCTCAGTAGTAGATAGGGTTTTTTAAAGCAGAATACTACTATTTCATACCTTCCATTTCTAGGCTGAGGTTTCTTTTTAAAAAATTTTTTCAGAAAGCAGAAGATTTTAGTGGGCGCATTCACTTAAAACACACAACAGAATAACAGTTAGAAAGGACATTGGAGGTGTTCTAGTCCAACCCATGCTCAAGCAGGCAGCCCTATACCATTCCATACAAATGGTTGTTCAATCTCTTCTTAATAGCCTCTAGTAAACAAACATCAGCAACTTCTGTAGACAAGCTATCCATGATTAATTATTCTCACTGTCAGGAAATTTCTTCTTATTTCTAGATTGGTTCTCTCCTTGATTAGTTTCCCTCCAATGCTTCTTGTCCTTCAATTGCTTTGGAGAACAGCTTGACTTCTTCTGCTTTGTGGCATCTCCTTAGATATTGAACATGATTACTTAACTTGGTTACTCATTTTGGGGGCTCACACAACACCTAACCTAACCAAATGGTCTGGTTCATGGAACTTGCTAAATCACAAAAAGTAAACAAACAATAAATAAAAACAAAAAACCCAAACAAAGTTAATATGTTGTACAAATCCATTTGTAAGGTTTTACCCAAAAAAGTTATGCATCTTATAAGTTACTAAAACACAGTATATACATGAAAGATTGTAATGAATAAGAAATAGTGCTTTAACTGTTAATTTTTTTTTGGCAGATGGAATGTTTTGATGGATTACTGCTACACTACTCCATCTGGAAATCCAAATGACAATTTGCGATATGATCTCTTCTTTAGGTAGACATTTTTAAATACCATGTTTATATTTACATGGTTGTGATGGATTACACAAAATGTATGGATTGTTATAAAAGTAATCTCAAAAGTTTTAATTACTTAGATAAAATATTAGTTTCATTTAATAATTATTTACAGCATTAAAATATCAGCTAATATAATAAGTAATGCATATAGAAAAATTGAATCTTTGGAATTAGTGCAGAAATATGCATGTAAATAATCTGATAAGTCTAACCTATTCTATTTGCCTTCATCAATAAATATATACTAAGCAAATGTTTTCAATTGACGGCTTCCAATTTGAATTGCATTCAAAGGAAAAATTTATGGAGATTAATATGATAAGTGGATACAGGTCACACTGAATATATATTTCTTCCAGTACTAGAGGAAGTGTATATTTCAATTCCATTTATGGTAGAACATAAGCAAGAATGTACTCATATCTGTTTACAATGCCTTACAGCTTAGGCCATTATTTGTACAAAGAGAATACAAGGTCTGTTTTAAGATGGTCTTACTATAGGCTTTAGTATATTTACATATATGTTAAATGCTTAGCATCAATTACTATAATCATCTCTGTCCATAATCTTTTAATACATAATACTACGCAGTGAAGAAAAAGAAACATATGAAGAAAGACTTTCTGTAGTAACCATTCTTGGAATGTCATTTGTTTCATTTTAAAATAGTATTTATAACTCATATTGATGAGTCCGCATTCATGATTTACCACTATTCTTTCCAACAGTTCTTCACAGATTGATGTGGTTAAAAGCATTCAGAATTATTCTTGCACATGTACATGTTCAATCAAAAACACACATACCTATGGCCATGCAGATAAAATATATAAATGAAAATAAATAGTGCTATTTTTGCTTCAGAGTTAAGTGGACACTTGAATAGGCATTGTGGAATAAACATTCTTTGCTCACAATTTCCTTACAAATCCAACATTCTATCTACTATTCTGTTCTGATTTGTCAGTAAATCTGGTCATAATTTTTCACATGCATGGCTACAGCTGAAACAGTTGTTATGTTCAACAAGAGTGCCTGTATTATGGAAATATTTATGGATAACAAACAGCTATGAGAAACTGAGCAAGTGTCTTTCATAACTTGCTGAATCTACCTTCCTTGTTTTCTGAAAATTCAACACTTTTCCAAACTTTTTTTAAAAATCAATATGAAGATGTAGAGTAATCTTATGTAGATATTGGAATACTATGTTGAAAATTCATGTGTGATTTTGACATAATTTTCTTGATAAAAAGGAATGTAGGTATTTTGGAACAAACATTTCTTTAATATCATGTAGTTCTGAACACACGTTTTAAGTGTACATTTTGATTGCAAGATGTAGGGAAATGTGAAAAATGTAGAGTATTCTCATTTACTGTACATGTAAATCCTATAACTATGAATTATATCAATTCATATTTGAATGTGAAGCAAATTAATTTTGTTCATATTCTGAGTTTGTATTTGGCCTAAGGATAAGTTGTTGTAGCAAAATAACTTGTCTCATATGGTATATCTGCAATATGTTTGATATTGAACTTTTAAAATAATTAACAAAGCAATACAAATACGGTATGTTCAAAAGGAAGGTTATTCATTTATTTAAATGTATAATATACACTTTGTCATGGGAACCAGTGTTCCTTATGTGAAAACTCTAGGTAATATCCCATTCAGGCTTTTTTTTCCAGAGGCAGATGTTCCTGCATCTTACTATATCTTGTATTCTCAGAAGGTGTGTGGAAAGAAATGCCAACAATTTCTAAAATGTAGTATCATTAATGAAATGCTATTCTTTTTTAGAGTATTACTCAAGCAGTGAAAGTTACTTGTTTCATTTATTTCCTTTTCAGTTGTGACAAAGACCCTCAGACAACTATAATTGAAAATGGAAAGAGTCAAATGGGCCGATTTTCTTTTGAGGTGTTCCGCTTTGTGAAACATAAGAACCAGAAAATGTCTGCGGTTTTTCTACATTGTGTGACAAAGTTGTGCAGAGCTGATGACTGCCCCTTTCTTGTTCCAGTATGTTTGAGACAGTTTGTGTAATGCTGAAACTTGAAGGCTTAACATTAGGGGGTGATAACAGATGATCTTTTGAAAAAGTAGTTGACTACTGTGTAATAAGATTCATGCCTTCAATGATAGATGAATCTTCAATGTGATATTTACACATTGAAATAATCAATTAGAAGATGAAATAATCAAACTGATTCTGTTAGCTTTGGTGAACCTTGTCGTTCCTGGCTGATTCCTTCCACTCTTACATTATTTATTTAAGAGAAAGGTAGGGCTTGGGGAATTATTAATATAAACTATCAAAAGAGTGATGTGAAAGTCTGTATGTAATATGATAACCTAAAAAATCTAGATTCATCTTCCAATAAGCTTATGGTGAGCAAAACTGAATTCAAAATAAAATTGATTTAATGTAGGGAGAGACTTTATATAAATTTATTTATTTATTTGTTAATTGCTTACAAGATAATAGGTATAAGTAAAACATAGTTATGAATATATGGACAAATATAAGAAAAATATATAAAAGAAACAATAGGACAGGGACAGTAGACACGTCGGTGCGCTTATGCACGTCCCCTACAGACCTCTTAGGAAAGGGGCAAGGTAAATTAGGTATAATCAATTACATCCAGAGGCTACTGAACAGTGTTCAGAATGCAAAGAGTGTTTGAGTTGCGCAAAGTAGGATGGGAAAAACTTACTCCTCTCTCCTCTTGTGCTCTAGGAAATATATATTCATTTAGAAAGGTATGCAACATTCCTCCTGCAGAAGTGCTATTATCTCCACTTTCCCCCAGATTGAAGCTATTCTGTTTAAGTTAAACTTTTCTATTTATATGTGGATAGAATATCTCCATAGTGAATCAAATAACAAACCTGCTGTTGATAAAATAGTGTTTCAATTTGGATTCAGTATTTCACTTTTTGAAATATTTTTACCCATTTAATTGTATAAAAGATATTCAGGGTTTTTGAATATCTGTGAATATTTGTTAAATCAAATTTACTCAAGATTACAATTGAACTTATTTGTATACATTTTTTAAATCTCAACCAAACTAGTATAGATCTCTCTTTTGTACTTAGCTTAGGTTGATTTATCTAAAGGTGCTTATTACTTAAAATGATCATAGGACTGCCTGGAATATATCAGGGCAAAAACTAAGAGATTCATTGACTCAGCCTGGTCTTTCTTTTCCCCCTCTTATGCTTAATTGCTTGAGTCTGTTGGAACCTCATCCCTTTCTGTTTTATAATCTTTCCTCATAATCCAGGTAATTAACAACAGTTATGGTAGGGTATATTACATTTTTATTATAGACACTCCTTGTTGTGCCAGTTTGATATCCCTGCCTTTTGATTATAATTTTGTATTGTATATTTTCAAATGTTCACCACTAACTTTTTTTTTTTTTTGGTAAGTATTCCAACAGAAAAATGGTATTCTTTGAATTACACATTCCATAGCTAGGGAATGTTTCTCTAATATTTTATTTTAAGTTTTCATTTTTCCCCATGTTCTTTTGAAGTGCTGACCAACTCTTCAAAACAGATTTTCTGAGTATGTTGAAGAATGTAAATTATATAGAAAGTAATTCAGTAATCTCAAGGGTTTGGTAAAGCCTGGAACATACAGAGAACATTGAAGTGTAAGATTATGGAAATAATTTCCTACTTAGGTTTTATGGAGTGTCTGCTAGATGGAGTATAGAATTAGTGCAGTATAGAATTAGTGAAATTCAGTAGCCTGAATTTCATGTTATTCACCAACCAAATGTGGAGTAATTTGAAAAACCTCCTATATGATATTCTGCATGCACAATACGGAAAGATAATGCAATATATAACCATTATACAATAAAATAAGTTCTGAATATGTTAAGAAACAACCAAGAATGAGCTACTGTATATTCAGTGGTTTTCAAATGTTTCTTTGCAAAGAAGACTCTTTTAAACAGGAGGGTTTTGCTTTTAGTTTAGTTTTTTTAAAGATCCAGTTTCTATTAAAAGTTAAAACAGAACACCAAAGAAAAATAGTATTTCTTCCTGCTCTGAATCATAATTACTTTGATTGTAACTTCTAGGCCTGCAGTAATAGAAAAAAAAGAGATGTGGTAAAGCGAACCACTTGGACACCTCAGAGTATTTCTGGAAGTGCAGTAATATCTGCTGGCCCCATAATTACTAGAACTGGTAAGTACAATCATTCTACACAATTTCTAAAATATAAAGTAGAAAATTTCCTGCTCAATAATGATTTCTTGTTCAAGAATAGACTCTATGTTTGTATTTTATTGTTTAATTTTCATATGACTAGGTATGTAGTCATATGTAGGGCAGTTTTGACTGTCATGCTTCTCATGAAGGAGAAGACTGAAATGTTTCTTGGGAACAAATTTCTTTATATAACCTTGACAATTGCTATAATTCAAAGAAGGTTTTTCAAGACTTAAGTATGACTTGAGTAGAAGCTTCTAAAACATCTAGAGGAATGAAGAGTTGTAAAACAACATGGGTTCTTTGTTTTAGAAGCAAGGACTTCATTTTGCTTTGAGGAATAGATTTAAATTGTGCAGCTTCAGAGATTCATTGGTTTGAGGAAAGAGGAATGGAACATTGTCCATCATTTTTAGTAACAGGCAGCCCATTCAAAATATGAGTTGTCTGTAAATTGGATGTTCTCAACCAGGGAGTGCCTGCATAGACCTCATATATTCAAAAAACAGATTATGCAGAGATCAGAATATGCAGAGAACCTAAATAAATATACAGTACCTGGATCTTCATTGAAGTTATTCATCATCCCTAAAGTCATCAACTTATATATTATGTGAGTGCCATAAAGCAACCAAAAAGCCCACATTTTTCCCTATTTCCCTATTTCATTCCTGTGTATTTTATAGCATACTGTACTTTGAATGCTACAATAGCTATAACTTACACCTTATAGATAGAAAGTTTTCTAATTTGAAACCTGGTAGAAATTTTTGTTTTGATGAATATTTTTGTAAATGTGAATTTAGACTTGGGTGTTAGATTAGTTATTCCTGTTTAAAGTATCATTGATTTTGTCCGAACACAAAGAAAATGAATTCTTTCAATCTAAAATGAGTCTATTTTTGTATTTCTTACAGAGGAGATCCCAACTAACAATTCACAGCTTGGTAAGTTACAGCAATAGCAATAAATTTCCTGTAATTTTAAAAGAAATATTTGAATTTTATTCTAATTACTAGTCAAATGTTTTATATTTAGGCTGACAGATATGTTGCAATATTTTCTGCTAATTTCAATGACAGAAAATGTTAAACATCCAAATTAAAATTTTCTGGATAGCTTTAAAAAGCTTATCAGATCCCATCTTTTAAAAAGCTTATCACATTTAAAAAGTCAGTCACAGTTTTCTGTTTATATTATTGTGATCAGACATAATATGTATATCTGGCTGCATTCCATGGTAAGTGGTAAGAAAAAAATGACGTGGAAATGTGGCTGTGCCCGAATATTAGGAAAGAAGGCACCGAACTGAGATTAATAAGCAGAGTCACTGTTCAACCCAGAATTTTGCTAAGCGCAAAGCTGAATGGAAAATGGTTGGTACTTTTTCACTGATTTACCTCCAGTATCTTTAAAATAAATTTATTGTACGAAAATCAGTGGAAGGGAATAAAGTCTGCCAATTCCAAAGAGACAATGAAGTTTATGACTTCTTTGAGAACACATTTTGAGATAGCATTTCCTTTGGGCCTAGAATTTAGGTACAGTGCTGTTGAAAGCAAGTACCTTTGGTTTTGGGATGGGTTTGTTTTGTAATCAAATATGCCTAAGATATCAAGCATTTGTTTGATTTTATTTTGTTTTAATTTAATTTATTTTTAAATTTATATATTGCCCAAATCACATGTATTTTAGTTTGATTCTGACTCTTTTCTCTTGAAATCTCTATAACTGTTCCTGCATAGGGTTATTTTTGCCCATTGATAGAATAAAATATAATACTTTATTGGCCAAGTGTGATAGGACCACAAGGAATTTGTCTTGGTGTAAATACTCTCAGTATACATAAAGAAGGAACATTCATTAAGAATCAAGAATTATAATGTACAACACTTAATGATAGTCATAGGGTACAATTAACATCAAATCATACTAGGAAACATAGGATACAAGCAACAAAGTTACAGTCACAAGTGGGAGGAGATGGGTGATAAGGAGTGATGAAAAGATTAACACTAATAGTAGTGTACACTTTGTAAATAGTTGAACAGTGTTGAGGGAATTATTTGTTTAGCGGAGTGATGGCTTTCGGGAAAAAACTTTATTATTGATTCTTTAACTATGAATATTGAGAAGTCAAATATATTTAGCTGGATTGTTCTCAGGGCTTACAAAATATTTCTAACTCTTTCTTCTCTATTCCTTTCCTTTGTAGGAAGTCCAAATGGATTCTCTTTCCAGCTGAATTCAGTCACCAGTGCATTGATTTCAGGAATAGTAATTCTAGGAATTATCAGCACCATTTCTTGTGTACTGTCCCTTCTCCTTTTCTACAGAAAAGCACACAGCAGTAACCTTATTTTGAGTGGTGTAAGAAATCCAGTTTTCAACTAGAAGGAACAAATAATTTGAACATTCTCCAACTGCCATAAAATGTATTTGCCTCAAAGGGTCACCAAGGAATAACTTTATTGTTGTCAGATTTCAGTTATTTTTTCTAGTACTTGTGTTATGCCATTATATAGATAATAAGTAATAGAATTAGCACTGTAGCTGTTTTCTGTCATTGATGTACCATGTATGTGAATGAATACGTATTTTGATGTTTTGCCAATAGGATAACTGATAATAAGAAACTGAATCATAAAGATTAAATAAAGCAAAATCCTTGCCTAAATCTAAATGCCTATATAAGCCAGAATGCTATGAAACTTTCATAGTTAAATTATACCTTTCACAAAAGACAATTTCTGTACTTACTTTCTACAAGGTTATGCACTATGTCAAGTCTTTCTATACCTCTCTCTAGAGATATTTTTGATTTTTATATATTTATAGACATATAATTTTGAATTTGTATTGGGCAACAGAAAACATGACAGAACATGATTATAGCTTGGAAAATGAGATTGAATGTTGTAATGAGATCTTTTGTTTGTTTCAGCATAACATCTGTTACAGAACATTGAATATTTTGACTGTACTTTGCCTAAACTAAATGATTTATATTGCAAATTCAAAACTCAATAATATGGATTGAAACTCTTCATTATTTTGGATATGTGAGGGCAGGGCAGGGCAGGGCAGGGCAGGGCAGGGCAGGGCAGGCAGGGCAGGACAGGGCATCTAGATTCCTCTCTTATTCTATTTTTCCCTTTTGGAATTGTTTGCAAATTGTATTCCTGTTTTTTTAAACTAGTTTCTTCTGTATTATTTTAATGTAATCAGTTAAACCAAACAGTCAACTGTAAGAAACCAGTAGAAACAGTTTGTCCCAGAGGTGGTATTCAGCAGGTTCTGACCAGTTAGTGGAGAACCAGTAATGGAAATTTTGAGTAGTTTGGAGATCTAGCAAATATCATCTCTGACTGGCCCCATCCCCATCTATTCTCTGACTGCCAGGTCCCAGCTGATTGATCGGGTCTTCTTTTGTTGCCCTGCACAGAAAAACACAGCTGGAAAGCAAATTAGTGGGATGGAAAGGGAATGGAAGCCCTCCAAGTCACACCACACCCACCAAGCCACACCCACAGAACTGGTAGTAAAAAAAATTGAATCCCATCACTGGTTTGTCCCCATCTCTCTTCTCTCCTCTTTCCCCCTCTCCTCCTCTCACTTCTGTTAATGGAACCTGTCATGCAGTAAGCTAATGAAGCATGGAGGTTATTTCTTTCCCAACCATAGAAATTGCTATTATCATTATTCCACTCAAAATTAATTAATCCTTGGGAGATTTTTCTGGAAATATTCCAAGGGCAGGATAATGTGAAACATAAAATAGCTAAGAGAATGATTTTAAACAAAAGTGGTATTTCACTTCTTATTTGATAAACATTACTTAAAACTGTGTTCTCTTGCTCTCTTCTACATCTATCTTTGGGATGGTGAAAATAGATTTTCTCTTAGGCTTGATATTTTCCTGCTTATTAATAGAGCAATCTATACCAATGGCTGTCCAAACTTACTACTACTTAAGGAAGAAAAGCAAAAATGCCTGTAAGATTTATGATTCTCATTTTATTTACAGTAAGGTAATTTAAACTTTTGTACACAGGATGTACTTTTGGTTAGGTGTGAAGCTTTGTGGTTACAGCTCATCAAATTGGTTTATAGCACAGCTTATTGTTCTACAAAATCTTTCCTGTATTTTCAAAAAAAAATTTGCTTCCAGGTTGTGAAGGAATGGCTTGCATACATTTATAAAAGAGAAGTTTAGACAAGCCTCCACGTGCTCAGCAAATTAAGTTAATGAAAGCAGCCTGCACATTGTATTAATGGAATGGTCTGCTTTAACTTTTATTAATTAATGGCTCCCTACATTAATATACTAAAATATAGAAAATTTTAAAGTTTAATGAACTTTCACATAAATACTTGTTATAGAACTATATCTTGATTAAATTGACAACAGCTTTATTTATAGCTGAAACAAAATTGAAGTATGTTATTATCCAGTTCTACTTTGCATCTTTGATTTTAAAAAATCAGATCTAAATGTAGGTAATATCAACCAAAACAGAATTGGAAGGTGTTCTGTTTCTATTTCCTGGATCAGTGGTAGATATCAATGGAATGTAACTGAATAGTATCCCTTCCCATTCAAAATTCCCACAATGCTGTTGAAAATCTAGCAAAACATTACTATAATTTGTTGCATTGTGAGTATTTGTGGCTTGTATCCATTAATATAGCAGGACTAGCACACTGTAAGTCTCAGTGTTGTTGCATTCTGACATGCTACCTATTTTTTAACAGTTTCTGTTTCTAACATCAATCCTAGAAATTGAAGTCTAGAAGTTATTTCTGGATTATGATCTGAAATGTGTGGTTTTAATTGCTTAATCTATATAACCCTTTTTGTTCTAAAGCAGTGTTTTTCAAACTTGGTAATTTAAAGATGTGTTGACTTCAACTCAGCATACTGGCTGGAATATTCTAGAAGTAGAATTCCACATATCTTTAAGTTGCCAAGTTTGGAAAACACTGTTCTAAACTATCTGAAGTGGATTGGGTCTCATGAGTAAGTTATAAGTTAATCCTTTTACATTCTATTCGTTTATATAAAAATATGTTTTTTACTATGAGCAGATCACTGACTGAGGAAAAAGAATTTGAAAACAACAGACTTTACACTATCAAACTACTCTGATACTCTTTAGGCATGTCTTTCTAAGCCTTGTAGTTTTCAAATGTGTTAGGACTATAATTTCAAAAATTGTCAACCAATTAAAGTTAGAGAAACAGTTTCAAACCTTCTGGAATTTTGCTGCTTTATTATCCAATGGTTTAGTTTTTAATATCAAGCATCAAAGAATGGAAAGTTAGTCTGTACAGTAAACCAAAATATGTGACAATGTATGCCAGTCATAGGCTACATAATGCAGAATGCATCATAGCATATATGGTGTAATATGGATGTTAATTTTATGCTAACAACTGTGCTCAACATTACAGTGGACAAACTATATAACTGTACTGTACTTACTTCTCTAAACTATGTTGTGTATCGGTATATGAATGTACAGAAAATGTCAGGGTTAACATGTCATGATATTAAAAAAAAACTGTCATGTCACTTAATTCTGAATTTCAAATAACCCTACCTGCTAAACACTATTTTTTTTTACATGAAACTTGTGCATGGTTTTCTCCAATCTTAATACCTCAGAAACATGTACTTGCAATTCAGGGTTTAGGTCTGATGGCATGTAAAATATGATTAATAAAGTAATTTGGAAAATCATATCAGAAAATGCTAGTGTGTTGTCTTTGTTCAAGAGCCATAGATAAATATCTGCCAGTTTGGTGATCACATGTCTTAGACACTCCAGCAATGTACAAACACTGTACCTATTATCTTAAGATTTGAAGAGTATAAATGAGGATTTTTGTAAATTGATTGATTGAATATGTACCATCAAGTTGGCATTGACTCTTAGCAATCAGATTTTCTGTCTGACAGCCTATTGCTAACCCTGTCATTCAGGCCTTCCAATGATACAGCCATTTTGCTGCTGGTTATCCTTTTCTTCTCTTTCTTTCCACCTTTCCCAGAATTAAACTTGTCCAAAGAGCTAGGTCTTTGTGTACATGTTGTTCTCAATTAATGTCCACTCATAATATAACTGTTCAAAGTTACAATGGCACTGAACAAAAATACTTATGATGGTTACCTCAGGGGGTCACAATGTGTCTGTAATCATGGGCTTACAATTCAGGCAACCACATCAATTATGATGTCACAGCAGTACTATCAATCATGTAATTGCCGTTTATGAACTTCATTATGGTTTCAACAAACAAAGTCCATATGGGATCTGGCAGAAGGTAGAAATGGCAATGACTATGGGACATTACAATTGCATGGGATTTATTTAACAATGTGGACTTCTAGAACTGCTGTTGTAAGTTGGTGTGGTCATGTGACACTGTGCCTTACAACATCAGTGTTTAATAATAGAACTACAGATCCCAATTACCATCAGTAGGTAACTTCCTCATAAGTAGCATAATTTGAGCCTGGTCATTGTGCCTTGAGTGAGAATACTGGGTTGGTTTATTCAGTGGAGTTATGTGTTTGTTTTCTTAGCTGTTTTTATATTTAGTCCACAATTGTAATTTCTACATCATAAGTCTTGTGATCATTTGATATGTGGATCAAGTGGCATAGGGTACCAAATCTGAAACTTTTGTGATCTTTAAATGACAATTCTGCTTCTTTTTCAGTCTTGGAAGTATTTCGGTCTAGACCAGTGATGGCTAACCTTTTTGTCATCGCAAGCTGAAAATGCCCATAATGCAATGTACCTTCTCCCATTTGCTCCACCCCCCCATGAATGTACGCATGATTCTCCTCACTTCCCCACATCCCATGCTTCCCCACCTCCTGCACATGGGCACACGTCTCTGCATGCACCCCATCCCCCTCTGGAGAGACCTGAAAATCAGCTGGCTGGTGGGAGGCACGCATGCAGCAGTGGAGCTGTGGTGGAGCTGAGCTGGGGTGATGGCTCGCATGCCCACAGATATGGCTCTACATGCCACTTCCGGCATGCATGCCATAGGTTCACCACAGTTCTAGACTTATCATATGATATATTTCAAATCTTCCATTTTGAGTAGGAGTCAAGTAATATGATTTATCTTTAAGTCAAGAATAAATAACATTTTTGGCCTGAGTGCCTACTTATTCTGAATGGTAATCACAGGACTAAGGGCACAAAAGAAAACACACAAAAAGGATTGATGCTGAAACAAAAACTAAAATGATTTAATGTAATTTAAAATGAATTGACTTTTAGATATCTGTGCTTGTATACTAAATAGGGGCTGGCTTTGTTAATACTTAGATAAGACTTTCAGGAAACCCAAAACTGCAGACTTTACTGGAAATAAATACTGTAAGTAAGTAAGTAAGTAAGTAAGTAAGTAAGTAAGTAAGTAAGTAAGTAAGTAAGTAAATGAATACCTTAGAAGTATGGAATGGTACATTGCTTCCAAACTGTGCCCTAAAACTGCATGAAGTCACCAGAGTTAAGCAGAAGTTAATGACATATTTATTTATTTTTTCTTCTTAATATCTGGCAGCACCTTTGTGGGGGAAATTGATCAGGGTTGGCCCTGATTAGTATTTGGATGGGGAAATTACGCTGAAATTATAGGCTGTTTATTCAGGGAAACACAAAAGTCCAATTCAGAAGGGCAAAGCTTTTCTATGAGAGAGCAAGGAATATTTCATGGGTAGAATCACCAGGAATTAATCTTACTTTGCAAGCGGCAATGGAAACCACTTCCATACTTTTGCAGAGAAAACTAGGTAGATTTATCAAGGAGTCAAAAAGAGAGGAGTTTGATGTAAATTTTTAAAAATGAAAATAAACCATAAAATAAATATGGTTACACTCCATCAATTCATCCTTTTCTTTTGTCTTATTAAAATTATAATTTCTTGAGAGTCAAATGTCTACTTGGTCATTACGCATTTTCTTCACCACTCAGATTAACTCAAATGAATTTGCAATATTATGTTTGGTGTAAAAATTACTTGTTTACAAGCTCAAAGTCATCATAACAAAGATGGGGAAATGAGTTGAGATTTAATACAAAGAAATTTGAAATTAAGAAAATATCTTTTTTCAGACAATCCTATATATTCATACAATTCTGAAGGATACATAATTACTGATCTTGAACCGAAAAAATGGACTTACATAACAAAAAGAGTAAGTAGTGACCTGAAGTACTAGACCTTTATATATCTTTACAGAGATAAAAGATTCTTTAAACAGATAATACCTTTTGCTTTTCAATTTACCTGGAGCTTCCCACAGGTTCTTTAAGATTTCAGCCATGTATCAGAAGGAGTTTGAGGATATGGTGCACCCTGCCTCTTTTTCAGTGTAAGAATTCCTCTCCATTTTAAAAGTGTTATATATGTGTGTGTGTGTGTGTTATTAAATATTAATGTTAGTACTTGTAATTAGTTTAATTATGTACTATTTTGAGTGTACATTTCCTGCTAGGCTTAAACATCCAGAAGAAAAAAAGTTCTGTAAGTCCACAACTGTTTGATCCTTTTTCCCAGCAAAAAAATGTATATTCAAATAGTAAATGATTAAACAAGCTGCAAGTACTAATATTAATATTTAATTAATGTAATTGTCATCTCATTTAATATTATTAATTATTTATATAGTGTCCTGCTTCCTGTTTCAATGTGACTCCTGAAATCCTGTTCAAAAACTGATGCATTTCATCCCCATGAAAGTTGCAATCCTCTGATACGTTATAGTTTATTATGAAGAGAAACAGTCTCTGTTGTCCAAATCCAACACAGTTCTTTATCGAATTTTTCTTTTTCTGTTCTTATGTTTAACTGACCTATATTATTTATGTTTGGAAACCCTTTTGCTACATTTGCTGTATTCAGAGTGTATATAAGAGATCAAAATAATACATTGGTATTATTCTAGGTAAGGATGAATTAGATATGATGTGTGAGAGAGTTATACAGACAGTCCTCAACTTACAACATTTCACTCAAAGTTACAACAGCACTAAAAAAAGTGACTTATGACCACTTTTCACACTTATGACCGTTGCAGCATCTTCATGGACATATGATCAAAATTTGGACACTGCAGTATCCCGGGGTCATGTGATCCCTTTTGCAACCTTTTGACAAACAAAGTCAATGGGGAATCCAGATTAACTTACCATCCTTCTTTAATAACTTAATAACTTCAGGAATTCACTTAGCAATTGTGGCAAGAAAAGTCACCAAATGAGATAAAACTCAATAGCAAATGTCTCACTTAGCAACAGAAATTGGACACAATTGTAGTTGTAAGGCGAAGACTACCTATAACTGAAACTGGATCATGTTGCTGCCTAGTAAATAGCAGTTTGAGTAAGGAGTGGGATGCTACCGGTTCTTCATGCCTTTATAGAGCATCAGATACCAAACCAGTTCTGTGTTTGCTGCTGTTTGCCCCACCCGCCCGTCTGGGCTCTTACCTGTCCTTTATTTCCTGCTTTTTCAACCTCAGCAGCTTTGCACAGCACAGCTGAGGTTGAAAAAGCAAGAAAAAAGTGGGTTTTCAAATGCACATCTGCATGCAGCGCTTTTCAGCTGTCTGGGCGGCACAGCTTAAGGTTTATTACAAAACATAATCACCAAACCAGTAGTAACACCGGTTAAATCCCACGCCTGGTTTTATTGACTGAGAAAATATGGGAAGATAAGTTTTCAAACTTCCTTCCTTAGTATCACAATTTGCTTTCATTAATTCTGCTGTTGAGCCATTGTACTCTAACATGCAATTAATGGACACTTTTAAAAAAGTATGTAAGGATAATTTGTTTTTAAATTAATATCTTCTAATAGGTTAGGAATTGTTATATTTTCTAAGTGCATAGTGCTGTTTCTTGGTTCTTCCAGATGAACAGATGATTCTGACAGATTAGGGGAAGTAATAATAGATTTATAATGTTAAGTGGCAATGAGAAAAAGTAATATATAATATCATTAAAGAAATAAATCTTTGTAATTTATATAGAGCTGCTCTTGATTTGTTAATACCTGTACCATTTTGTTCTTGTAGTAGCACGTTTTCAAATCATTATAAATCTACATGCAGGAATGCTTTGTTGACACTACTGTAAGCATAAAAGTAGTAAATTTACCATGCCACCGTATTGCGGGAATCATTAAAGTTAGAATATTGAATGTCACCATATCAGCAGCGTGGAAGTATGTTCACAAGCTGCTCCAAATTAACATAACTAATTTGTATTGTATTGAACTGTTTATGGCAGCTCTGATTACACTTGTGGTGCTTGACACAATATTATTTTTGGCAGTTGTCATATTCACATTCAATTTTAGGACAGAAATATAACAACTTTAAAAATCAGCATTAAAAATATAAAGCAAACGTCAGGAACTTTTATACAGCAGTTCTCAACTTACAACATTTCATTTAGTTCACCATTCAAAGTTACAACACTGAAAAAAGTGACATATGAGAGTTTTTCATACTTAAAGAGGGTCACCTGTTCAAAATTTAGTTGCTTGGCAACTGACTCATATTTCTGATGGTAGCAGTATCCCAGGGTCCTGTGATCATCTTTTGGGAACTTCTGACAGCCAAAGTCAATGGGGAAGCCAGATTTACTTAACACCATGTTACTAACTTAACTACTATAATGATTCATTTAACAATTCTGGAAAGAATGGTCATAAAAGTGGGCAAAATTCACTGTCTCATTTAACCACAGAAATTATACATGCATGCACATGCGCACGCACACACACTCACACACGTACACACACACACATACATTACATATCTCTATATGTTTATATATATCTATAAATATATAGATATAAGCAGGGGTGGGATTCAATTTTTTTAACAACTGGTTCTGTGAGCATGGCTTAGTTGGTGGGCATGGTTTGGTGGTCATGTGACTGGGTGGCTATGGCTTGGTGGTCATGTTATTGGCTGGGTGTGGCCAACTCAATATCACTCACATCGAGGCATACATCTCCTCGCCTGGCCTTTCATGACTGTGGGGATGCTGCAACAGTTGTAAGTCTGAAAAATGGTCAAAAGTCACTTTTTTCAGTGCCATTGTAACTTTGAATGGTCACTCCACACAAGCAAAGTACCAGCAAAGAAGGGAAAAATAACTCCAGAGAAGTTCCTGAGACAGGAAGTCTAGTCCTGCCAAGAATGTAATAAGGGTTAACGGAGAGGCATGTTTCCTTTCTGCCTTCCTTACAGGATTAGGCCAGTAATTTCTTCTAACAACTGCTTAGAATGTTACAACCAGTTCTAGCAAATAGGTGTGAACTAGTAGAACCCACCCCTGGATATAAGTAATATGTGTATATAAGTAATATATCTTTAACCTGAACATTATAACCTGCATAACATTTCTAAAATCATTGTTTATTTTTTTACCTTTTGGTCTTCCTCTTATTTCCATGATTGCTTCCATTTTCCTTAATATTTTATTTTAAAAAATAAAAATCAAACAAAAACAAAATCAAGTAAAAACCTAAATCCAATTGTTGGTAACAAAAGTTGATGGGGATCAATAAAAGAAAATAATAATATAATAAAACTGAAGTTAAGTCCATAACTTCTTTGTCAAGTCTTTCATTTGACCTTTGAAAGAAATGTGGCTAGTCCTCAACATATGACCATAATTGGGTCTGAAACTTCTATTGGTAAGTAAGGTAGTCATTAAGTCGGTCATGTGATCAACATTTATAATCTTTTTGTTATGTTGAAAAGTTATTGTTGATACATGGACCATGTGGTCATTAAGCAAACCTGGCTCTCCCCATTGGCCATACTTTTTAAAAGCCAGCTGGGAATGTCATAAATATTGATCACACGATCCTGGGATACTACAACCATTCTAAATACATGCTGATTGCCAAATATCTGACTCAGGATTACATGATCACAGGGAGGCTGTAACAATTGTAAGTGTGAGGGCTAGTCATACATCATTTTTCAGCAATTAGGTGCAGTAACTTTAAATAATTGTTAAACAAATGATTGTAAGATGAGGACTACCTATATTAGAGATCATATTGTTCAAAAAGAACCGACTGTAACTACATAGCCAAAAGGCATTAAGAGTTGTTAATCTAATTTTACGTAGCTTTTTCTCTAGTAATAGCCAAAAAGGCATTAAGAGTTGTTAATCTAATTTTACTTAGCTTTTTCTCTAGTAATATTACTATTATATAATATATTACTATTTTACGTAGCTTTTTCTCTAGTAACTAGAGCATACAAAACATTTGCTAAATCAATACTCGAATACAGCTCATCAGTCTGCAACGCACATTACGTATCTGATATTAACACAGTTGAGAAAGTTCAGAAATATTCACAAGAAGAATTCTCCACTCCTCTACTTGTTGCAGAATACCTTATGCCACCAGACTCGAAATTCTAGACCTAGAAAACCTAGAACTACGTCACCTTCGGTCTGATCTAAGTATAGTATATAAAATCATACATTGCAATGTCCTACCTGTCAATGAATACTTCAGCTTCAACCATAACAGCACAAGAGCAAACAAACTTGATTGCAGGAAATACGACTTCAGTAACAGAGTGATCAATGTCTGGAATACACTACCTGACTCTGTGGTTTCTTCCCCAAACCCCAAAAACTTTAACCTTAGACTTTCCAATATTGACCTCACCCCTTTCCTAAGAGGTCTGTAGGGGGCGTGCATAAGCACACCAATGTGCCTACCATCCCTGTCCTATTGTTTCTTTTATTTTTCTTATATGTATCCATGTATTCATAACCTTGTTTTTACTTATACCTATTATTTTGTAAGCAATTGACAAACCAAATAAAATAAAATAAAAATAAATAAATAAAATATATTGGCCAACACAAATACTTATTTTCATTTTAATAGAAAGTTAAATACAGTTTATGTATTTGATTTTTTTTTCTTCTGTCACATTAAAAATTGCAAATTGGTAATGATTTTGGAACTCTCTAGGGCTACAAAATTCAGGACATGTAGAGACCTAGTCCTGGCCTGATTAATTGCATTTTAATAGGAAGATGAATTATATAAGCCTTATTACATATTCTAAACTTGTAAGTCAAAGCATGTGTATTTCAAAGAATTTCATAAGAGTGAAAATAACAGATTGAGTTAGAACTGCAGAGATCAAGACGGAATATCTAGTTATTATATTATATTTCCTAAATAGATATGGACCAATGGCCATTTCTTATATACTTCATATATTACTGAGAATAGAAGAGGGGAGAATTGGATATTCTGTTTTGAGGCCTTTGATAGAAGATAATATTATACAAGCAAATAAATAATGCAAGGTAGAGAGTGTGAACCTAGCATTTTTACGTTTACAGTGATCTTCATTAAGGCTCATTATCAGTACACACATCATGTTTTATTCATTCATATGCATGCATTTTTAAAATGTGAGAACCATTCTTCAAAAGCAAGTTTTCTCAGATGGCTTACAATTAAGCATTAAAATCACAGATAATACATCTGAATAAAAATAATTAATATTCACTATAATTTAACATGAATTAAAATGTATAAGCAAATAAATAAGAGAAGCAGCAGATTATTAAGAAAAGTAGTGCTATAAATTCACACAGTAGGAAAGAACATGATATCTTTTGTATTTTTCTTTAAATTATTATAAGCTATGTACCATTTATATATATTGTACATATACATACATGTATGTTTATGTCTGTAATATCTTCTTACTCCTAAAGATCCTATCTCAGGACCACTATCAAAGGCCTGGGGATTTGAAAACTCTGCACAGTAATTTAGTTGTTCTTAGTGAACAGAAAACATTATATTCCAATGATGTGTTGGAACTACTCCCCTAGCTTAGACGTCAGAGTCCTGAGCGCTCCTATTGCATTGGGACCACTTTGGCCTTTACTTTCTGCCTGCTTTCTAGTTCATTCTTTGGGCCTTGGTTACTTCTGAAGTTTCTCATTCTCCTTCTTCCTTCTTTCTTTCTTTCTTTCTTTATTTATTTATTTTATTTATATACCGCCCCCTCTCCCATTGGGACTTGGGGCAATGTACAGCCAAGTAAAAATACACACTTACAAATACAAATTTAAAATAGAATTAAAAGTAGATTAAATTAGTGGCTGAGATACAGTGATAATAAAAACTAAACAAGGTAAAAATTTAAAAAGCAAAAACCTTTAAAACCAATTTAAAAACTCTACCAATAAATCTAGGACAGACCAGCTTGTTGGAAAAGGTGGGTCTTCAATGCACGCTGGAAGGTTTGTAGGTCAGGGATAGCTTGCATCTCCAGGAGGAATATAGTTGTCACTTGGCACCACTCAGTGGTGGGATTCAAAATTTTTTGCTACCAGTTCTGTGGGTGTTCTGGCGGCAGAAGAACGAGGCACACACATTCAATTGACTAGCTCTTTTTGTTTAATTCCAGGAATGCAATGGCTATGGAGCCGCGGCAGCCGTTCTTATATAGGCTGCTCGTGGCTCGCCAGCCAATGACAGGGATACAAACTTCCGCCGAAAGAGCAACCAATCGCGGGTAAGTATTTGAATACAAAACACCCCTCCCCTCTTGGTCCAGTCCGACCAATCAGGAGGTTACGTAATCACGTAAGTAGGCGGGGCTCCTGTGGGTCCGACTGGACCCGCGCAAGTCATTCACTCCTTTGCCAGCGGCCGGTGCGGACGGACCTGTTGGCTCTTCCGTCCCTGGCCGTGGAACCGTTTGGAAGGTCAAGCCGGCCAGGCCACTCCCGCCGGGCCTTGCCTGGTTAGTTGAGATGGCTAGGCCACTTCATTCCAGGACTCTTCTTGGTGGATGTTCATCGTCGGTTAGGTCCTCGTTGACGTGAATTCCTTCAGCCTCAGGTGCGTAGTCGCGAACGTCGACCGGAGCTAGCGGTGAGAGTGTTTGTGGTAGTGTCAGGTTGTCATTGCTTGTCAGGGGGTGGTATTTATTTGGGGGGTGTTCCCCTTCTTGTGTAATTGGGTAATCCCCTTCCCCCCTGGGTTTTCATATGCTCTTGTAAGGGTGCGGGAACGTAACTGGTCAATATGCATTTTCCATTCTCTGTTGTCAGAGGTAGTCAGGCGGTATGACCGTGGGCCAGTGACTTGGGTAATGGTGGCTGGAACACATAAGGGGTGTCCCATCAGGTTTTTGGCATAAACTAGATCCCCAATTTTAAAACTACGGAGTTTGCTAGATGAGTCTACCGGTTTTTCAGTGGAATAGTTAGGGTGTAGACGGTCCAAAGGGGATCGTAATTTTCTTCCCATTAGCAACTCGGCCGGGGTTTTATTCGTGGTCGTGCTAGGCGTGGTGTGCTGGATTGATAAAAGTTTGTCAATGCATTCCTGAATGGGGCCAGGGCCTAACTTGTTAAGGGTTTCTTTAGTAAATCGAACCATACGTTCTGCTCGGCCATTCGCCGCCGGGTGGGCCGGTGCAGTTAGGGCATGTCGTATCCCTAAACTAGCTAAATAACCCTCAAACGTTGTGGAGGTAAACTGGGGCCCGTTGTCAGAGACCAGGACATCAGGTAGTCCGTGCGTGGCGAACAATTTACGGAACTGTCGAATGACAGCGTCAGAGGAGGTAGAGTGCATAAGGCTGACCTCCAACCAGTTGGAGTAAGCGTCAACTAGGATCAAGAACATGCAACCCCTCATTGGACCCGCGAAATCAATATGAATCCTTGACCAGGGGCCCCTGGGCAGTTCCCATTCAGCTACAGGTACCTGCGGGGGTGCGTGGCGGGATTCTTGGCAGGATTTGCAACCAGCTACCCAATTCGCAATATCTTTGTCCAAACCTGGCCACCAAACGTAACTTCTGGCCAAACCCTTCATCTTGACCACTCCCAGATGTCCATCATGAAGCAGTTCCAAAATCGGATCTCGCAGCCGTGATGGTATAACAACCCGATCCCCCCACAGTATGCAACCCTTAAGCAGGGAAAGTTCGGTTTGTCTTTGTTTAAATGGTTTCATGCAGTCCTTGAGGTCAAATTCTGGCCACCCTTTTGCAACCCAGGTAGCCACTCTGTTAAGGAGGCAGTCCTTAGATGTTTCGTGGGCGATTTCTGCAGCTGTCATCGGAAAGTTAGGCATGGCTTCGATTTGCAGGGTGGAAATGCTGGGACAAGGGTCAGTGTCTATGTCTGGCAATGGACAGCGGCTCAGCATCGGCGTGGGTGATAGAATGGCCCGGTCGATAAAGCAAGGTATACTTATAGGCGGCCAGGAACTTGGACCATCTGATCATTCGAGGTGACAAAATGTTAGAGGTTGCCTTGTCCCCAGCTAGAATTCCCAATAACGGTTTGTGGTCGGTTATGACAGAAAAGGGTCAACCGTAGAGGTATTCGTGAAAGCATTTAATGCCGGATATAATTGCTAAGGCTTCTTTATCAAGCTGGCTATAGTTGCATTGGCTTTTAGACAGCGTTTTAGAATGGAAAGCTATGGGAGCTTCTCTGCCATCTGGTAGGAGGTGGCTTAGTACCGCCCCGACTCCAAATGGGGAGGCATCACAAGTCAAAGTTAAGGGTAGAGTCTCGTTATATTGAATCAACACCTTGGTAGATGTAATAAGGTCCTTGATTTTTTGAAATGCCGCGTCTTCCCAGCTGCCCCACTGCCAAGAAGCATCTTTATCAAGTAGCCTATGCAAAGGTTCCGCAACTGTAGCTTTCTGCGGCAAAAAGACATGATAGAAATTAATAAGTCCTAAGAAGGCTTGCAGCTCCCCTTTATTGGTAGGGATGGGGGTGTCTTTAATTGCGCGGACTTTCCCTTCAGTGGGGTGAATACCATCACCATCGATTAAGTAGCCGAGAAATTCAATCTTGTCTGTAATTAATGTGAACTTTTCTCTTTTAACCTTGAGACCAGCTTCTGTAAATTTAGTGAGGACCTGTCGTAAACGGTCTCTAAGTTGGACCCTGTTTTTAGCCACAATTAATACATCATTAAAGTAGGGAATAACCCCATGTATTCCATGGAGGAGACACTCCACCAAACATTGAAATATTCCGGGGTCCACGCTAACTCCAAATTGAAGCCGGTTGCATTTAAAGGCTCCTCGGTGCATGACAATTGTTTGGGCTTCGGCCGTTTGGGAATCTACTGGCAGTTGTTGATATGCTGGGCCAAATCAAGCTTAGCAAAATTTTTCCCCCCTTTTATCGAATGTAGCAAGTGCTGAACAACCGGAACGGGGTATGCACTTTGCTGCAGTGCGTGGTTCAGGGTAGCCTTATAGTCCCCGCAGATCCAGATTGAACCATCTGCTTTGATGGGGGTGACAATAGGGTCTCCCATTTGGCGTGATCTATGGGTTCTAGAACCCCTTGTTTGACAAGTTTGTCCAGTTGTTCGTCAATCTTAGGTTTCAATGCAAATGGCACACGCCTTTCTTTAAGCCGAATTGGGGTCACATTTGGATTTAGATTAAAAGAAATCGGGTTACCCCGGTACTTGCCTAGGCCGCCGCTGAAAAGATCTTGGAATTCCCTGACGAGGTCCGCCTCCCAGTCTGTTTCTGCGATCTGGGTTAACGCCTGTCATTCCAATCCCCAACGGCTCAAACCATTCAAGTCCCAAAAGGCTGGGTCTATTTCGGTCGACTATGGTGAGCGGAAGGATTTCGGTATGATCTTTGAAAGTAATTTGGAAATGTCCTACGCCAACCACTGGAATTCTGTTGCCTTGGTAATCCTTGAGAGTAAGATTTTGGGTTTCTAGCTCGTCTCGCTGAATGTCAGGAATCAGTTTCTTGATGGTAGTCCAGGAGACCATTGATAGGAAAGATCCTGAATCTACCTCCATCACGCAATCCTGCTCTTCAATTTTCACTTGGATGTGAACTTTTCTTACATTTCGTGTGTCAGAGTGGCCGATTATTACAGTTTGATGGGTTTCCTCTTTTCTATAGGTAGTGTCTCTGTTTCTTTTGTGTCTTCCTTCTAGGCTCCAACGACTGTTTGGCTTCCTCTCTTTTCTTTCTCTCTTTCTCTATCTCTCAGTGGTGGGCTCCCTTTCCGTCGTGGGCTGTAGTTTGTTCTGGACTGGCATACTCTAGCTATATGCCCCTTCTTATCGCATTTCTGGCAAATAGTGTCAATGAAACGACATTCTGACCGGGGGTGGTTTCCCCCGCATCTGTTACATTTGAATTCAAATTTTCTGCCTGCCCGCTCTTTTCTATCTTTTCCTGCCTTTAAGTGGCACACGTCATCTTCCTCGCTACTGGTTTCTTGCTCGACGTCCTCATGATGTGTTGTGGTTTTTTCTTTCTCTCCTTCCGGTCTGGATGACTCCCTACTGTTGTAGCCTGCCAATTTATTGATTTTCTTCATTTTGGCGGCCGATTTGTGCGTGGCTTCTGCTGTGGTGGCTTCCTCTACGGCTTCTTTTACTGTTATTTTTGGACGGTTTAGTAGACGGCTCTGTAACGTTAGGTCTTTCAAGCCTAGGACCACGCGGTCTCTTAAAGTTTCATCGAAGTTCAGGAATTCACACTTACCGCCGATATCCCTTAAGGCTGCTATAAAGTCGGCAATACTCTCATCCTCTTTCTGGTTTCTTAAGTAAAATTCATGCTGCTTGATCAGACTTGATACGGTCGGCGCGTAATGAGCCCGCAGAATCTTTTCTAATTCTGGCCAGGTCAATGTTTTTACATCTGTGGGTGCTGCTAGCGCCTTTGCCATTCGGAAAATGGTTGGCCCGCAATGTGTCAGGAACACCGCTCTCTTCCTTTGTTCTGAGACCCCGTTCAGGTCGCTGCTTTCTAAGAACATCAAGAAGCGATCCACATATGACTGCCATTCCTCCTTAGCGGGATTAAACTGCTCGGGTGGCGTATTGTTGCCGGACATTTTTCCGCTCGAAATTCGCCGCTCCGCACTCGATTGAATTACCAGTGTCTCAATCCAACTTCGTCGCCAGTGTTCTGGCGGCAGAAGAACAAGACATTCACATTCAATTGACTAGCTCTTTTTGTTTAATTCCAGGAATGCAATGGCTATGGAGCCGCGGCAGCCGTTCTTATATAGGCTGCTCGGGGCTCGCCAGCCAATGACAGGGATACAAACTTCCCGCCGAAAGAGCAACCAATCGCGGGTAAGTATTTGAATACAAAACAGTGGGCATGGCTTGGTGAGCATGGTATGGTTTGATGGGTGTTGCTTGGTGGGTGTGGTGTGGCTTGGTGGATGTGGCAGGGAAAGGATACTGCAAAATCTCAATTCCCACCCCACTCCAGGGGAAGGATACTGTAAAATCTCCATTCCCTGCCCACCCCACTAACCTGATTTCTAGCTCTGTTCTCCTCTGCAGGGCAACAAAAGAGACCCAGCCAATCAGCTGGGACCCAGGAGGCAGAAAATAGATGGGAGCAGGGCCAGTCTGAGGTGGTATTTGCTGGTTCTCCAAACTAGTCAAAATTTCCGCTATCAGTTCTCCAGAACTAGTCAGAACCTGCTGAATACCACCTCTGGCACCACTATATCTATCACCACTGCTACCTTCTGGTCCTTATCTACTACCATGATATCTGGTTGATTGGCCAGTACCTGAATGGATCTAGAAATCTTAGTCTGTTATTCACCAGGAACTTCTGTGGAATCTCCCATTTGAACTTAGGAAAATTAGTCCATTCATAGTACAGATGCTTCTATACACAAAGCCAGCTATTTGGTTATGCTATTCAGTGTATACTTGTTCCTGCATGCAATCTTACACCTTGCCACTATGTATTGGATAGTTTCTGAGGCATCTTTGCATAGTCTCCACCTTGGATCCTGTCTAGTAGACTCCTGATTCTATGGATCTAGTACTTAGTGTCTGTCCTTGTGCTGCTTTGTGCTTTCAGTGAGGGTATTTTTTCTTGACATAGTATACTTGGAAAGTAAAAATATGGAACTTATTAAAACTAAAAATATGGAAACTGTAAAATGCTTCTTGTGAAATCAGTGTTTTGTTGATTGGGGACATAAATTATTATGCATTTTAATACTAGATAATATTGGCTTATTGGCTATGATAAGCCTAAATCATTTGAAGGGAACATTAAATAGATTTTATGATGCATGAATGAGCACAGTTCTGTAAATTAATGCATTAAAGGCTAAACTCTGTTTTTTTGAGGAAAGTAAAATTAACAAGTTATAGAAAATTAGTGAAAAATCAGAGTAAATTGATTATTTAATGTATATATCCTACCAGAATGGTTACCAAAGATGAAGTAGTAGATGTAATAATTCTCTGATGTGCAAATAATAATGAAAGGAAGTGGGCAGAACACGAACACCATTGATTCCTGCTTCTATAGCTGTAGACTTTAACATTGACCAAGTGAATATTAACATATTGTTAGTGGAAAATTTCCAAGGAAATCAGTTAAAAGGTATTTAAAAAGACTACACTTTTTTAAAATGAAAGGATTGTAAAAAAGGAAGGTGAAAGCCCAGTTTAACTGATAAATTATTGAAACCATAAAAATAAAGTAAAAATATAGCTCTAACATTTCATTCTGATCAAGAAAAGTTCCATCAAATTCAAGATGCTGATATGAATACTACACAGTGATAAAGAAGTGATAGAGAAGGTATATATTCAAAGGTTCACTTCAAGAAAGGGAAGTCTTGTCAAGATGAAGATAATCAAGTAACACAGGATTGCACTACGGATGGAGATAAGCAGACAATAGAAGGTGTGTTAAAGAGATTTTTCTAGAGAAAATAATTAGGAAAAAACAAATGGACTTTGAGTTTCTTTGGAGGCTCTAGTAGCGAAACACAGCTATCGTACACAGTTGACTGAAGATCAGTACACTCCTATGTGGGATGGTTGTCTTCTTCCACCAAACATGCGGCTTTGAAAGGAATACACATGGAATAGTGAGGAAGGAAGGGGACATGCATCTAACCAGCCACACCAACCAAATCAACCCTGGTATCATTGGAATTACAATGTCTCAGGCACATTGCCACCATATCTAAATGTATACCTACATCTGTCAAAAGTCAAAGCCAACATTGACCAAGGCAATAGTTGGTTTGATGTCTATGGAGATTCTCAGTCATCCAGGTCATGGTTGTCCAAAGGTGTTTTTAAAAGGCAACCTGACTTTCTTTGTTTTTCCTCAAAGATGTTTCGCCTCTCATCTGAGAACTTTGAAGAACCGAAGAAGCTTCTTGAATGAAAAGTGAAACATCTTTAAGGAAAAACAAAAAAAAATCCAGTTGCCTTTGAAAAGCATGTTTCAGAAGAGTAATTTATTTATTAATCAATACACTTTAAAAATAAGCCAAAATATAAGAGATCTGCAGAGAAACTCAATAAATTAAAGAATCTGAAGAACTGAGTTAATAAATGTGAACAGAGCTGTGGTTTTTTTTCTTTGAGAAAGTTAAAAATAAACTCATTGCTAGGGCTAGACAGTGACTATCCATTTAAGGTTTGTTACAAAATTCAAATGTGAAATAACAATCTTCTCTCTAAAACAGCATCTGTTCTAGAAATGGAAATGATCAGTGTTTATTAAAAAACAGATGCAAGGCAGGATATTATAACACGGTTTGTTTAATGTTTGTTCAGCTTAACTTGTTTAACTGGAATAGTATTTTGGGGAAAGCTGCTCATAGCAATCCTGATTTTCAACATCCTACTCAGAAATCTAATTTGTGCTTCAAGAGCTGCAGGAACACATTGTTTTGATAGCTGAAACAGAAAGGATAGCAGCCAACTGCCTACATGTGGCATCTTGCCAGGATTGAACCTGATTTTTGGGAAGGAGCCATAACATAATGAACCAAGGCTGGCTAACTCCAAAAAACATCTACAAAAGCCAGAATAGAATATGAAAGAGTCAAACACAAACACTACAAAGTGCATTTTTGCTCATGTTTTACTCATGTTTTGGAGTCATAAGCACATATTGCTTAGATTAAATGGATCATATTGATACTAAACTATTCTTTCTTTTTTAGTTACTGTCCTAGATTTCAGTTATTTATTCCACAAACTGTTTCCTTTCCTTTCTCTGTTCATAATGCAGCATTTTGGCTGTTAACTTTTACAACTACCCAGTTTCTTTTTATGGTGCTGTACATAATTCAATAATGAAGTTAAAGTTCTATAGGTATGCTTGGTTTATATCAATTTTTGGCCATGGATCTGCATGATCACACCATATGTTTTGTATACTAAAAATGGCAAAATGCTTTTTTTCTAGCATCTTTCTTTCCCTGGAATTAATGTGATATGCATGTGATTTGAAGTTTAGATTAATCAACCATCCATATAACAATATCAGATAGCATGGAAGTAAAGAAAAAGTACTATTAGAGAAAGATATTCTCCATGTGACATTTCTTTGTTCCTTTTAACAATAATCTATCACTAGGTAATTGAGAGTCAATATTGCTTTCATGAAAAGCCATTGAAGTTTTCTAGAAAGAGTCCTCTTCATTCTCCTGTCCCTTGGGTCTGGAAAGTTTCTTTTTATTTTCTGAGTGATGCTGGTGATTGATTTTTGGAAACTTGAGAATGATATTTGAATAGTCTCAGCTTTTCTGACCTATTTTTCATAATTGCCTGATAAGATATATCATAATGGTTTCTTCTTCAGAACATCTGAAAAACAGATTAGAAAAATAGAAGCCTCTCTCTCTCTCTCTTTCTCTGTTCTAAGGTAACATAAAGGAAACAGTAACTTAACAAGAACAAATAAATAAACAAATAAATTATATTAACATGACTGTAATTTGCTTGTTAACATATTTTAGACAGCAGTTTGCTTTAATCAAACAAAAAGAATTATTTCAGAGAGATTTTTTTCCCTAGATGTTAGCAAAATATTTAGCTTGCAACCTTAAATATTAATTGCAGTTCTAGTGTAGTATTTCTTTTTCTTCTTCACTTGACATAGCCTATGCCTCATGAAATTGTCTCCTTTTTACATTTAACTAAGAAAAATTAAATGATTGAATTACTAAATAAAGCATAGGATTATATGCACAAATTGGCCTTTTTCCATACATCTGCTCTGCAATCTATTTACTATTTAGATGCTCTGTTGCACTGGAAAAAATGCTTTTTTTAAAAAAAAGATACTCTTTCTTTTAACCAATGCCCAACCATTTTAGCTGAAACCAGCCCCCCAAAAGGAAAAACTACTATGAATCTGTCTTTCCCTACTTCTCAACCAGTGCAACCTGTTTAGAAGATATTATGGTCAAGGGGCCAAGGTTGGCTGAACACCTCTACCTCAGCTCTTCCATGTCATTCCATGTATGACCAAGCTTATTTCCATACTAAATTGTGACCCAAAATATGGCTAAAATGAGTTTAGATCATTTGTTTCCTCCAGGACTTCCTGTAGCTGCAACCAAGTGATCTTCTCAACAACTTCCCTTAAAATGGAAATTTAAAATTATTGGTTCCAAAGATGGCCTCTTGTGGATGGATGGATGTAAAACAAATACTTTTACATTTAAAATAATATTCTGAATGTATATTATCTATCACAGGGCTAATATACTAGAAGCAGATCATTTTAATCAAATTTCTCTTTGTGAAAATTCACTAAGATTCATCATGAATTTGATATTTATTTCCATTTATTCCCATGCAAATAAACAGTCCTGTTTAAGCTACATCCATTTAACTTGTTCAGTTTCTGAATCACATTTTAGTACCAATTTGCATATAAATTCTTATAGATAAGGGATAAACCTACCTGTACTTATGTTTGTGTATCTGCATGTGTGTGCTTATATGTCTCATACTTTTAATAACATTATAAGCTTATATGTCCCATATTTCTAATAGAGTGGACTTTTTAAAAAAAATAATAGTAGTTTTTCTTTTCCTATTGATCCAAAGATTTTTATGTAGCCTTCTTTAAGTCCTTCTTCTTCGAATGACACAATCATGATATAGTATAATCCAATCTGTAATCCAGTTCAATAACCAGCCTTATAGTATAATTTCAGATATAGTACAGTTTATTTTAGCTAAAATCTTATGTTTTATTCCTGGTTGTTTATTTACTTAGATTTAATTGCTTATTTTTGCAGCTCATTACTGAACTTTTCAGTAATTTTAATGGGATTATTTGTAATAGAAAATTAACCTTTAATAATCATTTTTACTGGTATCCTTCTAACTAAGGTAGGTTTATTATTTTCCATTTATGTATACCTGTCTGATGCTCTTTGAAATCTGCAAATGATTATTTTTTTTCAAACAAATGCTTATTATTTCTAGTTCATTAATTCCCGAGGATATAATTGGTTTAAATCTAATGTTAAACCCTGTATTTATTTGAAATATTGTTCATCTTTGGATAAATTCCATTTAATCATATTTTGTAAGCCTTCCAAACTCACTAGAGTGAATGGGCAGCCATATAAATTTTCTAAATAAGTAAGTGTTTATTCTTAATGAATGTGCTGTGATAATGTGAATGTCCATAATGGTTTGCTGTTTATATTCCATTAGTAACTGAAGAGAATCCTTTAGAGAATTGTTAAGTACATATCATTAGTATATATGTTAACTTATATTCTTATTGCCATTTAATTCTGGAAAATTTACTATTCTGATGAATCTTTCTGCAAATAGTTTTTAGAGCCAGTAACAAGGAGAAAAAAAGAGGGCACCAGAGTTGGTATTCAGCAGGTTCTGACCAGTTCTGGAGAACCGGTAGCAGAAATTTTGAGTAGTTCGGAGAACTGGAAAATACCACCTCTGACTATAGATTTATAGTATCCTTCCCCTGCCTCACCCACCAAGCCGCGCCCACAGAACCGGTAGTAAAAAAATGTGAATCCCACCACTGGAGGGCACCCGTATTTTGTTCCTTTTGTGATACAGCAGATTTGAACCCATGAAAGATAAAATTATTTCCAATCAGTGATAAAAGATTTGGACTAGAGTTCATCTTCTTTAATGATGACAAAATAAAAGAGCTAGTCCAAAGATTTTTTTTACTCCATTAAGAAAATAATCTCTGTTTTCTCTTATTTTTTTAGTGGTACCATTAAAACCATTCAAGATGCATTATATGTTGTCCTTTATAGAACTCTCTTGGACAAATACCATTTGATCAGAGCTATATGGGGCTCCCCTTGAAGAGCATCCGGAGGCTGCAATTGGTCCAGAAGCTCCCATGTTACACCGCTCCTGCGCGAGCTGCACTGGCTCCCTGTGGCCTTCCGGGTGCAATTCAAGGTGGTAGTGATCATCTTCAAAGCACTCCATGGCTTGGGACCTGGGTTCCTATGGGACCGCCTGCTGCCACCAATGGCCTCCCGCCACCCAGTGCGCTCCCACAGGGTCGGCCTCCTCGGGGTGCCGTCGGCTGGATGATGCTGGCTGGTGGCCCCGAGGGTACGGGCCTTCTCTGTGGGGGCTCCCTCCCTCTGGAATGACTTATCCCCGGAGATACAGGCCATCACCGACCTTCTAACCTTCCGGTGCGCAGTCAAAAGCCACTTTTTCCAACAGGCCGGCCTGGCCTAGTAATAATTGTGGGATTTTAAATTGGTATTAATACTTTATTTGTTTTTATGTGTTTTATGTGTTTTATAAAATTTTATCTTTTGGCCACTAATTTAATCATTTTAAATTGCTTTTAACTTTTGTAACTTTTATAACTTGTACAGTTTTTATCTGGCTGTGAACCACCCTGAGTCCAGCTTTTGGGAGAGAGCGTGGTATAAAAATCCGAATAATAAAATCTGAATAATAAATAAATTTATTCCTAGCAGAGGACTATTTAATCCTATTCAGTCTTCCAGTAAATATAAACATCTCTATAATTCTGGATACTGGGATCACCCCCTTCTTTATAAATCAGATATAAAAGTTGCTTGCCATGATGAAGTTAATGTATGACACTATTTTATTTGTTTAATTACCTGTGTTAATTGGCTTTATGAAAATTTCCTTCAGAATCTGCAGATGGGATATATCTCTCGCTATCCAGATTAAATTAATAGCTATTTTCTCCCATTCTCAGTTATTAAGCCAATAATCTATCTTGTTTATTACCTTCTAACATATTTAATAACATTCTTATTTTCTCTTTCTCATGCTTTGAGATCTAAGTGAATATGATTATCCGTAGGTTTTTTTGTTATAGGTTAGCACTGAGTTATCCTTGTGTTTCGATTTCATTTTTTTTCAAATTGTTCATCAATACAATTGTTCAATATTGAACAGCTTTCTTTCGATGATATAGAATGAATAGTATTTTTAATCACTTTCCTAGATTCCTATATAATGAGTAAAGAAAACATAGGTGGGCAAATTAATTTAGAAGAAGCTCTTTAATTCTGATTGGCACTTCTATTGAATATCATGTTATAGTAATAATATCATTCAATATTCACTTTTCTGATCAATAGTTCAAATTGCATCTATAAGCATATTGGAATGTGCACTTTATAGATGAGTGGAGAATTTCCATTTACCATGATTCCATTTACTGCTTAGCAACAAAGTCAACATCCAGCACATATCCTATTCTTAACTATTTTGAAGAGAAAAAAGGAAAAGGAGATATTTGTATCTCCATGCATCTATAAAAAGTAATGTAATTTAATTTTCAACATATATACCTTTTCAAAGTTATATATATCTCTGGTTTATCAAGTTTTAGAGAAAGCAAAAAAACAAAAACATACATACCCTAAAATCTCATTTTACAATTTCAAGAAGTGATTGACAAATTGTTCATAAAATTTTATTTTATTATATAGATGGTGACTTTATCATGTTTGGTTTGTACCTTTCTTATCTAAATATGTTCTTTAAGACATGCCTATCTTTTATCTATCATCTTTCATGCATCTTTCTGATATTATGGCATATGCCACATTTTAAAAAAAATACCTGAAACCTGTCCTGCACATCTTTTTTTTCGTATATCTCAATGGGTATAAAAGTAGTAAGCCAGAACTTTCATCCCTGCCAATAGAAATTACACAATAGACATGAAGATTATACAGTGCTTAATACAGATTAAATAATTTTGTACTCCTAATAATGCTCATATTCAAACTCTTACAGTGCTAGAATCCACTAGTTTGTGGGGAAGACTCTTGCCACAAAGAAGCAAGAACTCCCATTCACTTCAATCTTTACTTAGAGAAGAAAAATCATGACCACTTCTATGGCTGTTATTATGGATATTTGTAATAATAGCTAAACATGAATGGCCTTTGGAATAGATTTTCAGTTTTTATGCTTGATTTTGAATTAAAATCCAATGAACAATGAGAAGTAAGCATATGCCATACGTTTAGCTGGATATTAAAGACTGTGACGACACATGGATTGAACAACTGAATTGAGTTCCAAGTCACCTTGTAGGGGAGATGGGCAGCATAGAAATTTAATAATAAATAAAATAGACTGATAAAAAGTAAATAGCTCTGCCCTCCCTAATACGATTCAAATGTTCTGGATTGCTGGACCCAGATTGCTTGACCAAGATGTTGGGACCTCCAGTCAAAAACAAATAGAGGACATCAAGTGTAAGATTTAAAGCAAAATATTTCAGATTTTTTACAGAAATAATACTCATGACCCAGTTATAAAATATAGTTAAAATCACATCAATGGCTGAACTATACCATTTAATATATAGAAATAAATAATAGATATGCAGTTAAATGAAAGAAATGAATATTAAAACATAAGCAATATTCATTTTAATAGATATACTGTCACCTAGAAACTTTATATTAAGTCACAGAAAATGAAGATAATTTTCTATTGGTTTTGAAATACTTTCTTTTTTATGAAATTTAAAACAGTTTATGTATCAAGGTAAAGGCAATTTAATACAATAAACTTTTATTAAATTGCCAAAGTTTTATTTTAAATAAATCACATTTTTATTTGCTTTAGAATAGATCAATGGATATATTGTTTTGTTGGTTTAATAGTTTTACTCCTTTGCCAAATAATAGAAATTAGAATAGGTCTATATACAGTGAGAATTATAAAACTATGGAATAGCTTGCCTTGAAATATGATGGGTGCTCCATTGCTAGAGGTTTTCAAGAAAAATTGGACAACCATTTGTCTTAGATGTTATGAAGATTCCTGCCAGGGGCATGGAGATGCACTAAATACTTCCAAGATCCCATCCAGGCCCATGATTCTGTAATAGCTTCTTGGCCTTTTGGCTAAGAACAAGTGTAGTATATGTAATTCTATAATTCACTTCACTTGCAGACACTACAAGACAAGTCACTATTAAAGAATGGTAAACAATCATCCATCAAGAAACATACAGTCCAATTTATTGGCATTCTTTTTTATATTTAATCAGCTAGAGTATCATGAATGAAAGTTTATACAAATTTTTATTGTATTCTATTCTTGATGCTACAGCCATTGAAAACTTTCTTTTAAAAAATATACTAAATCTAATTTTAGAGATCAAATGCATAGGCAATCTCTGATATCACAAGGAAGAATAAAAGATTCCTGGTTGAAAACTTTGAAGTGTTAGAACATTTGGCAATACTGAGCTAGATAGGTCAGTAGTCTTCATAATCTTCTATATTTCTTTTTCTTTTTAATGCATGTTATTAATTTTCTATTAATTACATTCTTTAGTGCTTAATAAACATTGTGTTGTCTGGGTATTGACTTGCTTAACAATACAAATGCCATTCTTACTCTTCACCCCTTTTTTCCAACCAGTGATAAAATAAATTCCAATATTCTGTGTCTTCTTTATATTTCAATATAGGATGTAGGCACAAAGGAATAATTAATTATATTGTTTTGGGCTATTTCTTCTAGTTCTGTATAAATGTACAATCCATTCCTCGCAGATAATGGCCTTTTTATAATCTCTTCCATCTGAAGATTTAACATCTATTGCAGAAATTTTGAGATTGGCCTTTGAAATCTCTTGGTATTTAGGATATGGGATGATTTGCTGACCAGAAAGCACTTTACTAGGACAATTGGGAGATCTCCATATAAATCTGATATCTTATTTAATCAAACTGAGTCTCAAAAATAATGCTTTCTCTGGTAATGCCACTTCTTGGTAATTGTGCTCTTTTCTGTTGTGGAAATGTCTTGCCGTTTCTCATTATATATAGATAACAGCAATTACTATCCTCAAATGGAGTTTGGAAATAATCATCTTTCTAAATCTCTTAAAAGTTAAATTCATTCAATGCTACTTAAACTTATAAATTCTAATTTCCCTTTTTATAGAATAACCAACTACAAAAATTTATGAGCTTCTATGGTGTTTGTCATTTTCCAGTTTTGCTCTTGTGGTATGCAAAATAAAGGAATGGAACTAAATAGACTTTTACTACCGGTATATTGCAAAGTTTTATTCTTGCAGCTTCAAGGTTTTTAAAGTCCCAAAGTCTCTTTCTGTTTGCCTAAACATAAACATGAAAAGAAACTCATGTTCTCATATAAATTCCCCTTGGGACTAATTACATTGATTTCACTTGACTAGCACTTAGATTTGAATTATAGTCATGAATAAGTTAGATCTTAATAAAGTCATGCATAGGATGCAAAAGGCAATGATATACATATAAAGAGGCTGCTTTGTAATAACTAGAAATTAGTATTAATATTATTTTGTATATTAGATTTTTCTACTGGCTCATCTTGTGCATTGTATTAACAATGCATTAGCTCATTTTTTCTGACCTTTCTATGGTGAGGAATTTCCAAACAATGTCAATAATGGATGCCATATATTTATTATGAAAATGTAATAAAACAAATTAATTTTTGAATGTCAGTAACTAAAAGAATTCATTAAGTATACTTGATTTCAAGCTGAGAATCTTTCTCCTTATGGTCACTGTCAAGTTTTAAGGAGATTCTCATACATTTTAGCATTTAGGTTTATCTCTTCCAGAAAAAAAAGTCACAGTTAAGTGTATGATTGCTGTGAGAAAGATCTGAGTGAATCTAGATTGTTTCAAACGATCTGATTTATTGCAAAGAAATAAAAGTACTGTCTGCATTTTTTAATCAGTTTATTTCCCACATTTACAATATGTATGCAGATAACCTTTTGGTGTCATTAAAACTGCATTTGAAAATAAATAATGAATCAACAATGAATTGCCTTTATATATTTACATACTCTTCTACGTACAGTGCACTGATATGCATGAAAATAATACTATTTATTTAGTATTATGTATGTATTTATTATTTTATTATCTAGAAATGATGTTCAGTAGAACAATGATTCTCAATCTTTTCTACCCATAGATCCCCTTTAGTACTTTTTGTGCTATTCCATCATTTTCTATCACTTATTTCTTTTTTCAGATTTTCTGGCCTAAATATTCTTCTTAGCTTTACAACTCTAGGATTGTTAGCAAAAAAGCTTCTTCCTTATGCCTAGGATGCTGACAGAGGTAACCAGGGTCAAAGAAACTGGCAACTCTTTTGACATGACCGAAAATAGTGAATAGTACTATGTTTGTTTTGAATTCCTTTCTGAACTTCAGAATAGACAGCTTAGCCATGACCAGGTTATAAGCTGGAATTCACATATGAAAATGCTTGTGAATTTTACAACATGAACAAATTTATGTTCTTAGTAGCTTAACAACTGATAACTACTATATTATGTAATATATATTATGTGTTTGGATGGGATAGAAGGTTTCTGACTTAGTCCTACCAAAACTGAGTGGTTGTGGTTATTTGGAGCAGATCTGGAAGATTCTATCATTGGTCTTAGATGGGATGGCACTTCAAAGGATGATGCCTATTTAGGGTCCTTACCTGAAGTTGGTCAACTTCATCTGGTGTATCTTTTACAACTCTGCTTCCTGAACTGTATTGATATACCAAGTTTGCTTCTAGATGTGATTCAATGATGGCCACTGTTTATAAAGCCTCTATGGCAGTGGTATCAAACTCACATCATCAAGGCATCATTATGTGATGTATTAGGGCTTTTCCCCCCTTCACTAAACCAGTCTGTGGGTAATACTGTGGTATAGAGCTTTGTGGGCAAACTGCTCTATGGTTATAGAGCCTGGTTACTTGAGGGAACCATCTGACTCTATCTGCCATCTATTGGCATGTTAGAATCCATACTAAAATGATGTTGCTTCCTAAGAGTCAACTAGCTCCAACTCTAGTGGTATTTTCAAGGGTCCTCAAAGTATGGCTTGTGCCCAGGCAATTGGTAAGAATGATATTTGCTTGTTTTCTCTGCCATCTTTTCTTTTCTTTTTTTTGTGTTGCCTTTTTGTTTTTAAATATTTTTGATAATTTTAAAATTACCCACCATCATTGGGAGTCAAGCAGCATATAATTACATAAGGACATCTTAACAAAGATCATATATTCTGCTGTCCTAGGTTATATCTGTAACTATGCTATTCTTAAGTGCACTTAATTTAAGTTTGTTGCATTTGTATGTAGACTTTTTATTAGCTTTCAGTTAGAATATATCTCTGTTTCGCCAGAAAAATACACTGAATGTACAGAATTTGGGGTGTCAGAATGCCCTAACTGCAAAGAGTTTGTTAAGATGCATTGAAAATAATGGCAGCTAAATACAATAAATATCTATTGTCAGATTGATGGATAGACTAAAGTGTATTCCCATGAGCAGTGCTGTTTTATTAATAGAGAATTATTGTGTATAGATCCAGAACCATTTGAGGTACTCTTGCTGTAATAAAACCACAGATTTGTATTATAGAAAACAATATTTAATTCTGATTAATTAGTCTAGTAATTGTGAGTGTATAGCACAAATTGAAGCAAAAACCCTGAAATACATTAATGCTGAAGTAGGTCTATTACTTTGCATAATGTTTTGGAGCACAGAAGAATAGTAAGATGATCCAGGGTTCAGATTAAGCAGTGACACAGCTCTTCGTAAATCTTTAATCTTTCCACCCCTCCATTCATTTTTCTTTGTCATCTCCTTTTGTCTTCTTTTTGAAGTCTTTAATTTAGCTCCCTCTATGTCAAACTGCCAGGAGAACAACAGATTGCTCTTGGGAGCAGTCTCAATTGATTCCTTATACAGAGCTTTTGAAATGAGGCCAAAAACTGCTCACAATTAGACTCAGGGCTGTAGGGTCCCCATTCTAGCTTTGAAAAGGGCTCCTTTGTATAAAACCTGAAAAATGGAGGGCATGGTCAGGTCACAGTTTAATTAACATGCTAAGCACATGAGAGAGAAAATGGATCCAAAAGACAACTATATGATTTAACTTTCTTATATTTTAACAAAGACACTGTGGAAATAATGCAAGATTGTTGGTAATATTGTGGTTTGGTTAGAAGGATTGGCATTTATTTTTATATATTATGTTATACTAAGTACATAGTTGCTTAACTCTTTTTATCTGACAGTATGGAGATATTTCTTTTCTTTTTTTTATCAATGACTTCTTTAAGATTTTTCTACATATGAAGGATGAATATGTATGAACATTGCAAGATATTCTATTATTCACATTTATATTTTTAAACTTAATTTATATTATTAAACTTAAATATTTAATATTTATCAAACTTAAATATAAATATTCATTGAACAAGATTCAGTTCAACACACACATTTTGTAATTCTGTATGAATCTTACTATAAGTACATCTACCAATTTCTATTCAAATTTATTGCTATGTACAATAATTTTGTTATCACAAAATTATTGTGATACCAATATGTCATACTAATATATTTTTGCATTTCTGAAATTTATATAGTCTTATCATGATGTACCAATGCCTATCAGATTTCTAGTACATTATTTGAGTAATTGCTACCAAAACATGCCATTTAAACTGCAGCATGAAATATCCAAGTGATTTGCATCCCGCATGCCATTTTCCTTCTCATTTTATCAGGTTTTAGTACAATGGGAAAAATGTTCTATTCATGTCTACAATTGGGCACATTTCTTTAATAATACACAGGGATTATTTTCATGTGCAATGAATATGAATTAAGTCTGGCATTGAACTCCTTGGGAAGGACTACGGATGAAAGTTTTGTTAACATACAAATAAAGGTGTGCAAGAAATTCCAAGGGCCATCTTGCAAAATATTGTTTTGAAACCATGCCGTATATTTCTGTGACTGTCTTGGTCTTCCAAGACCAAAAGAAATAAACTTCCACCAGAATTATGATACCTCAGCACTTTGAGCCCTAGGGTCTGAGAAAAATATATATTGTCCTGTGTGATTACCTATATTTGTATACTATGTTTAGACATAATACATAATATACGAACCAGATTCTATGCAGTTATTGGTGATTTTGTTTTAATTGGACAGAGTTTTCTACTCAGTATTCAGCAGATACCTGGGAAAAACACCTGTGGTCAAGATAGGATTTGAGGGGAAAACAAGACTCTGATCAGCAGAATTTTCCAATAATTTTTCTTTGTAACCACATTTTAAAGTAAATGAAGTGATATATATTAAAATCTAAAGTGAGGGTATGGTGAGATTAAAGTTAAAATAGCATTACTGCCCAAATTAGCACATTTGAGTAAAAAAAAACCCCTTACCTATTTCAGTATATATTTGTATTCTTATGGATAATTGAAATATCTGACAGCCATTGAGATTTTGACAATTGCATAATTTATATTGTCCTATTTGCTAACTAGTAAACTAGTAAAACAATCGAAGGAAATACTAGGAAAATGTTGATATTACTATTCAGACCAATCTTTATTTTTTATGAACAAATACTTCTGATTCCTTTTTAAAATTGAAATGATTTGCTCTTGATTTGGTCATCCAACTACCCAAATTAGGAAGCAAACAGGATGTTTGATGAAAGCAAGATCTTATTGATGTTTAAGAATCCAAGATCTTATTTAATTTATATTATTTTTGATTCCAGCAATTAGAAATGCTTGCATAGAACCCAAACAAGTTAAGATAAAACTATATTTGAATGTCTATGAATAATCTCAATCATCCAGGTCATGGTTGTCCTAAAGGTGCTTTTTCCAAAAGACAAGTGGACTTTCTTGGTTTCTTTTTTTTTTGTGTATGTGTGAAACATTTCACTTCTCATCCAAGGAGCTTCTTCGGTTTTAACACTATCCCAGTTAAAACTGACTAAGCTTCTTTTGTTGAGAAGCAAACTGTTTTCAAAAGAGAAGTAACAAAGATAAGAAAGTCCACTTTGTCTTTTGGAAAAAAAAGCAACCTTTAGGACAACCATGACCTGGATGATTGGACATTGTTCATAGACATTGCATATATACGTTGTGATGTTTATCTTGTCTTGGTTCTATGCAACATTTCTAATATGGTGCCGAATCACAAAATAATAATACAGAATCTTGGATTCTTAAACATTTTGCCTTTGGAAAAAGCACCGTTGGGACCAACTTATATAACTTAAATATTCTTGCATATCCAGCGTACAGAATTTTAATTACAATAGTGCACACAAAACTCATAGTAGTGTGGAATAATGAGAATTTAATCTTTTTCTAATTATAGCTTTCTAAACATACTGCTTTTTCCAAAGAGGTATGTTTGCTCTGTTGTTAATATACCAGTAGCATGAATAGAAATAGGAATTGATTCTTCCAAAGTCAAACAATAGTTTAAGAAAATATGTTTTTCTTTGGATCACAAGAAGAAGGGTTGATAATTAATTTCCCTATCATTTCTTATGATCCTATGTGTTATATCTCCCCAGCTGATGATACACTAGACATTGAATATCACACGTGTAATACTTGGAATAACAATGAATTTGCTAAACAAATGCTAAGCATAAGATCAAAAATTCCACCTACCTTGATGGGGGAAGTGAACATAAACATTTTAGTATCAATGTCACATTGGAAGATTTATTATATATCAGTTATTTAGTTGACATCACTGCTTTCAGAGTTTGGAAATTCTGCTGCTCTATCTCTTCATTTTTAGTTATTTTCACTGTAAAGTAATAGGTGCAGAAATTTGAAAGCTATCTTTGAATAAGACGCTGTAACAAAAATTAGAATCTCTGCCAATCCTCCTAACTCAGACTGAAAAGCTACAATCTGTTTCTGCACTCTGAAGAACATGGTGTTAGGAAAGACTCATTATCTTTTAGTCATCACAACTGTCAAGGGCATTTTTTTTGTTGTTAACAAAAACAGCATTTTGAGTTTTGCAGCTTGGGAGCTCCAGAGCTATAATTTTATGAGCTTGTAGTGAAGTATGATGGCCTTCACCTGAGTTGGCATCTGCTCAGGGGAGTGTAGTCCTGGAAGCTGATGCTGGGAATGGTTGTTACTAATGACAGGCCAGAGAATTGATGTCTTTAGAAAAATAAAAGGATGCTGAGAAAAGGGCAAAGTTAGATCATCCCACTGGAAGACTTTAAACATATTTGCGAGATTAGATTGCAACAAGCAGAAAAGTAAGTGTATTCTATGGAATAGAGTAGAAAAGATAAGTTACAAGTTTTGTTTTTATGCCTCTCTTGCTTTATTGTGATGCAATTTGTTGCTATTTTAATTGTCCTTCTCATCAAATGATGGTGATGGTAGGTTTTCTTTTCTTTTGTTCTTACTTATTTTTTCTTCATAAAAATAAAATTATTTCTATATTGATTTCTACCAGCAGAGTTTTTTTATTTTTCCAGTTTTTAATAAGTTTATTTTGAGCTTATGCTCAATTGAAGGGTTGCTTTTGGCCTGTACACATCTACTGAAAGGCTCCTAAGATGGCTGTTTAGAGTTTTGTTGAATATCATAAGGAAAGGAGCAAAGAAGTTGAGGTTTGTATTTCTGTTGGAGGCCTGACAGAATGGGATGTCTGACTCCTGTTCTAAAGCAGAAAAGATTAGGGGTAAAAGTTCGGAATTCTAAGTGAGCCTCCCAGACAGTGGGTGAGATAACAAGGTTGTTCTGATTATAACACAACAGCTTTTGGCTTTTTGCTTTTTTTAAAAAAATCGTTGAGAGTTGAATACAGACTTGGAAAAAGCAATCGGGAATAGTTACATGTGTGGCAAATCCCTAGAGTATGGGTTTATCCAGTGAAATTGACTACAGAATTGAGATTGCTATAAACTACTTCTTTACACAATGCATACTTTAATCAATGGAATTAACTTCATTGAAATGTGGTGATGGCTGTCAGATTATGTAGCTGTCAGGAAGATTTGCTGTTTATTTAAAGCATGTTTGTACTGTTGTTTACAAAAGGATCTGAAAAGCTTACTTACAATTAGTGAAACACACAGACATAAACTGAGCTGAGAAAATCAATAGAAGGTAAGATTATCAATGACCTCAGGTGATAGAGGTAAAATATCTTTTGACTTCAAGTTCGATAATAATGTTTCATAAACCTGCGTATGTTACTTTCTTGACAGCAATATGGACATGTTTGCTACTGCCCTCTACTGGTAGCTTTAAAAATAAAATCCTGGTGCAGTCTTACATTCCTGGTTCCTTCAGAGTTCCCAGGCAAGGATTTACCTGCTTAGCAAAATGTTGATATCTTGATTATATCTTCTCAATGTCAGGCTTCTTTTCAATCTCAATTAATGTGAAATTGATACAAGCAAATATTATTGTCCTGACATCTTACATAAGGATTTGTGGAAAACGGAAATAATAATTTACTATTTAGAGGTTGTGAGACATTGGCTGATACAAGAAAACAAACAAAAATCCAGCAGTGCCAAAACTGCTTTGACAGCATTACTTGAGTTTTGAGTATTAAATATTGTCCTTGACATTTTTAAAACTCAAATTATATGGTATGGCTGACAGTGAATATATCCCTGAAAATTCTAAATTTTTACAGTTCTGTAAATTAGCAAAATCTGGATAAGAAAAAAAAAAAAAAAGTAGTTGTATATTATGTACTGTGTAAACAAACATATTTTTCATCCCATGATGCTAATATAACTTTCTATTCACAAAGTATTTCTATTCATGCATAAAACTTAAAAGCACCTTATCTTCTCTTAGTATAATATGGATTGTTAAAAACTCTTTAATACTATTATTTTCTGTGAAGATTAGTGCTAGCAAAATGCCAATTGTTAACTAAGCTGTCTATTAATATTGGATTATTGCTGGCTTTGGTTTGTAATAATTAAGTCAACTCAATCCTGCTAAATTGCTTGACTTTACTATGCGTTATATATGTTTGGAGAACAAGGCTAAGGTTCATGTTAACTCTGTTTTATAACCATTTGTGAGGCAGTGTTTGGAAATAATGTTAGTCAAAATGAACTTAGCTACTAAAACCTAATTAAGATAGTTATCTCTTAGCAAACAAAGATAGCATATTTGTACAGAAGCTAATGGAATTTAACAAAGGAATTGGTGCTACTTGCAAAAACTGTTCATATTTTCAAATATGCAGAGACAACACTAAGTTGCCAGCAATGAGAATTGGGGAATGACACATATATATATGAGTTTACATTGAAAAATGTATTATGACATACTATACATACACACATTTACAAAATTAAATATTTATACATGTATTCATTTATATCCTCCCTTATTATTTTTTCAAATAAATTCAAGGTAGCAAACATATCCAACATATCTTTCCTCCTTCAATTTATCCCAGAACCACAGCCCTGTGACATAGATTGGCTGAGACACAGTAACTGGCTTGTTCCTCATTTAGTCTTCTGAAAATGTATGTCTGAAAAGAATTCAGATTTCTTGTTATTAATAATAAAATTGTCAGTTGTGACTTATGATATGGAGCCATCAGGATTCAAGAATTCCAATGACAAATCCGCATACAGACAAGAAGTTGTACAACTTGCCTCGTGGTGTAACCAGAACAACCTGGAACTAAACAGATCAAAACTGTAGAAATGGTGGTAGACTTTAGAAAAACCCTCCCATATTATCCCTTCTTACAATACTAGACAACACAGTATCAACAGTAGAGACCTTCAAATTTTTAGGTTCTATTATATCACATGACTAAAATAGACACCTAACATCAAAAACGTCATCAAAAAAACACAACAAAGAATGTTCTTTATGGGCCAACTCAGAAAGCTCAAACTGTCCAAGGAGCTGCTGATACAGTTCTACAGAGGAATTATTGAGTCTATCATCTGCACTTCTATAACTATCCAGTTTGGTTCTGCAACCCAACAGGACAGACACAGACTTCAGAGGATAATTAGGACTGCAGAAAAAACAATTACTATTACCTGCCTTAAATCAAGGACCTGTATATTGCACGAATCAAAAAGAGGTCTGTGAAAATATTTACAGACCGTTCACATCCTGGACATAAACTGTTTCAACTCCTTTCCTCAAAATGATGCTATAGAGCACTGCACACCAGAACAACTAGGCACAAGAACAGTTTTTTGCCAACTCTGCTAAACAAATAATTCCCTCAACACTGTCCAACTATTTACAAAGTCTGCACTACTATTACTATTAAACTTCTCATTACTCCTTATCACCCAACCCCTCTCACTTGTGACTGTATGACTGTAACTTTGTCACTTGTATCCTTACAATTTATATTGATTGTTTTCTAGTATGATTTGATTGCTTATTGTACCCTATGACTTTTATTAAGTGTTGTACATTATGTTTTTTGACTCTTGATGAATATATCTTTTCTTTTATGTATACAGAGAGCATTTGCACCAAGACAAATTCCTTGTGTGTCCAATCACACTTGGCCAATAAAAGAACTCTCTCTTCTCTTCTCTATTCTCCACATTAATTTCCTGCCCTTCATAAATCATATCACCAGTTCAGAATAGACACAAGTCATTTGTTTTGGCTTATCTAGAATGGTTTGACTTTGTGTAACATTTTATTTATTTTATTTGTCAATTGCTTACAAGATAATAGGTATAAGTATACATAGTTATGAATACATGGATACATATAAGAAAAATAAAATATAAAAGAAACAATAGGACAGGGACGGTAGGCACGTTGGTGCGTTTATGCACGCCCCCTACAGACCTCTTAGGAAAGGGGTGAGGTCAATAGTAGACAGTCTAAGGTTAAAGTTTTTGGGGTTTGGGGAAGAAACCACAGAGTCAGGTAGAGTATTCCAGACATTAACCACTCTGTTGCTGAAGTCGTATTTCCTGCAATCAGGTTTGGTGCGATTAATCTTGAGTTTGTATCTATTGTTTGCTCTAGTGTTGTTATGATGAAAGCTGAAGTATTCATTGACAGGTAGGACATTGCAATGTATGATTTATATACTATACTTAGATCGGACGACGGCGGCGTAGTTCAAGGTTTTCTAGGTCTAGAATTTCAGTCTGGTGGCATAGGTATCTGCAATGAGTAGAGGATGTGAAGAACTCTTCTTGTAAATATTTCTGGACTTTCTCAACTGTGTTATATCAGATACGTAAAGTGGGTTCCAGAATGATGAGCTGTATTCGAGTATTGGTCTAGCAAATGTTTTGTATGCTCTGGTTATTAGTGTAATATACCAGAGAAAAAAGCTATGTAAGATTAGGTTAACAACTCTTAGCCCCTTCTTTGGCTATGTAGTTACAGTGGGCTCTAGCACTTAGGTCATTTGAGATGAGTACCTCAAGATCATTTACAGAGTTTGGGTCAATCAACAAGGTCTGATATCGCCTGTATTTTATTTTCTGATTTTTTTGCCAATATGTAGGCCAGAGCATTATTTGTTGAGATTTGAAGTTGCCATTTGTTTGACCTTCTGATACGTAGTCAAGGTCTTTTTGAAGGGTAGCGGTATTTTCTGTGGTGTTGAATAGCTTTTCATCATCAGCGAAGAGAACGCAGTGCTCTTGATATGATCACAGAGGTCATTTATGTAGAGTATGAAAAGAGTTGGTCCTAGAACACTGCCTTGGGGGACACCACTGTTGGACAGGTATAGAAATTGTATAAGACTCTTCCCAATTTTTGACCATTGTTGTCTGTTTGAAGGAATGCTTCTATCCAGTTATGCAGGTGTCCAGAGATACCATAAGATTTAGTTTTAGGAGTAGTTTGTCATGTACCACTGAATCATATGCATACTTAAAAGAAACAAATTCATCAGCCGATTAGCTGGGAATAGATGGGGGCAGGGCCAGTAGAGGTGGTATTTTCCGGTTTCTCCGAATTACTCAAACTTTGCACTACCGGTTCTCTAGAACTGGTCAGAACCTGCTGAACACCTCTGGTGTTGGTCCTGTGAATAAGCCATTTTTGGCATTGGCTAATTCTGTCTCAATTTATGTTTTATTGAAGAATACGCAACACTTTTTTTCCTTAATAACTCTGTTTAGTTCATGCAACTGAGATGCAAGATGGAAGAAAACAGAATGAAGGAGATGCAAGTATTGCAAACGTTCTCGATTGCTCTTCCCAAAGGGAAGTGCTGTTTGCTTTTTTGCTTTCTGCAGACCTAGTCCTATATGGCCCATGTATTAACTCAATCTTTTTCCAACTACTGTAGTTTAAAGTTTGTCCAATTGGATTCCCTTTTCAGAAAGTTAATGAACAGATACAGTACATGAGTGAACAAGCTTATTACATAATTTATTCTGTCAGTTGGAAACATAGAAGTAGATACCAATGACTCTAGAATTCCAACTACTTTACCAGCAATGATCTTAACAGGAATTTTTATTCTGTTCTGTGTTAAGAACATTTCATTTCATCTACATGTGTATGTTTGTTTTTTCCACAGATACCCAATCAGATATTGTATATATAAAATGTTTGCTCATAAGTATGGGGTATGAGACTATGTGAAAATGCTTCTGTATGTACATTCGTAGATATTTCCATTCCCCTTGGTTGCATCTGTGTTTATGTATGCACTGGGAAACATACTGTGGGATACATATACTTGCTCTGGATCATGTAATAATAGAGAATGGTTTAGTATGGCTAGCAGCATTTTGATTTGCTGCCCATGTACTATAGAATTGGCAAAAAAAAATTGGAACATTTTTCTCTGCAGTGACAAACTGACAAATTTTCAATTGGATGTGTCTATCCCATCCCAAAATTTGATTCTGTTCGGTGCATGTTTTGGAGGATAAGAGTTCCAAACTAATTTATATAATCTCTTTCCAAAATGATGTTGAGTTGGGAAGAAATGACATGAAATGAAAGAAAAATAAATGTTAAAACTAATTATAATACATGCATAAATAGGTAGTCTTTAAACAAAGCATTATATCTTGAGCACAAGAATGACATTGATCAGTTTTGAAATTATCTTGATATAGTTCCAGTACATAAGAAGGGAACAAACATATACTGTATCATCATTCCCAAGATATGTTGCATAATCGTTCCATCATTAAAAAATGTTTTTGCTGTGGTTCCTACTCATTAATCCTTAATTTTTCATATTATGGTAAAACTAAGTTTTATCTTATGTACTTCTCATATTCACTTAAAACAATATATCCATATTCAATACTATATTAACCAACTCATGGATATTAAACCAAAATGGGAATCAGAAGTGTTTTTTTTCATCATTTCTAGCATAATGAAGTTAATAATCAGTATTTTTAAAGATTCTTTGAGGTGTCCAATAAAGGAAAAAAACCAAATAAACTTTGTTAAAAGGTGACCATGGGCCAGTCATCTACTCTCAGTCCTAGGAAGGAGATAGAGGCAAACCAGTTCTAAAAAATCTTTATTGTAAAGTTGAAAGATTGTAAGGATTTCTCCAGACAGCCACAAGAAAACAACAAAATTAATATGAAAATAAAATTATGCCCACTTAATGAGACATTACATTTTTCACAGTTCATTCTGATTTAATTTATTAAATTATTATTAAAAGTTATTAAATCTCCAATTCTAGCTTAATTGTTTTTAAGGCTACAAGTACTTGGCTTTTTTTTTTTTATCATACCCAAAATGTGTGTCTTTCAGGAATCTATTCAAATAGGATAGCTACATCTATGTTGAAATATGGCAATTTTAACTATATTTCTATAATTGTAACTTAAGTGGCTTCACCCAAAATAAAATGTCAAACTGATATCTTGTATATTTTTGTAATTTTCCTCCTCTTCTCTTGCAATGTTGATTTCCATTTTGTTTCAGTTGGTTGTTGTCACTGTATTTATTTGTCATGTCTCAAAAAAAATTGTAAGTTCTGGTTAAAGCACTTTTATTTAGTTTCTAAAAGTTAGCAAAAACCATAGTAGGTTGAGTTACTCTTAAAGTTACAAAGACAGATATATTTTTAATGTAAAATATTAAATATTAAATTTAAATATTATTAGTTAAATATTAGCCTACATTTAGTTTTATTTAAAAAAATAGGCAACAAATTTAAAAATGATATAACTGTTGGAGTTGGAGTACATCAAAATTCAACATCCTATTTCCGATAGAGGAGAATATTTGTAACTCATTTTGAAATGAGGATTCTTTGGTACCCTTTGAGCTTGGTTGTTTTCTTCACACATCATCTGATGATGTTACCTAGTTTGAGTAATGAAATGTCTTCAAGAAAACAGCCAAGCTCGGAGAGCACCAAGGATCTCTCACATCCTATTTCATAAAATGATCTCACAAGTCTACTTGATGAATGCATAAATCACAAAAGTGACAGCTTCCTGTGTCTCACCAGCATTTCTATAAAGCCATTGAAGCTGAAGGTCTTTCCATCCATCTATCCATCTTTAAGAGAAGGCACTGTTGGCTAAAGCATTTGCTTTTTTGGTACCTTATTCATAAATAATAAATATTTGTTTAGTAAAATTCTATACTCCTTCACCATTATTTTCCTAATTAAGGACACATATACATATCAATTACATCTTTAGGAAACTGCCCATGTATAAGTTTTATCTTATTTGATTTTTTTAAAAAAGAATAAAAATGAACACATCACATCTGAATATGGAACCTGAAAGAAAATTCAAAAATGCATGCAAATCTAATTTGGTTTGGAAACTGATAATTTTGTCATAGCTTTTTAGGAAGAAATCACACAGGTGGTTCTAAATGCTTAGAAATCAAGGAAGCAATTTCTAAGCTACAAAAAGAAAAGGCAGAAACCCTGCCCTCCCTTTATGGCATCACATTTCCTAAAGAAATTAATGCTCTCCTGCAACTCTCAGCCGGCTGGCCCCCTTTTCTCCCTTGCTGCTCCTCCTGCTAATGCTGGCCAGGCACTGCAAAGTGCCAGGAATGGTTGCTAATCAGCTCAAATTGCTGGCAGCTGGGCCTTCTTCCAGTTGATCAGATAAGTTCAGCCAGACTTCTCAAATAACTGGCACTTTTGGGCTCTCAGAGCAGAGCAGTTTAGCAAGCACTGGCAAATAGTTCTTGATTAAAGGAACCATAGTTTATAGCTTCCACAATGCTAAGGAAGACAGGAGAAAGAGCCACAAACTGGACAACTGACATGTAAAACAAAATAAGTCAATCCACAGAAGAAGAAGAACCGTAGTAATAATCTCAGAAAGGACTCTCCTTACTTTCCTGGAGAATAAAATAATAAAAGAGAGGATAATAAAATGAGAGGAGAGGTGGAATAGTTTATATCTTGCAAGATTCTGTTAATGTACGGAATACATTCAAAGTAGGGTTGCATATCATAGTTGTGCTTCTTGCCCGCACTAGCTTAAAGGACTTGCTAGCAGCTTCTGGCTTAATAAGAACTAAGTTTTTATCAAATGGTTGCTTCCTCTTTCTTTCCAGGAAGGGAAGACATGAGAAAAAGTCTGGGAATACAGGTAGTCCTGGACTTACAACAGTATGTTTAATGACCCTTTGAACTTACAACAGCACCGAAAAAGGTGATATGTGACCATTTTTCACACAACCATTGCAGCATCTCCATGGTCACGAGATTCAGCCACTTGGCAACTGACCCATATTTATGACTGTGTCCTGGGGTCACGTGATCCCCTTTTGCAACCTTCTGACAAGCAAAGTCAATAGGGAAATCAGGTTCCCTTAACAACCCTTGCTGCCAACTTAACAAATTTATTTATTTTTATTTTGTTATTTATATAAATGCAGGAATTCACTTAACAACTGGGGTGAGAAAGGTCATAAAATGGGGCAAAACTCACTGAACAACTGCCTCGCTTACCAACGGAAATTTTGGGCTCAATTGTGGTTGTGAGTCAACTGTATGTACTGTTATTGGCTGAAGTGGTCAAAACAACAGCTATTCCTTTCAAAGAAAGCCAGGTTTTAAGTTTTTTGAAGGCTAGGAGGGTAGTGGTCTAACAAACTTCAAGGGAAAGGATATTCCACAGGGCAGGAGTGAAAAACATACTTTCTAGATTCCATACAATGGCAATCTTAAAGAAACTTGAAGCCTGCCACCCTATCTTATCTGAAAGGATCGGTAAGTGCCCTAAGGAGAGGTGGTCCTACAAATAACCCTGTGCCATATAGGATTTTAAAGACAATAACCAGTACCTTGAATTGCATCCAAAAGGAAACTGGGAGCCAGCACATTTCTCATAATAGAAGTGTTATATGAGCAAACCTAGGGTAGTCATCATTGCATGTACTACTGTAAAGGTAGTTCTTGATTTACAACAGTTCTTTATGTGACTGTTCAAAGTTAGGGTTAGGGTAACTGAAAAAAAGTGACTCGTTACCCTTTTTCACACTCACAATCATTGCAGCATGCCAATGGTCATGTGATCAAAATTCAGATGTTTGGCAACTGGCTCATATTTATGACAATTACAGAATCCCAGAGTCATTCTTTACGATACCTACCTATCCTTCGAGATCAGATACGCTGGCAGGTGCCTAATTGCTTTTGTGACCTTTTGATAAGCAAAGTCAATGGGAGAGTCACTTAACAATCATGTTATTAAGTTAACATCTGCAATGATTCACTTAACAATTTGGCAAGAAAAGTGGTAAAATAGGGAAAAACTCACTTAACAAATGTCTCACTTAGCAATATAAATTTTGGCTCAGTTGTGGTCATAAGTCAAGGGCTACGTGTGTTCTGGGCCTTTTGTAACTTCTAGGTGGTCTCCAAGAGCAGCCCCACTGCAGCAAACTGCATGGGGGGTTTATAGTTTGAAATGTTTGCTTTCTGAATTCCATAACAATAAACTAAAGGATGCAAATACTGAAATATAACTGAATTTCAATTTACATTAATTTAGAAACTAAATTAATAAGGAAGTATACATTACAATACAAACTAGGCTGATTTTTTCCAGCCTCTTATGGCACAACATAAGTTAAATATTAATCTAACAGTACATTATGATGACTGTTGAATGCTAATCTTTTGTCCTTTATGCCTATTAAAAAAGTGCTTTGTCATCAACTTTAAATTGACTTTTTTTACACATTGGCAAAAACATAATCTAGAAATGGGCATACACTGAGAGGGACAACTGATGGAGCATGTAATATATTATCAAGACCTGTCTTGTGTGCATGTGCCAACATGGCGGCCGGACACTAGTTGCAAGCTCCGCCGACCGCTCCGCACTCCAGGTCGGGCCTGCTCTCCCTCCTGGGGCCTTTTGGGGTAGGTGTTGGTGGCCCGGGAGGGGGTTTGGCACGGCTGTAGGGGTGTGAGAGCGGTCGGCGGGATGGCCCGGGCGGCCGAGTGGGCGGTCTGGTCGGCGGATGGGATTGTCAATGTTTTGCTTTTTGCTGCGCCCGTTCCGCTTCGCTTGCTGCGTTGTTTGTCGCTGTTTATGTGTATTCGGCCTGGCCTGGTGTCGAGCTGTCCCTGCGGACCTGGTTGGTTTTCCCTCATCACGCCTCGGTCTTTCGAGGGAAGATGGCTTGGGCTGACGTTTCGGCTGGCGCTTTGGCGCTGACGAGACTGTTTTCAACGTTGGTGTTCAGGGCCCTGCCGTTTCCAGCGCTGGTATTCATGGATCTGGGGATTGGGAGTGACTTGATGGTGATTTGGAGGCCTGGATTCGACCCTGACTGGCCCCATGGCCTGGGCCCTGGTTTGGTGGGCTGGGTTCGCGGTGGCAACGGCAATGGCATGGAGAGTCGGGGTCAACACCAATGGGTTTGCCTGACCTATTGGAGCGACCGGCTTTGGGGCTGTTATCCTGGGCCTGGCCAGCCCCGCCAGGAGTTTCAACGATGTGGAGAGGGCCAAGAACGGTTCTCGATGGCCTTGGCGTTGTCCGTTGGGTCCGAGTTCTGAGAGAACAACTACCCGAGTGATAGTGGCATCCTTGGCTGGTGTGGCCCTGCCGGGGGTGGAGACGGTGGCGATGGCCCGAAGACCTCGTGGTGGCCTGGCCTGGTTCCGTCTGGCCCAGTGGCGGGGGTGCCTAATGTGAGGACGACGCTGGCCCTGGTGACTAAGATCAGAACTCCGGTGTTGGCGACATCATTAACTGGAGCGAACGGGCTGCCTCCCCAATCTTGTTTGTATCAACGCTGGCAACGATGTCGAGGACAGGGGTTATTTGTTAACCGGGACATCGGGAAGGGTCAGCCTCGAACTGGCCCTTCTCCTCTTCAACCTCGACTTCAGTTATCACCAACTACATCTGCTGGACACCGTGTGGCTGACCTGATTGTATAGTCAGCGGCGGACTTGAGGGCACTCAGGAATGTCCCCCTTTCCCTGAGGAGCCCCCCCGACCTTTCTGTGGCATACCTTGATGACGGACCTTAGGATCCGGAGAGGTGGCACATTCAAAGGAAATGCGCCCAATTACGGTTATTTATTTCTAAATTCTTAAAGGGGTTAGGGAGGGTGGTTTGACAGGGTTTGGGGGACAACCCATCTGGAAAAAAGGCCAGACCAGAGTTCACGCATGATTGGGGGGTTGTGGGGCAGGGGGTGGTCGAATCGAGGATGGGTACTTTTTCTAGGGAGGGGGAGGAAAGGGCCATCTCTACGATTGGCGGAAGAGGCGGGTATGATGTTGACAGGGGGTCTTATCAAGTTATGGGAGCCCGCCCCCGCTGTTTACAAGAGGTGGTGTGCTCCGGCCTCCAGGTCATGTCTCGCTCCCTGGGTTGTGTGAATGATCAGGCCCCGGGCCTCCGGCTGATATTATGCAATGCCAGGGCCATAGTGAATAAAGCCTCCCTTGTCTACGATCTTGTCACAGGGGGTGGTGGACCTGGCTGGCATTACCGAGACCTGGCTGGGACAGGAGGGGGATGTCCCTCTGGTGGAGATGTGCCCAGCCGGGTTTCAGGTTTTTCATCGGCTGAGGGCCCAGGGGAGGGGTGGAGGGAGTTGCGGTAATTATTCGGGAAGATCTGGGTCCTAGGGAATCCACTGTTCCTCAGACGACCGGATGTGAGTCCCTTTTTGTAATGTGTGGTTCCGGGGTTCAGATGGGCCTATTGATCACATACCTGGCTCCCTGCTATGTGACATCGGCCTTGCCTGAGCTCCTCGAGGTCATAGCCGGCCTGGCGGTTGAGACCCCCAGGCTGATGGTCATGGGGGATTTCAACCTGCCTTCGGCTGGTGGGGCCTCGGGGATTGCTCAGGAGTTCTTGGCTTCCATGACAGCCTTGGGCCTGACCCAATTAATTAGGAAACCCACTCACATCGGGGGTCACATCCTGGATCTGGTTTTTGTCTCCGGACAGTGGCATGATGATCTTGGTGTTGGGGATGTTTTTATTGAGCCCTTGTCATGGTCAGCTCATTCGCTCCTTAGGCTGGACTTCCAGGCCGCTCCTCCCCATTGCAGGGAGGTGGACCAAATACGTTGGTACCGCCCCAGGCGCCTGATGGACCCAGATAGGTTCCTGATAGAGCTTGGGCCATGTCCTGACATTCGAACACACGACTCGGTTGAAGACCTGGTCGCCACCTGGGATAGGGTGGCGGCTGGGGCCCTGGACCGGGTTGTGCCCTTGCGGCCTCTGACCTGGCGCCACTCTCACTCGGCCCCTTGGTTTTCCGGGGAGCTGAGGGAGATTAAGCGCTGGAAAAGATGCCTGGAGAGTATTTGGAGGACTACTCGCTCCGGACCCAATCGAACACTACTACAGTCTTATATTAAGACCTATTTAGTGGCGATAAGGGTGGCAAAGCCTTCTTACTTTTCCACCCTTATTGCGTCTGCAGGAAACTGCCCGGCCGCCCTGTTTAGAGTGACCCACTCCCTCCTGGAAGGGGGAGCGTGGAGGACCCCTTGCAGGGACAGGCTGAGGACTTTTCGAATTTCCTGGTGGATAAAATCACTCGGAACCGGGATGGGTTGGACTCTGAATGGGCAACTCTGGGTGCGGGGTTGGGGGCGGAAATTGAGGCAGTCATTTGGGAGGAGTTTGATCCTGTGACCCCCGAAGACATGGACAGGTTGCTGCGGGGACTGAATGCTACCACATGTTTATTGGACCCATGTCCCTTCTGGCTGGTGTTGGCCACTCGGGAGGGGACACGAGGTTGGTTTCAGGGTATTATTAACACTTCCTTGAGTGAGGGATATCTGCCCACCGCCTTGAAAGAGGTGGTGGTGAGACCCCTCCTCAAGAAACCGTCCCTGGACCCAACTTTGTTATCTAATTATCGTCCCGTCTCCAACCTTCGTTTCGTGGCGAAGGTTGTTGAGAATGTGGTGGCACGACAGCTTCCCCAGCACCTGGATGAAGCTGTCTATTTGGATCCACGCCAATCGGGCTTCAGGCCCGGACACAGCATGGAGACGGCATTGGTCGCATTGGTGGATGATCTCTGGAGGGCCCATGACAGAGGTTATTCCTCTGTCCTGGTCCTATTAGATCTCTCGGCGGCTTTCGATACTGTCGACCACAGTATCTTATTGCGGCAGCTGGGGGGGTTGGGGGTAGGAGGCACTGTTATGTGGTGGTTCGCCTCCTTCCTCTCTGACCGTTCGCAATTTGTGTTGGCAGGGGGGCAGAGGTCGGCCCCGAGGCCCCTGGTTTGTGGGGTGCCTCAGGGGTCGGTGCTCTCGCCCCTTCTGTTCAACATTTATATGAAGCCGCTGGGTGAGATCATCCATGGCTTTGGGGTAGAGTTCCATCAGTATGCTGATGATACTCAGCTGTACATCTCTACCCGGGCCACCCCGATGAAGCCGTCGAAGTGATGACCTGGTGCCTGGAGGCCGTGCGGTGTTGGATAGGGCGGAACAGGCTTCAGCTCAACCCATCTAAGACTGAGTGGCTGTGCTTCCCGGCGCCCCGGTACAGCCAGCTGGTTCCATCGCTGGCTGTGGGGGGGGGGAAATCATGCCCCCACAGAGAGGGCCCGCAATCTGGGTGTCCTCCTGGATGTGCAGCTGTCATTGGAAGACCATGTGGCAGCCGTCGCCAGGGGGGCTTTTGGCCAGGTCCGAAGGATCTACCAGTTGCGGCCCTTTCTGGATCGGGGTGCGCTTCACACGGTCACCTCCGCCCTGGTGACCTCCTTCCTAGACTATGCCAACGCTCTCTACATGGGGCTGCCTTTGAAGAGCAGCTGGTGCAGAATGCGGCCGCGCGGGTGGTGTTGGGGGCTCCTCGGGGCTCCCATGTTACGCTACTTCTGTGCGAGCTGTATTGGCTCCCGGTGGCCCTCCGGGTGCACTTCAAGGTCTTAGTTACCATCTTTAAAGCGCTACATGGCTCGGGACCAGGATATCTGCGAGACCGCCTCCTGCCATTATCGGCCTCCCGCCGACGATATGCTCTCATAGAATTGGCCTCCTCAGGGTGCCGCCGGCTGGACAGCTGGCGACCCCGAGGATGCAGGCCTTCTCATTGGGGGCACCCCCTCTCTGGAACGAATTACCCCTGGAGATGAGGACCATCCCTGATCTCATGACCTTCTGTTGTGCATTGAAAATGTATTTATTTCAGCAAGCCGGTCTGGACTAGGGATTTTTAAATTTTAAATTTGGTTTTAATCTTTCTTAATCCCCGTGTTTTAATCTTTGTAAATACCAACATATTTAATTCTTTTAATTTTTAAACATTGTATGTGTTTATATGTGCTTTTATTCTGGCGGTTCACCACCCCGAGTCCCTTTGGGAGAGGGGGCGGTATATAAATCTAAATAATAAATATATAATAAATAAATAAATGTCATAGTACTGTTTGAAAGTTATCAGCATATACATGTTATTTTAACATTATTGTGGCTTGTTACACATGTTGCTGAGCCTGGGGCTGTCTAGAACAAATACATGTCAATGTAGACTCAAAGGCATGTTCTCCAGCCTAGAGAGGTAACCAGTTTTTCGTAATTAGATTCTTGATGTACCGTGTTTCTCCAACAATACGGCCTCCACCAATAGGAAGACCCAGCATGTTTTCTAGGCATGAAATGAAATTAAGCCCCTCCCCCCAAATTTAGGCCTAGTTTAAAACATGCTGGGGGGGAGGGCGAGGGTTTAAAACATGCTGGGGGGGGAGGGAGGAAACTTGCCTTTAACAGTGCCCTGCATGGCGCTGCCACTGTTCTCGCACCAGCAGGAAGTGTAGAAGTGTTTCTGCTGCTTCTCGGGCGGGGGAGCTGCCTCCATGGCTTCCACAGTTCCTGCTGGCATGAGAACAGCAGCAGCACCGGCGGAAACGTGGAAGTGTTTCTGCCGCTGCTCGAGTTGTGAGCGTTCCTGCCGCTGCTCGAGTGTGTGCGGAAGAGGAGGCTTCTGCACGTTTCTGCTGCTGCTCGAGTGTGTGAGCGTTCCAAGCAGTGGCAGGAACGTGCGGAAGCCTCCTCTTCCGCACACACTCGAGCAGCGGCAGGAACGCTTTCCATGTTTCCGCCGGCATGGAAAGCGTTTCTGCCGCCGCTCGGGTTTTTGCCGGCATGGAAAGTGTTTCTGCCACCGCTCGGGTGTATGCGGAGCTGCACACACCCAAGTGGCGGCAGAAATGCTTTCCATGCCAGCAGAAACATGGAAGCATTTCTGCCACTGTTTGGGTGTGTGCGGAACCACACACACCCGAGCAGCAACAGAAACACTTCCATGTTTCCACTGGCGCCGCTGCTGCTGTCGTGCCGGCGGAAACATGGAAAGCATTTCTGCTGCGGCTCTGCACACACCCGAATGGCAGAAACGTGGAAAGCATTTCTGCCGCGGCTCCGCACACACCTGAGCGGCGGCAGAAACGATTCCATGTTTCCACTGGCACCGCTGCTGCTGCTGTGCCGGCAGAAACGTGGAAAGCGTTTCTGCCGCCGTTTCTGTGCGCACATCCGAGTGGCGGCAGAAACACTTTCCACGTTCCCGCTGGTGCTGCTGCTGTTGTCGTGCTGGCGGGAACACCACTGCTGCCCACCCGCTGATTGGGGGGGAGAAATTAATTCACTCCCGAAAAGATGGCCTAGCCATTTTTTCGGGGCTCAAAAAAAAAATAAGGCCCTGCCTTATTTTGTGAGAAACACGGTAGTTATCATTTACTTCTTGTACTCCAAAAGTTAATCTATATCAATTTGTTTAATTTTTATTAGCAATATATTTTTCACAAACTTAATGGCAGAATGCCTAAATCCTTAACATAAAACCTCTTACATAAGGAAAGTATGTCTGTGCCCTCATATTTCATTTGTTTAAAATGTATATTTTCATTTCTCATGTATCTTATTTGATTCTTTTAAAAAAGTTGTTCTATTTTATTCATAAACATTTTGTTCACTATCATTTAAACTAGTCAAATGTTTCTCTTTGTTCTCCCCTCCTTTCTTTCTTTTATAGAGAGTTTCTTATTGGACTTCACAGCTTTTTGATTAACAAAGCATAACTTTTCAGAGGTTCTCATCTATACTTTGGCTCAGCAACCTTTGCATTTTACAATTTCATCAGAATGGGTATGGCTAATTGGTTAATTAAAATTGTTTAATCAACTTTCTAGCTAAAGGGACAATGCATGCACTCAATCACACTGTGTCAGATTGGAGAGAGCAATTATCACCAGAATTTGGTCTCTGGCAATGACCCATTTTATAAATAGCTTGTTGTTCTTTTAGAGTTCTTAGGCAAACACCCAATATCCCATTACATGCTGGTAACTAGGGTAGTGATGGGTTTTACACCTCAAATCCAGAGGGAAATATATACCAGTTCAATTTCTGAAACAGAAATTCAAGGTACTATCTTAAAAACTGGAAAATGTTTCTTAATTGTGATCTTAGTAATTAAGGTTATGGTTATTTTCAGAAGTACTTCATAGCTGTAGATAATCTGTCTAGTTCTGAGTACTTCTTGAAGAATCCCAATTAAGGAAAATTTGAAGGCAAGCTTTAGATTTTACCTAAATATTTATCTAATAACTGAATATTTTTATTATATGTTTATTTTCTATTTTTTTGAGAATGCTGAGCCTAGAATGCTGAGCCTTAAAATGACAGGCAATCCAAATGTTGCCTAGCAAGCAATAGCAACTGAATCTGAGCACAAAAGTGGTTCTCTTTCAGACCAGCTACCTATTATATCCGGGTTGAAAAAGACAGGAACAAGAATTCTCTTGCCTTACTCAAGTAGCAAAACAGAATTACTGTAAATTATGTGCCTGCTAGCAGTTAACATGTCTTGTTCCTCTATAGAGGACCTTGATCTGTTACATCCTGCTTGTCAAAATAGGAAGTAGGTATAATTGCTTGATGTAGGTTCTTCACAAGTTTTGTAAAACTTATTTCCTTAACTTTCAAGATTATAAATCACAATGTAACATAGCATTGTGTGTGTGTGATTGTGTGCACGTGCATATATAGATATTATTATTAGTATCACTTTTATTCATTAAACATGAAACTCAGTCAACTGAGCAACCCATATCAACCATTTACAACCATTTACAAATGGTTCACAAATACCAGTGACTGATGCTAAAAGTTGATATGGGTTGCTGCTAGCATCCTAGATATCAACCAAGTATCTTCTTAAAATAGAAGTGTGTTCTGAGTAGAGCAGTTTTTTGCAGTTCCGCTGGTGTTATTGGAGGAAGTTGCAATTTCTTGATGTGTTTTGTAAAATTCTTGGACATGGTACCAAGTGCCCCAATGATAATAGGTATCACTGTTACATATTTCATCCCTAACCATATAGTTTTGATGGCCAGGTTGCAATATTTAATTTTTTTTTTTGCAGTTCTTTTTCTTCGACTCTGGCGTCTCCTGGTACAGCAATATCAATAAATTGAATGCTTTGGCCTTCCATAGCCATTATTATTGTTGTTATTGTTATTAATGTATTTATTGTATGCTCTGAGTGGCTTACAAACATAAAACTAGTACCCATTTCAATATACAACAATAAATAACAACAATAATAATTCTGTTAAACTACAAGGAGAAATGGAATAGAAAATTCATGGAGAGAGGTGGTGGTGGTGGTCTTTCCTGATTCAATAGCCACTTCCAGAATGGTGCTTCCCTGTTGGGGCTCCAGCCGACTGGCAGAGCCAGCCCCTTATGAAAAGTCAAGAGAGTGGGTATGGATCTCAGTGGGGTATGTGTATGATGTTCCAAAGGAGCCTGATCTTACAATCAAGTTGGGTAAGTCTGTAGAAGGTGGTTATTTCTTACCTTCAGTAATGTTCCACATTTCTATTTTCACTCATATTTTTTGTTTTTGTATATTGTACATTGACTATATGACTATCAATGACAAACATTTCACTTAGTAATAATTTTGTGATTATTGTTTAAAAAATAATGAAATGTTTAAGCTTTGGGACTGCTCTAAAGCATACACAGAACTAGTTCTTGAAAATGAACCATATAGTGTTTAATTATTATCATCATCATCTTCATCATCATCTTGTTTGGCATATATTAAATATATCAGACTATTTGTAAAATGGCTTTATTTCTTGGAAAAGTAAATATCCACCGCTATTCTGCTTCTTGGAGAGTTTGCAAAACATATTAGTTCCATGATCTCCAAATCCAATATTATCTTAGTACATATTATGTTTTCTCTGAAGCACATATATTTGCAGCAACTTTATTGAAGAGTTTGAATAATTCCTGCTATTGAGCAGGCAAGTGAAGAATATAGGAGTCAGACATCTCTAGTTATTTATTTCTTAATTCAGGGATTTGATATAGAAGAACATCTGAGATAAGTAATTTCATATTGTTAAATGCACACACATGAGGTACGGTATAAGATGCAGATAAAATTGGGTTTTGAGTCTGGGATTAGTTTGTAATGATAGGCAAATAAAGCACTGAATGAGCTCTTCATAATCTTGTCTTCAGTGAGTAGTTCAGTGAATTAGATCAATCACACATAAGAGTCCAAGAAGTTATTCTGGTAATACTTTTGACTTTGGAAGGATAATAGTATCTGGAAGCCAATTTGCAATACTGACTATAATTTCAAATATCAAATATCTGTGTGTTTTGTATATGAATTATAGTTTGCCCTGAAAAACAGTTAAGGTAATCTATAATTTTTCTCATGGCAAAAAATCTATCACTGGTGTGGGAGAACAATTCTCAAACTATTTGATAAGTGAGATTATAAATTCTCACAATAGATGTTATACTCAGGCCAACCAATATTACACTATAAACTCTGAGATGCTTTTTGGTACCTTCCTTCCTCTGCTCTCCTAATGTTGTTATGAAGTTGAGTATGCCGCTAGCAATGTATTTAATATCAGGCTGGAAGAATGGATGAATTGTGAAGCAATGATTAGGCATACAATAAAAGCTGTTAGCTAAGAATTATACTGATCATTTAAAAAATATTGTTACAGACTGCTCCCAATGCTGACAACAAGATTAGGCATTTTCAGTATCTTCTGGGACCTCTGTACTTTGTTAAAAGTCAAACATTACAGAAGGAGCCATATCTGTGTTTCTCCTTTTTCACCAGAAGGACTGCTCTGAAGATTGGGCCTCTAGTAATCTTTTATAAGTATATCCAGGGGTGGGATTCTACCAATTCAGACTGGTTCTATAGAACCGGTTGTTATTATTCTGTGCAGTTCGGAGTTGGTTGGCCCTCTCTACCTGCCCCTTCCCTTTTTTTATAAAAAATTCAATATTTACATAAATATTTATATTTACATACAAGCCACGCCCAGCCAGTCACATGACCACCAAGCCATGCCCAGTCAGAAAGCCATGCCTACCCAGTCACATGACCACCAAGCCACACCCACAAATTAGGCCGTGCCTACAGAACTGGTTGTTAATAAATTTGAATCTCACGCCTGAATATATCTATATATTTTAGTGTATCAGTTTTTCCAAAATCAATTGAGTGACAAATGATTATCAGCTGCTACCAATTGTATAAACTACAAGTCCCAAAGGAAAACATTTTTGTTACTTATTTCTTATTACATGACTAAAAATAGTATCAAGAACAATAATCTTAAAAGATCGTGAGTAGAGAAATGGAGTGTATTACTTCTGAGGTTACCTTCACTTAGGAAGAATTGTGAGAATATCTAAAATACAGTAATATGTAGAATATATTTCTCTAACTACATCTTGCAAAGCAGATAGCAAATTATTATGCAAATATAAAACATTATGCCTTGTACTTGATTTGGTGACTGCATGTTTATTTTTTGATATCATCAGAGCTAATGCTTATATTATATTAATATGTAATAAAAGCTGCAATAATGTGTTTCATTTTCACAAAATGTATAATATGATTGTGTTTAATTTATTGTCTCATGAGTTCTTTTATTCAAGAGGCCAAAGAGCAAATTTGTAACAATAGATTAAACATGGGAAATATGCAGTAATTTTTCCACCTAGCCTTTTAAAATTGCTACAGAAAGTTTAATTTTGGGGGCACAAATGTAATTAATTTCAACTCCTTCTAAGGACTAATTATCAAATTGTTATAGCTCTTGGGAATATTTTTTGTTAATATCCATATTATATATATTAAAAAACCAAATAACAAAACATAATCCATCTCTATTGTTGGAAATAGCTTTGAAAGAAAGAGAAGTGGACAACTAGGAGCAAGGTTACAATGGTGATGGGTTTACTTTGGGAGGCCAGAAGTACAAGTGCCAGGTCAGGTATACAATGTCATGGAGAAACTCTACATATGTAGTTACCAAAAGCCAACACTGAAATGATGCACATAATCAATCAATCAAATCTAAGAAGAACAGTTATTCAAGCTACAGTGCTTATCTGAAGTTTTGGATCAATAGCCAACATACTTTACGATTGGGGCTGGCATTTCAAGAGAAAAAGGATAGCTTTTTCAGTCTAATAATTTATTAATTTAGTTAGTTTAGTTTGTCAAGCATGTATGACAAAACAAGTATAAGTATGAACATAACACATTTACATATAAGTATAAATTGATATAAGTATATACATAATAAATGAGTACAAATAAATGGGAACAGTAGGACAGGGAGGTTAGGCACACTGGTGCGCTTATGCACACCCCTTACGGACCTCTTAGGAATGGAGTAAGGTCCCCAGTAGACAGTTTAAGGTTAAAGTTTTGGGGATTTGAGGATGTAACAACAGACTCAGGTAGTGAGTTTCAGGTATCTTATTTAGACTGGTTCTTTTGCTGATTATAAAAGTTTGTTGTTGTAGGAATGGGTAGTACATATTCAGTATGTAATGTTATGATATTACTTTACTGTGCTAAAAAGACTTGGAAGTCAGTACTTTTTTTCCCCTTTACCCTACACCTCTTTCTTTTTCTTCCTCCATTTTCCACTATTTTATTTCCATCTGTATTTTATACTTCTGTAAATTTAATAAAAATATTAATTGGGAAAGCTGTATGTATTCTTTCAAAACAAAGATATAACACAGACAGCTGCTCTAGGCATTGGGCATGTTAGATAACATAATATCAAGAAGCAAATAGCAATATAACAGCTATGGGAGACATATATGGTGAATTGAGATTGATTCCAAGTTTTTCTATGTCATCACAAAGGCTGGATCCTCACTAGTTAGTTGAAGTATCACCATTGAATTGATGGAAGCCTGAACTTATTATTGACATATATATTTGGCAATGGTAAAATACCATAAGTTATTAAAGGTTTACTTAAGTTCAAATACTAAGCAAATGATTAGAATTATTATAGCATTATAAATCTACCGTATAGTGATGATTAATATGTCATAACATTAGCTCTTTTTTGCTCACATGGTATGTCTTTGATGTTGTATGCCCTGAACTTTCTTTTTTTATTTTATTGATTTAGTTTATTGTTCAGGAGAGAATCTCCTGAGCTTATAGTATACCACAAGGGTTAATTCATTTATTAAAAAGGCTGTCTGATACATATTTTAAAAAGACCTAAGGAATTTGAAAATAACGCTATATTCTCAGCTCTTATCACCATTTTAATAGCTTAACCATAAGATCAGTCAGATTACTTTGATGCCCTTAGTAACAGAAAATAAATCATAGTGAATCATGTTACACACATAATTTTTCCTTGATAACATAAGAAGAAGAGAAAAATGGATTCTCTACACATCTGATAATATTCTGTGAGTGAATCTTTTAATCTTTTCTTTTATACTGCATACAGAGGCTTTCTTTTGTTTGCAAAGATTCTTCTCACATCATGGAAGATTAATTTAAATATAATACAAACTTGAAAAGTAAATGTGATTTTAAAACTGCAAATATTGCCATGGAGATTTATATTTTCTGGTACAACAATTTCAACTCATGCTTTGGTACTGATTACATTTTATATAGCTGACCTCACATCAGAAAAGATAAGTCTATAATTGTTTCAAATACAGAGTTGTTCACTGAATGATCATTGGTTTATTCTCAAGGAAGCAGAAGCCCACACTTCTTCCTTCTACAGGTCTATATATGACTGAGGAGGCTAAAACCTCAGGTTTATGTACTGTAGCCTTTGTTTTCAGATAGGACCCTGTTTTAGCGGTGGCAATAACGAGGCACATACACTCAGTGATTTCAGCTCTTTCTTGTTTATTTCAGAACGGACACAATCGGTGAGCGCAGGCAGCCTCTCTTTTAAAGGCTTCCTGCGCTTCACCCAGCCAATGACAGGGCAAGGCTTTCCCGCCGGAATCACGGCCAATGAAGGGTAAGTATTTAAATACAAATGAACCAATCCAGAACACCCCTCCCCTCTGGTCCAGTCCGACCAATCAGGAGCTCTGCCTATGTTACGTAATCACGTAGATAGGCGGGGCCCCTGCGGGTCCGACTGGACCTGCGCGGCTCAGTCATTTCGTTGCTGACTGTCGGAGCGGGTGGACCTGTTGGTCCTCCTGCCTCTGACCTGGGAAACTTCTGGAAGGTCGAGCCGGCCGAGTCACTCCTAGCGGGCCTAGCTCGACTGGTTGAGATGCTAGGCCGCTCCCTCTCTGGCTGGATTATCGTCGGCCGTGTCTGCTGTTTCGTCTGGAAGTTCCCCTGGCTCAGGTACGTAGCTGCGAAAATTGGACCGGAGCTAGTGTTGAGGGCGTGTGTGTGGAATTAGGTTGTCATTGTTTGTTTGTGGGTCTGCTGCTTGTTGATTGTTGGTTGGGTGTGGGTCTGTGGTTTCTTGATTGTGTGGTGGTTGATACCCTTCCCCCCAGGGGGGTTGCAAGGTCTTGTAAGGGTGCGGGATCTAGTTGAATCGATATGCCGCTTCCAGCTTTTATTATCAAAGTGGTAAGTCGGTATGATCGTCGGCCGGTGATTTGTGTGTGATGGTAGCTGGTACCCATAATGGATGTCCAACCAAATTTTTTGCATAGACTAAGTCTCCAATTTGAAATGTTCGGAGCTTGCTGGAAGAGTCTAGTGGTTTGTCTGTGGAGTATGTAGGGTGTAACCTATCCAAAGGGGAGCGTAATTTCCTCCCCATAAGTAGTTCAGCTGGGGTTTTGTTTGTAGTGCTGCTAGGTGTGGTATGTTGTATAAATAGTAGTTTGTCGATGCGTGCTTGTATAGGGCCGTGGCCTAACTTATGGAGTGTTTCTTTGGTGAACCGAACCATGCGTTCGGCTCGTCCATTCGCTGCCGGGTGTGCCGGCGCGGTTAGGGCATGGCGTATGCCCGAGCTGGCTAAATAGCCCTCAAATTCTGTAGCAGTGAATTGAGGGCCATTGTCTGAGACTAGGACGTCTGGCAATCCGTGTGTGGCAAACCATTTTCTGAGTTGTCGAATGACAGCTTCCGAAGAAGTGATTGCATTAGGCTTACTTCTAGCCAGTTTGAGTAAGCGTCTACCAGGATTAAAAATGTATAACCTTTTGTCGGACCCGCGAAATCTATATGGACTCTAGACCATGGGCCCCTGGGTAGCTCCCACTCAGTGACCGGTGCTTTCGGGGGTGAGGGTCGGGATGTCTGGCATGGCTGGCACCTGCAACCCACTCAACAACGTCCTGTCCAACCCCGGCCACCAAACGTAGCTTCTAGCCAAAACTTTTCATTTTAACAACCCCAGGGTGTCCTTCATGCAATAATCACAGAATCGGATCCCTCAGTCTTAGTGAATAACCACCCGGTCCCCCAAAGTACACAACCTTTAGTACAGAAAGTTCTGTTTGTCTCTGTTTAAAGGGTCTATACGAGTCTTGTAGTTCAGTTTCTGGCCATCCCTTTGTAATCCACCCACTCACTTTGTGCAGTAGATGATCGTTGGCGGTTTCGTGAGCGATGTCTGCTGCTGTCATCGGGAGGTCGGTCAGGGTTTCAATTAGTAGTGTGGATGTGCTGGGGTTCGGGTCAGGGTCACTGTCTGGCAATGGGCAACGACTCAGAGCATCGGCATGCATGATGGATGGACCGGGCGGTAGGCTAATGTATAGTTGTATGCAGCGAGGAATTCTGACCATCTCGTCATTCTGGGTGATAAAATGTTAGGCGTCGCTTTGTTTCCAGCCAGAATTCCTAGTAAAGGTTTATGGTCGGTAATTACAGAAACAGTCGGCCATAGAAGTACTCATGGAACCTTTTATACCTGATACAATGGCTAGTGCTTCCTTGTCTATTTGACTGTAATTTCGTTGGGTTTTAGACAATGTCTTTGAATAAAACGCAATCGGGACTTCTCTGCCATTAGGTAAAAGATGGCTTAGAACGGCTCCGATCCCAAAAGGTGATGCATCACAAGTTAATATCAATGGTAAAGTCTCATTGTATTGTATGAGTACCTTTGCTGAAGTAATGAGGTCTTTAATTTTGTTAAAAGCTGTTTCTTCCCGACTGCCCCACTTCCAACCCGTGTCTTTGTCCAGGAGTCTATGTAAGGGTTCCACCACCATTGCTTTCTGCGGCAGAAAAACATGGTAAAAGTTATTAATCCAGAAAAGCTTGTAGATCTCCTTTGTTAGTCGGAATGGGGGCGTCTTTGATTGCACGGATTTTTCCTTCTGTCAGGTGGATGCCATTGCCATCAATTAGGTATCCCAGAAATTCGATTTCTCAGTTATTAGTGTGCATTTTTCTTTTTTAACTTTGAGACCTGTTTCAGCGAATTTGGTGAGTACTTTTCTTAGTCGGTTCTCGCAGTTGCGCTTTGTCTTTAGCTGCGATCAGGACATCATCAAGTATGGAATGACTCCCGGTATTCCTTGAAGGAGACGTCCATTAAGCACTGAAAAATGCCTGGAGCCACACTAACGCCGAATTGGAGGCGGTTACATTTAAATGCGCCCCTGTGTGTGACAATCTTTTGGGCTTCCGCTGTTTTTTTGTCTACAGGTAGTTGTTGGTATGCCTGAGCCAAATTGAGTTTAGCGAAGATCTTTCCGCCTTTGATAGAATGTAACAAGTGTTGCACAACCGGAACGGGATATGCACTTTGTTGCAACGCATGATTAAGGGTTGCCTTATAGTCCCCACAGATACGAATCGACCCATCCGCTTTGATAGGGTAACTATGGGGGTCTCCCACCTGGCATGGTCCACTGGTTCGAGGACTCCTTGCTTAATTAATTTGTCTAGTTGTTCCTCTATTTTAGGTTTTAAAGCGAAAGGGACGTGCCTTGCCTTTAGTCTAATTGGGGCTACCTTAGGGTCTAGGTTAAAAGATATCGGGTTACCCCGGTACTTGCCTAGTTCGCCGCTGAATAGGTCCTGGAATTCTTGAATGAGGTCTGCTTCCCAATCTGCATCTGCGACGTGGTTGATACCGGTCATCCCAATTCCCAGCAGGTCGAACCATTCCAATCCTAAAAGACTTGGTCTGTTTCGGTCAACAATTGTGAGGGGTAAAATTTCGAGGCGATTTTGAAGGTTACCTGAAAATGTCTAACGCCCACAACAGGAATTTTATTACCTTGATAGTCTTTAGAGTTAAGTTTTGTACTTCAAGCTCTTCCTGTTGGATGTCTGGAATTAAGTCTTTGATAGTGTCCCACGATACCATTGAGAGAAATGATCCCGAGTCCACTTCCATTTTACAGTCTTGTCCTTCAATTTTTACTTGAATGTGGACTTTTCTTACATTCTTTGTATTTGAGTGTCCATTATGACTGTTTGGTGTGTTTCTTCTTTCCGGTAAGTTGATTCTTTGTATCTTCCCTGTCTTCCTTCTTGGCTCCAACAGCTACTCGTTTTTTTCTCTTTCGCTCTTTCTCTCTCTCTTGGGGGAGGGCTTCCTCTTCGCCTCGGGCTATAATTGGATCTGGCTCTGCATACCTTCGCGATGTGCCCTTTTCTCTCGCATTTCTGCAGATCGCATCGATGAAACGGACACTCAGATCTGGGGTGATTTCCCCGCAGCGGTTGCATTCAAAGTCAAATTTTCTGTTTGCCCGCTCTTTTCTCCCTCTACCTGTCTTCAGGTGGCATACATCATCTTCTTCACTACTGGTCTCAGTCTCCAGATCCTCATGGTGTGTCGTGGTCTTCTCTCGTTCCCCCTCTGGTTTTGGTGGTTCTCTGGTGTTGTGGTTTGCAGCTTGGTTAATTTTTTTTCATTCTCGCTGCTGATTTCTGGGTGGCTTCGGCTGCGGTGGCTTCTTCTATAGCCTCCTTGACTGTTATTTTTGGGCGATTTAACAGTCTGCTCTGTAGTATTGGATCTCTCAGCCCTAGTACGATCCGGTCTCTTAGGGCTTCGTTGAAATCCGAGAATTCGCACTCACCCCCGATGTCTCTTAAGATTGCCACGAAGTCGGCTATGGATTCACCTTCTTTCTGATTCCGGAGGTAAAACTCATGGCGCTTAATTAGGCAGGAGACTGTAGGAGCGTAGTGATCTCGTAGGATCTTTTCCAGTTCGGGCCAGGTTAAGGTCTTAACGTCGATCGGAGATGCAAGCGCTTTCGCCATTCGGAATACAGCTTGGCCGCAATGGGTCAGGAAAACCACTCTCTTCCGATGATCGGAGACGCCGTTCAGGTCGCTGCTCTCCAGGAACATGAGGAATCGGTCCACGTAGGTCTGCCATTCCTCTTTTGCCGGGTTGAATTTCTCTGGCGGTGTGTTGTTTCCAGACATGGTGCCGTTCGATCTCCGCCGCTATCGTACTCGCTAAAAGTGCTGTCTCGATCCCACCTTCGTCGCCAGTGTTTTAGCGGCGGCAATAACGAGGCACGTACACTCAGTGATTTCAGCTCTTCTCTTGTTTATTTCAGAACGGAAACAATCGGCGAGCGCAGGCAGCCTCTCTTTTAAAGGCTTCCTGCGCTTCACCCAGCCAATGACAGGGCAAGGCTTTCCCGCCGGAATCACGGCCAATGAAGGGTAAGTATTTTAAATACAAATGAACCAATCCAGAACAGACCCGAAAAATTCCTGGACTACCCAATTGATAATATGATTATGTATTGGTGCTTGCTAGACAATCTTTACACTATATGATATTGAACAGGTAAAGAAATAGGTGTGGGACATTTTGTTATGTTAAGCAAAAATATCTTCCTCTTTAAATTTTAGCGAGCCTCATGTGGAAAATTATATACTGATGCATGTGTCACAGTGTTAATAAATATAACACTTTAAAAAAAAATCAAACATGTTAATGTTTTGATTGTGTTTACACAACTATTTTCACTAACCAAATAACATTTAGTAAAACTCTACTCAAAAGTTATTTCAGGAAAACTTAATGTACAATATTAAAGCACAGAAACTAACAGAAATTCAATATAGCAGTACATTTGTAATAAATAGCATGCTCTGCCAAGTTGTTCCTTATATCAGCATAATTTCTGAAAAACATACTTGAAGCAGTATTAATGATTTCATTGTTACATTTAGGATATAATAAATCAAATTGTGTCATAATAAATAATATATTTATTCTGACATATGCTTTTATACATTGTTTCCATTTTATTACTATCCTATTTACAAAATTGACAAATTACTTTGAAGTAAAGTTATGAATAAAAATTTTGAAAGTTGGAGCTGTTTAATATGCTAATTCAACCTTACTAGATGCACTTATTGTAGATGTGTTGACTGCAATCCTCAGAAAAGGCTGTGTGAACTTCTTTTTCTTTTATTTTGGGATAATAGCAAGACTGTCATATAGAAAATTAACATATTGTCTTATTACAATTGTTTTTTGTGATGCAGAAGCCACATTAATGGTTTTTGAAGCTGAAGACAGTTTCACAAAGACAGTTCAACAACCCTCAGCCTTCACACTATCAAAACAGGACATATTTATTTTAAGGTTTATTAGAATTGATTTTGATATATTGTAAGCATTGATTTTACTACTTTACTCCAAAAATATTTTTTATTTCACAGTTCATACGAAGTATGAATTCAGCTTGATTTTCTCTGTCTCCTTGCTTTATGACATGAAATTTGTCCTTCAGCCATCATAATCACATTCAGCTTATTAAAATAATAGCATAATATTTTACTAGGTATTTTCCCCATTGTATGTAGGAGAAAATTAATAGCACTTTATGGTTTATAGATATACTTTATAGGTATATCTGGTATATTCTGGAAGGTAGAAGACCAGAAAAGCAGTTTAGTTTGTCATCATGGAGTCTACCTTCTTTGGCATTTCAACTTTTTTCATTTAAGCAGTTTTCTTAAAGATGATGCCATCCAATTAGATTGGACTAAGAATGTACATATACATATATATTGTACATATATTTACAAGTATGCAAATCATGGTGATTGCTAGGACAAGACGCAGCAGTTTTCTTGAAATGATTTTGGAAATGGTTTGCCATGGCTTCCTTTCTAGGGCTGAGAGAGAGTAATTGGCCCAAAAATTGGCTATTCAGTCAGTAGCTGGATACATTGCTACCATGTCTATGAAAGAGGAAGTAATTCCATTCTCCTTAAAAGTGGCCTCTCTTGAAGAAGTGATCCCTGAATCAAACAAGTTAATTCACATTTTGATTCTGTCTCTAGACTTCCTTCTGGGGAAAGGTTGTTATGAAAGAGGCAACTTCAGAAGGTCATAGAAAATATTTTATTTAGGTCTCTGCCAGGTAAGATTCAGATCCTACTGGGGAGAGGAATCAAAATAAATTCCTTTTCATCAAATCTAGAATAGTGTTTCATACTTCCTTGGTATTGTTTGGTTCTTAAAGAGTTTGGTTCTCTTTTGGTATTGTTCTAGTTTAAACAGAACTACCCTGCTTTTCTAAGCCTTTGAGTTGCTGCTTCACTCAGCTGCATAAGAAATTGGATGCCCTGGGCAAATGAGAGATGGAAGCTAAGAAGTGATTTTATCTTTGAATCACTAGAGGGCTACTGTTAGGTCAGAACAGACCCTTGTTTTGCAGTACTGAGCTCAGATATCAGAAAGAGCCTTCACTCTAAAGCCTGGAGGTAGAATAAATACTTCTCTTTATAGCAGCCAGACTTCCAAATGTAAAAGCTTAAAAGTTTCTGACACCAACCTATACTTGTGATAAATATTCATTGCTAGGAAACATTTTTTTCCTTGAAAATCCAATGGATTTTGATGTACTATGATATACCAAATGATATACCAATATTTGATGTACCAAATATTGCCTCATATTTTGGTGTAATACATAAGTCAAAATATATCACCTCTTCCCCAAAATGTGCTTTTTCTATCACAGAGTCTCCTAGAACGAAGTTCTCTCAGAAATCTGGGTAATAGCATTCTGAAGGGTCTTAAGGACCTGGTTACTCTCCTAGTCTATGCTGTGGGCTTTATTATTTTGACTAGCTTCATCAACTTGTTTAATATTTTAAAATTTTTATTAGAATGTTTATTATAAATATCTTCACTAGTAAATAAAACCAATTAATATATAGTAAACCTGTGGGCTTTCTTTGTCTATTGAGGTAAAATAAATACTTTTTTGAGAAAAGACTGTTATATCATAGTAGAGTACAAGCTTTGCATGTAAAAAATTGAAATGAAATAACTTTAAAAAATGGCGTTTAAGTCCAGGCATTTTCTGGATAGAATTTTTTTCTTAGAAATATTGGAAAGCTGCTGTTCAGGGTCAGTAGTGGAAACCCCAGTTTAACATGGCATAAGTCAGCCTACTTTGTTGCTATTTGGCCAGAATAATTGAGCACAATAGAAAAAGAATGGAATAAAGTAAGGAATAATATCAGTCTGTTTCTTATGGGCATGAACTAACTAGAAGTAGTCCTCAACACAGTTCATTCATCAACCATACAAAGTTACAATGGAACTGAATGAATGGTGGTTATGCCTGGGGATTTCAGTCCTTCCAGGACCTCCACTGTCACATGATTGTAATCTGAATGATTAGCATCTGGCTCATACTTGTCAATCCTGAGGTGCCTTGATTGGACCATGTGACTGGTTGTTTGAGGAAGAGAGAAAACTTTTACTTTTAATTAGGTGAAAACCGCGAGAACATCAGAGTTGGTTTTCAACAGCCTGTGCCAATATGATATATCCAATAAAACTATTCTTTAAGGAATCTACCTCACAGTTCTGTTTGTTATGAAGGTATTACTTGGAATCAGTGGTGGGATTCAATTTTTTTTAAATACCGGTTCTGTGGGTGTAGCTTGGTGGGCATGATGGACAAGTATGATGTGGCTTGGTGGGAATGGTAGGGGAAGGATACTGCAAAAATTTCCATTCCCACCCCATTCCAGGGGAAATATACTGCAAAATCTCCGTTCCCACCTTCCCGCACCATCATGTACCCTTTCCAAGACTCACCACATCTTCAAATCCCTTGTAAACCTCCTTGCTACCTCCTTGCTGCTACTTTCTTTACTCTCACACAACTTTTCTGACCTTCACTACACCCTCCAACTGTCTTGTTGGAGAAGCTGGCATGATGTTGCTTCATCTAAATGATTGTGAGTTTTGATAAAGGATGGCAACTGGGATTACAAAGATTGCTGTCACTAAGCAATATGGTTGCACTTTACAATCACCTCCCTCAGTGTAGAAATTCTTATCCCAATTTTGATGTAAGTTGAGGACTATTTATTTGAAAGTAAGAAATGCACAACAGTATTGGCAAATAAACAATTGAAGATTCTGTAACAAACATGCTCATTCATTCTATTTTGTTCTGCTACAGTTGAAAAGCACTTATTAATGAATGTGATTGTAACAAATCCATTTTGATGAAATATGCTTGGCAGCTTCTGTCTTAAAGATAAATATGTAATTGCTTCATAATATATTTTAAATTCAAACAGTAGCCAATCTGCTTTATTGGCATAAAAATTCCAGCATCTTTTTGCACATTGTTACACATATGTCAAAATCTGAAATTGAAAATGTAAGCTTATTGTAGCTTGCTTACATGACTGGTAAGTATTAATATATCATATATACTCTCCTTCTTCTCTAAATAGATAGATACTCTTTTATCATACTATTTAGCTCTTTAATGTATTCTATAGTTGGATTTATTCAACATTTATTCAACTAGTACATCAGAGCCATAGAATGTTAGCACTGATGCTAAATAAAGAATATTGTCATATAGAAACTTTTCCATATAATGTTGCCCCTTCATAAGTTAATTTTCTATCAAATTTACTCAAGTCTATCAGATAGCATTGTTAATTTGCTAAAGGAATTTAATAGCTTAAATTATTTAACACCCCAGTTATAGTATGAACATACAATTTCTTTGCAACTAATAAGGCCAGACTGGAATCTTCTTTTTAAATAAGTTTAAATTAATTAGCATTTTAAAATGCTAATGTATACATTTTTTTCGTTCTATTTCACTATTGTCAAATGATAATGCAATGTGTTTCAGCCTAACGTTCTTCAAATTGTTGCCAATGATCATACTGATTGGGAATAATTTGGAGAACATCAGAATGGACAGATCAAGTATTTAAAAATATTTAAGGTAATCATCATCATCTGGATAGTGGACATGGCAGTGCCTGGAGACAGAAGTACAGAAGAAAAAGAAATGGAGGCAATACAAAATTACAAAGACCTGCAAATAGAAATAGAATGCTGTGGCAGAGAAATTGATAATAAATTCCAGTGAAATCTAATAATTGATGTTGTCCTGGGCTTGCTAATCCATAACTCTATGGCTCTATGGGAAGTTATTAGACAGTTAACCTTTCTTGCCATTCAATGAAGGTTCACCATCTAAACTTTAATCAATGCTCCAAGATCTGCTAAAGCCATGATACCCTCAGCTGGGTCAAGATTGCAAGTGAAAAACTCTGAGTGGCTTCTCTGAATGAAAGATGGAGGCTGGAAAGGCACCACTTCCTTTATATTTTTCATCAATGCATGTTACAAGAAGTGATGAGATAGTAAAGGGAAAATAAATAATAATCTCTAAACCCTTATGAAGGGAAAAAAACTGCACCTACTTTGGCCAGCAAGGTCAGGGTTGCCAAACTTACCTATAAACTACCTAACAAGAAAGAAATTGTGGGAAGGCGCTCTTCCTCAGATTAAAATATTCTTTATTCTTATATTATAAAGAGGCAGGATAGAATATTCTCATAAAGGAGAAGAGGAGAAAATCTTAACAAAGATAGAAAGCAGCCCCAGTCTTCCTGCCACAGGAAAACAGCATCGAGCAGAAATTTGAAAAGGTTGGTCTCCAGTTCAACATTTATTGAGTTATAAAATATTGTAAAGTACAAAATACATAAGTAAATAGAAAAGCAGAGAGGAAAAAGGGGGGTGGGGGAGGGGGAGTAGTGAGCAAGGATAAGAAAAGAAAAAGAAGCATTGACTTCTGACTCTCTCTGTTGTGGTAAAATAAGGCATTAAAAAAGGCTGGTCTTTAGGTATGGACATTTTGTATCCATTCAGAAAGACTGGCCAATCTATTCATAAGCAAAGAGCAGCCAGAAACCCTATATAAGCAGCACAATAGCAAGGAGTCCAAACTAACAAACAAAACACCAATGATTTACATTTCCCATCTTGTCTGTAGAACCACCCATGATCTAATAGGAATCTAGAAAGAGCCATTAAAATATTAGAGGACATATTCTTACAAAGGAACAGGCATCTCAATCACAAAATCCCAAAGAATGTATAAAAACCCACCTACTCTCAATCCCATTTTGTCAGACATCATGTTGCTGTCACTAGTTTCTGGCTATCAAATAAACAGAGATTTCCTTTCTGGCAGCCTGCCTCCATTTTATTTCCAGGGTCTTTTGTCCTGCCTTGGAATTGGACTGGATTTTTCTTCCAACAAATTATTTTATTTATTTATTTGATTTATATTGCCACCTATTTGCCCATGGCAACTCAAGGCGGCGTACACAATGTAAAATCATATTTAAACAAAAAATAAAATAACAACAATAAGAACTAACAAAAAGAATCAAATAAATTAGTAAATTACAATAGAACAAAATTTGGGAAAAAAAACAACAACAACTCCTACCTCACCCCTGATGACAGCAGGTCACACTAGCCATCTGATGGGTTCCATCCCTCTCTGGGTTCCCCAGGCCCTGCTGGCAAAACCAGGTCTTCGGTGCCTTTCAGAATAGTATTAACGAGGGGGCCATTCTAATCTCTGGGGGAATGATGTTCCAGAGAGATGGAGCCACTACAGAAAAGACCTTTCTTCTAGATCCCACCAGGTGTATCTCCCTCAGGGGTGGGAACTGCAGCATTCCCTGCTTCCCTCGCTCTAATGAGTCAGGTAATGTCACTGACAAGAGATGTTTCCTCAGATAACCCGGAACCAGCCATGAAGGGCTTTAAAGGTGACAACCAGCACCTTGAATTGCACCCAGAAGCAAATTGGCAGCCAATGCAGCTCCTGCAGGAGAGGTGATACATGTGCACACCTGGGTCTGCATAAAACCATATGGGCTGCTGCATTTTTCACCAACTGGAGCTTCTGGATGCTCTTTAAGGGCAGCCCCATGGTAGAGCGTGTTGCAATAATCAAGACGGGAAGTAACTGGGGCATGAGTGACTGTCAGTAGGGACCATTGATCCAAGAAAGGGAGTAACTGGTGCACAACCCACAGTTGCACAACAGGCCCTCCTGGCCATAACCGCCACCTGCTCTTTGAACAAGAGTCGTGAGTCCAGGAGAACCCCCAGATTATGCACAGGGTCTGTTGGGGTAGTGCCACTCCATCCAAGACTAAAGATGGTAATTCTCCCTGAACCAGGTTTTTACTGGTGGAGTTTTAATTGGTTTTTAATTGGGTTTTACTTTTTAATAAGTATATTCTAGTTTTTATTAGCATTTCAGCCATTAATTTAATTCATTTTAATTCCTTTTTAATATTGTGTATCTGTGTATGTGGTTTTTTATCCGGCTGTACACCACCCCGAGTCCCGATTGGGAGATGGGGCGGGATATAAATTGAATTAATAAATAATAATAAATAAATAAATAAACTAATGAACCCTAGACCCAGAGCCACTTGGTCTTGCATGGGTTTAGTTTCATCTGTTGCTTCCCATCCACCCCCTAACAGCCGCCAGGCATTGCGAGAAGGAGGACACAGCAACACTTAACTCACCACGGGCTGAGACATACAGCTGAGTATCATCAGCATATTGGTGATACCTCAGTCCATGGTGATGGATGATCTCAACCAGCAGTTTCATATAAATGTTGAACAGAAGCAGAAAGAGTACTGAACCCTGCAGAACCCCATAAAGCAGTGGGTGAGGGTTAGATCTCTCCCCCTCCTATCAAAACTGACTGAGAGTGGCCACAGAGGAAGGAAGTGAACCCAAGACAGCACAAGGCCTCCCATTCCCATCCCCTGAAGCCGTCCCAGGAGAATCCCATGGTCAATGGTATCAAAAGCCGCAGAGAGGTCAAGTAGGGCAAGGATGGATGCACTACCCTCATCCCGCTTCCGCCAGAGATCATCCAAAAGTGAACCAATGCTGTTTCTGTCCCAATCTAGGCCTGAATCCTGATTGGTAGGGGACGAGATAATTCATTTCATCCAGAAACCTCTGGAGCTGACACCTTCTCCACAACCTTCCCCAAAAAGAGAAGATTGGAGACAGGTCGGAAATTATCCCAGCCGGGTGGAGTCCAGCGATGGCTTCTTAAGAAAAAAATTAATCCTGTCCTGCCACAGAAGCAAATGTTTTGGGAACAGAACAGAAACATTTTATATTTTAAATAAGAGCAGTTTTTTCAACAAATTGTAGATTCTAAGGTATTTTATATGGTGTTTGTATTTCCTGGAAGAGCAGCTTTTTTTCTCCCTAACTCAAGAACTGAGTTTAAAGTCCTGTGGTGGTTTTGTGTGAATTAAGATTTGTGTTTTTGCATTATCCAAACAATCAATAGCATATGAACTCACAATCAACTTTTTTTGTTGATATGTGCAGATATAAGGGAACTTGCCATATACCAGTATCTCCCAAAGGTCTACAAAATATAGTTTAATTAGTATATGGGACTCCCCCCCACTTTTCTTACTGATAAGAATTCAGCTGCTCAATCATTTCTTGCAGTGCTGTAAATATATGAGGTTTGTTTTTGCAAACAAAGTCATTAAATGAAGATTCTTAAACATCAGTCAAAATAATTTCCAATTTTGTTGATGGCAACCAAGCACTTCACAGACTGAATGTAAATAGCTTTGCTTTTTAAATTGCTGTCAGACAATTTAAAACTTGTCTAAATGGTGACTAAAAAAAAAAGAACATAAGTCTTTTTTTTTCAAGAACATTTTTTACTTTTACCAATCACTTGTGCCTAATCATGTCAAGGCTGATGGAAGAAGCATCTGACTCCTGAGTATATTCTTACATATAGTGAATCTGAGCATGGACCAGGGAAGAAGGTCTAAGTTTATATATGAAATTCATTGGGGTGAAACTCCAACTAGCTAACTACATTCTAAACTCATATTTCAGGCGTATTTGGAAGACAGCTGCAGGAAGGAAGTATCCTGAGATTAATCATTTCATAGATAAAGAGTAATCTGGGCATCCTTCTGAGTTCATGATTCCTGCAGGTAGCAGCCATTGCTAGGAAGCCTTTGTATAGCTTTTAGTTGTATATCTATTGCAGCTATTCCTGGATCAGGACGGTCTCACTCAGTTACTTATGTCTTGGTCTCTTCCCATATGGACAATTATAATATGCTTTACATGGCGGCTGCCCTTTAAAAGTATTTGAAAGTTTCAATGCAGCAGCATTACCTTAAGGCCCTTCTAGAAGAGCATGGAAACCTTTTGTAATCTGGCCTGAGGTATGGAGCATGGTATGGAGCCAACAAAATGATTGTACTATTCTAAAGAATGACTGTGCTTTTTGGTGATTGTACTATTGGCTTTTAAGTGTCTAATTGTTTTTAATGTTAGTATTGTCTGTACAGCTGTTTATTTATTTTTTTTATTTTGGGGGTACTAGTTATATCTTAATTGTAAACCTGCCTAGAGTTACAAATATTGAAAGTATACACACACACACTCCGAGAGGACGAGTTAAACATGGAACATAATAAAATTCCTGTATTTTTATTTTTTTCATTGTGCTAAAACAAGTCCCAATAACAATATACAAGAAGAAAATAAAAACTAAGGAAATGCCTACTTTAAAAAACCAATTTCTTCAGTTTCCAATTTTTTAGGTTCTCTTGTATTCTATATAGATTACATATGTTTTAAGTCATCATCCATTTTCATTATATACCTCAACATGTTCTCCCTAAATATGATTATGAGATCTTCCCATCAAATGAAATGAAGTAGCTATGTTGAGCAACAAATTGGGGGCATATTCTTCTAGTCAGTTCCATTTTGGCTTAATGTTCAGAGCTGTACTGTATTCTGATAGGATCATCAACATGATCTTTGAGCTATGACTTTGACTTTGACTGCACAGGCAGTTGTCATAGCTGTTCCACAGTGCATAGCTCTGAGAACATTTCCAAAATGATGTTTATATAGCAGCTGGCTAGATGGTTAGCCATGAAAAGTTAGCATTGTACACCCATTAGGAAAGAGATTCATGACACAAAGTGTTTAGAGGGAATAAGGAAGATCCTTCTACTGTCTCATGGTGGGTTCTTCTTTTGAGGCACTATTAATTTCCAATTGATGTGAAAAAGAATTCCATGCATTCAAGGAATTGAAAGAGCATGTGCAAAATGTGAGAGGCATGTTCATTTGAAAATTCTCTACTAGCAAAGGACAGAAAGTTCTCTTAAAAAAAGCTTCATCATAAAATTACAATTGCATTATGAGAAAAGGCAGTTTTTCAGACATATAAACATAAAGTTGCTTTGATTATATTTAGTGCATCCTGAACAAAATAAATAATGCTTTTTTAAATTATTTTTTTTAAAACTAGCTTCACTTTTTTCTTCAAACAAACAAACAAATAAAAGGAAATAACCCATAAGCTTGTTGTTTGTTACATCTGGACTTGGTCTAACCATTTGATTAATTCCACTGATGCAGAAACTTGAGCAATGTTGTCATGAAAATCATAAAGACAAAATTAGCATAAAATATAGTGAAATAAATTTGAAAATCAAAGTACGTTACATTTGAAATAATTAAGGAAAAAACTAATGAAATTTAAGCATAGTACACAGTGCTTCCTCTACTGTTCTAAACACCAAACAAAAGTGTCCTTTCATATAACATAAAAAAGATACACCTTTTGTTCACCTTTTTAAAATTCAGTTGCTTATAAATAAAAACTACCTAATATAGAATCATATACCCAAATTCTTACTCAATAATATTCCATATCTAGTCAATACTTGTTTAGATTTGCAATATGGAATATTCCAAATATGGAATTTTTAAAGCCTAGAGACATATTTACTATTGCCAACCATTTTTTTTCAGTTGAGAAAACATGAATTCATTCTTCTTTTCAGTCATTTAAAATTGTTCCAAAAATTCAAGGTTGTTGCTAGCCACCAGCTTTTGCAAATCCCCTTATTATAAATAAGCAAAGAACAACTTGACTAGAATGAAATCATAATAGGAAAGTTCCTATGTATTTTCAAACAGAAAAATGTCCCTATGCTTAATCATTATAGGTCTTTGCTACCAAACTGCTCTTTAAAAAAAAAAAAGTTGCCTATAAAAATTATTCTCACAATTTCCAGTATAACTAGAAAACAGCATTTGTGCTGAAGATTGTATGATAAAGTTTGTGAGGTTTGGCTGAAGGAATATGGGAATTGTGCTTCAAGATATTCTCTGGGGATGAAATGAGCTGTAGTTAAATGCATCTGAAAAATAACAGTTGGAGAAAAGGGTAATACTTGAAGAGATTGGTTAAGAAAGTTAATAGAATAACCCAGAGGTCTCCAAACTTGGCAACTTTAAGACTTGTGGACTTCAACTCCCAGAATTCTTCAGCCAGCATAGTTGGAGTTGAAGTCCACAAGTCTTAAAGTTGCCAAGTTTCGGGACCCCTGGAATAACCCAATACAACTGCAATGGAATCCCATTTTTTACCAATCATAGCTATTATATGTTGAAGAAATGTAAGCCATATATATGTGATTGCATTTTTGTAGATGAGCTCAAGGATTAAAGATACTACAAGATTACTGGCATGAGATGATAAAGAAGTCCAAAATGTTATCAGAATGTCAGTTATGTCATATCAAAATTACTATTTTCCTTTCCAAAGGTTCAGACCTCCAAACTTAATTATGCATCAATCAGCCCCACTAAACTATCATTTTTTTTCCTCTTTTAAATGTAAAAAAAAAATTGCAGGGTTAGTACAAAAACACAAGCAGGCAAAGCAGTCAATCACAAGACCTGGCAATGGCCAAGAGCAGGAAAATTGAAAAAAGAGATGGAGCAATTAATTCCAGTTGCACAAGACCAAGTCTTAAGAACAAATGCATACCAAGCGAGAAGTGAAAAGACAGCAATGACAGCAAATGCCATCTCTGCAAACAAAAAAAAAAAAAAGCTGCTGAAACATGAGCTTCTGCAAGAAAATTGCAGACTTAACTACAAACAACAGCATGACAAAGTAGCAACAATTGTGCATTGGAAGATTTGCAAGACATATGACCTGCATGCAAGCAACAGCTGGTGAGACCACAAAATAGATGAAGTAATAGAAAACGAAGAAGCTAAACAGTCAAGCATCTGACACACAACACCCTAGGCAATTTGTTGACAAAAGAAAGACAAAAACCTCTGGATAGTGGACATTGCAGTACCTGGAGACAGCAAAATACAACACAAAGAACTGGGTGGGAAAAATCACAAAATATAAAGGACTTAGTTAAACCCAAGTGGTATATATTTAACTGCAGATAATCCATGCTGAAATTTCTTTTCAGCTAATAAGATAAAAGCAGATAATCTACACTTGAATGCAAGTATAAGAAAATCTGAAAGTGCTAACCTTGCATGAATCCATATGCTTATTTATTGGGATCTTGCGTCTCAGATACAATATTGGTAAATTGTCTTATAGTTAATGAACTGCAGCTGAGCCACTCATCATGCTAGGCCAAAAGGAAATAACATGATTGGTTAGTGCTAGTTATAGTTCTCTTATTTAAGATGCAATTTCTTCTATTCATTTATCAGAAGAAGCCATAAAAAAGATCTATATAATTTTTTTTCTAAATAACTTCCTAGCAGTTATTTTGGCCTCATCTCCACCATGTTGGATGGAGTAATTGGGAGGTGTGATCACATCTAGAGAGCCTTTGGCCTAATAAAGCTGAATTTCAGTTGATTTGAAGAAATAATTTTATCTAGATAATTAAGAAAATAATGGTAAAGAGGTAGTATGATGTGCAGAGTATTGTCAGTATTTCAAAAGTATTATCTTAAATATATTTCAAGAGAAACTGCCGTGAAAATGTGGTAGGGTTTTTTGAGTGCATTTTAAAAATTCTTTGAAGTTTGATGATTAATTGAAATTTAACTTGCCTTTGATATACAATCATTTCTCTGAGATTTTGCATGCCTCCTTGCAATTTCAACACTGGATATTTTAAATACAGTATTATTATAACCACTGCTGAAGGGAAGACCAGAACTGTTTGGAAAAGCTTCTATATTCCAGGCAGTGCATCCATGGGGACTGGGTCAAAAACAGGCAAGATGGCAGAAGCAGTGCTGCAGCCCAAGGCCAGATTATTATTTGTATGTATATTATACAAAAGGGAGAGGCTTGGATCACAATACCACTTCTGCCATCTTGCCTGCCATCTTGTTTTGACCCCCTTCCCCACTGAGAGTGTCACTGTTCAAATGGACAGATTTGAGAAATCTATCCAATTTCTCTGCCCATATACTTTTGGGAGCACTTTTGAGAGCTCTGAATCCTTTGCTGACAATGAATAGATCCTCTTATCTAATCCTGCCATTTCAGTACTAAAGACTGCTTAAATAAAAAAATAAAAAACCAAACTCAACATCTACTATAAATTTTGTGGTCACATAGAAAAAAGGACAAAGTGAGAGGTCACATAGTGTACATCGAATATTATTATTTTTGAACTACTTTTACAATTCACCTCTGTTTCCATCATTCCAATGGGAGAGTTATTACAAGCCATTTGGCAGACAACAACTGATAATTAGTTGTACAATTCCTTTTCAGTCACTGTGAGATATTGCAACAATATTGATGGTGGAGTGAATTATGCCTCTGGCTGGGTGGACAATTGTAATGATTTAAGAATTTGTGGTTTCAAGGTTTTCTAAAGGCTAAAAATATTAAGACATTCAATATTGAATTTGTTTCTATCTTCCCTCTCCATCAGCTTAAGGTAGCAAATCAAATTATTTTTAAAATGACTTCAAATTGAATTTAAAAAATTAATGTTCTGGCATATAAATAATTATCACTGGATACTATGCATTTTCCAAATGCCTGGCACTTAGCAACACATTGTTTCTTATCTTAAATGACCATAATTTTGACTGGAATTTCAGTTACTATGTGATGCAGTCATTAAGCAACCCATCATGTGACTGGACCTGATTTTTATTACAATTTTTGTTCTAGTCTTTAACTACATTTGGCTTCCCCCATTGGACTTTGCTTGCCAAAAGCTGGTTGGGAAGGTCATGAATCATGCTCATATGTCCAAAGGATGCTTCCACTGGCTGTAAATGCTGGCCAGTTGTCAAGCACCCACATTGTGATCTCATTACTATGGGGATGGTACAAATGTTGTAACTTTGAAGACAGGTTGTAAGTCACTTTTTTTCAATGCTATCATAAACCTGAGCTGTTGTTAAATGAATGATCATAAATTGAGGAACACCTATATTGAACTCAGTACTAAAGAGGAATATTTTTGTTATATTTTAAAAAGATATTAAGAAAGAAGAATGGAAGTATATTTTGAGCATGAAAGTGTTATTTTTAATGGGTGGCCGCTAAATTGTTCATGAAGTCTTCATATGTGTAGGGGAAAAAGTTCCTGTCTAAAATCTAACAGATGCAATGAAAGGAATGTTATATTTCCAGATATGTCTAAGATGGTTTGCTTCTCCTGCTCATAATCTCACCTAGATGCTTTATTTGAAATTCTTTCTGATTTTCAGATAGGAAAGTATTTTCACCTCAAGACTGATAAAGCAAGAAGTTCAAATAATCTTCCTTTCCTTTTTACATCAGGGCAGCGATTCCATCTAGGAGTACATGAATCTGTCAGTCTCACTATTTATATATTAACTTTTTTTTTCTTTTAAGAATCTCAGTTACTTTTCCTCTCCTATTATAGAGATGTTTTTGTAAAATAAATAAAACAAAAATCACTCATCTTTACCAAACAAATTTGATAGGTCTAATGATTCCTAGATGAAAGAGTCAGTGTGGTATTAAGCTTAGACTAGAAGAATTTGGGGCTGAGGAATATTTATCAAAATGTGCTTTAAATCTTGAATAGGCGTAATGACGCCAATTTAAACTACTTTTTCAAAAAATCAATTCTAAAAATCTATCTGAAAAACAGGCACCGAAAATGTTTCTGAGAAGTTGTCCTGTACAAAGCCCACTGTTACCTCAAAGTGAAATTTCTTTACCAGTCACTGACACATTTGGATAGTATATGATTACAGTTTCCTTCAATAGTTCCTGGGTCTTGTTGGAAGCAGTTCTCCTACAAGTTGGATAGAATATTCAGAAGCCTGCTGATCTGTGGATAGCCTTTGACAACCATTTGCTACGCAAATGAGCTAGTGTGCAGCATGTCTTTTGCATGCTTGCCTGTGTACATAATAAATTGCCCTGCTCATTTTTTGTGAGTGAGAATTAGTGCCTTCAGTCCCACCCTCATTTGATTCATGTCTTGAATGGTACTGCAGTCTTCGGCGATATGCTTGGAATGAAAGTTAATAATTAATTGAAGTAATGAATTGAATACCGATTGTTAATTGTGCCATGGTCCTTTTACTGTAAAATAAGTCACTTGTGCTATTTTTCTCTCCCTTCCCTAATTTCTAGTTTTGTTTGATTTGTTTGATCAAGAGGAATGTCTTACTCAACTTAGATATATGTATTAAGGAATACAGGTAGTTCTTGACTTACGACTACAATTGAGCCCAAAATTTCTGTGACTGAGATATTTGTTAAGTGCATTTTGCTCCATTTCAAGACATTTCTTGCCACAGTTGTTAAGTGGATCACTACAGTTGTTAACATTAGTATCACAGTTGTTAAGTGAATCTGGCTTCCCATTGACTTTGCTTGTAGAAGGTCACAAAAGATGATCATAAGGCCCCAGGACAATGCAACCATCATAAATGTGAACCAGTTGCCAAGTACTTGAATTCTGACCACTATGACCATGGGAATGCTGCAACGGTCATAACTGTGAAAATGGTTCCTTTTATCAGTGCTGTTGTAACTTTGACATTCTTTGAAGGCTCACATATATAAAAATGGTTATTCTACTACCAAAGAATTTAGGAATATATATTTAGTTTCTTCACACTGATTAACTTGGCAGGTACATTTTTCCACTGATGGCAGAAATAAGAATATATTTGTTGATTAAATATTTAAAATATTAATTTTGTAATGACAAAACAAAAAAGAGTATTTTTTGTACTATCAAAATATATCTAATTTTGTTTTGTTTTTCTTTGTTCTTCTAAATGTACTTTTAAATTTCCTTCACCATTAATAGCTTGTGAATTTTTTGTTTATGGATACGATCCATGTTCTCTCTATATATAGAGGAACAGATCTAGGCACAAAAGCAAAGATATGGATGTAAAGCAGGAATGGGATTTTCTTCCAAGAATAAGCATTCTGTTTATACAGTTTAACTTGCATCAAATTATCACTAGACACTTGTACAAAAATGCTTCTTTATTCATATATAAATTCAGATACATGAACAAAAATTTTAGTATGAAATAGAGTTTCCTTCACACAAATATGCATCACAATAAATTATTATTATAATTTACCTGCAGATATTTTCCAAGAAGGCTGGAGGTATATATGTTTTCCCATCCCTTATCTCCTTAAGATAGATTAAGTCCAAAAGATAGTATCAGCCAAAGGTTCCCACTGAGATTCATAATGAATGAGATTTTGAATTTGATTCTGTCCAGTTTGAATTCACAATATAAGCCATAATGTTGCAGTGGTATTTTTATATCCATTATTCTGAATGCAGCTAGTGATTTGTGTCAAGAAACTTGTTTCTGTATGCAGATCTCATCCTTGCAGATTGGGGCTATGCTATCTTTGAAGCAGGCTGCGAAGGATTTAACTTATCCATCAATTGATTGTACTGTCAGTAGCACATAAGATTATTCAATATATAGCATCTGTTACTGGTGTCATTGTTGATGTATTACCTTACTAGCACTCTCTTTGAAATGTAAAATGTTTACGTGTTATCTTTCAAAAGGATTCATTTATTTTTAAGCTATTAAAAGCAGACTTGTAATGCAATGCTTATTTTTCTAGCTAAGTCTGCTATTATTGCACGATAGAGAATAAACATCTTAAGCTTAAATGGAAAAACACATCAAATATGAAAATCCAAAGTAATGGTACAAGGACTGTATGAGTGCAGAACTGTTTCTCCATTCTGTCCTTACCTTCTAACTACAGTATATTCTCCCATAAGGGCCAACTGTTGGGCATAATTGAATCGCCACTATGCATTTATTCTCACTAGGTGGCACTGTAATATCAAGTATCAAGTATATGCTGTCCAGTTTTATACAGTTTTTTTTTCGAGTTTGTTTGTTCCTCAGAGCTCCTTTTTCTTTCTACCTTTCAATACTTCTTCTATTAGTTAAATGCTTGAAAAAAAATATTTTATGGCTTTGAAGGAGATGGGCATGACAGCACACTCTATTGTTCTTTATATGATATGTACAACTAACAGGAGAGGACATCAAACAATGAGCATTGAAAAGAGATGGAAAGACAGAATTGATCCTCTTCCAGTAAATGTCATGGACAGCTCACCAGCTCCAGTGGAATATAGGTAAGAATAAAAGCCAGGAGGAGAATCAACAGGGAAAGTTAATCCATTGGGGATTTTTTTTAGCCTACAATCTGATAATATGGGGGATGGTTCTAACAAGATAAGAGTTAATGCACCCATTGGCTATGTCTGTGCTTCAGATGAATTTAGTATTAGATACAGTTGGCTGGATCATCATACATATAATAAATATGAACAGGTAAAATGACTGCAACAGTAGGGCATGTCAATTTTTCAACTTTCAATTTCCAAATATTAGGGGTGCTCATAAGTTGTGACATGACTTGGGGATTGTGAAGATATTTTGGGTCACTTTAATGTAATTTAGATGTGCTTGGTAAATAACTACATAAATATCGCAATGTTTCTGGACAGCAATTCCCCATCAAACAATTCAGACATAGCAATTCCTTAGTACCATCAACGAAGAACATTATTCTGGTGCAGTGAGCTGGGTAAAGATACCTTTATCATGTTCACTCCAGAGAAAGGCTCAAAAACCAGGAAAAACTGCTCAAGTGATTGCAGATAATCTGGTGCATTTCATGAAGAAGACAGGCATTGGCAAAAGCTTGAAGGCCATTGGAAGACTTTCACAAATGTTAATACTGACTGTGAAGGTGGTGCCATGCACTGGGTAGAGGTGAAGCCAGAGCATCCAGTCTGCTGGAACCGATTGACTGGTCTGAAGGTGTATATGAGCACCTTACATTGCAAACTGACTACAGCGGAAATAAAAAGTGCATTGACGAACCAATGCAAGTACCACAGTGGCCCTGTCATGTCCAGTCAATAGAGAGATGTTTGAAACCGTCACAGAGGCAGCAAGCAGAGTGTATACACATGCCAAATTTGAGGGTTCTATCAAGTTGATCACTGATATCAAAGAATGAATCAAAACAAGACTTGATGAAACTTGCTTAAACATTTTTGTAACTCAGATAATTGATGTTATGATGTTTATGATTGCCTGAATTATTTTTTGCTCAGCTAAATAAGATTCATGCAGAAAAAAGTTTAATTTTTGCATCACAAGGTGAAATTTTGAGAAGATAAAGTTAACAGTATTTGTGGGTATATGATCAAATGGAATTTACCATACCAAGCAATTGCCAAAACAAGAGCAGATTTGAATTCTTGGTGTAAAAACACATATTTTTAGAACTCTTCACTGAAAAAAATGGCAAAAAATAGTTTTCACCTCATTAAATGACATGCCCTACTACAATAGGAACTAGTTAGTTTCCAGTAGCTGATCAATTCAAGTATTATATTCTAATGTTGGAAAAAGAAATTCACTTGCATTTTACCTAACAGCTGTAATTCAATTTCAAGAAGAAAATTTGCTTTCAAAATAGTGCATATGATAATATTGATGACATTATTGCGGGATTTTGTGTGTTATATTTATTTTGATTTTCTTGAATATTGTAGGGATCCATATAGAATGATTATGCATATGTTGGGTGGCCATATATGTTTCCAAAATAAATTTTAATATGTGGTTTATAAGGTAGACAAGATATGTAGGTGAATGTTCAGGACAATTGCTATTAGTTGTTGTACTGCAGCCTCTCTGGTTTTCTATATCTCATAGATGTCCATTCAATTCCAAGCAAAAAATAAAATTTTTCCTTCACAGTTATTGTCTATGTTGAGAATAGTCCACATTCTAAGAAATTATAAAATATCTTTCTTTCTGGAGAAATATTCTATTCAATTTCACTACTCAAATTTCCAAGTCTAAACTTCTTCAAATCCACAAAATACTTTAGTATTCATTATGTCTAGGTGACAATTTTTTCTTTGTTATTTCTACTCTGACTTCTTGGAAGACAGTAACACGCCATAACCATTTTCTCATCACAGCTAAAGCAGTCAGCATTTAAATCCATGCTTCATTATACATCAGAACTCTAAATTACTCTCCCCTTTTTGAAACTATTGAGTCTACATAGTAGTGATTATAGCTTCTTATAGCTTTGGCCACAATGGCTAGGTATTCTGACAAATGCCTAGAAAGATATGTGAAAAATGCAGTGTTGGCGAAAAACTGACTTCTTGCTTCGCACAGCAAGTGATGACCTTAACTACCATAGGCAATGTCTATGTATTTGCATATTCAGCATCTCATCAAGAAGGAAGATTAACTCCAGAAGAAAAGAGCAAACAATGAATGCAGGCAGCTCATGCTGGCTGACAAGTTTTATTCTTTCCTCTGTGATAACCCCCCTAGATTTTAAGCAGTTTGGCTGATATTATACAAGCTTGAAAATTAAAATTGCATACTAATTTTAAAAAAAATTCTATTGGCCTAGAATATTTACTTGATATGAATCTTAAATGCTTTTTGCTACATATATACCTAAACTTTGGGTTTCTGTACTATTTCAGAAGGCCTTGATTACTTAGTATTGGGTAGTAGTCTGCATACCTTGTTGGGCATACTTCTGCACGTCATATAAAAACTATATTTTCTGCCTCCATTTATTGTACTGAATTTATCATGCCCAGATACTTTCATCCCTCTAGGCAGAACTCACACGGCACACTGATTTTATTGAAATCCTCTGGATTGTCATTAATTAAAAATCCAAAATAGGTGAACGAACACAACAGGCAAAGGCTAAATTAAAGATCAGCAAGGTAAGTGACACAAAGAATAATTTCTATCAATTCGGTACTAAATCACGCACAGAAAATTGTTTGAATAAGCATTAGAGAAGCTTATGAAAAAAGACGCAGCTGTTGTGTTCCAGCATTCTTGAAATGAGGGCTTGGTTACTAGTTACGCAGCAATGGGAATGGACAGTGAAGCTTTTGCTTCTTTTGCCTTTCTGCAAATTGGCAGAGCACATACCAATTTCTCTTTTCAAAGGTCTACTTACCTTTCTCAGAAAGAACAGTTCATAATTTCTCCCCCGCAATAGGTTTATCTTGCTAAACCAGACCGTTTGTCAACCAAAGCAATATGAAAAAGTGTAAGTCATAAATTTCTGAACACCTTTGCAAACAGCTCTGCCTCGTGTTATTCCAAACTACTTTCTGAGCTGCAACATTTGAGTGACTCTGGCCAGGCCAGCCATGCAGGCTTCTTGAAAACCCTAAGATGACCCTTTCCCAATCCATCTGTTAGGAACTGAAAACAGATCAAAATTCACATCCTTAGCATTTTGTGATGGAAAAGCTTATATTATTTACAAGATCAGATATTTTTATTCTTTAAAAAACACTTGACTTCGAAATGGAACCTTTTTTTCCCATTTCTTCTCATAATGTTTATGTAATCAGTAATGCATCTAATGGGTTAAAGAAGAATGTAGATAAATGATAGGAGAATGTCTTAAAAGCATTATTGTTCTTCTCGCATATTGTTTTGCCTTTGAAATAGTTCTATATTTATTATGAATTGTTCCAAGAAGATGAAAGTAACCTGCTATTCTCCAGATGAGCTGTTCAGAGCATTCAGGCATGGGAGGTGCCTCTGTCTCTTGTCCGATACCATTTTTTATTTGCTTTACTATCAATATGATTTGATCTTCTATGGCACTTTGAAGAACATGTTTCAAATAAAGACATGTTAATGAACATCAAGATACGTTTTATTAAAAAAAGAATCTGACAGTAAAACTAATGCATAGCCAATGACGAAAATGGGATTAAAACCTTTTTAAAATGAAATTAAGAAGCTGAACTGTAATGCTAAAAGAGTAGCACTAATCTAGAGTTGCTTTGAAATTTTGTTCACAAAGAATTGGGGGCCCAAGGAAAAAATGAGGACTCTTTACCTTTTCTGTCTCCCTGTTGTATATAACCCCTCTTGCTCTCTTTTTTTTGGTGGTGATGGTTAGGGTTAGGGAGAGAAAACATTTTCAATTTTCTACATAATTTTATTTGCAAGTCCCTGTTTTGCCTATTCTATGTGTTATACAAGTAGTCATTGCTCTGAAAAATTCATAGAAAAATCCATAACAGTGCAAATTCTTACGATTACTTTTCAATCTATATGTTAATTCAAAAACAGCAGTTAGAATTATTTGATTAACACATACACTAATGTTAATATTGGTATTGTCTGATAATGGCAACTGATACAGTATCTTAATACAAAGACCTGTGCCAAGGCTATTATTTACAAAAAACAAATGTTAATGTTAAAAAGAGTATTCTGCCATGACTATTTATTGTGTCCTGCACTACATGTTACAAAGAGAATGTCAATTCTCTAAATTCAGCTCAATTGTGTAGAGGTTAATACACAGTTAAAATAAAAATCTATGAAATCTCTAGCCATAAGAGTACATACAGTAATTTTTCTATGTAAATGAAGGATGCAACTGATGGATTGCAATGTAAATATATGGAGAGTGTTAAATACTTGTAATGTTATAGGCAATACCAGTCAATCTGTATAGTACCAGTCAAAAACCATTGCATGGGTTTTGACTGGTATTTATTATTCAGACAACTCCTAGTACTTGGTCAACTTTTTGGTTGATAATATACTTTGTAGCTCAGCTCACAAGTTTTTATTTTAAATACTCATTGGTATGGAACCAGGATAGAAACTACTTCTTATGCAAATATATAGTGAGAATCTTCGTTAATTTTGAAGACTTTTATTCTGGACTGTCTGAGAAAAGCGATCACTATAAGAAGTATAATGTGCCAAAATAAACATTTCAGAGTTTCACCTTTATATGGTTTGTTCTTTCATTATTTTGGGGACAAATGCTATAATTTGCTTAGTGCTTCAACCCAAAATGGACACAGATGTGAGTCAGATTAACAGCGCATTCTGTACCAGTAAGACGCAAGGTTTGTTAACATTATTCTGTCTTATTTCTTGGTGTTGAATCTACACAAATAACATTCTGGGCTTGGGCAGACATTCACAAAATTTCTTCTCATATTACTAATAGAATGTCATACTGTTTTGGTTTCCTTTACAGACTCAGATAATCTTCAATGATAATGATGGTTAGTTGTTGTTTCTTTTACCTTGCCTTTTATCTCTGTCTTTCTGTCTCTCTTTCTCTGTTGAAAAGTGATGAACCTAATATTTTTTCCTCCTTCAATTTTTCCCTCAACAACCATGTGAATAGGTTGGACTGAAAGACTGACTGGCCAAAAGGCACTCAGCTGGCTTTCATGTGTGAGGAGCCTAGAATACAGACTCCTGTTTCCTAAACCAAATGTTTTATTTATTTAAGAAGATTTCTATGGTGGTGAGATACAATTCATGGCAGCTAATAGCAGCTGTAAAAACACCCAATGATAAAGGTAATACAATGAACAGAAAACTAAGTTCTGAATCCAGCAACTGCATCCAGCTATGCAATCATTCATGCTTGAAAATCGCCTTCTCAGTACCTGGGGGGAAAAAGGCAGCTCTTAATATCTTTCCAGAAAGTTAAGAGGATCTGTTAGATCTCAAGAGGATGCCCAGCAGGTAAAACAGCCTCCTGAACGAGGTAAACCTGGTCTCCAAAATTGTTTTGCTGTGATTGGGTTTTTCTTATGATTTTTTTTGCAAAGCTATAGATTTTTAAATGCTTTTAAAAATCAATTAAAATACAATTGAAACCCAAAAGTAAATTCCATTAATTTCCTTTCTAGAAAATATTATTGGATGATCACTTGCATAAAGTATTTCTCTAATATTTTTCAGTAGATATTTTAAGTTCATTAATATAAAATATCTAGTTCTGTGGAAAGAGCAAATCCTTTGTTTTTCATCACCTAATTCTTTTTTGTGATACACCAATCTACAGTTTGTGATATCACAATTCATCATAAAGGAAGGATCTATATATATATATATGTATATGCATATATATGATATTTAGGTTTTTTTGAGTATTTTCCCACGTAATATTTGTGCTTTTATTATAGCAACATTTTGGCAGAATCTCATCTGCCATCCTCAGGCTTGTGTAGTAGGTTCTTTTTAATTTTGTGTGCCAGGCTTGGCAGTCGTTATATGTATGTATGTATGTATGTATGTATGTATGTATGTATGTATGTATGTGTTAGGTTGAGCTGATAAATAATTAAATAAGGGAGACTAGGATAGATCTAATTCGAGCTAGTTAGCTCTCTTCAGCTAGCCATACCCTTACTGGGATTCGAACCAGGGAAGTATTACATATGAGGCAGTTGTAATTGCCTGTTAATCCCCAATTAAGGGAGGAAGCAAACTGCTTTCTTTTCTGTCTTTCGGCTCATCACCAGAGACCATACCGACAGAAAGCTAGATATAAGTTTGAGACTATCTGGGCAATGTTTCGACGAGATCTCACTCGCCATCTTCAGGCTGGTGCTTTCGGTTTTGTGCTTGTGCGAGCAAAGCATGATCTGAGCTGCTGTCTCCCTATATAGTGGTGGGGAGATTGGCTGTGTTGTCATTTCTTGATTGTTTGATGGAGTTGATGTTTGCAGATTGGCTGTCTTTTTCTTAAGAACATATATGGCTGAGGTATTGGCTGTGTGTCTATCAGCCTCCTGTGTTGTAACGACTTGGATAATGGGCTGTGTGATGACCTTCTGATTTCTATTGTTTTGACATCCTGAGTCTTGTGCTATAGAATAGAATAGAATAGAATACTTTATTGGCCAAGTGTGATTGGACACACAAAGAATTTGTCTTGGTGTAAATACTCTCAGTATACATAAAGAAAAGGAACATTCATTAAGAATCAAGAATCATAACGTACAATACTTAATGATAGTCATGGGGTACAATCAACATCAAATCATACTATGAAACAGTCAATATAAATCGTGAAGTTACAAGCAACAAAGTTACAGTCACAAGTAGGAGGGGATGGTGATAAGGAGTGATGAGAAGATTAACGGTAACAGTAGTGTAAACTTTGTAAATAGTTGATGAGTGTTGAGGGAATTATTTGTTTAGCAGAGTGATGGCTTTCGGGAAAAAACTGTTCTTGTGTCTAGTTGTTCTGGTATGCAGTGCTCTATAGCGTCGTTTTGAGGGAAGGAGTTGAAATAGTTTATGTCCAGGATGTGAGGGGTCTGTAAATATTTTCACAGCCCTCTTTTTGACTTGTGCAGTATACAGGTCCTCAATTGAAGGCAGGTGGATAGTAATTGTTTTTTCTGCAGTCCTAATTATCCTCTGAAGTCTGTGTTGTCCTGTTGGGTTACAGAACCAAACCGGACAGTTATAGAGGTGCAGATGATAGACTCAATAATTCCTCTGTAGAACTGGATCAGCAGCTCCTTGGGCACTTTGAGCTTTCTGAGTTGGCGCAGAAAGAACATTCTTTGTTGTGCTTTTTTGATGATGTTTTTGATGTCAGGTGTCCATTTTAGGTCATGTGATATAGTAGACCTAGAAATTTGAAGGTCTCTACTGTTGATACTGTGTTGTCTAGTATTGTAAGAGGTGGTAGTATGGGAGGATTTCTTCTAACGTCTACCACCATTTCTATGGTTTTGAGTGTGTTCAGTTCCAGATTGTTCCAGTTACACCATGAGGCAAGTTGTATAACCTCCTGTCTGTATGCAGATTCATCGTTGTCTCGAATGAGACCAATTGTTGTTGTGTTATCACAAACTTCAGTATTTTAAACAGATGGATCATTTGAGATGCAGTCATTGGTATATAGGGAGAAGAGAAGTGGAGATAGCACCAGCCTTGGGTCCTGTGCTGATTGTGCAGGTATCGGATGTGATTCTGCTAGCTTCACCTGCTGCTTCCTGTCTGTTAAGAAGCTTATGATCAACTTACAAGTGTGTTCAGGTAACACTAGTAGTTTAATTTACTTAGAAGAGTGTCTGGAATGATGGTATTGAATGCTGAACTGAAGTCTACAAAGAGGACCCTTGCATAGGTATTTGGAGATTCCAGGTGTTATAGGATATAATGCAGAGCCACGTTAACAGCATCATCTGTCGATCTATTTGTTTGGTATGCAAACTGCATGGAATCTAACAGTGGATCCGTGATGGTTTTCAGGTGGGGACAGCATTAGCCTTTCAAACATTTCATAACTACAGATATTAGAGCAACTGGTCTGTAGTCATTCAGTTTCTTGATGGAGGGCTTCTTTAGCACTGAGATGATGGTAGAGCGTTTGAAGCAGGAAGGAACTTATCACATCTCTAGTGATCTATTGAAGATTCGGGTGAAGATGGGGGCCAATTGCTCAGCACAGACTTTTAAGCAAGAAGAGTTATCTTTCTGGCCCTGGTGCTTTTCCTGGCTTTTGTCTGTGTAATAGATCTTGCAGTTCTTTTTCTGTGATCACCAGAAGTTGTGAGCCAATGGATTGGGGCCAGTTGTAGCAGGCTTGGCTGTTGTTGGTTGTTTGAGATGTGGGTTGCGGAGATAGGTTGGCTGTAGTTTCTTTTCAAACCTGCAGTAAAACACATTCAGGTCATCTGCTAGTTGTTGATTTCCTTTTGCCTGGGAAGGAGGTTTGCTGAAGCCATTGATGTTTTTAAGAGTTTTCCACATGTTTGCTGGTTCATTTGTTGAGAACTGATTCTTTAACTTTCAGAGTAGCTTCTTTTTGTTGCTCTGATCTCTTTGTTAATATGTTTCTGGCCTGGTTGTATAGCATTCTGTCACCTTTTCTGTAAACTTCCTCTTTGGAACGACGTAGCTGCTTACGTTTAGCTGTGAACCAAGGTTTATTGTTGCTATATATTTTCATTCCTTGTTGGTACACATAAGTCTTTGCAGAAGCTAACGTATGATGTTATAGTATCTGTGAGCTCATCTAGGTCTGCAGAGGCATCTTCAAAAACATTCCAATCAGTGCAATCAAGGCAGGCCTGGAGTTTCAGCTTTGCCTCATCTGACCAAGTCCTCACTGATTTAACTGTTGGGTTAATGGTTTTAAGTCTTTGTCTGTAGGCAGGAACAAGGTGAATCATACAATGGTCAGAGTGTCCCACAGCTGCTCGTTGGTAAAGACCTATAAGCATCTTTTACTGTTGTGTAGCAGTGGTATAAAGTATTTTGCCTCTGGTGGGACAATTTACATGCGGAAATATTTTTGGGAGCTCTTTCCTTAAATTTGCTTGATTGAGATGTCCTAAAATTATGGGAAAGGAACCTGGTGTTTGGCTTCAGCCTCCATAATTTGATCAGCAAGAGTTCGTAATGCCTTGTTTACACAGGCTTGTGGAGGAACATACACAGCTATTAGGAGAAATGAGGAGAACTCACATGGAGAGTAAATGGCTTGCAGTTGATGTGTAAAGACTTTAAGTTTTCATCACAAAACTTATATATTATAGTTATATCCTGAGACCAACTGTTGTGATATATAAACATAATCCTCCATCCTTTGTTTTACCCGATGTCTCCCCAATTCTGTCTGATCTAAATGTCTGAAATCCTGTGATGTATATGATATTGTCCCCATGAATTTGTGGATTAAGCCAGGTTTCAGTAAAACAAAGAACAGCTGAATTATAAAAATCATAATTCCATCCATTTAAGAGATGAATTTCATCCATCTTGTTAACCAGTGAGCATAAATTAGTCAGACAGATTGAGGAGAGGAGTTTTTTCCCGCCCCTGTTCCTTAGTCTGTTTAAAATTCCCACTCGTTTATCTCTTCTCCTCTTCCGGTGTGATGGCTTTTTTGCTTTCTTTGTTGTAATCCATAGCATGGGGGAATTGGTTAGAAACTCCTCTGTGTTTGCAAAGACAGGTCGGGGTGGGGAATCAGAAAGCTGCTCCTTAGGAAACATTGCCTAATTCTTAGCAGATGGTCTTGTGAGCATGAAATCCATAGTGAAGTGCATATAATAATAAGGAATAAAAAACCATTAGAGGCATTTCACTTAGGCAGCCATCCTCGGCATCATCTTGGCAATCTCCTGGGTTGTAATGACTTGGGTAATGGGCTGTATGATGACCTTCTGAGTTCTAATGTTGTGACCTTCTGGGTCTTGTGCTATAATCTCCTGGGTCATAATAACCTGGGTATGGGCTTGTAATGACCTTCTGAGTTTTAATCTTGTGCATCCTGGGTCTTGTATTGTAATCTCCTGGGTCATTGGCTGTGTTGCACATCCTGAAGTTTGTGGTGTAGCCTCCTGAATTCTGTGATGTGATATCCTGAGCATGATGGCTGTGATGTGACGTTCCAGGTTTTGGTTTGGCTCCGAGTTTGAGGCCTGGCTCTGTGTTCATGGCATGTGTCAATTTGCTTGGTTTGGGGTCAAGGTGTGTGGCAGCTGGTGATGCAGCCATGGTCTGGTTTCTGGATGGTGGTTGCCTTTCATCTATGGGGTGGGTTTGGGTTTGAGTCTGGTGAGGGAGATGTGTTGTTTTGGGTCCAGTGTTGGTTTTTGTGGCTGGGATTCATTTGTTGATAAGGGCTAGTTTCGAAATGTCTGGTAGGCGGGAGGCATCGTCCTGTTTGTTCATGTTTTGGGGGGTGTTCTCTATTTCGATGGCTTCCCTGATTATTCTCTTGTTGAAGTGTTCAGTATTGGAGATTAATTTGGTTCCTCAAAATTAATTTTATGTCCTGTGGCTTTAAGTTGCAGGAAAAGGGAGGAAGAATTTTATTCTTTTCTGACTGCGTTCTTGTGTTCTGCGATGTGTGCATTTATTCTCCTGTTGGTTTGTCCAATGTATGTGGCTGAGCAATTGTTGCATGGTATTTCATAAACTCCTTGTTCTCTAGCTGGATCTTGTCTTTGGGGTTTCATAGGATGTTGGCTATTTTTTGGTCAGTACCGAAGGCTGTCCTGATATTGTATTTGTGGAGAATTTTGCTGATTTTATCTGTGGTCGCTAATCTATACATGGAACACTTTGAAACAATGCTCTAGACAAATCCAAACACAAACGCAAACTCTGGATTAGATATGTAGATGACACTTTGTAATTTGGCCACATGGGAAAGAAAAACCGGACAATTTCCTCACACATCTCAACAGCCTACATCCCAAAATACAATTCACCATGGAAACAGAAGCCAACAACCAACTTCCCTTCCTGGACGTCCTAATTCACAAAAACCCAATGGCTCCCTAGGACATACCATCCACCGGAAGAAAACACACACCAACAGCTACTTAAACGCACAATCCCATCACCACCCTGCACAGATCAACTCCGTAGCCAAGACCCTCATCTCCAGAACGAAACGCCTAGCTGACAAAGACCACCTGAGAACAGAATTACACACCCTCACTAATGTATTAATTTCCAATGGATTCCAAAGAGAAATAATTACCAACCTAATCCTAAGGAGACACCCCCCAGAAACCGAGACACAGAACAGGATAACACTATTGCTCTCCTCCCCTACATCAAAGGCACCACATATAAAATATATAAATATATACTTCTGCTGTGAGGAAGACAGCAGGTGTGAGTTGATAAGGATGGAGAAAGCTGTTGTTTAAGCATAAACAATTTGGTAACTGCTAAGGCAGCAGTAATGAGAAGATAAATGCAGGGAGTACTTAATTCCATTGCTAGAATATCTTTAAGGTGATTTTCAAAATCACCCAGGCAAAATCATCCAGTGAGAGTAAAGATGAAGGTGTTTCTCTTTGAACTAGAAAAAAACTGAGCCATAGGCATGACCAAATCATTGGAATATAATGTTACATCTCAGTGATTGCAACAGGAGAAGATTAAAAATATATTAATTGAATTAAATGACTCATAAATGCTTCAAAAACCCACTTATTCATTGGGAATTATTTCCAAGAAGTACATTTTAGAATATCAATTTAAGGCTTTCATTCTTATATATTTCCATGGCAAGTAATTTCTATTAAGCTCTTGAATTTAGTCTTAAATAAACACATCTAGGGCCAGATTATCAACTGATATATTCTGCTAAAATTCCAGTTCTTCATTATTCAAATGATGGAAATATTTAAGTGGCCTGTATGGAATTTTAGAAATGAGTTGACAAAGTAGTGCAATGATAAGTGTGTTAATGTGTGTTCAGAACTGATTTGGCAATTTCTTTTCTTGTATGACACAGTGTGGATGTTCTCAAAGCAACTTTTTTTCTCTGAGAATCTTCAGCCCAATAGACAGATGAATAAAAGCTACCACCTGGAAGAGACTGAATTGCACTTCTATTTTCATCTTCTCTTCCACCTTTGAAATATAAAATTAAGCCTTGCAAATGATAAGACTAGCATGTTGGTAATTTAAATGGCTTCTTATTTTTAAATTAGAAGGTGAACATGATGGAATATTTTCAGGCTCTTTTGAAGTTGCATCCTCCCTCCTCGTTTTTAAGTCCTTCATTACAAGGTTGACTGAATAAATAGAATAAAATGAGAGTGTATTTTAAGGAGAGATGAGGAGATATGGAAAAAATATATGTAATTCATTCATCAGTCAGACATGAAACTCATCAGATAAGGCACCTGCCAAGAGTGTAACTCATGAATGGAAAAATCAAACCACGTACGAATAGTGTTAGAAGGTAAGTACATGTCAAATGGCATCAATTCAGAGAGAACATGAATTCATTATCAAATAAAACATTCTCCCTACCCATAGTTCAAGAGACTTGGCTATGAATTTGATGTTCATTCTATTCAAATAATATTTCGCATGAAGCTACCAGCTGGTTTAAAATCATGATCTCATGTAGCTGTCTTTCACTTCAACTGTAACATGGACATAGTAATATGCCTTGCAAGGTTCTTGTTGAAAGTGTTGTAGACTACTTGACAATGTCATGCTGACATTTATTTATTTATATTTCACATTTCTTAATTGCCAACTTGAGATAAGATATTTAAATGCTATGAGTTACTGATCCTTGGCTAAATAGAAAACAAACAATAGTAATAGCACTTAAAACTTATATACCACTTTCTAGTGCTTGACAGCTCTCTCTAAGTGGTTTATAGAGTCAGCATATTGCCTCCAACAATCTGGGTCCTCATTTTACCCACCTCAGAAGGATGGAAGGCTGAGTCAACCTTGAGCCTGGTGAGATTCAATCTGCCAAATTGCTGGCAGCTGGCTGTAAGCAGAAGTAGTTTGCAGTACTGCATTTTAACCATTGTGCCACCGAGGCTGAATGCTACAATTTCTTCAGTTCTCTTTGCATAAATGCCAGAACCACAAGTATCTGAGCCAGGCTTGGTTGGTTAAATGGGATTGAGTGGGTTTTTGTTTTGCAATTAGTTGAAATTAACAGGTTGTCTCTAAGACCAGGCATTTGGAAGCCACTTTCTCAGTGTTCACTGCAGTTCAATAACTTTCCTTTATATAGACTAGTTTAATGTATCTATTTGAATAAGAACTATCTTTAAGGTTATTTTCATACTGTGTTTCTCATAAAATAAGGCCAGGTCTTATTTTTTTTTGAGCCCCGAAAAACAGCTAGGACGTCTTTCGGGGGTGAATTAATTCTTCCCTCCCCTGCGCACCCTTGCCTGGGGCGCCCAAGGGCATCTACGTCTCGCCACGAGCCTCTCCTAATGGCCGATCATGGCGTAATATGGAGGACTCCCTACCCCTGCTAAGCGTCCTTGCTGCAGACCCGGGTCAGCGGGCCGGGCAGCGGTGGTGGCATGGATCCTGCCGGCAGCGGTTTCAGCCGCTTCTCGGGCCTCTGTAGCTTGCAAGATTCCTGCCAGTGCTGGCACCTCTCTCGCCAGCGCAGTCTCCAAAAACAGCATCTGAGTCGCTCCCGCCTTTCACCCATCCCTTCCCCATAGCATCAGGGAAAAAAAAACATTTTGAGGTACCTGGCAATGCCACATGCTGCGTTTTGGTTTAAATCCCGAGCGGCTGGTTGGGCATGAGAAGAGCCAAGCGAGCACCTCTGCTGTTACTACCCCTTGGTGCCCAGCCTCGGGCTCTGCAAGTTTCAAAAGTCCTGGTGCGCAGCTCGTTTCTGCATTCCAGCGTGCCCAGGCTGAGCTGCAGTTTGTCCCCTCTCTTGCCAGCACTGTCTCCAAAAACAGCGTCTGAGTCACTCCCCGCTTTTCCCCATCCCCTTCCCCATAACAACAGGAAAAAAAACATTTGAGGTACCTGGGAGCGCCGCGCGCTGCGTTTTGGTTTAATCCCGAGTGGCTGGTTGGACGTGAGAAGAGCCAGCCAAGCAAGCATCTCTGCTGCTGTTACCCTTGGTGCTCCAGCCTCGGGCAATGCAAGTTTCCAAAAGTCCTGATGCACAGCTTGTTCCTGCATTCCAAGTGCACCCAGGCTGAGGTTGCAGCTGTCCCTCTTCGCCAGCGCTATTTCCAAAATCAGCAGCAGCAGTGGCAGGAACTGTGGAAGTTACGGAGTCGGCTCCCCTACCCAAGAAGCAGCTGAAACGGTTCCACGATTCTGCTGCTGCCGCCGGTTTTTTGGAGACAGTGCTGGTGAGAGAGGGACAACTGCAGCTCGGCCTGGGTGGCGCTTGGAATGCAGGAACGAGCTGTGTACTGGGACTTTTGGAAACTTGCAGAGCCCGAGGCTGGAGCACCAAGGGTAGCAGCAGCAGAGACGCTCGCTCCGCTGGCTCTTCTCACGCCCAACCAGCCACTCAGGATTAAACCAAAATACAGTGCGCGGTGTTCCCAGATACCTCATGTTTTTTTTCCTGTTGTTAATGGGACGGGGGGGAAGTATCCACGTCCACGCCGCTGGCCTGCTGACCCGGGTCTGCAGCAAAAGGCACTTGGTGGGGGTAGGGAGCCCTCCACGCTCAGCCATGATCGGCCGTTAGGAGCAGCTGATGGCGAGGCGTAGCTGCCCGCGGGGCACTCCTAATGGCACCCCCCCAATTTTACATGTTTAAACTAGGCCTAAATTTGGGGGGAGGGCTTAATTTCATTTCATTTAGTTTCGTGCCTAGAAAACATTCTGGGTCTTCCTATGTGGGGGGTGTATTATTGGAGAAATATGGTAGTATCTATGAAAAGTACAGAGATGTATATCATCAGCAAACAAAACAAACACAAAGTTCATCTGGAAATATATATTTTTCTTAGCTTAGCCACCCTTTGATTTTGGAAATGGACAATAAGAGTAACAATATGATTTCATTTGTCTTGTTGTGACCAGGAGATAAGTCGGGGTATATAAAGGTAGGACTGCTTTTCCTGTGGAACACCTATACACAAAGGGTTCCAATTCTTATGGCATACTAGAGGATGGTAAACATCTGGATATAGGTTAAAGAATAGGAAGCTCAGATTCTAGCCTACTTTTAGGCCAGAAAGCTCATGGAATCATAAGCTATCATTCCCTTTTAGTCCAATCTATCTCACAAAGTTTTGTGATGAAAAATAGGAAGAAAATTCCTATATGTGCTTACCTAAAATTTCTAAGTGAACACCAGGATCTAAGATTAAAGAACAAAGAATTGATTCTTGCAGCCCTTTAAAAATTAACAGATGAAGTAAAAATCTGTGGGACTGGTAATATTGCTATAATTATGCTGTAGTACACTTTATTGTATATTTCTACAATGTTTATTATATCTTATTTGTACAATTCCCACAGGCTTTGAAGAGTTATTGTGTACCTCTTACAATTATAAAAAATAAATTTAAAAATAAACATAAATTTGAGTTGTGTGTTGAAACATAATTGTATAAGAAAGTGAACCTTTGTGTTATGACAAGTTTATATTTAATAGCACTTTATGTATGATTTAGAAATATTATTTATTAATATTTATGATTATCTTAATCCTTATCACCTGTTATGCAATGAGTTTGGATGCCTCTTTCCTGGAAATGTGACATACATTGATCTCAAAGTAGTTGTATAGTTGATAACGAAAGTGATTAAAAAACCAACGGGGAAATGAAACTGTAGCAATGAAAAGCAACAGCCTTTATTTCATTTATTTATTTATATATCAAACTACTTCAGTACCCATCTCCCTCATAGAGAAGCTCTGGGCACTGTTAAATCTGCTGGTGACCTTCTACCACTGCACGATAGAGAGTATCTTAACTTACTGCAACTCTGTATCGTTTGCCAGTTGCACAGTGGCAGATAGGAAAGCACTCCAGAGGGTTAACGTCATCATTGCCCAGAAAATCATTGGTTGCCCTTTCCCCTCTTTGGATGAGCTTTATAGCTCCCACTGCCTAAAGAAACTTCAAAACATTCTCAAAGATCCATCTCATCCTGGGCATCCTTTTTTTGTACTATTACCATCTGGCAGATGGTACAGAATAATAAAAATAAGGACAAATAGGCTGAAAAACAGCTTCTATCCCAGGGGGGTAGCTCTCTTTGAATTCTACTGTACAGTGCAGTGTTGATGCAATGTTGGGGGTTTTCGGTTCAATGTGTGGAGTGTGACGGATGTGTATTTGTGTTTATTTTCATGGTCATGATGTACACTGAAGATCGTGTTTGATTTCATTGTATGAAGTGCATTGACAATAAAGTAAACTAAAGTAAACTAAACTAATCACTGTAGAAACTTTCTTTTAAAAAATGTATCACCAGTTTTCTAAGAGACTGATATTTGGTTATCTTCTTTGACTTCTGTGTGTTCTAAGCTCCACATTTTCCTCCTGCCTTAGTGCACCATTCATGTATTAAAATTTACAGTTATTCAATAGAGACAGATTATGTGGTTCATTCTGACTTCTAGGAAGGTTATGTCTGCAATAAATCAGTTGCAGTAAATCAGCTACATTTAGCTTCGTGTAATTTGAGTACTTCCTGTTGCTCAGTGTTATACATCCAAACCTTTTGATTACCTAGCTTCACATAAGAAGACTAATATGTAGTTGTGTAGTTTGTGACTAGGTGTATTGTGCAAATTCATCCATGTGATTATGCATGTTTGCAAACTAGATATATTGGTGAATTTAATCAGGGCATGGTTAAGTTATTAAAACAACACAGTTTTGCATATAGTATTAGCATTATAGGGAAGTATTATACATTGCATGCAGATTAATTGGGTAACAATGTTTCCTTTGTCAATAAATGAAAGGTCAAAGATCAAGTGAGAAAAAAACTATATGCTTCCTATTCTTGACCTGAACTTTTTAATAACCGAAGAGGTTTAATATGTATTTATAAGCAAAGAATAATCATAGGAGGACAGAAAATACCTTTTGAGAAACAATCAAACAGTCATGCCAATTTCTTGAAGTATTGTTATATTTTGTAAAGTTCTATATAAGATAGAAATTTACAGAAGAAAATAGTAGGAATAAAACAAATAAGGGGAAATAGATTTGAGGCACAATACAAGTGCCCTTTATTGTATCTTTGTTAAAAATCCACAGTTCTTTTTCTGACTTGTTCTAAAATACTTTATGTATGATTTCATGAAAATTTGAAAACCAATAGAAATGAATGATAGGAGTCCAAAGACACTGAATATGCTACCATTTTGGACTTTAAACAGATTCTTTTACTCATGAATAATTTTGTAAGAGATAATAAGCCACAGGTGGAGTTGATTGAGAAAATCTATTTCTCCAATATACATAAAAAATAACCTGCCACTTTGAAAAATGATAAATGTGAATTCTGACAGTCAGCTGTCAAAAGAAAAGAGAAATTCTAGATTCTCTTGTGACAGTGATGCCTTTGTATATTTCCAATCCATAAATATTTTAGATTTTTTAAAGCTAAAGTGAAATAATAACAATTGACTCAATGAATTAATCTATAGCATTTGTTATACAAGTCAGAATTTCTATTCTGATTGTTTCTTTGAAAAATTATGGAAAATCAGATGTAAATGAATATAAATGGACTGTACTGCCTGACTAGTACTTTGTTACTTTTACTTTGGCTCAATAAAAAACATCTTGAATAAAATTCTTTCTTATTTAGTAAGTCACTGGCTTTCAATGGTTGATGTTTGGAAAGCTAGAATATCTGAAGACAAATAAAAACACACTTTCAAAGAGTCAGTTTAGCAGGAGATAAGCAAGGTTAAATTCAAAGACAAGTTCAATTCAAAGTATGCATACAGAAAGCAATAAGAGTAATTTTATTCAGGTCTTCTTAAAAATGAATCCCACTGAATTCATTAGAACTTATTCCAAAGTAAGTAGATAAGAAATGTTTTTGTCTCTCTTTTGAAGGCTTTAATTTGTTTTAAAAGTCTGTATATGTATGCACAAATATACTTATATGCGTTTGTTTATTTATATAGTGCTGCAATCTCACACAAAAAAGGGAAAAACCTACCGATGGTAACACCACATACGTTAAAAACTGTAAATAAAACTAAAAAAAAGGATAATCATATATACCATAACAATAAAATCAAGGTAAAAAGTGAAAATCACTTATGAATGCTCTCCAGAAAATTTTCAGTTTTTAATGAACATCTGAAAGCACCAAGGAAGAGATTAGCCTGAGCACTATTGGAAAAGCATTCTACACTGCCAACATTGGGCCTGAGAAGCAGCATTTTCCTCCTCTCAGCTCATAGAAATGTGGGTCCATGAAGAGTTTATCTCTCAAAGGTGTAATAAATTGGATCAATACAGGTTGGAGGAAGTATATGGAATTTTCTGCAACTCCTTCCGTTCATGTTAATTATACAAGAGAAAGTAAGAAATTAAACGGGGCGTCTAAAAGCTCTCATGCACGAGCTGCATTGGTTGCCAGTGGTCTTCCGAGTGCGCTTTAAGGTTCTGGTTTTGCCTTTAAAGTGCTCCATGCCTTTAAAGTGCTCCATGGCATCGGACCAGGCTATCTGCAAGACCGCATTCTGCCGGTAGTCTCCCACTGACCTGTGCGCTCCCACAGAGAGGGCCTCCTTTGGTCCCGACGGTCTCTATGTGCCACCTGGTGACCCTGAGGAACAGGGCCTTCTCTGTGGGGGCACCCACTCTCTGGAATGGGCTCCCCCTTGAATTGAGAATGACCACTGACCTGAGGGTGTTCAGGCGTGATTTGAAGACCTTGCTCTTTGAGCAGTCCGGCCTGGGCTGATCCTAAATTGATTTTAATGGGGCTTAAGTAATGAATTTTAAGATTGGGATTTTAGATTCGGTTATAGCCCTTATTTAATTCTATTTTAACTTTTATATATATGTTGTTTTAGTAGGCTGTGCACTGCCCTGAGTCCTTCGGGAGAAGGGCGGTATATAAATTGAATAAATAAATAAATAAAATAAATAAAGAAACAAATAAAGAAACAAAAACCATCCTATGTTTATCTTCATAATTTAAAAAAATCCCCATAGCAATTTTCAGGATAGAATTTTGCTGAGAGGTAAGAAAAAAGTAAGGTAAGAAAGGTATTGACCTTTGCCTTTTCTCTTTCTAGCAAAAACTAATTGATTAGCATGATAACTCAGACTAATTCAGTGTACATCATAAACTTAAAAATATTCTGAGAGATAGGAATAAGCCTCCTACCATATTACTGTGCCATTACTAAGGCTTTCCTACCATATTGCTGTGTAAACAGTTGTTTAATATATCTTGAATTAAAGATCTGCAATAAGTTACCAGAATATTAAACTATTCAAAAATTCCAGTGTGATCAATACTTCTGAAAAGGCAAAAACCTCAGATTATGAAATTTGTGGGAATGCCTGCAGGCCAGAGATGGTATTCAGCAGGTTCTGATCAGTTCTAGAGAACTGGTAGCAGAAATTTTGAGTACTTCAGAGAATCGGCAAATACCACCTCTGACTGGAGATTTTACAGTATCCTCCCCCTGCCACACCACCAAGTCATGCGCACAGAACCAGTAGAAAACAAATTTGAATGCCACCACTGCTGCAGGCATACAGTATGTGAAGCTTTTTAGAATTTAGACTGAAGTCTGCAAGTAGTAGACTCTGGGCCCTGTGTTTGCCTTCACTGGTGCATATGGAAATTGTTTATAGAATTGATCTTACCAAACTACAATGCATTTCTTATGCTCTGTTAGTTATTGATACAAGGCTAAGCAAATCAGAAACCTGATTACTTTTATCTGACATTGCCACAGTTTATCCTTTTTTCCTAATAATATAATCAACACTTTATTTCTTGAACTTCTGCTTCCTTTTCAGGTAAACATTTATTTATACTAGGAAGGAAAGACAATTTTGATTGTTTTGATATTTTTTGTATTTAAAATAATGATCTAAATCATTATCTAAGTCTTTTCATTTTTTTCCAGAATCTATACATTAATGGAGTTAGTTGCTAAGCTACTTGTACACTTTGATCATTCTGATATCTATTTAAAAACTGGATTAAGCCCTCCCATTAGAATCAGCTGCAGTGCACTTGACCCAGCTTAAGTGCCACTACATTAAATTGATGGGGGTGGGAATGTAGCAGTGTCACATCATTTTAAGAGTAAACAGAGAAACAAGGCTACAAGTAATTTTCTACCAATAACATACTAACTACCAACATGCAATGTTCTCAGTAGTTATCTTAATAGGTAGCCTGCTTTTCCATCAAACTTTGTTCAACTGCGTCCAATTTTAAAGGACAATATGTGTGTCTAAAGCAGTAAGATATCAGTAATCTGTAGAAAGAAATTAGTGAATTAATCTTTGGGTTGGTTTTAGTATATTTAATATGGCAACAGTTTGAAACTATGAAATTTGTGGATGATTAGCTCCACACATCAATGTATAATAGATACCAAAAATATACAAAATGGGTTGTGGGAGCGCCATCTCTTGAGACTTTCAAGAAGAGATTGGATTGCCATTTGTCAGAAATGGTGTTGGGTCTCCCGCTTGGGTGGGGTTGGACTAGATGACCTATAAGGTCCCTTCCAACTGATTATCTGTTATCTGTTAATTCAGGCAGAAATCAGTATGCTTCCATTATTCTGTAATTTTGCAGTAAAGACTCATGTTTCAACATTACTTTTTCTGGCCTTTAAATTTTTATTTTTCTACTGCTTTTTTTGAGAAAAGGTACTAGGAGAAAGCAAATATTAACATTTCTTGATTAGTTCAATATTAAAATAAGAAACGTAGTAGCCAAGAGGAAAAGCAGTCAGATCTGCTAAACTAATTGGCTGAACTGATTTAATTCTAGGTAAAATATATAAAACTGATAAAATATAGATAAACAGATTTGATAAAGCATATTAGTTTATCTAAATCTACCAAAGTTTGCAGAGAAACCAAATAATAACCTGGATCTAGAACTGATGTTTTATAATGTTGCTTTGCCTCATCTAAACACTCATATCCATGAAAGAAAGAGAACAAGCAAAAAAAAAAAAGGCTAATCTTATGCCAAAACTTCACATTACTTTATTAATATTTCCTTTTGTTTATTGGTTTGAATATTGGTTCATGAATTATAGAGCATTGCTCTGTAGGCCCATAAAACAAACAAACAACAAAAAAATCAGAAGTAGCAGACTGTGGACTACTGGCAATCTGACTATGAGATATTGAATGCTGCATAAGTCAATTGCTCTTCTAAGCAATTGCTTGGAAAATATTTCCTATTTGCAGCTCTTGACTTTTCAAACAGATTGCTATGGTCTGATAATTTATTTATTTATTAAATTTATATAAATAAAATAATTCTTTACTTGTAAAGTTTTAGTAAGAGATTCGATCAATTATAGTAAACTGCATACTACTTAGGCTTCATGGGATCATAACTGTTCTGGATAGGAAGCATTTTCTATTTACATGTCGGTACCCTATAGAAACAATTAAAAACACAGAAACAGAAAACTGACCAATGAAAAAGTGATCCATTGAGTCGTCCATAGAGTCTGGCCTTTGAGCTTACTTGTTTTTGTCTTTTTAATTTTAATTTATTATTTTTAATAATTATTTTTATATTTTTATTTATTTTTAAAAAATGTTTATTAAATGATGGACATGTGTTTATTCCAAACATGTTTAAGCAGTTACTAATGATTGACCCATGACTTCCATGGAAAGTTGATTCCAAGTTTCCACTATCCTTTCTGTGAAGTAATATTTTCTAACATTACTTTTGAATGTCCTTCCTGTGACTTTGAAATTATGCCCCCATGCTTTTGATATTTGCTTAAAAGACATAGGACTAATGTTATATGTATTAGTTTTTATCCTGTAAGTATCTCTTTGTTCCAAAGACAACAAGGAGATGCAATCAAGCAATTATATTTAATTTTTTTTCCATGTAATTCTGCTTTGGTGAATTATGTCTCAGTATTCCTTGTGTCTGCAATTTAGACTGTTGTGTTTGCCACTGAAAATATTCACATTAGCTATGATTAATAGCAAATGGGTATGTAGACTTTCAAACAAAAACCAAAATGTCAATATGTGACATTTAATATTTGAGGACAGAGGTGACATTTTAGCACTTGGGAACATGTTTATGAACAACCAGCTCTAAAATGCTTAATGGAAACAGTTTGAAGAGCTGCTATAATGTGTATCAGTTCCACCACCAGAAAAAAATCAAATTAAAATCAAAATAGATTAATGGAAGACATTAAAAAAGACTTGCATCAATAATAATCATATTAATAATAATGAAAAATCTTACAGTGAGCAACATGTTTAAACGGAACACTGCATTTATGCTGGAATCATTTAGAAATATCTTAATGTACACTTTATTTTACTTCCCTGTTTTTCACTGGGAGAAAGAGAGCGTGGTGTTCTTTAAAATGATTCATCTAACTATTCAAGCTGTTTGTTTTTTAAAAAAAATCTGGTTGTCTGTTAGAATATAGTCTCCCTCGTTCCAATTAAAAACCTGTTTCTATTCATAACCTAACATATTGAGAAGGAACTGTTGCAAAGTTAGGTTTGCAGTATAACCCTTAACTATTCTTGGGAAGAGTGCTTTAATCAATATGAAATAAGAGTAATCAATGAATGGAAAAGAATTAGAGCTAAGTATACAAGAGGAGAATGAATCAGTAAAAATAAATGTGCACCATAGATTCACTTGCATATTAACTGTGCAGCACTCAGCCCCATCAATAACTGGAGAAGTTGTTTTTAATTCTCTGGATATGCTTGCTAATAAAGCTATTTTATCACAGTGTTATTAAAAGAGTAACTTTGAAAAATGCTGCCAGAACATCATAACTGCATAGATGTGTTATTTGGCAGTACAACAAGTAATTTAGTGTCTCCACTATCCTATACCTCCTTTTTTCACCTTGCCTGTTGCTATGGAAATTAAACCAAGGTTATTAACTAGTAAACGAAATATTTGGACAAGCTACTTTAAAACACAAGAGCCAACAACGACTTTCATACAAACTAGCTAACCAATTAGATTCAATGGAATAGAATGGTGGAATAGATAAGCCTTTCAACATGGTCCAGCACATCTATTTTCATGTTCATTATGAATTAAGATTTTCTATATCCAAGGTGTCAAACTGGCAGCCCGTGGGCCGGATACATCACATGCAGGCCATGCCCACCCAAGCTCCATGAAAAAAAAAAAAAATCACAAAATGTCACATGATGGCAACGTGACACTGTCAGTTTGACACCCACGTTGGATATGATAGAATAAATGAGCAAAACTTTCTCACTTCTTTCTTCTAATATTCTCCATACTTCCTATTATAAATATTTAGTCTTTTACTACAAAGCAGAGCCCAGGTTATGAGAAGCTATATATATATACACATGCTAAAATAAGTAGTGAGTAGACCTGGGAGCTATATATTCTTTTTATGCAAAGGTTGCTTATTTAATCAGTATTTTCTCAGTCGGTATTCAATTTTAAGAGGTACATCTTAAGTTTTATACCATTTTGCCATGTGAACATCTCTTCTTGTTGACATATGCATAAGATTTGAACAGTGTAATACTATTAGGAAATGTATTTTACACAACTACAACCACCCAAACAAAAGAAAACAAAAACTTTGTTTCACTCAGTTTTCTGAATTATAGAAAAATAAATTGGTTAGGAGGGGTAGCATATAAGAAAGAGTTTAATCTTGTCAAACAGCCGTGCCTAACAATTAAGAATGCTTTCTTTTATTTGATTCATATTTTAATTGCATCAACCAGGTTTGCAAATCATAAGAGTTTTGATTGGGATGACAGATGTTTAGAAAATTTCCTTAAATGTTTTTATTTTGATTTGACATCAAGGAATGGCTTGCATATAAAGAATAATTATCACAACTCCAACACTGTATTATTTGATGTAGAACAGTTTAGATATTTGGCTCTGGAACATTAGTTTGTCAGATTATGTATGTAGAAAATCAATGTAAATGGCATGTGAAATCTTAGTGAAAGTTTCTGCCCTCGTCTCCTCCTCTTAATGCATTGATATGAAAAACTCGTAGAAATATATGTAAGAATGAATTTCTACATGCTATAAAGGTTTTCCACTTTGTAGGAGAGATATGATACACATGCATACCAACGCATGCTTCTATGCGTAGGAATTTTCCCCATCTAAATTTACTGCATATAAGTAAATTGATGGATATAGCTGTTCCTGACAAAGGAATTTGAAAATATTTATTTATTTAGTGCATTTATATGGCTGCCCAATGTAGACATGGAGACTCAAGGCAGCTTACATGATTAAAATTCTAAAATATCAAATACTCCTCTACCCTACAACTGGTGCTAACAACAAGCACAAACTAGCCACTTGATTGGCTCTGGATCAAGCTGGATTCTCCAGCCCATCTATAGAACCATGTCTTCAGGGTCTTCCAGCAAAATATCTAATCTTATGTCTGGAGAAATGATATTCAAGAAGGAGCATGCCACCATAGAGAAGGTCCTTCTTTGGGTCCCACTAGATATAGTTGTCTGACAGGTAGGAACTTGTAACATACCATGTGTTTCTACTCTAGTGGGCCAAGTAGATATAATCAGGGAAAAATTGTTACTGAGTAGAAAGAAATGCAGTAACATGTGTCTGTATACTCACTCACTCACTCACTCACACGGATCTTCTCCAAAACCAAAACAAAACTATTAGAGTAGTTATTACCTAATGTTGCTGTAAGATAATCACTTGAACAACACAAAATTAGACTTCAAATAGGTAAATGTTAACTCAGTATCTTTCTTCAATTAACTAATAAGACTCTGCATATGTTTTCTGATGTTTGCTTTCTGCTATAATGTAATTTGTATCTTTTTGCAACTTAACTATTTCATTCGTCATTCTGGCAACACTTCTTATATGTTGTGATTTGTTAGAAGCATAATGCAGCAAAATACAAATATCAGCATACTTCAGTTTTCAGTATAATGTTTAAACCATTATTTGATTTCATAGATGCATTAAAAGGCCAAAGTATATGTGACAGCAGCAGATACAAATGATTATCCTTCTATCGGGGCCATTCTTGTATAAATATTAGAAAATCTGAATTTAACAAGCAGAGAAAAGCAGAAACCTTACCTCTATCTCTTTTCATCCCTTCAGATTGTCTCTTCAGTACAAACTCTTCTCCGAGTAAAGCATCCTTCTTTTAATAAGACTTTATGCAAAATTGTAATTGTTAGTATGGAAAAATGTGGGAGAAATTAAGGAAGGAAAACCTCACAAAGTGTGAGATTCGTTAATAAAATAGGAACAATTCCCAAAAGAACATGTTGAAATATAGCAGCAATATTTTAGTGAGAAAGAAAGCATTTTTATGCCAAAGATGTCCATAAGGTGTATGCATAAGTGCACAATCATGCCTACTGTCCTTGTCCTATTGTCCTCATTTATTCATAGCTATTTCCTGTATTCATACATGTTTATTCTTATACCTATTATCTTGTAAGAAAATCAAATAAATAAATAAATACATACATACACCCATACATACATATACACATACATACATACATACACACATACCCTGGAGAGTGAGTATGACTTTTACAGTGTTTATTAGAGGCACTGAGATTCTTAATCTGCAAGTGAGGAATAATTTGGGATTTTTTTCATTGCCATGTTTGTCTCTTTTTTAAAAAATAAAATAAAATAAACCTTTTATGGGATCCAGAAGGAGTTATGCTTAATTCCTTCTGAATCCCATAAAAGGTTAATTTAAATCACATAGTTATGCCTATGACTACAAATGCCTTAAACTAATATAAATGATAAGTTTGAGTACTTTGGGCTATCTTTAAATGTCATTGTTCAATAGAAAAAATGCTAAACCAGGATGTCAGTGGGATAAGAGTTAAAAAACCTAAAATGGTGGCACAATCATACTATCAAAGTCCCTGCCTTTTTATGTATGCCTTGATTCATGTAAAAATAGAGGCAATCTTTCACTGTGTGATTGTGGCCATTGTCTTGCATATTCTAGTGATTACATTCTTATAGGTGGTAGAACAAGTTGCATCTCTTTAAGCTTATTTTGGCTGAAATTAATATGCCTTTGAAATATTTCTCCTTTAGAATCAATAATAAGGAAATTTAGCATGGCATTTTTTCAAAATAGAAGAAAAAAGAACATATTCTTTGTAGAGTTTGATTAGTACAATAATTGAATGTGGTCATCCAACAACAACAAGAACAAAAATATGTGTACAAAGATAATGCAATTGTGTAAAAACACCTTGTGAAACAACATTCTCATTACCTTCATTTGCTTTCTTAATTTCCACTGTCTGCAGTATGATTATTAGTGTTAATTAAATAGCTTTTGGTATCATGCTCACCTGCACCTGGCCAAATCAAGTATTGGTGTCATAGTGGTTAGAACTCAGTACTCTTCCCACAGCCAGGAATTCGATCCTGACCTGCTCAAGGTTGATTCAGACTTCCATCCTTCAGACTTTTGAGATTGGTAAAATGAGGACCCAGATTGTTGGGGCAATAAGCTGACATTTGTAAACTGCGGTATATAAGTCTGTGCTATTGCTACTTCTATCCCACTATACATACATTAAAAAAACTTGAGACAAAATTGACTCTCTTTTAATACTTGAATTGTTTTCTATTTATTAGTTGCTTAGCTGAAACACAACATAAGTCTTCATACATTATTTTGTTTTCTAAAATACACGAACATTTATCACAAATGTGTTTTATATTATATATAATCTAGCCAAAATTGCATCCTGCATTTGTCTCCCACAGAGTTTTCAATGCAGTTACTTATTAATAACACATAACATTATAATAAGCATTTATCAGATTATGTTTCCATGTATTCATCTTATATTACACAGCATATTTTCCTATTACAGAAATCCATGCTAAATTATTGTGAATATCCTCCAACCTACATTGGCAATGTTATATTGTAATACGTTTCAATGATGGCCAAGTATGAGGCACCTCCCTGCATCTCTAACTCTGACATGCTGGCTGGAATTTCTGAGTTGATCACAGCAATTTTAAAGGTGTGTGGCTGGGAAATTCAGGGAGTTGAAGTCCATACATCTTAAAGTTGCTGAAGTTGAGAAACAGTGATTATATAAAATTTTGCTATGGCTGAATAGAAGATCAAAGTATCCTTGGGTAGAAACTTAAGGAAATATATAATCTCTTAGTAAATGGGTTACTTGTATTTTCTTGCCTAATGAGAAAGAATATGCATGCTTGATCTGGTGTGGAAGTGCCATATCATTCTATAAATATGTAAGGTGATATAACTGAGCAAAATATAGAAATTGATAGCTTGAAGTGACTACAAACTGATTTTGGCACTCTGAATATATGCTACTCTGAATTTGTGCAACTCAAAATCAACAAATGATTTTGACTAGTTGGCAGAATGTACTTGCACATTTATTTAATTAGAAAAGGATAAGCAAACCTGTTTTCAATCTGACCCAAACTACAATAACCTTTAGATTTTTTTTTCATAATATAGTTACCCTTGCCTTTTCCTATATTTTAAGAAATGTTTTAGTCTAGTCTACAGTCATATCTAGATGAGTCTTGGAGGTAATTAACTCATGTAAATACCAATCGTATCCCACACCTCATAGATACTCAAGATATTCCAAGGCTGGTTTGATAGATGGTAAAATCTATCAACTTTCTGTAAGGTATTTTTGTATTATCAACCATTGTATAAAGCTTTCTAACACTCAAGTCTGACTTAGTTTGTCATCTGAATGACTAATTCTGTAAGCTTGGTCATCACTGGTATTTTTAAGATAAGAGAGTATTTTGTATGCTATGTTTCAGGGATTAATAATTTATTGTTTTTATATGATTTAAGATAATAATAAGGCTGCCTGATGTATTTTCTTCCATGAAGAGCTTCATGCCATGGAGATTCCATGCCAAAGATATACAATAATCATAGCCTCCAAAAATCAGCATTCAAAATATTTCCTCCAGTATTTAAACATGGAAAGTGGCTTGTATAGAGATACTGTCCATATACAAAAGCATCTCCCAGTTATTACAATTTCCAGTTGAGATAAGGTGAGTGAAGATACATCTGCATTTTGTTTTGCTCTTAGAAAAAAGGATGAATACTGTTTTTTTGAAAGAAGTCACTTGACAGGATGGTTTACTTGTGCCTTCGCTGAAGTGAAGCAATACTCAAAGATCTACATAACTCCACAGAACTGATATAGTAAATGGACTGCTTTTGAAAACAGTCTGTGGTATTGTCTGCAGCACACTGGGAAAGTATTTTTCTCAACTGTCCTTGTTTTACGGTAGTTGCCAGGAAATGATTGTATAAGTCATACTTTTATTTCAGTCTTTTGCATGCTATACATTTCAAGTGGACTTAATGAAGTAAGTAAAACATCACAATTGCCTTGTAGGTTGAACTAGAATGCAACTATTTACAGTGAAGAATAGTAGCCTATTTTGGCAATTGTACTAAAATATGCTATTTTTTTCCAGTTTATAAGCAAACATACTAAAATGCTTTAAATAGTTTAGCAACTATGAAGTGAAACTGCTTCAATTCAGTGGTCTCCTAAAAACATTCTGAACTCAGTGGACATTATTTCTAATAAATAAGCTTATGAAGAGATTATTAAATATATTTAAGTCCTCTTCATAAGGTGAAGCTGAAATAGATTTCCAGATTGCAGATCACTAATTACTTTTCATGTCTGATATAAATAAATATTAAAACATCCTTGCTAAGAAACAAGCATGTTTTAACAGGGATCATCATTTAGTTCTTGGCTATGGTCAGGCTCTTTACTATTTAGCTAAAAACACCTTTCCATGCCTAGAGACGCCATCTTCTAGCCTTCACCAATTTTAAATCAGCCTTTGATTTAATTCCAGAAAAGCTGTAAGGAATAAAAAAAAACACCAAGGGATTTCTTTAAAAAAATGAAAGTTGTTCTTCTAATTCAACTCTACTTTAAGTTTATTTGGAAAGTAAGATATTCTTCCTGGAAACAGCTCACTGGACCTGTCACTACTCAAAACAGTGGTAAGCAGAGGTATGTTCTAAATCTTCTACTTTTTAACTTGTACACCAGTTCAATAATGAAAGCACTTTTTGTCTCCACTTATCATACTTCTGTATTAGCAAGCTAAGTGGCTCTAGCATTTCTATATGTAGTTTATCATATCCATAAATCAGATCTATTTATTTATTTATTTATTTACTAAATAAATACTAGTAGGGAGGTGTGGTATGTCGGTTCTGTTGTAAGCGGGCTGGTTGGCTGTGTTGTTATTTCTTGATTGGTTGATAGAGTTGATGTTTGCAGATTGGTTGGCTTTTTCATAAGAACCTGTATGGCTGAGGTACTGGCTGTGTGTCTATCAGCCTCCTGTGTTGTAACGACCTGGGTAATGGGCTATGTGATGACCTTCTGAGTTCTATTGTTGTGATATCCTGGGTCTTGTGCTGTAATTTCCTGGGTTGTTGGCTGTGTGAGGTTTTTCCTGAGGTTTTGTGGTGTAATCTCCTGAGTTCCATGATGTGATATCCTAAATGGATGGCTGTGATGTAATGTTCTGGGTTTTGGTTTCGCTCTGAGTTTGAGGTCTGGCTATGTGTTTACGGTGTGTATCAGTTTGCTTAGTTTGGGGGTCGGGGTGTATGGCAGCTGGTGATACAACCATGGTCTGGTTTCTGGATGGTGGTTGCCTTTCGTCTATGGGATGGGTTTGGGTTTGAGTCTGGTGAGGAGATTGGTGGTGGAGTCATGTGTTGTTTTGGGTCTAGTGTTGGTTTTCATGGCTGGGACTCATTTTTTGATAAGGGCTAGTTTCCAGATGTCTGGTAGGCAGGAGGTATCATCCCGTTTATTCATGTTATGGGGGTGTTTCTCTATTTCGATGGCTTCCCTGATTATTCTCTTGTTGAAGTGTTCAGTATTGGAGATTAATTTGGTTCCTTCAAAATTAATTCCATGTCCTGTGGCTTTAAGGTGCTGGAAAAGGGAGGAAGTATTTTCTTCCTTTCTGACTGCATTCTTGTGTTCTGCGATGTGTTTTCTAGCTGGATCTTGTCCTTGGGGTTTCTTAGGAAGTTGGCTATTTTTTGCTCGGTGCCAAAGACTGTCCTGACATTGTGTTTCCAACCACTGAAGTACCATTGTTTATTTGGAAATAAAATTGGATACTGAACCAGTATATTCCCTCAGCTTTACAGTCGATCACGATGTGATCTACAATTTGATGTGGGGACCTGCAATCACACTGAAGGGAGGATGCTATGCCTGATTTATACAGTGAATCTCAAAGTTGCTATGTGAGTATATGAGTCCTATTGAAAATTGTCTATTGCTGGTAAGGTAGTTCAAAATTGATACCTTTTTTGTAGAATCTTCTATATTTCTTTCTGTGTCTGGGCATTTAGAAACCCATTTGGCTTTCCATTGGGAATCAATGTTAAAATTGTTAAGCAGGTGTTGTGTAAGTGCCAATGAGGGCATCCTAGATTTCTGCCTTCCAATTAATAGATGGGGAAGGTCAGCATGCACTAGTAGGAGAGTTGTTCAATTTTTTTCTATATTCTCTCACTAGAGCATCTTGCCTTCATAGCTGGTGCTGCTATATGACTTCAGAGCAGGAAGCAGCAAATAGGAATGGTTTTAATACACCTGTTTAGCTTTAATCTGCATGGGATTACTAATATAAGAATAAAATAGAGAATCATGTACCTTGTTTCAAACCTGTATTTTGTTATGGCTTCCCCAAGTATTTTTCATCTTGAAAATTGCTAAAGAAACAAACTCTTTACCCCCAAAGCAAATATAATCCCCCCTGCCCCCCCCCCCAAAAAAAAAAAAACACTGTGGGAGGATTACTATAAATTATAAATGATTCTACTTAGATTTTTTTTATACATATAATGGAAAAAATGTATGCTTCCCAGAATGTTAAACTTGAATCAATTGTATTATACCACATATAATTTAATTTCAGTTCTAGTTGTTTGCAATGAAATGCTACCATATGTGTGAGGCAGCTGCAAAGTGTTTCATCGAAGTGCTTTTATTCTGTTGAGGTTATGCTTGTCTATGACCATAGTAAAGATTTGATTTGATGCTGTTGAGGTAACACTGTTTACCTCATTGAAGACCAGAGTACTTTGTTGTCAGTAGGCTGTTTCTTCCATAGTATCCATTAACCTGAAGAGGTTTCTCTGCATGCATTCTACATGCCCAGGAGCTTTTCTAATGCTTATAACAGCTGACTGGCAGCCCTAGAAGAAGCACATACATAAAACCTGCTATCTTTGGTTTTCCATTTTATGATATGAAAGCATTAGTTATATGAAAGCATTAAAAAGCAGCTGAAATTTAAAATTTTACAAAGCCTTACAACTCCTTCAATAATTACCCTAGTACTAAGAAAATCTCAAATATTGTCTCTAATATTTAATTTTTAGCTCAGATATTCATCACTTAAGGACCTAAGAAGAGCCTACCAAATATTCCTCTAAATATAAATAAGTAAATGATTTAATAATTGGAACTTCAAGTCTTTCAAATGTCTTTGCAATAACATAATAAATAATTCTTGTATAATTTTTATATGGGTATAAATCATCTTGTTTCAAATACATACTAAAATTAGGCATATTCATCTATCAGTATCTGATGAAAAATAGATATGTGGTACTGGCATTTGTGATACTTGAAATATATCTGAAAATTGATTTACAATGCTTCATAAAAATCTTAAATGGACATTTATTGCCAAAATTTCCTTTGATTTCCTTCAAAAGGGAATCCGATCTAGTTAGCTGCTAGTATAATTAGGCATGTCACACATTTTATTCAAGATGCTAAATATAAAAGCAGACATGATTAAATAAGTTACATTTTCTGTCCTGGAATGTGGCTGTTGACTAATTCACATTTTATTAAGCAAGTAAAATATGGTAAGTATAGCTGCAAACTCTGAATCATTACTGAAATGTAACTCTAAAAAACATCTGTATTTTTTCATTATCTATTTAAAATAATAATTCAATTATAATTCATGAATTATGCTATTATCTGGACCAAGCACTGCTTTTCTTGGCATGGTTTGAATGTTAATATGATGTAGGTGGAGGAACAGGTAGGTACAATAGCTTGGTTCAAATAGTGTGTCTTTGGTGTCAACCAAGTCAAACTTCACATGAATGAAGTGATCTATTTTGTGGGTAAAACAACTAGAAAACCTGAGGTCAAGAAAATAATTACACAGTGTGTCTGCACGGATTCGTTTGACAAAATGTGTGTGTGTGTGTGTGTGTGTCTGTGTGTGTGTGTGTGTGTGTGTGGTGTGGGTGGGTTCAGAAGATGTCATGAGCATCATATTGAGAATTCTCATTTCATTCTTAGCAATTTGTGGTGATTATGCCAATCTGACAATGGAATGATAAAAATACTGTGTTTCCCCAAAAATAAGACACGGTCTTATACTTTTTTTTTGCTTCAAAAAATAAGCCACCAGGTCTTATTTTGGGGCGATGTCTTACCCATTTACCTTAGAACCATCCCAGGCAGGCCTTCCATGCCCCGATATATGCCAGGTTGCTGCCTGACTTCTTCTCCAACAGGCTCATGGACATTGAGGCCAGATGCTGCATGACTTGTCACGTCTGTGCCAGAGCTCGCAGCAGTAGGCTGCATGCCATGTTGTGTCATTGCACATGAGAGTGGTGGCTGTTGTAGAGCGGCGGTAATCACTTAGGCAGACACCGAGGCAAAGATTCAGCTCTAATTTTATTTAAAAATAAAGGGTTACCGCTACTGCCGCTCTAACACGGCAGCCAGCTGGAGCGGCAACAGCTGATGCCGTTTGACAGCTGCCTTTTATAGCCGGCTGTCAAACGGCATCAACCAATGGGAGAGGTCCGTGTTTTCCCGTTCAAAGCACAGACCTGAGTGGGAAATTCAGTCAATACACAACACTCCTCCCTCCCAGTGAAGAGCATGCGTAGTCCTATAAATATGTTGGGCGTCCAGATCTTCTTGGTTCGGTTGGAAATGGCGCTGGGTTGTTGCCTTCTCTTGCTGCATGGCTTCCATTGGTGGTGAGGCTGCTGGAACATTGGGAACTTGGTCAGGACTTGGTCAGCTTCTTCTCCCGGTAGGCTGTCATCCCTGGTGGACTGGAGGCTGGTTTCTTCGGGAGGTGGTGGTACTTCTACATCGGGACTGTCTAGATGACCTCTGGGTACAGTGCTTCAATGTCTCCTCAAGTGGTCCACATGGCGCCGCCAGACATGCCCATCTGGTAGCTGGATTCTATAAGACTTAGGACCAGTTACACACGACCAGGTAACCACAATGGTTGCCCAGCAAAGTTCCTGACAGACACTTTGTCATTTACTAGGAACCCTTTGTCTTGGCTGTTAGACCTAAGGGAAGCATTGGGGCATAATTTGGGTGCAGCCTGTCAAGAGTGGTTCTCAACCGTTAACACTTCAGCTGGTGACCTATTTGTGGAGGCACAAGGTTTTATATGTTGGCTCAACAGGTATTGGGCCAGTCTAGAATGCCAATTAATGGGTCCCAATCTCTGTAGTACCTCCATGGCAGATCTGACTGCCCTCTCAGCCAGCCCATTACTTGCAGGATGAAATGGGGCTACTAATATGTGTCTGATGCCCAAGTTGGCTAGGAAGATCTCAAATTCACAAGAGGTAAATTGGGGGCCATTGTCAGATACAATGGAATCAGGGAGGCCATGTGTGGCAAACATCCTGGTCAATGCTTTATTAACTGCTTCAGTGGTTGTGGTGTGCATTAAGGTCAATTCCACCTACTTCGAAAATGAATCCACTACCACCAGGAATGTGCGCCCATGGAAAGGGCCAGCCAAATCTATATGGATTCGGGACCACGGGCTTCCTGCCTCTTCCCAGGTCCTAGGGGTGGCTACTTGTGGGGATGCCCTGGTGGCTTGGCATGCCTGACAAGAATTGACCCAGCTAGAGATTTGAGCGTCCATGCCCGGCCACCATACGTAGCTGCGGGCAAGGGCCTTCATCCTAACTATCCCTGGGTGACCCTCGTGCAGCACCTTTAAGATTGGGGTTTGTAACTTGGGGGGGGATCACTACCCTGGTTCCCCATAGTAAACAGCCTTGCAATGAGGAAAGTTCCTGTTGGCGTAGCTTGTAGGGTAGGAATTCTGGTAGATAAGGGGTTGCAGGCCACCCGCTCCCTATCCAGTCAAGGACTTGGGAAATTACCTTGTCCTTGGCCGAATGGGCAGCGATGTCAGAAGCGGTGACCGGCAGCTTGAGTTCTTCAATGAGGAAAATGGCAGTCGCTGGTGCTGGGTCCTCGACTGGAACAGGCAGGGGGCAGCGACTGAGGGCATCAGCATGGCAAAGGGTTTTCTGGAGCGGTGGACTAGAGTATATGAATATGCAGCCAGAAAAACAGTCCATCTGGTCATCCTTGGGGATAAAATCTGAGGAGTTTGTTTAGTGCCAGATAAAATACCTAATAGTGGCTTATGGTCTGTGATGAGTTCGAAGTGATGACCGTAGAGAAACTCATGGAATTTCTTTACTGAAGCAACTGCAGCCAAGGCCTCCTTGTCAATTTGGCTATAGTTGCGTTCAGTGGAGGTCAGTGTCCCTGAAAAGAAGGCTATAGGTGCTTCTGCATCATTAGGCAGTCTGTGACTCAGAACGGCCCCTATTCCGAAGGGGGAAGCATCTGCTGCTAGAACTAGTGGCAAATCCTTGTTGAATTGAATTAATACAGCTTTGGACGTTAGTAGTGATTTGACTTCCTTGAAAGTAAGACTTTCCTTTGGTCCCCAGTGCCATGGCGTCTTCTTGTCTAGGAGCCTGTGAAGAGACTCTGTAATTGAAGCTTTATGGGGCAGGAATGAAGCATAGAAATTTAGGAGTCCCAGAAAAGCTTGGAGCTCAGTTTTATTAGTAGGAGTGGGAGCTTCATGAATGGCCTTGACCTTTGACTCTGTTGGGTGAATACCCTTGGCGTCAATTTTGTAACCTAAAAATTCCACTTGTGGAGTGGCTATGGTGCATTTCTCTCTATTTAATTTAAGACCTGACTTTCTAAAATGCTCAAGCACACTTCTGACCCTCTGCAGCAATTGAGTTTGATTGGTGGCAGATATAAGAATGTCATTGAAGTATGGCACAATGCCTGGCAAACCTTGCAGAATTCTTTCCATTAGAGACTGGAAAATTCCAGGGGCCACACTAACTCCGAATTGGAGGCGTGTACATTTAAAAGCGCCTCTGTGTGTCACTATGGTTTGCAGTTCAGCAGTTTCGTCATCAACAGGAAACTGTTGATAAGCCTGGGACATATCCAATTTTGCAAAAATGGAGTCAGGCTTAAGGGAATGGAGTAGGTGTTGCACCACGGGGACTGGATAAGCGCTTACTTGTAAATATCTATTTATGGAAGATTTATAGTCAAAGCAGATTCTCAAATTTCCGTCCTTCTTTAGAGGCGTCACTATAAGGGTCTCCCATTTTGAAAAATCTGTAGGTTGTAGTATGCCTTGTTTAATTAATCTGTCTAGTTCCTTGTCAAGTTTAGGATGAATTGCAAAAGAAACTCTGTGGGGTTTTAAACGGATTGGTACTGCTTGGGGGTCCACCTTGAAGGATATTGGGGTTCCCACGTAGCAGCCTAGGCCCTCACTGAATACGTCAGCATACTCCCTGAACAGGGAGTCAACTTCTGAACTTGCAATGGCATGGATTCCACCTATGTGGAGGCCCAGGGCAGGGAACCAGTCTAATCCCAATAGGCTTGGCAGAGCGCCATCCACTATCACTAAAGGCAAGTGACCCTTAAAATCTTTAAAATGAACTAGAAACTTGCCTTTTCCGATGACAGGAATGGTTCTGCCTTGGTAGTCCCGTAGAGTCAAATTGCAGCCAGGGATATTCTTTCTTGTTACTCTGGGACGCAGTTGCTTCAAGGTGCCCCACGAGATGATGGATAGTGCAGAGCCGGTGTCTACTTCCATTCTGCCTAGTCTGCCTTCCATAGAAACAGTGACACTAATTTTGTTAGAATTATTTTTAGGTATCTTAGCTTGGTAGCATGTGAAGCAATCCTCGATTTGTCTTGGATATTGTATAGGTTTCTGAGGCCTTTGAGGCTGGTTAAAGGTCTTCCCTGCCTGACATATTCTTGCCAAATGACCTTTCTTTTGGCATCTTAAGCATATGGTATTCCTGAATCTGCAGGATGCCCTGAAATGGTTGCCCCCACAGCTTAAACAGGTGGTCTGTATTCGTGGAGGTTGGCTTGCAACCTGTCTGTACTCCCTTTGATTAGGGTTGGGCTATCTGAGGCAGTTTATCTCAGTAGCCTCTTCTAAACCTTCCTCTGTGGAGGCTTCATCAAAATGCACTGTTGGTTTATCTAGTCTGGTTGGATTTCTCTGTATTTCAGCTGCTGAGAGTGCTGATAGCTCAGCAGCCTGGGATTCTTCTATGGCTTGTTTTAAGGTTAGATTCCCCTTTAGCTAGTAGTCGTCTTTGCAGTTTGGGATCTCTAACTCCACAGACCAGCTGATCTAACAGCATATCCTCAAGGTAATCCCTGAATCCGCAATGTAAGACTTAGTTCTTAGTGCTGCCATATAGTCACTAATGGTTTCTCCCTCTGACTGAATGCGCCTTCTGAAGGCACGGCGTCTGGCAATTCCGGAAGGCTTAGGCGAGTAATGGTTGGAGAGAATTTCTTGTAATTCTTCCCAGGGAATAGTTTTAATAGATCGTGGGGCCAGTAATGCTGTTGCGATGTCAAATACCATGGCTCCGCAAAAGCTTAGGAAATAAGACTTTTTTCTATGGTCAGAGATATCAGTAAGGTCTATAGCATCTAAAAAGCAGTCAAACCGGTTCCTGTATGATTCCCATGTTTCTGCCGTTGGTCTGAAGGGCGGGAATGCAGGATTCGAAGTCATCTTTCCATCAGCTGTGCTGCTTCTCCTGAGGCGATTTAGAGACCGCGCTTCACGAACAGTGACAGCAACTCTGTAACGATTTCAGCTCTCAGCTAGTGATTTCACTCTTTTTCCTTTTTCCTGGCTTGCCTTTATTCAGGATCCCGCCCTCGTCGCTAGTGTTGTAGAGCGGTGGTAATCACTTAGGCAGACACCGAGGCAAAGGTTCAGCTCTAACGTTATTTAAAATAAAGGGTTATCGCTACTGCTGCTCTAACACGGCAACAGCTGATGCTGTTTGACAGCTGCCTTTTATAGCCAGCTGTCAAACGGCATCAACCAATGGGAGAGGTCCGTGCTTTCCCGCTCAAAGCATGGACCTGAGTGGGAACTTCAGTCAATACATAACAGTGGCATTGGCACAATGTACCACACGGCCTCCTATTATGAGTAGCACAATGTGGCATGGCACAATGTGGCATGTGGTGTCCTACTGAAAGTGGTACCACCGGTGCAATGAGCTACATGGCATCCTGCCAGAAGCAGTGGCATGAGCATGATGCACCATGTGGTATTCAGCCATGAGAAGAAAATGGGCAGCGGCACAACAGGTGTTAGTATGGGAGGCAGTGGGTATGGGATGCGTGGGGCAACTCTATCCCCCCACTCCTGCCCTAGCTTGATTTTTATGCATATCTCACCTCATGTAATCAGATGATGGGAGTGGGCAGGGACTTAACTAGGGCTTATATTTGGGATATTACTTATATTAGCTGCACACAGAAAAATCAAGCTAGGCTTATTTTTGGGATAGCTCTTATTTTGGGGGAAACATGATACTTATATTGATAAGTATGAAAAAAGAGAAGCTGGTTGAAAAATCCAGTCATAAAGGAAGTTTAGTAGTTTGGGGTCAAATGCTCTCTGTGGATATTTTCTTTTTTCAACCCCTCAAATCAGTTTCAGTAACTTGTGCTTACTTGAATCTTTTTTACTTCTTTCTTCAGAAAGAATACATCTTGTACCAGCCAGAGGGAAGTTGCTATAGCAACAAACAGCTTGCTCTGTGTTAAATCAATCTACTTCCTCTATTTTCTCATTTGTTGCCATAGCAGTTAATAAACTCTCATCCACTTATCTTTTGCATGCCCTCTTGCTACCAGTAAAACAGAAAGAAAAATTAAAAGTTTTACAGAGTAAAAATAAATCTTCACCAATGACTTTAGATATGCTATGAATAACCTCTTTGTTTACATTTTATGATCCCAAATTAATTTAACTAATTCATGTTAGCTTTGCCTTTTTTGTCTTTTCAAAAAAAATTTACATTTTTCCCCTAATCTGTTAAATTATATTGCAGCTTTCCCCATGATTAAGCATGAAAAATCTTTTGGTAAATTTATTAAATCTGTTGAAAAGACCTCAAATCCTGAGAATGTGACTGAGAAATTAAATAAAATATTTTTGGAAAGCATTTGACTCTTATCAAAGAAACTTGGAGAAAGTGGAAGTAGAAGATTCCTTCCAAATCCTAGATTTTTATAATGATTTCTGATCTCTGTGGTGAAATCTAATCTAAATACATCTAGATTAAAATGTGATAAGGAGAAACTGATTTATAAAGAAACTGATCATGTGAAGAGACCAGATATGGTTAGAAAAGTGTAGTTTTTAAAATCTCTTCAATTCTGTTTCATTACTTGTATATGATCTCAGTTTTGATAACACTGCATAAAATATCAGGTTCTCAAGCTTTGTTTCTCTGGGCTAAATTTAATTCAGGAAGTTGAACAAATTCATTGTTGATACTATGCAGGGAGATTTGATACTAAGAAATTCTTTATGTTGAATACAAGGAGAATATACCTCCATCACAACTGAATATTTATAGAATTATATTTTGTGGAATTAAAGCAGGAACAAGGAAATAGAACTTTATGATAATTATGAAATTATAATTCAAGAAATTCAATACAATTTTCTATTTCTATTGCAAATGATATTGATATTGATTGTCTAATTCTAAGGGAAAATGGTAACTGCATCATCATCATCATCATCATCATCGAATATTGAAAGCACATTCTGCTGTGTTGCCTTATGAGCCTTAGGAAAATTTTTAGCAATCTATTTTGTCAGAAATTTCCTCAGCTCTCACAAATATATGCTCTACTTGTATTGCTGAACCATATCAAGGCTAGTTTCAAATCTAAAAGCACTCCTTTTCCACCCTGAAATTGTAGTAAATAATATGGTTCAGGGTCTTTCAATTGGCCTGAAATGCCAAAAAGGATATATGTCATATTGGAGGTAGCTAATGGACAGAAATAAGGTCCCACCTCTGTCCCGTATGAATCTTTCTTCCTTCTTTTCCATCTTTGTTAATTTTTAGGCCTATTTTAATGTTTATATTTATTATTTTAATATTCTAATATTTCATCTTGTTGCTTTTATTTGATTGTAAGCCATGTAGAGTCATGTCTAGGCAAGATGAGCAGCATGTACATTTAATAAATAAATAAATATTATTTTCCTAAATTATAATGAAATCAATAATATCTGTGGTGGAATGTGCACCAGTAGGAGCAGAGTGGGAGATATTTGATAATACAGAGTTTTTCCAGAGGCCGGTCCAGATTAAGAGAATGCACAGGCCCAAGCTGGAGGAGGGAAAAGTTCAGTATAGCCACATCCTTGAATTTCTCATATCTAGGTTGGAAAGTTATGGCTTTAGCTTGGCAAGATTCTATCCTTTAGGTGTAAATAAGTACAATTAAACATAATTGTATTTCACTGTGTTGTTTCTGTGCTTGAGCCAGACAATATCTGATATATTTGTTTTTCCCATGTAATCTAAGCATGTGATACTGTCTTCAGAGTTCTTACTTTGGTAGCAAAGAAATTTGTGTGACTGGAAAAAGTCAACATGGGACCTGTAATTACATAACGCATCTCCAACTCCCAGATGTCCCTAATGGAGTACTAGATGCTAGTTAACATAATTCATTTGATATAAACTTCTCAGAAAGGGTCACTAGTAAACTTCAGATTGACAGATTCTCAGCAAAAGCTTGTACATTTTTGCCAGTTTGTTTTTAACATACACTGCTTTTCAATTTAGCCTTGATTTTATTTCTTTGTACTTTCTGGTCCTTTGCTGGTTTACATTTATGTTGTATTATATACTGAAATTTGGGATAAAAATATATCAAGTAAACAAAACTATGTGAGCCTAAGAAGCTAAAATAAAATTCTTACATTATCTTGCCTAACCCCAACCCCTTCTGAATTATCTTTTTACTTAATCTAAACCGTTAGTTCTATTATTTGACATATGAACAGTATATTATTTAACAAAATAAAAAATGTTCATGTATGGGTTTTTGTATCTAATTATAAATATACATATATGTTTTCCTCCTTACAAATATACGTATATGTTTTCCTTGATTGCCAGATGGATTGCATATTGTTTAACCTACTAAGTGTTAAGATTATTTTTTAAAATGGATGCACGGTATTTTTCCAATACAAAGAATAGCAGCCAAACATTTATCTTATTATTTTGATTCAGTCTGTGATTCCTTACTTTTACATATTTAGAGGTTTTTCTTTGCTCCATTTTAAACCTCTTACACAATTTAATTAATTCCCCTTTGCTTATTCAGTTCTTTTTTCTTTGCTAATAACTCTGACTTCCTTTTTTCAAGATATCTGAATCCATCAGCTAATTCTGTAGAAAATGCTGGAGAGCTTGATTCTATATCTCAGCTCTCAGAAATTCAAAAACTTCCAGAATATCCTGGATTGTCATTAGAACTGCAGTATAATCTGGATAGCTAAAATGATCAAAGAAGTACTTTTACAAGTATTTAAATCATGCTAGCTATATAGCTATATACAGCGGTGGGATTCAGTTTTTTTAATAACCGGTTCTATGGGCATGGCTTAGGTGGTGGATGTGGCTTGGTGGTCATGTGACTGGGTGGGCGTGGCCAACTTGACATAACTCATGTCAAGGAGCGCTTCTCCTCGCCCGTCCTCTCATGACAATGGGGATGCTGCAACAGTCATAAGTGTGAAAAATGGTCACAAGTCACTTTTTTCAATGCCACTGTAACTTTGAATGGTCACTAAATGAACTGTTGTAAGTTAAGGATTACCTGTACAAAAATACAAAAAGCTTCTTTATTTGCAAAAAGCTGCCCTAAATACCAATTATTAGATTAAAAATATCTGCAAGCCAGAGTTACAAATCAGGCAGGGTGCCAGAGCACCTTGAGGAATGAAAATAGTTAAAATGCAGTGATATCTATCAAGCAGCCAACTCTTGCTCATAAAGTGAAACCCTTTAGCAGAGAGGTCATTTAAGCTCTCCAGAAAGAGCGCACCCAGGAAAAGCAATCCTTAGATCCATTTGCACCACTTAAAAATATCAGCTGGTCTCATTCACCTCACAAGATGTCCTAAGGAAATCATCCAGATTTAAGGAAAGGTCACATGCCCTCCCCAAAGGCATTAAATATCAGTACCAAGCTTGCATCCTGCCTCTTGGGAGTATACCCCTAAAGGACAGTGCCAGATAGTACTAAAGCAGTGAGGAAGACCCCCTCCCCTGATAGAAAAAGAAACCATGAGGCAGGAAAAAATGCAAACACAACACAAATAATTAAATCACAACAGTAGCTGTTGCTTGTTGAAGCTGAATAGGGAAAATCATCCCATCAATAAACACAGGATTAAACTTCACCAAGCACAGAATTAACCTTCACCAAAAACCAGTTTTAGACCAAAACTCAGAAAGAGTATGTAAACTCACGTTTGAATGTCAATCTTTCTAGCTAGCCAAGAGGCCTTGCTGAATGTCACTCATCTTGGTTCCCTGTCACTAAAAGCTTTGCTTCATTATTCAATTATTTCTTCAAAGTGCTTGATTGTCCAGGGAAGTATTTCCTCCCAACAGCAGTGTAAAAATCTTAAAACAACCCTTCCCCTTTAAGAAAGCCAAGCCTCAGAAGCTCCAGAGATAGGAAGTCTAGGCTGTCTGCAAGAATGTAATAAGGGTGGAAAAAAACCAAAGGAGATTGCTTCTAACTACCGGTTCTCTGAACTGCTTAGAAAGTTAACAAGGGGTTCTATAGAACCAAATAGAACTGGTAGAATCCCACCCTGACTATATAGTTACATTGGAGGTGGTTGATGAATTAAAAGCCAACTGACCCCACCCACAAACACATTCTGCTTTTTTCCTCCCCATCTCTTAACTATAATTCTATTTTATTGTTTTATAAATATTTCTTTTATGCCTTTAATGCTTTTAATGTGTAAGCCACCCAGAATCACTTCAATATGAGAAAGGCAGCAAATAAATTTAATACATGAATAAATAGTTCCATTAAAGTTCCTGCATTCAGGACTTAATAAAAATGACCACAATCAAACAAATAACATACATTCTAAACCACTTTTATTCTTTTATAAATATCTACTTATAATAGCAATACACCATCAAAACCTACTTTTCTTAGACCAGGGGTATCAAAGTCACACCATCACGATGTCATCATGTGACATATCATGATTCCCCCCTTCACTAAATTGGGCGTGGCCGTGAACAGCACATAATGCATCTGGCCCATGGGCTGCAAGTTTGACACATTTTTCTTGGACATTAAAACTAATATGGATAATCTTTAATCAGTGGTGGGATTCAAATATTTTTACTACTGGTTCTGTGGGCGTGGCTTGGTGGGCGTGGCAGGGGAAGGATACTGTAAAATCTCCAGTCAGAGGTGGCATTTGACAGTTCTCCGAACTACTCAAAATTTCACTATCGGTTCTCTAGAACTGGTCAGAACCTGTTGAATACCACCTCTGTTAATGTAGAATCTGCCTGAAGTCATTATTTCATATAATTACAATATTTCTCATAAATCAATATCAACAGAGATGATTTATATACAGTAGCTTTGTTAATTATTAACAACAGAATAATTTCATTTTCTTTTTTTTTAAGATAAATATAAACATGTACTTTACATGAATTTATATCCTTTAAAATATACAAGATCAAATGCAGGTGATACAAACTCTGTATATGTATGTGCCAAATCTAAATCTTTTTTTTACCTAATTGTTTTCTCCCATCAAGTAATTGCTCAAAAACATTTCAATTTTATAAACTTACTCTAATGTGTGTATATCAAGAAAAATATGTGCTTTGTTAATAATTACTGTCAACCACATACAGTCATGCAATCAGTTTATACTGTTTAAAGTCTTCTGGTACAATTCCAATGGAAATTGTTTGAATTCTAATGCCACATTAAAAATTTCACTGAAACGCTTTAGAAAAATAATAAAGATATTCCAAATGATATTTATTTAACAAAAGGGAAAAAAACATGTAAAATGACCTATTTTGGATTCTCTGCTCATGACTGCTGGCAGTTCCTGAATATGAGCATTATGCAGTATAAATTTTTGTTGCAGGTTGCAATGTCCCAAATCAGGCTCTGGATGACTTGAGATAGCATCATGGCTGTCATGGAAGCCATGAACACTTAAATCACCCTAGACTCCATTTCCAGTGAAGGCAGACTAAAGTCAGGGGACCTCTATTGCCAACCCAGAAATAGCATCAAAGAGCTCAGGAAGGGGAAATACTAGTCAGTAGGGAAGTTGGTACATGTATGGACCTGCCCCAGCTGGTCCCTTAGGAAAGCAAAACAGTTGATGCCATTGAGTTGAATCAAAATGACTTTTACTGAGGGAAAGTGTTTGCAGTAAAGTCAGATGGAATCTGAAAGCCCCTTACAAAGCCAAAGCAATTTTTTCATTCTGCCAACCCCAACCAGCAGTCCATTGGAAGCTAATGTGATGCTATAAGGTTGTTTAGAAAATGCTGAGATGCTAGTCATATAACAGTTTACTCTCAGGCAATGATGGCCTTGGAACCAGGCTGGGAAGGAGGATGCTTTATCTCTAAAGGCAATCCCCCTTCCCTACTTCCCAAGCCTTACAGCAAAAGTAAAAGAATGCAAAAAAATCCCAGCCTTCCTTCCCCACTCCAATAGAACAGCAAGACACAATGATAGACCTGACAGCACAACAGCAACAATCCCAACTGATCTCTAAATCCCAAGTTTAGTAACAGTGCTTCTAAATAAGAAATTCCTTGATAACAATTGCCGTATATCCACCTCTGTTCTGCTCTGGACTCTTGGTTGATGGCATACTCAAAATGTGACTGGGCAGATTTCAAAGAGGGAAATGGGTCCCAGTGATACATGTCAGGTCAACCCTCTCATCAACAATTATATTATAGATGAGGGAAACCTTATTATAGACTGATGTATCATTTAACAACAGAAACCAAAGCCAGGGTTGATTGATCAGTGGAATAACTTGTCTCCTGGAGTCACGAGTTCTCCATCACTAGACGCTTTCAAGAAATATTTGATTATTTGTCCATGATGGAACAAAAAACCCTGGCTTGGGCAGGCAATTGGACTAGAAGACCTCCAAGCTCTCTTCCAGCTGCACAATTCTATGCTTCTATAACAAATTTATCATAAATTATAACTTGAATCTAACCCAGATTTCAATGAGACTTTACACTAAAAAGAAACTAACAGCACCTTGAATTAATACTTCACTTTCTAAGCTTATCTATGAATTGACAGACCAATAGTCATTGGGAATTGCTTTTGTCTATCAGTTGTGCACAAGTTCTCTCATAAATCCATTCATCTCCATTAACCTCAGTAAAAATGATTTGAAAAATCACAAGTTAATTAATATTAACTTATGTATTTATAAGTGGATTTTTTCTCAAGAATATTTCTATAAAATACTCATTTCTAAAAGCAGTTTTATTTAGATGCATGTGGTACATGCTTAAATTTCAAATGCTATAAATAATATATTCTAGCACAAGAAACATTGATGAAGTCAATTCATATCAGAAGCACAGCAAAAGTAGAACACAGCATGAGATATTGCAGGGATGGTCTAATATAATAATAGTGTAAGTTCAGATAAAGCAAAAACAAATGTTTCAGAAAGGTAATGTCAGTCTATTAAGAATAAAAAAAATATTGTCCTTCATTTATTGCTCAGCAAATGTCAATTTTAGTTGAATCATATCTGCACCGCAGACAGAGACCTCAGCCAATATTAATAACAATGGCACCTAATGATCACTAGTTATTAAGCACATTACTTCTCAAATGAGATTATAATTACTCCTGGTTTAAATAAATATACATTCCTTGATAGATACATTGCTAAGCTTCCATTTATAGTTTAGAAAGATTTGCTAACAGGAACCATAATTTCAGATAATTTGGATAATTTTCTCATCAAATTATTATGCTTGTTATCTCAGATGCTACCTACATAAGAAGGTATAGAGAAAATATAAAATGACTATTTTTAAGGATACATCTTTATTGCCAACTTGTCTTTTAAAAATAGTTGTAAAATTATATTGAGCCATTGCTTCATCAGAAAAATATTATGTGTAAAATATAATCAAGAATGTGAATGAAAATGCTTCAATGATTCCCTTTCTGTCATTTTCTCCCATTTTGTCATTTTATGGAGATTGATGGTATGGATTTTTATAATTTTGGTTTAGACAGAATCCTTTTCCATATGCCAACTGTAAGGCAGTGATACTGTCATCCCGGAAAAGAAATTGGCATTTGTCAGGCAACTTGATGGGAATGCTTTTCAGAAATCTTGAAGAAGAGAACTATAATGTGCAATGTACATGAAAGGAGATACTTGACAGAATGGGTTAAAAAGGAGGAAACAATAACTCTACACACCATATGTGCACAGTCCCAAAACATGTCTATCTGCGACAGTTCTGTGCTCAGTAATAGCACTTTTAAGCCACTTTAACTCTTGCATTTAATATGATGCCTCTTTTTATTAAACCACATTCATTTTAAGGCCTTCTGAGACAATGGTCTTAAGCATGTTTGTTTAGGAAACAAATTTCATGAGTGAACTTAGTGGAATAGATTGTGTCTTAAACAGCTATTTCAGTTTAAGGTTTAATAAACCTCACCAAGTTCTTTTTTAATATATGGGGTCCTTGGTTAAGAGTTTTCTTGCAGATGTTTTCTTACCAAACTAGGTAATATCTTCAGTAGTAATTTAATACGTATAATATATTTCATCAACGTTTTGTCTATTTTTTCTAATCTAGCTAAACATTTCAGGTATGATTTGTTGGAATTTTTTTTTTAATCTGAATGAATATGTCATATAAACAATATAGTAGTCCTCATTTCAAAATTGATTCTGAATATGTGCTTTGGATTTTGTACAATTACACTACCTGTCTGGTATTCATTAATGCACTGAATCAGTTTATCTTAAAGATTTAGTAAAAGTCTTAAGATTTCTAAGATTTCTTATTTCAAGCCTGCATTAAAGCCTGAAAATAGACTTGATGCACTAATGAATAATAGAAAACTGCTATGCTCATGTGACGCCCAAAGAATTTCTTCAGAAATCACTTTTGACGTGAAGACTTCCTAAAAAGTAATGGTATTTGTCCTAACACTTAGGTTTGCCAGCAGAATAATAAGCTAAGCTATAGCCAATACCTGCTGATACTTTTATTGTATCCAAGGCATGGTTGCCAAATTCAATATATATAGTGTGTACATATATGTATTCACACACACCTAAACACACACACAGTTAATTTTCTGTGTATGTAGAGACTTACCTGTTGCCATCAGCCACAAAAATAATCCATTCACATTTTTATTTCTCTCATTTCTGCAAAGCCCAAAAAAATATCTTCTGTGTGAGTTCGAGGCAGCAAGATCAATTGTTTTCCACAATTTTTCCTAGGTAACCTTTCCTTGGGTAATAGGATCACAGAAGTGTAGAGGAGCTGAGATTTTGAATTTTGAATGTACATATTCATTAACACGGGCAATGCAGTAATATAAGTTGCCTGGTAATATAAGTTGCCTTGAACAAGTAATATAAGTTGCCTTGAACACGTTGAATTTTGCGTTTCAAAATGGCGGCCGGAGGATATGTCTCGAAGGAGCTCCGTCGCGGCGGCCGAATTCCGGGGTAGGTCTCCCTCCCCCAAGGTCCTCACCGGTGGCAGGGGTGGCTAAAGGACCTGGGGGGGGGTGGCGATCCCGGAGGGGCCATGCATGGGCGTTGAGCCAGGCGCCGTCGACTGGAGACAGAGGATCGTTGCCGAGGCCGAGACCGACGCTGAAGCCGGAGCCGCCTGGAATGGTTCCCGAGCGGCGGCGGCCCTGCGCGGCCGGGTTTTGGCAGCCGCAATTGTTTCCGGGCAGCGCGAACCCGGCGGGGACGCTGCAGGCGCTGAGAGAGCCTGCGGTGAGGCCAAAGACAACGGCCGGAGCTGAGGCCGACGCCAGAGCCATCTGGCAAACTCCCGAGCGGCAGGCCCCCCACGAAGCCGAATGCCAGCTGCCGCTGTTGCTTTGAAGCAGCGCGGATCCGGCAGCAATGTCGGAGGCAGCGGGGGAACCTGCGGACGACCTGGCGGAGTTGTTGGAGGTGGTGGGGGAGCCTGTGGTGGGGCCCTCGGTAGAGCTGCGGCCTGTGGTCGCCCTGACTACTGCTGGGACGGATCTTGGGCGTCGGAGGCCCTGCTAGGGCCGGTTTCCAATGGCCACAGTGGGAGTTGGACGATGGTGGACCTACCGCAGCTAGGCCCGAAGGCTTTCCCCCGACTGGGCCTGGGCCATGGGATGGCCCTTACCCATCGTGACTGCTGTGGGTGGCACTGCGGCGCTTACGTGGGGAGGAGCCTGCCCCTGGCTACTGAGACGGCCGTGAGTGGCGCCACGGCGGCCTTGGACAACATCTGGCCTCGAGGGTCGGGTCCTTTTGCTTCGATGGCGGCTCCGACAGCGACTGGGACCAGCTGGGTACGGGGCTGACATTCGGCGCTGTCCCTCCGGTATCAACAGCGGAGGTGAAGATGGAGGCCGGGGAGGGCAATGGATGTCTCCCGAACTTTTTTTGGACTGGATTTCGGTCCCGACCAGTGGGCCCCCAGCGTTGCCGGTGGCGGTCAGGGGAGGCCCAGTAGAAGGTGCCGTTGAGATACTCTTTGGAAGACCCGTGGGCCCTGAGAAATGTCCCCCTTTCTCAGAAGTGGCCCTCCAAACTCTCCAAGACTTTCCTCAAGGACGGATCCTGGGATCCGGAGAGATGGTGCGGCCACAAGAAGCGCTTGAGGGAAGGTTGTTTTAAATTTTATCTAGATTTTTATTGGGTTAGGGGTAGCTGGGGGACAACCCGCCTGGGGCTGGGGCCAGGCCACAGGTCGAGCGCTGCCGGGAGGGGCTGGGGTCGGGGTGGGGCCATGTTGAGGATGGGGGGCTGTTCCAGGGAGGGTGAAATAAAAGCCATTAGTATGGTGAGCGGGAGAGGCAGATTTGGCGGTTATAGGGGGCCATATTCTGTATTGGGAGCGCGCCCCCGCTGTTTGTCTGCGGTGGCGCGCTCCGACCCCCTTGTTATGTCCCGTTCCCTGGGTGGTCTGAGCGATCGGGCCCTGGGCCTTCGGCTGATGTTGTGTAACGCCAGGTCCGTCATTAACAAGGCCCTCTCATTCATGATTTGATTTGTGAGGGGGGAGCGGACCTGGTGGTTATTACCGAAACCTGGCTGGGCCAAGAGGGGGGAGTCCCTCTGGTGGAGATGTGCCCGGCCGGGTTTCGGGTTTTTCATCGGCCGAGGGCCCAGGGAGGGGAGGGGGGGTTGCGGTGGTTATTAAGGAGGATCTGTGTCCGAGGGAATCCATTGTTTCTCAGACGACCGGATGTGAGTCCCTTTTTGTGAAGTTCGGTCCCAGGGTGCAGGTGGGCTTGTTGGTCACATACCTGGCTCCCTGCTATGTGACATCGGCCCTGCCTGAGCTCCTTGAGGTCATAGCCGGCTTGGCGGTTGGGACCCCAGGCTTAAGGTCATGGGGGATTTCAACCTGCCATCTGCTGGCAGGGCCTTGGGGATTGCTCAGGAGTCCATGGCTTCCATGACAGCCATGGGCCTGACCCAATTAATTCGGGACCATACTCACTTGGGGGGGGTCACACCCTGGATCTGGTTTTTGTCTCTGATCAGTGGCAGAATGATCTGGGTATAGGGGATGTAGTTGTAGAATCCCTGTCATGGACTGATCATTCGCTCCTGAGACTTGACTTCCGTTCCGCACCCCCCGGCCGCAGGGAGGCAGGGCCGATAAAATGGTACTGCCCCAGGCACCTGATGGACCTAGATAGGTTCCTGATGGAGCTTGGGCCATTTCCCAATGCTCACACACATGACTCGGTCGAGGGCTTGGTCGCCACCTGGGATAGGTGGCTGCTGGGGCCCTTGACCGGGTCGTGCCCTTGTGGCCTCTGACCCGGTGCCGATCCCAGGTGGCTCCTTGGTTTTCTGAGGAGCTAAGGGAGATGAAGCGCCGGGAAAAGACGCCTAGAGAGTAGTTGGAGGGCCAGCCGCTCTGGGTCTGACCGAACACTATTACGATCTTATATTAAGATGTATTTAGTGGCGATAAGGATGGCGAGGAGGTCTTACGTCTCCACCCTTATTGCGTCCACGGAAAACCGCCCAGCCGCCCTGTTTAGGGTGACCTGCTCCCTTCTGGAGGTGGGGGCGCGGGAGAATCCCTTGCAGGGGCGGGCTGAGGAGTTTTCTAGGTTTCTGCAGGACAAAATCACTCAGATCTGGGATGAGCTGAACTCTGACTGGGCATCTCCGGGCGGGGGGACGGGGGCGGACTTCGGTGAGGTCATTTGGGATGAGTTTGATCCTGTTACTTTGGAGGGATGAGTTCGATCCTGTTACTTTGGAGGACAACTACGTCCCCTATACCCAGATCATTCTGCCACTGATCAGAGACAAAAACCAGATCCAGGGGTGTGACCCCCCCAAGTGAGTAGGGTCCCGAATTAATTGGGTCAGGCCCATGGCTGTCATGGAAGCCATGAACTCCTGAGCAATCCCCGGGGCTTAATGCCACCACTTGTTATTGGACCCGTGCCCCTCCTGGCTGGTCTTGGCCACTTGGGAGGTGACACGAGGCTGGTTCCAGGGATCATCAATGCTTCCTTGAGAGAGGGGCTTTTACCCACCACCTTGAAAGAGGCGGTGGTGCGGCCCCTCCTCAAGAAACCGTCCCTGGATCCAGCATTATTATCAAATTATCGTCCGGTCTCCAACCTTCGCTTTGTTGTGAAGGTTGTTGAGAGTGTGGTGGCACGTCAGCTCCCTCAGTACCTGGATGAAGCGATATACCTAGACCCCCTCCAATCGGGTTTCAGGCCCGGGCACAGCACGGAGACGGCATTGGTCGCGTTGGTAGATGATCTCTGGAGGTCGCGGGACAGGGGTTGTTCCTCTGTCTTGGTCCTGTTAGATCTCTCAGCGGCTTTTGATACTGTCAAACACAGTATCTTATTGCGGCGGTTGGGGGGGTTGGGAGTGGGAGGCACCATTTTACGGTGGTTCTCCTCCTTCCTCTCTGACCGTTCGCAATTTGTGTTGACAGGGGGGCAGAGGTCGACCCCGAGGCCCCTACTGTGTGGGGTGCCTCAGGGGTCAGTGCTCTCGCCCCTGCTGTTCAACATTTATGTGAAGCCGCTGGGTGAGATCATCTGTGGCTTTGGGGTAGAGTTCCATCAGTACGCTGATGATACTCAGCTGTACATCTCTACTCCGGGCCACCCCAACGAAGCCGTTGAAGTGATGACCCGATGCTTGGAGGCCGTGCGGAGTTGGATGGGTCGTAACAGGCTTCGTCTCAACCCGAGCAAAACCGAGTGGCTGTGGTTTCCTGTGCCCAGATACAGCCAGCTTGTTCCTTCGCTGGCCGTGGGGGGAGAAGTTTTGACCCCCGTGGAAAGGGCGCGCAATCTGGGTGTCCTCCTGGACGTACGGCTGTCTTTAGAAGATCATATCACAGCCGTCACCAAGGGGGCCTTTTGTCAGATTCGTCTGATTTACCAGTTGCGGCCCTTTCTGGATCTGGGCGCACTTCGCACAGTCACCTCCGCCCTCGTCATCTCCCGCTTGGACTATTGCAATGCTCTCTACATGGGGCTCCCCTTGAAGAGTGTCCGGAGGCTGCAGTTGGTTCAGAATGCGGCCTGTGCAGGTGATCTTGGGAGCCCCTCGGAGCTCCCATGTAACATCGCTTCTCCGCAGGCTGCACTGGCTTCCTGTGGCCTTCTGGATCCGATTCAAGGTAGTACTGACTGTATTTAAAGTGCTCCATGGCTCGGGACCTGAGTACTTACGGGACCGCCTGCTGCCATCAACAGCCTCCCCCCGCCCAGTACGCTCACACAGGGTTGCCCTCCGTGGGGTGCCGCCGCCTGATCGTTGCCGGCTGGCGACCCCAAGGGTGCGGGCTTTCTCTGTGGGGGCCCCCTCCCTGTGGAATGATCTGCCCCCGAGATACGGGCCATTACCGATACCCAGATCTTCCGGCGCGCAATCAAGACCTTATTTTTCCAACAGGCCGGCCTGGCCCAGTAAACGGTTCATGGGGTTTTAATTTAATTCAGGTTTTTAAATTTTTAAATTTTAACTTTTTAATTTAATCCTGGAATTTTAAATTTTGTAATTTTATATCTGAAGGGATTCGGCCGGATTCATGTCATTTAATTTGTTTTTAATTGTATATATTCCATTTTTAGTAGGCTGTACACTGCCCCGAGTCCCTTTTTGGGAGAGGGGGCGGTATAGAAATTTAAATAAATAAATAAATAAGACTGAGTTCTTTAGATAACTTTTAATTTTGGAAGCAACACATATTAATTTTTAAAGAAATATAACTTTATCTGAACTGATTTGTTTCTTATTTTTAATACTAACTGTTATGCATGCATATATAAGCATACAGGGATATGTGTGTGTATGTGTGTGCTTGTAGGTGTATGTAAGTTTTATATATATATGTGTGTGTGTGTGTGATTGTAGTATAATGAATAATTGTACACATTATAATTCTGTTACTTATGGACTGATGATAACATATACTTTGAGGATGAAGTCAAACCTTTCTGTGTGTATGTTGTTGACTTTATTTTTTGTGTGCATCAATTGTACATACAGGTTGTTTTCATTAATTGCCACAATTGAAGCCAGAATTTCCATTGTAAATCATTGGAATTGTTACTGAAGTTGTGCAGCAAATCATCTGATCATTCAATGAATCCATTCTCCTGAATGGACATTTTGCTGGGCATTGTCAAAAAAAGACACAAATTGTATCACATGACATGGGACACTGCAACAGTAATAATGCAAGCTAGTTGCTAATTAATTAAAATGCAATCATGTGACTATCATGTGTGCATTCATGTGAGCGTGCAACAGTTGTAACTTCAAGAAGGGATTGTAAATAACTTCTTGAAATCTGGCATAACTTTGAATAGTTGTTAAGCCACTAACCATTAAGTGAAGACTAAGTGTAAGAATAGAGTACTTACTTACAGGATTCAACTGGGTCAATCATAGGGATCAGAGGTTTAATCATCCAAAGCATGGAATCATGCAACTGGAAGAGACCTTGGAGGTGTTCTAGTCCAGGGGTTGCCAGCCTTTTGGACCTCAGGGACCACCGAACTCAAAATTTTAAATCCTGCGGACGACTAATATGAATTTTGACTGATGGTGGCTTGCTTACATTTTCTCAGGGTCTCTGCAGAAAGCAGAGGATTGGGATTGGAAAATCCCAAAATACATCTGCAGGATGTACCCTATTTTCCTACCAATCAATCATTCCTTATTTGAGATCGCAGGATACCGTTTCCAGCTCCATTCTCAGAGGGAGAAAGAGAGAGAGAGAGAGAGAAACTTTTGCCTTCATGCAAGGAAAACAGCAGAAGCAGCAGAAGTCTTTCTTTCTCTTTCTCCAAATTCTGTCAGAAATGAGACTTGTTGCACTGGTGCAGCCTCTTGGAGCAGGATGCCTTCCATGGTCCCAAAATCTCATTTCTGGGGGAGTTTGGGGGAGAGAAAGAAAGACTTTTGTTGCTTTCCTTGCGTGCAGCCAAAAGCAGAAGAAAGAGGCAGAAAGAAGCAGCCACGGTGGCCAGGCCAGAACGTGGGGCGAGTGGGGCAAGTTTTCTATGTCCTTCCCCCCTCCCTCCCTACCTCATGTTGTTCGCAATGCAAACAATGCAAGATTTGTGTTCCCACGGGCCATGTGGTCAGTGCAGCCTTGTGTTCTCACGCAACCTGGATTAATTGCTTTGGGAGGTGCTTTGGGGGTGACATTTCTCTGAGTATCACCGAAATTTTCTCATAGACCAAAGTGGTCCCTGGCCCACTGGTTGGCAACCACTGTTCTAATCCAACTTCCTGATCAAGGCAGGAATTCTTATTCCATCACAGACAAATGATCATCCAATCATTTCTTGAAAACCTCCTGTGGAGCACCCATGACACCAGGAGGCAAGTTGTTCTACTGATTAATCAACTCCAGTTATAGTTTCTGTTATTAAATGATAGGTCAGTCTATAATAAGACTTCCCTCATCTATAAACTGGTTGTTGATGAGAGGGCTGACCTGACATGTGTCATTGGGACTTGGCTGGATCCTGAAGAACAACTTGTCCTTTTTGAAATCCACCCAGTAATATTTTGAGTGGGTCCCTCATCAGTCAACAGGACTGTTGATTTTATTACAAGCTTATCAAGTACTTAGGAGGTGAGGGCTTGGAAGCACAAGGAATCAACAGCCAACAACTTAATAGCCAGCCACCAACACTCTAATAAATAACTAAAAAGTCACATACAACCAGTGACCATGTTAATACCACACACAGAATAGCCAAGCACACACTCTGCTAGAGACAAGTTCTCTGATGATGGGCTGCAGCATGACTCTAAAAGCTTGGAAGACTAAACCTCTGGTCCCAGTGACTACCCTGATTGGATCCTGCAACATAATCCTAGAACACATATATTTGCCTTCATTCGTGACAATAATTGCTTGCTCATTTTAAGACAGCAGATTGTTCCCCTGCTTCAAATGTGAGCTCTGCTGGGTTTATTCTGACTTTGGCATCCGGGGAGAGAAACTAGATCCCTGTCAAGTGTCCTCATCACAGGAGAACAAATGGCAACGCAGCTGTTCAAGCAACCATATTACCAAAAAAAGTTATAGATTATGTTTTCTCCTCACCTCGCTGTCCCTTTTATTTTCCTGTAAATTGGAATACTGCCAAGCAGAAGAGAAAGGACAAAAGCCTCTTTCGCTCTCATGCTCACTTCAGTCACTGTTCAGTTTTATAACTTGAGCCCAGGCAAGCCTTGCTGATAAGTAGTCTTTAAAGTTTCACTTTTGTCATGCCAAGCTTGAAAAGACAACAGGGATTCAAGAATCAATGCTGTCCTATGCAGTACAGTTTTAAGTTTCTCTGATAAGTGGTGGCAATGGTGCAATTTATGTAAATTTTGGAAAGAAATATTGCTTATCTTGCCATCATTTTTGCTAAAGGAAGTGAAATTAACCCATTCCTGTTATGATAATACGAGGGATTTTTTTTAATGCAGTCTTTGGAAATTGCACTAGAACAGCAAGGGGAAAATAACTTTCTTTTTTTTCTTTCTGAACAATATAATTGGAACTGTGGGAATTAGCCAGGTTAAATTATTCACAGTGAAGCTTAGCAATTGTTCCCTGATTTCAAAGAAAACATAAGGAGTAGCATTAAGAAAAAAACATAAATGTTAAAATTACTACTAAATTCAAAGCACAGCTTCTTCACTTTCCCATTAAGATCCATGTTTATGCTCACAATATATTTAATTTAAATGAACACTGGACAATGGAGATATGTAGTTTCAACCAATTGCTTTTGTAGAAGCACATATTGACAACTCTAAGCGATAATAGAAAAAAAATGTTCCTCAATTGAAAGCATTGGCATGAATTTAATCTTACAATAGTGGTCAGGAAGCTGGTAAAATAGTTACTCTTTAATATATTTGAATCAGATTTAAGATAGGAGAATTTTTGGATTCTGGAATTTTTGGTGCAACCAACAATTGCATATCACTTAGAAATAAAGCAATGTATCAAGATGTTTCAAACAGGGACAGCCTGGGATATATTTCTGTTTGCTGAATGATGCTGCTTTAACAAAGCATTACAAGATTGCCTAAAATTTAAATAATGTGAAATTTAGAATAAATTTTCATAGAACAAAAAACTACAATCTTATTTACATTTTGTTTGAAGGATTTGTAAATCCTTTCAAATACTTGCAACATAGATGTCATCCAAAAAGATTAAAGAGGATGACAACAACATTATTCTAATCTATATGCAAAGATAATATTTAGAAATAATTGAAATAGAAATTCAGTGCTTTCATTTTAATGAGAGAGAGTGACAGAAAGTCTGCTATTATGATGGTAAACCTGGCTCTTCGAGCAGGCTGGCCTAGGCTGAAATGGGATTTTTAATTTAGTATTTGTGTTTTAAATTGGGATTTTAAAATTTGGGTTTTAATAATTTATTGGGGGACGGTATAATTTTAGCCTAAAATATTTAATTCTTTTTAACTTTTATAATTGTAATAAAGTTTTACGGTTGGCTGTGCACCACCCTGAGTCCTTTGGGAGAAGGGCGGTATATAAATAAATAAATAGCTTATCCAGCATTTTCCAGCTATAACAAGTTGACCAAATTAAGTATTGTCCAGTTGATTGGGGTAAGGACATTTAGCAGGCAATAAGAAACTGATCTCAGATATCTCAGATACTTTAGAATAATGCTATTTAATTATAGTACTGTTATCACCCCTTCCACCTCTTCTTCATCTCCATTTCATGGCAGTTTATACCCTTTATTAAACAATGCTTTTTTGACAATAATATTTCTAAAACAGTCCCTTTTAATAATTTAAACAATACAATCAAAAGACGAACAGAAGTAGATGCAAGCATTTTGTATTGACTCAGCAGTATCTACATTACAATAACACGGTTAAAATCAGATATAAGATCAAGAGTATTAATTAATTAAGCCTATAAAGTATGTAGAAAAACAACCAATGGCAAGCCTTACACCCATGGGAGGTGTAGATTGACATAAAACCGTTTCTACACGCACAAGGGGGGCTTCAAATGATTAATGGCAACTGCCTCAGCAAACTGCAGAAACGAGAGTTCTGGTGGCATAGTAGAACTTTAAACACAGAGTTTTGGTCCACCTAGTAACCCGTAGATAGTAAGTGTCTCGTAATGGCCAAAGAAAGCATTTCACGGCCATTATTTTATGGTGTTTGATTACTCAAGGCTGTAATATTTCTGCTCAAACCATTGTCCCAAATTCTTAGAATTTTCTTTTCCTTGTTTCTAAAAATCTTGGTTCAGATTTTTTTTGGTCTTTGTTCATTTCTTTCCTGTGCCCTTTTTTTGTCCACTTATTAAATTTATTTATTTTTTAAAATGTATGGTTGCTTAACCCACATATAATGATTTGGGGTTGCAAACAGCAGTGAAAAGTCACCATTTAAGATCTCCAAGTGCCCCCATACCATTTATTTTCCTCTCTGAAAAATTTCAACCATACACATTCCAAGTTTGCTACTTTGTACTTTGAATTGTTTACTGAACCAACGCTTCAAGCTACCTAATCAATTTATCAGAGACTGTATTTCCAGAACACAGTATAGTAGATGAATTATGAAAAAATACCAGCCTAAAGAGTTTGAATTGCCTTAAGCCTATCAAACATTATGGGTTTATTGATGATTTTTTTTCCTTGCTACTATATTCTATTGAAACTGCTACACTTACTTCCAAAGAAACACACATAGTTTTACTTAAGCACATAATCCTTACCAAATATTTGCCATATTTTGCTTTCACTAGAATAATTGTTATATTGGTCATCATTAACAATCAAATAGTTATTACTGTATATTTATTATTTGGGTTTACACTTTCCAGAGAACAGTTTTAATTCATTTAAATCCATCACAGGTTTAGATATAGTTTATAAAAGTTGCATGCATGAAGAAGAAAATATATTAAGTTATTAAAATGAACATTTCTTAATATAATTTCATTCTGCTGTAACATAAATCTACTCCTATTTCTTTAGCCTTAAATTGAAGATTGTCTAGTCAGATTTAGCAATAACCTAGCATTTAGATTTATATACTGCTTCACAGTGCTTTACAGCCCACTCTAAGCGGTTGACAGAGTCATTATATTGCCCCCAACAATCTTGGTTCTCATTTTACTGACCTCAGAAGGAGGGAAGACTGAGTCAATCTTGAGCCTGGTGAGATTCGAACTGCCAAATTACAGGCAGCTAGCAGCCAGCAAAAGTAGCCTTCAATACTATATTTTAACCACTGCACCATCACAGCTCATTAAATGATTAAATTAAATTTAATTAATTAATTTAAATGATTCATTGGGTGTGTGCTGAAGAGTGTGTATTAAATGAAGAGCACAACAGTTTCTAGAAAATTACAATAACAGTAGTAATAAGTTCATTATCTTATAAGCTTACTGCAAAATGCAAAAAAATATAATATATACTTATTAGAAAAATACCAAGGCTACTTAATAAATGTATGGATACATGAGATTTCCTGTTTTATACAAACTCTTAGTCACGATAATGACAGTGTACACCATCAATAATTATCAGTAACATCTGACAATGTATGCACATCAATGTGTCAGGATGTTCTGTACTTGAATTAGCCCTGACCAGTCATTTTCAGATGCACTAACTTTAGTTTTAACATTGCTAATGGTATTGAGTCTACATAATCAGTTATGATGGACAAAGAATAATAAGAATTAGAAATGAATACATCTTTGTACCACTATATGTACAGTGCACACCAAGGTCTCTGAACAATTAATGCTTTTCCAGCATGAGTTCAATTACTGCAGCCTTGCCTGGGATTTTGCAGCCTTATTTATTTATTTATTTATTTCTGAGTTTTATATACCGCCCTTCTCCCGAAGGACTCAGGGCGGTGAACAGCCAACTAAAATACAAGTAGATAAAGTATAAATTATTTAAAAGAGAATTAAATACTAGACTGTCCCAAATCTAAAAACCCCAATTAAAATCAATAAAACTTCATACCCCGTCCCAAGTAATCTAAAAACCCCATTTAAAATCCCATTAGTCAGCTCAGGCCGGCCTGCTCGAAGAGCCAGGTCTTCAGGTCACGTCTGAAGGCCCTCAGGTCACTGGTCGTTCGTAATCCAGGGGGCATCCCATTCCAAAGGGCGGGTGCCCCCACAGAGAAGGCCCTATTCCTCGGGGTCACCAGACGACACATAGAAGGCGTCGGACCCGGAGGAGACCCTCTCTGTGGGAGCGCACCGGTCGGTGGGACACTACTGGCAGAATGCGGTCTTGTAAGTATCCTGGTCCGATGCCATGGAGCGCTTTAAAGACTAAAACCAGTACTTTAAAGCGAACCCGGAAGGCCACTGGCAACCAATGCAGCTCGCGCAGGAGGGGCGTCACATGGGAGTATCTCGACGCCCCCATAACCACCCGCGCGGCTGCATTTTGTACCAGTTGAAGCCTCCGGGTGCTCCCCGCAGGGAGCCCCATATAGAGGGCATTACAGTAGTCCAGACGGGAGATGACCAGGGCATGAGTGACTGTGCGTAAGGCGTCCCGATCAAGAAAGGGCCTCATCTGGCGTATCAGACGAACCTGATAAAAATCCCCCCTGGAGACGGCTGTAATATGATCTTCCAAAGACAGCCGTACATCCAGGGAGGACACCAAGATTGCGGGCCCCTTCTGTGGGGGTCAAGATCTCATCCCCAATAGCCAGTGACGGAGTCAGCTGACTATATCGGGTCGCCGGAAACCACAGCCACTCGGTCTTGGAAGGTTGAGTCGAAGCCTGTTCTCGCCCATCCAGTTCCGCACAGCCTCCAGGCAACGGGCCATAACCTCCACAGCATCGTTGGGGTGGCTTGGGGTGGAGATGTAAAGCTGAGTGTCATCAGCATAAAGATGGCATTTCACCCCAAAACCACAGATGATCTCTCCCAGCGGCTTCACGTAGATATTGAATAGAAGAGGGGAGAGGACTGACCCCTGAGGCACCCCACACATGAGGGCCTAGGGGTGGACCTCTCCCCCCCCGTCAACACCAATTGCGAGCGGTCCGAGAGGAAGGACGAGAACCACCGCAAGACAGTGCCCCCAATTCCCAACCCCTCCAACCGCCGCAATAGGATACTATGGTCGATAGTATCAAAAGCCACTGACAGATCTAACAGGACCAGGACAGAGGAACAACCTCTGTCACGGGCCCTCCAGAGATCATCTACCAACGCGACCAATGCTGTTTCGGTACTGTGCCCGGGCCTGAAGCCCGATTGGAACGGATCTAAATAGGATGCTTCCTCTAGATACTGAGGGAGCTGACCGCGCCACCACACTCTCAACAACCTTTGCCACAAAGGGAAGGTTGGAGACAGGACGATAGTTATTCAAAAGAGCCGGGTCCAGGGAAGGCTTCTTGAGGAGGGGCCGCACCACCGCCATTTTCAGGGCGGTCGGAAGCGCCCCCTCCCTCAACGAAGCGTTGACAATCCCCTGGAGCCAGCCTCGTGTCACCTCTCTGGAGGTAGAAACCAACCAGGAAGGGCACGGGTCCAATAAACATGTGGTGGCATTTAGCCTCCCCAGTAGTCTGTTCACACCCTCGGCGGTCACAGGAAGAAATCATTGCTCTACTATCAGTCACCAAAACAAAATCTTTAATTTTCCATACACAGCTTTTATACACAGAATGCAAAAATATTATCTCCATATTTTTCTCTCTTCTACAAATTTAGTATCTTCCATTCCCAAGTAGAATTCAAAGATTTGTGATTGTTTCAATAGGGTTATGCATCATATGAATATTATCTTGTTCAGTTCTTGATTGTATTCAATCATTCAGTCCCACAATACAAGATAATCTGTCAAACTTTATCACATTTAACTTGTTATTTTCTTTTTTAAAAAAACTACTTCTCTATTTCACTTTGTTCTTACTTTTAGAAAGATAAAGGAGTGGATATCACATCTTAGATCATTTTAAGAAGGATGTTAAGTCATTAGCATAATAGTTGGGAATCACAAAGGTTTCAAATGTAGCTATTATAAGAAGATATTCTTCATTTTACAATAATGAAAAGGAATAGATCGGGAGAGGAGATGGAGATAGATGTTATGCCAACAAATTTTAAGCTGCCTGTGCCAAAATTGTTGGGTTAAAATGGAGCTACTATATCAAAGGTGCAATAGAAAAAGACAAGTATTATATAAATGTAGGTAGTCAACCACAGTTTAGAAATAAACAAAAATAGTTTTAGTTAATGGTTTAGGTGAGATCTAGGAGAAGAGAAATCTGTGCTCTACATGTAAGGCAATTCGACCTCTGGCTAAGGCATGAAAGCTCGCTGGATTACCATGTTGGAAAATGTTTTGCTAATAGCATGGGCCTGTCCATTGCTAGAAATCAAGTTTGATTGGAATAAAAAAAATCAGCAATCTTCACTAAAAGTTCTATTGTGTGCAATCATTGCAAAAACACTTATAAAGCTAAGAATATATCTTATATCAATTAGAGCCTTGGTCTTTCTAGTCTACATTAACAGTAATGCAATGGCGGTTTAGACAGTATTGCTCTAACCAGAGATGCCAGAATGCCTCCAGAAGAATTTATATACAAACCATGTGTTCTCTCAGTGTGCTGTGGCTAAATGTCATGTTATTCTACTCACTATGACTTTGTGTACCCTTCTACCCTAGACAGAAAGCAATTAGGAAGATATACATTTACCTTTGGTAGGTCTGAGATTATATAGTCATGAAATGATAAATGTAATTTTATTTAAGTTTTGCTGAGGTGCAATAGATGTTAGTGAACTGAAATTTAGAAGGCAAGATCCTATGGTACATTATGCTAAAGGATCTAATTTATAAAACTAAGCAGCACTAGTACTAATCTGTTTTGTAGTTCAATATATTAGTGCCTAAAATGGCCCAACTATCCAATCCCCTGACAAAGCTAATAATAATAATGAGATGTTTGTTTGCCCAAGACTTTGCTAAGCTGAAAAACAAATAATTCTCTTCTTAAGCAGCCAGTAGCATAAATAGTTACAATCAGTACAGCCATGTTGCTGTGGTGCTGATTGTTATCCATTCACATCTAGAAAGAATAATTTTTCCTGGAATAGAAAAAAAATCCCCACTAGCTAAATAAATACAGAAGAGTTTTCTCCTTGCTTTAAGAAGCTAATATCTAATCTTGGTCCATAACAGGAACATAACAGGGCAGGACATTGTCCAGGACATTGGAAACAGGAACTTCATATTTTTCTTACAACCTTTTTCTGGATGTGTTTTTTTCTAATATGACAATTGATTTTTGTTGTTTTCTGTTGACATTTAAAAATACAATATTCTTCAGTTGTTAGTTGTCACTTATTCCAGGTACACATTCTTTCCTCACAACTTCTACCCCACCAGCATTTCTATTTAGGCCAACCCTTCTAAAGTAGCAATTGTCCCTGCTTCTACTGTCTATTCCCATGCCTTTCTCTAAGCATGCAAGAGGGGACAGTTCCCTTGATAGTTGAGAAACTGAGAAGTAGAGAGAAAATGAACAAACTAGCAAAAACTACCTTGAAGGAAACAATTCTATAAGACATGGAATTGTAAGATCATTGTGACCAAATGTTTCCCAGAACCTGGAACTGTAGAGGTTGAAAGTATGCTAGATAAAATAAATAGCTCTGATGCACTTTAAATCTGCCTATGATCCTTTACTTTCAGCTCACATATTTACAAACCTCACCAATATCGTTCTCTATTAATCTATATTTTAAAAACCACAAAAGAAACACTTTGTGAAAAGCTGTTAAAATGCACAGGGTCTGTATTAAATCACTGCAACAAAACACATGAAATTAACACATTCATAACCAGTAGCGACGGTCTGGCGTGGGTCGCCAAACCAGTAGTAACTTCTTGCTGGCCACGTCTTCTGACTCAGTTGCCCAGTCGCCGCTCTCTCTCGCCCATGTGCTGCTCACCCCGCCTAGTAACTCCTCCCCTCCTATGTGGCATGCGGGTCCTTGTGGCTTGCCTTTCGAACCTGCCTTCCCACGTGGTGCTTGTACCCCAACTGAGGAGCCCTGATCTGCCTGCTCACAGATAAGCCTGTGAGTCACACTAGCCCCTCCCCCACCATTCTCAGACCTTGCCAGGCCGCCCACCATCCCTGGACCTTGCTGGGGCCCCCACCATCCCCAGACCTTGCCAGGCCCTCCCATCCCAGACCTTAACAGGCCTCCTCCACTGTTCCTGGACTTTACCCGGGCCTCCCCCACCATCCCTTTGCCGGGCCCTTCACCATCCCCAGACCTTGCTGCCCCCACCCACTATCTCTGGCTTTCCCACTGGCATGGCCCCATCCCACCGGCGGTGCTGTATGGGCCTAGCTAGCTGCCCTCCCACTGTTCCCAGGCTTGGCTGGCTGGCTAAGCTGCCACACGATGCTGTGTCAGATTTTCCTACTATGTGGCAGCCGCAGCGAGTGACAGGCAGCCTCACTGCTCTGACAGGAGGGAGAAACCTGGCTGCCTCCTGTAGCAACACATCGCTGCAGTGCCTCCACCACCTCCGCCCTCTTCCTTCATTTTGTGCCCCTGGGAGAAGCAAATGGCAGCAGAGGTGCTCTGACCAGAAGCGTGGGGGACCTGGCTGCTTCCTGTAGCAGTGCTGTCGCAGCAGTGCCTCCACCTGCTTCCTTTCATTTTGTCCCCTGGGATAAATGAGTGGTGGCAGAGGTGCTCCAACAGGGAGTACGGGTGGATGTCCCAGGGCTACTCACTTCCTTCATTCTTCTGTCACCCGCTGCTCTGGAGCTCGCCGGATCAGTTCATCCCAGAAGCGGTGTGTATGTGACAGAGAAGCGTGTGTGGTGGTGTGTGTGTGTTTGTGTGTGTGTGTGTGTGCGTGAGAGAGAGAAAGGGATGGGAGGAAAGAAAGAGTAAGAAAGAAAGGAGAAGAGAAATAAATAAAATAAAAGAAATAGAAAGGAAGGGACACAGACTGTGTGTATCTGTGTGTGTGTGTGTGTGAGAGAGAGAGAGACAAGGAAAAGAAAGAAAAAAAAAGAGAAGAAAGAAAGAAAGAAAGAAAGAAAAGAAAGAAAGAAAGAAAGAAAGAAAGAAAAGAAAGAAGAAAGAAGAAAGAAAGAAGAAAGGAAGACAAAGAGGAAGGGAGAGAAGAAAGAAAAGAAAGAAAGAGAATAGGAAGAAAAGAAAAGAAATAAGAAGGGAGGGAAAACTCTGTGCTATTTATTTTATTGTTCCATTATTTATCATATATTAATATTTACACTGTCCTACCCAAGATGATTTGCTGCCTTTCTTTTGCCCAGGGCTAACCACTATTTTTCAGGGTTACATACCCTTCAATGTCTGCTAGTCCAGAGAATACATACACTTGTGTTTCCAGAGTTGAAAGAGACTTTAGAGGTCTTCTATAGTATGTAGATATAAAGTCAAAAAAAGGGACAACATTTATACAGAACTATAGATAAGTTGAGGCTGGGTGTGACAAGGAATGGCTGGAAGGGGAGGGGCAAGCAAGGTGAGTGACATTGAATTGGCCATACCACCCAGTCACACGCCCACAAGCCACACCTACCTAGTCATATGACCACCAAGCCACACCTACCTAGTCATATGACCACCAAGCCACACCCACCCAGTCATATGACCACCAAGCTACACCCACCCAGTCACATGATCACCAAGCCACATCTGCTAAGCAAGCCAAGCCCACAGAACCAGTAGTAAAAAAATTTGAATCCCACCATTGAGCAAATACCAATTGTTAGAAATTAGGGTGGGTCAGAATTATCATCTAAAAAATAATTATGCTAACCATTTTTCATGCACATCTTGAGTATTTTTATAAGGGAGGAAGAATGCTGGTATCTTTTTAAAGTCTCCCTGAAACAGATAAGACTGCTGTGTCCTTGTTTTTAAACCAGGAAAGGAAAGAGAGTAAGATTTAATATCTAGTCAATAGATATTGTTGATTTGTTGTAGTTGTTATGCCAGGATTTAAGATTGAGTCAAATGAAGAAATCCCTTTCACCTTCATATTAGAATGTCTTATTTTCTTGGATTCAGCTTAACTCCTAAGGACAAGTTTGCCATAGCCAACATGATTTTTTTTATATCTTTGAGATTTGTTAACCACCCCTGATTATTTGATCTTTTTTTGAGATAGCCAAGCTCCCTCTAATGTAATATGCACTATCTCTTTAAAATCAATATAGCCTCCAGATTTTCTCTTAGACTAAGAGGAACCATAGGAGCCTAATATTCTAATTACCACAGTCCATAGCACTGTTCAGATATCAGAGACCCAGAAAAACCTTAAAACGTGACTCTTTGTGGGAGACAGCATTATAGCTCATATGTGTGGGCTAAACATGTGAAGTTTTTAGGGAATTTACCTTAAAGTTTAGGATAATCTGGAGACCTAATGTGTTGAGTAATGTCTAAAGAGGCTAATTTATCACTATAGTGGGTTGACAACATTTTTTAGTCCTGTCCTGACAACTGGGTGCCATAATGGATATGATCAATGAGAAAAGGGAACTTTATCTGAAAGCAAACATTTGTCTTTTTGCTGCTGGAGGAAAAGGGGAATATTAGTAACAAAACAAAAGTCTCAGTTTTTCAATTGTAATAATACCTATCATTCTTCAGACTCTGATTTTTTCCCATAATTAAAGATATTATGAATTGATACTTTGCTGTCTTGGTTTCAAAAACCTCAGTTTTCTGCCATCTTTCATAAAATTTAAACATAAATAGACAGATCACATCCAAGGGAAGAAAATACAGTAGTTCAATGCAGTGTAGCAGTTGTCAGTTCCTGCAATTAATTTGCTTTTTTTTTTTATAATTTCAACCAACAAAACTGATGGTTATCCTTCCTTCACTTTTCTAAATCAGTTGTGTTCATCCCAGTTCATTATATTGTTATCTGTGCACTTGTAGTCAATATAAAAGAAGAATGGAATCTCTCATTATATTTACAGTAATAGTGATCTGTAATTCTTGACCCAGCAAAGCTTTCATCCCTCTATCTAGCAGTCTGTGGAAGGTAATCAGACTTCTCTATTGTAAGTATCTGGAGTGTGAAATGGAACTGTTACAGGGGAAAGATACTTATCCATTTATTTCTCTTTCTCTTTGGTTTTAATCTTATCTAAATATTTCCTGATGTTTGAAATTCTTTTATACAGCATTTGATTCTCAATACTTGGATTTTTGTTGCCTTCTTTGGTTGAACGAGAACACTATGTTTGACAGTATAGAAACATTATTGTTTTCTGATTTGTTTGATTTCTTTTTAGAAAATAAATATTAGACTAAAGAAGGAAGATGGGATCTTTATGGACCTTTGACTGTGCTTTATTTTTGTTGATATCACAAACAAGTCTTATATAAAGAATCATAGATAGATAATATATTGCTATATGCTTACTTATTATTAATTTTATCCAATTTAGCAATTAAATGACCATCTTACAACAACAATATTTAAATAGAGAACGTTTTAGACAACAGTGAATCTTACCAGCAATGGTCCTATCAATGTCATTTCAAGACAGCAGCTAAAAACAAACAACAATACAAGCAAACCAGAAATCACAATGACCTAAGCACAGCATTCAGACCTTTAAGCTTTTCTTGCTTTGTTAAAGTCAATGCTCATGATACAGCATCAGAAAAAGGCTGCATAAGAATGATATTCATGAGAACATAATAAGGCAAAAGTTTGGGGCTTTGAGAAAGAGGCAACTTGTAATTCTCTTGTCCCTTTTCTATTGTACCAAATATTTTTTCAACTCGATTAACAGAATAAGAGTAATCAAATAAGTAGTTGGCTGTTCTACTTTTTTTCAAAGTGCTCTGATGTCCTCTATATGGGATTACATTTCTCACTTCAGTAGATTTTAAAATGGCTACTTCTGATCTTGTTTATAGATAAGCTATCCATTTAAGAAATAATTGATAGGGCCACCTTCTTGGGCAGATAGTTATACCTGAAATTAGAATTTGGAATTTGACATATGAGATACTGTTACAAGGTAGCTATAAGAAAAGACTTGCCAGTGTTCAAAATAGCTGCCAGATCAATTTGCCAGAATATAATCCTTGCCTTAGGACATTCATAATGAGACACCAATTTACTTTCCCTTCCCTTGGGCTGAAGCCACCCACCACACTTAAACACTGTATACCTATCGACACTGATTTTCCCAAAGGAAGATTATGATGCTTTTTTATGTGCTTGGAGCAGTTTGTGGTGTAAAATTTAGAACACAGTTTGTTACTATGTGGGCTATGCAGAACAGAGATGTGAAGAAATAGGGCTACCATTTCTTGGTTTCAGAAACTGAAGTAAACATAGATGACAGCAAAGGTATACCATCTAGTGATACTTTTGGAGTTTAGAAGTATAATAGCTTTAATCTAAATATTTTTTTAAAAAAAATATAGGTGTAATATCACCTTTTACACTGAATGTATTATAAACAAGTGTAAACCCCAATGCACACATGAAAATAATAATTATATTAGAAGCTGGTACTTTGCATTGCAGTATGCCATTTTTTCCCCATGTTAATTAAAAGAAACTAAAATTAACTCATTTTGTAGAAGGAAGCTGGCAGTCATTAGCAGAATAATTTGTGGATATATTAGTGCTCATAGGCACTGCATTTAGAAACTCACATATATAGTAATATTTTGCCAAAATCTATTTCTCTAAATTTTCTCATATGTGAAAAAAAGCTTTCTGCTTTAGTATCTCAGTTCTTTGAATTTTTAGATGATTAGATTTTCCTTTCGTGATATTTTCAAACTTTTATTATTTAAAGGAGCAAAACATGTTATTGTTCTTGGGTTTTGCATTTTATTTCCTTTCATTATTCTTCATCTTTCTTGTCTGCCCACATCCTTAGCTGAAAACATTTACATTGTATTGTCCCATGGCTATAATCACAACCTGGGAGCCAGGAAGGTTGCAGAATACTTGAAAAGTACGATTCTATAACCAAAAGGATTCACCCTCCCTGTTTCATATACTATATTGTAGCTAACATAAGTTTAATAATCCACATAAATAAATCTATCAATGTATGAATCAATCTATCAATCTATCAGAACTGAATAACATTACCTGAAGAATAATTTTCAGCATAACAGAGGAATGTAATATTTAAATTTAAAATTTTAAAATTTAATTTAAAATTAAGTGACTGAAAATAAGGTGAATATTCACATTTGAGGAGAGATAAGTACCAATGAGGTTTCTGTTTTCTTTTCTATCAGTAAAAGGAGAGTGCATTTATAATTCTATACATTCCAGCTGTCAGGATTCCGGCAGTTACTCCAATTAAATCATACGCCTCGAGCCACACTCCCAAAACTAAAAAGGATTCATTAGAAGTTAACATTCTGGCACTAGTCTGGGCATAGCCTCTGAGACACGTAATTCACTGTCACCCTTGATCTTGCTTCCCCCCACCCCTCTGGATGTATCATCCAATGAAACGCGTCCATAGCCAAGAGTCATCAATCATGCTCTTCAATTAGATTTTTGTGCAGCAGAAGCTTCAGTCATCTAATCAGTCTCTGAAGAAAATATGAAATGTACTTTTGATTCCACACTGCTGCCTGCCCCCTTCTTTCTGCTGACAACTGTAAAATGTGCATACAAAATGTTTTATGAGTTGACATTTGGCTCCCCTCACTTCTTGAAGGTGACCTGTACAACACACACAAAACAAATTAATTGCAGATATGGAAGCTTATGCTCACGAAACCCCCCAGGCTTAGTTGGATTTTCTGCATGGAACCTTGCTACAAGGAGCTTGGCTTGGACGTTCCTACTCTTTACCCATGATGCCTCTGATAAGGGGCACCCTTCCACTTGATTCAATATTGGAGTTGTCTCCTGTGCCACCTTGAATTGAGGATTCACTGCACTTCATAATGGATTTGACCTCCTATAACCAGCATTGATCCTACCACAGGTTTTAATAAGTAACAATGGAATACAGGGTGTATTTTCCCTAACAATCAAGTCAACTTCAATTGCATTGTGACTGGGTTGATGATCTTTACAATGGGGAATGGTCCCATGAACTTTGGCCCCAATTTTTTCCTAGGGAGTCTTAATCTCAGATATTTGGTGGAGAGATAGACTTTCTCTCTCAACTGGAATCATTGTGGGGCTTGGTGTTTGTCTGCCTTTCTCTTATAGGTCTGTGCCACTTTTGCCAGTGCTTTTTTGACATTTTCCCAAGTTGCTTTCAGTGTTGACATCCAATCGGTCAGACTGACTGAGGAGGGGGGGGGTCCCTTGGATACTCAGATATTGAGACGAAGTCCATGCTGCTCACTACCTTGAAGGGGGTTAATCCCATCCTACTGAGGGGGTTAGTCCCATCCTACTGAGGACAGAATTATTGTATGCGACCTCCGCAAAAGGCAGGAGGTCCACCCTATTGGACTGCTGATAATTCACATAGCACCTCAGATACTACTCAACCATGGTGTTCAATCTCTCTCCCCTCCATTGGCGCTTGGATGAAAGGCTGACCTAAGACCCTGGGATAACCCAATAGTCTGCAGGAACTCTCTCCAAAATTTGGCCATGAATTGGACCCCTCTGTCTGAGATAATTCTCTGTGGTACTCCATGCAGGTAGTAGATGTGCTTTAGGAACAGCTTGGCTAACTGGCAGGCTGAGGATAGTCCACTGCAAAATATGAAATGCGCCTGTTTGGTCCAGATCACCTTGTTTCTACCACTTTTTGGCAACTACACTATGAAATCCATTGCAATCTCTTCCCATGGCCTCGTTGGCTCCACTACCATTTATAGCAGTCCAGGAGGTTCCCCCACTTCTTTCTGTTGACAACTATAAAACATGCATACAAAATGTTTTATGAGTTGACACCAGCTATTAATACTGTTATGGAGTGAAATTTTGTAATGAGGGATTCTGGTAAAACACTTGAAGCATTATATTACTGTTTTGAAAAATAGAAGAAAATAAAATGATGTTGCAGAGGTAGGTCTTGATTAATTTCAGTATTGAAGCTTATGAAGTCCACCTTTGTTGACTTTGACTCAGTATTGCCTTTAGGGCAGGATTCAACATCTGCATTAGCTCATACAAGTTAAATTTATAGCCAGATGCATAATAACTCTTAGTCTCTTAGCAGCTATTGCAACAAATTGATGGACTGTAGGAAAAGTTACTTTAAATGAATTGCCAGTGGAACAGAACAAGCTCTTGATGCCAACATACATCCATACTCCAGCTGCTCTGGTGACACCAGGAATAGAGTGATGTATTCTTCTGATTCTATAAAAGTCCATTTTTTTATCATAATGGCCATATCTATTTACAAAACAATCATGAATGATTCAATGAAACCATCAATCCTGAATTATTTGAAAGAGGCTGGAGCTGTTATTTTTCTTTCTTTGTAAGGATATAGTTCATAATATTGAATACAAGAACATCCTGAATACATGTCAGTATGCTTCCAAGCTGGTGAGATGTAAGTAATATATATTATCTTACAAGGTAGTTTTCTCGATTAGGGATCTCAATTATTTAGGAAAGCTGGATTTGAGCCATAATCACTCAAACATATCAAAATATTCTGATAATAATTTTACCATTAGTAAGAAATGCTGAATATGATATTGATATCTGTAGACTGATAACCATCTTTTAACAACAACAACAAAATATGCCGAATTGATTAGCCAAAGTCATGATGGGCAAAAAGTGTTATTATCTATGCTCATAGATAGTAATCATGCCATCAGGTGGTAGATTCTCTTTCTCTGGAATTGTCTTAAAAAGGATTAATGCTGTATTCATAGATTCATATACTTGGCAAAATGGTGGGACTAAATTGTTTATTCCGACTCATATATTCTATGAGATGAAAGATTGCAACACAAAAGGAATTAGAGAAATGAGTTACCAAATAAATTGAGTGTGAGAAATAAAAAAATGGAAAACCATAGAGTGGTATCCACATGATTTTTATGACAAAAATGGACAAAAATTGATCCATTATTACACAAACTCTACAATATCACAAATAACATAGAAAATAAATTAAATTTTCCATTATTTACCCACCATGACCACTTTTTCAGACACCTTTAAACTAGAAATAAGTTTTAATAAAAATATAATATTGTGAATTAATATAATTCAAAGTAAAATTCTGCTATGTGACATGAACAGACTGGTGGGAATGAAATAAAAGAGTACCACACATGTGACTGGGTCATTTGGAAATATAAGAATGAAGAGAATGGTTATTGTTTTGTGAGCATCATCTTAGAATAATATATTGAGCACATGGTTTTAAACATAGAACACTTCAGGTATATTCATGACAAGCAATGAATGGAAATTGATGGATGATTGCTTTTATTGTTTATGATGAAAGATTCAGAATATTGGTGAATGATAAAAGATTGATGTGGCATTCGGCGTATTTTTTATATAGTGTCAAAAGTAGAGCTTTTGTAAAAAAAGAAGGAAGAAAAAAAGGAAGATTGAAAGTTAAACAATGACAAAAAGAAACAGTATGTAATGGTATAACTAACATGGAAGAAAGAATTAACATAATTTACGAATAGAACATGGCCATAAAAATGTAAAGGGTGCTTGGAACAAATTAGAAAGTTTGTGTGTACATCACAGAAGTATATGGAATTATTCTAATAGGAAACAGGAAAGTAAATGCTTGGTGAAATGATGAAGTGAAATGAATTGGAATAGGAAACATGCATATAAGACAAGGATTGCTGAAAAAAGAAACAATAAACTGACAGTATAATGTAAATATAGAAAAATATGGTTCTAAAGGTTGTAGTTTATGAAATACCAAGCAATGTTGCATAGAATATGGACAATGATTTTGCTGGAAATAAATATAAGTTTGAAAGTGGGTGAAGAGGCTTAAAAAGGAATCACCCATCAAAGTAAATAGAATGAAATGAGTTGATATTAAATTAAATTATTTCGCATTGATTTATTATGTGAGATTAAACCAGTATTGACTCTTAATAATCTCTTAAATTTTCTTCTGAATGATATGTTTTCAAGCTGGTCTTTCAAGTCTTCAACAGTGGCATTCTTTACTGTTATAACTGAATTCATCAATTTTGTTTCTACCATAGTTGTTCCTCTTCTTTTCCTTCCCATCTTTTCTAGCATTACAGACTTCTCCAAAGAGTTAGGTCATCACATAATATTTTCAAAATATGTGAACTTGACAATTTGTGCTTTGAGAAAGAAGTCTGAATCAATTTGTTCTATGAACTTTTTTTTTAATATCCATGATATCCTTACGGTCTTCTTTAACACCAATTGTCTCAGTACCCTACTCTCGAGGTTTTTCAAAATCCAACTTTCCCATTCATGAAGTGTCACAAGGAGAACCATAGTATTCTTCTAATCTTTGTCATTCCATGTAGAATGCTGCTGGGAGTCACCTGTGTGGTGGTTGGCTGATGGCATAAATTTCATAAATAAATAAACAAACAAACAAATAAATGCCTGAATACCTTCAAAGTTTTCATTGCTATTCCACCAAGTGATAGTTTGTGCTATCTTTATTGACTACTGTTTAAAACAAAACCAAGACTTTGTTTTAAATGCCCTCATTTTAAAAGATCTTATTCTAAGTCTTCTAATTTTTAACTTAGTTTAGTTGCTTATTCCCTCTTTGATTCCTCTATAAAGAATTTTTTTTTCCAATGGTTTCTTTAGGAGGCCATCTGGAGTTGAAGGATTTAAATGGTCTTTGGGCAAATCACTACTATCTATGCTCAAGTCAAGTTCATCTTCTGAACTTATTTTTGGGTGAACTGATTTGGAAGTGTACCTATATTTTATATTGGGAAAATACAGGTTTGATGTTGAAGTTAGAAGGAATATATTTTAGTAACTTCTGAAAGGACTCCATTTATCATTTTGAGCGGCAAGAGTGGAATAGCTGGAGTTTTGAATTTAATTAAAATTCTGCAGTTGATGAATTAAGAAACTATTCTATTGGTTCTGTATATTTGTTGAAGATTAGTGCTCACAGTGGATAGAAAAAAGAGAATATGGCTGACTACTGAAAAGTATATATTTTGGTGGTAAAGTTGTTTTTAATAATCAGCATTATTTGAATTAATAGTAGAAAATACAATTAGATGGACCATCAGAGGTATGAGGTATTGTGAAGAGTTTCAGGTTGTCATTTTGAATCTTTTTATTTCTCAATTTATAGCTCAAAGGAGCTATACATTGATCCTCTTCACTGTAGAGAGTCAGTTGTACAAAGCATTAAAAGTTAATAGCTATAAGAATAAAAAAGTAATCGATGTAAGATGCAGATAGGTCAGAGATATAGTGTCCACCATACATTATTTTATATGCTTGAGCTGTTCCATAAGCTATCTGACAACAAATTTGGTTTCAAAGAAATGGCTGATCTTCAATTTTTAATTTCTGATTAAATTTATTTAATAAAATCAATTACATGAAATAAATCATTTCCACTTTTTAACCCTTCCTAGACCTGGACGAACAGAGATGGTTAAATGATTTTCTTTCCACTCACCACCCACCTCCAATCAAGGTTGTTCTGGAGATTTCTTAAGAATAAATTTTTAACACTTTTTCTTTAAAATGTGACGAAGTAAAATGGAATAAAAGTTCTGGGAAAAATAAGATGGAAAAATGAGTGAGATTATAAATATACTGTTTAAAAAATAGAAGACTATAGAGTGGAACAGCAGAAAATGCTAAAGATTCTTGCCCCATGTGAGAGTTGAAAGAACATTTTGTTTCTCAGCAGTAACTCAATCTAGAACAGAATGCAACCACAGATCCTGATGGTTCCATTATTCATAACTTCTTGAAAGGCTTTAAAAATGAATTATTCAGAACTGTTAAGATCTGTCATAGATAGACCTGCCATTACTATTATCTATAGTATTGTATATCAATAAAATATAAATCTAATTTGGATTGTTTATATTATTTAAATAAATAAAGAATATAAAATAAATGTATGAATGTGACAAAGACATTTATATACATTTTCTGACCTAAAGTAAACATAAATGAAATGAGTAGGCTTGAATTATGAAAATGTTGGAGGTTTTGTTACTGAATGTGATAAAAGTGGTATGATGGATGTAAAACATGCATAAGAATAAATGCATTACTTAGCAAATGATTCTCATCAAGTAGGAAAGAAGACAATGCTGGAGAATGCCCTTCTTTTTGTTAAAGTATTAATGGATAAATGCATAAGATGACATTCAAGATTGTTGGTTGGAACCAAAGAATTTAAAGCAAATGTTAGGCTACATTTCGCAAGAGCAAGCGTATAGCTGAGAATTAATGTATCAAATATCCAAACATTATGTATGATAACGAAAATAGAATGGATGGTTGCAAGTTATTCATTAATGGTTAAAAAATAGACTAATAAAGTGGATTTTCTGTACTTCATTAGAATGTTTAGTAGAGTTGCAAAATGCAAGGAATTTTAATATGCACAAATTCTAATAGAAAACTGTGCATATTATATATAGTAAATGAAAGTTCATGGAAAGAAGAAAGAATAATCATGTATATGAGTGTCCTTCTATCCCCTTTACTGTATAGTTGGATGTATGTCTGTAGAAACATAAAAGTTAAATGCAATGAGACTGGAGTACATAAGATTTACATGTGATAAAAGAACATGAAATAGAATCAGGAACAGGGGTGGGCTGTTAACAGTTCTCCCAATTTTATTGCTGGTTTGACAAACCTGCCAATCCCACCCTTCACTGGCCCTGCCCACCCCTTCCAACCCAGAAGTCCCCACATGGCCCATTTTGGATTCCAGGTAAATGCAGGATCCACATGGAAGCTCGAGGAGGGTGAAAAACAGGCCTCAAAGGGGCTCAGGAAGGCGAGAAACGGGCCTGTTTCGGGCTCGAGGAAAACTTTCGGAGCCCAGAGAGGGCAAAAAACAGTTCTCCTGGAACTTCTGGAAGGGTGGAAATGGGCCCATTTCCAGCCTCCAGAGGGCCTTGCATTTAAATTGGATGGAAGTGATTGTTTCTTTTTTCCTAATTGGTTTTATGATATTGCTCTGATAAGAGTTTTGATTAAATGCATTGCTTTTAAAAATTATATATAATTAATAAATAAAATTAATTGTAATGATTAACTGTTCTGAAAGTTTACTTTTTCAAGATTGCACAAAATTTCGAAACAGTGCTGAAACTTCACTGGATTACTATGAAAGTTGAATAAATAAAGCATTCCCTCACTGACACTATGATTTAAATTAGAAATGTGGCCATTGTGGACTCTTGTAATATCACCTATTGCTTCTTTATATTGTACATACTCAAAGAAAAAATGAACCTTCTGCCCTATGTTGAATGAGAAAAGAAATGCATCTGTTCATTCCTTAAATAGCACATGATGGTCAAGACTTTAATTACATTACATTAACTATACAGATTTTATATGCAATTTTCCCTATTATTTTTGAAAACATTTGCCTAATTTGTGCATTATCTTTTATTTTTCCAAATGTATGTACTTTGTACAAAAATTGCATTACAAAATCAATAGACATGTAAAAGGAAGGGTAATTATGCTTAAATATATTAACAATTGTAGAGGGTAATTATGCTTCAATTTATTTAACAATTATAGGTTATAAAGTCCAATATACTTAGAGATAATCATTTAACTATTATGAACATTTGTGTTTTGTATGGTCATTTTATACAAAGTGTAAAAGGTTTCTGCAGTTTTGTAATGAAATTTATTTTGCTTCTTTGTGAAAACCTCTGTTGTAAAATCAGGGTTTGTTCATCTAATTCAGATTTGGTCTTCAGGTATTCACTGGCATTTGTACTATAATATGAAATAATTAAGCCTCTAGTGCTACTTCTACTGACACTGTTTTCTTTCTTGTCTGATATAATCACTAATTTAAAATGAAACATCCTCTAAAAGGACTGCAAGGACACACAAATATCCAGAGCCTTTTGATTCTGATTTACATTTCCGCCTTCTTTTTTAATCACTGTTTATGTATTAAACCAATGCCAATTTACTACTTTTTAGAGATAACAGGAACAGGTCTGTTACCCCACCCCCTTCTTGGTTTTTTTCAAGAATGAATGACAAATACCTCTAATGGAGAATTCTTCCATAAGTGGAGACTATCTGTGTAAATTAGGATATTTCCAGAATTCCTGTTGGCATGGAAACACTCCCAGATAGAAAAGGTTGTAGATGGTTAATCTCTACATATTGAATATGACACAGGGTGAGTAGAAACATGAATAGATGCTTCTCGGTACTTTTTAAAAATGTAAATATATTATTACCATTTTCCTAAATGCATTAAATGAACTATAGTCAGATCCTGAATGTATTTTAGATATTGTGTGTTTAAAAATAAGCATCAGCACAGGACTGTCACTCAAGCATTATTACATAGATTAGACTCAAGCTCTTATTTATTACCTTTTGGCAAATGAATGCTAGCTAAGCTCTGCTAACAATTCTTTAAAAATCCTAGAGTTGAAAGAGCATAGTCAACCTAAGCTACAACCCAAATAAACCAAGATATACAATCAGGAACTTTGAAAAATTGTAGCAAAATATAATTTTAATAGTATTCAGATTAACTATGGTAATTTTAATTTAATTTACATTTAAAATAAACACTTTTTGCCTTTTTCTTTAACCACACAGCTTTTTGTGAACACATCACCCAAAAATAATCAATAATCCTTTATCTGAAAAATGATTAAAAAATCTCTGATTTCTGATTAAAGGAAGGAAAGCTAGCATACATGATAAATGCTCTGTCCTACATATTGGCAAAAAAAATCAGAAAATAAAATACAGGCTGAATAGTCAAGACCTTGTTGATGATCCAGACTCTGTCAAGGATCTTGGAGTACTCATCTCTAATGATCTAAGTGCTAGAGCCCACTGTAACTACTTAGCCCAAAAGGCATTAAGAGTTGTTAACCTAATCTTACGTAGCTTTTTCTCTGGTAATATTACACTAATAACTAGAGCATACAAAACATTTGCTAGACCAATACTCGAATACAGCTCATCAGTCTGGAACCCACATTACGTTATCTGATATTAACACAGTTGAGAAAGTCCAAAAATATTTCACAAGAAGGGTTCTCCACTCGTCTACTCATTGCAGAATACCTTTATGCCACCAGACTCAAAATTCTAGACCTAGAAAATCTAGAACTATGCCGCCTTCAGTCTGATCTAAGTATAGTATATAAAATCATACATTGCAATGTCCTACCTGTCAATGAATACTTCAGCTTCAACCATAACACAAGAGCAAACAATAGATACAAACTCAAGGTTAATCGCACCAAACTTGATTGCAGGAAATACGACTTCAGCAACAGAGTGATCAATGTCTGGAATACTCTACCTGACTCTGTAGTTTCTTCCCCAAATCCCAAAAGCTTTAACCTTAGACTGTCTACTATTAACCTCACCCCTTTCCTTAGAGGTCTGTAGGGGGCATGCATAAGCGCACCAACGTGCCTACTGTCCCTGTCCTATTGTTTCTTTATTTTTTTATTTTTCTTATATGTATCCATGTATTCATAACTATGTTTTTACTTATACCTATTATCTTGTAAGCAATTGACTAAATAAATAAATAAATAAATAAATAAATAAAATACCTCACCCTTTCATCACACTATAACCTTCAAGCATAAGCTTTCTTTTAACAGTATATTTTGGTTTTATTTTATAGCTATACTATAGATCTCAAAACCACTATTTTTTAATTTTTTCCCCTGTATTATTCTCTTCTGATGCTTCAGTTTTATGTCACACATTGTCATCAGATTTATAAAAGGTCTCACCTGCTTTGAGACCTTGTAGATTAAAAAGCTTATAATTTTGAAAGAACAAATAATCTAAAGCAAGGCACTATATTGTCAGCCAAGTCTGTCATGTCATCTTTCTGTCAGTTGCAATAACATTGTATCTGTCTGATACACAATACATCCTTTCAGTGCAGCTGGTCTGTGTGATCTGAATGCTTAGCATCCAAGGAGCTTTTTAAAAAGTAGAAAGGGAGGTGGCATTCTTCCACTTTTAATACTGAATAATGCCTCTTAATGCCAAAACAAAATTTATGAAAAATGTATAGTGTGGTAGTGTTTAGCTCTTGTATCAGGACAGCAAGTCTTCTAAAAACAGCTTTGGCTATCAGTGACTAACTTTGGTTCCATAATGAAGCAGAGATGCAGTAATAGTGCCACATCATGCATCAAGTGCTGCCAGGGAACAAGTCAGCTAAAGACAAGACATCAGTAGGCTCTTTCAGCAGGGTAAAATATGTTCTAGCCAAATGGGAGGGCTCTGTTTTCATTCCCACTCCCTTTCTTCTGTTTTCTTTGCTTTAAATAATAGCTGCTTGATGGGACAGTAAATTGCTAGCTATTTTGCTATTGTGTTTTTACTGGTGGGAATATGAAGAAGAGCCTGAGGAATTTTCTGGCTCATATGCCAAAATGATTTGGCTGGTCTGGAGCACTTGTGTTCCCTGATGGGCTGAGCTGTACCATTTTCTGCTTCCCTTACATAGTGAATGACACAATTCTTTATGACAGTTGCATGAGAAAATCTGTTTTTTTCATCCGAAATGCAACTCATTGGATCTGGTCTAAGCTGGCAAAACAAATAACCAGTCTGTAACAACATATCCAGATGGATTTATTTCATTGCATATTTTTGAATGAAAAATATCAAAAATATATTGAAAATATATGAAAATATGAAAAATATATTGAATGAAAATAAAACAAAATCATTCTATCCCTGACTAAGTTTATTAATCTGATACTAGAGAGAACATGTTTAGCTAGAGGTAATGTTGGCATCATTAAGAAAAGGTATGCAAATCATTTTTCTCGGTATTGTTATAATGCATAATATATTCCTCCCATTAGTCGTGTCTTCTTAGGTCTTCTACCATCAGAAAGGAACTTGAGATTTTCTGTTTCAACCCTCTATTCCTGCAATGTCTCATCACTACACAGCAACTAAAGTGAGACAAAAATCCCATCAAATTTCTGCTTAAATATTTTTCTGAGATGGTGACCCAAGGCAGACTGTTCCATATTGAATAGCTCTAATATTTAACATAAAGAGAATTCCCTAAGGTCACTTTCTTTCATACTCTAGCATTAGGAGACATAGATTTTGCTTTTGTTGTTTCTTTTCAAGAATTCTCTATTAAAATTCACATCAAATAATAAATTATTACAATTTATTTTTATTATTAAGTCTGTTTATTAAATCTGTTTGCTTCCCATTTCACCACAAGGCAACTGGGTTGCAACATTAAAATGAAACCATGAATAATGATGAAATACATCTAATCACATTAAAATTACAATAAAATACAACAAAATATAACAAAATATAGGAAGGAAAATATATTGGGGAAAGAGGAGCTGGAAATGCTATTAGTCAACCAACCATCTCCAGTATGAAATTCCCCCATTGGAGTCCAAGCCAACTGGCAAGACAAGTTTTCAGCCTCTAACAGAAAGTCAGAAGGGTGGGAGATAATCTCACCTCAGGAGCCAAGATCTTCCAAAGAGTCACTGCCTTTCATTCTAACATTCAATCATTTTTTTTAAAACTGGACTATGATTTCTCTGAACCTGAGATCATGAGAAATTTAAAATAGTTATCTGGTTATAAGTATATCTCTATTTTTCCATTTTTCTCGGGGACTCATCCACATCCACATTAGTTACAAAATATATATGGAAGCACCACCAATGAAACAAATGTAGACAGCTGGTTTTTTAAAATTAGATTATGAGAAATTCAAAAACAGCGTAACACTTATTATAATCAAGTGAGAGTAATAAACACTGGGCTAGTTTGGGGTATTACAAGCACCTCGAAGATATTAGTCCATTATAGTTATTTCCTATATTGTGGGATGCATGCAGTGGTATGTTATCTTGCAAACTAATCTATAGAATACAAATCCTTGCTAAAATAGAATAGCATGAGTATGCTTGAAGCAAAATTGGTCTACAGTTGCCTTTTATACAATTACTGTAAATGAATTTTATAGCAATTAAAATAATAAAATAACTAGGAGTCAATTGCAAAAGGCAGCTTTATTTGGAAAAGCTTACATCTTGTGATAATACCTTAATACCATGAATCAAAAACATCTGCTTATGCCAGATCCTTAGGATGGACCTAGGAGGTAGACAAAAATGTCAAATCCATTTAAATTTAATTCTGCCCAAGTCCTAGAAAGAAGTGGTTTAAAACCTTTAAAACAAAGAAAAATTGAAAAATACAAAAACAGCACAAAATGAAAGAACGATGATGACAAAGAAAGTAAACTCAGAAGAACCAAAAGAAAGAGCCATTGATCATAATTATATAAAATTATAATTGTACTTAATAATTAATAATATAATGGCGTAACAATTCCAACAATATGTAATAACATTAAATAAAATGCAAAATGAAAACATCATATGAACTAGGCGGTCATTCAAAGCAAATAATACAAATTAAAATAAATTAAAGGCCAGCTAAGAACTCTGAAAATTACATGTTAATGTCCCACAAATTCTACTTATTTACATTTATCTTATATACATTTGTGAATGAATTGATGGAAATGTGACAAGAGTTTATAGAAAAGTGATGGCCCATTGTGAGACCCAAGGTTAAGCATATGATAAATATCTACTTAGAAAAAGGTCTGCTTCTAATATAAGATTTAAGTATCACTTCATAAGTACTAATGGAAAAGGAATAAATATAAATAAGTTGTTATAAACTGTCCTGAATGATGTAGGTGAGATAGGCAATATAAAATTTGATTATTTATTTATTTAGCCACCTATCCCATAAGGTGAGCAACATAATAAATAACTACATAAATATATAAAATAAAGCTTTGTTGATTTGATTGTACACCATAAAATTATAAGAAAAGATAGAAATATATAAGAGAACAAGTGAAAATCTTACAAGAGATTAAGAAGGTCCCATTTCGTGGCCTTCTGGGTTTTTATAGTTCCAGTATAGAGCTTTATCTTATATTTTAGTAATTTGAATGTGACCAACAATTAATTTTCTGAATTATATTTTTAAAAATATAATTATTTGCCAGAATTTTAAAAACTCAGAGTTCCATGGGACTTAAATGCAAGTATGAATGATTAGATCTCCTATAGAGCCACTGACTGTATCAGAAATCACCTTTAAAGCTGCGGCCTGCACCAGAAATCACCTTTAAAGCTACCGCATGAGCCAGGAACTGTGAGTAAACCAGAGCCCAGAAACAAGCCCAAAAACGCTGGATTCCAAAGTCCTGGAGCCCTAATCATGCTGGCGGAGGTCCTGCTAACCGATCTGAAGCCCTCCTCTCCTTCCCCAGAGAAACTCTTTCCATCGAGCCCTATAACCACACTGGTAGAGCTCTTGAACTGGATCACTTGGAGCCAGCAGAGCGCAAACAATGTACCTTCATTTAAATACCCTACATAGCTGATAGAAGTATCTTCCACACCAGACAACATGTCTCCGATAATATCTCCCACACAATTTCCCCGAAACCACATCAGACAGCTGGCAGGGAATATACAAGGAGGGAGGATAGAGAGACCAAGTATTTAAGGAGTTTTTCAGTCCTTTCTTGATCAGCTGCATTTATTGCTCTTATTTCAGCATGTTCAAAACCTACAGTTTTTACAATGAGTGTTCCCAGTGGATCAGATAACAGCAGCAATAAATCAAAGCAAGGTTATAAGTAATCTGATTGCCCGAATTCTCTCCCTGAATTATTTTCTCTCTCTGAGCCATAAACCTTTTTTTTTAAATTCAAAGAGAATGGGCCAGAGAACTCCCTCCCCCATTCAGCATCTTTGCATCTTTACTATCTCAAAAACTCAATCTACAAAACAAGAAAGAGAGTATAAATTCTTGCTCACTGATTGTTTTCAAGAGGAAAGAGGAAAACAGCTTGAGTGGGACTTGAAAACGTTTCCTCTGTTCATGTTTTAAAATCTGTTTGACACAAAGAAACTGGTGTTTCTCCAGCCCAGGAAAAGAGGCCTCCTGCCAATTTATTAGGGGTTATAAAACTATTCTCAGATATCAACAACTAGCAAAGCAATAACCCTTTATTTGCTGACTCTCAATATTACTTCATTACTTCATTATCTCAAAACTTATAACTTTCTACCTCTGTATCAAAGATTAGAAAATGATGTCTCCAAATCAATTTCTTTAAAATAATTAATTTTTATCAAATGACTAATTTGATTTATTGTTTTTATTGATTAGTGATTGAGTGTTTACTACATATAGTGTGATTACTGAATATCTGATTAGTAAAATCAGTGATTTAGTGAATTTAATTGACCAGTGTGTTTGTTTGTTTGTTTATTTATTTATTTAACATATTTATATATCCCGAAGGACTCAGGGCGTTGTACAGCCAACCATAAAACTTTTTACAATTATAAAAGTTAAAAGAGAATTAAATATCTTAAGGCTTCCTAAAATTATACCCTCCCCCAATAAATTAATAAAACCCCAAATTTTAAAATCCCAATTTAAAACTCAAATACTAAATTACATTAAAAATCCCATTTCAGCCTAGGCCGCCTGCTCAAAGAACCAGGTTTTTAATGCACGTCTGAAAGCTCTCAGGTCGGTGTTATTACGTAACTCTGGAGGCAGACCATTCCAGAGGGTGGGAGCCCCCACAGAGAAGGCCCTACCTCTAGGAGTTGCCAGACGGCACATGGAAGCCGTCAGCACCCGAAGAAGGCCCTCTCTGTGGGAAAGCACAGGTCGGTGGGAGATTACCGGCAGAACGCGTCATGCAGATAACCTGGTCCAATGTCATGGATCGCTTTAAAGGTCAAAACCAGAACCTTAAAGCGAACCTGGAAAACCACCGGCAACCAATGCAGCTTGCGCAGGAGAGGCGTCACATGGGCGTTTCATGACGCCCCCATAACCACCTGCGCGGCCGCATTTTGTACCAATTGAAGTCTCTGGGTGCTCCCCATAGGGAGCCCCATGTAGAGAGCATTACAGTAGTCCAGGCGAGAGGTGACAAGGGCGTGAGTAACAGTGCGTAAGGTGTCCCGATCCAGAAAGGGCCACAACTGGTGAATCAGGCGAACCTGATAAAAAGCTCCCCTGGAGATGGCCATAATATGTTCTTCTAAAGACAGCCATGCATCCAGGAGGATTCCCAAATTGCGAGCCCTCTCTGTGGAGGATAAAATCTCTCCCCCAATAGCCAGCGACGGAGTCAGCTGACTATACTGGGGCACCAGAAACCACAGCCACTCAGTCTTGGAAGGGTTGAGCTGGAGCCTGTTCCCGGCCCATCCAAATCTGCACGGCCTCCAGGCACCGGGACATAGCCTCCACAGCATCATTGGGGTGGCTTGAGATGGAGATGTAAAGCTGAGTATCATCAGCATACAGATGACACTGCATCCCAAAACCACGGATGATCTCCCCCAGCGGCTTCACATAAATGTTGAACAAAAGAGGGGAAAGGATCGACCCCTGAGGCACCCCACAAATGAGGGGCCTAGAGGTGGACCTCTCCACCCCTGTCAACACAAATTGCGAGCGGTTGGAGAGGAAGGAGGAGAACCATCGTAGGACAGTTCCCACAATCCCCAACCCCTCCAACCGCCACAATAAGACACTATGGTCAATAGTATCAAAAGCCGCCGAGAGATCTAACAGGACCAGGACAGAGGAATACCCCCTGTCATGGGCCCTCCAGAGATCATCAACCAACACGACCAATGCTGTTTCAGTACTATGCTGGGCCTGAAGCCCGATTGGAAAGGATCGAGGTAAGTCGCTTCTTCCAGATACTGAGGGAGCTGACGCGCCACCACACTCTCAACAACCTTCGCTAAAAAGGGAAGGTTGGAGACTGGACGATAGTTATTTAAAACCGCCAGGTCCAGGGCAGGCTTCTTGAGGAGGGGTCGCACCACCGCCATTTTCAAGGCAGTAGGGAGCGACCCCTCTCTCAACGAAGCGTTGATAATCCCCTAGAGCCAGCCTCGTTTCACCTCCCTGATGGTCGAAACTAACCAGGAAGGACACGGGTCCAACAAACATGTGGTGGTATTCAGCCCCCCCAGCAACCTGTCCACACCCTCAGCGGTTACAGGGTCAAACTCCTCCCAGATAATAGTCTCAAGACTTGCCCCGGACACCTCCCTCGGGACCACCCAATTGGAGTCCAGCCCGCCCCAAATCCGAGCGATATTGTTGTGCAGAAATCGTGAAAACTCCTCTGCCCTGCCCTGCAAGAGGTCCTCCCGTGCTCTCGGCTCAAGCCGGGAGCAGGTCACTCTAAACAGAGCGCAGGCCGATTTTCTGCGGATGCAATAAGGCGGAGAAATGCGAATGCTTTGCTGTCTCTATCGCCACAAGGTAGGTTCCTAATATAGGACCTCACCTGTGTCCAGTTGGACTTGGTGCGGCCAGCCCTCCAAACACTCTCCATACATCTTTTCTGGCACTACATCTCACTCAGCTCCTCTGTAAATCACAGACCTGGATGGGATCTGTGCCAGGTCAGAGGTCGCAAAAGCACAACTCGGACAAGAGCCTCGGCAGCCAACCTATCCCAGGTGGACACCAAGTCTCCAGAATGAGTTAATGAGCCAGAGTCTCAGGAAATGGCCCAAGCTCTTTCTGGAACTGCTCAGGGTACATCAGGCACCTGGAGCAGAATCATCTATCGGGCTCCGCCTCCCTGCGGTGGGGGGTGGCAGTACAGAAAGTCAAGTCTAAGAAGAGAATGATCTGACCATGACAAGGGTTAGATAACTAAGTCCCCGAAGCTATAGTCATTAAACCACTGACCAGAGACAAAATCAGGTCCAGCATGTGTCTCCCAATATGAGTGTGGGCCAGAAACTAATTGGGTCAGGTCCATGGCCGTCATGGAAGCCATGATCTCCCAAACCACCCCAGAGGTTTCTCCGAGCGAAGGCAGGTTGAAATCCCCCATGACTAAAAGCTAGGGGTCTCACCACCAGCCCGGCTATCACCTCGAGGAGTCTGGGCATGGCCAATGATACATGGCAGGGATTCCAGGTATGCTATCATAAAGGCCCATCTGAACCCCTTGCCCCCACTTCACAAAGAGAGACTCACAACCAGCCGTCTGAGGAACAGTGGCCTCCCTAGGGACAAAAGACCTCTCTAATAAGTACCGCCACCCCACCACCCCTTCCCTGAGACCTAGGCTGATGAAATGCTAAGAAACCTGGTGGGCACATCTCCTTCAGAGGAATACCACCCTCTGGGCCCAACCAGGTTCGGTAATACCTACAGGTCCATGCCCTCTTCCTGAATAAGATCGTAAATCAGGGGAGCCTTATTAACAACGGACCTGGCATTGCACAGCATCAGCGGGTACTCAGGGCCTGCAGGATGGGTGAAGAGTGTCGGAGCGCGCTACCGCTTGAAGACAGCGACTGCGCGATCCCATTACCTGATATGGCCCTCTTCCCCCGCCATATCTGTCCCTCCCATTTACTGTGCCAATAGAACCGCCCCCCGGTAACCCACCCCCTGTCCGCCCCCTCAATGCACGACCCTCTGAGCCCTCCCAGACGTGCGTGCCAGCCTGGCTACCTCCAAATCCCTGCGGGTTGTCCCCCAAACCCAGTTCGGATTTCCCTAACCCCACTAAAAACCTCGTTAAAAATTTACAAACCCCAGAACTCTGCCCAACCACGTTTCCTGCGGCTGCACCATCTCTCGGAATCCCAGGATCCGTCATTAAGATAGATTTTAGAAAGTTTTGAGGGCCACTTGAGGGAAGGGAGGACATCCCTCAAGGCCCAGAGGTCTTTCATAGAGTACTTTAAAGGCTCCAATGAAAATGTCCTAGCCGTGGACTAGTTTAGTGATTAATGTAATTAATTAGGCTGTTGTTGCTTAGCAAAATTATTTGATTAGAGTGATTTGAATAATAGATTGATTGATTGATTTTTAGTAATAAGTATCTTTGCATTTGATTTGTTCTCTAACATATCAATTAACATTTATTAATTACCAACATTCATTAAGTAACTGTCTACCTATCACATTAACTAGCTATTGTAATTGTTTACTGTACTATTGCCATTTGCCATGCCAGCCTAAAACTCAAAACCAAAACAAAAGAAAAATATATCTACCAATAACCTCCCAGATTCCTGAACATGTTTCAGATGTCTTAAAACCATCAATGAAAATGAAATTTACATAAAATGCAGCCTATGCGACAAACTAGCCCACCCTGCCTGCTTAAATGCAAACAAAAGCCTATCTGATATAGTTAAAAATTCATATACATTCTTTTATCTATGTCTATCATGTTCTCCTAAGCTAAACAAACTGAGTACCCTATCTGACAGAGTTGAAAGCATAAAGTCACTCATTCACTCAATAGAATGCTTAGCAACACGTTTTGAAACAACTATACAAGCAAGCCTAATCTCTCTTGAAAAAAATATAGCACAGGTAAGTGAGTACCTATCAGCTCAAAATCAAATTCCACAACAACCACAACCACTACCTCAACTACAATCACAACTACAACCACAAATAACCACCAAACCACAGCCACAAACAATTACTATCCTATCAAATAATTCCACAAATAATATCCCCTTATTCATCAAAGACATCATGGAACATGAACAGAAACGTCCAAATGCCATATTATTTGGTCTCGAAGACACCAACGAATCAGACAACATCAAAAAAGTTCACGATATCATAAGCAACTCAAATACAACAAACATCTCTCCTGAAGATATCATTGAAATAACCAGAGATGGCCCTGAGTTCAAATACAACGACGGCTCTGTGGCCCTAAGATTTTGTAGAGTTATATGCAAAAATGAGTCCAGCAATGCATATTCTTTCATACAATAAAGGCTATTGCACAAACCAATCCCAACCACAAAAAACTTTGCTCAAGACCAGACTGCAAAGAATCTGCTCCCGTGAACTCCACGCTGAACTCAAAACCATCTAGACAATGGAGAAAAGGACCTATACATTGACTACCATACTGATTGCATCAAAATCCCTTTGGCGGAAAAACAAATCTGGTCATGTTGCTAACTTCAAAAGCTGATACAAAAATTATATGCCACCAGATAAAGACTGAATGCACTAATTATTACATTAAACAAGAAGAAAACCTTCTACATACCAATTACACCCACACTTTCTACAATTTTGTAAACAACAAGGTAAAGACTCAAGGTCCATCCCATCCCGGAAAGGACCTAATGGTAAAGACTGCAACGACGACCCTATTAAAGCCAACCTCTTTAACACATTCTTTGACTCAGTATTTGTAAACAGCAATTGCCCATTATTTCCTAGTTGAACCACAGACAACTACAATGATCTAATACATATCAATTTTACAGAAGACAATGTTGAAAAGCACTACACAATCTAAAACCATCCCAATCTATTGGACCGGACGGAATACGTGCCTACTTCTTAAAAAAGCTACCCACTGCCATAGCCGAACCTCTAAGCATAATCTTTGAAAAATCTTTCAGGACCAGCTCCTTGCCAAAACTATGGTCACAAGCCACAGTCATTCCCATCTTCAAAAAGGGACACCCCAGCCTAGTTGAAAATTACAGACCAATCTCTTTATGCTGCATCACTTGTAAAGTCATGAAATCAATTATTAACCAATCCATCGTCCTCCACTTAAAGACAAACAACCTACTCTCTAATAAACAATTTGGTTTCAGGAAAAAATTATCATGTAATCTGCAACTCTTACACTGCAAAAACATATGGACTACACAACTCGATCAGGGCAAAGCAATAGACGCAATCTACATAGATTTCTGTAAAGCCTTTGATTCAATGGTACATGACAAACTACTCCTAAAACTAAAATCTTACAGTATCTCTGGACATCTGCATAACTGGATAGAAGCATTCCTGTCAAACAGGCAACAAATGGTCAAAATTGGGAGTGTCCTATCAAATTCTGTACCTGTCAACAGTGGTGTCCCCCAAGGCAGTGTTCTAGGACCAACTCTTTTCATTCTCTACATAAATGACCTCTGTGATCATATCAAGAGCAACTGCATTCTCTTTGCTGATGATGTAAAGCCTTTCAACACCACAGACAATACTGCTTCCCTTTAAAAAGACCTTGACTATGTATCAGAATGGTCAAACAATGGCAACTTCAAATCTCAACAAATAAATGCTCTGTCCTACATATTGGCAAAAAAATAATAATATCAGAAAATAAAATACAGGCTGAATAGTCAAGACCTTGTTGATGATCCAAACTCTGTCAAGGACCTTGGGGTACTCATCTCTAAAGATCTAAGTGCTAGAGCCCATTGTAACTACATAGCCAAAAAGACATTAAGAGTTGTTAACCTAATTCTGCATAGCTTTTTCTCTGGTAATATCACACTACTAACAAGAACATATAAAACATTTGCTAGACCAATCTTCAAATACAGCTCATCAGTCTGGAACCCACATTACGTATCTGATATTAACACAGTGGAAAAAGTGCAGAAATATTTCACAAGAAGAGTTCTCCACTCGTCTACGCATTGCAGAATACCTTATGCACCAGACTTGAAATTCTAGACCTAGAAAACCTAGAACTACACCGCCTTCGGTCCGATCTAAGTATAGTATATAAAATCATACATTGCAATGTCCTACCTGTCAATGAATATTTCAGCTTCAACCATAACAACACAAGAGCAAACAACAGATACAAACTCAAGGTTAATTGCGCCAAACTTGATTGCAGGAAATACGACTTCAGCAACAGAGTAGTCAATGTCTGGAATACTCTACCTGACTCTGTTGTTTCTTCCCCAAACCCCAAAAACTTTAATCTTAGACTGTCTACTATTGACCTGACCCCTTTCCTAAGAGGTCTGTAGGGGGCGTGCATAATCGCACCAACGTGTCTACCGTCCCTGTCTTATTGTTTCTTTTATTTTTCTTATATATATCCAAGTAATCATAACTATATTTTTACTTAAACCTATTATCTTGTAAGCAATTGACAAAAATAAATAAAAAAATTAAAATAAAATAAATCTGCAGACAGGACAATTTTTTTGTCTAGAAAATGCACATACTGGTGTTTAATAAAATAATAATTTAATAATACTGTTTAATAAAAAACAATTTCTTCATTGGTAAAGTCTTCATGTGTTCATAAATGAACATATGAGACTTTGATTGAATGTAGTTATTCCTATAAATACAGATCCAGGAAGGATATATATATTTAAATATTTGAATTTATTCTTAGAAGAACAGAAATAGAAAACGTTTTCTTATCATAAACTCCCTGATACCGGGTGAAAGGGTTTTTTTTTTCTGCTTGATCCACAAAACTGTCAATAAATATTTGAACCCCCTCTAAAAACAGTTTCAAAGTGAGCTGGATAAAATTCAATTTTGAAGACTAAACTAAGTCAGATTCCTAAACACTAGTTGCAAAAATCTTAGCAACAAGAAAGCACATGAAACAGGCCAATTCATAAAGATGCCTAAGCCTGTTATAAAAAATGTCCCCAGATGAAATGGAAACAATGAAAATGCTTTTTCCCCATCAAAGAAAAGACTCTTCTAAATATATTTTTCAGTGAACCCTTGATACTTTTCTCTAGATAGGTGCTGTTGCAACAGCTTGCTTTTTATCCCATTTGATCTTATTAAAAGCCTGAAGCATGTTACAGGCAATTCTTACTGAGACAGGAATGCCTTTACAATACATATATAAATGCATTTTAACTATATAAACATAGACACACAAACACAAACATAGGCGTACATGAACCAAGCTGGAATTCTTGGGAACTGAATTTAAGGGAAAGAAATTACCAAGAATCAATCATCAGAATTTGTTGATGATTTTGCAGTATCATATATTATTTTATAATATGTAATCCATAAAATAGATGGTTAGAGTAATGACATTGAACAGAAAAAATGTACATAATGTTACAAAGAACTGTATAATAAACATATGATGACTTTCATTTCTGGAAAAAAATTAATAACGAAATCCTTCCTTCCTTCCTTCCTTCCTTCCTTCCTTCCTTCCTTCCTTCCTTCCTTCCTTCCTTCCTTCCTTCCTTCCTTCCTTCCTTCCTTCCTTCCTTCCCTCCCTCCCTCCCTCCCTCCCTCCCTTCCTTCCTTCCTTCTCCTTTGTAGGAACTCACAAGGGTTTATCAAGAACATATGACGACAAAACAACCAGATTTCCTGTGAAAATGATCTGAATATTTTGATATTGATAATATAAATATAAGCCAACAAATGATACAAACAAACCAGTTCTGGGCATCACATTCTAGAAAAACATTGAAACAAGAGCATGTCCAAAGAAAATCCATCAAGATGATAAAGAATCTGCAAGGAAAAGTAAGAGGTCTTGGATATATTTTGTCTAAATTTCAGGAAATCACTGTTTTCAAGTATCTGAATGGCTGCACAAGATGCAGAGTAGATATTCAGAAAAGTTTTTAAAAGAAGGGACAGATAATGGGTTTAAATTAGAAGGAAGTGGATTTCAGGTAAATTTGTTCAACAATGAAAAAATGGAAGTAGTTGATTCATCTGAAGGATTTCAATATAAACTGTTTCTATTGGAATGCTGTAGGAATGAATTTTTGAGTAGACAGGAGTTTGGGTTGCACTTCAGGATCTATTCCAGACCTTAAATCCTATAATTCTAATAATAAAATTCATGGCTAGGAACTTCTTGTGGAGTCAGAAAGGGGTAGTTTCCAATTCTGTCAAGTTTTCTGAGATGTATATTTGTATAGATCTTGAGGTATCTAAAAAAGTGACCATTTTTTCCAGCTGCAGTAGAGTTTATTCTCATTAAGTCTGTTGCACCCTTCCATCAACAGAAGGAATTTCAGTAAGTGACCTTTCTGTCTCATGGAACATGCAATAATGAAACATATATTCCATCCCTAATTGTGAACTTTGTACAGCTTTTACTTAATTTTTTTTAGGCAACAACAAAAAGGCGCATAAATTGCATACATATGAGTACAAACTATTGAAAATGAGCATTTCAATAGTCAAGCAACATTCCTTTCCACTCTTCCAAATGTTCTTATTCTAACTGTCTTTGCCAAAATGTCCTTCAGCTGGTTGTTTTTTTCATGGGTCAGGTTTTCTATTTGGCTTTTTCATTTTCTTGTCATTTTAATACCTTTCTCATCTTTGATTAGATCTCTAAGCATTTTCTTAGTTTCACAGGTGAACTTACAGCTCCTTGCACTGTCACTGCATTTATTTTAGTTTGTCTGAGGAGCTTCCAAAGAAGTTTACAGAATGAGCTGGACTGGTTATCAAAGTTTCCATAGTAACAAGATATGAGTGTCTTGTGTTTTACTTCCACTTTACTTCCACTTCATCTTTCATTATATCTTTCTTTCGCTTGCTTATTAGAATGGTACTGCTGTTTCTTTTGTTTCTTAATTATTTTGTAGATAAAGTATGCTGGCAACAGAAAAACACGATTCATTTCCTCTAATTTACAAAACTGAATGTTTTTATTTATTTATTTATTTATTTATTGTTCGTATTTCTATACCGCTCCCTCTCCCAAAAGGGACTCGGGGCGGTGTACAGCCTAATAAATACATAAAATACAAAGTTACAAAATTAAATAGAATTTAAAACCAGATTAAACATAGATGTGGCTGCATCCCGAAAAATTTTAAAATGAGATTAAAATTTAAAAAACCCTGTTAACTTAAAACCCCATAAACCCTTACTGGGCCAGGCCAGCCTGTTTAAAAAATAGGGTCTTAACTGCACGCCGGAAGGAGAGGATATCTGTCATGGCTCGTATCTCCGGGGGGAGATCATTCCACAGGGAAGGGGCTCCCACAGAGAAAGCACGCACCCTCGGGGCCGCCAGCCGACAACGATCAGGTGGCGGTACCCCAAGTAGGGCGACCCTGTGGGAGCGTACTGGGTGGCGGGAGGTTGTTGGTGGCAGCAGGCGGTCCCATAAGTACCCAGGTCCCGAGCCATGGAGCACTTTAAATACCATCAGTACCACCTTGAATCGAATCCAGAAGGCCACAGGAAGCCAGTGCAGCCTGCGGAGAAGTGGTGTTACGTGTGCGCCCCGAGGGGCGCCCACGATCACCCGCGCGGCTGCATTCTGAACTAACTGCAACCTCCGGAGACTCTTCAAGGGGAGCCCCATGTAGAGAGCATTGCAATAATCCAAGCGGGAGATAACGGGGGCGGAAGTGACTGTGCGAAGTGCGCCCAGATCCAGAAAGGGCCGCAACTGGTAAATCAAACGAATCTGATAAAAAGCCCCCCTGGCGACAGCTTCAATATGTTCTTCCAAAGACAGCCGCACATCCAGGAGGACACCCAAGTTGCGCGCCCTTTCCACGGGGGTCAATACCTCTCCCCCCAGGGCCAGTGAAGGAATAAGCTGGCTGTATCTGGGCGCAGGAAACCACAGCCACTCGGTTTTGGCCGGGTTGAGACGAAGCCTGTTACGACCCATCCAACCCCGCACGGCCTCCAGGCACCGGGTCATCACTTCGACGGCTTCGTTGGGGTGGCCCGGGGTGGAGATGTACAGCTGAGTATCATCAGCGTACTGATGGAACTCCACCCCGAAGCCACGGATGATCTCACCCAGCGGCTTTACATAAATGTTGAACAGCAGGGGCGAGAGCACCGACCCCTGAGGCACCCCACAAAGCAGGGGCCTTGGGGACGATCTCTGCCCCCCCGTCAACACAAATTGCGAATGGTCGGAGAGGAAGGAGGAGAACCACCGCAACACGGTGCCTCCAACCCCCAACCCCCCCAACCGCTGCAATAAGATACTGTGGTCGACAGTATCAAAAGCCGCCGAGAGATCTAACAGGACCAGGACAGAGGAACAACCTCTGTCCCGAGCCCTCCAGAGATCATCAACCAACGCGACCAACGCCGTCTCCGTGCTGTGCCCGGGCCTGAAGCCCGATTGGAGGGGGTCAAGATAACTCGCTTCATCCAGGAACTGGGGGAGCTGACGGGCCACCACACTCTCTACAACCTTCGCAACAAAGCGAAAGTTGGAGACAGGACGATAATTTGATAACAATGCTGGGTCCAGGGACGGTTTCTTGAGGAGGGGCCGCACCACCGCCTCCTTCAAGGCGGTGGGTAAAAGCCCCTCTCTCAAGGAAGCGTTTATAATACCCTGGAACCAGCCTCGTGTCACCTCCCGAGTGGCCAAGACCAGCCAGGAGGGGCATGGGTCCAACAAACAGGTGGTGGCATTCAATCCCCCCAGCACCCTGTCCACGTCTTCTACAGTAACAGGGTCGAACTCAACCCAATTGACCTCACCGATATCCACCCCCACCCCCCGCCCGGAGATGCCCAGTCGGAGTCCAGCTCATCCCGAATCTGAGCGATTTTGTCCTGCAGAAAACTAGAAAACTCCTCAGCCCGTCCCTGTAAGGGATCCTCCCGCGCTTCCATCTCTAAAAGGGAGCGGGTCACCCTAAACAGGGCGGCTGGGCAGTTTTTCGCGGACGCAATAAGGGTGGAGAGGTAAGTCCTACTCGCCATCCTTATCGCCACTAAATACGTCTTAATATAAGATCGTAGAAATGTTCGGTCAGACTCAGAACGGCTAGCCCTCCAACTCCTCTCTAGGCGTCTTTTCTGGCGCTTCATCTCCCTTAGCTCCTCAGAAAACCAAGGAGCCACTTGGGATCGGCACCGGGTCAGAGGCCGCAAGGACACGACCCGGTCAAGGGCCCCAGCAGCCACCCTATCCCAGGTGGCGACCAAGCCCTCAACCGAGTCGTGTGTGCGAGCTTCGGGAAATGGCCCAAGCTCCATCAGGAACCTATCCGGGTCCATCAGGCGCCTGGGGCGGTACCATTTAAGCGGCCCCACCTCCCTGCGGTCGGGGGGTGCGGAACGGAAGTCGAGCTTCAGGAGCGAGTGATCTGTCCATGACAGGGGTTCTATAACTATATCCCCTACACCCAGAGCACTCTGCCACTGATCAGAGACAAAAACTAAATCCAGGGTGTGACCTCCCACGTGAGTAGGGTCCCGAATTAACTGGGTCAGGCCCATGGCTGTCATGGAAGCCATGAACTCCTGAGCAATCCCCGAGGTACCGCCGGCAGAAGGGAGGTTGAAATCCCCCATGACCATAAGCCTGGGGGTCTCAACCGCCACGCCAGCTATAACCTCAAGGAGCTCAAGCAGGGCCGATGCCGCATAGCAGGGAGCCAGGTATGCGATCAACAAGCCCACCTGCACCCTGGGACCGAACTTCACGAAAAGAGACTCACATCCGGTCGTCTGAGAAACAGTGGATTCCCTCGGACACAGATCCTCCTTAATAACCACCGCAACACCCCCTCCCCTCCCCTGGGCCCTCGGCCGATGAAAAACCCGAAACCCGGCTGGACACATCTCCACAAGAGGGACTCCCCCCTCTGGGCCCAGCCAGGTCTCGGTGATGCCCACCAGGTCCGCTCCCCCCTCACAGATCAAATCATAAATGAGGGGGGCCTTATTAATAACGGACCTGGCGTTACACAACATCAGCCGAAGGCCCAGGGCCCAATCGCTCAGACCCCCTGGGGAACGGGACATAACAAGGGGGTCAGAGCGTGCCACCACCGACAAATAGCGGGGGCGCGCTCCCAAAACAGAATGTGGCCCCCTATAACCGCCAAATCTGCCTCTCCCGCTCACCGTACTAATAGCTTTAAAATCACCCTCCCTGGGACAACCCCCCATCCTCAATACAGCCCCATCCGACCCCAAACCCTCCCGGCAACGCTCAACCCACGACCCGGTCCCAGCCCCAGGCGGGTTGTCCCCCAGGCGGGTTGTTTTGACATGCACCATGCTAGATCAACTGCTCTGGTATTCCTTGCACATACCTCATGCCCTTCTTCATATCTATCTTTTGAATGGTATACACACTGAACCTCCCTTTTCTAAAGATTGCAGACATAAAGGTACATTTTTTGTCATGGCTCTATTTTATGAGATTTTACATGAATTTTACTTTCCATTCCATAAAAGGGAGATCTCTTTATGTTTATACTATTTTATACAGAAGCCAGGATATGATGAATTTTGTTCTAGTTAGAACTTGTCAGGCTATATCTTAGCCTATGGCCGTGATGGCAAACCTATGGCATGCGTGCCACAGGTGGCATGCAGAGTCATTTGTGCTGACATGTGAGCTGCAGGAAAACTTACCTCACTGTGGATGTGTGTGCCTCACAGCTGATTTTCATCCGGTTTGAGGCCTTTTTCAACCTCCTTCAATGAATTGAATTCATTGGTCTTTAGGTCGCTATATGCTACATTTGATTTGCTCATAATTTCTTTTGCCAGTAGAGAAGGAACTTACTGCTAATTTCAAATCTGTTTCCCTTTCTCTTTGACTGTCATTTTACCTCACTCCCTTTATTTATCAGGTTGTTTATTTATTTTGCTGGGCCACACCCAAATTGTGATCTTATATGTAAGTTTTTGAGCTTCAGATTTTAACTCCTTCTCATAATCCATCTTCCTTTTTTGGATCTATCCACTCTCCCATTGCCTAATCTTTAGAACTAGAATTAATTTATTATACTGGTTTAATTATACTGGTATCCACATATCCGTCAGTATAGCTCTATTCACACAGCAAACCTTCTTAGAAATTTCCTCTACAATAATGCTTTTTAGTCTACAACTTCAATTTCTCCCAGCTTTCCCACATATTGCAGACACATTTGATGCTGTGGACTAATGCTGCTAGCTTTTCTGCAGTATATGAACATAACCACACATCTGAAAAGATGAGCTCCCCGTACTATCATTTGACCTTGACTATTGGAGCTCACAGCATTACTTCTTAGGAAATTACTTGATTTCCCACAGTACTAGGCAGTGGCTAACACTCAGGTGCATTGAAGAAAAGTAAAATGTATAAATAAAAGAATATGTTGGAAGTTCACATAAGCCCTGGGCAGGAGCCATCTATATTTCTTTGCACTGAAAAATTCTGCTAAGGCAAAATACTCTACAGACTGATTTCTCAGAATTAGTTTTTGTATGAAATTAAAGACTGACAATTAAATCTTAGTAAAATGTTAGTTTATTAAAGTTCCTACAAGGAAAGAAAAATAAAGAAGAAAGGAAAGGAATTCTTGACTTACAATTATTCACTTAGTGACTGTTAGAAGTTATAACAATGCTGAAAAAAGTGGCTTGCCATCAATCCTCGCACTTGCAACCATTGTACATCCCCAAGATCATGTGATTAAAATTTGGGTACTTGGCAACTGGCATGTACTGGATTTATGATGATTGCCACTGAGGTCATCCTGGGGTCATGTAGTCACATTTGTGAGCTTTCTAGCTGACAAGCAAAGTCAGTGGGGGAAACTAGATTCACTTAATGACAGTTGTGATTCACTTAATGACAGTTGTGACTCACTTAGCACCAATGGAAACAAAGGTCATAAAATTAGGCATGACTCACTGAAGAACCACCTTTCTCAGCAATGGAAGTTCTGGTCACAATCGTGGTTGTAACTTAAGGATTATTGTAATGTATTTTCATACAACATTGCTGAAATATATCAATCATGTGATATACAAAACTTCAGTGCTAAATTTCCATTCTTAATGGAGCTTGAATTTTTTTTTCTGAGAATATTTCAAGCAATATATTTATCTGTACAGAAAGGAAATTCTCTGTTAAACAGCAGAAAGACTTAAGTTTGTTAGTTTTAAAATAAATTTATAAGCATATTAAAACTGGTAATTGCCCAATACTTCAGTAAGTGAAACCATCTCACTAAAAATAAATAGCTAATGAAATGATGGGAAGAGATTGTCGCGTTGTCGCAGTTTGCTCGTTGTCCTTAGGTTCTCTGATCAGCCCGTAGAGCCCCCGCAGGGGTGAAATTTAGAGGGACCCTCGCGAGGGTGAGTACTTAAGTACTAGAATCAATAATTGACACAGACACCATAGTTTCTCAAGGTGAGAGAGCACGTTGTGCCCGGGGTAGATGAAGAAGTCCCCCGATTGCAACGCACCACCCTCTTTTATTTTGCAGTTTTATCAGGGCGGGGGGAGCGAGACATATGTGAAGAGGAGCAAGGAAGTATAATTCTAATGGCGCCATGGCAGGATGCGACCACTGTTGTGTGCTAAGATAGCGTGATTATCTATTAACAAGATATTTTGTGGTCAGCTAGTTCCTGTAACTATTTGCCTACGTGTCGTGCCAAGCTGAGTTTATCATGCAATTCCTAACTTGAGAAGGTCATTCTTAGGGCCTTAGGTCAAGAGGACTCTCGAGGTTTACTACAAGAGATGACCAGATTTTCTGAACTTTCTGTCAAGAAAACTATTTAAAATGCAAATATGAATATTTCTTTTTTAAAATTTTATATTTATATACAATAAAATCCATTCCATTTCAATTGTGTGTCGATTAGGTATATATTTTGTATGCTTACAGTTTATGATTAATACTTTCCTTATCAATAAAACATGTAACAATAATCACATTTTCATATAAGTAATATCCAATATGTCTTCTCTTATTGCTTTATATATTCATCTAATCCATTTTAATTAATTTTGTTTTCTAACCATTGAAATAAATCCCATACCATGTAATATTCAGATTCTTCTTTTCCTTTAATTTCCAATGTTAATCTATTCATTTCTGCCCATTCAGATATTTTCTCAATTACTTTTCCCTCCATCAGTATCTTATTACTTTTTCAATTCTTTTTCAATATATTTTTCAATATATTTTTTCTTTACTGTAACCTTCAGGTATCATTCCTAATAAAAATATTTCAGGTTTCAAATCTATATATTGTTTAATCATTTTTTCCAACCATGTGTGTATTTGTGTCCAATATCGTTTAGCTTCTGTGCAAGTCTACCACATATGCTAGCATGTTCCCGGTGTTTGATGACACTTCCAGGATTTGGTTGATTTATCTTTAAACAATTTTGCTAATTTTGCTACTGCTAAGTGCCATCTGTAAAACATCTTATACAAGTTTTCTTTATGTGCTGTCAACATAGTTAATTTATAATTTCTATCCCATAATTTCTGCCATTGATCTAATTCTATGGCATATCCAAAAAATTTTGCCCGTGCTATCATTGTTTCTTTAACTTGTTTCTCTTCTATGATTATTTCTGTGTATGCAAATGTATCTATGTGATCTAATTAGATAACACTGTCCCCATAAAAACACTAATGGACTTAATTATTTAGAATTTTCATTTTTTAAAAAATACATTAGATCTTGTTCATAGTACAATAGTTTGGTAATTAGTGTTACTTCACTTTAATTATCATGATGAGATCTCAGTATTGTTCAAACAGTCTGCTCTATTAGAAATTGTAAATAACATGCAGTGGCAGTAAAAATGTTAATATAATTGTTTTAAAAAGCACTTTGGTAAGGTATTACCAAAATAAAATGTTTTAAACATAATTAGTTTCATTAATAGGCTACATTAAGAGACATAGATCAGAATTATGACAAATTCAAAATATCTAATTACATCAAGATAAACCTTATTATGACAACAAACTCAGAAAGGCATTATTGGAGGGGGAAGGGGAGCAAAATTACCTATCAACCCATATGAATAAGAGTAACGTACTTTTAGCAATATTGTTTTATTCCTCTTTTGAAAAGGCAAATATATATCAATATGAAATGTTGGTAATTAATATGTTTATGTGGATTTGGGTCCTGAATTTTTATATTACATTTGAGCTATCTATAGTAGCAGGTGAATAAGCAATGAAGGATCTTTTGCACTTCCAGATTTTTTAATTAGTTTATTGGACAAAGGAAACAGGCATACATGTACATCTACATATATATCATAGTATAGTGAGTAGTCCTTGTTTAATGACCACTCACTTAGCAATCTTTTAAACTTACAACAATACTGAACTAGTCCTTGACTTATGGTTGTCACAGCATTCTGAATTCATGTGTTCACCATTTGAGACCTTCTTTGCCAGCTTCCTATAAGCAAAGTGAATGGGGAAACCAGCAAGGAGTTGCAGATGGCAACCATGTAAGATCTTCATTTTCACGATCCATGGTAATTTACTTAATGACAGCAACCAGAAGAGCTGGAATTTCCATCATTAAATGTCACAGTCACATGATATCATGTTTACTATCATGTTAGAAATTTACATCAAATGCCGCCTATGCAACAATTTAGCCCACCCTGTCTGCTTAAACGCAAACAAAAGCCTAGCTGATATGGTTAAACATTCAGATACATTCTGAATACCCTACCTGACAGAGTTGAAAGCATAGAATCACTCATTCACTCAATAGAAGAACGCTTAGCAACACGTTTTGAAACAACTATACAAGCAAGCCTAATCTCGCTTAAAAAAAATACAGCACAGATAAGTGAGTACCTATCAGTTCAAAATCAAATTCCACAACAACCACAACCACTACCTCAACTACAACCAAAAATAACCACCAAACCACAGCCATAAACAATTACTATCCCATCAAATAATTCCACAAATAATATCCCCTAACTTATCAAAGACATCATGGATGTCTCTAATAAGACATCCATGATGTCTTTGATAAGTAAGGAGATAATCAAAGACATCATGGATGTCTCTAATAAGCACCGCCACCCTACCACCCCTTTTCTGAGACCTAGGCTGATGAAATGCTAAGAAACCTGGTGGGCACATCTCCTTCAGAGGAATACCACCGTCTGGGCCCAATCAGGTTTCGGTAATACCTACCACGTCCATGCCCTCTTCCTGAATAAGATCGGGGGGCCTTATAAACAACGGACCTGGCATTGCACAGCATCAGCCGGGTACTCAGGGCCTGAGACTCTGCACAACCAGGCCTGCAGGATGGGTGAAGAGGGTTGGAGCGCGCTACCGCTTGAAGACAGCGACTGCGCGATCCCATTACCTGATATGGCCCTCTACCCCCGCCATATCTGCCCCTCCCACTTACTGTGCCAATAGAACCGCCCCCCGGTAACCCACCCCCTGTCCGCCCCCTCAATGCACGACCCTCTGAGCCCTCCCAGACATGCGTGCCAGCCTGGCTACCTCCAAATCCCTGTGGGTTGTCCCCCAAACCCAGTTCGGATTTCCCTAACCCCACTAAAAACCTCATTAAAAATTTACAAATCCCAGAACTCTGCCCAACACGTTTCCTGCGGCCACACCATCTCTAGGGATCCCAGGATCCGTCATTAAGATAGGTTTTAGAAAGTTTTGAGGGCCACTTGAGGGAAGGGAGGACATCCCTCAAGGCCCAGAGGTCTTTCATAGAGTACTTTAAAGGCTCCAATGAAAATGTCCTAGCCGTGGACTAGTTTAGTGATTAATGTAATTAATTAGGCTGTTTGTTGCTTAGCAAAATTATTTGATTAGAGTGATTTGAACAATCGATTGATTGATTTTTAGTAATAAGTAACTTTGCATTTGAATTGTTCTCTAACGTATAAATTAACATTTATTAATTACCAACATTCATTAAGTAACTGTCTACCTATCACATTAACTAGCTATTGTAATTGTTTACTGTACTATTGCCATTTGCCATGCCAGCCTAAAACTCAAAACCAAAACAAAAGAAAAATATATCTACCAATGACCTCCCAGATTCCTGAACATGTTTCAGATGTCTTAAAACCATCAATGAAAATGAAATTTACATAAAATGCAGCCTATGCGACAAACTAGCCCACCCTGCCTGCTTAAATGCAAACAAAAGCCTATCTGATATAGTTAAAAATTCATATACATTCTTTTATCTATGTCTATCATGTTCTCCTAAGCTAAACAAACTGAGTACCCTATCTGACAGAGTTGAAAGCATAAAGTCACTCATTCACTCAATAGAATGCTTAGCAACACGTTTTGAAACAACTATACAAGCAAGCCTAATCTCTCTTGGAAAAAAATATAGCACAGGTAAGTGAGTACCTATCAGCTCAAAATCAAATTCCACAACAACCACAACCACTACCTCAACTACAATCACAACTACAACCACAAATAACCACCAAACCACAGCCACAAACAATTACTATCCTGTCAAATAATTCCACAAATAATATCCCCTTATTCATCAAAGACATCATGGAACATGAACAGAAACGTCCAAATGCCATATTATTTGGTCTCGAAGACACCAACGAATCAGACAACATCAAAAAAGTTCACGATATCATAAGCAACTCAAATACAACAAACATCTCTCCTGAAGATATCATTGAAATAACCAGAGATGGCCCTGAGTTCAAATACAACGACGGCTCTGTGGCCCTAAGATTTTGTAGAGTTATATGCAAAAATGAGTCCAGCAAATGCATATTCTTTCATACAATAAAGGCTATTGCACAAACCAATCCCAACCACAAAAAACTTTGCTCAAGACCAAACTGCAAAGAATCTGCTCCCATGAACTCCACGCTGAACTCAAAAACCATCTAGACAATGGAGAAAAGGACCTATACATTGACTACCATACTGATTGCATCAAAATCCCTTTGGCGGAAAAACAAATCTGGTCATATTGCTAACTTCAAAAGCTGATACAAAAATTATATGCCACCAGATAAAGACTGAATGCACCAATTATTACATTAAACAAGAAGAAAACCTTCTACATACCAATTCCACCCACGCTTTCTACAATTTTGTAAACAACAAGGTAAAAGACTCAAGGTCCATCCCATCCCGGAAAGGACCTAATGGTAAAGACTGCAACGACGACCCTATTAAAGCCAACCTCTTTAACACATTCTTTGACTCAGTATTTGTAAACAGCAATTGCCCAGTATTTCCTAGTTGAACCACAGACAACTACAATGATCTAATACATATCAATTTTACAGAAGACAATGTTGAAAAAGCACTACACAATCTAAAACCATCCCAATCTATTGGACCGGACGGAATACATGCCTACTTCTTAAAAAAGCTACCCACTGCCATAGCTGAACCTCTAAGCATAATCTTTGAAAAATCTTTCAGGACCAGCTCCTTGCCAAAACTATGGTCACAAGCCACAGTCATTCCCATCTTCAAAAAGGGAGACCCCAGCCTAGTTGAAAATTACAGACCAATCTCTTTATGCTGCGTCACCTGTAAAGTCATGGAATCAATTATTAACCAATCCATCGTCCTCCACTTAGAGACAAACAACCTACTCTTTAATAAACAATTTGGTTTCAGGAAAAAACTATCATGTAATCTGCAACTCTTACACTGCAAAAACATATGGACTACACAACTCGATCAGGGCAAAGCAATAGACACAATCTACATAGACTTCTGTAAAGCCTTTGATTCAGTGGTACATGACAAACTACTCCTAAAACTAAAATCTTACAGTATCTTTGGACACCTGCATAACTGGATAGAAGCATTCCTGTCAAACAGGCAACAAATGGTCAAAATTGGGAGTGTCCTATCAAATTCTGTACCTGTCAACAGTGGTGTCCCCCAAGGCAGTGTTCTAGGACCAACTCTTTTCATTCTCTACATAAATGACCTCTGTGATCATATCAAGAGCAACTGCATTCTCTTTGCTGATGATGTAAAGCCTTTCAACACCACAGACAATACTGCTTCCCTTTAAAAAGACCTTGACTATGTATCAGAATGGTCAAACAAATGGCAACTTCAAATCTCAACAAATAAATGCTCTGTCCTACATATTGGCAAAAAAAAAAAAAAAAAAAACCAGAAAATAAAATACAGGCTGAGTAGTCAAGACCTTGTTGATGATCCAAACTCTGTCATGGACCTTGGAATATTCATCTCTAATGACCTAAGTGCTAGAGCCCACTGTAACTACATAGCCAAAAAGGCATTAAGAGTTGTTAACCTAATCTTATGTAGCTTTTTTTTCTAGTAATATTACACTAATAACTAGAGCATACAAAACATTTGCTAGACCAATACTCGAATACAGCTCATCAGTCTGGAACCCACATTACGTATCTGATATTAACACAGTTGAGAAAGTGCAGAAATATTTCACAAGAAGAGTTCTCCACTCCTCTACTCATTGCAGAATACCTTATGCCATCAGATTCGAAATTCTAGACCTAGAAAACCTAGAACTACGCTGCCTTCGGTCCGATCTAAATATAGTATATAAAATCATACATTGCAATGTCCTACCTTTTTCCTTAAATGCTTTTTATATTGGAAACAATTCCAGCCAGAAAAAATGTTATTAAATATTCAGCTATGGTTCATTCAGACTCTATGAATCTATGTATGAAGCACAGCAAGAAATACCCACTGAATGCTTAAGGATGACATAGATGATGTACTTAAAAATTGCTGAGAGGATAAAATTAGATTTCAAAAAAAAGTAATGATATTAAGATAAATAACTTGAAACCATCATAAGAAACCTATATAATTTATTATAAGAAATATATTTAAATATATATTTAAATATGATACAAAAACAAAGAAACAAAAAAACCTGTATGATAAATAAATACATTTTTAAAGAAATAATTAATTATAACACAACAATGGGAAGAATTATGAACTAAATTTATAAGATTACAAAAGTTATAATTTAAAGAAAAATTGTGCAAAATCTTCTATAGATAGTATTCAACTGCATCAAAAAATTTCTTTTACTTATTTATGAAACAAATTTATTTAGCTGCCCAACTCACACATAAGTGATTCCAGGAAGCTTACAACATTTAAGCAGCAGAAAAGCAGCAGGGTGGCGGCAAAAGTATATCTCGGGGGAAATGTTGCACCATAAAAAGTTGATCACCATCAAGAAGGCCTTTTCATGGTCAATCCCAATTTATGGGACCATAATATACCCTCCCTTCCACCCTAGTGGGTGGAGTGGATATAACTGAGGAAAAGCTGTAATAAAAAAACAGAGCTGGATGCTGAGTTAAGCACATCACACAGTTTAGAGTCATTTTGTTCCCTCAAACAGTGCCAGTCTAACCCTCTTGAATTGAACCTTAGTTGACTTTAGTTGTGTATAGCTGTGTATAGGCTTGAATAAATCTCCAATGCTGAAACTAAAAGATGGTCCTGATTCCTTGTGCCTGAGAGAGGCAGTCCTTCAAATAACCTGGTCCCAATTCATATAGATTAATAGTTATTTATTAATGAAATTTATATAGCCACCTATTTCATTAGAAGTGAGATATTCATGAGAAACAATAATATTGGAAATGTTATGAAACAGAAGGAACAGTTCATCACAAAATACTGGAAAGATATAAATACTACAATTAGACAGTTTTAGAACTTGTACTTTAAAATGATGCCACAACTTTTCTTTCTAGTTATAATCTCAAAAATAAAAAATCAACAATATTTAATGAGATATATGTGTATAAAAACAAATATATTTTTTTCTCAATCTGGAAGAAAGATACAATTCTGACAATACCTAACTGGGAATTTCGTTCTGCTGACAGAAGCAAACCCTGTTGGGATTATAGGTCAATGCCTCTCAAATTCCTCAAGACAACAGTTGGCCACTGTATAACTACAATACTCAAAATTATTCAAAGCCAAACCTATAATATAACTTTTTTATGGTGCCAGCTAGTCCCTTTTTTCCAACTTTGTGCCTTTAGAACTTGTTCAATTCAAATGTTTAAGTTAGGCCCTTCAAGTCCCAAAATGTCCCAAGACAGCTGGAATATTGTTACATTGGTCAAATAATTTGATGTGGTCAAATGATTAGCTGGGACATTGACATGGATCTCTGTGCATTTGCTCAGTCTCTGCAGTCTGGGGAAATTAAGCATTCTCTCTCTCTGGTTTCCAGAGCTAAGACTTTAAAAAACCTTTATGAACCTGGTTGGGAGTAGGGTGAGACTGACCAGAACCTAGCCTCGGAAAGCAGGGCATACGGCTTTAGCTGCTTGTCTGCAGCCTTTACAGTTAGTGTTTTCAGTGCTGCTTTTCTCAAGAGGGCACCAGTGACAGGATTAAACTAAGGTCAAGTTGGTACTAGCATTGGACATCAAGACTTAGAAGGTGTCAATGCTGCTTCTGAATCATTCTAAAAATGAAAATCTCTACCTTGGTAGAAAGAAGTACCATCAATTAATGAGGCCTAGGGCCACCATATACCTTTGGGCTGACAATTTCAATCTCATTCAATCTTCAGGCCCGGGCATAGTACCGAAACAGCATTGGTCGCGTTGGTTGATGATCTCTGGAGGGCCCGTGACAGGGGGTTTTCCTCTGTCCTGGTCCTGTTAGACCTCTCGGCGGCTTTTGATACTATCGACCATAGTATCTTATTGCGGCGGTTGGAGGGGTTGGGGATTGGGGGAACTGTCTTGCGATGGTTCTCCTCCTTCCTCTCCAACCGCTCGCAATTTGTGTTGGCGGGGGGGGAGAGTCCACCTCTAGGCCCCTTATTTGTGGGGTGCCTCAGGGATCGGTCCTCTCCCCTCTCTTGTTCAACATTTATGTGAAGCCGCTGGGCGAGATCATCCGTGGTCTTGGGGTGCGGTGTCATCTGTATGCAGATGATACCCAGCTTTACATCTCCACCCTGGACCACCCCAACGATGCTGTGGAGGCTATGTCCCGGTGCCTGGAGGCCGTGCGGAATTGGATGGGCGGGAACAGGCTCCGACTCAACCCATCCAAGACCGAGTGGCTGTGGTTTCCGGCGGCCCGATATAGCCAGTTGATGCCTTCGCTGGCTATTGGGGGAGAGATTCTGCCCCCTACAGGGAGGGCTTGCAACCTGGGTGTCCTCCTGGATACACGGCTGTCTTTAGAACATCATATTGCGGCCGTCTCCAGGGGGGCGTTTTATCAGGTTTGCCTGATTTACCAGTTGCGGCCCTTCCTGGATCGGGGCGCCCTGCGCACGGTCACTCATGCCCTTGTCACCTCTCGCCTGGATTACTGTAACACTCTCTACATTGGACTCCCTGCGGGGAGCACCCGTAGACTCCAACTGGTGAAAAATGCGGCCCGCGCGGGTGATTATGGGGGCGTCGCGAAGCTCCCATGTGACGCCTCTCCTGCGCGAGCTGCATTGGTGGCTGGTGGCTTTCCGGGTTCGCTTTAAGGTTCTAGTTTTGACCTTTAAAGCGATCCATGGCATTGGGCCAGGCTACCTGCAGGACCGCGTTCTGCCGGTGATCTCCAATAGACCTGTGCGTTCCCACAGGGAGGGCCTTCTCCGGGTGCCGTCGGCTTCTATGTGTCGTCTGGCGGCTCCCAGGAGTAGGGCCTTCTCTGTGGGGGCCCCTGCCCTCTGGAATAGTCTGCCCCCAGATACGCACCAGCACGGACCTGAGAGCCTTCAGACGGGCGTTAAAAACTTGGCTCTTTGAGCAGGCTGGCCTAGGCTGATACAAGATTTTAACTCTGTCTCCCGTTTTAAATTGGGTTTTAAATATTTGGGGTTTTTAATTAGTTATGGGGGAGGGTAAACTTTTAATTACAACAGCCTAAATTATTTAATTCATTTTAATTTTTGTATAATGTATTGGGGTAGGATCGGCTGTGCACCGCCCTGAGTCCTTCGGAAGAAGGGTGATATATAAGTACTTAAATAAATAAATAAATTTGTGACTTTTTCACACAGAGACATTTTTGTCTTCACTTTTACCCTTAAACTCATTTTTCCAATTACTCACTTGGTGCTATCTTCCAGAGTTGACCAATACTTAAGGCCATAGGGGTCATCTATCCAGATACCCAAATTCTTTGCTGGAAAAGTCTCAGGTCTTTTATAACCTGCCAGTTATTCAGCTAAATTGCTTAGCTACAGCACTGATTACAAGCTGTCACTTTGAATGTTTCTCTCCAGGCAGCACCCTCATTCTTGGGGATCAGTTTTGCATTCTGGGATTTGTTATTTATTCTCTATCTCCCTGTTCCTAAGAACAAACCCCAGGAGTTTGTTCTCTTGGCTCCAGATGTTTGATATGCTAAGTATCAGAAGATATGGAAGTGCCTCTCTCCTTTTATATAACAGCATCCTGAGGTCTCTTTCGTTGGTCCTAACTCTTTTTAAAAATAATAATAATAGATGAATTCTGGTTTTCAAAATAGAAAGGAACCATAGTCCTATTAGGAGAAGCTGAGCAAGGCAGATATCAAAGACATCTCAAGTGAGACAATGCTATATTGCTGACTCAAACAGTGATGGTTATATTTCTGGAAAGAAGCACCAAAGGCCTAAAGCAAGAGTCTTCAAACTTGGCAAGTTTAAGACTTGTGCACTTCAACTCCCAGAATTCCTGAGCTAACATGACTGGAGGTGGAATTCTGGGAGTTGAAGTCCACAAATCTTATAGCTGTCAAGTTTGAAGACCCCTGGCTAAAGGATTTGAAGCAGAAATATTGACAACTCATTTATTGATAACTCATTTCCTACACAGGCTCCACATGGTTACTGGTGAAGCTCCCTATAAAGTTTTAGAGTTGTGAAATGGATAGTAAAGTGATAAAGAATTCTAAGGTGACTGATGTATGTGTCTCTCTGTGTGTACATATACTCAATTTAACAACAGCAATAAAAAAGTCATATTGAGATATTTTCAAAGGATATTAAATATGGCTTGAGGATATTATGCCTTTACAGAGAGCAGTCATTCAGCAAATGCCAAACAAGCTAAAGTTGGTAAGTTGTTCACAATAAAAGGAAAAGAACCAATATACTGTATCAGCTACTCAAAGACAACAAAATGGTAGAAGGTGACAAATAAAAGTTGTTTATTTTTGCATTTATATATTTTTATGTCCCCCAATGACACATATTATGGGCAGTATAAAAATTAATAGCAGAAAGCAACAAATCATAAGTCACCCTATTAACCATCTGTCCCACCTATCTTATCAAGAAACAAAGGATTTTTGAACAGAATAGCTTTTCAGAATGATAGCAGTGGTAAATCAACTGTGGAGGGCAACATTGTTGTATACTATCCAGAGTAACTTGTTTGTGTAATTTGCCACTAAGTAAATTTCAGGTGATAGACAGATAGATAGGTGATAGATGATAGATAGATAGATAGATAGATAGATAGATAGATAGATAGATAGATAGATAGATAGATAGATAGATAGATAGATAGATAGAGACTGATTGTGTCCAGAAGTAGCCATAGTGTGATGATACAGGGCGTGGCACAAAAGCAAAACAACCAGAGAACAAGTCTAACTCCTGTTTATTGCTTCAACTGTGTCCCCAAACATCTCCACATTCACTACAAGTCCTGGAGCAAAGCTCTCACATACCTTCAGAAGCCCTTGAATGCAAGTAGTCCAATCAGCAAGGTTAGCCACACAGCAACCAGGATTAGGAGTCCAGTAAGCCAAGTTAGCCAAACAATAACCAGGGTCAGCAGTCCAAACAGAAAACCAAACAGCAACCAGGGCTGGAGCGGTCAGCTGGCCGCTGGAGGCTTATCTTCACACAGAGGCACTGGTAGAAGATGGAGGCGGAGGCACAAGGAGAAGGCAGGTGATCCCGATGCTCTATGTGGGCCACAGACAACCCAAGAGATGCAAAGATGAGGCTGCCACAAGCAGCTGCCCATTCCATCCCACCATCTCTTGGCTTGCCTGCAGCCCATGTGACACATCCAGATTGCATGCCTTCCCTCATGCCTCTGCATCTGTCTGCTGCCAATGTCATCATGTGAAGACAAGTCTCCCATAGCTGGTCAGCTGCTTTGTTCCATTGTCTCTCAGTTTGCTTACTCTGTTGCAGCAGTGAGCAAACAGAAGAAGTCAGCCTGCTGGATGGGGCTGTCAGAGCCACCGCCACAAGGCAAGGCAGTGTCGGGGCATGGATGACCCGGCTGCAGGACCCTGAGGTAAGACGATGAGGGGCATGTGGTGCAGGGCACAGCCTCGTGCCCCATTGCAGCTGTGAGAAAGCAGAAGAAGTGGGTCTCCCATACTTGGGGAAAAAATAAGAAATCCCTTGAAAATAAGCCCTAGTGCTTATTTTGGCACCCAAAACAATATAAGATCTTATTTTCATGGAAACATGGTATAAAAAAAGAAAAGATACAAATATGGATTGTTTTGTTTTCTTAGGCAAACAGCATGGTGAAATAAAGTAGATGATGACTATTTGGTCTGCTTTTATAGAGTGAAACCTGCCTTTTCCAAGAAGCCCAATGAATATATTTCTCCAAAATTAGAGGAATTGCCTGCATAGTCCAAGAACATATTTTGAAACAACAATTTCATATTACATCACGAAAGTCATATGGATAAGTATTTTTAATATTAGCAAGGGCTAAGCATCTTCATGCACTTTGATCAAATAAAACTCTTTCCAAATGCAGCCGATTTACATCAATGGTGCTATTACATGTGCCCATGAGTCTGTAAGATTTTTGGTAGTCTTGAAGAAACCAGCTAATTGGTTTGGCTTCTTCTCCAGATGAAATGTTATAATGAATTTTCTCAATCTCATTCCACAGTTGTGAGGCAAATAGATTCCTATTAAACATAACTCCCACTGTGGTCTACTTCATAGCATTTTCTTCTTTCCATAGACAAATGCAAAACTTCCCAGAATTTAGTTGACACACACGCATACACACACTTACTTCTGAATACTCTGGGCTTGTTTATTTGTTTTTTTTTTTTACAAAAAGCAAATTTCATGAAATTAAATGGAATAAGGTTAGAGCACATATTATTAAACACTCATACATATAATTGGTTGTTATTAGCATATATTTATCAGATTATAGATAATATAACAATCTGCCTTTTGGTGCAATTAAAACATGCATGTTTTTGGTTTTAATATTTAGCATTTCGTAAATACAATCTGGTCAGTACTTTGGTTTCCAAAATATCAGTGTCACTTGGTCATGACCAAATCCAAGACTGAATCAGGATGATGAAGACAATTTCTGACAATGTCAGTGTGCTCATTTCAGCAGCACATACACTATAATTGAAATGGTACAATTGAAATGGATGGAAAGAATCCAAATATAAACTTTTCCATGCACCTATTAAAGATTCAGAGGAGTTGAATTACATAATGTATCTACAAAAATAGTATACTTAAGGAAAACACTGAAATTAAAACAAATATACGTTGAGGAGAATTCTAATCCCACCTGGAGTTTTTTCTTCATTTTTATACATGCACTTGTCTCCATGACCTCCTTATTTTTGTATTCCTTAAATGATTGTGAAAAAAATCACACTGAGATCACCAGTTCTTATAAACTCCTTTAAGAGAAGACTTGTTTTCCACATAGACTGTACATATATAACAGCTTGTTTGTTCCAACATTTATCTTGGGTCCCCAATGAGTAGTTATTGTGCAGCAGCACCTAATTCCCATAAAAATATCTCTGAAAGCATAATTTCTCAGAAGGACTGGCCAGAAGTGTTATGCTAATAGATACATAGTATGAAATATTGTAGAACTGTAACAATAAAGTATAATAAGAACCACTGGGAAGAGATAAATAAACTAGAATTCTATAGAATTAATATTTTGAAAAATATTTTATTCTTGCTACAGATGAAATAATTCATTTAGGGAATAACTATCTACATCCTACAAGATTACTTCATATTAGGTGATATGCTGTTTCTTCTTTCATAAAGCAGACTCTATCTATCTATCTATCTATCTATCTATCTATCTATCTATCTATCTATCATTTATTTACATTTTACACATACATATACACCTATGAGAAACTCTTCAAAGTTCAGTGGACATGAACTACAACTAGATTTTACTAACTGTATATTACATAAACAAATTATAGAGATACACCTGCTATAAAACAAGTAGTACTCTTTAACAACAGATATTGGGGGCCAAATTTTATTGAAAAACAACATTTATTTTTATTTATTCATTTATTTATTTTTGTCAATTGTTTACAATATAATAGGTATAAGTAAAAACATAGTTATGAATACATGGATACATATAAGAAAAATAAAAAATAAAAAAAACAATAGGACAGGGACAATAGGCACATTGGTGCGCTTATGCACACCCCTACAGACCTCTTAGGAAAGGGGTGAGATCAATAGTAGACAGTCTAAGGTTAAAGTTTTTGGGGTTTGGGGAAGAAACCACAGAGTCAGGTAGAGTATTCCACCCGTGCTTTCTACAATTTTGTAAACAACAAACTAAAAGACTCAAGGTCCATCCCACTCCTGAAAGGACCTAATGGTAAAGACTGCAACGACAACACTATTAAAGCCAACCTCTTTAACACAGGTAGGGTTCACAAACTCAAGGTTAATTGCACCAAACTTGATTGCAGGAAATACGACTTCAGTAGCAGAGTGATCAATGCCTGGAATACTGTACCTGACTCTGTGGTTTCTTCCCCAAACCCCAAAAACTTTAACCTTAGACTGTCTACTATTGACCTCACCCCTTTCCTAAGTGGTCTGTAGGGAGCATGCATAAGCGCACCAATGTGCCTACCGTCCCTGTCCTATTGTTTCTTTTATTTTTTTTATATGTATCCATGTATTCATAACTTTGTTTTTACAAAGTTATACCTATTATCTTATAAGCAATTGACAAACCAAATAAAATAAAATAAATATGTCACAACTAAGCCTCAATATCTCAATTTTTTTGTGTGAAAGTCCATAGAAATATTGTTGCAGCTATTCTTGCAGCTATTCTTTGAAGTACCATAAGAGCCATGGTGACAGAATGATTAGAATATAGTACTGTAGACTACTTTTGTTGACTGCCAGCTGCCAGCAGTTCAACAGTTCAATTCTGGCTGGTTCAAGGTTGACTCAGCCTTCTATACTTCCAAGGTTGGTAAACTGAGGACCCAGATCGTTGTGGGCAATATGCTGACTCTGTAAACCACTTGAGATAGCTGTAAAACTCTTTGAAATGGTATAAAAGTCTAAGTGCTATTGCTATTTGCCCATAAATAGATTACAAAAAGTTATTCTGTCATTTTCCCAGCCCAATAGACAGTGTATATTATGAGATAGTTAAGCTGGTTAGCACACATTTGTTTTTATTACTCATACTGCTGAGTTGTCAATTATGAAAATTTGTCTGTCTGTTTTCTTGCTCATCAAAGATACATTACCTTTGCTCTTCAGGAAATCTGCTTCTTCTGCAAGGTAAAATTCAGGATGAGCACTACTAATTGCGGTTTGGGCCAAATAGGATTATTTTTGTAAAAACACTAAATTGGCTTAGATTGGTAAATGGGTAAGTTTGCTTATTCTGTTTTGAATATTTGGGAAAGGTATATATCTAAGCCATCTGCAGGACCATATCTTACCACCATCACTCATAACCTTTGCATATGGCTCCTGAGAAACCCATACAAACAGTGCTACTAAATTTTAATATTTAATGTGTGAAAATAGTTTTATTTTGGTCTTTCACTGCTTTCAAAGAATGGGCCTTAATCCATTATCTAAAAGGCAAGTGTAGTTCTTGTATAGAATAGTATAGAATAGAATAGAATACTTTATTGGCCAAGTGTGATTGGACACACAAGGAATTTGTCTTGGTGTAAATACTCTCAGTGTACATAAAGAAAAGATACATTAGTTAAGAATCAAGAATCATAACATACAACACTTAATGATAGTCATAGGGTACAATCAACAATCAAATCATACTAGGAAACAGTCAATATAAATCATAAGGATATAAGGGACAAAGTTACAGTCCTACAATCACAAGTGGGAGGGGATGGGTGATAAGGAGTGATGAGAAGATTAGCAGTAATAGTAGTGCAGACTTTGTAATAATTGAACAGTGTTGAGGGAATTATTTGTTTAGCAGAGTTGGCAAAAAACTGTTCTTGTGCCTAGTTGTTCTGGTGTGCAGTGCTCTATAGCATCATTTTGAGGGAAGGAGTTGAAACAGTTTATGTCCTAGATGTGAGGGGTCTGTAAATATTTTCACAGCCCTCTTTTTGACTTGTGCAGTATACAGGTCCTCGATTGAAGGCAGGTGGGTAGTAATTGTTTTTTCTGCAGTCCTAATTATCCTCTGAAGTCTGTATCTGTCTTGTTGGGTTGCAGAACCAAACCAGACAGTTATAGAGGTGCAGATGATAGACTCAATAATTCCTCTATAGAACTGTATCAGCAGCTCTTTGGGCAGTTTGAGCTTTCTGAGTTGGCGCAGAAAGAACATTCTTTGTTGTGTTTTTTTAATGATGTTTTTGATGTTAGATGTCCATTTTAGATCATGTGATATAGTAGAACCTAGAAATTTGAAGGTCTCTACTGTTGATACTGTGTTGTCTAGTATTGTAAGAAGTGGTAGTATGGGAGGATTTCTTATAAAGTCTACCACTATTTCTACGGTTTTGAGTGTGTACAGTTCCAGATTGTTCTGGTTACACCACGAGGCAAGTTGTATAACCTCCTGTCTGTATGCAAATTCATCATTGCCTCAAATGAGACCAATCACTGTTGTGTCATCAGCAAACCTCAGTATTTTAACAGATGGATCGTTTGAGATGCAGTCATTGGTATATAGGGAGAAGAGAAGTGGATATAGCACACAGCCTTGGGGGGCCCCTGTGCTGATTGTACAGCCTTGCCTAGCTTCATCTGCTGCTTCCTGTCTGTTGGGAAGCTTATGATCCACTTACAAGTGTGTTCAGGTATCACTAGTTGGTTTAATTTACTGAGAAGAGTGTCTGGAATGATAGTATTGAATGCTGAACTGAAGTCTACAAAGAGGACGATTAAAAAAAAAGCATTCCAAGTCAAGCAAATTTGTCCAAGTAAGGCTTTAGAGCTCAAGGGGATCTTTAAGGAAAAAAACCTAGGGTTCCACGTTCCATATTTTCATATTTAAAACAGGAAAAGAAGTCTGCTTTGAAACCTACTGAAAATTAATAATTCATTCTTGGACACTTAATAATTCATTCAGGACTTTTGGACCCAGGCATCTATCAACACCTAATACTCTACATAATACTCTACATAAATGACTTTTGCAATCTCCAAATGCATCCTCTTCGTGGATGATGTAAAACTATTCAACACCACTAACAATGCTACTGTCCTTCAAAGCGACCTTGATTATGTGTCTGAATGGTCAAAAAATTGACAACTCCAAATCTCGACTAATAAATACTCTGTCCTACATATTGGTAAAAAAAAATCAGTGCACCAAACACAAGCTAGGCAGATGTGACTTCATTGATGACCCTTACTCTGTCAAGGACCTTGGAGTACTCATATCAAATGACCTAAGTACCAGAGCTCACTGTAGCAGCATTGCCAAAAAGGCATTAAGAGTTGTAAATCTAATCTTAAGAAGTTTCTCCTCCAGTAATATTGAATTGCTAACTAGGGCATACAAAACCTTTGCTAGACCAATACTCGAATACAGCTCATCTATCTGGAATCAGCACTTTATATTGAACATTAATACAATTGAGAGAGTCCAGAAGTATTTCACAAGAAGAGTACTCCTCTGCTTGCAACAGAATACCCTATATCACCAGGCTTGAAATTTTGGGCTTAGACAACCTTGAACTATGCCGCCTGTGGTTAGACTTAAGTGTAGTATACAAAATTATCTGCTACAATGTCCTACCAGTCAATGACTACATTAGCTTCAACTGCAACAATACAAGACCACAACAGATACAAACTCAATGTAAACTGTTCCAACCTTGATTGCAGAAAGTACAACTTCAGCAACAGAGTGCTCAATGCCTGGAATCCCCTACCTGACTCTGTTGAAACATCCTCTAACACCCACTCCTTTAACCTTAAACTATCTATTATTGACTTCACCCTATTCCTAAGATGTCTGTAAGGGTCATGCATAAGTACACAATTGTTCCTGCCATCCCTGTCCTATTGTCTCCATTTACTCATACCTATTTCTTGTATTCTTACTCACGTTTATATTTATACCTATTATCTTGTAAGTGCTTGATAAATCAAATAAATAAATAAATAAATAAAAATGTGTGGAGGGATGAATAAGTTGCCTCTCTCTAGACTCAGGAGTATGTCAGGTTCATTCTTGTAAATTAATATGGATAAGACATAAACAATTTCAAGCATTATAATGAGTGTCTTAATTTGTCCCATGTCTCTTCCCTCCCATTTTAAAATAAATATATTTATATATAACTTTGGAGTGATTGTACAAATAAATGTTGACTTAAAGTTATGACCAATAATGACTGAGATGAAATATTTCTAAAAATATTCTATGTGACAGGTTATTCAGATCAGCATCTCTATCACTTGAACTTATCTTCATTGTTGGAGGATTTTGCTTTTATAGCACTGTGGTTATGTGTTTCCTGGCAAAATGAACTTACTTTGCACTCCGCTGGGATTTTGAAGCTTTGTAATGTACCTTCTGCCTGATGTTCAACTGTTCATTCTACTCCAATATGAAGTTTGCCTGATCTATACTTTTGTTAGACCTACAATTTACATTCTTTTTATTTTTGAAAACTACCCTCATGGTAAAATTAATTAAAAGGCAAAGTATAAATCCAATAAATAAATAAATAGTTTAGTATGAATCTATATGTCAAAAAAAGTATAGCTGTACTTAGACTAGTGAATAATGGCTGTTTTAGTCCCTTATTACAACTCTATAAGCAATTAGAAACGCATTTCTGCACTACCAGATAAATATTCTTCATTACTCAGCAGAAAACTGAAATCCAGGATCACAAAGTAAGAGGCCAAATTAAATCTACTGATTCAAAGTCACTGCCATAGTTTTGCCTTGTTGCAAATTGGAAGCCGTGCCAGAGGTAAAAGCAAGAGAAGAATGTATAAACCTGGGGTTCTCAGTGGTTAATTCCTGTCACGATAAATCACAGTTTATCATCAGATAAAAATACAGTTGATGTGTCTAAAATGTAAATTAAAAATAAGGAGTGCTATACAAAATCCTGCATGCAAGGATAACCCATATTTATCTAAGTGAAAAATGATAGATCAACATTTCTCAATAGAAGTGATCAACATTTTCTCTGGAATGGAGATGGAGAACTCTTGCTCCTAAATTATTAATACAGTTCATAGTATTTGATAAGAATTCAAGATTCAAAAGAAGTTTAATCATCACGTCTACTCTCTAAGCTTGGTAGTTTTCTTGCAGGCTAATATGACCCAGCTTGGTAACATCACCAGTGCTAAAAGAGAATAGTGTCTGTGAATTGGAAAAGAAAGGGGTGGGGAGTGGAGAAAAAGAAAGAAAAAGAAAGACTAGGAAGGAGTGATGAGGAAGAGGACTGTGAGAACTTTGGTGCTCTCTGAACTTGGTTGCTTTTTTGCAGACATCACTAGTGCTATAACATAGAATCCTGACACATCACTACATACTCATATTAATATGTTTGTAAGAAAACAACCAAGCTCAGGGAGCACCAAGGGCCCTTCAAGAATTACTATGATAAGATTTTCTATGTGGTTAGAACACCTACATATTCAGTTATCATGTTAAGAATGTTTCTATAAGCATAATAAATTGATAGCTACTTCTTGGAATAGACAATTCAGCAGAATACATGACTCTCAAGGCAAGTTTATATAATAAGGGTAGATAATCTGGTAGATTAAATATGTTTTGAATTCTAATTAGCTTCCCCACTGTACAGTTATTAGACAAAATTAATATAATTTTCAATACATAAATTTGAATGATCTTAATATATCCTAATTTGTTTAATATTTTAAAAATATCTTTGGTATATTAATATTGTATTTTTCTGCTGTATTAATACATTCTAGCAGCATTGTAGTATGTTGAGTTATACAGTCTAGAATACTGATTTCATTTAACAGAAATTAAATGTAGTGTGAAAAATATATAATTTCATTTCTGGAAGATTCATTAGTTACTTTTTCATTATTTGTATTTTATTTATGTGATATGTCTTTATTGCTGATTCATCTTACTTTATTAGTATGTTAATAATGATGATTCATATTCTGATTTCTACACTTTGAGTTTTCAACTCAAAAATATATTTTCAGATATTGTTTTGTCACTCTAATGTCTGACCTTAAAAGTTTGTAAAAATAGAACAATTAGTCAACATTTATGCAACAAAAGGAAATATCCTACACTGCTTATTGACACATTTGAGATGGATGAAGGATTCGAAGAGTTGCTCCCACAACAAGCATTGCACATTTAAAAATGGAATCCGATTAGCTCCTATTAATGGTACAATAATTAGAAGGCAAAGTAATGAAACTTGGAATAGACAATTCAATGATCTTTTTCAGCCTTTACCTTCTAAACTTCAATGATACATTCTAAGATGCTTCCTACTATGACATTTTCCTTTTGGACACACTTCCCGCAAAGGCATGAAGCTACAGCTATCATCTTAAGAATGCTTCTAAAGATAAATATCCCTGGAAATAATATTACTCTACACTGGTACTTTGCTTTTCAGTATGTTTACTTTCATTAAAAATTAATGCAGTCCATTTTGTCCTTTTTAAGTACCCTTCCTTCAAGAAAGAGATGAAAGAAAACAGAAGCAAATGGGAATTAATATATAGGTGAAACTCGAAAAATGAAATATCATGCAAAAGTTCATTTATTTCAGTAATGCAACTTAAAAGGTGAAACTAATACATGAGATAGACTCATTACATGCAAAGCAAGATAGTTCAAGCCGTGATTTGTGATAATTGAGATGATCATGGCTTACAGCTCATGAAAACCCCAAATCCACAATCTCAGAAAATTAGAATATTATGAAAAGGTTCAATATTCTAAGCTCAAAGGGTCCCACTCTAATCAGCTAATTAAGCCATAACACCTGCAAAGGGTTCCTGAGCTTTTAAAAAGTCTCTCAGTCTGGTTCAGTAGGAATCACAGTCATGGGAAAGACTGCTGACCTGACAGTTGTGTAGAAAACCATCATTGACACCCTCCATAAGGAGGGAAAGCCTCAAAGGGTAATTGCAAAAGAAGTTAGATGTTCCCAAAGTGATGTATCAAAGCACATTAATAGAAAGTTATGTGGAAGGGAAAAGTGTGGAAGAAAAAGGTGCACAAGCAGCAGGGATAACCGCAGCCTGGAAAGGATTGTCAGGAAAAGGCCATTCAAAAGTGTTGGAGACTTTCACAAGGAGTGGACTGAGGCTGGAGTCAGTGAATCAAGAGCCACCACACACAGACGGATCCTGGACATGGCCTTCAAATGTCATATATCTCTTGTCAAGCTGCTCCTGAACAACAAACAACATCAGAAGCATCTTACCTGGGATAAAGAACAACAGAACTGGTCTGTTGCTCAGTAGTCCAAAGTCCTCTTTTCTGATGAGAGCAACTTTTGCATCTCATTTGGAAACCAAGGACCCAGAGTCTGGAGGAAGAATGGAGAGGCACACACTGCAAGATGCTTGAAGTCCAGTGTGAACTTTCCACAGTTTGTGTTGATTTGGGGAGCCATGTCATCTGCTGGTGTTGGTCCACTGTGCTTCATTAAGTCCAGGGTGAACGCAACCGTCTACCAGATTTTGGATGCTTCAGGCTTCCTTCTGCAGATGAGCTTTATGGGGATGCTGACTTCATTTTCCAGCAGGACTTGGCACCTGCCCACACTGCCAAAAGCACCAAAACCTAGTTCAATGACTGTGGGGTTACTGTGCTTGAGTGGCCAGCAAACTCACCTGACCTGAACCCCATAGAGAATCTATGGGGCATTGTCAAGAGAAAGATGAGATACATGAGACCGAACAATGCAGAAGAGCTGAAGGCCACTATTGAAGCATCCTGGTCTTCCATAACACCTCAGCAATGCCACTGGATGATAGCTTCCATGCCATGCCGCATTGAGGCAGTAATTGCTGCAAAAGGGGCCCAAACCAAGTACTGAGTACATATGCATACTTATACTTTTCAGAGGTCTGATATTGTTCTATGTATAATCCTTGCTTTATTAATTGCATGTAATATTCTAATTTTCTGATATTGTGGATTTGGGGTTTTCATGAGCTGTAAACCATAATCATCTTAATTATGACACATCACGGCTTGAACTATCTTGCTTTGCATGTAATGAGTCTATCTCATATATTAGTTTCACCTTTTAAATTGCATTACTAAAATAAATGAACTTTTGCATGATATTCTAATTTTTAGAGTTTCACCTGTATGTTGTTTTTTTAGACACTTTAGAAATGAATGCATGCTTCAGCCCAAAAGCTGAAAGAATGAGATTTGTGCCTTCCCTGTACTTGGTTGCTAGTATGTTTGCTTTATCTTGCATTCCCTTCTTTATCATTGATCTATAAAAAATATTCTAAAATTATTTCAAGAACCACTGGTTATAGCTTTCAATTCTTACATATCATCTGCTCATTTCTTGACTCTGTGCTGTTGCTGTGAATATGCACATTTATACATTTATATATAGAAGAACAAAAGAAGTTCTGCATTTTATACAACAATGCTGAAATTAAAAAAATGGAAGAATGGAAAATTACTGATGTCATAGTTCATCCTTTAAACAGTGAGATAGTTAATTCAAAATTAATTCAAGAGCAGAACTTCAGGAGTATTTATATTCTCTCATCCTATTTGTTATAAACTATAAGGATCATGTTGCAGAGTGACTGGAGCAGAATCTCAATGCCAGAAATGTCAGAGGGATAAGTTAATGCATTTTCATATTTGGATGGACACATTGGGTCCTTTCTTCTACTACTACTTTATTTCAATAGCTAGTTCTGCTATGTAGCCAATTCCTAGATTAACTTTCTTAACAAGAGTGGGTGAAGTGTGACCTAAAGTCCATAAATAAATATTAGCCATAAGTACACCCATCAATCCACTTGCCTGTTCTGTGACAACCTTGACTACTCAAAAGTCTGGTTCTCAAAGAAAATGCGTTCAGCTCATTTTACTATTTTTAATCATGATAAGACTATTAACCTACTTGATTTGATTTAATTTAATTAAATCAAAGTGTGGACTTACAGTTCATGTCTATACCTAAAGACAAGCCTTGGATCCCTGGAAAATGAAACTATTTTATTTTTATAATTTACTATTTTTGCATTTTACTGCCCTGAAAAAGAAGCAAACAGAACGTTTGCCTCACAATTCCTTTAAGTATACCCAAGACAGAACTCCAAAACACAAGAAAACCAAGACAATAACATCTCTTGGAAATTCATACATACAGCATCTTTCATAGCCCCCCATGCTGTGCTGGGGAGAGGGCTTAAAGAAGGACAATAACTGCCCAAGTGCTGGCTATTTTTTAGGTAGCTTGCCCACTCACAGTGTAAAAAAAATGGTACTTGATTTTAATGAAGTCCTTGCTTTAGGTTACAACATGTCTTGGACTGACCTTGGACATTATTATACTGAATTTATAAACCAATTATGAAGTACAGTTTATCTCAAGTATATTGCATGCCTGGCTTTAAGACATAGAAAATGAAAAAAATATGAAGGAGGGTTAGTAAACAGAAAAATTAGTTCAAGAAAAGATTTATGGACTTTTCCTTACTTCTGAATGACAGTGTCAATCAACCATAATTGAAGTGATAAGTTTTCTTTTTATTACTGCCAATGCAGCAAAAAAAAAAAATAGTGATTGACACTAAAAGATAGTTTCATTAACATGAACACTGCCAATTTCAAGTGTCCACAACCTTATTTAGTCACAAGCCCCAATTCCTGAATAACATTAAAAATTCTTAAATTATTCAAAAATTTACAAATTACTAAATATTTTTTTAAAAAGTTCCTCATATTTAAAACATGTATAAAGATGAGAGATTCTACACAAGAATAATGTATGAATTGTAAGAAGATGCTGTTGACAAAAAGACATTGATGGAAGATTTGAATGGTACTGGACCTTATTGTGATTATCAGATGATTAGCTTTCCAAGGCTTGACTGAGAAGAGTTAATTTAAATGTCTAAATTTGACTTCTTTCTCTTTCTTTCCTTTATCTCCCTTTAGTGCCCTTTATTTCCTTCTTTTTCCATTACAAGTACTCTTGTAATTTCAATTACAATCAAGTACAATTTAACCTATCTCTATTTTGTCCTTCTCTTCCTCTTCTTCATTCTTCTAGTAGAGGAAATTTTTATTTATATGTGCACAGTTGTCTACATCATTGCCAGAGTGGTTTTTGTGTTTTGGAGATAACTATATATGGGAATATATTAGTTTTATAAGAAAAGGATCTAGTTTTATAGAAAATTAATTTTAATTGAATGAGAGGGCTAAGTATATATTTAGGGCCGCTATATCAGGTCTGCAAAAATTCTGATGTCAATAGATGGCAGTGAAAAAGCTAAATGTTTCTTGACCTTTCTCCTGCTCCTTTATTAGAGCAACCAGATGTTCCATGAAATATTTTAACTGATTAATAAAAAAAATCAAATGCTTTGCTGATTTTATTCAAGCAAACATGGCTAAGTCAATTTAGCTCAGTTGCTCCGATATGCATATAATACAGAGGTGGTATTCAGCAAGTTCTGACCAGTTCTGGAGAATAGGGACTGGAAATTTTGAGTAGCTCAGAGAACCAGTAAACACCACCTCTGAATGGAGATTTTATAGTATCCTTCCCCTGCCATGCCCACCAAGCCACGCCCACAGAACCACTAGTAAAAAAAAATTAATCCCACCACTGTTATAGTAGCAGTGAATTCACTGATGAATTCACATAGGAATTGAACCTCAGAGTGGGATTAGGATACAGACATTATTCATTAGTTATGACATGGAATCAAAACCAGTTTAGCTGTACTTTTCTTTTACATTAGCACAGTGTGAATGACAGAATGTAATCTCCCTGAAAAAGTCATTATAGATAAAAACAATCTCATATCTTACTGCATGTCTTTTTTTTTTAATTAGTAGTGTTCCATAGCAATTATTATTCAGAGATATAGTAGCAAACTAGATTAAAAATGTAAAGGATTATTTGGAAGATGTGTGAGTGCATACACTGTATCTGTCAGCTCTTGCAAAATCCCAGGAGAAAAACACATTTGTTTTGAGAAGGTGCTGATTGTATCATGTGTGTGTATGCATGTACATATCACATCTTCTTTAATTGAATCAGAATGATTGCATAGCATTAGTATATAATTATAAATAGCTGCTGCTGTTAGCTTTATCTTATAATTTGTTCAAATGATCCTTTTATAACCAGCCATATTGTCAGCCAACATATTTGTCTGGCTGCCCAATGCCAGCTATATGGAGTATTATGTCTGAATTTAATGAACTTTGTCTTGTATCCAGTTATAATGTATGTGTGTGTACACACACACAGACACACACTGTATTCTTTTCTATAAACATTTACAATCTGTGTAAGTATTGGACTGCATTTTAAAAATGAAATAAGAATTAATCAGAAGCAGAAATTAACCATGGAAACATCAATCAGACAAAAGCATACTGTATGTTGAAGCTGTTCCAGATGTTTTTAAAAAAAATCTGTTGGCAAAATGTTTTAATCGTTTTCATTCTAAGAAACCTATCTAATACCTATAGATCTCTGGATTATTTTGAATAAAAAGTTATTAATATCACTTGCACATGGAAATAAAGTGGAAATAATTTTATTACATATTATATAATTAAGTAGGAAAGTAATGCATGTATAAACATTTAAATACATTACTAAGACAATTATATATTAATGCTAAATATTTGCAGATTAGAACTAAAGTCCTAATGTAATTGGAAGTATATTAAATGAGTTTCTTTTCTCAAACTGCCTAGGTATTTCCCAATTTGCTTTATCTATTTTTTTTCCAACCATACTTAATTTTTTCATTAATTTTTAGAATTATTCCTTTTTCTTTATATAATATTTTTCAAAAATAGTAATCTATGAATATTTAAATATTTACAATCCTTCATACCTTATAATTTGTTCGCCACTCAATAACACCTATGACCCAGTAATGCTTTAGTTAATTCATAAACACCTATATTGTAGGGACCATTCATACTTCCAAGTGGAATTATTCCAAGAGGGTGGGCTACTACTGCATATATATCTCTCAAGCAGAGAAAAATCTACAATAGACTCTTTGCTATGTAAACTGAACAGGCTTATTCAGTTTCATCAGGGCAGTGAATAATCTATCCAGGGTTTCTGCCATAGCAAGTTTTAAAGGAAGCCCAAGCAGATATTTGCAGAAGGAAAGACTTCACATGTGTTACCTTCCATGCAAGCAAAGATTCTAAATGCATTTCTATCTTATGGGAATATAATTTGCAACACCTAAAACAGTTTATATACTTCAGAGTGCAATAGTTGAGGAAAATCTCTTGTATTAAAGAATCAAAGCACAGCAAGCTAAATTCTGATTTGTATGAAATTATGCATGCATTGGAGAGCTTAGTCTGAACCAGGGAAATGTCTTTTGTCTGAGTTCTGTGGTTCTTACATTCATTTTTTCAATTAACTTTCCCCTTAAATTCTAATTCTCAGTATGTTTCTATTGTAATTCTCAATATGCTCCTACACCATTCTGGGAACAAAGGAGAAGCTTTTCTATGGTTAATTTAACACTTGTAACATTCCCACAAGTGATGGAGATCTAAAATCTTATCATCCTGATGGGGTAAAATATAATTTTTCAGTTTCTAAATTAATGCATTTAAATTAGTGGTGGGATTAAAAAACTTTCACCTCCAGTTCTGTGGGCGTGAATCTTCTGTGCCGTGCAAAGCAGCTGCGCTTCAAAAGCAGAAGATAAAGGTGTGTATGGGAGCCTGGGGTAGGCCAAACAGCAGAGCAGCATCCACAATGAAGAATGATTGATAGAACTTGCTTAGACGCCAAACTGATTTCTTTAAATAAGAAAAAAGGACAATATCTACATTTACTGTTGACTGGAAGCACCTTCTATACTTTTTGAGTGAAACAGAAAAAGTGAATTTGGGAAATGTTTGGATGAATAAATAGGCTGATAATATTATCTCTGCTAATGTTCTACACCTGGTTCCCTGAAAATTTTGAAAAGCTATGCTGTCTGTATAAAGCTGCATTGTCTTTGGCATATCTTTATGAAAGTTCAGGGAGCCACGTTAGCTGGAGGAACTGAGTCTGGAAAGGAAGATAGCAAAGGGAGCCAGGAATTTCTGCTTCAGCAGGAGAAAGGTCATGCAGGGAACTGAGATAGAAGGAAGCTGGAGCAGGAACAAATCTGGGGCTTGGTGAGGCTTTTGGGGTCATGGCAGGCATCCCCAAACCATGTGATATATATAGCAGCCAAGAGAGTATTGTAAGCATAAGTGAACTGCCAAGCACCTAAATTTTGACTATATGACTGCAGGGGCACTGCAACAGCTCTAACTTTAGCCATGGATTATGTCCATTTTTTCAGGCACTGTTGTAATTTTAAATGGTCGCTGAACAAATTGTCATAAATCGAGGGTTACCTGTAATATAAAGAAGTACATTGTAGTGATTTTTTGAGATAGAGAAAAAGATTGAGGATTAAATTGGCAACAAACCTATGAAAGGACAGTGCATGGGTGATGAAATAGAGGAAGTCATGTAAATAGAGCTGATGAGATACTCAGGCAAAATGATAGTGAGAAATTTAAACAACAAATAGCAATATGAAACAATGTGTGAATGGGGAGAGTAAGGCTGATATGCAAAATAAAAATATATATGCAGTGGACTGGAGAATGATTTGATGTAAACTAGATTTAGTTACATTTTCTTTTTATTCTTATATTTCTATTTCTTTGGTTTACTATACTGTACTTTGCATAATATTCACCTTGAAGTGGATTAGTTGGATGGGTATGTATATTGTATATGTGAAGATTATCAATTCCAGCTTTAAACCCATGTCATTTCAGTGAATTTTCCTCTATACTATGAGAAAACAAATTGATGAGCATTCTTTGAATACATATTTTAAGGCAGCTATAGATCCTCCTAATACATGCACCATATGGTCCAGACTTAGTGAGTTTACTAATTGGTCCATCTGTGGTACTTTAAGTCCACAGTATTTTCCACTATCTATGGATAAAGTTAGATAATGGAAAACAATTAACTAAAGTTAGTTTGACATATTTTTTCTTAGCAAATTTTGTTTTGAGTTCTGTTAACCATTCTGTTGTCATCAAGATTCTGCCAGATCAATTTCTTCATGAATTGTTCTATGTTTCTGCATAGATTCAAATATCTGTTTTTACTATGTCTTTCTCCATCTAATCATCTAGTATGGCACTTGTTTTCTAAAATGAATTTATTATAGCATACATTTTTATAGAGTGCATTCCATTTCATCATATAAGGCATCACATTAATCATCTGCAATAAATATTACCACTGCATCTAGCAATATTATGACACTGGGGGATTCTATCTGTTTAAATAATTGCTCCCATGTGAAAGGCAAAGCGAATCCCTAATATTGTATATTCTATCTCTGATAAGTTTTCTATTTTGCCTTGGGATATATTTCCTATTAAATAAATGATATTAAATTTTCTAATCACTTGGGACATGAGTTTGGACTGCACCATCTTGTGGTATACATTGGTGTAATCATGTTCCATTTATGCAGAGAAAATATCACTTGTCAAGGATGTGTATCTTTTCTTGGCTGCATTCCCAGGATTAATATCAGTCAAGACCAAGAATGTACTTTCAATATATTTCAAACTTGGAAATTTCCAAACCAATTATGATATAATATTGGGAGAATAAATTCAATGTAGATTGTTGACATGTGTTCTTTGTCCATATTTGAATTAATGATTTGCAATAGAGGGACAAGGTGGAAGACTTTTAAACATTCTAGGGCAATTCCTTAAGCAATATATTTCTGAAATAAAGTTCCAACATTTTTTTCTTTCTCTTATCTTTTATATACTCCTTTTAAACAATATTGTTTCATTTTCATTGCTATTATAATATTAAACTTGGCAATTTATTTGGCAATGTACTTTGCTATTACTATATTATTACTTTATAAAATAAAAAAAAATCATATTTAGATTTTGGCAGGAGACCCACCAATGAAAAAGCAACCCCTACCAGAAAAAAAATGCATAAATTAGGTTTTAATTAGGTTTCAAAATACTAACAGTCTCTCAAACTTCAGCACATTTCTTCCCTCCCTACACCCAGGGACAAAACAAACAAACAAAAATATCAAGGAAATAGATGAAATCCTGTTTCATAGGTCAAGACACAGCTTGGGGAATATATTTTATTAATACATTATCTTATTGCTTTAATTTTATTTATTGCTTTAATAACAAAAAAATCCAGTCTGAGCAAGTAAACAATTTTAGCTTTTATCCCTTGAACTTTCAAATATATGGCCAGAGGCAAAATATTTCTTCTTGTAGCAAAATGCTCATTGACTTGCTTCTGTTACTCTTAGCCAGCAGATTTTGTCATTTGTAAGAGAAGTGGAAGTTAATCTTGTTTATATGAGAGAATCTGAAAATCATGGTAACAGCTGAAAAAGATGTGGTGAAGGATCAGCCATTCAGTACAACTTCAGATTAAACCCCTTTGTTTACTAATTTTCACTCCATCATTCTTAAAACTATGAGGGTTAGATTACACAAAAGGTAGGTGCACAAAAAGAAAAGAGAATACAAAACCTGTCTTTTAAATAAGGGCAATGGATTAAAAAAAAATAGCTGTAAAGTAGAATTTATTCCATTTTCTTTCAAATGCTTTATTTAACATGGAAAACATGTTGCAAGAAATCTGATTTTTCATATGGTTAAAGTCTCATTTAAGCCCTCTCTCAGATCTTTTCCCCAAAGAAAGGGGCTGATTCACATTTTAGATGTCGATCAATCTCCAAATGTTGGTTTAATTTCTGATAATGTAAACTTATTGCATTATGTAGTGCTGTGGACAAAAGATACTTTTTATTTCCCAAGATCTCATCTGCAAATTTAAATTAATGGTTTTCAGTCAGCTTTGTCAGTAATTTACAAGCACTTATCATGACCACAAAATATTCTCCTTTTTTTGTGTCTCAGAATGTCCACAGATGCTCACTAACAAGAACAGGAAAATGTGGTTTGCATTCGCTTTCCAGCTCCTTGCCCTGCCCTGCCAAACTAAAACTTTTTAACGTACCAGATTTATCCTGAGATATTCTAGTCTTGAACTGGATAGAAAAGAGGGAAAGAGGTTTAGGAAGCAACACCCTAAAATATCTCAGGATAAATCTGATAGGTTAAAAAGTTATAGCTTTAATTTGGCAAGATTTTGTCTAGTGGGAAAGTTAGAAGTGGCCAAAAATCCCCAGATCTACTCCTCCAAGTGCACATTCCATCACACCAAATGTGTTAAGGACCCTGACTGTATTAATATCCATAATTATTTGGATAATTTTGAGTTTTCATGACATAGCTAATAGAAATGACTACAACCAATATGGTCATGTTAATATGTTCTTGAACAATTCTTATTCATTTAAAGTGTCCTGGAACATTTCAGGTTTGCTAACAAGAAGAATGTTAACAATTTTGAAAATTTTTGAGTTATCACTAGTAGGTGAATAATTATATTTTTAGTATCTTTCTGAATCTTTTTTATATTGTTTTAAAAGTACCCTCTTTCCATGTGTATGCAGAACAGAACAATCCTGCAACCATTGTAGACAAAATTTTCTAGAATGATGTCTAATATTTTTGTTTCTAAAATGTCACATTTGTTTTTCTCAAATTAATTTGGACAACATAATCAGAGGACCTTATCTGTGTATTCTCTAGTCATGCAGACATTTTTCAAAATTGTTCATGCTTGTTTAGAAGTTCTGATGGGATGTAACCCTGCTCAAAATGCCATATCTATCCTGGCTGAGTTGATTTTCTGAAAAATTATAGCACTTAAATCCAAAGCACCTCCATTGTCTTTTCCCTTTCCAATTCTTTGCTGGTTATATATCCCTTGAAACAATTTGTTCTTTGCTTAGCCTGCCTTTTTCTCCTATGTACAATATCTTTCCCATGCTATCTTGGTTCTTTAATATATTTTTTCATTCATTTTTTCTATATATATTCCCATGTTTCTTTTACATATTTTTCCATTCTCTATGCACTTATCCTAAACATGCTTGTTGAAATATAACATTCTGCTATTGTTAAATGTGTACAGTATAGGTTTGTGTATAAAATGACTTTCTTTCAACTTGAATTCCTCTCCCTCTAGATGGGTGCCAAGTTATAAGAGAAATTATGCAGTGTGATGCATATGGACCATGACATATGGAGAAAGAGTGCTGTTGATCTTTAGGATCCAAATTTTATGCCAATGTATGCTTCACAAAGTCAGTGTTTGTTAGTTACGTTCTATGTGGAGGCCAGCCTATATGTTCCATGGAAGCTCTTAAGTGAGAATCCAATAAATATTTCAAAACTCCTGTCCATGTCTGAATTATGTCAAAAAACAAACAAACATATCACCCTGTTTCTGAAAATGAATCTCTATAGAAGCATATCTTTATGCTGATATCAATGCAAAAAAGTAACTATACATAAATACACATTTAAAACCATATTCATTTTAAAATGACCTTGCTCTACAATTACACATTTCTTTTTTAAAAAATCATTTTAAAACCATGTACCAAACAGCAACCCTGTTTTTATGGGTTATTATTTTACCTAAACAGAAAATCAAGGGTGATCACGAAAGCAGTGAAAATAGGAGCAACTTTTGACTTTCCTGCCGTCCTTTTTTTCCTTTCTTTTCCTTCCAAATGGTTGTGCTGAATGGAATAGGGAGTGAGAGCTTGTGATACTGACTGGGAAACTGTCCTGAATGTTGAAATGAATATAAGTGCAACTGCAGCCAGTAGCACAGAAACAGCCATAACTTTCCCAAATTTAATTCTCTTTAGGATTAATGAATCTTGGATTTTGGACACGTTCTTTAAGTTAGCCCTTTGAAGGGCCTTGATTCAAAAATTGTTTCCCTACAATCCACTGTTTTCCTCATATAAGCATCAATGAAAGTTTTTAGTAGTATATAGGGTTGTATTTCTGTTTTTTAATTGATCAGATCCTTGTCTAAAAAAAGGCCCAGGGTAGATGCCTAATATTTGGGGTGGGGGGAAGTGGGAGGGGAAATGGAGAAAGAATAAATCATCCTGAAGTTTTTTTTAATGATTTATAAATTTCAGCAGTTCTTCAACTTATTTGATTTACGTTCAGTAGTTCATCTTTAATATCTTTGGTAACACCAGATGAACAATGTTGTTTTTAAGTTTCAGATGCATCTTAGAAAAACTGTTGATGGACAATATAGAATGAGAAGATTGGGACTGTTTTGTATTAAAAATATTCAAATAAAGATAATCTCTTTTTCAAAATAGTTTTTATTAGACATTTTCCAACAATTAAAAGCATATTTACATTTCCAACAATGTTGCAGCATCGTCTTCATTCATATTCATATATCAATTGCTATATTACTTTTATTTCTATTGTCTAGCCAGATATGCCAGGCATCCCAGACTAGATAGTACTCAGTTTCATTTTTATCTTTTAACTCAAGGGTTAGCCTGTCCATCTCTGTGCAGTCCAGGATCTTTCTTATCATTGTTCCCTCAGGTGGTATATTCTCTTGTTTCCAGGACTGTGCATATACAATCCCGGCCACTGTTATTATATGTAAAATAATATATACATCTGCTTTAGCATAACTTTCCTTAATATTCCTAATAAGAACAGTTCCAAATAAGGATAATTTCAATATACTTTTATTTTTGAAATAGAACAAGAAGGGCAATGGATTATGTAATAGTTAAATAATCTTGATTAATATATTTCAGATTATTATTCTCCTGGGAAAATTTATATAACTTGATAAACACCATCTCCACTACACCACACACAAACAACAAACAAGTATAAGAGACATAACTAATTCTAAAGTAATAAAAGCATTAATTTAAAAATAATTTTAAAAATGGCACTAGTCTGTGAGATTTACTATAAAGAATTATGCATCTGTCCCATCACAGAATATGCATGCTGATGGATATTTTTTTTTTTAATTACATTTATATGCCGCTCTTCTCTGGAGACTCAGGGCGGCTTACAGTCTTTAGAGCACCATGCTAAGTGCTCGGCAATAGCCTTTATTCCATTGTATATGCCTGCTTATTACTAGGGCCTTTTTGGGCCCCCCCAAGCGGCATTTTTACAAAGTCAGCTTATTGCCCCCAACAATCTTGGGTCCTCAATTTACCTACCCCGAAAGGATGGAAGGCTGAGTCAACCTTGAGCCTGTTGGGATTCGAACCTGCACTAATTGCAGGCAATTGAGCTAAGTGCTAGATGATTAACAGCCTGCACCACCAAGGATATGGACATGGATATGGATTAAACATGGACACATATCAAGATTTATCAAGATTGTATGACTGTTACATAATTATGGTAAAAAGATTTGCACTAGTTCCCAGCTTCTCTCTACTCCTACACTTGCTGGAAATAGCAACGGTTTTAAAAAATAATGACTCTGAAAGGTGAGAAAATCCACTTACTAATAATCAAAAGGCAAATGAAAGGATGTTGGAAAACTACTGAGGTTAGGAATCATTAAGAAGACTCTAGAGATAACAAAGATTGAATTGTATGCTATAAAAATATGATAAATAATAAATAAATAAAAGGCTACAATGATTTTTTTCATGATCCAACATTCAGGGAAGACATGGCTATAGAGAATACTAGTCTTGTTCTAGTCATGTCAGAGAAACACATTGAAATTATATGAAAATTTCAGACACTAATAATTATTTAAATATATTAGCTTCATTTTTCATGCTATTAATTTTAATAAATAATAACAATAATAATCTTTTCAAGGACAATTGATACAGCAAAAATGAAAGAAAAACTGAAATTATCTTACACAGCTCACTGGAAAGATTTATATTAACTCTGTTCTGCAGACAGATGACTTTGACTATTCATTATATATATCTTGATAGGAAATAATATTATTGAATAAAAAAATCAAATGTATATGCATATCTTATAAATGCTTGTTAAAATTAAATCAAGCCTAATTTTGAATGAACACAATTGGATATTTTTGTATTTAATTCAGAAACTCATTTTTCCTTTAAACTGAGTATTCAGTTTGGTTAGGAATGTTCTTGATTTGGAATGTTTTTAATGGTACAACATATTTTTGGAACAAGCAGCTCATGTTTTCAAAATGTATTAGTAATAGATATATAGTTGCTGGATACTTACAAGCATCACGAAAAAAAAGAAATTAAAAACCGCAAATCCTAGAAAACTATGTATTGAATGCTAATGATTTCTTGTACTATGAAGTAAATACTTATTCACTGGCTATAATGACTCACCTTATGTATTAAACTCCTACAACAAATGATAGTGGGCAACACCATATGCTTGATTTGTTAAGCATTCTCAAACACATTAAAACCAACCTTTTTTTAAAAAAAATCATCATTTCAAAATACATTTTATGTATATGCTCGTGTATCTTGAGCTCACAGCAACCAGCTGTTAGAATAAGTCAGCCAATAGCTGACTACAGAAAATGCAAATCAGTCAGTATTCACTCATTTGATTTTAATTTTTCCAATCCCATAGATTAATTCTCCCACCCCAGAGTTTTGAATATTCCATGCATATGCCATCAGTCTTTCTTAATGAAGTATATTTTTAACTTTCTGCCTCTACATTGGTTTTAAATGTGCATTTTTATGGTGACTAGCACAGAGGAGCTTTCAAGACAAGATTCATTTCTGAAACAATCCACTGATGTATCTATCAACCCCACTTACCTGGCATCAAATCAGTTTTGTCAGTAAGTGCTATTCCCATTGCAGAAAAACCCTGTAAGAGTTTTTTGGTAAGGCATTATTCCTGAAACTTTGGTTGATTGAAGCAACACTGAAAATTTGGGACCAGTGACATGCCAAGTAGCCTGTTCAAGAATTTTTTTAAGAAGTCATTAATAAACAGGAACTCTGTTTTGTCAGACCTGCAACAACTTAAATCTTTAAATAAAAATGATTCTTGGCTCAATTTCTTGAGAAAGGTACAGTTTATTAGAGATCAAGTGCATTGCAGTAGTGTAAGTCAGAGCTGAGAATCAGATGTGAAAATCCCGAAATTCTACTTTTTTCCTTCCTTAACTATCTCTACATCACCCACCCCAGGGTAACCAATCAGATTCAAGATGTTTTCATAACTGTTGTTCAAGTGCAGTTGGTATGAGCCCCCTCCTTCTTCTAGCTGGGTGACCTCAAGGAGATACAGCACTTACTTCAGTTTCCCAAAGCATTCCCCACTTCATTCCCCCCTTCCCACAATTCATTGCAGCCTGTCACTGCATAGCAACAAACCACAAGCAAGCATAAGGTGGCAGCTATACGAACATAGGATTCAATCACAAGCAAAATATAATAGTTTATATACCTGAGTCACTATTTATTTATACTTTGTCTATACCTTATAAACAAATAATTCAACAAATTCATAAATGTTCTGTGTTCTTTTTCAATTCTGCATGTATCATTAAAATTATGGTTACCCCTACGCATTCTCTTCATCATTATATAAATCTTGACCCATATTTTCTTTTAAATACAAGTAACGTACTTCTGTAAACTGCACCATAATATTAGTATATTTTCTTATCTTTGTCTTGCTCTGGGTAGGCTGCTGGGTTGTGAATGCAAATAGTAAAAGAAAGCTCTTTTTTCTATTCACAACTAGAGGCTTATATATTTCTTATTGGATCTACAAAGAAGGAGAATTTAAATGATTCCCCGAAATAGTATATTCTTAAACCAAGATTTTGCTATGCCATATGTATTCAGAACAAATAGCCATATAGTCAGACAAGTAATATTATACAGGTACCTAGTTATAAGAATGACTTATATGCAAGTCACACGATGGATATTTTTGTAAATGCAGATAGTCATGCCAGGAGAGCAAAATATGATAGGAGAAAAGTCTAGTTTTCTCTCCATTTAATATGGCTCTGTTTGTAATTAAACTTTCTTTCTCCTCCTTAAAAAACTGTTTCTTTTTCTACCCCTTACTTCCAAGATTACTACTGATACTGCTTCTCTACTCCTACCCACCTGACACCTGTTAATATTAAGGAAGGTATCTTGCACCCATGGATACATATTCATTTTATGTATTTCCTTTCCTTCTTCTCTACTCCCTGAGCTAACCTTCCTTCCATTATGAAGATCTTTTAAGCCTGGTTTCATTACAGATTCCACACATCATGGAAAAAAACATTATCTCTTTCTGTGATCCATTTACTTACATTTTTCTATATTTTCTTAGCATCCCAGAATTTTTATTCTCTGCTTCTGATTCCCAGTTAATGACATGCACAACCAGACTTTTAGCACTTAAGCTAAATTATTGCAATTTTTGTTCCTCATGGCAAACCCTTACCACTTTGCATCAGGTTCATCCATTTTTCAACTTTAATGCAATTTTCTGGTTTATAGTTATTTTTGAAATTAACATCTTATCCAACAAGATAATTGTCAATTTACTTTTTCTTTATTTCCCCCTCAATTTCTTCCTTATACCTGCCCATTAGTCCGAACTGAATAAAATCTTGGGATTTTATTATTTTCTATTCTTTCAACTGGTTTCTACAGTCTACTTCAGCTTACATAAATAATATCTCCAACTTCTAAAGAAAGTAATCATAATAGTGTTTCTGCTTTTCTTGCCTCAACTTAGATTGCTCTAATGTATTCCCTTGATAATTTAAAGCTTTAATAAGATTCTGTTAATGGTAACCTTCATTTTAAATGTTGTCCCATTAACAATTGGGCTGTTGATTAATTGCCTAATATAGAAGTGCGTATTTCTCTAAGCCAGACTTTAAAAGGGATAGATTAGCTCAATGTGCATTCAATTGTTACTGAGCTGGAGAGATATTTTTATTTTTTACACAAGGATAGTAAGGTGTTATTTAGTTATTTAGTTTAGTTTAGTTTACTTTATTGTCATTGCATCTTGTACAATGAAATCAACACCATGTTCAGTGCACATCATGACCATGACCATGAAAATAAACACAAACACACATCCTTCACACTCCACACATTGAACCGAAAATCCCCAACACCACACCAATATTGCACTATACGGTAAAATTCAAAAGAGCTATTGCCCTGGGATAGAAGATGTTTTTTCAGCCTATTTGTGCTTGTTTTCATTATTCTGTACCATCTGCCAGATGGTAATAGTTCAAAAAAGGGTTCCCAGGATGAAATGGATCTTTGAGAATGTTTTGAACTTTCTTAAGGCAGCGGGACCTATAAAGCTCTTCCAAAAAGGGAAGAGGGCAACCAATGATTTTCTGGGCAATGACATTAACCCTATGGATTGTTTTTCTATCTGCCACTGTGCAATTGGCAAACCATACGGAGGTGCAGTATGTTAAAATGCTCCGATGATGCAATGGTAGAAGGTCAGCAGCAGTTTTTTCATTCAGTTGTTGTTTTCTGAGAAGTCTCAGGTAGTATAATCTCTGCTGGGCCCTTTTGACCAGGGCTGCAATGTGGGCACCCCAGGTCAGGTCCTCTTTTAGGGTAACACCCAGAAATTTAAACTGGCCACTTGCTCCACTCGGTCTCCATTGATAAGCAAGGGCTGGATGTCTGATCTATTCCTTCTATAATCCATTATAAACTCCTTGGCCTTATTGGTGTTGAGGACCAAGTTATTGTCTCTACACCACGAAAGCAAATTCAACCTCATCTCAGTAGGCAGAGTCATCTCCCCCCACTGTTGTATCATCTGCAAATTTAGCAATAGTATTACTAGCATGAGTGGGAATGCAGTCATGCACATAAAGAGTATGAGTAAGGGACTCAACACACAATCCTGTGGTGTACCAGTGTTAAGAATAAGGGCTGAAGAGGTATGATTATCAATCTGACCAGACAGGAAATCCATAATCCAAAGGCAGGTTGAATTAGAAAGCCCAAGGTCCAGAATTTTAGACACTAGTCTATGTGGAAGAATTGTGTTAAATGCAGAACTAAAATCCACAAAAGCATCCTCACATAGCCCCCGCTGATCTAGATGAGTCAAAGCAGTGTGAAGAGTGATGGCTATAGCATCCTCTGTAGATCTATTTTTTCTGTATGAAAACTGGTGTTATCAATGTATGCGGAAGACCAAAAATGATGTGCCGGCAGACCAATTTCTCAAAGCACTTCATGATGATAGGAGTAAGTGCCACTGGTCTGTAACCATTGAGGTTATTGATAGGGAACTTCTTTGGCAGTGGAACAATGGTGGAAGCCTTCAAACAAGATGGAATAGTGGACTGGGATAAAGACCGATTGAAGATCCTGGTAAAGACTCCAGCCAATTGATCAGCACAGTCTTTAAGCACTCGGCCAGAGATACCGTTAGGACCGGAAGCCTTTGTAGGGTCCACAGCCCTCAGAATGGTCCTCACCTCCAGTTTCTCCACAATGAGGTAGGGGCTACAATTGACTGGTAGTTGTATTTTATCTATCTCTGATGTCTCCAGTGAGCAAAAAAATGATTCAATTCCTCTGCCAATGAAGCATCCTCAGCAGGGATGACATTGGTCAGTTGATGGTTTGTAATTTATTGAATCCCTCGCCACACCTGCTAATGTTATTGCTATAACTCAATCTTCCTCTTATAATCAGTCTTGGCCTTCTGAATACCTTTCTTCAGATTAGCTCTGGCATCACTGTATCTTGCCCCATCACCAGACCTAAAGGCCTTGGTCCTGTCATGCAAGAGGCTCTGGACTTTCTTGGTCATCCAGGGTTTCTGATTGGAATATTGATTTCAGTTCATTGTTTTGTTCAGAGATCCAAATTAAAGTGCCTACAACAGATGGCTGTTCATTCAGTAAAAAAGATTCTGCTTCTCTGGTCAATTGATTTCATTGAAAAACAGCTCATATTGCTAGAAATTAACCAGATTTGCCTTCCTTTATTATAAACCCATTATTCCATTTCAGGCCTCCAGGGATAATAGATAGGATGTCTGTGTAACCTATGCAGTATCCTCTCTGGTACTTCAAAAGCACCATTATATCCCTGCCCTCTTGTTAAGACTAAAAATAATTCACTCTCTTTCATGTATTCCAGGAAGAAAATGGTGGGCTATCATCTATCTCTTTCAAATATGCAAGGTTACTTAATATTTGAATACATGTTATACTCTTTTCAATGGCTTTTATTTGACAAAACCAACTCTACATTTTAAAGCATCACTAGTATAGTGTATTTCATTAAAATAAAAGCCACGGAAATTATTTTAGCAATAGATTATATTTGCCTCTCTGTACTTTTATCTTAGATCACTCTTGGCTCAGTTTAGAAGCTAACCAACTTCTGTTAAATAATTCAATATTCTCTTTCAGTTCCTGTGTCTATCCATATAGATCTGTTACTTCTTCTTATAGAGATACTCAATATATTGTAATATACCTTTTCTTGCTTTCTTAATAATTCCTGGAGATTAAAACATACATTATTTACAGGGCATATTTGCTAACATTACTCCTTACCCTCCTCCTTTAACTAAAACCAAATGTTTCAAGTCAGAAATTATCTATACCCTGGATTCAGTCAATTAAGAAGCATTCCTCCTTTTTTGGTATCTGGATAGTTGAATTTTTACCTTTCTTTTATTGAATATTAACCTGGTTCTCTTGCATGCTTCATGAATTAAGGTCAGGATCTCCTGGTTCTGATAGTTGCTATATAATATCAGTTTTGGATACTTTATGCTTATCTCAAGACAGATAATGAATTAACTATTATAGTGAAATATCATATGTTCAGGGTAGTTGCCTCATTTAACAGACAGATAACAGATAATCAGAATTGGAAGGAACCTTGTAGGTCATCTAGTCCAACCCCCAGCCCAAGTGGGAGACCATACACCATTTCTGACAAATGGCAGTCCAATCTCTTCTTGAAAGTCTCATATGATGATGCTCCCACAACTTCTGAGGGCGAGGTGTTCCATTGGTTGATTGTTCTGTTAGAAAGTTTCTCCTTATTTCCAAGTTAAATCTCTCCTTGTTCAGTTTCCATCTATTATTCCTTGTCTGGCCTACAGGTGCTTTAGAAAATAGCTTGACCCCTTCTTCTCTGTGGCAGTCCCTCAAATATTGGAACACTGGCATCATGTCTCCCCTGGTCCTTTTCTTCATTAGACTAGCCATGCCCAGTTCCTGTAATCGTTCTTTGTATGTTTTAGTCTCCAGTCCCCTAATCATCCTGATTGCTCTTTTCTGTATTTGGGAGTTACTGCTTTAGTCACAATTCCAGGTGATCAAAGTTTGTGTTTTGTGTGAAACAGTTTATTCCAGGCTTAGGTAAGCTCTGCCTTGATGTTGGGAAAACTCGGGCAGCATTATCATCTTCTTCTTTTTTTTTTTAATAAAATTTTATTTGAGTTTTCACAAAAAAAAAAAAAAACCAATACAATTAAAACATCTTTTTTGAGAATAGCATGGTCCCAGGTTATCACTTCTCTATACAGACACAAACTCAATTTCATATTCATCTTTATATTCTATTCCATATCTTCTTACTATTTTAACTTTTTCTCCATAACTTTAATTTAGTCAATATTCTTATCGCATATCTGAATCCAATTATATAGCTTTTTCTAAACTCCAATGTCTTTCTACTTATTGTATACTTTATACTTTATCTGCCTGTTCAAATTTCATGTCATTTTTTATCATTAAACAAATTTTAAAATATGACATCTTTATATCTCTTAAGATACACACTATATTCTTTAAACAAAATATATATAACAATAGTAGATAAGATACTCATTCCCCTCCAATTCAATTCTATCATCAATATTAGTTTATTTTCAATTATCTCACATCCAAATTCAATTATATGTCTTTTTGCAATCTTAATATCTTTCTATTCATCACATTTACACTTTTATCTGTCCTGTTTCAATTTCATATTGTCTTTTCTCATTAGACAAATTTTTCCCCTGTAATTACTAATTGGAGTATGCACCTTTATATCTTTAAATTTTATCCATTCAACTCTTATTTAAACTTCAGTTTATGCCTTTAGAGTTATAACATTCTGTATAATACATAATTTCCAATCAAATTCTGCTTGGTACATTCTTAAAATACACACTATGTTCTTAAAACTAAAAAGAATAAATATATTAAAAATATATTTTAAAAAATATAGCAATAATAGATACAACACTCATTTCCTTCCAATTCAATTCTATTAATATCAGTTATAGTCATGCTTCCTTGGAAACACGTATAAACAATTATCTCATATCTAAAATCAATTATATTTATACCTTTATGTATAAACTTTTCATGGTTAATCAAAGTGTTCCCCTCCTTTCCTAATTCCACTCTTTCTTATTCCATTTACTTATTAACGAACATTCCATTGCATTACAATAAGTATTTTATCCATCATTTTAATCACACATTTTCTCATATTTTCTAAAAAATATTTCTATTTCTAACATAACAGTACTACTATATGTACCTTTGCAGAATCCTTTTTTCAATTAAATTCTCACCCATCTCTAAATAGGCTTATTATTCCAATTCTTATGCCTTTTCCCTGTTTCTCTATATCCTGTTTCTGTCTTTTATAGTTTCTTTCCCTTTCCTTCTTCCCCCTCATCTTCTCCCTCTTTTTTGCCCCCGTGTCTCTCTACTTCTAATTCTATCTCCTGTAATCCTCTCTTCTGTTGCTTAGTATTGTAATTATTTTTCAAATTATTCTTTTTTTTTATTGTTTTTTTTTTAAGTCCTAAATTTTCCACTCTCTTTTCCAACTTTCCCTTTTTTCCCCTCATACAAGGTTACTTGATCATTAAAGATGGCTTCTTCTTTGTCCCGATCTTCTTGCTCCATAAGTATTCTTGTTGTTTTTCATAGTTCAGGATCTCCGTTTCTAAAAATTGAAATATGAAGCCAAAAGAACCCTTTCCTTCTAATGCATCTTTTTTTAAGTTCCATTTTCAGTACTTCCTAGAGTGTTGCCATTTTAAACACTTTTAAACAACCAGCCGACTAATTTTAATCATTTAAATCCAAGAGCCAAAAATCCAAAAATCACCAAAAAGTCCAAATAATCCCAAGCTGTTACTTCTTGCTTCTTTTTCCACTTTCTCTTCCTGAGGGCTCTATTATTTTGTTGCAAAGTTTCAGTTAGAATGTATCTTTTAGGTATCTTGTTAAGTTTCGCTGTAAGTTCTTTTTAATTCCAGGCAGTCTCCTCCATTTTCCAGATCCCGCCTTATTCTATTCTTGCTTTTTCTCTCCTTTTCCTTCTTTTAAATATTTAAGTATCCAAGAATCTTTATCTTTTATCCCTTTGACATTTTATGTCCAGCTTAATTACCTATTATTGTCAAAGCGGATTTTTTTTTCACTTTCTCTTAACTGTCACTATAAGGAAAGGAGGGAGAGGAAAAAAAAACCAAATCATTTCCCTTTCGTCTCTCCTTCACTGCTTTCAAATCTTCCTTGGAACAAGTTAATTTTTTATAGTTAAAATTCCAGGGTAACTTACGTTCTTGCTTTTGAATTCAACCCAGTCAGCCAAAACTTTCTCTTCTTATCTTCCTCCTGCACTTTCTTTTCTGGTTGAGCTCTTCTTTGTGGTGGCCATTTTTAGCCACGGCTACAACATCTTGGGAAAGGGAGTAAATATCAGATTGGGAGGGAGATTTGAAACACATTCTTATTAATACATGTAGGAAGCAACACACTCTTTCTAGAAACTTTTCTTCAGGAATGATCAAAGGAATACTTCCTAGCAATAAAAAAATATCTCATCTTCCTAGCAATATAAAAATGTTTGCATAACAATAGTAATTCAACAGTATTTCACTAATTTGCTTCAGTGTTTAATAAACTGAAACAGAGTCAGAAATAAATATATTCAGCTCCTAAAGAGGCATATTGTGATAAATCAGTCACATTGGAACTGCTCTTGAAATGGTTGAAAATCCCGCTGTTAAGTGTCCAAAATGTATACTTTCAGCACTGATGCAGTGATACCAAGGACTGAGACTGAGACTGTGGATCTGAATTTGGGGATATTTTGATAGAATGATGACTTGCTTCAGCTTAGAAATTGAATTGCTCAGCACTCTCAAGAACTTTTTTAAAGACTGCATGAAGACAGAAAGACTAGCTTTGAACCTATTATCTATTTTTGATGAAAACTTTACTGATTCATATACCACCAAGTATAACATGTTATTTTTTAAATTATGAAAATCACCAGCATACTTATTACCTTGATGTTCTTCTGATTTATAATCCAAGCCAACATAGATTGTAACATGCTGACTGAGAATCCCAGATTTTGTATATTTTAATTCTGATTTCAAAGAGTTCAACAATGAAAATTTTATTGCTTGACTTCCTGCATTTCATAACTTTTTCATTAAGAAACTGAGATGCATTGAGAGAAATGTTAAGCTGAGGAGCTTAATGGAGTATGAATTATGAGGAAATGGAAAGAATGAGTTATAGTTCATACTGTGGAAGGGAAAGATGTCAAGGCAGAAAAACAGTAAGAGAATACTGCATATTCATATGCTGCTTGTGGATTTCACAATAAACATCACAATAACATTATATACAATGACTATGATGAGAATTGAATGTTGGTCTAGACATACTTTGATCTTACATATGTACTTTGCTATTGCGGAAAATGATTTGTCAGAACAAAAGGCAATGGCTGTAGCTCCCTGCTTATTTTAATATTTGTTCTGTAAGCCATTGAAATCCCTATTTCCTATTGTGATACTGGAACATTATGCTTGGTGTTTACTTATAACATTCATTTGCAAAGTACTTAATGTAGTTTGCATATCAGTAATCTGAACAAATTATATGAAGCAATTTATAGAAGAAAAATGAGATCAGAATCATAGTTTTGTCTAAGGCTAGCTAATGAATTGATGATTAAACAGACTTGAGTAAAGCAAGTCCACTATTCAGCTCCTAAATTTTTCAATGTATGCATATTTTTAAAAAATGTAACTCTTTTTAATTGTTATTGCTTTTAAAATAACAGAGGAAGAAAAAGAAATCAAAATGTAGAAACATAAAAATGCATACATAGCTAACTTTAAGAAATGCTTAAAATAAGTGAAAAACTATTGCATAAAAATGCAAAATATAAATTATAATAAATTATTAGTAATCTGTTACAATTCTATATAAGATTATATAAACAACATTATTAAATTCTGTATATGTATATTAACGTATATAACTATGCCTTTTTAAACTATTGTATTATGTATAAATTCCCATACTTCATTATATTCATCCATACAAGGATAACTGATAACCATTTACTCAATGGTTTGAAGACCTTATTTCCTACTTATGAACGGATTGTCTATAGTCATAAACATTGTATGAATAGATGTAATGAGATGTGAGATTCTTTTATAAAATGGAATTAAAATAGGACAAAGATCCACCCCAAAATATGATAAGAACAGCTATTAATGTTTGTTCTTCTAGCAGGTGATATTCAGTAAAGGGGCGAAATATAACCATGGGAATCAATTGAATCCATTTCTTTTGCTTGTCCTAATGACCAACACTGTATATCACCTTATTCTTAAAGAAGAAAAAGGCTCCTCAGTCATGGCAAGGCAGACTTCTCAAGCAGACTTCTCTGTCAAGAGAACAATATGGGCCATTAATGTGACTGTCTGATATTCCCTAAGTCTTCAGACATGAAAACACCAGCAGGTTCTGACCAAGATCTCTGTGACAAATCTGTCTTTTTATCTTTCTTGGAGTAGAATGCAAAACACTTCCAAGGAAAATTTAGATTGGAAATGTTTGCTTCTTGGCTTTTTGGCTAAGATTAAGTTTTGGCTAAGATTAAGTGTGTGTAGCTTGGAAAAACATCCTACTGACAAAAGATAAGGAGATTGATTACAGCACTGTAATATGTTTTTAACTCTTCATCTATAAATCTTTTAAAGGCAGGTATTATACTGTCCTCTGGAAAGCCTCTCAAATAAGTGCTTTCTTTGTGCACTATTTCACCCTTAATATGTGCAGTAAGAAATGTGTCTGTTCTTTTTACCTGATTTGAAGATAAGCCACCTACCGTATTTAAATGTTCCATTCTGATCATTTTGCAAATCTCAAACTATCTGTTGCAATGTTTGAACATTTACATTAAGCTAGGCTCTCTTCTTGGTTTTCTCTTTCCATGTATGATGGCAAGAAAATAATTATACCTCCTTAACTGGGGAGATAGTTAGCTAGTTCCAGTCCAGCTGAGGTAATATCCTGTAAACTATAATATACATACTTTCAAAGGGTAAATTATATGGTTCACTTCATCCTTTCCAAACAATTTACTGACAACCTCATGTTCACTAAACTGAAACTTGTTCCTCCAATGGATGGATAGAGTATACTGGCAGCTTCAGATCAAAATGGATTTAATTAGCAAACTGTCTTTTAAATTTATGCAGAATTAGGAAGCATTTTCTTCACTAAGCTAAGATATATACTGAAATAGCTCTACCACAACCCTAATTGCTATCACAAATAACAATATAGTGATACACATTAGAATCAGAGAAGAAATATTCCTTACTGCTACTCAATAGTGCTTGCCATGGTTTAAAAAAGGTTGATTTTATTTTCACCAATTTTGTCATCCACTGTTACAATACATATATCAGGGAATATCGCTTTTTAAAAACTCTCTACAAATCAAGAAGTCTTGGGTTTTGATGACTGGCTAAATATCTTTAACAATGAATGAGAGCCTGTTGTTTGGATAACCTTTCATACTATAGATTTCAACAACATTGCTAGATCAAGTGGTAGGAAAATCTATAATTGCACTTAAAATTTCCCAGAATCTTTTTTTTTCTGAAAGGAAATTAAATTAATAGGATACTTTATCTCTGTAGTACTTATATCAAAAGTTCTCATACCAGCTAGTGATATGGCTCTTTTATAAGTCATTGCCATGTTCTAGATCATGGGTGTCAAACTTGCAGCGTCATGTCATCACATGAAGTTTTGCAACATTTTTTCCCTTCGTGAACCTGGGGTGGGCATAGCCTACATGTGACACATCCAGCCCATGGGCCCAGGTTGATACCCCTGTTCTTGATGACTGAATCACAGTATATACTAATTCTTAATTCTAATTATTTGACTTTAAATAGAAGCAATACGTCATTTCTTGAAAATATTTATATATTGTTTATTATATAACTCTTGAAGCAGTTACAAGTGTTAGTTTATTAGCAATAACTGTTCTCACTAAGTATTCAATAAAGAATGCAAACATACTTATTTTAGACTTGTTTCAATTTTAGCAATTTTCATAGTCTTGTGAATGTATGTATATATGTATAGGCATGTGTGTGTTTGTGTGTGTATGTGTGTATGTGTGTGTGCATGTGTGTATGCATTTATACTTGTTTGTATGTGTATATTTGTGCATTGCTCTAGATGATAGTGTCTGCTTTTGAAGAAATAGAGTATAGTGCCATAAAAGTATTTGTTAAGATTCTTCATTGTTACAGTAGTAGTAGAGACTAGAAATCAAATGAAAAAAGATTGGATGGCTTAGAAATCTTTGAGAGAAGACAACTGAGAGGGAGCGTGACAGCACTTTTGAATTACTTAAAAGGTTTCTGATAGAGGAAGAACAGAACTTATCCTCTTTTCTTTCAGGTATGAGAATAGTTGATTTATGTTACAAAAAACTGATTTAGATTGAATGTTTTAAACAATGTCCATAAAACAACACAGAATCAACAGCAAAATCAATTATTGAAAGAGGTAATGGGCTCCAGCTTAGTTGAAGGCTAGATAATCATCTATCTAGAAAGCTTTAATATGACTTTCTATATTGAGCAGAACATTGCCTTGATAGTTTGAATTGTTCCTTCCAACATTAAAATTTTGTGATAGATTCCTTTATTTGTAATATATATATAAACACAGTCCATAGTAACAACATAGCATGATTTTGATCCTAACGGTATTGTGAAGGTTTTAGAGCAAATATCATCATTCAGTCTTTAAGATCTCCAGAATCTTGTTCAGGAATTATTATCTACCATATGCTTAAACCTCATCAAGTTGTACCAATCATAAAACATCCATTACATCAGTTACAAGAGTATTTAAAGTACAGGTGTATGCACATTAGCTTCTACCAAATCAGATTCCTTGGTAAATACAAAGAAACATTCACTGAAAAACAAATTGGATATATATGCCCATGTTTTCTTGAAAATATGATCCACCCCAAAAAGAAGCCCTATCATGTTTTTGAATGCATGTGCTAAAATTAAGCCATACCCCACAAAATTAATCCTAATTAAGAACCCAACTCGGGGTGCCAGGGGTGGGGCAAGGTGGACAGGTAAAAATTAAGCTAGAGTGGGGATGGGTGGTGGTGGACCTGCCCTACTTACCAGGCCTACATATCCCAACACCAGACTCACCTTGTAGGGCCACTTCTCCTGTGGCCACTTGCTGCCATTTGCACGCATCACCCTCCCCCCGGCCTCCATTTTGCCATAAGAGCCTTCTGGAAAGTTCTCTGAAGCTAAGAAATAGGGTCCAAATTGATGTGGACAGCAACTCTGGCTTCTGCTTTGCCTACAGATGCCTTCCAGAAAGCCCTCTGTAGCCGATAAAAGAGTTCAGGATCGATCTGGAGCTCTTTTATCAGATACAGAGGGCTTTCTGAAAGACATCTGAAGGTGAAAAGGAAGCCAGGGGGGAGGCGCATGCATCAATCTGGACCTCATTTCTTGGCTTTTTGGAAGTCATCTGAAGATGAAACGGATGCTAGGGGTGCTACTCGCATCAATCTGGAGCCCATTTCTCAGCTTCAGAGAGCTTTCTGGAAGGCTCTGATGGTGAAATAGAGCCTAGGGGGCAATGCATGCGAGTGGCGGAAAGCAGCCTCAGAAGAAGTGGGCCGACAATGGGCTCTTGCTGGGTGAGGATGTCGGGGCTGCTGCCACGAGGTGAGTCAATAATTAGACCCATTTTTTGGGGGGGGGGCCAAAAGAAAATAAAACCTTGTCATATTTTTGAGGAAACAGAGTAGATATGCAGAACTGCCTCCTTTATGATATATCCACTGTATGCATAGATGTCTCTGTTGATTGGATATTACCTATTAATAAACATTACTTTAGAAAACAAAAAGGGGATATATGTGATTTAAAAAATATATTTAAATAAGATAGTAGGATATTCAAAATTAAATGATCTAAAAGCACTTGGATGCTAAGACTTTTTGTTTAGTTGGTTAATCTATGAATGTTGGAGTGCTAGTATTATGGAATACTGGAATTTTAAATTTTGTAATTCTATAACTGAAGGGATTCAGCCGGATTCTTGTATTTAATCTGTTTTTAAATTGTATATATTCCATTTTTAGTAGGCTGTACACCGCCCCGAGTCCCTTTTTGGGAGAGGGGGCGGTATAGAAATTTAAATAAATAAATAAATAAATAAATTATTAGTGCTAAATGATTAGTTGATACATTGTTTTATTATTATCACAACTTTGACTTGTGATTTTGCTTTTGTTTATGATTATTATATGTTCCTATATTGTTTTATACTTTATTGATACTAAACTTAGCATCAGAAGGATTGAACACACATAAAATCATGTGTGCTAAATAAATAATTTGACATATAAGAACAGTGAACATATGATCCATCTCACATGATATTTGAAGTAATATAATATTTCAATTCATCTCCCAGCAACTTGATGTGATAATATTGTATTATTAGTACGCAACTGCTGATAGATAAAAATGGGATACTGTGAGTTTCTTGAGCGAGTGGATAGTGGATAGTTGCAAAGAGATGGAGCCGGGAACATCAGTTGCAAATGAGGAACTGAATGAATTGCTGGCTATGTAGGCTGGAGAAGAGGCTACAGTGGATCAGTGGTCAAGAAGAGGAGTTACTGTTCCCACTTGATCCTAGATCATACAGGAATGAATGGAAGAAAGTTCAAGGGAGGTCAGCAAGGCTACTTGTGATGAGGCAGCCTCAAGCTTCCTAATGAGGTGCACTTATTAGTTTAGTGTTTGGAACTGAAAGTTGTGGGAGTCAACTGTTCATAATTAGTCATTCTGTGATGACCCAGGGTGTGACACAAAGACAACAAAGTCAAATAAGCATACCTCCAACTTTGCCCCCAATGTCCAGACCTTTTGCTGGAGAAAAAACTCTTCCAAGAAGGAAATTCAGTCTGAAAATAAAGTACGTACAACTTGTAAATAAAAATCTACACAAAACCATGCTGCAGAAATTAACTTGACAGGGCAGGATAAGAAATTGCAGACTTGAAAGGCCAACAAAACACACACAGTTGAGAAGATGCCAGGAACCCAGATAAGCCTCAACAATAACAGATAACTCACAATTTTGCTTCCAACAACTTTGCTGTGTGTAGCTTCCCTTTTTAAACACTGTGTTCCCAGCTGCAGCTAATACAGGGAATCAGGATCCTTTCCTCCCCCGTAAGCCACACAATTCACATTGCTCCCTTCTCTTTTCCTCCCTGCATGCCCTAGGATGAAGAGGGGGTGGCCCTGAGTCTTCTTCTGAATTCTCTCTGCCTTGCTCTACCTCTCCTGTGTTCTGCCCAGCTGGATTTTGCCTTTCCCCAGTTTTTTCAACAGCCAACGGAGCCACACTCCCACTCCTTGTCAACTGCTTGGCCTCCCCCTTGGAATCAGATTCTGATAGGGGCATGACACATTCATGTGTGCTTTGGAGTTCCTTGACCTATAGATTTCTTTGTACCTTTATTCCTTTGAATCTGTGCTTTGGACTTATGGATTTGTATTGAGCTTATCATGCTGTGATATCATTGACTCTATGCTGATTGTCTAACATCGTTGACTAATTATTGACTTTGCTGGGCTTGAACTCCATTGACTTTGCTGTGAATAGATTCCTGAGGAACTGCACTTGCAATTGGGACCTGGAGAATGACAAAGGGGCTAGATGATGTGGAATAAATAAACTTTGCTTGTGTGTGGGCATATGTAGACTGGCATAGAACAATCATACTGGCTGTCACTTAAAGTTTGTAATATAGTTTACCATTTTTGTACAAAAGTGTGTACAAAGCTACAGATTTCAATGTATAAAATGTATGAAATGTGTTACACATATGGAAAAATATATATCTTTTTATCATTCTATATCTTTGAAGAAATTTGTACAAAAAAACTTACACCTTTCAGTATGAACCTTTAAAAAGATTTTAGATAATAGGGAAAATACATTTTTAAATTAAATTGACTAATTCACAAAATCAGATTTCAAGAGATGCTGAAATTTACAGAAATCCCAATTGTTATCTTAAGAGTTACTCATAATACTACTGTCAAGTTCTTCTAGTAGTTTTAAGGCTAGGCAAGAATCCCACAGGACAGAGGTAATAATGAATATGTTTATTCATCCTGGTTTCATCTGAAATTAGATTAACTCTTCACACATTGGGTCCAGCAAATAGGTTTTCTTATAAGGTATTATTTAAAAACTTAAGGGCTAGTGCTGAATCCCATGCTATTATGCTCTTATATTCTGAATAGGCTGAAATGGGATTTTTAATGTAATTTAGTATTTGAGTTTTAAATTGGGATTTTAAAATTTGGGTTTTAATAATTTATTGGGGGAGGGTATAATTTTAGACAGCCTAAGATATTTAATTCTTTTTTAACTTTTATAATTATAACAAAGGTTTATGGTTGGCTGTACACCGCCCTGAGTCCTTCGGGAGAAGGGCGGTATATAAATATAATTAATAATAATAATAATAATAATAATAATAATAATAATAATAATAATAATAATAATAATATCAATGTATATAGTCTGAAAATAAATTTATCTGAAAATAAAATAAAATGTTTTCATACTCTATCTCATCTACCTATAAAAAACTATCGGGATTACATTTTATACACTACTCAAGAGCATGAAAAATGCATGATTAACTGGCAATCACTGAGTTATTATTTTGCACAGGAAGAGTAAATTGATTTTTGAATTCTTATTATTTGTATGACTATAAGGTTAACATGGTTGGTAGCATGCCATGCTACTACAGTTCCATAAATTTTTCCATGTTCCAGTGGAGCATTAAATAAATGATTACAAATCTGTTTATTTGAACGATGTAGGCCTTTTTAAAATATCTTTGTAAAATGTTGGAAACATTTTAGTATTCACCAGAGAAACTTTGCTGTACGTACTGTCACTTTGACTGAATATGAGTTCATGTATATTTGATTAATCCTATTTGTGAAGCCTTTCCCAATCTGATGCTCTTCCAATGTGTTAAAATTGTGTTTACAGAATTTACAACTTATTCTGAAAGTCTATTGTATACTTTTAAATTTAAATTATTTTCAAGTTACTTTATTAATTACATTGACATAAATTTACATATATATATAAATGTAAACAATCGTGAGATTCTTCAGTGATTTAAGATATGAATTTGCAGACTCAAGAAATTGATGGATGACAGATGTCATAGAGTGACTACTGAATATGAGCTGAGCTAATAGCAATTGCACTGTTTTTTAACATGAGGAAATTGAAGTTATTCGGACAAATATTAAACATCATAACTGAGATCAGTATAGTCTGGAAAGACTTTCACCTCAGAGTAAATGTCAGGCTTCCGTAATTTCAACATTCAATAAAGAAAATGTTGAAAATGGGATTTTAGAAAATGAATGTGAAGAGCAAAACAATATAGCAGGATTCAATCCAAAGAAAGACAGAGAGCAGAATAATAATAATAAAAGCAGTTCATCTGAATGTCTCCAAAATCATACTTGGTCAATCAGATACTATAGAAAGTTCTAGAAACTGGATAGTTGTTTACTTGAGGTCAATTTATATTTATTTAGAAAAAGTTTAAGACTGTATTGTATTTTATTTGTGCATTTGGATGAGGCTTCAAATAATATCTCCTGAGGCCCTTAGAAACTTGCCCTGATCATTTCACAACTGATAATTGCAAAATTCTCTGTATGTGAATTCCCTTGAAGAACACTCCAAAGCTCCAGCAGGTTCAATATGTAGCAGTATAAGCAATAATGGGCACCTTCTGATATGATCTTGTGTCACCATTAATATAGAGTTACTAAATTGACAGTCAACTTTTGAGTTTAATTCAAGGTGCTCATTATTATATATAAAATCCTGTACATCAAAAGGCTGGATATCTAAGTAACACATGCTTTATAGCACTCTGTAAGCTGTTTACAAATGTCAGCATATTGCCCCCAACAATTTGGATCCTCATTTTACTAACCTTGGAAGCAGGGATGGGATTCAAAATTTTTAACAACCAGTTCTGTGGGCATGGCTTAGGTGGTGGGCATGGCTTGGTAGTCATGTTATTGGTTGGGTGTGGCCAACTCAATATCACATCAAGGCACGCATCTCCTCACTTGGCTTCTCATGCCTGTGGGGATGCTGCAACAGTCGTGTGAAAAATGGTCATAAGTCACTTTTTTCAGTGCCATTGTAACTTTGAATGGTCACTCCACATAAGCAAAGTACCCGCAAAGGAAGGGAAAAAAACTCCAGAGAAGTTCCTGAGACAGGAAGTCTAGTCCTGACAAGAATGTAATAAGGGTCAATGGAGAGGCAGTTTCTGTAAGCAACACCAGACTGTTTCCTTCCTGCCTTCCTTACAGTAATTTCTTCTAACAAACGGTTCTCTGAACTGCTTAGAATGTTAACAACTGGTTCTAGCGAATAGATACAAACTGGTAGAATCCCACCCCTGCTTGGAAGGATGGAAGGCCGAGTCAACCTTGAGCGGGTCAGGATTGAACTCCTGGCAGTGGGCAGAGTTAGCCTGCAGTACTGCATTCTAATGAATAGTTAATTGTTTTGACATTAGGTATGGAAAATTTGAATACACAGTAATACCATATGGATTAATGAATTGCCCCAAAGTTTGTTCATTCAATGTATTTCAAAATATTAATTTTAATAGTCACTATTAGACCAAAATGTCAAGCAGGAACATCATTTTAAAATCACATTTTTGTGTTTTAGTTATTTTTGTAGTTATGAACAGTCTTAAATAAAATATTGGAACAGATTATGTATACTCAAGTTCCTGATGTTACAGTTGAAATATCTGATTTCTGATCCAAAACTCATGATGCCAACTGATCCATAATTAATTACTTAAATATTAAGCTAGAGAGCAACAGAATTTATTGCAGCTCTTGTTCAGAATGCAGATACTTAATACTGTAACTATAACAGCTCAACCTTTATTTTATCAGTCCACTTTTATGAACAGACAATTATTTTTATAAAATAAAAACTTAAGCATCTTTCTATTTGAGGTAGAAAAATGTATGCAATATATAGTAGTACTAAAATACATTAGTATTTTTATGAGTGACATTTCAATGACAAACTCATTAATAGATCCCCAGGCAACATTCAGCTTGATAATATTAGTTCCACATATATCCTGCCAGGTGATGTATTTCCCCCATTAACAATTATGGAAAGTTCAGGAACAAAATGAATAGTATGGAAAATAGAAAATGGACAGAGACAGAATATGTCATATTTTTTTTGGATGTTGCTAAAAAAATAAGAATTACTGGCTTTATTAGCAGCAAGTTCTAATTTAAGAATTTGGTATGACAATTGATGGATTTACATGAACTCTACTTGTCAACTTACCTTGATTTCCAATTCAAAATTATCTATATTAGAGAACCAGTTTTGTCTAGTGGTTAAGACATCAGGCTAGAAAGCAAGCAATCTGGAGTTCAAGTCTCACCTTAGCCATGAAAGTCAGCTGGTTGACTTTAGGCAAGTCATTCTCTCTCTCAGCTCAACCACCTCACAGGCTGAGCCCCTGAGTATGTTAAAGGCCTTCTTTCTTAACTGTGCTAACACATCCATGGCAACAATTCTACTTGGTAACATATATATTTACTTTTTATTGTTTAATACATTATTGATTTGTTGCTATGCTCTATGATATATGCTCTGCATAGTCACTTAAGAGTCACTTAATTAATTAATTAATTAAATAAAAGCAAAACACAAAGTCCAAGTTTGCTTACTACTGAAAATAAAATGCGAACAGAAATGAAAAAAATAAAGTATTAAAGGAATTGCTAATATTGCAAAGATGCAAAATCTAAATAGGATAAGTGGATATATGACTGGATAATCATGAAACTGAAAGAAACAATTAGGACCTTGCATATTATGTTCTACTTTCTGTAGGAATAAAGTTACAGCGTTGCCTGACAACAACCAGAAAAAGAAAACTTTCTTAGATATTGGTTTCCATTGTCAAAAGGTTTTTGTTATAGAAAAAGTTATTTATTCACTAGGGTTATTTTGAGAGTAACTAAATAATAGAATTAACACTAACATTAGAATATTGTGAACTAAATCTGTCGAATAAAACATAGATCTACCAATCCATCCACCAATAGGGAAGCTAAACCTTTTCCACTGTCACATCCACACCATTCTATACCACCAACACCAACAAAACTATACTAAAAAAAGAGGATATCCAAGTGTGCTGTCATTTTGAAGGATAGGATATAAAAAAGGGAGAGGAGGAAAAAAGCTGGGAAAATGTCAATAAGTCATAGAAAACTCAGATGGATTGTGAAAGCAATATTTTCCAGTTTTCAATCTGAACGCTTTCATTGCTTCTAATTAGTGCAACATCAATGAAATATCCTACTAGATCTTTTCTGATGGTTGCATATTAAAATTCCTGTTAGAAAAATGATGAAAATAAAAAACAGGATGAAATTTTATTTTAAATTTGAAGGATATTTACACTAAGCTATATGGCCTTAGCTTAAGGCCACAGTTCCAAACTGTGCTCTATGGTTGCCCAGGACAGAGAATTCACAGGGATACCACAGGGTATTTTACTATTTAATAAATCAATCTGTTAGTGAGTTCATTGTGGTGCCCCTTTTGGGGACTTGTAGGGTTCCTGTGACCAACAAATTTTGGGATCCTCTGGCCTAATGATTTAACTCATGCCAAGACAGAGAATATTATAGTACTATGGAATCATAACTAAACTAATGCAACTATTCATTCAGAAACTTTATTCAAATAAGAGCTGAAAAATAAAGCTGATTAATTTCTTTCCAGATATTTTAATTTTGTGTAATTTCTACCCAAAAAGAGAGAAATAATATGGATAATTTTACCAATCTCTTTGTCACTTTCAGCATGTAGAGGGATGGTATCTTCAGAATAAGAGCTTCTTTCAGGAAAAAATATAAAATATGTGGGGACTTGGTAAAGATTTTGTTCATGTTTCTAGTAGATTTGATTCCATATTATTAGTAATAATTAAAACTACAAAAAGAAACAGGTAGCTACCATCTCAAAGTCAGTCATTGTTTGACATTTTCATCTATTATATACCTCTGATGAAATAGAAGTCTATAGACACAAACAGTCATCTGGATATCACCTAGACAGTATAAATAATTTGAATGAATATTCATGAGGTTTATTAGGCATGTTGCTGTCATGATTCCATCAACATTCCAAGAATAATAATGGACAGCTATTTTGATGACATTTCTTCATCAAGTTTTCTATGTCAAATTAGATTCACCAGTGTCCAAACTAATACAGTTTCAAAAGATGAAAATAAATCAATGCAATATTTTATTACATGCAAGGAGTATGAATCTATCACTGTTACAGTGCTATTCCACCAAAATAAGGTGTCAGATTAATTCTAATACCAATATTTCAGATTAGTATGAGATACTTCTCTTAATATTGGATTTTGTTAGCAGCCACATTGGCTTGGATATGTTTTACTGAATTTCAGTTAACTGTGTTGATCTAATTACGGTCAGTTGTCATTACAAATCTTATCTAAGAAAGCAAGTTCTAGAAGTTATGATGGTCTTGAATAACTTTATGGCCCATTTACAATCATCCCACCAGAGGCAAAAATACTTTAGACCACTGCTATACAACAGTAAAAGATGCTTATAGGTCTTTACTAAAGCAGCTGTGGGACACTCTCATCACTGCATAATTCTCCTTGTTCCTGCCTACAGAAAAAGATTTAAAACCATGAAACCAACAATTAAATCAGTGAGGACTTGGTCTGATGAGGCAAAGTTGAAGCTTCAAGCTTGCTGGATTGCACTGATTAGAATGTTTTTGAAGATACCTCTGTAGACCAAGATGAGCTCACAGATACTATAACATCATATGTCAGCTTCTGCGAAGATTTATGTGTACCAACAAGGAACCTACAAATATATAGTAACAATAAACCTTGGTTCACAGCTGAACTTAAGCAGCTTCATTATTCCAAAGAGGAAGCCTACAGAAAAGGTAACAGAGTGTTATACAATCAGGCCAGAAACATATTAACAAGAGAGATCAGAGCAGCAAAAAGAAGCTACTCTGAAAAATTAAAGAATCAATTCTCAACAAATGAACCAGCAAACATGTGGAAAACTCTTAAAACATCACTGGCTTCAGCAAACCTCCTTCCCAGGCAGAAGGAAATCAGCAACTAGCAGATGACCTGAATGTGTTTTACTGCAGGTTTGAAAAGAAACTACAGCCACCTATCTCCACAACCCACATCTCAAACACACCAACAACAACCAAGCCTCCTACAACTGGCCCCAATCCATTGGGCTCACAACCTCTGGTAATTACAGAAAAAGAAGTTCAAGATCTATTACACAGACAAAAACCAGGAAAAGCACTAGGGCCAGACAAGATAACTCCTTCTTGCTTAAAAGTCTGTGCTGACCAATTGGCCCCATCTTCACCTGAATCTTCAATAAATTACTAGAGATGTGCTATGTTCCTTCTTGCTTCAAGTGCTCTACTATCATCCCAGTGTCAAAGAAGCCCTCCATCAAGGAACTGAATGACTACAGCTCTAACTTTGGTAGTTATGAAAATGTTTGAAAGGCTAGTGCTGTCCCACCTGAAAAACATCACGGATCCACTGTTAGATCCCATGCAGTTTGCATACTGAGCAAATAGATCGACAGATGATGCTGTTAATATAGCTCTGCACTACATCCTACAACACATTGAATCTCCAAATCCCTATGCAAGAGTCCTCTTTGAGGACTTCAGTTCAGCACTCAATACCATCATTCCAGACATTCTTCTAACTAAATTAAACCAGCTAGCGGTACCTAAACATACTTGTAAGTGGATCATAAGCTTCCTAACAGACAGGAAGCAGCAGGTGAAGCTAGGCAGAATCACATCTGATACCTGTACAATTAGCAACCCCCCCCCCCCCAAGGCTGTGTGCTTTCTCCACTTCTCTTCTCCCTATATGACTGCATATCAAACGATCCATTTGTTAAAATACTGAAGTTTGCAGATCACACAACAGTGATTGGTCTCATTTGAGACAATGACAAATCCGCATACAGACAGGAGGTTGTACAACTTGCCTCATGGTGTGACCAGAACAATCTGAAACTGAATACATAGAAACCATAGAAATGGTGGTAGACATTAGAAGAAACCCTTCCTTACTACCACCTCTTACAATGCTAGTCAACACCGTATCAACAGTAGACACCTTCAAATTTCTAAGTTCTATTATATCACATGACCTAAAATGGATATCTAACATCAAAAATATCATAAAAACCACAACAAAGAATGTTCTTTCTGCACAAACTCAGAAAGCTCAAACTGCCCAAGGAGCTGCTGATACAGTTTTGCAGAAGAATTATTGTGTTTATCATCTGTACCTCTATAACTGTCTGGTTTGGTTCTGCAACTCAACAGGACAGACACAGACTTCAGAGGATAATTAGGACTGCAGAAAAAACAATTATTACCAACCTGCCTTCAGTTGAGGACCTGTATATTGCACAAGTCAAAAAGAGGGTGTGAAAAAATTTATAGACCCCTCACATCCCAGACATAAACTGTTTCAACTCCTTCCCTCAAAATGACTGTTATAGAGCACTGCACACCAGAACAACTAGACACAAGAACAGTTTTTCCCCGAAAGCCATCACTCTGCTAAACAAATAATTCCCTCAACACTGTCCAACTATTTACAAAGTCTGCACTACTTTTACTATTAATCTTCTCATAACTCCTTATCACCCATCCCCTCCCACTTGTGACTGTATGACTGTAACTTTGTTGCTTGTATCCTTACGATCTCTATGGACTGTTTCCTAATATGATTTGATTTCTTATTGTATCCTATGACTATTATTAAGTATTGTACCTTATAATTCTTGACTCTTGATGAATGTATCTTTTCTTTTATGTACTTGGCCAATAAAAGAATTCTAATTCTACTGACTCTTCTCCTCCTCTCTCTCCCCTCCCCCCAGAATGAAGAGATTGGAGAGGAAGAGATTTCAAGAAAACAAGCTTTTCTATACAATATGGCTATGCTAGCAATAGGAAAAATTCAGGCAAAGGAGATTGCCTCCAGAAATAACTTGCTTTTTTCTTCCCACCCTCTCACAAAAAGAGAGATTGGAGAGAAAGGCATTTCAACAGAGCTGTTTGCATAGTATTTGCATGACTCACAGACCTGGCCTGTTACATGATTACATTGCTTTCAATATGTGCAAGACAGTAATTAGGCACTCAGCATTCTAAAGAGTAAAAGAATAGTTAGGGAACAAACAAAAGTTGAAGTGTGAAACTGAATAGTCTTGTCTCTTTCTCTGTCATGCTGCTCTGGAGTCCAGCATTGGGTATGACTCTGCCCTCTTATGATGTGAGCTGAGTCTGCCACTATAAAAAGTTCGCCTCAGCAGACAGCCCCAGCTTTTCGACTCAGTTCTTGGACATATGAGCTATTGTCTCTGGACTCTGAGTTGATTAGCATTCCTCAAAACAAAATTATCGGGAAAAAAGGAAAAAAGACTCAACAACATCGAGAACAGTTTCTGGGGCTTTGGAAAAGCTTCGCTCATGAGGAGAGCAGGGATCCACTCTCCTTCAGTTGCCAGCTGCCCCAGCAAGGCGCTGACACGCAGACAGTAAGTGCGATTGGCCAAAACGCTGCAGAAACTCCCTCAGTCTTGCTAGAGGCTAGTTAACATCACACAGCCTCCTACACAGCTTTCCCTGGACTGTGCTGCTTGTAAAAACCTCCTGCACTTGTTTTTGGCTGCACAGTTCTCCCAGAGATTAATTAAGCCCTAAACTGATAGCTGCCCTCATGGTCTCGCAGCAATTAGGCCTGATCCCAATCAATCTCCCTTTTGCTGCTGCATCGATTGGAGGGAAAATCTTCTTACTGCAAAGACATTAATCTGGCCATTATAAATTGCCAAACAAAGGCCACAGCATGAAGCCCCAGGGATTCAAACATGCAACCAGAATCCTCAAAGGCCTCAAGGCCCCTCGCTTCATGGCTGGTGGCCATTTTAAGATCGAGTTCCTTCTGGTGCCATTTTTTAGGGGGGCCCACTAAAATCCTCTCTATCCTGGTCATTCCAGCTCAGAAAACACCATCAGGAGGAGCTGACAGCACTCTGGTGTTTCTTCCTTGAGCAATGGAAACAGATTGGGCCCAGCCAGGACCATCAGGCATGCAGAGCATTCAAACCTCTCAAGTCCCCAAAAGGACTCTGAAAAGAAAATGACCACGAGTCCATTCAGCCAACAGGGAGGCCGCAGCAGAGATCAGGGCCAAGGCCCTAGATCCCAAGAAGGCCTCCAAGTCTGAACTTAGGGCAGAAAAAAGAAGACATGAAGCTTTAGAGAAACAGTTAAAAAAATGCTCAGCAATTACAAGAACAAGTTTTAGGCACAAAGAGGGCAGATAGGAGTCTGGCTAGCCATCTACAGAACTGGTCACCTGAAAGGCAGGATGAGGCTCTTCCCCAGGACCTTCCCCAGGACCTTCTTACAGACCACCTACTTGGGACACAGCTACGCCTAACCCTCAGCAGGCTTTACCCATGAGGTTTACAGGTTTAGGGAGGAAGCTAACCTTATTCCTTCTGTGACTGGGTCCCAGGTCCTCCCCAGGAGAACAGGCCCCAGGACATCCAGGAAGTAGTTTCTGTGGCAGTCAGACAGGACATCACGGAGGCTCGGGTATCCTTTCTTCTTTCTGTTAGGATAACCCTCCTTCACGGACGGAGGTTCCCACTTCAGAACCCATGTATGCCCTCATCATCATTATAAATTGGAGGAATAGGACGACAGGGGATCCTCATACCACTCTGAATAGGGTAGTTCCTCAGAGGAGAAAGAGGGCGAAATTAAAGTTCCCTTCCTCTCTGACAAAGAGGAAACTAAACCAGAACAACCGTCCACAACGGCTGTCTTTAAACCTTCCTTGTTTCGATCTTTACTATAGAAGGCTCTGATTACAGCACAGTTAAGCCAAGAGGTGGTCCCGGAACCACAGGCTGGTCCCTCGAGCCAGGGAGATGCACTATTTTCCAAACCAGTGGTCCGAAATGAGGTTTTCCCATCTTCTTTGTTAGTCTGAATGTAGTAAAGGATCAGTGTGAGAACCGCCTGTCAGGGCCTCACCCTTCTTCCCAGGACAAGATGTTCTTTAATGTACGTCCCTCCCTGGCTAACGCATTAGCTCTCCCAGGAGTAAATTTGCCGGTGATAGTCACCTTCGCTTCCTCAGGCACCCCTACAGAACCAGAGGATGTCTTACGACCAGAGGACAAAAAGTCAGAACAAACTGAAGCGCACACACCAGGCCGCAGCTTGGGCGTGAAAGCTTCCACTGCAGCCTCATTTTTTTACCAGGTCAGACATTCACTGATTGCGTCAACTTCAGGACAGAGTTCCCAGTGCCGATGTTAGGTCCCTCCAGGACCTCAACAAAATAATAGCAGCAGCTGAGTTCACTGCTGACACCACTTGAAGTTCGGCCAAATTTGCCTCAAAGGCAATGTGTCTGCCAGGCGCCAGCTGTGGATGTGCAACTGGCAGACCAACTCCAAGCATAAGGGGAAGTTGGCGGTGGCCCCTTGCTCAGGAGAAAACCTCTTTGGAGCAGCCTTAGAGCCGTATGTGGTGGAAATCCGAGACAAGAGAAAGGTGCTGTCTACTTCCTCCAAGGGGTCAGATTTTCGATGCACCATGTACCCCAGAACTCAAACCTTCTGGCCGGACAACACCCCCCGCTTCAGTCGCAACCAGAGAACATATTCTCCTCGTCTGGAACAACAGCAGGACTGCCAACCCAAACAACAACAATTCTCGGGTAAGCGGCCCTTTCAAGGGGGAGGAGGTCATTCATTCAAGTGCTCTAAGTAACTACATCCATTCCCCTCCCATCGGAGGTCATTTGACCTTTTTAAAATCCAGATGGGAGGAATCAACTACTGATGCCTGGGTCATCAGGACAATATCATTGGGCCTTCGCCTCAAATTTCTCTCCCTCCGTCCATCATTTTTGTCAGCTGTCCAACCTCTCGTGACACATCTAAACAGGCCTGATGGACTCAGCTATCAATCACCTGATGGACATCATAGAAAGAGTTCCATGGGATCATGGGATCGGCCTTCTACTCCCACCTCTGTGTTATCCCAAAGACCTCAGTGGGGGAGTGGAGAGCAATCCTCGATCTCAAGCTCCTGACCAAATTCATCCCATACGGTGTTTTAAGATGCAGACACTACATTCTATTCTTCAGAGCATCCAAGAGGGCGATCGCTTCTCTTCCATAGATCTCATGGAGGCTTACCTCTCAATTTGGCCTCCCCATCTCCAGTTCCTACATTTTTTTTTATTGCAGTGAGCACTACCAATACCGGGCCCTACCATTTGGTCTTTCATTGGCACCAAGGGTCTTTCCTAAGGTCCCGGCAGCATTGGCAGCCCTCTTCCGAGCCTTACCTGTGAAGGTCCAATGCTACCTGGATGACATTCTGATTCAATCTATCTCTGTCTCATGTGCTAATCACGACAGACAATATAGCAGCCAAGGCTCATGTCAGCAGGTATCTTGCTTTGATGCAGGAGGCAGAACATCTGGGGAGATGGGCAGAAAGGAACCTCCTGTCTCTCAGAGTGGACCATATTTCAGGGGTCAACAATTCCCAGGCAGACTATTGAGTTGGACTCAAGTCAACCACTCAGAATGGAGACTCCATTCTCCCCTATTCATAGAATTGTCCCACATTTTCAGAACCCCAGAGGTAGACTTCTTCGCCACTCCCCAGAATGCACAGGTAAACAGGTTTTTCTCCAGGTTCCCAACCCAGTGGAGGGGACAAATGCACTTTGGAGCAAATGGCCCCCAAGTCTCCTCTACACCTTTCCCCCCCTTCCAATCATCCCGGCAGTCATCTGTAAGATGTTGGAGGAAAAGTGCTGGCCCCACATGGCCCAGGAGACCGTGGTTTGCAGACCTGGTGAACCTGTCTGTTCAGAAGCCTTGGAAAATCCCAGCCTCATGGATCTCTCTCAATCAGGGGGCCCTTCTGCATCCGGAACCAATGGTTCCAGCTGACCGCTTGGCAGTTGAGTGGAAGATGTTGAGGGAGGCCAACCTTTCAGATAGTGTAACTAACACAATACAGGCTTCACGTAAAAAGTCTACAACCCGACTTTACGATGCCACCTGGAGGAAATTCAGTGACTGGTGTTCAGAGAGAGACCAGAACCCCTCTTCAGCATCTGTTCCGGACATCCTTCAGTTTTTCCAGGATGGGCTGGACAAGGGCCTCGCGCCTAACACCCTCTGCAGGCAGGTGGCGGCCTTAGCTTAGGTAATTTCATGGGACAGGTACACATCCCTCTCCCACCATCCTTCACTTCGCAGATTTCTGAGGAGTCTCAAATCTGCAATCACCCATTGTGCATGGGTATCCCACTTGAGACTTACCTAAGGTTCTCCAACCTCTCTCGGGTCCTCCTTTTGAGCCCTTACAAATGGTAGGTCTCCATATTTTAACTCTGAAGATATCCTTCCTGGTGGCTATTATGTCAGCCAGGAGGGTGTCTGAATTAGCTGCCTTTCAGTAAGACCAGATTTGTGTTTGTTTCATGACAACTGGGTGGTTTTGCATTTGGACCCTTCATTTGTATCGAAAATTAACTCTTGGTTTCACAGGGCTCAAGACATTGTACTCCCTGACTTTTGTCCCAAACCCCAATATGTATTGGAACATCAGTGGCACACATTGGACGTGAAAAGGGCACTCAGGATTTATTTTAAACGGACTGCACCTTTTCGCAAAACTGAGTCAATGTTTGCATCTTTTCAACCTGTCTCCTTGGGTCTAAGGCCTCATCTCCCATGTTAAGTAGGTGGATCAGAATATGCATTTCTACTGCATATGAAACTCTTGGCTTGCCAGCTCCCAAGAAACTGACTGCACACTCTACCCGGAGCACAGCAACTTCGGCAGCTTGGGCTACGTAGGCTCCAATCGAGGAAATTTGTAGAGCCGCTACAGGGACCTTGCCTTCCCCATTTGTCCAACATTACTGGCTGGACTCCTTTGCATCTGCACAAGCAGTATTTGGAGGAAGGGTACTTCAGCGGGTTGTTTCTGGGTTGGATTAAGAGGGCCAGCCAATTCCCTCCCTTGGGCATGCAGGTTTTGGTATGTCCCAATGCTGGACTCTAGAACAGCATGACGGAGAAGGGGCATTGGTAGATTTACCAGTAATGCCCTTTCTAGACCCACTGCGATAGAGTCCAGCCCTACCCTGTGACTGTCTGGTCTAATATTCTTGGGTAGGGGGGCGTTTGTACACTCATACTGTTTTTTTATATTCCAGAGACAATCCTAGTCTGTCAAGACACTTCACCAGAAAAGCTAGGACTCTCAGCGGAGGCGAACTTTTTATAGTGGCAGACTCAGCTCACATCATAAGAGGGCGGAGTTATACCCAATGTGGACTTTATCACAGCGTATCTAGAAAGGGCATTCACTGGTAAATCTACCAATGCCCCTTCTAGTCAGATGATTTATCATCTAGCAACTGCTTTGCTTATTGGCAGAGTTGTCAATCTCAATTAGAGTAGTTAAAGTTTACTAGTAATATAAAAACAAGGGATGCTTTTGATTACATATGCATAAATTGGTACCTTTTAATAACAATCACCACTGGAATAAAAATTGATTGTCTATTAACCAAACAATTGAATATGGTTTATGAATATATGTTCATATTTCTAGGATAGATGTCAATTAAAATTAGAACAATCCATGTGATTATCCCGCAAATATGACTAATGTGTTCACATATTTGTGGATAAATCTCTCTTGTTACTCATCAGGTAGTTTTGTATTGAAGAAGGTGTAAATGAATGCCTGGCTTTTCAAGAATTTTTACCAGATCATCATCGTGCTTTAAGATATTTTACCATCTAATTCAGTAGCTTGTGATGAGAAATATTGCAAGATAAGTAACAAAATAGAGCTATCATGTACAGTAGCTTTATGAATAGTCTAGAAAGGTTAGAAATAATAGGATCATTTTGAACAAAAAGTTTCACACACCTTTATATGGAACAGCAAAAGAAAGTTAGATATTTCCAGCAGCAGTTCTCTGATCATCCCTTTTTATAATTCAGCGTGAATAATCTCTAGGTACTACACCCTTTGGAAATGGCAATTATTTACTTTATGAATTAAAAATGAATATATGCATTTCACACTGTATATGAATAGGTTGGTTGTGAATCAATTTTAGCATAACTCATTTTAGCTGTACATATAAATTAATCTAGTAAATTACAGGAACTAAGATTTTAGCTATTGAGGGCTCTAACACACCACACACAGAGAGAGAGAGAGTAGGGGGGGGAGGAGAGAGAGTGGGAGAGAGAGAGAGAGATTTTCTAACAATTAACGTAAAGGATTAATTCCAAATTAAAGGATTTGGAATATTATTTTTGTAAAACACAGGGCTTTACTGAGCAGAAACCAAAGTGAGAGGGGAGAGCAGGGGACAACAAGGACAGTAAAATGTCTACTATGCCATTAATTTCGTCAGAATGAAAGAGACGAGACTTGTAACATTTTGTGAATAGGTTTTGTGATGTAATTCTATTTAATAAGTTTTGAATATTTAAAAAATACCTGGGGGAGTCTAAGTGGAAGAAAATATTTTGTATGCCATTAGCAACTTGAGCAAGTGTTTTGCTTTAATCTTTTTTATAACCAAAAAGAAAAGAAGCAAGGCTTATACTTATTCCATAGGCAAGTGATATATTTTCTTAGCTTTTGATGTACAAGAAGACCCAGTTCTTGATCCCTTATACTGCAGTTACCACTTGGCACAGCACCTGTGAGTTTTTGTGTTGCTTCTAGAAACCTGTTTAACTCATGATAACTTTTTGCAGAATTGATCATTGATAGTTTCTTTTTTACCTTACCAGACACTGATTTGAAATAGTCAGAATTGAGCTTCCTTTTCTTAGCACATGTGGATGATGAGACAGACTAAGCTGGCATTATTTGTGATATATGAAGACATGGAATTTATTCTTTCATCTATGAATATTTACTTCCAATTTTCCAGTTTGAGATGTTGAATATCATTTCCAAGATCAGAATTTAGAAAACCTACCACTCATTATCCACATTTATCCTGCCAGTATGGTAACATCAAAGCATTGAATCCAGTGGAAATGGCAGCAGAAAACCAATGGGAAGTAAATGTTCCTTTCCTTACATTAAATATCTAAAATGCCAAAGTTCAAATAAAAGCAGCATATCAGGCTATTTTTAAGGAGTGGTGAAGGGATAAGGGCAGAAATTTAGAATTTACTTACTAGCATCTCTTTCTACTCTATGCTTAAATCTGTATAGTACTAACTCTTTGTCTGTTAATGTGTAACCTTCTATTGGACGGTATAGGGAAACAATTATTGAACCAACTCAAGTAAGCCAACTCATAGAATGCTGGGATCTATGACTTCAGGGGGACTAAAATTTTGAGGAAAGTTTGGGGCTGTTTCAGTATCTCTGCACTACACTTCTATACTATTCTGCGCTGCTCATAGGTTGCTGGATTCCTGCTGGCAAGCTAGGTCTGGTTGAAGGAGTGCCAGCAAGTAGTTGGTATCCTTCTTTCTCCCTGGAAAGAGGAACCCTTGGAGACATGCAAGTTTGGGAAGAGGGTATAGTCCACAACACTCTTTGTTCTTCCTTCCCCTAGCAAAGTGGCAGGCATTTCTTTAAATCAGATGAGGAGGAGGATTATTTCTGATACTCCTCACCAGCTCCCTCCAAGCAAAGTCAACAAGGAAGCCAGCAGGAAATTGCAAATCTGCACTGTTGTGCCCAACTGGCTGGGTGGCAAGGCTCAGCAATTGAGCAATGATTGGTTGCTTTGGAACAGAGGACAATATTTATTTCTCTGTTAAGGTAAAGAAATATATCTGAAAGATGTGTATAGTAGAGTTTTAGAAATAGCTCAAACTCTGTGAGATCAGATTTCTTAGAGAATTTTAGGGACTATATTTTGATTAGGAACTTGTACTTCCCAAGAACTTGTTTTGCAGAAGTATTCTTTGCAATATCTAGTGTCTAATAATATATAATTTATTATTAGTGTGAGATGCTCTTTAAGAAAGCTGATCTCCACTTATATTTTGGGTGCTGTTGTGACAATAATTTCAGTGTAATAATATATATGTATTAGATGATTAACCTAGTAATTAAATTCTTAAATTGATTATTAAACTTACCTATTTTATTTATTTCCATATGTTTTTGAACTAAAGCCAGCCAGGTGGACTAGGTTTATTTAACATGCTGAGCCATAACTGAACATACAAGAATATGACAACCTAGCATATCGCTAGCCATAATAATCAAGTATATTAAGTGGTGGCACAAGTACATGAACCATAGTGGTGCAGTGATAGAATACAGCATTTCAGGCTAACTCTACTCACAACCAAGTGTTCAGTTTGACTAGCTCAAGGTGATTCAGCTTTCCATCCTTCTGAGATCAATAAATGAGGACTCAGATTATTGGGTGCTATTGCTGTTAAGTAAACCCAACCAAGATATGTGGTTTGTCAACCCACTACAGCCCAGGTATGGACTTTTGTTTCAGTTTTGAAAAAGTTATACTAGGCAAATAAGGAAATAGGCATGATGAGGATAAAATAAATGGTTTTGTTTTATATTTAAAATAATGGTTTAATTATTAATGTTAGAATGCAATTATAATGTAGTATAATTGCTTTGACTATTGCACATATTTTATACTTCCCCAATTTTTCACACAAAATTTTACAATTTGATGGTTAGCATCTATGAAGCTATAGGTAAACTTGCAATTGTAGAGCCTCAGACTGTGCTACTTCTTCCTTCCTTCCTCTCCTTCCTTCCTTCCTTCCTTCCTCCTTCCTTCCTTCCTTCCTTCCTTCTTCCTCCTCCTTCCTTCCTTCCTTCCTTTCTCCTTCCACCAAATGATTGTCATAAAGAATAATTTGTTAGGCAATGCTGGATAACAGGATTTATGCAAGGCTTTAGCACAATTATCTCCTTACCCAGCCCATCCAACCCTAGCTTGCCAGTAGGAATCTAAGAAACCTATGGCTTTCTGGGAAGTGTAATCAGAAGGTAGTGAAGAATAGTACAAATCCTGCTTAAATCGTCCTGTTTTGCTTCTTTCCAGTCTTTCTAGATATCCTATTTTTTTCTTTTCCCTTTCATCTTATTCTAGGGACCCAGGTTTTGCGGGGGGAAATACAATATTATCAAAGATAAGAAATGATCTCTTGTGGAGAGATTTTTAGTCAAAATTAGCTGGGAGCTACAAATGCTTGTCTGTTATACTTTGCCAGTGCATTTATATTATCCTTGTGGCTGTCTTCACTTTGTCATCAATTTTCAGTTTCCCAAGTCCTTGAAATTTGTCTGCATATTCTTTGCATAATTACTTTCAAAGTTGTGGCTGCTTACTTATTAAACTCAACAGTTGTCTCAGAATCTAAAAATTGTATGAGTTCTTTTCAGCTGTAAAGAAGAGTAGAATATACTCTTGGCTGTGGTCAAGAAAATAAAACCAAATTGATCCAAAAGTAACATCCTGTCATAAAATGAATCAGAATGACCAGGATATAGTTAATAAAGAATAGTAACAACTATTCATTAAGCACCTGTTTAGAGAGGGAAATATAGAGTAACAGAAAACAGAGTACAAAACAACAGATATCCATAACTTTTTTACCTATATTGTCCATTACCTTCATATAACTAAATTTACCTGGCAGACATTATGCAACCAGTCATCGTTGTTTGGTGAATTATATATCAGACATCTTTATAAAAAATGTGGTGTCCAAGCAAAATGCTTTGGATTTGGACAGTTAATGAGCATTGCATTGTGCTTACAACATATTTATATTCTACTTTTTAATTTTATGGTATATCTCAACAACTTCAGCTAATAACTTGTTACATGCAAACATTTTTATGCTTGTTAAATTTGTTACTTTTAGGAATCTGATTCAATGTTCCTCTGAACAAGATAGCATAGTTTCATAGTTTCACTCAGATTCTATCAAAAAAGAGTTTCATGCTCTAAATCGGCAAACAACTACAGTATTCTGATGATGCAGTTGCTCTTTTTGACTCAGCTTACTCTAAGGCATGCTTGCAAGGACTAGCAGTTTATTAAAGCCAAGAAAATTGGAATCATGCTAAAACTAAAGTAGTTGTGTTTATGACTAGACACATTAATTGTAACCTTTAATTTGAAGATAAACAATATCTGCAACTGAACATGTCAATGACTTTAAATATACAGAGTCACCTTCCAATCATCTATAAGGAAGAAACAATCAAAACTATTTGAATGTAAACAATATTTAACAGCATAATAGATTTACTATACAAGACATTAATTTTGTACTTTCCTTAGAATTTTTCTTCAAATTCCAAGGAACCATTGTTCTGTGGCATACAGCTTCATCATGTGTATTTTATTGAAGAGCTTTAGAATCAGTTCAGATGGACTGGACCAAAGAGGTCTACATTTAATATCACAGTACAGAATTCAAAAGCTAGTTGGAGGTAAAAATATTATGTTGAGTTTGTGACAGAAGAATAGGATATACATAAAAATATAAATAAAATATTATGTTCAGACAATGACTGGATTTCCTAGAGCATGTTCAATCTATTTTAGCTTGGTATATATGCCTCAACCTTATATTCAGTTAAAAAGATTACTGTAATAAATTATATTTCCAAACACTAATAATAAAAACAAAACAAATTAAGTTTAAATCAATGTTAAAATAAGTGTCTAAATGAATTGGAGAAAATATTTGTATATGGAATCGCTCAAGCTTATTCTTTAAGGATCTTAATGTCTATGGAAATTTTCACCATCCAAGTCATAGTTGTCAGAGCTGAAGAAGCTTCTTGGATGACAAGCAAAACATCTTCAAAGAAAAACCAGAATGTCCAGTTGTCTCTTTAAGAATCTTAACTTTCAACTGGTGTTTAATTTTTACTGATAGGTCATTATTTCAAAAACTAATTGAATAAAATACATTACTACCCAAGCACTTGAACTGTATGTACAGGAAACTGATGAAATACTTTCTTACAGGAATCAAAAGCAGATTTTTTTCTTATGCAAGCTAATCAAGCTTTTCCAGGACTTTAGTTTAGTTAGTTTAGTTTATTAGATTTTTATAACGTCCCCTTTCCCAAAAACGGAACTCGGGGCGGTGTACAGCCAGCTAAAAGAGAAACAATATAAAGTTATAAAGTTAAAAACAATTTAAAATTAT